>CM059600.1:148889016-158889016 GCA_030412105.1 Cyclura pinguis | reverse complement strand
TGAATCTTTTTCTTGAGGCAGAATAACAAACATTATTACATATATACTTTAAAACACAGGTAATACTTCAAAAATGTACTTGAAAGTGCACTGAGGGGGTGGGGGAACAACCCTAAATAATAATGGCAGTAGGGACTGTTTAAAGACCCATAGTGGAACAAAGGGATGGCCTACGGTACCATACTAGGGTTATATTAGGGATCAGTCGTAGATCCATCCATGATCACACCTTGTGTAGTCAACCAGTTCTTCAGGAGTGAACCATAGGTTGATTTCTGTCTCAGCGCTTTCTACAGAGTCACTGCCATGAATTATATTTCTAAATAAAAATAAATAAAATTCAATTAAATAGTGATAATTGTGTTAAACAAGCAGAAGTTAACAGGAATAATATAATAGTTTTTTATCATCAAACTTTTAAGAAAAAAAAAATTTTTTTTAATTGCCATTTTACTCTTGACAATACATGGCATAGTGTTTTGAGCACTGGACTACGACTTTGGAGACCAGGGTTCAGTTCCCCACTCAGCCATGGAAACCCACCGGGTGACTTTGGGCATGTCTCGCACTCTCAGCCCCTAGAAAACCCAGTGATAAATTTGTCCTGGGGTCGCGCAAGTCAGAAACAAAGACACGCAATAACAGCAATACTCTTGAAGCCCACCATGGGACTACCTTTTTGTGGTGGTGGGATTTCATGTTCCTGTGAGGCAAGAGGTTATGCAGATGGTCGCAGTGCTGCTGGTGGGGTCTCCCATGCCAGACAGGCTTTTGATGAAGAGCTAGATTAAATATGTCAAACAACTACTGGGCAGCAGCAGTAGTGGGGGGGGGGAATACTGGCAGATGATCTGTCACAGACAACAGTGACACTATAGGTAACACCAGTGGCATGTCTAGGCTCAACAGTGCCTAAGGCAAGCGTAGAAGTTGCCCCTCAGGTGCTGTTTCTCCCTCCATCCCCGCACCAGGCTGAAGAAGACCCCGGCAGGGGGGCAGCAGCTGGTAGGGGGGACGATAGAGTGGTGGTAGCAGGTAGGGGGGCTGCTGCTGTCCCCACACCAGGCCAAGGAGGAACCTAGTGGGGGTGGGTGGGCAGCAATGGGCAGGGAGTCGGTGGCAGGAAGGGGCTCAGTGGCAGGTGGGGGGCTGCTGCTCCCACACCGGGCCAGGAAGGACCCCAGCAGGGGCAGGGGGGTGGCGGCGGGCCAGGCCTGGGTGGGAGTGGGGGGAGGTTTCAGCTTTTTTGCACCCCTCCGACATTGGTACTCAGGACACGTGCCCCAGTTGCCCCACCCTAGATATACCTCTAGGTAACAATTGTTAGTATTGCATAGAAGGAAGCATGGTAAACTCAGTTTGAATGTCTTTTACCATCAAAACTATGATGAGATAATCAAAATTGAAAAAAGGTAGTGCAAGAAGATGACATTCCCAGGTCAGAAGGACAAGTAAAAGTAGCACTGTGTCTAATGACACAACTGGGCTCAAGCTGAAAGGATGTTCAGCTGTTGACATGCTCAGAGCTGAAAGGAAAGTCTGAAGCTGCACAACACATATTATAGGAACATGGAATGTGAGAAGCATGAATTGGGAAGCTGGACATAGTAAAACAAGAAATAGAATGCATAAACATTGCAATATTTGCAGTGGGCAAGCTAAAGTGGACAGGAATGGACATCTTGAATCAGAATCAGGAAATGAAAATCTAAGAAAAAATGGGTGGCATAATAGTGAGTAGAGATGTAGCAACAGCAGTCAAAGGATATAATGCAAAGTCTGAGCAAATAATATCAAGACGACCTCAGGGAAAACCCATCAATATAACCATAATCCAAGTTATGTTACAGCTATAGAGGCAGAAGCAGAAGAAATTGAAAGATTCTATGCAGAAGGAAATTGACCACACACCAAAACAAGACTTGTTGTTAATCATAGGCAATTATAATACAAAAACAGAAAACAGAGCAGAATCAAATATTGTAGGAAAACTTGGCCTAGGATCAAATGAAGCAGGAGAGTGACTGACTGAATTTTGCAAGGCTAACAGTTTGTTCATTGCAAACACATTCCACAAGCAACCAAAGAAGGGACTTTATTCATGGATGTCACCTGATGGCCAATACAGAAATCAGATAGACTAGATAATTGGAAACAGAAGAAGGATAAATTCCATTCTCCCTGCAAAAACAAGACCAGGAGCAGATTGTGGTACAGACCATGAACTTCTAATATTAAAAATTAAAGTAAAGATAAAGAAGAACATGAAATCAACCATAGTTCCAAAACACAACCTGAAGAACATCTCCATAGAATTTGAAGATAATGTGAAAAAATAGATCTGAACCATTAGTCCTAATTGACTGGGAGCCAGAAGAACTCTGGACTGAAGCCAGCGATATTGTCAGGAAGGAATGCAAAAAGACACTATCTGCAGTCAAAAAGAAAGAAAAGTTTTAATACAAAATAGATGAAACTCTTAGAGCAGTTAAGGACAGAAGAGAAACTATAATTCGTTTGCAACAAACAGACTGTTGGCCTTGCAAAATTCAGTCAGTCACTCTCCTGCTTCATTTTTTGATTCTAGCCCAAGTTTTCCTGCAATATTTGATTCTGCCCTGTTTTCTGCTTTTGTGTTATAATTGTCTATGATTAACAACAACAACAACCCTGAATGGAACTGTTCAACAATTTATGTGCAGGGACAAAGAGAACTACTATAATAATCAATGCAGAGAAACTGAATATGACAGCAAAAAAGGAAGAGCAAGCGACCTCTTCCACAAGATCTGAGAAATCAAAGGGAAATGCAAAGCAATGGTGGGCATGTTCTGTGAACATTACACATTACATGGCCAAATACAAGTAAAAAGATAATGGGAACAATACACTGAAGAACTATATAAAAGAGACAAAAGGAGGATGACAGATTCATTCAAGCAAGAATCATTTGAAGACGAATCTACAATTTTGGAAAGTGTAGTGAAAGTTGTACTAGGAAGACTTAAGAAAAATAAATCACCAGGAACAGATGGCATGTCAAGAGAGCTGCTTCAAGCTACACAGACAGAATCTACTCAAGGTTTAACTACAATCTGGCAACAAATATGGAAAACAATAATGGCCCACAGATTGGAAATGCTCGATATAAATTCCAACCCCCAAGGAAAGGGATATCAGGGATTGCGATAACCACGGGACCATCACATTAGTCTTCCATGCAAACAAAATTATGCTCAAAATGTTGGGGATGATAGGAGTTTCAGCCCCACAGAAACGCAGCGAAAAAACCAGAGTTCAGCGAGCCAACAGCAGCAGCCTTATTCCCCAGTAAGGATACTCACACACAGAGGAGTTTCTTCCAAAACAGGAGGCACTTTATCTTGCAGCAAGTTCCGTTGTATACGAAACATAGGACAGATGGACAAAAGCTTGCGCCAGGCACCAGGTTTGGTCAACAGACAAATACATACTGCCGTTGCTTTGTTATATACATATCTACAACCAATCAGGTAGAGGTTTGCAGACCTCCCTCTACCATCTGCACACGACCCCAGTTTCTTCTGCAACCTTGCAATTACCCACAGCTGGGGCATGCTGCAACATCTTTGCAGTGGGCTGATCATTTTCCCAGGGTTCCCTGCCTGGAATCCCTGACACAAAATTCTAAAACAAAGACTTTTACTACCTATGGAGAGAGAAATGCCAGATGTCCAAGCTGGGTTCAGGAAAGTAAGAGGCACAAGGGATCATATTACAAATATATGTTGGACAATATTGTCCACCAAAGAGTTTCAGAAGAAAATCAGCCTGTGTTACATGGATTATAGCAAAGCATTTGATTGTGTAGGTCATGAAGAACTATGGACTGCTGTTAAAGTAATGTGTGTGCCACAACATTTAATTGTTCTGATGTGTAACCTGTACACAGGACAAGAGGGCTACCATCAGGACAGAATATGGAGAAACGGAATGGTTTCCAACTGACAAAGAGGCCAAGCAAGGCTGCCTTTTGTTACCTTGTTTAACCTGTATACTGAACATATACATAAAGCAGGAATAGATTTGAAGGAAAATGGGGTGAAAATTAGAGGAAGGAACATCAACGATTTAAGATATGCAGATGACACCATACTACTAGCAAAAAAAACAGCAAAGACTTGGAATCATTATTGAAGAAAGTCAAGGTAGGAAATGCAAATTCAGGCTTACAGCTGAACATTAGCAAAACAAAAATAATGATCACAGATTATATAATTTTAAAGCATAGACTTTATTTTAAAGTATAAAATATATTTATTTTATATATTTTATATATTTTATTTTATATATTTATTTTATATATAGAGTATAAAATATATTTATATTTTAAAGGATAAAGTATAAACTATTAAATGTAAACTATTTAATAGTTCAAGATTTTCTAACCCCTGGCTCAGCCATTAATCAGAATGGAGACTGCAGTCAAGAAATCAGAAGAAGACTAGGACTTGGAAGGGCAGCTATGAAGAAACTAGACAAGCTATTTTACACAGAAAAGTTTGCCATTTGTTTTAAGGCAAAACTGTCATCTCTGGAGATTTCTAGGAGCAGAAAAACACTATTTATGCACATGTTTTCCCCAGTGCGGGGCTAGGGGGCCAGGAGAAGCCCAAAGCCCACAGCAAAGGCCCCAGGCCAGCATGCAGCTGACAGGCCACAGGATTCTCACCCCTGGCTTAATGGGAATTTTGTATGAAGAAATAAGTCAGATCATAAGACTATAAATTTGGGGGTGGGGAACTGTCAAATTAATAATTTGTAAGCTGCTCTGAGAACCTTTGTGATTGAAGAGAAGAGTATACCATAAATACTCTAAATAAGCATAGGTTGCAAAAGACTAGAGTACAGCAAACGGAAGACCGCATCGTCTGGATGCGCATTTACAGATTGAAGGTTAGTTGACTGTAGGATAAAAGTCTTGCCTGTCTGGAAGCATCCGCACTTTTGAATGAATATATCACCGCTTGTATATTTCAATTGATTGTTCAGTGGCATTAGTAATCTTTTAATTCAAACTTCTGAAAGAATACAAAGGTTTAAACACAATTGTTAGTTCCAACTAAAGTAGACCCAACTGACTAAAAAGCTGCCTGAGCATGTTCCTCTTGACTCAATGAGTCAACTCTAGATGGGACTAACAATTGTATTTTTAGGTCTTAGTGTTTTTGATAGGTGTAAATAAAAAGGTTACTAGTGCTATTGATTAATTTATTGTAGACCAGTGTTTCTTCTCCTGAGGGCCACATTCAGCTGTAAAATTCTCAAGAGTCTGTAATTTGTAAAAATCATTTGTAATCAATTAAGTATATTTCCTCGGTTTAATTGAGCAGTATTCTTCTTCTCTTGGACAGAAACTAGCAGAAGATTGAATTCATCTGCTTACTGCAGTCCCCCATGCAAGCTTCAGTCTGCTCTGGAGGGTTAGTGGACCCTGTGGAACAGATTTGGGGTGAGTGGGTATTGAAAGGGAGGGAAAAAGAGACTCTGCTGTGCAAGTGTAAATCTGCTCATGTGACATTGGACTTCACCTCTTGTAAAAGAACACAAAAACTTACTACAGAAACAAGCTTAATATTTACAGCTTTTAATCATTTTAAAAAGTTTATTTTGTACTTTTTTCAGGGGGTGTTATCCCTGAATATATTCCAAGGAAATAACTTGCAGTATTGTCAGGAAGTGTGATTAACAGGAAGAAGGCGGAATGAGAAGCAACAAAGAAAGGCAATGTGAAAAGCAGAAGCTTCTTAAGCTGTTGGGATCTCTCGTTCATTTTACAAAGCACTATGACAGGTAGACAAGGCACAGATCACATGCAGCCCTTCCAATTTTGTACCCCCCTCCCAATCTTATTGCACAGTTATACTCCTGGAATCCTCCAAGAAATAACTGTGCTTGGAAACTATGTGCACATGCCTCAATCACCTTGTTCTTAAAAGGATTTTTTTCCACTGCCACTGCCAATACCTGATTTCAGTGGTTGATTCACCCCCTGGGTTGTGGGATACAAAATTTGGCCCTAAACCTACAGAAGCTGCCCGCCCCTGTACTAAGAGAAGCTTCAGAAGGTAACTATTCCTTTACATCCCAGGTGTACAAATTTTAATGTAAAAATGCACGTGTTATTTATTAAAATATTTATCTCCCATCCCATATTATGAGATATCAAGAGCCACTGAAATTCCGGCCACACTAACTGATAACTGATCCCAGAAAATTTGTTATATTCTTTTTTCAGTACTGGGGACTAGTGAAGCCTACAACTAGCCAGTAACTTAATTTTACAAGAGAACAGTTCAGAATTTACCTGCCAACTTGCACACAGAAGTCTCCACGAATTGTCCCAGGCTTGGAATCTGCAGGATTGGTTTCTCCCAGCATTACTCTCCCAGTCTTCACTACGTTAAGGCCTTCCCACACCTTCAAGACCCAAAGAACTGAGATGAAAAGGACTGTCATAATAAGAATCAGGATATATAATAAGGCAATAGTGCCATAGTAAGAGTAGAATCCCATGTACAACTGCTCAGATATTAAGACAATCTCTTTGAGCACCCTCCAAATGAGGTGCGTTGGTAATGTTACAGAGGAAAACTTTTCTGTGGTGGAAGCCTGGCTGTGCAACACCTGGACCCAAGAGACTTGTTTTTTGCCCATTGACTTTTTTTTTCCAGCACAAGGCAAAGACATTTTTATTTTCCCAGACTTCTTAGCCCTTTGGTTTTTAAAAACTGCACTGCACTTGTTAAGATCCTACCAATCTGGTTAGTTTTACTTTTGTTTTTATTTTGTATATGTTTCCAGGATTTTAGTATGTTTTATATTTGGATATTCTATAATCCTAGCTCTATTTGATGAGCTTTGAAAGTTATCAGTAGGTATACCTGTTAGCAGGTATATAACCAGGGAGCTTTTTTAGGGTGCTTTAGCCATTGGTTGGTACAGGTATTGAATTAAAAAATGGAAGGTCATATTCTTACCAGTTTTACATCAGTATGACTAGTACCAAATCTGTACACAGAGTTAAAAGGCAATTTAAAATAAACACCCAGTTCCAAAAGCTTTCCAAACCTCTGTTTACCTGTAAACAATAGCTGGATCTCAGAATGGTTACTATCCATGCTTAAGCTGCACTATGTGCATGCAGTATGCAGCTGTGAACTGTAACACAGACAATTTCTTGAGCATCAAATAGATGGACGAAGTTGCCATATACTTAGTGAGATAACAGCGAGTGAGACCCTTGGCCATCTATTTCAGTATTTCAGTGTGGTATTTTTTTTTTTTAGTAGAGTCTACTGTACTTTGAAGAAAAGAAGAGCAGATTTCTAAGGTGTCTCAGTCAGTAGGGCCCCTCCAGTGAAAACTGCTGCATGGAATGTTGGATCCCATATCCACCAAAGAATGGATAAGCCATTCAACAACCCTGGTGATGTCACTGAGAACAAGCTGCATGTGCCATTTTACAACCTTTCAAAATCTTCCCTGTCCTATTTTGCAACTCAGTGATCCCACAGTGTATTTGGTGCAAGGTTTACTTTATTCAGATATTTCATAATACCTACTTAGATGGATACCTACTTAGTGATAATTATAAACCAGAGGTAGGGATCATATGGTTTTCCAGATGCTCTTGAACTGCAACTCCCACCAGTCCCAGCTAGTACAGTCAGTTTTAAAGAATGCTGGGAGCTGCAGCTCAGCATTATCTGGCGGGGCAGATGAGTCCATCTCTGATACAGACTCACTGAAATCAATGCAATTTCCTCTAAGTATGACTCAAACTAATTCAATAAAGCAGGAGTAAGGAACCTTGGCCCTCCAGATGTTGCTAGATTATACCTCCCATCAGTTTTGGACATGCAGGATGGATCTGATGGGAGCAGGAATCCAACAACATGGGTTCCCCACCTTTCCAATAAATGAATATAATTCAAGTGAAAAATATGCTCGTGTAGTTTCTTAAAAGAAAAAACTCTAGGCAAATGCTAAGCTCCTTCTTGGTAGGAGGATGCAAAGACATAGCCCTGTTAGTCTGGATCAGTATGCAAAGGGATCTTATAGCACCTTTGAGGCTGAGAGAAAGAAGTTGGTAACATAAGCTTTTGTAGACTTAAGTCTATTTCTATGCTATCAACTTCTTTCTCTTAAAGGTACTATAATATCCCTTTACATAAGATCTTCCTTGTATGTTTTATTTGAAGGAACTTTGTCTTCTTTCTCGAGCCCTATAGCACATATTTTAACCCATTCATTATGTGCAGACAGACTATTACATGACTACTCCCAAAGAATCAGGAGCTATGGAAACACAGCACTAAAATGAAGCATGGTTTTGAAAAACTGCTCATAAAGCCCATTGCTTTCAAATAGGTAAGTTTTCAAACACATTACTTCTCTGTATAATCATGTGAATGTTCACAGAATAAATATTTTTAAAAATTAACAAGAAGAGGTGCTGTCTTCAAAATTACCAGCAGTCTCCCTTAATTAATGTGTCACATTTTTACTGTAGCAACACTGAAAATAAGGAACTATAAATTTTTGGAGCCAGTGTGGAACCTGAACCAAAGGACTGGGGCTAATCTGAATATGTGGAAGTGTGGATTTTTAGATATTCAGGGCAAAACTTAAGTTATAATACACTCGCCTCTCCACTTGTGGGAGGGTTTGGGGCACAGAAACCTCAGGAAAGTTTAAAACCCCCTGCAAATAACTCCCCCCCACCTGAGTGGGCAAGCAAGGTAATGCACATGTGTGCCTTCCTTCCCTGCTTTCCCCTTCCCATTCCCTTGCCCTTTGCCTGGATACTTGTGCCTTCCTTCCATGCGTCCAGACAAAAGGCAAGGGAACGGGAGGGGGAGAATGAGAAGGAGGCACGTGCTTGCCTTGTGAATAATCAAATTTGTGAAGATCAAACCCGCTAATGTGGAAAGAGGATTATATAACGTAAACTTTGCTACATATACACATATAGATTAGAATGTTAGGCTTGAAAATTAGTTAGTTCATGGAAACTATTAGGACTGGAAGATTAACTTGTTATTATTAGTGCAATAATTGAAATAGTGTGATTTGTCAAATTGACATTAACTCTTTCATTACCAAAAATGCTGGTCTTCAGACCAGTTCATGCGATTTCTGCACAACAGCATGGAGGTTATCACTGTTGACCCTCAGCAGAACATTTTGTTATTGTGTCCTTTGGAAATGCTTCTTTTGTTGTTTTACAGTTGTCTTCTCCCAACCTGGAGTTCTCTTCCAGCTGGACTACAAGGCCCACAACATTGTTGCCTGGCAATTATAGCATTTACTGGCCTAAGGGTACATGGTGAAGCTGTCTATCTTCTGAAGCTATGTAGAGAGAGGACATTCTTGGGAGCTGCTCCTAGGCTTTGGAATGCTCTCCTGAAGGAGGCTAGGACGGCTCCCTCCTTCCTGACTTTCTATTGACAGGTGAAAACTTTAATAGTGTATAGCTCTACTGACACTTTTTCTTTTGTCTTTTATGGATTTCTTTGGAAAGGTTTTAATTCCATGAATAGTTTTTTTTTTTCATTATTAGAGCATAAATCAATTAGTTAACATGTATTCTTTGGTCAGTGTCTGGATGAGAGACTACCTAAGGACTCTACCTATACTGGTTGTCTTGCAATGCAAGGAAGGCAGATGAACTTATTTAAAATAAATATAAACATACTCAGTTCAGAAAACCTGTTAAATCAAGGAAGTCACTAAATGTAGAAGAGTGTTTAGACTTCTACAGGAACAGATTAACTGCCTGACCCCATTGGTAACTCATTTTATTTGCTTTAGTCCCTGTATTTCTCCATCATAAAACAGTCAACCATGGACACCCATATCTGTGGTGAATTATCACATATGGATGGCCTGTTAGAGCTGAGAGATGTTGGCATGTCTAGCTCTAAGGAGCCAGTGTAGCCTTTCCCGCTGCAACAATCACACCATCAGAGCTTGGAAGATCACAAACAGGAGAAAGCAGCTATTCCTGTAATCCTCACTGGCAGGATCCATCCCCTCACTTATATTGCTTTATGGTGACTGGTACTTTTAAGGTGCCACATTTATGGAAGTGATGCAAAAGCGACAATTGGATCAAGGAGCTGTGCAGTTATTATGGTCACTATTTGTTTGTATTTTGTTGTTCTGGCCAGATTGTTGTTTGAAAACAGAACGTGGACTGCATGATTAAAGTCATATTCATCCACAGTTTCCATAGCTTTCTCCACAGCCACAAGGACATATACAAATGTTGTCAGTGTTAAGAATTCCTAAATCAAGTGTAATCTAGACAACTTGTCTCATTTTAAAGCTTTCAATAAGAACATAAATAACATTTATATATTTTAATTACTTCTGTTGAAGACTTACCATGGCTACAACAGGCCCAGAGTGCATATATTTAACTAAACCAGCATAGAATGGCCTGTCTTTCAGGTCAATGTAGTGTTCTCTCAGGAGATCTTCAGAGGCCTGCAGGAATAAAATGCTTAGCGTAAGAACTTAAGAGCATTTTATGTCATATAACATTAGCCACAAGAGCAGTACAGTATTAATCCTTAAATTGCATGCTTCCTTTTCAAAGACTGGTCCCAGCACTGTATTAGAAGAGGAGCTGCTTAATACCAGTCTGAAATATTTATTTTAGTTTGTTTGTCAAGAGGCTTTCTACTTAAGTTAGTTTCATGGTTAAACCATTTTTTGTAGCTCCAAGAATAGCCAAAGCTTTAAGTTTAAAATCTACCGATAAGGACACACCTTTCAGACTAAGGACACCACTTACTAAAATTAGAGTACTCAGCGTGGCTTTATCATCTGCCAGATGTTGGAAAGATTCCAAAATATTAGGCTACCTTGAAAAAGAACAGATATTTCTTCTTGAGGTCCATGTTGAGAAGTACACAATATATTTATTTACCTATGAATTGATGAACCGACAAGCATTTTAATGACACCTTTCATTTCTTAAATATCAAAGCAGCTTACAATTAAAAGGGTAGAATAAAATCAGTTACTACAATAATAAACTCAAAATAATATATGAAATAATAAAGTCAAAACATAAAATGATTAAAAAGCAAGGAGAATTGGCAATGCCAAGCGCTGGGTAAATGATTTTTTGCTTTAAGAAGTTTTTCTGATGGATAATACACTGTCTTAACAGAAGCAGTATTGACAAAGAAAACTTACGAGCATGAATTTCATGGCTACCAATTTAAATCCCTTTTGTTCAAATCGTTTGATAATTTCTCCCACTAAGCCTCGCTGCACTCCATCAGGCTTGATGGCTATAAAGGTGCGTTCACTCATTGTCCTACGACAACAGAAAGTGAAGATTAAGTCTAGCTACGTGTACATGGTAAGAACACAGTCTGCCACAGCACTGTGCTACGGCATTAGACTGAGAACTAGCTATCGGATGAATGGATGAGATACAAGTATATACAGAATATTCAAATCGTGACTATAGCAAACATATGCAATCATTTGAGAAAAAATAAGTCAGAGATTATATAACAATCATTCTTGCTATGCAAACATTCTTAAGACGAAGGATACAGGAATAATTCAGTAAATGAAGAGTTACATAGTAATAGAGATCTATCAACAAAGAAACTGAAACAATCCTTTAATAACCTTTACCTAGGATATCATGAACAATCAAGAGGTTCCTATAACAAAATTATGAGAAAATTAAGAAAAAAATTACAGTTCCAAAAGGTGTTTCCCAACAAGACCAAAGATATCCATTACAGCAGTTCACAGGGCTGACATGTGATAACTTTACTTCATTTTCCACTTTGTCCTAATGCAATTACATTGCATATAAGACAATCCTTCAGTGTGGGTTAATATCACATTTTATATATTCTGCTGTCTTCATACCGTACCACTCTTGCATCCCCATCCTAAACAATTTTTTGAAACATTCTGCTGATTTCAATCTCATTCAGTGAATGTGTTTAGAAACAGAACTTAGAAAAAAACAAGAGTTATGTTACTGCAAACTACTTGCAATGTCATATCAACAATGAATAGCATAAGTATTTATCTACCAGTTTGTCATTACTTAATTATACCAACCTTCAGACCTCAAATGACCTTACAGAACAGTGTGCACTTTCAGTTCCCTATAGTTCCAACAGCAATGATCATGTGTAGCCATATTATGATCATTTAACATTTCTCAGGACATACTCCTCAAATGCCCATGTACTTCCTACATCTTTTCTGCTCACAGAAAATCCAGCCAAAGTTTGAGTCCCTATGCATTATCTCTCATCTGTAGGCATCCTGCTGCATTCAAATCATAATACATTTCCTGATAGTTTCCTCACTCCTGCCTCCACCACCGTGCCTTCTGTCGCCAGAGACACCTCCAGATCCCCAGAGCATCCATCGTACCTGCCAGAGAACTGCTGCTGCTGGTGCTGAGCTGCCTGTGCTGGTGGTGGCTGTGGTAACGCTGCCACTATTGCAGCCCCCAGCTTGGCGAAAGCCCAGTCTCACAGCTGGACTCTTTCCGACAGGAGGCTTGACGCCACGTGTCCATTAGCCGGCTGCTTTGGTGTCATCCCTTCTTTGGGTTTTTTGCCAAAGGCAGGTCTAACTTCTTGGTGCAGCAGACGCCATCTGCTGTTCATTTCAAAGACAGCTGTGTAGATTTCTATATAACAGGTATTCAGGCTGCTCAGTTCTCTAACAAAACTAATGAAAGACTCGGACCATTAAGGACTAACGGTCATTAACACATCAATGATGCCATAGGATGACTGTTTTCACTGCCACAGGCTTACATGGCTACCTTTAATCCTCTCATTGGATTGATCCTTGGGCTTTTTTTTTCTTCCTGTGGACACTCTTGATCCCTTTATCCTCTGCCCTTTAACACCCCAGCTGTGATTCTGTGATTCTAGGAGTGCCAGCATGAGTTCAGGGTGGCTATGCCTGCTAACATCAGTCACTCTAGCAAGTGTATATGTATCCAGTACCTATATTTCCCTTCTAACACTTTAAGACTGCAGCAAACTTTTAATGGTATATTTTCCCACACCAACACTGTCTCTTTCTCTATTTTGAAGGCAGGCAGCAAAATGAGAACCTTCTCTGACTTGCAAAGACTTGCCAAACAGGAATTTTTAGTTAGCCACGTGTTGAGGGATTTTCTGCCACTACTGACTCAATAGTTCACATCTAATAAGTCTTTTTCCCTCAGTGTTTCACGTTAGTAAAATGAGGCTGATGAACGAGAGGCTGCTGCTTAAGGTCATACTAGATAATATGATAAAATGTATGAATCCATTTAAAATATCTATTGTTTGCAACTTCAGGAGGGGGCAGAGCAGAATCAGGAACCCTTTTCCCTTTCCCTGTGATCGGCATGCACACGTGTGCGCACACACTCCCAAAATCAGTCTCTGCTTCCCAAAGTTGACAATGGCTGCCCCTAATAAAACAGCAGATTCAACTGACCATAATGAGGGCATTGCCCCCACAAATAATAATTGTGTGTGTCTATGAAATTTTTCTTGTCACTAAATTTCTCGCACTGCAGAGAGTGGGTCACTGTAAATTGTTTACACCTAGAACTCTTACATTTGCTCTGTTTGCATTTCATTGGGTAACTCTTTCTGACCCTTTTCTTTGGATGCCTAAATTGTACTTCTAAATCAGGGCCCGGCAAAGTGTGGCCCATGGGATCCCCCAGAGCCCATCAAAGCCACTCAAACTTTTTTTTTTCCAAATTGGACTGATTTTTTTACCCCATAGACATTGTCTTTGAAAATACACTTTCCCCCTCATTCTAAGAAAAAATACTTCACAGGGATTTTTTTCCAGCACTACTTCCAATGCATTTTCCCCCATTGGAATAATAATATTTTTTCAAAATGGAGAAAGCCCCCATTTATCCATTTCCCTCATGAGATCCCCACATCTCTAATCAGCTTGAAAAGTTGAAAAAAAAAATTAAGATGCAGGGCTGCAAATCAGTATAACATCATAAGGATAGCTCATTTGGGAGAGAGCAGTTCCACTTCTTTTGGGAAATGATATTTCCTTACTCATTTTGTGAGAGTCCCATCAGGATCATGCTCCCTTGGTTGCAATGAAGAGCTGTTCTCTCCTAGTTCAAAGTCAACTGCAAAATTGGATTAGAGTGTGACCTGTTCCTGACTAATACTCCCTTGGGCGGCAGAGGGCTCAAATCTCCTTGAACTGAGACATCGGACCTGTGACCTCTCAAACACAAGTCTGTACTGTTCTGCTGAGCTGCAGCTTGACAATATGGCCCCTGAAGGCTGGGCTTCTGGATTCTCCTCACAGAGCTCTCTCTTTACGAATGTGCGAGTGATATGCCAGGCTCCTGGCAGACTACGAAGACCACATGAGCCCTCTCCCTTCTATCTGTGCAGAAAGAGGCTTAGATTCTATTTCTGCTGCCTCTTTTTCATTGAGCAATTGAGCAGGACACCCAAGAGGTGAGATTTTTTTCATGCATTGGCTACTTTTTGGCTTCTCTCTTCTTGTTGCTTCACTCTTACTTAAAATCCAGTTTATAGATGCTGCTTCCTCCTGCAACCTTACTATTGAAATAAGCATCTTTCTTTGATCCTGAATCTTCCTTCCTTCTGTGTTAGAGTATGCTTATTCCTTTTATACCCACATGTGTAGTACAGCCATACCCCAGTTAAGAAAAGCTCTGACAAAGTAGCTTCCCTAAGTTTTTCTTATTTCTTCCCAGTCTCCCTTGTCCTCTGCCTAGCTAGAAGAGTTTTTTTTAAAAAGGGTTTTTTTTAGGAGAATGGTGATGGAGGCCTGGAGAAACAAAAACATTTGGCGTTGGGTTGCAGAAGCATGAATGTAGTAAACAAGGCAATAAAGCTTAAGCAGAATTCTAATCTAGCTGATCCAATTGTAGCCATGTGTGCCTCCTTATAAAAGGCAAAGAAAGCAGCAGTTGCCTTCGGAATCCCTTACTAAGCATGCATAAACAGCAAAATAGAGAGAAAATAAGAGAGCAGTAAGCCTCACCAACTACACCCAGCATATGCATATAGAAAAAGCATAGATCTAAAAATCTGGCCACCAAAATGGAAATTATTAGAAAAGGGGGACTGGTGAAAGAAAGAAAATCATCCCTGGATAGATTTTGGAAGAAGCCTTGAAGTGCTCTCTAGAAGACTCCAAGTGTTTTGGTTTACTCATGCAATGCTTACCTACCGTGGTTGTTTCATTTCACATGTGCATAACTTTAGTTTGAAACAAAAAGTCTGCTGAAACATGTTCAAGCTGCTCTTGTTTTTAGTGGTGTAGGAACCTATCCCTATTCTTTCCATGTTGTTTCTGGCTCCAGAAACCAAAGTTTCTGTTAAAGGAATAATTCCAAAGACCACACCTACTTCATTAATGAGGTGCACCAATATTATTGACATCACATGAGTGGAAACACTCCAAACTCCAAACAGGTATAAACATGCTTTATACCAGAGCCTAATGTCACTCCATACTGCATCTGAAAAAGTAGGTTCATGCTAAAATAAAAACTGGTTAGTCTTAAAGGTGCTCCAACATTGGTTTTTTTTCTTTCTCTGCCCTTCTTCCTTTGTATGTTGCAGGAGACTAACATGGCTACTTCTTTGAAAACCCAATATGTGGACCTTCTTCTGGGAGGTTCTTAGTCTCACCAAGAAAGCTTTTTCTTTTTTTCAAAGATAGGCAACTGGTAACTGGACCGTATGTTATATTCAGCCACTCATCAGCCTTGGTCAGCAAAGCCCATGGTGAGGATGATGGGAATTGTACTTCAGCAACAACTGTAGTGCCACAAGTTGCTCACCTCTACTCTGGGCTAACTTCCTGAGGGAAAAGTGCTATTCTCTACACTTTGGAGTGTGCTTCTGTATTCTGTGGGCTGAGGAGAACCATGGACTATATTCTCTGTTATCAACAGGGCAATCACATTGTCAGTATGGAATGACTATCAATCTTACTGCATGGGGCAACAGGGAAAGATGGTGTTTTGCAAGTGGCATTGTAATTGACAATTGAGAACAGAGCTGGCTGAGTGCTGTGGGTCCAAAGTATTGCTATATTACCTTTACAAACAGCACAGTCTTTCTTTCCAGGCTGCTGCTGGGAGTGCACAGAAATATAACTTCATTAAGCTGGTCCAGATGCTGTCTGGCCACAGGGATCATAGGATCAACCTATCCGTGCTAAATGCCCTGAAATAGCCCTTGTGAATGACTGCTTGTAAAGCACTTTGATCCATGATTATGATCTTAATCAATGATTAAATTTTGCTGTGAGTCTCCACACATGAAGGTTCCTGGGAATTTAAACCTCATGATGTGTGTGTGTGTATATTTTTAAAAAGTTTTAAAACTCTCATTGAAAACATCTTTGAACAAAACATCAAGAACGTGTATGAATATCACTTTTAAGATTCGGTCAAAGTCCAGTTGATCAGGAATATCATTAAAGGTTCTGTGAAAAGGACTAGTGTAATTATCAGTTAGTCCTACCAAGATTTCTGGCAATGTAATGGGATCGTCCAAAGTTCACCATTCTTACTCTATTAGTCAATGAACTGGAAGAATTTTTCAAACAAACTTGTTCTCTCTGGTTTCTTCGTCAATATACCTTATGTTCATGGTCAGTTTCTCAGACAATATCAAATCCCAAATGCCTTGGAGTCATGTTTAAATCATTTACATATTTCCAATTTTGGGCTATTTGGTTACATATGACAAATAGAAGTTGTGAAATCAACTATTTGTTATGTAACAACGCATTACCATCCAGAAAAAAAGAAAAGTAATTCTCCCTTTTTTTATGATTTTTTTTCTCTTGTATCTTCAATGAGTTTAAGTACAGTGTCCCAGAACACTTTCAGTTTGGGGCAATCTAGCCACATGTGAACCTGTGTGCCTTATTCCCTGCACTCCTACAGCAAATCAGTTGAACATCTTTCCATAATAGGAAAAGTTTTGAGGGACAGTAACTTAGGTCTATTTGTTAGGAAAACTTAGCTGGGTTCATACTTTTTAAAAACCTTCTTTAACTAATAAATTATAAATGTTGGAGATCAGATGCCTTATTGCTTGTTAAAGAATAGTACAAACCAACTCAAATTCTTACAGTTGCTTTGGAGACCCCATATACTTTGACCCAGACATGGGCTATATGTTTTAGTCTTATCAAATCCAGCCACATGATCTTGGTATTGGACAACTGACTCTTCAGCAACACTGTTAAACTTCCAATCCATTAAATAAATCTCTGATAAATAATTTGTCATGTGTAAGTTCCCTGCTGTTCTGCTAGCCTTCGAGCATCTAACTTCCCCCATGGGAAGATACAACTTACAGATGAGAGCAAAAAAGAAAAAATAACTCAGTCCACTTCCTCCAGTAGAATACTGCTTCTTTCTTATATGGGTTTATGACTAAGGATAACAGTTTTAAAGAAGGGTATTCTTCCATCAGCATCAGTTTATGATTCAAAAATTGCATCCCTCCTTCCATATTAGCCCAATGAACTGAACCATCATTTATAATCTAGTGTAGGGCTTGCTTAATCTAAGAAAACCTCTAAGTTAAGGATAGAAAGGCCATCCATAATGCTTGGAGAGTATCTAACGCTGACTGGGAATTTAAGTTTCTTGCCCTTTGAAATAAAGCTTTGTAACATCTTTTGCCATCTCCTTAAACTATCTCCAGAAGGGTGCAATGGTCTGGAATAAAAAAGAAATGTAAATAAAACAAAGATTTTAACTACTGCAATCCATATTAGTAGAGACAAATGTAAGGTGAATAATATGACCCCACTGTCAGCTTTTTATCTCCAATATTCCCTGTAACAAAAATGAATCTGCCATCTGTGTCTGCTAGAATATCACATATCTATAGGGAGCATGATTTTATGATAAGAACAACTGTTCCCCTTGCCTCAGAAGACCCACCAGCAGACTGTTGCTCTGCTAAGTTGTCCTGTTGCAATGTATTTTTAGCTTTGCTACACTGATGTGTTTAATAGCACTATATCAAAAAGGTGATGATTTAGAGCCTTTAAAACTCTTTCATTTTTTCCAAATCCTAACACACTGACATTGGCAGAAATCAGTTTGAGTTTATTCAGAATTATAATCTGTAGTTAAGACTGAGCTGTTATTAATGTTGCTGTCATTCTGAAATTAATACCAACAAGAACACAGAATAATACAAACATCCCCCTTCCTACCCCCTTTCCTCCCATTCCAGCAGACAGTTAGGAATATACATATCCTTGAATAATAACTTACCACAGAATAAATCTGATACTGAACTTTTGGTATGGTCTAAAGAAACATGATGATCTGATCCTTTCCTTCAACTACTGCCAGCATACTTACAGTTCACCATAAAGCAAGTGGCAGATGACAGTAGCTACTCAAATTTTCTGGTCGTTGGCCTAGATTTGACTGGCATGCTTGTGTGTGGTACAGGCAGGCAAAGGTGGACAAAGATTTCCAGAATCATTTTGTTAGAAAATTTTTTCTGAGAATCCGGATGTTATAAAAAAACAAAAACCTACAGGAAAATCCCACTTTGGATTTCCCCTCGAGAAGCATTTTATGGAAGATGGGCTGATTATAGAAAAGGTTGAATAACATATAAAGACATATAAAAACTTATGATCAGGAGGGAAACATTCAAATTAAAACAAGGGAAGAATTAGAGTTGACAGGAATTAAATGTTAATGGTTCCCTTATATTTCAACTTACAGAAAGACTCAAAATGGACCTAAAGCTAGAAAGATTTGACTTGGAACACAACTTGAACAAACTAGAAATAAATCATATTTGATAAACCTAAACATTCTATGTTTAAAATTTATAAATTATTACTGTCATGAAAGCTTGAAGAAGAAACAGTTAAACAAGTTATGATTACATGGTCCCAAAATGTTAAGCATGAAATTCAATTACAGCACTGGAAAGCATGTTAGAAAAAAACCAAATAAATTTACACTTTCCCAAGATGTAGAAGAACCACTTGAAAATGACATACAGGTGGTATTCAGCACCAGCTAAACTGGATAAAATGTATAAAACTGGTAAAAACAAGTGCTGGAAATGCCAAGACAAGATGGGTTCATTCTTCCACATGTAGTGGACCTGTCCTATAACAAAGAAATATAGGACTAAAATACATGCAATAATAATGGAGATTTTTCCATTTAAATTCCCTTTAATTCCACAATTATTTTTGTTGAACATAACGCATAATTTAATTGAGACATTCATAAGAAAATACTGGAGAGTGTTGTTACGTATGATCACGGCCGCTAGAATGCTGTTTGCTAAACTGTGGAAAACCAAAGACATTCCAGAAACAGAAGGATGGTTAAGTAAATTTTTAGAAATGAAAAAACTCGACTGTCTAACATGTCAAATCAATAGAATATTGACAGACAAAAGTGAGGAAGAAAGGGTGCCAGTGATAAACTATTTCAGACAAATGGAAAAAATTGTTTATAGACTAATTTGTGATTACACATACTTTTAATATAATTAAATTGACAGATAAGAATAAAGAAACTCAAAGAGTATAAAAATAATAAATAAGTACTTTGAATATACTATTATACGTACCAATATTATGGTGGGAATATCATAATATGTCATTTTGAATTCAATTGGTAACTACAGAACTGCCATTATTAAGTAAGATACAGAAAGGACTGAAAAGCTGTAATAAGTATACATGTAAAGAAGTTTAAGTACTCTCACAAATAACTCCAACAAAGTATAAGAAGGAAATATTATGAAACGGTCAATCAATGTTTATGGATAGCAAAGGAAAGAACTGGTTTTTTTAATATCATAGAGGTTGAAGGAGAATCAAGCATCTGTGGTAAATTTACAAATCTGTTTATTTGATTAGTCTTCAATAACTTTTAAATTTAGCCTCTTAGTGTAAAATATGAAACTCAGTCAAATTCAACTGGATTGATGCATATTGTATCCACATTGTTTCAAAATGTACAATAATGAACCATGTGTATTTGATTTTTTTAATATAAAAACTGCTTGTCTTCAGCTTGGAAATACAATATACATAGATGTCAACATTTCAAACATAGATGTCTATGATTTATTAGGAAGGAATTAACTTCTTTTTGCCATAGAAGTCATCTAGGTCTTTTCATTCTAGTTGAAACGATAAACCATTTGGAAAGTACTATGCTGAAAGTCTTTAGCTTCTGTACAGGCTCCATATACATTGCTGAGAATTAATTAAAAAAACAACATTATTCACCAAAATTGTAATTTCAATACAATTCCACTGTCAATTTATTTCTCTGAAGGGTGCATTACATAAACTCATCCCTATATTTCAGGCCCTGTGGGTTCTTCTGCTTTGTTCACCTTTTAGAATGTCCTCTTAGAACTGGAGCTCCATGCATTCCTTCTTGCTGTTGTCATATGCCTTCAAGTCATTTCTGACTTACAGTGAGCCAGTTACAGGGTTTTCTCAGCAAGGTTTGTTCAGGGTGGCATCCCATGCCCTTCTATGAGGCTGAGAGACTGTAAGTCCTACTGAATGCAGTGACACTTGGGGATTAAAATGCATAGGAATACACTATAAATAGAGCTGCCACTGGGTGGCCTTGGGTGCAACATACACTTTCAGCCCTCAGAAAGCCTTGTGGTTCATCTTAGGGTAGCTAAGTTAGAAACAACCTGAAGGCACACACCACCACCAACAAAAACCCTAAAAGTACTAGAGCCCATCTGATCTTGGAAACTAAATAGGGTCAGCCCTGGTTAGTATTTGGATGAGAGACCACCAATGAATACCAGGTGGTGTAGGCTATATTTCGGAGGAAGGAATTGGCAAAACCACTCCTGAGTATTCCTTGTTTAAGAAAACCCTATGAAATTTAAAGAGTCACTGTAAGGCAACAGGCAACCTGAAGGCACATACACACACACACATACTATAAATAAACTGAGTCTTTACTGCTCTCTTGTGGAGAGTAATGCAGTAGCCCCCATCAATCAGCTTTTGATTGGTTCCTGCTCCTTGTCCTGTGATGTTTGCTCTCCCTTTGACACTGGCACCTATTTAAGAAATACAGGAAGTAATGGAAAGAACAGTACACATGCATCCAAAGGGCTTCAAATTTTCTAATCACATTTATTTTGTGGCGAACCCAAGACTGGTTAGGGGCATTGCTTGTCAGGCAGCACAGAGGCTGTGATCAGAAAGATGTTCCCACAGCCTTTCTAAACACGCAAGAGTTGCCTGCTCTTGGAATCCTTGCCAGTTGCCACTGACACTAGGGTTTTGGCGGAATTAATAAGTAGTACAGCAAATTAGAAACTTACTCTCACACCCTTTAGCTAGAAATATTTTCAGACTTCACAAGAGATTTCCGTATTTAAGCTGGAGAGTTAGGAAATGTTTGCAATCTTAACATTCCAATGACTTCTAGAAAGCAAATGGTTGAACTCACCAGTTATCCCACAAAATTCAATGTGGCATTAACTGTTCAAACTATTATTCTTTTGCCACTTCTCAGTTTTATTTACCAAGGGACTTGTTGACATAAGGAAGCAGAGTCTGACTATAACATAAAAAACACAAAGTTGGCATGTGTGTCACCCCTGCTTTAAGGCCATGTGAAACAACCGATTCTAGGGGTGCTGGGGATTAATTTAAAACATCACAAAACTCAGCTTTGGATCCATTTATTTCCTCTTCCCCCCAGCCTCTGTTGTTGTCATTCCATCCTTTCTAAATAAAAGGCTATCAAGACTCCCAGATCCTTTTTAAAAACTCTGCTCTCAGCTCCTAGAAGCACACAAGGATTTTCAAACCCTCCCCACATGGTAAGATCTGCTTCATTATATCTGTACTCCTCTTTACAGACCACATTTGTTAAAAAAAAAACCCACAAGGTAGTCTTATTGTTCTTATGTGTTGATTGTTTAATTTGTGTTTTAACTTTTGTATATCATGATTTTTTAAAACTATGTTCTTTTTAAAGTATTGTAAGCTGCTTTGAGTCCTTCCCAGGAAAAAAAGCAGGATACAAATAAAGATAACCACAACAACTATTTTCCTTTTATAAAATTCTACAAATTGCATTTTTTGCTGAGAATTTAGAAACCTTGTTCTCCCATCCATGGAAAAAAGTGTGGTTTTAATTCCTTAGTTTCAAGCCTGTGATCAAAATGATCCAAGTAGGCACAAAAACATATTACATGAATTCTTTCTATGTTGCCTTTGCTTCTCCATCTTCTCCCCCAGCATTCAGCTGTAAGCTCCTTGCAAAAGAGGTCTTTGGGTATAAACTTAAGATGTGATTCTGCGATAAATAATACACACGATTGTGCTGCACAAAGAACATTATGGGGTATTAAACAAGTACTTGGAGAGAGAAAAACAAGAAATAGTATAATAGTATAATTTAATTTTATAATAGAACTGTTGTGTCCTGTGTTAGATCTGCAAGGATGCCCTTCCTCTTTGAAACCTGTGACACTAGACGTTACTTTTTTCCTTCACTCCTATGGTGACAGGTTTCAACTTATTCAAGGTTTTAAATATCAAACTCCATTCCGCCCATTCACATACCCCATTGTGACCACCAGCCCCACTCCGAACTCAGATGTAACCAACCATGAACAACAAGTTACCACTAGTTATTTCACTCAAGGAAAAAAAAGTAACTATCTACATTACATATTGATGGCAACTTAACAACAGGTAAGTTAACTCCTTTCGTGGAGTAACATAGGCCACTTCCACATTAGCCTGTTATAGCGCTATTATTCCACTTTCAACATCCTATGGAATCCTAGAGTCTGCAGCTTAGTGAGCAGTTCCGACGCGGTTTTTAAGCTAAACAGTATCAGCGTTACGCATTTTTGGGACAGAAGGCAGCAAAGAATTAAATTCATAACTGCCTCTATGATGGTACTTCACCTCCCTCAACCTAAAATTACAACTTTTCAAAGAGCAACTCTTGCAAGCTCTGGCTCCCCGCAAACGCATGAAGCCTTGTCCGCACCGAGCGACGCGCCTTCCTGCGAAACTCGCAATCCTCACCCAGCAGCGCAGCCTCGGCCAGGGCTACCCCTCGAGCCCCTCCGCGGGCACTAAAACCCGCTTCCCCGCCCACCGCCGCCTCTCTCCCGAGGGCGAGGGGCTCCGGCCTGAGCCTCCAGCGCCTCACCTGGCCGGCTCCCTCACCGAGCGCAGGAGCGCCTCCTCCCGCAGAAACCGTACGGGCGCGGCCCTCCTCCTGCCGAGCGCCCAACCCCGCAGAGCCTAAGCAGGCTCAGCCCCAAACACGAAGCACGCCCGCCTCGCGCCTCCCACGTTGTCCTAGTTGCCCTCCTCAGATCGCCCGCCCCGCCCCATTTTTCCTTCCCGGCGTCCCGTCAATCAACCTTGATGCTCCGCCCACGACGTGGCGTTCCTCCGGCGTCTCAAGCCAGGGCTCAGCCCCCCGCTGACGCCATTGCCTCGCGTCCTCTCGCTCCGCCCCGGCGCCGTGGGTGAGGTCAGTGCTGCGCGCCTGTCAGCCAGCTTCCTTCCTGTTCGCGCTGAGGTGTAATCAAGGCCCCGCCGCAGAGGGAGGCGCTGCTATTATCGCCGCCGCCGCCCCCTCCGCCTCTTTGCCTCCTTCTCCTGCCGCCGAAGGGAGCCTTTGACGCCCGCCGGGCGCCCCCTCCGTCCCTCCCCGCTCGTCCACCCGGTCCGTCGGCCCTTGCTGCCCCGCGCTCCGAGGCCATGGAGCTGGCGGACGGCGTGGTCTACCAGGAGGACCCCGGCGGTCCCGGCCCGGCCATGATGTCGGAGCGGGTGTCGGGTCTGGCGGGCTCCATCTACCGCGAGTTCGAGCGGCTCATCGGGCGCTACGACGAGGAGGTGGTGGCGGAGCTGATGCCGCTGGTGGTGGCCGTGCTGGAGAACCTGGACTCGGTCTGCGCCCACAGCCAGGAGACGAGCGTGGAGCTGGAGCTGCTGCGGGACGACAACGAGCAGCTCCTCACCCAGTACGAGCGGGAGAAGGCGCTGCGGAAACAGGCCGAGGAGGTGGGTGAGCGGGGGCGGGGACCCAGGGCGGCGGGTCGGGCCGGGTGTTGTGGGGACTTCGGGAGAGTCCCTCGAAATCGCTCCCCTGGCGTGGACTTGTGTGAGAGGAAGGGTTGCGGTGGCCGGAGAGGAGAGGCACCCGAGGCACGCTTCCCAGGAGGGGTGTGGGTGGATGTTTGTTGGAAGGACGTGAGGGAACTTCAAGGATGCTAATCTGGGTGTGGCGGCGGCGGCGGCGGGGGGACGGAGGAAGAGCAGCAGTGGGCCCCCCCTCCTCGGGTTGAAAGCGACTTACACTGCGAGAAGGGCGAGAAGAAAGTTGGTGAAGATGAAGCGAAAAAGGTGGAGCACATAGGCTGAGGCTGTGGCAGAGGCGAACCTGACGCTGCCGGAGGAAGCTCTGCAACAGAGTTTGGTGTGTCTGCTGTATGAGGATAACTGTTGCTGTTGAGGGAGATCTGGCAGTGCTTTCATGTGTTTGCCTGTCCTTTGGCTGGCTGCTGTAGTCAGACTTCTGGCCAAAATGAATCTTATGATGTGGTGCCTGGCTCAGCTGAACCTACTGAAAAAGTTCAGTTTATTGTTTTCCAGGCTTCTTTTCCCTAGGACCTGACAGCTTCTGTAATGAGTAACAGTCACATGTTAATCAGGCAGCTTTAAGACCTGAAGAAAGACATGATTGCTGAAGATGGTAGAGTTGATAGTGTCTGGAATCAGGCAGTCTTCAGGGTGGACAGATTTGACAAATTTGTTAAAGTATCAGGTGGTGTAAGAAAAAACATTCTTCAGTGAAGATCCAAAGTGTCAAATATCAGTGGTGAGTGGCACATCATTAATTCAGTTTTTAATACTGCATTTGAGACTGGTATCATGTACATAAAGGTACTTCATATAATATTAAAATTGTTATTGTTTGCTTTTGTTCCATCGTACTGGGTCACAACCTTTCTAGAAGTTCAGTAGATCCAACTTTTCTTAGTTTAGCTAACTTTTAAGCAAATATGCCCTACTTTAGGCCTGTTATCTTTTTCCTACAGGTTGAAATCCAGCTTGGGTGGCGGGAAGATTTTGAATGAACAAATGGCAAGTAGAGAAAGGATTAAGTAGTTTGTCACTCACATAGTTCTTTTAATTAAAAAACATCACACTTCAAGGAAAAGAATCACATATTAATGTCATCTGTAGTTTGGTCTTTGACAGGATACCTAGTTTGAATATGTTCAGTTCTATTTTCAGTTGCTGCTTCGTCCAGTTAAATGTCCCTGGTGGTTGACCTGAAACCCTACAGCTCATGTGCTCTTCACATGCTTTTTGTTTACTTTGAGTAGCATTTTTTTATAGTATTGAAAGCAGAAGTAATCTTTGCTTATTGTGGTATAATTAGTTATGTTATAAACCTAGAAAAGTGAAGGAAATGTTTTGTATGTGGTCAGGAAATTCCAGCCATCTGCTTGTTCATTTTTTGAAATATTTCGTTCTGGTGTTTACAAGTAGGAAATATTTGTAAGCTGGTTGTAAACTGGTTTTTGAGCTGGTTGTGTTATGCATTGAGACTGGAGAATGTGTTGGGATACGTATCTCTTTTGAGAGGCAATAAAATGCCAGAATATAACAATCAAAATTAATAGGCTAAATAAGTAGTCTTTTCAGTACTTGTTGATGAGTTCATTAATATACCATGTGGTGTGCCTCCTCTTTCAAGCTCCACCTGCTCAATTCTTTTTTTCTCTTGCAAGATGGCTTGTAAAATGTGTGACAAATCAGATTTAACTATTTTCAAGCAGCAACAACAGCAAAATACAGTTATGTTGCAGTTAAACATAAAGCTGATACTTATTATTTACAATTACTGACTAGTCTGTAAATGATCTTTAAGTAGTCAGGTCTCTGCTTAGTTTTTGCTCTCTGCTGACCATGTGTCAAGCATCTAAATTTATACTGGGCAGCAAAATAGTGACCTGTGGGCCATGTTATTCCCCCTATTTTACTGTTGTGTTATCTATTTGGCATTTAGCAGGCCTGTAGAAGGCAGAATAGTTAATAAATTGTAATCTATTGTTCTTTCATAAATTTAATTGGGCAATACTGTTATGCTTGCTATTTGTTATGTTATGTTTACTTACATGCTTACTGTTTGGCTAATATTTTGCCATGTTCTTCTGTAGTCTTGAAAGTAGCAAAAATTTGTTTGCTCTTGGGGTATGCTTATGTGACTGCCAGTACTGATGGTACAATGGGAGAAACCATATTTGTATTGAGCAGACTTTGAAAATATGATCTTAATACAGATTATTAGTATATTTGTAAATGTCAAACAAATAGCTGACAGTGACTTCTTTTCAGCGGTCTCAGTTGTGCACCTTGTGGCACCTAGTAGGTTATGGTTATGTATTTACAGTGAAGTTTATCTGATTTGTTGCTTACACTTAAGGTCCAACCAGTCACATGCTTTGTGCAGGGAGGGCCCTAGTTCTGTGCATGTTAAAATGGGCTTCAAAAACAGTGTCTGTTGTTGGAGGCCATGAAGCTGTTTACCCTTATAGTGGCTGTACTGAGCTAAATGGACCATGGGAATAAGTTTGACCGTATATGTTGTTCTACACAATGCTGAATGTTGCTTCACTATATTGTATTTACTATTGCTGAAGTTCTGTTTCTGTTAGGTAGTGAATCTCCCTATCTTGGGTATTTATAGCTTTACACATTGGTGGCATTATCTCTTTTTGGTGATGATGTGTGCGGTAAAAGAGCTAGTGTGGCCTATCTTTCTATGTTTGTACAGCAGCCTTGATAACTCTTATTTTTGTTCAGTAGTCTGTTACTGCATATGACTTGTCATTACTGATAAGATATAGTATCTTCAGGCTTTCAAAGAGTGAAAGTTAATTTTGCTGTATTGCAAACCTTCAGAAAATTGAGAAATCTAATGCATATGTGACTGTTAAATAACAACTTCTCTTCTCTGAATCCTCATTTTATGAGAACAATTTGAGTTGAAAAAATAATTGTAAAATTCTTCAAAATAAAAATGCAGACAGAGAATATTCTTCTTGCATATGTATTTTGTATAGTTGCAATCCACTTTGCTTCTGCCTTGTGTGGTGTTTTGTATTGCTTAGTAGTCATGTGGCCACTTTTCTTCTCGGTAAATCTGCAGTAGAAATCCCCTCCTGGCTATCTGCAGATGTTTAGTTATTCTGGGAAAAGCTGAGTTTCTAGCTGAAGGGATGTATTATAGTTTTAGATTTCCCCTTAGGTTCCTTTCATTCTTAACAAATCATGAGAACTGTGTATTTTTTCAGTCAAAATTGGGATACACATCATTACTTTGCTTTCCCCCATTCATCTTGTGTATGTGCAAAATATAAAAGATCCCCAACACCCTATCCTTGTTAACATCAACTGAGATTAACACTTATGGAGAGACTGTGTAAGGGGAAACAGATTTGCAAGCATATGGGAAAGTCTTACCCATGATGACATTAACCATATATGTGCATTTTTTTAAACATTTGTGTGTGAGTTATTAATACCCCGAAACCAGAGAATCTGCCAGTGTTCAAATGAGTTCAGCATTCAACCATGATAACATTACTTTTGGATAGTCATGTTGTGTGTCAAAGTGACATGAACCTGCACTGAACAATTATGGAAAGCAAAGTTTGGCTGTGGTTTGTTGGCAGGTACCTACATATCTGCCACTGGAAATGGTCAGCTGCTAGAATAATTTTCTTTTGGTTCTGTTAGTTGCTTGTTTCAGTAGTTATTTTTAGGTATATATTCTATAAGCGTTTGTACACCAGAAAAGTTAAGGCATGTGGCTTCTGTGCCTTGGGCTTTATTGGCCTCTGTTTTTGGATTAAACAGCTTTCTTCACAAGCTTGCTGTTTTTATGGGAAGGAGGGAGGATAGTTACCAGCTTGACAATAAATGGATTTGTATTAATAGAAACAGCAGTTCAGGGAGGAGGAACATTACTCATCTGCTCTGGTTTTAAGGTTAAAGAGTTTCTTCTAGTTGAGAGTTGCTCTGCAGTAAGTAAAATGTAAATGGAAAAATGTGAAAAAAGTAAGTTTTAGGAAATGGCATATTTGTCCAGGATTATGTCTTTCTTTATTACTGATATGCAGAGATAGAGATATCTATGTTAGAATGGTTTACATTGTGAAAGATATCACACGAAAGGAGTACAAGATGGTAGACAGAAGAGAAAAATAGATTATGCTAGAGATTACACATGAGAAGTAACAGAACTAGCTTTTGTGAAGTCTTTAGCAGAAAACTGATATTCTCATATGTGCCAGATTGCTATGTTACTGGCTCTGAAAGATTGGGTAGACTTGTAGTGAATAAAGATACTACAGTTATAAAGTTTTGTGTATTTTTTTGTTTGTTCTGAGTAGGTTCAGAACTGAGACTACAGTAAGTGGAAGGAGGTTCTTTCAGTCCTTTTCTCCTATACTGTGCTCTTGGCATACTTGCCTTCCCAAAGTTGTTTTCTGGTCCAGAAGGGAAGCTCCTTGTACCTTCAAATCATGGTTCTTCTAACCATCTTCTAGAACTAGCAACCCTGTGGTCTGATATCTCCAGGCATGACTAGTTTGTGCTGCTGTGTTTTCAGTAGATTAGATGCAGAATGTGAACTGAATTCAGTTACCACTGAAATCAGTGGAACCAGTTGGTCATGGCTGAATTCCCACTAAAACCAATGCAATTTAATTAAGTTAGGAACTCAAATTCATCTAATTTAGTCTGGCCCTTGGCCATGCTGGCTGGGGAATTCTTGGAGCTATTGTCCCATATAGTAATTTTTCCAGATTCTCGTCCATACCAACTCAGTGTAATCTTCATTTACAGCACTGTCAAAGATATCTTAGACATTTTTCCTTGGAAGTTCACCCCTGTGAGTTAAATAAATCTTAGTACCAGCAACAGACCTTAGATTACCATTTTTTTCCACTTCTGTCTTTTTCAGTACTGCTTAAGGTTACCAGTATGGAATGAATTCATGTAAGTATTTACATTGCTGACTCCAAAGTATTAAATTAGTACCAAAGGAAAGAGTTTGAAATAGTGAAACCTCTTTGTTGAGTAGACTAATTGTGAATAAAAAGGAGCAAAGAGTAAAGACTTCCAGGTTGTACTGAAATTCTTCTAATTTGGTCTGCAAACAGTACCTTGTAACTTGAATTCCTAAGTCACTAATCTGATCAGGACCACCTGCACAGGATACTAAGAACAGTGGTAACTTCTGAAAAAAGATTTTAGTGACTCCATAAGTATGCATGTTGATGATGGGGTGATTTGAAAGTCTCATTCATAGGGTCTCCATAAGTTGAAGTCGACTTGATGGCAGTTAACAACAGCAAGAAGTAACATGCGTACAGCTTTGTGTTGATAGATCATATAATTTCTGGTGATCCAACCTGTACAACCACAGTTTACCTCATTCATCAAGGTCCCCTAACCCTCTGTGCTTGCTGTTGGGGGGAATGAAGAGCTATTGTGTGGATGTGGGAACAGAGGTGTCCTTTTCTGCCTGTCTCATTTCATGTACCTGTATCTGAATCCAGCCCCCTTTCTTACAGTCTTTGTAGTTGGGCTTTGAAACATGATGTTAAACCAAGAATAGACCCTTTAAAAGTTCATGGGATGATAAGAGAGTGCACAGCAGCTTAGTCTGTGTGGTCTTCTCTGTGTCTGCCCATGGAAATCACAATAAGTTCTGTTGCTCTAAAACATAAGGGTATGGACAGAAATAATGTAATATGGCTTCTCCTTGTGCAGTTGTCTCATTTCAGAAAAGAAGTTAATTGATTCTGGAATGCTTTGTTATTAAAATATTTATACTTAAATATGTCTATGAGCTTGTTTTCCTTTTACCTTTGTAGAAATTTATTGAATTTGAAGATTCTCAAGAACAAGAAAAAAAAGAACTACAGATAAGAGTGGAAGCTTTGGAGTCACAAACTCGGCAGCTTGAACTGAAAGCAAAAAACTACGCTGATCAAAGTAAGTAGTAAAATGTCCATAGACTCTAGTAGAACAAGCGTAGCTTAGCTTATACAATTCTTTGCCCATTTCTGTTTTAGTATTAAAAAGCTCCTGGTGGTTTTGGACCAAGATAGTTTGTTGGTTGACATGGTTTACTTTATTTATATATGAATTGTACTTCTTTTACGTTAGCTGGTTCACATGTTCAGTGAACTGTTAAAATTGTTAAGAATTTTTTGATAGTCTAGTTATGATTTCCTTTTGTTCTTCTGTAAAATAACATTGGGTACATCTTGCAGAGAACTTACAGATTTCCCTGCAAACTCCCTCATCATCTGTGTGTCACCCATTAACCAGCTTCTTCTTTGGTTGTTCTGCCCTTCTAGAGGAACTGTGTGGCATAGCCCTCCTGGGACTGTGGCGTCCTGAAATGCAAGTAGAGATTTCCAGCTTTAAAACTACAGTTTTACACATATTTTTCCTGGGAATAAGTCCAATGGAACTTAGTAGGGTTTACCTGTGGGTAAAAATGTTTAGGAGTCCTTTGAAGTTTGCTTCTGAGCAAATGTGAGAGTGGTATTTTCACACTAAATCTGTGGAGAGTGCTGGTCTAGCATGGGACGAAGAGAGAGAGCTAAAGACCAAGGACTCCTTTCCCTCCCAAATTTAACTTCTAGCATGAATTCAGTTGTGCAGTTTCTCACACACTTCCTCTTAGTTTCAGAGCAGGTATAACATTGAATTGACTCCTTGTTGTTGTATGCCTTCAGGTTCTTTCCAATTTAGGGTGACCCAAACCTGTCATGGGATTTTCTGGGGCTAGGGAGTGTGTGATGTGCAATGGGTTTCCATGACTGAGAGGAGAATGGACTCACATTGCTCTTACAGAGATTCTGTCATTAATCTTTCCACTAATATTGGCAGTCTCTTGAAGATGCATGATGCAACAGTTCTGAAATTCTCCCTAGGCCTGTATCTTTTCAGTACTTGTGTATGGGATGACCCTGATGTGCTGTGTATACTACCTTGATGTTCATGGAAAGGTAGACATAGTATAAATAGTACATATGGTGGTTGGAATGCTCAAAGACATGATATAAATACTGCATATTATTAACTTGGTGGGAAAATATAACCTGGCATGTTAACTTTTCCTAGCCAGAGGTTCTTTGATATGTAAGACATTCCTCCGTGTAGTCTCCCACCTGTATTTTGAAGTGGTACAGAGCTGGGGGAATACACCACATGACTTTTTTCTGTCAGTGTGCTTTTAGTTCTTTTAAAAAAAATCAGCAATGAATAATTTGTTTTCAGAATTGGCGTGAGGATGGTGATGGTGATGAATATTATTATTTCACCTTTCGTAGGATCTGAAAGTGGGACTGTGGTCCCACAGTAATTCTGCAGGCTGGTCAGATACGGCGCCCAATCCCCTTAACCAAGGAGCATGTTATAGGACTAAGATTTTAAACTGGCTTCAGACTATGGTCTTAATGAAGAGGAAAATCGAATTCGTGTTGCTGAATTGGTGCTTAGATGAAACTGCAATTTTCTCTGACTGACCAAGGAGTATGCAGAAATACATGTCTAAGAGGGTATGCTAGAACAAAGGTGGAGCAAGTGCCGACCTCAGTTTGCATGAGCCCCCCTCCCTAACCCAGTTTGAGATTTTATTTGGCAGAGCTACCCAAACTACCACAGAAACGTGGTAACTTGATTCATTTCGGTCTCTAGACCTCCCATCACCTACCCCAAACTTCCTGAAAATGCTTCAGAGTGGTTGATCTTTGGCAATAGTGGGATATGATGATCCCTCCTGTCTAGTTTGGCCCAGAAAGAGTGCTGTCGTCTGCCAGGAGGCAATGAAGTGAGAAGTGGCCCCTGTGCTAGAAGAAGGAAGGGTCTTGACTCAGAACATGGTGAACTTATCGGGACCTCTTGATGCCTAAATTGTGGGAACTGGTGAATTAGTTGCAGTTTCTTTTAGTGATTCTTTTTGTAACATGATTACATAGTCTTGGTATCAGATTTAGGACTGTTCATTTTTGAATATAAAAATTCTGGTGGGAGTTGGAATTTTTTAAGATCTGTTGCCAAGACTATTAAAGGCAGTGCGGGCTTATCTTTCACAAAAAATAAAAACAGGAAAGGAGGAGGAGGAGGATGGAAGTAAGGACAAATATGTTTATTAGAATGCTTCTTCTTAGATATAGCACTACTATGTGCTTACAGCTCATAAAAATTATATTCTCATACAGAACATGCTTTGTATGAGTTGGCATTTTTACTGTAGTAAACTTTAAGTTTAGAATGCTATAGTTTGATAAAGGAAAACTTGAAGACTTTGTAGTTTCCAAAATCTGAAGAAAAGACACAAAGTTTGTTATGATTTAAGTTAATGTTAAGTTTCTATATGCAAACATATTTTAAATTTTTATAAGATGTGTTTAGAATGAGATTTCCATTTAAAATTGAATCTGAAATTGACACTGCATGACTAGAATACAAGTTGGGAAAGAAAAGCACAACAAACCTCAAAGCACTAATTGGGGCAGTACATGCTTAAAAGTAGAATCTGAGTTTAATGGTTGGCTGATACCTCCCTGTGGTAAACTCTTAAGGATACTGGTGTGATATTGTAGTGTAATAACCATCACTTATAAGCAAGCCTGCAGCTCCTGTGTCAAAGGCCAGGATGTATCTGATTAAATGAAAAGCTGTTGTTTTGTCTTTTGTCTTTTGCTTTATATTTCTTGACAGCTGACAGTTTTCACAAATAAATTTTTAAATCTATTTTATGTAATCTGCTTTTCAAAATATTGTAAGCTGTCTCAAGCTCAGGGGACACAGGATAGCAATATTTTGCATACATTTTTTTCTGTTTATGCCATACTGCTTACACATTGATGGATTAAATGAATTTTTATGGTACCTTGTGTGACTATACTATTAGAAATTAGTATAAGATAGGGTTGGAAAATATATGGCTCACAAGCTGCATTCTCCCTCTCAAGACCATGGTTGAGCCCATCCTTCCCCCTTTTTGATCTTTTTAAAAATCAGAGTGTAAAAAAACAACAAAAAAACAAAACAAAAACACCATCCTCCCTATTATTCTAGGCAATATGGGGCAAATCTTACTGTATTTTGGACCAGTGGCTGCTTTAGTGATTTTTATTGTGTTTCCTGGTTCACAAAAGGCCTCTCCTGGAGGGGAGTTGGTGGTGGGGAATGTACCACCTGGAGTGTGCAGTGCAGCATTTTGATTATTTTTTTAAGAGTAACAAAACAGGTGGGTGTGGGATGTGGCAGAAGCTGCAGCCTGGTCTATTGAGGAACGTTTGTGATCCACGGACCTCACCTATTCCCCTGTCCTGACATAAAATATTCTAATATAGTTGTTTAGTTTGTGGATCCAGAATAAAAAATCCTTGCCTATGAACTTAAAAAATGCCAGGTGGAAGAATCCCCTTGCTACTATCCACCTGCGTATTGGTGCTGACCCCTTCCCCCAACGTGAATGTATTGAACAGTGTTGGTAATAAAAGAATTAGCCGATGATATGCAACTCTCTTACTCATTAATCAGCTATAGCTGGCACTGATCATGCATGTAAACTGTTGTATCATGTCTTATGTATGTTTATCTCCAAATTACATTAGAAAAGGAACGAAGGTATCTTTCCTTGTGGCTATCATAGTTTCTCAGCTAGTAATGCAGTGTGCTCTTTCTAGGTAGCACCAAGGTGTGCGGGATTTGAAACTTGTGCATGTGTACATATAAAAGTCAGTGGTTCTTTCCATGTTATATCCTGAGGCTTCTCAGTCTGCATGTTTAGAGTTTTGTGGATCGGATTAACTTCAGAATGACACATGGACTGTCTTTTGGCTTTCTCTGTTTGTTTTGCAGGATTATAAATAGGCGAACTATTAATGTTTAAAGCCTTTACAAAGTGGGTGCTTACAATAGCTTTTTAATTTCATTAAAATTGAATTGATTTTTTCTTCTTCTTGCAGCAGCCAGGCATAGTAATGTTGAGGACTTTCTGTAATTAGCTATAGGAGACAAATAGGATTTCCCAAAAGAAAAGGGAGGAACATCTCTTAGTTTGGGTATAGCTCCTTCCATTCAATCTGATAGGCCTGAAAAGACAAAAGACCTTCTGGAGTTCCCACATGGTTGAGCAACTCCCATGAGGTTAGTTTTCTTCTTGCCTACCACTCTGAGAAGATGTTTTCTTTGCCTCGCTCAGCCATGTGGACTTAAATCTACAAGCTACAGCTGCTCCAGATTTACCATTTCCCCTCTCTTTTTTGCTTGTCTCAGTGCCTACCTTTATTCCTCTCTCTTGTCGAAGCTCCCTCATCTTCTCTCTACACAATTGAAAAAAACAACTTTTAAACCTTCTTTTCTCTACTTGCCTCATTTTTCAATCTTCTACTTTCATCCCTTCCTTGACCTCTTCTGTTTCTCCCTCTCTGTGTGAGCATGGAATGAATGACCTACTCTCTGTAATTTAGGGTGACCAGGATAGTGAGGCCCAAGGAGAGAATCTCTGGCCTAGCTGGCCAATTTCCTCTCTCTAAATTTGCTCCTTACTCTGTGGTAGGAGGATATGACTCAACATCAGAGTGCCAATGACCAGAGAAAGAGCAGCATGAGCATCCAGGGTAGGGAAAAATCCCTTTGTGTGGCTAGCTCAGCATGCCACCGGCACCCAGCCCCAAATCATGAAGTCGCAGGCCTGAAGGAGATGCAGAAGCTTCTATCCTGTGCAGAGATACATCTGGTTTCCATAGAGAACATCTCTAAGGCACACTGAACTCTCAAGTGGACTGGCTTAGGCAGACTGACATCGATCAGGGAGAATGGAGCCTGCACCCAGAGATTTTTCAGCTGATCATCAAGAGGTTCAACCAATCAGACACGGACCCGTTCACAGCAAACATCAAGGTGAAGAGACTCATCTCAGGGTGCCAAACAGAGTGGGATGAAGGCATCAGTGCACTATCTCTTCATTAGTTGCAAGGGCTCCCATAACCTTTCCTTCCAGTGGTGCTGCTCTCTAGAATAACGTGAGAGTTTCACAGAGAAGGTGCAGGGATCCTGATTGCATCAGAGTGGCCTGGGAAGGTGTGGTTTTCCAAGATCATAGGCATGGTTTTGGACTCCATGGCCTTTCTAGCCTGGCTGGATCTGCTCATTCAGGAGACCTGCTCACTCAGGGGCATATATTTCACCCTGACCTAGACTGGCTATAGCTCCATGCCTGGGCATTGAATAGAGCATGCTGACTTGCTATGGATACTCCAAGAAGGTAGTTAGTACCATCCTGGTCTCCAGAAGGGCCTCCAGAACAGAATATATGAATACACCTTCAGGGTATTCAGCAGGTGGTGCAGGCGCACAGATGTTGACTTCATGAACTTCAAAGTACCATCCCTGCTTGAGTTTCTCCAGTATACAGTGGAGCAAGGTCTACGTCGTTACACCATAAAGAGACAGGTCAACAGGTGTCACCTCCCTGCTACCTCATGCTCAAAGGACCAAGATGTCTTCTCACCCTCATGTCTGAAAGTTCTTCAAAGGACTGTCACTTCTCTGTCCTTTGACAGTATATTGTGTCCCATCATGGTACTTCCACACAGTTCTGAAAGCACTAACTGTCCCACCATCTGACTCACTGAGGGAAGCCTCCTTGAAGCCCTTGTCTTGGAAGTTCATATTCCTCACAGCCATCACCTTGGTACTCAGAATGTCAGACTAGGGGCTCTGTCAGCACCCAAGGAACTCTGCATCATTAAGCAAGACTCCCTGGTCCTGTGGTTGGACTTGTCTTCACGCCAAAGGTGAACTGTACCTTCCACAAGGCACAGGAAGAGATCCTGGTATTATTCTGTCCCATCCAGAGAGTTGGAGAGAATCTGGATGTGCAGAGGACCATCCAGATGCAGTAAAGAGGACAAGGAGCTTCTATTTCTTGGACACCATGTTCGTTTCCTTACAGCCCAGATCCAAGAGCAAGAAGGTGTCCATTTCCACACTGAGCAGGTGAATCAAGGACTGCATTAGGACTTGTTACAAGCACCTGGAGGCTCGACCCCCAGAGGGACATTGCTGCACACTCCACAAGAAGTGCAGCCACCTTGTCAGCATTATCCATGAGTGACGTGCCTGTGGAGATCTGCAGAGTGGCCTCTTGGAAGTTGCCCTCCACGTTTGTCAGACGTTACGGGCAGGATAGCCTGGATTCAGCAGAAGCTGCCTTTGGCAGGAGGGTGCTATAGGAAGTAGAACAGGCCTTGAGCATCAGATACTAGCACCACCCACCCTAACTGGGAGGCTCTGGTATATCACCAACTGGAGGATGTTCCTCCCTTCTCTATGGGGAAAAGGAATGTTGATTTTATGTTCGAGACATTCATTTCTAGTAGATAAGGAATGAACATCCTGCCTGGCCTCAAGAGTGTTGATGGGATAAGCTTCTGACTGCATACAGTTTCTCTTAAGAGAAACATTATTATGAATCTCTGTTTCAGTGTTGATGTGTTATATGGTTCTGTTCACTGTGCAAATTGGTGTTAATAAATATTAAATGGGATTTTTTTTTCTTTCTCGAGCAATTTCTCTTTTTGGCTGTTAGCGATTGACCTTGTGGGAATTGCTCTTCCATATGGGGACTCTGGAAGGTCTTTTGTCTTTTTCCTGTCTATCAGAGTGAGTAGGCGAAACGACACCCAAGCTAGAGGATGTTTGTCCTTTATCTACTAGAACTGGATGTCTCACAGTTAAGACCAACGTTCCTTTCATCATAAGAAATAAAAGTAAATTCTTTGCCAGTTGCCTAGCATGTATTTAGAAATGGTCAGAGAAATTACTCTTTTGAATTACAACTCCCAGCATCTGACAGTTGGTATAGCCAGTGGTCCAAAAAATCAACCTTCCTAAACTCTATCCAAGAAATATGGACAACACACAGGCACACATCTTGTCTGTAATGCAAAGAAGCCCTCAGGTCCACAAAACCGCTTGTCTAGAACAAAAATTATATATTGTCCCCAGTGGCCTGCAATAATATATTCCAACCAGCTCTTTTTATGAATCTGAAAAACTTATTTGTCACATCAAAATTGAGTTCTTACACCAGTGTATATTTTTTGCAGGAATAATATGTTTACTTGTAGTAAATCCTGAATTTCTTTAATTGGTTGTCTTACTAAACAACAAAGGTGAGAAATTACTTTTGAAGGTCACTGTCCCAAGAAACATACATATATAAGCTGTTGCAAATATTCATGTGCTCTCAAATTAGCTTTATCATATGACTCTATGAGTGAGAGACTTCCAGGGGCCTTTGCCATCAGCAACACAGCTCAAGTTTTGTAAGCTCAGGGCTGTGGTTTCCTTTATTGTGTCAGTCCACCTGGGAGGGATTAAAAATAAGACTAGTGAATGAATGCCTGAAATCAAACTTGCCCTATAACCATAAGTATGGAATTTTTGTGTTGTATTTAAACCTGTCAGTCCTGAGACAGTACTAAATAATGTATTTAGAAAATGATTACCTTGCCTTTCTCAGACTCAAAAGATGTATATTCAATAAATAATGCATCATAATGCAAATGAGAAATTTCTGCTATGTGTACTCTGAAACTCAGCATATTAAACATGCTGCTTTACCAGAAGATCTCACTGTGCTGCTTTTTTTTCAGTTGCTTTATTGCTAGGTTTGTTTGAAGCTGTTTGTGTACCTCTAGAGACAGATAGTCCAGCTTTGCGGGTTTCTTTTGAACATGCCCTGCAGGAACATGTTGTTAGGAATTTGAGCATATTATTGGGAGTTAGACATGCACTGGGAACTATATCACTACTTTGAAATAAATGAAATACATATTTTTCTAAATTGCTTCCAAACAGCTAACATCCACTGGTGTTGGTTATATTAGCTTGTTATGGTAAGTCAGCATTTTAGTAAACCTTGATTTGCTGTGACCAAAATATATGCAGCCTGTTTGGTCCCAGTGGGCTCCTCCTGAGTGACCAAACTAGCCAGAAATCAAATGGTTACTTTTACATCTAACCTGCTGCTCGCATCCAACTGCTGCTGTGTTGCTTTCAAATAAGCCAGGATTTATATACCAAGAACAAGAACAAATACTGCTTCAGAATTCTGATTCGTAAAGGTTGCAGCAATCTATGAGCCTAGGTTTGGATGTTGCAGTAAGCTTTTATTTTCTGGTTTGTTCAGCTACTTATGCAGGTAGGAGGAGCTGAGTAAGAGCAAGTGACCTGCAAATGCTAGCTCATAGGAATCCAGGGTTCTCCAGAATCCTGCCTTATTATTCTGTGCAAATGCAAACATTACTTGGAAGCAGCTGCCCACAGGTCACTTTTTGGTTAAGGTCTGGTCACACAGGGTTAATCAGCAGGGTGGGGAGGGGTCACAGTAGTTGTTCAAGCTGCTTGGACATCAGGGAGAGCTGGGGCTAATCTCATTTGCTTCAGCTGCTAGGCTTTGGCAGTTAAAATAGTGTCAAGGTTATTAATTTTTTTAAAAATTGCTCTTTCATTACTCAGAAATCCACGTACTGTCCTGTATTCTTAGCTTTGATATTTACTTTGGGATGATACCACTGATTGTTGCTCTGGAAGTCTTTTTTCAGTTGAGGAGCAGAACAATAATCTTTTAAACAAATGAATATATATTCTGACACAGAGGCTTGGATGTCTGCTTATTTGTTCTGACATTTGTGAACTCAGTGCATCTTGGGAGAGAGAGGAGGAAGAAGATTCTCAGAAGGATAAACAGAGAATATAACAATAAATTAATTGCAAGGTGATCAGTTTTAGTAGCTGAGCAATAAAATATAGTAGTCTCCCCTACTTTCATGGGGGTTTGGGGTGCAGGACACTCAAGAAAGTGAAAAACTGCAAATAATTCTCTCCCCCAAGTAAGCAAGTGAGGGAATGTAAACTCATTCCTTCCCTCCCCATCCTCTCCTCCCGTTCCCCTGTCAGTTACCGGAGCGAATGCATATGCTTGTGCCTTCCATCTCCACAATTTCCCTATTCAAACAATAGGGGGAAGACAGGGAATAGTGTGGGGAAGGAAGACAAGTCCGTGACTTTTCTCTCCGTGTTGTTCCCTGTCTTCCTCCTGTCAAGTAAAAGTACCTTGTGGGTAAACAACAAGGGGAAGTCAGAGAAGGGAGTACAGGTGGAAGGCATGTGTGTGCCTTCCTTCCTTCCTTTGCAAATGACAGGCAGAGAACAGCATGAGGAGAGAAGGAATGTGCCTTCTGTCCTTTCCCCCTTCCCTGTGTCACCTGAGGAGAGGGGAGGAATGGAGGCACCTTGCAAATAATCAGATTCACAAGTGTCAGACTCACAAATGTGGAGGGCTGACTATAATCTGTTTTTCAGTTACAGAAGCACTTTCTGCTGATGTTTTAAAGAAGGGGGCAGGCAAGCTTTTGTGAGATCTTTAGCTAAAAGTAATGTTTCAGGTTGGACTAGATTTGACTGGATTCAGTGGGTCTTTCTGTCTGTGTAATGTGTTGTGTATGCCTTGTTCAGTGGTTTGAGTGTTGGCCAGGACACTGGGAGACCACAGTTCAAATCCCTGCTTGATCATGGAAACCCACTGGGTGATTTTGGGCACAGCACACCCTCTCAGTCTCAGAAGAGGGCCAGAGCAAACCCATTTCAACAAATTCTGACCAGAAAAACCCATGATGGGTTCACTTTAGGGTCACCACAAGTTACAAATGACTTGAAGGCACACAACAACACGTGTGTTATTTCTCTAGCATACACAAAAATGAGTCTCAGAGTGACCATTTTTCCATCCTTGAGGAACACCTTTCTGTAGAAAGGAGAGGGACTCTGTTGCTCTCCCTCAGCAGCTGAAGTAAGAAGATGCTTCACTTCTGTTTCCCACCTCTCCTAGTTCTTCATAGCAGTTTCATTTGATGAAGAACTTTAACCAGCTGTTACAGTATGGTTTGCTCGTTTCTCCATCTGCCCACTTTCACAGTCAGACCAAGGAAACAATGAGCTGTTTGATTGCTCTTTTTGGATTTCCCTTTTTATTTATGGAAGTAAGTGTGTGTTCAACCAATTCCCATCCCATGGTTATTGTTTCCTTGTTAGCAAGAAAGCATTAAACTGTGGGCCTCCTTGATTGTGAGGCCTAGTGCCTCTGTGGATCCTACTCATGACTCTTGATTTTTTTTCATAAGTAGTTTCTCAGTACTGACTCAGCCTGATACGATAATTTTGCAGCTTCACCTATGGAGGCTGAAGTACTGATTTTGAAGAGTGCCAACACCACCAATATGTGTAAACTACCTTGTTACAGCAGTTTGATACCATTTTAACTGTTGTAGTTCCATCATACAGGATATGGGAATTTATAGTTTGGTGAGGCTGTTAGAATTCCATGCTAGGGGAGTGTAGCCCAGTGGTTCTGAAACTGTGATCCTCTAGATGCTCCTGAACATTAGCTATGCTGGCTGGAACATCTGGGAGTTAAAATTCAAAACTTCTGCATGATCAAAGAGTGAGAAACCTGCAGTCTAGTCCACTCTGCTGAATCACAGTTTGATTGGATACTCTGTTTAAAAAAAAAAAAAAGCTGAGGATCACATCGTTTTAATTCTCTAGTACAGAGAGGTAATACATAGAATTTGGATTTAAGTGGCTGGTCAATAATGTTGGGATATTACTTTATAAAGCACTGTCAGTGGGTGTTCAATAATGATTCAGGCCCCACTATGCAGTTACACAAATATTAATTGATTGACCACCCAAAAGCACGTATCTAGGGAACATCTAGTCCTGCTTAGGAGGCAGAGTTGTCAAAATTGTCTGAGTGAGGTTATTGACAACCTTTGCTTTGTAGGAGTCTGTGTGATGTTAAACCAGCCCGCTAGATGGAGCAGAAGCTATAGTTTTCAGATGGCTCAGTAGACAGGAATAGTCATGTTATTAGAACTGGAGACTGAAATGAAATGAAGTAGAGAGATCAATCTGTTAATACTGCCTCCTTGTAGCAAACAAAAGAAAATGGCTTGAAGTGAGCATATGCTAATGTTTGTAAATGTACTTTGTTTAATGCTGTTAAGTCTCTGATTAGTCTACAACCTCATGATTTTTTTAAAGAAAAAAACTATTACCATTTCCAGGAGCAGGAGTGCCGTGTGATACTTTTAAGTGTCTAGCATAATGGAGGGAGGTATACTATGTTATCTTCTCATTACCAAGTATAGAGAAAGCGGGGGAGGAGCTAGATAGAAGCCAGAATTTTTTCCAAAGTGTTGGAATTGTTCCATAGATATAAGCCAAGTGGGAGTATCTAATTGCAGTTAATATTTATCTTTTTAATATAGTATTTTAAAAATTAGGGGTGTTATATTTCCTTGCTGATTGTTAATATGTCTAGTAATGTTATTTTGGAAATCTGTTGATTTGATAATGTTTATATTACCTCTCTTGGCTTTCTTCGTAATTTTTGTTACTGATAATGCATTTCTGTGGTTGTTGCCTGCCTTCAAGTCATTTCCAAGGCAAACCTATCATGGGGTTTTCTAGGGTTGAGAGTCTGTGATACACCCAAGGTCACCCATGGCCGAGTGGGAATTGAATCCTGCTCTCCACAGTGCCCAAACTACAACACCACACTGATTTTCAATGCATTTCTACAATTTACTATTACAGGAAGACTGAAGGAGTCAGGCATGGCTCTAAGATTTGCCTAGCAAAACAAGGCCTTGCTCCTTCCTATGTTTTATAGTGGTCTTTAATGAGTACTATTCTTTTAGTAAGTAGAGGGCTTTCATTTTTGGGGGGCAGCTTGGACTGATTCACAAGGGCAAGAAGGAAAATGGCGTAAGAGTTGGTTTGGTGTGTCCTCCAAATGCTCCATAGCTTGACCTGCTTATTGCTTGCTTGAGTGAAATGTTTAGAATAAGAAGGGGTGGGAAAGCAAGAACTCCTTTCCTTTAACAACGAAGTGAAATTGGCCTCTGAGTGAATCATTTTGGTTTATTGAAAGTGGAACAAATGTAAATGACCTCTATTAATTTTGCTGACAGTGTGTTTGTTTTGAGTAAATTAATTATCTTTTTCAGTTAGCAGACTGGAAGAGAGGGAAGCAGAACTGAAGAAGGAGTACAATGCTCTTCACTCAAGACATACAGAGGTAGGTAACTAAATATTCCTCTGAGCCGTGTTGGAGACTTGATGCATAGGCAGTAACAGCTCAGAGGCTTGGTGGTGAGGATACCAAGACAGTTTCTTCTATATCAGTCTTAGGATTTTCTTTGCATTTTTGTCCTGAGCTTTTGGAAGCTTGTTGGAAGTCAGTCCTGCAGATATATTTTAAAATACCTTTTATTGAATTGAAGTATTGCAGCTGTACCAGATATGTATGTCATCAAAATAATGGATTGAATCATACGTTCATTGAAGTGATTGAATATGGGGTGGGAAAGGATACCTGCTTGTAAAGTATGCTCCATTCTTCTGCCTATGGATGATCCCTTGGGAGAGGGAAACTGCTGAAAACTGCCTCAAGCACAGATGGGAAACCTCTGGCTCTCAAGAAGTTACTGGATTTTAACTTCCACTACTTGGGTTGAGAGCATGGCTGAAGTTCAGGTGTGCTCCTATGATTATATCTAGTTCTGTGCAGAGAGAAAGTAGAAGAGGATTGTGAAGGCCTTTAAAATGCCCGTAGCTTCCATTAACCTAACCTTGCTTGTACATGAGTTACTATGATCAAGTTGTGTACTAGTGCAGACAGCCTATTCAGTGTTGTTTCAGTCTTCCAAGTTGTGAGAATGAATAAGCTAATTAGAATTTTAAAGTGAACTGTGGTGTCCAGACCCTCCAGGCTCCTGGTTGCAGCCTTTACAATCCTGGATTGTAGATCAGGGTTGTCTTCTTGGCTTAAGATTCCCAGCTTTTGGGGGAGCAACTAATCAGTTACAGTATCACATTAAGCTTTCAAATTCCAGTTGGTTTATTGAACTGTACTAGGGAAGGGAGACAAATAGCGCTGAATAGCAAGCCACAATTTGCTAGAATCCTTCCTTACTGTTGTGTGTGAAAGGACACACATTTGTATGTTAACTTTACATTGCATGGGGTCAGTTCATTTTACCTGTTTCTTTGCTAAAAAAGTAAGTTGGAATATTTAATATTTATGACAGCTACTCTATTTAAAAAAAACTTCTTACAGAAGCACCTCATAATGAGCAGTCATTTTTAGGCTATACTGACACCTCACTAATCTTGCCTATATTTCTATAGCATGGATATTATGTTGCACTTAGACTTTTGTACAAATATTCTCTATTCTTTTGCGCGTTTGTAAGCACAAATCAAGGAAATTAAATTTGTTCAGGTTTGTGTGTACTGTGTATAAAAATAAAATAAAAATCTCTGCCAGGAGAACACACATTCCGCAGTAAGCAAAGGTGATTTCCATGATCTATGTTAATTATGTACCATATTTGCCAGTGTATAAGATGAACCCATATACAAGATGCACTCCATTTATACAGTGGCAAATACTATTTGCCAGCATACAAGGCACACTGATGTATAAGACACCTCATTTTCAAACAGTACTTTTTGGGGAAAAAAGTGAGTCTTATATGTCAGCAAATACAGTATGTAACATGTTTTTGTTTTTCAGTTGTATTAAGTGGCAAGCAGTCTTTTGCCATTTTAAGGCTTTATGACTTAACAAATTTCTAGATCAGGTCAAATGAGAGTTTGCCAGCCTTCAGCATTTGTTGTAGCACTTCTTGCTACGTGGTTGAACTAGAGAGGAGGATTCATGAATGTAGGGGGAAAAAACCCTACCCTTTTAAAAGATAATAGCAGCCACTCCCACGCACTTGAATGCTTCAGTTGTTTGGAAGTGTGTAGAATTCAGAGAAACATCCCTATCTCACAGTTTCTACATCTGTTATCTCTCTAACCTATCCTTTTCACTGCTCCCCTCAAGAAAGGCAGAGTCTTGTCTTTTAGCATTGTTCAGGCTTTCAACAGAAATAAAGTCCGTATAGTGTATTAAGTTGAAACTTCGTGAGCATTGTCACATTCAATAAGTATTGTAAGGCAGGTTTTGTGTTAGTGCTATCATCAGTACTGCTGCTTAAGTCATGGTTGTTAGGAAAATACTTAACCATTTAAAAAGTTGTGAAAGAAAAATACATGCATTCTTGGTAATAACAGTGACGAGTCAAACTCTTCCCTCCTGCATACCACCCCTTATATATAACATATGAGTACATTGTATGTTGAATAGCCTGCTGACAAATCAAGAAGGATGTACTGAAAATAGAAGATCTCTGAGAGTAAGTATTTGAAAGCTTTTATCCTTGAAAGCTGGAGTGAGGAGATGGTGTGTATATGCGCATGTGTGCACCCACCCACATGCCTCATTTCACGATTTGAAATTCACAGTGAACATTGTTTCTTGTTAGCCCTTGTTGTTCTGTAGGGATATTGTGTGGGGTTATATTTACTTTAATCCTGCGTTTCACACAATGGTTGTCTCCCCTACTGGCTCATGTTAATAATTTTGTACAGTGTGGGTGGCAAGCACTTAGCCATAAATGAAAAAGAGACGCAAGTCCTTCCCTCAGGTTCACAAATTAAGCGATTAGAACACTCATGGGAAAAGGCATGGATATTTTCATGCATAAAGACATTTCCTGGCAAGAGTCACAATGTTAGTAAGAAATGAGAGTAATATCTGACCCTGCACAGATGAAGATACAATCAAATAATTGGCTCTGAGCCTCCTTGTAACCATTAACAGATGTGTGCGGTTGGGACCAGGGGTCAGCAGTCACCCTTTCTGAGATTTTGGTTCCTGTATTGCTCCCAGTATTACTCTGTTTGCTCAAACCTCAGCTCTAGCACCATAAATTGGAATAATTCTCTGTTTTCTTGGACAACATGCATGCTGATATTACAGCATAGTCAAATGATCTCCCTTCTAAGTCTATAGTGGTGAAAGTGTTACCCCTGAGAGGGCTATAGTCATCAGGCAACCACATAGTAACTTCCCCTAGAAGAGTCTTAGTTAAGGAACAGAATTTTAAAACAGAGAAAAAGTGTCGGTGAGTTGCTCTGGATCTGGTCCTGGGATGGCTGTCCTCTTGGCACGTAACCAGTTGGAAAGCATAGGCATCTGTGTTACCCTGTGTACTGGGGGTCCCAGGAGGGACACCAAAACGTGCTCAACTAAAGGTGGGGAAAATTAGCTCAGAGCACTGCTTAGCGTTATGAGAGGCAGGGTAACGTAGCGAGATCTTGAACCCTATGTCTACGGGGTCGGGTCGAGTCAAGGAGCACACAGAAGTTGAAGCAATAAATGATGTTTTATTAAAAACACAAGCAAAACAGTGTATGCGACACACTCACACAAGATAACTAAAGAAATAAAGGTTGGAGTGGTATAGAGGGATTTTTAGAGGAGTTGCTGGTTTGGGTGATACTTCACCTGTTCTGAAGCCCGGAAAAATAGAGAGCGAGGCTGGGGTGCGATGTAGCTCAGCACGTGGAGCTGAGGGGAGGCTCGCCAAGCAAAGCGGCAGCAAGGCGGGATGAAACTCGGGAGCGATCCGAGGAAGGTCTCGGAATCAAGGGTTTTTATAAGGAGAATGTGACTGCAGGCTAGGCCGTACTTGGGGGAAAACAATAGATTTGGAGTTGGAGACAAAGCCTCCGAAAGGTCAGAATCTGAATGATTGAGTTATCGTAGAGGTTCTCAATAGAGTAGCCAGTATGCAAACGCAGAGTACTTGGGTATTGTATAGTTACCCATCAAGCTGCCATCGCGGGGCAGAGGCTGTTTTGTAGGTTGCGTGCATACCTAATTAGAGTACTTGCCTGGAGGTCTCCTAAAGCAGCGAGTCAGCTATTTTCTGCTCTGCCTGTATTGTCTTAGGAATATTACGGCGATTAACGGCCGAGCTTGGTGGCGTGCTTGTCCGGTGGCCTCACAAGCACGTGGAGGGGAATAGAGAAGTGAAGCCGAATTGTGATATCAAAAGGATGACTTTTAATATCCCCAAAGCTCGGACTAGCCAGGGCAGTAACATCTGCTTAGAAGTGAGAGAAGATGCCGTCTGGACAGAGGGGATGTGAGTTGACCAGAGGTGCAAACATGTCTCTGCACATGTTGCAGTCTGGTCAGGCTTTAGTAGCAAGGCGTGTGTGGGACGTTTGAGCTGTTCTCGTATCCTTCCTGAGCAGAGGATCTGAGCATAGTCCATTTTTCTCAATTTCATAATACAAATGACTTCCCCAAAATTAAAAGAGCCACAAAAATTGTGATGCCTTTCCAGGTGATTCAGGCACAAATGTAAGAGTGAGTATGGACCAGGTTCCAGCAGCTTTTTTTCGTGCTGCTTTTCTTCTTCCATTTCCCATTTCATATATTTCAAAATAAGGGCATTGCACATTGGTCTGGCAAATCCCATCATGAGATTAGCAGACATTGCTGTTGTGTGCCTTCAAGTTGTTTATGACTTAATGGTGACCCTGAGATGACCCTATCGTGGGGATTTGTTCAGAGGGGATTTCTTTTTGCCTTCCTCTGAAGCTGAGAGAGTATGACTTGCTAAAGATCACCCATTGGGTATCAGTGGCCATCTGGAGATTTGAACTCTGGTCTCTAATCTCAGTCCAGTGCTCAGATGTACAGAGCCTAGTAATGTAGAGACTATAAGCTTTCTTTACCCACAGCACTGGCATCTTGTCTGTCTTTCTGTCCTCGTCCAAACTGAAACTGCCTCCAAATAATACAGTTTCCACAGCCTTCCTGAGATTAATTAATAGATGGAATTGTGTAGTGGGAGAATGCAAAAAAAATAATCCCCTGGAATAAAGCATCTGGTCCTTGTTAACAAGATTATTAGGACTTCCATGAGGCCTCTGGGATCATTAATCAACATGTAAACAAAGCACATGCTTCATGTTTCAAAGACAAACGGCAAGGAATATATATATTTTTAGCACTGCCACCATTGGGGTATCTTTGTGGCCAAACAGAGGCAAGATTGCATGCTACTCATCTCCTGCTATAGATCAATGGTCAAGGGCTGTTACAGAAGTTCTCCTGAGATGACTTGCTTCCTAAGCTTCCCTGAATAATCTTGCCTGCTTTGGGTACTTTCTAGGTAAATAATCCAGACAGACTGTTGATGGGCACCAATTGCTGCTGAGAGGTCCAAGATAACCAGTAAGATAGTTTCTCTTCTGGCAGTTCCTCTTCTGTTTGTTTTTTCTCCAGAAGTTGAGTGGTTCTGATTTAAAGTATGCCGGTTAACATGGTGGCAAGGAAGAAAGTGTGGCAGTGCAGTTTGTGTGTGGGACTTTGCCAATATATTTAGCCAATATATTGCTCTAAGGTTTAAAAACTGTTTTTAGAATTGCTAAAACATGACCTAGCAACTATTGCCCTGGCTTGTATGAAAGCATGGTTAAGATCTCTACAGCATGGAATTTATAGTGCTGCAGTATGAGTCTTGGGTTACACATTTACCAAACAACTTAGAGATATTGCATTTTCCTCTCAGCAAATATTGGTTGTTGTGTATGTGCTGCAGAGTATTTTGGTACAATAAGACATCTGGTATGATTGGATGTCCTACCTGACTACATTGTTTTGTACGTCCTGAAAGATCTAAAATGCCTTCTGGGAACCAGGGGAAATGAATGAAGTGATATGTGAGCGATAAACATTTTTGTTCCCCATGATGGTAAAATTCAAGGACATAGCCATGTTAGTCTGAATCAGTATGCAAAGGGAACTTGTGGCACATCTGAAACTAAGGTCTTTTCTGCACTACATATTTATTACGCTGTGATTCCACTTTAACTGCCACAGTTCTGTTCTGTGGAATCATAGGATTTGCAGTTTAGGGAGGGATATTTAGAATTCCCAGCCAGAGAGCACCAGTACTTCCCAAGGCCACAAACCCCAGGATTCCATAGGAGGCAACCATGGTAGTTAAAGTGGAATCATAGTGCAATAGTTATGTAGTGTGAAAGGCCCTAACTGAGAGAAAGAAACTAAAACGGAGGAAATAACCACTTGTCTCTATCTGTCTCAGGGAGGCCTTCGAACCTCTAAAACATGCATTTGATGAAGTAGACTCAGTCTGCGAAAGCTATATAATTCTTGCTATATAATTCTTTCAGTCTCAAAAGTGCTAAAGATCCCTTTGCATTCTTGTTCCTTGTTGCTTTTAGTATTTTGACATTGTGTCAAAAGAGCCTGTCTTATGGCAAGAACAGGGATCCTCTTTCAGCCTCAGGATGAAATTCACTTTCAGAGAGGTTTTCGAGGCCACATTCCATTGGTGGGTATGGAAAAAGAATGGAGCTAAAAATGAGAATGAGCTGGTGTCTTCTGTTCTTTTATCTCTGGTCTCTGGGGGAAGAGATGTTCCTCCCCATAGTGGAGCGTTGACAAGAAACATGATCCTGGTTCTTGTTCCAAAGGGATGCTTTCCTGAAGTATCTGGAATTCTCTGTTTCCATGCTGTTTTGAACAAGAATTATTTCTCTTTTTAATAATCTGGCAAAGTTTAGGTAGGAAATACTAACTCAAGGATGCTAAGTTAAAACTTTTCTGCAAAGGATAATATGTAAATAAGGTGAGTTTCAGAATCCTTAATATTTTATGTATGTAAGAAATGATCTCTTGCTCCTTGGAGAAACTTGCATGGATGGGATAGTGAGATTCAGAAGGACTCGAAAAATGGTATAAACAGACCTGTGTAATGAGTAGTGTGTAAAACTTGGGTGGGTATGTTTATGGGACATGTGAGAGTTAGAGGGGCCAAGGCTATAGAGCCATGTTTGGGAAAGAGGGGACCACAGTATGTTTGGCTATACCAACACAAATACTCTCCTTGTAGACCTGATCCTGCCTATTACTTTCTTTCTTGAGGAAATGAAGGAGATCCTTCGCATTCATTTGCATCTGCTTCTTATTTGAATTAGATGAGGTGTGTCTGTTTGCATATTGGTATCCTACCAGGTATCTTTCTAAATGTATTATTTTAATATGTAATGTGACTTTTTGAAATCTTTAATAAGATGAATTTGAATAGAATAGCGATCTACTGTACTTAAATAGAAATTATATTGGACAGTTCGTTTGTAGGGTTTTTATAAGTAATGGATACACTTGCAACATTGTTTTTACACTTTTAAAAAGTACAAATGACATTGTTAGGTTACATTCATGTGGAAGGCTCCTTATACTAGTGATTAGAAGGCACTGTGCTGCTATTCTGTCTCTTTCATGGATTATCCTCAATAAGAAGAAAGACAGAGGTAGTTATGGAAAAAAGAATAGAGGATTCCGGGTAGAGGATGATGCTGCGTCAAGACTCCGTAAAATTTAGCAAGTGGGAGGAGATTACTGTGATGGAAGAATCTTAATATGACAGCATGCCTGAAGGGCAACATTGGAGTTTAATAACAATTCACCTTTTTTTAAAAAAAGTCCTGAAGTTAAGGAAGCTACCCAATCTAGAGGTGTGCATCTGGACTTGAAAGCATTTCCAGTCCAGAAGAACTTCATTTGAAATGAATTGTGTTCATTGCTGTGTTTTTCACTGATCAGACATATACTTAGAGTAGCATAGATAGGTCAAACTGTATTAAAGAAAGTAAGCTTCACTACAAACTAGCAGGCATCAAGTGCCAGTTTAGTTGGCATTTGCTGTACAAATATATCACCAGTTTGGAATAAGATTCCTTGTTAATCTTTGAAGGTGCTTTACGTTTGCTCATCATATCCTATCTATGAATAATAAGCAGTTTTTGGGCAGACAACACAAAACTCCCTTGCCCCACTGTAGATTTTTTTTTGAGGAATTGTTGCAGACTACATTGACTGTGATATTTACCCTTTTAAATCAGATATGGCGGCAGTGGATTGGGACGACTTTATCCATCTCAATTGTGTCCAAAAATACAGTCGCTTCTCCACATTTGTTAGGATTAGGGGCACAAGACTGGAAAAATATTAAAAAGTGTGTGTGTGTCTGTAGGAAGGGGGCTGAGGTATGGTGGGGAGAACAGGCACCCAGCATCCAAACCAAGTCAGGGAAAGGAAAGAGAAGGGGATTGGGTCGGCATAGTGGCCCTATGCTTCCTCTCTCTCACCCATCTCCTTCCTTGGGTGTGTGAGGGGCATTGGGAGAAGGTTTATGGAGCTGAGAAATTGGGCTGCCAGCTGTACTTAGCTGGCCAGGCAGCAACTGGTGGAGGAGGACCAGAGGCAGGTTTTTAAAAGGCTCTGTGGTCTGATTAGAGCCACCCAGAGGGAAGGTTCTCCTGGAAAAGAAGTACCTGAGGTCAGGGGAGGGGAAGGGTTTGAAGAAACTCTCAAATAGTCAAATCCATGAAAGTCAAACACAGAAATATAGAGGGCTGATTGTACCTCCCTTTCTTCAGCTAAATCCTGGCCAAAATGGTAACCAGGTCATGCCATTTCTAGTCACTATTTGGTAAGGTAAGGCCCAGAAAGGATGTGTTTGGAAAGTGGAGATGGGGGAAGATACTGTTGTGTATTTTCATACATTTTGGAAGGGTAAACTCATGTGGTGAGTTGATATTTAAAAATATTTGAAATGTAGTTTTGACATACTGTCTGTATAACTGAATATCATAGAGCCTTCTATTGTAAGCATTACATGTGGACTTCATGGCTGCTTAACTCGCATACCAGGTAAGTTGGATTACGTTGATCAGATCAATGCCACAAAGAACACATCTTGGAAAGACCTGAAGATTTTTTAGTCAGGTTTTGTGTACTTTGCACTTGAGGGGCCTAAGTACCTTGAAGCCACGAGATCATGTCTGTTCTTGTAAGCTAAGCAAAGTGAGCCCTGGTTAGTACTTAGATGGGAGATCTCCAGTGGCTACCGAATGCTGTAGACTATATTTCAGAGGAAGGAATTGGCAAAACCACCTCTGAATATTCCTTACCTAAGAAATTCGTGTGGACTCCATAAGTTGAGAGGTGACATGAAGGCATGTACACAGATGCATACACAAACACATTTCACTTGAGTAAACAGACATTCTGATATGTAATCTGCAGTTGGTAAAAAATAGTGGGCACCTGTATAGGAGAGCCATTGTAACTTCTAAAACCAGCAAAGAGCAGGCTGAAATAAAATTATTGTAATGGCAGAAGGATATCACTCATGAGAGTGCTGTCTTGGATAATCTGGTTATGTCTTGTCAGAAATGGACCATGCTAGCATTTTGATGATGATTCTCATAGTGTTAAATGTATAACATACATTCTTAGTTGCAGAGAAATACCAAAAATTGTTTGAGGACATAGATTTCCTTGCCTTGGTTAAGCATTAAGACTGGAGGAGAGTAATGGAAAAATTACTGTGTATAGCTGCAATTCTATGGGTCCAAGAGATAAATATTTATGTATTATTTATTGATATGATCAATCTCTGAGAAGATCACATTTATTCTGAAAAATGAACAAGAATCTATAATGGAACAATGCATCAAGCATTTTTTTTAAATATCTGATCATTAGCTTTGTCTTTCATTGGTTCAGTTCTCTAGTACAAACTCTGATATGTTGGCTGACTTTCAAGGCTGACTAGAGCTGAAAAGACTTTAAATTCTTCTAGGCTCCTTGACTTAGCATATGGTCTTAAAGAATGGAGTACAACTATTAATAGAGTAACTCATTATTGATTGTGCTAGTAAAACTGAAGCATCAGTCCTTCAGGATATCACTGGCATACAGTTGGACTTATTTAGAAAAGTAAAAGGGGGGTACCACTGACACTGAGCTTTTATTAAAATCAGTAAGGAAGTGGTTCACATCCAGTCATCTTTTCTCCAGTGACTATCAGCCATAGACCCTAACATCTTACTGTGAAATACTATTCTGAATTATATGGCTTCTTGTTTTGCTGCTTGATCTAGATAACATCAGGAATCTAATATCCACTAACAGTTGGCTTTTGAAGGCAGTTGGAGAACAGACCTCTTTGCATTCATTATGAAAATGTTTGCCCCTAGACAAGCATACTTACTATACATGAAGCTGGAACATGGACTGATTTACTGGAACAATACAAATTTTCTGGATTATATGGCTATTTGTTAATGTCAGAGGTAACCTAGGGACACTTGCAACTCAGGGTACATACTGTATATACTCATATATGAGTCTAGAAATTTTAGTCAAAAAAATCAACCCCAAAAACCTGGGTTGACTTATCCAAAGCTCAGTGTAAGTACTGTAACTTAACTCTTATCAAAAAAAGGATCTGTCTCCAAGTAGAGTGGCAAAAGGCAAGAGCTTTTTCCATCCCAAGAGAACCTAGAGGAAGCACTGAGGCCCTCTGTTCTCTCTACCATGGTGCTCTTCTGGCCCTTTTGAATGCCTGGAGGGGGGGGTAGGAATGGCCACAGCAGCCAGGGTGGCTGGCCTCCAAGGTGGTGCTGGCACTTCCCCCTCTCCTTGGAACGGCCTTTGACTTATCCACGGGCCATATCAAAATTCATAATTTTGGCCTTTGACTTATGCATGAGGTTGAATTATACATGAGTATATGCAGTAAGTATCTGTAGGATGTAAAATGTAATGGCATGTAAAACGAAGATTGTGGGCAGCACTGTTTTGAGGAATGGGGAGGATACCTTTTTATTTAGGCTTCCAGAAATCTGAGTCCTAATGTGTAGCTTGTTCAGTCTGAAGCAGTTGGATCTGTCTAGCTAAAACTGAAATGAAACATAGCTCTTGACATATTGTTATCCCTTGTGACTGTGGCACTGCTGAAGTCATTTTTAAACTTCATGGACAGAAGTGTTCTGTTATATAAGGTGATGAACAACATTTAAGTGCCTATAAAAGAAATCATTCTAACCTAAGAACACATTAACTCATTTTAAACAGTTATGACTTAATCAGAAGTATCTGTTGCTACAATCAAATGCTTTTAAATAGTGACTTTTTGGACAATACTTAATATAGTTTCAACTGAGATATAGTTAGTTTTATGGTTGTAAGTCACTTTGTGGCACTTTGTAGAATTCATGTATAATTTAAGTATATTAATAAACTGTATAAAGCAATATAAACAATATAAAGCAAGTTTAGTCTTATTGTAATATAAGACATTGTACATGAAATTATTAACAATTGGAGGACAACAGCAAGCAGCTAACAGTTCTCCAAATAGAAAACAGCGCCTTTCTCCTTGCATGTACTCTCTAATGGAACACCTCTGTAGGGTCAAAATTTTACATTCTTTTTTTTTTTTTTGTTCTTCCTTTCCCTCTGTCTGACTAGATACACTTAGCTCAAAGGTGATAGTAAAAATTACATTCAAAAATAAAATGCATAACATTCTGTGTATGCAGAAGGTTACAGAAAGAAACCACAGTTGTAGGGATGTCCTTCAAACATCCTTTGCAATCTGCCAAAGAGAAAATATTTAATGTATACCCTCCTCTACCAAAAAGGCTGCCCTCATGTAAACTTGCTAGATGACTTGGGATAGTGGAGAGTTAAATAGGCATACGTATGTATAGTAACCCCACTGGTCAGTCCTTAAGGAGGAAAATTACCAGGGCTAAATCCAGCATTGCACTAGCACCTGACTTCCAGCACAAGAGTACTTGATTCCCTTCCCCCCTTCCCTGCAGCTGTCTGTCCCCCTGATAATTCAGAAAAATCTCCATCTTTCCTGAACAGGTTTTGAGGGCCTGGGGCCCATAGGGCAAGGGGAAAATAAAGATCTTCCTTCAAATTCTGCTGACAGCAGCAGTTATGTCAATGGAACTGCCATGTGGCAATCTGGCTGTAGTGTTTTCAGGTCTGATATTATGTTAATTATCCCTTTTTAATTTAGTTTTGCCTGTGAACAACATTGGACAGATTTATATATTTAATGGTAGGATATAAATATTGAGAAACCTCTTTTTACGTCTTCTCCTACCCCTTATGTAATGGTGTTTTGTTGGGGAATAAAAGATAGTCACAGGCTATGCCTTCTGTTGGCATGCAGGATATTCATAAATCATTAAAATATGCTAATTGGCAGCCAGTGCCTACAAAAGCTTACAATATCACCAACAAAATAAGGCATTTGTGTAAAAGTGCGGTTACTGAGAAAGGTATAAATGTGTTTTCTTCTCATTTTCTCTTATTTGTTGTGGTAATGGTCATGAAGAGCTTTTTTCGTCAATTTAGAGCTTAATCTGAATTGGCCCTGAAGGGTGGAAAAACAATGTTGTGGCATATTGAGTGACCACCGTGTGAGATAATCTGATGTGATGGTATATCCAGCTATAAATAGTGTAAAGATATATTTGGACTGGGTACAGGATTCTGTTTATTTTTTCATCTCTAGAAGAGTTTGTCTTAAAGATTTATATTTTTAATGTTAAGGTCCTGTATTCCTTTACAGGTAGACAAAGAGGTTGAGAGATATTTTCTTTATCTTTATTGTCTAACTGTCTTTTAAAAACCTGGTAGCCCTTTCCAGTGGTTCTGAGACCTTTGGACCTGTGACGTTGTAATAGGTGGCATCTTGCCCTACATCAAGGCTCGAAATAATTAGTACTGCTTCCTTAACTCTCCTCATGCATACAGGAGAAAAGGTTACTGTATTTTCTGAGAAAATCTGGGTGTGTGGAAGAATATAAGCCTCTTGTACATTGAATATGGGCCAACACTGTATAGCTATGTACCCCTGTGAAATTGTGCAGATGAATCTGCTATGGGAGAAACCTATGTTTCTCTTAATTCCATTTCAATTTATTTATTGAGATTAAAAATATATTCCCCATGCTTTCGAATTTTCTGTGGAACAGAGATGTTTTAGTGTAGAAAACAGTGAAGTGGAATTTCATAGGGTACATTTATGGGAAATTGTTTTGGAAATGGTTCAGTATGACTGAGATTGTCACACACAAAAGCAGTAGGATGAGTTAGCAGGTGATAAACAGCTTGCTAAATTCACTGAGAATGAATTTGGCTACTGGTTAAGACACTACTTTTTTATTTCCCCATTCCAAATGTTTATTGCCTTAAGAAACAAGGCAAGATGGGGGCTGATCCAACAGCTACTTCTGTGTGGAGTTGGACTTGGGCTCTGATTTCTCTTGGTAGAAAAAGGGGGGGCAGCTGTGGCTTTCTACATATTTCAATGGTCAAATGTAGTGTTATGCTCCCTTCTTTTGCATGGCAGAGGTCAAGATTGCATTTTAAATAGGCCAAAGTTCCTTGTAATGCATTGGTTCTTAACCTTTGGCCCTTCAAATATTTTGGACATCAACTTTCAGAATCCCTGGCCACTGCCAGCACTGGTTGGTATTTCAGGGAGTTGAAGTCCAAAACATCAGAAGTGCTGGAAGTTAGGAACAACTGTAATGTCTAAACTGGGGGGAGGGGACCTCAAACCTTGGCTTCCAACTTGTCCTTCTGGAATTCCATAAATGCTCATTCGCCATTGCTTCTGAGGCTATTTAGTGGTTTCCTAGCTTTTGTATGTTTCTGTATGATTCCTCCCTCCTCATTCTTAAAGGCTACGATGCTTCTCCTGTGGCTTAGTTACTAGTAGTGAGAATTTTAAGCTAAAATATGGCAATATGTTTTGTCTCACGCTTCTGACTTGCCCACCACTGGAAGCTGAGAACTACTCTGAAATTGAATTTAACAATGGGACTGAAAGAGATTTTTTGCTCTTAGTCTAAACTCAAGCAATTGTGATTTGTTTGTATTAATGGTTTCAGAACAAATGTTAATTTCACAGGTTCAGGTACTAATGGGGAACTGTGAAATGCTTAAAATAGGAATTGAAAGCTTCTGGTCATCTCACAGATGTTGAAGGAGGAAGGAGAGCATCTGAGACCCATCATGGCTCACTCATCTACTAGGAATTGGGGTTTGCTGTTTTGTCTAAACTGAACTTCTGTCTGTAGACACAAGAGGTGAAAATACCTATTTGTGGAGGTTTTCTCACTTGGCTGTGGCATCCACCTCATTCTGTCGCTTGACTTCTTATTCTGTTGACTTGCACTTGGATGATACACTATTTGTATATTGTCCTGTTGAAACTACATTTTTATATAGGTTTTGAGGTAACAATTGACAGCTTACATGGAAATAATAAACTTAAAACTGGTTGTGCCTGCATTAGAGTAGATGATCAGTTAATTGATTTATAATGGCAGGTTGCTAAGGTTAAGTTGCTGTGTATGCTGGGAGGGGAAGAATAACATTGGCACTATATGGAATGAAATTAACTACTATGGTAAAATGTTTCATAAATTGAATTGAATTCATATGCTGTAAAACAGGATGCATCTAGTACCCTGAGTGGAAATTTATTCCAGGTTGGTGGAGAGCGTATGTTTATTAAATAGGTATGTTTTTTAAAAAATAATTATTGGTTTTGTTTCCCCCCTCTCGATAACAGATGATTCATAATTACATGGAGCATCTGGAAAGAGCCAAACTTCACCAGCTGATGGGGGGCGATCAGCTAGAGCCTATCATGCACACTAGGATAAGGTAAGCTCTACTCCTTTTTGCCTGAAGGCAACCTAACAATTTCTGTCTTCTGCAGTGTTGCATCTTGTTTGCCTTCAACAACAGTGAGACTGCATTGGAACAATTTTATATATTGTTAGAGAGCTAAAGGGTAAATAGAAGTTGGAACAGGTTTTGCTGTTGGGATAATTCAAGGTCTGGATTTATCTATCTGCTATCTTCTTTAGGCTGAGGGGTGTGTTCACACAGGTCTGGTAGGGCAAGTTTTTTCCTTTTTGTTCTCAAAACAAAGACACAAGCAGCAAGAAAAGCATCAGCTTTCAAAGGATTTGAAATAATTGAATTAAGTTTGCATGATTGCATCTGCTTTGGGGCACATGTTCACAAGGCAGCATCTTTAACTATAGCTTTCTGACTATATTATGTAAATGTCACCGCTTCCCATTCAGTGAACTAGAACCGAGCTAGGAAGGTTTGAAGTAGCAGGGATGAGAAAGCTGCAAACAAGCTTGCTTGTATCTTTAGGCTGCAGCATCGATCCCAGCAAGAGGAGAAGCAGCTCTGGTGGTTTTTTCTCCCCTGTTAGGTGGGGGAGGAGAGTGAGGTGATGTCATTTTGCTTTGGAGCTGCTGCGGGAGAGAGTGGAAAGCTGCTGCCGATGGCATTGTTTTTGTGGCAGCCTCTGAATGACAGACTCTCACTACAAAGATACTCCCTTGTCCCCGGTGTAGCCTTGGTTATTGCATTTCACCATGCCAGCACAGCGCCATGAGTCCTGGATGCATGCTGCTATTTGTGTTTGGCTTCGTTGGCGGGGCGGTGGTCATTAATTCAGCTATACTAGTCTCTCTTTCTGTTTTGCTGCTTGTGCACTTTTCTATATCCACTGGCGTGCCAGCTCTGACGCAGAACCTACCAAGGATTCTCAGGTACTCAGTCCATGGAACCTCTGCTGGTTTTCTGTTCTTTGTTCTTAGCCTCCCTTTTATTTCTCTTCTTGGGGAAAGGTGGGGGAGGGAGGGTACTGTGGAGTGATGCTTATCTTAGCTCCAAATTTGGCATTTGTTGACTGTTCAAAATCACAGAAATGCCGATTGTAAAACATAAAATGAAATTTCCATTGTGTTTCTTCTGAGACTACAAATTCAGTTGTAATCTTGAGAAGTCTGTTTAGCACTTTTGTGCCATTTATAATACAGTAATAAGAAGAAAGGCTGAGTGAAAATTTTATGGACAAAGCTTATATTCACTCTATTGTCAGGCGTTCAACTGATGCTGGGCAGCCTTGTTTCTGCTGTAGCTTAGGCCTTTCATTTGTTCAGGCTGTATTTTACCCCAGAGAATTCTGCAGAATCTGATGGGGGTGGTCTCTCAGATGCAAACTATTTCAGTTGTGTCTTCGCATCTTGTTTGTAAATTGATTCCTGGGATACAAAGGCATTTTTAGTATACTAAAGTGGAAAAAAAAAGGGCATTCAAATACACAGTTATAAACGTGTGCTTAGTGGTATGCTCTTGCATGTTACATGCCATTTTTCTTTTTCATTCCTGTATTTTATAAACAGCTTAATGTTCTATGTGGCAACAAAGCTGTGTTCCTGTGAGGTTGTAACATATTTTAAAAAAAAAAATCTGAAAACTTAAAAAAAAAACTTAGCACAGCACAAAACAATATCATATACTATACGTTTTAATTCACCTTGAGGGCATAGTGCAACATTAGAGTATACCTTTCACAATTGATCAACATTGTTTTCTGAATAGAATATACTGCATGATGTAATTTTAAGAGCTGATTTTCATGTTACATATATTGTAATTAGCGACATCCACTTTTTAAAAATTCAGTATAAAAACTGAGTGAGCTGTTTACATGTCTTTCACAGAGCTTTAACATGACCAGAAAAGCATGTGCCATAATATTGTCCTCACATTAAATTTTCAATTTATAATGGCAGAGGGAGGAGACACAATATAGGCTCCTCCCATGTGACATTAGACTTCATGTTATCCTGGAAGTGCACAGTTGACTAGAAGTGTTTGGAAGCACCACAGGAATCTTAAGAACCCAATCTGGCTAGATTTAATTTAATGGTTGAAGAAAATTCACAGACTCAGAAGACGTGATTACAAAGCAATGACTTAACCTTGTAAAATAATTATTCACAAAAATAGCAGTGTTTCCATATTAATGTGTAACCCGCTGGTATCTTTGTATGTTTAAATATTTTGGTAGTTTGGTGTTTAAATATTTTAGCATATTAAGCTAATGGAAACATTGTTTCAGGCCACATACAGTATGCCTCTGACACTAGCATAATTGTAACTTAGTTTTTTCTTAGCTGTGTGTTTATGATGTGAAAGAAGAGGAAGCATACAGGCATGAAATTGGGTCCTGATATGTGCCAGACAGTGGTTTGACATTGCATGTGAACTGGCTACATAGCCAAATAATGAACAAGTGTTTAAAATATTTGGTAGAATTGTGGCAGATAGGTGCCAGTTTTAATACTCCTTTGGTTAACTATTTTGAAATGAAAGTAAATTGTAAAGGATTTTTAGCATAGTGTAGTGATTTGGAGGTTAGACTAGGACTTTGGGAAACCATGGTTTGAATTCTTGCTAAACCATGGAAGGCCAGTGGACAAGAGTGTGAACTTGGGCATGTCAAATCCCCTCAGTCTTAGAGGAAGGCGATTGGAAACCTCCTCTGAATCAACTTTGTCAAGAAAACTCTAGGATAGGGTTGCCATAAGTCAAAATTGAATTGAAGACACATAACAACAAATAAATATGTGCATACAGTATTCAAGAAAATAAAATTCTTTAATTTTTTGTTCTTGGAACTGAGGGTTTCTTCATATAGGTTTTTTTAAAAAAGGTCACAAGGTCAGTTTTTAACTTTGGCAACTGTTAGTAGTGTGGAGGGAATGCTTGCTCTTCAAAGGAAAAATATAGGCATGTACCTTTGTGTGCACACATGTGCATGTTCTGACTTCTGCAGGGCTGTGGGTAGATGCTATGCTGTAGCTGCCACCTATTCAAAGTGGCTCACTTTCATGGTATATTTGACCATACTACGATCTGGTAAGATTGTATGTCATTTGATTGGTAACCAACGCAGCACATGTGCCGTTTGCCTGAAAAATTCTCAAGTGTCTTAATGATCTTGTTACAATGCTAGGGCTTCAGCTGAGACGTGTAGCAGTTAGAATAAGGAAGTACAAATTCTGTGTACAGGCTAAAATAATTTTTACATATATTTGCTTATTTTGAGTATTTAATATGCAGTCTTTACTTGTCTGCAGAATTCAGAATGTTTATAATTAAAGTGCTAAAGTGGCATAGACAGTAATTGGAGTTATGGTAGAAAGGAAACAGCTATGCAGACAACTTGAAAATCTTTCCTCCCCGGGGAAAATCTTTCCAAGGTCATCCTGGATTCTACACCTTGGCAGATGCTCATCTGTGCCTCTCAAACCTCCTCTGTATCACATCCACAGACGTTCATTTTAAATGAAGCTGAAAGGCTTCTTCACCTCTCAGCTTGATTCAAAATTAAACATTTGGATAGATATAATGTGAACAAAACTGGGTAGTATGATCAATCTGAGGTAAATTTAGTTCTGTATGCCTGAGTCCTTTCTATAAACGTAAGCTTGCTTTCTTAATTTTTTTTTTGCAAGAAATGTCTGTCTTTCCTCATATTTTAGAAAACCTTGGCAGCAATTTGGCTTTGTCTAACACTCTGTTGTAGAGAAGTTGGTATTATATCCTGGTATAAACACAGATAATTTTTTACCCAAAAGGGGTATGAGTTTCTCACTCAGGACCCCCTCACACATAAATAACTTGCCAGCGCTTTTCAGCCTAAAATGTTGTATACTGATAAATTTATTGGAAACCTTGAAGGAAGTCATCAGTAGTGCAAATATAAGTGAAGCTTCTTCTTCTCTATCTCTGATGTGCCCCACCAGGGCCTTGCAAATGTGAGAATACTAAATAAACTACTTGAAAGGATTAAATACTTTTTACCCCTTGTATCAAAAGGTTTGTTTAGTTATGCAATTATTCTATTAAAATGGTCACTTTCAGATTATACTCAAAGTCTGCAGTGCTGTGACCTTCATTGATGTGGTGATTTGTTTCAGTCATTCATGCATACCTATTGAAAATGTTATCCCACCATTCAGTCCAAAGCTCCTGTGGCAGCACACATTGTGACCAATTTAAACATCCAGCAATAAAACAAATTAAAGCAGAAGCAGCAACCTAATCACCTAGTGCTTTCCTACAAAGGGAAGTTTTAAATGCCTTTCGTAAATGGACTCAGTGAACTGGACAAGTGTGTCTCTCCAGGGAAAGCATCCAGTAGAAAGGACACTGCCGTGGAGAAGACTCTTCCTTTGTACATTTAGTGCACTTGTGGATTGTGCCTATGGATGGGCATTTTCCATTTTGTTTTTCTTGGTTATTTGTCAGTTAGTATTGACTCCAAATACTGTTCAGGGAATTGATGATGATAATCTTCCTTGGGCTTGCTAGAGCTTCTCCTCCAGTAGATGCAATGAGAGGTAAATACTTAAGAGCTTTTCTAATTAGAGACTTCGTATAGATTATTAGGTTTCCATTTATTGCAGTTCATTGGTCAGCTGCTATTTTACTTCAAGGACTTAGTCAAGTTATGATTATTTGCTCAGTGTAACTTTCTTTGCTGTACGTGACCATCCGCTGCATAAATGTGTAATTTGGACTGTTTCCCTCCTGCCATTAATACCGGCATATCTGCCTACCAACCCATCTTGCTTTGCCTATGTTCCACCATATGCCAATGTATCTGTCCGTTAACTTCCCATTTTGTATGCACAAGTGATATACTGTAATTTGGAGTCTTCAGGAAGACTGTTCTTGAAATTAGTCTATTTGTTTGGTTCAGTTCTAATAAGTTATTGTTTAAATACAGATTTGATTGGCTAAGTTAACTAAGAAATTAACTGAGTTTTCTTTATTGTTAGTCCGATGCCAACCGTAGTAAGGACACTGAACAGGTATTACTTCTCCCTGGCAATAATTTTATCAGACCAGGATAGACTGATTTAAATCAAGGAGATTTAAATCAATAATTTAAATCGGCCAGAAAAAAGTCCGATTTAAATCAAGCTTTCCATTGATATTTCTTCATGTGCTTCTTAAGTATTGTTGAAAATGTGAACACCAAACTATGTTAACTTACAGCTAGATGAAGTATTATTTGCTGTGTTTCACATTTACAGTGAATGAACCTTTGCATTTCTGTAAGCATTTTGCATGCTTCCCTTCTTTTAACTGTATAAGGGATGTCTTTAAATTTTTCTCATGTACAGTCTTATGAACAGCACCAATTGCATTCTGTGATGTTAATTATGGAATATAACAGCTTGTGTATTGTACATATTTGTCATCTTTTTTCCATTGTTGTGACCTTTGTGCTTCATTCTGCCTTGGCCTGGCTATATCTTCACAAAAGCAAAGTGACAATATAATGTCCATGGCTGATAGCTAGAAGTTAGGCCAAATAGTTATTGTGTAGGCTAGAGCCTCTTGCTTTTGTCAGTCGAAAACAAAATAAATGCTCCTGTTGGGTAGGTAGTGTAAAGATATTCACATCTGAGAAATAGCCTTATTAGTTGTTCCTTTTCATCAGGGGCAGGAAAACTGTGGCAGTCCAGAGGTTGTGGTACAGGTATTCCCATGAGCTATAATTAGCATAGCCAGTGGGGAGGGATGATGGGAGTTGAAATGCAACAACATTTAGAGGGTCACAGATTGACCATTCCTTAGATCCATATATGTGGCAGAAGAATCAGTTTGATTTACGGATTAACTGTAGGGCTAATGTGGTTATATCTAGAATATTTAGTATTAGGAGAAACTTGGGGGGTGTTTATTTAAAAAAATGTTTAAGTTCAGTGCGTTTTACTTTGTTTTAAAAAAATCATTGATCTTTATCCACTATGTATGAGAGTCAGGCTATAGGACAGGCTGTATCATGCTGAGTTGTTCATGGCTAGAATCTGCTAGAAGAGGAGAATGAAAGCCCAGTTATATTGAGAGAAGGAAGGTGACTGCTCTCAAACTAAATCCAGTGTTGTGGTGGTGGTATTTTAAAAATGTGAGGCTTGTGTAAACATTAAAAAAAAGAAACCTGTTTAATTTATCAGTGGTGACTGCAGGTATTGGAAGTAGGTGCCTGAAAGTGCCCTGAACTGTTCCAGTATAAGTTCAAAATACTAGATATTTTTCTAACTAGAGATTTAAAAAAAATTCGTTCCTAATAAACAAATGTTGGTATTGCAGACAGTCGAGGTTATAAGCTCACTGTTAAGTACTCCCTTTACAATCCTGGTTAGCTATGCATTATCATTGAACACTGCTTGCAACCAACTACCAAGTAACCCATTAGTCAGGACAGAATGCTTTTATTCCATATCCTTCAACATTTTTTGTTTGTTTTCAAATGTGATGTCTAGTTCTTCTATTTCCTTCTTGACTGTGTGAGGCTTTGCCCTGATTCCATTGTGTTGGTAAATTTGTGCATCATCTCCATAGTATTGTTGTAAATGAAAATCTTCCAGTCATAGTTACTGATAATCAACTTAAATCACTGCAAAAAAATGTTCCAAACAGCTTCCCAGAAAGTGAGTGAATATGATTCATTTTGTGCACTGCTTACATGTGGAAACATCTAAGACAGTTTTGTTTAGCATGTACTTTATAATGTTTAATTTCTTCTTAATATCAGCCTGTCTATTTCCTGTGAGATTCAAAAGCTCATACACAAACTTTGCTTAGACATAACACTAAGTCAGGATTTGTTTTGCCTAGGTATGATTTCTTCAAATTTTTGAGCCCATACCTGATACCAAACAATGTTTTGGCAGCAAACTCTAATTTGAAGCCATGGTTTGAAGATGGTTTATAGGCTTGTTTTAGCTATGATTTGTCCTTATACTTTGTCCCCACATTCTGGCTTATTCCTGGTTTGTTTCTGTGCCTGCACAAGTCTCACACAAAACCAAAGATGTGTGAGCCAAGGGCTGCTGAAAAAGGAAATCTCTGTCAGACTATGGTGATTTTGCTTGCCTCCTATCCTCAGACTTTTCATTCTTTCTCATTCTCTGAAGTAGTAGTGCTCTTTCCACACTTAGATGCTCTCTAAACATGAGGCAGAGCTGAGAGTCTCACCTCCAAATGCCGAATCATGTAATCGACCCACAAATCAAAACTGATGGGGTTCAGAAGCAAACACAGGCAGAGCACAACCCCCCTCACAAAAGCCCACAGTCGCCGACTCTACAAATACCCACAACATAATAAAGCAACTAGCACAGCCAAAATAACTGAAGTCTCCTGCAAACAGTTTCTACCCCCAAAATAACCCCCCACCAATACCTTAAAATCTTTTGCAAAAAACACAGGTAATACATACAGTTGAAAATCTACCAAATCAGCAGACATAAAGGGGGAAAGGGGCCAAAACTGACAAACCACATGCCCACAGTAAACAAAATCAAATTCCCCATCCACAGTCACATGGGCCCTTTATTATAGATCTTTATTTCTGCTAGTCATTTGATGACACTAGCCATAAATGATAATTAGCTGTGCTTATATTACTCATCGGTAAGATTTGTTCAGTTACCCTGACTTAGTGCTATGTGTGAATGCAGCCAATGTTTGAAGTTAAAACAGATGAATGTTTTCCCACTTCTATACAGGAAGGAGCCTCCTATATCACTGGGCATCTTCCCACTACCTCCGGGAGATGCGATTCTGACACCTGACACTCAGAGAGGAACAGTGGAAACTCCTGGGTCAGACACTTGGAAGTTCCGTGAAATAAGTCAACCACGCTCTCGCGCCAGCCTAAAGGTGAGCCTAGTGCTTTGTTTTTCATACGTACAGAGTTTTTAGTAATAGGTTGCTTACAATATGCTATGTGTGTGATTGAAACCTAAACCCTGAACTGTCTTTCTTTAGTTTCTATACTTCTAAGTGAAAATCATTCCAGGTAAGTTGAAGGTGAGTCTTTTTTCCTTTCATGTGTTTTGATAATTGACTTTATTCACTTGGGGAAAATTGGAAGGCCAGGACCTCTATTCTGGTTTTCCTGATACACTTTTAAAAATTTTCTGGATGGATAGAGTGCTTTCTAAGACCTGTGTGTGATGCCTTTACAAATTAATATTTCAAGCAATGCTTTTTCTGTAGGATTATCGGTGAGGTCAGGGCTATGCTTTATGTGGGGAGGACCCTCAAGAAAATGAGTATGCAGAGGACAAGAGCAATGTGTTATGTTTAGTTTTTTTTCATTCAAACTAAATGTTTTTTTTAAGATATCTGTATTGAAAAATATGAATGCTGTTTGATGACTCCGTTCATCAAACAGGTCTATCAAGGCCATAGCACTGTATCCTCTGGAGACATTTACGGTGTCATCTTCTAGATTGTGCTCTGTCCACCTAGCAGGCGGTCTCAGATTGCTTACAGTTGCTTACTTTTAAATTCTTTAGTCTGTTGAAAACTGCAATTCTGAGCAATTGTTATAGCTTTGGGTTGGTTGCTCGTGTGTTCCTTGATCATTCTTCCATGTTTGTATGTTCTGCTATGTGGATTCTGTGCAAGTCACACTCTCTGGTGAAGGTTCACCCTTTCCACTCTTATCTCAGGTGTTGTATAGCTGGATGCTGAAATGCAGATTAAAAATATTGCAAAGAAAAGCAAGAAATATTGTAAACGGAGAAAAAGTGTGCCTCCAAACAGATGGTAGATATTTATCCTGTAACCTTCCATTACAAATCTAAAGCCGCCAGTTGTTCTGTGTCTAGATTAGACTTGTGAAGCTGCATTCTTCATCCCTTCACAGCATCTCTTAAACTGAATATGGTGTGGTCCGTGATCAAGTCTTTCAAGTCATCTCCTTCCACATAATCTAAACTGGATTGTACATGCAAGGAAGGGGGCTTAGAAGTCTCATATAAACTGCATGGTTATTACAGTTTAGAGAAAGTATGATACGGAAGGCAAGTGTTCCTTACTTTTGGAGCAGTTATTAACCTTTGTTATAATTTTATTGTAAACCTCTCAAAGATCTTATAATATGCAGTGGGGTAGAAATATTGTAAATAAAAATAAACACATTTTAAAAATCATCACTAAACTTGCTCATGAATTTTCTCAAGTTATTTTCCTAATTTTTAGCCTTTCTGTCATTGTGTGCATCACATATAAATATGTTAAGGTGGGAGAGATCATAAAGAACAGTTGGCTAGAATGCACAATCAAATGAAGGTTTTGTAGCTTACTGAACATGATGGTAAAACAACCACACTTTAGTCTATTTTTAGGCTAAATGGTGAGGATGGACAGAGGAGGATTCTTCCCATCTCTCAGTTTAGATATTAATAAATCTATGCAACATTGCAAAGTTGTTTGATATCTGCCCAGCATTTTAATGCATTACATATTTGTCCTGCCCTTCATGGTGGTCTGTTTGATGTGCCCACTGCCCATTTTGTCTTGGCCAACATCCTGTGAGTTATGTTCAGGTGAATGAAGATTTCCCACCATTGTAGTTTGGCAGTTTTAGGAAGAGATGTAAGGGCCCAGGAAGAAAGAAGGGGTGAGGAGGAATGGATTTCCCTTGCTTTCCCCCCCAACACACACTTTCACTTTTTTGGGGTATGAAAGCTAGAACTGTGGGGAACATAACCAATTAAATTTTTTCCTGTTTTTTAATGAATAAAATGCTTTTTAGACAAGATTTTACTCTCAGAACCGAGTACAGTGAAGATTTGTGTGTAAGAGAGCCTGCAGAAGTAAGGAACAACAATTCCTGTATATATTGTAGACCATTGGTGAGAAACATGTGTCCCTCTAATATTACTTTACTGCAAGTTCCAGCAGCTTTAGTCAAGGGTGAGCCACAGTGGGAGTTGCAGTCCAACAGTATTTGGAGAACTGCGTGATTCCTGCCACTGCAGACATGTACAGCAATCATATCCATTCTACATTTTTGTATCTCATAGGTGCTGCCTTCTTCATGAGAGAAGCGTACTGGGGAAAGGGGACTTTAATTGCTTGTCTCCTTCTGGTGACCTGCATTCTAGTTTGGTAGAGGCAGAGTGGAAACAAGTACCCTGGGTATACATTTCTTTAGAGCTGGCCCCAGTCAGTCCTTTCACCACTCCACTGAAAGGACTCTGATACAGAAGTCCTACTATACACTGGGAAACAAATACTTTCTTGCCCTGCCTTCATGAAGGATAAAAAAAGGGAGAAGGTGCATCAGAAAACACAGAAGAGGGAAAATCTGAAAGTTTGTGTAAGAACTGAGCTCTGGCAAAGAATCACAGAGTACATCTGCTTCGTCTGCCTGTGTAGATACAGGGTATATTCCAGTTTTGCTTGTATAAAACTAAGGCTTTTATACTTTTTAGTTTTATAGATATGCCAGATATTACATTTTAGATGCTAAGTTAGAAATAAAGCATTTTATTTTGCTAAAGCAGTAAAATAAGTTTAGGTTTAATACATGAGTAGGTGTTCCATATTTTAATTTTCCCCAGATTTTATTTTCTCCCTGCCCTCGGCGGGGAAAAATAACCCTAACAGGTGAAAATGGTTGACATTTCTGGGAGTTTTATATTTCTTAGCTTTAACTGCTAATCCACGCTTTCTGTCTATGCTACATTATTGTTCCTCTTGCCACAGAGGAAACAGCTGGGGTTCAGGGAAAAGGAAAGAAGAAAACTAAGGATATGAATGAGCCAGCCTCAGATACTAGTAAGATATCTTTCATAACTTTCTCATTGAAATCCTCAGGCAGTTTTGAACAAGCTAATATTCTTCCAGACGGTATGATATTTCAAATGCAGGAGCAGAAATGCAACAATGGCAGTGGATCAGTAGAATTCTAATTATGAAACTGAGCTAGTCTGTTTCTTTTGTTAAGCTGTTGAAAGTAAGCTCTGAGATTCTCCTTGGCCCTTTTCTGTTGGCAGTCAGGCCATTTGTAGTGAGCTTTTTCTCTGCTAAGGTCAGTGGCCTGTGTGCTGCATTCTTTTGTGGATGCACTTGGAATACAGAGGCTGAGAAATGCTTGAACAAAGCCAAGTTTTTATTCAGCGATTGCAGATTGCTCTGGATTCACTTGATAAGGCTGCAGTTTCCTCTCTTTCTGTGAGTGGTTGGTTGTTGTTTGGAAGATACATTATTTACTGATGTTGGAATTACAGTGCTGAAGAGTTTTGGGGGTTTTGTTTATTTTGGATTTTTTTGGGGGGAGAGGATGGGAGGTAGTTGTGGAGATGCGCATCTGAAGCTCAGTGGTGGGAGGAGGCGAGTAGTTGTCCTCAATAGTGTAGTAAAAACTTTTTCTTCAAGTGCCTTGCCAGAACAGCATGTGGAAGCATGTTACTGAATAATAATGGGCAGTCCTATTGTCTCCTGGCCAAATAGGCAGAGCATAATGAAGATCCACATGGGTTTATGTTCCTCTAGTATGGAGTGATTCTACTGTCAGAGTACTCTGGCAGCATGGTAATGGGAAACACTGACGTGGAACTGGAAGGCTGCAGTCGTAAAGCAAGATCTCGTAATTTGTTTAGCTCATTCAGTCTGCCCAAGAGCGTGCTGCATTTGATCAGGGGACCCCTTCTCCCATCCAGTGCTAAAAAGGCTTGTGGAACTGAGAGGAATTGTAAAAGCAGTTTGTAATGCAACATAGGACTTCAGAAACAAACCAACCATCAAAGGGAGAAGGAAGTGTCAATGACACAAATCTTACTGCTTTTTCCCTTCAATATTGTATTTATTCCTTTAGGTACATAGTGGACCCTACATACCTGTGACCTCTGGATCTGTGATTTCCAGTGACTACAGAGTATCACAGCCTATACATAAAATGGCGGAGATGCGAACATGGGTGCAGTGATGTATCTGCAGCACATTGCTGCCATTTAATAGCATGAGTTGTGATAATTTGCATATTCTGTCATTCACAGGGGTCCTGGAGCTGAAGCCCTGCAGATACAGAGGGCCCAATGTACCTTGTTTTTCTATATGGTTAGTGCAGAGAGTGCTTTAGAAAAATATGTAAGATGAATGATGTTCCATGACCTAAAGTCTTCTGGGCTTGGCCCTAGAGATATGATGGCACAGTGACAGGTCTCTGCAACTGGCATGTGGACAGCATACAAGAGACCTCCTATACTTGCAACAAAATTAGTCTGTGGCACACTATGATGTAGCTGCTGCTGTACTATGAACTTCAGTGTATCTACCTGCCCATTAGCTAAATATAAATGGCTATGTAAAGGTAATGGGACAAGACTTTGGCCATTTTCTGGAGTACTACAACCTTATGAAATGACTCCATTACATCTTCCATGTCAACCCCTTTAAGAGTAAGTATGCTTCAAGCTGCAGTGAAATGAGTATTTCAAGAGAGTCCTTTCACAGGCCTTGGATTTTCATTGACATGTAAGATATCACAAACAGCAAAATAAAACACACATACAGCAAATGTCCATCCCCTATATGGGCCAGGGGAGGTTCCCTGCTTTGTCTGCATCTATTGGTAAAGTAGGTATTTGCTGTTAATTTACTACTGCAGTTTTTACCTTGCTTTTTATGCTTTGTAAAGCCATTCTGTTTTGTGTAAATTGTGGCTGAGGTAGGTAGGCTAAATAATTGTCTATTTAGCCTACCTACCTCAGCCACAATTTACACTTTGATTGATATGAATGTTACTGTTTTGAGTTCAGATTTTATTTTTAGCATTTTGATTGGTGATCTTGGGACAGAAATTCAATCCACATGATTCAACACCTTCTCCCCAATATATTCTATGAACAGTTTATTTAAAAGGCATTTTTCTTGAGTAGCATTTTATCAAGTTTGATGATGAAAATGGCTTTCGGCTCTCTCTCCTTTGATGCTGAGGGTGCAATTCCAACTGCATTTACTCTATAGTAAGTCTCATTAAATATAGTAGGGCTTCCAAATACATGTAGATTCTACACTGTCACATCCACACTGTCTCCTTGTAAGTAATTTTGGAGGGAATGTTGAGGTCCATGAAAATGCATGAAGTAAAAGCTGTTCTCCTGAGTGGTCTAGAAGGAAGCTAAACTCAGGAAGATATTTGAAGATAAGGTGAAAAGATATGAACAAGCATGTGCGCAGCCTTCTGTCTACATTTAATCTGGAAAGATATTTCCTTAAAGTGTAAAACATTTCATTGAAGTGGCTTAGTGCACTGGGCCCAAGTTCTGAAGCCAGGGAAAGCTTTCCTGTTTTAGAAACTCAGTCAGAGCTACGGAAGTTCAGGGACTGGAGTCAGTTAAGTCTAGACAGGAAAAAGGAAAGCACAGGTGTGATTCAGAGAGAGAATGCTGTACAGGCAGCTACTTGATTGAGAAGGAGAAGAGGGAAAAGGAAAGCTAGAAGAATATGCAGGCTAACCAGTCTGATGTTTGTAAAGCAAAATAAGCCAGCAGGTACAAACGTTTCCCTGATGCTGCAGGTTCACCATTGACAAAAGTGCCAAACATGCAGGTGAGGCCCAAGTATTTGCACATAAAATTATAATGTTGTCTCAAAGGCATATACTATCATGGACTTACTGACTTGAATCCTATTGGTTACTCCCACCAAGAGCAGACTCATTGAATCAGTTGCTGAATGGTGAGTAAACACATTGGTTAAATTCTGTTAATTCAATGAGTCTGCTCTAATCAAGGCTAACAGTAGGATTCAGGCCATTGCCTCCTTCAGTTTCTTGGTAGAATCTTGTGTTCAGATCAGAACTCTGCATGGTGGTGAACTAAACTTATGTTCCATTGCTCCGCGACCTGTCTAGTTTATGTTGGAGCTGGGCAGAACGTAGGCTGAGATCTATGAATAGATATCTTCATGATTTTTAGTAGATGTTTCTGGCTCTGGTTCAACAATAAAATAACTCTTTCCCCTTCCCCAATTATACTACTGAAATGAAGAAAACTTGGTACAGGGTAGTAACTGGAAGTTGCTTGTGTTCTGGAAAAGGTGTCATTACATTTTGACATGGAGAAACAATTCCTATACTTTATATTCTTTAAATCTCATTGTGTCTTTTGTACTTGACTCCCACTGGGAAGTTTTGAGGCTGTCAACAAAAAACAAAATAGATCACACAATGCTGAAATTTGCCCATCACAAGGCGCTCTTAGAACCAAACTATAGGTCAGCCTTGCCCAACCTGTTGCCCTCTGACTGCAGCTCCGATCTGTCCCTGCTAACATAGTCTATGTTGAGGTACATGGGAGTTGAAGTCCAGAACATCTTGTGGATATCCTGTTGAGGGAGACTGCTATATGTGTGATGACAGGTGAAGTCAGTATCCGTAGATCAGCATATCTTTCATTCAGGTGTAAAAATGAGATGCAGTTAAAATTTCAAGAGAGGTATGGGGAGCCCTGATGAGGGAGAATTACCCTGAGTGACAGATTTTGTGGGTGGTGGGGAAGCAACAAGCAGAGGAAAGGTTAACTAAGCTCAGCCTATGTTCCTTTTGAGTTTTAAGCTGTGTGTGCACAGCTATCCCATTTTTAGAGGTGATTTTATAGACATAGTCTGTTTTTGTCATGCACAAGTTTGGCCATGCTATCTAGCTCAAGGACTTTTATTGATGGAGTTGACTTTTAGTTTCAGATGTGTGTGGGTGTGTACCTACCTGTGAGTGAGTGTAAGATAGTCCTGAAATTTTCTTGGCAATTTCTTGTCTCTTGTAGCTACCTCAAAATTGACATTTTCAGCATTTTCATATGCGAGTACGAATGGATGTGATAGAAGCACTACTTTAATAATCATGTTCTGGAAACATTAAGCAAGTGTTTTAAAGCTTTGAAGTTTAAACATGCACTGTAATAACAGTACACATTGATTTGATTTTGAAGAAATCTTTTCCAGTATTCTATTTTCTCACTTTGTAAAGAGTTTATCAGAACACTGCAAAGACTTCTGCACACAATAAAATGCAAATAAGCTTTTCATTAGTCGTTTGGCTTGGCTTGTTTTTCATACCTTCATGCGTGGGAGGAGTGTGTGTTGCTTCTTAGTTAGTAAACACTATTTCTGATTCTAAACACCTTCTAAATCCATGTTTTCTGATTGCAATGCATTGCGGTGCAACTTACTTTGGCTACTAACAGTTCCAGTTGTGATGAGGTAAAGGAATGGGGAGAACTTCTTTGCAACTGATTCTCTTGTTAATGTATGTCTGTTGTCGTGATTTGTTTTAAACTCAAACTGTTGTAACTTGGAAAAAGAACTGGTGTGGTTTCTACATGTATACATATCTACCCAGATCTATCGTAAACTAAATCTTTGCTTTCCAGCTTCTAAGACTGAAGTTTTTCATTCAAGAGTAGTTTTCCCATGGTCTGTGTAACTGAGATACCAAGATAGTAGAAACATTCTGTCCTTAAAAGTGTGATTCCAAGCCTTTTGTTAAATCACACATTTTGCCATTGGTGGTACAGAAGAACAACCGCCCACTGTTTGTGTGGTATGTCTGTAACAGCCACCTCGATCTCTCTTAGACATGATGGAAAAGATTAAATAAAATATCATCCTTCTCATTGTTCTTTGTGTGAAAGAAGCCCATGTGAATAAACAAATAAGGATGCTTCCCTCATGGCTAGTTTGTCTCTAGTGAGTGTGATCTTTCATATTTTCCTGTGAGTTGGTATATGATCTAAAGTTGGGCAGAGAAAGAGGGAAGTAACAACTTCCGTTGCGAAGAGCTTGTTAGGTATGCAGATCTTTCATACAAAGCAAAAACATGGGAAGGCACCAGTTTCAGGAAGAAAGAAGAAAATAAGGAAACCATCAGGCACACAAGCTATTTCTTAAAATTAATTAATTAATTAATTAATTAATTAAAATTGAACCTGGTCCATTTCAGATTGATGTCTTTCTTAAGGGTGCCATGAATATGAACAATGTGAAACTGTATTATGGGTGATTTATGTAGATTTTATAAAGTAATTATATCAAAGCTTTGTTAATTATTTAAAAATGAAGTTATTTTAGGTTTTGATATTATTTAACTATTAACATTAGAATCAATAATTTGTAGTATAGTTTCTTATTTTTTATATTCGTAGTGCCCCATGAAAGAACTTGGTTAAAAAAATCACTGAATCAATACAACCATCTTCTTCAGAACCTAGAAGACTTTTTGTGCTCGGAATATATATAAAACATGGCATGATATACAGATAGGAGGTATATAAGGTAAAACAGCCCATGCACAAATGTGTTTAAACTGTTGCATACATTCTGGTTGTGTTGTTGATGTAAGCTAAGCTTGTGGAAGAGAAAGGAGTGGAGAAATTCTGCTAGGCAGGTAGCCAAACATTGCTGCTTAGTTCCTGTGGGAAGCTGCTGAAACCAAGCATGTTTGGGGACTGCCTACCTTGATTTCCCATGAATTCCTCCGTCTTCCTTTCATTAGGGCTGGTAACTGACCAGCTAAGAAACTAAGGAACTAATGTGTTGGAACCTGGGGAAAGGGAGGGATGAAGAAGACTTGTGCTCTTTGGTGTAAGAGCAGAGACCTCCAGAGGTAAAACATTGCTCAGTGTGAGAAAGAGGAACTTTCTTTGGGGCAGGTATCATTGCTTGGCTCTAGACTGGTTTACTAACAAGCAATTAAATTCCTGTTTGGCCCTCAAATTTATGATTTATGAACATTTGACCAACAGAATACCATGATACATAGCCAGCATACGGTTGCGGCACCTCTTTTAGGAACAATAAAGTTTCAAATTACATTGCTTTTCCAAGCATTAATATGCACATGCTGACTAGGAAGAGGTTTATCTGTCCAGGGGCAGGGAATGTGTTTATATAATGCAATTACTGTAAACCTGTAATTACTGCAAACTTCTCTACACTTTAGGATGAAATTTCTGATGTTAGCCAAGCAGGTTCCAAGTCGACTACACCGGTCTTAACTGCTGCTTCAGATGTGCTTGCACCTGCTGAATCTCTCCAGAATGAAGACAATGAAGGACTTGTGAAGAACTCTGAAACTGAAAACAGTAACTCAGATATAAGCAAACACATTGAAGTCCAAGTAGCCCAGGAAACAAGAAGTGTATCCATTGGTAAGTTATTGTAACAGATTGCTTGTCTAGAGGTAGTATTTTGATTTATTCAAATTTCATATTCTTCCAGTTTTAAATGTGTTATGAAATCGGTATGTCTATATAAGCACACTGAGTTCTAGAGAAATAGTGACAGAATATATAGAGCAATCTACAGATTATATGTGGGAACCAACCTGATGTAGAAACAGTGGACCCTCCTCTCACAGAACCGCCACACAGGTGAACGTGAGGTTGTGTGAAGCGTTGTGTCCCGTTATAGTCAGTGGACACAGTAGGTGCGCACCCATTGCATCCATTGACTATAATCGGATGCTGCGTTTTGTATTTTTTCTTTTACGCTGGAGTTCCTGGAACAGAATCCCTGCATATATGGTGGGCTCACTGTACAGTCGGCCCTCCACGTTTGACGAGGTTAAGGGCAAAGGCCTCCCACAAAAGTAGGAAAACTGCAGATATCAAAATGTATCTGTGTGTGTTTGTGGGAAGGGGACTGAGGCATGGTGAGGAGAGCAGGCACCCAGGGTCCAAACCAGGTCATAGAAAGAAGAAAGAAAAGAGTGGGTCAGCATGGTAATCCTATACTTCCTCTCTCTTGCCCATATCCTTCCTTGGGTGTTGCAGGGCATCGGGAGAGGTTTCATGTTGCTGAGGATGTGAGTTTTCCAGGTAGCTACTGGTGTAGGAGGAGGAGGAGGAAGAGCAGGACCAGAGGCAAATTCCTAAAGCTCTGTGTGGTCTGACTGGAGCCACCAAGAGGGAAAGTTCTGCCAGAAAAGAAGTGCTTGAGGTGCTGGGGGCAGAGGTTGGAGAAACTTGCAAATAGTCAAATCCATGAAGGTTAAACGTGTGAATGTGGAGGGCCGACTGTGAGATTTCTGCCCCTGTGCTCTTACACAATTGAGCACAAATGCATTTTACGGGGGTACATTTGATAAATCAGAATAATCCACAGTTTCCAAATCCAGTGAGTAAAATATAAATGTTTATGATAGTCATATCTAAAGAATCTATGTGCTGTAAAACAGTATAATAGCTTGTTTGGTAGGGAATTCTGGAAATTTCAAAAGCTTGCCCACAACTTTATGCATATGTGGTTGATTCTAAGAAAGGTGAATTTTGCATTCTGTCCTTTATGAAATACTCCAGAATAGACATGGGCAATTTGACTATTGGTCTTAATAATAAACAATTGTCCCTCAACTTCCGTGGGTTCAACTTTGATGAATTTGATTATTCATGAGTTTGTAGCTGCTGCTTAACTAGCAATGTAACTGTAGGTGTAGGTGTTAATAGTACTGTACTGTAATGATGGGTGGTGGTTCCCTGGGGTGGAGGAAGCGCTGTGTGTGCCTTCCTCCCTCCTCCTCTTCCTCCTGTTGATATTCCTCGATTCCAAGTCTTCCTCCCTCCACCCCCTCCACACTGAAGGAGGTTTTTGCAGTTGGTCTTCATTGCTTGGCACTGACCTCTCTGCCCTCTACTCCCTAGTATTGTGGATCATGAAGCACTGTCCAAAAAGGGATTTGTGCACATGGAAGTCAATAACTCTGCTCCCCAGAAGCAAGGATTATGAAGCACTGTCCAGAAAAGACTTGTGTCCACAGAAGTCAATAACTTTGTTCTGCTGAAGTGTAGGATCACAAGCACTGTCCACAAAGGACTTTTGAATAACTCTGCCCCCCAGAGATACAAAGCATACTGAGAGACAAAACATGTGATTGAGGTTGTCTCGGTACTTGCCAGCCTCACTCATGTGTTTTCTTGGTGGGAAAGGAGAGGAGAAGGTGAATGAGCTTCTGCTGCTGGCCTAGCTCTGCAATGATCTAGCATGTTTGCTAGGGGAAGACTTGGAGGGGCCATGGTAGTCTGGCAGAAGCAGCTTTGGAGCAAGGCGGAGACGCTCCATCCTGTGAGCATCTGGGGCCTTTTCTCGGTGAAGGCTTGGAGACCAGTTGAGGTGGTGGAGGCCTTGTGGTGCCAGAGCGGCAAAGGTAGTAACAGGAGGAGATGTTAGTGGGAAAGGAGACTGAGAGGAATGGCCCCCTATCATGGTGACTGCAGCAAAAATCTCCCTCAGTGTCTTCCTCTTTTTCTTCCTTCTTCTTGTGAAGGATGGCAACACCAAAGGATATTTTTGCTGCAGCAGAGTCTCTAGCATGCATGTTGGGGTGGCCTGAAGATATTCACCTTTTTTCTACTTTTGTGGGATTCTGCACCCCTAACCCCCACAAAAGTTAGGGGTTCACTGTATTGTAATTTTAAGATGCAGTTTAGTGACTGTCTAGCAGTATTCACTAGACAGTGAGATTGGTTTGGCTGTGAAATATATTTCCTCAAATCCCTGTTCAACCATAAATCCCCTATTTAGCTACAGCCTGGGTGCCCTTGATGCAGGGGGATCTTACAGCACTTTTGAGACAGAGAGAAAGAAGTTGGTAGCTTAAGCTTTTGTAGGTTTAACTCTGCTTCATCAGATGCGTGATCTTGGGCAATTCTTTGTCCTGTAGCATAGCCATTGTCCCACTAGTTTGCTACAAAAATAAAAGTAAAATAAAATCTGGATATAGAGTAATCCAGCTAAGCTCTTGGATAGGGCAAAAAATAAAAAGGAATAAATTTTATTATTGAAGTCATTGGGATAATACCATTATGAGTGATGGACTCACCCATGGGGACTCGTCCATGTGCCTTGCTTTCTTTACCTCATTTATTCTCGTAGTATTGCAAGGCAGCGTCAGTATACATTTCACTTATGAGGATCTGATGACATCTAGAATCATTGCTAAGATGTGATGATGCCAGCAGACCTTTGAAGGACTAACACCTTGCTTCTGAATGCATATCATGGTTGTTTTGTTGTTTTTTGTGAAACTGAATTCCATGCGTAATTTATTTGGAACGATGATAGTATGTTTTGTTCTCCTAAGCCAACATATATGGAAACCCCAAGTTAATATTCTGTCTGAAGGTCACTTTGCACATCACAAAATTCTTTCAAGACCATCTAATTTTTGTTCAGTGTAGTTACCTGTAAAAAGTGCACATTTTCCTGAGTGCTGGAGGGCGTAGGAGAGCAGGAGGGCACCATCTGAGAAAGGCTTCCTTAGGGGATGCCTCAGAATCATCTCCAGTGCCATCTGCAGTGCAGTTCTTACTTTTTAATAAGTTTCATTATACCCAAGTCATATGTATAATTTAAAAGACTGCAGCCTTAGGCAATTGAAAGTGGAGAAGAGGAAACAAAAAGGTAATTGATTCTTGAATTTGAAGTATTATATCATCTAGGATGATCAGTTATCAATTAGCGTTGTTTCTGACTGTTAAAAATCAATAGTTTGCAAGCAGAGTTCCCCTCTTCTTTCTGTCTTGCTCTTGAAATATTGTTTACTACTTTCTTCCCAAAGGTTCTAATGAAAATGAAGACAAATCGGAAGTTCAGGCAATCATTGAATCCACCCCAGAGCTGGATATGGATAAAGACCTTAGTGGATATAAAGGTTCAAGGTATTTGCTGACAAATAATCATTCAGTCAGGAGCTCAGGAGAAATACAAAGCCCACAACTGTCTTGCCTCTGTGAGTGGGTGTGGAGGAATGCAAGAGCTCTGAGACCAGAAGAGCCCCACCAGAGGAACTTTCTGCTATTGCCCCTTTGCTCAGGGAAAATCAGTACTAAGGTCTCTTTTCTACTGAGACCTTCCCTTGCTGCCTGAAAATAAAAAGTCCTGGGTGGCCAAGAGAGTAAAGCTGTACGTTGTGCCTCAGTGCTAACTCTGTGCTTATGGCTTCCAGGAAGCTAAGGGCAATGTGACAGGCTCTTGTGCTATTTATGATTGTTGAATGTTCAGAATAGAACAAAGGCTTTCATAGTATGTGTAGGAAAGAGAAGATAAGCAAGACTAAGCATACACAAAAGCATTGGAGAGATTAAGTGAGGCAGGGCAAAAGGTTGTAATCTGTGGATGAGAGAATGATGAGGGCACCTGTGATGTATGTGTTGGCAGGATGCGTGTGTGTTTGAAGTGTTTCTTTGGTTTGATTGCCTGATTTTTCTGCCTCTTACCGGCTGCTTGTATTTTCTAGTTTCTTACCCCCAACTTTTTAAGCCATCTGTGCATATAGTACCTAAAGGAATAACTAGTTTATTGTGCTATAAGGCCATTATAAGCTACAGCCCAATTGTATGTCTGAATGGTAGTATGTCCATTGTGTACATATATACACATGTGTGCATACATGAAGCTTTCTAAATAATTCAGACATACTGCATGTTCTCCAAACTGGAGAGATCTTTTAAAACTTTTTGTCCTGACGTGCATATTCTACTTGTGCAGCACTCCTACCAAAGGCATAGAGAACAAAGCGTTTGATCGTAATACAGAGTCTCTCTTTGAAGAGCTGTCTTCTGCTGGTTCTGGTCTGATTGGAGATGTGGATGAAGGAGCAGACTTGCTGGGTGAGTAGCTGTTTTTCAAAAGATATGTAAATATAAGAAGACAAGGCTGTTTGACAAAACAAGCAGACTTTTGACATGTGTGGTTTATTTCACATATTGGTGTGATTGATGAACTTAAATTTCCAGCTGACTGCAGACACAACAAATGGTCAGGTGTAAGATCATGAGAACCATAAACGTATGGATGGAAGGAAGGAACAGAAAGGGACTTGCCTCTTTCTTTTCACCCCTTTTTTGCTTCCCAGAAAGCCGCTCTGGTGGCTCGGAGAGTCCTCCTGAATATTATAAGATGGAGTATGAGGCCTGCTGCGGGAAGGGAGAAATAAAGATGAAGGCAAGGACAGAGTTTCTTATTTGCAGAGTTCAAAGTGAGGCTTCATTAGTCTAAATACAGCTAACAGAAGATTCTTAAATACTCTCATAAGGAAGCAATGTTTTAAATAGTGTTGCCAACTGATGAGAAAAGAAAGACTTTCAAGTTGTATTAAACCTCTGAGCTAGTTGCTAGAATTTTGTGTACCAGAGTCAGAATTTTGAACTGGAATAACAGCTGGAATTTTTCAAGTCGAGTAGCATTCTCATTTTCATTTAGTGTACGTGCTTGAACCATGTAACATTTATATTTTCCTGTACAGTTTCCTCACCCTGTGCTATAACACCAGCAACAACAGTACATGCCAAATGCACTCACCAGATTTTGCTAGTAGTTCTTCTGTTGAAGGAGTTCAGCAGGCTTTATCTTCTGGCTCAGTCCAAATGCCACATTTTTTGAATTTAAAATTAGCACTCTTAATTGCAAAACTACACATGAAGGCCTAGCTAAACTAACTTGTTGCCAACAGATGTTTGTGTACATTTTATATTTTCCAGTGTATTTTCAAGTGAGTGATATGGACATTTATCACTTGATCTTGGCATTAAAAAAAAAACTTACCATTGTTTGGCTTTTTATAGCTTATACAATTTCACCGGAAAACTTTTCTGTTCTTTTTCCTCTAAAGTAGAATTAACCAGATACTGTAAATGTCTGTCATTAATTCTATCATAAATACTGGATGATGTTAACTGCTGGGAAACACTTTGCTAAGGGAAAAGATTGCATCTTGCATTGTCCTTTCCTCAGATTGATTAACTGACTGCTTTGTAACATTAATTTAGAGTATTCATTTTAAGAATGAAAGCAAACAGATAATTTAGCCAAGATCAACTTTCTATCCCCGTGCCTCCTTCATGTATTAGACTGAAACTGCCGTTATCTTACCCAGCATGGGGAACTGAAGGGTAGTTTTTGTCTAACCAATCTGGAGGGCACCAGCTTGGTAAAAGTCACCTTAGAACATTTAATATTTAAAAGAAAATTACAAAATAAGGTAGAGTTTTGATTCTTCTTTTAAAAAACAAATGCATATTGGTCAAAACTCCCATTGTAAACTACTCTCCTGAATGTCTATGAGCCTTACAGCTGAAACTCATATGGTAGTAAAAACTGCTCTTGTGACCATTATGATGAGATTTTTCTAATTTTTATAGGCTCAGAACTTGTACTGCATCATCAGTGGAGTAGTAGTAAAATTTGAAGTGTATATGCTCTTTATGATGGTCCCAATAGCCATGTAGTCAAGTAAAATCCAAAAATTCAATTAACTCTGTCAATCCATATCAGTAATGCTGTTCTTGAAGTTTTCATCTCCATCAGGCTCATAGGCCTTAATTGCTCACTCAGGAGCATGCCACCATAGAATCCATTACATTATAACTGGGGCAGAGGTTGGATTGTTGTGGAAATCATCCCACCTCAAAGGTACTGTGAAGATTCAGCTAAGCTCAAAGGAAACAGGGAAGCCTGACAGGAGTGCCAGTTCATGGCATTGTCCCTGCTAATCAAAAAGTCTTGGCACTCTGAACCTGAGAGGCTGTATATCATTATAATATGGATTACCACTGACATATGTTGAATAATAGTACTCTATATCTCTGTGAGTTTGTCTTTCTTTCTGCTCCCCTCATCTTCTTGACTTTTTTTTTTTTGAGTGAGAGGACTCATACGAAAGCTAAGAGGGAGAGGAAAGTATTGAATTGTGTTTGGGAAACCTCTAACCCTTCCCTTGAGAGAGAGTTTGCCAAATACTCTGCCACCTGGGGGAATGCAATTCAATTTTTAAATTGCTTGCAAGATTGTCTCCCTCCACTCTGCTTACCAATAAAAAGGTCCCATTTCTGATGATGTGGGGAGCATTTATATCAGTCCACGTAGCCCTGGGCAGTGCTGGTGCAAAAAATTGGGCTCTGGACCCACTACAGTTACCCATTGCATTATACCATCGAGAGTTAGACCTCAGGAAATGAAAGGAACAGAGAGGTCTGGACAACCACATCACTGCAAACTTAACTGATTTTGCAAGCTAGGCAGGGTTGGATGTGGTGAGTACCCGGAATCTGCCAAGGGTTACCAGGGATTTCTCAGTAGAGCATAGAAAAAATCCTTCTTGAAACTCTTCTGTGTGGTTACTGTCAATCAGAATTGGATGAGCCAGTGCTCTGTCCTTGTGTAAGGCAGCCCCCTGTGTTCCTATGACTCAGTGGTGTGGCTTTGTGTTATGGCTACAGCTGCCACTGTACAGGCACCAGTCTCCTTCTGCTATTCTTATGCATACAGCTGTGGCAGACATCTCGTTCTCCAGACCACAAAAATGGGTAACAATTGTTCAGGAACTGAGGGGAGAGAAGGGAGAAAGTGGCAGTGATAAAAAGTTAACAGATGTAGCAGAACTTCCTACAAAGGAATGTGACCAACAGCTTGCCACATTTTTGTCCACTTCTCAATATTTGCTGGTTATCACACGAATTAAGAATATTGATAACATTTTGCAAAGACATAAGAGAAGATCTTTGGTCATTCTACCATTTGTGATACTGCTCAATTGTAACTACCTGTTCATTGTTCTGCTGAAGACCTGTTTTTGGTAATGCATTTGGTGTAATTGGAACTAACCACACAATCCTACCGTGTTTGTACAGAAACGCTGCTTAGTTTAATGGGACTTAACTTGAAACAAGTGTGCATTTTATAATGAACTACTTTGTGTCACTAGTTTGATATATTGTGTATTGGCTATTTGACTTATCGTGCACAATTCCACAATAATTAGTTAAATGGGATTCTCCAATCTGCTTTCTCTTGGGCTGCATACCCAGGGGAATATTCTGGTGTGTATTATTATATATATATATATATTTGAAAGTTTGCTTTGAAGTTCAGTGTTCTTGGCTGCTACTATCATAACATATATTCTGCATGCATACATGCATACATGCATACGTACATACATACGTATATATATTGTGCCCTGCTTGGTATGTTTTTTTCTTTTAATTTTGCTTGATACTTGTTTCTCTATTAGAGACACCAGCAGTTAAAAGTATAGTGGAAACAACTGCAGTGGACCTTTTTGTCCTGAACAGCATTTGTAAAAGTATGCCAAAAAGTATTGTTAGAAACCTGCAGTTATTGAAGAAGAAAGTATTCTTCATTTGTACATATGTTGTAGAGCCTGGGAAAACTGGTTTTAGACTACAACTCCCAGAATCCCTAGCCAGCATGACTACAGGCTTGGCTGGCTGGGGTTTCTGGTAGTTGTAGTTCAAAGTAACATTGCCTCACTGAATGTTGGCAGTGGTCCAAAGTCTTCCATGTGAAAACTGTCGATACGTGGGGAAGAGATGAAGAATAATTTCAGGACTAGGAGTGATCCTTCTGAAATTATGCTCACTATTTATTGATAGTAAGAGAAAGTTCTCTTATTTTCTTTAAACTTTAAGCCTGTAGCAAACATACTGTAGGATGTAACCCCTAGTGCTGGCTACATGGAAGCTGTGAAGAATTGAGTGCAGTCTTGCTTTCCTGGCAGAATGGAAGCTGTAAGTTCTTGCAGCTTGAGCAGTAAATGCAGAAATGCAGACTTGATGCATGATTGGAGAGTGGGTTTTTGTTGGTAGGTGTGATGCAGTGTTTCTGCCATCTTGCTAAAAACGTTAAGTCTTGGAATTTGATGGTTTAAATTTCTTTCACCCTAACATCTGATGAAGTACTAAATGTCACTCTTCCTAATACTTTTCATTCTGATCAACTGTGTACAGTTTTGACTCTTTCGTTTCCAAAACAATACTGTGAAGTTGGAGAAATTCAGAACAAGGAAACTACAGAGGTCAAGACCATGTTCCATTATGAAGAAAGGCAAAAGCATTTGGGGCTTTCTAGTTAAGAAGGACAAAATGATATAGGCTTATAAAAGTAAACATGGGTTGGAGAAACTGGATAGAGATTTTTGTGTGTAGATTTATTGGCCTTGGACTCATTTAGTAAAATTGATGGGAACTGTTATTAAGGAAATAAATACTGTCATTCAAAAAAAAAATTCTGGGGAGGATGTGATTAAGCAGGGTCAAAAAAAAGAGCATGTTATACAATCATCTTGTTGAATGCGCTGCCACAAGCTGTGGAGTTACAGCTACAGGAGCAGGAGAGATAGCAGGGGAGAATGAGGAAAATAATCACATTTGTGGAAGGTAAATCTGTCAGCCATGGCAACTAGATGGGATCTTCATTGCCTTGAATATTACATTTCTGAATATTGGCTATTGGGAAAGCTGGTGCTTTCATGTCTTGCCTGTAGGCTTTGGCTGGGGGTGTTGCTGGACATAAAAAATCCAGAGCATTGTTCTTTTTTGGAGTGTAACTCCCACAGTTGCCCACCTAGCATGGCTGTGCTGGCTAAGGGATTATGGGGGCTATAGTCCAAAACTAATTTTTCCAAGCTTTGAACCATTCCAGCAAGGCTGCACTTTGGTTATCAACAATCTTACAACGCTATCCTCTTTTAACTGTTTGTCTTGCTATCAGCTTTCTTAAAACCAGAACATATTCGGCTTTAAACATTTAGTGTCGGCTTTGCTTTTGAAATCATGCCTATCTCACAGATCTCTAGTCTTGTACTGTACATCATCTGTACTCTTCTCCTCATGTGAAATGTTTCTTCTTCTTTTTGCTCTTCATGGGATGCATGGGCTTTAAAGACCATAATTTCTTTGGTAAGGTTTCATCTCATTTGGGAAACATTTGCAAGGACTTTGCATTATTGTTGAGCTTTTCATGTTCAGCATCTCTTCTGTGTGGTGTGAGTAACATGTCTGGGTATCAACTGTGTAATGTTAGAACATGCATTAATTTGCAATAGCTATAAACTTTAATATAATTTAATTCAAAATACAGTTAAACAGAAGGAATTGGATATTTAGACTGAACGGGTTTTGTATTTCTCTTTGTGGCTTCGAAAAGCCTATATATTGAATCCTTAAAAAACCTGACAGCAGAAAGTAGTTATATTTGAAAATTGCTGTCAGTTCAGCAGTCATATGTACAGATGTAGACTCAAAACTTGCCTCTTTCTGTTGCAATGGAGGAAGTTAACACGCAGCTGTGTTGACGTGTGTGTGTAGCTCACTAGCTTACAGTGAAGTGAATGTGAAACCCTACTTGTTCAATAGCCCCATGTGTACCTCAGAGTAAACACACTGAACATGCTGTACATGTTTGATATCTAGTGCCTGCAGTGGTAGTTTCACTGTTTTTAAATTGTCTACTCTGTTCTGTTTCTGAAAGGAATGGGTCGTGAAGTTGAAAACCTCATCTTAGAAAACACACAGCTGCTAGAAACCAAGTGAGTAACCATTTGTCAGTTTTTAAGTTTGGAAATGCTTCAGCTCACCTGTTCTTTAATTAGCCGTGATGGTTAGGGGGCTCTTGTTTGATAAAGGGTATAACTCCCCGCCAAATGCTTGTTCCACATATGCTAACATACTATATGAGATAGGTAGGTTAATTGATGCAGTGTCCAGTATTATACTAAGTGCTTCCACCTGTGGGAGAGGGAAGCATCAGTCCCTCCCTTCTGCTGTCTTCCGTGCATCCTTTAAAAAATGGTGTGATCACTGCAGTTGATTTCTAGAGAAAGGGTGAGAAGGAAGTCCTGAAGCTACTGTGGGCATAGAACTGGATTATCCTTTCATTATCGTAGTGAGTCTGGTTAGCCAGTTGTTGGGATATTGGCCTACAGCAGAGTGGGGCAGCCTTCATAGTAGAGAGGTCTGCATGTAATAAGGGCTCATGGGGGTATGCACGCGCAAGCACACTAACTGACAAAGTCACATACACACAGATTCACTAGCACAGATACACACATACATGTGTACCTCAGCAGTCCTGTTTCTTTACTGAGAGGGACAGAAGCAACCTGTATCCACCCCTAGTCATCCTGAAGCAGACCATTCCTTTCAGTGAGAAAAGAGAAATCTATATAATAAAGGGTGGGGGAATAGAGAACCTTTTCTGCACTCCTTCCACCGATAATGTTGATATTGATAGCTCTTTCCTCACTGCTAATGATTAGCAGGGAAAGTGATTTGTATGAAATCAGTGGTGATGGTCAGGGGAAGGCTCTTTTTCTTTGCATGAATGCCTATGTCAGAAGTAAAATGTATGAGTGACAGTTTATTTGTAATTGCTGAGGAAGTGCTAGAAATGAACTAACTGCAGTGATATTTGTTTCTAGAAATGCCTTGAATGTGGTGAAGAATGATTTAATAGCAAAAGTAGATGAACTAACTTGTGAGAAGGATGTGCTGAAGGGAGAGTTGGAAGCTGTAAAACATGCCAAGCAAAAGCTGGAGGAGAAGAATAAGGAACTGGAAGAGGAACTTAGAAAGTGAGTTCTGTGCTCTGCTTGCATGTGGCGGAGAGGACCCTGAAGGACATTTTGTGACTAATTTCTTTGATACCTCTTGCATCTTACCTAGAGCCCGAGCAGAAGCAGAGGAAGCAAGGCAAAAAGCAAAGGAGGAGGATGATGTATGTAACTGTATTGACATTACATTTTACATAATCATTTCTTGGCTTTTGCAGTACTGCTCTAAAATGGGCTAAATACTCTGATCTTGTGGGTATGTTGATGAAAGGTGCATGCTTACCCTTCATTGGGTATGCTGTCCTGGAACCTGTTTTGCAATTGGAGAGTGGATTGTGAGAGAAAATAAAGGCTTTGTGTATGTGGGCATGTGCTTGATCTGCTTAAGCGCTGCCCTCTTTATAGCCAGGTGGGTGGGCAGAGGCTGCTTCCATTGCATTATTTATTACTGCACTTTTTGCGTAGCTCTAAAGGCCACTGAATTCTTTTAAGTTAGGTCTCGTGAGTGGTTTCCTGAGGATGGAACAATGTAACTTTTCCTCAAACAGATGTACTCTCAAATCTAGTACATTAAACGTGCTTGTTCTCTCCCTTGCGCCTCCGGTGTGCAGAGTGATATTCCTACTGCCCAGAGGAAACGCTTCACTCGGGTTGAGATGGCCCGTGTCCTCATGGAAAGAAATCAGTATAAAGAGAGACTGATGGAGCTCCAGGAAGCAGTGCGATGGACTGAGATGATACGGCAAGTGCACTTTGTTTTTGTGGTGTGTTTGAGGTACTGTGTCTGATAGATGAATTCATTGTCTAGCAGTTTCCCCTCTCTAATAGCAAATTCCAGAAAAATACTTCAATTACTTAAAAATGTTGTAAATATTTTATTGCATTGTGGATCACAAGTGAAGCAGTTAAAGGCTTCTTGTTGTCTAAGCTTCAAAAAATCCCAAGTAATTTACTTTTCATTACTAATAGAACCCTTTTAATTTACCTAATCCATTGTTGCTTTGAAATAAATCATTTTCAGAGAGCATCTACTTTCACTAAAGTGCACTACCATTTTAAAGACTGTGTACCAAAAGAATCTTATGGTACCTTAAAGACAAGTTTATAAAGAGATAACCTTGTGAGGGTTTCTGAAGGTTTTTTAAAATGAATTTGTTAAGAATCCAGACATCTCCAAGGGTATTGTATCAATCTGAGCATTGTATGTCTACAGGTATGTAGGAAGTGTAAGGATTAAGGAAGTATTATATATATTAAATAAGAATGTTTATAGCTTTGCGTGTTGCTGTTTGTTGATGAAAGTAAGGGTAAGGTAACAAAAGCTCCAGCAGCATCTCTCCCATAATTTCCTTGCATATGTGAGAGTAAGAAATCACTTTATTTAGCTGGATTCCTTAACTCCTTAGTTGTTTGTTCAAAGGATGACATAGCTTATTTTGGGATGAAGGGGACAAATTTTTCTCATATGTGAGATCTGGGTTCTCAATATGTTTTAGAGCTCTCAGTAGAAAAACTGCCATGAAATAGAGTGCCAGCTCTAGAGGGCTGGCCTAAAGGCTATTGTTTTTTTTGAAATTGATTTCTGTGCCAACTTGTTTAAGTTAGTTATGGGTTAAGCCCTAGATTTGGGGGCTGTGTGTGGCATGCAAGACTGCCCGTGTGTAAGCAGCTTGTGAGAATTTTAGGCCAAGCAAGGTGTTACCTTGGTTGGGATATTGGTCAAGGTACAGGATGGATGGTGAGGTGACTCTTGTCATAGTTGACTTTGAGTTGTGAATGAGGCTTGGTACTGAAGCAGTGAAATCTACACCTCTATAAGGTTCGTGGCTACTCATACATCGGCAGTCCTATTGAACCTTCCTTTATTTATCCTAGAGAATGGTGAACCTGGCATATGTTAGTTTATTACTGTTTTTACATCTCACTGTGTCACTGATGTATTTCTGAGTGTACCAAGCTGAAGCATGCATGTATAAACAGCAGCTGTTCAGTTCTTATACATATCATAAGTACAAATACTAGCCACCCTTTTTTTGTGTGTGGTACCGGTAGTTGTGGAATAACTTGAGAGTCCTTTCCTAGGTGTCTGAATTTCAAAATATTATAGGACCAAATTATGCATAATAATGTCTCTGTTGAACATGAACCTGCCTCAGTCTCTGTTGAAAGTGAATGTACCCTGCTGTGTGTCTGTGTCTGTGTGTATCTGTTTTTGATGTGGCAGGGGCAGAATGCTTCTGCTGACATCTGCTTGGCTCATCTCCTTTCTAAACATGTTTTTCAGCCAGACACACATGTTATATTGTAGCTTGTGTGTGATAGGATACATTCCAGGGAGATGATCTGCATGTGAAGAGGAGGGTACTATGCTTTCTTGTACATATGACCTTCTGCTGTTTTTAAAGATCCCTCCCTCCTTCTCATTGTCTTTTTAGTCTGGCCCTTTTCAGTTCTCAGGGTATACCTATATTTAGCATCCCCATTTTGCTGCCATCTCCTGGCCTGATGTAATTACTAGTTACAACAAATAAGATAACAGTAATTAGACTTTGTGCATCTCTTTGTGACCAAGCTGCATTATTTTGCTTGAGACAGACCTGCAGCCACATTCTAGAGTAAGACAAATTTACCCTTCCCTGCACCTGGTATAATATTTACAGCCATAACTGGGGGCATTTGTTCTTCTTACTGTGGACTGTTTGGAGCATCTTAGTCTCATTTCCTAATGCATGCACAAGATGATCAAAATGGTGCTCAGGCAATAGCTGATGTTCTTATGGGAAGTTCAGACATCATCTGCTCAATACCCATGCAGCATTATGCCCTATTTACAGCTTTTACAATATCACCCTTGTCTAACAGCTGATCTTGTGCTGCTTTTACTCTGATTCCCCCTTCAGCAATAGGCAAAGGGTGGCTGAAAACTAAATGCCAGCATGCTTTGCAGTGAGAACAGGATAAACATCATAAACATAAATTTTAGAAGGTTGTAACTTTTTCTGTGTCTCACCACACCCTGCCTCATATGCTTTTGCTTTCCTTAAACAAGCTAGCACTCTTTGTGCTCTTTTTTAAAAAAAAAGTTTAGCTGTTCCTTCTCTCTGAAGGAAGATTGTATAAAATGCCTGGCTATATTAGCAGATTCTTTACCCCCCTCTTTTTAACAGGAGATGTAATTGGATTGTAAATATCAGTGTTCCTGAATACTGGTTTTGCTAAATAATCATCCATCTTCATGTATGAAGTGTAGTGATGTACAGTTCTGTTGCAGTGTCAGGTCCTTCAGAATCCTTATTTTGGAAAATAAAGTATTACTGAGGCCCTATTTACAAAATACACATCCTTCCTCCTCTACAAATCCTCATATTATGCATAGTATGGTGGCTTGCAATCAGAGATGAACCATTTGTTACTTTAAAGTATGGTGCTGAGTATTCTAGGTCATTGGTTGCCTTGCTGCTCCACTAATTGATGTTTGTATGTTTTCCTTTAGGGCATCAAGAGAAAATCCAGCCATGCAAGAGAAGAAGCGGTCAAGCCTTTGGCAGTTGTAAGTATTGAAATGTAGTCAGGTACTTGTGTTTTTTATTTCTTCAGGAGCAAAGGGACTAATAACCATAAACCTCCTTTTCTTTTTGCTATCTAGTATGCCAGCTGGGTAAGACACATCCTAAAGACAAATTGTATCGTAAGCTGCTTTTTGCCATATTTATATACTTGGCAGAGAAATGTAATTGCCTAATCTATTTGTGCCATTTTTTAAAAAATAGCATCCAGAATCCTGATACAGTAATTCAGAGCTTTGTGTAGCACTTGTTCTCTTATTGTTAAAATAAACTGAAATTTCATTAGCTTTTGGTGTGGCTTATGTGTGATTTCAGTTTACCAAAGCTTTGCGGGTGAGAACTTGTGAAATTCTAATTTAATCTTATTATTCAAATGATTACTAAGCTTAAGAACATGGTAAATTACTAAAACTGTACACTAGTGATTTTTTGAATGGTCTTTTATCTCCGGAGCTTTAATGACTTTGTTGTGAAAAATACAGGAGTATTTTGCTTCTTATTCACTTGATGAAAGTGGGTTGGGCTCCTAAATGTAGAGCTAGCCTGCTAAGTTGCTGGTTCGCTTGGACTTTTGAAGGATTGTGTTTCTCTTCATAGATATATTGCAACTTACATTCTGAAGCTAAACTAATTATGTTGTCCACTTTTTTTTTCTGCAGTGGGGGAACTGAATATATTGGGTTATTGATCATCTGTATCTGATCTGTTTGATAGAATCTAGTGAGCCTGCATATACATAATGGCACTTGAATTAATGCGATGTGTTTTGAGCAAACTGTATATGAAATGAGGATCGCTGCTTTGCAGAATAGGCTGATATTATCCCCATATTAAAATGAGGCACAGAGCATGCCTTGCCCTGAGATTCCCAGTAACTCCTATGCTATGAGTGTCTTAGATTGCATAGGACATACCTTTAAGCACCATATTTGGATGTTTATCAACAAAGGGTGTACACTGCTAGATATTTGAAAAAATCAATATTTTATTAATTGGTTGTATTGCTGTGGACCCAGGATCAAAGAGTGAGGCTCTGAATTATGGAAGCATTTACTACTTCTGTGGTAGAAATTTGCTTTATGTCTAAGCAGAACTGAAAAGTGTTTTCAAAGTTTTGGTAATAAGATCTACTTTCTAGGGGCCTGCATTTCCTTTTAGGTACCAGGCCTGTATCTATAGAGAAGATAGTCTCTGTTTTTAATATAATATTTTTAGGTACCTGGCTGATTTTCATCCCCTTTATATAAATGTCTAATTTCCCTATACTTTTGGCTTGGAAGTGCATGCAATAATTTTAATGAGTGCTATAACAATATGCTAGTATTGTGGGACCATAGCTGTGCTGGACTGTATTTGGGCCTGTTCCTTTCCTGCTACTTATCCTTACTTACTGCTTTGAGCATTGTGTGGATTGCCATATCTGCATATGAAACTTGAAAAGTGAAGTTAGGTGTTCTTATATACTCATATGATTCTTTTTCTTTTCTTTTCTTTTCTTTTTTGCAACTTTCCAGTTTTAGCCGGCTATTCAGCTCATCAGGCAACACTGCTAAGAAGCCCGAACCACCAGTTAATGTTAAGTACAATGCACCAACCTCACACATTACTCCATCGGTCAAGAAAAGAAGCAGCACTTTATCTCAGCTACCAAGTGACAAATCAAAAGCTTTTGATTTCCTCAGTGAAGAGTAAGCCTCCTTTTGCTTGTAAAATAAAACTGCAGGCTGTTAGTTATAAAATAAATCAGCAGCGCCAGCATACAGATTGAGGGAGTGTAATAGTAAAGGTATCAAAATTATCTCCAGATTGAACCAACTTTGTTTAAAAAAAAAAAGTATCAAAACAGAGTACCAAGGTCAGATGTTGGCTGCTACGTTTTTGTGACTTCATCAAGTTTCTTGTATAGTTAACAAATATGGCAAATATCATTCCTGTGGAAAGTGCCCAGGTTTCCCAAGATAAAGTGGTGTCCTCCTTCCTTCATGATGCTAATGCAAAATGCTCATATCATGCACGGTAAAGTGGAGAGCCAGTATGGTGTAGCAGTTTGAGTGCTGGATTCTGGAAGACCGGGGTTCAGATCTCTTCTTGGCCATGGAAACCCACTGGGTAGCTTTTGGCAAGTCTCACTCTCTCAGACTCAGAGTACAGCAATGACAAACCCCTTATGAACAAATCTTGCCAAGAAAGCCCATGGTAGGTTCTGCTTAGAATCACCGTAAGTTGAAAATGACTTGAAGGCTCACAGCAACAGACAAAAAATGTATAATGCCCTCTATTGTGCTACTTGATTCTAGTTTAATTTTTGTTCAAAAGTACCATAAAGCCATTCTGAACACTTTTTCCTCTTTGAGATTGCTCCCATTCATAGAACACAGTTTGCATATGTTTTGCCCAGGTAGCACTTTTCTTGAAGGGAGATCACAAGAAATCAGGGCACTAGATTTTGTGAAAAGTAGAGTATAGCCTTATATAATTCAGCCATTTGTAACTGCAGAGTTACATGAGCTTTGAATACTGATGCTGATTTTAGTGAATATTTGTAGATGCAGCTTGTGGTGTTTAAAAGGAACATAGCTGTTTCCCATTCCCTATGAAACCACAGTCCTCTTTCTGAAATATTCTCAAATGCTGTCCCAAACAAGCTGTCTTATTTTTATATATATTTTTCAAAAGGGGTTTTGTTTGTTTGTTTTTTAAGAATCAGATATCTTTGTTGTCTTTGACTCATTTCTCTTAACGAGATCTTAATATTCAAAACTGGGAAGTGGATGGAAGAAGTCTCTCTGAGCTGCTTAGGGATACCTAGGACAGAATTAACCAACACCTTGAGCTGTGCTCGGAAATGAAGAAGGATGGGACCATGGAGTTACCTCAGAGGGCTGCTGTAATGTATTTCCAGTGTTCTGTACCCTGTGTGCAGCTCTAATGGAAGCCGTTGTGCAGTTTTGAAAAACAACCGTGTATAGAGAGCATTGCCGTATTTAATTTTTAGATAACAGAAGGTGAATATCATTGTCATTGTCTTGTATCTATTGGCTTGAAAAAACACCTCCTTTTAACTATGGCACAGCTCTATAACTTTGAAGAATTATATCTGAACAAATAGGAACTGGAAGGAAATAGAATGACTTGGGACATAAATTTCTTTCTCTTCTGCCCAGGTCTGAGGCTAGCCTTGCCTCACGCAGAGAACAGAAGAGAGAACAATACCGTCAAGTGAAAGCACATGTTCAAAAGGAAGATGGCAGAGTACAAGCTTTCGGCTGGAGTCTTCCTCAGAAATATAAGCAGGTATCATGGCTGGAGAATTGAAGATGTGCTTCAAACATTAATCTTCTAGCAAAGAAGAAAGACTCTTACGCTTGTATTATTTTAATAGTCAACATTGGGATGTTTGTAGGGCTGATCACCAGAGGGGTGTTCACCTGTGGAATCAGTCATGGAAAATATGTCTAAAGATCTGTGTGGATATTGATTTGACCACAAATAGTATTACACAAACCCTTGTGCTGACTAATACACTAAGCAGGGGGTTACAAAGGATTTTAAAACCTGTTAAACAGAACAAAAACCTAATGTTATTTTTTTAGTTCTGGTACTAGTAGTATTGCACATTTGAAGAGACATAGTTGAAGAGCTGAAAATACTTGCAAAACGATAATCTTGTGCAACTGTCTTTAAGCATGAAGTCTAGAGCTATTCAGAGCTAAGAAGTCAGGGCTTCATATCCTGCTTCCATTTAAACACAAATGCTGTTGTTCAGAAAAAGCCAGCATTGAAAGGTCATGAGCTGTAGGAAGTGTAGGACAACTGCATGTATAGACTTTTTTTTTAATAATGGAATGTTCTTGCTGCACATTCCTGAAGTTTAAAAAGCCTGTGCGCTACCCTGTATACTTGGTATGCAAAATATTTTGAGACCTAATCAAAAGAACTAAGCAGATGATAGTGTATATATTCTGTATTTCATTTCTCTGCTTGTTTCAGTGAAAGTTTATTATTAGCTAGTGTGGTGTGGTAGGCACTTTGCAACAAGATACTGATGCTGTCCCACTCAAAGTGGATCTGTGATCCTCCCTGCATCGCACTTCCCAGCAGCCCGTTATGCTGGTCCTCTTGCCAAACCCATCAGACTCTGAGATGTGTGTAATAAATTGGTCTCTGTGGTACAAGGAAAAAGTACTTTTGTACCTTGATGGAAAGTAAATGATCTTTCTCCCTTCCATTGATGCAACAAGCATTGAACCTTGAGGCCAAAGTTGAGGTTGAGGACTCCACAATCTAAAATGACCACCCAGAGTGTGGCAGGTAATGAGACCTTCAGCAAACAGGACTGGTATCATTAGATGCCTTGGTGTGCATATGCTGGAGTTCACCAGGGCTGTTACTGTTTGCTGTAGCATTTTAAATGCTGGCTAGGTGTGTGTTGTGGTTTAGTGCCTTCAAGTCAATTCTGACTTACAACAACCCTAAGATATTCAGCTGTCATGGAGTTTTCTTGTTAATATTTGTTCCAAGGAGGTTTTGCCTTTGCCTTCCTCTGAGGCTGGGAGAGTGTGACTCACCCAGGGTCGCCCAGTGGGTTTCCATGGGTCAGTGGGAATTCAAGTCCCGGTCTCCAGAATCATAATTCTGTGCTCAGACGACTGTACCACACCAGTTCTTTAAGTGTGTGTACAAATACAAATACTTATCTTTGTATTTTTGCTTTGAATAAGTATTAGATTTTTTCTACAACAAATTTGGGTAGTTTCTTAAGTGAACATATTTAATATCTGGATAGCAGAAGCAAACTTCATTTTATTCCTCCAAACATAATTTGTCTTATTTTGAAATTCAAAAATACACATGTTTGGAGTATTTCTTTTTCTCAGTGTTGTTAGTATTTCTTTTTTAAAAACCTTTTTTTTCTCTAGCATATGAGCAATGTGGAAGTAGCATGAAATGAAAGTGAGCTGAGGCATAAGCCTAAAATTTTGTTGCTTGTATCCTTGGAGGCATCCTATAGTGTATTATTTCCTCCTATCATCCAAGATACTCAGGGATCATGTGACCTAGATTTTAGTACTAAGCTTGGTGCAGACTGGGAAATTAAAATGATTGTGATGTAATTAAAAATGTACAGTATGTCAACATAAAAATAGGATTAAACTATGAACCATATTAAAACAACTTAAAACATACACTTCAAAAAGTTTTTTAAAAGTTATAACAGTACAGTTTAAAACAATGTAGGAGTCTTACAGCCCTTTTTAGAAAAGCTATCAGTTCTAAAATCTTGTCTGAACAGAATAAAAGTCTTTGCCTATTGACAAAAGGACAGCAAAGAAGGGCCATTCCAGCCCCCCTAGATAGGGAGTTCCGAAGTTTAGGGACAGCCACTGAGAAGGCCCTATGTTGTGTTCCTAACCAAAGGAACCTATGAAGGTGGTGGAACTGAGAGAAGGACCTCTCTTGCAGATTTCAGGGTCCAGGCAGACTCATAGAGGGAGGTATGGTCCGTCAGATAGCCTGGACCTAAGTTATGTAGGACTTTATAGGTCATAACCAGCATTTTAAAATATGCCTAGAAACAGACCACAAGCCAGTGGAGCTGTTGGAGCAGAGGAGTTGTGTGATCCCTGTCTCCACTCAGCTTCTCAGAAGATAGAATACAGAAGAGAAAATGGTGCTGGTTTAAGTAGATCTGGCTATAAATGTTGAGTGTCATTAGTTAAACTTGGTTTAGATCTCTCTCTCATAGGAAACTTGAAGAAACATTTATGATAAGTGTCAATGCTTCATTCAAGATAAAGAGGCACCTGAGAGTGTAATATGTAAGTGCTGCTCTCCATCTAGGGTGGAATAAAATTGTTGAGACTGTGGAGAGTCTGGAAGAATATAGTGAATGCTCTTCTTACAAAGGCACCTTTGGAGATAAAAAGTGTCTGTTCTATAGAGTTTGGTGTAATCTTGCCTGTGGTGAGCCTTTTTGGTGGAGCATTAATGAGGATGGCTAACATAATGGCTGTTGCTGTAGTAAAATGAGGTGTTAGGTGGTGTGGTATAGGAGATAAAGTGTAAGGAATCTAATGAGGTCAGCATACCTGAAAGATATTATGTGATGGTTGCAGGTCTGAAGTGTTCTACCCAAATCCAGTTCATGCCAAACCTGCTTGGATTGGTAATGAAACAGATCAGAATGAGGACAGGGTGAATTCTTTAAACTATTAAAGTAAGTGTTCACTTGAGGTATAAAGAGAAGATCAGGAATGAGGAATATTCTGTTTTCATGCAGTCCTTAATGGGTAGATAGTTCTGGTCTGCCTAATAAAAAGAAAGCCACTTTTAGTCATAATATCCTTAGCCATATCATCTTTGATAGTGCACATGGCGGTTGGACAGGATCTTGAAGTACTGTTTGTAGGTTTTGTGAGGAGAACCAATGACAAGTATTTTGTTCTCCCAATTTTTAGTCTGTAAATGGTGGTGGTCAGAGTGATAACAAAATGAAGAATTTACCTGTGCCTGTTTACCTGAGACCACTTGATGAGAAGGATACATCTATGAAGGTACATTTGTTTTCCTTTTTAAATCTCCTGTTAAAAAAATCTCTGTGTATGTGTATGTATGAGAGGACCACAGTCATGGATTTAAAATTTATTCTCACTGTGTGAGTAAGATGCATCACTTTTATACAATCTTTAGATTTGGAGTAATTCTAGTATTCTTCAGCATGTTGATTTGGCTTCATAAAATAACGTTTAAAAGGATTTCTGACCCTTAAATGCTGGTATCTGTTTTTCTTTCCCTAAGAACACACATGTAATTGACCATTGTAGGACACTGTTGTTGTCTCTTATGTCTCATCAGCACTTATTTCCTAAGAGGCAGTGCCCTGATACTTAAACATTTTATGAAACTCTTTTGTTTTAAGCTGTGGTGTGCTGTTGGAGTGAATTTATCAGGAGGGAAGACAAGAGATGGAGGTTCAGTAGTTGGTGCCAGTGTGTTTTACAATGATGTAGCAACTGTAGATGTGGAGAGCAACAAACAGAGAAGTGCATCTCAGAGTAGTTTGGACAGATTAGATCAAGAACTCAAGGTAAGGCCATAAATAAAATAAAAAATATGGAACATTTTTGAAAGCTTTTTAGTACTCTAAGCAAATGATACAGAACAGTGTTGAGTTCATAATTTTTAAAATACAAATATTTAGTTCATGGCCGTGAATTTAAACAAGCATGATATTAATGTTTCTTGGATGTTCAATAAATATAAATAGCTTAATGTTCTAATACAAAATGTGATGCATGGGCATCCAGTCTGGCTCAGACACAATTGGCACCAGTTTTCTACCTTTCCCCTGGAATGTATAGCTCCCTTTTTACTTACTTTTGAATATCATAACTAGCTTACTGAAGGATTTGGAGTATTCATGCTAGTTAAAAGGTAAAGGAGAATTATTACTGTGCCCTTAAACCACTCTGCTCAAGTACGTTCACCAGCTAGTTGACACTTGAGCTACAGAGGGCTTGGATACATGTTTCAAGATGAACCTGATGATTTACTGGGCATATTCACAGAGGGTACATCACACGCAGTGCAAACCACTGTTCGGTTTTAACGCTGCTTCTTATATAGACTTGCTCAGTGACTGATTTATTCATTCAGTTTCACAACATGTTGTTGCACTGAGTCAACCCTATCACTTTCTAGGTTCCACAAAAAGCTTTGTATTTCCAAACCTGCATGGTCCTTGAACAGTTGAACAGCAGTAAAATATCTGTTCTGTTCAGTTGAGTTTGTTGAAAATGTATTCTGAATAACACTTAATTTGGTTGTGCAAGTCTTGTGGGTAGTACTAGACGTGAAAAACCTGTTTGTAGCATTCTTCTTATCCAGTAATTCTGGTTGTATGTACATTTCTGTGTTATGTTCTGTTTGGGACATTACCTGTGAGAGGTACATATGGCAATTCAATACATGATCATCCCTGTAAAATGAAGGTGTATATAGCACATTTTAGAGTTACACCATTTATTCTCTGCTGTAGATTTGCAATGATTTTGCTTTTTCCTTATATAGGATCAGCAGAAAGAGCTGAAAAATCAGGAAGAACTATCAAGCCTTGTTTGGATCTGTACCAGTACACACTCTGCTACAAAAGTTATCATTGTAGATGCTAACCAGCCAGGAAACATCCTAGACAGTTTCATTGTTTGCAATTCTCATGTACTCTGTATAGCTAGTGTGCCAGGTAAGATATGCAGGGGAACATTTGTTAGAGTTAACATAGGGTTTGGAAATTTTTATTTTATTTTGTCTTATTTTATTTTATTTACCTGTTTAAGAAATGCTGGAGAATCCCACTTTCTATTTATTCAACCAGACAGCCATTTTGTAGCAGTCATAATCTTGAGATGGTCAGCTAATATATCTCTTGGCCAGTTCAAATTCTGCTGCAGAATTTTATGTTTTCTTTAACTTGCTTTAAAAGAGTAAAAATTCTCCACAGAGTGGATGATGTTTTAGAAGAAACCAGCTGTTGGAGTTGTTAAGCAAAAGGAAGGATAGAGGTATAATTCAATAATTCTCTTTGTATCTTTTGGTGATATACACTGTCTTTCATCTAAGGCAGAGGTGGAGAAAGTGCTATTGGACTACAACTCCCATCAGTCCTAGCCAATGGTAAGAGTGCTGGGAGTTACAGCCCAACAACATCTGAAGGATACATGTTGGCTTTTCTGAATCTGTGGAGCTGAGTCTGTGTACAATGTGGCTGAAGTCTAAATTCAAGGGAAGAAAATCCTACATTGTTTGCAGCAATGTTACCATGACATTCACATTTGAATCCTTTGCTGGTAAAGATGCTGGCTTTACATATGTACTCAGAGGTAACCTCCATTCAGCAAGAATGGAGACAATTTCATTTTGGTTGCATTTTGACGAGAGCATTACCAAACTCATGCTTCTGCATTAAAATATGAAACAGGACATAGTTATTCCTTTTGCTTTAGCACGTCTCAGAATTTTTTAGTGCAGTTATCTCAACCAAAAGTGTACAGAAACATGTCTGTTGAGGGAACATGTGTATGGAAGTACATAAATTTCATGCAAATGTGCAAAAAAAGCATGGATCAAAACTTGCAAACAAGTTTCTGTGTTGAATGTTTTGAAAGTTGGAAACTGATATGGAACTAGGATGGAATGAACTGAAGACTGACAAAATGAAAAACAGAGAAACTAAAATTTATAGTCCCATCCATCCTCAACACTGAATTAAATGGGATTTGTGCACTTAGGCTGGAATAGGATTACAGTTTAATTGCATTAACTTTCTTACTAATGAGAGCAGTAAACTTAAATGAGTAAGCGTTAGGAAGAGTCTTGATGTTTCTATACAGATCAGTTGGTTTGTTTGTACTTTTATGTTAAAGTAATCAGAGATGTCGTTGTTACCTTTCCTTGGTGCTCGCTTTTCAGATTTACTTCTTTAGCATTCCATTGGTATGCAACCCAGGTGAAATAATACTCTGGTTTCAGTGAGAAATTATGTTTGACTCCCATACTGCAAGTGCTTTATGATGACCCTCCCCACCCCACAAAATCACACAGAACTGTTAACTGCATCCACATTACTGAAAGTAACCCATTGTTTTCTTTCAGGGGCTCGGGAAACTGACTATCCTACAGGAGAAGAAGGGTCACAAGAACCAGATTCGGGTGTGGTAGACAAGTCATCCTTGTGTAGCAGTATGAATAGCAACAGTTCAGCAGAAACAGACAGTCTCTTAGGAGGAATCACAGTAGTTGGTTGTACCGCAGAGGGTATTATGGGGCCTTCTGCCACCCACAGTGCCAGTGATGCCTCTCCCAAGGCAGATAAACAACCAGGTAGGAAAATATTCACTGTTTTATTCAAAATGCAGCTAGATGTAACCTAAAAAGCTGCCAAGTAACACAGCATTAGTATGGATTTGTTAATAATTAGTGAATACTGGTGGTGTTTCTGAATTATTGTTCAGTTGTGTTTTTCAGTATATAGTCCACTGGTCCCAACTGGGTAGACCTACTGAAGGTAATTTAATCATGGAATTTAATCAGCATTCGTGGGTCTCACATTGATTGTGTAGCTGGGATTAAAAACTATATTTAGCCCATTATAAAACCATAGTAATTCCATACAGAACTTCACTATGGGTGAGAAACAGCACAGTCATAAAGGCATGGATGTGTCTTGCTTTGCTGACAAAATGTATTTAATAAACCACAGGATGCACATCAAAGAAGAGGGAGTTTCATAACCAAGGGGGGCATGATAAAGAAGGCTCTTTCATGCACCACTCTTCCCCACAAATTACTGAAGGTAGCAGCTTAGGTAACAAAGCCTCTTCTGCTGATCTTAGGACCCAAGTTGGTCTGTAGGGTAGCAGATATCCTTTCAGCTTTTTGAGACCTAAGTAATTTAGGGCTATATATGTTGAAACCAGCACCAATTGGGCTTGGAGGCAAATTAGCATTGCGTAGTTTCATCAGGACTAGAGTAACAGGTCCTATTGGTGTTGTCTATCAGTTTCCGAGCTGCTGTGCTTCCTGCGAGTTGCAGCTGCTGAACTGTCCTCAGCCCACCTCCCAACCTCATGTTGTCGTAGATCAGTTTGGAGGTTAATAGAGCATAGTTCACAGTGGTGAAACTCTGTCTAAACTGGGAGTGCTGTAGCTAGTGAACCAGCCAGAGCTGGAAACAGGCACTTCTAGTCATTGAAGACACTGGGACTTAAGTGATAATATCTTGTCAAGGAATATCTCCAAGTTCCTTGCAAGGGAGTGCAACCCTATTGACCATAGGCCATTTCACCAGCTCCCTGACTCAAGAGTTCAAAACAAAGTTTCTGTCTTGTTCAGATTTGTCTTAAATTCATTGGGTGCGTATCTAGTCCTTATTACCTTCAGAGAATGGCCCAGCATCTGAATTGGTTTGTCTGACCCAGGTAGAACAGAGACAGAGAGAGTTGAGTGTCATCAACACAGTCATAGCACCTCACTCAAGATCCTCTGATGACAGCACCCAGTGTCTTTGTATTGATGCTAAAAAGCATGGGGAACAAAATAGCCCCCTCCCCTGAATGCCACAAGTCAGTTCCCATTGTGCTAAATAGGAATCCCATTGTACCAAGAAGGAATTGCTATATTAGGGGAACAGCCTCAGAAGTAAGAATGGATGTATTCTCACGTAGTGCTTCCTTCCACTCCCATCCCACAGAAATTTTCTATGAGAGTATGATGGTCAAAAGGTTTCAAAAACTGCTGAGAAGCAAAGAAAATGATTCCCCCCCCCCACCTCAGTTCATGGCTGATAAAGGTAATCAACAGGGGCGCCAAGGTGGTTCCATTACTGAACTCAGGCCTGAAGCCAGGCTGAAATGGGTTTGGACTAATCCACATATTGCTGGATGCTGTTGAAATTCTCCCCTCTTCAGTCTGAGGACTGAAGTATATATGTAGGGAAATCCTATTCCTCTGCATCCTGTCAAAGATGTGGAAGTTCTAGCAGGGATAATGCAGAATTGGCTTTGGCCAGTTCATTCAGTATAGTCAATAGATGATGCATGGCATCTATTAATGATACTTTAATGAAAGTGAACATTCAAGGGTCTGGAGTCTGATGCTAGGACCCTCCGGGAGTACAAGAGGCTTACCACTTCAGAATTTATGCTGAACACAGTGAGAGGAATTGTACGTATACAGTCCTGAACAATCCTGCTGCTACTTTGACCATGCTTACTTGTCCTCGTATGAACAGGGCTTACCTTTTTTACCTTTTGTTCTTTCCCAAACTGTGGTTAATCTTAGCTGTGGTTTGACTTGGTTCCATATGCTGTAGTTAAGACTAGCTAATGATTGTCCATGTTTGGAGGCACCTATACATAAACCTTAAATAAATTTTTAAAATAGAAGCAAATTGTGGCTGTACAGACTACACACTACCAAAATGTGCACTCAGTGCTAAATCGTAACCCAGTAGCCCATCCAAACACAGCCTGTTTGTTCGAGATAAAAGCTTGTACTTGTCAAGTGGCAGTCTTCTAAAATATCATTGGGGTTAATTATCACAGACATTGTCATGCCCTGGATAACTCACAATACACAAACTCCATTCTGAGGTAGACAGCAGTGTTTATTTGTGACAAGCAAGCAGCACGGCACACCTCATCCAAAGTTGCTGAGATTGAAGCATACATGGTGTTCACAGGTTTTATGCCTTTGCATACAAATTTAGGCATATAAAGCTGTGATTGGAGAGGATCATCGATTAAGCATCATCCCACAATTTTAGACTCAGAGTCTCAGTTAGACCCAGACTCTCAGTTGTTTATCCCTCTTTCATCCTTGAAGCAGGAACGTGTTTCCTGTTGCTTATCTGTGAGTTTTTCCATTTCTCACAACACCTTTTGGTGCTTTTCTTTTTCTCCTGCTCTGATCTTTTCCCCCTCTATTGGGTACATTGTAGCAATGGGCAATAAAACAATAAACCATTTGATAAATTAGAATACACAAGCTAGCTTCAAACTGATACACTGTTGGAATAAGCAGTTGGCATTCAATACTTTGTAGCACTCTATCTAACTCTGGCAATGCCCAAGCTGGCTACCTCACCTGTTCTGGTACACATCCAGCAAATACTTATGATAGAAACCATGCATCCTGACAGATACGCAGCATTTCAATGGGAGGAAGAAATCAGAAAGGGAAACCAGGTTCTATTAGTAAATAACAGTTGGTGAACTGAAAGAGTGTGGATACTTTTTTCCTAAGAGCACTGAAGTATATTAGGTAGAACAGTATAGAATGATAAAATAAACTGAGCCTATAATACTATACACTTTAATGATAATGTAAATGCATATTAACTTAGTTATATTGATTCTGTGGTGGTGCTACAGGTGCCAAAGACTTGAGCTAACTAGTTGTGTAGCAGCTGAATTGCTCCCCACTTAGAGAGTAAAAGAGGGAGAGAGGGCTATGTGTGTGCTTGTGGAATAATTGGGCACAATATGGATGGTATTTACATAATGTCTGAGAAAGTGCAGTCATTTGTGGAACTTCTTTTTTTACATCAACATAGTTCTTTGTGGTCTCTTGTGATTCACACACATGGGTAGTTCTGTGAGAATGTGAAGAAATGCAGTTGTAGATTGAAGAATTGAAACAGATGAAGAAAAGGGACAAGGAAATGCAAGCACTCAAGTAAAAAGCTGGAGGTTCCTTCCCAAGCTGCTGATGTAATGGAGAGAAAAATGCTTTGGGCTTTGGGTCAGAGCTGAAGTGTGCGGGTGTATTCTGGGAGTGGTGTTACCATGATTTCTGGGGTCCCGTGGGGGATACCTCAATGTGCTCCAAATAATGGGGAATGGGAATTAGCCAGAGCACAAGCTGTAGCACTACGAGAGGCAGGGTAACCTAGTGAGATTTTTAAACCCAATTTTTACGGGGTCAGGCCAAGCCAAAAACCAAGCAAAATTGTCTAACAAAATGATTTTATTGAGGGGAATTCACTCATGCCTGCACACAAGATACACACAATCACACATTCACACGAGAGCTAGCTGAAAGAGAAAGGGAGGAAAAATTATAGAGAGGCTGAGGGATTTGGGGGGATTTATAATTACCAGTCCAGAAAAGTAGTGAAGAGTAGAAATGTATTTTGGCTTAGGTAGGACCTGAGAGCAGTTCTCATTCAGGAGCCAGACGGACAGAATGACGGGTAGATCTTCAAGAAACTGCACTGGGCCTCCTCAAATCAGGGGTATTTATACCCTGAAAATGGCTTGTGGCTGTGAAGGTTCCAGATGCAAGACAAAAGAGAACCGGTTGTGGACAATGAGTCTTTCGCCTGTTGATGAGCTTAGTGCTTTGATTGACAAAGACATGATGAATGTTGTAATAGCTGTCTGTTGTGGGTACTGTGAGGACAGATGAAAGAATCCAGGTGTACAAGGGATGGATATCTGCCAATCAGTGTCCTGGTGGGCTCCTCACAGTTGGATTCCTTGGAAAAGTCCAGCTTCTATTTAAGCCTATTATCCACAGGAATGATGTGTATTTGCCTGACAAATGACTCAGTCTTACCTGGAGGAATTTTGGAGTTGACCTATGCTTCTCACATTTACAGTCAAATTCTTTCCCTCACTCAGTTTGACCTCTCTGTCACCTTTCAGGCTTGAATTTGATATCAGAACCAATAAAATGTGTTGCCAAGTACATATGATGCCAATTAGGTATGGTGCCCATCCAAACCATAGTGATATTGGGGACCCCCAAAGCGGGGCCTTACAGTGGGGCTCCCACCAAAATGCATCAGCTAGCTTTAGAAGGTTCCACACAGCTCTGTGTAGAGTCAGAATAACCCATGTGCACAAATTCACAGGTGACCACTTTAAGAACCATAGTTACAGGTAAGCAACCGGGTCTTCCCCAACAGACTTGCAGCCCTATTAGATATCTGAAGAGAATGTTAATGATGTTATAAATGTAGCCTATTACTTCCTATATAGTCAGCATGTGAAAAAGCCTATTGTGACTGGGGATAAGCAACACGCTTTTATTATTAAGCTTTTTTGTTGTTGTTAGAGAAAAATATGTCCTGTTTGTGATGAAGGTAAAGCAGGAATGCAGTGATACTGTGTAGCAAACAAGACAATGGAAATTTATTCTGTTGCTTGAGTCCACTATGTACATCACATATCTTCTCAGTTTAAATATGGGATGTTAGTAAAAGGAAATGGGAAGAAGCTGGGTGTGACTAACGCATGTTCATGCTTCATACATGAGAGCTAAATGATCATTCAGGTTCATCTGTAATGAAAAATCTACCCCCAGATGTTGCAGCTGAAAATGATGCAGTAGATGAAAATGTTCAGACAGCAGAGGAAGCAACTGAAGCGACAGAGAATGCTGGCTCAGGAGAAGAAGTAGCAGATATTGCACAGACTGGAGTTTACACAGAGCACGTCTTCACAGATCCTTTGGGAGTTCAGGATACTGTAGAGGGTTCTCCAGCATTTCAACCTAGGTATGCCTGATCTTTTCATCGACCAGATGATGTCATCTTGTAAAGGCAAAGCTCGGTTGCACTGCATGCTTACTAAGAATGTGTTTTTCATCTGTATTGTATTGGTCCAGCATTTAAAACTCTCAGATTTTAAACAGCACACAGATATGCAGGAGTGTCAAATTTAAACGATGTTTAAATGATGTTTCAGCCATTCCCGAAATGTTTTCCCTGTAAATTAGTTACTTCAGTTTTCATGCAAGGAACTCTTTGTATAGTTCTTAAGCAAACTAGAGGTTATTCAACATTCTAATAATGATTTTGTTAAACTGTGAGATCACGAGTTCTTTTCAGACAGATAGAAAGCTTCAAATTGATTAACTTGTTGCCATAAAAAAAGAGAAACTTCTAAAAGGAAACTTTTTAAATTTCAACTCATGGGATGTTATATATGCATTAGAGCCAAACTACCCATAACATGCAATTGCATTCAGTTTGTAGTTAGATTGTGCAAATTAATTTATTTGAACATTACTTGTTCATAAAGTTTTACCTACTTGATTTCTCCCCCCCCCCAATCAGTAATGAAGCAGACTTGTATAAAGATGTTGCTGTATTGCCAAATGAACAGGATCTTGTACGAGAAGAAGCGCAGAAAATGAGCAGCCTTTTACCCACTATGTGGCTTGGAGCACAGAATGGATGGTAAAGCAAGAACCTTAATTCCAAAATATTTTGCTCATAGAAATGGTTCAGTGATTAGTTCAGTTTTCTTCTCCTAAGACTGTTATTATTTTTTTTTAATGAAACGTGAACATCGACGTCTTCTCTGAAGTATGGGTTCAGGTGTGGTTTTCAGTTCATTAATATTACTCAGGAGGTTTCACTCATCACTTACCCATGTTGGCAACCAGTGCTCTGCATGTGCAGTCAGTGATGTGAGATCCAATGAACTAAAGACATACAATTTGGATAAGAGGCTATATGTTATGGAGATTTTGGTTCTTACTGAGGTAGTAAAGATAATGTGGAGCCACAGCAGCATGATTTTCAGTTTGGTGTGGAGACGTCATTGAGGTGTGGGTTACTGTCTCCTCAAAAACAGAAGGAGCATGTGATACGGTTACTGCAAGATTCCTTCATGGATGCACTGCCATTTTAGAAAGGTTATATATATATATATATTTTCAAACTTAGGCCAGCAGATGGCAGCATGAGTTAGAGAAAAATCTAGTTAGACATGAGTTAGGGCAAGGATGTCTTCTTGGTGAAAATGTTCCATTTAATGGGGCATCATGGCAGAAAGGGCCCTTTTCATGGCTGTCATCTGCCAGATCTCTTCAGCATTTGAAGAAAAGTCTCCAAACTCCATCTTAACTCATGGGCAAGTGCATGTGAGAGGGAGGAAGTCCATGAATATCCATGTATCAAACCACAATTGGCATTCATGGTGAGCATCTGCAGTGTAAATTGAAGGAATAATTAAGTGTTGAAACGGGGTGAAGGGTCTTTGATAAGGCATCAGCAAAGATGTAGAGAAGCTGCTGGGGGAATCTAAAGCTGATCAAACAGGCCAGAAATATTTCAGCCAACTTGCAGCCTGTCTTCCATCACTGTAGTTTTTGTTATACTTATATCCATAAATTAGATTGGATTTGTAAATGCTAATGTGAATTTGGGAATAATGGATTTTTAATTCATTCTGCTTTTATCGTTGCAGTTTATATGTTCATTCTTCAGTGGCTCAGTGGAGAAAATGTGTTCATGCAATTAAACTTAAAGATTCTATACTCAGTATAGTGTAAGTTGCTACAAAATGAATTTATATTTTCATAATGACATTTCTGTTAGACTTCAATAGATTTTCCTAAATGAAAAATAATAATAAAAATACTACTACTACTACTACTACTACTACTACTACTACTACTTCTTCTTCTTCTTCTTCTTCCTCCTGTTGCATGCCTTCTAAACATTTCTGACTTATGATGACCCTAAGGCATCATGGGGTTTTCTTGGCAATATTTGTTCAGAGGGGGTTTACCTTTGCATTCCTCTGAGACTGAGAGAGTGTGACTTGCCCAAGGTCACCTAGTGGTTTTCCATGGATGAGTGAGGATTTGAACCCTGATCTCCAGCACTCAAAGCACTACACGGCACTGCTTCTCTCTCTAACTTCCTTTTAACTGCTGTTATTATTAAATTTTGGAGAAGAGAATAATGAGTTGGCATTAGTCAACAAGGAAATGCAAAACGGATTTTTTTCTAGCCATAAAAGTGACATGAGGATCCTTCCTGAAGATATTCATAGCTGAGATTTTATTGCATAGGTAAGATACTTCCCGAACCTTTTTAGGGAAAAGGATACAAGCAGATTTTCTTGTAAGTTTTATAGTGCTCCCTCCACATTTGCTTGTTTGACTTTCACGAATTTGATTGTTCGCAAGGCACGTGTGTACTTCCACCGCCTCCTCCTCCTCCTCCTCCTTCCATTCCCTTGTGTTTTGCTGGGCATGGAGAAGGAAGACAAGTGTGCCCAGGCAAAAGGCAGGGGAGGTGCGCATGTGCAGGCACCTTCCTTCTCTGCTTTGGGTGATTCTGCTCTCCTTCCTTTTGGTCCTGATGTGGAGAAAGTGTGCTGAGGCAAAAGACAAGGGAATGGGGGGAAGGCACGTGTGCGGCTCTATCTTCACTGCGCATGGTGTTCTCTCCTTCCATTCCTTTGCCTTTTGCCCAGGTATGGAGAAGGAAGGCGCATGCACCAGGGTAAAAGGCAAGGGAATGGGAGGAGGTGTGCAAGGGGGGAGTTATTTGCAATTTTTCCACTTTCACAAGGGAAAGTGGAGGGGCCACTGAACTTTAAAAATGCAGCAGGGCAGGTCTGTGGATAGAGAGAGTTTTATGTTGATCTGTCATCATTGCAAGAATAAAATGGTGCTGTCTGTATGATGCCTTTCCCTAACCCCAGAGTATGTGATGAGTAGCCATTCAGGGGCTGCACACTTCGCTTGTTTGGACACCAGTGTGATGGGAGCGATGTTCCTGCTGAAGCTGTGGAACAAAAGAGCTTTGTTAATGGAATAACATATTGTATTACAAAACTGGAAAACTGACCCACCATAGAATAGTGAACCAACATATAAATTGTACAGAACATGAGAGGCACTCTGAACAGTATGCTATTTCTGAGGATGTTAATTGTTGGAAGAATTTTAATGGGTACTTTAGACAGAGGGTATACATTGTGCACTCTGATCACTCCTGCCATTGGGTAACAAGCAATCAGGGCTGTTGATTTGTGTCCTTTCAGATATTGGATTGCAACTTATAGCGTTCCCCACCATCGGCTGTGCTAGGTGGACTGATGGGGAGGTTGCATTCCAACAGTGTCTGGAATATTCATTACCCTGGCTGTAGGTAAATATGGCTGTAGGTTGGTTGTGAGAGTGATGTCAAAATGACCTAAGAAGCACAGCATTCTACTTCTGCACTTCTAATTCCCTCACTGAGTACATTTTGCCTCTTCTTTCTTATTCAGGCATGTGAAAGGAATAGTATTAGTTGCACTAGCAGATGGAACTTTAGCAATATTTCATAGAGGAGTTGGTAAGTGTTCTACTTATGGCTTTCATATATTTGTCTTTGATGTGCTTCTGAAAGGCTTTGGCATTGCAAATGTTACCTATTTTTGGAGAATGTTTATTTAGTGAAAAGTTTTGTAGTTACTGTGATAGTATTAAAAAATAGCTGCCCATTCTGTTTCCAGTCAATGCATAGCTTGTCTATTTCCTCTTAAGACAGGGTTGGGAAACTGCATGGGAGCCAGAGGCCAAGTTCCTTTCCAGACCTCCCAGCTACAAGCCCAGATATCTCTGTTTTCCTCTGTAGTTCCTGTCAAAATGGCAGCAGCAAGTGATGTCACATCATTTCCTGTCAGCAGGAACAGGAAGGGTTCTATCCTGCTTGTTGTTTTTGCTGGTTTTCATGAGCTTAGCAGGGCTTTCTGTGTGGTTGAAGGAGGAATTGTCCAAAAATTTATCTTTTTTTTTTTAATGGGGAGTTGATAGTCTTTAAGGGACCAGTGGGGGCTTCAGGGACCACATGCAGCCCTGAGCTGTATTATGACGGTCTCAAGAACCTATTTTTACATGTATTTTGTCAAAGTGAATTTTCTTTCCTGTTCACTTTTGTTTGTCTTCAGAATATGAAGACCCAAATTAACCATGCTAATGCAAATAGCCTGGAGTTTTTCACTGTTGTACACCTTGTTGATAGACCAGTGGATACTCATTGGCTTGTGTGGAGCCTTCTTTTAAAAGGTGATGCTCCAAACAGAATTTGAAGGATGGCTGAATGTGAACAGACTGTCTTTGGTTTTCTTTTTTTTTTAAAAAACTACTGTTATAAGTCTTCTTGATCTCTAAGCATCTGCTCTTTCTGCTGTTTATTTTGCATGTTCATGTAGTTCAGTGGAACATGGATTCTTTGTAATTAATGAATCTGAGTAAATGTTCTTTTGCAGTACTGGCTTTCTTGCATTGTCCATCTTTGAGGCACCTTCCAGCTCTACAGTTATTACAGCTCTACAGTTCTGTAATTATTTAGTAGTCAGGTACAGAAACTTAGAGATTGGAGAGGTTCCTTTTTGGACTACAACCCCTAGAGTGCTTCAAATAACAAGGTTGCTCTCTATGCTTGTTGGAGATTCTGGGAGCTGTAGTCCTCAGAAGTAATCTTCCAAGTTCTGCACAAACTTGATATTTATAAATAAAATTTTTCTGATCCTTCATTTTTTTTCTCCTTTAAAGATGGACAGTGGGATTTGACAAATTATCACCTTCTAGACCTGGGCCGACCTCATCATTCCATCCGGTGCATGACTGTGGTACATGATAAAGTCTGGTGTGGTTACAGAAACAAAATCTATGTGGTACAGCCAAAGGCCATGAAAATAGAGGCAAGTTGAAACTGTGCTTCATCAGATCGGTTAACTAAAGTGTTTCTGTTCTCTCGATCTCTGTTTAAGCCATAAAACCAGGGAATAAACTGCCAGGTACTTGTCTGTGAGCAGTGTTCAGCATCCATGATAAACACCTTTAATACTGAAGCACAACTTAGCTAATAAAATACTATTCTAGTATAGTAATTTGAGAAATGTGATATTCCTTCTTAGATGCTACATTGGCTGCTCTCATCCAGCACTGGCCCGTTATCCTTTTCTTTAAAGCCCTTCACAGTCCACAACATATCACTCTGCTTCTGTATCCTCATATATCACCGTTCATGATTTTTGCTCCTCCAGCTATACCATTCTATAGCATTCAAAGATTTCCTGCTTCTTCAAAAGAGTCTGCCCTGTCTCCCATGTCACCTGCAATTTTTGGAACTGCCTCAAAAATGTATGTTTTTGCATCTTCAAGTCCTTCGTTAAAACCTATACTAGTTCCCACATCCTACTGTAAGGCAGCCTGTAACTATGCCTAAGAACATGTTTGCCTTTGCTTTGCCTTCCTGCCCTTCCTCTGTTGTTTCCCCTTTGTGGTGTATTTTAGGTTATAAGTGCCTGGGGCAAAGACATCTCCTCTTTTTATTTTTCAAAGCACAGTACACACTTGTGATGCAAGCTCTATTGTGCTGTCTGTCTATTGCTCTGTTTCTTGTATAAATACAAATCTGTGTCAGTCCCAGTGAGTAGGAATATTTAGAAAAGTTAGAATGGGAAGAACAGCAGAAAACAATTTGTTAACCTGTCACCATATCCTTAGTGGTCTCTGTGTTGGTAGACACAAAAGGAGATAAAAATAATCTGGCAGCATGGCCTTTTTGATGGCTGCTGCTTTAGGCCTCAGTGTTTAGAGGATGGCCAGGTCATAGAATTTTTGTTGCAGCAAGTCAGTTCTGCCTCTTGTGAGGTCCTAGATTCAATTGGCTAAGAACGAAGGGGAGGCATTGGATGATAACTGGATTAGAGAAAAGTGAGATCATGTGGCATAGAGAGAATATCAGTGACAACCAAGCAACCAGGTACCAAATCAGATACGTCAGTCAATTCTTTAAAAATAGCACTTTCCAAGGGCTGCAAGCATACCGGAACATAAGTAATTTAACAGAACATCTGAATCTAGACCATTTAAAGAAATCCACAAGTTCACAATAATAACACATACTGGGAAGAAACACTTTTCACAATTTTAATACTGTTGGAGAGAGTAAACCTGTATTTGGCCTTATGTTTATTTTTAAGGAAGACCAGCAGTCACCTGTATGTATTTTTTTTAAGTATAAATCAGAATGGTGATAAGTATTTGATTGCAAAGTCTTAATCAAGCCGTAATTTATCTTAGAAATCATTTGATGCACACCCAAGGAAGGAGAGCCAAGTCAGACAACTTGCTTGGGTGGGAGATGGAGTCTGGGTGTCCATTCGTTTAGATTCTACACTCCGTCTTTATCACGCGCACACTTACCAGCATCTGCAAGATGTCGATATTGAGCCCTATGTAAGCAAAATGCTAGGTAAGTCATTTAGCCCTGAATCCAAGAAATCGTCATTTTCTTTTACAACTTATAAACTGAAATGACACAAGGGATAGTGTTGCTATTAAAAAATACAATAAATCATTGTATCAATTTTATACATGGCAGTGACACATGCTACTGTTTGTAAAAGCCAACATCGTGTCTAGTTTTGTTTACTTTTACTAGTGACACTGAAAGGCCATCAGTACAAAGTAAAGACCTTGATTTTTTTCCCTTAGAAATGGAGAAATATTCTCATTTTTGAGAACAATGAAATAGGAAATCTAGATGCCTTCTTTGTTTGTTTAATTTATTTGATGCCTTTCTCCTGAAGTGAGGCCTGAGGCAACTCACAAAAGGAATCAATTAAAACCTGACAATAAATAAAATGTTTAAAACAATTAAAATCACCACGTTATTGTAAAATTATTTGAAAGGCACACCAAGGTTAAAAAAACAAAAAGGAAATGTCCCAATAAGAATCCTTTCTGTGAGTGCTTATATATTAAAAGCCTACTTAAACAAAAAAGTCTTTGCCTGCTGATGAAAGGAAAGTAGGGAGGGGTCCAACCTAGCCTCTCATGGGAGGGGGTTCCAGAGGGTGGGAGCAGCCACTGAGAAGGCACTATCTCATGTCCTCACCAAGCAAGCCTGTGGTGGTAATGAGACAGAGAAAATGGGCAAATCCATAGTTTTACTGTTAAGTGAGGGTTTTTCTGTTCGTATCTCAATTTCAGATGTTAAAAGAGATATGTCTTTCTGATTTTCAGCTTAGAGACCCTTAAAGTTTATTTTACTTCAGCTTAAGCATGAAGAAAAGGTCTTCTGTTAAAGTGAATGCACCATGAATCCTTTGTATGTTTTCAAAATTATACATTGATTTCAGGGGAAGATTGTAGCATGGATTTTATTCAGTGATCATGGATAAAGTATGTTGTCATGATAAAACCCTGGATATGCGTCCCACAGTCTAGTGAAGTCAAATACAGAGCATTACATTGAATTAAGTGCAAAGAGCTATACGTTGTTTTCTCCAGTGTGAACATGCACACTAAATAGGCCAATGCAAATTCAGGCCAATGCAAACTTTGTGCCGCCCATTCTAAATTATTCAGTTAATTGGTGTATTTCTTCTGGCAGAGTTATATCTGAATATTTTTAGATGGGATCTTGATGCATTGTTCATAATGTCTTGCTAGTACAGCACTACCCCTACCTCCAATGAGACAGTCAGTCAGATATGAAATATGATTTTCAGTGGGACATCTTCAGTGGAATCTGGAGTTCGTATAAACACAATTCTATTAATAGGATTCTCCTACTTGGAGGAATGAGTGGGGAAGTGATCTTTTTGGGGGAAGATGGGCATTTCTCCATGCAGTGCCTTGTGCTTGCCAAAAGATGTTCTGGAGAGTCAGGGGACCCCCAAGTAGCATGGAGGTATAGGGGGCATAGATTAATAGCCGCAGCAGGAGTCTCTGCTGGATTTCAGTCCCTTCAGCAAATGTAAAGGGCATTAATTTCAAAATAACAGCTGAAAAACCTCTGGGGGATTTTAGCAGCAACCTTCTTTAAAATAGTTTCCAAATCTTTTTTGTTTGTTCACAAAACATGGAAATATACAGTAGAAGCTTTCTATGCTCCATACAAATATCTGCTTTTAATTTCTAATCAATGTTGCTGCACTGTTCCAGGTACTGGAAAACTAGGATTTTCCTTTGTGAGAATCACAGCTCTTATGGTATCCTGTAATCGGCTGTGGGTTGGAACAGGAAATGGTGTCATCATCTCCATACCCTTAACAGAAAGTAAGTTCATAAACGGCAAGAATTGCAACGACTTCATACCAAGGGCAGACTCTAGTGTGGGCCAGTGTTGTCTGGCTCATAGCTTCACACACAAATACAAAGGCATCCTTGTTGCAAACCTGGCAGGTACAAGGTTATAGAACTGTGAGGAAACTTATGAACACAGGGAATTCAAGATCTTACAGCCCAATTCTGTGTTTGTATTTAGGATTGCAGCTTTGATCTTCAGCTGTGACAGTTGGGCCCCATGAAGAATTCCCATTCAGAGTTTGAAGCAGATTGTTGAGTGGTGCAGAGTTAAACTAGATATCATGCTAAATGTCTTCATTAGGAAGGGTTTTTAATTGAAAAGCAAGGGTGGGTGGTGAGGTACTTACCTAACAATGTCCCGTCCTCCCTCTTGGCTTCTTTCTATGTCACTTTCTCCTTTTCATTATCTCCCCAAACTGTAATGCTTCTCCTTTCTTCCTCGGTTTATTATGAAATTCCTGATAGACCACAGAAGTGCCCACTTTCTCTTCTCCGATTTCTACAGTCACAGCATCTGGCTGGAAAAAAAAGTAGATGTGGAGACAAAAGAGCTTCTGTTTTGAGTGCAAGAATGTTAATTGTTTTAGATTTAGCACTATTTTGTCTAATTCTCAGCCTAATTTATTTCATAAATCTTTGCTGAAAAGCTTCATTTGGAGCTTCTATATATGAATAATTAATCACATTAAACCTATATATTTTCACCAGGCTGAGAAAACGCACAACTTTCTCACTTCTGCAGTATTGGTAATGTGATGGACCAAATTGTTGTAGAGTGTTACAGCATATTGAATTGTTGGAAGATAATGCTAGCACTGAATTATTTCATATTAGTTGCTTTGAACACCATGTACATCGTTTTTCATGCTGTGCCATTGCATTGATCATCCATTAAATGTCTGGTTTTGCATTGCGTGTGTGTATTCAGTTAAGACCAATACTCATAAACAGTTTTTACACAGAAAAATGCTTCTGAAATTATTTTCTTAGGATTTTTAAAATGCATAGAACATTATTTATAGGATGCAGGGGAGATAATGGTTTTTTTTAATGTTCTTTTACCAGATTCTTTGAAAATAGGCAGTGGCTTGCAGGAATTGCTGAGCTTTGCAGTTATTCCTCACCCATCCCTGCCTTACCTTAGCAGCAGGTGCTTACCACTCTGGATCATCAGGTGTTAGTATGTCCCTATAGAACAGCAGTGGGCAAGGTGCAGCCTTCCAGATGTTGTTGGACTCCAGCTTCAACCATCCTATACAGCAAGTGGTAAAGGGCTGTGGCAGTTGCAGTCCAGCAGTATCTGCATGGAGGTGTCAGGTTGTTCACCTCTGTTGTAAAAGGAGCTCATATGTTTGTTATGGTGATGGTTGGAACACTGCCCCATGACCTGAGAAGAGTGCATAGGTTGGTAGAGCTGCAAAGAATTAGGTAAGTATAAGTGGGCAGCAGAGGGAGGTCCTGCATTGAAACCCTTTCCTCACTCAAGACTCCCGTGCTGTGCTGTTGCGCATAAAAGTAGGCAAGTTTCAAAGAGGCCAAACTCCCTACAGCACACAAACTAGCATTTTATGGGCAGTGCTCATTGTGTAGGGCTGATAGATTTTTTTTTCCTGAAGGAGGAAGTGACAGCTTTATTCCTGTCAAATTTGATAGTGGCCTTTCAAAAGAAAAGAGAGAAAGGGGAAATACAGTTTGCCAGTGCATCGCATTATTGACATGTTACTGTTTGCTTTTTCCCACTTAAGCTGAAAACGTGGTTTATAATACTCACTTAATTGTACCTTCTGTAGTTAGGAGCTAATATATAAAGCTCTTATTAAACACCAGAACACGAGTGGTGGGTTCTCATTAATCCTTCTCCTCTGCTGTCACACCTGTCCATTGTCCCCTTTCCTCCTTTCTTACTTTAGCTGTAATCCTCCACCAGGGACGTTTACTGGGGCTGAGGGGTAAGTGCTGATCCCAAACAAAAAAAGTTCTGTATTCTCAGGCTTCTCTAATAGCCTCTTTAAGGCCGTTCCCCACTTTTCTAAATTCTCCTCCTCCCCCCTCGTATGTTCCTAATCCGTTTTTTCACTTGCAGTTACCTGCATTGCAGTACTTTATGTTTGCTAAATGATCACCAATCCTGCTCAGCAGTTTAGCGCCTTCATATTTTGTTGCAGCTGAACTTTCATGCCAGCTTCTTGTTTTTTCTTCCAGTGCCATTTGTGATACCATAACTTTGTAATTGTCATTAATCCACATCATTTTCTCTTGTTACAAATCATGTTTCTTTCCTTCCTCTGATACTGTTTGAAATGGAGGTAGTTTTGTGTGTCTAGCATATGAAGTTCCAGGAAGACTTGTAGATTTTAAAATCAGTTTCTGGAGGTGGGGGAAAAAAACACTTGAAATTCAGCAGCTCCTCAGAAACCACTAGTGGCTGTTTCTTGCCTTTTCCTTTCACCCAGTGAACTCACCCTTGGCTTAAGAGATCCCAGACTCATAGCTGCTTGAGGACTTCCTTTAAAAAGAACAGAGTCCAGTGATGCTTTAAACTTGCACTACATTTGTTGCAATGTAAGCCTATGTAGATATGTCCATAACAACTAGTGCCACAATGAACATACTTATTTTAATGTGTCATGGGACTGTGGTATGTGTTAGATTAATACAGCTACCGCTAGAATTGTGTTTTAAAAATGATAAATATGGTTTATTTTGAGGTATTTAACTTGAGTTAGTTTATATCTTCAGTATTAAAAAAAACTATTTGCATGTTATTTTGTGAAGTTAAGGTGAGGTTGGTAAAAATTGTCCACTTATGCTAGACTAGCAATCTACTCCATTTTTTTCCTAAAGGTACTTCAGATAACTACCGCATGCTGTCTTTTGTTCCTTTCCAGCTCTGTCTTGAATTGGCATTTTGTTGCCCCTTCTGTTTCGTTTATCCAAGTTGGCTTTAGCTTCTAGAATGGTCCCATGAGGTTTCTTGATGAATGATCATTCTTGCAGCTAGCAATTTCAAGTGAAAAATATATTCTTCCTCTCATTGTAGCTAACAAAGCAGCAGCCGGTTCTGGCAACCGTCCAGGCAGTGTAATACGTGTATATGGTGATGAAAACAGTGACAAAGTGACACCTGGAACCTTCATACCGTATTGCTCAATGGCACATGCGCAGCTTTGTTTCCATGGGCATCGTGATGCTGTCAAATTTTTTGTTGCAGTACCTGGTAAGCTTGGATGTAACTCTTTCCCTACATTTTGAATGTGGAGAGATTATATGCTTAGCTTGGTGTTTGTGGAAGAAATTAGCTGTATTCCCTTGGATATCTTTGTGGAACCCTTAAAGCAGCTTCTCTCAAGCTGGTGCCATCTTATATGTGCTAGAGAACAATTCCAAACCCTGCTCCCCTAGCTACTATGATGGGTGGGGATGATGGAAATTATAGCCCAATACATCTGGAGGTCTCAATTTTGAGAGGGGACTGTCCTAAAGGTTTCATGATTGGTCTAGTTAAAAAAAATGAGGGTTGTTTACTTTGCTGAAAGGAAGGGCATGAACATATTTTCTCCAGCAGAACTGAAGCAAACTAACAAAAACTAATACAATAGGAAAATTTTAAAGAAAACATTCTGAGGCAAAATTTCATTAGCATGCTTGTCTATGTGATACAAATTGCCTTTCCTTGGAATATCATTTCTGTGCTATGCTCCTGTGATAGAATGAAATTGTTGTCTCATGCTGACCTGGAAACTGTTATTGAATCCTGAATTCAGCATCCTGACAGTTTCTTCATTCTTTGGAATCTATTACAATAGTCCTTCCAGCTGCTGAGCAGAAATTCTTGCACAATGCTTTTCCCATCTTCAGGGTTTTATTAAGAGGAACAGACTTTTGGATTCTTTTATACATCACGCTACCATCATGGCCTCTTCCAAACTGGATATTTGCTGTCAATTTCTAACAGGTGCATCAAACATACTGTTATTTAGAACTAGCAGGGAGTTACACACTGCAAAAAAACATATAAACTCTTGGTCACTGGCACAAGTCATTGTCCTTGTAGGCTACACTGGGCAAGATATGGGGCGGCGAGGAGGACAAACTGGGGACCAGAAACTATGTTGCTAGTTAGGTGAGAGTCATGTGAGAGGGAAAATGAGAGAAGTCTGAAATGCAGACTTCAGGAAAGGCCAAGGAGGCCCAAGAAGTGGTGGTCATGGTTGTGGATGAAGGGCACTTCTATGCCTAGCATGGTTGGTACTAAGCTCTGCATATGTGGTAAGGCATTTTGAGGTTTGTTCTGCCAGAATTAGTATGGCATATGACAAGCAGCCTAGAATTCAAAAGGGATGCTGTCAGAAAAAGCAGAAACTCACAGTTTCATATGTGTAACCCATTGCATTGATTGTAATTACAGGGAGCATGGCAAAGTGCACGCGTTTAGAAGTCTGAGAAGATAGGGTAGGGGCAGCAACAGAATATTGTTAACAGGTAGCAGGAAGAAGCAAGAAGTGTTATGGTGGAGTGGGAAAGAAATACCACATTATATTGCTGGTGCGAAGAACCTTTACCCCTCTGGAAGCTGATGTAGTTACTAATGCTATCTTATCTCTCCGTTTGTCAGACTGATACCATAATTGATGTTATCAGGGCTGATAAGAATTAACATTGCAGAGGACTTTAGGTTCCCCAGTCCTGTTAGCAGAGATTTTGGAGGACTTCTAGTAAGAACCAGAAGCTTGAAACTGATGTTCAGAGGAACATCTAATGGACAGGTTTACCACTAATATTCTGAATCATTGAAAAAGGCAACAGGGAGGAGATTACCAAAGTCTAGACAAGAAATGACTACAGCATTGGCAAGATTTTCAGTTTAATAATCTTATATATGAGAATAAACCATACTGTGTTGGAACAACAAAAGATACGTTGACTGGTTGAACCAGTTATACTAGCAAGGTGTCATTCAAAAAAGCTGTTAATCCTTCCAGGCCACTGTAAATTCTGGCCATTAATAAACCAGATGTATTGGGCTAATGCTTAATGAAGGAAAGAAGCATGGCAACTAATTTTGCTGTATCTCTTTTATTTTTCCATACAATTAACAGCAGTTATTTTAACTTGATTATGATACAGTGCAGAATTTAAGGGTGTAACAATGCACTAAGGAATACTTGTATATCTCAAATGTAGGCCTGAATTATACCACAGGAGGACAGATGTTGCCACTCCTATGTTCCTTCCATATTATTCAGTTGTTCTCTGTATTCTGGGCAGAGGCTCTGTCTGCTGTCTTAGCATTATGGGAGTTACCATGTGAAAGGCAGCTCCTGTGTCAAATATTTAAACTAGCCCTTAGTTCTGTACTTGCTTAGTCATTTCCCTGCCTGTTTCAAATGCAGTAGGCTCCTTTGTAATTTGAAGCTTATGTTTCAAGGCATTTTTTTAAAGATGATGTTAATTTCACAAGCATGGTTAAGAGGTTCTCACCAATAAAATCAAACACCTAATAGAAAAGCAACCAAGAATCTTCTGGTACCTTAAAATCTGACAAGTTTTACTTGGCATAAGCTTTCATGGACAGTGGCCTTGATGTATCCGAACAAGTGAGCTACAGTCTGTATCAGCTTATGTTTAATAATAATAACAATAGTAATAATAATAATAATAATAATAATAATAATAATAATAATAATAATCGTCGTCGTCGTCGTCGTCGTCGTCGTCGTAGTAGTTCCTCTTTAAGGTGCTTCAAGATTGTCTGTTGTTCTTGCTGCAACAGACTACGGTAGTTGCCCATCAGAAAATCTCTAGTAGTGAGGCAGATACTTTTTAAATTTTTCAGTTTCTTGTATTGTCAGGAGAGTTTAATTTTGTAGGAATGTTAAGTCTGCTTGTGCTTCCTATTTTGCAAGCATCTACTTAATTGCTTTGGGAGACTCAGGTTTTTTTCCTGTAAATGCAATCTTGTTAATCTTCTTTCTCACATCTAGGTCAGGTGATCTGTCCCCAGACAGGAGGAGGCCCAGAACCGTCCAGTGATAAAACTACCATTTCTACACAAGAATCAAACAGCCAGGCTCCTTTAAAATCTATGTTGGTGATAAGTGGAGGAGAAGGATACATTGACTTCAGGATGGGTAGGTAATCTTAAAGAGGCTGAGTGGTCCTGTTTATTAGATTAGTAAAACTACTGAAAGCTCCTGAAGAGTAATATGGTTTATAATTTCTTTCTTTTCCTTTTGAAATGCAAATTAATTTGAGGTTTCCTTAAACTCTCTTTACCTATATTTTTGTATTTGTTCAAGTTTATAGAAAACAGCATGTAGCAGTGCAAACTGTAAAAAAAAATTGTTTGCGTGTTTGAAGGGATTAAAATCTGCCCAAGCCCAAGGTGTGGCCAGATATTATAATCAGGAATTGAGTTTTTCTCTCTCCTACTCTCTGCACTCTCAGAATGTAACCAATTTACTTTATCCCCATGAAACAAATTTACTTTATCCCCATGAGGCTTTTGGAAACTGAGCTGATCTTCTTAGTATAGGCCTGCCCTGCTTCCTGCTTCATTGTTCCCTAGGTTCTGTTGCCTAACCATGCTAGGGCAGGGGTAGGCAATCTGGTTCCCTTCCTATGTCTTGGATTACTATTACCAGATTCCCTCGTCATGGCCATGTTGTTTGAGCCTTATGTGAGTTTTAGTTCAAAGTAGCGAGAAGGCACAGGTTGCCTGTCCCTGTTTTAGAGTGAGGTGGAGTTGAAGACCAGAAACTGGCTTTATATAATCAATGATACTGTGAAGTATAATATCAAGTCCCTTCTCAATAACTTAATACAATCTTTAAAGGAAGAAAAAATCCCATCTGTTCAAGGCTGTGATTGTTTGAAAACTTCCCATTTTATAAATTAGTTTTTGTTGAACTACCTAGACAATTATTTTTATCTAATAATTTTGTTACATTCCTTTCTTTAGAAGGTTCTTAATTTAGGGTTACCGTCATCCCTCCACATTCACTAGGGTTAGGGGCACAGGACCCCATGAAAGTGGAAAAAACGTGAATAACTCTAGGCCCTCCCAAACCATATTTAACACAGAAAAAAATATAATCAGCATATTCAACCCACCGTGGATTCCTCTGAGGCATCAGGGTTCTGTCACAAGGTAGAAGTGGGTGGCTGGTGGGGCTTACTGTCTCCTCCACTGCTGCCCCACACCATTTTTAAGAGGGAGTTACTAGCTTCTTTCACAGTTTCTCAGTCTCATGAGGCTTGCAGTCCCTATTAAAAATGTCATAGGGCAGCAGCAGAGCTAACAGCAAATAATCCATGAATAATCAAATCCACAAAAGTGGAACCTGCAAGTGTGGAGGGCTAACTACTTCCAAATCACCCTCTAAGGAGAATCCGTCTAAACCAGAGGCAGTTTTCTTTTGTTATCTGGTACATGTTCTTTAACAACTCATTGCAGGAAGGGGTTGGAAGCAGAAAGCAACTAATGCTAAGAATGTGAGCTTTTATAAACAGAGCCTATGATTCAGTGTATTTTGAGAACTGAGCATTTTCTTGTACTCAAGGAGAAGGTGACAGTTACTTTATTTTTGTATTAAAATATTTATATCCTGCCTTATATCTGAAGATCTCACAGTAGCTTATAATAAAATCAGTTTAAAACAGTAAAGAAGAAGAAGAACCATAGTTTTAATAGAAGAACCATAGTTCTAAAAGATTACAAATATATCAAGTAGTTTATCAATTAAAAAACAAATATTTTAAATCTGGTTAAAACGATTTTAAATAGTGTAAACCATAAGATATATGGAGCCTGGATAAAATTAGTTAGGCCCAAACACTTCAGTAAAAAGCCAGGTTTCAAGATGGTACTGAAGTGATCCCAGTGTTGGTGCCAGTTGGGCCTCCAGAGGGCTACAGTGAGATGGCACTGCAGAGAAGGCCCTTTCCCATGTCCCTCCACAATGAAGCATTTCCCTTACTGGTGGAACACAGAGCTGAGCCCCCCCACCCCCGGTAGATCTCAGTGCTTGGGCAGGCACGTACATTTTCCCTTGATCTCAACATTTTAATAAGGAATTGCACCCTTTCCTATAATTTCTTCTAGGTATGTCAGCTTGCTCACCTACACTATTTTGTCTTGTGCCCTAGGTGATGAAGTTGGTGAATCAGAACTCCTTGGAGAGGCACTGCAGCTAGAGCCTTCTGTAGCCAAAGCTGAGAGGAGTCATCTTATAGTGTGGCAAGTTATGTGTGGCAGTGAATGAGCCCCTGGAAAGTGGCTTGTGATGGCAAATGCCTTTGCACGTCTTTGGATTTTGTTTTATTTTTGTGGATCCTGTTTCACTGCATAAAGTTTTTGCTTTGCCATTTTACTTTATATCACAAACCTCTCAAACCTTAACAATATAGGAATTATCTTATGCTGTTCTACTGCATCAGTGTTACATAGCAAGAACAAATCAGTTTCCCCAGACAGAGAAATACTGTATTTACTTTCTCAGATGCAGCTTCCTGAACCTCCCACTGCAATCTGTAACAGAATTCATTTCCTTCTACTTTGTACCACATCTGTAGGTCAGATTTCAGAACGAATATTTTCAATTCCTCTCTACAGCATTTATTGAGTAAAACAGCAAAGTTATTTCCAAAAGAGCATTTTAAAAATATCAGATGAATTATATTCACATTATATTCTGTGCATTTAGTAGTGATGGCTAAAATAAGTTGTCTTTACTTTTTCATTTTCAAATCCTTCCAGTCTTGTTTACTTTGGTGTATTGAATGTCCTTTGCTCATATCAAGATCCCTGAGGTGAAGAGATGATACAGAAATACACTGATGATAAGTCTCATGTTTAATTGCTAATAAGGCTAAAATGAAAACTACTGTCCTTATGCCAGTTATGGTATTTTGTGGGAGAAATTCTTCTCCAGTTTCCTTACTTGAGAATTCCTGGAAACATTCTGATTAATTTCAACTGACATTCTTAGAATTATTTGCTATTTTCTCTTACATGTCTTGAGCAGAAGATGCATTACTTTTGCACCCCTGTCATCTTGAACCTTAACTGGTCAGATTCATGGCACTTGATGTAGAGGGACTCAAACAGGGAACAAAACAGCTGAGCGCTTTAACTTGAGAAGTAACAGTGAAGGAAAAATTTTCCAATTATGTCCTTTAAAAATATATTTTATAGCCCCTTTACCTAGTGAAAATGTTGAGAGATTTTTCTTCTGTGGACCTAGTAAGAGGAGCTGCAGGTCATGGGCATTCATGTAATCACTGACATTAATGGGGACAGCACCACTATATAAGGTTCTAAGAATCTACCCCAAGTGTGAGAAAACATGAAATAATTTTAAAAAATGCTCATTTTGTCTCCTCACTATAACTTTGAATTGAGTGTCATCCCTTGAACTTTATTATTCACTTGATGGCAAACAAAGTTGAATGCTATTTTTTAATTTCTTTAAAAGGTGTATCGGCTTACTAGTCTTTAATTTCTTGGAAAGTATGGATTAAAATTCTAACATTTGGGTGTTGCCCACCAAGAAACTTGGATTATTCCCATTACGTGGGACCAGATAATATTTAAGTGACAGAATAGCAAAATTTCAAAACTGTTTCAAATAACAACTTGAAAAACACTAGATACCATCTTGAAAAACTGCCTAAAATTTTTTATGCAATAGAAGCAGTTTGAAATCTGTCAAGAAAACATGTATTTATATATACATACATATATATATATATAATATACATATTAATTTTTTAAAATCATGTTGAGCTGAGATCTATTGTGTAAATATTTATTTAGGCAGCTTTTTAAAAAATAAGCATTTTAACATGATAAAAAATCAGTGAAATTCAATTCAGGACTGTTCATTATAGATTTATATGTATAAATGCTTTTTAAGCACCATATTTTATACACAACTGATATGTTCTGCTTAGTATGTATTTAGGTCATGAGTTTTGTGGCTAAAATGATTGAAAGTCTAATTCTTTGACAGTAGATTCTTTCCCTCCAATATGCCAAAAGTGATAAGTGATCCCAGTTTTATTTAAAATATTCAACTGACTTAGCTAACTTTAGAAAACTTAAGAAAATGAACTGTGATTTAAAAGCAGAATGGAAGGTCCAGAGAAGCTTCTGACTTTTAAAAAATCTCTGTTATCTAAATTGTGCCCCATGCATGTGCATATGCAAAAGGTGTACCCTTTCTAGCATGGGAGAATTTAAGAAATCATTTGGTGAGGGTTTTCAGGAAAGAACAAAACAGTAAAAGGTTCACTGCATGTGCCTAAAGTACAACTGTCAAAGATACATGATTCTGTAATGTTCTCTGTGTACTCTGAGCTGTGCCCTCTGGTAATACTGGATGTCCAGATGAAATGCCTGTTGTCTCTTCACAGATGAATGAGCCTATCACCTTTGTTGCCCCTGTTGGGCTCTGTAAATTCATTGGCCTTGTTTTAATTGGAGCATATTCTCCAGATCTTTCTTGAGTGGTTGAATTGCCACATCTGCATTCTTGGGAAAAAATAGAAAAAATGTTTTGGTTTTTTTCACAGTTTTTTCACAACTTTTATTTTAAAACAATCAATGAACTATTTATCTGAAGTGCTTCACTGCTGTCAGACAACAGATGTGTCTGGGTAGCACATTTACTGACTTGCCAGATGTATTGGGTAAACTGCAATTCTGTTCCCATTGAATCAGTTGCGGTTCACAATAGAAGAGAGTTTAACAGAGATTATCACATATGTAAAGAAGGGCCAGCACACATTCACCTCTCCCTCTTCATTTTTAAAGTTTTACCCGTCCTAAAAATAGCAGATTTAGAAGGTGGGTGTCTTCACCATTCACTGAAATTTACACACTCCCTGTTCCAGAGCACTTTTAATGGTAGGTGATAAAGCTCACTAAATTTCATGCATCAAATAGTTGCCTAAAAAAAAAAATCTGTTTTGAGAATGTCTTATGTATCACGTGCTTATAGTTCTAAAATTGGGAGTGGGAATGAATCTCTTTATATTTAACAGCTTTTGTTAATAGTTTGAGAGAATATTTCAAGCACAAAAAATATGCAGCACATGATTTGTCTGGGTAAATGTGTCTTGCATGGAAAAAGGTAAAATGAAGTTTATATATCCTGCCATATTGTTCATTTCTTGTAAGGTCTTCCTTCGTTGGATCAGTTAGAGCTGGCAGAGTGTAGACACTTTATCATAGGCTGCCTTAGTAACTAAGAAACATTTTATAATCTTCTAATTATTGCTAACTGTTCTAAAGAACATGGTGTCCTGAAGAAAATGTTTAATTGAATATTTATTTCCATGTGAGTATTATGAAAGTTTACCAAAGGATTGATACTGACTTGGCACTCTTGCAGTTGACCCTGTGTAAAGGTTCTTGTAAAAATCCTTAGTTTGTAAAAACGACAGAGTGAAAAACACAGTTCTTTGTGGATGCTGACTTCATTTTCCTAACAGGGTTATGCCATATTGTAACAGACCTATGTTGCACCTCAAAACATTTTTCTGTACACTAGATTTTTTCCTTTCCTCTAACAATTTCATTACTGCACACATCTTAATCTTTTAAACATGTTTTAAAACATTTTATGGTCATTAATTTTTTGAAAAATGTTGTCTAGACACTTTATGCTGAATTTTACTTGCCTCTGTAACCTTGAGATGGATACTGCAGCATTAAACTTGCTGTCTGTTTAAAACTTGAGGCTTCTTTTCTGTGAGCCAGAAAGCTCATATAGCAGTGAAGTTATTTCAGTATTTATTATTGAATCCTTGGGGGTTCAGAATGTAACTTTGTACATGAAATATATATAAATATGTATATGAAACGCACACTTGTGTTTTGGTGTCTTTTTTACATCCCTGTAGTGATCACAAATTGTAACTTCCTGTTAAACCAATGCAAGGCTTACTTACATACTGGTTTTTGTACTGTGTCACATACTCAGTGGCTTGGATTTTGTGTAGTTCAGGAGATGTGGAAAATCTCCCTACTTAACTCAGTCAGACTGGGAATTTATGAAATCATCCTAACATTAATGTGGGAACGGAAAGATAAAGCATCCATTCATAATAAATATTGCTGAAATAAATATGAAAGGTCCATGTGCATGAAGGAAAGAAGATTCATGTCCTCATTTGATGCTATGTGTTCTGTGTTGTGTACGTGTGTCTATCTCCGTCTGTGTGTCTTTCTGTCGGTAGTTAACCTTCCACCAGATGCCTTGCCTCACCATAATCTCAGTGCAATTAGGTCACCATGCAGCTAATTTGAAAGCCTAGCAGCTATCCATCCTTTGTCTTGCAGGATTATTCTTTATCAGTATGGTCAGTTTGTGGCCCTCCAAATGTTAAACACTAGCTCTGCTGGCTAAGACTGATCAGAGCTTCAGTCTAACAACATCTGGTGGATCTTGATATGCACATCTGTGCTTTTAATCCAAAATCCAGTTAGCCATTTTAAGTTTGTAATCTATTTGTATGCCGTCTTGCTTCCTAACCCTCACAACAAATGTAGCCTAAGCTGAGATAATGAGTGGTCCAAAGCTACCAGGTGAGCTTTGTAGTTAAGCACGGATGTCAAGCTATGATTCACTGGTTCAGATGTATCTATTCTTCATACTTGTACCACACAATCTCATACTGGCCTTCTCTACTGCAAGTACAGGTTAATGCTAGAATTCCTTTCCTCTGATGGGTATTGCAAAAGCAATCAGGAGAAGACCTGAAAGATGACCAGTATTTTTTATCTGTCATAGAGCCGCCTATCCCTGTGGGCATTACTTCTTTGTGACTGAAAGTGATGGGAAAAGAGTACTGTACAGTAATCCTGTTCTGATCCATCCATTTTGTAAAATGAAGTGAGGATATTTTGATCCTCCAGAGGTTTTTTGACCTCAGCACCTGGGTTTTTGGCCCAGCCAGCATGGCCAATGATAAGAGACTGTGGGAGCTATAGGCCGAAAAATCTAGATAGTCAAAGGTTCCCCACTCCTGCTTTTCAGAGTAGATGGGTCAGAATAGAATTACAGTGCTGTTTTTATCATCACTAGAAAAATGTGCATATACTACCAATCATACTCTCTTTTCTGGTAACAACCACAGCTTATGCCATTGCTTCATTGCTTTGCTTAAGGATGTCCAGAGCTAATGATTGGTGAGCAAGAACAGCAATAGTTTTTGTTATTTTTTTCAAAACAAAAGGATTACTGTTTTTAATAGGATAGCTTTTTGTTCAGGCCATTAAAGGTTAACGTTCTTCCTGTCAAGAGAAATGATCACATTCATAGCAACATATTCCTTTTCCAGTTAATAACTTCCACTGTTCAAGTAAGGCTGTTAATAATAGTTTTGTCTGTTCTCAGAAAATTATTTCCATTTTCAGTATTTTGTTTCTTATGCACAGTTCTCTCGGCAGGATCCAGTTTGTATTTTTAAGAAGCTATTCCTATTACTGTTTTGCTTTTGACATCATCATTTATTTTTATTGAATAGCTAGATCTTACATGCCAAAACTTAGCTGATGATTCACAGCCTAAGAATGGATAGGATTTCCCTCATGACTGTAGCTGGAATGGAAAAGTCATTGGAGTAGGGCGTTACTTTCAGACTTTTCTTGTGCATGCTGCCAAGTGTTTGGGTACTTAAACCAATTTGTGAAATTAGTTGTTAAAATTAGTTTAAGATATAAAACAAGTTATTACCAGTAGAAGAATTTTAAATCCACAAACCAGATTCAGTTTTAAATCCACAAACCAGATTCAAACTATTATTTATATCACATACTTCTTGCTTGGCAAGAATGAAGTTCTTCTGTATTTCTCTGTTGGACAACATCTGTTAACATGAGAACTTATTTTTAATAAGCAATCCAAATGTTGGGATTGCTGAACTACATCTTCTTTCTGGAAGGTTATGAAGAAATAACTGTTTTTTTTAAGTGTATTTGAAATTGGCTTTAAAATACTATTTTGATTTGTTTTTAAATATTTTTATCTGTTGTGCATGTCTGCAAGATTGCTGATAGGCTGAGATGTGATAAATACATACATAATCTACCAACCAGAAGTTTCTGTTGCTTTAGGCTTACAATATCTTATTGGCATCAAAAAGGTATGTAGAGATGTGAAGACTTAGGGACAAACTAGATGGGACACATCATGTGCATTTCTCTTTTTAAATCAAAAACAACTTTTCTCTCCAGCCATAACTATTCCATTAAAAAAGCTTCCAACTGCTTCTCATCTTGCAAGGAAGAATATGTGGGTACCTATATAATGTTTCTTATACGTGAGTTAAAAAACGCTGTTGAATATTTTTGAGCAGAAAATTGCCTAGTGGGAAAAGAGTTCAGTACTCCCTTTAATTCTACTCTGATTTTTCTGCAAAATGTAGGCCCCTAATGCTATTTTTTATTTTAAAATAGAAAGATGCACACAATACAGCTATACCTAAGGTTGTCCTTGAGCAATTTTGGAAAGGGTCACAAGCTGTTTAGGAGTCTAGCATGTCTCATAGCTTACCTGCCAAAGTGCTTCTTTCTCTCCTGTCTTGGACGATTAGAGGTTGCTGGTGGCCTTCAAAGTAGAAACCAACCCCTTTCCTCCATCATATGACTGTTAGAGGCTGGGACTTCAGTTTGCAGGACGGGACTCAAACAATATTGCACATCATCTTGGTTATATGCATAAAACAGGCATCTTATAGTTCCCGCAAGACTGGCTGCAGGAAGGAGTGGAAGTACAGAGATTAGGAATGAAGCATGGTTCCAGACAATTCTCCTTATTTGAATTTGGGACTTAAAACATCAAGGAAATGTATGAACAGATGGAGGGCAATTTATATGCAAGTATGATTTTTGACATCATAAATATTAATGATCGTGGAACACATTTGTTAAAGCTGAGGCATTAGGCTTTAGCAGACAACTTCCTGGTTTTGTGGAGGCAATGTGGTGGCCGAAAGTTTGATCTCGACAAGGTAAGTTTTAAAAAAAACCGCTGAATTTCTCTGCTTTTCTTTTTAAAAAGCGAACGTATAACATGTGTATGCATGCACACACATTCACACACAAAAGGAACGCTGTAAACTGCAGGATGCATGGAGCACTACGCTTTGGTCATGAGAAGTCGCCCTCTGAAGTTCTGAGGGGGGTTCTTTTGTCAGTGGATTTGGAGGGAAAGTAGTAGAACTGGAAGAAGGCAGAGCCAGGGAGAGTAAATAAGGAATTGTGTAAGTCAGGTGTTAACCGGAGGAGAGAACATCAACCACTCCCCTCACACAGCTTTGGTTTAGCAAGAGCTTTCAGACGTGAGTGACAGGCTGAGGCCAACGGCTGGGCTCCCAGCCAGGCCTGGCTGTACAGCAGGAGACAGACAGGTCTGAGGAAAGACTGGTGCCCTGATGTTCGTCAAGGCCGTGCTAGGATGCCTTGCTTGAGAGGCAAGCGTGAAACACCGTAATAGCGGTCACCAAAATGTGGAATAATGATACAATATTCTTTGAAAATTGGTGTAAAAACGATAAAATGCGTCGATTCCCCATCTTGCTGTATTGCTGGCAATTTTTATTGGATTGCTTTGAAATCTGATACAATTGTAGACGTCACCAAGTAGATCACAGGGCAGTTTCAGGGTATCAGCTCCGTAGATGTCATTCTTACAGGTAGCAGACTTTTGAGACTTAGAATGACAGGACTTTTTTGGAGGGGGGGGGGCGGCAACTTACTGGATTAAAGCAGCATTTCTGCCCCCTTTAATTGGTGTATCTGTATTGATATTAATTGGTATTAAAACTTTGTAACTGTTGGTAAACTATCTTGAAATGTTGCTGCACTATGTACACTCTTACTTTGTGTTAGTTTGGCCTCCTCTGGAAAAGATGGATACCCTGGCTTAAGCCTACATTCTAAGGATGTTTCACAAGGTTAAAAATAAATGGGGAAAACTCAGGGAAGGGCTGAAGCTCTCCTGCATAACTGTTTTAGAAGGCAAGACGCTTCATTCTCCAGAACTGGGCATCCTTTGAACTTGATAGAAATTTTGCTATTTTAAGTAGATTAATCCAAAATTCAGCTCTCTGTTTGTCAGCCTTTTCACACATTTTTTATTTTAGTTATAAGGATTCCTGTAATCTTTGAGGCACGAATTTATATCAAAAGACTTTCTTAAAGGCCTTGACCTCACACATTCAGTTTTTGCTAGAGACGCTGGGTTTGCATACTGAGAAACTGGTCCAGGCCATTCTCATACATATTCCCCAAGGTGTTCATATTTTCTTCTCACAAAATAGTTGTGAGAAATTTCAGCTGTTGAATAATCTCTTCCTAAATTGGATTAAGCTGGCAATATCAATCATGACTAAAAGAAGCAAGGAGGAATGGTGGGGCAGAACCTACCTTTTACGTAATTACACGGCCAGCCTCCTCAGACACAGACCTCATGGTCATAGGCAAGGGTTTATTTATAAGCTGTAGATAGGGTTCACTTAATACAATATATTTCATAGCTAGAGCACCTTAAAATGACTTTGTTGATATGGTGAAGTCGAGGAGCTAGAGGAATGGGGGGTCATATAATGAGGCTACATGAGAGGGTGGAGTGAGTAGCCACATAGATACAGCTCATGCCCTATTCCAGTTCTGAAAGGCTGCGACTTCAAAATCTGATTCATGTTTCAGGTCATCTTCAACAGAAGCCACATAGAAGGAAATGATTATGGATTCTTATTTGAAGTATCTATAAATGTCATTCAGCCAGCCTGCATATGGAGCAGTCAGCCCAGGTAAACAATTTCCATTTTTGTACAGTCACTGGTGACGTCTCAGTTTTCTCAGTCATCTCTTGACAAATGACGTAAGCAGCTGTCTGGAGATTTCACTAAGATATTTCTAGCAATACATTTTCTAAATGAAAAGAATATTCACATTTTTTTGCTCTGGAAATTGTAATCTAACCTGAACATTTAGGATAGGGGCAGGCTAAGACAACATTACACTTGTACACTGGAGCTCCAACAAGTCAAGGCTGTGTGAAAATTGATTTACAGTATTAGTTTGATTAAGGTATTCCAAGGGATTGTTGAGTAAAACTGGAATTTGCTAGGTACAGATGAAATTCCACATAATTAAAACAAACAAAAGTTAAAATATAATTAAATTATAAATAGTTGCCCCCAAGCTACATGAAAATTACTTTTGAAGGAGCCAACAAGAAGTGTTACCTATGGCCGACAATGTCAGTGCCACTTTCTATTCCAGTCTTATGGCTTTGAATGTTAAGCCTAATGATTAACATGATGGCCACTGAACATGCAAAAATTTTTCCCATCTGTTACGATTTTTTTCTGTACAAAATTTACTGTTGCAAGGTTTAACTTTTATTTAATTTGTTAAAAATGCAAAATCCAGCCACCCAATGTTAATGCAAACCAATTAGACTTTTGAGCTCACTAGCAATGAACAAAACATGTCCAGTCTTTTCTAACGTTCCAGTCTCTGCCCAGTACTGATGTGATAGCTGGTATCATTGAAGTATGTCCCTCTATGTAATCCAGGGATATTGCATAGACATTCCTGCTCCCAGCCAATACATAGGTTCTATATCTCTATTTTGTATTTGTAGCAAATTCCAAGGGCAAAGCACTCCTGAATAGTGTAATTGTGAAAATCAATGTATAAACAATACGTTTTGTTAGCTAAATGTACGTGTGCAATGAGCTGGTAAGGACTGGCTGCCCTTACTGTGAATGGATGTTTTTGAAATATATATCCAGTCTCATTAAGAAGAACTCACGCTGTATTATATTCGCACGCACAGAACAAATTAAAGTTAATCAGCATGAAAAACATAACTGTGGTATTAAACAATGTGGGGTCTATTCTATACATTAAAACTGTAACTTCCATGCAAGCATGCCATTAATAAATATGTTCATTTGTATTTGGAAATTGTTTCAGTCCACGCTCTGTACCCTAGGGTTTGCAGTATGAAATTGTAAATAATTGCCTAGCTGAGCTGATGAAATCCCTTGTGTCTTTAGGGCAGGGGTAGGATTATTTTTTTTTAAAAAACTAGTGGTTCTTGTGGTTCACCAGTTTCTTAAATGTACAAAGCAAGGGTCTGGAGAATCCCGCTATGAGGAACGTTAATACAATTTGAGGCTGTTTAGCTTACAGAAAAAGTGAGTAAGGGGAGACATGGTGAAGGTATATAAAATTGTACATGGTCTAGAGAGCTTTTCTTTCTCTCTGATATTACTATAGCCTGGGCTTATTACTGAAACTCAGTGATGACCAATGTCCCTTAAGGTTGGTGAGTTAAGGAGCATAGTCATGAAAGGTGCAGGCAAGTGATCACTGAAAGTAATTGCTACTCAAATTCCTCTCTTGCAAAATCTCAGATATAGCTTTTATCCTTTTGTATTCAACTTGAGTCCTCATGTTGTTTGGGAAGGATGTTGGGACTTAGGTGGGTTGATGTCCTAACAGTAGGACCGTCCTTGGTGAAACTGTATAGAGAAAGAGTGAGGAAATATAAAAGGAATAATTTCTTCACACATTGTACTGTAGTGACATTGACATGTATTCCTTAAAAGTAAGTTGGACACATTCATGGAAGGTAGGATCATCAGGATGGATTTGTGCCACATCTAGTATCAGAGGCAGTGTGCTTTTCCGTATTTCAATTGCTGAGGAATACGAGATGGAGAATGTTCCTTTATGTCCTGCTTGTGAGGTTCCTGTTGGCATCTCCTTGACAACGTAGAGGACTGGGCTAGATAGGCCTTTGGTTTTATCTAGTGGGGCTCTTCTTAAGTTCTTGAGAAGGCTGGCATGAGAGATCCATGTTAAGTGACCCTGGGTAAGCATTGTTGCTTAGGAACACAGTAGTGGACCATGCTCTACCCTTTCCGTATCCCTGCCTTGAAGTGTAGCTGGAGCAAGGATCAGCAGTTATAAATAATATCAGTGAAGAACTATAGAGAGAACAGAGAACTATAAATACCCTAAAGGCACCAGATCCCGTCTGATCTTGGAAGCTAAGTAGGGTCAGCCCTGATTAGTACTTGGATGGGGGACTGCCAATGAATTCCAGGTGCTGTAGGCTATATTTCAGAAGAAGGAAATGGCAAAAACACCTCTGAGTATTGCTTGTCTTAGAAAACCCTATGAAATTCATGGGGTTGCCATAATTTGGCAGGAAATTGAAGACACGTACACCTATCTGGGATGCAGATGGCTGAGATCATTGTCTTACATACTGAACACAAGATGGCACTCTTGCAGTTTACTACACAATATACTAGGTTCATTTTCTTGCGCTCCTATTTCTAATTCACGGATTCTCTTTTTCCATGCCAGTGTAGGGAGACATGAGTATGGATTAGTCTATTTATACCATGCCTGGAAATACCAGTGTGGTGGTAGGATAAAAGAAATACATCTATATTGTAACTGGTGCACTCACTTGAAGATGTGTGCACGTAAAATAGGTAGGATAGGAAAAGTAGTGAAAGGACTAGGAGTAATTGAAAGGGCAATTAACTGCAAGTGGAAAAGCTGGAACAGCTTTCTTATCCATTATGAGAAGGCAAAATATTTCATATCAGCATGGTTGATCAAGAAGCCACATGTGTTTCCTGAGCATATTGTCCATGAGAGAGCTCAAAATGTCAGGGAGTGAGGGTAAAGTTTTTAGAAGAAATATGACCAACAATATATATTTATATGGATTAGATGTTTATAAAAGGATGGATGATAAGGGCAGAAAAAGAGTACTCCTTCGCAGAGTATCAGAACATTGCATTATCCACCTTATAGTACCACAAGATGAAATTAGGGCCACTATTTTACCCAGCATAAAACAAAATAGGCAAATGCATGAAGGGCAATAACTCTGTGTGTGCCTATGTGCCTGCATGCATACCTGCCTTCAAGTCACATGTCAGCATATAGCAACCCCATGAATTTCATAGGGTCCTCTTAGGCAAGCAGTACTCAGAGGTGATTTTGCTAGTTCCTTCCTCTGAAATCTTGTGTACTACCTCTTTGAAAGGCAAACACGGTGATTTGGTCTTGCTGGCTGGGCTTGTGGGAGAACAGAAGGGAGTGCCACTAGCAGGAGTTAAGCCCTCTTTTCCCTCCTTCAGAACTCTCAGTCCTGGTTCCATTCAGTCCATCTTTACGTTTCTTTGAAGTCAGATACCGCTCTGTGTTCCAGAAGGTTTTAATAAACAATGTTGGTTGAAGATATCTGCATGTATTGATGTCGCCTTATTCAGGAAGTCTACAATTGCTTATTACAGTGGTCTGATCCAGCTAGCTATTTGTTATTCTTAGCACATGTGTGCACACATGCATGTGCACACACAGAGCTTTGTCAATATTTATAATTCTATTTACCTTAAGATTATCTATCATACTTTCTTCCCTACAGAAAGATATTCCTCAAGGAGACTACAAAAATAGTAGTCTTAAGTTCTTGATAAAATATGAAAAGAAAAATATGGCCTGATCTCTTAAGGTACACAGTGTCATGTATGGAAACCCCCCTTGTGTGTCTGGTGGCAAGGGTGGATGGAAGAGAATGCATCAGCTAAGACTAAGGGACAGGCAGGCCCAACTGGAAGGAGATGGTCCATGAGGGAGATTGTTCCCAAGCTGTTCGTGGCCTTAAAGGTAATTATGAGCATCACTTTGAACTGCATTGTTAAAGAATGTGGCAGTGAAACTCCTTACTCGTGATACAATAAAGGGGTCAGATGATCTATGCACATTCACCTATTTAAATTGCTAATAAAGTATACTATATGGGTTCTCGCTTCTTTAAATCTGGTGTACATTATTGCCTTGCCTACCATGGAGCAGGACTCAGAAAAATCTCTGGTGTTTTGTCCAAGAGTAAATCTACAATCACTCCGGTGGCAGCAGAGAAAGTGAGAAAATGTTCTTTCTGCTTATAAGATCATTATAGAAACATAGAATCATAGAATCTTAGAGTTTGAAAAGACCCCATGCAGGAATACACAACCAAAGCGCTCCCAATAGATGGACATTCAGTCTCTGTTTAAAAGCCTACAAAGAAGGAAGGAGACTCTACCATACCTTTACACTGCTATTATCATTAGGAAGTTCTTCCTAACATTTAGGTGGAATCTCTTTTCCTGTAGTTTGAAGCCATTGATCCATTTCCTAGTGTCTAGAGCAGCAGAAAACAAGCTTGCTCCATTGTCCATATGGCATCCCTTCAAATATTTAAACATGGGTATCATGCCACCTCTCATTCTTCTTTTCTCCAGGCTGAACATATCCAGCTCCTCAGAGGGCATGATTTCCAGCAGTGATGTATTTTAAGTCTTTTACTCCAAGTTTCAAGTCAAGTCTCAAGTCAAGTCTCAAATCTGGGAGCCAACTTTATACCACAACCTGTATTCCAGAACTTCTGGATAGAGTCAATAAAGTCAGTTGTAACAATTTAAGTAGAGTTGGCTCTCCATTTTTGTGATTTTGCCACCTGCAGCTTCGGAAGTGGGGAATAGGATTCTTCTTACTTCCCATTTGCAAAGCTGGAGGCTTTTTCAGAAGTGGGGAATAAGATCTTTCTTATTCCCCATTACTGAAGCTTCAAGAGCTTTAGAAGGAAGGACTCTTCTTCCTCAAGTCCATTGCCTAACCCATTTGCTGTTCCTCTGAGAAGTGTTTCCACACTATAGGCTTGAAACAGATCATCATGTGACCAGTAAGTTGTAAGGTTTCTGGAGGAATGTGTTATGTTACTGAACCAAGGGCAGCAAGTCAGTCACTAAAATTATATAAGTCTCAAGTTGAGTTGAGTCAGTGTGTAATTTTTGCCAAGTCAAGTCCAAATCAAGTCACTGAAGTGACTTAAGTCTGACTTGAGTCCGAGTCAATCGACTCGAGTCTACATCACTGGTTTCCAAGCCCTTTAGCATTTTGGTCACCATCCTCTGGACATGTTCCAGCTTGCCAATATTCTTCTTGAATTGTGGTGCCCAAAACTGGATGCAGTACTCCAGCTGAGGTCTGATCAAAGCAGAATAGAGTGGTGCTATTACTTACCTGAGCTGGACACGATGCTCCTATGGATGGAGCCCAGATTCACTTTGGCTTTTTTAACTGCTGTAACACACTGTTGACTCATGTTCAACTTGCAGTTTGTCAAGATTCCTAGAACCTTCTCACATGTACTGTGGTCAAGCTAAGTGTCACCTATCCTATATCTGTGCATTTCATTTTTTCTGCCTAAGTATAGTCATTGTTAAGATTTTGACCAAATTTCGTCCTCTGCATCACTTTTGCAAGATCAGAGAGATGAGTCTCACACAACTTATTAAACCTTTTGCAACAAAATGTGTAAGTAACTGTCTGTAGGCTGGTTGTTTCATTTTGGCAGTTCATGAAGGTGCCTTTTCACCAAAGAACATATATTTCAGCAAAAAAGGCCCAAGTTGGGATTTCCAGATAAACATTTGAAAAACAAAACACTAAACCAAACCAAACTTAAGAGCCAAACATATCAGAGGAAATAGAGAGTTTTCATTATATACTATAAAAGTGCGACTTGTTCTATACATATTGCTTTTTTGCTTACTTGTGTCCAAACCAGAGCTTGGTAACATCACATTTTTAGATTACTGCTTCCTGAAAACCCCCACTAGCGTAGCCAAGGGTCATGTTTGTTACCTGGGGAGTCCTGGGAGCTGTAGTTCATAAAAGTATCATTTTTAGGCTTTGTTCAGAATCAGATGTATCTGTGTACTTTTTTGAATAAGCTAAAAAAAAAGTGTTCCTTCCTCTGAAAGGACGCAATCACAGACCTGATTTGTTGCTGCAGTACAGGCATAGGGAAACTTTGGGCCTTCAGAAGCCCCAGAAAACATGGTCAATGTTAGGGAGCTGTAGTTGTAGTCCAAAAGATCCAGCTGACCAAAGACTCTCTGTAGTATTACTATATTCTGGTTACAAGTAGTGGAAAGCAAGATGGGCGTAATGCTGTGAGAAATCAGCAGAACGCTGTGGACTATTTCTTTGCTGTTTTGCAGGCTGCAGTGTTTGATTAATCAGTTTGATGAACTGAATATTTCTTTTTAACTCAATCGAAGATATGCCTCCACTTAATCAGGCAGCACAGTATCCTGCCTTTTGTTGTGGCAGTCCAGGCAGCAGTGCTCACAATGTTCCCATTCTTAAGTTATCTGCTTAACTTTTTGCAAGGTGACTGCATTATCTGTAAGATGGCCAAAACATACTGCTGTCTGAGGTCAAGGACAAAATAGTGCTTTCCTCATGGCATGTACAAAAGCAAACCAGATGGGCAGATGAATCTTACTTCAACCAGAGCTTTGGGTCTGTTACCGTAAAAAAGCAATGTGTTGCTTATTATCGAAAGAAGAAAATGTGTGCGGTGAGTAACATTGCTTTTAGAGCATGATCTCCACCCTCTGCAGTTACTCAGCAGTGTTGACCAGACAGCATCTGCAGGGAGCAGCCATGTAGCTTGGGGAAGGGCTGAAACATTCACCATGTGGTACACACACCACTGTCGGTTCCATGCCCCTCAGCATCAGCGCTGGGCCTGTACTTGTTAAATATGGGCCTCACTATTCGCATGGTTTCAGAGGACAGTACTCCGAAGAAATTCTCTGTTTGAAGGGCTGTTCAATCCAATCCAGCTTAAAAAACCACGAGAAGACAGAGCTGAGACCTTGAAGTTAAGGATCAAATTAGCAGTTGTATGGCAGACTGACTAGACCTATATATGGTCTGGTCACTATTTCTGTTAAGATTATACCAACTGTTTTCAAATTGCTTTTCTTTATTTGTAGCTTTTCACATAAAAGTGTTCTAATGCTGCCTTTTGCCTCTAACAGTGTACATAAACATACCAGTCTTAGGCAACTCTAGGTAATCCAATTGTCCACCTTTTTTCGTGGGGTGGTTGCAGGTGTGGCATTTACTTTTTTCAGCTCCATCTTAAACATCCTCAGCATATACGTGATTTCTCAGTGTAAAACTACCGCAGAAAGTTTTGAGCATCCTTACCTTTGCTTCCTGACACTCATATTCCATTTTTTGCAAAGAAAGTCATGTGAATCTACGAGTCATGTCCAAAGCTTATAAAAATTACTTTTAAAAGTAATTTAGTTAAAATTAGTTCCAGCTGCCCTTTATTTGCTATCATTTTTACAGTTTTAAAAAGTAACTCTATATATTATAATATATAATATTAATATAATGAGTATAGTATTTTATGTCTAAGTTAGTTTTTTAAAAAACCTGGATGCTACAAGCTGCTAGCCTGTGATACAGAACATCTCTAATTCGTGAGGCCGCATGCAATCTGCATCTAGAAAAACTACCTAAAACCAGTTAGAGTTAAAACTGTTCAGGAAGTGAAGTTGTCCCTCCTCGTTATGTAACAATTGCAGCGCAACCCAGTTATACGTTAGTTATCAGTGAGGAAAACAAATTATTACAAGTAACTTATTCTTTATAATTAGTTGCGTCCCATCTTTGGTCATGTCTAGCTTCAGCCTTAGCATTATAGGAGCTAAGGGCCTTTTTACTGTTGCTGTCTCCACTATGATATAAACATGAAGGACTCTAATACAACACTAGACCTGCACCTGAATGTATTTTTCCTAGTGAAAGGTGTGTGGCTTTCCAGAGCAAGCAGGTCACAGAAGGAGCTGGTAGTTTTAGGTCTTTCGTGGGTGGAATTTACCATATTCTGCCATTGGCAACACTTAGACAAAAAGGGTCTAGGCTAAAAGTGGCAACTCTAGAAATAATATATCTCAGACTTTTTTCCCCCCCTCTTTGTTGTTTGGCCAACTTCCCAGACACCACATCTGCTTTTTTACTTCTACCTTTCGGTATTGAGCGGTTCGGAGCTCATGCTGAGAGAATACAAAAGCTCAAATGATGTCTTGAAAGAAGTGAAAATGCTGAGAACTTATCCAGATGAATAGTGAATGCAGGCTCTAAATGCTTTTTTAAAAAAGCTCTGTATCCCATCTGATCTTGGAGTTGAAGGCACATACACACACATTATTGTCTCACAGATTGCCACCCATTCAAAATCAACAGCATGATATCCACGTGTGGGGTGGGAGGAATACTCCAGTGCTGTTTTGTGTGTTTGTGTGCGTCTGCCTTCAAGTAGTCTGTCGACTTACGGTGAGCCCATTCATTTCATAAGATTCTCTTAGGCAGGAAGTACTCAGAGGTGGTTTTGCCAGTTCCTTCCTATGAACTGTAGCCTATATCACCTGGTATTCCTTGCTGGGCTCTCACCCAAGTACTAACCAGGGCTGACTCTGCTTGACTTCCAAGGTCAAATGAGATCTGGTGCCTTTAGGATACCTGGCTATTAAAAGAAAAAGTAGAGTAGACATATATTTTGTCCCTGAAAAAGAGCACACAGTCTCTGAACAGTTAAATAAATATAGTATTTTTTAAAGGTTCATCCATCCAGTATGGAGCCACTGCCCCAGGAATAAAGGTGGGCCAGGACACATACAATAATGTGTGTGTCTCTGTGTGTGTCTGTGTGTGTGTCTGTGTATGTGAGTATGTTGTGAATGGTTTTACACAAATGAAACTGAAAGCAGGGAATGTGTACATCTGTTCTTTCTACTTCCAGCAACTAACAGCATGTTCCCAGAGCACAAATAATGGGTGGAATCTTTAGTACATAAGAAGATTCTTGCTTGATCAGACCAAAGGCTTTTCTAGTCTAAGGATGGAAAGAATACTCAAAATATTCAAAAAATGCGTGAAAAACAGATTTCTCAAGTATTGAGAAACTAAACTCTGGCAAGGAGAATCTTAGATGAGCAAGAGCCTTTGCAGTTCAGGATTTATTCTGCACAAAAATTGCAGATTTTTAATAACATTTCTGCGAATTCTGCTTTTTTTGGTGCAGGAGTGCCAGGAAACTTGTTTTCTGTACAGGAATGTTCTCTGCAGAAAATGCTTTTTTTTTTGTACAAAAAATGTTAAGTCCCAGACTGTGAATAGTCTTTGAAAACTATACCGTTTTCAACACCTTTTTCACAATGTGTAGAAAAAGGGGGTAAAATATTCTTGATTGCAATAATGAAATTTACAATGATTGCATCACTATTCCAGTCCAGGATGTTGTTTTTCACAATATTCAACTGCAAACAGCACATCGAATGGCCTCCTCCATTTTTTCCTCCCAGAAATAGGAGCTCAGAGGCATATTGAGTATATTAGCCACTCAGAGTTTATGAGTTTATGAGACATTGACAGACTTGTCCAGTATACATTTATTTAGTCATTTCAGCTAGTGGATATCACCACATCTTGTGGTGATGAATTCCATTAGTTAATTAATAATTGTGCATAATGTGAAGAAGTACTTTCTTCAGTCTGCCTTGAATTGTTCGCCAGTCAGATCTTCCCTCCCTCATCAAGGACAATCAAACACTAAGGACAGGGGTAGGGAAGGTGTGTTGTGCACCACATTAAGGTCTCAACTCCATTTTTTGTGGTCCACCAAATCCCAGCACCCCATAAAATGATTTTTTTTTGTAAAAAAAATTGCTTCGCAAATGCCCCAAATTCTGTTTCAATGCCTGAAAACCACTCCTAATTCCCCAAATGCCCTGGAAAGCCAGAAAATCAGCTAACAATCATATGAAAAATATGGAAATGCAAATTAGCTAGTCACTTTCAGGTTTCAGCTGTTCTTCTACAGAAAACATACTTAGTGTAGTTCATTGTGGAGAGGCCTGTTGCAGTTTAGTCGTCTCTGACTTGGGGAAATAGCCTGCATGGCTAGAGGAAGATGCAGGATCAGGTTGACTGAACATTGTTTAGAGCTCAAGCCAAGGCCACTTCTGTGACAGTGATGGGAATGGACGCATGATGCCTTCTTATTAGCATTGTGTCAGCACAGTGTCATTTGGCTGAGATATTTTGGGTTCTGAAGGGATCATTATGCTCTGGACCCAGAATGGTGCATGGGAACTCTCATTAGCTTGCTATGATGAGAATGAAAAACACTTTTCTGATTAAAATTGGCTGTATCCACTCCTGCATTTGAACTGCAGGTGTGGAGGAATCATCTGCTTATTCAACTCCCTGATGGGACTGAATCACCCCTCTCCCTTCATTCATCCAAATCTGCCCCAGAGGAATCAGGCTGCATGTAGAATATGTGAAAAGGGACTGCAGGGCAGGATGAGGAGAGGAAGAGAATCTCCGTTTGCACAAATAACGGTTCTTTCATGTAATTTTGGACTTAATTCATTGTGGTTGTGCCGAAGAAGATTCCTCTTCACCCTTGGCACTGACAGTGGAGCACAAATCTGAGTAAAAAGTGATCAAGACCGCAGAAAAAAGCTTGAGAGAGAGGTGTGTGTGTGTGGAGTCTCTGTGCCTATTGTGAAGCAACCCGTGTGCATGCATGTTAATGATACAGAAAGTAGAGCTCTTTGTCACAGTAGATAATGGAAAAATCCTGAGACAAAAGGGAAATTACATCGTGCATGAAACCAATTAAAATACAGATTAGCTAGCTAGCAAGAAAAACTCTGTCCAAGCACCTATTGAACATTTATGGAGGATTTAGATGGTCCTTTTTCTCCCAGTTAGAAAGGAACTGCTGCACCAGTGAGCGTGTCCTTTCCACTCATTCTCATTCTTCCTTTCCTTCCTTCATTCCCTCTTTTTCTTTTCTTTTTTTTTGTTTTTGTTTTACGATCAAGTCCCCCTGCCCACGGTTGGACAAAACACACAGTCCAGATTACACCTCAAGGAACTGGGTTGACCAAATTAGCTTGGTACAAGTTGCATTTTCATCCAGACTTCAGGGCTGAGGCTGAAGCTAGACTTTTTCCTTTCTCTGAGGCATCACAAGTTATTATTTGTGATGAGAAGTACCACAAGGGTCAAGCCACCGGGCACAAGTTCAGAGCTACATGTGTGCATGCCTTCTCTCACTCTCTCTCCCAAAGAATGACATTCAGAAAGTTCCTCCTCCTAGTGTTTTTCTTCTTTGAGCTTTTCAACCATCATGGTGTTTCCTGCTCTTCTTACTAGTGAAATTTAATATTTAGAAGAGTTTAGAGCACTGGAGAGGAAACGGTAGTCACCTCAGCATAGAATCATAGAGTTGGAAGAGAGCCCAGGGGCCATCCAGTCCAACCCCCTGCTATGCAGGAACACCCATCAAAGCATTCCCAACAGATGGCCATCCAGCCTCTGCTTAAAAACCTCCAAAGAGGGAGACTCCACCACACTCCCAGGCAGCATATTCCACTGCCAGACAGCTCTGACCATCAGGAAGTTCTTCCTGAGGTTCAGGTGGAATCTCCATTCCTGCAGCTTCAATCCATTGCTCCTTGTCCTAATCTCTGAAGGAGCTGAAAACAAGCCCGCTCCCTCTTCAACATGACATCCCTCCAAATATTTAAACATGGCTATCATGTCCCCTCTTAACCTTCTCTTCTGCAGACTAAACATACCCAGCTCCCTAAGCTGTTCCTCATAGGGCATGACTTCCAGACCCTTCACCGTTTTGGTCGCATCTTCATCTCTCCAGAGAGGCTCTGAATGTTGTTGTACTGATAGCATTCGTGATCCCTCACCGTTGACTATACCAGCTAGAGCTGATGTTATTAACCTCACATTAGCCATTTGAGCGCTAGAGGCACTCTGGTCAAATCAGATACTGGGCATAACTGCAGCATCCTGTAAAAGAAATAGGAGAAAAATGCACCTACTAGGTAAGGGGAGGAAGCAGACATTGGGGCAAGAAAGAGAGAGGCATGAGGATGAGATGTAAAAGGAGAGACATTAAGAATATTTACACCACAATTACAGTGTTTTGATTCCACTTTAATTGCCATAGTTCTATCATAGGAACTCCAGGATTTGTAGTTTCATGAGGTACTAAGAATTCTTTGCCAGAGAGATCTATGTTGTAGTTCACAGGTGTATGAACAAGAGAATTGTAACTATCTCACCAAACACCAATCCCAGGATTTTATTTTATTTATTTTTTAATATTTTATTACATAAAACGACATAAGTACACAGGAATACAGTAAAAAAGTAAGACAAACAATTTACAACAGTAATTTACATCCATAATTCAAGTATAATACCTACCATTATCTATTAAGGATCTCATCATATGTCCATAAATTCTACAGAGAGTTTGGGATAACCTTGTAAATCATCTATTGCATTCATATATTCATTGAATGGAAACCATGTTTCATCAAAAGTTTCATTCCTTTTTATTCTCCTATATGCTTGCATATTGTCTAAGAGTTTCTCTAAAAGCCATAAATCCCATATTCTTCCACACCAAGTTTCCAGAGAAACATCTCCAGTCTTCCAGCATCTAGCTATTTCCATTCGGACAGCCGTGATAAAAATTACAATCAAATTCTTGTGTTCAAGCTGTTAGTTGTCTTTAGAAAAAATGTTCAACAATAAAAGTCTGGGACAGTATTTAATATCTTGTCTTGTGATTATCATTATTTGTCTTATAACCCTTTGCCAAAACAGATCTATTTTAGGGCATTCTACCCACATATGGTTATATGTACCAATAACCTCACATCCTCTCCAGCATTTTGGTGAAATATTATTTCCTATCTTTGACTGTCTAAGAGGAGTAAGTTGCCATTTGTGGATTGTTTTAAAAGCATGTTCCTTTATTAGTGCGTATCGGGATTTAAATGGTAATGATAACGAGACATTGTTTCAATCTTTCCCTGGAATTGGGATTTTCAAGTCTGACTCCCGTACCGTTTTTAGACTAAGTGTTTTTCCATATATATGCATATTTAAACAATTATATATGGATGAGGCCAAGGCATCCCAGGATTTTAAAGAATAGAGGCATGACAGTTAAAGTGGTATCAAACTGCTATAATTGCACAGTGTGGATATGTCCTAAGAGTGAGTGGGAAGAGAAAGTGGGGAGCAAGGCCAGCCAGCAGATTTGGGATACAGATCAAGGGCCCTTCTGCACTACCCTGTTAACAGTGCTATTATTCCGCTTTCAGCATCCTGTGGAATTCTGGGGTTTATAGTTTACTGAGGCCAAAGAGCTCTCTGGCTGAGAATTATAAATGGCCCTCCCTAAACAGAAAACCACAGGATTCCATAGGATGTTGGAAGTGGAATAATAGCATTGTAATAGTGCAGGGTGGAAATGCCCTTAGTCATACTTGGAGAAGACCCACTGAAATCAATGTGACTTTTATTAGTAATTATAGTCTGATGATTTAAATGAATCTTGAAAGCACACAACAACAAGAACTCCCTGTATAGTTGACTGTGGATTCTACCAGATCATACAGTACTTCTACTTCCCACTGGCTCCTTGCTCCCTTGTTTTCAGGAATGATTGGAAGGGGACAGCAGCTGCAGCTGAGTAGATGTTCTTCCCACTCTCTGACCAAAGCATGGCCTGAGATTTCCTAGTGGCTATCAATGTGTTGTCAGGCTGCTTCTCTTAGGAAGATTAGTGCTAGCAATACTTTCTTTATATCTAAGTAGATCTTTAAAGAAAGAAAGGTAGGGAAGGAACTTAGATTAAGGTTTATTTCATGTTTTTTCCCTCCTCTTTCCAGACCAATAATTGTTTGCAGCAAAACTAAGGTAAGTTAATTGGGATTTTTAGAAAGAAACTTAAAGGATTTGAACTGCTTTTGCTTTCAGAGGACAGACTGTATAAAATAAGAAAGTCATTCTTTATTTGCCCAGCTTTCGGTGGTGAGGGCAGTGTTGTAGTAGGGTCAGGTCTCTTATTAGCATTGTGTCAGCACAGTGTTTCCAGGCTTTTTAAATGAAAAAGGACCATGATATCCCCTAGAGCAGTATGGTACAGTAGTCTGAGGGCTGGACTAGCTCAGTGGTTCCCAAATTTTGATTCTCTAGCTGTTTTGGACTTCAACTCCCAGAAACCCTAGCCAGCTTAGCCAACAGACAGGAATTCTGGAAGATGAAGTCCAAACTATCTGGAGGACCAAAGTTTGGGAACCGTTGGACTAGGATTCTAGGTGACCAGAGTTTGTTTTCTCACTTGGCCATGGAAACCCACTGGGAACCCCCACACCCTCAGCAGCCTCGGAGGAAAACAATGGCAAACCCCCTCTGAATAAATGGGTCATGTCTTGTTTCAATTGTTTAATAAGTTTTTAATCTGTTTAAATTATTCTTACTGTTTTAAACTGTTTAAATTATTTTTACTCTATGCCATTCTGAGATCTTTTGGATATACCGTAGAATACAGATATTTTAATAACAAACAAACATACATTATTTAATTAATTAATAATTGAATACTGGCCTCTCCAGATATTTTTGACCAACTTCTGGAAGCCCTGATCATTGGTCAGGTTGACAGGGACTTCTGAGCACTGAAGCCCAACATGTTAGAAAGACCAAAAGTTCATAATATAACTGTAATAGTTTTTAAAATAACTTTTCACCTGTGTCTGAGGAAGGAACACGAGAGGCAGTGCTCCCAAAGTTGTATGCCATCAGTATTATCAGAGCAGGAGTGGGGAGCCTTTGCTATTCCAGATGTTTTGGATTACAACTCTCATGATCCCTTACCATTGGCCATGCTGGATGGAGTTTTTGGAGGCAAGTCCAAAATATCTGAAGAGCCAAAGTTTCCCTGTCCTCACTGTAGCAGATACCTTAATTGTATTTCTGAAAGCCAGTGTGGTTAGTGGTTTGATTTATTTATTTTTATTTATTTTGTTGTATTTCTAAACCGCCTTTCTCTCAAAATTGGGACCCAAGGCGGCATTGGATTACGACCCTGGAGGCCAGGGTTCAATCCCCCACTCAGACATGGAAACCCAGTGGGGGACCATGGGTGAGTCACACACTCTCAGCTCCAGAAAACCCTGTGATAGGTTCACCTTAGGGTCACCAAAAGTTGGAAATCACTTGAAGGCACACAACAACAACAACAACAACAACAACAACACAGGCTCAACTAAGCTGCCTGCTTTAATTAAGTCATAAACACAGAATGATTATAAAACTTTGCATTAAAAAAGCAGAGATTTTATCAGTCTATCTGTAATGGTGTCTTTAACAGCTTTTCAATTGTGGGGCTGGATCTGGGGCAGGATCTGAAATCCATAGCTCAGCCCTGTAATTCATCTTGTTTAAACAGAGACTGTCAAGTCACTATTGTTGTTTTGTAGCCCTTATCATCTTAATTCTCTGCTGGAAGGCAGGGCGAAATTGTTCTCTGAAGCTGTTTAGTGTTGCCTACAAGCTTAATCTAAAGACTGTAATTTGACCTTTAAAAAATTAAATCCTGTTTTAACTGTTGTGGCTATTCTTTGTAGGCATGAGGGCAGGGATGACATCTTCAAAATGTGATAATCATATATTTGACACCCTTGGAAACCAGAGAACATATACAATTTGTGTCTAGTATTTTCAAACATGGTTATTATCACAGCAGCTTGAGGAAATTTCTTATGATTGAAAACATTTTAGGTTATCATGGATGACCTTAAATGCACAATAGTTGAACAGGGTTTTTCCTTATTTCCCAGCCAAGCATGAAAAAAAAAAACTGTCTAGAGGATGCATCCAAAGGATAATAGCCCAGCCAGGATCAGTTCTACCCATCCATTCACCCTGGCCTGGCATCTACCTCATCACAGAACATATTTGAATAATCTGATAGTACATCCCCTCTAACTAGCCTGATTTGGCAGGGATAGTCCCAATCAGCAAAATATCCCAGCTCCTCTTTCCTCTTCCCACTTTTCCCCTTTGTCCGCACCTTACTTCAGGTGCTGCAAACTGAGTTCAAATGCAAAAGTAGTTTGTACTCAATTAGCAGTGGGAAGAATGGAGCAGGGGGCAGAGTCTTGCCCTTCCCAGTAGGCTCAGGCAAAACAAACTGCTGCAGTCTCCTAGCTGTTCCTCCTCTTTACTAACTTCTGTCTTCTTGACCACATTTTGATATTGCTTGGCTCTGATGTTGCTTGAGTTTCCTCTGTGAAATGTTGGAGGATACAAAATTATTCAGATTGGCTGTAGTGTTCTAAAATGTTGCCATAGAAAAGTAATTCTGAACACTAGGCCCTCCAGATGTTTTCAACCAGCTTCCATAATCCCTGATCATTGGCCAGGCTGGCAGGGACTTCTGGGCATTGAAGTTCAATATGTTTGGGGGACGAAGAGTTGAAAATTTCTGCTGTAATGACTTGTAAATAACTTTTCGTCTGTGTCTGATGAAGGAACATTAGAGGCAAGGCCCCCAAGGTAGTAACTAATTTCAGGTGACAGTTATTGGTCCCAGATGAGACTGGTTATCTGAATAGGTACTGTCAAGTGCTGAATATGGAGAAAGCTCACATCCCAAACTCACCTGAAGGAAAGGGTTGCCAGTTCAGAAACTTCACAGGTCTTGAGATTTCAGGAGCAAACACTGAGACTTAAACACGGTCCCTGATGGTGTCTCTAGGGGCACCCCTGATAATGTCATTAGGCATGCTACTTCAAGCATGAAACACATTTGTAGAGTATGCCATTCAAATAAATGTTGTCAAGTCTAATAAATGAAGAAAGTATATATACATGTACTTTTCAAGGCAGCATTCTTATTCTAGGATTCCTTCTACTTACCCTGAGAACTGGAGAAGAAGACCCTGAGACTCGGGATCTGGCTATGTGAGCTGGGAGCCCCACCTGGAGGCCTATTTGCAATCCATACAGTTGAGTGATATAATGTGCTGCCATCTTCTTCCAGAAGTGCTAATCTCCTTCCCAGAGGCCTACAGACTTTCACCATTCTCCAGAGGCTCAGCCTGACTTTACTCTGTTCCACCTGGGAAAGATAAGGGTGACTTTTCCTGAAGTCCTGGCACTCTGGCCTGAACTGCCTTCCCACCCTCCCACTCTTAATGTTTTCTGTCACAATCTTGGGCCAAATCCTGTTCAGGGAGAATTAAGGTCTTCATGCCCTTCACTCCCATGTTTGGGGAGTCCCCTTAAAGGATTGTGTGGGTAGAGTGATCAGAACCAGGAACAACTTGGGGGCTGGTGATCCTGCCTTACTCTGCGTGGCAAGGAAACCATGCAATGGTTTTGAGCCATGTGAGATTACACAGTTGTCACTGTGGTGGGCAGGGGGAAGCATGCTTGTTGGATGACAGGTGGATTAACCAGGCCCAGGATCTGTGCTTCATGCCAGGTGTAAATAATAAAGCTGTGGACTTTTAAGGTGTCCAACCTATCATGTATGTGCATTGGGTCCCTCTATGTCAGACCATTGACACTAGACTTCTTTTATTGAAATGCATATGTTTTAAACAGCACTATGATAAATAGATATTGGCTATAGAGTACCTTGTGGGACCTGATTCTAAGGATGATGCCCCATATTCCACAGCAGTTGCAAGGGATGAAGAATGAATCAGCTATGCTTCCTCCCACTCTATGCAGAGGGAAGAGGAAGGAGGAGGTTCAACTCTCAATTTTTTGCTCTTATTTGCTTTTGTGCACTATATTAAGGAGACACTAAAGTATCAAGATATCCCTGGTATCTCAGCTCTACCATCCCGGCTCCCATGGGAAGTTCCACACCTGTCACCTCTCTATTGTCAGAACTTTGATATTAATGCTAACATAGTATATCATTTAAAAAGAAGCACTTAATGCTAATGCATTATTTTACAACAACATTCTAGGCTCTTATTACTTGTCATACATGTTGCAGTCCCCCTGAAATAGATTTTTAGGGGTTGCTGTTATCAGGATTCTTCTCTGTCTTTTCAAGCTTTTCTACCTCTCAGAAACTCTTCCTTAGTTTAGCCAGATTTCTGACAATGACGTAGTGCAGATGGAGCTTAGTCTTTCCTAATGAGAACACAAAAGTTAATGTTTTGAAAGTGCCCAAGTATGGGGTGAGAGAAAGCTTAGGAAATGGGTGCCATAGGGAAAAATAGAGTTATCTTATGGACTTAGGGCAAAAGGTACATGTGACATTAGTGCAACTATTCACACAATAGCAGACAACTCCTTAGAAAAGGTAATAATGCTTGGTAAGATGGAAGGTAGAAGGAAAAGAAGACTGCAATACAGATGGATAGGCTGATGCATTCTGGGCTGGCTGGAGTTTCCGAAGACTGCTGAGGTCTTTGAAGCATGTAATGCTTGTAGAAACCACTAGATTAATTTCATACAATGACTCAGTCATTAATCAGAATGGAGCCTGCAGTCAAGAAATCAGAAGAAGATTAGGACTTGGAAGGGCAGCTATGAAGGAACTAAGCAAGATCCTCAAGTGTCAAGATATGTCATTGAATACTAAAGTTAGGATTGTCCCTGCCACTGTATTTCTGTTTAAGGTTTTGAAAGCTGGACGGGGAGGAAAGCTGGTAGGAAGAAAATAAACTCATCTGAAATGTGGTACTGGAGAAGAGTTTTATAGATACTGTTGACTGCTAAAAAGACCAATAAATGGGTCCCAGAGCAAATCAAGCCTGAATTCTCCCCTAGATGCCAAGGCGACTAAACTCAGACTGTTGTACTGTAGCCATATAGTGAGAAGGCACTATATTATTCACTAGAAATGAAAATAATGCTTGATAATTTAGGAGGCAGTATGAAAAGAGGAAGACCATATTATTGATGGATGGCCTAAATCAAGGAAGCCACAGCCATGAGTGTGCAAGACCACAGCAGGGCTGTTGATGATAGGGTGTCTTGGAGATCTTTTATTGATAGGGTTGTCATAGATTGAAATCAATTTGGTGGCAGTTAAGAACAAAGATAAACCAGCGGGGTTGGGGAGAATCCCCTGTATTCGCAGAAAGAATTCAGGGTTAAATAGTCATGCTGAAGCTGAATATGTATGGGTCTGGTCAGCATGTGTGGATAGGAGACAACATGTGAACTCTATGAGTGCTATCACGAAAAACAGGAGACCAAAACTGAGTATAAATGTAATAAATATGTCTTCTAAAAATTTGAAATAGAAGTTATTTTCTTAACCATCTGGAAATATTCTCTAAAATGCTTGCCCACAACATCTGAGCTCTGGTTAGTGTAGAAATCATGAAGAACAGATTGCAGCTTTATGCCTATGTTATGTTTCTTAATAGTGGACAAAACTACATTGTTCTCTTGGAAGTATTTTATTGGTGAATACAAGCATTTGGCAAGCATTTAAAAATCAGTAATTCTGGGCATGCTACTTACATTATGTGTATTTATTCACTGGACACCACATGGAGGCATTTCTTCTGTGCTTTTTTAAAAACTTAAGCACAGTCCAGAAGCGGATAAAAGGATTAAAGGTTATTTACATTCCGTCTGAAGTTCCGCTTTGGAAAGTGGTTAAGAAAACAAATTGTGGTCATAACGTTACTTACAAGGTTTTAAGACTTAAAAAGGGACATTCAGCTCCTAAGAAAGCCTGCCTATGGGCTCTTTGAGACTGGTCTAAAGAAGTATGAGCTCTTGCTGCATAAAGCCTTTATTTATTTATTTGGTATTGTGAGTGGTTGTTGCTTCCACTCCCCCTTTTTCTCCTATCAGTGGGCTCTGTTCTTTAATTTGGGGGTGGGGGTGTCAGTTGGCAAGCAATAGCAATTTCTTGGATTCAAACTAGAAAGTTTTTTAAACTGGGGACATGGTTTGCTGAGGTTAGGGTGTCATCTTATGTTGTGAAATGGTCTTGTCTCTAAATTTTGATTTGTATTTTTTTTTGTTAGTTTCAGTGCAAAAGTGCTATTTCACGATTTTACTGATGCAGTCATGCACTATGATGCTATAATTCTATTTTTTTTAAAAATGGAGAAAAGGTGGGCGGGGGGATAAGGATAAAAGAAGAATCACCTTTCCTACCGTCCATGTTAAAACCATCCTTCTGCAAAGATGTAGCTTACCTCAGGATGCACTTCTTGGGGGAGTGGCCAGAACCTCAGTATGCACCACAACAACCAATGCACACATACCCCTTGAGGCTTTTTTGATCTGGTATATCTCAGATACTTCTTTTAAAAAAACAACAACACCCATCGGAGGGTGGGAAATCAAAGTTGCAGCTGCTGCTGGGACCTGCCAGCATTATAGTTTGGAATAACAAAAACATGATTGGGTCTTTAAAACAAAAAACCAAAACCCCCTAAGAACTACAGCTACATATACTTCAACCTCCCGCAACATTTGCCCTGTCTGTCTTCTCCCTGTATTGCATCTATGAGCCCCTATACTTAACAATAGGCTAGCTTGTGATATCCTTAACGTTTCAGTGGTGTTCTGATACTAAATAGAGATCTCAAAAACCTGGTATTGAATTCAGGTTCATGTCTGGTATCATAGCAGTAGGACCACTGCTGTCCATCACCAATTCATCATTCTGAAATATGAAACTTCAGGTCTGTTTTTAAAAATAGTAATGTGGATATATGCTTGAGAGAGAAGTCCTGGGGAAAGAAGGGCCAGTAATTACTGAGATAGCAGTGATTCTTTAAGATTAAGTGGACACAATCCTTAAGAAGATACTCCTGCACAAATTCTGAAGAGAAGAACAGGACCTGTGTAAGAGCAATCCTGGTGGATTATGCCTTAGTGTGAGTATAGTGGATAACAAACTGGCCATGATTAATGAAGAGAGCGATATTATGATACTCTGGGATACATATTAACTGAAGCATTGTTTCATAGGGAGTAGTACCACTTAAGGGTAGCTACATATTCCACACAAATTTGTATCCTAGAGCCCTAATAGATTTATTTTAAACACATCTGATGTTGGAAAGCAGTATGGGGAATGTGTGCTGAACTCTTTTTCTGTCCAGCTATATCTCAACTCACCCCACCCTGAGTTCTTCCTTGGTGTTGAAAGTACATGTAAGTCTAACATTTGAAGGTTGTGAGGAAAGGAAGCCACATGGGGTGCACTTCTCAATACAGACAGCAGGCAGGGAAAGAATTAAGTAGCTTTCATGTCAAACCACCACCACACCACCCACCAGCAACAACCAGCCAGCAGAGTTTGTTAGCTGTGTTTATTTATAATGTGTAGTTATCAATTAACTTTGTATAAGAACTCATTTGGAGTGTTGGCTTTAGATTTGGAGTCCACAGTCCAACAAGGATGTCAGCAAGTCTGACAAGATTTAGACCATGATAATAGTGATAAATGACCTAGAAAACAAATTGTGCAAAGAAAGGTAGGAAGAACTTGGTGTGTCTTCAAGAAAAGATAAGGAGGAATATGGAAAGTTTTCAGTATTTGAGGCCATCAGAAAGATGTGGGCAACAATTATTTATCTTTCAAGTGGACAAGAAATTAAGCTTCAACTAGTGGAAAATGTATTAGTTTAAGCTTTCATTAACTAACAATAAGCAGCAACCAAATTGGCTCAGTCTGCAGAGACTGTGAGATATCTTCCCTTGGAGGTTTCCTAGGAGAGATTAGATTAGTTCCACTAGGTGATGTTGAAATATCTGATCACTACCTTTCCACAGTGGTGGGATTGTATGCTCTTGCAAGGCCCTGTATGCTCTCCCCTCTCAGACAGGCTTTTGCTGAGGAGCCGGGCTAAATATGCCAAACAATTACTGGGCAGCAGTAGTGAGGGCTGACACTGGCAGAGGCTCTCTCAGAGGCAACAGTGGCACCCTAGCTAACACTTGTTAGTACTGCATAGAAGGAAGCACAGTAAACCTCTTTCCAATGTCTTTTACTACAAAAAGCCCATGATGGGACAATCTAAAATGAAACAAGATATGATTCCAGAAGATGAAACTCCCAGGTCAGCTGGCACTCAATGAGTTACTGGAGTATAGCAGAGGACACTAAAGGTAGCACTGTGGTTAATGATGCAAGTCGACTCAAGCCAAAAGGATGTTCGCCTGTTTTTGTTCTCAGAGGTGAAAGGAAAGTCTGAAGGTACACATCACATATTATGGGAATATGGAATGTGAGAACCATGAATCAGGGGAAGTTAGACATAGTAAAACAAGAAGCGTATCATATAAACATCACAATACATGGAGTGAAGAGCCAAAGTGGATAGGAATGGGATATATTGAGTAATATTTTGATATTATATAATGTTTTACTCAAGAGATGAAAATCTGAGAAGAATGAGGTGGAATTAATAGTGAGGAGAGAGATAGCAAAAACAAACAAAAGATATAATGCAAAGTCTGACAATAATATTAATAAGACTTAGGGGAAACTTCATTGATATAACCATAATCTGAGTTTATGCTCCAACTACATGGGCAGAAAAAGAAGACATTTAACTATTCTATGCTGGAGTCCAGGAGGAAATCGATGACATACGAAAACAGGACTTGTTGTTAATCATATGTGATTGGAAGGCAAAAGGAGAAACAGAGCAGAATCAAAAATTGCAGGAAAATTTTGCCTGGAATCAAGAAATTAACTGAATGAATTTGGAAGGCCAACAGTTTGTTCATTTTAAACACATTCTTCAAGCAACCAAAGAGGTGACTGAATACATGTACATCGATGACCAATACAGAAATCAAATAGATTACATAATTGGAAGGAGAAGCTGGAGAAGCTCCATCTTTCCTGCAAAAACAAGACCAGCAGCAGATTGTGTCACAGACCATGAACTCCTCATATCAAAAATTAGAGTAAAGCTGAAGAACACTAGAACAACCACTGTGTCAAAATACAACCCCCAGAACACCCTCATAAAATTTAAAGATAATATAAAAAATAAATTTGCACTATAAAGCCTAATAGAAGAACTTTGGACTGAAGTCAGGGACATTGCCAGGGAGCAATGCCAAATGGCACTATGTGCAGTCCAAAAAAAGAGAGAGAGAGAGAGAGAGAGAGAGAGAGAGGTCCTTTCCAGACGTGGGGGGGGGGAGCCACGCGAAAATGCTACTCACCAGACTGCTTCAGCATCCGGGTGAGTCCGTGGGGACAAGGAGCAGTGCAAGCTCGTCGCTCCGCACTGCTCTGGCGTCCAAAATGTTGGCTTCCGGTTGGTGGAGGCTCTCCACCAATCAGAGAAGCTCACCAGCCGAAAGCCCGCCCCCGGAAGATCTGCAGGCACACACTTGTGCGCGCCTGCAAATCTGCTCTGGAGCGCGGCAATGGAGCGAGACGCAGTCGTGCGCTCCGTGCTTTTTAAAAACCTCTTAAAAGAAGTTTTTAAAAAGCACGCTGCGTGACCAGTTCCAGTCACGCAGAACTGGACTGAGGTGCGGAACTATGAAAAGTAGTCCGACCCAGTCCACTCCACGTTGCAGAAGACCTCCATGGGAGGTCGCTCTGCCCCGTTTTAATCGCCCGGTGCGGAAATGGCCAGAGAAGCCTCAGTGGGAGACAGATGAAACTCTTCAAGCAGTTAAGGACAGATGGGAGAGAAAAAGTAAAAGGTGACAGAAATCAAGTCAGAATCCTGAATGCAACTGCTCAACAATTTATGCACAGGGACAAAGAAACATACTATAATAATCAATGCAAAGAGATAGAAGACCACAAAAAAGGAAGAATGAGGGATCTCTTCCACATGATCTGAGAAACCAAATGGAAATTTAAACCTTGATGTTCTACCACCAGCAGGGGATCAAGTTACATGACCAAGTGCAAATAAAAAAATGATGGAAACAATACATTGAAGAACTGTATAAAAGAAATGAAAGGATGACAAATTCATTCAAGGAAAAACCATTTGAAGATGAACCTACAATTTTAGAAAGTAAAATGGCAACTATACTCAGAGTACTTGGAAGAAATAAATCTCCTGCAGCAGTTGGCATATCAATAGTACTTCAAGCCATGGAGGCAAAATCCACTCAAATTCTAATTGAAACCTGTCAACAAACACGGCAAACAAAAGAATGGCCCACACACTGGAAACACTCAATATACCTTCTAGTCCCCAAGGAAGGGGGCACCAGGGATTACAATAGCCACAGGAGCATTGCATTAATCTCCCACGCAAGCAAAGTGATGCTCAGAATTTTACAGCAAAGACTTTTGCCACATATGGACTGAGAAATGCCAGATGTCCAAGCTGGGTTCAGGAAAAGAAGAATCCCTAGGGATCATCTTGCAAACATATGTTGGATAATGGAGTGCACCAAGAATTTCAGAAGAAAATCAGCCTGTGCTTTATAGATGATGGCAAAGCCTTTGATTGTGCAGATCATGAAAAACTATGGATTGCTCTTCAAGAAATTGGTGTGCCACAACATTTGATTGTTCTGATGCATAACCTGCACTCAGGACAAGAGTCTCCTTTCTAGACAGAATATGGAAAAATGGAATGGTTTCCAATTGGCAAGGAGACTGGGCAAGGCTGCATTTTATCATTCTGTCTGGTTATCTTGTGCACTGAACATATCGTATGTAAAGCAGAATTAGACTTGGAGGAAGGAGGAGTGAAATTTAGAGCAAGGAACACCAACAGTTTAAGTTATGCAGAAGACATCAAACTACTAGGAGAGAATAGCAAATAGAATTGTTGTCTTTTTTAGACTCAGTCAAGGACCCCATGGCCTGGAGTCTGCAAGACCTGAGCAGAAGCTTGCTTGACAGCAGTTAACAACAACAAATATAAGGCAAGCTTTTGTCTATCTGATCTTTTCAATGCCCCTAATTCTGTTATTGTAAACAACCTCCCCTCCCATCTACTGGAAAAGCTACTTTATGCAGTTGCTCTTCACTCACCTAGAAATGTCAAGGCAGGCTGCCAGATATCTGAACTTTCCTTGGTATTTAAAAGGTCAGTTCACCATAGCAACCTTGACAGTCTCAAGTGAGCCAAAAACATCAACATTCAGTTAAAAGGTAGGGTTCAAACATTCTGGTGTGTGATAAAGTCATTTATTTTGTTGGCCAGATATGAATGTCATCATCATTGCCTTCCCTTCCCTGCTTATCCTATTGAATACCTGGCCAGGGTGACTTGGACCTTCTATGGTCTTGAATTTTCAGGTGTGTTTGGTGATGACTTGGGAGACAGGCTTCTCTGTGGTTGCTCCCAGGCAGTATAGCTCCCTTCTTTGGGAGGTGCAGTTGGCCCCCTCCCTGCTTTCTTTCTGCTGGTAGGTGAAGATGTTTTTATTCAGGCAGACCTTTGCATTTTACATATGGAGTGGTGTAGTGGTTTGAGCATTGGATTATGAGTCTGGAGACCAGGGTTTGAATCCCTGCTCAACTATGGAAACTCACTGGGTGACCTTGGGCAAGTCACACTCTCTTAGCTTCAGAGGAAGCCAATGGCAAACCCCCTCTGTATAAATCTTGCCAAGAAAACTCCATGATACGTTCACCTTGAGGTCACCAAAGGTCAGAAAAAACTTGAAGGCATGCAACAATAAAGTGTGATGTAAAACGTGGTGCTGTATTTTAAACCTTTTGTTAGAAATTATGTCTTAAATACATATTAGTGTTTTTAACTGCTTTCAATCATGTTTTTAAATATTATTATTGTTTAATTCTTTTCTAATTTTTGTAAACTAAGGTTTTACCTTAATAATTTTTAAAATTATTGTAAGCCACCTTGAATCCCATCTTGAGAGAAAGATAGGATATAAATTCATTCATTCATTCATTCATTCAATCAATCAATCAATCAATCAATTGTCTCCTACCCATAGGGCTAGTGACAGGATATGACTGATACTGACTGGAAAACTGTATAGAAAAGAATGGTTTAACTTCTCTGCCCTGCTACTGTCCAACAAATTCCTTCTCCTCTGCATACCAGTTGCTGAATTTCAGTAAGAGGAAACTTTAAAACAGCAGACTCATTCAGAGATCTTTTGTGTAAAATATAGTTTGGCCAGGATATGGAGACAATATGTGGTGAATCAAAACAGCCTACCTGGATTTCCTTGGCAAAACAGCCTTTACAAAGCAAATAAATGACTCCCTAAGAAATTAATTGAAACAGCATTCTTGCCAAGCCAGCAAAACAGCTCCCACAGTAATTACCAAATATATGTCAGCATGGCCCTGGGCAAGCCAAAGACCTTCTTTATTCAGCAATGTCCCCAATTTCAACAATCACCAATTAGAAGGAGAAATTTTAGTAAGTTAACTTCAGGTTTTTAGTAGATAATAGTAATGCAGTTCCAAGCAGAACATTTAGCCACAAGCAGGAACATTCCAATCTACCAAAAGAGAAGGAACAAAATTGTGATGCTAGGATAGGTGGGGTAGGAATAAAGTCTTATGGGCAGTGAATTTGAGTGTGGTTGTCATATTGCCTGAGTGACAAATATGTATTTGGACATTTGGTCTTATGGGTGGACCGTGGGCAGCTGGGGGGGGGGGGGGGACTATGAAGTCACCATATGGAGAATATAAGGAGAATATTTTCTGGGTATTCCTGATGCTAGCGATTACCTGGCCAAGTGAGGCAATAAATGAGAATTAGGCATCTCAATACAGAGGTGGAAAATGCATGATTGTCCAGCTATCGTTGCACTATCAACCATAAAGTCCCTCCCTTCATGGCTGTTTCTTGGGAATTATAGAATCTGCAGCAAGTGCAAGCTCATTTGCACTAGTGGAAGAATGCAACAGTGTCAGGCCTGCATATCTACACTTAAAACTATCAGGGAGGATGAATCCTTTTTGGTCAGAGCAGAGCAGACTTGCTTGAAAGGACAATACACAGGAAATGCCTATAGGGACAAAGACAATTCACAAACATAGGAAGCATATACTTAGAAGAATGTGTCACACAGGAAGAGAACTATCAGGAACTATGCTGTGAGTCTGGCACTACATAATCAATTCCAAACTCTCCCTTGGATCAACAAGTATGAAATACAAGAAAAGAGACAACAGTCTCAGTACCCAGAGAACATGGAGGTGGCCTTGGAGTATTCTGTGGGCTGAAAAGGTTAGTTCTCAGAGGAAGAAGAGGCACATGCTGGTGGTAGGTGATTCTCCGCTGAGAGGACTAGAGGCAGTGGTGCATAAGCCTAACAGGATGTCTCAAGAGGTGTGTTGTCTTCCAGGGCCAAGGATTCATTATGAAAGGCTAAATCCACCAACTGTTATCTCCTCCTACTAACTGGTACGGGAACAAATGATAAAGCAACAAACATCTTTGAACATACTGCAAGGGACTATGAGACTGAGTAGGAAGTCAAAGAACCTTGGAGTACTGGTTGCTATTTTGTCACTTTTTCCTGTTGAAGGACATGGCTCAGGAAGGACAAGAAGAATGCTGGATGTGAACAACTGGGCTCCCTAGATGGTGTCATCAGGAAAGATTTGGCTTCTTGGCCCGTGGTCTGTGTTTTCATTAAGGAGGACACCAGGGTTCAAATTCCTGCTCAGCCATGGAAACACATAGGGTGACCTTGGTCAAGTCACACGCTCTCCGCTTCAGAGGAAGACAAAGTCAACCCACCTCTGGACAAGTCTTGCCAACAAAACCATGTGATAGATTTGCTTCAGGGTCACCATAAGCAGGAAATGGCATGAAGGCGCACAACAACAAGTAGCCAGAGGGTTGTATATCACAGTGGTCCACAGGAATCTGTTTACTAAGAGTCTCAGAAACCTGATCGGAAGGGCTTTAAACTGAGTTATTTTAGGGGGGATGGGAACAGTTTTCTAGAAGGCAGAGAGAGACACCAAGTACAACAGCATCAAAATTACAGGAGAAATTGGGATGATAGGATGGCAGGGGTATAGTGTCCAGATCAAGCAAAATATTCTGCTTTGGTCAGAGCTCACATGCAATATTGTATCCAGCTCTGAGCACCACCATTCAAGAAGGATATTGATAAGCTAGGTGTGGAGAGGAGGGTGACCAAGATGGTAAAAGATTTGGAATCCAGGCCCTAGAGGAATGGCTTAGGGAGATGGGTATGTTTAGCTTGGAGATGATGAGGAAGTTAATTCTGGATGGTAAGAGATGATTGACAGAGGAATTGGACTCTCCTTCTTTAAAGATCTTTAAACAGACAATGGGTGGCATCACTCAGGAGTGTTTTATTTGTGTATCCCTGCATGGCAGACAGTTGAACTAGCAGGTCCTTTCCAATTTCTATAGTTCTATAATTCTAGTCTATTAATACCAAGAGAATTATAGATTCCCCACCCCAATGATGATGGTTGGAGATTCTGGAGTTGTAGTCTCAAAAAGCTATGTCGCTTTTGTCCCCATCATTACTATGCTGCCAATGGGTCATAAGAGAACTGCTTGCTGCCAGGTATTAGTGAATGGGGAAAAAAAAAGTGGCATCTAAAAGTTGACTCTGGATGGGTTTGCTGATCTGGATTTTATTGCTGAGAGCTGAATGTTTTCCTCTCTCTATCCTTTATTTAAAAAAGACAGCTGAGAAAGCATTTTTGCTCCAATTAAAAGATAGATTAAAAATAAACAAATGGGCTCATCAGATGTTACAATGAATGTGAGTTCAGCTCCAAATGCTCCCCTCCACTCCACAGTTCTGTCACAGACTGGTACAAGTGGAACATGACAATTCCGCTTATCAGTTACTGATGCAATTATTGAGTAGTTCTAGGAACTGTAACCCTGGATGCAGTCTCCAATCACGATCTTTGAAAGAGAAACTAAAATTATCTTTCACATCATCTTCATCTGGAATGGTATGGTAGCCAGCTTTGGTTCCTTTTTGAAAGAAATTGATCAGTACTATGGCAAGGAAAACCTGTAATGCTTAAAGTGTATAATTTTTTTTCCTGCGACCCTTTGAGGCTTCCATCTCCCCTTTGATTTCAGTATTTTGTCTCTTTTCTTCTTTCTTGTTCTAAATAAGAGAAGGGCAAGGACTATGACTTCATAATTAATTACATACCCTCCAACATTTCACAGATGAAAATGAGGACACATGTGGCCAAGCAACACCAAAGTGTGGCCAAGATTAATGAGGAAGAATAGACAAGCTAAAACGGGCTGAAGGAGTTTGCTTTTGCCTGAACCTGTTGGGAAGGGCAAGACACCATTCCTTCCTCTCCTTTCCCTCCTGCTGAGTTTATAGAGTGCAAACTACTTTCACATTTTAAATTCAGTTTGCAGTTAGCTGAAAGGAGATTCCACCTGAACCTCAGGAAGAGCTTCCTGACCGTCAGGGCTGTCCAGCAGTGGAATATGCTGCCTGGGAGTGTGGCGGAGTCTCCTTCTTTGGAGGTTTTTAAGCGGGGGCTGGATGGCCATCTGTCGGGAGTGCTTTGAGGGTGTTCCTGCATGGCAGGGGGTTGGACTGGATGGCCCCTGGGGTCTCTTCCAACTCTACATTTCTATGATTACATTTCTACGATTCTATGAAGACAAAGGGGGAAATGGAAGGAGGCAAGAGAACCTGCTACATTTTAAAAGTTGATAAAGTGGGGCTACAGAGGATTAATTGGGACTGCTTTTCCCAATTCTGGACAGAGGGTATGTAATTACTAGAGAGAAGTTCACATTCAATTACATTGTAAGCAATTAAAAAAAATCAATTGGATTGTTATTAGTGCCTCTTTTTTCCAAGCAAAGTTTGAACAGCACCCTTACACTCATTTAATAAATAAGCTGTTCAATGTACTTTAAAATTTATTGTGACTTCTTTTGGGAGTGGCAGAATATCAAAATTTTGTAAAGAATTATTTTCCTTTTAAATGCTCCGAAATATTAATTCTCCACACACAGATTCTCTGATAATTTTTATTACCACTTTAGCTGTTGATATCTCCAACCATTAGAGCTCACAATTTATGATAGAAAGATAGCATCCTATGGCCTTTGAGTAAGATTTTTTTTTTTGCAAAAAAACCAAACAAAAACGTTTTATCCTGCATTGGATCCTGAAAGTATGAATACTCTGAGCAAAAAAAAAAAATTGGGCAACCTACAGAAAACAAGCTGTTTTTGGAGGGGGATGCCTGGGTGGTTAAGCTAACGCAGTAATGGAAAGTTCTATCAGCACTGGAGATATCTCTGTAGGGACTGTTTCATTTAATTTATCTCTGTCTTTCATATCATTTGAATCACACCTGGCTAGAAGTGCTTTAAAATTACCAAACTGGAACATTTACTACCTGGCATTTGTTTATCTTAGTTCTTGTTCAAAGTAAGGATTAGTTCCTTCTTTTATTATATTTTAGTTGCCCTTTTCATTTTATTCATCACTGAGCAGTTTCTGAGCAGATTAAGTAGCAAAGAAAAGAAACCCTCTGAATCATATACTACAACGGTAGATGAATTTGGGACATGGTTTACGAAAAGTGAGAAAGTTAGAAGTTAGGTCAACCCCCTTGGGCCAGTTTTTCCTTTTTCCTGAAAATCTCCATCTTTAAGACTCTTCAACTGTCGGCATTTTCAGTCTGCAAGATGGATTAAAATGAATCATCATCATCATCATCATCATCATGATGCAAGAGCCAGTTGCTTCCACTACAAGCTCTGTATCAGTTTTGAAGTTACTGTAAAGGTCATCCTTTTGAACCACTAGTAAAGTGTGGTGTAGGGCTTAAATACCCTAAAAGCTCAAGATCCCATCTGATCTTGGAAGCTAAGCAGGGTCAGCTCTAGCTAGTACTTGGATGGTAGACCACCAATCAATAGCAGATGCTATAGGCCATACAGTCATCCCTCCACATTCACTAGGATTAGGAGCACAGGATCCCCGTGTATGCGAAAAAATAGTGACTAACTCCTACTCCCCAAAACCATATTTAACGCACAAAAAAGTATGATCAGCATATTCAACCCACCATGGATTCCTTTGAGACATCACGAGGCAGAAGTGGCTGGCTGGTGTGGCTTACTGCCACCTCCACTGCTGCCCCACGTCATTTTAAAGAGGGATTTACAAGCCTCGTTTGCAGTTTCTCAGTCTCACAAGGCTTGCAGTCCCTATTAAAAAGGGCATAGGGAGGCAGCGGAAGTGACAGCAAATAATCTGTGAATAATCAAATCCACAAAAGTGAAACCCGTAAATGTGGAGGGGTGACTATATTTGCAAGGAAGGAAGTAGCAAAGCCACCTCTGAGAATTCCTTGCCTAAGAAAACCCTATGAAATTCATGGGGTCACCATAAATCAACAGGCAACTTGAAGACACTTACATGCACACACAAAGTGTGGTATTGCTGGAATGTTTTGTTTAATTGGATTTTAATTGAGTTATTTTCTATATTGCATACTGTATTTATGCTGCCCTTGCATACAGACAAACACAAATGAGGAAAGCACAAAAAATTTAAAGAGAGGAAGTCCAGGAGCATCTGTTCTGAATAATCTAAATATCCTTCCAGATATCAGAATAGAAGTATATTGCTATCAGGTAGTAAATTGAATCAGGTTGAAGAAAGACAAATTTACCAGTGGCAGCTTCTCAAGATGAAGAAGTATGTTTCAAGTGAAAACCCACAAATCTGACCTGTTAAAAATAGAAAATGGTCTGGATCTAGATTTGAGTATTTGTAATTAGACTCCTTTTCCCCTTCTCTCTATGACAGGCTCCCCTCCCCTGAAAATCCTACACAGAAAGCATGGGGACCCTGCTTAAACTTTGCTGTGGCATGGGATAGGGGTGGAAAGAATATTCGGTGACACTCAGGAAACCTTGTTGAGAAGAACAGACGCAGTGGTGAGAATTTCGTGCCATTTTCTCCCAGTGTATTGCCAGCGGTGGAGCTTGAAGTGGGGGGGGGCAGGAGCGGGGAGGGGCTATGGCGCAAGGGGCATGGCCACTGTGCGCAGAGGTATGGCTGCAGTGCATGGGGGCGTGGTTAGGGTGCATAGCAGTGTGGCTACGGGCTGGGATGCCCCAAAAACATTGCTGCCTGGAGCGAATTGCCCACGCCCACCCCCATGTCCCTACATGACTATATATTGCACATCCTTAAATGTTCTGGAAAATTACTTTGCAAAAAAATACCCATGGTTTATTGTTGTTGTTGCATGAAAATCATGTTTTTTATTAATTTTTTTAAAAGCCCAACATCTTCTCATGCAAAAATCCCCACTCTTTCCAGAAACTCACATGAGGCCTTCTGAGCAAAAATCATGTTTTCTGTTCAAATCCCACTAATTTTGTACCTCAAAATCAAGCATGGATTTCTGGAAATAGCATTTTTAGCATGAAAAAAATGTTTTTTTTTCATGTAAAAGATATAAATTTCACATAAAAGGCCTATTTTCAAATAGCCATTTTGTGGTGTGTGTTTGTGTGTGTGTATGCGTGCACACACACACACACACAGGTACAAGCTTGCTGTGTTTTGCACGAAAGTCAGCAATTGTGCACACACACAAAAAAATCATGTGGCTATCTGAATACATTTTCCCCCCATAAAGCCCCCATGATCTTCACACAAACTCTCCCCAGTCTTGCATAGAATAATTTCCCTCCCAAATTTGGGATGTGTGAATATTAGACAAGATAATTCAGAAATATTCCTTTTCTCTTGCAGTGGGGAAAAGCGATGTGTTACTGCCCTGGCTAGTCCGAGTTTTGGGGATATTAAAAGATATCCTCTTGATATCATAATTTGGCTTCACTTCTCTATTCCCTTCCACGTACTTGCGAGGCCACCGGACAAGCACGTAAACAAGCTCGGCCGTTAATTGTCGTAATATTCCTGGACAATACAGGCAGGCCAGAAAATAGCTGACTCTCTGCTTTAGGAGACCTCCAGGCAAGTACTCTAATTAGGTATGCACGCAACTTACAAAAGAGCCTCTGCCCCGCAATGGCAGCTTGATGGGTAACCTATATAATACCCAAGTACTCTGCGTTTGCATACTGGCTACTCTACTGAGAACCGCTAGGATAACTCAGTCATTCAGATTCTGACCTTTCAGAGGCTTTGTCTCCAACTCCAAATCTATTGTTTCCCCCCAAGTACGGCATAGCCTGCAGTCACATTCTCCTTATAAAAACCCTTGATTCCAAGACCTTCCTCGGAACGCTCCCGAGTTTCATCCCACCTTGCTGCCGCTTTGCTTGGCGAGCCTCCCCTCAGCTCCACATGCTGAGCGACATCGCACCCCAGCCTCGCTCTCCATTTTTCCGGGCTTCAGGACAGGTGAAGTATCACCCAAACCAGCAATCCCTCTAAAAATCCCTCTATACCACTCCAACCTTTATTTTCTTTAGTTATCTTGTGTGAGTATGTCGCATACACTGTTTTGCTTGTGTTTAATAACACATCATTTGTTATTTCAACTTTTGTGTGCTCCTTGACTCGACCCGACCCCGTAGACGTAAGGTTCGAGATCTCGCGACGTTACCCTGCCTCTCGTAACGCTAAGCAGTGCTCTGAGCTAATTTTCCCCACCTTGAGTTGAGCACATTTTGGTGTCCCTCCCGGGACCCCCAGTACACAGGGTAACAGATGGAAATTCCATGTTCTCACATGCGAGGATGAAATAGCTGAATAATTACATCCTCCCTATGGGAGGAGGGTGGCGTACCCCCAGATCTGGCAAAGGCACTTTCCATGAGTGGAACCTTCCATCCTCAGAAGGCAGATCCTAGAACCCTACCTACCAGTGAGTGTTGGGTGTGGAAAGAGGGTGACGGGGAGAATATGTACTAGTCTTCCATAAAGAGGGAAGACTTCACTGAATACCACCCAATATTAACAAAAGTGGAGGGCGAGAACAGGAGAATCCAAACTGCAAAAGCTGAACAGAGCTTTCCTGTGATGTGGAGAAAGAAGCTAGAAGTTGTCTTACTGATAAGTGCTAGAGTAGAGAGATGGCTTCAAACAGGTTTAGCCAGAAGCATTTATCTCTGTATTTATTTGCTCACATGCCCAACTGTTCAGAGTGTTCTAAAACAAGTTTTCTTTCTCAAAATAACTTGTGAATAATTCTTTACCTTATTGCCTTACTAAATCTTTAGATAAACAGAAGCCTTGTTTTGGAAAAAAAAAATGTCTTAGGCCTTGTTATTAACCTCATGCCTGAGTGTCGCATAACACTCCCCTGCCCAAAGAGTTGGCTTAGCTTGTAGTTAAAACTCCAGAAACTGAGGAGCACTGTTATCAGAGGAGAGGGCCAGGGGACAAAGCTATATACCCTTGGCAGCCGCAGGGAGGGCAGGAAGGAGAGAGGCTGGGTTACTCGGTCTGCATACCTCACTTCCTTCTGACGGTGTAGGTTTGCGGTCTGTGCCATTTGAAATGGGAACATACAGTATTGCTTCTTTCGATTCCTGTCTCAATTTCATACAGTCCTGAATTATTCCAGCCTTTTCCCATCTAGATTAATCAACTGGGGCTAACGTCTTGTGGGTTACTCTCAACTAAAATAGACTCGTTCAGTCAACTGTTGAAATGGAGTCAAACCATAGGTAAATACCACTGACCCAATGGGCCCACTCTAGTCAGGACTTACAGGATTTAGGCCACTAACTCAAATTAGAATGATAATTATGCCCTTCAGATGCTTTTTAAGAAGTGGGAAAGAAATATTGATACCATCCTTTAACTACCTTGAACTTTGAAAAGAGCCAAAAATACGTAATTTACAGGATTCCTTCAGTGAGGTTAAGGAAACCATTTGAATCGCATCTTGTTTGACAGCGGAGTGCAATCTGCACCCTACGCACAGGCTTAGTTGGTTTCTCTTCATTTGGGACACTTGGTTGGAACTTCAAAGGGCAAGTTGTTCTGTCTCTGATCTGAATGGTTCTATATTTAAAGAACTAAAAGACACAAGCGCCATTTGTTCTCTTCCCCAATTCACTCTTTTCAGCAAACCTTTCCATTGGAAGCTAATAGCTTCTTGTCTCTCTAGTTCTCATTGCAACCCCTCCCCAAAGTCTTTGAAATGGCTGAATGATTAACATTGTTTCTGGACTTTTAACTGACGATATAAACAGAATGCTAGTGAATAAGATTAGCAGGTTGCTTGAAAAGCAACTTCACATACAAGGGCAGTTATGTAACCTAGTAGGTCATAGCTCCAACTAAGCCTTTTATTGGCCATAAATCCACATTTGTTTCCTGGATTTTATGGCCTTTCTTTCTTTCTTTCTTTCTTTCTTTCTTTCTTTCTTTCTTTCTTTCTTTCTTTCTTTCTACGCTATGTGCCTGGAATAACTCATGGAACCCATTCACCAGTTTGCAGATACTGTTCTTTAAAACACGCTACTCATATCATCAACGTTTAAATGTTTCATGTATATATTTCTCTGCCTATAGACATGTTCTATAAATCCATGAACATTAATAATGGGATTGGTTCAGGCAGGAAAAGGTACTGAAGTAAAATTGGTGTAATGCCATAAATAGTGGCTTTTGGTCAGCCCCATGCATCACCTTTGACTTGGGAGGCAGAGATGGAATGGCTGTCCCTTGGCCTCATTGTAATTGCTCTTGGGGAGCAGCAATACATTGTCGCTGATGAAGTCTAGATGGTTGTTTCTGAAGGAAAAAACATTTAGCTGACTTTTCATTATTTTCAAGAATCAGTGGTTTTAAAGGTTTTAGTATCCAGGAGCAACAAGTTTTATGGCCCACTCACAAGGCTTTCATAGTAGAAATTACCTAAAGCCTATATTTTTGCAAACAGATTGGCATAGGGACTATAAAAACTGTCATTAGGAAATGCACATGCAGGGGAAATCCAGGCTCCTTTTTCATCATGGTCAGGAAGACTTTAGGTTACCACTATGTGGCAATAAAATTCAGAATATCTCTGAAGCCTTGAAGGTGATTAATTGACTTTATCTGTCTAGAATGGCAGAAATTATGGTCTAACTTTCAAAAGGGGCATTAGGATGTGTTGCAATGATTTTATGCCGGGAACTTGAAGGTCATGAGTTGTTCTGTCAGCGCTACCAGAGATAGAAGAGTTAACAAAGAAGTGCTATTATGTTGTCTAAAATCTAAGAAACTTCACACAACTATGTTAATTATATTTACATTAATTCCTGACACAAAATCAGAATCCAATGCATTTCACATACACAATTCATTCTGAACACCAACTTTTTTGGGGAGGAGAAGGGGAGGATATAAGAAAAATATCAGCAATTTAAGAGAAGACCACCACTCTGAGTGAGACTTACCTTAAAATGTTGTTCTGCACCCGCCGAAGCATCTATTTTCACACAGATGGCTATACATATTGTATGGCCACAAGAATTGCAGATAAACAGATCTTTCATCTTCATGGTTATACCAGAGTACCATCTTATTCCACCCAAAAGTGTACAGTGGTGGCCCCTTCACCTCTTGTTTGATGTCTAGACCAGCAGCAGCAATACCTGGAAGAAGAACAATAAGATAATTAATGTGTCAATTTAAATCCATTTATTTCTAACAATCATAAACACAATACCTGGAAGAAGGAAAATGGGTCAATTAATACGTAAATTTAAATCCATTTATTTCTAACAATTATAAGCAATCAATGTTATCCTATATCTATATGCATTTATTAAAAAGGCTGATGCTAAAATTGATAATTAGGCACACACTCACATGCATTTCTTAACTAGGTCTATAGTATGTTTAATCTCTATTTAGATAGAGTAAATGGGCTATACTTGGGGTAGTTTCACTTACATCCTCATTAATCCTTAAAAGAATGGTACTTTAATTTATTAATAATCAACGCAGTTCCATTCCTTAGGAGAAAATATATATATTTCATTTAAAAATTTCCATGGTGGACCTATCTGTCTGCAACAGTAAAAAACATTCTAATGTGCTGTTGCCTATCTCTGGCTCAAATACACTTGCTAAAAAAAGGCTATTCCTTCCTTCTGCCTGTTCCTCCTTCCCTCTTGTTTTTGCTGTCCTGCCCATTGTGCTTACCTCTCACAGCTACCCACCACAGAGTGAAAACTCCAGTTAAGGATTACAGAGGAGGGAGCAAAGGGGAGGGGGAACAGCTTGTTTAAATATTTGAAGGGATGCCATGTAGAGGAAGGAGAGGGCTTGTTTTCTGCTGCTCCAGAGACCAGGACAAGGAGCCATGGATTCAAGCTGCAGGAAAGGAGATTCCACCTGAACCTCAGGAAGAGCTTCCTGACGGTCAGGGCTGTCCGGCAGTGGAATATGCTGCCTCGGAGGGTGGTGGAGTCTCCTTCTTTGGGGGTTTTTAAGCAGAGGCTAGATGGCCATCTGTCGGGAGTGCTTTGAGGGTGTTCCTGCACGGCAGGGGGTTGGACTGGATGGCCCCTGGGGTCTCTTCCAACTCTACATTTCTATGATTCTAACAGCTAATGAAAATGTCCCCCATTGTTCCCTGGAAAATGCCCCCTTAGTTGCAGTAAGTTTGTTTGGAAGCAAAGTGTTTTTAATTCTGGTTTATTTTTTAATATGAAAAACAATGAATGTAATTAATATGAATGCCTAGGTTCCAATTTCTGGGCACTGCCCATTTTGCCATTCTCCTCCCTTGGAAAATTATTTCTATTACAGAGCATACATGATCTTGTTCCTCTTTTCTGTGGAAGGTGTGGCTGCTGCCTGCTTGTCACAAGATGTTGCTGAGCTTGAGAGATGGAATAGAATTTGTAGAAACTCATAACAATATGGAACCAAAACCCACTCTCTGCTTCTCCACGTGCACAGTCTCTCACAGTAAAATAACAGATTGTTCTTTATTCTCAACACAGCTTTCAATTAATAGTATTTTTCATGGAGAAAAAAATCTTACTTTTATTCCTGAAGGCATGGCTGGGAATTATTACAAATCCTCTGTAGCTAACTAAAGCTGCCTGACAATGATGTGGCATGGCTGCTGCCTCAAAGGTACAGTGGCTACACAAATAGTCTTCCATCCTTTGTAATGCCTAATAGAACAATAGTTGTGAGCCCACAACTCACCAGAGGGCCCAGCTTTAGGCCAACAAGGAGGCATGCGTCAGCAGATGGTGCCATTTCTTCCTGTGCATCCTAATTTCAATTCTTCAAGTCTGAGCACTTGGTACGGGCTCTTGGTATGGGCTTTGGAATGATCATTTGGTGTGGGATTCAGGTGTGTGTGTGGGGGGGGGAGCAACAGGCTTCATTCAGATTTGCCTGTGGGGAACGAGAACATCTTCTTTGCCCCTTCTCTGTCATTCCGCTGTCAACCACCTTTTCGGGGAACCCTCTACAATGGTACATCAGAATATGTTATTGTTGGTTGTTTATTGGCATGTTTTAGGTACTTTGCATTTTGCCACACTTTGATATTGTGCCAGGGAGACTGGATCCAACATAAGGGAGGCAGGGCTAGACCAGTGCCCCCGCTTTTATGTTGGATCCCCTTAGAACTGATAAAATTGTTCTGGATTAAAAGGCCTGAGAAAATAAAATGATATGTGCCTGATCCCCCTCCCCTCCAAAAAAAGACCTCAGAGAAGAGGAAGATTGAAGGAGCTGTGCATGTTTGGATTGGTGAAGAGAAGGCTGAGGGGTGACTTGATTCCACTCTTTAAACAGCTCAAGGGCTCTCACAGAGAGGAAGCAACAGGCCTGTGGTCTGCTGCCCCAGAGAGTAGGGCTAGGTCTAACGGGCTGAAGCGACATATAGATGTCAATTGAATATTAGTAGGAACTTCTTGACAAGAGGAGTGATTTGGCAATGGAACCAGTTGCTCAGAGAGGTGGCAGGGTCTCTTTCTCAGGACATCCTCAGAATGATTCTGGACAGCCACCTGCTGGGGATGCTTTAGCTGGAGACTCTGCATTGAGCAGGAGGTAGAAGCTGATAGCCCATGAAGTTCCTTCCAGTGCTGTGATCCTGTGACTCTAAGAAGGCTGCTCACCACCAGAAACTCATAACAGCGTGGAACCACCAACACGCAACTACCAACAAAACCTCTGGTTGCAGAAGGACAGGGAGCAGAGCCTCAGGGCGCGCATAGAGCTTGTGCTGCAGAAGGTGGTTCTTCAGGTATCTAAGCTCAAAGATTTTTGATTTTAGAAGGAATTAATTTTTTGAGTGAAAATACCAACTGGGATCGTCACACATTAATAGTATATTAAAAAAAGAATTAAGGAGGCATGAGTGATCATAGGACATAATCACAAAAGTGCATGGAGGGACCTCTGTTTGGGATGGTAGCATGATTAGTCAGTCTGTTTCATTTCGCCTCTTTTTTTCAGTTTTTAAACAATAAACTTCTCAGAAATTACCATCCTAATTAGGTATTTGCCACTTGGATTGTCTTTTGTTTTCTTTTATTGTATCTCCTTTATTGTTTCTCTTTTCTTTTTTTCTTCCTTCATTCAAGAAGCTACTTTGGGTTTTCACTCAGTTGGAACTCAGACTCAGAAGGCATTTTGTTTAAACTTTGAACATAATTGGAGAAACATTTAAATAACTTCTCAGAGATCATCACTTTAATTAGACCTTAACTAGACATTTATTGTCTGGACTGAACCCTTTCTTGTTTTGACTCTTAGCTGCTTTCAGTTCTGTTTTGTTTTTAAAGTCTCTGTCTTGTTGGAGTATGCAGCTGTTTTGCATCAACTTAATGTGAAAAGTTTTTTAAATAACGAAACTCTCTAGAGACTGTCACCCTAACAGCAGGGTATTTATTTATTTCCTCTGGGAGCTTAGTTTCAATTCTGGAGTTTTTGCTCACTTGCATTTCTTTTTTTTTAACTATTTTTTTATTCTATTAATTAAAAAAATAATAAAAACCGTGGTTACAGAAAAATAAACTCCAAATATCATTTATATCAAAATAGAACAATAAAGAGAGAAAGAGAAAAAGAAGAAGAGGAAAAAAGAAATCAACTTCCTCTTACCCTTAACCTCGGACATATTGGCACAAATTTAACTAAAAACTCCCTATTCTATCTTTTTGTCCTTTGAAGAACTTAGAATGATAGAATTCACTGTTTATATGACAATCCTTGCATCTCTTTATCTTTGAACCTTTTTGTTGTTGTTATATAAATTATGAACCATTCAACTCAATATCAATATTTCTTCCTGACATTGCAAAGATCAAGTAGTTAGAATAAAAACTAAAATATTATTCTCCCCGTTATCTCCAAGCGTCAGAAAAAGACAATATAGCACATGTACTGAGATTAAAAAAGACAACAAAGAAAAAGAGGTAAAGAAAATATAGACCATGAAATTGATTTCATTCATGATTATTAATCACAATATCCCATTTCTAGCAGATATATTCCAATATATTCCACTTGCATTTTAGTGGTGCTTTGCACAATGCTCAGACATAATGGGAAGAGTGAAAGGAAAATTTCTGCACTCCACCAACTCTCTGTGAACCCGCTGTGAAGAATCTGAAGAGTGTAGCTGACATGGACATGGACTATATTTTTACCATGGTATGGCTGCACAACTTAATGAGCTGAAACCACTTATGCTATCTATGCAGCCTTTGGTTTCTTCTGTTAAGGAAATTCAAGATTCATTGGGTGCCTTGATAACCCATATGCAGAGCACTGAATAGAGTACTGGAGCCCTAGAAGACACAGTTACAGCTCATAAAATGGCTATGAATGCCTTTTGTCTGCCCAGATTTCTCAGCTAGAGTCTCTCACCCAATGTGCTAACCTACAGATCATTGGTTTGAGATACCTGGAAGCTGGTGTTCCCCTTCATAAATTTTTGAATAAGTTTCTACGTGAATTGTTAGCATTGCCTTCTGATTTTCAACAAGAAATTTCCAATGCTAAATAATGGTTTGCATCTAGTCCAGTTGTTGCTCAATTACTCCATGTGGCTATTAGAGTTTCTTTGATTCAAATTGCTAGGCAGTAGGGAGAGCTGCAATGGAAATCAGCTAAGATGATTATTTTTCCGGACTCTTTCAGGAGGATGAGTGATTGAAAGAGAGAATTTGCAAAGCAAGAATGCTAATAAGGCAATCAAATATGAAGTATTACATTAAGTATCTGGCTATATTCTGTGTCTTTATGGATGGAGAGTTAAAGAAATTCTAATTGGCTGAGGCAGAAGAATCTTTTCTCACTGGAATTAAAACCAGATCCGAGGCACAATCCCAGGCCCAACCTCAGGATTCTGTACCAGCTGTTTGATGAATCCTTTCCACGGGCAAGCTGATGTCATTATATATTGAACTGTCTCAACATACCAGTTCATTTCCTCATCAGACAGCAGCCTGATGGTCACCAATTTTAATCTATGGATCAATTTTCTTTTTTTCCCTCTCATTCTGTTTTGCTCTTATTTCTTTCCTTTTCCTTTGATTTTTCACCTTTTAAAATTTTTCTCTTCTCCATTTTCTTTCATTTTTGTCTGCTTTATTCATTTCATTGCATTCTGTTAATTCAGTCTTTATTAGAGTTCCATATATTTTTATCTATTTTATTATTGTTTCATTTTTTTCATCTTTCTATTGAGGGTGTTCTGTGAGACAAATTAGTTAAAGGAAGGGAGAATAGTGGAGTAGTGGATTACAATGTTTTCTCCAACTGGAAGACAATGGGACTTCTTTTTCTTTTAATACCTTTACTTTTTTCTTTCTTTCTTTTTTTGCATTTGTTTAAATGTTTTGGGGGAAGGGAATTGTGAGCACTTCTTTTTAATTTTTTTAAACCGCTTGAGGTGTTAATTTTCTGTATTTTTTTTTCATTTTATCCACTTGTAAGTAATTATGTCAGGTTTCTCAGAATTTGTAAGAATACCATAAGGAGTGAAGTGATGATTAACAGAATTAATAACTACAGATCATAACTTAGGAAATATATGCTATTTTATGCAAGTTTGTAAAAATCAAGTTCTATAATTTTGGAAATCCTGAGTATGATGAAGATTCTAATGCACTGGGGGTTTAATGCTTAATAAAGTTTCATGGAATGTCAAAGGGATCAGAAATGTAAGCAAAAACAAATGCTTTCTAAGGCCTTTTTCACATGTGGGGGGGAAACGGGCGAAAACACACTAAAACGGAGCTTACCCGCAGCCGGGTAAGTCTGTCGCCCCACGGAGCAGCGCGAGCTCGCTGCTCCACACTCCTCCGGCATCCCAGATGGCAGCTTCCAGTTGGTGGAGGCTCTCCACCAACCGGAGAAGCTCGCCAGCCGGAAGCCCGCCCCCGGCAGATCTGCAGGCACGCACTTGCGCGCGCCTGCAAATCCACTTTAGAGCTGGGCGACGGAGCGGCATGGGGCTGCGCGCCGTGTGCTTTTTAAAAACCTCAAAAAAGAGGTTTTTAAAAAACACGCAGCGCAGCTAGTTCCCGCCGCTCCTGAGTGGATTCTAGTGTGGAACTACGAAAAGTAGTCCACGCCAGTCCACTCTATGGTATAGAAGACCTCCCTTAGAGGTTGCTCTACACCGTTTTAGAAGCCCGGTATGGAAATGGTCTAAGTTAAAAGAATTTAAGGCTGACTTCTCATTCTTACAAGAAACCTGATTGATGACCAAATATGTGAACAGCCTTAAGAAAAATTGAGTTGGTGAGGTCTATGTTACAGATATTTCTAGATGATGTAGAGGTGTGGCATTCCTAACCCACAAGCATCTTTCTGTCTTTATACAGTGGGCAATGATAGGTCTGGATGGATTCTTAAATTTTACTTGTAAGCTATTTTGAAAAAATATTTGCTTTGATTAATGTTTATGGGCCTAGTAGTGATGCACCAGAGATGCTTCACAATAGTTTTAGTAACTTTGTTGTCTTAGAATATGAGTATTTGATTGTTGGTGGTGATTTTCATGAAATTTTGGATCTTCTGTTAGACAGAAATGCACCTCCACCAAGGAAACAATCTCTGCTGAGAGCTAATTTACAGGCATATTTGAATGAATATGGTTTCATTGATGCATGGAGAACTGTACACACAGGACATAGAGAGTATACCTTTATCTCTGAAACAACCATAATTGTTTCAGATTAGATTATTTTTAAATGTCTGCATCTTTGGTTAGAAATATAAACACATGCAAAATCAAACCCTTGATAATATTAGACCATACTTCAGTTTGTCTAGAGTTGAATATTTCTAATGTTCCTAAACTCTTTAGTCTCTGGTGATTTGCTATTTTGCTTCTTGATGAATAGTTTAGGGCCCAAATGTCAGCAGATTGGATGGAATATTTTAAAATGAATGAAGGCTCTGCAAGTTCATATACTGCTGAACAGACAGCATGTGAAGCCTACATTTGTGGTAGAATCATAACTTATTCTTATTTAAAAAAAACTTTAAAAATAAAAAACATGAATTATTGAGCAAGCTGCCGAAAGCTCTTATATCTGAATTTGTTATTTCTCCATTTGAACAACTTTATCAGGAATTGCAAAAAGTTAAATACAATCTGAATAATATTCTCTCACAACAAACTGAACTTCCTTTGCCATCTCTACAGCAAGCATATTGGGAAAATGGTGAACGTCCCAAGATTCTGGTGCTTCGTCTTAAGCATCAACAGAAACACAGTCTTATTTCAGCTATCAAAGATTAAAGCAATCATTTATATACATTGTCCACAGATATAAATCTATGATTTTGGAAGTTTTATATGGATCTTTATAACCTTGATAATGAAATCTACCAATAGGGTATTGTCAAGATCAGAGACCCGGGCAGCGAGCCAGCCAGGAGAAGGGAGTGGGAGAGCTATCAGAGTCCTGGCAGGAGGAGTCAAGGAAGCACTTACTCAAAGGAAGACCATTGACCAAAGCCAGAGCGACAAGTGAAAGCCGTAGTCAGAGTTCCAAAAGCCAGGGGTCAAGAGCCAAGAGATCAATCCAAGGTAACAGGAGCCGGGTGCTGGAAGCAAGGAACGGGCAAAGGGGGCGGGGGGGGGGCAAGGAACAGGGTTGTAAGAAGTTTGCCACAAGCAAAGGAAAGCTTCCAGGCAGACAGTTATATAGGCCAAGGCACAGGTGTGGCTAGTCACTGCTTCTTGAACTTAATCAAGGAAGCTTCCCTTTGCTCAGCTCTCTTGAGTCTCCGCCTTGTTTGTGGGCTGATTGACACAGGCTCCAAAACTTCTTCAGAATTGGATCCCTGTTGCCCTAAAGGAGCAGGCAGAGGAATGTCCGTGCCTGCTTGGTCCGTGGCAGCAGGGGGAGCTCTTGAGCTGCAGGACTCATCTCTAGCCAGGGCTACAGGGACCAACAGCTGCTGGTCATCAGCAGCAGCTCTGACAGGGGCTTCAGTTATCACAGCTATGGAAACTTTCTTTTCTCATACTAACCTTCCCCATTGTAGCATATCACAGAAAAAAAGATCAGAATCTTTACATATGGAGGGAATTATCATTGTTTTAGCAAGTACAAGACATGGGAAGTCTCCTGGTTCTGAAGGGTTTCCAACTGAATGGTATAATGCTTTTTCCAGTCTGTTAGCACCAAGACTGCTCCAACTTTACATATCTTAGAACCTGGCTCCCTCTCTGCATCGTTAAATGATGGGTATATTACCCTGACACTTAAACCCAGTGAGGATTGTACCTACTGCACTAACTACTGCCCTAACCTAACTTATTATTGATATCAAAATACTGACATATATTTTAACTGATAGATTACAAAAAATCATTTCATTTTTGGTAAATCTTGACCAGACAGGATTTATCAAAAACTGGCAGAGTTGATAACATTCTATTGATTATGGATTTGATAGCTTTAAACTCAGATCAAACTGATCAGTCAGCCGATATTTCTGCAGATGCCAAGAAGGCCTTTGATAACATTTAGTGGCCATTTACTTTCACAGTATTGACTAATTCTGAGCTTACTAAAATATTTTTGAAACAGATACAAATTTTATATTCAGCACCAAGAACACAGGTTATGACGAATGTTTGTTTCTCATCCTTTTTTCACATTGAAATGGAGTACAAGTCAAGGATGTTCCTTGTCGCATTTAATACCCAATTTGTGCTTGGAATAATATGTGCAAAATTCTGGGATCACTGGATTTGAGCATGCCAGTTTAGAATTCTAAAACACTCTTCTCACATATGATCTTTTGCTGTTCATTTCAAAGCCCCGGCAGTTGATCCCAGTTTTGATGCAGTTGATTTAAAATTTTGGTAAAATATTCAGTTTTCAGTTAATTAGTATTCAGTTAATTGGTCCAGTTCAGAAATACTGCTAGTAGGAGACAGAACTCTCACTTATTTAAAGCATAGCAGTTTCAGTATTGCCCCAATTAAATTACTTATTTGGGTATAAATATCCCTGCAGTCTTATCTCATATGATTAATCTTAATAGAAGTAAACCAATAAAAGCTATTGCACAAGATTTAGAGAGATGAGTGGGCTTAAAGGTATAAGGTAAGCTATATGGCATAAGGTAAACATGATTGAAATGAACGTTAAAGCTAGAATTGTTTATGTTACTTGTAGATTTCCTCTACTTATACCTTTCAAGTATTTTCAAAAACTAAATGTTGTTTTTAGGCAATTTTTTTTGGTGGATGGCTCATCTTCTCCTAGAATTTCAATTAAAAAGATGTGAATTCATATCAAAGAAGGAGAGTTCAGCCTTCAGATTGGCTTAGATACCATCGGGCATGTCTATTATCTTGTATTAATTTTTGGACATATCTACTTAAAGTAAGCAATCCACCCTGGTCAGCCATGGAGTCTCTGTTTCTGGCTCCTCCATTCAAATGGACAGTACCTTGTTCTCATTATATTAAAAAGGGCAGAGTTTTGCCACAATTTCAACAGTTAGTACTGTGTGGCACATATTGTCTCATCAATTGCAATTTGACCTATTCCTTTATGTCAAATTGACTTTATGGTGGAACCCAGATTTGAAAATTGGTAAGGAACCATTTTTTATAGAAGGCCAACAATGGGATTGTTACCTTAAATCAGATACTTGATGTTGATAATTACTCTTTGCCCTTTTTAGTTTTACAAGAACAGTTCAAACTACCTCTATCAGGAAAATGATGAAATCTACCACTGAAACATTTGCTTGGCCCTGCAGCTTTAAGTTCATCTCAGGTTCTGTTAATATTAGATACATTAATTGAGGCCAACCATGTATCCAAACCAACTATATATATATATATATGACATGAGAGGTTTACAGCAAGAATGATATAGAGAATTGGAATATCCAATTCTGACTGATCAATGGCCATCAGTTTTAACATCTGTAACTAGTATGGCTGTAGAGGTAATGCTGCTCATACTTAAGGCATATGTGTTGGAGTTATCCCATAATACCTACATTTTCGGAGGAAGTAATCACACAAGTAAATTTGTTTTTGGAAAGTCCCTTGACATTTAGGGATGTGCATGTTGTTTGGATTATTAACCTGTTTCTTGGAAATTAACAAATGGCCAATGGAAATTGATTTTTCGTGCCCCCTTGACTGCTAAACGACTGATACTTTTGTTACTGGTAAGATAATTTTTATCCATCTGTGAGCCAATGGATAGAAGATCTAACAACACTTGCAACATTTGAAAGAATGGTGTAAAGACAAAACTTGCAAATGGACTTATATTTGGATATATGCTCAGCTTTTAAAAAAATGTATAACTAATATAGTTATTTTTTCCTCCTTTTGTGTTTTTATTTTGCTGCTTTTGTCATACTGGAACATTACTGTATGTAACTGAGATTCATATGTGCATATTAAAGATCGTGAGCAATTTGATTCCTTCTCATAACAGAAGTAGGCCTGGGAGTTCACAGAATCCTCTGAAGTCAAATGGATATGATGATGGCTGGGCAATGCACCATTCAGGCAATTATTTCCTGCTGAAAAACAGCAATTTTTTCCCAACATGTGCAAGCAATTTTTTTTTAAATATCTGTAATAGCTCCTGTGAAGTGTGGTTGTGAATTTGCTGCCATGGCAAGTTATTAACTTGTGAAATACCACTGATAATATTCCCAAAACATAACCGTATAAACCATTTCCCAGTCATCACATCAGAATATGAGGAGCCAGTTAAAAAGGGGTGGAGGAAAGAAAGAAACTAGACTTTGGTTTGCTTCCCAGTGTGATGCTTTTGAAAATATCAGTTCTGTTTTAAGTGGCTTGCTTCAGAGAAAGGCAGTGGTAGAGAGTAACCTCCAGAGTTTTTTTTATTAGTGCCTCAGCAGCAACTTGTCCAGCTGAAGCCAAGTCATATTTGTCAACTTATATGGAGCTAATGAACCACAATTTCCCTCTGAGATAAGCAGAGCCACTTGCAAGCAATTATCCTGCTAAGAGAAGAGCCAGAATAGGGGAAGCCAAGTCTAGTGCAGTTCTACATTACTAAATAATAAGAATTGATCCTGGATGGGGAAACAAGCTAACTCTTCAACCATCACTTGGCATTTTGGTTCTCGTTTTATGTAGAGGGTATTTCAAATGGGCCAGAACTTGTAAGAGTTACTTTTTTGGACTAAAACTCCCAGAACCCTCCCCAGCTTCCATTCTCAGTAGTTTAGAGATTCTTCGATTTGTAATCCAAATAAATAACTCCTCCATGCTTTGAAATTTATCTTATCCAAGAGCTGTTTCAGGCTTATCTTACACAATTCAATGGAGGCAAAAAACATGTTTGTTATTGACTGTGTGCTCAACATAAAGATGCCCACAGCAATCTCTGGCTGGACATGCTCCCCCTGGATTATATGGGGAGTGGAGGATTACCCATTAGGATTTGTGTTTGTGTTTACTTATGAGTAAACATGCTATGAATGGGAAGGTCTGAGAGAGTGACATCTTGCCCTTGCTATGAAATGTAGCTGTTTGGATCTGAGGATCTGATGGCCCTATGCTTTTTAAAAAAAACTCCTAATTAAACTTTTGGAGTTACAAAAGTGAATGAATCCTTCTGATTAAATTGAAATAACTGATCCTCTGTAGCTACTTTCTTTCTGCAATTAAGAGTTGAGTAGGTGTGTTTACAGGATTGGGACAAATAAATTAGAAGCTTGGGGGATGATGTTTTCAAAAGAGAATCAGGATTTAAGTGCATATTTTTTATGAATAGATTGAATTGCATTTTATTTGCAAGATGGAATTGGATTGTAACAACATGAAATTACAGTGTGAGAAAGCACAGACATTATCTACTTGATGTTGATAAAACTGGTTTGCTAGCAGCTTTTCTCTAGAGATGAGACAAGCAAGTTGTTAACTCTTTAAGTTGATAGATTGAATGAGAGATGGAAACTTCCAAGGAATACTTTTTACAATGCATGATGGAGGAGCTAAACTTGAATAGGAATATGATAGAGGCCCTGAGGAATGAGATCAAGGAACTGTGGGAAGATGTAAGACAAGTGGGGGTACTGGACTTGTCAACATGGAAGTGAAGGAGGATGAACATTATATGAAGAGACAATTTTAAGTTGAGCTAATAGAGGAAGCTACTGAGCTGAGGGAGATGTATGATGAAGATTTTGATTTGTGAAAAGGGTTTTGCAGCCCAACAGGGGAAGAAGGAGGAGGCTAACCAAATTACTTTGATGCTTGAATGAAACAAATTGATTTACCCTGGGGGTGAAAGAAAGATAATTTTTAAAAAGAGAGTGCTGTTTCAGGACAATTGTTTTAAAATACCAAGTGGCAAGGAACCTGAAATAGTGAATCTGAGAAGTTAGGGAGGGTGAAGTCCATAGACAAGATGATTACAAGGAAACTGGGGAACTAAATTCAGAATAAAATAGTGGAAACAAGACAGTCAAAGCTGGATTGGCTCAATAAATGCTGCAAAAGATTTTACAACATAAAATGGCTCAGAAGTATTTGGATTTAGAGGTATAAAATGTAATAGATCTACAGTTTTAACTAATGAAAATATGTAATCAAGTCAACAGGTACACTTAGTACTGATGTTATTATATAGTGTCATTTATCATGTAAATCTAATATGTAATGGCATGTAATGGAAAGTAATGTTGAGATACTATGCTAGATATGCTAACCATTGGCAGAAGAATATTCATTTTCTTTCTTTTTTGGAAAGCATGAATTGGTGCTGGGAAAGAAGGGAAATTTTGGATGTTATCTTGAATCAGTTAGACTGCTATAATCTGTTTAAAGGGATTGTTTTTCTTTTTTCTTTCTTTCTCTCTACTTTTTCTTTACTTTTTAATTTCTAATTTGTGTGTTTCATATTTTCTTTAGGTTGCTTTTTTCTTTTATGTACTTGCAGAGTGTAGTGTTTTTGGAAATTATTAATAAAGTTTTTTTTTTTAAAGAAAGATACCCATAGCTAGTTCTGGCTTTCTAAGTGTACCTACATCTCTTTGCAAATGTGTGATTCTAGACTCATCAGGAGTGACAATTTGCAGATTGGGGTTGTGGGCAAAGGAAGTATTGGCACCAGTAAGCAGATGCCAGCCCAAAGAAACAATTGTTTATATATTGTATAAACAATTGTTTATGCTGAAAAGAATAACACCAAATGACTTATTCAGAGATATTCTTTTTGAATCACCCAGGCTGTTTTGAGCAGTCACAACCAGCATGCCCAGCTCAGGATAGGAGATCACCATGAAGTCCTTGTTTATCGAAGACTGGTGATAAGACCACATGAAGGACTCTGATTAGCTGAACTTTCTAGCAATAATTTTATGGCCTTTTAAAAACTTCTAAAGGGACAAATTGTTCAGATAATGACCACATACTGACAACTGTTAGATGTTATGTCAGGAAGCAGGGGGTAGAAGATCTGCAATGCTTTTCCATTGTGTCCTATATTTCTGGGAGTGATGCCTCTTCAGTTGCATTCCTTGTGTAGCTGCTCACTTGGCAGCCAAACAGAATGTCAGGGGCTCAGGGCCAATGTGCTAAGGCATGTAAATTCAACATTTTATGAATGGCCTGTAGTTTGAGACAGATACTTTCACAGATGGGGGTCAACCACAGATCTCTTTGTGACATAAAATAGTGGTCAGTTTGCCCAGTTCTGTTCCAGATGGGGCTGTAAGAGGCGGTCTCCCAGGGATGCATTTCTCCACCACTGGAAAAGCCCCAAATTGTAAGCTTTTCCATTGATGCTGCTGATCACCAGAGCTGCAGTCAGGCTGCAGCAGTTCAGCTGTATCCTAATAACATCATTGTGTGTGGATCTTATGCTACTAGCCTACTGGCGAATTTACAGGCAACTTCTGAAAGTCGACTTGCTAACATTTGAAAATGAAAACATTTATCACTCCAGTATCTTATTAAACTCACAGCTTGGAGGATTTGGTCATTGCTTCCTGAAACAGTAGAGATCCTGGAAGCAGCTTGGAAGCTGGGTACATGTTGTTCCTGTGTTACCATGCCGTACACCCCCACTCCATGGAACAGTCTAATTGATGAAAAATATCATTTAATTGGCAAGAAATATAGTTTCTAATATAAAAATCATACACTTACAGCTGGAAGGCCTGTGAACAAGGACTTTTCAAACTGTTGATAACTGTCAACCTCAGTCACTTACCTTTAAAATAACCTTTTTTGGTGGCCATAATATTTGTATGTGACATAGCTGAAGTGTGCACTTTATGTTCTGATTCATCTTACTTGTTTTTTCATAAGGATAAAACTATGCTTCACTCATCTCCTTTTTTATTTAACATAGTTTCTCAGTTTCATGTTCAACATGATGGTGTTCTTCCTATGTTCATCCAAGAATCATTCTCATTACACTTTGAAACACATTTCTGGTTCACTGCTCACTTAATGATTCAGTTTAGAGTTGCAAATCTGTTAAACAGACTTGGCTGGCCTGTAATATTCTCAGCAATACAATTACTGAACTATGAGTTTTAATTTCTCATTCAGATGTTTTTTTCCTCGTTGTCAGGATCTAACTAATCATCATATTTGTGGACAGGAAGGAATGTTCACCTAGGTCAAATTTATTATTCCTGATGTGAATCAAAATGTGATTTAGACTGATAAAAATAATGGGAATGAAATAGCTTGGCTTAAAGCAGGGAATTGGAACAGACGCTTTTTAGGACCAATATAATCCTACTGTTCACTAATTTGCTATCAGTATGATGATAGGGACTCAACATTTATCATTCTGTCTATTAATATGGACTTTTAGAAATCTTGCTTACTAATGTGTAATACTTGTGAAATCTGAAACTAGGCAGTACTAGAGTCCCTTGTTATTACAAATGTATAAGCATGCTGCTAATGTGCTCCTTTCATCTCTTGGTTGAAGCAGTCTGCTTCCAATGCCATATCTCAGCATTTACATTCCAGAAAACACAAGGGTGCCTCCCTCTGCATGAGTACATTGGAAATCTGGGAAGGGCTATATCTGTGGGGCTGGGGGGCATTTGCTTTTCCATTCTCATCTGCAGAATAAGAAGTGGGAGATAGAGGTAAAATAAACAGAGATGTATTTTCAATTTGTTTAGCATTAATTTTGGGCAAGTAATCCTGCCCTAATAGTCTGGAACAATTATGCAAAATACATGTAAATAATTGAAAGCCACAGATTTGACAGTGCAGAACCTAGGCCATTTCTGCACTAGACTGTTATAGCGCTATTATTCCACTTTCAACATCCTGTGGAATCCTGGGGTTAGCTAAACTGCAAACCTCAGGGTTCCATAGGATGTTGAAAGCGGAATAAAAGCACTATAACAGCCTAGTGCAGAAATGGCCCTAGTCTTCTCCACCCTCCCTTTGCTGACCTTTTTGAAAAAGTAGTGCATAGTCCACACTCAGCAGTTAGCCACAGGCAAGCATCTTTCCAACTGTGAGTACATGTACTGGGGTAGGGAAGGGCACAATCACCTTCACACAGCTATCAAATACAGTACTTTGTTGCTGGGAAAATGTAATTCTTCCCTCAGTTACTCCATCAATGCCCTTTAAACTGCTATATGTGCAGAGTTCATATAAATCTTGCAGGCCTGGTCAACTAACGTTTGGGATATTGGAAGGTTTTGATACCTACTTGTCTGCACTGCTCTGGGTTTTGAAACTTTTGAAGTGACTCTTTTCTTTCTCCAATTTTAGGAGCTGAGAACTCTTTTTGTACCACTATAGAAGGAGGTTCCATTGAAACATTTTAACATGCTTGTGTGTATGACTGTATGGATATCTGTCTTTGTCTGTATATAACTAATCTTGGCATACAGTAGGAAAGCTACCTTATTCCCATGGTGCATTGCCTGCTATTTGATTAGACTTTCTTTCTCCGTTACACATACTACACTTTCGTATGGTTTTTTAAGTAGCTGTAGTTCAGGAACCCCCTCTGTGCAGAGCTGAAGCACCTTTGGGTGTAGTTTAGAAAGAGTAAAGGTGGGAGTGATCCTGGAAGGTAATCTTCTTATAGCATAATTATTTCCCCTACCCACTCCATCCAGCTAAAAGCAGGAATTGTGCTAGAAAGTTGGTCCAGATTAGTATTATTTGAGTGCTATATTTAACACTGATAGTTAAATGGATTTCATCTCCTCCTCTAGTCTCAAAGGGAGCTCTATGTAGAAGAACACGCACACAGAGATGCAACATGTCTCTCAGTTCTAGTCACCAACTTTCACAACAAATGTAGGGACTCTTTCAGTTATGAAGAACACTCAGGAGCAACATCAAATAACCTTATTTCTTCCACATGTTACAGACAACAATTCCTGTCAGTGCCAGCCAGCATGATAGATATCCTACCAGCAGTAATGGGAGGTAGAGTCCAAAACACCTGGAGGCCATGCCACAATGAGTAAGCCCCAATCCACCACCAACTCTTTCTTCTACACTAAGATTCTATGGGGACATTGTGAGTGCAACATCTCCCCCAACAAAGTTCACTAGATAATATCCAGCTTGATCCAGAGTTTGCTGGCATGCTTTTTGTGACATTCTAATAAAGTATTGCCCAAGCATGGACCTCATCATTTTTTCTTTTTCCTTTCATCTTCTCTCTCTCTCTGTAGAAGTGAATAAGAAAGTTTAAATGCTCTTTATGTTGCTGCTGCAGCTCCTGATAATCACCACCATCATTGATTTATTCCTGTCTCATTCTTACAGATGTCTTAAAAGCTTAAAAACGTATAACATGATTTACATATAACATAACTACCAGATAGATTTCAATCAGACATATTTAGTTCTGTAAAGGAATTCATCTGATACCTTTAACTGATCTCTGGTTCTACACCAAGTTTGAAAAGCCAGAAACGGTTCTGCATGACGTTTCCTTGCTCAGTGAACTAGAAATTATCATTCAGTGATGCCTTCTTGAAGGTTGCTTACTTGGTTATCAGCAGTGGTTGTTGGGAACAAATAAGGAGGCACTAAGGGAGAAATATCTATACTATTTCTGAGAGGATTTCCAATTTAAGGAATGGCATCTGATATGTCAGGGGCAGGCAAAATGCTGCCCTCCAGATATTGATGGATTGTAACTCCTGTCAGCCAGAGCTGGCATAGTCAATGGTGAAGAATTCAGGAAGGTGTAGTGCAACAACTTCAGGAGAGGCATGGGTTGTCCATCCCTGTGATACATGGTTCATAAACAAAGGCATTCATTAGAATTTTGTAAAACACTGGAAATACTTCCTTTAATTTCATAGATCTGTAGTTGCTTAAAATCTTTAATACTTTCTTTCAAAATGCTTTCTTTGCTCCATGCCATCTTATTGCTAATGGACAGCAGAATGGAGGCAACATTTATTCAGTGTAAACTCTCCCTGTCCCAGACTTCATGCTGCTGATTTGGTGTAAAGTCAAGTCCTGGCGGCCCTATGAATGAGATGAGAGACCTGCCCTTCTCAGATCTTGCAGACTTACAGCTTCCTTGATGGGATCAATCCACCTCTAATGTGGTCTTTCCCTTTTCCTACTGCCTCCCGCTTTACTGAGCATTATCTTTTCTAGGAATCATGTTGTCTCATGAAAATGCGACAGCCTCAAGTTAGGTAATTTCTGCACTAAACTGTTATAGTACTATTATTCCATTTTTAACATCCTATGGAATCCTAGAGTTTGCAGTTTAGGGAGGGGCCTCAAAGGCTCACTGTGGAGAAGTGTTTGATACACCCCCTATTCTAATTCTAGCCAGTAGGAAAACAGATGTTTATGTCCTGCCACCTTAGATCTGCAGTGGGAAGGTACTTAGGTGGAGAGTCTGGCTCTTAACTTCTGCTCCCAGTATCAGGGTGTTTGCAGATGGAAGCCTCTTCGTGTTTACGATCAGAAGGAAAGATGCAGTTATTTGTGTTTTTTCTCCTTAATGAATTTTCCATGAAGGATAGGAAATGCAGTAGAAAAACAAGTGAGGATTAGGTGTGGACAGATGACAATGTCTGGTCTCCTCATAAGATTTAGGAGATAAGGAAAAACAAAGACTAACCTGTAACCGTTGTCCAAAGGGTTAAATTAGCATAATAATCTAGTAATGAGAGGAGGGAGCAAAGTCATTCGAAGGAAGAAATGTTGGCTTTGGTGTTTTGTCTGAAGCCACTACCTCTGCTCATGACATCAGTGTATTTAGGGCCAAGCTCTAGATTTTCTATTTTGAGCCCTGGAATGCCAAGACTGCAGGACATTCTGTCTATGGCACTCATTAAAACCATGTGGTTTTTCTGTCACTAAGCATAATAGTGCATGCTGGTTAGTTAAATGCTCAAGAGAGCTGGTCTGCAGAACTACAGAATGAATACAACTTAATTGTCATTATTTTAGTCTTTTCTTGTTTAGCCTGGTGATTGGGTAGTGTTTTTTCCTGTCTTCTTTTTGCTCTTCAGCAGTTTATTTTCAGTTCCCTTGTTCTTTTGCCCTAAGCCTGCCTTTTCTCCAGGTGGTCACACAGCTGATAAAATATTTTTGTTATCTCAATCAAGTTAACTAAGATTGCATTTGGGGGGAAGAAGGAGGAAAGTGTAGGAGTAAGTAAGGCAGCAGCAGTGTAGCTGAACTTAGTAGTGGAATCGCTTGAAAACATTTGATCTCAGGGCTCAGATTCAAGGCATGCAGTTGGCAGCTATGGATAATTAAAGGATGGATTGTGGAGCAGAGTTCTCTGACTAAAATAGCATATGAAGTTCTGTGTGTATTTGTTTCATTTGTACCTCAGTGGAAGCATCAGGCTTCCCTAATTCTATCTTTTTCACCTCTGAAATGTAGTTGCCATTGCCAACAAGAAATCCCACCTCACCTGAGCAAACTCTGCTCGATGATGATGCTAAGAAAAGGCTTAGCATCATGATCAAGGCCAAGAGTATGATAAACACGCCTGTTCACTTTGTTGAGTGTTAAAAGCACATGGGGGAGCAGGGAAAACTGGGGCCATTTCCTCACCTCACCTTGGGCCTGCATGATCTGTGGACATCCCAGCATCGCCAGTCCCAGAACAGGAGAGTTTTCCACCACTCCCTTCTACATGCATCCCTCGGCAGCAGAGGAGTAGTGGCATTAACACTGCTGCTCCTTCTGCATCACAGTGTCCATAGCGATGCCTTCTTCACACCCTTTCCCTGCCCTGCAGCACCTGATGGGTCACTTTTTCTGGGGCCTTTTTTTCCTATTGGGTGGTGTTGGACACATCGATGTGTGCACGTGTCAGGGCTTCCAGATTGACGATGGGAGCTGGAGAAACCACACATCACCAGGTAATGCGAAGGTTGCAATTTAGGGGTCAATAACAGATTTTTTTCCTTTATTGACAAGGGCACAATCTAGGCAGGTTAGGGTCAGTTGGTGGCAGGATGGTAACAGGTTGCCCATGACATCTTGTGAAAGCATGGCTCTTGGGACCAGCATCATCTGTTGCTGTGGTGGGTGGACACGGCCGTGGAGAAATGGCCTGGGTGGCTAGTGCCTATTGTTTGATGAGTTGGATGCAGAGATATTCTTATTGCAAAGAAACAGCAGAAGTGCCCACCTTAGGATGATGAGTTTGCAAGAACCAAGTGGAGACAGAAAATAGTTTTTAGGGCCCTCTAATGAGGAATATTTTTTAAAGAAATCAATTCTGTAGTTAGAACAGCCTGAACTGTTCTAGAAGCGTAAAGATGGTAGGCAGACATACTCCAGCATGTCGTCCTCCATGAAGAAGAAGAGAAAGAAAATGTAGCAGAGGCCAGAAATGAAAGGGGAGTGGTCAGCCTTGGGTTAGTTCTTTTGGTACAACAAAGGACAATGATCTGAGGATCCCTGACTGAATCAGATGGTATAATCTGCTCATAATACTTTGGGATAGATGGCACACAGAGGAAGGAAGCAAGCAGGTAGGAAAAGAAAGATCAGGTTCCTAATCACTCTCTGTCTAAGCCATCTTATCCCTAGTGGACAAGAGCGTAGTAAGAACAAGTGTAGAAGCTAATACCCATTACCTCAGAGTAGGCACCATAGTCTGCTCTAAAGGAGTACTTCCAGTAGTCTTCAGGATCTTAAAGTTGCTGTCAACCGTGCCTCTAGGTAAAAGATCCCCCATGGCACAAAGAGATGCAGAGCTCTGGGGAAGAATCTGCTGAGTAAACACAGAAAACTCTGGCCCAATGTAGGCTTCATGACATAACATTTTAGAAAGAAGCTGAAATTCATCTATTTTCAGAATTCCCTTTGCACACGTAAACACCAGAAATTACTAGATTCCTGTGTTTGAAGACACTTTGCATGATTCACTGGCCTGCAGAATCCTAGCCAACAGGCAGTAAGGCCAGCAAGCATTTTGCATGGGCATTTAGTGAGGAAGTTTTGCAGGAGAGGCCTGGAGTGCTGTTTCAGTGCCTACTTAAGACTACTGAATATCGATGGTGAGGGAGCTGCTGAAGCCACCTGCAACAGCTGTGGTATGATTGTGTTCTTGCCAGAGGATGTGGGTAGCTACACCTGCAGCAAGTACAAATTGATTGCCCTTTTGTAAAAGAAGGCCCAGCAAATTGAGGCCCATATATCCCCTCTTCAGCATATTAGGGAGAGAGCAGAGCAGACTGTCCTGGGTGAGGAACACACAGGGGACATCTCTGAAGAGAAGGTCATTTTCCAAACACAGGAGGTAAACATTTGGAGGAATGTGACACATAGAAATGGAAGGGCCAGGGATCTTTCTGTTAGTTTGGAGCTACAGAATCAATCTGAAGCTCTCTCCCTTGCCAGTAAGGATGACACACAGCAGCAAGAGCAACAGTGTCAGTCCTCAGAGAATGTGCAGGGGACCTTGGAAGACTCAGCAGTTGACAGGAACATTTTTGCTAAGAGCCTCACAAACCTAATCTGGAGACTTTAAATTGAGTTATGGGGAGAGGAGAGAGACAGTATTCTTGAGGTCAGGAGTTCATTAAGAGCTGGAGATAACAGCCGAAATGTTATGGGGAGAACTGGGTGAATGGTACAAGAACCCAACAGTGGGCAGGAAAAAAACCCCAACCCTTAAATAAGCAGCTAGAAGGAATGACCCATGAACTTAGATGTCTCCGCACTAATGCACAGAGCATGGGCAATGAACAGGATGAACTTGCACAACAAAGCTAATATGGTATCATAGGCATCAGTGAAACCTGTAGGATGATTCTTCTTTTTGGAATGTAACAATAGAGAGGTATATCTATTTCAGATAAATAGACCAGAGGAGGAGGAGTAGTAGTACTATATGTCAAGGACGTTTACGCCTGTGAAAAGATCCATGACTTAAATCTTGCAAGCCAGGTTGAGAGCATCTGGCTAAAAATTAAGGAGGAGAGGAATGACAGTGAAGTCTACTACAGACCCCCAAGCCAGATTGAAGACTTGGATGATGCCTTCCTGGAACAGATGATGAAATATTCAGAAAGGAGGGAGTAGTGATAATGGGAGATTTCAACTATCCTGATATTTGTTGGAAGTCAGATTCTGCCAAGAGTACCAGATCCAACAAATTCCTCACTTGCCTTGCAGACAATTTCATAGTCCAGAAGATGGAAGAGGCAACAAGGAGATCCAGTGGCAGAGCTTGGAGTGTGTGGAGGGGGTGGGGCTATGGCATGAGGGGGGTGGCCACTGCATGTGGGGTGTGGCCAGGGCACGTGGGGGCATGGCTACGGGCTGGGATGCCCCAGAAACATTGCTGCCCAGGGCGAATCGCCACCCTGCCCCCGCGTTCCTATGCAACTAAGGAGATCAGCTATTTTAGATATGACCCTAACCAACAATGGTGGTCTGGTTAATGAGGTGGAAGTGGTAGGATCCTTAGGTGAGAGTGACCATGTTCTCCTGGAGTTTATTATACAGTGGAAAGGGGAAGGCAAGCATAGTCGATGTTACCCTGATTTCTGGGGTCCCTTGGGCGACGCCTTAATGTGCTCCATGTGATAGGGAATGGAAACTAGCCAGAGTACGAGCAATAGCAATGCGAGAGGCAGGGTAACCTAGTGGGGTCTTTTTACCCAGTTTTTACGGGGTCAGGCCAAGCCAAAAACCAAATAAAGATGCCTAATAAATGATTTTATTGAATAAAAGTCTCACGTACCAATGCAATCACTCACACGCTCATTCGAGACCTATTAAGAAGCAAAAGAGAGGAAATTGGATAGGGGAAATATTGAAGGGATTGTAGCTGGGGTAACACTGCACCTTTTCCTGAAGTTCTTGGTCCGGGAAAAACAGTGAAGAAGTGGAGCTCAGCACGGAGAGGGCTGAGGGGATTACTCAACCGATGGAGAAGTGGTCTGCTGGGATGACTGGGAGTGATCCAAAGAAATGCTCAAAAACCGGGACTATTTGTAGGGGAAAGAGTACCTGGAGGGCTAATTCTTTCCCAGGGAGAACAATGGGTTTTGCAACGAGAAAGAAGCTCCAGAATGGCAACTTCCTTTGCATGATGGGATTATGAGGTGTGCCAAAGTTTCAGGATCTTCAGTTGCATTGGGCTGTGGTGTGAATTTATGTAGATGGTCTTTGCCTGATAGGATTTTATTGCTATCAGTGCTCAACTTGGGACAAACACCCTAATCCCCTCAAGTCTGCTTCTCAGGGGCTGTGGACCCTTTGTCTACTGTGGTTTTGCACAGCTTGAGGTATCTCCTGGGGCTACGTGACTGGGGATTTTACTGGCCTGACCTGGTTTTCGATTGTTTGACCATTGCTGCCCACGTGCTCATCTGGACGACCTCTCAGGCACATTGAATCATACTTTTAATATCAAAATTGTAGACCCCGGGATAGGGTTTTGCAGTGAGGTAACACAGAAATGCATTCTAGACTTTAATAAAGCTGATTTCAGTAAAGTTAGGGATATAGTGAGTGTATGGTCAGGTATAATAAAAGAGAAGAGAGTTAATGATGGATGGGAGTTTTTTTTAAAAGTAAAGAGGGAAATCATCAAATTAGATTACAAACAAATAGCCAGCAGGTGTAGGGAGAAGGTCAGAAAAGCTAAAGTGCAGATCAAGTTCAGGCTTGCTAGAGATGTTAAAAACAATAAAAAGGGCTTTTTTTCTGTTATGTCCATAGGAAAAGGAAGAACAAGGAAATGGTAGGACCACTACATGGAGAGGATGGCAAAATGGTAACAAGAGTCAGAGAAAAGGCAGAACTACTCAACACCTTTTTTGCTTCTGTCTTGTCCTGAAAGGAAAACAGTGCTCAACCTGGGGAATGCAGATGATGCAGTAGGGGAAATGCAGTATGGAATAGATGAAGCAGTAATACAGGAATACCTGGCAACTCTAAATGAATTCAAGTCTCCAGGGCCAGATGAACTACATCCAAGGGTATTAAAAGAACTGGCAGAAGCAGTCACAGAGCCGCTGGCACTAATCCTTGAGAATTCCTGGAGAATGGGAAAAGTCCCAGGAGACTGGTGGAGCGCAAATATTATTCTCATCTTCAAAAAGGGAAAAAAGGAGGACCCAATGAATTACTGTCCAGTCAGCCTGACATCAATACTGGAGAAAGATTCCAGAGCAGATCATTAAGTATTTTTCTGTAAGTATTTAGATCATTAAGAGTCTACATAGGTTTCTCAAAAACAAGTCATGTCAGATTAATCTTAACTCTCTCTGTCTTTTTTTTTTTATAAAGTTACAAGCTTGATAGATGAAGAGAATGCTGTGGATATAAAGTACCTTGACATCAACAAGGGCTTTGACAAAGTCCTCCGTATTATTCTTGCAAACAAACTAGTAAACTCTGGGCTAGACAATGCTACTGCTAGGTGGTTTTGTAATTGGTTGACAAACTGAGTGCAAAGGGTGCTCACCAATGGCTCCTCTTCATCCTGGAGAGAAGTGACTAGTGCGGTGCCATAGGGTTCTGTTCTAGGAACAGTGCTATTCAACATCTTTATCAAGATGTTGGATGAAGGATGCTCATCAAGTTTGCAAATGACACCCCAGAGGACAGGATCAGAATTCAAAGTGTCCTTAATAGATTAGAGAGCTGGGCCAAAGCTGACAAAACAAATATACAGGTATAGGATGTGTGACACCTTGTGTGACCACAGTACATGTGAAAGAGATCTAGGAGTCTTAGTAGATCACAAGCTGAACATGAGTCAGCAGCGTGATGCAACAGCTAGAAAAGCCAATGCAGTTCTAGGCTACACCAATAGGAGTATACTGTCTAGGTCAGACCTTTCCAAACTTTTCATGTTGGTGACACACTTTTTAGACACGCATCATTTCACAACACAGTAATTCAGTTTTACTAGCAAACCAGAGATTAAACTAACCCTTTGTAAGAGATACAGACATAAATTGTAATAACAAATGTATGGGGACACAACATATCTCATGAAAACCTTTCATATATTTTTAAAAATATGATTTATAAATAATAACATACATTTCCAAGATTATAGGTGACACACCTACACACTTCAAGTGACACAGTAATGTGTCGTGGCACACCGTTTGGAAAGCCCAGGTCTAGGTCAAGAGAAGTAATAGGACCACTCTGTTCTGCTTTGGTTGGACCCCACCTGGAATACTGTGTCTAATTCTGGGAACCACACTTCAAGAAGGATATTAACAAGCTGGAACATGTCCAGAGGAGGGCAACCAAAATGGTGAAAGACCTGAAAGCCATTCCCTATGAGGAGTAGCTTAGGGAGTTGTGTTACCTCGATGACAGACCCCATCCCGGGGAATATAAATTTGATATCAACTATGCCCGCCATGTCAGAGAGGTTGCCCGAGTGGATATGTAGACAAAGAGGTCAAATGACCGAAACTAGGGCCATTTCCGCACTACACTCTTATAGCATGATTATTCCACTTTCAACATCCTATGGAATCCTGGGGTTTGCAGTTTCGGGAGGAGCCAGTCGGCCCCTCCTGAAACTGCAAACCCCAGGATTCCATAGGATGTTGACAGTGAAGTAATCGTGCTATAAGAGCGTAGTGCGGAAATGGCCTAAGTCAGGCCAGGAAAATCCCCAGTCATGCTCCCCTAAGAGACCTCAGGCTAAACACATCCGCACGGATAAAGGGACCCAGCCAAAAATAACCAACTTAAGGGGATTATTGGGTTTTCCCCAGGTTGAGCAACTCTGACGTTACTAAATCCTACACTGCAAGGTCCATAAACCAATCATGCAAACTACCAAATTGCTATTGTGTGGCATTCCTCCCTTTATTTTGGCCATTGTTCTTCCAGGAAGAGGGCCTGCCCTCGAGGTACGTTCTACCCTATAAGTAGTCCCAGTTTTTGAGGGTCTCTTTGGAGAACTCTCCACCATGCTAGCAGACCAGCACTCTGTTTGTCGAGTGATTCCCTCAGCCACCTCTTTTCACTGAGCTCTGTTCTTCTCGCTTCCCAGACTGAAGACTTCAGGATAGGTGCAGTATCACCGCCTTTACAACCTCTCCGCTGAAGCCCCTATCAATTTACTCCTCTTTTCTTTCTCAATAGGCCTTGTGTGCGTGAGTGAGTGAGTGCATTGATGTGTGAGAACACATTTATTAATAAAATCCAGTTATTGGTATGATTGTCTGGCTTTTTGCTTGGTTTGAACCCATATAAATTTGGTAAAAGATTCTGCTGAGTTACCCTGCCCCTCGTTTTGCTATAGCCAGTGCTCCGCTAATTTCCCCAATCCTTGCATTTTTGGAGCAAATCAAGGTGTCCCCCAGGGGACCCCACAGAAGTCAGGGTAACAGCTGGATATGTTTAGCCTGGAGAAAAAATGTTAAGAGGTGACATGATAGCTATGGGCCTTTCTGCACCATGCTGTCTTAGTGCTATTATTCCACTTTTGGCATCCTGTGGAATTCTGGGGTACTGAGGCCAAAGAGCTCTCTGGCTGAGAATTCTAAATGCTCCTCCCTAAACTGCAAACCTCAGGATTCCATAGGATGATGAAGTGGAATAATACCACTGTAACAGTGTAGTGTGGAAAGGCCCTTTGTTTTAGGGATGTCACCTGGACAATGGAGCAAGCTTGTTTTCTGCTGCTCTAAAGACTAGGACATAGAGCAGTGGCTTCAAACTATAGGAAAAGAGATTCCACCTAAACATTAGGAGGAACCTCCTGTTGATAATTTTTGTTCAACAATGGAATATACTGCCTGGGAGTGTGGTGGAGTGTCCTTCTTTGAAGGTTTTTAAACAGGCTGGATGGCCTTCTGTCAGGAGTGCTTTGATGTGTGTTCCTACCTGGCAGGGGGCTGGACTTGATAGCCCTTGGGGTCTCTTCCAGCTCTATGATTCCACCCTTGAATTTAGAGCACAAGTAGGCAAATTACATTCCTATTGGCCCTAACCAGCACAGCTTATGATGAGAGATGATGGGAGATCCAGTTCAACAACACCTGGAGGCCCACAGTTATTTTACCCTGATAGAGGAGCACTATTTGCTAATTTATAGAAGCTGCAGTTGCAGCAAATTCATTGTTTCACCTAACACTGTAAGGGCTGCACAGATGTTCTTTCAGCCTCAGCAAATTAGTACATGTAGGTCTCGGGAATTCTAACACCTTCTGCCATGCTTCTTCCAGGGGTGTTGCTGTGACCAAGAGATCCTGGACAGTGCTATGTGACAAAGCTAAACTGGGCGTCAGACTTTTAGTGTCTGCATACATAATATACATTCTTAAACAGCCGTGAAGCTTTTCCTCTGCAATCGCTCTGCCTCATTCACAGAATTTTATGGTGGGGGGGGGGACATCATTTTCTATCTATAATCCTCCCATGTTCTCCTACCCATTTTTTCATCTCTTGTCTTTTCATAAAAAAAACTGTGAAGGAAGTAAACATACGATTAGCTCAGAGCTTTGAAGTAATACATTAAAGGCAATGCTGTTATTTGTTATGCATTGCGTCTTTTTGAGTAATGAGTGTTAATATTGCTACTTTTCAAAGTTTTAATTAGAACAGTGTAAGTGTTACAAATTTTGTATAACAAATCATGTTTCCTTGTGCTTCCAAAATGTTAATTTTGGAGGGAAAGAGAGGAGAGTTGGCCATTCTTGGACATTGTCAGTAGTTTTTTTTTTTTAAGCTTGAGAATTATGTGTTAATTCTGCTGTATTTTACTCATGGCTTGCAAGCACCATTAAGAAGTAACACATTTCTTACAAATATTAACGGCAAATGAAAAATGTGTCATTGTTTTTGAGTAACATTTCTCAGCTCTTAACTAGCTGCACAGTTTATTCTGACTATATCTGTCTCTGGCCATTCCTGCACAACACTGTTATAGTGCTATTATGCCACTTTTAATATCTTGTGGAATTCTGAGGTTCATAGTTTACTGAGGCCAAAGAGCTCTCTGGCCCCTCCCTAAACTGCAAACCCCAGGATTTCATATCGTATTGAAAGTGGAATAATAGCACTACAGCAGTGTAGGGCGGAAATGGCTTCTGTCTCTGCAAAAACTGCTGGTTTGTAATACCAACTAGATTTGGCACTTCACTTTTGATGCTCTTTTTTGTATATATGACCAGTTCTCACTTATTCTGTGACTATTCATTGTATGCTTTTACTGTCCTGATTGTTTGTCTTTGTGCACAGTTGGATGGCATTTGTGCATGTATTACCTGAACTTCAGTGCTGAACAGCAACACAGAAAATTGCTGAACAAGTGACTGGCTAGTAAAGCATCATGAGCAGATATTGCTAACAATGCAAGATATGTTGTGTCCTCTCCTGATTTAAAGAACCATTTGAAACAGAAGGTTTCCTATGTATATTGTAGGATATCTTAAGCTGGCAAGGAAAAACTGCTCAATGAAAGGCAGTAGGGGTCATTCACAACTACTGAAAAGTAAAAATAAAGTGAAAATGAAGAAAGAAACATTGGTGACTATTGAGACATACCATGTGCTCTACCAGCCACTTAATTATGCTTGTCAGCAACTTCCTATGTGCTAATTATAGCATGGAAATACATTCAGCCTGGCTTATGACATATGCAGTTACCTTGGGAATTCAGGGGAGGTTTAACTTAGAAACAAATCTCTAAACAATTAATGTACTTTCTCCTACAAAATACTTAGTATGGTGATAGATAGAACCAAAGATAGATGAAACAAGCAGATGCAACAGTAATCCAGGAGGAGGAGGAGATAAGAAAAGAGCTTAAAATCTTGTTAGAATTTGAAGAGAGTGTGACTGACAGTAACATGGAAGAGCCAGGAAAACTGGCTGACGTGTACAAGGCTGATGATCTCTCTAGTACAGTATGTTCTAATCACTCTCAAGGGAAAGGGAAGCCTGGTCACTATTTTTAACACAAATCCTTTCTTTGGTTTCAAGGGCAGGGTTGGTGATCCCTTCCCCCACTCATTCCTTTCAACTCCCTTTAAAAAATAAAAATAAAATTTAAAAATCCCACAGTCCTTGTTGCTGTGGATTGATTGCATTAAATTTAGTGTCATGTTTTTGTGACCCAACTCTGCACTTTGCTGCTGGCTGTGGTTATTAATAGTAAAATCTCTCCTGCCTAATGGTGCATAAGGGGCAACTCAGTTCTCTAATGGGTTCTGAAAGCTCAGAGTAGTTTTCCTTGCAATGACAACATCCTTATAGTTGGAACTTTCATCATCTCATTTGCCTTTGCAAATATAGGAAGCCACTTCAAGCCAGAGCAGATATTCACCCAAGGGCCAAGACTATCTGTTCTGTTGGGCAGTTTTCAGAACTCCTCTTTACCAGCACCAGTTAGCTGACACTTATCATGTTTTAGATGGAAATGATGCCACAGCCTTCTAGATGTGATGGCCTACAACCCCCATCATCCCCAGCTAGCATGTGAACTGAGAGATGACTGAGTGGGTGAACAGCTGATTGCTCAACACTGCCTTAGGGTGCCCCCATTAATATGCTCTTGCATTGCTTCATGCATAAATATCAAGCACCAGCTCTGGGGCATTTCTAAAAATAGAAAAGGTTTCATTGTGATTTTCTAGCACTTCAAAAAGATGCCCCCCTCAAACAGAGATTATGGGATGTGGTGTGGCAACTGAACCTCTTACCCAAACCTTGAACTATGCAGATCTCTGCCTTTTCACTGTTACTGCTGTCCTTACTATGTGCCATGTCCCAATGATTTTCAGATAGCTTTATAATGCTGCATTACAAATTACAAACACCCTTTCTTCCTACATGTTGACTGCAGGGCCAGCCCTGATCCTAGCAAAGTGAAACAGTTGTCTCAGACAAGACAGTTCGGGTCTTCTGGAAAGGCAGGAAATTGTTAGCTTTGTTTATAATTTGATGTTACTCCCAAGAAACCAAGATGACTAAACTGAAGCTGTTGTACTTCAACCATATCATGAGAAGAGATGATTCATGAAAAAAGACAACAATGGTTGGTATGGTAGAAGGCAATAGAAAAAGAGGAAGACTGGATTTCAGAAGGCTAGACGGAGTCAAGGACGGCATGTCTCTGAATCTTCAAGACCTGAGTAGGGCAATTGATGGCAGGCTTAAGTTGACTTAACAGCAATTAACAACAACAATGCTAGCATAACTTGGCTGACTTGGAGTAGTAGGCACCCTGACTTTGCAGGAAAGGGAAACTACTTCCTGTTCTGCCTAAGGCAACAACATGCCTTAGACCGTTCTTGGTTGATTGCCAGTGGCCATAGGCTTTCTGTAGCATGCTTGGGCTCAGTTGCCCTCCTTCATCTTCTAATGCAAGATTCTTAAAGTGCACTCCTTCCCTCCCATAGCTATCAGAACTAACATCACTTTGCCTCTTGTTTTACAGATGTAACCATGTGATATTCATATCAAGGCTTGCTATAAAGTCAGCTGTGGCTTCTTGGATTACATAGCATGATATATAAAGTCCACAACCATATTCCCTCATCATCACTATCTCAGGCAGCTGCACTGGGCATCATTCAGGAACATGACATAACACCCAGTCCAAGGTGGCAAGTCAGCTTAAGGAAGCATTTGTTATTTTTGACTAAGTTGAGCAATAATGCTGTGCAGCTTTGCAGGAGCTTCAGCTATTAATTACAAGTGCCCCCATAGGAATGCTATCCTGGGAATGGACTACTTTCTTGGTTATGGGTTTTTGAGAATGTTTATTCCTTGCATGTAAGCTTATTTATTTACAGAATTTACTTAGAGTATTTATAAACTGTTCTTCAGCCACAAAGGCTCCCAGTTGCAGAGTTGCTTTGTTTCTCTAATGAAGAAGAATTAATAGGGTAAAGTATCCCGATTCAGGTTATGTTCTATAAATGTTTAATGAAGAAAAGTTGGTTTACACTAAAAAGACTCATCATTTATTATTCAAAACCAGTCTAATATACTCTGCTTGAATTAAGATGCACATACAGTAAGGTAGGGGAACAGGTAGGGCTCTCTTCCTTCTCCCTTACCTCTAATCAAAAAGTTTCAGATTTTCCTGCTCCAGTTTCACCCCATCAGTGTCGCTAGGTGAAATAAGGGACTGGGCTCCTGTACCTTTAATGGTTGTGTAGAAGAGGGCATTTTGGAGGGTGTTGTTTGCATGATAACCAGCACCTGCTGAAATTCCCTCTTCCACACAGCTATTAAAGTCTCCTGATTTCACTTGGCAATGCTACCCAACCTCCCAAGCCCTGGTATTTTTGTTCCAGTTGTCTATTCCAAAGAGCTGTAATCCCAGCTGACTGCCCATGCAGTCAACATCAGTATAATTCCCTCACCCAGAGCATGTAGGCCAGTTTTAACATTCATGTGATTGCTGAAGGGGGGGAAAAAACCCTCCCTGTTTTTTTTTTAATTAACGTGTCTTCCTTCCACTGCTACTGACTGGGAAGACAGGTAGCTGTAGGACATAACAGACATGGGAAGTGCTAAGGAAGTGAAGGGCTAAGGTTTTTTTTGAAAATTATAATAGCCCTTGTCCCTCCTCTTGTGGGTGGCCATTGTGGAGACTGTGTGCACATGACTGTGTACGAGCATGACATGTTGGTTTCCAAGGTTTGGACAATAGGGTCCAGACTCATTACCCTACTGATGTGTAACCTGCCAGCTAGCACTGGCCTTCCCCTCATAGCTTGTATTTGTCATTTTCTTAGATAAAGCAATCATTTGGAGTCCATGCTATGTCCTCAGTCAGTGTATGGGATCTTGCAGATATCTAGCCTTGCTGAATCTTCATACTAGCCTTGAAAAGAACTGTGCTATAAATCCCATGTATCAGAAATGAGAAGCATGTATCACTCCATATCAGAGCTCAGAAAAGTTAGCTCCTAAATTGAAACTCACATGTCATTAGCTTTTCTAAGCTCTGAGCCAGACGATGCTGTGTGGAGCGTGAAATTGGAGAATATGAAATGTTTGGTCCAGAGTTTGGAGTGTTGTATGTACATTTTCTGCCTTAGCCAGCATAGCCAACAGTGAAGACTCATGGGAGTGGTACTCCACACATTCCCCATCCTTTATATATGAGGAATTTTTAAGAGAACTGAAACCTTCCTGTTTGAAGGTAGAAATTTCTCTCTCTCTCCCCCTCTCTTTCTCTCTGCACACGTGTGTGTGCGTGCAAATGCATATGTACACACAATTGTGTTATTTCTCGAATACACAGGTGTGCTTGTATATATTTAGAAATAGCGTTTTGGTGATATCTTTTAGCTAGTTTACCTTGACAGTGTTACACTGGAAAAAATAAGTATCCCATAAATTCTTAGGAATACTTCTGGTATATATTATTTTTCAATGTTCATTCTCTATGAATGTGTGGAGTATGATAAATGTGATCATTTGCCTGCTGGACTATGCAAAAATTTGCTACATTATTGAGTGTCAAATATTTAATGCCTGGAATTATCAGAAGGTTTGGGCATATGATGTTTAACAACATCTCCAAATCTTTACATAAGTGCATTTAGGCAAAGATTTCATAAGCTGCTTTGGGAGAGAAATGCAAAAATAATTTTTAAAAAGCGTAAAGAAAAAGTGTCTGGAAGAGCTACCATCTTCTCCAAACCTCATTTTAGGTAATTCTCTTGGGAGCTTGAGTTACGTAATGCTTTGAGAAAATAAGACAATGCTCCCTGTCCTTCATGCTGCAGCTTTGTTTGCAGTTTATGAGAGACTTTGGGGGAAGGGAGAAATTTGAAACAGCAGCCACTGCCATGCCTCTGCAACTTAAAAAGGTTTATTTTGGGCTTGGAGACATCTGGTAGTGCTAGTTTAAGACTGCATGTGAACTTTCACTGACAACATATAGTGCAGAGCTGTTGGTGATTTATGCTTTAGTATCATGAAGATGGTTCCCAACCCCCAGCCTCAATATCTGTCTATTGCCTTAATAGAACTTTCTATGGGTCTTTAGTCAGACATGTCAGGGTCTAATCTCAATCCTAGTGCATTTTATATATTAGATGGAACCGATTCTCCCTTGTCATGTCTATCCAATAGCATAATTTGTCTCATCTTTTGATGCTCTGTTTCTGCTTAAGCTAGGTAATGTGTGAAACTTCTTCTCTTCTGTTTTACATGGCCAGTTGTGTCCTCCATCCACCTTTGTTAACTTTCTTCCCTCAGTTTGTTTACATAAGGTAACTGTTTGTTTTTTGGTATACAAAACTGACATTTTCAGTTGGTTCTTACGAGCAGTGATATCAACAGTGTCAGGTATCCTCTGGGCTTTCACTCCAGCTCAGACTAGGAGATTTTGGGATGGACCCCATAGGTCTGTAGCACCAGAGGTTGAGGTACTTGCTGGAATTCTACCATTCCTGATGAGGCCTGAATGGAAACTCAAGGCCATCAGATTAGAGGCTATTAAACCAGGGCAACCCAAGTCGGAGCTTTTTGAGCTTGTACTCGCAGAGCCTGCACCTGCTGGAACTGACTCTATCTCGATGCTTGACACAACCCTGTAGGCAACACAAAAGAAGGGAATTACCGGAAAGGAGGAGGAAAGCTAGGCTTCAAGCTAAAGGCCTTCTACACCTCAAGGAACAGGCAGATCCTGGGTGGGAGATCTAGCCCCAGGAACATAATATTCTTCCATCCACTGTAAGACTTTGTTGGCTCAAATTGCTTACTTGGAATTTTTGTCCCCTCATGATCTTTATCAGGATCAAGATAAACATTCTTAATGTTTTAAGTAAACTTGCTGTCTCTTGTAATCTAGTACTGGAACACTCCTGGAGCATCGTGGCTCTTCTGCTGGCCACTGCCTTGGCTTTCCTCCTCAGCGACTGGGTGTTAAGGTTGTCAAGTCAGAAGCATTTTGGGCCCTGAGATTTCAGGTCCAAAACCTGATGCCTCGGGATGGGTCCTGCTGAACTCATTAAACATGGTGCATTAATCATCAAGCACAGTTCCTGAGAGCTTGTAATTCAGATTTTGGATTTTAAAAATCTAATGAATCAGAAAATATTTCTCTGGTTAAAAATTAAAATGTTCAGTTTCTGCATTTGAGCAGGGCAAACATTTCCTGCTCTGTATTATCAACTTTACAATCATTGACTGACATCCTACTGTTAGTCCCAACTAGAGTAGATCCAGTCAATCAATTGCTGAAGGGTGAATCAACACATAGATGTATCCCATTTTTTTTCAAAGCAAAAATGCAGTCTGCCAAACTGTGGGTAGGTCCTATTAACCAGGGCCTGGCCACGTTTATCTTTTCTTTTTCTAATGGACAGGTTGTGGAACCTGCCCATACACCCCAAACAATAATGATGATAATAATGCCATAGAATTACCAATAATAGTCAAATATTTTAGGAAAGAGAAGGAGTAGAAGGAGAAGAGGAAAACAGGCCAACAGAGCAATCCTATGTATGCATGTCTGCGTAGAAGTAAGCGCTATTTAGTTTAATAGAATTCATAACTTTAAAATGCTGAGAATTTATCATATCTGGTATTAAGGTTTTTGTTTTGTTTTTACTGAGGGGAAAGGCAGAAAGATCTGGCAACAGGGAAGGGAGGGAGAAGGAAGATGCAGTTAGAGATGTGGGAGTAGAAAGAGAAAGAGGAGGATGGAGAAAGAGGGAGAAAATGAATATAGTTAGGACAACTGGAAAGAAGAAGAACCAGAGAACAAAAGGTGCACTAAAGAAGAAGGGAGAAGATGCATGCAACTAGGGGATGTAAGGGAAAAGCAGAAGAAAGAATGGGACAAAAAAGAGAGGGACTGGGGAATAAGGGAGAAGATGGGTACAGGCAGGTGTTGCAGGAGAGATGGGGATGAAAAAGACAGCAGTGAAATCAAGAATTCTCTCTTTTTCATCCCCTCTCTCTGGCAAATCCTACCTATGTTCATCTTCTTTCTTCTCTCCTAATTCTTTAAATCAAGAATTTAAAAGAGAAAGGAATCAAGTGCCTAAGCAGAGTAGAAAGACATTCATGTTTACCTTTTTGCTAACAGTGGTGCAAGCTATGTGTGCCTCAGACAAAGAAAATGAATTGCACTGATTTTTATTTATTTATATGTATTTATTAAAATATTTATATCCCACTTTATATCCAAAGATCTCAGGGCGCCTATAATAAAATCAATTTAAACAATTAATAACACATATTTTAAAAGACTAGAAATACATTAAATCGTTTATCTGTTAATATCAGATAATCTAAAACAAATTTTAAAAAATTAATATAATAACAACTGTATCACATGTGCACATTGGATTAAATTGATTAAGCCACAAAGGCTTTAATAAAAAGCCATGCTTTGACTTGCTGCTTGAATGATAGCAGTACTGGCATCAGTTGGGTCTCCAGGGGCAGGGTATTCTATAACTCGGGTGCCAACACAGTGAAGGCCTCTGCAGTTTCAACAATTTCGGGTAGAGTGAAGAAGATGGGAACAGAACTGGGAAAGCTGATGATAACATAGGAAAAGCCACAAAGCAGCTGTCCTGTAGAACCATATTCGGTGATTCCTAAGACAGTGAATATAGAGGGGACAACGTTTGACCTCTCCCTCCTGCTGGTGTCAGCCACAGTTTGAGAAACTTTGACGAGGGGGCCAGATAGATCCTTTGAAGAGTCTTCAGCATCCATGCCAAAGCAACCTATAGCAATAGAGGCCAGCAGGATACATTTAAAAAGATTTTTATAAACTAAGGCAGCACTTGTGCTCCGAGATTCTTCCCCTCACCCCCAGGGCACAGAGAGAAGACTTAGGCTGCGATATCTAGCATTCCTGTTGGGTGGTCTTTGCTTAAGATTATTCTTGTAAAAGCAACATCGTTTATCCATTTTCTACTTCATGCTGGAGCTTTAGGAGGACTATTAATTAAAAGAAATCGATGTGTTCTGTTATTTGGATGCCCATGAAGAAAAATGTTTTATTACCCAGCGGGCTGATTTGTATTATCATACCCAACTAAGCTACACGCTTTTGTTTCTGGTCTCACAACTTTATTCCTTCGAGGCATTTCTTCAGAGTACAGGCTTGTAGCTGAATGTAGCAAGACAATTCCCATAACAATGTGGAGAACCAACAAAATGAAAGGAAGAAACTAAGCTTAAGAACAGTCTGGCAAATATATACTGTGACACTGCAAGAATGGGTGACCATATTTTGCCTGTATCATCACAATTCCCTGAGCTTTCTGGCTTGATTGTGGGAGAGAGAATTGCAAAAGCCTGATTTATCCCTTAGTCCTCAGTCCCAATGGTTTTTGGTGCCATGGCAGCTGCCCTCCTGGGGGCACCATAGCAGCTGTGGGATTTACACTATCGTCAATGCAGAGAGTTAAAGCCCTCCTTCCCACATACTGCAGTTCTGGTTTGTATCTCTCAGTTTTCGCAGATTGCATATTTGGTTTCAGTAATCATCCAGTTAAAGTCACGTCCCATCACATCTAGTATTTAGCCCTTCGTTTCAAACAGCTTCAAGTGTATTTGTCTGTGTCAACACTCATCTTTTACTTTGCTTGTTTCTCCTTGCCTTTCTGTGGAGATTTCTCAATTATCTATGGATGCTGTAAGACCCTCAGAGAAGTTAATGTTCAGTGAAGCCCTATAAAATGTCATGTACTGATGGGGCATTATGGTGTTTGTGCTGAGAATGATGTCATATCCTGTTCGTTGCACTCGTTCCCTATTTGCCTCAAGGTAGCATTATTGGTTTGATAGCTATTGGATGGTATAGAAATATTATTTTTAAAAATGTCATGGGGATTCGGCATTCTCTGCAAATTTAAGGTGTGATATTCGATATCAGGGAACACAGCTATACCTCCATCTAGACAAGCAAAGTCTTTGCAGTGGTGAAATTGCTGTGTAGAATGTGTCTATGCAAGCATTTTACGTAATCCCCTAGATGTTCCTGTTACATGTTGTGATGTGCAACAAAACTCCTTCCCCCACAACATGCCTTTAGAGAACTATTGATCATAATTTCAGGGGTTTTTTTTTAAGTTGTGGATTCTCATGCTGTCTGACTTTGCACAAGAGCACATACATAACTACTGCAAGCCTGCTGTCTATGAGGATTCAAACGACAGTAAAGCTATCCACTTGTGGCAAAATTATCACCCTCACCTACTATAGCTAGTTACTCTGTCCCACCCGTATCAAGATGCTGTTGTCAGTGAAAAGCCATTTGTTCAAAGTAAAGTTGCTTGCATGTTCCCAAAAAAGGAGAGCTAGGCTAAGCAATATATCAGAAAGAATTTAACCATGACAACACTTCAGAGCTATCTCTAATCACTGAGCGTTCAGGGTTGTGTGATGAGCCATTTTTAGAATATTAGAGACAACAAGGCAGGAGATGCCTCTAGGACTGGGAACAAATCTAAAGACTGATGTGAACAAATATAATTATGATACAAAACATGCGCTAGGGCAATGCTTGTACTAGGTTACTGTAGGGTTGCTCAGTGCTATTAAGATTTTCTCTGGCCTGAACTGTGGAAATGTACTTTCAGTGTAAATAGATCATAATTTATCATAGCATCAGGACTACATCCAGGAATTTTCAGGGACGTACTCCATGACTCCATTCTGTCAAAGGGTCTTTGACACATACTTCTACACACTCCAAAAATGACCTTCAGCATTCATAACAATCTTATCAGCAACATGTAGAAGAAAAAGTGTAAAACAACAATAACAACGTGATTTCTGTTGTCCAAACTGTGAAGCTGTTTGTGGTCACTCTCCTCATCAACATATCTGTGCTTGAGACTTGTTCCTGCTGTGCTGATCTGTCCATGCCAGTGGTTACTGAAACAAAAACAGGAGAAAACATGAGAAGCTGGCTACCTACAAAACTGAAGCACGTGTTACACTAACGAGAGGAAGAGGAATTGGAATGCTCTCATTCCTTTTCCACCTCTGTCCTAACAGCACTAGGTTTCACAGTGTCCACAACAACTTGTCACTAGTTAGGTCTTTGTCAGCAAGTAGAAGGAATTAACAAACAATGGGGCTATAGAGAGTACAACTGACCTTGCCACAGGTTTATACTAAGGGTTTCTTCCCCTACTACATAAGAAGCCAAAGCTCTAGTACCAAGTAGATGCTTATCCCCAACCCACCCAGCACCATAGGACATTTTGCACGACCACACAGATCTTCGTGAAAAGTGAGAGAGACAGCCTCACTGAGACTCAAGATACATTGGTACTGTCTCAGAGATGCAATGGCACTGTGGGCTGAACCAGGGTTGACAGGATATATGTAATGGTGGAAGTCATTACAAAATTCGGTGTTAAACAGCAGGACTTTCTAGGTGTCAGTGAACTCTGAAGCTGTGGTGCAAGAGGAGTGCTGGAGGCAGTTGACAATGCCTGCAGAAACTCACTTGGCTCTCAAGTAGCTAGACATAATTCTTTCTCCATGAATCCATCTGGGTCACAGACAGAGCAATCAAGTAGTTGGTTCCAATAATATACAATTAATGTAAGGTTGTGAAGATGGAAAGGTAGACAACAATCGTTTTAATTTTCTGTTTGTTTCATCTATTTCTTTTAAAAAATAGCCTTGTTCCCCACTAGAGTCCATATTGCCAACTGCACATTTATAGTCTCCTATTGCACAAAATGTATTCAGCTACACATCAGAATAATGCCTGACTTGCTGTGGATGGGTGGATGCCTGATGCTCTATTTTGTGTTCTTACCAATACCGCCTCTTACAAGTTATACACAACATTTGCAGTAGGATTTCTTGGCTTCATCCTCACTCTCACTCTAAGCCAGGAGCAGATTGTCCATTTTTCCTGTCTTTTTAAGCCAGTGAAACCCTCAGCCAGCTTCGCCATTGGTTATATTGTCTAAAGTACTCTGGGACTTGTGATCCAAAAGAGTCAGTTTTCTAGAAGTCTGTAGATTATGCAGACATGCTGTAGACCTATCCTCATCAGTGTTTCAAGTTTTTTGAAAAAATTCTAGCACCAAAAGACCTAACACTGCAATCTTATATATATTATCCTGAAAGTTCGTTCCATTGAACAGACTAGATTTTACATGTGAGTAAGCATACATAGGATTTTCCTAAGCATGTCTGCTTGAAAATAAGTTCCAGTGAGCTCAGTGGGGCTTAATCTTATCAAACAAAAATCTTGGAAAGTTTGGAATGGCTAAAGCCATTCATTAACTTGGGAAGGGGTCCAGAGCAACTGCTAATTGTGGATGGTTTCAGCTATGTCATGATATATCTTTATTTTTTCAAAGTAACTTTTCAAGGTTTGCTTCCCGTTAAGTATGTACACAATTGCAGGCAAACTCTCTTTCTTTAGACAGATTTCTTGTACTCTACAGAGCTATTTGTGCATTCAACAAAAGCAATGTACTGCTTTGTAGTCCTTGGTCCTTTCCGCATGTGGAGGGGGAAACGGGGGAAAACGCGCTGAAACGGAGCTTACCAGCAGCCGGGTAAGTCCGTTGCCATGCGGAGCAGTGCGAACTCGCTGCTCCGCAGTCCTCCGGTGTCCAAAATGGCGGCTTCTGGCTGGCAGAGGCTCTCCACCAACCGGAGAAGCTCGCCAGCTGGAAGCCCGCCCCCGGCAGATCTGCAGGCACGCACTAGTGTGCGCCTGCAAATCTGCATCGGAGCCCGGCGACGGAGCTGCACAGGGCTGCACGCTCCGTGCTTTTTAAAAACCTCTGAAAAGAGGTTTTTAAAAAACATGCAGCGCCGCCAGTTCCGGTCGCTTCAGAGCGGATTGAGGTGCGGAACTACGAAAAGCAGTCGGCCCCAATCCACTCCACGGTGCAGATGACCTCCATGGGAGGTCGCTCTGCACCGTTTTAATACCCCGGTGCGGAAGGGGCCCTTGTGTTAGAGGTTATATGCTTGGCTGTTCCCACAAGCAACTCAAGACAAACCTCCTTGCATTTAGAGGGCTAACCTGTCAAGGTGAAGGAGTTTAGTCCAGAATCTTCTTTGGTATATTTCAAGAATTGGGGAGGGCTGTTTTTATTTCTGTGAGCACAATAAAAGCACAATTCTTTCAGGGTAAAAGTAAAGGAGAAACTCCTTTCCTGAGACCTGTATAACATATGGTTCCTTTCCTCTTCAACGCAAGGTGATTTCCTGGGGTGCTGCTATCATCCTGGTCAAACTGACCTGTGTGCAGCCTTACTTTGAAAGATCTTCTTACCACATTAACATTTCTAAGTACTAGGTACTGTGTGTTGGCTTAAGTGCAACCTCGTTAAGTTTTTTTTAACTCAACTCTCAGCTTTCATGTTAAAAAAAAAACACCCTCAGGCAAGGTATTTTCATGTGCATCTTGTCAAAACCATAACACTTATCTTGAACTGTAGGTTGATATATGTATCAGTAAATGGAGCAATTTCTTCTATGTTATTTCCCTTAAGGGTCATTTTGTTCTTTCCTAGGGGTAGTTCCAACTTGATCAGCTTGAAGGAATACTAACAGAGCCAGTGAAAATATCTATGAGAGCGAAAAGCTTTCCAAATGAAGGATTAACACTGAGCCAGGGACACATGGGATAAAATGCAAACAAGATTCAAGAACATTGCCTCTTGTCTCCTTGTGTTGACACCTTCCTGTGTGAGAATTATAACTCTCTGTGACATTGAAGCTTGAAAAAGTTACTTGGAACTTGAAAAGTTACTTAGAGATCACAGTCCCTATGATCCCCCAATTATCATGGCCTCAGGGATGATTCTGAGAGCTGTAGTCCAAAAAATAACTTTCCCAAACTCTTGTGTGAAATTCATTGCTGCAAATCACATTGGGGTTTTAGTAATTGGGGGTGGGGGCAGCATAAAGAATACAGAGTATCAAGCAGGTGAAATTTCACTTTTTCCTTTCCAACTGCAATTTTTGGGAAAATCCACTCCCTTGTGCTTCAGTGGAAGGGAGTGCACTACCATTGACACCAAGGGAACCTTTTCTCCCTTTACTTCCGCAGCGTGGTGGAGGGGAAAAGGCCATTTTCTAAGAGATCACTGCTGGGAAACCACCCCTGTCTGCATATTGCATTCTTCTTACTATATGAATGGTTTAGATCAGTGGTTCCCAGCATTTTTCCACTTGCATTCTCCTTTCTAGCCCATTCCTATAAACAATACCCTTCATATTAAAAAATGCTTGTAATTAATATAGTTGCTGTTGTTTCAAATTTATAGGTTGTAACTGTAAATAAATAGCCTAATAATGGGACTAAAATGCAATGGAATAACAAGGTAAACAGACAGTGCACATATATTTATATTCAAAACTCAAAAGATAACAATGAATTCAAGTAAACACATCACACACTACCTTCATTAAATTAATTAATTAAGCTAATTTAAATCTTCAGATGATGACAAAGAGAAAAGAATGGAGAAGACCTGAAAGAAATCACTCATTAAACACTGCTCACAGGACTGACTGAGAAGCCTGCTTATGTATACACCAATACTGGCGCAGCGGCACTCAGCTATTCACAAAGGGGAGGAGAGTGAAAGCTGAGCCTGTGAGGCGGGTGTTGCTGGGAATGCACATTGTAACGATGTGTTTGCAGCACATTGTAATGATGTGTTTGCAGCACATTGTTTGGGGAGGGACTTCCCACCATTTGCCATAACAAAGAAAGGGAACAGGACTTTTCTTGAGGCTAAATAATGAAGGAAATCCATTCCAGTACTCATCATAATGCTCGATTAATGTCACAACTTTTTTTTATTTTTTTTTAATATAATTTTATTAAATTTCACAAATATAAAAAAAGGATTATTTGACTTGTACTTGTTACATGAATTTTCTTCTGTTCTTCCACGCTGTTCTGATCAACATTTCCCACAGCTTAGTCCACTTGTTACATTAGTGCATCACAATAAATTGATTATCTCATCTGTTCGAACACACGTTTCCTTCTCCTAACAATCATAATATAGTCGTTCTGGCTAGACAGTTCCCTACCATCACTCTCTTCTGCTTAACTCAAATCGTCCTGTTCCAAAATATTTCCATATCACTCTCTTGAAGCTTCTGTTTTCTCCTTATATATATATCTTTTTTTCCCCCTTTAACTCTCCATTGCCTACATCCCAAAATCTTAAAATTTTTAATTATTTCTGTCATTGTGTATCTGGCAGTCTGAGCAATTATTACTGCAACAGTCCCCCATCTTCTTACCTAAATTCATTGTACTAAAATGTCTTGTTTCTCCTTAAGTACTTTTTAAACCCCTTCTCCCATTCAGCAATATCACAATGTTCATATTCATGAAATATATCGATATATCATCAATTGCAAGCTTAATTAACAATGTCAAAATAAAAATCCATTTGTTAATTCAGAAGCCTGTGCAATCGTCATCTTCCCGTTCCCCTCTCTCATCTGGTGCTCTGCAGCCCGGATATTCATTTGCAAATTCTCTGTACTCTTAAAGTCGCTTATATTCCAAGCTGCACCGCACCTAAGAGAGAGGGTATTTTACTCCACTTATCAAATCAGAATCCTGTGACTATATCCGCTCCTTTCCCCCCCTCCCTTCCTGGACTTTGCGGTCCGGAGTCTATTTCTGAATTTTTACTGTATTCTCCTAGTCGCTTAAGTTCTGAGCCGCTCCATCCAGGAGAGTGAGGGTCTTTACTTGACTAACTTCCATCACAATCTCCCCGTTCCCCCCTCCCATCTTGGACTTCGCCACCCAAAATTCATTTCTGAAGATTATCTGTAATTTCTTTGTCGCTTAAATTCCAAGCAGCTCAGTCCATGGGAGGAAGGATCTTCCAATCAAGTCTCTTCCATCACAGGTTTCACAGTCTCAACCCTTGACATCACATTGTTTATATTACTGACAGTATATCACTTATAGTAAACTTGTTTGACATTGCTGAAATACATTGCCCCTTCTCAAATCCAGAACCCTGTGCCTTTATCCGCTTTTTATTCCCTCCTCCCCTCTTGAAGCTGCCCGGAATTCATTTCAGAAGATTCATTGCATTTTCATTGTCGCTTAAGTTCCAGGCTGCTCCATCCGTGGGAATGAGGATGTTTTGAGTTAGATGACCTTCAGCACAGTCTCATAGTCTCAACAATCCAAGAGAATCGAGAAACAAAAATCACTCCACAGGAATAAAAAAAAAAGGAGACGTGCAGCTCAATAGCTTTCAATCCCGAAATATTCCTCCAAAATCCAAAATCCAAACCCCTAATCCATGAATCAAATTCCAGATCTTCTCAGTCCAGCCAAAATATCGAAGTATTATACTGTAGAAAATTTAGTGTCCAAATGGAGATTATAACTCATTTGTAATCCATCAGTCCAAATGATCAATTATACGCCATCTTATACTTTAAGTCCCAATTATGATTCTTAAGTCTTTCTTTTTTCTTTAAAAAATATTAACTTCAATCCTCGTGAGTAAGCAGCACACCCAGCTAGCCTTTTCTTAAAATTCCAGCCGCCCCTTTAAGAAAAACTCCCAGCCATAACGAACTCACTCAGGCTCAGGGTCCCCTCCATTCTTTAGCTTCTGCCCACCGTTGCATGCCAGAACTGCTGCGATATTGACAGAATCGCGACCAGAACAGGTTAGATGACTCTTATTAAATTCTTACATGTTGTTTAATGTCTTCTTTTAAAAGTTGACGGCGGCGCTTGTGCTGCTCAGGCGACGATCCTACCGGCTCCGTCTTGGTCCTTCGACCCCCCTGGCGCTTTCCGCTCTCCCAGCCAGGCAGAGCAAACGCGGGTTTTGGGGTCCCCGTCGGACCCGTTCCGCACCCCTCATACCGGAGGGGTGTTCTGCCGCCTCTATGATGGCAAAAGAGGCGGCTGGAGTCCAGCGGGTGGCTGCTCGGAGCCGCGCCATTGTGCAGCTTCAATCCGAGCTGCCACTCGCGCCGGCCATGCAACCGGAAGCGATTAATGTCACAACTTTTGACTTGTGTCTTGTCCTACAAACTGTTGATGTACGTGCTTTTTTTGGCCATTATTCAATTTTTTTTTTTTGTCTACCACTAAATGCCCTGTTTTGTACCTAACTTGGGCCATCCATACCCCAAGTTAGGAATCACTGGTTTAGAGCCATAGGTTCCTCCCCTCTGCGCTCTGCCCCTGCTTGCCCCACTTCCCTGTCCAGCATCAATTTATATTCTTTAGTTTAGAAGATGGAACACCTCCTTGTTTCATGTGTGGGTGCCCTGTTTGTTGGGTACTATAGGCAGGGATGAATCATAAGCTGCATGGCTGTCACCCAAGTGGCCCAAATTCAGTTTCAATGGTGGCCCTCAGCTACCGGGTACCTCAGGCCTTTGGATCCTTCCATAAGACTCCCAAAGTATTTATGAAGTTGTATCTTATGATTTGCTGTTGGTGGTCTATTATGAGATGCCTTACTCTAGTTCATGTCCTCTGACATTTCACAGTTGAAAACAGGGAAGCATGTCTCCAAGTAATATCAGAGTGTGGTCAATATGCCCACATTTCTTAACAAGGAAGAACACACAGTCTAGGAAAGGCTGCAGAAGTTTACTTTTGCCTGAGCTTATTAGGAAGGGAACGATTCTGCCCTCTCCTCTCCCACCTGCTAAGTGAACTGAATGCAAACTACTTTGGCACTTTGTAGCAATGGCATTAAGTTGAGGACAAAGGGGGAAACCGGGAGAAGGAGACAGAAGCTGGGATATTTTAAAAGTAGCTGAAAAAGTGGGATAATGGAGGATTTTAATTGGGATTGTCCCTGCCACATCATGAAAATTGAAGGGTATGCCAGTTGGTATACTACACTAGCATAACAGTGCATTATACTGGGTAGTGTACTTCGTCTGGATTTGTGTAGCAGTGGGCGGAGTGGGCAGAGAAAGCAATTTCTGGAAAGGAAGCTGCTGGCTCCTGAGCAGCCTGTCTCTGGATTGGTCCTTGAAGCTAAAAACACTCTAGGAAGGCAGCTTTGGAAAATTATTTGTGTGAGACAGGAGAAGATCCTTTTTTTTATTATTTAATTATAAGAAAAGAAAACACACACACAAAAATACATAAGGTGATAAACATAAAAGTGAAGAAAAAAAGGTTACAACAACAACAATAAAATGCTTACATTTCTATTTCTCTCTGGGACAGGAGATTTTCCAAGTCTTCCTTTCCAAAGCACCTTTAGCTTTGACAGCCCACAAGGTAGTAAGGCATTGCAAAAACAGCCTGCTGTGGAGCCAGCACGTTTCCTCCCCAGACAATAATGAGATGGCTTTCTCTGCCTTTCACCATCTCTGGATTCAGTGCCTATGTTAACATAGTTATACCACCCAACAGATTCCAGGTGTGATGCTTTCTAGGTCCTTAAATTCCTTGACAACAGAATACTTTTTGTGACACAACCTGCAAACTATGGATAATTTGACTTGCTTCTGCATGGTTTCAAGAGGTTCTCCACCATGGATTAACTTAATGGCATTGCCTTTGTCTTAGACCACTTCCTTGTTTAATCTGCCTTGCATGGGTTTTGAATTTTTGGCATGGATTCACTGATTATTCTTCAGAAAAGACATTCTCAGTGTCAAACTATAAATATACTAACACACACACACACCATTTAGAAAAGGTGCTCCCGAGTGGGAAAAGATGTCTCTCTGTTATAACACATACTTTTCCATACCTACATAGTTTTATTTAGCATACTTTGTTCTGTAAATGATTATTGAAAGGTAAACATTGGCTTAATTTACAAGTCCGATTACTGGGGCACATATTTCTGGAGAAATCGTATTCCTGGAGGAAAAACAAATTAATCACCTAAGTCTTCCCCTTAGTGTCTAATTCTATAGTGTTTTTATCTTCACTACAGGTGTATTTTCCCAGAATGTTTCCTAAATATTTAACTCTTTAATCATATGTTACTTATATGTATTCATGTATGTATGTATTTGTATGTATATATTTTATTTCTCTATCTATTTGTAGAAAATACTTTGAATTTGATGTGTAGTTTGTTGTTGGTGTCACCTCTTTGAATTATGCAGTTGTTGTAGCTCTTATCAGAGCTTTGCAGGACCCAGAGCTTTGAAACATTTTTTTTCATCCTATAATTCCCAGAATTCCTGAGCTAACATAGTCAAGCTCTCTAGTTGCTGCTTTGTACCTGTGAGTTTGAACTGTTGTAAGCAATCTTGTTTGCCTGATACCATGTACAGATGCATTGTTTGATGGCATGGGAGATATACATACATGTCAGAACAGTTAAGCCTTGGATGAGCAGATAGCTTATCATCAGCTCTATTCCTGAATTTTCCCAGGTGCTCTGACTGAGGTGGGTTCCATTCTTTTATCTGTATGTTCTCTCCAGGCTCACCCATGTAGCAGAATTTTCTCTTTCACAAGTTTGCAAACAGTGAATATAGAATAAGACCATTTCCTCACTACACTGTTATAGTGCTATTATTTTACTTTCAACATCCTGTGGAATTCTGGGTTTGTAGTTTACTGAGAGAGCTCTCTGGCTGAGAATTCTAGATGCCCCTCCCTAAACTGCAAGCTCCAGGATTTCACAAGATGTTGAAAGTGGAGTACTAGCACTACAACAGTATGGTGTGGAAATGGCCTAAGAAATCTGATTAACCTGCTTGTCTGTATAAATGCACTTAAGCTCTTCTGCTTTTACCACCTGAATATATTTGCAGAAGTTCAAGGGATGTTTGTGGGTTTCATTCAGTTCATAGTTTAATGTGAACTGATCTGGTCTTTATTTCCCAGACTAATGTGCTTTGGGACATATTTATTGGATTTTGTACTTCTCATTTTATAGTGTTGTTTCTGACTCAAAAAAATTACCAAAAACCATAAAAAAACCAGTGTTTTAGATTGAAATACATTTACAAATGCATAATTTTAGAGAAAGTATGCATATAAAAATGTGTTTAATGATAAAATGTGTTCACAAAATATTTAAATGCAAATTTTCACACATCAAGGTACTGTTGCTTCCTTTCCCAGTTAATGCAGAAGCAGGGCAAACATATGAGAGAAAACATGTAGAACTGACACCAACTAGAGACAGATTAAACCATCTTTCCTAGGTGTTTTTTGGTTTATATTGTGCAGATTTTAGTAGGCTGTGCTTCCGATGCAAATTCATGCAATACTGACTGCTATCTTTTGGTTTTGACTTTTACTTCCTTGCTAGTTTCTACTTCCCCTTGAAATTGTGAATCTGGGGCTTTTTATTTTTTTCGGCCCTTCTGCACCACATTGTTATAGTGCTCTTATTCCACTTTCAACATCCTGTGGAATCCTGGGGTTTGCAGTTTAGGGAGGGGCCTTTAGAATTCTCAGCCAGAGAGTTCTTTGGCTTTAGTAAACTACAAATCCCAGAATTCCACAGGATGTTGAAAGTGGAATAATAGCACTATAACAGTGTAGTGCAGAAAGGCCCTTTGTTTGTATTTTATATTGTATTTCCCAGAGCAAATGTGAACAATATCTCTTTGAAAGCAGACACTACCACATGGAACTGTTGTGAAGCTGCACACCATTTACAGCTCCCTCTGCAAGTGTATAGCTACAGTGGGTGGTGGTGATGGCAAAATGTGGGCATTGCCCTTAGAAATATGAATTCTGCCTCCTGTGATATATTCCTTCAGTCCCCAAATTTCCAGCACTACAGAGAGTGAGGCACTGAAGATCATTCCCCCCTGGAACTCTTATATTTGCTGTGTTGGCATTCCCTTGGGAACCTTGTCTCCCCCTCTTTTCTCTGTATTCCTAAACTCTATTTCTAAATGGACAACTGAAGTTTTAAGTTACCGCAGTGCTAGAAATTTGGGACCTAATTCCAGATGCATCCTGGTCCTCACCCCAAATGTTTTTATACAGGATATCAGCCAGACCCCTCAGAGCATAACAAAACCCAAGTCGTGCCATATTATCTATAGGGCAAGGATGGGGAATGTTTTGCCTTCCAAATATTATTAGGCTGGAGCTCCTATTGTCCTCCACCTTTCGCTGTGTTGGCTAGGGATGATGGGAGTTGCAGTCCAACAACATGTGGAAGGCCATGTGTTTCCCATGTCTGGTATAGGGCCAGCCAATTTCCTTCATAGTAATTCAGTGCTTGCAGATATAACTTTTGGCAAAAGGGTTTTGAGAGAAGCAACCAGCTACCCTGCCCACCAGCATGTTTTGGACTACAATCCTATCATCCCTTACTGTTGGCAGTGCTGGCCGAGGCTGATGAGAGTTGTAGTCCAAATATTTGGAGGGCACCAGGTTAGAGAAGGCTGTTTTGCTGCATGCTTACCTAATGAAAACCAAGTGACCAGCTGTGTAGACATCACTAGCACCCGTCCTGATTCTCTTCTGGCCTTGACTTGGTTCAGAATGGGGGGGTGGGTACTGCAGTTTAGAGAGGGCAGCTGGTCTCTGAGGAGAGAGAGAAACATTTATTAGCCTCTGTTAATCCATACTAAATCCTTTTAAAACAAGTCCAATCATGAGGTAATTACCTGGTTTAAATATATATTTTTTCACATCTAAATACCCTGTCAATGCTCAAGTTTTATTTAGACTGATTATAAAAGGAAACCGCATAGGGTAAAATCCTCATTACACTGTTGTTCATAGGAGTGCGCACCCAACCCCCCCCCACACTCACTCACTCACACACACAAACACACATATATATGGATGACAATTTCTGCAATTTAATCCTACAAAGCTTTACCCTTCAGCTCTTAACAAACAGGGAGAGAGCAAAACAGAGAAATCTGAGCAATTTGAACTGACGATCTCAGAGATTTGAGGATTTTCTTTTTTACTCAGCTGGATGTTAACAATGATTTGGACTCCTTTCTGCCGACCAAGACTTAACGTTTGTGTGGTTGCACGTATGCACGCACACACAGACAGGAATACCAATATACAGGTAATACTTATAAATATGGAGTCTTACTAACAGTATGTGAAATTTATTCTCCAAGGAAGAAAGGCAACAGGGACAGAGAAATTGCCTCGTTGCTTTGGAGAACCTAGGCCGAGTGGTTAAAACTTTCCTGTTTACAGAACTTTTATTATGCTGAGGAAGCAAAGAAGGCATTGCTTTGTACTAAGTCCAACAGAGGCGAAATGCATTGAGCTGCTTCACATAGCCTGAGCTACACTCAAAGAATGGTATGTACTTTGGGATGCTGTTGAAAAGCTAGAAGGTTTCAAAGAATGAAAAAGAGTTTTAAGATTCTTAGGAAATGAATATGGATGCAGAGTACGCAGCTGCTTTTCCTGGCATCTGGCACCTCTAGTGTTACTGGCATCTACTCCCTCCGTTGACCTTTGGCAGAACAAGTATTGCTCCTACTGACAAGGATGGATTTATGCTTGTGCTGCTATTAGTATTTGCATTTGAGCTTCCCTTGTCTTGGCCAACCTTATTGATATAAGACTTTCACAGCGTCTTGGAGACAAAAAGTCTGAAAGAACAGTTCAGGCTTCTTTTAACAGAACCATGAGCTAAGTTGTTTAGCTGTTTCTCTCTGAGATATAGGCATGTATATTTTTAAACTCCCATTAGGAGTCTTGCAGGCTGTGTTTTTATATTCTGGCATGCCTGTCAGCAAGGGCTGCACTTTTTCATTTTAAAGCACCAGACCAGTTGGGGGCACTATTATTTCTTAATCCTGCTCTATGTGCATATGTGTGTGCGCGCGTGCCCGTGCGCATGCACTCCCATGTTCTTTCAAGTTGCCTGTGGAATTATGGTGACCTCACGAATTTCACAGAGTTTTCTTAGGCAAGGAACACAGTAGTCAGAGGTGGTTCTGCCAGTTCCTTCCTCTGAAATTTAACCCACAGCACCTGGTATTTGTTTGCAGCCTATTAGTCCCCAAACATTTCTGGTTCAGAATGTAAACATAGGGGCAAGAAGTGAAACAACAGGGTTCAGTGATAAAAATGATGGGTCAAAACTGCCACAAGTTATCGTGAAGGCAGATGTGGCCCCCCAAATAGTCCAATCCACTCCTAACATTGAAAAGTGTATCTGGTTCTCTGAGCAGCCTGCAGAGCCTCCCCCTGCAAATCACACGGAAGTCATTCCGAGGTGTTAGGAGGAAAATCAATATAAAATATTTTACACAAAGTTAACCAAAACCCCAACCCAACGAAGAGCAAACCTCCAAAGGTTTAACAAAATGTAACAAAAAGTATGTATGAAAAATAAATAGCAGTAGGATAGTTCTGTAGGATAATTGCTGTGACATTTCCAATGCCATTAAATTTTGCTGAGAAACAATACCAGAGCTAGAGCAGACAGTACTAATATCTACGTGTTTGCAAAATCAGGCCTGGCGCTCACATTATGGAGAGTGAGATTTTTTTTTACCTCAAATGACAAATGTTGGAAGGTGGCAGTGAGTAATGTTGAAATACTTAAAATACTTTAAAAATCTGGGATTTTTAAAAAAATCTATCCTGTCTACTATATAAAAGTTAAAGTTTGTCTGTTTGGGAGTTTGTCTGCTTGTCTGTGCCAGGCAGGCGAAGACCTCATATGATTGGCTGGCGGTGAAGATTCTATGGAATCCTGGGGCTGGCAGTTCAGGGAGGGGCCTTTAGAATTCTCAGCCAGAGAGCTCAGGCTGGTTGCTATGGAGACAAGGCCTACCAGCAAGGAGAAGGGCAGTTATTCCCTCAGGAATCCAAACTCTGTATAACTCTGGATACAGATTGGATTGTGGACGGTGGGGAAAAGTTACAGGTACTGGACAAGGCAGTTTGGGGAATTAGAGACACAGGGTCTCAAATCTGTGTATTTCAACCGCATCTAACTCCTAAGATAAGGTAAGGTAATTCCTAAGGTATTTCTAACAAGTGTTAGCTATGAGAAAATAAAATCCCGGGCGACGCCAGGTAAATATGTTAGTATATGATAAAAATGCAGGTGCCAGAGAAGTTATGCTGGGGAGGGAGTTCCAAAGAGTTAAGCAAACCCTTTCCCTATTTACCGCCTGCCTCACCTTTGATAATGGGAGCACCAAGAATGACTGCAGTGTAGGAGCAGGTTGATACAGGAGTGGGAAATCTTCTGCAGGAACAATTTTCCCCGTATGTGTTGGGGTGCATTCTTCACACTGTGCATGCTCAAATGTTTTGTTCCCAACAGCATGAAGAAGACAACAAATTACCAAAAAGCAGCTCCACAGATCCAATGGTTTACAAATTACAGCGAGCATACCCCAAATGAATTATAGGTTTCTTTCAAACCCATCCAGCTTTTACTGGCAAAGAACTTGTGAGAACCTTGAATAAATAAGCAGCAACAGTTATCGCCTTAAACCGTGAAAAATCAGGGTATAAAAGAATATAGAAAGAAATGTTGACTGTCAAAGGTTTCTTCTTTGGATCATGAAGAGGTCAACAGACTGGATCATATTTAATGTCATTTGCAGGTGTTTGGGCCTAATTGCAATCAAGTAGAATATGGACAATTTTCATAGAATCATAGAATCATAGAGTTGGAAGAGACCCCAGGGGCCATCGAGTCCAACCCCCTGCCATGCAGGAACACACATCAAAGCATTCCCAACAGATGGCCATCCAGCCTCTCCTTAAAAACCCCCAAAGAAGGAGACTCCACCACACTCCCAGGCAGCATATTCCACTGCCAGACGGCTCTGACCGTCAGGAAGTTCTTCCTGAGATTCAGGTGGAATCTCCTTTCCTGCAGCTTGAATCCATTGCTCCTTATCCTAGTCTCTGGAGCAGCAGAGAACAAGCCTGCTCCCTCCTCGACATGACATCCCTTCAAATATTTAAACATGGCTATCATGTCCCCTCTTAACCTTCTCTCCTGCAGGCTAAACATCCCCAGCTCCCTAAGCCGTTTTTATTCTGGAAAAGGTATAAAGGATAAATCTTTTAGTCTGAGTGATAACTTAATCCACCAAAACAGAGAAGCAGTGCTTTTTAGATGAATTAAATCTTGTTGTAGAGTTAAAATTACAATACAGGTTAAGCTAATATGCCATGCTGCCGAGATGTGCAAAGCCCAGAGCCATTCACAGACAACTCTTGGTGCTATAATTTGTTCACTTGAGTTTGCAGTATTGTGTTGACTTATTGAAGACTAAGAGCTAAACTGTGCAATACATTAAAATATGTGGTGCATAGGCAGCTGAGATACTGGGTGATTCCAAACAAGGTGAAAGTTATGCTAACTGTGCCTGATAGCATATTGGTTTTCCAGTGTTTAATTTCCTATTCATGTGATGCACACAAACATCAGAAGTCATTGCTAACCATTCCCACAGCCTCATGCTATCACATTTTCTTTTGCATGACAAAAGCAACAATTTAAAATGGTTCTGATTGCAGCTGCTTCTTTTAATTGTGCGTTTGTTATCCTTTGCTCCTTTTGTTCTCTTCCCATAGTAGTGACATTCTGGGCTAACTAGCAAAGTCCTTTCTACTCTCATTCCCATGTCCAGGTTTGTCCACATCTTCTCATGGCCATTTTGGTATGGTCAATCTTTGGCCATTTCCGTACTACACTATTACAGTGCTATTATTCCACTTTCAACATCCTGTGGAATTCTGGGGTTTGTAGTTTTCTGAGGCCAAAGAGATCTCTGGCTGAGAATTCTAAATGCCCCTCCCTAAACTGAAAACCCCAAGATTCCATAGGATGTTGAAAGTGGAATAATAGCACTATAACAGTGTATTGTGGAAATAGTCTTTGTCTCTTTTGAATAGGAAAGCTGAGCAACTGTGTGTGTGATTGTTTGGCCATGTGGGGCCATGTTCCTCTGGCTTCTGAGAGCAGAAGGAAGGAACGTCTATTTCCAAGCAAGGATGATGTGTACAGGCTACATTTACAAAGGGCTCCTTTATCCTGTTTTGTTTGTTTGTCTTTGTTTTTTCTCCATTCTCTGCAGGACGAAGGAAGAGGGCAAAAGGGTTGTAGAGAGACAGGTTTTGTACAACTGAGCTCTTTTCAGTTTTACTAAGCAGAGATACATTTGAAACCTAAAAACAGCTTTTAAGAAATGTGGAGAGACTGCTTCAGGCAAACCCATAGTGGGTTTATTAGATAGTCAAATTCTAACCTAGATGATTTGACTGTACCCGCCTTCAACTCTGCATGTGATTGCTTGTCCAGGCAAAGACACTTCTGTCTAGATCTCCATGGAAAATGAGGAAGGCTGTGTGAACTGCAATTGTGTATGTGCATGCAGATGTGTGTGTGTGTATCCCCCTTTTGCTTTGTGGGGATTGTATTTCTTCATTTTCTTTGTGCAAAATAGGCAAGCTGAAGCAAATACAGTTTTGTCTCCCTTCTCATCAGGGGAAAGTTCACCATGGTGTCTGAAAAGTCAGAGCACCACTGAGGTTTACTAGAGAGGTCATACAAAGGATTTTTTTTAAAAAAAATTCTAAATAGAAGGACTTACATCAGGCTAGTAAGACATCATACAGCTTGTGCATCATAATGATTTGGCGGAGGGAAAGGGGTGAGGAACAACTAGATTGGCATATCAACAAGATGATCGCATATGATTATTTGGTGTGCTGAACAACTCCCACAATTAGAGAACCAACACAACTGAAAAGTGTGTGAAAGAACAAAGGCCATGTTTTGCAAGAACAAAAAGGAAGTTTCTGAGACATAATGTTCATTTAATACAAAATTGGGTGAATTAAAAAAATACTGAAGCATTTGCATCTACAGGAGGTATATATCTGTGTGTGGTTTCACTCCACTCTTTTTTATTTCTTTCAGGTGAGTGTGTGAGGCATTAGATTGTATCAGTACCTCTACATGCAGGCAGAGCAGGTTAAACCCTCCCCCTGCCATTCATTTTCTTAAATTTCTCCTTTTGGAAGTTAAGACAGAAAAAACCTCCATTAGCACCAAGAGTGGACCTCCTCTTCTTCAGACTCCATGTAGCAGGAAGGAAAGATTTAGCAAAATGAGTATCTTGGGGAAAGGTTAAGCTTCCCCTACAGATCTTAGCAGTCCCAGTCAGAGCCCTGTGCACTTATTTGTATGTAAAAAACAGACAGCTCAACTGTGTGCTATGCGTGTAACTTACCGGCTACTTTAGCCCTCGGTCTGGGCTGATTACAGTGATTCCTGTAGCACTCCCCACCCCCAATGCTCTTTTTTTCTGTTGCACTTAGCATTGTTGCATCCAGAGCTGGTCTAATGATGGAGAGAAATTCATGGAATTGATTTATTATTTTCAACATATGCTGTTTTGGTGTATGATCAATTTCTTCCCAGATTCCTACATAGAATTTTTCAGTTTCTTTTTTCAATCTCCGTCTCTGTAGTTGGAACATAAACTTGGATTATGGTTATATTGATAGGCTTTTCATGTAGTCTTATTGATATTATTAGGCCATATTTTGCATTGTAACCCCTGACTGCTGTTGCTATGTCACACCTCACTATTAATGTCTGTCATTTCTTAAATTGTTGCTGCCAGGATAAGACACTTTGTAATTATTTGTTTGAAAGTGTCACATTCCCATCCACTTCAATTCATTCGCACCAAGGCCATTTCCATACTACACTGTTTTAGTGCTATAATTCTACTTTCAACATCCAGTTCTGGGGTTTGTAGTTTAGGGAGGCCAAAGAACTCTCTGGCTGAGAATTCTAGATGCCCCTCCCTAAACTGCAAACTCCGGGATTCCATAGGATGGAGAAAGTGGAATAATAGCACTATAACAGTATAGTGTAGAAATGTATAACAGTATAGTGTGGACTTGCATTTTGCATCTGGACATATCAGCAACTAAATGTTTTTTCAGCTTTAATCAAGTTGCGTCAATAGAAACAACACTAATCATACTTGTCCTTTGCTCTTCTTCTGTGGCTGTTTGAGTGTCTTCTGACCTATGGATCTCATCTTCCAGCATTATCTCTTGCTTTTGAAGGGATGCCATGTAGAGGAGGGAATGGGCTTGTTTTCTGCTGCTCCAGAGACCAGGACAAGGAGCAATGGATTCAAGCTACAGGAAAGGAGATTCCACCCGAACCTCAGGAAGAACTTCCTGACCCTCAGAGCTGTCCGGCAGTGGAATATGCTGCCCTGGAGGGTGTTGGAGTGTCCTTCTTTGGAGGTGTTTAAGCAGAGGCTGGATGGCCATCTGTCGGCAGTGCTTTGAGGGTGTTCCTGCATGGCAGGGGGTTGGACTGGATGGCCCCTGGGGTCTCTTCCAGCTCTACATTTCTGTGATTCCATGATTCATTTTGGATTGTGTCATCATAGGGTTTTCAAAGTAAAAGACACTCAGAAGTGGTTTACCATGACTGCACAGTCCTAACATTCTCTTTGTGAAATTCTTCACCAGTGTTTATCCCCTCCCCTCACACACGCACACTGCTGCTGCTGCTGCCGCCCAGTAGCTTCCTTTCCAGAGTTTCTCTGCCACCCTTAGCATTGGTGATGTTAGTTCTCTTCTGCTGATGCTGATGTTACTCCCTGAAGAAAATGAGTGCATCTTAGCCTGGTGTCTGCACTTTGAGCATTCTACCTACCATTCTTGACAGAGTCTAGCCTCCTGAGACTATTGTTCTCAACTTCCCTGACAAACACAAGCTTCCTCACTGCATGAAATTGTGCTTCCAAAAGACCACACATTTGATAAGGGCATTCATTCCGAGATTGGAGAGGATATGTAGCTGTTAACTATGAACTGTTTACTTGAAGGAAGAGGAGGGAATGAACTGAAATTCTACATCAGCACCTCAAACATGGTGGATATAGAGAAAGTCATAGCCTGAGTTTTATGCCAGGGTGGTCTAATCTAACAGTTTCTCTGGTGTACATTTTTTCCTGTCTCAAGTTCTTTTTATCCCATTTATACAGAAATCAGTGAATTCTGGCAATTTCTTATTAAAAAATAAAAACCATGTAAAATTTTCCCCTTTCCCTTCTTGCTGTGCAGAAGCTCAGTGTCATGAGAAAGGCAAAAAACAAACAGACAAAACACCTGTATTCTCTTCCCCTCCTATGACCAATGTGTTTCAAGCAATTCAGCTTTTTCTTGAAGAAATTCCTGTACTATGAGAGAGATGCAAGGGCTGAGGGGATTCCCCCATTCTTTTCTCAGCAATATAATCTTCCTTTCTCTGTGTTTTGTTGCATTGGAATTGAGCTAACAGACTTTAAAAAAAAATCTTCTGATTAAGTGGATAATTTAAGTGGTGAAGTTAAAGACGTTGCACTCCAGAAGGAAACAGCCAATTAATTAATGTTGTTAATGCCAATCTGAAGTATCAGAAGCAGAATTCATCTTAATAAATGCATTCATACAGTCCTAAAATTGCACTAGCAAAAGGCAAAACTCTCTAGAGGAATCCAGGGAAGGAGGTGATGAGTTTCAGAACACAAAGTAGACCTACAACAGGAAATACATGGCACATAGTAAACATGTCTTCCACTTGCTGCAGAGATTGGTGCCTTGATTACCCATCTCAAGGTCCTTACCTCTGAAGAGATTGCATTTCCCTCTGGCACTTTCTCTCCTTAGTGAATTTTCCACATTAGGATGAAAGTGAGAGGAATCACTGGAAGAACAGACATCCACAATAAATGCTAATCTGGGAGCAATCCAGAGAAAAGAGAAGATGAAGGACTTCCCATAACCTGTTACTTCAAATGGAATGCAGCCCATCCATAAGGGGTTTAGCCTATTCATTTCGACTAGGATTGGGCAAACTGCAGATCTCTAGATGTTATTGGGCTGATGCTCCCATGACCCCTAGCCCATGCAACTAAAGGTCACAAAAGGTGGGAGCTCGCATCTGAAGATCTGTACTTTTCTGTCCCTGATCTAGGGTTTTCTCGCATGCTTTTTTTTTGTTTTTTGTTTTTTGCATGATTGCACTGGCTTAGTTCCATCTTTGATATCTCCTTATCACATGATGACATCGCTCTTTTGTTGTTGTGTTACTCAAAAAGGTGGGGGACCCTTGAGGTCCTCCAGCAGTACCTGCACCTCCGTGCAAAAATGGGGAATCAATTAGTTCTAATTAGGAGGGCTGTGAGAGGCAGATCTTTCCAGCAAGACCTACAGGGTCCTTGCAGGAAAACCAGCCAGAGATTCAACATTTAAATTAAAATGTGTTTATTGAGAGGAATTCAATCACACATGTACACAAGATTCAAACAGTCATGCACATACACGAGAGCTAACTGGAGGAAAGGTTGATAGCAAGACTTAAGGAAGTAGGCAATAATTACCAATCCAGAAGAGTAGTGAAGAAACAGCGATTTGACTTAGACTTGCATTTAAGGGCAGTACAAATCGGAATTCAAGGTGACAGAGTGACGTTCAGCATCTGCTGTTCTGCATCTGATTGCTCAAAGTTGAAGATTTTTATACCCAATTTCCAACTGAAGGTCATGGGTGTAAATGGTTCTCTGGCTAAGTAAACAAAGAGTCTGCAACAGACACAATGGGGTCCAGAATGACTTGATGGTCTTACTGTTGGGTGGCAGAGACTTAATACATGTCATGATAGCTCCGTAGGTTAGTGGGGAGAAGGGTTGAAACAGTCAGTTGCTATTGTCTGATAGCAGAGCTGCTACAGCTTAGCTTAAGCCTATCACCTCTGCAGCTACCTGGTGATTTCCTGACTTTGACCTGACTACGCCTGGAGAGAATCTCTGACCTAACTTTGCATTGTGCATGTTCAGCCAGTGTCTTCCTCTTGTCCAGCTTGGCCTTCCAATCACCTCAGGATACATTTTCATATCAAAGCCAATTAATATGTCTTGCCAGTTAAATCATATTCTGCCATATGAACCATATCAAAGTGTGGGGGTGTATGACTACTAACAGTTGGACTGCATTCCCATTATTATTGAGTCATCTCTTTTCATTCATGGGGAATATCCATGAATGGCTTCAATAGTGCTGCTGTTCCATTATTGCTTATTTGTGTGATTCTTTCATTCTGCTGCAGTTCCAATATTGCAGCAGCCAGGTGGTATCAGGAGGTGTTGTTCTCCATATGCACAAGTGTCTTTTTGGATGGTCCTTCATGATTCTCTACTTCTGACGGTGTTGGGCAAGAAGGACTAGTCGCAGCCACTCTGCCCAGCAGCAGCAACAGGGGGAGGAGGGAGGAAGGCAAAGCCAGTTGCCAAGGACTCCCAGGTAATCAAAATCAAGGAAGTTAAACCTGTTAAAGTTGAGGGCCCACTGTATATCTCATACACTATGTAGCACAGACATGGGAAGGGAGGTGAAAACGATGGCGTGAGATGGAGTGGAAGACTGATTATGGGAATGTGCATCACCAAACCGCAGCCTAGTGTTGTTGCAAGGATGGTGTGATAGTGTTTGTTTCTATAGTGGTATGTTTTAATTTCCTTAAATAACTTGATTGCTGTGAAACAACAGGCTGGTGTGATAAAGCCCCTAGATGGGCAGGACTGTCAGCTAATGGTACCCCTATTTGGTTGAAGTCTGAGCTTGGTAATCCCCATACACTGGTGAACTATAGCCATTAATAACAATTTAATTTCACGAGCTGATACAGTGAATAAGACAGCATATTTTTTAGATATTGTAATCATATGGCTTCTGGTAAAAATCTTGTCCCACAGCAGCAACATCAAACATACTTAGGTGGAAGAATGTCTACCTGAATGTAGTGGGGCTTACTTCCAAGCAAGTATGCTTAAGACTTAACATGTAGGTATGAGACAATTTTTTCCCAAGTGATGGTAGCCCAGTGTCTCTGGCTCCAACATGTGACTGTAGAGTGATGAATGCTAATGATCATACTCTCTGTAACATTTATTTTAAACAATGATAGACTATTTCCTTCAGATTAAGAGAAAGTAAGAACAGATGTTACAAATGAGTGACTTCTCTGAAGAATCTTTCTTATAGTTATTGTAATGAATTCCCATGTGAGGTCTTCACACATGGGTGGGTAAAATGCAGTTCATGAGCCTCATGTGGGAAGTGTCAGGGGCCCCATTAGCTGTATTGATTTACTTATTTATAACTAAAAAAAATCCCCACCAGTGCCTTCTAGGACTCAGGGAACAATTTTGCCATGTTTTTATTCCATCTGAGCTGTTCTAAAACAAAGAGGTTGTTTTCAAAATTAGAAGTCATGTTTGGTCACTTCCTGGTTTTAGTAAAGGCCTCTCTTGGACCTAAAACAGGTCAGAGGCCTCAAACTGCAGTATAATCGCCTCCATGGCACCTAGAGGGTACAGAGAGGGATTGCCATTATTTCTATAAGATGGTAGGGGCACGAGGGAAGCAGTGCCCTTTCAAGTTCTGGAAGAGGGGCTATGTTGCTGCCAGACCTCAGCTAAAGAGACCTTATGCTCTTCCCCATCTAAAGAACCTAAGATCACGTTGAGATACAAAAAAATTAGAAGCATTTTATGATGTTAGAAGGGAATACTGCAATCTTGAAAAGCGGCTCTGAATTGCATTACATAGATACCTATGTATGCAAATACATAAATGTTAGAGGTGGGAGGCCTGAGTGGGAGCAGTGCTAGAAAAAAACACTCCACTACTCTTGGAAAGGGCACTCTGATCCATGGGAAAATTAGTGTTACATTTCAAAGAGACTAAGAAGTGATTTTGTCATTTTGTCTCTTTTTTAAAAAATGAAAAGAAAAAAGCCCTGGAGAGAAGACTAGAACTAATTTTAGTCACATCGTAAACTAATGTTCTGTCATTTAGTTATTTAACTTCCAACATCATTTTCCTCCCAGCTGTTCCTTATGCATTGTGCTCTTATCCTAAGGGGCCTACATTTACAGATACAGAATGAGAATTTTGTAACTGGCGATAAACCTACATTTTTATCCATTTATGCCCATACTGTAAAAGAGTGTTCCTTGATCTGTCTGATTTAGGGAACCAGCAGATTTCCCTTCCCCCTCAATGTGCCGGAGCTAGTGCCATATTTATGTCCATTGACTATAGTTTTCCGCCTTTCATGGAAACTCAGCCAATTATTGGCAGTCAATAACTTACAGATGGCACCAATTCCCACAGCACCACTTTGAGTAGCATTGGTGTAAAATAAGGGAATATCCATGTCCCGGGGCCCATTTGAGGCCCATTCAGCTCTCTAAGCAGACAATGTAGTTCCAGGCTCATTACTAGCCACATTCCCAAGATGGCAGTCCTTCAGAACTGCCATGTTTATAGCCTGTTAGGATGCACAAAACAGAACCTTCTGATTGGTTAGTCGCCATAATTGAAGAATGTGGCTTCTCAGGTAATAAAGACAAAACTGGATTGGATGACTGGAGGAAGAAAGAGACACACTACATTAGAGAAGTATGTTGGAGCTGTTTGTAAAGCCAGCCTGAATAGTAATCAAAGAAAAGAACATGAAGACGAGGAAGCTGTGGCAAAACTCTATGTACCCTCCAACATTTCAGAGATAAAAATCTCGACACCTAACATCAGAGTGTGGTCAAGACCATAAAAGTTATTAAAGCAGGAGAACAAACAAATTTAGAGTGGCTGCAGTAGTTTGCTTTTGTCTGAGCCTACTGGGAAGGGCAAAATTTTGCAAACTACTTTTGCACTATGAAGTCCGTTTGGCGCAATTGGAGTAAGCTGAGAACAAAGGGAGAAAGTGGGAGGAGAAAAGAGAAATGGGGACATTTGAAAAGCAGCTTAAAAGTGGGGGACAGAGGATTAATTGGAACTGTCTCTGCCAAATTGGGACAGTTGGGAGGTAAGACACAGGGGCCATTTCTGCACTACACTTTTATAGTGCTCTCATTCTACTTGCAACAGCCTATGGAATCCTGGGACTTGTAGTTTAGGGAGGGGCATTTAGAATTCTCAGCCAGAGAGCTCTTTGGCCTCAGTAAACTACAAACCCCAGAATTCCACAAGATATTGAAAGTGGAATAATAGCACTATAACAGCATAGTGTGGAAATGGCCTGAGAGAATTTCTATAGTAACAGAACTGCACTATGAGCAATGGTCTGGGAGTTCTTTTAACTGCCAGGATTTGTATAACCCAAGTGTGGCTGTACACAGAATTCACAATAGCAATGTGCTGGAGCAATCCAGAGTTTCAAAATAGAATCTGCCGCCTCCCTTTTGCTTGCGTGTTTAATTTCCTGGTGTGGCTAGGAGAAGCAATTCTGCTTCAAATGGCCTGGTCATTTTTCTCTCCAGGTGTTCATAAATACAGACTGCTGAATACTATAGTGAATGATTCTAAGAACAACATGCTTTGAACAGAAGCCACACTGTTAACTTAGTATCAGCCCATGTATGTAGATATGTCTATTTCTGGGTTCTGTGGGGCCAAGTATAATTAAATAGTGCAAGCACAATTGTACTTTAAGTCTCTCTTTCTCAAAACAATGCCAATTACCTATTCAATTTGACACATATGCACTGTCCCCAAAGTTCCAGTCATCCAATGAGGTGATGATGCAGTACTGTATAAGACTCACCCCCCCCCCGAAAAATACTGTTTGAAAATGGGGTGCGTCTTATACGCTGGTGTGTCTTATGTGCCAGCAAATATTATTTCCCAGTGTATAAATGGGATGTGTCTTATAAACGGGTGCATCTTATACGCCGGCAAATATGGTATCTATTGCAGGACTCTTCTGCATGTACTGCTCAGTATTGGTGCAACATTTGGTGCAACCATGAAGTCCTTGTTCAAAGTGAAAAGGTCCCACTCTTTAGCCCTGGCGACTGCAGCTCCAGCTCTCCTTCTCCTGAATTTAGCCAGCAGGTACAGCCCCAGGTCTTCCCCACCCACTGGGCAAAACCAATACTAATAGAGGTTACATTTATACACATACAGCTGGTCACACGCAACAAGTGGAGGTCAGGATTGTGCAGTTCTGTTATTTAGAAACCTCTGTCACTTGAATGGATGATCCAAACCAGAGAATTCCAAAGATATTCTGTTAAACTACAGATATAAAATTGGTATATGTGATAATAATTAGGAATCAAATTTGAAAAAAAATCTTTATAATTTATAAAAATGCGTAGTATGTATGTTTGAAAGTGACTAGTCACAAAGAATGAGATGCTTGTAATAAATTGCTTTTTACAATAACTATGTATACCTAAAACATTATAACTTTATCATAACAAAGGATTGCTTTTTGTGGTATAACTGTTTTATCCTTTTTTTATAGTTAATGGTGATACAGGGCCTTACTACTTAACTTTTTTTTTTTCACTACAGGCCAGTTACTTGTAACATTCTGTTGTATCCTTCTCCAAAATCACTAAGGTTTTATTTTATTTATTGTTGGTTAGTAAGAAAAAAAGTACAATTTAAAAAAATTAACTGTAATATCAACTCACAATTTTGGTGCCCTTGTATCTGTACCTAAGTAAGTATTGCATGATGTAATAATTCTTGAAGTATCTATAACCATTTATTTATTAAAAATTAGCTTTCAAATTCTGCACCAGGTGTTATACAAAACTTAAGCACAAGTCCTTGCCCACAGATGCATAACGTAAAAGTTACTGTAACAGTGGATATACAGTCCCTCTCTATAATACAAAGTTTATATGCTGAACGCCAAGTCTGCCATCCTGGTCACTAGAAAATTTATCCCACTGGATTCAGCAGCCTTTGCATCTAAATAAACACACTTAGGATTGCGTTGTAACTCTCCCTATGCATGCTTATTCACGTTCTAATCACTGAGCACAGTGTGACTTATGTCCAGGTAAATAAATAGGACTGGGTTTCATGTTGTTTCTTACTGATCAATTTGAAGATGATTGGACAACTTATAAAAACATTTGCCTTCAGTTGCACAAAATACATGTGGGTTTATGAATTCAGTCTCTCTCATCAATAATGAGCAACACTAAACAGATATCGCTACTATGAACAGACTGTAAAAGGAAAAAAAAATTGACACAATAGCTTTGCAATACATCTGTAATCAGTCTAGCCCACCAACTATCTGTCCACTGGAGGTCACTGGTTCTTTACTGTGTGGTAGCACAAACTGACTTGCATAGATCTATTGAGTAGGCTTAGGAATAAACTAGGTTGTTTCTGTAGAATAAAGAACCCCTTTTAATGAAAGGAAACATTTATGTAAACTATGGGCACTTTGAAAATTGCACATGCTCTCAGATTCATGGGAACTGCTTTCGCATGGTGTCAATGTGAGAATGTACATAATATAATCATGTAAGATTTTTCCATCCATTCAGCACCCAGTTAGAACAGATCATACTGGGTCATTCTGTCAGTCAGCAGAGTGGGACAGCTATCTCAGGCAGATTTTGGGTGTGACGAAAGGCAACAAATTTTCGGCTGTTTCATTTGTTGCTAATGTATTTCTACTGCCAAATATGGTGCTTCCAGGATTTCCTGTCTCATGTGCCAGAATAAGTTGGCTGGTCATGCCCTTTTATGAAGGAAACGATGAGTAGCATTTTCTGAGCTGCTTTGGACACCAAAATGTCTTGAGGTAGTGCTGGGTCACACAGAAGCTGCTTCTATATGTTACAAGGATTATACCATGCAGAAGTAGCTTTCACATTTCTGGGATCATGTGTGAAGACATAGGGCTGTCAGAAAACAACATTTGGTGTTTTGACTGAACCCTGGGTAGCCAAGCATTCAAAGAACACAGATACAAAAAGAACAAGCCTCCTTCTAGTGGGTATTTCACAGATGGACGAACCACTAACCTTTATGAACATCTGCATTCTATTTTTGTATGCTTGTGTGTGTCATTTGATAGCCATCCTAGCTTCTCATTAACTTCAGCTGCTCTGCAGAGCATGACTGAGGAAGTTCCTCCCTGGGGTCTTGGTAAGGGAAAGTTGAATGGTGTTGCTGGAGCAGCCTCAGTGTTTGGGAGTTAAAATACATAGCTATGTATACATTTGCTATGTACTTTAAAATATAAAGTACATAGCAAAGTCCAAACAAGACAGAATGAACATTTTGTATACTCACTACATCTGTGAGATTCCTATATAAAATTGATTCATGTAAAGCTAGTTTTCTCAATTTGCCCCTTTTTAATTTTCATTGCACTCAACACAAGGTTGTATTCAGGAAGCTGGTGTTGATGCAGCCAACGCATATGTAAGAGGATTTCTGCTAGATGCTAACTTGTGAAAGGAGAATGATGAGTACAAAGGGTGTGTCCAAGTATAAATGATCATATAAGTGATCAAATAGTAAACCTACTGTGGAAGTGCAAATCACTGCAGTTTGGACTGTGCATAGTGTCCTCTACTGGATGAAGGTATGGAGAAATTTGTTTCACGTTCATGGCTCTGTCTTAAACACTGCAGTGTGTCCTTTTGACAAGTACATCTTCACACACCTAAACAGTAATTGGAACTACAGTGGCCCCTCCACATTCACAAAGGTTCAAGGCTCAGAACCCTCACAAAAGTGGGAAAACTGCACATAACTCCCCCATGATCCCCCTCCCATACCCCTCTGGAGCTTCCCCTCCAATTCCTTTGTCTGTGGCTCTGGTGCTTCTGAGGTTGAGGAGGAACAAGGTAAAGGGCTTTCCGGTACTTTCGCTTCAGATAGGGAAAAGCGGAGAGCTGAATTCTGGTGTTCTAGATACTTCCAGTTGCCATCTTGAGAAAGGTGATTCCTCCCAGAGGGGAGGGGTAGGAGCAAAGAGAGCACCTGACCGACTGGCAGCCATTACACAGCAGAATGTGCAGCCCTGTGGCAGAGAGAATATGCCTCCAGCTGTGGGGTGTGTGTGTGTGCTTTTGCTCACCCAAAAGGAAAAAAAAACCATTCATTTTAAACACAAGCCTTGCAAGCCTGGAGCAAGGAATGCAAGGGAATGGGAAGAGGAGAATGAGGAGAGGGAGGCAAGCATGTGCCTCGCAAATAATCAAATTCATGAAGGTCAAGCCCACAAATTTGGAGGGAGGACTGTACTGCAAGGCTCATCCTAATAAAATGAGAGAGTACAAACCTAAATAGGGATAGGCAAAGTATCTCCTTTGGGGACGGGTGAACATGTTCAACCAATGCACACAGAAATACGCATCATTTAAAAAATGTTCAAAAATTATTAAATATATAAAATGACAAGGGTTTTTTTGCCTTATAAAAATGGAGGAAGGAGGAATTATGGAACTGGACATAGACTGGAAATGGAGGTGGGAAAGAGGAAGTCTGCTTTATAGCTGTATACTTTGCAGATGTTCAGATCCAAACAGAGATTTGTTGTAGATTATGTGTGCAAATCTAGCAACTGAAAAAAATATGCAATCACAAGACATGGTAGCTTTCACAAATAGTGCTTTAGAATAGAGTTGCAGACACAAGCTGGTTTGAACTCAGCAAAACTACTTGAAAGGCATCTTCCTGATATACTTGCGAATTATGTGCAAAACATTACAGATCAGATCGACAGAAGAAAACTTAACATTTATTAGATCCTCTTTAACTGAAGCCACCTAGGTTTCCTGCCTTTGTTTTTGTTCCTCTGCCCTGTAAAGCAGTTGGTGGTATTCTTCAATAACACATGAAAAAGAGTTCATTTTTAAAATACACTTATGGCTTGATTTTCAGAAGAATGGTGACACCAACAGAACATGTGTGGACACACACATGAATGTGTGCACATGCGGGCTGACATATTTACAAGTATCCACATACTGTACATACATTGCTAAAAAGGCAAGTGAAGTGTTCCAATACAAAGAACAAGAGAAAGAGGAACACTTTTAAAAAAATAAGCCCAAGAACAATGTAATTTCTTGAGAACCAATGTATTTTAAGTATAGATCATTGCTTGGGGCAAGTAAAGCTATTTCCTGCAAGGAACTGCTTGAAACGGTCATACATTGTTTGCTGAAATACCTCCTAAGACAACCCCAAGGGAACTTCATGCTTCTGGGTTGAAAAGCTGAAAGATAACTACAGACATGAATGTATTTCAGCTTGTCAGCATGAAGTTCTCTCAGTTATTTCAGGACTGATCTTCACTGAGGGAAAGTAGGATCATCATGCACCATGGCAACGAAAGCTGCCTATACCATAACATGCCTGTATATGTGGCAGCTATATGCTCAATGCATGTATTCAGGGCCCTTGTACCAAAAGAGTCTCCAGCTGTTTCCAGTCTCTGACCTGCTCAGCACTTTGGAAACCTCATGAATGTTTGAACTGAAATCTGGAGCAGATTCACTATCTCACCAAGATAGAAGCTATCAGCCACCATTGGTCTCCAACATCCCTTACACACCTATCTCGACAATTTGCACGTACTTCAGCACACTGCAGCCATACATGCATATGGAGTGAGGGATGGGGTGGGGATTGCCACTGTAATCCTGCTTCCTCCTTTTTATGTTTATTATATGCAGACTTGAAGATCAAATGTATGAGTATTTGATGCAATTCTTTCCCAATTTCTCTCAGGAAGAATTTTTAGTAAAAAAAAATTTTTTTTGAACCTCTTTGCTTCTTATGCATCATTGAGGGAGGTGGCCCTATCATTAGGCAGAATGAGGAAACTGCCTCAAGAAGCAGATGGCTGGAGGACAATAATGGCAACCTTCCAGCTGCTTCTTCAGTGTCTCCTGGTCATTCCCTTCTAGACAAAGCTGTCTTTGTCAAATGGTCTGTCCTGTACTCTCTAAACTTGTCCACTGCTCTCAGGACCAATGGAGGGCACTATCCCATTGTCAGTGCTGAAAGTAAGATTTGTCTGCCAGTGTCCCTTGCCTCAAACTGTAAAATAGATTTGTTATTTTTTTAAAGTGCACATACAACAGTATAACAGTAGCACTCAGTCCCTTAAACAATTCCAAGCAGGTTGTAGGTGAGTGTGTGTGTGTGTGTGTGTGTGTGTGTGTGTGCATGCTCAAGATCACTCTCTTCCTCTCTGTTGGTTGCATCCTTATCACAGTACTCTCTTTACCTTCTGTTCATTGGAGGAGGAAGGCCTCAAGCAGGGAGGCTGCTGGAGACTTGTAGTCCTCCGCTCCCTAAGCAAGAACCCTCCATGATCAGGGATCTAATTCACATGGGGAATCTGCATGTGTGCAGCAGCTTCAGAACTTGCCCCTGCAATAAGTGGAAGGTGGCCAGGCTGGGCCATTGGGTTTGTGACAGAAGCATCAAGGTCACTGAGCAGAACAGTGCTCTCCTCCTCACAGGAATGGAATCGTGTTGTGAGTGTCCAGCGGGGAGGAGTATATTGATACCTCAGTGGCGCTCTACAAAAATAAATCATGTCCGTTTCGCTTCAAGAAAAACTTATATACCAGCTAAAATGGTGTGTCATGGGACTTTGCTGGAGTCGGAGATTCTCTGGTTTGGAGCATGCACGTGTGCAACATGTTAAACATGTCAAATCTCAGCTGTATTATAATCCCACCCACTCCACCCCACCCTAAGTTCTTCTCTGGGTTCAAATGTGAAATTAGATACTGGACATAGGAGTTCAGCGTTTAGATTGATCAGGCTGCTTTAAATGTGCACAGGTCCTTTCAAGGTTAGTCCCTCTTCGCTTTAGATCAGTGACAGAAATCATGCAGTACTCTAGAAACTGTTGGACTGCAGCTCCTTGCATTCTTCTCCATCAAGTATGCTGGCTGGGGCTGATAGGGTTGCAATCAAATAACGTCTTGAGGTCTGCTTGATTCTCATCCCTACCATAGAAAACTGTGGTCAAATAATATGTCCATCTAGCCCAGAATTTTTTATTCCAGTGGGCAGTACCTCTCCAGAGGTGTTTCACACGACCTGCTACCTTATCCTCCCAGTTAGAAATGCCAGGCATTGAGCCTCACACTTATAACTAATTTGCTTTATTTAAAGTTCTTTTTATGATAAAATTAAAAGTAAGTAAGTACAAAAACTATATATCTCCCCTTATTTTGATGATCAAACTAAGGAAGTTAGGGTGATAACTTATCTGTCATTGCCAACATTTATTTTAAAAAAGCTTTTTGATAGAACTCCACTGCTATGTTTGGAAACAATAAAAATAGTAAATACTATATAATGTAGAAAATTCACCTATTTGTTTAACACAAATTACCGATGTGCAAAATCATGGTTTTCTCTTTAGAATCTTACATGTAATCTCTAAACCGTATCTAATTATTCATCCTATTCCACCTATAAGTTATTTTATAAAGTAATATACATATATCTATATTCATAATATATATATCTCTATAAAAATTTATACCTAAGTTTCTATATAGTTATAGTTATTAAAGATTCCTATTCACATCCTGATTCCAACTGTTGCATTCTATCCCCATTTAGTTTCCCAAAGGGGATAGACTATTTTCCAATCATCTTTAAATTGCTTTGAGGTAGAGTCCAAGAGCAAGGTCATCAGTTTGTCAAGTTCTACCATATCATATAGTTTCAGAAGCCAATCATCCAATGATAGTAAAGACTTTTGCTTCCAACCTTGACTGTAAGTCATCCTGGCAGCTGTTATCATGTATAATATATATTAATATAAAACAAACAAACAAATAAATAAATATTTAATATTTAATATGTATAATATTCTTTTTTTAAATTAATTTTTATTAAAAATTTTAATGAAAAATCAATAAAAAAAACCCTCCCCGCTTCCAGACATCAATTTTCCCAGTTGAATCTGAGTTTAACATTCCATTCCATATAAACATTCCGTTCTGTACATTATCTCCATTTTATAACAATCGTATGCTATTACTTTTAGCTTATATGTAACTATTTACAATTAATCTTTTACCACCTCATTTTGTCTTCCTCCGTTTTCACAGCCTTTCTTTCTTTCCCCCTATTTCATTCTTTCATCCAGTTCAATACCTCTCGCCATTCTCTTTCAGAGCTCTGGATTGGCTTATTTTTAAGTGAAAAAGTTAGCTTTTCTGTTGCTACCATATCCAGGACTTTGAATTTCCATTCTCTTATAACAATATATTTTTCTTCTTTCCAATGTTGAGCATAAGTCAATCTTGCTGCAGTTATTATATATAACAATGTCTTTTGATGAGATCTTATTTCTCTTTGTTGCCCTAACATATTCAACAAATAAAGTTCTGGCTTCATTTCAAAGTTAAAACCATACATTCTTTGAATTTCATCATGTATTACTTTCCAAAACATTTTTTGCTACTTTACAGGTTCACCACTATGAAAAAAAGATCTCTCTTTCTCATCACATTTCCAACATTTTCCATTCCCATTTCTTGTTATTTTTTTCAATTTTACAGGCGTCATGTATCATCTATCACTTTATAAAAAATTTTTCTTAAATTCAAACTTGGTGTAAATTTTACATCTGTCTTCCATGCCCTCACTCATGTATCCAACTCCATTGGTTGTCCTATATTTTGAGTCCATCTAACCATGTTATTTTTAACAGTTTCTGGTTCCATTTCTCTTTGTAACAATATTTTGTAAAATCTGGAAATTCTTTTTTTCTGGTCTCCTTTCATCAATACATCCAGTTCGTTTTCATTTCTTTCAAACTCATATAATTTTTGATCCATTTTAAATCTCTCTTTTATTTGTCTCCATGGGAACCAGTTAATTTCATGGCCTTGCTCTTTTAATTCCTCTTCTGTACTCATTCTTAACTTTGTACCATCTTTTTTCAATAGCTCTTGATACGTCAATAATTTTCTCTGCTTTGTTGGAGCAACATTAAATGTTTCTTGGGGTGAGGTCTACATCGGAAGTCCTCTATAAAATTTGTCTTTTGTTTGTAGCCACACTTTCAATAGAGACTTTCGCATACAATGATTGTTAAATTCTTTATTCACCTTTACTTTATCATAGCATAAGTATCCATGCCAACCAAATCTATTTTCTGTCCCTTCAGCTTCTTTTATTGTTGTGTTCTCTACTTGAATCCAGTCTTTAATTGTTTCTAAGCAGCATGCTTGATAATATATTTTCAGCGATGGCACATCAAAACCTCCTCTCTCCTTTGCATCTTGTAATGTTTTAAATCTTATTCTTGGTTTCTTGCCTTGCCAGATAAACTTCTGTAGCCTTTTCTTCCCATTCTTTAAAGATCTTTTCTTCTCCTATTATTGGCAAATTTTGGAACAGGAACATTAGCTTAGACAATAGGGACATTTTAAAAGCATTTATTCTTCCAAATAGAGATAAATTCATATTTGTCCATTTTTCCATTTTGCTCTGAATCTCCTTCCATGTCTTCTCGTAATTGTTATCAGATAATTCTTGATTTTTGTTATATTTATTCCTAAATATTTTCTTTTCTTTTCTATTTGATATCCTGATCTACTTTCCACATTTTCTTGTTTGTTTTTTGATATATTTAATGTCATCATCTTCACTTTTTCTTTATCTATCTTATATCCTACTATTTGTCCATATTTTTGCAGGATTTCCTTCAGCCTCTGTATTGAATCTTGTGGTTCCTCAAGAAATATTATTACATCATCTGCAAAGGCTTTGTACTTTATCTTCTTCATTTTTGTTTTTAATCCTTTTATTTGTGGATCTTCATTTATTACTAGCAGTAATACCTCTAAAACTGCTATAAATAATAATGGTGATAACGGGCATCCCTGCCGTACTCCCTTCTTTATTTCAAAGCTTTGTGTTTTATCTCCATTTATTATTAACTTCGCTGATTGATCCTGATATATCTTCTCCAACCAATTGCAAAATACTTCTCCCAGGCCATGTTCTCTTAAGGTGTAATGCATAAAATTCCAGGAAACATTATCAAATGCTTTTTCAGCATCGAATGAGATGATAGCTATCTTCTTCCCTGGATTTTTATCATAATATTCAATTGTATTTAATAAAGTTCTAATATTGTTCTTCATTTGTCTGCCTGGGAGAAAACCGGTTTGTCCTTCCTGTAATTTATCCTGTATTGCATGTCTGAGTCACTTGGTCAATATCATTGCGCATATTTTGTAGTCTACATTCAATAAACAGATTGGCCTATAATTCTTTATTTCCCTCTTATCTCTGTCTTCTTTAGGTATTACCACTATATTTGCTTCTCCCCATGACTGTGGTTTCCCTTCCTTCTCACTTTTGTGTAAAGTTGCCTGATATGGAAGTATTATTTCTTTTGTAAATCTTTTATAGTAGAATGCCGTAAATCCGTCAGATCCTGGTGCCTGATCTATTTTCAACTCTTTTATTGCCTCTTCTATTCCAACTGTTGTTATTTTTTTATTTAATTGTTCCTGTTTCTCTACCAATATTTTTGGAATTTTTATAGTTTTAACAAATTCCTTCCATTTTTCTTCTATTTGATGTTGAGGATTTTTTTCCTGAAATAGTTTTTCAAAGTATTCTTTAAATTTCTGTTTCATTTTCTCTTGCTGTGTAATTTTCTTCTTCCCATTCTTCAGTTCAGCTATTATATTTCTTTCTCTCTTCTTCTTTAACCTGTATGCAAGCCATTTCCCAATCTTGTTCACCTGCTCAAACTGGGTTACTTTTAGTTGTTTCATCTTCTTTTCTATTTCTTCTTGTAAATTCATCCTTATCTTTTGTTGTATTATTTTTATTTCCACTTGTATTGATTTTTCCTCAGGATTTTCCCTACATTCTTTTTCTTTTTCTTTTTCTTGAAGTTTTGTTATCAATTCTTGATATTCCTGTCGCTTTTAATATGTATAATATTCTGATGGTCTCACAGTTTGACTTCATCCAGCATATTTAATAGAAATATTTCAGGTTTCAGTGGGAAATGAATATTAGAAATTTTAGTGATGTTTCTATTAATTACTTTCCAAAAGTTTTTTGCTTGTTCACAACTCCACCAGAGATGAAAAAAGGTCCCTCTTTACATTTCCAACAAAGGTTGTTTGTAGTATTGGTCATTTTAGAGATTTGCGTCATCATGCGATACTGCCTATAAATTTTTTTGTAATAATTTTCTTTAAAATTTGTGCTTTTCATAAATTTTGTTATTACTTTCCAAGATTTTTCCCAACTATCCAAAGAAATAGGGTATCCTATATTCTGGGCCCATTTTATCATGTTTTCTTTTACTAATTCTTGTACATGGTCAATGGATAGTAATAAATTATAAATTCTTCGAATTTTTAGGTTGTTGTGGGTTTTCTGAGCTTTGAGGCTGTGTTCTATTAGTATTTTCTCCTGACGTTTCGCCTGCATCTGTGGCTGGCATCTTCAGAGGACCTGGTGGCATGGCAGTGAGACAGAGTATATATACTTGTGTAGTCCCCGGGGGGGAGGAAGCAATTTGCATATGTTACAGTTGGCCTGTGTGATAGCCTGTTGTTAAATGGGATATCCCCCAGGGTATTCGAATTTTGTGGCCAATGTCAAGTCATAGAAATTTCTCTAATTCTTTCTCTTTGGTTTCTATACCTTCTGTTTTTAAATTTGATTTAAATTTTTCTCTCAGTTGTCTTACAAGGAGCCAATGCATGCTGATGCTTTGTTGTATTAATTCATCTTCAGCTCTAAATGTAATAGTCTCTCTTTATAGATCTTTACAGGTAATCCATTTTTGAAATTTGTTTTTTTTTCTCTTCTGTGAAATGTGTGTGGAAGTCCACAGAGGTTTTTTTAAATATATTTTTCTCTTATAATATTTCCATATTTTCAGTAAAGACTTCCTTATGAAAAGGTTGTTAAATTCCCTGTTCACCTTGTCCTTGTCATAACAAAGGTAAGCGCGCTACCCAAATGCAAGTTCTATTCCTTTAAATTCGAGTAGGTGTGTATTATTTAATCTATCCATTCTAGAATCCAGTTCAGGTTGCATGCATGATGATACAATCTCAAATCTGGGAGGCCGACTCCTCCTCTTTCTTTGGCATCGTTGAGTATTTTCCATTTAACTCTTGGCTTTTTGCCATTCCAAATTAACTTAGATAGATCTTTTTTCCACTGTTTGAAAAGGGTATCATTTGTGATTATCAGAAGGTTCTGAAATAAGAATAGCATTTTGGAGAGAATGTTCATTTTTATTGTAGTAATTCTTCCCAATAAAGAAAGGTCTAATTTAGCCTATTTTTGTAAGTCCTTTTTAATTTCATGCCAAATCTTCTTGTAATTGTTGTCAAATAAATCTGCATTATTCTTAGTTATATTGACACCCAGGTAAACAGTTTTCTTCATGTTTTTAAAATGGGATTGATTTTCTAGCTCTAGCTCTTCCATCTTTGTGAGGTTTTTTGTTATCATAATTGTCTTTTCTCTGTTGATTTTAAAACCAGCTAATTTCCCAAATTTATTTAGAGTTTGGTTCAGTCTCTCAACAGAGATAATGGGATTCTCTAATAAGATCACTAAATCGTCTCCAAACACTCTAAATTTAAATATTTGGTTCTTAATTCGCACACCTTCAATTGCAGATCTTGTCTTATTTGGTTATTTAAAATTTGTATTACAAATAAAAAAGCAGTGGAGACAGTAGGCAGCCTTGTCTCTTGCCTTTTTGGATGTGAGTTTTTTCTGATTTTTTTCCATTTATTAGCAGGTGTGCTGATTGATTCCTGTAGATCAATGATATCCAATTTAAAAAGATGGAAAGATGGTACGCTTTTGGAAATAAAATGTACTTCAAAGTCACTGGCACCGCCATGGGCACTCACATAGAACAAAGTATACAAATATCTTCATGGCTGACTTGTAATGCTTCCTCAGCACATGCACCCAAAAACCTCTCCTCTACCTACAATTTCTTGATGACATCTTTCTAATTTGGAAACACAGCAATCTCTTGAGAAGTTCCAGCAGGATTTCAACAAATTCTACCTTACTATCAACCTGAGCCTGGAACAATCCACACAACAAATACACCTTTTTGACATCATTGTGCAAGTGCACAATGGACTTCTAAGTACCATGCTTTATTGAAAACCCCCTGATTGCTACATATATTTACATGCCTTCAGTTTCCGTCCGGAATACACTGCCATATTTATTATTTACAGTCAGGCCCTCTAATACTACTACATCTGCTCAGACTCACAAGACAGAGACTCAAAACTCTTGGATTTACAACAGGCATTTCTCAACCTATGATACCTATTAAGGAGGTGATCAACAAGGCAGGATTAATACCCTAGAGCTATCTACTACAAGACAGACCCAAAGCACAAAATGACAGAACACGCCTAATCACTTACCGTCCCCAGATGAGACCACTCAAGTGCATCATCACAAGCTGCAACCAGTTCTGGAGAATAACACAGTCCTCTTGCAAGCTCTGGGAGACAGCCTCCAAATCTTAAACAAACAGAGTATTGATTTTTTCTTTTCAGGCTTTCTCATACTCAGTTCATACATTCTAGCTCTCTGCTTAAATTAGTAGTTTTGTATGTTCTTCCTCATTAATACCTTCTGATCTCTTTTTGCCTGGTCACATGCTTTTGACCAGCTCTGTTGTTGCTCAGGCAAACATTTTGGTTTTCATCTGTGAAGTGTTGGAGAGTTAGTAAATCAGGAAGGGAAAGTTTCAGCATATGGTTTACCTATATCAAGCTTGCTTCATTTATGTAAAGGTTTACTGTTAAACAGAATGCCTTTACCTAGGCACCAACGGATTTTCTCCCAAGATTTTGAGTTTTATTTCCTTCTTGGTATCAGGGAGGCCATAACTGAACAAGTGATTATTGTATAATTTTTAAAAATATTATGGAGCTAATGTTATTTTACAGCTACCCCTTGCCACACACAAAAGAAGACAGGACTAAAAAAAAAAATTCCCATTGCTTTTATTATGATATGGTTGAGTAATCGTTGACTGTCCAAGTGTTTTAGCTTACAATTCCCATCAGCCCCACTCAGCCTAGCCAAAATCTAGGAACAGTGGAATTTATAGAACAAAACATTAGGTGGGGGGACTTTCCCTAGCGTTGCAGTATAATTCCTAACAGCCAATAGTGCACAAATTCTCCTCAGCTCAACAAAGGAAGCTGCAGTCCATTAGTCTAGCTAGTTCAATATTGTTAACACTGAGGATGGAGAAAGCTGGGACACAACTCTCACCACTCCCTATTATTGGATATCCTAACTGGAAGTGATGGAAGCTGGAGTTCAAAAACATCTGGACAGCCACAGGTTGCTCACTCCTAGACTGCAATGGCTGGGAGAGGCTATCTGGTGTTTCTGAAACTGTTAGCTTTTGCATGCAAAGTATGTTCTCTATCAGTACTGAGCTATATCCCACTTTGGAAGTGGCTTAGTATTTATGCACTTTCTTGGAATTTAGAAGAACACGGCAACTGCCAAGAATTATTTCCTGTGCATTATCATACTACCCTGTAAACTGCAGTTCCAAGCACCAAGATGGACACTTCGAAATTCCACTGGCTCAAGCATCCAGGAACACAAAGAGAGTTTAGATTTGGATAGGTGACAGCAGCCATGTAAAATGGTTGCAAGAAATCACTGCAATATTTGGCCCAGATAGAGAAAAGACTCTCGAAAGACTTGTTGCTCCAGTGGTAAGGCCCCATACTTATCAAACTGCTTCAACAGAAATAATGGACTAACACTAAATAACTTCTGTTCATACCCCTAGGAAGTTGCTGGCTTCATGGATCACACAGACTCACACAACAATCAAGAGAAATTTCAATACGAGTTTGGGAAGAGGCCATAGCTCAGTATCAGAACAGATGGTATACATACAGAAAGTCTAAAGAGGAGGAAGGGAGGGGAAGGAAAAGGGGAATGCAGCAGCACCTGTAAGACTAACTGGTTTTTATTTTAGCAGAGCTTTTGTGGATATAAAGCCTCTTCTTCATATCCAGTACAGGGTAATATTGAGGCCTCAGGTAGAAAGCATATTTATGCAGTTGTTGGGAGTGGGGTAGGATATCCCAGGATAATAGGATCCAGAAGGATGCCAATCATGTTCCCTGCCCAACATTTTCAAAGAGCTGCATAAGGCGATAGAGGTCTTTCAGATCCTTACAGCAATCGTTTAGTGTTGATACATGAAAGTAATAAATCTGCTTACCAAAAGCCAGTTTCCCTAGATTCAAAACACTCTCTGAGAAGATTCCTTTAGTTATATGTGCAGTAGCAAGGACTCTTGCATTAATACATGTAATGTGCCATGAATCCCATGCGAGTCCTACTCCCACACCATCTGTACACTTTAAAAGGACTTACATGGGGCTAATGGCCAAAGGACTGCACATGATATGAATCTGGGATACTATCAATATGTGTGCGTATATGGTGGTTTTGTGTGCCTTCATGTTGTTTCCATCTTATGGCAACCCTGAGGGGAGCCTATCATAAGGGTTTCTTGGCAAGATTTGTTCCGGGGGTGAGGTTGCGTTCGCTTAATCTGAGGCTGAGGGACTACAACTTGCCCATGGTCTCTCTGAGGGCTTCCCTGGCTGAGTGGAGATTTGAACCCTGGTCCCTGGAGTCCCATTGCTCAAACTAGTACAACATGGTGTCTCTTTTGTGTACAGTGTTCATGCGAGGCAGCGGGAGGAAGCACAACAGCATGAATATGGATGTCTCATAATGCGCAATCAAATGCACTAGGTGGGAAACCTGTGGCCTTCGAGATGTTATTGGCATCTAAGTCCTGTTAGCACCAGTCAATGTAGCCAATGAACAGGGGAGATGGGAGCTGTAATCCATCAACATGGCCCCCCATCTGGTATATACATTACGTAGATGTAAATTCCCAGGTTGTTTGTTTGTTTTGTGAGGCACAATACCTTTATTGGTAAAGCATTGATTTTAAGAAAAAATACGTAAATGCATACAGATAAAAATGTGGGGGACTTCCGGTCGCATGGCGTGCGTGAGTGGTCGCACGGAGTGAGCTCCGCAACTCCGTGCTATCTCCCGCTGGAATCCAGCCGCTTTTTTTCATCTGATAAGCGGCTAGACACCCCCCCCCGGTAAAGGGGGTGCGGAAGATTGCTCGAAGGGGGCTCCATAACTGGTGCCAAGCTCCTTCTGACAAGAGGGAGCGGGAGGCTTCAGGGGGGCCGAAGGGCTATGACGGATCCAGCAGGGACACTGTGTTTGCGGCACAAGCGCCGCCGCGGACTTTTTAAAAAAGAAGACACGATTTGAGACACTAAGCATCTGATCTAGTTTTTATTTCATTGATACTGCAACAATTTGGAACTTGCAGCGGTGAACAGGAGTGGCAATATGTAGTGACCCAGCAGACTGTGAGTATGTAATGGTGGATAAATTTTTTTTAGAAGACTACAACTTCCTAAGATAGACCGTATACTAAGAATGTAATGGATTTCACTAGTGGTTTTGATTAAAAGAGCATAAGCGGAGAGTTACAGAGATGGGATCGAAGTTTGTGCTTTTTTTGCCTTTGCTTGGTATGAAGAGACTGGACTGGACTGAGAATATGGTTACCCTTGGTTTAAACTTAAGCTTTTGCCTTTCTGTTTTTGCCCTCCGTTTTGATTGAACTGACTTGGAATTTTGGAATCTTGGTACATAATTGATCTGTGTTTGTTTGGGACCTTACATCTGTGTTTTCGGGACTATAGGATCTAAGACATGGCTGCCGAACTCTTGTGGATTATAGTACCTTTTTTGGTGACGAGATGGGACATCGGTATTCCCTTTTGGATTTTTTTTTCTTCTTTTGGTCTATTGAACAACATTGAACATTGAACTTGGAAAAATGAACATGGAATATTGAAATTTGGGATTGTGACATTTGGATTGTGGTTTGATTTTTAAAATCGGGGACTTTGCTTTGCAACTGCGTTGTTTCCTTTATTTTTTGTCCGTTTGCCTTTTGAGAACAATTCAAGGATTTAAAAATATTCATAAGGGAGTGTTTTTTGAGGCTGTGCTGGAAGGACAGGAAAGACAGAGAGACTCTTGCCCCCACGCAGCGGAGCAGCTCAGATTCCTGTTATCAACATTGGAGGAGAAGTTCTCACAGTCAAGGTCTGGGAACAGTTCCAGAAGAGAGAGGAGACTCAGCATTCGCTGGGAGGGGGAAGTGAAAGAATTGGGCCTAGGCACAGCCCACTGATTATACTGAATGAACTCACTGTATGATTTTACTGAACGAATTTGATGAATGAATTGAATACAATGTACTAGATTTTAAAATAAGTGGTCTTTTCTATTTAGCTATATATAATCCTATAGAATAAATGTATATATCTATCTATATCTATCTATATATCTATACAAATTTTACATATATAAATTGATACATAAGATACTTGCATAATCTACATATATACAGCTATTTTTATTTCCATTTCATTGATATAGTGACTGGGTAGCAGTCTTAATTTCAATTTAAAGTAATTAATTCAAGCTAAGGATATATGTGATTGATGTGATTGATTTATACATGTAATGAATTGGACTTAATGTGAAGGAATTATAGATATAACAATTTGAATTTTATTAGAATTTGAAAACTACAAGGTTATAAATAGTAAGCTTTTTATGTGCTAACTGTAAAAAACATAGGTATAAGGAATTGATTTTTATATTGAATATTGCGTAAGTTAACAAAAAGCAAAAAAGCAATTTTCATTAGGTACAAAAAAAAAAAAATCAAAAATGGACCAAAGGACAAGAAGAGGAGCGGCGGCAGCTGCAACAACAACAACTTCCCAGGCAATCAGATGGACATCAGTGGATATACCCCAGAAACCTCAAGATTTCATGTTACAGATGATGGAAGAGTTTAAAAGCATGAAAGATGATATAAGAAGTGATATAAAAGAAACAAGGAAAGAGATGAGAGCTGACATGAAACAAGAAATAGACAAACTGGGGAAGAAATTGGAAAATATAACAAAGGATGGGACAAAGCTAAAGACAGAAACAAAGCAGATAAAGCAACAAGTTAAACAAGTCGAAAAGGAAATGACTGAGATGAAGGGGAAGCAACAAGAAGATGAATTTCAAATTACTCAGCAGGAGTTACGATATCGGGAAAGATGTCTTCGATTTAGAGGTGTTCCAGAGGCTTCAGCAGAGAATCTGTATGAAAAAATTGTACCGGCTTTGGCAGAATTCATTGACATTGAAGAAGAAAAGATGGAGACATACATTGACAGAATGTTCAGAGTTTCCTCCAGAGTAGCGAGAGAGAGGAAATTACCAAGAGACATTATTATAACGTTCACAAGGACTATGGTTAGGGACAAAATATTACAGCGAAGCTACGATGGACTACTGAAGATTGAAGATAAAGACGTCAGAATTTTCAAAGAAAAATGTGAGCATGTCACGTTGCAAATCTAATAGCTCATAATATATATCCAGCATTGGGTTCTTTTTCTGTTCTCCCTCACCTCTTTTCATGCCTATTTGAGGAAAAAACTCCATGCCTTCTTAATAACATTGTTGCCAGCTGCAATGTAAAAGTTCTGGCAGATGTTTTTAACTGTAGAATTTTGAAGGAGGAGAGAAGTGCACACAATATTGTATTTATAGACTATGTAGGATTAAGTGCAGTGTGTAGGTGTCAGCAAATAACAACATGCTTGCGGTAGTTTCATTTTGAGTTTTTGAAAAATCTTCCCTTATGTAACAAACATCTCAAGGAACAAGTCTATGTGAAGACTAGACATAAGACATCTGAAGAAAAATCTATGGTGGTTTCCATCAAATTCTTCCAGGTTGCTGTGACTCATATGGGGAAGGACTGGAAAAACAAAGCAAGATTCATGGAGGTACATCATTTTTGTAAGACCCTGCTTTTGTGTGCTTTTGAGCCTGAAGCAGCAGAGCCAGTGTATAATATGGGAAGCTGTGTTCAAATTCCCACTTACCTAAGAAGGTTACTTTGCACAATTATGTCTCAACTGAAATTGTTTTATTTATTTATTGCATTTAGATTCCATCCTTACCCCAAGGAGCTCAAGGTAGCATTCATGAACGTATTATTAAAATCGTCTGAGATTGATTGATTGAAGAGTATGATTAATTTAAGAATACCCAGTGATCTTTATGGTTGAGTAGAGACTTGAAACCAGGTTCAACAGTTACAGTCCATCATTCAAACCTGGAAACACAACTGGACATAACAGGGTCCCTTTTAGAATAAAATGTGGAAAACTTGTGTCTTCTACCCTAAGATCTCAATTTGAGCAAGAGCAGGATATAAATAGGTATTTCTTTAGGCTAGAGTGACCTCAAAGGAAGGGGCACAAAATGTAATCATTCCTCCACTGGTATAGCATCTGTGTTGATGCCCACTTGCTCTGTTTTGACAGACAGAAGCAGGTACAGGTGGATGCATTTCACAGTAGCTCTGGTCTATAGATTTTTGCCAGAGCACATAGGCCTTATCTCATTCCAGCCTCATCCTATCTGGGTCATTTCATACCCAGCCTGAATGTCACATAGTTTTAAGATTATATCCTTCTGGTTGACCTGGAAGCAAACAAGTGAGACCCAGCTGACAGAAGAGAACAGTGTGAAGCACTGGGCAAGATAATCAGTTTGGAAAGAAAGTGTGCCTTTTTCTATTCTACACTACACATGTGGGAATGGGAATTTTTCTGTGTGTGTGGGGGTCATGATTCAAGCCTAATTGATCTCAGTAGGTTTATTCTACTTACGATCCAGTCTGGCTCACATTCATTATGTAAGCAAACCTAATCCCAAAGGGTCCATTTACCTATAGAAGCTGGTTTGTACTGCTACAAGTACAGTGAGTCAGGTGGACCCTCTCAGATCATAATATGCACAATATTTATTTATATTTTATTTGCCTTTTCCCAATAATGGGATTTAAGGTGGCTTAAATAACCAATAGCATTAAAACCAGGGTGGGCAAAGTGTGGCCAGTGGGCCTCATGTGATCCTCCAGGACTATTTTTGTGGCCCCCAGAGCTCCCAAGTAAGAAAAAAGTTCAATTTTTTCCCCAACATTTTTTTGTTTCAAAATGACCTCTGGGGGATGTGAAAGATGTTTCTATCACATTTGGAACCCTCTTAGACCCCAGATGGTTCAAAACGCAATTTTGCCAAATCTTTACAAAAACATTCTTTTTGGCCTCAAGATGACCCAAATTGTCATCTAGGAGCTCAAGAGGCCCAAAACATGCTGAAAATGCATCTAGAGGACATTTAGGGGGCAAAAAAAAGTGTGTGAGTGGGTGCAGTGGAAGGTGTGGCCCTCCAAGGTCTCCCAGGGGTCATGTAGCCTCCTCATCTTCCACAGTTGCCCACCCCGATTAAAACCATTTTAAATGCATTAAAAGACGGAAGATTAAAAATCAATAAACAGCACACTAGTCAAAGCCCTTCATAGTCAGTTCCAAAATGTATGAAGGAATACGAAAGTTTTCACCTGCCAGCAGAAGGGGTACAAGGAGGTAGCCATCCTAACTTCCCTAGTAAGGGAGTTCCAAAGTCTTTGAGCAGCCATTCAGAAGGCCCTCTCGTTTGGTCCCGCTAAACGACCCTAGGAAGATAGTGGGACAGAGAGAAAATCTTCATATAAGGAAATACAGTCCTTCAGATAGCCTGGGCCTGAGTTGTATAGGGCTTTATAGGCATAACCAGCACTTTGCATTGTGTCTAGGAACAGAATGGCAACCTGTGGAGTTGCTGGAACAAGAGGGTTGGAAGCTCCTTGTAGCCAACCCCAGTTAGCAATCTAGCTAGAGCTCTTTGGGGCGTCTGAACTTTCTGAGCACTTTACAAAGGCAATCCTAATACAGAGTGTGTTACAGTAATACAAACGGGATGTAACCAAGGCGTGTGGGAAGATCAAACATCTCTGGGAAAAGTGGCAGCTGGCACATTAGCTTTAACTGTGCAAATGCAGTTCTGCTCACCAGCAAACCCTGGGGCCTCCAGGCTCAGGGCTGAATCCAGGAAAACACTCAAATTGCAAGCCTGTATCTTCAGGAGAGGTATAACTCCACTGGGGAATATATCAACTACTAACATTTTGCAGATGAAAACAGGGACATGTATGATCAAGCAATATCAGAGTGTGCTCAAGATGACAAAAGTATTAATAAGAAGGAACACACAAACTTGGAGAAGCTGCTGTGGTTTGGTTTTACTTGAGTCTACAGAGAAGAGCAAGATTATGCTCTTCCTCTCCTCCCCTCCCCTTAGTTAATTGAGTGCAAATAACTTTGCACTTTGAACACAGTTTGCAGTAATTGAAATAAGCTCAGCACAAAGAGGGAAAGTGCAAAGAGGAGACAGAAACTGGGACATTTTAAAAGCAGTTTAAAAAGTGGGACAAAAGAAAATTAATTGGGACTGTGCTTGCCAAATTGGGAGAGCGAGAGGATATGTTACTCTCTTGTCACTTAAATTCTCTTAATTTTTACCACTGTTGGTTATCCTTGGAATGTATTATACCAACTGAGAGACCTGGCATCGATTTAAAAGAAAGCAGAGATCTTGTGGGATCCTGGTGTATAGTTCTGCAGGATGCATATCAGCCATGGGGAGATGGGAAAGATTGTCATTCCAAGAACCAGCCTTTGAAGATGTTGGAACTCCACCTGTCATATGATGGCAGAAGTACTGGAGAAGGGGAGGGTGTCAGAGAGCTTATTCTACTTCCAGGAGCTCATAACATTCTTTGTCTATGATCAGTGTTTTTCTTAAATGTGGTCACATATTTTGTTCTGCACTTCATCTTCTCTCCATCCTGTAACTTGTAACAAATATAAAGGTCTACCAGATGTAGGTTTATGCATGAGAAGATGTGATTGATCTGGTTTATGCAGATATAAAACTCTGGCTCACACTATTCTGAATGTTATATGCAGATTTAATATCTTTTTATGATCGTGGGATGCTCACAGAATTTCTTGGGCAGGGAATATACAAGACTTGTTTTCAGGAATGTGAAAGGCAAGACTTTTATAACTAGAACAGGCAGAAAGTTCAAGGGTGAAATAGAAATGAAAAAAAAAAATGGATGACAAAACCAGACCTCTGTGTATATTGGTTGGTTGAAATTATATCCTGCTATTCTCTCAAGATGAGATTCAAAGTGGCTTACAATATAAACATACAGAGGACCAGTGAGATATTGTGGTTTGAGCACTGGACAAGGAGTCAGCAGACTAGAGTTTGAATCTCAACTTAGCCAGGAAAAACCACTGAGTGACCTTGGGCAATTTACAGTCTCTCAGCCACAGATTAAGCAAAGGCAACACACACACACCAAACAAATCTTGCCAAGAAAACTTTATGATAGGCTCACCTTATGGTTGCCATAAGATGGAAACAACACGAAAGCTCACAACAACATATATACACACATATTGATAGCATCCCAGATTCATTCCATGTGTAGTCCTTTGGCCATTAGCCCCATGTAAGTCCTTTAATGTGTACAGATGGTGTGGGAGTAAGACTTGCATGGGAACTACCGTATTCTTTGTGGACTTGCCTATATCTTATACCAGAGATGGGCAACCTTCTGCTGATGACAGCGTTTCCAAGTTTTTTTCATGTCTGTATGTAAAATGGGTGGGGGTGAAGGTATTATCTAGAAAACTGTATGGATGCCACTTATATGCAGAAAACATTCAGCTCTGTCTTTCATTTATCTCTGTTACTGTTGAAGAGACTGTGAAAGTTCTGAATCACTGTCTTGTAGCAGTTTTGGAGTAGATAAAGGCAACCAAACCATAGCTTAATGGTAAAACCTGCTTTTAGATGAGCATGACCCTGTCCCTAGAAGCATTGGGGAGTATTCTATCCTTGTTCCTAGATGATTAGGTGGCAATGGTGGCCATTTTATATGCAAACAGCTCTCTCTTTTGGATGAATCAGATTTGGCTGCAATAGTTCATGTTCTAGTCGCCACCAGATAAGATTATCATAATGTGCTTCAAAGGGTTAACTGCCCTTGACCTTGAAGGTCATCTGGAAACTACATTTGCTTCAAAAATATAGATTTTGGGATTTTTTGGCAATGACCTCTTACTAATTACAGTGATTACCAATTTGCTTCTGATTTCTGGGTGCTCGATCATTAAAGATTTTAACCTTAGATGACTTAAACTCTGGGACCATCATCTACTCCTACTAAATGAAATCCCAACACCCTGCTTTGAGTTCCCTGGCCATCAGAAATATAGCATGTGGGTACCTGAAACAGTTCTTGCAGCCATTGCACAGAAGATCTGGAACAGGCTCTTGAGAGGTCTTCTAGGGCTTCTCACTGCACACACTTTTAGACGGGGACACTGAAAGTACTTTTATTTCAGCAAGATTTTATACATTATTGCTTTCGCAGATTTTGTAATACTAATGCTTTAAACTGTTAGTATTCTGTTTTATTTTGTGGTCACCATCCACAATTAGTTTTTTATTGTTGTGTACTATTTTACTTTTCTTGTTTTGTAAGCTGTCTTGCAAGTTCTACAGAAAAGGTGGGATATCTATTTTCAAAAAATAAGGAAGCAAAAAAATTGCAGATTTATTCATGGCTGTTTAGAACATGTGTCAAACACAAGGTCCGTGGGCTGAATCCGGCCCACTAGGCCATTTCATGTGGTTCTCACACCTCTCCTGCAGCTGCAGCACTCCCCCTGCCTGACGAGCCCGATCCCCAAATTGATGGCCCCCCGCTGCTGGTATTCTGAAGAGAGAGCAGTCTGGGGAGCAGGAAGTGGCACAGAGAGGGTCTGAGGAGCAGAAAGTGGCACACTTTGGATATACTGACCAATTCTATGTCACTTTACAGAGGTATAGGGACCATAAACTATAATCAAATAGCCCCAAAATGTCCAAGGAAAGAATCGTTGATGCAGAGGGAAGGCAATTTAAAAAACAGTAGTAATCGCATGCAGAGACAATTATTTAATATGATAAAAGAACAGATACATTTATATAGTCATACAGATACAACCGGCCCTTTGAGGGCATCCGTAATGCTGATGTGGTCCAAGATAAAATTGAGTTTTGTTACTGCCATTGCTAGCCTGAGCTTGGGGGATATAAAGATATCTTTTGATATCAATAATTCAGCCTCATATACCCATTCCTCTCCATTCCTTGCGAGGCCCCCGGACAAGCACACATGCAGGCTCGGCCGATAATCGCCGTAATATTCCAACACAATACAGGCAGGCCAGAAATAGCCGTCCCACCGCTTCAGGAGACCTCATAGAATCATAGAAATGTAGAGTTGGAAGAGACCACACCGGCCATCCAGTCCAACCCCCTGCCATGCAGGAACACCCTCAAAGCACTCCCGACAGATGGCCATCCAGCCTCTGCTTAAAAACCTCCAAAGAAGGAGACTCCACCACACTCCGAGGCAGCATATTCCACTGCCGGACAGCCCTGACTGTCAGGAAGTACTTGCCTCAAAGGCAAGTACTCTATTATGTATGCATGCACCTCTCAAAAGATCCTCTGCCCCGAGCAGGCAACTTGATTAGAAGAATCCTCATCTGCCAAGTGCTCTGTGTTTGCATACGGACCACTCTATTGACAATTTGGCTATAACTCGATCATTCAAATTCTGACCTTTCGGAGGCTTTGTCTCCAGCCCCAAATCCATTGTTTTCCCCAAGTCTGAACTAGCCTGCGGTCACAATTTTCCCTATAAGAACCCCTGACTTTGAGCGCTTCCTCGGATCGCTCTGGGCTTCCATCCCGCCTTGCTGTCGCTTTGTCCAGCGAGCCTTCCCCTCAGCTCCACATGCTGAGATCCATGCTCCCCAGCTTCCCCGCTTCCAACCGGGCTTCGGGACAGGTGGAGTATTACCCAAACCAACAACTCCTCTAAAAATCCCTCTATCCCATTCCAACCTTTATTTCTTTAGTTATCTGTGCGAGTGTGCTGCATACACAGTTTGATTGTATTTTTAAATAAACAACATTTATCATTTCAACTTCTGCATGCTCCTTGACTCGGCCTGACCCCATAAACATAGGGTTCAAGATCTCGCTACGTTACCCTGCCTCTCTTATTGCTAGCCTGTGCTCTTGGCTAATTTCCCCAACTTATATAATTGAGAGCACATTTAGGTGTCGCTCTCGGGACCCCAGAAATCAGGGTAACAGTTTGACACCCCTGATTTAGAATATAGAGATAAAAATGATGATTGCACTTAGTTTTGGCTAACTTGCCTTTTATCTGATCACATATACCTGTAGTTATGACAGAGTACTATGGAGGTATTGTGCTTTCGTCTAAACATTTTTTTTTTAAATTTCACATCTCTGAATGCAGTGGCCTCTGGACAGGGGCCACAGGAGGGAAGGTCCCCCCCACCCCTGACCTTGCAAGGGGGGAACTGATTTTGGATATCTCCTTCTAGCGCTTCACAAGCCAATATAGCTGTTTTGATGATGCGTTTTTTGCTACTGCGATATTGGAGCAAACTAGGGTGGAAAGAAGCATACCTGATGTGTGGTTGAAGATGGAGAAGGAGAGGATGTGGATCTACTGGGTCCACACCCTTCTCAGCACCTAACTGCCCCAAGTGTGGCCCTGGGGATAGTCTAAATTCTATCCCATTATTTTCAAGTGCAGATAACTATTTTAAGTTTTTTTTTAAAGCCCTGTGAAGGGGAAGTGAGGGTTGTTGATAAACATATTCTTCTTGCACTTTTGCTCTTAGAGCTCTTTCCCTCTTGGGATAGTAGCCTTAACACGGAACAAACTTATCCATGGTGACCATAAGGGGTGGGAAAGCCCATATTAACGTGATACCTTTAATAAGGTCACCCAAAAGGGTACACGAATATGTGCAAGAGAGAACGTTCTGGAGAAACCCATTCTGCTGTCCGCAGCCATTGGTACAGAGGGGCAATTGTCAAGAGAATCTCTGCTGCTTTCAGTGCTGTGAGGTTAATCATCTGTTACCAGTGTCTTCAGTAACCCACGGTTCTCTGATAGCATCAAGAAGTTGTCTGGGGGGTGGAGAGAGCGGTGGCAAGGAAAATAGGCTCATTGCAGTAGAATTCCTTTAATCAGTAATGCCAAACACAATTCATTAGTGTGTATCAGAGAACTCCAATTGTTGTTACCCTGGCAACCAACCATCGGATTAGTCAGCACAGTCATTGTAAATGCGCTACTTTGAAAGAATCTTTAAACATTGTATTCAACGTTTTTTAATTATTTTGATAAAATAAAAAAAGGAAGAACATAATTTTACCAGGGAGGAAAAAAAATCCCTTAAAGTATACAATGTTCAGTATTTCCTGACATTCCTTGGTGTGTTTTATTCTAGGAGAGAATAGAAGGCCTCTAGTTGGCTAACCATATGCATTGTCTACGTCCCTAAATCTTTTAAAATAGGAATAAAAAAAAATTAAGAGTTCATCATACACTTCAAAACCATTTGTCCATAATAGGGAAGTTTAGTTTCTCTCTGTGATTTACAATAAATATCCAAACCAATTTAAGTACAGGAAGCCCCCACCTTTTGGCGTCCTGTTACCTGATGACTCACTCTTTTGACACTTCAAATTAAGGACAAGTTGTATTAATTCAATGGGGGTTCCGCTCTTTCATCAGTTCTTCTTGTCTACAGAAGCTCACTTGGAACTGCAACGTGCACACCCTGCTTGCAAAGTGAGCTGAGAGCAGGGGAAAGGCACTAAGCCAGCTGAGAGACTTTGCAAGCAGCATGTGTACAGTCATCCCCAAGTAAACCTCTGTTAAGTTCTTCATGCTTCCTACTCTACAGTACATGGATTCTGTGTTTCAACCAATTCTGTTTTCTGACAGTGCTCTGATTCCTAACCTCTCGGATAAGCGGGGGAAGCCTATAGCTTGTATATAAAATTTTTGTATGTATGGTTATCCAGATAGTTCAAAGAGCAGAACTCCAAGATTTAGATGTACAGTTTCTCCTGTAAATCTGTGATAGTTTCAACGACCTGTTTTTTAAAACTCTGCATTTTGTTCTTTGTAACACCAACAACCCAATTGGTTAAAGTAGGTTTGGTAAAACCATGTTTAGTAACATTCCCTTGAGAGCTCACATTCACCAGAAGTGCCTTATAACTGTGTCACCCCTCCATGAGCAGAGGCATGTACATGTTCAACCTTCTTCCTCCATGTTTGGAACAAAATAAATTGTCAAAGTTAAGAAAGTATTCAATAAACCTCAAGTTCTTCTCATGGGGCTTAGTGAAGTCAACAGGCAAATCTATTGGGATCGAGACACAAAGCAGTTTCCATACTCTTGGATAAAGTTTAACAGTGGGGGAGCAAGGTGGATAACAGAATCCCTAGACAGCTATCTCATTCAGTGGCAGCTGGTAGTTTCCATGTCAGTGGGTCAATAAATCCATTCCAGGTTTTAATCCGTACTTCAAAGGAGTTATCCAAGTTGCAAAACCCTTTGTAGCAAAGAGAGTCAGGACCTTGACTAGCATCTTCAAATTTTGCACTAAAGCCTGGAATGGATTCAGTACTCTATTGACATTGAAGCTGCTATGGTTTTGATGGATTTCTTCCACAGTGGGCTCCTCTATATCTATCTGTCTGTCTGTCTGTCTGTCTGTCTGTCTGTCTGTATCTGGAAGCTCCTGGGATTTTGCAGGACCTCAGAGTCTTCATTTCCATTTGGGCCCTGTTGTCCTCATGGAGGCATGCTTGAATGATGTCAAAGAGGTACATCTGGCTCCTGAGAACTGGAGTATAGTACCACCAGAGGCTTAGTTTTTCCACTTTCCTTATAACTGGAACTTGGAAAAGTTATTTTTCAAATTACAGCTTCCAGAATCTCCAAGTGAATTTTTTAAGCTCTGCTTATAGCCTTTCATGTGAAAGTTGAGTTCTTCCATTACAACCATTTGCCTCCTTCTTCCAGTCCTCTTCCTCTCTTTCTCCCCATAGCATTCCTGCAGCTATTCTGCTTTGTACGGGCTCTCAATTACAAAGAACACTGTAAGTGTGTTCATATATTCCCTGGTCAACATAGATGGTGGAGCGTGGTATAATGGGCAGCGTGTGTGTGACTCCTCCACAGATTCTATTTAATAACATCTGAATAGGATGCTCGTGTACCCCTAAGTGTGTCCTCTCCTTGTAGAAACTTGGACAGCAACAAGTAAACACTGAGCCAATTAACTATGTTTAAGGAGGGGCAGAAAAGAGATCTACTTGGAGCATGGAATGTTAAGACTGGTGGGAGAGACAACTTAAAGAGAGCATGAATTTTATTCATTAGTAGTTGAAGGGGGAGTGAGGAAAGAGTGGTATACACCATGCCTCCCTCAACATACCTGTTTTTGGAAGCTAAGCATGATTGGGACTGGTTAGTACCTTGATGGGAGAACACTAGGTTATTCCAGGGATTTCCAGGCAGGACTAGGAAAGAAACTTACCTGAGAGCCTGGAACACCATTACTATCAGCCAGAGTTGAAGATACTGGGCTATATTGGCTAGTTTTCTATATTACTAAAAAGGAGGACGGCAGAGGGAATTAACTGGATGAGAAAAAATCTAATAACATTCAATACAGACTTCAAATTACTGTGCATTTGTTTTCATTGTTCCTCAAATACGTACCCTGTCCCATGTTTTAAACTGTATGAATATCTACCAATACCTATCCCTGCACAGCGCTGTTAGCATAGTAAGACTGTAACATAGCATATGATGAAAAACTGGGGGAGGATAGTACAGCCTTCCTAAATTATTTTAAAATTCAGACGGATAAGTATTTCCATTACCCTCACAATGTATGGCTCAGCTTCTGTACACATAGTTGAAAAAACACATAATGTGTCAATCTTTGTTTTGGTCTAGCAGGGAGAAATTTCAGGTTGAATTTGCTAAGCTACCATTGTCAAACAGTTGACTAATAGCACCTTATTTTTAGATGAGCTATCAATCTCTCTTGGTGTGTTTTTTTTTCTTTTCCAGATGATTTAAGCTGTGGAATATGGTCCTATCCTACCAATATTTTACACCTTATTCACATATGGCTGAGTGATCAGATTTACTACCTGCCTAGTCTAGCCAAGGGTATTTTTTTGTTGAACATGCGGGGAGATGTTCTGCATTAAACAGGAGTAGTTGGCGATGCATCAAGGGCTAGAACACAAGCTACATGAGGTATGAAATGAAATGTATTGGTTGGATGCCTTCCATGAGCCTGATCTGATGTTGAATGCATAGTGAGACCAACGTTTAAGTCTAGTCATAAATTTGTCTGCTTCGTAACAATGAAATACATTACTCTTAGCCAGTTCTTCGGGTGAAACTACATGTAATGTGCAGTTGCATGATTTTCCCCCCTCTTGATTGTGGTTTTATTTGGTTGGTGAGATGGACTGTGACTCTGGAGGCCAGGCGTTGAATCCCTTGGCCATGGAAATCCACCGGGTCACCTTGGGTAAGTCACCCTGTCTCAACCTCAGAGGAAGGCAAAGGCAAACCCACTCTGAACAAATCTTGCCATGAAAACCCTGTGATAGGTTTGCTTAGGGTCACTGTAAGTTGGAAATGACTTGAGATTGGGATCAAGAGCAGGAAGAACGTTGTTTCTATGGGTAGAAGAGCAAAGCTGTTTAATTCCTACCCTCCCTGCCACTGTCTATTCTCGAAAGCTATTTTTCTTCCCACAGGGTGTGTGTGTGTGTGTGTGTGTGTGTGTTGAGGTCTGTTTTTCCTCCCTGTCAGTGAGAAAGCAATGTGTGCATGCAGCCTTCAATGAACAAATGTTACGAAGGGAAAGAGTTAAGTAGGCTTCCCTTTCTGGCTGCTCTTGATCACAGCCTCTGGGGCTACATTTTATTTTATCTTTTTTAAAGCAACCAGTCAGTAAACTAATTATACAACTAAATGCTACAGTTTTGTCTCCAGTTAATGAGGCAATTAAATCCAAATGTAGAGTCAAAGATAGTGTTTTTTTTTTTAATAGTCACAACCAAAACAATGGGCCAGGTCAAAATGAGAGTAGTTCAAACCAAGGGTAGCATCAGTCGAAAACCAATACTGTGGCAGGGAGCAATGCTTGGCATGTTGTAGCAAAAGCATTTTATCTTCCTAATCATAAGTTTCTTAAAAAGAAAGAAAGAAAGAATATGCACCCACAGTGACCTCTCCCACCCCAAATCAAAGCCATCTTGAGATCTATAGCACACCCAAGAGGTAGAATTGGCCCTCAGGGCTACCATTTATTTTATTAGTTTTTAATTATAATAATTACATTAATTTTTGGATATTTTAAGGACAGATATATTAAAACAGGTCCTTGTTGTATTCACAGATATCTTATCTTCCAACATTTCACATGTAGCCAAGCAACATGAGAATGTGGTTAAGATGTTTAGAGGTAGAACACAGAAGCTAGGAGAGGCTGCAGCAGTTTGCTTTGTCTGAGCCCACTGGGAGCAGCAAGCTCTTTTCCACCTCTTTTCTCCCCTCTGCTGAATTAATTGAGTGCAAACTACTTTTTGCAGTTTGAACTCAGACGGCAGCAACTGAAGTAATCTCAAAACAATGGCCCTTTCTGCACCCTACCTTTTTGCGGAGTCGTCCGGTGGGAATCCCGATATTAGCTCTGCTGGGAGGGGAGCATGACAGGAACCCCCCCCCCTGCACTGGCTGGCTCCATAGTGAAGGAAGGATGATGGCCACACCTCTGCCTTCCACAGCACAGCTGGATACCTTCCCAAGATGCATTGGGGCAGGAAACACAGCCATTGTGCTTCCTGGACTTCTGCAAGACAGGTAAGTCCGCAATGGTGGTACAATTGTAGGTCATTGATGGGGAAAACCCATCAATGGTTTAATCTGTGATTGAACCACCTAGGGATGCAAGAAGGACAGGACTGTGATAACGTCATGCAGAGCTGTCATTATGGTCCCATCTTTCTCCCATTCCCATGGCAGGTTGGGAGAGTGGTGTGGAAAGGGCCAATGAAGGAAAGTGAGAGGAGGAGAGAGAAACTGGGACATTTTAAAAATGGGTGGAAAAGAGAAATGACAGGGATAATTCAGGACTGTCCTTGATAAACTGGGTCAGTTGGAGGATATGAGATATCACTTGGTAAAAACAGCAGTACCATCAAATTGCAGTAAATCATGTTATGTACTTATGTACATCATACTTTACAAGGCATGTTCTCTGAGCACATCTATAAGCTTGAGATGGTCAGAGTATATATGCTGGCAGACTGGAATCAGCAGTACACTTCCACACATTGCTATCAAAAGAGGAGTTTTTATTGAACACAAAAGAATCAAAATATACACATTGATTACACTGGAGATAACAAGTGTTATAGTAAAATTTCATACACGGCAAACAAGAAATGGATAACATAACTAACTAGCTGATGCAGCATAGTGGTTGCAAGATGGAAAAATATTAACTCATATTAGCAAATTCAGAAGAGTGTTTTAAAATCTACACTGTCCTTTCATGATCTGTAGGTACTACAGAGGGTTGATTCAGAATCAATAAGGTGGCATATATTAAAGCACATCTATCTGGGATTTTATAGGTTGCCAGAAGGAGCAGGGTGAAAGAGGAAGAGAGTGGTCCAGAAGTGGTGAGGGGGGAGGAGTGTTTTCCCTAAGCCACAAGCAAAGATGGAGTAGGTGTGGGAAGTGAGAAATGACTCTTTGAAAAACAGATTTAGGAGTGACAGAGATTGCTTTCTACGAGGAAGTGTTAGGGAGCTTTGTAATTCTGGTTGGAGTAGTATAGTGAGAAGAAAATTTTGGATGGGATCTCAAAGGGAGACAAGCCAATCTAATCTGGGTCAGAAGTAGAACTTCAGGAAAGAAAATAAATTAACTAATAAACTGGCTAAAATCCCAGGTTCTAACAGATATCTGAGGCTCTGTTGCGCACTGGGTTTGTTGTACAGTTGCACTGGTTTAGTTCTGTGTTTGATCTCTCATTATTACATGATGTCATCACTTTCCTGTTGTTGGATTGCATTCCCATTATTACTGAGTCATCTCGTTTCATTCAGTGATGCTGATTTTTCCACTATTGTCTATTTGTGTGATCCTTTCATTCCACTGCAGTTCCAATATTGTGGTAGTCAGTGGGCATTGTTCCCCCTCATCCCCAAGCAGGGTGAGCAGGTGAACAACATTGCTTTTACTCCGTTCCCTGGTACATACGTACATATGTACGTACATACGTATTTATTTATTTAGCTTTTGGTATAATTGTGACTCTAGAAGAGGGAAATGCTGAAATGACAGTATGATGGGGAAAACAATGGCAAAATGACAGAAGGAAGTCATATGATATCCTAAAACTGTGCAACTGCGTAGTTTCAGCAAAGACAAAAATATAAAGCATGCGCTAGGAAGCATCAGCAGGTTGGTCAGGAAGACTGATTGTGGGAATGTGCACCACCAAATTGGCAGCATAGTATTATTGCAGAGATGGCATGACAGTGATTGTTTCCATACTGGTATGTTTCTGTTTCCTTAAACAATGCTATTGCTGTGAGACAACAGGCTTGTGTGACAAAGCTTGAAGAGTAATTTCAGATAAACCTAGGTTGCAGACCTCAATGGCTACATCTTAAAAGGAGCCAGGCAAAGCAGAAGACCTCCAAGACTAGGAGGCAAGAAGCTTCTTCCAAGGAATCAGAGATCTTTTTAAAAGATGAAAGCAATAAGCTGATCTCTACTCCAGAATGAATTATCTTGATATTTGGGTTCTTTTTTATGAGGATTTTGGGATGAGAAACAGAGCAAACTGCAGCAGTGGTTTATGGACTGGACTGAGAACTGTTATCCAAGTATATCTTGAAAAAGATATTAGACTACCCTTTGAAGTCTTGAAGTCTCCTTCTCTTGAAGTATCTCCTTTCTTTCTTCACTGAATCTCTGCAAGATGGCGCACAGAGAAATGTCCTTCTTCTTGATCTTGTGAGTGGAGGCAGATTAGTATGGAAGAAGCCAATCTCTCAGCTACCCTGGATCCAAGCTATTTAAGTCATTAAAACTGATCATCAAGATTTTGAATTGTTCCAGAAACAAAAATAATGTCATGTAAATGTGAACTAAGAGGGACAGGGAGTAGAACTGATCCTTAACGGAATGCAAGATGTCAATCAGGGTCCCCCAATATCTCCTTCTGGAATCAGCCCCCAAAGAAGGACTAAGACCATCAAAGCCAAAAAGTTGAGAATTACACAATGGCCAGTGATGGTACTGAATACTACTCAGAGGTCCTGCATATCCTAAGCAACGTAGTTCTTGTTCTCAGTATAAATTTGTTGTTGAGTCCTTCAAGTTGTTTCCAACGTCCAGCAACTTCACAGTGACCCTATCAAGGGGTTTTCTTGGCAAGATTTTTTTCAGAGGAGGTTTGTCTGTGCCTTCTCCTGAGGCTAAGAGAGTGTGACTTGCCAAAGGTCACACAATGAGTTTCCATGGCTGAGCAGGGGTTTGAATCCTGGTCTCCAGTGTCATAGTCCAAATGCTGAAACCACTATACCACGCTGGCTCTCCTCAGTACAAATAGTTTAGCAGTAAAACCAAAGCCATGGCCATCCCTAATCCAGTGCTGGAATGGATTGAAATGGGTCTGTATAATCCATTTCATACCTGGAGCTGAGACACCAGTATAATCAAAAAAATTCCTTGCCCAAGAATAGCACATTTGAGACAAGCTGGAAATTAGTCTACATTTGAGACCTAGAGAAGCAGTGGCAGTTAGTAGCTTCCATGTCAATAACAATGTTTATTTATAACACCCTTTACACCAAAGGGCAGAACAATGACACATACAATCAGGGACAAAGACATTAAAACAGAAAACCACAACAATACATGGCATGAAATCCCCAGCACCCGCTACCCATCTCAGCACCTTAAACACATCTCAGTGACTTAGGGTGGAGAGTCAAAGAGGAAGATCTTCAACTGTTTACAAAAACAAGTGAGACCCTCCTCCAGCTGGAGGCCCAAAGGTGGAGCCAGATCTTGAAAGGCTCGCAGCCTTGACAGAGCTATACGTGTTGGTGGAACAGACCATAATCCTTTGCCTGCAGATCTCAAATTCCTGGATGGAATGTACCACACAAGCCAAGCTGCAAGGTACTGAGGGAGGTTAGAACGCAAAGTTTTAAATGCCAGGACCAAAAGTTTGAAACAGGCCCTGGCCTGAACTGGCACTCAATGAAGGGATCTACAGAGAACTACGGAGAAAAGAAACACTCAGTGTGGTGATGAATGAATCCACTTTGGGTTTTAAACTAGGCATCGAAAGCACAATTTAAGATACTGATCTCTGTCCTCCAAACAGGTTTAGCATCTTGAATTGCCCCTTTAAAGTTCACACTAAAATCTAAAGCAGATGCAGCACTTCATTGACCCAGAAGTCACCGGCCACCACTATGTTACCAGATATGTCTTAAGGGCACATGACTAATCTCTCTTATGTTCTGAGTACCGATGCCTGTCAGCAGGATCATGTGGCCTTGGCCAATAGCACATCTTAGGCAAATTGTGTAAATAATAAACTATATTCACACACAGCTCTCTAAAAGGGGAATTTTATTGAACACACAGAAATGAATATATACAGAGCAGTTGCACCGGGGAATATCAAATATATTGGTAGAGCTTCGTAACTGGTGCACAGTACAGGTAAGATACAGACAAATACCTAATAGAACACGGTTGGTTTAGGACAGAGAAGATCTAACTCAAAATGAGTATATTGGAAGAGTTTGGAATTAAGCAATTTGAAACTGTAGGAGTTGCTAAGAAGAGGGAGAGATGAGAGAAACAAAGAGTTTCAAAAGTAAGGGCAATGTAATATTTTTCCTAATCCTCCTCACCACCCACACACACAAGAAAAATGGGGCAATATGCAGGGAAAGAAGTTCTTGAAATATAGCTTTTAGAGATTACAAAAATTACCTCTCTCTTGGTCCTGCCATACTTCTGTTGTGAGAAGGTACAGAGCACTCCTGACTGGAACAGTTTAAGGCAAGATAGACAAAGTGACTGGTTTCCTCTACCAGAGTCAGGACTTAGAAAAAGAGAATGAATTAACAAGATTCTCTGGGTAAAAATCCTGGATTTTGGGGGTCTAAAACAGTGGAGGAAAACTTACTCTAGGCAGTCATTTCAGCAGGAATGGGGCAAATTTTACCCAGTGTTTTCAGCAAGAGGCCTGCAGAAGAAGGAGGCAGCAGGCAACTCAGGTTCTTGGTTCAAATACCCCTATCTCCAGAAAGAACTAGATTTGAATTTGGCATCTCAGGTGGTAAAAATTGAGCATGACATGAGGAAGCCATCTAAAACAAAGGAACTTTTTCAAACAGAAGGTTTCTGTCTAGATTTCCTGAGAGGTATTACCTGGTACGGTGGTTAGCAAAAGGTGGTAATATCCCACAGAAATGTTAGGTTGATCCCCTTCTTCCAAAGGTGATATTTCTTATCACATTTTCTGTCTATAATGCATTGTTTATGAACTGCAGGGTCACATGCTGGTGGGGATAGAACTTTATGGGAGAGGGGGGATTCCATTTGTGTGGCAGTACTTTAATCCGTAATTTTGACATGTCTAGGGTTGGCATTAATGTGTTACCCTGATTTCTGGGGGTCCCGGGAGGGACACCTAAATGTGCTCAAACAATGGGGAGGGAATTAGCAAAGAGCACTAGTTAGCAATGCGAGAGGCAGGGTAACGTAGCGAGATCTTGAACCCTATGTCTACGGGGTCAGGCCGAGTCAATGATAAGGCAGAAGTTAATAATAATAATTGTTTTATTGGGATACAGTCAAACATGTGTATGCAACACACTCACACGAAGAGCTATAGAAATAAAAGGTAGGAGTTGGATAGGGGGATTTTGAGAGGAGGTTTGGTATGTGAAATACTATACCTGTCCTGAAGCCCGGTAATAGCAAAGAAGCTGGGGAGCATGGATTCTCAGCACGTGGGGCTGAGGGGAGGCTCATCAACCGGAGAAGCAGCAAGTCGGGAGGCAAGTCACGAGCAATCCAACGAGACACTCAAAGTCAGGGGTTCTTATAGGGAAAATTGTGGCCGCAGGCTAATCCGTTCTTGGGGATAACAAGGAGTTTCGGGCTGGAGACAAAGCCTCCGAAAGGTCAATACTTTGCATGATGGAATTATGACAGAGTTGTCAATAGAGTAGCCAGTATGCAAACGCGGAGTGCTTGAGAGTTGTATAGTCCGCTCATCAAGCTGCCTGCGCAGGGCAGGGGATCTTTTGTAAGTAGTGTGCATACATAATGTGGTACTTGCCTTGAGGTCCCCTGAAGCTGCATTCGGCAATGACTGGCCTGCCTGGATTGGGATTGCAATGGTTTAGCTATTTTCGGCCGCGCCTGTGTGCGTGCTTGTCCGGGGGCATCGCGAGCACGTGGAGAGGAATGGGTGAAGAAGGCCAAATTATTGATATCAAATGATATCTTAATATCCCACAAGCTCGGGCTAGAAACAGCGGTAACAAATGGAATCATATTCTTTCAGAAATAGTGCTGGACTGGGCTGCAGAGACTTTGTTAGGACTAACTCTTGCTGTCCTAAGCCAGATAGCCAAAGAGCTTCCATTTTAGAACATACACATGTTGCATGTGGAAGATGTACATGTATATGTTATACAGATCCTACCAACTGTAGGGGTCTTGTGCAATGTATGGTCCTTCAGAGGCTGCACTAGCCCAAAATCAGCATAGGCAATAGGGAGGCATGGTGGGAGTTGTAGTCCAGTGATGTAGCTGGAGGATCATCCATTTCCTATTTCTTCACTACACATTTACCTGGCATGGGATCCAGCTCAATTTATAGAAGCTCAACTTCTTAACAGATATGAACAGGACTGAGCTCTGAGAGAGCTAATATCCTCCTCACCAGAGCATGCTTGCTCTACATGAGAAGGTGTGACTGATCTCATTTTCTGAAGACAATTATATCAAAGAGGGACCAACAGTACCCTGCTTTGAATTTTCAGTCCTTGAGGCCTTGTTCTGACTTTGAAAAAAAAAATCCTTCCCTGCTCTGGCAAATGCACAAAGTCAACATGATGAGCAGCAATTTATTTTACTTGTAGAATCACTACTGTACACTATAAAGAGCCATGAATATTTTAACATCAGTTGCCTAGTCATCTTCTGTTTGCATTCCACTGAACCTTCCTACTGATGTAAAGTGCCAGTAGGAATGTTTGTGGGAGCATAAAAAGGAATCCAAAAGTGTATATTAAAGTGAGGTGGTGTTTGTTTATTATAGGAGCATTCAGAAAAACCAAATGATTAGCCTTTCTTCCAGCCTGTGAATTTAGCAAACAGATTTTCAGTCCTTGTCATGTCCATGTCATGTCCAAGTTCTAAGTGAATCTTTAACAGTCAAATTTATCTCAGTTTTGGGTCACTGAATTTTTTTCCAGCTCCTAGTCCCATGCAGGACAAATGAGCATGAGTCACTGCTAGTGCTGTTTTGGAGTAACTGAGGCATTTTTACCACCTTTCTTTGAAAATTTCATGTGAAGGTTTCTCTGTAGCTCCAATGATGGGTACAGATGTGCAGCCATAATTTGTTCTGCAAAATGTGTAGCATTAGGTGATTACATTCAGACAGATTGATTTATTTTTGGTCTTTATGTAATCAGCAATCTAAAAATGTCTTCTCTCATGCATTCTCTTCTTGTCAACCTTAACAGAAGCTTCCAGGTAAATAGCTTTTGGCTACAAATCATACTTATTTGGGAGTATGTGTACTGCCCAACAAGGCTCTCACAGTGTAATAAACCTGCCTTATTCATGGAATTTTATGTGGGGTCCGGATGACATGGCCCTAAATGTGTAGCTTTCTTGTGTTCTCTCATTGCTTCCTCCACCTTTTTCTTACCAAAAGGAAAAACTGTTGAGGAAGGAAGAGAGGACAGAATAGCTGCATGATGGCTTTGAATTGATAGCAAAAGGAAATTGGAACCCTTCTTCTGGTAGCACCCTGAGTCTCACTGAATGAAGTGGAGCTTAATTAAGGGTTTTTGTTTTTTGTTTTTGGTATACAGATAGAATTTGCTGTAATTTTCCCATACTGTATTTCAAAATAAAATGCCATGTCTCCTTTTGTTCCTTCAATCTACTTGCAGCTGTGGCTTCTTTTTCAGGGCTCCTGATGTGCAACTTAAAACAACATCTGACCACCATCTTATTTTTTTTTAAATGGCTAACTGTTCAAAATTAAAAATCAACATGCATATGCATTATATATTAAATTTAATTGGAATATCAGAAGTTCTGTGGCCAGTGGCACTAAGACCAGTGGGTGAAAAGAATTGGAAGAGTCCATTCCTTGTTGTCCCTACAGATGAGACAACCTGTGCTTTTGGACAACAGGATTGCCACAAGGCAGTTTCCTGCCTGAGGTGAACATATATAGTACCTGACTAGGCTTGGAAGCTGAATCTATATTTCAGTGCTGACAGTGGAAGAGCAGGCTTCACTGCACTGGAAGGTCAATTTACAGGGCTGAGGAGATAGATTTGTACGACAATGACAATGTTTCCTCCCTTTTTTGGAGGAGGGCAGCAGGAAGATGAGGTACACATTGTTGGATGAGAAGTTAATTTGAAGGGAGTACATTTTTGATAGTAGAATCTTGCAGAGGGCATAATAAACTAAAAAGGAAATGAATTTTTGAAATCTAGGGATAAAATATTATTTTGGGGACAAATATTTGAAGTTATTTGAAAAAAAAACAGTGTAAAACTGGGCAGGAGGCAACATCAGGATGAGAGGCTAGGAGAAAACATCTGAGGTTGCATGGGTAGCAAATTATGTACATATGAGTGAAAGACTATCTTATGCTTTAGAAATGAGCAACTGTGAAATAGAAAGCATGTGTATTAGAGAGACTATAAAATAGTGTATATAAAAAGTTAGTGGATGAGGATAAAAAATCTTTAGATTCCCTGAGGCACTAATAGATGAGTAGGTGTTTTGAGATTACTCATTCCAAACCTGTCTTTCATGGAGAAGCACTACCTGTTGCTTACATGTGGTCATGGCTTGATCACAGAAGCTATGCTGTTCCAGTGTCAACATCCTTGACTCTTATAGAAAGCACTCCTTATCAGGCATGTGTTGGGTTTGGACTCCATAGCACAGAGGATTATTTGTTCAGCCAGGACGATGATGGTGATTTTTTTTTTCCTTTTGGCCCAGACTAGATTTTCCAAAGCTCAGAAATGAAGGTCAGGAAGTAACTCTATCTGGAGTTATTTATAAACCAGGTGTTTGCCACTTGGAACAGTGACATTTTGACATACAGGGGGCAGGAAACACCAATGATGTGTATTGGTTACCTGTAGTTTAACAACTGCCTCCTTTCAGGACCTCACCAAATGGCTAAAATGTGAGAAAGTGTGAATCTTGCTGCCTGACACTCAGTGGCATCAGCAATAAATCTAACTCTCTCAAAATCCAGACAAACACCAGCTGTCTGCATAACGCATCCTTCATTCATGCCCAAATGATCAACTACTAGTAACATTTATTTCTCTTTCCTTAAGCTGGACTGATGTCTTGCCCTCAGCTTACTAATTTCCTTAGGGTGATCTGCTGTGTATAAGTTAGATTATTTAGGTTTTGTTTACATTTAAGTTCCAGGCAAAACAGAACTGTTTAAATTTAGTGCTTGTCAATGACTGCATGTTGATGGCCATGGAATGGGGACTGCTGTTTTTTTAACAGCCTCATGCAAACGAGCCTTCTTCTAAAGCCTGTGCAACAGCTCATCCTTGTTTTGTGCTTTTTAGTTAGCCAATAAAGTATCACTGTTCTGTGGATTTGGGATTTTGTTGTATTTTGCTACATGGCCAATATAGGTACCCCTGAATACGTTTTCTGGACTAGAAGATATTGAATTTAGCTGCAACAGAGGAGCTTGTTAAGAAGGAGTTAATAGAGTATGACTCCAACAGAGGTAAGCCTCTTTCATTTAGGCTACAATTGGCAAGTTTAACCTATACATCATCTAAATGTTTTTCCAAATGTAACAGAAGAGAGACTTCTTGAGATATTCAGAGTTCTTTGCCTAAGAAAGAGGCAGGCGGTCCCATACAGGACAAAGTGAGCCTGGATCTCAATGGAAGTTACTTTGTTGCTGCTAATGGATTTGAAATTTTATTGCCTATTGTTTACAGCCCTTTGCTCACAGTTTCCACATGGCCAAGAAGAGGAGTAGCTCCTGCCTGATTTGATATTCTTCTAAACCATCTTAACTGACAACAGAAATAACATCTGAGACAAAATGTAGGCCAGTGACATTGCCACTCTTCTTCTCCTGTATGATTTTTAATTTTTTTGCTTGATGAAGAAGCCAGTGAACCTTCAAAAGTTTACCCGATGTATTTTGTGCTTTTAGTTGGACCAATAAATGTATCCCTATTTTGTGGATTTGGGATTTTGTTGTATTTAGCTCATCCTTTGGGCTCTGTTGACCTTTGGGAGTAACTTCCACAATCAAGTCCCTGATGTTTCTTGGGAGTCAGTTCCACAACTGAGGTCTGCTGAAGAGGAGGTTCTATCTTGTTTGTACCAACCTGGCCTCTCAGAGCAGAGGGACACATACAGGGCCTCCACTGAAGATTCCAAATTCTGAACAGTCTCAGGATACCCTTGCCTAAACTTGCTTAATGACACAGTTATGTGCAGAGCTTGGAAGAGTTCCCCTTTGGACTACAACTCTCAGAATCTCCAACCAGTGTAACCACTGGTCACGCTGGTCAGGGATTCTAGAAATTTATTTCAAAAATTAACTTTTTAAAGTTCCCATGTTCATGTGCATATTAACAGACAGGTTGGTTCAATTTGAGTTCAGTGGGACAAAGTCTGCTCAGGACCTCTGCTGTGAGCTTGCTGCTGTATGCATTCTGAGCTTTCCATTCTCTTCTCTGAGTAGAAAAGAACCATGTCCATAGTGTACCATACACACATATAGTTTTCCCTTGATTCATTTTTTCTCCTTTTCTGTTCAGCTGAATGTGGGCTTCTGTCATGTATACAAGAACTATCAAATTACAGTATTTGTGATTCCATTGTAAGTGTTGTGGTTCCAACCTGTGGAATTATGGGATTTGCAATGTAGGGAGGGGTAGTTAGAATTCACACCCAGATAAGTCTAGTGCTTCCTTAAAAAGCATATCCTATCCGAGGATTTCATAGGCTGCAGCCTGTGGCTGTAAAAGGGCTGTAATTTTGTAATATGAAAGGGCCCCTTGTACAACTGTGACTCAAGCTAACCAAAGGTTGTAAGATAAGTATAGTCGATACCGATCGTGTTAATGGTAACATTAAAAGAATCCATTTATATGTGTTCAAAATGAACACACTTACAGATGGCAGTCATAGAAGGAGCTGGAAGCACCCAGAGCAGAGATAACCTACGTTGATAGGTATTCAATACCATATTTAGTAGTAGGTTGTGCTATAACAATGCACAGCCTCATTTGGAGAGAGTGACAACCTCAGAAATCTCCACATCCCCAAGAGCAATAGTAATAGCAGTTACATTTCTATACCGCTTATCAGTGCAAAGCACTCCCTAAGTGGTTTACAGTGTGTTTAGCTAATTGCCCCCAACAAGCTGGGTACTCATTTTACTAACCTACGGAAGGATGGGAGGCTAGAGCCCTGCAGGATTGAACTCACAGCCTTGTGGCTGCAGTACTGGCATTTAACCACTGTGCCACCAGGAGTTAGATTTAGATAAGATGTTCATATGCTATTTTATTGCCAAAAGATCCATTCACATCATGGCTCACAATAATAAGCAACCAGTGATAATCATTCAGAGAACACAGCATGCCAATAAGCATTTTTCTATTTTAATCAATAAAGCAATAGCATAACAATCTGAAAATAGTAGCCTAATAAAAAGTGTTGTGAGTACCAGATGTGACAAGACTCTGTGTATCTAGGAGTGTCATAAGATACTGTTTCTTCAGGAGCTGAAAGTATTATTACTGTCTGGAAGAGGCAGGAAACATTTTTGATTCTTAGTGATATTTCAGCTGGGATAGAGAGTGAAATCACTCCTCAAAGATTAACCAGCATAGAACAAGGTCATCCATAGGCAAACTCATAAGAAAGTGTAAGTGGTCCCCAATCTTTATCTTACATCTTCAGTTCTGTGAATGAATTGAGATTATGAGCTTTACCTAGTTTATAAGTAAAAGGTGAGTTTTATTTAGCTCATCCTGTTCTTTGAAGCTTTATGATATTGGCTTGTCGCCAAATTTCAGGCCATCTCCTTTTTGCCTCTCTTTTTTTAAACCCAAAATGTTCCCTGTCATGTTAATACAATGGACTGAAGTCAAGCTGCTTTCTATTTATAGCTTTCTTGGAACCAAGAAAATGAGGCAGGCTGAAAATATATGCTTAATCACCCCCAGGAAAAGCTACCATTATATTTTTGGTTGCATAAGCACACTAGATTGGAAAATCTGGGATCTGTTCAAGACCTTTTGATCAGGGGAGCTTTGCAAATGCAGAAAATTAAAAAACACAGACAGATGGGGATTAGAGTTGAGCATCAGGAGAATAATTTCCTTTTTTTTATTTTAGTTCAACCAATGTATGAAAAGTATTAAGAGTCCAGTTATGTAACTTGCATCAAAGCTCAACTATATATGGAACAATAATGCTAAATGTAACAAAGTCATTACACATTCTGTCTCTGTTTCTGTGGAGGTAAAACTGTTTTCACATGAATAAAGTAAATGCAATTCAGGCATTCAGAAAGACAGTTAGATGGCCACAAACCAGTCATCCAAAGTCTTTGGATTTATGGGGTAGACATAAATTGGATTGCAACATTTGTGTTATAGGAACACGTTTTGCATAACTTAATACATTTTATAAGCCCTTAATATATTTTGACTTATTTCAACATCAAATATGTAGTCAAAGTATGCCCCCATTACCTTTTGAACTGTTGCAATGTAGCATCAAGGGGAAATTCGGATTCATATGTCCACGTGGAGATGCTTCTGTTTAGGGTCCCAGGAGCTGTTTCTCAGGATACGACTTCTTTCCATTCCAGTCTCTTTCATGCCAGACCTTCTTGCTCAAGGATGTAAGGTTAGGACAAGGACAAGGACATTGAGTTTGGTAGTATGGCCCATGCACCCTATATGAATTGTAGTCCCTGTTCAGGAATAGCAGCTGAACAGGCACAATGTGTTCCTTATTAATATATAGAAATGAGTGGAAAAGATGAGTTAATATGGTATAGTGTAGTGGGGAACAGAACATGCTAGGTAAGCTGAGGAGTTCAAGAGGGAAATGAAAAATGTTTAAGAAAAGAAGTAGGAATGGAAGACCAGCAAAGGGGAATGCATATGATTCATGTGAGATAAAAGTAGAAGGGAGCAAGAGTTAAAGATGCAGGGGGTGGGGGAAGAGAACAGAATGAATTTTGTAGCTATTACAAAGATGAGAGAACAACATTTAAGTGGATATGTGGGAAGAAAGAAGAAAATAAGTTATGTGCATGAGGGTAGAAGAAACAGTAGACTGGCCTAGTAAAAAAGGGTAAGCAAAGGCCAAAGCAGAAGAAAGGAGAGAGACTGATTTTCCATTCTTTCTGTACTCAGTTTTAAGAAATGACAAGTCATCCAGGGGGAGGTAAGCAGAGTTGTCAAAAATCCTAATTAGAATTCTCATCCAACAAAGTGGAGCACAAGTTTTACGCCCTTGTTATTTTCACTGCAGAATGCCCACAAAAGTAGACCTAAAATGTCAGCTGCAATGCAGAGTTTGTCACCTACATGATAATAAATAGTGTGCCTAAATTTTAACCACTTACCATTATTTTCTTTTTGTACATAAACAATATGTATGTATGTTTATGTACAAACAGTATGGTGAAAACAATGTCCCCGTCCTGAAATTGAGAAGAATCCTTGGTTTTGTCACTGTAGAACACTGGGGTAATTCCCCTCTCCAGGGAATCATAATCATTTGAACTTTCCCTCATGCTGCAGTGGAGGGCCACATTGAGGTTTTCGTAGACCTTAGGCACTCTTGTATTTGACTCTCTGCTTCACCTTGTACCACTAGGGATGCTTTCGTAGGCCCTAAAAACCTGTTTCCATAGGCCCTAACTTTTTGTAGGCCCCAGGCGCTGTGCCTAAAGGTATATGGAGGCCCTGCCACAATGTTGTAGGCAGTTCTATTTGCATAATTTTATATATGGGAGATAACCTGGTAAGAGCTTAGATGTGAAACCACTTTCAAATTCTCCAGGGCAGTGTTCCTGAGATGTGTTCATTAACATAATTATTTGTCTGATTCCAAAGGTGTTGCAGATATATGGCCTCACAAAAGTATGTAAACTTGGCTGTAGGATCTGTTCTTCACATGGTTATTTGAATGTTGACATGGCCTCCATTTTTTTTCCCTGGATCATGTCCCACAGATAATACCACTGATCTTTCAAAATCTGTATACAGTTGTCCCCCCACATTCACTAGGGTTAGGGGAACAGGATTCTCGCAAAAGTGGAAAAATTGCAAATATCAAAATGTGTATGCGTGTCTGTGGGAAGGGGACCAAGGCATGGTGGGAAGACCAGGAATCCAAGGTCCAAACTACGGCCCTTTTCACACAGCATTTGCCATGTGAAAGGGCCTCTGGAGCGTCACGCGATTTTGAGGAGTGTTTCAGACGACATCCTCGCAATCGCGCAATGCTGCCAGGGCCAGCAGGCGCCGATCGCGCACTATTTCATTTTTGGCTTGTAGCCGAAAATGGTGCATGATTGCACATCGCTCCAGAGCCCCGCGTGCACTTACCGTGCGTGCGGAGCCTCTGGAGCTGTGGCGCTCGCACTTCCTCCCCCAGTGCAACCTGGGAAAATGCCCGGCTGCGCTGTGGAAGGAAGAGGCGGAGCCCTCATGTTGCCTGCTGGCTAACAGGCAACAGCTGCGAAGCCGAAGCAGCGGGGACGTGAGAGCCTCTAGCGAGAGGCTGCTTGCGTGATCCCCACGCCCCAGCACCGAGAAAAGGTAAGTTGCGGAAAGGGCCTAGGTCAGGAAGAGGATTGGGGGTGAGCATGGTGATCTCATACTTCTTCTCTCTCTCTCCTATCTACTTCCTGGGGTGTAGGAGGGCATCAGGAGAAGGTTTGTGGTGCTGAGAAATCAGGCTGCAAGCGATCCTTAGCTGGCCAGGCAGCAGCTGGTGGAGGAGGAGGAGGATCAGAGGCAGGTTTTTGAAGGGCTGTGCCGCCTAACTGGAGCTGTCTAGAGGAAGATTCCCCTGGAAAAGAAGCAGGCGAGGTGGGTGGGCAGGGGTTGGAGAAACTCACAAATAATCAAATCTATGAAAGTCAAACCCGCAAATGTGGAGGGCCAACTAAATGCAGATTTGGCACTGAATTCTTCATACAGTCAGAGAAGAACTCAAACTCTGCAGAAACAGCAGCATTCAAGTGGTCAGGCATTAGCAAGATGGAAGCTATAGGAGTCTGAATTTCTAGGATGAGAGTAGTTTTCCACAAGAACAATAATTTGTATTAAACAAAATTGCTGATATCCTAAGAAGAATTAAGGAAAACTGCTCAGGTGTGACTAACAAACTATATTGGAATCATGTATAGCTTCAAAATATATAAGAAAACTCATACAATTTTTTTTTGAGTAAGCAAGGTATACAAGATGGTGATGATAACAAACTTGAGACCATGAGGGCAAAGCATTAGTGTTGTGCCAAACAAAAACAAAAGTACCAGACAGAATAGCAGTGTTACGTTAGAACCAGCAAAGAAGCTTGTGGCACCTTAAAGGCTAGTCAATTTATTGTGGTGAAACTCAAGAGGAAACATGTTTAGCTTCATTTTGGGGCCAGTTGTTGCCTCCTTCAAGGCTCTGCTTCCTGGCTTTGTTTCTTTAATAGTTTAGAAAAGCAAACACTGAGGGAAGCCAGGCAAGGCCCCTTTGAAGCCCTCCAAATGCCATCAGAGCTGCTTGGTGAGGACAAGGACTGCCCATTTGGCTGCTATAAATCTCAGGGAAGGAAGTGGTGAAAAGTACAAAAGCAAAGAAAATGTCTTGTTGTTCCACAGGGATGGAATGCCATTGCTCTTGGTATTTTCTGGGCAGCACATGTTATACAACCAACTTGATGCCCATTTATGGCCAAGGACACTCTTCAACATAAATGTGTGTTTATCCAAGAGCTACCTAGAAGGAAAGCACTGCTAAGCTTGTATTTTGCATTATTCCCAGTATCAACTGGAAGCTGTTCAGACTCTTGGATACGCATCCATAAAATGTCCATGATCAGTGATGGATCCTGTATCATCATTTTGTCACTAATATATGGGGGACAACAATTACTTCTTGTGTGGTCCCCCAGGACTACACTGAACATCATGTGTGGCTGAAGCCTACCAAGGATATTCCCCTTGCCCACAGTAGGACTAAAAGAAGAATGTGAATAAACAGGTTAGCACATTGATAGTAGAGCAGGAGGGGGAATTGTGATGACTTCCAGATGTTGGCTGGCTACTCTCCCAGCAGTGGTAGCCAGCACAGCTAGTGGAGTGGAATGCTGGGATCTGCAGTCCAGCAAAATTTGGAGGCTTATGCAATTGGCAGCCAATAGTAGTAGGACACCTTATTACAAATACAAAGTAATCCTTAAGACAGATTGCAACTCAGTGAGGTAGAGCAGGTGTTTGAGATGCAGTAGGTCTTGAGTTATTGGAAAGAAAGACCTTTTTCTATCTCCAGCCAGCCAATGTTAACAATACTGTCCTAAGAGGGCAAAATGGTCTGATCTGATATAAGATAGCTTCCTGTGTTCAGAATGTGGAAACATTACTTTTTAAAACTTAAATTCCCAGAATCCTCTGGTCAGCACGGCCCAGTAGCCAAACTACCTTGGAGGATTCTGAAAGTTGTAGTGCAAAAAGTAACTTCTTCAATCTCTGCCTGTGTTCTCAGTATAAAAGAAGTGATCTTTTAAGGGTTTTTCAGATGTTGACTTACAAAATCGAATTCTTCTGTTCAAACACTAACACATCATTTAATTTTGATACTGTAAAACAAAATTGTGTTATAAATTTCTTCTAAAATGCAACAACTAGGAGAATCCTTACCAGTAATAATACTCCATTTCTGTGTTTAAACCTCACAGATGTGGCACTGTTGTTGCCTAGTGAGGCTGCATACATTCAGTTGTTTTAATCCTTTCACACAAACCACTCCTTTTCAGCTACCTAAAGGGTTTGCTCATTCACAATGAAAATAAGGGATTAACATCTTAATCTCTACTTCCCCCTCATAATAAAAAGTGAGGAAGAACCTTTTGTGCAAAAAAGTCTGCAAAAACATGCATAAAATGCTCTAATCATGTAACTCCCTTGTATTGAATGTTTGGGAATAGCAGTAACAGAGATATTGGACACGCGTAACTTGTGGCTGCCTCTAAGTGTTGTTGGACTACATCTCCCAGAATCCAGAACCATTGGCTATGCTAGCTGAAGCTGATGGAAGCTGCAGTTCAAAAACACTGGAAGAATTCCCCCCTCCCCCGCCAGCTCAGGGGCCAGGGGAGAGATTAACAAAAGATATCCTGATATTCTTAAAATGTCGCGGTTATCTGCCAACCAAATGCTGTCACAGCCATAATCCCACCATGTATGATTGGCTTTTTTGCCAGCAGAGAATTTATATTCTCAGTCTGGGTGCCCATATTTATTAAAACACAAACAATCTGAGAATAAAGGCTCTTTCCAGGCATTGTTTTGTTTCTAGTGTCTTCCTTTACGGGGATGCTTTGATCTGTTTGCTCTTCAATGGCAACACTTGCTTTTGCAGTGAATCAGCAGCGGAGCCCCTAACTGTCCAGTTTTGGAGCAAGAGATGGACAGAGAAAATTAGCCATCCGAAGAGGATACTTGAAAACATCTGATCCTTGACTATAGACCAAACCTCAGAAAGGTTAATTTTTGGATTAAAATTCAGAATCAAGAATCTCTAAGTGTCCATATTGACTGTGGGATTCTGGGTGTTGTAGTTCAGGAAAGTTTTTTGAAGTTCTAGAGGCTGGCCCAGGTCATGGGTGGGCAATTCTGGTCTAACATATGGTGTTGGATTGCAGCTCCCAACATCCTTCCATGTTGACTCTACTATCTAGGACTTATGGGAGTTGTAGTCCAACAGCATCTGGTGGGTCGTAGCTGCCCACCTCTAGTTTAGGTCAAGGTCTAAAAGCTTGTGATTCAACTGCCTGCCAGCCAGGGACCTCTACCTTGAGCTATGTGGGGAAAAAGAAAATTGTAAAAGTATCACACTCAAACTCAACACCTCAAGAAATGTTCAGACTAGAGACCCCATGTTGGAGTCATTTAGACACATAGGCTATTCCATTTTTTCCTTAAAATTTAAAAGCTGATGTCATTTCTTCTCTGTACACAAAGTAAAACATGTACCATAGTTGTTTTTTTAAACCCAAACTATTCCATAAAAATGTCTCTGTTGTTAATGCAGCAGCTGATCAGGCGTCATTTGTCTGCTTGGACTTTGTCCTGGGGCACTGCAAAAAAATTAAACCAAAGACCTCACCAGACATCCTACAGAAAGGCTCCATTGCTCTCTTGAGTGAACTGGCCATACCATACTGCATTACCATGACAGAGGGAGTTCTTTTCTTAAAGCTTGTTTCTGTGTGGTGTTGAGATTTCTGGAAAGTCTATGATTGGGATAGTGATGATTTAAGCACCCCCTCCTGGTATTCTGTGGTGCTGATCACAATCTGACCCTCTACCTGGTACTCAAGATAAAAAAAAAAACCATGATGTCATGGATAATTACAATGTTAACCTAATGTGTATTTAGGTCTTGCTATGGGGAAACTATTATTCAGAAGCAGTCATGCCTCTAGCTAGCAGAGTAATTCCCTCATCCAAGAAGCAAGGCTGTCACACATTTCCTTTAGTGTAGGGAAGAGGGTGGAAGCCTAAGTTGATAATACCAACCAGCCAGTCTATACTACTCTTGGAAGTATTTTCACACTACTTCTTCTTCCACAGTTGTCCCTCCCTCCCCCATTCCAGAGACTGTGCACTCACCCACATGAGTACATGTGTGTGTATGTGCTTTCAAGTGGCCTGTGGACTTACAGTGCCCCATGAATTTTTCACAGGTTTTTTTTTAGGCAAGGAATACTCAGAGGTGGTTTTGCCAGTTCTTCTGTCTGAAATATAGCCTAAAGTATCTGGTATTCATCAGTGGTCTCCATCCAAATATTAACTGGGGCTGACTCTGCTTAGCTTCAAAGATCAGATGAGACCTGATGCCTTTAGAGTGTTTTGGCCTCCTCTTGAGCAGCTAAGCCTTTACAAAAAGGGTCTTGCTTATGTGAGATGATGATAGAGAACTGATGCAGATGGCTAATGTTGTTGGCATTGTGGTAAACAAAGCTTTTCTGAAAAACAGACCTGTAGGAATGTGTTCTCCTCCTTGTTTTTATTTGCTGCCAAGTCAATTTTGACATGTGGGATTCTATAAAAGAGAGGCCTCTGAGAGCCCCAGTCATCAACAGCCCTGCTCAGGTCTTGCAAACCAGGGCTGTGTCTCCATTGATTGAATCAATCCACCTGTAATGAATTCTTCCTCTCTTCCTCTTGCTTTCAACTTTACCAAGGATTATTATCTTTTCCAATGAGTCATGTTGTCTCACAATATGTCCGAAGTACGACAGCTTCAGTTTAGTCATGTTGGCTTCTAGGGAGAGCCTGATGTGCTCCAGGACCCATTTTATTTGACTTTTGAGGGAGCCCATGGTATCCATAAAGCAATCCTCCAGGACATTTCAGATCAGATGATCTTCTTCTTGTCCACCTTTACTGTACAGCTTTCACAACCATACATAGAAATCAAAAGTACTATGGCATGGATGATTCTAACTTTGATTTCTGATGATATATCTTATACCTGACAATTGTATCTTGTTCTTTCAAAGCTGCCAAGTTTTTGTCTTCTTCTGATTTCTGAACTACAGTCTAAATTTTGATTAATGGCTCCTTCGAGGGATGCCCAAACATATGCAAACCAGTCAGTGATGCAATACAACTCAACTTAGGCCATTTCCCCGCTAGATTGTTATACTGCTATTATTCTACTTTCAATATCCTGTGGAATCCTGGGGTTTGCAGTTTAGGGAGGGACCTTTGAGGCATGGAATCCTACAAACCCCAGGATTCCATGGGATGTTGAAAGTGGAATAATAGCACTATAACAGTCTAGTGCGGAAATGGCCTTAGTGGAGAAGACCACTGTGATCAGCTCACCTGGATGCTAGCCTGCTCAGCCTATGTCTAGCTGCTAACTCCTAACTGGCAACCCCAAAGACCTGATCTCTCTCTTAGAGTTCTTTGTATTTCAACCATATTTTGACTGGACTGACCCAGACTAGCCATGCTGTAACCAGAATTGGTAGTTCTTTTGAATGGAGGGCTGCCCTGTGTTAGAATTCATGACTCCCCTACATCTTTGTAGAAATGTCCTAAATTCTGCCTGGATGGACTGGCATAGTGAACATAATATTGAAAGAAGCAAAATGGAAGGAGCAGAGTTCTCCTTTGTGGCACTTTTGCAAGGTGAGGAGGCTCAGCATTTCATTACAAGCTGACAACTGTGAGTGCCATGTAGGTAGCAATAAGCTTTCCCTTTGTATAAATTATATTATTCAGAAACATGCATATTGTTTGCAAGGCTCCAAAATACTCCAGATTTTATTCTGGGAATAAAATGTTCCTTGCATAAAGAGGCTTTTTGCATTAAATCAGTGAGCATGTACCCAGGCATATCAATTAAAGTTAATAAGATTCTTTAGCATGGCATCAAGGCAAGGTAGAATCATTTTAAAACTGTTAAAGCTGTTTCTCCCCAGTGCTTATAACAGCAGGGTAGCGTTAATCTCTTGTTTTTCTCTTCCTCTCTTGGAACAATAAAATCCCCTGAAGTTTACCTTTTCAAGTATTCTTAAAATACAATTGTACTAATCTTTACTGCTGTAGCCAAAACTATTTACAGCAGGGCCCCCCCCCCACCTGCAACATCGTGATATATGCATCTGTTATCCTATGATTTCCTTCATCTTCATCCAGCATGGCACCAGATTGGGAAAGGTTGATCTACAACCATTGCTTATCTGTGGCTCTCCAGCTTTTTTTGTGTCAGTGGGTTCACTTGAAATTTTCAGAAAGAGTAACGAGAGCCATTAGAAAATGGCTACAATAGTTGTTAGGGGTGCCTATTTTAAAATGGCTGTCCTGGTGAGCTAGAGGCAAAACATTTCTTCCTTTTCAGAAGGATCTCTCTGTCTCTCTCTGTCTACCTTTCTGTCTGTCTGTCTGTCGGTCTGTCTCTCTCCTCCTCCTCTCTCTCTCACTCACACACAGTTATTCTCAGGGTCATACTAGATAACACAGCATGTGTTTAAAAGAGGTGCTTACAGAATTGGTAAAAGATGTCTGCATGTCACGTGACTGTCTTCACTTACATACAGTCATCCCTCCACATTCGCCAGGGTTAGGGACACAGGACCCCCGTGAAAGTGAAAAAAACGTGAATACCTCTAGGCCCTCTCAAACCATATTTAACACACAAAAAAGTATGATCACTATATTCAACTCACCATGGATTCCTTTGAAGCATCAGGGTTCCTTCACCAGGCAGAAGTGGGGGGCTGGTGGGGTTCACTGTCACCTCCTCTGCTGCCCCTGACCATTTTTAATAGGGACTTACAAGGCTCATTCTCAGTTTCTTAGTCTCACGAAGCTGTGATCCCTATTAAAAATGGCATAGGGAGACAGCAGAGCTGACAGCAAATAATCCATGAATAATCAAGTCCACAAAAGCGAAACCTGCAAATGTAGAGAGCTGACTGTATTTTGCATTTTTCTTTGTTTTGTGCTTGATTGTTAGAAGGTAGAAATATACCAGCTCTGGTCTGATTTTGGAGGCCAAGGAGGGTCAGTCCTGGTTAGGACTTGTTTGGGAAACCGCCAATGAATAGCAGGTGCTGTAGGCTATATTTCACAGGAAGGAATTGGCAAAACCACCTCTGAGAGTTCCTCGTCTAAGAAAGCTCTATGAAATTCATGAGGTCACCATAAGTCAACAGGCACTTGAAGGCTCACAGAAAGAGAGAGAGAGAGAGAGAGAGAGAGATTTAATTTGCAAGTATGACTGTTGAGGCATGCATCTCTGTAGAAATCCTATTGTGAGATGAGAAATAGGTTTACTGCAGAGACTATGCGTTCCCCCCAATGTCTAGTTTGACACTCCCCCATATATTCTTCTACTCTTTCTCCTCACCACAGGGTCTCCCCATATCCCTTCCTAAGTCTTCAGTACTGTTCTGTTTGTATGTTCGAAATTAATCATTGCTTTAGATAATATTAATGAAACCGAAAAATTAGTCCCAAGTTACTAATATGATTGCTTGATTATCAGTTGTGCTCACTTACCTGTCAGTTATTTTGCTGCTTTACCTATCTTTGGCTGAAATTCTGGTGACAACAGGACACTATTTGCACATTTTCTTTAGGTCCCTGTAAACCAAGGGCTAATCCTGTTAATTTTTTTTTTTTTAAATCAAAAATTCAGGAAAAGTCCATAGAGAATATCCTTGACTGGAATATTCCTGCAGCTACCATCTCCCATAGTGGTAGCCCCATGACTAACCTGACTTTTCAGGTATTCTCAGCCTAGGATGTACCCATATTGCTTACATAAGTGGAAGTGCTAGGCTAAAAGATAGGAGAGAGGCAGGAGATTGCAGGAAAAACTGATAAAGTAAATCCACTGTAGGACAGTCAATTTCAAATTGATTTCAGATGAACCCCCACCATATGTCTGGGTGCATGCTTATGTGTTTATGTATTCAGCTGAACAAACTATTTGGAAGATATTATTCATACTATATAACTACAAAACTGCATATTATGACTCAACTGCTAAAATAGCTTTGGTGCTTTCAGATTCAGTGCTGCTACTGCTGTTTCTCTTTCTCCTCCTCTTCCTCCTATTATTATTATTATTATTATTATTATTATTATTATTATTATTTACTCCTTTGGGCTTTCATTTCATCACTTCACTGCACTGTACTGAACTGCAGCATACAAAGCTTGTCATGCAATATGCAGCAGCAGCAGAGGAGAGAGGATCTTTGGGGTAAGTTTCCATAGAAACATTGACGTACTGCCTGGCTAACAGGACATTGAGTTCCCTGAATAAGAGGCAGGTTTTGGGCATGTGTGTGTGTGTGTGTGTTTTAAGAAGCTGTTGAATGGCTGAAAGCCAATCCAGCTAAGCCGTAGTTTGGCATCTGCCACCAGGGTACAACTTAAAACGGTGGGGTGGGGGAGAAAGGGGAACTGCTCTTCACTTTATACAGTTACTGCTGCTGGATAGCTATTGTAGAAATAAAGAAAACAGTTCTAGAAAATAATTAAGCTGCTGATCAGAACAAAGTCAACTGAGACAGTGCCAGAAATATGTCAGCTCTTTAGGGCAGTAAAATGCTTAAAACCACCGCTTTTGGTGCCAGATGCAGTGCCCTGATGACGTTGTTCATTTCAGTACAAATGTAAGCCTCAGAGGCTGCAATCAAGTGGCAAAACCCTCAGGCCAGCCCTGCGATTAAACAGGTTTACTCAAGCTCTGGGTCTCTATTTTGAAATGTATTAGCCTCTTGCCCAAGTAGGAAGAATATTTTTGGCTGGAATATAATACCTTGGGGTTAGCATGCTTGGAGAAGAAAACAGCATTACTGTTCTACTTTCCCCAGGTATGCAAAACAGGGTTGGCATTCTTGCCACCTTTGTTTTTGTTTCCATAACACCAACCTGCTGCACAGAAACCAGGGAAGGATATATTTCCCTGGCATGCTGAAAAAGCAATGGGAAGAGTTTCACCTGCTTAATTTCAGTGCATGGGGCTGTGGATTAACAACACAGGAACAGAGCTAATAAAAACCCTTAAATTAACCCTTCTTCTGGTTCAGGCTCAATAATCTTGGTCTAATAAACTGAGGGATCTAGGGATCATATTGCAAACATATGTTGAACAATGGAGCGCCCCAAAGAATTTCAAAAGAGAATCAGCCTGTGTTTCACAGATTATAGCAAAGCCTTTGATTATGTAGATCATGAGAAACTATGGATTGCTATTAAATAAGTGCGTATGCCACAACATTTGATTGTCCTGATGTGTAATCTGTACACAGGAGAAGAAGGCTACTGTCAGGACAGAATATGGAGAAACAGAATGGTTTCCAATTGGCAAAGGGGTCAGGCAAAATTGCATTCTACCACCCTATCTGTTTAACTTGTATGCTGAACATATACATAAAGAAGGATTATACTCAGAGGAAGGTGGCACGAAAATTGGAGGAAGGAATACCAACAATTTAAGATATGCAGATGACACCATACTACTAGCAAAAAACGGCAAAGACTTGGAACGATTACTAGAGAAAGTCAAGACAGAAAGTGCAAAGGGAGGTTTATAGTTGAACATTAAGAAAACAAAACAAAAAATGACCACAGATGGTTTACATACTCTTAAAGTAGAGATGAAGACATTCAAATAGTTCAAGGTTTTGCATAAATTGGCTCAGTCATTAATCAGAATGGAGACTTCAGTTAAGAAATCAGAAAAAAGAGTAGGGCCCTCTCTGCATGACGCCAGCATTCTGGCATGGGGATACAAGATGAGCAGGACTGCAACAACACTTCCCTATGACATTGTCGTGATCCCACCCTTCTCGCATTGCCAGCCAGCAAGATTGCAGGGTATATCATTGACTGAAAAACTCTGTCAATGACCCCCAATTGCACGTGCCTTCCTTTGCAGCTGGCCATGCAGAAGAGCCAAAAGCATGATTGACGCGCTTCCTCCCCTACTGCAACATGGGAAGAAGGCTGGCTGCAGTACAGAAGGATGGACCTTGTCCCTCGCGCTCCTTTCCTCAAGCAGCTGGTCATGTGTGGAGAGAAGCATAGGGAACACACTCCTATCTCAGCAGAGGTGCTGCCTGGATTGTGACAGGACAATGCACAAGAGCCTAGAATTTGGAAGGTAGCTATGAAGGAACTAAACAAGATCCTGAAATATAAATATAAATATAAATATATATGTATATGTATATGTATATATGAGATTGAATACTAAAGTTAGGATTGTCCATGCTATTGTATTTCCAATTTCTGTGCATGGCTGTGAAAGCTGGACAGTGAAGAAACCTGATAGGAAGAAAATGAACTTCTTTGAAATGTAGTGCTGAAGAAGAGTTCTACAGATACCATGGATTCCTGAAAAGACCAGTTAATGGATCCTAGAATGAATCAAACCTGAACCTTTCTTAGAACCCAAGATGACTAAACAGAGTGTGTTGTACTTTGGCCATATCACGAGAGGACATGATTCACTAGAAATGACAATAATGCTTGGTAAGGTAGAAGGAAGTATGAAAAGAGGAAGACTGCATTACTGATGGAGAGACTCAATCAAGGAAGCCACAGCCCTGAATCTGCAAGAGCTGAGCAGGGCTGTTGAAGATAGAGTGACTCTGAGGTCTCTCATCTATAGGATCGCCATGAGCTGAAGTTGACCTGATGGCAGTTAACAACAACAAATAAACCATACTTTATGGCACCCATTTAATCATTTATTGTAACATAAAAAAAGGAGAAAGGGAGGGGGAGGGAAAGAAGAAAAGGAATGCCGCATCACCTCTAAGATTAAGTAGTTTTTATTTTTGCATGAGCTTTCATAGATACAAACCCACTTCTTTGGTTGCAGCACAGAGTGATTATAAATGCTCAGGTATAAAGCATATTTACACAGTTGTGAGGGTGATATGGAAGGTAATGGATCCAGAAAGATGAAAATCATGGCCCTTGCCCTAAATTTTCAAAGGGCTGCATAAGTCAATAGAGGTTTTTGAGATCTTTACAGTGGTTAGTTAGTGCAGATTTATGAAAGCAATAAATCTGATTACCAAAAGTTAGTATATATGGGTATGCTCTCTCTTTTCCCCCTTTGTTAAGTGCTATAATGCCATGACTAATTAAGCCATTTTCTCCCATCGGAACCAGGAAACTGCAGTTTCATCTACATATACTAATCAGGATATGAAATCTAAAACCATTTAGGACTCTAGAGGTCAAAGCCAACACCATGAACTAAATCTGGAAGGAAACAAGTGACCTGTGAAGTCAGTAGCAAATCAGTATAAGATGGTCTTAATGTATAACATCTAAGAGAATAATTATATCTGCGTTCTGGAGCAGTTGAAGCTTCTAGACCTTCGATACCTACAGCCTCATGTAAAATACATTATGGTAGTCAAATCTAAGTGGCACGAGAATGGCTAAAGCTAGATCTGGTTTATTCAGGGAGGAGCACTGTTGGTCAAAGGTTGAAAAATTTTGGGGTTTTTTTTTTTTTGTTTGTTTGTTTTCTTTTTGGGTTATTTTTGGATCATTGCTTGTGAAATCCCCTAGTGAGTGTGGGGACCTGTGGAATTCTGGGAATTGTAATCCAAACTAATAAAGGTCAAACTATATGATATGCATAGCGTGCCTTTAGAAGCCTCAATTCCTTAAGTGCTGAAAGATCTCTGATTTTCCACTACCTCCCATAGCTTGCAAATTACCTTGCTTTGTTTTGTGATTGGGCATTGGGTGGAAAGCACAGACTCCCCCCCCCCTTTTTTTGGCAAGTCTGATTGCAGGCACAAAGCTCTGCTGGAACTGTGTCTCTGGAACACTAATGAGCTTTCAACTTTTAATGTCAGAACTATCTGTGACATACAGATTGATCTTAACTTTTCTAAGTTCTGCAGTGGGTGTACACGATGAAGCTAAGGAAAAAGGAGAGCTTGTGTTTGATTCCTTTTTTGCATTATGGGGAGTACAAACCCCCTAGATATCTAACTCAAAATCAACAGAAGCCCCAGAGAACAGGACATCTGTCTTGCCTGGATTCAAATTGAGCTTGTTTACTCTTATCCGGACCAAAACTGTCACCAGATTTTGCTCTACCGTTAGGCAGAGCATGGCAGACACTGAAGGGATGGTACTAGCAGTCACATGTTTTTTCCTCTAAAGTTCCAATCGCAGCATCACCAGGCAGGGAGGGACAGTAAAACAGGCATCGGAAAGACCCATGCTGCTCACAGTCTTTCTTTGTAGCTCTAATAGCTCCCCCACACACATGTGCTGACACATAAACTTGCAATATGAGGAACTGGTACTTGTGTGGGTGTGGATGGAGGCTAAGTCTTCATCCATGTGGGCATTTGTGGAGGTAAGTTTGAAGGCACCTGAACATAACAGTTTACTAAAGCTGGCCAATTACATTTTGACACCTGAGGTGAAGAATGAGATATATCCTCTCTTCCATTGCACATTCTGAAGCTGACTGGCTTCCCAGTTGAAAATTACATTGATATTGGCCATGGGATGGCATCTTCTAGCTCACTTGAGGGGGGAACACTGGTTAGGGGTTCAAGAAAGGCCAAGTGGGCATTATCCTCTGCAGTGTGTGGCATCTTCAGCAACATCATCGTAAGAAGTTATGATGCCAGTAGTTGAGCAGTGGCAGGATGATGTTCTAGGAACCAGAGCATCATCCCACCACTGCTCAGTTACGGTATGGATAGCCTCATCATACCTGTACTTAAAGGTCACTTTCCAGGCTCTGCCCCTTTGCTGGATGTCAAAGATATGTGGCTTGTGGACACTAGGCTGATTCAGTGCAAATAATAATTTACCAAGGAGTTGCTTATTCAGGTTAATGAGTTTTTCATATTAATATTTTCCCTGATGTCAACATTGTGGACATTGCTATTTTTTAGCTGTAAAAGGTCACTCTAATATACCGTGAAGGGGGAAGGCTCCAACTGTGGTGACTTGTATAGGTAAATGTGACATGAGAAATCAACCAGCTCAGACTGAACACTAGTTCAAAATGTACTTTATGTGGATTCAGTTCACATCCTCAGTTGTGGATCTATTGCCTGATCCATGTTTGAAAAACCAAATAAATCTTAAAAGAATTATACTCAGAACATTCCATTAATTTATATATCTCTGATGCATGAGGGAATAAAATTCTCCCACTGAAATGCACTTTATATCACATTTTTGTTCATTTTGTATCCAACTCATTTTTTGCTTTGTTTTCTGAACTGCTTTTGTGCAAGATCATTATCAACCTTAAAAGCAGTTAGTCATTTGTGTCATTCTTCAATTCCCCAGTGCCAATCCTTTTTTAAAAAACGTTTTAAGTACGTGGAACATTGGACAAGCTCAGAAAGGAACATTGCATACACTTAAAAATACTTCCTTTTTCTCAAATTAAAATATCTTTATTTTATTTGTTACATTTAGATCCCATCTTCCAGTGAGCTCAAGGTAGAATATATGACTCCACGCTTCCACACTGTATCCGAGAAAGAGTAGAAGATCACCCTATGAGCTTTATCGGTCAGTGAGGATTTGTTATTTACAGGTATACAGGTTGAGCATAGATATGTCAGAAACTAAAGGACTAACTGAAAAAAACAGTCGATCTGCTGCTCTGGAGGTCTGTTTTATGGCTGCTCCTCCTGCAGGTGCTCTGAGCTGTGCAGGAACTTTGCTAAAGCTTTACGTCTCTTGGGGTAAGGTTCAAGATAGCTCACATATAATTTGGAGCAGCTGCAGGAGGAGTGCCTGTGAAACCAAAAGTGAATCTATCACCCCCAAGCAGTAGGTGTACCCACCATTGCTGACATCAATACTGTAGTTAAATAGGGGAAGAAGAGAGAAACAGGCAGATAGATTTTTTTTTTAGATCTATGTGTAGATTGTTATGATTAGGCTTTACTTCCCCAGTTTTGGGTCCTCCTTTTCTCTGAGCTACAGTGAAGCTGGCAGTCCATGGAGGTTACGATCTTCTTGGTGACGTATGCTGGTGTAACCCTTGATTATGCTGATGTATCTATTTTCTGGAATGTTGGCACAAGACACACCCTGGGTGTACAACAGGTCCTCTGGCCACTAACTGGCTGCAGGAATGTGCCCAGGCTTGTTAGGGTGGTCCTTACATACTTGGGGAAGCAAGAACAGCCTTATCTGAGAGCTAGTGTTGCTAAGTTTTCAAAATAATAATAAGGGTCAGCCAAAATTAATAACATGCAGGGCTGTGGAGATGGAATGAATATTCAATTTTTATTATTTTTTTTAAAAAACAGTTTAAATGTGTTTTTGGGGTTTTCCTTTATGGGAAGAATCCTGGACTAACAAGAATCTTTGCAGTTCAGGACATACTCTGCACAAAATTCATACATGGTTGTTTTATGCAGAAAACAGTATTTTCAAAAAAACAGAAAATGCTGTCCCCTGCATGGAAAATACCGTAATCGAGGGTTCATTCTGTGCAAAATTTGTATGTGGTTGATTGGCATAGAAACCAACATTTTCTGCAAGAGGAAAGAATATTTCTGCATAGTAGTACTAGCTGTGCAGAAAATGCTGCTTCCTGTGCAAAAAGCTAGGCTATTTCTGCCCTACATTGTTATAGTGCTACTATTCCACTTTCAACATCCTGTGGAATTCTGAGGTTTGTAGTTTACTGAGGCCAAAGAGCTCTCTGGCTGGGAATTTTAAATGCTCCTGAACTGCAAACCTCAGGATTCCATAGGATGTTGAAAGTAGAAGAATAGCACTATAACAGTGTAGTGTGGAAATGGCCTAAATGTGAATTTTGCACACAGTAAGTCCCAAATTGTGAACAGCCTATGAGAACGATGTTTGGGAACAAAATTGCTAATATTACTTGTTGCTTCGGGAAGAAAGTTAGTGAAGAATTATAACTCTTACAGAGCTGACAGTTAGGAAGCAGGTATTAACAAGTCTGCGTTCTACCTAAATACAAAAGGAAAGTATTGGTTTCAGTTAACTTTCTCTTTCAAATTAACATATAATCCACATGATGCATATATTTATTTCCTTTTGAAGAGCCAACACATCAAAACACAGAATTTTTGGGGTGGGGGTGGGCATCTTGTTCAGTTTATATAAAAGCAAAACCTTTCCAACCCTCAAATAGAGGACATGCCTGAATACAAGGAATAGCTGCCTGTGGCCTACAGGGGATAATCTTTCTGACTCTCAGTTAAGGGATATCCCTTACAGCAAGAGACACATGGCAACACTGCTGGGAGCAGAGTTTGCTCCATCTTCATTGAGTGCACAAAGTCAGCTGCACATGTCTTGGTGCACTGCTCCAGCTGACTGAGGCTAGGAGAAATTAAGCAGTACCCTCCAGCCCCTCAGCTGCTGTTGTACATTCGGGGAGGAAGTAGGGAAGCAGGAGAAGCCTTCATCCTGTGTATGATGGTGTAAATACACTGCATGGACTCATTGTCCTCCAGTGTGATTACAGGATCTTGGCCATTGTGTATTTGATGAGTGCTTGAGCACATTTGCAAGCTAAGAAGCCAGCACTATACTATTTTATTTTATTTTATTTTATTTTATTTTATTTTCACAGTCTCTGGCCATTTCTAACACTGTGAGTCCAATGAGCACTGTTTTGATTTCCTTCTTTGCCTCTCTCTTGCACCAGTCCCTCAGTCCTTCCTTTCAGATCTCAGCTGCAAAAGCAAATGCATCATTTCATCTGAGAATGTTGCACTTGTAGATTGAAACAAATGCTACTTACCTTCTTGTGCTGTAGCAGCAAAAGTGCTATCCCTTCTGGTGGGAGAATTTGCCTGATGCTGCAGAAGGAAGGAAACAGAACCTTGTGGTTAATAGTAGGAGCCTGAACAAAGCCTCTCCTTTGATATGAATAAGAGAAAACATTTTACAGGATAGTGGTGGTCCGTGGAACAGTACATGATTGACGCAACACCAGGCATCCTGAGAATAGCTGCTAGCATTGCTCTGTAAGCTTCATTACTGTTTGGGTCCCCCTCTGTGTGTTTCTCAGCATACTACAGAGAGATAGAAGCCATAGGATTCGTACACACATGCAGCGCTTGGAAATTCTCTATTGTGTGCCCTCAACAAAAGCAAGTATCCAGGGAAGCATTTATTCAGAGCCAGAAAGTATCTGACAGAGAAAGAAAAATGCTATTGAAAGCTTGAGGTCTTGCAGAAACTGGTTGATTTGGGATGTATCTTGTATCTCTTATGAACTTTTGGGTATCTGGTTTGTGTGAATATCTTTGCTTCTGAAAATTGTGATGAGGAGCCCTATCTGGCCTCATTCACCAGGTGAGATGTGGCACAAAATAGCAGTGATAGGTAGTAAGTAACAGACCTAATTTTTAAATCAAATTGCTAAGATTTAATAGGAATGATGACAAGAAGAAATGTCTGACATGTGGTCAATGTTTTGACTTATGAAGAAAAAAATGTTAAAGGATTTTAGGAAGGGGAGATAGGCAGCAATGGAAAGAAGAAAAGGCCATAGTTCAGTGACAGAGAGTACATGTTCAGGCCCTCAGTTCCTGGCATTTCTAGAATGGACCGTTGGAAACACTCATTTGAAACACTGGAAGGCAGATGTCAGTCATTGTGGACAGTATCAGGCTAAATGGATCAATAGCCTGACAGAGGCCATTTCCGCACTAGACTGTTGTAGTGCTATTATTCCACTTTCAACATCCTATGGAATCCTGGAGCTTGCAGTTTAGCGAGGGGCCTTTGAGTCTAGTGCGGAAATGGCTATAAAGTTGTTGTTTGACTGAATGTCAGCTTTGACTTATCGTGAACCTATGAGAGAGACCTTACATGAACTTAAGTCAACAACAGCCCTGCAACAGCCTTGCCAATTAAGAGCCATGGATTTTTTTGGACAGAATCAGTTTATCTGTAATGTCATCTTCCTTTTTTTCTTCCCTACTGGTTTCAGCTTTACCAAATATTATCATCCAATAGTAATGTTGACTTATGATATGTCTGAAGTATGATAGCCTCAGTTTCATCAGTGGTACATATAGAACTCTTTTGCAGCATCACATTCGAAATGAATTGATCTTTTTCCTGACTCTCCAGCTTTCAGAACTATACAGAGAAATCAGAAATACTATGGCATGGTTCTGACTTTGCTATATTTTTACACTTTAGGATCTTATCTAGTTGTTCATAGCTGCCCTTCCAAGTCTGAAGTAGTTTTCTGTCATCTTGAATATAGTTTCCATATTGATTTATAACTAAACCAAACTATAACAAATCTTTAACAATTTTAGTGTTGTCATCACTCACTTTCAAGCTATGTAAATCATCTGTGGTCATCATTTTTGTTTTCTGAATATTCAACTGTAACCCTGCTTTCATGCTTTCTTCCTTTACTTTCATCAGTAGTCATTCCAACTCTTTGATATTTCCTGCTAGAAATACAGTATCATATGCACTATCTTGTGGGTTCTTCTTCCCCCAATTTTCATACCTCCTCTAAGTATAATCCATCTTTCTGTATGATATGTTCTACACATAAATTAAACAGATAGGGTGATAAAATGCAGTCTTGCCTGCCAGCCTTGCCAACTGGAAGCCATTCTGCTTCTCCATATTTTGTCCTGACAGTGGTTTGTTATCCAAAGTAGAGATTATAAATCAAGAAAATCAAATACTGTGGCACACTCATTTCATTTAAAGTATTCCATAGCTTTTTGTGGGCTACACAATCAAAGCCTTTGCTATAATCCATAAAGCACAGGTTGATTTTATTCTGAAATTCTTTTGTGTGATCTATTAGTAAACATACATTTGCAATATGATCTATACTGCCTCTTCTTTTCTGAACCCAGCTTGGACTCCTAGTGTTTCTCTCTTGATATGTGGTAAAAGTCTTTGTTGTAAAATTTTGAGCACCACTTTGCTTGTGTGGAAGACTAATGCAAATAGTCTGATGGTTACTGTAGTCTCTGGTGTTTCCTTTCTTGAGGACCAAAATTCAGTCTGTGGGCCATTTGTTTCCCATTTTTTCTTACAGATTTTTGATGGAATTTGAATGGATTCCATCTCTATAGCTTGAATCAGATTTATCAGTATGCCACTTATTCCTGGTGATTTATTTCTTTCAAGTACTTTGAGAGCTTCTTTTACTTCGCTTTCTAAGATTGGGGATTCATTGTCAGAAAGTTCTTCGTTAAAGAAGTCTGTAATCCTTAACCTCTTTTATATAGTTCTTCCATGTACTGCTTCCATTGTCTTTTTATTTCTTTGTGATCAAATAATGAGTCCCCCTCTTGGTCTTATAGCATCCTTATTCTCAGATCTTGTGAAAGAGGTCTCTTGTTCTACTTTTTGCTTTGTCTTCTTCTATTTCTTTGCACTGATTATTATAATAGTTCTCTATGTCCCTACATCTAAGTCACTGAACAGTTGCGCTCAGGATTCTGACCTGTTTCTGCCATCTTTTACTTTTTCTTCTCATCTGTCCTTAATCTTTTGAAGTGTTCCACCAGTTATCCATTGGCGTTTAAAAAAAAAACCCACAAAACTTTAGGCTGCAGATAGTGCTTTTTGACGGCTTCCCTGGTAACATTTCTGAGTGCAGTCAAGAGTTCTCAAGCTTTCTGGTCAATTAGTCTTAGGCCATTTCCGCACGACACTCTTATAGCGCGATGATTCCACTTTCAACCTCCTGTGGAATCCTGGGCTTTGCAGTTCCGGGAGGGGCTGGCCGGCCCCTCCCGGAACTGCAAACCCCAGGATTCCATAGGAGGTTGAAAGTGGAATCATTACGCTATAAGAGCGTCGTGCGGAAATGTTCTTAGTACTGCAGATGTGTTCTTTATGTGGTCCTTAAGAAGCAGTTTTACAATCAGCTGCCTATCCTATGTCATTATCTACATTTGGGCAAAAATAAACCCCTATCACAGGTGTTTATACTTGTAGCAGGGATGGTGAGCTTCCTGATTTTCTTTCTTTCCTCAGGGGTCATCCATTAGAGCTGTATACCAGCCCTGAACAGAGAAACACAGATGGCAAAAGTGGGTGAAGCCACCTTCTTCTCCCCGTCTTGTGCATACCCTCCAACTGCCCATGTTTGGCAGGGACAGTCCCAATTAATCCTTGTTCCACTTTTTCATCTTCTTTTAAAATGTTCCAGTTTCCCTCTCTTCCTCTTCCTTCCATTTCTCCACTCCCTCCTCAGCTTACCTCAGTTACAAACTGAGTCCAGAGTGAAAAGTAGTTTGCAGTCAATTAACCCAGATGGGTAGAGAGGAGTGGAAGGCAGAGTCTTTCCCTTCCCAGTAGGCTCAGCAAAAGCAAACTGCTGTAACTTCTCCTAGCTTGTGTGTTCTTCATCAGTACTAACTTTTGCCATCTTGAGCACACTTTGATGTTGCTTGGCCATGTATGCCCCGTTTTTCATTAATGAAATGTTGGAAAGTATGCACCTGCCATTCCTATTTGTTTCTTTCTCTTACTCTTTCAGATACTCTATTCTCCCCCTTTCTCCTTCTACCTCCTCACTCAGCAAGCTGCAGGGAGAGGGATATAACACTCTTTTCTAGAGGTCTGGAATGCAAACACAACCTGGGTGCCACAGCTTTATTATTATTATTAAAGCTGAACAGTGTTGGCCTACATAAGGCATAAAGCCAAGCACTAGGCAACCTGCTTGTTGGGCCTTGAATATCCCAACCTCCTGGCTTGATTTTCAAGGTGCACCATGGAGAAAAAGCTGTGGAATCCATTTGGGCATATGCCACTACAAGCAAGGTAGGTCCAACGGCCCCTGAACTGGGCTGGACGCTAGCCACCTGCATGCCAAGAAAATTTAAGGGGACCCCAGCAGGAACTCAGTTTCCCCCCAAAATGGATCATAGTCCATACAGCAACGCTAAAGTTGTGACAGATTTGAATTACAGCAAAACATTTCCGAACACAGTGACATTCATAATACCAGAGAGGGAGAGTGTGAAGGCAACAAGAGTCTAATTGACAGAGTTGAGGGAGCTGAATTTCTATGCCAGTGGTGCACCCTTGTTCCTAGCCTAGCATGGTCCTTCCTCCTTCTAACCTCAGCCACCAGTCCTACTGGCTGGTCACTGAGTGCATGTGAAAATCGCATGCGCTCTCAGGCAAAGAGGAAAGGAAGTATAGGAGACAAAATAGTGGCTCTTGGCCACACTGCACCACACCACACCACCGCAGCAAAGAGGTTGTTGTACAGATAAGTCTGTGGCACTAATTGCTTGGTGAGGACTTCTGCTATTAGGCAGGGTGCCACAGGTAGCCCAGTGCCTTCTTTTGGGGCTGGTCAGAGTTTCATGATCCTTTGGGAATAAAGCCTGTGCACAGTCTTACTTGCAGAAAAGATCTAGCACAAGGTTTTTCAACCAGGGTTCCCTGGAACATTCGGTTTCTGCGGGAAGTTGTTAGGGTTTCTGTGAGAGATTGCGATTGAAAACAAAAATCAAGCCAGGGAGGTTGGGATATTCAAGGCCCAACAAGCAGGTTGCCCAGTGCTTTTTAAAGCTGTAGATACAATAATGTTTATGTAGGGGTTCCCGGAAAGGGCCTAAGACCTAAAAATTATTTCTAGGATTCCTCCAAGGTGAAAACGTTGAGAGAGGCTTATCTAGCATACAGACATCTCTTGGAGGATAACAGATAAGAAGAGCAAACCTGTTATCTGAGTTAAGTCAAAGAAGATGTGCGTGTGTGTGTGTGTTTGTGCATGCTTGTGTGTGTACAGAAGAATAGTACTTCCTTCTGAACAAAATTGGCCAGCAGCCCATCTAGGAGGTTGCCACCACCATTCCACTGCCCTGTTTTGCAGTAGCTTCTCGAATACTGTGCTAGGTTAGGCCCTGTTACATTCTGCACAGCAGGCCATAGGCTTGAATAAATAAATTACCTCTTGAAAAGCTGCTAGGGTTGCAGTTCAGTGCCTGGCACTGACAAATAATGAGAAACAATCTCTATATCAAAGAGATCCAAAAATAGACCAGGGCCAGGCACAAACACACAATTGTAAAATTATTTGTCCTTGATCCCACAGAGTATGTCAGAGGCAAAGTCAGACCTCCTGCTTTGACTCTGGCACTCTTATCCTCTAGTCCACGTTGACTCTACAGCATGGTGTATATAAATTGCTTACAAATTGTTTGTCTTGCCTTTGCAGCAAGCTTGTAAGCAGGCCACACAATGTATTTCTTCTAAGTGAAAGGAAATACCTGTAGCGTCTCCTTAGGTCTGACTGGGCTGAACATTATTCATTATGTATTGGCCAGAACAGTTTACATAAGTCCCTTTTTAAACTTAAAAACATTTTAAAGGCCTACATGAATGCTATTATGCAGGACTTCAACGGAGAACACTGGAACATTTTTTTTTTAACTATAAGATCACAAAATGTTGTGAGCCTCGGGACGTTGTCATATTACTCATACCCAGCTTTCGGGTGAATCGTTGTTTTGTGAAGTGTTTCTCCACACAGAAAATGGGAAAGACAGATAGAACACAATTGGATGCAATTCAGCCAACTACAGCAGGCAGGCAGTTCTGAAAGACACACCTAGCAATTTTCACAGTGATGTCTCCCTGAACCAAAATTGGCAGCCATTTCATAGAATCGATGCCTGGGAGCCTTGCAAGACAGTGATTACCAACACATCAAGATTTGGAAGGGCCAAAAAAGATTTGAAAAGGTGTGTGGGGGGGGAGCGGATAGTCAGTTTCCCTACAAATGTTTTGTCTCTTCTGTTTGTCAATTCAATGCCCATAGATTCTACCCTAGTGAGATATTACCTTAAAAAGCGAAAACAAAACCAGTGTTTTCCTCCTGTCTATTAGAAAAGTGTCCCCAATTTGAAACGACATGGATAGGCTGGCAGCATCCACTGACAAAAGGGGTTTTGAAGAAATGGATTTCATCACCATCATTATTCTCAGGCTTGTTTGGAATCAGTCTGTATGCAGAAGAGTGATAACTGCTCTTCACATAATGGATCTGGGTGTGAAAGAGAACCTTACTGTATGGGAGGGGCAGTAATTTTGCTATTGTTTTTCTTTTTTCTTTTTATAACTACTGGATGAGCAGGGGCTTTTTCACGCTACACAATTACACCACTATAATTCTACTTTAGTTGCCGTGGCTGCATCATATGGAATCCTGAGGTCCACATTTTGGTGACAGGTACTGGGGAGCTCTCTGGATGAGAATTCTAAATACTGCTTCCTAAAATGCAAATCCCAGGATTCCATAGGATAGAACCAAGACAGTTAACATGGAATCATAGTGCTATAATTGTATAGTGTGAATGGGACTCAGGAGAGTGCATAGCCAGCAGTGGCGAAGATAACTTCACAGAACACTATTGCACAGAACAAAAGAAGATCTTATTCTTGCTCCAGTCCTAAAGATGTGAGTAACTGTGGTAACGTGAAACGTTGGGAAAGAAAGGCAGGGCTTTCCTAGCAACACAGGCACACTCTTCACTACTGAGAAAGAGCTGCCTCTCTTTAATGTAGCTCAAGCATCTTAGGAGAAGGCCATGAAGGAGATGAAATAGGATTGAAGGAATGGCCATGTAAACATGTGGTGGGCTTATGGGGCAAAAAGTTGATCAGATAATGGGAAATCCTCGTTAGTCAATCAGCCAATTACCTAAGATGGTGATTCCAACTCAGGTTAGTGATTTTGAGCCCTGAGCCAATATTGAGTAGTGTAGTAAAATGATGAGGATACAGCTAGTGAAGGGGTTTATTCAAACAGAATCTTGAGATATTTTCCCTATGTATCTTCTGGTAGTGAAGCACCAAAAATGTCTAAGTCAAGGGTAGGTCATTTTTGTGAGGGTCTGGGCCACTTTTCAGGCAGGACGAGGACTTGAGGTCACAAGCCTAAGAGGCCTGGTTGAAGAGGAAGATAGGGCTTATTGTTATTTGCCATCAAGTGACTTTGATTTATGCCAACTTTATTACAGAGAGACCTCCATGATCCTCAGTCATCAACTGCCTTGTTCAAATCTTGCAAGCCCAGGGCAGTTGTGGCCGCTTTGTGGGGGTGCTAGGTCAGGGCTATCCCAGCCTCTGGGATTTCAGAGCTAAAACCTGAGACCTAGGAACAACCCTTTGTTACCTTAAAAGGTGGGGGACCTTGAAGTCCACCAGCAGTGCCAGATTCTCCTTGGAATGTGAGGAATTATTAGCTCAGAGGAGATCTGCAAGAGGAGGATAATGGCAGGATCTTTTCACCTGTGCATACCAATACTAACTATAGAGGGGGCTCCAGTTAAAAGTTAGAAGAATATTTTATTAGAAATTGATAAACACACACAAGAAATCAAGCATTCTTGTGAACCTACAAGGCTACTGAAGGAAAAGGTGAGAAAGGTTGAATAGGGAAGCATTTTGGGTGGCAGGGGTGATTTTTACCAGTCCCGAAGCAGAAGATTGAAGTGAAGTGGCTCAAACAGGAATTTGAGGGCAACACAGAGGAATGGGAGTCTGATGTGTAATGTGATGCCCAACATGCTAGCATGTTACAAATTTCCTGGAGTGGAGCTGGGGTTTTTATACTCTATTTTCTATCCTGAAGGTGTGTGCGTTAATTGCTTTCTGGCAGAGCAAACAAAAAGGGTCTGAAACAAGCTGATTGTCTTAACTTTAGGTGACAAAGCATAGGTGGGAGTCATGACAGTCTCTTAACGACAAGGTCAGGTAAAGTGAATAGGGAAGGTCACTACAGGATAGGCACATGACAGGGGTGCCTGACTGCTTCACCATGGCACTTCTGTCTTCTATTGTATTTGGAGGTTGGCTTCAGGAGAGGATTAATATAAGGAGCTTCTATCTAATCATCTTGACTTTATCACCTGGCCATGCTGAAGTCATCCTGACCTAGCACATGCTTACAGCCAGTGTCCTGCTACCACATGTTTTCCCGCCATAAGTGTCTAGTTTTATAAGAAAATGATATTTCTCACCAATTTTGCTATCCAGCAGGGCAAAGGGTATAAGGTGTGATAATACCTTTTGATGTCACAGGAGGCAGCTGTGGTGACATCATAAGGATGATGGGGTGAACTCCCATGATATCATTAAGCAGGGAACATTAAGCATCGTATGCAGCTGCATAGAGTATATCATGATGTAAAAACTACCAAGTCTAACAAATGAAGAAAACATTCTCTCCCCATCTCTCTTACAATGCTCTCCCCTCTTGACCTGAGGACTAAAGAAGTCCTCAAGGCAAGGCATGAGATCTGGCAACCCTGCTTCCTTGATTGAATCAATCCACCTGTAATGCAGTCTTCCTCTTCTCCTTCTGCCTCCCACTTTGCCAAGCATTATGGATCTCAACAGACTTTTTAAAAATGACATAATATATATGGTCTGCTTTTCCATTTATATTATTATTTTATTTCATTTTCTATATTTAACTTTCATTATTAACAAATAACCCTCTCTACTCAAACTTAATTAGGATTTGGAAATACTAAATTTGGAAAGCAAAATGTTGTTAACTGCCATCAAGTTGACTTCGACTTATGAAGAGGCCGTCAAGTCACCCTGTCATCAACAGTCCTGCTCAGCTCTTTCAGATTCAGTACTGTGCTTCTTTGATTGAGTCTACTCATCTGTAATGTGGTCTTCCTCTTTTTCCACTCCCTTCTATCTTACCAAGCACTGTAGTCTTTTCTGGTGAGTCATGTCTTCTCACTATATGTCCAAAGTACAACAGCCTCAGTTTAATCATCTTGGCTTCTAGGGAGAGTATAGGCTTGATTTGCTCTAGGACCCATTTATTGGCCTTTTTAGCAGTCTACAGAATCTGTAGAACTCTTCTCCAGCATCATATTTCAGATGAATTGATTTTCTTCCTATCAGCTTTCTTCACTGTCCAGCTTTCACAACCATACACAGAAATTGGAAATACACTGTCATGGACAGTTCTGTCCTTAGCATTCAGCAATGTATCATTACGCTTCAGGATCTTGTCTAGTTCCTTCATAGCTGCCTTTCCAAGTCCTAGTCTTCTACTATATGGTATGAAAAATCTTGAACTGTTTCAGTGTCTTTGTATACTTTAAAGTGATGTAAATTATCGGTGGTCATTGTTTTTGTTTTCTTAATGTGCAACTATGAATCTGTCTTTATACTGTCTTTCTTGACTTTTTGCAGTAATCGTTCCAAGACTTTGCTATTTTTTGTTAGTAGTATGGTGTCATCTCCATATTTTAAATTATTGATATTCCTTCCTCCAATTTTCATGCCTCCTTCCTCTGAGTCTAATCCGGCTTTATGTATATGTTCAGCATACAAGTTTAACAGATAGGGCGATAAAATGGAGACTTGCCTTGCCCCTTGCCAATTGGAAATCATTCTCTTTCTCCATACTCTGTCCTGATGGTAGCCTCTTATCCTGAGTACAGGTTATACATCAGGACAATCAAATGTTGTGGCACATCCATAATTTTTCATGATCTATACAATCAAAGGTTTTGCTATAACCTATGAAGCATAGGCTGATTTTCTTTCAAAATTCTTTGAGGTACTCCATAATCCAGTGCATATTTGCAATATGATCCCTAGTGCCTCTTCATTTCCTGAGACCCCAACTTGGATATCTGGCATTTCTTTCTCCATATGTGGTAAAAGTCTATGTTGTAGAATTTTTTTGCATCATCTTGCTTGCATGGGAATTTAATGCAATGGTTATGAGATTACTGCAATCCCTGGTGTCCCCTTTCTTGGGAGTTGGAATGTATGTTGAGCATTTCCAATCCGTGGGCCATTCTTTTCCATATTTGCTCATAGATTTTAGCTAGAATTAGAGTGGAGTCTATCTCTGTAGCCTGAAGCAGCTCTATTGGTATGCCATCTGTTCCTGGTGATTTATTTCTCCAAGTGCTCTGATTGCAGCTTCCACTTCACTTTCTAAAACTGGAGGTTCATCATCATATGGTTCTTCCTTGAATTAATCAGTCATCCTTTCATCTCTTTTATATACTTCTTCAGTGTGTTATGCAATTCCTCATTTATACTTGACTAATTATTATTAAATTTATCTTTATATTTGAACCTGAAGTATATTTAAATTGACTTTAATATGATATTGACCATGATATTTATTGTTCTATTGACCATAGCACATTCAACTCTTTTCCCTACAGACTACAGTGTACTTAGTGATTTGTTGCTGACTTTGGCAGGAAATTGATATTATCAGGGTTTTGGTTTTTTTCCAAAAGAAATCTGGAGATCAGCAAAAAGAGCTGGGGGTAGTCCTCAGTGCACATTGTCCAACTCTGGTCTGGGGGCTGCAATAGCTGTGTGCTGTCTGGAACACCATAATCTCTCTGCTTTCTTCCCTATTAATTAGAAGTCTACATTTGCTATAATATAGAAGGAGCATGAGGCATTCATTTTACACGAGTTGCTGATATTTATGACCCCCAGAAACGTACTTCAGGGGGAGGCATAAGCCGCCTGTCAATGATTCTTGCTGTTCTATGGCACATACTTCCTTTTGCCACAACAGTGTCAGCAAAGTTCCATTAGGAATACCTGTATACATGTATGTATGCATGTATTTGTTAGAATTATAACCCACCTTTCTCCCAATATTGGACACAAAGTGGCTTACAATACAATACACCAAATAATGTATTGTACATTAAAAAAAAATCAAGTATTTATTAGGTGACATCACTAGCACTTCCAAGCCTCCAAAATGCAGCTGCAAAATACAATAGAATAGAACAGAATACAATAATAATGATAAAGATACTACAAAGCATGTTATATAAATTGTGTCATTACAGGGTTGTGATTATTGTAACCAAGCAAGCACACACAGCAGCAACAACAAATCAAACTCACAAGCCAAACGGACAGATCAAAAGCCATTCACAGCTTTTTTTTGCTTCCAAATGTTCTGCTGTGCCTTTTAGATGCTGAGGCTGCAGAAACAGTAGATGGTGCTGTGGGAGTGCTCCTGAAGATACAAGGGTAGAATTGTTTTCAACAGTAACAAAAGCTGGCAGCTAGGACGTCCTTCTTCCCACTGCAAGTGGGCCTAGTCATGGATGAAGGCTTTAAGACAGAGGATAGATTTCCAGTTTCTATCTGTTCCTAAGCAAGCAGTCTCATCCAATAACAGAACTAATACAACCTTCTTCAGTGGATTCTTCTGCATTGCATTATCATCTCATGGTAGGGCTTTTACATTACTATTGGATTTTGGCTGAACAGGGTTCTCAGTTATGGACCAGATGCCTTTATAAATACTCAAGTATTTATAAATACTCGAGTATTTATTGCTTTGCTTTAAAAAAATGAACAATTCCTTTCCCCACTCTTTGTATTAGTTACTATTTTTAGACACTGCATCTGGATTTGGTCTGCACTGTGGAAATTTTTGGGGAAAAAACCTCTTTGGCTTGGATCCAAAGAACCAGTGCAGCAGCAGAAGATGAATTTGTGTTTTGCCATGGATTGTCTTACACAAGAATGGTAGCTGCCTTATCACAGTGAAGTACTACAATCTACTTGGGATCTGTTACAATCTAAAATGGTGGCTAAGGGAAAATATACAGTTTATAAGAAAACCCTATGAAATTCATGGGGTTGCCTAAGTTGACAGGCAACTTGGAAGCACAGATACACATGATAGATATACAGACAGACAGACAGACACTATGCTATTTCCACACTACAGTGTTAGTGCTGCTATTCCACTATCAACCTCCTATGGAATTCTGGGGTTTGTAGTTTAGGGAAGGCACTTTGAATTCTCAGCCAAAGAGCTCTTTAGTCTCAGTAAACTACAAACCCCAGAATTCCACAGGGCTTTGAAAGTGGAATAGCAGCAGTTTAACACTGTAGGGCGGAAATGGCCACTAGTGGGTCATGCATAGAAGGTCATGAGAATTACCTTATGCAAGGTCATATTCAAGAATTTGCAGAAAAAGTAGAAGTCCTCTAGATTAGGGGTCATTTTTTTCATCAGATGCTACGTCAGTCCTTTCAAGAATGGAACAGGCTTTCCACTCTGGGTGGACAGATGCAAAATGAGGCAGAGCTCCCGATCTTTCATCATTGTGTAGAAGAGGGAATTTCAATTTTTTAATTAAGTTTTAAGAAAATAATAATAAAGGCAAAAAAAGACTAAACAACATTTATCCATAACTAAAATTACAAAATATAAGCAAATAAAGAAAAAAGAAAAAGGAGTACTGCATGTCAACAGTTGGATGTTATAACCTTATCTCAATCTGTCTAATTTCCCTACTAAGCTACACACTTCTTCCTATTACCACTAAATTACTAATAGTCAAATCCAACAACAATCAAGTCATCCTTAACTTTCCTCAGAAAGCCCATAAGGTATTTCCACTCCAGAAGAGGAAATTTCACATTAGCTCTGAAATGAGATCTGTCCTCACTGGCATCTGGCCACCTTTTTCTCTCTGTCAGAATGGCACCTTTCGACCCAACCTTGAAGAGGGGAAACAAAGTAGATGGTAGGAGAGAAGGAGGAGAAATCTCCCTGTAAGTAGTATCTTCAGAGTTCTGATGAGAGCAATCAGGCCCTCTGCCAGCAAAGAGAGAGAAAGAGAGAAAACAGAAGAAGGATCATGAGGGGAACCTTTTCTGAAAGACTGGGGAGGTCTGAGGCTGCCCACGTTTGGCTCTAGCTAGCCCCTTCAGCAGAATCTCTCCCTCCCACCACAGCAATGTAGCCCTAGATGGAAAAAAGTACTCCATCTTTACTGTCCTTTACTGTAAAGGATATCTAATTCTCCTTAAGAGCCATCTTCACATTACTCAGGTTGCTGGCAGTGAACAAGATCCAGTTAGCCCGCTTGCAGAGCCTAAGGCCATTTCAGCACTAGACTGTTACAGTGCTATTATTCCACTTTCAGCACCTGTGGAATTCTGGGGTTTGTAGTTTACTGAGGCCAAAGAGCTCTCTGGCTGAGAAGTCTAAATGCCCCTCCCTAAACGGCGAACTCCAGGATTCCATAGAAAATAGAACAAGAGCACAGTGTAGTGCGGAAATGGCCTAAGCATAGTTCCACCTTCATACAAAAGGAAGAGGCTGTTCCTTCTTCCCCATCAAAGGCATCCTGTAAAAATGTCAACAGCCAAGAGCTTGGGATCAAAGCGGTGGAGTTGTAATCCAAAAAGTGATGTGACAAGCTCTTTTTAAAGATTGGTTAGAGGTTGTTGTGGTAGCATGGTATACTGTTGCAACAGATGTGTGCCCTTTTGCACAGAAATGCAGCTACTCCCCATCTCTGCCACGTGCTATGATAGCCACATGCCTTAACGTAGGACAATTCTGGCAGGAGGTCCAGGAGCCAATTATCTGCCCATGGGACCTTTCAGGGGCTGGTTGTGGTACACCCCAAAGTAACCCTAAGAGAGGGCCCCTTAAATTTGCATGACTTCCCCCACATTGGATATTGGCTAGCAAAGGTCAGTTGCAAGTAAAAATTGGTTTTGAATTAAATTCTCAAGACCAACAACACCTTTGCTGCTGTATGGGAATGTAGACAGTGTCCTTTAGGCTAAAAGACAACGACCTATTGTTCCCAATCACGTATCTCTAGGCAGCCACAATAGACACTCTCCTTGATTAATAAAAAGGTTGCCTCAGCCCCAAGCCACGCTGATGAACTTTGCGAGGATAGACAATCAAAGTCTATCAATTTGGAATGATAATCCTATCATGTACATGGACTTTCCCGGGAGAAACAATACCGAGGAGAGGTCGTGGTATTTGCCTAACATTATATTCCGCAACCATCGCCCGTTAACGCCACTTTGCTAGCCTATACACAGCTGGAGGACAGAAATTGGCTATAAAAATCCTCACTTTTTGAGCCTCTTCGGAGAGCCTCCCAGACTGGACAAGGGCCCGTTTCGCTGCTACCGAGGTGTCCCACTTAAGCCTCTCAGACACTGCTGAGAGCTAAACGCAACTCGCGTATCCGACTCACGGCGAAACCCCGCTGCTTCCAGCCTTCCAGCCCTGGGATGCAGCCTCCCCTTGGTGCTTTACACTGAGCCTTCGCTAATCTTCTCCTTCTCTAGGACGTCTAGACTAAGTATGCCCTCTCTCCCAACTGTCTCTTATTTCCAACTTCATTCCTGTAGCCCTTGTGTGATTGTAGGATTATTTGTTAACGTGTGTTGTGACCTTCTTTGTTAGTTTTAATAAATTTGCTTTAGACTGTTCCTCTGACTCTTGCGTGGTTCTGACCCCGTAGACATAGGGTTAAAGATCCCTCGCCCTGACCTCTCACAAGCTTCGAGTTTCTCTGTTAATTCCCTTAATTTGAAGTCTGTTTGGGTGTCCTCGAGATACCCCCAATTTTCAGGGTAACAGTTGGACTACCAAAAAACACCCCAAACACAAAAGACAAAGCTAGGAGTGGTCAAAAATCATCAACCTGTTTAAATGGTAAGTTGTGGCTCTTGGGGTCTTCCAAGGCAGGCAATTCTCCCTTGTCAAGAGGGGTAGGAAAACTGTGCTCTGTGACATCTGGACAAGTCAATTCCCACAATAGCAGTCTAGGGGATGCCTTTTGCCTATCCTGCCCAAACCCTCCCCCCATCCCACAGTCACAAAAAATGAGGTGAGTATTTTTCCTTTGTTTTGCGTTCTCCTCGCCAGCAGGAAGGTAACACTGAGGCCCATCTGGAGAAATTCTAGCCAGTTAGCAGCTCTAAAAAAAGTTGGGCAAGACTTCAGCCTCTTGTGAATCAGACTTCATTAATGAGATATATGTGTTGACCTGTGTTACTAAATTCACTTGCATTCTGAGCAATCCTTTGCTCCTGTCCTCCTTTCCACATTCCCTGTCCTACAGAGCTGAACACAGAAGAGCCTTCTAGCTGACTTGCTCCAATAAGTTCTTCCTTTACTCTGGAGATACAGTGCAAGCGGGCAAATAATTTGGAAGCAAGTGACCCGTGAGCCATGGGCGCACTTCAAAGAAGAGCACTGTGCTGTGTATAATAAAGATTGGTTTCAGACAAGGCTGCCACAGCACCGCAAAAAAGACAGCAAGTGCAAGCAAAGCACAAAGAGTGCACAAGGGATGAGCCTGAATGAATAGCCTCTTACACGGTAGCTGGAAGCCTCAGAGAACTGGAAGTACAGGTTAAGAACGGATGTGTCCTGTCCACCTGTGCCTACAATAGTGAATTTATTGTTTGTCACTGAAAGAAGCAACAACTATTGCTTTTCAGTATGTTAGACCAGGACTGGGCAACCCATGGCCCTCTGGATTTTGTTGGACTGTAACTCCCATAATCCTTTGCCATTGGTCATGCTAGCTATGGCTGATGGGAGTCGTCGGCTGAAAACAACTGCCTAGCCTGGTATAAATATAAGCTGTCTGCTGTGGTAGGCAACAATAAACTTTAGTGTGTTGTGTTAAAACTAGATTGGGAGCAACTTTTGTTATCTGATCTATAAATGTGTGATAAGTTCCTTGGGCTAACCTGTGGCCCTTTCACACTACAAAATTAATGCACTATAATTCTTCTTTAACCACAGGGTTCCATCCTGTGGAATCCTGGGGTTGGCAGTCTAGGAAAGGTATTTAGTGTTCTCACCAAAGCATGGACCTCAGGATTCCATAAGATGTAGCCATGATAGTTAAAGTGGAATCATTATGCTATAACTGCACAGTCTGAAATGGCCCTGGTATGAAATGCAGGTCTATCACTTCCAGAAGAGCTATCAGCATAGCAGGTTATTTATGATATACATACTCAAAGCATTCTCCAAAGCAGAGGAGGGGAACCTCTGCACCCTAGGCCTAATCCATACCACAGAGGTTCCTCATCCAGCCCATGAGGGGCTAGAAGAAGCCTTTCTGCCTCTCCCACAAGCCTTGTCCTCAAACCCCTATCCTCTTTGAGCAGGGAGATTCCCCCAATTGCTACCTGCATGCCTTCCCAATTCAGAGAGTGAGCACCATTCAGAGGAATGGAAGATAGAGCAAGCCTGTTTTCTGCTGCTCCAGAGACTAGGACACAGAGCAATGGCCTAAAATTTCAGGAAAAGAGATTCCATCTAAACATTGGGAAGTACTGCCTGACAGTAAGAGCAGTTTGACGGTGGGATATGCTGCCTTGGGGTGTGGTGGAGTCGTCTTCTTTGGAGGTTTTTGAACAGAGGCTGGTTGGCCATCTGTCAGAAATGCTTTGATTGCGTATTCCTGCATTGCAGGGGGCTGGACTCAATGGCCATCATTTACACCTTTATGATTTTATTAATCCAGTCATTGTTTCCAGTCTCTGCTTGGAAATAACAGCCAGAGTGCCTGTGTACCAACATGATGGCTAGAGTGTTAAAATGGGACTTGGGAGTTCCCACTTAGCCAAGAAACTCACTGGGTGACATTGGGCTAATCACTTTTTCTCAGCCTGACCTACCTCACAGGTTGTTATTAAAATAAAGGGTAGGGGGGAAAGCCAGGTTTGCTATCTTGAGCTCACTGGAGCAGAGGCAGAGTAACTAAAGTAAATGTAACTAAAGAATAAATAATAAAATGTTGATTGAATCAAGATTAGTTAGAGTAGACTAACTGAAAGATGTAGGATGTCAGTTCTTTATGAATAACTTATGAATAATTGATTTCAGTGGGTCTATCACAGCTACTTTAGGTCACATTGATTTTATTGGCCTGTTCAAACCTTGACTAAATCTGGATTCAAACTAAAGTCTTTAAAATAATATATTCAGAAAGTGGACACAAATAATTGGCTGGCCCTCTTTATGCTAGCAGGAGCTCACAAAAATGTGGAGGTTCCTGAGAAGGTGAAAGGCAACACTCTGGAAGAAGATGGCATCCTGTCACCATTCTGCCCTGGACATGGTATAAACAGCTCCCAGAAAAGCTAGAGGAGTGTTCCTTCTCTCTCAAAAAAAGACAGAAGAGCAAGTGGAATATCTTAAGTTTAACCAGACAGAACTAAATCTAGTCCCACCTAGTGACTAAAGGGTATAATGACACTATCCACTCATCCCACCACCTGCTTTTAAATGAGCACTATTAACACATCTGGCAGTCATTCATCTCTAGATCTTGAATGGTTCTGAATTATTACACAGAAATGAATGATGTGCTGAGTAGTAACATCACTGTCAGTTTTGCAAGATGGCTCTGGCAGAGTCTTGGTAGATCATTGGTTCTGAAATTTTTAGAATCACAGATCTTTGGGGGATCTAATGAAAGTAATGGACTCCTTCCCCAGATAAATTCATTTTAATACAATTTTCAAAGTCATAGGAAGGAAACTTAAACAGGGGTTATTTTTCACCAAGATCATAACCTCCTGAGGCCCATCCTTAGACCCTCTAAAGGTCTACAACCTCCATGTTAAAAACTTGGGATTTCAGATATTACCTTTGTTTATGGTGATTGCATGTTATTCAGGATAAGAAGATGGTGTTTGCTTATTAAGTATTCCAGGCTGACCCTGCTATTAGGTAAAGTGAGCCAGTGGCAATCACTTCAGGCAGCAGAGGTGGCAGCAAGGTGCAGAAGGAGATAGTTGTGTGCCATATGGCCTGCCCCAACACTCCCCCTCACAAGGGGAGGATGGCATCCCATCATCAGTGCTGAAGAAATATTCCACTATTGGTCCAGATGCCTGTTCTCCATAAAATGGGAGGAAGGGGCACAACCATCTTTCTTTCAAGCAGTAAAATGTCTTCAGCCAACCCCACAGGTATTCCATGTTCAGAATCAAGAGAATATGGAGTCTTTCAGTTTTTTTCCCTATCAAATTTGATATAAATTCTTTTTGCTGCTTCTAAACATGTTGTTTCTCACACTGAATTATGCCCTATGTATGAGCAAGGTCAGTTCTGGTTAGTACCTGGATGGGAGACTACCAATGAATACCAGGGACTGTAGACTACATTTCAGAGGAAGGAACTGGCAAAACCACCGCTGAATATTCCTTGCCTAAGAAAACCCTGTGAAGCTCATGGGGTCACTTTAAGTTGACAGGCAGCTTGGAGGCACATAGACACATATACACACATGCCCTGTGTGTATAACGACTTTTAGCATAAAAACCTGAGGAGGCGTTTTTTTTTTTAGGTCAGGACACTTTGGAATCAGATTCTGTGTTGGGGTTGGAAATGGATGCTCTGGTTTGTTTTTCCATTAGCAATTCTTCTGGGTTGCCCCCGGTAGCCATCAGTTGTTTTGACCTGTAGCTTAAAAAAGTAATGTGTGACTCATTCTGTCTCAAGATTTTTCTTAGCAGTCAGCCCTATTCTCCCTTGCCCCGCTTCACTCAAGAGTATTGAGACCTGATGATAACACAGCAAAAGCTGTGAGTTGTAAGAGGCAATCAGAATGACTCAAGCTGAATCCAACATAGTGAAAATGGATTTATTTTGAATGTGCTGAATTTTTTCAGTGTTCCCTCTTGCTCTCAACAGCCATGAAATTAAAGTTTTCATTGGTATGTATGGACTGCAAAAGTGGTGGTGGGGGAAATCACAGATCCAAAACAAACAAAAAAACAAAACCCCATAGATCCATGGCCAAGATCTGCATGAGGTTTCATGGTTTTTATATAGGATGCCAAACACACACATGCCATCAAATCATACAGGACACCTATGAGAACAGAAGTTGACTTTCTTGTGGTTTAGAAAGGGAATTCCTACCAAAAATCATGATGACCTATAGGAATCCATTCTTGGAATATTTTTATGTGATGAGACTCTGGCAAAGCACTGAATCTTTGCAATTTGTAAGGACTGCTGTAAGTTTTATTTTTTTTGGTGGTGTCGGTGCGGCTTTCTCAAAACCAGGCAAATTGAAGCAAATCAATTCTACTGGCTTTTATTTTATCTAGATCCCATGGGGAAAAAAGCCTATGTGGTGCTGGTGTGGTTTAGTGATTTGAACATTGGACTCAGATCTTGAGAAAGCAAGGTCCAAATCCCTGCTTAGCCACCGAAACCCACTGGCTGACCTTGCGTAATTCACACTCTGTCAGCCTCAGATGAAGGCAATGGGAAACCTGTGATTAAATTTTGCCAAGAAAACCTTAGGATAGGGTCACCAGAAGCCAGAGTCAACCTCAAGGCACATAAAAACAGTCATGAAAAACAAAGTATATGTATGGGAGAGGGAGAGGGAGAGGGAGAGCTCTCTCTCTCTCTCTCTCTCTCTCTCTCTCTCTCCAACTTGGCAAGGTAACGTGGGGAGAGAAGCTACCTGTGGTGTAGGGTGCCCTGTCATTTTCTCAGAAATTCTTTAAAATTCTGTATGTCTCAATAGGCTCCCAAATATTTGAGACTCAGGTTTATGGTTTGTGTGGAGTCTGAAAAAAGAGAGACCTCATAAACATCTCTCAAAAGTTTTGCATGGCCAGATATAAGCAAGGCACTTCTTTTAGATTTAGCATATACAGTAATTTTTTCGGCTGCTGCCTATATTCTGGAAGTAGCATGTTAATACCTCCATTTGGAATCATGCAGTTCTAGTAGGTCTCTTCCTAGTTTTGAGATTGTTGAGATCATAAAATGATATAATTGGGACATTAGAATACATGTCTGTGTTCACAAATACAGCCTCCTAATCTGGTTCTTCAAATCTATGGTGGATTTCGGTAATAGAGCTAATGATTGTACCACTGTAGGGGTGTTTTATCAATACTGCTCTTGAGTCCATCATTTCCAGAGAATTCTGTTGTGTTGATGGGGCCTTTAGGTTTTGTGATTGCATAATTTATCTTCTTTAGACATAGTTTTGTCTCCTGTTGTGTAATTACTTATCCCAGTAGTTCTTTTTCACTTTGGGTTGAGATACACTCTTCCTCTCCCAATGCTCTTTCTCTTTCCCTCCCCTTCTACCTCTTTTAGCTTGAATCCGGATTAATGGATCCTGTTCAATATGATGGCCTGCAGTTTGTCACAGTCCATGAGAACAATGACTCCTTTTATTCGCTGAGAAGCTCTGTTCCTAAGGCATATTATATCTGACCTTGTTTATAGAGTAAAATATGTCATCTAAGCTGCAGCTCTGCACATGGTGAACCTGCTAAACTCCTATTGCTGTTAATAATGTTTACAGTGCAGTTGCCTGTATATTTACAGAGAGGCAATTCCCACTGATTTCAATGAAGCTTACTCCCAGGTATGTGGGTACAGGATTGTAGCTATAAGCAATCTAACTGCATGTATATTGGAAAGCTTATCAACTATAGCTGCTACCTGAACATTTTTTTCAAGCCTATGGTTTTTGCAATTCAGCTGGAACCCCGGACAGATCTCATTACATTGCCCATACCTCACTAAAGCATACTAGTCAAAAAGGTTAAACACACATTATTCTAAGTAGGGGACATGGCATTCCTGGAATCTGGCTTATTAAGTGACTAGGTGTAATCCACTTTAGTGTTCCACATTCTGCAGTGCTGGAGAATTTTAGTATCAATATCCCTGTTATACTGATAAAGGAACAATCAGGATATTCTCTGGTGGCACAGAACCAAACCTAGCATTGCACCTCTACAACAGCTGCTACTTGTTGTCTTCCTCCTACCTTCTAGATCAGAAGTGGGTACCTTACACCCCTCCAGATATTGCTGGACTACAACTTCCATCAATCCTACCCAGCCTAGTTAATCAGTTGCACTCCAGCAACATCTGGAAGGCCCCAAGTTGCCAACTTCTGTTCTAGAATCTAGACAGTGTACCGAGACAAGTTGGTTCTTGCTCAGTGGTGTAGCACTTCAGCTTCAAAGAAGAAGTGGAATCAGACTCCTACATATTAGCATTAGGACACTGACAGAAATGAAACAGAAAAGATGTGTGTGGTTAAAATTATCAAAGTGAAAAAGGGGAAAGGTTTGAGAGAGAAAGCTTTGTACTGCTGTTTGGTGATAGAAATTAAAATCAATTAAGTTAGGCATTTTCTAATTAAAGGGGTAACTTAATTAAATTTATTTTTCCACTTAATTGAAAACCTTAAGTTGCTCTTTCAGCATTGACCAAATTCAAAAGTTACATTAATTAAGTTATCAATTAATAAAATGAAAGACTGAGCTAACAAGCTGACAGATTTTACATTTCTCAGCTCATTCTATAGTAGATGAAACGGCTATGGGCATCTTTGCTTATTTTTTTAAATAATTAGAATATAATAATTTAGCTAATTCCAAGATTTTAAACAAACAAATACTAAGGAGCTTATAAGACAGTGGTCTTCTTTACATCCAGATGCTCCCAGTGGCGGAGCTTGGAGTGTGTGTGGGGGGGTGGGAGGGGCGGTGCTATGGTCCGAGGGGCATGACCGCTGTGGGGGGGGCTGTGGTGTGTGGGGGCGTGGCCAGGGCACGCAGGGACATGGCTATGGGCCAGGACACCCCAGAAACATTGCCACCAGGGCAAATCGCTCCCCCGCCCCCACGTCCCTGTGTGATTGGATGCTCCTCCTGGTTTGTGCAGTGGACACTGCACAGGGACTCCCAGGAAGATGAATTTTGAATTCTCTCTCCTTGGGATCCACATGAGAATCAGTAAGGTAAAGATAGGAGAAGGCTAAGGAAAAGAAATTATAAGCAACGGAAGAAGGGAAAGGAAGAGATGTGTTTTCAGTGGAGAGGATAAGAAATGAGGTTTTCAAAAATTAATGCAGCTGGTTTTTTTCTGCTCCCAAGCTCAAGAGAGGGACGCTGATGGCATTTTATTGCTTCATTCTGGTAACACTTTGAACTTAAATGGTAATTAAATAGTAAGCATAAACATAATGTTTTTACTTCTAACGTAAATATAATTGAATTAGATGTTTTAGGTTATTCATGGTTAACTGAATACATTAGCCTCTTTCTAGTAAATTCCTAATTTCTTCTGCTGTTTCGTATTAGAATTTAATAAAATGTTAAATAACTTTTCAACTTCACACGCACGTAGTAGACTGCAGTGTTGCAAGTTCACCACGTTATACATATGGAGGTGTACGGAGTCAAAGAGCAAGAGAGGGGATCTGTATCTCCTGAGCAGGGGACTATTCTACTTCTCTGGTGACCTAAGCAAGACATGAGGGTGGCACTGGGGGTGCTTAAAATGGGCAAGCCTGTGACTAGAGATATAAGTAGATATATCAAATGGGTGTATGTGCAGAGCCAGCACAATAGTGGGGAACATGGGGTCCTCTGGATGTTGCTGGACTATAGCTCACCTCAGCCTTTGCCAGGGTAACTGATGATGAGAAATCATGGGAATTGCAGCCCAGCAACATCTGGAGGGCCACATGTCCCCCATCTGTGGCCGAGCAAGTGGCAGTGTGGGGACATGAGTTTTACCGTGGTTGTCAAGTTAATGACATGCTGGGACAGATTACAAGATATTTGAATAGTATTCCCCATCTCCAACATTTCCACTGGTGCATTTAATATGTCCACAAGGCTTTATTTTGAGTGTGTTGCCCTTGTGAAGCAAGTGCTATGTCCCCACCTTGATCAATTTATTTGTGGCTATAAAACACCAAGACCATTTTTATGTATGACACAAAAGGCATTTTTGACTCTTTTTCTCTCTCTGCTTATGCCCGTGAATTAGCTTATTGTGGGACAGAAAGCAGCATAAATCATTTGGTGAGCAGGAGGAGAATTTGTTCTTTTTAAAAGCCATGTAAACTCACAGCCGTTGCCCCTTTTTGTGGCAACTAGGTTCAGTGCTTGTTTCTCAGTCAGGTACTTAGCAGCTTCAGTTTTCCACACTGCATGAGCTCCAGCTTTCAGAATGACATCTTTCCTCTGTTTAATCCTGGATATGTATGTTTTTGTTCTCTTGCTTCTAAATTTGGGGTTCAAACAAAACTGGAAGTATCTGCTTTGTTTCCTATGCCCCAATGATGCTGTTTAAACTAGTCATTTTGCAAAGTGCCTTGGTGATGTATGCAACCATCTACATGGACTGCACGTCATCAGATACTAAGAAGCGTTTTGTTCTTCATATGAGTCATCATTCCCTCTCTGACCTGCTCGTCTAATTGCCACTCGTTTATTCTTTGGGAATTCATTATCTCTGCCAGTAGCTTTTAACAAATAGGCAACAGCCTGGAGTGGCAGGTATTTGTCTCTAAGTAACCTGAGGGGTGTGACAAATCAGATGACCAGCGTTTAGGTATCTGGCATACTTCACCATGGTTCCCGACCAAACATGATTACCCACTGAAGCCTTCTGCATTTTATATGTTTGTTCCAAGGTCAATCCAGGGCAGGGCTATTTAACTGAAGGAGACAGTTCTGATGCTGTGTTTCGCTCCAGTTAAATGAGAGGCCTTGGGAAGGGGTTTTCTTGAAGCTTTTTGTCACTTGTCAAATTGTGTTTTAATCTAACAGTAGCTTGCAGGAAACAACTGGGCTATAAGACTAGAGCCTGTGCTGGGAAAGTTACTCCTTTCTGAACTATTACTTCCCTGATTCTCCAGCCAGCATGACCAGTGGTGATACTGGCTGGCAGATTCTAGAAGCTGTTGTCTGAAAAAGTAATGTTTCCCACCTCTACTTGAAATTCTACAAGAGGGCCACATCTTTTCTTTCATAGGCTGTTTTTTCTACCATGAGGAGAAGGCTTCTAAAATTAAGTTTAATTCATTGCTGGAGCACCAAAACTATTTCAATGCTTCCAGTTACATGGCTGGATAAATCAGGCAAGCATGCACAGATTAATCAGGGCTTTCAAACACAGCTATTCTTTACGGTTCCTTAACAAATCGAGAAATAAATTCTTCTTGTCAACTACTGCATACAAACTACAGGATCCGAAGAAGTCCAAAAAGCACTTGTGCCACCTTGGCATAGCATAACAAGTTGTGTCTCCTTAGTGAAATCTGAAGTCCTAGTTTCCTACTGCAATTTCATTGATATTGTTTTTGTATAAAATGCTTCAACAGGTTTACTAAGTAAAGCCTTTTTATTTCACAAGTCTGTGAAATAAGCACTATAATGGGTCTAAGAACAAGAGTTATGTATCTGTCTTTCCTATAACCTTTCCTTATATTTATTTGCTGTTTATACACTTCTGTCTTTGTCGTTCTAGGTATCTTTCAGCAAAGACCAGAGTTCCCGGTTCTGTGCTAATAATTCTATCAAATACAGGACTGGATTATGTTGTTCCATGCTACGTCTTTCACCTGTGTTGTTCTGTGGATAGGGCTTAGATGCTCCTGGTCTGGTGTTACGATTGACCCCTGGATTGGTCAGAATCCTATCCATCAGTGGCATGGGGTAGCGAAATGGCACTGAAGTGTTAGGCTTTCTATTAATGCCACCATAACAGTTTTTACATCACACACCTACACTGTATAGATTTCATACACTGGTGAACAAATAACCTCTGAAAGACCATAGGATTCAATCTAATCCCACTCTTCTGCCAGACCAACTGCTTGGTGTGATCTAGTAGTTAAATCTGCTTGACCTTGACTTGTGGGAGGGGTCTGGTGTCACAGCCTCCCCAGCCATGATACAAAATACATGCCCTTGGACTGCTACTTGGTACTCCCTCAGACCCCACAAGGTTCTTTGAAGCAGGAAGGATGCAATACTATGTGAGTCGCCCTAAGAAACTTCTGGAGGGTGAGCTTAAAACATAGTAAGCAATGCTGGGCACCCTTGTTCTGGCATTAGAGCACTGGGAAAAAGGTTCTGCCAGCACGGCCTTCTGGAAGTATAGCTTGTTGTTGTTTGTTGTTAGTATTATTATATTTATATCCTGCATTCTTCCCCAGACTGGGACTTAAGGCTTAGGTTAAAACAGATACAGCTTTAAAATTCACATCATGCAAAGATTAAAAATCTAATTAAACTAACAATAGAACTAAAAATAGTTAAAAGCATGATTGTTAAAAAGAAAAAAAAACAGTACAGTAGATTCTAAAAGACCCTTCCCACCTGCCTCCAAGCAATAAGCCCTCAAAGACCAGTCAGAAAAAAAAAATGCCTTCACCTGTCTACAGAAGAATAGCAGGAAGGGTTCTAGTCTAACCTCTCTAGGAAAGGAGTTCCAGAGCCTGGGAACAACCACTAAGAAGGTCCTTTCCCATGTTCACATCAGATGTACCTGTGAGGGTGGTGAGACAGAGGCCCTTTTCACATGTGGGGGGGGGGAACGGTGTAGAGCGACCTCTCACAGAGGTCGTCTACACCGTAGAGTGGACTGGCGTGGACTACTTTTCGTAGTTCCACACCAGAATCCACTCAGGAGCGGCCGGAACTAGCCGGGCTGCGTGTTTTTTAAAACCTCTTTTTAGAGGTTTTTAAAAAGCACGGAGCGCGCGGCCCCGTGCCGCTCCGTCGCCCGGCTCTAAAGTGGATCTGCAGGCGCGCGCAAGTGCGTGCCTGCAGATCTGCCCGGGGCGGGCTTCCGGCTGGCGAGCTTCTCCGGTTGGTGGAGAGCCTCCGCCAACCGGAAGCTGCCATCTGCGACGCCGGAGGAGTGTGAAGCAGCGAGCTCGCGCTGCTCCACACGGCGACAGACTTACCCGGCTGGAGGTGAGCTCCGTTTTTGGGCGTTTTCGCCCATTTCCCCCCTGACGTGAAAAGGGCCAAAGAGAAGGGTCTTCTCAGAAGATCTCAAAGGACTGGTGGGCTCATATGGGAAAATGCAGTCCTTCAGATAGCCTGGACCCAAGCAGTGTAGAGCTTTATAGGTCACTTTGACATACCCTCCAACTGTCTCTGTAGGGACAGTCCCAATTAATTCTCCACTGTCTGACCTTTTCAGTTGCTTTTAAAATTTCCCATTCTTCCATCTTCCTTCCATTCCTCAGCTTACTTCCATTGTTGCAAACTGAGTCCAAAGTGCAAACGTAGTTTGTACTCACTTAACTCAGCAGGGTGGAGAGGAAAGGAGGTGAGAGTCTTGCCCTTCCCAGTAGGCTTAGGCAAAAGCAAACTGCTGCAGCCTCGCCTGAACTGGGAGGTCTTCCTCCTTAATAACTTTTGCCATCTTGAACACATTCTGACATTGTATGGCTATACATATCCCAGTTCTCATTTGTCAAATATTGGAGTGTATGCTTTGAATTATGCTCAGAAACAGACAGCAGCCAGCCCTTGCAACAAGGAGCTGTTGCAGTAAGGGGGTTGCTGCATTACATTGTTACACTACTGTACATTCACGATGCTGGCCTCTCTTTGTGTTCTGTTGGCACAAGGGTATCTAACAGTGGACCTACGTAAGGTGTGAATAGGATCATACACCCAGGCTTTAATTCTGTGCTCATTTAATGTACATACAGATCAGAGTATGTTGCACTGAAGCCAGTGAGACCTAATTCCAAATAAATATTTATTATATCAGGTTGACAAATGCTTAGATGTGATGTGTTTCCAAAGACAAGTGCACTTGGCAAAGTAGTACCAAGTAAAGTTTGAGTGCTTTCTGTTATGGTTGTGCTCCAGGGTACATCAACCAAGTTCTGACCTTTGGGTTCAGTGCCTGTATGTGGGGTTGTGGGATGCTTAGTTAATGATTTCAGGTGCCCCGTCCCTCCATTATATTAAGATCATGGTTATTCTTTCACTCCCATTTCTTATGTAGCATTCAAAGCAGGAGATGCCTCCAGGGAAAAGGTCAGGAGGATAGCATGCCTAATTGCTAGAGCCAGCAGAATTTGAGATGGTGTCCTTGTTGTTTATCTTTAATTTAATCAAGGTTGGCTGGTTGTCCCAACCCCTAGGCACACAGTCATGATACTTAAAATTGTTCAAATTAAAGCCTAACAGAAAGCAAGCAAGCAAGCTGCTCAGTACTCTCCAAGCACAAAAGAAAATAAATGCAAAGATTTTCCACAAGCAGATGAACCCTGCTTTTGTGAACAGACAGGCGTTGTTCTTTAATTACACTTAAGAATTGCCAATTGGCTCCCTTTAATTTTGTTCCTTTTTTATCATACAAAAACTTTCTTAGGCACTTCAAGACCAGTTCATATTTCCTCAGCTTGCAATGGTCTTGGCTGTTGTGTCTCTAAAGCCTTGTATATGGCTTGAGATCCAAGTATAGAAAGGACTATCTTCTCTCACATGAACCTGTCTGACTACAGTTGACTGCCTCTGAAGCCCCTCTCTGAGTGCCACTGAAGAGTCTGGAAAAATGACTTTCTCGACCTATAATTTCTGGAATTCTCCAACTGGTATGTTTGCTGGCCATGCTGGCAACAGGATTCTGGAAGATTTATCCCAGAAAGTAACTGTTCTAGGCTCTGTCCCTGACATCAGAAAGTAGGCAATGAAAGAGACACTCTCCCCAGAGGAACACACCCAGCCTCAAACTTAGGTGTCATGCAGTTTTATATATGATGAGATATGTATATGTACCTGTGCATGAGTACATATCACACACAAACGTTGTTGTAATGTACATTCAAGTCAACTCTGATTTACAACAACTCTACCCTGGAGTTTTCTTAGCAAGATTTGCCATTGCCTTCCTCTGAACTTAAGAGGATGTGACATGCCCAAGATCACAGAGTGGGTTTCCATGGCCAAACAGAGAATCAAACCCCAATTCCCCAGAATCCTAATTCAGCACTCAAACCATTATACCACACTGTCTTTTACACACACACACACACACACACTTACTTACTTACTTCATGGCCAGCCAAAAATATTTTTTATCCTAGAAGCAAAGGAGAAGATGGTACACTGTTCCATTCTACTTCCAGAAGCTGAATGGAGAGGCAGTTAATTCTTATTTCAGCAAATAGATGGAATAGTACCCTCCACCACAACTAAGGTTGCAGGTTAGCTATGCAGGGTGGAGGACAGATTGTATGATATACACAGCTGTGCCCAGAGTTGATGAGAACAGCAGGAAGGCTGTTGTTACTGCCACCCAACATTTGTGACTTGAAGGGAATGACTTGTTTTGTCTAATGTTAGGCCCAGGCTTGCCTTTTTTTTTCACAGACCAAAATCATGGGGGTGGGGAGGAACGCTTAACACTTTGTCATTGCCAGATCAGATATAAAGCAATATACTTTCCTCCCGTTGCAAATAATGGGGTGGGGGGATAGGAGGCAGGATTTAGATTTAAATTTGCAAAACATGAGGTTATAACAGAATCTCCATTGCACCTAAAAATGCCTTTTACCTATTCTGTATCCCTTAACTTGTTCCTTGTCCATATATTCGTGTAAATTGTACTTATATTTAATGATCTGATTAAATCCTAAGGGTTGGTTATTTCACAGTCTATTTGCATAAGTAAAACTGTACCTTATTTGCAGTTTTCTTTTCTCATACTTTTTAGTACTCAAACATCTCACATTATGAGAAGATTCACAAATATGAGATTAAATGGTTATGAAATTCTGTTGGAGGGGACACTTGGAGTGTGGGGGGAACTTCACAAGATTTAACAAGCCTTATAAGTGCATATTTACTGATCTACAGAATTTGAAGGCACTTACTCCCAAGTAAGTTTGCATACAGTTGTGGTGAGATAAGCTTGAAGTTGCTAGCTATCTTGATTGAGATGGACAGAACTGTTCCAGTCAGGAGAAGATGGAAACCACAGATATGGGATTAGGTAGCAAAATGATCAAGATTGTACAGTGGAACAGAGATGGATTTTGTTGGCTTGTAGATGGATTTTTAGCTTCCATTTTTGACAAGTAGAAAATGGGACTGTGGCAAGAGAAAGAACATGATGTGTTTGTTTGTTTAGAGGACAGACGGATAAACAGAGAACTTTCATCTTCTAACACGTGTGTGTGTGTGTGTGTGTGTGTGTGTGTGTGTGTGTGTGTGTAAGGGAGTTTGAAGATAACTTAAAATGCTTCACCATTTATCCTAATCACAGAGTGAGTCAGTGATAAATTATGTTTATCCAGTCCTGTATTCAGCTTCTTCTACCACAGGGAAACAGCAGCTGAAAATGTAGAGTAGGGCCAGATTTTCCTCCCACTTCGCAAATGAGGATGAGAGAATTAAGTGAGCTAGTGAAAGTTATGAGGTTATCATATCTACTGTTGAGTACCTATGATCCTAAGGGGGAAAAAAAAATTAGTCATTACCAACCAGTCTTGTAATGCAAAGACTTTGCACATATGGCTGCCAAGGAAGAAAAAATTGACTAGTTACACAATGTCTTTTGACTTGTAACATTGGGAATCCTTTGTCTGAAAGCATCCTTCAAGTGAGTTCCTATCCATACAAGAGGGCAGGGAGGGTGGGAAGACAAATAGAAAAGACATTAATTTGACTCAGGAAGATTGCTGTGAGAAACTGTGAGAGGAATACTTGGCCTTCAAAGAACAGAGCACAGAATCACCTCACAAACAGAGCTGGATTTTTATACTGGCAGGTCTGGAATCTTACCTGAGAATCTCTGACTGAACTAAAGAAAACTCTTGTACAGATCCTAGTGGTCTCAAAGATTGGTATTACTCTTATGTTAGCTGCTATATGTATATTAATTAGTATTAATTGGTTAATATTATACACATCTCAGGTTGTGTGTGCCGGGTGGGGTACATTGAAATCCTTGCTCAACCATGGAAACCCAGTGGGTGGCCTTGGGCAAGTCACACTCTCTTAGCCTCAGAGGAAGACAATGGCAAGCCCCTTCTGAACAAAATCTGCCAAGAAAACCCTGTGATAGATTCACCTTAGGGTCACCCTAAGTCAGAAATAACTTGAAGGCACACAACAATTGTGATTCTACAGATGTGTTTGGAATGCAACTCCTATGCAGTCACTTACCAATGGGTATGCTGATGAGGGCTGTTGGGTAACTTTAGGTGAAAAACATCTTCAGAGCCACAGTTGTCCACCCTTGCATTAAGTCATGCGTTAAAAAAGCAGCAAGAATGGGATGAAAGCCCAATCAAATTAATAGTAAAGTGTCTCATGTTTGGTGTACTAAGAAAAGTGTGGCCAGTTGTTGAATTATAGGAGATTTGGATCTGTCTAACACCCAAGTAGACTAAATGCAGCCTTCTAGATGTTGCTGAACAGTTAAGGATTCAACTGTTATGGAGCACAGGCAATCAGGCATAGCTAAAGACATCCCATATAAAAACCAAATAGAAGTAACACTTACTTATAAAAGGATTCCTTAAGATGGGGCAAATGTGTCAGGAGACTGCTGACATTACTGCATTTGTTGTTGTAGTTCTCAGGTGTTTTTTTTTTTAAACTCAAATATTTCTGTCATGCCAAACTCTTTTCTGACAATTCCCAGAACTAGTTGTAACATTTTATTCCCATTCCCAGGTGGCTTTCTTTTTAAATTCTGAGACATACTGGAACAAAATAGCTCTCTCATTCTTCTCCTTTCTTCCCCATGAAATAATTGTAGAGTTACATTGCTAAGGTGCTATAGAGCATCAATGAAATAGCAGTTTTGCTCTAGAACACTGTAACTCCAAGGGGAAAAAAATTTAGAGAGGACAAAATTTACTGTTTAGATCACATGGCCACATGAGCAAACCATGCCCTAGTTTGAAAAAGGAAAAAAAAAACTTTTGAAAAGCCCTGGTGCACATCCAAGAAATCATTACAAATATCCCCTCCCCCCCTACCCAAAAATGGAACAAGTGGATATGGAGGCAACAGCAAACCTCTTCAAAGGACCTTATACAGCAAGAACTCAAGCTTCTTTAAATCAAACTGGAACAGTACATAGATTTTTTCTCTCCTACAATTCTTCTTACTTTCCATTGTTTGTTGGGATTCCACAAGGTTCTATCTTTGGTTTTATGTCCCTTCCCTTGTATATTCTCTGTTGGCCAAAGTGAGTCACTCCTTTGGTGTGAACTCCTCATTTTTATGTTCCATAGTTATTGTTTTCTGTTTCTGCTCATAACTGTGAAGCTGATATCCCATCTTGGCCCTCACAACACAATTTGAAGTCAAGCATAAGCAAATCTAATTGTATTACCTTCCTTGCTGGTGTCCCTCCCAGTATTCTAGAAATATTTACTAATGGTAATATACCTCTTCAGTTGTTTGCAGTCAGTTAGGCTGTACCCCTACATATGCTTGCGTGGCAGTAAATCCCACTGAGCTCAATGTAGTTTGAGTAGACATGCATACATTACACTGTTCCAAGGCAAAGGTGTTAAAATTAAATCTGAGCACTTAGAAGTTTGGAATGCTCATGTGTGTATCATATGAACATTCCAAACTTCTAAGTGCTCAGATTTAATTGTAACACATTTGTGTTGGACCCTACAAGACTGAAGAAAGGGGGCAAATGGTATTTCCCACCCTTCCTTCCATCTTTATTTGCTCTTTATTACAAGGAAGGTAGGATAATTTAGATCACCTTCAAGGCTGGTCCAAATGTCCTCCTCCTGTGTTGGTGATGTGGTTGGCAGTCAGGAGTCGTTCAGATTGTTTCCTTCTTCTACTCTGCTCCCACCCTTCCCACTCTCTGGCCATTTCCTCACTAGCCTGTTATAGTGCTATGATTCCACTTTCAACATCCTGTGGAATCCTGGGGTTTGGCCCCTCCCGAAACTGCAAACCCCAGGATTCCATAGGATGTTGAAAGTGGAATCATAGCGCTGTAACAGGCTAGTGAGGAAATGGCCTCTGTTGTCAGAAAGGTGAGGGGGAGACCTGTATCTGTCCAAGAACTTCTAGGATCAAACTCTTAGTACATTAACAGCATCCTGATCTGTCTTTTCCTTCATTTATTAATTCTGTTGCAGAGACCCACTGTTATTTTTTGTCAGTTCTTGGAAAAATTCAGCCATTTCTTTCTTTTGATATACCTCAGGGCTAAACTGCTATTTGTATTAAATGCCTAGCATACTGTTTCAAACATCTGGGATTATTGTCAAGTCTTTAGGCTCAGTGGGGAGGCTAGGGTGATTTTGGAAATAAAAACAAGCTGGGGACAATTTTAAATCTCTCTCACTGTGCACAATGGTCTTGATCTGGGCAATGACTGTGTACACTTTAGTGTAAAAAAAAAAAAAAGGTAGCAATATAAACCTGAATGCTATTGTGTGTATTTAACATACATAGCAGGTAGCACATTCTTAAGACCTGAGTTCACTTTTGTGTTCTTTCTCATTTTGAACAGACAAATTATCTTCTTAGTAGGCTCACTACTTCTTATCTTTTATCTCTTACGTAATTCATCACTTTGCTGCTTGCCTGGTTGTCCCATCTTGCTATTCTACCTAAATGTCACCTCAGTACTTTTATCTGACTTGCTATTGTTTTCCGGACTTCTACTAGCATACAGCTCTTCTTTCTTTCAAACTTTGTGATTTTGCTCCCTCCTAATTCTTCCCCTTGATTTCTTCTCATTTCCCTTCATTCTTTATGCTTTGTTCAGTTTAGTCTTGAGGTTAGGCTTTTTTTTCCCTGTTGGTTCTATCTCCTGCTGACACTGAGGCTGTAGACCTGGAGAGATCTTTTTAAAAGTGTATTGTATAGAAGCAAGTATGATTACCATAACTAAAAAATGAAATGTTACAGTGGACAAGTATGTTACCTCACCTTTATTAAAATGTTGTGGAGCCATCAGTAGTTAGATAAAATTAGCTTAAGCAGCGGATCTAGCCTATGAACTATCAGTAGCCCTTCTTTGAGCTAAAGTATACAGATAAGTAACTCATAGAAGGTCAGGCTATTTGTCTATCTAGCCTCATGTTGTTTGATCCCACAAGCAGAAACTCTTCTGAGGGTCTCTAGTAAAGAATTTTTCCCTCATCGTTTTTTCTGTTCATTGCAGACCTTGCACAACTTAATTTCTATCAAGAGAAATATTTTCTCATTCATTAGACTTTGTGTTTTTTATATGAATTATATCCTTGGAGCAACTGTGGTGAATGCATAATGCATCTTGTTTAATGACTCCTTCAGAGACTGTTCCTGTGATATCATCAGAGCCCATCTTTAAGTGTCTCAAGTTTGGGCCCTGAAATTTCAGGGTCTGGGATGCTCCTGACAAGGCAGTCCTACCACCATTCAATAGAAAGACTGGCTGTCCAACAAGATAAAATTAAGATAAAGATCCAATTAAAAAAAAAAAACATATATTGGCAGGACTCATGGAGGCATTGCAGGCTGTGGCAGAGAAGTCTTCATTCTATTGAATTTATTCAATTATCCAAAGTGTGAAGCAGTAACCAACTGTACATTCTTAAGGATTCCTTTTGAAATGGAGAGTTTTTTAGGCCATTTGAGAAATTGTTTTCTGTTTTTCACTAGGATTATTCTAAGGAGACACAGGTCTCCATTTTGTGGCTATTTATCTGCATTTTATGATCCCATTATGCTGTTGTAGTTCACAGCTGGAACACACATATAATTCCTGTCCCTAAAGATTTCTGGCAGATAGTTTCACCTTTGCAATAGCTCTGAAATAGATTAACTCTGTTAAATCTAACAATAATTTTTTAAGAAAAAAAGAATTTGTCACCATAACTATTTGCTAGTTATTTCTGTTTGTATACTCATGTCTAATCTATTTTACATTTTATTACAATGGGGTATTTTATTACAGAAGTATTTATGGTAGTTTCCATGAAACTGTAATCCTGCTTGGAAGAAGAATAGTTCCTTAATGCACTGATTCAGTAAGCAGGGAAACAGTTCACATGGTCATGTTCCAGGTTGGTAAACAGGAAAACAAACAAACAAACAAACAAACTAACTTTGATGCAGGGCCTTATTTTGGATGAGTGTGCTAGCTTGGCTTGTACTACATAGATATGGCTGGATGAAGCTGGGTGGAAGGGTGTAACCTCTCCCAGTTCTGTCCATTTGGGTTTTCTGTGCACCAGTAGTTAAGGTCTGAGGGCACAGAGATGGCATTGTGCAGTGGTTTATCATGATTCAATTTCCCTTGCCAGGTGACAGAGCAGGGACTCTGTAGGTATACTGCCCACGTCCTCAATGTTCAGCAGTCTTCCTTCCTGAGTCGAATTAGTCTCAGCAGTGCTGTTGGAGTCTCCTCTGCTTCTTGTACTGGAGAATGTCAACATCTATGCTGCGTTTGTTTTGTCAGGAGTGGCTCAGGACTCCATGTCCTCTGTGAAGATCATGAATCTATTCCAACTGGTATCTGGTCCCGCTTGTACTGTAGACCATACTCTGGACCTAGTTTCTGTGCTGGGCAGGATGATGGTAATCTGGATATGGAGGAACTTGCCATAGTTCCTTTGTCATGAACAGATCATGTTCTAGTGGGACTTAGAATCACTGGGACGCAGGGTCTCTGCACTGGTGTGCATGGGCACAAGTGTGTATGTGTGTATATGTGTGTGTGTGCATGCAATTAAGATGGTCTACCCTAGGAAGCTTATGGATCTGGATGGATTCCTGATGGCTCTTGGGTAATTTGCTGTTGCCTTGGCATGTGAGCCTGTTGGTGCTCAGAGTGATGGACACAATCACTCTTTAAGTGTTCCCCTCCCATGAAGTGGAGCCAAGTAAGCCTCCTGGTTTAATAGGGAGCTGGCAGTGATGAAACCAGTGGGTCAGAAGCTAGAGCACTGATGGTGGAAATGTTGGAGCAGGTCAACTAAACATAGGCTACAGCACATTAGAAAGCCTATTCAGTGGTGATCGTGTCAGTTAAGAGACCATGTTTCACCATTACATCCACACAGTGTTGTTCAGCAACGTTCTTCTGCATGGCCAGAGGTCTTCTACGTTCAGCCCACTGCAACAGAATGTTGACCATTCAGCAGTCTGCTGTGAAGAATTTGCACAACACTTTGTAGACAAAATCACTCTGATCTCCACTGACTTGGATGCCATAATTGAAATAGGTCCAGTGGATGTAACCTTGGCCCCTGCTGTTATTGGATACATTTTCATTTGTGCAACCTGAGGATGTGGACAGGATCTGGACCCACTCCATTCCTGGCTCATAAAAGCAGCCAGAGGGGAGCTAGATAAGTAGTGAATGACTCAGTGTGGTAAGACAGATTCCTAGCCTGCCTAAAGCAGGTGATGGTGAGGCTGTTACTGGAAATAAACCTCCCTGGACCCTGACATATTGTAGAATTATAGCTAGTCTCCGGTATCCCTTTCTTGGGCAAGGTTACAGAGCATGTGGTGGTTACCCAACTCCAAGGGTCCTTGGATGGGTAAATTATCCAGATCCATTTCAATCTGTCTTCAGGACTAGTTATGGAAAAGGCTTTGGTTGCCTTGGTGAATGACCTATGCCAGGAACTAGACAGGGGTACACATCCCTGCTGGATCAGCAGCTTTTAATATCATCAGGTATTGGATCCTTCTGGGCTACCTCTTTTGGATAGAAGTTGGGAGTACTATTTTACTGTAGTTCCAATGCATCTTAGAAGGGCAAACTCAGAACGGGGTGCTGGGGAGTTCCTGTTTGATCCCCTGGCCATTGGCCTGTGGGGTCCCTTAGGGTTCAGTCCTGTCCCTCATCTTGTTTAATATCTACATGAAACCACTTAGAGAAGTCATCCTGAGTTTTGGGGTTTAGTGTCACCAGTTGTACTGATGACACCCAATTCTGCCTCACCTTTCCATATCTCCAAGGAAGCTGTTTCAGTACTAAACCAGTGTCTGTTGTCAGTAATAGATTGAATGAGGACAAAAAAACTGAAACTTAATCCAGACAAGGGAAAAGGGGTTCAGCCCCTGTTGGATGGAGTTACAATCCCCTTAAAATCTCAGGTTCCCAACTTGGATTTACCCCTCGTCTCAGATCTGAGCCTGAATACTCATGTTTCCACAGCAGCAGCAAGAGTGTATTTGTATGTTAAAACTAGTGCCCCAGTTGTGCCCATTCCTGGAGATGTTGAATCTGGCTTTGATAGCCTTGATTGCAAGGATTTGGCTATTAGATCCTGTTTGAATTGCTGTATTGCATTCTATGTGGGACTCCCTCTGGAAACGGTTCAAAAACTGCAGCAGCTCCAACATGCTGTAGCCAGACTGCTGACTGGGGCTAGTTACAGGAGCATATAACTTACATATTGCAACAATTTCTCTGGCTTCTGGCTTGTTTCTGAACACAATTCAAAGTGCTGGTTATGGCCTTTAAAGCCTTGTACAGTTTTGGTCCAGACCTATCTTAAAGACCATATCCCCTTCTATGAGCCTGTGTGATTTTTAAGATATTTGGGGAAAGGCTTCTCCATGTCCCACCACTGTTGTAGGTGCGTTGGATGAGGATGAGGAAGAGAGCCTTCTCAGTGACTGCTCCCAACTTATGGAATCCCCTCCCATTAGAGACTTGGTTGACCTCTTGTCTACTCTCTTTTCACCAGCAGCCAAATACTTCTTTATTTAGGCAGGTGGCAGAAGGATCTGTACTTTGATCTTAACTTGATGTGAGACACTCTGTGAGAAAGGCAGGATGAGGATAATGACAATGATGTATATGCATAATTTTTCAAAAGATGGGGAAAGATGTTGTAGGAGAGTTGTCGTTGCTTGGATACATGTGTTAATTTCTTCTGTCACATTGAAAGTGGACAGAGTGTCCAAAGTGAAGCATCTGATACCAACACACTGAAGAATAACATCAAGAGGCTTTGAACCTCCAGATGTTGGCATGTTTTAGATTATGTGGAAGTATTATGATATACAAATAATAGCTGAAAGGCAAAGTCAGGAGATTGGTTCTTGGAGTTATGACATAAACCAGATATGTCCCTGGGGAGAAAATTTGTGGGTGAACGTCTTAACATATGCATTATTCATTTGGGGGTTTGGGAATACTGTATGGGTAGCATTATGCTAGGACTGGGCCACAAGGAGAGGAATCATCTCCTCTGTCATCTTTAGTATTGTTCCTTTCTAAAGCTCCTTTGTTCCTCATGACCCTGTATGGCTTAGTCAAACAATAAATCACTCAGGATGTTTGGCACAATGCAAGGTTTACTGGAGCTACAGTAACAGGAGATGACATGTGTGCCAATCTTTCTCCAACATGCGATAATTCACAGCAGAGGCACTCCACTCATGAGCCAATAACCACCTATGTGGACGAAGTCTGAGATTTCACAGGTTGGTGCAAGCCCTGCTAACAGCCACATGAGAATTCCACATTGGCAGCCTGAGGCAGCCTCATAGTAACAACTTTTTGAGAACATGAGAACAGTGCTGGATCAGACCAACCATCTATCTAGCAGAGCCTGAATTTTATTTTACTTTTTTTGAAATTTGCCTTCAAGAATCTCCCAGACTTTCTGGCCAGTTGACATGCTGACTGAGGGATTCTATGAGCCATAATCCAAAGAAATAATTTTTACAGGCTCTGCTATCTAGTGCTGTTGACCATATCAGCCAATCAGATATTTTAGCAAAGTCCACAGGCAAGGCAGAAAGGCATCAGTCTCATCACTTAGTACACACATATACGCAACTGCCTGCTGAAACTCAAAGGACAAATCTGCCTCTGAATCTGCAGGTGCCTTTTAGCTACTGTAGCTACTAGCTGTTAGTTGACTTCTCCTCTATTAATTTGACTAATCCCCTTTTAAAACCATCTAAGCCAGTAGCCATCACTGCATTGAGTAGCAGAGACTTCTGCAAGTTCATTAAGTTAATTAATTCTGTAAGTTTCATTTGTCTATCCTGAATCTATCCTTCCCTTCAGTTTCACTGCACGACCTCAGGGTTCTGTAATTCTCTCCCTCTATCTCTCATATTCTCTCCCCACTTTCTCCACATCAGACACAATTTTATAAACCTCTGTCATTTGCTGCAGCTGTTTATCTATCATACCTTCTTAGGCTTGCCTTCTTAAAACCAGGGCATCAGCAGTTGCAGCTGGCTGTAGCATGTTGACAGTCTGGCTCATACTCAGTGCTTCCCATCATTAGAAGTGTTTACATGCTGCTGGTGAAAAGGAGATTATGCCAGTATAACCAATAGTGCTTAACTATTGCTGTTATTCCTCCAAATGAATTCACCCCCATAATTGCCAGATACTTATTAGCTGCCTCAGGAAAGCATAATATAACCACCCTGTGACTATTTTTAATAAAGAAGAGGAGATAGATGGATGTTAAATGGGTAGGAACAGACGGGAATGTGGGTTTGAGAGGCTGGCAGCTAGAGGAGGGGTAAAGTAGGCCAGCTTCCATTAGATCCCATCTGTAAACTACTATCTGGATCCAAGCCATAATATATTAAGAATCTTGTCAGATTAAAAATCTATCTGTCATATGCCACATTACTTATAGTAATAGTAATGCACTAGTAACTGTTACCATAGAAGGTAATATAAACATACCCTCCTTAGAGCATAACAACAATACTGGTGTGTCAAAAGTGTGAAGTAAGCCAGTAAGCTCCATGTTGTTGTTGGGGTCTTCTAGTAGTTTCTGACATGGTTACCCTAAGGCAGGGGTGTCAAACTCAATTTCATCTTGGGCCGCATCAGCATTATGGCTGCCCTCAAAGGGCCAGTCGTATCTGTAAGACTATATAAATGTATCTACTCTTTTATCATATTAAATAATTGCCTCCGCATCTGATTATTACTGGTTTTTAAACTGTCTTCCCTCTGCATAAACTTTATTTGTCTTGGACATTTGGGGACTATTTCATCGTAGTTTATGGTCCCTGTACCTCTGTAAAGTAACACAGAATTGGTCAGTATATCCAAAGTGTGCCTCGTTCTGCCCCCAGGCTCGCCAGGCGGGGGTAGTGCCACTGCTGCAGCAAAGGTGCAAGGGCCCCCCCAAATCTGAGCAGTGCACCAATGGTTCTTGGGCCATATGGTCCTGTCCTGGCACTGCTACACACTGGATGCCTCACCAGGCATACAGGAGAGGTGTCTCTACACATACGGGTGTAAAGAGGCGAGTCCCGCCGTTGCGGGATGAGTAGATCAGCTTGGGCACAGAGCTCCTTCCGCCTGGTGCTGGGCTGCTGGGCGTGAGGGGGGCAGGCAGCAGGGCCCACGCGTCCTTCACCGGTTCCCTGGAGATGTCGAAGGGGAGCGACTGGCCAAAGGCCCTCAGTCAAGCTGCAGGGCAGAGCAGGTACTTGACCCTGGGTCTCCCCAGGTCAGCCCTGGTGAGTGCTTGGTGGGGGCACGGCCAACGAATAGCACGTGCCGTAGGCTTCATTTCGGAGGAAGGACCCGGCAAAAACCACCTTGCCTACGGAAACCCTGTGGGATTCATGCGGACGCCGTAACTCGGCAGGGACTCGAAGACGCGCGCGCGCTCCTCAAGCCTTCTCGGTCGCTTCGAAAGGCTTGCTGTGGATTCCCCTCTCTCCAGACAGGCCGAAGGCTTTACCTTCGCCAGTAACTCTCGCTGGCGGCTCCTTCGTTTCCCCTCCACGCGCCCCCCTCAACAGTTTAAAAAAAAAACATCCACCGGGAGGCCCTCACTAACTTCGGTGAGCGACGCATCAGGCTTCCGAACCGGAGCACAACCGTACCCGGGATCGCGCTCCGCCCCCCGCCGCGGCTCAGTACCGCCGCAGCCTCCGGCGCCGGTCGGCGGGGCCGCCCCCGCCTCACTCTCCTCGGCTGTCTTCGACGCCCCGCGCCCTCTCCCCCGCCGCGCCTCTCTCCGAAAACACAAAAAAGTTTGACGTATTCCTCCCGGATACCGAGTGACCAATCAAGCGGGGTCTAAGGAGGGGACGCAGCCAATCGCTCGTCCCCAGGAATACTCCAGGGGTGGGATTTGCCAGTTCCTCTGAAATACGGCCTACGGCACCTGGTGCCGGTCCCCCGTCCAACTAATCAATTCGAGATAGATAGAGCTCAGTGTATGTGTGTGCGGGTGTGTTTGTACACATATACACGTGCACACACACAAATACATATATACATATACTGTGTATATTAGAATTATTTATATACACCCACACACGCGCAGAGAGAGCAAAACCCCCACTAGTATATACTATAGTAGTGTATAGATTAGTCAGTAGATGAGTTGGATGGGAGCCCGAGAAGGAATACCAGGTTGCTGCAGGCTATGTTTCAGAGGAAGGAAATGGGAAAAGCTGCCTCTTGTCTAGGAAAACCCTATGCAGAATTCACGGGGTCGCTTTAAGTCGACTTGAAAGCACACACGCACCCAGATTTTTTTAAAAAACCCCAGCAGATTGGGAGAAGAACCGAGGAAACAGACGCCGTCAAATAATTACTACAACGTTACAACGTTTCTGCGTAGGTCTTGGTTTTTTAAAAAAGAAAACCCCCAAATTATTATCGTGAAAAACGCAGGGGGAAGATAGTATATATAAATGCAAAATCGGTTTCTAACACGAAATCAGAAGGAAACGCCGAAATCCGGCGGGTGCAGCCTTGAGCCCAGGGTCGCGCCACTGGTTCGCTCAGTCCGCCCGGGGAGCTGTCAGGGCCGCCCCCGCTCGGGCGCCGAAGGGGGCCTCTGGGAGAGACTCCCCCGCCGACACTTCGGGCGGACCTCGCCCGCCCCTGTGCAGAAGAGCGGACGCGTGGCTCTTTCCCTCTCGGGGAGACGGCAAAGCTCTACACGCGGCCAAGGACGGGCAAGCCGACGAGCGACGCTGGCCCCTCCACGCCGGCTCTCCTGCCGCCGTTGTGAGCGGCAGATTTTCCCAGCCGGGGACTTCTCTTTCTCCTCCTCCAGCTGGCCGGGAAGCGCGCGCGCCCCCGCGGCACACTGGAAGTGGGCGCGCTCGCGAAGCACCGACGTTTCGCCTTTTTGTTTTTTTGACTGCTTGCCCCCGTCCTTCTTTGCCTCCCCGCTCTCCCTTCCCCCTCCCACCTGTGTTTTTGCCCTCCCCTCCCCTCCCCTCCCCTCCCCCCGCCCTCCCATCGCTCCGCCGCCCCCCCCCCTCCTCCTGGCAAAAAGCAATGAAGGCCGAGCGCTTCGGGCGCCGAGGGGGAGGAAGCGCACCTGGCACGCCGCCGGGTCACCGGTGACTGACAGGCCCGGGAGCCAATGCCGAGAGAGGCGGGGTGCAGATGACCCCCCCTCCCCCATTTACCCTCCCAATCCTCTCCTTCTTGGTCTCTTTAGGCTGCGACCGGCTGGGGGGGAAATCTGCACCCCACCAGCAGGCGCGGGTGTTTCCTTTCTGGTCCGACCAGGCGCGTTGTTGTTGTTGTTGTTTCACTGACAGACACAGCAGGTGTTTGCCCCTTAAGCCTTGAAATCTGAAATAAGGGGTCATCGATTCTCGAGCGCCGCTTAAACCCCCACTGCAAGGGAACGAATTACAGATAAAATCAGAGGCAGCATTGGAAGCGTATGTGCGGAAGCGAAGTGGGTTTGAGTAGGAGTGGCGAGATTCCTGGAAAGGTGTAAATGGCAGCTCTGGGGGGGGAGGGGGGAAACGCAACAACACACTAGTGTTTTATGAGGATTTGTTGTGGTTAGTTTCACATCTCTCTAGCAAAATGCTCGTCGTCATCATGACAGCAGGCAAGGGAGGGATTTCAGAGGGGGCGCAGGGGAGAGGGTCATCGCGCAAAACACGCTACACGCGAGAGAGGGAGAGAGCGAGCGAGCGCGCACCCGCACCCGCCAGTGGAAGTGGGTCCACCCAGGCTGGGAAAGGAAGGGCGATTTTCGCCCTCGTCGCCCATGAGGAAGGGCTGCGCTTCGCTCCCCCCCCCCCCCGAGAGAGAGCGCACGGGAAGAGGCGAGCTTGACAAGACCTCTGCTCCCTGGCACGGGTGAACTCAGCCGCTGAGAATCAAGCCACCACCTGCCCGCCCGCTCTCGGACTTGCTCTGCCCTGGGTGCCGCTTGTGTTCGTGAGAACGAGGAGTACTCATGTTATATGCATTGGGAGCTGTTTTAGAGAGAGAATAACTGTAGCGATTACCGATTCCAATCAAGCAGGACCCTGCCCCCCCTCCTTTTTTGATAATCCTCGTCGTCATCACAAGAGCTACGCCTCTGTGTAAGAGACCGGGAACACTGCAAGTGATCTGGAAGACGCGCACCTTCCCATGACATACACTGCCGACGTATTTCTTTTGTTCCCTTGATACCTTTGATGGCGGCGGACTGTGGTGCGCAAAGCTTTCTGCCATCAGAAAATTGCTGTTCTTTTTACGGTGCCACGAGACTCTTTGTGGTGATTTGGACCAACAGGTTTTGCAGGATTTTGAAACAATACAGAAAATTTTTTGTAACTGCTTGCTATAACCCACAACCCGCCAGGATCAGCAAACCCCTCTTTCCCCAGCCCCTTTCAAACTGCCTTCTGCGTTGGCAGATGGAAGTATCCTCCCGTCGCTGTCCCCTGGGTGTTAAAAAAGTGAGCTAACCAGGGATGGAAGCGCCCCTGAGGGGTAACTACAAGCAGGGTGACAACAGATGGGGAGCTAGGGAAACGCTCCCTTCCTCCATGACACCTCCCGAATAAAACGAGAAGCGTTTGGCGCACGTAACCCACCAAGCCTGCTTCTTGCTGAGGCCTGCCACTGAACCAGGCTGTCACTTTATGGGCAAGAGAAGGCCTGAGAGCCGCCACCTGCCGCGGACCCCCCCCCGCGCCTCGCCTGCGTGGTTCGGCGGCTCCGCGCTCCCCGCGCTGGGCAGCTGCCCGCTCGCCTGCCCTCCGCTCTGCCTACAGAGGTTCCGACCCGCTTCCTCGATGACGTCGGCAGAGCAAAGAGCACCCTGGGCGATGTAGTTTCCGCGCGGCAGGGAGGGAGGGGCGTGGCTAATGGGAATGACGTAGGGGTTTGACGTAACCGCAGGCCCCCTAGCAGCAGGGGGTGGTGTTAACGTGGAGAAGGGCTAATGCTCATTGGCGCCGGAGGTGGAGGGGAGCGGAGGGAGAACGGGGTGGGGGTGGGGGTGGGAAGAGGCGGCGGCGGCGGCGGATAAAGTAAAATGGCGAAGAACGGGCTGCGCGGAGACTAGAAGAAAATGTGCATTGGAGCGGCGGGAGCGGGAGGGAAGAGAACCCGGGGGGCGACGGGGAGGACCGGGGAGGAGCACTGCAAGCGGAGCAGGGGCGGCTTTGGCCCGAGATATTAAATAGTGTGGGTGAAGGGCGACTGCAGAAGGAGTGTGGAAACAGCAGCCAGAAGAGACCCAGCTAAACCCCGAGAAGAACGACTCCCAGAGGGACAAGGGCGAGACTTGAATCAGTTCTCAATTATAAACTGGTGGGATTATGGTGGGAAAAGTATGAAAGAAATAGATCTATTCCTGATTACTTTTCCAAAAGTATACAGACAGCTTCTGTAGAGGATAGGGACGGGTTTGTGCTAAGCGTTTCGTCCTTCGGGAGCCGAGCTGGAAAGAGCAATAACATAAACCCCCCTGCAAGGCAAGAGGATGAAGAAAAGAAAGAGGGGGTGGGAGGGGTTAGGAGCAGGTGTGTGAGGGGGGAGAACGGAGGGGGCGGGCATGATTGGCCTTATTGGCAGCTGAGGAAGGCCAATCGGAAGCAGCGATTGGGGTTGGGGCCGATCGATTGGCAGGTTGGTGGGTGGGGCCGGATGGAGTTGTGGGCGGAGAGTGGGTGGGCGTGACCACACGGGATCGAAGGGGCGGGGCAAGGGAGGGCATATATAGGGGCGCGGCCAGGGCTCGGGCGCTACAAGAAGCGTCAAGCAGCTGCCGAGGCGGAGCGCGCCCTCTGTCTCTCTGCCGTCCCGGGGTGTGAGCAGCGCAGTCCTCCCTTTTCCTCCCCCCTTCTTTGGGTTATGGGGCTTCGACGCTGAGCCCCCCTCCTTCCTTTCCTTCACCCTACCCGGACACTCGCCGGGATTGTTTGCACTATTCACGTCACCTTCCCCACTCACCCTGGGTGAGTATCGCTCTCTCTGCTGGTTCTACGCCCGAAGGGGAGGCTTTCGGATCCGCTTCTGAGGGGGAGAGGGCGGCGGCGGCGGCGGGGGGGGGAGGCTAGGCGCATAGACGGGTTGGCTTGGCGAGGGAGAAGCGGCCTGTGTGTGTGGAGGTGGGGGAGGCGGTGGCGGCTTGCCTCACCCTCTTTCGGAGGGAGGGAGGGAGGCTCCGTTCAGCCCGAGAGAGCGGCGTCCGCGTAGTGCGTCAGGCGATGGGGTAAATGGAGTCGGCGAGGGAGGCTTTTGTCCCGGGTGGAGGAGGAGGAGGAGGAGGAGGAAGAGAAAGAGAGGCTGCCGCAGCCCGGCTGGGGGGAGGGAAGGTGGAAGGCTTCCGTGGGGTGCGGGTTGGCACTGCCCCACAGGAGGCCTCGGTGCGGGGCTCTGGGGAGACCGACCGGCGGCCCGGGAAGGCTGGCCCGCCGAGTGCGGAGGCGACCCGGGAGGGTGTTGGCAGGAGGGCTTGACAGGACGGCGCTGGCTGGGGGTGTTGACACAGCCCTGCGGAGGGGGGCGGAGGAGCGGCGGCGGCGAAGGCGAAGGCGGCTCTGGCAGGCGCGGCCGCCTCTGAGGCAGCGGCTGGGGGGGATATCTGGGGGGCGGCCAGCGCTGTTGGCACGAAGCTTGCCTTGCCCGGCAGGGAGGGCTTCGGTGGGGAAGGGGAGCTGCTGGCCGGCCCTCTCGCCCCCCCCCGTCTCTCTCGCCTGCCACCGACGGATCCAGAGCGATTGGTAGCTCGGGGTCGGGGGGGGCTGGGGAGGGTGAGGCTGCCTTGGGGTGTCTCGCGCGGCTCCTCCCCCAGCAGTGCGAAGGGCGGGGGCGGGAGCGCCGTAGGACGGCCCCCTCGCTGGGCGGCGGGGAGGGGCGGCGGAGCCTGGCGGGGAGGCGGGTGCAGTCGGAGAGGCGGTGCGCCGGGGGGCGGCGGCGGCGGGGGGTTGGCGAAGAGGTGGGGGGGTGGCCGCAGCGCCACGGAGAAGGGAGGAGGCGTCCTGGTGGTGGTGGTGGGGAGATGGGGGCCGGTGTGTTGGCAGGATTTTTAAGATGCGCCTGGTTGATATGGAAGCTCTGGGGCTAAAAGGCCGGTGCGGTGGCGGCGGTCGGAGGATGGCTGACCCTGAGAGGAAAGGGTAAGGCGGGGAGGGGGGCCCCTGTAGGCAGAGAGCCGGAAGACTGAGGGAGGGTCTTAAAGACGGGGGTTAGATACAGGGTAAGCTCACCTATATTTTTGCCTGACCCTGTGCTAGTGGAAGATCCGCTTCTGAAGCTGTCTGCTCCCCCTTAACGTCAACATGGTGCCCACAGCAGAAGGAGAATGAGGGGAAGGCCACTGGGAGTGAGGCACTGGAGAATTGGGCCTCGCTCCGGAGCGGGGAGAGGGAGGGAGGGAGAGAGAGAGAGAGAGGACTTGGCCGATCACCACCCGCTTCATAGAAAGCACTTTTTCTCTTGCTACTGAAGCTCCGAGAGCTGTGAGCAGCAATCTAATGAGACCCAACAGACTGGTTATGTAACGCTGTATACTCTGCTTGAGGTTCCTCCTTTTTTTCTTTTGCATCCCTCCCTGCGTCACCACTAGCATGATTAGTGCAATTAACAGGTTTAACTAATTTTTAAAGGGGCCATATTAAAAGTGGGAAATATTTGACGTGTTTCAGGTTGTTTTGTTTCATTACCTCTTTGCATCAAGGATAGACAATAATACAGTTTTCAGCTCCTTTGAAAAGGTAATTTTTCCTACATGGCTGGAGAGGTTAAACAGATGAATTAATAAATCATTTTTGTAGTTCCATATAGCTCCACCAATCAGATCTTCTGTACTGTATGTGTTCCATTTGTAAATATCTTTGTTTGCCCTTGATCTTTCCTTATCCCCACCCAGTGCTGATCCAGCAATCATTTAAAGGTCGCCTTATCGTACAGCTGGTGGTTCTCTTATCGTGTAAAGAGAGCAGAAGGAAAGGGAAAAGGTTTTACAAGCTGGGATAACCTTTGAAAGCCAACCGTTTGGGGCAAGGAAATAAATTCCACTCATTTTGAACGTGTCCTTGGCTCCCACTTTGTGAATTTAATTAGGCTTAAAACTATTTTTTTCTATCAAAAGGTTGTTCAAAAACAAAACAGATGGGAAAAAATACAACTTGTATGCCCATTTTTGCAGAATATTAAGATGAAAGCTCATATTTAGAGGCTTCTAATCTGAACAAAACACTTCTTTAGTAATAATTTTTCTTTGTTGATTTAACTTTGTTATTTTATATTAACTCTCTAGAGGAATTAGCTTAATACCAATATGACTAAAGCCAAAACCTCTTCATTTGTAATAATTACATTTGACTAACTGCCCTTTCAAATTGCTCAGTACACTTGCTGAATTTGATATATTTGTTCTCTAAATGATTTTGTATTAGATTAATTTAATGGTCGTGGTGTTAGGATGGATTGTTTGTTGGATTTTTTTTTTTTTTTTGAAATGGACTTGGGTGTTATATACGCACATAGCAATACTTATTCTGGAATATGTAGATTTTTGTGTCACCAAATTTTCTAAACAATATATAGGACTACTGCTGTTTTTCTCTTTGAACTGAATAAGAATTTTTAAAATTCTGCAACTACTGACAACAATATCTGACACTTAAAACTTCCAATTTTATACGGTGAAATACTTTCTAAAATACAAATAATTTGAAAATAATGCTAAATGTTACAGCTGAGTTTTGTGAATTACCAAAAATAGGGTGTTAACTGAACCCTTGAGAGGCCTTCCACTGTTTGGATTATGTCCTATAAAATATGCTTTTTCTCAGTGTTGTTATTTTTGATTGCAAACTGAAATTTTGAAATGCCTTCTTTAATACCTGTAAGTGTCTTATTTGTACATTTTATTCCATGGTGGTATTGTATATTTGTGCTTGATATATTTAATGTGGTTGGCTTAAAACTGATTTGTACAGTATGCTCCAAATGTCTTGTCTGCAATTGAGAAATATAACCTATTTCAGATAAAATATGAGACTTTAAAAAATATGCCTAGGTCTACTTTGTTCTGCACTTTCCTTATCTGGATGTTTGCTTTTGTTTTTCTTAAAGGAACAACACTACTCAAGGTGAAGAATAATAATCTGCTAGAATCAGCACTTTGAACGAAATTTTGCTTTCCTGTGGTATTTGAACATTTTTCCCCCTTCTTTGTGCTTTGAAACGGAGCCTTTGTAATTTTGTGCCGTAGCAGCTATGCAGCTCGAAATACAAGTAGCACTCAATTTTATTATTTCATATTTGTACAATAAGCTTCCCAGACGACGTGTGAACATTTTTGGAGAAGAGCTTGAAAGACTACTTAAAAAGAAGTATGAAGGGCATTGGTATCCAGAAAAGCCATACAAAGGATCAGGGTTTAGATGTATACATGTAGGGGAGAAAGTGGACCCAGTTATTGAACAAGCATCCAAAGAGAGTGGTTTGGACATTGATGATGTTCGTGGCAATCTGCCTCAGGATCTTAGTGTCTGGATTGACCCATTTGAGGTTTCATACCAAATTGGTGAAAAGGGACCAGTGAAAGTGCTTTATGTGGATGATTCCAATGAAAATGGATGTGAATTGGATAAGGAAATCAAGAATAGCTTTAATCCAGAAGCTCAAGTGTTCATGCCAATAAGTGATCCAGCATCTTCTGTCTCAAGTTCTCCTTCGCCTCCGTTTGGTCACTCTGCTACTGTGAGCCCAACCTTTATGCCCCGTTCCACTCAGCCTTTAACTTTCACCACTGCCACATTTGCTGCCACCAAGTTTGGCTCAACCAAAATGAAGAACAGCAGCCGTACCAACAAGGTCGCCCGCACTTCTCCCACTAACCTTGGCTTGAATGTCAATGATTTGCTGAAACAGAAAGCTGTTTCCTCTTCCATGCACTCTCTCTATGGTCTTGGCCTAGGTAGCCAGCAGGTTCCACAACAGCAGCAGCCACCACCACAGCCGCAGAAAACATCTGCCCTTTCTCCTAATGCAAAGGAGTTCATCTTCCCTAATGTACAGGGCCAAGGCAGTACAAGCAACCTCTTCCCCAGCGACACTTCCCTTAATCTGAGTCCTCTCCAGTACAGTAATGCCTTTGATATGTTTGCAGCCTATGGAGGTCTAAATGAGAAGTCTTTTGTGGATGGCCTAAATTTCAGTTTAAATAGCATGCAGTACTCTAACCAGCAATTCCAGCCTGTTATGGCTAACTAAAACAAACAAATCATATTGTACAAGTTGACATGCACGTACCCAAGGGTGTTTCTTTTTCACCTCTTGAGTTTTTTTTTTTAAAGCTTGTAGTATGAATACGTTCAAGCTTGGTTAGATAAGGATGACATGCATCTTTTTTTTCATTTGCCAACCAAGCACAAAGTTATTTTTTACTGACTGTACATTAAATATTACTCAAGATACGGCCTCTTACAGTATTTAAGATATAGCAAGGACATGGCTGATTTTTTTATATATAAAAAATTGGCACTAATAAGTGGGTTTATTGGTCTTTTCTAATTGTATAATTTAATTTAGTACAAAGTTTGTAAAATATCAGAGTATATATTGTTTCTACAACATGGTATTGCATTTTTATCTTTTTACTACAGTGATCTGTGACAACTGCAGCAGTTTCATGTTGTATTTTTTTTACTGAAATTATAAAATCCATCTTAAAAAAAACATCAGTTCTAAAAAGTGTACAAAATATTCCTTAAGTGGTGGAATTCAAATTGTATGGAATACTTTTCCAAGAAAGAAACACAAATTGTATTTTCTGTTAAAAAAATTAAAGATTTTTTGCTATATATTATGGAAGAAAATGTAATCGTAAATATTAATTTTGTACCTACATTGTGCAATACTTGAAAAAGGTATAAAAGTATTTTGAGTCAGTGTCTTATGTTAAAGAGAGGGACTGAAATAGTTTATATTAAGTTTGTATTAAAATTCTTCAAAATTCAACTACTGTTGTGGACTTCTTTTAATAGTCAGATTACGTAGTATTATAATACTAATGCTGTGTATGTAGTTCATGTAAAACTATGTGCCACATTTACCCATCACCATGATGTGGTGGGTCAATTTAAATTATGACTAGCTGGCCCTATCCCTGTCTGCTCGCGTGAGAGGTACATGCATAGAATGCCATTGCAAGTGGCAGCATGGGCTGGTGGAGGTGGGATGGAGTGCTCTGCCCCTGTTCTGGTGCCCAGCAAAGAAACCATCATCTGCTAGAGGAGAGAAGACCATCCCTTTGTTGCACTTAGCAAAGGATTGTTCCAAGATGGATGGAGCATCCTGCTGTTTGGTCTACTGTGTGAAACCACTGTAATCTAGTAGTATATATTATTTTGCAGGCTGGCATCTTTTGTGGCCTTCTTTATAAGGTTGGATGAAGCATACTTCTTTATTAGATCTGATTTATTTGAACAATAAATCCTGTTTTCTTAAACTAGAAACTGTAGTAAGTTTTGGATGATCAGGAAAAGATTGCACCTTTCCTACTTCAAAAGAGGAATAAAACTGGTAATAAGTTATGCTTGGGCCTAAACATATTCATTTTGTCATATTTGCATGAATAGAATCATGACAACACCACTTGAGAGCAAAAAGCCGGTGCAGTATGTCAATTCATACTTAATGTGGTTGAACACTGGGTGTTTTGTGAGCCAATTTAAAAAACAAGCATGGAGCAAGACACCTGTATAGGTGTTTCCAAACTCTCCAACCAATTTGACTAATCTCTTGTTTCGCTACTTTGTTTTTACACTTCACACAGTCTTGGTCAGCTTTTGTAGCACACGTTTGTACAATTAACTTCTGGTGTTCTACAGGCCTCATTGAAATAAAAAGGTCTTGAGTCATCATTGTGCTGGCTTTAAGTTGGGGTGGGGTAGATGATTCCAAGTTTTTGGAAGAGAACCAAGCATTCCAGTCACCATGGTGAGCTTTGTTTTGGAGAGGGTGGAATAAAGCTGTGAAGAACTAGGCCAGTAAAGGGAGCAGTCAAGAGCCTGGGCACTCTTGTGCGAGTAATGAAATAAAATAGCTGTAGGATCTTGAGGTGTTTTTTCTTGTTTTGCATGTATTTTCTCTTAATTTGTGAAGACCCAGAGAATACATGAAGGATCTTGAATATTAAGCAACACTCAAACATATGCTGGTACCTTGTACTGTAATCATTGATCTGTGTAGTTCAGTATTGTCCACTTTGCTCCCAATCAGGATTGTTCCAAGTCCTAGAGATCATTTTAAGGTGGATTGAACTTGGGACTTTATACATGAAAGCATCTGTGAAAGTATGTGTGCTCCACATACAGCTATTGCATCTCCAACTTGTCTGCTAACTTCAAGAGGGAAATGTAATTTCTGTTTTAAACATTTTGATAGTTATATAATTGAGAAGTGAAACTTTCCAGAACAAAAATGTCAAACATTGGATAGGCAAGGAGAGGATAATAAATTAATTGAATAATGAAATTATTGTTCAATTGAAGGTAAAGTTCTTGAAATTCAGGTCGGACTCCTTTCAGTTTGCCATGTAACGGCAAGATTACTATCATACAACGAAACTTTGATATTCTTTTGATCATGTGCTTGTATAGTCTAGGAACAAGATATGCTCATGCATGCTACCCAAGCTAAACTGAACCAGGGTCAGATTGCATCTACTACGATTAGACATCTGAATTACCCTACTCTCTTGAGTTCCATCTTATTGCTGAAGGTGTCCATTCAAGTATTTTATTTCAGTCAAATTATTTATTGGAAGAAGAACTGATAGTTTTGGCATATCATTTTAATTTTTTTCCTTAGAGGAGGAAACTAAAAGGCTCAATATATGGAACTTGATTGCATTATGAACCTGTCCTGAGTCACTGCAGAGTTGAAACTTGACTAACAAATTGCCTCTGATAATTACATCTGGGAATTAGTATTATATGACTTCAAGTTGTTTTCAACTTACGGTGACCCTAGGGGAACCTATCACAGGGTTTTCTTGGCAATATTTGTTCACAGGAGGCTTGCCTTTGCCTTCCTCTGAGGCTGAGACAGTGTGACTTGGCCAAGGTCACCCAGTGGGTTTCCATGGCCAAGCAGGAATTTGAACCCTGGTTTCCAGAATTATAGTCTTAACACTCAAATCACTACACCACACTGGCTTTCCTGGGAAGTAGCATAGATAGTACCAAATATTTGTTTAGTTCTTGTTGCACTACTTTAGGAGGAGACCATGTTTTTGGCTAAAGACAAACTAGGAGGTAGGTACCAAGTAACGTCACATTTCTTTTCTAGATCAACGATGTATGCATCTTTCTTTGTGATTTTGAATGCAATTTCACAGTGTTTTTTTTAAAATATGACCGATAATGTCTCCTAAGTGCACTAAGACAAAAAATAAAAAGGCTTTTTTTTTCAGTAGGCAAAAAGTAGTTACTTTGAAACCAGGATCAGTCAGCTTGGTGCCAGCTTACTTGCTGCTGTTTAAACAAAGCATTTTGTTCTAATTTAGTATAAGATAAGAGTAGGACATAAACAAGTCAGACATTTCCTCCTTAACCAATACAGTTTAGATTTTGCCTGTAACAAACTGCCGTGTGGATTGTTATTAGGCTATTTGCATAGAACTCCAGTGCCAATAAGCCTGTGATCTGGGAAAACATAAATACAACTGATTTCAGGAATGTGTGAATTATACTATTTTCATTAATGCACCGAGAACCTCTGTTGACATGTACTCTGCTCATCAGAATGTGCTCACCTTTGAGGCAGCAAAGATTGTTTTACAAATTTTATACAACAGATAACATTATCAATTTTTTCTGTCTAGATTACTGAAACACAATCTCACAATGGCTACAACCCAGGATCTAATGTTCTGGCCTAAATGACCATTAAGTTAAAACCTTTCCAGCACTTTTGCCTATAAGCATTTGACTTTTATAGCTTTGCTGTCAATAGTAAACCAATGTCACTGAACCATAGTTATATTAGAGCATGACCCCTGCTTGCCACAACTATGATAAATAATGGACAATGTGGGTGCTGGTGGAGGGAACATTGTCAAATACTGTATTACACATTACTCAAGACTGCCAAAAAATTAAAAAGATCACTCGAGGATACTTTTGGCCCGTATCTGCAAAATTTTGAAAAGTCAGGATTCTCTGGCAAGCAGGGAGAGCCAACAGACCCTGTTGTACTTCCCATAGTTACATGGTATTTTAGTTGTAATTGTTAGAAGGTACATAGGATTTGAATATACTTAATAACAAGTAGGATTAATGTAGCAATCAATGCAATGGAGATTAAGAAAGCACAACCATGAAGGCGTTTGAATAGGAATAGCACTGATTCTGTCTACCCAAAACAGATGTCATTCACAAAGCTTACATTGTGTTCCTGTGGTCACATAGAATCTTTTCTAGCAGTAAAAACATAGCAATAAGACAAGACAAAACAAAACATGACTGTAAAAATCTGGTTATTATGGAAAGTACTAGCATATATACCTGGTGTTCCCTGGGATTTTGTTTTCTCACAGATAATACTTGTTAGAAAGATTTGAGATCCTGCGTCTCTCATTCTCCAAGCTGTCTTGTCCAGTACCTGCAACTTTCCCCCATATTCCCCAATCCAATCTGCATTTAGAGTTATTAACATATAGAGGTTGGGTTCCAGAGGGAATACGTTGCCCTCCTCCTTGCTGCTAGGTCACATCTCCATTGCATCCGGCCTATTCAAGACAGTCACAGTTGACTGAGGCCCAAGAGCTCTTTGGATGAGAATTCTAAAGGCCCCTCCCTAAGTTGCAAACCCCAGGATTCCATAGAATATTCTTAGGCAGCCAATCATATGAGGTCTTTGCCTGACACAGACGAACAGACAAGCTTTGACTTTTATATGTTAGATGTACTACTAAATCTTGTTATAATTTTAGGACTACATTGAAACACACTTGTCAGGGAGAAAATCCTAATGAAAAAATGCTTAGGATTCCATTGTATATTGTCCAGTTTCTCACACAACCATATGCACCCAAATACAATTGTGAAGATTAGTGAGAGGAAGATTTTCACCTGTGCGTCTACAAGTGCTAAATAAATAAATAAATAAATAAATAAATAATAATCAATCGTGCACATTTCTATAGTTACATTTTTGTTACATTTTTGTGAAGTTTCAGTAAGCTGGTTCATATAGTTTCAGCTAAGTTTAATTTTTTGAAGAAAGGTCACACATCCCTAGTATGCAGGAGTGTATGGTAGGGACAGCCTTCTCATTAGGCAGAGTGAAGCAGCTGCCTCAGGGAGCAGCCGATGCTGGGAAGCAGCCACCCATTCCTCTCTATTTGAGGACAGAGCTGTGTGTGCTGCACAGCCTGGCCAGTCCCCTGGCCTTTTCTGCATGGCAGGAGCTTGGATTAGATGGCTCTTGCTGCTTCTTTCAACCCAAAGATTCAGTGACTCTATGGCCTGACTTGCTGCCCTCAGGTGTGTTAGAGTGATGCTTCTCAAGCTACCTGACGGGGCCAACTGGCCATTTTTCCAGCGTGTGTCAGGGAGCAGTAGTATTATTATATTAATATAGTTTCCTGGGAACTCACTGTGAACCGGCAGTTGATGGCTCACAGACTGGTGCTGATCCACAGATGACTAATTTGAGTCGCGTTGTGTTAGAGGATGCTGTTCCATTGCCACTACTGAGCGGGCAGTCAAGACAGCAGAAAATACAGTTGGCTTTGCACATCCATGGGTTTAACATTTGTGGATTTGATTATTCACAGATTATTTGTTGCTGCCTCTGCTACTGCCCTTACACCATTTTTAACAGGGACTTATAAGTCTTGCCTTACGTTTGTAGTCTTTCGTCTTTCTGTTAAGTCTCACGAGATTGCTAGAGACTGCAAATACAAGACAAGCCTTGTAAGTCTCTATTTAAAATGGCGTAGGGCAGCAGTGTGAGTAGTGGCGAGACCCACCAGCTGCCTGCTTCTGCCTTGTGACGAAACACCACCACATTGAAGGCAAAACTGGGTAGTCGGTGTGCTCCCCACCACAGCTTATAGATACTTGTGGTTTTTCTTCTTTCATGGGGGTCCTGTGCCCCTAACCCCTGCAAATGTGGAGAGATGACTATATGTGGAGTGGGGTGCTCTCCTACCTTTCCTCTCATTCAGCAAAATGTCTTGGGTCAGCCTTTGGCTAGCAGGTAGACTACAAGATGAATAAATATATCCAACAGAGAGATAGCAGTTTGTGCCCTTGTATGGATATAGATTCACCAGAACTTGGAAAAGTTACTTTTTGGACTACTTTAGTCTTAAATAGTACTGTTTCCAAGCCCTGGGATCCAGATACATGTTAGTAATGGCTTCCCGTACTTATTAATCATCTGACGGGGACTAGTGTGGTGAGGCAGGATGTTCAGCCAAGAAGCTACCTGGATGTATTTCAGATTTAGCTAATGATCTACCCCCTTTCCATGTGAAAGCACAAAAAGAGGTCAGGCAGAGCTCACATCACATACCTTTAATTCAAGAACAAGGTGCAGCTACCCACGGCCTCGTCTGTATGGCCAATAACATGACACACAAGGAGGCCACACCCATCAGATTCTACCTTTTATCTTCTGGTGCAATCCACAGGGCCCAACCATTCCAGTCAAAGGCACTGTCCCATGCTTCCTCCACAGATGGCTTAGGCAAGTCTGATGGTCAGTTGTAGCACTACCAGGTGCCAACAGGCTGACGTGATTTCTTTGGGAGGCGTGAAATTTTCACGTTTCTTTTTCCATAAGAAATAATTCCATAATTTGCATATTTTATTCACAAATGTGACAGAAATTCAAGGGTTTAAAAAAAAACAGTGTGAGAGAATGTGAAGTGGATTTTGTCCATACAGTCAGAGAACTTTGAGTGCTCAGTTCTTAAAATTTCAGGTTTGAGGTCCTGTGCCTTCAAACCATGTTTGTAGTGCTGAACCAGGGTCCCATCATATTCTTCATTTTTAACAGCTACAATGGCATGCAGTACAATTCCTCACTATTCTGAGGTTATCTTTAGCTATGGAGCTGGGCCAGGCCAGGCCAGACAGCAGAGACTGTTTGAATTGTTTTTGATGAGAGCATACCAGAATTTGCAAAATAACATATGAAGAACTATTCAGAAAGAATTTGAAATTTTAAAAAACTGACTTGGGAGAAAGCGAGGTAGATTTGTTCACCTCCCGCAGTCTAGCCTTCCACTCCCATTCTCCTTCTAGCTACTCTTCTCTCATCGTCACTCTAAAAGCCTTCCTTCATTCTACTGCGCTCCCCGTTCTTCCTTGAACACCTTCGCCATCAGCCATTCTGTTTCCACTGCATGAATTTCATGCCCATAAACTCCTCTTACTGGAGGGAAACTGAAACTTCAGAAGGAAGCTCTTTCTCTGGCTCTGACTATAGTGGCCATCGAATGCCACATCTAGAAATTATGCCCTGCCAAAGGAGTGCTTCAGTCCCTGCTGGCTGATCTCTACACAGCTGTGGAATATGTGAGATTTGACAGTCCCTGTTAGCAAGTTATGCATTGTTTTTTCTGTATAAGAAACACCCCAAAGCTTACTTTTGAACCACTCAGTGACTCTTTGGATACAAATTACAGCAGGGCTAGTTGATGTGCCCTCTGTTTGCACGCAACATGTGACCAGAATGATTTTCGAAATATGAACCATTCTGCTAATGTTTGAATAAGAAATACCTCGGAGTTTGTATATCCAGTTTTGAAACTGATGTAGCAAACTGTCTGGTTCAGCACTCTTTTTTTTTTGGTCATCATCAGCAAGTTGATTTAAATTGCATGAACAATGCTGGCTGCATTCCTCTGTGGAGTAGCATAAAAAAAAGTTTTGCTAAACTGTAAAATCCTGCTGAAGTGATTGTTCTAGAAAAGTGTAGGGACTGAGCATGGCCAGGCAGACTGTTCCTGTGGCTTTTTTTTTCCCCACTAGCTTTATTTTAAGCAGAGAAAGCTTATTGTAGAGGAGGGGGAAGTGGAAGGATAAACTATGTTCTTCTGTGTATTCTCAGTAATTTGCTTCACAGATAAAATATACTAAAATATACTCTGTATGCAGAGCTGAGAATAGTTATCAAATATTTTTAGAAAAATCTTGGCGTACGACAATACTTGCTATTTTGACTGGATTGCTGTAGCTGACTCAGAATACGGAGCCTCTCAGGTGAGTTATTCCATGAACTACTAGGGGCGACTTCACTTTTCACGTACAAGTCCCACTGAAAAATATGCCCCTGCCTCCTGCAATAAAGGAATTTGGCCTCATGGCTTCCTGTACTGCTAAGTTCTTCCAGTACTTGTTGAACTTATATAAAATATATAAGCTATATTGTCTTTGTAGATTTATGGCAACAGGATAGTCAGGGATTGGTTAAAATGGGACAAAATATAGGAACTCAGGAAAGTTTTTAAAAGGTCCCTTAACAAGTTCACATTCTTTGCGGATATTCCCCAAATGTGGACCTGTGATTAGCCCCTCTTTAGAAGAGAATCACTTAGTGATCTTTTTCCCTGCTGTTTTCAAAGTCATTAAATTGTAGGGCATGATGCCTGGAGGACAGGAGAAAACTCTGTAGAAAATTTTAGTCATTCTTTCAGAGAGAGGTCCTCACAATTGTGACTGCATAAATCTTTCTGTTTACCTTCTCCCTCCTATTCTTATTCTGCAAATTGGCTTCCCCAGGGATTTTGAAAAAAAGAACTTGGACAATTTCGCTCAGTGACAAAACTTCTGTTTTTGCATGCAGAAAGTCTCAAGTTCAATTCTCTGGCATTTCAAATTAAAAAAAAAATGAAAATGGACCAGGGAGGAGCTGGTAATAGAAGATATAAAAGATTTCTTCCTAAAAAGGTGCCATTGCTGACCAGAGCATTACTTTCTTTTCTGCCCCTTGCGTTTCCAGCTGGTATTGGATGATAAACTTCAACACTGCCACTCTGCATGCATGATGGGAATTGTAATCCACAGTAACTGGAGGCTGGATAATTTGGCACTCAGCAGACAGGCGTGAGGTGCAAAGACCAAACGGTCTGATCTTGCATAAACCAGACCCCGCCCCGCCTCCGCATGTACCCATGAGTAGGAGATAGCTGCAAATCATTGAGACATGGGATCCAACTCATTCATTGGAGCAGTATCTGTCTCATGAAAATGGCTGTGGCTGTGTGGGTCAGGTGACTGCTATTTGCTGCTAACACACGCCCAGGTGCTGTAGCAATTCAGTGATCAACTTATAAAAATCATGGGGCCTCTGGCTTGAACCGGAGAGCTCATTTCCAATTCAAGCAGCACGTGATGGGAGGGGGAGGCTCCTTCTGCACTGAATATCAAATTGTCTTTTCTGGAAACAACAAGCTGCTCTGGGAATAATCTAGTTTTGGATGACACTGGAGAGTGCCACTCTGGCATTTTTATATCAGAGACCTTTTCACCTTTTGTTGGATGCTGCAGCTTGTTTTCATTATGGTCATAGGAGCTGTATACTTTCCCAAATAGGTTTTGTTTTTTGAATGATCATTTTACTTGTCATAGACAGGGGACAAGGGGTGAGTGAGAAAATAACATTAAACCTGTACGAATAGCTTCCTTTCTTTCCAGTTGGAGTTCAAGATGATTATTAGTTTCTGTTATTTTTATTTTTTTGACATTTCCTTTTGAGAAAAGAACTGAAGTCTGCAGTTGAGGGTCTACAATAACTATCAATCAATTATATTTGTTTCTTTCCTCTCCTTTCCCTTCCCATTTTTCAATACAGTGCATACTGAGCTGGGTCCAGATCTAGGTGCCTGCCAAGCTTGTTAGTGGAAATGGACTTTTCTGCTTCTTGTCTTTGTGGCAGACTCACCATCCCCCAGCAAATGCTACACAGAGGGTCAGGATACCCTGCTGAATGAGATGAGCCATAGATTAGGTGAGGCAATGGGATGGGCTCGAAATTGGGCAACAACAACAACAACAACAACAACAACAACAACAACAATAAATTTATAATGCCCTTTTCACGAAAGGGTGGAACATCAACATATACAAATCAGGAACAAAGACAATAAAACATAACCTTAATAGCTCCCCACTAGTTGCTACTCATCTCAGCACCTCAGACACAACTCAGAGGCTTAAGATGGTGAATCAAAGAGGAAGGTCTTCAACCCTTTATGAAAACAGGTGAGATCCTCCTCCAGCCAGAGGTCCAAAGGAAGACCACTCCACAAATGCAGAGCCAGATCTTGAAAGGCTCTCAGCTTTGACAGAGCTGTACATGTTGGTGGAACAGACAATAATCCTTTGTCTGTAGGTCTTAAATTCCTGGATGTAAAATACCATACTAGCCGAGCTACAAGGTACTGAGGCAGGTTAGAACACAAAGCCTTGAATACCTGGACCAAAAGTTTGAAACAGGCCCTGGCCCAAACTGGTAGCCAGTGAAGAGATCTATAGGGAGAAGAAACAAGTGAACATTTAGGCAGATTTAAAACAACCTGGATGGCCAATATACATTCTGTGAATGGAACCCTTCTGACAAAGGATAGCAGATCCTAAGTCCAAACAATTATGAATATTTATTGTTTTTATACTGCAGTGTTATTAACAATCTTTCACATTCACAAAATTGTGGAATCATAGAGTTTAGAGCTGGAAGGGATCTTGGAAGGTTTCCTCCTTCAACCACCATGCTCAATGCAGAAATCTGGCAACTACTGCATGCCTGACACAGATGGACATCCTGATTAGATACCTCCAGTGAAGGAAGGTCCACTCCTGAGAGGCCATTTGTTCCAGGGTCAGACAGGTTTTAGGAAGCTGATCCTCATGTGTCTTCCTTGCAGAGTCCACTCATGATAATTCTGCCATCAGGAGCAATGGAAAAATGTCTGTTCTATCCCACACATAAGAAGCTAGTTCTCATGTTCTCCCTTAATCTTTTCTCCTCCTCCAGCTTAAGTGTACCCAGCTTTTCCAGCTGTGCCCCATAGAAGTTAGTTTCTAGACCTTTTGCCACCACATCTGGCCACAATCCAGGAACTACATGCATGGCTTTCTCTACATCCTCAGGTAAAATTTTTAGTACAGCAGAGCAGAGAAATATCCCTGTCTCGAATCATGGAAAGGTTGTTACCAATCAAACTCTGCCAACCTGGTGCTCCCCCCACATGTGTTAGACAACAACTCTTAGCCCCCTCTGAGCCATTGTGGGGACATATTGGCTGACATATCTGGAGGCCACCACGTTGGTGCAGGCTGGGTTAGAAGGTCCTGGATTTTATTGGTCCCATGGTCTGATGCAACAGAAGGCCCCTCTCCATGCTCATACATTGCTCTTAATATTCCTCCTCTTCTCCTGAAATACCGTTGAGATTTGGGGTGCTCAAAGTGATTCTGGAAAAAAAGAAGCTGCTTTGAATTTCATGAATATTATTTGGCAATTTTGTGTTAACAACCTTGCAGCTATTGGTGCTGGTCCCTGGGATCTAGTGTTGTTCAAATGAATAATTATTTCCAGTTCCATGTAGGTAGTAAAAGAAGGCAGTAGCAGTATTTTCAGTCACTTTTTTTTTCTTCATTGATTGTAGTGCTTTTGCAGAAGATTAGCATGCTGGGATGTTGGTCATGTGCATTTCAGGTGTTAACTGTGCGTGCCAGTCCCCATATGGATAGCTGTTCCTCTAAATTCAGTAGAAGGTCCAGAAAGGGAGATGGGGCAGGAACAGTGTACACTACACAAAACAAGACATGACTACTCCAAACCCCATGGTAATGCGAGGTCCTTCCTGTTTTGCTTCCAGGTTGTACACTCAGCTACTGTTGCTGTGCAGCTGCCATCCAGGAACACCCTTAGAGGCAATTAAAGCAGGAACCAGTATGGACACGCTTTCCTATGTGTCACTAAACTCATTATGTTGGCAGTCAAATAGGCAATAAAAGCTAGGCAAGCTTCTCCCATTCCTTAGTGATGGAGTCACTGCAAGGAGGAGTGTTGGGAACAGAAGCCTAGAATGGCTTTTTCCTTTTCAGTTTCTTGTGGATGCGCAAATCTCCTAGCTGTGCTGCTCCATCTTGTTGTAATGGCAGCAGCAATACCCACGGAGTGGTTGTGGCTGGAGTTCCTAGGTCTCAGGGTCTGGCCCTGAGTCTCAGGGAATGGACTTTCTTCTCCAGTTCTCAGCGAAAGGAGGAGGAATCTCAGGTTGAGAGCACTGCCTTGAAAAATACAGTTATAAATATTTTCCTGTGTTACATTTGGTGCTTTTTATTTGAAGGGCATACTCTTTGAAGCAGGGGTTGATGGCCTGCTTAATGATATCGCCAGGGGCTGTCCTTAGTAGCATCACAAGGTCCTGCCTCCTCTGACAGGTTTCAGGTTTGAGCCCTGAAATCTCAGGATGTGGGGCAGTCATGACCTGGCAATACTAATTGTGTAAGCATTTGTGGTTCATCAGATGGATGTATGATTTGATGTGTTTTCCCAGTCTGGCTGGCAGATGGACAAAACATGTAAAAAGCAGAAGCATGTAGTAAACAGTGAAAACCAAGAGAATATAAAATGCAAGGAAGCAGCAACATTTCTATAACATTTCCACACTACATCGCAATGGCTACAAGAAAAGAACAAATTCTCACTAGAAATCTGCTAGGTCAGAGGTGGGGAAGTTGTGGTTTTCTAGGTACTGTTGGATTGGAACTCCCATCATCTCTATTCAGTGGTGAGGGATAATGGGAATTGTTTCCAGCACTGTACTAGGCAAGGAGAGGGGAACATGTATACCTCCAGATCTTCTTAAACTTTGGTGACTAGCAACCTCTACCAGCATAGTAAGGAATGATAACAATAGTAGTTTACCAGTATCTGGCAGGACACAGGCTCCTTATTTCTGCATTGGGCTAGATGTTTATTTTCTACCTGAGGTGTTAAATTGACAAAGCATAGCAACTTGGAAAGGGATGTGTATATCTTACCCTTGTCCTAAGCAAAATGGCCTTCTTCTTGGTCATAGCTACATGGCAGGCAAACACTGGATAGGCACAGCGCTCCTGCCAGGAAAAAACTGTCGTTGTAGGCAGCATTTTCCTTGACCAGTCCTTCAGTTCTTTGCTTGTTGTACCCCACACCTATTTGCTTGTGTGTAGCTTAGATCCCTCTTGCCGCTTACTAGTAATAATAATGCTGGTGGCAGCAGCAAGTGCTCAGGGACCAACATACTTCTCAGGTTCAGGTGTGTTAGTGAAACAGAAGAACTGGAAAAGCTGTCAAAGCAGGGTCCATGGGACAGGAGATATGTGTGGACTTTACTCTGTCTTTTAAAATTGTTCTGTAAGACATTCTTATCAAACAAAGTTTTAAAAGGTAATGCCCCTCACAGTGCCGTGCACTCAAATTGGGCTCTGAAAAGGGAACAGGGATCACTCGATTTTGTGAAACATAATGTCAGTTGAAGAGTGTGCAGGGCAAAAATATTAGGTTTGTTTCATTTACTCCAACTCTTTGAGGAGCTCATTGGCTTTGGTCAGGGTGATATTACCAAGAAGAGAGAGAGAAAAACTGAAGGGAACACAACATGCAAACTGGAAATAGAACAGAAGGGGTAGGAAAAGAAATGATAAAGATCTGTTTTCCAAATGGAAATTGGCTGCTCTGAATGACACCTTTGGTCATCATAATACTACCCGACTTGTGCTGCTAGCTCAGCTTTTCCTCAGCCTGTCACTCTTTTCACGGAGTGGACTGCAATTCCTACCAGCCCACTGTTTGTGCTTTCTGGAGACGGTGGAAATTTTAGTCCCGAACATTTTTTTTAAGAAAACTTCATATGTATTAATTTTAATACAAACAAACTGATTCACAACACAAAAGAAAAGAAAAATACTATATATAAACAGCATACTTGTATAACATGTATAACAATATATAATTATTCGGAAGACAATTCCTACGTACGGAAATTGACAAGCAAAAGGTTCATGACCTTGTGATTTGGGGAGGGCAGAAAGGAGGAAAAAAAGTTGGAATTATTATATTTGTACAGGTGATGTATACATAGGCATTAAAACTGTTGTAGAATATAACAAATACAGAAAAAAATATACATCCAAATCTAGACCTAAAACTAAGCTAAACCAAATTAAACTAAAACTAAGACACAATACTAAAACACATTACCAAAACATTAATCTGTTCCCATAAACACAACGATCAATACATTAACTAACTAAAACACAAAAGAACTCTGATTCATACACAAACTGTAATGAAAAACAAATTAATGGAAATTGCCTTATTCTACCATTACTAAATCCAACTTACTGGAATTACTAAAAACAGTAACCACACATTTTTACATTGTTAGATTTCTTTATTGCCCCCCAAAATCCATAAACAGTTTCTAGTCTTTCAGAAAATCTTCAGTTGCTTTATCTTTTAAAATCCACATTGATTTGGCAACTTGGGCAACTTTAAGAACTCAAAATCCAGCCCATTTGAAGTGTGCAGCCTTTGAGGAAGGCTGAGCTGGCCAATGCCGCACGCATGGCTGTGAACGTTCTTTCTCTCAGTGCCCACCACTGTAGGCTTGGCTGCTCTCCTTTCTAAAACTGGGCCTATTAAGAACAGTGTGTGATGTGCAGAAATTAGGAAGCCGAGAAACTCTTTCCTGCTTGAAAATTCAGAGCCAATAAAAGACAAGGAAAAAGGCAGCAGTCCTATTCCACGGTGGAGTATTCCTTGGGTAGCGCATGGAGTTGCCACCTTTGCTTGGCAGGCGTTCTTGGGCCTCAGGTGCACAACGGCTAGAAAGCTAACGCGGGAAGGCAATTAACCTCACCTGCTGGGGAAATGATAGCTGCTGGATTTTTGCTCTCACACAGCGGTTTCAGGGAACACGGGAGCCCCAATGGAGAAAGGGAGGGCTTTCTTGGCCAAGAACCTGCATTAGGAGCGGGGACTGTGTCATCCTCCAGAGGCTCCTAGACAACAAGTCCCAGTTTTTGTCACCATTGGTTACATTAGCTAAGCCTGATGATGGGAACTGTGGTTCAGCAACCCCTGGAGTTTCACCCCGATGTATATCTTTACATTCTCTTTAAAGCCACCCAAGAGAATGCAGCTGCTTGTTCTCTTCCATCTGCTGTGAAGTAAAATTGCTGCAGGGCCAGCCCAAGACATTGCGCTGCCTGAGGGAAAGGTCAGGATGACACCCACCCTCCATGCCACACACAGAACCTGACTGGACCACCAGCAGAAGCTGAGCTCAGCACTGCCGAGGAGAGAGAGAGCATCCTCCACCACGCCTGAAGCCAGCAGGCCGATCGAAGGGGTCCAGAGAGGCTGTGTGGTACACACAGGAATGTCCTCCACGATAACGGCCAAGGGGGCTCAGGTAAAACAGCCAGGGGACTACGCAGCTGCTTGATGGGGGGGGCAAAATGAGGGCATTCTCACATAAGAATTCTGCCCCCCATGAAACTTCTCTTCAATTTCCAAATTTCTAGCATTGCAGAGCGTGAGACACTGAATAAGTCGTGCCGAGACCTCTGACCTTTGCTGTGTTTGCATTCCCTTGGGAACTTTGTCTCTCCTTTTTCTTTGCACGTAGCTAAACTGTATCTCTCAATGCCCAACTGAAGTTCTTAAGTTACTGTAATCCTAAAACATTGGGGACTGAAGGAACATTGGGGGGGGGTCTTGTTTGGGAGGGGTAGGCATGCCACGCTATCTCAGCCCCAGGAAACCCCATGATAGGTTCGCCTCAGGGTTGCAATAGGTTGGAAACGACTTGAAGGCATATGACAACAACAACAACAACAACAACAAAATGCTTTCATGAGGGCCAGTGTGGTGTATTTGTCTGAGTGTTGGACTACAACTCTGGAGACCAGGGTTCAGTTCCCTGCTTGGCCATGGAATTGACCACCACCGAGTGACCTTGGAGATATCATGTATCCTCAAGTCCCAGAAAATCCCATGACAGGGTTGTCTTACGAGTCTCCATAAGTCAGAAACAATTTGGAGGCACACTACAACAACAATCCCTTCATCCAGCCCCCCATAACTGTACTCTTGGGACTAACATAGCCGCTCTCTCCTGGCTGCCTGGGGTGGCCGGCTTGCTCTGTGCAGCGACAGGGGCGTCTGAGCATACTGGACTTACAGACACACGTACTGAAAGGCATAGGGCCTGGGGTGCCTAGCTTATTTAAGGCAGTCCTCCACATCGGGCTGAAAAGTACAGAACCAGGAGAGGGGAGAGGGGAGAGGAGCAGGCCTGAAATTGTCCGCTGACAGCAGTGAGCAGACTGCACAGGCTTCTGACCGAGCTAAGATGTACTGTACTTTTAAAAATTCCACAATTTTTAAATTTTAAAGTTCTAAAGGTATAAAGCTTTACCATTTTAATTGTTGTTTCCAAGCGTGCATCTGTACGTATTATACATTTAACTTTGTAGGTGTACATATACATATAAATTAACACATGTAAATATGTGTCCCCTTTTATTATTTTCGTTCAGTATGCAAGTAGCACCCGAATACCTCCACAATCTTTACTATAAGCAGTCACATAACTGTTAAATAGAATCAGATTAAGAGCGTGTGAGGTGGTGGTGGAGGAGGAGGAGGAGGAGGAAGAGAGGAGGGGTCCATGTGTGACTTGCCCCTAATGATTTGACCTGTCCTGTGGGTGCTGTGCTTGGGCCTAATTGCCTATAGTAAAGCCTTGAGCATCATATGGTGGTTAGGCTGAAAGCAGGCCTTACCACTAGCGTCTGCCCAGGTCAGCTGACTGATCCCTAACACACATTTTTCTTGTCTCCCACTTGAGTACAAGCATCGCCACACCCTCAAGCAGCCTGCTTTTGTCCCTATATTGTTTGGGTTGCCACAGTGGGCTGTTGGTTTGGCCTAGCTGATGGAAAAGCTCTAATGAGATGTGCCTCCTAGTTCATTCAGAAAGAAATGGAGAGAGGAAAGAGAGATTTAAAAAGGAAGGAGCTGTGATTGACATGCAATAAGAACTAGGTCTTGATTTTCTTCAATGGGCTTTAGGGTTGCATCCAATAACTCTTGAACAGCATATGTGGAAGATTTCTATAAGCAAGTTCTGCAGTCAGTGGGTGCATGGAATCTTAGGAGACTGAATATGTGTTGAGTTTAGTATATAAAATGTTATGTCATTGTTGTTTTTTTAAAAAAAAAGGTTGAAAATTTCAAATTGTTCAAAGAATTGTGATTGTGTTTGTAACTGGGTCCCACAGAACCCAAGAAAACAGCACACTAGCACATTAGTAAATTCCCCACTTATGGCTTAAAATCTTATGACAGGATTGAACTCCCACTCTCACAAGTCTTCTTTCCTCATCTGTCCTGTTACAAACACAAACCTTTGACTGTCAGAAACACGGGTAGAGTGTAGCCTGCAGGTTGCTCCCTCCAGTCTTTGAACCTTTTAAAAAAATCTCCAGTGTGGTAAATTATGCTCCCAGAAGGATTGAGGGGCTTGGTTTGCCATTTCAAAGTCATCTCCACCCCGTTTTTTTTTCCAAAGGGAAACAAAGCTCTCAAACAGTTTTTAGAAACTAAAAGTGACTGTATTGAGAGTGGTCTAAAATTAGATCACTTGGCACTGCCTTCCTCAGTCACTGTTGAAGAGCGGACTTCTACCCGTAGTGTGTTCACTGTATATTGTGAAGTTAGTCAACTTTTTTTTCTGGCAGGGCTCCTCTCTCTTCAGCAACTGTACAGTGAATTCAACAGGTGGAATCATCCCCTGGCATGCAGGCGCAGTGGTGGGGAAAGGCCCTATTTTCCACACGTCTCTCACACAGCTGTGACACCATGTTGTGAACAAGAGCTACATGCAGATGTTCATGTTTCTCATACCTTACCTCACAAGAATGGCGCATTTTAGTCTAGTTCAGCTTCATCTAATTTCATGACGGCAGTAACAATCCTCATCCACCTAGCCCTGGGTTTGGTCACAGTTTGGGCCTCACTTTTGAGTCACTGGGAACTTAACAGGGGTAGAGGAATAATTCTGAGGCAGCAAGAGGTCTCATCTTCAAGGGTCGCTCTTAGGGGACTAAGGGCAACCGAAGGCAAAAGAGGACACAAGGCTCTTCCTGTGCCTTTTGGGGTCATGCAGAAGTAAGAGCTGTCAGCCAAGTGATGCCTGCAGAAATTCAAGCTTCTATGCAACTTTTAAAGGCGTAGAGGGAACCACGTGTCCCCGCTCCCCGGATCTGAGGAATTCTGCCCATCAGATAGGTTTGTCCAATCTCGGGGCCATGGGTCATCTCCAGGTGGAGAGAGCCAGCATGGTGTAGGCCTGTCGGACTACAGCTCTAGAGACCGGGATGCAAATCCCTTTCAACCTTGGAAACCCACTGGGTGATCTTGGACACATCACACTCTCTCATCTTCAGAGGAAGGCAAAGACAACAAATATTGCCAAGAAAATACTGTGGCAGATTTGCCTTAGGGTTGCCATAAATCAGAAATGACTTGAAGGCACACAAAAGCAACCACAGCAGATGGGACATGAGGGTGCAAATTCTCCAGTTTTTAGAGGCTCAGCTCCAGACAAGATGAAAGGACTGCATGCAAATTTCCAGCTTAGTTCACAAAGCCATGTCTTGCTATAGCTTGTAAGGCCTAACAAACGTATTGCTGCAACTTGCAAAGACTCTCCAGGGGAACTGTGATTTTACTTAACTGGCTTCCTCCTATCTTCTCAGTTATTGTGGCTCTAGGGCTCACCCTCCGCACCTTCTGGCTAGAAGCAAATAGGCTAAGATTAATGTTCCTTATCCCATCTCCTTAAATAAGGGAGAAGGAATAATCCCCTCATTCAGCATGATCTGGGAGCAACCCCTATAACTAAGATTTCTGGTTTAATTTCTTAATGGTGAAAAATGTTCTCTCTCCCCTGTCCTTCCCTCCCACCATTTGGACAACAAGCTGGGAAAAACTGTGATTGGTGCTTAATCTATAGCACTTAGTAACATCACCAGCTCCATCCCTAGGTCTCAAGTTCTGGCTTTTAGATAGATTGGAATGACCAACCAATGGCATTACCAAGTGTCAACTGGAAGCACCTGGTCTGTGTCTTCTGAAATTCAAAGGCACTGGGATACTATCAGGGTTGCTTTGGGACTGCTGTTGAGGCCCTGGGCTATGCCAAGTTGAAGCGGCCCCAGGACATTATCAATATGCGTGTATTATTCTAACCTCCTTTCTTCCTCTTCTTCTGCTGCTGTGTATTGAGAGGCCCTTCAAAATGTGAGGCCTTAAACTTTAGCTTCTTTAGATTTTGCATAAGCCTGGCACTGGAGAGACTAGAGTTAGCTGCTGCAGGTTTGCTCCCTTACTCTGTTTGTCTATTTGCCTTCCCTGCCTGCAGTAGCACAGACCAGTGACGGTGTTTAAAACATTTCACTGACAGGTTCTGCATGAAATCTGGCACAAATTATAGACTATAAATGCCATGGTCATATTTAAAATTTGAAAAAAAAAATTGAAGTCCAGGCAGTGATTTAATTACCACAAAACATTTTATATTGTTGAACTACTATAAACAACAGCCACAATAAAAATGATTTGTTTCATTGCAGTGACTTATAAATTAGGGACACAAATATTAAAGAGAGATTGGATTAATACCAAACATTAGTCTGAAAATTATGTAGTACTGTTTTGATTGTGTTTTCTACCCCTGTCCCCACCTGAGCAAAATTCTCATCCAATCTATCTGTCCAGTTATTGTTTCTCCATCTATATTGTAGATCTGAAAATACTTTAAAACATACAAACTACAATAAAAACATGTAAAACACCAATGATATTCTAATGATCATATATGCAAGTAACAATGTGAACCACTAAAGATACTGTATAATTTACATAAATAGAGGATCTGTAAAATATCAGTATTATTCAATTATGTATAATTTCTGCAACTCAGAAGTAATAATCCTGAAATACAATTCAACATAAATAAGGGGTTCATATTCTTCAACAGCTGTCTCAGTACATGAAAAATCAGATCAGTGGATTGTTTGCTCCAATATCAGAGATTATGAGTAATACTATAATATTAATAGTAATAGAATAATAGAAGTATTTAGAAAGCTGTAAATATTTGAGATGGATAGATACTTAAGAGAAGTTGGGTGCATACAGCTTTTAATAGTTATACAAAGGAAAGGAAAGGATTTTGGCTAGGGCAATTATTATCAGCTTCTGCTGAGATTTTCCTCTTTGCGCACAGCTGCTAAAGGTTCAGGGATGTTTTTCTCCTTTGCCTCTGCCCCTCCATGTTTATTTTTTAAGTCCATAACATTAAAAAGAAAAGAAGCTAGCTATGTCACACCTCCCCATTGCCCAATAAAGTGCAGCTATTGAAAAAACAGCTAAGGAGCCAAAAATTACTTCAGCAAGTAGTAGTGTTTCCATCTCGTGATGTCAAGTGCCATCTGGTGTTTGACTCAGAGAAAAGCAATGGAATGTGGACGCTTTCTAAATCACCATCTTGTGTGCCTTCCAGAGAATCCCAAGTTCAAAATTCCCCTGTATGATGGACCAGCATTTTGAATCACGCGGGCTGGGGAAGGAGAAGAGGGAGAAAACCATTTCCTCCAGTCCATTTCAGGAGCCTCCTTTTGCTGAACAGCATTTTCAAAGCTGAACATCAGCAATGTTTAATAGCTTATTCACCAATCTGAGTCTTGTTTATTTATTTCAGATTCTAGCCCATCTTATGCCTTTAAAAAGTGTTGTCACATGTCACCTAGTTCAATCCCATTTACCAGCATGTCCTGCCCAACGTATTTAAGGTTCATACATGCAGGTAGCTGCCTTGGGCCAATTGCTTCAAGGGTGGATTGGGAAACCAATGGACTCAAAATACAGAGGCACTGTTTGTGCAGGTCGGTTTACACATGGGATTGTCCTTTTCATAACTACTCTAGGCTTCAAGACAAAGTATTTACTTTTTCGTGTGTAAATAACACCCACACAGACACACATCCTTCAGTGACATATCATACCCTCCAACATTGTACAGATGGAAACCAGGACACATGTGGCCAAGCAATATGAGAGTGTAGTCAAGACATCACACGTTATGAAAAAGAGCACACAAGGTAGAAGAGGCTGTAGCCCTTTGCTTTTGCCTGAGCCTACAGGGAAGGGCAAGACTCCGAGCTGCTGAGTTAACTGAGTGTAAATGACTTTTGCACTTTGAACTCAGTTGGCAGCCACTGAAGTTAAGCTGAGGATTAAGGGGGAAGTGTGAGGATGAAAAAGAAACAGGGACATTTTAAAAGCATCTGAAAAAGTGAGACAACAGAGGATTAATTGGGACTGTCCCTGCCAAATTGGGACACTTAGAGGGTATGCCCTATAGCTCTACGTAATAGTAATGGTTAAAGTCTAAGCACCCTTTGATTTAACTTAATTCTTAGAGTACCCCTGCAGTCGCAGAGCAACAGCCTACATTCGTTTTAGATGTATATGTGTAGGCTGGGCGCATGTTCAGGCGTATAGATATGGATGTATGCAGACAGACTTTGTATGGATGGATATATACATACAGATAGACTTTGTCAGCTCTGCCCTTAACACCTTTAAGAGCAGCAGGACACAGTGAAATTCAGCAGTTCCTCTGATATGAGGGTAGTCAGGAGAGAGATTCCTTTCTCCTTTCTTTTCTTTTATCTCTTTATAATTCACCTTCATAGCCCAGCCCTCAGGCATGAGGTGGCTTACAAAAATTAAAAGACATACAATTAAAACCTATCTTTAATAAAACATACACAAATTGATATCTAACTAAACTATTAATAGAATTAATACCTTTAAAACATAAAAAGTGAGAAATGAGAGCAGTACCAGGCACGCATGGTTGGTTCTGAAGTCCGAAAATGTCCAACCTTTCAAAGTGCAGGTCATTTTGACCGTCGTGCTTGGTTGCTTCATTCCTTCACAGTGTGGATCCCACATACACCTCAACACAAAGTAGACACCCCTCGTATGCAGACTGTTGCAGCCTAGCAGTTTGACCTTGTGACCACGTACAGAGTTCCAGCACAGAGAGATTATTCCACCCATGTTAGACTTAGAAAGTGTTTTTCCCAAGAGAGAGGGGAACTGTGGCCCTCCCCACACTGCATTTCAGCTCCCTTCCATTGCCCAGCTAGCCGGGAAGGTGAGAGTTGTACAACATGTGCTTTATTACAAGGGCCATTTCTGCACTAGACTGTTATAGTGCTATTATTCCACTTGCAACATCCTGTGGAATCCCAGGGTTTGCAGTTTCTGGCTTGCTCCTCCCAAAACTGCAAACCCCAGGATTCCACAGGATGTTGCAAGTGGAATAATAGCACTATGACAGTCTAGTGCAGAAATGGCCAAGGGTATTTTGCCTCAGAATTCTCCTTCTTTTGCTTTGTCTTGGCCATTTTGTGCCTCAGGAGGGCATTGGGGAGAGAGGGAGGGAGGGAGGGAGCGAGGGAGGGAGGGAGAGCTTAGCTCATCTGGTGCTATTTAAATGATGAGTGCTAAGAAAAAGTGACACTGTGACAGTTCACCTCTCTCATCTGCAAGTGGTTCTGCTCAGAGCTACCATACTACCAACACAAACCAATTCTGGCGAATTGCGGAGCACATATTACACACCCTAATGATTCCTCCTGTCCGGTTGTCCGCCAAACAGCTTTTGTGGTTCAGCAAAACAGAAGGGAAAGTGCTTATCTCTAGCAAGCCAGAAAGTGAATCTGAGGCCTGTGGGAGGATTGTGGTTTCATTCATGTGTGGGCTCTGGCACCAGCTCTTCATTGCTTGAGTCTAAGAAGTCAAGAATGTTCCCGGGTTGCTCCCTGTTTGTTCTAGTTCTCTGTCTGTCTGTCTTGTCTTCTGAATTAATTAAATTGGGGTGGGGGGAGCTACCAGATAACATTTGCTAGAGACATGGATCATCCATGTGTAGGATCAGCAAAAAGAAGATGAAGTAAAAGTATTTCTTCATGCATAAATGTTGGTTTTATTGTGTTTAATATGTATAGATCAGAAAAAAGAGATCCTTTCTTTTACTGTAGTTAATGGATCCTTAACTTTAAGGACAAAAGTGCATAAATGTCAACAGCAGAGGCTTTTTCAAGCGAGGTGATACAGTAACAGGACTTCTGCATGCTGTGGAGTGGTTCGGGGCAATTTCCAATTACAGGTATAGCTCAGTTAGCAAAGTAGATGTGTTCCTGGGCCTGAATTCTTTAACAGAAACTTTGATACCAGAGGCAGAAATAAGAGGGAAATAATTGGGTTAGGTACCTTAAACACATAAAGAACAGCAGTTCAACATGTTTCAGCACACTTTTTATTGAAAACTAGTAATATGCTCATTTGAAATGAACCAGCCAGGTCAGGCAAGCCTTGCATAAATAAAAACTGTTTGAATCTTCTAGAGACCATCTGAAAACTTCCTCCAAAGGGCCTCCAGGGATTTTTTTTCCTATCACCAGCCTCCATTTTCTTAATGATTTCCACTTTGGTGACCAAACTTAAAGATCTGTGCTTTTCGAACATGCTGGTGGTAGCTAATGAGGCAAGCCTGGAGTTCTATGAGCAGTTCTGGGTACCACAATCAAGAAGGATATTGACAAGCCAGAACATGTCCAGAGGAGGGCAATCAAAATGGTAAAAGGCTTGGAAACCATGCCCTATGAAGAAAGGTTTAGGGAGCTAGAAGGTTAAGAGGTGACATGATTGCCAAGTTTAAACATCTGAAGAGATGGAGCAAGCTTGTTTTCTGCTACTCTGGAAACTAGGGCATGGAGCAATGGCTTCAAACTACAGGAAAAGAAGTTCTACCCAAACGTTAAGAAGAACTTCCAGATGGTAAGAGCAGTTTGACACTGGAATAGGCTGCCTAGGAGTGTGATGGAGTCTCCTTCTTTGGCGGTTTTTAAACAGAGGCCAGATGGCCATCTGTCAGGAGTGTTTTGATTGTATATTCCTGCATAGCAGGGGGATGGACTTGATGGCCCTTAGCGTCTCTTCCAGCAGTATGATTCTATGGTGCTAGGTTTATCTATTCTCCCCATTTCTGTGTTTTATTGTTCACACACATTTGGGATTTTGCAGGTAGCCGCTCCTTTCCTTGCCTGTTGTAGGCAAACAAACATAGCTGCATTAAGATCTGCTAAAGCAGAATCCCAGTCTTTCCTGCTGATGCTTTATTGCATTGTTTGCTACAGAAACACTGCTGCAGAACACCACTGAAACTCTGTGTTTCGTCAGCTGATGCTGCTAAAAAACTTCTAGCTGGACAGAGGCTGAGGAAAGGGCCAGGTGACCACCACAAAGGCTTTGGAAGAAGGAGCTTCTTTGTCAGAGGCTTTGCTAACTAAAGTATGTCTATATAACACGGATGAATCTTTACCTCCTAAGGCAGGGGTGAGGAATAAGTGGCCCCAGGTTATCCTGAACTGCAACTCCTGCCAGCCCAGCTAGTGTTGCCAACAGGGAGGATTATGGGCTGGAGGACAATGGTTGACCACTCTTGCACTAAGGCTTATTCACACAAGGGTTTTGTGCATCAATGGCAATTCCATTGTGCCCGAGCTGGGAAAGGTTCCAGGGCTGGCAGAAGACATTTTGCTCTTGGAGGTGAAGAACAAGATTCTCTCTCCACACTTCATACAACCCTAGTGAAGGGAAATTGTCCTTCATAACATCTGGAGGCAACAGGGCAGCTTTGGGGGTGTGGGGCAGATTGCTTGGCACACAGGAATTCTGGCCATCAACATCCCACTGCCCTTCTTCACCCACCCCTCACATCTGGTGCCTGAGGCACCTCTCCCACCCTGTGTATTGATAGGGCTGGCCCTGATGTGGCTCTCATGTACCATCTGACATCCCCCCCCCCCCCAAAATATCATGCAGTGTTCATATTTCATGAACAGCTGAGTAGAGCACATTGTCTTCAGGGAAAGTCTGTAGGTGTGAACGAGTCTTAAAGTGGTACTAAACAAGTTGGCTTCATTCCCCCTGAGGGTATCTGTTGGCATTTGTTATGCATGCACCAAACTTAACCTACTAGGAATACACACACATATGCTGTGTGATTTATTTTATGGCCCTGGCAAGTCACAAGGCTGTTGTTGCAGCTTTTTGGCATATTACATTTTAGAAAAGTAAGCCACACTCAGTATGTGTTAATAATGAATCATAGCAACGTGATTCCTCTCCACTGAATGGAAGCCAGTCATAAATAAGCTAGAACTACATGGAACTGAAATGTCTCATCAGTGTAACAAATGCATGTTATATACACACGATCAGACTCTTTTGGTAGGAGCAAAGATTTTCAGCACAGCAAGAGAATAACCATTATTTCTCACTCTCACTACATTCGCAATGTAGAATCATGATTCACTTCACACAGCTTAGTTGCCTACCAAAGAACATGGTTTACTCATGAAGCACACAGTTCCTTCATGTAGGGTACTGGCGGCCTTCCAAATGTCGTTGGTCTGCCTCTTCTCGCTAAGGCTGATGGGAGTTGTGGTGCATCAACATCTGGAGGGCCATAATTCCACACACACGCACACTCTGCCCTAGCAGTTTTGTTCACAAGCTAGCCAGACTTTAGGATGAGTTTTCTGGATTGTCCTGAAGTCTATTCTGCGGCAGTACTCTGCCTCTAGCTGTGGAGAGTTATATTGCTGGGAAGCTCAGAAGTAGGGCTTGATGATGATGGATATAATGAAAGCCTTTTGTCTGTGCCCTGAGATACAGAGTGCTCCTGAATATAGTGGTTCACTCATACTCTGCCTAATACTTAACTGATACTGCTGTCTCCTGTGATCTTGAAACTTTCAGCAAAGTGTCTCAGTTGGTGTTCATCATCACATGCTATGGAAGTTAATTCTACAAACTAATCATCTGTTGCATAAAGATGTTACTCCCCCTTTCCTCTAATGGTTAATAATTAATATTTTTACAGGAAGATCCAGCTGATGATATTTTTCCAGATGACAGTGTTGTGAAAAGCTTTAGCTGCTTAATTTCTTCCTCTTCTGCAACAGTCCCTAGCAGTGCAGGTTACCAGGGACAGATCCTGGGGCAGGAGGCCGGGAGGTAGGCTGGCTTGCCCTGTGTTTTATTTGCACAAACGTGGCGTAAAAGCAAATCACAGGACAGAGTTGATTTGGAATAACCCCCACACAATCTCAGTGACACTGCTGGTATCTCAGTGCTGGAAGCAAACCTTTACCATGCATGGAGCCATCTCTGACTCAGAGTGGGGAGGGGGAATATGTTTAGTATTTCCCTGCTATCCTATCGGTTTTTGGATTACAAAATGTCTTGGGCTTGTTTTGTGCTTTCATTCCTTCCCCTGCCTGAAAGGAAACAGCAAGGCAGTTAGAAGAGCATGAAGAGTAAGTTGAGGAGCTGGAACTGCTTCTCCCAAAGGGACGCCAGCACACCGCCTCTTTCATTGCAGGTTTAACTATTTCCTGCCTCTGGAATTCCACTGTTGTTGGAATGAAGGTAAATCTCTCACACTTCTTTTCTGTATCTCAGATTTCCCCCTGTTTGTTTTACAATTGTGGATAGAAAGTTATAGGCTGTAATCCCTCACAAATGGGGGCAAAATTAATACTTTTAATATTTTTACTTTGTGAAGTGCTGTGGAAAAGGTTTGGCCCTCAAGGCAGCATACAACTATTTTAAACAAAACATATCAGTAAATAAAAAGAATACAGTTGACTGACTTCTGAGTAAAACATATTTAGGATTGTACTGCAAGGGTCTTTTTGCTGTGGAACTCAGAGCACAAGATGCTACTAGGAAACTCCTGTTCAGAACAACGTGAAACGTGTTTTCTGACCTCCCCTGAAGTTTCTGTGGTGGCATGGGTTTCCCTCCCACTCCCTATAACTTGTTATTTTCATTGGTATCCCATTTTTCCTTCAAGGTTGGGATTCAAGATAGCTTACAATATATTAAAACACCACAAGATATATATATGTGTGTGTATGCGAGCATGTGTGCATCTTCAAGTCGCCTGTCAACCTACCACAACCCCAACATATATTTATATTAAATATATATCCCATCCTTCTCCTTATACAGGATCCAAGATGGCTTACAGAGATTTGAAAAACAAGGTACAGTTTTTAAAAACGTTCAAACAAAGGTAGACAAAAAAAAAGACAATTAAATGACAGTTCAGTTAAAACCCCAAGTTTAAAACAATATGATACACAATTAAAACATACTAAGAAATAGATTTTAAAAAGATCAAAAAAGATACAAACACCACCTCATTAAAAGCAATTTTTGCCACATAAATTATAAGCCCAAGTCCTGCCTGAATAAAAAGGTCTTTGCCTGCTTATGAAAGGAAAGAAGTGACCAAGGGAACCTCCTGCAGGAGGGAATTCCACAACTTGGAAGCTGCCACTGAGAAAGTTCTCTCCCATGTCCTTTCCAAATGTGCAGTGCAAAGAGAAAGGGACTGAGAGAAAGCCTTCCCCCAAAGATCTTAAAACTCAAGCAGCCTCATACAGACAGGGTCTTTCAGACAATGCATTAATTTAAAATAACCATTAAACACTTTAAGACACTACTTCAAAACATTACATTAATAAAACATCCACACATATCTGGCAACTCCAGTCCAGCACCTCCATTTACACCCAGTTAATTGCCTGAATTAAAAAGGTATTTGTGTGTGTGTATTTGTGCCTTCAAGTTTGCTGTTGACTTACAGTGACTCCATGAATTTCCTGGGGCTTTCTTCGGGAAGGAATACTCAGAGGTGGTTTTGCCATTGCCTTTCTCTGAAATATTGCCTATTCCTTGATGTTGAAGTACATGCCAGGGCTAACTCTGCTTAGCTTCCAAGATCACACCAGGTCTGGTGCCTTCAAGGGATTTAGTTTTTGCCTATTGGCAAGAGGGCAACAAGGAGGAGGGCTAGCTTAGGCCATTTCTGCACTAGACTGTTACAGTACTATTATTCCAGTTTCAACATCCCATGGAATCCTGGGGTTTGCTATTTAGGGAGGGGCCTTTAGAATTCTCAGCCAGAGAGATCTTTGGCCTCAGGAAACTACAAAGCCCAGAATTCCACAAGATGTTGAAAGTGGAATAATAGCACTATAACAGTCTAGTGCGGAAATGGCCTTAGTCTACTCAGAGAGGCCATTCCTGTTGATCTTAAAACCTGGGCTGTCTTATATGAGGAGAGCCAGTCCTTTAGACAACTGGGATGCAGTTCTCCTTACTTTATAATTTATAACCAGTACTTTGGCAAGGTTATTCTTCTCTGAGGTGACAAAAAGGAAATATGAGCCCCAGTTAACTGTTGTGGGAAGGAAAGTTTATGTCATACAAGTATTAATATTCATGACACAGATCTATTGCAGTTCTATAGAGATGAATGCATTTTTTTGGAAGAAGCCATATACTATATGCACTGAGGTTTTTAGGACTTCCAGGCTAGGCTCAAGACATTCTGTTGCCTGAGATAAGAAGTAAACATGTGCTTCTCCCAGTTCACCCAAGCGAAAGTGCTTAGTATCCAAAGACACATGAGGCAGAATAATCCCACAAGCACCTACACTCATTTCTCGCTCTAAAAATCCAATAACAACAAAGAAAAGAACTAACAAATTGCTATAATTTCATGGCATCTAAATGTCAGTCATGCCATCTCTTACATTCATTCTTCCTAATGTTAGGATCAGCTTGCTGCTTCTCCTTACTGTAACAAAGGAGAGTTCCCTTTGCTAGCACAGCTGTTGCAACATTTCTTTCTAGCAGGACTCCTCTTCTTTTAACAATAGCTCGACAAGCAAAAATTTAGCTTTACTTTAACAGGATTTCTCTTTTTGGGAGGAGGTGCCATGATTTCAGAGCTATTTAACAATAACAGAGAATTCCTGTTCCAGAGTACATTTCCAGGGAAATTCCTCCAGCTCTCATTTTAAAGTTTAATACAATGCTTTGCCACCTCATCAAGGATTACAACTGTCATCAGGCCCACCAGCATGGTGCATTATCAGAAATGAAGAGAGTCACAGTGACTTTAGTTGAAAGAATCTTCAAGGAAATAGACTGAGCAAGACAACTGTGCTAATCATATCCTTGGAGCAAGAATATATGGAGTATGGGGTTTCATGCACTCCTGGCTCTGTATGAGCCACATGTTTACAGTTTTCAGTATATCTGTGGTCGGCATGATGTGGCCCTTCAGATACTGGACTAAGCTAGGCTTGCTAGGGTTGTGGGGTGCTGAACTCCAACAACAGGTGAATGGGCACACATTCCTCAGTCCTCCAGTAAGTGTGCTTGGTGTGTGGGTGTAATTATGAAGGAGGTGTGGAGGATTCAATTTATTCAGTAAGAGTACTCAAGTGCCACTGGGCAGCAGACAGAGGTTGGGAAGCCCCTTGGGAAATGATCAGGATTAGAAAACAACAAGTTATCCTGTTGAGGAGTAGGGAAGGTGAGTATGGAAAGGACGGAAAAGTAGTCTGTTACCCTGATTGTTGGGGTCCCATTGGGGACACCTCAATGTGCTGCAAATAATGGGGAATGGGAATTAGCCAGAGCACAAGCTGTAGCACTACGAGAGGCAGGGTAACCTAGCGAGATCTTTTACCCAATGTTTACGTGGTCAGGCTGAGTCAAGATCACGACACAATAAAGTTCTAATTTTGTTCTTTTATTTGTAAAGTCACAGCGCACTTGCGTGCTCATTCACACGGAACTAAGAAATACTGAGTACTTGCGTACTCATACACACAGACCTAAGAAAATAAAGGGAGGAAAGTAGACAGGGGATTTTAAGAAGGAGTTTTTGGGGAAATACGACACCTGATCTTGTAGCCCAGGTAGTCTGAAGAAAGTCTGTTGGAGTGGAGGTTCTCAGCACGTGGAAGCTGAAGGGAAGGCTTGGCAAACGGAGCGGCAGCAAGGCGGTATGGAAGCCAAGAGCGATCTGAAGAAGCGCTCAAAATCAGGGGTTCTTGTAGGGGAAAATGTGCCTGTAGGGTAGTCCGTTCCCAGGGAAAACAATGGGTTTTGGGCTAGAGACAAAGCCTCCGAAAGGTCAGTTTTTAGCATGATTGGATTTTGACGGCGCTGTCAATAGCGCAGACAGTACGCAAATGGAGAGTGCTTGACAGTTGAGTAGTCAGAAGCGCCAATCTCGTCAAGCTGCCTGTTCGGGGCAGAGAATCCTTTGTATGCCTCGTGCATACTTAATGTAGGTTTAAAGAGTACTTGCCTGGAGGTCTCCTGAAGCTGCGTGCCAGAAATTTACTGGCCTGCCTGGATTTGTTTTGTATTTTTCAGCTTGTACGGCCGTGTCCGTGTGCGTGCTTGTCCGGGGGCCTCGCAAGCATGTGGCGAGGAGCAGTTTGGAATGGCCAGTTCTTTAATATAAAATCATATTTAGTAGACCTCGGGCTCAGACTATGCACCACAGTAACAATCTCCCCCCGCCCCCGAAAATGGGCAATTTGGGGACAATATGGAACATTTTCCAATCAAAAGCAAAAATAGTTTTAGAGCCGAATAGGGGCTTTAAGGCACAGCGGTAGTATTTCTCCATAGGGAAAGAGGGAACCTTAGGAAAAAGGGAAGGATTCCTATCCTAGAAATACAATACTAAGTTAACTAAACACATTCACACAAAATATACATAAAAAGGTAAACAATACGAGAGTCTTCCCATCAACAGAGAAGTGGCAGCAGCAGATAAATAACATGAAGCATAAACATTTTAACTTGAAGTAAAAGCGCGCCTCCCAATGAGGCACAGCAAATAGGAGCAGTAAAAAATGACAAGGGTTACAAAGTATTGATCTTTGCAAGCTAGCTAACATTTTCTTGCTGACTATTAGCTGCTTGCATCTTGCAGATCTTGTTATGAGGAATAGTCCATTTGGAGCTTCTTGGTGGCCAGAATAGAAATAGTCCTTTGAATTGTGTTATTTGCGGCAAAAGTCCTTTCTCTTCATCGGGGGTGGTTGTGTCACACCCCCCCCCATGAGTCCACGGTCACTGCAGGGAAGCGGGCATCTCCCTGGACTGGCTCCCGAATGGAGTAGCGATTTTCTTCTTCACCCGCCCCCCCGGTGATAACTGGGGGTGATGGTCAGGTCTGGGGAATCTTCCCGGCTCTCCGTGGCTGTTGACCTATAACTTTTTGGCAACAGAACTGACAACAAGGTTATCCAATGCATAGATAAAATGCAAATTACCAGCTCAGCGCCTGATGGGAGTTCAAGTGGAACTATAAAACCTTTGTTTTCGCCATAACCTGAAGGTTTATGGGTTAGAGAGGATATAAATAGTGATCAGGACTAGAGCTATATTGGCCTTAGCAGGGCCTGTTCAGGTAATGAGGCTGTGGATTCAGAACCCGCATCGAGCAGCCATCCCTGAGGCAGGGATAGCCAAAGTCATCCTGGAACGAGGCTGGCTTCCAGTTAGCAGACCAATAGCCAAAGTCAGCCTAGACTGAGGGTTTGGCCTCCAGTCTGATGATCTATCCGAGGGCTGGGGGAGCTGCTGAGGAAGTGATGGTGGTCCGATGTAGGTTCTGAAGTGCACAACTTCCCTACCTCAAGAAAGCTGGACTCCGTGGCAGGTCGAAAGCTTGGTCGCCCGGATAGGCTTTTGCAAAAAGTAAAGACATCACAATCATAAACACTAACAATAAACTATATAGAAATTAGGAACCTTTAGTCTCCCAATTCTTAATAAAATCGGCCGGCTTGCAACTGGAAAATCTGTTTCTTGACCCACTGTGTGAGGCCAATTAAACATAGGGCTAATATGATTTGGAGGGCTAACAGTATTATCAGAGGATGCAGGACGAAGTGGGCTATAGCTTGCCCTGTGGAGGACCAACTGAAGACGTCCCACCACGACTGTTGGGAGTCCAATTCCAATTCCTCAGATGATTCTATAATCACCTTGGCTGAATGATTAACTGTTAAGGCAATTTGACGGAGGGAATGAGATACCTCCAGTACTCTGAGCTAGGCGGGTGAGATTCCGTAGCCTTGTAGACACAGGGATCTCATCCTCGAGGTGGAATCCAACTAGTTCGGACTCCGTGGGCACGTACCCGGTTTCCGAATATAATCTTTTATCTCCCGCCTGAGATAAAAGTTCTGGCCAAAACAATCCTGGACGTGCTGCGCACAAAAGCAAGGGTTGCTGGCGGTGCGGTTGATGATTACAGTCGCACCTCTAGGCAATACGGTTACTTGCTGACAGGGGGTTCGCAAACAAAAGCAGTCATTGGTGATCTGAGCCATAACTGAGTAATTAACCGGGATTGCAATATATTCAGAAGCATTACCGTGACTGAAGCTTCCTATATTTTGAAAGCACTGTACCCAATGTTGATGGAACAGGCATCCAGATAAATCGAAGGAATGTGAACCATTGGACCAGTGGTACATTCGTCGGGGCAGTAAGGTGGCATTAGCAGCTATCAGTGGCAGTCCAAGGTGGGACATGGAGCGCAAGATTACAGGATCCAGAATCCTTTTGTGCACGACTTCCACCTTTACAGTTAAGCTCTCCCAAGTGGCATGCCGTACTCGTGCCAAAGCAGCGGGATGTTCTAGGGATTCCAGATATTGCTCTCTAAGGAGGCTTAAGATTTCAGGGTGCATTAAACCCATGACGCTAGTTTGGATGACTTGGGCGGTGAACATGATCATGTTGCTTTGCAGTTGGGTGCATTGGACTGCTACCGACATATTATGAGTCGTGGTTTTTAAGGAGTGACCAAGGTCAGACACTATGTCTCTTTCAGCGCCAACCCATTGCGGTAATAACTGACTAATTAAATCCATTCCTCTTGCCAAGTTAGTTAAACCCGTGGCTGAAGATACTCCAATTTCCTTTGTCTTAGATCCAATCATTCCCAATTTGTTTGCTAATACTTCATTGTCCATTGCATTAATTATCGTGCCGCCAGTTCCTATTCCTCCTAACACAGTTCCTAGAATGCTTCACTTAGGGCAAACATGTGGGTGGGAAAACGATAACCACCGCTTCTCCCAGTGTTCCCACTGTGTCCATGCTAACTTTAAATAGGGTTGACAAGCAGGTATGACCTTAGAAATGTTCACGACTGTAAGGTTCAGGATCATGGTAGTTACAATGGGTTGAGAGTTGGAATAAGCAACTACCTCTATGTGTTTACGAACTATGGTGCTCCCCACATATGTGGCCGGGGAACTGTCAGAAGGAGGGGTATAAACAGGGGTGTTTGAACACCACATCTTGCCACAGGAGAATTTGCAACCTGTTGGGGTGCGGGTGAGGTTATGGCACGTGAACAGAAAAGTTTTCCATTCCCATGCTGGATAGCAATTGTCGTAGGTGAATCTGATCGTAAACAAGGAAGCGTTATGGTGCTGGCTCCAGACCATCTTGATGGCCAATGGAGACGGTGCTATCGCCATTTCGGTATATACCTTAGCTTCACTGTCGGCCACAGACATTTTTAACTCTGAGCTAAGTCTACCTTTAGGGCGTACCTGCACTTGTGAGAATAGCTCAAGAGGATAGCGCTTATGGAACCATGGTAACATACAAGTATTGCGTAGCAGGCCTTCTGCTTCCTTACAAGGATTCCAATGGCAGATGGCCTGCATATTGTATTGCCAATCGGTTGTGAACTGGGTTGTGTATTCGGGAGAGGTTCCGAGTGTGCATCCAAACAATTCAAACTATAACAGAATCCACGCAAACGGTCCCATTCTGTCTCCCTGTGAGGAATACAGAGACGGGATTCCGTCACTACCTTATACTAACCTACCTATAGGGCTATTTACAGAAGTGGGGGAAGCAGAGGGGTTGCCACTCCTCCTCTGTCCCAGTCCAACAACGTTCCTTTACCCGTTGTCGAATGCTTCATAAGTTAAAACAAACGTTTCTGACAGGTTAATGGCGGGTACTTCGTTGTAATTCAAGGAAGTCTGTGGGTTTATAGGGCATACGTTAGGCTTTTGGATGCCTGGATCCTCCAACTCCGGTATTACCACGGAGGCGGGATCAACAGGCTGGCTTTTCCACTCCTTCAATTGAGAGACATGGAAGAACTTAAGCCAGTCTCTCTTTTTCCTAGGAATTCTGACTTGATAAACAGCAGGGGAAATCCTTTTTACAATCGGGATGGAACCCACCCATTTGGCTGCAAGAGAGTGCTTGTCCTTATAGAAATTCCTATACAAGACCAGCTGTCCCTCTTCCCACTGGCAAGGGTGATGTACCCATCCTAGTCTCTTGTCCATTTTCTGCAAATTCTTCCCTAGTTGTGTCGCTACCTGTCAATGTATCTGTATCAGATTCTGTATCAGATTCCTCACCCACTCGTTGTTCAAGACAACAGGCTCTAAATCAGAAGGGAGGCTTGTATCTATCCAGAAGGCTTCTGGCAGCATCATTTTACACCCGGTCATAACCATGTGTGGTGTAAAACCATGTGATGCCACTGTGCCTCTAAAGGCCATCAGGATGATGGGTAGCTTAGTGTCCCAATCCTTCCCTGAAGAGCACACAACCTTTCGGAGTGCCTCCTTCAAGGAACGATTTGTTCGTTCTATTTGTCCTGAGCTTTGCGGGTGGTGCGCTATGTGGAATCTTTGGCGTATGCCCAGCGCCTTGCACAACTCTTGTGTCACCTCACCAGTGAAGTGAACTCAGAGGTCAGAGTCAAGGTCACGTGACACACTCCAGCGATCCCACACATTGTTAAACAGCAGGCACGCAACTGTGCTTGCTGTGTTGTCACGGCAGGGAAAAGCCTCGATCCATTTACTAAATGGATCAATCACGGTTAGGCAATACTTGTTTCCTCTAGGTGTGGTGGGTAGGGGACCTATAAAGTCAATCTGGATCCATGTCCCGGGACTCTCAATCCACTGGTGCTGAATGGACACCTTAGGTCCGGAGGGGTCAGCATTGACCATGGCACAAGACAAGCAATTGTCGGCCCACTGATTTACATCTTGCTTGATCTGAGGCCACCATCCAGTTTTCCTGACTCTATCTAACGTGATCCCTCGTCCACGATGTCCCTGTTCATGAACGAATTAAATCACGTCCCCTCGGAGATCTTTGGGCACTATCCAGTGGCGATGACCGCTGGCACCTATTGCCCAGAACACTCCATGAGCCTGTTCTATTTTAAACCGTCCTGATTTATCCGTCCCTGCTTTAGCTAGCTCTGCTATTTCAGGGTCTCCTTTCTGCAGTGTCCCTAAGTTGAGAATAGGGGGGCTGAGGAGCTCTTTGGGGTTAACATTGATGGGGGCGATGGGAGCCCCATCGTCTTGTAAGGCCACATCCTTGGCAATGGCATCTGCCCTGTTGTTCCATATACAAGAAGCCGTGCCTTTCCTTTGATGTCCTCAGACATGAGCAACCCATGTAGGGGCAATCCTTTCTTCAATTTAGGCGGCAATACTGACCCACTTGTCCAGATGGGCTATGGGTTTCCCATCTGCGGTTTTTAAGTCATTCTGGATCCAGATTGGGAACCATACACTGGCAGCTTTAGCTGTCCAATCTGAGTCTGTGTAAATGGCTAGGGGGCAGTCAAGCGGTTCGTGCTCTAAGATAGCCTTTAGAGCTTCTACTTCGGCTGCTTGGCTGGAGTGGGGTCTGGCTTTTCCCTGGAGGGTGAAGGAATCTGTGACTCGGATTGCTCCAAAGTCTGTCCTGGGGCTACCATCCACGTGCATCAGGGAACCATCACAGAACCAACAAACAAAGCCTTGCAGTTGAGCTTCTTCAAGAGAGGCTCTCCATTCGACTGGCCAATTGTTCTCAATCAAAGGTGGCAACGGGCACTCATGTGTGGCTCCGGTCACAACTAGACCATAGGGAGCCGGTGGGTCTTGCGGCTGTTTTTGGAAATCCACCCCACATGACACCAGGGAAACAGTCCATTTGGCAATCCTTTCATTGGATACCTGGCCGTTCTGGACTTTTCCAGACAGGATATATTTAAGCGGTGTGTGGAGGGTCTGGACAATCACACGGGCGCCTCCTATCATAAATTCCCAGTGTGTTAGAGCCCAAACTAACGCGAGGTATGTCTTTTCGCAAGGGGTGAATTTGGTTTCACGTGGGTTCAGATTGCAGGAGACATAAGCTATAACATGCTGAGTGCCATTTAACTGCTGGGACAGAACTGCTCCTATACTCCTATCCGAGGTGGCTAGTTGTATAAGGAATCGTTTGGCCATATTTGGATGGGTGAGCGCTGGCGCTTTCATGAGGTCCTCTTTCAGTTGGGCAAATGCCTGCTGCTGTGCAGGTCCCCATTCCCACTGGGCATTCTTTTTCAAAAGGGCATACAGAGGCCTTGCCTTGATGGCAAAAGACTCTGTGAAGTCCCTTGAGAAATTGAATGTTCCCAGGAGTGAGCGGAGAGAGTGCACGTCGGTAGGGGTGGGTAATTTGGCTATTACCTCGACCCGCTGCATATCAGGCGTGCGCCCTTCAGTTCCTAAGCAAAGCCCTAAGTATTTGATGTCCGTGATAACCAGCTGTGCTTTCTCTCTACTGGCTTTAAATCCAGTGTCTCTAAGGATGGCCAGTACTTCGTGGGTAATGTCCCTGGTCTTTTCTTCTGAATCAGAGTGGATTAGAATGTCATCCACATATGACAAGACATGGGCTCGAGAGGCTGACTGCAGCCTAGTCCACATCTTGACCACGTGGGCATGGCAGATGCTAGGGCTTGAATGGAAACCTTGAGGCGTTCTTTTAAAGATGTACTGTTGCCCTCGGAACGTGAAGGTGAACTTGTACCATCACACTTCGTGCAGCGGTATTGAATGAAAGGCATTAGCCAAATCCAATACGCTGTAGTACTTGGCTCCCGCAGCAATAGCAGACAAGATCTCGTTGTATTTGGCCACAACCGGTGCCACAGGGAGAGTGACGGAGTTCAGGGCTCTGAAATCCACTGTCATTCCCTGTGTTTTACCGTCAGCCTTTAGCACGGGCCACAAGGGTGCATTGCAGATGGATTGCATAGGAGTGATTACGTCCCATTGGACAAGGCCTTCAATTGTCTTTTCTATGCCTTCCTCTGCCTCAGTAGGATATTTGTACTGCTTCTGCGGCTGGGGGATCCTTGCCTTCAATTAACACACAAGCACCCTTCACCTTGCCACACTCAATTTTGTCTTTAATCCAAACCTCAGGGAAAACTTGTACCCACGGATCTCTGGCAACACACTGCACCGGGGCAGGGGCCTTAATAGCAGTGCAGCGGTGTACCGTGGAGATCTCAAGGGGTTCCTGCTCTAGTTGCCACAAAAACCTATTCGCATAATCCACTGTGAGCTTATTTCCCCGGAGGAATCCGATGCCCAAAAGGCCCTCATCCTCCCCTTGGTTTTCACAAGCCCACAGTTTAAAATGGAATGTGTTTATGGACATGGGGATGTTTGTCCATGCTTTAGCTTGGTGTCCCACCCCTCATATCCGGTCAATTGGACAGTCTTGGGGGTAGGCTCACCGTGTCTAACTAGCTTAGGGTGTAGCACATTCAGCGCTGCACCCGAATCAACAAGAAGGGTGGCAGGAGTTTTATCTCTCTCGGTCCCTATGCCTGTCTTTACCCAGAATCTTCCCCACTTGTCTGGCTTCAGTCGATCCACAACATTGCAAGGAAGCTTCCCGGACCGGGGACACCCCTATTCAGACATCTCCAAGGTGGGATAGTATCCAGCCGGAGAGGGACCGTTGGTCACGGCATTTACTGGCTGTTTACCTCCCGTTGGGAGATGCTCCCGTTGGGAGAGGCTCTGCTGTGGGCCTTTTGTCGAACTGGCTCATGTCCAGTCCAAGTTTCCTCAACACTCCCCAGATCTTTATTCGGTGAGCCGAGTAGGTCTGGGCAATGGGATCATAGCCACTGGACGTCTCCCTGGGAGCACTACTGTCCATGGCCTGTTTTGGAGCTGGAGGCTGGGGAGCGAAATTCCCTGCCTTGCTGGGCTGACTGTGGGAGTCCCTGGCCTGCCAATGCTCCTGCCTAGGTCGGTGATCCTGTCTTGGAGGGGGACGTGGATTCCAGTTCCCCTTTGGGACAGAATTTGGGGCTGTCTTCCTGTCCTGGGAGTGGGGGCCATAGTTAGAGTATGTTACCTCTTGTATGGGCTCCCAATTCCCCGCTTCTTTTTGGTGAGGCTTGGGAGGGGGTTTCAGGGAGCCAGCCTCTCAGAGTAGGTCAGTGACCTTCCGGAGGTTGTTGCTGAATTTCTCCCAGCCTGTAGTCTCAGGGTCTACTAATCCCAGGGTCATCTTTGTTTCATGGTTCAGACCTCCGTAAAAAAGAGTCTTGAACTCCACATGATTGAAATTGTACCCTCCTGGAACCAAGGGGACCTTTTCTGTGAGTATGGCCAGGAGCTGTTTCCTAGCTACGTAGGTTTCAGGGTTCTCCCTGGGAGCCTGTTGCTCCATAACATGTAAAATGCTAGCGCTCTGTCCTGGCCACAAGATTCTGATGACCTCCCTCATCCATTCATGGGCCTCAAGTCTCACTAAACTTCGGGCAGCCACGGCTGATTCTAAAGTGGGGAGCTCGGACGGGGACATACACAACCTAGCCAGCTGAGTCAAGTCCTGTCCGTTAGCAGTGGGATGAGAATGGATTACGGCATTAAGCCACATGATCCTGGTTGATTTATTTAAAGGACCAAGTTGGTCCGCTATAGCCTTAGCTTCAGTGGCTCTCCAGGGGACTCGGGTCTCAATCTCCTGAGTCTCCCACACCTCTACTCTTTCTGATCTTCCCTCTCCTGAAGGGGCAATTCTTTTGGTCATTGACCTGGTTTCTACGGGCTGGACTGGGACCCTGTGGTCACTCCAGTCCGGATTGTGGGGGAGTGTGGCCAGTGTGTCTTCTGGCAGTGGCTCCCTGGGGGCATCAGGTGGAAATGAGGGGAGAATCTCTGGGCAGACGGCAGAAATTAATGCCCGGCGAGTGTGGAGCTGATTCTCCAAAGCCTCGATTCATTTAAGACAAGCCACATGGCTGATGGCCTCCTGCTGCTCCCTGACCTGGCCAACCATAAATTTGGCAGCAGATCGTTCATGGGCTAATTCTGCCTCTAATGCATATGCCCTTTCTGACCACGTTTGAGCTTGGAGGGTGGCATTATTCAGCTTCTGGGCAGTGGCCTGCGCTACAGACGCGAACGTTACTTTGTCCGTGCGCAGAGCTTCCATCTCGATGTGAAGTCAGGCAATCTCTTTATCTGACTCTGCGAGTTTGGCTCTGGCCTCAACGAGGGTGCGGGATGCGTCTCTAGCCGTAAGCCAAAGTCCCCATGCAGCCAACACATCTTTGGATGGCCCGAACAGGTTCTTGGACCTACGAGCTTGGGCATATGCTTCTCTTAGGGTAGTGAAGGGATCTGCCATCTGGATGCTCGTGTCCTTCCAGGGGCATTTTCCTTTGCTCAGAACCCACTGTTCCAATTTTCCCTTGACTTCTTTCTCCAACATGAGGTCCTTCACTTCCATTTTTCTATCTGTTTCTACTACTCTCACTTTCAAATGGGACCAGGACCTGGAGGGACGGGAAGGATCACCGAGACCCCTGGGGAATTCTAGGGAAATGAACTCAATGGAACTTAACTAGGCAAGAGGGTTGGGAGCCTATCTCCAGCCTGCCCGGAAAATGTCACTTTTGCCTGTCTAAGCCCAGCCTTCCACCTCGACAGCTTAGGGGCAAAAGGACAAGGACACGGTTCAGGGACAGGGAGAATCACTTAGATTCTGAGAGAAACCTTCACTAGGACTCTGCCTGACTATGAAGGGGGACAACAAACTCTCAGGAACTTACAATGCTGCCTGGCCAAGCATCGGGGCAGAGGGAGAGGAATGTAACTGAACTGTCCCTAATAGTTTTTGGGTGAGGGGCGCCTTTCCTCTACCTTGGGAAAACTTCTCTTAAAAATCCTTGCTTAGGTCGGGACTCACCACCTGCATCTATTTCCTACAAATTGGGACGCACCCAAATTCTATCTCAGACAGGACGCACCCACGCTTTATACTCTGAATGGGCCGCACCCATGTTACCTTTGGGGGGGAATTCTTTCCTAAGTACTGTGTGCCTTGCCGTGTATGTATGGACTGCACCTAACGCCCTAGTGCTTTGGATCCCAGCCCACGATAGTCGCCAAGTTAAGGAGGTGATTCCTGGGACAGTTTGTGCACAACCCTTGCTATCGGACTTGATTTACTGCCCAGGAGCTAGTGACCAAGCCAAGGCGGCTGCCACACACAAACCAAGAGAGAAAGGGGTGCAGATTTCCGACCCAGATAGATTAGCTCCTGGAGCTCAGAAACACAGATCTCACTTGCACGTGTTCCTATCACTTTAAAAGCCACAGATTCGGCCGTTCCCTATGTCTGTACCAGCCTGACTTGAGTGGGTCGCGACTTCCACTCAAATTAGGAGTACAGGGGCTGCCCGCGTTACTCCACCACTCTGTTACCCTGATTGCTGGGGTCCCGTTGGGGATACCTCAATGTGCTCCAAATAATGGGGAATGGGAATTAGCCAGAGCACAAGCTGTGGCACTACAAGAGGCAGGGTAACCTAGCGAGATCTTTTACCCAATGTTTACGGAGTCAGGCCGAGTCGAGATCACGACACAATAAAGTTCTAATTTTGTTCTTTTATTTGTAAAGTCACAGCTCACTTGCGTGCTCATTCACACGGAACCAAGAAATACTGAGTACTTGCGTACTCACACACACAGACCTAAGAAAATAAAGGGAGGAAAGTAGATAGGGCATTTTAAGAAGGAGTTTTTGGGGAAATATGAACCTGATCCTGTAGCCCGGGTAGTCTGAAGAAAGTCTGTTGGAGTGGAGGTTCTCAGCACATGGAAGCTGAGGGGAAGGCTCGGCGAACGGAGCGGCGGCAAGGCGGTATGGAAGCCAAGAGCGATCTGAAGAAGCGCTCAAAATCAGGGGTTCTTATAGGGGAAAATGTGCCTGTAGGGTAGTCCGTTCCCGGGGAAAACAATGGGTTTTGGGCTAGAGACAAAGCCTCCGAAAGGTCAGTTTTTAGCATGATTGGATTTTGACGGTGCTGTCAATAGCGCAGACAGTATGCAAATGGAGAGTGCTTGACAGTTGAGTAGTCAGAAGTGCTAATCTCGTCAAGCTGCCTGTTCGGGGCAGAGAATCCTTTGTATGCCTCGTGCATACTTAATGTAGGTTTAAAGAGTACTTGCCTGGAGGTCTCCTGAAGCTGCGTGCCAGAAATTTACTGGCCTGCCTGGGTTTGTTTTGTATTTTTCAGCTTGTACGGCCATGTCCGTGTGCGTGCTTGTCCGGGGGCCTCACAAGCACGTGGCGGGGAGCAGTTTGGAATGGCCAGTTCTTTAATATAAAACCATATTCGGTAGACCTCGGGCTCAGACTATGCACCACAGTAACACCAGCTCCAGGACTGGTGTGTGGGATGCCCATGGTTTAAATCATCCCCAGTTGGCAGTTTTACTCTGGAAAAAGTATTTGGGTGTTAAGCTGAGAACTCTCTAATGCTGCCTCTGACCCCTGGTGGTGCTCCTCACGTAGCAAGTGAATAGCAGTGTTTTGCTGGAGGACGGTGTGGCCCATGGGCCCTCTGCCAGCCTAGGAGGTCCAGCAGCAAATGGCCCTGGATAGAAGGGCAAGATCTCTGTGGGCCATTTCACACCTGACATTTCTTCTTACAAATAGATTATCCTGTACCTGCTTTGCCTGATAAGTTTTCCAGCTGTAGTTTTCCCCATCACAGCTCCTCAGTGAACTTAGGAACCCCTCCCACACTAGTATTTTCCTTCCTGCAAGTCTCTTAGAAGTAAAAGAATCTTCGCAGAATTTGGAACTGGTAGCCATAATCTCTTGCCTTTGAAATTATGCTTTAGAAGGGATTGAAAGCATTTATATCTACCTGTGATGGTGCAGCACACAACTCCATTATAGGTTGTGGCAGCTGCTTGTGGCTGGGGCGTGTTAACACTAAAGGAGAAGAGCTTGTAAGGGAAGATTAATGTGGGGTGGGGACGGGGAGAAGAAGCAGCAGCTAGCAGGCAGCAGCCTCTTCCTTTCGGTAATATGAAGACACACTGAGTTTCAGATCTTGGCCAATCTACTGAACGGAGGCCGTGGGCAAGTTCTTGCACCTGAAGGTCAAAGCGAACATGATCCTGGTAGCACAAAGACTTATGGGTACATGCATTTTCTTTGACTCTCATAATCATAGCCTGTGTGTCTTAAAATCCATGCATACATACTTTGCATTTAGATTACTTCCATGTCTCCTGCCAAGTTTTCAACCAGGCTTTTGTTTTGTTTTGTTTTTTTAATTAACCACTGCAAGTGGAAGATTTCATAATGCCTCATTGCAGGAAAAAGGAAGAGGGAGGAGGAAGAGGAGAAGGTGGTGGCGGCGGCAGCAGCAGCAGAGGCAGAATCTTGCCCTTCCCAGTAGACTTGGGCAAAAGCAAAGTGCTTCAGCCTCCCCTATCTTGTGTGTTCTTCCTCATCAATTGCTTTTGCCATCTTGCCACTCTCTGAAGCCACTTGGCCACATAAGTCCTGGTCTGCACCTGTGAAATGCTGGAGGGACTTCTGCCCTTATGGGGAAGTACTATTGTGCCTGTTTCCGTGCAATAACAACGCATCAGCGTTCAGATTTCTCAGGCTCATTTAGGCATGTGTTCAGAGACTTGCATAGTGTTTTCCCATCTCTGCTTGCCCTCAGCATCATAGTTTAATGTTTCTTCTGTTATTCTGATGGCACGTAATGTCTGTTTCCCACTGATGTAGTCTTTTTCCCTTGGGTTTATGTCAGTTCAATTGTATGCTTGTAGGATGGGCTATATATGACTATAGGAAGAAAGCATGTAAGTGAAAGAACACCTTCCCAGCCTGCATGGTATTGTCACCCCCCAAGGCCCCCTTGGCGGGGTCTCTAGCGAAAACAAGTGACAAATGTATTCAGCAGGCTTCCAAGTGCAAGTTGAGTCCTCTGGGGCCGATTTGAAAAAAAAAAAGAGAGAGAGAGAGAGAGAGAGAGAGAGAGACTTCTTTCCCTAGCCCCTTCTGCCCTGCGCGCCACCCCCTCCCTGCTACATTTGCAAGTTTGCTGCAAAGCCTTCCTCAGCCACTAAAGGACAAAACAAAGAGCGCCCTTATTCCCGCCAGTGCTAACCACCCAGCAAGTCAGACAGCTGTGTAGGGGCTTTGCAATTTGAAGTGCTCTATTATGGTTCATCCTCTGCCACTGCATGCCAGAGCTGAATGGAACTGTGAGAAAACTTAACTTCTTTCTCTTCTCCTCCACGCTATTTCCTCGTTCCAGCAACAGAGGGAACCTTTTAGCGGGAAATGCTAATAGCAGCCGGGATCCCTCTAGAAAAATATCCCAGGCTGAGAGAGCCCGAGCTCTCTTCCAGGCTGAGAGAGCCCGAGCGGGTGGCAGGTGCTGCTCTGGGAGAGGGAGCGCGCCTGCAAAGGGCCCACAGTACCTGGGGTTGGCTCTGAGCCCAGGTTGGCTGCCTGGTCTCTTTCCAAGGAAGAAGATTACCACCTCAGGGGGAAAAAAAAAGGGCGTGTGTGGGTGGGAGAAAAGTTGCCAAGTTTTTACCGAAAAACAAAACCTGGTACTGGTAGAGGTCTAGGAGTGGAATGCAGCAAAAAAGCTGCTCGGCTAAAATGTACAACTCTGTTGTTATTTCCTCAGTCTGTTGGGAAGCAGAAGGATTTGCCTCTTGCTTTTCTGTCCATTGGTTAAAAAAAAAACATGCAAGCACACAAACACAACCAGGGTGGCTAGCTGCTCTAAATGGGTCGGGGGGAAAGGGGCAGGGGAGCAACGTTGTGCCTGGGGTAAGTTGGGAACAAGGGATGAGAGACGGGGAGAGCGGGGTGTGGGAGTGACATTTTGGGGATGGTAAAAAGAATGGATCCCAGGCAGCATGCGTTCAGTAGTGTGTGGAGCTAACCTGAAGTGAACCGATGGAAGCTGAGAATACACAGGAGCAATTTTGTTCTTAGATGAGGGCTCAGCCATGCTGCCTCAGTCCCACCCAGCATGGCCATCAATAAGGGACTGTATAAACTGTGAAGTCCAAATCACCCAAAAGGTCAAATGCTCTTCATACTGATGTAATAATGCCAAGGATGCTAGACCAGTTTAAGGCTGTAGACCTCAGCATATTCACTAGACAGTAAGAACTAATGATCTCCCTGGGGCTGACTGCTGAGTAAACATGCATTGAATTGGTTTTACTTTCTACAGACTTTCCCATGTTTCATGCACAAGCTCAAACCGTCTTGCTCACAAAACAGTTACAAGATACCTTCCTAGATGCTTTCAGTTTTATGACAGGAATGCAAACAATTCTTATGCCCTTCTGCTGCCTCATCCATGAGGTAGCAGAGACCACTGCAGAAAAATGCTTGCACCACAATTTGTCTCCACCATCTCTTTCGTCTCTCACTGAGGCATGTTACAGATAGGACTTCTATATGTTAGTGGAAAACATCTTTTGAGACATATTTGATTGGACTTTTATACACTAGCACATGGCATCTTTGGTGCTCTTCTAGACTGTTATTCTTAGAAAGCTGAACATATAAGACACAACAGTATCAATTAACAAGCCACCTGAGGCAGTTGCCTCCCTCTTTCTAATTGAGGGGTGGGCTATTACAACAGATCCAGGAGCCAATTTTCTGTCACTAGGGGCCTTGAGGTTGGAAATAAATGCCCCCAAATGGAAGGAAAACACACACTGGAAATGGTGGCAAGTCCACTTCTAGTGGATTTTTGTTAAGACTGAATAGTGTAGGGGCCTACCAATTATTCAAAATTTTAATTCCTGGAATTTTCCAAAGAAGGCAATTCACTCTCTCTCTTTTTGGCCAGAAGGAAGTCTGGAGGAGATGCAAAATGAGCCCTGGGGGGGTTCCTGTTGCTCCGGGGCCACACACCTCTGGATGAATGTTTGGACTAGTTCTGCTAAGAATATTTTGATAGAAGAAGGCATGAGGGCTAAAGTGGCATGAAACTGAAATAAAGCAGTGCTATAGACATGTCCTATATAGCCAATTCTCCGCAAAGTAGAAAGACAGTGCATCTCTCACACTGCTACCTATCCCATAGAACAACCTGCATTTGTCAGTTGATGCCTAGATATGTGATTTGCAAGAGAAACAGGAGATGTGCTTCAAGATGGTGGGAGATGATGTCTATTAGCTGAAAGCCCAGTGATTTTGGATATTCTAAGGCCTTCATCAGGGGCTATACAAGAATATACTCTAAGGCAGTGGTTCTTAACCTGTGGACTACCAGGGAGGCACAATGTCCTCACAGGGGGTACAAAGGCTTTAAGAAGCATTATGAGTTGTTTAAAATAGAAAGAAAGAATGGAGGAGGGAATGAATGAAAGGAAGAAAGACAGACAGACAGACAGACAGACAAGATGGACAGTTACACGTTGATCTCAAATAGCATGAGTCCTTTGCCTGTGATAAATGTCATTTGTACAAAGTTTCATTACAATATTTCAAACCATTCAAAGGTTGTTGTTTTTTTTTAAATGTCATGCACTTTAGGGTTTTAAATCTTAAGTTTGAGCAATCCGTGACAACAAAGGATATTTAAAGGGGGTCTGTGGTAAAGAAAGGTTAAGAACCACTGCTCTAAGGCCTAGAGTAGCCACAGACTGAAACACACTGTGGCTTTTAGCTGATGTTCATCATCTTCCAGCATCTGGAAATATGTCTTCCTTCCTCTTGTGGATTTTTATTAGATGTGTGAAACTGTTGTTTTGTCCAATTACAAAGCAGAATCACATGATTGCTCTACCTTAGTCTTGTCCTCCCTTGAGCCCAGGCTCTGTGCAGGTGAACTGGTTTTCTCAACTGTTTATCACATGAGGGACGGGAATGCAGGCTTGCACAGAATTGTCAATATTTGTGAATGTTAATCTATGAGCTGTACTTATATCATGTTATGATCTACCAGTAATGTTTCAACGATGCGAGGTGGTTGTTGTTGCCGCTGTTTTTCTAAGAGTCACCTAAATGTATGTGGGTGAAACGGCCTGCAAAAATGACTGATCGCATATGAAAGGTTCCCTGGCATTTCAGGCAATGCACAGGAAATAAACTTCTTCCACCAAATCAGAACATCTGTCCCAGTGCTTTCTGTTCTGTGCTGGCTCCCGTACTCTTGAACTTCTTCCCCTCAGGTCAAATGTGCACACGACAGAAAACTGGGAGGGATACCGATATATCAGAAGACATTAAAATTGCAAATGACCTTGACATAGTGGAAAACTCAGCTCACACTATCATGAAATTCAAGAGAGCCAAATCTAAGCTTCTGATGGGTTGTGGGATAGTATATGTTGATTTAGAGCAGGAACAAAAAACATTTTAAAAGGTTTTCTTGGACCCCCCCCCCCCGGACCAAAGTCCACTGGGATATAGGGGGGGCAATTTCTCCACTCTTTTCCCCCCTCTGATATAGGAATTGACCTTTTTAAGATTCAGAGTGCCACAGTGCCCCCCCGCCCCGACCCTGACACTTGCCTACCTCTGACTGAAGGAAATTTGGATTAGTACAGAATGGTGTATAGCTGACTTGGTGATAGGACATATGTTGGAATTCTGAATGCAAGTCAGCACAGTGATGTGGTTGCTAATATGGCTCCTGTGATTTTAGGCTGCATTAAAAGAACCATTGCTTTCCAGTCACGTGCAGTAAATAGTTCCATTTTTACTTTGGTAAGTAACTGGAGTATAGTGTTCAATTTCAGGCGCGGCATTTTAAGAAGTGTGAAAAGCTGGAATGGGTTCAGAGACAAGAGTAACTGTAACTGTAAGGAGATGTAACTGTAAGGAAAAGTAGAAGGAACTGGTTGTGTTTAACTTGGAGAAGACTGAAGGAAAACGTGGTAGCACCCATGAAGTTCCGGGAAGGGTTGCCACAGAGAAGAGGACAAACGACTGTTCTCTACTGCCCCAGAGTGAGGGTGAGAACTAACAGGCTTAAATTACAAGAGTCTTGGTTTCATTTGAGTATCAGGAGAAACATCTTAGCAGCTTAACAAGTTACTGGGGAGATGAGTGGGTTCCCCCTTGCTGATGGCTTTAATCCAAGGTTGCTGGACAGCCATCTGTTGGAGAAGCTGCAGCTCTAGATTTTCTGTACTGAGGAGGGGGTGGACTAAATGGCATATGAAACTCTCTCTCCATCATTACTGCTGCTGTTGTTTTCTGTGGCTTGGTAGCGGGGGACCCGCAGATGCACACAAGAACAACGATATGATAATGTGTTGTGAAAACCGAGATAATGAAAAGTGAGACAATTCCATAAAAAAATGCCTATGTGGAAACACCCACAAAGTGACTACCAAGAATAGTATTCCTGCTTTTACTGATGTGCTCAGGATGCCTGGCTCGTTCCTCTTCCTAACTTAAGTTTAAAATCATAGAGCTGGAAGAGACCACAAGGTCATCCAGTCCAACCCTATTCTGCCATGCAGGAATACATCATCAAAGCATTCCTGACAGATGGCCATCCAGCCTCTGTTTGAAAACCTCCAAAGAAAAAGACTCCACCACACTCCAAGGCAGTGTCAGACTGCTCGTACCATCAAATGTGGCAGTCCCTACATTTTGCAAAATGTGCGCTCAGCTGCTCATATATATTGCATTGAAAATACCGTAGTGAAATAAAGTTGGCCTTTGAAATACAAAACAGCTGGCAGATTATGGCCATCTCATAGAAAGGGACTTTCAGGATTAGATTTGATGCTTTTATTTTTCTGTGAATTAGAAAGTGCAGTGAGACAAGTAGGGTCTGATTTTCCCCTGTGTTCATTGTCTTGATGGAATGCACAAGGGACATTTCACAATTTGATTTTAGTGCGAATTTTTCTTGACTTGCAGAATCCACAAAAATTTGCTAGGCACATTTCTGTTGTTAACAAAAATATAGTCTTTTCCAGGAAAGTATCTCATCTTTTTCCTAGAAAAGACTGCATTTCTGATAACAACAGATTCTGTGATGGAGTGGTTTAACAGCATAATTATCATGAACATAGGCAATAATTTACATGTTCGTTTCTTATAACCTACTTATGTATATTAGACATTTCAGCTGCTTTTCACAAATATCTCTGTACTACAAATGAGAGCAATTATCATTAGGATGATAGTGTATGATTTAGTTCTGAATGAAGCAGAATGCTATGAATTTGGTCTTTTATGGAGAAAGCTGCATTGGTATTATGTGATGATCACCAGATGGCATTTCTAATCAAATAGAAAGATCGAAATCTAAAGACTAATAGCTGTTTGCTGCTATTTTAAGTGCTCGCCAAAAAGGCTTCTGACTCATTACTACGCATCATTAATGAGTTAATATATGGCTTCTGTGTAATAATGCATAACATCTATCAGCAAACAATTTTGCTTTTCAATTTTTTTTGTTTTTTTGGCTAGCCTACCTTTTGTTAGCACTATATAATGCACAAATCTGGAAAGCTGAAAAGATACAAGCAGGGTATTAGTGCAGTCCTAAGAACTCTTTTAGTAGCTCACAAGTTTTCTTGTGGATGACCTCGCGGAGCTTCCGAACACGCCGGATGCTGGAGGCCCCCACAAAGCTGTCTGGCTGCAGAACAGCCATCCCATTGTGGACGTCGCCCATTATGATGAGCTGACCGTCAGCTGCAGTTATGTTGGGGCAAGGGCAGCTCCAGTTCATGTTCAAAAGCGTAATTTCCAGGGGCTCCCTGCCCAAGAATTTGAGTCCCATTTTCTCATCCTTCAGAATCTCCTCCACGGTCACCAGTGCATGTCCTGAGTCTTGGTCCTCTGTCAATTCGGTCACACGGCCAAGGATCACAAAATCACTTTTGCAGAAGCTGGTCACCAGCTTTTGGCGCGGTTTGCAAGCCTTGCAAGCTTTGCAGTGCATGTTCCTTGGGAAAGGGCACATTTCTTCACAGGCCTCGCTGCTCTCAAAGTTATTCTCATTGCCTCCGCAGCCACCATAAATGAACAACTGGCATTGTTTCGTCAAGCTGTTGTACGCCCACCGTGGCTCGTAGGCTTTGCAGTGACCTTGGAGGGCCGGCAGGTTGCAGATGTTGACAGGGCCATTCATGCAAGTCAACATGCAGCTTTCGTAGGTCTCAAAGTGGTTCAGGTTGCTGTTACAGTTTCCGTAGATGAAAGTGAAGCAGTTGTTTTTCTTGGCATCATAATACCACCGGGTCTGCTCCTCCCCACAGTCTTCACTGTCAGGTTGCTTGAGGCACTCGTCAGTGGGAAAGTGGGTTTTATTCTGGGCAGTTTCCATGGAGGTGGCCTCCCCTTTGAGGACCGAGAGTGGGAAATCTGCCCTGAGGATGCCACCCAGGTTTTTGGCAATACAGGTGTAGATGCCTGCATCTTGCAGCTGTGTGTTATAGATCACTAGCTGGGCAATGTTGGTGACAACAATGTTCCCGCGGACGTGATTGGGCCTCATAATGATTTTCTCATTTTTCTCTGTCTCCTTCTCCCAGGTGATTTCTGGTTTAGGTCGTCCAGTGACATCACAGAGAAAGCTGACAGTCTCTCCTACATAGACAGATTGGTGGGCTGGGTTGTTGACAAGTACGGGTGGAACGATGTCAGTGATGGTTGTCTCCAAATAGGCAGTAGTAGGGCGAGCAGTTGTCTCTGATGGGATAGGGCTCGTGTTTGGCCAGGTGAGATGGTAGCGACACGTCACCACATTGAGAGTGATGCCTTTGGTACATGCTTCTGCATCCATGTAACACTTGTTGTAATAAGTCAGCCCATCTGATGCACATGTGAAACTTGGCTCTTTTTCACATCTATCTTTGCATTTGCAAACAGGCTGCCCATCCCAGATATCACACTCAGAACCTTGCTGGATGCACATGAAGCGGTCACACGTGGCCTCTTTGGGCATCCCAACGGGTCCTTTCTTTCCCCTGACATCCATGTATCGGGCAGCGACACAGCTCCTTGTTCCGCAGACATTAGGACAGCACTTCTCAAAGGTCTCACATTCCTAAGGCAGAAGAGAACAATAATTAAGCAAAGTTCCTGGAAGCCTCTAGAAAGGAAAGCACCACTCTCCTGCACTTTTTGAATAAAGTGATTTCAGGCCACACAGCAGACATGCCAAAGACCCATAAAGCTCTACCTTGTAACTAGAATGGGACCAAGGTGCAGGGGCTTGGGCGCTGATGACTGTATTCATCTTACCTCACCTTTCTTCCAGCGCTAGAGGGAAGAGAGAAGAAATTCTTGATACCTTGCCTAGAAATCCTGACCAGTACAATCCCACTGGGTGACCTTGGGCACATCACACACTCTCAGTCCCAGAAAACCCCATGATATGTTTGCCTTAGAGTCACCATAAGTTGGAAATGAGTTGAAGGCACAGGACAACAACAACACCACATGCATCTAAATGCCAAAGAGAGACGACTACTGGCCAACTCATCATTTATTTATCCATCTATCCCATCTATCTTTATGTTGATTTGTCAGGTCTACAATGTTTTTATAACTGCATCTCTGGGTAGAAGATAATGAATCTGAATTCTGTGATGTAGTTGATTTACATTAGATGAATCAAATTACTGCTCCAAAGCTACTTTACTATGGGGCAAGTTCCATTCACGATGGGACTTACTTCTGAGTAAACACACACAGCACTAATGGGTATATTAGGACCATCAACTGGTTGCCCTGCTAGATGATCTCAACTAGGAATTAGGAGGAGGTGGTTGAGTGCTGCATTCCTGTTGGTTTTGCTGGAACTTTTAGTGAATTCCAGTCCTCTGTATGTGTGCCTGCCTTCAAGTTGCCTGCCAACTTATGGTGACCCCATGAATTGCATGGAGTTTTCATAGGCAAGAAGTACTCTATTGTGGTTTACCATTGTTTTCCTCTGAAATATAGCCTACGGCACCTGGTATTCCTTGACAGCCCTCCTTCCAAGTACAAACTGGGCCTGACCCTGCTTAGCTTATGAGATCAGACAGGATTGCATGCTTAAGGGTATTTAAGTTCCTGATTTTCAGTGCTACAGTCATGATATTTTTTCAGAAGGAGCTGCCAGGTTGGGTGTAGGCAGAGCTCTTTTGTGCTTGTTTCAGTCCTACCTGGATGTCTCATTCTAGCTGATACTTTGGGGAAGATTGTCATCTTATGGAATGCCACAAGATTCCATTTTGCCCCGCACAGCTATATAAACTATATAGAGAGATCATCTATAAATAGTGTTTAACATCTGTTTCAATGATTCTCAAACTGTTATCTAATCAAACTAATTATCAGACTAATACATGAGTGTTCCAAGATGCATAAACTTTTTCATAAATTTGGAAGAAAGAGCCTGAGCTCTTAAAAAGCTGAATGTGGGAGAAAATGGAGTTAATGGCAAAAGGCTTAAGAGTGCTTAATGCTTCAAAGTCTGAGTTTGAATCCCTATGTACTGAGCCATGTTGGTCTTGTTAGGGCCGTTGCATTTCTTCTCTAACAAGTACCTAATCTTTAATTGTCATGTGGTGTGTAGGTACAACTGGTTTTAGTTGTACCTGTTAATCCAGGGCAATGCAGATGTGTGAGAAGTTCATTCAGTTCATTTTTGATAGAACTCATAAACATTTGCACAGTTCTTGATAAATGTGACAGAAATAACTTGAGATTAAAAGACAGAATTAACAGGTTACATTGTATTTCTCATTTTCATTAGATGCTAAGAAAGCAGCAGAAACCATTCAGTAGCAGGAGAATATTTGGCATTCCAGGTGTTTTTTCAACTACAGTGCCCATCATTGCTGACCATTGGCCATATCTGCTTTAGTTGATGGCAGCTGGAGTCTAACAATACCTGTGGGGATGGGTGGAGCTACAAAATCCCTAATCCTGTTTTTTTTTCTGTGTTATAGATTAGATGTGGACTAAAAAGGCTGAGACTTTGCCTAGGCAAGACAGAAATGCTTTTGGTTTGTAAGAGAGCTGACTTGCCTATAGTTGATGGGCTAGCACTCCCTTTGTAAGAGAAGGAATGCTACCTGGGAGTATTCTTGGAGCCAAGTATGCCCTGGATGGCTTTCTGTGTGTCCAGAAGTGCTTTTACATAGCTCGGTTTAGAGGAGACAGTAGATGTCATATGCTTAGACATCACACATGTTTGGCTCATATCTGGGTCACGGTACTGCAACATGCTCAACGAAGAACGTATTGGGTATAACACAGAATTTGGTTTTCTTGATTGTTGATTTTCTTTTGACTGGCTCCTAATCTGTTTATAAGTGGCTTATCATCTTGAAAGCCTTAAACAGCCTGAGCCTGTGGTACCTAAATGAAGGCTTTTACCCTCTTGATTCTGTCTGCCTGATTTCTGAGATCTTCAGGGGAGGTTCTGCTTCATGTCCCATTCCACCTGAAGTTAGTTTGGTGGGCCCCTGGGGAGAGAGCTGCCATTTTGGTGGTGCCAAGGGCTGGAAACTCCCATCACTAGAACGTCCCGTGTGGCCCGACCCCATACTGATCATCAAATGCCTGTTAAAGACTATTGTGTTTTTGGTACTGTATGTGTGTGAGAGGAGAGAGAAAGAAAGAGAGGGACTGATCTCTGCCCAGTTTAGTTTGTAAAACCTGGCCCCAGCTCTCATGACGTTTATACCTATGAGGCTGTGAGTTGTTGATAACTTGCTATTGTTCTGTTATTGTGTTTTTTAAAAAAATGTGTTCTGTTTGTTTTTAAAATGTCATGGAGGGAAATCTTTGGGCCAAAAAGCAGGCATAAAAATGTCTACAAAAAATAAATAGGTACATAAATAGAAAATATCTCAGATGAGGCTGGAAGTCTTTTAGGAAGGTTCTGTAACACTCAGATGATGCCAATGTCATACTTATCAACTTGTTTTGGAATAGAAATACTAACATATAAGAGATTGCAGATAGCAGTAGCTGGTACTATAAAAGAGTTTGGCCTAGGTTATCATGAGCAATTGACCCAGTACACGTGTTCTGGAGGCAGAAAGTCCCAGGCATCTGTGGATTCTCTTTCTGGCATTTCTAGGTAGAAGTAGAAGAGAAAACACCTTGCAAGGTGCCCTGGAGCATCACTGATTTCACCGGGTCCCGGATTATGACAGTGTTGTGTCAGTAGAGGCTTGACATTTGAATGCCAAAAAAGCTTTTGTTACTCTTGGTACTGTGTAAACTCCACACAGCATCCTGCAAGGATTTCTTTCCCAAGTGGCACTGAAGGATGTGAGCACACTCAGTGATGATGACAGCAAGCTTCTATTATTCTGGGCAGGTATGTGAGGCAGAAAGAACACAAATGAACCCTGTGATGCCAAGCTGAGCTGGCTGAGCCAGCCACTAAACAAGCAGACTCTTAACACGCCAGGCCAAGTGCATTTGGATCTGGAAGCATCATTCATAAGAGCTCTGGTCAAGCTGTCATTTCCACTACAGCATTTTCTTTGGTACTGTCACTAGATTTGAAACCAGGTCATGGCAGAGCTGGGCCATGGCAAGCCTAAGGAGGGAAGGCAGTACATAGCCCTTGGAAACCCATATGGGTTGGATAAAAATGTTTCAGAGTTCCTGTGGGGTTCAACAGGGGCAAGGGATCTTAAAATGGAGAGATTGAGGCAAGTTAGCTGTGGGAGGACCATTAATATAACAGCTCAGCAAATGACAACTACTGGGGCAGTGAGAGTGAAGGGGAAGTACTGTAACAAGACAGTCATACAAAATCCAGTGTTATGTACTCAACTTGGCACAGATTGGCTTTCAACACCCAGCAATGTTCATCCTGTGGCTGCACTTGTCAAAAACAGATCCATGCTTCCTACTCTATGCAGCTTCCCATGGCTGACTTTGCCAGAGGCTGGAGCTGGTGAGGGTTGATTGCCAGCTGTAGCCATGGCAAACATTTCTCCTGAAGGAGAGAGATGCCAGTGCAGCTGTGCATTGGAGTCTACATCAGGGTTTAAAAGCTTGCCTTCTCTTACATTCACTCAATGTTGGCTGATTAAAAAGAAGGGGGAGCTCATTCACCTACAAGGGAGCTGAAGAACCTATGGACTTCCAGAAGATGTACTCTAATTCCCATCAATCCCATCCAGGTGGTGAAGAATCATGGGAGCTGTAGCTTGTTAGCATCATCAGGGCCACAATTTCCCCAGCCCTAACCTAAAAAGTGTCTTTTTGCTGTAGTCAAGAAAAATCAATCTGAACAACCAGTTATTGATTGATAAAGGCAACAGAATGAAGAGGAAACAAAAGTGCATCACTCACCAGGTCAGTGTCGCACTCTCTCCTGCAGGTGCTCTGTGCATCCACCCAGAGGTTGGGATTCATATCATTTGGACATATCCCCGCATGAGAATACCGTATTGGAGGCAAGGCAGTACCTTTCAGAGGAAACTCAAGAAGCAGCAGGATAAGACTTTCCCCGGACAGTATCCAAATCCATATCCACATCCATTGTGTGAAAAGTTTGAAAAAGGACATCTCAGAATGGCTCCAGAGAAAATTTTAAAAAATAAAACAAAATCAGCGATTGAATCCTTGGAGGAGGGAGTCTGGGTGTGACTCTCTGCCTGACTTAAAAAGAAGAAGAAGAAGCTAAAACAAAGGAGCCATCTACACCTGCTTTCTTTAATCTCCCCCGGAGTTCTTTTCCACCTTGGTGTCGATGCCGTCTGATCTGGACCTTGCTGGATCAAAAGTCTTGGGAAGTATCCCCCTTATTTTAAGCGAAAGGCTCCTCGTCCAAGCCAGAGTTGGCTGTATTTATACTCTGCCTCGCAACAACAAGTTGGAAAAAGTAAACTCTATTTCTGTGACAGGCACACGCTTCTTATGTCCTGGTGGCAGTCGTACAGATTTGTTAGAAGGGAAGAAAAAAAAAAAAAAGAGCTGGAAAGAGTTTTAAAGGCTGGAACTGCCACGGTGGGACCCCTGCATGTTTCTGAATGGAAGGAGGCCTTCTTAACCCCTTTAGACCTAAAGTACTTCCCTATGCTAAGAATGGCATTTACTTCTGAAAGAGGGCTTGTCTAAATAATATGAACCTACAGTCAGAGGGATTTCCCTATGCCAAGGAAATATATACAATCGTTTGTTTTAAAAGGAGCAGCTTAGTAGGATTGAAGCAATTAAAGCTTAGATATAACATTTTTGTTATTAAAAGAGGAGTGGAGAAATGTGGAGCGAGAGAAGAAGGAATAAAATGTTTCAACTTAGGATCTGGGAGGCAATATGTCTTTGCAAATTGCCCCCAAGTCCCTAGCCTGCTTTATTTATCTTTTTTTCCCAAGTTTCTTTTTTTGCTGCACTCCAACCCCACCATGGGAAATTTTTAAAAATTCCTTCACAGTTCATGAACATGAGACCCCTATTGTACGACTTTTTGCTGACCTCTTTAAGGGAAAAAAAATAGGAACAGTTTAACTCTATGGAAACCTGCATACAGGAATGTACTGCATTTTTTTTTCATAAAGGAGGGGAAGAAAGGGGAAAACACAATCAACTTAACTTCCAGCCACCCTGATTTTGATAGGGAGGATTTAGTAATGCCCCACCAAGGAGGGCACTCTCTTTCATAAGGCCAAATGAGAGAAGATACCACTGAAGGACTCAGGAAAGAATCGGAGGCAGGGATGGTTCCCTGCCACTACTGAGATTCTGTTCTACCTCTGTGCCAGCTGTGGAAAGTAGGTGGTGGTTGGATCTAGCGGCCACTTTGGATGAGAGAGATAAAGAGGTCTTGCAAATACCCAGAGGGGCTTTTGACTTTGAGCAGCAGGCTTCATCGGAATACATCACAAAATGCTTCTCAAATCCCACCCCCATCCCAGACCTGGGAAAAGTGGGTTGGGATGGGATTGGACTACAGCAACCAGAATCCTCCAGTGCACATGGCCAATGGCCGTGTTGCATGGAAAATTCTGAGGGCTATAATCCAAACAGTAACTTTTCCCCCCACTGCCCCCAGCATTATTTCAAGAACAACTTGTCCTGTGCTGCATCCCACCTAACCTGTCCTTGTCTGGAAAACAGCAAGAGCCCTTCGGTGCAGAGAAGAAGTAGTTGCAAAATTGTAGGGATTTATCTAATTGGGAGCAGAGGTTTACTTGAGATATGGATTTTGCATGATAGCAGGACTGCCTGTGTTGGCTGGATATCTAGGTTCTAAATCATCTTTCTTCATCCTATTTTAATCCATTCTGGCTCTTCAAATAAGAGTTTGGGGGCACTGCCTTATAGAATGAGGCTTTTCTAGTGGGAACTGGAATACCCTGAGATCTTTACCTCTCCCTAATGCAAGATGGAGTGTGGCGGGGGTGTTGACTCTGGTTCTGTGTTTTGGTTCCATTAGATGGATGGAGCAGCTGCAGTTCCCACATCACTGGGATGCTGGAGGTGATCTTAACAGATGCAGAGTCTACTTCTCTTGCTTTGGTGGACTGTTTTATATTTTGGTAAGCTGGATTTAGGCAGTATTAAACTGTATACAATTTTCTTTAGGACACATTTTCAGCAGCCACTATAGATTATGTGCCACAAGTACTGTACTTCCAAGCACCCTGTTAAGAGATGGCCTTACAACAAAGCATTCCAGTGTACAGTGTAGCCACAGGATCTTTGTCACAGACCAATGGCAATATTCTGCCTGGTTTTAGCAAGTGTCACTTTAGAGAGACAAAGTATATTGTGGACCTTCTTGGTATCTTGGAACTGTGGCTGTAAAAGCTGCATCTTGGCTGGGGGATTCCAGGAGCTGTAGCCACAGAAGTAACTTTTCCAATTTCAGAGCAGATGCTTGTGACCTCAGACAAAATTATTCTCTCTCCCTGTTATAAACCATGTATGCAGGGCCCAAAAAGAATGTGTTTTTTCTGTTTCCTCCAGGTGCAATTGATATCTGCCCCTCATGCCAGTCTCCTGGATAGATAGACTCCTTGTCACCAAACACAGATGAGATCTAAGATCTAAGATGTGTTTGTTCGGGGCCTTTAAAAGTTAAGAGTACATAAGAATTAGATTACATGTAACACAGATTAAAAATCAGTCAAATTGAATTAAAAATTATTTCCTCGTTAAATCTTACTAGATTAGTTAATAATTTCCACATTCTTTATTAACAAATCAAATCCCCCACTTATGTTTGATTATTATTAAACTTATATTCATATACAAATGAAACTTAAATTGACTTTACTATATTGACTATAATGCTGACTATTGATTCTGAAACAGAAAGAACTGAACTATGATATTGCCTATTCCACTGTGTACTACAGTCGGTCCCTTTTCCCATTGACTACATTGCATTCAGGAGTTTGCCTCCAAATCTGGGTGGTAAACAGTTATGACAATCTTTAAAAAAAATATTCTGGGGAGTACTTGGGGCCATAAAAGGAAGGGGAAGTTGAGTTGCATTTTGCCCATTTCTAGAATAGAGGACATAGTGTGTGTGTGTGTGTGTGTGTGTGTGTGTCTTCATGTCACCTGTTGACTTATTGTGACCTCATGAATTTCATAGGGCTTTCTTAGCCAAGGAACACTCAGAAGTGGTTTTGCCAGTTCCTTCTTCTGAAATGTAGGGCACAGCACCTGGTATTTCCCATTCAAGTACTAACCAGAGCTGACTCTGCTTAGCTTCCAAGATCAGATGGGATCTGCTGCCTTTAGGGTACATCTGCAGCTAGTCTACTCAAATTCATTTAAAAAAAATGTGGAGATGTGCTTTGTAATACATAGGTGAAGTTTGAGCAGGGTTTTTTTTTTTTGGAGGGGGGAATGTAGTTTTGCCACCACCTTCTTACTTAGATTTTTATTTTACCTGCACAAGCCACGCTGCATTCTGGTCTTTCCACAGCCCTAAACTGCCATGGTAGTTTCCAGATTCACAGCCAGTGATGCTATTAAAGTAGGACTTTGGGGTAGATGTGTAGGGCCCCCTTTAAGGAGAATGAGCAGAAGGGCCAGCTTCCTACATTTTGAAACTATGACACTTGAGCATTCCTTGTGATACTCCAGATGTTATTGGACTCTGACTCCCAGCCTCCTTTGTAATTGCTTATGCACTGTAGGGCTGTTGCAATGCACCGCTATCAAGTTCCTTGCCATTTCTGTTTAAAGGCAGGAAGTATAAAATCATAAAGTCCAGAAAGTGAAATAAAGTAACTCAATCTGTGTGTGCATGCACAAGCTGCTGCTACTGTAAAACACACAGGAGGGAAACCCTGCACACTTCTTGAAAATCAGCCTTACTTGTTGGTCACCTCTTATATATACCAGGAAGAATTGACAAAATATTTAGCATATGGACAAACAAGGAGGAACCAGCTTATCTCATGTTCATTAGCACTGTTTGCTGATTCTTGGTGCTAATTAGAGACCTCCCCTTGCCTTGTTGTTCTGTGAAATATAGGTGTAAATGTGACTACTTTTTCAGTATGGGACAGTTTGCATGCACTAGTTATGTCATCTATATCAGGTACTGGGAAGATGGAATGCATGCCAAGGGGTTCTGCTTTATACAGTCTATGTTTGCTACATAGAAAGCATTCCCATGTGAGCAACAGGATGAACTCCACACTCATGACATGCTTATATTCTGGGAAACCACAATTAGTGCCCATGTGGGTATATCTGGAGTACCTTGCCCTCTAAATACCAGGTCAAAGATTTGAAACCTGGCGCCTCTCCCTTAAAAGCTATCCAGTGGGTCCAGGATTAGATTTAGGAGTAAGCACATTGCACTGTAGCACAAGGATTTCAGAAACAGTGTGCTTGGCAGACCATTTGTGTACATGTTTCTCTTTCATTGTAGCACACATAGTCTAATGTTCAGTTTGTGACTGTTGGATGTTTGTGTGCTGGAAGTGGGTATTTAGTCTGTTGTAAATAAGTCATGTCTTAATGCAGGGGCGACAGCTGCTGTTGCTGCTTCTGTTATCTCCAGTCACTGATCAGAGTTGTGGTGGAATTTGAATGTATTGCCACTTAAAATACCGTGGGTAGACCTGAGTTGTATTGTGTATGCCGGAAAGCCACAGTGCTTTGCAGGCAGGAATGCTGTTGTGCTGGGGCTTACACCAGAGTAGAAATGCCTAGGGCTGAGCTGTGCCTTTTAGGTTCAGTAAGAAGATTTCAAAACTGGCCAACATTAAAGCTGGGCCCACCCACCTTGCCTGCCCCTGCCTGCCTGTTTCTTTGTCCCCAGTCCACACTCTTAGCCAAATGAGGCCTCTCAGATCCTTCTCATATTTGATCCTTGGGTCAAATAAAGTTTTGTCACTCTGCCTGAATGTTCATGTCCTCGTCTAATTATGAGCTTCATGGGATCATAGTTTGCTCAGGCTTCCTGTGGTCTCTCTCAGCCCCTCCCTAAACTGCAAACCCCAGGATTCCATAGGATGTTGAAAGTGGAATAATAGCACTGTAACAGTCTAGTGCGGAAATGGCCTTAGAGGACTGATCACTGGCAAATGGATCAGGCAGATTGGTCTGAGTCAGTTGTATTTCTTTTAATGTGCCTTCAGATTGACCCTAACTTAGGGCAATGCGATCCAAGGATTTTCCTGGCAAGATTTGTTCAGAGGAGGTTTGGTGTTGCCATCCTATAAAGCTGAGAGAGTGCCAAGGCCACTCAGTGGGTTTCCATGATGAATGGCATTTGAACCTTCATTTCCCAGAGTCCTAATTGAACACTCCAACCTCTATGCCCCGCTGGCTCTGAGTCAGTTTAAATCAAGTGATACCTGACTCTTGGTGGCAGAAGTAAGAGAAGGATTAGGTCCAGCATCCTCTGTGCAATTCTAGTAACACTGCCTGGTGTCTCTTTTTAAATGACCGTTTTCTGGAAGCCATCATAGACAAGGCTCTCAGCAAGAAGTGCACAGATAAATAACAAATTGTCCAGGTCCAACCTTGCACCAAGGGGAAGCAAGCTGATTTCCACAGCAGAATCCAGACAAGGGCTGGGAATGGTAGAGTCTTCCAGACTCACCCCCCAGCCCACCCCCAGCACTCTGCTGGCTAGAGCTGAGGAAAACTGCAGCTCAACAATATCTGATGGGCAAACATGCCCCAGAGAACACAGGGGGATGGGAATTTATGTCTGAATGGTGCAACAATAGGATTTCAAGAGCTTGTTGTTGGTGTGTGCCTCCAAATCCTTTCTGACTTACGACAACCCTAAGGCGACACTATCATGGAGTTTCCTTAGCAGAATTTGTTCAGAGGGAGCTTATCCTTGCCTTCCTCTGAGGCTGAGAGAGTGTGACTTGCCCAAGGTCACCCAGTGTATTTCCATGGTTGAGTCGGGATTTGGAGTCTGGTCTCCCCATTTCCTAGTCTAACACTCAAGTGATGACACTACACTGGCTGTCGTTTCAAAAGCTAGCCCTATCATATATGTGAGTTTGTGGTAGGAGGCTCCAGTTGGGCCTCTGCCACAGGTAGTGGGAGAAAAAAGTACGTTACAATACTTTTCTGCTAGCCTTGCATTTTCCTTCAGCTGCTTTCTTCCAGCACCTGAGTGCTCCCTGTTCCAGGTGAATGGAAAGTTCTTCTGGAATTAAAAGGAAAGAGCAGTTCTCACACATGCCAATTTCTCCCATAGGAAAGCTTCCCATATAAATAATACATCTTACTGCTCTCCCTGTTTCTTTCTGACAAAATTGAGATGACTTTGTGTGTGCGTGCATGCAGAGGAGAGGAACTTGTGCTCAGCTGTGTTTCAAAACTGTAAAGATGAATTGTAAGCAGTCATTATGAAAACAGCCTCAATTTTCTAGCCTTTGACAACTGTGGATGCTGCTGATCTTTACATGTCGCATTGTATAAAACACAGGCATTCTTGATAGCGTTGTCTTTGGATTGTGGAGCAGGGATTTTTTTAAAATTTATTTTATTTTATTTTATTTATTTATTAGATTAAAGCAGAACTAGGTATGGTGAAGTGTGGGTTATTATCTCCTCCACTCAGGATCTCTGAGTGCTGTGAAGAAAAGTGGTGCCCCTGATGGGGAGGCTGTAAGTTGCAATGCTTCCTTCTTCTCCCCTCCTGCAGAAACAAACATGTCACAGCAGTGGGCCATGAGTAGCAGCATAATGCAGGCAAATCCTTTAGATCATGCGTGGGGAACCTTTGTCCCCCTCCCCAAATTTTTTGTTCTATAACTCTCATCCGCCCTACCCAACACAGGCAATAGTAATGGAATGTGGGAAATGTAGTCCAAAATATCCAGGGGGCCCTCTTGTTTTTCACCCCCCGTTTTTTAAATTAATGAAAAAATTGTCTGTCAGAATTTACTTCCAGAATCAAAGTATTCAATTGTATCAAAAGATCTGAATATGAAACCTATGAGCAAACTTGCATGTACATTGAGCTCTTGTGATGAATTTCTTATATACATTATTTTAAAAAAAATACAGCAAGCATACATGCACCAACTTATTTCTAACAGTTTCAAACTGTTTAATTCTTTATCTTCCACTGCTTTTTTGCATGTGGAGAAGCAAAAAGAAGTTGGATGCAAAGACAGATACTTATATCACCAAATGTTGATTGTTATGAATCATGGCTGTTGAGTCATTTTTATGAGTCACAAAGAAGCCTTAGGACTGTCTTAAGACTCCTTGAAATTTAAAAAAGAAATAATACTTTCACTGCTTGTCATTTAATTGTTTTCCATCTGGCTTTAGTCAATAGGAGCAAATTGCTTGGAGTCACTATTTCTCTAGCTCTCCTTCACCATCCTCCCAATACTTAAAAAAGCTGCTAAAACATCTAGCTAAACAGAAGATGAAGAATAAAAGGGTTCTGGGGAGGTATAAGAAGACTTTGTAAAAAGGATTTTTTTTCAGGGGTGTTGTCAACTGAGGCATGCCTGTATGTCAAAATCACAGAAAAGACAGATCAGTGAAATTCTGTATGACCAAGAGCCCTGCTTTTGGAGGCTTCTGCAGGAACAATTGTGCAGATGTGTACAGTTTCACATGTGTAGCTTCTATGCATGTTATACATGGAGCCCATGGAGGCTGAGGAAAAAAAGGCAGCAATGCTGTCCCTGTCCCTCTGGATGATGAGTGTAATGTGCAAAAAATATTGAGTATGTGAATACCTAACAAATACAGCTGCTTTAGATTAAATTTAGACCACACAAAAGTGAGTGTCTGGAAGTCCGTGTTTTTAACAGTGTAAGCCTCAAATCTGTACACGTCCCTGTACATGCGCACATGCATGCACACCCACGCACTAGTGAGCTCTGCCCTCAGCCCCACCACAAACCGCAGGCCTGTGCCCTGAGCACTTCTCCAAAACTGTTGGACTCTCTTCCCAGGCTCTGTGCCTCCCCCACTAGGTGCACGACAGTCCCTACCCAGGTCTTCACATCTGTCATCTCTAAAGCTGACAAATCTATATGCTAATACTGCTGTTGCTGCTGTTGTGTGTGCCTTCCAGTCTACTCTGACTCATGGCAACCCTACCATAAGGTTTTCTTGGCAAGATTTGTTTAGATGGGGTTTACTATTGCCTTCCTCTGAGGCTGAGAGAGTGTGAGTTGCCCAAGGGCACCCAGTGGGTTTCCATGGCTGAGTGGGGATATAAACCCTGGTCTCCCAGAGTCTGAGGCCATTTCCACACTACTCTGTTATAGTGCTATTATTCCAGTTTCAACATCCTATGGAATGCTGGGGTTTACAGATACTGCAAAACCCAGGATTCCATAGGATGTTGAAACTGGAATAATAGCACTATAACAGGGTAGCGCGGAAAGGTCCCTATTTCAACACTCAAACTACTATACCACGGCTCATATATGCTAACACTGTGGCCATTTCCACACTAGACTGTTATAGTGCTATTATTCCACTTTCAACATCTTATGGAGGGGCTTCAAGGCCCCTCCTTAAACTGCCAACCCCAGGATTCCATAGGATGTTGAAAGTGGAATAATAGCACTATAACAGTCTAGTGCGGAAATGGCCTGTACTAAGATTACACTGAGAGAAATGGTGCCAGGCTGACAAAGTTACCACTCAATGCCCTCCGGTAGGCTGTGTGTGGAACAAAGTAATTAGACCCTGGGATGTGAGACAGTTAAGAGTGGAGAGTTTCTTTCAACTCAAAAGCCAAATTCAGTTTCTTAGAGGCCCTTGCGGGCCACATGCCATTGGTGGGGTGGGCCAAAAGCAAAACTGTGGAAGAGGTTGGGGATAAAGTCTTAACATGCAACATTGTTGTACTTTGCAAGGTTTGTGATCACAATTATGATATTCTCTGTTTTTTTTCCCACCCTCTTTTTCAAAACTTTAAATTTAATGCATGCAGCTGAAAGCGAAATTTCCTATTTAGATGTTTACAAGTAGACATGAGACAATGTTTTAGGCTGCTTTCTTCTTTCAGAAGGATTACAAACCAGTAAAATGCGTGTAGAAAAACAACTTTCCAATCCAAATATTTTATTCATTAGTTTTTGGCACAGATAGCTACTACATCCTGTGAAGGCTTTATTATTTTTTTTAAAAAAAGCAGCTCAGTATGACACATTCCCAGGCAGTACTTAAAATTCTTACAGCTCCGTTAACAACAAAGTCGCATGTATTGGTGTTTCAGTTGACTAAACAAAGATGCTTTATAGCGTAAAACTGACTCCAAGAGGAATTGTGGTAGAATGTGACTGGTGCATTATACTGTGGAATTAGGGACAAGAATATCATCATTGCACCTATTACAGAAGGGCCCAGTGTTAACCTGCTGAGTCTGAGACCTTGCTATAGAACGAGATGCTGTAAAAACACAGAGGTGGGGTAAAGGGGGAACTGAGAAACAGCTGTTTATGTTCTGCATGAAAAATGTGCTGGGGATTTGGGAGATGAATTTGTTTAGCTTCTTAAAACACTCAGCTAACTTTAAAAAAAAAACTGGAAATGTTTAGTCCTCAAGGCTATGAAGAATTTCAGAGTATCTGAGTGATATATGCTGATGACTTAGAAATTAAAGACCAGCTAGGTCTCTGAGTGACACATCAATTTTGTGGTGCCGCAGTTTTTCTTTTCTTACTTCTCAGTCCTTTCCAAAATAGATTGCATTTTGTCATAACAGAGATTGCAACAATAATGTCTTCTGCATATTAACTGCAGTTTAGTGCAGATATGCTATGTTGCAGAATTTATTCTCAGTGCAGGATTTGTTAGTGGCATCCAGAATCTATTCACTGCAGCAGTAGGAAAAATTTCACGTAGGGCTTTATGTGATATCAACTGGTGTTATCTGCCCTTCTGTCCATGTTTCACAGCATGTAATTCTGCCAAATCCTTTCACTCATTTTTTTTTAATTATCAGCTTGCTTTGACATCTATTGACTAAGAACCATGATTGCCTTTTATTCTCTTCACCACCTCACTTATGATAGATTCAGAATAACTGTTGCCTAATAATGCCCCCAGTCCTTATGTTGGGAGGTAATTTGATCTCAAAATTCTCTAGCCTAGCTTGAGGGGAGAAGGAATTTGCACCTGTTCCTGCCGCCTAATGCTAGGCTGATATATATCTATGACATCATGGAAGTCCCTGGCGGGAAAAGAGAGGAAAGCAAGGTCACACCCGCACTTTCTTCCTCTCTCAGTGCAGAGCTATGCGTGACTGAATCCTAAATAAATAGTCTATCAGGCTGCAGGCATAATGATGATGATGATGACGACGACGACGACGTTTAATTATAACGCCCTTTATACCAAAGGGCGGAACAACAGCAACATATACAGTCAGGGACAAAGACATTATAGCAATAGCATATCCATTTCTATACCACTTATCAGTGCAAGCAGTCTCTAAGTGGTTTACAATGTGTAAGCTAACTGGCAATGGAGAAAGTACAGTCTTGAGCCCTGGTTTGGGATTAAGGTGGTATATAAAACCAATCAATCAATCAGTCTATCATATGGCTAGAATATAAATAGGGAAAGCTATACAAGGAATTTGACAGATTGATAACCACAGTACTGTCAAGCCCACTGAATTACTGTGATGTTGGTGAAAAAACAACAACAGTTCTTTTCTGACATTATTGCCTCCAATAGAGTTTTTCTGGGTGGTTCATTGACCTTCTACAGTCTAGCCCATGTGGTGATTCCTGGAACCCCACTGGTAACAGGGTTTGCAAAGATAAGGTCAGTCACATTCACAATGACCTGGCTGTATCAGCTGCATCAAATCATATCAGACACGGAGAATGTCTGAATGCAGAAAACAGAATATTTTGCAACACTATGGCATTCTGGTCACAGCGCCAGCCGAAGGCTGCAGTTTGCCCCTCACATATTAGTTATATTTTGTTTAAATATAAATAGCTTGGCAGTTTAACACAGTGCTTTAACACACAGTATACAGGCATGGAAGATATATACAGGAAGAGCCAGCATTGTGTAGTGGATTGAGCATTGGACTACGACCCTGGAAACCAGGGTCCGATTCCCTGCTCGGCCATGGAAACCCACTGAGTGACCTTGGGCACGTCACACACTCTCGGCCCCAGAAAACCCTCTGATAGGGTCGCCATAAGTTGGAAATGACTTGAAAGCACACAACAACAAATGCAGGCAAGAGGTAGCTTTTGCACCTGCAGCTGGGGGTACCCTGGGGATGGAAGCCTTGCAAAGTACAACCACCATTTATTTCTTTATTATTTTGGTGCAGGGGTGAGCAACTGTGTTCCTCCAGATGTTGGACCATAGCGTCCTCAGTATTCCTCACTGCTGGCCATGCTGCCTCAGGGTGATGCCCTCCAACAAAGTTCAGAGGGCCACGTGTGTGTAGATGCACCTTCAAGTCACGTATTGACTTATGGTGACCCCATTAATTTCATAGGGTTTTGTCAGGTGAGGACAAAAGGTGGTTCAGAGGTGGTTCTGTCAGTTCCTTCCTCTGAAATATACCCTACAGCCCCTGGTATTAATTGGCAATCTCCCATCCAAGTTCTAACCAGGACTGACTCTGCTTAACTTCCAAGATCAGACAGAATCTGGTCCCTTTAGCTTATTTAGGCATATTTAGATGGCCATACTCCTCCTAAAAGTGTGCTCTTAAATGTTCTGCAGATCCCATTTCTCACTGAAGCCACAATCGTGCATGGTCCCACGTAGCATAGTAACTCTACATGTGCTCCTATGCTGCAGCTAGCCATTCACCCCAGTCATTCCATGTCTGGTGAGAGCAGCAAGGGAGTAGATCTGGCTAGGTCTCTGTAGCCAGACACAAAATGGTTACATCCTCCTCTGAGATCAGCTGGGGTCCTCTTAAGGTCTCAACAGACGAGGCAATCGTTCGTGTCTGGCTACAAGATCATAGCCCAGTGCTCCTCTGATCCCCCCCCCGGCCACACCAGCCACGGAAGGGCTGTGGGAGCTGCAGCAAATCAGTGGTCGTTCTGGGGGAGGGGGCTTTGGGAAGGGAAGAAGGGAATGCCAGTCTCCACATCAACCAAAACGACACATATGCAGGCATAAGGTTGGCTTAGGCTGTGGATGTCAGTAACAGGATGCTAGCATTAGTGTGTTTTTGACAAGCCTTGGAAGTATTTTAATAATGCACATTCATTTGGACATAGTATTCTGGGGTTGATGTTGGTCTGACTGACCTTTCAAGAATCCCTTCCATCCTAGTGACTTCAACTGCAAAGAGGTTTAATTTCCTTCCCAGCTCGAGCTTATTTTGAGCTCAGGAGAGAAGGAAACAGTTGTATAAGTTTTATAAAACCTGATTTTTCACTCATTCTCGTAGTAAAAGGGAGTGAGAGAGATTAGAAAGAAATATACAGACCCTCAGAAGGACAAAGGAAAGAAAAGCCTTTATTTATAAATACAAACTGAAAGCCCACATCCATACGCCACCATCAACAATATCCCACAATAAACATCAGAATCTTAGAAACATCAGAATTTTATTTGTTATATGAAAACCTAAACCAACCTAGGGCTTTCATTACAATGGTGCTGCACATTTACTGTTAAAAAGACTTTACGGCATGGGTGGTAGTGGGAACTGCACTTCCGTATCGGGCCTTTCCCCTTGTGGCTGTAAGGCTGGCTGCTATTTTGTACTTGTACCAGGTCACCACATTATTCAAGGCAAAAACCTATGGGGATGGTCCCTCTAGTTCTTGCGTGATGTTTGGAAGAACAGCAGCAGCAACAAACAGCACCAACAATATCCAGAAGAACGTAGATAAACCAACTATTTTTTTATCTGTATCCATTTATTTCTAAAAACCATTAAAAAATCATAGTTACCCAGTGGCAGAGCTTGGAGTGTGGGGAGGGGGGCGGGAGGGGTGTGGGGCTACAGCACGAGGGGTGTAGCCACTGTGTGTGGGGGTGTGGCCAGGGCATGTGGGGGTGTGGCTACGGGCTGGGACGCCCTCAATACATTGCTGCCCGGGGCAAATCGCCCCTCCCGCCTCTACATCCCTACATGACTGTAGTTACAGTTTATGTACTAAAATATACAATAATTCCTGCATTGATCTGCACTTATTAAAACATTTGATATTGAAATTAATAGTTAGGCATACACTCACATGCTTGTATGATTTCTTAAGTGGGCCTATAGTATTTTTAATCCCTGCTTGGACAGAATGGGCTATAATCTTGGGAAATGCTTCCTAGCCAAACATTCTCTTTAACCCCCTTCACCCATTCGCTGTTGGAAGAAAGGAGCTTTAGACAGTAAGGGTGTCCTGCATGCCTCTACCCTATATTGTTGTTGTGTGCCTTCAAGTCATTTGCAACTTGTGGTGACCCTAAGGCAACCCTATCACAGATTTTTCTGGGGATGAGAGCATGCGATGCACCCAAGGTCACGCGGCAGGTTTCCAAGGCTGAGCAGAGAATCAATCTCTGGTCTCCAGGATCGTGTATACTATACTAGGCTGGCTCTCTACCCTATACTTGCTGCCTCTAAAACTTTCCCCATTTGTTCAGTCACCCACTGTGGGAATATATCCATGCAACCACACCATATGACTAGAGAACATTCTAGATGTGTTTGCAAGCACGTAAAGGACTCCTCTCTCAATTCTCTCTCTCTTTCTTCTGCCTCTCTCAAGATGGAGAGTGCAGACTCTTCTTCTTGAAATGTTCCTGTAGTTAGCCAGGGTGTAGGCACTGCATGTATATAAGTTTGAATATATTTAAATGTAATTAGTGAACTTTTTAGCTATGAAATTTGCACAGTGCCTGTTTGCCTTACATTTGCTAAAACTAGTCTCAGAGGGACCCAAGAGATTCAATGTTTCCACTTGTGAACTCTGCTAAAGGAGGCTGAGTCTCAATTGAACCAGTCTCTCTGTCTTTTCCCAGAAAAGGGGCTAACACCCCAGGAATCTACTTCTAATCCAACAATATTGCATTGAAATTGTCTTTAAATACCACAAAACCCCAACAGCTTAATTTAATAACATTCAAATAATTTCTGTTCTTTAGGGAAGAAATACATTTCTTTATAAAACTTTCAACTGGAACACCTATCTTCAACTGAAAAAAAATTAATATAGTACACTCTACTTGGATGTCTAAAGAACTTTCAACTGAGCTGAGATTTAAAAGAAGTGGAAAAGGGAGGGTGATCACCAAAGAGGAATTTAAATGAATAGCCAGCACATGTAGGGAGAAAGTCAGAAAAGCCAAAGTGCAGAATGAACTCAGTTTGCAAGAGAGGTTAAAAACAATAAAAAGAGACTTTTTAAAAAATTGTGTCTGTCGCAAAAAGAAGGACAAGGAACTGGTAGGGCCACTACATGGAGAAGACAGTGAAATACTAACAAGGGACAGAGAAAAAGCAGAAACCCCTTCTTTGCCTTGGTCTTCTGCCAGAAGGAAAACAATGCTCTCCCTGGGGAAAATGGACGAGATGATGCAGTAAGGGAAATGCAGTACAGAACAGGTAAAGAAGGTAATACAGGAATACCTGGCTACTCTAAATGAATTCAGATTTCCAGGGCCAGATGAAATAAATCCAAGAGTATAGTGTTAAAAGAACTAGCAGGTGTACTATCAGAATCACTGGCAATAATCTTTGACAATTCCTGGAGAACAGACATCCCAGCAGAATGGAAGAGGGCAGATCTTGTCCCCATCTTCAGAAAGGGGGAAAGAAAGGACCCAAAGTTTACTGCCCTGTCTGCCTGACATCAATGCCAGGGAAAATTCTGGAGCAGATAATTAAACAATCTGTAAGCACTCAGAAGTGGATGCAGTGATCACAAAAAGTCAACATGGATTTCTTCAATACAAGTCATGCCAGACTAATCTTATCTCCTTTTTTTTTGATAGCATTACAAGCGTGATAGATAAAAGGAAATGCTGTGGATGTAGCATATCTTGATTTCACTAAGGCCTCTGACAAGGTCCCCCACAGTAAAATGTGGGCTAGATAATGCTACTGTTAGGTGGATTTGTAATTGGTTGACTGACTGCACCCAAAGGGTGCTCACCAATGGTTCCTCTTCATCCTGGAGAGATGCCATGGGATTGTATCCTGGGACCAGTGCTACTCAACATCTTTATAAATGACTTTGATGATGAAATAGAGGGTATGATTATCAAATCTGCCGATTGGACTGGTTGGCCCTTTTGGTCTTTTCCAACTCTATGGCCATTTCCACACGGGGTTTTTAAAACGGTGCAGAGAGTCCTCCAGGGAGTACGTCTGCACCTGGGAGCGGACTGGGTTGGACCTACTTAACCTAGATCCACACCCCAGCCTGCTCCGGAACGACCCCAAGTGGTCGTCCAGCGTGCTTTTGAAAAACCTGTTTCTTGAGGTTTTTCAAAAGCACGGAGCACGCCAGTGCGAGCCTGCTCCCTTATGCAGATTGCGAGCATGCGATCTGCCGGGGGTGGGCTTTAGGCTGGCGAGCTTCAGTGGTTAGTCAAGAGCCTTGACCAACCGGAAGCCGCCATTTTCGTCCCCGGAGCAGTGCGGAGCGGCGGCCACGCACTGCTCCGGAGCAGCGTGGACCGGACCAGGGAGCCCAAAAGTCCAGTGAATAGCATCACGGGGCGATTCCCTCGCCCCATGCGGAAATGGCCTATGATTTCCATCTTGAAGTAGCATTTTAAAGTGTTGAAAATTAATGAGATCATCTACAAAATCATGATTGTATTAATGCTGTAACATTTTGGTCAGTCCACCTTGGAAATGCACTTCCCCTCTTTCTTCCCACCTCCTTCCTTGGCCATCTTTTCTGATCTTAAACTATTCAAAATCTTCCTCCTCTCCCATAGTTTTGACAATAACTCTGTTTTCACTGTGCATCTCTGATGATCTTCCATCCTTCTTCTCTATCTTCCTTTCATCTCCCTTTTATTAGCACTGCATATTATAATGGAGTTATATATTTCCCTCTGTCTTCACAAGCACCTTCCATCTCTCTGTGTTGTCAGTTCCTCCATCCATGCCCATCTCTGAATCTTCTCTGGCTATCATTTCTCCTTCTCCTCTCTCTCATTCTCATACCCTGTCTCTCTTTCACACAGGACTTCTTCCTCATGCAGCAGCACACTATGCACTTCTGCCCTCTACACATCTCCTCTCCTTCCTTCATCCTTTTCACAGCCTCACATTTGCTACTCACTCTTGTTGCACACAGCCAGCAAGGTAATGCGGGGAGGGACAAGTTAGCTATCTTGGAGAAAATGCTGTCAAAATAACATTCAATTTCAGTTGGAAAAAAGTTAAGTTATGTTCTCCTTTAAAATTTTGTTGTTAATTGCCATCAAGTTGACTTCAACAAGTCACTCTGTCATCAGCAGTCCTGCTCAGGTCTTGCAGACTCAGGGCTGTCGTGGCTTCCTTGATTGAGTCTATCCATCTGTAATGAGCTCTTCCTGTTCTCCTACTGCCTTTCACCTTAACAAGCATTATTATTTTTTCTAGTGAATCTTGTCTTTTCATTATATGTCCAAAGTACAACAGTCTCAATTTGGTCATCTTGGTTTCCAAGGCAAGTTCAGGTTTGATTTGCTTTAGGACCCATTTATTTGTCTTTTTGACAGTTCAGGGTATTCCTAGAACTCTTCTCTAGCACCACATTTCAAATGAGTTTATTTTCTTCCTATCAGTTTTCTTCACAGTCCAGTTTTCACAACCATATGTAGAAATTGGAACTATGATGGCATGGAAAATTGCAATTTTAGTATTATTATCTTGATGCTTCAGGATCTTGTCTAGTTCCTTCACAGTTGCCCTTCTAAGTCCCAGTCTTCTGATTTCTTCACTGCAGTCTCCATTTTGACTAATAACTGAACCAATGTATGGAAAATCTTGAACTCTTGTTCCACCATTTTTGTTGTCATCTTCTGTTTCTCTGCATTGAGTGTCATAATAGCTCTCTGTCCTTTCACACAAGTCGCTGAATAGTTGTGTTCAGGGTTCTGACTCTATTTCTGTCATCTGTCCTTAACTGCTTGAAGAGTTTCATCTGTCATCCAGTGATGCTGTTCTTTCTTCTTGGCTGCAGATGGTGTGCTTTTGCATTCTTCCTTCACATGTCCCTGGCTTCAGTTCACAGTTCTTCTGGCATCCAGTCAATTAGGCTCAATACTGCAAATCTATTTTTATACTTTTTATAACTTGATTTTTTTGTTAGATTGATGAGCTTTCCCCAAAGTCTTATTGACATTATTCAGTCATACTTTGCATTATATCCCTTAACTGATTTTGCTACATCTCTCCTTAGTGTTGCCACCCCATTTATTCTTAGACTTACACTTTCTAAGTAAAACACTGCAATTATCTGACTGAAAATGTCTCTTTCCTTCCACTTTAGCTCATTCACACCAAGTCTTCTGTTGCAATATTTATACAGTCCAGTTCTTATTTTACAATATCTCAGTTCCCCTCATTCATGTATCTCACATTTTATGTTCCAATAGTGTTGTGCAACTTTGGACTTTCATTTCAACTCCTTAAACAAAGAAAATATAATTAAGGTAATCAAGATTAACAGATTGGTTCTGATTGCTGACAAAAGTGATATTTGAAAGAAGAATGTTCAGCCTTGTACTTTGAAAATCTACTTTTCATGTAATGTTAAAAATCCATGTGAACAAATTCTGGACTGAATATCCAAAAAGATTTTCCACAGTCCAGCTAATTCCATTCTGGCTAATTTGAGGATGAATAGGAAAAAATCCTTATGGAGAAGCTGTTCTTAATCCTTCTGATGTACTGAAAGAAGTACTAACAAGTCATTTACTCTCACTTAGGCAGCAAAACGCCTCAGGCTAACTTGTGTTACAGAGACTGCTTTCAGACAGTTAAACTGGGGAGAACAAACACAATGGGGGAGAGGGATTACTGCAGCAGGCATTATTCATGATTCTTAAATATTCAGGAGGCTATGTGAACTGGCTCATTGCACATACAAGTGTACACATATATGGTCTGAATGCACAATTGGGAACCCTATAAACAGCAAAGCTTCTCTTGCAACTAGCCTAGGTGCCTATGGATGATCACATGTAAGGTCTGTTCACTCAGCAAACTAATCAAGTATGGGTTGGGACAGGCCATCTTCCCTTGCACACCCCTGCTCCCCCACCATGTGTGAATTCACTTTCCACAGTGAGACTGCCTGGAAAGGGCAAAAAGGAAAGTAGACTGCTGCAGTGGTGGATAAAGAAGTCTGGGAAGAAGGAGAAGGAACCACAGCAGGAGCAGCAACCACCACCACTACCACCACATAGCCAGGACATGGAGCAGCAGCAAGGGGAAATGATGCTGAAGAAACCAAGATTAACTCAGTGATGGATAATGGATCCAAAGGGGGAGTCACGAGAAAGAGAGGAAATGTTTCTCTGGAATGTTTATTGTGCTACACTGGCAAGTACCTTTCTTTGTCATATGACAAGTGACAACACTTGTCATATGACAAAGAAAGGAGAAGGCATCATAACTTTGTTAACCCCCTCCATTTCCCCTCCCCTGCCCCTCTCTCCCATTGTCTGATATAACTTCATTAAACTTATTCATGAACCTTGGAGCCAAGTCTCAGAAAGCAAGAAGGACTCACCTTGATGCCTTATTTCCCATCAAGGAAACCCACAGTACAATTTTGCAAAATGTCAGGAGGAAGTTCATCTAACTCTACAATACGGTAACCCACTTGATAACTTACTCTAACATAACTTTAGCCTTGTATGCAAGTTGCCTTCTGCTTTTTTAAACCTTTTTTTTAACCATAACACCACCTAAAATTGGCCAATGCTTCATAGGCAGGATGTGACCTACCTTCTCTGTGCCCCTGCTGTAATCTGCTCTGCTAATGTTAAATATACCAAGACGATATATTTAACATTAACTTATTTGAGAAACCTCTTCCTCAGGAGCTTTTAAAAGCAGCTGTTTGGCTTTCCACAACAGAAAATCCTGCTCCTTGGCATTGTTTATGTTTTCCTGCAAAGCAAGAGACAGCAAAAATTAAAAGCTTTATACCCAGGTAAGATGCTAGTACAGGTTTATGGTATTTTAACATACAGTATACAGGCAAGGAAGATATATACAGGAAGAGCCAGTGTGGTACAGTCTCCGGGGCTCTGACATCAGAGACCAGTGTTTGATTCCCCACTTGGCCATGGAAACCCACTGGGTGACCTTGGGCGCATCGCATGCTCTCAGCTCCAGAAAGCCCCATGATAGGTTTGCCTTCGAGTTGCCGTAGGTTGGAAATGACTTGAAGGTCCAAAACAACAAGATGCTAGTGAAAGGGGAAAAAAGAAGCTGACCCATTTTTTAACTCCTTTCAAACTAAATATATTTTCTGCTATATGCCTTGTTTCCTCATATATTAAAGTCACATGTGCAATGAAGGAGATAGGAAGAGCTCTGCTGGATCAGACCAAAGGGCTACCAAGTCCCAGATGCCCATTGGAAACCCACGTGCAGGACATGAGGGCAGAAAGCTTTCTCCTCCTTTTATTGCCCTCTGGTATTACCCAGAAGTATACTGCCTCTAATGTGGGAAGCAATATATAGCCATCTCTTGCCCAGCTAGACAACCATGAAGCATCCACTTGTCTTGCTAGTTAAGCATGTTCTTCCTTAAAAAATACAAAATAATTCTGTGAAGCTTCAAAAGCTTGTATATGCCTGCATAACAGCAGATGCTAATCAAAATTATAAGATGGTCCCCTTTTTTTTTTTTTGTATCTTTCTGTGTATAACCCAATAACTCTAAGTATCTACTCTATTTTGATCATAGCAAACTGTAAGCATTCTAGATCAGGTGTTCTTCAACTTCATTTCTGTCACACCATACCTTAATTCCCCATTGTTCCATTGCAATCTCACTATAGCCATTCCCATGACAATATTAGATTATTAATGATCTCTCTAGAACTCTTTTGAGATTAGTGGGTTAGTTGCATCATTCACACTGTTCTTCCACTGCATTACAGCATCACTGCCGAGTCCTTTTCTCCACCTTGCACTTTGTGATTGGCCCACATTATTTTTTAAAAAGTTTCTATGCTGTACTTGTGCAGTAACATTCTGAAGGAATGACAACATAGGTATGCCCACATCACACCCATTAATGAATCAGGTACAGAAGAAAGGGCTATGAGGAATCTGCACTCCCACAGCTAACTGGATTGTTGCAGGAACGGATGTCATTAACGGATTATTTACAGCATGAAAAAAGGCACATTGCAAATGGATCCCAGTACACTAGCAGCTGGTGAGCAATGATGTTGTGTGATAGAACTGATCCCGAATAAGGAGCAAGGCATTGCTCTGGTGATATGACACCTTGGTGTGATAAGGCCCTTAGAATGGGCAGGTCTGTAAAGTCTGTATCCAGTAAAGGGCTACTGTTACGTTACTATAACATTGGGAAAACTGCTAGAGAGGGCTGGCATGCATTAACACAGCCCAGTGGGTTTCACAAGACTGTTGCTGGTGTCCTATTACACATCTCTGCAATCTACTAACAAAGTTTCTTAGTACCTCTGCTATGTAGTTAAGTAAAAGTTGTTACATAATGTAGACCGTAATAGAGTTTCTGGCCATCTTTTTTTTAAATGGAATTTCTCCGTAAGTATTGACTTACCAGCTTCCCAGCCAGTCTGCTCCCCATAGATTTAGGCTATACTGTATTTCCCTCTTCTGCTAAACCTTATTCTGAACAATTTCACTTAAATATTATCTGTTTGTTAATAATGACAGCCATGTTAGTTGGGTAATCAAAAATTATCAGTAAACACAGCTGTTGTGCATGTTGTGCACAAGTGTACATATTCCAATCTCTTACTCTAAGCTACCTCAGAGGATGTGTTTTTTTTTAAACATTTCTATACCGCTTCTCAGTGCTAAGCACTCCCTAAGCGGTTTACAGTGTGTTACCTAATTACCCCCAACAAGTTGGGTACTCATTTTACTGACCTACAGAAGGACGGAAGGCTGAGTCAACCTAGAGTGCTGCAGGATCGAACTCACAGCCTTGTGGCTGCACCACCAGGGCTCTGGTGAGAAGACAGTGGGTTAACGCTACCCAAGCTTCCTTGGTCGCCATGTACAAATTCTGGAGGGACAGGTATCATAAGTAAATGTATTTGGAAACAGAAACTGCCTCACTAATTCAGGCTATATTCACTCATTGGCTGGAAAGCCCATACAGATACAAGAAGCCTGTGTTGCTTGTCTAAGGGCCTTTCCACACTACACTGTTATAGTGCTATTATTCCACTTTCAACACCCTGTGGAATTCTAGGGTTTGTAGTTTACTGAGGCCAAAGAGCTCTCTGGCTGAGAATTCTAAAGGCCCCTCCCAAAATTGCAAACCCCAGGATTCCAGAGGATGTTGAAAGTGGAATAATAGCGCTATAACAGTCCAGTGTGAAAATGGCCGAAGATTCCTCAGTGTTCAGGGCAAGAGGACATTGGGGGAAATCTGTAACAGCAGGGAGCTTACTACAATGTTATGAACCTCCTAAACAAGCTCAATTTTTTTCCCTTCCTTCCTTCCTTCCTTCCTTCCTTCCTTCCTTCCTTCCTTCCTTCCTTCCTTCCTTTTTCTTTTTCTTTTTTTTAACATGGGACGTAGTAACATTGTAGAAGTACCTGACAATTTCTAGCAGTATAATTTACACCTCAGCAGATTGCTTCTGTTTGCATACTTTTATCTTTTAAGAACAGACTCCACAAGTAATCACCATTTGTTTTCTCGCTGTCTGTAAAAATAACTGGGCAACAAAGTCATTGCTGGTGGGAATGCTGGTCCATTAGTACTAGGACCATCATTCCTGAACTACAAGAGGCAGGTAGACTACAAATTCTCCTAACCATAGGTATGTGGTGAAAGCTGAGCAGTGAATTGTAATGGATGTGCTTGCATATTTACTTAATGTGGAAGAGTGACAGAACATGGTCTTGTATTCCTCGTCCATAAGATGGTTCTGAGAGTGTCCAAGGCCCCTTTCACACTGTGCAACTGTAGCACTATAGATCATTTTAACTGCCATGGCCGACTTCTGTGGAATCCTGGGGTTTGTGGTTTGGCTGGAAGCATCAGAGTTGCTCCCTGGCACAGAATTCTAAAGGCCGCTCCCAGAAATGCCATCCTCAGGATTTTATAAAGTGTTGCCATTGCCATTGCAGTTAAAGTGGAATCATAGCATTATAACTGTGTAATCTGAAAGCCTCAAAAGTCCAAATTAATCCCACCCAGCTGGGATTAGTGAGACTCACTGGGACTCACTGGGAGCAATGAGATAAATGCAGCCCAACATGGGAGGTTCTGGCTGCAAAAACCTGACTACCACACTAAAAGCAAAGTGCTCCTCCTGAAAAGTGAGGCGTGTGTGTGTGTGTGTGTGTGTGTGTGTGCACGCGTGCAAATGACTGCTGGATGTTATCAAAGTGCAGCTGCCATGGCAGAGCTCAGGAGCTGGCTTGCCCTTCAGAAATAGCAGACAAAGCATAAAGGCCTGTGGGGGGCATAGAATTCCTAACTCAGTGTTTTCATGTGTGGAACTACGGTAATGTTTTCCTTTAATTAACTTTCTAACTGTTGTGGTTTCAGAGGTAAGCTTGCCAGTATGTACTCTAAGCTCAGAAATTAAATCCCTCCATTTCCCCCCTCCTCCCAATCGCATTATATTTTAAGACTATTTTAAGGGGGCTGACTCATATTTCATACTGGAGAGTTTATTAAGTATAATATGCTCATCAGATAGAGCTTGGCATCCACCATGCTAATGCACATGATCCAGAAAATATAAGTATATACCTGAAATAATGTAAGAAGAGTATGTTTTAAAGATTAAAATAAATAAGGATGAAAATATCTAGAACAGGGACAGATACTAATGAATTAGCTGCATCATGTTTAGTGATTCTGATTTATCCATATAAAAATTATCAAAAGCTACTGCTTAATTATAGAAATGTTGGGTTGGCCACCAAATTCCAGAAAGAAAAAAAAATCAGTGGTGGATTTGGGGATCTAGCCTGCCTAAATCCACTGAAAAATCCAGGAGGAGCTTTCAACATTCTTTGGCATGTTCCATTAAGATATGAAATGGCTTCTTATTACCCCAGATTTGCTGGTTCTGACCAAAAACCTCTAGGCCCTGGGATATGCTAATAACATTATCAATGGGAGCCAGGACCTAGAGATAGCACCTATTTGTATTATAGTAAGCTCCAGCAGATTTAAAGGCTTTCTGGGCATTCCTATAGTCCAATGCTGAGGGGAATTCATGGAATCATAGGCCCTTTCTGCATGAGGCGAGTGAATCGCTCCGTGCTGTTACTTGCCGGCTCTTCTTGGGTCCGAAGTAACGCACACTGTCCCTTGAGCCCTTCCACAGGGCTCCTCCATTGGTGCAGGGTGACCCAGAGCAGTGCGAGGTCTGTAGATCCGCACTGCTCCGGCTCAAAATGGCAGCTTCCGGTGTCTTCGTGGGAGTGGACCAACTGCTGAGGCTGGCCATGCCCACAGCCCGCCCTCTGCTGACCACAGGCTCACATTGGTGCAAGTCTGCGCATCTGCACAGGTAAGTAGGAACGCAATGGCGTTTTCCAGAAAATGTAAAGACCTGATTTTTCTGGTCTTTACTTAGCATGGGGGAGGACCACTTGGGGGCAGGTTGGATTGGACTGAGGTGTGGAACTAAGTTAAATAGTCCCCATCTAGTCCGATCCAAGGTGTGAACAACCTCCATGCCAGGACTCCTTGGCCCGTTTTAACTGCCTTGTGCGGAAAGGGCCATAGAGATGGAACAGGCCACAAGGCCACCTAATCCAACCCCCACCATGCAAGAAAACACAACTAAAGCATTTCCAACAGAAGGCTATCCAGTCTGTGTTTAAAGGAGGAGAGGCTACCACCCTCTGAGGCTATTTTACAACCAAGAAGTTCTTTCTAATGTTTGGGTAGAACCTCTCTTTTTGCAATCTGAATCCATTAGATTGTGTTTCAGTCTTTGGAGTACCAAAAAACAACCTTGCTCCATCTTCTGTCTATACCACATCCCTTCACGTATTTAAAGATAGCTATCATGTCACTTCTCTCCATCTTCTCTTCTCCAGGCTAAACATTCCCATTTCCCTAAGTTGTTCCTTATAGAGCTTCTTTCCAAATCTATCATCATCTTGGTCACCCTCCTCTGAATATGTTCCAGCTTGTCAATATTCTTCTTGAATTATGGTGCCCAGGACTAGATGCAGTATTCCAGGTGAGGCTTGACCAAAGCAGAATACAGTAATACTGTTATTTCTGTTCACTTAGACCCCATAAGCCTGTAAATGCAGCCTAGAATTGCACTGGTTTTGGCTGCTGCATCACAGTTGATTCATGTTTAGCTTGTGGTCTACTAGGGCTCCTAGATCCTTTTCATATGGACCTTTATCAAGTCAGATGTCACCTACTCTGTATGTGTACATTTCATTTTTTTTCTGCCTAGAATAACCTTACATTTATTCCTGTTGAAATTCCTCTTTAGTTCTGGCCCAACTCTCCAATCTGTTAAGGTCATTTTGAATCGTGATCCTGTCCCCTGGACTATTAGCTACCCATCCTAATTTGTTGTCATCTGCAAATTTGATAAGCACCTCCTCTACAGCATTATCAAAGTTATTTATAAAGGTGTTGAACAATACCGGATCCAGGCCAGAACCCTCTGGCACCCAGCTTGCCACATCTCCTCAGGATGAAGAACAACTCTTCAAGTTCAGTCCCTCAACCAGTTACAAACTCATCTAATAGTAATACTGTTTAGCCCACATTTTATCATCTTGTCTGCAAGAATATCAAGGGGGATCTTGCCAAAAGCCTCACTGAAATCAAGATATACTGTACTACATTCACCCTGATCTACCAAACTTGTACATCTATGAAAAAAGAGAGAACAGTTCACAGAGAACAGTTCCTGGTGATGTGAGAAGGGACATGCCCCAGAGATATCATTAAGCATGACACGTTAGGCATCAACCAGCCACTGTGGTATAGTGGTTTGAGCACTGGACTAGTACCCTGTAGACCAGGGTTTGATTCCCTGCTTGACTATGGAAACCCACTGGGTGACCTTGGGCACATCACACACTCTCAGCCCCCAGAAAACCCTGTGATAGGTTCATCTTAGGGTCACCATAAATCAGAAATGACTTGAAGGCACACAACAACAACAGTGGTTGCACAGAAAATGCTGATCAACCAAACAACAGAAAGTCTAATAAACGAGGAAAATTCATACACATTCTTGCAAGGCAGTGCTCTTGTCCTGAGCTTCCTTCCTCTCTCAAGGTCTGGAAAAGAGGGGCTAGGCTGTGAAACCTGTCAACCCTAATTTTAATTCAGTTTCAAGGCCTATAATATCTCTTTTATATAGCTTAACATTCTTTCAGTCTGGTAAATACCCACTAGTCAAAACATAAAAAAAAATATTCTGCAGATCCAGGGACTCAGTAATATTAACTGCAGACAATCTTTATGATCTCCCTGGAGGATGCACCAACAGCTGGACAAAACTGAAACACACCAAACAGGTTAGCAAACAGTCAATGCTTTCATAGAGTCTAATACCAATGACAAACTTACTCTAACAAACATGTCTTGAGCCCTCAATATATGTTATGTAAAACCTTGTGACTTTGATTATGTGTCTATAACACAGATTAGTCTGTTTGGGTGTTTGGTGCTGACCTCCAGTAAGCTTCTAAGCAGCAATAAGAATGTGCAAGTGACAGGCAGGAAGAGGTGCTATTCTTTCTAATCCCAGCCTATGAACTCCATTCATGTATGTTTCCAAACAGTTTGTTTTGCCTTGATCCTTTACTGGCTTATTAATCCTACTGCCCACAACTCCTTTGATCTTAACTGTTAATAGAGCACAGCATAACGAAGGCTGTGGCCATACGGGTGCCAAAAAGAGTGGCTTTAGAGGTCTAACTTGTAAATCCATATTTGACAGGTACATACCCTCCGACATTTCACAGGTGAAAACCAGGACACATGTGGCCAAGCAACATCAGAGTGTGGTCAAGATGGTAACAGGTATTAATGAAGAAAAACATTCAAGCTTGGAGAGGTTGCAGCAGTTTGCTTTTGCCTGAGCCTACTGGGAAAGGCAAGATTATGTCTCTTCCTCTTCTCTGCCTTCAGGACAGTGTGGAGGGTATGAACTTTCCATGTGCAGAAAGCAACAATGATAGAGGAGGGGCTCAGGGCTTCCCTGATTGTGTGTTGAGGAAAGTGAAGTAAGTAGTGTTTGAATATGGCTTGTGTAATCCGTCGAAGCACAAACATTTGCTCTCTGCCATTCATTTACTGTAGTCGGCCACAGAGCAGGTTCAAGACATTTTGCTGCCTGAGGCAATAGACAAGATGGCGGCTCTTTCCATTCTGTGTGCAGAAGCTGCCTTGACTGGCAGTTGAGTGGCATGCCTGATTGGCCAGCCTGTAATATTGCTGTGCTTACAGGATTAAAATCTTGCAGAAAGAAACCAAAGAATGCTGGTAAAGATGGATTCACACTAACTAGGTTCACACTGCATAATCCTGCACTCTCAGTTATGTTAAAGTTTTAAAGTTAAAGTTTAAAGTTTTTTAAAGAAAAAACTAAAATGTGAATAGTTCAATTCTATCCTATCTTGTCCAGCTAAGAATATATTTAATGGTGCTAGCAGACGAAGCTACATTATAAAGTGAATTATGCTACCACTGGCAGTATATACCAACAATACCACCAGTAATGCAAAGATAAAAGGGTGGGTGCAAGTGGGAATGATAGGGGTTAATTCAGATCTGACACTCATGTGGAATGTCTGTCCCCCAGACGATAGCATAATATTATGCCAGCAAAAGAAATGGAAATGTAAAGCTACAGAAATGCTCACTATCATAAAGTGAATCCCCACTCCTTTCCTTCCCAATATGTGGAAACTATGTAATGGTTTAACAATGCATTGTTAATCAAAGGGTTGTAGCATGCATTTGTACACAGGATGTGTAAACAGGAGGCTGTTTTGGCCACAAGGACTACAACCCAATTGTATTCCCTCAGTGAATTCTCCCACATTTTCAGCAGTATTGTTGCTACCACCATCCATCTCTGGTATTCTGAGATATCTCTGGTATTTTGCTCTACCTGACTCTTTTATAGGAGGTCTATATGTGGTAGCCATACACACTTTGCTTCTGAGTCTTTACATCAGATTTTTCTCAACTTTTTTGCCATGGAGAAACACTTGAAATAATTTTCAGGTCTCAGGGAACCCCTAAATAACAATTATATCTACATCTCAGTTTTGATTTTTTTAAAAAAGAACATGATCTCTCATGGAACCTCTAGTGACCTCTTGTGGAACCCTGCTTGAAAAATGCTGACTTACATTGTTCTGGAACATCTGCCTCCCCCTCCCCTGCCCTGTGTGTGTGTGTGTGTATGTTTTACTCTGTCCAAACGCTTTTGATTGTTCTCTCTCCATTTACCACACCACCTCTTCTTCTCTCTCACCCTCATCTTCATATTCACTCCTCCTGGTCTCTCTCTCTCTCTTTCTCTCTCTCTCTCTCTCTCCGCCCCCTCTCTCTGTCGCACATACAGTACAGCTTTCTTCTTTCTCAAATGTGCATGCTGCAACAAAAGGCTTACTGTGCAGCAGCAAAGTAGCTAATGACCCCCCCATTGTCCCCCCCCCCCACAAATATCCTCTAAATTGTATTAAACTTTGTTGGAAGGGGACAGTGCTTTATGTTGTGGTCTATTTTTTTTTCTAACATGAAAAACATAACAAATACAATATTAGTGCATGGCCTCAGAACTTTGGGGGAGGTACATCGTTTTTCATCCTCACAGAACCTGATGAAATCAATTAGTGGCTAAATGGTGAAGTGAGGCTGGGTCACCCTGATGTAAATCAAAACATCCAGGCAATCTATAATCTTTGCTCATTTTGCAATTTTTTTGTAGCTGCTTAGGGTAAGAAAACAAAAAAACAAAACAAAACCCCAAACCAATCCAATAAAAGAAGAAACATTCACAGAACTGGTTATCGGATTTTAATTAAGAAGGATCTTTATGCAGCATCTACGTTTTCTGGTGTTTTATACAGTAATACTAATCCTTATCCCCAGTGATGTTTGAAATCCAGATTTTTTTTTCTTAAGGTCAACCTCAATGAACCTTTATCGTGATGCATTTCTTCAACAGTACTTTTTAAACTATTGATGCCTTCGGCTTAAATGGAAAAAGGCTGGACAGTCAGATTGCACATTCAAGGTAGGTGCAGTGTATGTTTATTTACTGCATGTTGGGTAAATCACATCTAGAAAAAGAACCACCATGTAGGGCAGAAATACTTTGGAGACTAGTACTGATAATTTAACTGAATACTGTTCCTGAAACATGAAGGAGTGGAACAAGAAAAGAATGAAGGTTTGTGTGACAGGATTTGTTTACTTTTGAAACATATAGTACTGTAGTTCCATTTTTTAAGAATATTGGCTCATTCAGAGGATCATAGCACAGGAAAGCAGAACAGAAGTGGCAGGCAGGAGCCTGAAGTCAAGTAAACACTCCTCTAATCTTCTCCCACATCAGTTTTTGTGAGTGGGAAAAGCTCACTGTCTAAGAAAAGAACACTATATAATCAACTAGTGCTGGAAGTAAACCTCAAGAAGTTTGCTCTTTTGTGTCTCTGTGTGTGAATGAGTGTGAGAGACAGAGAGATTCAGAGCTCCAAAGGCTAACATCACTTGATAAGAACTGGTGATCACCAAATGTGGAAACATCCCCTGGTTTGGATGAGCTCTTACGAAGAACATTTTCCATACACTGCAGGTTGTTCATCCAGGGAGGAAAAGGAGTCCAAAAAGGATTAGTTTAGGCGAAGCAAAAACACTAGGTAGTACAGTTAAGACACCTAGAAAAGTAACAGTTCTGCTTTCACTCAATGCCCCCAATCAAAGGGATGACAATTCAGCAGGGTTCCTGGGGAATCCAACAGTTTGGCAAGAGAATCAGGTGGGGTGGGGAGCAACTAGATCGGTACCCTATACTCCCCATGTGCCCTAAAAACCTACTCCAAAGAACTAGGAAATCCTCTAGCGCCACCTCAGGTGCTACAGAGAACTTTATAGTACTTTATGGCAAAGCTTTTGATTGTGTAGTTCATGAAAAACTATGGATCACTATTAAAGAAATAGGTGTGCCACAACATTTGATTGTCCTATACTCAGGACAAGAGGCTGCTGCCAGCACAGAATACAAAGAAACAAAATGGTTTCCATTTGGCAGTTTTATCACCCTATTTGTTCAGCTTGTGCACTGAACATATCATATGTAAAGAAGGATCAGACTCAGAGAAAGATGGAGTGAAAATAGGAAGAAGGAATATCAACAATTTAAGATATGCAGATAACACCATGCAGCTAGCAGAAAATAGCAAAGATTACTGAAGAAAGTCAAGGAAGAAAATGTAAAGTCAGGTTTACAGCTGATCATTAAGAAAACAAAATAATGACCCCAAAAGATTTACATCAGTTCTAAAGTAGACAGTGAAGACACTGAAATAGTTCAGGATTTTCCATACCTTTGCTCAGTTGCTAATCAGAATACAGTCTGCAGTCAAGATATCAGAGAAAGACAAGGACTTGGAAGAGCAACTATGAAGAAAAAAGGGTTCTGAAGTGTCAAGATATATCACAGAATACTAAAGTTGAAGTTGACTTGGTGACAGTTAACAACAACAAATGGGTTCTGACCTCTTTAAGTAATTAAACTAATCATTTAAAATAATTAACACATACATTACAGCATACTTTTTACAATAGTCAAAGTCAAACTTTATTTTACGGTCCATAGACCCAGCATAACAAAACCATCCAATGGTACAGTATAAATAAAATACACCTATTAAAAATAGGATACAAATATATAAATAGGATAGACTATGGACAGGATATAAAAGCATAAAAATAGGACATAAATGCATAAAATTGTATAAAAAAGTACATGAAGTAAATTAAAATCATAGATGATATGGATTATTAGGTAAAATATCAATAGGCATTCATCAAGTCTCTCTCATTAGTGCAATAGAATTGGGTTGATCTTAAAGTGCATTGCCAGTATCCTGGCATATTTTTAATACTTGTCTCTCTCTGATCTTAATAGCTGATGCCAGAAATTTAGCAACTGATAGGGTTACGTTCAGACATATGTCCTCCAACAGGACTTTTACATAGAATTTTTCCGAACGGCCCAGCATACAGCTCAGTAAGGGAGAGATCAGATGATAGTGACTCTGACTATAGAAAATATAAGACAGCAAAATATGCGACATTGATTCAACATCTTGTAACCCACAAGGACAAAGTCTAGAGGAAGTGGGCAACCCAGCAAATCTGCCAAAAAGTAATTCTGAGGGAAAAGCACTGCATCTGGCCTTAGTGAATAATATGCGATAGTTTGGCACAGTCAAGTTATTTAAATAAGTAGCCTGACGGAAGGGTCCCACATACTGAATATTTAAAGCACTGGGTGAGCAGGATGAGATGCAATTTGCCCGAAGATTACAAAAAACGATATCCCATAGTCTTTGCTTAATAGATTTTAGTGCTGTCTCATGACCCAAGTTAAAGAGCAAGAATGGAGAGAGACCAATAGTGACTGCTTTTTGGGCTATATACTTAGACCACCTGCTGACATAGGCCATTTCCACACGGGGTAATAAAAACGGTGCAGTGCGTCCTCCACGGAGGATGTCTGCGCCTTGGAGCAGACTAGGTCCGGACTACTTAGTGTAGATCCGCACCTCAGTCCGCTCCGGAACATCCCCAAGTGGTCCTCCAGTGTGCTTTTGAAAGATCTGATTTTTCTGGTCTTTCAGAAGCACGGAGTGTGCCACTGCAAGCCTGCTCCCTTGTGCAGATTTGCAGGCTCGCACCAATGCGAGCCTGCGATCTGCCAAGGGCGGGCTTTAGGCTGGCGAGCTTCAGCAGTTGGTTGAGACCCACGACCAACCAGAAGCCGCTATTTTGGACGCCGGAGCAGAGCGGATCGACGATCACGCACTGCTCCGGAGCAGCCTGGACCGGACTGGGGAGCCAGAAGATCCGGTAAGTAGCGGCGCGGGGCGATTCCCTCGCCCCGTGCAGAAATGGCCATAGTTATCCGATGGAAGGTGGCCTACTAGACCTTTGCCACACTTGAAGACAAACACTTTAAGCCATTGTTTGAACGCTAGCATCCAGGCCCTTGAAGAGAGAGGGCTTTCCTCTGTTTCCAGTAATAGAACTGGGTTGGGGACACATCTAGGAGTATAAAGGAGTTCCCTAAGGAATTTCATTTGGAAGTTGTCTAGTTCAGAGTTAATAGCTTCAATCCAGATGGCCGCTGCATAGAGCAGTTTGGATGTAGTCTTTGTGACTTTTTAAAATAGGTTTTCTACTCACATTTAGATTTATGAACTGTTTTAGATTGTTCGTTCTCTCCACAATGCTACTACATATTTCAGTACACACACACTTCTGTAAAATTTCAGCAGTGTTCTGCAAACAGTCCTCTGTGACTCTTTTTACTGTTCTATTGTGACCCCTAGTGGCCTTAAGCAATGCTATGCAATCCCATTGAATATAGTGATGAATTTTGCACCCTTTTGGTTGGCCAAATGAAAACGTCGTCATGACGGATTCTGTATAAAAAACATCAAGCCTTTTTTCTGAAATATCTCACACTACCACTATTCTCTTACTATTTTTATCATAACAATATACATGGCATAATGGAGTATCTGATAAACAAACAAGAAAGGTATGTGTCCCACAGAGAATGTACCCACATTTACAATCCACTGAGAAGGACTGATGATACTAATAATGGCGGCCCATATTCTACTTTGCTTACTTAGTTACATATGTGTTACCTATGCATAACCTACTTTACCAGGCAGTATTGAGCGATGGGGTTCTGTTCAGCTGGCAATGATGTTTCAACTGCTCTCTTGCCAGTAATTAAAAAATATGGGGGGGGGGGGGGCCTTCTGCTTCTAACTGTTGCAGCCTCATTTGCTAATGGGGGTGGTGGAAATGTCATCCTCCTGATTGTGAGCTGAACGGACCTCTCCATCTTTTGGTGTGGCTGCTGCCTGGCAAAATAGGTTTGGGGAAGCATTTACCATCATGGTTATAGTGTCACAATCTGGTGCATATGGAGCAGTTATGGATATGTAACCCTAGGTTACAGATCTTCATCTTCAGTACAGAATGTCAGCCTATACTACATCCTCCTCCTCCCTGCTTGCTCTTTCTAGCAAACGATGGGAGAAGACACTTCCACCATGCCTCTGTCCAGAAGGGATATTATTATCCTTTCCTTGTTTGCTATATGGCCCATGTGACATACGTTGCAGTGTTTCCCCACACATCGATTTGTATGTGTTTAGGTCTGGGAGTGGGGAGGTTGGGAGGAGGAGATGGAGATGGAAAGGACTTCTGCCCACCCCCCTTCACTCACTTTCTTTGCTGTGCTACATAAAAGAAGAACATTTGTTTTTTAAACTTGGAGCACATCCTCATCTCAGCTGCCACGCTTCCAAGACACCTCCTGTAATCCATAGTTGCTGCAGCGCAGTGGCAGAGCACATGTGTCTCAGGGAAAATGTCGAATTCAGTACCCAGCACCTTTAAATAGGGCAGCAAGAGAGTTTGGTTTTAATTCTTGGAAAGCAGCTGCCCAGCAGAGTTGATAGTACAGTGGGCTTTTGCTATCCACTAGGGTTTGGTTTCAGGATCCCCTCCTCATGGTTACCAAAATTTGTGGATACTCTGGCCCCATTATGTACAATGGTGTTGTAAAATGGTGTCCCTTATATAAAATAGCAACATCGAAATTTGCTTTTTGGATTTTTTAAAAATATTTTCAAGCCATGGTTGGTTGAATCCATGAATACATAATCCTTGGTGGAAGGACTAGTGGGCTAACAACAGGAAGCAGCTTCCAATGCTCTTAACCTATTAAAGGCTCCAAAGAGCCATTTTCCTCTCTTACCCTGCACGCCCTTTTCCTTTACTTCCCCATAACATTCTGTATCTTAATGATTCTCACAGAAAGGGGGAGGGGGAAAACAAAGACACTACGTTTCATAAGAATTCTGCTCTGCCCCCAATAAAAATGTCCCTCATTCCCTAAATTTCTAGCACTTCAGTAACTTAAAACTTCAACTGAGCACTGAGAAATACAATGTGGGCATCCAAAGAAAAGGGAAAGTGAACACAGCAAAAATATAAGTGCCCTAGGTGTTATTCCAAAACGCAGGTGCCAAAAGGGCCACCCCACAATGCCAAATACCTCCTTGAAGAAGTGGGGAATGAATTAGCTCAAAGAAGAGGCTTGCGGGGGGGGGGGTAACTTAATGAGACCTTTCTTCCAATGTTTATGGGATCACGCAGGAAAAGAACCAGCCAGAGATTCAAAAGTAAGCTAAAAATATGTTTTATTGTGTGGAATTTACTCATGCATGCACACAAGATACACAGAGTCAAACATTCACACAAGAGCTGACTGAAGGATAAAGGGAGAAAAAATTATGGATAGAGAGGCTGAGGTTTTTCAGTTTATAATTACCAGTCCAGAAGAGTAGTGAAGAAGTTGAAATGTGGCTTAGACTTGTGTCTAAGGGCAGATCAGGATTCAGGGCGACATAGTGGGGTCCAGCATTTCATCTGACTGCATCTGACTTCTCAAAACCAAGAGTTTATATGCTCTGTTTCTCTCCCTGAAGGGGTGTGAGTTGATTGCTCTTCCAGCCTAGTGGACATTGGGAGTTGCAACACACAGTGGGGTCTGGGTGGTGCTAATAGTTCAGTGCCTTGGTTGAGTGGGGTTTCTGAGCTGGGCTTCAGTAGGCTATGCATACTGCAGGGGTCCTTGCCTCCGCACCCAGGCACCTTATTGTTTTCTGAGGTTGGCAGTTGATAGGATTAGCGCAGATCTATTAAGTCAGACTTTATGACCTGGCCATGCTGGGGGTCATCTCTGAATTATCCCTTTCCACATGGCCTTTCCAGCCATGAGGGTGTATAATTTATATTTTATGCCAACACACCTGCCAATTAATATATTTTGCCAATTAGACCGTATCAAAGCACGGAGGTATATGGCCTGGTAACATAGGGGTTAATGATTTTCAGTGACTCACTCTCTGGAATGCTGCAATTTGAGGACTGAAGGAAAATTTGATCGTGGGCCTCCAAAATAATAATTCTCAATATGGGGCAATGCCCTTATTTTGATACCTTCATAGCTCCACCTTTGCTCAGCATGCCTTCTATTTCCCACTTTCAGACTTTTCAGTATATATCTATTTTTTCATGAAGATAACAATAAAAATGGAAAGAACCAATATGATATTGTGGAGAGAGGGGGAGAGATCTAACAAAAACTCTTCCTTGCTCACAAACAAGAGCTGTTCGAAGTAATCAACCTATACTTCCCCTGCCCCCCCGGTCTCAGTCACAGATTGAACTGACAAACTCATAGTTTATCAAATTCCTGATTCCTTTCAAAACCTTTTGACTGTCCCACTGGATAGAATGAGAACTGCCCATAGAAGACAATGGAGACATCCAGGTTTTTAGTATAAGCAGAACTACAAGAGGTAGTAAACACAGCCCTCCCTGTTTTTCTGTGACATTCAGTGTGAACCTGGAAGTTGCCTTACCAATGACAAAATTAAGGGCCATTTTAAAAATTTTAATAACAGGCATATGGGCCCAATCAGGAGTAGAGACAGGTGGATGGGAAGGAGGAATTTAACCCTTACTGTCCTCTGGTGTCCTGTCCACAGTTGACTCCTGAAGCTTCTTTTGCACTGGGAGAAAATCTCTTATTGACAAATTAGGTTAAAATAATAAATTTAATTATGTACGTTTTGATATCTTCTGCAATTCAGTTTTTTTCACACTTTCAAAAAAATCATTTTTGTTTTATTTTGAATGTGAGTGAAAAACTATGTAATCGTAGTATAGGCTTCTACTTTTTGAAAAACATGCAGGATTGTGCTCCTGTGCCTGTTATTTTAAATGACTCTGTATTTTTAAATGTACAACCTTATTAAAGTTAATAGCCACCCATTTCTCAAATACTGATTTCTTTATGCCTTATTGGCATAACGCTGCAATCTTATGCATGCTTAGTAGGGATCATCAAACTCAGCACAATTTCAAAATAAACATGTATGTATTTGCAAAGCTGTAGTCCTGTGTACAACTAAGCTGCTTAAGAATGCGGTCAGAAGCATTTTGAACAGAACCATGATTGAAATGGGTGAGCTTTGTTTTAAGTAGGTGCAGCAAGGGTTGCACTACAAATCATACTGAAATTAAAGGGATTTAAGCAATCTAACTCTTCTCCTAATTGTAACTCATGATTTTTCTTGCAGGACTCAGAATATGAATAAGGAAGCAGGTAATCCCAGTTTAGCTGAAATCTCCAGAGTAACAATAGTGAATTGTTATGAGTTATCCCTATTATAATCCGAAGTATTTGGGTCTGGTTTGATCCTGAGTGGGCAAGGCCCATTAGGTTTACAAAGACCTGATTTAACACCATGGAGATGGAGATGAGTTTTTCTGGGCTGTGGGTTTGTAATATGAATCAATACAGCTGCCTGCAGTTTTGGATTCTCTGTGGAAATGTTGCTACAGGGACTGTAAGGAGGAGGGTCTGCACAGCAAACTTTACCACTATTTCATTGTAGATGAGATTCTTTCCCTCTGGCTTTATCTAGTGGTCCTCAACCAGTTTTCTTTTCTGTTGCTTCACCTCTTGATCAGGTTTTCTTCTAGTAACTAAGATTCTTGCGTCACCAACAGATTCCATTTGGCATTAAGCCTGGCATAGGGCAGGCACAGGATTCCTCAAGAACAAAACAGAGCAAAAACAAATCCCAAAACAACAAAGCAAGCAAACAAACGGAACAGGCGACCACAGGCAAGCTTTTAATATTGACCTCCTAGCCTGTTGGTGGTGTGTGTTCACCTCTGCCTACTACAAGTCCCCTGTAGATTCATGGCAACCCCACGAACTCCACAGGGTTTTCTAGGGCAAGGAATACTCAGAGGTGGCTTTACCCGTTCCTTCCTCAGAAATATAGTCTCCAGCACCTGTAATGTTTTGGTGGTCTCCCATCCGAATACTAACCAGGACTGACCCTGCCTAACTTCCAAGATCAGACGGGATCTGGCGCCCTTCCTATCGAATTGCGTTGCTCTCATCGGAACGTATGCGCAAACCTTTGGAAACGTCAGTTCGAGAGCGATGCCCGGACGTAGCACTTAAACGCCTCCCCTCACGCTCCTTGTTGTTCTGACATTCGGATCCGGATGGGCCTCGCAGTGGCTCCGCATCTCGCCGAACTGCCCGAGCGAGCCCCGCGTTGCCGCGGCAACGGGGCTCGGCGTCGCTTAATCCCGGCGAGCGCGCAGATTCGCCTGCTCCGAAGGCAGGCTCCCTACCGCGGGGAGGAGCCGCCACGCCGCCCCGTCCTACCTTTGGACCGCCCGGGCGGCTCGGAGCCCGAGGCCTCTGCCCGGTGCGTCCCCGCGAGGAGAGTCCCGCGGAGCAGGGGGGAGGCTCAGGCTCAGCCGGGGGCCGGGACGAGCGAGCGTGCGCGGGGGCCGGGAAGGCCGCGGGAGGGCGGGGGCGGGAGGAGCGGGAGAGAGGATGAGCGGCCATCTGGAGGAGCGGCTCAGGGAAGCCGCCGCTTTAGGCGACCTGGAGGAAGCGCAGGCGCTGATCCGCAAGGGGGCGGAGGTCAATGCCCGGAGCGAACTCAACGGCTGGTAAGAAGGGCCCCCCCTCGGCGCTCTCGCCCCCGGCCCCCGGCGCTGCCGCGGGGCATCCTCCCCACACCCTCCCTCGGGAGCTTCGGGGGAGGGCGGCAAACAAGCAGCCGAGCACGCCGCCGGGGGCGCCTCGCTGCTGCTCGGTGTCTGTGCTCCCTCGCTTTGCGGAACGAGGCACCCCGTCCACACGCGCGCGCACACACACACGCACAAAGCAAAAGCACAACCAAAAACGGGAGGGCCGGATGTCAATGGATGAACCCAGATAGTTGGCTGCTTCGTTATGGAATTCGCAGCCGCGCAGACTTCTCAAGGCTTGGTTCTCTGGAGGGAGGGAGCGTGTGTGTGTGTGTGTGTGTGTGTACACACACACACACACCCTCGAGTCGCGTGGCAACCCCATGAATGGCATGGGGTTTTCTTAGGCCAGGAATGCTGGGAGGCGGTTTGCCAGGGCTCTTCTGAAATACAGCCGCGGGCACCCGGTATTCCCGGGTGCTGGAGCAGGATCCGGGGCCGGCCCTGCTTGGCTTCCAAGATCAGACGGATCTGGCGCCTTCGGGAGACACCTGGAAAACACACAGAGTGTGAGCAGTTACACCCGTAACGTTGCCTTTTGTCCCTCACAGCCACTCTCAATAGTAATATACTGACCGTAAGAGCGGGTCAGTATATTTTCCCTCAGTGCTGGAGACATTGAACAATCATCTCATTTCCAGTAAACAGGTGCTGTTCAGAAGGATTTGAGGAGGCTGAGATTTAGGGAGTCACTTCACCTCATACTCTGAGAGCACCCTGGAATTATGCAGGGCGTTTGTGACTGGATCACCCAACATCATTTCATTTCCAGTGAAGACAGCTGTAGCAGGAATAAAGGGTATCCCAGCACATTAGTAGTAGCTCCTTGTGTTAGAAGTGTAGGTTAGCTTGGAGAAAATGGTGCCAGGGTGTCCCCCCTCATGGGCCGTTTAGAGCCAGTTCCCCCCTCCCTCCTCAAGATCTAGAGCAGTTCTAGACAAGGCCCGGCCTCCTCCACTGAATGTCTTTTCAGATGATGGCATCCCTCCGTTCGTAACTCTTACCTTCCCCCCAGTACCTTTTCATCTTGGGACCCTAAGCAGACCCTCTCACGGGCTTTTTTTGGCAAGATCTGTTCAGGAGGGGGATGGCCTTTGCCTTCCTCTGATTCTGAAAAAGTATGTCACCTCGTTGGTCTCCCTGACTGGCTGACTGGAGGGACTGGCTGGGATTTGAACCCTGGTCTCCTGGTGTCCTGATCCTACAAGCAAATGATTACACTACACTGGCTCTCATTTCAAAAGCTAGCCGTACCTTATGCGTGTTTGGAGTGGGAGGCTCCACTGGGGCTGTGCCGCTGGTAAGCGGGGGGACGGAAGGTTACATACTTTTCGGCTAGCCTTGCATTTTCCTTCAGCTGCTTTCTTCTGGCACCTGATTTGAATTCTGGTCTGCAGACTCATAGTCCAATATTCAAACTACTACACAACCCTTGCTCACTTATGTACTCTGCCCAGGCAGAAATTCTGGAAAGTGAGCCTCTTTCTGCATGTAAAACTTGCAGTGTGCCTGCAAGCTTCAGTCCCTGTCCTATTTCACACAAAATGAAAAACAAGCCATTGTGAGAATACCTGCATAATGGTCATTGTGTGCAAATAGGTAGTTTGCAATCTGAGGGGAACATATTTCAGAGACACCAGCAGGCCACAGTAGACGGCTGAAGTTGTTTAATAACCAGCGTTTCTCTTACACAGGACAAGTTTGCACTGGGCTTGTAAACGGAATCACACTGAAGTAGTTGCTTACTTGTTGGATTCTGGAGCCAGTAAGGAGATTTTCACGGTAAATCGCGAGCTGCCAGCACATTTAACTTCAAAGGAAGAAATCAGACAGCTTCTAGGAGGTATAATTGACATCTTGAATTTGTTTGTCCAGAGTATGCTATGGACTTTTAATGTAATATGTGGGATGGACAGCATTTTTCCTTCATAGTAGAATCCTTTAGTAATATTACATAAAATAATTTGTTTACGTACAATATTTTTATTGCTTCTCTCTGAAAAATATTTTCCCTTTTTACGTAAAAATTGGGCATTTGTAATTGTAGAAATGTGCTTCCCAGATGTTCTTCTGAAAGGCACAGGAGAATTTTGTTTGTAACAATATTAAATTGAGAAAATGGTTAAAATATTATACTTTTTTTTCTTCCCCAATCTCTCCTGAACTGAGAGAATATCACAATCAAGAAGCGAATGACTTAAAGCTGCCAGTCAATGCAAATGATCCAACCAACTCACTCTCATGTGCAGACAAGGAAGGAATGGGCAGAGTACTTGATACCTCAGCATCATCTGAGCAGACCAGCACTGCCATCACTTCCTTACCTGAGGGCAAATCCAGCCCTTGCAAATCAGCAACTCAAACTGAAGATGTATGTACAACCATCTCCTTGCACAGTGAAGACCACGATGAAGGGGACTTCACTCCTCCCAGCAATGCAGGAGCTACAGCATGCACGATACGTACAGCCCAGGGCTGCCCTGTTTATCCCTCACCTGTAGGCCACAACAGAGTCTTCTTTAGCCCAGCTGCATCTCAACATGTACCTCTGCAAGCAAATGGTTCCTGTACAAGCACTTCGCATCCCTTACAGTCCCTACTTCCAACAGAAAACTTCCCATATAATACCCAAGGTACTGAAGTGTCTGTTTCCATTATAATTCCTTTTAACTGCCTAGGGGGAGATTAAGTACGCATCATTACCTACTGTGCTTCAGAGGTACTTCAAAAACTTCCCTCTCTTTTTTCTTAAAATTGCCAGAGCCTCAAGACAGGGCTCTTGTTTTTCAAACTGATGCCTGAAGGAGCTTATTTGGTAGGTTCAGGGGCCTGCTCATTGCCATAGTGCTTCTGTTCCACCGTTTTTGTCCAGAACTTGTGATTCTGTACTGTGCAGTTAGGTGATAGAAGGCAGAGCTGATGCCTTGTCAGGTGGTGATGGGGAAAAGTATCAAATGAATGAAGTTTAGTTGATACTTGGAACTTTTTCTGGTAGGACAGCAGGAAGGTCAGAAATGTCCAAAGCTGATGTTGCAACAGAAGAAATTGACAGGTCTTCATAATTAGACAAATCCTATGGGAATGCATGTGTCTCAGCTCTCATACTTGCTGTGCAAGACCATTTAAATGTTGTGAATGGGGCATACAATTCTAACAACTATGCCAGTGTAACATCTCAAAACTCTACTGATGAAGTGGGCTACACTCCACAGAAACCTATGCTGTGATAAATCTGCTAGTTTTTTAAGGTATCATAAAACTGTTTTTACTCTGCTTGTGACAATTAACTCTAGCAGATAAAATTAGAACTGAGGCATTATCTATCTGTAATTTATGTATCACACTTGCACCATCCCTTTCGTCAATGTCAACTCAGCTTAGAACTTCCATATAGCGCCTGGGCAGTCTATCCACCTATTTAGCCTCAGGAAAAGAACTACATCCTATGTGCTAATTACTCTGTGCCACCATAGACAGTTGCCCATCTTGAAAAAATTTGGCAAGGTTTAAAAGCCACTTGAGAAAAGGGTATTATCAAATTCAGGGTTTTATACAATGTGCAGATGGGAGATTTTTTTTCCAGCAGATTTTGAACTTGTCAGATGTAAGAAATACCCCTAGCAGCACTAAAGCCCAGCAACCAACACAGAATAAGGGAAGTATATGTGTGCTGGGTACAGAATCCAGCACTGTGCAAATTGATGTTGTATGTGTGATAACCCCCATCCCCATTGATAGAAACAATTCCATCAGCAGGACTTACTTGGATTCTACCCCCAGATCAGCCAGATATCTACAGCTTAGATCTTTGCAGCAGCAGCACCTCTTGTATCATTTTCCTACCTTTATTGTTTTTTGAGTTGATCCCATGTCATGTAATTGTTAGTGTCTTTGAGTAGTTGTAATGGGCAACTGTAATTTTGCTGGTTAATAATGGTGGATCCCAATATATAAAAGGGTTGCATTCCTGGACTTGCAGTATAAACTGAGACTGATATAACTGTGGGGAACCAATTCCATAGGGAATCATGCTGACAAAGCTGTAATAGCCACAAAAAGTTAGCAATTTTGCTCAACCTACCACAACTTTTAAAGACGTTTCAAGCATAAAACATCACAGCTCACCTTTTCAGATAAGAGAAATGTGCAGATGCTTTCCAGGGGACCAGAAAAGGCACCAATTGCTGATTCCAAAGCAGCTTGCCTGGGGTGAGCTGGCTTGTCATTACATGATCATTCCTCTTCAGGGGAGCATACAGACAGAAAGCAACTGGTAAGAACCGTGTTCTTCTGCTATACATTCTCCAGCAGGCTTCCCAGGTAGACAAAGCATATCAGGAGAGAGAGGCAGCACATCTCCTGTACAAGTAACAAGCTGCACTAAAAAAATACATATTTATATCATTGCATAAAACACCCACATTCTATCTTCCAACTCAGTCTTCAGTGATAAGCAGGCTTTAAGATGCTACGTGATTCTCTTTAATGTCTACTGTAACATGTTTAGCAGAATGCAACAGGATGATGTTTAGCAGTTACCCCTTTTGGCGTTGGTCCTGTTACCCACCTGATCTCTCCACATCACAATCCTACCTAAGCATGCCAAAATGGCAAGATTTCAGTTTCTCCCCACCCACCCTGCCCCCCTTCCTTGTGACAATGCCAAGACAGCAGTTGCCTTCTTCCCCTCCCCATTCCCCCAACTAAGGTGGGTAAAATTCAAAAAATCCAGCTCAGCTCATTCTCTTCACTCTCTCACTTTGCTCAACTACGTAGGTGCGTTGGGAGAGCTGTACACTGCAGGTGAAACATTCATTTATTTATTTGTGGGGGAACACTGTAAATTTGAATTGTTGTAAATAGGAGTAATTTATATTGAAACTCACCTGTATTGTCTTTTCTTACAGTTGTCTCATTGGCAATAATAAGTGAAGCCTTTGAAAATATTGCCAGGGAGCCTGTTCTGTTTCCTTAACAATTAATAGTTCTAAAAACATGTTTTTCGAAGTTGTTATTTTTGCAACAGTTTTGCATAACTGGATGCATACAATCAAGTTATGTTTTCCTGTATATTGTAGTTTAATAATTTTTGCCATAGGTAGTTCCTGTTTATTCTCTCTTTACTGTTTGGTTGAACTTTATTGAAGTTAGTTTGTGTGAGAATATGGTGAGTTAACAGAAACCATAACACTGTTACATTAAAATACATAGTTTTAGGTGATGACGTTTGTATCTTAGTCCAAGAACAGGCAGAGATCTGGATCTAATTGTATGTATCTGGGTGACTAGTAGTAGATCACCAAGGTAATAAATTTTGGAGTAGCCAGGGATGGATTTTTGTGTGGAAATTGTGGGTTCTTTACAGAGTGCTCAGAACAAATCCCTAGGCTCAAAATTCTTTATTTGAAGTGAGTTTTATTTGCATCAGACAGAAACATTAGTGGCTGTCAGAGCTAGTTAAATAGGTAGATACTATAACTCTGAAAACTTCCAAATCCTGCATTAGTTCCATTGATTTGAATGGGACGATGTCATCACTGCCTTCTTCTGGGAATCTTTGTGCAAACAAAACTTAAAAATAAATACCTGTAATACACACAGCCATTATAAAACACTTCCTCAGCTGTAAATATCTTTTGGAATTTTCAGGTGCTTATGTTCAAGGGAATGGGGTTGGCATGCTGTTCAGTAGTTTAGAGATAGTAAGCCAGACTTATGATCTTGTAACTACTGGGGATTCATGGCTATAGTCATTAATAACTGGACATTACCCTGAAATGTAGCTTAGCAATTCAGCCAACAAGCTACTGAGGCACTGCAGATTGGATATTTGGAAATGATGTCTGCACCGCTCTCCTAGTTGTGGAAAGCTGCGAGACTTGTAGCTGTGGCAGGATCCTGAGAGGTCACTTCAGCTGCCTGTTTTCTATGTGCCCCAAGGCCAGAAAGAGCACTCAGACATTAATGCCCAGCATCCTGCTCTGCAGCATCTCAGAATCCATTCAGCTGGAGTGCTACCAGGCTGCACACGTAGTTTTCTGGAGAGTGGTGTCATCAGAAATAAACAAACATATGACAATGTGGGATCTTGAACTGGGTTTAAGATTTAAATGGATTGCCTTTTCAGCTTCCTTACATTTTTTAAAATGATGATTAACTTCTATTAAAAAAATACATTATCTCTCCCTTCAAAAAACCCCATAGAATTGGTGCTTAAAGTAAGAGTTCAGAATCCTAAGGAGAACGACTTCATTGAAATTGAGCTGGACAGGCAAGAGCTGACGTACCAGGACCTGCTCAGAGTGAGTTGCTGTGAACTGGGCATTAATCCTGAACAAGTGGAGAAGATCAGAAAGCTACCCAATACTCTGGTAAGAAAGGTAAGGGATAGTAGTTTCATTTAAGAATTTTTCTGCAGGTTGACACATTCACATTGGTCATGCTGGTGGAGATGGACCCCCATCTGTTACAGAACACAGGCAATACAAAATGAGGCTCAGGTTTTTGCCATATACAGGTTAACAGATTATTTTTTTGTTAGTATTTCTGGTGCACATGGCACTGGAGTCTACTGTATTTGTTCTGGTTTGTTCTCTAGGAAATGCACATTTGTGATTTCCTATTTAAGGTTTATGCTCCATCAAAAGCTTTTTCATATGAAGTAGCAGTATACATGTTCTCGTATGCAAGGATGTTCTCTGTCAGACAATATTGATCAAAAGTCAGAGCTCAGAAAATACCAAGTTTCTTGTTACCAATCAACATTTAAGAGTCAAGGCCCTTTTTCACTCCCAAACAGGTGATCCTGTTGAAGTTAGTCAGTACGTTGTTGTTTATTATCTCCACAATATGGCACATTTCTTTGAAGAAAAAAAAAAGATTCAGCAGGTTCCAAAGAGTGATTTGCCTATCTCCTCTTTTCCACTGGAGCATCTATTACACTTGAACTGCCACTCCAGGTGGGAGATTGACTAGTTGCGACTGGTGATACCATCCCTTCTGCAAGCTCAGGTACCTACTAGTCATGTAGGGAGTTCTCTGAATATCTTCTATTGCATTTCTGGTTTTCTTTCATTTTCTATGCCTAAACTTTACCCTTTAATTAGTCATTACCACTTAAGGTAATCCACATTTGCAAACATGACAAACAGCAATCTAAGCCATGATGGATTTTTGTAGGCAAAATAAGGGCAAGAATTATTATCGAACCACGATTATGCTATGAAATGCTCTGCCATGTTTCCTTCTCAAATTCTAGTGGTCATTTTGAAAAAGGTGGGGTCCTCATATCAAATAGACCCTTGGTGTAGAAGAACTGGTTTGGCTGGAACAGAAAGGCTGTTCTTAATACAGAGGTTCACCACATCAGGAAACTAGGGACACCTCAGAGCAATTATGATGACTGAGGCTCTTTCATCCCTTACCTTCCCAATCACTCTTGGGCTCACTGAAAGTTGAGGGAAGGCTTACAGCAGGCAATTTGGCTAAACATCTCCCAGTATCTTGAGGTGTTTTTCTTTGCTAAGATGAAGAGGTCCAAAATGGGATAGCCCACTTTGGCTAACACCTGTCTCAAAACTATAGCCTGTCATTTAGCACCCACTCTCCTGGGTCCAGTCTAGTAAGTTGGTGACTTGGAGATTTACAGTCCTTTTTAGATGCTTTGTCCTTATTGACATTATTGCTGATTTCTTCCTTGTGCTAGGGATCCAGGACATATTAGCCTTGACATGTTGCACCCCATCCTGCCAGGCAAGCATTTGTGGTCAAGACTATCTAGTCAGATTGGGTGCATTGACCCATCAGCTCAGTGAGCCAGGAATTTCAGGAGGAAGGGAGATTCTTAGGTTCTAGCTCTCCAAAATCTGTTGGTAGTCCAGAAGATAGGTTTACAGGGGTGTAAAGAATAGGCAAGCCTATAGCACTGAATCTTGAACTTTAAGGAGAACCATAGAAGCCTCCGGGGTCTTGGTGAAGATACCAAGTACCGTGGCCAGGCCAAAGGGTAGAGCATAGTACTTGTACTGGGCTTTTCCATGGCTGAAGCACACGTAGTGGTGATGAGCTGGAAGCACACGTATGCAGAGATATGCTTCAATATGGCCAGTGGAGGCTAGGAAATTACTTTCTTCCTGATAGACCAGAAGGTCTCCATGCAATGTTTTTACTACTGGAGGCAACAACTTATTCTCTTAAGGTCCATGATTGTTCTTACATTCCGTTTTCTTCAGGACTCTGAAGAAAATTGAGAACACACTTTTGCTCCTCTGGTGAGAGGGGTACTGACTCTCTAGCCTGTATCTGGATGAGATTGTTGAGGGTTCCTATTGTTCTCTGATGTTTGACAGGGTTCCTTATAGTGCAGAGATGTTAATGAATTCTTCCCTGGTCAGAGAATGGAACTTCAGGGCATAGTGTGATAACTGAAGCCCGTCAGAGCTGCTGATGACGAGCAGCTGCTCATGGTCCCTGTGGCTCTGGCTGGAGATGAGTCCTGCAGCTCAAGAGCTCCCCCTGCTGCCATGGACCAAGCAGGTGCGGACGTCCCTCTGCTTGCTCCTTTAGAGCAACAGGGATCCGATTCTGAAGAGGCTCTGGAGCCTGGTTCAGTAAGCCCGCAATCAAGGCAGAGACTCAAGAGGGCTGTGCAAAGGGAGGCTTCCTTGGCTAAGTTTAAGAAGTGGTGACTGGACACACCTGTGCCTGGGGCTATATAACTGCCTGCCTGGAAGCTTCCCTTTGCTTGTGGCAAACTTCTTACAAGCCCTCATCTTGCCTGTACCTTGCTCCCAGCACCCGGCTCCTGATGCCTTGATCTCTTGGCTCCAGACCCCTGGCTTTTGGAACTCTGACTACGGCTTTTGCTTGTCGCTCTGGCTTAGGTAAATGGACTTCCCTTGAGTAAGTGCTTCCTTGACTTCTCCTGGCAGGTCTCTGCTAGCTCTCCCACTCCCTTCTCCAGGCTGTCTCGCCGCCTGGGTCTCTGACCCTGACACATAGCCCTATTGGGACTTCTGAGGTACCCAGCTGTCAGAGAGATTACCATGATACATCTGAGAAGGATCACAGCTTGCCCACCTGACTGAAGTGAAATTTTAAAGCTTCCTTTGGATCCTCCTTCTGTTGAGTTGGGTTATACCTGTAGAATTCTGTCCAGTGGATCCTTGAATGGGAACTTCCCAGCAGAGGGGACACTGTTCAGGCTGGAGGATGGTGTGGTATCCACTCCCCTAGTTCCTGAGCAGATGTGTGGTCTTTAAGGCCTTAAGCCAAAATGCTGCTCCTAGTGAGAGTTCTGCAGCTCCTGTGGTGTCTGTTTATACCATGCATTCAAGACAGCGCCAGCCAAGTGTCCTACAGCAACTAGCATCCACCTACTGAGTTTGCACATCTCAGGTTTTGACTTCCTGGAGGATTTTCTTTCCTGAAAGGGACCTGGAAGCAAATCTTGCATTTGCTTGCTTCACTGGGGGCATAAGGTAAGACTGGTGATGTGAAGGGGGAGGCCCCACTTCTCCATTTGAGTAATCCCACTATACACATCACACTGTGAGGTGGGTTAGTTTGATAAAAATTGGGCTGGTGATCTCAGTGCATTCTGTAATATGATGACTTTCACAGTTAGAAATAACTGCTAAAGCTAGTATTCCCAATTAAGTAATGTTTGTTCCTTCTTTCCTTCTTCAAGGATAAAGATGTTGCCAGGCTTCAAGATTTTCAAGAGCTGGAGCTAGTTTTGGATCGAAGCATCAGTTCTCAATTCAGGAATGCAGCAGCACTAACGATAGACAGACCCTACTACAACACTAAAGCTGCAAAGCTGACATATTGAAGATTAAGTTTAACAGCCAGTGGACTACATGCATTTAAACCTTTAAAATCTTTTTAATTTATTTTTTGCTAGTGATTATTTTTATATTTTGGTGTCTTCAGTGAAAATACAACATTTGAATCTCTTAGCTGGATGGAGGTAAAGGCCCGTACATCTGAAGCACTTCAGCAGTTTCACATGTGGTCTTATCAAATGTACAAGCATAGACAGAAAAAAGTGTTTTGTGGGAGAAACAATCATAGCTATTCTACAAATAGGTACCTCCTATTTCCCTCAATCAGCTTGACTGTGGCTAGGAAGGATTTCTTAAGCACTGAGATCTTACTGAGATTCCACATTAAATTTTATGTTGCAAGTAGCAGCTATGTGTGTGTGGTTTTTTTTTAGCAATAGTGTTAAGAAGCTTTGTGTTAATAACAGGAAGACAGACAAGTTAAATGAAAACAGAAAGGACACTGAAGGTAAAAAATCTTCAGTTTTTTCCCCAGGACGTATGATCTTCATTTCAAGAACTAGAATAGTGTAATGACACCTTTATTGTACCATTTCTCATCAACAGCAGTTAATGTGGTACGAGAATAGTTTCAATGTTAACTTGCTGTTACAAACTCAATAATTTTCAGAAGAAAAACACGTCTGGAATATTTCCTGACAACATCTTCTGTACCACAATCAAGTTTATTGTTATATATAATTTAAATGTCAGCAGGAGAGATTATGTAATTATGCTGGTAATGGATCACATCTATGCATTTAGAAAATTATTTTTGTAGTTTTGTAAAAAAAAAAAGGGGGGGGAGGTGTCTATGAAGCAAGCTAAATAAATAAATAGCTGTTGTGTTTGTGTAATCTTGTATGTCCTGTAAATAAGATAATACAAGAATTATTTCCAAAAGTTGCTTTATCTAACTGTAACAGGCTGAGTGCTGTTTTGAAGTATTTTTTAAAAAATTAAAGCAGCTTTAAGCCTAGTTGTTATGCGTCTTGTGTCTGATTGAAACAAAGGCATGTCATGATTCACATGTAGTGAAGCTCCTGTACTCAGTTGCTGCAGTGATTTACCTCTCACAGCTGAACTGAGAAACTTCAAGCAATCTACTGCCAAACTAGAACTGACTCTACTTGATTACACTGGTAATGGCTGTTGGTTTCCTTAATTCTTTCAGCTTCCCCACTACCAACCTGCATTTCCTATATTTCTGTACACATATACAGAGATCCACATAATTGTTCATCATGCATCCATATAACCTATTTTCCTTTCACTTCCACATCATAAACAGCCATTGTTCACATACTGTTCTCATTCATTATTATATACTGTCTAAATGTTGATCAGTACTTGAGTCCTCTCTCAACTGAACTACTTTCAAACAATATACAGAACAATCTATGCCTAAACATTATCTAGTCCTAGTTGCAAATTTAACATTTCCAAATAGCTACACTTCCAAATAATATGGCAGCAAATTAACTTATAAGTAAAGGTGTACTTCAACATAACCCAGGGCTTTCAAAACTTGCAAACTTCTTCGTGGGTAAGTTTGATTTTTTTTAAAGTCCATTTTCACATCTCTCTCTTTCACATCTATCTATCACATCTATGCTTTAACTTGAGAGATTTCCCTAAAGGAATCTCCAAGGACCATACTGTGCTTTTCTCTTATCACAAATTAGAGAAAACATACCACCAAACTAAAATAGCTGCAATATCATTTACTCCACCTTCCTTTTTTTTAAGTTAAGGAAACTAGATGGGCAGAACTTGGATAGTTACTTTAAGTTTTAGTCATGAACAGTCTGAAACTTCTCATTTTGACTGGGAGCAGGGAGAAAAATAGACAAGAATGAAGCTGAACACACTTACTTGAAAAGAAGTCTATTTAATATTAAACACTCAATGACAATTGGATGTGTAACAGAAATTCATATATACTTTTATTTCCATTAGGATATATCAAGAAGCTAGGTATAGCCTGGCTGTAAAAATGGGATTTGTTCTGGTCTGAGTCACACAAATACTAAACATTTATACTTGTGTTTTCCAAAAGTTCAAGAATGAAAACTTGCAATTAAACACTGAGCAAGCCATGTGTTCAGATTATGTTGGTTTATCATCTTAAAAGTCTTATAGGAAAAAATGGTACAAGGACTTAGATTCTCAGTAGCTTGTTTAATTATTAACTTTTCTGTATTCTGAGAGGTCACAACAGTCCTGAATTAATTTTTATTAAAAAAAAAATCTAACTGAACTTTAATTTTTTTTCTATGCCACTACAGCTTTCTTTCACCTCATTTTAAAGCAGATCTTCATATTACGCAGTCTTCTGGATTCTTCACAGACTTGTCACCCAGCTGTCCTATAACGCAAAATGTTGGGGAAAGAGAGTCAGATAGTGGGAACAGAGATGTCTTTCATTTGCCACTCCTAAATATTGTTTGCTGCCCATTTAACTCTACAAAATTATCTCATATACACTACACCTAAAGTCCCTATATATTTGACAGTAAAGGACAAACATGACGTTACAATTCACCAATCAGTGCTGTTGGGAAGCCTTCGCATATTCCAACGGGACTTGCACAGGGGTCTAATGCAAGTGCCATTGAAATAAATGGAAGTTGTGCAACATCAGTATTCTGGGCATTGCAACACTGTGCACATTTATGTGAGAGCAGGTCCCACTGAATACAGTGGAACTTACTTCTGAGTAAACATGCACAGGCCTGGACTGTAGTTCTCTAGCACCTCTCTAGAAATAAGCTCAAAATTTATTAACTATGTTACAAGGAAAGTAACCAGCTAGCTTTTATTTTTGTTTGTTCCTTAAAGGAAGGATCTTTACAAATCTTAAATGAAGAGTAAGTATTTATATTTAAGGGTTTGTCTCCTTTATCTAAGCAATGTGGCTGAATACATTCTTGCCATTTATATATACCTATTGGGTGTTTCTGACACTGGCCTTTATTTTCATTTGCCTCCCAAGTCTGGTATCAGCCAGTATAGGTTGCTGAGTGCCATGGATGCCTGGCAATTCTCCTACGCAGTAGGAAATTATAAACACATACCTCTTAAAGACTTGAAATGCATTGAATGTAACAAGGCGGTTATTATGTAGTATTTATTGCATTTAATACTCTTTAAAGATATCTAATTCTGGGCAGCACTGCATCCCTACACACAGTTGAAAGAAAATGCCAGTCAAGTTAATGTCAGGTTAACAAGTTTTCACAAAATATGCACAAAGATTCCTTTTCACTTTTTGTAAATAAAACACACAACAGTAAGCTTAAAGATTACAGGCAACAGCATTCAAACATGGATGTGGGTAGAGAAAGGAGTACCTGGCATGAGTACCTGCTTAGTTTGACTGAATCCTTGATTTTTAATTTGGCTTTTCATGGGCCGCTCACAACACCAACGCTGTGTGAGGTATGGTAGTCAGCTGCAATTATTCATAAACCCTACACTTCCATCAATCCAATGCTACTGGCTCTCGAGTTACAGAACAAACTGCATTAGAATGCAAGGCAAAGCAAAAAAACTAGAAACATCCTTGACAAAGAAATACTAGCAGTTTATATAAAAACAAAATAGTCCAACATGTGCCTCAAATATTAAGTATTAAAGCAAATGTTTCTGATGCACCAACACAATATGGACTTAATTACAAAATCAGTTCAAATGTTAAAAAAGATAACAAATCCCCTAAAAATAAAAAATAGGATAATTAACTTCTATGGTGACTACAATTACAAATATGTTCCCAAGAGGCACACTAATGGGGGTATGAGTCTGCTACAAAATAGCCGATACAAAACAATGTACCTCAAAAGATTTTGCAGGACTACACTGTGTTTTCCTTCAGAAGTGGCTTTAGTATCTCTTCTTACTTGACTTAGCTCCATCTTCATCTGTACATACTTACGCTGAACTGTTAAACAGTAACAAAAAGCCCTAATCAAAGTTTGAAATAATGCACTTACCTCTGTCTGATCTGAGGTCATATCAGATCAGTTTTAATTGGACTGAGTGTCACCTTCAGATTTTATGTCTTCACTGGTCCCATTGACCTCATTCTTGGCATCGCCTTCCTTGGAGTCCATGCTTGTGTCTTCACTCTGTTTTTCTCGACTACTGGACTTCACACTACTTTTTTTATCATCAGATCCCCTCTTTTCTGCCATGAAAGAAGACATTGACCATGGACTTCACAGTAAATACACATATGGTATCACTTTTTCAGGTGTGGAGAATATGCTGAGACCAGCATCTATGTCTGTAAAACTGGAAACTATAAATCAAAGTTATAGGCTGATACGAAGAGTGATTTCATCACAAAGAACAGTATCAGAATAAAAGAACTAAGAAGAACACAGAACAGGATAACAGAAAGGCAAGAAATTACTGCTTAAAATTGTACTCAAAGAAAAGTAACCTATTTGACATTTCTGGTCAAAATCACAAAGGACGTGTGTCTAGGACTGCCTATCATCAAGAAGATTAGCACAGATATATATACAAAAAAATTAATCAGAGCATACAAGCTTCACTTAATCTAGCTCAAATTCATCTACTGTATCAACAGGCTCATTTTTCAGAGTGGGGGAAATTTTTAAAAAAAATCTTCAAACAGGCTTCTGGTTGAGGAGTTAAGAGTAATCTGAATGAATTTAACATGTCTTTAAAACCTCCAGATTTTGCTGTGAATAGACTTTTGTGCATTTAGGAAAACGCAACGTCCACGAGTTTCAGTTTGAATTTTATCAAAGAATAAAATTCCAGAGTCTTTAAAAAAAAAAACCTCCAACAGTAAAGTGTGCTGTTGGTTTTCTAATGAGCAAATTGAAGAAGTAGGGCAATTATATACTTAAAGTAGAACAAGTTTTCTTTATCTGCAAATTTAAATTTATACTGTAATAAGGTGCCAAAAACTGCACTGGATTAAGCTGCCATTTAGATAGATTTGCACGTAAATATTTCTGGTGGTCAATAACTTTGGTATTTTTTTTCTCCCCATACTTCACCATAATTTCATATCCTCTGTTCAACTGATACCAATGGCTTCTCCTCAATTCTCCAAAACCTTTTCGCATATTTTACCTTCACTTGCCTGCTATGCCCATCACATCACATCACCAGCAGAAGGGGGCATCTCCCTATTTGCCACCACTGCCAAGAGGCAAGAAAAGTAGTCTATGGGCATGTGGTATTAGACTGATCTTTAACAATCCAGGACTATGGGGGAGAGAAAAAAAGTAACCTTCAAAATTATAACAGGTTTGCTCATTTTTACCATACTGGTAAATTGTGTCTTATTTTCAAATATAATACACTTAAAAATTACAGACGTGGTAAATATATTTGAAACCAATATTTATTTTATTTATTTAGCTTATCTCTTGGTTCCTCCTTGCACAGGACCCAAGCCAAGATAATAACTGCATAGCAATCATAATTCGCAGCAAGACAGCAACCTATCTAAATGGCAAGGGTCAGCAGAAAAGAGTCTGAACATGGAATGTATTTACATACAGCCCACATTAAAATCAGGAAAGCCAGAAGCCCGTGTATAGCCAGAGAAACTAGTAGGAAGAAATTCATAAGTCAGTCTTGCATCTTATTTTAAATGTATCCATCTTATACCTGATGCACAGGCCATCACTACAAGCAGAGCTCTTACATGAGAGATCTTTATCAAGTTTTAGACTCATTAAAGGAACTATTTCTACATTAAAAGTATATGGCACAACTAGAGTACACTGGGTACACTCTAGTAAGCAATGTGAACAAAAATTCTTGCTTAGCCAGCCAGCCAGCTATTTGGAATTAGATTTATTTAAGGAAAAAGTAAATCAAAACTGTAAATAAGTAGAGAAGGCTCTCAAACCTATTTGGGTGATGTAGGTAAAAACATAGTAATATTAAGCTTCTGGCCTTCCATAGGAGCAAACAGATAAGTTCCAAGAAGCCTTCAATTCCTGCTGCCAAGAAACCTAAAACAACTTCATTAAACAGGTAACAGACAAAAATCTGGAAAAAAATGCATAAGAAAGGGAACTGTGATCTAAGGGAAAACACCCACTATTTGAAACCTATAGAGGAAAAAAAGACACAGAAGTCCATTCAACTCTGGAACTCTTAAGTGTCTGCTCTGTGTGATAATTGCCTGGGTAGGTTGCACTAACTGACCTTTTTGAAAGTCTTCCATTTTTGCTTTATTAGGCATCGACGATTCACATGTAGATCCACTGAGGAACAGCAGTCTTTTTGCCCCGCAGAGGACTAGCAGTCAGTCCAATAAGCTTATCTTCTGTCCTATGTAGATACGATAGAGCTCAACAGCCCTATAAATGGGCAGAGTGTATAGATTCTTGCGGAAGCATTTTAAAGTTGCTTTGAATTTGGACAGGTGGAAAAGGGTTTTTTTTTTTGCAACTACAAGATAGATATTAACCTGCTATTAATCTGTGTACTGAAAGATGAGTCCATACTATGACTGCTGCCTGAGTCTTACTCCACTGTAGTGTATTATTTTGATAATAATTATTCCTCAAATCTACTATTTGTTGAACGATTTGATTTTTTTTTAAAAGCAGACTATCTGCATGGAGTAAGTTTTTACATAGTCCATAGAAATTATTTTGTGATCATATATGCACTGCAGATGCCGGGGTACCTATCTGTTTAATTGTGGCTACTAAGAATGTGAAATTCCTAAGTTTCACTGGATAAACAAAGAGCAGAGGCTGAGGAAAACAAGTTTTATTAGCAAATTAATGAAACTGATTTCCTCATAGGTATGAACAAATCTCCACAGTGATGCCCTGTTTTCATAATGCTATTTGTTCTGTTTATTATAACAACCTCTCAGATGAAGGGGACTTTATCTTGAGGTTCCAGTTTGAGGAGGGAATGAGAATTTACTTAAAGTTTCATTTCCACATTTCTGCACTCATGTTCACTGATGCCTTCTTCAGAAAAGCCTATGTACAATAAACTGACTTTACTCAAAATAAGTGCTATTGAAAAGAACAAAGTAAGGAACCTAGAGTAAGGACTGACATTCAAACAGCTGCTTAACAATGACTAATAAGTGCTTTGCATAATGCTAAGGCAATATAAAAAGAAGCAAAATTTTAAGTGCAACCACAACAGAAAGTTATAGTAGGGAAAGGGGAAAAATAACAGATAGTAATTTTAAAAACTGACACCACCACCCAGGTATGCAGAATAGCTGGGCCACACCTCTCTCATTCTATTATAGGAGGACTGGTTAGGGGATCTCATTTAATTACTGTTGGAACAAACTGCATATTCTGAAGATTAAGACTGCTGGGACAGTTATTTTCCCTGTCACATGTTTAATACATATTTAACATCTAATTCTATTAGACTGTGAAGTCCTTTATGACGGCACAGAAAATTAGTTGTGTTCAAAGTTAGGCGCTTGTGTGCTCAAAAATAGAGGCACTGCAAATAGGACAAGGAAAGAGATCAAAGCTGTTTCAGTGCAAATCCTCAGAGATAAAGTGACTATTTTTGCAGTAAGTACAAAAGCATAGTCTACAGTTATTTTAAGTCACTAGTCGCAACTGACACTGTAATAAATGTGCAACCCACTCTGATGGTACAATTTTGAGTGGCATCTTTACACAAGGTTTCTAGTACTGGTTTCACTAAACATACATATTTTTGCACACTGAATCACATGAATGTCATTGAGTCATTTACATCAATCTGCTTTCATTCACAGATTTAGGAATTTCACTATTGGTTTCCTGAGCAAACAAGCATACAATTTGGCAAAAGAAATATGCAACACACATACCAAATGAATAGTTTCTGTAGGCCAGTGACAGAACCGTATCTCATTAAGGCCATGATTATAACACCAAGATATATCACACTGCCATTAAGCAATATAAAAACCTGGAATTTTAAACACTAAAGAAACCATTTAAGTATCTGTGAAATATCATCAAAAATTGGGGATGAAAAGCTGGAATGCATTGTGTCAACGGGGGAAAAAAATCACAATGCAAAAGGGGAACAGACTTTCTATCAATTTAAAGACCACAGAACAATTTGTTGAATATAATTTTGGAATTACGCTTTTCCCCAACACGGCAAGTCCTTTATACTGACCCAGGAGGAAGCTTCTTGTAACTCAGTGGAACTAACTTCTGAGCACACATGGAACAGACTGCACTGTAAGTGATCACGAGGAAATCTCCCAACAATCCAAGCAGTATAGTTTAGAAAGCAGGAAGTGAATGAGAAAGACCAGGTGAAACAGAGGCTGTTTCCTATACTGGTTTGAGAGAGGGCTTGAAATCAGAAGGACAACAGACCCATCTAGTTGTAACAGAAAAATTAATCAAAGCTGTTCCAGAGAAGGAGCATCAACTAACTCATATTTTTAGCAAGAGGTGTCTCTTTTATCTTTCAAACATTTCCAGCCACCTTAAGGCATGGCTAAATGCAGGCGTTATCTAAACAAACATTGTAGGACACTTCAAGACAAAGCTATTATGGACTTTTATTTGAGAAATTTGGATTCCATGTTATTTTTGATTTGAAGAAATTTCAAGAAATGAACAGATACCACAACAGTTTCCAACGTAAGGAAATCTGTCAGACTTGCCAACATATTTTTAATGAAGATATTTCAAGAAATATCTACAAAATTAAGAACTTACTTTGATTAGACTATTACAAACTTCTGAAATTATCTGAAATGTAGGTATGGATGAAAAATAGAAACTGAATAAAAAGCATGTGCTGAAAAGAAGGAATATGAGAATGCAGATGACTAACCTAACATATATCCCCCAAGCTAAAATAGCCTCTCTCTTCTAAAAATTGGGACAAATCATATCAATTCATACAGCTAAGGTTGTTAAGGTTGTGTACTGGACACCTATAGATAACTCAACTGAACAGAGATAACACACATTAGTAAGGCTCATGGAAGGAAAAAAGAAGAGTAACTCATTTAATCCTACAACATACATTCATCTACCTAGAATTTAGGGACTGTACATCTAATATTCTACAGCACAAGGAGTCTGAAGAAAAGTCCCCCCCCCCCCCGCCCAAACTAAGGGACCACGGTACAGCAAAGAATTTATGTACCACTCATATCAACTAACCTTTTTCCTTTGATTTCCTGTCTTGTTCTCGCTCTCTGCTTTTGCTTCTGTGCTTGTAAGACTTCCGGTCTCTGCTTTTTGACCGCCTTCTGTCCCTGCTGCGTGATCTGTGCTTTCTGTCTGACCTATCATGGCTTCGGCTTCTACGTCGATCTCGACTCCTAAACAATACAAGACAGCAGTCAAAAAGAGCTTTGACAAGTTATTAGCAAACTTCTATTTCTATTTCTGAAGACAGCTTCACACAAAACAGCAATAATGCTCAAACTAATTAAAATCACTTCTCAGTTAGATACCGGCTTCGTCTTCTGTCTTTGCTTCTTGACCTTTTATGGTCCCTTGACCGACTACCTCTCCTGTCAGAAGTTCTGCTTGAATGTCTGCTTCGTGAACGACTTCTCTTTCGTCTCTCTCTATCACGAGCTCTCTCTTTTTCCTTTTCTTCTTCCTCACGCCGCCTCTTCCTTTCTTTTTCTTCCCTTTCACGCTCCCTCTCTCTCTCTTCTCGTTCTAGTTTCTCTTTTTTTAACCGATCATCACGCTCTGGCTCTTCAGTTCTCTTTCTTAATTTCTCCTTAAAATGGAAAGAAGTCCAAAAAAAGGTACTGGATTAATTTTGTTTTATTAAAAACCAGGTAAGCCAGGTGTCTATTTCTCAAATAAGGTGCTCAAACATTTCCACCTGCTTTATTTGTTCATAATAATAATAATGACGATGCATTTCATGATACAGCACAACTCTTAATGCTTTTTACTTAACTCACTGAATAATGCCAATTTTGGTCTTTCACAATAAACAGCAAGTCCTCAACACCTGAAAACCTACATCCAGTTCTTTTTATATAATTACTTTCTTGCTGCATATGTGTGAGCAGAAGGCTTTTTTTTTACATGCTCATTTACTATTGGTCTTCAATTTCCAATAAACAGCCATTGATAGTACGGCTATAAGAGATTTTGTTCACATTACACAAAGTCTGAAACTGAAATAAGCCATTCTTTCCTCTGTAGGCAGCCCACTGTATACTGAACAATGCTAGCTGTGCAACTTTCCTTGGTGTCACAAAATTCTAAGTATTTTTGCGAAATAGCATAGTCTAAAATAACATCTATTGTACACCAGAAGGAACAGATACTGACATAATTTACTAGCACATGCAGCATTTCTCAAATTTTATGCACTCTGATGTTAAACATACCTTTAATTCTTCTACTGTAGCTTTAATTTTAGCATAACCCATGTGCTGTTTTCCCATCAAGTGATCATCCACTCTGGACTGTGCATCTCCTACAATTAAAAAAGCTCCACAGACTTCACAAACTTCCATCTGCTTTTCCTGGGCCGCAAAACTCTCAATTGTCTGAAAAGAGAAGACACTTATTAGAAAAAGGGAATGATTTTGAAACTTTTTGCTCATTTCTATTCCATATTTGGATTACAATGTGGTGATTTCAACGAATGTGCTCAATACAGTAAAACAGATAAAAGGGCCTGCCTAATTGAATCAGGGCTTGAATGAGTAAAGGCCGTCATTGTTTTTTTTTAAAAACTCCCACCAAATTCCATTCGCAAAGAATATGACCACGATATTATCCAAACTTTTTGGAATGGCAAAATATGGGACTAGAGCACTGCCGCACCAAACAGGAGAAGGTTTTTCTACTCTAGGCATTTCCTCTTACTATAAGAACCAGGTTAGGAGATGAGTAGAGTCTTAACAACATAACAACTATTTTATTAAACTATTTTGCAAGTTAAATATTAAGTTGCGACTATTCCGAGTCATCAACTAGTAAAACATTAAAAGATTTAAAGGGCAATTATAAAATCTTTTTGTAACTAATTTAATTACACGGCTACTGTATCATCATGACTGGTTTTCATCCTGTTGCGGCCTTTAATTATTAAAAATCAACTGGTTTCTCTGGTGTACTTACTGAAGTTGTAGACCTGAGCAACTCTCTTTCTTCTTTTAACTGTTCAACAAGCTTCATCATACCTTGAGCCTCTTCTACCTTTCCTTCAGAACCCAGTTCTTCTATCTATTACAGGAAAAAAAGCTATTACAATGTTTTAACCCAGGTTTCTGAACATTTCTGTATTTATTCAAGACCACTGTTACCTGTTGTAAAAGTACATCAATTTTGTCAGTTAAAACTTGAATCTTCTCTTCATTTTTACCAGTAGGTCCTGCTGCCTGCTAAATATTAAAACAAAGATGTTGCTGTTATCATCAGTTACCAGCAAAAGAATATCAACAAAACAATGCGCAGTTCTCCTCTGTCTATCATTCTACTCACGCCAAAGAAAAAACAATAAACAGAATATATAACTTTGTAGTATGTTTTTAATGCACAAGAATGTTAAATTTCTACTGTATACAAAGCAGTCTGCATATTAATACTACAATTCTACATGTTTGTAATCTGAAGTGAGCCCTATTAAGTTCAATGAAATGTACACTCAGGTAACTGAGTACAGGATTACAGCCTAAAGCATTTTGATATTGTTTAGATGGTTACTTGTGAGTTCAGAACAGTTAGGTACATATCACATGCTTAACATACTGCCATGGCTTACATAGCCTGCTCCTATTTTCCAGGGTTTGTAAAGTTACAAGAAGCTAGAATAGCAGCATGAGAAGCTACATATTTTGAGACATTAGTTAAAACTTTTCTTGTTATGAAATATGTCAAGCATGCTACAAATCACTGGGAAAATCTACACACATATTTTCTATTTTAAATTCACCTTGTAAGAAAACACACACACTAATGTTTAATTCATCATCTGCTTGTATACTTACACCTGAGGACTGCTGATTCTGAGACAATGCTAAACGAGCATGGCCTCTTCGAATTCGGCGTTCAACCTCTGCAAGCAAGCTCTGTAAATAGCGAAGGAATTCTCTTTCATAGCCTACTTTCATGAACCGAGAACTTTTTTCATATCTGTTAAAGTAAAAAAAAAAAAATTGTAATTACATGTAAGTCGCTGTACAGCCATGGCCAATTGATATAGATAGATAGACAGATAGATATCTCCATATGTCACAAGAGCGTATGAGCCGATAAAGATTAACATATGAAGATTTTTTACATTATACTCACTGTTTTCTGAGGTTTTCATCATGAATTTTTTCACACGGGCCTAGAAATAAAAGGGATGAGAATTCAAATATTAGCTCCTTCCATAAAGTAATATAAGGAGCAGGAATATCACTGTACAGCAATGCATAGCTAACATCTAAAAATGTAGTCATCAACTAGCATAACCCTAGAGTAGCTGTAATCAATACTCCACTGATACTCTACAACCACAGGTAGAGTTTAAATGTAAGAGGGAACATGCCCTGAGACAAAAAGCAAACCTTTTTGTTCTTTCCAGACATTGGGGGGGGGGGGCAGCTACAAACCTCTGAACATGCTTGGTATTGCATCTGTTTCTGCAACTCCTGAGGCTCTCTCCAGCACTTGTTTGCTGTTTTATATAAGGGACACCATTTTATTAAATCATTGTCTATAATGAGGCTTAAGTGTCTGCAGATTTTGGTATCCACCAGGGGTGCTGGAACCAAACCCCAGAGGAGATCCGAGGGTCCACTGTATGATTAACTACCAACATAATATTTACGGCTTTTTAGCCTTCTTGATAACACAGAGTTTATTCTAAAGAGGTATGTGACAACAATAGTACAGGATTTTAAAGAAGTTAATGACGAAACTACGAGAAGCAGAAATCTCTAACCCTGAACTTCACATCTTCTACAACATAAAAAAACCCACACTTACCCAAGTCAGAACGGGTATTTGTAAATAGTTCAGCTGGACAAAATCCACAAAGGTAGTATTTACAAACCTGACAGAAAAGAAGAACAGTTTTTTAGAGTTCTGTTTCCTACACCTTAATTCCAGAAAGACAAAAGTGTAACAGAATGGTGTAATTTCCTCTTACTTCAACATCTAAAATTTCTACCAACCTTGCTCAATGCATAACAATGCCTATTTTTTGTTGTATTTAAATTGTCTGAGATGTTCTGGTCATTAAGCATCTAGGAAACCTTTATATTTGCTTCCTTACTGAGCATCAGGTCTTAAATGTTGTTATCAAGTATTATATTATGTTGCCCAAAATGACAGTGAATATGTCTGAACTCACAGTGAGGCCTGATAGGTTGGGTTCCAAGGACTGGAATTACTAAACTGTATGGGATTACCAAGAATGAGAAAGCAAAGGTTGCTGCTAGCCCAATGGCCCCCAATAACTTGTCTAAAAACTTAAAAAGTATTTTCACAAGCTGTTGTTCTAACTAGTGGGTTGGATCCAATTCTATTTGTGAATGTAAGAATAAGTATGATCAGAGCTCATTGTGCCTTTTCCTCATAATCACTATAGTAGGGCAGCCCAGTAGGTACAGAAGACATTCTGAAGGGATGAGGTCATTATTCATTTTTGCTGGCAAGTTTTACTCCTCACTGAGGCCATCCTCCTCTTGTCCCTTCAGGACTTGTCTTGTATACCGACCCGCTATTCTCTTTGCAAGCAGAGTTGAAAGATGAAGAAGAGGTACAACAGTTTCCATGAACTTTATCTTGGGATTATGCCATCTGCAGATATCACTGGTTACACAGTGTTAGTGGCTCTTTAAGTCTGATACTCTACTGTACACCTTCCACTTGGGTCTTGGTCTTTTTGGAGCAAAAGCTCTATGTAAAGAGTACATAAGGTAATCAAAGTTCTTTTGGCCCATTCAAAATACACTCTACTTGCTCTGTTCCAAAGCTTACTAAATAGCACTTTATACTACTATAAATATTATTTATTCATTTTTGTACTTCCTTTGCCCCACACTCAGGACTCAAGGCGACTTGCACACATTAAAAACAAACACAAATAAGAACAGACTTAAAAAACATACAAAAAGTATGTTTTGAAACAGAAACAAACTCTCTAGCATAAAAACTGACAACAGGGCCTTACACAAGGATTTCATAGCTCAGAAAGGCTTGTATGAGAAGATACAGTCCTCCAGAAAGCCTGGACTGAAGCTGCACATGCCTTTATTAAGTCATAACCAGCGCTTAAAATTATTTCTAGAACGAAACCAGTAATCAGTACAAATGCATTTCCAGCCACTGCAAAAAGCTGGGTATTAGGTCCAGGGCCAAATCTGTGAGTACATCAGACTGCAAAACTGTCCTCCAGGAGAGCAATCCAGAACAACCTGCATCCTTATTCCTTGAACTACTTTTTGATTTCAAGGAGACTTGTTTGGATTGAACAGCACTTTGTTGATCCTCATCCAATCTGTTATTAACAACAAGCTGCATTTTAAAATGGAAATAGTTATACCTGTTTAACACAAATACACAATTTGGGGGTGTATTTGGTATATACACCTAATATTGATATCACCATTCATTACAAAGTAATCTCAACCTGCAATATACTATTCAAGATTTCATTCCATTTCTTAATATACTGTGCTCACATAAAAAATGCTAATTCTGTTCTAAAATATTTTGTGATTATGTTACATATCTGTACAAATAAAGACAGCAGTTATTTTTTCTCCATTAAAATTTTGCTTAGTTCAAAGAAGTGTCATAAAACTACAATTGCAGACAGGCTGCTAAAAACATTCTGTTGGTTTAAGTTTCTTCCTATGAAAACTGTAGGCCAGAAAGACTGTGGCAGCTATCCAGCGCACTGGACAAAGAGCCACCTCTATGACAATTTGTCTGCTAGACTGAAGTTGTGGGTGTCTGCCTGTGCAATGAGCTACTGGCTCTAAGGGAACACATATGAAAAAGAGAAGATGTTAACCAAGAAAAGACAGAAAGGCTTTCTGGGATGTGATAACAGCATCACACTCCCAGGTGACATATCCTCAGAGTCACAGAATCAGAATCACTTCAGGAAAGAGAGCACAATCCTCAAGAAGAACAATACGGCTCCCCATTTATTGGGATCTGATTAGATGGTTTATTGCCTTTCTCCCAACACGGGACCCAAGGCAATTGACGGCATAAATTAAAAACACAGAACGAGTAAAACAACTGATCGTATGCTTCTGGGGAACAGGAGTGTATGTATTCATGGCAAAGTTTGAAATTTAATCATTAGAAACACAGACAGTTGGGCTTGTGATAGATGTACAGATGACTGGTTGTTGCAAATGATGCAGATTCATGCACTGTCCAGAAAGCCTGCTTGATAGTATTGAGGGGGAATCAGCTACTGTGATACATATATTAGCACCAATGATGTGGGGTAATTCAGTCGTGTAGTCCTAGCACCCAAATTTAGATTACAAGCCAAGACCTCCAAAGCAGTTTTCTCTGAAACACTACCTGATACACATACAAGATGAACTATACGGGTAAAAATAAGATGTCTCCATGTGTGCATGAGATGGTGGTGAATGGAAAAGAATTTTAGATTCATTAAACTTTGGGGAACAACATGAAACAAGACTGCAGAAAAGGGAGGCACTCAGTGGAAATAGACTGGTAGCTCTTATTACCAAAAAGGTGACAGAACAGCTTTTAAACTGATTCCTAAGAGAAAACCAGAATAAGCCAGGGAATATCCAGTTTCGAATCTGTCATCCCTAGAGGATGAGGATGAATGAATTTTAACCACCCAAATGGGGATAAGGTAGAAACACGCTATAAACATTCAGCAGAACGTAACAGATCAGGAAACAAAACACCATCTGGAGAGTATTCCAGTGTGGTTTTAAAGGAGAACATAAATAAAATAGAAAACGGATGGAGACAGAGAAGCAGTAGAATACGGTATACTTCAGGTACAAATTTCACAGGAACGACAGAGAAGGTACAGTGGACAATATTGTTCCGCCTGATGGCACACCATTAAACTAACATGAACTCTCTGAAGGGCCCAATTCCTCCACAGAATTACTGTGGGGGGAAAACAAAAGGCCTCTAAAGTAGGTATTACCTGGAACTATACCATTTCCCTATCCCAAAGGGTAAAGGATAATCCTGAGAGGAATAAAAGTAGGAAGGTATCCAAACAAAAAAGTTTGGGAGCACTGAGTGACTTCAACTACCCTCACACAGCTGAGATAATCTATGTTCTGGTCATGAAAAGGAAGTAAAATTTCCAGATAGTTTAAACAGCTGTAGTAGTTTTCAAAGAACTAGCCATGTTAGTTTCTTGCAGGATAAAAAGTAGGAAGAGCGGGGTAGGAAAAAAAAAAGAATTTTGACAGCTCCTTTAAGACTAACTGGTTTGTATTTTTGCATGAGCTGTCATGGCTATAAACTCACTTCTTCGGAGGTAGTACAGAGTGATATTATGGTTTTAGGTTATAAAGCATATTTATATTGTTATGGCATAGGGACAGATTGTAACAGGATCCAGAAAGATGCAAATAATGTTCCTTGCACTAAATTTTCAAAGGGCTAGGCAAGAATGATACAGGTCTTTTAGTTCTTTACATTGATCAGTTAGTGTTGATGTGTGAAAGCCATAAATCTGCTTACCAAAATTCTGTTTCCCTATCTCTACACAAGGGGACACAAATCTGATTCTAGAAACAACAATCTCAAAAATCAATTTCAGAACATTTCAACCTTCCTGTCCTTACAAGGAAGGAATCTGCAGGCTATAATCCTTGAACAAGGAAATTACAAAGGAGGACCAGAAAGAGAAACAGTTGAAATGAATTACAGTCAGCCCTCCACTTCTGCAGAGGCTTTAGGGGCAAAAGACCTCTGCGAAAATGAAAAAATTGTGAATAAAAATCAAGATCATGAATGCTTTTTTTAAAAACCCAGGAACACTTCTCTAGGGATCTCTAGGTTCTTCAACACAACTCCATGGTCAACTTTCAATGGAAGCATGACACTGTGGTCCACAGAATCATGTTGGAGCACCTAGAGATCTGCAGAGAGAACATTTTTACCCCCATGGTACAGCAAATATAGTAAGAATTTTTTTAATAAATAAAAAATATAAAATAACCCACAAATGCTGAACCAGTGAAAGTGGAAGGCCCACTGTATATTCACAAATTCCAATCCATTAGCAAAGGTAAGAACAAAGACAATGGCTTTATGGCACACTACATATATTAATACAAGAGTCCTCACTACTGCATATAACACAACAAATCTTCGAGAGCTCTGAAGCCAGGGAAACTGACTTTTGGTAAACAGATTCACTGCTTTCACACATCAACAGTAACTAACCACTGTAAAGATCTGAAGCCCTTTGAAAATGGTTTGCATCTTTCGGGATCCTATTACAGTCGGCCCTCCATATTTGTGGTTTTAACTTTCATGGATTTGATTATTTGTGAATTTCTCCAACTCCTGCCTCCCATCTCAGGCACCTCTCTCACAGGAGAACCTCCTCTCTTGTTGGCTCTGATCAGGCTGCACAACTCTTAAAATAAAATTTTTGGTCCTCCTCCTCCTCCTCCTCCTCCTCCTCCACCACCACCAGCCACTGTTTGGACAGCTAAGGACAGCTTGCAGTTTTTTTTCTCAGCACAAGCCCTCTCCTGATGCCCCCCCCCACAAACTCAAAGAAAGAGATGGGTGACAGGCATATAAGGCTACCATGCTGACCCACCCCCCTTTTCTTCTTTTTTCTCTCACCTGGTTTGGACCCTGGTACCTATTCTCCCCCACCATGCCTCAGCCCCTTCCCTCCACCACACTTTATTTGAAATTTTTCCACTTTTGCAGGGACCCAGTGCCCCTAAGCCCAGCAAATGTGGAGGGCCAATTGTACATTCTATCCCATTCACACTACTGTACAGATACACTTTGTGCCTGAGTCCTTAATATCACTCTGTACTGCATCTTAAGAAGTAGGTTTATATCTATGAAAGCTCATGCAAAAATAAAAACAAGTAGTCTTAAAGGTGCTGTCACATTTTTTCATCTCCCTCTCTTCTTCCTTTCTAAAGAGCTGTGACACAAAATAGCTGGCCATGAGATGAACCTCCATTTAATCCTAGGTACAAAAGACGTAGTTCAAGGTATGCTACTGAATTTTTTCTTCAGAAGAGAAAACTGCCTGAAACTGTGCCGACTAGTGAAAAGAAAACTGAAAGAGGAAGTCAGGAGAGTTAAATCTCTCCAGAATGCCTGGGTGTTGGCCAAAACTGTAAAAGGACAATCTCAGCAATAAAGTATAGCAGGGGTCAGGAAAGATGACATCAACCCCAAATCCAAGCGATTATCAGTGTGCTTAAGCAGCAATGTCAAGGAAGCTGTTATAAAAAAGGTTTCTTTCTGAAAATAGAACTTCAGCTCAAAGGGTAGGGAGAGGAACATAAGTCTATGTAAAGAAGTGCAAGCAAATATGAATTTTGAAATGCATATTGCTAATAACACTAAGACTGACAATAAAAAACAAGGAACATGTGATAAACAAGAAATTAGCTAAAGAGGAGGCTGGGTCTTTGGATGACAACAGAGTTAAAAGAGTGCTAGAGGAAGATAAGGAGAGAGGAGGGAATCTGAATTAATTTTGCGTGTGTTTCTTCACTGCAGAATATATAGGGCAGATACCCATGCCTGAACAGCAATATACAAAAAGAGAACTTGAGGAACTGAGGCAAATGGTAAGGACAAAAGAGAACATTCTAGACAAGAGCTTTCCAAATTGTGTGTCACAACACATTAGTGTGATGGCTGCAGTGTGTAGGTGTGTCACACAAAGGTAATGGGGTGGAGGGGCTGCCTCTCCTACCACTGTGGCAGGCCAGGCCCAGGTGAAGAGGCTGCTGCTGCTGCTGCTGCCCCTGATCAAGGAAGACCCTGGCGAGGGCAGCAGGCCAGGTTTGGATGGAGAGGTTGTCTGCACTTACTGAATTACTTACTGAATTACTATATTGCAAAATGATGGATGTCTAAAAAGTGTGTCACCAACATGAAAGTTGGGAAAGCTCTGTTCTAAACCTCACTGACAAATCTGAAATAAAACAGAGGGTCCAGATGGCATGTCACCGAGTTTTTAAAGAACTCAAATATGAATAAAAATATGTTATATCAGTTTCTGAACCAGGGAACTGGAAACAGGGCAATGTAATTAGAATTTATGGGGAGGGGATACTAAGGAAGCTGCAGGCCAATTAGCTAAACATCTCTTCCAGGTAAACTGAATGGAAACACTATTGCAGGTAAAATGATCCAAGCATATTAAAGGACATGTAGTTGAAAAATGACACTGAACATTTTCAAAAGCCCAAGTAAACAAAGACTCTCTTAAAAGACACTCCACAACAGCAAACTTGAAGGGATAAGAAGAGTGGTCTGGTAACTCATTGATGAACACCTAAAGTAGATATAAATGGACCATTTCCACAATGGGGGAATGTAAAAATAGGGCACCCTAAGAATCTGTTCTGGGACTAGTACTTTTTATATTTGTACATAAAGGAAGTGCAGCTAGCGGTTACTTTCATATGGTGTGCTTTTTTTTAATCTTTGTTTTAACTTTGTAAGACATCTTGAGTCCTGGACAAGAAAAAGGTGAGATAAGTGTTGTATAGTGATTTGAGCATTTGACTACAACTCTGGAGATCAGGATTCAGTTCTCCACTCAGTCATGGAAACCCACTGGGTGACCTTCGGTTCATCACATACTCTCAGCCTCAGAAAACCCTGTGATAGGTTTGCATTAGGGTCATCATAAATCAGATATAACTTGAAGACACACAAAAACAACATCAACAACAGCAGCAGCAAGCAATTTAATAACTAAAGTTTACTGACAACACCAAATTTTTGCAGGGTGATAAAAATAAAGATGGATTATAAAAAGATCTTTCCAAACAGGGTGAATGATCATTAACATTTCATGTATAGCCCACTGCAAGCAAATAGTGGTGCACATTAGGAAAAAAAATCCTAAATATGCACATACATTAATGGGATCTGTGCTGGAGTGATCAGGAAAAGGAACTTGGAAGTTGTGGTGTATGGTTTCATGAAATGTCAACTCTGCGTAGACTGCTGACTAATTTAAGATAAATGAAAATATTTCTTCAAAGCACCACATAAAACTATGGAATTTTCTACAAGATGCCAACTTTGATGGCTTTAAAATAATAAAAGAAGATATAAATAATTATCAGAAAACCCACCAGTTTAAGTTAGCAGCAGACAAATCAGACAACCCCAAGACAAGAGATTAAAACATTTAAAAACTCAGGAACCAAAAGCTAGCTATAAAACATTATTGACAAATGTTCAAATTAGCCAAACCACAGCTTAGGGTTTTCTGACTCAGTTCAAACGTTTCACTGTTTTTCTAACTGGAAGAGGATCTGCTTGGAATTTTTTTTTCAGTTGAGATGCCTGTGTTAGCTGAACTGCTGAAGCACTGACAAGCTCTTTGAAGGACATGCAGGATGCAGCTACGATGCACAGATTCCCACCTCACCTAATGGAAAGGATATTACTTTCAAGGTGTACAGACCCTGTGATCTTCCTTCACAGAAGAAACATGCCAAGAAACATTCTTACACTTTTCTCATAGGATTCCAGTTAAAAGAATTAGTACAAACCATAGTCTTGAAAAATAATGTTGTTTTCCTGATACCTCCCCATCAGTCTAAAAAGCAGTTTACACAAGTGAAACTATGTCGCATCAATAAACTTACTGCAAGCCAATTATTCATATAAATTAGATGGATTTATACAAACAAAATCTTAACCAACTCCAAATCTAGACCAACAACATTATCCACCTACAGCCAAGTAAATTTATGTTTTGGAATCTGTTAATCATTTTCAAAAAGCAAAAAAATTCATCCATGGCCTCAGTTCAACATCCCCTCAGGACAGCATAAAGATCCACATGCTGACCCATATATCATCTCCAACTTACTTTAAAGCCCCAAGCCACTCAACAAAGGCATTCCATGCTTCAGCTTCAACAAGTAAGTTCATATAAGCTGTGGCTACTTCCTCCCACAGTCAGATGCACAATGATAACATCAATGCTGAGATCTGTGGGGAGAGGGCTTCAGAGGTGTCAGTACTTCTGTGATATTGTGCATCCAGCTTGGAGGAAACAACTGCCAGATGCTTCTCCAATCTGCCAGTTCACACTGAAGACAGAATGCCTGTATGAGGCACCTCTGGGGCTTTAAGTAAGCTGGGAGGGTGGGTTTGGATGTTAACAACCCTCACAGCACCTGAAGAAAAAAAAAAAAACAGATCCACATGTGTAAGGGAGATGGACATGTACAGATGTCCCAACCAGAATTCCAATGCATGAGTGAATAGGCCTTAGTATTCCTAATTTGAACTATTTAGTGTGATACTTGAAGGAACAATATTTTATCTACTTATCTGGGATAAGCCCCACAAACTGAATGGGACCCACTTTTGAATGGATTCATAGTTTACGGTGGCGAAAATCCATAAGCAAGCAGAAAACATTTTTTCCCAGTACATTTTAAATAAATCCACATACTAGGGGAATCCTAGGTGACTAATGAAGAGATCAGTGAGTAAGAGTACATCCTCTACACAGATTGCATGCAATTTTTCTGGCTGCCCACCTTTTTCAAGATGCAAAAAAATGTATGTTCATCCATTATTTCCAAACATCTAACACGCTGTGCTGTATGAGAACATGTAAAGAGCTGTGCACTCCAGTAAGATCTTGACTATGCACTGGGGCTATTTGGCAAGAAGGTCTCCTATCTCTGTCCTCCGACTAAAGTAAGGTCTGAGGGAACACCAGAAAACCTACTTGACTGTGCCACTTCACCTCTGCAACTCCTTTCTCAAGGATAGTAATTTGTTCCTCTCTGATACCTTTCTGCTTCTGTCCAGTATTTATATACATACATAATATATACACACACGCACGCACGCACACACACATACATACATATATATATTATTTTGATTTAGGTCTCATGTTTTGATACTTACCTGTAATTACATTTCATACTTTTATCTGTCACTTCTGCCAATTTCAATGTATTCTCTCAGTCTTACCTATCCTGCATCGTCCTTTTTTGAACAAAATAAATGATCTTACAATGGCATACAGCATTATACAACTAAGATTTAAAACAGTAAAACCAGCACCCTCTTACGACGACGGAAACGGGTGTCGCACTCATTTCATGTAGAAGACGGCTCCTTCCTGCCTCTCCTAGAAACAGGGCCCCCAAACGTGAAGTCACCTTTTTCACTTCATTCCTCACTTCCCATGGGTTGCGTGTGATCTTTTGTTTGTTTGTCCCCAAAGTCACGAAATATTGCCCTGCCTGAAGTCCCTTTCCTACTCATAGCTCCCGCTTTTCCTTCCGGAGGCCTCAGTGCTCCAGCCTTTTGCCTCCAAGCTAGAACTGGAACGACTCTCCTTTCCAACCCCGGCCAGGCGAAGGGATTCCTTCCACGGGCAGCCGAATGCCCCCCCTTCCTCCCCCCCCTCCTTCACCGTAGCCTGGAGGCGCGAAAACAACCGCGAGCGAGCGAGGCCCGACAACACACGGCAGGCCCGGAGTCAGCGACACTCACGCTTTCATGGTCCCACCGCACGTTGCTGCGCTTTTCATCCGGGGCAAGGTTCCTGTCCCGGCCCATAAGCTCGTCCAAAAGCTGGGCAGCCGAAATCATGATGCCCGCCTGTCAGCCGGCCTGGCCGCCGCAACTCCACCGCGTTCCCTCCCTTCCCGGAGACACAAGGAGCGCGCCTGGCGAGACTGACAGAGACAAAATGGCGGCACCCTCAAGCGAGGGCGTTTCCCACAATGCACCGCGCGCCTTTCGCGTACCCGCCCCTGGATCTTGTTGTCAAGGCCTTGCGTTGCTCGCGAGGGGAGGCCTCTGTCGGTATGGCCCGGAGGGAGCCCGGGTGGTCTCGGTCGGGGAGTAAGCGGGAAGGTGGTCGGCTTCTCAGCGACGGTGTGAAAGTCTCACAGAAAGACAACACAGACCCTTAGTATTCAAGAACAAGCACTTGTATTCTGCAGCGCATATCTAAAGCCACTGCATGGAGATGTGCACATGTTTACCCCTCTTTAAGGATTTATACAAGAGACGGGCTTCTGCTTCTCAAAATTTTCCAGGGGTGTTTTGTAATTTAAGAACGACAGAAAATGACGGAACGTTCTTTGTTGTTACCTGCAGTCCCCAGCTGAACCAACTGAAACGCATCCTGGAGCCACAACCAATTCTGGAGAATAACACAGCCCTCTCAGGAGCAGGCAGCCCTTTATTGGCCTCCAGACAGCCTCCAGATCTTAAATAAAACGACTGCTCAATTACAACAGGATACATAACATCAGTGGTAATACAGGAATAAGACCTAGCCCCGAACCTAGATAGTAATTCTCCCCGCATGTGCTACGGGAGCAATATTACAGGGGCCAATAATATTACTCACAACATCAGACGTACATTTACTCGCTCTTCTTCCAATGTGGTATATGCTATCCTGTGCTAGCAATGCCCCTCTCTACTCTGCATTGAACAAAGATGATAGTTTCCGTGCAAGAGGATTAATGGATGCAAACTTGACAATGGAAATAGCAATACTTAAAAAAAATTGCAGAACATTTCAACCTTCCTGGACACACAGTAAAGGATTTATAGATTGTGATCCTTGAATTATAATGGAAGGCTAGAAAGGGAAGCAGTAAACTGAATTATATTCACAAATTCCAATCCATTAGCAAAGATATGAACAAAGACAATGGTTTCATGGGACACTACATTTGTTAATGCAAGAATTCCTGCTACTGAACATACAGCGAAAGGAATCGTCTCAGGGAGAGATCCGAACCCAGGAAAATTGACTTTTGGTAAGCAGATTTATTGTTTTCACACATCAACACTAACTGACCACTGTAAAGATGTGAAAGACCTGTATCATCTTGTGCAGCCCCTTGAAAATTCAGGGCAAGGGGAATAATCTGCAGCTTTCTGTATCCTACTCCCACAAGTATATAAATATGCTTTATATCTGAGGCCTTAATACCACCCTATACTGCATCCAAAAAAGTGGGTTTATATCCATGAAAGCTCGTGCAAAAGTACAAACTGGTTAGTCTTAAAGGTGCTGTCACATGTCTTTTTTCCTCTGCCTAGTGTAAGGTAAATTGGCTGGGTTTTTAGCTACATCCTACCTCAATTTCACTAACGTCACTTGCGCTCTCAGAGACCTGTTTGGAACTCACTATTGTCTGCTTGAGTTTGCACAATAATTTGATGTGATTTTCTAACTTGGCCATTCATGAAACTGTGTTTGGGAATTTTTTAAATTAAAATTGTTATCCTCTTATATCTTATTCTAATCAGTTTTGTTTAAACATTCAACTTCCAAAACCAGGGGATTTGTGAAGGGGTGAATTGCAATATTTTGTTGAGACATATTGGAGCATGTTAAACTGAAATTTGATAGCCATTTAGTTTCATGACCATTATACTGTTCGCATAGTTGCTGTTTATAATGTTTGGTTGTAGATAACCCATGGTGGAGGAATTAAAACATGTGAAGGGTAGGAAAGAGAAAAAAGAGTGATGAGGTGGGCCAAACTAGTGTGATGTGAAAGAACTGCTAGAATGCAATGAGAAATTAATGACATAAATAATGGAAGACTTGTTTGTGCTTGAAGTATCAACTGTCTGGTGATGGAACAGCATACCTGACTACATCTCTGTTCAGCTCTGATTTTCCCTCTTTCTTTAAGCAGTCTTAATTGGAAGAGTATTATAAATCTGCCTCATCTTCACATCATTTTTTTTTTTTAGATCACCTAGTAGCTTCTAATTGAACTCCCCTTTGTGCATTACTGACAAGAAGGAGGGTCCATGAGTACAGTCACTCTGCTTCCCCGTCTCCACATTCGGAAACTCATAGTAGACGTCTGCACAAAGAAAATATACACCCACCTACTGCTACTGATGTAAAATTCTACCAGTTAAGAAACCCTGCTTTGTGTTGATTCCTGGTTCTATGGGAACCAAAGCCTATAGACATTGGCATCCATTTTGCTTGTGTTTTGCTCAGTATTTGTATGGTTGTTGAAGGAGGACCACACAGTCTCTTCTACTTGTGAAGGCTCTTCCATGTGAATCAATACATAGAGGGAGTGACAAAAGGAATGTGACAGCATTCCTTTCTTGGAGCATGAACTTTTGTGGATATAAACTTACTTCTTCAGATGCAGTACTGAGGGATTTAAAGCCTCAGAAAGAGGAAGCGAAGGGGAGAAAAAAGATTGCACCACCACGTGCCTATTTTTTTCTTTTTGGTCCCTTCCTCCCTCCTTTTTATGCTGCAAGAGACTATCATAGCTACTTCTTTGAAAATTAAAGCCTCAGGTTGTAAAACATATTTATACAGTTGTAGCAGCAGGACAGAATGTAATAGAATCCAGAAAGATGCAAATTATGTCCATTGTCTTACATTTTCAAAGGGCAGGGCAAAGTGATACGGTCATTCAGATCTTTACAGTAGAAAGATAGTGTTGGTGTATGAAAACAATAAATCTGCTTACCAAAAGTCAGTTTCCCTGCATTCAAATCTGTCTCTGAGAAAGGGGCTATTACCCTTCCTAAGATTAGGTTTGTCTGTTCTGTTTTCATATTTATCAGTGCTCTGGGGTTGTCCTGTAATCATGTGGCCCATCATGTAGAAACAGACAACTGGATTATTTTGAAATTAGCTTCTTAAAACCATCCATTTTAAATAGGAAAATGCCACAGAAGAAATTGTTAACTTACTTTGCCCTAGTGCCACCATTGTTTGTTTATTTTAGAACCATTATCCCTTGTTTATTTGCACTTTTTGTTGTTGTTGTTGGAATGGCCAGACCAAGATATTTTGATGCCTCACATGCATTAGCAAAAAGTGTCCCTCATTCACTTACATCAAGGTGCCAAGCACCCAAAGCCAGCCAAAGATACAAATTTGCAGAAACATTGTATGTGCTAACTGTAATATGCCTAAGCTGTCCCTCTCTCCCATTCCTTAGAGGTCACTGAATAAGTAGCTCTGCTTGATCCACTAACATCACTTATTGATGTGCAGGGACTGTCAGGCTTTTTTTTTTTATAATTGGCTCTGTGATTCAAAGCCAGTGTGTGGGGTGAGAGACACCAATTCTGTAATCCACCCAGAATAGAGATAACCTTTATTTACTTATTTGTTTGTTTATGTAATATGATATTCAGAATGAGTCATCGTGTGTTAAGGAATGGCTCTAATAGTCTTCCCTAACATCACTCCTCTGTCTTCTTTCTCCCAACTCTAACTCTGGCCCTCTAATTCCTCTCACCAACTCTCTCCATCTTGTCAATAGCTCCTCCTGTAACTACATCCCTATTTCAACTGTTACTGATGATTTCAATGTATTCCATTCTGGCTTTTGTTGTCAATAATTCTTCCATACATTGTGTTATACTAAGGTATATAGCAAATCATTTTGAAATGGAAGAAGTACCACATGGCAAGGAAACCTCAATATTGGCACAGAGATTACAGCTGAATGCACTGATGTACTGGGCCTACCCAAATATTCTGCCAAAGAGCATGTCTGCACTACATAGTTGTATAGCAGTTGCGATGGAGCCAGGCAGATCCTCCTGAAGCAGACATTCCATGGTTGCTAACACCCCACCTGAGAAAACTCCATAACTGATGTGTCTGCCAAACATAATTCAAGAAGGAACTCAATTATTGATTTAAGGACTGTGAAAAATGTACACCTCTAGGGATGCTTCTAGACTGAGAGCTCTAGTGCTACCAGTCAAAAGGCTTTCTGCAGTTGTTATTTTTTTAATACTTAATGTGCATGTGAGCCTATGTATGTAATGGAAGAACTAGTGGAGAAATACAGGAGGGTTACAAACTGAAGACTATGGCATCTGGAACTCATGTAAAATTGTGGATGGGGCTAGGAGACTGCATAATAAAAGCATCATTCAGACCCACTCAAAGAATTCCAATCAAGAATATGAGGAGTTGTATCATTGTACAGTTTTATTGTTATTTTGTACCTTTTGGTTTTCACAGAATCATAGAGTTGGAAGAGACCACAGGGGCGATTGAGTCCAACCCCCTGCTATACAGGAACACCCATGAAAGCATTGCCAACAGATGGCCATCCAGCCTCTGCTTAAAAACCTCCAAAGAAGGAGACTCTACCACACTCCGAGGCAGCATATTCCACTGCCGAACAGCTCTGACCATCAGGAAGTTCTTCCTGAGGTTCAAGTGGAATCTCCTTTCCTGCAGCTTGAATCTATTGCTCCTTGTCCTAGTCTCTGGAGCAACTGAAAACAAGCCCACTCCCTCCTCGACATGACATCCCTTCAAATATTTAAACATGGCTATCATGTCCCCTCTTAACCTTCTTTTCTGCAGACTAAACATACCCAGTTCTCTAAGCCATTCCTCATAGGGCATGGCTTCCAGATCCTTCACCATTTTGGTCGCCCTCCTTTAGACACGTTCCAGCTTGTTGATATCCTTCTTGAATTGAGGTGCCCAGAACTGGACACAGTATTCCAAGAACCAATGCAGAATAGAGTGGTACCATTACCTCCCTCGATCTAGACACCATACTCCTATTGATGCAACCAAGAATTGTGTTGGCTTTCTTGGCTGCCTCATCATACTGCTGACCCATGTTCAGCTTGTGGTCCACCAAGACTCCTAGATCCATTTCACACATACTGTTATCCAGCCACGCATCTCCCATCCTATATTTGTGCATTCATTTTTTTCTGCCTAAGTGTAGGAGTTTACATTTCTCTCTGTTGAAATTAATTTTGTTAGCTTTGGCTCAGCTCTCCAGTCTGTCAAGGGCATTTTGAAATTTGATCCTGTCCTCTGGGGTATTAGCAACCCCTTCAGTCTAGTCCAATAATAAATAAATGTTTTGATTTGATGTATTGCTATTACTTGTGATTTTTGTCTTGCTTTTCCACCAATGAGCTCAGGGTGACATATACAGCTACACTTTAAAGATTCTCTGAGCAGCCACAAGGGATGGTAGCCATCTTCCATGGCTGATTTTTTAAACCTTCAGATGGGAAAAAGAGTATTAAGAAATGCTTATTTGTGTGCAAATTTATTTAATTTATTTAATTTTGGAGATCAAATTGATATTTTCTTCATCTTGAAAAATTTGTGGGAGCTCCTGTCATTGCCATTCCCTAGGTCAGCTTAAATTAACCCAGTACTTTCTGAAATGCAATCTATGAATTATTTCCTTTGTGTGTTTCTACCCTCTGTAACTCAGTAAAGATGGCTGTCAAGTAAACACGGCTATTGTTTCCAGAACACAGGCCATTTCTGCACTGCATGGTTATACTGCTATAATTCCACTTTCAACATCCTATGGAATCCTGGGGTTTGCAGATTAGGGAGAGACCTTCAGAATCCTCAGCCAGAGGGCTCTTTAGCCTCAGTAAACTACAAACCCCAGAATTCCACAGAATGTTGAAAGTGGAATAATAGCACTATAACAGTGTAGTGCGGAAAGGCCCTCAGAGGGAGGCAACGGGCAAAACCCCTCTGAACAAATCTTGCCGTGAAAATCCCCTGGTAGGTTCCCGTTAAGGTCGCCATAAATCGGAAACGACTACAATAACAAAGTATAATGCTAATTCTGCTTGTTTTGACTTTGATTTTGTTAGGTGTCATCTTCAAAAACGTCGATGTTGAAAATGTTGAAAGGTTGAAAATTCTTTTCACTGCCAACCCTGCTGCTCAGTCAGGCATACTCCCAGTTTTAGAAAGTTTGGAGCCACGTTATTTATTACATTGATTTGTTAGTAGAGGTTACACTATTATCCCGCCTTTCCGCAAACGAGCTCGAGGCGGCGTCTGCACGTCTCCGCCTCACCAAACGCCTGTGGTTCGCCTACAGATCGTCACCCTCCACTGCCCCCCTGTGTGTATCTAACTCAAGAGCAAGTCGCGTTAGGTTCGGTGGGGTTTCCTGGCAGGTGAGCGAGTCCGGGATCCCGCTCTTTTGAATCGGCTTCTAGGGGCGGGAAAGGGGAAAGGCAGAGCCGAACGGAAGCCGCGCTTATCGTCTGCTGTGAATGGAAGCAAAGGAACACAAGCAGTTTTTCGCCTTTGGCGACGCACGGTATTGATCGCGACAAGGTTGCCTAGATTTTTATTTTAGCAAACGGAAAAGCAAACAAGGGCCATTTCCGCACTAGACTGTTATAGTGCTATGATTCCGCTTTCAACATCCTATGGAATCCTGGGATTGGCAGTTTAGGGAGGGGCCTCAAAGGCTGCCAACCCCAGGATTCCATAGGATGTTGAAAGTGGAATCATAGCACTATAGCAGTCTAGTGCGGCAATAGCCACGATTTGCGCGCTGAACTTCTGGCGTGCCGGGTGTCGGTAGGAACGAAATATCTAGGTCATCGTTGTCGCACTTAATAGAGTCCCCCTGAGGAGAAGGAAGCCGAGCCGGTCTGGACAGAGCATAACTATGGAACGAGGGGAAAATGGCCTTCAGTAATGTCCGCTGCTTGATTTATGAGCAGTAGGGAATAGATCGGTGTACAGACGCTTGATACTGAAGGGGGTAAGACGCGACGTTTTTCCTTTCTGGGCCGACTGGATTTGGCCCGCCGCTGCCTGGCGTCTTATGGAATGATCCGTCGTTTGCCGTGGGCAGCTGGTTGATACCCCTGAAGTTTGCTATCAAATAAAATATTGGAATATGACTTCTGCGCTAGAGGAAAAGGAACTTCAAGAAAGGCTGAGGGAGGCTGCTGCTTTGGGGGACCTGGAGGAAGTTCAGCGATTGGTGGAGTTTGGAGTAAATGTAAACTCTCAAAATGAAATCAACGGCTGGTGAGTAACTTGTGGTAGACTTGTTAAGTTTGCAGTGAGAACTTCAGATTCCTCTTTGCTTGCTTTTTATGATTTTTAACTTCTAAAAAGGAATTAATCAGTAATTAGTGATGTTTGCCGTCTTAAATGCTGGTTTAGATACCTGGCAACTCAGGTTATATATTCATTTTACTTCTGATGGATAATACTGGGTTGAACTATATTCCTTGTGCTTGGCTTCAGTAGGAGCAAGCACGACTAATACAGGCAGACTCAATTCTGATTAACAGGTTGCACTGTTCATAAGGTTTCAGAGTTGTGGGAAATTAAGGGAGGATGAATAAATGAATTTTAATTAATGCTTTCTAGATTTTAAAAAAGTAATTTCAATCTTAGTAAAATGTCTACATTACACTTACAAAGAGATTCATAATTAAAAGAATTGCCCACATTATGCTTAAGAAAAGATCTGTAAACAAAACAACAACAAAAAAATTCAAAATAAAACTTAAGGGATTTGCCTATTTGTATGATTGCAAATTAAAATTTTGTTTTGTTGGCGTTTCTGAGGTGAATCAGCTATCTTACTAATTGGATGTTATGTGGTATTTTAATATTTGCATATTGATCATTTAAGGTTTCACTTGCCAAGGGCTTTCAAAATGGAAAGGTACCAGTCCTCATTTTTTGCAATATATACTGTGTCTTCTTTTGTTCTATTTATATCATTAATATGGTTTTTGTTGTTATTATGACAAGTTTAAAAGGAACTCAGGCCATATGTTGTAAGGTGTTCTTGGTAACATATTGATTAGTGATAACAAAAAGGGAAGAAGCAAATCAAGCAAAGAAACATTTACACAGAAACTGTTTTGAGAGAATTTTGTTCAAATAAAAATATTACAAAACTTTGTCCTGACCAGTATAATGGTAGATGACGTGAATGTCGACAAATGTACAACGGAAAAAAAACCCACATACACTCCTATCTATATTTGAATAATTATAAATTAGCTTTACTACTTAAGATATAAATTAATTGTTCAGCTTAAGATCTTTCATAGAGTCACCATAAGTTGAAGCTGACTTGACAGCAAACAAGGTGGCAGTTAGAAAGGGACACTATTGTTTAAAAAATACCAGCAACCTCGTAATTGGTACACTGTAGTAATATTTTTAGAAAATAAAGGAAAAAGTTAACTTTGGTTATATCTTAACGACTTTGTTGTTTTTCATTTTAAAGATCTTACTGCATTAAAATCAACCATATGTTTATGAAACTGAATAGTTTTATATAGTTTTATAACATAAAACAGTATCCTGTTAATGTATTTTATCTTTTTGTAGTACAGGTTATTTTTTCTTTAAGGTACTTTTTAAAAAGGATAATTTGATCAGACTGTAGTTGTGCATTAGAAGAAAAATGTTGAATTTTAGACCGAGGGAGACAAATCTGGGCTCCCTATATATCCCAGGAATCCCGAGGAACACATGCCCCTGCTGGAGATGGAAGGGCCACCCAACATTTTTTAATTAAAAAAATTGTGAAACTTTTTTTTTTGTTTTCACTTGAATTCTTTCTGAATGCCATGAGGGCAGTTTTACCAAGTTTTGAGGGACCCTTGGCCTTCACTCACTTCTGCTGTACAGGAAAAGTCCCCCTGCAGCCAAAGAGACTGATACCCCAGAAGGACTCACTGCTACTGGAATGGAGAGGGGGGAGGGAGACCTGAGGAGGAGGGGAAAATGGTATTGGTAGGGAAGGGGGCACATCAGGAGTGGCTGGAGAAGTGCCAGGAACACATAGGATGGATAACACCGATGGAGAAGCAGTCTCAGAGGAACCATGTGGTTTATAGAAGCCCCCCCACCCCGCAAAAAAAGGGGGGGAAAAAACCAAAAGAAGAACTTCACAAAATAGTCTAGGGAGAATGGAGAATGCCCGGAGGCCATGGACTGCTGATTGGGGAAAAAGAAAAATGGAGATGGAGGTGGAATGGAGAGACCTGAAGGAGAGTATGAGTGACTGACCTGAACACTGAACACTCTTCAATACTTTGTAATGGAGCTCAGTTGGTGGGATAGCCAGTAGTCTGGAAGTAAAATTGATCTATCTGCAAGTAAGGCTGTGGTCTATATGTCATTAAGAATCCCCAAGCATGCAAAAGTAAATGGCTTTGTAAATGAAACAATGAAGTAAAGCAAACCCATCCTACCCTTGGACCCCAATAAGGACAGAGCGAGCTTAGTGTTTGCAGGAGCCACAGAATGCTGAGGGTCAGTTCATATAGAAAAGGTGTGGAAATGGAACTGTAGTATCCATAGGGAAGCTTCCATGGGACTTGTTAATGCATATGTGTCAAATACAAGGCCCGCAGGCCAAATCTGGCCCGCCGGGCTATTTCATGCAACCCTTGCACTTTTCTTGCAGCTGCGGCACTCTCCCCATCTGGCGAGCCCCAATCTGCACATTTTGGGCCCCCGGCTGCCAGTATTCTGAAGAGGGGCCCAGCAGCCAGCACTCATGATCTACTTCTACTTCTGATTGCTCCTCTGTCCAAGTCTCACCTTCAGAGTGTTGCCGTTAGGGGGCTGAAAGAGGCACAGAGAGGGGCTGGGGAGCAGAAAGTGGCACACTTTGGGTATACTGACCAATTCTGTGTCACTTTACAGAGGCATAGGGACCATAAACTACGGTCAAATAGCCCCAAAATGTCCAAGAAAAGAAATGTTGATGCAGAGGGAAAGCCATTTAAAAACCAGTAATAATCGCATGCAGAGGCAATGATTTAATATTATAAAAGAGTAGATACATTTATATAGTCTGACAGACACAACCAGCCCTTCGAGGGCAACCATAATGCTGATGCAGCCCAAGATGAAATTGAGTTTGACACCCCTGTGTTAGTGGGTAAAGATATACTGTATTATGTTACCTTCTTGCAAGTGTGACTTGTTTAATGCATTTCCCTCCAACCCAAGGATTCTATTTCTCGTAAGGCAGAGGTACAGTGGAGACACTTCCTCTTGGCGAGGCTGCCTGTTTTCTCTCTATACAAGGCTTCCTGCTCTCAGTGTTGTTAACTGCTGCCAAGTTGTCTTTGACTTAGAGTGACCCTGTGAGTGGGAGACGCGCAAGGCACCCTCTCATCAACCGCCCTGCTCTGGTCTTGCAGACTCAGGGCAGCCGTGGTCTCCTTGGTCTAGTCTTTCCATCTATCAGATGGTCCTCCTCTTTTCCTGCTGCCTTCCACTGTAACAACATTATTGCCTTTTCTAGTGTGCCATATCTTCTCATGATATGGCCAAAGTATGACAGTCTTGGTTTAGTCATCTTGGCTTCTAGGGAGACCTCAGATTTGATTTGTGCTTGGACTTGTTTATTTGTCTTTTTTGGCACCCCACAGTGTCTGTAGAACTCTTCTCTGGCACCACATTTCAAATGATTTGATTTTCTTCATATCAGCTTCCTTCACTGTCCAGCTTTCACAGTCATACACAGAACCTGGAAATACAATGGCATCGACAAACCTAACTTTAGTGTTAAATATTAACACTTCATGATCTCATCTAGTTCCTTCATAGCTGCCCTTCCAAGTCCTAGTCTTTTTCTGATTTCTTGACTGCAGTCTCCATTCTGATTAATGACTGAGCCAAGGTATGCAAAATCTTTTAACTATTTCAATATCTTCATCATCTACTTTAAAGTGATATAAATCTATGGTCATTATTCTTATAAACCCACCGTTGCATTTTTTTTTCTTCAGTAATCATTCCAAGTCTTTGTTATTTTTTGCTTGTAGTATGGTGCCATTTGCATATCTTAAATTGTAATTCTAATTTTTACATCTTCATACTCAGAATCTAATCCTGCCTTACATAGGATATGTTCCACTTACATGCTAAACAGATAGGAGGATAAAATGCAGCCTTGCCTGACCCCTTGCCAATTGGAAATCAGTTGTTTTTCTGTATTCTGTTCTGACAGTAGCTTCTTGTTTTGTGTACAGGTTACACATCAGGATAACAAAATGTTATGATACAGCCATTTCTTGAAGAGAGAGGCATAGTTTTTCATGATCTACACAATCAAAGGCTTTACATTTTGGCTTTAATTGTCATATGAATTGTGGATTATGTTTTATTTGATTGTGAATGCATGTTCTGTGAAGTTCATTTGAACTATTCTTTCTATATTGTTACAACTTTGAGTCGTGCGGCATGGAAAACAGGGCTTTAAAGCCACCCTTCCCATGGTGAGTCCTCTTAAGGGACTTTGGAAGTCCCAGCTCAGGGGTGGGACCTGCCTCACCACCCAGATGGCTGTGAGATTGAGTGGTTTCTCAGTTATTGTTTCCAGTGCTGCCTCCTGCTTCAGGTCATGGGCTTGGTGCTTGAATGCATAAGGTCATTCTGTTGCTGGTTTGGTCAATAGATGTTTGCCTCATGCCAAGCCTACTCGTACAACTGTAGCTGTATTAAAGTTGTGGTCAGTTTTCTCTCAAAGATTGAGTGAACAGTGGTTGTTTGCACTCTCAGCATGGCCTTGCACTGGTTTCTGACCACTAGAGCTGATTTTATAACAGGATTCCTAGTTTGGAAGTAACATTAAGTCAGGATTCTTTCAAAGTGAAACTAAACTGATGAAGTCTTCTGTTTAGCTGAGCAGCAGGAGGATATGGAGGGAGTGTGGGAACTGAAGGCTTTTCTTGGGCTCATAGAAGTGTATTCATGTACCATTAAGCATAATTTCGTGTACCTTGTGAACATAGCCACTCCATCTCTATCAGCAATTTGCCTTTGGTTTTTATTGGTTATGCTCTCTGTCTCTAATGCATCCTTTACTCTGGGATTATTGTGGGGAAAACAACAACAACATGCATTAGCTGTTGGAACGTTTAAAATATGGGCTTTTGATTCATGCTGCCCAGGAACTGCTTGCAGAAGCTGGTAAGAAAGAAATAATGAACTTTGAATTCATGGGATTTCCATGCTTTCTAAACACATGAAAGGATTTTGCCAATAAGTGTCGCTGTAAGAATCTGTAATTGTGGAAGGAAGAGATAGGCTGGCATCATTTTTCACAGAAAAAGCAGTACAGAGTGGTAATCTTGTGTTGTGCAGTATGGGGTTTTCACTCAGCTCTTCTGTTTGCCTTGTGCAGGACATGCATGCATTGGGCCTGCAAACGGAATCATGCTCAGGTGGTATCGTACCTGCTTGATGCTGGCGCTGATAAGAACATCCTCACAGTTAAAGAAGAAACACCAGCCCAGTTAACATCAAAGAGGGAGATTAGAAAGATGCTGGGAGGTAAAATGATTAGTTAATATTAATAACCAAGAATATTTGAATGCCAGTGGAACTGTTACAGCCCATAGTGATTTAAGGAAGTTATTTTTCTTCCGTAAATTTTCTTCCTGCAATTTGCTGCAAGGTTTTTGTGCAAAAAAATAGCATTTTGGAATAAAGGAGGCAATGATAATCACCTATGGATTCTTGGTCTTTGACTTGTTAAAAATGTGGTCCCATATTAGCCTTAGATGGGGCACATACTTAAAGTATTTGACACACTGTAATATCTAATTTATTTAATAACAGGAATGTCAAATAGTTACGTATTATTGCAGCTTTTTAAAATGGATAATCCACTATTTAATTTTATTGTTGTATGTATGTGCTAATTTTAACATGCAAAGCCAAGGCCTTTATCGTGTGTCTTAAGTTTGGTATGAAAGTAAATATCATACTAAAGTTAGTAGGGGTTGTGCTCTTTCTCCAGTTGGAAATCATGAGAGTTTCTTTTTCTTCTTTCTCCTGCAGTAGAAGATGCTGATGAGGTCCCGGATGTGAAGAGGGATTCTTCCTTGCCCATTATCCCCAATTACTTGGCTAACCCACCATTCCCTTATGTTTATAACTCCATGAGTAGCAGCACTACTAGCACTTCAGCTTCCTCTCTGAATGGAAGACTTTCCCCTTCTTTAGAAGAGCACAACGAGGACTGTCCTGTTTCTTTACCTCAGAATCAGGTGCCTGGCACTGCTATTGTGCAACATGACAAGTCATCCCTGGAGGGGCCCGATGGGGATGCAACAAAAGCCATGGCTGAAGAATTCCCCAAACCTCTACTCCAGAATGGTCATGTTCGCCAGATGCCTGTTCCTCCAGCTAGGACAATCTCTTCCCCAGCTGCATCTAAACAGCCTGAAACTCAGCAACCTCATGGCTCTTGTGCAGGACCTGTTCCAACATTTCAGCCCTTTTTCTTCACCGGAGCATTTCCATTTAGCAGTATGCAAGGTAAGTTCATCTGACATTAGCTATGTGCTTTCCAAATAATGCAGTGATGCCTTCTAGTGAAAATTGTGAGATGAGCAGAGAACACATTATGTTTAGGTTTGATCAGAAATAAGCTCTTTAAAGTACCAAATTGATTAGGGCAGAATTTTAAAACATCATCCTTTGTAGACCCCTTCTTGTCCCCCCCCCCCGCACTATATCGTACAGTTGTCAGTTCGGGACTCACGATATGCAATGATCCTTCAGTGAAATTAATGAAGTTTACTGTTTTGCAACTGATTATTGATGCATCCACCATAAGGATTATGTGCTTATTTGTCTGAATGTGCACAGAAGGGTGGTCAGGATTTTGTCTGCTCATTGCTGCTGGCTCTGGCCACTGTGCATGTTCAACATGATGTCTGAAACAGCCTATACAGAGACTGACTATATATATCTGGAGTTGATACTATGAATGATAATTAACCCTTTGGCAGAGTCAGCACATAAAAAATTTCAGATATGAGGAGCGGGTCCAGTCCTGCTCCCCATAGCATGCATGCAAATCTGACCTTCTCAATAGTGTTATCTAGAGTAGTGTTTTGGGAGGATGCAGGGCTTGATAGCTTCTTTGGATGTGCAGAAGTTATATTCCCCTGCTCTGATCACTCAACTGGCTGCCTATCTGTTTCTGGGCACAATTGAAAGTGCTGGTTATGATTTATAAATGTCTGTACACTTTAGGTCTGTGCTGTCTTGGCAGACTGTCTCTCCCTGTGCAAACATTCCCAGACCCTGAGATCCTCAGGAGAGGCGCTTGTCTCAGTCCCATTGCAGGCCTGGCTGGTTAAGGGATGTGAGATAGGACCTTCTTGGTGGTGGCCCATAGGCCCTGGAACTTCTTTGCCAGGGAGGCCAGAATGCCCCTCTTTGCTATCCTTCTGTTGGCAAGTGAGGACTTTTTTATTCTCACAATCTTGTAGAAAAGAGTTTTAAAAAAAGGGCTTTAGAGGGTTCTTTGTTGAACTGTGTTAAACTGTTTTTAATCCTTTTAGGCATATGTTTTAAAGTTGTTTTAATATTTTATATAGTATAATTTTGTTTTAATGCTGATTTCTCAATGTTTTTAGCTATATATTGAATTTGTTTTAAATGGTAAGCTGCCTTGAATCTCAATTTTGGGAAAAGATGGGGTATAAACAAAGCTGTTAATCATCACTATCACCACCACGATCATCATGATGATGTCTTATATAAACTCCTTTGATATGAGGCTCCTCAGGTAATAATCTGGACTGATTCTGTATTCTCCAAGTTATTGGATAGCATATGTTTTGCATTTCCTGTGTAGCCACCTTGAATTCCATCAAAGGAGAAAGGCACGGTATGAATACAATCAATCAATCAGTCAATCAATAATTTTTGGCAACTTTTTATTTTTGTGTTACCTTTCAAATATAAGATTACTGTTTTACTGTATGTTGTTCTGTGATTTTTATTTTTATTTTTTTTGCTAAGAGGTGGCCTATAAATATTACAAATAAGTAAATACAGAAATTATTATCATTTTTACTATTTGCAGTGTTGCTTTTCATTGGAAATACTTTCAACAGAAGTTAGTAACAGCAGTTGTTTTGTCAGATGTATTTATAATGGCTTTCTTCTCATTTTATGACTGAAATGGAGCTTACTTTACAGAACAGGAATTTTCTGCTTCATTCAACAGCTCTATCTCCTCTGTGATCTGTCTCTAAATTTTGGGGGATTGTCTGGAACAGAATTATGTCTGACAGGGAAGGCTACAAAAGGAAGGATGGATTGCTGAAAATCTTTGGAACTGATCCTATAAAATGATGGTTGCTGTTTTGTAATGTCAAGGCAGATTACAGTACTTAAAAAAAAATTCAAAATATACAGTGTAGGCACAAAAATCAACTAAAAACCAGTACAATCACAAATAGGAAAAGAACAGAAGTAATATAAAAAATTTCCAAAGGTCCTAGCTAAAAATACTAGCTGAAATAAAACTGGGCATTCCATTCTACAAACTGTGCTCAAATATGAAGCCCTGTCCATATGGCACAGGGAGTGATTTTGGCTACTAAAAGAGAATCATAAATCACTTCTTATATAACTAATATATCATTTGTGTTAACTCTCCTAATTCAGGGTACCCATTGCCTTCTGAAAAAGCACAACTTAATTGATTAAAATAATACTTCCTGACCTCTGATTCAAATGCTGCCTGAAGTGCAGTGATTCATTGGTATTGTTGTAGATTCTCATTTTCATCAAAGAGTAATGCACCTAATGAAGACCCATGTGTGTAGCTTAAGTTGGACTCCTGTCTTGATATATACGTAAAATGTTCTTCTCTCTTTTTAAGGACAGAAATAGCTTGCAGTCAAGAATGTATTCATGTTTCCTCTTGCTACTGCTAAACAGCTCTGCAAAGATGAAGTATTAGCTAGGATGGTCCATGTTTTGCTCTTATGTCCAGTGTTACAGTTGTCCTTCTCTGTATCCACTTTCTCTCTGATCCCAGTTCCTCAACTATGTGGCTATGTACTTACATCTATGGCTTGGATATCGTACTCTTATGAGAGAATCTGAACAAATGGCTTGCAGACTACCAAAGCCCATGCCAAAATCAATCATTCTTAAAGGTGCCACAAAGCTCCTTTTCCTATCTTTCCTTCCCTACATGTTATTTAAACCCAGCTAACATGATGCTCTCTTTGAAAATGGCATGTTTTGTTATGTAAATCCTTCTGCAACCCACAAAATAAACCACCAGAGCTGAACTGTGCAGTCAGGCCACTTAAGAACGTACTGACCATGTTTTCTGACAGAAGGAAAGGGGATTATGATTATACCTTCCAGCAGAACTTCAAACTACCTGCATGTTTTTCCATATCATGGGCTTTGTTTAATGACAGAGTTGATTTGGAGGCCTTCTTGCTATTCACTTGTTGTCACCAAACTGGACTTAGAAAAAGGAAATAATAAGAGTCCACAGGGCATACCTTGAGATTTCTTAATGCTTGTATTTCTAACCCTCTTAATATTTTGGATGTCTCTGCTTTTAATTAGAACTGGTGCTGAAGGTCAGAGTTCAAAATCGTACTCTCAAAGAGAATGACTTCATTGAAATTGAACTGGATCGACAAGAACTGACTTACAAAGAACTGCTCAGAGTGAGCTGCTGTGAACTGGGGGTTAATCCAGAACATGTGGAGAAGATAAGGAAGCTTCCAAATACCATACTAAGGAAGGTAAGGGTCTTCGTACTAAAATGAAGAGTGTAGTTATAGATGGGATGGAGGACAAAATGAATGTATTCTCCTGTAAGAATTCTCTCCCCACCCTATGAAATTTTCCTTCAGTCCCAAAATGTCTAACATTTCAGAGAGTGAGACACTGATCATTATGAATACCTGGAACTCTTATATTTGTTGTGTTCACGTTTCCTTGGTAACTGCCCCTTTTCCTTGGATGCCTAAATTGTATTCTGAATGCTCAGCTGAGAAACGTTAGGTCTGTACAACGCTAGTAATCTTCCTGCCCATCACTATTGCCACCTGGTCATCTGATGGCTTGGTATCTTCCCCTTGTTCCCAAGGCCTGTCTGTTCACTCTTATTCTAGGTTTATGTCTGGAGGTCTTGCATCATAAACATTTGTCTTTAGTCATGTTAATTCTTTCCTCTGCTGTTTTTGCTGTTCATCCAATTCTATCTTGCCATAAAATCTAAGCATTCTTGTGATTTCTTTATTTAAGTTGTTTATAAAAGTGTTGAATAGTGGTGGTGCAGGACAGATCTCTGTGGAAACATCATTACGCTCCCCAATTTAAATTATACCAATCCATCAATTGCTGCACTAGCTGAAATCCACAGTATGCTGAAACATCCTGAATGTGGCTTTGTAGCCAGAAGTACCCCTGACTCTGATTCACTTCTCCCTAGTCTACTTTTAAGAATATAACATGAAACTTTGTCGAAAGACAAGCTGGGATTGAGCTATTTTATATTTTTGGTTCCCTTTACTGAAATTAGTTATCCTGTCAAAGAAGTGAAAACCTAGGCTGGTTTTAATTTTTGGTGTTGCTTACAATCTTTAAAAAATAATTATTTGTGAAAGAACTTGGCTATATAAATTTTCAAACTGTTTTCAGAAATGGTAGCACCATCTTCCTTCAAACTAAGTTTTCAGATGTGGCAGCTACCGCACCCTTGTCCCCTTGAAGTCAATGGAATTCTGCAGTAGTATTTTGCACACAGCAGTGTTTGTGAATATTTAATACCTGGGTGAATTCACATATAGAGTTCTTAAATGTCATTTTAGATATGGTAGTATGCAAAAAAAAATTCCTTACAAAGATATCTCTGAAGAATTTCAATGTTTCAATTTCAATTTTTATCTTCCATCTTAGTGAGAAGAGCAAACATTGCTGTGGTGCGGGAAAGAGGCATTACTACGCCATACATAGTTATCTTGCCATCAAATCCCTTCAAGAACCCATCGCCCTTCACCTGGCAAAGCTAATTTAAATTTACCATTAGATGATCAAGCTTCATCTTACTGTCCCTTAACCCCACACTATACTGTACCTTGCTTTCTTTTAGCAGTTTTGGAAGATGTTAACAGCCAACAGTTGGGTTATTTGTAATGTGAATTTGTAAATAAAATAAACTTGACTTTACTACTGGTGGGCATAATGCTAGCCAACATTGCTGATGAAATTGATTCTCCCTACTTCTGCAATTCTCTGCATGCCGTTCTGCCTCATTCCTTTCTAAAGGATTTTGGCACTTTCTGGAGCAGACTAAAGTTGTAACAGCATGAGAGGGAAATGAAGATATTGGATATAGCAGCTGAGGGCACACACACATACACAATATATATTGGATGGATGGAAATACGTGTGTATATGCCCTCAATTGCTCTAGCCAGTTGAACAGAACAGTAGCAGTGAATAACTGCTCCTTGTGAATACTCTTGCTCTCATCAATTTGCACTTTTTTAAAATGAGGAATGCCCCTAAAACCAAATCTAGCCCCAATCCTGTTCCTCCTCCTGACATGTGGTTGACATTGTTGCTGACTGTTTAGTGTACTTGAATTTCCAAAAATTGCATTTATAGTGTCCTTTTGTTCAATAGATAATCCTTAGCAGGCTTCAAAGCACATTATTAGTTTTAGTTCTTTTGCAGCAAGCAACACTCAGCCTATTGAAGCTTGGATACAATTTGTTATTTTCTGTATGAAGTAAAATGCATTCCAGATTTTTAGTGTGAACATCTTGTTCACATTGGGAATCAAGCCATGGTAAGGAGGAAGGTGAAACTGTATGCTTGTTTTTCTTTATACATACTAATAATTGTTGGAAGCACACTGTCTTCTATTAATGGAAGTTCAGGTTAGACTAATGATTCATGTGGCAAGTTAAGACATGAGTTAAGTGAGGACTGCCTCCTTTTGTCAAGTTAAGGTTGTAGTCCTGTGCACACTTACCTGTAAGCTTCATGGTATAAAGTAGAACTTAGAAGTATCAGTAAACATACCTATTAGTTTGACACTTGATTTTTGCAGCATTGCATAGTACAGTCAGTCTTCCACATTCACCAGGGTTAGGGGCAAAGGACCTTTGCAAAAGTGGAAAAATCACAAATATTAAAATGTGTCTGTGTGTGTTTGTGTGTGTCTGTGGGAAGAGGGCTTAGGCATGCTGAGGAGAACAGGCACCCAAGATCCAAACAGGTCAGGGAAAGGAGGCGGAAAGGGATGGGTCAGCATGGTAGCCCTATATGTTCTTTCTCACCCATCTCCTTCCTTAGATATGAAGAGGGCATGGGGAGAGCATTTGGGGTGCTGAAAAACTGGTCTGTAATCTGTCCATAGCTGGCCAGACAGCAGCTGGTGGAGGAAGAGGACTAGAGACAGTTTTTTAAAGGGCTGTATGGCCTGATTGGAGCTGCTGAGAGGAAAGGTTCCCCAAGAAAAAAAGTGCCTGAGGTGGGGAGCAGGGGTTGAAGAAACTTGTGAAAGTCAAACCTGCAGATGTGGAGGGCAGACTGTAGTATGGGATATACCATCTTGCCACATTTTAAAGAAGAAGCTTGTACAGCTGGTTAATTGAGAAGCTCAACTTCTAATTGCTTTGCTGTGAGAATTATCATTTTCCACTTAGAGAAGTTCAAAACTCAGGATGTCAAAACTGGGAAATAAATTCAAATACTGAATTGGATTCAAAGTAAGATAGCTGAATTTAGTTTATGTTAACTGAATCTAGGGGCTGGTGTTTCTTGGGCATCTCCCATCCTCTCTAAATGGCCAGAGCAGCCTATTCTGGTTCTGGAAAATGGTCAGGGGTGTTGTTGCAGAAGGAGGTAGTAAATCTCTCCTTCTGCAACTTCTAAAAATAGCATAGGCATACATAATCACAGATTATGTACATGTATGTCACAAAGAGGATTTCACACTGTATCTTTCAGTATCTGCACAATACTAAGAAATTGTAGATGTTTCAAGTTTTAAATATTAAAGCATCTAAAACTCACAGAGTGCTGTACAGAGATGGAAAGCAAGACAACCCTCCCCTGCAAGCTTGCAGTTTAAAAGGTATGACATGACAAGGAAAGGCAGGATTAGAAGAGGAAAGCAAGCAATATCAGGCATTGGTTCTTAAAGCTGCATAATTCCTTTAATGATCAGCTTGAATGAACAGTTCAGGCATGGAACGAATCCAGAAGTGACTATGCTGGAATCTAGCTGCCAGGGCTGTTTGTGCTATCCCAGCTTTTACTCTGCAGTTATTAGGTAAAATGTTAGAATTAAATATACTTCCATGCTCCAGAATGCATTTTGAGAGAGAAGGTATATTTTCTGCATTTAGGAAAGGGGAAAGCTTAGATGATGTACCTTCTGCATTTTGGTTAGCTAATACTACTTTTCTGTGGATTTTGTTGTATTTTGTTGCATAGCCAGTACAGCTACCCCGAATATATCCGCTTCTCCTGTACTTTGTATTTTTAACTTTATTGCCTCTATCAGGCTTTGGCAACTGCAGACAGTTTAGAGGTCTCTGGCGCAGTTGCCCTTTCCCCTATGGGTTGGGCTGCAGCCACTACTTTAGACAAAACCAAAATGTCTCTCAAAGTGGGAAAAAACTGGGGGGGGGAGCAGGGTGCATCTTTTCTAATGAAAATTGCACAATGCTCCCAGAAGCTCTTGGAGCCACATTTCTCCGTTTTTCAGCCAAGAAAATTTCACTGAAGAGCAAGGGCTCTGGGGGCCACACAAAAGGCTTTGGTAGGCTGCCTTCAGCCCATAGGCCACTTAGCTCCCACCTCTGATCTGCTTGCTGGATTGCAAAGAGAACTTTATTTGAACATTTAAAAACAATAATTTGTTACGCAAGAGATGGTACAATAGAAAGATGGCTGAAAACTGTCACATTTTGGGGTCTTGCATGCCACATATGAGTGTCTAAGCATTGTTTTTTAAATTTACTGTTGTTTGTTTCTTTAAGGACAAAGATGTCTCAAGGCTTCAAGATTTCCAAGAACTGGAGCTCGTTCTAATGATGAGTGAAAATGACTTCTTGTTCAGAAATGCTGGACCACCATTGACTGAAAGGCCTTGCTATAATAAGAAAGCATCAAAACTGACCTACTAACTGTTCACACAGTAATAATAATCACTAATATTTAACTGTTAAATCTAGGATTTTGTAAGGGCTTTAACTTCAAATTCTACTTTACCTTGGAAAACAGCATTAACCTATTGAGCATACTTACTTGGATCTGGAAACAGCTGGGCGTGTTTTTAGCTAAGTGTGCTTAAGATGAGGCTGTCATATTTGTAGTGTCTGCCGTTAATCCTTGAATGAACTGGCAGTCAAATAATGTTCTGGGACAGAATACTAAGCAGTGACAGAAAGTTTCCTCTTGACATGCAACAGTGATGCTTGCAAGGGAATTATTTCTTCCCAGAATGCTGCAGAGTTAGAAGTCTCAGGGAAAGGCTTAAATTAAATTGTTCTAATAATTGCTACTGATTAAAAAGAGCAGAAGCACTTATGTTGAAGGATGGAACCTGGGACTAATGTAAGGCTTCTGATTGGATACTTAACATGCAGAGATTCCCGAAATGTCTAACTAGAGTTAAATGTGCAGCATGTGAGGAGAATAAGCTATTTTTACAGTGAGAAGAGAGAGAGAAAGAGCTCTCAGACAATAGTTGCACTGGCATAGAATAGCAAGAAAGTTACACTAATAGGCCATCCTTTTGGAAGCGCCCCTGTGTATGTGTGAGCAGGATCTATTTTGCCAGCTTTCCACATCAGGAGGAGCAGGCAGTGTTGTTATAGGCAGGGCATGGGTCAGGAGGGAATCCTGGCCTTGCCACTATTAGCACAAGCATCCAGTAAGCTTCTGGAGAGTCATACCTTTCCATGGTACATTGTGGCATGGGCAGAACATGCATGGGTGGAAAAAGCAAAGCTTCTTGGACTACAACTTCCAGAATCCCAGCTTCCTCAGCCAATGCTCATGCTGACTTGGGGATTCTGGTAGTTGCAGTCCAAAAAGGAATTTTCTCAAACTCTGGGCACAAAATTTTGGACAAGACATCTCTAGCTATGCCCAGTCCTTTAAGAAGTAAAGCTTAGACTTCCAAGAAAAGCACAACATTTATTTTTGGCTGGTTTGAAAAAAGAATCCACCCAAATGGTAAAATTAGCTGTGATTTTTTTTTCAAAATGGTGCTCAGACACTTGAACATATTTACTGTATTAACACAAACTGTAAATATGGTGTTGACCAAAACTCTTAGGATGTGTGTGTGTGTGTGTGTGTGTGTGTGTGTGTGTGTCTGACTTACGACTGCTTGTCAGTAAATAACGTGGAATGGTTGGCACTATCTGGCAGTGTTTGTGTATTATTATTTTTTGCTTTTTTGTTTCAACTTAAGGGATTCCCTGAGAGGTGATTAGGATGGTACAGGCTGGGGCCACATGTGGACCGAGCACAATTCCCCTTAGCCTCTGTTCCAGGAGTGGGAATCATACAGACTTCCAGATATTCTTAGACTGCAACTCCCAGCATTCCTCACCACTGGCTGTCCTGATGGACTTGCAATCCAACAATACTTGGATGACTATGTGATTCTCCCACCCCCTTCCCTAGCTTTTATATTTACTATCTTCCAGTTTTGAAACTATTACCTATTTAAGGAAAATAGTATAGCATTTTAAATAGCAAAATTACTTTTAATACCAAGATAACTGAGCTAAAATCTTAGAATTTCTATGCATTTTTGACAGGCTTGCTTGCATTTCATATAGGCATGCCCAGCTTTTCATCTTCTTGCTAGTTCATGTTCTGTATAAATAATCTGCTGTCAGGTCCTAGCGTAAACAATCTGGAAAAGCATGGAACATAATAACACTTTTGAATTATAAGTAATGTATCTAGCTTTAGCATTCTGTGTACTAGTCGAGGGTTGTTGTTCACTTTTTAACTACAGTTTGATGGATGCGTACAGCAAGGATTTACAGGAAAAAATATTCAGTTTCTAATTTTGGTGCCCACCTGTCAGTCCTTCTAATTTGCAGTTTTGGCCAAGTGTTCATGAACACTGATCCTAGCTCTGTGTCAGGTCTTTTTGAATAACAACTGTCCTCACAACTTAAGGCAGGTTTGAAGTGACGTTGGTGCGCACAGGAAAGCCATATGCCAGAACCACTTATCCCTGTGAATGGAAGGGTCTGTGACTAGAAAAAGTATGTGAAGATTTTTTATTAGTATTTGAATCCTCAGTGAAATAAAATGCATCCAAACACTCAAGGTGCCCATTTGAGGAAAAAGAGAACAACTCTAATAAGATTCTTTGTACTTCAGGGCTTTGAGAAAATTCATTTGTGCAAAAATATGTATTCTGTGTATGTGTGTGTGTAAATGTGCATGCACATGCATGTGCAGAAAGTGTGGGGCAGAAGATAAATTAAATCAGTGCACTTTTGCACATTGTGTAAATTTGTGCAAATTGCATAAATTTACTCAAATTGTACAAATATATTATTTTCTGCACAGGGGACATGCATTTGGGGACAGCAGTTGTATTTTCTGTGCCAAAAGCATGCTTTCTGTGCAGAAAAACCTCTGATATATAAATATGAATTTTCCCAAAGTTCCAAAGTATGAAGTCCCAGGAGACTGAATTGAAACCCTTATGTTTTCACAGAGCAGGGAGAAAATAGCTGAAGTTATACACTTTCGGATGTGGGAATGAAATGAAGACTTAAATCCCCAGGCCAGAACACTAGTTTTTATCCTGCTTCTGCTAACTGAGCTTATGAATGGTCCATATGTGTGTGTGTGGGTGGATCTGTCCATCATAATAGTAGTTCCTGACTGGATCAAATCCAAATGAAGTGAGGGCTGCTATATAGTAGTAACTTATCTAAGGGCCTTTTTGCGCTACTGTGTTATAGTGTTGTTATTCCATATTCAAGATCCTGTGGAATTCTGGGCTTTATAGTTTACTGAGGCCAAAGAGCTCTCTGACTGAGAATTCTAAATGCTCTTCCCTAAACTATAAACTCCAGTGTTCCACAGGATGTTGAAAGTGGAATAAGAGCACTATAACAGTGCAGTGTGGAAAGGCCCTAAATTAGCAAGCCCTGGTCTACCTGTTGATTTGAATCGGCTAGGACTAAAAGGAATTGAGAGAAATTTTTCCCAGATGGGAGTGAAAGGATTTGTTGATGATGCTCACCATTTTTACTTTCCTCCCTCTTCTCCTTGCTGCTTGAGCAACCAGAGAAGGGAAAATGTACCCTCTAGTTCTGGATTTCCTGCATCAACTAAAGGTGTGCAGGTCTGTGATTCTGTAACCTACGCTTATTGCTGCCCAACCACTGACTTCTTAGAGTGGCTAGGCAAAACAGCTATTGACCAAGAATCTCTAGTATTTATTCACTCAGACCTATGGAGGCAGACTTTGTTAGCCCCCCCGCCCCTTTCATTTTAGGCTCTGTAAGGGACAGAGTGAAAAGGAATGCCAGTCTGCATTTGCATTTCAACTCCATCTGACTTTGCTTTCCCAGGATCTTGTACTGTTTAGCAGTGTTTGCCTAGCTCTAGCAATATTTTAGATCCCTTCCCCTAGCTTGCAGAGTTTCCAAATATGCTCTCAAAGGCTAATTACTCAAACTGTATTTTTTCCATCTCTAGGCAGAACTTTTGACAAGTAGATTTAATGCCACATGTCATTTATCTTCAGTGACTCATGATGATCACTTGCCCCCATTAGTTTAGTACTTGAAAGATGCACTTAAAAATCATTGTGATTAATTAATCACAGAATGTTAAGATCTGGCTTTAAAATCTGAGCTGTACCTTTATGGAAGGGAGTTCAGAGCTTCTGGCATTATTGTGAACAATCACTCTATACACCCAGGTTTTGATTCAGGCAATATATTTGAAATTAGAATCTAAATAAGACAACATTTGCTTGAATTAACTTAAGAGGAATCACTAGTATTATTAAAATACTTGTATCGGTACTGCAAGTATTTAAATGGATTTATAACTTTAGCGGTAAAGCAATGATTTGTCTAAAATATTGAACTGTTTTAACAGCTACACTGTTGAAATAAGTTACTCTGTTTCAAGTGGATTCACTTCTGTTTTGAAAGAAAAAGAAGTAGTTAAATCAATTTTAAGTCCCATGAACAGGAGATCAGATTCATCACGGATGCCAAGGTTAAGTAGTAGAAGGGTCATTGTTATCTGTGGTGACTGGAAATCACAGAGGACAAAATGATTTGTGACAATCCAAGATAGTCAGGGTGTATGTCTGAAAACATGCTCACAGCCCTTATTTATGTAGACAGAGGGCACTGATTTAAGATAACCTAAGAATTTCTTGATTATGTACGCAAGGTATTACATGAGATCGTTGTTTTTAGTCCTTTTGTCACCCGACTTCAAAAAGCGAAGATATCCAGGTTCCCAAGCCAGGGCCTAATACAGTGACATGTCCAGTGCCCCACAAGATTTTATTTTTGAATCCTTGTAGGCCTTAAATTTTAGCACGGGGCTTTAAATATGCATAACATCACAGGATCAGCCTGTGACAGCACATCAGTTTTGTGGTGTAGCCTAAGTGTTGGAGAATAAGCGCCTATTGTATCACTATGATTCTGTGTCAGGGTTGATTTAGCCCCCCCCCAACACTCTTGTACATGTGGGCAACTCATAGTCTGTGGATCCCATGCAGCCCAGTCTGTCCTGCCACCCAGGTGATAAACTATTATCTGGGCAGATCTGAAGATATTTCTTTGGGCAGAGTTAAAGTCTCCTGACTAGAGAGATTATTCTCTTTAGTCAAACAGAGCAGAGGTCACCTTGCTTAGTACTGCTGCAACAGGTGCAAGGCAGAAGCTTTCCCACTCCGTCTTAGCAATCTTGATTAGGGTGTGGTGGGGAGAAGAGGGTTAAAGCTTGATCAGGATTGCTGTAGGGTTGAGGGATAAGGCTGCCTGATCATAGATGAAGCAAATGAAAACATTGCCATTGACTGTCCTTATTCTCTGAACTTGCACAAAAGATTTTAACTAGCCTTCCCCTTTTTCGCTTAAGGTTTATAAGTCTCAGGACTTCGATCTTGGAAGGTGCGTCTGTTGTTTCTATTTTTACAACACACTTAAGTGTGTGCCTAAAACCAGTCCGCACTGTCAACTGCCCTAAATATGACTGAATGGAAACAAGCTTTTCTCCTATAAGATTTAGGTTAGAAATGCCAGCACCTCTGAGGATAGATTCTTAAAAGAAGAAGGGTGTAACCCAGTATAGATTCAGTGGGCTGATGTGAGCTCCACACTGTGCTGGATTGTGATGAGATTTTTCAGGATTCTCATTCAGAAGGAGGTATGTGCAAGAATCCAAAATGTGGGGAAACAGATGTGATCTACTAATTAGCCATAATATTAATGAACAAACTACAGGTCTGTTGATCATACTGCACAGTTGTTGGCATCTTTCTATGCACTCAGAGAAATATTTTTATATTGTATAACTTATGCAATTTATAACAGAAGATTTTATTAGCTTTGCTAACCAAATTATTAACCTAATAATAACAACTGTGTAGTTCTAACATCAGTGGATGTAAATGATTCATAACTTCCTGCATTACTACATAAACAACATGGTGAAAATGAAGAATTAATCAAATAGTGTTAAGATTCTTGTTTCTGATGTGTTGCATCCTTTTTACGGTTAATAAAATTTTATTGCCTTTAAAACTGAAGATTTTGATTTTTCCCCAGCATATATCCTTCAAAAGAATGTTAGTTATGCATTGTCTTTATGATGGGAACTAGGCATTCAATTCTGAATTAGCATTTTTGTCTTAAAGATTTTCTGTGAGTTTTGCCACTGTTTTAACTGCCACAGTAACTTACATGACTCCTGTGGCAGGTTTTGAGTGGAGCAGCTGTTTCCAGACAACTGAGAAACATCTGTTGGTCTGGAATATGAAAGCGTATCTTTCTGATGAGGGAAGGTACACAGAAAGGTTTATATGAGAACATCAAAACAAGTACAGTACTAATTAAATTTTTAACCTAAATTGAAGATACTGACATTAACTTTGTAAGCCCTATATCGCCTGGAGCCTTACTGCCCCCTCTCTCATGATCTGAACTATGATCTGAGATACAAAATGAGGTTCTTATACAACCACTGTTTGAGGTCAGTTGGTTCCCACTCAAAACAGACATTACATACACTAGTAGAATGTATGCAGAGTCTTCATTTCAAGTCCTGCCTGTCAGCTGTTTGGCAGGAAACAAAGTGAAATCCCCCCTTTCTCTTTAGACCTCTGCTTCTTTTCCAGAATTGCAAATATAGATTTCTTCTATGTGTGGGGTCCCATAGCTGGATTAGGGAAATTAGAGTTTCTTTTGAAACTGACTTCATGGGGCTTCTTCCTGTTTGAAATATACCAGATTCACTCTCTCAGCAGCTGCAAAAATGTCTTGTCAACAGGAGTTTCATTGGAATGAAATTAAAAAGTAAGTTTCTTGCAATTAATCTCCAGTCACAGTTACATCTTCCTTGGATTCTCTGCACTTAACAGAAAATTGATCCAGAATAGTAAGACGCAAGTGTTTTGTATAAGTAGGTGTATTTTACAAGAAATAAAAAGGAATATAGTCAGTTGCTATGCAAACACAAACACTACATGCACACATCCCATTTTCTTGGCAGGACATCTGTCAATTAAAAAAATACCTCAGAGTATAGAAAATATGTTTAAAAATATAAAATTCAATTTTCTGGTTTTCACAAGCATATGAAACATTTTGCCCCTGTATTACCATGACCTGGTAGAAATGCTGGTTTGAAAAAGTACAGTACATTCAGGTATTGTTTTTGGGTTAAAAAAACAACAACTAATGAACAAACATAAAAAACCCAATCCACAAACTAGTCCTTTGATGGAACTGACCAGCTTGTTATGCCAGGCCAGCATCTTTAGCCATGCCATAGAAAATCCCTTTGGATTCTATGAGTCGCGAAGGTGTGTCAAATTCGGCAATTTCTCCTTTGTCTAGAACGAGGACTCTGCAAAACAAGAGGGAAATTATTTTTTTACCTTTCTGAAAATTAACTTTCTGAGAGAATGTTACCTGGTAGGCATACAGAAACTTGCATCACCACATAGTTGAATCTTTACGATTCACAGCAAATCCCCCACCATCTCTACCTTTTAAAGATACTTCTAAGTAAGTGATTAGAAAAATCATCAACAAGGAGTTTAAAACTGAACATCACTGTGTTTATGCAGCAGACATGTATTGCAACCTGAATCTAAGCACTCAGCGTGGCCATCCCACATGCTGGATATATGATGTGGAGAAAGTCATTCTAAGCCTCAGCTACTTACCTGGAAAACTGGAATGCCAGTGATTGCCTCAAGAGGCTGTATGTGTAACGAAAGGGGGAAAAAGTTATTCTGGAAATTAGATGTGCATGTAAAAAAAAAGCTGCAGTGAGTTTCTGGCAAATAGATTTTGCCAGAAAGCTTTTAACTTGCAGGAAAAATGGAGTCCTATTGGCCACAGAATTCTAGTTGTGTCTCTCGTGACTCTAGTGACCCTCTCTGTATTTGGTGAAAGTGACTGGGTTGTTTGCAGACAAAGAACACTGCTCTCATTATTTTGAGTGGGTTTTCTACATGGCCAGTTCTAGTATTCTGAACTTGTTGCCTCTTCCTATACTTCCCTAATCAACTCTTGTGTCTTCCCAGGAAAAGGACAAATTATCCTCTCACCTCATACATCATTCTGCAGCGCTTGGGTGAGACAACCTGAACACACATAAAAAGCAGTACCATCATTTCTTAGGAGTAAGAAATTAAGCTTGCTGATGGAGAAAGGCAAGCTTGTGAATTTTCTCATAAGCAAATACACTAGTTCCCATCTGCTGCTTTACATAAAATAAACTGTAAAGACATTCCCTAGAATATCAGTGGGAATCAAGCCCCTTTTAAGAATCACTTTACAATAAAACCAGAAAATGACCAAGTTACCACCCAGGACAAAGTGTAAAAGTACCAGATTTATTGTAGGAAAAATGCTGGTACAAACACTGTACGTTTCATGCTTGTGCCTGGCCGAGAGATCATCCCTCTGTACCAGTAAAACTGGCAGAAGATATGAAGTAACTGACCCCCCAAAATGGGTCAATAAAGATGCAATATCAAACTGGAATCTAACACGTTTAAGCCTCTTTGATACTGGGATTCATTATAAGCTCTATATTGGTAAACCTGTTTATTATTTTGAGGAGGTAAGAAGCCAAATGTAGAATAGCATCCCACTCAGCATTCTGGAAACACAGGAAGACTAAGCTATGTAGCTACCTGGTATAATCCATAATCGTATTCAGCCTGTGTGCTATTGTCAACACAGTACAATCTTCGAATTGTGTTCTTATTGTTGTCTGAATGAGATCATCTGTCTCAAGGTCGATGGCTGCTGTGGCTTCATCCAAAATTAGGATCCGTGTTTTGCGGAGAAGGGCTCTTGCCAAGCAAACAAGTTGTCTTTGGCCAACACTGAAAAAAACAGATGAGGATCTTTGGTTTTATTTTTCAAACTAGCAGGCACATCAAGGCTATGGCACTGGTTGCCCAAACCCCTCTGAACTCTATGCCTGTGAGTGTCTGAGGTTCTCACCCAGGACAGACAACTCGCAAGGGTCAGGTAGAGGGCTGCATTGCCTTCCCCCACGGGACCTCAGAAGTTTGCACCTCCCTGCCATGCTCCAAACCAAAATTTTAGGACATATTTTTGGGAAAAAAGGTAAAAATGCCTCATACGTGCTTTATGGGGGTATGAGGAACAATTTCACTATGTTTTGGAACTCTGTGGGCTACTTTCGGTACAGCAAAGGTCTTTTTTAAAACCAGATAAACTTTCAGTTTATTTCTTAGTTTTAAAAAAGCCTCTTCTGGATCCAAAACAGCACGGAGGGAAGAAATACAGTGCCATTGCCAATAGGGAAAGGCCTATTAAATTTTTCCTGAATTTTAAGGGAGGCAAGAGAGGGCTTGGGGCCTCAAAACAGCCTTAGGAAGCACATGGAGCCTGTAGGCCACCATTTGCCCACCTCCATTGTAAGCAAATGTTATGCAGATTCCTAGCTGCTGTTATTTGTGTTCCTCCTACTTGCTTCTGAGCTACTGTTTACAAATGCATAACACATGATATCCTCATGCTCAGCATTTCCTTACTCTTTGCATGTTGCATCCCGCTGAACCAGAGCAGCAGTTGGAAAATACTGAACACTATGGTGTCTGGGTGTTACACTGTTTCCAAGTGATGCTTCTGCCACCACATTGTTGGGCTGCAACTACCATGGGCTGGGAGGCTATATTTCCCTCTATGGGCCCACTCGACTCTTAGGATCTGTGGGGAAAGCCTTTCTCTCCATCTCACCAACATCACAGGATGAGGACACAGAAGGGAGCCTTCGCTGTGGCTGCTCCCAGTTGTGGAACTCCCACAGTAGGCTTAGTTGGTCCCACCTGCTCTCTTTCTGTTGGCAGGCAAAGACTTTTTTTTTAAATTAAGCAGGCCTTTGGCTCATTATGCTTTGTTGCAGAAGGATCTTTTAGTGAGTTATATTCTGCTCTTATTCTTCATACTATGTTGTAATGCATTTTTAAACTGTTTTAATTTGATTCCTTTAATAGAATTGTTTATTTAATGGTTTTTAAACCTTTGTGTCAGATAGGTTTTAGCTGTACCTTGTTTAATCTGTTGTAAGCTGCCTTGGGCCCCATACTGGAGGAAAAGCAGGATATAAATTAATTAAATTAATCAATGGTAATAGTGAGTGATCATGGATGCTGCCATCCAAGAGCTGCTGCTGTCCATCTGTGGTCTAAACATTACCACAAGATACAGGAGGGTGGAGGAGGAGTCTGGGTCTACACATTCCGTGTTAATACTGAATTAATTAATTAAAAACTTTTGATCTTGCTTTTTCTCAGAAGACTTCCAGGTGGCTAAGAAGCAATTAGATAAAATAATAAAATAACAACTGCAAAACCAGGAGAGATTAAAATGATTGTCATATAACATGATTTTTAACAAAATTTCAGCAACTTTAACCTTCACTCAAGCAAGCAGGACATTTTAGTCCCCTGGCATAACATTTTGTTGCAAACTCCATGCAGAACTAGGCATATAATGACAATTTTTTTTAATGCACTCAAAAATGTCAGAGTTTAAACCACAGTTCTTTTTAACAAACAAAAACAGTAGTGTTTTTAAGACAAAGAAATTATCTGTGTTATAATTTTTCAACAAAAAGAACACCTGACAACTGCAAGCAATGTTGTTCCATACTGGCTTCAATTCAGCACGGCTCAGTGTAGCATAGAAGTTCTGCGTACAAACCTATGCTACACTGAGCCATATCCCAAAGACTTACTGTACAGCCTCTGAAGCTTCTCTGCATGGCCATTCTATGTCTATGTCTTCTGGGAGGCAGGCAGGATCAGAGAAGTGTCTCCATAGCCAGATGGAAAATGATTACAGCAGTGTTGAGTTTCGCTGAGGTCTCAGTGCTGAGATAATCTCATTGTTTTGTGTCTAGCTGTAGGGACATAGCCAGCCACTTTTTTGATCCTGCCCATGCCTGCTCCCTGTAAAGCATGGGATAGCCATGCAGTGGGTGGTGGGCTTCAGATGCTGCACAGGAAATTGGGGGTGAGCGCTTTGGGCACTGTGGAAGGAGGAAGGGAATATCAACCTCCAGAGTGCCCAAAAAGGGAATATGCAGGCCTAAGAGAAACTTAAGTAGAGGTGTATATTCCTAACAGGATGCCAAACATCATGTGAAGATGTTTCCTGGTTCTGGATGTTTGGCAGCCCCACATTTAGTTAGGTCCAACTGGTGGATTTAGTCTACAATAAAAGGCAACCCACATGCCTATTTGGTCGTCTAAATACATTACGGAATTTATTGCCCCAAAAGTGGGGAAACTCCTACTTGACAAGACTAACCACAAGAATTGTTTTTTGGGGGACAGGTACAAACTTGTAATATGGGCCCCTACATATATTTTGGCCCTGTAAATCCTACCAGCTGCACTGTCTCTTAGAGTCCCAGGAATTAATAGCCCTGATTATATATGATGTTTGACCCTCACACCAGCTGTCCTTTTTGTACACACACAAGGAAGACTGTATCTGTGCATGCATGTGGGGATAAGAAAGTGGGCCGGAGGGGGGTGACATCCTTGAAACACCCCATGAAGGCTGAGCATACTCAGTGAGAACAGAATCCAAACTCAATATAGAAGAATAACTTGGCTGGAATGGTCAACAGAAGCACTTCTCACGGCAACATTCTGGTGTATCTCATTAATGAATAGGATTTCTTCTCAATATCTATTTTTGAAAAGGATTTAATTACCTAAGATTTTCTCCTCCTTCTGAGCATTCATAGTCCAGCATAGCTGGCTGACTGCTGACAAACCTCTTCAAATGCGAGAGTTCAAGAGCCTTCCATATTTCTTCCTCAGAATATTTATTAAAGGGATCCAAATTCATACGAAGTGTTCCAGAAAAAAGAACAGGATCCTTAACAAAACAATCACAATTCTGTTAGAAAACGACTCTTTAAAAAACATAAGGGTCATCTAGGAATAAATAAATGTACTTTAATGTGTTTCTAACTCAACAGTGAATTTATGTGGTCTTTCCCTGTGGTCTAGTTTGCTCTCAAAAGCAATGCTATGTCCAGTAATGTGGTGGATTCATTTTTATTTTCATAACGTAATGCACTAGATCCTTTATAACTGCATGGACATGAAGTAATCATCAAAACAAAGTTCATGATCTTCATGATCTTCAGGAATGGAGGCCAAAGCCAAAACCAAAGTTACACTGGCGTCCAAACAGTAGCATGAAGTCAAATAGTGGAAGATACTTTTGAGATCTCATGACCTTGAGTTATAACATATGTGTCATATGTAAACTCTGAACATGGCTCATCACCCAAACACATGATATTCCGGAAGTTTTCATTGTGGGCACCTTCGGATGTTGGTTGTGGTCAACTGCTGTTATCTGCTTTTGCTTGTGACTGTAGGTATTCTGAATCATGGCATCTGGTCTGGCATACAGTGTACACCTGCAGAGCACCAACAGTAGCAGGCAGGAGGGGGCACTGGCAAAGGATCTCCCAGAGACAACAGCAGTGACACCAGACCTAACACTTGTTAGTACTGCGCAGGAGGAGGCATGAGGAACCCTTTTTGAATGTCTTTTACCACAAAAACCCTATGGTGAACCAATCCAAAATGAAACAAGTAAGACTGCCAGAAGATGAGTCTCTCAGGTCAGATGACATTCAATGAGCTAGTGGGGGAGAGCAGAGGACTACTATGAATAGCACTGTGGCTGGAACTGGACTCAAGCCAAAGGAACACTCAGCTGTTGAAGTGCTCAGAGGTGCTCAGAAAGTCTGAACCTGCACAATGTATGCTATAGGAATATGGAGTAAGAGAAGCATGAATCAGGGGAAGCTAGACATACTAAAACAAGAAATGGAACATAAAAAATTTTCAATACTTGGGGTGAGTGTGCTCGAGTCAATAGGAATGGAATATTTTGAGTAAGATAATTACACAATGTTTTACTCAGGAAATGAAAATCTAAAAAGAAATGGGGTGCCATTTATAGTGAGGAGAAATGTAGCAAGAGCAGTCAAAAGATATAAAGCCAAGTTTGACTGAATAATATCAATAAAATTTCAGGGAAAACCCATCAATATAACCATAATCCACGTTTATACTCCAACTATAGAAGCAGAAAAACAAGAAATTGAAAGATTCTAGTCCAGGAGGAAATTGATCATACACCAAAACAAGACTTCTTGTTAATCATAGATGATTGTAATGCAAAAGTAGGAAACAGAGCAGAATCAAAGTTGGTAGGAAAATTTGTCGTAGGAGTGAGAAATAAATTAGAAGAGCTATTGACTGAAATTTTGCGAGGCCAACAGTTCGCTCATCGCTCAAAGCAACCAAAGAGGCAACTGTATACAGAGACATCATCGGATGGCCAATACAGAAATCAAATAGCCACATAACTGGAAGCAGAAGATGGAGAAGCTCCAAAATTGGGTCCCAATCTTGGGACAAAGGTGGCTTAGAAATAAAATGAAATAAATAAAATAATTCTCTCTGCAAGAACAAGACCAGGAGCAGACTGTGGCACAGCTAATATCAAAAATTAGAGGAAAGCTAAAGAAGAACACTAAATAATCATTGTGTCAAAATATAAGCTGATGAACATCCCTGTGGATTTTAAAGATAATGTAAAAAATAGCGTAAATTTATTAAGCCTAACTGGCCAGGAGCCAGAAGAACTCTGGACTGAATCCAGAGACACTGTCAGTGAGGAATGCAAAAAGATACTATCTACAGTAAAAAGGCAAGAGAAGCCTCAACGGATGATGGATTAATTACTTAATTCTTCAAGCAGTTAAGAACATACAAGAAGCAAAAGAAAAAGGGAGCAGAAATAGGGCCAGAACCCTGAATACAACTGTTTAATGACTTATGTGTAGGGACAATGAGAACTACTGTAATAATGCAGAGAAACAGAAAATGACAATAATAACGAGAAGGGAGGAACAAAAGTCCTCTTCCACAAGATCTGAGAAATCAAAGAAAATTTAAACCAAGAGTGGGGATGCTATGCTACCAGCAAAGGAACACATTACTTGAGCAAGTACAAATAAAAAGATGATGGAAACAATACACTGAAGAACTGTATAAAAGAGATAAAAGAATGAAGGAAGATCCATTTGGAGATGAACCCACAATTTTAGAAAGTGAAGTAGAAGCTGCACTCAGACCAATTGGGAGAAATTGATCACCTGGAACAGATGGTATCCGAATAGAATTGCTTCATTCTACAGAGACAGAATCTACTCTAGGTCTAACTAAAATCTGTCAGCAAATACGGCAAACAAAAGAATGGCCTAGAGATTGGGAATGCGCCATATACATTCCAGTCCTCATGAAAAGGGACACCAGGGATTGTAGTAACCACAGGACCACTGCATTAATTTCCCATGCAAGGAAAGTGATGTTCAAAATTCTACAACAAAGACTTTTACCATATATGCAGTAAGCAATGCCAGATGTGCAAGTTGGGTTGAAGAAAGGAAGAGGCACTAGGGATCATATTGCAAAAGCGCATTAGATAATGGAGCACACCAAAAAATTTCAGAAGAAAATTAGCTTGTGATTTATAGATTATAGCAAAGCCTTTGATTGTGTAGATCACAAAAAACTATGGATCGCTCTTAAAAGAAATAGGTGTGCCCCAACATTTGATTGTTCTGATGTGTAACCTGTACTTGGGACAAGAGGCTATCATCAGGTTAAAATATGGAGAAATGGAATGGTTTCCAACTGGCAAAGGGGTCATGCAAGGCTGCATTTTATCACCCTATCTATTTAACTTGTACATTGAACATATCATATGTAAAGAAGGATTAGAGTCAGAGGAAGATGGTGTGAAAATTGGAGGAAGGAACATCATTCATTTAAGATATGTAGACAACATTATACAGCTAGCAGAAAGGAATGATCACTGAAGAAAGTCAAGAAAGAAAGTGTAAAGGCAGATTTACAGCTGAACATTAAGAAAACAAAAATAATGACCACAGATGATTTATCTCACTTTGAAGTAGACAATGAAGATACTGAAATAGTTCAAGATTTTCCATACCTTGGCTCAGTCATTAATCAGAATGGAGACTGCAGTCAAGAAATCAAAAGAAGACTAGGATTTGGAAGGGCAGCTAAGAAGGAAGTAGGCAAGATCCTGAAGTGCAAAGATATATCACTGGATATTCAAGTTAGGTTTGTCCATACCATTGTATTTCCCATTTCTATGTAGGGTTGTGAAAGCTGGACAGTGAAGAAAGCTGATAGGTACAAAATCAATTCATTTGAAATGTGGTGCTGGTGGAGAGTTCTGTGGATACTGTGGAGTGCTAAAAAGACAAATAAAACTCTCATGAAACTTCCAAGGAACCCTGATTGAGAAACTCTGGCCTAAGGTCACCCCATCGTTTTTCAAGGCTGAGCAGGCATTTGAACATTGATCTCCAAAATTTCTGATCCAATCCTCACGAAAGGGGACACCAGAGATTGCAGTAACCACAGGACCACAGGCTGGCTCTTATTTTACAGGCCTTGCTTGACCATAAATGAATAGTTTGCTGTATAAACCAAAGTTTAGAGCCCCTCTCACGACACAAGCTGACTTACCTGAGGAATTATTGTTAGCCTCGATCGTAAGTCATGAAGGCCAATATCTGCAATTCTCAGTCTGTCAATTTTGATTTCTCCTTCTACAGCTTCTAAGATTCTGAAGAGGCAGAGGGTCATAGAGGATTTGCCAGCTCCGGTTCTTCCAACAATCCCAACCTAATTCATATATTTTGTGGAATGGGGAATATTTATTAGTCTTTAAAATCAATCATTTTTGCTAGGTTATAAAATAAATCAGCAATAGAACTACTATTCGTCTGTTTCTTAGCAAGAATAGATAAAATATTTGTTGATCTTCTATGGTTGTGTTTCCCACAATCATTTTGCATTTCTTTTCATTGTGTGATAGTCTCCTTGCAAAAGGAAATTTGTGTTGTTGGGGTCCATTGCCTTGGAAGGGATTATTATCAAGTGTTATGAAAGGGAAACATGTGTCTTCAAAGTGATAACTTTATATATCCCCTCCTGCAAGTTTACTGCATTATAACAATCACAATCTAATTTATACATTTGAAGGATTAGGAACAAAGTCCACTTGTGACTTAGATAATGGCTCCCTCAGAGGGTAGAAAGCAATCATGCACAACACCAAATCCAAGGGAATTTAGTTTTAATCTTTGTCTAGATTATAGTTTATCACCAGTGATTTTTCCTCTGCTGTTTTTATTATATCCCACAAAAGGGAATCTGAAATAAAGGTCACTTACTTTACAGTGTGCTTACTATATAAACGGAAAAGAACCTTTTCCTTGCTCTGTGTAGAAGCCTCTTTGAGTCACTTATAGATTTCCATAGGCAGAAGGGGGACAGATTTTTTGGTTTGCACAAGATTCCCCTTTCTTGTGCACGCATCAAGTCTCTCCCCCACATTGCTCTGGAGAGTTCCCCACACCTCTGAAGAAAATTTTGGAGTGTAGGTGAGGGCAGAATAAAGTGCAGTCCTCTGTTGGGTCAGAGAGCATTCATGAATGGAAGGAACAAGTTGAAAGTTACAGAATGCCTCCCTGGACAGGGTAGAAGATCTTTGCTGTTTTCTTCTCTTCCCCTAGAGCCCACTATGTCTTCTGAACATCTCTGGAGGTTAGGGAGGATCCTCTGAAACAGTGCTGGATGTTGTGCAGAGGGCTGCAGAAGGAGTTGGAATTGGGAGCAAACTATCTCCTCTCTCTCTGAGTGGTTGTGTAGAACTCGTTGTGTGGAACTCATTTGACACAATGGTTGGTGGGATAAAAATTCTTGATCCAGCCCCACATTTAAAAAACTTCTCTGATACAGACTGTCCTTCAGGACATGTTTACTGTTTTATGATATGCTGGTCTAAATGGGATTGTTAAACTGGGTTCAACAAAAACAAAAGCAAACGTGTTTCATACTTTACCTCCAGCCCACAATGCTTCCCTACCCAGCCCACAAGCTTCTTTCACTATTTTCCTTGATTAAGGGGTATTAGAGTACTCTAAGAAATACTGTAGAATCACAGCCACTGCTCATTTTTAAGTAGTTATGCCAACTAGATTTCAGGGCTAGTTCATGAGACCCAAATGGTGGTTGATCAAACCTGTGCAGACATTTTCAAGCAAGGATGTGAGCATGGGATTACTTTCTTACTCATACAGATGACGACTCAGCCTATGTCTTACGGAACAACAAGTGAAGCTATTGGTGGAATTAACCCATAAAGAACTTCTTCAGCATCCACAAATTAGAGCTTGAAGTCTCCAACAGGAATTCCAGAAGTATGACTACACACACAGTAAGAATTTGTTGCTGAGAGGTCTGCAAGCTCACAGAGGTCAAAAGAAAGACACTGGGGTTCAGTCTCCTGCATTCTCAGGTTAGACTAGGAAAGATGCTCCCTGCAACGGGAAAGCCTGGAGAACTTACTTTGACAGTCAGTGTAGCCTGAAGTAGGACTCATTTAACCCTCCAGATGCTGCTAGACTATAAGCTTCAGCATGCTTTACTACTCGCTATGGCTGTCAGGTCTTGCAGTTCAAAGATGTCTGGAGAGATGCATGATTTTTACCCTTGGTATAAATGATGGGTGAACAACTCCACAGGGATCAGGAACCAGTTCCCTATTTAACCCCTGTGGGTTAATGACAACCCACAACAACACTCTAAGTACCTCTGTTTTCATCTGCATCCTTCCAAAAATGGTGTTAGAAAGTGACATTACATCACCTCCTGTTCCCATCTGGGAATGATATCGATGAAACAGAGATATTTGGGTATATGTAGGGGAGGAGCTGGGTATGTATGTGTGAATCTTTCTGCATTTTCATTATTGAAGTCCGTTTCTGCATGGATTTCAGGCAAAAATTGCCCCCTCCTCCATGTAGGAATTTGTAAAAAACATTTTTTGACATTGGGTCCCTTATGGGGATGGGTAGTGGGTGAGGTTGTCGGGTTTTAAAAGTGAAGCCTGGGAGATTGCCTCCCAGCTGCACTTCTCCCATCCTTCATGAAGATAGTACTAAACTAGACAGATCCTTGGTCTGACTGTAGAAAAAGAAGTTTCTGATGTGCTTCAGATGAAACTGAAAGCTTGCAAACCCAGCTTATTGAAAATATTACTTGATTCTAGTCATGGCAACTAAATGATCGTATTGAGATCATACCTTTTCCCCACCTTTCACATTCAGGCTGAGGTCCTTCAGCACCAAGTCCAAGCCTTTCCTATACCTTACAGAATAGTTTGTAATTTGCACTTCCCCGTGGTTAGGCCAGTCGTCGGGTGGTCTTTTGTCTTCAATTACCCAAGGAGCCTGGAAGGGAAAGCAACAGGGTAAGAGAGAGCACAGACATACTGCATTAGAATTAAAACAACACTTAAAAAAAAAGAAAATAATATAGTAAAATATAATACTTTGATATAATGTTAGACTAAAAGTTCAAGGATAGTTGACTTGTTGAAGGATAGTTATTCTGTTCTTTACCTTAATAATTAACCTGGTCTTGTCATTTGCATTGCTTGTTTGCAGTTATTTGAAGTGAGTAAGTAAGCTATGCTTCACCATATGCCACTGTGTCCCATCATCAAATAAGATAAAGAGATGATACAAATATTTGTTACTGTGCTCCTGTATACAGTATCACATGTGTCTAATTAGATACACAATATATACCCATTCTGAGAAGTGCATGAGAATCCCTTCTTTTAATTAGCACTAGTGTGGTACATGAGAGGCCCATGAAACGTTCTTTTATTGATTATACTGAAGAACAAAGAATTGTAAAACAAAATACACTCTTAACCTTCCATAACTATATGATTAGAAAATAGATAAGAATCATAACAGCTGGATGTAATATTCTGCGTTAAACCTTATAGCTCATTAAGCATAAGAATAACCAAGCCAAATAAAATAAAAACAGATTTACTAAAAATATTATTCCAAAATATCAAATGGAGGGCCATGATTAGAAGACAAGTCCCATACACCATTATCATTGCTCTTCCAATCCTTGAGAGACCTCCTAGAGATGTACACATTCATACTAAAAGATAAATGAATTAGAAGCGTAAGTAACACAGTGCCCTTGGTTATATTAGTATCCTACTAGCAGGGGAATGCAGAGAATTTCAAATTGCATCTCTCCCTTTATCTGCAGAATGGAACGTGACAATTATTAAGATATTCAGAGGGTGGGTTGGTATCAAATGCAAATATGTTCAAAATAACCTCAGGCATTTCATAGCCTAATTACAATAAGTGCCATCCAGCCAAAGTTACACACTTTTATGTTCAGTTTACATCAGTGAGAAAGCAAAGACTGTATTTAACTTTTCCCCATTTAAAATCAAAAAGGTTTCAAACTGCTTAAAATCAGTTATGTCATGCCCTACACTTAATAACATTTAAGAGTATATTCTTCACAACTGTGTGAAGAAATAATTGCATTTATAGCTAAGCTTGCTCTTTCTATGATGAGCAGCACTCTTCATTCTATGCAAGCAGCCATGTAAAACTTAAAAGCTTGCACATTGCTTTACTAAGGAAAACCTTTTGGCCATGATCCTGGTTGCCAGTATAAATTGACCAGCAGAAGTGGTGGCAGTGTAGATACAAAGAAAAAATAGTTGTGGGTGCTGTGACAGTGAGTGGTGGTGGTGGTGGAAGGACAGCAGTGAAAACCATTCTACTCAGAGGGGGACAACTGAGCTGGCAAGACAGCTTTCTCTGGTGACAGAGTTGGCTTTTTCTACTGCCCCTGCTGCTGCTATGCACCATTCCAAAAGGTGTCTAATGCAAGTGTGAAGGACAATTTGCCAGCATAAGGCACCAACACGATTTTGTTGTATCTTCTTCGTAACTTCTATTTGATGAGGGTGTTAGAACAGACTGTTTACAGAGAATGATCAAGTCAGATACTGCATCCACAATGTAGGTCTATAGGTCAAGTGTCCTTCCTTTGAGTGGACTTTCATACTTTTAAACTGGAATGCAAATTTGCTTAATCATCAGTACTCTTATTTGAGACTTCCTGCTAATTCAGGACAGATATGAGACGGGAACCAATAAAACAAAGGAACAGATATCAGCTGATGGACATAACAATCTCTGTGTGTGTGCATATCTATACACACACACACACACACATCTAGACAATACAAGAATTATACATTTGTATGACAAATCAAGTTAAAGAGGGGCACATTTAAGCTGCACACATCAAGACTAAAGCCCCCGACAATACAGTTGGCCCTCCATATTTGCAGGTTTGATTGTCATGGATTTGATTATTTGTGAGTTACTTCAACCCCTGCAGCCCCTGGTGCTTTTTTTCTGGAGGAAGCCTCCCCTCTTGGAGGCTGTGATCAGGCTATGCAGCCCTTTAAAAATCTGCCTCTGGTCCTCCTCCTCCTTCACCAACTCCTGCCTGGCCAGCTAAGGATGGCTTGCACTCTGATTACTCAGCACCACAAACCCTCTTCCGATGCCCCCCTCCACACTCAAGAAAAGGACATGGGCAAGAGAGAAGTATAGGGCCACCGTGCCGACCCCACCTTCTCTCTCCTTTCCCTGACCTGGTTTGTACCCTGGTTAGGTCTCCCCTCCATGCCTTGGCTCCCCTCCCACAGACACACACATTTTGATGTTTGCAATTTTTCCACTTCTGCAAAGGTCCTGCTTCCCTAACCCTAGCAAATGTGGACGGCCAACTGTATGTGTTTCCAGGAAGAACCTTTCCCATTATGACTCTTAGAGACTGACCTCAGTTTCAGTTTCTGAGTATTCCTTCACTCTTTCTACAGCCACAATGTTGCTTTCCAGGTCAGAGGTCATTCGCACCATCCAGTTCAGAGACATCGTCACCTAAAGAACGATAAAAATGTGTGAGCCACTGGAGACTAAAATCGGGGCTTCATGGTTTTCAAACCAAGTACTGAAACTCAGCAAAAAAGAATTGAAAACTCTAACAAATGAAGTGTTGTAGTAGAAATGGGAGGCACAGGCCTCACCTTATAGAGAACTTGGAAAATATTCTTGGAGGAAGGTGACTAAAACTCCCCCCAAGTCACTATTGCTGCTGACTCGAAATTTCCGGGACCTGTAGTCCACAACTGTAACATTTCCAAGCTCTGTTTCTGTCTCTATGCACACTACTGCCCTTTCACATTGTACTTATTGACCTTTCTGTAAGGTCTACTCATCTCTTTTTCCCCCATGCCATTGTCTCTTCATTCTCAAAAAGGCTCAGCCAGGAAGGGAAAGGCTTTGGCCTCTAAATCTTGTGGCTTCCCCTTGCTTACAACCACAGCACTTCAACATGGCTAAAATTCCAGCATCTAATCATACCACAAATCCCTATAAGGAAATGAGAATCCAAACACCCAGTAAACCACAGAACCTCCAGTATTGCACCTCATGAATTTTTCTAAGGGCTTCTTATACACTATAAAGGGTATGACTATTTCTTATATTCCATTTAATATAAATGCAGAGTGGTAGAATTCGTTGCTCTGCCGATTGTAACATAGGTCCCCATTGTTACTGAGGATAAGATTCAATCAGTGTTGTCTCTCTCTTCCTCCAAATCAGCATTCATAGCTTTTAAAGCTCAGAGGCGTAACTTAAATCCTTCCATTTGACAGAAGGTATAGTATAGGCTCGGGCATTTCAGAACCAATTTCTCCATCAAAGGTGGCAACTTCTGACTAAGCTACTACAGCGATGCACCATTTAAACTGAAACTTCGTCTTCTACTTCAAGAAATCAAAGTTACATAGAATTCTCACCATCATCTTACTGAAAATGTGGTCAACTACATAAGCTGGTAGCTAGAAAAATATGCTGCCCTCAAATATACCTATACATATCCACAGCTACAGAGTTTGGAATCATACTACATATCCATGTTGCCTGTGTAATTCTGTGAATTGTAGTCCAAAAAGGTAATTTTCTCAATAATAAATAAAATAAATAAGCTCTGCATATGTGTAATGATGACAGTAAGCTGGATCTTAACAAGCCAATAATTAGCTTTTAATTCTATTAAAGAAATTGACTGCACTCAATCCCTAGCTTCTGCAGTATTCAGGATGTACAGAATCTGATGAATGATGTGCTGGGTCTCGTAATGCCACATCATTGAACAGACCAATTTAAGCAGGCATCACAGTGTCTTGTAAAGGATCTTCTTTTACATCCTCTTTTGTTCTCTTTATATTTTACTTATTTTTACTGCATTTCTTTCAATGAGATTGCTCCCTTCCCCATTCCCACAATAAAAATGCTATAGCAATAGGCACATAAAGCCAGAACCCCTAGTGTAAAGGTCAGACCATAATGAGGCTTCAGTTCTACTTCTGATGTGAGCAATCTTCCAAATTACACTCCACACACCTGCAATGCGTAAGACACAGAAAGTCCAACCAGGCCAGCACTCAGGCTGCTTTTACCTAACACAGCAAAAAGAGCTGCAAAAAATACGACACAATTGCCTACAAATTCGACTCTGATTCCCAGCCATCTGTCAAAGTAGAAAAACAGAGACGTTAGAACAAACTTCAAAATAAGAAAACGCTGTTCATCCAATGTAAAGGTAAAAGCTACATTTAATAAAAGAAAAGATTTGTTTTACCTGTTGGATACAATTCCAGGATAGTAACTTTTCTGATTGTCATTCACCTTTCTGTCACTGATGTGAATAAAAGACTTCTCTCTTCTGTAAGCTCGGATGACACTTGCTCCAGTGATTGTCTCCGAAAAATGAGAATAAATGGGGGATCTGCTCACAGATTCCAGCCGTTTTAATTGGCGAGAGGTAGCTATGTAAAACCGCTGCCATCAATCAATCCAATGATTAGAAAAACAAAACAGAACAGAAACAAGCAAAAACATTTTAGCCATTTGATCAGATGGTGCCACTGAAATTTAACAGTCTCAAGAGTGAGAAATACCTAGGAAAGAAAGGCCAAGAACCTCTTTGGCAGAGTGTAAAGCTGTCCATGTACTTAGGTTGGTGGCTGTGGAGGTAAAAGTTGCTCTTTCTTCTCCAGATGGCTTCTTGGTGCAGCTCCTCTCCTGGCCATTAATTGACCATGGGGGTGCTTCCAGGCCCACTCTCATAGCCGATAGGTGGCTGGGAATGAAACTGGACTAGGGAGCTCTCTGGATACCATTGCACTGCTAGGCCAGAGGCACTGTGTAAGGGGGCACTCATTACCTCCTTGTGCAACACGTGATATGCAGTGTAACCAGGGATATAATCAGACAAACCATCAACCGGATTCTGACCAAAATCTGTACATAATTCCAGGGTATTTCCCAACCAAATCTCTCTCCAAACTTTGAGGCAAACTGTGGGACACCAGAATTGTGGTAAAACCTTCCCTGAGTTGTACCATTTTAGTCTAAAGGTTATGTTTGCACATTTAAATGCCCCTACACAAAATCCTCTTGCATGGAAAACACTGTGGGTACTCATTATCATATATGGTGGACATGCTGCCTTGCAAGAAACTTTTGGAGAAAAGTTCATGATACAGTTCAGAAGACGATAAATTTAAAATTTGAAATGAAACCCGAAATGTATTTACTTAATATGCTGAGGCCACAGAAAGAAATGAGAAAGAACAAAAAGATAACTTTATATTTGATAACAGCAGCAAGATTATGTTAAGCCCAACACTGGAAAGAGGAAAAAGGGCCCAACTACAGAAGAATGGAAAATTAAAGTTACAGATATGAAAGAAACAGAAAAGCTTTCCAGCCTGCTAAAAGAAAATTCCACTCAAAAATTTGATAGAGAATGGCAACCAGTGACTAATTGGATTATATGTAAAGAGAGATAATGTAAAATAGGTGTAAAAGAGTAAGAAAAATGGGAAGTGGGAGATAAATGGATAAAAATTATAGACACTTACATATATAACTGTTAAAATTGGTTTGTATAGAGGATAAGAAGAATAATGACAAAAAAAGGTGTAACTAACAAAACATTAAGAGGGGATAATTTGGGGAAAATGCTAAAAAATGGAATTGAGGGCTGGGGAGATATATATACTGTATAACTATAGAAAAGATTGATCTAAAGAGAGGATGTGTTTTATAAATATTTTGAATTTTTTTTGTTAATAAAAAGTACAAATTAAAAAAAAAGAATTATGGTAAAGCCTTCTCTGGGTTGTACCATTTTAGTCGGAAGGTTATGTTTACACATTTAAACGCTCCTACACAAAAACCTCCTGCATGGTCAGCTTTGTTTTACTTTATAGAGAATTCAAATATGTAAACCATATGTAAACCCTTAAGTCATATCTTTTTGAAATCATATTATCACTCAAGCCCAAAGGCAGCATTTACTGGTTCCCACACTACCATTCTAGTGTCCCTGCTCCTCATTATTTTCCTGCCAGAATTGCCAGTTCGCCCTCTGGACTGAATTTTTAACATGAAAATGCAGACTGTTCCTCATGGCCATGGGATACTTGAAGGAAGGTGATATCATGACAGAACAGGAGACCTGTCCAGAAGACAGCAAAGAGGGCACCAGCACCACTATCCAGGTCTTGGGCTTAGTTTCAGCCTCAAAAAAGGCCACACATTCTACCAAACCATTCTCCTTGGTGGAGGGTGGGGAGACAGGATCAGGAAGCTCTTCTTGAACTTCTTCCATTAAGCCTTCTCTGCTGCAAAAGGAATGTGAGATCACTTCCTGGTTTGGAAGCTGCTTTCCCTCCCACCCTCTGTTAGGAAATGAGAGTTCTCAGGAAACATGAAAAGATACATTTTCTGTATGCAGTCTGTGAGAGAAGGAAAGATGAAATGCAATACAGCATCCAACCTTTAGTGTGGAAGTACCCCTAATGTTTCAGAAAGAACTGATTAATTGGTTGAATGGACCTATTAACTCAGTAAATATATTAATCTGAGCCGGAAACATGCTTGTCATGATTTAGGTAATGCTTTCAAAATGAGTTTTTAAATGACTGGCCTATGTAAATTAAGGACAGGCACACTCATTAAAATGTATTAAAAGGTATACTGTGTCATTTCAATCGATTAAATAACTGCTTAAAAGAGAAGCTATTTCATCAACCACAAATATTCACAGGTGGCTGGCAGCCTTAGGAAAACCCAGAAATTTCTGTTCTCACATTGAGAATGGCAGTAGCCGAGTTTCAGAATCCATCCAAATGTGCAATTGACCTGCTTCATTCACCAAACTTTATGGAAGTCCAGATGTCACGACCTTATACTTCTAAACCACCTTCTTGAGTTTTCCCACAGCTTCTTCCATTTTTCTATCACAGAAAATCCATTAAGAAAGAAAAGACAGAATAGTTGCTCAGTGTCTTGACCTGGTAGCACTGAGAACAGTCCATTTGGAAGCACCCTTAGATGAGTATATTACCTGCAATAGTGGCTACTTTTGGGACAAAAGGGATCATGTATGTGTATGTGTAGGTGTTTGTGTATGTTTTGTGTGTGTGTGTGTGTTTGTGTGTGTGTGTGTGTGTCTAAATCAGCTCTGGTAATTAACAGTGATTAAGATAAACCTGGATTTATCAGAACTATGATGGTACTAGATTACTGGATGGCTTTATAACCACCAGAGAAAATCAGACAGATTGATGGGTTGTAGTGTGTGAGTGTAGTTTCTCAAGCAATGGGGAAAACAGACTTCCTTTAAAAACTATGCTTACGAGAGAGCACAGTTTGACCGGAAGAAAGCATGGTGCAGTGTTTGATCAGGACTTGGGGAGACCAGACTTTGAATCCCCACTCAGACACGGCGACCCAGTGGGCGACTCTGGGCAACTTACACTCTCTCATCCTAAGAGAGAGGTAATGGCAAACTTCCTCTGAACAAATTCTGCCAAGAAAACCCAAGGGTAGGACTGTAGTTGAAGGCACATAACAACAACAACAAAGAACATACAGTGGACCCTCAGTATCTGTGTGGGTTTGGTTCCAGGACCCCCCTGCGGATACCAAAAATGCAGATGATCAAGTCCCTATGAATAAAATGGCATAGGGTAAGAGAAGCAGAGACAGTTGCAAGTCCCAGCTGTCAGGCATGCTGCGAGACGTGCATGTTTTGGACTCCCCTGCCTCCTTTGCCACTTCTGTGGGATTGAAAATGCAGAAATAGTCAGAAAAAAAAATGACCATATCTGAGAACTAGTGCAACTGGACTGAAAAGCAGTCCCAGGGCAGCAGTGAAGGCAGTGACAAGGCCCAGCTGCCAGGCATGCATTCGTAGGCCTTGTGAAGTGGGCAGCTGGTGGGATCCTCAGAAGAAGAGGAGAGAGATGCAAGTCCCTATTAATTAATATGGTGTAAGGCAGCAGTGGAAGTAGCGGTAAGCCCTGGCCAGCAGATGCGCTGCAATCACGTTCCCCCACCTCTGGGGAGCATGCCAGATACCCTCTTCTGCCTTTGGAATGAACGAACAGAAGCCTCTTCAAGGCCGTGCTGCAGTGCTTCTGCTCTTTCATTCCAAAGGTGGGAGCAGAAGGCTAGTGTGCTCCCCAGAGATGGGGAAGCTCAATCGTGGCATGCCTGCTAAGTGGGCTCGCCACTGCTGCTGCCGCTGCACCCTCCTCTCCTGAAGTTTTAGGCTGTTGTGTGCAGGAGGATTTTGGAAACAGTACAAGAGCAAGAAGTGCTGCAGCAGGACCTCGAAGGTGCTTCTGATCATTCATGCCAAAGGTGGAAGTGGGCAGCTGGTGTATTCGCTGGAGGCAGAGGAGTCTGATCGCAGTGCACCTGCTGGCTGGAGCTTACCACCACCCTTGCTGCTGTTCTAATAGGGACTAGAGTCTCTCTCCTGCACTTCCGAGGAACCCACCAGCCACGCACTCCCCAAGGCCTTAGAATGTGCATCTGAGGGCTGGCTCCTGTTACTGCTACCATGGGACCACTTTTCGGCCTGGCTGCATTAGATGTCAGGTTTCCTTCCTTCCTTCCTTCCTTCCTTCCTTCCTTCCTTCCTTCCTTCCTTCCTTCCTTCCTTCCTTCCTTCCTTCCTTCTTTTTTAAAATTATTTCTGCAATTTCAGTTCACAGTTAGTTAAATCTGTGGAACTGGACCCCGTGGATACCAAGGGCCCAATGTATGTTTATCCTGCTAAATTTATGCTCCTGCTTATATTCAAGGAAGTGATGGGCAAAGATAATCCCTATTACCTGAGCAAAGAAGTACAGGATTGCAAGAGGAATTATGACCACAGCAAAGAGCGGGGTGCTTGCCATAATGACAATCATTGTTGATATGGAGGTAAAGAAGGTTCCAAGGAACATCAAGATGGTTGGTGGTATTACTTCATCAATCACATAGATGTCTTTAGAGAAGCGGTTGATGATTCGGCCTGTTGGAGTTGTGTCATAGAATGACTGTGGAGTGTGGAGTTTGTTTGCCAGTAATCCTGCATGAAGAGTGCGAGCTGCTCTAATGCCACCCATGGCCAAGGTGAAAGAGGAGATCAGCACAAGAAGACCTGTTGGCAAAAACAGAGAAATACTCACAGTAAGTGTCCCATTCATATATAGTTCCACTCTCAAGAACAGCCCTGAACACTTTGTTGCTTAAGCAACAACTTAAATTTATTATATAGGGCCCTAACATTTAATTACAGGGTAAAATGTAGTTATCATTGAGGCACTAGTTATGGGAATCAATGAAGGACCAGTTACAGAAAGATCCATCGTGGCTGAACATGAAAAGGTTTGCATACACATGTGGTTCTTAAGCACTGATGCCTTCAGGACTACTACTCTGAAATGTTTGTTTTTTGCAGACCACAATCTTTCTTTATCTTTATCAATGTTATTACAATGTGAGGAGATAGGAAAGGTTGCCATTTAAAGGTCAAGACTGTAACTTGCCACTATCTGATAAAAATTTCTGTGCTTACACAGGGGAAAACCATTAACACAGCCAAGTATTCTTTGCAGTTTCCATTGCAACTACCAGCATGCTTTCACACTACAGTTGGCCCTCCACACTTGCTAGGGTGAGGGGCATAGGACCCCTGCAAAAGTGGAAAAATCACAAATATCAAAATGTTTGTGTTTGTCTGTGGGAAGGGGGCCAAGGTATGTGGGGAGAGCAGGCACCTAGGGTCCAAACCAGGTCAGGGAAAGGAGAGGGAAAGGGCTGGGTTGACACAGTGGTCCTTTACTTCCACTATCTTGCCCATTTCCTTCCTTGGGTATGGGGAGGCATCAGGAAAGGGTTTGTGGTGCTGGGAAATAGGGTTGGGAGCTATCAGCTAGCCAAGCAGTTGCTGGTGGAGGAGGAGGAGGAGGAAGACCAGTGGGTGTTTAAAGGGCTGTGCTGCCTGGTCAGAGCCACCGAGAGGGAAGGATCCGCCAGAAAAGAAGCACTTGACGTTAAGGTAGAGGGGTTGGAGAAACTCGCAAATAATCAAATCTGCAAAAGTGAAACCCATAAATGTGGAGGGCCAACTGTATATTTTTATAGCAGTATGACTGGCATGATTCCAGTACTAGAGAATACTGGGGTTTTGAGTTCTCAGCCAGAGAAATCTAGAGCCTGACCCCAGGATACTGTAATTGTGTAGTGAGAAAGGGCCCCAGGACCACAACAGTAAGCAACAGTGAAATGCCAAGCTTTAAAGCATTTTCCTCTGTTATTTTATTATGATGGTTTCATAGACAGATCACCCGAGAAAGCCAGTGAGAGCACCCGACACGTCACAATCAAATACCATACCAACGCTCTTAACAGTGATATATTTGAATTTGTACTCTTCTGTTGAGAAGAACAGTATGTGAAATTGACCATGGTGGGAATAATGAGGAGAAACAATTGAAAAGAACATACTTACCTTGCAAGAGACCCAGGGCAGCATAGACTCCGACTCGCTTGTGCACGTTATGCTGAGTACCATTTATCACAGGTTCGTTGGTCCAGTCACTGAGCCAAACATTGGCCCCAATTGCAGCAGCATTTTGACAGCAGTACAAGAAACATATGAATAAAGAAACTATGGGGCCGACTGCCTTCATGTATTGCCAGAAAACAGTAAATTTGACCTGCAGTTTGATATCAAACAAAGTGGATTTCTTTAGATTACAAAACAGAAGCCTGGGTGTTACAGAAATTCTAGCAACTTAACAGAGGCAGAATTTGTCCAGACAGCTAGGAAACTTACTATGAAATCCTACAGGGACATATGCAAAATTTTTTAAAGTTCTTTTAAGTTATTTTCAGTTTGTTTATTTTATGCTATGAGATGAGAGGGAGCAACATGAACTAAGTTGCCAACGGTCCTTGAAGTAAGGGATCACTGTAATTTCAAAAGGCACAGTCATTTTTCACAAGCCACGTCTCTTGTTTTTTTCATCTCACATTGTATTTCAAGAATTTTGGGAACAATTATTTATTTTTGCTTCTTATAAAAGGGCAACATTTGAAAATCCCTTTCTATGCTGTCAGATGGCTGTGCCCCTGTTTGAGTTAGCTGATCATCTGCCTCTATTCTAGATGCCCTGTAACTGGTCAGAATGCAGCCTGGAAGAAGCGGTTGCGTAAGTTTTGCTTACCGTGCCTGTTTCAGTGGTTTCTGCCTGGATGAGTTTCTCAGGAGGGCCTTTTTTGGGCTGGGGAGGCTCAGGTGGCTTTTTATCACACACCTTTCTTTTCGTTGACATTTTGTTAGGACATTCTCCATCTGAAGATATTACACTGAGTTGTCTGCATTTTTTTAAAAGAGAGAACAAAAAGAACCATGAGCTTCAACCAGAGGAACTACAGGACAAGATTTCTACTGCCAGTGCCAGGTCTTTAAAAACAGGCTCTGGGTTTACCTTAGGAACTGCTTGCGGACTTCATTTGTTACTGGTTCACTGTCTGCCAGATCTGTGTGGTTGCTGAGTGTGTCCTCAGCAAGCAGGACCTCTTCATCCTCCACTACTGCAAGGGAACAGAAAATCTTTAGCTGATTTGGTCATCATTTAGATATCAAGGAACATCCTAAGGCACAAAGAGAGGGAATCATAAAAGAACCTTGACTCTTGGGGAATAATGAGAGGTTTCAGTGTGTCTGAGTATTTCCTGTTCCATTCGACAAGTAGGTTCTGGATGGCTTGGGGGCCTGCTTTGCTTTTGTGGGTGGGCATAACTAGAGTCCCATTTCTGTTGCCCCAAATGATCACAAGGAGCCAAGGTGACATTGTGAACTTTGGCTGGTGTATTTGCTATCATTTCTGAAAAGCAATGGGAGCAACTGACATTATATCAGCACCTGTTCTGATCCAGAACAGGAAGTAATTATAATGGATAAAATGTGAGGTGGAGAGAGAAAGGAAGGGAGGAGTGGAGAGTTTTGCCATGTGGAAAAACTAAAGCATGTTACTTTGGATCCTAACTGCAGCAAATTTCTGTAGAAGTCAGTAACAGCAGTGGAATTGAGAAGTCCACACTGCAAGCAGCTTCTGGCTTACCCAATTTCAATTCTATTTGAAATGTCAAAATAAGCAGAAATATTCTTCAATATTTAGTTTTGATTCTCTTTGTCTGCTTGCTTATTGTCCATATATAAATTGGTGTTTAATTTTTGTAATTGGTGTTTTTTTTTTAATAAGCACAATTCCAAACTGTTCTTGACCTTTTATTCTGGTATGACAAATTAACAGACTGAAGACACTAAGAGACAACTGATGAATGACAAGTCTACTCACTTGTTGGCTCATCTTCTTCTACGTCTTCATCAGGTGCATAGTTGCGGAGGAACTCTGCAAAAGACCTGTTTTGTTGCAGAAGCTCTTGATAGGACCCCATTTCAGAGATCTTACCATCCACCATGACCACAATGTGGTCCACCTGAGGTAAGAAGTTGATGCCATGGGTAACCAAAATGCGTGTCTGAAAGTGAAAGCAAGAAAGCATCCAGATGCATCATCTCTACTTGTGGTTGTGTGGCTGAGGAGGGAAATCTAGTCTTCCAGCTCTTCCTTGCTTTCTCTGCCCAGGATGTTCACTGGTGTTCAATGAATGAATTATACAGGAAGCAGAGGGAGCTTTAGTCTTCTTAGCTTTTACAACAGGCTCCTTAACTACTTTGCTGAGAATGCTGTTGGAAGGAGGGCATGGTTTGCTAAAACTGGGAGAAGTGACGGGTGGGGCTTTTGCAGTTTGTAAAGTGCTTCTCTTTTCTCCCTCAGCCCACATAGCTTGAGCACTGAAGGATGGAAAGGGAACAGGACTGTGGCTGAGAGGTGGACAGGAGCCAGATCTACTGAAGGCCACTATCAATGTTTTTCTAGAGGTACCAAAGTGCAACCCTGCCCTTCTGAGGGTGATATACGATTGAAAAGGGGGCTGTGGAAGTTTTTTGGGGGTGAAGGATGGTAGGGAAGGTGAACAAATTTTCTCCACTGACTACTAAAACATCCACACTAAGTACTTATTAAGACAAGAAGTGCTTTGCTCACACAGTTTTTTCTATGATTTTGAGAACTAGAAAGGAGAATCTCTTTTTCAAAGGAAAAAAGTGGGAGGAAACCTCTTTTTCAAAGGAAAGCTGAGACTATTATAATTTTACATGTGCCATTGTGGTCTCTGTTGTGCCGCATACTGGCTGTAGATGAGAATTTCTGTGAACTCACTTTTCCTTTAAGTACTCCTTCTGGTCCAATAACTTTGTCAAAGATGTGTTTGGCCACATGGGAATCCACAGCTGAAAGAGGATCATCTAGCAAATAAATATCGGCATCACTGAAGACAGCACGAGCAAGGCTCACCCGTTGCCGCTGGCCACCTGAGAGATTGATGCCCTGTGTGATAGGAAAAAGAGACATCACAACTTTAAATTCTTTGGTTAATTTACTAAAATATTTATATGCTGCCATTTATAATGGTATCTCAGAGCAGCATACAAATAAAACAATATAAACAATATAAGATTAATTCCAGATTTTTTTTAAAAAAAGTAATTTAAACAGGATAAAATCACGATAAATAAGTCAACAAGTTAAAATAGGTTAAAAAGCTACAACAATTTAAAACGATGTAATGTAATGTAATGTAAAAGTAAATTTGGTTCCAAAGGCTATGCAAAGAAGGTCATATTTTGGCTTGGTGTTCGAAGGAAACTAACACTGACGCCAACTGGACCTCCAAAGAGAGGGCATTCCACAGTGGGGGTGCCAGAGATGGGAAAGCTCTCTCCCATGTTCTCCTACATCGTACTGTTCAGAAAGTTCAGTGCACAAAATGCTTTAATCAGGCTGCTGACTGGGGCTAGTTATAGGTAGCATAAAATTTCCTTGTTGAAACAGCTCCACTGGCTACCAGTCTGTTTTCAGGCAGAAATCAAAAGTGCTGGTTATGACAATTAAAGCCCTATGTAGCTTGGCTCCAGGCTAAGAGACTGCGTCTCCCAGTATGATCCCTCCTGAGATTTAAGATCTTTGGGGGATCTTTGTCCCACCAGTATTACAGACATGTTTGGTGAGTACATGGGAGAGCGCCTCCTCAGTGGCTGCTCCTAAGTTGTGGAATTCCCTTTTACAGGAGGTTCAGTTGGGCCTTACCTGCTGGATTTCTGCTATCAGGAAAAGACCCTTTGATTTAGGCTTGCCTTTGGTTTTTAACTTGTTGCGGTGGATGAAGTTTTCAATGAGGTGTGTTGTGTCTGTATGTTACCATGTTTAAAATGTGTTTTTAAAACTGTTTTTAACTTGTGTTGTTTAGACAGAATTGTGCTTTAAAGTCCTTTTTCAACTTCTGTATTAATGGTTTTTAAAATGTACTTTATGTTAAATGTTTTAAGCAGTCTTGAATCCTGTGTCATGAGAAAGACAGGATGTTAAATATAGAAGTACATATGTACTGGTGGGACTGTGGTGGGAAGCCTTTAAGTTCAACAGTGGTATCAGATTCACCAAGAGGAGGTTCAATTATAAGGTTGTTAACAGTCCAACCACTTCATTACAATGTTCATGGGAACTTGGTCACTTCAGATCAGTGGTGACAACCACACGGGGTAGACGCAAGGGCCGATTCCTCTTCTGATGGGCTGCAGCATTGCTCTTGGAATAACCAGAAAGTGATATCAATTCACTTCTGTTTCCAGTTTTCAGTCCCAAACTGGCCTCCACCTTTGCTGTTTTTTCCTATTTTGGGTGAGTAGTAGGAGGCAACAGAACTAAAACCAGTAGATTTTTAAATTGTCCCCAAAATTGACCAATTAAAAAATATGGGCGATTGTGGATTGTAGAGAGGTCTGGGGGGGGGGCAACATATGTCACACCCTTGCTTTAGACTGATTGGCATGAATTCGTAAGATCAGAGACACCTCCCTTCCAGTAATCTGGGAAATACAGTTTGTAGCATCTTACTGTTCAATATTGCTGTTATTGAACAGCAATAGTTTGAACTAAATTGCAGAACGGATTCACCAGCCCACTGGTTGCTGCTACTAATGCACTTGGTTTTCTTTATATGCAGGAAATTGATTTTCAAAGTCTAAACCCTGAGCAAATCTAAATCTAATAAAGCAATAAAACAGTAACCTTTCTGCATCAGAAGTGTTATGCCTTCTGTATAAAGACTTGAAAAGTTACAAACTTTTGAATATGAGGATTGGATACTGCTGGGAGATTGGAATGGTGTATAGGATGTTAAATTGGACATATCTATGGAAAAACCAAAGAAACGAGTTTCTCAAGGTAAATTACCAACCACTTTTTTTGAACTCAGTCATGATTTATTGATTTTGGATGCATGGAGGTATATGCACCCAAATACAAAGGATTTTACTTTTTTTTCAGAGCCGCATCAGACTTGGTCTAGGCTTGATATGATTTTGATATCTAAACATATGTTACAAGAAATAAGATATGTAAATATTTTACCTAAAGTACTGTTAGATCATCACCCAATTGTGATGGAATTGCAAGAAAAAAGGACACAATTTAATTGGCAACTTAATGATAGACTACTGAATGATGAGAATGTTTTACAGAAGGCAAAGGAAACACTTAAAAATTACTTCTAAGAAACTATAATCCAAGAGACCAAGATGAAAACAGTTTGGGATGCATAAAGCTGTAATGTGAGGTTTCTTCATTCAGCAACAACAACAGCAGAATAAAAAGAACAAAGACGAATGTAAAAAATTATTAGCAGAACTTCAAGAAAAGGAGAATGAACTTCAGAAGAATATGGCAAAGCTGAATCTTCAATATGAAATAAAGAAATTGGAAAAAGAAGTTGAAGCTTACATGATGGAGGAAATTGCAAAAAAATTGAAGTATATAAAACAAATGCATTTTGAACAAGCAAATAAGATTGGGAAATGGCTGGCATACAAGTTAAAAAAGAAGAGAGAAAGAAATCTAATCTTGGAGCTCAAAAATGGAAAAAAGACTATTACTAATCAGGATAGAATAAAACAAATGTTTGAAAATTATTTTGCCAGCTTATTTGAAGAAAAAAATACCGCCCAGCAGTATAATGATGATATACTGGAATATTTAAAGAAGCAAAACATCGATAAGGTTCGTGAGGAGATGAAGAAGAAATTAAATGAACTCATTACATTAAAAGAAGTAGAAGAGGCTATTGGAGATTTGAAAGTAGAGAAAGCACCAGGCTCAGATGGTTTTACAGCTTTATATTATAAAAGATTGCAAAACGAGATAGCAAAACCACTCCAAGCAACTATAAGGGAAATAAAGAGACAGAGGAAACTCGATACATGGGGGGAATCAAATATGGTTTTGATTCGGAAGGAAGGATGAGACAGAAGAGAGGTACAAAATTATCACTCGATATCTCTATTGAATACAGATTATAAAATCTTTGTAGCAATACTTGTGAAAAGATTGAAAAAAATATTACAAGAGAAAATTCAGGAAGAACAGACTGGCTTTTTGCCTCTTAGGCATATGAAAAAGAATGTAAGAACTATTCTTGATGTGATAGAATATTATGATAAAAATCCTGGTAAGAGTTTGGCCATTATTTCTTTGGATGCAGAAAAGGCATTCGATAATGTTTCATGGAGATTCTTGCAAAAGATATTGGAAGAGTTACATTTTGAAGAAGATTTTTGCCAATGGGTGGGAATGATCCATCAAGATCAATCAGCTAGACTGATGATAAACAGGGATCTTTCTAAGAATTTCTCAATAACTAAAGTTGTCCGGCAAGGATGCCCACTCTCACCTTTATTATTTATCACAGTTTTAGAAATATTGTTAAAAAAAATTAAAGAAGATCAAAGGATTAAAGGTCTGAGAATAAAGAAGTGAGAATTGAAATTAAGAGCCTTTGCAGATGACCTTCTTAGAGGAACCTCAAGACTCTGTTCAAGAATTGGTTAAAGTCTTAAAAGATTATGGGCAAGTTGCTGGTTATAAAATAAATAAAGAAAAGACAGAGATGTTGACAATGAATATACAAGAAAAGAACAGAAAAACCTGGAAGATATATCTGGATTTAAAGCTGTTAAAAAAATAAAATATTTGGGAATATTTATTCTGAAGAAAAATCAAGAACTATTTAATAATAACTACCAGAAAGTATGGCATGAAGTTAAAAACGATATGTTAAAATGGACTAAGTTAAATTTATCCCTGCTAGGGAGGAAAGATGCTTTTAAAATGTCTCTACTTCCTAAGTTGATGTTCCTATTTCAAAATTTACTGATAATCGGAAATTAAAAATTTTTTAAGGAATGGGAAAAGGAAATTTTGAAATTTGTATGGGCAGGAAAAAAACCAAGAATTAGATTCAAGACACTTCAAGATTCCAAGGAAAGAGGAGGACTTGATTTACCATCTTTAAGAATATATTATTATGCTTGTTGTTTAGAATGGATTAAAGACTGGGTTTTTTTAGACAAATCACTATTGACAGACTTGGAAGCGATTGGAAATAGATTTGGCTGGCATGCTTATTTATGTTATAATAAGACCACAGTTAATAAGGGTTTTTAATAATCATTGTATAGGGAAAACTCTATTTAGAGTTTGGCAAATAGTGAAACAAAAGTTTTATACGAAACTTCCAACTTGGACCTTGCCACAAGAAGCTTTTAATATTTCTGAAACAAAGGAGGGGGAGATATTGTCTTATAAAGATTTAATTGTATGGGACCAGGATAACTCAAGAATGAGGACATTTGAAGAATTAAAGGAAGGAGGACATGAACTAAATTGCTTCCCTCAAAGACAGTTAAAAGAAAGATTTAAAATGGACCAAAACCTTTTTGGATTTGAAAGAAAGGAAAACGAACTGGATTTATTATTATTTGGTGAGCATAAAAAATTGATATCTAAACTTTATAAATGGCTATAAGGGATATGGAACAAGAAGTAGTAAAGGAGACAATGATAAAATGGGCTCGAAATATTGGACATTCAATAGAACTGGATGAATGGATAAAGACTTGGAAAAGAGACATAAATTTTACTCCACATTTGAATTTTAGCGAAAACTATTATAAAATGTTACACAGATGGTACATGACTCCAGAAAAATTGCAAAGAATAACAAAAAAAGATGATGGTATTTGTTGGAAATGTAAAGGAAAAAAAGGCACTTTTTACCGTATGTGGTGGTCATGCAAAAAAGCAAAGAAATTTTGGAAAGAAATCCATGATACGATACAAAAGATTTTTAAATGTAAATTTGAGACGTCTCCAGAAATGTATTTCTTAAATATGCTAAGTTCAAAGAATGAAATTAGAAGACATAAAATTCCAGTACTATATATGGTGACAGCAGCTCAAATAACATATGCTCACTATTGCAAATCTACCAAAACTATAAATCTTGAAGAATGGAAAATAAGAGTTTTAGATATGATTCAAAATGAAAGATTGGCAAATGTCTTAAAAAATAAATCAATTCAGAAATTTGAGAGGGAGTGGAAAGATGTAATAACTTGGTTAAAAGACAGATAGAGAATGTAAGGGGTTGGGTGGGGACATTAAAATCTGTTGTGATTGCTTAAATTGCATATAACTGAGAAGAAAATTCTCTTTGTTACTAATGCTGGACAAAATGTACGGACATCAACTGGGGAAAAAGGTGATTGGATGGAAGTGGGGTGGGGTAGGGGAATACATTGCTGCCAATGTAATACATAGAACTTTTAAAATTTCTTTTTTTTAATAAACATATAATTAAAAAAAAAAGAAGTGTTATGCCTTCTGTACAAGGATCACTGGAAGAAACACAGGAGAAAGCCACCGCTTTCATGCCTGGCTTGTGGGCTTCCTATTGGTTGGATGCTGGTCTAGTTGAACTTTGGTCCAATTCAGCAGGGCTCTTTCTAATGTTCTTATAAGACTGGATATCATTGTGGATTTGGAGAGCAACAGAAGATTGCAAAATTATTCCTGGGAATGTTTTAGGGACAGCCTTTGCCTTTCTTATCACTGTAGCTGTTTTTCCAAATGAACAAGTAAGGCTATTAATATTTCCCTGAATCTTGAGTATCATGATCACTTGCTTTAGTGGAACATCTTGGTCACGTTCCTTTCCTTTTTGGACTAGGCATTCCACATGAAAACTCTTGCACTGGTATAAAGAAGAGGTGCAAAAATCTACATGAGCAGTTAGCCAGTGGCATCTAATTAACTAGAGTCAGTGAATGATATCTGGGTTGCTGGTGGCTACATCAGGTCAGCTGTGTGTTCCCAATCAGATGTTTATGGAACCTGGCCATTGCCTTATTGAAACCCACTATCTTTTTTTTAAAAAATGTGTTAATGGGATTGTCTCAAAAGCAAATATCTAGGTGTTTCCCAATGCCTAAAAAAAAAAATCATTATTAAAAATTCACCTGTCTTCTTCTTTCCTTCTCATTTTCTGTTTCTGTTTCTACTCTCGATCCTATCTTCATCACACACTTCATTCATGCCCCCTTTCTACTCTATGTAAGTCTCTCAGCAGTTCCATCCCTTTCATACTTCCTTTACACAGCTCTCTTGTTGCCATTCTCCCCCATATTTTACTTTCACAAAGTACTTTTTAAACTTCCTTTTCTTCTTTCTTTTACATGTCCTTAAACTCAAACCCTTCATTTTCCTTTCTTTATCTCATCTTCGCTTTTCTATTCAATAGTTTCTTCACCCTTTGACTACCCCCTAATTTTCAGCCTTTTCAGCATTAGGTAGAGAAATCCCTACTTTTCCTTTGTTTCATCTAAGAGCCTTCCCTGGAAGCTGGACATAGCATCAGCTTGTGCTTCTTCCAGCCTTATTCCAAAAACTTTTCTATTAGTAAGACTCAACAATGGAGATATACAAGGGGCAGTGATAAGAATGGTGGTTATTAACATGTGCACTGTGCAGGAAAAAAGCACGACCAGCAGCCACACCTTGAGTTACGGTCTATCAAAGTTGGACGCTTTACTTTTTACGTAATTTTAAGCCCAGGCACTTCCCAATGAGGAAAGACAGCAGAGGAGGGAAACAGCAGTCTTCCTCTCATTACTTGGGTCTCTATCACTCTCTCCTTACAAGATGGCTCCTAGAAAACTTCCCTGAGTTCTGTATTTTCAACCCAGTTTTGGCCTTTTCATGACTCACGATTTTTATCTCTCTCCTTTTATTTCCTTATCATGTGTTACACAGTGATCATCATCTACATATGCTGAAGGCCTTACCTTCTCACCTATTTCAGTCTGATCCCCTCCAGGCAGCATCTCAAGATCTTGTTTCAAGGCACATGCCTCCAAGACCATTTGGTACTGCTGTTCATTATGAGGTTGGCCAAACAAGATGTTATCTTTCAAGGTAGCATTCTGGATCCAGGCAAGTTGGGGTACATAAGCAACTGAGCCCTATAAGAAGTCACCAAAACAAGCACACAATATGTTATGTCACACGGATGATTAAATGCTAAAAAACGAAGACGTGCTCCCTCACGTTTGAACCAACCTTCACAGCCACTTCCCCATGGAGCTTCTCCATTTCGCCAAGAAGAGCTGACACCAGGGAAGACTTCCCACAGCCAACGTGTCCAACAACAGCCACCAAAGAACCATTAGGGACCAACCAATTTATACTGTATGAGAGGGAAAAAGGAGGGAAAACCAGAGTAGACTCATTTTGCTTAATTAATATAAAGACAATGGGCTAAATCCAGTCATTAGTCCAGCTGGAGAAGACTCACTGAATTACTGTTGTTAATTCTTATGGAAGTCCCACTGATTCAAAGGACCTACTGTAGTCAGGACCAACAATTTGATTTAACTAAATGAAGCAAAACCAATACAGACCTCTGGCATCTTGAAGGCTAACAAATATGTTGCAATGTAAGCTTCTGGAGGTTTAAAGCTGACTTTTTAAAAGTGCAATTAGATCACTGTCATTGTTGCTACAACAAACTAAGACAGATATCCCTCTGGAATTTTGTCATAATAAAAGTACAAAACAGCTTTCCTTCCTTTACATAGTGTGCGTGTTTGCTTGCATAACGTATGTTGTACTCTGCTGGGCAAGAGTTCAGTTCAGCATTCCACTGGAGACTCTGTTTAATCAGCTTTCCCCAGATTTAGCTATGTGGTTTGACAAACAATAAAGAGCACAGACTGGTGAGTTAATGGCTGCAAGTCAGGAAGGCTTGAAGAAGTCACAACGTTCAAGAGCCTAATAGTTAACCTAAGAAATTAGGGAGAAACTACACAGAGACTCTATTAAAAGTGGGTTCATGGAGGCCTTTCTACCATCTTCCAACTTGTCTTTTTCAATATTGACTCACTTGATCATTTTTAGTAATGTATTAAGCTTTAAAACAGACATGCAAAAGTTCATGAATCCTATCTCAGCTTACCACATTCTACATTTCACAGGCTCTTCCCACTGCGGAACTTGATGAATCATGTCTTTTACAAGCACAAAAGCGTTTTACAAGATCATTTCAAGAATAAGACTGACAGAAAAAGTTTACTCGTGCTGACATGGTCATCTGAAAGGGGATCATATATCTTCTCCATCCTTGTCTTCATGTGACTTTGATACAAAGGCTTTCAGAAAATTCTTCTCTACATTAAGACAGTAACTGTCTTAATACAGACCTGGACACAATTCTGGCAGAGGTACAGCACAATAGCCTTCACACACACACACACACACACACACGCATGTGTGTGTGTGTGTGTGTGAAGCAGCAAGTTATTTAATATTCATTTCTGAGAAACTTGGATTTTAGTGAGCTGGAACCTTAATAAAAGTGGCGCTAAAATGGGTTTTAATAGCACACTGTATTTTTGGCCTTTTATCAGGTGTCTCTCCCAACTCTTCAGGCCTTAGTTGATCTGTAGTCCAGCACATACAATGGACAAAAGGAAGGAACTTGAGGCCATGCTTCTATCCCAAATAGATTGTTTTAGGTTTGGCAGAGTTATAGGCCCTTTCCACACAATGGGGCTGCGTTGCTGTGGGGCCAGGATCGCAGTGGTTGGCTGGTCGTGCTTCTGCATGACGTTGCTGTTGGCCTGCTGCCATATTGCCCTGAAGCAGCACGTGTGCACGGTATTTGCAAAACAGAAAAAAATCTGTTTTACACTTACCACTGAGGAGTGCTGCCACCTTTCCTGGCAGTTCAGAAGGGTGGAAGCACGCTGGCGACTCCTCCCTCCCCAGCACGGCAATGGCAAGTGCCCAGCAGAGTTGCGGAGGGAAAGAAGCGAGGCTAGTGTGCTCCCCTCTGCGGTGACCTGGCGAGGTGCGGAGGGGGGAGTTCCTGGAGCAACCCCCTCCATGGCAGGGCTGCAACAGAAAGACTTGCTGGAGCCCCATTGTGCGGAAATGGCCTCTGACTCAATGCCTCAGGAAAGGTTTTTTTTTTTAATGTTTCTCTGCAGTAAGTACACAGTTCTGTAAAAAGAGACATTATGCTAATAGATGGCCTGACATCTTCATTCTTAAAGCAGCCACACAATTTCAAGCACTTAATATCAACAAAGGATTAAAAAGGCTTATATGACAGATGTTCAACTCAGGCAAGAAAAATTTGGTTGTGACTCTGACTAGCCTTACTCTTGCCAGACTAATCCTACAGTTTCTGTCTCCTGTGACTCAGCCTCAAAATGGAATGGTTCCATTTCCACTCAGTCTTGTCTGTTCTCAGTGCACAGCTCTTGGGTCCGGTCAGCAGCCATGTGTGAGCTTCCTTCTATTTAACTTTCATCTTTTCCCACAGTCCTAACAACAGCACAGACACAGCACTCCAACTTCATGTGTAGGGCCTGGGCTTGGGTTGAGCCTATTTGAAGAACCATGTCTCCCTTTATGAGCCCAAGAGAGTTCTTAAGATCATCTGGAGAGGCCCTTCTCTACGTCCCACCACATTTCTCAGGCTCATTTGGGAGAAACAAGAGAGAGGGACTTCTCAGTGGCTGCTTCCAGGCTTTGGAACTCCCTCCCTAGAGAGGCCAAGATGGCCTCATCCTTACTTTTCTTCCATTACCAAGTTACAACATTTTTATGTTGCCACTCTTTTAGAAACTGATTGGAGTGGGCTTTTAATGCTCTGCTGTGCTGTTTTTAAGGTTTGTACAGTCTTTTGATGAATTTTTATGTTTTTAACTTTATAACTTTAAATTTATGAATTGTTAACTTTATAAAGTATTTAACTTTATAAATTGTTTAATTAATAGCTTTTATATTTATACTTTTATTGAAGCTTTGGAATAATTTTAATCTGTATTGTTTTAAATATTTTGTCGGCAGTCCTGAGTCTCATTATTGAGAGAAAGGTAGGATATAAATGAATGAGTGAATGAATGAATGAATGAATGAATAAATAAATAAATAGGGCCAGACCACAAGCTAATCTGGCACACTCCCCTTCCCCATTTATGCCAGCACAGCCCTGGCACCAAACCCGACTGTGATTCTTAACCTTATGGAGACAGGTCTTTCCCACTCTGTCCTTAAGATGGCAGTGTAGTATTGAGAGTCTCTGTGCATTGAGATTCTCTTAGCACCATTTTGCTGAATATTTACCAGCATTTTTGCCGAGTAATGGATAAGCAGTAATTAAATAAATAAATAAAATTTAAAAATGTCATTCAGAAAAGATATGACAACTACAAGGGTTAAAAAAATTAAATAAAATAGATATTCCTTTTTTTGGAACAACTCTTTCAAAGAGTAAAGCCATTTTTACAAAAATGTATTTTGTTCTGACATCACTTGTGGGAGCACCGTGAAACCAACGATTCAGTACTCCAGGCATGGCATGCATTTTTTTTCCAACCACAAATGTGTGAAATAGAAACGTAACTCTTCTAAAGACAGAAATTTGTTTTGAAGAATTAAGGAGACATGGTTTGTTAATAAAAATAAAACTTCGCTAAAACTCTTCAGACCCAGATCAAAGCCTGGAAAAGTTCCAAATCTCCTAGATTCTGGCTGTGAGATATGTATGTGTGGATGGATGGATGGATAGATGGATGGATGGATGGATGGATGGATAGACAGACAGACAGACAGACAGCAACTTTTTCAAGCTTCAGATACAAGAAAACACCAACATATACAACTGAGTAAAATGTGCTTACTCTTTCAGAGCTGGCTCAAGATCCTTTGCCCAGCTGAATGTTCCATTGCATACAGTAACAGAATATCCTGTATTTTTAAAAGAAATAATAACAGAATGTAAGGTAGCAATCTTACACATGCTCACCTGCATGTAGGGATGGGGGAGAAATTTAGTTGATTCACATTTGCTGGCATATAAGATGCATTGCCGTATAAAGCGCACCCCATTTATATACCAGAAAGCACTATCTGCCGGCATATAAGACACACCTCATTTTCAAACAGCATTTTTCAGGCAAAAAGGTGAGTCTTATACGCCAGCAAATACAGTAATATAAAATGACCTAATTCCCATTTCCCAAACGTGAACTGGAACCCAATTATCCTTCAGCTTTCACACTCCATTGAATTTAGTGATGCAGTTCTTTGATTTAAAAAAATGTGTACATTTTAAAAAAAATTGCTTGCAAAAACATATATGAACTTAATTTCTGAGTAGATATCCACGGGATTCTACTCTAAGACAGAATGTATGCTTTATGTGTGTGAGATGGAACTCCGAAGCTAGGACTTTTTTATTGTGAAAGAAGTGGTAGTGTGGTGGTAGTGGAGTGATAATGGGAGGACTCATGAGATCTATTTGTTCATGAGATATGAGGAACCACTAGAAAAAGTTTCCTTTTTTGTTGTTGTAGTTGCATAAGCCATATCCTGTCATATGCTTGGCTGCAAGTCACATTGCTGAGGTTAGTGCCAAGTCAAGATTTTAAGCAAGAAAAATACTTTTAGGAAAGCTAGTGGATGCTTTTTAGAGTGCAATGGAAATATTCTGCAGTAAATTCCATTATCCCCTCTGTAGCAGTTGTGTTTATGGAATAAGGGGAAATACTTAAAAAAAAAAAAGGAACATCCAGCAACTCCAGCTTAAATATTTATCCAGTAGCAATTACATAGATGCACACTTGTTTATCTCCCCCAGCCAGACATGGCTGTTCTCTGGAGATTATACTCAAGTGCTTTGTGCAGTCTAACTTTCAGCATCTCAAGGACAGTGCAACACTGTTTCCCCTCTTTCCCTGCAAATGGAGTAGCTCCCCCAACAACTGTTAAAAAGCCATCAAAGTGCCAGGAGGGAAGGGTAGGCTCAAGAGTAGGAATACGTGCTGAAGAGCCTCAACTTGCTCCCTTGATGTTGGAGGGTTAGAACCACACAAGCTTTACTTGTGGAACTAAATTAATCATCAGACACTCTCCTCCTTCTTATCCCCTTTCTTCTCCATAGATGCAAAGACAGCTATATGTCAGCAAAAGGAAACAGCCCAGAGCAATCAGATCTCTGTTAGTCAGTTACATGCCAATGAGCCAGAGGGCTCTTCCAGATGATCATTTGCAACAGCTATGATAACTCATTCTACAGTGGAACATTTCCCTCCCATTTTTTTGCTTCCTTTCTGTTCCTTGTATTCACAGCATGCAGTCCAAACATATGTAACACCCAGCACTTAATGTCTCACTCGCATGGGCTATGTTTAGATATCATTATAAATCATAGTTTATCATGGCAGGAACAAACCTAGCTTCCTTCTGGGCTACATACCCTTCTCTTTTTTCTTTTCCAGCTAAGCTATAAGCCGGAAATTAGACACCTTTGATCTTTTTTTAAGTTAACCATGGCTTGTTGTGTCATCCAAACCCAACAAGCTATGGCTAATCTTAACTAGGATTTGAAATAAACCAATTTCAAGCTACATGTTATAAAGATGGCTTGTTTCAAAACAAGTCATACTTTTGTTTCGTTGCGGCACTGTCCGAGTCTCTGAGGCTGGGGGTGGGAGGAGTAACCCTGGCTTGTTGTTGGTTCAAATGTAACACTTAGTTGCACTCTTAAGGCTTCAGATACTCTGGTATAAAGTAAACTTGAGAACACTCATAATATGATTAGCTGTTATTTATTTATTTATTTATTTATTCTCTTAATTAAATATATTTTAATAAATTATGCCAGATTACTGCAAATTCTGGGAGGAAGGGATTGTAGCACTTTACTCACATTTAAAAATGAAATATGTGAATGCTTGAAAGATGTCAAATATGCTTGAAACAGGGAGTTGTTGGGCAAGGTAAGTAAATATATCTGACAGAACAGATGGCATACATCTCCTCATGTTCCCTTAATACAATAAGCAAAGAACACCATCCATAGAAATGGATCTTAAAGGGACACACTCAAAATCATTTGTAGTATCTTTACTCAGTGCTCGTTCAAAGCTGAATGCATAAACTGACTCTCTCAAAAAGCACTGGGTCTGAGAAGACATGCAGGCTCTTGGCTGTTTGAGGCGTGGTATTTCAAATTCATCCCTGCAATCATTGTGTGCTGCAGTTGTTCCATGGGTGCATGACACCACCATGTAAAATGAAAACCTCTTACCATCCTACCTTCTGTGCCAAACCATCCATAACAGTGTTTTACCTGGAGCAATTAATTTGGTTTCCACACAACTTGGATCAAGTTCATCATGTGACAAGAAGTGCTGAATTCTCTTCAGTGAAACACTTGTCTGGGGAACACATAGATAAAAAGAATGGGAAAAGAGGTCATTTTAATGAAGCAGGACATTTTGTGAATTCTGCCCCAAAGGAAGAGAAGGAATTTAGACACTCACTGTGTGTAGATTTGTAAGGTTCTTAGCAAAATCTTCAAATCGCTTTTCTGGTGCAATGGGCAGCAGCTAAGCCATATCAGTGTATAACCAGATTTGATCGAGGCTAAACAATACAGAGGGGGCCAGAGTCTTTGTGGGAAGTCTTAAAGTTAAGCAACCATGTGTATACAGCAGGAGCTGGATATGTGTATCTTTTTAAGCAAAAGATACGTGTGTGTGTGTGTGTGTGTGTGTGTGTGTGTGTGTCCTTCCTACAACCTGCAGCTTACTCTCTTGGTCATGCGAAAAACATGGGCAAAAGTAGAGGAATGAACAGTGGGATTGTGGTGGCCCTCTAGAGGTTGGACTACAACTCCCAGAGATCCTAGGCAGCATACCAATGGTGGAGAATGCTGGGACTTGCAATTTAGTAACATTTGGAGGGTCATATGATTCCCATCCCTGCTGTATGAGAAAGGTTTGGTTCTTTTCACACTTATGCCTCTTCTGCTCTTTAAACTGGATTCCTATTCCCATTTTAAATTTGTTAACACTTCTGTTTCATCTTTCCATTAAAAAACAGATGGATAACAAACAACTACAATAAATTGCAGCATGACCAAAAGAAGTTAAGGTCACTGGTTATCTATCAACCCAAGAAAAAGTCATTAACAGTTGAAAACAGTACAAATCCCTACCAAAGCCACCATAATACATTTCCAAAAGCCTCCCAGAACACTTCATTAACCAGCTTGCAAACGGAAGACAAGGAGAACATGTGAGGTACATGATGGGGAAGAAATTCTACAATGCTGGAACCACAAATGGAGTCTCTGCATGGCTGCCCACCATATTGTAGCTGTTGTATAACTGGAATAATGTTCTCTTATCGGAGAAGGAGAACTTTCAAGTATTCAGAATACAGACTACAGAGTGGTATAGATCAGCACTTTGAATAAGGGACAGAAACTAGCTGAAAGCTAGCATAAGGTATGGTCCAAGTGGCCCTCTCCAATCAGCAACCTTCAGTCAAAAATATGGAAGGCACATTCCATGGCAACTAAAGTTTCTGGCTAGTTTTCAAAAGCGATCTGAATGGTCTGAAAGCATAAACTGTAGTGGATCCTTATCTGACTGAGGTATTTACTGAATTTAAACCAACAGACCTGCCATTGTTTATAGTCTCTTTTGGCCCATTCAGCCATTCTCAAAGTGCTGTTTGCATTCAGTGTGGCACTATTCTTACCTGTGCAATGTTGCTAATGACCTGAGGTAGCATGTTGAGTGGGAACCTTAGGAGATTAAACAGCGCGAGTGACACAAAGGCTTTCTCTGCATTTAGGATATTATTTTTATCCACAGTGACATAAACAGCAAAAGTGGTCAGGGCAACCTGGAGGACAAAAAAAAGTATTAAATAAAAAAAAACTGTTTGGAGTTATTTTGTAAACAGTCTTATTGGCAACAGAAAAGCTAAAAGTAACCACTTGTAATGCATCAATGAACAACTGCTTGCATTATTTATTACGCTGATCTCTATGGGCTTCCAGCTGGTCAGCTGTGCCCTCTTTCACAGTAAACTATTCCATTCTACAACCCAGTTTCAATTTTCTTTCTCTAACAAGTGAGAGAACCTCTTGGTTATTTGAGGAAAAACAGTCCTCAATGAGCTGGTTTCAGTTCTCCCTGCCCTTGCGGTTTTATTTTTCTAAATATTTGTACTTCTGCAAACCCTGGCCTTCTCCCAAGCCTGTTGATATCATCATCATATGTGTGAGTGGTACCAATTTGGCTATAGAAGGATTAGCATGTTAAAAATCAGTTCACTATTAGTGTATATGACAAATAACGTGGTAACAATGAGTATCGAAAGAAATGTGTGGATATAAATCTGTAAGGAATGCTAGAATTCAGGGATGACTCAATCTGAAATAGATTGATGATGGCCTCAGAGGAGAAAAATCTTTGTCACTATAGAATTCACCACCATACAATGCTGATGATGGCCATTAGATTTTTAAAGAAGTATGCCAATTCATGGAGGAACTGAGTTCATGGGGTATAAAACCAGAGAAGCATGGACAGAGCCCTTATGCCAATAGCTGTTAGTGCTTAAAGCAGCACCATGAACATTCATTTTCAGAGGTTGATGCCTGGGTCAATCAATGAGAGGAAACAAAACAAATCTTTTCCATTATGCCCTTGTTCGTGAGATACCTGGAGATATTTGGCTAGTCAGTGCTTCAGGCAGAATGCTAAGCAAGGAGGGATCTTTGGCTTACCAGCAGTCCTATTTTATTTCATTATCTTGAAAGTTTCAGAATGTTGTAATGTGAAGCCTTGCCAGATGAAATTAAACTTCTTTCTTCTCCATCCTTGGTGCAGAATAGTTTGTATTTATACAGTTACAGGTAGTAGTACAAAACTGCTATGCTTAGAGATAGCTCAACCTCAGCCATCTTCCCACTCCTGCATTATTGCCCCTTAACTCCCTCCTCCAGCAGTCATTCTCTGACAGGAAGTCAACCCATGACCACTGCCTATGTTATATTAATAGTAACTCAGCAACTGGCCTCTTTATAGGCTCTTGAATCTTCTCTCTGGCAATAATGACAAGGATATTCATCAAACCATGTTACAGGTTTGATATAGGGGTATATCTGCACTGCTTACCAGAAATGGTGCGCTGACCCATGTAAATGTGGATAAAGAATTTAAATAGGCTGACTTCTTCAAAACAAGGAGTTCGTTCTTCCGTATCTCCAAAACTTTATCTGCAAAGGATGGCTCCCAAGCATAGAGCTTGAGCACTTTTATGCCATTTAGGATTTCATTCATTAGCTTAATGCGAGAATCTTTGTAGCGCATCTGTTCCACCTAAATAATTTTAAAGAACATCATTAAACTACTGTTATTACGCTAAAACATGTTACATGCACTATGCTTCCTGTATCTGGATGAAGAAATCACAAGTTGAGATTTTAACAAATTAAAATATTATGAAAATACATATTCAGTTTTTTGTGTGTATGGTGCACTTATTCAGGGTTATAAATATGTGCTTGCTACAAGAAGGATAATGAATTTTAGAGGCAGATGAGGTGAGAAGTCAACAATTATAAATCTTGTGGGGCAGGACTATGACTTAGTGGCATAGCAAGTGCAATAAGCCATATTTCCACCAGCACCCTCTGATATATACACAGTTAAGAGAGGTCTTGCATTGGTATCATGGGCAGAGCACATACCTTGCAGCCAAAGGATTTCAGGTTCAATCCTAGGCAGTATACACTCATGTAAGTCAAGAATACTTAAACCACACAACTGAATTAGTCACAATTTAAATCACATGATTTAAATAAGCAAGGGAAAAAAATCTATTTTAGGTCATTGTTTAAAATTCTACTGATACTACTGATACGCCTTCATGTAATTCCAAAAAAAAGTTAAAATCCAAAATATGTAAATCATACAGATTGTAAATATTCATATTTCAGAGATGATCAAATTGGTTCTTCATTTACATATGTGCATATGTTCTTTATTTACATATGCACAAATATGTGCATATTTACATATGTGCATTCATATGTGCATCTAGCACAAAGTATGGATTCAGTTTTGAAGGATAACATGCTTATATCCAGACAAATTAATATTAATCATGTTATTTTTTTAAAGAGAAAATTAATACTTTTTAAAAAAATCAGTTTAAAATTTAAAAATCTAGTTTAGATGTAAAAAGTTGTTTTGAAAAAAAAATCACCTATTTCTATCTACATTGGCATCATCAGTTGAAAACACGGGAGGCACCAGGCATTCAGAAACACTTCTGACTTGCTCTTGAACAACTGCTGACAATTAGGTTAGACAGTTAGATTGCCTACTAGAGAAGCAACAACTCATGAAGATGGATTCTCTATAAGCTGTCCTTGCTCACGTCTGTATTCTATTTTATCTGGATTCTTTATTACTATTTGTCTCTGGTAGTTTTATATGGAGCAATTTCAACTATGAGAGTGTGTGAAGCTCAGAGAGCAGGCACTATAACACATTACATAAGCAAAAAAAAAAAAGGTATTTTAGGTCATTGTTTAAAATTCTACTGATACTCCTTCATGTAATTCCAAAAAAAGTTAAAATCCAAAATATGCAAATCATATAGATTGTAAATATTATAGACTGTAAATATTTTATATGGAGCAATTTCAAATATGAGAGCGTGTGAAGTGCAGAGATCAGGCACTAGAACACACATTGTATTTTGTTCCTTCTGTACTGAGAACAAGGCCGGGAACAGCATTACTTCCCTGACAGTCAGTCCCATCATTATAAAAGAACTACAGAAATGATGAATCATGAATGTAGGCTTTATTCTGAACTCTTTCATCATGTTTCAGTCCTGGTTTTGTAGGAGCCACTGCAAACCAAAAATGAGGCAAAAAATGCAATGTCTTTCTTTTTCTTTCTTTCTTTCTTTCTTTCTTTCCTTCCTTCCTTCCTTCCTTCCTTCCTTCCTTCCTTCCTTCCTTCCTTCCTTCCTTCCTTCCTTCCTTCCTTCTCTTTCTTCCTTTCTTTCTAAAAATGGAGAACCACATAGTGCTGCACTGGTTTTTATGTTTCTCATTACTTTTTAATGAATTCTTTTCAACACATGCTCTTGTTCAATGGACAACCCACACAAGGACAGAGCTGTAGAAGCAGGTGTGAGTGAGGAAATAAGGAACACCAAGGGAGGCACAGCTAATGCTCAGCATAGGTGAAAAGGCAGGAAATAAGCAGCACTGGTATGTTCTGTTGCTGTTGTGCATCTTCAAGTTGTTTCTGACTTATGGTAACTCTAAGGCAAACCTATCACGGGTGGTTTCTTGGCAAGATTTATTGGGGGGGTTGCCTTTGCCTCCCTCTGAGGCTGAGAGAGTGTGATTTGCCCAAAGTCACACAGGGTTTCCATGGCTGAGTGGGAATTTGAACTCTGATCTCCAGAGTCTAGCACAATGCTCTAACTACTGCACCACACTCACTCTCCAGTAGGATACTGAAAAGAAGAGGATGGGGAAGGAATCTAATTAAAAGTTTTGCCATTCTGATGCATCTAATCAGTTAAACATCAGTCAGCTCAAGGAGGTAAAAAGAGTTTAAGGGCTGATGTCACCTTCACATTTAAGCTGACTGTAAAAGTAAAAGGTAACTTTAGAAAAGGAGGTAAGTTCTAAAATTCAGTGAGTTCTAATTCACTAATAAACAGCCAAAAGGGGCAAATCAGAAGTGAACTTTTGAAATGAGAGCAAATCTCTGTAACTATCTTTAATTAAGGACAGGCCTACAAGCCATGGAGCTCCAGAGCTTGGAAAAGTTACCTTTTGGACTATAGCTCCTAGGGTTGGGGTTCAGTACCATCAGTATGCAGATGACGCCCAACTTTATTACACCTTCCCACCACAAGCCAAGAAAACTGTTTTGGTCCTAAGCCAGTGCCTGTTATCAGTAATGGACTGGATAAGGGCAAACAAACTGAAACTTCATCCAGACAAGATGGAGTGCTCCTGGTCAGTGGAAAGGCAGATCAGGGAATAGGGATTCAGCCTGTGTTAGATGGGATTATACTCCCCCTCTGAAGATCCAGGTTTGCAGCCTGGAAGTGCTCCTGGATTCAACTCTGAGCCTGGAAGCCCAAGTTTCAGTGGGAGCACCAGGAGTGCATTTGCACAGTTAAGGTTTGTGCATCAGTTGAGCCCATTCCTTGAGATGTCAAATCTGGCCACAGTGAACATGCCTTGGTTATATCCCACTTGGATTACTGTAATGTGCTCTACATGGGGTTGCTTTTGAAGAGTGATCAGAAACTTCAACTGATCCAAGGAGCCACAGCCAGATTGTTAACAGGGACTGAATACAGGGATCACACAACTCCCCTTTTGCAACATCTCCACTGGCTGCCGGTCCAATTCAAAGTACTGGTGATAACATTTAAAGCCCTACTTGGCTCAGATCCAGGATATTTGAAGGACTGTATTCTCCCTTACAAACCAGCGCAGTCCTTGAAATCTGCTAGAGAGACCCTTCTCTCTGTCCCCCCACCATCACAGGTACATCTGGTGAGAACACAGGAGAGAGTCTTCTCAGTGGCTGCCCCCAGGCTCTGGAACTCTCTTCCCAGAGAAGTCAGACTGGCACCCTCCCTACTTTCTTTCTGCAGTCAAGTAAAGACATTTTTATTCTGACAGGCATTCAATGGATATTGTATGTGGCCTGTATGATAGAATGTGCCTATGTTGTTAAAAGTGTGTATGGATGCATCAGTTTTTAATTATGTACTTTAACTTTTAAAAATTCTTTTTGATTGTTTAGTTGCTTTTTTAACTTTTGTATTCTGTGGTTTTTAATTATATCTTTTTAATTGTTGTAAGCTGCTTTGAGTCCCAACTTGGAAAAAAGGAGGATATAAATAAAGATGATGATGACGACAATGACAACAGTAGAATCCACTTGCCATGCTGGCTGGAAGATTCTGGGAACTATAATCCACAAAATTAACCTTTTCAGGCTCTAGAGCTAACGTGCTATTTCTCTTATTAATTCTAGCCTCCCAGGAGAAGTCTGTGTGCTTCCTTCTCTGTTTACTTTCAGTGATCTGTTAACAACTCTATTATCTCAGAAGATTTTTTTAAAATTACAGCTTCTATTTATTGCTGCTTAGGCAGTTGCTGTGGTTGCAAGACTGTATACAGACTTTAGTTGCTATCAGAATCTTAACTGTGTATGCCTGGAGGCAAGTTGTGTCCAGGAGAAAATTACTAGGACAATAATGAGGAATGCCAAACAAGATCAGGAATTAGATACAGATAGAGGTTTGACAAAAGCCTCACAGAGAGATGAAAGAACAAGGAAAGGCAAAGATGCAAGGGTAGGTGAACAGGTACAGAGAAGCAGGACTCTTCATGTGGTATGCCAGAAACACACTTCCCTGCTCCCTTTAGTGGGGAGACTCAACAAGGCAATTCAAAATTAGTTTGTAATCAATGTCACAAAAGAACACTAGTAGTTTACCTACCTGGAATTGTCTGGTTTTTATTGCAATCACAGCATTAAACGGGATAAGTAAGACCATCACAGCCACTCCTGCCAGCACAGAAGGTCCTAAACTCTTCAAAGGATGTAAAATATATCAGTTAACAAAAGGAAAATCACAATTCTCCATTTTCCAATGAAACATGTATGGTTAAGGTTGTCAGAATAGACTTCCAACAAGGACAGTGTTGCATATTCCCTTTGGCCCCTCCCTTTCTCTCTTCACCATGTGGAAGTACACGCATACTTTATAGATGCAGAAGGCATGAAGGACAATGGAATACCAAATCTTCTGTTTGTTTTAACCAAAATACCACAGCTAAAAATGTCTCCTTGGCTGTTTATCTCCAGCACTGTAAACAAAAACATTTTTTAAAAGTGTGGTAATAACTAGTTAGGCAAGTGAGCCCCTTTGTGTCAGGAAAAATTTGTTCAGCGGGGGTAAGCAAAGTAGAGCCCACCATACCTAGAAGTGTGGCCCCCAAAGCCTCTGGAAACCCCATCGTTGCAAAGTGAAGAGATCCCTGATGCTTTAAATAGCAAATAATGCTTGCTGTGCCTTGGCAAGGACAATCCTTGAATTGCTGTGCAAACAAATGTGCAAATGCTCCTACCTCCTCTTTCCATCCCCCCTTATTCACTCTAGCCCCAGCTCAAAATCTCTTCCTTCATCTGCTGATGCTCCCATCCTCTCCTTTTATCCTCTTCGCTCTAGTCCTGGTTTAAAATATCACCCCGTGGCTGAAAACATTCCCACCCCCACTTCTTCCATCCTCCTTACTTCACTTCTGGCTTAGCATCTCTTTTGCCTGCAAACATTCCCACACCTACTTCTATACCCCTCATGCCAATCCCAGCTAAAAATTAACTACTCTAGGAATAGCCAGGTTCTCCCTCTCTCTCTCAAGATCCGCCCCCCCCCCGCCAAGTAGTTCCAGCTGCCTGAATGCAATTTCCCACCCCTGCTGTACAGAGACAAAAACAGACCAGAAATGAACTAATATAGCTGTTTTACTATCTAATGTCTCCTGTGTAGAGCTAAGGAAAATGGGGGACTGTCATCTGGTAGTACAGCCTTGAAAATAAAAATTCATAATGTGATGACTCCTCCTCCTTGGTCCAAGCCCATCTCTAGTATTCTATTCCTCACATATTCCTATTACAGCTTTTTAAAGGCTAAACACATTGTGACTCACCTGTGGGCCTCTAGTTCCATGTCCTCAGTTAATCACTTATTCATACAGAACATTTTGAAAACAAGTTCTTGGAATTCTGCTGGGAGTTACATATGACTTTCTCTAATAAATTTACCCTACAGCTAGATCAGCCTTAAGCATTAGCTGAATGGCTCTGCATTGTGTTATATCCCAGAGAACAAACTGAAGAGGTTGTGTACCTGCCAGAGAAAGTATAATGCAAGGCATATCTGGAGTGGTGCAGACCATAACATGTTCAAGAAGGTAGTCAGATCCATGAATCTCTGAGCATCCACTGACATCAGGTTGACAATTTCTCCAACAGTGGAAGAACGCTTTGCTGAATTGGTAATAATTAAAGACTGGAGAAACAGGTAGAGAAACTCTGTTATTCAGACATATTGTCTCATTTTATGCCATGTTCATTCTGCCTTTCCTCCAGTGAGTTCAGGCCATTGCATGCTATTTTTCTCCTCACAGGAAGGCTGAGAGAGAATGAGCAGTCTAAGGTCAGCAAGGGGGCTTTGTGGCTGAGCAGTGACTTGAATGGACTCCCTGGTGTATACCCAGAACTGTAGCCTCTGCTGCACATTGACTCTTAACCCTGTGCTACTGGGACACAGTGCACTATGGTCCTTCATATTCTCTCCTTGTGATTTGCTAAATCTGGTTTGTGGCTTACGGAGACAGTGATTAACCCCTTGTGGAATGGGTTGGAGTTTCATGAAGGATCAAATTTGCCACTTGGAAACATGATCAGTCCCATCCTATCACCTGCAGCCCAGGTAGCTTTTGTGGGCTGGAGGATCTTCCAACAGCTTCAGTTGGACTGCCAGCTGTATCTCCTCCTGAACAAATTGCCTGACCACAACTATTCCTACTCTGTGTAGCTACAGGTGGGACTACAGTAATGTGTCAATCCTGGGGCTGCCTTTGATGCGTATCTCTGAAACTTAGTCCAAAATAACAACTTTGCACCTGCTGTTTGGAACTGGCTGATGGGAATGTAACTTACTAGTTTGCCACAATATCATTAATTACCTGTGTGTTTCCAAGCAACATTCAAAGTACTGATGCTCAGTGCTAACGTTCTGTTTGGCTATTTGGTTAAAAACTTTGCATGGAGTACCACTTTTTTTGGTTTTTCCAAATTCAAAAGCAAATTGATTTTGTTATTATTTTCTTTTGTTCTTGTGCTTTTCAGATGTCATCTTTACTTTAGTGTAGCAATTCGGGTGTCATACTGTGGTTACGAACACAAATGATGAGCTAGAAGTCTCTGGTTCAACATTAACTCACAGCATGGCCACAAATGAGATATATTTTTCTCTTTCTCCTCCAGTTGCAATCTGAGGATAATACTGGCCTGCCACATAGGGCTGTTGTAAGAATTCCCAAGATATTGCATTTGAAATGCCTTTATTGCTTGAAATACGTTATATAAGAAATATGTTATATGAATGGTGTCAATTATAATTTAACAACTGTCAGAAGCTACTTCAGCACCACTATCCTGTGAACGATCACTTCAAGGTAGGTCTCACTGTATCAAGTGACTTGTAATGTGAGTCCCTTTATGTGACAGCTGTTTACAGCAGTTCATCATGAAGGTTTCCCCACATTACTTATGCAAAGACATGTTTAAAAGCCTGGTACTCATGAAAGAAATGGCCTTCTATTATGTATTGTATTGTTCTAAGCGACTCATTTGAGTACTCAAAACATAAGCACACTGGTGTACAGTACAATCTTGTTTATACAAATGGTTTGTGGAAGTTGCAAAACATATGAATTTAACAAGATGGTTTGGCAAGAGGGAGTATTATTTATGAGGATTTCACAAGCGGCTGTAGCAGGGATGCAGAGAATAGAGCACACTGTGTACAGCACATCAGGCACATACACAGCAACATGCGCATAGTGTGTGATACTCCATTTTTACTTATACACATACTGGCTAGCTTTACACAATACTGTTTGCCTATTCCTCTAAGAACTGTTAATTCAAGAATGATTCTCAACTGCTACACAGTTGCTTAGTTGTAATATTAACATTTTGAGAAAATCTAACTTTTAAAAACATGGTAAATTAGTCTTCCTCCTAAATAGTGGATAACATTGGATGGTGCGTGTTAATCTTTGGGTAGTCCTGCACATACCTTCCCTGCTGATGAGTTTTTGCCTTGTAAATACTGTAAACACTCAGCAATATGCTAATTAGTGCTAGGCTGACATTAAAATTTGTGGTCTTGGAAGAACAGGAAGGACAAAAGCCAAAGCAAGGGCAATTTGAATTACATGCAAAATATTATTAAAATAGTATACAACAAGGAAAGATATCTGATCAAAACCACATCCCACTTGCTATACTACAAGAACTACTATATAGTAGCGGCCAGAACAATTAATTGGTACTTGGAGGAGATACAGATTTACTGCTCCACTGAATCATGAAACTCACTGGATGTCTTTGGACCACTCACTCTTTCTCAGTCTGACCTTACCTCACAGTGTGAAGAAAAAGTGGCAAGAAGGAAAGCCATGTATGGCATTTTATGCTCACTGAAGGAATGGCAGGATACAAATGTAATGAATATGTAACAAATAAACAAACAATATTAGTCATCCCTTCATAAGAACGCCAAATTATGAGAAATCCTATGTAACTATGGAATGTATGCATCTATACCACAACCATGAAAAGGAGGGAGGGGGAGGGGAAAAAAAAGGAAATGTGGCATCACTTTTAAGATTAACTGGTTTTTATTTTTGCATGCGCTTTCATGGATATAAACCCACTTTTACAGATGCAGTACAGAGTGATAGTAAAGCCTCAGGTTCTCAAGCATATTTATACAATTGTGGGAGTGGGATAGTATGCAATAGGATCCAGAAAGATGCAATCATGTCCCTTGCCCTAAAATTGCAGTTGTATCTCAAGAAATGGGCTTATATCAACAAAAGCTCACACTAAAGTAAAAATCAGTTAGTCTTAAAGGTGCTGCCACATTCCTTTTTTCACTTCCTCCTTTCCTCCTTATTATGCTGCAAAATATCACAACCATGTGGCTCTTTCCCAGAGAAGGGAGGCTCAGCTAGAAGGGAAGACAAATAGCACAAGACCCACATTCAGTCTCAAGCTACACAGATGTGGAATTCTCACACACAAACAGTGACGGATATTGCTTCCACATTGCTCAATGTGCATCAGAAGAGAGTCTTAGCCCTTGGAGGAGGCAGTCAAAGAGGATTTCAACAGCAGCAGGATGTCTTTAGGACTTCCAGCACCCAAGCACCAGATAAGTCAGTCCCAGATGGAAAAAGGATCAAATAATGATGTGAGCCAGAAGTAAGAAACCACAGACAGAGCACAGTTCTGGGGCTGGTTATCTGGGGGTGGACAAACTAAAGACTTGGGCTCAGACTCTGATGGAAATATTAAGGAACTAATGAGGCAAGTGGCTAGCAGTTCACATATGTATGGAATGCAGATTATTCAGAAGTCTTTATTAATAAACTATAAATACTAGGGAAGATACATAGTTTCTGTGCATGCAGGATTAGAGATGGTTGAGAATGATAAGCCTTTTGCAGTGCCCGAAGCACATGGTCTTCATTCAGAGTTTGTGCACCTGAGTCTTCCCAGGATTGATTCATTCACATCCACACACACACAGAGAGGCAAATCTATGTCAGAATGGACTTTGTGCGGCTGACCTATGCACGCTCAATTGCCATTTCATTGTGAGTACATGCAGCATGAAAATCAACTAAGTGTTAAATTAGTACAGACTCTGTAATAGCATCTGCTTACTGACTCTTTAAAAAGAAAGTTTACACTTAATGAGCCAATAATAGCTCCTGCGCAGAGATTATTATACGAGAGATAAAAATCACAGTCCAGGCACTGTGTATTTCCTGGCAACAGAGGCAACCTCCTTTCCAAACAATGTCTGGATCACCCACATGCAGATACTGATCTGAGACACACACACAGAGTAAATGCTTTCCCAGCAGACACCTCTCTCCCTCCTTCCTCTCTTTCTTTGCTGTAATTAAGCAAAACAATTTGCGCCTCTGGTTGGCAATGCAAGAGAAACAGCTCCATTTGACTTACCTTTCTGTAGATCATTCCTATGATGCCAGTCCTCAGCCTCATTCCAGTAACAAAGCAATACTGGAAATGCTGGTGAAGGATGATGGTCTGCAGCACGGCACAGAAAAACATCAAAGCCGCAATCAGATATCCCCACCATGAGGGAGCACTTTTATTCTTAATGAAGCCAATTAATATGCTGTTCAAGAAGAAGATTGAAACAAATAAGACAACAGAGTGAAAAATACTCAGAGTAGAAGGGCAGAGAGTGCAACCATGCCTCCTTTTATCCAAAGCAAACGCAGCAGGACTTTAAAAATCAGATTATTCAAAGTGTCCTTTGGGTGAAATGCCAGACTTCAATCCCATTTCAAACAACAAGGCTAAGGGTCACCTCAAAGTTTCTTTTTCTTTTTTTAATAAACAATTTCTATTTTTTAAAGAAGTCCAAACTGGCAAATGGGGTAGGGATGTACTATCTGTACGAACATCAGTATTGTGAGAGTAGACCAATACTTATGACAACGACATATGGAGCTCATGGTACATTTCATCGTGTAAAAATGAAGTGCGCAGATGTTGAGAATCTGGAGCAATCTGCAGCTTTATGGCAAAGTATACCACATGTATAATTTTTATGCTTAATAACCTATATATTGCCAAAGAGGCAGAGCAGGTGTTTATAGCAAATCCAACCAGAACTGGTTCCCAAGTAGGAAATACACTATGTACACAAATAAGACTCACTATGAATTGGAAATAATTGTACAAAGGAAATTTCATGCCAGTTAATCAAATTTGCGACATGTCCATGTGGAAGCCTATCATATGTCCCACAGAAGTGTTTCCGTGAGAATTTAGAGGCACATAAATAGTACTGGGAGAGGGGAAGGAATGATCAGTTTTGTCATTACCATCTCTCCCCCATAAGGAGTGCAAATTCATCCCTGAAAGTGCCCTGCAGACAAGCAAAGAATCAACTCAGTCTGCACCTGTGTGTCATCATGTGGCTTGTGAAGTTTAGACTGCAATGGATGGGCAAAACTCAGTAAGACTGCAGCTAAATGCAACTCTGTGTGCCCTAAGCTGTTGCCTCTTCTTTATCAATTCAACATATGGATCACAAACATGAAAATTACATGAAAATTGATGGGAAAATGGTACTCACCTTAACAACTGGGGGTTGACAAAAGACAATAGATCTTGGATCATTTTGAAGAAGGATCCAATTAAGAAATAAGGGCCAAAGGTCCTGACCAAGGCCTTGAGAAAAGATGGCTCTTTCTGCTCTGTGTTACTACTTAGCAGGATTTCTGTTTCTTCTGCACCATCAGCAATATGGTTCATCACATTGTTTGAGTTTTTGGTATAGGATACTTCTTTTTTCCTAGGATAACGAAACATACTGCTATGGTTCACTTGAAAGGAGGAGGACCATTATATATACCAACAATATGTCCCAGGTAATAGATGAGAATGGTGTAACAGTCTTTGGCCTAGCCAGACAGAGTTCCTGTGGTAACAGCGAAGTTATCTTAATAGGGTACAGGGTTACCATTTTGTCACAGAGTAACAGGAAACTCTTTGGTTCTAAAAGATAAAAGGGAATTAATCAACCAAGCCTCAGTTTAAAGGAGGAATAGGAATCATGTGGGCCTCCACATATTACGGAACTGTAGCTCCCAGTATGCCTAGCCATTCTTGGACCACCAACATCTGGAATGTCACATGACTTCCTCCTCTGGTTTAATACTCAAACAACAAGGAAATGGAACTGTGAGAGTTATTTATATACAAAGATGAGATCTGGTGAATCTGATAATGGAAAGTATAATATAATAGAAACCTGACGATAAATTAGCTTATGTCACGGAATATATGATGTTGATGTATTCAATGGATGTACAAATGAGGTACGAGTGCCTATTTGCTTAACTTTTATGTTTTAATGCATTAAAATAAAATTCAAAAAAATTATTTGATTTGTGCTCCTCCTTTCTGCACCAGTATCTAAGCGCTCTATGTTTAATTGTAGTACAGCTTTACATTTAAATCTTGTTGACCTCAAGGCCATTTTCACCAATGCTTCCAAAAAAGTTACCCGAAGTACAATGACTGCAGTTGCTTCGCTTGGTGTTTTCATTAAAAGAAATTTCTATCAGATCAATAGTTTTGAGTGTGAGAATGGCTTATTAACATAATGAAAAGTTATGAAGATTGATTTTTTAAAAAATATTTCAACAGTCAACGTAAAACTGGCAAACACAAAACTGTCTGCATCTGATAACTTCCTCGTCTAACTTAGCAATAAAATTATGACTGACTCGCTCAAGAAAGAAGCAACAGTGTCAAAGTGTTTGCTTCTACGATTTGTGGGTAGCAGAGCCTTAAGACAAAACAGTTCTGCTTAGCATTTTGTTAATCAGAAAAGGCTGTGTTACCAGTTCAACTACACTGCCAGTCTTCCAGTAATGCTTGCCCTAATTATTTGAAATTTAACTACTATTTATTTGATAGAAAATTATCTGCCCCTCCCACTATCTTTGGCTCAAGAATACTGCCATCCAGTTAAATCCAGTTAAATTTCAATACAGACACAAACTGAAACTATTTTGTGGTTCTAGTGGCATCTCTAATTTCTTTCTTGACTGTGCTTCATATATCCTCACTTGAAAGACTGTAGCAGGGTTTGTTATCAAAGTTCCTTGCGCTGCTCTCAAATCTGTAACCCTGATCTGGATTCTTATCTCTCACATGCCATCCAAAGCACACATGCCATCTACAGCACTGCTCCTGTCTTATTTTTGCCTGTATCTTACCAAATGGCATTTACACTGTATTATGAGGAAATCTATTAATTTTGCTTACTCCTTTCACTCTTGATGGAGAGGGACTGGCACATCTATGTACTGATAAAGAGAGTAGATTTCATGCTTTACACATTACATGCTAATCTAAGAAAGCGACTCAGAAAAGAGCAATTACTGAGCAATACGGAGTTCTTTCAACCTTTGCTGCCAACAGGAACACCCACACAATGCTCTGCCCAAACACTATTGTGAAAAAGCAGATATAAGCTAATAAAAATTTGATATTAGGTGTGACTTGAAGGAGCAAAGTAAAAGAGCAAAGTTCCTATATAATGAAGTAATAGCTTCACAAAGCAGCAGGAAATGCCTAACCTGTTAAACTTCTTACTTTAAACATCAAGGTGTCTTCTAGTACCTGAATGACTAAGACTTTTGTTAGGGTATAGCATGTCACTGAGATGTTTGTTTGAGACTTCTTGATCCACTGGCAAGTAAATATATTTACAGTACAATTCATTTTACTCTCAGTGTGAGTTATTCAGGGCCAGAGAGCTTGCTGCTTCTTGAATACCACTTTCCTAAAACCCACTTCATTTCAGATTTAGCCCACACAACCAGGATCATTTTTTGATTGGGTATCTCTTGATGAGCTGAAAATTCAGCCCTGTGACTTTCCCCATCAACTGTTGAGTAAGTTGGGGGGAAAAGGGACGTAGTGCAGGTTTATATTTCACAGTCTCTTAGAGAAAATCTAAGAATGTGAATTTTTGTACAGTCCTCTCATACATAAACAGAATTTGATGCACTGATGGTAACCTTATTTAGAATGTGTCTACAATGATGCAATATTATGGAAAAATGCACACTTCCTGTAAGGATCAGAGACATGTGCTTTTCTTCTGTCATTTTCTCCTGTCAGGACCAGGCCAGAGCCTTGGAGGGATGTACTTGGACTGTGTATTCAGCTCAATCTTCTTCAGACCAGCTAGAAAGACTGAGATATGGAGGTGGGGCATTACTTGTCAGAAACAAGTAACTTGGCCAAGAAACCAACTGCAAAGCAGGAAGGGGTAGGAGCTTAGCCTCAAATACTGAATCACATATTTGCCTCCAATGGACCACAACAAAAGAGCTATTCATAGAATGGAAATTTGTGATGCTCACAGAAGCATATGCACACACAAGTTCAGTATGCATCAACACCATGCCCTCATACCGAAAACAAAGTAAAACAAGTACTAGGTGAAAGACATGCCACACAATGAGAGCATACCAAGACCACCCAAGCATGAATATGTCATACCCCTCCACCCCAAAAAAACCCACCCTCACATACAGACATCCTTGTCTAGCTCTCTAGGATTCTCTCCTTGCCCTCTAGCTTACCTTTTTCTTCTTCACTAGATGTCCAGACACACTTAAAAAATTAATTGCTGGCTGTGGCTATCTGCTGTTTAAGTTTATTTCAAAACAGAGATGGTGCTGGAAGCTGGTATATCACTTTGCAGGATGGCTGCTTTGCCATTTTTTAATTAGTTAAACATAATATCTTATATTTTAAAAATTATGATGGACAAGGAAACAGGTGGGTGCCAAGAGAGTGGCTGCCAGTGCCATGTTAGGGCCTCCAACCCCACAGTTTTACCTATGATTGACTTATAGTCGAAAGGTCCCCGATTTTCTAGATTTTTCCCTAGTAAATTCAAACACAGGGAGGATTTGGTGTGAAGGTGTTTTGTTTACTAAAAACTCAATGTGCATTCTGAGGTACAAGAAACTTTTCCATATGGCTTGTCCAATATGTATGAACTGGCTGTGAGCCCAGCGGCCAATGAATCACAGCTATGAAATCTAAGTTCCCACTTATCTCTTCAGATAAGGTAAATGCTTGTCTCTTTGCTAGGAAATGCTTGTGGTACATCATTTGGCTTGGATTTAATAACATGAAGATAAGAGGACACTAAGTGAGTAGCTTAGGGAGAGGGTAAGGGGAGCAATCCCAACTGAAATCCAAAGAATGCTGAACAGTCATAACAAGACCTATACGTGACCATGAGAATTTATGATATTTTCATAAAATGTATCTGATATTTGAATGGAGTTAGATGCCGCCAGGATGTTCCCAAGTAATATGCTTGAGTTCCTATCATCCATTTTTTTAGTCCCTTCACTAGTTGACTGCAGTGTTGTTAAAACTGAGGTGTCTTCTCTGACTCTCACAACAAGGAAAGATGTAAACTCTGAACAGAAAATTACTTTTGTGCTGGTAAGTTCGATCCTCTGTGTTAAATGCAGTTACTGGTCCTAGGCCAAGTAGACCCACTGAATCATTGCTGATTGGTTGAGGAAAGTGACGAAAGGGTTGAGGAAAGTGTGGCCTTCAGGCAACATGTGGTCCCTGGACCCTCATCAATTTTGGAGGTTTTTATTTATTTATTTATTTATTGCATGAAACCTAACACCCTCCAGAACCCCTAAACACCAGAAAAACGCTCAAAAGAGTTTTAAAACCCAAAGTGAAAATCAGCCTACTCCAGCTGGTACTCATAATTGGATGTAACCTTCTCTCTTTCTTTTTCCTTTCCCCTCTTTATTACATATCAGGAAACATACCCATTACTGATTTTGTTTGTGAAACAAAGATCAGAACAGAATTATCTACAATAATAACAATTAAAACTGAAACAGTGTTTTTTTGTTGCTCATTGGTCCCAAACTTGCATAAAAATGTCTGGGATGTCAACGTAAGTCTAAATATTGAGTTTGGTTTTTAAAAGGATAATTCATAAATGTATACAGTTGGCCCTCCACATTTATGGGTTTGACTTTCACGGTTTTGATTATTCACAGGTTTCTTCAACCCCTGCCTCCCCTCCCTGAGGAGCTTCTTTTCCAGGGGAACATTTCCTCTCAGCAGCTCCGATCAGGCTGTGCAGCCCTTTAAAAATCTGCTTCTGGTCCTCTCCTCCTCCACCACCGTCTGGCTAGCTAAGCCCAATCTCTCAGCACCACAAACTATCTCTCAATGCCACCCCACACCCAAGGAAGGAGATGGGTGTGAGAGAGGAACTATAGGGTCACCAGGCTGATCCACACACCTTCCCTCTTCTTTCTCTGACTTGGTTTGGACCCTAGGTGCCTGCTCTCCCCACCATGCCTTGGCCCCCTTCCCACAGACAGACAGACAGACAGACAGGCAGGTAGGCAGGCAGGCAGGCAGGCATTTTGATATTTGTCATTTTTCCACTTTTGTGAGGGTCTTGTGCCCCTAACCCTGTGAACGTGGAGAGCCAACTGTATTCAGAGCAATAAACAGAGAATTCTGGTATATTTATTTGGAAGGTGCCCAAAATATTTGTTGAATTGGGGCCTCAAACTTTACTATGGTCTTTGTTTCGGTTCTGTTAGATAATGGACCAGATTTGATGGTCCTATGACCCAGCTGGCCGATCCCTAAACTGCAAACCCCAGGATTCCATAGGATGTTGAAAGTGGAATCATAGCACTATGACAATCTAGTGTGGAAATGGCCTAAGATCTGGTGCCTCCAGGCCATTCTACAGAGCTTGGGTTTCAAATCTTTTTTTAAAGGCAGTAGGCAGAAAAAAATCAGCTTCCACAGGTATTTTGCAATCATTCCATTCATGAGTGGGATTTGCTATTTAGATGCAAAATCATTCACCTGTAAAATCTCAATTTCTCCCCTGCCTCCTTATTTTTCAAAGGGGACATTCTAAGTCTTATGAGTATGGAGATACTTTTGAAAGTGAACAAACAATAGATTAAACCTCATTAACTAGAATATGAGCAAAGTAGTATTTCCAGTCATCACGAGATAGTTTTGCAGTGGCACAGTTCCTTGCCTGTTGTTATGACCAGCAAAGGGACAATTAATTATTCAAATTATTCAAAAGCACACACATGGACTTGCACACACATTTTGCATAATGTAAATAGGTCACAGAATACAGCTTTTCTTGGCAAGGAGCACGGGCTACAACAGCACACAATTCTGATTTTTTTAAAAAGCACATTATAAGGCTGCATTTTATCAATGAAAGCAAGAGAAAAGGAGCTATTTATTAAGACAATGTTGACTTACTGTGGCCTTCCATGTTTTTGTTTATCCCATTCTTTCTGGAGCTTCTGTACTATCACATCAGATTTATCTTCTGCATTCAGAGACCACAAGTCCTTTTGTTCAAGAGGCTTCTTATATCCCTGGATTGCCATACTGCAATGTAAGAGAAAGGGCACATTACTAACTCTGAAACCAGCTGGGGCAGTTCAGCCCTTCTGAGGCCAGAATAACAATGTTACATTCAATATAGAAACAGCTCCATGTGCAGCAGGCATCCACTTATTTCCACCAAACTATGTAGCATCCAGGACAGGGATAGGCGGCCACGGAGGACCAGAGGGCTGCCCCATCCCAATTCCCACCCACTCTGTGGGCTGCCTCCACACCTTCTGAGGAAACCTAGATTCTAAGACAACATTTATGCATCTTCTTTTGTCATGCTGTTGTGCATTTACCTACCCCTACCATACATCACATGCTGCCATTAGTGGAGTAAGCTGGGAGGGGAAAACAATGTTGTAAATACATGTAAATTCTACTGGAAGTTACAGAGGACTAGATGCATATGGAGGAATGTTCTGAGAGTAGATCAAGATATTTTCTGCTCCAGAAAGAGCTCTGTTTCTCCATGCCTTCAGCCTAGTAACATCACAATAGACCCTCTGAATCCACCAGTGCCCTATTGTTCTCCACCCTCATCAGACACACACTGTTTCAAGAAGGCTTTCTGCTTCATTTTTTGTTTTTTGGTCCTCCCCAAAGCATCTTGTATGTCTCCCAAGCATCCTCCCGCTTGCCAACCTTTTAAAAAATGGTCCGAGAAGTACAGCAAGTGGTTTTGTCACTGACACAAGGGATAACTGGGAGGAAGGGATGTAGTTTCATGACTGACCGAAGGGTTGGGTAATCAGTACTATGCACCTCTTACTTCTGATGGAATCCAAAATAATAGATATCCCTTGAATTTGGTCTAAGAGTGCGTAGGTGAAGTTAATCTGCTTCCCAAGAGATCTCAGTAGGCAAACGTTTTATGTTTGTACAGACCCCAGGTGTGCTAAGGAGTCCTTAATCCACATTAAGTTATCTTGATGAAGTGACCTTAGATGTTGCCTTGGATGTAGAGGCCTTGGTTTTGAACTTTTGCTAGCTAGCAACTGAATGACTTGCCTAAGGACTCATTATTTGCTATTATGGCCTAGTAAAAAACAAATGATAGCAATCCACTTGTACACAGGAATGTGTTGAAAGATCAAATTTACATGACTACGTAAAATGACTCGCCTGGATTAGTCACCATGGGCAGTCGTGTATGTTTATTAAACAGACATAGCTCCCATCAGCAGAAGCAAGCTCAGCTCAAAATGAAGCTACTAACTCAGCTAGTCTGTGAGCTGGCTCTTAATTATTAATGTGACCCCTGAATTGCCTGTCTAACCGATGGATTTAATCCAATGTATGAATACTGGCCATATATTTGTCTCTGTTCTACCACACACAAAACAGTGCTTAGCATTCTTTGAAAACTGAGGCCTGCACCTTCTTGGTTAGTCCAAACAAAAGCAGACCCATTAAATCAATTGAGGAATGGTGAAATAAATCCCATTGGTTTAATGGGCTGCTCTACGTGCGACTAGCAGCAGGAGTCCAGCTGCAGTCATACTCTTGAAGATGGCTATTGTGTTGTGAAAAATGGATCCGTTACCCCCATCCCTAGTCTTTTTGTGGGTGGCAGTCCTAATCTGATAATGGGTCTTTTTGAGTGGCAGCTAGAGGACTGTAAATTCCCTATTAAATAGACAAGGAGAATTCACATGTGATTTTGCACACACTGTGCTACTTGCTCAATGGTATTTTTACCTGCTCAGTAATTTTGTCTTTCTTATAGGGCCAGATCAGACATAACAATGATTAAGCCACAGTTTACCATGATGGGAAGAAGCTGCAAGGAGATTAGGCTCACATATGTCTCCTTTTCTCTCCATCTCTAGTGTGTCTGCAGGGATGAGCTTGGAAGATTTTACTCCCATTTTTATTTAGCCACAATTTAGTGTTATGTAAAACATTTACTCCATAATTTTATTTTTGTGCAGAGTAGAGGACTGTGAAACTGATGAAGCAGAAGGATTAGGGACAGATGCAGAGCACAGTTGAAAACTGTGATCTGATTCAGACATCACAATAAAGCATAATGATGAAAATGGGTTCATACATTCACCTACCCATTTCTTTTATTTTCCTGTGACATGGCCATGGGAACAAAATGAGAAAATTTTGTTTGATTTTTTTATTAACCTCAGTTTGTCGTTTCATCCAACCACCCAAAACAACGGGTAATCTTCACTATGGTTTACCGGGAACAAGCCAGCTTCATAAAGTACACTTCTTCCAAATAAACCACAATTAGGATTAAGAGCAAAAGCCTTAATTAACTGCAGTGCCCTAATCAGCTCAGTCTGCCTCTGGATCCAGAATCTGTAGTTTTTCTGTGTTAGTATTTTGACTAAATTCTGCACATAAAAAAAGATCAAATGATGGGTTGTTTGATTTTGATCCCATATTTGCAATTCTCTCTCTCTTTTTCTTTTGCAATATAAAGAGCTGATGTTAGACCTCTCCCCTTGCACTAAACACATTTAGCATCACAGTGGATACTGCTGAAGTAGTTTGAAGTGTTCAGCTTTATCATGCCATGTATACTTTTGTGATGCTTCTATTACTGTCACAGGATAAAACTTACCATGTCCTTTGCCATCACTTCAGACTACTTTGTAATCGTCTGAAATCTTTGGTATGTGCTACTACTACTTTATTTGCAAATAGGTTCTCTGGCAGCTTCCTTTGCATATTCTTGTTTATCATGTCTATTATATCCACAAACAAAAAGGGGCTCAGTGTTTGATCTTGGATGCTGGCTAGACTTGCCTGAACATTCCTCTGGCCTCCCCACCCACCTGTCCACCCTGAACATGACCATAAGATGACTACTGCCACCAATGTTTCCATGGCTGTCACAGATTACTTCTCATTGCCTTCATGGTCTCTCACAGCAATACAACTGAACTTGAGAGATGAGTGCAAGCACTACAGGCCAGCCCATTTCATTTTAGGTGGGAGAAGTCAGACACAATTACCTGTATTTAGATCCTGATGGAGTGATATTTCAAAGGAAGGAACTGGCAAAACCACCTCTCAATATTCCTTGCCTAAGAAAACCCTATGAAATTCATGGGGTCCCCGTTAGTTGGCAAGTGACTTGAAGGTACATACACACACAGAGCAATTACACTTTCAGTTGTCATCAAACAACTTTCCAGCATCCAAGCCTTTGTGACTCCACTGAGGTCTCCAGGATTTAAATATTTCCCTTGAGGCACTTTTTTGGAGAAAAAAAGCACACCAGTGGACTGGCTGATTTGCAGCAAAGGGGGTAGTTGAACCTCCTGTTGCTAGATGACAAGCTCTATGTCCCATTTCTACATGGCAAGCTTTACGGGTCAACATTCTGTTTTGAATATGCTGTAAAGAGCATGGGAGACCTACATCTTCATTCTCAAACAGCAGCTATGAATCTTGCCTACAGCAAATTATTGTATGTTTCATTGTATCTCCCCTGTCACCTTGGATCACCTTGCTGGATCACCTTGCTTAGCCCTTTGAAAATTTAGGGCAAAGGACATCATTTTGGATTTGAGCCTGGGTCTCCGTACTAGTTCTTGACCAAGACTACTCTCCAAGAGCACGTGATATTTCAGCCTAAATTAGGCTGTTAGTGTAGATAACTGAGATCTGAATGGTAGATTATTTTCTTATGTGAAAATTTTACTACAGAAACTATAAAAAATTCTCTCTTTGCTCACTTAGTAAATGCAGCACTTTTGAAACTGCACTGCTGAGCAGCAAGAAAGGATAGCATTCCATCCTCATGTCATCTGTGCTCCAGCTCCCAGGAACGAGTGACTCTGAACAAACTGCATCATGGGTTTGTTCTGTATGACCATAAACTAAGGATGAAAACAATATTCACTATTATTAATTTCCTGGCAGAAAAATGAGCTTCCCTACACTTGGGAAACCTGGTCAGGAAGAATATTACAGCCGTGAGCTTTTGGTGCAGTTTTTGCCCCATATTCATACATCCCAAAGTGTTTTGGAGAATTATTCAGCATAGAAATACACATGCGTTTGTTTGTTTTTGCAGGAGAACTATGGAAGTTTGCACAAAAAGCGCTGGCCATTTCCACACTAGACTGTTATAGTGCTATGTTGATGTTGGAAGTGGAATAATTGCACTGTAACAGTCTAGTGTGGAAATGGTCACTGTTCCCAGACAGCTATGTATGATTCTTGTGTACAAAACCTATTTTGACCTCTTCTAATTTCAAAGAAAACTTCAAACAACAAAAAAAAGGAGTTTGTTTAATCTATACTTGCTCATAGCATAACAATCTTCCCTCTTTGTGTAAACATTTATCTAAAAGTAAGTCGCCCTCTTCTTCGTAGAGGTGGAAAGGCATTTTTTTAAAAAGAGCACTTCTTAAGAGTTCTTAAGGGTCAGCATCGATGTGGTTCATCATGGTACACACAACACTCACTTTTCTTTCCCTGCTGTACAGTAAGAATAATAAAAAATAACTATAAAACAGTGCTTTAACAGGAAATGGAACCTGAACCTTAATTGCCAATTCAACCATCACTGTGTAAGTCATTCAGAAAGCTAGCAAGTATTTTGAAGCATGAGTTTATCAATGCGTTATTGGGTCTCTGTGTAATTAAGCTTTTCTGTTTTTTCTCACACTCCCTGCACTCAGTTTGGAAAGAGGATATTTCATTTTATTTTTAATATTTTGTCAGTCTATATTATACAAATGCAAACTGACTCTATTCAAACTGATTTTAGTGGGAGTTTCTCCCAAGTAAGAGTACCTATTGTTGTAGCCTTTTTCTCAGCCTTTGCTGCTCCCATCAATCTCTAACATCTGGTGAGGGTGGGGAAGGAGGTGTAAATGAATGGGACTTAGAACTTCTGTATTGTATAGGGAAGCAGCTAGGTAACCAAGAGCATGAGGGGAAATCTCTTGGCCTAGTGCCACTCCACTATTGCTGTACACACAATAGAGGTTACTGGCAGAACCATAAGAAAACCTAAAGTAACATGCTTACCTTGTGAACCACCAAAATGTTATCTTGGAAAGAAAGCCGGAATTAGATTCTGGACACGGATTCTATAATAAACATTGAAGATATACAAAAAAAAGTTTAAATCAATGTAGCATGGAGGTGTTTCTTTGAAAGCAAAAGCTGTTTTGAAAGATCATATTGTGCATTTGAAACTAATGGGAATATGTTCTGAAATATAAACATGAAAAGATGGATGCACTAGAATTCTTCCTCATTTTATGCTCTCTCCACACCAAGCTTTGAGTAGTCTTGCAAGACAATGGTTGGATCCCACTGCCTGATCTCAGCAAATTCTACTTGCCACAGAGATGAAGCAGGGAGTGGAAACTATTTCTGGTCCTCCCAGATATTGAATAGAGGGGAACCTCATGCTGAAGTATGTGGAGGGGGGGAGGGAGAGAGAGCAAAGCAAGGCAGTGGGAAGGCCTCTCTTGTCCTGTTGCCAACAGACTTGATTAAGACCAGATGGTGGCAGAACAGAAGGAGTGATTTTGCTTTTAGTACCTTCACCACCATCTTCTAGGAAATGTGAAAACAAGGTATGATTAAACCAGTATTTTGTGCATAGTCGTCTCCTAACTGTCACACAGAGAGGAGCTGCAATGCGTACCAGATTTGGCAGCTTTCTATCTCTTTGTTCCCTGACTTAACAGATCACTCTTGGGTGGAAGTTTATATATGGTGGGTTGTGTCTCATTAAAGAGGAACAACCTTTTCTCTGAACAATCTGGACAAATTTCTCATGCTGTTCTTCTTGAACAATCATTGTCTTAAGTCCTCCTCCCTTTCCTCTCATGTTTCCAAACCTTCTTGGAGTAGGGGCAGGATCTATCATTTCTCTCCCTCTACCTGCTCAGCCAGAAACATTTTCAGGTTTTTTCTTCTGACTTCTCTTTTTGCCAAGTTAAGTATGCCCACTCCAAAATCCCAAAGCTCCACTGCTTCATATGCCATCTTAGTCTCCCCCTTTTCTGAAGAAGTTCTGAAGATAAACCGATCCATCTTTATTGAATTATAGCCATCGTCAATCACGAGCGTTACCAGAGGGCCATTGTGAGAATGCAGGAAGGCAGGCCTCACCACTTTCCTTTAATTTCTTCAAAACAGACTACCAGAAAGTCTAAATTTTCTATCATTCTTGACTTTGAGTTGCTAACAGAGGCCATTTCTGCACTAGACTGTTGTAGCGCTATTATTCCACTTGCAACATCCTATGGAATCCTGGAATCTTGAAAGGCCCTTCCCTAAACTGCAAACCCCAGGATTCCATAGGATGTTGCAAGTGGAATAATAGCATTATAACAGTCTAGTGCAGAAATGGCCAGAGTAGTGGGAAAAGAAGAGAGCAGGTGTTCCTCATGAGTAAAAATCTGGTACACAGAGCCTGCATGATACGTTCTAATATACAGACTTTCCTGTGACACAGACCAAATTTGAACCCTGCTGAGGAAAATGCTTAGGATGAGGTGGTGTCTATATAAGATGTGCCTGTTATGTTCTGATCAGAGCTTGGTTCTAGAGAAAAACAGCAGCTGTGCCCTGTGGGCATATCCCACATGTTCTTAAATCCTGATTAGCTCGACTATTGTTCATAGTACGTGAGAATCTACAGCCAGCCCTTGTAACATAGACATACTTACATGGTCTAAATTCACAGGTGAGAAAAATGGACGCTTTTCTTTAAGGCACGCAAGAATCAATTCAATGAGGATCAGAGCAAAGTAGATATAAAATATAGCAACCCTAAATCTGTCTTCCATTTGGTCCTAAAAAGAGATGGGTTTAAGAACCAATAAACAAGGGAAATGGACTAACAAGGTTAACAAAGATGAGCAAAACAGTTAGGCAGATATTATTATTGCCCACAGACCTATTCAGCAGATTGCTTCTTTAATCATTTTTGGAGTGAAATACTGAGTAGGACAGAGATGAAGGTAATGATCATTAGAACAACAGAATATTAACCTAAAAAAAAAAAATTAAATTAACATTAAAATAAAATTGAATAAAAATAGGCAAGCGGGAAAACTTTTGATTCAGTGTCTCTGGAATGTCCTAATGGTTTCAACATACAGATTCTGTCCCCCTCCTTTTTGCAAGGCAGGATGGGAGAGTCTGCTTTATGGGCTGCATTGCTTTCAAATCTCTACCAGCCCATATTCTTTGGATCCCAACACAACAGAAATATGAGGAAATTTTACACCAGAATAGATTGAGTTGCAGTCATACACTTAACAGGTAGGAGTCAATATTCAATCCAAAGATAAGAAAGCCCTTGAACAGCATTCCAGCATTCTAAGTGCTGCCAAATGCTGCTACCCAGCCGTTGACTGAAGCCAAGCATTCAGAACACATTGCTCCCATTTTGTTTGATTTGGTTACTGGTTCCTTTGCAGGTTCAGTTTATGGTGCTATTTTTGACTGGGTTCAGACCTGGATACCATGAGTACTGCCTTATTTTGTGTGTTTCTTCCCTTCTGCTCTATTCAGTATCTCAGGCCTTGCTCAAAGTGGCTCTGTTGAATGAGAAACATGCGCTGGCACAAGGACCAGAGCCTTTTTGGTAGCAGTGTCTATTTTGTATGGAATGCCCTCTCTAAGAGAGTTTGCAGGATTCTGACACTTGGCACTTGGCCTAAACATTGCTGTGCCTGATGGCTTTTCGATTCTCTAGATTTCACTCCTTTAATTTACTTTGTGAAGAAAATTAAATTGTTGAACAAAAAAAAGAAGAAGGGGAAAAAAAACAAAGCCTAAACATATTGATTTGCATTCATATGTCTCTTTCCACAAAAGGCACTCAGGTATTCAAGCCCCACATGCCCTGCCTTTCTTCTCCTTGAGAAGAGGAAACTCTTTCCTCTGCAGTGCAGCATGCCTGCCGGTAGCCCTAGCCATGATCAAAGTCCACTAGCTTGTCCTTACCTTTACTTATGATTATTATATGCCCCACCCTTGGTGTCCATGAAGAGCCAGGCAGCTGCTATTTACCTAACTTATTCCTGACCTTTATATATCCTGACCTGCCCCTATACCCACCTCTTTTCCCAAACTGAGTGTCAGATACTCTTTTCCCTTCTAGCACTATGGTACAATATGCTGGAACACGCACACAGATGCATTCCATTTACCTGAGCTGAAGTACGAATGACTTTGGACCGCAAAGGACCCACAGCACACAAGACGCACAAGAACCAAAAGATGATGAGAACCCCTGAAGACTGGACACCATGAAGCCTTTCATACTGGATGAGCAACATGGCCAACAGCTACAAATGAGAGGCAGGGAGAGGGAGGGAGAGAATTCAGAGTACAGTGAAATGTAGGTGAGAATAAAAGCTCATTGATTCCTTATCAGGTTTGAAAAGTCTGAAAACTTTCTTTGTTATGTTATTTAACTATTTATTTATTCATTTTAACTTGTGCTGTTAATATCAAATTCAGTTTGTGTTTTAACTTTTGTATTAAGATTTTTAAAAAATTGTATTGTATTTTTTTAACATACTGTACTTCACCTTGAATCCCATTATGGGAGAAAGGAGGGATATACAATAACTAACTAACTAACTAACTAACTAACTAACTATCCATCCATCCATCCATCCATTCAACCTTTTACACAGCCCTGGACATCAAGGAGAGCTGCAGAAATTAAAACAGATATAGATAAAAGACCACATCAGTAAAAACATACACAAGTTAAAATATAATTCAGTGTTAATAGAACTAAAGGCAATTCAAAACCATATCCATTAAAAAGCAACAAATATAGTCCATACAGCACATTAAAAGCCCTCTTCCAATAAAATACCAGTTGCTAAACCGACTGCTTCCTACCCATTGTCTTCTTCTTCTTCCTTTAAAAACACACACACATCTTTCCTCCATGTTAGCCAGTAGCATATTTATACATGCAACCAAAAGCATTATTTCTTTTTTACTTCCCAGAGGACACGGCAATTATAGCCAGGCGTTGATTATCCCGTGGATATTTGTGTCTTCAAGCCAGTCTCCACTGTACCCACTCAACAGATTTTAGGGGGCTGACCAAAATTTGATTCGCTTTCCTGTGTAAGATTCACTGCTCTCAAAGGAAAAACTCCATATGGTGCAAAGTGGAGAAAAAATCCCCACTACCACAGGTTAATATGCAGAATTTTTTAATGCTGACATTTAAAATGTGCACAGGAGACACTATTAAGTATCAGGAAATTATATTATTTAAGGGCTTAGTGGGTCCTTATCTCCTCCCCCCAAAAAGAAACCTTTATGAATATTTTAATTCTTTAAAAAAATATAGCCAACTATTATTTTCTATACTATGCGGCTGCTATTACAAAAGAGCTACAGATGTTGCAAAATTCTGTCTTTCTGTTTATAATCACAGAACAGCAGAAGGCTGAAAAGCAATTAGAACAGTTTGCAAGTCACACCTTCTATATTCTGTCAAAGCCCTGTTTTTTCTCATCAACACCACACTGAAGGATACAAGTTCAAGACAGTTCTCCAGCACCACCCTAAGCTTCTTAATGGGACAATGAAGGACACAGTTCTCCATAATGCATTAGCAGGGCAATTTAAAGAGGCTGAGGAAGAATATACACTAGAAAAACCAGCAAACCCCAAGCCCTGCCAGGCACAGGAGAGCAAGGTAGGAGATAGGTAGAAGGCTGGAAACAAAATAATTATCTCTGCTCCAGGGATGGCATATCTCCCTGTCAAGGTGTATGTTGAAAAAATAGGAGGAGTTTGGGTCCAGTGGATCCAAAGTCTCTCTGGCCTCTCCTGGAATGTCTCCTCTTTGTTAGTGCTGCTGGTGAATAGACAGCAAAGGGGCATTGGGAACACAAATGTCTGCACCAACAAGAGGGAGGCCTGTGAAGGTAGTTCTGCCTCTCTACACATGGCCTTCTTTTTCCATGAGTAGAGAGAAAGATCCTCATGAACCTGGTGTTCTGGGGATGCCTTTCCAGGGACCCAAGGACGGCAGCCTTCATTGCCTCTCTATAAAATTTGTTCAGTACTTTCTGACTATTTCTGAATCTCCTGCAGGCCGCAATAGTTGAGCTAAGGAAAAGACATCAAAAACATCACGCTTATCGTCAGCATTGTTCCACATAAGCAGTAGCAGCATCAACAGAAAAGCATACCAACCATTGTGATGCCAACGATTAAGGGTGTTACAAAATACACAGGAGATGGTGTTCTGTTTTGCACAATTTCATGGAAAGAATAGAAGAGATTGGCCCAGCTAACACACCAAAGGAAGAAAGCGAAGACCTTTAAAAAGAGAGACAGAAAGTATTGGTATAAAATCATTTCTAAGAGCAGATAACTTATTCAAACAACATTTCAATTAGAGTATACAGTGTGTCCCACATATATGTGAGGTTCTGTTCCAGGAACACAGAATATGTGCTATGTCCCATTATAGTCAATGGAAATGATGCATCTGCTGGGTCCATTGACTATAATGAGACATGATGCTTTGCGTGACTTCACATTCATGCTTGTAGAGGTCATGGTAAAAGAGGGCCCACTGTATTCTTAAAGCATCCTTGCAAGCAAAAAATTCCTTACTCCACCAGAATTTGTTTGATCTTGCTCTGCCCCTACCCTGCTTATATCAGTTATTTGTGGCACACTGATGGCATGAAAGAAGAACAAAGACATTTCTCTTCTGATTTACAAATGTTCCTTGCTAGTTATCCAGAACAGTCTTACGTGCCACAAACTACTAGTTATACTAAGACTGTTCTAAAAGTACCAAGATTCCTCCCAAAAATTGCTATTTGTACATTTCCATACAGGAGAGCTTACCTATTTTAGAATGCTGTTATTTTGACTGTGTTATACTGTGACTTTTTGTGCAGTGTTCTTGCAAGTTCATTTTCAACGATAGTGCTATCCTGTTTTCAGTACTAAGGAAACTATTTGCATGCTTGATATGCCCTCTAACACAAAAGGGGGAAACTGCACAGGAAACCCAAAAGTTTTATGGAAAGACTCTGCCTGGTATATTAAAGGCTGAATTCAATCCAGCCTAACTAATCATCTATTTCTTTTTATGTACTATGGAGCTGGATCTAGCTGGTGATTTGTGAGCAGCCCAAGCAAAACAAGGATCCAATTCATTTCAGCATGAGGAGGAACCCTTGACTTGAGGAACAGCCCATAACTCAAGGGTAGAGCACATGTTTTGTATTCATAAGTCCCCAAGATTCAATCCTTGTCATCAGTGAAGGGTGGTGCCTCCCCTATGAGTGGGGCAGTGCATTTACTGAACTTTAAGGGAGCTATCCAAAGTAATGAACTTCTGTGTGTGTGGGGTAGACTTCTGTTTTAAGTACGGAGCGAAACCAGGAGAGATTTCCCACCCTACTAATATGAAAACCAACAGACCTCTGCTGCTTGTTGTCTCTGGAAAGAAAATATCTATGCCCAAGGCCCACCAGAACAGTCAGCAGGGGGCTAACCTACTGTTTGTACAGAGTGTTTTAATGCATTTTAATAACTTTAAAGTTTAATGTTTTAACTTAATAATTTTTACAATTGCTTTTTAAATCTTATATTTATACTTTTATTCATGTTTTTATATTGTTTTAAATTTTTAAATTTTAGGGGGGGAGGAGTCTTATTAGGAGCTCCCAACGGCCCTCTAGCACATTCCCCAGAGGAGAGAGCAGAGGGGGAGCTGGGTCTGTGAAGACATCCTAGACCAGGTGTGTTTACAGGCTTGCGGGGCAGTGCTTGTTTGTCTGTCTGTTTGCTTGTTTTTGTTTAGTCTCCTTGTGCTGGCCGTGTGCTCTCCCTGAGCACACGGTCTGACTAACGAGGGGGAGGAGCTAGCTAGGGGGGAGGAGTTATTATGAGCTCCCAACGGCGTGCGCCTTCGGCGCGCGCTGTTGAAGTCCTCTACTTCAATCCTTCAAGTTTAACCCTTTACAATCAGTAGAGCAGACATAGCTTATACAGCTGAATTTCAGAAAGAAAGCCCAGTTATTCTTTCTAGAACTGCTTCCTGTACTACTCTCTGTAGTATCTAGGATGGAAGGTGAGGGAGCTGCTGCGGTCACCTGTAGCACTTGTGGGATGTTCCTTTTCTTGCCACAAGATGTTGTCGGGTACACCTGCGCCAAGCACAAGCTGGTGACCTTCTTGGAGGAGAAGGTTTGCCAGCTGGAGGCACGAGTTTCTAATCTTCATCTTATTAGGGAAGGGGAGGAGTTTTTGGATAGGGCAGAGAAGACGTACCAGAAGACCGAATGTGCGGAGGAGCTGCCAGATCAGGAAGTCAACACACTGTGCCAGGAAACGGAGGCTTGGAGGAATGTCACACGTAGGAGCAGAAGGTCCAGGAAGGTAACAGAGACTCTCAACCTACACAATCACTTCAAAGTTCTTGGCCTTATGAACGATGAGGAGCACCAGGAGGAGGGAACAGAATATCCACGAGAAGGAATCCAACTTTGGCAACGGGAACTAGATCAGTGCTCCCAGTCTCAACAGAATGCCCAGGCAGTCCTAGAAGAACATGCTCGTCGACGAACCTTGGACAAGCCTCAGAGGAGGTGAGTTCTGGTTGTTGGGGACTCCTTGCTCAGAGGAACCGAAACGGCAATTTGCAAACCGGACAAGCTCAATCGAGAGGTCTGCTGTCTTCCTGGGGCCAAGATCAACCACATAACGGAGAGGCTAACCAGGCCGGTCAAGCCCACTGACCATAAGCCCCTCATTTTGGTTCATGTTGGAACCAATGACACTGCGAGGAGCAGCTTTTACCACCTTGCAAAGGACTACGAGCTTATGGGGACGAAGATTAAGGACTTCGGTGCGCAGGTGGTTATTTCATCTCTCCTCCCTGTTCAAGGATATGGCGCACGTAGGGAAAGGGCAATAGCAGAGGTCAACAACTGCCTCCGCACATGGTGCCACCGGCAACGGTTTGAGTTTTTGGAACACGGCCTGAATTTCCATGAACGTGGGCTTCTGGCAAGGGATGGACTGCACCTCACGAAACTTGGCAGGAATGTTTTTGCAAACAATCTCGCAAGGAGGATTCAGAGGTCTTTAAACTAAGTTCCGCTGCGGAGGGAGACAATATTATTCGAGGCCAGGACTCGGCGAGCACAGGGGGAAAAGGCCCAAATGATATTGGACAAGTAGTACGCGGCCAGTGGTGGGAGGAGTAGAAACTATAGTACAGGACTTGCAGGAAGGGCCCGGGGACTTAAGTGTCTCTACACTAATGCACGGAGTATGGGAAACAAGCAAGATGAACTTGAACTCTTGGTACAACAAAATAAATACGATTTGATAGGCATCACTGAGACCTGGTGGGATGAGTCTCATGATTGGAATGTAGGAATAGAGGGGTATAGCCTATTTTGTAAAAATACACCAAACAAGAAAGGAGGAGGAGTAGCCTTGTTTGTCAAGGATGTTTTCACCTGCGAAGAGATCCGTGACTTAAACCCAGAAAGGCAGGTCGAGAGCATCTGGGTAAGAATTAAGAGAGCGAGAAACAATAAGGATACTCTGGTGGGGGTTTACTACAGACCTTCAACCCAGACTGAGAACTTTGATGATGCCTTCCTCAACCAAATGACTGCACATTCAAAAAGGAGAGATACAGTAATAATAGGAGATTTCAATTACCCGGATATATGTTGGCAGTCAAACTCTGCCAAGACAGCAAGGTCCAGCAAGTTTCTTGCTTGTCTTGCAGACAATTTCATGGTCCAGAAGGTGGAAGAGGCCACAAGGGGATCAAATATTCTAGATCTGATCCTGACCAACAGGGATGACCTTGTTAATGAGGTAGAAGTGGTTGGATCTTTAGGGGGGAGTGACCATGCCCTATTGGAATTTGGCATTCAGTGGGAAGGAGAAGATAAGTGTAGCCAGACACTCATCTTAGATTTTAAAAAAGCAGACTTCTGTAAACTTAGGGAGCTGCTGGCTGGAATTCAGTGGTCAAGAACAGTGAAAGGGAAAGGAGTTCAGGAGGCATGGGAGTTCCTTAAAAGGGAGATACTGAAGGCACAGTCTAAAACTGTGCCAATAAGGAGGAAAAATGGAAGGCATCTGAAGAAACCAGAATGGTTGACTAAAGAACTCTCAGTTGAGCTAAGTGTTAAGAGAAACATGTACAGGAAATGGAAGAAGGGGGAAACCACCAAAGAAGTATTTAAGCAAGTAGCTAGGAGATGTAGGGAGGAGGTCAGAAAAGCTAAAGCACAGAACGAACTTAGACTGGCCAGAGACATCAAAAACAATAAAAAGGGCTTTTTTAAATATGTCCATAGCAAAAGGAAAAAGAAGGAGACGATAGGGTCACTGCGCAGAGAAGATGGCGAATTACTAACAGGGGGAAGAGAAAAGGCAGAACTACTTAACACCTTCTTTGCCTCAGTTTTTTCCCAGAAGGATACAAGCACTCAACCTGGTGGTTGGGGAGCAGGTGAGGAAGCAGGGGAAATGAGGTACATAATAGGTCGAGAGGTGGTACAGGAATACCTGGCCATACCGGATGAATTCAAGTCTCCAGGGCCAGATGCATTGCATCCTAGGATATTAAAAGAACTGGCAGAGGTCATTTTGGAACCACTTGCTATAATCTTTGAGAAATCTTGGAGGACAGCAGAAGTTCCAGCAGACTGGGAGAGGGCAAATGTTGTCCCCATCTTCAAGAAGGGAAAAAGAGAGGACCCAAATAATTATCACCCAGTCAGCCTGACATCAGTACCCGGAAAGATTCTGGAGCAGATCATTAAGCAGTCAGTTTCTAACCACTTAGAAAGCAATGCAGTAATCATGAGAAGTCAACATGGATTTCTCAAAAATAAGTCATGCCAGACTAATCTTATCTCTTTTTATGATAGAGTTACTAGCTTGATAGATGAAGGGAATGCTGTGGATGTAGCATTTCTCGATTTCAGTAAGGCCTTTGACAAAGTTCCCCATGACATTCTTGTAAAGAAGCTAGTAAAATGCAGGCTGGACAGGGCTACTGTTAGTTGGATTTGTTATTGGTTGACCGACCGAACCCAAAGGGTGATCACGAATGGCTGCTTTTCATCCTGGAGAGAAGTGACTAGTGGGGTGCCACAGGGTTCTGTCCTGGGCCCAGTGCTGTTCAATATCTTCATCAACGACTTGGATGAAGGAATAGAGGGCATGCTCATCAAATTTGCAGATGACACCAAATTGGGAGGGGTTGCTAATATGCCAAAGGACAGGATCACAATTCAAAATGACCTGGATAGATTGGAGAGCTGGGCCAAAGCTAACAAAATGAAATTCAACAAAGAAAAGTGCAAGGTCCTACACTTAGGTAGAAAAAATGGAATGCAGAAATATAGGATGGGGGACATGTGGCTGGATAGTAGTATGTGTGAAAGGGATCTAGGAGTTTTAATAGACCACAAGCTGAACATGAGTCAGCAGTGTGATGCGGCAGCCAAGAAAGCCAATGCAATTCTCGGCTGCATCAATAGGAGTATGGTGTCTAGATCGAGGGAGGTACTGGTACCACTCTACTCTGCTTTGGTTAGACCTCATCTTGAATACTGTGTCCAGTTCTGGGCACCCCAATTCAAGAAGGACATGGTCAGGCTGGAGCAGGTCCAGAGGAGGGCAACCAAAATGGTGAGAAGCCTGGAAGCCATGCCCTATGAGGATAGACTTACAGAGCTGGGTATGTTTAGTCTGCAGAAGAGAAGGTTAAGAGGGGACATGATAGCCATGTTTAAATATTTGAAGGGATGCCATGTAGAGGAAGGAGAGGGCTTGTTTTCTGCTGCTCCAGAGACCAGGACAAGGAGCAATGGATTCAAGCTGCAGGAAAGGAGATTCCACCTGAACCTCAGAAAGAACTTCCTGACGGTCAGGGCTGTCCGGCAGTGGAATATGCTGCCTCGGAGTGTGGTGGAGTCTCCTTCTTTGGAGGTTTTTAAGCAGAGGCTGGATGTGCTTTGAGGGTATTCCTGCATGGCAGGGGGTTGGACTGGATGGCCCGTGTGGTCTCTTCCAACTCTACATTTCTATGATTCTATGATTCTATGATTCTAAATTTTTATTGTTTTAAATATGTTGTTAGCTGCTTTGGATCCCATTATTGGGAGACAGGCAGAATATAAATGAATAAAACAACAACATCAGCCTAAAAGGATTGCTCACTAAGCTCACAAAGATCATGCAGATGTCCACTCAGCAGACAGCAGACAGTGGGTTGGAACAGCAGCTGTGCCCATCCCATCCCATGCGTAGTTAGCATGCTGGAGCTAACACACCAAGCCCAGCTTTGCATAGGATCCATTCAGAGAATCTATACGTTGAGAAATTAAAATGTATAAATTTTGTGGAAGAGTCCTAACTGCACTGGGCTCCATTTTAAATCTTTTCATCATGGAATATACATACAACAACATTCCATTTGCACTGAAGCAAAAGAGCCAGACAGATGGACCCTGAACAAAAGTCAGTTCCCATGAACAAACTGCAGGTGGGCAGGAAACTGACTGTATTATGATGGGGTAAAGGGGTGTCTGAATGTTTGCATACAGGGCTTGTGCAAAGCAACTGCACATATTAAAATTTTATCCAATTGAATCATTCTGGTTTTAAAAGTCCTTTTTGAGCTGAGTGGCACCTTTTGCGGGTGGCTACAAGCAGTCTTTTTTTTTTTTAAGTAAGCTTACAAATGGTAGTTACACAGTCACATTGCTTCAACACAGTTCTTATAAAACTCATTAAATATTTAGGTATTGACTTCAATCAACCCTGGATCCACAGTCTATTAAATTACATGTTGAATAAATTTAGATTACTGCAGCAACACAGTAGCAGAGTACAGTTGTATCTAGTCAGCAAACTGCTCTTTTCCTTGATGAGATAATAAAACCAACTGACTGAAGCAGCAGTTACAATGTCTCAGTGCTGGAGATATCTTAAAGAAACTTCTTGCAGGAAAGATCTTCCCATCCATCTATCTTGATTAGATAACCCAGGGAAATTATATAAGGCTTTCTCCAAATCAAAAGCATTGCTTGTTTCAAGACATTTTCTTAATTATTAACAATAATGTCACTGAGACAAAACACTATTTTGCAGTAAACAACTCATATTAAATCTAGTTAAAAATCCATGCCCTCAACCTATGATTAACGGGAAAATTAATTATATGACCTACTTCTTCCAAACATGAAAAAGAGTTTTAGTAGCTAAAACTATTTGCCTCCACTAGAAAATGGGCAGTGTGAACTGAAAGTAGAAAGGGTTTCCAAAGGAGCTTCTAGTGTGAAAATGAGAGACCAGAACTCAAAAGGTCAGTGAATCCAGTTAACCGTGCAGGAGACAGAAGCCTTCCTGTTTCTCCCAACCCTCACTGCATGCTATCATATCTGCTGCTAAATCTCAGCAAACCCAAGTCTTCTATAACCATCAACAACCAAAGCAAAGTGCAACTTATACCTTGAGATCAGAACTACTAGGCTCTGTTAGTAGACCTACAACTAAATTGAACGCACTTAAAAACTTGCTTTTAAAAAGTAGTAACATTTGGTTTGTAGACAGATTGAGGGAAGGGACCCTGATCATGCCTCTTGTTTCAGGTCTAGTGCTGTCTCTCAGGAGCTCTGGTCTTGACTCAGACCCACTCTCTTTCCAGAGCTTTCAACAGAGACTGCTCACACTTTTTTTAAAAAGTTCCTCCTTGCATTCATGATAACCCGCTTTTTAAACTATGTAAGTCAAGCCAAAGCCAAATGCTGTTTCACAAGAAGGTTTAGCTGGAAGTTGAATAAGTTATTTTATTCATTCAGTCATTCAATTTAAATGCTGCATGTCTCCCAGAGTGGGACCCAAGGTGGTTTCCAAAAACGCTTAAAAACATTAATAAAATATATAAAACAATTAAAAACATACACAACTTTTAAAAACATCTTGATAAATTAAAAGCCCACCTGCTTACATATTAAAAGCCTGCTTAAATAGGAATGTTTTTGCCAACTGGTGAAAGGACAGCAAGGAGGGGGCCAGCTTAGCTTCCTGAGGAAGTGAGCACCAGAGGGTGAGAACAGCCACTGAGACGGCTCTCTCCCATGTCCTCACCAAGTGAGCCTTGGATGGTGGTGGGATCGAGAGAAAGCCTTTCCCTGTGGATCTTAGAGCTCCGGCAGGTTTGAACAGGGAAATACGGTCTTTCAAATAATCTGGACCTAAGCTGTATAGGGCTTTATGGGTTATGACCAGCATTTTTAATTGTGCTCAGAAATGAACAGGTAGACAGTGGAGTTGTTTTAACAAGGGAGGTATGTGCTCCCCATAACTGGCCCCAGTCAACATTCTGGCTGCCACGTTTTGAACCTACTGAAGGTTCCAAACAGTTTCCAAAGGCAGCCCCATGCAAAGTGCGTTACGGCAGTCCAACTGAGACGTAATCAAGGCACGTGTCACTGTAGGCAGATCTGACATCTCAAGGAATGGGTGCAGTGGTGCACAACTTTTAACTATGCAAATGCATTCCTGGCCACTGCTGAAACCTGGGCATCCAGGCAGAGAGCTGAGTCCAGGAGAACAACCAAACTGTAAGCCCGAGATTTTAGGGAGAGTGTAACCCACCCAGCACAGACAGAGTGCCTACTCCCTGATCTGACCAGGAGCACCTCTGTCTTGTCTGGATTAAGCTTCAATTTATTTGCTGTCATCCAGTCATTACTGACAACAGACATGTATTCATTACTGAGACAGCTTCCTCAAAATCAGATGGAAAAGAGAGTTAGAGCTGGATGTCATCAGCATATGATGCCACTAAACAACCAAACTTTGTATAACCTCTCCCGGTGGTTTTATGTAGATGTTGAACAGTGTGGAGGACAAAACAGAACCCTGAGGGACCCCACAGAGCCACAGCCAGGTAGTCAAACAGGGGTCTCCCAGCACAACCTTCTGAGCTCATCCCTCCAGGAATGACTGGAACTATGGTATGACAAGCCCCATTCCAGAGAGCCAGACCAGGAGTATACCAGGCTGATGGTATCAAAAGCTGCTGAGAGGTCCAGCAGAACCAACAGGGACACACTCCCTCTGTTTAGTTCCCTGTGCAGGTCATTCACCAAGGTGACCAAAGCTATCTCTACCCTATAACCAGGCCTGAAGCCAGACTGAAATGGATCTAGATAATCTGTTTCATTCAGAAACTCCTGGAGTTGGGAGGCCACCACATGGTCCAGAACCTTGCCCGAAGAGGGAATATTAGAGACTGGCCAATAATTATTCAAAATGGTGGAGTCCAGGGAGGGCTTCTTTTAGTAATGGCTTCACCACAGCTTCTTTCAGACATGCTTTTAGGCACTGCTCCTCTTACCAGTCAGTCCCCTTCTTGCTGCTTTCAGAAGCCAAGAGGGGCAAGGACCCAGTGTATGTGTTGTGGCTCTCACTTCTCCAAGGATCCTGTGCACATCCTTAGGCTGCACAAATTGAAATGGGTCCCATAATACAGGACAAGCAGGTGCCAAGATTACATTCACTGGATCTGTCTCAACTACAGCATTCAAATCAAAGCAAATCTAAGGTCATTTCTGCACTATACTGCCATAGCGCTATTATTCCACTTTCAACATTCTTGGGGGAATTGTGGGGTTTGTAGTTTCCTGAGGCCAAAAAGCTCTCTGGCTGAGAATTCTAAATGCCCCTCTCTAAACTGCAAACCCCAGGATTCCATAGGATGTTGAAGCAGAATAATAGCACTATATCAATGTAGGGTGGAAATGGCCTAAATGATTTTGTCTGCAAAGTGTCTCACAAATTCATCATGGTGGGCTGTTGTGTGGTTTTTGTTTTCTTCTTGTGGGCCAGAACATAAAACACAACTCTGCTGGACGGCACTGTGCAGACTCAATGGTGGCAGAGAAGTATAATTTCTTTGCTGCCACCATTGCCATGGCACAGGCCTTCCAATGGGCTCTAGCCCATGTTCAGTTGGACTCGCTCCAAGTCTTCCACCAATGTCATTCTAGTCTCTGTTCCATTTCTTTCATCATCATCAGCTCCCTAGTAAACCAGGGAGCTTGCTGGGTACTGTATAAAAAAAAAAGAACTTTTCCAAACTCTGCACTGAACAGTAAAATATGAACTTGCAGGTGATCACAACTACTCTACAATGTAAGCGTACAATGTAAGCAACTACAATTGAGTTCTTTTTAGCCATATTCTCTCATACGACTCTAAAAAATTCTACTTTTATCTTCAGACTGCATTTTTTTAAAATATAAGACTACAGAATCTGCAGCTGCTTATACTGTTACTGGGAGGAGTTCCACATGATCTTACCGTTTTAAACCTGCTCAACACGGACAGTATAATGTACCCTCGATTGTTGTATTTTAAATAAAAGAGGTAAAAAGGCAAGATGCACCAAAGATAGAAGCACGGGATCCATGCCAGGACAGTGTTCTGGAAGCACAGTGTCAGGTCTGGATTGCCAGTGTGCAGCGTAAGGTTGGAATCCTGTTACGAGAGAAAAATACAAAGGAATTAATATTGGTGGGCACACTGGGGATGCTGACTGCTCTAAAGCTCCACTAGATACCAGCAAAGTGATGCTTTACATGTTTTTCCAAAGATGAAAAGCCAGCCACCCGAGCTCTTTTGCCCTTTGATCCTCACCATAATGCAAGAATTCACCACAGCAATTCTATCTGTCTAACCTAGCACAATACACTCATTCATTTCAACCTGACCTACCTGATAACCTTCTGCCTTTTTCATACCTCAAGAGTGGAATTAGTTACAAAAAAGCAAAAATACATAAAAGCATTGACATGTAGCTGACAGGACTTTGCAACTTAATAAGTACCATAACGTGAGGTAAGTCTACAAATGGTACTTCCTTTGAACAACAACGACATTTCTTTCTTAGTGCAAAATTGTTATGCATACAGAATGTATCGTTATTCTAATGGCTTAGGAAGACCCAAGAATATGCTAGGTGGGTGTTAAGAGAGAAAGCCTATATGTTTTCTTCACTGTTTATTGCATTTTATATCCTGCTCCTTGTCCAGACAACTCAGTATAGGGAACAGGATTCCCCACAAATATTTCACCATCACAGACATCGATCCTGGAAAGTCCCTTACATTACAGTCATCCAAGATTTTCAAGTGGACTTTTATGGCTGAGCAGCTGTTTCTTCTCATTCTGTTTCTTCCTTTTTCTTTACTTGTGCTTTTAAATCACCTGATAATAAAGGTTTTTCTAATAGGAGACAAAACATTAAAAACACAGGCTTCTCCAATCCTACAGTGTCAGTTGGGGTGATGAGAGCAGTAGTATAAATATACCTAGGGGAGCAGGTTGGGATCCAGTATTGGGAAAAACGTGGGACATAAATAAATAAAATATAAGTAACTAAGATTGTTCTGAGAGCTAGTGTGGTGTAGTGAGTTGCACTTTGGACTACGGCTCGAGACCAGGGTTTGATTCCCCACTTGGCCATGGAAACCCATCTTGGGTGTGTCACCTACTCTCAGGCCCTGAAAACCCCAAGACAGATTGTGTGCCTTCAAGTTGGAAATTCCTTGAAGGCACACAAAAACAACAAAAGCTTGATCTAGCCACTAAATCACTTGGGCTTTCACAGCACACAGACTGGCCAAAGGCCCTGAAGAGACACATGATTTCTATCCCTGCCTTGAATGTTAAGGGAATTGTTTGAGGAAATCTTGAAGGCTAGAGGAGTCACTAAATGAAAATTCAGTACTTTCCAACAGTCTACCTGCCTCTCCCTGTGTCTAGGGGCCTTCCTGCCCTACACTGTTATAGTGCTATTATTCCACTTTCAACATCCTGTGGAATTCTGGGGTTTGTAGTTTACTGAGGCCAAAGAGCTCTCTGGATGAGAATTCTAAAGGCCTTTCCCTAAACTGCAAACCCTGGGATTCCACAGGATGTTGAAAGTGGAATAATAGCACTATAACAGTGTAGTGAGGAGAGGCCCTCGGTGTGGGAATATCAGTATCAGAAATTGATCTGTACTTGTATTCAAATTTCTATCCCACTTTTCTTGTCATTAGTCACTTTTCTTTATCAAAAGGGGTAAAAAGTAAAAGCAATAAACCACATCATCAAAAACATAAGCTAAATAAGGCGATATTGTTGCTATGTGCCTACAAGTCAAATCAGACTTATGGTGGCCCTGTCTCAGAGTTTTCTTGGCCAGATTTATGCAGACAGTTTATTATTGCTTTCCTCAAAGGCTGGGAGAGTGTGACTTGCCCAAGGTCACGCAGTAGGTTGCCACGGATGAGTGGGAAGTCAAACCTCAGTCTTTTGGAGTCCTCGTCCAACACTCAAGCCAAAACACTACACTGACTTTAAGAGCCAATTAACTCAGCCAGCAATAAACTTAAAAGCTTGCTGGAAGAGAAGAAAGACCAGCAGAACAAGATAAAGAGAGGCTAATCTAAATTAGCCTTTCCCAATCTGATGTCCCGTAAGTAACCTGGGCTACAACATGAGTTTGCAGGCAGCCTTCAACTGTGCAGACTGTGCAGTCTCCACCTGCTTTCTCACATGGGCCATTTCTGCACTGTTATAGTACTATTATTCCACTATAGTACTATTATTCCCCTTTCAACATCCTATGGAATCCTGGGGTTTGCAGTTTAGGGAGGGGCATTTAGAATTCTCAGCCAGAGAGCTCTTCGGCCTCAGGAAACTACAAACCCCGGAATTCCACAGGATGTTGAAAGTAGAATAACACCATTATATCAGTCTGGTGAGGAAACAGCCATGATCTCAGTGACCACTGGGGTGGAGGAGCTTTTGTTCCAAAGCTAAACAGGAAAACTGCTCTTACATCCAATAAATGGTCAGGAATTAGAGTAATTTAAAGGCATTTGAACTTGCAATACTCTGCTTTTTAATACGGTAAAGATGTTTTAAAAGCAAAGTATTTAAACATTAAATACAAAAAAAAAATACAATAAAAAATCCTGAGCTATGCTTTGTGCGCCTGAAAATCCTTTCACCAGGTGCACCTCTGTATAGAATTGAGTTCTACTTTCTCTGCTTACTGGAAAACGTCCAGACCAGTAAGAACTACATTCTGGAAGTATACATGCAGGTTGGTGCGCACACAGATGCACATGCAGCCCCCGATCCCAGAGCATGTGGTCTAAGCTGCTCTCAAGACTGAAACAGTTGTGCATTCCACAACTATAACTCCCATGATGCCAGATCATAAAGATCTGCAAGGCATGAGATTGGTGACGGTTGATCTAAGCCTGTGTGACAGGGAGTGTCATATATGATGCACTGCCCCCAAAAAACTCTCTTGTATGTTGCCACTGTTCATACCTCAAAAGGTCTTGGAGCACATAAGAGAGAGAACAGTTAACCTTAAAAGATGGATGTATTTACACAGAGAAAGAGACAGTCCCTCAAGTAGCTCATCCACAACTTATTTATAACTTGTTGAATTTGCACAGATCATAGAATGCTGAATTTCTAGGTACAGTAATTGGGCTGGCTGGGCAAAGAATATTATCATGTTCACCACTGTCTTCATCTTAGCAGAGTACAGTATACACAAAACTATTCCCCCCTCATTGATGCACTTTCTTCTTCCCGTTTAAAAGGTCCTACTCTTAGCATCATCAGGGGGTAGCAGTAGAGGTAGCAACAATAGCAACAACTGAAGTCTTTATTTGTTCTGACTGTAAAAGTCAGCACTAGGTAAAATGAAGTTACAAAAGCAAGTTCAGAATCAAAAAGCAAGGGCTTGCAATAAGCCTTTCCTAACATATGTACATCTGTGTATGGATAATTTGTGCTTGCTGCTGCCAAGGTAAGAGAGGTAGGCTTCTGAAGGACACTTGCCAGTATTTGCTTTTTCAAAAAAAAAAAAATCAAGTGCAAGCACTTTCTGCATGGCAGATAGTGCAAACGTTCAGAAATTAATTCCTTCTAAAGACAAAGCACAACAGATAATGAGGAAGTCCTCACCCCAGCTGGGTGTGGGAAGAACATGTTTATTTTCATTTATTAAAATATTTATATCCCACTCTGTATCACAATATCTCAGGGCAGCATACAATTAAAATCAAAAGAAGCAGATTATAAAATTTAAAACAATAAAATTAGTTCAAACAGTCTAAAAAGACATCAAACAATTTAACAACTTTTTAAAAAAAGCTAAAAAGACTTCAACAGTTTTAAAACAAGTTTTTTTAAAAAATGCACATATATGTACAGGATATAATGCATTATGGATATGGATATTGTTTCAATTTGTTTTTGAGAAGAATTTACCAAAATATAATTTCTTTCATATATAGGAAGCTGAGGGTTTTTTTTAAAAAAAGATAGGATGAAACTGAAATGAACCAATTTATCCATCCAGTTGCCGGGCTTTGAGTACATACTGTGGCCCCTCCACATTCATGAGGGTTTGGGGCGCAGAACCCTTGTGAAAGTAGAAAAATTGTGAATAACTCCCCCCCCCCGATTCCCCTCCCATTCCCTTCTGGGCCACAGCGTGCGGTCTCAGTGGGAGGGGGGAGGCAAAGTAATGGGAAAGGAGAGCTCGAGAAGGCACAAGGAAAGTGTGCGTGTGTGTCTCTTCCCCGCCCACTGCCTTACCTTTTGCCTCAGCATGCTTGCCTTCTTTCTCCGTGTGGTCAAAACATAAGGGAATACAAGGAGGAGAACTGGGGAGAGGTATGGGCACCTCACAAATAATCAAATTTGCAAGATTCAAACCCATGAATATGGAGGGAGAACTCTTTAAAAGCATTCCTCCCTAATAAATAAGGTCATTTTTAGAGGATCTTTTTGGTGCTACCACTAACCACAGCAGTGGAGGAACTGGCTACTAAAGAAAGAGCCTCCTCAATAGCAGCTCCCAGGCCGTGGAATGTCACCCTAAGGGAGATCTGCTTGGCATCCTCATTCGTTACATTTAGATGCCAGGCTAAGACCTTCTTCTTCCAGAAGTTTTTCAGTCCCTATCTTGGTTTTCCCTTAATTTTTACAACTGAAGTTCTATTGCTGGCTCGTAACTATTTTATTTATTTTAATGTTTTGATAACATTTTGGCTGATTTGTTTTGGTCGTAAAATTCAGTTCATTTCTAAATAATTTGCCAAAATCTGCAAATGTTATATCTGCAGCACAGAAAGAACATGAAGAAGGACAATTCTAATGCAGTAAAAGCAAAATAGAGAAATTTTTGTCCCCATCATTTTGGAATGCCTCTGCCTTATGAACTCTAAGCAGTAACCCAACAAGATGAATAACAGGGCAAGATCACAAAGAAGGTGCTTTGGGCAGGTGAGGAACATCTTCACAGAGGTAACAAAATATGGAATGGTACTCATGCATGGAGTGTTTCTGACCCACAGTGTCTTACGGGGTGAGTTTTCTACAACAGACTTTACTCCACTGAGAACCTTTGGCATAAAAGTAAAAATCCAAGAAGAAATCAGACAGGTCTCAGAACAATCTTTGCTTTCCACAGCCACAAAACTTGTGGGTCAGGAAAAGAGAAAGAGAGGAGTTGAAAGAAAAAGAGAGAGCAAGGGCATGTGCAATCTTCCCAGGTGTCCCAGTTTAAATTGGTTCAGTCCCAAACAGCTAAAACCGCAAATGACTTTGAAACATTTCACTGTTAAGTGACAAAAGGACAAAACAAGTTTAATTCAATGCATATTCCCAAGTAACCCATATCATAAATTTAGGGCATCTTTCTTCATAAAACATTTAATTTAGAGAGCAGTATCAAAAGCTAAAGAAGAAACACACAAAACCATTTTCTCCTCTCAGACCTTTGTCTTGATGGTTGTTGTGTTTGAATAAGCAATAGGCTATAGCTCTGCACTCTGCAGCTGCGGCGAGTACACTCCACGCAACTGACGACTCTGTTGCAACTGCTGAAACCTTATTCTCACAACAGTAAAAGAGTAAGAGTAGAGATGTGACAAGAAAATGGAAAGATCACCAAAAGAAAGGCTCCAAAAATAATGTTTCCTGAAGTGCAGAGTAGAGGTGGTAGCCTGCTCAAGTGCAAACTATGAAGATTTAAGTGTGGCACCTTAAAAGAATAACAAGCTGATTATGGCACAAGCTTTAGTGGACTACAGTCCACTTCATCAGATGTCTCAAGAGTCATTATAAATTGCACATTTTGACTGAATTCAGACAAATTCTATGCTAAGAAGACCCTTTCAAACGAGTTCTGATGCTTCCCAAGGCCAAGAGGACTAGTTTTACTGGCACTGCCCGTGCTGCCAGATTTGGTTAGATGCTGACATTCCTCCAGAGCAGCTGACCTGGTGATGGATTTGCTCATCCACTACTGATATTACATGTTGCCAACAGTCCTTGGTAACCCTTTGGGTTTAGCAATATGGAAGACAGTGAAGGCTGCTGTCTCTAATGTCTGTGGGAACAGTCAATCTACTCAATGGGAGGTTTTCCCCTCTGATAACTTCTGTGTTGTTGTAAAAGACCCAGAGTTTAGGCAGCGGAACTCCACTGCTTCCCTCCAAGAAATCTGGTGACATGCGTGCAATCATTCCAAAGGTGCTGCACCTTACCACTACAAGATGTGCCTGCACTGCAGGAAAGATCTATACAAGCGGAAGCAGTCAGGATGCTATCATCATGTCATATTATACATACATAAAATACATAAATAAATAAATAATACCAAGACTGTTCCAGACTTCTTGAAGGGGCAGCCATACTTGAGGCAGAGAAGTCAGGTGAGAGGATAAAACTCTTTTGCTGGGGCAAAGTAAATATCACCAGTGCAAAGTCAGCCTCTGGGGCCAGAAAGAAGCAGAGACTTAGGCAAGATGCTGCAAGGCAAATGGATAAACGCTCTCGATACAGACATATTCTGCTAGACTGAGCACACAGCTCACTTTTGATGGCCTAAGCAGAGGGTTTCAGGTGGCAATCATGGAGACTGTGTCCACTTGGACAGTACTTTGCTCTGGACAGGTGTCTCTGTCTCTGTGACTTCTTGCTCTCTGCCATCTACTAATATTATAATGCCTTACTTTATAGTCCATGTGACGGATCCCTTGATCCAGGCTGGTCCTAAAACTCTAGCCCCTAGGAATCTTGCCAATCATCCTGCCCTTGTTTCCCTAATTATTCTCTTGCTGGATTGGGTTGCTGGGCCTCAGGGTGACCCTCTAAGTATGGGCTTGTGGTAGTGTTGTTTTGTGGGTTCCCTAGTTTTGGTATGTGTGCCCTGGCTCCAATTCAGGCTTAATAGAGAGTTAGAGAAAGATTTAAAAACAACAATAAGAATATGTTTATTGAACACAGCAGTAGAATACAATAGCCTTTACTAATATAGACATTTTTTAAACTCCCCAGAGCCCTAAGTAGTTCTCCCTTCTTCCTCAAATTCACAGCGATGCCTGCATCAGCTCACAGGCCTCTGTGCCAACTTCACCCTGCCAGTGCCAGTTCAAGATCCTATCTGCTTCAGACCCTGCCTCTCACGCCCTGTCTCCCTGAGACTCTCTCCCAGACCCTGTCTGAATCGCTCTAAGATAAAGTCTCTGCTTGGCGTCATTGTTGCTGTCTGCTCCTGTTGCTTTTCACAGTTGTGTTCACATGGCTCCTGGTTCAAATGAAGTAGCAATATACCATCAACACTACATTGCCTTTGCATGGCTCCTGGTTCAAACAAATCTAGCTGAATAGTAAAACTAGTTTATTTCCCCCTTGCAACACAGGTATTGCTGCAGATCTGTAGTCCAAACATGGCAGGCCTCTCTCTCTTTCTCTATACACACACATATCTATAAATATAAAGGTATGTATCTTTATGCATTGTTGTGGTGGTGGTGGTGGTGTGCCTTTAATTTGTTTCTGGTTTTTGGAGACTCTAAGATGAACTTATCATAGGATTTTCTTGGCATGATTTGTTCAGAGGGGGTTTACCCTTGCCTTTCTTTGAGGCTGAGAGTGTGTGACTTATCTAAGGTCACCCAGTGTGTTTCTGCGGCTGAGCAGGGATTTGTACCCTGGTCTCTAAAGTCCACGTCCAGCACTTAAACCACCATTCCATGAACACATATATTTGTACGTGTTACAGATAAGACCAAGGCCATAGGTCAGAGGGGTCTTGCAGAAGAAAAGAGGCCATGGGCACTGTGAAAAAGAGGGGGGAGGATGGCAGTGAAAACCATTTCAACCAAGAGCTGAAGTTTCCCTGACAGCTCCTGAGGTGCTTGGGAGTGTTGGGCCCGAGGCCCTTGGGCAGGCCTTGTGTTGTACACTCACACATTTTAGTTCAGCTGGCCTTCACACTAATGAGCGTATTTTCGGGGTTAGCTCATGCTATTGCGTTGCTAGGTCAGGCTGCCCTGTATGCTGCAGACCTGTGAGAATAGTCAAGGAATGTTAATGAGGGGTACTTCGCTCCCCGTGCCGTCCTGTACGGGGAGGAGAGAGTGAAGCCTGATTAGAGACCGTCCGCTGCCGTTTCGGGTAGGTAACGAGATTTGGCCATGAGCCTATCATGCACCTGGCCCATGGGTGCCTCAGTAATTGGCGTCCGAGGTGGGATAGCCCCCTCCTGCCTGTTTCGGCAAGGTGGGTTGATGGATTGGCAGCCTGTTTTGCCACTCGCGTATGAAAAGCCTATATAATCTGTTGAAACAAAGAGAACCCTGCTCCGTTGCCTGCTTTGCCTTTCCGATGGAGTCAGACTGTACGTATGCTTGTGTGCCTTTCGCTTTTCTTTTTGCTTCTTTGCTTAATAAACTGCATCCTCAAAGACAAGAACTGGCTTGGTTCTTGCCTCCCGGCATCCCGCACTTCGAACCTTGCACGGCCAGCCAATCCAGGGAGGGTCGTGTGTGCTACAGGGAGTCATTAGGACAACTCTGATCTTCTAGCAGAGATGCCTTTTTCTGCTGTCATCCCTTCACTGCTATGCCTCAGTCAGGAAAGGGCATCCACCAACATAAGTGAGTCTTCCTCTGGTGAAAGTCATCAACAATATTACAGGTCTAGATGCCAGGTGGCCATTCTTCCACCATCACCATGGTTCCCACGTTAAAAACTTTAAACCGGTGTTCAGTCACTGTGGCTCCCTAGCCCTGACACTATTCCTCTGGAACTGTACAGATTTCTTGCCTAAAGACACCTGTACAACATGTGCCATTTCCATACAAATTGCCCAAAAGGCCAACAGGGAGAAAGAAGGCAGACTAATTAAAAAAAAGAAAGAAAGATGAGTAAACTGTAGCAAATCACTCACTCTACCACTTACTCCAAAGGTCTCTACTTATACCTGAACTGTAGCACCTATTCTTCTAAAACTCTGGAGGTCTCTTATTTAAGGTCATTTCAACATTGCATTTTATTTTCAGAATAATGGTTCACAAGGAACATAGCAGAATAAAGTACATTTTTGTCTTCCATTGTCCTCAAAATATAAAGGCCCTTCTGAAGAAAACTGCCTGCAACTATCTAAATGAAACTGTGATGCCTGGATTTTTCAGAAGCATCCGCAGCTCCATATTCCTTTCAGCTATACCAAGCAATAGTAAAAAAGGTTTCCCTGGCGGTTCAGTTTTTTTTTTAAAATCAGAACTTATTCTGCACAAAATCTGCATGTGAGATTTTTGTGTGGAAAATGGCATTTTCTGCACAGAAAAATATCAGTGCAGAAAATGCTTTAGCTGTGTATTCATTCTGATCAAAATTTACACTTTTTGTGAAGAAAGAATGCAGCTTTTTCTTCACAGAAAATAATGTTTCCGTGCAAGAAAAAAAATTTTTTCACAGAAAATGCTGTTTTCTGCACACATACACACACAGAAAAACATACATGCATGCCACGTGCAAACTTTGCTTCTCCTTGTTAGGGTTTCTGACACTTGAGAAACTTGAAAAATGCATCTTTCAGCTATTTTCCAAATATTTTTGAATGTTCCTTCCATCTCTAGCAGAAAACCTGTTGTACTTTTTAAGTGAAATCTGGCATACTTCATCCCCTTATAAAGGTATTCTAAATTAGTATGCTTAATTTCATTCTGTCAAAGAGTCAAAAAATACAGTCACTTGTAGATTGCTTATGAAGGTCAATGGCTTGTAGAAATCTCTAATTTCTCTTCAGATTTAGAATCAGGGTCATATTCAGATCTGGCACCTTATGGATCAGTCTGAGCAGCACTGCCCTATTTTGTAAATCATCCAATCGGTAGTGGTACCCCATCTTGTAGTTGCTCTGCACTCCTAGTATGCCCATACTTGGTTTGGGAGTGGATTATGAGCAGTCAAGTTCAATGGAAATGAAAGCCAAGACTGACAATTGCATGAAAGCTTAAACATATGCAAAATTTTTGCCATGACAAAGCAGTACTGGTGATAACATCCTGGCACTAGCTGGTTCCTTAACACCCATAGTGTGATAACAGCCTGTTATTTCAGTTAGGTCACAAGTGACAGAACTTAAACTTCTTAACAGATCCACTCTTTGAAGTTCTTTTGTTCACCAAGGCCAATTTAAGGTCAGTTACAAGAACATCACGGTGGGCTGAATGGTTCTCCCACTATTTTCTCATTGTTTTCTGAAATCAGACTCATACCCATCTATTGAACTGTGAAGAATTGAGGGTGCATTAAACAATCTATAAATAATGCAGTTACTGAAGGGAAACATATATAGCTGGGACTCCTCCAAAATCAGCTAGGATAAAGATTTGGAAATAGCTAAAAAATTACGACGGTTTAAGTCAAGGTATGCAGCTGAGAGAGTAGGAGGAGGAGTAATGGGGAAGGTGTTAGTGGATGAAAGTGAACTTCCCATGTTATGTTGGGAGAACATTTTTCTCGTATATAAGACATACAAACTTCAGCCAGAACCAACCAGGAAAACCATGAACTTTATACATCCATTTTAGTCATGTGATTTGGAACATTATGGGCCTTTTCCCTGGCATGTACAAGGTGAGAATACGGCTAAAAATGCGGTATATGAAACGCCTATGACTTTCCTTCTTATGGTAGGGAGCACTCACAAGCTGCATCTATATCTTATGGTGAAGGAGTTGCTAACCAAACTTAAGGCACACACACTTTAGCTAGGATTGCAAAAGCTAGTTTCTTGGCATCCCTAAAAATAATACTAACTCTGTTCAGGAGCAACAAAATAAAGTTGAGAATCCCTTACTTATTTTAGAGCAAGACCTTGAGCTCTTGCAAAAGGAGGCCTTTCTCCTTCACACATGCTCCATTGATTTCTAAGTGCCAACTGCCTGACTCATTTCCTTTAGATATAGCTGTGCACACAAAGAAAACTGTTCCAGGTCACCAGTAAGGACATTACATTTTAATGCCTGAAACTGTATTGAAATAACGTTGCTTATCGGGTAGCGAACAGATCACTTGCTGCAGAAACACTCTCAGATTTAACCTTTCTAAAATACTTTGTGTGTGTACATGTGTGCACATACATGTAGACATAAAGCAGCACTTGAGAGCATGCAGAAGAAGTTGACGCTATAGATTTTTTTATTATTTCAAAGGTGGGTGGTTTCATTCTCTTCCTATTCCTCCCTCCAAACTAAAAGTGGTCTTACCAGAATTCCCCACAATGGGAACAAAACATGAAAGCTAATTCCATTCTGAATAATCTCACACTACTCATACTAAATGGCAAATGGTGGTAATCAAGCCCTGGTCAAAGAAAACCAAAAACATAGAATACAAACACGTACAAGCTCAATTCAAGCTTTACTCATAAAGTGACAAAAAACAGAAAGAGTGGCAGAACTACGGATTTAACCCCACCCGTAGTTGCACAGCTCTTCCTGGACCCCTGATGCATTGAGAGGTAGCCTCTCTATATTATTGATAATCATAGAAAAACAGGGTTCTAAACTCTGCAGGGAGGTCCTGTGAGGAGATAAAACTTCTTACTGCAGAAATTATCCTTCACCACAGAAAGACAGGAGGAGCCACAGAGAAGCAAGGTTACAGTAAATCCATCGACCCATACCTTCTCTGCATCTACGTTGCCCCCCTCCATGAGTAACATTTGAAGGACACTTAGTATGCGTTTGAGTTCTACGTTTTGCTTCCCCCCCCATGTTTCTTTCTTGTTTTCTGCTATATCTCTCACTGATTTTTGATACTTTCAGCCATGGTATCCATCTCAAGTACTGGGATGAGGTGGGCCTGGATGGGATACTGTTTGATGAGAGAAGGTTCCACAGGGTAATGCTGAGGAATACTTAATTCTTTGCTTTGGCCTTGACTCATCCAGAGGAAAAAAAACTGAGGCTGAGGGGACACCATGTTCTTGAGCCCAGAATGAAATATTGCAGACACCAACAAGCAACTGCCCTGGATGTGGACACTCACCCTTAATCATAAAAAAAGATACATCTAGCCAATTCATTACAACTGAGATGAGCAAAGGGATTGAGTGGGGATCCAAAATCAGATCTGCATCAACATCAGCATTATAGAAAAAGGCTGCTTGGGTACACAGATCTAATTTGCTGGATTTGCTGTACTGTTTACTAGTGGGGAATGATACTATATGGATTGGCAGAGATTAGACACAGTACATCATTCAGCCACATGGAAAGATTAGTCTCTGTTTCCTCCTCCCACCATTCTCAGTGCTCCAGAAATCCTGCTGCACTTAAAATGCTGCCTATATTTTTGCCTATACTCTTTGCTCCGGTTTGAGTGACTGAACTGATGTAGAATGATGGAATTGATACAGGGGCACGGGAAATCTCTCTTCAGTTTTTGGACTCAGAAATCCTCCTCCTTTTTAGATATGCTTATGAGAAACAACAGGTGCAGACATAGCAATAAGGCTGTTTGCCTTGCTCCAAGATAATTCTTGCCCAGAAGCATCTGCCCTACTTGGATCATCAGCTCACCTGCAGGTGACAGAGTGATCCAGCCTGAAAGACAGATTGTCTTTATCTTGTCAACACTCTGACCAATAAGCAGCTGGCATTTCCCAGCATTATTTGCAAATGTTACACATCCTACCCTTTTAACTTCAGCTCCAAGCGCTAACTTTAATCAAAACTGAGAGCCTCTAAGTGGAAAAAAAAAGACAACCAGCATGCTGAAAATTGGAAAGAACAGCACAATTTGATAGCAAATTGTTATGATGACTTAATCAGGGTTACATGTGAGTCCTGTGCAAAAATATCTGCACCCTTATAATCCAAATGTTTTGCCAAGAAAAGTCAGATCTTGCAACCTATAGAGATTATGCAAACCAAGCAACTTTCCATCTATTCTTTTAATTAGCTTCATCTATTTCACTTCTGTTACTCATGGACACGGCACAGGGGAGAGCGCTGAAACCTCCTCCTTATGTCACTGGTATTCCTGCTGAGCCTCCCTTTAGCTTCAGGAGTCATCCCACATATTGCTAAGCTATCTGTTGACAAACAAACGAAACAAAAAAGCCAGAGTTCAGGGGTTGCTAAATTTTCTGCTGCCAAAACTGAACAATGTGGTTTTTTTGGCACTAAGTCATAGTTATGTCACACCTGACTGGAATCCTACAGACCCACCTGGGTTTCCCCATCAAAGGGCAACAGGGATGGGCAACATGTTGCCTTCCAGATGTTGTCAGAATGCAGCTCCCTTCAGAAGCAGCCAGAATAGCCAATCCTGGACAAGTTACATACTCTCCATCCTTGTTTTATATTTATGGAGCTTTTGGCATGAATTGTTTCAAAGTTCAGAATTCCAAAATGCACTTCCTTAAAATCCCTGAGACTAAAAAAACAGAGGAAGTGTACAATCACAGTATAAATTCCGGAACCTCCAGTATGTAAATGATTACATACTTTCAGAAATGTAATACTGGTAGTAGCATGAGACCTATTTTATTCCCACACCCTGAAGTATGCTACGTGAACTAGTTATAAATCTTTTCCTTTATGACTCACTGTACAAATGTTCGTTTTTACTGCTACGCATATAAGAGATATTTGGATTTATTGCCTTCAAAGTACATTCTCTCTATTTGAAGTGATGCTCTAAGTTTTATTCACCAGCAACACCTTCCTGTAGGAAAATAACTGACCTGCTATGAAATATGGTGACTAAAAACCTGAGTTGGATTTAAGATCTGCTCAGGGCACATGAATTGGTATTCCTGTCCACTGCTACAATGTAAGGTTGAGTCACAATATCTGAATGACAAGACTCACTAGAATTTTACAACTGACAAGCAAACAATCCTGCTGTGAAATATTTTATACTTGATGACGTTGTAATGTAATGGCCAATAAGCTGATTGCCCTGGATGCAGACTCATGGAGTGATTCAGCAACATCGTCAGCACTGCTCTTAGCAATTCACTCAATTTCATAAACATAGCTAAAGGTAAAGATTTCAGTTCCAAAAAGACCCTGCAGGAAATGCCCTTCTCTTATAGCATTTTCTACGGTACAGTTTTAAGGCCAAGTGCTTTGTAACAGCATTATTAGGTTCAAGCATCCCCGCATCCACCACTCATTATTAGCATACTGGTTCTTAATTGTGTTGAAATAAGAGGGGGTTGCACTTTTAGCCCCACTCGTCCCTGATGCTGGGCCTCTGTCATCTGACATCCACACATGGATTCTGGTTGTCCATGTAGGAGCTCAAGTGCCTGAACAGCTGTTGATGTGTACGGCTTCTGCATGACTGGCTACAGTGGTCTCCTATTCATCATGCACAGCTGTTTTAATGCAGTGCTGCTCCAAACGAGATAACCATACTCAGCATATGAAGTTCAGAGATGGGACTGGGATGGGACTAAAAGCAGATTGCTGCTCTCCACACATTTTTTTTAAAAAATGTTCATGATAATGTTTTACACTCTTTAACAACATGACACTTGAGGTACTATTGATTTATACTTTTATTTTATACATAAGCCACCTCGTAAGAATATACACTCTGAAAAATATAAAATAAATAGTAATTAATCCAGAAAGTTTACAATCTGAAGCTAGGATCCGAAATGATAAACTGCCATGGATTGTGTGCTCAGCCTTCAGAGCCCTCAGAAAGCACCAGACAAAACAGGAATGTTCAACAGTGGTCCCTGAAATTGGCAGACTGTATGTTGCCTTGGGGCTTAATTCAAATACAGACCTTGGAAGATTTATTCTTTTTGGACCACAGTTCTCAGAGTATAAATATTATGGTCCCAGAAGCAACTTTTCTAAGCACTACTCAAATATTTTGAACCTGATGCTCTGTACTAATTGGCAGATGGAGCTGTCTTTCCTGCTGCATAACAAGACTGCTGTCATCATAGGGATTGGAAACCATTCCCTATGAGGAGTGGCTTAAGAAGATGGGCATGTTTAGCCTGGAGAAGTGAAGGTTAAGAGGTGACATGATAGCCATGTTTAAACATTTAAAGACATGTGATATGGACAATAGATCAAGCTTGTTTTCTGCTGCTCCAGAGACTAGGACACGGACCATTGGCTTCAGACTTCAGGAAAAGAGAGTCCATCTAAACATTAAGAAGAACTTCCAGATAGTAAGAGCTGTTTGTCACACTGTCTCACAGTGTGATGGAGTCTTCTTTTTTTGAGGTTTTTTAACCTCCTGTTGGGAATGCTTTGATTGTGTATTCCTGCATGGCAGGAGGTTAGACTCAACAGCCCTTATGATTTCTTTCAACCGTCTGATTCTATGATTTTGTTATTCTATGCTCCCCAGTCTCACTTGAAGGCATAGCTTGCCTCCTCTATAAATCTAGCACAATGCTTGTAAGCTCCTGGCACTCTCAGCTGAAACTTCTGAGAGATTATAGAGGTAAGCTACTGCTGTACCAGATGAAGCAATAGTGCCATGGTGATCTTCACCTGTGGAGATTGCACCATCGTTGTGTATTTTATGTGGCTTCTAAAATGAGTGAAGAAGCCAACATAGGAGAAAGATTGGATGATTACACCATGTACAGTGGCTGCTTCCCTCTCAGGGCACAGTGAGTCCCCCCTGGGATTTATTTCAGATTTCAAAGGAGCTATCCAAAGTGCTGAACCAATTTTGGAGGCAAGGTTCAGCTCCTTGGATAACTCCTTGGATTAGTTCCTTTAAAGTGTGGCACAAGGCCAAAACAAGATTCACTGAATTCTTGACCTGGAAGCAACCAGTCAGCACTGGTCATATGCATTTGGAAAGGTGGGCAAACAGAAGATTGACAATTCGACACAGCCTGGAAGCACCCCTTGAGAGACTGGCTTCCCACAGACCTTGCAGAAGCCTGAAGGAGAAAGCTAGTAAACTTCATGCAGTCTAGACTCAAAAAAACTGGGAGGCCAAAGAAACTGGGAGAAAATCAAGTCACTGTTTAGTAAACATGGCAGTATAATCTATAGGAAATCTTCTCTTTAAAGACTAGACAGCTGAAAGAATACCTGAAAAGTTTTGTTTCTCCCCACCCCCAGGACTTTATCATTTAAATAGAGTATTTCTTTTGATACAAAAGATAATGGCTGTTAAGAAAACAGAAGTGGAGCAAGAGCTTTCTGGAATAATAAAAGCAGCTACAAGTCAGAACTGGTGAAAAGGTGAAGTCTGGGGGTGGAGAGTGATGTAGGCTATGACTTAACAAAACAAAAGAGAGAGAGACTGAGACAGAGATTGAGAGAGACAGAGAGAAAGAGAAACCAATGAGCGTTCTTTTTACAAGAAGGCCACTGTTTCAACTAAATCTCTTGTTTTAAAGCATCTGAAAACTCTAGTAATTCTTATACTGGGGATTATGTGACCAATGTATTCAAAAACTGGAGACCGAGGTGCACTTAACAATATTGGGTAAATCATTTTCCAAGTTGTTTTATATGTGACACTTGTTCAGAGTGTGCCATCTTGTACACTATGCTGAAGAAAATGTGGTCCCAACCTTTTGGGGGCCTCACAAAAAGGGTTGACATGTGTCTGTTATTGTAGGGGATGTCTCTGATTTATGGTCCAGAACACTTGTCCCATATGAGCCTTCAAGAAGACGCCCAAAAGCCTGTATTTTCTAATACTGGTCTTTAACATAGCCCTCAAATTACACACCAAACGTTGTGGTGGAGGGGGGCTGTTGTGAGTAGAGCTCATACCTGCTTTTTGTATTCTAGACTGAGCAGGGTACTTGGCTTGGTGGCAGTAAAGCTCCCCCTGTTTCTAGTTTCCAGATTTCTAGGGATTTGGGGGTTCCTATGAGATTTGAGACCTCACAGGGGCCTGGAACTCTCACGAGAGGCCCTGCTTTCACAAAGCTTAAGGACGACCTCATATGAGCAAGCCTCATATGTCCTGGCCAGTCCTGTCTGTCCCTCATTGCTATTTTGAAAAATGGACAAGTCTAATGCTCCAACATACACTTTTTAAAAAAGGTTTCCTGATGAAGGCCACCAGAAAAGGCCAAAAATCACTACAAATCCACCCCAACAAGCAGTTGATAGCTCTCCTCATGGCTAAAAATCAGCCAGAATGTAACAGTAGTGATGGTGGTAGTGGTGGTGGTAATGACGATATCATCAATGGAAGTGGCACCACATCATCTCCTGTCCAGTGAAAAAGTGACGCTGCAGTCTCTTCAGGGTAAAAGTTGACCCCCCCTCAATGTGTAATTACTCTTCCCTGCTGAACATGTAGATAATTTTGATAAAACTCTTGCTACTTTAGGTGTTTTCCTAGGACTGAGGATCCTAAAGTAGCTGGAAAATTAGACTTTAAATCTGAAAGAGATGTCAAGTTGTAAGCACTCTTACAATGTTTATTTCAATAGAGGTTCAGTTGCTGCGTTCTAGATTTTATATTGCCCGATTTACTATCGTTTACTTTCTGCACTAGTTTGTTGGTTCTTGATGCAAATGGGTTTTTAGGAAGCAGATACCGAAAGAGGGAAGCTAGTTTTCTGTTTCTGCTTAGAACAGTTCTTGCAGAGTTAACAACTTTCTGTTACCAACTGCATTGCTTTCATCTTCTGAGTACTAAATCTAGGGGAAAGTTTAGGTCTTGAGCAAAAGAATCGTTTGCATAAGACACATACATACATACATAACTCTCATTCACCTAAAAGTTTTGTTGGCATAATAACATTTTATGTACATTAAACTAACAAAAATGCACATCAGGGTTGCCTAAAATATACAAACAGAGCCACACCCTGAAGCTACAGCTCAGGATTCTCCTGAAGAAAAGATGGATGATTCTGGGACACAGAAAGGTGCTATAGTCATTGATGATGACCACAGACCAAGTTCTGATCTCTACATAGGCATGAAGCAGGAACTATCACAATCTTTCAGCCTAGCATTCAGCACACGCTAACTGGGGACCCCATATTAATATAATTTGTTGCTGGGGACCCACAAGATTTAACTCAAAATTTAAATATTCAAATATTTATCTATTATTTATTTAGGCTTCTGGAGACTGGGATTCAAATGCCTGCTCAGACACTGGGTGACTTTGGGCTAGTCACATTCTCTCAACCTCAGAAGAAGGCAAAGGCAAGCTCTCTCTGAACAAATCTTGCCAGAAAAGCCCATCTCAGGGTTGCCTTAAGTCAGTTCTCAAAGGGAAAACTGAGCTCACCCAATGGGTTTCCATGGCCAAGTGAGGATGCAAACCCTGCTCTCCAGAGTCATAATTTGGGTGCATGCATATGCCTGCTGCTGTGTCCCTTTTATCAGGGACGTGTAGCAGGGCTGTGTGGGTGCTGAAACTGCTCCATTGTTGAAAGTGTTCCCTCGGCACCCCCCCCCCCACGCTGCTGCATCCTTGTTGCTGCTTCTTCTTGTGGTGTCCAGCAGCAGGACTTCATGGATTCCCTGTGAGGGCTACCTCGACCCCAGGTTAAGAACCACTGTTCTAAGTCTCAGTCAAACACTCTAAGCCAGGAGTGGGGATCACATGATCCTCCATATATTGTTGGACGCTAAGTTTTAGCAGTTATGGACAGTATGTATACATAGTCAATGGTGAGAAAAGCTGGAAGTTGCAGTCTGAGAACATTTAGAGGGCCACATAATCCACTTCCCTGCTCTAACCTCAACACTGTCTATGAAATATAGCCCACTGCCTCTTCTTGTCAGCCCCCAGGCAAGCTAGTAATTTCTTCTGGGCTTCTATACAAAGCTGAATTAAATGCACCAGATCTTGTATGATCTTGGAAGCTAAGCAGGGTCTGCCCTAGTTTGCATTTCGAGGGGAGACCACCAGGGACTACCAAGGCTATATTTCAGAGGAAGGAACTGGCAAAACCACCTCTGAGTATTCTTTGTCTAAGAAAACCCTATGAAATTCATGGGGTCACCAGAGGTCATGGGGTCACCAGGCAACTTAAAGGCACATACACACCATCTGTGTTGTGCTCCACTGGTGGTAAAGGGACCTAACATGTCTCTACACAAAAGTGTCGCACTGAGCTCAATAGGGCACACTCCCCCATAAAAAGGTAGAGGCACTGCCAGCTATACGTTCAACACTGTACTTTGTGACTAGCTATACTGGTGGAGTGCTTTTGGTTTTCCTTGGGATACTCAGCAAATTATGTGAATTTTCTCCTTGAGGACTGTGATTCTGTGGTTACTTTAAAAACTGCATTTTTTTTTTAGTCACTGCTATCGAAATACAGGCTAAATCAAGTTTTATTTTAAACCATACAATTTTCAAATCAATTCGGTGATTTTATATGCTTGCCAAGGTCGTTCAGTTTCAGTACTAGAGATGTATATTTGATATATGATTGTTTCAGTATCAGTATGCTTTTATGTTAGTCATGTTAAATTAATTCAAAGATTTTTATAGGTTTTCTAAAGCCCTTGAGTTTTAGCATCAGAGATATATTTCTGATATATAATTGATTTAGTATCAGTATTAGTATGCTTTTATGTTAGTTGTGTTGTTTGTATGTACTGTACTTGTTTAAACTGCAGTGGCTATTGGTTTGATGCAAGCAAAATTTTTCTGGGTGTTGGCTTTCCTCAGAAAGCGGACCAGATTTCAACATACATCTGTAGCAGACCATCCGTTGTGGGACTGAGTGAGATTCCAACCACTTAAACCAAAGTAAAACTAACCAGTCCTGTGCCATAATGACTGAAAAGCTGCTTCTAGCAATTGCCATGTTCAAACTTGTATTGGTTTTACACAGCCTCATGATAGCATAAGCAGTTGGAGATTGTAAATACCTGTTTGGCCAGGTTTGTGACAGTCAATCTGCTGTACCAAGGAGCAGGTTCTCCTTTGCCTTCAGGACAAGAAAGTCATTTTTGATCATAGTAAAGTGTCACCCGGTTTGACAGGAACAGACTTGGAAAACGTTCCCAAGTATTTTGCCTCATTGATTCCAGTGGGAATCAATTCTTGTGGGTGTGAGAAGTTTTAAGCAGGCAAACTATTTAAACTCAGGTCAACATACATAATCTTGGGCATTCTCCTGGGTAGCTTTTCTTTCCCTCTTAGCCCACGTGGACCCTGCTTGCTTGACAACGAATGGACACGAAGGCTGACTCCTAATTTGCGTTCACGGAGAAATGTCTCCTCTGAATTCTGGCGCATGGGGATAACATTCTGCGTCTTTCCGCCTTTATTCTACTCCAACAGCCTGAAACCAGGAGCAGCCAAGGTGCCCAGCGTCCCTTTGACTGCGCTCCTCTACTTGAAGCCGGTGCCTTTAAACAGCTCTGCTAAACCACATCAGACAACTTGGTGCCCCTCAGCCCTGCCGCGCTCCTCCTCTCCCACCCCCCAAGGTCGGTATCTCTTCCCTCTCCAGCCGTGCATGACGTCCACACGCTACTTCTCCACGTTCCATCAAGCAAGCAAACCCCGCTCTCCCTTCCTTTTCTCCCCTCGCCAACCACTGGAAACAAATCTTCCCTAAAGCGTGGCAGAAGCAAGGAGAGTTCAAACTAAGCTTCCTTTCCATTTCACCCGCCCCTCCCCGCAAAAACTTTTCCCAAGCGCCCGAAGTTTGCTATCCCGCTTGTTGAGGGAACGCCTCGCCTTTCTTTTCAGAAGAGACCCTCTTTTATCTCAAGCGGCAGCCCAGCTCCCTCGTGACTTCGCCTTTCCCTCCCACGGTGGTGGACGCTTTCCCTTCCCTGGATTTTTATCCGGAAAGCCCAGCCGCGCCGCTCTCTCAGGGATGCGCTGGTCCCCCAGGGGCGGCGGGCGGGCGGGCGGGCGGGCGAGCAGCGATCCCAGGGCGCGAGGAGCCTTACCCAAAACCTGGAGCCGCAAAAGGCATCCATGGCGCAGGTCCGGAGCGCTGGGGGCGGCAGGGAAGGCGAGCAGTCCGGCGGTCTTCTCTTCCTCAGTCTCCCGCTTTCCCCCTGCGGTGCCTCGATGTTCCTCACCCCCGCCTGGCTCCCCGCTTCCTTTCCGCCACCACGCTAAGGCGGATGTTCGCCTCACGCAGGGGAAGGTGGGCGGGGAAGGGCTTGTCCGGGCAGCGCCGCCGCCAGCCGCAGCCGCGAAGGGCGGGGTGGCGGCAGCGGCGGGGCAGGACGGGGTCTCACCCTGCTGCGGGTTGGCTTCCCGGCGGGCAAGCTTAGGCAAAGGGCAAAGTCTGAGACCCGGCCCCTCGGGCGGGGACCTCCTGAAGGACCGAGAGGCAGAAACCCTTGCGGGGGCTGTTAGGGACCCGTTGGGTGGGTGGTTGGCGGGGGCGTGTGTGTGTCCGTCCTGCTCGGCGCTACCTTCAGAAGCAGCTCCTTTTTCTCCCCCTCAGACTTGGAGGGCGGCTTCAGTGACCGGCCGCGGAGGGAACCGGCGGGGGAAGGGAGGTGGAGAGAGGCGCTCGACACGCTTCGGTGCCGCCTGCTGCCTCGCAAGCGGAGATGCGTAGTGCTAAAGTCGGGGTCCTCCGCGCTGCCCAAAGGAGGTGGGTTGGGAGAGGGAGGAGAAGGCCGCTGACTCGCCCTCCGCCGAGTACGGGAACCGGCAGTTGAACCTGAGGTGGCGGCTGCAAGTCCTGCGGCAAGAGAGAGGGAAAGACCCCCTGCGGGGAGGGTTAGGGCGGGAATGCCTGCGCCCACCCCCAGCGCCACTCGGCATCCTCTCACTTGAGCATCTGCTGAGCTCAATGGAGCAGATGGGGCCTCCTCTATCTGTTGTCGCAGGACTCAGAGCTGGGAAGATGACCCTGGTCATCAGCCTCCCTCCCTCTGATGGTGCAATGGTAGGAACTTGACCCCATGAGCTTAGCTCTGCACTGCCCAAAAAGGAAAAGAGAAGGAAGGGTGAGGACTCAGAGGTGGTGGCCATCCTTCTGGTGGTAGCCATGTCAGGGGCATGATTCAAGGGGCACAAGGCCAGCAGAGGAAGAATGAGCAGCAAGGCCCCCCAAAATGAGAGAGTTTTAGTGTCATGAGAGGATAGTAAATTGGTAGTTATTTACTTGGACATGACTGTATTTTCCTTTTCTACCCTGGATAGAGATTCTTCGTGTTCTGTGGCTCAGTTGCTATCATGCCGTGTAACTTGGATGACTGAAGGAGTATCATGTTCTGTTCTTGCCTCAGGTGGCAAAATGTGTCAGGCAGGTCCTTGCTGTCCAAAACACACAGGGTTGGCTTGACACATATTAAAGTAAGTAATGTAACAGAATCAAGGAGGAAGTCCAACTACCTTGTTTTACTTACAGATTACATCCCCTATCTCACCTGCACCTTCCTACAAGAACAAGGCAAAAGAAACACTCCCACACATACACAAATGAGGTGAGAGGGAACAGAGCAAACATATTAAGACTTTAACTTGGGATGCTTTTTATATTCTTATTGGAAGTGCAGTCTTTACATTGTAAGTGATTACCAAAATGGCTATTGGCACACTGGTGTGTTTGGCAGTATCTAGATATTTAATAGCATCTTCTAGTCTAGTATACTGTCCAAAGTTACGTTTACTCTTTGTATTTAGCTTTTTGCTTTTTCAGTAGCAAAAGAGTTGACTGTTTCTCAGTTTTCTGACGACGTGACAGTTCATTAAAGACCTAAAGGTTCATAAGTAAATACTGTACTTCAGGGTACTGAATAGAAAAGGAGTGTGGAGCTGGGTGGGCTTATATGTCTCTACCAAGGCATAGGATATATTGAGACAAACAGTGACAAGAATTTTTCATTTTTTTAATACACTGTTGTCCCTTCACAGTCACAGGGATTAGAAGCACAGGACCCCTGCAAAAGTGTGAAAAATGTTAAAATATCTCTTGGGGGCCCCCAAAATATTTAACACATGTAACTCACCATGGATTCAATTATACACTACACAATATATTTGAATCTGCGGTGGGGAGCGTGTCAGCCACCGAGTTCTGCCTTCAATTCAGTGGGAGTCCTTTGCAAGTGAGAAGTCCGTGGCTGTGGGGCTTGCCTCCACCTCAGCTGCTGCTCTGTGCAATTTAAATAGCGACATACAAGCTTTGCATCGTGTTCACAGTCTCTCCCAGTCTCTTTCAGTCTCATGAGGCTTGTGGAGAGACTGAATGTGAGGTGAGAGTTACAAGTCCCTATTAAAAATGGCGTAGGGTATCAGAGGTGGTGGCAGCAAATAATCCACAAATAATTGAATTCATGAAAGTTGAACACATGAATGTGGAGGGACAATTATTGGATTTATACACATTTTCCTCTTAAAAAAGAGTCTGTAGAGGTGGCACTGTCTTCTAGACAGCAATGAGTAATCCTTAATTATTATCTTTAAAATGGTACTCATCTCACTTTATGACATCCATGGACTTTCCCATATTGTCATACTTTGGAAATAGTAATTCAATATACTTACAAACCATTTCTTGAAAATTTGATTCCAGCTTTAAGTCCACTAAGCAGTCTCAGAGAAGCAAGAAGTTTAGCAAATATGCATACAACGTTTTTTTTTCCCACTTAAATTACTAAAGAAATTCTGAAATTCTATTGGATATGGGCAAAAACACCTTTTGAACAAGAGTTTTAAACTTTTTGTTCAGAAACACCTGAATAGCTTTATTGAGCTTCCTGGTAACTAAAGAGGGGGTAACATAAATTCAAAACAGGCTGAGCCTGTGGTTGATTATTGTTGCGTGCGTATTGAAGGCCAAACAATGCCAGCATTTCAACAGAAACATTCTAATGAGAAGGACTTTGAATAGAGAATCAAATAAGTAATTTTAGTATAGTTGTTAACGAGGTATTTGATAAGCCCCTTGTATTGCTGGAAGAAATGTATGGATACTGACTGTTTTGGCTAGTGGCTAAAATGGTTTTGATTATTGCTTATGAATGTTGCTGTGGACCTGTTGCCAATTATACTTCCACTTATTGGCACCTAAAATTGACTAGTTAGCTATGGGCATTTGCGCTGCATTAAAATTAGCTCCAAAACAGCTATTTTATGCAGCATTTCAAAAATTAAGCACTTTGAGAACTTAATGGGATATGAGAAACAATATTCTATCATAGTTAGAGTTTTGGAATTGGACCTGTGAGAGTGTCAAGGTTGCCATCCGCATTAAGCCATGAAACTCACTGGTTGCCTTTGGGCCAATCACTCTGTCTCAGCTTGACCTGTCTTCACAAAATGAAGCAGAGGAGAAGGGCAGCCGTTTATACCACCTTGGACTCACTAGGGGAAAGACAAGGTGTAAATGTAACTAATAAATAAATACATTTGTAAAAAAAGAGTTGTTTAGTTAATATTTAATCTTAATCTAGAAGGCGGTTCTCTTAATCCCAGATGGGGAAATATTCCAGATCAGTGGAAAAATTACCATGCATATACTTAGAAATGTGCTCTTTTCTTAGTTTTGTTTTTAAAAATGGTAAAATTACCCTAGAAAATCTTTATTGGGCTTTCTCACTGGAGACAGGGCTTTGAACTGGGTGCTTGCAGTTTTTGTCTCTATTTAATATGTCCAGTATTTAATTAATCTTAAATTGTGCTTTTAATTGTTTTTAATTTGTATTGCTTATTTTTGTTTTTATTTATTAAGTGCTATGCTGTGGGGGAAAGAGTTATATGAAAAATCTAATGAAATAAATATAAATTAATTGATAAATATTTCTCTCCCTCCATGTTAATTTTAGAGCTAATTTAAACTCCTTTTGTGGGATCTGCATTGTGTAAGTGGGAACAAATAAATATTAGACCCCTCTCCTTCTGCTTAGTTTAAGTGATTTCTGCTAGCTCATGGCCAGCACTAAATACAACCTAATTAAATGAAACAAAAACCCAGCATTAAACCAATAGTTATATTAAATAATCAGAGGAGAAATCCCTATGGATTTGAGAAAGATAAAGCCAAACTATTAACTTCAGGGAATGTTGTGAGAAAAGCACTAGTCTAAACAGCATTGTTCTTCATTTTTCTTGTCCCAGGAAAATGTCCCATCTTTTAGACTTAGGCCATTTCCACATTAGACTTGTTATAGTGCTATTATTCCACTTTCACCATCCTGTGGAATTCTGGGGTTTGTAGTTTCCTGAGGCCCAAGAGCTCTCTGGCTGAGAATTCCAAAGGCCCCTCCCTAAACTGCAAACCCCAGGATTCCATAGGAGGTTGAAAGTGGAGTAATAGCACTATAACAGGGTAGGGTAGAAATTATCTTAGTAGCTGTACTTCAGACAGCAGTGGAACACAGCGTGGAGCACCCCCTAGTGTACGAAACATTCAGGTGGTCTCGCTGGGGAGACATTGTCCCTGGTTCCCAGCTGTGCAGATTCCTTTTTTCCACTGTTGGTAGAATTATATAACTGGTGATAACTGGAAATATGTAACTAGTTTTATTATGCAAGCCACAGCTTTTCAAACGTGTAACATTTCAGTTTTAAATCTGTGCCTAGGGAAAGGAATATTCATGTCATAAAAGGAGCAGTAAGCTTCTGTACAACTTTCCCTTTAGATGTAGGACAGGCATAATTTCATAATGAGTTTTCTAGCTTGGTTGGATCTTGATTGTAACGGGGTTACAGATTTGTAAGTAAATGAAAACTCCAAAAAGTACAATGCGACATTTCTTTCTTTCTTACAATAATTATATCCTGCCTATCAATAATAATAGTCCAGCCAGCCTGCAATGAGATTACAGTACTTAAAACTAGAGTTTGGAAAGTTACTTTTTTGGATCACAGTTTTTAAAATCCCCCAAATAGTATCTATTTAAAGGAGACTATCCTTAAAAACATAGAGTGGAGCCGTGCGTGCGTGTGTGTCAAATCAGTCACACAAATCAACAATTTTTCTCAAACCAAACTGAGCTTCCTTCTATTAGCTAGGACTAGTAGTTCATCCTTTGGTTTTTGGGCTGTTTTAACTGTGGGAGTGGGTTACAATTTTAAAAAATAGTTCTGCTCTGCTTTTAAATAATGCTTTCATCTTTCTTTATCTGTTGTGCTGAAAAGCAATGAACAAACACATAAATAAATAAATAAATAAATCCATCCGTCCGTCCGTCCGTCCGTCCGTCCATCCATCCATCCATCCATCCATCCATCCATCCATCCATCCCAATACAGTACTTTCATGAAAAGCTAAGTCTGGGCCACACATTGAAGGGATAGCAATGATGTAGGTAAATTGACATTTTGGAAAGACCATTGGGCAACTTAAGTGTTACAACTGGAAAAGCCTTTTTCCAAGTATACATACCCCCAAATACCTTTTCCTGTGTGGAAAGATTTCTTCTCTTTGTGGAAAGAGAACTCTAGATCCAGCCCAAAGTAAATTCTGTCATTTCTCATAATGCGCAAAATTAATTAATTTTTTATTGTTTAACTTACAATGTGTTATGCATTAATTTCACACACTTTATTTATTTTCTACATTATTATTTGATGCTGAGCAAAGAAGACCAAACAACCATGAATTAACACTGGATTGCTATCCTGAAAGTAGATTTGAGTTTACCCATTGTTGGCATAACATATAAACACTGCTAAGAAAGTGTTAAAAGCAGTTTTGATGATAACTATTCATCGGATGATAACTCTTCATTTCATCCATGCATAGCAACCACATGGGAAAATTTTCACAAAGTAAATAGCACATGGTATTAACATACAGTGTCTAAATAAACTCTTAAGGTAACCATGGTACTTATATTAACTCTTCCTCCTTCTCCCATTTTTATTTTGGGTTATTTAGATACATGTGTATGTGTCTCCTTTCCAGTGCATTATATTAATGAGTATTTTATGAATACAGTACGGAGCTCACAAATGCATAACATATATTTACTTTCCTTTTTATCCATAAAATACTGTGTACTTAGCCATAAAATCTTGTGTACTTAGAAGGATAAGCTCTGTTGAGCGCTGCCACTTATTGCAACAGGTTGCAAAAGGACAGCAGCAAACAAAAACATATTTGTTAATTTGTGTTCCTGCTAGATAACATTTCAGAATGGGAATCAACATAAAATAACATTAGAAGAAACTACCTACAGAATTACTATTTTTAGTGAATGTTTCCTCTTCCCTTCACCTCATTCCTAGTTTTCTGAACTGGATGGAAAACAAGAACAATGACAGAGGAAGACATATCCTGACTGTTTGTTTATGGCTGTGGCCATGAGTTGTCACTCCACTTGTGGAAATAGATTTGTCTGCTATAAAAACCTTCTTCCCACCTCCACATACCTACTCTTTGCTCCAAGAGAAGCCAGTAAACATGATTGCTTCAGAAGAAGCCACTTGTGGAAGCTGAATGTCTTCAAGATATGAACAGTCACTTATCTCTGTGATTTGTGTTCCCTGTGGAACAACACTTCCTTACAGTGATAAAACGATTTCATTAGCTCAGACTGGCCCTATACTGCCACAAGAAGTAACCAGCCTTCCTGTGTTGTGTTGTGAACTGTAACATTTATAAACAATTTAATTATGTTTATGTTTAATAATAATGGGGTCCAATATTCCCATTTTTAGATGTACATGGGAGTACTTTCCAAAAATTGTTTCCACTGTGAGCCCAAATGACCCAGCAAAATTGCACAGAATAGCCTATATACGTATAGCTCCCTTGTGAGTCCCTTCTCACAGAGCTGACTGATGTTTCCAGCTTCTTGTTCATTCTCAGTGGTAGAGTCCAAACCCAAGCTGAGTGGGGAAGGAGGATGGTCTCCCATTACAAGCCATGCCTGAAATTGTTTGCCCGATGGATAGCTATTGGGCGCTAAGTAATGGTGATATGAAAACGGCAATAAAAATGGTAACTGTGGACCACAAGAGAACCCATTACAAATGCTAGAATGTTGTCTTGTTTTTTAAAAAGGACAATATAGGCCACGTTTAATTATGAAATAGGCATGCACAAGTATGATGCATTTGATGCACCAGGGAAAGATCTGAGTATTGCAAAGTCACATTTTCAAAAGGATAACAAAAGACAGTGGGGGGATGGAGTGGAATCTAGGAGCACCTTCATGACTATTTTATTTTAGCATTAATTTTTGAGGATTTCAGACCTCTGATGAATCTGAGGAAGTGGATTTAAGTCCGTGAAAACTCATACTAAAATAAATCAGTTACTCTTAAAGCAGCCCCAGCTTTCCATTTCAAGAATGGGGAACATTTTCCTAAAGAGTATCCCCCCATCACTACCAAATAATGTTTTTGTGAATAGCCTCAATTAAATTAATCGTCATTACATATCCCTTTGGCATTTCAGTTTCCTTTGACTTACTATTTACAACCACCAATGTTGTTATTGTTGTGTGTCTTCAAGTTGTTTCCGACTTATGGTGACCCTAAGGCAAATCTATCATGGAGTTTTCTGGGGCTGAGAGTGTGTGATGTTCCCAAGGTTACTCAATGGGTTTCCATGGCCAAGTAAGGAATCGAACTGTGTTCTCCAGGGTTGTAGTCAAATGCTCAAACCACTACACCACGCTGGCTTGCAACCACCACTTACCCCTGCATGTGTGTACACACCTGCCAAATAAGGATAGTGCTTCAGGCTTCTGACAAAATTGATTCCAATTTATGAACGCACATGCCATAATATGTGTATATGTTAACCTTTAAAGTGGCACACTGGGAGAAGGAAGGAGAGAGAGAGAGAAACTTTAGCCTTCCTTATTTGCATCCGAGTTAGCAAAACAAAGAATGTGTTCCCTAACAGTGCTGTGTTTCAGAGAGTATTTCACAGGCTGGCGAGTGTCCAGACTGGTCCACACCCTGGATACATCTGGTGATGCAGATGGCAGCACACTCAAGTCTGTGAGGGAAAGGTGAACTAAAGCAACCTTGATGGGGACTCTAAAGGAAGTGACTAGTTGGATTGCTCCCAAATGTTGTATTATTATTAACTTGAAGAGCAGGTGCCAGGGATAGGAATAGAGGTGTATCTAGGGTGGGGCAACTGGGACATGTGCCCTGGGCGCTAATGCCAAGGGGGTGCAAAAAAGCCAAACCTCCCCCCGCCCTCTCTCCTGGGCTTGGCCCACTGCCCCACCCCACCCCCACTGGGGTCTTCCTTGGCCTGGGGTGACAGGAGTGGGAGAAGCAGCACCTAGGGGTGCAACTTCCATGCTTGCCCTGGGTGCTGTTGAACCTAGATGTGCCACTGGATAGGATGCCTGATTTGTGGCTTGTATGTTTAGCTGATGAAACAAAAAATAATTAGAGAATAATCGGTCCCTCTTGTTTTCTCCCTGTTTTCATCTCACTGCATCTTCTTAATATTGGTTGCCATTGTGTTGCTTCATATATTCTCTTTCAGCATGACACTCCACATTATTTATACTGCATTATGTATACTGCTATATACTGTTTTTCCAAAACATTCAAAGCTTTTTACATCTGTGAGTCATTTTTACAAGGCATGTAAGAATATTGGCCTTCTGAAACCATGCAGAGATTTCACGGTTCAGATAAGAGCTGAACCCAGGATTTCAAGCATAATTGTTTACATTACCTTATAATTGTTTACATTATATCAACTCATACTATGAGAGCTCAGATGTTCTAATATTCTGTGCTGCAAAATATTCAAAGAATTTCTGTACCTTATATTAGCAAGAAACAAATTTACACGATATGCTTACAAGTTGAATGTCAGTCACTGGGAGTGGAATGGAGGTCCCCTTCTTCTCCAGGTGATGGCTCTCCTGACTAGTGGCTTCTGGTCTGCATAATATGGCCATAGGCAAGATCTGGTTCCCCACCGCACTCCAAGCTAAACAGTGTGAATAACCTATTAGGTATTACTTTTTACTCCAAGCATAACATTTTGGGGTTGGGGTTTTTTTTTGGACAGAAGTACAATTTAAAAACACAAAAAATGACCCTAACACCTCATGATCCCTCTATCCAACAGTTTAGAAATAATGAGTAAATGTTGCTTGTTACATGGTGGAATGTTAACCTGCTTGCTAAGCAATGTTGTCATTGCTGTCTCTATGCTTTAAAATGTTATAGGTCACAGGTGACATCACTATTTATAGTGCCTGGCATCTTGCTAGTGACATATGCAGGCATAAGCTGCCTTATTCATGCAGAGTGATTTTTTGGATAATGCGCAGTGGTCATATCCAGCTGATGGCATAAGCACAGTTGGGATATGTGCTAGTGTATTGAAGCACACTGAGTACATTGTGAATGCCATTGCCTCTATATGTTGTCTTTGCACATTACGCATTATGATTGCACAATGGATTGTCAGTCATGTGTATTGACCAAACACATTGTTCTACATTGGTATTCAGTATAAGGGTTATGTAGCATATATTTACACCAACACATATTTATACTACTTAAGTGATGTGGGATCTTAGCCTACTAGGTTTGTTCCTTCCAAGCTCTGCCCCCAACTCTGGAGAAGCTTCCCTCCTTAAGTGAGACTTCCCTCTTTCAGCAGTCATTGGTTTTTAGAGCCTGGGGAAGATGGTGGTCCTGTTGGAGCTTCTGGACCAGAGCCTTCAGTGCTGGAGGGTGCCTCTCCTCAGGCCAGGCAGACAAAGGCAGGATGGCCTCCTCCCAGGCTAGCACATCCAGGGAGCACACAGCTAGCTCTGAGGGAGGCGCCCTCTAAATCACCAACTCTTCCTTCAGGTTCATGGCCTCATCACCTGAGGGTCAAACTAAACAATACATTAAAAAAAAAAAGCAATTCTGTAGCCTGTTTGAGCCTAACTGATAAAAAGGGATTAGGGCCTTTCCGCCCTACACTTGTAGTGCTATTATTCCTGAAAAATTCTGGGGTTTGTAGTTTCTTTAGGCCCAAGAGCTCTCTGGTTGAGAATTCTAAAGGCCCCTCCCTAAATTGCGATCCCCAGGATTCCAGAGGATGTTGAAAGTGGAATAAGAGCACTGTAACAGTGTAGAGCGCAAAAGACCTTAGGCTAAGCTTTCACAGACTTCAGTCCACTTCAACAGGTATACCTGATAAAGTGGATTGGAGTCCACAAAATCTTATGTTAGACATGCCTTTTTTTCAGCTAGGCTCAAAGTTGTGACAATTTCTTTATATCTTTTTTTTATGCTGGAACATACTAACAAGATGAACAGTAGACAATACATTTAGCACTTTTTTGCAGATGTTTTCTCCCAAGTGGTGAAAGACATCTGTTCATAACTGAAAGTGAGTTTCCTTAACTGCATATATTGCATTTAACTTGCTTTGTTTTGTGATTGATCCGGGGAAGGTAAACACTGGCTAATTTGCAAGTATGACTCCTGAGACATGTATCTCTGAGGCAATCCACTTGTGGGAGAGGAAACAGTTTAACCATACAGAGTATATATTCTCCCAATTTCTTGTTTGACTTGGGAAAGGGAAGTCAAACCTTACGGTCTAAGGGAGGGTGTTGCAAATGCTGGATATATATGGTTTTTCGGATGGCAAGATAGACAGAGCCAAATTTACTGGAATTCAGTCTGATGTTGCTCTGCGTTCCAGGAGGTTTTAATAAATAATGTCATGGAAGACAACTGTGTGTAGCACTGTTCTCCATGCTCAGAATTCTTACATTATTTAAAAACAGCTACATCAGTCTCAAGATACCGGAGTGACACATTTATCACTTTCCTGTGCAGAGCTGGTGTCACCCATCACAGTCCAGCAGGGGCCTCTGCAGCAGAACTCACAAGCTCCCTTTGACTTTGCTGCTACCACTGGTTCATCTCTCCTCTCCAAATGTGTAGTTAATCACCAGACCTGATCTTTCCACTTTCCTAGATCTCTCCTTCTGATTAGTGGCATGCATTTGCTTAGGAAGAGAGAGGACAAGTGACATTTGCAAGCATGTGGTGCCCATACTGCTCACTGGGCACATATTGCCAAACTCTCTTTTTCTCCATCACCACCTCTCCCTCAAAGTCTGGAAGAGATACTAGTGTGCCCCCTTACCACACTGTTTAGGTAAAACATGTCAATATATGAGGTACAAGGAGATTGTTCCTACTCATGATAGGATCACCTCAGAGTAACCCTCTCACTGGCTAGTTCTATATGATTTTACATTTTCACAGGCTTTAATGACTATAATGGGCTTTTAATTGTGTGCTATCTTGTTAATTTGTTTTATCTTCTCCTTTTTAAATGGATTTCTAAAGAATTTTGACTCTGTAGGTTAATATAGATTTTAAGATAATGTGTGTGTGTGTATTTTTACGGATATCTTTGTATATATTTTAATATCTTGTAAGCTGCTTTGAGTCTGAGTATTGCGAAAAAGCACGATATAAGTCAATTAATAAGAATAGGTGGTGCAGGACAGAGCCACAATGCAGAGAACATAAAGGTTTTTTTTTGTTGTTGCAGAGTCTTGCATGATTTTTTCCCCACAGCACAAATAATTACTAGTACCTCTGCTTTTTGCTCCACTTCCATCCCTTACAGCTTTATTGCAGTATTGCATATTCTAGACATGTTCTCATTTATGTCTCATGTAGCATGCAGAGTTTGTCAACAATTCTGCTAATTCCTAATGGGCAATTAGTAGCTACCAGGGTATCTGGCTTTGTTCTCTTCCTTGATGGAATTCAGTCACAAGATGAATGCCATTGTTTCATTGTTCTAACACATGTCAAAGCTTAATGCTCATTGTTTTACTAATTGCACTCTTTACACTTGATTTATTCCATTTTATCTTCTATTATTTTGACAATTGTGCCCAAAATAGTCTGTTGTCATGTGAAGTCTCCATATAAAATTTGGTTCCAAAGAGACTTTAATTAAAACAATAGTTTCAACGGCTACAGAAACCTCATAGCCATCTAGTGGTGTAAGATGGGCACAGTTCAGATGAAACAACTGCCTCCTCAGTATTGGTGTAGCCAAAGCAACCACTTAAGCATAATCGAAGAAGAGGACAAGAGATGAAATTCCATGGGCTTATTTATATTTTTAGATGAAATGCTAAAAATATTTACCAATATCCTACGTTGGCTACTTAGTAATATCTCCTGGCTCAACTCTCCCAACCCACCTCAAGAGCCAGCAGCCAGATTGAGAGAAGGAGGACTGTTCAACTCCTGACTGGGGCAAAAGGAAGGTGATGTTTCCACCCTCTCTTCTACCAGTTAGTGAGGCTGCAACAAGGACTTGCAACAGGGGTGCTGCTTCTGATCATTGCAGCCTCGTTCTGTGGTGGGAGCGGTGTGGAAACATCCTTTTCGTTCCAGCCCAAATGGAAGCTGAATTGACCTCCTTCACTCAATCTGGCTGCTGGCTCCTAAGGTGGGCATTTATGAACCTTTACAGCAAGACTACGTAACCTTACTGCAAACAGACCAATAGATAATGTATAGCTTTAAGTTATGAATCCATAACATCCATGGTTAGAAGTCTGTCTTCTGATAGCCCTTCAAGTTGATGGTTCTGGTATTACGTACTGTCAACATTCTATTTTTAAATTTACTTTCAGCCTATAAAGGAAAGTTTGTATTGGAAAAGGGAACAGTAGTATGAGAAACCCAAATCTCATGATTAAAGCAAGAATGAAAAGAGAATACTTATCTCCATCACTAATTCCACTCATTTCATTTATAAAAAAATGAAAATCTCCCCCTTCCTTTGGGTCAAATGTGGAATATAAAATTCTATGATGTCCTGATAAAATTCTGTGAAGAAAGGACACTGTATTGAGCAAGATGATTTAAAGAACATGTTTGAAATGGCGTGCGCTCCCTCTGTTTTTACTTTATTCAGCAAGAAGCTTGATTAGGAACAAGCCAGGACCTGACACAAAAGCCCAGATCCTGTTTGACGCTGGCAAGAGCATCAAGTTCCACCAGTGTACTTGATAGTGCTTAAAATAAAAATAAGAAATTGCAGCAACATACTTATGTGATGTACTTGTATTGGTGGCTGAGGAAGGAGCTTTCAGTGGATAGGTACTTTCAAAAAATTGATGGACTTTTAAATTGCTTTCAATTCACTTGTGTTTTTATGTTGTACAGGCATATGTCAGCTAACAGCCTCAGATCAGAAGCTTCTTTTTACGCCTCCTCAGCGCCCTCTTCCACCCTGTTCTCTGTCTAGCTGTAAGTTTTTGAAGCAACATTGACACTGGGAGGATGGTGAAGGAGGGCTAGAGAAACACAGACTTTTCTTGTCAGATTGCATTAGGGTGTCTGCAGTAAGCGATGCAATAAATCTTGAACTAGGATAAACTGTGATTCTACCTCACCCTGCTGCAGCCATGCACGGGCCTCCTTAGAACAGGCAAGGTAAACAACAGCTGCCTCCAAGACCCCTTACCGAGCATGCATGAACAGCAAAGCAGAGAGAAAAGGAGAAAGCAGATAAGCATGCCTCACCAGCTACCCTCAGCATGTTAAAAAAACAAACACAGATCCATGTTGAAGTTCTCTTTTTTTGTGGTGCAGGACCCTGTTGCTATTCTTTCTATGTTATTTCTGCCTCTGATACCGATATATTTTTTGATGCTGTTGAAGAACTAACACTGGGAACACCCTTACTTGATTAACTGAGGTAAACATGTAACTTTGTGGTTTTATCTGCACCTTCAAAACACTCATGGGAAGCCACCTTGAGTTCCAGTTTTGGAAGCAAGGGAGGATATAAGTAAATCATCATCAACAACAAAATAATAACAAACCATCTCTTGTCATTGGCTCTCCTGGCTGGATCTGATAGGAGCTGTAGTCTGGAGGGCCTCAAGCTCGCACTGCTGAAATACAGGTAATGTCTGCTTTAACTTGGGTCTCATTTCACATGCTGTAGTGCGTGTGTGCATTGCCTTGTTTCGTTTTGGAGTATTTCAAAGTGGAACCATTCTGCTTTCAAGACAATGAAGCATGAAGCTTTTACATGCACTTGAGGTCTTGGTTTGACCAAGAAAGAGGTCTGAAGGGGCAATTTAAAGAGACTCGCCTTTGCTTGAACTCTGAGGGATATGCGGGGGGGGGGGGGTGATGAAAAGAAAATGGTTCTCTTTGTTTAGTTGACTGCACTTTTATGTCCTTTGTGTATATTAAATAATAAACCTAAGCTCTTTTATATTAAGAGATCCTGATTGGGGAAGGGGTGCCTTATGAGGTTTATCTCACTCCATGTTAATGCTTTTGTCTTTTTGGCCACATTACTAATGAAAACAACAATTGTGCTGTCTTCTTAAGGAAAGAACTAATTATGAACCAACACTTTTAAAAAATATGCATTCATTTTATTAGAACCTTTATATTCAATCCTTCTGATGCAAAAACACCACTGAAGGCAGTTCACAACCACAATTTAATAGATAACAACTAGATAACCAAATGAGAAGTCAGGGTCAGAAACATAAAGACATTGGTGGCCCCACGTTAACTTTTGTTAATTCTTTGCAAAGAGGGGATTATGGTCCTGAGAGGCATCTGGACTTCTTCTGTAACCGGCCTCTGCTCACTGACAAGCCCCCAAATGCCTCTGCCCCCCCCCGCCATCTCCTGCTTCTTTTTTTTAGAGCCTCGTTCTGCTTCACGCTCAATACATGCCTTAACAGCCATTGAGAGATTTCTTAATCCTAGGTGCAGAGCAGAATTCAAAGGGGACTGCAACGTATGTGGAAGGGAAATTTAACTATCCATAAACCAACTGCAATGAAATCCTGCTGCAATTAGTGATGGGAAAACAACTCCCTTTGAAACCCATGGGGTTTTGCCCCTCCAACTGATTGTTGCATCATAGGGGGCATTTTCTTTTGGATTATGTCAGGGGTCCCAATTAAACTTACTTTCCCTACCATCTAAGCTTAATCAATCAATCCAATCAATCAATAATTTTATTACGGTCATAGACCAGCATCATCTAAGCTTAAGCTTTCATTTCCCATGCACTCTGGTCCTCATGTAATCCCACCCCCCCATTTCCCCTGACATAGTTGAAAGCCATTCAGATAACAAATTGTATAGACACTTTGACCTAAATCTAAATTTTATTCCCAACTAGTGGAGTGACTCCAACGAAGCAATAAAAAAAGCTGATAAGTCAACATGCATTGGAAAAAGATGATAATGTTGGGAAAAATGGAAGATGGTAGGAAAACAGGAAGACCACTTCTCAGATGGATTGATTCAATAAAAGAAACTGTAGCCAGGAATTTGCCTGACCTGAGCAACATTGTTTATAGCAGAATCTTGTGGAGATTTCTCATTCATTGGGTTGCCATAAATTGAAGTTGACTTGATGGCACAGAACAACAAACCTTATGCAAAGTCCATTGATTCTGTGGGTCTACTCTACCTAGGACTAATTGTTGGATTTAGACTTCAGACGATCGCTCTGTTCTAAGACTCAGGCCGTTTCCACCTCGCACTGTTATAGTGCTGTTATTCCATACTTTCAACATCTTGTGGAATCCTGGGGTTTGCAGTTTAGGGAGGGGCATTTAGAATTCTCAGCCAGAGAGCTCTTGGGCCTCAACTAAACTACAAATCCCAGAATTCCACAGGATGTTGAAAATGCTGTAATAGCCCTATAATAGTGTAGTGCAGAAATGGCCTCAGACTTTTAGTGCAACGAAAACTCTGCCACAATGACAACCCTTTGTGGGAGCTGATGTGATGGTAATCAAGAATGAGAGAATAGATTTATAACTTGGCATTCTAGATCTCTGAAGTGAATTAAGCTTTCAAGATAGAATTTTAAGAGGCTCCAGTCCTGAAATTTGTGGGTTGCCCATATGTTGACTTTGCAAAGCATTGTCTTTCAATATGAAAGGTTGTCAGAAGACAGTTCTTTGATGTTCTTCTCCAATATGAATAGCTGTCCTTTCCAAGTCTGGTTCAATGGTTGAAAGAAAAAAACCCTCTCCATTAAGGGAGAGTATGGACCATCAGACTACCTGTGAATGATGGCTATTTAAGCAACATGCTGAGCATGCAAGCACATAGACCCCTAGTTCATCTCTATTAGAATGAGATGTATGAATTGTTATATGCTTGCAAGTCATTTCTAGCTTACAGTGATTCTAAAATAAACCTGTCATGGAGTTTTCTTGGCAAGGTTTGTTCAGAGGGAGTTCGCCTTTCCACCTTCCTCTGAAGCTGAGAAAGTGTGACTTGCTCAAGTTCACCCACTGAGTTTCCATGTCTGAGTAGGGGTTCAAGCCCTGGTCTCTAGAGCTGTGGTTGAATGCTCAAACCACTACAATATTCCACTTAAAATGATAATATAACTTTGTACCTATAAATGCTAATAAGCACAGGCAACTTTTATGCGTGTCTGTGTCTCCCTTTCCCCGCCTTTAATGCTGCATTTCCACCTTTGGCAAAGGCGACACATAAGCGGTCCCCTCTATAGGTTCACTGCTGCCACTGGTCAGAAGTGTAGTGCCAGTGGTAAAGCTCAAGCAACTCCATCTAATCCACTTCACCAAGTGATTTTTGCAGTTTTGGAATTAAGATGGTATAAAGATTCTCCAGAAAAAACCTCCAAGGGTATCACAAAAGGGATACAGTACATGGTTCCCGATGGGTTTATAAAAACACTCTGACAGATTACTAGTTGCCTTTTGAATGCTATGACAAGCCCTTGTCAGTATTTCAGACTCCTTGGCATTTCTTCACTTGTATATATTTGTTCTTCTGCTTGTCATTTTGAGTTACTGTAACTCTGCCTTTGAAAGTTTTGAATATTTCTGAATAATTCATTCTTTCTGCTTTCCTTGGGATGCTACTCAGACTGCTATTAATCATTCTGCATTATTTAGATGTAAAGAACTTGGGTGCTTGCTTTCTCTTGCTTCCCATTTTGGCTTTACTCAAATAACACAAACTGTAGCATTTGTAAGGTTTTTTTTTTAATAGTGTATCTATCTAATAGACACTTACCTAGGAGGAAGCACCATTGTTCTCTATGCATATGATTCCTCCATTCAGGTTCTGGCTGCTTCATATCTGTATACACCTTTACAGCCCAGAATACCTGTCCAGGTAAGCCCACTTCTGTCTCTCCTCTAAAACACCTGTAACCTGAGCTATTCTGGAAAGAGAAATCAACAAACTGGCTAACTAAACCAGTCTCTGAATACTTGTGTAGGGTCTCACTGTCACTTGATGGATTAATTGCTTGCTGGTTGTTAACTGTCTTAAAAGGTTAATTGAACTCGCAGCCTCTGGTCATAGGAGGTCTTGTTAATGTGAACAGAGATTATCTGGTTGAATGAACAAGTCAAAGGAGCCTATCACTTCTGCTTACTTGAGGGGTTGCCTTCATTTCAGCTGTGGAAATCACCCAAGCTGTCTTTTTCTTGACTCAACACAGGCCTGGAGAAGAGGTGGGTCTTGCTTCCTGCACCAAGTGCTGATTTTTTTTTTTTGCAGCTTGGGCTAATTTAGTACTACATAGCAGAAATACCCTTATCTGACCTGAAATGCTGCCCCGAGGGCAGGGGTGGGAAATTGTGGACCCCTAGATGTTGTATAGCTGCAGATCCCCCCATCTGCACAGAAGATTGTGAGGGATGATAGCTATTGTACTCCATCAGCACAATTGCCCACTCTGTCCTGGGGGAAGATTGTTATATGGCAAGGATGGGAAGTGTAGGACCCACCCAAATACTGTTGAATTGCAACTCTGAGCTTTTGTTACCATTGGCTCTGCTGGCTGGGGTGACTGGGGCTGCAGTCCAGCAGCCACTTGAGGATGGTACCTTTCCTAACGCTCTTATACAGTATTTATAAAGCTTTGGATTTCTTCATTTTTAGCCTTAGGTTAACTGGGTTTTTACAACCATCATGACAAAATATGCCAAAGGAAGGCAAACATTTATTTCCTTTTGCCTGATTTCATTTTAGGCTATTTTTTTTTAAAGTGGCGAAGGAATATTTGTTTACAGCTGCATCCTTCACCTTACCTTAGAAAAATGCTTGATATGAACTGAAAGGGAAAAGGTTTTTGGTGACACCATCAGCACTAGCCATCTGGAGCCTGTGCACTTGACTTTATTCCGCTTCAGACTGAAACTTGATGCAAACTCACACAACTGGTTTTTTAGGGCTTGTCTCCAAAAAGGTGAAAGGTAAGTTTGTCTTGAACCTGGCAAAGAGGCTTCCATGCCAGCCTTGCTATTCTCCTATTGTTATACCTGTCTTCACTCTTATTTCTGAAATTATTTTTTTTGCTGTCAAGAATGATGGAAAAATTGGCAGCTGATTGTAGTAAGCAATAAAGAACTTCAGAGGGTGCTACCAGACAGCACATTTGTCTCCTCACAAAAGCTACAGAAACATAGGAACAACTCTGGGAGGAAAAGAAAATACATCTCACTTCAAGAGGCCTGGCACATCAGTTGCTGACCAGTTTCTCAGTCCACCCACCCCCACTTTTTTCTTTTTTGCCTTGGAGGTTAGGTGTAGCTCTCACAGTAGCTGCAGAGGAGTGGATTGTTGTGAGCTGTTTTAGTGCAATGTACTTCAAGGCAAGGGTTTTGTTGTATGTTTGTGTTGCAGATGGAAGAAATATGCAGAAAAAAATAGGAGGGAGACTCCTAGTATCCTCAGCAACATCCTGCCTTTTCCCCAGTCCAGGACTCAAAGCAGCTTACAAAAGCTAGATAAGTACAGCTAAAAAAAAAAAAAAAAATACATCGTACAAAAGTTAAACTATAATTGAGCTATCATTAAAATTAAAAGCAGTTAAAAACATAAAAAATTGGGGGGGGGGGAACTGTACACATGAAAGGCCCTTTCCCCTAAGAAGTCAGTCCTCAAAGGCCTGCTGAAACAAAAAAAGGTCTTCACCGGTTTCCAAAAGCCTAGGCAAGGTTTTTACCAGTCTAACCTCCTTAGGAAGGGAGTTCCAGGGCCTGGGGGCAGCCCCCAAGAAGGCCCTCTCCCTTGTTCTCACCAGGTGTTCCCTGTGAGGGTGGGTGGGACACAGAGACGGACTTCCCAAGAGGAACTTATGACATGAGAAGCCTCACATCATGAGATACAGTTCTTCAGATAGCTGGGACCTGAGTGGTATAGGATTTTGTAGGTCATATGCAGCGCTTGTTAAGTGTTGATTAAGCACTTAAATGATAGGGACGTTATACACATTGACCAGCATTCACTTTCAAAACAAACTACCCAGATCACATTAAAACATATTTTTGGCCAGAACCTCCTCCTCCTTTTCACCTTCACTGTTGACTGCACTATCGATTGCAGTACGAAATGGACTAGTATTAAGCTGTCAGGCAGTCCTGGTGAAAAGAGAAATCCAGTTTTAGAAGCATACCAATTTTGACAGCGCAAATTTGATGAGGCGGCAAGAGATTGCTCTTGCACTGTGTAGGTGCCACTGTTCGGAGCTTTATGTAGGCATATGTGCTGTTGGAGTGTCTTGTTAGTTAAGGAACAAAGACAGAATCATAAATGAACCATTGCTGTATAGTAGGGAAGAACTACTGACTCCTTTGGCCAAAGTGCCATCAAGAGATGCTGTAAGCAAGAAGCAAAACATGCTTTATATTTGTTTGGCTTTTCAAAAAGTGAGGTGAGGAATTTGTTCAGGCAGAGTATCCTTTTAACCCCCCCCCCCGGCATCCTGTTAGGGAGCAGAAGTCCAGAGGTCAGAATTCTTTACCGATTGTACAGTGACCTAAATTCCCCCAACCCACCTTTTAAGCAGTGCGCCCCCCCCCCCCAGCATGACCACTCCTGTGTCACTGGAGAGCAGAAGAATCAACATTACCTGTAGCTGGATGCACTGTGAGGACATCATCTGCAGGAACATCCAAGGACTCTTAGAGGTCTGTGTGGATGCCTGTAACTGTGTGTTGACTTAGAGCAAAATAGCTGAGTGTGTCACCTCTGATCCCGCTTCCTGCCAGTGACATGAAAATGACCATGTTGGGGGTGGGTGCTGCATTGCTTAAAAGTGTGTGTGTGCGTGCGCGCATGTAGGATAGCACTGCAGTACATACATACATATGGAGACATAGCTAAGTGCCAGGTGTATATCTCCTTATTCAAGATTCCGTTGTTACCGCTGTTTCTAGCCCAAGCTTGTGGGATATTAGATATCATTTGATATCAATAATTTGGCCTTCTTTACCCATTCCTCTCCACGTGCTTGCGAGGTCCCTGGACAAACACACACCCAGACGTGGCCGACAATAGCTGAACCATTCAAATCCCGATCCAGGCAGGCCAGTCATTGCCGAATGCAGCTTCAGGAGACCTCAAGGCAAGTACCACATTATGTATGCACGCTACTTACAAAAGATCCCCTGCCCCACGCAGGCAGCTTGATGAGCAGACTATACAGCATACTGGCTACTCTATTGGCAACTCTGTCATAATTCAATCATGCAAAGTATTGACCTTTCGGAGGCTTTGTCTCCAGCCCGAAACTCATTGTTATCCCCAAGAACAGACTAGCCTGCGGCCACAATTTTCCCTATAAGAACCCCTGACTTTGAGCGTCTCGTTGGATCGCTCGTGACTTGCCTCCTGACTTGCTGCCTCTCCGTTTGACGAGCCTTCCCCTCAGCCCCACGTGCTGAGAATCCATGCTCCCCAGCTTCTTTGCTATTACCGGGCTTCAGGACAGGTGTAGTATTTCCCATACCAAACCTCCTCTCAAAATCCCTCTATCCAACTCCTACCTTTTATTTCTATAGTTCTTCGTGTGAGTGTGTTGCATACATGTGTTTGACTGTATCTCAATAAAACATTTATTATTATTAACTTCTGCTTTATCATTGACTCGGCCTGACCCCGTAGACATTGGGTTCAAGATCTCGCTACGTTGCCCTGCCTCTCGCATTGCTAACTAGTGCTCTTTGCTAATTCTCTCCCCTTTGTTTGAGCACATCAAGGTGTCCCTCCCAGGACCCCCAGAAATCAGGGTAACACCATCCCCTCTTTCAGTGTGGCTTGCTCTTGAGTGGGCAACTAAGGCCTATTAGCGCTACAGAAAACCTGATCCTTGTCTGGATGAAAAGTGCTAAAACTGGTTTGATATGCGACAACACAGTGGCATATCTAGTAATGTCTAGGGCAGCACAGAAGTTGCGCCCCTACCTTCTTCCCCCTACCTCCACCTCTACATGCAGAGCTTTTTTGCGCCCCCCTGGCATTGGCACCTAGGGCACATACCCTGATTGTCCACCCTAGACACACCTCTGCATCAACAAGGCTGTCTAGGTTTTTGGACTCTCCTTTGGGATGTGGTTATGGGAATGTTATGATGAGTCGTTGCGCTTCAAAATGTATAGTTATGCTGTTGCTGGCTTCTGATCTTCTCAATTTATAGAGCCATCTGTCAGAAGAATCTCCCTATGGCCATCCATGAGGATAGCTATTGTTCAGCTCAACTCTGTAATAGTAGGAAACTTGCCAGACCAAACTTGCCCAATGAATTTGATACATTCTAGCAATCCGTTTTCAGAACTACAGACTCTTAGGTCTTGAAAGATCATTTAGACCAATCCCAAACCCATAACAAAAAGATGTATATGTGCGTGTATGTATGTTTGGCACCACAGAGTTCTGTCGGAAATAAACATCTACAGGATCTGATCTTTTGAATCCAGCTATTTGCTGTGGGCCTTTTTCTTGATGAAGGATGCTGTAAAAGAAGAGGTTGAGACAATTAGGTGAAAAAGAAATCTCTACTGTTTTCACTTATTTGAATTTTTCTCCCGAAATCATTGCAGCCATGCCCTGTTACTCCATTTATGGGGAGTTAACTCTTTCCGGGTGAGATTTCAAAAAACTTGGAAAAAAATCTCTTATCTACATTGTGGCAGTACAAAGCAATTGAAAACACAATAAGTAATTAAACAGTTTTTTTTTTTGAAGAAGCTTTCATTTTCCTGCTGTAGCCCCAGGGGGACTTTTTGTTACATTATGCAGTGTGCAGAGTTAGTTAGCAAAAGATAATCCATTCAGGCCCTTTGAACGACTGCCAATTATGCCACACATTGACTTCAGCAATAATGCAATAAAAGAGCAGAGGAGCTACAGGATTACATATTTAATTTACTTTAAACACATCCAAAAGAAATGAATTTTAAAACATTTTATCGAGTTCTGAAGAAGCTTAAATTCACATGAATCTCAAATGTCAGAGCAGTAGAAGGTCAAAATCTTTAAATATAAAAGAGCCAAGAAATCATTATGTTATGTCACACCTTCATGCAAATCTAGGAAATGGGAAGTTTGGCATTTCATAGATCCCATCAAACCGTAGCACAGCCTTTCTCATGCTCACTAAGCAATGTTGCCCTCTAGTGGCCAACTTGTGGACCAGCAGAATTCTTTAAGGCCATTTCTACACTACACTATTATCGTGCTACTGTTCCACTTTCAACATGCTATGGAATCTTGGGGTTTGCAGTTAAGGAGGGGCATTTAGAATTCTCAGCCAGAGAGCTCTTTGGCCTCAATAAACCACAAACCCTAGAATTCCACTGGATGTTGAAAGTGGAATAATAGGACTTTAATGGTGTAGTGCAGAAATGGCCTAAGAACCAGCAGGGCAGCAAGAAGTATGATTGTGATGAGTCCAAAAAAACAATCCAAAAATTATGGAGGCAGCAAAGTGTGTGTTGAATTTTACATGCATTTCAGTACATATTTGCTATTGGAACTGGGAATATAGAAGCAAAGCAAGGCTTGTGATGAAAGCAAGATTGGCCTAAGACATCTTGTTGCCTGAAGTAAAGGACAAGATGGTGCTCCTGACCAGGTGCGGAAGAATCTTACTTTGACATTTGTGCTGAGACAACACTCTCCTCTGCCCCTTGGGGCAAAAGATCACAGTTTTGTTTTCCAGCATGTGGCTCTTCTCTACCCAATATCTGGTTTCAGATCATCTGGATCCAAGCTGTCCAGAGTATTACTGTTTCAAATTATTTATTGTTTCACACTAGATGGTACAGCTCTATAATACTCATGATGCTTCTTTTCATTGGTTGGTAACGTGGCTTATAATGCAGCCTATCAAGTTCCTCTTCTGAGAATTTGAACACCCACCCCTGCAATGTCAGTAACAGGCTGTGCAAATGCACACACATTTCTGACCCATGTTAGCTTTTCCATTAGCAATTTTCGGAATTTTCCACTGTGATTAAGATTACAGTCAAGGATCTCAGTGTAGCTTCCACACAAAGCTGTATTTTTGAACTCTGTTGTCTGCTCCTCCCTGGCATTGGCTTAAAAGACTATGAAACATTAATGTGGATGAATTAAAAATAATGTTATGGGTCATCAAGTGAAGAAGATGATTCTTCATACAGGTTTTGATTCAGGGAATAGATAAAGATGGTTCTTCAAGGCAGTGGATTGTGCCTTATTCCAGATGTTGTTGAATTGCAATTCCTGCAATCCCTCGCCATGGGTGAATGAGGATGTCAGAAAGTACTGCCAAACCGCATTTAGTGGGGGGACACACAATTTCTACCCCTGCCTCAAAGGATGCTGGAGGTAATACTTGACAGACACACAGGGAAACAAGGCACACTTGTACATAAAAGGATGCTATACCTATGGTTTCCTTCTTAAATCCTGAGGTCTGGGCTGCATGCACTGGAACTCCATTTAAAGAAAAAGACTCGTCACATCTATGAGCCAAACAACTATTTTGCATGATTGTTGTAGCATCCAGCAGTCAGATGGAGGCTTCTATAGGTAGTAGAATGTAAGCAATGAATGTCACAGATCTCTATAATAATTAAGATGGTTGTAGTATGTGGGTATGAGTGTTAATGCTCCATATATACTATCTTTTGGCAGGAACTGATGTTGCTTTGAAGACTCCCCCCCTTCTGTCCAGACATTTTTCCTTTTTCTATTTCTGTTGAATATTCAACAATATACGATACACCAAAGTATCTTATCTAATTCCTTCATAGCTAGTTGTCTTCTGATTATTTGACTGCAGTCTCTATTCTGATTAATGACTGAGCCAAGGTATGGAAAATCTTGAACGTCTTCATTGTCTGCTTTAAGGTTATGCAAATCACCTGTGATCATTACTTTTGTTTTCTTAATGTTCAGCTGTAAACCTGCCTTTGCACTTTCTTCCTTGACTTTCTTCAGTAATCGTTGCAAGTCTTTGCTGTTTTCTGCTAGTAGTATGGTATCATTTGCATATTTTAAATTGTTCGTGTTCCTTCCGCCAATATTCATGCCTCCTTTCTCTGAGTCTAATCCTGCTTTATGTACATTGTCCATGCCATCATATTTCCATTTTCTATGAATTGTTGTGAAAGCTGGTCAGGGAAGAATGCTGATAGAAAGAAAATGTAGTTCTACAGATCTTGAAGAGTTCTGCAGATACCCTGGACTACTAAAAGACAAATGAATGGGTCTTAGAGCAAATCAAGCCTGAACTCTCTTTAGTAGCCAAGATGACTAAACTGAGGCTGTCATACCTTGGACGTATTATAGGAAGCCATGACTCATTAAAAAAGACAATGATGCTTGGTAAGGTAGAAGGCAGTAGGAAAAGAGGAAGACTGCAATGCAGATGGAAAGACTCAATCAAGAAAGACATGCCCCTGAATCGGCAAGACCTGAGCAGGGTAGCTGAGGAGAGGCAAACTTGGAGGTCTCTCCCATAGGGTTGCTATGAGGCAAAGTTGACTTGATGGCAGTTGACAACGACAAAAAACATACTATTCTTGCAACGGTTTCTTCCTTTTAAAAAGTGAAACTGTAATTGCTGCCTTGATATTTCCTACTGTTTGGCAATGGATTCAAGCTGCAGGAAAGGGAGATTCCACCTGAACCTCAGGAAGAACTACTTGACGGTCAGAGCTGTCCGGCAGTGGAATATGCTGCCTGGGAGTGTGGTGGAGTCTCCTTCTTTGGAGGTTTTTAAGCAGAGGCTGGATGGCCTTCTGTTGAGAATGCTTTGATGTGTGTTCCTGCATAGCAGGGGGTTGGACTAGATGGCCCCCGTGGTCTCTTCCAACTCTATGATTCTATGAAAATGTGGAGTTGCAAAACCAGACAGACCAACAGAGAAGAAGACAGAGAGATGACAAGGGTTTCCTTTTGGATATTATCTAAAAGAACAGGAGACAGAAAAGCTTACGATATCAGCAAAACCAGCTAAATAATGAGACTCCCAATATACCTGAAGAGAGAAAATAACCAGATGACACTTCACTTTTAATGGGATTTGCTTACAAAGGTCTCTGGGAAGTTGTGTCTTATTAAATCTAAGAGCATTACTTCCCATTTTGGTTGATAAACTCAAGTACTGGCAAGGTTAAAGAAGTATCTCTGTGCTAGGAATATGGGACTGAGCAGCAAGCAAAGCAAAATGTTCTCTGTGATTTTATTTTTGTTTCAAAAAGCATAGCTTGTGTAATGGCCAGATACCGTCCCCTTTGATTCAGCAAATCTCCCAAGTATAGGGTATTTCTTGAGCAGAGAATAATCCAATGCATGAATAGTCTAAATTAAATGAAAAAAATGGATTGCTTAATTTCATGCAAATTGATTATGCCTTGGTTCTTACATTCCTGATTTCGGAAGGGTGTTGTTGCATCGCTGTGCCAGAAAACATATGCCATTATTCTGTTACACAGCCATTAAAGACACAGGGTCCCTGCCAGAGAAAAGGTGACATAAAATTACAATCTAAAAAGGAATAAGGAAAGTGGAGGAAAGAGAGGCAAGGAAAGAATGTGTGACTATCTCAGTTGCATTATGGCAGGGCAATAAATCTAAGGGATTGTTCTAAAGGCAAATGCATGAATACAGTCCTAGACAAAGTAGGCATTTGGAACAGATACAAGGGACCATGATTTCACTGAGATGGGAAGGCACAACATATCTACTCCTAACTTTGTGTGGTGGCTTCAGGCTATCAAATCTATTTGCTAGTACATTGTTGCTACTGGAATACTACTACTATTACTACTGATGATGATGATGGCTGGAATTCAGTATGGAACTTATGTCTATGTAGGTGGACATGTCTGTGGGAAACAGAATTGAGCAGTCCCTTAATGTCTGTATTCAGCAGGGGGCTGCTGTGACATTACTGTGTAAGGGTGCCAGTGAAGTGATGTTAAGCATTGGGACTGAAGCTCAATGGGTGCTGATGCACATTGAGTGCTCCTGAAGCCCATCCGGACAATGGCTAGGAAGTGGTGAGGAGGACTGGGTTCCTCTTTCCAGTGCCCTGATATACCTACATCTTCACAATTCACTAGGAGGGTTCCAAAGCACCTCTGCTACATAGCCAAGTATGCATAAAGTTACTCAAGATAGACCGCAATACAGAATTGCAGCTAAATAGTAATCATGATCATACTCTGGTAAAATATTTTCCAGATATAGCTTTGAGTTTATTTGGACATTACATTTAAACCACACTGACAGAGCAACCCCAATGCACTGTTGCAGAGGAGTCAATATTTCCTAAATCTGAGCAGGTAATTGGGAACAGAACAGAAAGGGGGGGGCTCTGCAGTCTTTTTTTTTTTTCTTGTTTTATTTTCCATTGACACCAGTGGAGGAAGGTGGACACGGATTCCTGCTCCAGGTTCACACGGATTGCACATTTGATCTGCAAATGCACCGTGAAGGGGATGAGGCAAATTTGGACCCAAGACTGTCCAAACCCATCCTCAGAATGCCCTCTTTCAGCTTATACTACTGCAGTAAAGAACACCATCAACCACACACTTATGACAGTGGAGCTTTCCACTGGCATGGCAGGGTGGGGGGAGAGGCATCCGTCTTGGCAGAGGTTTGGGTTCTTTCCCCCCCCTGCTCTTCTGCCACATCTGATAGCTTTTCAGACTATTCTTTGATTGGCTTAAAGATTGTTCTATAAAATAATGATTTTTTAAAAAAGAAATGGGCTGCAATTGATTGTTATTGGTGACCTCAAAGCCCTGCCTTTGGAGGAAGAGTGGAATGAAAAATGCTTCAAAAAAGTAGAACAAAAGGCTGAACGTCAATGAAGTCCAAGGTTGTTGCCATGTGTTACCACAGAGGCCCAATTTGTGCCAAAGTCAGCTTTTATTTTTGCGCCAAAGTCAAAACATAAGCTGATATCCTGCAACAGGAGGAGTACATGTATCTCACAGCTACTTTTCTGTAACTACAGTCTCAATGGTCTACCCCTCAAAATCACCTTCTAAGCAGTGCCCTATCCCCAACATGGACATTTTTATGCTGCCAGAGAATGGGGGGCTGGATGAGTGAGGATGCTTCCAGGTATTTTCCTGTAGCTGGGCATACCGCAGCAGGTATCTGCAAAGACCTCTGGCTGCCCTTGCCATCTTTTCAAAGTTGATGTCCTTTTAATGCATACAGCTGATGCCTCCCCACCCCACTTTCCAACAATACGGAAATGGCCGTATTGGGTGGGAGGGGTTCTGTGCTGCCTACAAAGGTGATTTTTTTTATGGTGGTGGTAGGATTTTGGTCTTCTGCATGGTCGAACAGAATTCCAAGCTGTGTAACAACCAGAAAAGTGAACTGGGACAGCATAAGTCTGACTTACACCACAGTAATCCACTAGCAGGATGCCAGCTGTAGTTTTTTCTTATTAAAGCTGGGGGGTGTTCTTATCCAATTTGCTTTAACCTATTTCCCTTAAAAGAGCGTAAATGATTTTTTACTATTTAACGTTTTACTGTTTTACTGTTTAACATTTTAAATTTAACATTTTAAATCATTTTAAGTGACTAAAATGATTATATTACAAGCCACCCTGAAATCTTGGGATATGGGGAGTCATGAATATTTTAATTAATAAATAAATCAATATGTACCTTTGATTGTTCTGGAAACTTTATTGAAGTCATTGCAGTCCTCTAACCTTTGCATACTGTACAGTTTTCTCTGTAAACGGCCTGAGTGTGAACAAAAGCTGTGTGTGCTCTGTCTCTCTGTCTGTCTGTCTGTCTTCAGCTTACATCAATGAGAATAAATGGCAGAGCACTTCTAAATTCCTAGACTGCCAGCTTAGCCATCCATATTTCTTCACCTACATACAGTAGGTAGAAGCTGCATACCTGTCCATTGTCCCACAGACCTAAACATTTGGGCTATTTGGGAATTAAGCAATATTTTGCAGTTTGCAGTGTGAGAAAAATCTTTGGGCCTAAATCCAGATGTGCCTCCCAACTAGAGGAGACCCACTGAATCAACAGAATATATGTCAGTGTGGAATCCATTTAACCATGGATTCAATAGACCTACCCTAGTGGGGATGAGCAATTAGATTTAGGCCTCAGCCTTTAGAAGTTTAGAAAACAGCAGAGCAGCAAACCATTAGATAAGTGCCTGCAGATGCAAATGTCTTGTGAATCCTGAATGCAGGCACCTCCTCCAGGCAGACATTATCTCAAACAAATGTGCACCAATTATACTGAAATGCGTCTATTACACTAAATGTTTCAGAAGAAAAGAAGAGTTCTGTTCAAATTGTGTGCAGCGATTAGGCTTGTCTCAGCCATCAACAAGATGTGATTAGCAGAATAACGCAACCAATATTTTCGCACTTGTGTAGCACTCAGTGTTTCCCAGAGAACTGTAATTACCCAGCAGATGGCACCAGAGATGGAGAGGAGTTGGGCTTGGAAGGGAGCAGCACCAGCCGAGAAAACCCAAGACGAAGGAAGGTTTGTTAACAACTCCTAATAGTGAACATTGTTGAGTATAAAGAAGCGCAGTTCTGTTCTGAGTATGTACGAACCCAAGCAGATGGATGCATAGGCCATACTACACAGCATAAAACTCCCAGCTGATTCTACTGGGCTGGGGTTTGAGCAAGCGAGTCCATCCCCGTGCAGTAATGTTTCCCCATGCTCAAGAGTGGTCACATTATTTTGGTTCTTGAGACAGAAAAATCCCACAAGTGCTGCTCCCCCTTCCTGGCAGTAAAAGTGGTCACCTACTTATTGCCAGCCTGGCACCCCCAAATCAGCTTCCTTTGGTCGGAGAAGGCTTAAGTGCAGAGCTGGTCTGGAGCAGCGTGCATGTTATTACCAGCGGCATAGCTGGGGGGGGGGCAGTGGGGGTGATCCGCTCCTGGTGGCACTTTTTGGGGGGTGCCAGTGTAGCATCCCCAAATCAAACAGAACCCGCCTCCACAGTCTACCAACATTCCTCCCTCCCTGCCTTTCCCTTTTGCTATGTGCCAGCCAGCCACTTCCTCAAGAAGCGCATGGCTCCTGGGGCGAATCAAGTCGCAACACCTGGAGGGGGCACACGGAGAGGGCAAAGGGAGGACCCGCCTGCAATTTTCCCCCTTGCTGTTGGCAGCATAGCTGCTGGGGGGAGCCAAGAGGGCTCCCGTTATCAGCTGCTGGTTCACTTTTCCCCTGCCTCCTCAGTAGTATTAGTGAGCTCTGTTTAGGTGTCTACATTTGTAGTTGCATCATTAACCACAGCCCCTCATGGGAGGAATGCAGCTCATGTTACTCGACACACAGGCAACCAAGAAGCCTCCGTCTGTAGCCAGAGCCCACACTTGTTGCCGCATGGGGAGGGGGGAGGGGGAGGGACCAGCAGCTGAGGCTCAGCTCTTTAACGTGCTCAGGAGAAACAAAACAAAAAGGACCGGATTCCAGAGACAGATTTCCCTCCTCGGCCATCCCCCAGTTCTCCAGCCTGGTCCCCTCCTGCCTGCTTGGGGGTGAGCGGCTGAGCCCAGGTGAGAGACAGGCGGGCAGGGGTGGGTGGGCAGGCAGAGGGGGAAAGAATGAAGGGGGAGGCTGCAGGACGGCCATCTTGACAGTGCTCAAAGCAGCCAGAGGTGGAGAGGTTGAGGTCAAGGCTGTGCCCTGGCGGTGGCAGGAACTGGTGAGCCAAGGGTGTTGGGAGAGGAGATGATGGACGAGGCGGCCAGGCTGCCGACGAGCTGAGAGGCAGACACATGGAGCAATCCCTGCCAACATGCTGGAGGAGCCGACAGGCGGGTTAGCTGATGACAGAACCGCGGAGGCTTCTTTCTCCGCCTCCTTAGTGCCATTCCCACTACCACGTGCGGTCATTTAATTTTGAAAGCCACCTCAATTGTATTGAGATGGGTGGCAAACTCAGGGACTGCCTCTGGGTGGCAAAAGATCTAGTTATGCCACTGGTTATTATGGGGGAAAAGATGAGACAACTGTCCCCTCACATAAGAATTTTTCTCCTTCCACAAAATTTTCCTTCAGCCTCCCCCGTTTAGCACTTCAGAGAGTGCACGCTGAAAATTGTACACATCTAGAACTCTTGTATCTGCTGTGTTGGCATTCACTTGGTAACCTTGCGTGCCCCTTTTCCTTGGATGCCTCAATTGCATCTCTAAATGTTCAACTGAGGTTTAAATTAATGCTAGAAATTTTGGGACTGAGGGAACAGTTCATGGGGGGCCAGAATTCTTAGGGGGGAGCAAAGCCCTTAGCTCCTTGATAGCTACACCCCTGGCATTTGATCATTTCATGTATACCACTGGAAAAATGAGAGAATTTAAGGGGGCTTTCAGACAGGCAGCTCCTAGCTTTGATAGAAGTCATTGCTCTTTGCTGTATGTTAGCTGTAGAACTGCAGCTGACTTGCCACGCTAGTGGTGTATGTATATTATGCATTTTCTGCATGTACATTCTACTGTGCTCAGTCCACATGAGTGGTTAGTCTTGGCACTAATTTTCGGAGTGTTAATTAAAAAGAGTGTGTTTTTGACATGCATACTGAGTTATTGGCTAGATGAACTTGTTACCGCTCAGCACACGTTCATGACTGTATCTGCAGCAGAAAGTTGATCTTTTATGTGGTGCTAAAAGAATGCGCTGTGTCTCTAAAAGTGAAATACCCAAATAGAAGACTGTTGTAGCATTATACCCCTTTCAGGTTATCCACAATTTAGCAAGGTCTTGTAAGCCATTTTTTAAATGGTTTTTGAACTTAGCTTTATAGGAGTACAGTCCCATATCCTTGTAATGCTATTCTCCCCATTAAAGTAGCATAATAGGGATATAGTACTGTAACACTCTTCTGTTTAAGTGATATACCACTACCATTTTCCTATATTTTAAAAGAAATAGCCAGAAAAGTGCTTTGGCCCTGTTCAAAAGATCCCTTTAAACAAATGAGTGAATGGCTAATTAAAATGGTGATGTTCACTGCAAAGGTTTTACTGAATGTGTGTTGAGCTAGGAGGGGATAGTGTTGCTCCTTCTTAGGCCATTTCCACACTAGACTGTTACAGTGCTATTATTCCACTTTCAACATCCTATGGAATCCTGGGGCTTGCAGTCCATAGGATGTTGAAAGTGGAATAACGGCACTATAACAGTGTAGTGCAGAAATGGCCTTACCAGGGGAAGGAGAGCGAGGGGTTGGAGAGAAGATATGGCTGCTCTGAGCAACTAGGGGAAGGAAGAGGTGAGAGCACTCCATTTGAGAAGGTATACTCATTTCTTTCCCCTGACTGAGCTGGGGCCAGGTGTGTTTCTGGTCTAAATAGCCTCCCTACATCCTTACTCCATCTCTCCATGGTAAACAGAGGTCTCTCCTGTCCCTGCCTCCATCCATCCATCCCTTTATTTATATCCCACTTTTCTCCCAGGCTGGGACTCAAGGACAAAAGGCAATGGGAGTGTTCTCCCTGGTAATGGGAGGACATGAAACTGCATGTGCAGGGCAGCGTGCACATCTAGGATCTTGGCCGTAATGCTGATGAGAGCAGAAACATAAGGATATTTCCCTTCTGCTTAGGGAAGAGAAGGAAGCGAGCAACACCCTTTTGGTCTTCAGCGCAAGGGGCCCTGACCAGCAAGGGGCCTGGGGCAATTGAATGCACCAGTGATAGTTTGGCTCTGGCTACAGTTTACATACATAGTGGTTACCCTGGCAAGACAGTTCTGGGAGCCCCCCAAAAATGGTGTTTCCAAACTGCTGAGATGCACTTGAACTGATTGATATGCCTGTTTCCTTCTGCTCTTATGTAAAACATGCTCAGGTTTAAACAAGCACTTTCAAAGTCCATGCCAGATCCTAAAAGCTATTTTGGGCCCCTCTTCTGTGTCAGGGCTGCACTTGGCCCCTTGCCTTCCTCCAGTCTCTACCTCCTCTGACTAGCTGTTGTTTGCATTCAGAGAGAACCTCCACTGACAGCTTCTGCAAATGCCTTGCTTTGTCCGCTCTGAAATGCTGTGTTAAGTGCAGCATTATTGTAATTGTTCTTTGTGTTGGAACAACACTCTGCCCATGATGAGCCAGTACTGCTAAAAGCCAGAGCCAGCCCAGTGTAAACTGTGGAGTTTTATCTGTCTCTGCAGAAGACCGTATCTGAGCAGGCCTAACATTTTATTCTCTTGAAATGAATAATTTCTGCCTCTCGCCAAAACCGCTAAATGGGAGTGGAGCCCTTTCAAGCACCATACTTGATGTAACACCAAGCTGGTGCTCCAAAATGAGTTTGAAAAAAAAAAAGGATCCCCGTACATGGGTGTTATGCTGCTGTGCTGTGCATTAAACACAGAATGAAAACTCAAAAGAGATAAAAGGACACCCAGGCAAGTGAGAAAAGTCCTGGATGAAACATGGAAGAAGGCCCACTTATGAGTCAGGCAGCTTGAGTGCTCTCACACTTTCAAGACTGTTTTCAGAGTATAGGCCTTTTCTGCACTTTATACAAGATTCATTCAAAGACTTTTAAAGATGGAAGCAACAAGGGTGAATGCAGCAGGAGAGAACAGTGAGGCACGTGGCTTCCCAACTGTTCAGAAGGCTATTCCAGTAGCTGTTCCTGTTGTAGGATGCAGAACTGTGCCCACACAATTGTGCTGTGGCCAAATGTGTGGTGTGGAATCGAGGAGGTATTGGATACCTCCCTGCACAAGTACTAAATACTGTATATATAAGACCGATAATCTAGAAATGCAAGCTGATGTCTTCAATCCACATTTGAGAATATACTCTACTTACCTCAAAGTACCTCTGAAAAAGGACTGTGCTGAAACCACCAATGCCAGCCAGCATGCCTGTGGCCAAAGATAATGGAAACTGTAGTCCATCCCACCTAGAGGGTATCAGTACACCTTTGGGGTCCTGGATAGTGGAAGCCATCCATGTCTTCCCATGAAAAAAGGAAAGAAATCTCTTCAGGTTGCATCATTACTAGATGATGCCTCCAGTTTGCATCTATGAACAGTGTCCACATGACAGCCTCTTTATTCCCTCTGGACAAATACTGCAGTAGTCAAGGTTCTATCCAGATGGAATCAGCTGTCACGTACCCGCCAACTGTCCTGATTTGGCAGGGACAGTCCCAATTAATTCTCTGTTGCCTCACTTCTTCAGCTGCTTTTAAAATGTCCAAGTTTCTCTTTCCTCCTCCCACTTTCTCTTTTTGTCCTGGCTTAATTTAATTGTTGCAAACTGAGTTGAAAGGCAAAAATAGTTTGCCTTCATTAACTGGGGGACGCGGAGAGGAGGGGGAGTCTTGCCCTTTCCAGTAGGCTCAGGAAAAAGTAAACTGCTGCAGCCTCTCTCAGCTTGTGTGTTCTTCCTCATTATTTACTTCTGCCATTTTGACCACACTCTGATGTTGCTTGGCCACACATATCCTCTTGTCCATTCACGAAGTCCGTTCCACTTGACTGTCACTATCCCCTCTTTCCTCTATAAACAGAGCATGGACTGAATCTGCCTAAAAGGTGGCCAAGAAGCAGATAATAATGGCAAACCTAGTTTTAGAGCCTCAGGGCCTGCTGTGTTGGTTACACAGCTCTATCCTGCAACAGAGGGAAATTGCTGGGAAATTCAGGAAGTGCAACCGTGAGGCTGCATTTGCAGCTCCCTCCCCATAGTTGCTGCCTGAGGAAATTGCTCCATACTTCCTAATGGTGGGGCTGACCCTAGACAAAGATAAAAACAAACAAATCAACAACACTGAATGCCAAAAACTTGTAAAAATAATCCTTCCCTCTAGATGGCAGCAGTGTACATTCTTCCAGGGAAAGGAATTTATTTTTTAAATAAATATGCATCAGAACATTTTGGCCCACTACTAGCTAAGGAACGGGAGAACAACGAGCACAGAGGATCATGTGATTGGTTGCATTCATGCAGCTGCCATGTTTGCACCTTTGTGTGACTGTGTCATAGCAGTGTTGTGCAATGGGCTCGCGTGCACTCACTTTGTATGTGAAAGGATGGGGAGCTTGGGCCACAACCAACAGTCACAGTGGCTCATATAGTACTGAGCAGACTTGTAGTTTACATGGTTTCTGCTTTTTTATGGGGACTCTGAAACTCACCAACTGAAACTGGGTAGAAAAAGATATACAGTTAAAGAATTTTGAGCCCAGAAACTTGCTTTGAGGATCAGAACTTGAATGCAGCCAACTGTCAGGAACAGAATCCACAGTCCTCTCCTTTGCCACGTCATCACCCCAAGCTTTCTTCTTTTCAGCTGTATAATTTAGAGAACAGAGTGTTGTTTTGATAACGTGGTCAAACAGATGGGAGTTAGAAATCTTTGCTGATCTCCTGCAAATCACTCAGAGATCCAGATTTACTTTCTACCCATCTCAGCAATACAGATACTGAGGAAATTTACTTGGTATTGCTGGGGTTGATGCTGATGATTTTGCTTAGGATTTGAATGAAACATTTGAATCATAGCTCCTACAATCCCTAATATTTATTTAATTTATTGCATTCAAAATGGGCTCAAAACAGCCAAATTCTGAAAGAAGCAGAAGTTTGCTGACCAGTTCATACAGTATGGGAAATAAATAAGATGAACTTGAAATCTTAACACAGGAAGGCAAATATAATTTGATAGGCATTGAGGCCTGATGATGTGGACAAGACGCTTGAAGCAGTTCAGCCTTCCATGTGTAAGTTGAACACTTACCCTTCTTGGCTGATGAATCTGGCGAGGTGAACTGACTAGGCAGGTCCAGGGGGTGGGATATGACTCACTACACCAGGGGGATGTGCCTGCTGCGTTGAAGGAAGCAGTGGTGTGCCCTTTCCTGAAAAAGACCTCCCTGGACCCAGAGGTACATGGGAACTACCACCCCGTTGCAATTTTTTTGGAAAAGGTGCATGACCATGTGGTGGCTGGGCAACTTCAAACATTTATTGGAGCCACCCTTGAAGATGACTCAGAAGTTGCAGCTAGTGTAAAATGTAGCAGCTTGACTGCTGACTGCAATAATGCCAGTCTCAAAAGAATTGCACTGACTGCCAGTACATTTCCAGTCTGAATTCAAGGTGCTTGTGATAACATTTAAAGATCTAAATATCTTAGGACATCAATAATTGAAGGAGTGCCTCTCGCCTTACGTGCCTGCCCAAGGATTAAGATCTGCGGGGGGGGGGGGCCTCCTCCATGTCCAACTAGTGAGGTAAATATACTGGGTCAAGATATAGAACAGGGCCTTTTCAGCTTTGGCATCCCAACTGTGGAATGCTCTCCCCCGGAGGTCTGATTGGCACCAAGTTAAAACTTGGCTGTTCACCAAAGCTTTTGGGCCTCATTAATTCAATACAAAGACTATGATAAATAGCTTTAAAACCTTTTCCATTTTCAAATTCTGTTTTTAAGTCATTATATTATTTAATATGTTTTTAGCTGATTTAAATTATCTTACTGTTTTTTTAACCTGTTTTAATGCTATTTGTAAGCTACCCTGAGATATAGGGCAGAGATAGGGCAGGGTAAAAGCTAATACAGGCATACAAACTATATGCTCCTAGGCTGTGTGTGTGCGTGTGCATGTGCACGCATGTGTGCATGCACTCAGGCAGTTGGGGCCAGTCTGTACAGATACAAATTCCATCCACACGACAGTGAATGCACATGGGAGAGACTAAGAGTGGAGGCTCACAGTGACACTCCCTGCCCCGCAGGCATGGTCCCTATGTGTTTGCTGCACACTGGCAGTTGTGCACTAAGGTCTCCATAGAGAATGAGCAAAATGTGAGGATCTGTTTTGCCAGTGTCTTGAGATATTGTCGTGTTTACTAAACAGAGCAGGAACTTTTCTTCTGTGTACTTGAAAAGTACATTACAAGTGGGAGAGAGGTAAGAGGAGGAGAAGTGGGAGAAGAGTGCTTGTTTTGAGATTCTGAGGCAGCCAGAGATTGTTCCTATGGATGTTGTTAGAAGAAGTAACACATAAGCTGTTGATCACCAAAAGGTCAGTGCTGAGGAATCATATAGCTGACAGAGTGGCATTTTAAAATGAACTCTGCAGAAAACCAGTCATCCTGACAAAAGTGTATTTTCGAAGCAAGGTCTGAGATACAAGCACATGTGAACAAAAGTCTTATATGCTTCAAAAGGAAGACTGGGGAGGTTTCTAGATTTTTATTATGGAAGCACACTGCTTCATTTGGAAAAATTGACTAGAGGGGGAACTGAAACCATCTTCAGCTTATAGGCCTTCCAGTGTTTTCTCAGGATTTGTTCTGTCCTTTCACTAGAAAGAAAGAAAAGACAGGATTTCTGCACAGTTTCCATTTAAGGGTTCGTGCTAGGAGCCCTTCATCTAGAAGGAATTTTGGAAATGTAAATAATAGGCTGTGTCAGACAGCAGCCCACCCTGTGGTGCTGAAGAGGTCAAGGGAACAGCAGCAACATTCTGGAGGTGAGGGCAATGTAGAGGCCATGTGGTCTGTCCAGCAGTGCATCTCCTGAGCTGTCTTGCTTTCCACAGGGTAGAAGGGAAAACACTGGCCTGCATCACCGACTGATCTTAAGTAAGGTTTAGTTGAGCGTCTAGTTAGATTCAGTACAGGAGGTACAAGAGGGGGGCATCTTGTCCTTTTCATCAGGCAGCAAAACATCTTGCTTCAAGTAACTGAAACATCTGTCAAGAGAAGGCTGATAAAACACTGGCATACATGAAAAGTACAATATTTGAAAGGTTTCCTGATTCATGCCTTTTGAGCCCTTTGGGGTGACATAAAAGAATCCTTGTAATTTTTATAGGGTCTCTTTGTTTCTACTTGACAGTTGTACTTTTTTTAAAAAAATCCTTTATTGCTCTAAAACCATGGGACTGAATATTATTTTCACTTCTGATAGTTGGTGGGGCTTCTGTCAAGGTCAGAGATCCAGGCGGCGAGCCAGCCCGGAGAAGGGAGTGGGAGAGCTAGCAGAGTTCTGCCAGGAGAATTCAAGCAAGCTCAAAGGAAAGGAAGTCCATTTACCTAAGCCAGAGCGACAAGCGAAAGCTGCAGTCAGAGTTCCAAAAACCAGGGGTCTGGAGCCAAGAGATCAATCCAAGGTATCAGGAGCCAGGTGCTGGGAGCAAGGAACAGGCAAGGGGAGGGCATGTAAGAAGATTGCCACAAGCAAAGGGAAGCTTCCAAGCAGGCAATTATATAGCTCAAGGCACAGGTGTGCCCAGTCACCGCTTCTTAAACTTAGCCAAGGAAGCCTCCCTTTGCACAGCTCTCTTGAGTCTTGGCCTTGATTGGGGGCTGATTGAAGCAGGCTCCAGAGCATCTTCAGAATCAGATCCTTGTTGCTCTAAAGGAGCAGGCAGAGGAACGTCCGAGCCTGCTTGGTCCATGGCAGCAGGGGGAGCTTGTGAGCTGCAGGACTCATCTCCAGCCAGAGCCACAGGGACCAGCTGCTGCTGCTCGTCATCAGCAGCTCTGACAGGGGCTTCAGTTATCACAGCTTCCAGCAAGAAATCCTAACAAGTTTGGGAACATCATGCTATGTCAAATTAATAGATGATGTGAATCCAACGACAAGAGGAAGATCATGTTGACAAACTGCGTTATCAAGTATTAACAGCAGCGATGGCTTTCATACCACTTGAGTCTGTAACAACACAACAAGCATCATGGACTCATGGTTCCTACATGTCCAAAGTCTTGTGAATTAGGTACCTTTTAAATATTACAAGAAAACAGTGACATACATTCATCATGTGGTGCTGTTGTGACATGTAAAGGCCCACAACTGAAAAGCAGGGAGTAACTGAGTTAGGCTTTCACATGGACCCTTCCAAGAAATTCTGAGAATAATATCATGCAGTTGGTCCTGTTATTAAAGAAAGAAAAAGGAAATAATAATGCAAGGAAGCCTGCTGAGCAGGAACTGGCATTTATGGTTAATTCCTCACTTCAGCTGTGCTGATCAGAAAGTGATAAAAAGGGGCACAACCTGCAGAGAGGAAATCTTTAATTCACATTGCAGGGGATCTTTTGTTGAATAGGGCTTATTTCTGAGTAAACATTACAGAAGGAGGTGGAAGATCGTATGTACTCTTTCAATTCTACTTCTAGCTAATAGCATAAAAGCAATGTTTGAGCCATTACTAAATGGCTCCAGAGTGCAAAGCAACACAAGTCAGTGTTTAACTCTAAAGGTGGGCAGAAGATTAAAGAATCCATGTTAAGTAATACTGAGAGATGTATGTTCAAATGGAGAGTCAATTATACTGATTCCAGGCACCCCCTCCCACTATCCCCAGAGAATGACATTTATTTTGGGTGAATACAAAAGTGTATTTGAATCCCCTGGAGAATTGTGTGAACTGCAGCATTTCTTCAGTCTGATAGAGTTTTTGCAACAAAACAAAACATATGTCACCTGCAAACACACTCATTCTTGCAGATAGTTGTCCTGAAGAAGCAGCAGATTTGAGAATACTGTACTGGTTTTGGCTCTAGGAAAAGACAGCAGGAGCAGTTGTCTGTATTGTCTGTGTTAAATTTAATGCACAATTTTATCTGTATTCCCACACAAAAATACAGTGAGCAGGGTCAGAGCTTGGAAAAGTTACATTTTGAAGTATTCGGGGAGTTGTAGTCTAAAATGTAACTTTCCCAAGCCCTGAGCAGGGAAAACAAGTCAACTTCTGTTTCACTTGGCCTTGTGAGTGTTCTAAATGGCCTCCCTCTTCCCTTGGACCCAGTTGTGCCCTTTACTCCAAAGGAAGATGGCAGCAGAACTGGTTACTCCAGGAGAGATCCAGTGGAACATCTTGGCCTGGCAGAATCTATGTAGACAGTGTAAGTTTCTACTAGTGAAGACAGGAGTGATTGGCTCAGTCCCTTATCAGATTGAGAAAAGCTGCTCATCTAAGTTTTGCAGTGTACTTACTACTGCAGAGATGGGAACTGTGTGTCTCTTCAGATTTTGCTAGACTGCAACTCCCATTGGCTATGCTATTCAGGGCTGCTGGAACTAGCAGTCCAGTAACAGCTGGAGAGCCACATGTTTCCTGCGCCTTCATGAGTGCTCCCACCTTGCCTTTGCCTTAAAGTAATTTATTCAAGCTGAGGTTAGTGGCTATCAGCCATGGGTACACTGAGTGCTTGAAAATCTTTGGCAAGTTCTTGACCCTTTTTGGTCAGATAATGAATTTGTGTACCTTCCAATGTGCAGGAGTTATTCAGATTTGCATTGCAGAAATTGTATACTGGAATCTGCTTTTGCACATAAGAGTTCCTGCAGTTCAACATTCAGGAAGAAGCAGCTTTCATACAACTTGTACTCCTATGAGTCAGAGTTTCAATAAAACAATTCTTATTATTTGCTGCAGTCTGTTAACTGAATACTAGAGAGAGATTTGTTGGGAGTTTCTGTGCATCATGAGGTGGATTGCAAAGTCATTTTTGGACAACTGAAAGGGATGGTCCAGTTCTTGAAACTGACTGCCTTTGTTTCTATAGATTGCTGAGATTTGTGGATCTACACAGATCATATTTAGAGATGATCATTGTCAGGAATCTCTCCTTGCTAAGCCACAGCCAGCAAGAGAGGAGAGAGGTCAGGAATACTTTCAGGGAGAGTCCAAATATACCAAACACCAGGAAAACACAAGCTGAGCCAGGTCAAGGTCCAGTCCAAAGGTTCAGGAGGCAGAGATCCATCTGGAGGGTCTCAGGGAGCAGGAAACACGAAAGTCGTGAGGGCTTGCTAGTAATTTGCTGCAAGCAAAGAGCAGCCAAGCCAGCAAACTTAAACAGCCCCTGTGAGCAGGTGCTGCTTGTTATTGTTTCCTCAGCCTAGTCCAAGCAGCCTCTCTCTCAGCAGCCCGTTTCAGCCTTCTGCTTGATTGAGGGCTGATGGGCACAGCTGGCTGCAACTCCGCTGCATCACTGCTGGTCCCCTCTCTGTCATGAGCTGGCTGGGACAAAGTTTCTGTTTGACCTTCCAGTGCAGAGGATGTTTGCACGTTGACTTGCTCACTCACTGGCTCAGTCCGCTGCACAACCAGTTGCTCCTCAATCACAGCAGCAGCATCTATCACAATCATACGCTAATGGATGCTGTTTACACACATAGAGCTTACATATGCTATCAGTAAAATAATGAAGCTTCATGCCTTTTCTTTTCAAAAGCTTTTAATAGTACATATTTGTTTTTGTCATCTGTAAAGATTTACACTTATTTTAAAAAAAACATTTTAATGTTCCCAATTCATTCCACCTTTTATTGTCCTGACCAAACACCCAATTTTAGGTCTCTGTACCTGATACAGTATAACAATATATTAACTATTAAATACAAAGTTCTAAAATAGTTACTAGGTTGTAATGGACATTGGAACTGTGGCTACTCTAGTAATTTCTGTGAAAGATTCTATGTGGGTTATTATAGCCAATGGGACATAGAAGGGGAAACTGAGGCATACTTTACAAACGTAAACCTCCTTTTCTAGACCAAAACCAAACTTTCTTTTGAGTGCAATCTATTGAAGCCAAAAAAGGTTTTTCTTTCTTTCTTCCAAATTATTTACAGTTTAAATAACCTGTAATCTATCTAAAAGTTATAGAAATACTATGTGCAATGTTTGCAAGTATGGAATTTACATAGTCTTTTTTTCTCAAACATGGTAGCAAATCTGTACCCTTATAACATACACTGGCAAAAGCAGAATATTCTCTTCCTACCAGTATACAGTAAATCTACAGTATTAAAGTGCTGGTGTGCTTTAAAACAAATTGGATAGTACTTGTCGTTGGAGGTTTGCTAGGGGAAATATGTTGTAGATTAATACATTTTCAAAAGGACCTCAGAACTGCAGCATCACAGAACAAGAGAAATCTAGTTCTAAACACACTCAGGTGCCAAAATCACACTGAAGTCAATAGGTAAGAATCATATGCACATAAAACAATGACTCTCACAATCAATCCCCCTTCCTCTCAGGTTATAACAATTTCAACAGTCATATGACACAGCAGTCATTACATGTCAGTCAGGGCTGTCAACTGATTCAGAATTTGTATTGGATTAATCATTGGCTTTACAAGCAACTAATCAATGATCAGTAGAGCAAATGTTCATAAATTAGCATCTGATCAAAACCACTAGTAGGGAAATTTTTTTTTTCTGCACAATAAAAATCAAATATGTTTGCAAATTGATCAGCAGGAGCTCTGTATTGCTACTCTGCCATCCAAACACTGTTCTGTAGTGCAGCTTTTTTGTATGTGGGATTGTTGAGAAACCTTGAGAAGCCGTAGGCCCACATGGTGGGTCTAGATTAGACTTATCTTTTGTTGTCCATCCCACTGTTAACTCTGTGTGTGTCTGTATGTGCTGTGTATGTGATTAAATCTGTGCAACATGAACCTAATCACATATATTCAGATGTTCCAATGAACTCAGCGATAAATTCTGTAAGATATGTGCTTAGTTTAGTAATCACACTTTTGAAATGATTGAAACTTATGGCTAGCGATGGTTTCATTGCATACAAACATTACCCATAAGTGGGGAAGAGCCTTGCGCATAACTAAATTCATGCAATGGAATGTATGTCCAAATTAAAGTCAGCTAAGGCAGATAAAAATGTTGCCAGATGTTTGTGATTGGGGTGTCTGGCATAAAGAAGCTGGTCAGGATGATAAATGAAAAGCAAATGAACCACAATACTTGTAATTATATTATTAAATGGCCTCCAAATTCTCCACCAACAAATAAATGTGGGTGCAGGCAAAGCAAACACTGTCTAGTGAGATCAGTGGTCAGCCCTACCTTGCTCTGGGAGGGAAAGCCACAGGGAACTGACTGGGCCTCTTTGTCCCCATTCCCATGGCTATGAGGCATCATGCCAGAGCTAAGTTCACTTTATGAATGCAGTTGGTATTCCACTGAAAGTAGCAGTAATGAGAAGACCATAACAGATCTGAGCCACATGCTCCACTGGGAAAATCCCTAACATAAGACCCACTGAAATTTTGAGACCGCACGAGTGCATGGTGGCTGTCAGTGGCATCTATGAAGGTCATGTGACTAGCCTCTGTGAAATGTGTTTAGAACTGGGTGTCAAAGAGGAACTCTTTCACAAGGTACACTTTGTGCTGGAAAAATGAGTGAAAACAAAATACCCGATCTGGGCTTAAAATCCTCATACTAATATATGGGATCTCTGCCCTCTTCGACTTCCACAATGCTTGGCAGGCTTAACAACTGCTGCACTGACTTCTATAAAAATACCAAAAATAAAAATAAAAATCAACATAAGCATTCTACAGAATGTGTGTATATCTAATTAGAATGTTTTGTTTTGTTTTTTAAAATTTTATTTTTATAAAAAGCCGGTTCCAAAGGTATTCAAAATTCCATCAAGATTATTGCACACACTGTAGGAGAGTAACTGGATTTCCAAAAGGGCAACTACAAAATATCAGTATCACAAAGTACTTTACATGCATTGTTTTCCTGACTGCATTAGCTTACAGTAAGTTATGTATTGACCCTTCTTTACTGAATATGATCTATGAAGCAAACCATTTGCTTTATTGATATTTATACAACACTTCTGAGAGGGAAAATCCTCAAGCACTGGAAAAAAAAAATCTTGAAATGTCTGAGGGTTTTGTTTTTTTCGGCTACTTGTTACAGTTTTTGCTATATCAGTGTAAATTACATTTTGCACCACAATTTTATCCTAAAATATTGCACACTGCACTAACCAGAAGTGACTCTCTCTGTGTAAACATTGTCGATCTGATTACAGCCAGATCAATATGATACATTTTGACTAATGATAAAATTAGGTACCATCACTGGGATTGACTTGTCTCATGAGCTGCTTCATTGTTGGAGACCCTTATGCTAATCTTTGAGGCTGTGCACAGTGAGGGGATCAAGATCAACCTGGCTTGCCCACGTCACTTTGGATACCTATGCATTGCATTGGCTGGCCACGTTAACAGTGTGGGCGTTGCATGTTGAGACCATGCAATATGTACATCAGGGATGGGGAACAGTTACCCTTCCAAATTTGTTGCCCTGCCATCCCCCTCAGTCCCACCTAATGTGCTCAGTGGCAGAGAATGGTCAGAACTGAAGTTCAAAACACATGGAGTGCCTGCTGTAGATTCTGATTTCATCATATACACATCATGAGACTCGACTCTACACCTGTGTGTGCTTAAGATGGGCAAATGCTGGGACTGAGGCTTCATGGGACTGAACCCCTGCTGCACTCCACCCCTGCATTTTTAAAAAATATTTTTATTTGAAATAACCTCTATGTGCCCATGCATTTACTTCCTACTTCTAGGTTTCTTCTTGCTTGCGGAAAGAAAGGTATTTCCTGGACCTTAAATAACAGTGGGTAGTCAAAAGCATGGCAAAATTGTCCTTACTGCCCCAGGGGTATGAGTAGTAAAAGGGATTTGTAGTAAAAGGGATTGAGGGGTGCCAGGGGACTTGGTACATCTGAAAACTGCCTTGAGGGGCTAACTGCACTTGTGTCCTCGGGTGCACCGTGCTCACCCCTGACAGATGTAGAAGGCCCTGATGCAAACTCAGTGGATGCAATGAGAGCAAGGGTTGGGTGGTATGTGTGAAGTAATGTAGCAAAAGGAGGGAGCATGATCACATTCCATCATGCTGTATAATCTCCGCTATCTACAGATGGATTTTATTAGCTGATGATCACGCAGGTGGCAACGCCAAATTTTGGCAATTGTTTCTTGGCATTTGAAGCGTCCAAAACCTGAATTTCAAAATATGATTGAGCTTCTCTTTGGTAAATCTTCTGAATTAAATGCCAAATGTAGCTTGAATGCTTGATTTATTTCCAAGTTTAGCATCAATGTGGACAATATGAGTGCAAGGCAGAGAATTTCTTTTAGCCTTAATTGGATTAACTGCGTATAGTAAGACTGCAGGCCTACATACATTTATACAGAGTTAGGATAAGCTGAAATCAGTGGAAGTATTCAAATGCATGTTTGTAAAATCTAGGTAAGCTCACTTGGATTGAAAAGTCTTTTTTGAGAGGTGAGCAACCTATAGAAAGGAAAAATACCAGCACAGCAGTACCTGTGAGTGTATTCTTGGCCATCACACAAGAATTCACTAATTGTGACAATGCCAACCATGGGATCTCTGGATAGGTAACTTGTGAACAGGGAGTACAATTCTCTCTTTTTCTATTAGAGGGAAAAGGAGTTAATCTAACACTCTTATCTTATTGTCTTTTGTTTAGGAGCTGCTGCTTCACATCTGCAGAATCCTAAAGTACAGCAGGAAATTCTATACCTTCAACCTTTTAGTGCTAACCGGGCAAATAAGTCTGGAGAATGAGCCAATGTATTAGCTGGAGGGTTCATCTGGGACATGCACAGCCCATGTTCACTTCCACATTTGATTAGAAAGATCACTGGAGAGTCTTGGACTCATTGTTCTCTCTCACTCTAAACCTGATTTACAGAGGTGAGGTGAAGAGAAAAGGCCACTCCAGAACTCCTTGGAAAGGATGAAAACTTAAGCGACGGGGATTCAGTATGTGCTGTCATCTCAGCTGGGGCAGGGAACAAGCAAGGGTGCTAAATCTGTAAAAGCACAACTCATCACAAAGGACTGTGGCTGAGTTACACAAACTCTATTAATCCTTCTGTGGCATCTGTGGAGGTCAGATGTTTACCCCCAGCGCTCAGTTTCTTGGTAAAGAAATGCTGAGGCTCAAGGCTGTTTAGGAAAAAGTAACAAACTGTTGATCTGGAATCCTCCCCCATAGAGTGATTGTGTTTTCTAATTTAGGGGTGAAACCCTGCGCTCAAGGGCTGTTTAATCCATTTGTTCTTCATGTAGTCAAGAGTGAAGCTGTGGCAGTCAGAATTGACTCCAGAGCTGAGCCCTGAGACAGCTTAAGCTCTGTTTTACTCTACTGGAACGAACAAAAGATGTTGGCTTGGTGGGCTGTACCCTTTGGGGGCAGCTGTTTTGAAAGGCAATGGAGGCAAATACAGGCTGACAAGACTTGGCAGTGTATATAAATTCTACAGATAATGCATTATCCTTTCTATAGTTCCCATGGCTGCAGTTTGAGAGATAAAACATATGGACTTGCTGGGAGGAACAGGAAACTGAACACATTCATTTCTAGGATGGTTGATTAGAAGGGCAAATCTTCCTTAAAATAAAATAAAGTAATATAATGTAAAATCTGCTGTCAATTTGGCCACTATAATAAAAATGATCTACTTCTTAAAGCCAGTGGGAATGGCAAGAATGAAACAGAAACGGCAATGCTGCTAACCAGCCCTAGCTGAAATGAAAGAAAAACTGTCTCCAGCCTAGCCAATCCCAGTCCTGGTTTGAGCTAGGCTTGAGCTAGGCCTGGTTTGAGCTAGGATTATACCATGCACACTGCAAAATAGTTTGCATTTTGAAGATGATGACAGATGGTTGCTAGTCCAGTTTAGCATTCTAGAGACCTAATCCCTGGCTGAATCCACCTCACATGAAATCAGCATGGAGCTCGGAAATAACTAGTTACAAATAAGTTGTAATGTTATAAATGATAAGAGACTAGAACACAAAGCAATGGATTCCAATTACAAGAGATTCTATCTAAATATTAGGAAGAGTGTCTGTGTACTATAAGAGTTGTTCAACAGTGGAATAGACTACCTCAGAGGGTGGTGGAGGTCTTTGGAGATCTTTAAACAGAGGTAGAATGGGCATCTTTCTGGAGTGCCAAAGTTGTGTATTTCTGCATGGCAGGGGGTTTGGACTCAATGGCTCTTCCTGATGCTACTAAGATTCTATAATTCTAAGTACTTAACTTGCAATGGAAACTTTCTGCCAATAACTACATAAATTTACTGTCTGTAAGTTAACTGGGGGAATATTACTCCTTTATGCAACACAACTGTAAACTTTTAGTTACTTTTACAGTAAAGGGAATGTGGCTTCACTAAATGATGGAGAAGGAGTATCACATTGGTCAAATGGTGCCTTTAGCTGCTGCCTCATGCTCTGTTGTGGGTAGTGAGGTGACAACAAAAAAGATGACAGAACGGTGTGCTTTGAACCATAGGGCAGCAGCCTTTAAAATCCCAGTATTTCTTTTTTAAAGTAATCATTTTAGTTACTTTTAAGAGAATGTGAATCCACTTTTTTTTAAAAAAAATCCCTGCAACTATAAATTCTGCTGAACATTCTGCTGAAATACAGCTCACCTCTGAGTAAATGCATTTAGAGTTGCAGTGTTAAAAATGCAAGAATTTAGCCATGTATTTAGTCACTGTGTGGTTGCCACCAGAGATCATGATTCTTAGGAGAGTTGCTATGTTTAAATGATGTGCCACTCAGCCATGGTAATATTGAACAAGGATCAACCCTAATAACACCCAGAGACTTAATTTGCTGTTTATGGAACTCAAGCTTATTGAAGCAACTGTGTGAGAAAATGATGTGGGCAGGAGGGGAGAGAACTGCCATTAATTGAGGACATAGCTGATCCTACTGGTGGACTGGGTAGTGTTCCAACTCTTGGGACACATGGGGAATGAGCTGTGCAGATCTGGACTTGTTTCGTAAGCAGTAATGTCACTACTGGGTTTGGCTCTTTTACCAGAAAAGGAAGTGGGATGGAGCTACGCACACAATTACTTCTCTTGGGCTACCAAATAATGGCAGAACCCTCTAGCATCACAAATTTTTCTCCTCTCCCAGGTCACATTCAACATGTGTAGGAAGGGTAATATAAGAGGAAAGTGGCCCTCATCCCAGCTATTAATCAACAAGATTTTAGGAATCACCATGGAAAGCAGAGCAAATACCTGGCACAGAAGACTGGGTTATATATTGCCAAATGACAGCTGAGTTTTGTATATAAGAGACATCTTTTGAAAGTCTTTCTGCTGATCCCATATGTTCTTCAGTTTGTGCACCTGCTTTAGCTCTACATCATAATAAAAATCATTCTGGATATTATTTTATTGTTATTATTTTAAAAATACCATTACAGTTGTAAAAAAATCTCCAAATGGCTATTTTCTACAGATGAGTGAAATACATTATAATTGCAAATAGTTTCATTTCTGGTTGACCATGGGACATATTTTTCTCAGTAATGCACTAATGGCTACATCTTGTGCTTTGCAAAAGAAAAGAAAAGAAAGGGGGGAGGGGATTAAATATGTATTGTTAAAGGTTAAAATACTCATTTTAAAAACCCCCAACATAATCTCAGGAATATTCTGAGATACATAGAACAGAAGAAAATAAACCAAATCTTTAAGCCACAAAATGTACTACATCCTGCAATACTGGATTCAATTAATTTAATAAAATAGAATATACATATAGACTCTGAACAATGTATTGCTTTTACCCAAGCAGAACGTTTGCTTAAGTAAGCGTGATATAGCTTAACCATTCTTAAACCAGCTAGCTCTTTAAACTTTCTTTGGATTTTTTTTTTAAATCAGTGCCATTTAGAATAGAGAGGTTTAATTTATTACATGAAAGAGAAAAGGAACTTTTGGCACTAACAACAGAAAATAAACAAACTCAAGGGTCTGCATCTGTTTGATCAAAGGAAAAACTAGGGAGTGTCAACAAGTCTTTCTTTGGGGCTGGAGTTACTGACACGCTCTCTGGAAGTGCTGAGTCCCCGGCATCCACTGAATCCTTGGAATCCCAAGACGGTGCGCGCCTTCTCAAGCAGATGTCTGTGCTGGCGGGTGATGCCGTGTGTGATCCCCTCAGTAACAATCTCTGTTCATCGGGAGGGTCTATTGAAATACATGGGGGGCTCAGTTTTTTCTTCGGTCTTGTTCCTTGTAAGCCTTCCATTTCACTTAAGACCTGACTTATGAAGCCAGAAGAACTAGATGTGGAATGGTGTTGAGGGCTGTTTTCCATGGAACAAATTTCTATGGAATGTCTCCTTTGATCATCTAACCAAGATGACGGTTTTTTAAGAAGACCCTGTGTATCTACACTGTAGCATTTCTTCAGGTCTTTCAAAGTAACATTGCCACTGTTGCCTAAGTTTCTCTTAGGGGTCTCAGGTTGAACCACTGAAGAGGCACTCATGGCTGAACAAGTTCCTGAAGTAAAAGAGCTGTTTATTTCTGATACTTCTTGGTCCATCGGGTCTCCAGATAGCTCTTGAAGGGAGTCTGTACAGGCACACAAATCTGGAACATGCTTGGCTATGTTATACTGGTTGCTGGAATGTTGTTGAGTATGAACGCTTGATCGCCCCCAGCTGGGGGACTCTCTTGCTTCTGAGGGCATCAGAGTGACAGACAGATCCTCAGCAGATGGAGCTGATAAATTTGGATCAGAGGGTTCACTCACCTCAGCATGGATGTTCTCTCGGCTCTCTGAGCTATGGGTGTCCGAGGAGTCTTTCCGTATTGCCATCTGAACGGAGGTGCCGAGGAATCAGAGGGGAACAAAAGGCAACAGACACAGAGGAAAAAGGTTAGTGCAGGCTAAATGCAGGAGGCATTTGAGGGGTGATTGTGGAAGTTTATTTCTGAATGCTATAGAAGCTCAGCTATATGAACATCAGACACATTGCAATCATTCCAGTTAGGTTCCCCCTTGAGTTTTCCACTCCTGTTTCGTCATATTACCTACTGAGCTTATGAAGATTAGGTTATACACTTACTTACCCATATGGCAACGTGAATATCCACATTCCTCTGCGTATTTTCTATTTCATCATGTAGAAATTTATTACAATACTACAATATTTTGTATACCATCATGAAAAACTGTATTACAATATTCTGGGAACAAACCAGAAGATGGCCAATAGCTAAATAGGACTCATGCTTACTCGCTAAATGTCACTTTGGGATCAACAGACAACATGGACATTTTATGAATTTGATTCTGGGTTGAAATCATACTCAGGCCAAATTTCTTTCCCTTTTCTTTTGCACTGACACTACTTACAATTGTGACGAATTGGCTTCAGATTGGTCTATGTGGCCCTCTGCATCACAGCCAAACTTATAAGCCATAAAAGGTACTTTGAGGATGATTGGTTTTAAACAGAAATTGAACACTAATGTTTTCCTTGGAAGCTCTGCAGGCATTCAGGAGCTTGTGTAGCATTGGCTTTTGACAAAGTACATAGTCTGGTTCCCTATCTGCTCAGTCTTCTTAAGCCTTTATTACCAAATCCTCTCCTGTATTTTTATTAATGTAACAAAACCATTCCTATGAAATCTCTAGAGGCTGCTCAGGAGGCTCATTCAGAGACATAGCAAGATCAGGGGGACTGCTTTAAAAAGAATAAAAGAAAAACAGCATTATATAAGATAAATGTCAACATTTGGCTCAGATATGCAGAACTTTTTATTACAAAGTAATGAGACCAAATGTGTTTGGTGAAGTTTTGTAAGTCCTCTCATTCATAGTCTGCCTGCAAGCCTCATGAGACTGAATGAGACTGTGAGAGACTGCGCATGCAAGTCAAGGCTTGTAAGTCCCTATTAAAAATGGCACAGGGCAGCAGCAGGGGGGGTGGCACGCCCTACCAGAAACACGCTTCTTTCTGGCTGGTATGCCCCCTGCTAAGGATTCAAACGTACTGTACATTGTCTACTGTGGTTTGAATCTGTGGATTGTACTTTTTTGTGTGTGTTGAATATGGTTTGGGGGCCTAGAGATATTTGTGGTTTTCCCACTTTCACGGGGATCCTGTAGCCTAACCCCTGTGAATGTGGGGGGATGACTGTATTATGGGTCACTGGCCTTCCTGTGGCATCTGTAACTGAGCTTCTGTTAACGGGTGTCCAGCAGTGTTCTCACAGAGAGGCTGATTACTGCCTCCCCATGTATCAATCCCTCTATATATCTAAAATGTTCATCCACATGATCTTAAAGTGTTTTACCCTTTTAAAACAGTTCCAAATTGTTAACGTGTTCCATTTTTAAGCCTAGGCAAATTTTATTCTTTTAAAGTGTTTAATCTGCTTATATTGGTTTGATTTGTACGCCATCCAGAGATCTTGTCCATATAAGGTAGAATATAATTAATAAATAAATTATAAATATATCCATCAACTGGGTCACCAATTAACTGGGTAACTGCAATGCAAAGGACAACTAACAGAGCCAAAGTGACTATCTGTCTTGAATCTTTTTGTTCTGGCAGGCATTTATTTTGGGAGGCAAACCATGGTTTTTATGGTTTTTTTGCTTTAAGAAATGACCCTTGCTCTCTTAGGGACTGTTTTTAATGAGACTGTAATTATCATTATATTTAAGCTGCCTTGGGTGGTGCTTTTGTACCGAAGAATCTGTGTAACATCTTCATTGTCACCACCATTACTACCATCTCGGGATACTTGGCCACTACCATGGAAGAAAATTCAACTATTATAGCAAATAGAATATAGAAATAATAACAATGGTGGTATGGAAAGCAATTGTATGTACTTAGTTACATAGTTTGGAGGTAACCAGTCACTCATATCTTGTTTTTGTGTGCTTTCAAGTCATTTCTGACTTATAGAGACCCTAAGGCAAATCTATCATGGGGTTTTCTGGAACTGAAAGTGTACGACATGCCCCAGGTCACCCAGGGGGTTTCCATGGCTGAGTGGGGAACTGAACCCTCCAGGGTTACAGTCTAACTCTCAAACCCCTACACCACAAAGGCAAAGTGACATATCTTAGTCAATTGTAATTAGTTCCTTTGCCCAATAACAACGATACACCTATTATTTGCAAAATAATGAGGGACAACTCCTTTGGGGAAGTTAAGTGCAACTTTTTAGTTACTTTTATAGTTACAGGAATGCAGCCTCACTCAGTGGTGAAACAGGAATGTCATATGGCTGAAGATCTAGGCCTCGTGCTTCTGCTGGTATTTTACTGTGATGTTGAGATGGAATACAGAAGGAGAGCGTGCTTTAATTTCTACCACAGTCCTGTGGCTTCTAGCATTTAGACTTTTAAAAAATTAATTAGAACTTTTCATAAATGGATTTACCTTTTAAAAGTTGTAACTATAATGCTACCGTACTACTTTTTGGGACCCTAGGATGTTAATGGAAACTTATTACTTTTCAGAAGTAACTTCCCAAGCTCCACTTTTAATATTCAAAACATTTTATAGCCCAGATGATTTCTTTTCCTGTTATGCTGTCAGCAATCCTTGGTAATTGCTAGCAAGAGTTGAAAATTAAACTTTGATTGAACACATTCTTTTAATATTTTTTTTTAAAGGTTGAATTTGACCCCCTGGAAAACAACACATGCTGTGTTGATCCCTATGGAATATTTTAATAGCGGCAGAATGGAGTGTTTTACACCTTTGTTTTATAGTCCTGGCTTACAAACCAAAGAATCAAAGTTTCATTCTTCTGAAGAAAAGCACTCTTACAATGCACTGGCAGGGGGCATGTTCCTCAACAGAGAACAAGGCTTTATTGTTCCTTAAGTGCATTCGATAGACTAATCTTCACCATGGAATTAGTCACTAGCTGTCAGGCCTTCCTGGGTCTATGGTTTTAGATACAGCAGGGGATTTGGCTGGTCCATTCTACAGCATTGAGTAAAGGAAGGGAAATCAAATAACAGAAGACTCAGTGGTTAAGGCATATATGTATGGGCCAGAGATGTAGTGAACAAGATTTAACTACACACAGACTAAGGAGAGGACATAAATGAGGAAGGGAGAGAAAAAAGGGAAGGAGAAAATTATTAAAAAAAATTTAAAAGCGTGCATTAAAGAGAATAAGAAAGAATACTGGCACCTGTGCATACAAATACCCTGTTTACACTACCTTGTTGTCAGGGGTGTAACAAGGTTTTTTTTTTTTAAAGGCCAGCCAAATTACTGGAAAATAGCAATTCAAAGGGCTATTATCTATCCAGGAAAGTTCTTCCAAGGCCATGATTCAGAGCACTGTACAAAGGCCTGTAGTTGGATAATTCCTCAATTCCTCATCTCCCTCATAAAGTAGCAAACAGTGTGGTAGAGCACTGGAGAAATGGCCCCTCACTGCTATAAAGCAAGACTTTCAGGAAGTATGTTAAGTATGAAAAGATACCACTTCGAGAGACTTAACACCAGTTTCTTTACCATTTTTTTCTGTGCAGTGATTCCAGAATAAATGGCTGCCTAGGGCACTTCCACTAGGAAGAGATCTGAGGCTCCCAGTTTTGATATAGCACAGGTAGAAGGATGAAGAAAGAATCTGTGTGTGTAGGCAAATCATATGGGTCTCTAGGGCTCTTAGATTTCTTGCTTCAGCATTCCACCTTGAAAAATCGACTAAATAAACAAGAATGTTTTAAAGGCCTCAGCCTGCCTAATTGTTATATGGTTTGTTCCCTCCTCATTTTTGTGTTCATTTCTGCTGTCTGTTATAATCTGTCCTACAAATAAACTTATATAATTTAAAAAAAAAGGAGGGGGGAAAGAAAAGAACCTTTCTCTATGTGGACTGTGGCAATGGTGCATAGGCTGGAAAGAATGGTCTCTGCATGAGTGCAGAGTTTGGGGTGCATGCAAAACCCCAAAAGAAAGCACACTGAAATGACCGCCAAAATGAAATGAGATGTTCTGAATCTGCAGCATCCACATATTTGAAATGCTGCTCCTCCCTGTGCATTTTGAATTAGCCTAAATCTTTATATCAGATCATAGCCTGGTATTTTAAAATGCTCAGTCCTCAGCAACTGGCTTTTGCTGGCCAAGAATGAAAAGGATCACTTATCCTTGTGGTTCTGATTGCAAAGGACTGCACTGTTATCCTTCCAACGTCAAGGAGCCTATTCATGGCTGAAACCATGAAATCAATTAGATTCCCTGTTAGTATATCCTGGGATGGCAGGCTAGCTCAGCAAAGGCCTAATATGCTTTGCGAATTTAGTCTGTCATTTTAATACTCCAGATTAATGTCAGCTGCTCACCTTGGAATCTCATATTCACATATGAAGTGGTGGTAGTAGTGGTGATGCTGGTGAGCTAAACAAATTAGCTACATTTTTTGGCACTGTTGAAAAGGAAGGTAATGGCCTGAATATGTGGGCTATCAAGTAATCGCTTGCACAACATGCTATTTTGGGAAAATGAAAAATGATATTTAGTGCTTTGCATTACATGCTCTCAATCCAGTGTTGAGCCATTAGCGTTTTCAAAAATAGGGACAAAAGTCTAAATTACCTGAAATGATTTTACTGCCAGTCCTAGTAAGTACCATGTTTTCAGCATCAAATGGTATCAAATTACATATATTATTTAAAGAACAGTGAATACATAAAGAGGAAACCTGCCCTTTAAAAACTGCATTCAGGGTAATGTGCTATAGTCATGTAGATAAGCGATCTACAGGAGTGTCATGTCGTGCAAGACGATCTTGGGAGAAAGGCAGGATATAAATAAAATAAAATAAAATAAAATAAAATAAAATAAAATAAAATACTGTAACTTGATGATCAGGAGTATCACGTGACCCAACCATATGATCAGCTGATTGATGCAAGCATCACATGGGTATGCAGTAGATATGGTTAAGAGGCAAACCTGATTAAGGGATACACAAGAATAAGTTTTGTCCTGTTGCCAAGGAAAAGATATACGCCCCTCAGTTTGCTTACTTCAGGAAACCATCTATGTGGACTGTACTATCCATTATGGCTGCACCAGCCTTTTTGGCTTTGCTACAGATTTGCCAAATGCTGATATGTCTTTCTCTTGAGGTAGAATGGAGATTGGTGGTGCCATAACAGCCAATCTAATATAAATTCTAGTTTGAGTGCATACTGACATGCTCACAGAATCCACTGCAGGTCTAGTATAGGAAACTATCTTGTACCTGAGTCAGCCTGTTGGGCCACCTAGCCCAGTACTGGCAACTCTGACTGTCAAGAAAGCAATGGCTCTCCAGGCTTTCTGGCAAAAGTCTTTCCTGATATTCCCTGTTGGTCTCCCATCCCAGCACTAGCCAGGGCCTGACCCGGCTTTGCTTCCAAAATCACATATGTTTGGGGAGATATGTTGGGTGCTTTTCCTTTTCCAAAGTAAGTTTGTGGCTGCCTCTGATAATCCCTAAGGTCCATCCGCATAGCTATTCACTGTGTTGGCCATGCATATTGGCATGAAACCTGTGAGAGGGTAATAGCAACAACCCAGCTTACCTGTCTGCGAAGTAACCGTTCTGCAGAAGGTGAATGCACAGCTGGAGGGATTCTGGATTTACTTTCCCAGTCAAGGTGGTATTGGGGCTTGAGTTGGTGGAAGAGATCTCTTGGAATTTGTAGGAAGGCATCAATATTTGCAGGCTGAGACTGCACTGATGTTGTTGAACCTGAGAAGGAAAAAAATGTGAGATGAGGAGCTTGACTGCCACACATTCAATTTCCTAATTAGGTTTCTAACTGAATCACATTCTGTTTGTCTCTAATCTGGCACAGGGTGGAGAGAAGTATCCATGTTAGTGTGCTGCGGTGAATCCAACAGAGCCTTGCAGTGCTAACAAGATGTAGTTGGCAAAAGTTATCATGGACTCCAGCCCACTGCTGCTTCTTATGCCAAATAAAACTGCCTCAAGTGTAACACTGTTTCTCTCTAAAGCACTTCACCTGCTTGTCTGTATCTCTTGCTCGGTGTTATTGTGGCTTATGACTATGACTTGGGCATGGATCCAGAGATCTGGCTGCAACCGCAAGGGCAAAGGTCTTGTGTGGAGTGGTGATGATGGTGTACTTGTTAAAAACTACTAACTCAGGGAGGGATGAGGGACCTTTCAGAGCTGTGTTTTGCTTGTGCATGTGGAGAGGGAACCAGCTCATGCTCTGTGAATATAAACAAGGAACCTTTCCTCCAAAGCCCTGGATCCTCCCTTTGGTCTCCCCCGCCCCTCTTTCCTTCAAAATTATAAGAAAAGCCCCCAAACTACCCCCTGTGACAGTTTGCCCAGTTTCATCCCCCAGCTCTCTCACTCCACCCAAATGTCTGAAAATTGGCCAGAACAGAAACTGGAAGTGGCATGACACATCTGGGTGACTGGCAGCATGCTCTTACAACACGAGGGGTGTAACACTCCAGTGGAAGGGCCCAACAGTACACTAAAGACTATTACAACTAACTCTTTGTATCTTGGCTCTGATAGGTCGAATGAATTTTTTTATTTAACCATTTCAATGATCGTTTGGTTCCCAATTCACTGAGATTACAAAGATAGCGTGGTATCATTGCCCTAACTGGTGTTTCTGCTTAGAATTTAAGCAGAAATTGTAATTATGACAAAGCTAATAATTCTGTGTACCCAAGATACATTTGTACATACTCCACACATCCGCACACCAACCATGGTGATGTCAGTGATATGGGAGAAAAAAATCCAAAGTTCATAGACCAAAGAATAGGCCATAAGAGGTCGCATTCTGTGAACTATGAATTGGCTTAAGTTAAGTGGATATATTGGAATTTTGGAATCTTTAAATACTGACTGTGTGACCACAGGTTTACATGCTTGAAATAAGAGATGTATTTACAGCTCAGTGGCCAAAGACTATGAAGATTTGGGATCTGCCACCCATGGATCCATGTTGGAAATGGATCTAGATCGCACCTCTTAGAGACCTCCAGGCACAGGCATGGAGTAATGCTTTCACAGGAGGGACCTGAAGGCTAAGACCTTGCTATGGCCTTCAGTAACATGCCTTCTTTCCCAACTTGCAGAAGGAGGGAAGTTCTATTTATGGCCCAAGTGCTGCAGGAAATACAGGAGACAAGTGCAGCTCCACATGTGCAGTGTTCTTGAGGTAACCATGGATGAGCCGACTTCCCCCAGCTCCTGGTTTCCTAAGGTGAGTATACTGAATGGTGACTGTACAGCAGTGCCTAGTATTATAGACCTTACCAAGTTTATTAGTTCCCAGATCTGAGGGCATGGCTCCTATTCTACAGTCCTCATGACAAGGGGGAAGAATCTCAGGGCAAGAGCACTTAGTGAGTATGTATATTTTTCCATTGATGTTTTTTATTTGAATAGCATTATCTGAGCATCTGTGATTGATTTGCAATGTCTCATGCTTAGCAACTTTAGCAGGCCTGCCATCCGTGACAATTCCTCCATGACTTTTAGCATCACCAGAAGTCATCCCTTGGTCTCAGGTTTTGGATTTGAAATCTCAAGGCCTGGGGTGATACTAACCTGGGAACCCTAGAGGCAAGGGTACTCCCACATTACATAACCCATTTCTGAGCAGCAACAGGGGATTAAGGGCTGGTATTGTATCAGCACTTTTACATATAGCATATTGGGTTTTGGATCAGCCATCCAGAGTAATCTACCAATACCAATATGTGTTCTTTGTAACATGCCATGTATTATGCTCCTGTCTGCTTGCTTATTCTTAGATTGTGGATTATAACATCTGTAATGAATCTGAACCTTGTAAATCTCTTTCCAACAATGCCTGCCATATTTCTGTTGGGTTAAGAAGGAAGGAAGGAAGGAAGGAAGGAAGGAAGGAAGGAAGGAAGGAAGGAAGGAAGGAAGGAAGGACGGACGGACGGAAGGACGGAAGGAGAAAGCAATTCATTCAGTCTGGACCATCTTCCAAAGAAGGAATTACATTTAGCCTGCAATATTTTTTGGAATACTAGCCCTAGTCTTCAGGACTGTTCAAACAAGAACCTTTGGCAAGTGCCAAATTTCCTGACAGCACAGAATTCTTTTCCAGCTTCTCTTATTGGTGATACATTGCTTTTATAGACCTCACGGCATTTCAGAGATAAACAGACAGATGCAACTTTGCTTGGTACAGAAAAGAAACTAAGGTGCTAAACTATGCCAAAGAACTCATCAGAATTATGTAGCATCTCAGAATAGGAATTGCAGAAACAATAGTGATGGTTCCTAATGCAGCCTGACAATTTATTCTGTCTGTGTCATCTCTGCATTGTATGAGACTGTTTAGAGCAATGGAAAACCTTTTGGGGAACTTTGTGGCTCTATCACAAAATGACATTTCTATTCTGTGATCTCAGTTGAAAGCTATCTAGTTACCTAGTTAATAGGTAACCTTAGTTACCTAGTTAGCTATGCCAGAAGCATTAGCTGAATGTGACCACCTCAAAACCCATCTTTCCCATAGTATCAATGCTTTAACTACTTACTCCTTATCTGCAACTGAAACAAAGCCACATCTGTTCACCTTCACACATTGTACCTTCCATCCTTCCCACTCAATCTGCTGTCCCCCCACTGTCAAAACTTGTACTGTAAATTCCTTGGGGCAGTGACCTGTCACTTTTGTTTATGTTATTCTGCAAATTGACATGCACAGTCATGACATTATATAACCAACAGCAAATGGTACTGGCAAGTATTTCCTAAAATTTAGAAAAACTTGAAGAATTGATTTAACACTTGGGAAGACATCCTTGAGACTATGTAACAAGGAAGAGCTAACACACCCTGCTTGACTGAACCTTTTAATTATATCAGAGTGAGAAACCATTTTGCTGTTAAGGGCATTTCCTCAGGGGTAGGGGTAGTCTGTGGGAGCCCACCAATGGCACTACCTTTCCGTGGTGGTGCGATTGTGCACTCCTGTGAAGCAAGAGACTAGGCTGACGGCAGCAGTCCTGCTGGAAGGGTCTCACATGTCAAACAGGCTTTGGCCAGACTAAATGTGCCAAACATCTAATGGGCAGCAGCAGTAGTGGTGGGGAACACTAGTGGAGCATCTCTCAGTGACACGAAGGAAGCATGGTGTACTCTTTTTGAATGTCTTTTACCATGGAAACCCTATGATAAGACAATCCAAAATGAAACAAGAGATAGTGCCAGAAGATGAGACTTCCAGGTTGGATGGCAGTCAGTTTGCTACTGGGTTACAGCAGAGGATAGCAACACGTAGTGCTGTGGCTAGTGATGCAACTGGACTTGGGTCAAAGGATATTCAGTTGTTGATATGCCCAGAGGTGAAAGAGAAGCCTGAAGCTGCACAGCACATATTATAGGAAGACGGAATGTGAAAAGCATGAATCAGAGGAAGCTAGACATAGTAAAACAAGAAATGGAACAAATAAACATTGCAGTAGTTGGGGTAAGCAGGCTAAAGTGGACAAGAATGGGACATTTTGAGTCAGTTAATTACACAGTGTTTTACTCAGGAAATGAAAATCTAAGAAGAAATGGGGTAGCATTCTAGTGAAGAGAGATGTAGCAAAAGCAGTCAAAGCATGTAAGGCAAAGTCTGACTGAATAATATCACTGAGATTTCAGGGAAAACCCATCAACATAACCGTAATCCAAGTTTATGCTCCAACTGCAGAAGAAGAAATTGAAAGATTCTGTGCTGGAGCCCAGGAGGAAACTGATCACACACTAAGACAAGACTTGTTGTTAATCATAGGTGGGTGGAATGCAAAAGTAGGAAACAGAGCAGTATCAAAGACTGTAGGAAAATTTGGCCTAGGATCAAGAAATGAAGCAGGAGAACAACTGATTCGGTTTTGTGAAGCCAACAGTTTGTTCATTGCAAACACATTCTCCAAACAACTGAAGAGATGACTTTATACATGGACCTCACCTGATGGCCAATACAGAAATCAAATAGACTACATAACTGTAAGCAGAAGGTGGAGAACCTTCATCTTTTCTGCAAAAACAAGAGCAGGAGCAGATTGTGGCACTGATCATGAACTGCTAATATCAGAAATTGGAATAAAGCTAAAGAAGAACACTAAGCAAACCATCGTGCCAAAATACAACCTGAAGCACATTCTTGTAGAAGTTACAGAAAATGATAAAAAACAGATTTGCACTATTAAGCCAAATTGACTGGAAGCCAGAAGAACTCTGGACTGAAGCCAGAACACTGTCAGGTATCACATATGGCTAGACTCAATGAAGGAAGCCACAGCCCTGAGTCTGCAAGACCTGAGCAGGGCTGCTGATGTGATGTGGAGGTCTGTCATTAATGGGATTGCTATAACTTGAATTCAACTTGATAGTAGTTAACAAGTCTGTTGGAAAGCAGCATTCCACTAGCGGATGGCAGGCAGGCCTATCTCTTTTCTTTACCTCTCTCTATCTCTCTCTAATGTCACTTCTTTTACTCTCTGCCACTCTCAGTTCTATGAATCTCTAGTTCATTGCTGGATCGTGTAGTATCAGTTTCTGTTCTTATAATCATAGAATAATAGAGTTGGCAGAAACCACAAGGGCTGTCCAGTCCAACCTCTTGCCATGCAGGAATACACAATCAAAGTACTTCTGACAGATAGCCAACCAGCCTCTGTTTAAAAACTTCTAAAGGAGACTCCACCACACTCCAGGGCAGCATTTCCACTGTTGAATAGCTCTTACTATCAGTAAGTTCTTCTTAATACTTAGGTGGAATCTCTTTTCCTATAGTTTGAACCCACTGCTGTGTGTTCTACTCTCTGGAGCAGCAGAAAACAAGCTTGCTCTGTCCTAACATCCCTTAAAATATTTAAATATGGTTATCATGTCGCCTTTTTACTTTCTCTTCTCCAGCCTGAACATATCCAGCTCCCTACGCCACTCCTCACAGGGCATGGTCTTCAGACTTTTCACCATTTTGATCACCCTCCTCTGGATACATTCTGGCTTGTCAATATCCTTCTTGAATTGCGGTGCCAGTATGGTGGAGTGGCTTGAGCATGGCACTATGACTCTGGAGACCAGGGTTCGATTCCCTTCTCGGCCATGGAAACCCACTGGATGGTCTTGGGTGTGTGACACACACACTCAGCCCCAGGGAACCCTGTGATAGGTTCACCTTAGGGTTGGCATAAGTCAGAAATGACTTGAAGGCATGTAACAACAACAACAACATTCAGAATCTGCTGATAGGTCACTGGCCACTATGTGGGGCCCAGCTAGTGCAAAAGAGTTCTGGGCCAAATGGGATGTTATCTGATCCAGCAAAGCATCCCCTTATATTCATAAGCAAGAGAGCATACTTAAGTGTATAACTTAATGGAGTCATGATGCCTTCTCATTAAATGAGACATATGTTGCACAGTTTGGTTTAAATACAATATACTGTTCTGTATTGTTAAAACATACTGATCATCAGAATTCTACTTACAAAAACAAAAAACAAAACAAAAGCCTTCCACAGATCATCTAAATCTGAAATCAGCCTCCAGTTGTCTGTATTGAGTGTTTAGTGACATTGCCAGTCAGTCTTATATGCTGTACAAGGTCTCACTCTTTAATGCTTTTTCCATGGTACAAAAGCAACTCTCTGTGGAGGACTTCAGTGTTTTGTTTGAGTGAATGGAATGGAGTGCCACGTCAGCACCAGTGTTATCTGGATTAAAGAGCAGAGTGCTGCGTCTTGGAAATCTTCGGCACTGTCGGATAAAGATCTTTTGAGAAGCTTCGAAATCACATTACCTTGGATGTTACATTTGATCTTAAATTATTTCATGTTATGCTAGTGTCAAGGTACACTTGCTTTGCCTAATAACTATAGTTCCCCCATGTTTTATTCCCGCTGCTAAACTGTAATGTTCCCATTACTATGCAAATTTCAATACCCTTTTAGTAATCTCTTTGCATTTTGTACTGTTCTGAACAGTACTCTGAAATTATGTCTTTATAGGGCTATGGTGAATGATGGCACTGAGAAAAAAAATATATTTTTCTTGAATTTGAAATAAGGAATCTGTGAGAAGCTTCTGTAGAGGAACTAGATCAACCCTACATTTTTTACTAACAAATAAGCTCTGCTCTATTCAAGGTACTTTCTAGAAAAAGAAGATTAAATTTGGGAAGGGGAGATTATTTTGTGCCTGATCCTTTAGTTAGTATATTTCTGATTCATAAATCCTCTGGGAGTTTCTAGTTTCTCAGTGGCAGAGGAATCCTGGCTATGGGGTGATTATCCTGCAACCATAGTTTCCAGTGGGGCTCAATTCCCCACCCATACCTGCTCCAGGATCCACGGCACCATTACAAAGAACCCAGCAAAGGGTCCAGCTTCACCAGTGGGTGAGCTAACTGCCTCAGGGAACAGATACTATGGGACTGTGGCAGCAGCAGCAGCAGTAGCATCAACCTTACTGGTCCTCCTGAGCCCCCTAGCTGTTGCCCTCCCTTAGAGGATAGAGCTGTGTGCACCGTATGTTCAGACCTGTACCACCTTGCCCTGAGGCATGGCAGACAGTGCTGCTAAAGTAATGAAGTAAGATTCAGTTGCCAGTCCAGTTGACTTCTGTACATGGAACAGAAGAACCACCATCTTAACTTTAAGCAGCAAAGTATCTTGGGTGGATCCCACCCAGTACCTAGGCAAGAATTAATTATAATGGCAGGTAAAAGACTGCCACAGAAAATGGCAGCTCTAGATCACTTCCTTATTTCTCTTTTTTTAACTGAGCCACAAAATTTCCATGACTTCTACCTCAACAGCTTCTCTTTGTTATCTGGAGTTTTTGGCATGGGCAAACTACATAACATCAATATCCATAACTTTTGTGACAAGAAAATTTACCATGGAGAGGCAGAGAATGAGGTAGATGTAGAGAATGCAGATTTAGGGTTTTTCTCTTTTTTTGGTAACTCTCCAAAGTGGTGTAGTGATTGAGTGGTGGCCTAGCACCCTCAGAAACCAGGGTTCAAATTCTTGCTCAAACTTGGAAAAAACAATGGGTGACCTTAGGCAAGTCACACTCTCTCACAGTCTTAGAGGAAGGCATTGGCCAACCCTCCTCTGAATAAATCTTGCCAAGGAGATTGGGTTGCTATAAGTTAGAGACAATCTGAAGGCATATAATAGCAATGAACACTGTGATTGCCATAAATAAGTTTTGTAATGTCTCATCTAATTCTAACCTGAATTGGCAAGTTAATATCCCCCTTGGCCCATAAGGTGATTCTCACCCCCATTACTATTCACCCTTCTAGACATTGCTTCACTGAGATTGCCCTATTTGAATGGTGACTATGCTATCGCTGCAGGACTGAGGGCTGGTGCCATTTTGGTGCAACTGGAAATGCCACTGCTGTAAGTCCTAAAAGAGGAACTTCTATTGAAACTCTTACATCATAGCAAATATGCCAAGGTCTGCAGTCTAAATTTCATCAGCTGCCCATCAATAAGAATGCAAAAAGAGCCCTGCTAGATGAGGCCATGGGCCTCAATCTTATTATTAATCCCAACTAGAGTTGACCTAGTGAATCAATGTTAGTTTCATACGTCAATACTTATCAAAGTTTCACTATTTTGCTGGAAACAGAAAATTATGAGAATAATAATAAAAAATGGGCAATTTTTCACCTGTTACATTTGTTTTTGAAGGTATATACTGAATATATTCAAACGAACACCTGAAAATTCGAACTGTGAATAGCAAATACGGACAGACAAGACTGACTGTGGATGATGATTATACTTTGGGGGCAGGGAAGCAAATCAATTTTATCATCCAGTAACATGTAAAAAGCCTCAGAGTGGCAATACCCCAGCAATGGAAAAAAGAAACGGAAAAAAAAAGAAAGACTTTTTTTTTTAAAGTTAAGGACCTAACTAAGGATTTCACTTGTATTTGACTGAATTTGGACAGCCTTCCCACCTCATCAAGAAAAAGCTACTTTAGGAGAGGGTCAGTAAACTGCAGGGAGAGAGGTGCATTAACCCTTTCTGTACCTTCTACTTCTCCATTTCAAATTGTCCCCAGGATATTTTACTTCCCTTGGTCATTCCAAATGTGGCCTTGCTCTCCGTAACACATGTCTAGAACCTGATGAGTGGAACCTGCAGCTGGGGAGGGAAATTGGTGTGGGGAAGTAGAAGGCAGACAATAATTTCTGCACCATCACCACTCTGCTGCATGTCCATTCCATGCCCACCAAAAGGGAAAAAAGTTATTAATATGGCTTACATAAGTTGATGTAGAAATGTTTTTGTGACATCCTGAAATAAGATCTAAAAGATATGCAGCAAATCTCCAAAGGCGGTTTCCTTATCTGTTAGGCAGAGAATTTGTAGCTTAGATTAGAGCTCCCTGCCAATACTTGAGAAACAAATGAGATGAATGCTGTTACACTCACCAGAAGTTCCTTCTTATGTAAACAAACAAACAAGATCAGACCAAAACCCAGCAGTTCTGCATCATGCAGGGCAGTTACATACTTCATACCCTCCAACATTTCACAGATGAAAACTGGGACACATGTGGCCAAACAACATCAAAGTGTAGCAAAGACGGCAACAGTTATTAATGAGGAAGAACACAAGCTCGGAGAGCCTGCAGCAGTTTGCTTTTGCCTGAGCCTACTGGGAAGGGAAAGATTCCATCCCTTCCTGTTCTCTCCTCCCTGCTGAGTTCATGGGGTGCAAAATATTTTTGCACTTTGAACTCAGTCTGAAGCAACTAGAGCAACCTAAGGAAAATGGGGAAAATTAGAAGGAAGCGAGAGAAACTGGGATATTTTAAAAACAGCTGAAAAAGTGGGATGACAGAAGGTTAACTGAGACAGCTAGAGGGTATACTTCTGTACAATTATAGTCTTATCTGAGGCAAACTCTTTGTACCTGATTGGGATTTTTGGTGGGATGAGTTCTTTTCTCCAGATGAGTCATTATAGGTGCTAGTGTCTGGAGCCTGAAACATATAGCTGTCATTTGGCAAAGAATGGGTGCGGCCTACAAAAGGCTTTCTTACGCTCAGGAGATCTTTGTCTGGTGAAGGAATCGGAAGATCAGTTCTGGAGGTAAGTTTGGCCTGAAAAAGAAAAGTAAGAGAGGACATCACAGAAGTAGAAAAATATGCTGCTCACTGGAATTTTAACTGACAACCACTGCAACACACATGGGAGACGGTGAGCATGCATGTTGTTAAGGAGTACAAATTCTACTGAAATCAAACGGAATTTGCACAGATGGATTGACTAGGAAGTAATACCGTAATTTTACACTGTTAACATGTCACCACACATAGAACAAATCACATGTAAAAAGAACAAAACACACAATATAGGGAGACAGAAAAACAACACTGCAGTTATAAACCATGACTATTTCGGGAATAACTGAACAAGCATCATGCCTCAAGGTCTGGTAACAGATGCATGCTTTGCCAAATGTTCATCATTTGAAATAAGAAAGAATATCCGCAGCCCACCCAAAAGCATGTGCGACTTTAGCAGGGGCATGTACATTATCTTAGTTAATTTGATTAACAAGTGGGGTTGTATTTGTATCTTATGGAACATATATCATATTTTGACCATCATTGACTTTATGTTATTAGAGGAAAAAATAGGCCACTTACAAAAGCAGAATTATAACCAGAGAATGATTGTATAATTTCAACAATGAAAACAAAAATGGAAAATCATTTTTTAAAAAATTACTGCATTAACTTCTAAATGATAGAAATGGATTGTGACAATATTGCTCAGTGAAGATCTAACCCCATTTTGCCTTGCATAGTACTTGAAAAAATACCTACCAAAAAGATTTTGCAAATATCCTAATTACAAATATCTTAAAGTTTGTCAGATATATTTATCTAATTGGCAAAACAAAATATGATGAGTGTGCATGGCAGAGCATAATAAAACAGAATAAAATATATTTTAAAAGAGAAAAAGAAATAGAAAAAAAAAGAGAGATTTTGTTGATGTAAGTTTAGCCAGTCTGCTCTGCCATGTGGTATGAATTTCGTTTCTTCTTTAATATGATGATTTAGATATAACATTCATCTGTCTCTAGTAATTCGGATGAACAGTCAACTCTGTTCCACACCAGTGCCAAGTGTTTCTTTCCTGAATTTTGTAACAAATGATAGCCTAATCCAACTGAAGCCAGTTGAGCAAATGTCTTGCATAATTCAATAAAATGTTCTCCCTGTTGTGATGATATGTTTTCTTTCATTTCAGAAAGTGGCCCACACTCAGGTGGCTTCAACAAATGTATTTGAAATTGGCAGGAAGTCTTTGACAAGATGGAAATAAATCTGTTGTTATGCACAGAGTATATCTGCATCAACACCACCCCCCTGGTGGTAGTTCTTACTATTTAATTCTTCTTTGCCTCTTGTTGTCTGCTTGCAGTATGTTTACTTTTACACGTGCACTTTTATGTACAATACTTGATATTTTCACACTGGGCTTATGGGTTTTAAAAACATGCCTAGACAGAATGGCCTGTGCTTACAGATACCAGCATACTCTCCAAAATTTCACAGATGAAAACCAGGACGTGCGTGGCCAGGCAACATCAGAATGTGGTCAAGATGGCAAAAATTATTAATGAGGAAGAACACACAAGCTGGGAGGTGCAGCAGCGGTCTGCTTGTTACGGGACTTACTGGGAAGGGCAAGATTCTGCTTCCTCCTCTCCTTTCCTTCCTTTACTGAGTTAATTGCTAACTTTTGAACTCAGTTTGCAGCAATATAGAGTAAGCTGAGAACAAAGAGAGGACGTGGAGGAAGAAGAGAGAAATGGGAGCATTTTTTTAAAAGTTGAAAAAGTGGATTTATTGGGGCTGCCAAATCAGAACAATTGTAGGATATGTACTAGAAGTTGCTGAATTGTTTCACCAAACAAAATAGAAATAGAAAGGAAGAGAGACCTAAAAGATGGTCTCTGTGATTCTCTGAAATAATTGGTGGTGGTACAAGATCAGGGGATAATGGAGTAATGGTGAAACGGTCACATGGTGAATAGTGAAATAGTCAACATTACTTCAATATTAATAATAAAAATATTAAAGATCTGTGATAAGGTTAGAAGAAGAAGAACATGGTCATGGTTGAAATAAAAGGCATTGTAAATGTTTGCTCATACAGGCATTCATGGTATCTAGAGAGCCTAGTGTACAGTTAATTAGTATCTCTCTTCTGAGGCATTGCTGGCTTTAGTGTGAAAAAAATAACAGTGACGGACAAATTGGGGCAAGACACAAGAACTGGTGTAGATTCAGACTTCATAGCAGAGTACTTGCTGATTCAGTTCATGTGAAAACCAGCTGGTGAGACCATGTCCACAGTTTACAAAGTAGCAGTTAAATGCATTTTGTTTTTCCCTTCAGAGAGACCTCAGACAAGTGCTGAAACAAAACAGTATTATCAGTTTCTATTGTGATGAATTTCTCATTATACTGATAAACTCTCTATGACACCATCAAAAGATGGAGCTTCAATGGCAATATTTTTTAAAAATGTGGCTTTCACTCCATTGTATTATTGTGCTGAGACATGAATGTTGTCATTTAAATTGTTAATGTTATGAAATAATATCTGTTAAATATTCAAGATGTGCACACTCAAACTTTAATCTTCAAATTTCTTAACAATTGTTCTGCATATGAAAGCAAAACAGGAGAATTTTGGTCTGAAATTAGATGTCCTAATATTGTCACCACATTTGCTGATGGAAATAGGACCAATAAGCTTTTAGGATCTGCTAGATTTAAAAAAAAACCTCCATTAAGGCTTATCTTGGCAGAGGTATCAAAATGCTCCTCTTGCCACTCAGTACCTTGTTTTGAAAGAAAACGGCCTATTCAAAAATGTTCACTGTAGCATTCAGAGTCTTTTGCATATGATGCCATGAAGCATGATGGGAAATACTGTCACGGTTTAAAAGAGAGGTGTCCTGAATAAGTAATAACCATGATGACAATCTACTAGAATGGCAGAAGACTGATCAACACAACACACAGCTAAAGGTAGGTATGTGAACAAGAGAAAACAAGAATGGATCCACCAAATGTTGGAAAGTAGTTAATGTCTGTTTTACAGCCAAAATAAAGCACTTTGTTGCTGCACATCAGCTATAAATATCTAATGTTTCAGGAGGAGATGGTTAAAGCAGGGCTCAAAATACTGGTTACGTGCTTCATAATTTAATAAACTTCCATCCTTTATTCTAAAATGTGTGGAAAGAACAGGCATCAATGAGCATACAACACAAGCAGCATTGTCATAGATCCAGATCTGATAGTTTAAGTTCAAAAATTGTAACTGGAATCCACTGCCAAACCATCTACAGATGTTTTTAGAGTAGTCTGTTCAGAGGAACAGAACATTAAGTGGGATCCTTTATGTCATGGCATTTTCTGTGTGTCAATAAACAGTGAATTTTGTCTCTGATGTTATTAGATTATAGACTAGATTAACTTTTCAGGGAGAAAGGGTACTTTCTTTATAAATACTATACAGAATAAATACAACAAAAAACACTTCAGAGGTAGCATTGAGGGTAACTTCAAACAGAAGGGTATTAAATATATTCCTTTGTCATGTGCTGTTTAGAAAGACAATTTTGCTTATCTGAAAATGCCATAGCTCTATCACCCACTTGATAACAGTATTTAGAACCCTGTAAACATCAGAATATACAGTGACCAGTGTATGTACATTGCTCTCCGGGGCATTAAGTAAGAATGAATTATTATCATCAGGAAAAGAGTCATCCGTCAGAGCTAAGGACCAGGAATTTTCAGAGAGAATGTCTGACGTCAGAGACAGAGCCTCCATCTCAGCTAGAGGGATCTAAACAAGGGAGAGATGATCAAACATAAGAAACGAGGACACATGTAAATGTCTTTGTGAAAAAAAAAGAAGAAGAAGAAAGAAAACTATCATCATCTTCATCATTATCGTCTATATAGTATGGTACTTCCCCTTCTAATAAGTGCATATGTTTCATGCACATTATTATGCAGATCATAATGCCATAAGGAAACAGCGCTTAAGCTCTTTTTAAAAATAATTATTTTGAAAAGGCTTACCAATAATGCAAGACAGAAATCACCAACTGCACATTAAAGATGCACTGATTAATATAATCTTTTGAGGGACCAACTAAGGCATTAAAACACCAGCAACTCCTGAATTAATTTTTAAAACCTAGCCTAATTACATTTAAATGTTACACACTTTCAGAAATCTCCTAATGCTCTGCATCTACTTCTCTCCAAATGCTATGGCAATATTTCCTTTGTGTTTGCTCAGATGCTTCTTTTAAAAGTGAACTTTGCAAGCTAGGCTCCAAAGCACTACTTTAATTGTGCCCACTGAGGACATGATCTTTTCCCACCCATTCAACTCAGAATCCCCATGCCTTCTCGTTACTGGTTTTCTGAAGACCTTGTCAGTCTGCTGTATGGCAGAAGAAGTCACACTTCACGATATTCATGACCAGTTCCCCTTTGCACAGCTCTTTGGATTTTAGGCCCCAGATTTCAGTGCTGACACATTGAACTGTGCTATTTGCATTTTTACATAAAGCACTACAGTTGCATTATAGGTCTACTGGACATGGCAGGATGAGATCAGGTGGAACAGATAGACTGAGTTAGGAATTACTGGTTTCCTGCACTATTGGAGTTGCCAAAGTGGCCACTTACCAAACACTATATTTGTAGTGTTAAGGATATTATATTTTGCCAAACCTCCCCCCCCCTTTTATGTGCTTTTAAACATCTGTTTTAGACCTATGATCTGAGCCTTAGCATGCCAAATGCAGAAGTGTGGGCGCCCACTTAGACAGTGTGACATCCAGAGTATCACTTCAGGTTCATGGAGAGCACACCCCTACGCACGCCTTCTCAGAAGCAAGACGTGCCAAACTCAATGTGAACTGAATTTAGATAGAAGGGTATTGGAGTATGGATAGAATGAAGATTGATTAGCCTTTTAATCCCACAGTCGGGGTGGTTGAGAGAGGGGTATTGTGTCTAACTGTATCTAACAAGGAGAGGTTCCTTTCTGTAGTAGACACACATTCTTCAAGATAGATCAGTCCAAAGTAACTAGGCATGGTCATCCTGTATATGGTATTATTTCTAGTATGCTTATTGGGTTCCAGGTTTAACACTGGGTTTAACACTAAAATGAAGAGAGTTTTGAAGAGTTCAGTTCTTGTATTTAAACATCTTCTCTACTCAAATTTCTTTGACGACCTCAAAGAAAAGCAGATTAATGGCAAATGGCTTCCTTTGTATTTTATGGACTATTTTAGATTCTGTTGCAAAGGCCATGTCAAGGTACTGTTTTTACTGTTAATAAAACTGGACTGTCATGGTCTGCATTCCCAAACAATATGTTACGAGATGTCAATATGTACTGCTGAATTTCTAAGTCATTTTCCTGAGGATTGGCATCTAATTTGCGGGTTTTAATGTGCTTTTCTCCATAAACATATGGTTTTTTTGTGTTTTTTTTTGCAGGAAACATTTACAGTGCCACAAAACTGACTTATACCAATAGCTGCTGTTATCAAGGTTTATGCTTATTTAGTGCCCTCCACTTCCTCCTTTCACTTAGCAGTTCTGTTCTAGGACAACAAATTAGCACTTTTGCTCTAAGTGCTCAAGCAGACTGTGTCCAATGGTAATGAATCTTTCAGGATGTAGAGTGGAGGTCAGAGTTGCCTATATTTAATCCAGAAAAGAATTGGTAGAAGATCTTAAGGAGGGCTAAAGAAAACCCATAGGTTTGAGTGAACATGTAAGATGAATATGCATGAATTGTTTCTTGAATTCACGTACAGTGGCCCCTCAGCTTTTGTGAAGTTTTGGGGTGCAGAACCCTTGCAAAAGTAAAAAAAAAATAAAAAATTACAATACCCCCCCCCCAGTGAATGCTGCCTCTCCCATTCCCTTCCAGGGCTCCTCCCCCATTCACTTGCATTATGCCTGGGCACACTACCTTCCTTCCAGGCACCCAGGCAACAGACAAGCAAATGGGAGGGGGCAGCTGTGCAGCCAGAGAAGGCGTGCACGCATGCCTCCCTCCCCATTCACTTGCATTTTATCTGGGCAGGCTGCCTTCCAGGCATCCAGGTGATAGGCAAACAAATGGGAGGGGCAGCAACACAATCATTGCAGGCGCGTGCCCACCTTTTATGTGCGTGGGGCTCCCACCTGCCATTCACTTGCCTTTTGCCCAGGTCCACTGAAGGAAGGCACACATTCCTGGACAAAAGGCAGGGGAATGGGAGGTGGGAAGGGGGCAGGAGGCAAGCAGGCACTTCGTGAATAATCAACTTCGTGAAGGACAAACCTGTGGATGTGGATGGAAGACTGCGGTAGTAAACATCCTGGTCTGGAACACATACTTTAAAAATTCTGTACAGGAAGCCCCCACCTTTTGACACCCCATTATTAGACGATTCCATTCTTTCATTAGTTCTTCTTGTCCACAGAGGCTTACTTGGAACTGCTTGCATGGGCACGCTGCTTACAAAGTAAGCTGAGGGGGAGGAGAAGACTTTGCAAGCAGCATGTGCAAGAATGGTCCCAAGCGAGCCTCTGCAAGTCCTTCACGCCCCCTAAGTACAGTGCATGGGTCCCACTTTTCAATCAATTTCATTTTCTGACAGTGCTCTGGTCCTTAACCTGTCAGGTAAGTGAGGGAAGCCTGAAATAAAATGGGCAGTGAATCCCTCAAGTATTTTTCCAGTAATAGTGATAACATTGTAAAATAATAATAACAAAACAAACTAAAAAATAAAAATATAAAAAATATAAAAATATTCTGGTTTTCACTACATTTTAAAATGATTTTTCAGAAATGAGAGTGACAGGCAAGAGCATAAACTTGCCTTAAGAAGATTATAGCATGATCTGAAACTTATTTATTTGGAAGAGAGGAAACAGAAATTTAGTTCAAAGGCCTTAACAGAGTTCAGTAGGAGTATCTAACAACTGTGTTGCTTCACACAACACAGAAGTCTGTGTGAACACTACAAGGATAGTTTACAAGTGGGGGAAAGAGTAGGGCTTACAGCATGAACTATTTGCCAAGTTTTAAGATGCGAACATGTTTCTTTTTTCCAGAGGCAGGTACAGGCCTGGCTATCAATGCTTGAGATGCAGAATGAGGTGAGAACTACAGAAGAAGTTTGTTTGGACATGGACATTGGGTAAGCTACATTCTTCCTGACATTTTAAATTCATGCTTCCCTTCATGAACACCCTAATCTTAAAGTAATGCTCAGAACTGAGATTTACAGCCTCACATTAGGACTTGCTACATAATCTAGTTAAACTGAAGATGAAGATGGCAGTTCCATGTTTCAAAACAGCGATCAACAGGCAGTTTTAGGCAATATGGAAAGAAGTATTGCAATGTTTTCTACCGCGGCCCCACCAGCTCCCATAACAACTCAGTGGTGAGAACTGTGTGCAATTCCATTTGTGCAATGAAACATGTGTGCAACCCCCAACCCCCCACAACTCTGCTGAAGTAGGGTGAAGCTACACTACCAGCCTTTCTGGAGGAATGAGGGATGAAACAGAGCATCAATCCAATCCATGTACATGTGACTTACAACAGCCAGTAAATGTCCACCTCTTACCAGATGCATACACAAAGAAGGAATCTAAAGGACTTTCAACTTAACAGGAACAGTGTTTCTCGGTCAGCCCATGCTGCTACTGTCAGACTGGTGATGATGCTTGATGGCTACTCTGTGCTGAAATCAGGGCAGGCTAGCTTTTTGCAATGGATTGATCCGAAGCATTCAGGCTGCTGCTCTCTAGTGCTGAGGACCAATTCCCATTGACTCAAGCAGCACTGCTGAAACTCTGCATGGGCTGACCAAAACTAATCAGAGCTGCTCAAAGCTGAAAGTCCTAACAATAAAGCTGAGGACTATTCCCAAAATAACGGGACAGAACATGTGGTGGGCAATTAACTCCCTTAAGTTTCATTTGAATTTATGAAATATAAGTCAAATCAGAGCATGGTCTGAATCCTTCTTCTAGTCTTGGCTAGACTAGAGTCATTGAATCTATTAGATTTATCCATGTGTTGATTCATCATTCGCTAGTTGATAGAATGGATCCATTCTAGTTGGGACTGACCAATATGATGCCAGCCTATAAGTGTTGATGTAGCATATATGTCTAGAAGATAGTCTCTTGATTTACAGTCATGAAGTTGATTAACTGTTTGGCTTTTAACTGCTGAGTCAATAGAACATACATATTACGACAACTGAATAAAGGGTGGCTGGGGGTACCGGGGGGAATGCTGTGCTGGTGGAAGCAGACTTTCTTACCTCCGCCCTCTCCACCACGGTGACCTTTCCAGTGAGCTAGCATTACAACTCAAAAAGCTGGAGACACCAAGAATGGAGTGAGCTCAAGGTGATTTGGGGTTTTGGCCACCGCTGAATGTGGTGAGAGTGAGGAAAGGACATCTCCAAAATCAGACAGAGGCACCTTCCACGAGAAAAACCATTCCTTCCGTAGAAACTCAATGCTTATGGAAGTTTATTATTTTTATCCAATTTGTAACGTATCCAAAGTAATTCTTGTTTTAAATTCATACCAGCTGAGGACTGAAGATGGGTGATTTCTTTCTGCAAATCAATTTAAATAGAAATGCTGGGCACACACAAAAATAACCTTATACAGGCAGGGTTCAATATTATCTGTTGTCACATTTAAAGGTTTCTTAAGCCATGCAACTGCATACGCACTGTTTTTATAGTCAGCAACCTGTTTCACAGAGGGAGGCTACGCTAGGGGACAGATGCTGCAGTACAGATATGCACAGGTACGTGGATTAGGAAACACAGCTGACAGAAAAATTCTTTTTTGGACTACACCTCTAGACTTCCCCATCAGAACTGGTTTTAAAGATATGGAGAAAAGTCACTGTATAATCTCCGCAGATTTTTTTTTAAAAATCAGGGGGCATGACACTTTTAATACCTAGCAGCTTGTTAAAAATGTCAAGGGTTTGTTTGTTTAAAAAGCACTTATGCCTATTTTATTCACAGTGTTAGCACTTCTGAAAACTTTTACACAAGACACTGATATGGCTGGTTTATGAGTTAGTTTGTTTATGCCACATAAAGGTACTTTCTCAATCACAAAAACAAATCTGTTCTGTAACAGATGGCAATCAATAGGGACAATCAATTAACTGCTATGCTGTTTGATACGATAGTAAAGTTTTAATAATTAAAGTTTAAATTAGCATTTAATTGATTGCAATATTTTGGGTCACCCAGGAATAGAATTGTGAACATATAAATAATCTTCTATTTTCACATGGAAAATAATCATAATTTGGTAGCCTAATAAGCTGCAGTTAGATTTTAAACTACACTGTCTCTTTTGACACAATAAATATACCAAACAAGGTAACAACAATACCACACCCATCACTCCTATCCTGGTCCCCAGCTACAAGCAAGTGAGGTCTTCATTCCTGGCCTCCTTCATGTAGCCTAGAGACTTGAACATAGGCTTCCATGCAGATGAATGGAAACGTTCACAGAAGAAACATCTCATCTTTATGATCTCTTCATGACAGTCATATATATATATATATATATGTGCGAATGATGCTATACAGCATGATCTTATGACCCTATGCACGTTTACTTTCAGCTCAGTATGCACAGGACTGAAATCTCAGTGCAGCAAATACATATTCTAACAGGAATTAAGTATGGCTGCATTCCTGTGCACACTGACTTCTTCACTGAACATGCATAGGCTGGCCAGTAAATAACAGTCGTCTCACTGTCAACAAAAAGCAATGCATTTGCTGTCCCATAAAATAAGTGCAACCCTGGACATGCCTCCTCAGAAATAAGCCCCTGTGAGTTCAATGGGACACACTCCCAGGTAAGCGTGTACAGGATTGTACTTTCAGCTTAGATAAGGCCTACTTTAGACCAAGTAAGAATACCTTTCCTTTTCAAAAAGGTTTCAGTCCAAATTTAGATAGAAACTTTGCAGGAAATTAGTAATATTAACCTGTTTCTCAGAGTTGTAATTGTCAGTAGTTGGAAGGGCATAATGATGGCACACAGAGCCTGACAAGTTGTCCATCAGCTTCAACTCTCCTTCTAGAGATTCCTGGATCAGCAGTGATATGGTATCAAACAAGTGTCTTTCCTGGGAGGAGTGCCATATAGCATGCAGAAGGATAAGCCAGGCCAAAGAGAGAAAGTGGGGAGGAAAGAGAAAGGAAAAGGAGGAGACAGAGAGACAGAGAGATAGAGATTGACAGAGAGAGAAAATGTAAGAGCAGAAAAGAGGGAAAAGAGAGAGAAAGAAAAGAAATGTTTCAGACAGAACAGCCGTCAAAATGGCAAGGAAGGGAAGACAGAGACAGAGAGGAAAAAAAGAACAGTGCAGTAATACCATGGTCAGAACCTTTCTGAGACATTACTACACATTAGACCAAAACTAAACACACTGGTGCTTTAAGGCTGGTGGGAGACATTACATTCATCTGAAGTGGCTACAGACAGCTTTTTAACTAATTGACAAAAATACACCTACTTTTCAGGGCGCTCATACTTGACACAACAGGAAACAGTCGCAGCAGAACTAAACAACAAAGTGCACAATTTCAGATGGAGGTGGGGATGGAAGCCCAGCATTAAAAGCCTGAAAAATCCACGCATTTGCATCACCGCAATCACATGGGAACAGTAGGACTCTCGGAGGTGCTGGATGGATGACTTGCAGTGTCTTGTGATTAAAGTGCTCGGGGGACCTCTTGAAAATCAGCTTCCACAGATGTTCAGCCTCCACAGAATGGGTGTAAGATTAAATTTTCAAAAGCATGGGAAATGATTCGACACAGTGGCTTTCAACACCCTACTTTCTTGCTGGTGCTGGTATGCATGGCCCTTCCTTCCAGCACTGGCAAAATAAGATGACTTTGGTCTCCTTCATATGTTGACCAAGAAATGTGATGGGTATATTCCAAGGATGGATTGTATTTTGCCTGAGTCAAGAGTAGCTCAGTCTGAAAACTGGAATCACAGGTAGATCATATGCTACCAATGGCATCTGCCACCTTGCCACAACTCCCAAAGACAGAGGTAAGCACCACCTACTTAACTCCAGTTCTGGAACCAGTAGAAGATCCAGATACGGGGAAATGGCAACCAAACTGATTTGGCAATCTAAACTAAGCCCAGACCTTTCCTATCAGTTGGGAAAAGTCTGCTCTTTCTCTCTCTTTTAGCAACAAGTGAGTGCTGACTCCCAAGATCTCTTTATAGGCTTCTTTTCTTTCCTCACACATTTGTCTGAGCACTGGGCCAATGGCTGAGACTTGACAATAAAAGCTTCACTACTACCACTCACTGTTCTTCTTCTTTTTAATCAAGCATGATACTCCCCACAGCTGAGACTTTCCTTCAAAAAAGTTGTTCCTTGAACCAGCCCTGCTTCCTCCTACCATTCTCACAGTGGTAGAATGCCAACTGGGGAGGCTGGTAACAGAAACAAGATGAACCAGCAGCAAGAGACTGGGTAAGGTATCTGGTCCTGAAAAGAGGCAGGTTCCAGAAAGAAAGGGATACAGCCCCTACTACCTAGTCCTGCTACAGTAGGAAAGGCAGAAAGTACTGCTGCGTGTGGGCATAGGGACAAACAGCACTGGTCTTCAGAACTGGATTACTACTTAGAAGAGGGCAGGAAAAATGTTTGGCACCAGAATGATTTCAGGGCATCCATTCACATGGGAAGATTCCCACTCTCCAAATTCACACCTTAGTGTACAACCTGCAAAGCAGGACAACTGTGCTCTCAGCTAAATACGTAAATGGAAAATAAGAAACAGCATGTATATTTTTTGTTTTGTTCTGGCGCATCACTGTTTCCCCTTCTGCGGGCTGCTCAGCCTGCAGAGAGCTCATTATTCCCTTTGTCTGCTGTGTGGACAAATGAAAATCAGGAAAGGATGTGCATGGGTTTTGTGTGATCGCGCGCGCGCGCGCGTGTGTGTGATGGGTACACTGAAAATGCAGAAGGACACTTAAGTCTCTTTTCCAGCAGGAGGAGTTACTTGGCTTTAAGGGAAACCATGGCAGTTGTGGCAGCAGAGTATTCTAACATCAATGGGGTAAGTGAATCTGTTCAAAATTTTAGTCCAACATTCAAAGGAGCTATCCATGATGCTAAATCTATTCTAGGGCCTGGGTCAGCATCTTGGATCACTTGTTTAAAGTGTAAATTAAAATCTGGACTGAATTCCCCACCCAACTGGCATCAGAGCTCACAAGTCACCTCTGCACAAAAGGTAAATATGAGGCTTCTGTTGCAGGGATGAGGGAACCCATGACATCTGTCAGATGTTGTAAGACTGCAGATCCTATCGTCCCTAAGCATTTGGCATGCCACCTGGGGCAGATGTGAGTTAGAATTCAACATATTTTGAGAAGCCATAAATCCCCCACCCCTGCTCTACAAGCCCATTACTATTTCAATGCTTCTTTAGCTTATGTACTGTTCTTCCAAATAGCAATTGTTTTGCCCCAGGATTGATGGGGAGCTGAGTAATGGGAGTCACAGGGTGGCCTACCACAGCCATTCTGGAATGCATCTGTATGTAAGGTCCAAAACCAGTCTGAAGATATCATCCCTATAAGTCTCATAGTTAAGGGGGTAGGGAATAACCTGCACAAGCAGTTTCTAATGCAACCTCTCCAGATGTACTTGTAATAGTTAGAACTTCATGTAGACTATTTCCAGTGCCAGAGTGCCAGACTCTTATGCTGCAACCCATTGACCCAGCCTTCCTCAATCAGATGCCCTCCACACATACAGGCTCAAAACTCCTTTTGCCACCAGCTAGCACTCCATTGCCTATGCTGGGTGGCAATGGTTTGTGTTGCAACCCTACACTTTCCATAGTCACCAGATTGAGGAAGGCTGCACCGACCTAGTCATTTCAGACAGATGAACCCAACTGCAATCCTAGTACTCTGGCTTGAATTATGCAAAGCCACCCTAACAGTTTCTTTTGATTTTCCACAGCAATTATTAAAGGCTTGATCCTTTGAAACAACTAGTCCAATACCATGAACACTTACTCTAAATTCAATTATTCTGTGACAAATGGATTTAGGATTGCAGCTTGAGACTCTGTCATCCCTGATAGAGCTCTGTAAGCAGGACTGAGAAGGCCTAGGAGCTTTTGAAAATTTTACTCTGATTTCCAAATGTCAGGCTCCCAGCTTTGGAAATGTTGGCTCAAGTGCTTATAGCTGAATAGTAATATATCGCATGTAGCTTTTAAAGCAATATGGTGGCTGATCACTTCAAAACCATACTTTCTATGCAGGCAAGAGCAAATGTGTATGATGACATGAATTTTCACAATAATACACAGTGCATATGTTTTACAGAACATGCAAGCAAAAGAGCATGCCAATCACATCACTCTGCAGGGTTCCATTAAAGGAGCTGTATTCCTCTTTCAGCATCTATCCAGAGATATTCCATGACAGTGAAAAAGAAACAATGAAGCTCAAAGTGTAAAAAGTATCACTTGCCCAAGGCATTTAAGGGAAAATTTGCAAATTATTTTTCAAAAAAATTGTTCTCAGATTTTTAAATTATTTCAATAATTTTGAATTGAATCGAATTCTTTTGAATTCTTTTGGTAGAACAAGCACAAACATAAACAGACCAGACATTTTTTTAATTGTGATATAAAGAAGTGACTTTCAGAACATCAAAAACTCCTCTGATGATCTAATTGATACTACTGCTAGTTCTTGCCCCTCAGCCTCACCTGCTTTATTACATATCCTTGAGTGATAGCTGCCAAATCTAGTAATAAATACTCAATAGTAACAAAAGAGCAACAACTGAAGTGAGTCCCTAGCTCTTTTAATACACACTTTGTCTTCTATCTATCTGTCTACCTATCCATCCATCCATCCATCCATCCATCCATCCATCCATCCATCCATCCATCTATCATCCATCCATCTGTGTCACTCTTCCTTCTTGAGAACAAAAGATCAGTTCCTTTCTAGAGGAGACACTTTAAAAAGTCTGCCTATAAAATGAATTTACACTCTTCTCTCAAGCTGGAAGAATTTTTACAGATTTTGGATGATTAGTGCTATCTCCATGTGAACATCTATTGAAGGTATTAAGCTAATAAGTACCAGTACCTTTTGTTCAGAAAAGATGACAAGATAAGAGGCCCAGTTATAATTGGCTCATGTCTGAATACTGTACAAACACACACACACACACACACACACACACACACTCCAAATCTACTTGGGAGAGCAAGCAGACACCTCACACACTGCTTTGCCTGACATTCCTCATGTTCCAACCCATCCTGCCAGTCTCATGACTCCAATGGAGGCCCCTGACAACCACTGAAGAGAATGGAACCAGGCCTTCTGTATACCTTCCCTCAAATCTTAGTGGTTGTGAACAAACTGTGTCTAAGAACGCTGAGCCATGTTTTATATTTTCAGTTGGTGAAGACAGATAAGGCATTGGTTCTTGTGGGTTTTTCGGGCTTTGAGACCATGTTCTGGTTAACCAGAACACAGTCTCAAAGCCCGAAAAACCCACAAGAACCAATGGATTCTGGCCATGAAAGCCTTCGACTCTACAGATAAAGCAATTTTTACTTAAGTTCTAATAGCAATCCTGTAAGAACACCCAAAACCTTGTTGAGGAATTTATCCTACACAACTGTGAATTTTGCAGAGAAAAAGGAATACAGCTTCCTTGTATAGTAATAATATACTTGGACTTCCTTTACAGTTTTGTACATATACTATTTCAAGAAGAGTATCAGCCACTCCCCACTTCATCCACCACCTGAGATTCTCACCATAGGGTGAACCAATGACAGCTGAGAATCCATCTTGATCTGCATTGGATTGGTATAGCCTCCAGGGCTCTCGGGCCTCTCTCCTCCGTTACTGCCTGCCCACATGAATGGATCAGAGAGGGGATGCTGTCCTGGGCTGATTGTCTTCATTTCCATTTCTAGCTCCAGTTCCAGTTCTGCTTCCTCCTTTGCTTCCTTGTTACTTTCCTCCAGGTGCTTCATCAGTACAGCAATCACCACATTCACCAGGACAAACTGGGCTGTCAGCACAAAAGAGACGAAGTAGATAGGCGAGATGACAGTGTTGTAACAGGTGGACTCTTCATCGCAGTCTCTCAGTGTGTCCTAGGAGGGAACAAAGGGAAGGGGGGTGGAAATAGCTGAGGCTTATGAGAGAACTATTGGCAACTGTCCACTTGAATTTGCAGTTTGGACTACTCACCTTCCAGATACCAGCCCAAATAGTTTTTAGAGGAGTGGGTAAAATATACCATAGAATTTCTGAAGATGAATTTCCTCCAGCCCTCCACCATGTTTCTGTGGAATTTCTGTAACCTAATCATCTGCTTCTGCCACCTTGATCCTTCCCAGAATTTATGTTCCCATGCCAGGACACAGCCTTTGCAAGGACCGCTCACTCATTCATACACATACTTTTTCAAAGCTGCACAGCATCATAAGGATCTATAGAGAATTCAGAGCCTTTGTGATGGCTGCAGCTTGCACTGACTCTGATAGGAACGGCTCCTTGAGTCTCACAGGGTACTAAAGGCTTTTGCCTGTAGTATGTTCCAAGAGATCCCTAAAACAAACTAGCCAAACAAACAAACACCTTTCACCTGTCTTTGAGTTTATTTTTTTGAGTCATTGCTTTGAAAATGACACTGTTTCAAAAGTGTTCCCTTCATTCAGGAAGCGATGTCCGTGCTGTAACCTTTGTTTGTTCTTAATAATATCAAACTTGACCATTCTGAGGATGTCATGGTCACAGTGTGAGCCCTGATTGGCTTGGATCAACCTGTGAAGGTTGGAGGAAGGAGAACAAAGCCCTAGCGAGGAAAAAAAGAATTGCTGAAGCAGCAGCAGCAGCAGCAGCAGCAGCAGCTAGAGGAAACTGGCACTGGGCAAGATTGAAAAGGGAAATCAATTTGTAACACACAGAGACACAATAGCTAATCTCTGCTTTAAAAGAATCAAAATAGGGAAATATTCAGCATAGCTCCTCAAACCATGAAATGGCTGTCATCGTCTTTGACTCCATTCTCATTCTAATGCAGATTTTACCTTCATTATTCCATTCCAGTTATCCCCTGTAGATACGCGGAAGAGTGTCAAGAAGGCCATCCCAAAGTTGCGAAAAGTTGCATGCCGCCCCAAGCCCTCACAGGGGTGCGTGTCATCACATTCTGTGTGACCAACCAAAATTAAAGACAATTAAGTCACAGATTTCCTTAGTGAATACCCGCTTTATTTGGCCTCCACCAATTCTTTGCCAACAGGTGCAGCAGGGAACTTACCAAGATCTCCAAACAGCTCCACCCCAAGTGCTGCAAATATGAAAAACAACAACATGAAGAGAAGGCCCAGATTCCCCACCTGTAAAGAGAAAACAAACAGAGGGAACAATTAAAACTTCATTCATACATGTTTCCTCAAGGAACTCTCGTTATGAGGGATATCCCACGTTAGTCTGCACTGTAAATGATGCCTCTCCTTCTCTTTTCTCCTTAGCTCTATCTAACAACCTGGAAAAGCCCAGCCTTGAGATTTCCCATGCCAGTAAACATAATCCAAAGGCTGAAGTCCTGAGCAGTTAGTGTGTGGGTGCAATGAGTGTTATAGTGTAGTGTAGATATGCATGCACATAGAGGTTGTTTTGAAAGTTTTTACTGCTGCCAGTCACTCAGCAGAAAAAACAAATATATTCTAAATGGAAGGTCACTTTGCCCATTCTCCTACTTGCTTTACTTTCTTTACTCAAGAAGAACTGAAAATTCTTAAAACCTTTAAAACTGTCCTGTAAAGGACTGTAGCATCAGGTTGTTACACATGGTCTGTTGCACAGATTGTGAGATTATGCCAGCAATGTGCCAATAATATAGCTTTGGCATTTCTGCTGGTACAAACGTTTAGGGTCTATGAAACTAGTGTTTCTAAGCTGCCACCTACCAGAGAAAAGCTGTCAAATGCTGAAATTTTCAGACTTCTATTTCACTCCAAAGTCAGAGTACTCTAGATCATCTCATTTATTTGTGTGGAAAGGCTTGTCTAATTCCCTATGTCATGCGACATTCACCAATTAACCCTCCATTCCGGAGGCTTTTTGTGGGGTAACTACTTCATTATTAAGCTGTTGCTAACTGTCCTACGATGTTCCTTGTTTTTGGTTCGAGAAATGTCGAGTTGTTCCAGAACATTTTGATGCCTGATATAAAGGACAAGTTAGCACCGCCCTCTCCATTTCATGTACAGCAACTTGAGGTTGCCAAATTGAAAACTGGAAATGGCTCCTGTACCTGTACAGAAGAGAGAATTTCAGCAGGTGACAGACATGTTGCTCAGACAGACATGTTGCCCATTTCATAAGTCAATTTCCTTCTTTTATGGTTTGGGTAGTTTTTTCCCCCTGGCCTTGTACAAACCCAGCTTTTTAAAAATTGAGAATCCTATGGAGAAATATCAAAGATTTCTCTCTTATTCTCTTGTCCATCAAATCAAGTTATTTATTTGTTTGTTGTTTGCTGTTGTTGTTGTGTGTATGTATTTAACATTATTATTTTTAAAGACATCAATCCTGCACCCTTGAGAAAATGAAGCATGTGCTTGCTGCATATATACAAAGAAGACCAACCAGGCAGTGAGTTTAAGCAAGTGACAAATTGATTTGAACTAAGATATGAAGAACTAAAATTGAAGAATTCTGGTATGACCTAGAAACCAAGAGATGCCCAAACACTAGAAGGGAAAGAATTACCAGTCTTACTTACTCCATAGCATTCAGTCCTGAGAAAACGAGGGTAAGAAATAAATACAGGAAAGGGAAAGATTTGCAACAGACTTTTCAAGGCAATGAGAAACCTGAGAGAAATGCAGCTGAGGTCTTGATGACAAGACACTAGAGGTTACCTGAGGCAGTGCTTGCATGACTGTGTCCAGTAGAGCTCTCATCCCTACAGCCATCTTCAACAATTTCAGCACTGTAGAAAATGAAATGTTCATTGTGTCATTGCCATTGTACTGGTGTGTGAAAAGGAAAATGTCCCAACCAGTTCCCTAAGCATCACAGCAAATCTTTTCTGCTGGAGATGAAAGGGTATGGCCATGCTCCATGATATGTGCTGCAGCTGCCAGGACATAGCAGCTACAATCCTGTGAACATCACTGCCTGCCTAGGGGCTTTAGGAATAAAACCTCATCTTCCTTCCTCCTTAAATTGGGTGCTGCTGACACTGTGTCAGGCACACACAAGTGACCTTTTCTCCCGGCAGTGAACAAAGTAAACTGGTTTGGAAAGGTCAGGAATCTATCTAATGTACAGACTGTGAGAATTCAGCTTTGAGCTAAAGAATTAAGAAGCCATTGGTCTCAATGGTATAGAGACTGAATTGCAGTCTTATTCTTTGATTTTAAATCCAAGATGCACTAAACGAGCGAACTCACGACCTTCAAAATCAAGGAATTTATAGCCTAATGCCACCAGCTCCAATTGTCTGTAACAAACTTGTTTAATACTTTGTTGCCTGCCTGGGATAACACCTTCTATAACTCCCTTGTTGGAAATATAGGAGCTAGAAGTTCACATAGCATGCCTGAGGGCCAAACAATTCCTGTCTTTCATGATGTGCAATGCCTGCCACACGAACAACTTGGTCACAGTGGTGATGGAAACCTCCTACTTTTAAACACAAGTGCTTCAGTGTAGAGCTGGAGACACTCATGTTCAAATCTCAGTTTGCTCATGATGCTCATTGGGTGACTTTGGGCCAGTTACTCCCAGTCTAAAACACCTCACAAGGTTGTTGTGAAGATAAAACAGGAGAGGGAGAGAACTATGTATGCCACCTTGAGCATCTTTGAATAAAAGTGGGATATAAATCTAGTAAACATGTGAGTACTGGTACAATTCTGTGGACCCTGAAACAGCATCCAGAAAGGGAGGGAAATAGGATCTCCCCCTCCAAGGTTAAAGACAAAGTACTGGGCTCAGAGATGTCCCTTCTCCAGGTTTTTGCAGGCTTTTGTTCTCCAATGGAGGTCAGAAGGGATATGGGGACACGGCATGGGAGGACCAGCAGAGGACTTGCATCTGTAAGATCCTAAGCCCTCCTGGTCCAACAGAGAGAAAGTCATTCAAAACCAAAGCAAAACAAAGGGGGAAAAAACAGAGAAGACTGCTCCCCTGACTCTGGAGGCTGGCGATGCTCCAAGGTCAGAGCACTCCACAGCTAATAAGAGGATTACTCTGTAAGGAAGTTAGAAGCAACAACCTGAAGACAATGAGAGCAAGACAAAATGCACTGAGATGAGTATTAGCCATGCAGATTATATTTGAAATGTGGCCATGCTGTATGGGAACCGCTACTATGTCAGAAATCATCCGTTCATCTGGGACCAAACATTCTGGAAGATGGGATGCCTCCAATGTGATGGGAGACTGACCTCGGGCAATCCTCAGGACTCTCATGATGCGGATGATGGTGGGGTTGATAGGCAGTGATGCATTCACCTCGATTTCTTCCAGTGTGATCCCCATGATGGACAATAGCACTATTGCCAGGTCTAATTGGTTCCATCTGAAGGCAACACAAAGATCAAATGGAAAAATCTACTCAGTTATTTGAGGGCAGGGAGGGGGCTTATGTGACAAATGAATTCCAACCATTTCAGTCATTCCAGCCATCCTGAACTGACATTCCACCTGAAGCCATTTTTTGAGATGAAACATATTAAACAAAAGAGTTATTATCAGATTATACACGTAGTCAAGACTGAACACACTGTAGACTGGAAGAGAAAGGGCAAAGCCGAAATTGAATTCATGCAGAAGGAATCACAGAATCACAGAAATGTGGAGTTGGAAGAGACCACACGGGCCATCCAGTCCAACCCCCTACCATTCAGGAATACCCTCAAAGCACTCCCGACAGATGGCCATCCAGCCTCTGCTTAAAAACCTCCAAGGAAGGAGACTCCACTACACTCCGAGGCAGCATATTCCACTGCCGGACAGCCCTGACTGTCAGGAAGTTCTTCCTGAGGTTCAGGTGGAATCTCCTTTCCCGCAGCTTGAATCCATTGCTCCTTGTCCTGGTCTCTGGAGTGGCAGAAAACAAGCCCTCTCCCTCCTCTACATGGCATCCCTTCAAATATTTAAACATAGCTATCATGTCCCTTCTTAACCTTCTCTTCTGCAGACTGAACATACCCAGCTCTCTATCCTCATAGGGCTTGGCTTCCAGGCCCTTCACCATTTTGGTCGCCCTCCTCTGGACCTGCTCCAGCTTGACCATGTCCTTCTTGAATTGGGGTGCCCAGAACTGGATACAGTATTCAAGATGAGGTCTAACCAAAGCAGAGTAGAGTGGTACCAATACCTCCCTCGATCTAGACACCATACTCCTATTGATGCAGCCAAGAATTGCATTGGTTTTCTTGGCTGCTGCATCACACTGCTGACTCATGTTCAGCTTGTGGTCTATTAAAACTCCTAGATCCCTTTCACACATACTGCCATCTAGCCACGTGTCCCCCATCCTATATTTCTGCATTCCATTTTTTCTACCTAAGTGTAGGACCTTACACTTCTCTCTGTTGAATTTCATTTTGTCAGCTTTGGCCCAGCTCTCCAATCTGTCCAGGTCATTTTGAATTTTGATCCTGTCCTCTGGCGTATTAGCAACCCCTCCCAATTTGGTGTCATCTGCAAATTTGATGAGCATGCCCTCTATTCCTTCATCCAAGTCACAGATGAAAATATTGAACAGCACTGGGCCCAGGACAGAAAACTGTGGCACCCCACTAGTCACTTCTCTCCAGGATGAAAAGCAGCCATGGGTGAGCACCCTTTGGGAATGGTCAGTCAACCAGTTACAGATCCACCTGACAGTAGCTTTGTCCAGCCCACATTTTACTAGCTTCTTTGCAAGAATGTCATGGGGAACTTTGTCAAAGGCCTTACTGAAATCGAGATATGCTACATCCACAGCATTCCCTTCATCTATCAAGCTAGTAACTCTATCATAAAAAGAGATAAGATTAGTCTGGCATGACTTATTTTTGAGAAATCCATGTTGACTTCTCGTGATTACCGCATTGCTTTCTAAGTGATTAGAAACTGACTGCTTAATGATCTGCTCCAGGATCTTTCCGGGTACTGACGTCAGGCTGACTGGGCGATAATTATTTGGGTCCTCTTTTTTTCCCTTCTTGAAGAAGGGAAACTTGAATGATAAAAGAAAGTATGGGTTTAATTTTCTTTAAATGTTTTATTCACATTTTCAGATTTCCAACTATGGTTGTCATTAAACTTAGGGAGACTCTTTCCAGGGTTAAAAAGTTAAAAATTATTTGTCCCTAAGGTTCAGTCACCATTGCAGGGCAAGCCAGAAAGAAGGTTCTGGGGGTTCTATGGAGGTCCCCTAGAGACAGGAGCAGGAATAAATTCCGGAATGCACATATAATTAATCAGCATAGAAAAGGGGGAGACTAGGCTCCACATGCTTGTAGATGGACCAAAAAAGCTTTTTTAAAAGAATAAAATTCCGTCCATCTACAAGCATGTGGAGCCTAGTCTCCTTCTTTTCTGCTGCTCCCCTAGAGACACTAGAAGGAGGGATCAAACATAAGGGAGAAAAGGACATTACTCAAGGTTCACGGAGATGTAGGGATGTAAAGAACATCCACAAAAGTTCTCATTCTCAGGGAGAGAGGTTTTCTCAACAGACCAGAGCTAAGAGGACAAGCTTCAATGAGATACAGGCACCTTTGCTCATACTTTCCATAAAGTACCTCGTAATTTGCAATATGCAAGTAGGTAAATAATACTGGCTTTCTCTCTAATATGACCTTAGCCATGATGGGATCCACCTTACAAAACAAATCTGGGGTACCACTGAAAAGACAGAAACATTTCAATAAAATAGTTTATATAACATCACCCCAGGGCTTTCTGATTTTCAGCTTTATGTTCTGAAAGGTCATTCTTGAGCTATCTCTATACATACCATAAGTTTTTCTGCAGTCAATATTTTGCTGCTAAGGATCGTGCAACCAAGGATCCATTAGGTCAGCCACATCCCCGTATTTATAATGACACAAAGAAATATGAATGTGAGACACTAGAATGTTTCCACAAATACTGTCCCTATGAGCTTGGAAAGTTTAGTAGATCAGTATTTACCTGTCTTGAAAGAACCGGCGAAATCCAAATGCAATCAGCTTGAAAACAGATTCCATGACAAAGATGATAGTGAAGATGTAATTGCAAATCTTCAGAGCTTCATCAAGAATCTGAATACATAGAGACAATCTCTAAGTTATTGGTAGACCTTAACAAGGACTGATTTAGCTGCCTAGAATGATCGTGTTCTCTTTTCTCTTCTTTCTTTCTTTCTCTTACTATGATGCACTGCATCTTAGGGTTGGCTGAGTATTTGAATCACAAATTTTCTTCATAACTACACAAAATCAACTTGAGATTTAAAAACAAAACAAATGCAGAACACAGTCATACTGACAGATTCACCCATCCAGGCTTTGAGTGTGTAGCTCTTGAAAGCATAGTTTTTAAACACTTTTCATTCAACTATGCTTCAAGAAATGAATTAGAGTTGTCACCTCTTTTTTTTTCTTGATAGCTTCCAAATCTTTAAGAGGAACTACAACATTGTCCTCCCTGTGCCTGTTATTTATTTATTTAATTTATACCCCTTATAAATTATAAATTATATAAATTAAAGCTTCCTTACATCATGAAGCCCAAGGTAGCTTACAACAAATCAAAACAAAGTAACAAAATGTTATTTTTGATGTTATTATAGAAAAGTTAAAAACAAATGATTCTTTCTGGTATCCTCGCCAAACATATCTGTGATGGTGTTGGGACCATGAGAAAGCCTTCCTCCAAGGATCTTAAAACTTGGGCAGGCTCATATAGAGGGAAGCAGTCTGGATCCAAGCCAAGCAGGGCTTCAAAGATCAAAACCAACACTTTCTGTTTTGCCCAGAAATGGAACTTTTCAACAAGGGAGTTATATGGTCCCTGTAACCAGCTCCAACCAGAAGTCTGGCTGCAACATTTTGGACCTCTGGAAGTTTCCAAAGTCAGCCTCATATTGATAGGGGGCATTACAGTAATCCAAACAGGATATAATCAAGGCATATGTTACCACAGCCAAATCTGACACCTTAAAGAATAGGCACAGCTGATGTACTACTTTTAGCAATGCAAATGCACTCCTGACCATTGTGGAAACCCAGGCATCCAGGCTCAGACCTGAGTCCAGCACTATGCCCAAGCTGCAAAATTGAGATTTTAGGCAGAATATTATCCAGCATAGACTGGATCAGATTTTCCTTCTGTAAGGAGAAAAAAAAAAAATCACCAAAATCCATACATTCCTTCAAGAACAGGGACATGAAGAATTTGAGATTTATATAATCCGAAAGTGTAGAATGCAAAATTTACAGATATTTCTACCCTTATTTCTTTTGGTGGCAATCCTCAGGTACAGGGATAGTGCCTCTGAGGCCACGGGATGAATCAGTGATTCCCCATTCTGAGGTTGTCAGCAATATTCTGATGAAGGGGAGGGATATGGGAAAGAGATGGAGGAAGACAGATTTTGAGAGAGAAAGAGAGAGAGAGAGAGAGAGAGAGAGAGAAGTAGATCTGATCTTGTATCCTTCTCTCACTCTGAGCCCAGCTTGGGCACCATTTTGGCTCCAGGCTGAATTCAGTAAGGAAGCACTGACATGGTAATATTCCAGCTTTACTCCTCAGGCAAACCATCAGCCAGAGCTGATCTGTGCTAGGAACAAATATTTCCAGAAGAACTTCCAGCTCCTTTATTTGGTTCTCAAGCCATTGCTTGCCTGTACTTCTGTCACTGCTTGCCTGTTCATATAGTTATGAAATGAAGAATAGTTCTCATCAATTTTCATTCTCATTTGAAAACTGCTTGCGTTTTGTATAAGGTAGGATGTTTTTTGGGCCTAAAGGCTGCTCTAGCACTCTCATTGTAGCCAATGGTGAGGGGAAATCACAGAAGTTTTCAGTCAAACAAACAAACAAACAAACAAACAAACAGCAATGGAGGACCACAGCCGCACTGATATAGAAGTAAAGTTTGCTTGCACTGATACCTAGCCAACTGGCCAAACAGAAAATGCTATTCAAAATGCACTTGGTTCCTTCTTTGTTCTTGCACTGAGTTTTTCTTCTTCCTCTCATCCCTCAGTACTTGTTCTACATATTGCTTCTTCCTGATTTTGCCTTTTGGGATCAATCTTCGAAGATTTCAGCTTTCTTTTGACATAAAGGGCTCCTTCCTGAAGAAGCATGAGTTTTTGCAATAACAGCTTCTTGGGTTTCACTGGTGGTTTGCTGGCTTGGGCTAAGAAGGCAGCTTGAAAGGCTGCTTCCTCGCATAGCTGTTGCTGTTGTATGCTTTGGCTTATGGCAACCCTAAGGTGAACCTATCATGGGGTTTTCCTGGCAAGATTTATTCAGAGAGAGTTCTCTATCGCCTTCCGCTGTGACTGAGTGAATGTGATGTGGCCAAAGTCACCAAGTGGATTTCTATGGCTGAGCCAGGAATCAAACTCTGGTCTCTGGGGTCCTAGTCTAATACTCAGGCCACTAAACAGTGCTGGCTCTCCCTGACACATTAGGCTCCTCAAAAAGCTAAGATCATCAGCAGAGGCACTGTAGCAAGAGGCTAGGCTACTGGGCTCCATGTCCACTTGTGGAGTATGTGTTTATATTCCCATCTTGGATCTGCACTAGGGTTGCTCCAAGGTTTTGTTTTGTTTTTAAAAAAACAGGCAATAATTTCTGAGGTGGTCCTTTGGTTTGAAGGGCAAATGTACTCCTTTTTGAATTTTTAATTTTTTTAAAAGTGCCATTTCACTGATGCACTATAGCACTATAACTTTAATTTTTTTAAAAAGGAAAAAAGGAAAGGAGGAGTTGAGAAGGGAACATGTTGTTCCCATATATCTTGGAGTTAAAAACATACACATTTAAGGTGGGGAATAAAATGTTGCAGTTGGTGTTAGGGGTTGTTAGAAAATAGTCCAGGTAAACAAAAATAGTGCCTGGATATTTTTGAAAAGCTTGCAAACTACAGCAACAAAGACTGCCACCCCTGACACATTTGCCCCACCAGGGGTCACACTTGCCCCCTGCTCCAGTTGACAAGTGCTGTGTTTCTGACTTCAGCTTACACTCATCTTCATCTTTGTCTCTTCTGGACACTGAAACTAGATCACAACTTGTTCCTGTTTCCTGATCTTAACTGTAATTCTCCAGCTATATACTGCTTGTAGGCAACAGACAGACTTGTCATAATTCATCTTATAATAATGGTATTTAAATGTCTTGTGTTTCTTCAAATGGAAAAAGTGCTGAGGCAGAGCTGAGCCCAGAATTATGGGTGCTGACACCCAAAACAATTACCTACCCAGTCCTTGCCCTGACACCAGTTCTAGAAAGCCATAAAAAACCCAGGTGACCTGACTGCTGTACATTTAAGCTCCTTCTTTCTTGTTTTCTTTGCATCCTTACTGGCAAGAAACAGAATATAACTTAGAATTTGATGACTAACTACTTTGTTGCTATAATGACTTTCTGCTTTCTTAAGCCAATACTTGTCTTCATTTTCTGTGTCACTTCATTAGACAGAGAGCCAGATGCAGATCCTCATGTGTTTTGTTTGTTCCTCTTATTCTGTGTACACTCAAGAGGGAAGGCCCTTTCATGCTTCTGTGTCTTCTCCCCAGTAACAATAGACACGGCTTGTTGAACAACAAACACAGTTTGTCAAAACCACATACAGCTAAAACCCTATCTTCCTTTTCCACAGGTCCACTTTCAACTGGCTTAATGCAAGTGTTGTTTGAAGCGTGCCTTGTTAAACATTCTTAGAGTAAAGTTCTGCCCAATTTGGGCTGTGTTTTTAGCATCAAAAGGAGCTTCCAAGAAGTGTGAGGTGTCTACTGAACCCTTCCCTCAAAATGTACCTTTGCTTTTTTGCCCCATTGGCAGCTCCTTGAACACTAGTTTTTAAAATAATTTCATCTCGTTGCTGTCTATGTGGTCTCAAACTATCAGGGAATAAGTTAGCCCACATGATGAGATCATCTCATTAGACAGCCAATCAAATGGGCAATGTCCCACAAAGGAGGCAGTCAATTTTTTCCTTCTTTTGCACAGATAAAGCCATTTCTGCACTAGACTGTTCTAGTGCTATTATTCTGCTTTCAACATCCTATGGAATCCTGGGGTTTGCAGTTTAGGGAGGGGCCTTTGAGGATTCCATAGGATGTTGAAAGCAGAATAATAGCACTATAACAATCTAGTGCGGAAATGGCCTAAGAGACTATAGTGGTATGCATCAAAGGCAGTCAACCAACTAACCAGTCACTTTATTTATATTCTGCCCTTTCTCCAAAACTGAGACTCAAGGTGACTTACAGAATAAAAAAAAAAGCAAGTGAAATCACATATAGCTAAAAATATACAAAAAGTTTAAGATTAAAATAATATTAAGCTATAGAATTGTGTGTTGTCTGCCTTCAAGTAGTTTCCAAATTATTGCGACCCTAAGGCGAACCTGAGGTTTTCTGGGGCTGAGATTTTGTGAAGCACCCAAGGTCACCCAGTAGGTTTCCAAGGCTGAGCAGGGATTCAAACCCTGCTCTCCAGGACCATAGTCTAATGCTCAAACCACTATATCATAAAATATAAAGTACCCACTTAAAAACATAGATTAAAAATAGCACAGAACTAAAACAGAAAACCCATTATATAAAACAATCAATTTCTAAATGCTCTGGATGCTGAAAAGACAGGGAGCTATGAGTCTATGAGTCTTTGTAGAACACCTTCTCCCACATTCCCAGGAATCATGCTTATGAAGTTGGTTGGACTGAGAGAAATGCCTCATGCAAAGATCATAGAGTTTGGGCAGGCTCACATGGGACGATATGGTTATTCAGATAGCCCTGAGCTGTATAGGGCTTTATAGGTCATAACCAGCACTTAGAATTGCGCATGAAAACATACTAACAGCCAGTGGAAGTATTGCAACAAAGGAGTTGTATGCTTCCCATAACCAGCCCCCATTAACTATTTGGTTGCATCGTTTTGGACAGGCTGAGTTTCTGAATATTCTTCAAAGGCAGCCCCACGTAGACTGTATTACAATAACATAAATGGGATTGAACCAATGCAAGTGACATCATTATGAGGGCAGACGTCCTAAGGAATAGGTTCAGTTGACACACTAATTTTAATTGTGCAAATGCACTCCTAACCACCACCAGGTTCAAGACTGAGTCCAGGAGAACACCCAAACTTCAAAGCTGCATTTTCAGAGGGAGTACAACCCCATCCAGCACAGGTTCAATTCCTGTTCTTTGATCTGCCTTGCAACTGAACAGGAGCACCTCCGTCTTATCTGGGTTAAGCTTCAGTTTGTTCACCAAAAGACAAAACTCTCTGTCTTGCCACACTGCAGTGGAATGTAATGAAACTGCAAGAGAACATGCTGAGACAATGTACTCTGTTCCAACTAAGGAGCTCACCATTCAGAAGAAAGCTTCTCTGTACCAATTACCTACTGGACTAGGAACTTCACTTCAATCTGATTTGTATCCAAATGTAAATCTAAATACAGCATCCATCCATCTGCAAAGTACTGCTTTCAATGAGAGACACATTTCCTTCCTACTGAATGAGATATAGCTATCTGAGAATGAGTATCTGTACATGCATTCTACTGAGAGTTATACAGACAAAACCTGCACATCCAGTGGCGTGATCTCCACACACATGAATACAAGGTTGCATGAAGCCCTGTGTTCCATTACTGTCAATGGACGTATCGGTCTCACATCTGCATCAGTGTGGGTGCATGGATGTTGCATCCATTGATGATAATGGGATACAGCATTTGCATTTTTGGTTTTATGTGAGGGCTCCTGGAACAGAACCGACATATATGCGGAGGGCACACTGTACAATTTAAGCAGGGGTTTATGATCCAGAAAATGAAGAGGATATGAAACTATGGATCTCATTACTTGGATCCATTGTGCTGGTTTGACAGGCAGCCACAATTATCGAATTGCATACTAAGACTTGATGGTAGAAATAGTTGACTGCCCGCATACTACTCATTAACAACAAATGTATGCTTTTAAAGTTTATAATCAGCACATTGGATTGAGGAATGCCAGACACAGTTCAGAGAAGCACTTATATTTCAGTATGAAGCAACTGGATCATACAGCCTTCCAAAGTATTTACAAGACAAAGCAACAACTTAGGTCATGTGCTCTCTCGTGAACATGATGTTTTAACCCACTATCTTCATTTTAATCATTTCACATTAGACATTCAAGCGTCGTCCTGCTTCAATGACTGTTTCACCTTTGCTTTTGTATTGCATTGACTCCTTGTCAGAGCAATAGGGAATAAAAATAAGCACAGGGGAACAAATTGGCAGTCATTCCCATCTAACTGTCATAAGCAAGTGATTTGGCAGTTCACTGCAAATGGTTGTTATTATAATTTGAATGTGATCCTAAATATAGCTATTTGGCAAGTTCATATACTGAGGGTCTGCCTCTTAGCCAAAATGCTGAGTCACCACAGTAGAAACAAAGAGAGGCACTTGGTAGCCAGTCTTGCTGGATAACGTGTCCCTGAGTCTGCAGAATGGATTGGATAGACCCCTAATGCACTACAGGGGTCAAAAGGGGTAAAGATTTCAAGATATGACCTAAGAATGGTTAACAACAATAACCATCACCACCCCTACCACCCTCATATCATCTCTGCCCTGCTATGCCAAGTCCCATTGCTTACAACACTTTCATTTATCAGCTTTTGTTACTGCTTTGAGACAACAATTCAGGTACTTCATTGCCTTCCAAAGAAAAGGAAATATCTAATCAGCTTGATACTTGCTTGTTTAATTTGAATCCTTCAGTAACTGCAGACGCCACTGTGTATATGAGGAGGGTGGGCACAATGTCAAAATGAGTAAATATATTGTTTTGTAGCCTCACTGATGAGTAATTACCCCACCCCACCCTGGTTACATTTACTCTTGTGTTTGATAGCTTATAATCATTTTCAGATCAATTTCTTGCTTGTCTCATTTAGGATTCAGTGATGGTTAAGTGATGAATTCCTCCTGCTTAGCTGTTGCTGGTTCTGAAGTGTGCTTCTGGAAGGCCACCTCAGCAGACCACAACTAGTTCAAAAGGTGGATATAGATACTTTAAGTAGATATATCAAACTAATAAAATAAATACTGTAGTTGCCATATGCTGGCAAACTACCTTATGCCTGGAGTTGATTGTACTTACTTCTACTTGCATGTTATATGACATTTGATATTCCTACTCTGACGTTCCCTAAAGTGTCGCAGCCTGAATAGAAAATGATCATCCTTGCCACAGGAAACAGAATTAGAATCCAGAGTTTCTGTTATTTGGTGTACATAACTTCATATACAAGCCATAATTCTGCTTATTTGCCTCATCCAACCTCTTTATGTTAAAGTCATTGCTAACAGTAGAACTATGCACTGCACTTTGGGATTTTATCATGCTCTCTCAGAGGTAATTTTGGAAAGTAACAAAATGAAACACAGAATGTGTTCCAATAATAATCTGGAGGGTTTTATCCTAAACTTGTCATTCTATGTCTTACTCTGAGGCTGCCATCAGATGCCATCTTAAACCATAGTTTAGTATTACAAGAATGAGCTGTGACTGAGTAATGGGCTTCCCCATCATTTCCTCATCAGAGGGAGAAAAGAAGAGGAAAGTTATCTTTCACAGTTTGAAACAAACCAGTTTCCTGCATTCTTTTCAATATGGGAAACTATGGCTTGTACAAATCACTTAGCTAATACAACATTTATCAAACCAAAATCAAATTGTTTTTGATACCTTTCATTAATTATGGATTGTGGAAATCACTGTTTTTCATTTTCAGACAAAATGCTACACTGCAGTTTTTATAAACTGTGAATGTAAATTTGTAACTGTACACAAAGGGGATAAAAAGAAGGCTAGGGTCTTGTGTTTGAGGCTCACTATGGTACATTCCTTATACACTAAATCATTGTTCAGCACAACATTTGAATGGGCCAGAATATCTTAGTGGTGCTTTTTGTAAAACAACAGCAATTCCATTTATTTATTTATTTATTTAGGCAGGAATGAAATGTAAGAAGATTACAATTTTTAGCAATACTCATCATCGGACAAAAATAAATTTGTTAAAATGGCTTTTGCAGTAAGCACTGCAGTGCCCAAGAGAATTCTCATAAGAATTACATGGGTTCTTCTAACCCAGCATTCTGCCTCCAGCAGGGCCAGTGAGATGCCTCAGAAAGCTTACAAATAAGACGCAAGTGAATAGCGATTCTCTGGTTCCCAAAAAAGAGGAAAGGAGGGAGAAGAAGGAAAGGAAAAAGCATGGAAGGCAGACAGGTAGGAAATATACCTATGGGTGTGCATATTGTGACCATTTATATGGGGTGTTCCCTTGATGAGAAGGGTAAAGAAAATAACATCCAAAACAATGATGTCAAAAATAAGTACCATCATGAACAGGAAAATTATGTTTCTTATAAAGGGAGTTAAAAAAAACCTATGTTACAGCCCCACGCACCCCTCCCGATTGATATGGTTTAATTAGTGAAATATTATTTAAATGGCAACTACATTAATTGGCATTCACATAAAATGGATCCTGAGGTGACTGGAAGGTCAAGCTGGGCAGACAAAAATTACTGACGGAAAACAAGTGATTGCAAGGTAGGTCAGCCAACACCCCTTTTAGGCATGGCTGAAGTTCTTGTCAGGCAAATTACCAAACAACTCTGGAGATAATAAGCTTAAGCTAAAGCTGGAACATCTCTGAGTGTACAATGGCCAAAAGAGCAGTTTCCACCAAAACAATGGATGTTTCCCTGCATTGTCCCCCAAACCTCTCCATAAAACAGAGCTATTATGACAGCTTTGTCCTCTTTGTCACATAAACACTAAGACCATTAGCTTCATCTGGACCCCACTGTCTGTGTTGCAACTCCTATTGGCCACTTGGCTGGGAGAGCCAGTCATACCCACACCCTCAGTTTTGAGTGATTCAGTGCAGTGTCTTGCCTTGCTGAACATCATGCTGTCACTCTGATTCCCAAATGAGAACTGTCCTTGGGCATTTGCCTGAGCCAAATCTCTGCTTTCTTTGCTGCCCTCTGGATCAGTAATTATTACCCAAACCCTAAAATTCCTCTGTCCACAACTTTCCTCCCTTTATCCTTCAGTTAGATCTTGTTAAGTTACCCCCTTCTTGCAGGCCTCCTAATTTTGAGCTAATTAATTCCTCATTGTCATGTGGAGGTACTGGAGTGATAGGTGGACCCTGAATCACCCATGTTTTGGGGTAACACCTAAAAACTGCTTTGTGGTTTCTGGGTTTCTTGTATCCTTCCAGGAAAAAAAAAGAAAAGAAAAAAGAAACAGTCTCCAAATATGTAGAAGGTCATCAGGTTTAGCTCTTCCTTGGGAAAGTTTAAGCTGACATGGTAGCTTTTCACCAACATTGAAGCTGACAGAAACAGTATTCAGAAGTGGATCCAGCAGAGTATAAGCTCTACATCTTTGTCAATTCTGTCTTGGCAGTAATTAAAAGCAAAGGGATGAATTCTCTGTGTTAGCTGAGAAGACTATTTGCTTCAGCATAGTTTTTTAAAAAGATTAACAAAGGATCCCTAGGGAAAGCATTTCCCACAGAGATTAGTTTGCCTAAGAGAAAAAGGACTAAGACTTGAGTACTAAAAGAGCCACAACTTCAGCCAACACTCTGTTCAGTTGTTTGACTAGAAAAGCTTGTTGTAAACAGATGATGTAATTGAAGATGCAGAAAACAAATGGAATGGAGTTTCTTACTCAGAGCTGCAAAATGCCAAAGGACCTGGGTGAGATTCTAAGAAATTACAGCCTTTGATGTTAAGGACCACCCTTGCACATTATGAAGCTCCTACAGAGAAGACACTGGAAGTAACATGTTACTTTAGAAGTCACTATGTGAAATCATTCACAAGTGGACAAATTCCGGGAAACCACACTATATGGCTTCTTGGAGCATGTAGGAATGGTGTGAAGAATTAGATCTTCGTGAATTCTGAAGTGAACTGACTTGACTGTAGTGCTAAGAGCAAGGTGCAGATTGGAAGGCAATTATCCTTCACATTTTGCATGGTGCAATTCTCAGCTCAACACTTTCAATATTTCTGATCTTCTGAAACAATGTAGCCCCAGTCCATCTTTTTATGCAGTCCCATGTAGCTAAATCACTGAGCAACTAATCTGAGTGGGAACATATATTCCTTTCTTCATCCAGCTTTTACAAGGGCTCTGGATGTGTACGGCAGATTGCAAATGCTCACTTTCAATACTGTAAATATGGTTTCCAAATGCTACCTCTGTCACTTACTTTGAATAATCTTTTAAGCACCTGATATCTGAAAATCATAGGAAGCAGCTCCTCAGCCATTGGCTAAATGCATGGTTTCCGCCAGATCCAGTTTGAGCTACCTTAATACTATCCAAATTGTAAAGTTCTTAATGACGAATGATTCCAAAGAAACCATGAACATTAGAGGTAAGGTAGAGGAAATTACTGCCAGTTTCCTTTGCTCATGAGAAAATGATTGCAGTTCTTAGCTGTTGGCTTCCGTTATTCCCTGTCTGTTTCTCAGGCATCATGATAAAGCACCTTTTAGTGCTTCATGAAAGCAGATCCAAACCCTATCTTAGTAAAAAGGCTCTCAGGAACCCCTACCAAGTGCTCTCCTCAGTTTCTGAAGAAGAGCTCCCAGTTTGGCATCTCTCATTCTTCCAGAGGTACATACCCTTAAAGTTATGAACTGACCTTTGGGAAATCTGGGTGACCAAAATGGTGAAAGGTCTGGAAGCCATGCCTGATGAGGAGTGGCTTAGGGAGCTAAGTATGTTTAGTGCGCAGCAGAGAAGGTTAAGAGGGGACATGATAGCTATGTTTAAATATTTGAAGGGATATCATATTGCTCCAGAGACTAGGACAAGGAGCAATGGATTCAAACTACAGGAAAAGAGGTTCCATTTAAACCTCAGCAAGAACTTCCTGACAGTCAGAGCTGTTTGACAGTGGAATATGCTGCCTCACAGTGTGGTGGAGTCTCCTTCTTTGGAGGTTTTTAAACAGAGGCTGGATGGCCATCTGTTGGGAGTGCTTTGATGTGGGTTCTTGCATGGCAGGGGGTTGAACTGGATGGCCCCTGTGGTCTCTTTCAACTCTATGATTCTATGAAATAAAATTTGATGTTTTTTTCTACATTTATAAATATGTTATTTGAGTTAGCCAAAAGTTAGTACTTTCATATTTTGACTTAACTGTAAGATGCACCCATGGTTCCCTTTTTCAAAAGACCTCTCTTGAGTTTCAGAAGCTTGTTCTGTGCTGTTCTGTGCCTTCAAGAAGGGATGCAATTTATCACTAATTTTCTTCTCGAAGAAAGCAATGGGTAATTTTAGTAATTTTCTTACTGCTCTGAGAAAGATGTCAAAATTGTGCAGTTTTATTCACAATTTGGGACTTATTCTGTGCAAATTTTGCATTTTTTTAAAATAAAACCCCAGAATTTTCTATGCTGGAAAAAAAATATTTCCCTTGCAGAAAAAAAAATAGTTTTTAGTGCAAATCAACCATGTGTGAATTTTGCATGGAATGTCCCCAACATTTTGCATTTTCTGTGCAAAACAACTTTTGTGCAGAATAAGTCCCAAACAGCTAATATTCTGAGATTCTTCTTGTCAAGGGTTTATTGATAGCTGAAATTTTTTTTTTAACAATTTTTGAGTATTTTCAAATATTCTTTCCACCTCTAACTTCAAGTCAACTACAACATATGGTGGCCCTATCCTAGGGTTCTCTTGTCAAGATTTATTTCAGAGAGGTTTGTGATTGGGTCCCTTTGAGACTGAGAGAATGTGACTTGTTCAAAGTCAACCAATGGGTTTCCATGGCTGAGTGAGAATCTGAACCCTGGTCTCCCAGAATCCTAGTCCCAAATGCAAACCACTATGCAGGTCCTGTATCAGAATATATACAGGAATACATAGTAACATGAATTGTACTAGGTCAGAGCATTGGTCTGTATAGTCCAATACTATTGACACTGACTGGCAGCAACTGTCCAAAGTTTCAGGCAGGATTCATTCCTACCTGGAGCTGCCAGTGAGTGAAGCAGGGGCCTTCTGCATTCAAAGCATGTTCTGAGTGATGGCACTGAGCTATGGACTCTTGAGTACAATGAAATGGTCTGAATATAGACTGAATGTATTAACTGAGTACTTTTGCTGGCCAAAAGGCCACTTCTAGTGAGAAAGCTGGATATAAACAAGTCCCCTGTATCATCATCACAATAAAGAGGATGGCACCAGGCTCAGTGTTTCTCTGTTTTGATTCTCCCCACCTCAGCTCTTTATTAATCGGAATAGATCTAGGTCCTCTGAAGGATGTTAATGTCTGCCAATCCTCTGTCAGCTTCTAACAATGCCATCATCTAGTGTTACTTTGCTATCCTACCTTGGGTTGCTGGTAGTGCTCCATGGCCATGGTGATGACATTGAGCCCAATGACACCCGTGATGAATAAATCCAGGTAATGGGTGGTGCACATTTGGTGAATCAGAAGTCGAAAGCGAGAATAGTCAGAGTAGTACGGTTTACATTGTGCTTCTGAAAAGGAAAAGAATGGAGAAGCAGAATAGATAATTTCTCTTTTTCGTAAGACTGATTCGGCACTGGCTATCAAAATTTCCAAGCTGATGCATTCATGTCCATTAACAATACTGTTTTCTACAAGGGCGGGGGAAAGGGGATTATGTTACCATTATTAATGCATAACAAAGCTACACAATCCCATATCTGTTTCAGCAGCTACAATAGAACATGCACAAAAGCCAGGCTTTCAGGATTAGAGACATGGTGACTATAGCATGGAATCATTTCAGGTTCCAAACTCATTTTTAATATTGAGATTTCTGCTTGAATATATCACACACACTTCTAAGTTTTATGCAAAAGAAAACAAAAACAATCAGAATTGGAAGAAAATGGTCTCTGATTACAGGATTTATGTTAAGAGTGGCATGATGCACGGTGAAGCAAGGTATCATTAAGTATCCTTTAAAACAGTTTAAATGTGTTTAAGTTTAAACACATTTACATTGTTTAATACATTTTCAAAGTATTCCTCAGTGTGTTAAAGTACTCTAAATGGTTTTAAATCTGTTTTATCTATATTGGCACCTTGATCTTGTGCTTAAAGGCAAGAGACAAATATTTTAATAAGTCAGTGAGTAAATAACTATCCTGTCTGAATGTGGCACGCAGGGAACATGTGGAACAGACTAATTCCTGGACAAGTTGAGGATGGTTTGCAGAGACTCTTAACAAGGAGAAGCAGAGCACTGCAATCGGGCAGGCTTCACATAACATTTTGAGGGTGTGTGTATATATGAAGGAATGTTCGAGTGCCCAAGGGATATATATTCTGTTAGACAGTTATAGTACAGGAGGGACTTTCTGCATGTAAAGCAGATGCTCCACTGCAAAGACTGAAGCATGCACACATACATATGAGACTGCAAGGGGATAAAAAGGTAACATGTTCCAATTGAGGCAGAAGAGGGCATGGGGCAAGCAATGTAGACTTTGAAGGGAAAGTACTGAAACTCAGAAAAGAAGACTTATACACAGCCACCCTGATATTCTGGGATGAATTGATGGGCAGGTTAAAACTACATTTGATAAATAAATGGAATAAAATATATTAGTGGATAGGTTTAAAGAAAGCAAACATATCATTCTGAAATCTGGGCTGGAGTTATGTGGAGAGCTGAGGCACTTTAAATTGCCAGTGCTGTGAAAACAATGTATGAAATAATGTGGGTGATTGCTCAGCCAGAGCTTCTGTCTAGGGAATAATTGGTCTTCAATTTATATGTGACTGCCCAAGTGCAGAGGTTCTGCTAGTTTCTTGTGTTTGGCTGCATCAGGGATGACACTTACTTTTTAGACCCTGAATGTTCCAGCAGATAAACTCATTAACACACCTAATCTCTAATGAGGAAATGCCACGTCTGAGTCTATAATTCAGGGCAATTTTCAAACAGGTATTATAATGTAGCATAAAATGAAAAGGACTGTCTTGAAGATGTCAAGAGTATAATATGATGCCTTTAATTAGATGATCAACTGGTTATGAAAATTACTGAGCTAAGAGAATTAAATGGTGTGGTATTTAGCTGCTGTTAACAAGTATAGGATTTCATGGCTCACTCTGAATAAAAATTTGGATACGATGACATATTAGAATCCATGATCTTGAGGAAAAACTAATTTTCAGGAGAGGGGCACTTTTGCAAGGCATGTGTAAACAACTCGTTTGTCAGATTGTCAATATTCTCACAGTCTAACCATGTAATTATCTAGCTGGCCAGTCCTTTTGTATGGTGCAGGAGCAAGGAGGTGCCCCTCCTTTCCAACCATGCATCCTAAACTAATATGAAGCAGAGGCTCTTCATGGGAAGATCCATTCGCCTGAGACTCAGTTTGCACTGTCTTTCTCCAGTCTTTGAGATGGAAGAATCACACGAATTGACCATTTGTGCACCTGGGACCCTTTCACATTACTCAGTTATAGTGATCTGATCCCATTTTGACTGGCATGGTTCCATTTTATTGAATCCTGAAGTTTGTAGTTTAGGGATGGAGTACTTATCATTCTCAGCCAGAGAACTCTAGTGCCTTCCCAAACTGACAATCCAGGAATTCTTTACGATGCAGCCTTGGCAGTCAATGGGGAATCATAGTGTTATACTTGTGTAGAGTGAGTGGGTATCTGGGATTACGCCCACAAGCAATGAGTGTGCTTCCTACATTGTGCTTCAGGTGGGCCTATGCAAAAGGAAAATCCAGCTAGTTAACTGCCTGACCTAAGTCTTAACCACAGGTTACACCATGTATTTCTTGCTTTGTTATGTGAACATTTAAACTGTCAAGACTGTGAGGTTTCAGAATCAGAGAGAAAAAACTCCCTCTGGACTTTGATCAAGAAAGCCCCAAAATTTAGTCGAGTATTTCCGAATAAGAGCAGTGTTGATCCTTGCTGTTAGAACAGCCAGTCTGTAGGTAAACTGACTATGGTATAATATATAATGCTATGGTATAATGTTGAAGAGATATAGAAGAATGGGTTTTGATGCTGAATTTATTCAGGATTTAAAAAAACAACCACCACAAAAATCTAGACAGGTTGATAGCTGGATGAATCATAACTTCCATCAGAGTTCTTAACTCTGCATAAATATCCATAAAAAAGTGAGATATCTCAAAAGCATTATGCACAAGTATGAAGAGGAAATTAACTAAAATGTTTGAATAATATTAAGTTCTGAACTGGGGCCTTGGCTATGAACCAAGTTATAATTTCAAAGAGAAGCTCGTTCTAATTTGCTGATCCTTTATTGTTCATTCCTTATCCATAATTCACATTCAACCAAGAAAAATGTCACCATTTGTGTCTTTTTCCTTGGGAGGATTTATTTATGAATAATTACACTGGAATGCAAGGGTTCAGCTATGACTGGCAGATTAGATCCCAACCCCATACAATAACAAAAAAGGCTATTAACAGGTTTTACTTCCCACAACAGAGATTGTAAAATGTTACCTGCATAGCAACAAAGCATGTGGCAGCATAACTTTCTAAGCAGGGTTGCTCATTTTCTCTTCTTTTATACAACTGCATTATTTGCACTTGTAAATACTGCATTATTTCGGATATACAGTGGGTGAAGACAAGTGTAACATTTCAGCAGAAGCCACTACAGGTTCTTCCTCTCTAGGGTGAGTTCAGCTTCACAATTTGCATGAGAGAAATATGTTTCATCAAACTGAATGCTGGAGCACCATCAGTTTGGTCCCCCTTACATGACCCAGGTGGATTGCCAGCATCTTTCCTCTCTCCCTGTTTTTCTTATTCAGTGCCACATTTCTGTTTACTTGTTTCCGCATTCACCCTATCCCATATTAGAAAGGAAACATTTTAAAAATCAACCAATGTTTCCTAGGGTTGTAGACAGAAATTTCTTGATGACAACACAGGTGCTGGCCAATTGACATTTCTTCTACAAGCTTACACCACTACTGCTTTACTAAAGCTGAACTCTGAAGAGAGGGAGAGGAAAAAAAAAGAAAAAAGAAAAAAAGAAATGTCTTTTTGGACTGAAAGAGGAGAAGGTCTTCTAGTGTTCTAATAATCTTGACACTGTCTTCACCTTATATTTGTAACTATGCCTTTACTTAGTGATTGGAAATATATACTACACTCAACTTCTTCAGCTAATTTTCAAATTGGCTAGAGAGTAACAAATAAAGTAATGCCACTGATATAAATGTTTTGGTATCTGCCAAGAATTTCATAAGTATGGCATTTCTGTCAGCCCTGCTTCCAAATTCTGCTAACCACTTGCTTTCTCATGCTTGGCATGCCAGTCTTTGTGCATATTAGTGGAAATTACAGGTTTTACCTTGAACTGAACCACAAATAGTAATACCATGCTGCCTGTGGGTTTTAAAGCATCAGCTACTGCAGTTAGGTGGGCAGGGAACATTAATTTTTGAAGAAAAGTTTATTTCTTTTGCGAGTATTATAAAGAAGTCAAATTTAAGATTTTAAATATTGGTAGTTAAGTCTTATCTTGATCTGATGTCCGTGCCCCCTGTAAAACAGCATTATTTGCACTTGTAAATATATAAGAGACACCAGCATCTTGGGAAATACAGACATCTGTTCAAGTCCAGGGTGATGAATCACCACACAAACTCAGACAACACCACAAATACTGCTACAGTACACTAGGGTCAAGAACAGTAGGAATGCTGCAATTAGTTAGGAAAGATTTAAGTTAACATCCTGGCACTGAGAGGGTCATGATGTGTGTAGCTGTGAGTGCTCATACGAGAAAAAAGGAGAGAAAAGGAAGGAAATGGTAGGGTCAGAAAGCAAGAAAACAAAGAAACACAACCAAACAAGACCACACAACAGAGCACAAGACACTGTCAGGTAAAACAGTTTCTAAATCAAGCTGCTATGCTAGGACTCAGTAGAAAAGGGAGAGTGGACTTAAGATATCTACTAATTTGATCTGTAGATAAAATCCCAGCCAAATAAACATGCTTCAACTATAAATGGCAAAATGCTACTTCATGTAACACTGCCATCACCACTCAATTACATAAGGATGCTATTACCATATGGTTATGGTAATAAAAAGCTGGTAGAAATGTTACTGCCCTGGCTAGTCCAAGCTTTGGGGATATTAAAAGATATCCCTTGATATCACAATTGGGCTGCACTTCTCTATTCCCTTCCACTTGCTTGCGAGGCCACCGGACAAGCACGTAAACAAGCTTGGCCATTAATAGCCGTAATATTCAAACTACAATACAGGCAGGCCAGAAATAGCTGACCCACTGCTTTAGGAGACCTCCAGGCAAGTACTCTAATTAAGTATGCACGCCACTTACAAAAGAGCCTCTGCTCCGCAATGGCAGCTTGATGGGTATACTATACAATACCCAAGTACTCTGCGTCTGCATACTGGCTACTCTACTGAGAACCGCTACGATAACTCTATCATTCAGATTCTGACCTTTTGGAGGCTTTGTCTCCAACTCCGAATCTATTGTTTTCCCCCAAGTACGGCATAGCCTGCAGTCACAATTCTCCTTATAAAAACCCTTGATTCCGAGACCTTCCTCAGATTGCTCCAGAGTTTCATCCCGCCTTGCTGCCGCTTTGCTTGGCGAGCCTCCCCTCAGCTCCCCGTGCTCCCCCTACATTGCACCCCAGCCTCGCTCTCTATTTTTCTGGGCTTCAGGACAGGTGAAGTATCACCCAAACCAGCAATCCCTCTAAAAATCCCTCTATACCGCTCCAACCTTTATTTTCTTGAGTTATCTTGTGTGAGTGTGCCGCATACACTGTTTTGCTTGTATTTAATAAACATCATTTATTATTTCAACTTCGGTGTTCTCCTTGACTCGACCCGACCCCGTAGACATAGGGTTCAAGATCTTGCTACGTTACCCTGCCTCTCGTAACGCTAAGCAGTGCTCTGAGCTAATTTTCCCCAACTTTAGTTGAGCACATTTTGGTGTCCCTCCCGGGACCCCCAGTTCACAGGGTAACAGAAACTATGATAATTCCGGTCTTCCTAGGTTGCATTTGAATCAATAAATCTCTGCCTCTCTCTCACTTATAAACACTGAAGGGAAGGAAGACATATTATCAGTACTGGATATTGTTTAGGATATTGACTGACAAGAGGCACATTATGTCAGAGCAATAGTGCTCAGAACAACCACCATATTGACCTTATAGTGACTGGCAACCCTAAGGAGTAAACATGCCAAATGACAGCATTCTTTTATTCACAGTTTAGGCAGGACATAGCCTGAAGGTGGCATAACACACCCCTGTTTTTTCCCTCAGATTTCATAGAACGATGCTCTGAAGTGATCTGGTGTGGCAGCTGTAACCAGCTGCCTAATAGCGTTGGCATTTGCGTATCATTTTGAATGGCATCTGAAATGGCTAGTGCTGCATGAAGTTTCACAAAGAGTGGGTGGCTGGGGGTCTGATTACTCTCCCAAGCTCTCACGGAATAGATGAGAGGTCAGGGATTCAGCACTCACTAAGCAGCTGGATTTACAAACTGTCCAGAGAATATTAAATTCAGAGTGATGTGCATGGTAGTAACACTGACATTTAAACAAGTGGGTTTTATTAGTTTTTGGCTAATGGCATTTTTAAAAAGAAAAGTGGAAAATGGTTAAAATATTCCCATTGAGAGATTTCCAGCTGTGATAGACATTACATCCAAAAATAAAATCTCCCCTCTACACCAGTATACAATATAGACAGGCAACACTGATAGATAACACAGTTTCTTTCCATCACACGAGAGTTATAAAATGCAAAGGAAGATGGGCAGCCTGCGTTTTCACAAATGAATTACTCATTGGACTACAGAAACTTCAGAGAGTACTTATTCATTATTGTTTTCCTCTCATCACACAAGCGTCAGATGTTCACAAGCAGTCCCTCTCTCTCTCTCTCTCTCTCTCTCTCTCTTTCTTTCTCAATCCTTTCACACCAATGAACATTACATTATGTTTGATAATGCTAGTGCCAGCATGAGACAACCACAAAGGAAATACAAAGCACAAATCTAGAAATAAAACACAAAAAGAAGGAAAATATGAAGTTCTTTCTGAGCCTGTGCAGGAAAATGGCTCATATGGGATTAAGTCTAAACGCATTCAAAACAAACACAAACAAAATGAAACACTAAAATGTGCACCTGTCATCAAGATTATAGCCACACTGAAATGACAAGTCCTAGGAGATGTTCCTCAAAGCCCTTGTCTAAGAGGAGGGACAGAACTGCTCTCCTAGCCCACACGGCAAGTATGAATGTGAAAATATATGGAAATGAAACTGAAGACCAATAATGCAGAGGAGATTCAGGATTTATTGCAACAAGCTGGGTCATAGTTAGCTATGGCTTTATATATTGGAAATCTCCTTGTGATTTATGCCTCTATAAAATATTTTTAAACATAATACATTAATCGTATTCTTACAGGCCCATCTCAAATTAACTCTGCACCTTTCAGGAGTTATAGCAATGTACGCCAACCTTAACGTGGCATCATGCTAACCTAGCCCCTGTCACTACCAAATAATTGGGCAAGTTAGAAAAAGTTCCCTGCTAATCTGCTGCAGGCTGTTTGAACTAATTTGTCAAATGCATCCAGCTTTTCTTGGTTTTCCACAGTAACAAGCTTGATGGTCTCCTTCTGGCTTACAGCTAGTCTGATGTCTTCATTCACACATGTTCATTAAAGGGCACGGGGGAAGGGCCTTGAGATTCTCACATTAAATTTGTGGGCTGAAAAAGGGGACTGGTAGGTCCCCATGTGGCCTGTGGACTAAAGCTCCCTCACACCAAACTTAGAAGGGTTGCTAAAAGGCAGAGGATAGTACTTAAGCTACAGCAGTGGAAGTTTATTGATATATTGCATTTTATGCCAGCTGGTCAATGACTTCAGGAATATGATTGCAAGAACCAAGTCGCTCTGAATGGTTTGTTGGTTGCCAATGAGAGTACTTTGGCACTAATCCCCTGGATTTCTGTTTAATGGGGAACTATGTTTATTGAGCCTGTATGAGAAGTGTGTGGGGGAGAGTGGGGGGCAGTTCCTCCTCCAGGTGCAATTGGCAGGCAGCTGGCTACACTGGCTGCTTCTAGATCCTTGAGATCAGAATGTGGAGAGAACTTTCTCCCTCTATAGCTAAGGAGCAAACTGGGGCTTAGGAAGCAGCTTCAGCAGTCCCAGCACCATGTCTACCACCCCCACTCCGGCTTTAGTGCTGTTCACGTGGACTGAGGTTAGCTGCCAGTTAAGGGAGCTGGGGAAGAATTTTACTTGCATTAGTGACTAGTGGAGTTTTTGCATTCCGTACTGTGGTTGATTGCATTGGCCAGATATTTATCACATATTTTATTGTACACACTTGAGGTATTCCCCATAATGGGAGAAGGCTGGTATGTATGCTCCGCATTAAAGGATCCCCTGGAGAACTCACTTAGAAGATCCTGAGGTGTTGCTTCCAGGCTCCAGCCCTACTTGACGACAGAAACACTGGCTATACACCCAAGTTGCTGGATGGGCCTCTAATATTGGCCAGTGCATTGGTGGGACTAGTAATTTTGCCACTCTTGTCATTATTCCAGCACACAAGAATGGTTGGGTTCATTCATCATTAACCAGTCAGCAGTCAAGCTGTCTGTTTTTTGCATGTGCCACATCAAACTTTGTGAGCCATAACCTATAAAAGATGTGGCCTTTGTTAATCCACTTTAGCCTACACTTAGTAATTGCTTCTGTGTCCCACCCCTTCTCCATGCTGCTGACACATTTATTGTAGTCTCTAGAATAATATGGGGATTGATGCCAGTAAGGTAAAGCAACTTCCCCGTAGGCAAAACGCTATGTTAAAATATAATGCACGCCCAAACCACATGCAATATTAGAAGAAGATAATCACTTGCCCTGATGTAATTAGAAGGAGAGCAAACAAACACAAGAAGAGCCCTGCTGGATCAGCACAGAGACTGAACCAGTCTAGAATTCTGCTACCTCTGGGAAGTCTGCAAGCAGGAATCAATAGCAATAATACAGAGTCACACTAGAGGTGATCTTTTGTCACCTTGATTTACAGCTACTGAGAGGTTAATCCTCCATGAATTTTTCTAGCCCTCTTTTTAAAAGTGTCCAGACTGGAAGCCATCACATCACTATTTCTTGCAGTAGCACAGTCCACAGTTTAATGACATACTGTTAAATTCTATGAAGTTCAACTATTTCTGTGTTGTTTCATCTCTCACAGTAGTAGAATTTAAACTGGTTACACTAGGGAAACACTCTTGGGCTTGTATTATATATATATTACAGAGCCCAGAAAACCACACAAACATAGTGTTCAGGCTTTATCTTCAGCTCTCACAATTGCTAACCACAAAATGAGTAACCTCCTTCCCATTTTTCCACTCACCACTGAAAATCAAGATCGGGGTGGCTGGGCTGGGTGCAACAGACAAGACCTTCTCTCTTTGAAATTCAGAAAAATTTGTGGAAGGGTTTGGTCACCCTCACTGGGCTTAAGATAGAGGGGAAGAAGTAGCAAAGTCACCACCCACACAACTCTGCTTCTTTCCAAAGCCCAGAAGAAGACAAGAGACAAAATTCTCCTCCTCTCCCTGAGTCCTCCTGAATTTGCAAAGAATTTGGGGATGTTTAGATATGGTCAGCACCAGTTAGAAAGAAGGGAGAGCTACAATGACTAAATAGAATGAAAAGTTGTGGGCTTGCACCTGAGTGAATGCTAAGGGGAGGCTCCTACAGCTCCAAAGTGGATGACCCAGGCATTATCCAGAAATCTCTTTTTGAAAGGAATAAAAGGAAAAAAAAGGAAAAAGCCTGATAATATGTGTGGTACAGAAAACATGGATTAAAAACACAAGAATATTTAAAAAGTAAATGTGACAGTGGTAAGAATATCCTACAGAGGATCAAGTTAAAAAGCAAAGTACAGAAAGAACATGCGTGAAATGTGGAGAAAGCAAAGAAAGACCTTCCACCACACACAGTCTAGCAAGATGCCTCACAGCACCAGTGGCCAGCCGTTAAGTCACACAGCACTGCCATTCACGTGAGACACAGACGGCAAGGACTTCCCAGTACCTGGCACTGCACTGGTTGAGCTCTCCATTATTACATCATCCAGCATTAGATCTAGAAGAATGAGAGGGTATTAAATCACCTGATAGGATGTGGGGTAAATCTTTCATTTCACCTTGAGCACTTCATTCACCACCATTCAGGGAAGGCAAGGCAACGATTCAACCTGCCTAACCCTTTTCCCAGACAAGGTACTTCGCCCAATATCAAGGGGTCTTATGTGGAAACAGTGTGCAGCAGATTGTACCAATCTCCATACTACAGGAAGAAGAAGAGCTTTTTCCATTGCATCCATTGGTGACTGGTGCCTTGCATGTCAGTAGGGCAGTGACTTTTCTCTAGGTTTCACTCCAAACTTTGAATGAGCTATCCAAAGTAATGAGCCATACCCCCAAATAGGTTCAAGTCACTGGATAGCTCCCTTGATGTTCCAAAACCCAGGGCAGATTCACTGACCCGCTGACATAGGAGCCCTCACCTTCTACTATTGGATGTGTCACTCATCAAGTTCCCAGATGGTGCATCATAATGGTGCAGTGGTGATCAGATGGGGTTGGTCCACAAGTAAAAGCCGTGAGACTGCTGAATACCAGGGACAGGACCTTTTCGGCGGTGGTTATCTCTGAGATGCCTTCCTCTGGAAAGTGCGTATGACTCCCTCTTTAATTGACTTTTCGGATTTTTTTAAACACTTGTTTATTCCATGCACATTTGAGTAACTGAACATACTGTTTTTCTTTGTGGCAGCTATTTTAATTATTATATTTGTTATTTAACATTCTAGTTATTATTGGTTTAGTGCTTGATTTTAAGTGTTGCATTTGAATTTGCAATCCAGCTACTTTTTAAATCTTGAAAAGTAGTCTATAAATCTATTCAACAACAAAAATAACAATCACAGTTTTAAATCACAACTACTGCCATGATTATCTATCTTGCCTTTCCATTTAAAAACCTGAGGATGAGTGCTATGAAAAATAATATTACTAAGGCTATTAGTAATCTAATGCTATTAGATATCAAAATATTAATAATAAGCATCAACAATATTGATTGGTTGGGTTGCAAGAGCTCCTTTAGGCAAGCACAAAAGGAATTTTTGAATTTTTGGGAGTGGCAGATCCCTTAAGCACATTAAAAGCTGTTTTTATATGTAATCTATTTCCAAAGTCTTGCTTTGTAGCATTGGGATGTGCATGTGTCATGAGAGTCTCACTCAAGTTACCCAAACCCAAAACAGGCCTGCAGAACACAGAACTAGTTGATGTTTTAAAATATTGAGCATATTAATGAGTGAAATATGGAATAGGATTGGAGTATCTTCTCTGTAGTGAAATAATGACAGCCAATGAAGGGAGAAATGGTTTTCTCTCATAAACCAATATAGCCTTAAAAGGATCTCTGTGTTACATGTGAATAACAAAGGGATAATTATTATACTGCATACCAATGCATACAATACAAGAAAATAACGGCACCAGGGAAAAGAAATCTCTCAATGAAGGCGTATCTCATGCCTTTCTTGTTCTTAGCCAATACAGTATTGACACTGTCAGTGTGGCATTTGGGAGGCATTATAATCAGAACAGAACATGAATGCAGAAAGGATTTTCAAAAGAAAGGCACAAAGAGTCTGCGTTCTTCAAGTTATTGGACCTAAAAATGCTCACCACAAAACCTCATTAAAATAAGTGGGGCTCTGCCAGGACTAGTTTGGTCTTGAATAATTATCTAAACATACGGTCATATTGGAACCAGGGCAGCAAACTATCACACAAGCTTGGGTGGCCTGACCGTACTCTATGTGTCTGGCAGATGGGCACAGATTTCATGCCACTTACTGCAGCTCAAAAAATTGAAAGATTAACAGGTTAACACGTTAGCTAGAATTAAATGCTTACAGTGATGCTGAAGTTATTTACTTTCTTTAAAAAAACACATTAATGGTAAAGTATGCCAACTAAAGTAGAGATGGCAAGGAGAAGGGGTACTTCAAATTTCTCCTGTTCCAGAGCTAAGATTTCTTTTTAACACAATTTGCAGACATCTTCAACCAACATGGGACTGTGGGGATTCTGGGAGTTGTAGTCCAAAAAAGTAGTATTTCCCCCTGTTCACTGTTCATTTCTGTCAGCAACTTCATTCCTTCATCTGACCTTCCAGACAGATTTCAGATATAACAAAGTACTAATAATTAATTACTTGTAATTGATTCATTTAGTTCTATCTAAGGCATAACCAAGTTATTGATGGTTATAACTTAGCAAGGCAAAATGTGATTTTTTTTTGAAGTGTAACAATTACTTTTATAATGATGGGGTCATGTCTTCACTAAATGGTGGAAAAGGAACACTATATGGTGCAAGTACTGGTTTGTGCTGCATTTCATGTTCTATGATGGTATTCAAAGCATTTTTAAGTAACAGTTGTGTGCCAAAATGAACACCTAGATCTGTCCTTTAGACATCTAGTGAAGACAGTTTTAATCTGTGAACCAAATAGTTCTCATATCTGTTTTAATGCCTTCTTCAAGTTACAGCAAACTAAGAAAAAAAAAGCCCCAAATATAACTTTTTTGCAACCCAAAATCAGTTATATTTCAAATTGTTTTTTAAACTTTTTAAAACTTTTCTAAACTTTAAACTAAGGATTTTTTTACTGTTTAATTCAGATATTTTCAGGCAGTGGGCAGGACAATAAAAATTACTAGGCAGTTGATGTGTGTAAATGTATTTGCAATGCTGTATTGACTTCCTCTTTCTTTCTTTCCTTCCTTCTTTCTAAGTCACATCCTACACAACATGAACGATAGGACAGTATGTAACTGAGAAGTTTCCAGACACAAACCTTTTCAATGGGAGCGTGGTTACCCAGTAACCATGCCTTTAAAAATGCCTGAGGCAACAATGTGGTGGACAGGAAGAGAAAGTGTCTGGTATTGAGGCTCTTTTCAATTTTTTTTTTAAATGATTGTTACTTTTGAGAAACCAGAAAGGAACAATTTTAACTACAATGTAACTACCTATTTTGAGAAAAAAGCACCTGGAACTGTAACAGCAGCTAATGACATACCCTCCAACTGTCCCAATTTGTCAGGGACAGTCACAGTTAATCCTCTGTCATCCCACTTTTTCAGCTGCTCTTAAAATGTCCCAGTTTCTCTCTTCTCATCCCATGTTCCCCCTTTGTCCTTAGCTTGCTTTAGTTGCTGCAAACTGAGTTCCAAGAGCAAACTTTGCACTCTGCAGCTATACCTCATGAACTCAGCAGAGAGAAGAGAGGAGGGACTGGAATCTTTCCCTTCCCTGTAGGTTCAGACAAAAGCAAACTGCTGAAGCCTCCTTTAGCTTGTGTGTTCTTCCTCCTTAATCTTGATCACACTTTGATGTTGTGTGGCCACATGTGGGTCCCAGTTTCCATTTGTGAGATGTCGGAGGGTATACCATCGCCAGGACACAGCTGAACACATCCCTCCCCTTCTTTGTGTGGCAAAGGCAAAGGAGGAGTGAAATGCTTCCAGCTGATATTCACAGGTCCTGGCTGAATCTCAAGGCTAGGGCTCATCTGGTGCCTGGAAAATGCCATCTGACAGCTTAGCCAGCTTTGTTCATACTCCTTTTCAGGAGGAGGGGATGAGGAAGAGTCAAGTCAGCAAGCATTTGCAAGAACGTGCAGAGTCCAACTTATCGTAGCTCCTGCAACTGCTGAGCTAACTTTAAATACTGCTAGTAGTCCCGATCAGGATGGCACAATATACGGGATTGACACCCCACTGTAGCCAGAGATCACTGACTGAAGGTAACAGTAGAGAAACTTCTCCTTGGTAAAACTTTCCAGGAGCAGAGTTGACCTATGAGCTTCTGCTAGGCAGATTCTCAATCCTTATGGACCAGAGGTTTCTTCACACACTAGACTATATGGAAGCATCCTTTGTAACATCTTCCCACTTCTGAGTGGATTATTTGGCTGTTACTCTTCTATATACTGGATGTGGGCAACATGTGGTCCTCCAGATATGGATGGACTGCAGTTCCCATCAGTCGTAGCTAGTGTAACCAATGGAGGGAAATGCTGGGTGTTAGAGTCCAGCAATGTTCTGCAGGGCCACACACTTCCCATTTCTACCTCCATTCATTCTAGGTAACAGATGGACTTTTGTGCAGAGTGGGCTATGAGGTGTTTTGGGGAATTACCCATTTCCATCCCCATCCTTGCCAAACAACCTATTTCTGTTTCTGTAATTTAATGTACCCTTCCTTGACTTAGTACCTTTTGGATGTGTTGGACCACAACTGCCATCATCCTTAGCCAACATAGGGGGAAAGGCAGATTTTCAACATTTTTCTTTAATTTGGAAAGAGATGTGCGAGAGTGATTTCATTAAAAGAGATGTCTTTAAAAGTAACAGTTACAGCTAATGTGAAGTCGATTTCTTTAAAAAGATAGTGATTTACTTTAAAAAGTGGTTTTTTTTAAAAAAAGGAACAATCAGAGCCAACATGAAATTAATTTCCAAGGAATTCTTAATTGTCAATGGGAGCATGTATTAGGTGGAAAAGCTTTCAATATCTCTCAGTTGAGGAAGAAGCAATTAAACTCTCACCACATCTGTTCCAGCCATTCATAATGAGTCTCATTAGTGGAGATCATCAGTCAGAGGTTTATGAATGATGTTTATAGTGTTATTGTAGCATGTACTAAATCCTTAAATTCATTTTCAAATTCAGGTAGGCAGAATACACAATCAGCCTGAACCATGTAATGTGTGTTACAATATTAACTTAGCTATAGTTTATCTTTATGTTTAATTCGTGAAATTTGTGCATTTATAACCACAATCAACATGTGAGTTCATTAATATACATTATAGTGTCTATAAGCAGATTCATTACCATCTGAGGTCACAGATACTCTCATACCATTAAAATGATGAACCACCATGTGAACCATATTCTCAACGATGGAATAAATATATTCATTTTGATAAGTATATCTGTGGTCAACTGCAATGATGCCTCCTGTAGCCCAAAGACTGGCCTTTGCATGGGGCAGCTACATAGCTGTCTAAGGTAAAGACTTTGGGCCTTTCTACACTACACTGTTCTAGTGCTATTATTCCACTTTCAACATCCTGTGGAATTCTGGAATTTGTAGTTTACTGAGACAAAAGAGCTGTCTTCCCTAAACTGCAAACCCCAGGATGCCATAGGATGTTGAAAGTGGAATAATAGCACTATAATAGTGTAGTATGGAAAGGCCCTTGGATTGGGATGTTGCCTATATATGTATATATGCGTCTGTTACTGAAGAGCAAAGAAAAGAGGGAGAGCCTAAAATTATAGGGCAGGCAGAGAGAAGCTCAGACTCTGAAGCTAGTCTTTTCAGGGTCCCAAAAGAGCCTTCCAGATTTTTTCCAGAGGTGCATGCTTCCTACCTCTATGACATCATCATTTGGAGACTTCTCAGTTTTTGTATGTTTTTTCCCCATTCGAAAAAGGTGAAATTTGTCTCTGAACTGCTCGTCACTGGAACAGAGGGCCCTAAGCTAAAATATTCTGGTATTTTTGGTCTCAGTCTTTGCCTTTGGTGCTGCCCACTGGGAAGCTTGCCCCTCTCTAACAGAGAATTATTTGAAACTGAACTCAAAGAGGTCCTCCGTACTTGTTGTAGGTTTCAAAGGGAAGCTAGCCAAAAACAGGTGATGAATAGGCAAGTTAAGTCTGTGGCAGAGAAAGGGACAAGGAAAGAGCCCAGTGGGACAACGAATGCGGAAGGAATGAGACAGTGACTAAAGGCCTGGACTGAGGTGCACTGAAATGCACAAAGGCAAAAAAAGTATAGAAGCAGGCAGGCCTTTAAAAATGCATGAGAGTGTGTTGTGGAGGGGGCAGTAGTGAGAAGTGGCACAGCATTTTACTGTCTCACCCAGGGTCCTACTATACTAGAACTAGTCCAGTTTTCACCCACAACACTGTGTAAGACTCCGCAGGAGTGCATTTGTTTTGCAAATGTATCTCCATGCTTGCATTAATTTGTGAAGAAAATTTTTCCCTCTAAAGGAACTCTTCCCACATTCCATGATTACATTGCTCTTTTATAAAAGAACTACACATTTGACAACAAAACTTAGGAACTTATGGGTCTTCACTGAGTGAACAAGGGTGGATTTCTGCATTGCCTTTATGCACTAAAGTGTATGTTTTGTTTGTATGTTTGTTATTCTCCTTGTTGTGCTTATAATATAAATTGAAGTTATTTCCACTAAAACATTTGCAGATGTTACAGCAGCAGAATTCACACTGCAAGGATGTTTTTCACTGACATAGTATCTGTAGATATACCAGCAACAGTATCTGCAATCATCCCCTTCCAGTTTTATATCTGTGAAAGGAAGTATCATGTGCACAACCCCATGGACACTGGGCACAAAAAAGGAACAGGTTCAAATATCCGAAGACACATGGACAAAGCTTTTGCATAAGGAAATGTGCAAATATGCATCTTGACAAAATAATGTCCCTGTTTCCAGAGTTCCACACAGTTTCATAGCTCATGATCGATATCTCTTATTTCACAACACAACAGTTTCACAAAACTCAATAAGAATCCACTATGTCATTGTGGTTTAATTTTGGTATGGAATCTTTACGTCCAAGTAAATGGAATTAGAGTATATTCTTCGAGTTTTAAAAAAAGTTCTTCAGAACTCAACAGAGATGGATTAGGTATCTGATCAATGCAGCTTTCAAAAATCATGGTTTTATCTTCTTAAACATATTAAAAGAACATATGGAGAAACATATCAGAGATTTCAGCGACTGTTAAGATCATTAAACAACAACAACAGCAACAAAGAAAGACTCCTACAGATTGACTAATGTTGGTCCAAAAGGAGTGAAATAAATGGGAAAGAGATAACTGGGAGGAGGGGCAGCCATGAAAACACTTAAAGGTGAAAGTGACAAAAGTGATACTATGAACAAACACAGGAACACTTGAAACGAAAAAAAAAAAATCCAAGCAAAATAGAAGGCATGCAAGATGGAGGAGAGTTCCTCTGACCTGTGACCTCTGACCTGAGCGTTATTTCCTGCTTTTTCAATCAAACAGAAACTGAGGTTAAAAAAAGGACATTATGTGAAGTTTCTCAGATTTCCAAGAAGTGTATTGTGGGTCCAAAAAGATTAAACAAAAATATTTTAAGCAGTCCACCCAGTCTGTGTGTCAGTGGACTTACCCCAAATTGTCTAATTGTATTTGGTTTGTTTCATTTTTTAAAGAAAAAGAATCTGTATTTCTCAAGCAGATGCACTACATTTTCAAGCATTTCTAAAACAAGGCTGCTTTGTTATTATTACATCCTTGATGGCACTATGCAGTTTCATGAATCTTTATGTAAACTGGCTTAGAAATTTACAATTGACATCACTGTGACATTACAAGGCTGTAATAAACCAAATAGTGAAGCTAATTAGCAACAGTGCGTAACATGCCGAGAATCTTGGCCTGCTCTGGAACTGTTGGTTTTCACATCTGACACTATTTGGGTAATGCTAAGCTGTGCAATGGAAAATATAGTTCTTTTAAAATTACAGTGTTTTAATTCACCTAGCATATTACAGTTGCAAATCATGCAGCCGTTGCTCTATTTCCATGGCCCTTTGCTTAGCCTATGCCCGTGCTAAATCCTTCATGCAAATTTCATAGCTGGACATGCTTTTGGGAGTAATCTGAGCGTCAGGTGCTAGGCAGGGAGATATGGGGAAACTGTCAAAGGTCAAGCAGGACTCAGAAAGATGTGGAAAGACTACCGACCAGCCATCTGTTTCTCCTTACTCCTTCTCTTTTTCTCCAGCCGTTTGAGTCTCTTCTCCTCTCGCCTCTTGGCTTCTTCTTCCTCCTGATGTTGGCGACATTTATGAAAATTTTCGACCACAACTCCCACAAACATGTTGAGGACAAAGAAGGCAACAATCAGCAGGAAAGAGATGAAGTAGAGGAGCATCCAAGGGTTATAGTTCATGATTGGCTGCAAGGTAGAAGAAGAGACCATTAAAATAGCACTCTAGCAGGGTGCAGGAAACAAAGTTCAACACGTGTGCAAAGCAGGACTGGAACTTTCTGTATTTATGACAGTATATGACTCCGAAGATATGTTTTTGCAGTTATTTTTGCAAAACAACAGTAAGCTGTATTTGTCTTCTAGGAACCTGATGCCAAACACATACCTGCTGATCCACTCCTACAGCATCCAGTCCATCGTACATGATGTCAACCCACCCATCTTTGGAGGCCAACACAAACAGAGACATTAAAGCCTAGAAAGGCAAGAGCAAACACAGCATTACATTACATTTGAGTAAAACATTTCATTTTATGTGTGCAGTTGAGATTCCGTTGGCATCTTTGTTCATGCATAGATTTGCACTTTGCTTGCGGCTTCACCTTGCCAGCAAGATAACCCCAAAAAGGGTTAACTGAAAAAGTAGACAGACAGTTGGCTGCCTATTCCACCCTCCAGGCTTCCACTGCTCACTTCTAATTAGTCCCTGACATGTTGCTAAAAATGGATGGTTTCCAATGGCAGTTGTAAATTAATGGAGATATTAGGATATGCTGGGTACAGGGTGTCCAGTACTTTTTACAAGATATATGTGGTTTGCTATGTGGCTGTCAGGCAGTCACATGGTATAATGGCAGAAAATACAGACTTGTGAAAGTTACAGTGGGGACCTTTTGAATGGTGAGCTGCAACATCTGCAAGAATGCTTCACATTTGTTTTGAATTAAGGAAATAAAGGAGCAAAGAAGCAGATTACCATTCCATCAATACCTGGCCGAGATTATCAAAATTATACTTGTGCCGGACCCATTTGTAGCTGGCTTCTGCACAGTCAGACTTGTTGGTGATGTTCCTTGTGTTCTCTCCTTGGCAGACAAAAAACTTCCCCTTGAATAACTGTGAAAAGGAAAAGTGGCAATGGAAGTGGTTTAAGCAACTGACAGAAAATATCCAGAAAATTGAGGGTGGAGGTTTCACTCTAGATGCTCCCATAGAATCATAGAGTTTGAAGGGGCCCCATAGACCGCTATCCTCTGCCTCTAGAGTATTATGATAACAACCTTCTCTTTCAGCTATGCTGTAAGACATCAGTATAGCACTTTTAGCCTGTGGTGTAGTGGTCTGAGCACTGGATTAGGACCCTGTACAGCAGGGTTCAGTTCCCTGCTCAGCCATGGAAACTCACTGGGTGACCCTGGGCATGTCATACACACTCAGCCCCAGAAAACCCTGTGATAAGTTTGTCTTGGGGCTGTCATGAGTTGGAAACAATTTGAAGGCACACAACAACAACTGGGAACAGGGCTTTTCCTGTGCTAACACCCCATTTATGGAACCCCATTTATGGAACTCCCCTCCCAGAAAGGCCTGTTCCTGCCTTCCCCAAGCTTCTGAAATTTTAATCATCCTGGTTTTACATGACTTATCTTATGCTGCTATTCTCCCCACCCTTATAAATTATTTTGCTATTTTATGTTACTTCTCTTATTGATTTGCAGAGCTTTTACTGTTCCTTTGACCTTTGAGTATCTAATGAGTTGTAGTTTTTGTTTTGTTGTTGTTACGTCCTTGTGAATCCATTGGAATAAAGCTGGGATGTTAATACCTATAATGAGTAAACCAAACAAAAATAACTCAGTCCATGCATTCAGTATGCTGGATGTGGGGGGTAAAAAAAGTGTTCTCCTCCTTTTCTCATAAATCTAGAACTTGGGATCATACAAGGAAGTAAAATGGTGGAAGATTCAGGAAACACAAGAGGCTGTCCTTCTTTACACAGTACGTAGCTAAACTGTGGAATTCTCTTCCAGAAAAATGAAATGTTTTACCAACTTCAACAATTTTTAAAGAAGATGAAACAAATTTATGGAGGATCAGGCTACTAGTCATGACAGTTTCTAGGTCCACGATCCAACTAGCCAGCTTCTCAATATCAGTTGCTGGGACACAATAGCAGAAGGAAGCTACAGCCTTCAGGTCCTGCCTGTGGGCTTCCTGTGGGCATTTAGATGATCAGTGTGGTAAAGAGGATGCCTGTCAAAATAGGCTTTTGGTCTGAACCAGCGTGGCTTTTATGTGAGCAAAACTTCCATATGTTTACATGGTATGAAAAGCCTTCATAATAATATTCAGAATTTTGAGTTATAGAAAAACTGTCAACACCTGAATACTTGACAATTTTTTAATGACTTTGGATGGACTCCTTCCATCTATAAAAAATTCTCTTCCTAGTTAGGGTTTATATTTAGAGATTAAAATATCACCAAAAAAAAAGGAGGATAGTCTGTGACAGTGGGCCAATAGAGAGTTTCTGTCTACACCACAGGTATGAATTGTGCTGTCCAGGGAATTCTTCCAATGCCCTCTGCCCCTTCCCCCATGCTTCAGCCCTCTTCCCAAAGCTCAAGTTTAAAATATCAGCCAAACCACCACAATTTAAGATTGCAAAACACATCTGGGATGTGTGTACAATTTTGCATTAAATACCTGTTTTGGGAACCATAACCTGAAACTGTCCAGCAAAATAAAAAATAGCAACCAGAAGTGACCAAAATGTCATTTCTGGTTTCATGAAAATGGCATCATGTGCTCACATGGGGCTGGTAGTACTGAAAATGGCTCTCTGTGTGTGCCCATTCTATTTGTGTCTACACAGTGTTTTTGAATTTTGTTCGATTTAGCATGATCATTTCCCCTTCATCAACAGGGACTGTATGACCTAGACCAGAGTAACTAGTGGTGGTGCAAATAAATGTTAGAGGTGCTCACATAATTTATATATACACTCTATACACACACATTTGTCTCCTTCCTTTCACGAACAAAGCTCATTTGAAATTACGGGACAGTAGATTTCACCTGAATATTAGAAGGAACTTTTTGATAATAAAAGCAGTTCAGCAATGGAACTGATTGTCTAGAGATGTGTGTGTGTGGGGGTCTTCTTCTCTGGATGTCTTCAAAAAGAAGTTTGGCAGCTACCTCCTGAAGATGCTTTTGCTGTGAATCCTGCACTGAGCAGGGGGTTGGGCTTGATGGTCCATGAAGCCCCTTCCAGCTCTATGATTCTGTAACTCTGTTTCAGGTACAGAGAAAACTCAATGCAGCACAGCCTCAACCTATAGGGTAAAATGTAAAATACACAAGAACAAAAAGACCAAGCACACCCACCCATCTATCAAAGAGCCAAAGGAGGACACAGAGAAAGTCCTGCTGGGATCAGAACAAAGGCTGATATAGTCCACCATCTTGTTTCCCCAGCCAGATATCTTTGAGCAGCACCAAAGAAGGACATGATCACATCACCACCCTCTTGCCGTTACACCCTTGCAACAGTATTGTGAATCATATTGCCTGTGATGTTCAAGGCAATATACAGTCAGTAGTTACTGACAGGATTCTCTTCCATGACCACATGCACTAACGTGACTGCTACAAGCGCAACTGTACCGGTGTAGCATAGGGAACTCATAGCACAGCACAGTAACACAGCGTGGGATAGCAAAGTGTACATGTTAACAGATGTGGCACTTGATAGCCCAATCTCATACTTCTGTCAGAGCCGTGCCAAATATTCCATAAGAGAAACTAATCCTACAAAAACTCTGGTCACCTTCATAAGTCACATGCAGAATGACACTTATACTTTCACCCACCACACTGCCCCAGGTTCTGAACATGAAATCAATGATATATTTTTAAAAGTTAATATATTCATATTTTCATTCTTCACAGAAGAGACAGAAAACAATAAGCTAAAGTGCTAAAACAACACAAAACAAAAAGCAGTGGTGTCCTAACCACAAAGTGTATCTCTGAAAATGCAGCAGTGGGAGGCCTACACACAAATTCCCCAATACACGTTCATTCACAAAGGACTCTGGGCTGTTTGGTCTGTGCAGTTCAAGGAGCCTCTAGAAGCCCAGCATGTGGGTGTGGATACTGACACACCTTTCCAAAGCCCCATGCTCTCCAGCCACCACTCTGATCCTTTGAGGGAGGGATTCTAAAAAAGACTTTGCCAGCTCACTCACAGCAACACACACAGCAATCTACTCTTTTTTCTGGACACTGACTAATTCTAAATCTAGTTTCCCTACATTTCTAACTAGAATGAAGGAAATTACTGCCACCAGTATACATTAACACTGGTCAGGGCTCCCAAGATGCCATAAGGGACAAGACTGCTATGCCTGTCAAAGTAAAAAGGAGAAAGGTGTTCCCTCTTACGCAAATGAATTTCTCCTGTGAACACAACTGTTCACACACACACATAATTTATACTGTAGTGAATCTTGTGATCCCAAGGCAGTGACGCCAGTGGTGTCAAATGTGATTATCAACAGGGTGAAAGGTATCAAGACCCTAGAGGATTAATTTTGTTGCTTTCTCGGTGGCAAACAGGAAGTGGCAGAGCGTGACAGCTATTATGATGGATGCCAGTATAGTGCCCTGTACCAGGCAAAATTGTGACAGCTCCACCATTTCACTGAGTGACAGATGATATTGGCATTATCATGCTTTGCTTCCTTTTGTCTGGGCTCCCTTCCCACAGGTCTCTTTAAATATCACCTCTTTATTTGAACTCAAAACCAGATACTAAACCTTTAGGGTTCTGTTTGAGCAAGCCAAACAACAGAGATCAATGCAAAGCCATGTGTCTCATATAAGGTGACATTTAATCTTTTTACTGAGGTGTGTTGTACTGAGGGAGGCTATATTTCAGAAGAAAGCAAAACCACCTCTGAGCATTTCTTACCTAAGAAACCCCTATACTATTAAATGGGGTCACCATAAATCAACAGGCAATGTGAGGGCATGTGTGCGCATGCGCGCGCGCGCGCACACACACACACACACTATACTGAGGTGGCTGGTCATGTCGAAAATATATCAGTAGATTCACATCAGTAGTCAATGATTTCCCACAACACAGTTTTTTTTTTTTTTGGCAAGTGTCAAGCGCTAAAGAACCAAGATCTCTCTCCTTTCTTCTATTATTATTATTATTACTACTACTACTACTACTACTACTACTATTACTATTATTATTATTATTCTTTTTCCTTGCTCATGACACACAATTTACTGCTGTCTAATTTACAGCAATTGTGAAAAGTATTGGGTATTGCAATCAGCTTATTAGGACAATAATGCAGTTACAGGAACTGGACATTTCCTGTAACTGGAAAGTGGAAGGCTATGGAGATAAATGTACGGTTTACTGAATGTGAGGTTGCTTTCTGAAAATAGAGAGGTTTCCCTGTTACAGGGATATAACAGCAGAGTGCCTTGAGACACCTTGAAGACTAAAAAGTTTTATTTGGCATAAGATTTTATTGGCTTTATTCACTTCATCAGATCCATGCCAACTTATACCTATTATAGTTGCCTTTCAATGCCTATCTCAATAACTACAATTCTCTGTGCATAAAACATGAAGAGACCATATATTACTAAGCCACCACTATAAAACAGGCAACTGATTAAATTACAACCCCCTCTTTCTTTCATGTGCTCCCCTGACAAACTTTTAGATTGGGTTGGAGAGAATTCTCATGTGAATCGCACTGCTTGGTGACCTTATAGCTCCCCTTCTTGCTCCCCAGCAGACTGTGAAAATGATGAATCTTTTTGCCTGAGAACTGCTTTGCATGCTATGAAGAAGCAAATATGTATTTGCTATTACACGCAGATAGGCAAGAGGAAGCGACAGGCAATCAGCAACACTCCCGTGGCTGTAGACACCTCCTGCATATACTGGAAATGCACATTTGTCAGAAGAATACATTACAGTATTATTGGTAAGATCAAATATTTTTCACACATCTATAAAATAACAGCAGCAGCAACGAATCCATTTATATCTCCCTTTTCCCCAGTATTTGGACTAAAAGTGCCTTACAAAACAGTATAGTATGAAACAACTTTGAAGCTTACAAGATCGTTTTTACTTATTCTTTGCTCAATGTGCCTATGGCGTCATGCATCTCATTGTGACTAAATGTATGTGTGAGAGTCTGTAAATACAATGGTCTCCAATTACATCCAGTGAATTCTACAGAAAGCATACCTGGACTCCCAAGATGCCAAAAATGATGAAGAAAGCACAGCAAATGACCACAATGTTTCCAATAGGTTTTAGAGATGACATCAGGGTTTCTACCACCAGCTTCAGCCCTTGCGCTCGGCTAATGACCCTAAAAGGCAGAAAAACCACAATGATGCCATTGATTAACAAGGAAGTGGAACAAAAAGCCCATTTGAAATAGCAATAATATATTCCTATTCAGAAATAAGTCCCACTATGTTCAATGGATATTATTTGCAGTTTTATAGGACAGCAGTCTTCTAAACTCACCTGTAACAGGGGAAGATTAGTAGCTGCAAAAAATTCCAAAGAATTTAGAAAAAAACATAGAATTGGGCAGTGGTTAATACTTTTTTGCTACAAACATGTAGCAAAACATGTAGCAATAAGACCTGGCAGTTTGGAAGAGCAATGACTGCAATATATTCACCCACTTATGCCCTCTGATGCTTTTAATCAAAACAAGAATTCCAGTTTCTGTAAAAGATAAGGAAAAATCTCTCATAGAATTATCTAGATTAAGGCTATCCCTGGAATACTCTTTTTTCAAAAAATAGTAGTATTGGTTTAGATTGTGCGTTTGTGTGGGAGTGTGTGTCATCTAATTGCCTGACAGTGCCTCCTGTCAAACGCCCTCCCTTTTGGTCCATTTTTTAAAATGTTGTAACAGAATCTTCTAGCACTTTCCATGCTCCTTGGCTGAGAAATTAAATAGTATCCCATTTGATCTCATGGACAACACTCTCATCTCTTGTAAAATGATTCTGGCACCATATTACCCAGCATCATTCATCAGCGTAGTCCTTTCTACCCCTTTGGACAATAGTTTGCTTCTGCCAAGAGTTTTAATCTAACTCACTGTCACTTGTGGTATTATTCCTGTTTGGAATTACTTACCATTGCTGCCTACAAGGAGAAAATCTTTCCCCTCTACTTAGTCTGCTGTTTGTGTTCAAACTTTGAATGATGTGCGCGTGTGCGTGCACGCGTGCACACACCCACCCACCTGTATTTTAAATAAGCTAATTTCATTTTTCTCATCAGAGCTGAAGCAAATAGAGTACCTCCACCACCCTTCCTATGTTCTGGCATCATTTTTATTCTCCAGGAAATTAACTTAAGTTTCTGCTGATTCCACTAGAAAGGTTTTTTTAATTGGCTTTCATCTGCTTTGATTTATATCTTGGGAGATTTGTGGCATGACAGTATATCACCCAACATGTGGCATTGCTAGTCAAATTGGATTTACATTTTTGGTACTATTTGTTAATTTTGATTTGTTCATTTGATCGTTCATCTGTTTTGTTCAACAACCTACTTTGGGAAAATTGTCATTTGGGCAAAATGAATCAATCCATTTTTACCAACACCACTATGAATACCCTTTGGGACCTAGTAGGACTGTTTTTACTTCTTTTGATGCCAGTAAATATAACCAGTTGCACATTTTCAACATCTGTTTACTGGAAAACACTTTGAATGTGCTCTACATGCATAAGGAAAATATGGATTAGAATTAGAAGCTGCCTGATTATTGAGAGCTAGCAGTGTTTGAGTCTTTAACCAGGACTCTGGGAGACCAAGTTTGAATCTCTGCTCAGCCACAGAAATCCACTGGGTGACCCAGGGCAAGTCACACTATCTCATTCTCAGATGAAAGCCATGGCAAATCTCCTATGAATAACTCTTGCCAAGAAAACTCCATGACAGAGTCACCGTAAGTCATATTGATTTGAAGGTAGATAAGAACATCAACAACTTATTATTCAGATTGCTGTTCCATCCAGCTTAGGGGTGGAAAACTGCATCCCATAGACAGCATGTGGTCCCCAGGAACTTTTTGCTTCCCCAGGACCCCTGACAGACTCCTCCAAAAGCCCCTTGAGCCTCTGAACCCCCTTCCCCCATATTGCTCTCTATCTACACCTGTCCAAAAACTGAGATCTATTTCAGGGGCCTTCTTTATGCGGCTGCTTCACTACCAAGTCAAACTGTTGGTCCTGTCTCCTCTCCTCCTCCAACAAAGCCATGAAGAAGAATTTGGAAATTATTCCACTTTTGCTGATTCCGTTTCTTGTGTTCTTTGTGGTGACAATTTGGTTTTCATGTTCATTTTGCTTGACCATGGTTTCAGGCTGGCTTGTTTCAAATAAACCATCAACAGCAGCTTGTCCGTTAGGATAACACAACAAGCCATGCCTAGTGATGACTGGAAGCAGAAGTTTCTTTGTGGCCCCAGGCAAGGAGGGAAGGGCAGTGTGAGAAACTCGGAGGTTTGCTGCAGCTTGTTCATGTCACACTATACTGTGGTACAGTGCAGCATCTGAATGACTTCACTGTCTCCTCTGAACAGCAGCTGCTCTTGAGGAGTCCCATCCTCTGCTACATGAGATTCTTTTCATTGGTGATGGCAGAGAAAGGGGCCTCCTTATTCATGCAAACTTCCCTTCTTCTGAGGAACAGTCATGGTGGAGTATCATATATATTATAACCCTCATCTTTCACATTTCTGTGGGACAACTGAAAATCAGCTTCAGAACTCTACCATCCCATGACACAATCAATTAAAAATAATTTGATTTTCACTTTACCACTTTCATTCTGCTGTACCTCTATTCAAATATCCATTGGTTAAACCTACAAAACCCTTGACTGGGAGTTCTTACTACCACCATATGTACCAGCAGTCTTCAGCAGTACAGCAGCATTTCTGAATACAGCACATTCATAACTATTGGAGAATATATTCTACTGTACTTGGGGAGCGCTGGGGAGGGCAAACAAGCTATCAATGGGCAAAACAGATGCACACAGCAAAACTAAGCAGCTAGAATTACTGCACACTGCCTTTCTAAGGACAAGGCTTACTCAGGGAAGAGCTACATGAAAAGTAAGAGCAACTCTGCTTGTCTTGCAACTATAGAATCTTCAAATAGTTTCAACCCTGAAGACAAAGACTTCTGTTATAATTTATCACCTGCCTTTCTTCTCTTTGGCTACTTTGTTGGATTTGGCAGGAGTACTACTATCAGAAAGGACAGAGAGAAGTCTTTCTGAGTTATACAATCTTTCACCCGGGAGAGAGATACCCCCTTGATGTCCTTTGAATGAATGGGCATGGACATATGAGGCTGCTTCACTATCAAATAAGACTGTTGCTCCATCAAGTGCAATGCTATCTATTTCATCTGCCACTTGCTCTCCCGAGTTGCAATAAAGATCATCCCCAGCATCTCTTCTCTGAGAATCTTTTTGCTGAGATGACAGAGATTGAATTTGAGTTCTTCTTCATGTATGGGATGTACAGTTCTTCTCATCAGGGTAATTGCAGGGGAATTTTTCCTCACTTAAAGAGCCATTCTTGTTTTTGAGACAGCCACAACCTTTGCTCCAAGGCCAGCTCTCATCTCAAACGTCTGCATGCAAACTGTGCATGGTGATGACCTGCAGACAGTTCCTTCAAGCATTATGCTTTTGCAGGTTAGGCCAGAAAGAGAAGCTTTGGAGACCAGCCACGTGGGCTAGCAGTGGGCCAGCAATGAGGACAGGACCCCACATCATCAGAAGAGTTCTAATCTCACTAGACTTATGCCATATGTCTATTGTCAGTTGCTGCAAAGAGAAGGTGAGGTCCTAGTTGACCTACGAGGATGACTCTTTCATGGCTGTGCCTCTGTTAGAACAAGTGAACCAACTGCAGCAGGAGGAAGATATAGGCCCTTTCCACGTGTGTGTGGGGGGAACGGGCGAAAACGCCCAAAAACGGAGCTTACCGGCAGCCGGGTAAGTCCGTCGCGACGCGGAGCAGCGCGAGCTCACTGCTCCGCAGTCCTCCGGTGTCCCAAATGGCGGCTTCCGGTTGGTGGAGACCCTCCACCAACTGGAGAAGCTCGCCAGCTGGAAGCCCGCCCCCGGCAGATCTGCAGGCACGCACTTGCTCGCGCCTGCAAATCCGCGTCGGAGCTGGGCGACGGAGCGGCACGGGGCTGCGCGCTCCGTGCTTTTTAAAAACCTCAAAACAGAGGTTTTTAAAAAACACGCAGCGCGGCTAGTTCCGGCCACTCCTGAGTGGATTCCTGTGTGGAACTACAAAAAGTAGTCCACGCCAGTCCACTCTACAGTGCAGAAGACCTCCGTGAGAGGTCGCTCTGCACCATTACAGAAGCCCGGTGTGGAAATGGTCATAGTTTCATTTCTACTCTCTTGACCTATGAAGCCATTAAAAGGCAGACAGGACAGTTGCTACTCCTCTTCATCTAGCAAGACAGTGAACATATTAAGGGATGAAGACTTGACATGCCTGCTGAGGATGGAAAGAGCTAAGAATGACTATGGGCATATAGAAGTGTGCCTGCTATTCAGCAGGCATTCCATAAACAGGAAGTTTGAAGGTCCTTTTGCAAACACATATGCTTTGGTCTCCTCAAATACCTCGAAGACCCTAAGAATGTATGGATAAAGTAGGAAAATCCTGAATGTCACCTCTTCTTTTGTCAAGGCAGTTTCCCTTACATCTGCAAGATTTAACACCACAAGTAGGAAAAGCTTCCTGCACAGAGGCACCCTGTGATTCTTTATTCTCCAAAACAAGCATCACAGATCCAAGCCTGTGTCCAGTGAGCACATACGGTTCCTTCCTACATGTATGCTGGCACCCCCATATCCATAATTAGTGGTAAACTACCTCTCTTGTTTCTGCCTTTGTTTATTGCAGCTGCCTGTATACCCTGCACTACAAGAAGCTTTTGCATGGTGAACTGCCATAAAAATAGAAAAACATTTATTGCAAGAATGATGACTAAAATGTATACAATAAAGCAACAATAGCAATAAAGGCTAAAAGAAAAGATGGCAGAAGAATACAAATAGATCTCATAGTCAAACTGCCCAGGGAAGAAGAAAAAGGTCTTTGTCTGCCAGCAAAATCACATCAGGCTTGATCTGAAGCAACCTTCCCTTGGGACTGCTCCACAACTGGTGCAGCACCACTCACAGCATCAAGCATGCCTTTTTCTGTGCAATGGCAGGGATACTCAAAGGAGGACCTCCAAAGGCTGCCTCAGCCTGTAAGCAGATACGAGATGTGCCACAGATCATAGCCCCAAGCCAAGAAAGAATTGAAATGAGGTCAGATATTAAACTAGGAGCCTGTGAAACTGACAAAGTGCCCAAGTAATGTGATCGTAACTTCTGGTCCAGTTAACAATCTACTAGCTGTATTTTGAACTAAGTGTAGTTACAAAACTATCTTCAAAGGCAACTCCATGTACTGCACAGTGGTGAAACTCCAATTAGCAGGCCAGTGGAGTGTAAGTCAGCATATGTATGATGGCTGAGGACAGCTTCTCTTCCCCATTTCTTGCAACAGCAACTGGGGGGCTCCTTGGCACAGCTGCATCTCTCCCAGCCACTGATCAGCTGCAAGTGTGTGTCCGGCTGCCCTGTCACACCGGGGGAAGAAAAGGAAGATTTTATCCCCAGTGTTAGGGAGCTTCTTCTTCTCTGGGTGCTCAAGGGCAGTCAGAAAGCACCCCTGGATGAGGAGGGAGCTGCACTGGGTAGCTTTTTAGCTGTTGTTGTGCACCCAGAGCAAGGCTGTTGTGTGGAAGGAGGCATTGGATCCCTCCTTCTGCAACACCCCCCAAAGTACCTACACCAGCGTAACTGGTGGTTATGCCAGCCACAGGATCCTAGCCACTAAAATTAGTCTAACTTGGAGGTTGTCAGAGCATAGGTGATTGCAGCTAGGCTAGCTTGGCACAAAACGTTGACATACTAGCCCCCTGCTGGTGGAAGGTGCTTCTCTACCCACAGAGACCACTCATGTCTCCCATGAGAAGCTCATACAACATGACCCTACTCTGCCTGTAGCCAACTGAAGGAGCCTGAGGATGAGAAGTAGGTAGCTCATCAAGGTGGGTTCCCTCTAGGTGGTAAGTTTTACAGGCAATGGCTTCTAATCCTTTACAGGAGATTTCTCCTTTTTTATTACCTAACAACTGAATAAGTAAATAAATAACAAAGTCATTCAGGCTTACCCATTTGCCTTTCCCTTCTTCATTGTCCCAACATCTGAGGGAGCAATCCCCCTTCCTTCACTTTTACACTCCTTCCTTTCAGGTTTTGCCAGGGCAGTTCCTGATGAGACTGGAGGGCCCTTCCTGCCCTCCCTCTCGGGTCTGCCTTCTGCACAATGTCACTGACTCTTGCTTTCTTCTTCCCTCTCCTCTTTTTTTGAAGCCTTGTGATATAACTTAGCAGGAACAAGACAAAACTCAGTTTTTAGATGCTAAAGTCATCCTGCTGATGAAATTACTCACACTAGATGCTAACCATGACCTGAAGGATTCTACTGAACAGTTTAAAGCATGTATGCTCCCCGTGAAAGTAAATAAATCACACTGGGGATTTTATGGCTTCCCTCCTTCACTGAAAAATACAGCTAAGTCCCAACATCCAGTAATAGAAATACCACACTTTCCCATCTCTATTACTTTTCCTGAACAATTATACCAAGAAATTACACAGAGGAATTGCTTTATTTCATGTTAATAATAGAATGCTGGATTCTTTTCTATTTTTTTTAAAAGGAAGCAGATGGATAATCTTTATATAACTTCTCCAGCAATAAAACACACATGGCTTATGTGTCAATTTCTAAACATTTTGGCCTATTTCAGGTAGAGTTTAATATATGTGCAGCAGTATGGTGCAGTGTCCGTCACGGATGCAAACCACATGTGCTCTGCCCTACATGGTGTAAGTCTTGTGCAAAACCATGGGCCAAATGAGTCTGGCTAGAGTTCAGGATGCTTGCACAACTTCCATGGAAATGAGGGCTTTGCTGGTGTGGTTAGAAACTGGCTTGAATCACAAGGGCAATGCTTCACACAAATGGCATACCACGTGGAGCCATGCCCATATGGTTTGCATCCGCTGTGGACACCACATCACAGGGCGCATGTATGAAGTGGCGCCCCTTGGGCTGAAAAGGAGGAGTTTTTGTTCAAGCTGTTTACCACCAAAGGGAAGTACAGTGTAATACTTTGTGCCTGGGGGGGGAGAAAAGATCTGAAAACATGCAGGCCTTGGATGAGCTAGATAGGGATTCCAATGGACTTAACCAATAAGAATTCTCTGTCCTTTTTCTGATGGCTCGTATTCTCTGTCTGCTGCTCCCTTCACCCTACTCACGCCATGTTCTTCTACATTTTTTTTTCAGAGAAAAAGAAGGCAGATTCCTCGAAGCAGGCTACCCCATGAAAAATAATCATATGCAAATGTTGCAATATGCATTATACAACTTGCACCATTTATCTTGAGCACTGAAGCCACATTTGGATTTCTTGGTGCAAAGTACCCACAGCTTTGGCTTTAAAAAATGTCTCTGCCGTTTCCCGGGCTTCAATACTAATGCAGTTCTCATGTCTGCAGGAAATAAAAAATGTAAGGACTTTTACAGAAAACAACTAATCCCTAATCACTGAAAGATGGCAACATGTTTTTCCTTAAGGGCTTCAGGGACCATTAAAGTTAAATGGATGTGTTCTTCTCATTGATTTTGGGGGAAGAGTTATATCACATTCAGAAGAGATTGCATCACTTTTCTAGAAGACTAGTGCTATCTCAAACAGGTCAACCTCAGCTGTTTCCTATCACCTCTTTTGTGTGTGCGTGCACCACACACACTGCTGCGCTTTTGTCTCTGCCTTCCACCTTAAGAGTCTCCAGTCTACCACCCTGTTAATTCAGAGCTTAGAATTTCTGCAGATATGAATTGCTTTGCTGTCCCAGCCTTGGTGCTATCTGAGGCTGCAGTGAGAATACTTTTCAGCTGGTTTTTCAGGTGCATGGCAAACAGGGAAAATTAAAGTTAGGAAGTATGTGGTTTTTCTCCTGACAAGCATAACTCCCCCTCTAATCCCTCAAGTTTCCCCCAGTTCTGCTAACCTCAGCGGTCCCAATTCCCTCTGTGCTAAACTTCTACCATGAAAAAGGTTCCGACTAAAATTGCTGTCAGTCTCATCTCTGCTGGAAGACATTTGCCAGCCTTAAGCCTGCTAGTCTGATCAGAGCATTTGTCACAAAGTGGGGAGAAATTTAGATTTGCCTTCAACACTCGGAGAAGTGATAATATGATAGAAAGAGCTACGAAATGACTCTTGTACCCTAGTGTTATGAAGAGTGAATAATTCATACTTCTATTTTGGAAGCCAAAGCCAGAACAGGATAGTATTCCAACCTACCCAGATTATTCTCAATACATTTTTAATGTTGATTTCTCTTGTATTTGATCCCAGCCACTGCAGCCTGGATGTATTAGGTAGAAACATTTTGGTTGCAAGTAATTCATACATATGGGTGGGGGAACCAGTGGACACCATCACTCCTCAATGAATTCTCTACATACAACGCTTCCTTTTCCTTAAAGGGCATTTTCTCAAGGTGATTTAATGCAGAATGTCCCCAGGTCTCAGTACTGAAAATACTTAACCTTCCTGGGTCTTTCACGACAAAAGGATGTCATTTACAACACCACTCTTGACTACTGATCTGTCTCTCAAGGCCCTTCTTTGAGAAGGAGAAGGAAAAATCCAGGCTCAGGAGCACGGCCCTTACAGCTTACAGTATCTTACACTACCCATATCGCCATGAAAAAGGCTACAGAGTGCCTTGCAGAACAGGATATTACTGGCAGAAGCTGGACATCAAAATGGATGAAGATTCTGTCAGTTAAGAGAAAGCATCTGGGAATGTTTTCCCGTCTTTCCCTATGACCACCTGGACCTGGCAAGGTATTTCTTGCCTTTCCCCACATCTTTGGTGAATAAGCTATTTGTGTGAGTGGCTCCTTCCCATGCAGTCTGAGTAGGGCTCAAGCACACAAATGCAAAATCAGGTAACAGGAGGTGATGATTCCTGTTTTAAAACGGCAAGGAAACAGTTGAGGCTATTCACACCATTTTATTTATTTATTTTATTTACATCCTGCCTTCCTCCTGGGAAGGGACCCATGTGGCTTACCAGTAACAACATCTATGCAGTCGTTACAACCTTGGATACATGAGACTCATTTAATAGAGCTGTGAGATTTTTGACAAGGTCTGTGGGGTTCTAAGAAATCTCTTAGGAAGAGAATTTTCACTGATTTGTCAGCAGGTTACAATCTCTCTCTCTTACTCAAAGATCACCTTTGTTTGTTTCTGCTGTTCATGTGACTCATCTATCCTTCCCTATCACATGAGGAAACCAAATTTCAATTACAGCAGGATAATAAATAGTGTCTTTGGCTGGGACTCCTCACATCACTTCGTTCCTCCTCTGTTGTTCTTCTGGTGGGAGACCATTTGGAAGTGCTTCTTTTACAAAGGAGGTAACTAACAGATTTTTTTTTTGAGTTAATAAAAGAAAAACTTTTATAGTTCTTAGCCTCCTGACAACCCTGCATACCCCGACACAATTCCTTACCTTAATGGTCTGAGAGTTCGTAACAGCCTCAAGACTCGTAACATTCCAAGGATTTTTGTGCCACTGTCAGAAACCATTGAAACCAGGATGTCCACCACAGAGATGAGAACGAGCACCCCATCCAGGACATTCCAACTGCTTCTCAAGTACGCCTTTTCACCAAAGCATAGCCCTAGTGCCACCACCTGCCAACAAGCCAAATTGCAACAAAATGTAATGCATTCAATATGTTGGCAACCTATTTTGAATGTATTATTTACACATTTGGGAGTATAACTGCATTCGGTTCCAAGTTATAGTGACATCACTAAGCCAATCCTGCAAAGTGCCATAATGTGAAGTTCTTAAAAATAACTCTGCAGAAACATCCCAGATTGTCCCTTTAACAGCTGATGTATTTTTAATGCTGCTAAAACCTAATTGTTCAAAAGTGTCTGTAATAATGTATAGCAATTATACAAAAGGATGGCACATATGATTAATTTTTACAGCTGACGGCAGAGCGAAATGGTTAGGGAGATTCTGGCCATATGCTGGACATGAGGCTTCAAAGAAATTTTAGATAAAAAATGAGTAGGCCTCAAATATGTCTAGAACAGAAAACTTTTGAGAGCTTGCTGATTTTGTACATTTATGCATACCCAATCACAAATACAGACAATTCAGAAATAATTTCTTTCTAGGGCACAGTGAGAGGGATGATATTTTTTTCATCTGTTCCTCATTAAGTTAGACCATTTCAGTAGAATGCTTATGAAAGGTCTAGGTGATAAGCCTCTTCAAAAAGTGCAGGTACCTGTACAAGCTGAGAAAACAAAACAGAAAACAAATCCTCTTGGAACATGCTTGATCATCAAAAGCCCAGGAAACATGACTGGCTGCTAGATGAGCTCAGTTCAGAAAGTCAGAGCTGGATGCCATGGGCAATAGTATATATTATACTATTCATTTTATATAAGCCTCTTTGTTTGTTTGTTTGTTTGTTTCTACCCAACTTTTCCCTTTTAGGACTCAAAGCAGCTTACAACAAATTTAAAAATATACAGTTAAAAAATTTAACAAAATACAAAAATTGGAAGAATTCAAACAATTAAAAAACTAGATTAAAACATACTCCATTAAACATGTGTGTGTGCACGTGGACACACACACACACTAGCACAACAATTAGTCACATCTTACACGTCATTTAGGTGGGCCTTTTACAATCAATTGTCAAATGCCTGTTGAAACAGAAAAGTCTTTACTTGTCTGCAGAAAGAGAGTAGAGAGGGTGCACGTCTAACTTCTCTAGGAAGAAGTTCCAGACCCCAGGGGGTAGCCACTGAGAAGGCCCTCTCTTGTGTTCTCACCAGATGTGCCAGATATGCTGGGGAGGCCCTTCTCTGTGTCTCTCTGCTGTGAGGGCCTCCTCAGCGTATTTCAAAGTATGGGCTGATTCATAAGACAGAACAGGGCCCCTCAAATAAGCATAGGAAGGTAAGAAGTTGCATTATCCTGTTTGGCATTCTACCCAGTATTCTCAACTCTGCCTGGCAGCAATCCTTTAGATATTGAGGCAGGGTTCTTTTCTAGTCCTATCTGGAGATTCCTGCCGGTCCCCAAGTGATAACCAGCCCTGCTGAATTTCTCAAATCGAAGAGACTGGGTGTGTTCTGGAAGGTATAACAGCATGCATTTAAGCTTTAATAGAACTACAGCAGTCTGCATTTTTTGTATTTCATTTTGCTTTGATGTTGGTGCTTATAATTTCTTCCCTTGATACAGAAACCCTTGGAATAATACTCCGGGCATCTGATGAAATAGACTGCAGTCCATGGAAGTATACGTCTCAATCAATAAGTTCATCTTTAAGGTGCCACAAGACTTGCTGGTTCTGTTTAACATGTTAAGATGGCTACCACTCTAGGTACTGTTTCAAAGCTCTTTGCGATTTCAAATGTTTCATAATAACTCTGAAATGCAGTAAGCTGAGAGACAGTGATGCAGAGAGCCACCAAATGAATGGGGATCTGGACACAATGGGCCTTTTCTCACTACACTATTATAGCAGTAGTGGAATTCTGGGGTTTCTAGTTTATTGAGGCCAAAGAGATCTCTGGCTGAGAATTCTAAAGGCCCCTCCCTACACTGCAAACCCCCGGATCCCATAGGATGTTGAAAGGGGAATAACAGCACTGTAACAGTGTGGTGCAGAAAGGCCCAATGTCTCCAACGTTGAAGCTCAGCTCTTGAACTGCTATACCATACTAGTCCTGCCAAGTATTCTTTCTCTTTTTCAACTGAATTTTTTGCACTGCAATTAAGCTGAATATTCAGTTCCCTGAAAGATATTGCCATTGCCATTTAAAATTAGCATGAAGGTTTTCTTGGGAAAATAATTCTTTCTCTCTATATGTATCCCACATATGCCATCTCAAACGGAATCTCAACATCCTTGAGTGTTAAAATGTTCAAACCATAGTTGTTTGCTGCCCGGAGGGAACAACTCCAGCCTTATTTTGGAAACTTAATCCTGCTTATAGGCAGGTCATTATTACAATTGGTGTCAGTAGATGGTACAAATACTTAGCCTTTCTATAACTAAGCATACATCTATGTAACTGTACTAATGCTTATTCTTCTATTTATCCTTACTTCCTTTTCCACTTTTTTAAGTAATAGGCCCTAACCACCTTGGGAAAGGATCTCTCTTCTTTCTACTATAAAATATAGTATTTATTTATTTATAGTATTTATTGTACAATTATATATTGTATTGTATATATTGTATATATTGTACAATATTATAAAATTGTAATGAAATTATTATACTTATAATATTTTATGGCAGTGATGCCATTGATAGCATCACAGTAATGGTATCTGATTGCACTGTAGCACCTGTAACACACACGAGGACAGATAGTGGGCCATTTTATGAAACAACCTGGCTACACATGTAGATCACATATACCGTACTTGCCAGCGTATAAGACGCACCGGCATATAAGACGCACCCCATTTATATGCTGGCAAATACTATTTGTGGGCATATAAGGCGCCTTGCCATATAAGACGCACTCCATTTTCAAACAGTATTTTTCAGGGAAAAAAGTGAGTTTTATGCGCCAGCAAATAGGGTACATTTACATCATGTTTTCTCCAGGATGTAGCTAAAGTTTAGGCTGGTTAAAGACCTACTGGAATTGTATTAAAGTTATATGCTTTGGTTAGAAAAGCTTATGGAGATCTCTTATTTATACTGCTGACATCTATCCAAAAGGACAAATCAGGACTGTACACATATGGGGCAACAAAACCATTCAATTTATTTAAATACCAGCCATACCCAAAGCCACAGAACAAATCCTACAAATGCAAGTCAGTTGCTCAGTGAATGTATATGTGTTCTGATGGACTTGCATATGCATACTGGGAAGCACATGTTCCTGTTAAAATCCATTTGCATAGTGAGTATGGAAATCCACATTAAATTGGAAGGATGGGTCAGTAGGTATGAAAGTAGCAATTCGCCATGCAAGTTTTATATGAGTTCTAATGGTCAGAGAGATCATTTACCTTTATGGTCATTTCAGCCAAGAAGATTGCTGTGAAAATATAGTTGGAGAGTGTGAGGAAAATCCGTTCCTATTTAAAAGAAAGAAAAGATGTAAGATGTTAACGCACTTGCTTGCCATATTATATACATTTATATACCAGGTATTTGTTAAATGTTTACTTGCTTTCATACTCAAACACCCACAAACATTTGCTACTAAGAAGGGAAAAAAACTCATCCAAATATTTCACAATGACTCTTAATTTGGTTAGTTCTTTGACTTTTCTAATGCTTTTCATCTGCGTAAGCACCATGGAGAGCTGCCAGATTTCTAACATACAGGAGTGGGATATTCAAACCCCGTTTCTCGAGAACAGTCTATTTATTTCCATAATCTCCCACTTTTTTTTGCTTATCCCTACAATGAACAGCATCCTCTTTCTACATGCACCAAAAAATACATTAGTGAAAGTACAGTTGGCCCTTGGTATCCATGGGTTCTGCATCTACAGATTCAATCAATCATGGCTTGAAATTATCTATCTATCTATCCATCCATCCATCCATCCATCCACCCACCCACCCACCCACCCACCCACCCAAAAGGAGCACTACTTGATTTTGCTACATGCTGAGCACTACACTGATATGTAGGCATACCCTGCTATAGCCTCCTGCCCCTGCACAGATCCTCAGGCTCTCTCCAGCAGTTGTTTGAGTTGTTCACCATTGTATATAAAGAATGCCTTTACTATGCCACTGTATATAATAGGACTTGAGCATCCACATATTTTGGTATCTATGGAGGAGGGAGGGAGCTGGAACCACTCCCCAGTGATACCGAGAGCCCACTGCAATAAAGAACCTGGGTACTATTTCTTTTCACCAACGTTGCCCCCCACTTTCTTTTAGTTTCGCTACCAGTTATTAGAAATTACAGGAAGCTCCTGCAATGACAACATTGGCAAAATTTGCTGCTTTTTTAAAAAAGGAAACGGGAAAAGGAACTATGCTAATCTGTTCATTTATGAATATTTAGGTTGAAAGGAAATGATGGGGTGAAGTGAGGTTTCAAACAGAGGCAATGTTAGTTCAAAGCACCAGCCCAGGTCCTACCTAGACTTAGCCACCTGTGAGCACATGAAACTAAACCAAGCCTCCTTTCTAGTACCTAACAGAGCTAAAATCAAACATTTTCTAATTGTATTGCTGGCTGTCATCTTCAGTGTACTTATATATTTTTGTCTTACTGGTCTTTTGGTAGTGTGAATTACCTCTTACTTTGCCAGTGTGACCTGCCCCACCCTGGCACCTATCCAGTACTCCAGCAGGAAGAGAAGGTACAGATTGGTTAGTGCAGGCATCAAAAAGTAGAACACAGGAGACAGAACTTATGATCTCTCTTTCTCTTTCACACAAACACAAATCTCACTGTGAACATGCAAGATGCCTTAAGCAGTCTTTATCTAATTCCTTTTTATAATAAACATTTCATCTGGACAGGAGCCTGAGGAGCTTGAAATGATCCTGAGAGTCCATAGATTAGCCAAGGGACCTAGGTTCCCCTAAGGACCCTTTCAATCACTTTAGTAAGAGGAAATACATAGCTTCAGACAGCAGAAGCAGTTTGTGGAAACTGAACTTTATAATGACAATCATGAAAGAAACCACACTCTACACAGTCTCTGCAATTTCCCCTTGCATCAAGAGGGAAGAAGAGGGCCTTAAAGATGAAAGACCTATTGAAAACTCAAACGTGCTAGATCATGATTTACAGAGAATGACTCAGGAATCAGTAGACAGCCACTTTCTAGGCTGGCGCCCATAATTAATCACATCTTCCAGGCTCCTGCTGTGACCACACATGTTTTCCTAGCCAACATTCCCATCCTTCCTCTGAGCACTGCATAAAAGAAAGGTCTCTGAGGCCAGGAAGTGGGCCATGCAGCAAGCTGCTGGAGGTCTGGATAAAGCCTGTCTATCTACGACAGCCCTTCAATTATAATTTTATCTACAGCAGCCCCTCAACTATTAACACTGGGCAGGAAACGGTGTGGGGTACTCAACTACTTGATGTGACAAATGTAGCCATCTCTGTGCCATGTTTGTAGGCCCCAGAGAGAATTCCTCTGGAGATGAACTTCTCCTTGCCTACAGAGAGTCCCTATCCTACCCGATCCTCCTGTTCCTTCTCCACTGAGGTGATAGGCTGGCTGCATCTGAGACAGCAAGAAGACTGGCTTGAGGCAGTTAGAAAATCCACCTCTCTGGAAGGCAAAGAATAATTATTTGAGACAACTGAAGCTCAAATAATGTCTACTTTGGTTTCTAGGCAAGAAGTCTGTCATATGGAGACAGCTCCCTTTGGAGTTTTTCAATGCCCCTTCCTTTCCAGCACTTCCCACAAGTACTTTTGGTATCCTCTGCCAACCCATGATTTGCAGACCAGCTCCTCTTTCATCCTGCCCATACAGTTCATTTCCATGGTTCATATGCATCAGTGCATTTCTCATTCTGCTCCACTTTGTTCCCTGTTGTATCTCAATCCTTTCCTTTTGAACAGAATCCTCACTGCTCTCTTCCTGGCATTCTTCCCATATCCATCCTGGTTCTCATTTAATCTTCTTGGTTTCCCAGCTTCATGGCTCCAACTACCCCCAGCCCCTCCAGCTCTTATTTCAAAATGTTTTGGCCCTTTCTATGCCCCATGGTTTACCTGCACTTCAGGTTTTCAATTGCTTCCAGATCAATGTCTTGCTCAGAAGGTCAGTTCCTTAAACAAAGTCTATTTCTTCCTGATCACACCTGCCACTGAAATATTTCCCCATTTGAGACTAAACAGTTTCCTGTGAACCCTTTTCATTCATATGACATTTTGACAGGCACAGTTGTGAAAGAGTAAAGGATCCTATGATCATTTACTCTTAAAAGGATAATACTTAGCAAAACATTTCCAATTCTTTCACATAGTCCTGCATGCAAAGAACAATTGCTAAATTCAACAAAAACAGATGTTAGTCTGGCTGTTAAAAAAAGTATGTGTAACAGTTTCCTAACAATCTCCCTAACAACATGGACTGAGGGAGAAACAGTTTCTAAAAAATGGGCATCTGAAAGTTAATAATGGCCTGAGAGCTCAAAATAGCTCTTGCCCCATCCAAATCACTCATGTTAAGATCTGTTTTGGTTTTTTTTTAAATAGAGAGCAGCATCAATGCTTGCTCATTAAAAGGGTGTTCTTTCTGTAAGAGTTTCAAGGGGATTCATGCAAAGCCCTGTTCGACAAAAGTCAGAAAGCTCCATGCCTTAATGAAGAGCATATTTAATGAACTAACACACATGTGCAAGTTTCCTGGAGGCGGGAGGAAGAAGAAAGAAAAAGAAGAGGAAAAGTCAGCAAAGCATTGAAAAAGTAGAACTTACATTTGTTTCATGCCATGGACACTCCTAAATAGAACATGCAATCATCTCAAAGCAATACTGTACCACCTATAGCAGGGCTTGGTAGCCTGTTGCCCCAGGGCCACATGTATGGCCCTCAGCTTAATTTTTGTGCAGGCCTCAGCCTGATCTCAAAAGCTCTTTGAAAGACTTAGTTCAGAACTCTGAAAAGAGTGATCCAGGATCCAGCATTCAGCTTGGAGCAGGAGAGGAAGAAGGAGGGAGGAAGGAAAAGAGTAAAAGTTTGCCTGTGCCTCCTTTGGGCTCTTGTCCCACCTACAACTGGGTTTGGACCCACTTCTGTCATATGACTTCCAGTAGATTAATCCTGAGAGAATGGTAGCTCTGAACATGGGCCTTTTTCTTTCTTTCCTCTGACTTACAAAAACCTTGATGCGGTTTCAGCCCAAATTTGAAGTAGATAAGCTCTAAACCTCTACACTACCTGAAAATATCTGAATGGATCCTACTGAAATCTGTAGGTCATAATCCCCTCTCATTGACCTGATCCAGGAAAAACAGAAGATTAGATGAATCTTTGCGACTTAAGAGCCTGAAGTCATCATGCATGCCTATTTGGAAACATGCTCCACTTGGTTCACCAGGGCTTCTTCCTGCATAAGTGTCCATAAGATTGCAGAAATAATTTTTGTTTCAGTGCTTTCCAGTGACATATGGCAATTTGCTGTTGTTGTTAAATTAAAAAGAAGAAGAAGTTCTGATGTTTCTGACACGTGGATGTTGTTCTTGGATACTACAGAGCAGAACACAAGACAGCTGGCAAGGGCCATAGCAAGAGCAAGGACAGCCCTTTTCACCCACTGCTAGGAAGGAGCATTTATTGCTCAAATTAAAAGATGCAGGTAAGGAACTTTAAAAAAAAAAAACCTAACCAAAAACTATGTCCAATTATAAACAGATGAGGCCTGGTCTGTGTGTGTGTGTGTGTGTACACACACACACACACATATGTATGTATGTATGTATGTATGTATGTATGTATGTATATGTATGTGTGTGTGTTTGGTAACAGCCAAAAACGGTAAGTGGAAAACAGGGAAAGCATATAGTCCACCGAAATGCCAGCCTAAAATGTGGTATACCTAGAGTATTCCTGAATCCAGGCAGTCAATAGTAAGTTCAGCCAGGGTGGGAACAGAAGCCAGCTTTGGCTCTGTGCCTCCATGTTTTAAGGGCTGAGAACAGTGGTCTTGATTAACTGCAAAACTGGCTCAGGTATTCAAGGTGCTGAAGTTGTTTGGTTTTGAGCTCTGATCCTGTACTTGTTTTTTTGACTCCTATAATGAGTGAGTGGACAAGATGCAACCAGAGAAGCACAAAACCCAACCCAGCCATTTCTTCCCCTCAGTCATTTTCATCTCCCTGCCCAAATGTTGTCCAAATCCCAGTAATTCTGCAGGGAAACAGGAAATCTAGACAATGTGTGCCTTGTTTCCTAGCAGAAATGCTGGGATTTTGATATCAGAAATGACACTGCTGGCAGAAATAGTGGTGGCAGCAGCAGTGGGACTCCAGGGGGTTTGAGGGAACCAATGCAGCCCATAATCTTGGGAAGTTCCATGGGCTTGCTCAAATTTGTATAGTTGGGGAAGGAGAAGGAATGGATTCTTATGTCTTACATCATGGTTTAAGCCCTGTCTCACCTTCTAGACAAATCTTGTCTTGCATAGACATATGAGGAATAGAGAAGTATGAAGCAAGGCACTTAGAAAACAAGGGTTCCCACACTATGTCAGAAACACTGGCACTGGAAAAGTGATGCATCAATCACTTCCAACAGGAAGACAAGCAGTTTGGGGGAAGCCTGTTTTTGCCTTGATTTCAATTGCATGTGTTAATCCTTCCCATGTTGCCTTTTGATGAACTCAAAAGCACAGGCATGCACTCTCATTGCCAATGGAGTCCTCCTTCTGGATCCTGTTGCTTTAGCCAGAATCGACCATCTCCTCTCCTCCTTCACAGCTCTCCTGTCCACTCTAAAGACCAGTTCTAGATGGCTGTGAAACCTCCAGAACAGGTTTTTGGTGTTATGGTGAGGTGCAAAGAGAGAGGGACAGAAAGTTCTGGTTCTGCTGGGATTGGATATAGTTTAATTCTTGGCCAATACTTCTAAAAAGGTAATATGGAAACTGCATAGTTTCCACAGGTTGTCAATGGAGTGGGATCCTCCTGAGATAATAAACAGGTGGGTAGGATGTGTTGAGGCAACTGTCCACATCTGCTTTGGTCTTTTGATAGCATATGACAGAATAATTTAACTTTAATGCCTTTATTCTCATTTAGGCCAGCTGAGAATAGCCCACCCCCCACCCCAACCTCTTTGGCTAAGAGACTGATACCAAGAGTCAACATGGATAAAAGTCCAATTTTAGCTTAATCTGCTTGTCAGGATGGTAACATCACTGGGTACTACTCACAGCACTGTGTGGCTCAATTTTGGGACGCTCCATTGCAATTGTGATGCAGTTCAGAAAAATTATCACCAAGACAACATGATCAAACATCTTGTGAGTGATGATTTTATTGCATATCAGACGGAATCTAGGGGGAAGAATGAGAGAAGGTACAGGAAATAGTTGTAATCACATGCCATAAACAGGGAGACCACTTTTCTGTTCTAAAATAGATGTCTACAGAACTCCTCTATTTCTCTTGTGGGAAGTGGTATACCAACTAGTATGCGTGTATGCGTCATCAGAACGATACTAAACTTGCTCTTACTTGTTCAAGAACAGAGGCTTCTTGATAGGCACAACACTGCTCTCAAATTCCACTTCCCTGCAAAATCTTCTGAAGAATTCACCCCCCCTCCACTTCCCAGGAATAGCACACATTTTTTAAAACTTGCCTTGCTGTACTCCATCTATTGCCAAACTGTGTGCCATGGGAGAAAGTCATTGTCCCACTATCTATCTGCATATTTCACCATTCTTGACATGGAGAATTTCCAGCCAGCTTACACGGGAGCCAAATAATACAGTTTGTATTACTTCTCCATTTCATGGAACAAGATCCCTCATTCATTCCTGACGCAACAGTGTAATTCATCAGAAGAAGATGCTCTGTCCACTGTGTCTCTGCATGAGTTAGTCAGCTGCCTTGCAGAAATATGCAAGGGGAGGAAGTGAGTGGAGTGGGCTGCAGACTAGATCCAATGAGGAAAGATAACTCTTGTCCTTAAAAAAAGCCAAGCTTTTGGATGTATGAAGAATCCTCTTAATTTAATGTTAAGAAATGATATCTCAAACATCAGAAGCCTAAGAGAGATTGGTTTTATGTGGCCTTGCCTCTTCATAATCTTCTTTATCCCATCAAATTTCAAAACAAATGATTGCTGTTTGAAGTTCCCCCAGAACTTAATCAAAAGACTCTACATTTATCCTATAATCAATACATGTAAAAACAGGCAACCATGTTGCTCAATATCTCAGTTCAAAAGTATAGGATGGAGACTATGGTTTTGATGGTCTTTTTCTGTCCAAATAGCTGATGAGGCTAAGCAAAACTGAAGGAACAGAATTATTGCAACTTTGAGAGGTGGCCTGTGTTTCCCCGAGACCTGTCATTCATCATCATCATGGGTACCTGTATGTTTACCTTTGCAGAAAACTAACTATATGTAATCTGACTCTTCATTTCTATTTAAAGTATGATAGAGTATTAGGGGAAAAAAATCTTAAATGTGTAACTGATTGTATACACATCCATGGATGCTGCATAGGAAGTAAGGTATGGTTCCAGGAAAACATTGCCATATGGCCAAATGACTGTGAAGCACTTTGTAGTATTTCACTGATACAGATTTGCTGCAGCTGTTCAGGTTGAAATATCATGGCAGTTTTCCAATGGGGGGAAATGTTCCCACTCAGATACAGCCACAAAGAGGACTAGTCTGCAAATGTGAAGTCAAATACAGATAGAGGTAGTTGAATAACTACTCCCCCTGGACATAAACCAAATGCCACCTTATACTAAGTCAGACCACTGGTCCATTCAGCTCAGTACTATCTCCCCTGAGTAGTAGTAGCTGTCCGTGGTTTCAGTCAGGAATGTTTTCAACCTTGCCAAGAGATGCCAATGACTGCATTTGGCACATGATGCATGCAAAGCATCCGCTCTGCCACTAGCTCTTCTTTGATTCAGTGAGTGAAACTGATATTCACAAACTGTCCACCATTGTTTCTTCTGGAAATGGAGTCCTGCTTTCTTTGTGGTACCTAACAAGTTCTAGCAGCACAATAACTTCCAAAAGAGGAGGCAACCATTCTAGACTCTGAGAAGTTTCTGAGTTTCTGCTTCTTTCCAATGTGTAGTAAAAATAAATAATTTCCGGTGTTAGTCTGACACAACAAAAACAACGAAGAGGCTAGGGGCATCTTAAAGATCTAACAATTTTTATTTGGCATAAGCTTTTGTGGACTGCAGCCTACTTCATCAGGTGAAGTGGTGGTGGACAGTTTGTTGTATTTTTGAGGTGCCACTAAACTCTTTGTTTTTGTTACTAAATTATGTATACAGTTCTGCTTAATTAAAGAAATCCCATTACTTCATGGAAATTCTGTTTCTTGTGGTAGATATTTGTAAGATGGAGTAGAACCAAACAGGTTAAGGGTAAGACAAAACAAAAGCAGGGGTCTTGAGCAGATGTAGAAGTAATTCAAAAATGACTGCTACACCTTCCAGTTCCAAAATGTATGACCAATTATGTTATATAATTGTCAAGGAAGAAACTTCTCTGGTGTTTTACACTCAAAGGCTTTTCTCAGTGCCTACTTATGTGGTCTCCCTTTATTTTTTTGAAAAGGAGATGATAATGATGATGGCACCTTCTGCATCCAAAACATGTACTCTACAGTGAGAATGGTTCTTACCCAATGTTCTTAGTTTTTATGGCCTGCAGCTAAGGTAAAAAAATGTATTGGATTGACTCCAGAGGTGCCTGGCTTAGCCACTATTAGCACAAGTTCATATCGAAAGACTGCTGACAGCAGTGCTTGGTTCTTTTTTTGCATGTTATTTCTGCCACACTCTACCAATAATGCTTTGAGCACAGCATCCTTGAACCCCTCTGCCTGTCACACTTTCAGCAATCAAACTAGGTTGCCTTACTTAGACTGAGGAGCAAAGATGTAGACAGACCAGGAATCTCTTTCTTTGCACCAGCTGGGGAGGCGTGCCCTTATCCAAGCCTTCATGCGGTCCTTTTTACTCTTAAAGAGAAAGAGAGAGAGAGAGAGAGAGAAAGAATTGACAATTTGTAAAATGAGGTATCCAATGACTACTCTTGAATGGCCGCAAGATCCATTAAAAACAAGATCTGAAACCTGGGGGAAAAGAATTAGATGCTGATACTTTAATTCCCCGCCTTGCCCATCAATCCTGGAGGTATCTTGTAGGACTATAAGCTGGAGGTTGTCTCAGAACGGGATACCTTGGATGTAAAACAAGGATTAGGACAATGCATCTGGCTGTGTGAAAATGTAGCCCACGCTGTGCTGCTCAAGGATGGATTAATGTCACCAAGCAGTACCAGCTGGCTGCTCCACTTACAGAAGCAGTACAAAGAATTAGGTGTCTTGTGAGGTGGTGTGGAGGAGCATAGATTTAGAGAAATTTATTGCAGAGACATGCACCACTGTGCACAGTATCTGGTTAAAGACCACTCCAACACGGCAGTGGCACTTTAGAAGTCATTCACTGAGAGGAAAACACAGACACAGCAGCTAAGAAACAATAAATATAACTGCTTTTTCTAGCTCAGATATTACCAAAGAACAGAAATGTCAAGACATTACTCCAGAGCAAAGAAACGATGCCCCCCAGAAAATCCAGAATGCAGCAAATGTGAGTGTGTAATTTACAAGTAGAACAGAAAGGTATTTATTTATGTTATTACTCCTCAACAATACTGTGTGTGCAAGGCTGTTGAAGTCCCCCCTGTTCTTGAGGAGTTCAGGCTTCCTTTTTGCTCATGGCACCTTCAGCAAATATAATTATTATTATTACTATCATCATCATCATCATCATCATCATCATCATCATCATCAACAACACCCACAGACCTGAAAGCAAAAAGGACATTTCCTGTAAAAAGCATCATGTACAAGTGTGGTTCTTTGAAGTCCTGTTGAGGTATGGTGACCCCATGAAGTCTTCATAGGTTTTTCTTAGGTAAGGAATACTCAGGGGTGGTTTCACCACTTCCTTCCTCTGAAATATAACCTATAGCACCTGGTATTTGCTGGTGGTCTCTCATCAGAGTACTAAGTAGGGATGACCCTGTTTAGCTTCCAAGATCAGATGGGATCTGGTGCCTTTAGAATATTTAGGCATTTAGTAGAGCAAGCTTGTTATTGCTGTTGTTGTGTGCCTTCAAGTCATTTCCAACTTATGGTGACCTTAAGGAAAATCTATAATGGGGTTTTCTGGGGCTGAGAGTATGTGATGCTCCCAAGGTCACCCAGTGGGTTTCCATAGCTGAGCAGGTAATCGAACCTTTGTCTCCCAAGTTGTAGCCCCATGCTCAAACTACTAAACCACACTGGCAGTCAAGTCAACATGCATAATCTTAGTTTACAGGGGATGTTCTCATGGACAGTCATTCAATAGGATGCTCACATTTGCTGGGGGGAAAAATGGCTGAATGAAATAACTGAACCAAACAAAGCTCTAATTTGGTTCTGCTATTACACGGGTCAGGTCACAAATATGTAAAATCACAGTCTGCTGGAAAGCAAATTAAGGCAAGTGAGACAAAACAAATAAAAAAAGTCCCCAAGGGGATAAATGCAAACCTAAAGAGATGTCAAATAATTTGAGCATGTAAATATTATTCACAAGCTGGAAAATCCCTCTCCCCCTAGTTTCAGCTCTGAAACATCTGACAGTTCTATTGTCGCTTGCTTATTCATCCCTCTCTGAGTATGTGTGGCATGAAATAAATGATCACGTATAAAGCTAAATACATTTGCAGTCACTGAGAATTTATGATCAGTTCACATATTAATGCTAGACATGTGGCTGGATCAGATGAGACCTGCTCCAACATCTATCCTCATGCACATGGTACATAGCATGGCTGGGGAAAAATTGGCTGTAGTAGTATTGAATTGCTGTCTGGATGCTGTAAATGAGTGGATGCAGAAAAGGTAAACAGACTGAAGCAGCAAGTGCTGCTGATCTGTAGGAAAAGCAGCCTGGGACTGGAATTACTGCCTGTTCTGGATGGGGTTACTCTCCCTCTTAAAGATCTGGGTGCTAGTTTGGTTGTGCTCTTGGACCGAGAGCTGCTCCTGGAAAGTCAGATTGCTGCTAGGAGCAAGTTTGCTCACCTTTGGCTGGTGTCCCAGTCTTGCCCTTTCCTGGGGAGGGCAGATCTAGCCACAGTGATTCATTCCTGTTACCTTTCTATTAGTCAGTTGTGATGTGCTCTATGAGGGGATTCCCTTGAAAAGTGTTCAGAAGTTGCACCTAGCGCAAAACGCAGTATCCAGACTGGTGTTATGCATTCACTTCAGAGGCCATATAACACCAGTCCTGCAACAACTACACTGGCTTCCAATTTGCTTGTGAGCTCAATTCAAGGTGCTGGTTTTGACTTACAAAGCCCTAAATGACTTGAGGCCAGGATATTTGAAAGACTGCCTCTCCCAGTGAGCCTGTCAGAAATGTGAGATCTTCAGTAAAGGCTCTGTTGTGTGTCCCAGCACCTTGAGAAGGTAGGTCAGCGGGTACACATAACAGGGCTTTCACTGTAGCACTGCCTCGACCGTGGAACTCTCTACCCAAGGAATTTAGGCTGGCCCCATCTCTTTTAAGCTTCTGGTAGGCAGCCAAAACAGTGCATTTCAATGTTTGAAACTGCTGTTTTAGCTGTTTCAAAACTGGATTCTAGGAATGTTTTTAGATTGCTTCTAGGAGTTTTTAAAGTGTATTTTAATGTGTTTTAAAAATGTTTTTAATCTTTGTATTGTTCTAATTGATTTTTATTTTTAAACCCTTGGGAGTCCCTGTGAGCTTGGAGGTGATATAGAAATATTTTAACTAACTAAATAGCTAACTAACTACTTACACTCCCCCCTATTCTATTAAAAACAACTCAAGTTTTTTCTTCCTGAATATATGATTTGCAAAAATAAAACCAAACTCTCAACTATCTCTGTTCAATCAAGCACAGACAGACAGACATATCTGTCTGCCATGTTGGTGTGAAAAAAAGAAATGAAATGGCAACCCTAATTCTGGACAAACATGTCTGTAATCATAGCGGGGATTGAAATCCAGACTTTTAAGAATGAAAGAGTTTAAGAATTAAGCCTTCAAAGCCTCAGAGGCTGGATGGACAAATCTGCCAGCTTTGATTCTTCCTACACCTTGGGTTCTTTTTTCCCTTCAAAAACATTCTGACTATGAAGAAATTTACAAATTTCAGTAAATACTTATCAAAAACAAACACAGTTTTTACCAGTCTCTATTGGAGGGCTGAGAACACTCTCCCCTCTGTTAGTGTGACTGTTCCATCCTGTAATACAGTGGCTGTAGCGTCAAAATCCAGTTTCAAAAACCAGAAAACCATAGAAGCATAATGAGGAAGGATCAGAACTCTTGTTCAGTGGCTTTTTAAAAATGCAGCATCAAGAAAAGCTCTATTTTCTCCCTCTCACATGCAATTAAATACTAACGTAGGTGGGAGGAAGAGAAGTTCAGTTCAGAGGGTAAACTGTTTTTAATAATAAAGACCTTCAGTTGCTTGGGCATTTGGCTCAACCTCCAGACAAGGCAAATGTCTCAGGAGTTTGCAGTATTTGTTGCTATATTTCTTGGCTTTTGTAAAATATCTAAGCAACTCTTCTGTAATTCTGGACTATATTCCAAGAATTTCCATCACCTGTTGCAATGTTTTATCCCCACAAGCCAGTTTCTTTTCAATTCTGGGACACATTGGAAGAAGAAAATACCATTACCCTTTCTCTCTTTTAAAATTATTTTAGAGTTATGGTGCACCAGTGAATTAGCACTTTTGAACTGTAACATTACAACCCTTAAAAATGTTTAAGAAAAAAAAACAGAGGGAGAAAACTTGCCCTTCAAAACTTTGGATCACTGCAGCAAACTACAGCCCAGTTTTACAAATTCTTTCAAAGATCCCTAGTGTAGATCCAAGAAATCACTACAAACAGTCCAGCCCCCAAGAATGGAGAGAGTGATGTAGAGATGTTAACAATGCAAGAAGCAATAACATGAGTACTCACACTTTTTACACCAGTCTGGAACAGCCTGTTCTAGCATTATTTTTCTTTTCTTTTCTCTTTTCTTTTCTTTTCTTGCTTAGCATTCATCCTTCACCTTATCTTTTAGTAAAATATTCTCAAAGATAATCTGAAAACATCACAGAACTTGTGGCGGTAGGGAGAATGAGGGAGGCAAGGAAATATATAACATGCCTTCAGTAATGCCACAGTTGCTAGCCAATAGACACCTGCAGTGCCAGTATAAGCCATAGCTGAATCAACCTCCTTAGGGTTACACCACCCATGATTTGAAGAGCCTGATGACTAGATCTCCCACATTTTTGGGAAAATGCAGCTGCATGTCTCTCTTTGTGGGTAAATGCATGTAAATGAGGAAAAAGATACCAGAGGAAAGAATTAACATTTGTACACACAGAACTGGAACTTTGATCTAGTTCAACATGTTGTTAAGCCTTGAGAAAGGGAGACTGCTTTTCTTTAGTCTGTTCCAAAACATCAAAAGCATACAGAAAACCAGCATGACTCTGGATGTACTCCAATGCAAGGCTTGATGACCACACAACAAACTCTAGTAGCATGTCCTCAGTAGATTTTATTTTTCATAACACAATAAAAAAGCTGACCATTTATACACCCTGAGAATTCCTACTGATGTTAATAGATGGGTTTGGAAAGTGCTCTAAAAACTACAGTTAACATGAGCAAAATGTGGCCCTATTAAGTAGTATTTTATTATTTGGCATTGTGACACTGCATGCTCCTTACAGGATAAATGAACATGGTAATTTTAAATTAGGAAAATGCCTGTCATTACGAAATGTTGGGTGTGCATGGATGAAGACCTCTATATCACAAAGAGCTGGGCAGGGGTGTGTGCATGCATTGTACCTCTGCTTTTGTTCACAGATGCTTGTAACCCCTTCCCTCATAAGAATGGGCAGAAATAGCAACCCCACATTTGCCTGCAGAGGGTGACAAGATCAGTGTTGGGGAATTACTGTTACAGTCCTTACTCTGCTACTGTTGATGCATTTAGCACTCCACAGTTTAAAACCAGCATTCTGAATTGTGCTGGAAAACCAACAGAAAAGCTCTAAGGGATTGGAGGGATATGTTTGACATGGTGAGTTCCAACTAGCAATCTGGCAGCTCTATTTTAGAACAGTTGCAAGATCAGCTGTATTGCAAAGGAAGACCCATAGCATTGAAATAAGCATGGATGTTACACACACATTAATAACTATGGCCAGATCATCTCTTTGGAGAAAGGGCACAGCTGATTTCTCAACAGAGGTTGGTGAAGTCCTTCCATGCTATGGCTGGATATGCCCAATCATCCTTAGCTGGACCTGAAAAGTTGGACCTGTATTAGTGCTTCTCAGGCTATCTATTATGGGGAACTCACAATAATTTTTTTTCCAGTGTGCCAGGGAATGATACTGTATTTGTGCCCATTGATCACAACTGTGTCTTTATTTCCTGGAAATTTGCTGCACTATGAACCAACCATCCCAGCACTTCCAGTCCAAGAGGAATTTCCATGGAAATTTTAAAAGTAATTAGTAAGTTAAAGGAACGATTGATGGAGTTCAGTCTGGCACTTAGGGTCATACTGGTAGACTTACTTTTGCAAACACTATCAACTGGGGGCAGGGCGTGTGTGCAGAGCAGCATGGCAGCCCATATTATCTGAATGTGGAAACTGGGGCTTTACTGTCCCTCTGGATCATGGCACTTTGAACATAAGTCCCAGCACTTCTTCAAACTAAGCAAAGCTTGGTTTCTTTTAGGTCATCTGGACAGTTGAAAACCAGAATGGAATAGGTGAAATTCATTCTGTTTTGCCATGAGCTTAGCTAAATATCTCATTAGCCCCAGGTAACAGGGAGAAGAATGTCCATTGTAATGAAAACACTCTGTGACAAACTGAACTCTGAAATGAGAAAACTGTCTGTCAAGTGAGTTAAGAACAATTTGGAAAACAATGACAAATTTATCCTTGATCTTCACTTTGCCTTGCAGTGAAATTTATGGTTTGTGTAGTGAACAAGCTCATTTTTTACCACGGGGAATTGCTCCACTTCCCCCATCCCCAAATATGGCCCAATGGCCTGTTTCAACTGTGGAACTTCTAATCCCCAAATACCAGTCAAACTGGCTTAATTAGGCAGGGTTATTTAAAGATGTTATGTCCACTTGACGTCCTAGCTAGAAGGCCTCCCTGGGGACATCTAGTAATAGCTGCAGCTTGGTCCAGATAATTTTGTAATCTGGATGGGTTCCAAAGGCATCTATGATTCAAAGCACTGCTTGGTATTTATCTTGAAGCTTTGTAGTTAAATCAGAATGTGTCAGCAGCCTAGAATGCCCCCTTTATATCCCTTTAGTCCAATTTTAATGCCAGAGATATTTTCGGTGTGTGTAATTGTTTCAAGCAAGTCACTCAAATGAGATAACAAAAGGGGTGGGCGATGGGGCGGGAGAATGATTCTCCCTTTTCATCTTTCCCTTTCCATATAGCTTGTTCTGTAAGAAATGACAATTTGACTTGGCTAAATGTTTGCTTAGGCACAGATGTCTGTGGGAGCAAATTGAGACAATACAAGTAACAGAGATACAGCGCTATAAACACATTAACTGCAGTGCTATGTACTATCCATGGGCATAGTACGTATAATATTATATGTAGGTATAGTAACTAACTCAAAGATGAATCGATCCGTATTGAGAGAGCTAGGCTGGCCCCAGAGGGCTATCTAGCATAAACAGAGCCTACAGCAAGTGTGGAAGTTCTGCCCCTACCTCCAGGACTGCTTCTTCCTCCTCTTCTTCTGCTGCTTCCAGTACAGCTTTTTTTGCACCCCCTCAGCATTGGTGCCCAGGGCACATACCCTACTTGCCCCACCCTAGATACGCCTCTGGCTGGCCCAGAGGTAGTCAGTGTATATTCAGATTCCCAATTCTGCAGATTACACTCCCTCTCCCCCCACTACTTTTTTAAAGGATTCCTTTGAACCCAACTCATGAGATCCTTTCTCTGGAAAGGCCAGAGTTGCGAGCTGGCATACAATCAGCTTGATTGCTTCTAGAGTTCACATTATGTTCAAAGTGATGCCTCAATTATGCTATTCAAACCACATCTACTTCAGAAGACACACCTGGACGGTATGAATAAAGATGTGGAGGAACAGAGCACTGTAACAGATACATTTGGTAATAAACAGTATGAGAAGAATCTGCAGTATCCTAGTGTAAGCAAAGTCCCTGTTGATCCAGATGGTAATATGTGTACTCAAGGGCAACATTTGGTGGATGAAACATGTGCTCTGTTCCCTTTGATACTGAGTGGTGTTTTTCTTATAAATGACTCTCAGATTTTTTTTTTTAAAGAAAAGTTGTTTGGAGATTTCATTAGTGGAAATCAAGCTATTTTCCTGATTGGGAGCTTCTAATGATATTGATGTTCATTTAAGGCCAATGAAAAAGAGCACTGGCCCCAAAACATGACACACAGTGTGTAAAGACAGTGAGAAATAAAAGGAAGCTAGGGATAGCTTGCAGGGAAAGAAAAGAAGTCATCATCATTTAACTTTCCAAGGACAAAACTGAGGCTCCAGAAACAAATTGCTAAGCTTTGTAAATCTAAATGTCATGGGTCTAGTCATTTTTATTTCCAAGCCACCATTTTCTGTAACACTGAAGACAAGAACATAATGTCCGAAGACCCACTGATTTTAATGGATTTCAGAAAGATCTGGAGATGGGGACACCAACAAACAGGGTTGTCAGAACCAGCCCACACTCCTAAGCTTAAAAGTTCGAAGTCAACATCTTTATAAGGACTACAGCCACAATCTCTTTGCTTCACTTGTATTAGCTTCCCCTGATGCTTCTATCTCACCACACCCCCCGCCCATTACAAGACCATTAAATATTTTGTTCATGAGGGCAGGTAACAGTGCCTCATGCCAGGGGTTAACAAAAAGCAAAACTAAAGCCAGAGATATGTCCATTTATGGTCCTCCAGCAACCAATCCAAACCCTGGGGCCAACACAGTTCTTCTTATATGCACAAGCAACACTGTTGCAGCTCTGAACAGTTATCAGTCATACTCTCAAAGGTTCCTGTGTAACATAGCAGGTCATCCACTGCCCTCAGCGGCCTTTGATGGTTGACATAGGAGAAACACAATACCCTCCACATAATGAAAAACAGAGGGGAATCCTAAGAAACTTGGAGCAATGGGGAAGGATATTAACTGCCACAGTCTTGGCAAAAAAGCCCTCCTTGCTCAAGTTGCAATTTGCATTTTAAGGGAAGCCTCCACTGGTGCCAAACACTGCTTTCCTTTGAAATGCAAACAGTAGCTTCAAATAGAGATTTTGGGGAGGGAGCTGGAGGGAGGGGGCAGACAGACAACTGTGTTAGGAAGACAAAGAGCTCTATTTGCCCTCCATACATCCCAGGTCCCAACGGTTGTTCACAAACATGCAAGTTAAACTCCATTTTAAATATCAGGTCTAGTTTACCAGGTTTACCAGGTAAACCTAGTTTACTAAGTTGCCAGGACACTCCGCTTTTCTCTCCTTGAAAAATATGAAGCCGCTGAAAATAGAATCACCTTCATGGTGACCTGTAATCTGCCTTGGGTTCTACGCCAGGAGAAAGGTAGGATATAAATTGAATTCAATAATAATAATAAAAAAAAAACCTCTCCAGAAGGAGCAATCACGTATCATGCAAACTGAGCTCCAGCATGAAACAGTTAGACTCATAACAGAATTAGTTGATCTGCCATGATTGAAACTTATTCTCTTTTGTCGACTGACTTAAGTATGGCATCTTTGCTTTCTGTACGTGTGAATTCATGTTATAATATCTGACTTGCAAAACACTTCCCCCAGCATTGGACCGATGGATTATCTATTCACACACACACACACACACACACACACGGTCTCCTTCATGCGTCTGGACACAGGCTCTTGCCTGCAAAAAGCTTCAACTCCAATTAATTTTCCTGGTCTTTAAGGAACTACAAGCCTGGTTATATTTGCAGTCAGATATTTCCACAGTGATTCCTCTAGAATTTATTTCTAATAGGTGCAGATGTTCACGTCATGTTTTTCACCTGCACTGCAGAGAGGAGACACAGTCCCCAGAGTCCTCATCTGCCCCACTAGGAGCTGAGGCTGTGTGAAGAAAGATGTCTGCAGGTTTTTATTTGATTAGTCACATCCTGCATCTTCTGGGTGCCCAGGGGCTTTGTTCCTTCCTAATGGATGCCCTGTACAATCTCTCTAACTGCACTTGATGGAGCTGAAGCTGGAGATGCCTGTCAGGCCATGCAGCTTCTTCCTTGCAATCCGCTGTATGTGTTGCTGCTCTGTGCTCTAGAGCTATGCCGGACTTTACATAAGCCTGCCTGTAATACGTCTATGCAAACTGCAGGGACTCATCAACATGCAGAAATACAGGGGGACAACAGAGCTTCACCTGCCTAATCAGGTCTGAAGTGCAGATGGTTTCTTCCTCCTGCTTTACTGCTACCCGTTGTTTTTAACTAACATTTTCTAAATGAGTCCTCCAAGGCCTAGAAAAGCGCTTCCTTAATTAGAGTATTGCCTCTTTATACTGAAATTAATATAAAAGACTAATTCTGTTCCATGAGACTAACAGAGACATTTCTGCCCTTGCTTGGGAATTTGCAATGAAAGTTTATAGAAGGAGAAATTCTCTACTTTAAACTGAGGACAGTATAGAGTTCTGTCTCTGAAGAATGGAAAACCTTGCTCGGCCACTCTCCCCACATCTATCTGCTTTTGCCTATACTGTATGCTGAAAAATGAGTCATGTGACACCTTTAAAACAGTGATTTGTTTCAGCATAAGTTTTCGTGGACTATAGCCTGCTTCTTCAGAAGCAAGAAGATATATCAAAAAAAAAGGCGGCCTTTAAACTCACAAAGAATCCTCAGTAAATTCTGCAGCTTTGCACTTTGTCCACAGTGGAATTCAACCAGTGCCTGAATCTGTTCCAGAGCTTGAGAAAGTCACTACAATGCCTAGAATCTCTTAGCCAGCCTCTCTTTCTCCTGCTTGGTTTAAAGAAGGGGAAAGCAAGGGGAAAGGAACATCATGTAACGTTAATGGACATGGTATGACTGCTGTCCCTCCATGGCTCCCATATCTGGGATTTCATAGCAGAGGGCTGCAGTGGATAAAAGCAGGGACAGCTTTACTGTTAGGCAGGCAGAGAAAAACAGCCACTTTAGGTGGCAGAAACTAGGAGGAAGCAGGGGATAGCAGCAAGGTTTTAGAAAACAAAACTTTGTATATTATAGGGCTTGGTCAAACTAGTTAGCTTCCCTAGCTAGTATGGAGTATGAAGGATACTGTCAGGACTCCCATGTGGAACTAAGATTCAGCTGTCAGCCTGAGTAGCTTTTGTTGTCAATGGAAATGATGGGGCTCTGTCTTGATCTTTGTTTCAGGCTGCTGAGTATCTTGTGCTGATCCTCGCCATAAAAGCCACACCATGTCAGGCTCACACTGCATTGTAGCAAAAGTACATCCGTTCCCTCCTTGTCAACACGCTTTGGAAGTGTGTCTATGAAGTGGAGGGGAAATGGCTAAATGCTACCAGTGTGTCCGGCATGGTCACCACAGGAGCTGGTGAAAAGAAGTCTTCATCGGTCTCACCTCTCAGTTTCTTTCTGGAGTGCAGATAATGCTGGAGAGGTGGAGGGAATATGTTGCTCAAGTGTGTGGGATAAAAGTTAATATTTATTACAGCAGGATGGGGGATATTCTTCTCTAGAAACACTGGTTTTAAATTAGCTAGATTTAAGTTATCCAGTCTTAAATGATCTAATACTTGTTTTAAATTATCCAGTTGACCACAGCCAAGAAGAAATTATCACAGGCGTTCAGCTAAAGAACTATGCATATTGAAATATTCTTCCCAATTTTCCAAGTCAGTAATATCTGAAGCCCCTGTCGCATGGGCTACCTTGATCCTATGACTACTCCCCTGCCCAGTGCTCCCCCACCCTCCTTCCACCATGATGCTGCTGTGGCCCACCCCTGTGGTCTCTATGATCCTCACATAACACAAAACCTCAGCTTTTACTGAGGATATCGAGGAGTCAACAAGGGGAAAGTGGCAATCATACAGCAGTAGTACATGTCCGAACTTGTACTTTGTGAGGAAATTTTGAAAAAGTTCTCCTACGTCTCATGTAAGGAGAGTCTAGGTGTGCTGAAGAGAACACAGAAGCACAAAGAGTATCATATTAGTGGAACTTGAAGAAGGAACTCCTCAGATACCATATCTCAAACTGTAAAAAGATAAACGGGGATAGGATGACAGATATGTTGGAGCAGGAATGAGATGCACTAAAGGCATCAGCCAAAGATATGGAGAATTGCAGTGAAGGTGGCTACCCATGCAGGAAAAGGAGGCAGGATATGAACCATATATTTGTAGCTGTTGGCCACATGGCCTTCAATATTTTAGCCCTTAGGCTGTAGGGGCTGGGTTTACACATAACCAGTCTTGGTTCCTATGCACATCTTTCACTGGACTATTATCGCCCCTGTAGTTGCTCTCAGTTACAGCCTCCAGATCCCACGGACAAAAGGAGAAGTGGAGTAAAATGTGCATTCCCATACCTCAGTGGCTGCTTGTGGCTGCCATCAGTGTGGAACAGCAAATCCACTCTGGATGCTGGATTTTAATAGAGTGATCCGAAACGCTAGACTGATGGTGGAGGGGACAGGGTTTGCCATCAAGGATCAGTCCTTTTAAAGTTTAGACTAAAACACAGAGCAGATTCACTGTCTCACTGACATGGAGGCTACCAGATACCACTGCCTCCCATGTGCATACTGCAGTGATGTTTTATGGTGTAATGAATAAACAAGAATTAGAATGTTCTCCTTCTTATTCTAAAGTAAGGAATGGAGAAAGAAATCCAAACCTAGGGCAGGAATTTAGCAGCACTGGCTCTCACTTACCAAGTTGCCCTCATCATCCATATCATCACATTCAGGCAGGGGATCTTCCAGATGAAGCTGCTGGATCAGGACACGTGAAGTGGTTTTGCCATTGCAGTCTTGGCGCTCTGATGCAGAGCTCCGGCTACTGTGTATGCTGCTAGTCCGGTAAAGAGAAGGCACCTGCAGGGTATCTTGGAAGTCAAAGGAGCCTTTGGTCTCCAGTGACTCCATGCGGTGAGGTATAGAGCCATTAATGCTCCCAGTCCGGCTGGACTGCTCTTCATCAGAGCTTTCCCCTTCCTCGGAACTCTGCTTCCCATCCCCTGAGAGAAGTGACTTGCGTTCTCCACTTTGGTTGCGGCGTTTCAAGCTGGGAGCCCGCCCAATGCTGTTCCAGCTCGACCTGCGGCTGTTCCAGCTGCTTCCCGCACTCCAAGGACTGTGGGGAGAGCTCCGGGCACTCACCTGAGGTGAAGCAGAGAAGGAACATGAAGAGAATCAGTTCAAGACCAGTATAAATACAACCCAGGCCCTCACTTGATTAGCAAGGCCGCAAGACACCAAATAAGCATCAGCTCTGAAAGCATGCAACCGGAAATACTGCAGAGACAAAACACAGAGAGTATGAGAAGAAATGCACTCTACGTACCGGGGATTTGAGATCATAGGTATTAGGATCCATGGAGACGCTGCTGGCTCTTCGGGAATCATAGCCTTGAGCCGCTTCCCCATAGGTGGCACTTTTTGGCATGGGCATTGGTGTAGCGGCTGTGTGAATGATGAGCGGAGGGGTTAAGCTCTTCTTTAGCTCTGGGTGGTCACAAAGAGCCATCACTGGGGGGAAAAATATGGTATTTAGGTCCTTACTTTATTGGCAGGGACATGCCAATCTAGTTCAGGGCAGCTGCCATCTTTGCCCTGAGCTTCTGTTCTCATGAATTTTCTCTTTTAATCAGCTTCACAAATTTCTATGTTCAGGAAGCATTGCATCATGCTCTGTCTCTCATTTACCTCTGGGCATCTTCCCTTCCCCACACACGAGTTACCGATAGTGCCACTCTGGTTCTTCCATTTCCATTTAGAAGGGCAACAAGGGCAGTTTCCCTTCACTGGCTGTGTACTCCTTGATAGCATTGTTTAAAATAAGGGAGAGAATATTCATACTATACAAAAGTAGCATTCTGATACCACCTTAACTGCTGTGGCTCCATCCTAAAGAATCCTGGATTTTGTTGTTTTTTGAGGAATGGAGGATTTTCTGCCAGAGAGCTCAGGTGCTCTAGCTCAAAAGGAATGTCCTAGGAAATTCTAAGAACTTCACCAAGCTACAAATTCCAGGATTCCATGGGAAGCAGCCACGGCAGTTAAAGTGGCATTAAACTGGCATAACTGTACAGTGTGAATACATTGTGAGTTTGTCAGGGAGAAAGAGTGCAATCACATACAATATCATTACCCCTTAATGGGGTAACAGCCTGAGTATCATTCTGCCATTAGCTGATGATCCATGAGTCATATTGGAAATATTTAATGATTGAAATGCTACTCTACTCCCCGGGGCATTATTGTTGCTGAGCTTACTAGTAAGGAGAATACTTTTTTTTTTTTTGCAAGGTTCTGACTTCTACAATGTTCTTTCATTCTCCTTTGAATCCAACCATTTCCCTTCAAGCAAGACTACTTTGGAGTTAGAAGTTCAAGGGGGAGGAATTCTGCTATTCACTCTAAACTGAAAGAATAACATCTCCTTGAAGGTGGAATATTAACACATCTACTATTGTCACTTACAGGCTGGATTTGAAAAGTTTTTCTTAAGTCCACACTCTTCTTCCAGAGCATGGGTGAAAAGTTCTCCATCTGAGTCAGACTTAGTAGCATCACCCTAGAGCAAAAGAAAATGTCTTAGCAAGCAGGACAAAAGAACTCCAAGTTCCCTTTTTTGAGTAAAAGAATCCTTTGCCCAACAACAAGATATCCACTGTTCCACTGAAATTGTTACCACAATGGGACACCACCTTCCACAAAATGATGCATGCACATATCAATATACCACATCAGTTTCACTGTGCAGGGCCCCATCGAAGGGCAGAAAGGCTACGTATGATCCAGAAGCAGCTAAAGACCTGAATGAGGCAGAAACAAAGTGTTTTAACCCTCTCTCAGTGTAATATCAGACTGAAGCACAGTTAAACCCCATCCTGGCCAAATATGGCATTGACTCTCCTCTTCATGTAATTTCTTAACAGTTTGGAGGAACTCCTAGGACATTTACACTCTCAGGTACCCATAATTCTTTCAGTTCATGTGTATAATAGAGCCAGTGCTTGGAAAAGTCAACTCCCAGAATCCTCCTGCTGGTTGGGAGTACCTTTCCAAGCTCTGAAAGTAGCCCCTCGTTTTAGGCAGGAATCTGAAACCATATCTTGGGGAGTAATACTGGATCATGAGGATAAGAGGGAGAATGCTGGATAACAAGATGAGAATGACAAATATAAGCCAGCTGGAAGGAGAGCCTCAGATCAAGACAATTGTGTGAAGCTTAGTGGACTGGTATGGTCAATTTATCTACAGGATGAATTTTTTGTCTGAATTTGGATAAATGAGAATACTACCCCATAACACAGACACAGGGGCTGTTGCCGTGAAATCAGAAGATTGGGATCATTGGGTTGTAGATAAAGGGGGTTGTGCCACACTGGCAAGTCCTTTCTAACAAATTCAAATGCTCGTAGCTGACAGCAGTTTTCCCTATTAGAAAGTTGCCCTACAGCTTCCTTAATTCTATGTTAAATAATTCACTTGCTCATTAGCCTCTGCCATTTCCTTCACTGATGAGTTTCTTAGATCAGGCATCATTAAACAAAGGCCCTGCAACATTTCCCCCTCTGGTCCTTTGAACCGATTCGCTGCCACAAGTGGTGGTTGGAAAGCAGTAAGACAGTGTTACATAAGCAAGTCTGTTGGCCAGGAACAGGGTGCTCAAGCATGATTCTAGCCTGATTTCTTGTAGAAATCATACTTCTGGCAAATAGTAGCCCCCATTGAGTTTGATGTGGTCAATGGAGGACATAAATGCAGTGATAACAGAGAAGCCAAGCAAAACCCTTTTTCAAGCTTGAAAATTAGGAGAGAAAGGCAACCACCCCAGCAAAGTATAACAAAGTCTACAGTGCTGTGCTAAGAAGCCTTGGCTCACCCTGATGACATTTGGTGCTTGGGCAAAATGCAAAAAACAGAATGGGCATCAGCTGGGAGGATAACGTTAAACAGCAGACTTGAAAAGGCAATTGGGCGTTTTGCCTGATTAAAGAGTACAGGGCAACATCATCAAGATAAATGACCTTTATTTCCTCCAATTAAGTGTGTGTTTGTTTATGTATGCAGATGAGCACATCTACATAATACATTTCTCTCCAATCAAGCTGAGGAAGTTTCCTGAAGATGCTTCTTCATCAAAGTACAGAATATGCATAATTGTAAAATCCTGCACTTTTACATCTTCATCCATTCTGCAAGACTTCAGTTCTGCTCAGAGGAATTCAATTACCCAACTTCATGGTGGGTGAGATTACAAAGAAGAGGGACTATTTGGGGAAGAGAGAGATTGCTCAGTCGAGATCAGTGGTGTCTGGTGGCTTCCATGTCAGTGTAATGGGAACCTGCTTCAGGTTTCAGCACCAAAGAACCTGTGTTGCCAAAATAGGGTCAGAACCTTGAGTAAGGTTAAAGCTCAGACCAAACTCAAGAGTGGATCTAGCATTCCCCTGACATCAGAGTCACCACAACCATTGGTTAGGATGGACTTGAGTTAATGTGGTTGTTTTTTTTTTTTTTGTGGTACAGAATCAAGACGACTTCTGTCCAAGATAATGTTTTCTAAAAGGCACAGTAAAAATTACTACTTCCTTTAACACCATGATTAAACATGACTTGAAGCAGTAATGTATTTGGAAAAAAACTGATTAATTCATCAGTAATATGGAAAGGTTTTAACCATGTTTTCCTGGAAAATAAGAAGTATAAAATAGGCAGGGATAAGATACTATGCCCATTTGTTTATGTGTAGAAGCATCTCAACCACGTCCATGGTCAACAGTTCCTCCCCATGTAAGGAATTTGGTCCAAAGTTAAGATAATGTTTATCTACACTCTTATGACTTACAGAGTGTAGTTTTAATTGAAAGTATCCCTTGTGAACTGATGCCTAGAGTTAATAGCATTGCTGTGAAATAGCTGCATCTCTATTCAGATAATGCCTTTAAGGCCATTTCTCCAATAATAAATTATCTTATTCAGTGAGGAGAAATTGCTATTTTGATCAAATATCCCTCAAGAGGCATCTATATTTCTATGCCTCAAAATCAATGCAACCTAGGCAGGGGCTGTTGGGAACTTTCACATCAGTGAATCAGGTTTGGGTTTTAATTATGGGAGCTATTCAAAGTGCTGATCCTATTTGGGGAACATATTTCTGTATGTTGGATAGCTCCTTTAAAATCTGGAATAAAAACCAGTGCAGATTCACAAAACTCCTCACAAGGAAGTCACCGACTCCTTCTGGGTCTGGGGTATGATGGGTTAGGCTTAAGCTCGGGAAACTCAGGATTGTTTAAAAGTACTGCTTGCATAGCTTGCGGAATTATTTCATTTCGGCAACCCATTTTCCTGCTAGTTCAATCTGGCACTGAAACATCACATGAAAGTGAGAGAAATTATTGTGTAGATATGTGCCTTTTATAAGACTTGCTGAACATGCTGATGAAATATTTATGACATTACATAAAAATGACACTTTGTGTTCACTGCAAGCAACACTGTCATTACAAATGTTTGGAGACAAAAGTACTATGTATGTGAAAAAGAATTACCAACAGTGGTCAATTAATTAACTACTGATTTAAAATAGAGTGTCAGACTGGATTAAAAACCTCAAAATAACATTGCAATCTGCAGATTTGGAATTAGCTGTCCTGTTTCATGATTTAGTTTGTGCTCCAATTAGAAAGCTTTATAAGTATTAGGAGGTATGCATGTGTGTGTGTGCATAAGAGGGAGATAGAGAGAGCAGGAAATAATGGGGAGATAATCCCTCCAGCCCTCCAGCACCAAACCCCATATTTTCTTTAGAACAAAGCATCTGTGACACGGAACACACCAGCACCCTCTTAATATATACTAAGCACTAAGTTTAGCTACAGACAATCATCACTCACTAGGGCTCCAACACAAATTATTACCTGTTTTTGCACTCCTAGTTTGTCTTTCTGGGTGAAAAAGGCATTACATGAACAAATGTAGATGATTCTTGCTTGCTTATCTGTAGAACAATTAGTGCTTTAAGTAGAACTATTAGTACTTTACTGGAGACACACAGGGAAGGTGACCTGTGTTTATAGCATAAGCAGGCCTGGATCCAAATTGGGTATGGGGACTTGATGGCTCTTCATATATTATCAAACTCTAGCTCCCACCATGCCTCACCAGTAGCCAGACTGATTAGGGTTGATGAGAGCTGGACTACAGCAACATATGGAGAGTAAACCTTTAAAATGGCTGTCCAATACTGCTGGCCTTTAGGTCAACCAGCACTAAAGAAATATTTGCAAAGAGAGGAGTATTATCCTTTGTTACGACCTTTCCTAGATATTTCAGGCTAACAAATTTCACTCAGGGAATGTAATTGTATATCCAGATCCTTTGAATGAACCAGCAGAAGTAATTTTTTTTCCTCTGAAAGATTCCAAGATTTACTATAGCTGCCTCAGTTCTTGTACTGGCTTTTCCAAGACAAAGTGTTCTCACACATGAGCATCCACAATGTATGCTTGATTTTAGGTCTCGTCTGTCTTTGATGGACTTTCCTACTTTCTGTGTCTGTCTAAAAGGGAGTTGGGTTTCATTGGCAAAATAATTAAAGTACAATTTGTATTCTATATGATACAATCAACACATCTTGAAAACAAGATGAGTTGTTTCCATACAAGTCACTTTAGGCCAATCCATAATTTCTCTATGATAGGCTAAGTGATAGGAAAAATATCTGGACCTCAGCAGGTAGTCCTCTGTTGCTGGTGATAATACAATCAAAGAAGGTGAGATAATAATTTGTTTTCTCCATGAGGGGGCACACAAACCTATGTCTACAACATCAGTACTCACAGAAATGCACTAACATGGTAAATACAAGCAGACTCCAGTGATCCTAGCTCTACCAAACCCTGGTGCCATGAAGAGATGTTAGGCAGCATGTTTTTTTTTCCTGTAGGATTGGGAGAGCAGCAGCCAAGGCACGCAACTGGACTGCCATGTTCTATCTAACTATCCATCTTTCTATCTCACTTAAAATGGCCTCTCCTTTTAGTCGATAACTCAAGGACACACATAAGCTTATAAAGAAAAAACTTAGCAGCAGGTAGGAATCTAGATGAGGTTCTTGGTCGTTAGGGAGGCTCTGAGTTCTCTCAAAGAAGGAAGAGACTTAAAATCAAGGCTAACTTGATGACAACAACAAATTCAAAACCAAACAGCTACCATGATGAGAACGACAGCAATGGTGTGATTGTTCACTACAAAGAGAGAGACAGAGGGAAAGAGAGAGAGAGAGAACTATTAGACAAGGTTTGGGGGTGTTCATGCCACAAGGTCTTACATACCACTGACGAGTCGACAGGCAGCTGAATACAGCTTAACTGCCTACTCGCTGCTTCCCGTTTGGTGATTTCCTGAAGTAAAAATGAGGAGGGAAGGTGGGGAAGAGAGCAGGGAGGAAGGAAGGAAGGAAGGTGGGTTTTCAGGTTTTACAAATTTCAACATCAAACTTGAAAGAGTGGATCAAAAGGCAAAAAAAAAAAAAAAAGAAAAAGAAAAAGAAAAGAAAAGAAAAAAAAGTTTTGATATAAAAGGATGAAAAAAAGGGGGAAGGTGGAAGAAGGGGAAAGCACCCATTGGGGTCAATTTCATATCATGGAGAAGCAGTGGAACAGGTTGCACTACACTTGGGTCATCTGATGTTTCCGTGTCTGCTCTGTACAAATAAAGGATTATTTTTTTTAATGCCCCTTTATGGTAGAGTTATCCTTACCTTTCAATTAAGAGTTCTGAAGAAAGATTTATTTATTTAATTATTTACTGTTAATATGTTAACAAATGGTTAGGGAAGTATTAAGAAGAAACAATAATGTACATTTCATATTTATCGCACAAAACTAAAATATTTCTCAGACAGAAAACCAGCCAGGTCCCACAGTAAGCCGCTTTTAAAACTGAAGGGAAATTACAGAGCAGTTTGTAATATGGCAAGGATTGTGTGTCTGCTGTCAGAGGGAAAAGAAAGCAAAGATTCCCACTAGGCATAACCAAGCTTCTAGGCATGCCTAAACCCATTCCTTAGATCTTGGCTATTTTCTTTTCCCAAGCTCCACAACAATATCTGTACCTACTTCGGCCATTTCCACATGACGTTCCTGTTGCGTGATGAGGATGCGTTGGCAGTGGTCCGTGAGTTGTGCTTTTGTACAATGTTGTTGTGGTCCCACTGCCAATGCACTCCCACTTGTTGCGATTATGGCATATACCATTAACAGGGAAAAAAACCCTGTTAATGGCCTGCAATTGCATGACACTCCTGTCGCTGGTGGCCATGTAGAATGGGAGGAAGCACCCTATGTGCTACCTTGCCCAGCGCGGCATGGGAAAGAAGCCAGCTGCGCTGTGGAAAGAAGGCATGTGTGGCTCACACTCCCATCTGTAGGGAGCCGATTGGGTGTGGAGGGGAGCATTTGTGTTGCATCCCCATCCCGGCAAAGATGCTGCCAGGACTGCAATAGGAGGACAACAGAAGGAGGTACAGTGTAGAAATGGCCTTAGTCTCAAGCAGCAATGCATGGATTCCATTAACACTGGATTAGTAAATACAGTGTCAACATTTCCTTAAGCATCAAATAAAACAAGTTTAAAGGAGGACATATACAGTGTTAACTCCAAGGCTAGGAGGGCTTCACACATTACAGGTTGGACAAGGGCTAGGTAAAGATCTTGTTGTGTTTATCCGTTCCATTTCAAACTGAACACCCACTTGATGTACTAAAATGCTACCAAAATAAAGTACTTCAGTTAACTTTGTGTCCATCTTCTCCATGGCTTTACTGACTACAGAGATAAGAGAAGGAAAGAAAATCTTTACAAGCAGTGGCATCTGATAGCACCAGTGTTACTGGGGTGTGTATAAATCTGATCCAGGTTTCAGTCTAGATTATAAGAAAGTTGCCTAAGGTGCTGAACCCTATCTCTAAAATAGGCGCAGAACTTTGTATAGTTCTTCTAAAAGTTCAGACTAAAACTCTGAGTGGACTCACTGCTCCAGTGATGGAGACACTGGTCACCACAGCTTAAAAGGGACTTTCCAATGCACCTTGGCATAAAGCTATAAATGGAAGTACAAACGTACCTGCACATCAGCCATTCAAATGGGGATACTATTTGCTCTTTAATAATAGGAAACAGTTAATCTCTAAATTATATCTTTTACTGAGCACCGCAGGATCATAATTCAGATATCATATACAACACTGGCACCTCTGTTAGCTTCAGTTTACTTTGGAACAAGCTGTTGGAGCCTAAATGTGATAAATTATCTCAAATGTGGGCCCATTTTTCTATGTTAAAATAGCAAGACTCGTTTGTAGAAACTCGTGTTATTTGATGCCATTGTACTTACGGTAATTTTTCCTCCAATAATTCTACAATCATTTATATTGTTACTTCATTTGACAACCATTCTTAAAAATAAAATCTCCTATAAACTTCCTATTCCTGGCAGAATATAAGGTGATAATTTAAAACAAGCAAACAAACAAAAACCCATCCCAAATTGGGTATGCAATTATAACTACAATACATCTCTGCTTTTCTGGAATTTGAGAATCCAGTTTTGTTCCCCAATTCTGATCAAAAGAATTTGATTTCTCTGGCTGTATTCAAGTTTATCTATGATTATCTATCTATGAAAGGAAGGCCTAACACAATTTGAAATACAAAAGCTGGTAACAGTCTTTGTTAATTAAGATATATGCCTCTGTAGGGCAAAGTTTTCATATAATTTTTAGTACATTGCACAAACACTATTTTTTTGCCTCCTGTGTTTGGTGATGGATGATATCATGAAGTTTAGTTCTAAGGTAACGAAGTTAGTAAATTAGAACTATCTGAAAGGAGACTAGTCAAAACTCAGGTCTAAGCAGAAGAGTCATATCACAGCTTAATAAGATGAGATATGAACAAAAGTTTTGCTCATACGTACAGGTTCTTTGTTCCTCCATTCATATGAGCCAGCAAACAAAACCAAGGACTCTTCAGTTAATTCATTTAATAGTTTCCCAAGCAACTATGACCTACAGCTTCAGAACATGGCAGGATATTAAACCACTATTCAAAGTGCTCCAGATCTGTTCACCATAGTTGTCTGGTTCGTCCAAAAGGAGAAACTAAATTCACTGAAGACTTCCTTATTGGTTTGTCAACTTGCACTAACGGCAGAATGAAGGGGCTGCATGCATGGGCAAAATACTTGCTCCTAACTCAGCACAACATGCTAAATTAGGAATGTTTCAATTTCGTTGTGTTGGGAATTTAAAGTTTTATCGGACCTAGGAAAAGCTGATGTGTACACCATTACGCTCCTTAAGGGTAATAACCATGATATGAGTATGTTTTAAACACAAGGCATGGTCCAAAGTCATTCTAAAGATGTCACCAGATGATGCTACCAACCAGAAAACAATATTCCTCCTTTTGTTCTTTCAGAACTTATAATCCTACTGCCTCATCTCATTTAGGTGCAACCTGAAAACCAATTTCAATTTCTGCTATTTACAGACAGCTCTGAAAAGATTTGTTACCTTTGCTCACCACTTTTACTCACAAGTTGCTTTGTGGTGGAAGATAAAGAAGTTAGAAAAAGAAGCCAACACAAAAGAAGGACAAAAGATGAGCCAGCCACTAAGGACTGTCAGAGACAAGCACAGAAACTGTGAGGAACATGAAAGGATTACCAATGGAAGAATATGCTTGATAGATAATATTATCTTGAAGTCCCCCAGGAGAGCAGCTTTATCGCTGACAGAAAGCTTGCTCACCAGGAGCCAATGTTTGTTTCTCAGATAAATTCCCCAGGGCAGAGACCTGACAGCTCACTCACTCAGTAATTTTGCATTACTAGCTCTATGAAACAGATTCCTTCTCAGACTTTACCTTCATACCTCATAACTGCTAGAATTTGAGACAAAAAAATTGGAGTGAGAACAATTCTCAGAGTGTGCACTGAAAACCAAAGCTGACTTCCATACAGCAGGAAATATGCTGTATGTGCATCTTGCATCTTGCATGAGGCACCAGCTATGATTTTGTAGTGTGTATGTGTGTTTTAAGAGCAGTCCCATCTCTGCATATGTATGCCTGCTGCTTAGCAACAAAAGGGTCCTGCAAAATCAAACACTAAAATTAACAATGGGCTTCCAGAGTTGAGGAAAGGCACTTGAGGACCACAAAGATAAATAGATAGATGATAGATAGATAGACAGACAGACAGACAGGCAGACAAGAGCAGACTTCAAAAGAGAAGTAGGGGGTGGAGGTGCTTAAGGAACAAAACTGCCCTTGACAGGCAACAGTAAACCATACTAATTTTTGGATAAAGGATTATTTGACTGCAGTGCATACTACAAGGAAGGAGCAATCCATGGAATTTGAAAGGTATATTTTAAAAAGAAAAAAACATAAAGAAAGAGGAACAGATCCCAAATCTATGGCTGGGATCCAATATGCAGACTGTAGGAGTGCAAGTCTTTTTTCAGCATACATCCACCATCGTTGTGTGTAACAGTAACTGGGGAACTTGTGTACATAGCCCTGTCCTCTAAGCCACTAATCAACTGCAGAGGTATGCCCCAATGTAGGGCCGTTCCTTCTTTACTGGGTATGCAAGGGCAGTCAGAATGCAGCAGGTAACATCCTCACATCCCTTGGGTGGCTGGGAGGGTAGAGCTGTGGCTCTTCAGCACCCAGGGCAAGGAGTTTTGCACACAAGGAGGTATGGGAAATCTCTGTGTGCAATGCCCAAAAATCACACATGAGGGAACAAACGGGGGTATATCGCCAAGGGGATTTTAGCCAATGCTGATACTATAGGTATTCATGGAATTTTGCTAATTCATATTAAGGGATGTCCTGACAACAAATATATAGCTAACCTATTTCTGCTCCGTGAATCATCTTTAAACACTGTATATTTAGGCACTATATTCATTTTAGGCTATTAACAGCACATTGACAAATGATGGTGAGAGATATCCCAGTCAGGTTGGTAGACTCATTAGAATCAGCCCACTCAACCCTGGAGACAGAATCCCTCTAATCATTTGACAAGAGCCAGGAGGCAGTTTTGTCTCTAATGCCTGAAGTGTGGAGAATCACTGCTTCTTGAAAATAGAACTTTGCTCAGAGAGCTGGCACAATGACCCCTTCCTCCATTATCAGAGACAAGAAGACTATTACATGGAAACATGGGCATGATATCAGGCAGAAACAACACAAACGAAACACAACGATCTGAGGAAGATGAGATTAAACAAGCAGAGACCCCGGCTGCCTTGCCCTGAAAGGCCTCAGTAAATCTTCTCCTTAAACCATGCTCAAAAAAAAAATAAATAAATGAAAAACCCAAGAGGTTTTCTAAATGAGTTTTTATGGTGTGAACAAATATGATGGCAAGAAAGGTGACAAACCTGAAAGCCTGGTAGTCTCCTGTCAAACCTACATTATCAATATAACTTTAATTTAGAAGTGGTTCTATTAGATACTGCTGAATAATGCTAGCTATCATATGTGCACTGCCTAGGGCCTCACGCAGAACAATGCCACCTTTAGACCTCCATCACTTTGACATTTATTGCTTTAAGACTAGTTTTTCTCTGCGAGCCTGAGCTGCGGGCAGAACTGCCTGACGGCTACTTTATAAAACTCTTGTATACATTGTAAACTTGCTTGCTGGTATAATATGCAGGCCAAGTTCACTTCACAGATTTGCTTTCCAACTATCTGAAGATGGCTGCAGAGATGGATTTTAGTTCACAAAAGATCCAGCTCTTGCTGTATCAGTCCACAGAGACTAGGCAAAAAGCTGAATTAATACAGATGTCAAAGTGTTGATCTTAAGGAGACAGGAAAATAGTCACTAAGGCACGACTGCAAATAAAACAATAACAGCACTCATCCACCAACTGTCCGGCAACTCCTCATTTGGCTTAAGCCAACAAAGTACATTTCAAAGACACTACTATATTTGTTCCATACAGCATGCATTTGTGTTTAATATTAACAATGTTTTAAGCTTAGCTGCTGTTACCAGCTAAAGAGCTTGGTTTATAAACAGAACTTGGACAAGTAACTAGCTACCTATAAGTTCCATTTCTAAATAAAAAAGGTATAATTCATTAATATTATTATTAGAATGTAATGAAAGATAATGCTGCTCTTTTGCAGAGTTGCTGCAACTCTTAATTATTTTTATAAATCTAAGATATGCCAAATATTCTCAGCCATTTGATTTACTTTCCCTCTGTGAGCAATGTGAATTGTAGCTGAAACAGGAGAATGTAATGTACTCCTAAACAAATGGTTCTGTGTTGATCCCTTTAGGACAAACCACTCCAGTTCTGCTCTCATGATTTGAACGATTTGGTTTACTTTCTTTCTGTGAATCTGTAGCTGGAACAGGAGAACAAGCCTGCAAAGACGGTGCTTTTGCTTTGCTGTGTAGATTTTAATCATCATTATTGCTGCTATCACATATGATGGGGTGGATTTTAGTTGCCCCCAGAATTTGCTGCGCATGCTTACTTCTTAGTCATCCAATTCTTTTTACTGCATAACCTAAGCTGATGTTCACTGTTTCTTACAACAGACATATAAAGATTGAGGATGTTTTCAGAAGGCTTTGCTGCCATTTCTTTTACGGCAATGGCTTCCTATTGAGTAAAATGCATAGGACTGGAAAAAAACAATTGCTGGGTTCCTTGGTGGCAGCTATCTTACCTAGTCCCAGCATAAACATAATCAGACTGCCATGGAGAGGTATAATTCATTTTGGCAAATAATAGGTTAATTTAAACTGACCCAGGGAGCAGGACTGAAAAGTTCTTGGTAATGCCTGGAGTTCACTGGGAATACTTCTGGATGGGGGAAAAATCATGTAGATCTCCAAAATAAAGTTGCTTTGACAGGAACCTGGGATTTTCAGAAACTTTTTTCTTGGCTGGAGAAGCTCTAAGTTTTCTTTTTTTTTAAATTGCAGAGCAACAGCTTGAACTATTCAGCTTTCATAAAGTAATTAAAAAAGGAACTATTTAGTTTACTTTTTAGAAAAAGGAAACATTACTTTTTAAAAATGGAGATTAAAATAGTAGTAAACCAGAAAAGACAATAATGTTTGGTAAGATGAAGCCCACAGCTGCCCTGAGTTTGCAGGACCTGAACAGAACTTGGAGACCTCTTCTTCATAGGATCTCTGTAAGTCAAAGCCTACTTGACAGAAATTAATAAACATTTTAGAGCTGTAATTGCAGCTAATCACTTTAAAATAACTTTCCACGCTTGGGGTTGTTCTGAAACATTTGCTAAAGAAAGGAGAATAGCATACTCCCATTTCCCTTTTTTTAATCTAGTTGTAATCAGGATAGGTTCAGAATTCTTAATACTGTCTGCAACAGATAAAGCAAGTAAATTATATAAGGCTTTACCTCTGTCTGAAAACCTTCCACCAAAATGGCAACCAACAAATTAAACAGAACATAATTTCCAAATGTCATGAGGGCAATGAAGTAGAGGGCAGCCCAGGAAGAGGTAGAAGCCATGCCATTATATAGTACTTTATTCCAGTCTTCTTGTGTAAGTATCTGGAATGAAAAAAAAAAAGGACCAAATGACATGTAACAGTACCAGTGACCACAATTTACCTGTCTTAAAAACAAAAGTTGTGGAGAATATTACTGTATATGAGAACAACAGCTCGTATTGAACATGCAAAGATGTGGAAAACTCAGCAAATACCCACATTAGAACAATGGTGGGGTCCACTGATTGAAAACAAAAATACTGATATGGTCTCTCAGAGATTAAAAGGGAAATCAGATGAAGAGATACAAAAAGAATGGCAAATTGTAATGGGTAATTGCTGGGTACCATCAGATGGAAATCTGTGATTCATGATTTAAGATAAATTATGAGGGGGCTACAGGATATATATCAAGAAGCGGGAATATGGAGATGGAAATGCAAGAATCAAGTAATAATAGCACTAAAATGTAGTACAATATTTTAAGCATGTTAAGAAATATTGATAATGAAATCTAGATCAGTGTGGAAGATCGGAAATATTTCGAATAAGTTGACAGTTATAATTGTTTTATATTTGAATTTGAATAAAATGATTAATTAAAAACAAAAGTTGTATTCAAAGTAGGGGAACTTATATTTCCCCAAGGCAAGCATCCAATGCACACGCAATTTAAAACACTGGTTTACTATGAATGGCACTTGTTATGCCTCACCAGATATTCTCCTCCATCCCTGAGACATCAGATATCTCACTCTACCTGAGTGATCCAGGTTCCTACAGGCACAGTCCACACTGAAGAAGTAAGATTTATAGTCAGAACTGTGCATACATTGCCCTTTCCCTACAGTTTAAACAATTCCTCATTGTTTAAGAGAGAATGCTCAAACCTGACTGATGATGTGAAGGCTACACAAGGCTCTCAGCTTCTGCTTTCCAGAGATGTCTAAACAGCCCCAACATTCAGTCAAACTAGATCCTGATAACAACTGTTCTTGGGGTCAGTTTGTCACTTCCAAAATTTCCAAGGCCTTAAATGAGCAATAGGTCCTGGTTATTTCTTCTTGACTTAGTCCAACCAATAACCAAGAAACATTCCTCATTTATTACTCAGAATAACTGAGCCAAGCTCATATCAGTGAAATAAAGACACAGCCTGGAATTTTTGGTTATAATGTCCAATTTCTACCAGCCACTTTATGTTACTTTCTCTTGAAGGATCATCAGTTAAACCCTGCAATTTCTGCAAGACAAATCCTTTCTGAAAACTCAAAGACCAAACCCTAGGTCTAAACAGAGCTACCTAGTTTTTCACCCAAAATGTCTCCCTTTTTGATTGTAACTTTCATTTCTTTCTCCCAGCAAGACCAAGGCCCTTTTTGCACAGCATTTGCCATGCGAAAGGCCCCCTCAAGCGTCACACAATTGTGAGGAGCGATCTGCACGACGCACTCACAATCACGCGACGCTCCAGGATAGGGCAGGCGCTGCTTGCACACTTTTTCATTTTCAGCTTTCAGCTGAACATGGTGCGTGATCGCACATTGCTCCAGGGCCCCGCACGCATTTGCTGTGCGTGCGGAGCCTCTGGAGCCATGGTGGTTGCGCTTCCTGCCCCAGCAAAGCCTGGGAAAGTCCTAGGTTGTGCTGCGGAAGGAAGAAGCGGGGCTCTCGCGGTGCCTGCTCAGGAGCAGGCAGCTTATGCGGAGCTGAAGCAGCGGGGACGTGAAAGCCTCTTGCTGGAGGCTGCTCGCATGATCCTCGCACTCCAGTGCCGAAAAAACGTAAGGTGCGGAAAGGGCCCAAATCTAACCATCCATGCAAGTGGATAACCAAAGCTCAGTCTGCCAACATCCTAAGAATGCAGGTCCCATTTTATTTTGGCCCATTAGTCAATCTCAGTTGAAACAAATAGGCATTTTGACTAGTATGGTCAGATGCCCTTCCTTTTAATGGGTATTATTCTATTTTAAAGACTGTTCCTCATTCCATAATGTCAGTATTTCATGAAACAATGATTGAAGCCCTGCTTTTGATCCTGATTTCTATAAACTCTGCTTTCTAAAATTTTGATAAGGCAAAGCTAGCCTAATCTTGATAGTATACTTTATGGTTGGCTTTAGGAACTCGGTACTCCCCATTTCTCAAGGCATTAATATTTTCATTCTACATTAATTTTGTGTTGCATTTTGAATAATCCTAAGCTTCAGGAGGTGGGTAGGTTCATGTTTCTCAAGCAACGGTCAGACATGACTGATATATTACCTGGAAAACAGTGACAATGGCCCAGAGCAAAGAATCAAAGTTCTTCCTGTCAGGGAGAGTGTCTCCATCCCTCTCTGAAGCAAACTTACAGCCAAAGAGATGCATCCCAAGGATACTGAATAAAAAAGGAAAATGGATTGAGAGATATATTTAAGAACTGGAACAAGACTGTGTTGGAACTAACACAGAGAGACTTATCTTAGCAAACAGTGGTTGAAGCAAAGTTTATTAAGCACAGAAGCAGTAGTCTGCAACAGCTATACACATTATTGTTACCACTACATCCACAAGTACCATGGAATAAAGATCTTTATTAAGTACTCACCTAAAGATAAAGATGAAAAGCATCAATAACATGCAAAAGGTGGCCACATTGTCCATTGTTTTCATGAGGACCACTAGCTGGCGCTGGAGGGCGGGCATAAAACGGACCAACTTCAGGACTCTCATGAGGCGGAAGGTCCGCAGAACAGACAGGCCTCCACCCTGCTGTCCCACTATCTCCCAGACACTAAGAAGAGAAAGAGTAACGTTACATCACTTCATGGTGGGGAGTGTATACCCCCCTTGTACAATATATATAGGCCATTTCCGCACTACACTCTTATAGCGCGATTATTCCACTTTCAACATCCTATGGAGTCCTGGGGTTTACAGTTTAGGGAGGGGCTGGCTGGGATTCCATAGGATGTTGAAAGTGGAATAATCGTGCTATAAGAGTGTAGTGTGGAAATGGCCATAGTAAAAGTAGGGACGGTTTATAGGCTAAGCTAGCGAACTGACTTCTTGAATAATGTAGATGTGAAACAGAGACGCTTATGGAATTCTGACAATACAGTAATACGAGCAAAGATTTTCAGACATCAGGGACCAACCTGTAACTGTCACAGAGATATGGAAGCCCAGGGGAAGAGAAATGTATAAACAGATATTTTACCATTATTTTGTCAGGTTCAGTAGAAACATAAAAAAATCCTGTCCAAAACAGGGGATGGGAGATTCTACTGAATGTTTTTAATTGCAAAATGATCAGTGAAATTTACAGCATAATTTTATGCATGTCTACTCAGAAACAAATTCTGTTGAGCTCAATAGGTCTTATTCCCAGATAAGCATTTATAAGACCGAAGCTTTAATTACTATATAGGAATCATGAAATTCTAGGCAGTTTATCTCAAACTTTAATTCCCTCTGTTTCTGCATGATAATGTTGGAGTCTGCACACTGTTTCTAAGCCTTCCATTTTTTTTATTATACTGGTGACCCACTGCAGTATTGGTAGTTACAATCCAAATAAAACTTAAAGAAGTTATACTTTTCATCTCATAATTATAAAAAGGCTACCATTCCATACGTTAGCTGGTCATAAATTTGCATGCATTTCATATTTTTGAGGAGATCCATGAAAGAGAAATTTTTCAAGATGCTATGAAGTAATGATCATACATATTTTTTAAAAATATCTTTTCCCCATAATAATAATTACTGCTGAGTCAGTGTGGTGTAACAATTTGAGTGCTAGATAGACTACAACTCTGGACACCACAGTTCAAGTCCCCGCTCAGCCATGGGAACCCACTGTGTCACCTTGGGCAAGGCACACTCTCTCAGCCTTTGAGGAAGGCAAAAGTAAACCTCCTCTGAACAAATCTTGCCAAGAAAAGCCTGTAATGGGCTTCCATTAGGTTTGCCAAAAGTTGGAAATAACTTGAACACTAACAAATCATCACTTCATACCATCTCCAAACAAGGTGTTTCTTTCACACATGGATTCAATTGCACGCTCTCTGGTTTTAGTGTTTTCTGTGTTCTTCACATTTAAACAGCATAAAACTCCATACTGCATATATTTCAACTTTTCTTGTGGCTTTAGGATTTCTGAAAATTTTTAGTTTCTGTCTGGAAACATGTATTTTTTTTTTTAAAGGCTGTATACAGTCTAGAAGATTCTGTGTGTGTCCTAAAAGTGAACATATGCAGCCAGGTGGGTACAGAGGCACCTGAAGAATCAAGATTCCATTGGGGAGGAGTTAGCATTAACTAATCTTTCCAACTGTTCGGTTCTGCAGACAGAAAAACTTTCCAAAAAACCATGTATGTTCCTGAGGGAATACATATTAATAGGGTGGGGGGCATGTGTACACCTTTACTGAGGACAGCCCATTATTTGAGGCTGGCTTCTGTTTGATGGTCTATCCAGCCCAAGTCTAGTTTAAAAATGAAGAACCATCAGAAGGGAGATCATGGGATCTTTCACACTACATAGGTATAGAACTTTGATTCCACTTTGATGGCCATGGCTACGCCCCATGGAACCCTGGAATTGGCAGTTTGGTGAGGCACTCGGGCTCTTTCAATGAGAGCTCTATATACCTTCCACAAACTGTAAATCCACGTGACCACAGGATAGAACGCTATGGTAGCTGAAGTGGCAGGCAGAGATGTCTAGAATTCCCAGCCAGAGAGCTCTTTGGCCTCAGTAAACAACAAACCCCAGAATTCCACAGGACGTTGAAAGTGGAAGAATAGGGACTGTATAATTTAAGCGTCTAGGTATGGATAGTTTTTTTAGGATATTTGTAAAGAAGGTTAATATAGAGATAATGAAATATAAGATTTTCTTTTTTTCTTTTTATACAATCAAAAAAAATGGAATATGTCAAGAGCAAATATGTAGGTAAAAAGTGCAAATTTTAATAAAAAAAAAGTGTAAGAATAGCACTAGAACAGCGTAGTGTGGAAATGGCCACAGTGCTATAAATGTATAACGGGAAATGACATGCCAGGACCTCTGAAACTGCCTGTTAGCAGTCACAACCTGAACATTGGACTGAACAGACATGTAGGTAATCTGATCACAGTCTTTCCCACTATAGGAAGACAATGCTGTATTTCCATTTCACTTATAATAAATATTTCTAAATTTTCATCTATACGAATAAATCAGTGAATGCAAATTTTATGCACATCTGTGCCCTTACGCCCTCTGTTTTAGTGACTTAAATCCCACCCCTCCTCAGTTTTTAAAGTGATGAATAAATGGCCACCCTCCATGTTAAAGTAAATAGAAATGGGGTGAGGAAGTAAAGAGGAACAGGCAGTAGCCATATCCACTGTTTAGGTATGAATGCTACAAGGAAAGAAGATGGTAGCACTAGATGATTTCCATTGCATACCTCCTCTATTCAGAAGCCCAGAATCCTTGAACTCGTCCTGAAGAAGGTAGCAAAATAGTTCCCTTGTACAAAGTCATAAGATTCAATGGACAATATTGATTTTTATAAAAAGATGGCAATCCACCTTGGAATGGCATCATGGGGAAGTGGGTTTAGTTGTCCGGGGGGTATCACAGAAGGCTGTATTTGGTCCTAGGGCTTGAGGTTCCCCATACCTCTTATGAGGGTTTCCCAACAGTTCTGGAGCACATGCTGTATCTTAACATATGGACAAAAGAAATCTGCCCATTAACAGCCCCTCCATGTTTCTTTCCTTCAACTCTTCTTGCCTGAGATTAGTTGGGAGAAATTGTGCAGACATAAGGAAACGCTATGTGATTTGGTTGTTGTGGGTTTTCTGGGTTTTGAGGCCGTGTTCTATTAGTATTTTCTCCTGACGTTTCACCTGCATCTGTGGCTGGCATCTTCAGAGGATATGGTGGCATGGAAGTGAAACAGTATATATACTTGTTTAGTCCCCTGGGTGGGAGGGAGCAATTTGCAAGTGTTCCAGTTGGCCTATTGTTAAATGGGAAATCCCCCAGGGTTGACTTGTTAGTCAGGGGATACGCATAACGGTGCATTAAGTACATTAGCAGGCCATTGTGTTTTCCCTGTAGAGGGACCCCTAGGGTCTGGGTGGTGTTCACTGGCATGTTTTTGAGTCTTGATTTTAGTATTCTTCGGTACTGGACACAGAATGCTTTTTGAAAGCACAGAAATTCTGGATCATTCTGACACTACTATGTCAGACTGTACAGAGAGGCCATCAAAATCCATAAACACATGGACAATTTCAACAGGAAAGAAGAAACTCGGAAAGTAAACAAAATTTGGCTACCAGTACTGAAGAACACTAAAATCAAGACTCAAAAACATGCCAATGAACACCACCCAGACCCTGGGAGTCCCTCTACAGGGAACAACACAATGGGCTGCTAATGTACTTAATGCACCGTTATGCATATCCCCTGACTAACAATACAACCCTGGGGGATATCCCATTTAACAATAGGCCAACTGGAACACTTGCAAATTGCTCCCTCCCACCCAGGGGACTACACAAGTATGTATACTGTTTCACTTCCATGCCACCATATCCTCTGAAGATGCCAGCCACAGATGCAGGCGAAATGTCAGGAGAAAATACTAATAGAACACGGCCTCAAAACCCAGAAAACCCACAACAACCTACGGATTCTGGCCGTGAAAGCCTTCAACTTTACAGCTGTGTCAATTACCTGATCACTACAATGATCCCATCAAAGATGTTGTATGGGTTTTTGATGTAGCCAAAAGGGCCATATACAAGGAGCTTGAGAAGCATTTCTAGAGCAAAGAGACTAGTGAAGACAATATTGCTGATTTCCAGTGCATTGGTGAGTTCTTCAGGCTGGAGAAATGAAAAACAACAAAAAGAAACAAAAACACAAAGTTGAACAAAATATATACTTTGATAACACTAGGAAGCTCCTTGTCATACAAATTACAGCAGGACAGTACATGATGTACTCATTTCAGTTGATGAAATGAGTCTAGAGAAGCCTCAGGCCATAAGCCTTTCCTTCAGCCTGTGGGAATTCTTTTGGATCTACAAAATCTGATCCTGGGACTTTGTGAACAACAAATACAATGGGCATTTCATATTTAGACCAATTTTCCTCACCTCTGCTCTCCCTATCAGCTACTGACAAGTGAGCACTAGTAAATTAACAATATGAGAATTCAAATTAAATCCCAGCATTATAGATTTCTGAGATAATTAGTGTACATTAAATATAGCAAGACGGCTACCATAAAGGGGTGATACTTGTAGCACTGTCTACAAATAGCATATTATGAGCAAACTCAGGGGGCACATTATCCTCATATACACTCACTAATTAAAGCTCTTTAGGAAATTAGCTGCAATGTGAATCAATATTTTGAATAATGCACAGTGATTTTCACTGCTCTTCTCACTTGTCAGTGTGCAGTTTGAGACCAGGCCTCCAAGTATTTACATAGTGTCCTTCACTGAAATTGACTCTATGGCAAACTGCCAAAAGTATCAAAATAATTTTACCTCCCCACATATACATCATTTAAAAAAAACCAAAACTGCAAATATAAAAGAGCAATCCGCTAAACTTTTAAAGCTTGTTAGTATTAAAGTTACCTGCATGAAGTCTTTTTGTATTACTAACTAAATAATAAAAAATGTTTTAAAAATGATTTTAAAAAATTTAAAAATCACCCACATTTAAAAGTTTAACAGAAAACAACATTGACAGCAGACGAGGGCACTTCATAGGCCATTTCCAAGCTATACTGTTATAGTGCTATTATTCTACTTTCAACATCCTATGGAATCCTGGAGTTTGCAGTTTCAACATCCTATGGAATCTTATGGAATCCTCTCCCTAAACAGCAAAACACAGGATTTCATAGGATGTTGAAAGTGGAATAATAGCATTATAACAGTATAGCGCAGAAATAGCCATAGACAAAGGGTCACGGCTGGAAGGCCCCTCTGGTTGGTTGTGAGATACTTTATCTCTAAACAACAAAAGTGTAAGAAGAAGCCTTCTAGGCCAGATGAACAGCCTATCAAGATTAATATTTTCTTCTCCACATTGGCCAACCAGATGCCTATGAGAAGCCTACAAGGAGAACATGATACCCTCCTACTTATGTTTCCCAGGAACTGGTGCCTGGAACTCTTTCTGTTGGTTTTTCATCTCAAAGAAGCAGACAACCATAATGCCTAATATCCTTGAAGAATTTGTCTAAGCCACTTTTAAAGTCTTCTGTTGTTGGCACCCATCTCTGCATCTTGTGATAGTAAATGCCACACATATGTGCTGTGTGAAGATGTCCTTCTTTTCGCCTATCCTGAATATCACAGCTTTTGTGAAATGCATAGGGAGCTTCTTTAGTTAATGAATGGGATAGAAATATCATTATAACATAGTAATAAATAATATGAGGTGTGAAGATAATGTAGTACTACAACAATACAAAACTGCAGCAGAATTGCTAGAGAAATATGCCTATGGAAGAACATTAACTTACTATTAACTGAACTGAGAAAACTGCTAATGCTAATGTGATCAAAGGAAGCAGGGAATACTCCTGTCGTATAACATGCCCTCTTCCAGAACATTCCATTCTGTTCTCCTTCATGCCTGATTTTCCATCGCTCCCCAAGCATTAGGGTTTCCAAACTGAAAACTGGGCTCCTGTACTTGCAATGATTGTGTAGAAGGGGAAATTTCAGGAGCTATTTGTCACGCAGACAGGTAACAAGCAACATCTGCTGAAATACTCTCTTCTATACAACCATTAAAGGTACAGGAGCCCTCTCCAGTTTTCACTCTGGCAAACCTACCAACACCTACTTTGCATTCCGGAACATCCATTGGGTATACTCATACTTGGCTGTTTAGGTTTGCACCTCTATCCCTATCTTAATGTTTGTTTTTCTCAAGATGTTGTGAACTTCTGCAAACCTTGGGGTTCCCTTGAGCATGCTGAGCTCTCTCTCTTGTATATAGATGGCACCATTTTGACTACAAAATGGCTGGCACTTGGATAACCAAGAACATAGGAAGCAGCTTTACACGCTGAATTAGACTGTTGGCCAATCTATCCCAGTATTGTCTCTTCTGACTGGCAGGAGTGGTTCTGCAGGGTTTCAAACAGGATTCTCTCCTATCCATGCCTGGTGTCCACTGGTGGTCTGCTGTCCACGTACTAATCAGGCCTGACCCTGCTCAGCTTTGAAAATTTCATGAGATCAGGTGAATTCAGGGTGGTATATGGATCAACCACTAACATATAAGATGTATGAAATCGGGTTGCATAAACAAGAGCCATCAGCATCCCAAACTGGAAATGTTTTAGTTGGGGAAAATGGATTTTCATGATGAACTCCCTACTCGAGGTGTTGCATCTCTCTAGTTTAGACAAAAGTATTTGCATCAGTTGAGTTCCAACTCCTATGCTATAACTGCAAGAGTTAAAATTTACAGCTTCAATAGCCTTGGACTCTAATCACTGGAGGATTTAAACACAGCTTACTCTGTGTGTGCGTGTGTGTGTGTGTGTGTGTGTGTGTATGTGTGTGTGTGCAGGCATGTACATGTGTTTTACATCTTACTGGATTAAACTGGATTTGGGCATCTGTCATAAGACCGAACACAGAACTGGGTTGCTACTACTGACTATCTCTCAGCTCCTCAACTTATCACAGTGGCTGACAGCTTTTGTACTAGTAAAAACCATAAGGAATCTGGGGCACCTTAGAGACTAATATATTTAGTTTTTTTAAAAAAAATGTTTTCAGTCCTGCAAGACTATTGTTTCTGTTCCAACAGATGTACATGACTACCCTTTTGGATCTGAGGTCAGCTAGAAAGCATCAGACAGACATAGCCAGCTAATTTCTCTGGAACATTTTCTCTTTGTGCTTAAATGTCTGTCTTGGTTTGAAGAGTTCTCCCTACAAGTTCACTGTCTTTAGCTGAAGAAACTCCTTCTTCCAGTGCAACATCTTTCACCCTGCATTTGTGGAACAAACCAAACTGTTCTGCCATCAACTTGACACTGCAATTCAGCGGGAAGTGAATGGAGCTGACATTTGTTAAGTCTGCTATGACTAAGCCCCTATTCTGTACATGGGAGTGGGGTGGGGGAAGGTAATGCTATAGAACACCCTAGGCATGGGCACCCCTGTGTATTTAAATGGCATCCTTGCCTATTTTTGGTTGCTGTGGTATACATGGGACCAGTCACAATCTTCACTTTGATTTACTTGATTTGTCTGTTATGATTTCTAATCCATACGGTTATGCTACATTTTAGTACGGCACAAATTCTTCCTTTTGAGAATGACTCATTACAGTGTAAAGAGACAGATCAAAGGAACTTCTGGTTCACCTAGAACCCAGAACATTGTCATGTTCTGGATGTCTAAACCCAAAGGTGCTACTACAACTCAAGCAGTGCAGCCAAAGGGTCATGTCTCAGCAAATGAGCATCAATAAAATAGGGCAAGGATGGGACAACCCGAGCCTTCCTGATGTTTTGGACTACATCTCCTATGGTCCCTTACCATGGGCCAGGTTGGATGAGGCTTCTAGGAGCTGACAGTCCAAAACAGTTGGCAGTGCCTCACCTTCCCCGTCTACTGTGCTAGAGAGAAGGGGCAGAACGAATGAGATGGCAAATATGTCCAGCCAATATAGCAAACCAGGGCTGCAGCTCTCCAAGTTATTTGAATGCTATTGAAGACACTAGAATTTAAGCCACTAAACAGGATTGCAGCCTGGCTCTCGGGAAATGTTTGTCTTCCATCAAAGAAAAGGAGCTGAAGCCCTGAAGCAGAACAAGACATAGGATTATAGCTTGATACTTTAAAAGATTTTTAAAAAAGTTTCCCTGGGTCTGTGATAAACGTGTGGGCTCAGTCTGCACAAATACTTTGTATGTAGTAACACAGATATAAGGGGAAATCAACATAGCAGATTTCCCCCCCTCTCCCATCCCCTAGATGATACATGACTAGCAGCTAACAGCAATACGCTGGAGGCTGGTCTTCTGTTAGAGCTGTGGACATGTGCCTAAAGAGGGCTACTCTCATTGGGCTTTGGGTCAAATGCCAAGCATTGACTTTGCCTGATAGCATCTTGGCTCCCTTTGGGAACCTTTCTCATGTGTTGTGCCATTTCAAATACTGCAGGAAGGAGCAATCAGGCTGAAGACTTTAGAAGAATCTACCAGGCCAGCTGTATCCTGCTGCACGGCTATACTATAGGCTGCAGGCTTCCTTCTTTTTAAGAGTCCCCAAACTTTATCTGCATTGACTCTCTGGTTTGAGAATTTTAGATGGTTTTCAGGGGACACAAAACATTATGTTGCCTGAAACACAGGGCATGATAGTGCCCTCTGCACAACCATGTCTAAAAGCCTGCTGGACTGGCAACTGAACTGTAATCCAACAGCTGCCCCAGCACTTGTGAGCACTGCAGACAAGGTGAGGGGGTGCAGGACAGGTTGTGGTGCTCACCTAGCCCCAAGGGAAAGGAAAGGTCAGGGGGCTTAGGAAGAACAGCAGGGGAGAGAGGGCTGCAACTGTGGCATCCCCCTCTCCAGCATTTACCACCTAAAGCAGTCACCTCATTCTGCCTGAGGCCCTCATGTGTGGGTGCGCTGGCTCTGCACTAGGCAGTTCCCCCAGAGTCCTACCTTCACACTCCTAGGAAGATACTGAACCATGGGCCCGAAGACCACAGACCCATTCACACTACCTAATTATAGTGCTATATTCCATTTTAACTGCCAGAACAACATCCTGTGCAATCCTAGGATTTATTGTTTAGGGATTTTCAGCCAGAGAGGTCCAACAGCTCACCAGACCAGAAAGTCCAGGATTCCCTGGGATACTGCCATGGTAGTTAAAGCAGCACTACAGTACGAATGGGCCCCCGGTTTGCTTCTTCTCCACTGAGGACACACTCTCCTTTTTGTTCCCGGGGGTGGGGGGAGTCATTGTCTAACAACAGGCATGTGTATATATATGTTTTGCTCTTTCAGTAACCACCATGGCTGAAGTTAAATGGGCATTTGTTAAATGGAAGGTTGCTCAGGGTGTGATGGATGAAGAACAATCCATGAAACTAGCCTTTTCAGTTTGCATGATTTCCCTGCATGTGGTGCAATACAGAAATGAACCTAAGCTGACATTTTGAGCATTTCCCTGGTATCTTAATATTACGTTCTCCACTGAGGGTTGGAAGGGAGACACAAGGTGGCCCTAATTAGTGCATAGATTCACTTTTTTTTTGCACGTCTTTAAAGCATGTTTGATATTAAACACATTTTTCATCTGAAGTCAATAAAGCTCTCCATTCATCTACTCTGTGTATACAATTATATATATCTAAACTCCTGCGGTAGGCGAGCTGCACTATAAACCAATTTCAAATGGCCTTATTAAAACATGGGTTTTGAATGGGGGAAAACAATCTTATTTACAATCTCAGCGGCACCAAGGGAGCTGGCATGTAGTTATTTTCATCCTGGAGGCCATATTATTCCAGAAGCGAACACTGAAAGCTCTCACATTAGAAATACTTATATCTTCTCTTTAATCCCGCATCCCACTAATTTCTTATGCAGTTTCTTCTAGAAATGTCACTTAGTCCACCACTTACCACTCTTTGTATTTCTATAGGGAAATTATATATCAGAATCATCCAAGCTTTATTTACAGTCAGTGAAGGAAAGGGAACCTTTCATTACAGTCAGTTTAAAGGAGCTACGGTTCTATACGTTTGCACTGATTCTATCAGTGACATGGTTTTTCAGCATTCGGTTATGCCTCTGACTGTAAGGCTACGTTGCTTCAAAAGAAGGCTCATATTACCATAAAAGCAAATGTTTTAAGAGAAATTGGCATCCAAACTTCCCATCATTGGTGGTACTATTGCTGTCATTGTCATTGTTGCTCCTCCTCCTCCTTTTCCTCCTTTTCCTCCTCTAGTACAGGTTTTGAAGAAAGATACCAGATAAACTATTGCAGCAATACTATTAACACTGTTTCAAGAATTTATGAGGCTTTTTTTTAAATCTACTGGCAAAATGACATGATAGGTAGCATTTATTCTTCTGAATATATTCTCACCACTATAGTTTCAGCCTTGAAACCAACTGTTGAGAATTCAATAGGTACGAGGAAAGTCAAGTTAACTCAAAGACATCCAGGATTAATTTATTCCAAGGATCTGTCCCAGATCTACAACGGGTTATTCTTATTTCAGTTTGGTTCACCTTTAGTCACATTCATCCCTTTTAATGCAAAACAGAATTAGGATGAAAAGCCATGCAAGTATGCCAGGCTGGAGCTAATGCTGCTCAAGGGGGACATACCTGCTGTGGTCATGTGCTAGAGGTATTGGATTATTTTTGTCCACACAGAAGTGGAATCCCATCAGCCACAGTTTTGCTTTGTTTGGATTTCCTGATGTGCATGTACTACATGTCTCCCCCCCCCCCCACCGTGGACATATGCACACTCACCTTTGCTTGACAGTGGAACCCCAACAAAATCCCACAGTCTGTCTCCAGATCATAAATGATAGTTCAAAGGGGGCTCTAGATATGTATGAGGTAGACCTCTGACTGTAGACAGGAAACTACATATGCACACACATATTTATGTCACAGATGTCTAATAGACCTATAAGCAGCCCCTCTGGGGCCCCTTCCCCTGAAACAGGAGACTATGTCCCTTGAGGAAGAAGGCATTTCATCTAGGCAAAAGTATCAGAACATAGTGGAGAAGGAGGCTGCAGATTAGAAATACATGAAGATTCAAAACACAAGGACATCGGGAGAGCAAATAAACAAGCAAAAAAAAAAAAAAAAAGCCTCCCCTTTGCTGTTTCCAGTTCCAAGCAAAGGCCTGACCTCACCAGGAAGAAATGATCAGGTAACTCAGCTGGCCCACCTCCTGACATGACCCTCTACCTACCCCCTCAATTTTTTCAGAACCCAATGCAAGTGGGTAGAAAAAAATTGGCAAAATGATCCAGTTCCTCTCCAAATTCACAGACTAAACTTTGACTTTTTAAAATCCATGTTTTTGTCCTTCAACATGTAGAAAAGAGAGCAAATATGGTAGGGTTCTATTCCCCACTTGGCCACACAAACCCACTGGGTGACCTGTAAGCCCCAGAAAAACCTGTGATGGGTTCACCTTAGGGTCATCAGAAGTCAGAAATGACTTGAAGGCACACAACAGCAACAACAAGCATGTAGAAAAACCAGCTTGACTTATGAATACAATAAACATCATGTTCCATGCTAGGACTGACATCAGGGCAAGGCTGCTTTATTTTCCCCATGTAGATTTACCACAGGCAGCTTTGAGGCCTGAAGAAGCAGAATCACCATTGCCTTCATTCTAGCTGGAATACAATATTTCAACGGGAGCTTCCAGCCAAATCTCTGTAGTACAAATATTTTGCCACATTCACAGAAGTTTAGAAGATTTTACAACTGTAGCCCTCTACTTCCTACCATTTCTTCCATTTTTTAAAATAACCACAGAAAATTGATTAAAGAGGAAAAGACAGAATAGTGGCACCATGTCTTTTGATCAGTACCACTACAAGCCCTCTGTCTAGAAGCACTCACAGAGTGATTATGACATACTGGTACTTCCTTACTCAAACTAAGATATATTGATTTATATCCAAAAGTGCATTCAGGTCCCATTTCCATCTCACTGTGGGGTTAAAGCGGGCAATTTATCTGCTGTCATACTACTTTGTCTCCTTCCTTCCTACCTCTTAAACTGTGATGACAGCACCATCCTTTTAAAAAAAACCCCACTATAAAACATATATAAGCTTACAAAATCAAGCAAAAAGCAGCTTTTCCTTAGCAGGAAAGTGAAACCTTGATCTGTAACTATATAGACTGAAGATGCAGTGGTGTCACTGAAAGATGGAAGGCTGGGATACAATGGCAGTTGGTGGTTCCCATGTCAGTGGGAACAGTGAATTAGCTTTGGAACTTTGGAAAGTGCAAACTTAAATGAGCTGTCTGAGGTGCTGAACTTATTTAAAGGGATGGTGTTCAGAACCTTAGATTGCTTCTTTCAAGTTCAAATTAAAACATGGCACTTCCCCTTCCGCTGGAGTGAATCACCTGTCGCTGCCTAATTCACATACATTAGACACAGGAAACTATTTTGTACCACTTGCTAGGAAAATCAAAACCACAAGGCTTGCAGAGGTCCTTCCACTTTCATGTTTTTGCTCCAGTCACTTGTAACCTAGGAATTCTGTGGGACTTGGGTGTTAAAAAGAAGCATGTGTGCATATGCGAGGAAGGGAGCATGCTAGTTCCACCTCACATAGTCATTGTTTTCCTCATACAAAACTGTTATTGCCAAAGAGAATTGCTCGTTGTATGCGTGGAAGCTCCATGTGAACTAGAATACAGAAAAAAATTAGGTTCTGGCTTGTGTAGAGAGCCTTTATAGATACACAAGCTCTCCTCTTCAGACAAGTTTCTTAATGTAAGGAAAGCAATGGATGGGATAGTGAACTTCCCTCCTCACATATTGAGCATGTAGGCTTCACTAACATATAAGAAGATCCTGTAACAAGGAGAAAGAAAAGAAACCCCTGAAAGGGAAGTTGCTGATACAGGAGGTAAAAGATGCTTTCAAACAGAAGCTTCCCTACTCTGTCAAAAGGCATTGTGGAGCTATGTTTTTCCCTCCTTCTATGGTGAGAATAAAGATTGATAAAGTGTTGAGAAACTATAAAAACTTTGCAAATGGAAGACAACATAATCTATGAATAAGGAAAGATGATTGCACAATAAAAGCCTTATGTGCATTACCTCAAGAAATGGATAGCTAACCCTTTCCATAATCTGAAAGTAAAATGAAAGGTTGTTTCTATCCATCAGGGTGTACCTCCAGAATCTAGGGAAATCTCTTTCTCAGCAATCATCTGTGGTAACTGAAACTTTACAGGCTAACTTCTGACCTCAATAAATCCCCATGTATTCAGCTCTGTATATCTCATCTAAATTGTATGTGGCAATGCTCAATGGATGTGGTTTTGCTATTGGAACACACACAACCCCATGCTTATCTTACATAAGCTTATTTATATAAATCTTTTTAAGGAAGAGTTGTTCTCTGTTCACTTGCGACTAAGAGCACTGTTTGTACATAGCTGTGTCCCTCATATAAGACTGAGGCTGCAGCAATCCTATGTAAGCATCTGGTCCTCCAGGTGTTGTCACACTGCAGCACCCATCATCCCTAACTATTAGCTGAGGTAGCTAAGACTGATGGGATATGGAGTCTAATTACATCTGGAAGACCTCACATTCCCACCTTGCTCTACACACTTATTTGAGGCTTCCTTAAGAGGAAATATGTATAGGGCTTTACTATAAGAGCAACAAATGATAACACGACCTGTGTGTAAACCTGTCCACAGAAGTTCCTGAGACACATCCCTCAAGGCACCCTATATCTCAGTAGATTCAAAACCCATCTCAGAAGATTCTGCTTTCTTCCTTAATGCCATGAACACCATGTCTCATGGTTCCCAGCAGAAGACAACTAAGATGAATTTGAATACAATCAGCTAGTAAGCTACATAGACAATACCGTTCACCAAGCTGAAAAAGTTTCATTAATCTCCTTAAACTGAAATTTACAAACAAATTTGGTATAATTGTGTGTGTGTGTGTGTGTGGTGGGGGGACATTAAATAATTAAAGAGTGTCAAACTTCTGAAGAAAAAAAACTGGTATAATTTCTGTCTACTGTTCTAACTACTCTTCTCGAACAATCATGAGGCAAATCTTTTTCCATTTTTATCTTCACCTCTGTTATATTCTCAAGATCTTGTGTTCTCTTAGCTGTCATGCTAAGAGAACCTTCCTCTTGTGCTTCCCTTGAGGTTCTTCCTCATGCCACATCCACAACCTCTTAGGTCACATTCTACCTCTGTATGTGCCCCAGTGAAATAAACATTATTTGACATGCCTAGATTGTTGAGTATACCAGATGCAGCGTTGGCATTTGGGGGAATTGCCAGCTTTCCTCCAATTAAGAGTTCCTTTCCAACTTCTTTCAGATCAGAGTTTGTAACTCAAATGGCAATCTTTTGCATACTTACCTGGAGATAAGCCCTGGAGAAATGAGTGGGACTTATCTCTAATTAACTATAGATAGTATTGGGCCAACAGCTGTCTAACCCCAACTCTTATGTTACTCTGGGAATGACTACACTGCATTCTCTTTTTTATTCCCCTCCCTTGCATCTTGGGTCCTTTTGACTATAAGAATTGTAACATGATTTTAAAAAATGACTCCTCATGAAGCTGGCAACAGCATATTCTCACAGGAATTAACAGCAATTTTGAATGTGTACTTGCAATATACCAAATCTACCAGAGGTTTGTTTGAAAAATGTTTGAAAACATGTTTTCCAGTGCTGAGAAACCTTGATGAGAAGAATCCTGGAATGATGATAATCTTTGCAGTTCAGGACTTATTCTGTGCAAATTCACATATGTTTACTTTGCACAGAAAACAACATTTCTACACAGGAAACATAATTTTCTCTGCAGAAAGTAATATTGCTTTGCAGAATTGTGTGTGTGTGTGTGTGTACATGGTATAATGATACATATTTTAGTGTATGTCTGTTAGGATAAGGTTTATTAGATTTCTCTGACACTTTTTCTTCAAGGTGTTTTGCAACAATTAAGCTATACAACTGTTTTAAGAACAAGAACAAGCATCTGATCCAGATCTACAGATCTCATCAAAGGATAAAATACACTCAACTACACTGGACAATACTCTGGGTGGCATCCTCAATTAACCTTCTGTAACAGAGGAGTCCAAATCCCCATGGATGCAGTTGATTCTGTTGTCAAACAAGTCATGGCAGACAATATATGGCTCTGGAACTTCCTTTAGGCCAGTGTGCCACAGGCCCCAATTCACTCAGAAAAGCTTTAGTGGGCAGCATGAAAAGGATGCAGTGGAGCCAGGAAGAAAAATTTCTTTGCCAATCTCACCACTGAATACACAGACACATACCCGTGATCATTTGTATTTCTTGGGAGATTTTCTTCACCTGTACTCAAGACCTTCCTGAGACTGCCTCATTGCTTTCAATTCTGTGATATATCATGGACCTTATTTGTACACAGCTAAGCGAAAGAGAGCATTCATCCTGAGTCATTTCTGTTTTCCATAGATCAACCAGGGCTTCAACAGGAGAGCCAACCTGTCAGCTGTGAAGACGCCCAAAGCCATCTGGAAAAGATCTGGAAACTTTGAAGCAGAACATCTTAAGAGGTCTTCTACCTTCACAGAGCTGCTGTTAAGTCTAAATTGCAACATAATCTGTCTTTACCTATCCTATCTTCTCAAGCTATAAGTAGCTTTACCAAATAAACTGCTCAATGGTGAATCAACACTTATATAAATCTTACTGGTTCTATTCTAGTTGGAACTATCAGTAATGTTTCAGGCCTATTTTTGCATTTCTATATGTAGATCATTTCCACACTACACTGTTATAGTGTTGTTATTCCACTTTCAACATCCTGTGGAATTCTGGGATTTGTAGTTTACTGAGGCCAAAGAGCTTTCTGGCTGAGAATTCTAAATGCCCCTTCCTAAACTGCAAACCCCAGGATTCCATAGGATATTGAAAGTGGAATAATAGCACTATAACAACGTAGTGCGGAAATGGTTGTACAGAATTACTCTGTTTTTCTCCTGCTTCCTTCCTCATGTACTATCTAACACTAGACTGTCCACACAGGTAGGAGCTTGCTTTTGTACTGGGGAAAACACACACACACACACACACACACACACCAATGTCATTAGAGACACCTGCCCCAAGCTGTGTCACTTTTACCCCAACATGTTATCATGAACACCATTACTTTCTTTTCATGCTCTCCAGTCCTTGCAAATACAGAGAACAATAAGCAACCTTTGGCCAGTAGAAGTCACTAGACAGTTCCTCCGAACATTGCCTGAAGTGCCAGAGACTGCTGATGATGATTAAAACTCACCAACCTCAGAAGAGCTTTGTCTTTCAGATGACATTCTTAAAACCATTTGAAATAACAACATTTTTTGAGTTCCTAGAATCTACAATTGATGCTAAGGTTCTAGGATGGTTTAACTTTGAAGGTACTGAAAGAGATTTCTCTCAGGATTGCTGACAGCAGGTTCAGAACTATGGTCAGCTTCTGGCAGGAAAGCCTTTTTGTTGCAAAGAGATTTTGAAATAAACTACAGCCTCACATTACACAGTTTGACCCTGAAGCTGTACTATTCATTAGGGCACTGTAGCCTCAAGCACATTCAATACTTTGGATGGAGCAACTGTATGTACTGTGTGCTCTACACCATCTCTTAAATAGCCAAGGTTTTATTCCTTACTTCAATTGTAGAAATAAATGCTCCTCTAACTTTCCTCCTGAACACTTCCCTCTGGCCACTACAATTAAGGAATGGAGGAGGAAAAATACCTAACAGCTGCAAAATAAACTGAAACAAAGTGTTTGCAGTCCTTGTAGGGATGAATAAATCTTTCTCCCCCAATTCCATTTCAAACCAGGTCAAAAGAGGTGTAATTTCCCCATTTGCAAAGCATACATTTTTGTGGTATTTACACTCAGCAGGAAGACACTCAAGATAATAATAATTTTATGCAAATACTGGTACTTAGATACCAAAACAAAGGTTTAGGGCCCTTTCACACTCAACAGTTATAACGGTATGACGCCATTATACATAGCTACCTGCTATGGAATCTTGAGGTCTGTAGTTTAGGGGAAGCACTAGTGCTCTCTGGCTCTGTATTCTAAATATCCCTCCCTAAACTATAAATTCCAGGATTCCAGAGGTGATGGAATTATAGCACTTTAATTGTGTAGTGTGAAACGGCTCCTGATCTCTATAACTGAAATGTTCTACCCTATTGCCTGAATTTCCTTCATTAAACATGCAGCAATTGGTACAACAATAGTTGAGAATTCCAAAGCCCACAAGTACACTCAACATACTCCCATCATTGCAGCCACCTAGTTACCTTTCTGCTCTTCCCATTCATATAGGCATCTTCTTCATGGTGCTGCAGGCTTCTGTCTTTTAATCAACTGAAATAACAGTGATTCATTTTCCTTGAAATAATGAATCTGCAGAATGTTACTTGCCCAGTCCATACACCCAGTAGCTGCTGGTGCAGTATGCTAAAAAATGTGCTCCAGGATACAATTTCCAATTCAGGAAGGTAGGTTTGGTTTTTCTAGACCTTGTCACATATCATCAAACATATTTGCTATTCTGCACTAGATTATGGGTTTATTTACCCAGAAAAGGTAATCCACCATGGTCAGTTTTGGGAATCTTTTCTGGCACCTTCATCTAAATGGACAGCATTAGATTCTCGATCTGTTTAAACAGACAGAATATTGTCTACAATCTCCCCAGTTAGAGCCATGTGGCAAATGTTATTACACCAATTACAAGATGATCCATATGCACATGCTAAACTAACATTATAGAGAAATCCTGATTTAAAGATTGAAACCCCCCTCCCCCCATTTCTATGGAAGACATGGGCAGAAGAAGAGATTTCTGCCTTAAATCAGTTGATGAAGAGTTTCTGTCATTATCAAGTTTGCAGTATCAATTTAATTTACCTTCAGCAGCTAAACAGCAATACTTAGAATTACAACACTTATTAGGATCTAGATTCGACCCTGCAGTTTGCAGTGTCTTTGAGGTTCCTATAATTTTAGAACACTTATTGAGGCTAATCAAGTACCTAAGCGAACTTTCTCTCTCTATATATTTTTATTATTCCCCCCAAAAAGTAAGAAACTCAGGATTTATAGCTGGAATGGCATAGGGAATTCAAATGCCAAATGCCAATGGTCAGTAGTTTTAACATCTATACAAAGTATATCTATAGATTCCTGATTACATTTTATACAAAAAAACTGCTGTTCCAAGTATACTGGATACCGCAATGTCTTTTTAATAAAGTTTTTTTCTAAATCATCTAACTGTCAGAGGTGCAATACTGTTAATGTTTCTTTAACACATATGTTTTGGTTGCCCCGTGGTTGCCTTATTTTGGAGGGAAGTAATTACATTAATAAATTTGGTACTAGAAAGTTCTTTGGTATTCAGTGATGCATATATTCTTTTGAGTTATTTACTCTTGTCTTGGAATGTAACACACAGTCAGGGGGAAATGGATCTTTGGTGCCTTCTTGACTGCTAAAGGAGTCATATTCCAGTACTGGAAAGATAACACATCCCCACCTGTGATCCAACGGACAGAAGATTTAAGAACCCTTGCAACATTTGGAAGAGTGATGTCTCGACACAATTTACAAATGGACTTACATTCAGATATTTGGTCTGCTTTTATGGAAATTTATGAGTAATAATTGCTCTTTTTATCTCTTTATTTACATGGCATGGTGGTGTAGGAATCTGAGCCTTGGATTATGACTCTGGAGACCTTGGAAACCCAGTGGGTGATCTTGGGCAAGCAGCAGCAGGGCTTGGAGTGTGTGCAGGGGGGCGGGGGGGCGGGAGGGGTGTGTGGCCACAGTATGTGGGGGCGTGGCTGTGGTGTGTGGGGGTGTGGTTATGAGCTGGGACGCCCCAAAAACATTGCTGCCGGGAGCGAACTGCTCCCATTGCCCCCCGTCGCTATGCATCTGTGGGCAAGTCACATTCTCTCAGCCTCAGAGAAAGGCAAAGGCAAATTACCTCTGAACACACCTTGCCAAGAAAACCTCGTCATAGGTTCACCTTAGGGTTACCATGAGTTGGAAATGACTAGAAGGCAAACAACAGTTCCTTACGGCTGTAATAACGTCATGATATGTAACTGAGAGCCTTCCTGTATCATGTGATCTGTGCAGCTGATTAAAAATATTTTCAAACTTTTTAAAAAAGACACAGGATGCGGAAATTTTGACAAAAATATCTAGGCTTGAGGTATAATCTTAAAAAGAAATCAGTAAATGACAATGGCTGGGGAAAGATACACAGATCCAACGCTAAAATCTGACTACACACATTCTTAAGAAAAAACAAGAAAAAGGAAAAGAAAGAATGGCCATGGTACCTTGAGGATTCTGGGAACTGTTGCCTAAAAATGTAACTTTTCCAAGCTCTGAGACCAGGGATTATGTGAGATTTCTGTCCAATCATCTATGTTTATTTTAATCCCTTTAGTGAAACACAACCTTTTTAGTGAGGTCTTCTAAAAGCAGAGAGAGAAGCAGAATCAAAGGACACAGGATGATACAGTGGATATTGTGTGTCTCATCCTTTTCTGGCAATCAGTAGGGAATCATGCCAAAAGCAGCTGCAGCAGTCAGAGTGGTGATAGTTGTAGTAGCAGCAGCGATCGGGAGGACTTTGACACACCTATCTTTCACAAGATGATCTTGTTCCTCCATATACAAATTTAGAATCAATAATGAAATACTAAGTTGGATTCTTATCACATTTGAGATCTGCCATAAGATCTACTGACATTTTAATACTAAAAAGCAGCCTCAGCTGGATCACGGCCATGTCAAAGGAAGCTTTAGTCTCTCACTCTGCCCTCCACCAGAGATGATTCCCCTTTCACACACATACCAAGGTGGTGCTGCAGTAACAAGACTATTGCAATATGAACTAGGATAGGTTAAATTTTTTTAAAGCGCATTCTTCCCTTCACTTCCATCATACACATATATCCTTCCAGGTTCCAGCTGCCCCACTGCCTTTCTGTGGCAGTGCGGCAGCTAACCCAAGTGGAAAGAATGGTTGGATCTCATTCCTTCTGCTCCATAAGGCTACACTGATAATGGTTGGCACGTATGCTACAGCTTGGCACCCTTCCTGGATCAGGTGATCCGTGCAGGGGCCCTGCTGTCCTTACCTAATTCAGAATTAGCCCACAGAAAAAGCTGTAGCTCTACAGCAGGGCTGGGGAACCTGAATGAACTCCAGTTTTAGAAACCTTAAACATCGCCATGTTTTATCTTAATGCTCTTACTGTCAGTAAGTAAGCCATAAGACAGGTGTTTCAATTGTTTGTTTTGTTACTTTGTAACTTTGGCTTTGACTTATACTGATCCTATGAAAGATAGACTTCTGAGACACTCTACTATTAACAGTATTGCTGAAAAATCAGGGTTATAAATTCCTTGACTGAGTTTATCCACCTGTAAAGTAGTCTTCATCTTGTCCTGCTGTCTTCCACTTTGCTGAGCATTATCATCGATTCTACAGAATGGGAAAAAAAACCCTATATAAAATATGGGAAACCATGAAAGGATCCTGAGGAGTGATTCGCTAGGATCCACAAGCCACAACCCTGACTCACAAAATTCTCAAAGCTGGAAATTGTCAAAACTCAAGTCCTAAGCTTAGGATAAAGTCTTGAGAATTATTGACATTTACATGGAATCTCAGAAATCCAAGGGAACATGTATCACTGTGAGGCAAACTTATTCACCTTCTAGCCCATCACAGATCAGTTTATTTATTCCATGCAGATTGTTTGCCATAGAATGGATTATGAACAAAGGGCACAAGCATCCCCTAAAAAGAAATTTACATGGCAGCCAGCTTGAGATGACTCATGCAACAAGACGATGATAAATTGTGAAAGAAGGCAATTCCTAACTAGCCTCAGGAAAAAAAAAATCTCCTTGATCTGAAAATATGGTAAAAGCAAACAAACAAAAAACCTCTGTCTTGACTGCAAGCAAAACCCACCTACCAAGTCATTCCCAAAGAAAATTTGTTTATTCTTTCAGTTCAAGTTTTCCGTTGAATACACACACACACATACACTGTGACTATGACATCCAGCAGCTTTTCCCCACCTTCGAGCCCTCCAAATGTATTGAACTACTGTTCCCGTTTTCCCCAGCCGACATGGCCACCGGGCGGGGAAGACTGAACTACACTGAAAACAAACTGAGACAAATATAGATTTGGCAGAATCAGCAAGAATATAAAATTTAGGGTGGGGAGATAGCAGAGAAATAAATAAAAGATTCCTTTAGACCCAGCAGTCTACAGAAATATAACACAATTCTGGCACAAATTACTAACTTGTATGGGAGATGGACAGCGACAATGGGGATATAGGACTGGATTGCCCGAGCGACAAAAGGGAATACACTCCTCCATTTGAAGGTGTCCTCTATTAGAGATCTAGCCCAGGTCCATTCTGAAGGTAAAGAACACAAAAATAAGGGAGAGCAGGGGCCTTTCATCGAGACAGCAGACTGAGAGCACAGGCATACTTGTCACCTGGTTGCAGTCTTCTTCAGTAGGGAGGGAGTGATGTGCTTTTTGATTTTTTGTATCTTCAAGATGCTTCTGACTTACAGCAACTCTCAAGCAAGCCAGATAACACTATGGCAGGTTTTTCATGGCAAGATTTCTTCAGAAGAGGTTTATTTTTACTTTTGTTTTTACTTTCCTCTGAGGCTGAGAGAGTGTGACTTTCCCAAAGTTACCCAGTGAGTTTCCATGGCCAAGTGTGGCTTCAGACTCTGGTTTCCCAGAATCCTAGTTCAACACTCAGACCACTACACCACACTGGTTCCCTATGATGTCCTGTATTGCTCTTTAAATTATAGCAACTGTTTCTAAAGGTACTTATGTGCACAGGAATTAGCACACGCAAATTTTATACAAAGCTGTGTCTTGTTTTTTGGTGATATCTTAGGTGGCAACCCAATCAGAATCAGGGCCAGATGGAAGACATTTTGCCAGTCGTCAAGTATAAATATTCACTGTTCAAGTAGTACTTGGCGAAAGGGCCTGCCTTTTTAGCTGGGGTCAGCTGCTCCTGAAGCAATGCCTTCTCCTGAGCATAGCCAAGAATTAGGATAATGGCATGGAAGTTCTTATTTGAATCCCTCTGGGAGAGAGACAGCTTGTGAATGGGGATGCAGCCTTTTTGATGGTGGCATCCCAATTATTACACTTTCACAGGAGGGAAGCTCACCTAAGTAGCAGGTTTGACGTCCTTTTTACAGAACTTGGAAAAACTGATTTTGGACTACAAATCCTACTGTATTCTAGCCAGTATGTCCAGTGGCCATACTAGCTGTGGGATTTGGGGAACAGTAGTCCAAATCATTTCCATTTTCTTTTATTTTTGGTAAGTCCTACTTTTTCTACTCAGAGACTTATATTTGCTCACGTCTTTGAGATACGCAGAAACGATCTGTGCAATTCTATGCTGAGGTTATTAGCAGTTTTTATTGTTGTTTCAACAGCCATCATCTGTCAGTCGCTTCTTTGTGACTGAAAAAGCACATTAGAAAATGCTTGAAATATATATATATACAAACATTGCCAGCCTAAAAGCATTCTCATATATAGAAACACGTAGTAAAGGTAGGATATTTAGCCCAACTCTCAGAGGTTCACAGAAACTGGGATGATTAATAAAGATATTATGAATACATGCATGGTTAGCGCACTTTACTGTTCAAGCTGTAAAGAACAGTATATTTAATCTTAGCCCTTTTTCTGTAACCCATCTAGGAGGGCCTGCCATTCTTTCAGCTTTGACAAATCCAGGTGAAACTGGGACAGACTGAATTTTTCTTAAAATCAATTTAGACAGTAAAACCGTGTTAATGGCTGCTCTTTGGGCAACCCATGACAAATTCATTTTCTTCTAGACCACCTGAATTTTCTTACTAAAATGAATAAAGGCATAAGATTGTTGCTATATGGTTCAGGCCAGTTTAAGTTATTTTAATACCTATACTAGGGTCTGGAAGTCCATATGAGCAGAGAAATAAATTGGAGAGATTAAAAAGTGTTAGCAGAATTTTGTATGTGTGTTTAATGTAGCCTGGGATGTAGCAACATTTACTGAAAGCCCTAAACAAAACAATTTCTCCAAGCAACATTGAGAGCTCTGATGCTGTGTGAGAAGATGTCTTGAAGAGATTAATAAAATTATATAATCTTGGAGATGAACTATCTCAGCTCTGTGTTCAACTTATTTATTCATAAAACATGGCATTCAAGACAGCTCAGTATAGCCAATCTAGCCCCGTCCCTTTCTCAGTGAAGAAACAAACGTAGCATCTCTTGCAGATGGCTGGTCATCCTCTGCTTAAGTGCAGACAAATGAAGGAAGGTACACCATTTTCTGAGGGGGTTTGTTCCACTAGAAAATTCTCTAAAGGTTTAGTTGAAATCTCCTTCTGTGTAATTTTCTTATCAAGCAAAAAACCCAAGTCTGCTAGATCTTCTGTGACAAACCTTCAGATATTTAAATACAGCTATCAGGTCCCCAACCCCACAAAAGAAGCCTCCTCTTTTCCAAACTAAATACATCCTGTTCTTTCAACTGTCTCTCATAAGAAATTCTTTCTGATCACTCTTATCTAAACTGATAGCGATTTCTAACATGAACACACTCCAGTTTGTCACTGTCTTTCTTAAAATGTGGCAACCAAAACTGGTCACTATGGCCATTTCCACACCGGGCTTCTGTAATGGTGCAGAGCGAGCTTTCACGGAGGTCTTCTACACCGTAGAGTGGACTGGCGTGGACTACTTTTTGTAGTTCCACACCAGAATCCACTCAGGAGCGGCCGAAACTAGCCGCGCTGCGTATTTTTTAAAAATCTCTTTTTCGACGTTTTTAAAAAGCACGGAGCGCGCAGCCCCGCGCCACTCCGTCGCCTGGCTCCGACGCGGATTTGCAGGCGCACGCAAACGCGTGCCTGCAGATCTGCCGGGGGTGGGCTTCCAGCTGGTGAGCTTCTCCGGTTGGTGGAGAGCCTCCACCAACCAGAAACCGCCATTTGGGATGCCGGAGGACTGCGGAGCAGTGAGCTCGCGCTGCTCCACGTCGCGACGGACTTACCCGGCTGCCGATAAGCTCTGTTTTTGGGCGTTTTCGCCCGTTCCCCCCCCACATGTGGAAAGGGCCTATATTCCAGATGTGGTTTGACCACCTCAAACAAAGATATTTATTGAAATCTCTTTAAATTCACAAGCAGAAACATGTATTTGAGCCAGAGATTCTATAAAGCATACTGGTATACACAGACCCTTGGTTGGGAACCTCAGGTTTACAGCTTCTCTCTGTACTCTTCTTGTATTAGCTCAGCACTCCAGGTCTTATGTGTATTGCGGCCTTTGAAGCAATTACTGTTCATTTGTTTGTTTGGTTTTTTTGTGCCTGGAGCAATCCTGGAAGACAGGAAGGTGCCTTGCACTAGATCACACTATTTGTCCATCTTGTCTAGCAGTATCTATTCTTCCTGGCAGTGGCTTCATGTTTTCTCTTAGACAGGGGTCATACCATTGCCTGTAACCTGGTCTTCTCAAATGGAGACATTACAGATTTTGAACTAGGAAAATCTATGCTACAACTAAGCTGTCATCCTTGTAACTGTGATTTGTCCATTCTCACTCATGCCAACTATTGTTACCCCCAAATCATGCCTTACAAGCCTATTTCAGATACTGTTTTTGATTCTGGGTCTCTGGCTGATCTCAACCCAGGATCTGTTAAAGTGTAGCCTTTCAGATACTGCTGGATGTCAGTTCCTATGAACCCTCTTTATTGGCATTGCTGCCTAAGGCTAATAGGAGTTGCAGTTCAACAACAGCTCCTAGAAGGCCACAAGTTGCCCATCTCTATGCTAAACTATAGGCAAGAATTTTAAAACATGGCTTGGCATGATGCCTCTGAATGAAGCCCTTGGCTTGTCATCACTGAAAGGACACAGACCAGATGGTGAGCTTTAAGTATGAAGATACTTCAACACATTTTGTATGAGCCTGTAAAGGTCAGAAAACGGGTCAACTCTGACAGGATGGAAAGGAAAAAAAAGTGGGAAGCAAATTCCAAGAAAGGAGCTACTAGCAAGTGAAGCTGGTAGATATCCAGAATGAGGTAAGATAATGATCCTGAAAAACTGCAAGAGGAAGATATATCATGTAGTTAAAAAAAATAAACAGAAGAAGAAAAGGCTGAGGGAAATCTGAGGACATTTGGAGCTAAAGAATGAAACACCATAATTTTTCTTTGCATGTGTGAGATGAATGTCATCCACGTAATAGAGGAATGCAGAATCCTATCAACACCACTCTGAACTCCTGACTTCAAGATTTTCTTTCTGAAAATAGCTTATTATCAAGACACACTCAGAGTTGAGATGCATGTGTAAACAAAGATAAAGTAACCACAGATTTCTTTTCCCCTTGAGAATAATCCTTCTGTTCACGTGCCATTTTGTTTCCAAAATCATCATATATATTAATAGTAAACTGATTTTTCAATTTGGATCTTTTTTTGCACATGAAAGGGAGGTTATCAGCACTCTTGAGGGAAATCTCCAGGTTTGCAAAAATACAATTATTCAGAAAAGGGGGGGGGGACCCCTAGAGGAACACTCCCCAAACAGCCCAATGAGGACTGAACATGGCATGAATGCTTTACATTTGCTGTGGGAGGGGGAATCAAATGGAACTGCCTGGAAAAAGGGATGGCTGGCCGGCCAGCTGGCATCTCAAACAGGAACACTCCATGTTGCTCCATTTTGTTCGCTAATCCTATTTGCATGTGATATAATTCCCACATAACTCATAGTCTTCCAAGAGAGTGAGAAGAATCTTCTCACATGAGGGGCCTCAGCTCTAAGACCTCCTGGGGAGGCACTGCGCTCAATCCCACCACCGTCACAGGGCACATGAAGTGGGAATGTGGGAGAGGGTGTTCTTTGTGGCTGCTTGTAGGCTCTGGAACTCCCTTCCCACAGAGGCGATCTTCAGTTCCAGTTCTGAGGGAAAAGGACATGTGCTGGGGGGGGGGGGATGTTTCTTCTTGAAATTCTTCTTGTTCTTCACATGTGAAGCCCCCCCCCCCCAAAGCCAGTCTGATACAAGTCGCTATTATGTGAGGCTTTACATATGCAAGTATTTCCATGTTCTCCTTTTTGGAACACAAAATGCTCGGTGATGTAGTTGTTTGAGCACTGGACTGTGACTCTGGAGAGTAGGGTTCGATTCCCCACTATGCCATGAAAATCCACTGGGTAACCTTTCACACATCACACACTCTCAGCCCCAGAAAACCCTGTGATAGGTTTGCCTTGGGGTCACCATAAGCTGGAAACAACCTGAAAGCATATAACAACAGCAGCAACAACAACAACGTTTGGAAATTCCTCTACACGTCTTTCACAGAAGATGTTTAGGAGCTCTTGCATGCAGCAGGCTTTGGACTACGACACCTGTCCACTGTATCTGCATGATTCAGGGTTGCTTAAAACAATTATAACCAGTTAAGATCCAGCAACAACAGCAAGAGAAATATAAGCCAATAGGAGTAGAACAGGTGCTGCTGCTTTCAAGAGTCAGTGAATGAGTTCAAAAGTGATGAAGAATAACTGGAGATTCAAGCTAGACATGTTGGTGAAGTCTGCGGGCTGAGCCCAAGAAACAAGCTTTGGGGTTTGGGAAATGGTCACCTCAAAAGCAGGGCAAGAATTAGAAACTCTTGATTTCTTCTCCAACTTGGATTAAATTCCCCAAATAGGGATGGTTCCCTACAACACCAGCAAAGGTATTCCTCCATTGCTCAGGTAGGCAGCTGCTTTGAACAGCTGTCTCCAGGAAATGTGTGGGGGGTAGTGGACCCCAAGGCAGACTCCAGATAGTATACTGTCTGAGGCAAAGGAGAAGATGATAGCTGTTCCATCATTCTGTCTATAGAACTTGACTAGAATAGCAGTTGACTCTTATTGGATGCAGTCCTCCACAACACCTGAGGGCAGTAGGTTAGGTTAGGAGGTGAAGTAGTGAGGGACACAGTTGCATAGGGACGTGGGGGCAATTTGCCCCAGGTGGCAATGTTTTTGGGGCGTCCTGGCCTGTAGCCATGCCCCCGTGCACCCTGGCCACGTCTCCCACACTGCAGCCCCGCCCCTGAGCACAGTGGCCATGCCCCTCGTGCCATAGCCCCACTCCCTTCCATACACTCCAAGCTCCGCCACTGGTGGGACACACGGGTTTAACCTCCCATAGAGACAAATGGTGGGAGTGGGGCTTGAAAGGAGTGTCTGTGCTCTTCCCAGCAGCTGCCACCAAAGTGGATGCCTCATTCCATTTAGGAGCAGGCCAGCCCTGCTCAGCATCATCCACATAAGGGTCCTTTGAGGTAATACGGTGCTCTGCAGTAGATTGGTTCTTATTCCCTGTACCTCAAGGCCAGCAGTCAGACAGGGCTTGTCAATTGCCTGAGTCTGTCTCCATGGCAACCTCTTCCATAATAAGGAAGGACCTCTCTGAATGAGAGGGCTTGGATAGATCTTTCTGCAGCTACCACAGTTCCCCAGACACCCCACCTGCCTGATCCAGGAGGGCAAGAGCAGTAAGTGTGTATGTGGGAGGTGTGGGCCCTTGGTGTTTGTTCTCCCGACTACAGCAGTGGGACACTATGTGCAGCTGTCCCAGGTGTTCATAAAACCAAAGAACTCCAGATTAGTTGGCAAGACCAGAGGAGTTGGAGCCACATAAACACTGAGGGCTGCAGGTAGCTCCATGGCTATACTTTGCCCACTCTTCATCTAGAATAATAATGCAGTGAGCTTGCTCTTTTCTTCTCAAAGGCAATGAACATCATGATCTCACTGATTGCCCATTTTCAGGTATTTGCTTTAAGCAGCAACAGAATAAATGATTAAATTAGACACCAAATTAAATCTACCACTTCTGGTCCCTCAATTAGCCCCAACTGAAGCTAATGACAGAACTTGTCATAAAGCTGTTGCCTCTGGCTCTTGGTGAATGTAAGCACAGATGTCTTCAAGGGTACCTGCATTTGCTTCACAAGTTTTTATACCACCTCATTAGCTAGAGTGTAGGAATGTACTTTTTGAAAGAACACCTCAGACACTGCCAAGATGTGTGCCTCCCTCACAGTAAAGACTGAGTCAGTTTTTATAAGGAAACTCTACTTTGTGTACTGGCAATACCCAGAATCAAATGGCTGCAGCAATCCATTATTTTTCAATAATATCTGATGCAGATATTGTTCTTCTGCTAGTGGAGATAATTATGCCAGGCCTTCTTTACTTCTGATTCTATCTGATTTGTTTTCTGTTCAGGGAAAATAAGAAATTGGCAGCCACATACAAACACCAGCTAGGGGGGAGTGCAGAGGAGGGGACGGTAGCTGAGTTATACATCAGCATCCACATTCTGGTGCAGATGTTTGTTAGCATGTCATTGCTCTCAATGGAATGGGGCTTGTTAGTCCCAACAAACAACTCTCAACTAGTCAGCTCTCGTGTGCTGCTAGTCAACTCTCATGTGCTGCTGGCGTGCTGCTTTAAAAAGTACATCAGTTGGAGCAACTGACTTTTTAGAACTGGAGGAACATACATACGGAAACTGTCAAATAAGTGAGAAGATCCAAGATGTTCTATAGACTTACACTAGCAGCATGGTTAAGCAAAGCAGAAAACACCACAGTAATGAATGACAGGTTATATATATTATAAAATATTTGGTTCTAATGACATACATTTTGAAGCCCAGCTTTATGTGTTGTTGCACTAGCAACAAGCACACAGAGCACTACAGCAAGATGGTACTATTAACCTAACATTATAAGATTAGTTTGCACTAGCAAACTAGACCTAGGCAGGACTGGCCCCCAAAATTTGGCTACCAGAGGTGGAGCAACACATGGCACCTCTGCATGTTAGGGTACAGAGTAGCAAAAAACTAGCCAAGTTATTTTTGTGTATGTAGCAGAAAATCCCACAAGCACGTCTTGTTGCACTCAGCAGTAAAATAACAAATATCTCAACATTTCCTGCCCTTTTATGATAACCCAAATCTGGTGCCTCATGTTGCCTGCCTCATGTTGCTCAGTGGCAGGCTCACCTTGGACTGAGGGACATAGGTCAGGACTATGCCATTCCACCACCAGCACAATCATTACCACCACCATTACACATATAATTGAGTATCATGATTAAATACTCTGCTACTGGATACAGATGGGCTGTGATAGGGTCAGAGAACAGGTTGGTTGCTTCATCTATACAGCAATCTAAAAGCCTGACATGTCCCACAGAGGCAGCTACATTGAGCATGGGACCTGGATTTATCACTTCACTTAAGATGCTGGCAAAGGTTGCAATTCTGTTGATTGGTATAGCTAGTCAGGGAGCAATTTGGGAAATCCCAGGGTAGCTCTCCCTGGAGACAGAGATGGCTTTGTGTTCTGACACCACTGCACACTGCTCCAAAAGCTGCATTAAGTTGATGTATCAGAGGGTGGTGGTGGTGGTTGTCGTCTTTATTTATACCCTGCTTTTTTCCCAGGTTGGGACTCAAAGCAGCTTATAGCAATTAAAAAGACATAGATAAAAACCACAGAATACAAATGTTATGAATTCAATCAAGTTAAAATACACAATTAAAAACCCACACACTCATACACACAATTAACAATATCCAGCACAAAAAACACCTTTACATGATTGCGGAAAGAAAGCAGGGAGGGTTCTAGTCTGACTTCTCTCAGAAGGGAGTTCCAGAGCCTGGGGGCAGTCACTGAAAAGACACTCTCTTGTGTTTCCACCAGATGTACCTGTGAGGGTGTTGGGACACAGAAAAGGGCCTCTCTAGCAGATGCCAAAGCTTGGGCTGGTTTGTAAAGAAAGAATATGATCCTTCAAATAACCTGGAATTGAGCTGTGTAGTTCATCTCCAGCATTGCATATGGCTGCATTAAGTCACCAAGAGAATTCTGGCCACTGTTACTCTAAGTGCTGTAGCAGCAATTCTTTTCTTGAAGAACAGGAAATTTGTTGTTCTAGCAAAACTTCACTTCTTAATGTTTGAAGTTATCTGAGGTGCTATCTGGATCTTGGGGGTTTCTAGGGAAATGGCAACATAAAATTCTGACTGCTGTTCTGTTACTTTTACTAATCTAAAGGCCACACTAGGGAACATGCAATGTGGTTATATCTAGGCGTTTATGAATTCTTCAGAAACCTATGTTTAATTTCCCATTTGACAGAGAACCTAGATGAGAATGACTGGAACGAGGGAGCCTAAACTGTCTCTGTCATACAGCCCCACCTCTTGCCTTCCTCCTAAGACGTCTCAACAAAGGAGAGAAAGTCCCAAAGAGGATTTCACTCTTATCCCTTTAACATTAACGAAATTGGCCCCTGGCACAAGGCAAAGAGATGAACAAGGATGATCAGTCAGAAAGCCCCTGGTGACCCAAATGATTCTGCCCACTCGGCATCCACAACTTCTGAGATATTTTTTTTTAAATCACTGAAATGCAAACACAGTCTGAAACTATTACCATGGTAACGAAAGATTCCGAAGGAAAGATTCTTTACAAAAGAAGAAAGCGGGCACCGGGGGGAGGGGGGGCAACTTCAGCTATTCCTGGGGAACCGCCAAACAACATTTTACTGACTCATCATTTAAAGATACTGGATTTGAACCGAAAGAAAAAGGGTAGAAGGAAGAGAACACAAAGGCCCTTTCCACACCAGGCAATTAGAACGGGGCAGTGCGTCCTCTCATGGAGGTCGTCTGCACCTTGGAGCAGACTAGGAGCGGACTACTTACCGGAGATCCGCACCTCAGTCTGCTCCAAAACGACCCCGAGTGGTCCTCTAACGTGTTTTCTAAAGACCACAAAAAACAGGTCTATTTTCCTGGAACGCGCCATTGCGTTCCTGCTCCCTTGTGCAGGTTCGCAGGCTCGCACCAATGCAAGCCCGCGATCTGCGGAGGGCGGGCTTTAGGCGTGGCGAGCTTCAGCGGTTGGTTGGGACCCACGACCAACCGGCAGATGCCATTTTGGAAGCTGGAAGCCGCCATTTTGGAAGCCGGAGCAGTGCGGATCTACAGACCTCGCACCGCTCCAATTCGCCCTGGACCAAGGAGGAGCCCTGCGGAAGGGCTTCAGGGACAGTCTGCGTTGCTTCGGACCCCAGAAGAAGCAGTAGGTAACAGCACGGAGCAATTCCCTCGCCTCGTGCAGAAAGGGCCAAAGTTTTTGCTTCTGCTGCTAAGGTTAATGTTGATCCATGGAAATGCTCCTGATAAAAGTGAACAAGTGAACAAAATATATTAATTTACTGGCACCAAATCTGTGAAGGGTTATTCAAGCCAAGATCCATGGGAATAATTACTTAAATAGCTCATTGACAGAAGCACGTTAGGATTTCTTGATTTACTTAGCCAAAAGCGTCCCAAAAATGGCAAGGAAGCAAGATATGCCCTCTCTGCAGCACAAATAATTCAAACCCTGGTGAAAATGGACAAAGACATGTTGTCATATTTTTTCAGATGGCCAGCTCCACCTGATTTTCCTCCATTGCTGGGGGCAAAATGTCCTTCGATCAATAGGTAGGGCTGTTGTTGTTGCACACATTGACGACATGAGCTAACCTCATGTCAAGGTCAGGATCAGCAAGACCAGAGTCCTACCATGTGCTGTGTTTGCTGTAGCTCCTGAGAACTGCAGTCCACTAATATCTGACAGCCCTACAACTCCCTTCCCTGTTTTAGAGAAACTGCAGTCCTTTACTGGATCAAGGCTGGAAAGCAGGATTTGCAGGGTTTACTGATGAACAGGACAAAACTGAGAAAGAAGACAATATCAATATTTGGACCACAGAAATTTGGCACAGAAGCACCATGAAAACTTCTACTGCAGCTGTACAAGTGAAATGCATTCTGAGTTTAAAAAGGAGAGCCCTCAGTCTCTGCAACTGTCCATCTGGCATCTTCTAACAGTACTAAGCCTGCCTAAAGGGCCCACCTGATTGGAAAGCTACATGGGGGTGCTGTAACCCTTCAGGTTGTTCTTATCGAAGCTCATTAAATCACCCGGATGGAGAGAGCAATGCTTAGTCACCAGAAGCTTCTTAAAGCTAATTCGTTGTTACTGTTGCAACTTATTTGGTTGCTGACATTAATTTAATTGGCCATTTCTCCAATGCAATCAGGACTGTGTATGATGAAAAGCCATTTCCAGCCACAAAGTCATTCCTGCATCTCCTTAGATGTCAGACTAGGCCACAGCTGGTTGGAACTGCTTATGTGCTGAAGGGATACTTAGGCAACCATGGGCAGAGGAGGGGGAGGGGGGAGCTGTCACTCATCATCTTTCAAGATCCTGCCTCCAACTTTTTGCAAATTAGTCTTCCTCTCCCTCCTTTAAAAATGGTTGTTTCCTTCCCACCAGAAAACTGGGACAAACAAGTAGTTGAGTATGCCCTCAGTCCATTTTCTGGTTTAAGGGTGGGGGAAACATTAAATGAAACACACAAAAAATGCTCCACATTGTTGTTGCTGCTTTTGTTGTTTTCCATTTAATTTAAGATGCCAAGCTTTCCTTTGGTTTAGCTGCTTTTCTCCAGTCAAGCGATGACATGTCTTCTAAATATCCTCTCCTCTTTTCTCCTTGTCACACCCATGCACTTCGTTATTTCCGATGTGCCTTTGGGTCTTTGCAGAACTGTGAGACCTCTTCTGAAGGTTTGAGAAGACAGCTCATAGCACCTCCGCAGGGTTATTGTAGTCTATCCTCAGAGAGGGTTCAGGAAAACTTCTGCAGAGCAACGGCTTTTTGCAGGAAAGCTTCCCTCTTCCTTCAGTATATAGAACTCTAAGGAGTTACAAGACACATCTTGCTGTTTTATTAATAGAAGCAGAACCCACAGATACCGCATTCATTGTCTCTGAATTTCCTCCCTTGAAGGAAGTAGCTGTCTTCCATTGTGCTTTAACTATTGACAGCTCCAACCTATCTGATTGCATTCATAGTCTTTCCTATCAGTTCTATTTTTGCAGAATTTGTTAAATATGACATTTTAAAGAACACAATTATTCACACAAACAATGGGTTTTACTCCAGGCTTTTTCTTTTCTTCTCTCTCTCTGGATGGTGACCTCTTCTGAGATCTTTCACTTTTCTTCCATCCTGTTAAGAATATGACTTCCTAAATGGATGGCATGTGCCTTCAGAACAATGCTCTCTGTGAAATAAAAGCTTTCCAGGCTCAGCTCTGGATGGTCCTCTTTTCCCAAACTTTTCAGAGCTTGGTCCCATTCAAACTAGGCCAATAAGGCCAACTAGGCTATTCAGTCATAGGAATAAAAAGGGTGGAATTAAGGTACTAAATGTATGTAGCTCAGTATCAGCTAAACGGATTTTGGCATTGACCTTTCTTTATATTCATCATTATCTGAGTATCTCTTTCTCTATGTCTCATTTGGTAAAGATATGCCTGTTTTTCCCCATTTCCAAATCATGAAGTTCTGGAAACTTTATCTTCCTACCTGTCCCTCCCCTTCATTTGGAAAAAAATATGTGCAGTGTCTTGTGGTTTTGTGTGATACCTTTTTTTAAAAAAAATACAAAATAATCAATGACTGGTACAACTCCCTTACAAGACAAGCAGTACTTCTCTCAGACTTTTTCACAAACTGCCTAATTAAACCTTGGAAATCATTACCAAAAGATGTAATAATGACTGACAACTGGGTTGGCTTTAAAAGGGAGTAGGTAATTTCTGGAAGCCAGGGCCATCAATGGCTACTTGTCAGAATGACTATGCATCCTGCACAGTATCAGAAGCACCATGCTTCTGTCTAGCATGTGCTGGGAACCATGTCACAGAGGATACAGATGCATTCTTGTCCTGCTTGTGGGGTTGCCAAAGGCATTTCTGACCAACCACTGTGTGAACTAAATTCTAATTTCATAGGGCATTTATGCTTTTAAACTTGGACGATGAGCCCCCTCCCCCAAGAAGGTCTCTTCTTGGCCTTCCTGACCAATTGTTTGTGCATTTTTTCTATCTAGAAAGAAGAAAAGGCTGTGACTCTAGCTGGATTGAGTGTCTTTTAGACATCATGGTAGCAGTAGCACAGCAGTGATTTCTCCATGGACTCATCCCAAAGAGCTGCTGTGTAGCTATGTTGTATAGTCAATTTGTGTAGAACTTTACCTTCTTTCAGCCCTGATCCTAAATGACCAGCATGAGAAGGAGCCACATGATTGGTCTTACCCATTCACACTAGTGTCCCTTTAAACATTACAGCAGCACCACTGTGAACATAGAGAATGGCAGCTCCTGTTCCACTGATGTAACATCTAAAGGGCATGTCCCTTGATATTCGTAGCAGAAACCTTCCTTATACCTCTGCTGGTGCTTCTCTTCTTGAATTCCAGCACAAGGATTCTTATATGTTCCACATCTTGGCTTTGCAGTTGTTGGAGCCAATGGCTGAATCCTGGTAGTCTACTGTGTTTTTCCAGTGTTATGAAGCAGTAGCAAGGCAATGCAGTGCAATGGGTCATGCAGTGGTGACAAGAGAAGGCAGACACAATTTGCTGGCTCTGGGCAACTTATTTCTCCAGTGCCTGACTTCCTTTATCACCACGGCGCCTCTGGCTGCCACTGGCTGCCAGGGTAGTTACAGCAGCATAGTACCTCAGCAGGATTCCAGACAAAATAAGAAAATTAGACTTTCTCTAGGAATGCATGCAAGTATATGGAGAATATTTATCCACTCAACACTACAAGCTGGTCCATTTTTTTTAAATGCAGCAGGTTTGAATATATATCCTATTCTAACCTGTCACTGCCAAAGAAATGTTTTGATTGAGACCAAATAGGTAACTGATCCTTAGGAGTGGCTCGTGAGGCATTTTGTGCCTGAAGCGAAAAAGAGCCCTTGACTAGACTGGCAGTTTACCATTAGCAATGGGGAAGCATCTGAAGGCTGCAGGCTCGCCTAGCCACATGGCTGTATCCTTCTGTACCTCCAAGCATCTGGCACTGGAGATGACTGCCTCTGTCTGCATAATGATAGGGCCATCTCTTCTAATACTCAGTGTTTGATTTCTAAACTTAGAAATCCTAGGGCTTATAGCTGCAAAACAAACCATTCCTTCTCCTGGTAGCCTGGAAGCTTGGTCTCCTAATTCCAAAGGTATCCACCTGTCTTTGGCTATACAGGAATGAGAGCAATTAATTCTACATGTACACAAGTTTTGGATAATCTCCCATACATTCATAAAATCCCCCAAACTTTATCTGTCATTAAGGAACAGGACTGTATCATGTTCTGAGCTAAGCAGCTTACTTAAGGTTGGAAAAGGTTACCTTTTGGACTACAGCTCCCAGAAATCCCCATTTTGTGACCATGTTGGCTGGGGATTATGTGAGCTGTAATTCCAAACAGTAACTTTTCCAAGATCTAATTCAATTAGTATAGCTAGCAATGGGGACCCTTGGCCCACACTTTCCATTAATGAGTCTCATTATGCAGAAACAACAGAGACATATTTGGGAGGACAGAGGAGGTGGACACTCAGTTCAGTTCCAAGTTTCTACCTTGTCCTCCAGATTATGATGCCCTTGTCCAATCACTTGTCAAAAATGCACAGCTCTGAATTCAAGTGCTAAGAAGCAGATGGACTAGCATACAACTGGATATGACAGTGACACTCTCTGTCCCTCTGGGGCTGTGCTTTTTCTGCACTGTAGCAGCTCCCAAAAGATGTAACAGATATTTAAGCCACATTTTTTTCATCTTTCTCTGAGATTTCTGAGAGAATATTACCCTAGCAATATAACAAAACTGCAATCCTTCTCATCTCCCTCCCTAGACCTGGAAGGAGCTTAAGCTGAAAAAAAAGGTACATTTCCACTTGGTCACACCTCGTAAGTAGTTGAGCTTTAATGCCATTGATGTCTAGTTAATCTAAACCATATTAGACTTATCTTCCCAATAGTACTTGAACATATACCTGAGATGAAATCAGATATTCTCTCCCTGATCTCTTTTCTTCATAGCTCTTCATGAGCTCTGCTGAAACTGGGTTTTCTCATACAGGCAAAGCTATTCCTAATGCTGACTGATTTCCACATCAGAAATGCCTACAATCAGCAAAAACAACCATAATCATTCGAGCTAGCATTTGTGTGCAAGATATGGAGAGATGGATGTATTTAAAGTTTAGTTCTGTAACACTCTCTCTTGTTCTCCATCTCTGTTTCTAAAGAAATCAACAGGATGCCAGTGGCATGCTGTGTATGTAAAACTGTTGAACAAGGTAGAAATGCCAAGACAAAGGAATGCTAGGGAGGGTTGACAGTACAAACTACTTGCAAGACAGGATCACACAAAACCAGCATTTCAGCTGCATTCTGTGTCTCTGAGGGGCAGCAACAGATCTCAGAGGGAAAAGTGAAATAAAGGGAGTCTTGTTTTTAAGCAATGCGGATATATTGGCATTCTGAACCACTCGAAGACAAATGAGCTCATGTGAAAGGTAAAGATTTTCCATCACAACGAAACTATATATCTTCTCATCTGTTTTCAACACACTGTAGGTTTGCTTCATTTGGTTTAGGGCTAAGAGGACAACTATCTTGTTGTGGGCCCTCCAGATGTTATGGGGCTTCAATTCAATTCATTTTGTTAGTTTTGGCCAAGCTCTAAGTCCTCTGGAGTGTTACCTACCCCTCCTAATTTGGTATCTGCAGATTTGATAATTATGCCCTCTACTCTCTCATCCAAATCATTGATAAAGATGTTGAATAGCACTGGGACCAAGAGAGAACCCTGTGGCATCCCACTAATCACTTCTCTCCAAGATGAAGAGGAGCCATTGGTGAGCACCCTTTGGGTTTGGTTGGTCAACCAGTTACAAATCCTCTTAACAGTAGCATTGTCTAGCCCACATTTTACCAGCCTGTTTGCAAGAATATCATGTAGGACCTTGTCAAAGGCCTTACTGAAGTCAAGATACACTATGTCCACAGCACTCCCTTGATCTACCAAGCTAATAACTCTAACAGCAAGAGAGAGGAGGAGGGGAGAGGGGAGAGAGAGCGAGAGCGAGAGAGCGATTAGCCTGGCATGACTTGTTTTTGAGAAACCAATGTTGACTTTTAGTGATCATGACACTCTTCTCAAAGTGCTTACAGACTATCTGTTTAATGATCTGTTCTAGAATCTCTCCCAGCACTGATGTCAGACTGACTCAGTGGTAATTATTTGGGTCTTCTTTTTTACCCTTTTTGAAGATGGAGACAATATTTGTACTTAGGTTGTTGTGGGTTTTCCAGGCTTTGAGGCTGTGTTCTGTTAGTATTTTCTCCTGATGTTTTGCCTGCATCTGTGGGTGGCATCTTCAGAGGATATGAAGACTCCAGCCACAGATGCAGGTGAAACATCAGGAGAAAACACTAATAGAACACGGCCTCAAAGCCCAGAAAACCCACAACAACCTATGGATTCTGGCTGTGAAAGCCTTTGACTTTTCATCGAATATTTGTACTCCTCCAGTCTGCTGGGACTTCTCCCGATTTCTAGGAATTCTCAAAGATTATTGCCAGGGGTCCTCAGATTACTTTTGCAACTTCTTTTTATACTCTTGGATGTAGTTCATCTAGTCCTGGAGAACTGAATTCACTTAAAGTAGCCAGCTGTTCCTGTCTTTACCTATGCTGTGCTACACTCCCCTATCACATCATCTGCTTCATTTTCCCCAGGTAGAGCAGTGGTAACCTTCTCTTCTCCAGGCTAAACATATCCAGCTCCCTAGGCTGCTCCTTATAGGGTGTGGTTTCTAGAACTATGGGCAAAATAAAACCTCCATCTTGTTTAAAGTAGATTGGTTGAAATCAATAGGACTTATATTAGTGCTGAGTAGCAAATCCCAACCTGCTTAACAATTCACTCAAACTGGAACTAACACTGAATTCAGCCCGATGCCTTTATATCTGCCGTTTTATAGCACTCAACTTCAAAATACTATTGATTAAACACACACACACACACACACACAGAACCACATCCACTGATTTCAGTTATGTGCTGACATGCCCTCATTAGAGTCTTATTCATTAAACTAATTACTCCCAATACACAACAGGAAGTGGGTTTCCAAAAGTCCCCATCATCATGGATAACAGTGCCAACAACTGCCATTAACAGTGATTTCATTCCATTAGGCTCCAACAGCATAGCTTTAATAAGAATAATATCTGTTTAAACAACAAACTAAGTAAATGTTGTGGGGTACTGTTTTCCCTCTCCCCAATATGAACATAATGTATTCAGTTGGCCTTGCTGAAGGTTTTTAAATTTGTATTTCATGCAAGCTTGTAATCTGGTAGGGGTGGGAATTGGGAGAGAAGGGGGAAGAAGACAGAGGAACAGTCACAAATATGATGTCAAACTTTTACCACTTTGCCAAGGAATGCTGACACACAGCTATAAAGGTAACATCAAATTCATATACAGAAAAATGGGATATGTGCCAAGCTATAAAAGGGGACATATCATCATTTGATTACTGGACCTTATGTGGGGCTTGCTTGTATGAAGTTGAAGAAACAGAAAGGTAAAAGAACAGAGGAAAAAAGAAGGGGCTCACAGTTAGTAGAATCAAGTCTCTTAGACCATTTTCACACTACACTGTTATAGTACCATTATTCCACACTCTCAACATCCTATGGAATCCTGGGGTTTGCAGTTTAGGGAGGAGCCTTCAGAATTCCCAGTCAGAGAGCTCCTTGGCCTCAGGAAACTACAAACCCCAGAACTCCACAGGATGTTGAAAAGTGGAATAATAGCACTATAACAGTATAGTGCAGAAAGGGCGGAGTTACACAAACCACAGCAGATCAAATCAATACAGGAAGCCACTCCCCTGAGCTAGCAAGACCTGAGCAGTGTGGTTAATAATAGGACCTACTGGAGGTCCCTTATTCACAGGGTTGCCATAAGTCAAGGACAACTTGACAGTACATACAGCAAAGGAATACTACCAGATTCACTCTGGCCATGAGGGAGCGTGAGGGAGGTTAAGGGGTTATCCCTTAATGATACACCTATCTTCCATTTATCTCCCCAGAGAGCCAGTGTGGTATAGTGGTTTGAGCACCGGACTGCGACCATGGAGACCAAGGTTCTATTTCCTGCACAGCCATGGAAACCTACTGGGTGACCGTGGGCACGTGACACAGTCTCAGCCCCCCTAAAAAGCCCATAATAGGTTTGTCTTGAGACCACCATAAGTTGGAAACAACTTGAAGCCACACAACAAGAACAACAAAAACAACACATCTCCTTATAACCCCCTGATTTCATAGACAGATCTGAGTGGTAAGACATAGAAACCCTACAAACCAGCAGCCTGAGAGTCACCACCTCATGATGACCTATTGCTATTTGAGTTCTTTCTCATGCTACTTCATTCATTTGAATTTACTCAAGCAAGGTTTATCCAAAGGCACATTCACAAGAGATTTCTAAAGAAAGCACCTGATCCAACCATTTGATGATGAAAATTACGGAGGGATCAAATGGATCTGTTGTGACTGTGATCCACAAATCCTCCCATATTGCCTTCACCTTCAACTCTGCACCATCCTATGACGTGGCAGAATGCCACATGAACCAGTATTTGATAAAACTGCTGTGTGCAAGAATTTTGGGACACAAAGAAAACAATCTGCACCCTATAAATGTGCTTGAAATAGCAACAACAGTTAACAACAAAAGGTGCTTATTAGCCCTCACCACTGTTAAGAAATGCGGGAACATCTTCTTGGGAACAAGTGTTCTGAAAAGAAGAATATCCACCGGCTGCATACACTTTGTTGAACTTGGTTCCACCCTGACTTCTTTCAAATCCATGCACTACTTAATATTTTGTGACAGCAAGCAAAAATGGGTACAGTGCTCTTTATGGACTGCAAACCATGTTGCACATAAATTGCCATTCTTTTTTTTTCCTTTGTATTTTCCATGCTCTGCTTTTGCTCAAACAACTCAGAGTGGCACTTGCACATTTTGTCACTAATTTCTGTGAGCAAACAATAAATATTAAAGGAAACCCACCTACTCCAACTTAGCTTCAGTGCAATGATATTGTATGTCAGTACTAAAGATAATCATTGGCTTCATGCATGTTGACTCAAGAGGATCCAGACAGAAGCAGGCAGAAAATTAACTCTAAATAATGAAATAGATGTGTTCATACACACATGCACACACCTACACACCCTTGTTCTTGCCATATGCTCTCAAGTCAGCTTTGAGTTAAGCTTACTTTATGAATGAGACCTCCAAGAGACCCTGTTAATAATCCCTACTGTCCCCCAAACTCAGCAAATGTCCACAGCAATGCCCAGAAAACCTGCATAACATAGAAAGCAAAGGGAAAGCCAGTGAGCAGCAGAGCTCTATGGCTTTGCCAATGTTGTTTTAATGATGTTGTCAGGAAGAGGGGAAAAAAAAAACCACTAATATAAATTGCCATTCCATTATTATTGTAAGTGACAGCATAATCAATAGAAGATAATGTGTGGTCAAAACACTTCTTTGCATTGCAAAAAAGAGAGTGCTTATTCATAATACGAAGGAAATTAATATAGCATGATAGAAAATATATGTGTGCATTCCTAACATATAACAGTAACCCTGATTAGAATTTCAAGTTTCCAAGAAGTCGCACAATATCTAATCATTATTCTCCTGCTTCTTGCCTTCCAGCTCAGGCTAAATCATGAGGACCTTACAAGGGACATTTTACTGTCCTTCATTTATTCACTGACTTGTATACTTATTTAAAGGCTGCCCTTTAGGGCATAAACCTTACAAGCAGGCATACCTGAGGGAAAAATAGAAGCATGCTGCAACCGCAGATGGATGCCAGTCAATTTATTTATTAATTTTAGAGTCGATGCAGCCATTTCTTTGCTCTTCCACTTGCCCATAAACACAATCAATTAGGAGATGTCTTTTTTTTTTTGTATTACATTTCCTCAAATCCTCCAGCTAGCATGGCTACTGCCTTTCCATTCTGAGCACTGCTTTGTGTGTACACATCATCAGTAGTGTGAGGGGGTGAGAATGAGAGACAGGGTCTTTCATATCATGGCATCTAAAGCATGGCGTCCCCTACAAGCATGGCTTCTTTACATCTTGCACTTCTTGTTCATCAGACATTTGATTGTGTATAACCTGGAAATGTTATTTTATTAGTAAGTGTTTTCAACCCTTGCCTTTAGGACTGGGAGCCCCAGACACCAGGACTTGGCTCAGAGTACCAGGCCCCACTACTCTGGACTTGAGTATGATGACAGATATCTTAGGGTAAGAGTGCTGCCTTGAAAATAATGCTTTTAAAAAAAATACCCACTGGTACAGGCTATTTTGAAGTGGCTGTTGTAGACTCCAGAGGGTTTATCAATCCTCTTCTCTGTCTCTCAAAGTTTCTCAGACCACTGCCAGCATCAGGACAGAGTGGTCTATATGGAGAGAAGATTTCTCAATCACTACCCCAGGAGTAACTGAATATGGTATTACAGGATTATTTATCTGTGGCTTCTCCTGTCTTTCTGCTAACTTATCTTGTTCCGTTCCAACATTTCTTGTTAATCTGTGCCTTCAGCTTGTTTCTGACTTATGATGACCCTAAGGTGAACCTATCACAGGGTTTTCTTGGGCTGGGAGTGTGTGACATGCCCAAAACCACCCAGTGGGTTTCCATAACTGAGTGGGGAATCAAACCTTGGTCTCCAGAGTTATAGTCCAATGCTCAAATCACTATACCATGCTGGCTCTCTCCCACCTTTCTTACTCTGTCTTAAATGGCTGAAGATACAGTCCAACATTTTTGTATGCATTAGCAGAAAGTGTGACATTAATCTTTCCTCATCATCTTAGTTTAGGAATGAGACTCCTTTCTCCATTAATTCTTGATTTCGCTTCTCTCTTTCTCATTCCTCTATCCCCTGTTGTACTACAACTCCTAGCTAAATGTCTCCTCTTTCCCTTTCCTCCTTTCTCTCAGCCTCTTTTTCTTCTCCATCTTCCTAGTTACTCCTGGCTATGATGATCTTCTCCTTTGTTTCCTAATCCCATTTCTTCTCCCTCATGCTGTCTCTCTCCTTTTCCCTTCCCCTGTATACAACTCATAAGATAAATGCCCTGATAGTTTCCATTGTCCTGTTGGTTTATCAGATCTCAAGTTTCAACTCTGAAATAGTGAGGTTGAAATGGCCTTAATATAGACAAAGTTCTCTAAAACTGTGCGGTCTATCAGGCTTGTAGCTCAGACATTTACTGCCTGCCTCTTAAAGCAATCCACAAGGCCAATCTCTTACGTTCATGTTGGATCAAAGTTAAAACTAGCCGAACCCTCCCCTCCTCCTCTAGATCAGAGCCACTATCATCTTGCTTAGAAAGGGTAAGTTTAAGGGGGGAAAAGTCACTGTGTGCCTTAGGAGCCCTTTCTGTCCCTTCACTGTTCACCTCTGCAAGTTATCTCATGAGATGGGACAAATATTCTTTCTTTTTTAGTTAGTGGCAACCACCACAGGAGGCAGAGAAGCAAACTGAAAAAACACACATACAAACACATAAGGAACAAGTCAGTTACTCAACCCTGGTTTGCTACAGGCCAAAGACCCCTTGCATCTTAGGATTTCTTATGCATAAACTCCAACTGTTACAGAAATAGCCCACATTTTTGCAAGGAAAAAAAAATCTTGAATTCTTCTGTTGACCTACTAGTTTCTGATCCATTTTGCAAGCACATTTTCCTTACACCCTGTGGCACAGATGGCTGATATTTTCATGCTGCAGTGGTTATTAGGTTTTAATGTTACTTAGTGACAACTTTACAACGTTCGTACAGTCACCTGCTCAAGACCCCTGCCGTTTGATGCACTAAGGATTTAGCATTAAAACTCTTAAATGAGCTTAAAAAGTGCCTGAAAAGGTTACACTGGTATTTTGCAAACTGAATGTGCACATTAACCATCATTTCGTGTGAAGCTTCCTTTGTAGATTTTTTTGTTGTTCTTAAAAATGCCTTCCTACTGAATTACTTCCTTTTCTAGGCTTTCAGACAATAGCTTGCCAGCAGCAGTTCTTTTTCATTTTTAGATTGTTTTAACATTAATAAATAAACAATCAAATTCGCAGTTAGAGTCACAGTCACAATCAGAGAAATATACTTTCAAAATGAAGAAAAGGAACTAAAATGAAAACTGAAACACACTAACACAGTAAGTATTAACTACTAAGCTGAAACAGTGAACACTAACTACAGTAAAACACTAAACTTACTAAAACGAGAGCTCTGACTCTTCAAGCCAAACTGTAATGAAAGGGAAACAAATTAAAAAAAAGAAAAGAAATTAATCTACCATTACAGATCCAGCTAAATAATCTTTCTAGAATTACTAGTGACCACAGACATAAATTATTGCATTGTTAGATTTCTTATTGCTCAAAAAGTCCACAAATTGTTTCCATTCTTTCAAAAAAATCTTCAGTTGGCTTATCCTTTAAAACCCACTTTAGTTTGGCAATTTGGGCTAACTCAGCAACCTTAACAATCCATCCTTCATTGTCGGTGCTTTAGTCCCTTGCCAGGTTTCAGTGAACAATATTCTGTTATCATATAATAAAGAAGTAATCTGTATTTACTATCCAATTCTTTAGCTGTAATGACCAGCATAAACTTTTCTGGTGATATTACAAAATTCATCTTGATCGTACACCAACAACTTTTTACTTTCTTACAAGTCTACCGCATGTGAAAAGAGGAGCTCTCCTTATATTGATATTTCCAGCACTGATTTGAAACATTCTTAGAAAATTTTGGCATCATATTTGGGCTTAGATTCCATCCAAACATCATATTAGACATGTTTTCATCTAAATTATTACATAAAGTAAATTTTAGGCCACATTTTCCCCATATATCTATTTTAACACTGTGCCCAAAATTTTTGGGCCCACCTTATCATGTATTCTTTAACAGGTTCATCTTCTGTGTCTAGTTTCCAAAGGCATATGTACACTTTTTTAATTACATGGTCATCATCTTTACACAACTCTAAATAAACTCATTTTCTTCAACTTCAATGGCTGCAATTCTCTCGTTTTGATTAAATCTATCGTTGGGTTGCATATAAGCAAACCAATTAAGAACTTTGCCTCACCTAAGAAGCTTCTCACTTGATTTAAACTCTCAGCTGTCTTGTTCAAAATACAAAAGGTCATAATAAAACAACCATCCCTGATTTTTAACCCATTCCTTCCAGAAGAAGCATTCCAGGATGAGGTAGCTAATACCATCTTAGGAAAAAAATCTCTACTTATATTTATACCATGCTCATAGAAGAGCGTTCTAATATAATGATTTTTAAATGTGCCTTAACTGTATCATACCAAAGATAACCACCTGAAACTTAAATCACCACCCGCAGTCCTGCTGCAGTGGGCTAGTAAGCTGCAACTGCTGCATCCATAGATGTTATCTCTCCTGCTCATCCTCCTCTTTTTCAAGGGAAACGGTCAGGGTTCTGCCTGGCTTAGAAACAACTAAACAGCTGGCTGCACAGTTCCTATGGTTCTGTCCATTGGCCTAGCTTGATCTGATAGACATGCTTGAGAGTCAAACAGTGGCAGGCTACTGTGTTGTCAGAATGCAGCCTGCAGTATCAAGGGTAACTAGAATGAACGAACTAGAGGGAAGGCCTCAGTAAGAGCAAAAATTAATGCAGATGTTTGTTGGAGAATATCAATGTTCAGAAACTGGTGCCTTCATTCAAATACAGCAAGCAGACACTTGAGACTGTCTTCCTACTTTTGTCTGGATGCTCTTTCGCACACACCTGGAGATCTGTTTTGCTTTTTGACTGATGTTGCAGAGGGTGTGTGTGTATGTGTGCTAAGGTCAGAGACCCAGGCAGCAAGCCAGCCCGGAGAAGGGAGTGGGAGAGATAGCAGAGTCCCACCGGGAGGAGTCAAAGCAAGCAATTACTCACAGGCAGTCCATTTACCTAAGCCAGAGCAACAAGTGAAAGCCGTAGTCAGAGTCCAAAATCCAGGGGTCAGGAGCCAAGAGATCAATCCAAGGTATCAGGAGCCAGGTGCTGGAAGCAAGGAACAGGCAAGGGGAGGGCTTGTAGAGAGTTTGCCACAAGCAAAGGAAAGCTTCCAGGCAGGCAGTTATATAGCCCAAGGCACAGGTGTGGCCAGTCACCGCTTCTTGAACTTAATCAAGGAAGCCTCCCTTTGCTCAGCTCTCTTGAGTCTCCACCTTGTTTGTGGGCTGATTGACGCAGGCTCCAAGGCATCCTCGGGATCACAGCTGGATCCCTGTTGCTCTAAAGGAGCAGGCAGAGGAACGTCCGAGCCTGCTTGGTCCACGGCAGCAGGGGAAGCTCGTGAGCTGCAGGACTCACCTCCAGCCAGAGCCACAGGGACCAACAGCTGCCGCTCATCATCAGCAGCTTTGATAGGGGCTTCAGTTATCACAGGGGGATTCCTACAACCTTCTTTAGACACTGCATGTCTTTTTGATTTCTCTCCTTCCTCCCTGCAATGAAACCATTTTGATTATCATTATTCCCTCCCCCATCCCACTACAGGTTGTTCCTACAAGATCGTGATTTGCTTGCTTAGTTGATATTAAATTTGAAGCAACTGGTTTATTTCCTGCTTTTTACAGTTTCTTTCCATTACCATGTTGTTTGCACTAATGGGATTTCTGTCATGTGTCCAATAATGTTTTATCTAATCCCTATGGTACTACTGGAGGCCAATATTAGCTCTGGCTGGGATAATTGTGTCATCAGATCAATGATTTTCAGCATGTTAGGAGGTCCTCCATTCAGAATAATTGGTGGGGTCAAAGTCCTTTATCTCTGTGGGAGGTGGAGAAGTTGAATGCTGTGTAGACTGATGTGACAGCATGAGGATAGCAGGGTTACCAATTCTCTTTAGCAGATGATATATATATATAGAGAGAGGGGGGGGGTTCCAATAATCCCCACAGAGTGGGCCTGGACACTGTGGTTCAATACACGTGTATCCAAGTGCATTATATTTACATTTCCTTCTGCTAACATGATTCTTGAATTTCTTTCTCAGTACATTCCATCCTCATTTTAAAAGCAGGCAGCAAATCTAAAATGTGAGTGAAATATGCCACTTATTTCTATTAATAACAAAATCCCCAATTTCTCCTTATTAAGGAAACCGGTTAAGGATAGCTTATGTGATGCCTTAAGTAATTATGACAGCTCCTTCTGCTGAAAAGCTGATCTTCCTAAAAGTGAATGTACTGAGATGTTTCTTTTTCAATGCTTTTCTAGTATGCTGTTCATGAGTATGACTCATTAGTGGTATATACTCAGAAATAATGGGCAGCACTTCCTAAAGTGCTTAAGCTCATTTTTTAAAAATTGATTGCCAGACATAGGTACCAAAATAATTTTGGGCACAATAGCCTATGTTCAATGGCAAGTCTGAACTAGAGGGGACCCACTGCACTCATTGGATTTACATAACCACTGACTTACCATTCAGTAATTCATTTAATGGATCTACTCTTGTTGGGAGTTGCAACCATATTTATCTCTCTGTGCTCTGATATGAGGTTAGCAACTACCATTTACTGTAAAATATCAAAGAGTCTGGATGGCCCTGAATGAATTGTTGCTCACAGAATATTCATTACAGAGCTCCTGGGACTATTTTTAAGATATGTGTGGGGAGCCCTCAATACTGGCAAGCAGGTTATTAATTTTGCCTATTTTCAAATAGTTGCAGAGAAAGGGCAAATTACTTATCCTATCCATTATCATTCAAACATATTTAAATATTAAGATTCTTGCAAGCACAATGTATACTTAGAAGTACCCTCCATTTGTTCAGTTAGTTTACTCTCAAGTAAGTGCATATCGGTGAGATTGCAGGCAGGCATTATTATTCCTCGGAGGGCTCAGCAACAATAGTGCTAAATGCTCAATCACAAATATATATATATATATATATATATATATATATATATATATATACACACATATATATATAAAAGACATTTTTGTGATTGAGCATTTAGCACACTTCTGATTGAGAACTCTGGAAAAGGATCAACCATATGGGAGTTCTGGTGGTCCAATTTTGCGTGATTATTTTTTGGGGGGGGGGATGGTTCAACCCATCCTAGCCTAGTCTTAGGGGGCTCAAGCACCTGCACATTTCTGTTCTAGAGACCCTGACCACAGCTGTGAATGTTGTTGTAAGAACCCATCCCACTCGCTCCCAACGCATGCTTGTGTTTCAGAACAATCATGTTGGCACCTCAAAATAATTACCCCATGATGAAGGGCCTTAATATGATGATGAGTATCAGCAGAAACTCCTAATAGCACATTTCCAAAAGGAGTTCATTAATCTGAAATAAAATGCTGGCATGCTGCTGAACAGGAGGGATGCTTCAGGAATTGGGTCTTTGTGAATTCTAGTATGGCCATCTGCTCCTCATTGATTAGGATGTGAATCAGAACTCAATAATCCACCAGTCCTCATGGGTCCTGAACGTTCTGATGCAGTTCTCAGCTTGAAAGATATTATCAAAAGGCGTTTGAAATATGTACTTTGAGGTGAGGTGTACTGGGAAACATAGGGAGAGGGTAGTTGTGTTAGTCTGTTGCAGCATAAAGGAGAAGAATCTAGTGGCCCCTTAGACTAATATGTTTTATTCGGCATAAGGATTCTGTGGAATGCAGCTTACAAAAAGCCCGTTCTAGAGAAACTTGTTAGTCTTTATGATGTCACTGGATTCTTTGTTGTTGTCTAGAAACATGTATTTTCAGGAAAGTATGTTATTAAATTTGTACTGAAAGGAAATGTTTATGTGGATTAAAACATATAATCTGTGGATTATTCAGCAACTGCATGGAACAGATCTACAAGCAAATGCATGCAAAAATGACACAGACAAGAAGCTGTCGTGTCCATGCTGTCCCTCCTTGGGCATTTAATTTATAGTAGGCATCTGCAATTAGCCTCTGTGTTGCCCAAGGATAGTGATCAGCAAATCTTTCAACTTTACGTCTCTGTTTCTTGAACTTAAGCTTGTTTTGGCTTGGTTTTGGAGAATTTTGTGGGGGGAAAAAAAGGCATTTCTGTGGGCAATTTCTAATGTATGTACTAAGAGATGTACTTTTTTTTTATAATGTATACAATTTACTTTTGTACAGTATGTGGTTTTGAATATTATTTCCAGTAAGGTATGAATGTTTGTGTTTACCTTCTCCTAATGTATGCATCCTTCTACATTTTCTTTTAAATTAATGTTTCGAATGAGGAACTGTTATGTAAAAATGCAAAGTCTGCAAATCTGGAAAGTGCAAATTCTGGTATGCATTTCAGTTCCGTTACTGGTGTTGGAGGTCCAAATTAAGTGCATTGGTATGGAAATTTGCAGAGATCAAATTGCAACCACATTATTTCCTACCCGCCTAACATTTTCTAGTCTCACTCTCCTAGAATTTACAGTTTAGGACACATCATTGCCAGTGCTCACGGCAATTATCATGATATCCTGCATCCTGTGATACAAACTACACTACTGTGCAGTATGACAAGTGTGATGGCATAACACCAACATCTTAGATGCCAAATTCTTATCAGCTTGGTATACCTCACAAAGTCAAGGTTTCATGTGTGTTGAATTGCCTGGGTTGTACATTTGCATTAAAGATGCAAGAAATCCTAATATAAAAACTAATAAAGTCAAGTACTCTTTTAAAAGCCTTCATTTGTTTTTAAACAACCCAACAATGAAGATACATTTAGCAAAGCTGATTTGTTTGCTCTTAAGTTTAGGAGAAAAGGTCACATTCACCATTTATAATCGCAGCAGAAAGACCACAGCCATCAATTCTCAACTCTAATTCCCTATCTCATAACTGTCAGATTATGAAACTGCACACTGTAAGCCACAGGAGTTTACAGAAAAAACATCTCCTTCTTCTCTTCTGCCACTTTAATCAGATGAATTAATAAAATAGGATTCAACATCCACTATTCACTCTAAGAGTCTGGAGGAAAAACTGGGACATTACAGTCTCTAGAATGATACTATTATTTTTTAAAGATAGCACTCTGAAACTCAAAGAGTACTTACTTAACAACCTGCCTCAGTCCCAGATTCCTCCCCACACAACATCCCTCAGGGTTCCTCACTTAATCATCTTTGGTCCACATTCTTTGGCACGCTGGTGCTGAAGGCGCTACCTCCCAGCAGACCCCTCCCCTGGCACAACTCCCCTCTTGTGGGTGAGGACAAACATGTCATCACCCTGAGCAAATTGCCTTGATCATCACTGCAATCCCCTCTGTGCCATGTCCCCGGTCAGTTTATTTTGCACAGAAGAAGGGTGAAGGGAAAGGAGAGGAGAGGTGGTGCTGTGTTCCCACTGAAGGAAGCAACAGCCGACTTAAACAGAGATGACATTTCCATCTGTGCTTTAAGCAATCAAAAACGTAGAATGTGAACTTTGCATCAAGTTTTCTAGTTTTCCCCCAGGCTCCAAAGAAATGATACTCTTGGTATTATTATTGAAAGAATTAATGAATTTCTAAAGTAATCAGTCAATCCTTCTTTTGGCTGTGGAGATTTGTTTTGAGTAAGGTCGTCGAATGAAGGTCAAGCAGCATGTGACAGTTCCAACCGGCAGGCCAAAAGAGTGCCTCTCCATTTAAGGTCTAATGAAAACAAAGGTTAATCAGCCACATTGTATTAAGGTTTCAAGAAACATGGTGGCTTAAAGGGACATACCAAATGCGCTTCAGCCCTCACAACACACAGCCACTGATGCGTTAATACACCAGAATGGCACCATAATTAGCAATTGCACCTGCAGAATTTAGCTGGCAACCACTATTCCGACACAGAGAGCTAGCTACGAAAAAGAGAATGAAGGCAACTGCACACAACAGCATCAAATGACTGTGCAAACTAAAATGGAGCGAGGAAGGAAGCAAAGTAAACAACTGAAAGACAGTTTGGCCCTGTATGCCAGCCTTTGCTGAAAACTCCCATCATTCCCAGACATCATGGCCATTGCAGTCCAACACTGACACCAGTTTAACAATAGCCGTTCAACACGTGTAAGAGGAAGTTAAGTTCCAATGTATTCAGTGGTGGCTTGCCCACTATCAAGTCTGCCTAGGAAGAAAATTCAGTAAGGAAGGTACTTTAAAGGCACAAGTGAATTGTTGGCTGAATAAAATAAAATATGCAGTGTAGCAGTGTACAGCAAGTTACATATTACATGCAGAGATGTGCAACTTAGTCTCTTTTTTGTTTAATGAACAGAATGTCAAGATATTGTGAATGGACAACTGGTTTCTATAATGTTCTTTCTTATCTTTGCAAAACTCCATCAGAAAATCTAGTGATATGCAAAAACTGAAGGAAAGTTGCATTCTGGGTCACACATTGGTTTAGGAAGGGCACATTAGGTTGGATCATACTAAAATGCAAATCAAATTAATTTTGTCCCCATCCAGATGCCTAATCTTTTTTCCCATTAGCTTGTTTTCCTGTTCAAATTCTCAGTCTGCATCCCAGTTTTTTTTCTTCTTCCCAATGAGGAAATGAAAAAGATGCATATGTTTTTCTGCGTGTAGGCAAAAGCATTAGCATAGAGATTTTAAGTGGTTGGCATATGTCTATAATCCCCCTCCCTCCAGCCCCCCCCAAAATACTCAAGTGACCAAGGCTACTTTTCATTTTAAAAAAAGGAAAGGGCTGAGGTTAAGTTACATACTAACTCATAACAAATAACGTGGCCCTCAGGTTACTTATGACAATTTTTAAGGTGTAGACCAAATATATTTCTGATGTATTCCTGAAAAGGTAAAAGTTGAACCCAAAATATTTTTCCTTGCAGCAACCACATATATCATATAGGAACTGTTGTTACAAAGCTAGGACTGATTGCTGCTCATGGCTGAGCATAGATGGGGTCACAGCTTTGCAAACTACAAAACGGTCTACAGAGAGACATCACAAGTTCTTACTTCCCCAAATTCTAGTTTCTAAAACCAGTGACCCCAATCCAGGAAGCTGGGCACAATAACTAGGAGACCTAGCTCAAAAAATGCAAGTTCAGCATGGACTCAAATTAACACTGTGATGGGAAGTCAGAAGCACATCATAAGTGATGTGCATATCACTGATCAACTACAAGGAGATCAACTACTAATCCGTCTCTGGACCTCTCTTCCTCAATCAAAGAGAGTGTTAGAATACATATCCCTAAGTCCCTGAATTTGTAATGGAGATGACACCAGGTTGGTTGCACCTCTAACAGTCTTTGGAGCTCTTTTAAACTTTGAATTGTGGAATCCCTTCCAGAGCAGTGAATCTATCAAAAAACACATTTAAAATTTCAGCACCCTCTAAAAAAAATCAAATTTACAGATAATTTAGCAGTCTGAATACTGGAACAACACAAAACAACACTGACACTGAAGGGGGAAAACATCAAGTTTGACAGAACTAGGAGGGAATGTCTTTGATTCATCCTTTGAGAAGGAACAGCCCTGACACAAACCTAAGGAAATCAGAGCATGTTTCACACCCCATGTGCTACTTGACAGTAATAGAATGCAGTCAGTGCCAGTATTTTTGATTTTGGTCATACGAACTGCTTCTTCCAGCAAATATACTTCTAAGCAACTATCTTCCTCACAAAATGACTGACTAGAGCAAAGTCAGTTTTAAGCAAGGGAGGATGTGCTCATCCAAACTGTATGGAAGAGACTGTTATTTTAAAAATGAAAAGAAAAGAAAAACCAAAGTATGCAATTACAGTACTAATTTTATGGTACAGTTTGCATATTTCATAATGTGTTGTTTGCAAGGTAGCTATTACAAAATCAAATATAAATGATTGATTAACATAAGCAAATAGTCTTGAGGCATGTGGCGGATTGCTGGAATTCTGCTACTATTACTGTAACATTCAAAAAAGTGCAACAGTTCATAAATGTGGTGTTATACACTTGCAAACTCTCTGTTTCACCTACCAGATGCAACTGATATCTTCCACCTCAGTGGCGCTGTGAATCCACTCTGTGCTTTAGTCTGAACTTTGAAGGAACTAGCCAAAGCGCTGAAGTTATTTTGGGGATAGTGTTCAGTCTCTTGGCTAGCTCTTGCAAAGTCCAAACAAAAATTCAGAATGATTTCACAGCACCACCAACATGGATAATCTCAGCTGCCACTGTCACCTACTCAGACTTCTGCATCATCTGCCATCTTGTCACCGCAGTGACAACCCAGTAATCAGACCCAGGCCAAAACATTTTGCTGCCTTAGGTGAACAAAAAAGATAGCTCTCTCCTCCACTCTTCATCCAGATGCCAGCCAGATAATACTGATCATCTGCATCTCTTGCTGCACTCAAGGGCAGTCGCATAGGAACATGGGGGTGGCGGGGACGATTTGCCCCAGGTGGCAATGTTTCTGGGGCATCCTGGTCCATAGCCATGCCCCTGCATGCTCTGGCCATGCCCTCACGTGCCCTGGCCACACCTCCATGCCCTGCAACCACGCCCCTGCACAGTGGTCACACCCCTTGTGCCATAGCCCAGCCCCCTCCCGCCCCCCCTCCACATGCCCCAAGCTCCGCCACTGCTCAAGGGCAGCAGATTAGGTGAGTGGGTGCCAGGGAGACCACACAACATGTAAAGCTTGATCTTCCAACATCTCGTTGCAGCTCACTCACTGCCCTATCCACCTGCTGCCTCCAAGCATCCACTACCACAGGCAGACATGCCTCCCACCGTCCTATGGAAGGGCTCGTCCTGACCGTCGCCAAGCCTACCAGAGCAGTGTTATAAATTCTTTTACCATCTTTCACACCTCCCTGCTTCCCTGCCTTATCCCACTCCAAAGCAACAAGAGTAACTGAATTAAATCTACCAGTGCAGACCTGAACACTAACCAACATATAAAATGCTCCCTCAGGATCTGCCAGTTTTGTTGCCCTTGCAGCACTTTGCAGGCTGTTTAACAACAGGCAGAACAACCATATCTAAGCAGAGTAAGGCATAAGGCAGAGGTCAGCATTAATCAGGGCTGTACGATATAAAATCCCACTCGAGGGGCTAAGAAACAAACCGAGAAAGAACGAATGAGGCCAGCAACTGGGACTCACCTGCTAGAGAGAGAATCTAACTATAACCACTGAAGTACCGAAAAAATTCTGCTTACCTGCTCGTGATATTCAATCCCCATGCTGAGGGTATTGATCAGGATAGCTATCATGATCCCACGTCCAAAGTACTTGCTATCTACAATCTTCCGAAATGTCTCACAAACCACCTTCCAGAAGGCCAGAAGCTTTAAAGTGTTTCTTCCCCGGGCTTTCCAACGCTGAGGGTCCCTCTGATCACTGTAGTGAGCATCCTGGGTAAATTCATAGACTCCATCACTGTCCGAATCTCCTGTCTCATTGTCTGTCTGCTCTGGTTTGTTAGCCAAGGTCTTCATGCAGTATGGACAACTATCTGGGTTGCAAGTATTGTCAGGTTTCCCACATTGGCTGGAAATTTTGCAGGAACCTTGACAAGGACCTGAAATGAAACCAAACACATCCCCTTCAATTCGACAAAATTCCCTTCCTGGAGTTCCTTTTCAGGAATCTGAAAAGGACAGGAACAAATCGTAGCAATTTGCATAGAAAAACTCGGTAATACTGTATCGGAAATATCTGCCCTTCTTTTGTTTTCTTTACTTAAAAGCAGAGTAATGGCCTCAGACCAATCAGAAAATTGTTCACACATATATTGTTTACCATGATTAGAACTACATTTGAACCACACTGCTGACTACGTATGAACCTGAACCAAATTCCAAAGGTATGCTCCATTACTTTTGGGATATCTTCAATCAGCAACTTCTATTGAAGGGGAAAATACCTAGACATTGCTTATTACCATATCTCAATGTATTAAAACACATGGAGATTTGCCATTTTGGAGCTATTTGGTGTTTCACTTTGAGGTTCAGCACTTCCCTCCAAAAAAAGTGGCTCTTTGCATCTCTCTGTCTCTCTGTGCAGTGTGTGTGTGTGTGTGTGTGTGTGTACAAGTGGTAGCTACACGCTGCCAAAAGTTTAGAGCTCCTTCATTTTATATTTGGTCATTCAGGTGAAAGTGAAAGCAATCAGCTTCTTTGGCACCTGGAATATGAAAAACTATGCTAATTCATGACTACACTACAACCAGCCAGCTACTTTTGTGCTCCTGCTGTGTGCTGATACTCCAACATTAATAGCTTCCACCAAAAAATAGTAAAATACTGTCTGGAAGGTATTGCTTGCAATGGCTGATCCTAGCTGACAGCTGGTTGTCCCTAGGCTCCCCAACCAACAGTAAGGCTAGAAGAGCCCCCTCCTGCTGTTGGCTATAATACAGGAGTTGGCAAAGTGTGGTCTGTAGGCTGCATACAACTCCCCAAGGCTGTGTTTGTGGCCCCCAGCAAAAAAAAAAAATGTTCTAAAATGCCCTAGAGAAGGTATGGAGGGCATTTCCATTATATGCAAAAAACCAAAAACCTTTTCCTCGAAAGCTAAAAAAACCAAAAACCTTTTTCCATTTATTTTTTTTGCCCTCTAGGAAGCAGGGGGCATTTTCACCACTTTTTGGGCTCCCCTGGGTCAATTTAAGCCCAAGAGAAGCCATATTTGAAATGAGAAGTGAACAGGAAAAGACTTCTACTCACTTCCTGTTTTTCAAAAAAAGGCTTCTTCTCAGCCTAAAACAGCTCATGCAGCCCCCGGAACATGGTGAAATGCCCTTTTGTCCTTTAGAGGGTGTTTGGAGTATTTGGGAGGGGGAGATAGGGTGTGTGGCTGTCCAAGGTCTCCTGGTGAGCTGTGGCCCCCTAACTTTCCAGAATTGCCCACCCCTGCTGTAATGGAAGGTGGAAGTAGTTTCCAGAGTGCATTTTGGACCTAGTTACAATGTCACTCTCATGGTAAAGTCAGGAGGGGGAATCTCTGACTACCTAAGTTGACCTTCATGAGATGTTGGATAGCTGGCCATGCATCGCACACATCCAGGAAGTTTCTGTTGTCTAAGGGACTTGAACTGGAATGCTACACACCACTGGAAATCTCTAAAGCTGCTTTGCAAAGAAATAATGTATCTTTCTGTTTTACACTCACAGCTTTGCTCATGTCTTTACAGGGTATTATACATGTGAATATAAAATTGTCTGCAGGCATGTGGCTAGTTACCCGCACACTCCATTTTCAGACTGAATCCCTTTTAACAATTACATAATGTTGAACTTCATTCTATGCTATATTTATTCAGACTTGACTCCCCCAATGTCCAATAAGCCTGGATGCAATGTGCTCTCTAGCCAGCATGTAAAGAATTCTCACACAGGATTTCCTCAACAAGAAAGATGTCTCAATGGACAAAGATACCCCACTGAGAAAATGGTCAACCACCATGAGATTTTTCACACTGCACAGTACTTTTTTTTTTGTCAGAAACAAATGTGATTTCTACAAAATGGGTAGGGTTTTTTTTTCTGTGTAAAACAAGATGGGAGAGGAGTTATACAAGAAAACTTTAAGCAAAAGAAGGTCCTAAAATGCCAAAATGCACCACATTATGTGCAACTTCTTAATTTTGCCCAGCAGGTTGAAAATTTTGAATTTTTTTTTCTTGCTTGCACGAGCAAAATGAATGAAGACTTATACCCCTTCTCTCAAGTAAATGTCCATAAGAATTGCAAACAAAAGAAACCACCATCCTAAAAAGCTATAAATGAACAATCAGCAATTCACATTTTTTCACTATTAAAATATAATGTGGATATAAGTAGGAGGTAGAGTTGCCAGGTGTCTTTTATTGTAAGGCATGCCCCTTATTTGACAACCAGAAAGCTTGTTCTTTATAGAGCTGGCAGGTGTCCCTCATTATATTGCTTGTCCCCTATATGAGAGTTGGAAAGCTTTTTCTTTTATCGAGACAGAACAGTGTTCTTAAAAAAGTCTCATTTTGAGGGGGATGTGCCCTTCATAAAACCAGAAATGTCTGCACCATGTAATTTATGCATATACAATATATTAATTTTATAGAGAAACACAAGGCTAAGCAAACTGAAATCAATACTTTCATTTGGTATTTAGGCAGAACCCAACTTGCTAAGAGATGCTTCCTTACTGTCAGTGCTGCATGCCATGAATTTCAACTATCTCTTATTGCTATTTTGAAAAAACTGGCAACACTAACAGGAAGTAACAGTTGCCAAGATAAACATGTATTATCAGGGTTACATAGCCTTAATTATACAATGGCATTTGTGAACAGATTTCTTTCTTTCATTGCTTTTAGACAAATCGTAACACAAAACTGACTCTAAGGCTGTTGGGAAGATTATTCTGGTTCAACAGAAGGCCTGAAGACTTGTGAGCAGAACCGTTTATTTACACATGAGGGTCAAGACTGTAGTGAATGCCAGTGGAGCAGGAAGACCTGCCAGCCTAATAATGCCAGATTGCCACATTTGGTTTTGTGCAAGTGGCAACTGCCAATGGGACTCCTGCTTTCCTTCCACAGAGAAGCCTGGGATGCTTTGCATAACTTGCATTATGGTCCATTGTACAAGCAGTATGACCCACTAGAATCCTGGCCGATATATCTAGTTGACAGACAAAATACAAATATAGTACTTCTAAATACAGGCAGGTCAAGAGATGGCTGTTTAAAGTGGAAAGTCTGAGTCTGGAACCCCTTGTTCATGTCAGTTTCCTGTTGATATGAAGGATTTCAGCAGCTTAAGAGGACCTCTATTTGTTACCAATATGAACTGACTTCATGTGTATCATGTGCCTTCAAGAGGCTTCTGACCGGTGGCTACCCCAAGGCAAACCTATCATGGCATTTGTTAAGAGGGGGTTTGCCTTTGCCTTTCTGTGAGACTGAGAGAGTGTGATTTGCCCAACATCACTCAATGGGTTTTCATTGCTGAGTGGGGATTTGAACCCTGGTCTCCAAAGCTGGAGTCCAGAGCTCAAACCATTACACCATTCTGGTTCCTCTCTGAACTGATCTACTATTCATTTTTCAAACTTTTTCATTTTCCCAGGTTTCCAAAAGTAAATTTTGATAATTTCACTAGAAAGCTCTCTCCCTCCAAAAAAACTACCAAAAATTACAACAGAACAAACAAACAAACAAAAGACCAGAGCAACCTCAAATTAATAAGTAACTTATGAACCAGTTTCTTTCAATTCTTTATTATTCCATCCCAGTTTTGGATGGAGGGCAAGCTGAATCATCTGAGTATTACCTTACTTGAATCCCACATTTTATCAATGATAGTCCAGACTGATCAGAAAAGAGGGAAGATTAATAGCTCTCCTTTCCTCCACAAAAGTCATGTACTATCTGCCACCCAGCCTTAGCACTCACCAGTGCTCTGAGTCTCCAGTAGTTTCTGCATTGGACTGTAAGGTCCTGGAGGGATGTTAAGGTTCATCAGTGTGCTAGCCCCAGGGTTCAGTGTGGGTTCTCCTAAGCCTTTCAGCAGCTCATGGGAGGTACTCGGGTGCACTGTAGGGTAGACCTTGCTGCCAACCACAGTCCTGGGAAGCACCTCTGGTCCAGGCAAGCTGAGACCAGGCTGAGGGAGAGATGATCTGCAGTGAATTGGCTCAAAATGACAGTCAGCGTGGTAGATGCTGTGAACAGATTCAGTATTGCTGGAGGCAGCATGAGGATTGGCTGTAGGAGGGAGCATCAGCCTGTTGGCACCATTGTGAAGTGAGCTGGTGTCAACGTCACTGATTTCTGGACTGGCACGTGGAGCCTGTAGGCTTCCATTGCCCAGGTGATAGTGGTGGTGATGGTGGTGGTGGTGGTGAATGAGATGGTGGACTGACGATCTTTTCCGTGGCCGATGCTTGCACGGTTGTTTCTCTGCACCACTCCTGCTGCCTGGGCTAGAGAGCAACCCCATCTTCACCCCTGTTGTTCGGTAAACTTCCACCAGTTGTTTGCTGGCCTTTCGAAGTATGTAGACAAGATATTTGAGGAGCTCATCATAGCAACTTCCTGGCTCTGAAAAACTGGCCAAAGTGCTTGCGTTGGAGAGGTAGCGGATTCGCTGCTCCTTCATCAGTTGACTCTCACGCTGCTTGGTCTCTGAGAACTGAGTTGCAATGACAACTAGGCAGAGGTTTATCATGAAGAAAGAGCCCACCTAAAAGGGGTAGAGGAGAGTGATTAATCTGATCATGAAGCAAGAAATGTGGAACACACATACCTGAGAGAGTGTAACAGACTTATGGAGCTCAAACAGGTATACATAGAATTTCATCATACAGTGGAACAAAAATGATTCTGCCCCAAGTACCTTAACTCTTAATCCCAGGACAGTGGTCTGAAGGCACCAAACAGGTCTGATTCTGGAGCGTGGCTACTGGTGCTAGAATTTTTGTGAATTCTATCTATATCACTTTGAATTCCCTTACTGAACAAAAGTGAGACAAAGCTGTAGGGTTCAGTCCAGACTAACCAGATAATCTTATCAGAGTTTAGGAAACAAAGATGTAAAGCAATTCAATAGCACCCTTGTGACTAATAGGGAAGAATAAATTTCTAAAATGTTTGGACTACAATTTCTGGAATCTGGCTATGACCATGCTGGCTGGGGGATTCTGGGAGTAGAAAATGCAGCTTTTCTAAGGTCTGAATTATACTCATGTCCGCTCAGAAGTAAGTGCCGCTGAATTCAGTAGGGTTTATTCCCGGGAGAGAGTGGTATCAAATTGCAGCCTGTTAGTGTCCAAGAAAATTAAGGTACTTAAATTATGACTATTTTGTGTCATTTTATTCAGTAGGAATCAAGTTTGACGGTCTTAGTCTCTATCTAACGAATATATAAGTACAGTCCTCCCTCCACATTCATGGGTCTGACCTTCACAAATTTGATTTTCATGATGCTCCTACTTGCCTCCCTCCCACTTTCCTCCTCCCATCCCTTGCATTCCTCACCCCAGGCTTGCGAGGCTTGTTTTTAAAATGGAGTTTTTTTCTCGTTTGGGTGAGCAAAGCCCCCTCCTACTGCTGAAGGCGTGGCGTCTCTGCCATGTGGTTGCACATTCTGCTCTGTATTGGCTGCTGACTGGTCAGGTGCTCTCTTTGCTCTTATTCCTCCTTTTTCAAGATGGCCACAGGAAATATTTAGAAGCCCAGAACTCCCCTCTTCTCTGAGGGGAAAGTACCATTAAGCTTTTTAGCTTGTCTTTTTTTTCCCCTCTCCCAAAGCTTTGCCAGAGGCAAAGGAATGGGAGGAGGGAAAGCTCCAGAGGGGAATGGGAGGAGGACTGCAGGGAGCGGGGAGTTATTCAGTTTTTCCACTTTCATGAGGGTTCTGTGCCCCAAACCCTTGTGAATGTGGAGGGGCTACTGTAACCATAGAGAGCAGAGATGGTGATTTTTTTAAAAAAAAAAAAAATTGGCCACACTGGGAACAGTACTCACTTATTTACAACTTTCCACAGACCAACAGTGGGAAAGGTCAAAGCCACTTACACATCTCATCTATTTGAATCCATTTATAGTCACCCCCTCCTCACCTCCCTCATATGCAAAATCACATCCCCAGACTTAACTGCAGCATGGGAATAGATTTTTTGAGGGGAGGGCAAAAGCACAGTAACGGAAGGAAGGAAGGAGGGATTTTGTTGCTGTCATGTGCCTTCATATCAACTTTGATTTCATGGTGGCCCTATCCTTAGGTTTTCTTGACTGATTTATTCAGAGAAGGTTTGCCATTGTCTTCCTCATGGGCTGAAGGACTGTGACTTGTCCAAGGTCACTGAGGGTTTCCAGGGGTAAACAAAGCTTTGAACCCTGATCTCCCAGAATCCTGGCTCCTATACCACACTGGCTCCTAAGGAAGGTTGACTCAACTCAAAAGATGTAGATGGGGAAACTCTCATTGGTTCTTGGAAAGACTTTTGGGGCCAATCAGCCATATGGATGGTGTTTCTGGTAGAAGGGCTCTGGTGTCTGGAAAAGAGAGGGGCCAACCATTTCCTCTCAAGCTGAATGCATCCCTGTAATCAGCTCTGTGGTGCAAAGTAGTTGCTTAACAATAAGCTTCCAGTTGCCCACAAGAAATGCAAATGACAGAATTTGCATGTTCTGCTTCAAGGAAAGCAAACAATCTGTAGAAATGCCTCTGGAAAACTCATGAACAGGTCACTGAGGTGATGCTGCTTACAGATTAGGGGGATGACAGGTAGGTTTAGCAAAGGTGCCCCAGCTTCCTTGCCACTGTTCCCACTGCTCATTCACTTGCCCCTTCCCTCTGGGCCCAGAAGGAGAGGTACAATGCAAGTGGAAGTGGCTGCTCCTTCTCCTTGCTGTTGTCCCTCTTCAGCAGTGCAAGGCAGGCAAACAGGCAGTGACAGCAAGGAGGAGCAGAATGGTTAGAAGATGTAGAGGGAAACAGCAGTGCTCCTACTGGAGTGTGGGCCCTGACAGATGTCTGGTGATATCAACTTCTAGTGCTGCCCTTTTCCAAGGTAGAAACCTTCCCCTCTTGCAGTCAGGGGTATACTGATGCTCTTAGACCTTAGAGAGCCACTTGGGAAGTGCACGGGTGTCTAAAAATGTTACTACAGAAAATGGCTCATAACCAAGGCTGCTTTCATAGCATTCAAAAGACAGCATCGAGCTCATTCCAAGATGAGAGAGAGCAGCCAGTCTCCTCTGTGACTCACACAGGGCCATTTTCTGTCCTGCTTTCCCTTCTTTCACATCAAAGATACTTGAGCTTTCTCACCTCAGGGACTCCCACTCCTTAGCTCCACAGATGACATCACAGCCCAAGCAGAACAGGGATTTACTTTGATTTCAAAGGGTTTCTCTAATTTTTGCTTCTTGGGAGTCAGCGCTTGTAATTATCACAATTCAGAAGCATTTCAAGATTCCCCCCCCCCCCCATGCATTTACTTGAAACCTTTTCATGACAGATTCTTCCCTTGCAGAGAGGTTGGCAGCTTTTGTGCACAGATCTTTTCCTTTGTTAACTGCAATTGTGGAGATGTTGCTACCCAACAACAGCAGCTGTTTGCAGCCAAAGATTTGATAATTTACTCTGAAACAGGCTTTTCATTAGGCTGTATTTTCTGTAGATCAAGATCATTATTTAGTCTGAATGTCTTGAAAAGAAGCCAATAAATAGGCCTTCTCTCCTGGCTACCTTAACTCAACAGATACACTATCCATTCATACCATCTGAGTGGTAAGAAGATGCTGATTCATCTTCTTTGGTATCGCTTTCTTTCCAGGGGCCCTGAGCAGGAAGCTGCAATGCTGAATGATATGCCATTGAGAAGGAAAAGAAAGGTGCACATTTACCATATATCAGCTGCTTATGGAGTGCCTGATCAATCTGCTTAAATGTGAATATATCAGGTAACTGCCACCCAAACCCTTAGGTGACTTTACTTAAGACAATGTAGCTGGGCTCTGACTGGAAGAATTGGACTTCCTACAATGAATTTTTCCTTCATTCCCCAAGTTTCTAGCATTTCAGTAACTTAAAACTTCAGCTGAGAATTCAGAGATACAGTTTAGGTTTAGGTGTCCAAAGAAAAGGGACAGGCAAATTACTAAGGGAATGCAAACACAGAAAATACTGGAGTTCTAAGTATGGATATTTTCAGTATCTGTGCAATGCTAGAAATATAGGGATTGAAGGAAAATTTCATTTGCGGGGGATAAAACTTATTGGGGGTTGGGGGGGACAATGCCCTCATTCATACACTCATCCCATAGCTATACCTCAGGAAGCTCACTAGACTTCTCTACTCAACATTAGGCCTGGCTTCAGTTATTCATACTTAGAGATATCACTTTGAGATACTCTTTTGAATAAGGTAAGCAGTAGCAGCTGTTGACTCCCATCTCAGTGAGGCAGTGAATCCTCTTTGGAGTCCAGTCAATCTTTAAATGAGCTATTCAAAGTATGTTGCACCCAATTTGGAAAACTGAATCAGCACCTTGAATAGTTCCTTTAAAGTTAAGAGCTGGCATTGATGGGAAGCAGTGTATACATTAATTGCATCCTCCTCCTCCTCTTCCTCCAGCTCCGATAGCTTCTAGATTACATCACAGGCAGCTCAGTCCTCTGTGTGGGGAGATGGTGAAACTCCCTGTTTCTCCTGTGTTGCTTCTGGTCACCCCTGCTTTCAGGCCACAAGCAAAAATGGGTAGTTTGCCTCCTTTTTCTTCCCAATGGCTTCCTAAATCTCCTGAGTCTTCAGTTGCTGGCTGAAGGACTGCTGAGCATGTGACACAGTTGCACACGCTCAGACCTTTCCCTCAGTGACCCAGAGAAACACAGAAGGAAGCAACAGGCCAGCTATAAAGGGATCAATACATTTAGGTCTCCTCTGCCTGACCAGGACCAGTAAATCTGGCCCATGAAGTACTGGGCAGGAAGAGCTGCTGAGACAATTGCAGTCATTCCTGATTACCCTTAAAATATAATAAAAGTTAATTGCTCCAGAACCTGCCCAGTGTGACAAGCACAAAACAGTACGAGGAGGAAGCATCTGCAGCACAGAGAAAGGAGGGTGTGAGAGAAAGAGGTGTTAATAGAAGCCTCTCTCTCTCACACACACACACACTCTTTCTCTCTCTGTGTATGAAGGCTTTCTGTATGTGTGTGTCAGAGGCTGTATTTCTGTGCTTTCTCTCTATGCATAAAAAGGAAGAAGGAAGGGGGAGAACTAAAACTAGGGATGGGCCAACCGAATCCTTGAATCCTGGGCAGGGATTCAAGATTTGGGAATATGAATCCTGGTGCCAAAATGTTGAACTGAATCTTTCGAAACAACCAACCAAGTTTGTTCGTTGCTTTTCAAAATTGGTGCCATGGAATGTCAAAAGCCTGATTGGCTGGTGGGCTCCTGGGCGAGCGAAAATTGCGGCATAAAGCCCTGCTTGCGCATGGACCAGAAGCTGCCTGTGCTTTCTTGGGCTGTGAGCTTGTTCACCTGGCTGCCCGCTCAAGCTGTGAGCTCACCTGTTCGTGCTGCCTGCCTGTGCCCGCAGCTGCCTCCCTCTGCAAGGTAATAATTATTCTTCTCTATTCTTTTGACTTGAGACTGAAGGGTAGGGATTGGGACTGGAGTAGAGACTTGACTTGAAAGTCCCTTGCAGGACTTGAGACTGGACTTGAGATTGCAGGGTGCAGAACTGAGACTGGACTAGTGGCTGATTTTTTTTTAAGTGCCTTCCTTGTTGCAAGACTTGAGACTTGACTGGAAGGTACAGTCTTCTTGAGATTTCAAGGACAGGTGAAAGCTTCCTTTGCATATCTCCCTTGCAAAGCTCTTTCAGACACAATTCTGAGGTTTATAGTTTTACAAGATGTCACAGCCTTCTCTGCCAAAGTGTGCTGATGCAGCATCAAACTACAAACCCCAGGATGCCATAAGGAGCTATGCAAAGAAAATCCAGTTTTGACCTGGGTTATGTCTTGTTGGTTGATATGGCATCTGAATAGTCTAAACAGCCAGATGCGTTTTGATGTAACAGTCTTCTTCAGTGGCCAGATTTTTCTTCAAATGTCTTGTGCCTCCCACAAATAAATTATACAGTAATTGCAAAAAGAAGGAATCTTCCATAACTCCAGTCTGGAGGAGATTCCTTCTTGACCTGGATTATCTCTGTACTGTAGTATGTGGCCCTGTTTACACAGGCAGGAAAATGTGGGATTAATCCACATATTCCTACCTGTGTAGAAAGGGCCTTCATGTCATTTTCAACCTGGGGAGATCCTAGGGCAAAACTATGACAGTTGTCCTGGTCAGATTTCTTCAGAGGGAAGTTTGCCTTTGCCTAGGCTTTTGCTAAGGTTGAGAGAGTTGCCCAAGATTATCCTTCTTTCCCTTGCTTTTAAAACCCTTTTTAAAAAAGGATTTGAAAGATTTGAGATTCGTGAGATTTGTGGATTTGCAGAACATTCCAGGGATTTGGATCTGGATCCAGATTCAGAAAATTCTGGATTTGCCCCATCCCTAATTAAAACCATGTGAGGGCATCTTCTGTGAGGGGTGACTGGGGCTAAGTATGTGTTTTGTTATGGGGAGATGGTTGTGTCTTCCAGAGGGTAGAAGCTGTGTGTGTATTCTGTAGAAAAGAGGCTGAGTATGTATATCTGTATGCCCTTCTCCTGCCCTTACAATAAAAAATGACCCTCTTCCTTACACATAGCCACATTCAATATTACCACTTGCCATACCACTGCTTCCTTCTTCCCCTACATAGGCATTTCATATACACATTTTAGGAGCAAGAGTTAAAATTTAGTTTCTCTGTTTGTTTTTGTAAGTATACACACTATAAGGAAATTGTTGAGGTTGCCTAAGGCCACAACAAAATTGCATCTTGTCAATAGGCTTTCTTTAGCATAAAAGCCAAAAAAAGACCAGACTATCTTAATTTTGTTATTGTAGGTCAAAACTGAAGCTCATCAAACTCCAGGCCTAAGCTGTACTGTATAATGGGATCTTTTCCCCTCACAAAGTGGATTGTCTCTATTGCAAGATCATGTTTGTTGAACGGACAATGTTAATCTCATGACAGATTTCAGAAGGAATGGTGACAACAAAGTTGCCCTCGCTGACAAAGTGTACATTCCCCATCTGTGGCTAGAATAAATTCATCGACTCCTAACTGGCATGCAACTGTGCCACATCTCTGTTTGGAGTGCTATGAGACCACAGTCTTTTGCCAGCAGGCTGTATACTCCCTTGGGCTCCACTTATAGCTAGCGCAGACAAAGGGCAACCTTTGGGCTACATGTGACACCCCAGGCCACTTTGCTGTACCCCAAGGATCTGCATGCCCAATCACTTTAAGATCTATTTCACCACCACTACCAAATACTATGGGCCATTTTGTCACATTTTGGGGTTATTGGGGAGTTATCTTTTAAAGGCTTGTACAAGCCTTTTTCCCCCCTCCAAAATTGAAAACAAGACTCCAACAACATCCTGCTTTGAAAATACACACACACATATAAGAGCTGTAAGCCACATTGGATCCTGGACTGGGAGAAAGGTGAGGTAATAAAATAAAATAAAATAAAATAAAAGGAGCCTCCCCACTGAAGTGTAGTAAAATGGCCGAAGGTACCCCCTTTAGTTATTGGTTACACTTAAGTTACTGGTTATACTTAAGAGGAAAAGAAATTAGATTTTAAAATAAGAGGAATGAGATGAGGGTGCAGCTCTTCTAGGTCACATGGGGGAGCTGATTCTGCCCCCCCCCTGAAATTCTAGCAGTTGCCCATCCAAATTTAAAGCATACTGTCCAATGCATCTTCTTCCCCCACACACTCATCCCTAACACAATGTTCTTTCTTAGTGGTATCTGATAATGCCATTGTTTGCTACAAAGACTGGAGTAATAACTCACAATGATCAGGAGAATGAAATAGATGAAGTTGTAGAAGGAATGGGCATCCATGACGAAGTACATGATATCTACCCAGCCCTCCAGAGTGATGACCTGCGTTAAAGAAGAAAGAAAATGAAGTCATTGTCTAGGTTCTCATGGTGCATGCAAGCCTATCGTGTCCGTCAAGGATAAGAAACAAGCCTATACAGGATAAGAAATTGATGTAGACACCCAAAAGGACATACCAGTTGACAGAATTTCATTTTATTTTGAATTAAAGTTAAGAAAAGAGGCAAAAAAACAACATCAGCAGCAAGAACAATAACAACAAGATCACAGAACAATCAAGTCAGTTCACTAAAGAAACTCACCAGTGGTCTTTCTTACTCTAATTTGATTATGTCTCTGGGACAGGCAGTGCAGAACAGCTTAAGGGCAAGCTCAATAATTAACAAAAAAAATGTAAATATAAGTTATATAGCATATATAAGATGTGAGTGTGTGTCATCATAAAGAAATAGGCATCTTTCCTTGAACTGCAAGAAGATATTTCAATTCATTATTCTTTGTGAGTCATCTCTTAGATCTATGAATATAAAGGCTAAGAAATAAGAAATAAATGGCCAAATCTCCAGGAATCAAGGTTGGGCGAAAAGCAAGCAAGCAAGCAAACAACATTAGTTCTGCACTTGTACGTCCTATACTTAGAGGGCCATGGGGGAAAAACAGCAAGCAATTGGTGATCTAAACCAATGAATTTGTCTTCTTATATAAAAAGTAAGCTGGAAACAAGATTTAAAAATGGCCTTTTTCATCATTACTGATGGACAGAACAAGTTTGGAATTTAAGTCACAGTGTTCACCTGAAATATTGCGATCCACGCATAACCAATGTTATCAAAATTGATTGCCCCTTTGAAAGGATTGTGCTCCCCAGCAGAACAGTTTGTGTAATACTGGTTCCAGTTGACACAAGAAGTATTAGTGGTGTCATTGTAGGAGTAGTAGTCCAGAGTGCACTCCAGGCCTTCCTCCCTCCGTGTTGGGATGCTGCGGCAGTAGCGCATGCCATTCTCCCGTGGCTGAGAGCAGATGAAAGGACTTTCGTCTTCATTCTCCGTCTGGTAGTAGGACTCCAGATCTACTGTGTAAGGGCTTAAAGAGAGCAGAAGAATGGCAGTTTACACACACACAAGATCACATTGGAAATGTAGGAAACAAGCAAGGCCCATTACTCTCTCTAGATTACAAGAAAACAGGGACTCGCTAACAGTGACATTTAGCAGGCAGCCAACTAAACACAAAAAGAGGAAAGTACTTTTTCATGTCACTAACAGGGTAACCGGTAAAACCCATGGACCTAAGAGGTCACATGGGCCAATAGGATAATTGGGTTCAGGCAAAGCAATTAGGCAAATTAATTGAGGATCGGGGCATTTTAATTGTCTGGGTGTGCAATTTCATTTTTCAGACCTCTTTAAACTGCTTAAGTTTTGAAGTTCAGAATGAATGTCAGATAATACATCACTCCAAAATGGTATAAGGGGAAAAAAAATAGTTTTGTTTGAACTTCTGGGAACTGGCCATCATCAGAGACAGGATATTGGACTAGATGGGCCAAATTGACTGACCCCAGTATAGCAATTATTACATCCGTGTGGGTTGCATAAAACAAGTAAGTCATTCGAGGGAACCCAGAAAAGATCTGGTGAGTTGCATAATGATTAGTAAGTGACACAGAAAACATTCCAAAAGGCCTAGACTTTAGGAATTTGGCTTTAAGTGCTCAAAGATGTGAGAGAGGGCCTTCCACACTATACCGCTATAGTGCTATTAGTCCACTTTCAACATCCTATGGAATCCTGGGGTTTGCAGTTTAGGGAGGGGCCTTACAAATTCTCAGCCAGAGAGCTCTTTGGCCTCAGTAAACGACAAACCCCAGAATTCCACAGAATGCTGAAAGTGGAATAATAGCACTATAACAGTGTAGTGCAGAAAGGCCTTGAGTTATAATGTCCAGGAACATTCCTTGCCATCACAGCACCTAAAGTGAGAAAGAGAAGGGCACAAGCAAGCAGGCAATAGTCAGTTCTAACAACTGATAAATATTTTATACATTCAAACCTTGAATGGCTATTTGGCTCAAAGCATTGAAATTTTAAAAATAATGCTGGTGTTTAAAAAGTTATCATCTTAAAAAACCCAGTTATCTTTATTTATGTCTCATATAGATTTGTTAATTAGTTAAATGCCAGTCACCCACTCTTAAGACCAAGGTAGGCATATGACTGGTTTAAACCAGCCCAGAATGATGTATAGTCTCTTCATCCTTGATATTGTCAATATGTGTTTTAAAATGTTGATACATTTGCATGAATAACATTTTTTTAAAAAAGACAGATTGAAGGAAAAAAGCAAGGAAGGAAGAGAAATACAGGGGTTCTACTGGGTCACAACACTTGTACAATGCATGGTTGCACAAACAGCTGTGTGAACTCCTTGCTAACTGAAAGTCTCCTGAACCCTCTTGTCCAGGTGGGTCCCAGCCATTGTGGAGAGGCCATAGAGAGAATGGAGCGGACTGGCTGACATGCTTGCTGGTGCTGCCTGTTTGCCCAGGTGCAAGTCTGTCCCTCCCAAGAGCTCCCATTCAAGAGCCGGTACTGCCTCCTGTGTCAATCAGATGCTGCACACCCACTGCCTTTGTCCATCCTAATATAATCTTTGCCCACTCCTAATACAATCTTGTTTTGTTCCAGGGTGCTGAACAAGATTTTGGCCCGAGAGTTTCTGAAAAATGCTAGCGTGGCTTTGCAAATATGTCTCTTCGTATGACAGGCAACATTTGACAATCACTTCAGAAGATCCTCTCAGACCAAGAAGCTGGTTCAACACAGTCACCCTCATATGGAAAAAGAAGTGAGTGCTGACTCCTTGGAAATTAGCATCATTCCACTTCAGCTAATGGCTACTACCTTAATGACAGTAAGGTTCAGAGCAAAGCTTGAGCCTTAACTGAGAAGCTATTTTTAAGACTAGCTCAGCCAAGTTAAGAACAGAGGTGCTACTTTTAATGCCATTCAAAGCTCAGCTAAACCCTTGTTATCCTGTCTCAATTGAACAGCACTCAGACCAGTAGCTGCATTGGATCTAGTCAGGATTGATTAGCAATTTGTTTACTTTATTGCCAAATTGCCTAAACGGATTTTCCACGTTAATGAAATCCCAGCTCCCTTTGTAGAGAAAGGAAGGCTTTATTTATTTATTTATTTATAAATATTTTTATTAAGTTTTAAAGTAGAAATAAAAAAAAAACCCTTCCCCACTTCCAAGCTTTCCCTTTTTTTCCAGTTGAGTCTGCTTATTTACATTCGATTCATACATAGTTTCTCTTCAAAAGGTAACCTTACATTGTTACATCTTACATTGTTACATTCCTGCTTTGTTACATTGCCTTATTACATTGTTCCTTGTATTATATACAATCTTGCTTTGTTCTTTTCCTTTTCTTATTACTATATCTTTATCCAATTTTAAGACTTCTCTCCATTCCCTTTCAAAGTTCTGGACAGACGAAGAGTTGCAAAACTTTCGAAAAACAACAGCAGGTAGAACTGGGTTCTGCTGCATTGTCCTTTTGAGGCCTGCCTTTGATTCAGTTTAATACAGTCCAAAGAGGAAATGGTTCAGTGTGCCCACTATCAGAACCTGTACTGAACTCCTTCACATAATAAAGCCAGACAGCACTGAAACCTGGTTAGATGGTTCAGATGTCACCTCGATATCTTATACTGGCTTGGTTACTTGCCTCTGCCCAGCTTCTTACCTGAATTGATAATATCCTTGAGATTCATTATTTAAACATTTGAGTGTCTGAATGGCTGTACGTCCCCGTATGAACCTGCTATAGTTCTAAGATCTACAGGGGGAGACTTTCTCTTGGTCCCACCACCATTACAAGCTCATTTGGTGATGACACAAGAAAGAGCTTTCTCAATGACTCTCCCACTCTCTGGAACTCCCTTCTGTATGAGACTAGGCTGCCCCCCTCCCTGTTCTCCATTAGTTAGTAGGTCAAGACCTTTTTGTTAAGCAGGCTTTGTACATGTAAGCAGCAAAGCTTCTAACTGGGTTGTTTTATTTATCTTGTTAAACTGTTGTATGATTTAAAAAATTATTTTATGCCGTTTTATGTGGTAATTTTGTTTTTACATTTTATTGTGAATGTTTTTTAATTGGCTTTCTCCCAGAGCCATCTTGGTTCCCACTTTCAGAGAAAGGCAGTGCACAGATGAAAAAAAATGAGTGAGTGAGTGAGTGAATGAATGAACAAAATAATGACCCAAATCCAAAGTAAGTTTTTGCTGCTGCTGCTGCTGTTAAGTCATTTCTGGCTTAAGATGATCATAAGACAAGCCTATCATGGGGTTTTCTTGGCAAAGAGTGTGTGACATGCCCAAGGTCACCCAGTGGATTTCCATGGCTGAGCAGCAATTTGAATTCCAGTCTCCCAGTGTCCTAGGCCATTTCCACAGTACACTGCTATAGCGCTATTATTCCACTTTCAACATCCTATGGAATCCTAGGGTTTGCAGTTTAGGGAGGGGCCTTTGAGGCCCCTCCCTAAACTGCGAACCCCAGGATTCCATGGGATGTTGAAAGTGGAATAATAGTGTTATAACAGTCTAGTGCGGAAATGGCCTTAGTCCAACACTCAAACACCATGCTGGCTCTGCGAGAGGAAGTTAGTCACATGTTAAGTCACACTGAAATCAATGCAATTTAAGTGTGGCTGACTTCTTCTGGATCAGAATCAATATAAATGAAACTCCTGGAAAACCCTAAAGTGCTATCTAAATGTATTCCTTAATGTACCACAATAAATGTATTTAAAGCATTGTTTTTGTACACTACTTAGGAACATTACCTACTAGCTAGATTAAGAATGCCTGACATAATACATGCAGTCATAAATCAATGAGAAAGTCCCTATGTACTCCAAGAGTGTATTTCATTATCTGATCCCAGCACTATCAATAATGAGTTACTTCTATTTTTGTGGGATCTGGGTGTAAGAGAGAGAGCTATTTTGAATCATGTTGCTCGGTAAGAACAAATATTAGTAAGAGGATCTGTGAATTTTACAACAACAACAAATACAAATGTTGTTATTGTTGTTTGCCTTCAAGTCATTTCCAACTTATAGAGATCTTAAGGTGAACCTATCAGGGGTTTTCTTGCCAAGCTTTATTCAGAGGGGTTTGCCTTTTTTACTCTAAGGCTGAGAGAACTTGCCCAAGGTCACCTAGGCATAGGCCAGTGCTCAAACCACAGCCCCACACTGGCTCTTAGAACGTAAATATACTTGAGCAACAGACAAAATAACAGCATACAAATTGGAATATGATATATTCATATTCTGGCCAAAGGTTTTTGGATGCTTGAAGTGTCCAGATGGTGCTCCCTTCCTCTACCAGGATCAACGCTTGAGAAAGCTCTGCTGGACCATTCAGACCTCCCAAGACTTTAGCTCAGAGACTGGAATCCTTCAGCCCATGGACTGACTTCCATTTGTGAATCCACCGTGTGTGGTCTGTGAAGCCTCAAACAAGTTCTGTCCCACCACCCACAGTCCTCTTCTCAAAAGCTTCCCTTGAAACTGGCAGAAGAGTAGCTCTCAGCTTGGTTTGCCAGAGTGAAAACTGGAAAGGGCTCCTGTACCTTTAACGGTTGTGTAGAAGAGGAAATTTCAGCAACTGTTGTTTGTTCCTCTGGCTGTGTGACAAGTAACCCCTGCTGTAAGTCCGTTTTCTACAGCACCATTAAAAGTACAAGAACCCTCTCCTGTTTCCACCCTGGCAAACTTACTTTTAGCTGATTTTAGGGATGGTGAATCTTCAACTTGCTAGACAAACTGAGTGCACTAGCCCTTTTCATTTGGAAAATGAGGCATTAGTTGAGGTCTCTCCCCCATTGCCTAGAAGCCCTGTCCCAAAGCCCCATCACCTTCAACAGGTTGGAAGAGTGGCTACTATCAAGACTTAAGTCTGCCATTCAGTTGGCTTTGTTTACTTCAACACAAGCTTGTGTGTACCATGCAATCACTCTTAGAATTGCTTCTCTGTTTCCCCACCAAGATGAAGCAGCTGGTAACAGAGAAAAAGGTCTTCTCAGTGATTGCACCCTACTTGTAAAACCCACTTTGTCTCAAACTCCCCCTTTTATCTATGTGTTTTGCTGCTTTCATAGCTATTATTTGATTTCACGGTCATATTAACACATGCAACTGTGCCTTTTCCTGTTTTATTTGAACCTGCCTTAAAAATATTTTATGTGGCCAGCTAGTTCAGTACTGCCTATTATAACTGGCAGCAGGTCTTCAAGTTCAATTCTTACTTCTGTGTACGTGCATAAGTTGAAAATCTGCAGTGTATTTTACTCATACTTACAAACTGAAGTTTTCTGGTAGGAAGCAACGATTCCTGAGCAGCCCTGCCCAAAGCTGGACTCCAACAATGCCAAAAATGAAGAAGACAAAAAAACAGAGAAGAAGCACATTCCCCAACATGGGAAGGGTGTCCAAAAGCAGTGTAACCAGGATGCGCATACCTGAAAAGAGCAATGAGAAAGCAGCTTTTAAAGGAGAGAAGATAGTTCCCCATGCTTCTGAGCACAAGCAAGGGGTTAGGCTGGATGCCCTGGAATAATCCTTCTCCCTCCTCCTATGTTGACACCTGGGATTAGATACTCAGTCTTAAAACCCTCCACTCATTCACACTGAGGGGAAATATGCATACTGCAGATAGCAACTGAGCTGCTATTTAAAACTGGTGGAGCATAGTGTTCTATCAGTGTACTCAGGCAGAGTGTAGACTCCCACAGAGGGAAGACTGAAACAGCCTGCCCTACAATGGTGCCTGACAGTTTTCCTAGCACACCCTGCAACAAATCAGTAACCTTTGGAGTTGTGGGAGAGGTGTGCATGGGCACTGGGTGGCAACTATTGTGCTGCCAAGCAAACTGCTTATCTCCTTATGCAAAACCAGTAAAAACAGAGCTAGAACAGTTGGTAGTTTTACCAGTTTTCTCCACTCCTTTTCCTTTTGATTTACTCATTGTATGTGTGTGCGTGGAGTACACACACACACAACAGGTCTGCACAGAGCACAGCAAAGGAACTGTAACTTGTAAAGGTCCTTCTTTGGTGTAGCATTGAGAAAGATGTATTGGCTGCTTATTTTGAGTTTTTCTGCAGGATAATATTCTAATCACATTGACAATTCACTCATACACATATCTACTCATAAGTAAGACCCAGTGAGTTTATTGGAACGTGTGTGTGTGTGTCCCTTCAAGTTGCTTGTTGACTAATGGTGACCCCATGAATTTCATAGGGTTTCCTTAGGCAAGGAATACTCAGAGGTGGTTTTACCAGTTTCTATCTCTAAAATATTACCTACAGCACCTGGTATTCATTGATGGTTTCTCATCCAAGTGCTCACCAAAGCCAACCTTGCTTGGCTTCCAAGATGAGATGGGATCTGGTGCTTTTAGGATATTTATGCCCACACATTGGGACATACTCCTAGCTAAATATGTTTAGGATTGTAGCTTTAGTCATTCTAAAAGACCATTGGGATGTATGGATTTATTTAAGACAGTCAACTTCAATCTATTTGTCTTCTTGAGCTAAAAGTATTGTATATTTTCCCCCTGCTCCAACCATCCTATCACCCTGTTTGTTTTCTGTTTAGTATGTTGGGTCAGGAAGTCATGACTGGTTAAGATGACCACATATGTGTTATTTTATGGGAAACTTGGGATTTCCCCTGATTTATCACGTGTCTTTAATGGACATGAATACAGAGCTCATGCAGGAAGCATGGATCTAAAAGAAAGCTATAATTCTGAGAAGGTCTGATAAAGGCACCTTGATTTTACAATAATGTATCATATGATGTTATTTTTATTGTTAATTATGCAGAGAGAGATTGAGAGAGAGAGAGAGAGAGAGAAAGAAAGAATGTATTATATTTATTGATTTAAGATTTGTCTTTTTTCAGGCTCCCCTGAACTCTTACATTAATTCCACAGTTTCTCTGATAAAAACAGTAGTATTGTGCATTCTTCCTCATTAATAATATTTTCTGTTTTGTTGTCTGGCCTCGCCCTTTTGACCACACTCTCACATTGCTCAGCCACATGTCTTGGTTTTCATCTGTGAAAAGTTGGAAGGTATGGTATAGAACATGACCACATGAAAGCAATTTTCAGCCACCTTCTTGCCTAGATCTAAGTGTACAAAGGAGACCCAGGGCCAGATCTGTTAGGCAGGGTAAGAAATTCCTTCACAGTGGTAGCCTCACTGTTAAAGAGCAGATATCAAATATTTGGTTGATTACTGTATTACATCAGAGTAAGGACATGCTGCTGGGTGGATGTATGTGAGGATGTGGGGGAAGGAGGCTTTTGGTCATTTGCCCTTCTGGATTCCCCCCTTCCTTCTCTTTCCAGCTAAACTTTTTGTTGGAGTTAACTGTTGTTAACTGCCATCAAGTCATCTTCAACTTATAGTGACCATATGAATGAGAGATCTCCAAGTCACCCTAACATGAAAAGTCCTGCTCAGCTCTTGCAGACTCAGGGCTGTGGTTTCCTTAATTGAATCCATCCATCTGTAATGCAGTCTTCTTTTTTTCTCACTGACTCCTACCTTACCAAACATTATAGTTTTTTCTAGTGAATCATATCTTATCATTATTTGTCCAAAGTACAATGGTCTTATTTTAGTCATCTTGGATTCCAGGGAGGACTCTGGCCTGATTTGCTCTTTGGGGTGGTATGCCTTCAAGTCATTTCTTACTTACAATGTCCTTAAGGCAAATCTAGCATGGAGTGTTCTCAGTACAATATGTTCAGAGGAGGGATTGCCTTTGCCTTCCTCTGAGGCTCAAAGATCGTGGCCTGCCCAAGGCCATCGTGGATTTCCATGGCCAAGTGTGGATTTGAACTCTGGTCTCCCACTGTCCTAGTGCAGCTCCCTAACCACTACAGCATCCTGGCTCTTAGGATTTGCCATAGGACTATTTATTTGCCCTTTTGGCAGTCCAGGGTATCCACAGAACTCTCCTACAGCACCACATTTCAGATGAGTTGATTCTTTTGCTATCAGACTTCTTCACTGTCCAGCTTTCACCACCATACATAGAAACTGGAAACACGATGGCATGGACAATCCTAACTTTAGCATTAAAGGATATATCTTGACACTTCAAGATGTGTCTAGTTCCTTCATAGCTGCTTTTTTATCTTCTTCTGATTTCTTGACTGTAGCCTTCACTTTGATTAACGATTGAGCCAAAGTATAGGAAGTCTTTCACTATCTCAATGTCTTCATTGTCTACTTTAAATTAGATATATCATCTGTGTTCATTATTTTTGTTTTCTTAGTGTTCAGCTGTAAACCTGAACACTGCACTTTCTTCCTTTGCTTTCTTCTGTAATCATTCCAAGTCTTTGGCCATTTCTGCACTACACTGTTATACTGCTATTATTCCACTTTCCACATCCTGTGAAATCCTGAGGTTTGCAGCTGAGGGAGAGGCATTTAGAATTCTCAACCAGAGAGCTTTTTGGCCTCAGTAAACTACAAACCCCAGAATTCCACAGGATGTTGAAGGTGGAAGAATAGCACTATAGCAGTTAGGGCAGAAATGGCCTTTATTATTTTCTGTTGGTAGTATGGTGCCAACGGTGTATCTTAAATTGTTGATGTTTCTCTTTCCAGTTTTCACATCACCTTCCTCAGAGTCTAATCCAGCTTTGCATATGATATGTTCAGTGTACAAATTAAACAGATAGTGATGAAATGCAGCCTTCCCTGCCCCCCTTGCCAGTTGGAAACTGTTTTGTTTCTCCGTATTCTGTCCTAACAGTAGCCTCTTGTCCAGAGTACAGGTTATATATTAGGATAGTCAAATGCTGTGGTACACCCATTCCATTAATAGTGATCCATAGTTTCTCACAATCTACACAATCAAAAGCTTTGCTATAATCTATAAAGCACAGACTGATTTTCTTCCGAGATTGTTTGATATGCAATATGATCCCTTGTGCCTCTTCCTTTCCTGAATCCAGCTTGGACATCTGGCATTTCTCGCTCCATGGAAAAAGTCTTTGTTGGAGAATTTTAGCATCACTTTGCTTGCATAAGAGATGAATGCAATGGTCCTGTGGTCACTGCAAGCCCTGGTGCCCCCTTTCTTAGGGACTGGAATGTATATTGAGTGTTTCCAATCTATGGGCCATTCTTCTGTTTTCCGTACTTGTTGGCAAATATAAGTTAGAACCAGAGTAGATTCTGGCTCTGTAGACTGAAGCAGCTTTATTGGCATGCCATCTCTTCCTGGTGATTACTATTTTGGTAATCTATTCCTCCCAAGTGCTCTGAGTTCAGCTTTCACTTCACTTTCTAAAATTGGTGGTTTGTCTTTATGTCATTCTTCCTTGAATGAATGTTAACCTTTTATCTCTTTTATATAGTTCTTCTGTGTATTGTTTCTATCTCTTTTTTATTTCTACTTGGTCATGTTAACATGTTCTCCTGCTGGTCATATAACATCCCCACTCTTGGTTTAAATTTCTCTTTGATTTCTTAGATCTCATGGAGGAGGGCTCCTGTTCTTTCTTTTCTGTTGTCACCTTCTATTTCTCTGCATTTATTATTACAGTAGTTTTCTTTGTCCCTGTGCACAAGTCACTGAACAGTTGCCTTCAGGGTTCTGAACCTACTTGTGTCTCTTTTTACTTTTGCTTCTTATCTGTCTTTAACTGCTTGAACAGTTTCATCTGTCATTCAGTCAGGCTTTTCTTTCTTTTTTAGCTGTAGATAGTGTCTTTCTTCTCTGACAGTGTCCCTGGCTTCAGTCCAGAGTTCTTCTGGCTCCTGGTTAATTAGGCTTAAAATCTATTTTTTACCTTATCTTTAAATTGTACAGGAATAATATATCTGAATTGTTCTTCAGGTTGTATTTTGGCTCACTGATTGGTTTGGTGTTATTCTTTTGTTTTACTCTAATTTTTGATATTAGCAGTTCATGGTCTGTGCAACAATCTGTCCCTGGTCTTATTTTTTCAGAGAGAATGGGAAATTGTTCTTGCGGTGTGCTTCAAGTCATTTCCAACTTATCGTGACCCTAAGATGAACTTATCACAGGGTTTTCTTGGCAAGACTGATTCAGAGGGAGCTTGCCTTTGCCTTCCTCTGAGGCTGAGAGAATGTGATTTCCTACGGTCACTTAGTGGGTTTCCATAGTTGAGTGGGGATTTGAACCCTGGTCTCCAGATTCATAGTCCAACATTCAAACCATTACATTGTGATGGCTCTCTCCAGTTAAGTACTCCACATGATTTGTCTATCGACTATCAGGTAATGCCCATGTATACAGTCACCTCTTTGGTTGCCTGAAGCATGTGTTTGCAATTAACAAACCATTGGTTTCACAAAATTCAGTCAGTTGCTGTCCTGCTTCATATCTTGATCCAAGGCCAAATTTTCCTGTAATTAGTTCTCCTCTGTTTCTACTTTTGTGTTCCAACTGCCTATCATTGCCAACATGTCTTGTTTTGGTGTGTGATCAATTTCCTCCTGGGCTACAACACAGGATCTTTCAGTTTTTAATTCTGCCTCTGCAGTTGGAACATATACTTGGATTATGGTTATATTGATGGGTTTTCCCTGAAGTCTTATTGATTTGATTCAGTCAGACTTTGCACTATATCCTTTGACTGTTTTGCTATATCTCTCCACACTATTAATGCTTCCCCACTTCTTAGATTTTCATTTCCTGAGTAAAACACTATGCAGTTACCTGACTGAAAACATGTTGTTCCTGCCCACTTTAGTTCATTCACCCCAAGTATTGCAATGTTTATACGCTCTATATCTTGTTTTACTATGTTTAGCTCCCCTGATTCATGCGTCCCACATTCCAGAACTTTCCTTTCACCTCTGAGCATGTCAAGAGCTGACACTGCATCATTAGCCACAGCACTACTCATATTTGTCCTCTGCTGTACCCCAGTAGCTCAATGAGTGCCATTTGACCTGGGAGTGTCATCTTCTGGCACTATCTCTTGTTTCATTTTGGACTGTTTCATCATAGGGTTTTCAAAGTAGAAGGTTTCATGGTAGTGCACCATTACTTTATTCTGTGCAGTACTAACAAATGTTCTGTATGGTGCCACTGCCATTGTCTCTGAGAAATCCTCCAGTTGTGTCTCACATACACACCCCACTACTGCTGCTGCCGGTTAACTGTTGGTGCATTTAGTCTGGCTCCGCAGCGACAGCCTGTCTGACATGGGAGACCCTACCCTGTCAGCATAGCCTCTTGCCTCACAAGAGCACACAATCCCACCACCACAGAAAGGTATTGCCATAGTGGGTACAGCTAAACTACAGCACCCATTTTTTTTTATCATCAAGCAATTATCCTGTTCCTTCCACTGCTATGGTTGACAGTCAAAATTTCAGCAGGTGAAACCTCTTTAATGTCCTATATTTTTTCTGGAAAAATTAGTCTGTGAGTTCCTGTCTGCCACGAATCTGTAAAGGCCACAAGATTCCTGTTGCAAGAAGGCTAGCAACCCTGAAAGCTGGACTCCCTTTTGCTACTATGGCTTTTGCCTGCCCTCGTGCTCACAGAAACTCTCTACTGCCTTCGTTTTTCAACACTATTCACATCCTGCGGCTCTTCTTTCTATATAGGAATAAATAAAACTTCCTTCTCCTTCCTAATTTTGCTCTGCTTGTTTAAACCCCTTCTCCTCAAATACACAGAACTTTGTATCAGACAGTTAATTCACACAAGGTCAGGAACATTCAGTTTTGTAACCTGACTTTTTTTTTTAAAGTAATCCAACATCTCTGCAATACTTAGTTCATCCTTCTCTCTCTCTTCCAGTGTTCTTTCTTCTTCCTAGTCTTTTGCCACTACAACGTGGCTCATATTGATTTTGTTTAAAGCAATATTTAATGCCACGACTTTTAGCTCAACTTTTACTGTTATACCTCAACATGGTTTTTGCTTTGTTATGTCATCAACTGTTAGCTTCTACAGTCATCCTTCCACATTCACTAAGGTTAGGTGCACAGGATCCCTGTAAAAGTGGAAAAACCATGAATAACTCTAGGCCCTCCCAAACCATATTTAACACACAAAAAAGTATGATCACCATATTCAACCCACCATGGATTTGTTTGAGGCATCAGGCTTATAACCACCTCTATTGCTGCCCCACACCATTTTTAATAGGGACTTACAAGCCTCGTTCGCAGTTTCTCAGTCTCACAAGCCTTGTAGTCCCTGTTAAAAATGGCATAGGGAGGCAGCAGAGGTGACAGCAAATAATCAGTGAATAATCAAATCCACAAAAGTGAAACCTGCAAATGTGGAAGACTTACTGTACTTGCTTCCCCCAGTGACAAAGCAAGGGTCTGTTTTCTACATGTACACACACACCACCTTCAACCTATTCCTAACTGACCTGCATTAGCTCCCTACATTTGTTATTGATTCAGCTTTGCTCCTTGCCTTTCTTCTTTATGTTTCTGTACAGTCATAGCTTGGCTGCATAGGAGCACAGATTAATTACTCAGGATTTGCAAAATACATTAAGTGAATTACATCCACAGTTAGACAGTGGTAGATAAATTCAGTCATCCATCAGTTGTGTTATAAGGAGAAAATTACGAGTGAGATTCTCGAGCCACGAAATGATAAATGCAACAAAAACAACAACAGGGAACATCCTGATAAATTAAGTTAAATTCAACAGGATGAGAAAAGCAAATGGAGCCTAGGCATTTCCGGCTCTTGACAGATGGATCAAGATCTGAATACCTCCTGTTGTCAAGGTAACAGGATAATTTGACAAGATAATTTTTTGGTGGGGGGAGTGTCACTTAGGACTCAGTGCTAGATATCGTTGCAACTGCACATACTCTTAAAAGAGGGCAGAACTGAGGTTTTATTGAATTTATTCAACTGAATTTATTTGGGTCAATTGACTGCAGTTCAACTGGACTTCATATAGAAGCAGAGCTTCTTCGGAAACCTGAGGTTTTATAAGTGTACAGTCAGCCCTCCACATCTGTGGGTTTCACTTTTGTGGATTTGATTATTCACGGATTATTTACTGTCACCTCTGCTGCCTCCCTATGCCATTTTTAGTAGGGACTGCAAGCCTTGTGAAGCTGAGAAACTGCAAACAAGGTTTGAAAGTCCCTATTAAAAATGCTGTAGGGCAGCAGTGGAGGTGGCAGTAAGCCCCACCACCCACCCACTTCTGCCTTGTGAAGGAACCCTGATGCCTAAGAGGAATCCATGGTGGGTTGAATATGCTGATCATACTTCTTTTGTTAAACATGGTTTGGGAGGGCCTAGAGTTATTCACATTTTTTTCACTTTCACGGGGTCCTGTGTCCCTAACCCTACTGAATGTGTGGGTTGACTATATTTATATGACTGCCACAAACTATTGTGAAAGTTTCCTAAGATTTTGTTTGTTTGTTTAACAATTTTCAGGCATTTAAAAAAATGATAATCAACCTTTCTCACCAGAAAAAATATATGGAAAAAAGAAAAGCCACTCATTTCCTGAAAATATTTGGGAAGTGATTGGCAAACACTTTGGACCAGAGTGAGAGAGGGGACTTAAAAGGAAGCAATCAGGACACATCATATCAAAGGCCTGGACTGGTCTAGTTACAATCACAGCGACTCTAGAGAGGCAGGACTGTCTTCGTCTCGGTTGTGTATACTAGGCAGGCTCTTGTGCATGGCGAGCTGACTTTATCTTTTTTTTTTTAATTGGCCAATCTGCAACTCTTTTCCCCAGGAATCTAATACATATCAACATATGACTAGCAGAGCAGACATGCTGGAAAGAAGAATGGAAATAACTCCTCAAGTTAGGTAAAGGGTTAGGCCTGAAGTCTCTACCCACATTTTCTATCATGATCACATTTTTTACAGCAGACAATCATGCTGTCCCATGTCCATAATAGGTTGGATTTTTTAAAAAACAAAATGCCCTGAACTTCACATGCATTTCCATGCATTTTTGTCTGCATGAACATGCAATTTCCCCTAACCTACAACATTTTTGCAAGTACTTTCCCCTAAAATATGGCTTTTGCATGCAATTTTATACATTTTGGGATTGAAAAAAATGTATTACAAAATGCAGAGAGGTACAAAAACAGAAGGATAAGTGTGTTGTAATGCAGGTTTTGGCTTGGAAAATATCTGTTAGATCAGTTTGCCTTATGTGAAGCAAACTAATTTTGTCCCTATTCACTGAGAGAAACAAAGAAGAACAGTGAGGCTACAAACTTAGGAGAAGGCTTACTTTGTTCAAAACGTTTTGTGTCCAACAATCCAATTGCCTCCAAACACATAGTTTTATTTGATTTTCCTGCAAGCTTTCTTGAAAAAGCTGAAAAGAATGTAAACCATGTGGGCCATCTCATTATTCTGGAAGGTCAATGAAACCTTCCTGTTGCCGCATTGACATATGCTAATAAACTGGATTGCATTGAATGGATGGAGATGGAGAACAGATGAGAAACTGTCAAAGGACAGTTAAATATGTGGAATGTGTCAAGATACAAAGGGGAGGAGCAACAGGTTGAGCCGAAAGACATTGAGTAGGGTTCTCTGAAATGACAGTCATCAATATGATCCGTCAGAAATAGCAACAAACAAAAGGTGGACTGCAGCTGCCAGCATTTCCTCACCACCGGCTTTGCTGGCTAGGACTGCTTGGAGCTGTGGTCCAGCAATAGCTGGAAGGTCACTCCATCCCTGGCTTCAAATAAAGAATGTCTGTCAGTCCCTGGTTGCTCACAGAAAAATAGGGAGGGGTAACCTGATGCCCTCCAGATGTGTTGCTCTATAACTCCCATCATGTCTGCCCAGCAGCTGTGGGATTTCTAGTCCAAAATACAGAGAGAGCATCATGCCTATTTCTGCTAACCCAATATTCATACAAGTGCATGTGAATCATGCCCACAATCCTCCACTCCCCTGAATGACCCATAGTTTATCTGCTCTTTTTTTTCTGTCATATACCATTGTGTCTCCAAAGTAACTTCTGATTCACTTAGAAACTGTGTTACATGAGATACATGTCCAGAACTGCTGTCCAATGATGGAAGCTGCCCACAAGGAAGGCAAATGCATTAGAAACATAATAGCAAGTCTTCCTCTGTCTGTTTTGATTAATGATTTGTTCCTTTTTGGGGAGAAGGCTGAGATGGATTGAAATGTTCATTAAAAAGAGCACACTGCTGTTACACTCTACATAGAGGGAGAACAATTACAAGAGCCTGGTCAAGAGATGCAGAGGAGCCAGTTAAATAGGATTTAAGGAAAGATGCAAAGTGTTCCACTTATTCTTCTGATTCCACAGAGTCAGAAATAATGAGCTAGTATCAATGTGAAGGGGATAAAAAGGAAGGAAAGGGATTCAACTTACTAGGAACTCGGTTAATGGCTCTCAAAGGCCGCAGTACCCTGACAGTTCGAACAGCTGAGAAACTGACATTCTGCAAGTCCAGCGAGTATTCCAGCATGCTGAAAGAAAGAAAAAATACACAAACAAAGGAAACACATCAGAGTTCTGCAGGGAACTAGTTAGATGAAGAATCCCAAGTCAAACATCTTACACAAGGCACCAAGAGAAGAGCTCCCTAGCTGGACTTCTGCCCATGAAAGAAGGGTCCTGTAGGAATTAATTATCAGTTATTTGCATATCAGAATAAAATTCACACAGAAAAAGCTATTCTATAAAGACTCTTTCCCCTGTAACCATATGCTGTCCTTTTGTACAAAAGTTTCTGGGGAGGAAAAAGTTTCCACTTATTATTTTACTGTTCAAGAATGGGAACAACCACAGAGGAACTTGTCCACACAGCATATAAATAATATAAGATTGGATCCAGACTTAGTCACCATTAGAGTAGAACCACTGGAACTTAAATGGACTTGAATAAGTTAAGTCATGAAAAACTTAAGCCCTATTGATTTCAATTGGGCCCTTTCTGCACCTTACCTTTTCCCGAAGTTGTCCCAGGAATCCCGGCAGTGGCTCTGCTGAGAGGGGAGCATGACAGGAGCGCTTCCTCCACAGTGGTTGCTTCCCTATGGAAGGAAGTGTGGTGGCCATACCTTTTCCTTTCCCAACACAGCAGGGTACTTTCCCAGCCTGTGCTGGGGCAGGAAGTGCACCCATTGCACTTCTGTGGCTTCCGCAGGACAGGTAAGCCCAGGATGGTAGCGTGATTGCAAGTCATTGATGGGGACAACTTGTTAATGATTTAATCCATGATTGCACTGCCTGGGGATGGGAGAAGGACAGGATTGCGACAGTGTCATTGCAGTCCTGTCCTTCCCGTCCCCACTGTGGGATTGAAGGGTGCTGCTGAAGGGGCCCAGGTGTACTCTAAGTGTTACTGAGGCCCTTTCTGCAGCTTACCTTCTTGTGGTATTGTCTGGTTGGGATTCCAGCAGTGGTTCTGCTGGGCAGGGAGTGTGATGGGAACACTCCTCTCAGCACTTGCTGGCTCCCTGCCAAAGGAAGTGTGATGGCCATGCCTCTTCCTTCCGCAGTGCAGCTGGGTACCTTCCAAGGCTGCTTTGGGGCAGGAAGCACAGCCATCACACTTCTGGGGCTCCCACAGGACAGGTAAGTGCAGGATGGTGGCACGATCATGGGTCACTGACAGGGAAAACCTGTCAATGATTTAACCCACTATCACACTGCCTAGGGACAGGAGAAGGATGGGATCGTGACGATGTCATGCAGAAGTGTTGTCACAGTCCTGTCCTTCTCTCATCTCCATGCTGAGATGGGAGGCTCCTGTAGAAAGGGCCTGAGTCTGGATCCAATCCAATGTTTTAAGATTTAAGGATTTGTTCCATGGTTTCAAGACACACAACTTGATGAAAGAACAGGATGTGCACAGAAACCAAGTCTGAGTTTATGGGACCATGTTCGATCAAATTATTGGTATAAATATGAATCATCTCTCAAAATCATTTTTACACATGAAGTACCCATCAGAACCACTGTAAAAGGGAGAAAAAGAGACATCTTGCTGATGGCAATATGCTGCGGCAGTCTTTCACTAGTCAATTTGCCTTAATTGGCACCTCAGTCCTCTCACCTCCACCCAAACTTCCACTGCCAAAACCATTTAATTCTCTCTCATCATTCAAATCATATCCCTCAGTCTTCCTCTGATGTTTTCAAGGGCTCCCTATCCCTGTCTTGTTTTTATCTTTGAAACTATCCACAGCTTTCCACAGGAACTTTTAGCCTTGGAGGAGTATTAGATGTGCCCATATTTGTGAAAAAGAAGCTACTATAACCTAAAGTCCTGGAATGATCTGACACTCAGCATAGCAGAAGTAAAGGGAAAAGGTGCCACAAATGTATATGGTAGACTGGAAGGAAGGCAACCAGCATGGTACAGAGCTTGGAAATCATGCCCAATGGAGAAGAGTGGAGGGAGCTGAGTATGGTTAGCCGATAGAAGAGAAGAGGTCTCAGACTAATCCATCCTCAAACCTCTAAAGGGATGTCACACAGAAGGGTGGACACCAGACTAACAGATTTACATTATAAGAAAAGTAGGGATCAGCCAACCAACTACTCGAATCCTCAAATCCTCAGCAAGGATTCAAGATTTGCAAATCCAAATCTCCGTGCAAAAATAGGTGAACCGAATCTTTCAAATCCACCAACAAAAAATAAGCTTTTTTTTTAAAAAAAGGTCTGTTTAAAAAAAGTTTTTAAAAGTTTACTTTTTTAAAAAAAAGTTTCTTTTTAAACCTTTTTTTAAAAAAGGATTCAAAAGATTCAAGATTTGTGAGATTTGTGGATTCCCAGAATCTTCCAGGGATTTGGAAAATTCTGGATTTGTCCCATCCCTAAAGAAAAGAGATACTAAACATTAAAAAGAACTTCTTTATGGTAAGAGCTGTTCAACAGTGAAAAAGACACCTTGAAAACTGCTGCACTTTCCTTCATTAATGATCTTTGAACAGAGGTTGAATAGCCACCTGCGCTGGCAGCAGCTTGGAGCAGAAGACCCCTGGGATCCTTTCCAACAGTTCTATTGATTCTATCAAACCCTTCATCCTTAAGAAAGAATGACAAGATCCATCAATAAAGCAGAAGTAACAGTAGTCCCGAAAGAATTTCTTGTCCTTCTTCATTATCACAGCATCTAATAAACGTTGCTTTCTGGTTTTGAAAAATATTTTCTCTCCTCTTTCTCACTGCCTCCCTACCAGTGATCTTCTGCACTCCAGCTCAAAGACCACCAGCCAATCCAAAGTCTCTAGCTCAATGAAATATTCCACTCATTCTGTCTTGCTTCATCTTTTGCAGAGAATTCCCTTCCTGAACATGCATATGCTAAGGATGGACAACTCTGTTTCAAATCAAAATCTGAATTTTGGATTTTTTTCCACTTTGTCTCATTTCCACACACTGGCTTGTGAATATTTCAGTAAAAAGCCTAAGCAAAGAATGATACACATTTGCATGATACACGCTTTTCTCAATACAAATATTTCCTATAATTTTTTTCCTTGTCTGTGCATTTCCTGAGCAAAGCCCTAACTCACAAAATTGGGATAAGTAAAAAGGGAAAATTCTGAAGGATAATTGTGTTTGGTTTCTGTATTAGTTCAGGGTGTGAATTAGGCTGGTTTGCATTAAAAATGCAAGCCAAATGAATTTCTCTCACATTCCTAGTATGTGATGCCAGCTCTCTCTTTCAAATCCTTTCCCAAAAGAAAGAAGTGGCACATATTGCAAACTACAATAAAGCTACTTTTGAGATGGACCACTGTTCCTTTTCCAATGTCCATTCAGTTCAGCTGCTTTCTGGATTTTCTTCCATCTTCTCTTCTCACACAAGCATGAGGGAATACAATGTCAAATAAGTCCTCATCAGAAAAGCTAGGTAGTCTTAATTGTTGATAGTTTCTCTCCATCCAAGTCATTCTAATAAGGATAATATATCGAAGAAATAATTTCATTGCTTAGGAGTGCCTCTTTATGCACAACAATACAAATAAAGCAGTGGTATGACCATTTAAAAATGTTAGTGTATTTAATTTTTTGTATTTCCATGGCAGGGAAGAGGACATTTGTGAAGCAGTTCTGAGCACCTCCTGTCTTCGCTTTGGTGCCATGGCCCTAGAATCTACCCCAAAGTGCAAACCGTAGCTCTATAGCATAAATTTTATTTTACTTCTCTGAATGCTTCAAGAAACTAAGTGGTTTAACATATTTCCTCTACTCAATTGTAGCTATGATACCTACTAATTCTGCAAGCATGTATTAAATGTCCTCTGACCAAACTTGTTAGCCCAAACTATAATTATTAGATTTTAAGGGATGTATGAATTATTTTCAAGAGAAACAGATGCTGTCACTGTAGGACAAGGGCAGGGAACCTGTTGCTCTCCAGAAGTTGTTGGACTCCAATGTCTCCAAATCAGCCCCAGTACAACCAATGGACAGGAAAGATGAGAGTTCAACAAGGAGGGACAGAGACTCCCCAGCCCTCTCTTAGACTCTGATGGCAAAGAAAACTTTTGGGCTAACAAATAGTAAATAAAAACTTAAATGCATAAATGAAAGAAAGTGAGAGAAAGAGAGGAGGAGGAGAAGGAGAAGGTTGGGTCATTATAGAAATTCAATGGTAGGAAACCTCAACTTCTGCAACTGTGTGGGGGCCCCTAATTACTACCAGAGCAACAGGTGTATATGACTAACCCCTCCATGAGAACGCCCTGGCATTTTCGCAGTGTTAGAGAGAAGGTCTGATGTAGCCACTGGTGTTATCTAAGACATACAGGCCACCCACAACCCATGTTTAGTGATCAACAGCCTCCTTCTTTTCTATGGTGTAAAGATATATTTATGTGGTGTGGAGAGACAGCATCACCTAGAAGTGTAAAGGATACTAAGGTCATGGGAAGACATTAAATTGTTCATAACCTTTGAGGAAATCCTGCTTCCCATACTTCCAGTACAGTGTCAAGAGTATAAAACCACACATGCAGCAGACTCCAGTACCCTTTATCAGGGATCACCTTTCCTGGGAACTCAAGAAGAGAAAAATACCAGATCAAGAAGGACAAGTCCAAGGACCAACACCAAGAGGTCTGAACCTGTTCAAGATGTATAGCAAGCCAAATCAGAGGGGTTCAATGTGTGCTGACTAAAGGTTTATAAACAGTTTCAGCACATTCATAAAAATGCTCCAGGGAAACATATGAAAAGAAAGTGTCAGCTGCTCACATTATGAAAAAAATAGCTACTATAATTCTTGTCACAGAATGCTCCTGCAGGAGTCTCTAGCAGATGGTGTAGCAAGAAAAAAAATAAAAATAAAAAAAAATAAAATAAAAAGGTTACTGTAGTTTAGGTTAATAGTAGTTGACAAGTGGTGGCTGGTGGCTGCCGTGGCTGGTGGCTGCCATATCAATGGGTTGGTGAATCCAACTTGAAAGAAGCTATCCAAGGAACTGAACTGTCTCTGCAAAGTACATTTGGAAGAGTTTGACCTATAGGTGAGGGAGATCAAGGTAAAGAGAGCCCAGTCCACAGTGCTGTGCTCACTTTGCTCCTGTAAGCCATTGTCACTTTGCTTTTTCCCTGTCCCCCAGTAGGAGAAGAGAGAGATGGGAGCTCACTCTGTTGCAGTATTGTTTTCCTTAGGGATTGCAGTGGTGGCTTATATTTCCTGTGTCAATGGGCTGGTGAATCTGCTCTGGAATTTATTCTGAACTTAAAAGGAGCTAGTTAAGATGCTGAACTCTATCTCTCAAACAGGTTCAAAACCTTAGATAACTCCTTTTAAGTTCAGACTAAAACATGGAACAGATTCAGCATCCCAATGACATGCAAGCCACCAGCCACTGTTACTTAAAAGTATTCCAATGGAAGCAGGGATTGGGAGATTTACTTATAAGCCAGAGGTTAAAATAACGCCAAAAAGTTCCCCTGTTCCCCTGCTTTATCTGCATCTGGTAAGTATGGACTTCCAGTCTATGTCTTCTTAGTTGTTTTTTTTTCACACAGAGAAGGCACTTTCATGCAAGGACAGCTATGGAGTTTCTAATACAGAATTCTCAACACCTCCACTAAACTACAGTTCTCTGTAGGGAAAGCTGGGACAGTTCATGTGGTACATCAACGTTGCACTTGCTTGTAGCACACTCACACTAGTCTACACAGACAATCTAGCAGTCTGATGTATGGAACAATATATTTACTTGCTCCATGTAAATCAGCCACAAGATGGCTCTCTGAGCTGGAGAGAACTCCAGGTAGGGTACAGATGATAACACAGGAAGAACAGGGCTTGACTCTGAATATGGTACTACCATGAATATGATACTATTTTCCAGGACATTAGATGCAAGTACAATGTCTCCCCCTTTTTTTCTACATAGAAGGTGAGTAATACTGTTAGAGATAGTGGTTTCAGGAGCTATCTCGATAGTGGTTGGGACAAGCGGACCAGTTGTGGCAGTCCTTTGTGGGCAGGGTGCTACACAGGGAATTAGAAATAGCATATGGAGAGGAAGTAACCTCCTAACACCTTCCCTGGAGTGGCATGCACTCCTTGAGTAACATATGCTGTACAACTGTTCCATTTCCTGAGGATATGATGCTCTTTAAATGAAATTACAGGACTTTCCTGTGCTTTAGCCTTTCCTGAGATAATGGTCTACCCAACATTTCAGCATGCAGGCTATATGTCATGTCATGAATGCTTATTATCTACAAATTGGAGCAATCAGGGAAGAGAAAGAGCAAAAAAGCACGTTAAGCCATCAGGGACAGAAAGAGGATGGTTTCTAGGTATTGCTCTTTAAAAAAAAATGTATTTCAGGAAAAGTAGAGACCACTATCCTCACGGACACTTGATGGTTTTATTCCTGGCAACTATCATTCAACCGCTATTCATTACTTGTTACTCAATCTTAAATGAGAAGGCAATGTATCTGACCTATGGAGGTCTTGTAGTAGGATTCAACAGAATGATAGCTGGGAAATGCCACAATAGAAAAAGCTGCACTTCCTGAAACTGGGTTTGGGGTTGATGGTCCCACAAACAGAATTGCCATGCCAACCAAGCACATGAGATTCCTTAAGCCTGGTCTGAAATGAGAGCTAACTAACTTGACTATAATTAGGATCTAAGGGGCTTTGCAGATCTCTTCTCCTGGTTAAATGTTTTACAATTTCACAACAGATTTCAGAAAGGTCCTTAGTTAATGGCAGGAACAGATATCCCAGGATCCCCCTCCACCTTAGACATACAGCTATAAATGAAGAGATCAGTCTGTCTACCTTAGGTCCCTCAATGTATCTCAAAAACACCTGAACAATGCTATGAAAATAATTAAATCTTAGTGACTGGAGCCATGTTGCCAAACTGTATTGCTAGCACAGGTAGTTAATATATAACAGTTCATCTATCTTATCACTAAGATACTTGTAAGAATACATCTCTCTGTATTACTATCACAGGTAGTTAATTGTAACAATTCATCTTGTGATACAGCAGTACTTCTTATACTATTGGATATGGGAGAACAAGCATTTCCCCACCAATGCGCCAGGGAAATTTACCATCTTTGTGCTGTTGCCTAAATTCTTTCTTTCCTGGAAACTCTTCAGGGATTGGCAGCAGATGGCTTGTGAACTAGCATCACTCCGTGGACCACCACATTGAGTGGTACAGTTGTACAAGAGACAGCTATTACAATCCTACAAAGTTAACAGAAGCCACTGACAGGCTTTTAGCCAACAAATATTAAGCTGGGGACTAGTGCCTTTATGAAAACAATCTTCTGCTCCTGAACACTGTCATACCAAGAAGGCTATTCAGAGCAGAACCTTCTCCCTGTAGATAGGGGAGACTCACCTGGATCCCGTCCTAAAAGATAGGAGGGGTTTAGCAATAATCAATCAATCAATCAATCAATCAATCAATCAGGGGTTGAGAAAATTTAGCCTGTGAGTAATAAGTGGCACCTGGGACCCCATTTTGCTACCCCTTCGGTCCCTGAAACCCTAGTTATACAGGTTTTGCAGGGTGGTGGAGGGAAGGGAACCCACACTGTTACATTTTTGTGCTAATTTGGAGACTTTTTTTTACCCCCCCCTAAAAAAATCAACCTCTTTTAAGTGAAAAAGAAGATCTGGGGTGTTCATCATCCGCAGTTGGGGAAGGTGTTCTGCCCTTGGTAGTCTTCTTACTGCAGCAGAGGAAAAAGTACACCCTCCTGAGACCAGCAGAGAGGGCAAAAATGAGTTGCTTTTTTAAAAGAGAGAGAGAGAGAATGAAAAAGGAGCAGATTGAATATGCAGGATCCAAATACTTGCTATGCCTCCACTTAGGGACAGAGGAAATTTTGCGGGAGTCAACAGTCTTAATAAAAGTAGCATTTTTGCACCTTCTGAGATTTATAGAGAAAGCTCATCTGGAGCATTTGCACATTTCCAAGTCTTACAGGACATTTACTGATAAATAAAAAATGTCCACTTTTTTAAAAAATACAAATACATTAAAATGTACATAATGTAGATACATACGCAGAAGAACTCTGTTGTCAGTTGGGAAAAGATGCATTAACTAGGCAAAGTACACAAATAAATATGCAAATGAAGAAAAAAATATTTAATATTGGGTGAATTTCAGTACAAGAAGAAACATTTCTCATGGCCCAGCAAGGAAGGAAGGAAGGAAGGAAGGAAGGAAGGAAGGAAGGAAGGAAGGAAGGAAGGAAGGATGGAAATCAGGACAGGGAAAGATTTGAAAAACTCAACAAAATCAACACTGAGAGATGTTCACATTCCTACTCTGAGCACACCCTTGGAATGGAAGAACACCATACCTGCCCTGAAAATGGGCTGTCTCCCTCCCTGTGGGAAGAATGGGAAGGAAATGTGGCTGTGTAGGAAGGCCAGAATCCCCCCCAACCCCCCGGACAAGGCATGCTCTCTCCTTATGTCCTGCTTAGACAAGCCCATCAGGGTAGAGGAAGTAGCAGTTTGGCCATCTATGGAACCCCCCCTTCCTCCAATCAGAGGTGCAATTTGATGCACATTTCACTGAACATATGAATACAGAAGGATGTCCTTCCCAGTAAGCATAAGCATGTGCTATAGGTTATTATGACTCTCTCTCTTCTAGAAATAAGATGCATTGTAAATTCCTTCGCTTACTTTTAGTATGAACCATCTTTAGAATCACGGAAAATTGTGCTTCTGAGTCATTACATTTGCAGAGTGGTTTTGTTATACTGCACAAACATATAACTACATATTTTTTAAAAAAATATTAAAAGGCTTTAGATACTGTGTAGTTACACAGATCTCCAAATGCAGTTCTGTCATCTCTTCCTCCTGTCTCATGCCAATGTTCTACTTGTTGTCCTTGCTCCTCCTAAAATGGACCTCGGAATGTGCTGTCATTCTAGAGACTATCTTCTGATGGCAGATACATAAGAGGGTAGAGATGAAATGTGGAGGAGCATGGGAAATATATCCCATTCTGCTCACTCTGATCTTTTTACTGATTTGCTGGACCATCACTATTAGAAACTGGGCTCACCTGAAACACAGTGAACTGGTCAAGAATTATTGTGTTCACTCACATACATTGAGTTCACTGAAACAGGAACAGATCAAGTAGCAGTCTCAATTCACAGAATGGACTTCTAGAAACAGCGGACTGGGGATGGCACCTTTGTAATTTGCATGCACAATTACTGGTGCAGCTCCCATTGCACATTGGGTAATCATGTGTGGTGGTGATCAGAAATATTTACAGAGACAATTACCCACTAGGACAAGTGCAGTCTGACAAAAAGTGTATCTGAAAGGTTTAGTCGCCTAATTCCAGAGTACCTTATTTCAATATTATACTATGTGACTTCCTTAGCTAAAGGCTCCCTTGCAACTCCTTCCTGATAGAACATTAGATTATGAAAACATTGTGCATTGAGGGAATTGGGAAGGAAGGCTTTAGCTGAAGTGTAAGAAAAATAGCATGGGCACAGAGCTGAAGAGACAGATGTAAAAAAGGCTGTTACTTCCGTTTAGATGTAACACATCTCAGTTCAGGAATGACCTAATGCCAACAACAAAGAACTCAATTATCTTTATTTCATGTATTAAATGTATATGCTGCCTTTTTTCCATCATAGTACTCAATGTATTTGAGATGGGGGGGGTGCCATGTCTATAAACACCAGTAAAAAACAAGGAGTCTTGTAGCACCTTAACAGACAAACAAATTTAATTTGGCATAAGCTTTCATTGACTCCAACCCACTTCATGAAGGCAGATCCAGTTGGCAGATGTTTTACATATGCTGAAATTGGGACAGAGGAATGTGGGAGAATGGAAATGCAAATGAACATCTTAACAGCAGTAATTTAACAGTTGTTCAGAGACAATAAAGATATCCAGTTTAAATGAACAGATAAACACATGTCTGATCATAAAAAAGTAGTTTATATGGAATTCCCAAGCTCCCATCCAGGCAGTGACCATACTTAGTTTCTGCAAAATGACTGCATCATGTGCCTTTATAGCATACCCTATAGACATGGCATTAACTCTATTTGCCACTGGAATAGCTTTTCAAAATCATTAGCATCCCAATATATCAGAAGCCAGAGTGCATACTAAGACACCTATCTTCTATTTACATGATTTCAACATAGTTGGATTCATTGAGGCATTTCACTAAGGCTATTTAGTGGTGTAGACCTTATTTTAGAGGAAGTAACTGGCGAAACCACCTCTGAGTATTCCTTATCTAATAAAACCCTATGAAACTCATGGGGTTGGGCAACAGGTGACCTGAAGGCATGTGCACACACACACACACACACACACACACACACACACACACATTTAGTACTTTGAAAGGTTGTGGCTCACAGAAGTGGTATCTTCATCAGAGTAGGCAAATGGACCCAATTCCCTAAAGATACAACTATTGACTTCTTACGACAGCAGAGCATATGGCATTCTGGAGCAAGTGAGCACAGATTCAGGATTTTTAATGTCATAATTTGTTTACTGAGGACCTTCTATGGCCTGGCTTCACAGAGTCTTGAAACAGTTGTGGCTCTATGAACTATTTTGAAGACTCTGTCTATTTATCAGCTTAAGCCCTTATCACAGGCAACTTTCTTACCCTTGTTTGCTGTCTTTCTCTAGTATAGCACATCTCCCTGCCTCTTTTTTCTGAGTTCTCTGTATTAAGAAATGCTTTCCTTATGGTTACATCTCCCAAAGAACTCTTGTATATCTTCCACAGATTCTGTTTGTGTGTGCACATATTCAGATCACAGAGGCACTGCCTCATCAACACATCATACGACTTGAGAAGGGGCTCTAGAGCATGCACAGCACACGTCTGCATTGGCACATGGCTGACACAGGTTAGTAACAATGGTCAAGTTGTTGCTCAATCATCTTGTCCGAACTAGACTGATATTTCTAATTTGAAGAAAGTCACTGCTTTATGTCATGGTTCAATATCATATGTGGAACTTATTGTGCCACAGATGGGGACCTCTGCCTGTTTCTGAACCATATCCTCTCTTCTGCTCCCTCCCTCCCTCCCTCCCCCCTCCCTCCCCCTCCCTCCCTCTCTCTCTCTCTCTCTCTCTGTGTCTCTGGGCATATGCGCATACATGCATGCATAAGAGGAGAACAAAACAGCACTAGCAGCCAAAGAAGTTACAACTAACAGAGCAAGGGAGAGCAAGTCAGAATGCACTATAGTTCTACCATGGATATTCACCAAAATTAAGAAGCACTTTAGTTTCTACAATTCTGTCTATTTTGAGAAATAAGTATTCACTCTAAGTGCTTCAGGATTTTCAGATGCTGCAATTATTCTTGGGTGGCAAAGGTCTGTCTTTCAGCTCCTGTTAACCTTCAACTACTCTTTTAAAATCCATTTCCCAGAATTCCCTTTGAAATAATGGGCAATAATTATGTGATTCATCAAAACTTCTAATTTCTTTGTCCAGCTCTGTTCTAGCCAGAGCTGTAGTTTAAAAAGAATGAAATCTGATAATATGGTACTATTCTTTCTCATCTCCAATAAGACTAGCTATAATTAGAGGAATGTATAGCAAAATATTACACCCTTTATCAATAGTGTGCATAGTTACCTCAAACTGTCACAAATAAATACTTTCTTCTCTAGGACTTCAGTCTGGGCAATCTACATGGGCAAGACAGTCCTTTCAGAAGAGCAAAATGTCACAGAAGCATGAATAGATTAGCCTTTCCCAATGCATCACCTTCCAGATGTGATCTACTACAACTCTGATCATCTTCAATTACCATGCCGGCTGGGGATCATTCAAAATTATAGCCAACAAAAGGGCAATATATTAGGGAAAGCTGTCTTAGAAAATAGGTGTCTCAAAACTGGTTTAGCTGTCTGTCCATCTATGCAAAAGTACAAAGAGTCTATGAATATGCCATGTCCTGCCTTAGTCAACATAGCTTCTGCCATGTAACAGGACTGGAAAACTAACACATCAACCTTCAACATCAATTGGAAATCTGAATTTTGAACCGCTTTATACAACCGCCCTGCTTCTGAGTCCAGTGCAATGTCCATCCTGGCCTGAATCAATGAGTCAATGCCTAGGAGAAGTTCTTCTCAGCTAAAGAGTTTCATAATGGAACTAAAATCTTGGATGCCAAAGGCATGTGATCACACATGCAAAAACTCTGCATTTCAAACTAGGTTGGCATGGGAGTATGTGGTTAGCACATCTCCTCTTCCTCCTGCCTATTTTTCAGTGATAACGCAAACAAATATCTCTTCCATCTCTCATCAACATTCAACAAGCTTGTAAGCATATTAATCTCTGTACTGGAAGGATCACTTGTCCATTTTAGGTAACCACAATAAAAATCATTGGCAAGCCCACACCATCAGCGGAAAATATGAGGAGGATGAGGGGATGCTTTTGTGCATCATGAATGGATTTTTACTTCAGGACAGCCTGAAAGTGTTCTCCCATGAGATACTTCAACCTCTTTTACACTATCCATATGAACCTCTAAACATTCTTATTAGGATCACAAAAGCTAAAGAGAAAAATGTATAATTCACATGAACATTCTAGACAAGGCTGGTTTTCCATTCCTATACCAAATGAAAATTTTAAAAAAGAGCCATTTTAAATCTCGTGCTTGAAAATTCAGAAATTAAAATCCCACTGCAAACAGCTAGGAACTCTGCCAGGCCTAGTTTAGCTGCTGCAATCTGGATCTTTCTTTAGCTTGCAAGAATATTTTCTCCATCAGTTCACCTGCTGTACTATCTATGTGGCAGCATCTGGCAACCTGTCAAGCTTGGAGTTCCTAAAAGGTTAAAGGCTGGCAGTGGTTAAACCACTTGATGGAGATATATGTAGGAAGAAACCATATGCCAAAAGGGGAAAAAAAACTGATTAGTAGTAGGACTAGAAAAATCTGTCAGTTTTTCTTTCTCTCTAAAAATGTTAAGTTCTTTCCATCACATTTATGAAAAAGTCTATTAATTTAGCAAAAATGCACTGAATTTTCCCAACAATTGCACCAGCCAAATTTAGCAGGTATCTCTCACTCCATATTGTCCCTGACTGCCACAAAACTGTTAAAAGATGTGCACCTGTCACAAAAAAAGAGGTGGCAACCTCACTTCAGCACCAGACATATGGCTCAATATGGAGAGATTCAAAGCCAGACTTTTGAGAGCTGTTTGGGGTACATCCAGCCAGATTAAAAAGACCAGATTTTGTTCCTGTTCTCTCTAATTTTATTTTGGAGATCCATACGCATTTTATTTATCCCAGAATATTTTCTGTCAGCTCTTGGTATGATCTGAAATTTTTTTATACCAGCTCTCCAGGTCTGTTTATTTTAACCCAATATAAAATCAGAAAGAATAGGAACAAAATCTGGGCCTTTTCAATCAGTCTGGATGCACCCTCGGTAAAAACTCTTTCCCTAGACAGACAGATCACAGTTTTACTTTTTCCCACATTAGCTTAAAACCCCTCGCAAAGCCTCAATTTCTTTCTATCAAATTGAGGAAGAAATTTGTAACTTTTGAAAGTTTTAATTAAAACAAAGAAAACAAAATTCACACCTCTGTCTAATGGGCAGAACCCCTATCAGATTCAAAATGGTCCATTTTATAAAATGAGTTTATTAATTTGCCCTGTTTTGATGGCTCAAAGACAAATGGGGAAAAAAAATCTATTGAGAAACCACGTCCAACATTCAGACCCCCCTCCCCCCCACAGCTATCTCACTAGAAATGAAGAAAGCAGAGCTATTTTGGGTAAGGAAGGGAAAAAGAAGAGGCACGTGTCCTCCTTGGTAATGAAACAGAGGAGAAAGTCAATGAGTTTGGGGAGTGGGAAAAGGAAAGAGGACATTTCATTTCATATTTAAAATCTGATCCTTTGTCAGCTCGATTGCTTTTGACAGGGCCCAGATGGGAGCAGTTCAGACACTCAAAGTAAGGGAAAGTCTTGCATAAAGAGAGACAAAATGGGCCAGACAGGAGTCATTAATTGCTGGTCAGGTGGCAAAACTGCAGTCCCTTTGAAACAAAAACATTACACATGTCCTTGGAGAACTGAACATTTTGCCCTGAGAAGGCATCCCTGGACTACTATTAGATATAGTGGAAGATGTGTCATCAGCAAAATTTGTTCAGAGAAATTATTGGATGAGCATAACAAAAGCCTTTCTATTAATATCTTGTTGCCCCAAGTTGAGATTCATAAACAAGCAATTTTTTCATGCACTGTTTGCACAGTCAATATGTAACAAATGAGACTGGGAATAGCCCTCCCTTAATACATCTTCAGTATATTGGGTTACAAAGCCTGGCCAATGCAAGTAGAACTCCCACATCCTGAAATGGGAATAATTTTGACCAAACAAGTTTCTTGCTCAAAGGACTGTATTCTCCCATATGAACCTGCCCCTATTTTGAGATCTACCAGGGAAGCCCTTATTTCTCTCCCACCTCCCTCAGAAGTACATCTGATGGGAACACAGAAGAGAGCCTTCTCAGTAGCTATTCTCTGGACACTGGAACTCTCCTCAAATAAGTTAGACTGCCACCCTTTCTGCTATCTTTCTGCAAGCAGTCAAATATTTTTTCTGTTTCAGCAATTCTTTCAGGATTGATTGCTCAAGGAATGGTGAATTTCTTCAAATCTCCCAATTCATCTGTTCATACATAACTATTACATTCATGTTATTGAATACCTGACAATTTGCCCCCTTGTTGTCTCTCTTTGCTACAGGCTTCCATAACCTGGCCTTCTCTAGACAGGCTGGCCAACAATTTCCATCATCTCCACACATGATAGGGGTTTGTGGAAGCCGTTACCCCATACATGTGGAGGAAACTGACCAGATTAGGGAAAGCTGTCATACACATATATTTGCTTTGTCCTACCATTCCTCTGGTCAAAGAGTTTGGTGGGTTTCAGAAACAATCTAAACTCCAGCAAAATCTGTGTGTATGTATATGTGTGCATGAGTGCACACATGCATGCATACCTGCCTTCAAGTTGGTTCTGACTTACAGCCCTAAGGCAAACCTATCATGGGGTTTCCTTGGCAAGAGTTGTTCAGATGTGCATTGCCTTTGCTTTCCTCTGAGGCTGAGAGAATGGGATTCCATAGCTGAGTGTGGATTTGAACCCTGGTCTTCTGGAATCCCAGTCCAACACTCAAACCACTATCCCATGCTGGCTTTCACAAAACCTGTTTACCACTGACAGAAGTGGATTAAGTGCATACAAGTGACAAACTTTCTATCATACTTTAACAATCAGGTGTGTGAGAGAGAGAAGCAAAACCAGCCATTTAAATGTGTGCTCCATACACCAAGGGCAGCGAAGGTGTTGTTTGCAGGCTTCAAGTGGCCCCAGGCCCCTATTTTTACAGTCTTTTCAATTTCCCCTGGGCCTTCTGAATCCCCCAGGCCCCTCTCAGTATTTTGTGAAAAAAAGAAAGAATTCCACTGAAAAAATTACCCATAAAATCACTTCTGATTAAAGGAAGTTTAAATAAAGATGATGATAAAGACAATGATGACAGAAAGAAAAATTAATTTTTTTAAAAAAAAATATTTAAAAAAATCTCTAGCTCTTGAACATGCCCTGCCTCACTACAGTTCCCCAACAGTACAAGAACAACTTGAAGCAGAAGGAAGCTATAAAAATGCTGCAGGACCCTGGGGGAACTGTCTTAAAACAACAGGTATGCTTGCAACTCATCAGATCTTGCGAAAGGCACTTTTTACAGTATAATGCTTAACATCCCCTAACCTGCATTGCCATAGGCCTCACTAACTGGGAGATATAAGATATTTGGGAGGTGTAATTCCCCCTTCCCAAAAAGAGTTGCACAGCCCAGGAATCTTCAGCTTCTCTTCCTCCACCTCAAATACTTCCTCGGCATTTTCCAGCTTCAAGGCTCTTACTGACATTTCCAGATAGCCCCACACTATCCACTGTCTTTTTTGGGTGGAGAGGGGAAGGGAATCACTGCTGGGGCAGGCAAGTTGCACATGCTCTCATACTGTAGGTGAGGATCATTATCAGGCAGAAACTGGAGATGACCTCCGGGAGGATTTTGTCCAGACTGGCCTTTGAAAGATATGTTAGAAGGGGTTTTCTAGCACACTCTAATGGGCCCCAAAAGCCTGGCAAGAACAAAGGATAGCAGATGTTATTAGTATTGTACTAAATTGGCCAAGTGAAAGCCTAGGAGGGAAGCCTAGGCAAGGTCTCCACACAGCCAGCTTAGCACATGTTCAAAATTACACACTGTCTTCTTTGCACGCGACTCCCTGAATGTGTTGGTGGGAAAAAGGGTAACACAAGCTAGATATCAAAGAGGAATACAGCGACACACATAATCATGATCTGCATTCTTCACAGTCCCCATCCCACTTCACCCCAGGGTAACTCTGAGCTCTTGGGCTGTATTCTCATAGTTACCATGATGCAACTCGTCCCGGCGTAGGAATGTGTTGGTGACTCTGAATGTGGTTTTGCAGTTCAGCCGTTACATAGCTAGCATCCACTGAAATATTTGCTCTGACATACAGGTACACATATATGAAAGCTTCCATTTTAATTGTGTTTTGGCTCAGCAGAAGTAAAACCTATCCCAAATTTTGGTTAGGTTTGTCCTGTTAAACAAATTAAGTTTTTTTTGTTTTGTTTTTTTAATAAAATCAAGTAAGAGCCATTTCAGGCAGCAAGCTGTAAAGTTGAACAGAAGAGCAGGAAGAGACCCCAGGGGCCATCGAGGAGGGCAAATGTCATCCCCATCTTCAAGAAGGGGAAAAAAGAGGACCCTAATAATTAAGCCTGATATCAATTCCAGGAAAAATCCTAGAGCAAATCATTAAACAGTCAGTTTGTAATTACTTAGAAAGCAATGCCGTAATCACTAAAAGCCAGCATGGATTTCTCAGAATAAGTCATACCAGACTAATCTTATCTCTTTTTATGATAGGGTTACAAGCTTGATAGACAAAGGGAATGCTGTAGATGTAGCATATCTTGACCTCAGTAAGGCCTTTGACAAAGTTCCACAGGACATTCTTGCAAAGAAGCTAGTAAAATGTGGGTTGGACAGGGCTACTGTTAGTTGGATTTGTAATTGGTTGACTGACTGCACCCAAAGGGTGATCACCAATGGCTGCTTTTCGTCCTGGAGAGAGGTGACTAGTGGGGTGCCACAGGGTTTTGTCCTGGGCCCAGTGCTATTCAACATGTTCATCAATGATTTAGATGAGGGAGTGGGGGGCATGCTCATCAAATCTGCAGATGATACCAAACTGGGAGGGGTTGCTAATACACCAGAGGATAGGATCAAATTTCAATAAGACCTTGACAGATTGGAGAGCTGGGCCAAAGCTAACAAAATTAATTTCAACAGAGAGAAATGTAGGGTCCTGCACTTGGGCAGAAAAAATGAAAGTCACAAGTATAGGATGGGGGACACGTGGCTGGATAGCAGTACATGTGAAAAAGATCTAGGAGTCTTGGTAGATTACAAGCTGAACATGAGGCAGCAGTGTGACGTGGCAGCCAAGAAAGCCAATGCGATTCTTGATTGCATCAATAGGAGTATGGTGTCTAGATCGAGGGGGGTAATGGTGCCACTCTATTCTGCATTGGTTAGGCCTCATTTGGAATAGTGTGTCCAGTTCTGGACACCTCAATTCAAGAAGGATGTCAACAAGCTGGAACGTGTCCAGAGGAGGGTGACCAAAATGGTGAAGGGTCTGGAAGCCATGGCCTATCAAGAACGGCTTAGGGAGCTGGGTATGTTTAATCTGCAGAAGAGAAGGTTAAGAGGGGACATGATAGCCATGTTTAAATATTTGAAGGGATGTCATGTTGAGGAGGGAGCAGGCTTGTTCTCTACAGCTCCAGAGACCAGGACAAGGAGCAATGGATTCAAGCTGCAGGAAAGGAGATTCTACTTGAACCCCGGGAAGAACTTCCTGACGGTCAGAGCTGTCCAGCAGTGGAATATGCTGCCTCGGAGTGTGGTGGAGTCTCCTTCTTTGGAGGTTTTTAAGCAGAGGCTGGATGGCCATCTGTTGGGAATGCTTTGACGGGTGTTCCTGCATAGCAGGGGGTTGGACTTGATGGCCCCTGGGGTCTCTTCCAACTCTATGTTTCTATGATTCTATGAAGTCTGCTTCTGTTCTCCCAGCCACATGTTCAGTCCACCATTGCAGCCCCAGCACTTGGCCAAGCCAACTTATGCCCAGAATTGCTTGGTTGATTCTGTCTTCCAGGGAGCCTGATAAAGGAGACTCTGAAGTGAGGGGGGGAGCAGCTTTCAGGAGGATATTCCCAGACTGCTACATACTTTAATATTAGGGGACAAAGACAAAAGCATGGATACCTGGTGCTGAGGTTTTTCTTTCTTTTCCATGATCATTATAAATTCATGGAATAGGGGTTGGCTATTGTGTTTTAGATGTTCCAGATTACAGCTCCCATAAACTCTGATCCCTGACCACAATGGCTAAGGTTTATATTGCTTATACAGTCCGCCCATTACTAGGGTTAGGAGTGCAGGACCAAAAGTGAAAAAATCACAAATATCAAAATGTCTGTGTCTGTGGGAAGGGGGCTGAGGCACGGTGGGAGAACAGGCACCCAGGGTCCAAACCAGGCCAGAGAAAGAAGAGGGAAGGGGTGGGTGGGTTGGCATGGTGGCTCTCTACTTCCTCTCTCTTGCCCATTTCCTTGGTTGGGTGTGAGGAGCATCAGGAGAGGGCTTGTGGTGCTGAGAAATCAGGCTGTGGGCCATCCTTAGCTGGCCAGGCAGCAGCTGGTGGACGAGAAGGAGGACCAGAAGTGGGTATATAAAGAGCTGTGCAGCCTGACTGGAGCTGCCAAGAGGAAAGATTTCCCCAGAAAAGAAGCACCTGAGGTAGGAGGAAGGCAGGAGCTGGAGAAACTCCCAAACAATGAAATCCATGAAAGTCAACCCCATAGATATGGAAGGCCAACTGTAGTCTATATCATCTGGAGGGCACCAGGGTTCCCGCCCCTTCTGCAAAACAACTTGGCTTTCTGTTTACACCCCCCTTCCTTTTAAGTTCCATAAAGCACAAGCCATGTAACTCTTTAGGGCAGTGCTTCACAGCTTGGTGACCTTCAGATGTGTCTGACTGCAACTCCCAATGCACTCGCTGCCCACAATGACAGACAATGATGGAAGTTGTAGTCCGACACATGTGGAGGACGCCAGGTTAGGAAAGGCTGTTTTTAAGGCATACATAAAGTTCTTTCTTTTAAAAAAAGAAAAAAAGGGGGGGGGAGAAGAAAAGCTTTGATGTACCATTCACTCAGAAGGAAGAGCTGGCCCTTAAATGAGATGAAAAATAGTTTTTCAAAAATAAAAACAACAACTTATACTGCTACTTGTTGTTTCATGAAGGGTACCATACAAATGAAGAAAATGACTGGCAAATTAATCCCAGCAAAGTGTATAGAGAAAGAAACTGGACAATAATTGGAAAATATCTGGGGCTCGCTCATCAAATACTAAATGATTAAAAAAAACCCAAAAAACCCAAAACCCAAAACCAAAAAAACAAAACTTTCTACTTCAAAATCAGAATGGAACATCTTCACATGGACTGCTCCTATCTGTCAAATTGCATATTAATCCATATTAATCCACTAATCCATTTTCTGAGATTGTGGGCCTTTCCACACTATACTGTTATAGTGCTATTATTCCGCTTTCAGCATCCTCTGGAATTCTGGAGTTTGCAGTTAAGGGAGGGGCCTTTAGAATTCTCAGTCACAGAGCTCTTTGGCCTCAGGAAACTACAAACCTCAGAATTCCACAGAGTTCTTTCACAGGAGGTTGAAAGTGGAATAATAGCACTATAACAATATAGTGTGGAAAGGCCGCAAGTCACAGAAATCTGTTACAACTTTTTTTTAAAAAAGTATTTTACGGTTCTACAGAGAAACATACAGTGCTGAACTAGCATAATAGTGGGGGTTAACTTGATACTAGGCCTATTGTACTGTGGTATCTGTGAGAATGATCTGGACAGTCTCCAGGTTTGCCCTCAGTCTTGGTAAGCCAGCTAAGCATTATTCAGCCTTAGCCCCTCTGTCTGAGCTATCTACAGTGTAAATACTACTGACTTACCCTATAGCGTGGTTGTAAGAATTACTGAAATAATATAAAGGAAATGTTCCTGAGCACTCTAAAACACAGAACTATGCAAATACTAGTTATTGTTATTTAGTAGGAGTAGTTTTACAAGCACCCAAGACCCTTTGAAAACCCAGCATGGCTCCTTCTCGCAGCCCGGGGAAACTCTTGCTCCTGACTTCCTAACCTAGAAAAATGCTGCAAGTTGTGGTTTATTTCTAGAATCCTCCAGTCCATTCCAGGAAATTCCAATTAATTATATGGGAGGGGGTGTGTGGGAGCAGGGGCAGAACCCTAATAGACTGACTTTGGGCACTCCTTATGAATAGGAAGGTGAAGAGAGAGCCTCCAGGCTCTTTATGTGTCAAGGAAACTTAACCCTTTTGGCCATGGGCCAGGAACTTTTTCATGTGGATTTCGAGCCTCAGCCAGGAGATTCTCGGGTGCTAGAAAGAGCCTTTAATTTAAACCAGGTGCCTCTGAAAGAAAAACACTTCATGAAAGGCAAAAACTTGGTCTCGTTCCCTCAAAACAAAAGGGCAATCACGCACATTTTGACTGAAATATTCCCTTTTTGGAACACAGCCTCCATGCTTTAAACAAACTTGCTGAAACCTCATCCATTTGGACAATCTGCATGAAACTGAGACTACCAATATTTCTGGAGCCAGAGAAAATACTTGAGCAGAGTGCCAGCTGAGTCCACCCAAAGCCGTGGAGCAAAAGACCTTACAGTATGGAAAGCAGCACACAGGCTGGCAGGGAACAAAGGAAAGCGGGTTTTGTGGCATTCTTTTGTTGCTGCCGTCTGCAAAACTTAACACTACGAGTGCCGAAAAAACAGAGAGAAAGAGAGCTCCAATTTCTCCAGCGGATGGCAAAGAGTGCCATGGACACTCTGTGTTCTCCATGTGGCCAGTGAGGCACCCAAGCAGGTTGCGGGAGGGAGGGGCGGCATGGCGGGAGAAGAAGAGTCTGCAGCTGAAGTCATGCTTTTGTTTACAGTACTTTCTTTGGTTGTTCTTCTAGTCTGGTAGTGATATGGAAATGGATTGTTGCCCAAGGACGTTCCCTCCCACACATGAATTCCTGGATGATCTCAGAATACACATGGCAGCCTCCAGGAACACCAAAAAGGGGAATTTAAAAAAAAAAATCTACATATCTTGGCAGGACTGGCCCAAGAGGTTTTGTTCCCTCAGGCAGAAAATCCAATGGCAAATGTATTTTGCCATTAGGAACCAGAGCTTGGGAAAGTAACTTATGTGCACTACAACTCCCAGGGTCCCCCACTAGCATGACCATTATCCATGGCAGTGGATAGAGAAGGGATTATGGGAATTGTAGTAAAAAAAGGATTTCCATGTTCTGTTGTGAACATTACCGTTGATATGGCCCATTGGCCCACTTGGGCCAATACGGTCTACTCTGATTGGCAGCCACTCTGCAGGTTTTCAGGCAGGGCTCTTCTCTCATCTGTTACCTGAGATTCTTTTCCACTGGAGATGTCAGGAATGACAGCTGGATCTTTCAGCTTTTAAAGCAAGTGCTCTGCCTCTGAGTTGAATCTTCACCCTGATTTACATTAGGGAGCACAATCTACTGGAAAATTGTTTAGAGCAAACCCCATCAATATGATCAGGAACTCTGTATTTCAGTGAAGGACTTCTTGATCAACTTGGCCCTGGAACTGCCTGCCCCCAATTCAGTGCTTGGACAAATTCATGCAGGATGGCAGATTCTAGGTTCTAGTCTGAAAAAGTAATTTTTTAGAGTTCTGCATCCCCCCTCTTACTTTTATCAAATGTTTGTCCCTTCTCTGCCCCTGTGGAGTTCAGTCCTCCTGGCTTCTTTGCCAGACTGCCTCTGCATTTTGTGGCACTTACTAAATGGGTAGTATGGTGTGTGTTGATAGGAAAATAAAAAGACCCCGGAATGCTTCTCTGCATCACTTCCTACCAATATAGCTTATCTCATAGCAGTTAACATGTATCAGTATTTGGAACCGAATAGAGTCTCATGGAAGCCTCAAATTACACCCAGTTCTGGCATAGAACACAGATGCAAAGATTTTTGGAAAATCTACAGTATGATGTGGACAGACGTTTAATTGGCTTGCAATGTAGGTCTCTTCCCATTTTGTTACCTGGAGCCTAAAACTATCCACATCTTCCATACTTCGCCTTCACAAGTCCTTACAAATAATGCTTGAGCCCTTTATATCAAAAGGACAGGGCAACTACAGCAAGGCCACTTGTACAGGAAATCCAGAAAATTCTACAAAGTGTGGGGAAAAAAAAGCAAACATTGGCCGGGATTTATCAAACACTTCATAAATCTCCAATGGGATGTTTGTAGTGACTCTAATGTCTTAGAACAACTGAAAATGTAACCAAAGACAGAGGAAATGTTCAGAGGCATCTTTACTGTGATTTTTCAAGAGTATAGGCTTGAAAGGCATCTAAGAAATGAATTCAAGAAATAGAGTAAATGCACTTAGATTAGGACAAATCATCGATTTTATGGCATGTTTTTCATCCTGACAGCATATTTTGAAACACTGAAAGGTAGAATTTATGCTACTGGAAACTTAACACATGCATCATTTTTGTCTAGTACACTAATTCTTAAAAGCATTCTACATTTGTCCAGAATGCTATTTTTTAATGTGCTTGTCAATTGGTTAGTTAGTCTCAGCCATTGTCAAGAGAATGTTGCTTTTTGTTTGGAGAAATAATTTCTGACTTACCCGGCTAGAACAATGAAAAAATCCAGACGATTCCATGTGTCTCCCAGGTAGCATTTCTTCCCAAAAATCCCTAGTGCAATCATCTTGATGATCATTTCAACAGCAAAGAAGGCAAAGATAAAATCATCGAAACTCTGGAACAGAAAGAAGCAGGATGAGGAAGTGACCAAGATCTGAGATATGAATGAATGGCAATCAGTTGTTCAATAGATCCCCTCGCGTGCACCCCTGCCCAAGGAAGACAACAGCCTCCAAGCCACTAGGAGGGACTGCCAATGGTGAAGGGAGCTGCAATCCAGTAATAGGAGGGCTGCATCTTTCTAATCCCTATGTCGTATGGGTCCATGTGTCCTCCTGCATATAGACTTGCCAGCTTCATAAAACAGACAACAAAAGGAAGCCAGACAAGAAAACTATTCTTTTCTAACAGCAGGTCTGGGGAAAGTGCAGTGGGCTTTCATAAAAAAGAGCTGAACTCTTCCAGCTATCCAGATCCAAAAATGGCTGAAAAATACCATCTCCAACTCACTGGGTATCTGGTAGCTGGAACCCAATTTCCTCAGACAGGAAGAAAAAAATCAGAACAAATTGGACGATGAATTACCAGCCCTTAAGTTTGTTTGTTTGTTTTGTATGCTACCTTTCTCCCAAAGTGACTTCCAGAGGAAGTCAATTAAAAGACACAAAATCTAAAACAATTAAAATCACTACATAAAAGAGTCCAAAATCATTTGAAAAACATACAAAAGTTTAGAAAGATGACTAAAATATCCCTGTAAAAAGCTCCCCTATGTACATATTAAAAGCCAGCTTGAACAAAAAGGTCTTTGCCTGCTGGCAGAAGGAAAGCAGGGAGGGGGCCAGGCTAGCCTCCCATGGAAGGGTGTTCTAGAGGGTGGGAGCAACTACTAGAAAGCTCCCGTGTCCTCACCACATAAGCCTGTGATGGTGGTAGGATCAAGAGAAAGCCTTCCCCTATAGATCTTAGAACTCTGGCAGGTTCATAAGGGGAGAGGCCCTCTTTCAGATAGTCTGGACCTAAGCTGAATAGGGCTTTACACGTCATGACAAGCACTTTGAATTGTACCCAGAAATGAACTGGCAGCCAGTGAAACCGTTTTAAGGAGGAAGTAATATGCTCCTTATAAGTGGCCCCAGTCAGCATTCTGGCTGCAGCGTTTTGGACCCACTGAAGTTTCTGTACATAAACAGCTGTTCTAACACTGAACTATGCTCATCCCAAGTATTATGCAAACAGATAGTAACGTAGGTAAGTTTTTAAAAAGAAGCCTTTACCTGGAGAATCTTGCAGCGTGGGGAATCACAGCCCATATCTTCACAAGGATGGAACATGCCCAAAGTGACACAGTTCAGGAGAATGACCAGCATGCTGACTCTTTCAAACCAGGTACACAGGAAATCAGTCAAGGAAAACAGCCATTTCAGAGCTCAAGTTAATAAGGCAAGCTAAAAATCATCCATTAGCACCGGGGGGGGGGGGCACATACTACCAGGTATTAGGGCATTAAATGGACATTGCAGCCTTGTTTTCCCCCAACCTTTTCTTGTAGAAGTTGATTATTCATGTACTACCTAGCATCTGTTACCCCCTCAAGTCAAACCACATTTGCTCCTCTAAAAGGAGAAGAGGGTTGGTACTGTGCAATAATCTCCTCCAAATGTTTCTGTGCATGTGGCACCATCATTATTATCTCTATAGATAAGAATTTAACAGGTACTATTCCTCATTGCATTTTCTTGGGCCCTTGACACATTCAAAACCTTACACAACCAAAATGTCTTCAAAATGGCTACCCAAACAATGTTGCTAAGCAACACAAGGGAATTTGGTATTCCAGGTATCCTCAACCCACACAGAGGCCCCATTTTATTAAGAAATGAGACTGGATGTCCACACAAAGGTCTTGCAATGCTGGCCTGGTTTTTGACAAGTTTGTTTTTGTTTGTTGTTTCAGGCTTTGCTTTTGTTTTGTTTTCGTCTGGGCAGAAGAGGACGTAGGGCGCACTTGGTGTACTATTGCCATCTGTACACCAACACACCCACAGCAAAGGGTTTTTCTTGTCTGTGTGAAACAATATGTTCTCGATTAAGAGACGACAAATTTTAAAATAGCATGTCCTTAATGTCAGGAAAGGACCAGGTTCTGGTTTCTATGAAAAAAAGAGAAGAGCATCGTTCTAAAATTCATGCCTTTACGGAACAGGTCTTTCAGAGAAACCTTTACTAAAGCTTCACAACCTACTCAAAATAATCTATTATAAGTAGAGTGAGAAAAAGCCTCCCCACCTTTTTTTGGCTGTTAAAGGCAAACGCAGCAGTGTAGAAAGCAATGTTGTACAATGTGAATATTATCTGGTAAACCAAGCAAATTTACTCATGTTTTCTTTACTTCTAAACTACCAGTTGACATTCTGTCAGAACGTGGATGGCTTTTTCTAGGAAAAGAAATTCTGAATGAAATTCTTGACATAGCACATAGAGCTATGTACTATGTATGTACTATGTACATAGTACATAGAGCTGAGCATGACAAAGCCAGCATTGTTTGGGTGACTGACTTGCTGGACTTGGACTGGGTTCAACCTCTCCTCAGTTTGGTATGAAGCATGCCTGTTGGGGGGGTAGGGGGCGGCAGAGTGACCTTGGGCCTGTCACTGCCTCTCAGTCTTGGGTCATTTCTGCACTAGCGAGGTTTGGCAATCGGTTCCGAAAGTGCAGGAAAACATCTGGGATGTCCATCTAAGGCCATTCCTGCACTAGACTGTTATAGTGCTATTATTCCACTTTCAACATCCTATGGAATCCTCAAAGGCCCCTCCCTAAACTGCAAACCCCAGGATTCCATAGGATGTTGAAAGTGGAATAATATCACTATAACAGGCTAGTGCAGAAATGGCCTTATTTACCTCCTTCACAGTGCTATCGTACGGATGAAAGGGGAAAGGACACACATGCACCTTGAAGGAGAAAATAGGGATTCAGGTGTTGCTACAACCAACCATAACAAATGTCTGCAAGCAGCAGAACTGAGGCTGGGGTCAAAAGAAAGGAAAGATGACTCTCAGAGGCTCATAGGTCTCAGTTACAGAAGGCTGAGCGTACGGAACAATCTGATTTAGTCTCTGCCATTTTAAGAGGAACTGCTATTTTTTCCTCTCTAATGATATTATTCATTAAACTCATACTTCAACTTCCCCTCCGCCTCACACAAAAAAAAGTATTCATGGCAGCTAGGAATAATGAAATACAGATTGAAACACAACATCATGATTCAACTGTAACTTACACATCAACAAACTAAAAACACAATTAAAAACATAGCCCACCACAAAAAAGAGCTGGCATTCAGGCAGGTGAATCTCCTTCAACAAGAGATTAGTTTACATGCCAAAGGCCTGTCTGAAAACAGAGATCTTTGCCTGCCAATGGAAGGACAACAGAGTGGGAGCTAACCAGCTTCCTCTGGCACATTGTTGTTCCAGTCTGGGAGTGGCCACCGAGAAAGCTTTCCCTTGAGATGTTTTCCACACTAAACATGTTTTCAGGCCTTAAAACCCAGGCATGGGAGAATATGGTCTTCAAAGAGCCTGCTTAAAAGTAATATACACTTTTATCGGTCATAACTACCCTTTGATTTGTGCCTGCAAATAGACTGATCGCCAATAAAGATGCCCTTAAAAAGCAGTCCTACGCTCCCTGGAAATGGCTGTGGGCATCAACCTGGCTGTAGCATTCTGCAGGAGGTTTCCAAACACCTGTCCAAAGCAAACCCTCACATACCTTTCTAACATTTCACAGAGGAAAACCAGAAATCAAATGGCCAAGCAAAATCAGAAAGCAGTCCAAATGGGAAAATTTCATAAGGAGGCAGAACACACAGGCTAGGAGAGGCTGTAGCAGTTTGCTTTTGCTTCAGTATGAAAGGAAGGGCAAGATTCTGCCCTTTCCTGTCCTCTCACTCCTCCTGAATTAATTAAGCATAAACTATTTTTGCACTTTATCTCAGTTTGCAGCAAACTAAGGACAAAGGGGAAAAGTGGGAGGAAGAGAGAGAAACTGGGACATTTTAGAAACAGCTGAAAAAATGGGATGCCAGAGGATTAATCAGGACTGTTCCTGCTAATAGAGACAGTTGAAGGGTATGCTCTCACAGAAAATGTTACAATAGTCCAAATAGATTGTGAAAAAGGCGTGTGTCATTTTGGGACATCATACTCAAAGTCTTACAGATAAAAGCTGAAAGAGTCTATGCAAGGAACCCAGTCTATCATAGCCAGAACCCTTATGGTGCAGTACACCAGTGGCTGCAGTTTTTTGAGGGTCACGCAGTGAAATTCAATTTCAGTTGCAAATTGCAAAGGAAGAGTGAAACAGAAATGGCAAACTTGGGATATATTCACATATTCCAATTTATTACCAGAGGTACGAAGAGGAATAATGATTTCTTGGGAAGCTCATATAGCGATATGCCAGTTCTCATCACAGTTACCTATGTAGCAAAAGGATCCTCGTCAGATAAGCAATTTACTTCAATGCAGCTAATTTTTGATTAAGCAGAATGTATTCCTTTCACATCTCAAGATTAACAGGCCAACTGCTTGACAGACCCATATCATCGTATATAGCCCTCTGAAGGTTTATCGCCGGTGTCACAATCTGTGTCCTTTAGTATTCCATTGCTCTCTGATCCCACTCCCACAACTATGTAACTGTGGCCTGAAGTCTCTATTTTATCAGTGCACTTGAAAAAGTCAATTGCAATCCATGAAAGCTCATGCTAAAACAATCTGACTAGTCTTAAGAGTGCCATTGGATCTCCCTGGTGTCCTTTTTAAACTGAAACACATTAACATGGTTGCCTCTTTGAAAATGGCATTTTAATGAGTAGCACACTAAGACTGCCATCTAATTTGGATGGCATAACTTGTGAATAATGTTAATGAAACATGTATGTTATGGGCATTAGCTTTAAAAATGGCTGGCATTCTGTATTGTAGTTATGATTCATAACCTAGAGTTATGCTCTGCATTCAGTAAGACTACGCAGTCTTACTGTAAGGATATGTCACACCCACCCCAGTCCACCTTAACAGCCAGCAGCTGCATTGGGAAAAGAGATCTGTTCACTTGCCAATCAGAGGCCCTTTCTGCATGATGACAGTGTCCCTGCATGGGACACGAAAGGAACGGGACTGCAACAATACTTCTGCATGACATCATTGCAGTCCCGCTCTTCTCGCATCACCAGCCAGCATGACTTCAGGGTATATCATTGATGAGCAAAGTCTGTCAATGACCCCCAACTGCGTGAGCCTTCCTTTGCATCCGGCCATGCAGAAGGGCCAGAAGTGGGGTCTACGTGCTTCGTCCCCTACTGCAACATGAGAAAAAGGCTGGCTACAGTCCAGAAGGATTGAGTGTGTCCCTCACCCTCCCTTCCGCAGGCAGCCGGTCACACACAGAGGGGAGTGTTGCCCATCCCAACCGAGGTGCTGCTAGGATTGTGACGGGACAAGGCGTGAGAGCATCTTTATGAGGAAAAGGCCAGAGTGCAAGAAAGATGATATTTCCAGTTCCCTCTCACCAGGGAGTGAGCTGTGATAATCAGAAGCAAGACTCCTGTTGCAATTCCTTGTCACAGCCTCCCTCACTAGTGAGAGAGGGCTGGAAATGTCATCTTCCTTGTGCCCCAATCAGCAGCTGAACCAATCTCCTTCACTCAGTGCAGCTGCTGGTTGTTAAGGTAGGCTGGGAGGAACTGTTACTCAGTTATGCATCAATTACTTAGTTACATGTACTTAATTGAGTAGCCAATGTAGACTATCAGCATAAATGTTTGGAAGCATGGCCAATTTGTATTACTGTACATGTCTAGGCTGCATTCATATCCTATGCATCTTACCTCTTTTTTTAAAATTTTTGATTTGCTTCTGTTTTTTTCTCTCTCTCTTTTCCCCCCTCTTTGTAACTATACTTTTTTTTTAAAATGCTATTAAGTTACTCAGGCACACAAAGTAGAAGAGAACCATTTTGAAGTTAAATGTAAACTCTGGTAGTAACAGCAGACACAGAAAATGAAAAGGCTGATTTAAATCTCACTTTTGAAAAGGTTCCAAGGAACCTTTCAGAGAAGAAAGAGCACAAATAAAACACTTCTGTTACAATCCACATATAGACTGTCATGGTGAAAATTGCACCCATTTTTACATCAAGTGTAAAACAATTCAGTAGGGTTCTGTGACTGGATGCAGAATCTCAGCATGTGAAGACGACAGGTACCCACAGCAAAACAGGAGTGTGCGTGAACACCTCTCTTGTTTCTTACGGGGAAGTACTTTGTTATTGCTGAAGTGGTACTTAGACTCTTAACACGCTCTTACCTACTTTTCTAGATCTGGCAAATGGCAATAAAATGTTTTCATAATTATATGCCCTGAAACTAGGTACTTAAAAATCTCGTTGCTTTAAATAGTTTCCTACTAAGAGTGTGGTTTAAAATAAAAACAACAGAGTTCTACAAAACCAGAGAAAGCAGACTATTTATTTCTCAATAACATGTTATCTTACAATTATACAATGACATTCACACTGCACAAAACCAAAACCAAACACTAAACAAGAAATCCATATTTTATCTGCCACGCTAAGCTCTGTCCCAGGAGTGCTATCTTACTGAGTGATGTGCTTTCAATTTGTCATACCCAGTCTAAACCATGAATGACTAGAACCTCTGGGATGCGATCTCTAAGCTCATTCACCCCCTTCTCCTTCCTCTTTCAAAAAGTTCTGTCTGGCTGTCTATTTTGTAAAAGTTTCTGAGGCTGAAGTTGGGCTGGGGCAGATCTCAAGGAACTCATTGGAGAGGAAAAACCAAACTGCAGCGGAAAATCATACTAGGGAGCTTCATTCTAGCTGCTAGAATGAAAGGGATTTCTCTATGTCTCCTCACCCAATGAACATTTCTAGTGCCATCAGAGATCCAGAGTGTAGGAGAGCACTGGACAAATCTAGGGTACCATTTAGCATCACGCTCCCCACTCTTTTTAGTACAAGAAGACACTACTGAAGAAATAGAGGTTGGGACAGTAACTTTTGAAGATCTCTAGTCCAAGAATCCCCTGGCCTCTGGGGGCCAAGAGATTCTGAGCAGAGTAGTATAGACATCCTCTATGAAGTACAGTGGGCCCCCAGTATCCACTGGGGTTTAGTTCCAGGATCCTCCATGGATACCAAAACCAGTGGATGCTCAAGTCCCATTATATATAATGGTGTAGTAAAATAGTATCCCTTAAATAAAATGGCAAACAACTCAAACATGTGCCAGAGAGAACCTGAGGATTAAGGTATGCCTACACATCAGCATAGTGCTCAGTATGCAGCAAAATCAAGGTCTACTTTTTGGAATTTTTCTTCCAAATATTTTTGAGCCATGGTTGGTTGAATCCATGGATGTGGAGCCCGTGGATGCAGAGGGGTTACTGCATGTGTACCCACCTAGCTTCATTTCTGATATAATAAGGGAGAACAGTGAAGCATTAGCAAAAAGGAGTAAAGTCCAGAATGTACTAGATCCTTTGGGGAACTGACTCATATATTTCTCCTATTGCAATCAATCTGATGTTGGTTTGACTACAGATTACATGAGGGAGGGCATAGTCTGCATACACCCCAACCCATTTTTGAAATTGCCACAACAGCAGTAACAGTAAAAGAAAACACCTCCTTCTTTTAAAGCAGCAAATTCAGCAGCCGCTAAGAGAAACAGAGGGAGAAGAGGAGAGTGGGAGATTCTTCCTTTCAAAACAAGCTGGGCAAAGTGTTTACCCTATTTTTTCCCATGCTAATAGTACTCCCTGAAAGAGTGGCAGCTGATGGCTTCCATGTCAGTGGGGCAATGAATTTGCTCTGGGTTTTTATCCATATGTTGAAGGTGCTATCCAAGGTGCTGACTCCCATTCCCCGAATAGGTTCGGCATGCATGAAAGGTCCTTTAAAGTCTCATCTAAGGCCTGGAAAGGATTTTTTGCCCAGCCCCCTCCACACCTGCCCCCCCCCCGCAAACACTGAAGTCATCAGCCACAGCTGCCTGGAAGCCTCCCAGAAACCTCCTAGAAGCACTGTTATCTTTGTAAGCAAGCACATACATGTTAGGCGCCTTGTTTTGAAGGGGAAGCATCAGAGTTCTGCTAACAGCACAGCAAAGTTAGTGGGAACAACTAGCTGTGGTTTCTTGAAAGAGCCGGGAGAAGGGAATTTAGCCTTAGGGCCCAGAGAAATTATCTACCTCTGCTCTATCTCTTTGTTGAGGCATGGCTGACATTAATGGTCATTAGTACCCCTGGATAGTAATAAATTTTGGGCTTCACAATACTTTATTGAATATCTCAGCACTGTAGGATTCTTTAACTATAACAAGGGCACAGTCCTTGCTGGGGCATGAGCCACTTCATATCAGTGCTCCTTCTTCCCAGGTAAACTTGCTTGGAATTCAGCTGTAATTCCTTCATAACTTGGAGCTGCTCTTAGTGAGCCAATTAACATGGAGTGTACTGGCTGGAGAACTGTGGAAGCTGAAGTCTATCAACAACTGATGGCCCTTTGTCACTGCAGTCAATGTATGAAGGATGTATTCTATAGCTCCTGGCCTGCATCTTTCAGTTATCCTTTGCTTTAAACACTTATCATGTCTTCTGATCGTTGTTAAACCCTTAAAGCCCCAGAATATGAAAGATTGTTCTCTAACTCTGCGCTATGGATTTCTGCTCTAACCATAGAGACTGATTTAAGTGACAACTACTACGTAGTCTTAGAACACATACAGTGCTGTATAAAACCTCTCTGCGCGCAACTGGGGAACACCTCTGCTAACTTCATTAGAGATCTATCTGTGTACAACAGGCCTCAATGACACAATGATGGAAAAGACAGATGGAAACATGCACGTCATGGATTTGTATGCCAAAAACCTTCTACTAACTAAGCAGCTCTTTTGTCACTGACCTTGCAAAAGGAAAGCCCTGGGTCTGGCACCTAATCTTCATATTCGTGCCTCCAGAGTCTTCAGTTTTGTAAAATATACACTTTTTACCTCTTGTTCTTTTCTATTTGGCCTTTGGAAAGCTACATGTATGCTAAAGAACCCTCACTCTTTGCTATTATGAACACTGATAGTTGCTAAGTTTGTAGAGTATGATATGATTTTGTATTGTAATGTATGTCACTATATTCCATAATATCTATATGCATATTTATGTTTAAGAGTGACAACAATAAAGCTTACAGCCATTGCTATTGCATTTGTACCATCTTGCAGACAAAACTATACTCTGCAACAGAGGCAGATCCCTGTAAGCACTGTAACTATATGATCAGCTTTACAGATCTTTGAATTCATGCTTCCCTCTCTCATTTTGATCAATTCTGCCAGTAGATGTCGAATTTTAAAATTATTCAAGGATTTGAGGGGTAATAATGACACTGCAGGCAGCAAGTCCTATTGCTCAATAGATGTACCAAAAAGCCCTGTACATGGGAGGATGGTAGAAGAAAAACTGTGCTCTCAAATGGGAATGAGGCATAAGTTGCTGTTTCATCTGGCCAACATTCAGGCAGAGAATTCTACTAAACAGTCCTCAGGTTTGTGCAGTCATACAGTCCCAAAGGTATTGTCAAGACGGACCACTGAGCTGATCCACTATGGCGATGTCTGCATTCTATGACATTTTTCACTGTCATGAAATATTTGTAAGAGGCATAGCACCATTAAAAGTCTCCTGCTCTTCTCAATTCTGCTCTCCCACTAAACAGTCCTGTGCTATGTTTTTGCTCTGATGCAGATAATAGTGCCCTGCTGCTTGACTGTCTTCTTGCAAGACCACAGTCCAAGACATTATTATTTGCAAGTACCTTCTCCAAAGATGAAATTATGGTCATGGGCATGCCCTAACCTCCTGGCCTGGTCTTTGTTTTGGACTTACATCTGACAACAGGCCCAGCTCTGTTCAACCATTAATAGAGTGTATAGGCTAAACACAAAAGAAGAGCAAGTGTGCTTAGTCCTTGTTGAAACCGTTTCTCCTCCTACATTTTTGCTGCCTTCTACTTATGGAGAATAACTTTGTGAGGAAAGAACCTCTCTTATTTGTAGAGGCTCTCCATGCAGTCTGGGCCAATGACTTTCCAGTGCGTAAAACTGCACAGGAGAGCTTGTCTCCGTTACAAAGCTATCCTCTGCCCATGAAGGCCAAAGAAACATGCAATTTCTCCCTCCTCATGTGTTCAGCCTACACACTTTACCAATGCCTATCTAGGGTTCCAGTTATAACTATATGTGATAATCTATTGAGCAATCTGCAGGGGGAAAAATACGTTCCAGTTTCAATGCCTTCTCTGCAGTTCATTTTATATTTTCCAATTTCCTCAAATATATGCATAAACTGCTGTCTCCTTAAGCTGTAATGTTATTTCTACATTTATGGACCATTGCTGTCATGCAACACAAATCCTAGCAAGCTGGCACATTAGAGGCATTTGTTCTATCACATTTAGATGGATTCCTGGCTTTCACTCTAGTGTTTAAAAATAAAACAGCAACATCTATTACTTTTTAAATTTTATTTTATTTTCTTAAACTGAGGCACTACTGTGAAGCATGTAAAATCTCCCGTCACTTTGCTGGTAGAATAATTCCTTCCTGTTTGCTTTATGTTGCCTAATTTTCCCATCACCTGTAATGAGTGTATGCGTCTCTCCCTTCCTCTTTGCTTTACCTCCCTCTACCTGCCACCTCTGCTTTTTCCAATGTCTGCTGTAGAAATGTTTTTGTTGTCATCCATATAAAACTAGACTACACCTACCAGTTCTGATTCCTAAAATTAGGAATGAAGATTAGTGGGGGAGAGGGTGAATAGAAAGAGAGACACAACATTCTTCAAAGTACAAAATATTGAGGTATATAGAAATGGCATCTCTTTGTAATGAAAGCGCTACAATGAAGGAAACTGGGTACACTGAACAGAAGTTTAATGTACTTTCAAACATATATAAAAGAGAGAGAGAAAGAGAGAAGGAAGGAGAAATGAGCACAGAGGACTGAGATAGGTTAGTTCTAAGCCCTTTGGATCATGTGCAGGATATTTCACATGCTCCCTCCCTGCTCTTTCCTGACACATTCATTCTGCTGTTGTTCTGGGATCTCCTAACAGTTCATGTTGTAGTACTTTATTTTATTAAAGGCTTTGCAGCTCATCACTGGCAAAGTTCTGGAAGTCACTGGCTCCCACAGATGGATGCTATCCAAACACTGTCAAACGCAAGTAACTGCAGTCTCCCAGATGGTTCTACCTCCTTCTCTTTGCTGTCTACTCTGCCTGCCCCCATATTGCTATATTTGGGATGAATATTCCAAGATGTAACCTAAAGCTGGCAGCTGGAATTCCTATTCTCATTCTGTGTAAATATTTCCTTGGAATAAGAAAAGATTTTAAGCTAATGAACACCAACATCATCACAGAATTTAACAGCCCTCTACCTGTGCCAAGTCCACCCACCGAAGGGCCCAACACTCAAGCCCTCAAATTTTCTCAGGCTGCAATCTTAAGAGCACTTATTCTGAAATGAAGTCCTATTAAGCTCAGTGAGAATTGCATTTAGGTAAAGGTGCAAAGGATCACACTATTAGAGACTCGTCTTAACCTTTCAGTTTCTATAACAAATAACTTTATTTCATAGGGTAGCCAGCTGCATTGATGAGTCCTCAGATGACAAAACTGTAGGACTCAGCTGAAAGTTCTTCTAAGTTTCTGAAAGAATTGATGAGGTAGGGGTGTGTGTGTGTGTGTGTGTGTGTGTGTGTGAAGGAAAGAATCTACTTCTACTGATCTCTCTATCAGGTCACCTTTTATGTTACCACCATGTGTTTTATCTGCTTGATGGCAGCAAAGGCATCTCCTGGACTTCAGTGACAACTTACAGTCACTATTTTTCCCCTTCCTAGCAATTTGTACAGAAGCGATGTAGCACTTTTGGTCCATCATACATCAGTGAACTACATGTCCCATCCTACTTCACCACTGGCAGGGCTTGCTAGTGCTGATGGGAGTCCCATAGCAGCTGAAAGGCCACAGATTCCCTAGCCCTACCTAAGAGGAGAGTAGGGGCTCATTCATACCATGCAGATATAGTGCCATGATTCCACTTTGAGTGCGATAGATCTGTCCTGTGGAATCCTGGGATTTCGAATCTAGGGAGGAGCTTTCAGAATTCTAGGCCAGAGAGTTCCTTTGGTGCCTCCCCCACAATACAGACCCCAGGATAGCATAGAAATATTGCCATTGCCCTTAAAGTGGAATATAACTCTACAACTTTATGGTGTGAAAGAACCCAGGAAACACTTGTCTCAATATGACTGGTGTTGCATCAACATTATATCATCATGATGCCAATTACAATGAACTTCACTTCCACTGCAAAATGTTGTAAAGCAAAATAAATAGATAAAGCAACCCCACCCCTTGCCTAATTTACAGGAGGCATTCAAGCTCAGATCTGTAGACAGGATGGGCTGACACTGCTGCCAGCTCTTTCAGATTGCCTTGAAATCTTAGAGTATGCAGTAAGCTATTTGACTGAAGCGAATGGTGCACTGCAATTATGTGGAAAGGAGTAAGCCATCTTTGGAATGCAGTGGCTCAGATCTCAACCAAATGATGTCTTGAACCAGCCAGGGTCAGTACTACTTGCTTTAGATGAAATACTTAAGAAGATCCTCCTGAGCAACTGCGGTATGAACTACATCTAGTTAATTATCCCAACTTCCAGCAAATGGAGGGATGCTTTAAGAATAAAGATGCATTTTCTGATCTTTCTAGCAGCCCCTGATTAATATGCCCTCTGTAAATTATCTTCCTCAAGAACATCATTAGATCCATAAGGCATTGATAAGAAACATCAAGAAACCTTTTAAGGCCAAGCTGCATGTTATTGTATGCAAAGGCCTGTAATACAAGCCTGGCAGCTGTTTCTTCTGCTCACAGCATCCTTCATCTCACAGTGGCCATCCAATTACCTTAAGTAGCCCACAAGTAGGATGTGAAGGCACTAGAGCCCTCTCAGTGTATGTCCCCATTTGTGACAGTGAGACATACTGTTGAATCAAGAAAGTTCTGGTGGCAGACACCAATACGGGACCTTCACGTGACTTTACATCAGGGTGAACACCTTTTGGGGGATCTTGGGGGGCCAGCCCTCCCTCCCCTTTCCCCCCCTAAACTGGTAAATTATATCTAGAAAAACTTCTGGAGAGTGCAATATACTGCTTTTTATGCAACAAGATACCATGGTTCCCAGCAGTCCTAGATTCTGTTGAGCAGCCCTATGGCAGTATTATATTTCTGAAGATTTATAAACCACTTATACCTCAAGATTTCAAAGCTGTGTACAACAACAATAAAGCACATTACATAAAGCAAGGGTGAGCAACTACAGTGGGCAGGGAACAATTCTCCATGAACCCTCCCCCAATGGGCTACACATGGTTGACAATGCTCCTCAATATCATATACTGGCCAAAATGGCAAACAGAAATGGCATGACATGAATTCTAGCTGTCATTTTTGGTTAGCATATGGATGAATAAAGTATTTTTAGGCTGTAGGAGAGTGTTTTGGTTCAAAGGGAAGTAATTGGCACAGGTTTGAGGTGAAAATCACTTCAAAGTCACACTGAACACAATTAAAAATTGGAGGGATTGAGAGATTGGAGGAGCTTTGGGATTCAGGGGCTGGACTTTCCCCACCCCAATATTAAACAATATATCAGTGTATCAATATATACAAGATCAAATATATAATGCTTACATTTTAAGACGCTCAGCAATTAGAGAGGAATAGCCATGGAGTTCCGAACAGCCATGTGGCTACCATTAATGGCTAACCCCCCTCCCCTAAATCTGGCACTTGAGGCAAATTATCTTACTGTTTAATAGCAGCGTGACTTCCGAAGAGGCTCCACTGTTGCTGAGCTTTCTCAGCTCCTAAAGCTGCTGAATATCTGGAGTATGCACCTCTTCTAAGATTTTAGAATAGTTCCAAGGAGGTACAGAGGTGACGTGGAAGATGGACTACTGTGGAAGAACGAGGATAGAAACCAGCCTGTCAAACAGAGTTTTTATGAAGCAAGAACCCATGGAAACTAGTTGCTGTAGCTCTAGAGCTGAACTCTTTATTCTTACAAGGGCCTTCTCTTTTTATGATGTTCTAAAATATGGAGCATTCCACCACCTGCTCATAGGATCTGAACCACTCTTCTTCTTTGCACCCCTAATTGCACATTGCTGATGATAGTCTTCCCTTTCACCCCTTTCCTTTCCCCATTATCCAGCCTGAGTTTACCACATGTTTCCTGGCAAATGAATATAGCAAATAAAATCTATGTACACTTGGCCCTCCACATTTGCTAGGGTTAGAGGCACAGGACCCTTGCAAATGTGAAAAATTCACAAATATCAAAATTTGTGTGTCTCTGGGAAGGGGGCGGAGGCACAGGTGGATAGAGTGGGTACCCAGCATCTAAACCAGGTCAGGGAAAGGAGATGGTTGGCATGGTGGTCCTGTACTTCCTCCCTCTTGCCCATCTCCTTCCTTGGGTGTATAGAGAGCTTTGGGAGAGGGCTTGTGGTGCTGAGAAATCAGGCTCTGGGCTGTCCTTGGCTGGCCAGGCAGTGGCTGGTGGAGGAGGAGGAGGACTGGAGGCAGGTTTTTAAAGAGCTGTGCAGCCTAATTGGAGCCACCAAGAGGGATGGTTTCCCCCAGTCAAAAGAAATACCTGAGGTGGAGGGGGCAGGTGTTGGAGAAACTCACAAATAGTCAAATCTGTGAATATCAAACCCGCAAATGTGGAGGGCTGATTGTATATATTAATATATAATATGCCTGGTTTATTCTAATTGCTCACTAGCTTCAGTACCTCTTGCCTCTAAAATTGGAGCAGGTGATCAGGGCTTTGTGAAGCTCTGCTAGCCTGTCTTAAGTTTTATATTAGAGTTCATGATCTGGAGTATCTCAAGATCCAAAAAAGCACTTACATGGACAAGTTAATACTCCCTCCTCTTTCTTTGGGTTTATGGTGTGCACCTAACTGCCTCTATCCCCTAAGTTGTGCTTCTGTCTTTGGCTGCAACCTGCCATTCCAGCCACAATTTCAAGACCTGATCTAGTTGGTGGAGCTAAAAAATAAATTAGTTATCCTCAGGTTTTGAAATATGCCCAGCCCTATTTGTAAATAATTGAACTGGGAGGTTTTTGGCTGAACTATGGAAATTCTGTTCTGCTAAATCTCATGTTTGCCACATTTCTTGCATATGATGCAGCAAAAAGATGCCATTTATCACCTCCCCATCAATCTATTAAGCAGTTTGACCCTTTCTCCCAGCATTGGTGTAATTTATTTGCTGTGTATCAATAGAAGCTGAGATTTTTCACTGTTGCTCCTACTCAAGAGATCTCTATAATTTTACAGTAATAAACACACCTACAGGAAAAGAAAGGGAGAAAGGAACAAGAATGCACTGCATTGGCTGGAAGTTTTCCCCACCTCCAATTTATTTGACAGACCCTCTAATCAGCAGTATAAACTCCCTTGAGCCAATGGTTTCAGTCAAATACAAGACTTTACCCTGATTAAGAATTTTCATGGCTGCGGGATAAGAATAACTCTGAGATTGGTAGAGCCCAGGTTGATATGTTAATAATACACGGATGATGGAAATTCTCTCCCCACTGCCTTTTTTTATTTGTTCCCTCCATTTTTTTTTCTGCCAAATGAAACTTCAAGCTCCTTCTATGACTAATGGGATTTCAGAGATACACAAAGTGCTGATGGCTACCACTTTGTACTTGATGTTGTTTGAGCGGAGCAGCTGACAAAGGAAAACACTTCAATTAGCCAGGGCACAAGCAGTCTTCTTGAATTTTTTGGCTGCTGCCACAACTTCAGCAGTAAATGCAGAAAAGGTGTACAAAAAGGAATGGAAGGGGCAGCTTCAGCGAGACAGCAGCAGTTTATGGTCAACTAGCTCAGCATGGGTTACCAAATGACTCCAAGGGTTTAGACTTCACAGCTGTCTGAGGGATCAAGGCCAATGTGATTTTTGTGTGTGGGCAACGGTCCCCTTGAAACATACTGTGCCTCTCCCTAGCCCCTTGATTAATTAGTGTGTGTCTAAGCAGCAAGTAGACTGCCCAAAAGGGCCAGGTTCAGGGCAAGCCCTACTGTTAGGCAAAGTGAGACAGGCATCTCAAGAGGTGAGTGTCGCGAGGCAGAAAGCCTAAGCAAGGTATGGGAGGACAGAGCTATGTCTTCTGCCCTCAAGTGTGGTAAAGGATGCTGTCCCATTTCCAACATAGAAGTAAAAGTCTATTATGGCCCCATAGTCCTAAGAATAGGTGCCGTTTTGTACTCTTCCTCAGATAGAAAAATAATCTCTCCCCACCCCAAACTATTGTTTTAAGTGGAACAGTGAACAAAGTTCACAGTCCGTACAACATGAAGTTGTTCAGCTGAAAAAGACAGGTAGGTTTCCTAGCCCACCACTGCACACTGAAGCAGCATGTCCTATTCCATGGCTGGCACTCACGTATACTGACTGCTCAGGCAAACAAGATGTCTGCGTGCTACAAAGGAAAGCACACAGCAAAAACCTAGGCAGGGAGATCTAGGGAAGTAACTAGCTAATCTGTCTAGAGCAGTGATGCCCAACGTGTGACTCTCCAACTCTTGTTGGAATGCAACTCCCATCACTGGCTGCTCTGGCTAGCTATAGACAGTCCAGTATATGGTAAGCCACAGAAAGAAAGCATGAAAGAGAAATCTATCTCCCAAGCTTCTTCAAAGGCAAAATATTCTTAGCTCTCTAACTTGAATCAAACCCATCTGATATTCTGTATTCTATTGTGGTCTTCACTGATGCTTCAGAGAATGTGAGGAATTAGCAAAATCTTAGAACGTGGCATGGGACTGGGTGGGTTTGGACCTTTTCCAAATGGCCAGTAGGACTCTACTGAGGTACCAAATTAACATGCATCATAGGATGCCCTTCACATAATTAGCCAGCCGCTCCAGTTTAAAAACTGACAAATGCTTTCATGAACTCTTGATTCTTTTCTTCAAAACCAGTGGATCTGCCTAGTGGAACAATTGCAAACATTATACAAACCTGAGAAAGCAATCCTTCTAATTTTCTTCTCATTGTTTCCTCCTGGCTGGGGATGTTTCTCAGCATCAGCACTCTCTTGTAAGCAACTCTCAGAAAAACACTATGCTGATTGAGACCCCCCTCTCCCCATAAACAGCTTGCCACTGTTCATCATTTTGTAGTCCTGCACAGAGCACTACTTACAGCCTTTCTCTATATTACATTTTTAAACCTGTGTACACCTAAGATGCTTTGTGGGTGGCACATCTAAAAATAGTGTGTGAATGTATGCAATGGCTTAAGATCAGGGTACCTTAGGGATCACCATATCCTAAAGGATCCTGCCTTAAATTAAAATGTGCCTTAGAGGCCTTTCCCTAGATCCACTCCTCCCCCACCCCCATTTCACAGTTCCTACTCTGTGGTAGCACTTTGGTGCTGGATTTTTTTCTCCAGACAAGTATATACCTGGTGCAAAGACTATTGCCCTTTCAAGGCCAGGTGAACACATGCTTTTATTTTTTCCTGGCCTTTGAGAATTTTGTATTTAAACTCTGTCCTTATATGGTTGTGTCTAGTAAGAATTTGTTGATCAGCTTTATTTCGCTTATAACTCTGTCTCAATATTGTGGAATGTTCGCTCAGGAAAGGCCTGTATAGCATCCTAGTTTGTAGGTACCAGACTAAGGCCATTTCCACACCGGGCTTCTGTAATGGTGCAGAGCGACCTCTCACGGAGGTCTTCTACACCGTAGAGTGGACTGGCGTGGACTACTTTTTGTAGTTCCACACCAGAATCCACTCAGGAGCAGCCGGAACTAGCCGCGCTGCGTGTTTTTTAAAAAAACTCTTTTTCGAGGTTTTTAAAAAGCACGGAGTGCGCAGCCCCGCACCGCTCCGTCGCCCGGCTCCGACGCAGATTTGCAGGCGTGCACAAATGCGTGCCTGCAGATCTGCCGGGGGCGGGCTTCCGGCTGGCGAGCTTCTCTGGTTGGTGGAGAGCCTCCACCAACTGGAAGCCGCCATTTGGGATGCCGGAGGACTGCGGAGCAGCGAGCTCGCGCTGCTCCGCATCGCGACGGACTTACCCGGCTGCCAGTAAGCTCCGTTTTTGGGCGTTTTCGCCTGTTCCCCCCCCCACACACACATGTGGAAAGGGCCTAAGACTTTCCTATCTAGGCAGGCATTCAGTCCTTGATTTTTAATTTTATCTTTATGCTTTACTTTATGTTTATATTTGCTTTTACAGTTTTCATATATTTGTGGCTCTTAATATTCTAATATTTTTAACATGTTGACACTGTTTAGCCTTTGCTTAAAACTCTAATGCTATTTTTGGATCCCCCCGCCCAACTGGGTGGTATATGAACATCTTAAATAAATATATTATTGGTAGTTGCTTTGCTATTATTTTTACATTCACTTACATTTCTACATTTTTTTTCATAAAAATATATGCATATAGGGATCTACAGGACTAAAGGGTAGAAGAAACACCAGTATGTCAACAAAACAAACATAACTTCCCAAAACTCCCCCAAATGGCAGGAAGACAGCATAGTGCAGACTACCAGGATTCCATAGGATCCAGCTATGGTAGTTAAAGTGGAATCGTCGTGCTATAATTATATAGTGTGAAGAGGCCACTGGTGCCTTCTATGCATGTTAGGTTATAACTCCCATTAATCCCAGCCAGCATGGTCACTAGGACCTGCATCTTACCCAACCTCAAGCGCTTCTTTTCTGGGGGAATCTTCCCTCTTGGTGGCTTCGATTAGGCCATGCAGCCTTTTGAAAGCCCACGTCTGGTCCTCGTTCTCCTCCTCCTCCCCCAGCCAATGCCTAGCCAGCTAAGGGGGAATCACAGCCCGAGTTCTCAGCACCACAAAGCCCCTCCCAGTGACTCTCCACACCCACAGGAGAAGACGGGCAAGAGAGAGGAAGTACAGGACCACCAGGCCAACTCCCCCACTTCCCTTTCCTTTTCCAGCCTGGTTTGGACTCTGGATACCTACTGTCCCCACTATGCCTTGGCTCCCTCCCCACCGACACACACACACACACACACACAATTTTGATATTTGCAGGTGTTCCACTTTTGTAGGAGTTCTGTGCCCCTAATTCTAGTGAATGTGGACAGTCAACTGTACTTTGTTTATTTTTGAATTTCACCTCCTCATTAGAGGTCTCATTAGAGGTCTGGTATGCTTAGCTTACTTTGAATTCTACCTCCTCATCAAAAGGGCTTCTTAGGGCCAGGTGAACACATGGAAGTTGAAGATTGTGTTGCTACCAGATTCTGCTCCCTCCACATATGTATATTTGTTCAGCCTAAAGAGACTGGCTGAGAGTGGTCTATTGTGACCCCTTAAAGATTTTCAAATGTATAGCCGGTACTGGGAGGCCAGAGGGTATGAAGTATGAATGTGTGAATTTAACATGCTAAAATGCATAACCTTATTTGTACCACATCCTATATGTGCATTATATCTTCCTTAATTTATCTTCTTACTTTATGTAACTCTTAGCCATCTTTCAAGACTTTGGCCTTCCAGGACAGCTTACAACATAAAATGGTTAACATTCAGTATCAATCAATAAAAGCATTCGAAAACTTAACAAAAAATCTACAGTAAGAAGTAACGCTAATCATGTGCAGGAACAGGAACTAAAATTTGAACCTCAGATTTCTAACCTCAGATTTCCAGAGAGAAATAGATGCAAAAGATGGAGGGAGTGGGGATTGTCCAGGACTCACTTCTTTTCAGAAATATGGCCCAACACTGTGCTCCTTATTTGCTGCCTTTGCTGGTGATCCAGCACTGAGAATGCCAGACTCCAAGTTGGTTCCTTAGAGTCCTCAGAGGTTATTCCAACATTTTTTCAGATGAAAACTGGTATACATGTGGCCAAGCAACTTTTCTCCAATGAAAATCAGAACATGTGTGGTCAAGATGGCAAAAATTATTGATGAAGAAGAACACACAAACTATGAGAAAAGGCATCAGTTTTCTTTCATCTGAGCCTCCTGGGAAGAGTAAGATTCCACCCTCTCCTCTCCTTTCCTCTCCTCTCCCTCTGCTGAGCTGAGTGTAAACTCGGCACTTTGAGCTCAGTTTCCAGCAGTTAAAGTAAGCTAAGGACAAAGTGAAAAAATGGGAGGAGAGGAGAGAAACTGGAACACTTTAAAAGCAGCTGAAAATAAGAATCAAACAGGGCTGTTCCTGCCAAATTGGAACAATTGGAGGGTATATCATGGTCCTTTCGGATTCCTGCCCAGCCATGTCCTGGCTGATAGGCACCAGATCACTGTGGCCTTTGTCTGGACCTAGCTCACCTGTAACTTTTGCTGTGATATGTTTTAGTGTGCTTGTTGTTGTTGTTGTTGTTGTGTGCCTTCAAGTAATTTCTGACTTATGGCAACCCTCGGACAAATCTATCACAGGATTCTCTGGGGGCTGGGTGTGTGCGATGTGCCTAAGATCACCCAATGAATTTCCAAGCCTGAGGAGGGAATCGTATCCTGGTCTCCAGGGTTGTAGTCCAATGTCTAAACCACTAAAACTATGAAATTCATGGCATCACTCCAAGTTGAGAGACAAGCTGAAGTCATATGCACCCACACACACATACACAAGGTTAGGTTCTCAACTGCTGCCCAGGATAGAGGTTAAGAGAGGAGGGTGCAATTATTACTCAGTAATTATTATTACTGAGTAATAATTATTATTACTAATATACTAATTATTATTAGTCCTAGATACGTGAGATCTATTCTAGGATCTTCTGAAAGAAGTAGTGACTCTACTACATCTGAGGCCAGGACTAGGCTGTGATTTTTTTCTTTCTCCTTTTAGGTACAACTTTAAACAGCAAGCACTTGTACACCAAAGATGAGATAGAAATTCCTATAAATGTTTATTGCTGGGGGTAAAAGTTCAATAATAACAAAGTAAATAATTAAAATTGTGCTGCTTTCTCATAACACACTAAACAAGCTGCCTGAAATAGCCATCTCATTTTGTCTAGTGGTAGAGATCAACCTTGTCTGGGTATGTCTTCCTTTATTCTGTTTTGTGTGCAGCGATAGAACAGTTTTAGGGCATATTTCTAGGCAAATTGCATTCAGACTGTCTCCAGCCTTTAAATAGATAACCTGCCTTAAAGGATGCTGCATAGAGTTAAAAAGGGTTGTCTGCTATGAAAGAGCATAGACTTTACCCACATGCAGAAGAGGCAAGTAAAAGTTACAGAATAAAACAGGCAAAATATTTGACCTAGATCCTAATTAGAAGGGAGTGTTGATTTAGTTGTGAGCACTCTAGAACAAGGCTGGGGAAGCTTCTGGTCCTCCAGCAGGGCCTTCTTAGAGGCTCCTTCTAAGACCTGGACTTCTCTTTCCAAGGTGGCTAGAATGGCTTCCTCCTTGCTTTCCTTCCATTAGCTGGTAAAGACTTTTTTACTCCAACAGGCTCTCAAGGAACTGAACATTTTTACAGAGGGGCTTTTAATAGGTTGTTGTGCTGCTTTTCATCACAATGATTTTAAGCAGCTTTTTAATTTATTTTTGGTTGTTCGGTTTAAATGGTTTTAATAATTAATTGCATTTTAATGTTAACTTTTTGTATATTTTAGCTATACTATATTTGCTTTAAATTGTGAATAACCTTGAGCCTTGCTTCTGGGAGGAAATGCATGATGTTAACAATAAGAGGAATACAACAACACTCATTCCTATTAGCTCTGGTTAGCCTGGCCATGTATGATTGGAATAATAGTTTGTCAGCACTGGGGAAGCCAGCCCTGCTCTAGTATTTGTCTACATATGGTAAGCTGCAGGTTACTTATGGGGCTTCATCACCATGATTTGTTAAAATCTCTGATCATTATGCAAAGCTTGATTGGAAAGCACACTGAAAATGTTCAGGAGCCAAGGGAGTACAGGAAATACAGAAAAATTAGGCTGAAATCATGACAGCCTTCTGCCACTGTGCCCAGTGAATCCTGGAAGTTCAAAAATTATACTAGGGCCCTTTCCAGACGTGGGGGAGGAGCCGCGCGAAAACGCTACACACCGGACTTCTTCAGCGTCTGGGCGATTCCGTCGGGACGAGGAGTAGTGCGAGCTTGCTCAGGCATCCAAAATGGCGGCTTCCGGTTGGTGGAGGCTCTCCACCAACCGGAGAAGCTCGCCAGCCTAAAGCCTGCCCCCGGCAGATCTGCAGGCACGCACTAGTGCGCGCCTGCAGATCTGCACCGGAGTGCAGCGACAGAGCGACACGGAGTTGCACGCTCCGTGCTTTTTAAAAACCTCTAAAAAGAGGTTTTTAAAAAGCACGCTGTGCGACCAGTTCCGGTCGCTTCGGAGCGGACTGAGGTGTGGAACTACAGAAAGTAGTCCGCCCCAGTCCACTCTACGGTGCAGAAGACCTCCGTCGGAGGTCGCTCTGCACCGTTTCAATTGCCCCGTGTGGAAAGGGCCTAGGTTAAGCTACAGCCATTCATAAGAAGCCAGTGTTTAAGCTTCATTCATATTATCCACTACAGAAGCAAGCCCTCTTGATAAGAGGGAGAACAGGACTTCCAGGGCTCGGCTTTGGTGGAGAGTGGGGAAAGAGAGAGATATCCATAGCCCTTAGGCATTCATACAAGCCAATGGGGTGCACATTTAAAAACCATTCATAATTTCTTCCTCTCACAGATCTCTTTTGTCTGTGAGAATCCCTTAGGCAGAAAACGCTTCCTGATGTTAAAAAAAAAAAAACCCCAAAGAAAACCCCCTGTTGACAGAATTCCTGTCATAATGCTGGACATTTAAATGAATTTACTTTTGAGCAATTCAAAAAGGAAATCAGTCTTCCAAGTTTCCAGATTGTCTTCTTCTCTATATATTGTTTGTTTGTTTGTTTTGCTGTGGTTGAAGAGCATTTTCACTCTGAGGGTGGCCCAGCACTCAGAGCACCTGTGAGCTGCCTGCATACAGTGCCCTGGCTGTTCTATTGTTCTAATAGTTTTATGGAAATAGCTGAACTGAGTTTGTTCCAAGTCATTGTAAGAGTAACACTGTAGGGTTGTTTTTTTCTGAAATTAAATTGCTTTCCAGATAGCAAAACAAAGATCAAGGTCAAATGTGTTTTTCCCTTCCACAGAAACTACTGTCTTGATATGGCTAAGAACATTGTGTTAATAATAATAAAAACCCAACCTCCTCTATACTTTAGCTAATTCAGATGTAACTCCAAACTATGGTTTGTCATTACACGAATAAACATTATACTCGAGTATGACTTCCTCCTCCAAGGGCTCAAATTACAGTGTGGGGAAGAAGAAGGGAGAGCTAAAGAAATTTACAAACTAGGCTCCTGAATAAGAATTATTAAAACTGAGTGCCTCTCACGGTCTAGCTTTCTAAAACAGTAACTTAAGCATCTAATGCAAAAGATGGAGAGTTAGGTCCCCCTCTTCCAAAAAATATTTTGATCCCTGCTCCTTCTTGTACCTTCCTGCACTTCTTATACAGCAAACCAGTTTGTGGTTACAGCTGAACTGGACAAGCCATTGTTTCTCTGGAAATGGGAATAGTAAACCATGAGCAGACTATGGAATTATAACTGCACTGCTCAGGCAGAACAATCTCTCCTCAAATCTTGGAGCAGCACTGCCCACACATCATCTAGACTGCATAGTGTGCCACAAACCAAGAGCAGTCATTGCCAGGTAACCCAGAGGATGAGGAACAGATTTACAATGAATCCCCACAGCAGTTTAACTCTGGCTCATTTCCAGCCGGAAGAAGGACAGAAAGTTATTATTATGCAGGTAACCTAATTCAGAATTAGCCTGAGAAGGAGGGACATGGGTCCTGGTTTTATCACAGTTTGAAGAGTTCATGATTAATTTATTTTCCTCATCTTCAGATGCTCAAGGTGATGTGTCCTTGGCTCTCCTAGTGTTGGCTTCTCACTAGATGGTTTCAGATTTAGTTGTGAGAGCATAAACCCAGATAAATAATCCCCCCCTTCCAACATCATCCTTTGCCACAAAGAAAAGAAGGCACAAAAGAAAATAATTGACTACAAATGACCTATAGCAACAGATAACTCTCTCTCTCTGTCTCTCTCTCTCTTAATGAACATAAGGAATCAATGTACTATAGTGGTTTGAATGTTGAACTAGGATTCCAGGAGATCAGGGTTCAAAAATTGACTCAACCATGGACACTCACCGGGTGACCCTGGGGAATTTGCACAGGGGGAAGGCGATGGCAAGCCTCCTCTGAATGAATCTGGCCAAGAATGCCTGAGTCAGGGCGTGGTGGTGATCAAAGCATGCAGCCCACAAAGTAGTTTGCAGCCAAACCATGTCATGTTGCTTTATTTATGGTTATTGCTTTATTTATGGCTCTGAGATGCATTACCTAGAGAGCAACATTCAATACAGATTGCAAATTGAGCAGGTAAATCCCTTTCCCACCTCACGGCAGCCATGCCCAACTGCAATTACAGCATTCATGATTTCTCTCCTGTCTTTTACTCTTTTGTGTCACATTGGAAATTAGATACGAGGTCACAGCTCATGCCTGTCTTGCACTCTTGTAGTGCTGTGTAAACTATTTTTGGTTCAAGTTTTGATGCAGGACTTTGCTTTTACAGTTATCATCTGTTAGCAATTTTTTTAACCCCCCCCCCCCAAATTGTGCTCAATTATTTTTCCCCCCCTCAGGAAACATGCGATCATATAAGAGACATGCATGTGGTATGCCAAAACAAATGCAATGGCCATTTCCTCCAGCACTCTATCCTTGGCTATGTTGGTATTATTTTAATAGAACCTTATTATTATAGGCCTGTGAGGTACACCAGCAGTTATGCAATCAAACCTCTGAATGGAAGGGCAATGTTTATAATCAAGCATCCCCAATCATAATAACCCATGTGAGAGAAGAATTAGCCCAGGGGTGGGAATCATGTGGCCCTTTGTTGTTGGACTACAACTTTTGTAGCCTTTGCCAGCATAGTCAATGGTGAAGAAAGCTGGGAACTGCAACCCTACAACATCTGGAGGCTGTATGATAGCTACTCCAGATACCAACTATGGCCAAACCATCAAGAAAATGGGAATACTTATTGAACAAGTTCAGTGAGACAGTTGTTCAGATCTTCTGTATGTGATAAATTTACTTTGGTGGAAAAAAAAAACCCTCACAAGTACTAGGCAGGGGCATTCCAAATCCAGTCCTAGCATAGTTGTTCATTGTAGGATCTGCACTGCTGTAGCCTCATGAAATACAAATTCAAGGGGTGTTGCTATGGAGGAGGGAATGAGTGTATTGCTCTGCAAATAAGAATTTTGCTCTCCCTATGAAATTTTCCTTTAGTCCCCGAATTTCTAGCAACATAGAAAGAAAGACATCAAAAATCATTCATGCCTAGAACTCTTCTATTTGGTGTTCCTGCTTTCCCTTGGTCACTCTTTCTGCCTCTTTTCTTTGGATACCTAAACTGTACTTCTAAATGCTCAACTGAGGTTCTAAGCTACTGCAATGCTACAAATTTGGGGAGTGGAGGAAAATTTCATTTGGAGGGGGAGAATTCACTTTGAATTCCATCACTTTGGCCATTTCCACACTACACTGTTATAGTGCTAGCATTCCACTTTCAACATCCTATGGAACCTGGAGTTTGCAATGTAGGGAGGGGCATTCACAATTCTCAGCCGGAGAGCTCTTTGGCCGCAGTAAACTACAAACCCCAGAATTCCATAGGATGTTGAAAGTGGAATAATAGTACTAGAACAGTGCAGTGTGGAAATGGCCTTTGGCATCCTCAAGACCTACACACCCCTGACACATTACATCCCCAAATATAACACTTTCTATTGACCAGAATGAAAAACAAAGTGTATTGTTCCTAGATTATAGGAGTGATTAAGGCTTAAAAAAGCAAACCAGAAGGAATTTGAGACATCCTTGTGGAATCAGTACTACAGGTCTCGAAATGGCTGCCAAGACATCTAACTTTGGGGCAAAGCCTCTCACTCTTCCTCCTCTGTAGTAATAAGAGGAGCATTCCTGGGTCTTCCAGCTCAGCGATATAGTGCCTATTTTGGGTAAATGAATATGAGCTCATTAACTGTTTCAGAGCCTGGGCCACTGAATTAAGATGATTAAAAAAGCAAGTTGCTGTATACTGAGACAAACACAGTACATCCCTTTTTACTTCTCAGTGGAAGAGATGAAATGTTGACAGAAACCAGAAAGCATTGCTATGCACGCTTACCTGGGAGTAAGCCCTATTAATCACAGGGAGACTTATTGTGGAATAAAGATGCGTAAGATTGCATTGCAAGAATGAGTTTTATTCCAGATTCATTAATTAGGCAATTGTGTGGATTCACGCAATCTAAATTTACATTAGATGAATACCTAAATCTTTGACTTTCTAATGACAGCACTGAAAAATTATAGATACCTGATATCATTTGAGACAAAACCTTTCTACTTGAAATGATACAGGTCTTTTGTAAAACATAATATATTAATTTCTGTAAGCAAGTACAATGGTCCCTGTTGCGTTGCAGTTTCTCCTTAACCCCCTCCAGCACAGCTCTATATCTGCTTTGTTGTTGCTGTTGCTGGATGCTTTCAAGCCACTTCTGACTTATGGCAACTCTAAAGCAAACCTGTTATGGGGTCTTCTGGAGCTGAGAGTATGTGACACACCCAAGGGCACTCAGTGGGTTTCCATGGCTGAGCAGGGAATCGAACCCTAGTCTCGAGGGTTGTAGACCAATGCTCAAAACCACTACACTACGCTGGTTCGTACACCTGCTTAGTTTTATATAATTCATTAAAAAGAGAGAAGTAGGTAACTACTCTTTCCTCCCAAAGTACATCACTGATCACCGACATGAAATAAATAATCCTTTGCTACAAAATGGCAGGACCAGAACAAATACTTTTGAGTGTCTTCTTCAGTATCTTCAACTATTAAATCATCTATGCCTTGCTTAGCTTAGCATACTGTAATGCTGGAACTGGAAAGGCAATAATGTTGTTATGGGATGGAGGTTGGTCAAGATGACCCCACAGGATCTTTTCCAACTCTGTACTTCTTGACTCTTAGATATCTGTGAAAAGAGTTATTAATGTGGGTGCCCTAAGGCTTTAGACCTTAAACCTGACAAAGGACAGTTGATAGCCCATAATATTCTGATAATGTATTTCAGTGGGAACTACGATGGTCCAAGAAGGCTGGCATAGCTGTTAGGCAGAGATTGCTTATCTGTCTTCCCCATACTAAATGAGGGGAGGGGGGAACAACTGAGCTCTTTGTGTGTAGCAGGAAGTTAGCCTGTGCTGGAGTGGGTCTGAAAGAGTCAGAAAGCTGACTTTGCTCTTTGCAGAGAATTTCTATAGCTCTTGCAGGGTGAGGGAGAACACGAATCAGCTGGATTGTTAATGACAGGAACTGGCATCTTACCCTCATCCTGAGGATAGTGTAAATAAACCTTGTACTACAGAAAAACCATTACCTTACTTAATAGCCCCTTCAAACAAAACTGTGGGTTGAATGCTGGGACTTCTGAAATTTCTTCCAGCTCAGAAGTGGGGTACATGGAGGTAGATGATATCTTTAGAACGATGAATGAAAAAAAGGTATTATCACAGAACCACTGTAGTTTGAACTGGCCAGTCACAGGGTTACCTTTTCAGCGCCTTGATGCTATCACATCTGTATTTGGATGGAGCTCAGTTTATAAGATGGATGTTGAGTTCAGCCACCTGTTCAACTTTAAATAGCCTCACCACCACGTAGTAAACCCAACTTGTTGCAACTACCAGGTGAAGAGTCCACCACACAATAAAGTTGACTTGGACTGACAGTCACTATGTCAAAAAATGAACTGAATCTTGGTTCTGAAACAAAGCATGCGTTACAAGAACCTTTTAGATTAAGGTGAGCTGTGTGATTTTCATTAAGCATTGGATCCACTAAGAAGAACCTCCCTGCTTGATTTACGAAACAATGTCAAGTCCTTGCAAAACTTCCAAAAGCAAATGAAATGCTGAAGTGTAATTTGGAAGAATCATAAAGTCACCAGTAAATCACTCATCACTTGCCCATTAACTTATTTTGGGAGAGGAATGGCACAAAGCCACAACTGCAGAAAAAGGGGCAACTTAAGAGTAGATTTATCCTTAGAGTGTTTAACCAACTATGTCCATTTCTGCACTACACTGTTATAGTGCCATTATTCTACTTTCAACATCCTATGGAATCCTGGGGTTTGCAGTTTAGGGAGGGGCATTTAGAATGCTCAGCCAGAGAGCTCTTTGGCCTCAGTAAACTACAAACCCCAGAATTCCACAGGATGTTGCAACTGGAATAATAGAATAACAGCACTATTACTGTGTAGGGCGGAAATGGCTATGAGGTGTGAAGCTCATTTGTGATGTACAGCTAATAAGTTATCTGGGGTTCAAACAAGGTTGGGGATATTGCTTGGCAGCTGGGTGGAACTAACAATGTTTCTCCTACTTTAGCTTGGGCTTCTTGTATATAGAAAGGCCAATTCCATTCAGCATTTTTATTTTTCATAAACAAGGAACATATGTTCTGTCATGCTTCTACTTTGTGGACTCTGAAACTCAGCAAACTCATATTGTGAAATGTTAAATATTAGTGTGAAGCAACCCTTAGTGAGTGAAACTGTACAATTGGTACACTTAATCTAGTCGAGGTTATTTGGAGGAGTGGAGAGGATTGTTTAGGGAGCAAGCTGAGGTCAGTGAGTATCAGCATACGATAGCCGATTTGAACAAAGTTGGAGGCCAAAGAAAGCAGTGGCCCTTGAAGTAATGATAGGTCTGATGTCCTATTTATTTTTCATTAACCATAGTACAGCACAGCTGACAACATCCCAGTGCAAAACCAGCTGAAAACATACCAGATTCCACATCTTTTATGGAGAAAGGTGACAGAATCAGTATGGGCTACTGGTTCAAACATCAATGATGATGGAATAATGGGTACAACTTTGGTTGGGACAAATCTGGAACCTGAGCCCTTCCTGATCAGTGCATCCTACATTTCAAAATATTTTGCAGGACTCTACCACTCACCCTAATGTCTTGGTAACACTTGCTGTCTCTGATAATGCTGTTTGAAATCAGGTGACAATTATCCTAAGTGAAAAGAATGGCTCGGGGGTTCCCCCGTTGCCTGTTTTGCCAGCCACTGTCATTCACCTGCTGGCTTCCCACAGCCAAGACCAACCCTTTATTCTTTCCCACGGCATCTGCCACCAGGAGATATGAGCACATGAGAGACATGGGCCATGGCAAGACGTCAGCCTTTCACTGCTTTTCTGCACATCTCTACGTCCACAATGCACTGGCTGATGGAAATGTCATATATTGTTCCCAGCAGCTGCCAGACTCCAAAACACCTTGGGGCTCTGGAGTCCATTACATAAAAATGGATGATAATTCATCCTTTGCATGCTGACAGCTCCATAAAACTTGCTTAATGCAGCTAAAAAAAGAAAAACATTTTCCTCATCAGTTCAAGATGCCGGCAATGAGAGATTACACCAAGGGAGACCTTGCGTATGAGTCACAGAGTGGGATGTTTTTTCAAACACTTGTTTTGAAGGGTAAAGAGGGTTAAGGAAATATTCAGCTTCCACAGATAGAACTTGACAGTTGCTATTCACTCTTGACCATACTGCCATCTGCTTTGCTCACATATATATACGTGGTCCTGGTTTCAACCCTTGGTGTCTCCATGCAGGACTGGAAAAACTCTTGCCTGAAACCCTGGACAGTTCCTGCTAGTTGACAATATTGAGTCAGGTGGACCAATGGGTTCAGTATAAGGGAGGTTCCTATTCTCCTATGTGTGGGAGGGTGGGGTGGGGTGGGGGGAGCCTAGTTAATAAATTGGGTTTGGCTTATGTTATCTACAGTGGAAGAGCTTCTTCTGTCTATGAGAGGCTTCTGATGGGGCACAGACAACCTTGCTGTTGTTGATTCTCCTTTCTCCCTGCAGTCTTCTCCTTCCCCCCTATCCTGGAAATCTGCTATAGAGAGCTGCAGAACCTTTTTGGATCATGAAGGAGGTGGCATTATTGGCTGTAAAAAAAATCCCCTTCCCACCAGAAGGTGTATTCTGAGTGGAACTTAGTTCAAGGCTTGCTTCTACTGGTAGAATAGATATATACCTACCTGTTGGATGCTTTGGCAAAGGAAAGGTGGAGAATTTGTCAAAAAGGAGCTAGTTACTGATATCAAACCTAATGCGTTTAGAATCATGCATGACTGCTTTGCTACATTTTCCATCTCCATATAGGGGAAAGCTACAAGATGCAAAGGACAAAATAAGTCTGCAGGCAGTCTAATACATTTCTGACTCTGAAGTCAAGAGAGCCTAACTTTGTGTGGCCTAGATGGAACACTGCCTGGGAGCTATGGCAAGACTCTTGTCAGTTTCTTTTCCACAAAGATAATAAATAAATAGATAAAAAAATGTACAATGCCTCTTGTATTTTTGTGGGAAAAACATATTTTGCAGCAGCTTCTCATGCAGGCAGGAATATAGGAAACTGTGTACTCCTCAGGTTAGACTTCTCACTGCAGGGGAAATGTTATGCATGTTAACAGTCCCCTTGGCATCCACCGTTGTTAGGAGAGTTAAGGCTGGAATCTATACACAAAATTTACCTGGGAGGAAGTCCCAGTGAATGCAGTGGTGCTTACTTCTGAATAGATATGTATGGGATTGTACAGCCAGATGAGGCTATATTCAGATAAAATACTTTCCAATTATGAGGGCTCTTTAAAAGTCTTGGGGCAGCTGAAAAGTCTGGGTTGTTAGGTTTCACAAGCTAACCACATTAATACAAATTAGATTTGGATGCCGTAGCTATGGTGTGTTACTGGGATACTAATCAAGACAAGTAAGGCAGAATTCACCTTGGACTGAGGTCACACGTGTTTACCAACAGGAAAAAAGTTCTGCTTGGTTCATTTCTAATGGCAGTGTCCACTGTACCTGCTTCTGGAAGCTTAAATATCCACTTATTGGGGGAAGGGGGAGGCATTTGCGGGGTGTGCATGAAGGGAGGTGGTCCTATCACTATGGGAGATGTTGTGGGACATCTAGTGATTGGCTGACCTGGCTACCCACCGATCTGGGAGTAACCTTGCCACCAATCAGCAATGCTGGAGTAGGGGGCTGGGAGGAAGAGCTCCTCTTCTGCTCTTCTCCTATGACATGGAAGCTCTCATGTGGCTTTGCCCATAAATTATGTTTAAGACACTTGGCCATTCTTTCTGTAGAACAGAGCTGGGAATTGTGGCCCTAGTAGGCTTCTTTGGTCTACAATTCTGAGGAGGCCTAGTCAGGATGGGCAATGAAGACGGATTATGGGAGTTGTAGTCCAAAAACATCTAGAGGGTCCCTAGTTGCCCACCCCTCTCCCAGAGGGTCACATTTATGTCCCTGATATTTATGACATGTAAGGCCATGTTTGCTGTTTGCTCTACAGATGAATATGGATTAGGGAATTTCCCCAAAAGTGTGCCCCATCACAGACTTCAAATCGTCATTTTAGAAAATGCTTTCAGAGTTACAATGCAGCTATGTCAAGACACTAAAGTGTAGAAAAGAGCACAATAAAAGAGCCAATGACCAATTCTAGATTCACTGGGTCTAAGTGGGAAGAGGAACTGCATTTCACACCTGAGAGTATTCACTGTTGTGTTCTTAACTGTGGCATTATGTCTTTTCAGAATTGGAGAGATTCAGAAATGTTTCGGCAAATCAGAACCAGAAGGGTCAGTCTCAATCTCTCTCTCCCCCTCCCTCTCTTTCTGGTACAATCCAGTCATTTTTAATGAATTTATAGTACATGCCAACCCATGCATTCCCAGATACTTCGGAATAAGATGGCAGTTTTAAATTCCCATTGATTACAATGGAAGGTATTAAATATGTGCTTAACCTTCTTGCTGTAAATCAGAGTGGGTTAATATTTAACTTTAATTGGATTATTCCCACAGTTAATTTTACTTGTTTCCCATTGGGATGGGCCTAGAACGCATAGCTCTAGGACAAATGTAGTCTCAACAGAAATTAGGTTTGGAGAAAAAGTTGGGTAGTATCAAAATGGATGCAGGCCAAGGACGGGATCACAATCTGTTTCACTATTCACAGTGAAATATTTCATTAAATGAGTATCAGTGAACCCTGAGTATAAGTCTTACTTTAAATTAAAACCACTTAAAATAATTAAAAAAAACTGACACAGCAATGGTGCTTGGAGTGCATGGGGGGCAGGCAGGAGGGGGCGGGGCCACAGTGCATGGGGGCATGGCCGTGGAGCACGGGGTGTGGCCACAGCATACAGGGGTGTGGCTATGAACCCAGACACCCCCAAAAACATTGCCTCCTGGGGTGAACCGCCTCCATCACACACACCCCATCCCTACACAACTGAACTGACATAGTTAGTAAACAAAACCTAAGATTTCAAAATTCGGAAGAGCAAAAGTGTGGAGAACATTCTGCAGTGACTGGGAAACTAAGGATCCCAAAACCACACAGAGAGGATCATGGGAGCTAACGAAATCATGTCACAGTCTTAACATGTTAAGTGGGCATCCCCACCTCACCCCAGCCTCTTACTTTGCTAACATTCACAATTAAATTAAAACAGCTTAAACATATACATATAAAGAAGCACAGGCAAATGAAGTATTTTTATTGCCTCTCCTTTAAGAGGGCCACATTATAATGCTTCTCGTGAACAATGGATGGATATGAAAGAAGCCAAGGCTGTTACATAAGCCCTCCTAAACAAACAGCAATAAAATCTTTATAGCATTCCAAGGCTGTGTATCGTTGGGATAGATGACATAGCTGGCTTCTTTCTTTCCCTTTTCAGGGCCTATTTTTAGTTTCCCTTTTCTCGCTTATTTCAACATGCAAACTATTATAGAAACAGTAAACCTAAGGTGACGGCCAGAGAGAGCCATCAATATCTACAAGTGAAGGGTAAATTTAAATAACACTTTGTGAAATATGGAGGTTTATGAGATGGATTTCCCGATTACAGGCACCCAAGCAGCTGCAAATGTGGTGTGACCTGAGAATCCAAAGTCTTTCCTAAAGCAGTTCTTTAGCAAAGTCAAGAGACCTGATCTGAACAGGGCAGAAAATGCACAATGGAGTGACTTCTGTGGCATTTCAAGAGAGGTAAAACAGGAGATGGCAGAATAATAGAAAGCTTCTCCTACAGCTTCTATTTTGGGGGGAAAAATACTCTTGTTTTCAAGATTCTTCAGGGCTTCATAGAAGAAACTCTGATAGGAAATTTTGATAGGAACGCTTTGATGGTATATTCCAGCATGGCAGGGGGTTGGAATCAGTTGTCCTTGTGGTCTCTTCCACCTCTATAGTTCTATGATTCTAAATTCTCTGTCTTCGAAGCAGATGAAAATAGAAGGATCAACACTGAAGTCACATCTAGTTTTGAAAGTAGTGTCTCATACAGGCCATGAAGGAAAAAAGGGAATAGGGGAAACAAAAACATTGAAACCTGTTTCTGACGTTACTTTAAAAAAACCAAAATCTAAAATAAAGTGTAATGAGCCCCAAATATTCCATGGAGAGCATATATTTGCATGCTGCAGTAGCTGATCAGATATGATTAAATGATAGCATATCCTCCAACTATCCTGATTTGGGACAGTCCCAATTAATCCTCTGCCGTAGTACACTTTCAGTTACTTTCAAAACGTCCCAGTGTCACTCTTCTCCTCTCACTTTCTCCCTTTCTCCTCAGCTTACTTCAGTTGCTGCAAACTGAGATAAAAGTGCAAAAGTAGTTTGTACTCGATTAACTCGGCAAGTAGGCAAAGAAGGGGCAGAATCTTGCCCTTCCCAGTAGGCTCAGGCAAAAGCGAATGCCACAGCCTCTCCTAACTGGTGTGTTCTTCCTCATTAATAACTGATGTTGCTTGGGGCCATACATATCCTGATTTTCATCTGTGTCATCTTGGAAGATATATGGTTGTATAGCAATGGTTCCCTGCCATGCATCTTTTCCTCCCATGCTCAAAACTCTCATTTGTAATGTGCCAGGACCTCAAAGATGATGAGAGAAGCAGCTGAATTTTGTTTTCTTTTTGCACGTTTACTTTCTTTGGAATGCTACTTTCATGCTTCTTCTAAAGGAGTGTCATAAATAATAGGAGGGGTGGGGTGGGGGCAACATAAGCCATTAAATGTTATGACATTCGGTTTGTTCCATTTTTGCTTGTGGAGCCTTCTGTCACCTCCCTGTTCACAGCAGATGGGTTATCTGACCTGCCACAGCAAAAAAGTCGGTGGCTTTTCACATTCTAAATTCACACTCACCATACAGGTTCCAGCCAGTGAAAAGCCACTAATGGCAGAAAGGATAATGTCTCCAAAATAATTTGAAGGGTGGAATATCGGTTATTTGTTTGCGTACATGTTTTAATTTATTCTTATTATTTTATTTATTTGTTACATTAATAGCTTGCTTCTCTTATGGTGAGCTTTTCTCTTCCTCACTTTATCTTCACAGCAGCCTGGTGAGGTAGATGTCTGACTGGCCCAAGGTCACCCAGTAGATGGACTGGTGGGATCTTGAATCTGGATCTCCCAATTCCCAGTCTCACACCCTAACTTCTATACCACAATTGCTCTCACAGTTTCTAGCTCCTTACATACAAAGGGTTCAGGGCACATAATAATCTGATTGTAAGGCCAGTGTTCCATACTTGCAGCTGCACCAAAGAAGGAGCTGCTCTGCTGAGTGGTGGGTGGGTGGATGTGAAAGTATACAAATGTATATGAGATTGCTAGGAAGAATGAGAATAAGATGCAAGGGGGTTTGCCCACTACTGGCGTGCCTCTCTAGAATAGCATCCTTCACCAGAAGTAATGTGGCTTTCAGACCTCCTTACACACAAAAAATCCCTTTCCCCACATAACACAAACATCAAGAAGTGATCTATCACATTCTGTGCCACTGAATGCAACAGCACACTCTTGAGACAGTAATGTATGAATGATGGTCCCTAGATTCGAGTCTGAAAGTCAGAATAGCAAGAACATGGGACTCTGCCTTGTATGGAGTCAGACCACTGGTCCATCTTTGCCAGCATACTGCCTACTATACTGAAGTGTCAGCATCTCCCTGGGCTTTCAGACAGGAATCTTTCCCCAGCCTTGCCTGAAAATGACTGGGATTGAACCTGGCCCCAGGCATCATTCTGAATGCCTCTCCTTCCCAGATCAAGTTCCCTCAGTGTTCTGATGTCCTAGGACTAGTGAGGATCAAGCCTATGAACCTGTGTGCTTAACTGAAGCACAAATGATCAGAGCCTAGTTCCTTCTTTTTCCTAGTAAAAAGACCTGCCAGGGGCTACATTTCAGCTTTCTCAACTTTGAGCTTAATTTGGCTTGCCAGCATTTCTTACTTGGGCACAACATGGCACTGAGCACAGACAGAGACTGCAGGGCCTGGGCCAGATGGAGAGACAGAGCTGGGTTCATCAGTATTTTCTTGGCACAGAACTAATGGAATGTCAACAAAGTTGGCACTTCTTTACAGATGTCCCCCATAAAGCTGGTGGGAATCCTAGCACCATAGTCTCAAATCTCACCCAGTGTCAAGAGGGTAATTGACCTCTTTTGCCCTCTATAAATAAAGACAGAGGAGGATATTGTCAATCCACCACCACATAGCTGTTCGGAGAACTAGCAAGAACAAACTAAACATGATTAGATTTAATTTTTTCTTCTCTAGGGACATTAAAATAACTCTGGGGACTCTTTTGTGCACAAGTCACACAGGCCAAAATTTTAAAACAAAAATAAAAAACTCAAACCCTAGAATACAGAGGAAAAAACAATGACATCACACAGAGAATTCTTTGAGAGCACAAAGCTTTGATAACACAGAGAAAGATACTATGGTTTAAGGGGTGGTGGGAAGGAATCAGCTGTTGGCTTTAGATCTGGATGAGATTAGTTCGAATGCCTGCTGAGTTGTTGGTGACCTTGAAGAAGCCATCCTTACTCTGGAGATTAGCTTTTAAAGATTGTATCCAAATGACTGACAGACAAACTGACTTTTAAAACTCCCACTATCCAGAGTTGCAGTTATTAAAAATACAACAATAATACAGTGAAACAATGTCTAAGGAACAGCCTATAAAACCAAAATAAAAGCAGCAGCTGAGAATTAAACATCACAGCATTTAAGGGGGAAAAAAGCCACGGCAAGATGAAACTCCAAAGATGCAGAAGCACTAAACCAGTTCTTCTGATGTTTGGCAGAGTATAAAGTCTTCACTTGGTGCTAAAAAACTCTAATGTAAGTGCAGTTCTGCTTACTTTGGCCTTTTGCAGTCCACTACTGATCTATGTCTATTTCTTGTTCATATATATTTTCTCTTGGAGCTGCAGGCTTTGGGAAAGCTACTTTGTCCATCATAAATCACATTTAATTTGAACAGTTACACGAGTACAGTCATATGGTACCCCTCAACCCCCTGTCAGATGCAGTTTCTAAAAGTGTGCCTCAAAAAGGATATTTGAGATGGGATCATGAAGTAAATGATACCTACCACTACAGACAGGCTAGATTTCCCTCCTGCCAAAAGCAATTAGCAATTAGCACGGTTTCTAAAATGAAGGAACAGAGACAACACGCAAGAGCACACATTTAGGTGTCCAAGGACAGCAGCCTTGATAACGAAAGTGAAAAGCTAGGACAGTGATTGGAAAGAAGGGCAGTGCACGTTTTGCTCTAGACCAGTCATACAAAGGTTGTTACTGCAAAAACAACAACAACCCCAAACCCTATCAAAAGGTTTATGTGGGAAACCCTGGAAGAGAAGAATTTAGCAGTAGCAAAAAGGGAGTAGACCATGGGCCTAAATTCAGTTGTTAGTTCTCTCACTAGAATAGACCCATTGAATCAATGGAACATAGATAAATGCCAACTTACCAAGTTACCACCGATGCAATGGGCTTACTCTAACTGGAATTTTCAATTGGATTTAGGCTCACGGACTGCAGTCAGTGGGAGTGTTGTTATTGTAACACCAATGGTTGCAGATTCATTTCTCAGGACCCCCCCTCCCCCCAATGTCATGGGGAAAAAGAAATACTTTGTCATCTATGACAATGAGAGGGACAAATCCTGACTCTCACTTCATAGAGTGGGGTGGGTGGGAAGTATATTCTAACAGAAGTGGGGTTAGTCCAATCCAAGTGAATAGTTGTCATTTACTTCCACAGCAGAAAAATGAAATGATGGTGGATTTGGAAACAATGCTGTCATGGAACAAAACTTGTCTTCCCTCCTCCTTTTCTCCTGTCCAGGGACCAGTAATATATGCCAAAATGGGCCCATAGGATTTCTGTTCTAAATCTCCAGGATAAGTTCCTGCCCACAATGGTGTCCTTTCACACTGCATGATTATAGAGTGATGGTTCCACTTTAACTACCATAGTTCTGTCCATGTGGAATCCTGAGATTGGCAGTTTAAGGAGATGTATTAAGAATTCTCAGCCAGAGAGTTCCTTTGGTGTCTCATTAGACTACAAATCCCAGGATTCTATTAGATGGAGCTTCAGCAGTTAATGTAGAATCACAGTGCTATAATTGTATAGTGTGAAAGCACTCTTACTCTTTTTCGGGTGGAAAAAAACCTGACAAGATCAACTGTCTCAGTATTCATTCATCATGGGGCTTCCAAGTCACCACTGGATGATTCTAGGGGGAACATACTGAGATTTTTCCAGCCATTTGGCTTCTATGATTACAGCAACACCCAAGGAAAAATCCTAGCTGTTGTTGTTGTTTCTGATGCTTGTTCAGCTGATTTTGAAACCAAGACACTGGGCAAATAGATGTGAACATGAATGCATATGAACTTGTGAAAACAAGTATCTCTGGAAAAATCTGGAAACTTTAGCCTGTGGTGGGATCTGAGCCTTTTCAAAGTAGGGTTGGGAGCACTGGAAATATACAAAGTTTACATGTTAAAAAATACCTCTGACTAAACAGCAGGCAGCAATCTATATCTGCGCACACTGCCTGGCAGCACTCACTCCTCTGTCACTTTCTTCCAAATTTTTGGTATCTCAGAAGTCTTTCCTAACCCACAAAAGTCCTGACCAACTGTGCAGATCCTGAGGTTTAGAGACCAAGGGATACCCCATCCCTCTCAGCTTAAAAAAAAAAAGCCATCGCCTGAAACTGGCACGTGCTTTGACCAAATCCCACAGCTATTAAAAATCCATGAAGTGAGCCTATGAAAGATTAATTTAGGGCAGTGAATGTGAGCCAGCTCAGAGACGGGAGCACAAGAAAAGTTACAGCTCCGCTGGGTCAACAGCAGCCACTGATTAATTCAATGCTTCCTTAATATCTATAACAAGTAGGTGTCAGGAAATCAATAAGACATGATAACTAAGCAAGGACCACAAAACCCAAGGAAGCGGAGAGTAAACCCAGGAAGACGTTGCCATTGCAAGACTTTCAGCTTCGTTGTTTCTGCCAGAGAGTTTTTGCAGCCTCTAGATCAGGGAAAAGCCAAAAGGGAGTTCTTCCTCCCCTGGTTGGGATATAGGGCCAGAGAAAACACTCCTAGGAAGAGCCATCAGGAAAGCCACTCATTCAAACCAGCTAGACAAACAATCTCATGTTCTCCAGCCATTATTTCTCCCTGGCTTATTGCTGCTCGATTCTGTTTAATGTTGTGTGGCCTAAAAGGTCTGTTACGCTAAAAGTCCTGAATGTGCACAATATATACCCGCTTTCTGGAATGCTATGTCCCAAGATGTGTGCGTTGCAAGTGTGGCAGAGAGTTGCATTAACCTTCGTTTCCGATGCATTCATCTCATCTGCATCTGGAGTTTTGCCCAACATGTGCTTTTGCTATGAAGCAGAGATGTCTTCTCTGTGATATAATTATTGAGAATCTTCTTCATTTTTTTTTAAATGTTCAAAGCAGCCAATGCAATTGCCTAAAACAGAAGTGGAATATATAATTTTGTGCTAGAAGTTCAATTGTCTGCATATCAGTCTATGTCATCCCACGCAATTCAGCCCAAGAATTCTGTAGCAAGGAATGTGGTGATGCCTGGAGAAGTGCTTGGCCTGCCTTCACTCTGGAAACTGGGGGCGCTGAAGGGGAAGAGCAAGTGCAGGCCACACCCAGCCTATTCTTCTGTTCCATCACAGAACCCTAAGAGTCTGCTTCCATTTCCATGACAGCTTCATTTATCATTCTTGAATACCATCCTGTGGCTCAGGCTCAATGATGTCATTAACTGACACCAAGTCAACTTTAAGTAGACAATGAAGACGCTGAAGCAGCTAAAGTTTTTCCATACCTTGGCTTAGTCATTAATCAGAATGGAGACTACAATCAAAAAAATCAGAAGAAGACTAGGATGTAGAAGGGCAAATATGAAGGAACTAGGTAAGAACTTCAAGTGTAAAGATATATCATTGAATACTAAAGTTAGGGTCATCCATGCCATCGTATTTCCAGTTTCTATGTATGGTTGTGAAAGCTAGACAGTGAAGAAAGCTGAGAGGAAGAAAATAAACTTCTTTGAACTGTGGTGCTGCAGAAGAGTTCTACAGATATCCTAGACTACTAAAAAGATAAATGAATACATCCTAGAGCAAATCAAGCCTGAACTCTCCCTAGTAGCCGAGATTACTAAACTGAGACTGTCGTACTTTGGCCATATGACAGGACTCACTAGAAAAGACAGTAATGCTTGGTAAGGTGCAAGGCAGTGGGGGGAAAAGGAAGACCGCATTACAGATGGAGAGACTCAGTCAAGAAAGCCACAGCCCTGAATTTGCAAGACCTGAGCAGGGCTGTTGATGAGAGGGTGACTTGATGATGGGATGGCTTGGAGGTCTGTAATCCATAGGGTCACCATACATCGAAATGGACTTGACGCCAGTTAACAACAATGATGACTTCAACTCCTGGTGACCCTACAACTGTCAGAGCTTCAAGAGATTCTGTTATCTCTCTCAAAAACACGAGGGAAAGAGGTGGTTTGGGTCTACCAAATTTAGTACTATATTATCACGCTTGTTGTTTAAATTGGTTACAAGATTGGATTAAGCTTGATAAGATAAAATTATTAAATCTAGAAGGAGTGGATCTGTGGTCAGGATGTCATTTCTACCCATGGTTCAATAAGGCTAAGACTAATAAGGAATTTAACAACCATTATATAAGAAAAGCCTTATTGAATGTGTAGAGAAGATATTTTCCTAGATGTTGTTGGAAAACCCCCATGAGGCCTATTATGAAAAGGAAAATGTATTATTTGATAAATGGATTAACTATCAGGATCTGACTGAATTGCAAAATGGTCAGATAAGGATCAGGTCACAACAAGAACTCAACGAAAGTGGAATCAGATGTCACTGGCTCCTCTATAGACAACTTAGAAAAAAATTAAAAGTTGTTATTAAGCTAAATGGGTACCGAACGAAAGAAAAAGTCTTGACTACAATTTTGTCCTCAGGAAAATCCAAATTTATCTCTCTAACTTACAAAATCCTACTAAAATGGGCTACAGAAGACGAGCCAGTCAAAACTTCAATGATCAAATGGGCAAAAATGTTTTCACATCTGATTCCTTTGATCAATGGTAAAAAAAATGGGAAAAAAGGTTGAATTATACAGCATGTCAGGATATTAGAGAAATTCTGTATAAGATGTATTTTAGATGGTACCTTATGCCTGAATGGATATCACAAATGGGCCAAAATTTTCAAACAAATGCTGGAAATGTGAAGTTGGTACTTTCTTTCATCAATGGTGGTCATGTAAAAAAACTGAAGAAATTTTGGATTGCCATACATACTCAGATAGAAATAATTTTAGGGTTCCACTATGAAATGACTCCTGAGCTATATATTTTGGCTATTATGAATGCTGATTTAGAGAAAAAAGCTGGAAAAGTATTATTTTATATGACAGCTGCTGGCGGAATGTTAATAGTTCAAAGGTGGAAAGAGAAAACTCTTCTCTCAATGATAGATTGGGTGATGAAGCTTTTTGACATGCTACAGATGGACAGGTTTACATATGTATTAAGAGGAGTCAAATTAGAAAGATTCGTTAAAGATTGGGACTGTGTGATAACATACTTCAGAAATCTATGGGGCAATATCAAGATGGTGAATATTGATTGTTGATTACTTAGATTTATTACACAAGTACAGAGGTATTGAGGGCTGATTGACAGACAAACTGAATGGCGTGGAATGTTTTATTACCTCTCAGTCAGGGGGAAGTCAGGTATGAATGAAGAATGGAACTCATGAACATGGGTTGTATAAAATATGTATATTTTTATTTTCTTGAGGTAGTATGAATGTATATGTTATTCTTTTGTGTTTTCTCTTTTATCAATCAATCAATCAATCAATAAAATAAAAGAGACTCTGTTATCAACAACAGGCTAAGGTCATGCCTGGGGCATCGTTGATTGTGTCTATCCACCTGTAATAGTCTTCCTCTTTTCCTACTGCCTTTTTCCTTATCAAACATTATGTCTTTTCTAGTGAGTAATGTCTTCTCATGATATGTCCAAAATATAAGAGTCTCAGTTCAGTCATCTTGACTTCTAGGGAGAATTCAGGATTAATTTGTTCTTGATTAATTTGTTTTTAATTTGTTCTTTGTTCCTTTTATTTGTATTTATTTTATTTTATTTATATTTTGACAGTCCATGATATCCATACAACTCTCACAAGGCACCACATTTCAAATGAGTTGATTCTCTTCCTGTCCGTTTTCTTCACCGACCAGCTTTCGCAGGCCAACATGATATTCAGTCATATAGCTCTGCATTTGAGGATCTTGTCTAGTTGCGTCATAGCTTCCTTTCCAGATCCTACTTTATTCTATTTTGTTTTCCTCCCAAAATGAGATAATACTAGCTGAGAGCCCTTGACTTCCCAAAGGTCAACTAACACATTTCTGTGTTTGAGGAGGGATTTGTACCCAGGTTTTCCAAGCCCAATAGTCTTGTCTCTCATCCATGACATATTATGGTGTCAGAATAATATTGATTTCATATTTGTAGAAATGAGAAATATACCAGTGCCACATTTGTCTATAGCCTGACATTGGAAAATACATATAAGTGGCATTTAGAATAAGGTGAATCAGATTTAAACCATAAAAGAAATATGGTCAATGCAGCTGTATAGTATACCAATGTGTAAAATTAAGTGTTTTATTCCTGAAATATAAAACAGATTGTAAATATTTCAAACATGAATATTGATTTTATAAGCCTATGAATTCCTCACACACACAAAAAGATTTTGATAGCAACTGTTGCCTCACTGCCAACAGAAGCTATCACCGGAAGTTGGCAATTACAACTCCCAGAATCTCTAGGTCCCTGAATTTAGACTGCAAACCCCACAACCACTGACCACAATGGTTGGAGATTCTAGGAGCAGTCATCCAAAAAAGTAACTTTTGTGAGTTCTGGCAATCAATTGTAACCAGGAACTCAAGTTTGGTCCTTGTTCATTCCCATTTTAGCTCTTCCCAGGTCCACACCATTGTACATCTGCCTCTCTGTCGCTCTCTGTCCCTGGGGAGATCTGCCTGTCTCTTTCTTTAAAACCCGTATCCTCAAGCTTGGGTTATGCAATTTCTTATGTTCGTCATATCTTGTCCCTCGCTGATCACAGTCTCTGTGCCAAGGAGAATTGTTGACGTTTCTGAGCATAAGAGATCAGCTGCCAGGGACTCCCTGCCAATAGAAGCAGAACTCCCAGCAGTGTTGATTCAGTTCTTCCAGACACATCCACACACGTGGAGCACCTTGCTGTTGTCTGTCCTACGCACATGTGTGCCCACGTGTGTCCCTTTAGGAAGGCATCCCACACTGTGGCCATTATTAATCCAGTTGTACCCAAAGGCTTGCTCACTTGTTCTGACCCAGAACTGAATTGCTCCCCAGAATGCTGTCTGCAAATGACACCTCCATTTTCTTTGGCTTGGACAGTGTAAGAAGATGGGCCCCTTGAGTCCCTTGTTCAGAGGTGGCACTGAAGGAGGAAAGCTGGGTGGGATGAGGAAGGACTTACAGGGAAACAAGGAAACAAACAGAAATATTTTCAGAATTATAAAAGTTCAGAGGTTTGGGAAAGGCAGGTTGCAAGTGGCTGGAGGTGGAGAGGAACAGAAGTGAGAGACGCTGACTTTACACAGAGCCAGGCGCTGTCCAGGGTACCTCAATGTCACAAGCCATCCTATGGGAACAATATTCCAACAACACTGGTATCAGCAGTGCTGCTATCACTGCTACTTCTTCTTTTCCTTCTCCTCTCCTTTCCCCATGTTTTTATACTTTTATCTTGCCACATTGAAATTCCTGCTTCCAGATTGTTTTCATAAATAAGAAAATCTTATATTCCTGCTTATCAGAAAGATTCCAGCTCTTGACAAACACTTCTTTGACTTCCACTAATGACAAATGAAGGGCACGAACAGCACAGACCTAAGGCATTGGGAGGTGAACTGCAGACAAGCAAAAGAACCCTGCCTGCAGAATCCCAATAGAAGGGGACCTCTTCTAACAAAAGCACCCAGCCACTAGCCTGCCAATTGATTGATTGATTGATTGATTTTTCTCTTAGCTTTCTTCCAAAGACCTCATGATTTTCCTTCTGGCTTTTATGCTCAAATAACCCTTTGAGTTTGATTAGGTCATTAGCCTAGTGAGTTCCTGAGCTGACCATGGATTTCTAATTATAACTGGACATTTTCCACAACTGAACTCCACAGGCTCCCACTCATGTGACCATGTTGCTTCTTTATGTAAAAGAGAGGGCTAAATTTGGTGGATCTCTTTAGTTTCAGGTTATTAGAGAACAGCTGGAGCATGAGGAATATCCTCTGGATGTAGACAATGTGGCTCCTATACCTGCTGCTTTATTATACCACAGAGTGTATGAGTTACATCTGGGTCTGCACAGTCCATTCACTCCCACCTTGCTCCTCCCCCTTATGCCAACTAGTAAACAAACCAGGCATGGATAGCAAGGCCAGTTTTAGACTGTGTCTGTTTTGTTGATTTACAAATCCTGGCTTGTTTGTACATAATAAACCATAATCTAGTACTAGATTATCCATGCTTCATTTGGTTACTTGCTTCTATGGGTGGAAGAAAGTAGGGGAAAATTAATTCTACACACTAGCACGTAGCCCACACACAACCTGATTTAATAAACCAGAATTCCTAGCTTAAAGAGATGAGCAAACGCAGCTACTGCTTGCTCAGGACCAGCCAGTGAATGTCACCAGTGAATGCAAAAAACTCTGAGTTTCTCTATATTCCGTGACCCATCATCCTCACCACTGTATTACAATGGCTTTCCTCCTAGGCATTAGAAGGGTGGATTTGGTGGCCTCCTTCTCCTTTTCATGCCCCGCTTTTCCCAAAAAACTTGGATTCAAGGAGAGTACACTTGCATCCATGTTTTATCAAAATAATACAGAACTGCCCAATGGCCAGTTTCACCATTCTGTTTTATTCATGTCAACTTTGTATAATTAAATAAATCACACTGTCCTATTTTCTTGCTTCAAAATGAGGCATCAAGAAGGTCACTGGTTCAATTGCTTTTTACACCAGCAATATCCCTGGGGGTACCAGCAGATAATCAAAACTGTCTTACAAATTTTGGTCATATGAGCAATTGGCTCCGAGAGCAATAACCATTTGGGGGTGGGGGAAAGGCTGTTCAGCTCACTGATATGCAGGGGTGTTCTCACCTGCTTGAATCATTCTGTAGGTACAAGGATAAAATAAAATAATAATCTAGTGTCAAAATTCCCAAGAGCTTGAAACTCATTATCATGAAGCAATAAAATGTGTGAAATGATTTGTTGGACACATGGTACTTCCTGGTGCAAAAAATACCCAGAGCACTGGTGCTAATTGGACACTGAGGTGACAGAGGCTGAATATGATAGGAAAAAAAGCCTGCATTAATTCCCTAGAAAAAGTTTGGGATATGAATAAACCAACAAAGTTCTAAGAGACAGTGCATCAGGATGTAAGACTGTACCTTGGTCTCACCACTCCAGGCAAGTGTGACATATGTAATTTTGAAATTCTAGTTGCTGGGAAGTTGGCAATGTTCTAACATAAGGGGAAATAACGTGATGCCTTCCACATTTTGTACTCCAGCTCCTATCATCCATAACCAAGATGGTCAGAGGTTGTAATGAGGTATGACGTAGTCCAACAACATTTGCTGTGGCAAGGTTTCCCTCCCCTCCCCTAATGCCTAGCCAGCTGGCAAGAAGATATAGGGTCTAGTTAAGTAGGAAACAACTGAGAGTTTATCACTGTAGATTCTGGCCCCTGTCTACTTTGTTTTGTTCCATTACATCTCATGCTTTAGCCCTGCCGACTGGTATAGTGCAGCTCATAAGCTCCCTTTCAAATGGACATTTGTCTCCTGGGTCAAAAAGGGTTTGGAACCTCTATTATAGAAAGTATGCTGGATTCTATTTCTACCTCAGAAATTATGAATGTCTCTTTCTTTTGCCCTGATTCTCTCTATTTGCCTGCTCACCTCAAAGCCCAGATCTCCACCACCAATATCTTTAGGTTCCCCAGTTCCCATCTGCTTGTTCAGTTTTCTTGTACTCCCTGCTCATCATGAGAAGAGCCTAGATCAAATGAGCACTGGGTCTCCTGTTTGGAACTCCAGTGTCTTTGAGAAGACTTATTCACACTTGGGTAGACTATTTGTACTCTTGATTTTGGTTTTAGCCGTTTCCATATGGAGAGCTACAGTTAACCCACAGATCATTGCTTTGGAGCTGGAGCTGCTACCCTGATTTCTAGCATTGGGCAACTGAGATTTGTAGGATTCTAATGTTTGTTTATTTTTTAAAATATGACCAGTTTGGCTTCTGGCATCCACTCATCCAAACTTTGGTTTATCATTGCGCCCTAAATTAAAACTAACTAAACACATCACTTAACTTCCTAACAATAATCATGTCACCCAGGTAACATGTGGAGCGGACTGCCACCTGCAGATTATCAGGGGGCTAAATCAAGAGTCAAGCTGCCCCCCCCCCCAACTGTGCTCTAGAAAAGCAGAATGGTGATATTTCAAAATAACTCTTATGTTGTATAAACTATATATACTAGATCTTGGTAAAAATGCCATTGTGGCTGTTTCTTAATGGGTGTCATTGGCAAGGACTTCAGAAAGGATGAACTGTGTGTCCATCTAAACAGATATTCTAAACCACTCTGCTAACATCCATAGGTGACTCTAAGTTGATTCTTACAAACTCAGAAGGACTAATTTCATGCCGTTATTCTAATCCAAAAGTTCTCTGGAAGTCTTCAGCAGAGGAATGGTCAGGCAAACATAGACATCAACAAGCAGGGGAGCTAACTGGTTGGAAAGACCTACAGGTGGGAGAACATGGGAAGACCATCTTCACACAGGGAAACTAATGGGCAGAATATCCAGGAAGGAGCTGATGACACCAAAAAGATAGTAATTTCCACTTGATATGACTACATGAGGAGGGATTGTTAGATGATGGTATGGCAGAAGGAGCTGAAACCAGACCTCAACCTGAACCCTAGAGCAGAATCCTAGACATGACCCTTTTAGCAGACATCAACTGTGACATCGTCACAATATGCTTTTAAAAATGAAATATGCTTCAGCATGTGGGTAGGACAGATCTGAAACATCACAGATTGTTGTCCCAACCTGACATGAATAATATATACATATGTGAGTGTGTATGTGCCTTCAAGTTGCCTACCGACTTATGGCAACCCCATGAATTTCACAGGGTTTACATACACGTGCAGGCAGACACACACACGCACGGGGGTACCATTTGAAGAGTTAGTATCTCTGCCAGCACCAGCCCCTAGGTCCAATGTAAGAAATTGTTACCAGCACTATGACACACCAAAAAAATATGGTATTTAAAAGGGCAGTGACGACGTTAGGCACTTTGAACAAAATGCTGAAGTTGAGTAATCACACACACATAAAAGACTCTCAAAGTCAGTTTGAATGTTAGGAAATTATAATTAACCTTTAAGAAACAAATCACAGTCATTGAACTTTGAAGAGAAACTGTGCCGTTTAAAATTATTGCCCAGTTGGTTCAAGAATTTACGGCTTTTAGTATTTATATCAACAAGCCTCCATTGCTAAAATGAAGATCCTTCGGTATCTTACGGTTTCCAAACAAAACATAGCCAATTGAATAGAGTGGATTGCAATCTTTCAATGCACAAAAACTCTTCTTCCCACCATACCTTCACAGGGGCACCTAATTTTGAACTCTTGACATGAGAACTTTAGTTCTGTCAGTAACCTTTCTGCAAATTGCTAGATCTCACCTGTTTTATCTTCTACCAACTCTGAAACTTCTCTTAAATTCCCCAGAAAGTAAAACTGATTAACATGACACATGGCTACAGGGTCTTGTGTATTCTGGCTGTTAGCCTAGAAACATGTGCCTATCCTGCAGTGTAGAAGATGCATCTTTTGTCATCATGCAGCTACAACCTTATCTTTGGCAAGTTTGCTAATGCTGCCATACGCTGAAAATGCAATGCTACAGAGTGGTAGAGTCTATGCGCTAGAACCAGCACAGGCAGGATTCTGAAGCTGTTTCCCTCCGATTATCATACATCCAGTAGTCTTGTAACTCAAACCAGAGAAAAAAGTTTATTCAGTCCAGCATATCACAAAGAGTCCCCGTTCTACATACTGAGACTAAAAGATGGAATGCATTATTTTAAGCATACAGTATTGTTGGCTGCAAGTTAATACAATCTAAACCACTGGTTTATGACTTGACTTATGCTGTGAAACACTCTGCAGATATTTATTTAGCCATATTGACTTGTTAGTTGCTTTTATTATTTAGTATCTTGATATGCAAAAGATACTTTGTTCATTGTGTAGTAAATTTTGTTATTTACAACACAATGTTATTTATTTGACATTTGTAGTATTTTTTCAGTTCTGAATGTCACTTTTTTGAGTGCCTGACATATATGGAATTGGCAGTGTATAAATAAAATTGACACTGAAGTTGATTCCAGTCCATTTGGAGTATGTACTGAGACAGCCAAACCAGCACTATCATTCAGTCCAATTGACTGTGGCAACCAATATGCTTTTATAAATGCGGTCACAATGCTACATCTCATGTGATAGCATCATGGACACTATATCCAGTTGAGGTATGTGAATGAGAAGATTGAGAAAGAAAAAGAAGGAAAATGGCAGCAACCAAGGAGATCAAGGGGGCTGAACAGCACCAGAGCAACACAAATGTTAAAGGAGCAGGGGAGCAATTTTTAATGTAATTTCTGCAGGTACTTCTTTTACAGAAAACATCAAAATGGGGAAAAGGGCGAGTGTATCTACTCTCTGTGTTAGTGAGTTAGTTCTTAGGAAGTAGGAGGATCAAAATCCAGATGGACAAAATATACATTTTTCTAAAAGGGAGCCTGCACTGGTAGACAGAATCTCCATGTTGGCCAGGGGATTCTGAGAGCTGTAGTTCCAAAAAGCACATTTTCCTGACTCTGGTAGGTTGGAATGTGTTCAGCGTAGGCCCCAGGCAATTTGCTCCTTTAAGTAAAGCGGAGATGAGCACCAGAGTTCCTTGCAGTCTTATAGAGCAGAGGTGGGAAAAATACAGCCCATGCCTGTGGCCCCCTGAATCCCCCCTAAACGCTTCTAAAAGATTTAATTTTTTCCCCAGGTGACTTTTTTTTTACCCAACTACCTCCTGAAATGGCACAAAATGACTTCAAAAGTGCCATGCACCCTCCCCAAATATCTGAACCCTTGTAAACCCCAAAACACATTAGCCTCAAACTGTCCACAACTGATAGTGATGATGCTCACTTCCTGTTTCTACTTTCGGTGATTTTCTGATGATTCCAGGGGCTTCAGGGGAACTTTCAGTGTATGTGGGGGAGGGGGCTTGGGGTAGATGAGGAAAACAACTGGATTTTGTAGCAGCGTTTGGGGTGCATCTTTTGGGGCAAAAAATCAACTCAAAAATATTTTTTCTAATTTTTTAAAGAGGGCCTGTGGGCTTTGGTGTGCCAGTGCTGCCTACCAACAGGGGTGAGAATTAGCAGCAAGTTCACTTCTGCTTTTGACTTTGGCTGATTTTTTGCCCTGGTTTATGGGATGGCTCAAAGTTTGTGGGAGACCTGAGAGGTGACGGGGGCCACATTGACACATTTTGCAGAGGTTTTGAGCTGTTTTGCAAGATCTGGGGTGAAACATTGCCTGGAAGTTTAAAATAAAATTAGGGTTGGTGGTGATCTGGGAGCTTTGAGTGGCTTCAGGGGCCCCGCTTTGCTGTGCCAAGAGCCACAAGCAGCCACGCTTTGCCCACCCCAATCTACACTGACTAACAGCTGCTCTCCACCTTCTCGGGCACAGAAGGGTCCTTCCTATTCCTTCCCCCTGCCAGAACCTTTTAACTGAAGATGCTAGGGACCAGACTTGGGACCCTTCCCAGGCCAAGCACTTGCCTACTGAGCTCCATATGACAGGATACAGTTACATGGTGGGGATGTGGTCGAAGCAGCTTGCCATCAGCAACGTGTTTTTGCCTTGTCAGCAACATGCGCCGTAAACTGCCTGGATTTGTCACAGAGGATTGGCGCTCTAAGCTGTGAAAAGCTTTAGAACAAGAGATCAACTGGAAGGAGGCTGAGCGAATTTTGGCAGCTGGTGAAAGCAGAGGAAAAAGAGAGAAAGAGGGAGGCCATCCATCTGTGATGGTGGCAGCATCTGCAGCTATTATGCAGCAAGACCCCTGTTGAGAAGGCAGTCCTGCCCGTTGTCAGGAGGGGGGAACTGCTGACTTGGAACTCTGAGGCAGGATTCACATTTCAGATTCTGCCGTGCAGCACCAGCCGATGAGGTACCCCGGGGTGCCACCTTAGTACATAGCCTGTCACTCATCCCAGTGTGCTCATTATTGTTGGCTGGAAAGCCAAAGTAATCCCAGTGAGCATTGGCTGGCAGTCAACTGAAGAAAACAAGGTGCAAAACCTGTCCCCTCCTATTTATTGTGGAACTATAGTGTATAGGCACATTCCCCCATCCTTCCATTAACATCTTCCCTATTCCCTGTCCCTGGGTTGGATTTCTATAACCTTTGTGTACTTCCCCAGATAAACTTCCCAGGCATTTCAGTTTTAAAAGGGAATAAGATGAGGATAGCAGCCAGAAATGATGGTTCTGCCTTTCCAGTGTATTGGTAGCTGGTGGTTCCTGTGTTAGTGGAGGGTGTGTGTGAATCTGTTCCAGGTTTCTAAACATTTTAAGCGGGATGGGCCTATTTGGGAATCATAAGATTCAGTACCTTGGCCCAGGGCAGACTCACACCCTACTGACATGGAAGTTACCAGCTGTTCCTTCTCCTGTAGCTCATGATGAAATTCCATCTGTCAGGGAACTGACTTGCCCTTAGCAGGCTGGACTTAGAAGGGTCATCGAGATCCATTAAATTGATAGCAAAGTGTTTGTAAAGGTTGATCAGGGGTGTGTATTAGGGTTCAGGCTAGAGGCCTATTCTCTTAAGGGCTTCCATAGTTTGAGAAAGGAGTTGAGACTGGTCGGGTGTAATCCAGTGTTGAAAGCATAGAAGCTATCAGATTTCCTCTTGTAAGTTACATGAAGCAAATTGCTCCTTTGTACTTCTCTTTGCTGCCTTGTTCCATCAGTGCCAAGGTTAGGTCAGGACAAACTGATCAGCACATTGTGGTTCCTTTTCTATGACTAGAATCTGCTAGTGCTCAGTGCCATTAAGAGAAATGAAAAGAGATTTGGGACAGACAGATGTCAGGTTTGACAAGCAGAAGGCTGGGAAGAATGCGCTGCAAGAAATTCTTTCTTGAGGAATGGGGAGGCTGGGTAATGGACTGGGAGCAGAGCAAAGGTCAGGAATGTGGGCAACTCTCTTTTGTCTTAGGGGCATCAAGATTTCACTGGCCATGCGCCCATCAGTGATAAGATGACTTTGTATCATCCACAACTTGCTCTATGTAACAACTAGAATATCATGCATTTTACTTTGTGTACCTTCAACTAGAATTTTTTTCAAAATTCATTAACAAAAGTAATACCATTTCTGCATAAGTTCATACAGTTTGGGAATGTGTTGGTCGGTCTGCATTCTCACAAAAACTTCTCAGGCAAGTAAGTGCTGGGGAAATCAAGGAACACTGTACTGAATAAGGCAAAGATGAGCTACTTTTCAAAAAACTGTGCAAGACCACACATACTCTGGGTGAGCAAGATCTATGCTGTGCTTCTTTTCCCCTTCTTCTCCCAGGGCATGAGAAGGAAATGACGGTCTTTTCCTACTGGGCACCTCAGGGGTAGTTGGTGCCACCCATATCAATGGGGTAGTGAATCTGCTCAGGTTCCAGCCTAAGCTTTCAGGGACCTATCCAAGGTGCAGAACCCTAAGCACCCAAATATGTTCACTGTGGACAGCTTCTTTAAAGGGAGAGCTCCTTAAAAAATGTAATTAATTAACTAATTAATTAATACGCTGTCTTTCTCCTCGCACGGAACCCAAGATGGCTTTCAAATTTAGGCTAAGACCCAGACCTCATTCATCACCAGCCACCATTGGGAAAATGATCCTAGGAATCCAGACTCCACAGTTTCCAGCACAGGATTCACTCTGCATGCATCATTTGCATCAGAAAGAAGGGATCTGGAACCCAGGAAGCAAAATCTGGAACCCAGGAAGCACTTTCTTTCTCCATTACCTTTCCCTGACTTAGGAAGGAATGGGAAGGAAGAAGAAGATGAGCCAGTGGCAAAGGTCACTTGGCAAGTGCCCTCAACTGGTTTGTTTCGCTTAGTTTTGTCTTTGCTACTGTTCAGCATTAAACTTCTGGGTGGGAAGTGGCTTAGATCCTTTCACAGGTGTTTGATCGAGATGCCCTCAATGGCTTGCGCTCTTTAGGGGTTCTCATGCAACCCTAACCTTTTTCATTACAGTTAGAACACTCACTGTGTGTAGGGTTTTCTGAGCAAATCTTTCAACAGGAAGCCTGTTCAAAAAGAGGGAGGAGCTTAGGAAAACTTTTCAGTGATTTCTTGGCAACCACCCCAATTCTCACCCCTGACCAGTGAGATTTGCCTCAAGTTTGGCCCTTTGCTCCCTTTCCATAGGAAGTGCAAGCCTGGGATGATAGTCCTGACTAGCTATAAAGCAAAAAAGAGTGGCACTTGAGAGACAGCCAGGTCAAGAACGAGCAACATCTGACCTTCTCACTCTCAACAGCTCTAGCTTAAGGAGCTCCCTCTTTCACTCTGTGACTTTGTACAAATGGCAAAGAGTGGTTGCAAGGTGGGACATCTTGCAATGAAGCTGGTCCCCATTTGGTCCCCATAGCCACACTCAGAAGGAGAATACAAAATTCAGGCAGCTTCATTGACTGAAATAGGTACACCAGTTTCATCCGTTTTCTTCTCTAGCAGGAGCATATCTTTTGTAAAGCTAACAAATATTAATGGCTCCATCAAGACCAAGCACTGCCCAACTCCAAAAGTTTGTACAGCAACAGGGATAACTCGGAACAGTATATTGCAGCAGGGAAAATCCATTTTAACTCAACTACTGTGAAGACTGCAGCTAACCTCAGAAGGTGAAGTAGAAGCCTCTGGAGGGTGAGAAGAAGACATTGTCATCCATGTTAATCAAAGGATCCTGGTGAGTGCTGGTTCCACTATACCACTGGGCAGGAACCTTTGGTTCCTTGCCAGCCACCCCCAACACACTCTCCCTTAAGTGGGAATGCTTGACGTGCTATACATAGCCCCGGGTGAGGTTCTGTGAAAAGTGCCGCATCTTGTGGAGAAGTACAAAATGCCCTTTTTCTCCAGGGACACTTCCAATTCAGTCTTGTTTAACCGTGCCGATCAAGTTGAGATTTTAATTCTATACTTCCCGCCCGGTTCTCTACCTGTCTAAAGATAGCAAGATCTCATGCCCACCTCCACTTTCATCCTCTTCTGTGGTCACAGAACAACAACGCAAAATGTTCCCTATGATTCTCCCCGCTCCCTACCCTGTACTTTACCTTCTCCCAACCTTCTCCTCCACTGCCTCCTCCCATCATTCAGAAAGTCTTCTTTTGTCAATAGAACATGAATGTTTAAAAAGCTTGCAGTGGCGGCAGCGGCAGCAGCGGCACAAAGAGGCATCAGCCGCTGCAATAGCAAAATTAATCCTATAAATCGCACAAAGTATAGGAAGCCACAGTTCCACATGCCCATGTCAGAAACCCCTCATTAGTTCCATGTTATTAGTCTTTGTGCCATTGTCTGCTTAAGCAACAGCCCTGCCCGGCTGCTGTTATATAACTCGGGGGATCTTTCATGTTCTTTTCCCTCCTCGCTCACAGCTAAATTACAGCCTGTTATGTAAGGCACTGCCGGACACATTTGCATTATTTTTCATTGTCATTGTTTATGCGGATGTTGATAGGGAATTAGCCCACGTGCGTCAAATTGTCCTGCTTTCGGGGCGGGGGGAGGGGAGGAGAAGAAGAAGGAGGAGGAGGAGGAGGAGGAGGAGGAGGGAGTGAGGAGAAGGAAGAGTGGAAGGAGATGAGTGTCTTCTCTTATCCTTACAAAAATGACAAGAATTTTCTAAGGCTTTGTGCGCTATGGCATTTGGCAGTTTTAAGTAGAACTGACAATACATTAACATCACCTTACAAAAAAAAAAAGGCCTAAAAAGTACGGCCAGAATAAAGACAGCGTAGGTGGCTACGTGCCAGGGATTGTACCTTCTGTTATTTAGGGCTTTCTGGTTGATAAATGTAGATAATTTGACACCTGCTACACCCGTCTCTGGGCCCCAGGTGGCACCATGATGCTTAAAACAGGTGCATGCAGCTTCCGAAAGGGACCTAAAAGCAAGGCCACGATCAGCTGGACTCCATTCCCCTAATGCTAAAAGCACACTGTCTTGACAGTAAAACCTACTAAAATCAGCAGGCATGGCTCCTAAATAAATAAGCTTAGGGCCTGTGGTTGTGGTGAAGCGGATGGGGCTTAAAGATCCACTTATCATCTTCTACATTCTTTTGGGTGAACTAGGCATGACAAGGGAGTGCTGGGACTCCTCGTATTTTCTTCCTTTGCTCAAAATCAGCTGCAGGGGGTGGGGGTGTCTCTTACTGTTTCCCTTGGAGGAAGAGTTTTTAAGCCTCTCCTTTAACTTTTTCAAAATTGACCTCCAGAGGTTTCTATTAGTGCCAATTTCATACAGTAAAGGTACTTCCCTGGATATCCCATCAAGCTCTTGTTGGGCTCGTAGCAGCCTTGGGGAAAGGTGATTTCAGAGAAAAAAGCAGGAGATGTTATTCTCAAGTCTTACCATTTGCCCCAATCAAATTAGCAGTCCCAAATATGGCTGCCTTGAAGTGACATGGCCAGACAGGGGGAGACATCAGGTAATTATTAGCAGAAGGCAGTGGTGTTTTGATACAGTTCCTGAAGGACTGGAATAAAGATAGGCATGCTGTGAGTTCAGATAAATCTTACACAGTATTGGTATCCAGTATTCCTGATAGATTACTGAATACAAACTGATGTATTGGCTTAGTTCCATTGACATATGCTTGTGTTGGGCTTATGAATGCAATCATGGGATGGAAAATGGCAATCATAGCTCTATGAAATTGTGAGGTATGGTGGAATTAGGCACTGTTAGGTATTTTCAAATTAGAAGTTTTAGAGAGAATGGTTATGATATTCATGAAATGTTATGTTCAAGTCACTCTTGCAATTTAAACATATACAGTGGGTCCTTAGTATCCACTAGGGTTTGGTTCCAGGACCACCTATGGATACCAAAATTCATGGAAGCTCAAGTCCCATTGTATACAGTGGTGTAGTAAAATGGCATCACCTATATAAAATGGCAAAATCAGTTTCCTTTTTTGAATTTTATTTTATTTTTTGGAATATTTTCAAGCTGTGGTTGGTTGAATCTATGGATAAAGAATGTGCGGATATGGAGGGCCAACTGTAATACTGAAAAAAAATCTATATCTATACATTCATGCAAAATACAGTTATGGTTAAAAGAGGTTTAGGATATATGCAAATACAAAAGAGAACGAACCATAAGCATTCCAACAGCTTCTAAATAATAAAACTCTAAAAAATTATCTGCAAAATGACATATGGGAAAAGATATAAATACATTTATCGTATTCTCAGTACCGAGAAAAAGTTGTGAAAACTTGCCATCACCAGTGATAGTTAACGATTTATATAGTATCCAGGATTTATTGTAACTGCAGTGAATTATACTGGAAATGTAAAAGGGAAAGAGATGGATTTATTACACTGGTCACATGGAAACATGCCTGTGTGTGTGTATTTATGCAAGCCTACCTCAATGGAAATAGTTTCTGCCTATGATTAACAATATATTCAAAATTCTACAATATATTCAAAATTAGTTTTGTCTGAAAGGAGTGGTCCTGGAACAAAAAGAAACATTAGCTGTTCACATTACTACTGCAGCTAGACTAGCCTATGCCAAACAATGGAAAACTATGGATATTCTGTCCCAGAAATTTTTTTGCAAGTTTAAGTGTGGAAAAGAATGAAAATGATTCAGAAACTATTGGGATGCTTATGTTTTTTAGCTGATTTCTCTCTCACTCTCTTTGTATCCAAAAAACCCTTCTTGGTATGTTAGGTTATTTCATGTTGTTATTGCTGTCAAGTCAACTTTGATTCATGGAGATTTGACAAAGGAGAGAACTGCGGGAGCCCTGGTTGTCAGCTGCCCTGCTCAGCTCTGGCAAACTCAGGGCCATGGCTTTCTTGGTTGGATCAATCCACTTGTAATGTAGTTTTCCTCTTTACCTATTGCCTTCCACCTTACCAAGCATTATATTGAGTGATAAACAGCAGCAGCATAAATAGAAAAGGCAACAAATGTTCATATCTTGTACCTCCTACTTCATGCCTTGTTTGGACCTCAGAACTGGGGAGCAGGCCCAGGCAGCACCAAGGCCATTTCTGCTCTACACTGTTATAGGGCTATTATTCCACTTTGAACATCCTGTGGAATTCTGGGGTTTGTAGTTTCCTGAGGCCAAAGGGCTCTTTGGCTGAGAATTCTAAAGGCCCCTCCCTACACTGCAAACCCCAGGATTCCATAGGATGTTGAAAGGGGAATAATAGCACTGTAACAGGGTAGGGCAGAAATGGCCCAAACTAGGACATTACGGTCAAGTCCAAAGGTTGCCCTAGTATGACGACTGGGAGACAACTAGAAAATGTCACATTTCTGCTTCCTCTTCTTCTTCATTAGTGGAGACCTCTCCCTTTCCACTAAGGTCAGTTTTAACCATCGCCTCCCATAGCAAATGGGACAAGATGTTTACTAAGATGCATTTCAAGCTCGGGTTTCAAACTCTATTTGACAGAAATCCTGGTTATCCTAGAGTTGATAAAGATGCTACAGTATTTGTTTTTTCAAAAAAATGTATTAGTTGTTTTTCTGCCCACCCAGAACAATGTTCATGATATATTAAAAAAACATTCTGTAACAATAGGTTAAAACCAAGTTTAAATGCCAGTTTGAAAAACCAAAGACAGATGGAGCTATGCACTATCTGCCACCCACCAAGACGTTGGTAGGCCTGGCAAAAGAAGATGTCCTACACCAGGCTCCCAGTTCACCAGTGTTTCATTCTCTGGGATTGTGCTTTTGCTACAGAAGATTAGCAACGACTGAGCACTGCTCTGTCCTTGGCGCCCGCTCTCTTTCTCCATTCTGTGTGAATGCAAATAATATGTACATCCCCTACTCATAAACAAATGCAGTAGGGAAGCCTGAGTAGTGTTGGGACTGGAGTGGTGGAGAGGAGGTGTTGCCCTCTTTCTCTATCTGCCACAGTCCTGAGAAAAACTATCTCCTTAAAGCAGTTACAGTATTTGCATTTCAAGGGAAGCCTTAGTTAGGAGCAGACACTCCTTTTCCAGTAACATATTTCCTTCTGCACTTTGTACTCTCACCATTTATGCAGCTCTGTATAATTGGCTCCTGCAGATTAAAGGTGCAATCTCTTTTGTAGGATGGCGGGGGGGGGGGAGGGAAGGAAGGAAGGAAAGAAAGAAAGAGAGAGAGAGAGGGAGAGAGGGAGAGAGGGAGGAAGAGAGACCCTATGTTGCCCTTCCATTTTCACCTGGAAAATTAGGCTGGCACCTTCTCCCCCAGTCCATGTCCACACTCTTGCCTTTAAAGAGCTGCACAGCATCAGCAGAGATTCCCAGGTGGCTATTAAGTCCCTGCCTGTACCCAGAACTTTCTTCAAGTGCATCTGCCCCACATTTTGATGAAAGGAAGGCAGGCAGAAATTGACTTTGATTCTTGGCCCCAGTTATGTGTCCCCAACCCAAAGTGTCCCCAACTTAATGCTCTTTCCCCAAATCCTCCCCTTCCCATCCCAAAAAACTTGAATGAAATTAGTTTTGACTATAGCTGATAACAGGCTTTTCATTACTGTGCAGCTGCATTTCTGACAGGGCCAGTCCTGTTATTAGGCAGAGTGAGGAAACTGCCTTTGGCAGCGGATGCTATCCAAGGTACTGAACACTAGTCCCAAAATAGATTGTGTATCTTGGGTAACTCCTTCAAGATTTAGCTTCAACTCCAGAGCAGATTCATTGCCTCCACCGACACTGGAACCACCTGATGCTACAGCTGGCAACGAGTATTACTTCAGTTTGCTTCAAAATGCCAAAATCCAGCACTGCTGAGCGAGGCCCAGGCTTCTGCCCCCAAAGTCCTGTCCTGATAGTACCTTGGTCCTGTCTCCTTCTACCAGAAGCCTACAGATGACAAAAGCACTCACACACCTGCAAAGACTCTAGCGACAGAGGCTGGCAGCAACAAAGCTCAAGCCTTAATCAGGTAAAGCGCAAAGAGCAGGGCAGTCAGCTGGTCCACCCCTCATGTGTCACTCTATTAAACACAAAACACTCTGTTTAATTAATATCAAGGCTTGACACAAGTCAACAGAAGCCAGGAAATGCAGAGCCCAGACAACAAATCATCATTGAAAGCAGTGGGAGGAAGCCCCACAGTGGCAGCTGGAGGCTCAACACAGATCCCAAAATAGGTATTTAAAAAAATCATAAAAGCATCTCCACTGACGTCAATTTTAAAAAAAGGAATTGAAAGAGTGGGTATATCTCGCTAGTATTGGACAGACTCATTTATGTGTGATTTCCTTCCAATTCATTGTACCACTCCACTAGTAGGTGAGACACAAAACTTCCTGTCTTAGCAAACCACAGCAACCCGCAGTTTTAGATTCCTGCAGAATTACTGGCTTCCTGATTTGGGAGCTTTTCACTTACGCCTGCTTTGCTTCACATTCACATGAGAAGTCCTGATCATGTCCACTCATGGGCAAAAGTGTAATGTGTGAACCAGGCAATCATATAATCAACAGCAGCTCGTGGTGATAGCAGCACTTTCTCTACCAGCCTCAATCACAGTAATTGCTGACAGCTATAGCTGTGATTGCAAAGCTTATGTATTATTTTTGCCCCCAGAAGCACATATGTGGCATGGGTGCTGGGACAGCCTGTGGATATAAAACAAAGCATACTGCGTACCTGGCCCTAATGATTTCACTCAGTTCAGTCACCTGAGCAAAGGTAACTTCACAGGACTTATTTCTGGCCAAAAGTACAGAATGCAGGAATCTTAGAATCACCTGTGAGATGTTTTCTGTCCTAAGCATTTCCATATTTTAACTAACAATGCCCATAGTCTGTTGGTGTAAAGAAGATGGAAGGCATTACATGAATTCTCCAGAGTGCAGTTTGTAGTTGCAGAGAGACAGCAGATCCTCTTGCCATTAACACAGTAAATAACTGAGCATGCCTGTCCATTCCTTCTCCTCATAAGGACATCTCTTTGGCAGATACAACCTTCTGTCAGACAGGAGCCCTCCAATTTCAGCTCACACGAGCACCCACATTTTAGAAGTTGTGGCTGATGGGAATTGTAGTCTAACATAGTTGAAAACTACCAGCTTCAGGAAGGCTGGTTTACAGCATACCCTGACTCAGATAACTATCAGAACCAAAGGCTTAGCCTTAAACGCACACATATACACACAACCCAACTACACTGTGACTTGCCACACAACAACCTGGCTCTCTGCATCTGTATCAAGCTGGTTTCTCTGCCCTCACATCCACTCATGTCTGCACTAACCCATTCCACCTAATTGTCACTGTGCTTTCGGATTATGGGCTCTACCAGGGAAGGTTCACTGTTGGGGACCTAAGTGCCACATTGAGCAAGCTCACGTAGATCGCTTTTCCAGGCAAGGAGGCAAGACACAAAGAGAAGCACATCTGGTGTTTGCTGCCCCCTACATCCCTCCACACATCGGCCTCCCCTGAAATAATCCATCAAGAACAGGAGGGGGCAATTAACTGCATCGTCGGGGTGCCTTTTGCTCAGAGTTTCAAGGATAAAAGAATTAAGATTCCTAAGATGGGGGTAAGAAAGCAGGTTTATTCCCACCTGCAGAGAAGCACCATAGCAAGAAGTGGGTTTGCTTCACAGTGCTTTCATATGCACAGAGGATAACGATTGCATACAGCCCCAGTTAGCTAATTAGCGCACTGAAAGGTACAGAGGATGCCCTGCTGAACACACACAATGCACCAGAAAAGAGGTAGTGCTTATGCCTTTGCCTGCCACCTCAGGCAGTGTGCTCACTGAATCCAGCTTTTCTGCCTACTTAAGATACCTACCTTCTTTATCAAGCACATGGCCATTTTGCCCTCTTTAACCCCATCAGCACTTTCTCCAGGATGATGTGAATCATGGAGCTGAGGCAGTAGGATCTAGATAAGAACAATTAAAGGTATATGCTCATAGTAAATTTAAAAGCCAATTAATTGAGGTATTATGCCAGGGATGGGAATCATATGAGTCACCAGACGCTGTTAAGATTACCACTCTCAGCATTATTCTCATCTAAGATGACTGGTCTTGCCACTAGCTGCAGTCCAACTACAGCTTCAACATGATTCCCTCATGTTGAAGATAAGTAGACTACACAAACAGACACAAGGAAAGCAAAGAAAGCCCAAACCAAGGGAAGTATATAGTGGCTCCAAAGACACCATTTTAGTAACGTACATTCTCATAGGAAACAATTTGACACTGTTTATTCTGTCACACACACACACTGCAGAATCCAGAATCCAGATATTTCAGGAGCTGGGAAGTGCTGTGGTTCATATAAAAGATGAACCAGCTACTCAGAGATTACCTATCAAGACATGCTCACATCAGGCTGGCCTGATTTCTGAAGCTAAAAAGGGTTCCCTCCATGCTAAGGACCTTTACCTGTACTGAGATGCTATGACCAGGAAGTGGTTCCATTACAGCATTAAACATAGGTGCATTTTCCTTATCACATGCCCACAGCTCCCACACCCACTGAAAAGACAAAAGTTGCTGGGGGATTATTGCAGCAGCCACAGTATTCCCGCAGGAATAATAATAATAAAAAAAAAAACCCTGAAGATTTACTGAGTCTTATTTTTTTTTACCTGTCCAAAAATAAAAAGGCAGAAGACCTCTTAAAAACAAATGGAGGAAGATGTTATACTGATGAACATGCAATGAAAAGATGCTTGCAGCCAAGGTAAGTGGCTCTGCTTCCTCCCCTAAACGGCTGATCTATGGAATCTAAACCAGTCTTTTAGATGCAGGATTGGTATTAATGTCAGTACAACCAGGAAAGGCAGGGGAAGCAATGCAGAAATATGTGGTTTTACCTCTCCTGCCATAGGTCATCCCTCTGTGCCAGAAGAGTTTACTCTTTCTTGCCTGTCATGAAAGCCTAGCACTTAAAACACAGAGAAAGTCAGTATAAACCAACACAACGTCATTTTCTCCAAGTCCACCTCAAAGACGCTAACAGGAAAATTCCTAGAATGAAATAGTTTTGCAAGAATTATCACCTACATTCTAGGTGATCACCTAGATCTAGGTGATCTAGGTGAATTATCACCTAGAGCTAATGATGTCAAATTGGGGTGGTGGAGGGGGGACAAGTGTGTGAGACCAACCCCAGGTGTTTTGCAATCTGTTGTTGTGTATCTTCAGGTTGTTTCTGACTTATGGCAACCCTAGGGTGCCCATATCATGGGGTTTTCTTGGCAAGATTTGTCCAGAGGAGGTTTGCCATGGTGTTCCTCTAAGGCTGAGAGAGTGCGACTTGCCAAAGATCATTGACTGGGTTTCCATGGCTGAGCGGAGATTTGAAACCTGGTCTCCTGGAGTCCTCATCCAACACTCATTGCATTGTAAACTTCAGAAAACTATCGATTTTAGTATCTAAACTGTTTTCTGGTTCACAGTCAAGTTCAGAAAGTGAAGACTGAGTAAATTTGCATTGACAGGAGAAAAGAAAACACATTTACCCAATCCTTACTTTCTGAACCTGAATACAAACCAGAAATAATTTAGACACTAAAAATCTATTTTTTTTCCTGCAGCTTGCAATGCAGTTTGCAAGGAAGTACATACAAATATATACATTTGAAGAGGTGGACACAAAACGTGTGCACGTATGAAGCACCAAAAATTCGTATGTTTAGAAAAATGCTCACAAAACATTGGGAAGACTGCTTCCAAGAATGCATACCTATGAACATGTACACACGGAACTGAATGTGTTGGGAAAATGCATACAAAAATGTGTCTGAATGTAAGTATAAGTTTTTGTGTGGACTAAAAAGAAGTAAAGTTCAGGCTGATGGAGAAGCTGGATGGAACAAATCTACATCTCAATTGATGAGAACACATATCAAATAAGAAAATCTAATAGTGTAAGCTACACTCTTGCCAGAAAAGCAAAGGGGGACAAAGTTAATGCACCTTCCTCCTATGGGAAATAAAAATGTTTGTAAAGACTCAGCATTCTCTATATATATGCACACTTCCCAAGTGTTATTGCATGTTGAGCACCATGTAATAGATAGATAGATAGATAGATAGATAGATAGATAGATAGATAGATAGATATTGACGGGTCTGATTAAAATCAATGTGCATTTCCATGTCTAACTTTCAAGGACAGTTTAATACATATATTTAAAAATTACCCAAACATTATCACTAGAAAAAAAGTACAGCAGTTTGCACCTTAATAGCACATTACTATTCTGTCTGAAAAGACTCTCTATCTCCTTCCCCATTCACCATCTCATCTTAGATTCTGTCTCTTTCTCTCTCAATACATTGCCTTCTAAAGCACTTTACATTTTATCACTCTTGAAGCATTAGATTCTTTTCATGAAAATTAAAATGGTCAGAAAGCCTTTGTGTAGCCTGAAGCTACTAACCCTTTCTAATCCTGTGCAATCTAATCAGCTTCCTTCTAATAAAACATGCATGTTCCAATTCTAACTAATAAAGTCCACATGCATGTGCACTCACACACATGCAAGGCTGAAAATAAAGACATCAGGTACAAGACTGATGAGTGTTTGTCCTCTTCCTAATTCCATTATTGCTTTGAAAAGAGGTCTAGCCACTGCCATCCCTTCATTAGCTTCTGCTCTGATCTTCCCTTCAGACCCCAGAGACCAGACTGTAATGAATCCTCCGGCCAGAAAACAGTTTCTCTCCAACCACAGCAGCAGTGATGCAGATGATAGTGAGGATTAGGTAAAAATCCAGCCATGCTAATATTTGTCTCCCCTCCACCCCCACAAAGGTTGTACAGAGGCAAACATTTCTGCTAAACAGGATGAGCTCTGGAAAGAGATTGAGGAAGGGAAAGGGAGGGAGACAGATCAATCGACTGACCAACCAACCATGAGTGGCACACACATCTTTTGAAAATGGCATTCATTTAGACATTAGAAAATGTTTACCATCTTCACTCATGACCAGTCAAGTAAAGCTGAACATCCAAGCTGAACATCCTCAAATCAATGAAGGGATGTGGGAAATGTGGGCATCCAAATGATGTAGGCTTACAATTCCCAAGCAGCCTGCCCAAAGGTGAAGGATCATAAGAGCTGCACTCTGAAGGGCCACATGTTCCCCTCCACAATGAAGAGAAATGATCTTCTGCCTGTTTGGTCATTGCTACCTCAAAAGCCTTCACCATGGCATCACAGCGCCTTTCCTTGTGGCCACCACTGTAAGGTTTGTGTCTGTGACTAAGTCCTTGCAGGATTCTGCCTGCAAGGATCCTGGCCTTGACCCTGGTCTCTGCAGAATCCTGCCCAGTACCTCAGACCCAGCTTGCTGCTCTGATGCAAGACAGCTGGAGCAGCCAGCAGCCAGCTATATAAGGGCTGGGGTTTCTCAGCAGCCTTTGCCACAGAAATGTGGTTTCCAATGCTGCTTGTAGCTGCTCCTGACCCTTGGACTTCTGCCTGGTTTCTGGACCTGCCTCTTCTCTCTGGCCCTGTGGACTCTTGTTACCTGGTAGGCCTCTACTGCCTTGAACCCTTGTTGTGCCTTGACCTTCTGCCTGTCTCTTGGATCTGCCTCTGGCCCTGTGTGCTCCTGTTGCCTGGAAGAATCCTCTTGCATTGGACTCTCATGTGCTCTGACCTCCTGCCTGTCTCCTGGACCTGCTTCTTGACATGGCCACCTGGACTCTTGCTACCTGGAGGACTGCTGCCTTGCATGACCCTCGGCTTCCTGACCTAGTGCCCATCCTTTGGCCCAGCCCTGGCACCTGTGCACTTGTACTCCTGCACTGGATAGCCCTTGCCGCTCACGCCTTGGCCCTGACAACCACTGACACCAATCCCCTCCCATCACTATTCCTTTTTTCTCCTTTATCATATGGTCTGGTTATGCAGTTTCCTGTGGTGTTTCCATATACTCTGGTATCCACGTGCATCCCAACAGAACCTAATGAAGTCACCTGAATTGGTCCCCAACAGTGCTTAAAAAAACTATTTCCAGTGGTAGAGGAAGGGAGCTGAGCAGATGAGCATCTGTCAAGCTAACAGGCCAAGCCCAGCCTGCAATGGAATAATAGCATTAAGCCAACCTAGGATAACTTAAAACTACAACTGTCTTGGATGAAAACACTTGTGAAAAGAGGTCCTTCAACTGATGAGAATGCAGAGGGAAAAGTGATTACTTCATTCAAAGTTAAAAACAGATATTTTGTTGCTTGGAGAGAATGACAAGATGATTCCTTTCCTACCACTCCAAATAGAGTTGGTCTAATTAATAGTTGATTCTTAACTTCAATACTAGCAGTGGAATAGCAGCATGTGCTGCTCTGGAGGGCAGCAGGCAAGTTTAGGAGGCCCAGGACATGTTTTCAGGCTCACACTTCTCTGCCTTCTAATATCTTCCCATCACTGTTGGCCTCTGTCTGCCACCTGGAGTAGCTGTCTGGCTCTGTCTAACATTAGGGTCAGACTTGCCAAAAAATTGTGCCCAGAATCCCGGTGGTTACATATCCACATCACTGCACAAGGAGCTGTCAGGTAACTCCTTGCACAATGGCTCCCTCTGTCCTGCAAGCTTGCCCCAAAGGGAAGGTAAGCAGGCACTTGGCCATTTAGTGACTGGGGAGTGTGGACAGTAGCCAGAGAGCATCTGGCTGCAGTAGAGAAAAGAGCAGCCATTCCTTTCTTATATTTCCAGTGTGCTTTCCTGGCAATGTGGAGAGAGATGCTTGTTCTTTCCTTCTGGCTACAGAAGTGCAGTTAAATGTTGCTTGGCGGCTCAGCATCCTCCCCTTAGTCACTGAATAAAGGCTTGCAAGTTCAAGCAGAAATGGTTGGGAGAGAAATGTGCAGGTGAAGCATTACTCCATCCTCTGCCATGTACAGCCACAGCCTCTGTGTGTGATGTGGTGAATCATGCAGGAAGATGATCAAAATATATCCATAGCAGCAGTTCATTTAATCATACAGACTGTTGTTAGGCCATTTTTATGGATGCTTCCTTTCCTAAAGACCTGCAAAGAAGGGGCTTGATGAAACTCCAAGGGAAGCCCATTTCACAATTTTGACATAATGGTAGGACTTTGGCCATTCCAGAGACGCCCATAGCAGAATGAGCAAGAGAACTCTCCATACGAACAGGGCTAGATTACCAGATTTTAAAATAAAGGAAACACTACACATTACCATCTAAAGAGGTCCCTGCCAAAAAGGCCATTAAGTCCAGAGCCTAAAATCACCAGTATGGCAGGGTATATTGAAAATCAAGCCCATCATATGATTTTGAGTATTTTGAGTTAGCACATTTCTGGGTCACTTCAACTAGGCTGAAGGAATGTACACAAAGAGATGGGCTCAGTCCCACTTTGCTTCATGCCACATCAAAGAAGGCAAACTGGAATGGAGTATACCAGACTGGTGCCATACTTCAGGCTACATGGAAATCCTCTTTGCTGTTACTGTTCAGGATCCTTGTGGAGCATAAATCCTTGTACCAATCAATTTCTTCCCTACCTTTATTAAGCAGGATCAGTGTTTTCTTGTAATAGCCCATGGCTAAATGCTATAAAAGTGACTTCACTTGCAGAATAAATTGGCAGCCATGTTCAAAACAGATGGAATCACTGTAACTTTGAATGCTCCACAAATGCCACCATCAAAACTGCAGAGCAAGAATAGATGGCTGGATGCCTTCTAGATACTTTGAATTACAAATTCCATAATCTTAGACCACTGGCTTTGTTGCCTGGGGCTTCTCGGGTCTGTATTTCAAAAATATTTTGAGACTATCAGGTTTCCCATCTTTAAGAGACCCATTGTGTCACATGAATATTTTAGAGAGTATAGACATGCATGCACACACATGCACACTTAATAGTGAATAGAAACTTTCATTACAGTTTCCACCTTCTTTTGCAGTATAACAGCCTCCTTTTGAAACACATTGAGTGATATTGACCAACATATTTTTTCAGATGCAGAAATTAGGCTGGGAAGCTGGTACATTGGTTGAACCAGGGACCCTTTCATACTGTACAGTTACACCACAATGATCCCACTTTAACTACTGTGGTCCCATTTTATGGAATCCTGGGGCTGACATTTGAGGGAGGAGTCTTCACAGTCTTTAGCCAGAGAGCTCCTCTTGTGCCTTTGACTGAACTACATGGAGTCCACAGGATGCAGAGTACAGCAGCTAAAGTGGAATGACAGTACTATTCTTGTGTAGTGTGAAAGGGCCTGGGGGTTGCCGGGAAGGGAGGTTGGAACACAGAAGTGGCAAGGTACATTTTGTGTGTGTTGAGCAGGGGTCTCTCCACATGTTACATTTCTGAAAGAGAGACAACAGTTTATTTCACTTTATCATGCCCTCATCCTAATTTGTAGCAGCCTTGGGAAAACTGCATTTACCATAGCACCCTAGGTTAGAACTGGTAATAAAGCAGAGAGAGGTATTCTTCCCAGTCCTTCAACTGACTCAGAGAAATGATGCAAGGTTTCCCAGTTTAGGGAAGATGGGGGTGGGAGAGATTTCACAGCAACCCATTGCTGAGCGAGTCCCAGGCACACTTGGAAGAAGCTGCCTGTCTCTCCATGCGGAACTCTTTATATCAACGCATCTACAGGCCATCATGCACCCTATTTGACTTCCAGTTTCCATTGGCACTGTATGGAGGCAAGTATTTCCTCCAAGTATTTCCCAGAGACATGTCCAGTTCCAGTGAAAAACTAAATATAAATAATACCAGGGTGCCTTCTCTCCATTTGCCAAGGTAAATGCTGCAAAATCCCCACCTATCTTTGCTCTCCCTTTGCTTCCCCAAAACTAATGATTCTTCCACATCAGCTGCAGAGCTACTGCCACAATTCCTCTGGGTGTATCTTTGCTAAACTGGAGGTTCCTTTACCCTCCCACAGAACATCCCGATCCTGCCCCTGGACTGAGATGTTTCCTTTTGGCTGTAAAGAACCTGCTTGAACTGTACTGCTCATGCTCTGGGGACTGCAGGCTCTGCCAGCAAATACATTAGTGAAAACACAGCAGCTGAGAGAGAGTGAGATCGGCTTTATATTATCTTGCCAGGATGCTTTTCTCCTGCCTCCATTCTCTACAGCTGTAAATAAGACGGACTGAGCTGGATTAAAGGTTACTGTCCAGATCAAGGGTTCTTTCCTATGAACTAATTGATTTCCCCCTGGTCTTTCCACTTGCATGATCTCAGTTGAGCAATGTGTCATGCCGAATGTGCCCTGTTAGCAAGCACCTGCCAGGTCCCGCAGTGTTCTCAGAAGACCTAGTGGGATATGCTTGTGTAAGACTTAACCACAGGGTGGCTGGCCTACTCCCATCACTTCAGAGAAGAGCTTAACCATAACTGCCCCTCCCAAACCCGAGTCTACTCTGTGCAAAATTGGTTCTTAATAGAATTATCTGCTCACCTGTACAATTCTTCAACTCTTAGGAAATCAAAGGTGCTCGTCTCTCTCTCATATCTTTCTCCTAACATGAATGCAATGCTGAATTTGTAGCTACTGGCACATTGCGCACTCGATCCATTTTCTCTGCAGCACTAGTGAAAACACTAACTTTAGTACTACACTGACCTTCGTGCTGTTGTTGCTGCTGCTTGCCATCAAGTCAAATTTGACTCATGGTGACCCTAGAATGAGAGACCTCAGGAGCCTCTCAGGCCTTGCACACTCACTAACTATTAGTTTTAAAAAGAATTATTGCTAATAACTGCTACTCTTACCACCATCATCACCAGTGGAAAAGTTTTGGGAAATGAAGGAGTCATAGCCATTAAGAGCATAAGGCAGGAGCTTAATGTTGGAGTTATTGACAACATAACTCTCACTTTTCAATTTTATTATTTCTGTCTGTGCTTATTTATTCAATTGCAACTCTTTTATCCTGCCTGCCTACTCTCATATATGCCATTTCCAACTCTTATTAAAATGCATCTTTCTCTTTAGTATCAAGCTATGACAGAATACACATTTTATAACAGGAGCCCCTGTATAGCTGGCTCGCACCCTTAGGACCCATTCAGGGACTAGATTTTTCTCATCCAAGAATTGTCTCTATGGCATTCTGTACCAAAATGTGCTGTGCAAATTATGAAGACACAAGGAGTTACAAACTGGCATTCTTTAAAATCTCACTGTGGAATCTGATGAAGGAACAGTTCCCTGAATGAACATAAAGGAACACACGAAGCTGCCATCGACTAGGGCCGACTATTAGTCCTGCTAGCTTAGCATTTGCCTACTCAGCTTGACAACGGATCTCCAGGACAAGACCTGGAGGTCTTTCACCCAGCTGTGGCCTGCTGCCTTCTAAACCAGAGGAGTCATGGACTGAACCTTGGACCTTCTGTGTGCAAAGCACACACTCTGCCACTAAGCTGTGGTCTTTCTCCACTGAAAGAAACAAAGTACTGCACGAATAGGCCTTAAGAGACAGCCTATGCTTGACAAAGAGCAGGAAGAGGGAACCTCACATGCCTCTCCTTATGCTTCCCCTCAGCTCATCCCTTTTAGTCAACACATCACTGCTGCTGCCTCCTAACTGGGAAAAGACTTGGGAGGCAGACACTGCAAGAGAAGGACAGAAGAGCTGGCAGGCCTATTTTGGAGGGAAAGATGCTCAAAATCTTCAGGGACTGGAAGGAATGTGCAGTGCAGGAGATGTGCAGCCCACACCTCCTTTCCCTCTTTTTTTTAGCCCTGAGCACTCCACCATTTGGCCACTAGCTCTCAAGTACAATGCATGAGTCATGGACAAAGTTTTCTCTGCTACACTCTGAAGGGTGCCAAATGCTTGTGTGGTCTGATTTACATAAAATCTGCATGTCCTGATTTATAATAGGAGAGAGCACAATTTTAGAGGTTATGTGATACCATGATTATAGTGGTTTTATACAAACATACGCTGCACACCCTCTAACATTTTACAGGTGAAAACTGGGGCACATGCGCCTAAACAATGTCAATATGTGCTAACGAGGGCAAAGGTTATTAATGAGGAAGAACTCACTAGTTAGGAGAGGCCGGAGCAGTTTACTTTTGCCTGAGCCACTAGGAAAGGCAAGATTCAGCCCCCTCCTCTCCTCTCCCCCAGCTGAATTAACTGAGTGCAAACTCCTTTTGCACTTTGAACTCAGTTTGCAGCAACTAAATTAAGTTGGGAATGAAGAGGGAAAGTGGGAGGAGGGGAGAGAAACTGGAACATTTTAAAAGCACACAAAAATAGGACAACAATTTGGGAGTGGTCCTGCCAAAGCAAGACATTTGGTGAGTACAATGGTGTTATTCCATTTGGAATACTGTATTCTAGTCACTGTACAACGCAAGAGGATACTGTAAAGGTGAAAAGGTACAGAGAAGAGCAATGAAAATGTTTAAGGGCTGATTGGGTTAGAATGTTCCAGGCTATTAGGCTATTGAGCATAGGGGTGGGGAAAAAAGCACATAAAACTTGTAATATGTGGACAAAGTAGAGTGTAGAATGATAGAGGTTTATAAAGTTTATCCATAGTGTAGGTAGCACTTGTGGGGAGAAAATTCAGTTCTAGAAGTGGGATTTTCCAATGATGCTGACCAGTGGGAGACTTAGGAAGGGGAAAAAGGAAGTGCTTCTTCACACAAGGGATGGTTGAATTATGGAATTTATTAGTACAAAATGTAGCAATGACCATCTACATGGATGCTTTTAAAAGGAGATTAGGCAAATTAAGACTAAGGCCATTTCCGCACGACGTCACTATAACGCTACAGCAGCGGGTTGTTACTGGTCCAAGAGCTGTGCTAACGTACAATGTCATTACTATCCAGCTGCTATCCCACCCCCCAAGCATGGCCGAAGCGCCTTATGTTATTTCCAGAAAAAATCTGTTGTGCCTCCTTTAGAGCTTCAATCCCACCAGCCAGCTCAGTGTGCTACTGTAATAGCACTTGATAACCCTTCCTGCTTCTGCTTCCTGCTGTCACGGATCCAGTGGGGGGGGGGTGTTGCATGGGTGTGCCCAGCTTGTCCCACCTTCCCTGACTCCCATGGCATGGTAACTTTGAAATCTATTGCCTCTCTGTGTTTATTTTAAATTTCTCCACTGTGCTAAAACTTTTTATTTTTAAAAAGTGCATTTTTAAGCATTATAGTATGAAAATGCAATAGTGTACAGGCTCACAGTGCGGTTACAACAGTGTTGTACTAGTACAGCTTCCAAAGGGAAAAAAAAACCCAACCAATCGGGGCAGTGGGGCAGAGTGAAGGCAGGGCACAGGAGCGGCCACAGATGCTGTAGTGCAGAATGAAAACCAGTGACAATACTGCTACCCATCCACTGAAGGTGGAAGTGTTCCTAATCTGCTACAAGTGCACAAGTAGCAATGCCAGGATTATAACGGTACAACGTGCTAATGGTGTGTACTGCAGAACTGGCCTAAGACTATTGTGGCTAGTAGTCATGGTGGCTGTATATTAACACTAGTGTCAGAGGCAGTGTGGCTCTGAATACCAGTAGCTGGAGCTCATAAGATGGAGGGAGCAGCTGCACTTCTGCCCTGCTTGTGGTCTTCTCATGGGAAACTGATTGTGCAAACTGGAAGCAGTAGCAAACAGGGCTTTGGTCTGATCCAGAATGGCTCCCATTATGTCCTTATACATAATAGATAAACCTTAAACAGAAATATAGGACGTCTCACTATGATGGAGAATACTGTAAGCAAATGATCTCTACAAGCCTGCTCAGGCTACTATCTTGGGCCCTTTCTGCACCTTCCCTGTCTCCGGCATTGTCTCAGTGTTGTCTCTGCAGTGGCTTTGCTGGGATGACAGTGCGGATGTGAACGCTCTCCTCCGCACCAGCTGGCTCCCTGCCAAAGAAAGTGCGATGGACACGCCTCTTCCTTCCACAGTGCAGCCAGGCACTTTCCCTGGCTGTGCTGGGCAGGAAGTGCCCCCACTGCACTTCCAGCACTTCCGCAGGCCAGGTAAGTGCAGGATGGTCATGCGATCGCGGGGAATTGACAGAGAAAACTCGTCAATGATTTAATCCGCAGTTGCGCTGCCTGGTGACGGGAGAGGGATGGGACCATGATGAGGTCATGCAGAAGCATTGTCACGGTCCCACTCCTCTCCTGTCCCCATGCCAAGACGGGAGGCTCCCGTGGAAAGGGCCTTAGTGCTACCCACTGTTGGTGGGACACCGGGGCCGGCCCTGTCAATAAGCAGAGTGAGGCTGCCCAAGAGATTTCAGGTGACATGAAAAGACAAGTTGTTAGTTATTTAATTTCTTGTTATAGTGTTTTTATAGTGGGGGAGAGGTCCGTGTGGGATTTTCTGCCTCAGCTGCTGAAACAATTTGACCACCTATGGATACTATTTGTCTTGAAGACAGGGCAAGGGGGAATTTGGGACTTTGCCTCAGGTAACAAATCACTTCAGGCAGCCCTGACAGGCAAGTTCAGGGAACCTGTTATCCCTTCTTACAGTTCCCTCCACGCTTATACTTCCAGTCTTCTCCCCCCGACACACACACCCTTACTATAAAAGTAGATTCATTCACACTGTCTCTTTGGCACATGCTACAGTACTAAGAGAATCTAAACTTCAATTTCAATGCTTAAGCCAACAGAACTAGTGAAAAACTCCAAATGCCAATCAAAATGTTACAAAAATAGTAAGCAAGTTTTCACATTCTCTAGAATTCTTCTTCAGCTTGGAAACCCCCACCAGCAATAATGAAACGTATGGAGACATGGTGGAGGGAGAGTCAGAACAGGCTAATGAGGATGGAAATACTCCAGAGGCTGCTGTCTGTAACAGTCCTCAAAAGAGAAAGTGTAGGAAATATGCAAACTTAATTAGACTGTCTGTATAAAACAGATGCAAGGTAGCACCAAATGTGAGAGGGGCTAAGAAACTGCAGTAGTTCTTCCCTCTCTTTTTGAAAATAATAAAAAAAATAAGCTACATGTTTCCAGGACTAAGTGGGACATACCAGTCCATTTCATGATCCAACTGAGCCTTCCTTTCAATTCTTGATCTTATACTCAAGTAGTATACTTTACTATGCTCGTTTGTAAGTATCATATTTTCATCTATACGTTGTTCTTTTGTATAAGATTTTAAGTTTATATATAAGTGTGTGAGTGTGTGTGTGTTTATTTTTAATATAGCCCCTGAAGAAAGCCAATCAGTTTATGTGCAGGTTTATGTGCAGGTTGCATTAAGCTTTTTAAAGAATAAAATTGGATCATCTAAAAATGCACAGAGCCTATTCTTTTTCTGCTGATTCATTAAATGTGCTTTTCAGTGCCTATTCCTGCACCTTGGTTTTGAAGCCAAATTGTATTTCCAGGAGCACACCCTAAAACAAACCAGACACTCCATGTGTATCTCATTTTAAAAAAGAAACCCTACTTTCTCTGTCACAACCAAGGCATATTTTTTTGGTTGAGGGGGTTTAAAAATGGACGCCAAGCAAATGCATCCCCTGAGCCACATGTTGCCCACCTCTTTTTTCAGCCCATTACTTTCTTCTTTCATCAGTATGAAACAACAATACAATTTCCTCTTCCTCCCACAAAGAATATTCTTCAAGAGCCTCCTTCCATTTGCTCCCAAAGTGTGGAGAATTTGAGGACAGCATTTTCTCTCAATCCTACCATTATTCATCAGTGGGTTTGGGTTTTGTTTCATTTTGTGACACACTGACACAGCTACTTAGCACTCTGTGTGCTTTCAATAATGACTGAAAGTATGCTTTTCAAGCTGTGGTACAAACCGTATTTACTTGGTAGATGCAGAGAACTCCTAGCAGCCTTGAGCATACCCAGATACTTTCAGAGAGTAACATCAACAGAAACTCCTCTGCTTTTGGTCCAATATAGAAAGGTGATGTCCCAGAGAACCAACATCAACAGAAGATGACTGTGAAGGAGCAAGCAGGCCATTTTCCCATCAAAAGCAGGCTCTGTGCAAACACAAGTATGCTCAGTCTTCTGGACTGACGGGGCAAAAAACAAAAAACAACAACCAAAAAACTCACCAGGCTGGCTCTTATCTCAGCTGGAAGCTGGACTTGGCATCACAAGCTTCCCAGCACTATGAGTTCCTCTAAGTTAGAATGGACAGTTTCTCTAGAGCTCAAATATACTATATTCATGGCCAAGGGCAAAACATTTATTTAAAAAAAAAGAATAAGAACAAGAACATGAAGATACAATTAGCTTTGAATGGTGAGAGCAACTGTAAATTTTGAAACGTTTTTGAGTATAATTTAATAAAGACTGAGGTATATTCAGCCATTCGCTTTGCCTGTGTATAAATATTGACTGCGCATCAGTGTCATGGTGAACAGTGTATCTCTGGAATATTTCCCAGACAGCTTGGGACCTGGCAAAATGAAGCACCTGTTCCTGTGCTGCACCTTGGGTCCAAATTACTTCTCTAAAGTACACAGAATCTCATGCAGTTGCAACCTCAGGTGTTCCAACAGGAGTGACTGTATCACAGTAGAATCAGTTAACAGCTGCTATTACAGCATTGCTGTCTACTTCTTCGGCCATTTCCGCACTAGCCTGTTATAGTGCTATGATTCCACTTTCAACACCCTATGGAATCCTGAGGTTTGCAGGTTTGGGAGGGGCCGGATGGCCTCTCCCAAAACTGCAAACCCCAGGATTCCATAGGATGTTGAAAGTGGAATCATAGTGCTATAACAGGCTAGTGCGGAAATGGCCATAAACTTGTACACATAACAAACATTTTGGGCCTTTCCTCACTACACAGTTAATAATGCTATTATTCCACTTTCAACATCCTATGGAATCCTTGTGTTTGCAGTTTAGGGAGGGTCATTTCGAATGCTCAGCCAGAGAACTCTTTGGCCTCAGTAAACTACAAACCCTAGAATTCTACACAGAGGCATATCTAGGGTGGGGCAAGTAGGGCATGTGCCTTGGGTGCCAATGCCAGTGCTGGAAATGGCAAGGGAAGAGCAAGTGGCCCCAGAGGTAGGGGCTCAACTTCCACACTTGCCCTAGGCACTGTTTATGCTGGATATGCCTCTGATTCCACAGGAAATTATATGTGGAATAATAGCACTAAAACATTGTAGGGCAGAAAGAAACTATGGTTCTCCATTAATGACTGAGAGTCATTTTTTTAAACGTTCATTTTATGATCTTTGACTTTTTTTCTTTGAATAGCTCTGATGTGTTTGCAACGGGCAAATATTTCCTGAGTAGCAATAAGGCCCAACCAGCCTCACCTAAACTGTTTGTCTTTTAGCTGAGCGGATAATGTTAAAATGGCATACTTCTCCTCTAAAAGATGTTACTGTGTTTGAGAGGGTAGAGGGTACTATTTCATTCATTTGAGTTTTTAATTTGCTACAAGCCAGTCTTCCTCCAAGAGCTCTGGGTTGCTCAGACTCTCCTCCTCTCATCACAGCAATTCTGTGAGTCAAGCTGAGGAATCTCTCTGTGGCTGGTCCAAGGCCATCCAGTGAGCTTCACAGTTGAGCATTCTAGCCAGTACACCAATGTGAGAGGTAGGTATCTCCTCCACAAGGAATCCTTCCTCAGGAACACCTCTATCACTAATTTATTCACTAGTTCCACACACCGTGACCTTGTTGCAAAGAAATAAATGGCCCTAAGTAGACCTGCACATGCAACAGGCAACTATCTGGAGCTGGAATTCACCCTCTCCTCACCATCACAGACAAATATTCTTCTCAAAGTCCTTGACAAATTTGATGGCCAGATTTTATCAGGACTGTACAAATATTCTCAAACACCTAGCATTTGTCTTCAGCGTTTGACATGTGAAGATTCGGCGGCAGCAGTTGACCGATTTGGCAGTGCCTGACAACCAGCATATAACAGCAGTAACTAATTGAATCTATCTGACAACTGACCTACAAAACAAAGTATGCCAGTTTACATTAAAATAACTTACTTTCCAATCATAACAATTTAAACTCTGAAATACTGAATTTAAATGCCAAATTTGACATCACACTGTTTTTTTCATACTTGAAAATTTAGATTTTTTTTTAAAAAATTGATTTTTGTTTCAACTATATATAAAACCCCTTTGTTTTTAAAAGGGAGGTGGTGTTTACTGTTTGATCTCCGGCACTAACTTTGCTATAGTTACCGAGTTATATGCAAATTTAATCATGCTTAGAGCAGGCCCATTCAAATCGATGGGATTTACTTTTGCCATGACTGAACTATAGCTCATTTCAATGGGTTTGCTCTGAATAAAACTAAGTTTGGTGAATCGAGCCCCATTGCCTGGATTTCTGAGTGAAGTACAAAGTGACACAAACGCCAATGTCTGAACAGCTCAGTGTGTAACCTCATGATGTCCTGTGCTCTAGTGAAAATAGCCAGAGCTAGTGCACAGCACAAACTGTGGGAACAGATCCTTCATTTGTCAAGTCCAAAAAGTAATCACAGCAAATGCTCTTAAAATACATTGCTTTTTTACAGTTTAATCATGCACATATCCAAATATGGGCCTACAAAGCTTGCTTAAGATTCTTCCTCCTGCCCCCTCAGATAAACATTTTTTTCATGAGGAGATGTGAAATGCCTACTGGACATCAAGATGGCTCCCTCTGACTAGAGGATGGCAGAAACAACAGTGGGGAACTGTGAAGGATGGAAGCTGGAGAAACGGGGAGGAACATTTTGGCCCTTTCCCCTTGTCTTTCCCGCTGTTTCCTCATCCTTCCACCTCCTGTTATAATGGCTTTCCATGCCGTCTCTTCTTGCTTACCTCCCCTCTTTCCCTGGCTTTCATCCCTCTGTTAGGGGAAGTGTTTAGTTGCCTATGTTGCCATGTAAAACTCTTTTCTGCATTGGGCCCACAGCTGCCAACTGAGCTCTACTCTCTGCAGCTGGGGCTTGATAGAAATGTCTAAGACCAACCTCTTGGCTCGCTTCTGTTTTCAGAGCTTGTGGAAGGAAAAGAGTGCTTGCGTGCACACACACAGGACAAACATACAACTTTCAGAAATAAACAGATGGAACACTTCCTCTTATACAAATTTGGCTCCCTACTTAGGATCTTTGAGATCTCTCACTGATGCAAATATAGACAGATGGATAAATTAGATGTTGCTATTTTATAGGGATTTTCCTTTGTGTTTGGGGGAAGGGGCACCAGCCAGATGGAGAATGAAGGGCAGGCTTGGGCTTTGCGCTCACCACAGCACCTGGGATTCAGGCAGAGGGACTGATAAAATGCTCAGTCACTGTTTGTCTCTGGGATGCATGACTGGCTGTGTACACATCTATAATGTGTACAGAAAGGAAAAACAAAATGTGTTTCAGTTGTACGCTGACCTCCTTTCTCATCATTCATTTCTAGAGCTGCTCATCATGGCTAATGCCTTTTATCTGTTGCCACTTTCCATAAAAAAATCTCATCCCATTTCTCAATATTTCCTTCAGTCTCTTGCAAAATCAGAGGAAAAGGTACTTTTTGAACCAAATGATAGTCTACCTGGAAGGGCGGGGGGGGGGGAGAACCCTGCTTTTGAAGTTCAAAGAAAACTGGAAATAATTTGCTTTTCATGAGTTTTCATTTCCAGATACTTTTGAACTCAGGTCAGACTATGACAGGGAGCAGGACTGTCAAATTGTCACATGGAAGCTTATTTTTCCTTAAGTGAGCCAACTCTGATTTGCAGAGTAGCTGCATCCAAGATATTAGGGAGGTGTGTATAAGGGTGTGAGTAAGTGCAAAGCCCTAAAGCTTCTGTGCAAGACATCCATTTAAACTTCCAAGGTTTTGCATAATTTCAGTTGCTTTCTATGGCTGAAATTTGGGGTCGGCATCTCTAGACAAAAGCCCATTGCAGGACCCCCCCACTGAAGCCTGAGACTGATGCAGTTGACTATGATGTGTACATTTGTAAAGACTGATGCCTCCCCTCCAGATTTTCCCAATGTATTGTCCTGTCCACATGCGCATGCTGTAACTCATAAGCAAACTGCAAAACAATCCTTAGGATCTCCCCTGCCCATAGTAGTAGTAGTAGTAGTAATAGTAATAGTATTGTTGGACTCTTCTGGCAAGTCTTTAGGACACTACTGCAATGTCTAGAAAGAGAGGGGTCATTCCCTGAGATACTTTGTTGGCAGCAAACTTAGGCCAATGTGAAGTTCCAGGTGGGAAGAGGGACAGGGCCATGCCCAGCCACCTTGCCTGTACATCCCCAGCCATTTTTGCCCCAGTACCCTCCAGTCTCCCTGGCTCCCTATATTTAGCAGTCTCATGATCAAGGGACACTCATTATCCTCATGCATTTCAACAAAAAAGAACCACACATGTGGGGCATCATCCTTCTACCTCCTCAGAGCCCTCTTCACATTCAGGCACAAACTTGAACAGGACTTCCATCTCACCTGGATAGCAGGTCTGTTTGTGACTGGGTTTTATTTTTGCAGCATCCCTAGTAGGATATGGAGCAGGGAGGGAGAGACCACCACTAGTAGTGCCAGTGGGGGTGGGAAATCTGCTCTAGGTTTTCATCTGAACCTTAAAGGAGCTGGATAGGATGTTGAAACCCACCTCCAAAACAGGTTCAAGATCTTAATGTATAGTTCCTTCAATTTCTGGACTAAAACCCAGAACAGATTAACTGGTCCAATGATTTGGGAGTCACCAGCCACCACTGCAGACAAGCACAAGTTTGGTCATGCTAATCTTTGTGATTGAAATGCTTTAATGAAAGAGAAAATATCCCAAACTTCATTCTTGTGTTGGGTATTTGCAGTTTCTAGGCAAAAGGGCAGACAGAGAACGGTGAAGCTTACTGTTAACGAGGGTCCTGCTCTTCCCAAATCTCTGTAGAAAATTAATGCCAACAGTGCTGGCCAGCATTCAACAAACCTATATGTCAACCATAGGTGCTGTGGAAATTAAGTATCTTTGCAAATATGTAGCTTGTGTAGTTTCTTTAAAGGCTGTTCTGCTGTGCCTGCCTTAAAACATAAATCACAGTGTGAATTGAGGTAACGGGGGGGGGGGGGGGGACTGCTGCGGCTGGTCTGCATTTCTGCAGCTTTTTCCTTTTGCCCAAGCTGGCAACAGATCAAACAATCTATATCTAGCATCAACAACAGAAATACAGGATGCAAAATAGTTGTCATCATAAGTGCTGTCGGTTACTAGGCTAGGGGCCTTTTTTGTTTTGATGGCTACATTCCCTCAGGAGCAATCTGTGGGGAGACCTATGCCACCACTGGGCAGAACCAGAGCCAAAAGTGGTCAGGAACACTCCTCCTCCCCCTCCCTCTCCTCCTCTCCATACTTCTTCATTCCCACCCATCACCACCCACCCACTCTTACTAGTTTACTTGTTTCAGAGTGCCTGAAGTTAGGCTGATGGCATTCTGAAATCCTAGACCTTCTCACCTAATCCTCTGTCATCCCACTGCTTTTTCTGCTTTTAAAATATCCCATTTTCCCTCCTCCTCCCACCTTCTAACTTTCTCCTCAGTTTACTTTAGTAGCTGCAAACTGAGTTCAAGCTGCAAACTACTCAATTAAATCTGCAGGGAGGGAGAAGAGAAGAGGAGACAGAGCCTTGCCTTTTCCTGTAGGCTTGGGCAAAAACACACTGCTGCAGCCTCTTCCAGCCAGCGTGCTCTTCCTCATTCATAACTTTTGTCAGGTTGACGACATTCACATTTGACCATAGGTGTCCCAGCTTTCATCTGGAAATGTTGGAATGTGTGGATTGCCCACATTTTCTACACAAGGGGGAATCTTGATTCTCACTATGGCCCTTTCCACACGAGGCTGGTGAATCGGCTCGTGCTGTTTCTTACCAGATTTTCTGGGCTCGAAACAAGGCGGACTTTCGCTCATTTCCTTCCACACAGCTACCGCGTATGTTCCATTCTGATTCGGAGGAGTGCGAGTTCATGAATCCACACTGCCTCCGCCGTGGCCACTCCCACTACTCCCCTCACCCTGCCCCATCGACTGTGATTGGCCCCCCCCTTTTTTTTTTGCATGGTTTAGTACATCATTGCATACCTGCGTACGTGTGTAAGTCCATACTACTCCCTGGCCCCTCCCATGAGCTCTCTCCTGACCACCAATTCACATTGGCGTGAATGTACGTGTCTGCACCACTGTGAAAGTACGAATTGGATCGATCTGGAAAATTGGAAAACCGATTTCTTTCAGTTTTCAAATAACACACTTTACCACCACATGGGGGCGCATTTAGTTGGAATTACGTGCGGAACGAAGGTAAATAAACTGAACCTAGTCCGCTCCAAGGTGCAGAAGACCTCCGTGGGAAGACGCATTGGCCCGCCTTAATAACCACGTGCGGAAAGGGCCTATAAAAAAGTACCCAACTATAATGGCTTTCACGTAAGAAAAAAATGACTGTACTGAGGATACCCATGATTACAGAGAAGAGTTTGGAAAGGTGACTATCAGCTATCCTGAGCTTTCTAAAATCAGAAATTATATATAATCTTTTTTTCCTTTACTGTCCTGATTTTAAGTATCATTTTAGCAACTTCAGTTTCTTTTTAAAAAGTTGAATACTGTCTGAAAGTACATTTGATTTGACAAATCCAGATGAATGCAAATGTTTCATAGGAACTAATGGAAACATGGAACATTTCTGAAGCAAGAATCCCTGTTCTACACAGGATATAACTATCAGTTCAGAAAGAATGCTGGTTAGTCAATCTCCCGCCTTGTCTCTATGAGCCTTCCAGTCACCCCCTGTTTGCAAATATTAGAAGGATCAGTAATAGATCTGATCTGGGTCACTCCCCTTTCGCATAACCCTCAGAACTCCTATTATGGCTAAATGCCTGGGAAACCCAGGGCTTCAGTCACACGGGTGGGGGCAGAGACTCCAGTCAAAATCTCTCTCTCTCTCTTTCTGTTTGTGTTTGTATGTGTGTCTGTGTTTGTGCAGGCCTTCCCTGCAGCTTGGCCTTCATGCAGAATCATCCTGGCTCTAGATTAACCCTTTGGTAACCGTTTGCCATTTCCTCCAAAAGCAAGAGATGGATGGAATTTTATTATTAAACAGCTACTTTTACTCAAGAAGCCACTAACCATGATGCCAGCATTTGTTTTCAGGGTTTGAGGCCAAGGGGAGAGGATATCTTAAGTTGAAATCTTCTGATCACGAACAGAGGTTTCAAAGGGCACATCATCCTGTGGATTGGGGCAGGCGTTGCTACATTGTACAGAGAAAAGCCCTTGAGATATACAATCCACCCCAACCTTTGGTTTATCATCCGCTGTTGCAGCAATTGGCTGGGAAGACAAAATTCCAGTAAATTTCTGATCTGTTGTAACCCCTGCTGGTTACCTGCTTAAGTCTAACTTGCAAGCAGCATGGCTGTGTATCCACTCTATAGAGCAGAGTCCTCTATCTGAATGACTATTTGAAAAGACTCATCTGTTGGAAAACCTATCTGGTCCAAGCCAAGTTGAAAGATCAAGAATTGCAAGAAAGGAGAGCTGCTGTCTTGAATTTCCTTCTGATAGCTGTTACCTCTTGATAGCACACTGCTCAGGTAAGGCACATATGTCACCTGTTTACAGTCATCTCTGCTATGATGAAAGCCAATGCAATTCTTGGTTGCATCAATAGGAGTTTGGTGTCTAGATCAAGGGAGGTAATAGTACCACCCTATTCTGTTTTGGTTGGACTTCATTTGGAATACTGTGTCCAGTTCTGGGCACCTCAATTCAAGAAGGATACTGACAAGCTGGAGCATGCCCAGAGGAGGGTGACCAAAATGGTGAAGGGTCTGGAAGGCATGCCCGATGAGGACCAGCTTAAGGAGCTGGGTATGTTTAGTCTGCAGAAGAGAAGGTTAAGAGGGGACATGATAGCCATGTTTAAATATTTGAAGGGATGTCATGTCAAGGAGGGAGTGGGCTTGTTTTCTGCTGTTCCAGAGACTAGGACAAGGAGCAATGGATCCAAGCTGCAGGAAAGGAGATTCCACCTGAATCTCACGAAGCACTTCCTGACCGTCAGAGCTGTCTGGCAGTGGAATATGCTGCCTCAGAGAGTGGTGGAGTCTCCTTCTTTGGAGGTTTTTAAGCAGAGGCCATCTGTTGGAAGTGCTTTGATGTGTGTTCCTGCATGGTAGGGGGTTGGACTGGATGGCCCCTGTGGCCTCTTCCAACTCTATGATTCTACGAAATGGGCTATTAAAATTATTATTTTTTTCAAAAATTGTACCTTTACCTATAAAGCAGGGCATGCAAAATTTATGCCATTTTTGATTTCCACATTTCCTCTTTTTCAGCAAAGAATACATGCTCCCCCTAGCAATAAGACTGCAGTCTGTGATCATAATTAGCTATGTTGCAACTCAGTTTGGAACTGGGGAGAATGGAGGAGGAAGAGGAAGGGAACAATAATAACAACAATAGCAAAATCCCTGTGTGGAAACAGTCAGTTTTCTTTAAAAATTGGAAGGCATACTATTCATGAATGAATGCACTTAGTTTTGCCTGCAGTGTAATTATCTGGTAGTGGAGACAGTGCTGGTGGGACAGGGCTTCTTTATGTGTATTAGGTCAGAAGCTCAAGAAATGGGACAGAAGAATCAGATTTACAATGCAGTACAAAAATACAGCTGAAGGGGCAGGGAAAAGGTAGCTTTCTCTGTAAGCATCTGAAGGAAACCAACATTACTTCTGCAGTTATATGCCTTCGTTACTTAATTCCACTTAACCCATATGGATTGCTTCCAGTACGGTAGAAACTCAGCTAGCTATCCCACAATCCAGTTAAACACTAAAATAAATCATAGTAATTAACCCTGTGCCCAAGGACCTGAAAGTACTTCAGAAACATACGCTGACAATATTGTAGAGCAGATCAGCCCAGACACTGACAGTATGCCTATTTGTCCTGGTTTGGATTAGCACATTTTCACAGAGCTGTGGGGCTACAACAGGCCCTTTAATGGGGTGCCATAAAAGAGGTGATTCTTTGTCGAGGACATTGTAGAGCCTTCTCTCATTCCACCACTAGCTCAGCATCAAGATTGGTGAGGACACGGGAGAGAGCCTTCTCAGTGACTGCCCCCAGACTGTGGAATTCCTTCTGATGGGAGGCTAGGTTGGCCCCCTTGCTGCTCCCTTTCCCACTGGCAGGCAAGGACCTTCTTATTTACCCAAGTCTTTGGTCATTATCTGGTCATTACAGAAAGCATTTTAATTGTAGTATACTGTATTTTTATCAGCATTACTATGTACTAATTGCTTTTTTAATTGTTTTGAACTGCTGTACTGTGTTAATATGATTTTTAAAAACTTTTTTTTATCATTTATTGCAGAGCTTTCCAAACTTTTCATGTTGGTGACACACTTTTTAGACATGCATCATTTCTCAACACAGTAATTTCAGTTTCACTAACAAACCAGAGGTTAAACTAACCCCTTATAAGAGATGCGGACACACATAAATTGTAATAACAAAATGTATGGGGACCCAACATATCTCATGAAAACATTTCATATATTTTTAAAAATATATGATTTATAAATAATAACATACATTTCCAAGATTGTAGGCGACACACCTACACACTTCAGGCGACACACTAATGTGTCACGGCACACCGTTTGGAAAGCCCTGATTTACTCTATTAACTGTATTTGGTTTTAATCTTATCTTGTAAGCCATTTTGGGTCCCATACTAGGAGACAGTCAAGAAATAAATAAAGAGGGAGAAAGGATATTCATTTGGGCGGTTTCCCCCAAGCACTCTCCTCCTCTTTCATGCCCTCTCCTCCACAATTCATGCCTTGTACCTTGAAAAGCTTGTCTACTCTTTCTAGCACACAGAAATCTTTCCTTAAACTAGGTGTCCTCTCACACTACACAATAATAGCATTATATTCCACTTTAACTGCCATGGCAGCATGCTAAGGGATCCTGAGGTTTGTCCTAAGGTGCAGCACTAGAACTCTCTTGTTAAGAATTCTAAAGACAACAGCAGTTGAAGTAAAATCATATCAGTATAACTGTGTACTGTGAAAATGTGCCAGGGCTAGGAAACACGTAGCCTGTAAGCTGCATGTGGCTCCTGGATCCCAATCTGGAGCCCATGAAGCTCTTTGCCACTGCCCCAGTGTCCCCCAACTCCCCTTTTAAAATAATGGTACAATTTTAGGGTGATTTTCACCTGAAAACCACATAGAAACAAAACAGGCAAAACCACATAAAAACCGCACAGACACCCCATAAACCCCTGGAACTCCCCACCATCCCCAAATACTTCTTTTTTCATTGGAGTCTCTCTCAAAATGGTGATAGGAAGTGATACAACATCACTTTTGACCACGATTTTGAGAGGGACTCTGAAGAAAAATTGAGGTATGGGTTGAGTATCCTTATCCAGAAATCCAAAATCCAAAAAAATAAAAATAAAAATAAAATAAAATTCCTGCCTCCAGCCACCTGCTTGCACCTTCAAGACAGTGGCTGCAGGACTCCTGGTCATTAGTCTCTCAGATCCTTGGTCTGTCTCCACCCTTGCACCTCATACACAATACAAACAGCAAACAGATGAGACGTAAGGCTGGAGAGAGATGCAAGGAACTGTGAAATGGTTGAATCCAAGCATAGCGCTCATTGCAAATCCATGCCTCCTGCCATTCACAGATCCTCCCGTGTCTGTCCAGTCTCACACCTTGTTCATTTCCCGCTTGTGTTGCATATGAGACATGACGCTGGAGAGAAATTAAGGATCTGAGAGACTGATGATATAAGGGACCTGATACCTATATTTGGGGGGAAAAAATACAGTCTTCTGCAGGAGATCTCTGGGGACCCTGCCAGCCATCTGCTTCGAGGCACTCCTGCTCATTCATTTGTGGGATTCCTGGAGGTCTTCTGTACATTACTGTTCTTTTCTTCCACTATAGGTATAAGGTTCATTACATCCCCAGTCTCTCAGATCTCCAGCTTTTCAGATCCTCAAGTCTCTCTCTTGCCTGACATCTCATGCACAACACAAGATCCAAAATATGAAACTCTTCTGGTTTCAACCATTTTGGGTAAGAGATACGCAACCTATATTTTCATGTGTTGGGGGGAACCAGCCCCTTTCCCTCACACAAGTACCCATCCTTGTCCTAAATATTCTTATCTTTTGACCCCACCACTATCCCTGCAGACGGGTGGGTTTCAAGGGTCACTGCTACTGCTGCCAAATTTGCCAAACCAGAGTAATAGTGGCAAAACACGGCTGTTCCTTTTAATTTGCTACAGTGTCAGTAAAAACCAAACAAACCAAAAAACAACCCAGATCAAGTACTTCCTTAAAACAAGGTGCACCAGACATTTAATACTCTCAGAACCCTCCCAGAACCATTAGTAGGTTTCAAGACAAGTTGGAGGTTTGCTGTGTGCTTTGTTTTAAAGTGGAAATGTTTCCATTACAGGTTGGGGGGATTCCTGCTGGCAATATGGAGGCAGCAGGATCCTAGTAGATTGGGGCAATGGCGTACTCACTGTTTCCCCAGGTTTACAAGTGGGCCTGTTACACGAGGCAAAATACAGTGAAGCAGAAAAATTCTGCCAGCCTTTCCCTTCTGTCATGTTTGCAAATTTTATAGCTTATCCTCCAACTGTCTCATTCTGGCAGGGACAGTCCCAATTAATCTTCTGCCACCCCCTTTCTCAGTTGCTTTTAAGATGTCCCAGTTTCTCTCTCCTCTTCCCGCTTTTCTCCTTTTGTCCGCAGCTTTTTACAGTTGCTGCAAACTGAATTCAAAGTGAAAAGTTGTTTGCACTCAGTTAATGCAAGAGGAGAGGAAAGGAGTGGACTGGATGGATCTTGCCTGTCCCAGTAGGCTCAGGCAAAAGCAAACTGCTGCAATCTCTCCTAGCTTGTTTTTCCTCATTAACTTTTGCCATCTTGACTACACTCTGATATTGCTTGGCCACATATTTCAGCTTTATCTGTGAAATATGTTATAGGTTTTTTTCAAGCTCTTTCAAGGCTTAACTGCTGTTGTGATTTCCCAAAATTTGCTGATTTCATTTTCTGTGAAAATGGGAGTTGATTTTCTACTGATTTCTGGGGAAAAGTGAAGAAATTTTACCATTATATTCAGGGGAAGTAGGTTATCTTATGACATAACCAAGGGTTTCTATTTTTTCCTTGCCTTTATTTCTTTTGTTTTTAATGCTCCACAACTCTGTAGCTTCCCACCAGCTGCATTTCTTAGAACATCCTGTGGGAGTGACATGACAGGCCATCCCCAAGCATCCCAAGCAGTGTGACCAAGGGATAGTTGCTGAAAGTACCTCTTGATGCTGTGAGAGCAAAAATTAAGGGTTCTTGTTAGAAGTTGTTGTTTTTTTTAAGCAAAGAAAAATGCAATTTCCCTTTGCCATCTTGAGAATTTATATAAAGTAATCTGGAAACCATGCTGATTATTATCCATAGAAATATTTGCTGCCTTTCAGAACTCTTAGGCACATGGACAGCAGCGAAGGCAACCTGAGCCATCAATTTCAGTTCCAAGAGTACCTTTCTGAACTTAATCGGGCCAGTTTCCTTCCACATTATTTTTTGTGCTAAAATTTACTGTGGAAGGGTGTGTGGGGTTTGTGTGTATATGAGAGAGAGAGAATGAGAGAGAGAGAAAGCGAGAGATTTGTTGTTGTTGTTGTTTTGGACATCTATGAGAGGTTTCTTTCAGATTCTAACAAAGTTTGGAAAAGGAAAACAGAATTTGTTATATTTCCAAATATTTCATTACTATAATGTTTTTTTTAAAGTTACTCTTTTTTCTTCTGTTTTTCAAAAGGAACAAAATTAGTTCTGTTTAGCTGTGTGTTTTAAAATATATCTGAATGTTGTAAAGTGCTGACCTGTGATACTGAGCACTGCCCACCTCACTATCAGTTCAGCACCCAGAAGGTACACGAGATAGCAGCACAAAGCACAAGGCACAGTATAAGCCAACATTTTGACCAGGTGATATTCCTCCTCTGCTGTTTAGTGAGGTCATGCTTCAGTAACCTTAGAAGTAACTAACTTGTTATAATTAAGTCACACAAGGAGTGAAGCAACCCCTCCTTAAGTTATGGTTGCAGTGTAATGTAGGTGTACCTTTGCTGCTGGAAAACAGAATTAATTACCAATAATTCATCGTAAGTCACTTCTAGGCACCAGATTCTACCATAGACATTCATACATCCCTTGAATATTTCAAAATTCAGCTAAGAATAAGCAGTAGGTTGGCTGCTCAGGATGAGCTGCACACACATGAACTTGCCTTTTGACTTAACTGCAGCTTCTTTTCTCTGTTTTTATTTCTGCAGTAGTTTCTCACTGAAAAGTCTGGCTAAGATGCCCACCCGCTTAACTTCAACAATGCAACTGAGAAGCCACAGAAGTCTGCAGCAGTTTGTGGGAAAGCTTTCAGGTTCTGAATGCTGGGACTGATCAGAGATGGACAGAGGTCTCCATTATTGGCCGAACTCAGACTGGTAGCAGGCAAGATTGAACTAGGGGCTAGACAAACCATTTCTTACCAAGAAAGAACAGTCTTCAACTTTCCTTCCCCTGAAACAACATCCTCATTTCCAACACATTCCATCAAGGTTCTCTCTCCCCCTCGCCTGCCGCCTCTCTTTGCACCCTCTTCTAATAGTTTCCACATAAGGTGGCCTACATTTCTCTTGGATGCTTGCTCTCCTCATTAGATCATTCTTCTTTATATTGTCTTTCTTTCAGAGACAGAAGCCTTAAGCCAACCGGAGGCTTAGATTTGCCTGCAGGGTATGTGGATGGAGAAAAAATGCCTTCCCCAGCATCATTTCCTAACTGCTGAGTCCAACACACACACACACACACACACACACACACACACACAGTTTTATTGAGAAAACTCTCCTCTCCTCCCCCAGCCCACGACCTCCTCCCTTGCTCCCTCCTACAGGATGCAATGAAGCTTTAAAGGGACCTCAGTGCTGAAAACAGTTTATCAATCAACTCCAGATGGACTTTTTTTTTCTCCAGCTATTGGCAGGGCGGGAAGGTGACGGGGTAGCCAGTCTGGCGCAAGACTGGTGGGTTATGGGAATCCCGTTTAGACTCTGGCAGGAGAACAGATAGTAAAGGCAATGATCTAAACAGCAGAATGGAGTTCCCTCTGCTCTCCCGTTTCCATCATCAGCGCATACGTGCCAAATGCAGCCTGAGCACAAAGGAGACACCCTCAACAAGGCTGAGACCAACACAGATCCAATGACTTCCTCCGGTGTTCTGAGCAGAATAAACTTTGATAACAGGAATATAGTAATATGTATTGACTCCAGTGCCACAGTTCTAATGGCAAAGGATGCCTCTTTTGTTAGCAGAAGTATTTCCCATGGGTACCCTCCTCTTCTGCACTCACTCTCCTACCCACACAGACACATGCTAGCTAAAATTTCCCCACTTTGTAGCCTGTTCCTTCACTGTGTTGTTGTTGGGCTTGACTATGGAAAAGAACGAGATGGATTTGTGACATGAATGACAATGGAGCAATAAAGTGCCACAGTCTGGGACTTGGGTTCAATCCAACACACACTTGCCTGGGAAGCAGCCCCTCTGAGTTCAGCAGGACTTAATTCAGACCAGCCATGGCCAGGATTGCTCTGCTATTCTGTAAAATGCTCATCAGGCAGCCTCTGAGGATGCCCCTTTAAACATCTTACTGAAACACCTGCGGACAGCAGCCAAGCTGTGAGAAAACTGATGTATCACTTCAGAACGGCACACAAGTGACAACAGGCACAGCCTGTGTTGCTCACTACAGGAGACAACGGCCGCCCCTCCTACAAAAACCAACTGTGAGAAATGATAAATGCGGAGGAATTTCAGGGTGCTTCTAGATGGCAGCTACTACTATGAGATTAGGAGGGGGAGCAGGAACTACCCAAAGATGTACCATTAAAGTCAGGGATGCTTCCTGCTACTGTTGCCATCACCATGCCAGTGATGCTGGGCTTACAGATGTCAATCCTGCTACTTATTTTGTGTGAGAAGTGATCTGTGCAGGAAGAACCACGGTCTCAGTATGAGGGTATGGCAGAGGTCAAGCAGCACACCAATGCTTCTTTCCTCTTTTGTCTGGAAATGCTCTCAAGCTGCATTCGCACCAAACCTTAAAGCACTTTTAACTCCCACAGCATTCACACTTCATGTTTGCATGGGGGTTTAAAGTTATTCAGAGTGCTTTGCTTGAGCCTTAACATCTGGGACTTCTGGATGCTAAATTAGTAAAGAACAAGAGAGGCCTATGTGAAGCCAAATCACTCAACATTAAATAATTGTACAGAATAAGAAAGGAGTTGTGCAGCCTCCCCTTGCCCCTCCTAGACTCCTGGCTTCTCCCATTAAATATAGGGGAGATTGGCCACAGGCTTCATAAAATGACCCTTAAAAATAAATAGGGGGGAAAGAATGGAATGATGGAATGAGCTGCTTTTTAAAAGGGTGGGGGCTGCAGGGAAAGCTATTTAGCACACAGTTTTCAGAAATGACTATAAAACCCATAAACAACTTTCTTCTTCCCCCTCTTCCTCTTTTTAAATGTAGCTAGTGCAATATAATACAGAATGGAAGAAGGGCCAGTAGCTCCAAAACCAAGGATGATGGGTTTATACTTCAGCTAACGTAACCCTTAAAAAGCGAGTGCCCAGGAAAAGGTTTTCACACCCACAGGGGAATGCTGAAATATATACCAAAACACTCTATGACAAGTGATAGTGCATGGGTAGCAGGGGAAATGAGACAGAAGAAGAAGAAGAAATGTGTGTGTACTATGTGGGCAAGAAGGACAGCAGGTGGACAGTCAGTAAGGAAGAAAAGATGGAATGAGGCAGAAATGCTTCAAGAGGGAAAGAAAGATTTGATACGTCAGTGAGCTCATACTGAGTCGACATTTTCACGCTGAAAGTAAAGCATCTAGGTACTTGACTACCTCACTAGCATTGCAACATGTACACTTTCTCTTTTCACAGGACACAAAAATATACCTACTGGAAGCTGGAAAATGGCAACCCTGGATGTTCTGCCTGAAGAGCATGCAGTACTGAAGCCCAGCAAATGGCAGACCTTACACATTTATAGGCAGGTCCTACAGTTTTACCTTCTGTGTCTCAGTTCTCTGTGACAGTTATATGTTAAAACACCTGCAGCAAAATCTAAACTCACATCCTTTGCTGCAAGATGGTCAAAACTAATGCCTTTTAATGCCTTTGCATTTTTAAAGATAGTTAAGGAGCATAGTTTTCAAAGCAGTCCCACAAGGGGGTTTGCAGATTGGAAGCTTGTGTCTTAAAGCTGTGCTTTCCATGCTTGAAAGCTCTTGTACACAGAGGGAATTCAATGGAACTATGCTTAGTCTGCTGGGTGGGAGAATGTTCACATTTGCAAGAAGTATGTGCATGTGCACACGCATGCATATAAGGTCCACAGCACACATGCAGCCTTTGGGGGACATAAAGGATATGTATCTCTGTTTTAAAATTGGTATCTGAGGGAATGCATGGAAGCAAAACAATCTGCAAATCCCAAAACCTATAAACACAAGCTGGTAAGCCAAGCACAACTAACGCTGTCCCTTTGCAAGCTCCAGCACCAGACATTTAAATCTCCAGCTGATGTGGCAATCACATTGTTTCCCTTCCCAACCTTCCTATCCACTGTTGTGGCCAGCTCCTATTAGAACTTAATCCATTCTCACCTTCTTTCCTTGGGTAGCCTGCCTTACTTAAATTGTAAGCCTGAGGGCAGGTTTAATTAGCTGCTTTGGGATCCTCTTTGGCTGAAGAGTGAAGCAATAAATAAATAAATAAGCAAGCAAGTAAGTAAATAATTCTAGGTGCTCTACAAAGATGGTAAGGAGGAGCCAGCCAAACCCATGAAGGAATTGACAGGAGGATGGCCTTGTCTCCTGAAGGAATTATTAACTGTATACATCCAGTGTCACAAAATGCCAGGCCTATTCACCATTGGTGCTGGTGGTCAGGTATTCTTCTGTTTTCAGAATCTGTTAAACCTCCAAAACTAGTCCATAGGCCAGAACGAAGCCTGAGAATCCCTGGATATAATGAGATCCTTGAGTCTCTTCAAGACTGTTGATAAGTTGTTGCTCCCCTACTTTGGTGCTTTAGAGAGTAACATGAGACACCCCCCCCCCCAAAATACATACATAGACATGCATAAAAAAGAAAGGCCCTGAGATCTCATCAGAGCTGAGACTATTCCTTGAATTTCAGAATTCCTTTTGGGAATGGACATTCAAATTTACAACATTAAAGCAAAGCAGTGGCCTTATAATTCTTGATGATGCATTAGAAAAGCTCTCCCTTGAGTGTGATATACATATAAGCAGAGACTTTTTCCTAAGATAATATTAGCCATTTCACCCCAGGAAGACTTTTTCAGGAAAGAATGGATTAAAAATCAGAGACAGTTATTTTATGATGACCTTTTGTATTTTGAACAAGACAGCTGGGAGTTTAAATCAAGTGAGGTGCTTTTTAAGGAAGACAGTTCTTAATTGGTTTGCTTATATGTAACTCAAAGATAGATTTAATCAACGAAAGAGAGATCTAGTGCTAGAAGGTGGAGAAAATGAGTTTATTTAGAGCTGTGTAAAGATGATGACCATGTAATTTTAAAAGAGTACAAATGATTTTTGAAACGAGATAAGAGACAAACCTATTAAAGAGCATATGATAAGGTGGGCCCAAAGTTTTGGGCACAACATTCAAATGGATATATGGGGAAAATGTGGTCTAAAGATATAAACTTTACTTGTGTAATAATTTAAAAGAAAACACATAGAAGATGGTCTATAGATGGTATCTAATCTCAAATAAGTTATTGAAAATCTCTAAGGATGTTTCAAATGAATGTTGGGGATGTCAAGATAAGGAGGGCTCCTTTTTTTCATACATGGTGGACTTGTAAAGAAGGCAAAAAGTTATAAGTCTAAGATTTATATGCTGATCCAAAAAACTTTTAACGTAGGTTTTGCAATACCACCAGAAATGTTTGTGTTAGGTATTAGGCATAAACAAATCGATAGTAAATACGGATTATTTCTTTGTTATGATAACAGCAGCAAGAACATTGTTCTCTGAAACCTGGCAAGGGACTGAAGCACCGACAATGGAAGAACAGATTGTTAAGTTTGCTGAGTTAATCCAAATTGCCAAACTAATGTGGATTTTAAAAGATAAGTCAACTGAAAAAAACCTGAAAGATTGGAAATTGTTTGTGGATTTTTTGAGCAATAAGTAATCTAACAAGGCAATAATTTGTGGCTGTGGTCAGTAGTAATTCCAGTAGGAGTACTTAGTTGGATATGTAATGGTAGAATAATATCTTTTTTTTTCTTTTCTTTTTTTCTTCATTACAGTTTGGCTTAAGGGGTCAGAGTCCTTTTGTGTTTCATTAAGTTAGTGTTTCGTGTTTTAGCTCAGGCTGTTAGTACTGTATTAGTACTGTGAGGCCTCTCCCTAAACTGCAAACCCCAGGATTCCATAGGATGTTGAAAGTGGAATAATAGCACTATAACTGCCTATAACTGGCCCATAATTACTTTGTCGGGATGGGTTCTGTAAGAGAAAACTGCAGTCTGACACAGGAGGTGACCCAGGGACACCATATGTGAATCATGCAATTAAAGGGACAAGACTTTTCAGATGTCAACAAACCAGTGAGCTCAATCACACACAGATATGTATATGCTTATTAGAACAGGAAGCTAAGGAAAGCCATATGCTGGAGGAGACCAAAGGAACAGGAAATGAAGAGAAACCAGGCAGAATAAGGGCAGAGCTAGGAAGTAATGCATTAAATGTAAAATTGCTACTCATTATTTCCTCCAAAAAGTATTTAAATCTTTTTATTAAAATTCACTTTCAAATTTATCCAAATCCGTTTCAAACATATTCCAAACGAACAATTCAAAAGACAAGGAAATAAATTAAAGTGTAAAGTAAATTTAACACAAAAAATACTTATTTACCATTTTACATCCCATAACAACAACTTTACTTTTATACTTAAACAACTTAAATTTCTCTCTTTTCCTTTCTTTTAATTGTCCTTTAATGTATAAACTTATTTATCTAAATCAATTCAATCTCCGATCTCTCCATTTTAATCATTATATATGTGTGTGTGTGTGTGTGTGTGTGTGTGTGTGTGTATATATATAAAAACCCTTCCCTTATTTTCTTTCCCCTATACTAGTTGGTTCTTCCATAGATTTTCCAGTCCAACAATAACTTAAACATACCCTCAAGTTACTCCACTTCCTTCTAACATTCTTCGAATTCACTAAATTTCCCTATTTCCTTCCTTAAGTCCTCCTAGCCTCTATATTCCCATTTTCTCATCCTGAATCTTTTTCCCCTTCTTCCATTTTAAACTTATAGATCTAATCATTTCCTACATAGACCAAAGTTTTAACACACGCTTCACTATTACCTTATTCCTTTAATAGCCGTCGTCCCCCATTTAGTTTCCAATATGGGGATGATCATTCATTCTTTTAAGCACTTGCCCAATCATTTTTTTTCATGTAACAAATAACATCCATTTATTATTTCAAAACTGGATGTCAGAATCTGACCAGAGTCTTCATCACAATGTATTTCTGTTTAATTCATGGTAAAAGCCAGCATGGTGTAGTGGTTTGAGCACTGTACAATTCTGGAGATCATGGTTCAAATCCCCACTTGGCCATGGAAACTTCCTGGGTAACCATGGACAAGTCACACTCTCTCAGCCTCAGAGGAAAGTAAAGGCAACCCCTTCTGAACAAAGCTTGCCAAAAAAACCCATGATAGGTTTGCCTTAGGTCAACGTAAGTCAGAAATGACTTGAAGGCACAGAACGACAACAGAAAGAAAATATGAGAATTCTGCACTTTCTTTGGTTCTCTATTGTAGTGATGCTTTTCCTGTTCCTCTTCTCTTTTTCCGGGGAAGGGGAGTGATGCTGAAGCAGCCATCCAATCAGCATAGTGGGATTCTACATGTGAAAGAGAAATGTGGCAGAGAAGCAGGCAGCTGGGCTGGGATTTCTGCCCCCCCCCATCGTCTTCAACCCTTTTGCTTGAAACAGATTAACCAGGCCCTTCTGCCTCTCATTCTTCTACAGATGGTGTAGATTTGACCATTACACATCTGTTTATGCTTTACAGTATATTAAGGCACCAGGGGCAAAGCAGAGTGAGTGAGAATAGCTTAGACAAAAGCTAGAGGGATTAAGAGAAAAGGATGAAAGGTAAGGGAAAGAGATAGGTGCCAGATTCAAAGTATAACCAGAAATAGTAGGAATAATATGGCGTTTATATTGTAGTGCATCCTGCATAGTTTTACAGGGAGAAAAATTGCCCAATCCAATTGGATACACTGGGAAAGTATTCTAGTGCTTCAGAAGTGAAGGGCAAATGTGGCTAAGGTGTTTACTACATGGGCTCACACTCTATGCTTTGCATCCTGTGCATCACAACACAGTGGTGGCTGGTGGCTTCCATGTCAATGGGGCAGTAGGTCTGCTCCAGGGCTTAATCTGAACTTTAAAAGAGATGTCCAAGGTTCAGAACCTTATCCCACTAATGGGTGAGCTCTTTTGAAATCTAGACTGAAACCTGGATTCTCAGCCCTACCGACATGGGAGCCACTCAGGCACCCAAACAGTCTTTCATTAGGCAGTGGGCTCAGCCCCTGCCTTCACATATAAAACTCACTCCAATATGGGATAAAGAGAAGACAATCTGCTCCTTGCTGGGGGGGTTAAGTTCTTTCACAGGGAATCTTTATTCCTTGACACCCCCATCAACCCAAGATGGTGACAGACTGTTTGGAAGTCTCCAGCTCATCTCAAGAGATGAGATACTATCCCTTTGAGTCACAAGGACTGTCCTTATGAGGTTTAGTTTTCCAGAAGACTGTAGTTGATGTTGCTCTTTTCCACGGAAAAGACCATTTTGAAATGGCAAACCACAGCCAAATATTTGGAATTTACTATTCTCCTTTCTTTAATTTTCTTTCTTTGTTCATCCTGAATCCATTTCAGTTTATCACCCATGTCAGTATTTCAGCTCAAGTGGACAAGCCAGATTCCTTTTCCATCCCACGTGCCCATTATGGTATAAACAACCTAGAGAGATAAACACTGTATGATGGATCTAAGTTGAGAATACCATTTTATTTCAGAGAATATGCCTCTGATTTGTGTACTGTTGTTACACAGTATTGCAGAGTTTTATTGTGGCAGAATGTTTAAGCCTTAACCTTTAAGATACCCAATATGATTCCTGTGTCTGATCCATCAGAGGATGTTTGTGCTGAGACCTGCATAGCGTCTGTGGAAGAGTTTCCAAGTTCGTTGCACTGATAAAAAGACGGAGAACCTGGGAGCAAATACCTAAGAGTCCCTGCATGTACAAAGTCTTCTGGCAGCTGTTTGTATTCCTAGCATCACAATCCTTTCAAAAGGAAGAAGTAAGGATAGTATCAAGCCTGAGAATTTCACAGAACCTTTTTTTTTTTTTTTTTTGCTTGGCTATCTCTAGCCTTCCCTTGCTACCCAGTGAACTCTTTGGAACCCCAAAATTTCCATTTTCCTATTAAGCGCCCATTCATAGCAAACCACAGTGGAGCTACATTTGCCACTCCCACAGGTCCATAAGGAAGGGAGCTGTACAGCAAATCCCACCTCTTGATGTACACATCTAGAAGAGACACACCAAAGGTATATTTGCCATGCGTTATGCTACAATTTTTGAAGTATATATAAAAGGTTTCACATGCATTGCAGTGAGAATAATGTATGCAGCAGACGTAAAGACTGCATGTAGATGTGGAACAGAGGTGGGAATCCTGTGGGCCTCCAAACTTTTTGGATTGCAACTCTAGCCAGCAGTGCCAATGGTGAAGAGTGCAAGTTTGAGAACGTCTCAAGGGCCACATAATTCCCAAACCTGATTTAGAAGAATGGGAGGTTTCCATGTAATGTATATCACATACCTAACGGGATCTGCACCCCTCTGTTCCTGCTTCAGATGAGCAGAAACCATGTTTCCTGCTATCCTATTTTGTTGCTGCCTGTAAAAACAATAAAAAGCCCTCCCCACATAGCGTGCTTCTAGCCTAGACTCCTCCAGAAATGGCTGGAGAAATGCTCCTCCCAGCTGTAGCCAGTGCAGCTGATGATGAAAGATGGGGAATGTCACAATCGCAACAACATCTAGAGGGGGGTCACATATGCTCTGGCCTTGCTCTGGCACTTCCATTAATTAATGCTGAAGCACAGAACCAAGCTGTGGCCTACTGGATGCTGGTCTAATGCAATACAGCATCACACCTGCTAAGCCTCACAACAGCACATACAAATTCACACCCCAAGGACAGGTGTCTAGTGAAGAGCCTGCCCAGCATGATATGAGAGATCCAGCCTTCCTCTCCTGTGAATAGGGTGGTAGTGGTGTGGTGTGTTCACGTGGTGTCTCACTGGACTCTGAAGCTGTCTGAAAGAGAACAAGAAATTTTCTGCTGATTGTGCCTGCTCCAAAGTCAAGCATGATATAGAGTGGGCATCCTTGCCTTTTCCTGCGTTCTCCAATCCATACAGAAACAAGGAAAGAAAGAAATGCATAAAAGTTTGGCCTCTTGCAATTGTTTCAGGAATTCAGAATTCTACCAACCATTCTCCCTGCTCCCCACCACAAAAGGAGCTCTCATTTTGCCTGAGCCAACAAATGAGCCTCAAAACTAAGTGTCTTGTATGGGCTCTCATATCCCTTTGTCATCACACATTTAAATGAAGGAAAGGAAAAGATCCAGGTTCAACTTTATTGAGCATATATTCATCCACAGGGAACCTCACACTTCAAAATCCAGTAGGAATTTCAGTACAGATTTCCATCACAAGCCATTCTATCTGACACCACCCTCCCTTTGGTCTTGTATCCATCATGTTAGTTTGATGGCAAAATAATTTGGTTTCCTAAAATGGCTGCTTGGAGACATCCTTTTCCAGCATATCATACTTCTAGTCGCAGCAGCTACCCACTGCCATGAACCTGGGTGGATGCTTGAAAGAACTTTTTCCTTTAAATATTTTAAGGTATTTAAAATACATCCTGTTCATCCATCCTCACAGTTTCAGCCATCTTCTTCCAAGCTCCTTTAGGGGCTGTGGACTGGGTTAACCTTTAGAAGGATGGCCAAGAATAAACAAAGGCACAAAGGCCAATTCCAAAATGCTTGACCAGCTAGGAACCACAATTCTGCTATGTGATCTTCAAGCCCCATTGAGAAGCAGACACATTTAAGAGGCTCAAATGCTCACAACCAACTATTTGGAAATAATCTATGAGCCGGAGATGTATTCATGAATAGAAATTATTATCTGGTGAATAAATTCACATAGATTTGAGAAAGCCTTCAGCAGCTTGTGGACAATTTGCAAGGAGAGAAAGAGGTGACATTTGTCAAGTTAATAAATCAGCCAGATAAATTATTCTTTTATGAATTATTCACCCAACTCAACAGTTGCAAGAAAAAAAAAAGAATAAGGAGAAGCAGGCAGCAAACTGCACTGAGGAGGCTCACGTACGGGGCTTCAAATGGGCCTAGCTGGAAGTTCAGAAATCAATCGAGCATTTGATTCAGATACTTGCAAGAAGAACTCCACTCACACAAATAATTATGGGTTCCGTCAGCTTTAATAGAGAAGACAAAGTGACTGGTGGAAGAATGAAGGCTGGAGACTTACTCCATTCAGCTGTCTCACAGAGAGAACCATATGAGCAGGTAATGTGCCCCTGGGCAGCAGCAGCTGGTGGCTCCTGTGAGAGGGAGCAGGATGATGAATCTGCTGTGGGTTTTCACCAGAATGTTAAAGGAGCTATCCAGGGTGCTGACACTGATGCCCAAAATAAGTTCTGCATCTTCTATAGATCCTTTAATGTTCAGGCTAAAATCTAGAGTAGATTCACAGGCCTTGGTGACAAAGCAGCCACCAGGAACCATTATCAATCTGTCTGGCTGATGCAAGACTGACTGTACCTTTGGGCAGGGTGAGGTGTCCACCTCAGGCAGCAGATTTAATATGTCATGAAAGGGCAGGAAATTGTTATTTGATTTGTTATCATTCAATGTTTTCACTGTTTCTTTTACTAGAAGAGAAGTGCTAGCAGGATTTTATCTGCTAAAATAACTCATCAGGCTTTGGATGTGGAATTTTTGCTGCCCTACTTCAAGAAGGAGAATGTCTGGGGCCAGTCCTAAACTGAAGTCACGAGTCAGCACCAAATGTCTGTTAAAATGGTGAACATGTGAGTTGGGGAGAGATTTCAAATAGAAAGGTGACAGACAGGTGCGTGGTACTCATCCCAGCCAGTCTCAGAAAGGGTCTATGTGGGGTGGGAGAAACAACCCTGGGGCAAGAGGGGTAGAGGGCTGGGGTGGCCACTGGGATACGTTTACAGAGGAAAAATCCTCTTTTTGAAGAACAGTTAGAGGATAGTCCTCTCTTTGAAGGTGTACTCTAAAGGTCTGTGTTCACGCCAAGTCTGACTTGAAGGGAAAAAGAACCAAAAGCAGGAAGATCAGGGACCTTGAAGTTGCCCATCAAACAGTACCTGGAGGGCAGATTCAATAGGCAGACAAGCAATTTGGCCATAGTCTTCACCAGTCAGGTGAAAAATCATTATGCCTTCTGTTTAAGTTACAAACAATCATTTCCAATTTTGCATCTGTATGCATAATTCAGCATATGCTAATTTTATGCAGAACAGGACCCTCTGTTTTGGCAGCATGAAAAAATCTGCATACAAAAGAGAATCAGCCCATCATTTCTACCCACTATTACTTTTCCCACTGCACACCTTCCAGACATAGCTGCGTCACCAAGTATATGCATATCCACTATAGACTGAGCCACCATTTCATGGGATTCATTTTCACCCCTTTGGTGGTTCAGGCTTTCTGATTCATGGAGAGCTTTTTCACCAAGTAATATGCCCATGTTCTGCCCATATGCTGTGTTCAATTCGAAGGTGATTGGCTCCTCTTTATATGCAGCTAAATTTTGCCTCCGTGGCTGGCAAATGGCATCTGCAACTAAAATGTTTGCATGCCTCCATGCAGATCTGCCATCTACGTAGCAAATGGCTTGAAGTTGTGAGGAAATAAGAAAAGCCCTGCTGGATCACACCAAAGGGCAGCACAGCTCATGTAAATAAATGCTGTAGGGTTATTGAGAGGAGCCCGGTGGAAGAGCCGCAGCTGTGAACATCAAGCAAAATACACAATTATTTTTCTTTTGTAGTAAAGGCAGGCCAGCAACTTTCAACTATTGCACTGTAGGGCCTCTGCATTTTACTCATGGCTTTGTTTTCCCCACTTCATTGTAGACAACCTCCTCTTTTCATTCACATGCAACACGCCTCTGCTCCCCTCCCCTGCACCTGTATTTCACAGGATTGTGCTGTTTGTGTGATCTGTGATAAATATTCAACTCAGATATTTGATTTCACAATTACAAAAGCAATGGGTTCCAAGTATAAAGTGCCAGATGTAACGTCAGTGGGGGGGGAGAGGAGGAGAGCCTAGGGTTTTTTTTAGAAGGGGTGAGACATCATCTCTCAGAATTCCCTGGTAAATTGGGAGTTGTAGTCAAAAAGGAACTTCTCCCAGCTCTGGAGGAAGCCAGCACATAGCAGTATGAATAACCTGGGGGAAACAACACAGCAGCTACAAATCACTCAGTCATAATTAATGCTTTCATTTTTCAAGAAGGCAAGAAGACATCCTCTTTGTTACTGCCATGGTCCACTAGCAGACATGAAGCGCTCATGATTACAGCTGATTCAACACAACAAGCTTAGGTGGCATGACAATGAAGCCAGCCAACATCTTCATCCAGCTCAAAATCTGGAAACATCCAGTTTACTGTTGTCACACAGCTCTAGTGTTATCCTCCCCAGTACATTTGACTCTTTCTGCAAAATAATAAATCTTCACAAAGCACAATGGATTTCTTTTATTCTAGATATCAGTGCTCTGCCATACTCATTATTTCTGTCATTTTGATGCAGGAATTGTAGCTCCAACCCAGTAGCGACAAGAAGAACAGGGGCACAGTTCAAACAGAAGACAAATTAAGCAAGCGAGCATTAAATTCCATAGTTCCTACATGATCAAGTGCTCTTTCTGAGGATTGGTGCACATTCATTAAAAAACATGAAAGTTCAAATTTAGAATACTGAAGTTGCTTCAACTACATTCAAAATGCCCTGAGGTATAAGAATTTAAAATGGTGGTTGCACATGGCCTTAATGGGCCACTATATTAGCTGGCAATTGTCCATCCTGAAGGCCAATATTGTTCCATAATAGTTACTCAAGTGTGAGCCACATTCGGCAAGTAATTCCTACCATGTTAATTAAAACTTCCTCTTTCTGGCTGCTGCCTTTAATCACACAGTGTCCAACACAGGATGGTGTTCATGAAAAATTGTACCTTAGTTTATGTTAAGGGGACTTCAATTGTGAGTTTCCATTTTGAGTTTTTTTATTTGCTTTTTCTTTATGACAAAGTCTTGATTTTGAATGGATAATATTCTAAAAGAAAAAAAAATAGTAACCCCCAGAAAAAGAAATGATGATTTAAGTCTTCACTAAGGCCTTATATAATCATAGAATCAGAATCATAGAGTTGGAAGAGACCCCAGGGGCCATCCAGTCCAACCTCCTGCCATGCAGGAACACACATCAAAGCACTCCTGACAGATGGCCATCCAGCCTCTGCTTAAAAACCTCCAAAGAAGGAGACTCCACCACACTCCGAGGCAGCATATTCCACTGCCAGACAGCTCTGACCATCAGGAAGTTCTTCCTGAGGTTCAGGTGGAATCTCCTTCCCTGCAGCTTGAACCCATTGCTCCTTGTCCTAGTCTCTGGAGCATCAGAAAACAAGCCCACTCCCTCCTCGACATGACATCCCTTCGAATATTTAAACAAGGCTATCATGTCCCCTCTTAACCTTCTCTTCTGCAGACTAAACGTAAGTCTCTCTAAGCCGCTCCTCATAGGGCATGGCTTCCATACCCTTCACTATTTTGGTCACCCTCCTCTGGACATGCTCCAGCTTGTCAATATCCTTCTTGAATTGAGGTGCCCAGAACTGGGCACAGAATTCCAAATGGTCTAACCAAAGCAGAGTAGAGTGGCACTATTACCTTCCTCAGTCTAGACACTATACTCCTATTGATACAACCAAGAATCGCATTGGCATTCTTGGCTGCTGCATCACACTGCTGACTCATGTTCAGCTTGTGATCTACCAAGACTCCTGGATCCCTTTCACACATACTGCTATCCAGCCATGCACCCCCCATCTCATATTTGTGCATTCCATTTTTTCTACCTAAGTGCTGGACCTTACCTTTCTCTCCGTTGAAATTCATTTTGTTAGCTTTGGCCCTGTTCTCCAATCTGTCAAGGTCATTTTGAATTTTGATCCTGCCTTCCTGAGAGCGAGCATGGTATTGTGGCTTGAGCGTTGGACTGCGACTGGAGATCAGTGTTCAGATCCCCACTTGAGCATAGAAACCCACTGGGTGACCTTAGGCAAGTCACACTCTGTCTCAGCCTCGGAGGGAGGCAGAGGCATTTTCCCTTTGAACAAATCTGGCCAAGAAAACCATGTGAAAAGTTCATCTTCTGCCATATGTCAGAAATGACTTGAAGGAACACAACAACAACACCTCCCCATGGTGTATAGCAAACATCAAACAACAAAAGTCACAAGGAGAATCTTTCTAGTTAAAGACACAGTGGCCCTAAATAGCTTCAGAATCCCTGGACAAGTGGTACTGTAATTGCATCTCAGTGATTTTAATTTTTTTTGCCACAAAAGAAGTTTAAAAAAAGAATAGAAGATAATACATAAACTATTAGAATGTTAAGAGTAAGATATCACATCATCTGGATTTTACTTCTTAAAGTAAGAGAATGAACAAGTGAAAAATGCTAGAGTGAATTTTTTTAAAGAGCAAACCAGGTGCATCCAACTACAGGTTTTAAGAAAACACCTAGAAAGAAAGATGCTTAGTGTGGCAAACCCATTTGTCCTGACTCCATGCTCTCCTCCCCTGCATCCTTGACTTGATGCTATCTCAGTCCCTTTTTTTAAAAAATGTAAATAGATGTCGTTGTCTGTCAGAGATTTCCTCCGCACTGATGCGACCTCGGAGTCTCTGGAGACAAGCATATGTCTCAGAGATCCATTCTCAGGGTTATAAAAACCAGCAGCCCATTATAAACAAGCACTTTCCCCTTACAGGAAAATGTCAGTGAAGCAGACACTGGGAACCCAGCTATGGGGGAGCAAAGGGCAAGGGATAATAGGAGCAGGGAGGTATATCCTGCCCCAGACCTCACTTTCCCACATTAACACAAGAAGGAAGGATGAACAGGATGAGGGACCTTGAAGCTCCAGCTGACATCCTGTATGCCAGGGCAGCACAGCTCCACCAGTCCCTTAAGGCTCTTTGTTTGTTTATTTGTGTTTTCATTGGGCTGTCCTTAATGTCTGATAATATACAGATCACCCCTCGCTGCTGCCTGTGCTGTTTCACTGGGACCAGGCAATGGGAAGGAAACGAAAACACAAAACCCTTTGCACGGCAATGTATCACTGGAAAGGTAGGGTACTCCAGCCCATTTCTACCTTGTATCACAATCAGACATGGATCTTCTCTTTACAATCTCAAGCAACGGATTTGGCGAAGCTAGATGTTATTTTTCTTCTAAAATGTTGGATCCTTTTACCACTCAGTGATGACATTGATAAAACCGTGGGATACTGAAGCAGGCAGGCTGGGGCTAAAAAGATATGGGTCCCCCACCTCCCACCCCAAGAAAGGCAAGTAGAGGATTTTATTTCTATACTATTTTTTTTAAAATGTTACTGCTGTTCATTAGATAAAGAAGGGAAGAAAGAAGATAAATCATTTTTCCCCTCTAGGTCAACCAGGCAGGGGGCACTCTTCTTTACAACATAATGCCCTGATGGCTTACTAAAGATATTTGGATGTGTTTGTAAACTGATGCCTCCCACAATGCCCATTTCTCAGGGATGCTTTAGTGGCAGATTCTTTCACTGGCTGTACAGTACTCTGTGTTGTCCAACAAACAAATGCCAAGCAGAGCAATCTTAAAGCAGCGGAGCGGAGGAACTAGTCTCAGATCTGCCCCAGCTCCAAAGCCTTTCCCACTTCCTTCAGCCACAATGGAAACTGGTGGGTGGATTTTCCTAATCAGCTCCCCTGCCGCACTACCAGTGTTATTTTTTCCTTCTTTCTTCCTGCCCATTGTGGTCAATCGAAGGGAACGTATTACACTTGTTCCAGAGCTGGCATAATACAGTGCCTTTGTATAGGGGGGATATGAGGGGAAGAAGGGAGCTGAGGAGCCTACTGATCCACAGTCTTTTCTGACAATTCTCTACCCCAGCAATACGCTCCATCTTCAAGGCCGCATCCCTATGGAGCAAAACAGTAATGATGGCAGCAGCAGACTTATCACTAGTCACACAGCGGGGGCCACCTTAGGAAGTAGGAAAACAGTCAAGATGAATTGGCTGCTCTTTCTATTGGAAAGGCTACCCAGCTGCTGCTCCACTCTCTTCTTTCCCAGCCTCACCTTGCTGCCATGCCTATTTCCCAATGATATATTTAAGTCTTTTACTCCAAGTCTTAAGCCAAGTCTCAAGTCTCTACCTTCAAGTCTCAAGTCTGGGAACCAAATTTATACCCAACCTATATTCCAGAATTTCTGGACAGGGTTGAATAAAGTCATTTTTAACAATTTGTCAGCCCTCCACATTTGCGATTTTGCCATCTGCAGCTTCAGAAGTAGGGAACAGAGAAAAGGATCCTTCTTACTCCTCTTTCCTGAAGCTGGAGGCTTTTGTGTCAATGGGTATAAAAGAGTCTGCAGCTTCGGAAGTGGGGAATAGGATCCTTCTTAATTTCCCATTTGTGAAGCTGGAGGCCTTTTTTTGGAAGTGCGAAATAGGATTCTTCTTACTCCCCATTACTGAAGCTCCAAAAGCTTTAGAAAGAAGGATCCTTCTTCCTCAAGCGTGTTGCTTAATACATTTGTTGTTCCCCTCTGAGAAATGAGCCCTGAACTTTAGGGACAAGTCTTGCCTTCTGCTCTTATGAAAAGTTTTAGAAGGCTCCTCTGATATGTAGCGGGGGACAGGCTTCTGAGCAGACCTCAATCCTGCATCAAGCCAGTTGCCTAATGGGTTTGCTGTTCCCCTCTGAGAGATATAGCCAAAATGGCACCATACATACACACATATGAAAGAGGAATATCAGCAGGTTGGAGGGAACCTGTTCACAAAAGCTTAGCCTATTGTGTCTTGCACTTTTATGGATAATGTAGATACTGAATTTATGTAAGGCTTTATGTTCAATATTTTAGGGCTATTGTATGCCACTTTGAAATCTTTTGAGGTAAGCAATTTATACTCTCAAATAACTAAATAAATACTCTCAATTCAAAGCAGACATAAATTACCAGCTCTGCCAAACGGGAAAGGAGAGTTTGTCAAAACGGGAGATACCCAGTGCATTGCTTAGCAGCTACCAATTGGCCACTGAATGTGAAGGTAGGGAGGTGGGGGTAGAAAACCAGATCATATTTTCTAGGTGGTAGAAAGGTGTAGCTGAAATCCTGAACTCCATCCATCCACTTATGTAATTTATATCCCACTCCATTCTAGGGGCTCAGAGTGATTAACTGCAGGTATTTTTCCCCCTCAAATGTTCATGGTTCTGTCCTCAAGGGGCTTGCTACCTAAGGAAATCAACTAAGAAAAGAAAAGCCTTTTGTACTCATGAAAAACCATAACAAACAGTCTAAAAGACTTTCCACAGGGCAATGCTTGATGCCAGCAACCACCCATTTTGTAAACCTATTTGTAAACAGGGCACTGCAGAGTGAGCTGGGCTGAGCTGGGCTTCTTGTGCAGTGGCAGAGTTTTCTCTAGAGCTCTTAAGTCCTGGAATCTGTGGCTGAGGTACAGAATTGGGAACTGGTTCGACACCATCAACATGACAACACTGCTCAAACTGTCTTTTGTTCTTACCCAAATGAACAAGAAATCTAGGAAACAGATGCAGAACTCCGTGGTATGTTTGGGTTTCCATCTCACTGGAGTGCAGTATTATTTTTTAAAAAATTGTTTGTATCACAAAATGTATGTTTATTGATTGTTTTTATATACTTAAATCACCAAGAAGACATAATGACTTGTTTGGTATATAAATATTTTTAAATAATGATGAGATCATAATCTGGATGTTGGGGAAGGCTGCTGCACAAGCTTGGCCTGAGTGCTGTACTTCTACCCAAAACACCAGGGAGCTCAAGGGTGGCAGCAGCTGCAGCAACAACAACAACTTACCCTGTAAAGGCTATGCTTTCATATCATCATGTATAGGAGGATCTGTAGTGTACCACGTGAAGTCATGCTTGCTTTTCTGTATCAGCATTATGATTATTTTTTAACAGCAACCACCTATGCCCTGGTAGTGCAGTGTATAATGTCAGTACTGCAGCCACAAGGTTGTGAGTTCAATTTTGCAGAGCTCCAGGTTGAGTCAGCCTTCCATCTTTCTGTAGGTAGGTAAAATGAGTACCCAGCTTGTTGGGGGCAATTAGCTAAAAACATTGTAAACTGCTTAGGGAGTGCTTAGCAATGATAAGCATTGCCTAAGTGCTTATGTGTGTGCATGCATGTACGGGTATATGCCTTCAAGTCACCTGTCAACTTATGGTGACCCATGAATTTCATAAAGCTTTCTTAGGCAAGGAATACTCAGAGGTAGTTATACCTTCCTCTGAAATATAGCCTACATCACCCGATATTTCCTGATGGTCTCCAATCCAAGTGCTAACCAAGGCTGACCCTGTTTAGATTCCAAGATCAGATGTCATCTGATGCCTTTAAGGGCCTTATCCAGAGACTAGGACAAGCAACAATGGATTCAAGCTGCAGGAAAGGAGATTCCACTTGAACCTCAGGAAGAACTTCCTGGCGGTCAGAGCTGTCTAATAGTGGAATATGCTGCCTAGGAGGGTGGTGGAGTCTCCTTCCTTGGAGGTTTTTAAACAGAAGCTGGATGACCATCTGTTGGGAGTGCTTTGATGTGTGTTCCTGCATAGCAGGGGGTTGGAGTGGATGGCCTCTGTGGTCTCTTCCAACTCTATGATTCTATGATTCAGGCCCTGTCATCCTACATGCTACCTGAGAACTTGGATGCTGACAAATGATGGCTAAGAAGCCAAAATGGGCTAGTGAAAGCAAGAAGATGGTATCAGCATGCTTAAGGGAATCTCTGATCCAGAAAAAACTTCTCCCCCATTCTCATCCACCAAAAATGCTAAACAAGGACTGAACATCCTAAGTGGCCATGGAACATTGCCAAACTGCTGGGGAAAAAGAAAGTCAGAAAATCATGAAGAGGGGAAAAGAAAACCAAAACAAGGGAGGGCATGGTCTGGAGCATTGTGGAAAAGGGCATGGCTGCTTGGAACACCCAGCATTCCACAGGGCTGGTCTCACTTGGATTTTTACCCCTGATTTCCCACCCCTGCAGGCAGTGGTAACCCTGAAACCACTCAGACTTATACCTTGTTTCTAAGTGATTGTTCCAGGACTAATTGTAGAAATTCACCCATATCAATTTTTGTCTTGCCTTGAAGATTCTCTTGACATATAATTATTTTCCAACTTTGATTTAAAAAAAAGAAAAGAAAAGAAAAGGAGTAACAAATTAATTGGTGTGAGTTATTTAAGAAAAAGTATCTTCATCTTAATTCAATTATCTGAAATCTGTCTCTTACTCACTGAGCTTCTCAAATCATGCAAATTGTTCTAATTAGAGTATTCTAAGGACATAAACACTCTGATTTTACCCATTAATTTGAATGGCCCTATTAAATTTCAGAACCAACGACAGTAGGGTACTTATTTCAAGCTGAGGCTGCAATCTATATAGTGTTTACTATGGCGTAGTCATGAAATACACTCTAGGAGAACATTAGGGAGATTATTTTGGAAAAATATTGCATTGTGCCTGTGGCAGTGAAACTTTGCCACAAGCAGCACATGTCTTGGGGAGACAGAAGAGGAGGGAAGAAGAAATGAAGACTCAGCTCAGACATGGGTAACTGTGTGGCAATCATTCTGCTCATGCCTCCTCTGCCTCCCGTTCCCCCATAATGTGCGAGACAGGCATAAACCCTTGTGAATTTCAGTTCATTTTGTACCAAAGTGAGCATATTTGATGACAGAAGAAATCTTTCATCCCCAAAAGAAGTGTGCCTCAGATTTTCCAATAAGTTCCAGACACTAATAATATAATTGCATAAAAGACCTCAAAGACTGGTTTAATTTTATTTTTTGAGGCTCCACACAGCCTAATGGGCAAAATGGAGAAACTTCAAATCTTGGGAGGAAGGGAGGCATGTTCTAGTTTGAGTGAATCATATGAACAAGGCCTCCCACATGACTGGACGTCACCTTGGACTGCCTAGCTTTCACATTCTGTGGAGTGGCTAGCAGAATAGATGGGGACACCAGCAAGCCTCTGCACTATGCAAGGCTCTGCCAATGTAGGACCTGGTGTAGTACTAAATTCTGAAGTCAGGGGGCTCTGCCTGACAGTGCTGCAAGCCATGAGAACTGAAGGAGGGTCCAAAAATGGAAGCAATTGGGTTGATCCATGGGTATATATGCAGGTGAGTACATGCATGTAGGTATGTGCATTCGAGTGGGAATCACGTGGTCCTTCAAAGGTTGTGAGATTGCAAGTACGAGCAGCTCCAGCTGGTATACACACATGCACACACCTAGCTCACAGAATATACTATTCTGAGGAAAATCTTTCTGTCCTCATCCAGCCATTATGAGGATTATAGCTAAGCACAGAAGGAACAGAGAAAACTGGGGTGTGGAGGTGACAGAAGCCATCATTTTCCCTTTTAATAAAAAAATCCTGTTTTGATCTAGCAATCCCTGGCTCAACTCTACCACTGAGTGTGGTTCCCAGATCTAAATGCCTGGCTCCACTTACAACTCCTGAAGTTGAGAGGGAGGAATCTCAGAGTAAGAGTACTTCCTGGAAAACTGTGTGTATATGTGTGTGTGTGTTCATTTTTATGTATTACATACTCTCCAATTTTCCCAGTTTGGCAGGGACAGTGCTGATTAATACTCTCTCTTCCCCATTTTTCAGCTTCTTTTAAAATGTCCCACTATCTCTCTCTTCTTTGCACTTTACCCCTTTCTCCCTCTGCTTACTACAGCTGCCACAAACTGAGTTCAAAGTACAAAAGTAGCTTGTGCCCAGTTAACTCAGCTAAAAGGAGGAGAGAGGAGGGGGGAAGAATCTTACCCTTCCTTGTAGACTCAGGCAAAAGCAAACTGCAGCTGCCTTTCCTCACTTCTCTGTTCCTCCATTTTAATAACCTTTTGTCATCTTGATGACATTCTGATGTTGCTTGTGTCCCAGTTTTCATCTGTGAAATGTTGGAGCATACAGCATTAGATGTGGTGTTTGTTTTTATTTGAAATGCCATACTCTGTGCAACTCAGGTTGATGCTTAAGATATCATGACCTAGGGATTGTCTCTCTAGGCTAGGCCCTGAAATCTTGAGCATTGGGATGTTCCCTACCTGGCAACCCTGTCTCTGAGTGTATGAAGTACAGCAAAGATTAATAAGAATACATGTGGGGGACCATATGTAGATGTTACATAAGTCAGAGGGAATATAGATGGGGAGATTAACCCATATTTTATTGATGCAGAATAAATATGCATAGGACTGTACTATTGTTGTGTGCCTTCATGCAATTTCTGACTTATGGTGAGAGCATGTGACTTGCCCAAGGTCACCCAGTGGATTTCCATGACTGAGCGAGGATTTGAAACCAGGTCTCCAGAGCCATAATGCAACTCTCAAACCACTATACCATGCTGGCTCTAGAGGACTGTATTGAGAAGGTTAAAAAATAATCAGTAGCCTTGCAGGAAACACTCTTGCAGCTCAGAAAAAGGGGGAAAAAGCCAGAAGAAGCAGTGAAACAATTAATCAAACTGAGCTTCAGAAGCATACAGAGAAGCTGGAGCAAACAAACGGTAAAAACATTCACCTGGTATTAGAGGACATCAAATCTGGCACCAGACAAGGTTCCATGGGTGGGAGTGGAGAAGAGAGCCACATATGGGAATCAAACTCAAAAAGGGCCTCCCTCTCCCAGGTTGCCTTGAGTCTAACTTCTGCAAGCAGGAGGACTTAGATCAAGGCCTTGGATGATATTGTAAAGTTCATGCAGTCCCAAGTGAAAGAAAGCCAAGCATTTATCTAATGCTTGGCACAACAGGGGAGGCAGGGATTACATTCTGAAACTCTAAATTCAGCCTTCATGGAAAACGATGAGCTTCTTGTGGAAGCCCTTGGATTTGAGAGAGAGCCCAAGAGTTACGCAGTTCAGTTTCCTGCCCTGAAGGCTGGAATTCCTATCAGACCTCTCCAGTACCTTCTTACAAATTCTTCAGTGATGATCCCACCATGAGAAGTGATAGCAGCTGAGACAAAAAGAGAGATGTGGATACAGAAGCAATGCCAGATAGAAAATGCTTCCCCATCCATTACCTGTTGAAAAGCAACTAAAGTAGAAATGGCACTGCCAATGGTGAGGGATGATGGGAGTAGCAGTCTGGAGGCCCAGAAGTTACCTACCCTTGATATAAATGAACGCTCCAAACCATTAACATCCATCAACTTTATACAATGAGTTATGGGCACATGTTTCTGCCTAATCTCTCTCCCTTGGAACAGAGGGTTTATATACATTTTCTTCCCGTTTCAAACAGGTTGCAGGCACTTACTTGATCACATGCCTCCTAAACTGCATCCATTCCCCAAGGTTACTTACATTTTGGCAGATATTTTAAGCAACTTATTGTCTGCAAGAGGCTTGCAAACAGCCACCTTGCTGAACCAGAGAACCACTGTGTTGACTTTTGATCTATCAATTGTCAGAGAAATCTCCCAGAAACAGGAGCATCTGCCTGCATCACAGTTGGGCAAACCTCTTGGCACACCTGTTGCTAAGATGACAATGCTCTCTGACCTACGCAGGCCTCTCTTTAGAGCCAGTGAAATAACACCACTTTTTGTATCATGACCTGTTAATAACAGTCTTTAGCTATCCAGAGAATGGTATTTCCCAGTCACTTACAGAGAGAATGAAAACATTACATCAGCCTTTTGCCTTCCCAAGGAGCCAGCTGGGGCCAAGCAAGCCAGGAGGGTGGTACTTGCATCTCATATGGCCTTGCACTTTCTTATTCAACTGGGAAGTTTACCCTGCACTGTCCGTCTTGATGCTGCTGACTTCACTTATGATTTGAATGAAACAGAAGTTTTCCTAGAAGCAACTACAGTCCTTAATATTTCTTTCAGACCACATCCCATGCAGAATGGGCATTAAACAGCAACTTCATGGAGAGAGGCGAGGTTTGGCAATCGGTCCCGAAAGTGCAGGAACACATCTGGGATGTCCATCTAAGGCCATTCCTGCACTAGACTGTTATAGTGCTATTATTCCACTTTCAACATCCTATGGAATCCTCAAAGGCCTCTCCCTAAACTGCAAACCCCAGGATTCCATAGGGTGTTGAAAGCAGAATAATAGCACTATAACAGTCTAGTGCAGTAATGGCCTAAACATAAATATCAAGTTTGGTCAAAATTTGTTCATTAATATACATCCTAGGGAAAAAACTGTGATCAGAGACTGTAATGTATGTTTGGAGGGGTCTCAAATAGTTGATCGGCACAGGCCAAGACCTTAATGTGGTCTTTTTTTTATGTCCCATGAATTAGCACACGAAATCTGTGGACTCTGTGTGATCACTCATGTGTAGATTTGTATACCATAACAGGCAGAAAAACACTTAAAATTATAGTACAGAGAAGGGTTGGCTCTAATCTCCCAGTGCAACTAAGAACAGCCCTCAGAGCCAACAGCATCTTCCACAATTAACAGGTTTCCATACTAAATGCCACAGGGCAAACCAACAGCATGGTGTGCCTGCCAGAGCACCACAGGGACAGAACAACAGCAGGAAGAGGCTTCTTGGCTTCCAAATGGCATTTTTGCCTCACTTATTAAAAGCTAGCATTTTAATGTTTGCTGACTCCTAGATCTGTCAATCCAAAGCCTTTGCAGGCTGTTAACCTACACTGCAAGGGCTGCACAGACCAGCATTGCCACTTGTTTGCACAACAGGCAGGAGTGAGAGTAGCACATCTATCAAGGCAAAGAGCTAATGAGTCCCAAGAGGCATTCTTGCTGCTTCACCTCCCCCAGGGCTTACCTGCCTTTGCAACATGGTTACACAGGCCCGAAATACGAAAGGAAAACTCCCTGGATATTTGCACAGAGGGAGAGAATCAGAGCCTAGAAGAACTGCAGAAAAGAAGAAAGAGCAAGAAGACCATCTCACAGTCTCTGTGAACAACAATTCCTCTTGTTCTGAGGATCCCTTAAGGTTTTAGGGTGGTGGAGAGGAACCTCCCTCAGCAAGAAAGATAAGACCATTAATTCTGCACATATTTCAAAAGGGAGGAACGATCCTATTAAAATAGAGTAAGAAACTAAATGTGCAACTCCTATTTGATCATCTTCACTGTGTCAGGTTTATGTGACCCAAGGAAATAGAAGGAGAAGTACAAGCCAGATTGCACAATGGCCACCTCATTATGTTGTAGCTGTAATGAGAAAGTGCCAATGTAGTGCAGTAGATAAAGAGTCTGATGCAGACGAAGGAGACTTGGCCTCAGATACCTGCTGAGCCGTGAAGTGGGCACCACTGTTCTCAGGGCCAATGACCCTCTTTTAGTTTAGACTACCAGACAGAATGATTGCAAGGGGATCAAACAAGACAGAAAATTGTGTACACTGCCCTGAGGTCTTGTGAGGGAAAGGGAAGTGGTTCTAGAAATGAGACCTTGCATAATACCACAAAAGAAAGGCAACTCAATCAATTGCATCTGTGGCTTTCAGCAATCTCTTCCCTGCATAGATTAATGCATGAACTAGGAAAAACTCCTTCCAAGGTACACAGTATAGTGGAAACAGCGTTCGGGGAGGCTTCATTCCTTTCCCTTCTGCACATGCCATTTTGGGTAAAGAACAGTGTGTGTGATTGGCGGACTCATAATTGCCCCACCCATCTAGTTTGGCTCTCTCAGCACACGGCAGGACCACTTTGCAAAATTTAGTTGTACAGATGGACTTCTGTGGGGCAGTGAGCCCAGAATTCATCCCTCCGCATTCAGAGATGGGCCCAAGCTCCAGTGTACTTCAGTACAGCAACACTGGCACCCTAGTTCCTAAAACACTGCTTCAGCAGCCATCTCATGGGCACATGAGACTGCCTGTGCCACTGCTATAATGGTGATCCATAAGGTTAGGCTGCCACAAGTGACAAAACCCTTATCGTCTGGTATAGCACTGAGGGAACAGGAGTACATCACTTTTCAAGAAGGATGCATTAACAGCCTCAGAGTACATTGGAGGGCTCAGCCTAATTCCACAGCAGCATTTTGCCAAGGATGGGGAAAAAATCATTGGGGATTCTCAGAATCATAGAATCATAGAAATGTAGAGTTGGAAGAGACCACACGGGCCATCCAGTCCAAGCCTCTGCCATGCAGGAACACCCTCAAAGCACTCCCGACAGATGGCCATCCAGCCTCTGCTTAAAAACCTCCAAGGAAGGAGACTCCACTACACTCCGAGGCAGCATATTCCACTGCTGGACAGCCCTGACTGTCAGGAAGTTCTTCCTGAGGTTCAGGTGGAATCTCCTTTCCTGCAGCTTGAATCCATTGCTCCTTGTCCTGGTCTCTGGAGCGGCTGAAAACAGGCCCTCTCCCTCCTCTACATGGCATCCCTTCAAATATTTAAACATGGCTATCATGTCCCCTCTTAACCTTCTCTTCTGCAGACTGAACATACCCAGCTCTCTAAGTCTATCCTCATAGGGCATGGCTTCCAGGCCCCTCACCATTTTGGTCGCCCTCCTCTGGACCTGCTCCAGCTTGACCATGTCCTTCTTGAACTGGGGTGCCCAGAACTGGACACAGTATTCAAGATGAGGTCTAACCAAAGCAGAGTAGAGTGGTACCAGTACCTCCCTTGATCTAGACACCATACTCCTATTGATGCAGCCGAGAATTGCATTGGCTCTGAAATGGCTCACATTGCTACCTGCTCTTTACTTCCTTCCTAATTTGCAGAATATTGTCTAAAATCTGACCTTCAAAAAAATAATTCAGCCATAAAAAGGATAAACCAGTCACTTTGCATTTGAACTCCGGGCATTTATTCGAATCTATACAGTTTCATATCAAATCCATCCAGCCACATCAGGTTAGTGGCTATTCTTTTATCCTACTCGACAAGCTCCCTTTCGCCTCCACTCTACCCCCTAGCAGCAATTAGAGGCAAAGATTCATGAAGCTCTGGGTGGTGGTAGCTGGTGCCTTGCCTTTCTAAAACAGAAGTTGCCTCTCCACAGCTCAGCTTCCTGAGAACAGAAGGTCATTATGAAGCTTCAGCCTTGGCAGATGGGTGAGAACAGAAATGTTGGGCCAGCTGACTGTCTTCATCTCATTGGTAAAATTTGTCTGGAGCTGGATTCTGTTTGCATTTGGCCTCTGAAGAGTCCTAATCCCTAGTGGTTCCCAAAAACCTCAGGGGACATGTCATTCTGTAGATTCTCTAGCCCCAGGGGGGGATAGCGGACCCCAGGTGGAGCAGTGGAGACGGGAGAGTTCTGAAAACATCGTATGAGTGGAGTGAGAGGAAGAGACTGTGGTGCTCATCAAACTAGAATAAAGCAAGCCAACTAAAATTAAATCCACATAGCCAGGTGTAATTATCCTCTCCCACAGCATAGAAGACAGTCAGGTCCCTGGTGCACCAGAAAAATGGTGAAGCAGGTGTGGAAATCACTAGGACACAGGCTGAAGAAGATCCACATGGTGAGTGCAAGGAAACACACTTAAGTGCTGATTTCTGTGGAGATGATGCTAGCAATAAAACAATGCTTCTCTGTTAGCACCATATCCTAGAAAAACCCTTGGACAAATTCAAGGACCCTCAGTGTACTTCCTCATCATACTCCATCAGAGCTTCCTCCTCAGCCTCTCTTGTTTTTGTTTTGTTTTTTTACCAGCACTGCTCTTCTAGACAGAAGTGCCTGAGTCCCTCTCAGTCTGCTGCTTCCCAGCCCCCTCTGTCTCATCTGCTATACATTCCTATTCTAACTTTGCTAGTCCTGACCTTGTTGTAATCTTTGTCTTGCTTCTGTTTCTGCACTGCTTGACAAAAAGCCTTTTACAAATCCTAAAGCAGTTTGCATTCTGCCCCTTCAAGGTCTCTTGCCCAATACACATGGAATCATCTCCTCACAGCCTTTGCTGTGTTGTACCTTTGCAGTGAACAGAAAGTGTAACACTTAGAGGAAGTCTAGAGTGTACCCATTCTATCACCATTTGGCTGACACACCATTTTACAACTGACCCAGTGAGTTTACTCTAGTTAAGACTGTCAACATGATTCAGGCCCTGGGCTTGAATTTCTGCCTGCTAGGTGATCCTGAACCAGACATTGACCTCACATGGTCCATAGATGCTGCCCTGATTCCCTTTGATGAATGTGTAAAGTGAGCTAATGAACTATTTCCCTTCCCAGATGCCTGTATACTCAGATGCCACATCTTCTGCCAAAAGGTTGGTCCCTCTAGCATCGTCTCTCAGCCTGCTTTACATCCCAAAATGTCTTCTCTGACGTCTTCAGCTCTGAACTTTAGTTTCTTCAGGTCCTTCTCACCACCCTTATGCTCCTATACTGGCTATTACCAAACAAACTGAGAAACAAAAAATCAAGCTGCTGCCAGCTGTACCAAATTGTGCAATGCTTAAATGTCATTGTGGCTTTCTCTCCCCCTACACATACACACACACACACACACTGGTTCCAACCTTGGAAAGCAAAGTCGGGTGTGTAAGCTCCCCTCCCTCCGTGTGCCTCTCCCTGAAGGGTTCCCATACCTCCCCCTTAGCCACAGCAACCCAAATGGCAAGAGAGGAGGAAGTTCTGCCAAATTCCCCCCCTCTGGCGCACTGTTCCAGAAGCCAAGGGGCTCTCACTGGAGTCATGGAAAGACGACTCCTCTTTTATTGTATCCACAGCAAGGCCAAGGTGTCTCTCCTTTCCCGGCATCTTTTCGACACCCCAGCTGTGCCGGCCCCCTTGCAATCTTTAAGCATTAAATCAAAAGAGGGGCTTGGGCCAACGGAACCCTGCCTGTCTCGTTATGTTATTATGTTTCAGAAGGAAGAAAAACAAAGTTATCCTTTCATTCTCCTTTCCCTCCCCCCTCACTCTGCCAAAAAGCTGGCACCTTCCCCACTTACCCTTCCCAGCTTCTCCCCCCTCTGTTGCCTTTTACAGCACTCCAAAATAAATATTTCAGACTTTTTCTTTCTGCCAGGGAGTAATTTCTCAATCATTCTGCACCAGTTTAATAGGCAGTGAGCAGCAGCTCAGGTATTTTCCTGTCCAGCAGCTTGGAACCAGCCATTCTAGGCCTATAAATGGCTCCATCCTGATCCCATTGGCTTCCATGAATGCCTGATCGGGCCCAGCATGCCTGTGTGATGAGGAGCAGCCCTGGCTTGACAGACAAAGCAAACACATTACTCTCAGGAAGAAGAACAGCCTGATCTCTGTGACCTTTCTACCTCACATATTCAGCAATTCAGGCAGGAGAGAGAATTCACAGGCCTATTTTCCCCCCTCTTTGCTTAGGAGAAGAAAGGTGTCTCATTAGGTAGGGAGCTAGTCAGGGCCTTGGGAGCCAAATGATGAAAGTTTTCCTCTGCCAACAAGTTTTTTAAAAGTGTACTTTAGTTTAATTCCCTTTTTTTACCTGAGGAATGAACCCAGCTCCCCTTTTCAATACAGCCTGGATGGAAGATCAGTAGACAGATGGATGGATAGACAGACAAACAGAATGGGATAGAACAGAACAGTTCTTGAATTCCATATCTTTGTTACCTTCCCAGGTGACCAAGAAATTGTTATGGAACTGTGGGCAGAAAGATGCTGATGAAAGGATGGAGCATGTTTGGTTCTTACTGCCTCCTATTGAGTTTAGTGGCACCTGATACAGAAAATTTCATGAAAATCTCCCTTCCTCCTTGATCCCTGTAGTAGAAATACAATAAAAATAAATAATAAACCTTTTTCTGCCCTTCATGACAATCAAAATGTGCTGCTTTGGACTGCTGCCTCACTTTCCTTAACGGTGAAACCAGCCCTACTAACATAGGCCATTTTCACACTACACTGTGTATAGTGCTATTTCAACCTCCTATGGAATCCTGGGGTTTGCAGTTTAGGGAGGGGCATTTAGAATTCTCAGCCAGAGAGCTCTTTGGCCTCAGGAAACTACAAGCCCCAGGATTCCACGGGATGTTGAAAGTGGAATAATAGCACTATCACAGTGTAGTGCAGAAATGGCCATAGTGTAGGGACAACAGTTATCACTGCAGGCTCAGAGCTCTTCAGTGTAGCCAGTGTGGTCATCTTGCTCCTTAGGTACCTTAATAAAATATGTCTAGGAAAAAAAATATCACTGCGTTCCTACATGAACTCGCTAAAAGAAATGTTAAAAAAGCTCTCTTGCCCTTTTACATTCCAGAGCAAGTCTTCCAGTTCTCTTCAGAGGCTACTTGCACAATGCTTTTGAAAAACAAGCTTGCTGGGAATACAGATTCATACTGCTAATATAAATGGACTCAACCAAAATATGCAGATTTATGACCAATGGCTCTATGGCTGATGACAATAATTTACTGCAGACCTTTCTCAGACACTGTTCACATACAGCTTGGCCCATACTTTCTAAATCTAAGAGCCCTGAGACTCTCCAAGGCTTGCCAAATCTGACAGTACATTTAGGGTTGCTAGAATGAGAACTGGAGAGGGCTCCTGTACCTTTAATGATTGTGTAGAAGAAGGAATTTCAGCAAGTGTTGCTTGTTACGTGGTTATGTGACAAGCAACACCTGCTGAAATTCCCTCTTCTACAAAACCATTAAAGGTACAGAAGCCATAACCTGTTTTTACTGTGGTAAGCCTTGTACGTATATATGTAGTGGTACTGGCTCTCCCATTTGCAACATTACCAGACTGGAAGTAGCTTCCCTTCTGCACACCCTAGTCTTGTACACACTTTGTGGAGAGTGAGCAAGATATGCCTTGCACCACAAGTACATGCAGCTGCCTTTCAGGAATGTACACAGTTCAACTCCTTTTTGGTGAATTTCTGAACTTCCAGAAAGAAAGTACAAGTCACCACTCATCTAAAAAAGTGGCCAAGTCCCACACTTTGAAGTGTGTGTACAGACAATCACTTTGGAAAAATTGCTTGGGTATTGTTCATGGTACACACTTCTTTATTCAGCTCTAGCTTCCATGTTTAATTAAAAAAAAAGCAAAGAATTATTATTAAAGTATTATCAAAGGAAGCATTATTAGAAACTATGGGGGATGCTGTTAGAAAGGAAATAGACCAGACGTCCTGGATTTAAGTATAGAATTTACATTTGTAGAATCTGTAGGATGTCTGCATTTGGGGAAATGTAGAATTCCACAAAAATAAGTATGCTCTCTCTCTCTCTCTCATTCTCTCCCCTCGCCCCGCCTCCCTCAGCACTTTGTTCCTAATAATATGATGATCCTGCTGGCATAATGCAGTAGCTAAGAAACTGAGCTAAGAATAAGACAGACCTTGACTCAAACACTCTTGCCATGAACTTGTCAGGTGGCCTTAGGCACATCACTGTTTCACTGCCTCATCCATTTTGCAACATGTTGTTGCTGTGTGCCTTCAGATCATTTCTGGCTTATGACAACCATATCATGGGGTTTTCTTGGCAAGATTTGTTCAGAGGGAGTTCACTCTTATTTCCCTTTGAGGCTGAGAGAATGTGACTTGCCCAAGGCCACCCAATGGGATTCCATGGCCAAGCAAGAATTTGAACGCTGGTCTCCAGAGTTGTAGCCCAATGCTCAAACCGCTCCACCACACTGGCTCTGCATGAGTGATAATAATTAGAGCTGTGCACAGCACCCACCCACCCCTCCCAATATTGATCTGGGTTCACATTGGCCTGTTTCCACATAGATCCAATCCATTCTGATTCAGATATCAAATCTGAATTGAGATTCAAGACTCCAGATTGCCTCCCACGTTGATTTGTGCTGGGAAACATATATAGCTCTAATTTTATTTGCATATCCACATAACATTTAGAGGCATGTTAGAGCCTAAAGAGATATTAACCCAGCTGAATTGCAGATAGCAAACTCAGTGTGTGTGTGTGCTATTCAAAAAAGCCAACAACAACAAATTGCAAGTTGTTATTGACTGCTCAACTTTGACAACTTATTTCATGCTGCTTTTGTTCTGGGGCAGTCCTATTATAGCAGTCATCTAAATGTTAAAATTTAACTGAAATATCATTATCATGGTATTCATAATGAAGTGACAGTGTACTTGAAGAGAAGGTATCTTTTTCCTTTTCCTTTTTCCTCCCAACTCATACCAACCAACTCATAGAATTCAAGGACAGCATAAAGAGATAGAGGCATGTTGAGAGAATACTTTCTTTACTACCAGCAGTTCAATGAATGACAATCCTGGAAATCTCTCTGCTTCATCCTGAGCCATTTCGTGATCTGGGCCAGAGATGGAAATTTTCTTCCCATGCTCGCATATTCCTTTCACCCCATATCTACTAAAGTTGCCCACCAAAGCCTCCCAAGGGGGAGCAACTGCTGTTGTCATAACCCTCTCCTGTGTACCTTGACCTCCTGTCTGGCTGCTGGAACTTTTCTGGCTCTCTACTAAATACAGTCTCTTGGTGCTGCCATTTGAGCTGTTAGAGCAGATTACTGACACTGTAAGATGGTTGTTTGCTTCTTACAGTGAAGGGAGATAGCAATCCTGAGACCTGCTTCCATTTCAGAGCAGTCCCAGACAGCATTGTGCTTTTTTTTTCAGTGACTCAGATTGTTTGCTTTATTTCTAAACCCTATGTACCAACAACAACCACTAGGAGCAATTGCTAGGCAGATAGGGAGAACAGGTTTTGCTATCTAAAACACATACAGGCTCATTAAACAGATAGATTGATAACAAACAAACAAAAAGATTAGCCCATGATATTAAAGAAAACAAAAGGAAATTAAAAGACTGAGCAAGATTAACTCAGATGACAGTCAACAGCCTTGCACACCCCACGATAGATCTGCTACAAAACAAAGACATGCCAGGGGGAGGTAGCTGAATAATTGTACAGCTTCAGCGACCTGATATGATCTTGCTCCATAAGCACTGTGACAGGGAAGTGCTGGTGAGATTCATGCTCCAGATTGCAAAACAGAGCTGTCAGTGGGAAAAACCTAGTTCCCCTCCTCTCCTTCTTTCTGTTATCACATTACTTTGGTGTCTTCCTGATATCATCATGTCAGAGGCACACTATGTGGGTTTTTGCTGCTTATCCACATTTTCAGATCATTTGAATTACGGCCTGTGCCCATTCTGCTCTAGAAACAAAGCAAACCAGTCCAGTCCACTCCATAGCTCATACTAATCTGTCCAAATCAGTCCAGTCTAGTTCATTATTTAGGATTTTGCTAAATCAGTTGCACATTCCTAATCATAACATTGACCTGCTTTACAGGGTTGTTGTAAGGACTGCAACTCAATAATGCATATGAAGCACTTGAAACACTTGCACACTTTACACAGAGGTAATGCCAACTTATTAACACAAATTAACGCCACTGCCTCCTTCCCCTTTGTACTTGTCTTGATCAGGCAACCCTAACAACACATAGCATCATGACAGTCACAAAGACAACCATGGGCTTTGCCTCAGGAAACATAAAGCCTTATGACTTCCCTCTCCTGGGCCTCAAATGTGTAATTATTAAAAGTTGTGAAGTGTCACCATGTTGTGTGCTTCCCTTCTTCCATTCAGATTTATCTCCAGAGAAAAAGGAGCAAGAAAATTCACTTGTACAAGACATAAAAAGGAACCATAAAGGGAAGAATGAGGTGAAAATGGCAATCTGGCATCCTATCTTCTTTTTTGTCCAAATGTAACCTGCAAAAACTACTTTCTTCTAGCTACCTGAAAGGTGTTGTCCCTCACAATGCCACGGAACTTTTGGTCAGTTCCTGGGCCTAAACTACTGTCTGGTTGGTATACCCCATCCCTTGGTAAGCATAGTGAGGAAACAGGCAGTTTCATACTGTTGTCTGTAGAAAATACACAGAGAGAACCAAATAGGCAGCAGCATTTTCCCTGCTGTAAATACAGCGGCGTGAGGCTGCACAGTTCCTTTATCTGAGAGGCTGCCTCTGTTTGAAGGATGATTCTTTGGGGAAACACTTCCTGGATTAATTGGAGGGGAGAGGCAGGAGAGAAACTAGAGAAGGAAACAGCCCTGTTAAGAGGTTATGCAACAACTTCTTAATCAACCAAGGCTGCTCTCCCAAAGCACAAAGGACGTAGCAGCAGCAGCCGGCTCATAGTTTGGAAGACTTTTTGCTCTTGGCCCTGGCTTCCTAGGCTCAGATTGCAGAAGGCTTGAACAAGGCAGGAATTGCTAGTGTCTGAACAATAGAGAGCAAGCAATGTAATTTAAAGTGACAGTGTTTATGTTCAGTTCCCTGCAAACATGTGTCACAGCCTCAGCAGCCCACGTGGCACTCTTTGCAACATCTCAGAAGAGATAAGAGCCACCCTGCCATATCAGCACAGTCAACTTTTTTCCTTCTGTGGCCAGGGAAGGCCTAGGCTGTGCTATACGAACCCCTGACAGCTACCCTCCACTGCTGTTCCCCTCTCTTCCTGCAGCTCTTCTGTCTTGGAGCCTTTGCCATTGTGTAGAGGTTAGACAGCTGAACGAGGGCTAGAAAAGACCAAGTCATAAAGTCCTCCCTCAGTCATGAAGCTTACTAACTGATGATAGTCCAGCTACCTTACCTTGGCTTAACTTACTTCACAGGCTTGTTGTCAGGATGAAATAGGGGGTGGTGAGAACTATGTATGCCACTTAAAACTCCTTGAAACAAAGATGATCTTTAAATGTAATCAACAAACACAATTTCTACCAGTGCCCAAATATTAGGATAGAGGTACTGCTCCTTATCTGAAATGCTTCCTTGGGGAAAACCACATGGACTCCTCATAACAAATTAATATGACAGGGCTAACCTTCCCTTCAGACAAAACGAGTCAATTGGCTCATGTGACAGATCAGGAACAGTCGGAAAAGTCATGCATGTCCCCCAACCCCAGAAGGCTGCTTTCTACTGATGCATCTATTGGCTGCTGCATCAACTGAGGGAGGCTTTTTGGAGCAGCTACCAGGCCCCTTTCCAGTTGTGAAGACCTCTCAGAGTGAGGCATCAAGCAAGAGTGAGAGCAAAAGTGACTGCTCTTGGTTCTCCAGAGGGGTTGGCCTGATGCCTTGTTCATGGACATGAGATTGACAGGAGTAGTGGAACAGCCACTCTTGGAGGTTTTGAGAAGTTGGCTAGGTTGAGCGTCAGAACCATCAACTTCTTGCTGCTTCATTGTAGCCATAGAAGCACAGGCAACCTTCTTTGCCACTTCACTCACAGGTCTCAGTTCAAAAAGGCTGGCCTTCCCACAAAGCCAGGGGCCCTTTCACACTACAGAATTATAGCACTATGATTCCACTTTAACTGTCATAGTTGCACTGCATGGAATTCTCTGGCTGAGAATTCTAAAGGCCCCCTCTCAGCTGTCAGTTCCAGGATTCCACAGAACCACGGCAGTAAAAATGGAATCATAGCCCAATAGCTGTGTAATGTGAATGGGATCCAGGGCATTAAGAAGATAGGAGTTATGGTGGTCATAGTTATGGCACTGGGGAGGTCTCACAGCAGGCAGGGGAACAAGCAATGTGTCATCCCACCTCCGGTGGCAGGACTTCATGTACCAGTCCCAGAGTACAAATGTCCTGCTTACTGTGCTAGAGTGATTGTCTGGAGAAACCTCTTGGCAATTTATTTTTACCATGAGCAGGAGTGCCCATTTGTTGTCTGGGGTGCCAAAACAACTGTATGAATCAGGTGTAAATCATGTTCAGAATAAGTCCTGTTCCATCAAAAAAGAAAGAAAAGAAAAGAAAACATCCCAAATGTAGCTGATGCTATTTAACACCCTGCAGGAGAAATCCACTTCTTCTGCAGTGGGAAAGTCAGCTGTCCTGAGCTCTGAACTAAACTGACTCCTCTTTCCTGGCAGATCAAGTCAGTCAGGAGTTATACTTCATTTCCTTACTTTAATTAATTGAAAGGAGCATGCAGCTATGAGCTCCAGTTTATGCGAGTGCAACAGCCAGACTTTCAGAAGCTGCCTTTTAAGGGCCAGCAAACTTTTAAGCTAGTTGTTTATACTTGGCGTTTCAGCAAACTGATTTTGATTGATCCGTGGGAGGCAGGATGAAGTGAATGGTGCTAAAGACAAGGCTTGAGCTTTGGCAGAGTTTGTAGAGTTTCCAGATTGTCACCGGTGTATGCAACAAGTATATCTCATTCAAAATGGTATGCAAGAAATCACAGCCACTCTCATCTGGCCTTTGTGTTTTAACAGAAGGAAGCCCATAGCTAGGGGGACCTGTAACATGAAGGGCAACATTAATGATGTTTCCAGGGCTAGGTCTCTATGCAACTTCTTTTGGGATTATATACATGACCACATATTACCTGCACAAAATCTGAAGTGGGGGATAAGATGGATCCACAGAATGCCTTGCTTTCCCCATCCTTCAGAGGGATAGGGAAAAAGAGTCAATCAGTACTGACCATCTCAAAGAACACACGCATTGTATGGGTGCACAGGACAAGGAAGTGTCTGTGGCTCCTCTAGCCCAGTATCTATAAGAAGATGATGTACGCGTGGAAGAATGTAATTATACATGCATTCTGTGACTAAAGATTTGTTTTAGTTGACTAGGGAATCATTAACCAGTTACATGTAAATGTATTTTGTACATTACTGATATATGAAGGCAATTTTTATTAACCAAAGGGCAGAGTTTTTTTTTTCCCTTCAGTGTGGAATATTACTAAAGAAAATCTACTATGTTATTAGAATGGTCATCTTTTTCACTGGGCTGGGAATCTGATTTACATAATACTCCCCATTACTGTCATAAAGCAGAGCCATGATGCCTTCAGAAAAACTGAACAGCTGAAATTGAAATGAAGCACACCGTACTGACCTAGTTTGAAGTCCATGTGGCAGGCTGGGCAACTTGTAGTTGTCAGGGTTCCACATTGGCCCCCCTGAACTTAGCAGCAGCCATTATGCGTACCAATCCAAAGGGTTTCCTTCCCCTTTGCCAGCATGAAAAAATGGATGAGGAGGAGCCTCCTTTACCCTTCAAAGCACCATTTACTTTCCTTCAAAACATGTCATGGGCTCCCTGTATGACTTCCTTGCTAGCAGATTAGCATTTCCAAGAGGCTTCTGGAAGTGCAAATCGGGCTTCTAAACAAGCTCTGTGTCCTGTTTTGAAGGGAGGAAATATTCTTTTGAAGGTCAAGCAACGTTCTTGGGTTTTTTCTCCCAGCTCTATTAAGGAGGCAGGGGTGCCTTGTGTGGTGGGGGACAAACAAAGATGGGCGATGCATGCAGTTAACAGACCATGTGTTACCTGCCCGAGTATACTGAAACAGTTCACATTGGTATGTGTCTCACAAAGGCAATAAGGCACTTCAGCAAGACAGTGTCCCCAAATTCTGACAGTTTCTTCATCTCCCCACTCCCCATTACAGTCCCTAAAATTTAAGCTTTAACTGAGGAATGTTGGATTAATCCAGGGTGAATTTTAATACAGAAGGAGTGAGGCCTCTTTTCACTCCTAGCACTCAAAATATTCAGAACTCTTTGGTTCTTGTTTCTAAGTGTGTGTATCCTTTCCACCAGGTTCCATTTGGTGAATCTTAAGGTTCTAGTAAAAAAAACCAAATCAAAACAAACAAACAAACAAAAAAACCAAGCAGATTCCACAAGTGTCATCTCAACCCATCTATAGTCTATAGCTGAAACAAATGCTTGTAAGTGAAGAAATAGGCTTCTCTCCACCCCTTGCTGCCTGTTTTAAGGATATAAACAGAATGGCATCTGCCTTTCCATTTCTGCTTTGTAGTACAAATACCTCCCAGGGATCAAATGGACTCATCCCTCCAACCACAGCTTGTGCAGAGAAGGATGAGGTACCATTTTCTACCAACCACTGGCATGCAGCCATATGCCAAATAAAAACACTGTGCACATCCATTACACAGCTGCCAGACAATTTTCCTTCTCCCTTTCCCCCCTTAGCATCATAATGGCCCTTTCTGCACCTTACCTTTTTCCGGCGCTGGGGTGTGGGGATCATGCGAGCAGGCTCCGGCGAGAGGCTCTCACGTCCCTGCTGCGTCAGCTCCGCATGAGCTGCCTGCCCTGCCTCTTCCTTCTGCAGCACAGCCTGGGAGTTTCCCAGGCTGTGCTGGGGCAGGAAGCGCGACCGGCGCGGCCCCGGAGGCTCCGCACACCAGGTAAGTGCGCGCAGGGCCCAGGAGCAATGCGCGATCGTGTATCATTTTTGGCTTCCAGCCAAAACTTCCAAAACTTCCAAACTTCCAGCCAAAAATGAAAAGGTGCGCGACCGGCCCCTGCCGGCCCCTGGAGCATCACGCGATTGTGAGTGCATTGTGCAGATCACTCCTCACAATCGCGTGAAGCTCCAGGCGCCCTTTTGCGTGGGAAATGCTGTGCGGAAAGGGCCAATGTCTCTGACTGGTTTCTCCTTGGAAAAGAGAGAGAGCAAGTCAGATAGAGAGAGATGGAATAATAGTAAAAATATTAACATGAAATTATTTCGTGGATGTCAAGAAGGCATTATTAAAGTTCTTCAATATCCCTACCATGACATACTGAAAAACTGAAAAATCTGCAAGAAGTCATGATGACATTCTTGAAGAATGAGAAACTAAGGAAATAAAGCAAAGAGAAAGACATTTCAGGGATAGTGAGATCCTTGGTGTGGTTCATTAGGCTGCCTACAGCAGACTCAGAAAAAGAGCTAGGACATTTGGTTTCTGGCCTAGTAATCTTCTGTGTCCCACAGAAACGTTAGCAGAATTTTGGGTGAAATTACTTACTAAAAAAAGTTTGGAGACATTAACACATCACCAAATAAGCTACAATCTTTTGGCAACATCAGTGCCTCTCTCCTTAGTGGAGTCATGTGATTAAGTTACCTAAAGCAATCAGAGATAAATTAATACCGGAAGACTGAATAATAATGTAGTTATGAAGAGCTTTCTTCAGAATTGTTTGGGGAACTAAGAACCATAGCAAGTACTACTGAGAACCACTGTGTGAAATATACTGAATCTCCTGACTGAAGTAAAATTATCTGTTTCTCTTATAATACTCTTCTGATTCACAAAAATGTTTGGTCTCTGGCTAACCTTCTTGATGAAACCCTTGAGAGTTGTGGGTTCAGTTCCTTGTAAAGCTATATGCTTCAGTGGTCAGCTCAATTATTCATAAAGCCTGATCTTCCAAGTGGACTGAAGTTAAGGTCGTGACATTATTCCACGAGTCTAAGTGCCCCAAAGACCTGGGGATCTGAGTATTCTGCCTCCAACATTCAGGTGGAATAGCTATGGCTCCCTTCTCCTACACTCATATCTTGAATAAACTGCCTCCTAAACATTTTGGTCCCTCAAGATGTTTGATTGAACACTACCAAAACCCATCATGAGCTTCAAAATCTCAGTCACCTGTGACCACTCAAGGTAGAATCTCATCATTTCATTCTATCTTTCAGATGAACAACTTTGACTATATTTTGTACTACAAACAAACAAACAGAGGGGTACACAGATATTATCATTTTCAGTTATCAGCAGCTGTACACTTTTAAGGGTTTTGGGACATGTTCAGGTGAAGAAGGCTGAAAGGTTTACAGCTGGGCCTTGCATAGTTGGGCCTAGCACTTCGTACCACAGCTAGAGTCAAGGTTCGGACCCATTTTTGCAATGCCTTTAGGATACACTATCCTTATATGCTTCTACAGTATAAACACTATCAACATGAGATCTCTCTTCTGCTGGACAGAGCCTGGCGATACTGAAAGCAGTCATAAACAGCACAAAGCTGTGGTGACAGTTGTGTCCTCTAAATCTCCATGTAGGAATTTAAAGGTTAACTAGTTTAATTCTATCTCCATGTTCCCTCTCTCTTCATGCACACACATGAACTTCCCTGAAACAGCAATAAAGGGAAAATATTATACTGCCATTGATGGACACCTGCTAAATCACAGGTTTATAAAAAACTTAATAAAGTTTGTTGTACTACTTACCAGGGAAAGATAAGTAGTACAACTTAGAGCAGAAGAAAGGAGGACTCTTAAGGTCAAAACAAAAATTTTCAGTTAGTTCTCATTGTTTGAATAGTTCACAAAAATTAGGAGACACATTGTCAAGAACATGATAGTTAAGCTGTTTTTATGGTTCGTGCTCCAAATGCCAAAAGACCAGTGGCATTCCCATCAGGAGAACAGAGTGGATGCTGCTTATAGTGATTATTTGTCTCACAGTGGATGAAAAACAAGAAGGGAAGTGGAAGAAGAAATTCAGAAGATGGAGAACTAAAGTGTATTCTTATTGTCTATGAGCCAATAGGGATGGAAAGAATATTTAAAAATATTTGAAAAATGGTCAAAAAACATCCTGAAAACCTGAAAAGGAGAATTCTAGGCTGAGAAGAATATCCACAGTTTGGGACTTACTGTGCACAAAATTTGCACATTTTTTTTTTGCATATTATTTTCGGTGCAGAAAATGCCTCTTTCTGCCAAAAACAGAATACATTTTGCGCAGAATAATCCCCACCATTTTCTACACAGAAAATAACATTTCTGCACAGAAATATTATTTTTGTACAAAACTGCTATTTCTTGTGCAAAAAAAAAATGTGAATTTTGCACATCATAACTCCCCGACTATGAATAGTCTTTTTAAAAAAGCACAGTTTTTGATGACCTTCCCATGAGAGGAAGAAAATTATTAAAATTACTCGTTGCTTCTTTTATGAACAGAATTAGCAAAGAATTAGATCCCTAGCCAAGAGGCATTTTCCAGTTAAGGAGCAATTACTGTGTGTTTGTGTGTACATGTATATACACACACACACAAAATGACTTTTGGACTCTGTGTGTGTGTGTGTGAGAGAGAGAGAGAGAGAGAGAGAGGGAGGGAGGGAGGGAGGGAGGGAGGGAAAGAGAGATTACACTGGTTTCTTCAAACTTGATACATCGATTATAGAGTTGATCTATGTACCATTATAATCCCATTCAAATATTATAAAATATGTTCTCTTCTTCCTCTGCCCCATACAAGGGGTGACAGTTCTGAGAGGACCCTGCTGAATGTGATTAGGGATTCATTGATTTCCCCATGTAAACAATGGTCTGTGTTTTCCTTTCATACTACACTCACACAAAGGAGAGAGCTAGGCTACATTCGCTGGCCCCCTCCCTAATATTGCATCCTCATCAGTTCTGCTGTCCATACATTAGTGGGAAACATCTGCAGAAGGTGAGCTCTGCTGTATGTGTAGGGGTCTCAGCTGTAGGGGCTGCCCATACATATAGAATATATGCTCCCATTTAGACCTCTCTCCCTCCCACTTTTGTTGACTAAAGGGCCTGGGAACAGCAGTACGATCTGGATCAGAGACAGTCCTTTCTCCTCCTCCCATCAGTATAGATGTGTGAGTGGAGAACCCATATAAATAGGTCTTATTTTTTTAAAAAGACGTTGAAATCAAATATTGTACTTGATGCAACCTTCCCCATTCTCCAGTAACAACAGCACTCCTGCTTCTTCATCCTCTATGGGAAGGTAGCAGGCTAAGACCCATGGTAGGGCCACCTTGTCAAAGCTCTGGAGATCCTAATCTGGTCAGGCCCCAGTGCTGGTTGGCTGGTACCTCCAGTGTTGGTGGAATGGTGAATCTGCTCTGGGTTTTTGTCCAAACTTTAAAGGAGCTATCCAAGATGCCGAGCCTATTTGGGGGACAGAATTCAGCACCATGGATGGTTTCTCTAGAATCAGAGTAAAACCTGAAATGGATTGCCTATCACACTGGCATAAGAGCAACCAGCTGCTACAGTTTGGGCCTAGAAGAGGATGACTAACAGTGAAATTCTAGACACATCGACTCAGATGCAAGTCTCATAAGAAAGCCAGTGTGTACAGGATGCAGGCTACCTGAACACCTTAGTACTTCCTGCCAAGGTGAAAGAAAGGAAGGATTTTAAACACCCTAAACAAATAAATATTGCCCTTGCAAATGTTTTGATTCTCCAAACTTCCTTTTCAGACTGGCAATCTTATATTGGTAGCATTTTGTGTGCAGTAATCCCAGCTTGGTGGTGGCGGTGGTGGGACAGATGTCTGCATTTTAGTTAAGCCTGACTGAGAACCAGCTGAGAGCCAATTCTCTTCCCTCACAATCCCCAATGCAGATATCTCTGGGCCAAGAAAGGAGACAGCAGGGGAATCATAAACAGGAGCTAGGGATTCTGGGAGATGCTGTCCAAAAAGTAATTTTCCCAAGCTCTGGTCTGTAGACTTAGTTCTGAAAGGGAAATTAAAGTTTTTCCGTTCCTGGATGGACAGGGTAGCATTTTCTTATTAAAAGTACAGCACTATTATCTCAGCTCCTGCTCCATGAGCTGCTGAACACTTGTTGGATCAGGCTGGCCATGAAGAGTCCCTCTCCCTTCTCTCATACACACACACACACACACACACACACACACGGATGCCGCCGGTTGAATGGAGTCCTGGGATTTTCAAACCATTGCCAAAAAAGAGCTCAAAAAAACTGAGCACTGACTTCATTAGGTCAGAGGGAAGTGAGGCATATGGGTGGTGGCATGGGGGAGGAAGAAAAGCAAGGGAGAATAGAACTGATTTCTTCCCTCTTCACTAAAGAGTCTGGAGTAAAAAACTCTTTTCCCAGCTTGACTTTGTTAAAACAAATGAGCAGGGTGTTCTCCCTGTAAAGCAGTTGTCAACAGAAGCAGTACAGACTCTGTGGCTTCCCAGAGCTCCCTCCATGCACCCTCACACCCACACTCTGTGTAGAGAAGTTTATTAAGCTGCTCCACCCATTAGCCATCCATAAAGACCTCCTTTTCATCAACACGCCCAAGCTGGGGTCTTTCCCACCGCCGTATAAGTCACACCTTCCAATATATCACAGATGAAAACTGGTACACATGTGCCCAAGCAACATCAGAGTGTGGTCAAGATGGCAATAGTGATAAATGAAAAAGAGCACACAATTTAAGAGAGGGTGCAGCAGTTTGCTTTTGCCTGAAACTACTGAGAAAGAAAAGATTCTTCTTCTCCTCTTCTCTCCCCTCCCCACAGCTAAGTCAGTTGACTCCACACTATTTTAGTGCTTTCAACAATTGCTTGCAGCAGCTGAAGCAAGCAGTGGACTAAGGAGAGCGGGAAAAGGAAAGAGAAACTGGAACATTTTAAAAGCATCTGAAAAGTAGGGCTACAGAGGATTAATAGGGATTGCCTCTACCAAATCAAGATAGTTGCAAGCTATAAAGATAGTTCCTCAGTTTGTTGGACCTCCTGTTAGCGCTAACATTGGAGGCAAAGAATAGACTTCCTTGCTTCCTCAGAGAGATGGCATCAGTTTGAAAGAAGGGTTGCTGTACATGGAATGCCTCTCAGAGAGGGTCTTCTCTTGCAATTACCTTGCCTCATTCATCAAATTTTTACAGAGGATACAAACAACCTCATCTTCCATTGTTACCTTTTACTGATTTCCCACCACTTCATCTTGATTTCTTTTCTTGTTTCTTTCAGGAAAAAAAAACACAAAGAAGAGATGGAATAGAGGAGAATGACTTTTGAGTGAAAGCACCCATGGTGTAAAGTAAGGGTGATGAACCTTTGGCTGGGACTAGAACTCTCATCATCCCTTACTAGTAGCCATGCTATGTGAATTTTATGGGAATTAGAGGCACAAAGGTCCTCCATGACTGGTTCAAACACTCCTTCCCCTCCAAACTAACATAAGCAGTTTTTTTTTTATCCCCAAAGCCTGGGATGATATTAGGACAAAAGAAACAAAAGCTATTCCCAACCATTTCCAGCTTTCTATACTTTTAATTTTTTGAAAAATCCTATCTCCAGACAGAATTGCCCTTCTTTAAGCCATCGCCAAATTGTGTTTATAATTCCAGGAACATGAGTAAAAGTAACGCATTTCCCTCTATGTTTCCTTCATGTGCTTGAATAATAGCTGAGGTATCATAGCCCTTAACCCCGTATCAGAAGAATTCCTAAGAATGGAACTTGTGTACAAATGCAGTACAAAAGATCCCAGTCTTGGATTCCCAAACTCATTCTTTGCAGGGTAGGAAGAACTGAGTGGGAAAGAAGTGGAATTCCAAGGAAACACATTACAGTTTCTCATTTGAGCCAACTCCCCCAAATTAATTATAGCAGTCTTTTCTATCAGCATCCACAGGAAGGGGAGAGGCCAATGTCATCATGGTTCACACATGCAAATGAATGTCCTAATAAGTCTAGTATGTGATAACAGGCCATTAGAAACCCATTAGTCATAAACAGTGATGCTCACTGTTACACATTTTGCAAGCTGTCTATAGAGAGCTGTGACCTATGAGATGGCCAAGTGAAAATCAATTCAAATAGATAGATAGATAGATAGATAGATAGATAGATAGATAGATAGATAGACAGACAGACAGACAGACAGACAGACAGATAGATAGATAGATAGGCAGGTAGGCAGGTAGGCAGGTAGGCAGGTAGGCAGGCAGACAGAATGATTTTGCCTCACATCTTTCGAAAAATGTTAACACTTCCATTGGAGTCAATTCACACATTCATATGCTTCTCATTAAGTACACAGAGACGGAGTAACATACCTATATGTGTGAACATGTAAGATTTCTTGAAAACGAGGCCTTCTGGCAGTTCAGTCCATTCCTTAGCTTCTTGGCCACTGAGCAATAAAGAACTGTCGAAAGAGATTACTTTTGCAAGTTGTTGCTAAATTATGTGGGAACCAACTCACTTCTTCCTTTTGTCATTTAATGGGCCTGATCAAATGTGCCTTTCATACTTAGTTATATCATTAAATCCATTAGGACTACCAAAGCCTGAAAATCAGAGAAGAAAAGCACTCTTACTCAAAAGCACTGGGTGGGGGCACATTTAGAGAGTGCAAAAGCAGAGCACAAAAGCACATGAAGCCCCATAGCCTTGAGTAAGAGAAAGATTAGCTATACAGATCTGGACCAGGGCAATGTACTCTCAAGATTTTAGAAGCCTCCCGAAACACAAGACTCTCTCCAATAAAATCAGAGTATTTTTATGTGTCTCTAATGAAATACCCTATCTTCCACTTAAACTGTGATATTGGTATTCTCAACAGCTGGAATGGGGAGCCCCAGAATCCAGCTGCAATTCAGTTAAGTTCCAAGAAGCTCCCATGCTGCATTGGACATCACCATTTATCAGTGGGAATACATTATACTGTAGGTAGATTGGCCATGCATGGGAGTCCACCGTCCATGTGTCCTATAAGATTTCAGCAATCTGTCTCATGTGGATCCCAGAACCAATACCAGAACTGCAAAGGAAATTACCTAGTTTCAACCAAATCTTCTTCAGATCTGAAATCAGCAATTTCAAACAACTCTAAAACAACTCACTCCAGCCTGATTCAACTTTTGAGGTATATATCTCATAATAGTATACAAAGTAACATATTCTACAGCATTTCATAGATGAAAATCAGCACAATGTGGCCAAACAACACCAAAGATAATACAGAAGGTATTCCTTTGGAAGAACACACAGGCTAGTAGAGGCTGAAGCAGTTTGCTTTTGCCTGAGCCTACTGAGAAATCTTTGCTCCCTTTTCTAATCCCCCCATCCCATAGAGTTCATTGAGTGTAGATTATATCTGCACTTTGATCTCAGTTTACACCAACAGAAATAAGCTGGGGAAAAGTAGGAAGAGGAGAGAGAAACTGGGACATTTCAAAACAGCTGAAAAGAAGGATGATAGAGGATTAAGTGAAACAGTTCCTTCCAAACTGGGACTGTTGGAGAGTGTGAAGTACATGCCATACTTGCTGTAATCATATTACAAAATTAAAGACTTATTTCTGACTAAACATAACCAGGTCAAGAGATTAATTCATTATTTTATTTGGTGATTTCTTGCCATATAGCTTTCAAAGGAATAGGAGAAAGATGGATGATGCTCCCTTGCATCCCCTGATGCACAAATGGGCATACTGGGTAGGCTAGGGAACCATGCAACTACCATTTTTGAAGGGCAGGCCCAGGATGGCAGCAATATTCCAATATGAGTAGTAGAAGACCAAAATAAAAGCAGTCAGTACTCCAAGAAGGGGACAGTGGCTCTCTAAAAATGGTAGAGCTGGGCCTGTTTATGGCTATACCATACTCTCCAGCTGTTCCTGTTTGGCAGGGACAGTCCTGATTAATCCTTTGTCATCTCACTTTTTCAGCTGCTTTAAAAATGTCCCAGTTTCTCTCTCCTCCCAATCCCACTTTGAACTCAGCTTACTTCAGCCAAAGTAGTTTCTATTCAATTAACTCAATGGGGGGAAAAGAAAGGGGGGGGGGTCTTACCTTTCACAGTAGGCTCTGGCAAAAGTAAACTGCTTTAGTCTCTCCAAGCTGTGTGCTCTTCTTCCTTCATAACTATGGCTGTCTTAACCAGCCTCTGATGTTGTCTGGCTATATGCGTCCCAGTTTTCATCTGTGAAATGTTGGAGGGTATGTTAATAAGTACAGGATGACATTCAAAAGGCTGAAGCTGAAGAGTGAAGCTGGATTTCCACAAGATTTAATGGGCATATTAGAACACATAAAACTTCAGAGACACAAGGACATTGGCATGAAGCAGCAGTGGAATAAGACAAGAGTTCAGCAAAATGGAATGCATGTGTAGGTGGGGAGATGCAGCTATCGTGGAGACTAGCAACAAGGAAGCCAAGACCTCTGTTTAATCTTCTGTTTCTTAAGTCCAGAAGAGTTACGGTTTCAGCTTCCAGGCTCATTTATAGTTCATTTATAGTTCAGGTTCCCCTTTTAGGACAAAGGCCAAGAAATCCAAGACACAGTAGTCCCAAACAACCAGATGCTCACCCGTAAATGAATATGGCTGCAATCAGAAGCAATACATCAGTATTATATTATTTATGGATTTTGCATCATAGCTGCTCGTATGAAAATGCAACAACAACAAAAAATTACACATACCAATTGCAGTTTCCCTTTAATCATATCTTCCATCAAAATTTCAAAACTGCCTCCCTAAAGCTGGAAATTTAAAAGGACATCTTGAATGTTCTCTAGGAGCAGCTATTGAAGAAATCCTTTTTCAAAAAGCAGGTGAATGTTTATGTATCTTGACCTTCTCCTCAATCAATTTTTCCAGCATTAAATTACAAAACTCTCAGCGGATAACTGATGTATAACCTACCTTTCCTTCAGAACTGGGCCAAAGGGCAGCTCACAACATGATTTTTAAAAAGAGGTACAAATAAATATCAGTAATATTACAGCACCAGCAAATGTCCATAGTAAAATTCAGTTAAAGGCAATTTTTAAACCGCCTCAGTTTTCAAACAGTACAGCAACTGCCCATAGAATCTGCTTCCTCATCATCATGTAGGCTCTGGGAAAATTGTCAGATGACCACACAAGCCAGCCCTTGCTCACCTGAGCCCTGGGACCTGTCTGGTCAACCTGGCAGCTAAGATTAAGGCCATTTCCGCACTAGCCTGTTATAGTACTATTATTCCACTTTCAACATCCTATGGAATCCTGAGGTTTGCAGTTTAGGCCCCTTCCTAAACTGCAAACCCCAGGATTCCATAGGATGTTGAAAGTGGAATGCTAGCACTGTAACAGGCTAGTGTGGAAATGGCCTAAATCTCCAGCCTCTCAGCACATATGCTTTTCTGGAATTCTGCTCCACTCCACTGCCTCTACCCCCACTGGCATTAATTTGCTTGCTCTGGCTTTAACCTTGCCCGTTTGGACCATGTCCTGGTCTGGCACCTTACAACTGAGAGCAGGCTGCCTCTCGGGCCGACACTGGGGTGACGGCTGAAGTATATTTATGGCTCACTCCAGCTGACAAAGCAAGGAAGGTTGCCAAGCAGTCTCAGAAGCCACATCCTTGATTGCAGCTGGATACTGACATTAGCAGGTGTCCATTGTCATAATACGGAGAGTTTCACCTACCAGTTTCAAGCTGCTGTTAAGGGAACAAGAGCACGCTCAGCTCTGTTGTCATTGTTGTGTGCCTTCAAAACACTTCTGACTTATGGAGACCCTAAGGTGAACCTATCACAGGCTTTTCTGATGCTGTGTGTGTGTCTGATGCACCCAAGATCACCCAGTGGGTTTCCATGGATGAGCAGGGAATCTAGCAAGCCCTAAGATTATGAACTCTCATTTGATACTCATTTTTATAGTGTAGATCTAGCAAAGACTGCTGTTAACTGATAGAGTGTGTGTGGAAGGGGGCTCTTTTTAAGCAATAGCTCTTATTCCCCCAATATAGAGCAAAAAAGAAAAAAATCAATAAAAAAAGGAATCAGTGAAAGTTGTGGGTGAAAGACGATTGATCATCATTTAAAAACAAGATGTGCTGGAGAAAATTATCAGTATTTTTCTCATTATGCTTTGGGACATTCTTATTACAAATCTCTGTTTCATGTGATCATGATTATGTTTTCAGAGAGAAAACGTGAAGAAAAAGAAAATGAAATTCCCCAAGCATCTGCATTGAATTTGTCTGCAGGTAGCTTCTCTAGTACAGAAAAGGAAACAAAAGACATGCTTACCCTGAGCAGTTCTCACGTAACATGTACTATATACCAGGTTTGTTACTGGATAAATTTGTGAAAGGCAGGAAGTATAGGGGGTAAATTAATTAAATTAAGCATACATTGAACACATGCTGCTCTATTCCAAAAGTACCACTGTGTCTCACAAACAAAAATTTTCTGTTCAAGGCCTTGTGTGAGCCCAGCGATTTAGAAACTGTATCAGTTACTGACGATCGTATTAGCCATAGTGCTATATATATAAAGGTTATAGTGAGTGTCCAAAGTTTGATGTGTGGCTATATTTGCATGTAAATATTAACAACTCCAGGCATATTTTGCTAATATTTGAAGACTCAGAGATGTAAAATGTTGAGAAGTCACCTAAAACTGCCTTCATTCCAACAAGGTTGAGGAATATTTTTATTTCAATGTTTTATCTGGGATTGTCAACATTCATTTTGAATGCCAACAACTCTACTGTAACTGGATCACCATTCATTCATGTATACTAATTGTGAATCTAAGTTTTATACTCAAAGAAGCGGGGGTTGAAAAAAGAAGAAGTGGGCACCTGCATGTTGTTGGGGGAACCCAGGAATTTGCCAAAGAACAAAAATCATTTTGCAAGGGCTGAATGGGGCACATTTCCTTTCCTCAAAACAGCTCAACAGGAATTGAAAGTGTCCTATAGCCAGAAGCCACAGAACACGAAGGCTTCCAGGTGTGGCATAGAAGTATCCTGAGAGAATGCAAGGCTGGAACACTGAACAGAATCACTCCATCCAGCAAAATTATGGCCCTTTCCGCACGAAGCTGGTGAATTCGTTCATGCCGTTTCTTACCGGATTTTCTGAGCTCGAAACAAGGCGGACTTTCCCTCATTTCCTTCCGCACAGCTACCGCGTATGTTCCATTCTGATTTGGAGGAATGCAAGTTCATGAATCCACACTGCCTCCGCCATGCCCACTCCCGCTACTCCCCTTACCCCGCCCTGTCGGCTGTGATTGGCCCTTTTTTTTTTTTGCATGGTTTAGTACGTCATTGCGTATGTGCATACGTGTGAAAGTCCATACTACCCCCTGGCCCCTCCCATGAGCTCTCCCCTGACCACCAATTCGCACTGGCACGAATGTACATGTCTGCACCACTGTGAAAGTACGAATTCGATCGATCTGGAAAATTGGAAAACCGATTTCTTCCAGTTTTCAAATAGCTCGCTTTACCACCACATGGGGGCGCATTTAGTTGGAATTACGTGCAGAACGAAGGTAAATAAACTGAACCTAGTCTGCTCCAACGTGCAGAAGACCTCCGTGGCAAAATGCATTGGCCCGCCTTAATAACTGCGTGCGGAAAGGGTCTATGTTGTGGGCCCACGTGTATGTTTTTTGGTCACTAAATGTCATTAATTCCTTAAAAGGAGTGAATTACAGGCACACACACAGAGAATCCAAGACAAACTAATAGTGTTTTTTTAAAATGCAATCTATTTTTGCAATTGGAACTGTTTGCTGCAATTGAACTAAACCAAAGAAAAAGGGGAAGTGTGAGGAGGAGTGACAAAGTGGGACATTTAAAAAGCAACTGAAAAAATAGGATGACAGGGGACTAATTGGCACTGTCCCTGACAAATCAGGACAGTTGGAGGGCAAGCTGACGCAACACAGGAGTAGGCAATTGCAGCCAATTTCTGCTCCTGGATTCTTTGGGGTGGGGCTGCATAGCCTGCCAAAAATGCCTCTCCGCTCAAAGCAAAACAAATCTATAAGTGCTCAGAAGTCCACTTCTGATTTTTAAGTTCAGGTATTTATTTTACCTTAAATTGTGCAGAGGAACCCTACAACTTACTTGAAAGGTGAATTTCCATTCCTGGAAACTTCCACATAAGTCAAGTCTCCCTTTTGGAAGCGACCAGAAAAAAGGCAGTCTGGATTGGCTGAGGATTACAACAACAGCCTTGGAGGGCTGCATATGGCCTCCAGGCCACAATTTGCCTCGCTTTCATCTAGTGTTTGTGTATAACAACAGTCCAAATGACAAGAATGCCATTATGAAAAAATGTATACAATCCCCAAGTGAAAGGAAACAACTGGTCACCTGAATCCAACTGCAGTGGGTATAACCAGGAAGTCTACAAGAAGCTAATTTTTTCCCTACCAAGTTGTAAGCAGGCAAACCATCAAAGGATCTGGGACTGATCTTGAGCCACTGAACAAGCCAAACAAGTTAGCTTTGCGTTTGCACAGTAGTCAGAATGTGTTGAGGTAATCTTGTCTTCATTTACACCCAGGTACTGTTCAGCAAGTGTGAGCACTGAAGTTGGCATGATATACATGATGCTTTAGCTGATGATAATATTAAAAATGGGACATAAATATGTCAGTTTACACTCCAGTAATTTCTCCTTCTTCTTGATCCAGTAAGTCTGTGACCAGAATTAAAAGGAGGGCAAGATATACCTGTTCCTTTCCTAATAATTGTATACGGAGGAGGGAATTTTTTGGCAGAGACACTTTGTCATTCAGGGTGGATAAAAACTATACCTGCTGGAACTGCAGATTTTGTGTGACTGTTTAAAACACAAGTGCTATCTCTTCATTATTATATGATCATTTCCTATCACCCAATAGGGTGTGTGTGTGTGTGTGTATATTTGTGTGCATTATCTACAACATTCAAGAGAAAATAATCTTCAGTCCAAGCACATAAGGTGCCCCAGAACTTATCACTAGGAGGGTCCAGTAAAATAGCCTACGTTATCCTACCAGTTTTGAACAAAATTGGTCTCCCACACTTTATTCCTATATGCCTGTCTCATTACAGTTCCCTTCAGATCCAGCACCAGGAACCCATCAGATGTTTCTCTGCTTTAATCTAAATAGATTTTCCCTAGGATCTGTTGCCCTTGTGATAAACTTCATAAATGCCTGGAGGGCAAAGTGTCTCTTTCCTCTTTCTGTCAAACTACACTTGGAGAAGTCAAGGTCCTCCTGCTCATCACAGCCCAATATGCCAAATGAAGAGGAAAACTTCCAAAAGCCTTAGAGGCAAGTGCTCAGGAGAGCATAAAATCTCTTATAATATTTCAGAAGCTTCTGCCATCAGTCACTCCAGTTCATATCCTATATGTGTTCTGCCAAAATATCTTTTTTTTCTAAAACAATGAACCTATCATGTGAAAGAGAAGGTGTTCTTTCCACTGTTCCAGAAGAAATCTAAATCCTGCCCCACAAATCTTGTTATATATAAGCAGAGCTTTTAAAGCAACATGCTACTTGTATCTACTTACTTCTTGCACCAGCTTTTTTTTTCTGTCTGTAATGGTCAGAAGATGTAATTTCAGCATAATCTAACAGGGTTTCTGCCTGTTACTCATTACTGAGTATGTTCTGACCCAATCTGGGAGGAAAATAATAAACAGTATTTCTTTGTACGGTGTTAGGAGGAGCCAACAACCAGGAGGACAAGAAGGCATACTGAATGCACGACTTGCTCTAGAGATTCAGATTGATCACTACCAGAAACAGAAAGAGAGAGCCAGTGTGATACATACTAAGTGAAGATGGGGAAGAGGGCTGCCTTGTCAGGCTGGCTGCTCCAAAGGGCAGTACAGGGCATGCACTTGGACTGGTGGGCTTGGTGAGTGGGATAGTTTGAAAGGGGAGTGGTGTTTCTCAGTATGCTTCATGACGGGGGGAATAAAGGGTAATCTCCTGTATTTCTCAATGGCACAATAATAACAACAATGTATTAGTGATGCATAATCCAATGAGTTACTTTCTGGAGTGCAGTAAAAAATAACAGGAGATGACTTGTTGGGTGGTGAGAGTAAAATAATATAACTGGTTCCTTTTGAAAAGCAGCATTCCAAGCTGTGTAAGCAAAAATGACACTTATAAAAGTGTTGGCATCTTACAAGACAAAAAAAATTCTTTACATGATGTAGTAGAAGATACTGCCATGGTCTCCTCCATCAGACTCTGCATCCATGAGGACTAGACTGGCTAGTTTTTTAAAGAAAAAATAGCCATGTCAACTGGGGGGATTCCAGCAATTGTAGTCAAAAGCATATCTTTCCCAAGTTCTGGGAAAAATGGATTTTGGCTGACTGCCCCTCTAAGATATATAGTTGTTTTAGCTACTGCCTCGTCCACTGATGGTGATTTCACTCTTCTCTGTTCTCCTCCTTCATACTGGATGAAGGGCTTTGGCTATACAACATGGCTGGAAGAAGAGAACAGAGAGGCCACAGCAACCTTGATAGAGCACTGTAGGAGGGCAGGCAAAAGCAATGGTGCAGAAAAATGAGAACCAAATAACCTTCGGTAGAATAAGCTGAGCAACTATAAGGAAAAATTCCAGTATTTGGAGCAATTTAACTTTGGGGGGAAAAATGCAAGGTACGGACCTGACACAAGAGGTATGAAGTGGAGAAGGTAGATAGGGAGAGTTTTTTCTCCATCTTTCATAATACTAGAACTTGTGGTCATCCACTGAAGCAAAACAGTGGGATATTGAGAGGGGATCAAGGGAGTACTCACTGCACAGTGAAAACTGTGGAATTCATGCCACGAGATACAGTCATGGCCACTAACTTGAATGTCTTTAAAAGAAGACTACACAGTACCAGAAGCAACATGCCTCTGAAAGCCAGTTGCGAGGGTGCACAACTGGATGGTGGGAAGAGTGGGGTGGTGTTCACATCCCATTTGTGGCCATGTCACTTGCCACTGGTTGGCCAGTGTACAAACAGAACTGTTCTATCCAGCATGGTGTTTGTTCTTTACGAAGAAACACAAAACCTTGTGGATGACAACAAATCCACCTCTTAGAATGGATGTAGGATCAGAAGGATCTTCTGTCAAATTCTGTTTCCATTTTTCAAGTGGAGTCTGTGCAGTATACATGTTTGCAAACCATGTGCATCTGTCCTTTCTTCCATAAGAAAGAAATTCTATTATTTCTCAGATAATACTCTAATGTCTCCTGCCACATTGTTTTCTGTCTTCTTTTCTATGTCCTCCCTGCACTAGGTCTCAGGTATTACAAGCCTCTCAAAATTCAAAGTTATCACCCACGTGCAGGAATATTGATTGAGACCATTGGCCCATCAAGTCCAGTGTTGTCAGCTCTGATTGGCAGCCGTGTCTCCCCTGGGTTTCAGTCAAGTTCCTGTCCTACTCCTACTTGGAGATCCCAGGTATATCCTGGCAGTCTTCTACCCAAGTACTGGTCAGGCTTGATCTGGCTTAGCTTCCAAAATCAGAATAGATTGAATGCTTTAAGCATGTTTGGAAGACATTTGATGTGTCTCTCCATGTTGTGTTGCCTCCTCTTTCTCCAAATAGACCCTGTGCCTCTGATGGCTGTGTCACAATTAGAAATGTATTAGTTGGATCTCTCTCTCCTCACAGCATCTCCATGAAGGGAAAGGGAAAACTTTATCAGACAGTATCTTTCAACCAGATAGCTATTAAAATCACTGAGCTACAGCGCTTCCTCTCATTTTTTTTTTAAATAAGAGTTTCACATACTTTAGCTACTAAGACACGGGAAAACGAGAAATGAACTCATAGACACAAGCCGAGGGCAATTATGGCAACCAAAAGCACTGTGTCACAGCAGCTGTTTCTCAGCAGTTAAAAGCCTAGGAGCCATATCGGGGAAAAAGTGGTTGATAGCAGCTTCACAATATCACCAAGGCAGTACAATGGATATAACCCTGTGAAAATGGTTCCACGTGTGGCTAGGGTCAATGCGTCTCTAATCTGTCGCTGCCATGTCATGTCAACCAAGTGTTCAGGTTGCCCTGAACACTCTGTTAGCATTGGTGTATTTCATTATAAAAATTATTCTCAGAATCAATAATACTACTTTGGGGGGGGGGGGAATACACCAGCACTAAAAACCTTAACGAGCAGGTTTCCATGTGGAGATGAGGTACATACTGCTATGTGATATTCATCAGTTACCATGGTTACTGACAGTTTGTGTTACCATGCAGTACTGATTAGTTACCATAGCCGTAAAAAAAAAAAAACCCAAAAACCTTGTCCCTTTAAAATTTACAAGGATATCAGGTGCCTTTTTTCCTACAGTCACTTCAGCTACGGGAACTCCTTAGCTATAGCAGGAAGACTAAAGGGTTACCTGGGAGACAGGTAATTACCACTTGACAACAATTACCATGGTTACCGGAGGCCCTGGGTGATACAGGTTTCCAAGCATACAGTTCAAACCTGTGAAGTCACATGCTCTGCATGTTGCTATGGCAACTGTCAGGACTTGAATGCCGGCTGAGCTGACATAAAGTGAGTGCTGAAGTAAGAGCTTTTTTTTTTTTTTAAGAAGGATTCCAAGCAGGTATGAGGATGACCCCTTCATGCCCCTTTCCAAAGGAACCACTACGCAGCAGTCTGAAGACTCTACAGAAGAGGCTTTGGTGACCCGGCAGCAAGAAGCACTGCAGATTCCAGCCAGTCTTTTTTCCATTTCTAATTTGTATGATAAGGACTTCCATTTCTGGAGATGAACACGAGCAGAACACTCAAGTACCTTAAGGGACTGGAACTGGGGAAGCAGAATTTGCAGAAGACGCAGGAAGGTAACACGTGTGAATGAAGGCAACTTTGTTTAACTGAACTTGTAAACTCTGAGCTGTTTCTTCTCCATCAGTCACCAGGCAGCTCCTGCACACAGGGAAGGCCTCACTCTGCCCCTAGTGAACAGTCCCTTTCTTTGTGATTCAGCGGAATGGGAGAGCACGAGGCAAAGAAAGGCTCATGAGTGTCAGTTCTGTAGCCTGGGAAGGCCCCCAGAGAAGACTATCATGAATGCCAAGTTTCTTTGTCTACATCTATTGGACATATTTGTTTTTCTGCTGCCACACTGCACTAACCTGATTATAAGTGTTCTATTTACAACCCATATTTTTATTCTAGAGAAATGCTTATACTACACCGACACGCACTGGTTGGCATTCTGTTAGGGACATACGCATCCACACATTTCCCTTACATGTGCATATGTACCTTTTTCCAGGTACTTTGGGCATTGGTATTGCCTCTCTAACTCCACAGTTCCCAACTCCTCCTCCAACTTATTGAACAGCCTCTGAAGCCACTGCATGGCCATTCCCTACTTTGGCAGGAACAAGCAGGGTAGGAGAAGCACCTCCCCATAGCCAGCTTTGAAATGATGGCATTAGTGCTGAGATCCACCAGGATCCTCTGGAGCTCTCAGTGCCGCAGTAACCATTTCATATCTGGCTATAGGAATGGAGCTAGGTGCTTCTGCAATCTTGGTTGGTGCCCATGCACCTGGGAATGGCTATGGGGGGGGGAGGAGGGAGCTTCAGAGAGTTCTCAGAAAGTTGAGTGGGTTGGTATGTGGCTCAGCCTAGTCTAGGGTGGACCTGCTATGCTATGCTATGCTATGCTATGCTATGCTATGCTATGCTATGCTATGCTATGCTATGCTGAGCTTTACAGGATTGTAGCCACAGGTAGAGACTTGATTGGGATAGCTGATACCACCATTTATTCAGGGCAGGGTTTTTCTTATGTGTATACCTTCAGCTACTCTGGCCTTAGGTAACAGGTCTGACAAGTGAACCAACCCGTAAGGCACAGACTTGGTGCTTTGTTTGTCACAGTTAATTATCATGGGAAATAAATCATTTAGCACTTGCCAAAATCCAAAACAAGCACACAGGTTTTCCAGGGTTCAGTTTTCTGCCTGAATGGTGCCATTTCATTGAACATGAAACCCACTAGGAAAGGTGCTGCAGGTTTCATAGGCTTCTCATTGACTGCAAGCAGAGGAACATGGAGGTAGCAAACCCATGGGAGCTATCAGGCCAATTTCCAGGATGTGTACAGATAAAATTTTCCTGCCACAATGAAAGCAAATTTCCCCATAGAGCTTGTAAGGTCACCAACAACCACCAGAGGGAAAAAAAATCACCCAAAAGGCCGTTTTCCCCCATTCTGCATTTTTTTTAAAAAAAGCCAGTCCCCTTAGGCAAATAGAAATCTTCTGAGCTGGGTATCGACTCACTCTATATTTGCTCTGAAAAGCAAACCTCTGCCTCATATCTTCCCGAGTATATTAAGCTGGAGCAAGCAAAAGGCAGGCCAGGACCTACTCATGGATTTTTAGGTGATCAGCAAGGACTTCTAATTCACATTTTATAAATAGTTACAGCAACATAATTATTCTTTCCACTAAACTCACACACAGTCAGACTTGGAGTTATATAGGACACTAACTATCTTTTGATCATCAAGTATTAGGTTTGTTTTATTATAGTTTTATAAATTCCAAAGCATGCTAATGCTATTAGGGCATCCTTGTACCTCTAATAGGAATCAGCAGGAGAGAAAGGCATGGAGTAGGAGTGGAGCGGAGTAGAATGTTGCTTTACTGTACTCCGCACAGGCTACCAGCGGCACTTCTGAGGTCAAGTACGGGATAGCTGCAGTTTTTGCAGACTTTGCCACACAAATTTCAGACACAGTAATCAAATGTAATCTGCACATGGGATATGAATGAGGGAGAGGGAAAGATGTTTTGCTTCAGAAAAATTCAGAAAGAAACTGAAGATCTGAAGTTGATCTTTTGTTTTTTCTGAAGCACTGAACGTCTTCCTGCTATTAGAAGATATCAACAAATGGCTGTAATATTTTCATTTTGAGCAGAAAATTATCTGACGTAATAGCCCTTCCTGAATGAAGCCAGACAGACTTTAGATGGATAGGTGTACGGTTGCATAGATGCAAGGTTGTTCTTGTTGTGAGGCTAGGCACCTTTAACATTCATTTGGGGAGGAAAACTGATTTTGCCATGTCTGCCTCTATATCTGCATCACTCAGAAACTGCCTGGGAAGGGGGGCAAAATGAGCTTTCCCATGCTCTTCCTTCTGCCTCATGCTTAACAGAGTACAGGAAACACTAGAATGGGGCACATTATAATGAGTGTGCATATAAGTTCATGCGCATAAAATTATCACAAGATGTAAAAACACAGGCACAAAAAATTGTAGACACAGAATCCTAAAGATATATTATTTTTCACAGACAAACAGACCTACAAACATTTAAGACTCACATTAATTGCAGTCAGGGCTAAAATATGGTATGAGGTCAAAAATGGCCTGAAGAGAAGTGATTTGCCTAATAAAATGCAGAACAGGCACAGTAAATAAGAATTAGGATGCAAGGAACTGCTGTTTAGAGAAGCATTGGTCTGATTCAGGTAAGATCTCACACACAGACATATATTTCCAGCAACTCTCCAGCTCGTTCTGCGTTCCTAGGAAAAGCAGCTTGCAACAGAGTACTGAAATGGTTGACAAACTGTTGGAAGCGGGGGCAGCTGATGGCTTCCATGCCATGGGACAGTGAATCTGTTCGGGGTTTTAGCCTGAATTTTGAACTGGCTATCCAAAGTGCTGAATCTGTTTGAGGGATATGTTCACTACCTTGGATAGTTCCTTTATGTTTTAGACTATAACCCAGACAATAGAAGCTACCAGCCATCACTGCTTCAAAGTGTCTTCCCAAAGAACTATGATTGGAGAGTCCTAGTAAATTCATTCACCAGTTTGCAGCTGGAATTGTTAGTAGTGAAATTGTACAACCACCACCCCCTGCCTGGCATTTTCCTTCTTAGGAGAACTTGCAGTAAGTTCAGAAATGTAACAGGTAGCCAGAAAACAATTGTAAAAATACCCTTCCAGAGCTGAAAGTGTTTGGACTAAGCTGCCCATGTAGAGCAACAGTTTCAATAAAATCCATTCTGAGTTTTAGTCTGATTTTTAAAGGAACTATTGAAGTTACTGGATGTATTTGGGGGGATAGGGTTCAGCTCCTTGAAAGGTTAATTTCAAATCAAGACTAAACTCTGGAATGGATTCACTGATCCACTGGCCGGATCCACTGGGTTGATTCAGGTCTGACAAGGCCTATTTGGCTCTGGAGATCTGAATGCTTTCAGAGCAGACCACCTATTTGGTATTCAGGCTTTGTCAGAAGCAGATGTGTGCCCCTAGCCCACACTGCTTGTTTCTTCGATGAAAATGTTCTCATCTTGAAATTACCATGTTTAAATAGGTTACATCATTAGTCAATTACATGAAGAATTTGACCCTGCCTTTTTACAAAGCAAATTTGATCTCAGAAAAGACTCTGGGTTTTAAAATACTGTCTCCAGAGCCTTATGATATTTAATAGAAAATGACTTATATAATTATCATATAGAATTCTGTAAACAGGGGACATGACCTATTCTCTCCTTACATGGGAAATGTTGTGCAACCTGCTGAAAGAGCTATCATTTGTTATTACATTTTACCCGAAGAATTACATAACATCAGAGAACTGCACATTAAGCTTTCCTAAGGAACAATCATGTTTCATATCCAGCATGTTCATCCTGGTACTGGTGACAACGGTGGGAACTGATGGTCATTGTTTCAGTATCATTTCTGTCTCAAAGGAGCCATTCAATAAGGCACCATGATCCTGCCAACATACATTAAGAGTTTAATTTCCTATTAGTATCTCTCTTCTTTCTTTCACCTGTCTCCTTCCCATAGTGTGTGACAGAGGAATCCACACAGTATTGTGCAAGCTCCTTTGTTTAGAGTTTGGATAAGTTACTCTTTCCCAAGGTTCAGTAAGTAATATTTACAAGCTGCCTCTGTAACCACTAGAGCTGTATTCATAGGATGAGTTTCTCAGTCTGTCATCTCACAATCGCCACCTTTTTTCCCCCCCTTTAACTTCCTGTCTTTTCACCTCTTCAAGCAGAGATGTAGCTCTGATCTCAATCTTGTATGACCCCAGGCCAATAACTCACTTCCTGTAGTCTTACAAATCTTTACAACAATTAGTAAATTATTTTTCCTGCTGCTAATATCTCTCCTTGAGGACCACCTGAGTTTTGCAAACTGGCTCTTACATCCAAGAACCCATTCCATCCATACAGTAGAATCAAGAAATACATTAAGCTCCTTCCAGAGGTTGGAAAGGTACTTTTAAAAGTAATAGTAATTACTTTAAGATAGTATAGAAATAGTAATTTTCTTTAAGAACTCCACTGTAGAGATTGCAGCAGATTTTGACTAATTCAGTGGGCCCCCATGTTTTCCCAAACCACAACATTTCTCAGTCCTAGCTAGAATAGCTAACTAATGGTGAGCAGACACTGTAGTCCAGCAACATCTAGATGGCTGTATTGTTGCCACCCATGATCTCATTTGGCATTACCTACTAACAGTGTATATTACTGTATATCCTCCAACATTTAACAGCTGAAAACCAGCACACATGTGACCAAGAAACATCAGAGTGTGATCAAGATAGCATAAGTTATTAATGAGGAAGAACACACAAGTTAGGAGACACTATAGCAATCTGTTTTTGCCTAAGCCTCCTGGGAAGGGCAAGGCTCAGCTCCCTCCTCTCCTCTCCCCACACTGAGTCAAGTGAGTGCAAACTACTTTTGCACTTTGAACTCAGTTTGCAGCAACTGAAGTAAGCTGAGGAGAAAGAGAGAAAGTGGGAGGAGAAGAGTGAAACTGGGACATTTTTAATGCAGCTGAAAAAATCAGATGACAGAGGATTAATCAGGGTTATCCCTGCCAAATCGGGACAGTTGGAGTTTATATTATTGATTAGCACCCCAAAATTTAGAGGGCAATGGATAGGGAACTGTAGGATTAGGACAGGAAGCTCCAGATGAAATCAAGGAGCTGGCTTTGTTAGTGGGAAACGACTCTCAGGTTTTCCCATTCGGCCAGGCATACATGTTGCTTTTATTTTATTTCAGGAACTTGACATCCTGAGCTTTAATCCAAAAGGATTCCTAGAGTTGCTTACAAAATATATAAAACATTTTTTAAAAAATCAGTGCAACAGCAACAAAACATTAAATCAAAAAGCAGGCCCTCTTCCAGCCTTAAAACTAACTTGTAAAGGCGTGAGCAAATAAAAAGCTCTTCACTTTAATCCAAAAAGTATACCAGAATCAGCAGGTCTGACCAAGCCTCCCTGAGTAGAAGAAAGTTCAAAAGCCCAGACACTAAAACCAAAGTAGTTTTATCTCCAGTCAGGCCCCTTTTCTCTGACATCAGAGAAGCCAAATGAGACCCTCTGAAAATAAATTTAGTGGTACTTATGCAGGTTCCTCTGGGAGAAGGTGATCCTTGAGCCACCCAGACCACAAGCCATTTAGTGCTTTAAAAGTTAACATCAGTATTCTGGGCTGAACTTAGAAGCAAGCCTGTTGTTCTCTTAGGTCTCAAGAAAAATGTTCCATATGCCCAGTTCTAACCCATAGTGCAACTGCTGGATTTTGAACCTACTTCAGTTTCCAAGCAGTCTTCAAAAAACGCCGCATGTACAGTCTCTGGTGGTAAGCAGGATGTGATCAGACCATGGACAACAAAGAGTGGCCAGGTTCACGCTCTCTCTCTCTCTCTCTCTCTCTCTCTCTCTCATTCACTCTGCGTTGCCCTAGCCTCAACTGGTCAAAGGGTCATCATGCTACTCAAGCTACTGAGGATTTAAAAGACAAGGCCAAATCTAATAGTACCCCCAGATTGAACTTGTTCCTTTAGAGTAGTCCAGTTTAATTCCACTGCACTACCTTGACATACTCAGACAGAGAAAGAAACATGACACACCATACTTATCAATAATGCAAGATGGAATAAAAGACACAGCCAAAAGAAATCACCATTTCTCATGTCCTTTGACTAGCTATTTAATCTTACAATTTTCTCACCAGTCCTTAGAAGAATAATGCCTGCTTAAATTTTAAGACTCGGAATGCTGACAAAGCTCTACCAAACATGATCTCTCTCTCTCTCTCTCTCTCTCTCTCTCTCTCTCTCTCTCTCTCTCGGGTTTCTGGGTTTCTGAAAGACAAATCCCTTAAGAGAAATGATGAGCATAATGAGAGTGACCCCATGGCATACTCAAGTCAATCTTGCTCCCTTGGCTATGGTTACTTTCTAACATCCTGCATTCTAATATCTGGAAAGACACTACTAGCATATGGAAGTAGAATACCACCAGTTCTTCCCCAACAAGATTTTGAACCTATAATTAGAAAGCCTGTTCCCACTATGTTATTGACAGCATAGTCATAAATGAATTTCTTGAGGCAGGAAGTAGGAAAAGACGAAGACCACATTATAGATGGATAGACTCAATCAAGAAAGCCATGGCCCTGAATTTCCAAGACCTGAGCAGAATTATTGCTGATAGGGTGACTTAGAAGTCTCTCATTCATAGGGTTGCCATAAATCAAAGCTGACTTGATGACATTTAACAACAGCAGGAACAACTGCTCATAGCCCTTCATGTGTTATGCTCAGCATCATACATCCTGCTCAATGTACCTTTGGCTGACCAAAATTTGACAGGTATCTGCTAGGAACAAGACCTCCTCAATAGGCATGCTAAACTTAGGGAAAGCTCTTCTAGAAAAGCCTGCCATTTTCCAGCACATTGTGCCTTCAAACTGCAGAGAAAACTCTGGCTCTTTAAGAAGACCTTTGATAGGCATGTTATTTGACTATTTTGTTCACACAAGTGAGGCCAAATAATTTCTATAGTTTTCTTCCTGCATGTATATATTTTCTGTGCAGTTCCCACCCAGTGTTTGCCCATCCCAAAGCATTTTGGGAAAATATTCTGTGCAGAAATGCACATGGCTTTTTGCATGAGAATTGTGGTGTGTAGTGCAACCCCCCCCCACCTATTTCTCAGCAGCTTCAAGTGTGTTTTTGAGCTGTTTTCTATGCAATGTTTTCTGTGTAGTTTTTGTGCTGTTTTCTATGCAAAACCCAGCAATCCTGCACAATAGGACCACGTGGCTATGCTCAACACCACTGTGGTGTAGTAATTTGAGCACTGCATCATGATATTGGAGACCAAAGTTTGAACCCTCACTCAGTCATGGAGACCCTCCAGGTAACCTTGGGCAAGCCACCCTCTCTCAGCCTCAGAGGAAGGCAAAGGCAAGCCCCTCTAAACAAATCTTGCCAAGAAAACTCCAATGATAGGTTTTCCATGGAGTCACTATAAGGCAGAAATGATTTGAAGGCCTGCAACAACAACAATCTCAAACACAGGCCATTTCCATACCGGGCTTCTGAAACGGTGCAGAGCGACCTGTCACTGAGGTCTTCTACACCGTAGAGTGGACTGGCGTGGACTACTTTTTGTAGTTCCACACCAGAATCCACTCAGGAGCGGCCGGAACTAGCTGGGCTGCGTGTTTTTTAAAAACCTCTTTTTCGAGGTTTTTAAAAAGCACGGAGCGCGCAGCTCCGTGCCGCTCCGTCGCTCGGCTCCAAAGCGGATTTGCAGGCGTGCGCAAGTGCGTGCCTGCAGATCTGCCGGGGGCGGGCTTCCGGCTGGCGAGCTTCTCCGGTTGGTGGAGAGCCTCCACCGACTGGAAGCCGCCATCTGGGACGCCGGAGGACTGTGGAGCAGCGAGCTCACGCTGCTCCGCGTGGCGACGGACTTACCCGGCTGCGGGTAAGCTCCGTTTTAGCGTGTTTTTGCCCGTTCCCCCCCCCACATGTGAAAAGGGCCATAGTCTCCATGTAACACTTTTGCAATCTGAATTCCATAACAGTTTGCTGATATGGAATTGAGCTGAAGTGAGGGTGTGTGGTTTGAAGGGGGAAAAAGTCAACAATTTCCTTTGGGCCCACCACAGTTCTTAGGCATGGCTAACTGGATCTTGGCCTATGGGTACCCTTATATAATCATACCTACCTAAGGTGCCTCTATGATTTCTCCACTAGTACAGTATCCAAGTGCGTACATATTTATATCAAGAACACCAACACAATGAGGCATATCAAGTGCAATACTGAAGAGGAGTTGAGAATAGGCAGAGAGACAAGGATGTTTTGTGCTGTTTTGACAAGCAGGTCAGAATGGCCTCTGTTGCAACAAAGTCAAACAGGAGCTATTCACATACAGCTCCTACAAGTTCAGTCCTACATTCACTTTGACTAGCTGAGAGGTTTCTCCCCCTAACTTTGTAATCCAGTGTCACTTTCTATAAGTATCAAGGAATAGATCCAATTGCTCATCCCAGCTGGTAGGACCTACTGAATTACTGGGACTCAAGACAACACTTATATTCAGTGATTCTAATTTTATTTAGGATTAACAACTTGCTTTAGCATTCAGCTACTCCATTTTGTTAAACAAGATCAGTCATTATTTCTCACAGGCTCTTCCAAGTTTTTTTTTTAACGTGATGCCAATCAACACAAAATGTTATCTACTAATATATAAAAGTCAAAGCTTGCTTGTTTGTCTGTGTCAGGCGAAGACCTCATATGATTGGCTGCCTAAGAAGATTCTGTGGAATCCTGGGGTTTGCAGTTTAGGGAGGGGCCTTTAGAATTTCCAGTGAGAGAGCTCTTGGGCCCCACTCAAATATGCCCGTCTTGAATAGGCCAGTTGCTATGGAGATGAGGCCTAGCAGCAAGGAGGATGACAGTGTGCTCCCTCAGGAACCCAACCTCTATATGTTAATAACTCTGAATACAGATTGAATTCAAGAATATGGGGAAAAGTTACAGGTACTGCACAAGACAGTTTGGGGAACTAGAGAGACAGGAACTTACAAAGAAAGATGTTAGAAAGAACAAGCATTACCGATGATAAAATAAAATCCCAGGCAATATCGGGTATATATGCTAGTTTGTCAAGGAAGACAAACCCCTCCGCCCCACAACCCTAAGAAATATGAAGGAGCTAAGGGAGGAACCAAAAACGCTTGTTGCGGCTAAAGTTTAAGGAAATTCCACACCTCTCCCACTCTTCCAGACAACCCTTGTGCCATAAATATGATATGGTTTTTAAAAGAGACAAATCATTACACCAGAAATGACCCCTCTCTAACACATGGGTAGATTTGTGCCAAAAAAAAGTTTCCCCATAGCCACTCAGTGCAGAACAGTGCAGGACTCAGTGCAGAACAGCCAAACCATTCTGAAAATGGAAGAATGTAAGATTTTTATCAGATGCACAGAGAGGAAACCACGAGCATCAAATTTGTATATTGGCTGGAATGGTTGCCACTTAGGAAGGTAAGCTTGCCCTCAGTTAATCACACAGATGCTGAGTCGGCTGCTGGGTGGGGTTGGAAGAGAGCTGAGCAGGGTGGGACTGGGAGGGAGGAGGAAAGAGGAACAGCCGAGTACCTGCACCAAGAAAAATAATATTTGGTGCGCAGAGGAAATAAGAAGGGTCATGGCAGAAAGATTCCACTAAAACTCTCATTTGTTTCTCTAGGCTTCTGGTTTCAAAGTGCCAGAAAACAGGTTTACTTTGAGGTACTGCATGCCTTACTCTCTAATCAGTTCCAGAGAAAAGAAAGACAGCTCCAGGGGGCTCTAGAGAGCCATGAAGTAGAAGGATCAGAGGGTGTGTGCTAGAAGAGAGGACAAAGGCATAGCGGGCTTTAAAACACAAGGAGGAAAATGAGGAATCTGAAAATGAGGACAGGTAAACAGGAGAGGGGAGAGCCGGCCGCTCTGTTTCGTGGCGGCACTTCCCTGGCACACTCCGCTGTAGAGATCAAACTTCCCTGTCTGCCAAGGGGGAAAAAGCCCTCATTAGTTTCCACACGTAACTGCTTCTCAGAAACCACATGGGAAGGCAGATGGTCTGCTGGCCTCTATGCCTTCCTCTAATCATACTGGGTACAGAGCCACTGGGAGGGCAGTGCACTCAAGCCACAAACAGACCTTCAGGGAACGGCACCCACAGATTGTCTGAAATGGAGGCTCCCACAGCTACAGCCTCCTGGCAGGACCAGGGCTGAGAATATTCTTACCAATATTCTGTATCTTCCTTTGTGGTGTCACATGCTTTGAATTAGAAGGTTCTGCCACACATTACTTTAATTATGTAAGAACTAATCTTTGTCTTATCCAATCAAAAATATAAATCCCATGTGGTACGTTACTCTTGTAGCTGCTTCTCAAAATCCCAAAGCTTTGAGGAAGAAATAGGCTGAATGTAGCTCATAGGGTGCATGTACCCTCCCCGCAGGCCACGTTTGTGTCTCTGAACCGCCAGAACCAAATGTGTACAATTCCCACATTGACTAAAGGCTGTTGGTAGATATCTGGATCTATCTCAAAATGTATACCATTTGGCCTTTCTCATTTAAAAAAATGCACACAGCTTTACATGCACTTTATTTCTCTTAAACATGGCATAAACATCACAAATGTGTGAATTCTTGAGATGAGGAGTTTCCTTCTTATATCAGTTCTTGGGAGATGTAAAAAGACCATTTAAAAAAAGGCTTCCAAATTTAGCTACATTCTTTTCCACACCTAATAGTGGCAGACCTTGAGATGTGAAGACTAAGAAAAAAAAAATTGAAAAAATCAGGGGGGATTCCCTCCCCCATTTTTCCAAAGCATTTCTTCCTGGAAAAAAATTGAAAAAAAAGAAAAAAAAAAAGAAATAGAGTATTTTCCTTTAGAATGGTGTATAAAATGCTAAAGAGACAAAATACTGCTTGAAATTTGTTTTTAATTGTTTCTAAACACTAGATAAAAGGAAGACTTTTATGTAAGACTCAGTACAGTATCAGATCGTTACAGTTGCCAGACTGGATATCCTTTTCTCATTTCTTCTTATGAGAGTGCATGTGTTATGCCTGCTTGACACTATGGAGAACGAGTGGGGACAAAATAATGTTTTGTTTTGTTTTATGGTTTCTTCTGTTTTTATCGAGTTTTTTTCCCTTGACTCCTTAAACTGACAAAATCAAAGAGGTTCCTTACAGTTCAGGAACTTGTAGCTCCATTTGTAACAAAATAAATAAATAATTTTAAACAGTTCAATTTGTAATTATATTCTGAATAAATTGTACTTTTAATATAGCAAACATGATAATTTTATGCCAAATTAAGCTATGTACCGTGTTTTATGTTCGTAACGTAACAAAGTGCCTTTCAATCTGTAATGGATGCTAATATTCCATTTTTCCATTTTTTTCAAAAACTTCGCTTGTTTCTCCCCACCTCTCCATGACTCCAAAATTTCCAGAAATTTTACATCTCTAGCCAAACTCAGATAAATATGTAGAGTTTAATCAGAACAACAATTTTATAAAACCTGAATACTGGAAATTATCCTATTACCCTCCCTGTAATTTATAAATCTACAACAAGATGAATGATGGGAATGAATGACAGAGGTAAAAAGCATCTCTTTCGTTCAGAATTTCATTTGCCTTCAGTCTTGCTTGCTTTCTTTTTCTTACAAAGTGGAACTACTAACTTCGCCAAATGCTCGTTGGCTTGTAACAGTTGTATGCCACCCACTAACCAATGTTCTCAATCCATCTCAGAGTGCCTTAATAATATAGTAGGCACAAGTTAGAAGCAAAGGTAATGCAGAGTTATTTAAAAGATTTTCCTGCTCCTGTCCCAAGGGTGTTTATAAAGCTGCTCTGCTGCTAGATCTTGGGGCCACAGGAACAGCTGCTAGAACAGCCAGATGTTTGTATCTCACTGGGTGGGGCTACAGCCTTCTTACTCTGCTCCGAGTAAGAGCAGTTGCAACACTTGTTGGTGCCCCCATCTCTCAAAGCTCCTAGCAGCAGATGCAAAAATCTTCGGGCAGAAGCCAAAGGTGTTTACAAGGTTCCTTCCAGTCCCATGATTGGATGGCTAAAGGTTCCCGCCTCACAGATGTGGTGAATCTGTTCTGGGTTTCATCCCAGGAGTTGAAGGAGTTATCCAAGTTGCTGACCCCAGCCCATGAAACAGGTCCAGCATCTTACATCAATCCTTAAAAATCTGGAATAAAACTTGGAGCAGATTCATCAAACCCCTGATGTGGGAGAGCTTCTAGCTGCTTCTGTCTCTGATCATATACCACTCCTTTTTATGGGCTTCCACTCCGGTCACTATTGCTCACCGAAGACAGCATGGTTCTGCAGCACCTCACAGGCTTGGCACATAGAAGGTCTTAGGTTCAATCTTCCCTCCATGTCTAGGCAGGGCTGGGAAAGATTTCTGCCTGAAAGTCCAGAAAGATAACAGATAATACTGAGCTAGGTGCGTCAGTGGTCTGACCAAGTATAAACAGTTTCCTCTGTGTCTATGGTTAACCATTCTCTGAGCTTCATCTTTCAGCTTTTGAACCAGCCATTGTAGCCATGCCTTGAACAGCAATCTGATGTGCAGACATCAACAACTTACAATGTTTATTTCCAAGCTGTGAAAAGGTCTCCCTGCTGTGAAAAGGCCCAAGAACTGGCCACCACAGCCACCTAGTAAGCCTGATAGGATCTCACTCATCCAAGATTAAAGGCGAGATAGAGCTCTCTATGGGGAAATATAAGACCTTTTAAGTTCCTCAGGAGGCCTCCAGAAACAGCTAGGCAGCAGATGATAGGCAGCTGTTGCCTGCAGAGATGGAAATTAGGAGCATTCTTGCCCCTTCATCTACCCTCTTGGAAACCATCAGATTATTCCCTAAAAATGTGCTCCTACACAGATGTATGGTGGGAAGCCCCACTGAACTTGTGTGGGAGGGTTAATTACTGAATACACATATATGGGATTGCATTGTTAATTGTGTCACCAAATCCCTTGCTTGACAGGGACGTAAGAGAGGACCTTCCCTCCCTACTAAAGGAAGCCAGGTTGCTGTCTTCTGTTATCTTTCTACTGGCAGGCAAATTATTTTCTTTTCGAACAGCCTTCTTAAAGTAGACTGACTGTTGAAGAATGAGCTTTAGAGGAGGGCATATTTGTAACTGAAGTGCTTTTAGAAATTTTTTAAAATGATTGTGTTTCCATATTCTGGTCAGTTTAATTGCATTTTACTACTATAAAGTATTGTGGCTTTTACTGTACCTTTTATTTAATGTTGCTGTGAGTCCCTTTGAGTCCCAGTTTTTGGAAAAAGGCAAGAGATAAATCAAATAAACAAACAAACAGAATAGCCATTCCAACTTAAAGCAAACCCTTTGAGTCTTTCAATTTAGTGATCAAATTTCAGTGTATACCACAAACCACACAAACACTCTACTCTAAGCTGGCACAAACTTGGATCTAAAGTGGCATTACGGTGAAATAAAAATTTCTAAGGGATACACTCTGGTAGTTATTCAGTGCCACCCCTAAATGCACATACGTTTTTGTCAGCATGAATCTGTAGCCATAAATTGAGAAAAGGCACTGGAGTAGTTGTTAAATGACTTGATTTCAAATTAATTTTAAACAGGAATTAACAAATATTTTTACACAGTACTTCGATAGGGCCTGGCATCTTCCCTTCTGAGGTCACAGGGAGAGGGAGAGATCCTTCAGAGGAGATCCAGTTTGGGGTTCCCTTCCTATCCCCATGTCCCTCACTTTTCCAGCATCAGATGTCCATCACAGAAGGGCTTGGGGAGGTTCACTGGACAGTCTGTGGATACAGCAGGGGAAACTATGGATCCAGAGAACCCAAAGCCCTTTTAGTGCCCAACTGTGCTCCGACCATGGAAGGAAATTTACACCAATCTGGGAAAGCAGAGGGGGATACGGCTCTCCTCCTTCTGTTCTGCCCTCAGTATGAGCCCAGTAAAGTTAGAGTTATCTCAGAGGTCTCCAAGAAAATCCTTAGATTTGCCGTTTGCTCAAGTCTCCATCGCCAGATTTTCTGAACGAGTCCTTGGACCTGGAAGAGTTCCATGGGAAGGAAATGCCTGCTAACTTCTTGGAGCCTGTGTGACAGGGAAAGTTACACCTGGCAGCACTTTCCCTTCTGTGTCATTCTTAAGCTCAGACAGCATACTGTCAGCTACACCATGCCACAAGTGAGGCTCTAAGTGACAGGCAGATGACTGTCATTTACATGCTGTTGATTAGCCCAATATAAACCTACTCCACATTTCCCAGACTGGATGCTCCAATGAGGGTTTTTTCCTTTTAAGTCAACTTATGCACCACCCCACCCCCCGACAAATATTTCTATGAATTAATATAGTGGACTGGGAGCTGACTTGGGTGTGTCCTTTCACAACCTACAATGGTAGTGACATTAAAACTGAGGAAAGATACATCGACCCTCTCTGTATTTCACAGATTCCCAGGGCTTGTATGCTGCTCAACAGAAGAAAATTACTCAAAATGGGTGTCTAACACTTAAATTGTCTTACCTACAATTTGTAGGGGCCTGTAATTATACCAACTCCTGCAAAAGAACCTGGGCCGCAATCATCGCCTAAGATTTTAGAGCAAATCTCCTGTCAGATTTCTCTCCCACCGTGCATCTTTTCTTGTTTTGGAGCAAATTTCAGTGCAAATCTGCTGTCAGAATTCTCCTCCCAGTGTGTATCTTTTCTTGTCTCTCATTTTATCTACTGGAGAGGAAGAGAATGAGAAAAGCTATGGCCCCAGCTGACTCACTCTGTCATTCATGGACAGGTATATCCAAATAGACAAGGTATTTCCACACCAGCCAGAAGACTGAATTTTTATATATATATATAGCCCAACACAACCAGATTGCAAAAGAAATCTGAGAATGGGGCATGAATTATTTAATTTCCCTTGAAACTCAGGGCAAAAAGTCCACGTTGGAAAAGCCACCCAAGATACAGATGAAAGGAAATGCCGAGCTGACCTGTGTGGAAGGAGCAGAACAGGAAAATTTAAAGGGGAGGGGGACAAAGGATCCCCCTCCCTCTGTTTCTTAACAATCTTCTGACTGAAGAGGAGGAGGAAGAGGATTTCCCGGGGCAGCCAAGAAAATATATTTATGCTTGCAAAGTGCAATCTGTATTTACCAGTGCAGCATCTTACCCTTTTTTTTTTTTTCGGAGGCATGTGCTAAATCTGACTTTCAAGTTACTGTCTTTTATCAGAGGCATGCATGAATATAGCAGCTTTTGCTGTTCACTTTTCAGGAGCTCTGTGGGCTTTTCGAACAGTGGTTGTGTGTGCCATTCCCCCAGTCCAACCTCTTTGGTACCTTTGGTACCTTTGGTGCCTCCTACGCATTGACCCCACCTGAGCCCAGCTTTTCCTATCATTTCCTTTCATTAGAGTTTCTGTGTATTTCCCCTGATTCTTGTCCCCAATCTTCCCCTCCTCTCTGCAAATCTCTCCCTCTCTCTGCGTCTGTGTGTGGGTGTATTTGGAAACGAGATCTTTCCAGCTGAACTGCAAAATGAAATGCAGAGATCACAACTCCTCGAATAGCTACATCACACATACACCCAGCTACCATTCTGTCCCTGATGTATAACATAATATTAATACAAAACTAAGTCAAATTGGTAGTTGGGAGGAGACATACAATACTGGGAAACAAGAGAATATTTTTTTTCCTTTTATGCGATGAATAGAAAGCAATTGGGAGCAGGAAGATGCCAAAAGCAAGGAGACAATTAAGGACTTTTGCCATGTCTAGAAGGCCTATAGCTGATGAACAGAATTCAGTTACAGTGGGTTGGGTTGTGTGTGTGTGTGTGTGTTTGTGTGTACCTTTTTGCTGTTGCTATACTGGTCTTCAGATGCAGGAAACTGGAGCACCAGTAGGATGAGTTGCACAGACAAGCCAATTGTTTAGAATATTTGGGACAGGCTGAGATTCCATCCCCAGTTATTTCTATTCTTTTATATATAATTTAGCAATGGGTGATGCCGCTCATGTCAGTGGGAAGGTGAGTCCTCTGACATCAGAGACACCACTACTTGCCAACATGAGCTAGAGGGACATGGGACAGACTGGAACAACAAAAAGTCAGCATCTGATCAACTTTTTTTCTAGGCAATATTGAAGTACCCATGCTTTCTTAGAATTGGGCATGTTTAACATGCTGGATTCTTCTAATGGGTCTGCAATATTTTTGAGACTCCAGACTGTTCTGCTGATAATCCATGCATGTCTTGCTCAACTTGGTGCCTTCCAGATGTGTTGGACTACAGCTTCCATCATCCTCAAACTCCACAATCCAGCTGAACATGCATGGAGAGCACTAGGCTGTGGGAAACCGCTGTCTGCTATAGGTTGAGAGCTACGTCCAGCTCTTAGGCCATTTGTGTGCTAGACTGTTACAGTGCTATTATTCTACTTTCAACCCCAAAGGCCCCTCCCTAAACTGGAAACCCCTGGATTCCACAGAGTGTTGAAAGTGGAATAATAGCACTATAACAGTCAAGTGCGGAAATGGCCTTAGTGATCCCAACAGGAATTGTTAAAATCAGAGTGATTAGCTGTAAGTCATCCTAAAGAACAAAAGATCCAGCATGTGCTATAATCTCCAATTGCATGGAAACAGACTGGGGAGCTGCAACTGTAACAATGAAGCTGTTAAAGAATTTAGTGGAATATACATTGAAGTAAATCTGTAATCCCTAAGCATGCCTCCTTGCAACTAAACTATGTTGAAATTTAAGAGACCTTGAGAGCCAGTCTAGTGTAGTGGTTTCAGCATTTGACTATGAATCCAGAGATCAGGGTTTGAATCCCTTCTTGGCCAAAGAAACCTGCTGGGTGATCCTGTGCAAGTCATACTCTCTCAGCATCAAAGGAAGGTAAAGGAAAACCCTCTCTGAACCAATCTTGCCAAGCAAACCCCAAGGTAGGTCACCTTAGGGCCATCATAAATTGGAATTGACTTGGAGGCACAAAACAACAATAACCAAAAATACTTTTTTGAAGTCAGGCTGCAAGCATGTTGAGGATTACAGCTTAGGTCTTTTTCAAATTCAGTTTAATACATCACAATATCATCAGTGGTTTCATTGTCTCTTTTCCACGCCCATCACTTAGTTTTGTTTCATTTTATTTAAGTTTTAGGGTAAGCCCTCCCAACACAGTGTCCAACAACACATTACAAAATGGTAAGAACAACAATGAGAAAACCAAAATTAACACTTAAAACCAGACAGTGCAATATGTACAATTCCCCCAGTGGAGTCCTAGCTCAGTTTACCAAAGTAAACCTGGAAGGCTTGTGTTGATGGGGCATAGTAGGCATTAATCAAAACAGATGGTGGAGGGTACATATTGCCAAGATGGTCCCATCCTTTGGTCCTGCCAGACATACATGTGGTCATATAAACAGGGGATCCGATACTGATCTCCAAGTGCTACAAGCCTGGTATGGGTAAAGATGAAATAACTGGAATACAAATCCCTTAAGATTGTAAAAGGTCAGTTCTAGTACTGGCATACCTTAGTTGTCAAAATCTCTGACAAAGAAGCTCCTTTTTATAATGTCTTTTTATACTCAGCTAGCCGTCTTTTCCTACTTGTTCTCTACTAACTAGAATTTTTCTAGCAGCATTGCCATTGGAAGCATTGTGAAGGAGGGCTAGGGAAACATAGACCTTTGGTATCTGGTTACAACAACATGTCTGTAGGGAACAAATACAATAAAGCTTTATCTGGGAAAAAAAAAGCATTCTGCTCTAGTCAATCCTGTTGCAGCATATGTGCATAAACCCAATAGGCAAGGTAAACAGCAGCTGCCTCCAGAACTCTTTACTGAGCAAAACAGGGAAAAGGTGAGCGCAGATGAGCCTGCCTCACCAGCCCCCCACAGTATGCTAGGAAAAACATATATCTAGACGTTTGACCACTGAAGTGTAAATCAGAACAAAAGTAAGGGTTGGTAAAAGAAGAAATCATCCTTGGATACATTTTGGAAGAATTCTTCAAGCAGTTTCTAGAAGGTTCAAAATATTTTTGCTTATTAATTCAAGGCTTGCCTGATCTGGCTGTTTCATTTCACACACACATATTGTTTTGGATAAAAGGTTGGCTGAAATATGTTGAACTTCTCTTTTTGGGTATAGAAACCGATTCCTACTTTTTCATGTGATTTGTGTCTCCCATACCAAATTTCCTGTTGAAGAAGTAATACCAAGGAACATATCTACTTCATTAACTGCACTATACCTGTAATAGACTGGCTCTGCTTTTGTAACAAACAGCTCGTTTTGCAGATTGATTTTAAAAATGAGTTGTTGTGGGTTTTTCGGGCTATGAGGCCATATTCTTGTAGTATTTGCTCCCGACATTTCACCTGCATCTACAGCTGGCATCTTCAGAGGATCTGGAGACATGGAAGTGGAATGGAGTATATGTACTTGTGTGATCCCTAAGTGGGAGGGATTTGCATTTGTGATGCATTAGTGATGCAGCTGGCCTGTGAAATAGCCCATTGTTGAGTGGACTAGTCCCCAGGGTTGTGTGGTTATTCAGGGGATATTCATAACCGTTGTGTGTGCATTTAAGTACTTGTTAGCAATCCATTGTACTGTTTCCTGTAGAGAGACCTCCTGAGTCTGGATGGTGTTCATTGGCATATTTTTTGGGTCTTAATTTTAGTGTTTTTCAGTACTGGTAGCCAACTTTTGTTTACTTTCTGAGTTTCTTCTTTCCTGTTAAAGTTGTCCAGGTGTATATGGATTTCAGTGGCCTTTCTGTGCAGGTGAAATGTCAGAAGCAAATACTACAAGAACACGGCCTCATAGCCCAAAAAACCCACAACAACCCATGGATTCCATCTGTGAAAGCCTTCGACTTTACATGATTTTAAAAACTTGCTCAGGAAAGATAAAGACTTAAAGAAACAGGAAAGAGGGACAAGTTCGTGGTTTTTTGTTTTTGTTTTTGTTTTTTGTTTTGGAATGAGGGGGAATCAGTCTGCTCATTTGATGTAGCAAAGTGTAAAACAAGCTGGCTTGATTAAATGACTTTTCCTTCAGCTACTTTGGGGTTCTCCACAGGTTAGCTAAACCAGTTTGAGGAAGGGGGGTGCAACATTTCCAGCTTCCCCTAGTCACTCATTTTGTTTCTCACTTTTCTTAAACTACCTTTTGCTGTATTCTGTATTGCCACCTTTAGGTCACATGGCATCTACAGCCTGTTCATTGTAGTCACAGAAATGGTGGTTTTAAGAAATCAGGAAAATAAAACAAGCTGACAACTCCTACACTCAGCATGATCATTGTGAATGGCAGAGGGGCTTCCTTTATGAGCATAAACATACAATAGCAATATGGGAGGTGAGAGACTACCAGATATCCGCAGAGGAGCTGGGAAAAGAGATGAAGGGGGCAACATAGAAGGTTCCCTCATCACACCCAATAAAATGGCAAAAGGTTTTCCATTTTATAGGCTTCAACACCCAAAGGCTGAAAAACAACTCACCAAATACTGCTGGGGTGAGAATGCCAAACTGATCTGGTAATGGAGGGAATGAAGAAACAAGGGAAAGGGACTGCCAAGACAGTTCTTCTGGGGAACATTTAGAAATGAGAAGGCTTCATCCTTCACAGGGCTCTACCCTTGCATTTAGATAATTTCAGTCCAAAAGGGAAGAAGATATACTTACAGCTTGGCTTTTGTTTTCTTAAATCACCTCCCCCCTTTTCTTCTGAAGGCAAGGAGATATGGAACACTTGGCATGGGTAGATTTAGCAGGCTGTTGATGTACAAAAGGATTAACCCTTTCTCAAGCTCATGAAAAGTGTCAGGGCTAGGGTTGCCAAAATGAAATCTGGAGAGGGCTCCTGCATCCTTAAACGTTGTGCAGAAGAAAGAATTTCAGCAGGTGCTGCTGGTTACCTGGTTGCATGACATGCAACACCTGCTGAAATTCCCTCTTCTACACAACCATTAAAGAGAAAGGAGTCCTCTCCAGTTTTCAGTATGGCAACTCTAGTCAGGACTACTTTATGGATGACTGACAGTCACTGAAAGGTGAATGATGCTCCAGTTCCTTGGAAGAATTAGCTAGCAGCTAATTCAAATATTTGGGGTGAGGGGTGGGGAGGTATATTAGATAATCTTCCTGGGTTTGTGTTACTTCAGAATTGAGAATGAGGACTGAATATGCACCTCACATAAAATGCCAGCAAGGAGAAAGAAGATCAGAGAAGAAGACTGAGCTAGAACCCTTCTTTATTATGTGCTAGGTTTCCAAATACTGGGAGTTCTTTGACATTATCCACATAATCAAAACTCTGCCTTAAGGAAAGGCCTTTGGAATCCCCACTGCAAATGAATGACAGCTGCAGATTTATTTATTGTACTATAAACTATTCAGCTGGAAAGGTCATCATGAGCCACAAGTTAACACAAGTAGAGCCAGACAATCCAAAGCAAAATTGGCAGAAAGCCTGTTGCATCTTCACATAGTTGGGGAGGTTAATTCAGATTTTGCTCCCTTGCCTTTGAAACCAAACTCACAGTTACTCACATTCCATTGAGAGGTTTAATGGACAACATAAGACGTACAATATTCATTAGATGAGAAACAAGAGAAGTGTGCGTGAAGAACGAAGATGGAGGTACTTATTTATGAACTGTTCTCTCCTGGCCCTCAATTCACATCCTGGGGGGCGGGGAACGTCAAGGCACCAAGCAAAGCCCAGTGGAAGCATTGAAGCATTTTCCACCCACATTGCATAAGCAGCAGTGCTAGGACAAACACCTCACTGACTGGGATGCCCTGTGGGTCTTTAGTTGCCTTTAAGAGAGAAGCTGCATTTCTTCCAGGACAGCAAGCAAGCTTCCATAAACTCTCCTGCAGGGAGACACAGAAACCTCAAGCTGGCACAGGCAAGCCTCAGGCCAGTGCTTCACAAACAACAAAGATCCAGCATGTTTTGAGCATCTACTTTTCCATCACAGGAATCTCACTAAAGGGGACAAGAAACCTCCTGTTACCATGAATCCACTCCAGTATTAGGTGATTTGCAACACACAAGAGATCTGGGCATGAAAGCTACTGGGAGTCTCAATGACTGCACATAACTACTTTACTTCTGAGAATAACACGCACTTCCAAGTCAGTGACACTGCTACAAGCACCCATATAGCACCACAGTATGCAAACATCTTCATGGTTGACCTGGAACAACACTTCCTCACCACATGCACCCAAAAACCTCTCCTCTACCTATGGTATCTTGACAACATCTTTGTTACTGGGACACATAGGAAGCAATCATCTGAGAAGTTTCATCAAGATTTCAACAACTTACTCTACCATAGAAGTACTGACTTGAGTCAATAGATCTTCTATAGCTGGGACTACCAGCAGGATTCTGGCCTATGTCTCCCAGTTACTTATAGTGTGTACTCTAACATAATTTGTGAGAGCCAGCATGGTCTACTGGTTTGAATGTTGCACTAGGACTCTGGAAGACCAGGATTCAAAGCCCCATTCAGCCATAGTCACCCACTGGGTGAACTTGGGCAAGTCATACTCTCTCAAGCCTGAAAGGAAGGCAATGGCAAACCAGCTCTAAATAAATCTGACCAAGAAACCCAGAATAGGGTCACTGTAAGTCAGTCAACTTGAAGGCACATAACAACAACAACAGCAACAACAAAAACTTAATTTGCTCAATCTAACACCAAAATATGGGTGATAATCTTTTACCTTATAGTTTCCTGCTGTATTAGGAACAGCTTTTCAATGGGTGTTCACTGACAGGATTACAAGACTGGAGATAGATGAGCAGAGTGCCCTTTTGTTTCTTTCTCTGCCCCTGCCCTTTAAAGCAAAAGTGAGGTTGGAATCTTATTGAGGAGCTGTGTGTGTGTCTTTAAGTTGCCTGTCAGCTCAACTGACGAATTTCAAAAGGTTTTCTTGGGTAAGAAAGTAGTTTTGTCAGTTCCTTCCTTTGAAATATAGCCTAGAGCACCTGATATTCATTGGCTGTCTCCCATCCACATACTAACCAGAGATGACCCTCCTTAGCTTCTAAGTTCAAACAGGAACTGGTGGCTTTAAGATATTTAGGCCTATTAGTGTGAAAATAATTGTGCTTGTTCAGTGTGTGTGTAGCCCTGAGTGCAACCAATCCTTTCATAAACATGAACATAGCCCTCTCTCTCATCTTTAGCCTGGTGGTTGGGGAGCTAATTGCCTGTTGCACAACAGGCTTGCTCAGCACCATGGTACCCACTGAGAAATTGGTTGTACAACTGTGGCACCCAGAGTAACTACAAAGGCATACATTTTCACCACCAGGGACAGCCAATGGTTTCCACAGGAGGCCTGGGACAAATCCACTCTGGGTTTTGTTCCTGACCTAAAAGGCACTGCACCCTATCCCCAGAATAGCTTCAGCACCTTGGATAGCTCCATTAAAGCCTGAAATAAAACCAAGGGCAGATTCACTGCACAGCTGATAAAGAAGCCACGGGCCACCACAAATGCAGCACTAGAAGTGTACAGATTTTTGGCTGAAAAATTTGAAATAGAGAATTCATATTACATCTGCTGTACTTCCACAGGGAATTTCAAATGATGTGACAATTTGTTTTATCTTCCTTTTTTTTTCTGGCTAAATGTTTAACCAGTTGGGGAAAGCCCATAGAAAAATCTGCAATTTTTTTCCCATTGTGAAGATAATAAACAACCAAGTTGCAAGAGAAATGGCTTTGGGAATTTAAGTGGTTTATACAAGACTTAAACTCTCTCTATGGAATCTTGGGAGCTATAGTTCTGTAATGGAGACTGGCTAAGAATCTCTACCAAGGCCATTTCTGCACTATGCTGTTACAGTACTGTTATTCCACTTTCAGTGTCCTGTGGAATTCTGGAGTTTGTAGTTTACCGAGACCAAAGAGCTCTCTGGCTGAGATTCTAAAGATTCCCTAAACTGCAAACCCCAGGATTCCATAGGATGTTGAAAGTGGAACAATAGCACTGTAACAGTGTAGTGCAGAAATGGCCCAAGAAATTATCAGCAGCTTCACTAAACTACAATTTCCAGGATTTTTTAATATGGTACATCCACACCTTCACACCACAACTTCTCAGGGTAGATTTACCTACACTGACACACCTTATGCATATCTCCTGAAAAGTAAACCTCATTGAGTTCAAGAAGATTTACTCTCAAGCAACTGTAGCCCAATGGTCCACTGGTTTGGTAGTTCCTCCTCCCCTCCCCACTCAGACACTGTGTATTAAACCAGTGACCAATAGGAAAGGGGCTCCAAGTTATTAATACTTCAAAAGGGAACCAATCAAACAGGAGTTTTGAAAAAAAATATTTTTCAAAAAAATCTTTGCATTTGAAGAGCAAAACCATATATCCTTCCAGATGAACTACAGGATAAAGATGTTTCTAATTCCTTTATTAGATATAAAATTGGTTAATTACAACTAGGATCCTGATGAATAACCAAGGGAAATCCCTGAATAATCAGCATAAAATAATCAAGATAGAGCATGATACCGAGTCTATGCTACTAGATTTATACAATGTTCTCCCAAAGCAAGGTAAGTCAATAAGCAGGTTTAGCAGCATTAAGAAATCAGATATTAATTAAATTATGCCCTTGTCTGCCTGACCTAGTAGGCATTAATTCAATGATGTATCAGTGGTAGAGTATTTATGAACCTTGCTAGGATTTCTCTTTCCTGTAGTTAAGGTAGAATTGCTGAGTGGTGTTTACAGCCATTCCTACTCACCCTGTAGTTCCTACTAGAAATAACAGCAATCCATTGGAGCTTATTGAATCACTTTTCTGGTTTACTTGTTGTCTTGCCTATGTGTCCATGTCACTTTGTTGGACTGTGGCCACCACAGATTCAATGACAAAAGACAATACCAAAGAAAAATTATGGTAGTTTTGTCTAATTGTGAATGTGATTTGATTAAAAGGATGATGTTTTTAAGAAAATTCAACTCAGTCTGTAGCCTGTCAGATAGTCTTGGGTGGTCTTATGGTACGACACTTCCTTGTTGTGGAAAAACCAACCCAAATACAGAAGTCCCCTGACCCAAACTCTGCCTTGGATCACCATGTTTTGCCTCACTCTGTCCTAACTGTGAGGACTCAGATGGGTGGCAACTAATTAATTAATTAGTCAAGAGATTAATTAATTAATCAATCTTATATCCTGCCTTTCTCCCAGCACAGGATTCAAGGTGGCTCACCATCATTTAAAAACACAGTACAACTAAAAGCCTATTAATACAATAGTTAAACCACAATTACGTCACAGTTCTGTTTAAACGACACAAATTAAAAACAGCTTAGAAACACATTTAAAACATAATAAAAATAGGAACACAACACCTCCCCCCCATTAAAATCTCCATCTGCCGCAATAAGTTAAAAACCAAAGTCCTGCCTAAATACAAAGGTCTTTGCCTACAAGAAGAAAAAATGCAGGGAGAGATCCAACCAGACCTCCCATGAAAAGTAGTTTAACAGCCTGAAAGCAACCACCAAGAAAGCTCTCTCTTGTCTCTGCAACAATTGTGAGTGGGTAAGCGCCATCCCAAAGAACCAAGGAGCAAACTTTTCAGATCCTTGCTCAGCACCCTTCCAGAACAGCAGTTTCTTCAATGTCTTTGGACAATGGCAAGTCTAATCTTGATTAAGGCCTCCAAGCAGTACTTTCTGTGATACAAATAAGGACTACAATAAGTAGGAGAAACTGCAAATGGTGTATTGTGATGTTCTGAAATGTTTTGGGATGTTATCCTTCTTGAGAGCAAGCCAAATGGCCCCATCAATGTTCTTTCTATGCAGGGGAAGCTGTAGGCTGTAATTATATCATCTACTCGAGTGACTCCCTCCCTCTTTCTGCACAGTACAAATTGCTTTGGGATGAATGACGTGATAAAGAGTGGTTCTTAAAAAACAATGATGGCAAGGCAGCGAAGGCATCTTCACACAACTGAAACAGAAGAGTTGTGATAAGGGGACCAATTCAATACTTCCTCAGGAAAAGAATTATGCCAGAGGTGGCCATACATCATAAGGAAAGGAAAAATTGCAAGATGGTCTCATCATGATACGAATGGTAAGTAGTAGTATAGTGGTAATTTTTTTTTGAAGTGGAGGCCAATGCTGGGCAGTAACTAGTTACAAACAGTTAGTTAGTGGTAATTAGTTTCTTTCCCTAGTAACTAAGGTACAACCACATTACATTATAATTGTAGCTTAATCAGAGATAACTTTGCTCTGGCTGCTCTTATAGTTATGGGGAGGGGAGTATTCTGACTAAATTGTGGTGGAAGAATATCACACACTTCAGGTACTGTGCCTTGTGCTGTTGCTTTGTGCTCTGTTGTGTGTGTGGAGGCCAAATGAAGTGAACACGAGAAGAGTGTGTTTTATAGCACAGGTTAGTGGCTGGTAGCATGCAAATGTTTTTAACTTATTAAAAGTAACTGAATGCTTCTGTATGCTTTTCTAATGTGGAAGCAAACCATTACTTTAATGGGCTTGGAACTACACCTATAGACTGAATTCCCTGATAAAAAATCCTGAAGTATTTTCATGTGGGGCGTTGCTGAAACAGTAAATTAGGAACTTATGCTAGATTGCTTTGAGTTGGGGCCCTTTCAAGACTCCTCTAAATCAAGTGCACTGAGTCCATCTAGTGAGATGAGATCTACTTCAGATTTCCATGTGGTAGAATTCCTTTAAGCCATGATGACAATAATAAGTGCTTTGGCATCTGAGGGAAGCTTACAACCTGCCAAGTGTTTAACTACTGTGACTTGTTTGCATCTTTTTTTTAACTTTTTTTATTTTCAAAAAGCATATCTATTGTATCTCTCCCACGAACCAGGTTTTGCAATTAGCTCATTATAAAACTTCATAATTTAAATATAATAATATATGCAAATGAACTGCAGTGTGTCACCCCGTATGAGGTGGCAAACCTACTACATTATGAAGCTACAACTTCAGACATTCCTTTCACCCTTACAAATTAAAACCAGGCCTCAGCAGATTCTGTCTTCAGTTACAGATTGTAGGAAACCTTGTTCCGGATTTCCTGCAAGATGCAAGAATGGTTACAGATCCAAAAAGCATGATTCCTTCTTTTGGTTTAAGGCCGTGGCGCAGATTAAATGAAATGTCTTTCAGAAGCAGTGGACAGAGATTGTCATCCACCCAATAAATCTCCCAGTACCTCACCATCTTGTTTACAATTCACTGTGTGGATTAAGAAACCTGAGTGAATTCACTAAAGCGTAACAGAAAGAGGTAAATGTGGCAAATGTTTAATTCTGTTTAATATGTGTATGTATGGGGGGGGGGGAGAGAGAGAGAGACAAAGACAGAGACAGAGACAGCCTAAGAAAACTTCTGGAAACCATTTACAATTCTCCTCCAGCCTCACGCTTGGCAGATAACGCCCCTCACCCCTTTCTCTCCCCAGCCCTCAATTCAAAATGCCAGCCTATGATTTTTAAATGAGAAAAAGCTGTGACTCTGCAGCAGCACTTGGATAAACTCCTACACAAACTTCCAGATGTGACACAACAGCCCGGAAGGGGGAATTCATGTACATTATCTCTTTGGAAAATTTACACATGAGCACAAAAGGCAAACAAAAGCATGCTTCCTTCCTCTCCTGTCAGATATGCTAGGTAATCATAGAAGAGAACTATCTTTAGATGGAAGGAAGGAATACTGGTGTATATATGACATTTAGATTTAGATTACAGCATGCTTGAATTCATCGGGAGCCAATAATTAGCAGTCTATCGACTACTCAATAAGTTAAAAAAAAGATTAATCTCTTCGTTCGTGTTATTTATCACTATCATTATTATTATAAAACATGTGTTGACTTTGTTGTCGTTTAAGTGCTTATTTGAAAACTTTTTCATTCCCCTCAACGCTTATTATTTATGATGCCTGTCATCATGATTTTTAGTTTATACCCAATAGTTCTGCTTTTTTTTAATCAGGATATCTCTTTATATGGTAGTTTTTACTGTTTTATCCACCTGAATAAATTGAATATGACATGCATTTTTTTTTAAAAAAGATAACACTACTTTTTTTTTAAATGCTATCTGCAGAAAGTAACTGGCATTTCTGCACAGTAGAATAAGCCAAAGGCAGATCTCTGCATCAAAGGGCTTACAGCAAGCATGAGGAATCTGCATCCCTTTTCACAAAGATATTGCTGAACTACAATTCCATTTGGCCATACTGGTTGAAGCTGATGGGAACTGTGATCCATCTGGAAGACCACAGCATGCAGACTATTAGCTTACAATTTTAAACAGTCTAGGGGTGTGGAAATGGAACATAGGGGAAATGTTAGGAACAACTCTTATTTCCCACACTACTTACCAAATGTTCAGCAGGAACCAGAAGTTGGAAAACTTCATGTTTGCATTACACATCCCAGAATCCCCAGCCCGTGTGTGCTGTAATCATGTTGGTTGCACAATTTGGGAGCTTTGTTTGTAAAATTTCTCATTTCAGATGAGAGAGGCTGACTCAATAGGTGAGGAGTGCCTGCCTCTGAGAGAGTTCTCCCTTCCAATATGAGAACAAAACAAGGAGTGCATTGCTTTTTCATAAGTTTTTTGAATTAAAAAAAAGTCTTGGTACAAGACTAGTGTTGTTGGTTGGTTGGTGAAGTGAAGCACAGAATGGCTTGACTGACTGATTTTAAAAGGCTCTACTGATGAATGGGAAAGACCTTAAAAGTCTGACTGATCTGAACTTTAAGATTCAACTTAACCCTGAACCTTTTCTGTTGGGACTGACAGATGACCAGTTCGATAAAAAGATTTGAAGGCTCTTTCAATACTGCCAGACTACTATATACACAGAAATAGAAGGATGTGAACATCTCTACATAAGAAGAATGAATGATGAAGATGTTGAAGCTGGGAGAAATGGATAAACTATCCATGCTAATTAAGGAAGGATTGCTTTGTAATGTTATGAAAGATTGGGACAAGTTGGTTGTATATTTAAGAGATTTTTGTGGGGGAAGTCAACTTTGGGTTTTGAAGATTAATAGATAAGTGGTACTAATCAGTAGAAGAGTGTGATATAATAAAAAGCATAGTTTATAATATAACAGTATAATATGCTTTTTAGAATTATAAGTTAGAGAAAGTACACTATATATATATTTTCATATAGTTAGTAATCGATGAGTTGCAATCATTTGTATGTATATTTACTCTTTTCTTAGTTAGTTTAGTCTAGATTAGTTAGTAAGCTAGTGTTTAGTATGTCTTAGTACAGTTTGATGTTTGCTTTTGTATACCGTTACATGTTTTATATATTTAAAATGTTTCTTTTAATTTTTAAAAAAGAGAGGAAAAAAGTCTGATCTGATGAAAAGGACCATAGTTCTGCACATTTAAGTATTACAGCTGTTATAGCTTTGCATTACTGTGCAGCTGAGCAATTTGTACAAAACTTTTCCTGTAAATGTGAGAACTCTGATGAAAAGAGCCAGGAGAATATCTTGCTGTCCACAAGTGAGGAGAAAAACTGTGGTTTTTCTGGTAAGGATTAGTTTCCCCAGTGCACAGACATGCAACTGGAGTGACATCATCAATTTCCATAACACTGCTTTTCAGTCCATATAGGTGCACTTTTAGAATTAATTATAGCACATTGGAGAACCATACCTAGAGAAAGCCTACAGAGTCATAATTTCATTGGGCCATTATAATAAATTCCCTACATGTTGGAGAGCTGAGGCAAAGGGGTTAAAAAAAAAGTGGGGATCAGACAAGACACATTCCTCTTCAAAACTAGGTTCAAGGATATGGTTCCCACTTATGTGTCCTCTGCAAGATTTCCATATGTGCTATTTCACACATTTGTTGCTGCTATTTGTTGTCATGTTGACTTGAGCATATAACAACCCTCTGAGTAAGGACCTGCAAGAGCTTTGGTCACCAACTGCCCTGCTCAGGTTTTACACCCTCCAGGCTGTGGCTTCCTGGATGGAATCAATCCACCTGTAATGCATTCATCCTCTTTTCCTACTGCCTTCTATTTTCCCCAGCATTATTGTCTTTTCCAATATGTTATGTCATAGAATCATAGAATCTTAGCATTGGAAGGGACAATAAGGGCCATCTAGACCAACTGCCTGTCATGCAGGAATACATAATTAAAATACTTCCGAAAGATGCCTATCCAATTTCTGTTTAAAGATCACTGAAGATGGAGAAACCACTACCCCACAAGGCAATCTATTCTACTGTCAAATAGCTCTTAACAGTAAAAAAAGTTCTTCCTAACATTTACTGAAATATTCAACCAATTTGAATCTATTGGTTCTCACTCTAGTCTCAGGAGCAACACAAAAAGAGCTCACTCCATCCCTTTCCGATATTTAGATAGTTATCATGCCACCTCTCAGTCTCCTCTTTCCCAGGCTACATGTACTCAGCTCCCGGAGTTGTTTCTCCTAAGGCTTGCTTGCTCCAAGACTTTTGGCTATTTAGGTCACCCTTCTCTGGACACATTCCAGCTTCTCAATATCCTGCATGAACTGTGGTGCTGAGCAATGGAGACAGTATTCCATGTGAGGATGACCAAAGCAGAATAGAGTGGCACTATTACTTCTCTGTATCTGAACTCTATGCTCCTGTTGATGCAGCCTTGATCTGGACGCAGCTTCAGTTTAGTTATGTTTCCTTCTAGCAAGAGTTCAGGTTTAATTTGCTCTAAGACCCATTCACACATTATATAACAAGAAACCACAGAAAGAATGCAGCTAGTGTGGATGAGTCAAAATGGTCTCTGTGAGAACTTTTGTGCTCAAAATCAGGGTGAGAGGGGCTTTACTTTTGCAGCTGTTTTCACCCCCTCCCGCCATTGCCAGTTGTATAGCAGCTATGGTGGCGGTGAAAGTTTTCCCTGCTACTTTCATTATACATTATACACACATACAGACACATTGAGAGGCCCCTAAAAATAACATTTATTTATTTATTTAATATCTTGCCTTTTCCCCATATGAGATTCAAGGCAGCATATTGCATCTATAAAAGAAAAAAAGAAAAATTGTAAAGTTCTTAAGTTAAAACACAATTAAACTAAATTTTGATGTTAAAAATAAAAGTTAGAAACGGAATAACAAAACTATGTCCCTGCCCAGTTAAAAGCAATATCTGCTGGAACATACTAAAAACCAAATGACACCTTAAATCAAAAGGTCTTTACATGCTAGTGGAAGGACAAATAGGAGGGGGGCAGTTAGATCTCCTGGGCAACATCTTGGGAGAAGCCACTGAGAAGTCTCTCTGTCATATCCTCACCAGACATGTCTAGCATGGTGGTAGGACTGAGAGAAAACCTTCCCCCAGAGATCTCAGAGCACAGGCAAGCTATTATAGAGATATACAGTTTTCCAAATGGTCTGCACCCAAGCTACGTAGGGCTTTCAGGGCCCAGCCCTTTCAATTCTACCCAGAAACGGATTGGCAGCCAGTAGTTATTTCAGCAAGGGGGTTATACGTTCCCTAAAATTAATTCAATACTATTAAACTGTAGAAATTGTGAAATCAATTCATTACTACCAATGCTAATAATTGAAACTGTTTGATTAGTCACTATATCATTAATCAACGCCTTATTGAAACATTAGTTCTGGGGGCAAGACCATGGGACTTCCAAAGCATGGCATGGAGGTTTTCATCATTGACCCTAGGGGGCATATTTTGTTACTGGCATCTACAAGAGTACTCTTTTTTGTGTGTTTGTTTTAAATTTACCTTCTCCAATCTGGAATTCCTCCCACTGAATACAAAATCCATGGCATTGTAATATAATGGCTAAATGGGGATGGTAGGACTTCAACATATCTGTGTACTTCCAGGTTGGGAATGGCTGTCTTGAAGCATGGACTCTCCTCTTACAATCTGTTCAGTTGCATTTTCCCATTGATCTGCTTCTATCCTCTTTTTTGTAACCCAATCCTATCCCCACTAATATGCATATTGTTCACCTCCCAACACTTTCATTTATTAAAAGTTAGTAACAAATGATGCTAAGGGTGGCGGGTGGGAATTAAGCAATCATCAAGATGCTGTTGAACTAGAACTTCCATTATTTCTCTCTCTGGCTATGCCATTTAGGGCAGGTGGGAGTTGTAGTTCAACCACATCTGCATGGCTCCCACCTCTGTGTTAAAAGTTAGTAAGGATCAATGTGTACATTTCATGCAGAGGACACTGATCCACTACAAGTGCAGGAATAAGTGATTGGCTACAGAGATCAGTCAGTGGACTGCAGGTAGAGAATTCTTTTAAAGGTTTTGAGTGCCTCTGAGCATTTGGAATTTTTTTTTTCTGATACCACTGAGTGACTGCATGTTCTCTTCCTCCCCATAAGCTATCAAGAAACATGATCAGTGAAGATCAGTGGTACAGCACATGCTTTTCTCATCCAGCTCAATGGTCCTTATTTCTCAGCAGGAGGAAGTAGGGAAGGAAAGGTGGGTGTGGATTTATCTGTCTGCACTTTTTGATGACAAACTTACCAAACTCCTCAAAGCTATGATCCACTGGACCCAAAAACTATGGATTTTTAAAAATGTGGGTATGTCCAGTGAGCCATCTTCCAGATAACAGTCCATGTGCTGCTTGGTTGCCATGCTAAGATGCCATTTATCCTTCAATGTTGTTTTTTTCCCCAATCCAAGCAATGGCTCTTTTACTATTTCCTTATCCTTTTTTGACATAAAATTATTTAGTCTGTTCTTAGCTTCACTGATGCACTACACTACCCATTCTGTGAGATGGCCATGATCCTTTTGTTACCCTGACTTCTAGGGGTAATCCTTGGAGGACACCCTGATTTGCTCTAAAATGCCAAAATCGGGAGAAATTAGCAGAGTACTGGCTTCTAGCAGCAGAGGGCAGGGCAATAGCGAGACCTTATAACCCAATGTCTATGGAGTCGGCTTGGGAAATAACCAGGCTATAAGTTCATTCAAGATGTTTTATTAGAATATACATGTGACACACTCTCTCAGCCTCAACCCCCCCCCCCCCAGCAAACACACAACGACTATTGAAATGGAAAGAGGTGAAAATTGACAGGGGAAGAGCAGAGGGAATTGGAGGAGAGGGTAATACTGTACCAGTCCTAATGTCCTTGGCTGGAAAAAGATGAGCGGGAAGCAGGACTCAGCATATGGGAGGGGCTGAGGGGAGCCTCGACAGACAGAATGACAGCCTGCCAGTCAAGTCTGGGAGATCTCTGAAAATGGAGTCTAAAACGAGGTCTAGTCATAGGGCAGAACATGTCCTGGGGGCAGACCCTCTTCCCGGAAAGAACAATGGCCGAACTATGCAGGTGTGATAGCCGCTTGATGGCTGCATGTTGGTAGCACCAGGTAACTGGACCTTGCTTTGATATGCCTTGCTTTGTTCCAGGCATTAAGGGGGGAATCAAGCAATCTCCCCAATGTATTGTGCTGATGGCCCATTACCTGTGCCTACGTGCCTTTCTGAGGTTTCCTATGGAGACGTGACAGGCGGAAGTTTCAAGTCTTTGATCTCTTGTCCGTTCGCTAGCCTGACTGTCAATGTGTCAACCCAGTTACCTCTGGCTTGCATGTATTTTTAATATAAAATTATTCTTCTTGGGATGGGGGTAGGCTCACGAGGTAACATTTTCCCATGCTGAAAAATATTTCTTTCTCACTGGCTGAAAATACTGAAGCATTTGGACTTTTTCACAGGCTGTTTTGGCAAATCTGTTGATTGTAACCCTTAGATTTTTGGCCATGAGTTTCTTTACATCTATATAAATGTAAGTAGATTGTGAGGCACATGATGCAGCAAAGCACAGTCATAAGACAATTTAGGCCACAGTCTTGAGTTTGCAGCTAATCCACATCACATATGAAATGATGGTGATTTTTGCAGGGGTTCGCATATACTTGTTTATCATGTATCGCATGGAGATAAGGCAACTAGGTTTGCTTGGCTTTTTCTGTACTTGCGCCATTTCCGCCCTGCGCTGTTATAGTGCTATCACTCCACTTTCAACATCCTATGGAATCCTGGGATTTTCAGTTTAGGAAGGGGCAGCCAGAGAGCTCTTTGGCCGCAGTGAACTAAAAGCCCCAGAATTCCACAGGAGGTTGAAAGTGGAATAATAGCACTATAACAGTGTAGTGTAGAAATGGCCTTAGACATGAAGCAGATGGAAAACAGCAACTTCTGAGGCGCTTCAGTTTGCAACCATTTGGATTATACTGATTTTGGATGGATGGATGAAATATCCCAGGGATATAAAATGGAGGAGGATTCATGTGATATTTGACAGTTGCAACATTTGAGATGAGATTACATTCTGAAAAGTTTCCTCAAAGTCAAATCATCAGGTACCGCTATGGGAATTGAGAGTGATGAATTTCCCTATGGATTTCAGAAGAGCAAATAATCACAGCTGTAGTGCTAGCAATACTGCTGCCTGCTCAGAAAACAAGCTAGGGACATAGGCAAATCAGTGGCTGTTATCTTGTATCACTGTGAATCCTGGCATGTATCTCTATGGCTGAGCAGTAATCAGTCAGTCCCTGGTGCACCAAGTTACAGCAGCAGTAGCCACGATAAAAAGGGAAGCCTAGTTCTTGGGTCAGCCATTGGGAAAGTCAGTATCTAACACCCCAGCTCCTTGACCCCGCCAAGGTCAGCCATGATATTTCAGCTGCAGGAAATGAATCTAGAATTCCCATTTTGTCTTTTCAAGGTAATTCAAACTTAAAACACTAAAACACAAAACTGGCTAAACTCCATGGTTCCAAATCTGGCTGCTGCACAATTGGACATCAGAGCTTGGATCTGTTTCCAGGTTTGGTCAAGGGCCTCAGTCCTGTAAGGTGCTAATGCCACTTGTCTGCAGCAATAATGGCAGGTTACAAACAGGTATCACATTACAAAATAAGTCTTTCTGAATAATACAGGGCTAACTCCTGGACTCAGCTCTGAGCCTGGAAGCCCAGGTTTCAGCAGTGGCCAGGAGTGCATTTGCACAGTTAAAACTTGTGCACCAGCTGCACCCATCAGATCTGGTTGCAGTAACACATGCCTTGATTACATCTTGGTTAGGGTGCTGTGATGCACTTTATACGGGGCTGCCTTTGGAAACTGTTCAGAAACCCCAGCAGGTTCAAAATACTGCATCCAGAATGCTGACTAGGTCCAGTGACAGTGAGCATATAACTCTCTTGTTAAAACAGCTTCACTGGCTGCCAATTCATTTCTGGGCACAGTTCAAACTGCTGGTCATGACCTATAAAGCCCTTTTCAGTATAGGTCCAGACTATCTGACAGACCATTATCTCCACATGAACCTGCCAGAATCTTAAGATCTGCAGGGAAAGGCTTTATCTTGGTCCTGCTACCATCACAGTCTCATGTGGTGATGACAAGGGAGAGAGCCTTCTCAGTGGCTGCTCCCACTCTCTTGGCACTGCCTTCCACAGGAGGCTAGGCTAGTCCCCTCCCTGCTTTCTTTTTGCTGGCAGGCAAAGACTTTTTTGTTTAAGCAGGCTTTTACTGGGATGTTTTTCTTATTTATCTTTTTAAACTTTTGTACGGCTTTTAAATCATTTTATATTGTTTTATATGGGGATTTTAATTGTTTTAAAAATTTTCATTGTTCTGTTTTTTAACTGACTCTTCTGGAAGCTGCCTTGAGTCCTACTCTGGGAGAAAGTAGACTCATTGAACCTACATAAAATATTGACTTACCAGTTTCCCATTGATTCAGTGGCTCTATTGTAGATGGGACTAGCAAATGAGTTTAAGCCATGGTGGGGACTCTTTTGATTTCTTTGTTCTAGCTCCAAAATCTCCTGTAGCATCTTTGAAACAACAGATCAATGCTTGCTAAGGACTATCAAACAAATCCACAAAGTATTCCAACCAACTTGGATCCATATAATCTGGGAGAACAGCTGAAATCTTTTTAACGATCAGAAGAACTTGGTAGAGCAAGATGTCATTTTATATTTGGTAAAAGGAACCAAATCTAAACGAAATTATTAAAAAGCCAACACATACAACAGGGTGCTACAGGGGTTTACATATACAGGGCCCTTTCCGCAGCTTACCTGCTTCCAGTGCAGTCATCACACGAGCAGCCTCTTCCATGAGGCACTCGCGTCCCCGCTGCTCCTGCTCTGCAGCAGTTGCCTGCTGGCCGGCAGGCAGCCTGAGGGCTCCACCTCTTCCTTCCGCAACGCAGCCGGGTATTTTCCCAGGCTGCACTGGGGGAGGAAGCACGAGGGCCACGGCTCTGTAGCTCCACACAGACAGTAAGTGCTTGTGGGGGCCCAGAGCGACGCGGAATTGCGCATCACTTTAGGCCAAAAGCCAAATTCTGTGATTGGCGTCTGCTGGCCCTGGCAGCGTCACACAATTGCGAGGAGGTCATGTGGAATGCTCCTCGCAATCGCGTGATGCTCCGGAGGCCCTTTCGCATGACAAATGCCATGCGAAAAGGGCCTAAGTTCTGCATTACCATGTAGACATAGAAGGCATTTATATAATCAGGAAAACTGTTGAAAGAAATTTGTAGCCTGAATTCTAGGTTGTGGTGAGGTTTGTATCAGAGATTTAATATCTCCTAACATTTTCAGTGGTAACATGTTACACAGATTTTTAAATCAGAAACTTGCACAAAATTCTGAGATTCATACACTTGTGAAAATCTGTCAGCAAATATACACAGAGAGGGGAAAAACACACAGCTCCCCTGCCACCGATATCATTCAAGCATCAACAGATCCCAGGCTATTAAAAGCTCTCTAGAAAGTCATAAATCAGTGGTATATTCATCTTTTCCTGAAGAGGTGGAGAAAGGAGACCCCTGCCCACAGGAAGTCACTCTCTCCCTTCTGCTGATTTCTGAGTATTTAGCATACACTGCCATCATGCTTTCAACCTTCTCTCTGCAACCATAAGGGCTCTAAATGTACTGATTTACGATGGGCTGTTTTTCCCTTAATCCCTTTAGCTTTGCAACTCCGACTACATCATTCATCAGGTAGGAAGAAAAATGGAAAATACTGAACAACCCATTATTGAAATTATTAGAGATTACAATTACCCGAAACAAGCACAAGTGCTACTCAAATAGCTCGCGCTTGATTTAAGATGATTTGCACAACAGCACCTGCTTTTGTATTGTGGGCAGAGTGTGCAGGTGAGGCTTTTTTTGGCAAACGAAATGCAACGTAAGCTTCACAAAGCAATATCCTGCAATCAGTGCTGAATATCATCCTTACAGTGCAATGGTCCTTTGATAATCACTAAATTGGTGCGATGTGATTGAATTACTATTGTGACCCTTGAAGAACATTCTGTAATGGCACAACAGGGAATGGACATTCAACCTTGATTTTTCTGACCTGTGCCCAACTAAACAGGTGAAGCTGTCTTTTATGGAGTTGAAGCACTCATCCTTCTGTGTTCCTACTCTCTTATAATGAAGAGCAGCTTTCCAAGATCTCAGGCAGAGATCTTTCTCCAGCCCCACTTGTTCTTCTCTGCCTTCCAACTTATAGAAGAGACCCTAAGGCAAGATTTTAGTCAAAAAGCCTGAGAGAGTGTGACTTGCCCAAGGTCACACAGTGGGTTTCCAAGACTGGGCATGGATTCTAACAGTGGTTTCCCAGAGTCCTTGGCTAGCACTTGAACTGTTATACCACACTGGCTCTCAATACTGTCAACCTTATTGCCTGACAATACCTGTAAGTGAAGATGCTATGGGAAGGTTGGGAAATATGTGACCCTCTAGATACTGTTGAATTACAATTCTCGGCATCCCTCAACACTGGCTATATTGACTAGGGGTAGTGGAAGTTGTACTCCAACAATATCTGGAGGGCCACTTGTTCCCCATCCCCAGTCATGTAGGAACGGAGCAGTGATGAGGATAGTGAGCCCCTGGTGGCAATTTTTTTGAGCACCACAGCTCCTTGCTTGCCCTCCCCCACACGCCATAGCCCTGCCCCCGCGCATTGTAGCCCTGCCCCATCCCTCATAGCCATGTCCCCACACAATGTAGCCATGTCTCGCATGCCATAGCCATGCCCTTGCCCCTCTGCCCCCCCTCCTCCTGCCCCCCCTCAATGTACTCCAAGCCCTGCTACTGCCCATCCCTCTACTAAGGATGTTATAAAGGTACCTGAAACCTAGGACTCCCTACCTAAGGCAGCTTGACTTGTTCAATGAGAAACATCAACGTTGAAATGCCAGTTTCCTGTTGCATAGCTGAGATAGTGGCCAATATGTAGCTGCTCATCATAATCACGGAAGGGGAGCGACGTTGACCTGTCTCACTGTATAGGCACATGTACGTGTTTCTGAAAGGCTACGGTGTCTGACTTACGCATTCAAGGACAAACCACACAAAATACTCTGCATTGGATCAGGGATAGCTTGCAACAATATATTGTTGCTTGAAAAATTCATTCCCTCCTCACCCCCAGCTATGCTGAAGATTGCATTTAAGTTCAGAAGGAACAGAGAACTGAAAAGTGGATGGCAGATGACATACTTATACCCGTCAGTCCAAAAGTCATAGTTCTTTGACTTGGCAAGCTCTGGCTCCATGACACCAATGGGAGTCCCAGGATGTTCACACAGCTCTTCCATCCTGTATCACAGATGTCTGGATCCTCTCCAGCCTCACTAAAGGTTCACATTTCCTATTTGCTTTTTCTTACTATTTACCAGGAACCAACTATATGTATATTAAAGACTTCAAGCCCAGTCATGAATGACTTGAAGTAGGGTGGCAATCAGACAGAACTAAAAGTATCTCTCTTCTTTATAAGAGCCATGTAAAATCATCCCACCTTTTTACACAGAAGAGGGTCACATATCCCTCTAACGGCCCACTTTTGCAAGTGGTCCTTGCTTGCAGAGGGCTTTTGGAACTAGACCAATAGAGTGTCTGAAGTTAGGCTGAGGGCCTTTTGAAATCCTAGGCCTTGCCGTACTCTCCAACTGTCCCAATCTGGCAGTGACAGTCCTGGTTAATCCTTTTCATCCCACTTTTTCAGCTGTTTTCAAAATGTGCCAGTTTCTCTCCCTCTCCTCCCACTTTTCCCGTTTGTTGGCAGCTTCCTTCAATCCTTATAGTACAAAAGTTGTTTGCACTCATGAGCAGGAGAAAGGAGGTGAGGAAAGGTATCTCGCCCTTCCCAAAAGCATACTGCTGCAGCTTCTCTTAGCTTGTGTGATCCTCCTCATTAATAACCTTTGCCATCTTGACCACATTCTCATGTTTCCTGGTCACACATGCCCCAGTTTGCATCTGTGAAAGGTTGGGGGATAGGAGATTATGGGGTATTGCAGACTTTTTTTTTGCTCATTGTGCCTCAGCTTGTGAATAAGGCTAGGTAGGCCTTGCTGTGCTCAGGCCTTCAATTGTTGGAAGCAACAGCAGCAGCTGTCTTGCCAGATGCTATATTCTGCAATGCTCACCAGTTCCACAACAGTCTTCTGGGGAAAGCTAGATGGGACAGGGCCCACACCACTTCGCATATAACAAATAGGATACACACATCTTGTTTTGCTTTTCTGGCAGATTTATTTCCCATTTTTGGTTTTTTAACATGCGAAACCAAAAATCAACGTGCCATGCCTTTCTAGAAGGGACGGGTGAGAATTTTGTTTGGTTTCATCTTTCAAAAAGAAAAATCACTTTCCAAAATTCACAAATTTCTGGAATGGAAAGAACTCAAGATTAAAATGACTAATTTGCTGATCAAGGCCAAAAGCTTTGAGTGCTTAGCTCTCAAAGGTCTTGTATGGAATCCTCTATGTATTCATCCTTGTTGCGATACTCAATTATATTTGGTTGTCCCTCTTTCTTTTTTATTTCTCCAGACTTCTCACTCTCTCTCTCAGAAGTTAGGCTGAGGGCCTTTTGAATGTTGGGAAATGTGAAAGATTTCTCAAGCGGAATAATCAAATTGGTAAGGCCAGGAACTGACCAACAACCAGTTCTATGTCTACTCCCCCATACATACACATTAGATTCCAGCGGAGAAAAGAAACAAGCTAGTCTTCTTTGTAAAATATATAAAAGTAGTTTCACTTACAAATACTTGTATATAGTCAAAAACAAGTTCATCTTGCAAAATTAGAAAGAACAAGCATTGCATGGTTCTAGGAAAAAGGTTTTGTATCATCTCACAGTGATAAGGTCTGAAAAACACATGCTCTGATGCTGCATGAGAGAGGGAAGAGACATTTGCTTCAGGTTAGAGTGATGCAGAGAGAGTGCAGGGAAAAAAACAAACATGAAGTCATTATACATATACAGTGTGCCTAAACTCCTAAAAAGTAACTAGTAACTCATGAACAGAGGTGTGCATAGGTTGCTACCTCTAATAACAGGATTCTCTGCTCTAACAACTACATGGATGGCAGGTACAATATGCTCTTCTCCACAAAGGGAATACCAGCAGCTGCCCACTGAACCTGGTCAGTGCAGATGGTTGAGGATTTTCATTTGGTTGATTTTTGATAACAATGTTCCAAATTTTTTTTAAAAAAGTCATAAATTAAATGGGAAGGACTTGTGATTTTAAAAAGCATTTATGGAAGAGAAAGCAAAACTGACCAGTCTTTCCAACCTTACTACTCCACTTATGACAGAGGAATGTTTCACTTGTGGAGTGTTCTACCTGTGGGATTCCTTTCCGATACCCACTGAAAACATAGAAGTCCTAAGTGATGGTGATACCGGGGGGGGGGGGGGCTGTTCCACTGGCATCAGCCCCCAGCCAGCATGGTCAGTGGTCAGGGATAATAGGACTTGCTGTTCCCAAAATCTGGAGGGCCATATGTTTCCTACCCCTATCCATATATCCCTACCTATAAATTGTATCTTCCAGGATTTCTACAAATCTCACATTCTTTCATGGGAAAAACATGTGCATTTTTACCATCTCCTTATGATAGTACAATGCAGATTGTTGTTCTTGTTGTTTTGTACCTTCAAGTTGTTTCCAACTTACAGCATCCCTAAGGTGAACCTATCACAAGGTTTTCTGGGGCTGAGAGTGTGTGATGTGCCCAAAGTTACCCAGTGGGTTTCCATGGCCAAGTGGGGAATCAAACCCTGGTCTCCAAGTTGTAGTCCAGCATTCATACCACTACACCATGCTAACTCTCACAATGCAGATACAGAAGTTATATGTATACAAAGGAAATAGCTAAAGTAAGGGCCATGTTGGAGAGTTTAACCTTGATGAGGCCTTAGGGATTTGGCAGCAGTAAATGCATTGACACTTTCTTGTTGTTGCTTGTTGCAAGACGTTACAAGACCTTTTTGATGTATGATTAAGGTATGTGAAAAAAATTTATTAGATACAGCCATCTCTGTATCTTATACAGCCTGAACTAGGGAGAACATTTCTTACTACCTACCACGAGCCAGTCAGCAGAGCCTAAGCCTGAGAAAATCCCATTCACAGCCCCAAATAATTTTGGGGGGATTTACTTCCACACACACACAGCCCTGCCTTGGGTTGTGACAATTCCTGAGACCCCAGAGGAAATTATTTTCTCCAATCTTATTGAGATCTTTGCTCTGAGAACACAATATACGAATTAGTATAAATACTGGTAAGTACACAGTTCCAGTGATTCACTCTATCAAATACATCCTTTTGGTTTGAACTAACTGACCAGGACGCCTTTATGCATCACCCGCTAGTTCTAAGAGCAAGGAAGAATGAAAGCATAGATAACAGATTTCCCCAAACAAATTTTCTGAGACACACAGAGTAGAAATTAAAAAGAAGAAATTCTTGACTTCTAAGGAAGAGAATCAAAAGCTGCAACAAGGTTATTCTCCTCATTCCTAAATATAATTATTACCTTATGTTGGCAGCGAAATACCAACCATACTTCATCAAAACCCCATGGCTTTGAATTATGATAGAAAGAAACAGTAAAGGAAATGGACCTTCTCGGCCTCTGTGCTGAACAATCAGCCAAGCCGCTATTTTCTTTTCCTTCCTACTGGTAGCCTCATCTCATTCACTCACACTCCCATACACAGATCATGGGCAACCCAAATAGCAGATAGCTTTGTAGAGATCGTTTGGAAGAATTTTCCCATCTCCCATCCTATGTGGGCAATCACAGCTTGCTCCAACCAAGAGGAAAGCTTGGTGTGTGCTCTCTCTCTCTTTCTCTCTCATTCTGTTTCCCCTAAGACTCTCCTTAGCTTGGGGACACAAAAGCAGAAGCCAAGGGCACAGGACCAGGGCTGGCAGAACACTCAGCCACCCCACGTAAATGGCAAAGTTTATCATTCATATTACCATATGACAAAGCCCACACGGGTAAGGAGGCCCTGCCAAATTGGGAAAGCTGTGTGTTTCCGCAATCTGTCCTTGTCTGACAAACACCGCAAGTAAGTTAATTGAATTAATAAAGGGCATTGAGCAGGAGGAGAGGGTGGGTAAGGAGGTTGTTGGAAAAGGTAAATAGGAACAAAATAGATGCCGTTCGTCAAGAGTCCAACACACTGAACTCTGCAAACCAGTTCTCTCACCATCAATCCAACTGCACACTGAGGCTGGCCAAGAGCACAAAATAGCCAAGGTGACAGGAATGTTCAAGCACCAATGAGGGAGTCCAGGTTCTGGGATGTGAACTCTGGAACCCTTTGCCCAGACAGAGATGTGAACCCTGGAACCCTTTGCTTAAAGATTTCTGCCATGTATCCTTTGCACCATTTCAAGGGATCTGGAGTCTCATCTCTCTGGTCACGTAGCACAGCTTCTTGCGAGGGCAGCAAAATATCTTGAGCCACCATCCAGACCACTTCCCATTTTCCCTCTTACCAAAAGAAGCCACAGCCTATGGAAAGGTTCCTGCACCTCCTCTATTTTTGACCCTGTCTCTTCCTTCATTGACCTAGTTCTTATCTATGAACAGCTATATATTTGACGACATTTTAGTGAAATGTCACCTAGGAGGGCATCTTTGGCCCAACATCTGTTAGGAACTTCAGCTCCCACAACCCTTACCATTGGGCATGCTGGCTGGGGTTTCTGGGAGCTGAAGTCAGGACTAGCAAAGGTCGAAAGCTCCTGACCTAAAATGTGTTCTTCCCTCCAGTTTCAGAACAGATGGTGGCCATGGAAAATTTGGACTGTTCTGATCTAGTCTGGATCATGGTGATTTATGTATTATTCTGAACCTTACAGGCTGCAATGCCTTAAGACACTAATTTTCTGAAGAACTAAGCTAATGAGGTGGGGGTGACGTAAACAGGCAAACATCCAAGATCCCAGCAGCAGTCATTAATTAACGGGAAGGGGAGTAAAATAAAGGAAGGACAACACCAGCTGGCTTAATGATATTTATTGAAATCTTAGTTCTGATCAATACTGTGAAGAGGGGAAAAGAAGCAGCCTTCTCATTTATCTTGGGGCAAGAAGATCCACATGTTATAAGCCAAATGTCTTCTTCACTGGTGATGTTGTAAACAGGTTTTGCTGTGCCACAAATGTAGCCTCACTGCCCATCTCCCACCACCCAGCATGCTCCTTGCAGTTCCTTCCTTTTCCTACCCTCTCTTCATTAGAGAATCAACCAACCTAATGGAATGTCTGCCTTCCCAGCCTGTGATTAGTGCCTGCCTTTCTTTGAACCAATGCCTTCAGGTACCCAGTGGGGGGACTTTTTTAACAACATGCATTTCATAAGGACAAAAATGTGGCTGTTGTTGATTTGTTTTTAGAGACACTGATTGGTTAGATCTATCTTGACCCTGAGACACTATCCTGATTAGAACACCCTTTCTTTAGTTATTCACGGACAGCTGTCACTCAAGCTAGGTTGCTGTAATGTGCTCTTCCTGGGGCTGCTTTTAAAGACAGCTTGCAAACATCAGTGGATACTGAATGAAACTGACCAAGTACTGGTATATGCTAGCTCATTGGTTCATAAAACAGCTCTGTTGGATCAGTTGCCAGCGTATGCCTCCACAGGCTCAGTTAAAGCAGAGATTCAAAATAACACATTAAAAGTAACAAGGTTGCCCATAACGTCACAGAAAGGACTCTTGTGCCCTCCTAAAAACTCCAGCCTGCTGCATCAAGAATAAGTGTTTTGGAATTTATGAAAATTTGTGCCAAAGAAATTTGTTTTTAATGGGCAAGAAGCCTCCTTGCTGTTTCAATGTAAGAGAATAACATGGCTATCTCCCCTCAAAATTCATGATCTCATTGCTTTTCGGAGAAACAAGACCTCATGCTTTAAATTTTTTTTAAACAGTAATGACTTGTGACATTATAATTTTAACATAATGGGTAACATTTATTCATTACACCTAAAATGTTACTATGGGAAACATTTGTGGGCGGGGTTGGGGTTATTTTTGCATTTCAAGCGCTTTTAATAGAGATGTAATTCTTCACTAAATTTCTTCTCAAAGGAAGCAATGAGTAATTTTAGCAGTTTTCTTCCTGCTGTAAGAAAGACTTCAAAAACCATGCAGTTTTCAAAGTCTATTAGGAATTTGGGATTTATTTTGTGCAAAATTCACACATGGTGGTCTTTGTATAGAAAACAGCTTTTTGTGTGCAAGAAACACCTTTTTCTGTACAAAAAAATAATATTTCCATGCAAATTTAAATAGAAATATTATTTTCTATGCAGAAAAAGCTGTTTCCTGTACAAAAACTGCATGCAAATTTTATACTGAATAAGTCCAGAATTACAAAGATTCATGTCAGTCCAGGATTCTTCCTGCTGGGATTTCCCAATAGTCAAAAAGTATGTTTTTTGATATTTTTAAAAATATTTTTAAATATTCTTGCCTCTCTACTTTTAAAAAATATTTTACAATCCTGTAGTAGCAACATGTCACCATAAAAATAACACTGCACATAATCTTTTTTATAGCATTATTCTGAAATAATGCCATGCACAGAAAGGAGCTAAGTAACTTTTTCAAAGTAACATTCCATGCTTAGATATAAAGTAGAAGTATACCACAGTTTACAAAGCAGATGTGCTCATGGGCATTACTTCTTTAACAGAAAATTTGTTACTCGAGACAGAAATAGCATGGAAAGACTAGGCACAGCTATTCAACCTGTTTCAGCAAACTTTTTATTGAAAACAATATGCACGTGTGAAAGAGAAAAAAAGTCAGGTGATCTTTACACAACTAAGCAAAAACATTTTGAATATGTTAGACAGCACTCAGAAGCTTCTTCTAAAATGCATTTGTGGAATATTTTTTCCTTTCTGCAGCCTCCACTTTTTTTTTATTATTTCCATTTTGGCAGCCAACATTATAGCTCTATACTTCTTTAATATGCTGGGGGTGGTTGGTGAGGCAAGCTTATCTCCTTTTGTTTTTTCTCTCTCTTTTGCTGTTCCTTGCATGCTTATTAAGGACTTCCAGAGGCAGCTGCTACTCACATTTCCTACTGTAGAAAAGCACTTGCTGCTACAGCAACATGTAAACTAGAATCCCACTCTCTCCCAGCTCAAGCTTTATTGCATTGCTTACCGCAGGCATTGCAACCAGACTCCAAAAATGTGTTTTTCCAGCTTTCCTTCACTGTCTTCCCAATGCCAATGCTGCTAAAAAAAATTCCAGCTAGCAGAGTACAGGGAGGAAAACGGGCTGGGCAGGTATAAAAAGGTTTTTAGCTTCTCTATCAGTGGCTCGGACAACTGAGGTATGCCTGTACTGAAAATGACCCTTACACCCTTAAAAGGTTTGTATTCAAGTTATTTCATTTTAATCCATACCAGCCTTCTAGCACTTGGCTCTCCTGTTTATGCGTCTGCCTATATGTCTTGCAGGCCCAAGAGATAGGACCATCTTGGTAATACTCACCACCTTCCAAATATGTTTCTACTAATGCCCGCTGCACCCCATCATTACAAGGCTTCTAGGTTTATTTTGCCTCTTAACTGCATTAGGACTCAATTGGGGGAATTTTATATATGGCACTACCTGGTTTTAAGTGTTAATTTTGATTTTCTCATTGTTCTTCTTACTGTTCTTAATCATTTTGTAATGTTTTGCTGGACACTGCAGGGGGAGGGTTTATCCTAACACTCAGAAATCTTTTAAATGAAATGAAAAGAAGCTAGGGCCATTTCCACATGTTAGCTGACCCCCTTGTTCTCCAGTTGCAATCCTGGCTGCACCTTTGCCAGAAAGGGAGCGTGACAGGAATGCTGCCCCCTGCACCCGACCAACTCCTTGCAGAAGGGAGCATGAGTGACGCCTGTCTGCCTTCCGCAGCGCAGCTGGGCTCTTTCCCATGCTGCACTGGGGAAGGAAGCGCCTCCCTTGCACTTCCTGTCCTTCCACATGGCTGGGAAAGACAGGAGCATCAGGTGATCATAGGCATTTAATGGATTTATTCCATTAAGCAAATATCCCACAATTGCGACCGGGGGTGGGTGGGTGGAGAGATGGCAGCAGGACTGTGATAACATCATGCAAAAAGCATGACCCACAGACTGCTGACATCCCCTCCCCATAGCAGGACTGCAATGCCATGTGGAAATGGCCTAGGAGGCAGTGAAACCACTGACGATATTGTGGTGTATTAAACTAAATTTGTAAAAGACCTAGGCTATAATCCTCAACATGCTTGCAACCTGACTTCTAAAAAGTCTTCTTGGTTATTGTTGTCTTGTATCTTTCCAACTTATGGTGACCCTAAAGTGACCCTCTCATGGGGTTTGCAAGATTAGTTCAGAGAGGGTTTTTCCTTTGCCTTCCTCTGAGGCTGAGAGAGTATGACTTGCCCAGGGTCACCCACTGGGTTTCCATGTCGAAGAAGGAATTCAAACCCTGATCTTCTAGATTCAAAGAAAAGGGACAACGAAACCCCTGAAGAAATTGTGATGCATTAGGTTACATCTGAAAAAGATCAAGGCTGTAATCCTCAACATGATTGCAGCCTGACCTCAAAAAAAGTCTTCTTGGTTATTAAGCACTATTAAATTTCAACATAGCTTACTTCCAAGGAGGGCAGGCTTAGGAATTACAGGCTTACTTGGATGTATATTCCTCTAAAATCAGTTGGCTGTACTTGCTGTTCTTCAGACTGTGTTCTTTAAGAACGGCTTCATTATTTGTCATAATCACTGTCTCGCTGCAGTCCCCCAGTCTGTTTCCATGCAATTGGGGATTATAGGTGACTGGTCTATGGCCTGTATGGCACTTTGCACTCTGGTTCACCTTGCTTCACAAGAGCCACCTAGAAGGCTGCTGTTCCCATTTTATAGAGGCAGTGGAATTCACTGAGTACCCTCAAAAGCATATTTCTCTAAATCTGATGGGATGTGAACCAAGGCCTCCAACGTCCATATCTCAATGCTCTCCGATAGGAATGTCTAACTGGGGTGGATGTAGAGGCTGGTTTTCTGCTCCAAGGGCAGCAGAGACTGCCAAAAAATGCTCCCAAGATGCAAAAGCAGAAGTAGCCAGAAATTCACTTCTGGTTTTGGGGAAAAAAGAAAAAGAGGGAGGATATTTTTAATGTCAAATTGTGCAGTCAAATAATGCTTAGAACATAATTAAAATTGAGTTGCTGGAGGCTTCTGGAAGAGGCTTCACCTTTAATGGGAGCAAAAAAAGAAAAGGACAGATAGGTCAATAGGTTGGAGGAGGCAAGGGCCATAAAAACAGCTTTTGGGAGCCACACATAGCCCCACTTTGTGTGCTGCCTATAGGCTGCACTTTGCCCACCTGCACTCTACTAGACCACTTTTACTTGGAGCTAACAAATTCTGTGGCTGAAATTATCATGTGACATTATAAAGCACTTGCATGTTTTAGAAATAATAATATACTTGTCTGGGCTCATTTTTTTTAAAAAAGGGAGGGTGTTGGAAGATCATTATTCGTAAATACATACAAAGAATAGCCTTCTTATTTATTTTCAGCAACAATTGTTCAACCTAAAGAGGGGAACACAACTGATGGAAATGTAATGAAATGTACAAGAAGAAAATAATCTCATTTGAAATGTGGTGCTGGAGAAGAGTTCTAAGAATACCCTGGACTGCTAAAAAGACAAATAAATGGATCTTGGAGCAAATCAAGTCTCAACTCTCCTTAGAAGCCAAGACGACTAAACCAAAGCTGACATACTTTGGCCACATCGTGAGAAGACACAACTCACCAGAACAGACAATGATACTTGATAAAGTGGGAGGCAATAGAAAAAGAAGACAACAACATTATAGATTGATAGACTCAAGGAAGCCAGGGCCCTGAATTTGCAAGACCTGAGCGAGACTGTTACTGGTAGGGTGTGTCATGAGCCAGGCTGAGCGTGCTGCCGGTTCAGACTTGGACCCCGATTTAGACTTGGACTCTCTGCCGGGGAAGGATCCCTTGGAGGGGCCTTCAGGAGAGGGGGCTCCTTCAGAGTCTAGGGAGGAGTCTGCCAGCGACCCCACAGCTGTCCTGGGCACGGATCCCGAGCCAGTACCTGCAGCAGATGTTTCTGCTCCAGAGGCAGAGGCTAGTGCTTCTGACTCGACAGAGGCTGGTGTTTCTGACTCCAGCCCGGAGTTTGCAGCAGACCCTCGCCCCACGTTCCTCCAGAGGCGGCTGGAAAAGGAGGTGGTTCGGAGGTCTCAGCGGCTGCGGGAGAAGCGTCTGATGAATCGGCCCTGAAGTCTTGAGGGGCTCCAGCTGTGAGCTGGGCCAACGGACATTTGATCAGCCCCAGCTGGGCTAAAGACTGTGTATTTAAGACAGACGCTGTTGGAGTTGGGCACGGGGCAACAACCGTCTATCAACCGGGAATCTGCGTCCTGTGGCATGGGCTTTCTGTTCCAGGCTAAACCTTGCTGTTTGGGTTTGCTGCTCCTGGGACTTGGCTGTTTGTTTTGGTGATGTAACCTCTTGATTTCTTTATTACTAAAGCCATAAACTCAGCTCCTGCCTCTGTGTCTGCCTAGCCGCCGCCTGACTTTGACAGGGTGACTTGGGGGAACTTCAACAGTTCAACATAAGTTGAAGTTGATTTGACAGCAGTTAAAAACAACAACAAAAATGTGGACAGCTGGAGAGAGGAGTATAAGACCTGGGGTACCTGAAAAAGGTAGGTAGCTGAAAGCAGTCCTTTTTTGAGCAAAACAAGTCAAACTTCTAGAGTTCAGTGTGCCACAGCTGTTGTGATTAACAACTACCACAAATGGTCTTGTTCAAAGATAAATTCACACAGGATACCTCTTTCAATCACTACTAACCACAACAGCCAGAAGTACAACCATCCTTATGTTTCATATCTATGAATGTTCTTCTAGGGGCCAGCAATGTAAGATTATGATGCTCATCTAACTTTACTTGTGAAATTTCCTGAACATCCAGTTGTTAGGATTGGATAGGTACTATTGACAAAGCAGGGCTGGCCAAGACCTTTTGCTGCATGAGACGAAGGACAAGATGGCCCATACGCACACACATGCCCATTCCATGACCAAATTCAACTGGACTGATGGGGCACTATCCTCTGCTGCATCCAAGGGCATCAAACTATCCTTCATGGTACAAGCCTGCACACACATTTTTTCTCTCCACTACCTCACTGGTGCTTCCCAGTCCTCCAACATCTGCCACTTCAAGTGACCAACTCACTCTGCCCAATGGTAAGTTGGGTCCTGACCATGAGTCTGGTCCATTGCAGCAATTCTTACACTATTATCTGTCTTTTGAGAGTCCCAGAGGCCAATGTTTTAGAGTGATTCTGTCTAAGATCCAGGGTTTTCTTCAGATGCTCAAGTAGCCACTTATTTGAACTTTATAGCCATTGTGATGGAAATATCTAAAGCAAAGATAGAGTTGGGGGGGTTTCTTTGTAATCAAGAATTCAGGTTATGAGATAAATACATTTTAAAATGACAAATAAGCATCATCAAAGGCAGCAAAGAATGGTCCAGTTTTATGTCAGCACTGACAATCTCACTATGCCTTATTTTACCTAGAGAGGAATTCTGGGGCTAGGAAAATACCACTGTGTCTCTCTCAGTGTAGACAACGAATTTGGTGTAATGGTCTGAGTGTTCAACCAGAATTCTGCAAGACCAGGGTTCAAATCTCAGCTTGACTATAGAAACCCACTGGATGAACTTAGGCAAGTCCCACTCTCCCAGGCTCAGAGGAAGATGATGACAAGCCCCCTCTGAACAAATTATACCAAGAAAACCCCATGTTACAGTTGCCACAAGTCAGAATGACACAAGTCAGAAAAGGCACATAACAGTAGTTCTCTCAGGATCCAAGAGGGCTCCATCATAGATAGATGTACCTGAGGACAAATCCAAGTGACATCAGTAAGTTGTACTCACATATTTACAAACTGGGCCAGCCCCACACTTAAGGAGAGTGAACTGATCACAGGGGGCTGATCAAGGGAGTAACAACAGAGTACTGTAGTTTTATGACCAGGGAGCAAGAAAACCATTTGTGGGTTTCTGTGCCTCAAATGCCAAAATAACTTGTCTCGCCTTGGGCATTGTGTAGCTTGATGGCATGGGCAGATGTGGATGGGTGTACATTTCAAGAATTGGCTATTCTGTCTCAGGCAAGAAAATGTCTTGTTCTAGCCCTCTTTATAAGGTTCTGTGTGCACAGTTGCTATTTTGCAAATTCTGTTCACCTCCAATCTTCCACCACTTTTTTACAAATGTAATCAACCAGTTTTCTCTACTGTGCAAATTTAAAATGGTGAGCAGCTGCCCATGATAGTTAGGATGGCCAAGTTTCTGTCTTTTTTTTTTTAATGCCACCTCACCCTAGCTGAACTTTAGTTTGGAGCAGAATACAGTAGCTGTTGTAATACAGGAAGCTGCTCAGGTTTCACAGATTTTTGTTGTAAAATACAACTGCATTTTTAAGGCAAATTGCACTGACCAGACAGCAGTGTATTCTGTCCAGATGAAACATGTTGGAAAGATGCCCACCAGAAACCCTAAATCCAGAAATATGTTTTAATGAGCACAAATGTCTTCCATTAGACCTTAAATAATTAACATTTTTAGGGGGATTAGTAGATGCAGACCATGACTCCTCTTTTCAGTACAGAGTTTGTGGCATCTTGCATTCACTCACTGATCTCCTAATAGCCATTTTCATGAAATACGAGTGAGATGGAAGAAGTCTGAAACTGGAGGGGCCAGATGACGCACTCTTCCCATCTAACCATGACCAATAAGGTACTTACATTACATTTAAAGGGAGAAGTTATGGGGCTCAGCTGCCAGAGACCTCTATTTCCTTCGATCTGGAAGCGCTTCCTTTAATACCATTTGTACTACTTTTGTGGTTATTTGCTGGAGAAGGAAAAGCACTCTGCACATGTTCAAAGGCAATATCACCTCTTACTATCATAAAACATATTTCTGAGATGAGCCATATGTCTGAAAATGGGTTTGGCTAAGGCCTAATGAGCTTTGGTTCAACTAGTCTCCAGGTCAGAACTTACTTTTAATGGGACTTCTTTCGGTGACTTCTTTGACTTTGGAAAACTGATCCATTAAATTACCCATGAGTCCAGATCAGCTGCAGGCAGACTCTTCACTACCAAGTCTGTAGCCTCAGTTAATACAATCCTGGCCACACTTCCCAAGAAATCCAAGGATGACTGGGAAGCATGCCTGGCTCTAGCCATCCCATGCTGTACACCTACATAATACATTTATCACAATTTCAAACTTGCTTAACTTTCCTGACTTCTCCTACATTTAATATTATTTCTCAGTTATATGTAGATCCTGCAGATCCTCCTGTGAGAACAAGATGGTGCACATGGCTTTTTTCCTAGCCATTTTACCAGCACAACAACCCTGTGAGGTAGGTCAGCCTGAAAGGGAAGGACTGGCCTGAGGCCCATCCAGGGAGTTTTACAACTTGGGGACCTGAAATGGATGTCTTGTGTTATCACCTTACATTCTAACCACAACACCATACTGCCTTTCATGCTTCTGCATAGTACAATAAGACAGAACTGCTCCACCACTATAAACTTCAACATGCCTACCCGCTACTTGATTTCCAAGCAAGGAACACTGGGAGCTGGACTATGATGGGAAGACCACCCGTAGATTATAATCAGCTTCCTCCCCAAACCTACAGTGTTCGAGATTCTCTCTGAGAAATCTTGACAAAATGTTGCCAAACTGTTTTCAATTTGCAGTTCCGTTGTGGCTAAAATTCCCTTGCTGGGCAAAATGGCTGGCCACTAGCTGTTCAGAACTCTCTGCAGGGCATTCATCTGTATAGACTGACCTGGAATTGGACTCAAGTGCAGAAGTAAACAGAAGTAAAGTGAAGGAGGAAATTCTATGGAAGGACCCTCACCATTTTTAAACAATAACCCAACAAACAAGCTACACTACTGCCTAGGTTTCTCTTTCCTTCTTTTCCTGAACTGCTATTAGGACTTCATTCTCACTGTTAGTTCAGGATTCCATTGGAACAGTAAGCAAGACTGCTACCAAGAAGGACCAAGACCATTCAAACTCTGAATACAATCCACTAGGCAGTTTCCTACAGAAGCTCTTTGGGAAGAAACAGCAGCTGTGCAGGAGCATTGCCATTCATGTCAATGGGACCTATGGGAGGTGGTCAGGGGGATCTACAGTAGGAAGTGCCCCTCTTCCTCCCTATTTAATTGTCCAGCCCTACACACACACACACTCTTACATACATTTCAACATTACATTACAAACTGTTTTCCCTCTTTAAAGGTCTACCTGCTATAACTTGTGTGTGCCTTTTAAGTCTATGGTATAACAATAGGATGGATGTAAACAGAGCTGCTGCTAGAACTGCCTTATGTATGTTTTTGCCAGAAAGACACTCTCATGGTTTTTTGTCAGGTAAATGCTATCATTATATTTTAAAACAGAAGAGCATTATCTTGTCACTACAGTAGACTGAGAGGTTTCTAGCTATCTCAACATCTTTTGCCTCTTTATCTCCCAATTGTCTCACCTACACAAAGACACACTTCATAAGAAACATTCCTTTTAGCCCTACTAAAATTCCCCTAGTTGTTGTGGTAAAATTATTAATAGATTTTTTTATTTGTCCTTTCCCCTATCAACAGCCACAAGTAAGGTAAAAGGAAAAGTACCTGGGAAATGCTAAACTTTTCTTTAAGGAAGGGAGAGCAGGACACCTTGTTATTCCTTGATTTGAGATGGGGGGACAGATTGGGAATAAAAATAAATACACGCATTGCGTTCATACATGTCCACGATTTTGCTGAACTCTGTTTCCTATGGGCTGTGGCTTCCTGTTTGTGCTTCTTTTGAAATCATAAAATTATGTGGATCAAAACTACGGATCAAGAACGCAAGGAGATGGGGGTTTTTTTAGAAAAACAAACAAACATTAAAGAGAGGCTTAAACTTCTCCTAGAGCTGCATCTCGCTACCTCGCGTCACCAGTTAGGGAGCCCGCCGCCATTCCAACAGCTAGCCCCGTTTCCTATCTACCGTCTTGTTGTGATTGTGTGGTTTTTGTATCACACCAATCCAGGATTATCCATGTTAAGTTTTAGTCGCTCTCAGCCTCCGCAGCTAAAAGATGAGAAGGAAGCGGCAAACGGGGCCGGGCGGGGAGGGTGTGTGCAGAGGAGATACAAGAGGGAATCAGAGCAAATCCGCCTCGGAGGGAGGCGCGCACGACAGAAAGAGAGAGAGAGAGAGAGAAAAGAGAGACCTGCGCTTGTTTCCTTCTCCAAAGCTCCCCCTCCGCTTCTCTCCCTCCATTCAGAGTTACATCTTGTTTCCATTTTCTAGTACTTTTCTGGAATTTCATGTTATGACTTCAGCCCTAGAGAGAAAATCCCTGCCTAGTAGGGCAGGAAACATTGAGAAACCCCTTCAACAGATTCTGGACAAACTTCCAAGTCGTGAATTGGAGACAGACGGCCGAGAGAGACACCGAGACGGGAGATCTCTCGCCGCTAACACAACACACGCACGCACGCGCGCCGCCGCCGCCGCCCCGGAGAACCCGCTTCCAACTTTGCCGGGAGGGGGCCAGGTGAGAAGCTTGGCGGTGGCGGCCCGGGGGGGAGGGACGGGGAATCGGCCGCGGGGGGAGCAGGCAATCTCCGCCGCGGTGCCTGGGCCACTCTCCTCAAAGCTTTAGAAAACCTTTGGAGAAACTTACAGACCGCCGGTCCAAGGGGTACCCCGGCGACCGCCGCGCTCTCTTCCCCTCCAAGGTTCAACTTTGGGGAGCGGCCGGAAAGAGAAAAACTTCTCTTACCTGACAAGCCCGGGTGGGTTGGCGGGGGGGTGTGGGCGCGATGCCCGGGCTCTTACCTTGGCAGCAGCGCCCAGAGCCCTCCCGCTGCCTCGCCACTTGGGAAAAGGATATGGGTTGCACACCATCCGCAGGCACCAGCTCCTGGGGCGGCTGTGCTGGCTCAGGTAGAAGAAGACGACCGGGGCCAGGGCCGGGTAAGGGAGCGCTTCGCCTTCCGAAGAGTCGCCGCCGCCGCCGCCGCCGCTGCTGCCGCCGCCGCCGCCGCCGCTGCCGCCCGGGTCCTTCTCCTTTGCCTCCTTGTCCCCTGGGCCCGAGCGACCTCCATCTCCGGAGAGATCGTTGAGGCGGGCGAAGGGCTTGGAGCTGGCTTCGTCCTCCCGCTCCTCTTCCTCCGGATCGTCCCGCTCGACCTCGGCTCCGCGCGGTACATCCTCGTCCATTCTCCGGCCGGCAGACCGGGGTCCGACGAACCGATGACGGGAAGGCAGCGAGATGCGCCCCGGCAGAGGCGGCGAGGAGCGGGGGTGGGGGATGGGCGGGGGAGAGCAAGGCAGGAGGAGCCCCGTTAGGCGTTAAGCGCAGCCGACCGGGCTGGCCATGGAGCCGCCGAGGAGGAGGAGGAGGCGGAGGCCATGGGAGCGGATCGGGGCGCGGGGCTCGGCAAGGAGGGGCGCTTCAGAAGCGGCCAGGGTGTCCCCGCTCCCGCCCGGGCGGCTGCGTACGCCTCCCTTTCCCCATGGGGATCCAGACCGGAGCCGGATCGGGAGCTGGATACCTCGCTCGGCTCGCCGGCTGGCAACAAGACGGTCGCGGGAGGAAGGTGCGCTGGGGGAGAGGGGTGGGGGTCGGGGAAAGGGAGGTCCCGGTTTAGCGAGGACGGCGGAATCCTATACCACGGTTGTCCAGCGAGCTCCTCCGCTCTCCAGCTCCAGGATGTATCACCGGGCGAAACGAGGGAAGGAGGAAAAGAGGCGGCAGTGGGCGCGCGCCTGCTTCAGGTCCGGTCTAGCTTCAGAGGCTCCGCGGCTGCCGCTGCCGCTCCCTCAGCCTCACCATCCCCGCTGGGTCTGTGGTGGGGGCGGCGCTCGGGGGTCCGTCGGGGTTCCTGAAGACCGGAGCGGAGGGGGGTCCGGGGCGGCTCTCTCTTGTCGACTGGGCTCCTCCCGCCTTGCGGGGAAGACGAGCAAGATGCTGGGGGGGGGGGGGTCACGCTGATTTTTTTTTTAAAAAAATTTGGAGGGGGGAGGTGAAGCGTGCGGTGCCGAAACTGCAGAAAGGATGCTGGCTGGTGCTGATGCTGCTCACCGTCGCTTCTGCTGCTGCCTCTCTGCCGGACGGGAGAAGCAGCGAGCGAAAAGCTGGGAAGCTCAGCGCACCTCACAGCTGGATCCCTCACTCCAACTTCAAGCCGGAGCTCCGCCCTGGAGCCGCGAGCCTCGGCCAATCCGGGCCGGCGTTCGGTTCCTCGGGCCCTCCTCATTGGCCGCGGGAGGCAGCAATAAGAGGGAGACGGCGAGCCAGGAGGAGAGCCACAGCTGGAGTGAGGGGCACGGTTACTCGAGCTCCGCTTGGTTCCCTCCCCTCCGGGTCGCTCCTTTAGCGCCTGCACGGGGCGTAGAGAGCCAATGGAGCACGAGGACGGGGCAAACCCCCTCTCGGATTGGCTTCGGGGTGGAGAGGGACAGAGTTCGCTGCAAAGCCGTCTTCGCCGGCGCCAAATTCCCTCGTGGAGAGTTTTTTTGGCTTTCCTTTGATGATGCGGAACGGGGTCATCTTTTTTTTTTTATCCCAGATTTTGGGGCCGGGGCTGAGTGCGGGGAAGCGGGGCGAACCTCCTGGGGCGAGGAAGGGAGTAGTTCCAGCTGGGCAACCAGAGCAGCCAAGCAGCTTTCGGGACTCGCGGGAGGACTGGAGCGCGAGAGCCCGTTGCAAAGAAACGGGGAGCCGAATGGGGGGCCAGCGGAGGGAGAAGCGAGGAGATCGACGCGGGCGAAGGGAACCGGAGGAACACGGCAGCCGGCGGCGGCGGGAACAAGAGGAAGCCAGCGAAGCGCCCCGCCGGCTTCGGAAAGGGTTGCGCGGGGGGCTCCGCACAGAACCCCTACCCCACCCTCGCGGCTCGCTGAGGCCCAACGGACCGCGGCGGACTCGGGACCGGACACGACCCCAGGAGAAGGAAGGGCGCGTAGCGAGACGGCAGTGAGAAGGGGGCCAAGGGCCGCTTCTTGGCGGGAATTGCTGAGGGAAGGCAAGGGGAGCCGTTCGCCTCGCCCGCGACGGCAGCGCCCGTCTGTCGGGCTTGACCGCGCGCTCAGAGTTCAAGGCGAAAGAGTCTGGGCGAGTTTTTCCCAACTCAGGTCAAAGCCGCTGCGGGCGCTGAGAGAAGAAAGCGGGAGCTTAGCTCTTTTTCTCGCTCTGCAGCGGGAGACGTCGCGTGCCGTTTCGCTCTGCGCGGGAAACTGAGGCGACAAGTCCAGTCGGGATTGGCCTGCTTCTCGGCCCCGCTCCCTCGCCGCTGGCTGGGGGGGCGCCGAACTGAAACCCGGGAGGACGAGCGGGCTTGTCTGCTAGAACTCCTTCGCCGGAGTCTGGCGGTGAAAACTTGGAGGAGCGGCCCCAAGGCGGAGGAAGCCGCGTTCTAACGGCTAAGCGTCGGTGGTGACCCGACGGTGTTTCTCACAAGTTTGGCACCAAGTACGCGTCAAAGAGCAATACAGCCCATATTCAGCCTCCCCGCTCCGACCCCTCCTCCAATACCAAACATCCTGGCTGGCCCCTTCAGCTCCCTGCCCTGGTGCGGCTTTGCCTCGCTCTGCCCTCCTCTACTGAGTCAGGCAACAGAGCCGCAGGCCTTGGTCAAAGGAGAACCCTCCTGCTCCTGCCCAGCGAGGTCACCCAAAACCCCCCAGTATCCCATGCAAATGGTCCCTGCCAGTCCAAGTAGAGGAGTGGAGACTGACAAGGTCTGTGTGAGTGGAAGAGCCAGGCCAGTGTAATGGTTTGAATGTTGGACTCCGGGAGACCAGAGTTCAGAATATGGTGGATTGCAGGAAATGCCACGCTGCTTTCCTCTTTCTCTCTCACTCACATACACATATACACACTGTCTATAGGTGGTGCTGTAGTCTAGGAGCCAGGGCTTGTAGGGTTGGACCACAAGGCCTTTTGGATTAGCAGGAATAGTGATACCACCAAGCCACCACCACAGTCTGCCAGCTTCATTATTCCCTCTGAGCTTAGTGGCACTCCTTGTGGTAGCTAGGATGAGGGAGGGTTTTTTTTCCTTGTGAGTTGTCCATATTGTACTGCAAAGTATTTCATGGTGTCCTCGTCTGAATGGCCAATTGAAATCCTGGTGGAGACAAAAACTGTGGGTCAACATTTATGTTGCTCTTCATAGAGGCATGGCAATGTAGACTGATGTGATAAATTCCTGCCCTTTGGCGTTTACTCCTGCTGGCCAAGAATGAAGTCACTTCTGCTATAATTGGGTGGAAAACATACGTTTGTTGCATGTACTTCCAGTGTTGCATAGCAATTACAGTGGCAGAACTAGGGATGTTCAAGTCACCCTCTTACCCATGAAGCTTTCCAGGAGACTTACAGTCATTTGCTGTCAGTGTGACAGGGAAGAACAGTGTAAACCACCTTGAGTTCCCTGAAGTGGTGACAGGATATAAATCAGAGGTGTATCTAGTGTAAACTGCACCTGGGGCAAGCGTGGAAGTTGCGCCCTTACTTCTGGGGCTGCCGCCGCTGTCTCCTCCTCCTCTAAATCTTCCAGTACCCTACTTGCCCCACCCTAGATATACCACTGATATAAATCTATTACTGGCATATTGCATCATTGGGAGTATGAAGAATATCCATTGGCTGGAAATAAGACCAATAGGAAGCAGCTAGTGTATGGAGCAGCTGCATGGTGGTAAATTCTGAACTGCAGGCATTCTTGTGACAGTCCCCATAGCCACATCCCAAAGGAGAATCTAGAAATTCAAACTAGTTCTAGCTATCTTAATCTTGCAAGGCTTCTGGGTTGTAATTGGCCTTTCAGAAACAATCCACCCTTCAAATACTTTGGATCTGAATGAACATAGCTCACAACAATACCATTGTTCCTATGAAAATCCACTTTCTTCCTCAGCTACCGTGGGGATTGGAGCTAAACTCAGAGGGAATAAGGAAGCCTGGACTGATAGCAGATAAGCAGTGGTGTGGATATTGTTGTGACTGCTAATCCAAAAACTCCTGACTCTTCACCCCTGTGAGCCCTGTCTTTAGTGAATCTTTGAGAGTTGCAGTGACCTGCGTGATTCTTTTTCCTCCATTGGCTTCTCTGCATTTCGCCATGATTTCTCTTCTGTGGCTCCCCAGTCTTTAAAAACATAGGAAAACAGCTGAACTAAGCAAAGAAGTAAGCGAAAGGAGGGAATGCCACTTAAGTGCGATTGGGAAGGGCACAAAGACAGGCACATGATAGCTTTAGGAAAGAGAATTGATAAGGGCAAAAGAAACTGAAGGTCTGAAAATCAGGCAGCAAGAATAAGCAGGTCGCTTAGATAATGGATAGACAGATGAGCAAAATGAACCATGGAATGAGCCCTATTAGTAATACAAAGGAAAGGATTTAATAACTAAATGTTGTGAGGCAATGAAGTCTAAGCCTTGACATCTCACCTAAACTATAGCTGGAGCTCATTCTCAATGCTGTTCTTCTGCTGGACATCTAGTTCCTTGTTCCTCAGCAGCAGCATTCTTTGGACCAGGAGTGGACAACTTATGGCTGTTCATCCAAAATCTTTTTGGAACTTCAGCTTCCATCATCCCTTTCAATTGTCTATGCCTGCTAGGGCTGATGCAGTTCAATCTGTGGCAGTCCAAGCTCTCCTGACATGGGAGATGGAAGGAAACGTGCCACTAAAAACCCCAGTGTCATCACTGCACCTCCTTTGTTTTGCTAACTCACCTTCCCCCTCATCACTCACTTTACTTCCCTGCATTGCTGCTGCCACTCATGTTTTGTAGAGAGAGCAGCTCTGGACAGAGAGAGAATCTGGCATTGCTCTCCACAAAGCCAGTCCTCCCCCTGCCCACAAGAAACAACTGGCTCTTAGGGGATAGGCATTGTGGGTGGGATGGTTCTTATGGATCACATGTGTGGTTTTTTTCCCTCTCTTTTGAAAAAATGCCTTTTCAGAAGATGGTACCAGAGACAAGTAGATAAATAGTGTGTGAAAATACAAACAATGGAGGGGAAATAGCAGTGTGATTTCTCCAGTACTAGGTTAGTCTTTTGGGGTGGGACAGAGAAGAGCTGACTTTTCTGGATTTCAGTGAGAGTTTTCATTATCACTTTCATCTCTTCTGTGTCTGCTTTGCAAAGTGTGTAGCTATTACTTGGCCTGGTTGAAAACTGCCACTTCTTTATCAAGCAGCCCCCTGAGGGTACAGCTAAGGCAGCCCATGTACATTTCTCCCAATCACTTCAAGTTCTCTTTGGACCTTTCAATTTTGTCAAAAATGCAGAATCCAGCCCAGTTTGGCAATGGAGCTTGGCCAGTGAAATGTAACATTCTGTCTCTCACCAGCCATCGCATCACTGACTTTGGATCCAACATCTAGCTGGCTTCTAGCACAGCGACACAGTGGAGAGGTAATGGACAGGTAGACGAACAGTTCCCCTTGGACCTTCTCTCTCCGTCTCCCTCTCCCTCTCCCCCCTCCCTTTCCCCCTCCCTCTCTTCCCCTCTTTCTTGTTGCAAGTTAGAAAACTCTCTTGATGGTTTCAATCAGAATGTCAAATAAAAAGTGGGGAGAAGGGAATTAGAGTGGCTTTGACAGCTGCCAACATATTAAAAGTCAATTAACTATGCTGCTCATTGGAGTTGGGGAAGTTGAAAGACTCTGACTTCAAAGACCGGATATTCAAATGCTGAGTTACTCAGCTAACCAACTGGAATTGGATTCTTCATACTTAACTACCAGATTGTCAAAAACAGGATGGTGTTGTTTTTGTTGTTGTTGTTGCTTTTAAAAGCACCCATTCAGATTTATTAAATGTGACTTCTAATATTGAAAACCTCTAATTCAGGCTGAAGTAGATGTTTACTAGTTCATATTTCATTTCTCTCTAAAAGCCTTCAAAATATGTTATGGCCAGCAAAAGAAAAAAACAAAAACAAAAGGCTGGTTGGATAGGAGCATGGCTCAGATGCTGGTTTCCCAAGGAAGAATTGATTGTGATCTCTGGATGCGTGCATGAGTACAGGATCAAATAGTTTGACAGTGGATACAGCTGAAACTAAAGCCTAAGAACACAAACTCTGGATGCATTCCAGGGACAGACCTAGGCCACTCTGGGAGGCCCAGTCCCTTGGGATGTCAAACAGTCAGGGCAACCACTGGTTGCCTTCTCCACTCTCCTATCCCTGCCATCAAAGGGGAGGGGAGAAAATGAGAAACATGGCAGCGGTGGCCATGATGGCCCTTCTTCCTCTAGCAATAGTGGTTCCTACATGTTGCCAGGAGAGGACTTTGGGGCGATATGGGTGTACTTATTGTTCTGGATGCCTGATAGAGCAAAGGCACTGTGGGAGGGAGGGTCAGGAAAAGCACAGCCAGTTTCCCCAATTTCCTCTTCCATAGCTGGGTGGCTCCAGCAGACTTTCAAAACAATAGCTGGGCTTGGGTTGCTTCTGACACCTTCTCTCTTGGCACAATACGGGAGCCGCTGCTCCAAGAGGGAAAGGAATCACCCTTGTCTTTCATTCCTCTTCTCATGGCAGGGAGGCTGCAGGAAGAAGTGCATGCCGCATGTACATTTGCAATAGTGTGGGATGACAGTGATGGTAGCAGGGAAGTTAGAGAGCAGCAGGGGGCACCATGGTGCATTTATACCAGAAGGACTTGCAGTGGGTATGTCTTTTTTTTTCTTTAAATACAACATGTGTGTTTTAGACCCAGTGCGGTCTAGTGGGTTGAGTGTTGGACTATGATTCTGGAGGCCAGGGTTTCAGCCATGAAAATCCACTGGGTGATCTTGGGCAAGTTAGCCTCAGAGGATAGCAAACCGCCTCTGAACAAATCTTACCAAGAAAAAACCATGATAACTTCACCTTAGGGTCTCTATGAGTTAAAAACAACTTGAAGGTATATAACAACAACAAATATGTTTTTTGTGCATTTGTTTTAGATTAGTATTTTAAAGTTAATGGTGTAAATCCAACATCACTCATGTAGTTATGAACACTTAACTGTGTGTCATCTCCTGGCCCACTTTGTCAGCCAGCAGCCACACAGAATGATGAAGGTCTGTTCTGCTGATTATGATGCTGCAGCAGAGTGACTTTTCCAGCTCCCTCCCACCATTGATCTGTGATAGGATGAGGAGTTGTGACAGGGGCCGCACTTCTGATTCTTAGAAGGAGGGGCGGAGATGTCAGGCTGCTGCACCCCAATTGCCTGCATAAGAGACCTCTGTTGTTTGGTGCAACCGTGGCTGCTATAGTAGGTTTGGGGGAATACTGCGATCATGGTGATAGCTCCACAATTGTAAACAAGAATACTAAACAGTTACAAATGCATAAGTTGTAACTGCTCAACAGAATGCCAGCCATTGTTTAAATTAGATTGATTGTTTAATGCTTTTAAATCTTTCGTGTCACATACTGTTTTATCTATTTTGTTAAAAAAAGAGAGAGGTGGCAATCTTAAATCAGCATTAACATGGTTAAATGCACAGGGATTAAAATCCATTTGAACACTCAAAGCACTAAATCTAGATAGATGGATTTCTCAGTATTGGTTTCCCCCATCTTTCAATCTTTCAAAAATCTCAAGTGCTTTCCATCCCAAACAGGGTTCCCAAATCTCAGGGCCTGCTCCCTCTTCTCTAGTCGTTGGGGTAATAGGGAGGAATCTCAGGGTAAAAGTGCTGTCTCAAAAAGTATGTTTATGTTTTCCTCATTACTTAGACTTAGTGGGTTGTTTTTAGAAAAATTGATGGCATACTTTGGGTGATGATTAATATATTTTGCTTAATGGCATCATCAGGGATTCCCCTTGTAACATCATCCTTGTGACCTTAACAAGTTATCATCCTAAGATTTCAGGTTTCAGCTCTAAAATCTTGTGGCCAAAGATAGTCCTGAGCAGGCAACTCTTTATCTCACATATGAAGAAGCTTGTATATTTGGGCAATTCTTTTTTTTTTTTTAAATTAACTGAACTGAAAATTGTAACTCCATTGCAGTGCTGAGGTGGCTCAGGGAACATCTTGGATTCATTACCTCCACACTCCTCTGTTACACATACACACTCTCTCACTAGGGTTGCCAGATCTTAGGGCCTGGCCCTAGGTCTGTACTTTTCATGGGTCATCTTCAGGTGGAAGGTAAGTGTGCACATTTTCTAGTTTAGGAGAGCTGAGCTCCAAGCAAAGAGAAAGGACCATACGCAAATATGCAGCCTAGCTAGGAGAGCAGCAGCTTGCTAAAATTTGCAAGAATTCATTCATTTGTTGCTGCAACTTGCAAAGACTGTCTGGGCGTTTATGTAGCTTCATCCTTTCCTCTCAGTCATAGTGATGCCACGGCTCACCCTCCACTCTGTTCTGCATCCACTTTATGGCTAGAATAAATGTTCTATTTTAGGTGAGAAGGAATAATCCCCTCATTTCATCTTAATCTGGGAACAGCCCCTTTAGCTAAGATTTCTGTCCAGATTTCCAAACAGGAATATATGTTCCCTCTGTGCTTATTTTTAAATGACAAGCTATAAAGACCTGTGATTGATAAGTAATGTATAGCATTTTAATAACACCACCAGGGGCCATCCCTGTGTCTCAGGTTTGGGCTGATAAATCTCAGGGCCTGGGCCATCCCTAAACTGGCAAACCTATCTCTCACATACAAACACCAGATATCCCTGAGAAAAGGAAAAACTACTGCCTGCTCTGGAGCTTTCCTGTCTGTCTCCCTCCTTATTGGAAGTAATGAGGGAAAGTAAAAGGGGCTGTGTGTAGTATAAAAAAAGTCACAACGATAACAACAGCATCTTTGGGCATGGCAGTTCATCTACCGTAGATTTTCCTTCCTCTGTCTGTATGGAAGTTCTTTGCTCCAATATTTTTATTGCTCCCTTTCAAGATGAGGTGCCACACCCAAGGGGGTAAAACTAATTGAACTCACTGGGATTTATTTCTGAGTAAATGTGTTTAGGGCTTTGCTGCAAGGGGAAGCTGAAATGAAGCTTCTGAGGAGGAGCCATATACAACATGCTTGCTAAACCTGAGCATGAGCCAGTAAAGAAGCAACATTAGAGATTTCAAGTATTTGAGGTGGGTGGCAGGAGACATTCATAGCAAGGGTCCTTGCTGTCTTTTCAGTGGCGAGTTAAGATCTTTTTACTCCAACAAGCCTTTGGAAAATGATTATTAAATAGAGAAGATATGTAGTGGTGCTGTACTATTTTTGGTCTTTGTCCTAAACTAATATTTTCAATAGTTTTAATTCTGCTGTTAATATTGTTTTAATATCAACTTTTGTATGTTTTTAGCTACATGTGTTTTTATTGTAATTTCCTGTTTTTTTATGCCACCTTGAGTCCTAATCTGGGAGAAAGTTGGGATATAAATTAAGTGAGGAGGAGGGTGTCAAAAACCTTATTTGGCTATATTCAAGTATAAGAGGTTTTTTATTTTAAACTCACACTAAGCAGAGGACAAATAGAGATGCATCATGTTTTGTTTTTAGGTAATGGGGATTTATAATTTTTGCACACATTCTTAGGGTACAGGCTGCATTTACTGTTTATAAAAATAGTCAGTTGAGCCATTTCCACACTTCACAGCTATAGTACTATTATTCTGCTTTCAACATCCTGTGGAATATTGGGGTTTGTAGTTTACTGAGGCCAAAAGCTCTCTGGCTGAGAGTTCTAAATGTCCCTCCCTAAACTGCAAACCCCAGGATTCCATAGGATGTTGAAAGTAGAATAATAGCACTAAAACAGTGTAGTGCAGAAATGGCCTTGGTGTGAAGAACCTCATGAGCTTGCCGGATAAGTAAGAGTTCCTGAATAATAATCTTACAGGAAAAACAGGCCTTTCCCAAATGCTGCCCTTAGATTCTACCAAAGTTAGATACTTATGGTGAACATGTAAAAAAATCTGAATAAGACATTGTAATTGGGAGGGAGTGAGGAATTAATGATATAGCTACAAACAGATTCCAGAAACTAAACTCACACCTTTGGGGGCTGCAGTGTTGTCACTTCCCTACACAAGCTCAAATCCCCTTACCTGTGCATGTGCTCACACACATTGGCATATGTGGTCAGTAGTCAAAAAAATGTCCTACTCACTCTTCTCTGTTTCTCCATATTACTATTTTTTATAAAAAGATTCCATTAGCTCTGGTTTAGGTGTCTGTATTAATAATGTAATCTTGCAGTAAGGTCTGGAAATGCATTTGCATAAGCTTAGTGCCATTTTAGATGAAGCATCCCTCATTGCGGATAAAGCAGATGGACACAGCAGACACTTCTGATCTGATTCACTATGTAAACTGATAAAGTACAGGGGACCTTTTTGTGTCATTTTGTTTGCTTCAAATCCATTTAAATAAAACATTTTTAAAAAAACAGATAAAGCTTTGAGCCTGTAAGTGGGTTACCAGATTATGTGCTATCGCCATTTTAATTACATTTTGTTCCTTTTAATTTGTACATTTCTGTCAAATTGCACTTCTTTCTGGGAATGAGAGAATTTTCTAGCAGAATAATACAAGCAAGAGATGATACAATTTCCCCTCAAGTATTGTTGAAAACACTTCAAAGTCTACGCATGCTGCTCAGCAAAAGAGACTGGACCAGTTTAGCTCTCATTCCCTGTAGTCATTTTTACACATGGCCCTTAAACCAGCTTTTGTATTTCTCATGTTTTTAAAGTGAGTGGAAAACAGGTTGATTAGAATGTGATTTTCAGCTGAAACAGCTTTGTCTACTTTGCTAATCAATCAATGGTACAACTTCTGAGTTTTAAGGTACCTTAGATGGCATCTAGCACATCCATCTAGTTGTTCTGTGAAGGCATCTACATCGCACGTTGGCTGGAATCCTGTTAGTTAGCCATTGAATCAAATGTTGAATGGTAAATCCAGCTGATTCAGTGGCTCTACTCTAGTTAACAATGGGATTAAGGCCCTAGTGTTCAAACAGTCCCAGATTCAATCCCCCAATAGAAAATGGGATTTGGTAATAAGTGGTGTGAAAAAGCAGGGTCCTTTTCATGGTACATAATTATAGCACTATGGTTTAACTTTAACTACCATGAGAATATCCTATGGTATCTTAGGATCTGCAGTTTAGGGAGAAGCATTTAGAACTTTCAGTCAGAGAACTCCTCTGGTTCCTCTGATCAAACTACAAGTCCCAAAATTCCATAGGAGGCAGCCGTGGCAGCTAAAGTGGAATCAGAGGCCCTTTCTGCACCTGACCTTTTTTTGGCGCTGGGGTGCAGGGATTGCGCGAGCAGCCTCCGGTGAGAGGCTCACATGTCCTTGCTGCTTCGGCTCTGCACGAGCTGCCTGCTTGTGCAAGAGCCTCGCATCTTCCTTCCACAGTGTAGCCTGGGAGTTTCCCAGGCTGCGCTGGGGCAGGAAGCACAACCGGCACGGCTCCAGAGGCTCCGCACGCCAGGTAAGTGCGCGCGGGGCCCAGCAGCAATGCGCGATCGTGCACCATTTTTGGCTTCCAGCCGAAAATGAAAAGGTGCACGATCAGCGCCTGCTGGCCCCAGAGCATTGCGCGATTGTGAGTGCGTCATGCAGATCACTCTTCACAATTGCACAGCGGTCCAGGCACCTTTTCACATGGCAAATGCTGTGCGGAAAGGGCCATACTGGTTTATAATTGTGTATTATGAAAGGGCTTCTGTACCTCAGCCTAGTGGTGCTGCTAGGTAATTTTTAGACTTTGGACGTATTTGACTTTAAATGGAAGACATGTATCTACTTCAAAATATGATCAGTCACCCCAGTTGGGCATTGGTCACCATCCCATTGCTTATTCTCAAGTGAAGGTTGGACATCTGCCCCAAAGATGTTTTTTCCCTTTTCCTTTCTCTGACCAAGACTGTGGATATCTATTGCCAGTCAATGTTCCAGTGCTTGGCCAATGCCCTGGACAGAATGTAAGGCAGATCTGCTTGGAGGAAGAGAAGGAGCAGCAGCAGCATGTCTTCTGTGATCAAAGATAAATGTTAACTTGGGATGACACAAGCATTTCACTCCACATCATTGCTTGCTTCTTCGAGTGTAATAGTTGAGACCCAGATGTATGATAGTAAGAAGATTAGGGAATAGAACCATCTCTTTTCACAGCAGCTGCCTTCCCAGAGGAACAATGGTGCTGTGGTTATCAGCAGAAAGCTCATAATGGGGACATGTTTTGGCATTCTTTTTCCAAAGGAGACTAACATGACTACATGTTGGACAAAGCCCTGCCTGAAATGTTGCTGATGCAAATTTGAAAGAAATTATGTTAAGGCTGCATTCTATGCATACTTAATGTGGAAGTAGGATTGTGGCTGCTTTTCCTCAGAAAATGGAGGCAAATCAAAGTGTGGCCCTAGTTATACTGTTGTATGGATCCACATGAAAATGGGTCTGCAGTTGTAAAAGACTGAAGAACATGACTGTACACTCCGCAGTCACAACAGTTTGATATCATTTTAACCATCCTGTGTAATCCTGGGATTTTATACTATGGTGAAGGTACGTAGAATTCTCTGCCAGAGAACTCTAGTTTATTTACCTGATCTACAAATCCCAGGCTTCCATAGGGTGAAGCCTCAACAGTGAAAGTGGTATCAAACTGCTGTAAGTGTGTAGATAACATATACTCCATATCCATCCTCCCGTCTTCATGGGTCAGTGGTGATCTGAGGCACAGATACATCATACCTGATATGAGGTATGTATAAAAGCCAATCAGTGGCACTGTACGTGTGCCTCAGATTAGCATAAAAAGACGCAGATGCTATGGACTTGAGTCACATGCCTGTTTCTAGATGCATCACAATTCATCAGATCTGGTGTTTGTGACTGGAACAAGGAGTGGGGGGGGAAACCAAAGTGCACAATTACTTTCTACAATGGTGCCCTACTTCATTCCCAAGATAATCCTTCCCTCACTGTCCACTCTGTACTTTTCTGGGAAATTGGTACTGACACATCAGTGCATAATACAGCCAAGCTGGTTGTTCGGTGGACACATCAGTGCTTTATTATTTTCTACATATTTTGGTTGTACTTGGCATGGGGGTGGCATACTCGATAGTGCCCTGCATGTACACAAACATTGTTTCATATAAAAATTCTTACCATCACACAAAGAACACTATCCTGTAGCGCTTTCACACTACACAATTACAGCGCAACGATGCTACTTTAACTGCCATGGCAGTCTCCTAAGGAAAGCTGGGACTGGCAATTGAAGGACTGGCCTTTGGAATCTTCACCCAGGGAGCTCTTTTGCTGCTTCTGACTAAACTGCCAATCCTAGGATTGCACAGAGTGAAACCATAATGGTTGAACTGGAATCATAGCACTGTAATTGTACAGTGTGAAAGAGCTCCAGGATGGATGCATGCATGCATGCATGATATCACTTATCAGTTTCTCAGCTCCTATTATCTGCCCCATCTCTCCCTGAAATCAAGAAAGAGAAATCTAAAACTTTTTTTTAAAAATTAATTTCCTCCTTTCCTTGCCTGTATATGCTCAAATCCATACTTTCTATGATAGGAAATCCTTAGTGGATTCAGTAGTGGAAAAACTACATAAAGGTCACCAAAATGCCATTTTAACAAGTATGAACACTTAGGATTCCTGGGGATACATTTTGCAATAATGAAAGGACATTAAAGGACATTTAAAAAAAAAAGACCCAGATGATGGTGCTATTTGAACTGCACCCATTCTACTTCACATAATCTAGTTGCCTCATAATTCAGCATCTCAGATGCTGGATGTACGTCTTTGACAGACCTAGCTTTTCCTTCTCCTTTCTGTACAAAAGACATGCCCAAGGATGCCAGGTATCTGTAGGGAGATACTAGATTTATATTATTCCTTATCTGAGACCTCACTTTCTGCCCAGTGGCTCAGATATATATGAAACAGAAGCAGGAGTTTGTAGAAAGATGTAGCATCCTGATATAAATGCAACATAGAATCAAGCATGGTCCAAATTTGCCTGGGCCCACAGTTTCACAGGCAGGACAGACTGGGCTTCTTGAATCATTTACAGGTATTTCAAACACCTTCCTTGAATGTTCAGATTTATTTAGTTAGTCAGTTTAAAAGGTATATTATTTCCTCATCCTTTCTTCTCTGCACTTACACAATTAACAACTTGTAGACAATAACTAACCAAGATTATCTATGATTTAAGAATCTCACCATGGAATGAATACATATAACTTTTAGATAAATATAAAAGTTATGTAGATAAATATATGAACACTGTGATGAAAATGATAAAGAGGTAGGGATAGATAGATAAACTGCGGATCCAACAAAATTGTATTAAGAAAATTGAAAGGTGAAAGCGAGTTTGGATAAGCATGTGTAAATAGTCTCTGAGGAAATAGGTAAAAGGATGTTCTTTAAATGAATAGAGACAAACAAGGATTGTGAATAAGAATTTTGTCAATAATTGCCAAAACCACTCTCTGGCCCTTTCCGCACCTTACCTTTTTTCGGCACTGGGGTGTGGGGATCGCGCGAGCAGCCTCCAGAGAGAGGCTCTCGCATCCCTGCTACTTCAGCCCTGCATGAGCTGCCTGCTTCCAAGCAAGTAGCGCGAAAGCCCTGCCTCTTCCTTCCACAGCGCAGCCTGGGAATTTCCCAGGCTGTGCTGGGGCAAGAAGCGCAACCGCCGTGGCTCCGGAAGCTCTGCATGCCAGGCAAGTGCACGTGGGGCCCAGGAGCAATGAGTGATCGTGCACCATTTTCGGCTTCCAGCCGAAAATGAAAAGGTGCACGATCGGTGCCTGCTGGCCCCTGCAGCGTCGCGCGATTGTGAGTGCATCATGCAGATCACTCCTCACAATTGTGCGACCCTCCAGGGGCCCTTTTGCATGGCAAATGCTGTGCGGAAAGGGCCTCTGTTCTTTAATAATATTTTAACTGTTTATTTTGGTGTGTGTGTGTGTGTGTGTGTGTGTATAACAGAAGCATCCTGATACCAAAATGACTGTACAAATTAACCACAGTGATCTTTATGAGTGGACATTGCAAAGTCCAGTTATTAGCCTGCAGTTGAGGAGTTGAGTGGTACTTCAGTGCTTACGTGAAGTGGGGCCCAGCACAAAAGTATGCAAGGTCATCATTCTTTCAAAAAAAAAAAAAATTTGGGAGTGTGACTGACTGATTAGGATGGGAGCAGTCCAGGCACTGGGCATAGATGTGAGGCCTATTTTGGAATTTGTTAAGACGCCTGTAGCCCTGGTGTCCTTCCTCTGAGTTTGCTGCCAGACTATGAGTGACAGGAGGAGGAGAAGCCACCGAAAGGATTAATAGCAATGGAACTGGGAGAGTAGAGATGTAAATGAGTGAATAATATTTTGATACTGTCTTAAGAATCTAATGAGGTCACATTCGTCAGCTGTGCACACTCTTCTGGCCACCTAATTATATTGTGAGGATAGCATGAAAATGGAAATCATACTGAGCAGAGGATGACCCAGATGATACAAGGACAGGAAGGCCTGAACATGAAGAAACTTTGTGCTCCTTAATGAGGAAGCTGAACTCACTGTTGCTACTGGAGTACCAGAAGCTAGGGATATAACCTCCCCTGCAGTATTTTGGATCCTCCTACACATGGGAGAGCTGGGATGTGAGCCATGTACAGAAAGCAGGATGCCATGTGGGTTTCATAGCAGCTGTTCCAAAGCCTGTGGGCAGATGAGCAGGATGAGCAGGTGGACCACAGATAGCTGCAAGACCTAGTTTCTGTCTACCTGCTCCCCAAGTCAAGCCAGAAATAGAGAGAATAAGGAGACAATCAGGATTGAGATGAAAGCCCATGTGAATGCTCATCAGCTCCGCTCTCATCAGCTTTTCATAAGAATCTTGGGGGGGAGTCAATAAGAGGGGACCAACAAGGCTAGTGTCTGTGAAGAGGTTCCCAACTGATACAGAGCAAAATAGAACAGAAACAGGAGACAATCAAGCTGGACTTGTAGGGCATTTGAGAGCAAATAGAGGATATGGTGGGCAAATTCAACTGCAGCTTTCAGTGTAGGTCTTTGGGAGAAAGGGCACAGCAGAAATGAGCAGGAAGGTCCTCACACACATTAGAGGTGGCTTTCAACATGTTAAATGAAGTACAATAAACTATACTTCCTCTAAAGAGCTCCTGTAGACCAAAGCAAAACTAACATTCACAGGCAGGCAGTGGCATATCTAGGCTCAACAGCACCTAGAGCAAGCATGGAAGTTGTGCCCCTAGGTGCTGCTGCCGCTGCCCTCTCCCCCCGCAATTGGCCAGGAAGGACCCTGGCAGAAGTGGAGGGGCAGTGGCGGCAAGGAGGAGGGGGTGGGGCAAGCAGGGGGGCAGGCTACTGCTCCCACCACTGCCACTGCTGCTTCCTCCCCACTAGGCCAGGAAGGAGACTGGCGGGGGGCAAGTGGACAGCATCAGGCCAGGCCTGGGTGGGAGGGTGCAGGGATGGCTTTTTTGCACCATCCTGGCATTGGCACCCAGGGCACACGTCCCAGTTGCCCCACCCTAGATACACCTCTGCAGGTAGGATCACAGGTGAAAGGAAGATTATTATGGCCTGTCTGCAGATTTGGGTTTTGTTCTGTTCTCAAGGACCTTCTTTGTTTTTTTGTAGTCATTGCAGAGGTTGGTATTCCTTACTCCCTCTACAGTGACCAATGCCACACACACCTGGGCCATACTATAGAGATTATACAGTCCACCCCACCCCTGCTATTCCATGGCTGATGAAGAATGAGGAGGTGATTGGAGAAGCTTCTGGTGATGTCTCCATGGCCAGACACAAAATGACGACATCATCCACTGACACCTCTGAAGCACCCTAGTAGACCTCAGCAGACGGTGTGAAAGAGGGACTTGCTCATGAGAAGCCTTCCTGTACAAACGGCTCCTTCTTAGAGTAGTCATTAACCAAGTTTAGATGCTGGTGTCCCCTGGGGCTATGAGGTGCTCAGCCTCCTCTTCCATCTCTGACACGGAGGTCCCCACTTCTAGACTTCTAGGCCTTGTCACCCCTGGGACTTCTAGAACAGACTGAAGGTCCCTCAGCCTGGGCTGCTCCTAGGGACGGTCTTCCTTAGGAGGCTCAGTTCCAAATTGTTGCCCAGAGAATTCCTCCATATTTGGATATGACGTAACTGCTACTAACCTGCACTTTCCCAAGGACAGAAGTCAGTGTCTGATGATTAGGGAACGGATCACTTTACCCACACCCACCAATTGTCCTAATTTGAAGAGGAGAACCCCAGTTAAACTTTGGCTGTCCCACTTTTTCATCTGATTTTAAAATGTCCCAATTTCTTTCTCCTCTTCCCCAGATTCCCCCTTTGTCCTCAGCTTAATTCAGTCATTGCAAACTGAAACCATTTCCACATGTTACCTGATCCCATCACCCTTTGCTGGGAAGGGAGCGTGACAGGAATGCTCCCCTCTGCACCCAACCAGCTCCCTGCAGAAGGCAGGGTGACACACACAGTGTCACAGTGCAGCCAGGTTCCTTCCCATGCTGCATTGGGGAAGGAAGTGCCTCCATCACACTTCCTTGCCCTTCTGCGTGGCAGGTAAGTCTGGGAGCATCACACGATCACAGGCACTTAATTGGATTTATTCTATTAAGCAAATAAACTGTGATCGCAATGGTGGGGGCAGGATGGCAGCAGGACCATGACTACACCATGTAGAAGCACGACCCATGGACTGCTGCCATCCATGTCCCCATAGCAAGACTGTGGAAATGGCATGAGTTCAAAGTACAAAAGTAATTTTGCATTTTGAAAAGTAAGTATTCAATTAACTCAGTGTAGGGGAATGGAGAGAAGGGGGTAGAATCTTACCTTTCCCTGTAGGTTCAGGCAAAAGGCAACTGCTGCAGCCTCTCATAGCTCATGTCTTCTTTCACATTAATAACTTTTGCCATTTGACCACACTCTGGTGCTGTTTGACCTTGCATGTCCTGTTATTTATCTGTGAAATGCTGGAGACTATGTTTTACCTTGTAGTTGAGGAGACAAATGTCAAGAAAGCAAGCGATGGATGACTTTTCAATGAACTATCATTGTACTAAGCACTTTAACTTGCTAGCAGATTACAGTCTAAGCAAGGCATTGAATCATAATCATAACAAAAAGGTGAGGAGTACAACATTTCATTGACTCATTGGTTGGCACAACCAACTAAAAATCTTTTGATTGAATGAGACCATGTCTTTGGCTAATCTGCCAACTTTTGAGGGGAAGGAGGGGAGACCTTAAATATTTTCATAGAATCATAGAAATGTAGAGTTGGAAGAGACCACACGGGCCATCCAGTCCAACCCCCTGCCATGCAGGAACACCCTCAAAGCACTCCCGACAGATGGCCATCCAGCCTCTGCTTAAAAACCTCCAAAGAAGGAGACTCCACCACACTCCGAGGCAGCATATTCCACTGCCAAACAGCTCTGACCATCAGGAAGTTCTTCCTGAGGTTCAAGTGGAATCTCCTTTCCTGCAGCTTGAATCCATTGCTCCTTGTTCTGGTCTCTGGAGCAGCAGAAAACAAGCCCTCTCCTTCCTCTACATGGCATCCCTTCAAATATTTAAACATGGCTATCATGTCCTTTCTTAACCTTCTCTTCTGCAGACTAAACATACCCAGCTCTCTGAGTCTATCCTCACAGGGCATGGCTTCCAGGCCTCTAACCATTTTGATTGCCCTCCTCTGGACCTGCTCCAGCCTGACCATGTCGTTCTTGAATTGGGGTGCCCAGAACTGGACACAGTATTCAAAATGAGGTCTAACCAAAGCAGAGTATAATGGTATCAGTACCTCCCTTGATCTAGACACCATACTCCTATTGATGCAGCCGAGAATTGCATTGGCTTTCTTGGCTGCCGCATCACACTGCTGACTCATGTTCAGCTTGTGGTCTATTAAAACTCCTAGATCCCTTTCACACGTACTGCTATCCAGCCACGTGTCCCCCATCCTATATTTCTGTATTCCATTTTTTCTACCTAAGTGTAGGACCTTACACTTCTCTCTGTTGAATTTCATTTTGTTAGATTTGGCCCAGCTCTCCAATCTATCCAGGTCATTTTGAATTTTGATTCTGTCCTCTGGCGTATTAGCAACCCCTCCCAATTTGGAGTCATCTGCAAATTTGATGAGCATGCCCTCTATTCCTTCATCCAAGTCGTTGATGAAGATATTGAACAGCACTGGGCCCAGGGCAGAAACCTGTGGCACCCCGCTAGTCACTTCTCTCCAGGATGAAAAGCAGCCATTCATGATCACCCTTTGGGTTCGGTCAGTCAACCAATTACAAATCCAACTAACAGTAGCCCTGTCCAGCCTGTATTTTACTAGCTTCTTTGCAAGAATGTCATGTGGAACTTTGTCAAAGGCCTTACTGAAATTGAGAAATGCTACATCCACGGCATTCCCTTCATCTATCAAGGTAGTAACTCTATCATAAAAAGAGATAAGATTAGTCTGGCATGACTTATTTTTGAGAAATCCATGTTGACTTCTCGTGATTACCGCATTGCTTTCTAAGTGATTAGAAACTGACTGCTTAATGATCTGCTCCAGAATCTTTCCGGGTACTGACGTCAGGCTGACTGGGCAATAATTATTTGGGCCCTCTTTTTTCCCCTTCTTGAAGATGGGGATAACATTTGCCCTCTTCCAGTCTGCTGGAACTTCTCCTGTCCTCCAAGATTTCTCAAAGATTATAGCAAGCGGTTCCAAAATGACCTCTGCCAGTTCTTTTAATATCCTAGGATGCAATTCATCTGGCCCTGGAGACTTGAATTCATCCAGTGTGGCCAGGTATTCCTGTACCACCTCTCTACCTATTATGTGCCGCATTTCCCCTGCTTCCTCACCTGCTCCCCAACCGCCAGGTTGAGTGCTTGTATCCTTCTGGGAAAAAACTGAGGCAAAGAAGGTGTTAAGTAGTTCTGCCTTTTCTCTTCCCCCTGTTAGTATTTCGCCATCTTCTCTGCGCAGCGACCCTATCGTCTCCTTCTTTTTCCTTTTGCTACGGACATATTTTAAAAAGCCCTTTTTATTGTTTTTGATGTCTCTGGCCAGCCTAAGTTCGTTCTGTGCTTTAGCCTTTCTGACCTCCTCCCTACATCTCCTAGCTACTTGCTTAAATACTTCTTTGGTGGTTTCCCCCTTCTTCCATTTCCTGTACATGTTTCTCTTAACACTTAGCTCAACTGAGAGTTCTTCAGTCAACCATTCTGGTTTCTTCAGATGCCTTCCATTTTTCCTCCTTATTGGCACAGTTTTAGACTGTGCCTTCAGTATCTCCCTTTTAAGGAACTCCCATGCCTCCTGAACTCCTTTCCCTTTCACTATTCTTGACCACGGAATTCCAGCCAGCAGCTCCCTAAGTTTACAGAAGCCTGCTTTTTTTAAAATCTAAGATGAGTGTCTGGCTACACTTATCTTCTCCTTCCCACTGAATGCCAAATTCCAATAGGGCATGGTCACTCCCCCCTAAAGATCCAACCACTTCTACCTCATTAACAAGGTCATCCCTGTTGGTCAGGATCAGATCTAGAATATTTGATCCCCTTGTGGCTTCTTCCACCTTCTGGACCATGAAATTGTCTGCAAGACAAGCAAGAAACTTGCTGGACCTTGCTGTCTTGGCAGAGTTTGACTGCCAACATATATCTGGGTAATTGAAATCTCCTATTATTACTGTATCTCTCCTTTTTGAATGTGCAGTCATTTGGTTGAGGAAGGCATCATCAAAGTCCTCAGTCTGGGTTGGAGGTCTGTAGTAAACCCCCACCAGAATATCCCCATTGTTTCTCACTCCCTTAATTCTTACCCAGATGCTCTCGACCTGGCTTTCTGGGTTTAAGTCACGGATCTCTTCACAGGTGAAAACATCCTTGACAAACAAGGCTACTCCTCCTCCTTTCTTGTTTGGTCTATTTTTACAAAATAGGCTATACCCCTCTATTCCTACATTCCAATCATGAGACTCATCCCACCAGGTCTCAGTGATGCCTATCAAATTGTATTTATTTTGTTGTACTAGGAGTTCAAGTTCATCTTGCTTGTTTCCCATACTCCGTGCATTAGTGTAGAGACACTTAAGTCCCCGGGCCCTTCCTGCAAGTCCTGTACTATAGTTTCTACTCCTCCCGCCACTGGCCGCTTGTATTACTTGTCCAATATCATTTGGGCCTTTTCCCCCTGCACTTGCCGAGTCCTGGCCTTGAATAATATTGTCTCCCTTCCCAGCGGAACTTAGTTTAAAGACCTCTGAATCCTCCTTGCGAGATTGTTTGCAAAAATATTCCTGCCAAGTTTCGTAAGGTGCAGCCCATCCCTTGCCAGAAGCCCACGTTCATGGAAATTCAGGCCGTGTTCCAAAAACCCAAACCGTTGCCGGCAGCACCATGTGTGGAGCCAGTTGTTGACCTCTGCTATTGCCCTTTCCCCATGTGCAACATATCCTTGAACAGGGAGGAGAGACGAAATAACCACCTGCGCACCAAGGTCCTTAAGCTTCATCCCCATAAGCTCGTAGTCCTTTGCAATGTGGTAAAAGCTGCTCCTCGCAGTGTCATTGGTTCCGACATGAACCGACATTTTAAATAAAAGTACTCTGAAAACCCCTGCAGGTGGTAGGCATAACTTTGGAAGTGGTATCTCAAGACTGTTTCTCGCAAGATGCAGTAGGAATTAGTTGGCCCTTCAGATGTTTTTGTCCTTCAGTTCCCAGCATTGGCTATGCTGGCTATAGGCCCTTTCCGCAACTCATCTTTTTGCAGAGCTGGGGTGCGGGGATCGCGCAAGCAGCCTCTTGCAAGAGGCTCTCGCATCCCCATTGCTTCAGCTCCGCAGCTGCTGCCTGCTCGCAAGCAGGTAGTGCGAGAACCCCTCCTCTTCCTTCTACAGTGCAGCCTGGGATTTTCCCAGGCTGCGCTGGGGCAGGAAGCGCGAGTGCCATGGCTCCAGAGCTCCGCATACACGGCAAGAGCGCACAGGGCCCCGGAGCGATGCACGATCACGCACCATTTTCAGCTCAAAGCTGAAAATGAAGTAGTGCACGACCGGCACCTGCCAGCCCCTGGAGCATCGCACGATTGCAAGTGAGTCATGTGGACTGCTCCTCACAGTCGCGCTATGCTCCAGGGGCCCTTTCACATGGCAAATGCCGTGTGAAAAGGGTCATGACTGCAGGTGGTTGCAGTCCATTAAGTTCTCACCCTCTTTTAAGATGATGTCTTCTATGAAATGTCCCTCACCAAAAAACTGGTGGGGGGGGGCTTGATTCTTCTTACTCATACTCAGATTTATGCAGCTGTGTTAATTAGCAAAATCATACAATTAATCAGCCTTTAATTGGGTGACAGTCCTCCTAATAAACACCAAATGGTGCTTCTTATGTGCCAGACACAAGAGAGAGGGGGCTGCACAGGAAGAGGCAGCTCTGTCCCCATTCTTTTGTTTTGATTGCAAGAAGAGAAGAGAGACACAAAAATGTGGCACAGTTTTGGAACCTGATATTCAGACAGGGCTCATAGGAGATGAATGTTTGCTACTGTATGTGACAAGATTATTTGCCTTTTGTGTCACAGGTCACCAAGAAAGGCATTGATTTTCTACTGTTTTCTGTTCCTTTAAAAATGGCTATTTAATCCTTCTCTCAGGCAGTAAACTTAAGTCCATTTTGGAGCATGATGAGTGCAAGGACTCTGGGTTGTAATTTTGTCCATGCTTCTCGGTCCTGAGAATAAGCTCTGTTGAACACAATGAACAAATGGCATTGCACAACTGCAATCCTGTGCATACCATTATCAGAGTAACCACAGCTGAACTCAGTGGCATTCACTTCAAAATAGATGCATAGGATCTTCCAGGCCTTTAAAAAAAATTGTAAAGACGGTGCTTGGCAGACATCCTTAAATTCAGGCTGAGCATCTTAACCTCAAACTACAGAATTCTAAGGCCAACTTATATGCCATCAGAAACAGAAGAGTTGTCTCCAAATTACTGGATCTTTGGTTTCCTAATGTGATGCTAGCATTTTGCCCAAACAAACAAGATGACTCCTCTTTGCCATTGTTAGCTATGATGACATGATGATGATGATGACGACGATGATATGATGATGGTTATCCAGTAACCCAGGAATCTGCTTTAACTTCAGAAGTGAGAGGGGCAGCAAGTCTACTCATGTACACTCAGATGAGCCATTCTTTGCAGAATCTTCTTCTGGCCCCAGGCCAATCCTAGTTTTAGGGAGAGGGAAGCAGCCACCTCAGGAAGCAGATGTTGAGGGTCAGCACTGGCAGCTACCAGGATTCCTCCTGAGCATCCTGGACTGGATAGGAGGACAGGGCTATGTGTGCCATACAGCCTACTCTCTCTTCAGTTAGTCTATTCTCCTTAGGTGTGATGGTGCATGCTCTTTTGCAGTGTGCCCCCACTGCTGCCACTTCTTGGAGCAAGATATTACAATGTCTTTGAAACTTTCATCTGGACATCCTGTTGCTATCTGCTGGATGGGTAGCCTTCAATGCAACACACCTCAGTTGCTGCTGCCAGACCTGTAGGTGCCCTCCCTGATCACACTCCATTTGGAGGAGCCAAACCCAGGGGTGCTATGGCTTGGGTGCATCCCTGGACTAACTGTGAGTAAGAATAGAAGACAAAGACTTCCCTTAACACTTTCAGGGTGGGAAACATTGAACTGATAGGAAACATATTCAGGGGTAGCCATTCAGGAAAATACAGTAAGATCCAAAATCCACAAAAAAGTGATAACTTTGTTGGTCAATTGAAATGCATGAAACGCATCATGCAAGCTTCTAAAGCTCCACTGACTTCTTCATCAGGCAAAAGATGTTAAGAAAATAATGCAGGAGAAGAAAGATGATAGTGGTAGAGTCAGAGGCCTACATTTAGTTTTTTCTGTTGTAGTTTAGTTTTTTCTGGAGGGATCTCAATGCAGGCAGAGGCCAGTCCCCTCGTTGGTCATGTGGGGACCAGGAACAAAGGGCAATAAATGACAGGTTGTAAAATTTCAACTCCAGTAGAAACAGAAAAGTAACTTCCCTTGAGACCTGGGTTGTCCCCGTCCTGTATGAAGCTAAGTGCTCCTTTCTTTGGCAGAGAACATTGAATTTCTCAAGAAGTACCTGTACTAGAATTATAAAATCATAGAGTTGGAAGAGACCACAGGGGCCATTGAGTCCAACCCCCTGCTATGCAGGAACACCCATGAAAGCATTCCCAACAGATGGCCATCCAGCCTCTGCTTAAAAACCTCCAAAGAAGGAGACTCTACCACACTCCGAGGCAGCATATTCCACTGCCGGACAGCTCTGACCGTCAGGAAATTCTTCCTGGGGTTCAGGTGGAATCTCCTTTCCTGTAGCTTGAACCCGTTGCTCCTTGTCCTAGTCTCTGGAGTAGCAGAAAACAAGCCCGCTGCCTCCTCAACATGATATCCTTTCTAATATTTAAACATGACTATCATGTCCCCTCTTAACCTTCCCTTCTGCAGACTAAAGATACCCAGCTCCCTAAGCTGTTCCTCATAGGGCATGGCTTCCAGACCCTTTACCATTTTAGTCACCCTCCTCTGGACACATTCTAGCTTGTTGATATCCTTCTTGACTTGAGGTGCCCAGAACTGGACACAGTATTCCAAATGAGACCTAACCAATGCAGAATAGAGTGGTACCATTACCTCCCTCGATCTAGACACCATACTCCTATTGATGCAACCAAGAACTGAGTTGGCTTTCTTGGCTGCTGCATCACACTGCTGACTCATGTTCAGCTTGTGATCCACCAAGACTCCTAGATCCCTTTCACATTTACTGTTATCCAGCCACATGTCCCCCATCCTACATTTCTGCATTCCATTTTTTCTGCCTAAGTGTAGGACCTTACATTTCTCTCTGTTAAATTAATTTTATTAGCTTTGGCCCAGCTCTCCAATCTGTCAAGGTCATTTTGAATTTTGATCCTGTCCTCTGGCATATTAGGAACCCTCCCAATCTGGTGTCATCTGCAAATTTGAACAGCATGCCCTCTACTCCTTCATCCAAGTCATTGATGAAGATGTTGAATAGCACTGGGCCCAGGACAGAACCCTGTGGCACCCCACTAGTCACTTCACCATAAGTCAAAAACTACTTGAAGGCACACAACAACAACATAGGTAAAATTTGACAATTGTAGTCCAAATAAAAGAATTTTTCCTTTGTTGGAGGTAAAAACCTCAAAGAGTTAAGTCCCAGTCCATTAGGTCCCTCTTCTTAAAGTTTCCCTGTTGTGGCAAAGTTTGGTACCTTTAAATCCAAGAAACATATTCAGGGGTAGCTCTGTTGGCCATTCAGCTAATGTTAGGTATTCCTTGTAGTTTCTCCCTGTTATGCTGCATGTGTTGCTTGTAAACCAGTTGAGAAGGGCTTGATCCGGAACCTGAAAAAAGAGGAACAATAACGCCATACCGTTGGATGTGACCTATGGGTTTAAAATGAATGGGATAGAACTTTAATCTTGCCGTGAAGGAGTGCTGTTATGTTCTATGAACATACACTTCTGTTCCCCAAATGTAGTTTTGCATGTATTTCTTATGTATCCCAAGAAAAATTACAAGCATGTGTTTTTAATGAAGATAGTATCTTGACATTTCAATGAAAAATAATAATACTCCCCAATAAAAAAAAAACACAATAAAAATCTCTAATTTGTAATAGTAAAAGGCCCATACTAACATCAAGACATGTCATGGCCTACTGGAAGCTACTCTGCCTTTGTTTCCTATTGACATATGACTGGAAAAGCTGCAGAGTGGTTTTAATAAGGCAGAATAATATTTTTGATAAGTTCTACAAAGCTGAGTCTGAAAAATGTGTAAGCAGCTGCCTCAGCTGCAAGCCAATAAATTATATTCAGAAAGGATGCTTGCTTATTCTAGGACTTAAAAACTGAAGTGGAGATTCAATTTCATCTTCAACGTCATGCTGGAGAACTAGGATTCATAGATAACTGTTTATTCAAACCTCAGCCACATTATTAAAACACTGTTTGATGACAAGTAAGCTGCTGGCTCTGTGCCTAACTGCAGGTCCAACAGAAGTGACAGCAATTTCCATCAGAAGAGTAATTACACCAGCTTTTACAAATGGCTTTTACAAATTTAGGTTAGTCCTAATGATGTGCTGAAGACTTAGTAGTACAAGTGCTAGACTGGAGTGTACCAACCTAGCCAGTCATAAGATTTCCCTCCTGTAAGCATTAGAGTAACACCCCATGTGGATCCATTTCTTCCCACTATGACTGGATGTGAGGATGTTCACAGTGCCTCCATAGCCATGGGAATGACCACTCAACTACTGGGCAATGTGGCTGTGCATTTTCTCTCTCCCCTTTCCAGTAATGCTTTGTGGAATGCTATAGGCCACAGAGGCACTGTGAGGAGAAATGGCCCTGCATCAGGAAGGAACTTGAATGTGTTACAGGTCATGTTGTAACCTGTAAATATTACTATAAGGGGGTAGGAGTGATAATGAGGACATCATGTCACTATTTCTGTGAAATAACATGGTCACCTCTGACAGCACCAATGTGTGTGCGTATACCATTGTCAGAATTTTCCTAAATGTTGGCTTTGGACAGTAATTCAAAGGGATTTGAGCTATTTGGGGCCATGTTTCTATTTTTAAGTATATTTTAAAAAAAAATCAAGGAAAGTCAGGCAATGCATGCATGATAAACATGTGACTGATGTGACTGATATGTCACTCATGTGACTCAAAAATAATGTTGAACAAGTAACATAGCTCCTTAGAAAAAGCAAAAAGTTAATGCTAGTGTATTGACAATGCCGGTATTTGAAAATAATATGTCTATGGCTATGTAGGTTCCCCAAACAGAACACTCTTGCTCCAAAATTACATATGCTTCCATCAGAGAAACAAAGATCAGACCTATTTTCTCCTAAGCTTTTATTTTTACTTTTTATTTCCTGCAACCAACTGCCAGAAAATTTACCAACTTGGGCTTGAGGATGGTTTTAATCTTGGCACAGTGGTGTTGGTGTCAGGACAATAAAACTCTGGGACAGAGGAAACTAACATCTACAAGAAATAGTGCCCTCTATATGCCAAAGGAAGCCACCTGTCCTCTGTGCTGTCAACTAAGGCACACTTCCTAGGATTCTTTGGGAGAAGCCATAATCTTTAAACTCAGTGGCAGAGCTTGGAGTTCATGTGGGGGGGAGAGGGCATGGCCACAGTGTGTGGGGGTGTGGCTGTGATGGACAGGGCAGGGCTACGGCACGTGGGGGAGGGCAAGCAAGGAACCGGGATGCCCCCAAAAAATTGCCGCCGGAGGCAAACCACCCCCATCGGCCCCCTGTCCTTATGCGACTGTTTAAACTGGTGCTTTCACTAGTCTAAAATCCGTATGTAAGGTCATCTGCAATGTTCATATAAACATACACTTTTGCATGTGAGTTAGCAGGACAAGAGAATGAGTGCAGAGTGTTGCAGCCCTTGAGGACATGTGGATCTCCCCCCTTCCCTCGTGAACTGTGCTTCCGCCTTTATTACACTCCAAAAACAAAATCTGTGCTTCAGACTGCCAGCTTCTGACCAGCAATGGATCTATGGGAAGGAGTAATCAAGCTGCTCCACATTCTCCCACCACGAGATTGGTCAAATTTAAAGGGGAAAAAAAGTGGTGCAAAACAAGGAGTGTCTTAAAGGAACAAGTTCTGTTCTGCAGATCTGTATCCATCTAGTTTTAGAAGACAGCTCTGGAATTCCACAGATGGAGTCTCTGAATTAAAAGATCTTCTGATAAGAAGGACATTTGGCAACCTTGTTGTCCAGCAGCCGCTCACTTCTTCCCTCCCTCAGCCAGCCACAGCTGCACACCCTCCAGCAGGCCCTTGGGTACTGCAGCAGCAGCAACGTGGCTGAAGGAGCCAGCCTGACAAATAAGAAACAGAGGGTCCCTCTGTCCCACTCCAAGGAACAGGAAGCCCTTAACTGGAAAATGGCAGCTGTATGCCCATTAAAATAAGATTACCCTATGACAGAACACTGAGGGATCTTGAGCCCTCTAGATGTTGTTGGACTGAATCTCCCATTAGCCGCAGCCAGCATAAGGGATGGTGGGAACTGCAGCCCAACTATATCTGGAGAGCCACATGCCCTCTGCTGCAGCCCTACACCTTTATCTTTCCACTTTGCCCTTCTTGTTTTGACACAAAGAACACATAAACACACATGGATAAAAAAAATAATAATCAAAGTTTGCATAATTATCAGTGGGCATCCTTTCCTTCTTACAAATAATATTAGTTCAAATTAGATTCAGTGGTTTATTCATTTCCTTCTTCTCCTGTCCTCTTATAACCCATCTTGCTTCTTCTATTGTCATTGTCAGGATGAAAAAGTGACTGTTCAAGGAAGCCTTGAATGGAGTTGGTAATTTGGTTTGGGGCCTGGGGGTTACTGTGTCCCATATTCTTGTTGTAATTTCATTGGGTTATGGGTTTGGGGCATTGTAAATTGCTGCTTTATGTTTGTGGATGTTGTAAATTTCCCCTTAAATGTTATGGGGTTATAAAATTTGCTTCATTATTTATACCGGGAGAAGGGAACACGTGTTACAACTCCCATCAGCCCTAGCCAACATAGCCAATGGTGAAGGATGATGGATGAAGGATGACTTGCAGTCCAACAGTGTCTGGAGAGCCAGGCTTTGGCCATCTTGCTTTGTAGGCTGCCTTTCAGGGTTAGCTATCCGAAGGCTATTCACAGCATATTAAAACATAGTATTTTGAAACTTTCAAATGATGAAATTCTAATGGGAAAAAATCCCAGCATATCTAATAATACAATAGCAGTAGCTAAAAGCAAAGGTCTTGATCAAATGCATATTCCCAAGTAAGTTAGACCCTTTGTATCACTTGATGGATGTTAAATAAATAGTGTACGTAAAAAGTGTACATCCATTTGATTCAATGGGTCTACTCTTGTTGGGACTAGGGCCCTTTCTGCTTGACGCACCCAACCCACCATGGGAATGGGAGAAGGACAGGGCTGGGACTTTGCTTATGCATGATGTTGTCCCAATCCCATCCTTCCCCCATCCCCAGCCAGTGCATCGGGTTTTCCACATCAATGACCAGTGATTGCGCTGGCCTCCTGTTACATACCTGGGACAGTACCCAGCTGCGCTGTGGCAGGAAGAGGTGTGACCATCCTGCTTCCTGCTTCCCAGAGGCAGCCTGTGCAGAGGGGAGCACTCCATCACACATCACCAGATGCCACTGGGACAAAGGGCCTAGGAACTGGATTTAGGCAGCTATCAGCAAATAAAACAGTCCTTGAATTGATTTAATTTCTGTAAGTCACTTTGGATGATATACACCTAAGTTTGTATATGTTGTCATAAATGAAACATATGCAGAGGAAACAAATACCCATTTTCCTACAGTACATTTACAAAACTTGTGAGTCCTTAACGTCGGTCTACGTGGACTTGCACGTACTGTATATTACTGCCAATACTACTGGATAATGGAGCATTTCAGGTGATGCTCAGCAGTGGTGGGCAAAAGGTGCTTCACAGAAGCTAGTCTCCCATTAATAATCCTCTCATGGAAGAACCGTTGATAAGCTGCAGAGGAACCACTAGGTTCTCCAGAAAGCAATTACTCTTAACACAAGGGAATCCAGAAAGGCCTGGAGTTCCACAATATTAAATCCACATAGTCATTTAAAGTGTGCTGGCTCAATAAAAGTCTGCAATATCAGGCTTCAGGGCATTTACATTTGCCAAAGCCAACTATTTAAGCAGCACATGACTAATGACTTATTAGCACATTCTCCCAGAACAGCATACTAATGACCACCTTTGAAAATCAATGGGAGAGCAAGACAAGGTATATTAAAAAGTAGAATGAACTGAACCTTCCACTCATATTTGGAAATGGACCAACAGTTTCTGACCATCTGTATTCTATCACTCACTTGATATTACATTGAATGTTTCCAAAATGGCTTTCTGTTCTTTAATACTTATGGCTGTCTATGAGGGTTGCTAGATCAAGATCATCTTGGACACTGACACCTGAGGGGCAAAACCTCAGATCCAAAGAAAGGCCCCTTGTGATGGTACAAGGGGAGGGCACTGGTGATATCCAAAGCTGATGTCAAGAGGGGTAGCCATTTGGTAATGTCACTAATCAGGATGCCTTAAGCATTAACAAGAATTTCACAGAGGGCACCATTCATTTTTTAAAAACACACACATACACACAAAGTCTAACAAACAAGAAATACACATACACACTTTTCAAGGTAACTATCTTGCCCTAATATATTTCCCCCTTGTCCTGAAGACTGAAGAAAGAGGCCACGGTTCCCTGAGATCTGGGAACCTTATAATACGTACACACTGGTTGGTTTAGGTCAGGGATATAAAATATTCTTGGCACAGCTAGGAAACATTATTTTATTGGACTATAATTTCCAGAATCCCCAATTTAGCAAGCCCACAACCTGCATTGGCAGTTGGGGGCAGGGACAATACAACTGTACATGCATTCAGGTGGGGAGTGGAGGTTTTCATCTCATCCTGCTGTTACAATCATGGATGAGCTCTAAGTTGTTGTGGGTAAGGGAGACTACTTGGAGGATGCAGAAGCGGGAGGGTACCTGCTTCTCTCCTCCCCTGCTCCAGGACCCTAGTGAGCCTTAATGCCTCTGCATTGCATTGCATGATTCTGGTTCTTTGAGGTTCTTGGAGAAGAAGATTTCACCCTTTACCCTGAGTTAGTGCTTTCTACTACTCCGAACAGCATTAAAAACATTGATGTTGATCAGTGTGTGGAAGGCAACATGGGAGTGACAGGACACACATTAGGGAGCTGCTTACAAGTTGTGCACTCCTGCTTTCTGTAAAAAGCTTAGGTGAGCCAAAACATCAAGAAGCATGGGCTAAATCCAATGTTAGCCCAATGTTAGTCACAAGTAACCTAAATTCCATCCATTTAAATGGGGCTGCTTTAGGTAGGACTAATGTTGGATTTAGCCCAGGAGTAGCAATCATATGAGCCTCCAGATGTTGTTGGACATTCACTCCCAGCAGACCTAGGACCAGCATAGCCAATGGTGAGGAACGCTGGGAGCTGGACTACAACAAGATCTAGAAGGCCATGCTGTGGCCACCCCAATTGAGACCATTGTTGGGCTCTGTGATAATGAGCTCCCATTGCCTAGGCAACACAGTGAAGAGAGGTAGATCTCTCTACAGGTAAACAATGGGTTAATGAGGTGCTGGGTTTAGGTTATATTTGATTGGGGGTCAGCATCACAGAGGACATTGGTGGTCAGGAGAGATAATTGCCCAATCAGGGGGAGAAAGGTGAGGGCCTTTGAGATGCTTCAGTTAAGAAGTTTTAAAAGGCCTCAGGGGATCATGAGGCAGAGAGAAGAACAAAGGAACTTGAGAGAGCTGGTAGTAAGTTGGCAGCAGTCCAATCTCCCAGCTTCTTCTCCTTTTCCTCCTTCAGACCATCTCAGCATTGGGATCAAAATGTGAGTAGACAGGGCTTTTTGTCAGTTAGTCATGTTAGGATTTCTGTTTATTTTAAAGCTCTGGCTGAAATGATATAACTGTCTGTAACTTGTAATCCCTAAGTGAGCCTGGAGGAAGAATCCTTCGTGTATGGTGATACCTTTTGTTATTATATTGCCTGTTCTTAGAATAAAATGCTTTCCTTAAAGAATTCCTGCTCCACCTCTCTATCTTCACATGCTTTTGCCGGTTATGCTCACCAATAGAATTCCTCTCTCCTGGAGAGGGTGGGGGAAGGAAGGGGGCTCTAGCTTTCAAGAGTCTTTTTCCCCAGTGGTGTCCTACTGTGTCATGGAATAGGGTTTTTAATGCTGTAGGTCAGAGCTTTCCAGACTTTTCATGTTGGTGACACGTTTTTTAGACGTGCATCATTTCATGACACAGTGGCCCTTTCCACATGTGGAGGGGGAAACGGGGGGAAACGCGTCGAAACGGAGCTTACTGGCAGCCGGGTAAGTCCGTCGCCATGCAGAGCAGCACGAACTCGCTGCTCCGCACTCCTCCGGCGTCCAAAATGGCGGCTTCCAGCTGGCGGGGGCTCTCCACCAACCGGAGAAGCTCACCAGCCAGAAGCCCGCCCCTGGCAGATCTGCAGGCACGCACTAGTGCGAACTTGCAAATCTGCACCGGAGCGCGGTGACGGAGCTGCACGGGGCTGCGCGCTTCATGCTTCTTAAAAACCTCTGAAAAGAGGTTTTTAAAAAACACGCAGCGCCGCCAGTTCCGGTCGCTTTGGAGCGGATTGAGGTGTGGAACTACGAAAAGTAGTCCGCCCCAATCCACTCCACGGTGCAGACGACCTCCGTGGGAGGTCGCTCTGAACCGTTTTAATAACCCGGTGTGGAAAGGGCCAGTAATTCACTAAGTAATGCAGTAAGTGGAGGCAGCCCCTTCACCCAGGCCTGGCCCGCCACCACTGCCCTCGCCAGCGTCTTCCTTGGCCCGGGGAGGTGGCGGCAGCAGAGGCAGCCCCTCCACCTGTTACATTTGCATGACACACCTGCACATTGCAGGTGACACACTTATGTGTCATGACACACAGTTTGGAAAGCTCTGCTGTAGGTGGTGGCAGCAATTTTTAATCCAAGGAACAGGGGAGTTTTCATCCCCTACGCAAGGGCAGAAGTCAGTATTAGTGGGGAAAGAGCCCCTCTTGTTCCATAACAGGCTCTATCACATGAACAAGAAGGACACTCCTCAGTAGGCTATCATTTCTGCTCACTGATGTCTTAACAGTGAAGTAAATCCCCTGCTTGAAGACTCGTGCAAGACATATTTGTGAATTCCTGGTTCCAGCTTTGTACAAAGGAAAAACCTTCCTAATATGCACATAATTTGTTACGTACAGGATAGCCTCATGCTAAAGTAATAGACTTTGAAGTTTTCAAAAGCTTTATTCAGGAACAGTGGAGAAAACAACTGAACAACTGCACATATTAGGAATAGCCAGGACTCAAGCAGCATAGGATTTACAATCCCTTGTATACTGGAACATTTCAAATTAGTGCGGGCTAGCATTCTAGTATTCCATTGGTTAGCTATGAAAACAATCCTCTTTTCTCAGGCTTTACTGCTCCCTCCCCTATTCTCAGTAGCCATAGCAACAGTCTGCCCTTGGAGTCCAGTTTCCAGCCAGCACCTCGAATTTTATCATAGTTTATTAAAAAAAACATTCTCCGTTCCCAACACACTGTTCACAGCTATTCCCACTGTCCTTTTCACAATACAACAACTCCTAATAAAATATCAAAGCAAAGCAGTAGCACATCATAGCAAGGTAATAATTTTACCAAAGCAAAGGTAGTATTTTTCCAGGCAAAGTATAAAGTGTTATATAAAGAATTAAGTATCAAAGCATTAGAGTATTCCATCATCAATGCAGGGTAGGACTAAAATATGTCAAGGAAAAGCAAAGTGCAAAACATCAAAGCATAAGAGTAACCAATGATAATCATCAAAGGACATATACAGTAAAACTCATCAAAGATTAAACTAAGCACATACCTAACCAACCTGGTTTGTATAGTAATTAGTAGGCAATCTGTGAGTCAATCAATGGGCAGTTTCCTTAGCAACCTCCAGTGCAGGTGTATAACTAGCCACCTCTCTCTAATGGTTTGAGTCCAATCAGTCAGTGGGTTCAGGTCAGTCCAGATGACCTCAAGGGCCAGCAAATATATCAGGATAAACCCACATTTTAAATTCTGGTCAAATGACTTCCCCAACACCTTGCTTTCCTTAGGGAACATAGAATACTAAATGCGGAACACCATATAGGCTATTTCCGCAGTAGACTGTTATAGTGCTATTATTCCACTTTTGACATCCTATGGAATCCTGGGGTTTGCAGTTTAGGGAGGAGCTTCTAAACTGCAAATGCCAGGATTCCATAGGAAGTTGAAAGTGGAATAATAGCACCATAACAATCTAGTGAAGAAATGGCCATTGTTTTTGGCAGGGCAAAGCACAATATCACTCACCGACACCACATCCTATGGATATGGCAGGAAGAGCAAAGCTGACCTGACAGAAACACATATAGAATCACTGTGTAGTTCAGCAGGTTACAGAACTTTTTTTAAAAAAACTTTTATTATCATTTCATCAGGTATTGTCATGAAGGCATTATACTGTATGGTCACAAATACTTATTATTCTTACAAATACTTATTCTTCTTATTTTAAAAAGAAACACCACTTTAAGAGAATCCAAAAGAGAGGAGACTGAGATGAAAAAGAGTAGTTCAGAGCATTGCATTCTACTAATCTACCAAATAAGATAGAATTTTTAAAAACACAGCTTCTATGACAAGAGAATTCACAATTCAGATCATGTGGTTCTGCTTACCTCTTATCAAAATCAATGAGTTTTAGAAGTGCTTAAAAGTTGGATCAAGCCTTCATCTGTGAAAACATGAATTTAAGGGGCTGTTCCCTTTGTGACTGGACTGTTATGTCCACACCTATGTAACACAATGAAGGCTCATGATGAGAGTTTGCAACCAAAATGTGCCATTGGCTTCCACATCCTTTGGTACTTGGAATCCAGGTCAACGTGCATAACCCTTCCTCAGGACCTCACTCTTTTGATTTACCAGGGGCCTTTCACACTACACAATGGTAGCTCTGTGTTTCTACTTTACCTGCCATGGTTCCATCCTATGGAATCTCGGGTTTGAAGTTTGGTCAGAGGCACCAGATGAGCTCCCTGGCTGAGAATTATATATGTTCCACCCTAAACTACAAGTCCCAGCATTCTACAGAATGGACCCATCGCTCTCAAAATGAAATCATAGTGCTATAATTATGTAGTGCAAAAGAGTCCCTGACTTCCAGTGGAGGTGCTCAGAGAATGTGAGTCTAGGAATGAGGAACCTGGTGATCTTCACTTCCTTAAGCAACTTTAGGACTATGATTCATACATGAGTGACATTTAACTACCTGTAGACTTAAATAAAGTGGGTGCTCACATCCTGAATAAAAAAATAATTCTTTCTCTCTTTTAACAGTTACTAAGGATCAGTTCTCTCCAGAGTTGTTAACACTGTTCCACCCAGGAGGAGCCAAAGGCAACCTTAGTTAGGCATAATCAGGGCCACAAGCTTCTTCACTGAGGGGTACCGGTTACACACTTCACTAGGTCAACAGTTCTTGAGAACCACTAGAAGAATCAAGATGAGGGTTCAATATGTTCTTCCCTTGCTGGCATTTGAAAAGGCTTGACATTTACCGTCGTTCAAGACTGAGGGATTTTTGCTTCCTAGATTTTGTTAGACTGTAACTCCCATCATCCTTCACTTTTGGCTATTCTGGTCAAGGATGATGGAAGTAGCAACTGGGCATCTAGAGGCCCACCCATGTGTGTTTTAGAGGCATAAGCAACTTTTGTGTATGTCTCTGTCCCTCGGGCCACTGGAAACTGCTGGATTCTCTTCCAGCTCCTTTCCAAACTATTCATCTATCCCAGGGGCTGGCAAAGTGCAACCCACAGGTCACATGCAGCCCCAGGGTTGTCTTTGTGAACCATCCCCTCACCCAGGGTAAAAAAATAAAAATAAAAAAAACTTTTTGCTCCCAAATTCCTTATACATTTTGTTTTTTAGGTCCAGGAAAGTCCTTTTTTTTCAAAAAACAGAAATGACTTCAGGCCACTTCTGGTGTAGAAGAAAAAATGGCTTTTCCTTGGGCTAAAATGGCCCAAGGGGCCCTAAAAACACAGGAAAAAATGGTCCCTACAGCCCTTGGGGGTGTTGAGACATATTTGGGGGCAAAAAATGTTTTTAACAGTGGGGTCTGTGACCCCCCCCCGTCTCCTGGTAGGGGTAAATGCAGTCCCCTAGTCTCTGACAGGTGCCCACCCCTGATCTAGCCAGTATTCAAATCTGTCATTAGATCAAGCGGAAACAGCTAAACTTTACTTTCAGAGCTGCTTGGTTCTGCCACAGTTCTACTCTTGCACATGCTTTTGACCAGAACTCGGGCAGTTACTTTCAAGAAGAGCAAATGATGTACTGAAGCCACTTGTAACTGGTCAGGAGTAGTTGGTCTCTGCCCAGGTGGTGATACTAGAAGGATGTTTGATGACAAAGAATAACCACCCTAATAGTCATCCTTTGGCCTTGGCAGTATGAAGAGCCATATCCTTAGCTTTCAGTTATTTTATGTAGAGCCAAGAGACTGTCAGAGGAAGGAGATGTTAAAAAGTGGGGGAAGGAACATCAACAACTTAAGATATGCAATGAAGCCATATTACCTGCAGAAAATAGCAAAGAGTTGGAATTGCTATTGATGAAAGTTAAGGAAGAAAGTGCAAAAGCACAGTCATACTTAAACATTTTAAAAAATTGACCAAATATGATTATATAACTTTAAAGTGGGTAATGAAGATATCAAAATAAGATTTTGTATACCTTGGCTGAGTCATTAATCAAAATGGAGACTGCAAGTCAAGAAATCAGAAGAAGAATAAGGCTTGGAAGGGCAGCTATGAAGGAACTGGATAAAATCCTCAAGTGTAATGATACATCAATAGACAACAAAGTCAGAATCATCCATGTCATAGCATTTCTGATTTCTATGTATGAGTATGAAAGCTGGACAGCGAAGAAAGCTGAGGGAATGAAAATCAATGCATTTGAAATGTGGTCCTAGAGGAGAGTTCCATGGATATAATGGGCAGCTAAAAAGACAAATGAATGGTTCCTTGAGCAAATTAGGCCCAAGCGAGAAGCCAAGATGACCCAACTGAGGCTGTTTTACTTTGGACAAATCCTAAGATGATATTACTCATTGGATAAGATGACAATGCTCAGCAAAGCAGAAGGCAGTCTGAAAAGAGGAAAATGGCATCAAAAGGAGTTTGATTCAGTCACAGAAACCATGGCTCTGACATTGCAAGACCTGAGCAGGGCAGATGATGACCAGGGCTCTTGGCAGTCTCTTACTTACAAAATCAGCATAAGTTGAAGTCAACTTGACAGCAAGTAACAACAACAAAAACAACTTGAGACTGATGATTACAAATCAAATCAATCCTTCTGCAATAATTAACTAGTAATTTAGCTGGCCTGTCAGCATGGAGATACCCTATTCTCTTGAAAAGATACTGAAGTTTGAAGGTAAATTAAGAAACCAGGGGAGTCTTTTGAAAAATAAAATGCCAGAAAATGCAACATGTAACATTTCTAAGATGTAGATCCATTTAGAGTTACCAGATTTATATCAAGGGGGAAAACCCTTTCATATCACAGTCAATATTAATTTGACCCTATAAAGCAGCCTTTCTCATCCTGACACTGTGTTAACCTGAAACTCCCACTATGCCCAGGCAACAGAGCCACTAGCCCTACTGGCTAGGGATTGTGGGAACTGTAGTCTAATGCATCTGAAGGATACCGGATTAGAGAAGGTACTGTAAAGCCTTGGGGTACTCCTCTAAACCTATAAAACCCAAGTACCATGGGTAAGAAATGAAACGAGGAGAGATGTAAACATAAGATTTTATTCAGCAAGCCAGGAGTTATAACTATATTTTTTGGCTCATCCTCTGTTTCTTGCCAAGGTACTGAGAATCATTAACCTCCAGTCAATTTGATGCTAATCTAAGGCACAGCACCTCACTGGAGTTTTTTTTCCTGTATTAAAGAACCTCCTGGTGTCTCAAGAAATGCTTCACACTTTATGTAGCACTTCTCATTCTATGGGTAATTGTTATAACTGGCCCTACCTCAGTGCAGTAAACGTGTAAAGTGTGAAAAGGAGATGCATAACTTCAAACATTTGGGGGCATGCAGGAAAGGCAGCAGAAAATGTTTCTTGGAGGCATCTCCTTGGAGCGTGGCCACCAGCTACATATTTGGAGGCGGTTGATGGGCTGCATTCAGCTTTGTGGGCTAGAAGCTGTGAAAACCTGCTACAAACTATTGCAAAACTTTGGCTTACGTTTTGAGTGAAAATGACAATGTTGGGCCTGGAGGTGTTATTTAGGAAACCTGACTAAATCTGCCAGCAGCACGTTGGTGGGTGGCAGAGCAAAACTCAGGATTTGCAGGGCAAAACACTACAAAACTTGGATGTAGGTTTTGAGGGGATGCCAAGTTGTGTGGTTTACATTTAACTGAGCTTTTCTGGAGCAGTAGAGAGATTTCAGGCTCGATGTAACAACCAGATCCTGCTGCAAAAGAATGGCTCAAACAAGTGGACATACACTAAGAAACAGGAAACTGGGAATTCTGTACACAAAGCCCAGAAATTTCTGTACTGGTTTCATAATGAGAACCAAGCTCACAAATCTTTTCAAACACAACATCCCACCCCATTCAATTTTCTTGATTTAGAGGGGGAAATAAAGTCTTTTTGTTGACACTTTTGTTGAATTACTGGAGTCAGAAAACCTTACCAGTCTCCTGGAGATCACCCAAAATGCAACCAGTAGATCCCTATTTACCTTCTGCTCCCTTTTCCACAGCAGCATCTGTTTTGTTTCACCTGGAAGGCATAATATCTCTCAAGTCAAATGCTATTCACTGTAAGTACCATCTTGTATTTTTCTGGCAGAAGTAGCTCTGTCTGCCGTCCAAATGTTAAAAACCTGAGGAAGTTTAGAGAGAAGAGAAGACAGAATTACTGTACCATATAAAGGGATTTTCTGTTCGCCGGTATAATTACAGAGAAGGAACAATGGTAGCTGGTGGCTTCCATTTCAATGCATCCAGTCTGGGTTTTAGCCTGGAACCTGTCACCAAAATATGTTCAGCACCTTGGATGGCTCATTTAGAGTTCTGAAACCCAGAATGAGCTCACTTCCACCTTCTCCACACACATACGTACACACTGACATGAGAGTCACCAGCTGCTTTTGAGAAGAAGGAACCGCAAGTGGCCTGCATTGGATTGGTGGGGTTCAGAAATAAAGTGGGCTGTTTCATCAAAACCTGGAAAATAATTCAGGTTAGACCTTCCTTCCTTCCTTCCTTCCTTCCCCCTGCCCCAGCACGCTGCAGCTTCCACATTGCCATGGCCAACTGCACCAGCACAGGAGAGGATCAGAGCCTGGACAAATTACTTTCTGGATAGTAATTCCCAGAGTCCCCAGTGTCAATGGTGGATGGGAGCCTCTGCTAGCTGGAGTCCAAAATAGTAACTTCAGAAAATCAAGGGAAAGAATTGAATTCTGATTGGGTAGGAAGGATTACAGAGGAGTTCCCTCCTATTGCAAATTCAAAACTGAGACAGAAAAGAATCAGAGAATCCCAATGCTCACTTCTTCCTGAAGGCAAAGATTACAAAATTGTGAGCTGCATAGTGCAAGTCTGAAAATAGACACTCCAGTAGCACTTTTATTTATCACCTATAATACTTTGGGTCTTTTCTTAAAATGCAGCTCATTTTAAGACAACATCACCTGCTGTTTTTCTTCCTTACTTCTCCACCTGACATTGTCACTGTAGTTTAATCCCCATGTTCTCCCCCCATCCCCACCCACCACATGTCATCTTAGTTTAAAATGAAATCTGGTTGCAGTAACACAAATTTGACACCAAACCTGTAAGTCTATGGGGAAGCAAAACTCCAACAATGCCATGCTGGCCAGTTCCTTTTGTAATTGAACCTTCAAGTCCTGTCTGATAAGGAGAAATGAAAGGGAGAGGAGAGGGGAGGAGGGGAGAGGAGAGGAGAGGAGAGGAGAGAAACAAGATGAGAAGAAAGGCTGGGGGAGTTTTAAAAATTGAACATTGGTTCAGGTACAGATGTAGCAGCTTAGTTAAAAACAGAATCTTCTCTAAGAAATAGATGGTGGCTGAGCTTCTCCTTAACCTTCATATCAGCTGTTTTTAAGGGCATGCTAGAAAATTCAAGTCCTTGCCTTCACAAATATAGGTTAATTAGTTGGATTTAAATATACTTAAGTCCTATGGTGGCAACCTACTAGGGTTGATCCCCGATTCCCCTGCTTCTCTGGCTCAACAGAGGTGACATCACTCACAGGCATAGGTTGAAAAAGGTCCTGAGCCAGTGATGGGAAGAGAGGCGTTAGGGTCCGGCAGAAGAGGAAGATGGCCCCACAAAAGACTGAGGGTAGGATCCCAGGCGTGGTCCTGGGGCTGGAAGGAACGGAAAGGAGGGAAGGGGCTGGCAAGTAGAATCATGGGATTACAGCCTCATTTTTGCTTCCAAAGCAGGCAGTTTGCATGAAGCTAGGAACTCCTGGAGGCTAGAAGGACCACATTCGACCACATTTTCAGCTCTCCTCTGGGCCCTTTAAATAAACAGAAAGTCAACTGGCAGTGAACCCGAGAGAGAGGTTTTTTTTTTCAGGGTGTGAACAGCCAAGTGGAGATGGGTCCAGCCCTCCTGGAGAACCAATGTGGGCCCTAACTTGTGAGAGTTGCTCACCCATCCTCAGAATACCCCCATACACCTGCACAAGCCCCAAGCCATATGAATCTACCTGTTTCAGATAGCAAAATAAATGGGGCAACCCATTTAACACTAAAAAGCTCAGCATACGTGCAATGGACCAACACACCCAAATCAAACGATTGGGAGAAAGGCAATCCACTCTTAAATGTATAGATTGGGGGTGGGGTGGGGGCTGAAATAATATGCTAAATTATAACCATGTGCCTGTCTAGCCATAGGCAATAAAGCACTTCACCATGTTTAACACATCAGCTTATGCTTAACATCACTTCAGCATCAGGCAAGGGAGTAACCCCATACATTTCAATGGGACTTGCCAGATGTTTCTAATTATGTCATTAAGATCTTGCCAAGAAGGGCTGCAATGAATGCCTTACAGTATGAAGCTGTGAAAGAATACATGCCTGTTTAAAAACCAGCACACAATATTTCCTTACAGTGCATGTTAACTCAGAAGTCCTATCAGTCCCCTTCCTGTCCCACCACGCAACCCTTGTCGTGCGGTGATTGTGTGGTCTCCCCTTGTGCGAGGCCAGCAAAAGCACCCCCCACGATGCATGATTACGCGGGCGGGCGGAGACGAAATCTTGCCACTTTGGTAACAAAGGGAAAGAGTGCTCCTCTGCCCCCCCCAATCTGTTTTGTTCACAGGGCCACTGTGTTAAAAATCCACTAACACATTACAACAAAAATGTGTGCACAGATAAAACATGTACCCATATAAATAGTGTTAAAGTGAAACAAGTTGCCTTCTAGCAGCTTTCAACTGTTGAATGCTGTTTCAAGTGAGAAGTGCAATGCGTGATGGGAGTGGGGTAGAAATTGACTTCCTCTAATGAATCCTTAGAATGATAGTTTAGGGGTGGTAGTGGCTACGATGACGGTGATGGTAATGGCAAGAACCCACTATTTCCTCCATAGAATTATGGCCGTTTCTGCCCGACACTACTATAGTGCTATTATTCTACTTTCAACATCCTGTGGAATTCTGAGGTTTGTAGTTTCCTGAGGCCAAAGCGCTCTCTGGATGAGAATGCTAAAGGCCCCTCCCTAAACTGCAAACTCCAAGATTCCATAGGATGTTGAAAGTGGAATAGCAGCATTATAACAGTTGTAGTGTGGAAATGGCTTATGTCTCCTCAAAGGAAAAGTATAACCACAAAAGTAGTTTAAGTCCACAGTGAGGCTTAGTAGCAGCAGGACAAGCAAAATCACACCTGAACAAGCATGGAACATAATCTTCTCTTTGCACAGAGCAGGGGACTCCTCACATTCCTTATATGAACCTGTGAGATCCTCCACACCCTGTGAGATGCTCTCATCATTCCGGTGGGCTGTCCTTCCTAGTCCCCTAACTCCTACCTCTTCCTGTTTCTTTCATCCATGCTTATGACGTCTCAGAACAACAAAGCCACTGCGGCAGATGCAGTACACTTATCTGTGGGGGCCTGGAGGCAAGTAAGAGGCAGCCACACCCCTTCAGGAAAACTTTCCAGAGAATAAAACTGGCATCTGTTTTACAGACTCACATAATGGATTTAGACACACAAAGGTTTCAGAAAAGTCATGTATTTAAATAGCTGGATAGTAATTGTCTCAATTCTTGCTGCTGTTGCTCCTGTTGTTTACAGAGGCACTGAATTGCTGAATTGGAAAGGGCCCCAGCTCCGAGCAGCCCCCTACCAGCAGAGAAAATCCACAGCCAGAGCAACTCAAGAGGTATGGTCATCTATTTAAAAACCTCCAATGAAGGAGGGCCCTCTAGGACAGTTTGCTCCACTTTCAAACAGCTTTTAACACCATGAGGGTCTTCCTAATCTCCCTTCTCGTAAGTTGTATCCATTGGTTTGGGTCTTAACCTCTGTAGCAGTAAAAACAAAACTTGCTTTTTTTGTGAGATGTGAATGCACCTTCAAGCCACCTGTCAACTTATGGTGACCTCATGAATTTCATAGGGATTTCTTAGCTAAGGAATACTTGGCTAAGGTGGTTTCACTCGTTCCTTCCTCTGAAATGTAGCTTACAGCACCTGGTATTTGTTGGCAGTCTCCCATCCAAGTACTAACCAGGGTTGACCCTGCTTAGCTTCCAAGAACAGACAGAATCTTGTGCCTTAGGGTACAACCTCTGAAATATTTTAATATAATGATTACAGTCAGTCTTTCACATTTGCAGGTTTTACTTTTGCAGATTTGATTATTCACGGATTATTTGCTATCACCTCTGCTGCCTCCCTATGCCATTATTAATAAGGACTGCAAGCCTCGTGAGACTGAGAAACTGCCAAGTGTAGCGCACACGACCCTCCCTGGATGGGGTGGCCGTGCGAGGTTCGAAGTGCGGGATGCTGGGACCAAGAACCAAGCCAGTTCTGGTCTTTGAGGATGCAGTTTATTAAGCGAAGAAGCAGAAAGAAAAACGAAAGGCACACAAGCATATGTACACTCTGACTCCGTCGGAAAGGCAAAGCAGGCGACGGAGGAGGGTTCTCTTTGTTCCAACAGATTGTATAGGCTTTTCGTATGCAAGTGGCAAAACAGGCCACCGTGCTGAAACGGGCGGGGGGGGGGCTATCCCACCTCGGATGCCAATTAGTGAGGCACCCATGGGCCAGGTGCATGATAGGCATCTTGGCCAAATCTCATTACCTGTCCGAAACAGCAGCGGACGGTCTCTAATCAGGCTTCGCTCTCCTCTCACAGTACTGGATGGTGCAAGGAGCAAAGCACCCCTCTTTAACATTCCTTGGCTATTCTCACAGGACTGCAGCATACAGGGCAGCCTGACCTAGCAATGCAATAGCATGAGCTAACCCCCTAAATATGTTCGTTAGTGCGAAAGTAGGCTGACTTGAAATGTGTGAGTGTGCGACACAGGGCCTACCCAGAGGGCCTCAGGCCCAACACCAATGAGGCTTGTAAGTCGCTATTAAAAATGGTGTGGGGCAGCAGTGGAGGTGGTTGTAAACCCCACCAGCCACCCACTTCTGCCTCGTGAAGAAACCTTGATGCCTCAAAGGAATCCACTGTGGGTTGAATATGGTGGTCATACTTTTTGTGTGTGTTTAATATGGTTTGGGAGGGCCTAGAGTTATGCGTGGTTTTTCCACTTTTATGAGGATCCTGTGCCCCTAACCATAGCAAGTGTGGAGGAATGACTGTATATCATCATATCACCTCCCAGCTTTCTCTTCTCCATGCTGAGAATATGCAGTTCCTTCATTCCTTTTGAATTCTCTTAGAGCTTGTACCCCAGATCTTTACCATCTTAGAGAGCCCCCTGCACATTAGATGCACATTCCACTTGGTCAATTTGGGGTGGCCAGGACTCGACAGCATTCTGCAGGTGAGGTCTGATCAAAGGAGCAGTTGTAGTATGCTAGCATACACTGTGATGAGATGACCTTTGCTCCATCTCCCTCTGTACTTTCTCCACATTGTCACGAATCTCCAGGATTTCAGTCTCCTTGCCCCTTCTCAGATCTGAAGATGCCAGAGCTAAAACTAAGACCTTTCATGTGGAAAACAGGTGCTGCCGTATTGAACTATGCCCCATCACCAATATAGCTACTACAACTACACCAACTATGTATCTCCTGTCAACACAACTGCAAAAGACATGCCTCCAAGATCTCTTTGCTTTTTTAACTGACTCAGAACTCACAGGCAGAAATTTTTAAATGCTTCACAGAATCAGATCCCGGATATTTTTACAGAATCACAGCCTGTTTGGCCTCTGTAACTGCAGCAGGACTGGACAGGATGCATACCATGGGCTGGATGCAGCTCCCCTGATTATATTTAACAACTTCTTTCCAGCCTTTTTCCCCTAGTGGTGGAAAAAAGTGGTGTTCTTTTTTTTTTCCCCAGCAGTGGTGGAAATAGTTGTGGAAACAGTCATGGAAACAATCGTGGGACTCAGGTGTAGTAGCAATAGGAGGATGTTGCTCTGATGAGCTCTACCAGGCTGGGGTATGTAGAAGGAGTGTGGCACCACGCTTAGGAAGTTGCCTTTCCCTGGACTTCAGAATGCACATTGTAGTGCTTCTCTTCTCTTTCCCAGCCCCAAAATGTGCTTTTCATGAGCCGAGCATTGTCATCTGTGCAATCAGCCTTCATTTTCCACGCTGGATGAGCCAATTCTTTTGATGCAGAATGAGTTTCTGTTAATGCATCTTTTGGGAAATCTTGATAATGAATGGCCTTTTGAAACAAAATATCATTAAAAATAATGCAGAACAACCTCTGAACATCAATTCAGAGGCTGCAGCTGAGAAAGCTGAATAAGATAAAACAGAGGAGAGCTGAATAGAACAGTGAGGGTCATCAGAGGCCAGTCCTAAATACGTATGTGAAATCCTTCATTTATGTAGACTGCTAGGCATGCTTACTCAGCAGTAAGTCACACTGTGTTCAATGGAGCTTACTTCTGAATAAATGTGTTTATTAGGTTTGTAGCCTTAGATTAGAAATCACTGTACAATACATTTTCAATTACATTTAATGCAGATTACAAGATTTAAGCTTCCCTTCCATTTAGGGTGCGTTGCAGCAGAATGAATGTTCCCTCTGTCATTCCATGCATGAGTTCCATGCATCCTGTGGAATTCTGGGGTCTGTAATTTACTGAGGCCAAAGAACTCTGGCTGAGAATTCTAAATGCTCCTCCCCAAATTTCAAACCCCAGGATTCCACAGAATATTGAAAGTGGAATAATAGCACTGTAAAAGTATAGCAAGGCAATGGCCCAGGTGTACTCTTTTCTTGTGAAAGATGATGGCTCTGAGGTCGATGAGCAACTGATTGTGCCAGGAACAGAGCCAGTGATTGACCAAATCAGCTTGCAAACATCCCCATCAGTTGAAAGACAAGTGGAGGCAGAGTTGCCCCCACCAGCTCCAGAGGGAGAGGAAACCAGCAGTGATTTGGAGGAATTACAGTCACCTGTGCCCCTCAACCTCCAGAGAGGCACAAGCAGGGAGTTGGACTCTGATATTTCCTCTCCACTAGTTCCTCTGGAGAGTTTGGGGAAGTCACTTTTTGGATTACTACGCCAAGAATCTCTAAGACAGCATGACTAGTAGGATTTTGGTAGATTCTGCAGGTTGTAGTACAGATTCTGCAAGATGTAGTACGGCATGGTGTAGTGGTTTGAGCATTGATTCTGCAAGATGTAGTACAAGAAGTAACTTTTCCATGCTGTCTGCTTCCCCCAGTTGTTGATATTGGGTAAAGTAGAGCTTAGCAGTAATGAAAATGTTCTTGGGAATGTTTCCTAAGGGGATGGACAAAAGAGATTGCACAGGAACAAACTGAACCAAAAGCTTCTAAGCTGAGCATCTTTGCAACAGAAGGATGAGAAACTGGGGAGAATCCAGTAGAATCAAGAAAAGAAACAAGAGATGTATCATAAGAGGCTCAAAAGAGGTTTGTCTCCCTACTAGAAAAGCTCAAAGTGTGCCTTTTGGGACAAGGATGCACAACCTGCAGCCTGGCTAACAAAGCACTGCCCAGACCCCCCTGACTTTAAGTGAGAGAGCTAGCACGGCGTAGTGGTTTGACTACAACCCTGAAGGCCAGGGTTTGATTTCCCACTTGGCCATGGAAACCCATTGAGTGACCTTGAGTGCATCACACGTACACAGGCCCAGAAAAACCCATGATAGCTTTGCCTTAGGGTCACCAGAAGTTGGAAACAACTTGAAGGTACACAGCAGCAGCAGCAGCAACAAAGACCACTGCCCTTAAGTTCACTAAACTTCCTCCCCACTACAATTTCCCACCAGTTTCTTCTCTCTCTCCCTGGTGATGCTAACAGTGCAGAATGAGTGAAATTTATGAGGAGCTTTTGAGAGAAGATGGTGATCTTTCTCTTCACTCTCTGCAGTGATGTAGACTCAAGTCGATAGACTCGAACTGAAGGCACACTTCAGTTACTCGATTCGGACTCGATTCGGCCATAAATGATGCACTGACTTGACTAGACTCGAGACTTGTATATTTTTAATGGCTGACTTGCTGCCCTTGGTTCAGTAACATAAGATATCCATCCAGAAACCTTATGACTTTGAACAACGCCTCCATCTCTTTTTGCCTACTGGTCACATGAGGATCTGCTTCAAGCCCAAAGTGTGGGTGCATTTCTCAGAGGGGAACAGCAAAGGGGTTAGGCAATGGGCTTGAAGCAGGCTTGAGGTCTGCTCAGCAGCCTGACCCTGCTGCATATTGGAGAAGCCTTCTAAAACTTTTCCTAAGAGCAGAAGATAACACTCACCCCCAGAGTGCAGGTGCATTTCTCAGAGGGGAACAGCAAAAGGGTTAGACAATGAGCTTGAGGAAGAAGGATCCTTCTTTCTAAAGCTTTTGAAGCTTTAGTAATGGGGAGTAAGGTAGGATCCTATTCTCCATTTCCAAAGCTGCAGATGGCAAAATTTGCAAATGTGGAGACCTGACTCTGCTTAAATTGTTAAAAATGAATTTATTTCACTCTATCCATTAATTCTGAAATTTTGGTTGAGGTATAAAGTTGGCTTCCAGACTTGAGACTTGACTTGACACTTGGAGTAAAAGACTTAAATACATCACTGACTCTCTGTCTCCCAGAGATCCTCCAACAGATCAATCTTCTCACACTGGGGAGGAGATGGAGACTGGCTTCCGTACTGGCTCCCTCCTTTCCTCCCTCTTTCCCAGAGAGGACAGAGGATTGCTGTGGGTAAAAATATGTCTGTGCATTGGACACGGTCTCACTCGCTTTACTCATCATGGCATCATCTTTCTGTTTCACCATGCTTTCAGCAGGTAGGCCTGCCTAGGTTTTCAAAGCAGCACATTTTCAGACTTGGTTTCAGTTCCTTCCTTTCCTGTTTTTTTAAAAAAATCCTTTTTACCCCTACATTTGCCTTGAGGCTGAGATTAAATTTCATTATGTCAGCTATGTCTAAGGCTCTCTTTCTGTATCACTCTCCCTGACCTAATTGAAATTTAAGGCCATTTTTGAATGCCTGATAGTGCTGGTCTTTGGGGGAGAGGTGATGCAGACTCATTCAAACTTTGTTTCTTTATATTCAGCTCCCTGTGGCCAATCCTGCAAGCAGACAACTGCACAAAACAGAGAACCAAGGTTTAGACAGGGAAATGGTTGTCCAAGGTCCAAGAGCCCTGTGGAACATCTGCAGCAACCATTAACTCTGGTCTTTGCTTTTCATTCTCTGCAATTAATTTGTCTCTCCAGAGCAAGCAAGTGCTATGAAGAGTTATGCACTGAGAGGTACCCAAGTCTTCTGGTAGCTGGAGTGCACACCCTGAGAGAGGGACATACACACTGAACCCGCTCCGAAGACCACAGTCCAAATGGTCACGACTGGTGTAAACCCACTGTGAAGCATGAATTCATCTAGGACTGGGGCAGGCAGCTTGCTACTTTCCAGGGGTTTTACAGTACAAGTCCTGTCAGCTCCAGCCAATATGGCAAATGGTTGGGAACAATGGGAAGTTTTGTCTCTTTGAGGACATCAAGCTGGGTGCCTCATTCTAAGGCTATTTCCATACTAGCCTGTTATAGCGCTATTATTCCACTTTCAACATCCTATGGAATCCTGGAGTTTGCAGTTTAGGGAGGGACTTTTGAGGCCCCTCCCTAAACTGCAAACCCCAGGATTCCATAGGATGTTGAAAGTGGAATAATAGCACTGTAACAGGCTAGTGCAGAAATGGCTTAGGTGAAGAAAAGATGTACAAATACCCAATGTTGTGGTCACCTCTGTGAGTGACCAAACATTGTATCTAACGAGGTGATGGTAACATGCACACGCACAACTGTTCTTTACATGCAATTGCTGATATGGCACTGGGGCCATTATCCTTTTGCTGCGGGCCATACCTCATGCCACACGGCAAAAGATCAAAGTTTGCCATTGAGTGAATAATCAGCAGAGAATATCTGTCAATCCTTAAGATACAGGATACAAATGTGTGCAAATTGGGGGTGTAGACCTTTGCTAATTTCATTCTCAAAGGAAGCAAAGAGTAATTTTAGCCATTTTGTGGCTCCTGCAAGAAAGTCTTCAAGAACTGTGCAGTTTTCAAACACTGCTTGTAGTTTGGAACTTAGGCCCTTTCCGCACAAGAAAGTTAAAACGGGCCAAGGTGTCCTGGCACGGAGGTCGTCCGCACCTTGGATTGGACTAGGTCCGGATTACTTACCTTAGTTCCGCACCTTAGCCCGATCCAAACGCCCTGAAGTGGTCCTCCAGTGCGCTAAGTGAAGACCGGAAAAATCTGGTCTTTCAATCTTCTGGAGCGCACCATTGCGTTCCTGCTGACTAGTGCAGATGCACAGGCTCTCACCAATGCAAGCCTGCGATCAGCGGAGGGTGGGCTGTGGGCGTGGCCAGTGTCAGCGATTGGTCCAGACCCACGAAGAAATAGGAAGCTGCCATTTTCAGCTGCAGCAGTGCAGATCTGAAGACCTCGCACTGCTCCGATTCACCCTGGACTAATGGAGGAGCCCTGCAGAAGGGCTTAAGGGAAAGTCCGCGTTACTTCAGACCCAGAAGACCCGGTAAGTAACGACACGGAGCGATTCACTCGCCTCGTGCGGAAAGGGCCGTAGTCTGCACAAAATTCACTTGTGGCTTTTTTGTGTGTGTGGTGCAGAGAAACAGCATTTTTTGAGCATGAAACATCATTTTCATGTGCAGAAAATAGCATTTCTGTGCAGTCATATTGGCTGGCATTCAGTATTGCAATTACACAACCATAATCTCAAGTTATGTATCTGTAACTGCTCTGTATTCAATAAGACTAGGTAGTCTTCCTATAAAACTATGCAAATGCCCTCAGTCCACATGAACAGCCAGCACCAGATTGGATGAAGGAGCTCTGTTCAGCTGGCAATTGGGGTGCAAGGTGGATGGCATTTTCAGCTCCTCCCACGAGAGAGTCATCCTGCAACAATCAGAAGAAGGACCCCTGCAGCAATTTCTTATCACAGCATCTTGGGGATTTGGGCCAGGAGACATTAATTAGGGGCTTTTGACACCACACTGTTACAGTGTTGTTATTCCACTTTCAACCTCCTGTCGAATCCTGGGGTTTGTAGTTTCCTGAGGCCAAAGAGCTCTCTGGCTGGGAATTCTAAATACCCTTCCCTAAATTGCAAGCCCCAGGATTCCATAGGATGTTGAAAGGAGAATAATAGCACTAAGACAGTGTAGGGCAGAAAGGCCCTCAGTTACACATATGCAACTAAGTAACCGATGTAGAATATCAATGATTATTTTCAGTGGAGAAAACACTGTTTTCTGTGGGAAAGTGCCTTTTTTCAAAGAATATGTTCCCTAGCTGCAACACTTTCTGCACAGAAAACTGCCTGGAAAACATTTCTCTGTAGAAATATTATCTTCTGTTCAGAATATGCTGTTTTCTGTGCAAAAAATCTACATTCAAATTTTTCACAGAATAAGATCCAAACTCTGAAGATTCTCATCAGTTCATTGGTCTGTTCATCAGGGCTTCTCAACACTCCAGAAGCACTTTTTTTATTTTACCATTTTTATGTGGGTTTTGAGTATTTTGTCCATCCCCAGTGTAAGTATGTAGCACAATGTTTTTTGCGAGTAAAGATGTTGTGCAGAGCAGCCTGTGAGTGTAGGAGCCACTCCACAGAGGAATCACAGCTAATCATGTTACATATGCTTGCAAGCATCCATATTTCACATTTGGATTCCTAAAATTGCACTGTATTCACAAAATATATGTGTGTACACTTAAAAAAAAGTGGAAAGTATGAAGTGATCTTTAAGGTTTATTGAACCGGTACAGTCGAGGGAAGAGATGAGGTGCTATGCTGAGTATAGTGTGCAATCACAGGGCATCATATGTCTGCGAACTGGCTGTACCACTGAGTAGATGAGAGAAAGCTGACACTTCTGACTCTCCTAACACATGCATTTCTGAACTTAGGTTTGCCTCATCTCCATCTCACATTCTTATGAGTATACCTAGATGGGGGGAAGAAACCCTTAATTCAGCCTTCTGCAACCTCATGTCCTTAAGATGTGATAGAGGAGAACCCACCCATCCTCAACGGCATGGGCAATGGGATTGTAGAACTTGTCATCCAACACATCTGGAGGGGCCTTCACAAAGATGGCCCTGCATAATACACTGTCACACTGTTGTGACATTGTAATAGGAAAGCAAGAGAACCAAGTGAACATTGATTTAGGTCTGATCAAAAGGAGAGGATGGTCACCGCATTATTTCTTTGCCCTGTTAGGTATAGACAATGGGTAACTTCCGGGACTGGTGAGGGGCTGCAGCCATCAACTAAGGTGGGAAGTGAGACTTCTATGGGACCATTTGATTCCATGCTATGGCACTACAGAGGTCTGGAAACTGGCTAAAGTTTCTGTGTATGAGCCAGTAAAGATTTTCATCCTTTCTGGAAGATAAGGGTCTTTTTTCTTTAAGTATTGTTTTATGCTCTTATGGAACGCAATGAAGGAGAACCTGATTACCGAACTTTGATCTAAATTGTCACTCCCAAGTTACACTTTTATGGACACATCACCATAGAAATATGCAAATGAAGAATGGTTCATTTAAATTTAATGCTAATGAGAAGTTTTCCTTCTCTTTCCAGCAGAGAGCAGCTGTTCTCATTTCAAGCTAGCAAAGTGTCTCTAAATCACCTCCACAGCTCTGAGGTGGACAGTGATGTCATTGTTTATAGGTTATTAGTTATTAGTTTATAGAGATATCTGACACTTGCCTTTTAAAGAGACATTCTGATGGCTCCTGACCTTCTGCCATGGAACCTGTTCTGGTAATTTGGTCTGTCATTAGCATTCGTCCAAGTGTCAGAATGCCAACCCTCCCTACAGCCCATAATTTAAAAAGCACTTTAGGTTTTCCCTTCTTCAGCATTCTGACACTTTATAATCTATGGGAACAAGGACGAATTTCTCTGTTCAGCCCTGGTGGTCACAAATAATGGAAACTTGGGTGAGAAATCAGTGTGAGGGTGTTCTTGAGAAAAAGATAAGGAAGAAAGTTGAAGTCAAGGAAAGCAGGAGATGAATGGCTACACACATATAAGAAAGTAGACAGTTTGCAAATAACTGCTTCTAAAGAACTGGTTACTTTCTTTTAACCCTACCACCATCACATACTGAAGGTACAACTAAACTACACCACTACTTAAAAAAGGGATAATACCACTCCCTTTCTGGTGTGTTATCTCTTACTTTCTTTTATAGTTATGAGGTTGCAGCCTTATATGTAGTGGAGGAGGAATGTTTCCTGATCCATGTGCTGGCCCATTCTGCATCTCATGCTACTTCCTCAAGCTTTCTTGTGGGTGTTAAGGGGAAAAGGAATGGGTGAGAAGAGTGGGTGTCTGGCATCCTGTTCAGGAGATGTGAGATTGTAACCTGGATATATGATCTCGTAAATGCTGGGAATTCACATTTACAGTTGCTAATGATAGAACATGACTCTTAAACTACACCTTTTCAGCCTGGCAACACCCCCAATGGAAAGATTTCTGAGGCACTGCAGATCAGGGTGCTGGAGAAATGATATCTGCAGCACTCTCCTCCTGCTCGTGGGTACATTGAGCCAAGTAGTTGTGGCAAGACCCCAAGAGATCTCTCAGTATGCCCCAAGACTGGGGGAGCACTCCAGATGTCATATCCCAGCAACCCAATCTGCAGTGCCTCAGAAATCATTTGGTTGGCATGCTGTCAAGCTGAAAGGGTAAGGTTTGGGGCTGGGGTGGCATAATCAGACATCTACCATTGTAGTTATGTCTGACGATGCATGATCTCAGCCAGTGGTTTGTACCACATGCCAGCATTTTGCAGGATTCCATTTTTTTAAACAACTAAAAGTTCCTATTTCCATTATTTAATGGGGAAAGTTACTTTTAAAAACTGCAGCTATAATGGCTAACTATGCAAGTTTTTAAACAGAGGCTGGATGGCCATCTGTTGGAAGTGCTTTGATCATGTATTCCTGCATGACAGGGGGTTGGACTGGATGGCCCCTGTGGTCTCTTCCCACTCTATGATTCTATGATCTTGGAACTGTGACAGTGTTTAATTCATTTCTAAGGTAACTTTCCAAGCTCCAGGAGAGAAGAAAAGTAGGAGGTGGATGTGAGACTCAGGGGAAGAAATTGAGACCCTTTTCATATTTTTCAGGTAATGCTTCCTTGAAACATTTTGAAACATTTTGTTGCCTGGTGTGGCAACTGTCCAATTGTCCCTCTCCCCCTGCTAGAACCACCACTCTATTAAAAAAAATATTTTTTTAAAAAAGTGCACAATCCAAACATCCATTCCCATCTTCCACCTGGCTGTGGCTGAAGCAGATTACTTCATCTTGCTCCATGGTAGGGCTGCTGCAAGTGGTTCCTTTGGGGTCAGACAGAAAGGGAGAGCAAACCAAAGATCCCGGAAAAAAGGAAGCTGAACCAGAGTACTCCTCCCTCAGACTGGCCAGGGCACAGGAGGCAATTGCTATGGTCAAGATGAAATGTCCCAGAAGAGAAACAGAGGTGCAGCCCAGCGAGTGACAGCACAGCCCTGGTTACTGTGGAGCAGAGCTCTTTTGGAGCGGCAGAGGCTGAGAGCTGAGCCAAGCTGACTTGGAAGAGCTAAGGTATGGTGATGCAGGGGGACTGCCACTGCGGTAAGGACAGTGTTTTAGGGTGAGAGCAAAGAAACCAGCCCTGACTGTTGAGGGACCTTATTGGTCTTCTACCAATTCATATTATTCACAAGCTGTGTCTTTTTGGTACAGTTGGTGTCCCTTTTCATCTTAATTTAATTTTTAAATTAAATTACTCTGTGATGTGGCAGGTTTAAAATCCAATGTGATTCTAGGCAGCATCAATAGCAGTATAGTGTCTAGGTCAAAGTAAGTAATAACTCTATTCTGCTTTGGTCAGACCTCAAATGAAATATTGCATCCAGTTCTGCACATCACAATTCAAGAAGGATATGGACAAGCTGGAACATGTCCAAAGGACGGTGACCAAAATGGTAAAAGGCCTGGAAACCATGCTCTGTGAGGAGCAGCCGGCTTATGCAGCTGGGTGTGTTTCGTCTGAAGAAGAAAAGGTAAAGAGGTGACAGGATAGCCATGTTCAAATTTGAAAGAATGTCATGTGGAAGATGGGGCAAGCTTCTTTTCTGTTGCTCCAGAGATTAGGACATGGAGCAATGGATTCAAACTATAGGAAAAGAGATTCCACCCAAATGCTAGAAAGAACTTCCTGATGGTAAGAGGTGTTTGACAGTGGAATACTCTACATCTTTGTAGGTTTTTAATCAGAGGCTGGATGGCTATCAAGAGTGCTTTGATTGTGTATTTCAGGATGGTAGGGGTTTGAACTGGATGACCCTTGTGGTGTCTTCCAGCTCTGTGATTCTTTGATTGTGAATGTTTGTGAATATTACAGAATGACAGAAGAACCACAAACACACTGGATGCTTGGGGCTGGGCTTCATTAATCTCAGGCCCAGTAATCACTCTCTTAAAAAAAATATGAAATAGGATTTAAAAAAAAAAGCTTTAAAAAACAATCACCAGAGTGAGCTCCTCTTCCCTTAACAGGTGGATAGATGAAGGAGTTTATGAAGAAACAGCTTGTCATTCTGAGGTGTGAAAAATGGCACTTGCTGAATTTTCCTCCCTGGCACATTTGTTTAAATATTTATTTATAGAAAAACTCCCCCTTCCCACTCTTCTGAGACTTACCTGCCAGTCAAGGGAGCTATCAGAAATAAAACCAGTCATAATCTGTAAAAATAAAATAATAATGTGTAAAAATAAAAATATATATAATTAAAAAATTTTAAAGCTGCAGATAAAACATTGTAAAATCTCAATTAAGCCCATCCTAGCCAAAATGAGAAGATATTTGCCATGTCAAATAAATAAATAAATAAATTCCATGATATGTTACCAGAAGTTGCCAAACTTGCCTCCCAGAGCAAATAATTCCAGAGTTCCTCTGGAGCCCCTGAGAAAGTCCTATCAAACGCTCCTCCACTAGTGTTAAGGTTCAGTCAGTGCCAATGGTGTAGAAAGCCCGGTATGGGAAGTAGTCATCCTTAAGTTATCCTGAGTCTAAGACAAGGGTCAAAAAGTATTATCTATCCTTTATACCAGAGCTTTCCAAGCTTTTCATGTTGGTGACACACTTTTTAGACATGCATCATTTCACGACATAGTAATTCAGTTTTACTAGCAACCCGGAGGTTAAACTAACCCCTTGTAAGAGATACAGACACACACATCAATTGTAATAACAAAATGTATGAGGACACACCATATTTCATGAAAACTTTTCATACATTTTTGAAAATATATGATTTATAAATAATAACATACATTTCCAAGATTGAAGCCGACACACCTACACACATCAGGCTACACACTAACGTGTCTCGGCACACCGTTTGGGAAGCCCTGAGTTTATACCATTCCTGGAAGCAAACCTGTAACCAGTATGGCCCTAGCAGAATAGGTGTGATAGGAGAATGCACACCAGAATTCTCACCACTGCAATCTGGACCAAACTGCCAATTTCTGAAGACTTTTCAAAGGTAGCCCCATGTAAAATGCCTTGCAGTAGTCCAGCCTAGATGTCACTGAGAAATGTGTTACCCTTGCTAAGACTTGGCCTTTGGTAAAAGCAGAGGAGCCCTTTAGCCTCTGGTCATCCAAGTCTCTCATTCGTGGCTTATAGATGACAGTCGTACTGTATATTAAACATATAAAGAATACTCCCCCCGGCTTTTTTCTCACCCTCAACAAGAAAGGGTAACTCAGCACTTTGAAGGACACCCTAGAAAGAAACTGTCAGCCACCACAAGATTATTTCACCCTGCACGAGAGTGAAAAGACCAGCATTTCCTAATTTTTTATTTCCATTGGTTTCTGTGGGGAAAAAATTGAAATTTACACAAAGTGTTTTTAGTGTTAAACAATACTTTTGCAACAATTTCATAACAGCCCTTAATTATGAAAAATCACATAATTATTGTAATCTCACTTTATGGAGAGAAATGTAAAGATTCGCATCTCATAGAAATAGATAGATAGATAGATAGATAGATAGATAGATAGATAGATAGATAGATCAATTGATCGCTGTCATTCTGTGGAAAGCAGCCATGAAGGTGGGATACATGGAGTTAAAATAAGAGATAAGCAAACCTAAATACAAGAAAAGAACAAATGAGTGAGGTAACAGAAGTGAGTGTGTGTGTTTTTGAATGTGGTTTATTTCAGTTTGGAGGCAAATCACAGTGTTGTTTCAGAGAAATGGAGATTGCTATCGTGTGCCCTTGTTCATACATTTATGTCAGTTCATGTCTCTGTGTGTTTGTGTATGTGCCTTCAAGTCAATTTACGATGGCCCCATGAATTTCACAGGGTTTTCTTAGGCAAGGAATACCCTACACTTATACTTAACTAACATAGAGATACTAGGTTCTTTTGCAGAGGCTGGGCTACACACATGGCAAATATTACTTTGTACCAAGATAAAGGAGAGGAAAATAACTCACTGGATTCAGATTAAAGCTCACAGGTTTTATTGTCAATAAATATAAGTTTAGAAAATGCCATTTCTTGTATAAAAAACATGAAGAATGCAAGAGGTCAACTTCCTTTGAATCATCTCTACGAGAAGGAATGTCCAAAGAACTCAAAAGTTTAAAATATGTAGGGTTGGCTGAATTTGCCAGATTTGTTTTCTTCCACATTCAGACTCTTTCAAGACTTTGGTCTGTAGCCTTGATGGCAAAATTAAGACACCACATCAGAGAATCAAGGAAAACACTTACTCGGGACAATTTTTAGATATGGCTTAAGTTTAATAGTTACATGAATCTTAACAAAGAGACTTATTTCCCACCTAAGTCCCATACCAATTTATGGAATGAAAGTCTGAATGAATTATAATAAAAACTATGTAGTTAATCACATTGGTTTTAATGAATTAATGTTGGTGTATTTCCTTAAGATATTGACTAGTCCATTTACTGTTAAATGAATTGTTCTACATTTTCTTGTTTTCTCACATTATGTATTGTTGTTATATAAGAGATAGCACCTCAGTGTTGGCAATAAGGACCTCAAAAATCTTACCCATTGCTTTCATTGGGACATGTAGTTCAGAATTTTAGTAGAGAACCCCATAGAAACTCCCAAGACTCTTCTAGTGTTAGCCCGCTTTAGGATTTCCAGTTCATGTCCTTCTTGTTGACTGAGAACCAGTTCATGCAATCAGCTTGCTAGCTAGCTAGCTTGCTTGTTCTCTCTCTCATTCTCTGTGTCTGTGCCTCTGTAAGTAATATCTTTCTCTCTCTGTTGTTTAAAATCCAAGTAGAGTCTGCTTTCTTCAGTTAATCTGACTCTGTGGACAGATTTATCATGTGTTCAGATCCTCGCCAGTGCATCCATCAGCAGCCCCTTCCATGAACTGTTATCAATTAATCTTGCAATTATAGTAAAGAATGGTAAAGATTCACCAAGTGAGAAGTGGAGAGCAAAGCCAGCTGGTTGATTTCATGTTAGTGGGGTGCTGATTCCAGTAAGCCAGGTTTTACTTTTAACTTTAGAAGAGCTATCCAAAGTGCTAAACCTATTTTGGATGTCAGGTTTAGCTCCTGGGTTACTTTGTTTAAAGTTCAGAATAGAACCCAGATCAGATTCACCTCCTAACTGACATTGAAGGCGCCACCTGCCCTCGGTAAGGAGAGCACACTGGAAAGAGCAAGGCAGTACTGGGAAATGTAAGTGCAATGGTGTACCCCTAATTTCAGTGGTGCAGGGTGGACCACCATCCAAGGGGCAAGATGGACAGATTTAGAATGGCAACAGAAGGGGGGAAAGGGTGGATGACGTCAGAGCAGCTGTATTTACCTGTTTCAGAGAAAGGGGCAACATGAAGAATTCTAGTTTTGGAATAGTCACAGTCATTCCAAAGCCAAAACTAAGCAATGGTTTCTCCGCTGTGGATTTTCTTTTTTGCACTGCCTTTGAGTTGCTCTGCCTCTCTCATATGTTGTCTGTGGGTTGTAGATGAAGAATGGCATTGTATTCAGTTTGCGATCAGTTCCTTCCCTTTCTTTAATCTGAGATGGTGAACACACCTAAAATTTATTTTAGCTGGAGTTGTGATGCAGCTGCTTCCCAGGGAAGACTCTGAATTAATTCGGCATCAGTGAATGGCAGAACCATCTCTGTATCTTCTTTGCGTTTCCTGCCCCCATCAAAACACAGCACGGATGCCTTTTAAACCTTTGAGTCTGTTTTCAAATAAAGCATCTTTGAGGTTTTGCAAGGCATTAGGAGGAAGAAAGAAAGAAGGCAAGCCAGCCAGCTAAATGGAAAAGAAAGTTTTCCTAGTAATTCACATTTCAGATAGGGTTGTGTGGAAGGGCAGACTGCGACTTTATATTGTTAACAAACCTACTTCAATCACTGCCCTTTCTTTGAAGAGGTATTTTACACAGCATTTCTCAGATAAAATTGGATGCTGGAGGAACAGTCAGTACACTTGGTAAAAAGTGTACACTTTTCTGTACATATTCAGCTGCTGTTTATGATAGTGGTAGCCTGCAGTGAATGGCAAAAGAAACAACCATGGATATCTTATAGTGGCTGCCATTTGGATTTCCTAAGATGGATCTCAGAAATCAGAACAGAGACTTTAGGAGAATAAAAACACTCTCAATTTGCTTCTTCAAAGAATCCCCCCCTCGCACAAAGAACAAGGAATCAAAATACCTCATTCATACATTCCAAATCATTACACAAATTAATTCCCCAGGAACTATAGCAACTTCCGTTTCAGTCTAATAAACACATGCCTTAATAAGCACACGTAACAGAAGTTACAGATGGAGGTGCTTAAGAACAGCTGAGGAGAATCATGAAAGCAGAGGAAATGGCAGATTACCATGGTAATCAATTACTAAGATAACTGTAATGCTTGTGATGTGATAGAGGTTTATATGACTCTCCCAATCAGTGTGGCCAGGAAACTAGTGTATTCTTTCTCTTCTAGAATTCTGTAACCTGTGCAGAATTCAGACAAGTGAGTTCATTTGTCAAAATGAATCAGCCTCGACTGATTTAATTTATGTTCCATGTATTTACTTACCAGGCCGTGTGTGCGCGTGCATGCGTGTGTACGCATGTGCACACATACACATACACACACACACACACACAAGCACACCATGGTGATGAATAAGGGATGGGATGCCTAGAACTGCTAGCTAACTCCACAGACTTCTAGAGTGGTGATTTGTATTTGCCTTAAAAAACCATAACCCTCTTAATATGTGTATGACATACCTGGTTTATACACATGCCTTGAATTTGGTATTAGCTATGGCAAAGTCTAGAGTTTTTAATCATTCATCCATCTTCTCTTGGCATGCTATAAAAATATGGGAGTTACTTTTAGCTAGAAGAACGAAAAAGAGAGGCCTTCATCAAGAACAAATGCCAGAAATTCAGAATTTTGGTGGCTGTGGGGCTTATAGGGCTCTAATTTTAGGTACCACATGGTTTGCAACCAGGATCCAAATAGACTCAACTGTGAACTGGCTTTTTAGGACCTGCAAGCAGAGGAGTATTGCCCAGTCTGAAGGTGTGATTACAGATTGTATTTTATTTGGATTATTTTATTCATTCTTGACTTTTCCCCAAAGGTAGGACTCAAAGTGGCTTACAAGATGGAAAGAAATACAGTTTAAAACACATGCAGCTGAAAACACATTTAAAATATGTTTAAATTGACATTTAACTGTTTAGATTTATGACAGCAATTTAAAATCAAAGGATAAAAGGAAGAAAAACCCCTAAGAAAAACCCCTATAAAGCAGTCAACTCCCCAAAGTCTGGTGGAGTGAAAAGATCCTGGTCTACCAATGTACGGTTGGCAAGGAAGGAGCCAATCTAGCCTTCCTAGGAAGGGAACTCTAGGGCCTTCCTGGGAGCAGCCACCAGGACTGCCCTCCTGTGCCTTCTGACCAAAATCACCTAAGAGGGTGCCAGGTTGAATGGTCCAGAAAGTCTCATAAGGGAAGATACAGGCCTTCAGGCAGTCTGGGCTTGAGCCACATAGCTAGAACTCTGAACAGAGTTCAGAAACATGCTGGCAGATGGTGAAGCTGTTTTAACAAAGGAATTACGTGTTCAGTTTTCACCTCGCATTCACACATCAAAGCGTTTTGGGAAATTAATCTGTACAAAAATACATAAAAACCTTACAGAAAAAAATCTTGCGCAAAAAACCAGCAATCTTACACACACAAAATAGCCACATGTTTGGAGGGCAAGACAAAACTTGGTTTTTTTTAACAAAATTTTTGCTGTGGGGGGTTTTTTGGGGGGTTTTTTTTTGGATGCAAGATTTCTGGTTTGGTTTTTGGGATTTTTCCCCCCGTTATTTATTTATTTAGCTTTTTTGGCGGGGGGAGCAGTCTTACCCAAAAAACACACCTGGCTGCCTGGAAACAGTGTTTTTTCTGCAAAACCCCACAATTCTCACACGCACATGCAAAATGCATATTTCTATATAGAATTATTTCCTAAAACACTTCAGGATGCATGAATATAAGGTAAGAACTGTGCAGAAATACTTGCTTTCTTCACAGCAAGGAGAACAGCTCTGAAATTATTCATCCTCACATGGCAAGATGAAAAAGTTGAATGTTAATATCCCCACATTGAACCACCTGAAGCTTCTGAACAGTCTTCAAAGGCAGTCCAACATAAAGGACATGACAGTTACCCAAACAGGACATAACTAGAGCATGGGTCATGGTAGTCAAACTAGACATCTGTGATTCACAGTCTAATGCTCCAACCACTACACCATGCTTTCTCTGTGCCCCACAAAAACCTCGCAGGCAGCTTTTTTATGAAGAATACTTGGAATTCTTTTCTGTACAGAATAAAAAATGTTTTCTGAGCAAAAAGAAACATTCCTGCATAGGAAACAATGCATTTTCTGTGCAACAAAAGCACATTTTTAGCGGAAATGAATCTTCCACCCCAAGAGTACCATTTTCTTGGCGAGATGTCTTAATGTTCAAAACAGAAAGGGTGAGAATATTTGTGGTTATTCTTTGCAGCCCTCCTCAACTACTCTCGGAGCAGACCAGCTTTTTTGATGTTAGTGTGAGATATGAAAGATCAAGGGTTTACTTTATTTACTGTCCCAAGGTAACTTTAGTAACTTTCAAGGTGCAATTCTCACTTTGTTAACACTGTTGAGAGTTCAACCACTGACGTCAATGAAACCCCAGTCTCTCTGTGTCTCACTGATAACAACATTTCCTTAGCTCACAAGTGTGCAACTGAGGATAACTAAATGCATTAGATTGTGAGTCACACAAATAGGTCTATGGATAGACTGCGAAAAGGAGTCATGGCAGCAGCCTATTAGAAATGTTTGGGAGAGCTTCAGTTCCTCTATATGCATCCTGCTGATTTTGTCCATAAGCACTTGCTATTCTGGCTATTCTGTAAAGCTATTAATGTTCTAGCATGCAGCACCACTGCTGAAGTGAAAGAGGGCAGGGCCACATCAGTGCCTGGAGTGAAGACCATTGGCATCTCTGTGCAGCTCTCTGAAGAGAAGCAGGTTAGGAATCCGGTCAACAGGCAGCAGTGGGAAATGGAAGCTGGAAAGGCTTGTCTTGATTACAGGATGGGCAGAGGCAGTGTCTAAACAGTAAGCATAGAAATGTTTCTTTCACGTAGAATAGCATGCCTATGGAGGCTAAGCAGTTTCCAAAGTGGAAGTTCAAGCCCACTAATGAGCAGCCCAGAAAGACCTAACCAAAAATGCTCCAGGTGATTTCTGGAACCAGTTTAACATCTGGCCAAGTCTTAGGGGGAGGCAAAGGAGAAGAAGATTCAGCCTGAAATGTGTAAAGACCTAGGGCCTTTCCGCTCTACACTGTTATGGTGCTATTATTCCACTTTCAACATCCTGTGGAATTCTTGGGTTTGTGGTTTCCTGAGGCCAGAGAGCTCTCTGGCTGAGAATTCTAAACACCACCCCTTAAACTGCAAATCCTGGATTCATAGGATCTTGCATGTAGAATAATAAAGCTATAACAGTGTAGTGTAGAAATGCTCGTAGTCTTGTGGTATCTCCAACTTCATAGCCATGTTCTTTGTTCAGAAACATTGCTAGAAAAATGGCCAAATGGTGGGAGCCTGGGTTAATTACCCCTCACTCATCTATAAGAATTGCTGGTGAGCCACTGCTCGCCCAATAGCTTATTTGCAACCAGCCCAGGATTTCTGCTATGGCAGTTTTCACTTTTCTCTGCATCCTGTTCATTAATTCTGGTTTCCAACTGGTACAGGTTTAGCCCTCAAATGCCTGTGCATATCTTGCCTGTCCAAAACTAGGCATGACCATGACCCTATGGGCTTAAAAAAAAAGAAAGAGAAACCATGAAGGTTTGGAATGTGCTCATCCATCAACATTTATCCACCACCATCCACCTAAAAGTGACCAGCCTCCAGCAGAAGAGCATCAGAAGCTGCTATACACTACATCAGACATCACTCCATTCATTGTAGGGATGGGAAAAATATTGGAAAATATATGGAAAAAATATTAAAAAACATGTTTTTAAATGTTGAGAAATAGTGATGAGAAGAATCCAGGACTGACAAGAATCTTCATAGTTTGGGACTTTTTCTGTGCAAAATTTACCCATAGTTGCTTTATGCAGAAAGAAGCAATTAATTAATTAATTAATTGTGCAGGAAACAGTTTTTTCATCATGGAAAATAATATTTCAGGGTTGAAATAGTAATTGCTGCATAGAAAATACTGTTTTATGCACAGAAAATGCTGTTTTCTATTGCAAACCAACCATGTGTGAATTTTATACTGAACAAATTCCCAATTACTGGATCTTCAGCATAGAAAACAGCATTTTCTGCACAGTTATTAATACTTCTGCATGGAAATATTACTTTCCATACAGAAAAGGCTGTCTCCTGCATAGAAAATACTTATTTCTGTGCAAAACAACCACATGGGATCCCCCCCCCCAAAATAAGTCCTGAATTCCAAATAGATTTCAAACATCGTGTGGCTTTCAATGGCTTTCTTGTAGTAGGGAGAAGATTGCTGAAATTACTAATTGCTACCTTTGTTAGCAAAGAACTACATCCCTAGTCCATTGAGCTCAGGACTGTGTTCACTGACTGGCAATAATATTCCTAAAACCTTTCCAGGCTTATCTGGAATGCCAAGGAATGAACCTGGGGCCTTTGGCATCTTCCTATGCATGAGTTGCGCTACTCAGCCAAGATGTCGCTGCCCCCAAATATGACACATTTCACAAATCTGCATACCAGTGCTGCATAGGAGCCATGCTAGTCTTTTCTGTGTCATTCTAATTTCAGAATTGGTGCTAGAAAAGCTAACACTAACAGTGCATGAATATATCTGGCCACGTCTGAAGAACAGTCACCACAATTAAGTAAAATTGAACGCCTTTCTTTCTTTCTTTCTTTCTTTCTTTCTTTCTTTCTTTCTTTCTTTCTTTCTTTCTTTCTTTCTTTCTTCTTGATCATCCCAGGTGAATTTTCTTTCTTTCTCAACCCAGAATGATCAGTTGACCAGGTTTCCACTGGAGACCAGACCAAGAAACACAATCACATTTTCCATCTGCCTACCAATAGGGCTGATGGCAGCTGTTCAGGAGAGAGACCCAGACTCTTAGTGGAGAGACTAAAGTACCAAAGAGCTGTTTGCTTCAGTCAGCTATTCCCCACCCCCCTTTTTTTGTAGGTGAGCTGCTTGCTCCAGTCTTCCTTTGCCGTTTACAGTGAGACACCAAGCCAGCTGCACCTTGCAAAAATATGTGCCAGATGCAGGAAGTACAGATCCCTTTAAGAGCAGCTCTTGTTCTCTTTGTTACATATAAAGGAAAGCGTGGTTAAATTCAATGTGTTTGGTAAGTCTGTGGAAATGACACCTGATCCAGCAGGAAAGAGCAGACATCAGTTTTGGGTCCAGCCAAGAATTCAGAAATCCATTTTCTTGCCCAAGGGCTCTAATGGAAAGGAATATTCACACCCCCTCCTCCTTTCCTCCACACAGTTTGTTTTGTCTGCTTCAGTCTTGCAGGAAATGGAGATGAAGGCATCGGCTGGCTCAGACAAAATCTATTATTTCCCGGACTTGAGTTCCCCACAGACACTCTCTGTCTTGCAAGCAGGGAGAAATGGAAACACCTGGAGTAGGATTTGAGTTCACCAAGCTATATGAGATCAGCTGGAACTGTGGTGCAGTAAAATTAAAACACCTGCAAGCAAATTGATGACTCCCAGAACTATTGCAAAGAATAAATGAATGCCAAAGGGTTAAAATCCAGCCAGGACAATTCCAATAGGCTGCAGACCATAATTTTTTCATTCCCAGCATAGGGCTTGGCAGAGTCAGTGTGACATTTTGGTTTGAGCATTGGACTACTACTCTGGAGACCAGGGTTCGAGTACCCATGTAGCCATGGAAACTTGCTGAGTAAACTTGGGCCAGTCACACTCTCTCAGTCTCAGAGGGAGGCAAAGGCAAAGCCCCTCTGAACAAATCTTGCCATGAAAACCCTGTGATCGGCTCACCTTAGGGTCTCCATAAGTCAGAAACAACTTGAAGGCACACAGCAGCAGCAACAACAACAACAACAACAACAAACAACATAGGGCTTGGGGTTTCTTGGGTCCTTCCCATAAGGCCAGGAAAATTGGAGGGAAGGAATTAGACAAATTTAGCTGTATTTATAGCATCCTTCATGGAAGGAATAAGCAGTGATGTATTTAAGTCTTTTATGCCAAGTCTCAAGTCAAGTCTCTACCTTCAAGTCTCAAGTCCTCTCAAAATACTTTCAAGTCAAGTCTCAAGTCTGCGAGCCCACTTTATACCCCAATCTGTATTCCAGGATTTCTGAACAGAGTTGAATAAAGTCAGTTTTAACCATTTAAGTAGAGTCAGCCCTCCACATTTGCGAGTTTGCCATGTGCAGCTTTGGAAGTGGGAAATAGGATCCTTCTTACACTTCATTCCCCATGCTGTAGGCTTTTGTGTCAATGTGCATAAAAGGGTGTGCAGCTTCTGAATTGGGGAATAGCATCCTTCTTAGTCCCCATTATTGAAGCTTCAAAAGCTTTAGAAGGAAAGATCCTTCCTCTTCGAGCCCGTTGCCTAGCACATTTGCTGTTCTTCTCTGAGACTTGCATCCTGTGCTTTGGGGGTGAGTCTTGTCTTCTGCTCTTACAAAAAGTTTTAGAAGGCTCTTCCAATATGCAGCAGGGACAGGCTGCCAAGCAGACCTCAATCCCACCTCAAGCCCATAGCCTAACACGTTTGCTGTTTCCCTCCTAGAAACGTCCCCACACTGGGCCTGAGACAGATCGTCATTCAACCGGTAGGCAAAAAGAGATGGAAGCGCTGTTCAAAGTTGTAAGGTTTCTGGATGAATGTGTTATGTTTCTGAACCAAGGGCAGCAAGTCAGTCACTAAAATATAGAAGTCACGAGTTGAGTCGAGTCAGTACATCATTCATTCGATCCAAGTCAAGTCACTGAAGTGACTTAAGTCCAACTTGACTCCAAGTGAATAGATTCAAGTCTACATCACTGGAAATAGGGTTTCTCCATACAAAGTTTAGCAGGTTTGAGCTACAGAAGAAGCCAGGTTACCATATACTGAAAGTGGTTTACAATAACAGGTTTTCCTTAGATTCAACTACACCTGAAGGAAGAAGCCAAAAGATAAACCTAATCCCATTCTCCTCTGAGTGGTTTGAGGAACTGGTTGGCCTTCCCATGACTTGAGAGCAGCTAACAGGACTCCAAATGTCCCAGGCTCTGGGGAACATGAGTGAAGGAAAAGAAGCAGCAGCAAAAGAAAGAAAGAAGCATGAATTCTAGATGTACTTTAAGTAATAAGCCTGTTAGTTTATATTTGAACAGTTCTTACAGCCCAAGTTAAAGGTGCTGATTATTATTTTTTAAGTTCTATATGTCCTGCACTCAGTCTCCCTCAGGACCTATTACTTCCCCCGTGAACCACTCCTCTTGTTAAACTCCTCAGGAAAAGCCAAGTACTAAATTCTGTGGTGTTGTTATGGTTGCCAGTGTGAAAATGGGAGCAACCTCCTATATCTTTCATGGCTGTGTAGAAGAGTGAATTTCAGCAGGGGCTTCTTGTTGCCTGCTTAGATGATATGTGTGTTTATTTCCTCCTCCACGCAGCCATTAAAGGCACAGGAGACTGTCACCAGTTTTCAATCTGGCATCTCTTACCTTAGTAGTATTAGGTCTTGGGTAGTGATGGAGACATTTGTTACACTTTATTTACAGAAATGCCTTCCAAGCAAAGCTGATAAATATCAAGCACTTTGGGTTTTAAACCTGCTCTGAGACAGTTTGGGCCTCAGATCAGAGGGGAAAAAGCAAAACAAAAATGACCGAATAACAAGGGGCCACACCCATGGAAAAAAGAAAGAAGCCAGGATGCAGAATGGCAGGGGCTAAGCTGAGATTCTACAGGAACATCCTACCTTACAGGCTGAAACTGCAAGTGAAGTAAACCCAAGAGCTCAGGAAAATGTTAGAGGGATGGTGTGGTTTATAGATTCCTTACCTGTGAAGGAACAGGGTTTCTAAATAAATAAATAAAGAGGTGGGGATGAGCTTAGTAGCAAGACACTCTGGATACCATGCTTCCAGGAGGTCCAAAGAATGGAGAGATTTGGTAAGTAGGAAAAGGATAAAGGAAGACATTATGAAGGAAATATCATAGAAGGAAAAACAAAGTTGAGAGGCAGACAGGAGATGGCCTTGAATACTAGAGAGGGGTGAGAATTTTGGTTCAGTTTTGTAGATGTCTTCATATTTAGGATGGAAAGAACTTGCGGTTTTAAAAAAAATGTGGAGGGGTGGAAACTGGCAAATTTGTCCATTCAGATGCAGAACTTTGAGTGTTTGATTCTTAAAGTCTGAAACTTTGAATCCTTATATATTCAACCCTAATGCTAAATTAGGGTTGCTACAGGCTCTTCACCTTTAACATATATAAAGCAGGCAGATATAGCATGCTTCTCTTCATGCTGAGAATACAGTTTGGACTAGGTTTCCAACAATGAGGGTATAAATTATGTTATATTGCAACTGTAGCTGAAAAAGGGGTAACTTCCCTTTCTTTCCAACACAACTATACTTTCAAGTTAGTTCTACTATATACAGAGGAGTGGCTTCATTAAATGGTGGAGAAGGATTATCACATGGTTCAAGTGCTGGCATGTGCTGACCCTCACTTTGCTGCCTTGTGCTCTGTTGTGGATGCAAAGGTGATGGTGAGGTGGACAATAGGAAAGCGTATTTTGTACCACAGACCAGTTGTGTGTAGCAAAGAGTTTTCCGAAAGTAGCTAAAGGTAAACATTGTAGTTACTTTTAAGAAGCAGAAAAGTTAAGAGTTTCTTTAAAAGGCACCTTTAATAGTAACAAACTTTTAGGGGATGTGGAACTAGAACTAGAACTATTTTTAAAAAGTAACTTTCTATGCTCTTCCTAGGAGTAGTTATGCTTATTGAATTTGACTGATGGATAATTTTATTCCAAAATTTGCAGGCAACTTCATATTTGGGATAGAAGGAACTTGGATTTTAAAAATTCAAATGCAGAGGGGAGAAGAAACTGACAGATTTTCTCCATCCCTACTCAATGCCAGTATGGCCTCCTGGTTCTCCAGAAAAGGGATTATTATACATAATATAATTTGATCTGGTCCCAGGTGACACTAGACAGCACCCAGTACTCTTGAGGATGGTTTCCTGGGCCTAAAGCTAAAAGGGAGTGTGTTAGAGAGTTACTGCACTACATACAGTAGGTGAGGCTGCCAGAACCCACGGAGGGTCAGTCACACTCTCTTGGTCTGACCACCTACACAGGGTCATTGCAAGCATAAGACATCCTTTTCTTTGTCTATGCTAGGCTTCCAGGAGGAAGGACAGCATGCATAAACATGTGAAAAAGGATATGATCTTCAAAAGCAGTGAGGTAACTCTGGACAAATTAGACTTGCCAATTTCTGACTTTGCTGCTGCATGCCTTCAAGTCATTTCCAACTTCTGGTGACCCTAAGGTAATCCTATCATGACGTTTTCTTGGCAAGATTTGTTCAGAAGGGGTTCTGTCTTTGCCTCTTCCTTCCTCTGAGGCGAAGGCCATTTTGGCACTACACTCTTATAGCGTGATTATTCCACTTTCAACATCCTATGGAATCCTGGGGTTTGCAGTTTCGGGAGGGGCTGGCCGGCCCCTCCCCAAACTGCAAACCCCAGGATTCCATAGGATGTTGAAAGTGGCATAATTGCGCTATAAGAGTGTAGTGTGGAAATGGCCTAAGACAGCGTGACTTGTTAAAGGTCATCCAGTGGGTTTCCATGGCCGAGGGGGGATTTGAACCCTGCTCTCCAGAGTTGCAGTCCAGTGCTCAAACCATTACACTACACTTTCTGACTAGATACACCATACTGAATGGTAAGCAAAATCAGTGGTGGTATCAGCTGTATGTAGTTCAACTAACACGTTCAAAGAGTTTTATAGCTGTAAAAAAAATCCATCTCCCATCAAAAGAATAGATTATTATGTTCTTTTGATGTACTTGGGGCTGGACAATATGAATTGCTAGCCCAGGGTAACAGTTATATAATGGGCAAAATGGACTCAGTAGTCTGCCTGACTTACGTTTATAATATCCTGAAAAAATGATGGGGGGAAAAGTCTCTTAATGTTTTGTCTTTGTCCTGTTCCTGATTAACAGAGCAGCCCTGTCATGGAAGAAGACATAAAAACTAAGGTAGAGGAACTGTCTTCGCCCATACCTTGCTAGTTTGCACTGAAAGGGAAGAAAGTAGGCATGGGGCATCCCTATTTATTTATTTGTTTATGTTTAATTTTTTTAAAAAAATAAAAGCTGCAGCTTTTTAAAAGCTGTAGTGTACTGCATAAGACAGAACTAGGGCTGCAAGTTCAGAATTTTCCCATGCCCTGATGTTTCAGAGCCAAAACCTAGCTATGGCTCCTGATGATGTTATTAAGCCTTATGCATTTAAGTACCAACTGCAGTTGCTCACCTGCTTGGGGACATGGGATAAAGAACGTTGCTTCTAGCCAGAAGATGGATCCGGAGCTGTGTGGAGAGAAAGCTGTGGTACCACAACAACTCAGAGGGAAGGAAGAAACTAACTAAATCCATGGATCTCTACTCCCCCAAGTGTCTTTGAAAGTTGCAGTAACAAATCAACTAAGCACTGGAAACTGCAGCAAACTGATGTTTCCTAGCTGAGCTGGTGACCTGCACACAGCCCTTAGCTCTTGTTCAAAGCTGGGCCCCCAAAACTGCAGAATTTGCACCCTTATCTCCCACTTGGAGATGATTGGTGGAAACTGGAGACTCAGGACCAGGCCCTGCGACTTGGCAACCCTAGTAGAGCTGATTTTAACAGATATCTCAGGGAAGATACTTTTGGACACTGGATGAGTATAAATCTCCATTATCTTATGTATGCTGGCGGTCCAGAAGAACAACCTGCTGAGAAAATAGTATGGAGGAAGTTTTCCTGGTGCTTCCCATGCCCAGTTGTGTGAGGCTGCTTCCTGGCTGCCATCGCACAGCCACAGGAATCCATTACACAAGGAGGCAGTGGCTACGTCCTTGGGCAACATCTCCAAAAGTACCTACAGTGATGCCAGCATAAGGTACTAAGAGGATTCTGGACAAAATGCTGAGTTTAGTTCTTCTTGATTATTAACACACACATACACACAAACAGAGAGAGAGAGAGAGAGAGAGATTTTGAAAAAGAACAAAGAGTAGTTGGAAGCCATTTTCTCTGGTCCTGCAAATGTGAAGCAGCAGCTCATTTACCTTCATTCAAAGTCAGGTGCCTCTTATAGCAGATGCAGAGGTGAGACCTTCCCTGAGCTGAGAGTGAAGCTGCTTTTACTCCTTTTTTGCATGAGGTTCTTTTATTTGAATGTCTTGATCTTCCAGCAGATGCTGTTAACCACCTGCCACCTGTTTTTTGCACTCCAGCCCCAAAACTGCTCATAAAAAATGAGAGTTTGCTGTCTTCAGTGGATCAATCATTATGCAAACACAAGCTTCTCTTTGGCAGTTGGCTATGAAGGAGTGGTTTTGACATCTTTAAGATGGTATGCATTCATACATACTGTAACTGGGGGTGAAGATACAATTTTTTCATTTGATGATCCCATTGACTGGCATGCTAGAGTTTGGCTTGTCTTTCTTCATGAACATTTTGAGCTAGGCAGGTAACATGACATTTATTTATACTAACAGCCAGAGTTGGGAACGTGTACTCAGTTACCATTCCTGTTTTTAAAAAATCATTATTGCTGTTGTTAGATAGTGAGAATGTTAGATTTCAAAAGCAACATAATAAGGGTAGACAAAGCCCATCCTCCCCAATGATGTAACGTTTCCTAATTGCATTTTAAATTTACTTTTAACAGGTGATTTTATACCCTTCAAAAAAAAAATTTCCCCAAGGTTTATTCCCATCTCTTATCAGTCTTAAGGACTATTTTGTTCAAAATAAGAAACAGTAGCAAAAAAGCAATGAGCAAATCTGCAAGTTACTGTTAAACCCTGCCATGCATGACAGCAACAAATAATTATTAAAACGCAATAACAAAAAAAGGGGCCCAAATTCTTTTTAAGAAGCGCTTTGAGCCTCTGTCGATAAAGCAGCTAGCTAAGATCCAAACTCCTTTTTAAAAGTAATTTTGCAAATAAATTAGGTAAGGTAAATAAAGTATAGAGGAGACAGCACAGTGGCGATGCAGAGCCACGTAGAGCCCTGTTTGTGCCAAGTCCTCATACCACCACATAGGGTATGGATATGTGAGTGCTTCTGATCTCATGCACTCCCCCATCTGTCAACAGAAGCACAAGGCGGTATATGGGTGAGGAAGGAGTGCCTGCTGGGAGCATTTGGATGCCAGAGGGCAGCAACAGCCTTTCATTGGATGGCATAGGCTGCCAGACAGGGTGGTCCATTTCTGATTTCAAAACCTAAAGGAAGAGTTCGGTCAGGCTAGCAGATCCAGAGGTGAGGAGGGAAATTTAATGGCCCTGAAGTTGACTGGTTTTCAAAGGGTAACAACAAGCTGCCTGAATTACGTTCCTCTCTGGGCCGATAAAAGTAATGACTGACAGTCCAGGAGCCACGTCATTGGGCCCCCTGATGGAGCCTGTATCACATATACTTCCTTTGTTGTTGTTTTGTTTTCCTTGCTTCCCCAGGTGGTGACAGACTTGAGATTGCCCATCCTCGTGCTGTTGTTTCATTTGTTTCTTCATTTGCTACTTCGTACTCTGCCGGTTCAGTTATGTAGAGCTCTCGAGGCAGCCCTCTTGCGCTCCTGTTTTCTTCTTATTTGGCTCACGGTGGCCAGGGTTTTCCCACCACCAGCAGCACTGTTGTTATACATTTCGGTAAAGACATATATTCCTCCTCCAGTTTTAGATGATAATCTGCATCTGTTTGGCTCTGGAGGAAAAGAAAAACTGGAGGCCCTTTCCCACATGATCAGTGTTTTGTACAATGCATGCCTGTTGGCTGCGCACCCTCCCTACGTCTGTCTTGGAGGCTGTCGTTCTATGGCAGGGACCCTGCATTTTCTGAGCATTCAAACCACATTATTTTTATACTTGGGGAAAATGTGATACTTCCCCTCCATCCTCTCCCAGAAACAGCATTTCCATTAGAATGTGGTTGCTCATGCAAATTTTTTCCAGTAACAGATTTACTGATACTGTGAGGGTTTTTTTAAAAATAAAAAATAGAGGCAACCTTCACTTTTTTTTGTTGAATCTATAACATTAGTAAGACTACTCCCAGGGACAGCAAAAGAAAAATCCATTTTGCATCACTATCTGTGCACCATTCTGAAAGTAGAAAAATGCGCGACCATGCTTGCGCAAGTAATTTTGTGTCTACAGGGGGCAACAGGAATAGAGAGTGGTAGTTAGGATTTCCCAGTGTGTTCCTGCTGTGTCTTGTCTGATCTGTTGTTTCCTCACTGATAGATTGATACCCTTAGGCCTGACTGCGCTTCCTCCCACACAGCTCCCTGCCCGACTGCTCTTTCTAAGTCATGTGGCTATGGATAGCAAACCACATTTTACTTCCCTCCCTCCCTAAATACATTTCTCTAACAGTGGTGAAACTTGAAGTGTGTGGAGGGGTGGGTGGGAGGGGGTAGGGCTACAGCGTGAGGGGCATGGCCACTGTGTGGGGGTGTGTGACTGCCGTGCATGGGGGTATGGCCAGGGCACACGGGGGTGTGGCTACAGGCTGGGATACCCCAAAAACATTGCTGCTCAGGGCAAACCACCCCCCCTGCCCCCCTGTCCCTTCGTGAGTGTTCTCTAATAGATATCTTTCTCTATCACTGATAGAGATGGGCTTCTGTGACTGATTTCAAATGCCAGCTTCCATACAGGTTAATAGACCTGGGACAAGCAGGAGGAGTCACACAACACTGGGCTCACATCGGGTAAATGTGCAAAGGACTGCAGCTGGGAATGTCTGGATTTGACCTGTACCTCTATTGATGATACTTACATGGTCCCATTTCTCTGTTGCAGCAATAGAGAAAAACAGTCCAACTTGGCTAGTTCCAGAAGTGATGATTCTATTCCCGTGCCCCCCGTCCTGTAGGCAGTGAGTACCAAGTGCAGTAGGCTATATTTTAGAGGAAGGAACTGGCAAAATTACCTCTGAGTATTCCTTCCTTAATAAAACCCTACGAAATTCATGGGGTCACCGTAAGGTAGGGAGCTTGAACGTGCATACGTATGTAAGCCATTCAATACCTGCTTGTCCTTTAGCATGCTTTTGTCTGGGCCACTCCCTGAACAGCAAAGAACAGTTAATGGCATTAACCATTCTGGCTTCCAGCTTCTCATTAACATTACATTGCATAACAAGGGATGAGTTTAATACCCAGAGAGCTGTGGTGCAGAATATTCATATGTCATGAACCAAAATGAAATAAATGCAAATCTTCATTACCCATGGAGAGTGTTAAATATTGATATTTCCTTCCCGATAACACAAGTTTGCAACACATGAAACTCAATTATGAGACAACTCAAAAATCCTTTCAATTATACATAAGCACAACACAATGAAGAGAGACAAGCTGAGCTTTGTGAAGCATAAAAATCTGGAATAAACTTGGAACAACACAATGAGGCCCTCCAGACAAGATTGTCAACGCTGCCTTCTTTCTCGAGTGAGCGGTCAATTAGAAATGATGAAGCATAAGGCTGAGATCTTGTGCAACAGCTGGACAATTTGAACACTACTGAACCTGGGGAACAACCTGACTGTGAGCAGGATTGCAACCCAGGGACAACATCACAACACAGCCTGGTTACATTTGTGGGTGACTGCTCGTCTTGTATCAACATCAGCTCAAGGTAATGACAAATTTATTCCCAGCTCTCAATGTTCCTTGGATTTAACATCAGGCTTTAAATCATGTCATTATTTCATTTTTAATGGTTTTTAAAGAATTTGGTTACCAATCATTTAAAGCAGAGGTGAGAGACACGTAGTTCCTCCTCCTCATGTTGAACTAAAAGCTCCCTCACTGCTCACCACTGGCCATGCTGGCTGTGGTTTGAGGGAGCTGGACTTCAACATCTGGAAAGCCACAAATTTCTATTTCAAGCATGCTCAATATTCTTTACTTGCCTTGCCCACAGGGGCAACCAACACTTCTTTTTTGATGAGCCTTTACCTCTTCTGGGATGGATGAATCTGTATGTTTGACTTTCTAGAACATTTGCATCTTTTTCAGTCATGACTGTGTTCCATCCCATACAGACTTGTTTTTAAAGTCTGAATGAACATTTGTATCCATTTTTCTGCACATGAAAATTTGTAGCCTTTCTGTAAGCATTTTCTCCTACCATACTCATGCAAACATGTTTCTGTAATGTATGTCAATATCTGTCTGTCTGTCTGCTGTCTGTCTGTCTATCTGTCTGTCATCTATTTGTCTGTCTGTCTGTTATTTATGTATTCAGCTTTCCAAAATGTATGCTGTTTTGCATGCAGTTTTTCCTAACATACACATTCTGGTATGCTTCTTTTAATCAGAGAATTGCATCTCAACCTTTGGACAGATGGGAATACGGAAGGAAAATCATGTTCCTGTTCATGCATTCCTTTTGTGACTTCAGCAGCAGCAACAGTACACGTGGAAATTAAATAACTGAAGCTTTTTCCTATAACAGAGGTAAAGTAGTGGCAAAGGCTACATTTCTTCATGCAAAGCTCCTACAAAAGACTCAAGAGCACACCCACAATTATGATTTTTTTTTTTAAAAAAGGCAATCTTAGCAACAATAAGAAATAATACCAGTTTAATGAGGATTCTGAATGAGTGATTTTTGCAGCCATAACCAAAGATGGGATATCAGATAAGGAGAGGGGAGTTAGAGAGGTTGTCTCTTATGTATCGTAACAAACAGGCTTCATTTTCATAAGGTGGTATTGTGGCACCAGCTAGATGAGAGCAAACCAAGACATGAGGGTAATGATAATTTCTATAAATAGGTAAGCATGAAAGCATATCTTGGATCATTCAGGCCCATAAGCATCTCGGAAATCCCATTCTAGGCCTGGTGAAACATTTTCCACATTTAGGTAATCATGCTGCAACTTATTAGCCTTTAGAAATAAACCTTCATGAAAATCCCTTGGGCCAGCTAAGGATCTACGCGTCCTGCAAGGATGAGGATAATACAGTACAGAGCTGCAAAAGAAAGTGAATTGCTGCAGATTATTAAAACAATACTCTCCCATAGGGATTTTTGAGAGACCACGCAATGATCAGGAAAATCAGGTACAGATGACAACTAGAAGAGGTTATGTATGAAAGCAAGAATGAAGAAGACTATGTGCATATAGGGATAAATGCACACATGTGTTTCCATTGCAGATGCAGTTTGGCTTAGTATTTAGGGCTTCTCTGCAAAAAAACTTGGGAACTGTAGTTCTGTGAGGTACAGATTGAACAGAATTTTCAGTAATCAAGCAAAACTGTTATTCCAAGGTTCTCTGAGGGGGGAAAAACAGCTAAAAAAAACTGGTTTAAAGTTTGGTGTAGTTGTAGCCTCAGTTCAGCTGATTTTAGAAAAGACCTCAGTTAAATCATGTGGATCACAACAGATGCAAAATGCCATTCCATAGAGGTTTGGAGCCTGTTTTTCCTATTAGTTTCCTAGGTAAGCCTTCTTTGTAAGCCCCCTGAGCCTTTTTCAACATGGCAGGCTCAAGACATTTTGGACTATGATCTTCGTCATCCCAGTGCTACCGTGACCAAATTCTATGCTGTCTGGGGATGATAGGAATTATACTCCATGGTCTGAAGGTGCCAGGATGGGAAAGGCTTGACAGTTTTTAGGTACACTGTGACTTACATGAAAACACTACTGTATATTGAGAAAACATGTCACAAGTTAAAAGAAACAGAGTGTTTTCTTGCCTATCCTTGTGCAGCCAAACACTTTCCACATAAGGGTCTCTCAAGATTGGTCTGTCTTCACTCTAATAAGAAACTGGAAACTAAGAGCCATTCTGTGAGCAGTTTGACAGTTTTGCCAGTTGTGCAGAGAGCTACCCAAGACATCTCTGTGCAAGTGGAAGAGAGTCAATGGTAGCAGTGATGACTGGTGGCCCAGTCATTGGCTTCATTTACTCAGCTGCCAGAGGAGGAGATGACAGCCGTCCATTGCATGCCTCCACCCACATACCAGCTTTTTAATAGAGCAGCCCATTTCATCAGTGCCTGGCTCTCAGGGGATCCTCAGAGCCAAGGCACAATGGAAAGGCGGCTTAGAAAATCACCTGTTGCAAAGGCACAGGTGAGTTCCCAAGAAACCCTCCCATAGAGCCATTACTCTGAGAACCTGTCACTAGAAATAAGAACCGGCCTTTGGCTGCAGGGACTCACTGGGAAATCCAGTACATTAGCAGGGTGTTCCACTCTACTAGAATTTAGTAAGAATGTTGGTCATGATCAGTAATGATCATGTTTTGCAGGTTCACAAATTGTACTTGTATACAACATACCATGCAGGCATCCATAATTTGGCTTGATCTTTTGGGCCCAAATCTAGATGAGAGGGTAGAGTGCAAGTTGTCCTGGCCCGGTATTGCCTTACAAACCTTCTGAGCTTTGCACTTTTATGAAGGTCACGCTATAAATAGAACTAAATAAATAAATGAGTCAAGACAGCCATGGCTACTCTTGCTACCACCCCCTGTCTTCTGCCTGCTGCAATAAGCAGGATTTCAGGTATTCCACACAGCAGGTGAGGGAGCGGGTGGAGGACAGAAGCAGGGAAGAAACAGGTGGAAGGACTGTGCCAGGTGCCTCGGGACTATAAAGTGGCAACCCCAGTCCAGTAAGATAGCCAATGAATAAAACGATATGATGGCTGCAGAAGTGGGTTTTATTGCAAGAGAATACATGTAGAGAAATAATAGAAGTTAAAACACTGTGGCTTTCTCAGTGAAAGAGAATTTGTTCTTAAACTGACTACAGTAGACCCATTGAGACAATGAGGCTTAGATAAGTGCCAACTCATAATTCAATGGCCATTTCCACACTACATTGTTATAGTGCTATTATTCCACTTTCATCATCCTGTGGAATTCTGGGGTTTGTAGTTTACTGAGGCCAAAGAGCTCTCTGGCTGAGAATTCTAAATGCCCCTCCCTAAACCGCAAAGTCCAGGACTCCATAGGATGTTGAAAGTGGAATAATAGTACCATAACACTGTAGTGTGGAAATGGCCAATGATTCATTGTCTCTATTTTAGCACCATTTCACATTTTACAATTATAGTACATTTACAATTATAATAACTGCCATGGCTGCATCCTATGGAATCCTCATGAGGTCTGTAGTTTGGTCAGAGGCTCTGGAGAAGCAATCTGGCTGAGACTTCAAAATGCCCTTCCCTCAAATACCCGTATCAGGATTCCATCAAATGTTGCTATGGGAATCAAGGTGGAATCATAGTACTATAATTGTGTACTATGGAAATGTTCCTGGCTGGGAGAAGCAATCGCATCAAGGCCAATGTAGATACACTGAGCACCTCTGGCTACTGTCTTGCTCAAATCTCAGAAAAGTGACCATCCTTTGTACTGCAACTCCTAGAATTCTTCAGCCAGCTTGGCCACTGGGACACTCATCTTGGCTGAGGGATTCTGGAAGTTGTAATCCAAAGAAAGGCTACTTTTCCCATTTGTGAGAATATTATACAAAAAGCAGCCTTCTTGCAGAACTGCGATCCCTTAAAAGGAAACAACCTGAAGGCATAAATGCTAGAGAAAGAAGCCACTCTCTTTGTCTGTTGTAGTTCACTCAAGAGTCACGCCATTAATCTGCGTGCATTTGGGGTTTTTCCCCTCTTTTGTCTATAGGAACATTCTTTTTATAGAAGGAGGCCTTCTTCCTTTTAATCCTATCAGGTCTCTTTGAAAAGGCTTTCAGCAGCAGCAATGAAGTCTGCTGGGATACGAAAGCCTTCATAAGTGAAGCCATGGCAAAAGAGGTTAGCATTTCAGGGAACTTTCTCATGATGACCAACCCAAGGCCCTTCAATCCTCCTCTTCACTCTGAATTTACATATTTCTTCATTTTGAAGCACTTATTTTGTCTTTTATTTCTTTTCAGGAAACATTGAGGGACCTCCAGCTTTTCTCAGATTGCCTTCAGACATGTAATTCACTTCACAATGTTGGCAGTAAACTGGGTGAAGATTATTGGATTTATGGTATTGCCACCATTTTGTTGTCACTTTTTATGACACCCCATCACACATCTTTTTGGAGTGAAGAACATTTTTCAGCCTGAAGGCAGAATTCCAGTTTTTGGTAAGGCTGTCAAGGGGGCAGGGCCCATGCAAACTGGGTAGGGCCAAGTTTATTTCTTACCAGATTTGGACATTTACCCAGCAAGCATACGGAGCACAGTTCAGTTCTATGTATTTGTGTTCAGGAGTAAGCCCCAGTGAAACTGCTTGACTGTCTGCGGAGCAAAGCTCAATTTCATGCAATAGCTTTCCAGGATGCAAAGCACAGCCCACGTCCACACACATTATATATTGTATGTCTCTGGCTGGAATCTTAGTAATTTCATTTTTGCATAATCCAGGGTTACGCATGTTTAAGTACTTTTTGGACCATCACACAGGGAGATATCCATACATCCCTTGTTTTCTTCCTACTGTGCAATGATAGCAGGATGGCTCCCAGATATTGCTCTATTGCTCCTGGCCCAAGTAGCCACTACAGCCCATAGGAAGCTCCATCAGAGTTCCTTTCATCACCTTCCCAGTCGTCTCACTCCCATATATCTGTCATTCTGGAGGGGCAACTGCCTTTACACACTGCTAATGTCAAAGAGGATCTTGGCCAGAGTATTCAAAGACAATTCTGTATGATGCTTCTTAATTATCAGGAAAACTCCGGTAAACAGTAGTAGAAAGTTGATCTGAAGACATTTCATTGAGAAAGAGTACATGTTTCCTTCACTAAATAAAAGCATTTCTAATAAATTAAAGAGTGTCTCAAAATGTGTAGGGAGCCCTCTCTTTTGGCATCTTTTTCTTTTCTTTTGTCTATTCTTGCATTTTCAGACAGATAGATTTAATGAATGTCCTCATATATATTTATTCTTTTGTTGTAATCCTTGGAAACAATTCTGTTACAACTTTGCAGGATTGTGATAAGGATAACAAATCTGGGGGGCAATTGCTTTCTCCTTGTTTCAGAGCAGAATTTAGGACAGGCTCTGGATGGGAGTGCCAGAGGCTGTTTTGGAGAAAATGAAAGGTACCAGTCTGTGTTCCCATGTAAATTGAGAGTGGCTGTCCTGAAAATCACGCCAGCTATGTATGTAGTTGATGGCTAAAACAGACAGAGATGGCCCAAGATGAAATTCAAGTTTGAAGACAGAGCATTTTCCTAGGAGCATAAAGCATCCATGTTCAGAGACACATAGGGGACGAAAAAAAATCTTAACCCTAACAGTGTCAGTGCTCTGTCATTTCACAAGGAGTCAGGATAGCTACAAAGCCTCTCTGTGGCTGCCTGCAAGTTGCTGACAAAGCACAAGCTGGCTTCCAGTTCCAACAACCTCCTGGACAGCTCTCCTGGTATTTAGCATTTAAGTTATGGCCTATTTGATGACCCTAAGCAGGCTGCTGGACAGTTCCCCTGCTGGCCAGAAACTCTGGGTGTTGGGCTTTAGACTCTCAAAGGATCTCACTAACTCTCTTTGATGGCTGTCTTGTCCAGGGGCCCTTTCACACTACCCAATTATAGCCTTATGATTCCACTTTAGTTTCCATGGCTGCATCCTATGGAATCCTGAGGTTTGTAGTGAGAGGCACCAGAGGAGGAGCTTGCTGGTTGAGGATTCTGAAGGTCCCTCCCTAAACTGCCAATCCCAGATTTCCACAGACTGAAACTTAGGGTCTTTATCACATGAGGCAGGTAAATCACATTTACAGAAGGAAAATGACATATTTGGCTTGGACTTATCACATTGGCATCATTCCACTTCTGTTATTCTCCTGATGGGATACCATTTGGAAAGTGTTTCTTTTACAAAGGAAGTCATTAACTGATTAATCCATTAATGACCTCTTTTATAAATAGAATGCTAAAAGAATCCAAACAGTCTCCAACTGGGAAAACAAATGAAGAGGAATGAGGTCATATGATAGGTCCCAGCCGAAGACACTATTATCCCATATCAAGTGAAATTTACCTGCCTTGTATGGTAAAACCCTATGGCAATTGCAGTGGTAACACAGTGCTATAACTGTGTGGTGTGAAAAAGGACCCAGAAGACTAGAAACGAGGCTTTTACAAATTGTTCACTTCTACTTTGTAGTAGAGGGAGCAGTAAACAGAGTCTCTAGATGTGTTGGTTACCCAATGTGCATTACATTAAATGAGCAGAAGTCTATGTGTGTTTTGAAGCTCATTTTAATAGGTGGTTGTTGTGGTGGTGGGCTGTAAAGCTGGCTTTGACTTACATTGACTTCTGAATGAAAGATTTCCAAGAGACCCAGGTACTCAAAAGCTTTGCCCATTGAAACAGGACACAAGTCAAATGGACCCCAATTAAACACTACATGTTGAAGATGTGGAAACTAGCTACCGGAGGGTGTAAATTGTCTCAGCAGGTGAATAAAGTGAAACTGCCTTGTTTTTAAGACAGACCTAGTTCATCCTAGTCCCTCGGTGCCAGGGCAGGGAAACCTTTGGCCTCAATGCCGCTGTTGGACTCAAGCCCTCATGAGCCAATGGTCAGGACTATTGGGAGCTGCAATCCAGCAATATTTGGAAGGCTACCGATTACACTGTCCCTGGACTATACTGACTAGTAGTAACATTTCAGAGTCCTTTTTTTAAATGTATGGTTAAAAAAAACAGAAAGGAAAGAGAAAGGGAAAAGGAAGAAGAAAGGGGAAGGGAGAAGTATACAGAATATAAATGTGGGTTTTATGTATACATTGACAAAAACTGACCATATTTCTTTAAAAAAAAACTCTTCTTGAAGCTGACATCTATAAAGTATATATTCCCATGTAGCTAAAACAGTGGGATTTCTGACCATTGAACAAATAGACAGTGAATGTTTATCTTTCCATCCTTGGAGTGTGAGTCTTTTGGCAACAGTAAGAGTATTTCAGAGTCTTAGGCATGAGTCTACTCAATCCACTCCGCTGAGCATCTAATCAAATATACAGGGGACCGTTACCCATTCCCATTCCTGATTCAAAGAATGTATTCCTCCACTGGGCTCAATTAATAGCACAAAACCCATTTTATGTTGTTGCAGCAGTTCTGGTCAAGAAGTATTCATGACGGTGGCAGTGTTTCCTTTAAAATGCATACCTCTAAGAAGCCTGGGGGAAAGTATATGGATTATGTAATAGAATCTATAGGACTTTATTGGAATTAACACAAAGAGAGGTGTCGACTCCAAATAACATTCTTTGTTATATTCTTGTACTACAAACAACTGTATTTTTTAAAAAAACCAAATAGACAGATAGGCAGGCAAGCAGATATTAAATTGGCATGCTTATCAAATATATTTCATTTTGATTATTAATTTTGGTAGTTTACAATGTTCAATATACTTTATATACTTGAGGCCTAAATACCCTACAAGCACAGATTCTGTCTGATTTTGGAAGCTAAGCAGGGCCAGCCCGGACGGGAGACTGCCAATGAATACCAGGTGCTGTAGGCTATATTTCAGAGGAAGGAACTGGCAAAACCACCTCTGAATGTATCTTTCCTACGATAACCCTGTGACATTAATAGGACCACCATAAGACATCAGATAAGTTGAAGGCACATACCCACCCCAATGTTGTTGTTAACAATGAAAGGATGGGATGAATACAATGAATTTTATGAAGCACTTATAGAATGCATACAATTTAGAACCCATGACTAAATCTGTATCCTGCCCTTCTGTTATAATCATGATGACTGAGTCTTGGCACAAATTAACCTTCCTATGATTGAAAGCAACACCTTGTTAATCAGATACCAGCATCTCCTGTTTTAGGAGATAAAGCACCAAGAAACTAAGGAAACAGAAAGAGTAAAGTCAATGGGTAACTGATTCAGCCACTGGAAGATGCATGGGGCTATTGTTGTTACCACCATCATCAACATTATCATCATTTCATTATCATTATTATCTCTATTTGTATCTCACCTTCTCCCCAAAATTGGGATTCACAATTGTGCCTTACAATACAGCTAAAAACATGCAAAAGGCGAACCTTAAAACAACACTAAAGTATTCACAATATTAAAAGAATTTTTTAAAAATACAGTTTAAAAAGATAAAAAGCAATTCAAAAGTTCAGTTCAAAATGGCTTTCTCTTCAAAGCCCTTTCTTTAAAAACATCAAAATCTCAAAAGCCTGTCAGAATATATACTGAAAAAAATGAATTGCCTGATAATGGTAGGAGAGCAGAAAAGGAATCAGTCTAGTCCCCCAGGAAGGAAATTCCAGAGCTCAGGGGCAACCACCGAGAAGACCCTGTCTTGTGAACCCAGCAGCTGTTTCTGCGATAGTGGTAGGACTGAGAGTGATGGCTGAATCAGCCTATTTCTGATTTCACATGAGTTCTGCATGTATTCAGTGCTAAGTCCATTCCATTGAGTTTGTATTCTTAAAACACACATGTGAAGGAAGGAGCTGGACAAGCCTGGTTGGTGCCAGTCAATTTCAGCTCAGGGAATGCTGTGAAGGGTGTCCTACAACACAGAAAGGATACAAAACTGCAGCTTGTCACTGACGGAAGGCATACAGGGGAAAGATGGCAGAAAGACAAGGAAAAGACTGAAGAGAGATCAGGGAAGGATAGGCTAGGGATAGGGAAAGGATTGCAGAGCAATAGGGAAAAGCTGGCATAAAGATAGTATAGTCAGCCAAAGGGATGAACTGAATAGCATTTGGCAAAGTTGTGGGGTTCAGAGGTTAATATCTGATCTAACTGTGTAAATTTTAAAATTATTGTAATTGTAATTTTTAAATCATCTCATTTTTAAATTATTGTAAGCTGCCTTGAATCCCATTTGGGAAAAAGGTGGGATATAAATTCTGTAAGTAAACAAACAAACACATACACACAAACATCTGTCTGTTTATTCTTTTTTATAACTGTGTCTGGCTTCTCCTATTAAGTTTTGATAGAGTGTCTGATCATGCTTATTACACGGAATCCACTGAAAAACACATCCCATGGTCTCTACAGGAATCACTCGCAGGCCCAAGTGCTCAGGGTGGGACCTTGAGGGGAAAAGGGACAGGCAGAGTGACAGGAGCCCAAGTATCTGGACCTGTAGGTCCAGCCTGTAAAGGGGATCCATCACAACACACACTTAGCATTTATATTCATATGCAATTCCTCCTCATATAAATATTTTGTATCTAACGTTCTTCTTATATATACATTTTTGCATGCCGTTTTACCTAATAGACATGCTTAGGGATGCAATCGCCAAGCCATCACGAAATGAGGAGACATGCAAAATCCTAAGGATAACTGTATTCCAATGCACATATTAGTCTAGGAAGTGTGAATTTGCTTATTAAAAAATGTGGACCAAACACAATTCTCCTCCATGTGGTTATATGTTCAGCTTGTAATCCACTATAACCATCCACTAGTTATAGTGGATCACAAACTGAATGTGAATCGGCAATAACACATATTTTGGTTTTGTGTTGTTGTTGTTGTTTCATGACAACAAAATGTTTTGTTTGGGGCTGCATTTGCAAGGAGAAGAAAAATAATCTGCCCAGAAAAGAGGAAGGAATAGTACTGCTCTACTTGGCATCACTTAAGGCTAAGCTGCAGAAGTATTATGTTCAGCTCCCTGTGCCAGATTTTTAAGGAGGATGTGGACAAATTGGAGAGAATTCAAAGGGGACCAACAAAGATGTTGAAGTGTTTTGCATGCAAGAAAAATGAGAACAGACCAAAAAGAAACTGGGTACATTAAGCCTGGAGGATAAAGGATTAACAGTTTTCACATGTTTAAAAGGGTTGCTGTAAAGAAGATAGAGGATACCTCAGGGAAGGACAGGAATGAATGGGTTTAAGCAGCAACTTTGCAAAGAAGTTGGCCCAAAAACAGTTGGCCCAAGGGAGCTGTTACATGCTATTTTTCTTCCTGGATTTTTTTAAAAAAAGAAACTGGATAATTCCTTGGTGTGGTATGGTTTGGATCCAGGCTGTATTAAAAGATATGGGTCCCTCAGCTCAGTTATATTCTGAGGTCTTATGCCTGTGTTTTCTAGTCTGTCACTGTCTGAGTACAATGGAGGGCATGGAAAAATGCAGGCTCCATCATTTATTACATTTTTAGCTCCCAGAGCTGCTAAGTGTAAAATACATGTGTCATTAATAAAGCATTCAAGAAATCATAGAGTCCACGGTAGCCAATGCAGTCTTCCTCAAACTTATGCTCACCAGATGGTTTGGAGTACAGCTCCCATCATCTCATCCCTTGCGTGTGCTGACTGGTCGGGTGGGAAATGGATTCCAAAACAGTTCCTGGCTCTATGTGGCCAACAACATCCCATGCAGCAGTGAGGGCTGTCCTACAACACAGAAAGGATACAAAACTGAGGCTTGTCGCTGACAGAAGGCAATAGGCAAAGACACAGCTACTTCTCACAAACTGCTGCCATATAGACTAATGGCAGAATTGGCCAGCACACACTACCAGTAATAAGTAATAAGTACACGTGTACCTTGCAGCTACCATTCCTCTTCCCTAGAACTGGGCCTTCCAACCTTCTTCATCTGCCTTATGGTAGAAGGGGAGCCAATAAAGAAATGTAGATGTTGGTCATATTCCAAGCTGCTGTTCAACAGCTACCAAGTGAGAAGAGCAGGAAGCCTCATTCCATGGGCTGTGCCACAGATGAGATTATAGGACAGCAAGTGACCATAAGACCATGATCCACTCTGAACCTTTGCATGTTGCTAAATGAATACCATCACCTCACAAGTGTGTCATCTGAAGTGTTAGGAGTCAATAAGGTGCCTCATACTAAATGTGGGTATATACTTAAAAATAACATAGCAAAGCAACTGTAGCATTGCTCGCTATATAAGGCCAAGCATAGAATGGCAAAGATAAATAAGCAAACTAGCCTCAGTAGCTAATTTCATATGGGGAAAACATATAGTCAATGACAGAATGTTAATCAAAACTTTAACCATGGAATAGATCCTGGACAGACTGTCTACACCCACAGATGGAAAACAGCATGGGGGCATAGACCAATCTCCATCCCAGACCTTGTAGGCTGCAATACTCTTACAGCAAGCCCAAATGCTTGTTTTCTTCTGCAGCTACTCTTATAATGGAGACTGGAAATGATGTCACATCACTTCCAGTCACCATTTTGAGAGGGACTGCAACTCTATCCTACCAATGGTCTACCAGTCCTTCAGACATTGCCTGCCAGGCCATGGAGAGCTTCTAGGAAAGAAGGAAGGAAGAGGAGAGGAGAGGGGAGGAGAGGGGAGGAGAGAAAAGGAAGAGAAAAGAAAAGAAAATTTATTGAATGGGCACAAATATTGGTCCTGGCACAATGGAGGAAAAGTCTGTTTATCCCATTCACTCCAATTAGTCCATATAATTTTTGTTTGTCCCCAAAACTTTCTGTGGTACATGAATCATTTGCCTCTCTACACTAGCCAGACTACTTATTTTCAATATTATCCTCCTGTATGGGGCTCCCAAGCTATCTGAAGGCTTAAACCAGTTTCAGGTAACTGCATGAGGCCCAAAGCTAATTTTCTACTTGTGGGATCCTTCAAGGGCTGCACAGACTGCCAAAAGTAAAACAATAATTTATTTCTGGTTTTGAAAAATAGGTATTTTGAATGTTACATAGTGTATATGTAAGGAAAACCTATTTCCAAGGTAAGGTGCCATTGATATGGGTTTCCAAGTGAAGAAATGTCTTTTGGACAGAAAAAGGGCAATCCAGGAAATCCGGAGGGGCCACATGCAGGCCCAAGACCGCACTGCGTGCACCCCTTCTCACACCATTAAACCCTGAGCTTCACTGTTAATCTAGAGCTGGTCAAACGAACCATGCCAGGGAGCTGGAGACTGCAGATCATAATCCCAGATAATGCTTCCTAACTCTCCAGCATTTCACAGATGAAAACTGGAATGTGTACGACCAAGCAACATCAGTGTGAGGTGAAGTTTGTAAAAGTTAATTAAGAAAGAGGAACACAAAAGCTTGGAGAGGCTGCAGCAGTTTGCTTTTGCCTGAGCCTACAGGGAAGGGCAGGAATCTGCTCCATCCTCTCCCCTCTCCACTGCTGAGCTACATGCAACCTACTTTCAGACTTTGGATTCATACAGCAATTGAAGTAAGATCCTATGATCACATTAAAAGCAGCAAAATTTCAAACATTTGGTATTAAAGTAAGGGCTTTGGTCAAGTCCTTAGTTTTAAATTGCACAATTTGTTTTATAGCTGAAGTAGGTTGAGGACGGAGGAGGAAAGAGAAAGTGGGGTATTTTGAAAGCAGCTGAAAAAGTGGAGTGACAGAGAATTAATCAGGACTGTCTGCGACAAATCAGGATGGTTGAAGAGCATGCTCTTCAAGCAGCATTTTCTACTTTTTGTACTGTAGTAATAGACAATGAATTGTTTCCTGAAGGGAGGAAAAGGAAAAGGTCTTTGACAAGCCCAAGAGAATACCCTGGCCTGTGTTTATTTTTAATATAAGTCTGCCCAGCAATAAAAGCTCCAGGGGAGAGCACAGCCGATAAGATGGTGAAATACAAAAATTCCTGCCTGAACTGCTTTGGCTTGCCAATTTTACCATGAACTGTAGGAACTAAGCACCTGGTTTACATAAATGCATGTAACTGACCTCCGAAAATCCTTCTATTTAAGGATGGGCCAGTTGGGCCCAGGGAAGAGGGCAGAGGAAAAATACTACCTCAAGTCATCTCTCTCGCTCGCTCTCTCGCACACACACAGACACACGGGGGGAGAGAGAGAGAGAGATGCTTCTCTCTCAGATTCCACACGTGTTTGCAAACATACCTTTGGGACCTCACTGCTGGAAAAGCAGCAGAGAGAGACCTAAGGCATAAAAGTGGCTTGCGGTGAATGGATAAATATTAATCCTTCCCCTCTTATTTCTCCATTGCAAATGACTTCCATATTCTGCTTCTTTTGTAGTCTCTTCCAGACAAAGTTTGCATTGTGCATTCATTTTGCTTCAAACTCAAATTGGGTGGGCGGAAGTCCGTGTGACAATGTCTTCCCTTTCTATCCTTTCCATGTTTTCATTCTCTCATTCTTCCGTCTTTGTTTCATTTCTCCCCATCCCATCGCCCATTTTTCAGAAAATCCATTAACTATGAAAGAGTGGAATGGTAGCACAATATCTTTTGACTGGTAGCACTAGGAGCTCTTTGTTCAGAAACACCTTTGTGTATAATTCATACTTTAGTCCTCAGCTATGGGGCACTTAGGTTGGTGATATTAAGGAAAGGGAAAGAACAGTGCCTTTGTCACTCCTACCCATATGCAATACACTGATTATGGCATATGGGTGGCATGGGGTTCATGATTATTGATTTTGAAAATCACACACTCCAAATGAGTAGTTTGTATGGCATCTAATTTTTTTCTGAATATGTTCATTCCAAATTGCTGAGGCCTCTGAACGCCTTCAGTAGCATCATCAGGAGCATGTCTAACTTTGAGACCTTCTTTAACTGAAGCCTGACAGAGTTTGGGAAACAATTCCCAGGATCCTCTACTGTCCATGCTTACTGGGGATTCTGGGAGTAGTAGCCTAGAAATTCAACTTTTTTCCTGAGCTCTGCCTGCAACAACCAGGAACCCTCTCTATCATATCCTCTTTCCCTCACTTTTCTAAGGTGTGAGATGGCAAAAGGACTGTTAGAGGGCTGAAACTGAACTTTAATTAAATATGGATGTAGAGTGGTGGAATCACAAAAACAGCTAGAAGTGAGACATGAGAAGAGCCCAGGCCTTTGTATATATCTATAAACAGAAGAACATGGGATTAGTTATACCTAATCATACTGGGAGCCTTTCATGATAAATACATCTGCTGAATGAATAGAAAAATATTGTAACATTTAGCATTTCATAGTGCTGTTCCTCAAAGCCTCAAAGTACTATCCCTCTGACTTTTCAAAATAAAGCAAGTTAAACTGGTGGAATCTTATTGAACTAAAATAAGACTTGGTATCAGGTAATGTAGTAAGAAGCAGTAGATTATGTTTCCCAAATGTGGGAGGCTGACATGGAAAAAATTTTGCTGGCATGGGGAGAAAAGCAGTTCAAGACAGGATAGGACTTGGAAGCTGGGTGCAAGGGTGACTCTCTGTGTATATGTGTGTATATGTGCATGAGTGTGCTTATATCGCAGTTCTGGTGGTTTTCCCCAGAGTGTGAAATCAAATGCCCAAGTTGTTTTAGGTGGGGGCTACAGGTAACAGGCAGAACGCATGCTTCACATGAAGATAGTCTTGGGATTGGGAGGAAATGATCATATGAGAAAGATCTGGAGACATCCAAGTGGAGCTGTGTTTTTAAAATGGAAAGCAAAATGGGAAGACATTTTGTATCCAATCATCAAGTCCTTTGTATCCAATCATTTCCCTCATTAGATAAGTTTTAACCGAAGTTACAGAAAATTGTCCTCTCAGCATATGTTGTATAATCAGCTGAATTCTGTTAAAAATTATCATTTAATTGTTCTAAACTTAATGTGTGTCCACAGTCTTTGGTGTTCTTGTTTGGCACAAAGTAGCTCTCTGTCTGAGTCAAGTTTTGAGACTGTAGCCAATTTTAAACTAGAGGCCCAAAACTGCTTTCTGTTACTAAAATTCCACAGAATTACTGGCTTATGTCAGTGATGTCCCATGTAAATAGCATGGTGGTAGATCTGGACTTTTGATAATGCAGATAGATGCATGCTATATCTCACAAGTAAACAGACTGCAGTATTTAAAGGTCTTTGAAAATGATTTTTGAGGACCTGGAAGTAAATCAACTTTGGAAAACCCCGCCTTTCCTTTAAATTGCCCTGAACCTTACTGCCATTTAAGGTTTGCCTCTTTCTTCCTCCTTCCTGTTTTTGATCCAAGTCCCTTTTACATGTGAGGGGAACACAAGACCTGCCATAACAAACAATTGTATGGAAGCCCCTGCTTTACTGTGGAGTTTAAGTCACAGAAAAATATCCATTACTTTTAAAATGGCATTGTATCATGATAGTAGTCAAATCAAAAATGATATCCACTCTACTGGAATATCAATAGGATCTTGTTCAGTCCTGCACTGTCATGAATGCTCAACTCGTGATCTGCAAGCTTTTGATTAGTGTATATCAATTTCAAATATATATTTTTGGGACTGACGTTCTATAGATTTACTTGGAACATTTAAATTTTCAACTAATAATGATCCCCGGTGAAGATACAATTGCATCAGCTAATATCTATTTCATGGGAATAGAATCTGCTGTGAATTTTAGTCTGAATTGTAAAAGATCTATACAAGGGGCAACGCCTTTCCCAAAATAGGTTCAAAACCCTGGATAGCTCCTTTAAAGTTTGGACCACAACCCACAATGGACTTTCCACTCCACTGACACCACTGTGTTGACGTGTTCCCTGCCATACCTTACTTCCAGACATAGCACAACATAAATATATCTCAATTTTGGAACTCTATGTTTTTTAGTCTGATACAAAAGCAAAGACACAAATAGCTGTTACTATGCTGGATATATGTGGTATTCCTTTATTCTTTCTCTCAAAAAGTTTCAAGCTGTAGGAATGGTTTTCTTCTAACTTTTATCCCTCACAACAACAGTGTGAGGTAGGGCAGGCTTAGAGAGAAAAACAAGCTTAACATCACTCAGTGTGGGCTTCATGGCTAGGTGGGGATTTGAATATAGCTCACACTAGTCCTTGGCCATTTCCGCACTAGACTGTTACAGCGCTATTATTCCACTTTCAACATCTTATGGAATCCTGGGGTTTGCAGTTTAGGGAGGGGCCAACTTCCTGAAACTGCAAACCCCAGGATTCCATAGGATGTTGAAACTAGAATAATAGCACTGTAACACTCTGGTGCGGAAATGGCCCTTTCTGGCACTCCAGACACTGCTCTGTACTTGCCATCCGTATGAAGCATCAGGAGGGTAAGTGTAGAACAGTAGTGTCTAGAGTGCCAGACTTCATACTAACTGTAAACTTGAGTGTTGATCCAAAGAACCTTCTTTTTACCCAACCTGAGGCCTATTCGTACGACACGATTATAGTGCTAAATTCCACTTTAATTGCCATGTCCTACAGAGCCCTGGGATTTGTAGTTTAGGGAGGGTCATTGAGAACTCTCAGCCAGGGAGCTCCACTATGTCCCCAAACTACAAACCTCAGGTTTCCAGCAGATACAGCCATGGCAGTTTGAATGGAACATAGCATTAAATTTGTGTAGTGTGACTGGGCCCCTGGTAAAGGGCTTCCAGTTAGACCAGTGTCAAACACATTCTCATAACCTTCCAAGCTGCCTGTAATGCTTGCAACCACTGACCTAACATCTATTTTTAGTGGCGTGGCAAAAAATTCCTAACATGTTGATGTAGAAATGGGAAAGGTGATCTGTCCTCACCTCATCCCTTCTTCCCCTGCCCCTGCTGCACATACCCAGCGTACCTAAGGGCAAAGTCTTAGCTGGGCCGAATGCTTTATTAAAATGCATTCAAGCCAGGCTTGTGTAAACACTATTCTGAGTGAACCAAAGCCAAGCCATGCCTGAACAAAGGTCAGAACCGGGAACAGGGTAATTCTCCTGCTGCTAATTCAGCCAAGAGCCACACGTCTGGCACAGCCACGCATCCGCAAGCCAGGCATTTCCTTCCAGTCCAGAAAAGAGATTAAAAGAGATTACAAGCAGCATTTTGTAACTAACGTGCGTGCATACACATACACACATGAACGCAGCAACAGCAGCAACATAGACAGTTCATGTTCTGCACAGCTCTGCAGCTCAAATGGCATTCGTTTTGATGACTGTAACAGAAAATCAAGACTGAAATGGGGGGGGGGGCAGAGAAAGTAGCTACTACCACACCTGCTGCTGCTACATCTTCGTCCAGTATTGTACTGAAAGTTTACTGGACCGAACTTATGATATATTGAAGATTTATGTATTTTTTAACAAGGGTTCAGAAACCAGGAACTAGAGCCAAGCAAGCTTAGATCCTATTCACTCGCATTAAGTAAGTGAGGGGAAGTAGAGATACTAAATCTAAGGGCAAACAAAACCCAACCCCATGGCTTAAAACACTTCATCATCACCTGTCATCATCAAAAAATACTAAGAAGAACTTGCTGAAACCATGAATTTGGCAGTGGAGAGATATCCTTAGTGCTTGCCAGAAGAGCTCAGTGTCTTGATTCACACAAAACCACCTGTCTTTTACCATCAGCTAACAGACCTGAAGGCTGCAAGTGCTGCATGAAATATCCATGTGGATATTATTATCTGAATTGCTGGGAGGATAGAACCAAACTGTTAGCATCCCTGTGCACTCACTTGGGGATTAAAAGAATCAAAAAGTAATTGAGGAGTAAATGTTGCTGTGAGGCTATAGACAATATCAGCTTCATCAATCATTTTGTAGAGAATAACCACATTTCCCCCGCCCCTTCCTGGCTCTCTGGCGTTTGGTTCCACACAACAAACAGTGAAGAAGAAGAGGAGGAGAAGGAGGGGGAGGAGAGGACCAAGCTCTCTGTGCTCGAGGCAAGAGTACTAAACGTGTTCCATCAGCGCCTAAAGCAAATCATATTAAAAATAAAGGCGTGAATTCATACAAATGTAAAACATTGCCTGATTCTAAGCGTGAACTAACTGAAAGGAATACAATGTCTGTTTGGAACAAACCGAGTTTTAAAAGATCCAGACATATATTGAAATCTGCCTAAGTTCCCACATCATTTCCCATATTATGGGACTTATCATAGTTTGGCCGTTCATATTTGTGTTCCTGCTCTCCCCTAATGTCTTCCCATTGGCAGCTAGGGGCTTCCATGTCAATGGAGTGGCGAATCCATTCTAGATTTTGGTTCAAACTTTAAAGGACCCATCTATGCTTCTAGACCTATTTGAAGGATGAGGTTCAGAACATTACATAGCTTCTTGGACTAAAACCCGGAGCTATTATTACCATCATTTATTTATACAGCATCATCAGTGCAGTGCATGTGGCACTTTACACGAGCAGTTTACAGTTGTTAATTGGACAGTTCTCTACTCTCAGGCTTACACTCTAAAAAGGCATAGCACACAAGGAAAAGGGGATGGCAGTGGGGGAGGAGATTGAGGCCATTTCTGCTGTACACTGTTATAGTGCTATTATTCTACTTTCAATATCCTGTGGATCATATAAGAAATATCCTGCATCCCATGGAATCCCAGAGTTTGTAGTTTAGTCAGACAGACCATAGGAGCTTCCTGGCTGAGAATTCTAAAGACTTTTTCCTCAGCTGCCAGTCCCAGGATTCCATAGCATATAACCATGACAATTAACATGGAATAATACTGCTATAAATGTATAGTGTGAAAGGTCTTCATGTCATTAAGAGTGAACAGAGTCAATTAGCTCTTGCTCTTTAACATATTTTAAAGTTCAGCCATTTGTTGAACCTTGTTGTACTCTTTGAGTTAATTCTTATGCCCCTAAATTGCTTTGGGGGCACAAAAGCCATGGAAGATTGAAAATGATACAACCAGTCTGGCTATGGAAATTTCTTGAGAGACAAAGAGTGAGCCCAAAGGAGCCTCCGTGGGCAAATAAGGGGGCAAAGGCATGAAATTTCCATCACTCTTGTATCATGGATCAGCATGAGGTATAACAGGATTGGTCTCTGCTCCAGGGAGCTTGTATGCTCAAAGGTGATTAGCATCTCAACCTGAGCAGTTGAATGAAACCAAGAAAATTGTGCTGTGACTAATTTTGCTATGTGTTCCACATCTTTACTTTGCTTATTGTAAACTGTTCTGTGTCATTAACATCTCCTTTATAAGTTTCCAGAGATTTGCAGCTGATATCGAGGAACAAGGATGTTGATCGCTTTAAGTTATGCTTTCTCTATACAAGGACAGTGGTGAGGGGGAGGATTTCTTTTGTATTTTTTTTTTGTTTTTTTCTTACAGATCATCAGAAGCTGGGGTTCCACTGGAAGTAAAGTCCTGCTGGATCAAGATCTGAGAAGAGTTTGCTTAACACCTTGCTGGAGCAGATGGGATTGCAGTGGAAATTTACTCATGGGCTGATTCAGACAGCATGCAAACTTATATTTCAATTCACTTATGTTGCATTCATCAGCTATAGGGAACATTTGGCCCTCCAAATGTATTGAATCTCATTTCCCATAGCTGAGTACATGGGAGAGAGTCTTCTCAGTGGCTGCTCCTAGGCTTTGGAACTCCTTCACACAGAAGGTTCAGTTAGACCTGTCCCTGCTCTCTTTCTGCCAACAGGTTAAGACTCCTTTACTTAGGCAAGCCTTTGACTGATTTTAATCATATGGCAGTGGAATATTCAAAGATGTGTGCTTCTGTTTGTAATTTGCTATGGTTTTAATCATGTTTTAAATGTATTTTAAAACTGTTTTTTTACTGTGTATTTTTAATAGAATTGTTTAGCTTTTTAATTGTTTGCAATCATATATTTTTAGCTAAACTGTTATTTTAAATTTTGTAAGCCACCTTGGGTCCCTTGGCAGTAGAAAGGTGGGATATAAATGGAATTAAATAAATAAATAACCAACTCCTTACCATTGATGACTTCATCTGTCAATGGTATACACACTAGAAGTTGAAGTCTAACATCTGGAGGGTCAAGCGGCTAAAATATACCCTCCAGCTTGTCATCCTGATCCCCTTTGGAAACCCTGGGATAGATTGCTTGCACTGTCCCCATCAGGTAGGGGCCAGGATGAGATCGACTTTCCTTCACTTTCCTGTGAATGTATTGTGTTTTCTTAGTCCAGCACCACCACACACATTAGACAGATTAAACACAAAACAATTCACCTTATGTAAGTCTTCAGAATACATTATTGTTCTTGTTAGTCTCATTATTCCTATTCTCATTCCTATTAACTTTATTTATATCTTGCCTTTCTCCTAAGACTGGACCTCAAGGCGGTTTACACATTTAAAAAATTAGAATTAAAAGCATACCAAAAAGTCAACATTAAAACCAAATTAAATTATTAACTATATTAAAAACATACAGTCTAAAAAAAGTTTTGAAAGCTAAACCATGTGATTTAAAACAATGCAGAACTTATAGCCCTTTTATTAAAAGCCTTTAATTCTAAAAGCCTGTCTGGAAAGAAAAATCTTTACTTGCTGACAGAAGGACGACAAGGAGGGGTTCATTCTAGCCCCCGTAGGGAGGGAGATCCAAAGTCTAGAGGTAGAAGGCCCTCTCTTGTTTCCTACCAACCATATCAGTGATGGTAGTGGGACTGACAAAAGGGCCTGTGGCTCTCGGGGTCCAGGCAGGGTCATATAGGGAGATACAGTCTATCAGACAGCCTGTACCTATTGTGCCCAGAAAGAGACTGGCAGCCGGTAGAGTTGTTGGACCAGGGAAGTTGTGTGATCCATGTGACCAGCCCTAGTTAGTATTCTAGGTGTAGCTGTTTGTACCAACTGAAGCTTCTGAACAGTTTTCAAAGGCAGACCCACATATACCATATTGCAGTAATCCAAATGGGATGTAACATGTGTCACCATGGCCAGATCAGGCATCTCCAGGAATGGGCACAGTTGGCACGCAACTTTTAAGTTTATAAAAGTACTGCTGGTAGCACAGAAACCTGGACCTCTAGGTTTCAGTAAACAATGCAATGGTAAACTTAAATCTTCAGGAGAGTGTAACTCCATCCAGCACAGGTTGAATCCCTCTCTGATGTGCCTTCCAATTGATGAGGAGCACTTCAGTCTTTTCTGAATTGAGCTTCAATTTGTTTACCTTCACCCAGTCAATTACTCAAGCCAGACACTGGTTTAGAATGACCTTCCCTGGAGTTAGGCAAAAAAGAGAAATAGAGTTGGGGGTTCTCAGCATTCCCCAAACCTCCAGAAGACTTCTCCAAGTGGTTCCATATAGATGTTGAATAGCATGGAGGACAGAATGGAGCCTTGAATGACCCCCACAGACCAACAGCCAAGGATCTGAGCAAGAATCCCACAGCACCACCTTCTGAGTTCACCCCTCCAGGAAGGAACAGAGTATAGCACCCCTAAGTTCCATCCCAGCAAGGTGGCTCATAAGGAAACCATGGTCAATGATAATTAAAGCTGTTGAGAGGTCCAGCAGAACCAACAGGGACACAATCTCCCATCTATTGGGGGATTCCTAGCATAGGTCATCCACCAAGGTGATGAAAGCTGTCTCTCTCTCACAAACAGACCTGAAACCAGATTGACATGGATCAAAATAATGTTTCATCCAAGAATCTCTGGAGCTGGGAGGCAACCATACATTCTATTACTTTGCCCAAAAATGGAATATTGGACCTTGGCCAGTAGTAATCCATTACAGAGGGCAGGCTTTTTCAACAAAGGCCTTACAAGCCTCCTTTAGGCATGTTGGAATACTACCGTGTACGTAGGCATTGACTGCTCCCTTCACCCACTCAGCCAGTCCCCCTCTGGCTTTTTTAATGAGCCACAAAGAGCAAGGATCCAGTGGACATGTGGTAGTTCTCAGCTCTCCAAGGATCCTGCCTACACCCTCAGGTTTTACAAATTGAAAAGAGCCCATTATTATTGGACAAACAGGGGCACATGTCACATCCTCTGGGATTCTATCAACTATGGCAGCCTAGTCAGAATGGACCTGAGTGACTTTATCTGCAAAGTGCCATGCAAACTCATCATGGCAAACTGTTGAGTGGTCTGCAGCTGTCCTCAGGGGTCAGAAAGTAACAGACCTCTGACCATTCAGAAAAACTCTGCCGGACAGCTCCTTCCAGATGCAATGGTATCAGAAAATAATACTTTCTGGGTTGCCCACACTGCCATGAAGTAGGCGTTCAACTGTGTTCAGTCAGACTCATTCCAGGTCTTCCGCCAATGTCACGCTAGTCTCTATCTCACTCATTTCATCACTGCCAGCTCCCTGGAAACTGAGGCAGCTGGTCTGGCTCCACTCTATGGGACAGGATGCTCGGGAGTTATTGTGTCCATTGCCTGGGCCATTTCTCCATTCCAGAGGCCTACCAGGGCTTTGACTGAATGGCCCACACAAGTGACAATAAAATCCCCATGGGCTATCAGGAATCCACCTAGATCCATCAGAACGCCCATGTGGAAGAGTGCACTAAAGAAATTCTATCTAAAACTGGAACAGTAGAATTGATGAAACAGCTCCGTGGATCTCGGGGGTCTGAAACAAATTGCCCGGACTGTGTATGAAGAAAGAGACATAAGGTGTGGAAATTGGTTTGAGCAGAACTCATGCAGGGGAGCTTCTGGTGCTGTGGCTGATCAGGCTGACTCCTGAGGGTCACTTGTTTGGGTGAGAGGACGAAAGTGGTGGTGGTTAGTTTAGCGGAGCAAAGGAGGGCCCTCTGTGACTTAGGGGGAGGTGGAGCAGGGGAGCCCATGAGCGGCGGCGGCGGCGGCGGCGGCTGAGGGCCTTCCGTAACAGTTCTCCCCTGACTCCTCCCTCCCCTCAGCCCCATCGCACACCCACCACCACTGACAGATTGGCTAAAGCTATTAAGGGACCAAAAGGATTGGGATTTAATTCTGTAATTATTTGCTCAGGGAGAGATACTTGTAATCACCGAGGATGAAGCCGGGAGTATTGGTAAAGGGGGAGAGGGGAAGGGGGAGCGGGGAATCACTTCCAGGCCTTAAGGATCTCCAATTCAAGTAAAATGTCCTCTTTTTGTACTTCCACCCAGTCAGAGTCGGTGCCTCTAACCTCTTGCCCTGCCCTTCCTGCCCAACCGTCCCCCCTGCCAACAAGCACATAGGCATGGCTGGGGGCTTTTCCTATTTCTCCCTTGCCTCAGCTTTTTCTCCTTTGCCAGGTAAGGCTGAGCCAGGGTTTCCTTCTCCTCCTGAAGCAGGGATTCCCCCTCAGCACAGCAACCCTGTCAGATGCATCTCAATGAGAAACTGGGGAAGCGGCGGGGGGGGGGGGAGTGCGTGGGCGGGCGGAAAGAGGTTTTCCTTCCCCGCACAGTACATTGCAGGCTCAGGCTGTTGGCTCTCATATGCATACACTGCAATGAATGTTGCCATGGAAACAGGCTTTTTGCGAACAAACAGTCTGCAGCCATGCGTTTTTGTTGCTGTTTTTTGTTATTTTGCTCCTTTTTCTCTCTTTCTTTTTGACGTGCCTACCGAAAAAAAAGGACTGACAAAAGCACCCATTCCTCCCTCCAGGTTCCCCAAGGACTTGAGGGGAGGGAGGGAGGGAGGGAGGAACCAGCCACGTCTGCGCTTCCCAGTTGCCCAGTTCTGGGGTGTTTTCGGAAGGCGAGAACGCTAAACAGCAGCCAAACAGCAATGCAGGGCGTGAACAGAACCGATGGGAGAAAACCCATGCAACTCTTAAAAGAAGAGCATTCATGCACGGTGACTTTTACCGTTTTAGGGAAAAATTATTCAAGGTATGCCTGAGAGAGATTACGGCGAATCATCCTCCACCCTGCCAGTCATCCAAAAGACAAGACTGAGCATAATCCATTTAGTTGAGGTCACATAAGATACAATGAGGGAGATCTGTGAAGCCCCCGTCCCTGCTAACCAAAAGTACCATTCGCATTGCTCACACAGGGACTGTGTAGCGGGCAGGGCAGACAGAGGCCTCCTGAAATGGCTTTCAGGTGAGCCAAAAGTCACCTTCACCCAACACATTCCATTTTCTCCACCTCCATAGCCATTTCATACTCAGTGGATCCTGCGAAAACCATTCACTGCATCTCATTGTCTAAACATCCAGCTACAATGAATTCCATAAGTTGTTATGTTGTATAAAGAGATACTTCCTTATATCTTGAGCGTACCACAGGTCTCCTTCTCTGGATAACACCAAATTCCAGGAGATGGGGAGAAGAGGGCAGAGAAAATTATTTATAACCTCTTTATAATTATTTATAACCTTTATAACCTTATAATTTATAAAATTATAGTGTTAATTTTTTGGTGCCTTCAGTTACTGCAAACATCACTAAAAAAACTAATCAACACTTATGTACCTGTTTGAGGTGCCAGAGTGAAAACTGGAGAGAGGGCCCCTGTACCTTTAATGGTTGTGTAGGAGACAGAATTCCAGCAGATGTTGCTTGTTACCTGGTTGCATGGTAAGCGACACCTGCTGGAATTCCATCTTCTGCACAACCATTAAAGATACAAGAGCCCTCTCCAGTTTTCCCTTTGGCAATCCTATACTTGTTACACGTGAGGATTGTTTCAATAACTTATGGAACACACAGCTTTAGAGTACAACCTGAAAAAAAAATGAGACACTGACAAAGTTCTAGTGGTGCTTGGTGGCTTTCATATCACTGAAGCTGTGAATCTTGTTTGGATTTTAGTCTGAACTTTGTTAAAAAAATGCATCCAGTGTGATGAATAGTGTTACCAAAATAGGTTTAACACGTTGGGCAACTCCTTTAAAGTTCCAGCTAAAACTCGGAGCACATTTGCCACCCCACTGGCATCCAAGCCACTGTCCACAACTGCGAAGTCCCATTTCTTTTTTCCAAAAGAGAAATAAGGAAGCGCTCAATGGCCACATTTCCAGAGGGAGAGAAAGAGATAAAAGACACAGACTTGTGTTAATATTGTATATGCATAGCTTACAATAAGCAGAAGTATAATCAGCCCTCCACATTTGCTAGGGTTAGGGATGCAGAAACCCCACAAAAGTGGGGAAAACACTAGATGGAACTGTTGCAAAGAAATATTGGCGAATAACGCTGTATATGATTATGATAGCCTGTATTAAATATGCAAGGCTATGGCAAACTGAGCAGATACCTACAATAGAGCAATGGTGGGCAACTTTTATTGAAAATCGGAATGCAGATATAGTCTCTCAGAGATTAAAAGGAAAATCAGATGATGACATTCACAAAGAATGGCAAATTGTTCTGGAAATGGGTAGGGTGTTGACAGGTAATAATTCTTAATTTATGGTAGCATGAGTAGTTAGAAGTAAAAATCAGTGGAATATCATGGAACATGTAAAGTAGGGTCAAAGAGCAGGATCTATCTTGTATGTTAACAAATGCAGTGCAGTGCATAATGTTGATATGTCAATGAAATAACACTATTGAAATCCAGAGAGGAGTGGAAGATAGCAGTAATAGTTCGGTAAAATGTACAATGAGAAATATTGTTTTATATGATGTAATCACAATAAAATTAATTAAAAACAAAAGTGGGAAAAACACAAATATTAAAACGTGGGGAGGGGAGCGGACAAAGGCATGGTGGGGAGAGTGGGCACTCAGGGTCCAAACCCAGGTCAGGAAAAGGAGAGGGAAAGGGGTCAGGTCGACATGGTGGTCCTACACTTCCTCTCTCTCACCGTCTTCCTTGAACATGGGAGAGGCATTGGGAGAGGGTTTGTAGCTTAGCTGTGAGAAATTTGGCTGCAATCCATCCTTAGCTGGTCAGGCAGCAGCTGGTAGACGGGGAGGACGGCCAGAGGTGGGTTTTTAAAGGGCTGCATAGCTGATCAGAGCCACCAAGGGGGAAGGTTCCCCCAGAAAAGAAGTCCTGGGGGACAGGGGTTGGAGAAATTGGCAAATAACTAAATCTGTGAAAGTGAAGCCCACAAACGTGGAGGACCGACTGTACAGTCTATCCTAACATACCAAGGAAGTATGTGATCAAGGGATTTGCTGTCCAGCTAGTGATTGATAGGCAACCCCAGAGCCCTGGTTCGCCTTTTTGATGGTTCTTTGTCTCTGAAGCAGCCTTGGATTCAGCAGCCCTTCCAACAGAATGAGGGGACTGTCATGTGGCAGGCCTTCAATCAAGGAACTGTTCTCTGTAAAGCAAGATCCATGGCCCCTCTAGCAGAATCAGTTAGGAGACTCACCTTGGAATCACTCTGTTCTCTAGCTATCTTAACTCAGTTGCTCCTCTGGGAACTGACAAGACGATGACCACATTTCCTCTGCTGTATATTTTGCGCGCACGCGCGCGCACACACACACACACACACACACACAACCTTTGAAGGTCTGCCTCCAGTCATTGTGCCCAAATATGCTTCCAATTTGCATTCCACTTGTGAGATTCTGATCTAAATACTTTGATGAAATGAAGCCAGTGCGTTGGAGTGCAGTGCTTTAGTCAGCATCTCATTGCTGCCATTATTTTCATACCCAGCCCCAGTCACGCAAGCTCTCTCGCCAGGGACTTACAGTAAACCCGTCAATTATCCCAACCACAGGGGAGCAGACAAAGGAGGCAGATGTAAAGTGAACCTTTCCCAGATCTCAGCTAAACAACAGATTTCTTTAATGTGCGCTGTCTCTCTCTCTCTCTCTCTGTCACACACACACACACACACACTGCAAGTTCTTTCACACCTAGGTTTCCATACAAGTCTTCATTCATAATCTCCCTTTCCCTCTCTCTACACATACATACCACTTATCTAAAAACTGTTATTCTACTAAATAATGTATGCTAAGCATCTTCTGTGGAATGGTAGTATTTTGGAATGAAACGTCAGTGATCTCATTGTGCCTTTTCCTTCTATATTCTTGCTCCTACTGTGTGCACTTAATTCAAAGCCTGGCCCCTGTACCTTTGCCATGGTTGCCTCGCTGTGAAGTTCCCTGCAATGCCCTCTGCTGGTTAGAGAGCGGCATACCTCGTTAACAAAGCCTCTGACAAAGAAGCTCCTTTTTACAAAGTCTTTTTACCTCTGGTCATCCCCCCTTTTTCCTTGTGCACTGTCTAGCTGAAAGGTTTTTAGCAGCATCAGCATTAGCAGAATGGTGAAGGAGGGCTAGAGAAACACAGCTTGTCACTGTCACATTGCAGCAGCATGTCTGCAGTAAATAATGCAATGACACTTATGGTGAGGAAAAAGTGGGATTACACTCTAGCCAATCCTATTGTAGCTGCCTACAACAGGCAAGGTAAACAGCAGCTCCCTCCCCAATCCCTTACTGAGCACGTATGAAGTGCAAAAGGGGAAGAACAGGTAAACCTGCATACCAGCTCCCTACCAAATATGTTTTAAAAAAAACAAAAACAAAGATCTGTAAGTTTGGCCACCAAAATGGAAATCATAAGAAAGGTGGAGGCTGGTACAATTAAAAATAGGTCTGGAAGCATTTTAGAAGAAGGTTTCAAGTGGTCTTAAAAAGGTTGAAAATATTTTTGTTTACTTATGCAAGGCTTATTTGACCTGGTTGTTTCATTTCACATGTACATATTGCTACTTTTGGATAAAAAGTTTACTGAAACTTACTCAGCTGCTCCGTGTGTTTATGTGTGTCTGTGTGTGTGCGTGATGTAAAACCCATCCCTATTTTTTCCATGTTATTTGGTACCAAAGCTTCTATTAAAAAAATAATGTGTAAGAACACATCTACTTTATTATCTGACTTAGGCCATTTCTGCACTAGGCCCCTCCCTAAAATGCAAACCCCGGGATTCCATAGGATGTTGAAAGTGGAATAAGAGCACTATAACAGGCTAGTGTGGAAATGGCCTTACACCCAAATACTTATCTATCTGTCTGTCTCCTGTCCCCTGTATAGCTCAGCAACACCATCCATCCACCCACTTACCCATCCACACAGGGATTTCTAGATTCAAAGCTTCCTGCTCCCCATCCCTCCCCAGTCATCATATAAACTTGTTTTATTTTGCTACCAAAAACACTGCCTCCTTCCTTTTGATGTCTTTGGGCTCATGGATGAAGAAGAAGGGAATCCTGGCTTGTCAATATACAAACAAGCTTGTTACCCAGCTGGCTAGGCATATCAAGTAGAAGAAGCCAACACTCCAGGAGAGATGACAGGCCAATGTTTTGCAGTGTTATCATTCTGCAGGCAGGACTGGAAAATGATGGAGAGGACCAACATCCTAATAATGTCTCTCTAGCACCATGTACAAGGGCCTGTTTTCATGACCACTTCAGCATACGGTGGCTGTAAGTGGGAAAGTCCAGAGACAGCTGTTACATCAAGGCATGGAAAGTCAATTTTGCCATGGCATTGCTCACACACACTTACGCTGGGGTCTTGTTGTAGTTGTTGTTGTTTTGCTCTGACAGCTGTACCAGAGGCAGCTAGAAGTTTCATGCCAGAGAGGCAGTGACTCCACTTTTGGTTATAACTGAGACTTTAAAGCAACTGTGGAGAAGTGCAGGGCCACTTTTCCCCCATGCTCCCCGGCCAGGCAACACCATTACATTTCAGTACACTGAAAGTAAAATCATGTCACCTCTAGCTGCCATTTCAGCCAATTATCAGGGTTTGGAGGGGCTGTGGTGTTACGCGTGCTGCAGGAAGTAAACAGTCATATTAGTGACCACCAGGAGTTCAGTTTGAGTGCTTTTCTGGTGAATAATGTAACCCAAATCAGTGCAAAGTCATTTTAAGCCTTTTTTCAGTCTGAGACCTTTGGGAGGCTTCTGGAGCTACACTTTGGAGTCCCAAGGACCACATGTGGCCCATAGGCTGCATTTTCCTTGTCCCTACTTTAAAGGATCCGCTGAAGGTGCTAAACTTCTCCCCAAAATATGTTCTACATTTTGGATAGCTTAGAAATGCTTGAACTAAAATCTGGAATGGATCCATCACCCCATTGACATGGGAACCACTAGCTACTGCTGGTGTAGCTTAACTCATTGTTTAGTAGCGGGTGCACACCACGAGAACTTCCACTACACCCTGGCCATTTCCGCACGAGGCTGTTATAGCGCTATGATTCCACTTTCAACATCCTATGGAATCCTGGGGTTTCCAGTTTTGGGAGGGGCCAGTCGGTCCCTCCCGAAACTGCAAATCCCAGAATTCCATAGGATGTTGAAAGTGGAATCATAGCGCTATAACAGCCTCGTGCGGAAATGGCTCCTGTTCCAGTAGAAACAGTTCTGCTGTCAGCTAGGGATGGGGAAGTCTGTCCATTTTGCTTTCTATCTTGTTTGATTTTTTACAAAAATCTCAAGATCTTTCCATTCCAAATCTCTCTCTCTCTCTCTCTCTCTCTCTCTCTCTCTCTCTCTCAATAAATAAATAAATAAATAAATAAATAAATAAATAGATTTGGTTAAATTCTTCAACAACTAAGTGAAAGAAAACAGATGTGCACAAGCACACACTCTGCCATTTACACTGGTCAAATTCAACAGGTATTACTGCCCCCCCCGCCCCCCATGGAGAAGATCCTGGTGCAGCTCTTGGCCCTGTAGTAATTAAAGAGGAAGAATTGCTCTGGAAAAAGAGGTGGCAACCCTCAATTCAGCACTGCAAATGTGCAGCGATTTAAACTCAAATTTTTAAGAATTAAGCACTGAAAGCCTAGAGGAATGAATCAGTTTCTCCTTGATATGAATTGCTGCAATCTCACATTATTTCCATCCCAGATATGAAGACATCTGTGCACACTGGCAATTTCTTACCAAAAATGAACTGAACTGAAGCACAAACCCATCCTTACCTACCACCACCTGCTTTGCTCCTTGTTTTTCAGCTCCCCCTGCTGGGTAGAAAACAGACCAGCGACCAATGCAAAATAGAAAAGCTGGTGAAGGGAGGAGGATGAAGAAAACACAAGCCACAAAATGCACATATCAGATCTAAACCTCTCTGAAAGTTCTCCCACCACTCACTGTTGATACAACAGAATATAGGAAAGCAATGGATCACATGTTTGCCCCTTACATCCGAGCTGAGAACTGGAATCAAATTCATAAGACACCGCTTAATATAAGGGGTGGCATGGAAGCTCCCAGGTCTGTGTTTTCCCTGGGGGCAGGAGGCAGACTTGCTGCAAACATGTGTTTCGCAGATCGTGGCGGACTTCACTATTAACATACACAGCTGAGTCACAACTGTGCACATACGGCTGCAATTCCAGTGCTGACCATCTTTCCCAACCGCATTTTGGGCAGACAAGCCCTGAGGCAGTCATGCCATGTGCTTCTGTCTCTGCCTGCCATCTCCTGCCCCACCTGCAGTACTTTTAGCTAGTAAGATTGTGCGTGGGGGGGGGATCATCTTCTTCAATGTGTTTGCACTTCCTTTTTGCATTTGCCTCTCTCTTTGCAACCTCTGCTTTCTTTTTTGAGAAGGAAGAGGAAAAGCACGCACTTCCTCACCATTCGATCCCTCTTCCCCAACCTCAGCTTCAGTTTGCCTTTCCTTTCGGAGGCAAACCAGTCCTTTAATTGCTCATGGAAGGGCTTGGGCTTCAGTGGAAGGAACAGGCCCACCTTCTTCTCAGGAGATAAAAGCAATCTTGGTACCTCATTTATCCAGAAAGAAGCCTGATTAGAAGTAAGAGCATTTGTTCCAAACTCCTGGGAAGCGAGCTGTCACACCCAATGCCCATTTTGGGGCTGTCTACCGTATTCCATCACGACAAATCCATCTCAAACGGACTGTTAATGAAAGGCCATAATATAGCGTTGCCTTTGTGGCAGTAACTGAGAGGTTCATTAAAGTCTAAAAAAGGGAACTTCGACTGACATGACAGAGAAAGAAAGGACAGGAAATCCAGAGGGAGGGGAAGGGTGGGAAGCCAAGTGAAAGCTGAATTTTCTCTGCACAGCTAGGAATTCCAGCCTTCCTCACAGGAGGAGCCTTTGGTTGTCATCGGTGGAGACATTCACCTCCAGACTGTCCTCCCCCACTCCCCCCCACTCCCCCCGCCCCGCAGTGCTCTTCCTGCCTGGTTTCAGCAGAAGGGGAAGATTCAAGTGACAGTGAGAAGAAAGCCAGGGGGAAAAGAGCAAAGAGACTGGGAAAGGGTTTAGGAAAGAAGCCAATTCAACAGCACTGCCAATCCTTTGGGGGCACAAAGGGTCTCAGCAGCAGCAACACCTTCTAGATCTCACTCGTGGTGACAAGGTGTCCCTTCTTCCAAGGCTAGGAAATGAAAGGCCTCTCAGACTGGGAGCCAGGCCAGGTACTCTGACAGCTTGGTAAGCAGGAACGCAGGTTCACTGTGTTCCCTGTGGAGTGATCACGAGGCATCAAGAGTTTTGCTACAAATCAGACCATGCTTGTTGTTTAATTGCAGTGAGCAGTGGAGGAGTGTGATGGGGAGGGGCTGGGAGTACCTAAAGCAAGGCAGAGGGATCTGTCAGGTAGGTGGGTAGGTCGCTGTGACCAGAACAGAGTCCTTGGAGAAGGAACATTAGTCATGTATTAGTTTCTCCCTGAGGTAATGGCCTGCCTGATTATTTGCTACAGGCTGTAAGACATTAATGTAAGTGTGTAAGTGCTGTTAACCATCCTTTTCTCCTCCATAGAACAATCATTCCAAAACTGTGCATCCTGAACAATAAATTAATTCAGTCATGAAAAACCCCTTGGAGCTCCAAGTGACCACAAAAGAAGCTTCCTGCTGCATGCTGTGTGAGCGTTTGCTCTGGTGTGGCACAAAGCACAAAGTGTTTTTGCAAAAAAAAAGAAAGAAAGAGAAGAAAGAGAAGAAAAAAACCACACACTCACACAAAGCTTCTTGTAATTTCATCCAAAAAACTTTTGAAATTCTTCATTTTTGTCTGCAAGAATGAAAAAAAATGAAGGTTTGTATCTCTACATGAGAAGTCTAGGAATCACTTCCCTAGTGCAGAGGGGCCCAAACTACCTCCCTTGCCCTTTTATTTTCCAGTACCAGTGAGTTTGTAACCACACCTCCAGTCCAAGTCTTAGTGAGTAGTCTATAGCTCAATGGTAGAGGCATACTTGTTTTACATGTGGAAACTGCCACTTCTGAGACTTGGACCATTCCCACACTATACTGTTATAGTGCTCTTATTCCACTTTCAACTTCTTCTGGAATTCTGGGGTTTGTAGTTTACTGAAGCCAAAGAGCTGGCTGAGAATTCTAAATGCCCCTCCCCAAACTTCAAACCCCAGGATTCCACTGAGATGTTGGAAAGTGGAATAATAGCACTATAGCAGTGTAGTTCAGAAATGACCTGTGTTCACCTTCAGGGAAAACAATACAATCAAGATCCTATGAACATATAGCATAACATAAATATACACCAGTCCAGTTACACTGGATCCCCCAGTCATTGATTACACAACAAGTGCCCTGGCCTTGAGCTCACCCATTGGTTTACTCACCGTTGGTTGAGCTCACCCAACGGTTCATTTGCTCTCCACTTACCGAGTCAGGAGTGAGAGAGAAAGCTCTGCATGTGTGCTGCATTTACTTGACCTCTGAAAAAGCCCAGGTCCCTGCACAACTGGTTTTGCACTAGAACAGTGCCCTGAAGACTCCAGCCTTGGCACATAACCACGTACCTCCCAGTTCCAGATAGATGTGAAGCAATACTCAGGTTGTCTGAACCATTCTTAGACTCAGTGCTAAGTCTTTGTTCTCCTTCTTGCCAGTGAAAGTAACAAAATACTTGTCTTTTCTCTAGCTGATGCTTACCTGGTTATTCAGCCAGATGGGGCCTTCCTCAGTACTCAGAGAGAATGCTTCTTCCATAGGCTTGTGTCCGTCACAGCGTGAACCACCCTGCTTCTGATACTTGGCATATCAACAGCCCACCAGCAGTGAGAGTGGTGACAAGGTCACAGCTCCACTTCAGAGGGTGTCAGTGTATTTGCTTTATTCTCTGGTGAGGTAACAGCTCTTGTCAGAAGCTGTTTGTAAAAGCGTGGTGATGGCAATCATATCTTGTTAGAAGCACTGATCTTCTCTTTTTCTCTTGCTTTCTTGGTCCACGCTCTGTTATTCATTTATCCTTTCCCCCCAGCATTAATGACTTGATTGTCCCCAACTTTGTATACGACCAAATAGACTGGATAGAAAGAAATGAACACAGAGCTAGAGAGAGACACCCTAAGATATCATGTGGCCCAAGCCAGAACAGCAAAACGTGCCCCCACTCCACCCACCCACAAAGTCATAGCATGCATAGCCAGCCAAGTTATTTTGGCACCTGAAGCAGAAATGCTCACAAGTACTTCTCCCACTTTCTGACAGAAAAAAAAAAGGGAGAGAGATCATAGCAAATTAAACAACTAACAATTTGGTGCCCTTTCATGATAGCCCAAAACTGCTGCCTATGGTAAGCTCAGCCCTGGAGCTAGGTAACAATATTCCCCACTAAGGTGCTTTCTAGTGATTCCAATTCCTGGAAAGAGAACAGGGTCTAGAGACAATATGAAAATCTGGACCAGGTTTCTCATTTGCACTGAACAGCAGAATCTGTTGCTTGGATCAAACAGTTCCCTACCAAGATGCCCATTTGATGCAGGCTGATCCAGCACAAAAGACGATAGGTGCCCTTAATGGTTAAGTGGAAGAGGAAAATTCTGTGGCTGTGAAAAAAGCTGAACTGCTAAAATTCCCACTTCTACGCTATGATAAATGAAAAGGAAATCCCTCATTGTTTAATGGTACAGCATGTTCCCTCCAAAAGTTTTTAAAATCTCTAATATCTCTAGGTAGTCTGGAAAAGACAAGTCTGATTGAAACTAGATAGAAACTAGATGATGATGCTTAGCACGTTTTCAGAAAAAGTGCACCCCAAAGTAGTGATTTTCTGCACCGACGTACCTTGCATTTAACGTGCTTTGTGACTGGTCACTGGAAGGTAAACACTTGCTTTTTGTGCAAGTCTGTTCACTGAGGCATATTGCTCTAAGCAAACTCTGTTGCTGGGGGTGAAAAAAGATAATAGTGTTAATCATAGAGTATACATTTTCCTTAAAATTTATTTTGACTCTCAGTCAGATCAGTTGCCCATCACTTGAGAACAGTGGGAGAGGTAGAAAGCTTACATCCAAATTCAGGCCCTCGGCTGTTCTCCTCTGTCCTCCATGCTCCACCCCCTTGGAGAGAGCACTGCATGCTGCTGCTGTCTCTCCCTTTTTGCTTGTTCTGCAGGTTTATTGTTACTTTTCCTGCTGCCTCCCCGAATAGGAGAAGGGAAAGAATAGTTGCTGAAATGCCAAGTGGGAAACCGCTTCAGCCAGGGGATCCAACCACATCAGGGGTGGGTGTCTAAGCTGATGTTTCACAGGGTTGTTATTGTGTGGCATGTGGAATCCAATATCCACCAACCAATATAGTCCTCACCCAATAATAGATAATACCCACCCAGATGGACCAATATTCTGACCAGGGAAAGGAACTACCTTGTTAGAATCAGTTACATTCTAAGTTCAACTTGAAAATTTTCTAACAAAATGGGACAACTTAATTTAAATTATTTCTGCCTAAAGGGATTGACTTAATCTGGAATTCCATAATTAATATTAGTTAATGTTATTAAATTAGAGAAAGTTCTACAGCCAAAAAGTTTTATATCTCCCAGCTGTTTCTTTACCCAAATCCTTGTTCTCTTGGATTTTTGCAAAACAGCTTCTCGCTTTTTGTTATTTCCCCGGCAGTGAGGAATTACAGGGTTTGCAACACGAGTTCCAAACATATGGGCCATTTCCGCACTAGGCTGTTACGGTGCTATTATTCCACTTTCAGCATCCTATGGAATCCTGCGGTTTGCTGCTTAGGGAGGGGCCTCAAAGGCTGTTGAAAGTGGAATAGTAGCACTATAACAGTCTAGTGCAGAAATGGCCATAAATTAAAGAGAGAGGGTTTATGAAAGGGTGAGGCTAAAAGGGAAGCAGAAAATGAAACCAAGAGAAGGAGTGGGGTGGATGAGAAATGGGCTTTTCAAAAATTCATGCATCTGTTCTCCACTGACAAGGACAAGGGCAGCAAGGGGAGAGATGGAAATAAAACCATGGATGGCATTTTTCAGCTTCAGTCTGGTAAAGCTTTTAATGCAGGCATTTAACTTAAATTTAAATGGTAATTCAACATAAACTTAATAGTTAATTCGCTCCCTTGTGATGTAAATGCAGTTGAATTAGATTTTAAATTTATTAATGATTCACTAATGCATTAACTCTTTTCCATTCACTTTCCTGCCTCTGATTCAGAATCAGTACAGCACAGCTTCCCTCATGCCACTGTTATGCTGGGGTTACACTTCATACTGCTGAAATGATGGTTTCGCTGTCAGCTCCCCGCACAAGGTATGACTTGAGAAGGGCGGGCTCTGTTGTGCCCTCCAGCCCCAGACTAAAGCCCAGCAGGAGCTAGGCAAAAGAACAGAGCCTGCATGAAAGCACCCAACATCCATTTTGCAGCATCTATACAAATGTTCCCACTCTCTGAAGCATTAATTCACTCCTCTGGAATAAAATAGCTCTATTCTTCCTAAGTGCTTTGGCACAGGGGAGTGCAAAGAAGAGAGAACATACTGAAGCCATTCTGTGAGCAGATGTGTCCTAAAGTACCATAGAAGAAAAGAAGAAAAGAAGGCAGAGGAGTAGGCACAAGAGGGCAAAGAACGTGAAGAGAGGCCAGAGAGAAAAGAATGTGCAATTCTGATTCTTCTTGGGAAAAGGCAAGCAACTGGAAGAGGAGGCTTCATATTTCTCGGGGAGCTTGCCTCTGTCCCAGGGGGAAAGAACACAATGCGCTCTCAGGTATTTCAAAGACAGTAATACTTTTTCTGCTTTAAAAGATCAACCAAGGGACAGATTCAAAAATGGAGGTGTTGGATAAGCAAGCAGCTTTTTCTTGATTCGCTGTGAACACCTAAGTTTAACAAACCATCAGCCCAATCCTGTTTGAAATTAAATCACCTACTCACAAGAATATTCACTCCCATGTCCACTTCTGATTGTCAGGTAAACCAAGGGTCAGCTGATTTCAGGCTTCTTTTCCCTTTTCTTTTTTTTTCTTTCCGTTCTAAGGTCTTACGGTCTGCTGGTGGATTTTCACTGTACAAAGGAAAAGGGCATATTCAGGGAATTCTTAAGGCATGTCATCTGCATCTAGTTCTCCTCCTGAGACTGCGTCCTCTTGCTGTTCTGCGCTACAGTCAGAAAGTGACCCCAGAGTCAGGTGGCAACGAGCTATATCGTAGTCAATCCAATCCAAGTCAGTCACAGGTTATCCAGCAAGATGAAGGGAGTAGCAAGAGCAAACTCCTTGTTACACCAAGCCAGTAATCCAGATAAAGGGAGCCAACAAAGAGTAAGACACAGATTTATCAATCCTAGCCAGTCCAAGGACAAGAGAACTGGACGTGGAGAATACTGCCAATCACTGAGAAAGAATGGTTGCAAGCAACAAAGTCACCAGAGAGATGCTGGGAGATTTATAGATCCTTCACAGGTCAGCATTTCCTATTTAACAGATGTAGGGACTTACCTGCAAAGCCCCTCCTTTTCTTTCCTGCAATCTTCAAAGGAAGGAAGTATATCCTTGGCACCTGCCACATCCTGCTAAGGAATGGGCCCCCCAGCTCCTTGGGCTCAGAGAAGCTGCTGTTAACTGGAGCCATAACCTCTTGGTTATCTGACTCTTCTGTGTCTGATTCTTCAGAGTGCAGAGGGTGAGTTGTGATAGACAGTGGCTCTGAGTAGTGCCTTGCTGGATCCAGCATGAGATCCCATTCTTTTTACATGAACTGTAGCAAGCAAAAGGTCAGAACAAGTGTGACTCCCATCTGCTCCAGCCAGCACAGTCAACGGTGAAAGATGATGGAATCAGCAGACCAATGATATCTCATGGTCAACCATCCAGGTTTTATGGTGGTCTATCACCTGATCTTAGTCCACCTGCTCTTTACCCCTACCCCACTCCCTATCTGAGCCAGTAGAGTCAGGGCAGGGCAAGGAGATGATGGTATTTCTGAATCTGAGTAGGAGAGAGACAGTGCAATCAGATGCTTCCTGCTGATCCAGCCTGCTGGAAGCACATATTAACCATGAAGGTAGAAGCTGATGCCTCCCATGATGCTGGATGAGAGTGTGATGCATTTTAAGCAGAGTTGTATTCTGTGCCCCCCGCCCATGCTATGATTGCATCTGGGTTGTCTGGGCTCATTCTGGGGCATGCAGTCCAAAAAAGTAATTTTTCCAAGAACTTCTCTCTAGTAATGTGTGACAGAAAATGTAAGGTGCAGCCATTCAGTTTAGAAAAGCCATGAATGAAAAACATTTCAAACAACCTGAGTCCCATGACAATAATGATGTTAACAGAATCAGACCTTCTGTCCTGCCCCAGTAACTCCTCTTTGCCCCTTCCTTCCAGGCACCCAGCCCTCTCCTTCAAGAACCTTGATCAAAACATACTTTTTTTTCTCAAAAAAAAAAAGCATAAATGGCTGCAATGTTCCAAGAGGAAACATTTTTCATCTTTAAATATTTATGCTTTATGTAAGAGGTTTCCAGGCAAGTCTGGTGACAGCTCAGCTAAAGAAACATGAGAGTACATCATCTCCAAAGAAAGTCTGTCCTGGTAAATGTGAAAAGCACCTATTTGAATGCTACAAGCCAGATGGGGCAACATGTAAAAGCAGCCAGAGTTGAACCAAATGTACATTGAGCTGGGCCTGGACCATAAACTATTTGCTTTCTTGATATCTGAGGTAAACAGAGACAAGCCCAGTTAATCCTCTATTCTCCTACATGTTATATTGCTGTTAAGACATCCCAGTTTCTCTCTCCTCCTCCCATTTTCCCCCTTTGCCCTCAGCTTCCTTCAATTGCTGCAAGCTGAATTCAAAGCACAAGAGTAGTTTGTAGTCAGCATTTCAGCAGAGGGCAGAGGAGAGCAGGGGGCAGAATCTCACCCTTCCCAGTTGGCTCAGGCAAAAGCAAACCACTGCAGCTTCTCCTAGTTTGTGTATTCTTCCTTATTCATAACTTTTGCCATTTTGACCACACTCTGATGTTGCTTGGCCACACAGGTCCTGGTTTTTATCTGTGAAATGTTGGTGGATTTTTGACAGTTTACTTTAGACTTTGTACCAGCAGGCCTGTTCATAATAACATACATGATATATCAAAGATCAAGGGGGAATGGTGGAGCCGTGGCAAAGAAAGAAAACTGGCTCCACATGTGCTATCACACTCACATGGTTGCTTCTCTAGTGCAATCATTTTGTAAAAAAAAGTACAGAGTTGTGTTCTGTTTAAATAATAGCGCTAGAAGAAGGGAAATTATCTGATTTTCTTTAGAAGAGGAAAAAGGATGGAGAATATAACTACTCAACAGCCATTAAATTCAGCACAGATTATGCTTTGGTACATAGGACTGAACTATTTAATAGTCAGATCTGTTCCACCCTTATAGTTTGAGGAGTTCTACACATTATATTTTGAGAAAAGTAGCATAATTTATCCAAACCAAATTTCAGTCTCTGCTGGGGGATGTGATTTAACAGCAATGCAGTGATGGCAGTTATGGTTCGTGCCTGTCATCTTGAAGTATTTATGATCCTCTCTCCCTCATCCATTTTCCCAACCTGCAATGAAGTCATTTCTGTCCAAACAAGGTCTCCATCTCTTGTCAGGCTTGTTGACAGATGGGGTCACAGCTTTGATAAAGACACTTACAGGTACCTACAAGCTGTGAAAACTGCTGTCACAGTAAATTAGTATACAGCAGTTTACCTCTTTCCTGATGTTTCTCATGATTAGAGATGGAAGTAAACGTGTGTGTGTGTTGAGAAAAAGAGAAAGAGAGAGAGAAAGCGAGAGAGAGAAAGCGCAAGCATTCTTGTCTTGGACACTGACAATAACTGAAAGCATGGAAATCCTAGCAAGATGGAAAACCTACATTCTGTGGACTTTGGAACAACATCACATGGTGAGACACGCAAGCGTGTGAGTAGGTGAAAGAAGGGAATGGACTGTTTCATATAAACTTCCTCTTGGTTTTACTTAGAAGAATCTTTGATACTCAAGAATAATAAAGAAAGAAGGCAGGAGGCATGGCATGCAAGTGGTAAGGGAAGCAAGTTCTCTGAGGTGGCAATCTCCCACTTTCCACAGAGGGACTTACTTCAGAGTAGACAGATATTGGATTTCACTACAAGTTACTTCCTGCAGAGAGGGTTCCCAGACACTGGAGGATTCTGGGGCAGTCTTGCTCTCTTTCTCTTGTCTCCTACCCTCACGGTTGTACTTTAGATGGATTTTTTTCCCACACAAAATGCACCGTGACGTATAAAGATTGATGTTATTACCCTTGTGATGAATCCTAAGACACATTTACTTGGAAGTAGAACCTACTAAGTATGAGACAGCTTACTTCCTAATTATGTATTTAAGACTTTAGGCTACATTTCATCTTATAGTTAACACCAGTTAACACTGCCATTGAAGCTGCAGTCTTATACTCCCAGTTGCAAGGAAACAAGCCCCACTGAATTCAGTAGGACTTGATTCTGAGTAGGCATGCATAGAGTTGTGCTGTCAGTTACCGTTAAGATTCATACACAACCTATACTTCATCCTATCATTGCCCGATACGTTTTACACACACGTGGCATTACCGTACTGTTGAATCTTCTGTCCAAGATGCCCTCCCTCTTTAAAAAAGAGGCAAGTCCTGTGGCAATTGTTATTGTTTACAAAAGCGTATTCCTTCTCCAGTAAAGTGACAGAGCTCTGTTAATTTGCACAGGAATAATGGGCTCCCAGGTAATTTAACACCAACTAAGGGTTCTTTGTACAAAGCAGTGTTCTCTCACTAAATATTGATGACTTTAACAGTGATGCTTACTATGTTTTGAAAACTCACCAGGGTCAAGCTGTCTTCCATTTTCATGGTCCTTCATCAAATTGATTCATTTTCACCTCCAGGCTAGACTGCCAAGAAAGAAACGATTTGGCTAGGAAACTTGTGTTTTCTCCTGGAATTTCAGATTAATTTACCTGCAATTATTATAATTTTAGAAGTTAGTTTTTCGGTTCAGAATGATTTTCCCCCAAATCCACTATTTATACACATTTTATTTCATTTTAGCTGACAAATTAGCTGTTTGGTTGAAGAGGTAAAACATTTTCAATGCTCAAAATTCATCTCCGTCCTCAGAATGAGACTAGCAATACAATTCTATAAAAGTTGACCCAGAAGAAAGTCCTATAGAATTCAAGGAGACTTTCACATTACACAATAATAGTACTCTGACACCACTTTAAGGCCATTTCCATACTGGGCTTCTGAAATGGTGCAGAGCGACCTCTCACGGAGGTCTTCCACACCCTGGAGTGGACTGGAGTGGACTACTTTTTGTAGTTCCACACCAGAATCCACTCAGGAGCGGCCGGAACTAGCCGCGCTGCGTACAAGCAACAAACAAAAAAAAGTGTGTGCCTGCAGATCTGCCGGAGGTGGGCTTCCAGCTGGCGAGCTTCTCCGGTTGGTGGAGAGCCTCCACCAAACGGAAGCCACCATTTGGGACGCCGGAGCACTGCGGAGCAGCGAGCTCGCGCTGCTCCGCGTAGCGACGGACTTACCCGGCTGCCGGTAAGCTCCGTTTTTGGGCGTTTTCGCCCGTTTCCCCCCCTACATGTGGAAAGGGCCTAACTGCCATAGAATCCTACAGAATCCTTAGATTTGTAGTTTGGTGAAGCACTAGACATCTCTGGCTGAGAATTCTAAATACTTCATGAAACTATAAATCCCAGGATTCATAGAATGGAGCCAAGGCCTCTGAAGTAGTATAAGAGTGCTATTGTTATGAAGTATGAAAGAGATCCCAAACTCAGTGAGAATACTGGATTGCAGCATGATAATTTTAACCACACAATCACACAAACAAATATTTTGTTTACTGGAAATCCACAAAATGAACTATGTTTTCTGCACCTTTACAACAAACAAGGAACTTCTCCTCCTGGAGTGCTGAAGAAAAATTATGTCATTTTTGTTCTCTTTCCTCATGTTCTCTCTCCCATTCTTCCATTTAAGCTGCCAGTTCCAGGAAGGGACAGTCAAGATCTCTGCTTTCGGCATCTGTCACTAGAGGTTAATTACTCAGATACAGCAATTATTACAAGGCTGAAGTGGTTAAACGAGCCCTCGGACCTGGACATGCTATTCATCAGTCTATCATGAAATGAACCCATCTGGTCATGTTAATATCAGCAGAAGGCAATAGGAGTGGCCAGCCACACTTGACTTTAGTCTTCTGGGTAATAACAACCAACCAACACCCCACCACCACTAAAAAAACTCCTCACAGAAGAATACTTAAAAATAAACTGTGTAAACAGCAAGCTTCCACTGATAAGAAAATAATTAAAGCTTTTCCTTCTCCCCTCAACATTCACAGATTCCCTTTTTACTCATGCACAGACATGTAGAGATTTCATGTGCAGAACAAAGGAAACCAACAGTCCCACTGTATTCTGTTTTGGGTTGCCCAGAGTACTGTGGCCAACTCTGGACGCCACTGCTTTAAACACACTAACAAACTGGCCCATGCCCAAAACCAAACAACAAACAAAAAAGACCAACAAAGATAGTGAGGAGCCTGAGAATTTTGCCCTGTGAAGAAATTTTGAAGAAGCTGCATATGTTGAGTGCAGAGAGGAGATGATTAAGAGGTGATATGATGGCTATCTTTAAATATCTGAAAGGCTGTCACATGGAAGATGGAGCAAATTAGTTTTCCCTTGCTTCAGAGGTTAGAACCTGAACCAATGGATTTACAAGAAAGAAGATTTAGAGTGAATATGAGGGAGACTTTCCTTGAAAATATAAGCTGTTCAACCGTGCTGTCAAGGAAGGCAATGGACTCTCTTTCATGAAGAGTTTTTAAGCAGAGACTGAGACCTCTGTGCACACACACACACACACACACACACACACACACCAGGGATGCTGTAGTATAGGATTTCCTTTTTTGGCAGTGGGACATTGTCCTAGGTAAACTCAGATTCCTTCCAGCGTTGTGAACCTAAGACAAACTGAAGTCTAGCATACTGGACATTGAGAATCGAAGGTCTGATTTGCTTAAGTAGTCTTGGGCTAGCGCATAGAGGAAGGATTCTGAACAACCTACCAACGTTGCTTCTGGCAATTCAGGAATGCTCATTGCTTGATTCAGGGAAAGCAGCCCAATGCCTGTTAGTCATAACTGGAACTGAAGATACATTTTCATCCTTCAAATATGAAGGCTTTGGCTTGAATGTATAACAGATGGGGAAGGGCCACAGGTCAGTGGCAGATCGTACACACCATTCCTACAAAATTCTCACACCACGCATATAGGAGGATTCATTTTTGCTTATTGCAGCAGTAACATGGAAATCATAATCATGTGCTTAAACCCAAGCAAATGCAAAAATGTGACAATATGATGCCTGGCTGGATGTGAGATGGGTCTTCTTTGCTTTTATTGCTGTGCCATCCCTGCCACATACATCAGGGATGGTTTGCTGAAAAAAGAAGAATTCAGTATATCCGCACTACAATAATATCACTCTGACACCACTTTAACTGTCATAGACCATTTCCGCACGGACTAATAGAAATGGTGCAGAGCGTCCTCCAGGGAGGACGTCTGCACCTGGGAGCGGACTGGGTTGGACCTACTTAACGTAGATCCGCACCTCAGCCCGCTCTGGAACGACCCCAAGTGGTCGTCCAGCGTGCTTTTGAAAGACCACTTAAAACAGGTCTTTCAAATGCACAGAGCGCACCATTCCGTGCCCGCTCTCCGGTGCAGATTTGCAGGCTCGCACCAGTGCGAGCCTGCGATTTGCCGGGGGCGGGCTTTAGGCTGGCGAGCTTCAGTGGTTGGTCAAGACTCTCGACCAACCAGAAGCCACCATTTTTGTCCCCGGAGCAGTGCGGAGCGACGAGCACACACTGCCCCAGAGCAGCATGGACCGGACCATGGAGCCAAGAAGTCCGGTAAGTAGCGGTATGGGGCAATTCCCTCACCCCGTGCGGAAATGGCCCTAGTTCCACACTATGGAACCTTGGGGATTTGTAGTCTGGTGAGGTACCTGGATAAGTGTAAAGATATACCATTAAATACCAAGGTCAGAATTATCCATGCCACAGCATTTCCAACATATGCAATTATATGCATGTGTAAATTAACTCTTTGTCTACAACATGGTACTATTCAAAATAGCCTCTACCAGTGGCAATGCTTTTATGCCACCTTGGAATCCTCTCATCAAATCCATTTTGGAAAAGCTCTTTTGGGCACTCACTGGTGCAGTGTCTGATAGGATCTTCCATTCACCAACACCATCAAAGTGCTGTCCCTGAAGGCTTTCCTTCATCCAACTGAACAAGTGAACAAGCCTGCTGGCCCCTCCCTAAACTGCAAACCCCAGGATTCCATAGGATGTTGAAAGTGGGATAATAGTGCTATAACAGGCTAGTGTGGAAATGGCCCAGATCAGGGCTGTAAGACATAGGTGGCACCACTGACCATCCCATTTCTGCAAGAACCCATGATGTTGCCACAGAAGTGGGGGGTACTGCATCATCTTGATGTAACTGGATTGCATTCAACTGTTTCTGTGGCCTTTTTTTATGGAGGGCTTTTTGAGGTTTCTGGAGTGATGCAGTGGAAGGGTCACTGTTCAATGTTGTCCCATGCTTGAGAAAAGCAAGCAAAACCACCCCCTTGCCATCCCAGAGGATATTCACCATAATCTTTGGTGCTGAAGGCTGGCTTTTGAATTTCTGTGGACTGATTCTTGGTCTCTGGGTCATACAGGTATGCCCAGATATCATCACCAGTCCAAATGTTGCTCAAAAGTGTGTCCTCATGGGCTTCAAAGGCTGCCAGAAGTTCCAGACACACACGCAGTTTCTTTTCTTTCAAATCAACTGTTAACTGGTAAGGAACCTACTTGGAACACACTTTCCTGCATCCCAGGTTGTGGATAATCTGCTTGACAGCACTGTGACCACAGCCAAGCTCTTCAACAATCTACCAGACGGTCATACACTGGATTATGTTAATCATGGTGACCATGTTTGGGTTTTCTGCTTTGGTTTTCATCAATGACTCCTGTCAATGGCCTTCTACTATGTGGCTTGTCTTGCTTTCTGTAAACATTTTCACCCATCTTCCCATATTACTCTTTTCAATTGTTGCCTCACCACATACCTTTTTGAGCCTTCTGTGGATGTTGGCAGCAGTGCATCATTCTCTGATCAAGAACTCAATGACTGTCAGAAATTATGTCAGTCATGTAGTAAGAATTACTCTATCTGGTGGTGTAATAGCATCACATTTGGATTAACAGTTTCAAGGAAAATTGCACACAGGCATTACTTGCAATATGACCATCATATTTTCCAGCTATAATAATTAATTTCCAAAAACAGTTCATCCTTATTTTTTTTGCAAATCTCCAGCAGCAAACTAGTAAACTGGCACTACTTTTCTCCAGCAGGAAAACTTACATGCAAATCAGAGTTTATAATAGGGGTCAGCAACTGGCAGCCGTCTACCTGTTGCTGGACTACAACTGCCATAATCCTCGACTATAGTCCATATTACCTAGGCCGATATGAGAAGCAGTACAACAACATCTAGAAAACCACAAATTATTCAATAAATGGTATACAGCAAACAGAACCACTGAAAGAGGTATGGTTGTCTTCATAGGGAAACTCTGGGAATCATGTGGCCCATTGTCCAGTTTTGTGAACTTTGGTGAAAAAAGGTGACTTCTCAGTTCTGGAAATCTGCTCAAGTAGCAATTCATCTTTCAAACATGTTACAGACACTGTGGGGTCTTCTAACAAGGAAAAAGTCACTTTCACCAAACTGAAAGTGGATCTATGAGCACTTCCGGCTTTCTTACCCACCCAATCCAGATTTGGTTTTGGAGCTCAGTGTAGCCAATAGTGGGTTCTGGAGCAGAAAACTGGCCTCCCCAGCTCAGGAGTTTGTCCTCCTCCCGTCGTCACAGAGAAACAGTCATAACATGCAAGTCTCCATACCCTCCAACATTTCACAAATGAAAACTGGAACAAGTGTAGCCAAGCAACATCAGAGTGTGGTCAAGATAGCAAAAGTTATGAATATGGAAGAGAAAAGCTAGAAGAGGCTCCAGCAATCTGCTTTCTCCTGCAGCTCCTGGGAAGAGCGAGATTCTGCCCCCTTTTCTCCTATCTCCTCTGCTGAGTTTCCTGAATGCAAATTGATTTTGTACTTCAAATGCAGTTTGCATCAACTGAAGTAAGCTGAAGACAAAGGGAGAAAGTGGGAGGAAGAGAGAGAAACTGGGATATTTTAAAAGCAGATGAAAAAAATGGCCAGATAGAGGATTAATTGGGATTGTCCATGACAAATTGGGATAGATGGAGGGTATGATGTCTCTCAGTTGTATCCTGAAGTCGTAAAACCTGGGCAGGGGTCGGAGGAATCACATCTTGATTATGTTGATTGCATGTGTTGTATCTGAATGCCTAAGAGCAACAAGGATCGTAAGAGGTCACTCTGCAAATTTGACTTGTGGCATAAATCGCTGGGGAAGCCAGTCCAGATGGAAACATGAAAGACAGTGTAAGTCTGCTTGTGTCTCTAATAGAATCAATAACCCAGACAGGGCACTGATAGTGTATTTTTAAACTATTCAACAAGTGACACGGAAGGTCCCTTTTGCTCTTTCCACTTTGCCCCCAGCCCTTTCACTCGCCCTCAACTTCACCATCTGAGTGGCCCATCTGGAGACATCCTTGCTGCTGTAAGTGAAGCAAAAGAATTGGCAGACAGGGCTATAAAACAAATGGGATTGGGCAGCAGCTGGAGACTGTAAGGATCTCTTGTGCCAAAGTGAGAGGATGCAACCACAGTTTGTCACTCATCTCTCTGGGAGAGACACTGGAGAAATATAGGTGCTACACGTATGTCTTCCAACTGCAAGGGTATCTCACTTTTTCAGCTGCTTTTAAAATGACCCAGTTTCTCTCTCTTCCTGCCACTTTTCCCCATTGTCCACAGCTTACTTCAATTCCTACAAATGGAGTTCAAAAGTAGTCTTACCTATAAGCTAACAGCTGCAGCCTTTCCTAGCTTATGTGCATTAATCACTTATGTGCATTAATCACTTTTGCCATCTTGACCACACTCTGATGTTGTTTGGCCACATGTGTCCCAGTTTTCATCTGTAAAATGTTGGAAGATACGTACACGCTCTGACACACTGGCATGCACGTACACATTTCTGTCTAGCACACCTTTTCCCAATTAAATTACATTTCTCACTCTTGGCTGTCTTCATCACCACCTCCTCCAAACAAATTTAGCTGTATTCTTGCCTAGCACAGACCAAAATGTTTGTTTGTGTATCTTTTAAAAGAACCTTAAATATAAATATAAGTTTTAGTCTCCCTTCCTCACAAAGCCTGGAGAAAGGAACATGCCCGAGCAAGACTCCTAGTTTATTAAAGCAATCGTCAATGAAACTGCAACCCAGGGAACCAGTTTTGTCAACTCACGCTTAGTTGTGTTCCTTCTGCCAGCAGGGCAGATAGAGGTCTTTGCAGACAAACAATAATGCTGCATGGACACGCAGCAAACACAGAACCTGTTACCTTCATTTATTCCTCAACAACAGCGCTGTGGGTCTTAAATGCAATATAATAGATGGATGGCAGGAGTGAGAAGATGGAAATATTCAAAGGGCACAGGGGAGAGATTTAGACTGGTACAACTTTAGATGGATTAGAGATTCAATATTATGGCTGGACTGGGAAACTGCTCAGATCCAAATCAGCTTCCATTTCAAAGTTACATTTAATATGGCATATTGTAAGCAAGCTTTAAGATTTTAGCCCAGACTGTTGGAAGACTCTGGGCTGTGTCTAATTCTTTGTCTCAAGGCCAACTCAAGGCATTTTGCTGCCTGAGGCAAAGCATTAAATCAATCAATCAATCCCCTTATTTATACCATACTTCTCCCCATACCTGACAGTAAGATAGTAACCAAAAAAACACACACAATTAACAATTTTCTGCCTCAAATCTGTTGCTGGAGAAGGCCACCTGACTCTGCTAATGGCAGTCTTGGATGTGCTTTGCATGTTTGCCTTCCTGGGTGCAATCCTACTATTTCATCATGTGGGGAGGTACGTCAGCTCTTGCTATGCTTGATATACAACGATTCCTTCAGGTCCTCCATTCCTTTAGTGGCGTAGTGGAGCTAAGGCTTGTAGGGTCAAAGCACCAGGATTGTTGATTAAGTAAAGACAGCAACATCAACCTTCTCCAGGTTTCTGTTTTGCTGTTTCTTCTGAACTTTGCCACAACTCTCATAATAACAACATGGATTTTCTCAGCAATGATACATTGTTGTGTGCTCTTCCTCTATAGTAACATTTAAAGCAAGTGGGATCTGCCAGAAAATGCTGCAGGGTGGTTTTCCGGAAACCTGCTCTCTTCCAGGATATGCGCCTTTCCCTCTTCTCTCTGGTTTTTGATCTCTATCCCCTCCAAGAGTCAGCCCATACCCATTGGACATGCCATATGCTCCTGTGACTGTTTTCATCACCCCAAGTTGGCCCAATTTGACAGGGACAGTCAGTGGAATACCTTGGAGTGAGCGAAGGGAGGGAAGGGCGGGCAGAGGGGCAGAGACATGGCTGCATCGTGCAGGGTATGGCTGTGTTGTGTGGGACGGGGCTAGAGCGCATGAGGGCAGGGCTATGGCACCTGGGGGAGGGCAGGAAAGGAGTGGCGGCACCCCCAAAAAATGCCGCCGGGGGTGCACAGCCCTCATAGCTGCCCCGTCCCTGCGCCACTGGGGACAGTCATGATTAATTTTCTGTCATCTCACTTTTTCAGCTGCTAAAAAAATGTCTTGGTTTCTTTCTGCTCCTCCCACCTTCCCCCTGTGTCTTCAGCTTTCCTCCATTGCTGCAAACTGAGTTCAAAGACCAAAAGTGTTTTGCACACAGATAACTTGGGGTTGGGGGGAAAGTAGTCCTTCCTTTCCCGGTAGGCTCGGGCAAAAGCAAGCTGCCACAGCCTATCCTAGCTTGTGTGTTCTTCCTTATTAATCATTTTTGCCATCTTGGACTCTGGCCAAGATAACCAACCATTAGTAGCATGATTTCAGTGCTGCTCCTGGCTTTGCAAGATTTATTATTATCTTTAAGCACATAAAGAAATAGAGAGATTCCACAATGGCAGAAGCACAGTCTCCAGGACAAACCCCCAGCTCAGGAGTGGGCTAGAAAGCTGTCTGGCAGAGACATGCACCGTGGAAACTACAGCATTGCCCACTGCAAATCTGAAGAATCATTAATAGTCATTGAGTTTAGTTCAACAAAACTTCTCCAAACAGATATTTGCAATATTTATTGAAGGATATTGGATGGCCCATGCCTAACAGGGATGCAGAAACCCTCTGCTTGGTTAGTGATTTATGTTGAAGTGAGTACAAACAGTTTGCATTATGAATATTTGAAGTACAGTCTCCATTGACAAAGTACTAGAAAGTGAAATTAAATACTAAGTGAGGCAGATAGCATAGCACTCAAAGCTGAAGATTAAATTAAGCAGTAATTTGAACTGGAAAGAAGAAATAGATTTGGCGTCTCCAAGATCCAAAACAATTAAAAGGTCCGTATGGAAGCCATATTTCAGAAAAGGGGAAATAAACATTGTCTCGGATACCAGGACTTAAGCAGCGAGTGATTTATATGACATCATAAACATAACGACCAGAAAAATGTCCAGAGCTGGACAAGATGAAACTGACCTCAAGCTCATTAAAATTCAGGCCTCAGGCTCTGAGAAGTCTGACCAGATTTTAGATTTGAATAAATGTGTGAAGTAAGTAATGGGAATTTAAAGTAGAAACTGGATTTGTTAAGATTAGAGATTACAGGACAAATAAACCATTTTAAAGAGCTTTCTGAAAAACAGTTCAAAGAGATTGTGGTATCAGTTCAGAAACTCATGATAATTTGAAGGGAATGGACATTTTGCGGCAGGATTTGCAAAAGGCACAGGATAGAATTATGATGATGGAGTTAAAATCAAAGGAAAGGAAAGAAAAAAAACTTCCAAGAGATGTGACAACTCATTTCATGCATAAGAGTATCAGAGATTAAATATTGAGCACACACTTTAAGAAAAGGCTTAAAATAAATGAGAATGAAATAATTATATTTAAAGAAATTTTCAAAAGAATGCTGAAAAAATGCAGAATATAAATTCTTGGTGGAAGTGCACAGAAGAAACATATAATCTTTCACTGAACATTCCCAGAGGGTTTGATAACCACTTACACAGGTGAAAATATATGATAAACTCTATGGAAAGAGTGAGAAATCTGTTCAAAATGTTGAAGGAAGAAGCCACATCAAGGGACATTTAAATGGTTGAGAAGTTTTTAAGATGAAATAATAATAACAATATAATAAGATATCTTCATAAAACAACTGCAATGAATTTGAAAATAATTTCATGGCATGTAAATGGACTGAATTTACCCCAGAAAAGGGAAAAAAGGTATTTTTTTTTAAAAAAAATCCCAAATATGAAATTATTCATCTTCAAGAAACTCATATAAGAAAAAAAGACTGAAGACTTTTGCAGAATAGAAGCATGGGCCTAGAGTTTGTGTCTGCATACAAGAACAGAAGTCCTGCACATAAATCAAACATTGATTTTTGAATATGGACAAAGTGGATGTGTAATTCTGGAAATCAACCAGAATGGCAAGATAATGCATTTAATGGGTATTTGTGATCCCAATAATGAAAAATTGGTGTTTTATGAAAATTTGTTAAGAAAGACATCTGAACAAGTTTTACAAAACTTGATATGCATAGGTGATTGGAACAGGGTTGATGATCCTAATAAAGATAAATGTTCCAGTAAGAAGATCAAGGGAAACTACCTAGAACCTTCTTTAAATATACAGAGTACTTTGGATTAATAGATGGTTGGAAATACTTAGAGCCAAACTCTAGAGACTATACCTTTTTCCAGATTGCTACAAATCCTTTTCTTGAATAGATATGTTCTGGATTTCTAAGAATAAGGCTAACTTAATAAAGAGTATGGGCACGTTACAAAAAAAAATTAGATTATAATCTTACCATGGTGTCCCGGGAAACAGAGCAAACATAATTTAGATAATTTAGATGGCGACTTAATGAATATTTATTTCTGAAGATGGAACTATTACAACAATGTGAACAAGAATTAAGGAAGTTTTTTGAGCTGACTTAAGAGTGCATCCCATTAGTTTGGGATTCTAGCAGAGATTAAATGAAAGGTCACTTTATATAATATGGTTCCAGATTGAAAAAAGAAATAGAAGCTAAAAAGAGGAAGTTGATGGATGAAATACAGAATTTGGAGGAAAAGCATAAGAAAAATTTGATAAAGAGACTCAACAAAAGATTGAGTTACTCCAACAACTGTTTTCATTATTTAGAGCCTGAAAAATGAATTCCAAACTACTACATCTTCAGCAAAAGAACTCTGAATTCACAAATAAACTGGGAAGTAGCTTTCCTGTAAATTGAGAACAGGGGAAAAAAACCTGCAACAAAGATCAGGAAGGGAGATCAATATGTAATGCATAATCTGAAAGTATTAAAAGCCTTTGAGAAACATTACAGACTTGTATGTGAGGGGCAATGGAAAATATTTGATATGAATGATTACTTGGATAAGTTCCAATAGGACAAATTATACACAGAGCTAAAGCAAAGTTTGAATGGGCCTGTGACAACTATGGAACTTATTGAACAATTAAAAAAGATTAAATCTGGAAAAACACAGGACCAGATGGACTATTTGCAGAATGTTATAAGAAACTTGAAAATGAGCTGTTTCAACCATTAAAAATGGCGTTGGATGAGTTATTTGAAAAAGGGCGTATGCCAGATGCTTGAGGAAATGCTTTACACTACAGTGATTCATAAAGAAAATATAGATATTTACTACTATCTTGGCCAGCAGATTGAGAAAACTTTTTCTGTTTTGTTTTGTGTGTGTGTGTGTTTCTAATAAGATGATTAAGGAATAATGTAAGAACTGTTCTTAATTTTATCGAATTTTTGGAACACCATAATGGCAAAATGACTGTTTTGATTTGTTTAGATGCAGAGAAAGCTTCTGATAATATTTCTTTCAATTACTTATTTCAAGTACTGAAGAGAATGGATTTTGGTGGAAAATATTATTTGGGCAATAACGACAATCTACTCAGTTCAAAATGCCCAAATTTCAATAAGTGCCAATACAATAATATCAATTAAAATACAAAAAAGGACCAGAAATGTTGTCATCTCTCCCCTTTACTGTTTCTTTTGGTGCTGGAGTCTCTACTGAGAGATGTCAGACAAGATGACAGAATCTATGGGGTGAGGATTAAAAAAAGAACAGTACAAGCTGAGAGCTTATGTGTATGATACTGTGATAATGACACAAAACCAATTGGATTCAATGAAGGCTCTTTTGGAAAAAAAATTAAGGCCTTTGGGATATTTTCCAGGTTTAAAGTGAATTATGGCAAAACAAAATTGCTAACTAAAAATATGATTTCAGAAGAGGACGATGAAATAACTGCTCTTTCACATTTTAAAGTGGAAAAAGAGGATTAAATATTTGGGATTTACAATCATAAAGAACAATAGTTTATTATTTCAAAACAACTATGACAAAGTCTGGAAGGAAATTAAAAGAGACTTAGAAAAATTGGGAAAGTTAAATTTATCCCTTTTGTGTAGAACTGGAGTAATAAAAAATCAAATGTTTTGCCAAGGTTTTTAATTCTCTCTTCAATTATCCTTATTATAAGAAATGGAATACCTCTTGTGCAATGACAGAGATTTCCAGATTTGTCTGGTAGGCAATGAAACCCAGAATAAAATCTAAAACACTGTACATTGCTAAAGAAAGGGGCAGTTTGGGAGTCCCTAATATGAAATTGTGCTGCAAGGCCTGTTGTTTTGCATGGTTGAAGAGATGGATTTTGCTTAGAGATGTGAGATTCTTGAAACTTGAAGGCCATAAGATTTGTTTGGCATGGTTACCTTTGGTATAATAAAGTTAAAGTAACTGCTGAATTCAAAAATCATTGTATGAGAAGGGCTCTCCTATGAGTTCTGTATAAGTAAAAACAGATAACTTTTCCTAAGATAATATTAGACATCTCACCACAGGAAGCATTTTTAAAGGAAAGAATGGATTAAAAATTGAAGATGGTTGCTCTGTGATGATCTTTTGAACAAGACAGCTGGAAGTTTAAATCAATAGAGATTATTCTTAAGGAACACAAAATCTTAATTGGCTTGCTTATATACAACTTAAGGACAGATTTAATCAAGAAATACAGCCATAGAAGTTAGAGAAAAATGAGTTTCATTTAGAGTTGTGTAAAGACAATGACTATGTAATTTAAAAAGTGTATAAATGGCTTTTGAAATGGGAGACAGAAGATGAGCCTATAAAAGAGTACACTATAAAGGTAGTCCAAAATTTTGGGCATAATGCCAATACGGATGTATGCATAAAAATGTGGTCCAAAGATATGAAATTTGCTTTCTGCAGTACAGTGGACCCTCCTTTTGTGTGAGGTAGTGTGAAACATTGCATCCCATTATACTCAATGGGCGTGGTGGGCATGCAGCACATGTTGCATCCAATGACTATTCTGGGAAAATATGCTCCAAGTTTTTTTGTTTTACACAGGATTCCCAGAAAGAAACCCCTGCATATACAATGGGTGCACTGCAATTTAAAAGAAAACCTGTATAAGATGTACAGATAGTATCTAATCCAAAATAAGCTGTCAAAAACGTCCTAGAATATTTCAGACCAGTGCTGGAGATGTCAAGATAAGGAGGGCTCCTTTATTCATATGTGGTAAACCAACAATGGAAGAATGGGTTGTTGAAATTGCTAAGTTGGCCCAAATAGCCAAATCGATGTGGGTTCTAAAAGATAAAACCAATTGAATTTTTTTTATTGCAGTCAGGATGAGGGGATCAGAGCCCTACCATGCATTGGTCATATGTCTTTTTTTTCCTGTTTCTTCTTTCTGTTTCTTTATTTTTTTAACGTACATTATTTTGTAAAATTAGATTGCTTGCACTAAAAATTATTTAAAAACAAAAAATTGCCATCTGATGTTGATTGGCCTCACATTTCCCAGTTTTCATCTGTGAAAGGTTGAAGGGTATGTGTTTTTTTGGTAGTGTTTGTGGCTACACAAGAACTATCCTGACTCAGACAATTAAAGTTGCTGCTAAGATACAGGCATAGATAAATGACAAAAAACGAACCAGTATGGTACAGAGATTTGAGTGTTGGACTAGGACACTGGGATACTAGGGTCCAAAGCCCTGCTCAGCCATAGAAACCAACTGGGTGAACCTTGGGCAAGCCACACTCTCTCAACCTCAGAGGTAGGCTATGGCAAAAAAACTTACAAAAAAGCCTCTTGAAAATGAAGGCACCCAACAACAAATACAATAAAATACACTGAGGGAACATCTGTAAAATACTTGCTGGGCTCTTTCACACAACACAGTTATAGTAGTATGATTCCACTTTAACTGCCGTGGCTGCTTCCCATGGAATCTTGGGATTGGTGGTCTGGTCAGAGGCACCAGAGGAGCCCACTGGCAGGGAGTTCTAAAGACCCCTCCTTAACCTGCAGATCGCAGGATTACATAGGATAGAGCAATGTCAGATATGGTAGAATCACAGCACTATAAATGTGTGATATGAAACAACCTGTTTTATCTGGGAAAGCAGAAGTTAAGTAATTACAGAAACCAATGCCACGGGAAGTTCTGGCCATGAAGAAGGACGACATCTAAGTTTGTGTGAAATTTGTATTTTTCAAATCCTTGTAACAACAGTAGGGATAATTTATTTACCATCATTGGATTATTTCAATAAATATTTTCAGGTTATAATTTGAATATATTGCATGCTGACAGATTTCCTAGATGTCATAATTTTTTCAGTTTTGAATAACAAGAAAGAAAGTCCTTTTTTAAAAAATGCACCTATTCCAATAGCTAATTATTTGTGGGGGTTGGAACTGTGACTTTAACAAATTCCTTTTCAAAAGTAATTTTCTGACTTTGACTGTGGGGTGTCTGAAAAAAACATCAGCCACCAGTGAAGGCCAGAGTTTCACTCGTTCCCTTGTTTTAGCTCCGTCCCAGGGGACCCAGAATGAGAAAATAACTCAACTATCATTGTAACAACCTTTCTCAATCCATCATGGTCTCTGCAACTAATTCTGTATTGTGGTGCCCATTTTTAATATTCTTCTATAAATATTCATAAAGTGTCAGCTATGAAAAAGGATCCTAGCTCTGGTTGCATTCCCTAGCTGGAAACGAAGGAAAGAGGGGCAGAGATAAGGACAGCAAAATTCTGCTAACTGTGAAAGGAATTACAAGGGCTCTCTAATCGGTGAAGTTTCATTCATTTACGTGAGCAGGGAAAGTCTCATCCAGGAAGACTGTAGTCTGAACAGTGGTAATATAGCATATGCTTCGTTACCTAATCAAAAGTTCCATTTTCTTTTTGTACAAACTCTTGGATACAAATTACTCTCTAGTGCAAACAGACCAGTTTTCCCCAGCTTGGCAGATGTGTTGACCTATATATTTTATTTACCAAAATATTTATATGTCACCCTCTGTCCAAAGTTCTCAGGACAAAGTATAGTAAAAGGTATATCCATCATCCCCAGCCATCAAGGCCAAAGTCCATGGTGGCTGTGGAAAGATGTAGAGAGGCACTGCAATCCAACAGGTCTGAAAGGTGCCACTTGGCTAAAGCTACACTGGACAATCTACCCCTTAATTCTGCATGGATGAAATAGTAGAAAAGTGTGATGAATTTTGACCTATACCTCTGCAGACAGGGAAGTTTTCTACCTCAGTGCTCTCCCTGCACCATTTCTATATACAGGATCTTTCACACTACACAATTGAAGCACTATGAGTCCGCTTTAACTACCATGGAATCCTGTGATTTGCCATTTAGGGAGGGTTAGTTCAAATTCTGAGCCAGAGAGCACTAATGCCTCCCCAGACTACAAATCCCAGAATTCCGTCAGATGTAGTCATGCCAGTTAAAGTGGAATCATAGTGTTATAATAGTACAGTGTGAAAATATGAATCATAGTAAAACCAGTTGGATCAAGCCTCTGTCTCTAATGTGTTCTTCAATTATCAATAGGATTTTCTTTTTCACGTTGTAGAACATTTTAAAAATAGGATCCCTCACTCTTTGTTACAATTCCCAAGCCCCCTTCTTTGTGATGTTTACATCATCCCCAACACAGAAAACTAAGCTAGTTTTGTTTTAAACACTGTTTTATTTATTGCAACCGTTCCTATCCTGCCTTTGTATACATTAATCAGCATAGCTTGCTGTCAGTAAAATATCAGTAAAATGGCAATACATAACAAGCTGTCTAAAAACAACTTACAGGTTTATGAAAACATTTGTAACAGTATAGGAGCAACAGGAGCAGCTGCAGTCAAATCCTTATTAATGACAATATCCCAGAAATGCCCATGTGTGTTCACCATCATCTTTAGGCATTTTAGGTCACAAACAATTTCTGCCTTTCTACCTTGCTGTCAAATCTTTTTGACAAGGGAAGCATGTAGAAACACCTGAGTGCATCTTTTCCTCTGTTTGCTCAGAGCAGACCTTGTGTAGCACGTGAAAATGAGTAGTCCTCCAAGTACTCTGCCCTTCAGTCCTACAGCATCACACAAAACCAACTACAGCCAACCTCAGTGCAGATGACAGTCGAGGATCAACACAATAGCCTCACCCCCTCCCTCCCTCCATATGCTGGACAGCAAATGTTTGCATTCATTTTCACAGCACACTCCACTCTGAGTGGGCTCCTTTTTTCCCCCTGTGGATAACTGCTTGCAGCATACTGAGAAACTAAAGTGTCCAACAGATTTAGGATCCTGGATTTGTTAAATGGGAATTTGTGCTGCATCTTTGTTGTTCATTTAGATGCAGAAAACCTGGAGTTTAATCTAGAAGGGTGAGTTTTGCCTTATCTCTGTGGCCTGTGGTCTTACCCAGTTTGCATTTAACCCTAATCAAAACTGAAGGTAAACCCCTGAGCTATTTCCTATGTCATAATGTGGCTGAAAATGCTCCTCATCTCTTTTTTATATATAGGACAAGCTGTTGTTGCTGTTGTTACACACCTTCAAGTCAACTCAGACTTCTGGTGATCTCATTACAGGGTTTTCTTGGCAACGTTTAGTCAGAGATGGTTTGCCATTACCTTACTCTGAAATGCAACCTAGAGAACCTGGTATTCCCTGGTGATCTCTTTTCTAAGTACTAACCAGGGCTGACCCACCTTAGCTTCCAAGAACAAATGGTGTTGGGTTCCTTCAGGGCATCTATGCACTGCTAGTGTAGCATAGCCGTTTGAGCACTGGACTGTGTGACTTTGGAGACCAGGGTTCGATTCTCTGCATGGTCACAGAAGTCCACTGGATGACCATGAGAACAGCACACACACTCAGCCCCAAGAAAACCTCCTGATAGGTTTAGCTTGGGGTCACACCAGTCAGAAACAACTTGCAGTCACACAACAACAGCAACAGTTTCTACTAAATTGAGGATGTACACTCCTCGAGGTGGATAAAGGTACATTGCCCAGCCTTGAACTCACCAGGGGCTGTACTCTACCACCATGTCACAAAATTTGTTTCTGTACCAGCAAGTGTGAGTGGCAAAAATAATCCCCTCCTGGGCAATTTCCATTAAAAAACCAAAGGAGTGGATGTGTGGACAAGCACAGCTTGTCTTTAAGCTGAAATGTCCTTTCAGGAGGTTTCTGAAAACAAGATTTTGCTTGAAGATAAGTTGTTCACTTGTTGTCCATTTGGCATTCCTCTACACATCCAAGGATTTTGCTGCCACTGTGATGGCAAATTCAGTGGAAGGGCAGCAGGGAGAGCTATATGTGGCCCATGTGTTACCCATCCCTGCAACAAATCACGGAATCTAGAAAAGACAGGTTCCCATTTTAAGGGGAAAAAAAATGAAGATCTAGATATTACATCTGCAAATGGATCCTGTTATGGACCTCAGTATCCATCAAACCACCCAGCCCTGTTTAACAGGCTATGATCATACTTGCACACAGGAAAGATCAAGTGCCACAGACTTGGTAAGTAAGGAGAAAAGATCTCAGAGAGCAGAACACAATAATACAGCCTGCAAGAATACAATAATAATAAGATTGCTTAGCCACAGCTTCCAGATGAACTGCTAGCTTCCATTCCCATACACTCTAAGCTGTGCTATATCTGCAAAATCATGATTCTCTTAAATAGGTCCCAGGGGAAGTCCACGCACAATGTAGCTAAACACACAACACACATTCCCTTGTCACCATGTTTGCCTATTACAAGCCTGGTACATCGCTCTTCGTCATTTTCAGCTATAGCTAATTGTAAACTCCAGAAGTATATGAAAAGAAAAACTCAATGCATTCCTTGTTCATTTGAAAACAGGCTGTGTGGGCAGCTCAGCCTGGCAGTGAAGGCTTCCCCAAATCTTTTATGCAATCATTTTAAGCAGAAGTATGTTTTGGGGAATTGGGGGGATGGACAATTTCATCACCATCGTCATTACTTGTCCTCTTCCATTTACACTGAAGCTTCTCTTTTGTCACAGCTGGTAACATTTCACCAGGGCAAGACTTGCAAGATCTCCACATCATTTATTTTTCCTGAGGAGGTTAGGGAGGGCAAGGGTCAGTCTCACACTCCCTGCTTGCTCATCAGTTCAGGAAAAAAAAAACTTTGACAACGACAGTCATAATGTGTTGTATTTCCCTGACAGATCCCATCAATGAAACAGGCAATCATTCGTGGCCAGAAGCTTTCCACTTTAATCTTTGTTTGGAAAAGGACTATCGATTTGTATTGTGTGTTGGATCATCATCAGTACAATTGTTTACATCTCTTTCCCATTCAACCTTTCTGCCTCTTTCTCTCTCACACTCACATACACACACACACACACACACACACACACCAAGGATACAGACAATCAAGTTGTCTCCTATGCAGACTCAGCATTGCAAAGTACTATGATGACTGCAGAAAGGAGAACAGAGTAGCACTCATCTACTCTGATGTTCAAGAGAGCAGAGTTGGAGTTTGGAAAAGGTACATTTGGGAACTACAACTCCCAGAGTCCCCCAGCCAGCATGACCACTGACAACCTGCTGAGTGTGAAGAAAGAGACAAGAGGGCAGCCTTGCTTAGTGTTTATTAATGAAAACAACAAAGAAGCATCTGACAGAGAGGACTGTTATAGTTGTGTGCCTTTAAGTCATTTCCAACTTATGATGACCTTAAGGAGAACCTATCAGAGGGTTTTCTGGGGCCGAGAGTATGTGACAAGCCCAAGGTCACCCATTGGGTTTCCATGGCTGAGCGGGAATTGAACCCTGGTCTCCAGAGTCATAGTCCAATGCTCAAACCACTACACCACACTGGCTGTAAAGAGGGCAGTGCAGGATATGAGAGCTTATGCTACAATAAACATGCTTTTGTTTTTCAGGTGCCAGTGGACACTTTGCTGCTAGGGTTGCCAGAGTGAATACTGGAAAGGGCTCCTGCAACTTTAAAGATCATATAGAAGAGGGAATTGCAGCAGGTGTTGCTTGTCATGCAACCAGGTAACAAGTAACAACGGTTACCCCCAAAACATGGATGCCACAAGGGCCAACCTGCAGTGCCAGTACCTCCGTTCAGAAGTGGGGAATAATTAGCTCAAAAATGGAGGCTTGCAAGATGGGGGCAACTTAGTGAGACCTTGCCTACCAATGTTTATGGGCTCATGTAGGAAAGAAAACCAGCCAAGAAATAAAATGTAAACTAAAAATGTGTTTTACTGAAATGAATTCATGCATGCACATAACAGTTTAAACACTTACACACTTGTACAAGGACTAACTGAAGGAAAGGAAGAAAAGTGGGATAAGAGGTGTTGAGGGATTTGGGCGGGATTTGGGCAATATTTACTAGTCTGGAGAGGAGAGAAAGAAGCAGTGACACGGCTTAGGCAAGAACCTAAGGACAGTTCTCATTTGGGAATTGCATGGACAGAGTGGCATTTGGATTAGTGAGAGACTGCACTGAGTAGCCTAAAATCAGGGGTATTTGTACCCTAAAAATGTCCCAAGAGTATGATTGTGATTTGCACTCCCAGCTAAGCAGGCAATGAGAGTTGCAACACAAACAATGAAGTCCAGACTGAGTTAATGGGTTTCATGTTTGAGCAACAAGGGGATAATGGTTGTCATAATAGCTGGATATTGTGGAGAAGTGACGAAACAATAGGAAAATGTCCAGGTTCATGGGGACCAGGGTTAAGTCAATCACAATTTGCTGGGCGCTTCTCTATTTCAGCTCTGAGAGTCCAGCTCAATATTTCATGCCTACTATATTCCGAGCAGTCATGCTGTTGTCCTGAACTGACTGGGTCTCTTGCCTAGAAGTAGGTGGGGCTGACCTTCCTTACCATGTCATGTTTACAGTCAAAAATTTACCTCTTTCAGCGTGACTTTGCCATCACCTCAGGTATCATTTATGTCAGTGCCAATTAATATAGTGTCAATCTAATATAATTTGCCAATTAAACCATGCCAGTCAAGGGGGCTGCATGGTGAAGTATCATAACTGCTGAAATTCCCTCTTCTATACAACCTTTAAAGGTACAGAAACCCTCTCCAGTTTTCACTCTGGCAACTCTAGCTCCCAGAACCACTCGTTGTAGGGGAGTCTGGGAGTTACTGTCAAAAAAATTAAAACATTTTCCCCGAGCTTTGGTATGAATTAGACAAAAAACAAAAAGCCTCCACCAACAAATGCCAATCATGTGACCCCAAAGCAAGCACACTTACACTGCCCAGCAGAGAAGGTAAACACCAAAGAAAATGTGAAGAAGGAAGATCCAGAGCAGGACAAGCTTTTATATCCAATGCCAAACTTGCGTCGTTGAGATATAGTGTGTGCCATGATATTGGGGATATCCCATGTGCACTCCAACACTGTGTTTCTTGTGTCTTCACGCTGGGTCCCTCACCCTCTGGAGGCAACTGCAAAGAAGCCTCTTTCACCTAGATGCCTGTACTGGTCTCAGGTTAGGCAGCCTCTTCTCTAACCAGAGGAATTTAAAGCGTGGTATGACCTAGGGCTCTTCCACACCATCCCATTACAGTCCTCTGATTGCACTTTAATTGTCATGGTTCAATACTATGGAATTCTGGGAATTGCAGTTTAGGGAGGGACGTTTAGAATTCAGCCAGAGAGCTCCTCCTCTGGTGCTTCTCACCAAACCACAAACCTCAGGATACCATACGATGGAAGCCGTTAGTGCAACTGTAATGCTACAATTGTGTTAGCATGAAAATGCCCCTCATGGCAGCACTGTCAGTTTGGAACTCAAGACAAGCATACTAGTCCTTTGAGGTGGATCTGAGCTGAGGTAACCAGAGGCAAAGGAAGATGGGACTCCCATATATTTAACTACTGAGTAGATGAAGGCATTTCAGCCCATGGCATCTATTTCTGTATGGTTAAGTCACACATGTCAAAATTACACAGACACTGTTTGTTTGTTTTTGCTTTCCCCTTTAAAGAAGTCCTGAATCCCTGTCCACATTTAGCTAGTGTAGCCCATGTGGTCCTCAGCCTCCCTCTTCAGACATCCTCCTAATCCCTGATCTCCTTCCCCTAAAATTCAGTCCCCTCATCATAAATTTTGTCCCCAGTAGTCTCAGGGTCTGTGATGATAGATAGATAGTTAGATAGATAGATAGATAGATAGATAGATAGATAGATAGATAGATAGATAGATAGATAGACAGACAGACAGACAGACAGACAGACAGACAGACAGACAGACGGGTGGGTGGGTGGGTGGGTGGATGGATGGATGGATGGATGGATGGATGGATGGATGGATGGATGGATGGGCGGGGGGCGGGCGGGCGGGCGGGCGGGCGGGCAGGCAGGCAGGCAGACAGGAGATTGTCAGGTTACTTTCTGATTCTTAAAAATGTCTTCTATGACCTAAAATAAAACTACGGTGGGAGATAAAATTTAAATACCAATTTGTGTCCCAGAGGTTTTCTGGGAATGTGAGTTGTCATTTGGGGGCCATTCCCCTATCCTAAAAAGGAGGGGTATCACCCAGCACTCCACTATGGGAGGGCAAAAGTTTCCTGTAGGCCCTCAGACATTGGCTGCTCTCGACCTACAGCTCAGCGCAGTTTCCATAAACCCCTCACTCTCAAGATAGAGAATGATCCATTCAGCCTTCAAAAGCAGATATAAAGCTATTTTGGGTCTTTTACAGAAAATTCTTTGCTAGTCAAGTTTGTCCTCTAGTATCTTGCTTTCAGAATTATGAATATTCAGTGCCAAGTGTTTGGTAGAAACAGAAAATGTGTCTGGTTTTGAACTGCTGCCAATATCACCCCTTCCCAAAAGCTTACAAGGTAATTTCAAGCACAAATGAGGTTGGAGGACTAAACTAAACTAGGGACAAGAGTTAAATGGCAAACAATGAAATCACGCAAAACTCACCAATCCAGACAAAGAATTCTCACAAGGGGAAAAAAATGACATTTCATTAATCAGAGAAAGACGTGCAGAACAGTATAGCATAGCAACATAAACTTGTGGGCAACAGCACACCACAACAAAGCGGATATGCTGTGCTTTGACAAGAAAGCACGAGAAACAAATTTCAAACTGAAGGTACAGAAATACCTCTAGGCCGCATTAAATTGTTTTTCAGGTAAATAGACAGGCAAGCCACATTTTCCTAAGAGCTTATCTGTAATTGCCAGGCAGGACATACACCCAGCAGAGGCATTCTCACTCCCAGTGGTGAGTGACGTAATTGCCGTGCAAAAGGGAGCCATGAGGCATTGCTGCCCGCTGTGTGATTAGCTGCACAGCAGTGTGACCACTCTGCCATAGCATAACTCTGCCATAGTTACACTGGCATAAACTTACACTACACAATAGCTGACCAGGGTCTCGGTATTTGTCTTACCTTGGTGGAACAATCCCTCAGATGGAGACAATGAACTGCACTCCCTAAGACCATTCCACATCTAGGAGGTCATTCTTCAGCATCCACTTGACCACTTTGGTCATTCTTCCACGCTTTGATTCTTGCTGTCCTTTCAGTGATGGTTTTCACCACTAAAAAGATTGGCTTAATAGAGGCAAATTCTCCCTGTATATGAAGCCCAAGCCACATGTTGCATTAAGTGCACAGCAGGCAGCTGAGCCCCCCTTTCTTTTTCTTTTCTCTTTTCCTTAGAAGTAGGCTTCTGATGCTTCCATACTGATCAGGATCACGAAGCACAGTTAGGGAAGGTTTAAACTTCCCACTGATATTTGTAATTTTCCTAATCCTACACCTCACCCTGTGTGTGGAGCTTAAAAGAAACACATGCCACTCCGAGATCTGCAGAATTTAAAGAAATGGATATAAATATTTTGTACCAATGCAAGTCCTCCCCCCAGCTCCCCTTGGAGGTAGTGAACATAACAGGGAAATGTAGGAGAGGGTTTAAACCTCCCTTACCCACATGGTGGTCCCAGTCTCACTTGGGGCCTGCATGCTCACTATAACTATAAGAGGAAGGGAGCCTTAGCCATTTCCTTTGTATTTTAAGACTACACATTATGTATTCATCAAGTGCAGCACCTCACCTCTTTTCTTTCAATAAAGGCATTTCACTTCACTCATGACAGCTAGGTAAAATTAAGGAAGAGTCTCATACATCTATTCTTAGTTTTCACAGGTTAATAGTTCCCCTCTGTTACTACAATCAGTAGCTGCATGTCCTCAAGAATGATTACAGCCAACAGTCTGCATTAATCATAGCGCTGGCACTACAGGGCCAGCACTAGGGAGTTGTCTTCCCTTCTATTTCCCTCCTGTCCTGTAGGCCTTGTAACTGCCACAAAACAAACCCTGAAGGCTTCCCTTGCCCTTGCAGCATGATTTGAGGTCTGCATGGGGTAGAGTGGGGCTGCCATGGGAGGATTGCCCCCTCTGGCTCCATTAATCTGTCACTGGATCACTGTCCCCTTAGCTGTGCCATAGACTCAACTCTGAGCAACCACTGGTGCAGAGATTCAGAGGATGACTCAAGGTACAGATCAGGGGAACGGATGGTGGAGATACCAGACTGAATATGAAGAACCAGACCAGGGTGGCTGAAGATGTTTTGTGGCCTGAAGCAAACAACAAGATACCCTGCTATTCAGTCTCCAGAAGCAAACTGAATAGACAGCTGAGTTTCAGTTCAATCTGGTAAAAGCACAATCTTCCCCTACTGTACCTGATCACAACAGGCTAGTTTAGAGGATGAAGAATAGGCTGCTTGGTAGAGACTATCCTGTCTTCCCAACAAGGGAGTGGACATGGTGGCTCAGAAGGAATGGTCAGGAACACCTCCACCTCTTATAGAAACCTGGAATGATGGGATAGGCAGCTAGACTGAGTAGGGTGAACTCCTCTGAGCTTCAGGGCTTCTTTGAGCAGGTTCATCAGCTTGGAGCTGTCCAGGGTACCGTCCCCCAGGTCAAGCTCACCTGCTTTTTTGTTGTGTGCCTTCAAGTCGTTTCTGATGCATGGTGACCCTAAGGTAATGCTATCATGGGATTTTCTACACAGAACTTGTTCAGGGGTGGTTCACCTTTGCCTTCCTCTGAAGATGAGAATGTGTGACCTGCCCAAGATCACCCAATGGGTTTCAATGGTCAAGCAAGGATTCAAATCCTGGTCTCCAGAGCCATGGTCCAGTACTCAAACCACTTCACCATGCTGGCTCTCAACCCAATTGCTACTACAAATGAATTACCGGCATCTCTCTCCCCTTTCCCAACTTCATCTTGCCTCATGGGCTCCCCATTCAGGACAAGGTAGGCTCCAAGAGTCTTGGTCGGGAGTAAGAATTGTGTACCTAACCCACTTTCAGCTCCCAACATTAATCTTCATTAGCTATGCTGGCTAAGGCTTCTGGGAGAGCTGTATGATCATGGCTCTCAGAACAGGTGGGGCAGAAGGGGTTTGAACCCCACAGACTAGGTGGAGGGGGCTGAGTCCCCCTGAAATGGCCAGGCAGAGTTGAACCACCAAGACTCTAATGTAATCGAGCCCCTTCAGCAATTATCAAAAGTGCACTTACATGACCAAGCACACACACACACACAATTAAAACAACTCTTATAGTTGAGTCCTCCCAGGAGTAACAAAGCCTGGGTGAAATCTGGCATACTTAGTTGGAAGTAAACTTCATGGTGGGGATTTCTAAGAGACATCAACCACAACCCCCCGCCGACAAACACTTCCTCAGTTGCCGCCAGCCCACATCCCATCAGCGGATATGTAAAATTGGGATTTCCTCCTCAAAATTTGCACTTACCATCCTCCCTCCACATTTCAGGGTTTGACCTTTGTGATTTTGATTATTCATGAGGTGTATGTGCCTTTCCCCCACATTCTCCTTTTCCCATTCCCTTGCCTTTTGCCTGGACGTGCGTGCCTTTTCGTGTTTGGGCAAAATGCAAGGGAATGGGGGAGGCATGCGCACACCTTCCTTCTCCAGGCATGGTGCTCCTACCTCCCATTGCCTTGCCTTTTGCCTGGGCATGGAGAACAATCACAGAGACAAAAGGCAAGGAAATGGGGGGGAAAGTACAACTACTCACATAGTACCCCAGCAAGATTATGACTGAATTTTAGGGCCATTTTTAAGTCATGCTGAAGTCTTAAGCTATGTTAAGCTTAAGGGTGAGATAGCATTTCCAAAAATGTATGGTAGTCTAACAATGATATAAAACTTAAAATGTAGGGTGGTTGTTGTTGCTGTTGTTTTTAATTTAGAGGCCTCTCTTAATCCGAGTCCTAACATTTCGCTTTCTCAGCTTGTGCACAAATCTAGTACTGTGGGCATTGCTACAACATAATCTTGAACATAACAAGAAATATGTTTCTTCCTGGCATGGTGCACCCTCTCATATCTTGCATTTTCTTTGAAACAGCCACATGCAAGTTGCTCAGTTCAAGGTGTTCACTCTCAGAAATGACTATACAGAGAACTTTTAAAACCACAGCACATCAAACAACCCTCCTGGAGAAAAGCTGGCCCAGATTCTCTTGCTGCAGTGTGCCTAAAAAGCTCACTTAATGCCTCCCTCCTTCCCTCTCCCTCCCTCTCCTCTTTCCATCTGTTATAGTGCCCCCTTTTTATTGTATGGGCATCAGTGTGAAATATAACATATACATATAGTACTGGGCGGGAGGGGGGAGACAGTCAGGGGTGAGAACCGGGGTAAGAAGGGGTTAGCCCTCCTTAATTCCAAGACGCAAAAAGACAGGAAAAACAGCAGGCCCTTGGACTAGATACTCACATTTTCCTCCTCCCCCTTATTCTCTGCATCCTCCTGCAAATGCAGGAGTCCTTTAAATCCTGGAAAAAAAAAAGTAGAGGGAGAGAGAAAGAAAAAAAAGAAGGGAAAGGCACCTTTTCTGTTTTGATTAACAAGAGAGTCTTCCTGGGAGACTTTAGTGCCTGTTTCTTCCCAGCAGCTGGCTTGTTTAATTCAGCCCTCTCATAATAGCCACTAAGATAAAGAGGTCTCCTCCAGCAGTTCAGTTTTCCTTCGCCCCCCTCAGCACACACCTGAGCACCAGACAATACCAGCCGCCGCCACAAAGTTGGTTTATTGAATTCTTCAGGTTGTGACACCTTGGAATATTGGGCTGTCGGAGGCATTTGTGAAAAGCCACATTCTCTGCGGGTGCTGTCACACGTAGGAAAAGAATTAGCCTTCCGAATAATAAGGAATGCACCTGCTAGTCCCTCTATTCTCTGCCCCCTTTTAAAAAAATATATCCCCGGCTCCAAATGAAAGGGATTGTGCTGCTCATTGTTACGGACAAAAACGCAAACCAGCAGTGTTGCTTTGCCTTGGTCTTGGATGCCCATGCGTGGCTTGACTGGTATCTCTCTCTCTCTGTCTGGGGAGGCAAGTGGGCAGAGAGGTAGGGAGCTGCAAGCACACAGGATGAACTGGATCCTAAAGGTTTTCTCCAATGTAGTGGACTCTTTGTCTTAGACGTTTTAATGTCTACGTATCTGAAATCCCAGTTTATACAACATGGACACACACGCACTAGCCACAGCCATTCTCTGTCCAGTCCCTTCAAGGGCCAATGGACTATGTTCCATAATGATGATATTTATTCAGCAAGCAAGGAGAAAAGAGAAAGTATTTGCTGTGAAGAACTCTGTGATGCGTAGCTGAGGGTGGGATGGTTACCATGAAGCATGAAGCAATAACAGTGGTAAAAACATCCATCTTCAGGACCAGGACCCTTCTCGCACGGCATTTGCCATGTGAAAGGGCCCCTCGAGCATTGTGCAAATGCGAGGAGCAGTCCACACAACACACTTACAATCACACAACACTCCAGGGTCTGGCAGGTGCCGCTCCCGCACTTTTTCATTTTTGGCTTTAAGCCAAAATGGTGTGCTATCGCACATTGTTTCAGGGCTCCGCATGCACTTGCCATGTGTGCAGAGCTCCAGAGCTGCAGCGCTCGCGCTTCCTGCCCCAGTGCAACCTGGGAAACTCCCAGGCTGCACTGCAGAAGGAAGAGGAGGGGTTCTCGCACGAGCAGCCGGCAGCTGCAGAGCTGAAGCAAAGGGGACGCGATAGCCTCTCACTGGAGGCTGCTCGCACAATCCCCACACCCCAGCGCTGAGAAAAGGTGAGTTGCGGAAAGGGCTCAGACCTCTTGACCACAACACAAATAATGACAAATCAATTGAGGATGATTACAAGAAGGGAACCTCAGATTTTTTTATTAGTTACATTTGTATTCCACTTTTCATTCAAAAAGCTTAAGGCAGACAGCTCTCCTCCTCCTCACTTTACTTTCACAGCAATTTTGTAGGTCAGGCTCAGAGGCAGGGGCTAGCTCAAGGTCATACAGTGAGTTCCATGCCCCACTGCAGACTAGAATTTGGATCTCCCACATTGTAGTCAAATACTCAAGCCACTTCCTTTGAATCCAAGGACAGTTGCCGAGGAAACGAAACTCTGGTTGTCAGATGGGAAATGATCCTTTGAGACACCATAAGCCCCTCAATTCTCCTCACCCACCCTCTGCCCACACAATCATCTGGCTAGTCAAGCCACTTGGCTAATGGTTCTCCTAGCATACGCTTGCTTTGGGCAAACAGATTTTGTTGCCTCTGAGAAGTTACATGGCTTGCAAAGCCGACTTGTACAGTTCTAAGAATATGTGAGTTGCCTGGAATCATCCATCTCTGGAAAGTGAGAGAAAGATACCAGGAATAAGGGAACTGAAAATCTCCTGTTGTGTCTCAATTTAGAGGACATGAACACAGAGAGGCATGGTAGGCATGTAAGAAGCACATTTTCCTCACTGTTTTCTGCACAATAAGCAAACCCACACAAATTGTTTCGAGCCCAGAAGATCTGGTAAGAAATGGCATGAACTGATTCACTAGCCTCATGTGGAAAGGGCCAGAGCAATCAACAGATTCTCTAGGCATTTCTCCATTATATTGTGCAGTTTTCCTCCATCTCCTGCCCTACCTCCCAGTCTTCTTCGTAGGCAGCTGGTGCAGACAAAGTCCAGAGAGCAACAAGGCCAAGATATTAGCTCAGTCTCTACATGAGCCGTGGGATCCATTTTCCTAAAGTGCCTTGGACTTAGGTTCACCTTTGTAGCCACTTGAAGATGGAACATCCTTTCATTTTCACTCTGACTGCCTTGGGTGGGTAATCTGGAATGTAAAACCTGGAAGCCCAGTATTTTCCAGCCATGTTCGTCCTTGACTAAAGGCTGTAATAATGGTCACTTCCTTCTAGTTCCTTGGCTCTTTGGCCTTTCCTTTGCACAATTCTCTCTATAGCCTACATCAGCTACAAAGAGGGTTGCCAGGTCAGAATTATCCCAGACCCTCAGATTTCAGGGACAAAACAGGAGACCTAGGGAAATTTGCTTGTAATATTACAGGAGCTGGGCCTTGGTGATTTCACTAAGCATGGTATCTTGAGCGTCAATGATAGTTGCACCGAGTATGCTGTTCAAACAAAAAACATCAGGTCTAACAAATGAGGAAAAAATATATGCACTTTTTTCAGTGCAACACTTTCACCCTGAGATTTGTTCCCTTCATCTGGAGAAGAGGGCCCAAGCCATGTGATCCAGAAATCGTAGACACAAGTGGCCCTTCAAGTAACAAGATAGCAAAGAATTACCTTTTCAAAGTGTAACTATAGTGGTAACCAATTGTTTATTTGGTCACTGGAACTGTGAATTAAATTCAGTTGTTACCTCCAACTAGAGCAGATCTGTTAAACCAATGGGATTTACTTTTGTTTTGGCTTACCATTCAGCCTTTGTTTCAGGGGCTCTGCTCTTCCTGGGACTAGTAATTGGATTTGGACAATAATAGTAACTGATTAAAAGTAACTTTCCAAGCTCTGGTCTTTGGGTACCTTGGAGGAAATGCAAGCCTTTCCCTGCCAAAGCCTTACACCTGTGTCTCCTGTTATCCAAGCATGGGCGATGCGGGGGGCAGTGAAGACATTTCTGTACAATATTCTCTGTATTCTCTGTATTTTCATACCCTGAAAAGTGTTCTGCTCATAAATACACACACACACACACAAAATAAACCTTTTTAGCTCAGAAAGCACATTTTCTGCGGAGGAAGCAGTGTATTTTCTGTTAAAACCTCTGCTCCCTGCATAGAAAAATGAGTTTTCTGCAGAAAAACCATGTAATCTGTTTGCTTCGTTATTTTTCCTTGACAGGATTTCCCAGGTGCTGAGAAACCCTTTCCTCTGCAGGAAAATGAATAAATACCAATGCTGGAATTCACAGTCACAGTTATGAAGGCATAACCTAGAGTTACACTTTTGTAGTTGATTTGTATTCACAATCTCTACATATTCAGTAGGGTAGGGAATATGTAAGGATTGCAAAAGACACCCAGCCCAGGCTTACTGAGCAGTAGCCACTGTGAACCATGAGGGTCTGTTCCCCTGTCGATTGAGAGGCAGTGGATTGACATTCTTGCCCTCCCTCCCATGAATGATATCCAGTGCAAAGAAGAATTGTGGCAGGGAGCCTTCCATCCTTCCGCAGGTCGGTAAAATGAGTACCCAGCTTGTTGGGGGCAATTAGCTAAATACATTGTAAACCGCTTAGAGAGCACTTAGCTGATAAGTGATATAGAAATACACATGCTATTGCTATTCTAACTGTTGCAATTACTGGAGGAAGGGAAGTGGGGATGTCAGTTTGTTGCATCTTGATCTATAGGAGAACCGCCCCCTGTTGCTTGCAGCAACTGATGCCTGGTAAATCAGAACTGGGGAGGTCAGGCCAAGGAATGTTTCTGAGCTAAGGTAGTTAGGTAACTAAATAACTGATCTAGAAGGTTGTTGTTGCATGCCTTTAAGTCATTTCTGATTTATTGATTTATTGATTTATTGATTTAGAAGATACATTTGTATTACAAAACATAGACCATTTCCACACGGGTTAAATAAAACGGTGCAGCGCGTCCTCCACGGAGGACGTCTGCACCTTGGAGCGGACTGGGTCTGGACTACTTACTGTAGATCCGCACCTCAGTCTGCTCCAGAGCGGCCCCAAGTGGTCCCCCAGCATGTTTTTGATTTTTCAAGTTTTTCAAAATGCCAGCGTGCACCATTGCGTGCCTGCTCTCCAAGGCAGATTTGCAGGCTCACACCAATGCGAGTCTGTGATCTGTGGAGGGTGGGCTTTAGGCTGGCGAGTTTCAGTCGTTGGTCGAGACCCACGACTAATCGGAAGCCACCATTTTGGACACCAGAGCAGTGCGGATCTGCGATCGCGCACTGCTCCTCCTCACCCTGAACCGGACCGGACCCAAAGAAGATCCAGTGAGTAGCGGCAAGGAGCGATTCCCTCGCCGCATGCGGAAATGGCCATAGTTAACACTATCTCAACAATTCTACATATAAATGTGTTAAACAGAGAAAAAGAGGAAGAAAAATATTCATGTAGAGTTACAAAAAGACAGAAGAAGAGATCATCCATTCAAAATAATGATAAAATAAGAATAATATATATCCTTAATTATCATAGGTAATTAATTCCTTATCAATCTAACAAAACTCACACAATGTATTAAAGTCATCTCCAACTTCCGACAACCCTAAAGTGAACCTATCACAGGGTTTTCCAGGGCTGAGAGTGTGTGACATCCAAGGTCACCCAGTGGTTTTCCATGGCCAAGTGGAGAACCAAACACTTATCTGATGCTCAAACCACTACACCAATAGCCTTTCTCTCCTTGTCGTGGTTGAATTGACATGGCTTGGTTCCTGGAGCAGTTCCAGAAATCTGGCCTCCTTTCTGCAGTAGTATCACCTATTGTAGGAATGGTGGCACAGAAAATAAATAAATTAATGGATAAATCATACATAAAATGCAAAATACAATAGAGAGAAGCATTAAAATCTTCAGGTGTGAACCCTGTAACTTTCAACCCAGCAACTTCAGCATGTCTGACCAGACCGCAGGCATTTTTACTCAATTTATGCACACAAAAAATGGTTAATGATAACAGAAACACCTAGAGACTGAAGCAGTGTCTGGGGAAGAAAGCAAGCTACAATTTTTTTTAAATTCTTTTTTTAAGCACTGGGCCCCCAGCCAGTAAAGGGGCCTGAAGCAACTGCACCAACCTACCCACTGATAATCTGGCCCTGCTCCCTGTTCATGGGCCCTCCTCTTCTGCCAGCAAATAGCCCATCAACTCAGCAATTGTATTAAGCCTGCAAAATGTTCATTTACTTTATATTTAATAGGAGAAATAGTCATAGGCTTGTTAATAGCACAGATGTATTTTAAAAGGACAATTAGGTACACTGACTGAATGGTTTGTGCTCAATGCCTAAGGCGCATATTTCCTTCTGCTGAATGGCAGCATCCAGGCTTCCTCTCACAGCTCTTCCCCTCCTTCTCCTTCTCCTCCACTGGCCTTGCCCAGACTTCCCCTTTTCTTCCTCTTTCCCAAAGCATGGCCTCTTCTTGTTCCCTCAGTCCAATGACACACTGCTGTTACATTAGCAGCCTCTCAGATGCCTTCAGCAATAATTTTTATTTCTCCTGAGTCATGGCTGAGGCCAAACAGTCCCATAATAAATTAATGAGTTAGCTGTGGTGCTCCCTAGTCAGAAGGTGGAGAATTTAAAGTTATTAAAAGATTCAACCTTCATTTGAGCAGAAAGCAAATGCCACACAGCGAGATAACCCTCCCAAACATATTGTAGCTCAGATGAGATCACAGATGAAGGTTCAAAAGCCCCCACATTCTGCAAGGCTTTTGCCTTTCCCCTCCCACTGTTGTCAAATTAGCAATAGACCAATGAGCTTTGAGAGGGCCTCATCCCTCAATAACCCCATAACCAAACATCCCATAGCCAAATGTTCTTTGCCACTAAAACCAAAGAAGCTGAATGGAGGGAGAGTCAGAACAGGTAAAAGAAGTTCTTTTTTACACAGCATATCATTAAAGTATGGAATTTGCTACCAGAAAGTGGTAGCTGTGTGGCCACCAACTTGGACAGCTTGGGAGGAGGACTGGATATATTTAGTGGAAGCTGGGCAAACAGTGAACTACCAGTCATGTTGGCTTGGCTATATATATCCCCTAGATATCAGAGGCACTGACATATGCCTCTGTATATCACTTGCAAAGGAACAGGAAATGGAGCATGCTCTTGCATTAATATTCTGCTGGTGGCAGTGGCAGCTAAAGACTTCCGTGTCAGCGAGGCAGTGAATCTACCCAAGTTTTACTCCAGATTTTAAATGCATTGACTTTATTTGAGGAACAGGGCTCAGCCCCATAAATAGTTCCTTGATAAGCTGGGGGCAAAACCTGGAGTTAATTCATCACCCACTGAGATGAAAGCCACCAGAAACCACTGTGGGTGTAATGAATGAACCAGTGGGCCACTTTATGAAAATACTGCTGGACAAGATAGGCCTCAGGACAGATTCAAGAGGGCTCTTCTTAATACTCTTAAGCTCTTGTGTTGTTTTAGCGCCGAACAAAATCACCTACGTGTCATATATATACATATATAAAAAATCTCATTTTCTTGGTTTGCAAAAATAGAAAATAAAGCTACATATAAGCACCCATTCTACCCTACACTGAGTTCTTTAAAAAAACAAAAAGCTTGCTTTTCAGTAGGAAACCAGTCCATTATTATTAATATTTTGCCAAGTATCTACACAATCACCCAAGACTGAGGTCCCCATTTTCAAGGGGTGTACCATTTGATGAAGAAAAGAAAGAGGCAGGCAAGGATTGCAGCAAAATAGATTAGAGCATACATTTTAGCTAATAATGTAGGTAGGATTTATTTGCCTGCTGTAGTGATGAAATACAGCTGTTGACTTCTTCATGTCATGTCCTGCCTGGAAGAAGAAAAAGAAGGCACGAAAATGTGTCACAGAGGAAATGTGCTTCTCATTCTCACTTGGATGAATGGCTATTTCTGTGCCAGAAAAAGTGAGGGAGTACTTGGCTGGGCAGGCGAGGGAGAAAGTAAGACTGAAAAAGAGGTGACACAGCCTGTGCCAGCCAACAAGACGGCAGCCAGCCCTTCGTGAAAGTGACCATCAAGTTACATCAAGGCAATGTGGAAACTTCCTGGGCAGCTTAGGGTGGTGGCAAATCAAAAAGGGTGACGTATTCAGAAGGAAATGTCCTTGGGCAAAGGCTGACAGCTACCAGCGCCATTCCATCTGGACATTCAAAGTTTGTATCATGCTTTCTGCCACAAATCCCTGTGTATGAGTGAAGTTTTGGACTTCCTTATACAATGGAGTTTAATTTTGACAACGGAAATCTATCCATTACATGCCACAACTAGTTCCAAGTGGGAACCCCTTCATTCTTGCTGTGCCATGGATTAGCTCTTACCATTTTTTCAGGCACTTGCAAATGTTTTTTAACAAAGAAAAAAAATGTGTAATCACCTTGTTTTATTCACTCTTACTAACTCAGGCCATTTCCACGCCTCACTGTCATAGTGCTATTATTCCACTTCCAACATTCTATGGGATCCTGGGGTTTGCAGTTTAGGGAGGGGTATTTAGAATTCTCAACCAGAGACCTCTTTGGTCTCAGTAAACTACAAACCCCAGAATTCCACAGGAGGTTGAAAGTGGAATAATAGCACTATAACAGTGTAGTACGGAAATGGCCCCAGTTATGCACCCACTAAGACAGGGTGGGCAATTATAGCCCTTCAGATGTTGTTGGACAGCATGTTCCAGTATTCTTACTATGGGATATGCTTACCCCCACATATTGATAGTTGCGGACGTGTAGGAACCAGCAAGTAAATTCTGATCTACCTTTGATGAAGCTGGCCTAAGTCTAGGCAGAGTATTTCCTAACACTGAATTCAGGGTCTCTCATGTTGCTGAGTTGACATGAAGTTAGACTTGAAGTGTCAGAGAAATCCATGAGGACTTGTTTTATCATTTCCCCTAGCTCTGCCATTGGAAAAATATTACTTCAGCATACATGCACCTGATAAAGAGGACAGTTGAACACAAGGAGCTATGTTATACAGAACCAGCTCATTTGCCCGTGTATTCCATAGTATTGTCCCCTCTGGCTAGAAGCAGGTCCCCAAGGATTCAGGAAGGGGTCTTCTCCATCACTGCTCCTTGAGATCATTTAAAGTGAGGAGGCAAAGAACTGAACCCAGGATCTTCTAATGCTCAGCACCACTGAGCATCAGTCACACCCAAACGTTAAGGAAGTATGTGATGGTAAAGTGTACTAGTCTGGTGAAACAGTCTGGTTAGAAGAACCCTTGTTCTTCTAAAGGTTTCAGAAGACCTCGCCTGTATATCCAAGTCACCTTTGATGACCTTGCTTCTTCCATAGTCTTGGCCCATGGAATTCCCTTCCTAGGGAGGTCTGTGTTGCCACCTCCTTATCAAATTTTTGAACGCACTTTGAACACACTTCAGATTATTTTTGAATATTTGAATATCTGCTCAGTCTTTCCCTCCTCTACAGTTTGAGACACAAAAGCAACACGAGGACTTTAATATCATATCTGGTTTCCTTCCTTCCTTCCTTCCTTCCTTCCTTCCTTCCTTCCCTCCTTTGTTTCTTTTTTTTTTCTCTTTCTTTCTTTCTTTGTTCTCCTCTCTGTACCCCAGTACTTGCAACTGTTTACTCAGTGAAAAAAAATCTAGTGATCTTGGAAGTCTGCACACAATTTTGTGCTCTTTTAAAACTTGATCTTATAGTGATATTATCCTGGTAGAGAGCAGGGCTGGGTAACTACCCAGGAGGTAGGAACCATCTTTCCATCCTGTGCCCACCAGACAGGCTACACTGGTGAATTCTGGTGGACCTGAAATGACACAGTCACCCCCAGCCTCCATTTCGGTTAATTTGCAGGCAATTTTTCAGATTTCTTTTGTATTTGGGGGGGAGGTTTGGGAGCTGTGAAGGGTCAAGGGAAGCAAACTGCTATGCATTTGAGCATATTTGGGGTGGTTTTGGTGTTTGAGTTTGTGGGCTTTAGGGGGCTTCTGGGTGGCTTCAGGGGCCTCACTGGAGGTCCCTAAGGGCTCCATGAAGCCTACAGACCATACTTTGTCCACCCCCAATAAAAAGTACAGGTCTTGGATTTTGTTATGGTTAACATGGCTGCTTCTGCTGTCTTTATTATTTATTTTGGGTGATTCGTTGTAATTTTTACCTGAATATTATTTGAGGGTGGGGGTGATTGTATTGTTTATTTCAGCTGCTCTGTCAGTCCATAGGATGTAAAGGCAGGATAAAAATATTTTAACAAAAAAAAAAAGAATCAAAAGTCTAACACTAGACTGTTATAGTGTTATTATTCCGCTCAGAGCATCCTAGGGAATCCTGGGCTTTGCAGCTTAGGGAGGGGTCTTTGCAAACCCCAGGATTCCATAGGATGTTGAAAATGGAATAATAGCACTATAACAGTCTAGTGCAGAAATGGCCATAGAATGATACAGTTAATAAAGACCACAAGGACCACAGAAACCAGCCCCCTGCCATGCAGGAATACACAATCAAAGCATTCCCAACAGATGGCCATCAAGCCTCTGCTTGAAACCCTCCAAAGAAGGAGACTCCACCACAATCTGTGAGAGAATAGGGTGTCTACAGGACTGATCCTTTCTACTTTATCATCACAAGTGCAGCTTTAACTCACCAGTGGGTTTTCAGCATTGCAACTTGTTCTGACATGCTGTAGTTGTCTAGTTTTCCAAGTGGAGGAACAGCTGCAGGGAGACTGAACCTCTCCTCTCCCAGCAAGAACCATCAGCCAGAGGCTGCTCAGCCTCAGCATGGGCCCAGCTATCAGTCAGGGGACCGAGAGCCGTATGGGTTACCTTAAGACATTTTCAGTCTCCTGTGTCTTCCCTCTGCTTTCTTCCCTCATCTTCTCCCCATGACAGGCCTGCATTTTTGTTTTGCACTGTGCCCTCTGTTAATGCAGACAATGCACAATATAGATACCCAATGGCCTCCTAAAATGAAATCTTATCTCATTTAAATTGTATGCCTTTGGCAGGGCTAGATGTTATTTGCTGTTGTTTTACTTGTAAAGCACCATGCACACTGATGGTGCAATGATGATGGTGATGCTGATGACCAGAATCCTGTTACATGTTACAAATGTGTAACCTAGAATTAGACACTACATAATATAGGGGCTACATAGGGATCATGAAATTCCCCCAGTCTCCACTTACTGGCAGCAGCCACTGTGACTAATGGAATTCAGTTCCCCTGTTGATTGGAAAGCAGCTGAATGACATTTCCATCCCACCACACAAGCGATCTCTAGCATGAGGCAGAATTGCAACAAGAACCCTGCTTCTGCCTGTCACACTGCAGATCAGTCACAGAAGGGGGTGGGGCTGTCAGTTAGCTGCTTCCCAATCGATGGGGGACAGATCCCCATCAGTCACAGTGGTTGATGTCTAGTTAAAGTGAGGATCGTGGCGATACAGGATGGGAGTCCCTGGGTAGCACTATTACTACTGTGCTTACACCTCTGTAACTCCCCAACAGGACTCCAACCAATAACAACAATACCCATACCGAAGCCAGTTTCCAACACTATATCCCAGTCTCTAGACATGTGGCTGGAAAACTTGGCTTATTGAACCAATCAAAGCTTTTCGATCCTGCTCTTCAGCTGACAAGGCTGTTACTGAAACTGTGAGACATTGGAGCCCATGTATTAATGTTAATTATATTGATTTAATTTTTCCTTTTAAAAAAAACTTACATGAGAGCATTAAGCCCCTTTTTTCAGATGGAACTTGATGTCATTTAGAAGTTGTTTTCCCAAGGGAGCACTTGTTAAAGGCTGTCCTAGCCCCTCCTAATGCCCTTGCCAGGGTTTTTCACTCCATGGCAGGCAGAGGAGAGGCAGTGATGGCATTTTATCTCACAAACACCAGGGACGCAGGGCCAGGTGGCTGGCCCAAGATATTTTGCTAACCAAAGCAGACAAGATGGCACCTGCTCCACTTTTCCATATACAAAAACTGACTGGACTGACTGAACAGGTGAATCTCAACTTCACCACTGGGGATGGGACAGCTTCCTTCACCACAGCAGAAGACAGCGGACTGTTTCAGAAGGTGGAGGACAAGCTGTGAGACTCCATACTCCATTAGAGCAACAGCCAGTGCTGTCTCTTAATGGGCGCATCCGGACTGATTAAAGAGAGCAGAAAGTCCCTGGTTTTGTTCCTGTTCTTTCAGATTTTATTTTAGACACCATACACATTTTGTTTATCCCAGAGTATTTTCTGTCAGCTCCTAGAAACTTTTTATACCAGCTCCTCAGGTCCAGTTTATTTTAACATAGTATAAAATTGGAAACAATGGGAACAAAATCTGAGACTTTTCAATCACACTGGATGTACCCTCGACTTCTACTGCCCACTTTGCTCTGCCCAATGGTAGGGCTGGCTCACCAGCTGGGGCTCGACAAAGATATTCAGCTTCAGCTCTTAATGACTGGGGTCGCTGTAGAAAGAAGCAGATTTAGCTCATCCTCCTCTAGTCTTTGAGCCGTTGCTGTGATGACTCATTCCTTTACTTCTCTCATTTCAGTGAATGGCTGCTCATCTACTCCTTCGGGCATAAGTGAAGCACTGGCTGTGGACACTGTGTTGCCATGAGGGCAAAATGGCCACTCACCCTCCCTGGCAGCTGGACTCCATAGCGGTTTGCAGAACTCCTTGCAATATGGACATGTGACGCTATTAATCATTCTGGGAATCATAATAGTTATTTGATTTATAAGTCTCCATCCAGCAGGGCAGTCCATAAAAAGATATAAAATAATAAATATTAATACATTAATTAAAAGCCAAAAAACAATATAAAACACCTCACATTCTGAATCCAGCACCTGCAACCAGAATCCCATTAACATTAAATTATGAAGCTGAAAGAGTTGCTGCCCAGCAACTATGTTTTCTTCAGAACAGCCTGGCACACTTAAATCCCTTAGCTATAAAGGGATATTCCACCCACACAACTGAAACCATTTGTTAGCACTGCCATAGCGCCATGCTATGGAATCCTGGGATTTGTAATTTGGAGAGGGGTACTTGGAATTATCTCCGCTGGAGAGCTCTAGTTCACTCTCCTGAACTACAGCACTAATGATTTCTTTCAGAGAATTCAACCGCTCCTAAACTATAAATCCAAGGATTCCATAAAATAAAGTCACAACAGTTAAGGTGAGATCAAAGTGATACAATTTGTACCCTATATGTATCTGCACTACACAGTTATAGCAGTTTCCGTATCTCTTCAACTGCCATGACTCCATCCTACAGAGTCCTGGGATTTATAGTTCTGTGAGGTGCCTAGAATTCTTTACCAAAGAGTTCTAATCCTACAGTTCAGGGGAAAAGACTAGACTTTGCTAGCAGAGGAAACTACATTCTACACCTTACTCTGAAAGTCACTCTGGGATCACCAAAAAGAGCCTTCTGTGAGGTGGCTCCAGCTGATTGCCACAATGACCAGAACCACCCAGAACTTGCCAGTTTGGGATTATTGGTAACTTGCAGTCAACCCTGAAACTGTTTGTCTTCCCTGGGGGAATCAATGTACTTAAACTGTGATGGAGAAACAACACAGAGACCACTTATTGAGTGACAGTGTCAGGAAGGGTGCATGCAGAGAGATAGAAGAGCAAGAAGGGGAAAGCAACACAAAAAAGATCATTGACAATATGGAACAGTAATGAATGTGGAAGTATTGCCTGCTAACTGGAATAGTAGGTGAAAATTAGGACACCTAGATGATATAACCCAAGTTCTACCACAGAACTCTTGCATAACATCAAGTGTCTAAAAACCAATAGGCTTACGAAGTGATCAATACTGGTTATATAATCTAAGATTGCCATGAATTACCAGCGTGTGCACCTGTTTCTTGAAAATCTCTAAACCTTATTTCCATGAAAGAGCTTTCCAGCCTTTAAAACCAGAGACACGAGACAAGTTTCTAGGATTTAAATAGCCCAGTTTCCCATCACTGATCAAAGATAAGCAGAACTTCAAAGTAATGTGTCACTTGCCATGAGTTCCTTTTGTAACTATTTGCTTTTGGCAGTAATGAGCTGGGACTGTGTTACTTCTGCCTTCAGTGGCCAGCCTGTAATTCACTACTTTTCAGTGTAAAGTAACAGTGTTCTTCTTCCTCCTCCTCCTCCTCCTTCTTTCTTGTTCAGATACAATACAAAAAATAAACAAAACATATAGATGACTTCCAGCCTTGTTTTCAACACCTATATTACTATGCATAGCATAATCGTGCACCACTTCTTCTGCAAGCTAGCTCCTCTTAATTCTCAAAACCAACAATTATTAAATCATTTTTTCCTCAAAAAGCCTATCAAGGGTTTCCAATTTTTTTAAAAGTCTCTAATGATTTTTATCTAATCAAATTTGATAATTTATCCATTTCAGCTAACTCATTCAATTTTAACAGTCATTCTCTTACCATATAAATTTCTGGATTCATTTTGAGCATTTAACAGTCCAGCTGCAACAATCATATGCTGAAGTGTTCTCCCATGGTTCTTTCCAACTGATCATCCATAAGTCCCATAAGAAACTGTTCTGGTTTTAACTATATATTAATCTTTAATATTCTCTGAATCAAAGTACATACATGAACCCAGAACTTTTTTGCTTTCTCAGAAGTCCATCACATATGGTAAACTGTTCCCTCAAAGTAACAGGGGCCATTTCTGCACTAGACTGTTATAGCACTATTATTCCACTTTCAACATCCTATGAAATCCTGAGGTTTGCAGTTTTGGGAGGGGCCAGCTAGCGCAGGGAGGATTTTCCTCCGTTTTTCAGTGGCATAATAGTCAAAGCAATGTGTTAGTAATAAGTGATCTAGTGACTTACTTTCTGGATCACAGTAACAGTAACAAATAATGACCTTTTAGATGACTAGAGCAATGTAATGTAACTATAGTCATCCCTCGACATTTGCTAGGGTTAGGGGCACAGGACCCCCGTGAAAGTGGAAAAACTGTGAATAGCTCTAGGCTCTCCCAAACCATATTTAACACACAGAAAAGTATGATCACCATATTCAACCCACTGTGGATTCCTTTGAGGCACCAGGGTTCCTTCACAAGTCAGAAGCAGGTGGCTGGTGGGGCTTCCTATCACCTCCCCTGCTGCCCCACACCATTTTTAATAGGCACTTACAAGCCTCGTTCGCAGTTGCTCAGTCTCAGGAGGCTTGCAGTCCCTATTAAAAATGGCATAGGGAGGCAGCAGAGGTGACAGCAAATAATCCATGAATAATCAAATCTGCAAAAGTGAAACCTGCAATTTGGAGGACTGACTGTAGTTCCTTTTAAAATTGAAACTCCTTGCTCTGGAGATAACAGCAGCAGAGCTTGCAGGCTAGCTCTGTGGAACTGCTGACGATTGCATCCAGCCTGCCAGTGAGAGATTCCGATTCTCTGTCCCAAAGGAACAAGAGACACAGAGCTCCTCCATTTCTCAGATTACTTTTCATTTCACTTTTTGCCCACCATCCTCCTCTGCAAACTTCAAACAGGAGTATTGCTCTGCGCACTAACAAAGCAGAGAAGACAAAAGAAGGGACTGTTGAAAGATTGTCATTAAATTTTATTGTCAGTACATATCTACATTCCAAAATTTTCTAAGTTTTCTTGCTTGATCTGCTTGATCCAAGAAGCTATATCCAACACAAAATTTCTAGTCTCTCAAACTTGACTTATATATAACACAAATTCCATAAAGACCTGCATTACAGAACCAGCTTTACTATAATATTCCTCCCAAGACCCCTGTACATCATCTTTCCTTCAAATGATTTGACCCTCAGCCTATATAGTCTTTGTCTTCGTTATTTATATATATTCATATGTTTTATAAAATTAAGATTCACCATGAGCTCTCTCCTATCACTTACATATAAAACTTTGTTACAAGAGGATTGTTGAAAGATTAGAGCAAAAGTGAAAGAAGTTACATCCCCTCTTGCTTTCTCAGATCTCTTTGAGGAGGGGTGGGAATCATATGGCCCTGCAGATGTTGTTGAACTCCAGCTCCCATTCACCCTAGCCAGCAAAGCCAGTGATGAGAAAAGCTGAGAACTGCAGTCCGTTTGAAGGTCCACTGTTTCCCATCCCTGGCACAATTTTCAGTGGGAAAGACCTGACAGTGGCAACCCTAACACAGTTTAGCTGTGTTTCTCTCACAAGGAGCAATAGAAATGGCCATAGAAGCATGCAAACAGAGCATTTAAAAAAAAATAATTGGACACCAGCGATGTATTACATTTCCCATTACCTTCCCACCCCTACCTCCTCTAGGTCAGTATAACAGTGCTCAGACCATAGCAGGCAGGTAAGTGGGCAAAAGATGGAGCCATCCCAGGACTTTGGGATGCCTGAGGTGGAGCAGCAGCTCCCCATTCAAGGCCCGTTGCACCCACAGTCAGTGATATTATTCTGGCAGAGCAGGCAGAAATTCTCACAAGCACCAGTCCTCACCACTGGCAATGAAATAGCAAATTAAATAACTAACAAATTGCTACCTTTTCAAGGCACCCAAAATTCACTGCCTGAAGCAGCTGGCTCATTTTGCCTCAGGCCAGGACCAGTTATGGCCAAAGGACTTGTGAAAAAACAAAGTAAATACTATATAGGCAGGGCCTCAACTCAGAACATTTCAAGGCACATTATCCCCACTATCTCCAGCTAGGGACCCATCAATCTGGTGCATTAGAGATAAAACATAATCCATGTCTCAAGTCCCTCTAGGTTAAACAGGCCTTTCAGCCAACTTAGTGCGATCGGCCCTCTCTCCGGCTGGCTGTGTGGGAAGGCTGGATGCCTGCAGAGCCATGAGTGGTATTTGGTATTAGAAAGTGTGGTGGTCATGTTGGTGAGCAGAGAAAGTTGTGTGAGAAAAACATGAGAAAGAGAAGCCTTCTGCCATTTCCCAGCTCCGCATCTGCATTTCCCAGCCTTGTCTGTGCATTATCTTTGCCTGGCTGATAATTACCGCTGCTCCCTCACGTGGCACATTAGAGAGCCAACTCCCTGTGTCTGCCACTTTCTGCACAGCTGGGCAGTTTGATGCAAAGCATGTAGGAAGGGAAGAGCGTGTTTGCTTGTGTGTTAATGGTTCCCTTGCTCCTCCAGACCAGAGAGAGTTGTTTTGGGATGTGCTACAGCAAGTGCTCGGCTGCTTTTTCCAATCATTTGTTCTAATGCATTTTGAGCACCTGTGTTATTGCTAGTCACCCTGGACAATGTTAGCTCTTCCTCCTAATGGCTTCAAACAGCCTTAACTCTATTAGTTATTATAATGTTGTATGTATTCAACAAGAATTCAAGAGGTATGTAGCATATGATGTTGAGCATAGAAAACAGTCTCCTGACAATCTCAACCTTATTTCTCTCTCTCTCTCTCTCTTTATTTTTTTAAAAAAGCAACTTTCTAGTTTATATGGCTACAGAGACATATGAAAATTTCTGGGTCATCTGCTGAAATCTTTGAAGCCTGGTGGGGGCACTGAATAAGATTTCCAGCAATTAGGGATTGAAGATTGATGTTTTTCAGGGCAAACTTCCCAATCTGTGACTACAAAAATCCCTGGAGCAGATTAAAAAAAAAAAAAAGGAAAAATCAGGATTATGGACAACAAAACAAAATATAAACCTTTGCATGGTAAGACGAGTCATATAAATTTTCTCTCTTTGGTGCAGATCTTGAATTGTAAGGGTATATATATGGTTGTCCTGCCACATTTGTGGGTTTCATTTCCCCAGATTTGCTTATCCTCAAAGTTCTCCAATCTCTGCCCCTGGCACCTCAGGCAGTTCTTTTCTGAGGGAACTTCCCTCTTAGCAACTCCAAACACGCCGGAAAGCCCTTTAAAAACCCATCTCTGGTCCTTCTGCTCCTCTTCGTCCTCCACCAGCTGTTTCCTGGCCAGCTAAGAGCAGCCTGCAGCCCACCCACCTCACACTCAGGGAAGAAGATGGGTGGAAGAGAGGAAGTATATGGCCACACGGCTGACCCACAACCTTTCCCTCTTCTTTCCTTGACCTGATTTGGACCTCGGGTGCCCATTCTCCTCACCATATGCCTCAGCCCCCTTTCCACAGATCCACACACATTTTGATATTTGTGGGTTTTCCACTTTTGCCGGGGTCCTGTTTCCCTAACCCTAGCAAATGTGGAGGGCTGACTGTATTTCATTTTTCTTAATGCAGAAAATATATTGCCAGTAGTCGTGTGTCAAACACTGCAGAGACTGAAAATCAGGAGATTTTTCTGTTCCTGATTCTGCAAATGATTCATTGTGTTACCTTGTGTGGCTTGCTTTACTTATTACAGCTTCCTGTATTGAGCAAAGATAACATCAGCACTATTCTGGAATTTCATGAACAAAGTTGCTGTCCCAGCTACATCAGCTTCAGGGATTATACATTTTCATGAGTATTTAAATATATGGTGTAAAGTCATGGAAAACCTATTTTCTCAAAGGTCCTAACTATGCTCCAAGTACCGTACTAGGCTTAATATTCACAATCAGAGGCATTACTGAAAGGCAGAGCTTCATTGTGTTGGTGAGTGTGTTATTTTACCTTGCCATGCAAACTCAGGAAAGCAACTGCCTCAGAATAAACCTTACCGTATGGCAATATCTTGCCTCTCCATTGCCTATGTCTTTCACAGAACCATAAGAGGTGGCTTTTTGGACTGCTATTGTGTGCCTTCAAGTTGTATCTGACTTACAGTGACCCTAAGGTGAAACTGGGGCTGAAAGTGTGTGACACACCCAAGGTCACCCACTGGATTTCGATGGCCAATCAGGGAATCTAACCTTGGGCTCCAGGGTCATAGTCCATTGCTCAAACCACTACACCATGATGACTCTCTGGCTTTTTTGTCTGCATACAGCTCCTCCAAAAAACCAACCCAGAACAGCCAGTGCCCATACCAGTTAGGTGATTCTGGGAGCTATAGTCCAAACTTTTCCAAATTCTGCCCTTTCACGATGATCTCTCCACCACATACCCTGATTGTGCCATGTAAAACTGGTTAACTTGAACTGTGACCCAATGATGCAGCTATCTGTCATTTCCAACTGGAAGAAGACCAGGGCATGTCCTCCACAGCAGTCAGGTGGCCATCCCACAAAATCTCCAAATTATTACTGCTGCTCTCTTTGGCACTTCTTCATCTCTAGGAGAGTGGATGGGCAAGGTACTGCCATTTAACTTGCTGAGGAAGGCTGCCTGGATGCTTCTTCTTCTCTGTGCAATGAGGAAGAGGAAGAGGAGGGAAAACAGCTGTTGGCAGAGGGTGTCTTTTAGGGTGTAGCCCTCAGCAGGTGCCCAGGAGTGCTGGCCCCTATGCCAGATTTGAGTATTAGGTCTGGTAGGTATTACGCATACATTTTAAGGCCTAGGTGCAACATGGTTTTAACAAAATGTACTGCCTTTTAATTTCACCAAAAACATTTCTGCTTGCATTGCATTTTCAGCCAGCCCTACCATTCACCTGATCTTGGAGGCAAGAGATATGCCAGCTTTGCACCCGAGTATGGTGAAAATAAGCTGTCGGACCTTCCAAATTCTATCTCTGTCTTATATATACACCTCTCTACCACTGATAAGTGTTGAAGCCTGTGGAGCATATTCTTCCTTGGATCTGTTCAATCTATAGTAAGTAGGGTATTTCAGTGTAAACAAACCCTACTTGCCATGAGGACAAAATACAGTTGGCCCTCCACATTCGCTAAGGGTTAGGAGTGCAGGACGCTCACAAAAGTATGTCTGTGGAAAGGGGACTGAGGCATGGTGGTGAGAATGGGCACATAGGGCCCAAACCAGGTCAGAGAAAGGAGAGAGAAGTGGAGGCAGGGGCGGTATGGCAGCCCTATACTGCCTCTCTCACCCATCAGCCTCCTTGGATGTGTGGCAGTGAGGCATTGGGAGATTGTTTGTCTTTGTTTGATCAGACTGCAAGCTGTCTTTAGCTGGCCAGGCAGCTATCAGTGGAGCGGGAAGAGGACCAGAGGTAGGTTTTTAAAGGGCTGCACAGCCTGATTGCAGCTGCCGATGGGGAAAGTTCCTCCAGAAATGAAGCCCCTGAGTTGGGGGTGGGGGCAGGGGCTGGAGAAACTCACAAATAATCAAATCTGTGAAAGTGAAACCCACAAACGTGGAGGGCTGACTGTAAATATAGTTACAGGTTTTGCAATCAGATTTCTGTGAATACGGTAATTGCCGTCGGCTTGTTTTCAAATGGTGTTGGATCACAGTCTAGGGGCCGGGAGAGGAGAATGAAACAAAACCGAAAGGGCTGTTTAAGTTGATAATATCTGCTAGCCGTGGTTCAGAGAGCTTGTAGGCTAAATGGCTGGTACATGATCTCACAGAAACCAGTGAATAACTTCACTAATGTATTACATTTTAGACTACAGTTCCTCGTATTCTCAGTGGCCATGCCAGCTGGGAAGCTGGAAAAGATGTTGTTGGTTTTTTTTAACTTCTTTTCCCCGTGGTCTGCTATTGAATGGGGATGGTATCTTTCTCTCCCCACCCTCACCATTAAGGATGATGTAAGCAAAAGCCGTGCTTGTGAGGTTAAAAGCAGATTTTGAGTGGGCTTGCTTTGTGCTACCAAAGGTGCCTTCTGGCAGCAGCTTCTTCTCTGGGGACTGAATGTGGGGCAGAGGAATGCGCTGTTTGGAGAAGTTAAGTAGTGTTTCAACTTTTTGCTAACCCCATAAATTTGCACATAAACTCATATGTTACAACACCTCTTAAGTCTTCTGTGGTCCTTCCTTCCACAGGAAACTCAATCCAGGCAACTGATAGGCCCTGCTGTAATTGCTGGCCCTTTGGGTGGGCAAAAATATGCACCTAAAACTTCATTTTTGCAAGGCCGATACTCTTATTCATAGCAGAATTCCTTTTACAGCTTATTTGCAGGCCGGCAAATGTATTAATGAATATATGCTATTTAAAAGAAACCATAACAAGCTCTGAAGATTTAGAAAAATGTTCAGGGTCAGCAGAACCAGAAACATTAATTATGAATTACAACAAGAGGGCAAAAAGATAGAGAAGGCCACATAGATGGAAGAAGTATTAGCAGTGCCACCTTCTTTGGGGTACTCTTGCACAGTCTTCATTAGTTGACTGGGTATTCTCCACTCCATGCAGACAAAACTAGAAGATATAGCAAACCATTACAGAGGAAGCCCTTAACATTAATATAATCTTGGTAAGTGCAGTATGTACTGATGTAAAATATTAGGCATAGGAAAGAAAAAATAGAATTATAAGAAAGAGAATAACTAGGCAGGAACATAGCTGAGGGTTTGGAATTGTAATAGAAAACAAAACAGGAAAATGTCAATAATAGGATCATATAGCAGAAAGAGGCACTTAACCAAAAACACAAGGGTATCTATGCTACACTGTTATAGCACTTTATCGTTGTGTTGTTGTGTGTCTTCGAATTGTTTCCAATTTATGGTAACTCTGTCACAGGGTTTTCTTGGCAAGGTTTGTTCAGAAGGGGTTTGTCATTGCCTTGTTTTGAGATTGTGAGAGTGTGACTTGCCCAATGTCATCCAGTGGGTTTCCAGGGCTGATCTGGAACCCAGAGTCCTATTCCAGCATGCCAACCACTACACCACACTGGCCACACCACACTTAGATACCACTTTAGGTCCCAGGGCTCTATCCTGAGAACCCTGGCAGATATAATTTGATGTACTTGGGATTCTCTGCCAGAAAGCTCTAGCACTATCGTTTAGGGGGAAAGTACATTGCAGCTCTCTAGCAAAGGATTCTAAGTACCTCACCAGACTACAAATCCCACAGAGTAGAACTATTTAAGTCTAAGTGGTCCCATAGTGCTGTAACTGTGTCACGGATAGAAACACTCTCAGTTCAGACATAACCTTGGGATATTCACTATACTCCTCTTCCTTGTTGTCCTTGTTGTTGTGTACTTTCAAGTCATTTTCCATTGATCATGGAGTCTTCTGGGGGCGGAGTGTATATGATGTACAAGGTCATCCAGTGGGTTTCCATGGCCAAGCGGGGAGTCAAACCCTGGTCTTCAGGGTCATAGGCCAGTGCTCAAACCACTCCACTTTTCATCTCACAATTCTACTTCTCAATAAAACATACAGCACAAACCATGCTTGAGGCAGCACATACTATGGTTTCTGGATACACAAACTGAAGGTGCTTATAAGGAAAGTGTGCTTTGATCATCGACTTTAATTCTGGTTTGTAGGCACAGACTACATCCAAATAGTACTGGGAACAGAATATAGGACTGTTTTCTTGAGGTCTGATTCCGCCGTCTCCCTCTTTACTCCAATACTATGGGCCTTATCATACGAAGGTGTCATACCGCCAGAGCAATGAGTTATTGCTGGTTCAGGATCAGTCGTATTACACAACGTTGTTGCTATCAAGCAGCTATCACATTGAAATCCATTCGAAATCAGCCCTTTTTCCATACTGAAAATAATCTGTTAGTGCCTCCATTTCCCGCAACAATCCAGTTAGCTGTGGGAGCGTGGTTTCTTGATAGCGCTTCCTTCTGTAGCCAATCCAGTAGTGGGCATTGTGTGGGTGTTCCTAAATTGTCCCTCCCTCAGCTACTCCCATGGCGATCTCTGCCCAATAACCTCCAGAGCACTTTTGGTGCTCCAGGGTGAACACGGAAGGAGAAGCGGAGAGAGGATCACACAGCCCATTTCCACACTACACTCTTATAGCGCGATTATTCCACTTTCAACATCCTCTGGAATCCTGGGGTTTGCAGTTTTGGGAGGGGGCAGCCGGCCCCTCCCGAAACTGCAAACCCCAGGGTTCTATAGGATGTTGAAAGTGGAATAATCGCGCTATAAGAATGTAGTGCGGTAATGGCCACAGTGCGGCAATTTTTAGTTTTTAATTTGAATTTGAATTGTTATTTTTTAATACACTTTTAAACATTATAGCACAAAAACACAATAGCGCTGCAGCAAGGAATGTTGCATTGAAGGGATGTTGCTTGAAAGGAAAAATGTCATGATGTTACAACGTTACTGCGCTGGTACAGCATTAAAAAACAAAAACAAAAAATGAATCATGAAGTTTGGGGTGGGGAAAAGGATTTGCCAATGACATTGTAATGCAGAGGGAAGAACTGTGTGAATAATGCTATTCATCCACTGAAGTAGAAAGGGTGTGGTAAAGAGCATTCAGAACCCAATACCATCACGGACATGGTAATGCTGGGATTCAAATGGAACAACGCAGTATTGAGATATGGTGCAGTAAGGCCCTATGTTTATCTCCCTATGCACATATATGTAAAGGCATTTAAAGGAGAGGATGTAAGATGATCCTGGGTCTCCTAAGCAAGTAACAGAGAGAATTGGTATAGTTAGCAAGGGCAGAGAGGGGAGAGAAATGTTGTTTGAACCAGTTTTGTGATCTTTAAAAGTATTTCAGAAATAACTCTAAAAACATAGATTTTCCATACCCACTGGACAGTGGCAGAGCTTGGAGTGTGTGGCGTGATGGGGGGGGGGGCACGGTGCAGGGGGCTTGGCCACTGTGTGGGGTGTGTGGCCACTGTACATAGAGGCATGGCTACAGGGCAGGATGCCCCAAAAACATTGCCACCCGGGGGAATCTGCCCCCATTGCCCCCTCCCACCGTCCCTATGTGACCACCACTGGAAAAAGGAGCCAAAGTAGATGAGAACCAGGAAAGGCAAGATTCGGTTTAGATGAAAGAGTGGATTTTATTCCTCTTAGACTACATGTTTATGGGGATATTCTAACAAGGTGCTGCTCTGATTGAGTATTTACTGGAAGCTATTAAAATTAAAGTTCTTTGATAATCATGTCATGTTTAAAATATATTTTGGAAAAATGAGGAAATCCTCCTTTTAGATTTAAACCATGCCTGCATTTTAACTAAACCCTTATATTAATGGGATCACTGGGAATCATGGATTAGATGGGAACAGCCAAGATAAAAGTAAAGAAATATTTTTTCCATTGACATATGGAACCTGATATGTAGTTTTCTGACTGTCTGAATTTCTGTACCAAAATTCTACATTGATATTTTCTTCACAACAGGAGTGGGAATTACGCAACCCTCCAGATATTGTTGAACTGCAACTCCTATCAAATGTAACCAGCATAACCAATTGTGAGAGATGCTGCAAACTGCAGTTCAACATCTGGTGGTTGCATAATTCTCATCCTTGCATTAGAACACAGCTGAGGAAACATTGGCCTTCCATGTATTTTAGAGGAGCCAGCATGCTATAGTGGTTTGAGCCCTGGACTATGACTCTGGAGTGTGTGTGTATATATCATCAAATCACCTGTTGAGTTATAGAGACCCCATGAATTCAGTAGGGTTTTCTTAGGCAAGGAATACTCAGAGGTGGTTTTGCCAGTTCCTTCCTCTTAAATATAGCCTACACTATCCAATATTCCTTGGTGGTCTCCCATCCAAGTACTAACTAGGGTTTACTCTGCTTAGCTTCCAAGATCAGATGGAATTCAATGCCTTTAAGGTGTTTAGGAGACCAGGGGGTTTCAAGTCCGTACTTGGCCATGGGCAAGTCACACTCTCTCAGACTCAGAGGAAAGGAAAGGCAAACCCTTCTGAACAAATCTTGCCGAGAAACCCCCACGATAGGTTAGCCTTAGGATCACCATAAATTGCAAACTGCTTGAAGGCACACAAAAACAAGGATATTTTAGACTACAACTCTTATAGTTCTCTACCACTGTTTATACTATCAGAGGCTTCTAGGAGTTGAAGATGAACATATCTGGAAAGCCAAATGTTCCCTACTCCCGTCATAGAGTTTGCCTAAGATCACATCTTCTCTTCAGTATTTGAGCCATGGTAGGTACTTGCAATTAGATACACGTGAGCGCATGAGTTTTACTTTTTGCTTGTTACACTGCTGGGACAAATTTCCAAGGAAAGTGCATGGCAACAGCCACCTGCTTTTGAGGAGAGGTTTAATCATTGACTTGTCATCAGATGAGCAGTAATTCTGCCAAAGCAATTTCACCTACCAATTCAAAAAGATAGTCAAAGGTATTAGTTCTGCATGATGGGTCACAGTTCAATCATATACTCAGAAGAAAAAGCACAGAACTCAGGTGTGCAGGAGGTAGCTTGCTAACAACCATTTCAGACAAGACTGTATCTACTCTATACCATTAGAACACTCTGATTCTGCTTTAACTGCCATGGCAGCACGCAACAGAATCCTGGGATTTTTAGCTTGGTGAGGTGTTTAGAACTCTCTGCCAAGGAGCTCTAGTGATAAAGTGCAGGTGACTCCACTAGAGCTCTCTAGCAGAGAATTATAAGGCCATTTCCACATTACACTATTATAGTGCTATTATTCCACTTTCAACATCCTGTGGAATTCTGGGGTTTGTAGTTTACTGAGGCCCAAGAGCTCGCTGACTGAGAATGCTAAATGCCTCTCCCTAAACTGCAAACCCCAGGATTCCATAGGCTGTTGAAAGTGGAATAATAGCACTATAACAGTGTAGTGTGGAAATTGGCACAGTATCTTATCAAAATACAAATTCCAGGACTCTGTACAACAGAGCAATGACCATTGTTATAAAAGCGCTATTGAATCGAGATTGCTCTGTTTGGTTTCATGCTTTCCGAACCATTCTGGGATTACAGTGTTTGAGCTAAAAGCTTATCACTCACAGCATTTGGGACCGCCCATCACAACCTCCTCCCAGACATCCATGCCCCTTTTCCTAGTGTGGCAAGCACACAGATGCCCCCCTGAAATACAAATGAAAACAATCTTACATTTAAAAAGTATTTTATTACAGGGAGCTTCCTGATGAGATGAGACTTCTAGATTCAGCCTTAACTAATTGCTGGCAGATCGAAGCCACCAGCTACTGATCTGTCTGTTCGATCAGTTGCGGTTTTCAACTGTCAGTGATCAGCTAAGTCTGAAGTTAGAATAAAATGAGAATTAGTGGATAAATGAAATCAATGTGTTTTTTTTTAATTGTAAGAGTCTTTTTCACTTATATTTCCAGGTGTGTGAATGAGTTTATGTGTGTGTGTGAGAGAGAGAGAGAGTAAGAGAGAGAGAGACAGACAGACAGACAGACAGACAGACAGAATGGGGCTGGCAAAGGAGGCAAGGAGGCAGTGAGCAAAGTTTTGATTTCCCTGACCAGCTCCAGTTGAGGGAGGGGAGTGGTCATTTGGCAATGGATTCTTTTTCTATAGAGGCGGACTGTTTCCCCACCCACAGCATGCCCACTGAATACCTCCTGACTACCCCAAATCAGCATAGAAGTGCAATTGAACTTTCAAACAGGAAATCATAGCACAATAGAAAGGGGGTCATCAATGGATTTTTTGTTAATAAAAAGAAACGCTTTCCAAATGGTCTCCCACCTGAGAACAAAAATGCCATGTGATACGTCTCAGCCAAAGACACTATTATTCAGCTGCAAGTGTGATTTACTTTCCTGTGTGGTAAAGCCCATAGTTTAGATCTATACTCAGATCACTGGCCCTTCTAGCTTAGAACCAGAGTGTGGAAATGTGACTTTTTAAAAACTGCAACCTCAAAAATCCCCCAACTAGCTGCTAGTCACACACACACACACACACAAAAACCTTTTCCCAGCTCTGCCTCAAGTCAGCTATTCAGAAGACATATGTGCCCACCTTTTGAATTAATGCTCCTCAAAATACACTGCAGTAACCTTGTTGCTATGTGCCTTCAAGTTGTTCTGACTGATGGTGACCCTATCACATACAGGCAGGAAAACACACACACACACACACACACACACACACACAGCCATGCAACTCTGTAGCCCAGAGGCAGGAATCATGCAGCCCTCCAAGTGCTTTTGGACTGCAATTCCAAACATGTCTCAGCACTAGCTATACTGGCTAGGGCTGATGGGACCTGTAGTCCAAGAACATCTGGAGGTCCACATGATTCCCTGCTGCAAACCTTAGTTCTCTGTCCAATGACATATCAGAATGGAAAAAAAGCAAAAGGCAACAGAGAGCAAGGCGGCACTCTCCACCTTCACGGCAGTAGTCTAGAAGCTAAGGGTACACCTAGTGCCTGTCAGAAACCAGGATGTTGATTGTGAGGAAATGCTTTCTCTCCGCCTGTCAGACTCAGATCCTGGTTGCTTGTGATAGGTGAGGCAGAAGAGGAAAAACACGTACTGAACAGTAAGGAGAAGTTATATAACCCTCTTAGGCTTTGGGAAAGTTCCTGTTAAAACAAGAAGGAATCACACAAGCTGGGTTAAAGCACAATAATTATTCTGGAATGACTGAGGTTAAGGTCTTTCCTTGGCAGTACAGCTCCCCAAGCCACTCATAAAATACAATGTGCTTGACCGTTGGTATTTTAAGACCTAGCAGACACAAATCAAACTGATGAGGGGGAAACAATTTTAGTAAGATTTTTTTAAAAAAAAAAACACAGAGACACCGATATTGGAGTATGGCATCATTTATTTTCTTTAAAAACAAAAAAGGACCATCAGAGCAATCATAAGGCAAGTAGGTGGCACAATTCTGCGGCAGAGAACTACCCATTCACAAAATCCTGCCAGCTTGGGCTACCAAGGTCAGAAGGTAAGTGCAGATTTTCTATTTTCCACTGCCAACCCCCCACCTCTCCCACCCACTCACATTAACACGTACAATATGTAGTTCAGGAAAATCCTTAGCCTTCTCTGCTATAGAGCTCAAGTGCTACAGTTCAGGTGAGAAAGGACTAGAGCTCCCTCAGCAGAGAACTGTAAGTACCACACCAAATGTCTAACCCCATGATCCCATGGGACAGAGCCAAGACAGTTAAAGTGGCATCAAGCTGTACTATAGATACACCCCCCAGATCCTAACACAGAGATGGTTGCTTCACCTCTGCATCTTGTAGAAGACTGAAAGTTATTTGCCTTAAAATCTATCGGTCTGTATCTGTGGCCATTTCAACCCTACACTGTTAAAGTGCTATTATTCCACTTTCAACATCCTACGGAATCCTGGGACTTGCAGTTTAGGGAGGGGCATTTAGAATTCTCAGCCAGAGAGCTCTTTGGCCTCAGTAAACTACAAACCCCAGAACTCCACAAGATGTTCAAAGTAGAATAATAGCACTATAACAGTGTAGGGCAGAAATGGCCTATCTTTGTGCCCATTGGGTACAACTGTTTCCTTCTTTTCTAGAAACTCGTCAGGGACCAGCAGCCAATTGATGATGGACCAGCATTGGTCCAGAGACCACCATGTAAGTAACACTGTCACCTTTTTGATCACCTGGGCTCCCAAAATTGCAAGCAAAAGTGCAATCTAGTAGACAGATAAAAATCAGTATCCGCATGAAGGCCATCTTCAACTTTGGACTACCAGAAAATTTACTTCAGAAGCTTTTCAGCATTACAGCTAATGGCCGGGATTTGCTAAGGCAGTTATGAATGCATAACCTCGAGTTACACATTCATGACTGGTTTATAGTCATGTTCCCTACATATTCACTGCTTTAGGGAATACGTGAAGACTGTGAAAGTTCCCCAATCTCCACATACCAGGCAGCAGCTACTGCAAGGGGCAGGGATCTGTTCCTCTGTTGATTGGAAAACAGCTGATAGATATTCCCAACCACCCCTTGTGCGAGCAATCTCTGCTGCAAGGGGAAACCAGGACAGCAATCTTGCTTCCAGCTGTTGCACCAGAGATCAGTTATAGGAGAGGGTGGTAGGAGCATCAATCAGCTGCTTCCTGACTTAGAGGAGAATAGACTCTCCCCTCCCACTGATCACAGCAGATGCTGCTCAGTGAGCGGAGCTTGAGGGGGGGGTCAGGCTGGAAGACACTATTTAGCTACATAACTAAGGTGGTTAGGTAGCAAAGTACTGGATACAGAATTGCAGCTAATATTTTTCTTGAAAAAATTCAATAGACTCTGGTACACACTGCTTAGAAGTTAATCTCAAAGAAACATTGATGTTACATCGTCTAGATGCATTTCCTGTGTTGATTACATTGCAGTTCACATAAAGAATCTAATTTCTTTCAACATTATTGTTCTGCTTCTTTTAGTATAGTTCAAGTAAGAACACATTACATTAGCGTTGTTATAATCCTTCTCTCAGAGCCTATGTCTAACTGTATTTGTTAGAGGAGAGCATAAAATGCAATAGGTACATTATATAAATGGCAAATCCTTGCAGTTTTACAAGAAGTGCAAAACAGCAATTTGACATCGAAGAAACAGGAGGCAATGAGGCATACTGCCATCTTTGGTATCTCCATTTGCTACCGCTTTTACTAGCTGGGCTGGTTCAAGCCCTGACCTCACACCCCACCAAGACTTTCTGGATCATTTGCCCTATGAGAAAGAGCGTCAAGTCCATCTGCTTGGAGGTGGAGTGGAGAGTCGTCTCAGTCCACCTAACCTCACCTGCTATGATCAGAAAGGAAGGATATTCACAGATCCAATAAGAGTGCAGATGGCCAACAGCTTCTGGATGCATTACAGACACATTAGAAAGGTCAGGTCACCAGATCTGAGACCCTGCTAAGGTCAGCTTTTAAACTGTGAGCAGCCCATTTACACCTCAGCTGGTGGTAAGAAGAACAACAATATGAACTGGTACCCGAGTGCATATCCTCCACTTGTCCCAGGCCCTTTCCGCACCTTACCTTTTTCCAGCGCTGGGGTGCGGGGATTGCCCGAGCAGCCTCCAGCGAGAGGCTCTCACGTCCAGGGTCCTTCAGCTCCGCATGAGCTGCCTGCTCGTGCGAGAGCCACACCTCTTCTTTCTGCAGCGCAGCCTGGGACTTTCCCAGGCTGCGCTGGGGCAGGAAGCGTGACTGGCGTAGCTCCGGAGGCTCTGCATGCCAGGTAAGTGCACGCGGGGCCCGAGAGCAATGAGCGATCGTGCACCATTTTCAGCTTCCAGCCAAACATGAAAAGGTGCACGATTTGCGCCTGCCGGCCCCTGGAGCATCGCGCGATTGTGAGTCATGCAGATCCAGGCCCTCTTTCGCATGGAAAATGCCATGCGAAAAGGGCCCCAGTTCAGCAGAGACAGTCATGATTAATCCTCTGTCATCATACTTTTCAGCTATTTTTGAATGTCCCAGTTTCTCTCTCCCCCTCCTGCTTTCCACCCTCATCCTCAGTTTACTTCAGTTGCTGCAAACTGAGTTCAAAGTGCAAAAGTAATTTGCACTCAAATACAGTTGACTCTCCACATTTGTGGGTTTCACTTTTGCATATTTGATTATTCACTGATTATTTACTGCTGCCTCCACTGCAGCCTTATGCCATTTTTAATAGAAACTGCAAGCCTCATGAGACTGAGGCCCTTTTCGCACGGCATTTGCCATGCGAAAGGTTGCCTGGAGAGTCACGCGATTGTGAGGACCGATCTGCAAGATGCACTCACAATCGCGCAACACTCCAGGGTCTGGCAGGCGCCACTCGTGCACTTTTTCATTTTTGTTTTTCAGCAGAAAATAGTGCACGATCGCGCATTACTCCAGGGCCCCATACGCACTTGCCATGCGTGCGGAGCCTCCGGAGCTGCAGGTCGTGCTTCCTGCCCCAGCGCAGCCTGGGAAACTCCCAGGCTGCGCTGCAGAAGGACGAGGCAGGGCTTTCGCGCTACCTGCTCGGGAGCAGGCAGCTCATGCGAAGCTGAAGCAGCAGAGATGCAAGAGCCTCTCGCTAGAGGCTGCTTGCGTGATCCCTAGACCCCAGCGCTGAAAAAGGTAAGGTGCGGAAAGGGCCTGAGAGATGAGGTTTGTAAGTCCCTATTAAAAATGGTGTAAAGCAGCAGCAGAGGCAGCAGCAAGCCCCACCAGCTGGCCACTTTTGCCTTGTGAAACAACACTGATGCCTCAAAGGCATCCACAGTAGGTGGAATATGTTGAATATACTTCTTTTTTGCATTAAATAATTATTCAATAGTTAATTCATGGTTTTTCCACTTTCATGGGGATCCTGTGCCCCTAACCCCAGCAAATGTGGAGAGATGACTGTAACTCAGCAAGGGGGAGGCCCTTTTTGCAACTTACCTCTGTCCGGCGCAGTTGTGCAGGGATCACATGAGCAGCCTCTTCCGTGAGGCTCTCGCGTCCCTGCTGCTTCGGTTCTGCAGGAGCTGCCGGCCAGCTGGCAGGCAGCATGAGGGCTCTGCCTCTTCCTTCTGCAACGCAGCCGGGTATTTTCCCAGGCTGCGCTGGGGGAGGAAGCGTGAGGGCCACGGCTTTGGAGCTCCGCACAGACAGTAAGTGCGCATGGGGCCCCGGAGTGATGACTGATCGTGCACCAAAGCTAACAGCCGAAAATGACATAGTGCGCGATTGGCTCCTGCCGGCCCCGGTAGCATCATGCAATTGTGAGGATGTCGTCTGAAATGCTCCTTGCAATCGCGCAATGCTCCGGAGACCCTTTCGCATGACAAATGCCACGCGAAAATGGCCGGGGAGAAGAGGGGGAGATTTTTGCTTTTCCCAGTAGGTTCTGGCAAAAGCAAACTGCTGCTTCCCTTCCTAGCTTCTATGTTCTTCCTTTTTAATTACTTTTGCCTTCTTGAACATGCTCTGATGTTGCTTGGTCACATGTGCCTCAGTTTTCATCTGTGAAATGCTGGAAGGTATGTGATTGGCTTCTTTCCTTCTTCACTCTCTGTCCTTTCAGCCATTTGAATCATTGCTTTTAGGCCATTTCTGTACTACACTGTTATAGTGCTATTATTCCACTTTCAACCTCCTATGGAATCCTGGTGCTTACAGTTTAGGGAGGGGCCTTTAGAATTCTCAGCCAGAGAGCTCGTTGGCTTCAGTAAACTACAAACTGCAGATTTCCACAGGATGTTAAAAGTGGAATAATAGCACTATAACAGTATGGTGCAGAAGTGGCCTTAGATTGTAAAGTGAAGGGCAGGAACTATCTTGTCTTGTTTTGTTTTCTGTGTCTGTGGATCTGTAAGCTACCCAGGGAGTTGTGTTGGATGGGATGTACATAAATGCTTTCAACAAATGAATACCAAATTACGACCTGAATCCTGTTGGTAATTCCAACCAGACAGACCTGTTGAATCAATGAGGTTTCTATAAGAGTTGACCCACCATTCAGCAATTCAATGGGTCTACTCCAGTTGGGACTACCAAGAGGATCCAGGCCTATGCCACTCCTGCAAAGGGACACATATGCATACACAACCTCTTTGTAGCATTGCAGAGCAACAAACCATATTTCACATAGAAATAGTAGGAAAGCAATGAAAAATGTGGTGCATTCGCCCTTTGCTTTTTGCTATCTTCTTGACAGGCTATGATGGGATTTGCCTGCCTCTAACAGAGAAAACCTGATGGCAGTCTAAGGGTACTTTTGCACATTTCTTAGCCTTACATCATAGGAGACTATATGAAAGAATGCTGCAAGCTATGTGTAACAAAAAGAAAATGATCCTCTTGTGTTGTGCCATCTCATTGCTGTTCATTTCCACCTTTGATTTTAGAAAGCTGTAGAAGAAGAAAGAGAAACTTAACGTATTTCAGACATTGTTGGAAAGAACACCCATCCACCCCACTTTGCCCACTTGTGCCTTGGAGCTTCTGTACTTTGGCTTGAGGATTAGACTCGCTGCACCGTTCAGGGGAGAAAAGGAGGGAGGAAAAACAAAGAGCAGGGGCCAGAGACAAGGAGCTGATAAGTGTCTGTCAGTCTGTGCAACTGTATTTGAGATCATTGTGTCCATTTGCCAGGAACAAGCTAAAAAAGTCAGAAGTCAGACAATGACTGAGCCAAGGAAGAGCAGTGTACGGTAGTTTGAAAGTAATTTTTTTCCTCCACTCTTTCCCACAATGCCTCACAGAAAAGCTCAACCAAACACGCACAAGAGGCTGTTAAAAGTCATGGAAAATAAAACGAATAATTTGTAGAAATGGCTTTCTTTGCTCACGGCTAACATTACTCCATTATATGGGATCTGGCACTGAATGCAGAAGTGGAACAGGCCTTGTGAAAGCTTTATAGCAAAGCCTTCCCTTGCTGGGAAGAACATACAGCTCTAGAACTACGCCAAGGAACTCTGTGTGAGGAGGGAAAGACCAACAAGAAGGGTGAAGAAAAGAAAACGAAGCAGAGGTGTGGTGGGAGTGGGAGGGAGCAAGCAAGCAAGCAAACGTGGCAATAAGCTTTCATGCAGTAGAGCTATGATCAGCACATGAGCACACAGTGCCACGCAAAAGTCAACAGAGACGTCTGCTGTTTGTTTCCTTCCAACTTCCTCCCTCACCAGCAATCCCAGGAGGCCCCTGGGACACGCTTCCCATCTCTTCATTCCTGTTGCGTGGCAATGACAGCTGCTCCAGGAGGCAGAAGGCAAAAGAGAGAGCCCATTAAGCCACAGGCTTCCTTCTGCAGATAGAATATTTCACCTCCATTTCATGCCTTGTTTGAGGCCTACTTGGCTTGGCCCTCGGCACCTCGCCCACTCTGCATCCTTTCAAGGGCTGAAGCGGCAGGGCCTCAAGGAGAGCTTGGCAAGCTAAAAGTTTAGAAGAATAGTCACAGTTAGATCCCCCAAGAACTTGGATACCCTCACAGTTAACAGTTCAAAAGTAACTCTTTTCCTCATTTCTCAAGTATAACTAAAATGTTACTTCGATTGGAAACCCAGGATGAGCCTGCCTGAATCCTAAGATCTTCAAGCAAGGGCTCTCTATCAGCCCCAACACTGTGAGAGGCACATTTTGGCCCTTTCCGCAACTTACCCGTGTCCAGCGCGGTCACACGGGGATAACGCGAGCAGCTTCTTCCGTGCGGCCTCGCGTCCCCGATGCTTCTGCTCTGCAGGAGTTGCCAGCTGGCCGGCCGGCCGGCAGCATGAGGGCTCTGCCTCTTCCTTCCACAGCACAGCCAGGTGTTTTCCCAGGCTGCGCTGCGGCAGGACGCACGAGGGCCACGGCTCCGGAGCTCTGCATGGACGGGGTGAGTGCGCGCGGGGCCCTGGAGCAATGCGCAATTCCATTTTTGGCTAAAAGCTAAAGATGATATAGTGCACTATCGGTGCCTGCTGGCCCCGGCAGCATCGCGCAATTGCGAGGACGTCGTCTGAAATGTTCCTCACAGTGGTGCGACACTCCGGAAGCCCTTTCGCGTGAGAAACTCCGTGCGGAAAGGGCCTTTGTCAAGACACAGGAGACAGAGTTCTGGATGGCTGCTTTCAGACTGTGGAATTCCCTCCTGGGGTTGCCCTACTCCTGGTTTGGCCAGATTTTACCCTGGCCTCTAGGCATAGCGCCTGGTGCCGGTCTGGAGCATCCCCTGCCTGAGACTCCATGCTTTCATTCTGAAAAAAATGTACGTACGTAGCCCTTCTAGGAACTGAGATGTGGGACAAAATGGGGAGACAGGTCTGCCTTTGCCTTTCAGGCATGAAGGAAGAGAAATTGTGCAAGTGGTGAAACACAAGAAGAAAGAGATGGGGCCACTGCGCGGGCATGAGGAGAGGTGAGGAAGGGAGCTATCTGTTTACTCTGGCCTTTGAGTGTTAAATATCTGTCGCAGGAGGTATTTTAATTGGAGTGCTATATTTTTTATCATGTTTATTATATTTTAACAGTCTTTGAAAGCTGTTTAAATTTAAAGCCTTAGAATTTTTACATTAAAAATGTTTTAAATATTATTCTGTTTTTGTGTTATCTATTGTTGTATCTGTTATTTTGTTTGCACTGATATTGTGAGGCACCTTGGTTCCCATATTGGAAGAAAGGCAGGATATAAATAAAATAAAAATAAAGTAAATCCTTTTGGTAATATAATACTGATGTAAACCCTGGGTGTGTTTACAGTGTACAGCATACGTACTTTTGGCTAGGGGTGGAGGGCTATTGCAGAAGGAGATATCCAGTACCTGTCTCTGCACTGTCTTTGCTCCAGGTAGACAATAGCGGCTGGGAGGTTCCCAGGCACAGTTCCATCTCCCTGGCTATGGATTGGCTATGAGGAGTGAACCCTGCCAGGTTCCAGCTGCCCTTGAGCCCCCGGGAAGAAGGATCAGCCTTATGCTTGGGGCAGAGCCTGCTTCTTGGCATACCCTCCATCTGTCCCAATTTGGTAGCGACAATCCCAATTAACCCTCTGTCCTCTCATTTTTTCAGCTGCATTTAAAGTATTCTTCTCCTCCTACTTTCTTCCTTTGTCCCAGCTCACTTCCACTTCTGAAAACTGTGTAGAAGGCGTAAAAGTAGTTTGCACTCAATTAACTCAGCAGAGAGGAAAGGAAAGGAGAGGTGGAAACCTGACCTTCCCAGTAGGCTCAGACAAAAACAAACTGTGGCGGCCTCTCCTAGCTTGTCTGTTCTTCCTCATCGATAACTTTTGCCATCTTGGCCATACTCTAATGTTGCTTGGCCACACATATCCTAGTTTTCATCTGTGAAATGTTGGAAGGTATGTCCTGATACACCGTCTGCAATCAAAAATAAAAACAAACCTCAATATATGACCGATGAAACTCTGCAAGCAGTTAAGGACAGATGAGAAGCAAAAGCAAAGGGGAACAGAAATAGATTGAGAACTCTGAATGCAACTGTTCAGTAGCTTGTGTACTGAAATAAGGATAACTATTATAATAATTAATGCAGAGAAATAGAAGATGATAACAAAAAGGGAAGAACAAGAGACCTCTTCCACAAGATCCAATAAATCAAAGGGAAATTTAAACCAAGAGAGGGGATGCTGTAAGATCAGCAGGGGAACACGTTACACGACCAAGCAGGAATAAAAAGATGATTGAAATAATATACTGAAGAATTATTTAAAAGAAATGACAGGATAACAGATTAATTCAAGGAAGAACCATTTGAAAATGAACCTACAATTTTAGAAACTGAAATGGAAGCTGCTATCACTTGGAAAAAATAAATCACTAGGAACAGATGGCATAACAATAGAGCTACTTCAGGCTACAGAGACAGAATGTATTCTAGTTCTAACTGAGATCTGTCAACATATATTGAAAACAAAACAATGGCCCACCAACTGGAAATGTTCAATATACATTATAGTTCCCAAGAAAGGGGACACCAGAGATTGCAATAACCACAAGACCATTACATTCATTTTCTATGCAACCAAAGTGATGCTCAAAATTCTACAACAAAGACTTTTACCATCTATGGAGAGAGAAATGCCAGATGTCCAAACTGGGTTGAAGAAAGGAAAAGGCACTAGAGATCATAGTGCAAACATATGTTGGACAATGGAACACCTTGTGGTTTATATATGATAGCAAAGCCTTTGATTGTGCAGATCATGAAAAACTAGGCATTGCTCATAAAGAAATGGGTGTGCCACAATATTTGATTGTCCTGATGTACTCAGGAGAAGAGATTACTGCCAGGACAGAAAATGGAGAACGGAATCATTTCCAATTGGGAAGGGGGTCAGGCAAGGCTGCATTATATCATCCTATCTGTTTAACTTGTGTGCTGAACATATCATACATAAAACAGGATTATACTTGGAGGATAGAGACATAAAATTGGAAGAAGGAACATCAGCCCTTTAAGATACACAGATGACACCATACTGTTAGCAGAAAATAGCAAAGGCTTGGAATGATTACTAAAGAAAGTCAAGGAAGAAATTGCAAAGGCAGGTTTACAGTTGAATATTAAGAAAACAAAAACAATGACCACAGATGGATTACATAACTTTAAAGCAGATGATGAAGATACTGAAATAGTTCAAGATTTTCCATACCTTGGCTCAGTTGTTCACCAGAATGCAAACAGCAGTCAGAAAATGAGAAGAAGAGTAGGACTTGGAAGGCCAGCTATGAAGGAACTAGGCAAGATCTTGAAATGCAAAGATATGCACTTAAATAAAAGCTGGACAATGAAGAAAGCTGACAGGAAGAAAATCAATTCATTTGAAATGTGGTGCTGGAGAAGAGTTCTGCAGATACTCTGGACTACTAAGAAGACCATTAAATGGGTCCTGGAGAAAATCAACTCTCCCTAGAACCCAAGAGATTTAAACTGAGACTGTTGTACTTTGACCATATCATGAGAAGACATGAGTAGAAATAATGCTTGCTGAGGTAGAAGGCAGTAGGAAAAGAGGAAAACTGCATTACAGATGGATAGATTCAATAGAAGAAGCCACAGCCCTGAGTCTGCAAGGCGTGAGCAGGGCTGTGGATAGTAGGGTGACTTGGTGATAGCATCACCATAAGTCAAAGTCAACTTAATGGCAGTTAATAACAATGTCTTGTCAATCAAAGACAGCCAGAACACACCTAAGCACAATCTGCAGCCAATCAAAATTCAGTGCCACTTTCACAAGTGCCAAAAAAAGGAGAGAAGATATTTTGGCAGTAGTAGAGTACATTGTGAAATACCTCCAGGCACGTACGGATCTTTCTCCATTGGTAGTATCACGAGAACATAGGATGAATTACAGTGGATTAGACTAGGGGCCTATTTGGTCCCCACCATGGCTGTAGCGAGTTTGGCCTCTGCCACCAGGCAGACGGTCTTTAGAGCACTTACCGACCAGAGACATGGCATGATTGAAACAGTATCCTGCTCCTTCTCCACAGCATTCCAGAGGGAACATGAGCTGGGCTTAGGCTACAACATTCCAAAGCAGTGATGCTTCCATCTTCCCCCTTCTGCCTTTAACTTTGGTTTATGCATCTGCCTGCAGTGGCTGTAGCAAAACTCCTCTCAGCTGTTGACTGAGCCACCATACCACCTACCCGCAGCCCAGATACAGCATAGTTCTAGGACTTTTGGGGGTGGGAAAATGGCAGCTGCTAAATGATGGCCACCAAAAGGAGCTGTGCCACTGTCTTAAAATTAAGCTTTAAGAGGAAAAGGACTGCTGAGGATGCTGTCACTAATTTGAAACTCTTTCATGAACTTTCAGAAGAACTTCACTCCCTCCTTACCCCAAAATTCCTTCAGAGGCTCCCAAATTCCCCACTCCCCATATGCCATTTCAAGATGAAAGTTCTCAGCCAAGCCTCTGATTCTTATACATAGACTCCCTACATAGACTTAAATGCACACTGTCTGTATTCCCAGGTAATATCCCAGAATGCACTATAACTTTCCCAGAGGCTACAAAGAACAGAGCAGCAGTAACTGAAAATATTGGCAAACCTGACCTATTTTCTGTGCTTGGGAGACTAGAAATGGGAAGCATGGCACAAACCCCTTGCATGTGTTCAAGCCACTGGTGGTTGTCACGCAGTAAAAATAAACAAAGCAACCCTACAGATATTTTTAGGGCTATTCTGCAAAGTAAAATGCTTAGCAGAACAGCACAAATACTCCTGGTGCAGCTTGTTCATTTTGGCAATGATGGTCAACACACTGAACTAAAACATGGCATCTGAACATTTCCATCACAAGAACATAGATGTTTTCCATGAAATTTATTCTATTGTGTTGTTACCCGTTGCTTTATTAGCTCTCCCCTGTTGCTCCAACATCACAAACAGATTTCAAAGTCCCCATCTCCCATTGATGTAACATCAATACAACTGAGATAAAAAGCCAAGATTCCAAGAACCAGCTGTTGATCAGACAACATCAGCTTTTCCAGGGAATATTAATTGCAGAATTAGAAGTTTCATTATTTTTGCAACCAACTGGAAAGTCCAAACGAAGCTTTCAACAACTAGGACCCAGCCAGACCTAGTGTCAGGGCTGATTTGCTACAGGGAACTTGAGTGTTATTTTACGGATGGCAAAGCACACACTTCTCACACATTCTACAGAAATTGAAGGAGATGCCCGTAACATACCCTCTCCCAACACAGCACAGATGAAAACTGGGACACATGTGGTCAAGCAACATCAGAGTACACTCAAGATGGCCAAAATTATTAATGAGGAAACACGGGCAAACTAGTAGAGACTGCAGCAGTTTGCTTTTACCTTAGCTTACCGGGAAGGGCAAGACTCCACCCATACCTCTCCTCTCCCCACTGCTGAATTAATCAAAGGTACTTTGAACTCGGGCTTTTTCCACACAATGATGCAACAGAGTCTCCTTTCTGTACTTTGCAGTCCCATTAAAACATAAAGAAAGATAGGTATGATAGGTATGACAGAAGAAAAGCTGGAGGTAGGTGTGGAAATGAAAGTATATTTAGTTGAAGGTCCTGTTTAAAGAGGAGACCTTTATGAAGGCCCAGGAGGATGCATGCAAAGGGAAGCCAAGAATCAGAGAGAGTGAAGACGGCTAGCCAGGTGGACAAAGCAAGGGGCAGAGAAGGGCAAAGCTACACCAGAGGAGTTGCTGAGAAACTATTTGCCAGCCTGGCAAAACTGATGGGTAAAGAGGTAATGGATACCTCCCAATGCAGTGTCAGGAAAAATAGTTTTGCTGGCCAAACTCCACCGTTGTACCACAGTCAAGTCAACAAGGGGATTTCACCTGAAAATATGTGAAAAGGTTTCACCTAGAAAAGGGCAACCATTTGTTTGACAAGGCTAGCCTAGAAAGCATAAAATGATCCAAGGGTTTTAGGTTATAGAGAGATAGACTTAAGTCAACGTTAGGACAAACTTCATAATGACAAAATCAGTTTCCTAATGGTACCAGTTATCTGAGGGAAGGGGGAAATAGATGTAACTTGCTGGAGGTCTTCAAACAAAGGATGGACAGCCATTTATTGGGGCACTGTAGCTCTGGATTTGTTCAAAGAAGGGGCTGACTTGATGGCATACAAAACCTCCCCCCACATAGTCAACTCTGCGATTCAGTTTGATTTATGTAGAAAAGAAGAGGTGAAGTATTTCAAAATCAACACTGTCAGTTTTCGTTTCCTTCAGCGGTGTATATATAAAGAAGCAGTGACTGGAGTAACTACTTGTCTCACTTTTTATTTTCCCTGTTTTTTAGATATAGCACAAAAATACATTTGTTTCAATATTTTTGTGATGTTTCTGGGTGTTAAGCTCTATTAAGCTTAGTGATGTTCTAAAGATGTAAATTAAGTCTGGTTTTGGGGTCTTTCTGTCGCTCAGTAATTATCCGGTACAACTTGTGCTTTCCAGTAAAAGGAGAGATGGGTGGTACATCTTATGGATATAAGTGTGGAAGCTGGGCAGGATTTGAAGGATGTTTGGGCTGTTTTAAGGTGACGGGCCATAGTAGATTTAAGGGTGGACTAAATGGAGAGATTCAGGTTCTAAGGAGACTTAAACAGTAGATACCATTACACCTGTAGCCATGGAGCAGAGAAATCAGTGGGGTGGGAAGGGATCATGAAGAAGAGTGTCCTCACTGAGATCTAGCAACTTGGATCCTCATCTTGAGTAGCCTCAGATTTGGGAACATATAAATCCTGGCTTTTGATAAATACAGTCCACCGAAGTCTTGTAGGTCATTAGAAAGAAATTGGAGATAGTGTAGCACTGACTCCAGTCGTGAAACAGAAAATCTATCTGTACTACACAATTTTAGAGCATTTCAACTGTTGCCCTCTAGATGGTTTGGCCTTCAGCTCCCAGTAGCCCCAGCCAGCATGTCCAGTGTTTAGAGATTCAGGGAGATGAAGTCCAGAATACCAGAAAACTGAGAAGCGCTGCTCTAGAAGCACTGGGCATGTTTAACAGAAAGAGAATTGAGTTTGGGGAAGAAGATTTTTTTTGAGTCTTGGTACGGAATGGTCATGATTTGTTTGCTTAGCAGAAGACCAAGCCCCTCAAGGAGCCAAGATCCTTTTATGGGCCTATATGAAAGGAGTTCATTTGCAGTTTGTGAGGGCAGGAGATGGGTATTGTAACTCTTTTTCAGTAACTTCTTCTCTGTTGATTATATTGTGACTTGTTTTGACTATATATGATTGTATAGTATACAATATGATATAGATTCTATCAAGGAAGCCATGGCCCTGAATTTGCAAGACTTGAACAGGGCTGTCAATAAGGGGATGACTTAGAGGTCTCTCATTTGTAGGGTCACCATTATTTAAGTTGACTTAATGGCAATTAACAACAACAAAATATTTAGGGTGAGCTGTAATGAATCCCTTTGTAATCTTGTTGGTTACACATTGCTATGCACTAAGATAATTAAGTGATTAAAGATGATTATTTTTTTCCTCATCCCATTCCTACCATTTGCTTCTCTTCTGGTTTTGCCTTCTCTTTCTCTCTGCCCATTCTGAGTCTGCTTTTCACCCCCATCATCTTCTTTTAACTCTTCCCTTTCTAGTGATACAATTAAGGTAAACTAGGTGCAGAGGGTCAGGTTTTAAGACACTTGACTATTAAAACTGAAGACAACATAGATTGAATTTGGCATCCCCGGTTCTACTACTGATTTTTGCAGACCACACTTCTTGACTGGGTGTGAGGAGGTGAAAAGGTCGGATGATGCAGTTCAGCGAAAAAATGTGTGTAAACTCAGGTATTCTCAAAATTAAGAATTCTCCAGTCTAGATTCACTGGCCAATATTTGTAGCTATGGACTTATTACTATATAGGCAATATACCTCAGTCAACAAAGCCTCTAAGAAGAAACTCCTTTTTACAAAGGCTTTTTGCAGAAGCTCAGCCCAGCTCCCCACCTTTCTTGTCTTCTGTCTAGCTGGAAGGTTTTTTTGCAGCATTGGCTTTGAGAGGATGGTAAAGGAGGGCTGGGGAAAGACCTACTTTCAGTGTTGGGTTACAACACTGCAGTAAACAATGTAAAAAAGTTTGACCTGAGAAAGAACAGGATTCTGCTCTGGGTGATTCTGCTGTATCTATGTGTGCTTATGTGTAACAGGAGGGGTAAACAGCTGCCTCCACAATCAGCATGTGGGGAGAGCAAAACAGAAAGAGGAAAGCAGACTAGCCTGCCTCACCAGGCTCCCTGGCATGTTGAAAAAGCATAGGTTTATAAGTATCCCCCTAAAAACGGAAATTAGAAGAAAAGTGGAGGTTGAAGTGTTGAAAGAAAAAATAATAATCTGGGGATGCATTTCGGAAGAAGGTTTCAAGCAGTGTCTAGAAAATTCAAAATGCTTTTGTTTACTTATGCAAGGCTTACCTACTCTGATCATTTCATTTCACGTGGCTATAATGTTAGTTTTGAATAAAAAGTTTGCTGAAACATGTTGAACTTCTATTTTTGTGTGCATGTGGTATAGAAATCCATCTCTATTATTTCCATGTTATTTCTACCTCTGGAACCAAAGTTTCTGTTAAAGAAGTAAAGCCCAGGAACACATCTACTTCATTAACTGAGGTATAACTGCACTTGCCCTCTAAACCAAATAATAACCTCCTAATTAACCTTTAACAAACAAGGCATCTGATGAGTGAGCGTAGTGCACATGTTAATGAGGGCAGAAAGGAAAAAGAGATAGATGCAAATAGTGCTTAAGTGAACTGAAGAGCTTGTAAAATGAGATTATATGCTCTGGGATGACCTTCCACAACCTGACAGTTCCCAAAGGTTCTGGACTCCTACCATTCCCAGGCAGCAATCCAATCATGGGCTTTGTAGTCCATGTGGGAAAATATTCTAGGGTGAAGGAAGGGAAGGTTAAAAGGTGCCCTTTTGTAAGAATCAGTAACAAAACTAACAGTGACAACCCCATGCTTTTCTCTGCAAATCCCAAGGCCTGGCCAAGAACTAATTTTGTAAACAATGAGTTAATTGGAAGTAACTCAACTAGTAAAGGGATTTTGATTATTCACATTTGTGATAGGATTGTCCTACTTTTTAACATTTAACATTATCGAATTATTTTTTCGAGCTCTGGGTCACGCCACATGCCAGGCAGTGCTTGGACACTTTGTGGCCGTGGATCTCAGGAGCAGGAAGAGTAACCAGAGGCCCCATTAAACACAGAACGCAATCAGCATGTGAGTCACCAAGTGGAAACTTTTCACATCGCTGCACCTTGTCATGTCCATGCACTGTGGCTGTCAACAGAACTTTAATCTAATTGTTCAGACAAGCAAGGGGTGGAAAACAACAGTTTCAGCAAATCAACGTAATTTGCAGGGAAATGGGTGACTTGCTGGCAGGAAATGTAATGAGGTCAGAAGGGGCTTTAATGGCATATAACGTTTGAGCTTCTTAGGTTGCAGATCTCTAGGGCCATCCTCTCTGCTGTGCCATAGATCCAGAAACTGACAGGGATGCTTGACAGCCGGGCAGGTTGACACCTTCTGGCTTGCCACCAGGGGCTTACCTGCTAAGCTGCCAACAGGATCAGCTGCTGCAAAGCGATGCCCGCAGAACATCCTTTGCTCTGATGGCCTTCCCTTCTGGAGCGCTATCCAGCCCCTCCAGCGGTTTCAGCTTCCAAATAACACAAACCACTGCTTGTTTTTCATGGCCTGACACACCCTGCAAATCCATCTCCCAGCCATAAGCTACTGGTCAGGTGCAGCTTCTCCAGCAGCAACATGTCTTGTCCTCCTGCAGAAGAGGATCCTGGGGAAAAGTCATCCTTCCTTGAGCACTTGGGCCATCTAATCTGACATACCTCCCTCTAGCCCCTACCCCAAACAGCCTGACTTTGGAGAGGGCTATGAATCGAGCTCCAAGGTTAACCTGGCTGTTGCCATCAGGGACGTCTTTTAACTCTGTTTGGAGGAGGAAGAGGAGGAAAACAAGCACACACGCTACACCACTGTGCTGAAGCAAGGCGTTATGTCCCAGGGGCCATCTCAAACTGTTTCCATTCTTTGGGAAGGATATAAGCTAGACTGTCCTTTTCTGGTACTGGAATAGTATTTCTCCTCCTGTGCTCCCCTTCCCTCTTTGCACAGCACACACCATTCAGCTTTTGTTCCTTTAAATAGAAGTTTTACTCCTGTGCAGTGTGAGAGAGAGAGAGTGGCAGGGGAGGGGGAGACCTTCTTCTGTTTTAACCTACATTCCTCTTCCCTTCAAATCTGCAAAAGCAATTAAAATTTAAGTGGAAACCTCTGCACTGCAGTAGGGACTGGTGGGGGGCAGGCAGAGAAAGTCAGCCCTGTCATTCAAATGTTTTGTTCCACAATTTTCTGGGACTGGAGGTGAGAACTCTCTCCCTTTCTGACCTGGAGTGACAGACTAACACTTTGCAAAGCCCCCAAAGAGGGGCAGAGATATATGACACGGCTGCAATTTGGGGTTTGATGAGCTAGTTTCTAGCCCTAAATGCTCCAGTGTTTTGTCAGCTCCCACTCCAGGTTAGAAAATAATAAGTAGCACAGGCACCCAGTGACTGCCATGTTCTAGCACTGTCCTCCACAGTCTTACAGCCTCCTCTTCCTCTGTTGTTCTACAGTGTTACTGCCCTGGCTAGTCCGAGCTTTGGGGATCTTAAAAGATATCCCTTGATATCACAATTCGGCTGCACTTCTCTATTCCTCTCCACGTGCTTGCGAGGCCACCGGACAAGCACGTAAACAAGCTCGGCCGTTAATAGCCCTAAGATTCGAAATACAATACAGGCAGGCCAGAAATAGCTGACTCACTGCTTTAGGAGACCTCCAGGCAAGTACTCTAATTAAGTATGCACGCCACTTACAAAAGAGCCTCTGCCCCGCGCTGGCAGCTTGATGGGTAAACTATGCAATACCCAAGTACTCTGTGTTTGCATACTGGCTACTCTATTGAGAACTGCTACGATAACTCAATCATTCAGATTCTGACCTTTCGGAGGCTTTGTCTCCAACTCCGAATCTATTGTTTTCCCCCAAGTACGGCATAGCCCGCAGTCACAATTCTCCTTATAAAAACCCTTGATTCCAAGACCTTCCTCGGATCGCTCCCGAGTTTCATCCTGCCTTGCTGCCGCTTTGCTTGGCAAGCCTCCCCTCAGCTCCCCGTGCTCCCCCTACATTGCATCCCAGCCTCGCTCTCTATTTTTCTGGGCTTCAGGACAGGTGAAGTATCACCCAAACCAGCAATCCCTCTAAAAATCCCTCTATACCGCTCCAACCTTTATTTTCTTGAGTTATCTTGTATGAGTGTGTCGCATACACTGTTTTGCTTGTATTTAATAAACATCAGTTATTATTTCAACTTTTGTGTGCTCCCTGACTTGACCCGACCCCGTAGACATAGGGTTCACGATCTCGCTATGTTACCCTGCCTCTCGTAACGCTAAGCGGTGCTCTGAGCTAATTTTCCCCACCTTTAGTTGAGCACATATTGGTGTCCCTCCCGGGACCCCCAGTTCACATGAGTGTCGTCAAGATAAGTGAGGAGGGTTGCTCAATGACCAGCATGCTCTGTCATACCCTGAAAGATATTTTTGCCAGGACCTGATACCTGGATAGCCATCTGCTAGAGATACTCTAGCTTAGATTTCCTGCTTTGAGAAACAGGGGAATGGAGTAGAAGGCTTACACAGCCCCTCCCCCCAATTTGTATAATGTAGGAGCACAGAGCACCTACATGTGGTGCCCTGGGCTTGGGGTGGACTCATGCAAAGCTTGAAAAAGTTTTTTGGGCCTACAGTTTCCAACATTCCGCAGACAGTATGGCCAGTGGAGTAGTAATCCATCTCCCCAAGACACAGAAGAAACCACCCTATTCCAAACTCTGTATATATTGTGTAGCCAGGAAGATGAAGTTCACAGTTCTGGATTCTCAAGTTGTTTCCTTGATACTTCCTAATAAGTTGTTTTCAAGGAGTTGTCATGTTTTCAGAATCCTGCCCTGAAAGAAAGAAGAGCTTACATCTGTTGACTTAATGGGACTTGTCCAGTATTAACTTTCTGGACTGAAACAAAGCAGACATGAAAACTTACTCACAATGGAAAGTGAGAGAAGAGAGTGAGAGTGCCAGTTCAGGACAATCCTTCTGTATTGGTGCAGAGCCTGTTTGTTTTCAGTTCATGGTGAACCAGCAATGGGAGCCACTCCCATTGGAAGCACAAGCTGTAATTTTTCTAACCTCCACAGTCCCCCTGAATTGTGAAAACAATGGTTTGGGCTTGGGGTGAACTGCTCACACACTGTTCTAACATACTGACATTTTGGAGGGTGGGCAGAGACTGGGTTATCTCCAAATAGGCTCTCTCCTCAAGCAACAAAGAATTTTATCAACTAGTAATCACAAATAGATCATTAACTTCAAATTGTAAAAGCTGCAGAAGGATGATCCTGGCTGTGGGATATTCTCTGCAGCAGTAAATCTCATAGCCTTTCAGGCTGCCAGTTTTCATACAGCTGACAGATCCTCTGGTAATCTTTGCACAGGCTTCTGCTATATTCAAATTTGTTTCAGAAGGAGACCCAACAACCTGCTCTTACTCACACTAAGCTAGATTCTGGTAGCTCTTGATCACGACCAGAGTTCCACAGGCAGAAATCAAAGCTAGTGTGAGGTCAGAAATACAGACAAAACTGACTGCATCAAGGAGGCCCTTGCTCTGATGAACCTTTTTATGACACAGAATCACCTAGAGGCAGACTGAGAACCTCCTACTGAGAACCTCTAGAATAAATCAGCATCCTTGGCTTGAGATCCAAACCACTTATCTGAAATCTTTACTTTCACAACAGTCAATGGATTCCAATCAGCTAGCTCTTTGGGCACGAAAGTCTAACCCCATTAGAACATCTGGAACCACGCTGTAAAGAGATTTCCAACTTGCTCCCTTGACCACTTACATTAGAGATGACACTGTTTCCAAAACTGGTCCAAACACAAACCTTGCCTCAAGTGAGTTTCTCCTGCTTCTCGGCTGTGGGTCCATATGAATTAGTCGACCAAAGATGCTGTGGAAGAGACCAACATTCTTCCAGAGACGCTTTGCTTCTGGGAGGTCAGTTGGGCTTGGATAAAAGGACCCTAGCCAAGGAGACATCTGGTGATCCAATCTGAGCCAGTATGTGAGGAGGTTGTGTCTATCATGTGCACTGAATTATGTCACATCTGGCCCAGAACTTCTTGCTGCTTGGGGCAGAGTAGACAATGGTAGCCCAATCCGCAAGTCAAAACACATGAAGCCTAAGGGCAGACAACACATTTTGGTACCTCAGGCAGAGAATCTCACAATGGCCAATTCCCATGCTTGGCAGAAATAGAAATATAGCAATAAGGATTTATGCAGCAGACAATCTGGTGCCCTTTCATGATAAACAAAGTTTAGCTGCCTGGGGTAGCTGCCTCACTCTGCTTAATGTTAAGATTCCTATCTTCCGGGTTGGGGAAGAGTTGTAGCAGAATGCCAGATTTTTAAATTTTTTGTTAATGTTATTTATTTATTTCTGCATGTATGTATGTACGTATGTATGTATGTATTGGTGATGGGGGAAGAAAGAAAATGTGTGTCAATGAGAGAAAGAAGGGAAAGGGCTGAATGCTGCTTTCAGGCCCCTTTCTGCCTGCCGAAGTAGACCAGCAGTTTAATTATTTTTCTTTCTTTCTTCTTTTCTGTTTAAAAATTCCACTGTTCTCTCATGCAACTGAACGCAGCACAGCCGGGGCAGGCAGCAACCAGACTGTGGTGCCTTCAGACCATAGCATGGGGTTCTAGTTGCAAAGGAGCAAAACATGCTCCAGGTCTGGCTGCCACTGAAGCCACGTTCAGCCTACCACCAGTGAGGTAAAGGGAAGTCTGTGAAACTAAAGCACGAGGTAGTACAGGATACAGCTACCAACAATTTGCCTTGTTTTGCATCTGACTACAGAATCTCTGCACAATAAGCTACTGAGATGAATTAGACATAATATCCAGATCCAAACTTTTTAAAAGTTTGGTGCTTGGATTGACTATGTTTGGTTCACCATTTTATGGAACCTAATCATTTAAATGATATCTGGATTAGTATCTAGGCCTCCTCTCCTTCTGAATTACTTGGCATTACAAAATGTTTCTTAAATCTTGACCAGGGAACTATTTAGGCTGGCTTGATTTATTCCTAATGGAGAACAGGAGGAAAGTATAATAAAATCTATGTCCTACATGTTCAAATGCACTGGGAAAAAAGCCCTTCTACATTCTAGTCTGCAATCACCTGGGAATGAGGTTGGACGATTGAGTTGCAAAAGAGTCATACAAGGACATAAAATGTTACTGACCCCTTTCTCTCTTTATCAAAGTATTTTGTTTGGGGTTTTTTCCCCCCACCACAGCTCAATCCAATTAAACCTGACAGCTTGTTTACAGTGGTGGTGTGAGAAGGCATAGAGTACAACAGGACACAAACTGGGAGAATACAACAGCTTGGCATGCTGGGAGGAACTATATTTAGAAGGAAGGTAAGCAGCTGGCTCTGAGACCACCATCTCTACACCTGCTACCTACAAATCTCTTCATGCTGACACCAAGACATTTAGAAATCAGGGACCCATTCTAATCATCCATTTGTTTCTGTTTCCTGGTCTCATATGGGTTGCAGGGGGGAGAAATTCATGCTGAACAGGACAGGAACTGTTCTAGCCAGCACTGGTGCCTTTCTAGTATTGCTCTGAACCTAAATCCAAACCACAGCCCTTTAGTGCCTCTCAGTGGGCACTCATCTCCTGCTCTCCATCCCTGATTCAGCCACACATCCTACAGACCATCTGACATTTCCTACCATCCCACTTGTTCCTCTGAGAAGGTAGCCTCTACTCCAGAAAGACTGTACAATTCTGTTCCTTCAAGAAACTTCAGAATACTGACATGCAAGATACAGCTGCAACACCTTATGCCATGCAGTTCCCCTTGCACTCTCCAAATTGTGTTTTGATTCAGTTTCATTGTATTTGTCTGATACACATTTCAAGTTAGCCAATACTCCCAACCGTGGAGAAAGTGCAAAAGATATATTGGATTTCCATACTTTGAATAATAATGGTAGCAGCTGCAACAACAACATCGTAAAATTTATATGGAGTTTCCTTTCAGTGCATAAAGCAATGTACAATTAGCCCTCCACTTTTGCAGGGGTTAGGGGTTCAAGTGTTACCCCACTGGCATGCCCTATCTTGGGGACTATAAATTTGATATTAAATATGCCCGCCATGCCAGAGAGGTTGCCTGAATGAGTGTGTAGACAAGGAGGTCGAACAAACGAAAATAGGTCAGCCCAGGAAAATCCCCCGTCATGTTCCTCTAGGGGACATCAGGTTAAACACGTCCGCATGAACAAAAGGTTTTCAGCCAACCTGAGTGGATTGTTGGGTTTTCCCCTGGTTGAACAACTCTGACGTTAGTAAACCCTGCACTGCATCTGCATAAGCCAATCATGCAAACTACCAAGTTGCTATTTTGCTGCATTTCTCCCTTTGTTTTGGCCATTGTTCTTCCTGGGAAAGGGCCTGCCCTCAAGGTATGTTCTGCCCTATAAGTAGTCCTAGTTTTTGAGGGTCTCTTTGGAGAACTCCCCGCCATGCTAGGCACTCTGTTAGACGAGTGATCCCCTCAGCTGCTTCTCTTTGCTGAGCTCCGTTCTTCTCGCCACTTCCCGGACTGAAGACTTCAGGATAGGTGCAGTATCACTGCCTTTACACCCTCTCCACTGAAGCCCCTATCGATTTTCACCTCCTTCCTTTCTCAATAGGACTTGTGTGCATGAGTGAATGAGTGTGTTGGTGAGTGAGAACACATTTATTAATAACATCCAGTTATTGGGATGCTTGTCCGGCTTTTCGCTTGGTTGAACCCTGTAAAAATTGGGTAAAAGATTCTGCTGGGTTACCCTGCCCCTTGTTTGGCTACAGCCAGTGCTCCGCTAATTTCCCCAACCTTTGCATTTTTGGAGTAAATCTCAGTGTCTCCCAAGGGATCCCCAGAAGTCAGGGTAACACAAGACCCTTGTGATAGTTGAAAATCTGGAAATTAAAATATCTTGAGAACATCTCCAGGTCCTTCAGTGCAATTCTGTGGTGACGTTCTGGTGAAAGTGAGCCATAGAGTCATGCTCGAAGACCTAACAGTGCCTAGAGAAGTATTTTCTCTAGGAATCTCTAGCTCCTCCAGCACTACTCTGTGGCCCACTTTTGGCAGAAGTGGACCAGAAAATTGTGCAGAGAACCTAGAGATTCCCAGAAAGAACGTATTTTTTCCATGGTAGGGACAAATAGAGTAATATTTTTTAAAATAAATATATTATATAAATAAAACCACTCACAAATAATCAAATCTGCGAATGCTGAATCTATGAAAGCGGAGGGCCAACTGTATATAGAATCATCTTTAACAACAGCACTCTGTGTTATGACTGTACCATTCTATTCAGACATGAGAGTGCCCTCAAAGCAGGATAGCTTGCCTTATTTAGCCATTAATCACATTTATATTCCATCTAGTTTAGTCATAACAGGCTTTCTAAGCAGATTATGATAACAAAATACAAATACAACACGTTGAAAGCAACACTTTAACAATTTTTTTAAAACTCACAACTGATGATCTGAGCTTTGAAGGGACTCTCATGTCAGAGCCAGAACTTGGGCAAGTTACCTTTTTGGATTAAAACTCCCAGAATTCCCCATGATCATGCTAACTGGGGCATTCTGGGACTTACAGATTTTTGAAAAATAACTTTACCAAGCTCTAGAGAGGGCTTATCTTCAATGGTTCCTTGAGGTATTAAGAACTATCATGTCTTTGTTTCAGGATCAAAACTCCAGTATAAAGTCATTTTGTTCTACTGAAGATGGACTTTTGAACTGGAGCTATGAATCAGACTTCCCCATTATCCTTCAAAAGAGCTCTCAGTAGCATTGCTACCATGTTCTCCCACATAAAGAAAGATCCTGCGATTCCAATGTGTGTGAAGTATTTCCAAAGTGCATTAAAGGAAACCAAAGAACCCAAGGTGCGAAGTGAGCTCTTCTAGCTATCATTAATCCCCTTCCCAGCAAGTGGTGCCAGGAGATAATTTCAATAGACAGATTTTACCAGCACCTTGCCTCTTGAAAAAGGCAGTGATCCCAGCTGCACTAAAGGAAGAACAGGCTCAGCATAAAAGGTTAGGAAGGTATGACCCAGCCCACATTTTCCTTCATTTTTTAAAAACTTCTCTTGGCCTCAGCTTCCTCCTCCTTGCCTCTTCTTCCTCCTCCTTCCTCCTCTTCTTCCAGCGGCCAAGAAAATACATTCACAAAGATGAGGTGCTAAATTCCTCTTCCACTTCAAAGACGTTCCTCCTGGCTGCCTCTCCTTGATTCCTGGAACATCCCCTTGGAAACCTCTGGACACGACCAGCTGGCAAGACACATTACAAAACGCTCACTTCCCTCCTTCAAGGCACAGGTCCAGATTGCAGCAGACACTCACTAAGGTCGGCGAGAGGGGTTGGGGGCGCAGAGGTGGAGTAGGACAGGGAGCATTTCACAGCCTGCTTCACAGCGGAGCCTCTGAATGCCAGACACAGAGCAAGGTAGAAACAGAAAACCACTGAGCGGCTCAAGAAGCTGTTTCCTATCCAGGTGCTCCCTCATCACTGAGGATGCTATTTCACCTTTTGCTCAGACAGGGAGTGGCTGCTGAAGGAAACAAAACCACTTTTCTGATCTTTATGAAATAAAGATAATTGGCATGCCACCAGAAGATAGCCAACTCCCCCTTCTGCCCCCCCCCCGTGTCATGCAAAAGAGTTGTTCTTTTGCAGTCTGTCCTGCTGAGAGACATGATGGTTTTGCTTGCTGTGCAGTCTCCCTAGTCCAGGTTATGAGTCAGAGCTCTCTGCTGAAATCATAGGTTTGGTTTTGAACTTCATCAGCATTTTGGAAGAAGGGAAGGAAACCCCGATCCTCAAGTATGAATACCTAGGAAGCACCGGAAACACAGATATTTTATTTGACCGTTGCTTTGTGTGATTGAAAGGTGAGGTCTCTTCAGGAAAACCATCTCACTTCTCAGTTACATGGGTATCTTAACTGTTACAGGCCAGGAAGCAGCAAAGTGACCCTCGAGATGCTGTTCAGTTCCAACTTCCATCTATCCAAGTAGTCAGCATCATGATATGGATCACTTTCCATAGGTGTTGTCCAACCTCCACAATGCCTCAAGTTGCCCATCTCTGTTCTAGACTATGCCATCCTGCTGATAAACCAAAGGAAGTGAGCAACCAATAGGTTCAGTGCATGCAATCGTACATCCCCTGACAGACAAAAGCACCCCCAGAGGCCATTGCACAAAAAGTACCGCAATGTCTCAGCATCTGGGATTGCCAGATACTAAGGCCATTTCTGCACTCCACTGTTATAGCGCTATTATTCCACTTTCAACATCCTGTGGAATTCTGGGGTTTGTAGTTTCCTGAGGCCAAAGAGCTCTCTGGCTGAAAATTCTCAATGTCCCTCCCTCAACTGCCAACCCCAGGATTCCACAGGATGTTGAAAGTGGAATAAGAGCACTACAACAGTGTAGTGTGAAAATGGCCTAAGATACTGCTGCATTATCCTAATTCCACTTCAACTTCCAGCCTGTCCAGGCACTGCCAGACAGATGTGTCATTTCACTTACAGCACTGCTGCCCGATCGTAGGGACTGTTGGCTGTTTCACATTGACTCTTCTTATCAAACACAGGCCTGAGTTCAAATACCACTTTTTGATCATTGTTAGCGGCATTATTTTCACATTCTGTGCCTTTTATGATATATTTAAATATATTAAATAACATTAATATATTACCTGAAGGACTTCCAAAAGCAGCTTCTTTCCTTCTTTTATGAACAGGAAAAGGGGAAACTAGTGCTGGTAAAATAGCTGTGCTAAAAACTGAAGGCATACACAGAAATTGAAGACATACCCAGCACTGTTAATTTTTCATAGTTCACATAGCTGCTTATTTCATGATAAAATGAGCCTGTTTCCTGTTCCTTATTTTGCTATTCAATTGCACATTAGTTATTAATGCAAAACTACCACCATCACCCAGCTTTGTGGTTTCCAGAGGGCTTTAACCACAGAGTAAAACTGCCAGAGGAATAAAGAAGATTTAATATTAGTAATAAAATGAAAGAAACAAGGCTCTCAAAATGAACAGTATGTGCAGATGTATTTAATTGCTCACAAATAACTGTGTGAACTTTCTTGGAGAATGCAAGCCTATTTCAAATCTGGTCAAACAGGTCAGCCTGCTTGCAGCAGCCAGCAGAGTTCCCACAGGCATAACTAGAAGCGCCATATTGAAATGGCACAAAATGGCAGCCAAAAGGGGCACCCATCAGATTTTGTGGGATTGTGGGATTTTTAACAAGGAACATGCATAACATTTTTTCTGGTTGTGATGGTCTGGAAAAAGGCCCGGTTCATTTGAAAATGATAGCTGAGCTTGGAACAGTTGTACTTTGGGGCTATATCTCACTGAACCATGGTTATACTTCCAAGTGATCTCAGAGGATTAAGCTAATAAGCCATTTAAAAAATTATTGGCCTTCTCCTGTGTCTACAAACACAAGCAAACACAATTCTATATGAGGATTTTTCTACACATGGTATTGCTTCACATTGTGTTGGGTGGTTAATGCACCCGGCCCAGTACTGTTTTGATGGATAGTGGATCACAGAAGGTGCAGGTTTTCCCCGTCCCGATACGTAAAATCTGTATTGGCTTGACAGCTGTTGCTGGACTACAGCTTCAGTGAGCCCTCCCCACTGGCTGTGCTGGCTAATCCAGTATCAGTTCAGGAGAGCTGCACGTCGCCCAGTGGTGCCTACCCTTTTTTAACAGATGCCAGGGGACTGAACTTGGAGCCTTCTGCACGCACGACACGAGCTCTTCCACTGAGCTATAGCTCTTTCCGTCACTATGTATTTGATTATGCATTCAGCAGACACCTTGGGATTGCCTTGCATTCAGGCCTTGACCTAATGGTTCCACTTTTTGACCCTCTCTGCCTTCTGGGGTTGCACTGATTAGCACAATAGGAATGACATACATCGGCAGTCCTTAAGCAACCGCCTGCCTAGGAAGTCTGTAACAGGCAGGCCATTCATTTCTAAGACAATAAAGCGGCACAGAATTGGATCTGGATACAGAGCAATGCATTCAAGGTTCAGGATACATCACGTTTCACGCTGTGCTGTGTTTGGGCCAGACTGAAGTGGCGGTGCCCTATGAACACCTACTTGGGAGTAAGCCTTTTTTGAATTAAGGAGGCTTGACTTCTGAATAAATATGCATAAGGTAGTCCTGCTTATCCAAGGCTTCATCCTGTCACTTTCATAGCTCGGTAACCTGAATGCAGATCTGTATGTTTCTCCTTCTGCTGTAGCCACTAACCACAACTGGAAGAATGCTCTAAAGAGGTGGTGATGTGGAGAAAGTAAATTTGAACATCAACTCATTTTGATCCGCTATCTCAATGGAATTCTTCCAGGCTTGCTGTTATCTGCTTGTCACATTTATATGCTACCTTTCCTTCAATGCACTCAAAGCACAAAGCACAGCTCTTTCCCCACAACCCTGTGAGGTAGGCCAGGCTGAAAAAAAGTCACCCACTCAACTTTCATGGTCCTCTGGCAACCACGATCAGGTTTTCTCAAGATCCATTACAATGTTTTAACCCTGCATCATTCACACAAGCTGGGAAAAGAATTCATGGTGCTCATATTATAAAAAAAATGCAGTAGTTGGAGGACCAAGTGCAGGTGGCATGTGATTCTTGAGGTGTTCTGGTGCCAGCATCAACCCTGCTGCCAAGAGTAGAAAGTCCCATGTGATGTCACGGACTTGTATCTTGGAAATGTTGTTTTTGATTAGAGTATAAGGTGAGGAGCTTTTGGGAGTGGGAATGAATGGAATGCAGGAAGTAGTGTTTGTGGAGATTCAAATGAGGCTGCATGACAGTTGGAAGTTCAATTAGACAAGGGTTTTTTGGAGACAGCCTAACACTGGAGTCAGAGAAGAGCGTTTTGGTTGGGGTTTGGTATGGTTGGTCAAATTGGCTTGAGAGGAGTGTGAGTGTGTGTTGTTTTAAATGTAATAAATAATTAAATTCCGTAAATAAAGAATTGTTTTTGTTTTTATACACTTTTGAACTCTCGAAACATTATCTATCTGAGAGCTTGGCTTCAGACAAGATATCTGTTGTGTCAGCAGTGAATGTGGAGAGATGATGTCCACTGAGGATGGAAGTTGCATAAATCCTTACAGGTACCCTGAGGGCATGTAGACAATCCCCACAGCTGGTGTCACACAAGGGAGACAAAAGAAAGTCCTTATATTGTGGCAAAGGTGGGGATCAGGGAAAGGTCTCACTCTTGGTAATTGCAATGAGCACCATTTGGTAGGTTAAAGGGTAGAAACCCCACAGTGGTGGTTAAAGGGTAGAAACCTCACATTTGGCCACAGTGATGGGATTCCATAAAAGGAGCCCCCACAGCTGGTGGCACTGGTGGGATTGCCTGAGTAGGAACCCCAGAGTTGGTGGGATAAGGGTTGGAAAACCTCCACATCCCACCCCATTCCTGACCTTAACCCCATACTAGTGGTTTTATTATGAGTTCCTCTCCACTGAAGCAGCACACAGATACACATAGGCAGGAACAAGCCCATCTCCTTCTGGCTTTGGTTTGATCCCCTTGTCACAAAACAAAAACTAATGAGGGAACTAGGACAGCACTGAGCGAAAGTGTTCCTATCAGGTCTGGAAGTGCAGCGATCTAATTTACTGCTAGGAACAGCAGCAGGGCCGGGAGACCCCATAACGAAATCTATCCATCACTGTCACTGCACCGCCAGCACTTCTGCTCCACAGAATCACACATTCCTTGTTCCCAGGCACCCTTCCGTCCTGTGCAAAAGCTTCCCTGCTACTGCTTGGCTGAAAGCCCAGTATCTGCTAATACTGGCAGAGTTCAAAGTGCCAGAAGAAAGATTAACACGACTGGCAGAGGTCCAGCGGGCACTGGATAGCCACTAGATAGCAACATACTTCCTCTGCCACCACAAGAAACAAATTCACCCCAAATTTGGTGGGTTTTAGTCAGAGGGCTGATTCACTACTGTGACTAAAACTGGATTAGCAACCAAGTTGCTCCTTCTTCTCCAAGGCCCTACTATAACCTCAGGCATTCTTCTTGTTGCTGCAATCCCATAGCAGTTACTAACAGTCTGTAAAATAGAGAAACCCAAGTAGAATTGCATTAGGATGTGCTTTCACAGAAGGAATCTAACTACACCATCTTTAAGTCCAAAAAATTTTTGAGTCCTTACTCTTAATGTAATCCAGGGTCTGTATCTGTAAAGCTTGGAAACAATACTTTTTCTTTCTAGACTACTATTTCCAAAATCTTCCATCCAGCATGGTCTCTGGCCTGACTAGGAAACTCTGGGAGTTGTAGTCTAATGAAGTAACATTTCCATGCTCTGTATGTCTGTTTGTAATATCACAGACCACCAAAGGGTGGTAGAGCTAGAACCAACTACCGTAACAAAATTTGGCTCCTTTCTCGTGGTAATTGCCTCAGTTTAGCTATTGCTGTGCTGGGGGTTTACTTGTTCTGGACAGTCGCTTCCCGAAAATATGGGGCAATGAAGAAATGTAGAGGCAGTCCTACTAACTAGGCAACTGCTGCACATTTAAAATCAGGAAGACAGCATTCAAACAGTAGGAAATCAACTTGGATGAACTCTGTGTTTACAACAACGGGTGCTTCCAGATGGACGGCTCCTAACAGTACAAATCAAAAGGTAGTGTACAGCTTTTATTTCATCTTTTCCTCCCTAACAGTGTCTCTCTTCTTTGTGTGTGTAGGAAGAAAACTGACAGAAAGTGGTATGAAAACCCAAGAGGGTTTCAAGTGGAAGACGTCATCTGCATACCCTCCCCCCATAAAATTCGGTTTATGAGGCAGGCCAGTTACACAATGAAAACCACAGATAGCAGCACCCAAGGGTATTTATTATGGATCAGTTTTGCATGGCCTGCAAGCATCCTAAAATAGCTTCTTTCATTTTGGAAAGTCTCTCTCTCTCTCTCTCTCACACACACATACACACCTCCTCTCCTTTGGCACAGGAAGACATATTGATTCCTAGCTACTCCTGCATACCTGATTGTGGGAAAATTAAAGGGAAGAAGAGAGCTGCCACTTGGATGAAGGGTAGATCCAGCTCCACAACAGGTAAAGATTTTGAAACAATTCAGCCTCTGCTGCCCTGACATGGCTGTGACAGCCAGAGGAGCAGCAAAAGTCATTCTGCCGGAGTACAAAGCTTCTTGGCTTCATATGCCAGCTTGTGTGCTGGTTCCATATTTGGGATTCTTGCTGAAACCTCCCTGGAATCACCAGTGGGAACCTGGCACCATTTGAGGGCCTCAGTGGGGGTGGCACTTCGGAGAACTGACAGTCCAGAGGTGGAAATGACTTGGCTTTTTCAAATGACAGGCAACTTTAAGGCACATACACACATAAACAAACACACACATGAGCCTGGAAAAGTTGCTTTTTGGACTACACTTCCCAAAAATCCCCAACCTACTGGCTGATGGATTCTGGGATATGCAGTTTAAAATGTAACACTTCCATGCTCTGGGAAGGGTTAATTTCATAGGATTGAAAAAAGACCATTAATGATGCTATTTGCAGATTGTCTTTTCCTGGCTGCCCAGCAAGACAGCTGCTGAGCCAATCACTGGGGTTCCTCACCGGCTATGATGGATCTTTTAGTATCACAAAGACTACAAAAAGTAATACTCAGCCCTAAATTTTAAAGCTGCATGTTCTTTGAAGTATATAAACCAAAGGGGATCAGATTTAGGAAGGTAACCTGCTTAAGTTCTACAAAAAAAAAATTAAAAAAGGTACTCAAGCTAATTTATTTACATCTATTTTGTCCTAACTGATTATACTAGTAAAATATATGTAGCATGAATCTGGGTGGTTTGATAAAAGATTCTGGACTGAAGTAATATTAAAAATGATGTCCAGTCAGGAAAACAATTCACTGTGTATGGGTCTAGGCAGCTATAAATCTGTTCTTTAATTGAAAATGGGAAGAAAGCTCAAGATTCTATCTTATATTACCAGATTTTGCACTATACCATTCAAGATGAGGTAGTGTAGCCATGCCTATTATTATTATTACTATTACTATTACTACTACTGCTGCTGCTGCTGCTGCTGCTGCTGCTGCTGCTGCTGCTGCTGCTACTACTACTACTACTACTATTATTATTATTATTATTATTATTATTATTATTATTATTATTATTATTATGCTATATATTGGCATCTTCCTGTGTATTTCATTTGGAATGGAACTGTCTTAGATATCATAGCTTTTCAGTATGGTTTCTCCAAAGCCGCACCTTGTTTTTTTCCCAAAGATTATCTCTCCTCAGCTCTTAACACTATATCACACACAATTTAAGGCAACAAGAATATTGAACTCAGGCGGGCAGAGGGAGATTCCTGTAGTCTAGTGTCTCCAGATACCTCTAGAAGTCCCCAACAGGGCAGGATGGAGATGGTTGTCTCCTTTTGTTTCTTCTTAGTGTTTGCTACAGCTATTCAGCCAGGTCTGTATGCTACCAACATATATGTAGGTAGGCTACATGTTAAGATTTGTATTACCCTTCCTTATCTAGTTCCTTTCAGATGTATTGGACTATTCTTCACATCTCTCTCACACACATACCCACTCTTACACACATCAGCATAGCCAATAGAGGATATATACATATCTAGAGGGTACAGCCTATGACCATCACACAAATCCTTCAATAGGAATGTCATTCCTGTTGGAAATAGGACGGACTTTCCCTTATGAAACCATCACACCCAAGCTAAGCAGGAATTCCAGGGCATAGCTTATTTCCCTCTGCAAGCCTAAATCAAAACCTAAAGGATCTCTGGCATCCAGGAAGAAGGAAACCTGGCCCTTGATAGTCAGAGGACTTGAAGCTGAAGGCTAAATAACATAATTCCTGCAAAAAAAGGAGGGGGGGTTGGCCATCCCTCTCAGAGATGTTGCAAAGCCTGAGATTTTGCAGAAACCAAGTTCCCATTAGATCAAACTACTACAAACAAAAATTTCACTGCTCTATGTCTCAAAAACTGATAGAATCTTAGTGTTAGAAGGGACTAGAAAGTCCATGTGCCACAGCCCCTGCCACGCAGGAATATACAAGTGTAGCACTCCTGAAAGATGCCCATCCAATCTCTGTTTATAGACTCCTGAAGAAAGAGAATCCACCACCTTCTGAGGCAGTTAGTCCCATTAAGTAAACCTGAGGACCACTGACCAAGCATCTCCCTGGGCTGAAGGATGGGAAGGGAGATGCTATTACGACATAAAGAGGCAAGCTGAACACGGCCACAACCACGCTAGACTGAAGGCAACTTTATTGGGAGGGCCAAGTAGCTAAATGTCATCTCATTAAATTTAGGGCTCTCTTTTCTCTTGACCACTGAAATGCACGGGCCACCAAGGATGGTAGTCTCAGGACAGCAGCAAGCGGTGCAGCTCCTGGCTGGAAGTGACAGGCAAGGAGCAGGTAAAGTTCTCACACAGATAAGCAGTAGCTCTTCCATCTTTCTTCTCCACAGAGGAAAGGAAGCCAAGCTGTTGGTATAGGAATCCTCTTGTGTCCCCATCAGCAAAAATCAGCACCTGAAGCAGAGAGGAAAATGGGCAAAACAATATAACGTTATACAGATACACACACACACACACACACACAATATGTATATGATTTCAGACTAAGTTGACCATTAAGACACAACCTACTCCCATTTTTTCTCGACTGCATGCAGCACAAGTTAATATTGTGAGTTAAACTGAGTTAATCTGAATTAAAACCTCACAAGGCCTTTCTACTGGCATCTCTGAAGCGGCACATCATGGACTCTCTTGCTCACTGCTTGTGGCACCCTGTAATTTTCATTATATCAGTTCAGGTGGCTCACCTCCACACTCTGTGACACTACCAAAACATTGTTTACCCACAATCAACCAGAAGCAGTATTCAAAAGGCAGTTCTGCACAATACCTAATGTAACATTATATCATCAGACAATGCTGTAATATTTACTCAGAAGTCCAGTTCAACAAAGGTCCTCTGCAACTTTAATTAGATACTTCCTTCTTGAAATGTTCGTTTCCAATAACTTCTTGCTCAGTGCATCAGCAGCATTACTCAGTCACTACCTGTTGGTTAGTTGATTTCTGTTCAGTAAAAGCTTTAATGGCTTGTTTCCTTTTGTTTTTTTAAAGCAACTGAAAAATAGTTTTATCTCGCAATAAAATGAAGAAAAATGGGAGAAAACTGATAATAATTAGTCATTTTGTGGAGAACAAGAATTGATTATGGAGCAATCCATCAATAATGCTGCTGAACATAAAACAATTAGAGCCAACAGCTGCAAGAAGAAAGTTTCTAATCCAAGGCTCAGAAGTCTTCAAAAGCCTGAACATGAATTTAACTACATATGTTGAACAGAATGGCAATATAAATAGATGTTAAGTCAAAAAAATTACTACAAATCATTCTGAAAATATTCAGGAAGACAATACAAGGATGCTGTGCACTGGCCACAGTGTTGTTATTGTTGCTGTTGTTGTTACTGATGTCCTTGGGTACCTTCAAGTCATTTCTCATTTATGATGACCCTAAGGTGAACCTCTGATGGGGTTGTCTGGGCTCAAAGTGTACAACGCACTCAAGGTCACCCAGCCAGTTTTCATGTCCAAGCAAGGAACTGAACTGTGGTCTTCAGGGCTGTAGTCCAACGCTCAAACCACTATGCCACACTGAGCTCTCAGTGTATGTATCACCCACACAAAATAAATCAACAAAGGATAGTAATTCCACACGAAACAGCTTGTGTAGAAGCCCAGAATATTTCGCATGGAAGACACTGCCCCTGTGCAGTCATTTCAGCTAGATGACTTCCAGATCCTTTCCAGTCATATTCTGACACCGCCTGCAAAGAGCTCTTGGAACACCCATCAGCTTCTCCCTCAGTTCTGTTGCTCTCTCAAGAGAACAAGCAGCATAAACAAAGCAACAGTCTCTAGCAGCCAGCCAAGATAAAAGCGGGAGGTGGAACATCTTGATTTTAATTCAGGACATCCCATGTGCACTGCCTGTCTCCTGTTTTAGGTGCTGGGAGTTTCCAGGGCCATCAGACTCAAATATGAGGTGAAGACCTTTGCTTCAGGCAATGAAGCCTGGGAAGATGTTTTTTTTCCAAGTTGTTACCCTAAATATCAGGCTCTGCAACGATCTACTAGGACCTCAACCACGTAAATTCTCCTAGTTCAACATTCACTGATGCTGGGGGAGGTTCTGGACAGAAGGAGAAGAGTCAGATGTGACTCATTCAAGCAGGTCTCTCCTCATCCAACCTCTGAGCTACTTAGGATCTGGAGCTGTGAAGCAGTTTGGGGAAGGGCACCTCTGCTCCCCTCCTTCCTATTACCCTCCCTCCCTCCAGCCCCATCTGTGCCACAACTAAGCTGTGATCCACACAATCATACTGCCGTCACCCCCGCTTGCTCAACAGGCTTCAAACATGCTGCTCTAATTGAACTCAGATGGCATTAATCACTTTTATACCATGCCAGCTTCCTACCCACATGTAGAATTAAGAGCCTGAGTCCAAAGCCCATCTCAAATTCTAGCCAGCACTGCTGCTGTCCCGATGTTGGACTGCTGCAAGATCATGGGAGGAGCTGAATGTCACACTGGCACCACAAATGAAACAGCTGATCTCCTGGATCTGCTGCCTGCCCAGAGAATGAGTCTGTCACAAACCAGCTTTATCCTCCATGCTGCAGACCCGTGGTGGGAGACTGGATTGGTTTTGCATGACAGAGTGGCCCTGAAGACCAATCAGACGGACCAGATGATGCCCACCCCACCATCTACCTCAGTTCCCTCCCTCTGATGCCACCAAACCCTCTGAAATACTCCCCCACACATACATGTGCCATGTACTAAGGCACCCACTGGCCACATTCCTTGATGCTTGCAATATTCAACAGCAGGAGGAACTGTATGCTCCAATCACAGCTCCCAGTTGGACCCAGCAGCTGTAGATGCACAGAGCCCTTTTCTCACTAAGATTCATATGCAGGTTGAAACTACAAGCTTGTTGCTGGTTTAAGAATCCTCGTTTGTTTGTGGAGTAACAAACCAAGAGTTTATGGTAAGTGAAGGTTTCCCAGTTAGTTTTACTTGTTTGTGTGAAAGGATGAGTGAACCAGCAATATTGATTCACAGGCACCAGCATGCTTTTCATTCACTGTAAACCAGGATAAATCAATCAACCTGGTTTGTCATTATGTGTGAAAGCTCCTTGTCTCTAGTCACAGTATTAACATTGCTTAGTATCAGAACTGGATCAACAGAGACATAAGCAACTCTTACCTTTCTGGACTGTTTACACACCTTGTTAAAGTATCCAGAATGGCCTGTGGTCAATGACAGGATATGAGACTAGCTAGTTAAGCAAAGTAAACCATCTAAGAACCCCACTGGATCTAACAGAGAATTTGTATCCAACAGTGGTCAGCTAAATATCCTGAGAAACTCCGCAGTCACATTCTGAAAGCAAAAGCACTCTCTTATTCCATGTTCAGAGGACCTAACATTCAGAAGCACATTGTCTAGTTATCATGGTTGACCACAGAGCTTGTGGAAATTACTTTTGGGGAATATAACTCCCAGACTTCATCGTACTGGCTGACAGTCCACATTCCCTCATGCTCAAATTGCATCTTTTCCACTACAAATCTCTGAGTGTGATGAGTGTGGGAGGACTGTTCCACACTTCATTATTACTGTTTAAATAAAGAGTCAGATTCCATCACTGCACTATTTTTTCCACAACAGCAGTGTTGCAATGTGACCTCGGAAGTCATGCCTCCAGAAAAGAATTGGTCAGCCTCCCTCCTCAGGTTCAGCTCCACCTGCCTGCTATCTTTGTGTGCAACATTAAAAAAAACTTGACTCACCAATGGCATTTTTTTAAGCACACTCTCAACTGCACAGCTTTTGCCTCTTTCTTCAAAGGCAGGATCTCTTACATCTTAAATGCCTCTGTGTTTGCCTCTCTTCCCCCCTCACTTTGTCCTTTTAGCGACACATGCACTGTAATTGAATTATACCTGGCTGCTTCTCTAAGTACCTGTTCCCTGGTGCAAAGCCTTCCTCTGACTGACAGCTTCCACTCTGACAAGAGCCTTCTTTTTATTGTTCTCGGATTCATCTCACACCTGGAAAATGTCCCATGTCCTCTTTCCTGCACACACACACACAGCCCACTGGCTCTTTCACTCCAGTGATGTTTCAAATTGGGGCCTTCGGGGTGTTTTCTAGGCCAGATCAAAGCTGCAGAGGCTCCTGCCGCAGAGTCATCAGGTCACCCCTGTTAGAAGCATTCTCTAATCATGCCTGAGAAATGAACGTCTGCAGTGCTAATTAATTTTTACAATACAGAAATTATTATTAGCTCCCCTGGGTCCTGGGCGGTAATGGAAAGCGCACTGGGATGAAACTTGTCAAGAGCGAGGATCAGCTACCTTTGTTCAAGGTGTAAAACAGGACAGGCCATGTGGAAATCAAAGAGGATGGGAGATACACTAAGTACTTCTGTCATTACAAGATAAAGGACTTCCTTCTCTCTCTCTGTCAGGTGCGCGTGTGCGTGTACACACACACACACACACACACACTCACATGCAGGCTACTTTACCAGGGAAGGATGAAACAAGTGGGAATGGAGATTGGAAGTGGCAGAAGTATCCTACTGTTGTCTCCCATGAAAACTAAGTTGACAGTTCTGCAGCGTATGTATGTGAGCACACACACTCTCTTATAAACACTCACCCACACGCAATGCATGAAAAAACAAAAACGCACCCGACCTCACTATCATATTGAGAAACAGCATTCCCCACATCAGCTGCCAAGGAAAAGCAGGGTGACAGGTCATTTCTCTAAAGCACCACCAGGCTGGAACTGGAAGTATAATGAAATAGGCACAAGCTCCCTCTAGTGAAGGGAAGATTATAGGGATTCTGGATCATTTCAGAGGAGGCCTACATGTCCCAGCCTATAATCCTTCTGTCCTGGAAAGTCAGGTGACATTAGAAGGCCAATCTTGTGCCACTGAGTGATAAAAAGCTCCCAGCACTGCTACCATCCCTCAGTCTCATCTAGTGGTCAGTGAGGAAGGTAAAAGTATTGGCAATCACTCAGAAGTCAGTGTTATGCCTCCTGCTTGCCTGACTGCCCACCTGCCTGTCTGTTTCTTGCCCAAGACATTTGGTGCTGATCCTCCTAAAATGCTGAGATGCTATTTCCTGTCAGATGGCTGATAAACAATGAACCCATTTACAAAATGGCATTCTTACAGACTGTGGTGTGTAGGAGCCAGGGCTAGCGACAGCCACTGCTTTCCCAGCAAGCACAAAGAGTAAACAGATTTTGGAAAACATCCTTGTAAGTCAAGATAAGCACATTGTGTAGGCCTTATCAACTGCATCAACAGTTATTCACAACTGTTATCTACCTAGATCCTCAATAATACAAATCCACTTCCCATTTGGTTACAGCCAATAGCGCATTACATCCATTCGCAGGTGAAGTTTTTTTGTAAGCTGCTTTGAGCCCCTTCCTGGGACAAAGGCAGGGATATTCATAAAGAAATAATAAATAAAATGAATAAAGTTTAACACTCACCCTTCTGTTCCTAAGTCAGCAATAGCATCAGCTGCCTTAAACCACATTTATGAAAAAACTATCACCCCAACTCAACAGTGTCTGCATACCTCCAAACACTTTATATTTTCAGCCAGTATCTGGTCTACATACAGCTTGCTGTTACTTTTTCAGTAAGGCAAAAATCACAGCCACTGTCACCCAGGCAATGGTATTATCCCAAAAGTTTACCCTTGGTCCAAAAGACTCCCTTGAAAAGCTCTCCTGCCACGGTCTGCCCTACCACTCACACTTTCCTTCACACTGTTTTTCCTCCATACCTGCTGTCTGACGCCTGACCTTTCTGACAACTACCAAAATCATCTGTTAACTTTCTTGGGCAAATCTCTTTGACCTCCACCTCCAAAAGATTCTCCTTTTGACACAGCTCTTCTGTTTCAACCGGGCCCATTCAAGCCTGGCCAAACAGTCCTTCTGTGGGCCATCCCTTTGTGCCTGGTCAATTTCCCTGGTGCGTTCAGATCATCTTCAGGACACCTCACCATCCATATCACCCTTCCTTTAATATATTTTCTGTCTGTCACTCTCTCTCACTGGCTTTATCTTGAATTCCAGGAGTGATTAATTACCAATTCATGTCCAACCTGAAATTCATTAATTCCTTTCTTGCAGCCTCCCTGAGGTCCTCTTGCTCAAGCAGGATAAAGGAAACCCAGAGCATTAGCACTCAGTGGACAAAGGAGATAATGAAATCCTCCATAATTACCCTTAGGCCATTAGCAGGGCAGAGAATAATAAACCAAAAAGCAGACCTAAGCCAAAAGCAAACCTCAGACCTCTGTCTACCAACAGTCTCTGAAGATTTCTGTGCCTGAATCTTTCCGTCAAGTCTGTGATTTTGAGGGACGCATTATGTCTAGATTAGGGCAATGCTGAGTCTTCTCCAGTTTCAGCATTCAACTTTTGAACTTACTATTAAACGCTACTGAAGAGATGGCTGGGGAAATCACCCTTCATGCAGAATATTTACTTTGTTTTGACCACATTATTTTATTCCTTTGATGGAAGCTTCCTCTCAGTGCCATTTCCATTCTTCTCTGCCGTCGTTGTCCATAGCCTCATTTGTTGTCACACTGACATCTAATTCAAGCCTCAGTGGTAATCCAATTGCCTTTGTTCATAGGTATCCATAGGATCATCATGACAGATGAAGCACTGTGGTATCCAAGTGCTGGACCACTAAAGCTAACAGAATTAAACACGACTGAGGGCAAGTTAGGTCATGAACTGGGTGGGAAGAAAAGAAGGAAAATGGCATTGACAAGAACAGGAAAGGAATAATGTGAATTTGTTTTGCAAAGAACACCAAATATCACCCAAACTGGGACACACAATTCAATGAAAACAAGAAAGGTAGTTTTGTGTTAAGGCTGAGCTGTACGCAGGTGTCACAAGGGAACAGGGGAACCAAGAATTAAGCTGAGGAGTCAGAATGAAAGGACCAAGCCAGGAGGCAGCAGCTGAAGGAAGCACAGAAATACATCAGAACCACAAAGACCACTATCCTCTGAACAGATTTCAGTCCAAACAGGAAGCCTTTTGTAATCCTTCCAGTCTAGCACAGATCAACACTCAGCCTAGCCGGGTGGGGCCAGTCCAAAGCAAGATAATACTGTGCTGCTTAAGATGGTGTGCCAAGCCACAATTTTCAGACACAGAGCAGCTCAATAAAGAGCCAAGAGGTTCTCAGGTCTAGCTTGGATGGTTCATGACCTTTTGGCTCTGTTCTTAACCAAGTGCTTTTCTAAAGATGCCACTCCTTCCCATCTGAGTTTGTAAATCGGTCTGTCTCTAATGCTTGGGTCAGAAAATATGGAAAGCCCTCCACAAAGAGGGAAACCTGAAATATGATCCTCATGCTCCCCTTCCCTTGTAGTTCCAGTAAGTGTTATCTGACACATTTTGGTGTAATCGGTATAATTTTGACCATATTTCAGTGGTTTCTATGGATGCATTTTTCTGAATTTTTGGAAGTCGCCAAGCCAACGACATCAGCATTACAGTTGCAAATTTTTATGCACGAAATCTAAAGACTATGACCATCCACCTTCAACATATCAAAAACGGAGCTGTGTTCCCAGGAAAGTGGGTGACATAATTCTGTTTCACATTTTTGTCTTCGTAGCTGCCTCTCAACTGCCAGTTAAGTCCAACAGTACGGTCCACTGTTAGGGTCATGTAGGGGAAAGAACTATAGGGGGAAACCACCATCAAATGGAAAAGGACCAGCTAAGCACCCAGCTTTCTCCTACAATTCACTGATGCAAGAGAAGCAACAGCAGCTGGGCAGCTGAACAGAGGTATTGTGTTACTGTGTGCCTTCAAGTCGTTTCTGACTTAGGGTGACACCATGGTGAATCTATCGTGGTGTTTTCTTAGCAAAATTTGTTCAGAGGGTGTTTGTCATGGTCTTCCTCTGAGGCTGAGAGTGTGTGACTTGCCCAAGGTCACCCAGTGGGTTTCCATGGCTAAGCAGGAATTTGAACCCTGTTCTCCAGAGTCATAGTCCAATGCTCAAACCACCGCATCACTTTGGCTCTTGACAGAGATATGCCCAGTGATGTATTTAAGTCTTTTGCTCCAAGTCTCAAGTCGAGTCTCAAGTCCTTGCAAGATACTTTCAAGTCAAGTCTCAAGTCTGGGAGTCCCAGATATGCCCCATCTAACTTTGCCTTCATGTGCTGTCAGCCCAGGAAAACAGCTATCCTTCCAAAGATGGATCTCCAGCTCCAGTTTAGGTGTATGAGTTACATCTAATTTCTCTTTCCACCCTGAAACAGGCTTCTTTGTTATGGCTGATTTCTTTTCACTCCAAGCAGAATGTTACTGTGTTGCTTTTGTGAGAGAATTCATTACTGGAATTACCGAATTATTACATACATCCTGGCAGCTTTAGCCACCAGCCCTTTGCCCTCATAGTGCAAAGAAGGATGTCAAGCCATATGCTGCTGTTTTGTTTTTTGTTTGTTTTTTTAAATCTCACAATTTGGCTTATCTGCACAGCATGCCCATCTCCTGGGGGAAGTGAGTCAGAGATGTTTCATCATCTACAGGAAGGAAGATCAATGGATGGGAAACAAGAGTTGCAAAGAAAATAAAGACACTGTCTTCCATGCATGGATCATAGGTTAATTTAGAAGATGGGTTCTTCCAAGGCTAGACAATCCAGGCCGCTGTATCACCTCTTCTTTTATGTGACTATCTTGCCTCAGGGTATACTTCTACCTAGTTTGTCCACACATGTGACACTGCAAGTTATCATGGCTTGGGCTTGGTGACAACATGCTTAACCACTCAGCCCATGGCTGGGAACTCCTGAAGATAAGCTCTAGCATGCTTCCAAATATTTTCAGACCAACCATCACCGTGCTCCTAAACACTCACCATGATTTCTGACACACTCTATCACCGCTGATGATGTCCATCCTCTTCCCAACGGCAGAGCCAACCCAAGATGTTTTGGGACCTGAAGCAGACAAGAAGGCACCACCTCCCTGTGTCATAGACTGAAGCTGACTGGACTACCAGTTCAATTTTATTTCAATACTAGGAATGGGATACCATCCTTTGCCACAGCTGGGCTAAGAAGACTCATTTTGGAGGAGTCAGGAAAGCCTGTGTGCAGTTGACACCTACTGCTGCTACCCCCCCATTCCAGCACCTACCCCTTAAAACAATTGTCTCATACTGTCTCACAGTGATGTAGTCTCAAGTCGATTGACTTGGACTCAAGTCAGACTTAAGTCACTTCAGTGACTTGACTCAGACTTGACTTGGCAAAAATTACACAGTGACTCAAGTCGACTTGAGACTTGCATATATTTAGTGACTGACTTGCTGCCTTTGGTTCAGTAACGTACCACATTCCTCCAGAAACCTCACAACTTACTGGTCGCATGATGATCTGTCTCAAGCCCAAAGTGTGGACACATTTCTCAGAGGGAATTCAAAGGGGTTAGGCGATAGGCTTGAGGAGGAAGAGTCCTTCCTTCTAAAGCTCTTGAAGCTTTAGTAATGGGGAATAAGAAGGATCTTATTCCCCACTTCTGAAAAAGCCTCCAGCTTTGCAAATGGGAAGTAAGAAAGATCCTATTCCCCACTTCCAAAGCTGCAGGTGGCAAAATCACAAAAATGGGGAGCCAACTCTACTTAAATTGTTACAACTGACTTTATTGACTCTGTCCAGAAATTCTGGAATACGGGTTGGAGTGTAAAGTTGGCTCCCAGATTTGACTCGAGACTTGACTTGAAAGTATCTTGCAAGGACTGGAGATTCAACTTGAGACTTGAAGGTAGAGACTTGAGAGTTGACTTGAGACTTGGAGTAAAAGACTTAAATACACCATTGCTGTCTCACAGGAGAGCCAGTCCTCCTCAAAGTCTTTGTCTCCAGCTTCTTTATATTGTTTATTTACTTACTTAAAATACATAAAATTGGACTACTGGCAAGGCTGTTGGACAGTTCAGAAATAAAAGAACAGGGGCAGTTAAGAAAATTACCAAAAAAAAAAAAAGGTGAAAGGGACTCAAGATGTTAAAATACGATAATGTTAAGGCATTAAAATGATGTTTAAAACTAGCAATAAAATCAAGGACTGAAGGGCTAGTGGAAGCAGAAAGTCCTGGCCTGGTATCTAGATCCTACCACTGAGGACATCAGGCAACTGTTTTGGGAGGGCATTCTACAAACCAGGGTGGGGGGTTAGTATTTGGAAGTCTCCTTCACTAAGAGCGATCACTGGACCATTATAGTCAAAGGCACCCTGAGGAAAAAAATCCCAAGAATCACCTTAATAATGCATTGTTTGGGAATATAGTGAAAGTCACACTAAGGTGCCTATCAGGTAGCCGGTAGGTAGTTAGCAACCATCTAAGCATTGATCAATGCCCAATTATTCCATCCTTCAGTTTGTTGAATTTCCATTAACGCAAAGTTAGCACTGAAGTGCCAGATGAGGGGCCGGGTTTGTGATGTACAAAAATATCTTACAATACCATTCTGAGCCAAGCTGTTACCCACATTTGTTAGAACTAGTTTGCTCTTCCCCCTGAAGGAATCCATGGCCTGGTTCTATCATTCCTCATGTTATTACGAGGGTGCTCCCAGTGCTAAGTATTCTGCATCATTACTACAAAAAGTAGGAAATAACAAGTTCATCTGTACTGTAATAATGACTGAACAACTGAAGACCAGTGGTCCACTTCTAAGGAGGGATGGAGTCCCACCACGGGAGATACGACTTTCTGCCCCTTGTTCCACTTGCAAAGCTTCCTGGGACATCTCACTGGCCACTGATGGAGACAGAAGACTAGACTAGATGGACTTTGGCCTGATCTAGCAAAATCCAATTTTTTCTTTCTGTATTTCCTAGCTGACATAGCAGAATGCCAGCAAGACCCAGAACTCCTTCCTCATAGACCTGTGCAGTAGTAGTAGAAAGCTAAATGATGCCTCCTAGGGCCAGGGTTTGGTTAAGAACTTCCCAGGTGCTGACATCAAAACCTATGACATGGTGTGTCTGTGTGACATGTGTGTGTCTGTGGTGCACCAGAGCTCTCATAAATAGCATAGAGAATGCACAGCATATGGGGGAACGGACAGAAAAACAGAAAGGCAACACAGAAGTGATTGCCATGGTACCCTTCCATCTGTAGAACCCACAGAAACAGAAATATGCCAGAGAAAGATTTTTTTCCCCCTTTTTGCATTTATATCTCACCTTTCCTCCAAGGAGTTTAAGGTGACCAACATGGTTCTTCTGCCCCCACTTTATTCTCACAACAACCCTGTTGGATGTTTTTGGCTGACACCCAAAGATACTCAATAAAGTTGAAAGATCAGTGGTAATTTGAAACCTGGTCTCCCCAGCACTAGTTCCCATCATTCTAAGCACCACACACCACACAATCCATAATCAAAACAGGGCTACAGAAAAAGGGGCTCTTAGGCAAAGAGGAGGACTCCTTTAATCCAGAACTGGCCCAAAGAGGCTTCTGAGGAGTGTTGTGCTTGAGCTCACTGAGAGAGTAGCCTGCCTTCCAGGAGCCAAGGGATAGGGAAATTAGGTCTGTCACCAGCCTGCTGATTCCATGGTGTACGCAGGGCTGGGATCTATATGAGGCTGACATTCTTGCACAACAAAAGAAAGTCAAGTGGCAACCAGAACTGCACTGCAAAGAGCTCACTTCCCCCTTTACTGTATGGCAGAGAAACGGGTGGCCTTCCAGATGTTGTTGAATTATGTTTTCCACCATTCCTCACAACTGGCCAGACTGTGGGACCCAATGGGATTTGGAGTTTTAGAGGGGCTTAAGTTCCCCAGTTCTGCTTTAATGCCATGCATCTAAGAAGTACCTCTTCCACATACACATAATTATGAAAGAGTGAGCCACCACAGTCCCAGCCCCAGAGCTCACTCCGGTCTAATTCCACACACCATCTTCTGCTTTATACAGGCACTTCTAATGCTGCACAGTATCCAGCACCTCATTCTGGATTCCACTAGTCATGTGAAGAACCAGGTGAAGTGCCCACTTTCTTATCCTGTTTATGAAGAAAGGGATTGACCCCATCTCAGTGGGAACTTCTAGCAAGACCCCAGGCCTGAGATTTCTTTCATGACAGATGCATCACTGTTCAGCTGCCCCTCTGCATGGCCAGCAGCTGGTGGCAACAGGTCACTGAAATATTCTGCAGGAGGAAGAAGAGCCAGGGCTGGTAGCCCAAAGCTGTGAGGCTTTCAAAGGGCCAGGCCTTGAATAGAAGATTAGCATCCTTTCCCTACCAGCACCCCTACCCATCTCATGGGACGCGAATTGGGAAAGAATGCTGGGTGCCAGCTGAATGCCACTCCCTGTCTTCTGCTCCCCATACTGCCCCCCAAATTCCTAACCAGCTATTTTTGGTGATCATCTTCTTCTTTCCTACTCTTTCTTTCTTTTTAACTGTCACAGCACTTTTCCCATTGCTCACTACTGCAGTTAAGAGGAAACTGAATTAAAACAGTGAGAATGGAATTTAATTTCCACGCTGGTTGATTTGATCATGCTGCCTTCTCTAGGCTTCTTCCTTCTGGTTTCCCCGAGGAGGAAGAGGAAGAAGAGGAGGGGGTCCTCGCAGAACATTGTACAGGTTGCGGAGGACAAACAGCTGATGCAGCTGTTGGAAAAGGAGTAATTTATTAACAGTGGCACGAGCAGGCTTGGCTCCCCGCTGCCAACACAGAGCTTTCCGTGGTTGCAAAGTGGGTCACTGCCTTTAATCCTTCTAAGACAAGGCAGAGAGAGAGAGAGAGAGAGATTGGGAAACAGAAAGCAGAACCACGAGAGACCCAGGCAGTGGGCAGCAGCAAAGGGCTTTGAGTACAGCACAGGGCACAGCAAGAGCAAGTCTGGAAAAGTTCAGATATTTTACTCCCTCACACTGCAGATGCTTCTTGAGGGCAAAACGTTTGCCACAAGAGTGGCTGATCCATCCTGCATCTACCCCACTTTCCCTTTCTTTGAGGCCAGCCTCACTGGTGGTGCTGGACAGCTCCAGGGAACTTTTCCATTCGTATTCAAGGGACGGACTCTTAAGGCCTACCTCTGTGAGGCATTAGCTGATGCCCTGATGCAACCACGACAGAAATATCTACCCCCACCTCTGCAGTGTGCAACTACAGCACACTGTATTATTAGGTTTGGGGCTAGGGAGCTCCCGTAGCAACATGTTTATGGTCATGTATGGCTAAGTCCTTATTTATATAATTCTACCTCTCCTCCTCATTCCTAGGCACCCCCCTTCCACACATGTTCAGAGCTCTTCCAGAATGGTGCTCAAAACAGCATATCGCTGGCTTGTCCCACTTTATCTTCATACCAGCCTTGTGAGGTAGTTTAGGCTAAGAGAGGATGTAATTGTCTCAAGAAGCAACTCTTGTTCTACAGAACTAGTTTCGTCCAAGGGAGAGCAACTATGAAAGACTTGTGCTATTTGTTTAGCAGCTACAGATACAGCTGAAGATCTGTGCCTTAAGACATTTCCAAATATCATACTGCCTTCTTCACATTTTGAAAATGTATGTAAAGCAGCACTTTGGGAAATTCCAAAGCATATGTCTGTACAAGGATATCAGAATATTATCTATTATATCACACAGAAAACAGGAAAAAGAGTTCCTGATGCTCACGTCCTCATTTGTCCTTCCCAAACACAAGTTTCCCTTGTCATAAATAGATAGCCAAAGATGAGCAAAGAGTAGCCAAGCAGGCAGGGTCACATGGAAAATCTTGTGGGTTCTGATCCCTTTGTCCACTCAGCCATTCACTGACATTTTCAGAGAAGCACCCAAGTCTGAACTTGGAAAATCACTTTTTGAACTACAACTCCCAGCGTCCCCAAGCCACCATGGCCACTGGCTGGAGAATTCCGGAAGCTATGGTCCAAAAAAGGGAATTTGGAGCCCTTTCCTTTCTGGCAACATGGCTGGCCCCTGCACTCTCCACTCTGGGACATAAAACCACCTCTTGGTCAGGAAAGACCAGGCACATTGAAGGCAACTCACTGAAGATAACCTCAGCGTGTCTTCACAAGTGGAACTAGAAGAACTAACATGGGATAATCTGCACAAATGGCATCACAGACCTCAAGGACCCTAAACTGAAGGTTTTAGCACCAAGAAAGGAAGAGGAAGACTTCCCTGATCAGTAGGAAGACATCCAGCATTTCAGGGAAGTGAGCATAGGCCTGCCTGCAGAAATTACCAGAATGCCCAGAGGAGGATTCATACACACAGGAATCTGAGGTATGATGATTCAGTAGAGAGCAATTTCATGTGGCTAAATGAGCCATAAGGAAAGCATGATGTGTCTGTGGTTTACAAATGGGATGCCAGTCCACCTGCTTTCTGCTTGCTTGTATTAGCAGAGCCAAATAGAACTCTTGCCACTCGCCAAACAGCCCCATGAGCAGTCAGCTTTCCAAAACCTATGAGCTCTACATTAAAATCCTCATTTACGCTGCCAGTCATAAAATGTGTTTTGCAGGTGTAATATGTTGACCCCAAATTATAACTCCTCCAGCCACTTCACCATTGTCCCGTCCCAGCTATCTTTAACCTACTGCCATATGAAGAGACGCCTATTAGTCTGCAAAGACAAATCATCATTACAGGTTCGCCCTTGAGAATAAACATCATGGGCCTTCAGAACTTCAGGGTTGTGTAAGATTATAGAATCTGTGCAATGTAGAGACTCACCCCAAAGCATTTTGAGTCAACTTTTCATCCATTCTCTTCAAAGCTAAATAAACTCTTCAGGCTCCATTTTCATCTCTGTCACTCTGGCTATTAATTTTGCTAAGAAAACAGAGCACTCCCACAGGGTGTTGGTGTCTTTTGCATGAACCCAGTGGCATGGGCAATCCAAAGCCAATGGCTGGGTAAGGGGCATGCTAGCGTAAGCAGTGATTCCCACTAAAGAGGGAATACTGAAAGCCCCGTCTTAAGACAGGTGTGCCTTAGAATGACAAGGGCTGGAAAATATTGTTTCCTGGGAAGAGGGGTAAAGGGCAATACTCCTGAGGCTGCCGCTGCTACTGAATGCAGCCCCAACACATGAGAAGCTGTGGCCTTCACTTCACAATCTCAATCTCTTTCACATCACTGCCACCAGAAACTCAACTCAATGGAAAAAACACCTAAATTTTGTAACAAACTAAGCCAACCCTTCATACCCTTCCTGGGGAGTAAGCGTCACTGAATACAGTGGGGCTTATTTCAAGTAAATACAGACAGGACTCCACTATATGAATTATATAAAGTGAGACTGTCCAACTGTCTTCTTTTGTGTAAAGCAAAAGTGAGCTACTTGTGCTCTTCTTTTAATGATATTAGACAACAATGTCCATCAACCTAGCCAGCACAGCCAATAATGAGGGAGAATAGGAAATGCAGTCCAAGAACATATGAGGGACCAGAAGCTGCCCAAGTTGGCAGAATGTCTTATGGTCATGGAATTTGCCCTGCAGAATTTTTGTAGAGTTTTGCAGCAGTTCAGAGGAGAGACTGGGATAGAACAGGAGGAGTGAAAGAATATAAGCGGTTTGCTTTGGTAAAGCAATCAGCAGTTTGCAGGACTGAGGAGGGCCATGGTCAGAATGCCTTCCCATCTCACATGCAGGTCTGCAGAGGCATAGGCTGGCACCTTGGCAAAGAAACCATATTTAGTGGGAGTGCTTTGGTTGGTTGTTGCTCTTCCAGTCTTCAGCCTAGGCAATGCGACCTCTGCACCATTGTCCAACAATAATCTTCCCTGTCACTGATACCCCATTGATATAAAGAAGGCTGTCAAAAAGCCCACAAGTGGGCAAGGAAACAGAAGCAGCATCTCCTAATATTGCTAAGATGAAATTGGGCACATGCCTACAAGCCTGCCCTGTCTGTCCCTGCAGTCTCAACCCCATCTCCAGTTCTTTTATTAACCTGCATCTCCAGATTTTACTGGTTGTACTACAGCTGTAAGAACTCTCTTTTTTTCAAAATGAATTTTGAACAAAAAGACCAACATCTTGAGCATGGCTGGCTTCTTCTGGTGAGTCCTCTTGGGATCCCTCTACTTTGCAGCATTGGCATCCCTCTTCCATTTCCTCAATAGACTTGACTGAGCTACAGCTCTCTTCTATTTCCCGCAGCTTAAACAACCTGGTCCTTCTGGAACCTCCTTTCTGCTGCCCTTGACTTTGAGAAAATTACCTACTCACCAATCTCCAACCAAGATCCAGAATGCCAAGAGGAACTGAATGAGGAAGAAGCCAGGTGCTTGGATGTGGTTCTTACCTTGTTCGGAGTGTATGTAGAATAATAGCAGTGCAGTAGCTCTCTAGTGTCTTCTCCTGTTGGGTCACCACAGATAACAACCTGTCCAAAAATAAAACAGAATTAAATGTGAACTTTGAATGTTTTCTAGACAGGAAAAAAGCAGCCAGAAAGACCCTCATCTACATGAGGTTGAGTTCAGAAGCAAAGGAAAAGCAGTCTCTCTTCATTCCCTGTAGGAGACTCACTCTGCGTGCTCCCCATATGAAGAACCAGTGCTATTTCTGGGTTGGCCCCTTAGAATGTTAATCTGTTGTTGTCCCCCACCTTGATCCATGGGGAGAAGCAGGGAAGAATAATTATTATTATTATTATTATTATTATTATTATTATTATTACTACTACTACTACTACTACTACTACTACTACTACTACTACAACTACTACTACTACTACTATTATTATTATTACTATTGCATCTGGCCTGGTTTTCAGACTGGGTGAGCAGGCAGGACATAGTATGCTAAGAAAAAGCAGTGATCTGAATGCCCAGGAGCTTGTGGGGACCACACCAACGCTAAGGTATGAATTACTACCACATTCTCAATTTTCTGAGCTCCTGGGGCTTTTGAGTAGTGCTCTGAGAACTTGAATGGAATCCAGGCAACTTCTGCAGCTCATCGGAATTGCTATTATGTGTATATAGGGGTGGAGGGATCTTAACTAGGTGATCTTGCTCTTCTTCCAAGGAAAGCCCAGCTTCTGGGCTTAAGCAGGCCTGCCTCCTGATGGTGATCAATGGATTGATTTCCTTTAACACAAGCTATATTCAGTCCATTCAGAAAGGATCTTTCTGTACTGCAAGATCAAGTCAAGGCCTACTTAGACCCTAAAACAAAATGGTCTTAACTCTCCAGCCACCCAGAACTATACATTTTGGTACCAGCAGAAACTTCAGTCAAGCCTGGAGAGAGACAGCAAAAACATTCGATGTAAATGAAGCAGCAATTGGGAGCTGGAGAATCACAAATCATCAGGATGTGAGTGGACCTGCTTCAGACTCTTCCTCTGAATCACAATTGTAACAGAGGAGCCAACAATGAAGGAACAATACTGGGGAACAGAAGCAGAGAATGGAAAGACCAAAATGTCCCATGAAACAAAAGGATGATACAATAATGACAACAGGATCGCTAAAATAATACATAAAAAAAAAAGCTGTTGAGGATTCCAACATATTAGAAGGAAGACTGGGAAAAGGGGCTCTGGGAACACAAGAAACTGTTTAATAAATATCTGACCAAACCATTCCACAGGTGGAAGTGCCTATTGTTCCCTGAATCTTGTTTTAACATACTGGATATCAGCATTTCATACACAATGCTAACGTTAGTGTCTCTAAGTAGCCCATGTTAAAGAAGAGCATTGAACCTTTTCCATCCCACAACAATACCTGTTTCAAGGTCAGGTGAAAAGTGCCTGTGGCTCGAGCCATCTCAGGGAGGACCACAGGAATCTTCAACAGCCTCTCTGAGAATGCAGACAGAATCTGCCCAGCCTTCTTCACCCATTCCTTGTGGCCAGTGTAGCTGGCTGCCCGGAGCAGGTTACTGACAGCTATCGAATTGGGGCTGGGCTCTGCACCATCTTGATCTAAAAGCAAGGAAAACAAATCAATCAGTTACCTAAAGAAGCCTAGTTTTCCTCTGGCAAAATTCCCACACTGTAAGGTACAAAGATAAGAGCATAGAAAGGGTTGTGCTGGAGAGGCCTGTGTGATTTAGCAATACGTTTGCACAGTGGCCAGTTAGATGTTTCTGGGAAACTCACAAGCAGGACCTAAGTGGAACAACACCTTCCCATTCATGTTCCATAGAAAATGATACTTAGAGGTATACGGCCTCTAGTTCTGCAGATGGCATATAGCTATCTTGACTAGCAAGCACAGATAGCCTTATTCTCCATGAATTTGTCTGATCTCCCTTTAAAGCTGTCTTAGTTAGCAACCATCATTTTATTTTATAACAAATTTTATAGTTTGCCAAGGATCATCTGTGGGTGTTAGTGACCAGTTTTCTTTTCTAGTTTAAAGCTCTGAAACCTTGCAAGTAATATAAACCCCACCAAACCACCATCCTGCCTAGATAATACTGAAGCTACGCTCCCAAGCACAGGTACTTTGGTGTAAGTCCAGAGCTTCAAGTGTTACTCTTTTGTTATGTAACTCATTAGGATGTGCACACCCACCCATCCTCCAACATGTTATCATTCGTAGAGAGAAAATGTTTACTCAGTACTTGGGGGAGGGAGAAAAAAACGTTGAGACTGATAATAGTATAAATGTTGCAAGCTTCCAAATGCACTTAAGAATTAGACCCAAAAAAGGGGAAAGGAAACAAATGATATTGCTTCCATTAATTACTTTTGCAAAGTGGCACCTCATTACAAAATAAAAAAATATTGTACCAAGTTACAGCTAGTTACATTACTTGCCAAGCATTATTTCCAAGCTCTGGTTCCATGAACTCAATGGAGCTTACTTCTGAGTTAAGATGAGTAAGACAGGGCTGTTAACTTAGGGCACAACTGAAAGAATTGCTTTTGGAACTTGGGATCTGAAGGTTATTGCTTCATGTTTCCTACGTCCCTTGCTCCCTGGCTACCAGTTCAGTCTTTATGTTCCCTGCAAGCAGCTAATTCAACAGCTAGATGGGCTCTGATTCTCACCACCATGTACCTGTATACACTGGCCCAGTGCAAATCAGATCATTCCACTCAGTGCCAAACACTGACAGCCTGCAGATTGTGAACATGCTAATGTAACGTAAAAGTGCCATGATGCAAAAAATGTACAAGTAAGAACAATCATGCTGAACCACCAGCACTGTCTGCTACCTTTGTGGGCATGGCAGCTTACTTCAAGCCAAGAAAGAAGCTCTCCTGATTCATATCTACAGGCCCGGAACATTCTCCAGGTTTGATGTGCCCATGTGTCTTTCTTTAAAGGGTAGAAACCAAGCTGAGCATGAGATGAGGACAAGGAGGACACCTCCGTTCGACAGGGCACCATGCACTGGTCTCAGGAGCCAGCTAGGTTGAAATAATGATGGCAGAAACTTTTAAAAAACTGTTTTAAGTACAAGCCATGGAAATGCTGCAGAGGCATCTCCCTGTGGAAACAGTTGAGACATTAGTTATACTGACATTGTTAAGAGCAGTAAGTGTGCCAACAATAGACTCTCAGAGCTTAGAAAAGTTGTTTTTGGACTACAACTCCCCAAATCCTCCCCAGCCAGCATGGCTAGCAAACAAAGAAGAAAACCTCATACATAGAATCATAGAGTTGGAAGAGGCTGCAACGGCCACTGAGTCCAACCCCCTGTCATGCAGGAACACACATTCAAAGTGAACCCAGCAAATAGCCATCCAGCCTCTGTTTAAAACTTTCCAAAGAAAGTGACTCCTTCTCTGCTCTGCAGATTATCAAGGTGCTGGTCTATGCCTTCAAGATTACTCTAATTTATGGTAACCTTATCCTAGGGTTTTCTGGGCAAGATTTTTCAGAGTGGGGTTACCACTGCCTTTCTCTAAGGCTGAAAGAGGCTAACCTGCCCACTGTCACCCAGTCAGCTTCTATGGGTCAGGGGCCATCTGAACCCTGGTCTCCCAGAGTCCTGGGCCAACACGTTATACCACGTTGGCTATCGTTACCAAGGAGCAGTAGTCAGTAGTCATGTTAAACAAGAGGAAAGATTCATGCTATGCTTTTTCTCCATGCAGAAAATAGATCCTCATAAGACCTTTTTTTAGCTGAAGCTCTTGACATTTTTTCATTTAGCTGATCATCAGTTTTCATGCTATTTTTGTCTTGTCAGTGATTGAATAAACACCTAGTCAACTCCCCACTCCATCAAAGAGCAATACTGCCAAACAAAGGTTGTCCCACAGTCTGGGCAGATGTCCCATAAAATGCTCTTTTAAAAAGAGGAGCAAGCACACAGAAATCTGCCACAATGGAACAGAAAGCACAAACTTATGGAGGAACAAATGAAGGTATCATTTTTTATTGCAGAAATCAAACCACTGATCGCTCTTCCTCCCATCATGGAAAATCAGAGAAAGGGGCATATGCCAGTCATATTTCTTATAGGCAAGTACAATTGGGTTTAACAATTGTGCAACTGGAGAAAAATGCACAGAATAAGACAGCCACTGCAGAATTCAAAAAGCACTCAGACCCCATTCCCTATGGATGCAGAATACCAGCTAGCAACAGTTGCCAAGTCCTTCCGTCTAAAATGAAATGATAGACTCTTAGCCATTCTGTAAATCTCTGGAGATTTGTTTTTTCTTGACTGGTGTAGCTCTTTTGAACCCCTGTCATGTTCTTATATACCTTCCACCAATATCAGCATATTTGCCTGTCCACTAACGCTGTTTGCCTCCATATCAGACTTCCTGTGGAAAGTAAAACTTTAAGACAAAGGCAAGACAGATCCAAGAGCTTCAGAATCTGAGCAGGAAGAATGAAAAAAAATCCCAAGTTTGGATAATACCATGTCACGGTGGCCTGAATGGGGATCCTGCTCCAGAAAGACTCCTTCCTGTGTCATCACCGTACACAATTTAATACAGAACTATGGTGGGGGGTAAACTCCCTGGGTACTCCTCAGAACGGCTTACCAGATGAATAGCTCTGTTTCCCCTCAAAACTAGAAGCCTGTCCATGAATTTCCTGGTGCATCCAAGAGTTCAGGGGCAACTGGAAGATGATGAACCATCTCTTTGTGCTGCCAGCTGCTTGCCACTCAATATACTCTCTCCTTCACAGTAAGAGAGAGAGCGAGGGCACTGGAGAGGAGGGGGAGAAGGAAATTTCTCCCTTAGGTTGTTCTCAGAAAAGTCTGCCTTTCCTTTGAGGTGGACTTCTAAGAATTCCAAGGGTTTGTGGCCAGAGCTTCCTTATGCAGAACTCATGGATCCTTGCCTGCAGATTTCACATATCAAGAATGCCACGTCCTGTGTGTTGTAACTCAGCTTCCCTTACAAGGATAATCATTTGGTGTAAAAATCTGCCATACACCTGAAGCAGAAATAACCACTGCACCAAAACAGGAGAGGATTTGTTTTGTTTGGCTAAGATCCTCTCATTCACCCAGGATGGGACTGCAGACACTCTGGTCTCTGAGGGACACGTACCATCTTTCATACGGAGGAGCAGGGAAGGGTCGTCAGCCTCTGTGGAGAAATAGGCAAACCCCTTTGGGTCCCAGAAGAGTTCATCTTGCTTGTGCTGCAGCTGCACAGCCCACTCCAACCAGCTTGGGTTCAGCGAGGCCTCATAAAGGTCAAAGAGGGCTTGGATTACAAAGACGTAGTCTTCCAGGAAGCCATGGATGGGAACAGAACTGCAGAGAGCCACAAAGATGAAGAAAACATCATCACAAAATACCTTTGCAACCTATTGCTTCTGCTATTGATTAATACTATGTGCATCACAAATGACTGGCACACCATCACATGCTATGTTCACTTATCCCAAGAGAGGGCCTTCAGTATTGTCAATATAAAGGCAAAGCCCAGCAACATGGAGGGAGATATCCTCTAATAATGAGGCAAGCATCCATTTCCTTGAACCTCAGGGTAACCCTTTCAACTCAGTCTTTCTCCCTGGATGCTCTCTTTCTTTCTCTAGACTCTTCCTTTCTTGGTCAGAATGAGATACTGGAGCACAACAGGCTTGGTGCTGTGAATTGACTAGCACCAGCACCAGAAACCAGTGCTGAATATGCAGCATTTTGGTGCTAAATTGCTGCTGATACACGTAGTAATATTTTACCTGCTTGGAAACTATAACAGGAAAGCAACATGTCATATTTTAAAATGGACAGTAAATAGAAGAGTTTACTGTTTCCACCAGGATGCTTGGAAGGGAAAGCATGGGCACTTCTGGAATACACCACAAAGGCATCTGCCCTCGTAGGTAAACACAGTAACAAGGCAGCCCTGCTTTGCCAAGGCAGAGGCCTCCATAGTCTTTGACTCAAGGTAAGCAAATCACCAAGAGAACTTCAGTCCCCACTGAAGTGGTCATGCAGACACTGACAGGACTGAAGTAATTTGCCAGGGACATTAGCCTTGGAGCAGGCCAGCTTTTCTTGAAAATGCATGCATAAACATAGTTTTAACATGGCCACCTCTCTGCACCTGCCCTCCTCCCATACACCACTTTACATCCTCTCTCCATCGCTTCTGCCTCAATTTGCCAGCTACTTAAGCAAAGTTCAGCCTGACGTGCAAGAGGCAGGTATGGAGTGGAGCAGCTGTCAGAATTAAGTAGCCAGGCAAATTGTCCTCTTTGTCTGATTGTCTTAATCTCTATTGACACAGGCTTAATTTGTATTTGCTCTGTACCAGAGCAGACTTTGGAAGGAGTAAGTAAAGGAGGAGGGTTAGTCCCAGCTTCTGAAGCTTCTTTTGTCAGAAGCTTGACATCAGTTTATTATATATGCAAAGCCAGCCAGTGTCAGGTGAGCACCTGTTTTGCTGCCACGGAGAGCCAAGAAGAACAGCAGCCTTTTCCTCAAGCAAATGGCTGCACACCTGAGAGACAGGAAAGCCCCTGCACATTTCTTCCTTTTTTATGCATGCCCACACTGGCAACTCAAACTGAGTTGTTTGTGTCTTCTGGGGCTAGTCAATATAAATCTGTCCTCAGTTATAACACACACATACACATCCCTCCACACAGAATTCACACATGTGTTTATGTTTTAATGGCTTCTGTCACATACAAGGTGGTTCTATGTGATGGTTTATGAGCCTGAAAGTTGCTGCACCTGCAACATACCCTCAACCATGAACTTAACAGCAATATATTTCAGTTTCAGTTTGCTGACTGTAATATGGAACTGATTGCACTGGCCTGTTTTACAAGGTTCTTATAAATGGACATCAAGTTAATGTCTTTGCAGCACTTTGAACATCAGGCAGGAATACCATCTAGTTAAAATGGTTTGTTTATTTATTATCCTTAATAAAAATATTTTTATAAGTAAGCATAAACACATACTTTTTTTCAATAGGCTCTTCAGTGTCTCAGAGAGGTAACAGTATAAGCTGATGAGGAAATACAAGTTCTACAAATCACCATGAAAGTCAAACACTCTTATACTCAATCAAATGGCAATACCACATCACCTCATCAGTGAGAATTTAGCCACCATCAGCGGAATGTAAAACCTCCTCTTGAGCTTAAGGACACACTCGGGGATCTTGAGCCATCTGACAAAAAACCCTCAGATTATCAGCTCCCAATTTCATATTCACATTTAAGCAACATCCATATAACTTGCACACTTGAATTGTAAACCTCCATTCCTTATCACAATGTGGCAGAGGCTGAATATGGAGAGGAGGGGAAAGAGGCCAATGAGAGAAACAAAAGCCAGAAGAAAAAGAGAAATGGGTCTTAGGAAGGTGAAACATTAAGTTGCACAGAGAACTGAGGTCCCGCTGTTAGATGTCTTGTCTCACTGATTTTTTAATCTGTCCACAAAGTGTTAAAGCAAGGGTGGGGAAATTTCAGCCCTCCAGAGGTTCTGGAGCACAGATCTCACAATGCTTTACCACTAGCTAGGCTGACTGGGACTGATAAGAGTTGTAGACCAAAACTGTCAGAGGGCCAATGGATTCCTATCCCTATTCTAAAGGTTTTCTCCTCTTAGAAGAACTCCAGCATTCCCAACTCCTCTTTTATAGGTCCACAGAAATACAACCATAGTGCCAATCGCTTTAAGTCAGACCTCCCAGGCCACACGGTTTGTCCATTTAGCTCAGACAGGTCTGCTCTCAAGGGGCTCAGGCAGACCAGGGTCTTTCCCACCATTTACTACTTCTTTTAAAAGGAGATGCTAGAGACTGAGCCTGGGGTTTTCTGAATGCGCAGCACAGAGCTATGCTCCTTTCCCTCACTCAAAGCACAGCCAGTTTAATTTCCCCTTGCACGGGCCAGTCTGGGATACCTTCTCACATACCTCTTGTCCACAGAGTCCCCTTGGCCCTGGTAGCAGCTTCTGAGCAGTTTTCCACTGCTGGTATTAAACATGTGGTCCCGCAAGAAGTCAGCTGCACTCACAGCCCAGTCCACGTACTCCTTTCTCCTCAAGATGGCTCCACTCTGAGCAAAGCCAGAGATCATCAGCCCTAGGAGAGAAGAAGAAAGGTAAAGCACCAAACAGCGTTCAGTGAAGTTTACAGCCTCAAAACAGTACATGAGAAGCAGAATATTCTGCTTTGTTAAGTTCAGCAAAAGACAGGTTGGGGGCACTCAGAGATCCTAACTGTACCACTGGCCCAAGTTACTTCCTCATTAAGACGGCTGCTCGCAGAGGAGCGTTCAGAATTTACCCACAGCAGGTTGACATCAGAAAACAGACTATCATTTGTGAAACAGTAGCTTACCACTGGATGTACAATCATCATATCTTCTAGTGAGGATGGTTTACCACCCCTGAACCCCTAATCAGAAGTTTAGGAACACAGAAGAGGGTATGCTTCACTTGGAGCAGGGGGACACAGGCCAATTATACATACATTCCTGGGAACTTAATAGTTGCCAAAATATTTTGCTTCCAGCCAAAGAAAGCCATGGTCTTTAATGCTGTTTTCTCCCCCTATATTTTAAAGATGAGCACTCTCTTGTGGGTCAAACAAAAGAAAGAAGACCCACAAATTCTGGAGCCCCTTGCTACATGCATTCTCAAGACCAGCATGTGTGCCTGTCGGCCATGTTTTCCATTTTGTTTAGGCATCCTGATTCGCTAATGGACAGGACTGAGCCGCTGTCTCTTTATATAATGTGAAAAGCCACAGTAACAGCAAGGGTTACACGGGTGAAGGAAAGGTCTTTCAAAGCGCCTGGGAAGGAAACAGGAGAAAGGTGCTGCTGCCCCCTGCTGACTAGATAGGAGAAAGCATTTTAAAAATTGCTTGTCCAGTGTGCTTTTTCTCAGGAGAAAGATGTACTGGGATAGGGAAATGGGGAAAAGGTCATTTTCATTGTATCAGAAGCTGTTCCTCCAACATCAGAGAGGTAGATCTGATAGGATGCTGGTAGACCTACACAGCCTGAAATAACTTGTCTGATTGCAGCATCATGGCAGAACGACTGCAACCAAGCCATTGTGTCATTTCTCTTTGCCCTCCCAATGTGCAGAAGCATTCATGTCACTGAGCTCAGTGCAAAAGAACCCACATAAGAAGGCTCACCATTCCAGGAGGCCAGCATCTTGGTGTCCAGGTGGGGCCGTGGCCGCTGGGCCCGTGCCTTATACAGCTGCTCCCTGCTTTTAACTAGCATCGTCTTCAGCTGTTCCAGCTCCAGTCCAAACCGGGCAGCAGTAAGTTCCAGGGAATACTGCACAATCAGGACATTTTTTCCTTTTAGCTCATTGTGAGGGTCCTGAAACCAAAAGGCAACATCAGAGAACAAGAAGAGACAAGCATCCTCTAAGTCAGACTTGTGGCATCACCCCTCCAAGGCACACACGCGTGTGCGCACACACAGAGAGAGAGAGAGAGAGAGAGAGAGAGAGAGACTGCTATTGGGATTACTTTCAACTCACTGGTATTCAACACAACATCAAGACAGCCCGTAAAACAGGATGCTGTAAAAATTTTCTCTTCCCTTTTTTAAACATTTTAGGAGAAGGTGACAGAAGAAAGGAGACTACTAGACACAGCAACAGAGAAGACAAGAGAGAAATTAAATGGCTCCAGTGTTGAAGACAAGGGTTAAAAGCCTGCTTATGCACCGGAGGTTGGTTCTGCATTAGAGGCTGGAGGTACTAATGTTACCCATTTCCTACAATATTGCCATGGTCTTACTGCAAGAAAATGATTCCTCCGGGCCTCATAACCAGTGACTCTTTCCCCTCTGAAGACTCAGTTATTGGAGACGCAGTTTTCAACTACTCTGGGGTCATCCGGTCACTGACTTACTCTGATGAGCGGTCAGCATCATTTGGGACAAGCCATCCCTTCAACCCACTAGAGGTCAAGCACTGCCTAAATAGGAAGACCTTTGCACACACCTGCTCTTATGTGTTCTCTCAAAGACTTACTTTCAAGTGCCCTTCCCAGACTGGTGCACAACTCAAGTATTGTTCTCAGTCATTCTCAGTGTTCTCAGTATAGGATCCAGGCACCTTCCCAGAAATAAACGCTTCCAGTCTGAGGATCTAACATCTTCCCAGCATTCAAACAACAAAAACATTTATGGCTGAGAAAATGTGATTCTTCCTCAGCTGACTAGTCCATTTCTTTTTGTCAGTGACAATAGGCCTTCCATTTTTCCTTTGCCATTTGGGCTTCAATGACAAGTCTCTCAACTTTTCATTCTCAACAACTCAAACAGTGAAAGTGAGCATTCCAAGGCAAGAAGAACAGTAATAGAATAAGAATATACTCTGTGGCATTGCCATTGTCATCACGTGCCATTAGCCTTTGGCTGTGTATCTTTTCCCATCAGTATTTGAAAGAAGTACATAAAGGCCTCAATATCCGGAAGGCACCAGAACCTGTCTGCCCTTCCAAGCTAAGCAGGATCAGGCCTGGTTAGTACTTGGATTGGGGATCACCAAGGAATATATGATGTCATAAGCAGAGGCAGGCAATGACAAACCACCTCTGAGTATTCCTTGCCTGAAAAAAACAACTATGAAATTCAGGAGGTGCTGTAAGTCAACAGCTGACTTGTAGCCACATGTGTGCACACACACACACGCGTGCGCGCATGCACACAGCATTCTTGTGTGTCTAGGACAAAGAAACAGATGGCCACATTGTCAGGAACTGAACACACACACACAAATATAACAGTGCATAAACACTATTTATTAGGAGCATGATACAGGACTTCAGTGAGTGAACTGGGGGCAATTAGCAAGATTCAAAACATAAAAGGCAAAGAATACATCATCCCGCCCGCAAGAGACCTTGAAGCGTCTGGTGTAGCTTGGCTGCACTTATCACTACATTCCCAGCTTTGTTTACCTAACGGCCTCTCGTACCTTGGTTCTCATACCTTGTTACAAGCAAGCTGCTACTTAACTCCTACTACATATCCCATAACTAAAATATGGAGTGCTACCCGACACACATAGTTGGCATACATGCCACTCTCTAGGACAGAATAAGATATAGGTGAAACAGTAGAACCAGGAGGAAGGTTAAGGTCAATGGTGTTAGGCAAGACTCAAAGAGAATTTACAAGGAGCAAGCAAAAGAATAAAAATGTAGATTCTAGATACAGCCAAAGAGCTCTATCCAGGACCTGTTCAGAAGCTTCTTCCCACTTCCTTTTCTAAGAGAGGCTGGGAGTTTGGGGCCAGAGAAGCTCTAAGTACCTCGCATTCCAAGAAAGGGCAGAATGAATGAAATGCAAGTCCTGATAAATATGTGTAATTATTTATTATAGTGATTAATAAATGATGTCTTCATCTAAAATGATGTTATATCATATATGATACAACTGGGAACATAATCAAACCTTTAAAAATGGATGTAGATGTGTAAGAGACAAAGAGAGGGGAAGAATTACTTGAAATGGGCATGTAATGGTTGCATTTTCCTCTGCTATCCCACATAATTAAACCAGCTTCTGTGTCAGACTGTCTTCTGGTTGTTGCTAGAAGTGAGCAGAATGTGGCTGTGTAGAGAGCTGGTAAATGACTTTGAATTCTAGTGGATAATACATTTAAACATTTTTTAGAAGACGTACTCACTGAAATGGTGAAAGACATCTCTTCATCATAGCATATGTTTTCTTCACCCATATCTATTGCATTTAGCGTGTTTTGGTTTGTAACTGGTTACTGGAAGGTAAATACGTAATTTATAAGTCTAATGACTAAGGCAATATTTCTGAAGAAATCCCACTGTGGGAGGTCCATAAGTATGTGTGTCTTTCTGGGCAGAAATGAGTAGAAGCAAGTTTTCTGGGAGAGAGGCTGGCTTATCATGGGCTACACCAAGCTGCACAGGCACTTGGAAGCACTTGTTTCTCAGTAGCATCCTTTGATGCTGGTGGCCACGTTGTTTTTTAACTGCTGTGAAGCTCAGGAGGATGAAGCTGGTCTACATCACTCTCCGATCTGCACTCAAAACTCAGGACTGTACTTTCTCTGATTGCTCACCTTCCTCAATATCTACTCAGCTTGCAGCCAGGTAGAATGCTCATTCTCCCAAGAGAACTACTCTGGTCCTTTTTGCATGGCATTTGTCATATGAAAGGGCCTCTGGAGTGTTGCGCAATTGTAAGGAGCATTTCAGATGACGTCCTTGCAATCACGTGACACTGCCAGGGCCAGCAGGTGCCGATCGCGCACTATATCATTTTCAGCTTTTAGCCAAAAATGGTGCATGATTACGCATTCCTCCGGGGCCCCATACGCACTTACCTTGCGTGCGGAGCCTCCAGAGCCATGGCCTTCGCGCTTCCTTCCGCAGCGCAGCCTGGGAAAATACTTGGCTGTGCTACGGAAGGAAGAGCCGGAGCTCTCATGCTGCCTGCCGGCTCCTGCAGAGCAGAAGCAGCGGGGACGCAAGAGACTCACGGAAGAGGCTGCCCGCATGATCCCCACGCAACCGCGCCAGACGCAGGTAAGTTGTGAAAAGGGCCTCTGGCATGGATCAGGGCAACCCTCTCCCAAACCAAAGTGTCACCGGCATCTACTGAACAACACCTACAACATAAGGCATACAAAGAATCAGGAATTATTGGCCCCCTTCCCACACTGGCTGCACCTTCCCATCTACGGCACCTTCAATGGATTCACGTTGCCATCTTCTTTAACCCCATAGTGATGCATAAAGACATCTGCCACACTCTTTTTCTCAGGGTTCCCTTCAATGAGGTCTGGCAGGAGCTGCCGGATCTCCTCAGCAGTCCACACACAGAATGCCCCCTCTTGCTTCTTCTCTGACTCGGCAGTGGGATAGGAATCGGCATCCTCTGCACTATAGAAGCCCCCAGACTGCAAACAAAAGCAACACCATTAATGTATACCCCACATGAAGCAGACCAGTCCACACCCCCAACATATGCAAAATTGACAAGGCAGGGAAAACCTAGCTCTGAAACAATCAGGAAGTCCAATCAGGAGCATGGGCGTGATCCCTGGAATCTGACTCGGCAATTCACATTCCAAATTGTTTGTTTTGGTGGGATGATTCTGTCACAGAGAATCAAAGCTTACACTTTAAATGCCATTATTTAGCTCTCAGGGTTTCCAAGGAAAGTTTGCAGAGGCTGGCTAAACATACGGCCAAAGAAGCAGTGAGGGAAACTTCTAGTAAAAGAAAAAAGTTCTGCATTTAATATGATTCTCACAGGCCACCACACCCACCCAAAGAGGATCACAGCCGACTGGGGAGGCCAACAGCTTCTAGTCCATTATTATTTTTTATTACACATATTAATGATATCCTTAAAGAAACTGAGAGGTCATCTTATGTAGTAACTTCTGCAAAACTTGTCAATGCCAAATACGGGTGATAAACAAACGTACTAACTGCTAAAAGCAGGGAGGTGGGAATCTTTGGCTCCTGAAATTTTTATCTCCCATAATTTCTTACCATTAGCCATGCTGGCTGGGGCTCCCGAGGAGCTGAAATCCAAAACATCTGCAGGGCCAAAAGTATCCCATCCCTGTACTAAAGAATGACTGGATATAGGGGGGACTATGCTTCAGTTGCTAATGAACTCTGCATGAACCCAGCGAGAAGAACTGGATGAATTTCAAATAGCTGGGACAATCATGTATTTTTTTGCAGGTTCATAAAAATGATCCTTTACATTTTCAAACGTTACCATTTCACACCTAATGTTTAAGGTACAGGTGGAGATGTAAATCCTTGTGTATGTCACTCTCAGAAGACACAAAAGAAAAATCTCAATTTTCTTCTCCTTACTGGACAAGATGGTGAAAGGATTTGGCAGGTTTTTTCCCCCAAAGAATATTCATATTTGACACACATTATATGTGGCAACTACAGAAATGATTTTTGCACATATTGTGATTGTGGCTTTTTTGTTGCAGAAACTTTTAAAAAGAATAATCACTGGATAGGTTAGTGTCATTTTCAGCAATATTCCTGCCTCTCCATGTTTGTTATACATGTGTGTGTCCTTTGCTTGCTTTTTACGGAGGTTTCTTGCACAAATTGCAGAGAAACTAACAGAAAAAGCACTTGTCCTGTCACTCTTGCTAAGAATTAAAAAAAACTTGCTCTAGCTGGTGAGTTTTCAAGGAAGTATCTTACTGTCTTGTGGGACTCTCTCCTGTCAAGGGCAAAAAAAAGTAGCAAATATTCTTATTTACAACAATCCTTATTTACAATAAGCTAAAATCTTTCCCCACTCCCCTCAGAGATATGTAGGCCCAAGAAAAAAAATCAGGGGAAAAAATCCATCCCCCCTCCCCACAATAATTTTTTTGGTTTGGAAAAATTGAAAAAATGTATTATGGAACATTTTCCTATATAACAATAAACAAAATACCTAAAACAAGGTTCTCATGCATATATTTCCCCAAAATCAAATATGTCAGAGGAAGACATGTACTGTACCAGATTATTATCATTCCTAGTTGGCTTCCTCTTCCCTCTTCTTTCTATAGGAATGAGCATACTATGCCTGTTTGACACTAGCAGAACAAAATAATTTTCCTTTTTCTATTAATGTTGATGCTGCCTTCTGTTTTTACTGCAGGGGTTCCCTGTTACTCAAACTGGCCAAATCAAAGAAATTCCTTATAATTCAGGTTTTTCTTACAGTTTAGGACTTTGTAACATTTGTAACAAAAAATAAAAGTTTGAAGAAGTTTTATTTGTTATTATATTCTGGAAAAACAGTCCTTTTAATATATCAAATATGATAACTTTATATCGAATCAAGTTACATATACTTTTAATCTATAAAAGGTGCTAATACTGCATTTTTCAATTCTTCCAAATATTTCTGGTTTTTATTCCAACAAAATTAGAAAGCAAACAGCTTTTTTTCCCCATGCCATCAAAATTTCCAGGAACTTTACACATCTAGTCTCCCATTCTGTTAGATTTCTAAAGAACCCTAAAGCTTTCATGTATTTCCAGGCTAATTCAAGCTCCTTTCTCTAGAACAGGCTTGCACAACTTGAGACCTACACCAAGCTGAATGTGTTCGAGAGCAAGGAGAAGAAGCTCTGTATTTGTTTGATGGGAGGATATACCAGACTACTTCCAGCCTAGGAATTTGGAAACTCAAGGCATCATCAAAAATTGAGATGGGTGCTGGTGGCAACCCAAAGGCCAGCCAGCTTCTAAAGGCCATTAGGTAAAACCCTGAGATGGTAGTTTACCTTGTCACTCAAGTCCCGAGAAACGTACAGCAGAATATCAGCCACAGTGTCTGCAAAGAATTCATCAGCAGAAATCTGTTTAAGACACAAGGAAGATTTCATCCTTGAGAAGTGGAGCAGGGTTGGCTAATAACGTCTTTGCAGCTTACAGTTCAATGTGGGAGAGGAATGATGCTTTCACTGGGGAAATGATGCTGGTGCAAAGATGTTAAACCCACAGTGAGGTGAGAGGGGACCTAATATCCAGACCTGGATAGCACCACTACTGGAATCAATAGGGGGAAAAAAACAGACTTTGATTTGCCATTGCAAAACTATCTGCAAGCGTAAAAGCCTTTCTGAGGCAGAAATGTCCAGTGACAGGAGAGGTTCACATCCAGGTCATTTGGTCCCATGGCATTTGAGCAGCTGTTGCCTAGTGAATAAATGATAGGAACTGGGAGCAAGAGACGCATGCCCTTTTCTTGGTTCTCACAGGACATATACGGTTCAACTGTTTCCTCACTCTGTAATTTCAGAAACAAAACAGCAACTAAAGAGGTGTAGCTGAGGACCACACGGCATTGTAAGCAACCACTTTACCACCCCACGGATCCCCTGATGTACCTGCACATATCCTGCCCATAAAGCCCATACTCCTCCCCTCCCCCACACAACTGGGCATACCCCAAAACAGGTCTGCAACTGCCAAAGCTATTTTGAGAAAGCTTATGTTTTCTGGTTACAGAATCTCAGTGAATAACACCATCCACATAGAGCCTTGGCTTCAATCTATTTTCAAAAGGCTGGTGATCTGAATGTGACAGCCCCAGTGCTCCAAGCAGGAGACAGGACATGAAACTGGGGCACCCACAACCATCTCAAGATATGAGAAGGCCAATAATCCAAATGCAAAGGCAGCAGGGAGGCTGGTTTAGTGGTTCGCTTGGCTAATCCTTTAAATTCTCGTGGATTCCACAACTGCAAATCCTTTTCAGATTGCATCTAGAGAGTCTGGTAATGGGGTTTAAAATTAGGATGAAGCAGGAAAATGATTTGTCGTAAAAGTTCTCATCTCTAGCTGCATTTACATCAACAGTGACTCTTGCTGTGCATCCTGAGTACTGTCATAAGTGCACAATACATAGGCATTGATTCATCAAATGCATATGCAGCCTAGTTGCCTCAAAAGAGCCCCCCAAGCAGCTCAGAACTGCTACCTCAGGTTCCCTTTGGGCAAAAAAACCAAAGCAGGCCCTTTTCCCCCTCCCAGCTCCCCCCACCCTCATCCCACCTGTGAAGTGCTTGGAGGCCTACCTTTTTGTGAATAGCAAGAGGGAAGTTGGGCAACTTACAGAATCACAAGACTTTGTATGAAAAGCAATATGGGGAAAGGCCAGCCATGTAATCTGCTCCCACCCTAAAACCTCCTGGGAGAGGCTGCTCTGGTTGAAGTCCCAAGAGAACTTGTATCACCTCAGAGCACAGCTCCCATGGAGAAAAGGTGCGGCCGTCTTTGCTCCAGTGAACCATTTCTTGTTTCACTCCTCCCTGAACAATCCTGTATAAATACTGGCTGCTCCACAATGCGCAAGGACTCCACATTGCTATTTTCATTATACTCCTGAGGTGCATTACTGTTGAGAATAATTACAGCAAGAAGAGATGGGATACAATACACAGTGTGCTGTCTCCCTCTGTCGCCACAAACAGCCTTAGAAAAACATAGCAAACAACATAACATTTTCTTTTCCTCTGCTTTGTTCTCTACAAGAGCCACTGAATGCAGGAACCAAGTTCAAGGAGCTAAGTGTTTGTTTATAATAATGTCTCCTTACCTAAACTTCCTCCTTTCATCTAATAATTCACATTTAGCTCCATGTCATCTCCATGACAAGTGGAACCGGTGAAGTTAAAGTGGGTTCAAGTACTTTCCTTGTTAACTGGCAATTATAACTCAAGTCACAGACTGACCTGGATTCCAGTGGATATTGGCACGCATTCAGCATCAGCAATAATTACTTTCTCAGGCCATTTCCACAGTAGACTGTTATAGCGCTATTATACCCCTTCCAACATCCTACTGAATATTGGGATTTGCAGTTTAGGGAGTGGCAGCTGGCCACTCCCGAAACTGCAACCCCCAGGATTCCATAGGATGTTGAAAGGGGTATAATAGCGCTGTAACAGTCTACTGCGGAAATGGCCTCAGACTACACCTCGCAGAATCTCAGAGCCCACTGAGGGATTTCTGGGAGGTATAGACCCAAAAAGTAACTTTTCCACACTCCAGAAGTGCAGTACTTCTCTAGAGATTCTTCAGCCTTTCTGTGTTCTTTCTGTGTTGTCACTGTAAATGTTTTACAGGCCCATCTATGAAAGCCCCCAAAACTATCACACCCATTCTTTCCAAATCGACTTGGGTCACAAATTACACAGGCTCAGAGAGTTCACAGGGAGATAGGATGTATTTTATTCCTTAGCTACCTGTAGCATTTCCCTTCTCCAGCGTAGCTAACAATAAATGTCTAGGAAAAAGATCAATCGTGAGATTCCACTACTGTGGAAATTCACCATTTGCCCCCTTTCTCCCCCAAGAATCCCTCCATAAGACCCTGTCTCCTGTCCCACTCTTGCCTGAAAAGAGCATTGTCCATTCCCCAGTCTTTCTGGCCCCAGTGTGGAGGGTGTAAGACATTGCTTAGAGAGTTCCTGCTGGGCAATACCTGAAATGCTTTGGCGTAAGCTGTTGCCAGTTGCCCTTGGTCATACAGCATCTTCTCAAAGTGAGGGACGTGCCAGCGTTGGTCAGTGGAGTAGCGATGGAACCCCTGAAGAAGAGGAAGCAGGGGATGAGGAAGAAAAGAGTCTCATCGTTTCTGACCAGTTTGGAACTGTGGTTAGATCTCCCACACCTGGTTTCCAACTGAATTGTTTTGTCTGTGCTGAACCAAGATTATCATATTCATTCAAAAGTACAGACAAACCAAGCCACCCTAATACAGAGGTTTCAAAACAACCAGGACAGCCCAGTGGATGAGGAGGCCAAAAGTGGTAAGAAGCTACCCATCCAAGTCAGAGACAAAACACAGCTTACAAAATTGCCACATGCATGCTGCCGTAAAATCCACCTACTGTGGGAGCGTGGGGGGGGGAGCAATAGCACAGTAAATGGTGAATCTGGCAAACCACATTCAGCTGACTTCTAGAGGCCACAAAAAAGATGAGGTCATGTTTCCCCTACAAGAGAGGCTCCATGGGATTAACTCTGTCATTCTCTGCTTATCATTCTGGAATTCTGATCCTTGTTGTTGTTTTTGTTGTATGTCTTCAAATCATTCCTGACTTATGGCAAGCCTAAGGTGAACCTACCATAAGGTTTTCAGAGGCTGAGAGTGTGTGACACACCAAAGATCATCCAGTGACTTTCCACAGCAGAACAGAGAATCAAACCCTCCTTGCCTTGTTGTCCAATGGCATTCAGACACTTCAATGGCATTTAGACAACTCAGTTAGAAAGTATGTGGTATTCCAGTTCTGATCCTACAGAATGCCATATATTCTATTTCTAACTCAGTCGTCTAAATGCCATTGAACTGTCTAAATGCCACTGCGTATGAAGTCAAAATGCACCATCCAGGCACAAGACGATACTGGCATCAGATGCAGGAAAACCCCAAGATTTGAAGAAGTACAAATCTTGACCAAACATAGCGAGTAGGGGAGGAAGGAATAGCACAAGGAGGAGTGTTCCATATGAACACAATTCTATCTAGCGGTTGAGAAGGAGGAAATGGATAGACAGTGGGAAGAGTGAATGGAATAGAGTAGATGAAAATGGAAGGCAGAGAATCATAGATGTGTATGTCACCTGTCGCCTTAAGTCAACCCATGAATTTCACAGCATTTTCTTAGGCAAGAATTACTCAGAGGTGGTTTTGCCAGTTCCTTCCGCTGAAATATAGCCTACACCACCTGGTAATCATTGGTGGTCTCCCATCCAAGTACTAACCAGTACTGACCCTGGTTAACTTCCAAGATCACATCTGGTGCCTTTAGGGTACTTACACCACCCAATGCATAGAAATATATTTTTAAAAACCCAGAGAGAGCCATCTCGTTGTCTTGTTAAGTTCTGGTTTACAATGAGAAACCTCCCCCAAAAGCCCCCCAAAGACAAGCAACAGTTTCTGACAGAATTCAGCAGAGAAATTTTGGGTTTTAATGCAGCCAGGAATGGACATCCCAAAAACGTGTAATGAGAAATGGACATAGTCAGCAAGTCAGGAATGCTGACTCACTGGGGGGGGAGGGTAAGAGAACAGGATGTGTGTGTAGATAAAATGGATTGGCTGGAAACCTGAACAGAAGCAACATTTTGTGATCGATATGTGGCCTACAAATGCTTTCAGTCCAGTCTCTGCAGGTGCAGATATTTGCCCATGATAACATTTCCTTCCCTAATCTTTTTCCTTGCATCTAGAAACCGTCACCTATTTTTGTCTCAGCAAAGTGAAAAGTAGAAAATCTGAGGTTTAAATTGTGTTCAAGAACTCCCCCTACTGACTGACATTTATGGGTCCTGTATTTCAAGTCTCAGACTGATCTGGGTCCCAACTGACTATTTTGCTCTCAGGGAATATAATATGTCCCCAGGATTGTAACCACACCACCAATAAATCTCCCAAGTCCCCTCTACCACTTCCACCAATTCTTCCACCAATTCAAACTCCCACAAGGCTGTCCAGCAGGCTCACAGGGAAGCAAATTTCATGGAGACAACAGCACATAAACTGAGCCATTCTTTCTGTGTAAATTGTATTCCTCTCTCCCCTGTTTCATCTGAACAGGTGTCCAGCAAGTTGCAGGGAGGGTGATTTCAACTGGGAAGATGATATCGACAGAGGCCAGGGTGAAAAAGTGTTATTGGCAAAGCTCTTACTGCAAAGAACGGAACCCACCAAACTGACACTATCCTCCCCTCTTACCTGGGCAATATGATCATGAATGCCACCATATGCCATCATCTTGAGTGTGTGCAGGGCCATCTGAAGAGCTCGAGCTCCTTCGGAAGTGGACCGATGAAGAGCCCAATAGGAGAAGAGGAAATTCAAGTTGACTGCAATACAGGAAAGTGAGCAAGTAATTAATCAGATGCAATTGCTTGACTTTGTTAGAGGAACATCTGGTCCACTGATGGTGAAAGGAACCTTACTGTTTTTAATCTTGGACTAACCTGGAGTTGGGAATTTTGGAGACTCTGAGAATCCACCGTATTCTTCATCATAGGACTCTGAGAGTTGCTGGAAACATCTGGTCATCACCTCCTTCAAGGAAGGGGGCGTTTCCTCCCCTCGGACACCAATGTCTGTCCTGGCTAACAACGCAGACAAGATTTTCTGGCTGTTTTCCAAAAGACTAGTTCTGTTCCGTTTCCACTGGAGGAAAAGTGGTTTTGAAGAGGGGAAAATGTCTAAGACATAGTTTTGCTTTGTTCATGTATTTTGCCTCACCCCACCATCAATCACCTCAGGAAAAAAAAATCCACTCCTTTCTAATGTACTGTAGGTGCTTTCTGGTATTAAAGTAAAACATGCTATGAGACTCCAGAAAGATGTTTGGCTTGTTCACTGAGGACATTTCAGTAGGTATCTAGAGGTATAATATCAATACAGTAGGAGCAATCCACATGAGTGGCTTTTAGGCACATTACAGCGGCCACTGCCACAACCCTATGGAAGTGCTCCCAGAAGTTTTCATTCAGCAGCCATGATGTCAGACTTGGCCCCAGAATGTCAGCTGATACCCTCATCAACCACAAAAGTGCTTACTGACAAGAGTACAAGGTATTAATTACAAATAGACTCTCAAGTGCTTTCAGGGATACACAACCAGCACATACAATAAAAAGAGATGGAAACATTCATTCATTTCTACCTCATCCTGATGCAACATGAGAAACCTCTATTAACCAGTTTCTCTCTCTTCAAGTCTTGATGGTACCCATCACTAACCTCAACAGTCCAAATTAATTCACCTTCTCCCATTAACCTTTTTACAGTTGCAACCAGCATCAACAGATGCTCAGTTTGATCTCTGGCATGGTTATTCCAGTAGGAATCTCAATTCATAACAGAGTCCTAGATAGTGAACCCTGTACCTGTTCTAGGATGCGGAGCAGAACAGTCCGAAAGCCAACCTGGTAAATACCATCCTCAGGAGGAAAATAGGTCCCCCCTACAAATGGCTTGAGATCAGGAGTCAACCATACACTCATTGGCCAGCCGCCTCCACTGCTGGTTGCCTGCAGAAAGCACGACAAGATGTGTTAAGATTCTCTTCCCCACCACCACCCAGAACAACCAAAGAGAAGAGCTGTCTCCCATTTCTTCCTCTGCTGGCTTCCCAAATATCAACTCCGCACCTGCACAAACGTCATGTAAACTTTATCCACATCTGGACGCTCCTCACGATCCACCTTGATGCACACAAAGTTCTCGCTCAAAATTCGACCAATCTCTTCATTCTGAAAGGATTCTTGCTCCATCACATGGCACCAGTGGCACGTTGAATAGCCAACTAAAAAGAAATGCTGCCAGTTAAAGAAAGTGCTACTGATGAGCAAAGCAAACTTCAGAAATTTTTTTAAATCTAATTTGAAAAAGGTAGAGAAATGTAGGCCAAAGAGAAGCACAACAACTGTGTCCCTCTGCAGATATATAATTTAAGGGGCTTAGCAAATAAATGAGGAAGAATATATAAGTGTAGAATAAATGAATGAATAAAAGTTGGCAGTAATCCAGCAGAAAAGTTTGAGCCCCTCTGTTAAATAAGATTCTGGAATAAAGTGTCAAAAACTCTTCTGGGAGCAAGGAGCTAGTATAGCTAGTAAAAATGAGCTGAGTGAATCCAAGAAACGTGATTGAGAATGTTTAATAAGAAAACTACAGAAGTAATTTTGTAACAGTTGCTTTTTAAGAAATGAAAACAAACAATAACAACAAGGAAGACCAGGCACTTTTTAAGGTTTCAATTCCCCTATTTATTACATAAACAAAATATGCCACAAAAGTATGCAAGAACTCCTCATCAGACTAGGTGGTATAAAAAAATAAAAGGATGGAAGAAACTGAAGCAAATACATTATTACACATGCAAATTACAAATCCAGAAATAGATGCATCAGAAAATTCTAGAAAAACGAGGACAAGAAGGCATAGCTTATGCTTCCCAGAAGAGGATGAAAACAAGAAATTGCCCAGGGGCTGAGGGTCTAGATTTTATAAAGTTTTCTTCCTCCAAATGCAAATTTATTCTCTCAGATTTCAAAAAACTTTGAAGGCAATAGGTAGCCTTGCTTTCTTTTCTGTGTCATAAAGAACTGATAACACACACACACTACATAGACATATAATTTGTGAACACATACATAAGGATAGCATGAAATGAAACAATTCCTTTATTACCTGACAAAAATATCAACTTATCCTCTTTCTTTGCTTTTTCGAAGGCTTCCTGACCCCATGGATACCTAAGGGGAAGAGAATGGGAGAAAGACGCTGGGATTTATGTCTTCAGATTATCATCTAATATGCCTATATTTAATGCAGGCAGCTGTTTCTGCTTAAATCATTGTCTCTTCAACTTACACGTAAGTACTTTTAAGTGGTGCCACATCCATAAAAGATGGGCATACTGTGCCCACTCTAGGCTCTGGAGCTTAACCCTCCCATCCATAAAAGGCAGAAGTGATCAGGCAGAGATCATAGAATCACAGAGTTAGAAGGGGCCCCATAGGCCATCAAGTCCAACTCTCCCCCCATCAATGTAGGAAATCCAGTTAGAGCAACCCCAGCAGGTAGTTGTGCAGTTACTTTTCAAAGACATCCAGAGAAGGAGACCCAACCACTTGTCTAAGCAATTGGTTCTATTGTCCAACAGCTCTTACTGTCAAGAGGTTCTTCTTAATGTTCAAACAAAATCTACTCCCCTGTAACTTATTTGAAAGAGCAATGCCAACACAGCCTTCCAAGGTTGCTAACTACTCACTGGGAGGCACACACGACTCCCTGGATGAGAGAAAAAGCTATTGGACTGAGGAAGAAAGCACCTGACAAAAGCAGGAGCTCTGCCAGATCTACTAGCACAAGCATGTTGAGGGCTGTGTCTGTGCACGTGTGCGCTCACACTCATGTGTGTACTGCTGCTAAGGATCAATTAGTATAGGACATGAATAGATTAAGCACTTAATTAGAATTCAGGCTTGCTCTTTAATTTTAAATCCCTATGGACCACCAGAGATTAAGAGCAGCTTTCTGAGTACAGAATAACAATAGGAAATACTGAAGTTCTGTTCCGCATTACCTGGAAGGACTGGGCTGGAGACTGGCCATTTCCACGACATGGTTTCCACTAGGAATGGGAATCACACAGCCCTCCAGAAATTGTTGGACTGGAACCCCCAGCATTCCCCACCACTGGCAATGCTATTGGACAGTTCAACAGAATCTGGAGAGGCACATTTTGCCCACTCTTGAGTTACATAGTCAAAATTGTCTCAGTATGGCAGAATACTGAAGGAGATTAAGCCTTTCGAAACAAAATTTAAAAATACACCTGTTCCTCACTGCCATCATATTTCTGTATACTCTGCTCAGGTGGATGAAATGAATTTCCCAAACTAGACATACTGGCTTTGCTCACCTTTTTCAATATATATTTACTCCATTTATATCTAAATTTTACACAAGAACACAACACAGCATATGATAACACAATCATATACTTTTTTAAAAATCCACAAACCATATTAAAAGTAGTTTGAAACCACTGACATTAAGGACTAAGCATCACAAAACACAATTCAAAAGCACGGAAATGTTTTTTAAAAAATAAAGACCTTTTTGAATAGAACTATGTTCAAAACTCACTTGGACTCATTTTTTTTTAAAGGTTTTTCTAAAAGGGGGGAAAAGGGAGCCCTTGAGATCTTTCTAAGGTTTGCATTACAAAGCTATGGCACCATCACTAAAAAGTTTCTGCTTCCAGACAGAGAAAGAACATGGAGACTGAATGATGAGATTTGGAATAAGGAGAAGTACATAGCAAAAGCAAAAACAGAGATAATTAACTATTTTAATGAGAACTTGACGTCGGAGCTGTCGATGAAAACCATTTGGGACGCAAGTAAAGCAGTGATGCGTGGTAACTTTATCAGATGGACTGAAGAGATTAAAAAAGAGAAGAGAAACATTGAGCAGTGAATTTTGGAAAAGATGAAAGAAATTGAACAACAGATGAGACAAAATCCATCGGATAAACAGATTAGATTACAGATAAAGGTAAAGCAAGCTGAATTAAATCAACTTAATTTGGAAGAAATAGAGCAACAGATAAAGAGAACGAAATATAATTTCTTCGAACAAGCTAATAAACCTTCAAAAATTTTGGCAGGTTTGCTGTGCAAAAGAAGGTCCAGAAATATCATAACCGAGATTAGAACAGGAGAAGAAAGAATTACAAAACAAGAGGGAATAAAACAAGCTTTTCATAATTACTACGTGAAGCTGATGAGTAAGATCTCAAAGGGGAAAAAAATACAAGAAGTGGAAGAATATTTGGAGAAAATGAATAAAATGAGATTTAATGAAGACCAAAGATCAATTTTGAACAAATCTGTTACTATGATGGAAGTAGTTGAGGCTATTAGGAATTTGAAGAACTCCAGGACCTGACGGCTTCACTGCAAGATATTATAAAATTATGGAACATGAGATTTCAATACCTTTGCAAAGCACTATAAATAAAATAATAAAGGAAGGAATACCGGATACTTGGAAAGAAGCTAAGGTTGTGCTGATCCCAAAAGAAGGAAGAGATTTGAGCGATGTAAAGAACTATAGACCAATATCACTTTTGAATACAGACTACAAGATCTTTGCTTCAATTCTAGCAGCGAGGCTCAAAAAAGTGCTGTTAGAGGTAATTGATGAGGACCAGAATGGTTTTCTATCAAAAAGATCTTTGAGAAATAACATTAGAATGGTCTTAAATGTAATCGAATACTATGAAAAGCATAATGAACGAAAAATGGCCGTGATATTTGTAGATGCGGAGAAAGCTTTTGACATGATCAGCTGGCCATTCATGAAGACGGCGGTTAAACAGATGCAGGCAGGAGAAAAATTTGTTGCATGGATTGAAGCAATTTACAGCCAACAACAAGCTCGACTGGTCGTAAACAGTGAAAGAACACAAAGGATAGAACCGCACAGGGGTACGAGACAAGGGTGTCCCCATCTCCTCTGCTGTTTATCGTGACAATGGAAATACTTAACAATGCTATAAGAGAAGATAAAGAAATAAGAGGAGTCCAAATTAAGAAATATCATTACAAGTTAAAAGCTTTCGCTGACGATCTGGTCTTCTTACTGGATGACCCAGGGAAACGTATTGAAAAACTGATTACTACAGCTCAAGAATATGGAGAATTCTCTGGTTTTAAAGTTAATAAGGAAAAAACAGTCTTCTTAACCAAAAATATGACTGAAAGAGAAGAGATGGAATTAGTACAAAAAACAGGATTCAATAGAGGACAAAAGGTAAAATATCTAGGTATTTGGATAGCCAAAAGAAACAATGAGTTATTTCAAAATAATTATGGAAAAAAATGGAAAGAAATAACACAAGACTTGAAAAGTTGGACGTCCATGCGTTTGTCAATGATGGGGAGGATAGCTGCAATAAAGATGAATGTTTTGCCAAAAATGAACTTTTTGTTCCAAAATCTTCCTATAATAATGAACATGAAACCTTTCATTCAATGGAAGAGAGAACTAACTAAGTTTATATGGCAAGGGAAAAAAACCTAGGATAAAATGGAATACTATGACAGACTTAAAAAGTAGAGGAGGAATGGGACTACCAGACTTTCAAATATACTATAAGGCCGCGGCTTTTACATGGATAAAAGACTGGGTAGACCTACAAGACACGAGAATGTTGGCACTGGAGGGAGCAGACCTGAGAATGGGGTGGCATGCCTACATGTTTTATGATAAAGCAAAAATAGATAAAGACTTCACACATCACTTTATCAGAAAATCGCTTCTAAAAATTTGGGAGGATTATAAAACTAAAAACATACGGCGGCTCCCCACCTGGGTCTCACCGCAAGAGGTTTTTTTTGGCAGATGGACGGACACAGATAAATGGTTGCGATATGATGATATAATTGAGAGATCAACGTCCAACAACTTTAAGATTAAAACAAGAGAAAAACTAGAACAAGAGGGAATAACATTAAGTTGGTTTCCTTACAGACAGTTAGCAGAAAGGTTTCAGATGGATATAAAAACATATGGAATTGAACTTAAAGAGAAAACTGGAGTAATTAAATGGCTGTTCGAAAATCCGCCTCATTTACTTGCCCAAATATATCAAGAAATACTACATCAGGAGAGGCAAGAAGAAACAGTAAAGGTAACAATGATTTCATGGGCACAAAATATCAGACATCCAATACAATTAGAGTCTTGGGAGCAGACCTGGAAAAAAACACAGAAATTTACAGTAGCACAGAATTTGAAAGAGAACTATTATAAGCTATTTCATAGATGGTACATGACACCAGATAAATTAAAAAAGATTTATAATACAGGTACTGGACAATGTTGGAAATGTCAGAATGAGGTCGGTACAATATATCATATGTGGTGGACATGTCCTAAAGCTAAGAAATATTGGACTGAAATACATAACAAAACATGTGCATTAATGAAAGTACAGTTTGCTAAGTTACCAGAATTGTATTTGTTAAATATGACTGATGTATTAGAAAGTACTGGTATAAAGAAGTACTGGAGAATATTACTGTACATGATAACAACAGCTCGTATTGAATATGCAAAGATGTGGAAAACTCAGCAAACACCCACATTAGAACAATGTGGGGTACACTGATTGAAAACAAAAATGCTGATATGGTCTCTCAGAGATTAAAAGGGAAATCAGATGAAGAGATACAAAAAGAATGGCAAATTGTAATGGGTAATTGCTAGGTACCATCAGATGGAAATCTGTGATTCATGATTTAAGATAAATTATGATGGGGCTACAGGATATATATCATGAAGTGGGAATATGGAGATGGAAATGCAAGAATCAACAAGTAATAATAGCACTAAAATGTAGTACAATATTTTAAGCATGTTAAGAAATATTGATAATGACATCTAGATCAGTGTGGAAGATCAGAAATATTTCAAATAAGTTGACAGTTATAATTGTTTGTTTTATATCTGAATTTGAATAAAATGATTATAAAAAAAAAGTTTCTGCTTCCAATGCCAACCTGTTACATTTCTAGCAACAACAGAGGTCAATCTAAGTGCTCAGAACATTTCATACAGGTATTTCTTATCATCTCTCTGCCCCTCCCTTTCTCTTCTTCTCTCCCCCACCCATCTCTCTCACACTCACACTCATTCAATCTGTGGCCCAAGGACCTTATAATGAAATATAAGCAATAGCAGAGACAAGAAATAGAGGAAAACAAAGGGAAAGGATAAAAAGGGAGGAGCAGGACTAAACATTGCTTCACATACTTAAGCTCCATGGCCAGTCTGGATGAGAAAAACAAAGAGGTAAGAAGTAAACCCCATGGAAAACCTGCATTTGAAGAGAAATCTGAGAACCAAATGTGGGTATAGCATGTTACAGGAGGGGTTCCAAGGAATAGGGAAAAGAATGGCTGAAGCTGTTTGAGAGAACAGTGATTTGGGGGCAGCTTAGGGTGGTAGAGGAAAAATGATTTTCCTACGGAACAGAGTCTATGAAATTCCAAAGCTATTTTCCCCACAGCCCATCCATCTTTCCACAAACCACTACCCATGAAAAGAAAACTACTCTTACCAGTCAACAGGATTACGAGCATGTTGAAGGAGGTAAGGAGACTTTTCATGAATCAGACGATTAGTGTAGAGAGCATTGCTGGAATGGCTGCCCTTCCCTCCTGTGGCCATGGCTAAGGCTGTTCTCAGAAATATCGTTCTGCAACAAGAAGCACAGACAGAAGGCTATTAGCCTGGTTAATCTCCAAAGCACCAAGATCTGGATTTGTTCCCAGAGCCTAGTCCTCTTGTGAGACCCACAGGCATCCTAGGGAGATCAGCATCTGGGCAGGCTGAAGGCTGCATTGTCAGTAAATATTACAGGCTTGTTTCACTAATGAAGACCAAGACAGAGAGCAATGAAATGCAAGTCTCAGGCTGACTTTTGGGGATTTCTGCCAGACCTGAGATACACCATATATATCTATTTCAGGAACTCCCTTTGTTGGACTATAGAAGCAAGCCTTGCTGATATATGTGAGCTGTAACACTCCTAGCCCAAGAGTTCATGAGCTGCAAATTCCCATGATTCAGACACAAAAATAGTTTAAGAATACAGAATGTTTATGATATACACAACAAAAGCAGGATCAGTTTTAAACTACAAAAATTATCATTAATGATAAAGACTGTGTTCACACATAATGACCACTATGGTGTGGCTCATTGGAATGTGTGCATCTGTCTCTGCTAACAAGCCATCATGGCTTATTAACTGAGGCGGGGGGAGATTGAGGGGGGTAGATAACAATAAGAAAATGCATACTAGTTCTTTTTACAGCAGTACTTCAGCAGTTCTTTTTACAGCAGTAATGCTTTCAGTATTTATATTATTCCTGATTTGTTATTCAGCCACAAACCAAAATCAAAAACCCGCGATTTGTTGTTGGCTTATGAACTTAGGCTTGTTTATACCATGAGAAATTGTGACCTCCAAAGCTATAACCATGGCTTGTTTCTTTACCTCCTCTCCATGAAAGAAGAGCAGACAAAAGGGGTGGAACACAATGAGGAAGAACCAGAAATGAGGAAGTCAAGCCATGGTTTGTTTGGTTTACTGCCATGAAATCTGTGGCTTAAGCACAGCATGGCTAACATAAGCCATGGCTTACCGCAAATGATATCTCTGTTGCACGTCCACTCTTTGGAAAAGGTTGTCCTAGAAAAGTTTGCTGACTACTTCATTCACTGAGTCTAGAAGGTTGATCAAAAGGTTCGATTTTAAGCACTGCCATTTATAACCTGGCTGTTTAATGAAGCTCATTGCTTTTATGCTTCATGCTGTTGTTTTGTGTCCTTTGTTTTTGTTTGATTGTCACTGTGTATATATTTTGCTCTATTTTACTGTAAACTGCTCTGTGCACTTTTTATCAAGGCAATGGGTATATGGGAAAAGTATAAGGAAAAATATAGAGCATTCTATTATTATGCGAAAAACACAGAGTATCACCAGAACTAATTCTAATTTTTATTATGAAGGTATCAACAGCTTTCAACAAAAGTGCATCCACCCTCCAACTCACTGCCCATATCTATTTACATGATCATCCTCAAATACATCCCCTATACCAACCAATTACCTCCTTGAGCACATCCTATCTCCCCAGTAACATTTTTTCTGCTCCTCAGATTTTAAATCTTCAGTATACATTTATCATTATGGTGTATTCCCCACAGTCTGATCCTACCCAAGAATTTCTTCATCTGTACTCATTTGTCTTCTTCACCATTATTTATCACTCATTAAGTGCTTAACATTTCCTGAGATTTGTACAACGAGAACATAGAGAAGAAAGATTATGAGCATGTGGTCAGACACTAATAAACAGGTCATTAAAACAAAAATGAATGAGGTGGGAAGAGGAAAGCAAGCAAATAAAAGGGACTTAATTTAAGTTAATAGTCAAGGTCTGGAGATAAGGAGAGTTATATGATCAACAGATAGAAAGCAATCAACAAAACTGGATACCATCAAGCTGTCTTTTCTTTAAGATTGTTTGTTGTGGCGGTGGTGGCGGCGGTGTGCCTTCAAGTCATTTCTGACTTATGGTGACCTTCAGGGAACCTATGACAGGGTTTTTTGGGGCTCAGAGCGTGCGATGTGCCCAAGGTCACCTAGATGATTTCCACGGCCGAGCGGGGAATCGAACCCTGCTCTCCAGGATCGTAATCCAACATTCAAACCACTACACCACTCTAATTCTCTTTTAAGATTGCTGGCTATCCCTACATTCAGGTTATTTGTTATCCCCCAGCCTCACCATTTCACTTACTGAAAACAGATCTTTTATTTCAGATCTACCATCCTTACAGCTCTCTGGTGTTGCTTCTATTAACAATTTTGAGCAGGCAGCCTCTCCTGTCCCCTCCTCAAAGCCCCTTGGCTGTTCCTGCCATCGTAACGAACGTATGCCAGAGCTGTGGATTTTCAAAATGGTGCTGATTCCGCCACATTCCAGAATGTGACATACGTCTACCAATTAGAATCCACAATTCCTGCAGGGGGCGGGACAAACAGTATCTTGGACACGCTTTAACTCAGCTCTTCTGAAAAATAAAGCAAAAAAACTAGAACGCGTCACATAATATCGTAGCTCGTGTCTTTTAAAGCTGTTTCAAATGTCACATTTTTTCTGTACTCCTCAAAACGTTTTACAGGTAGACTTGGAAAAAGTAGCTTGTGTACTTGACAAACACTTTGTATTCACCTGAAAATACAAGAAGTCCTGCACAGTCAAGGAACAGTGCTATGCGTTCACGCTCCAAAACCAAGCGTTTCACACTATATACAACTATGAGATTGTCAGCCGAATTTTCATTTACTTGTATATTAAGTAATTTCCTTGTGGCCAGCATGATGCACTGGTTTGAATATTGGATCATGACACCAGAGACGAGCATTTGAATCCCTGCATAGCCATGGAAACCCACTTGGTGACCTTGCTCATGTCACGCTCTCTCAGCCTCAGAGGAAGGCAAAAGCAAACTCCCTCTGAATAAATCTTGCCAAGAAAACCCCTGTGATAGGGCCACCTTAGGGTGACCATAATTCGGAAATGACTTGAAGGCACGCAACAACAACGACAAGAAGTAACTTCCATAAGATTTCAGGCTGATTCATCAGAAACAACAAAGAGTCTTGTGTTGTCTTGAAAAGTAGCAAATTTATTACGACATAAGGTTCATTTCTAGTTTCAATAAAAGGGGAAATTGTGGCCCGTGGAGGTCCAGGATGTCAGAAAACTGCCCCCTCTGCAGCTGCCCCCTCCCATCAGTGGCCTTCAGCAAACAGGATGGAAAGAGGCTTCAAAAAATAAAAGCTAAGATATAAGTGATTCAGAATTCATAAGCAGTAGAGCCACCCTGGTTTGAGTATTGGACTATGACTCTAGAGACCAGCATTTGAATTCCTGCTTGGCCACGGAAACCCACCGGGTGACCTTGTGCACGCAACACTCTCTCAGCTTCAGAGGAAAGCAAAAGCAAAGCCCCTCTGAACAAATCTTGCCACAGAATGCTTATTGATAGGTCACCTTAGGGTTATCATAAGTCAGAAACAACTGGAAGACACACAAACAATCTCAAGTAGAAGGAACTGGCAAGGCCATCTTGGAGTATTCCTTGTATAACAAAACTTTATGAAATTCATGGGGTTACCATAAGTTGACAGGCGACTTGAAAGCACATACAGAGAGAAATAGTATATATTCAAGTCACCTGTAAATTTACAGACACTCCTTGAGTTTCATTGGGTTTTCTTAGGATACTCAGAGGTGGCTTGCCATTCCTCTCCTCTCCTCTGGAACACAGCCTACAAGATTGCTTCCCAGGCTATCTGATGTGAAGAATCAGCAACTGTTTTTTTTCCCCCAGTGTTCCAAGGACCAAAACTATATTTGTGCCCATTGATTACAACTGTTTCTTTCTTTCCTGGAAACTTTCTGGACCTGGTAGGTGATGGATCTGGGACCAGCACTTGTCCACATCCTACTCCATGGAATAGCAGTGGCTTACAGTGCCTAATACTTTCCCTACCAGGAACTAATCAGGCCTAAACCCACTTAACTTCCAAGATCAGATGGGATCAGATACCCTTAGGGTGTTTCGGCATACATTAGGCCACCTGAAATGTTACTAATCCTCCACAGGCCTACATGCTGGTATCCCTCACACACTTACCATTCTACACAGTGGAATCCTACCACATACAAAGTGGTATCTGTCCCTCACATACTATTCTTTTTACACTGTGACTCATAACTTCTGACTTTCGTACATCTATGAAATCTCTCCACCACCACCTACGTGTAATCTGGTTTCACAGATGACGTTTACAAACCTCTGAATCAGTGCCAATACCATATTTACAACCAGTCTGGGTCAGTGCCAATACTATATTTACAACCAGTTTTGGAAAGGTTACTTAGTTTGTTGTTTACCTTGACAGTTTTTGGTTTCAGCCTCCAAAGAGAAAGCGCTCTAGTATCACTAGCATTTAAAGAATGCAGGGAATAAAGAAGGACACAAAGGCTAATACCCCAAAGACTCCTGAGAATGTGCCTATCTTCTAGGGTTTGAAGTGGGGCTTACTTCAGAGTAAAAACACATAGGATCAGGCTGCAATTGAAAAAAAAAGAAGATGCCTGGAATCCTGGTCCACCCCAAAAAGGCAGTTTGTATGGCATGAAATGAAAGCATCAGTTTAGAGGCACTCCAAGCAATGGATAAATAGGAATATGTGGTGATAGGAAGGCCTGAGAACATGGGAAGAGACACTTGGCACTGTAAATCTGAGTACAATTATCAATGGTATCCAATTAATAGCAGCCAAAGAAACAATACATTTTCCTGTAAGTTCTAACAGACTGAAGAGGCCTCCCATTAAAACAAGTCAACAGAAAACTGTACAACCTGCACAGGCGGATGAACCAGTAGAAAAACAGGGTAAGCAAACTGGTGTTCTCTATTTTTATTAATTTATTAATAAAATAAATAATAAAATAAAGAAATAAAAATAAAATAAATTCTTAATAATTAATTAATTAAAGTATTAATTTCTTTTAATATCAATAAATAAGGACCTGGCCTGACTTACAAAAGAAAACAAAATACATCTAAAAACCTGTACACGGCAACATATAACACAGCAATTAAAAACAAATTTAAAAGCTGTCATATTAAAACCAAGCACTGAATTGAACCACTTTAAAAAATATCCAAAAGCGGGGGAGAATAAAACACATACTAGTAAAAGACCCTTCCACAGCAACCACTTAGCACTAAAAAAACCTGTCTGAAAAACAAGGACTTTGACTGTCAGTGGATGGAAAGCAGAGAGAGGCCTCTTGTGGAAGGGAGGTGCATAGTTAGGCAGTTATCAAGAAATCCTCTTAAATCTTTGGACTACAACTCCTATATACCCCATCCAGCAGAGCAATGGCCAGGGGTTATCAGTATTGTACTAAAACATCTGGAGATGATCAGGCTGCCCACCCCAGTACTGAAGTACAGGCAGAAAAGCACACTCAGTCAACACCACTGCTAAACTACCTACTAAAAATGGAGTCTGGGAGTGAGCAGACGTGATGCCGTATAGCAGCAGTTCTCAACTTTGGCTTTCTGGGGGATTTTGACTTCAGCTCCCAGAATCCTGGACTACTACCCCTGCTGACTAGGGCGCCTGGGCGCTGAAGTCCAAACCATCTGAAGGACCAAAGGCTAAGAACCACTGCTCTACAACAGGGCTTCCCGAGGGTTCGCCCCCTCCATTATGCCAGGGTGAATTACACACACACACACACACACACACACACACACACACAGAGGTACGGGGGGGGGAGGGTGAGCTGGATACCATTAAGCTATCTTCTCTTTCGAGAAAGGCAATGGCAAACCACCTCTGAGTCTTCCTTACCTAAGAAAACCCTCTGTGATTCATTCAGTTATCACAACTCAACAGGAGATGTGAAGAGATGAATCCTGTAGGGTTCTCTTAGGCAAGGAATATGTAAAGTTGGTTTGCCAATGCCCTCCTCTAAAATATAGCCTACAGCACCTGGTATTCCCATCCAAGTGCTAGCCAGGCCTGATCCCGCTTAGCTTCCAAATCAGAGAGGATCTGCTGTCTTGAATTTCTTTAGATCCTTCCTACACCAGAGCCATACTCGTCACCATTGACTACAACTGTTTCTTTCCTGGAAACTTGCTGCCCTCCTGCAACCAATGGCTCATGGACCTACACCACTCCACAGGCCACCTTGAGGAGCACTGCTCTGCAAAATACTCATCTTTCCAAGCATAACGCCTGGAGGAAGAAGCAGATGACCACACACATTACCCAGCTGTGGACACGGAATCCCCCTCCCCGCCTCTGGCTATCCAAATTTCTCTTTGCTTTTAACGCTCCGTCAGGGTTAGCATTCCCCTGGATCAACTATCCCCCGGCCCAGGCCAGCCCATCCGCGGAGGCACCGGGCTGAAGAAGGCTGCAACTCCACCAAGACGGAACCAGGGCGCCTCCGTCTCCGCACCGGGAGCCAGCTGGATGAGAATCCAGCGGGCAGATCAAAACCAGCAGGGGGACAAGCCAGGGGCTCCCGACTGAGACCGAAGCAGACAACTCTTTCCAATGATGGCAAAAATTAAAGAGGGGAGAGGACAAGGTCTTTCTTTCCTCAGTCCTGAATCGGCAAAGCCACCGCGCCGTTTTGATCGGGGGAGCAAAAAAAAAAAAAAAAAGGCCCAACGAGCCAAAAGGAATCGAAGGAGACGAGCCGCTTGCTCGGAGCCAGGCTCCCCTCCCCTCCCCTTTTTGACTCCGGATCTCTGCTTCCATCTTGGGTGCCCTTCTCTGCAGGTAAACACCGACGGCACGTGATCCGTCTGGCTCCAGAACTCAAAGGGGAGTCCCGGGGATGGCGGCGGTGGGTGGTCGGGCGCGCCCTGTACCTGCGAGCCCAGGAGGTTCGGTCCGGTCCCGGCCGGCGGAGCAGCAGGCGGCAGCCAGCGCGGCGCAGGAGCGCGACGGGGGCGGGGATCATCCCAGCCGCCGCCCGCCGGCAGCGTTGCGGGCCGAGAAGAGGCGGCCCTGCGAGGCACAACCCTCGCCCCCCCCCCCCGCCGTGACCCTCACGGCCCCAGGCGGCGCCGCTTAGGGGTCGGGAGACAGAAAGAAGGCAGGCAGGCGTGGGCCCCGGTTGTTCTCCCTCCGGGCCTGCAGGCAGGACGGGCTCTCCCGCTCGCTCTTCTGGTTCCTCCCGCGACGGCTCAGGCGTCAGCGGACGCGCGGGCCACGGAAGGGGTGTGACTCCGGTTTGCAGGAGTAAGCCGGGGAGGGGGGGAGGGGGGAGGAGGAACCCCGTGAGCCCACACCCGGGAAGTCGCGACGCGGCATCTTACGTGCGGATCAGGTCTGTACAGTCGCGCGACGGAGGCCATTTCTGCACTACCCTGTTATAGTGCCGTTATTCCACTTTCACGCTCCTATGGAATCCTGGGGTTTGTAGTTTGGGGAGGGGCATTTAGACTTCTTAGCTAGAGAGCTCTTGGGCCTCAGGAAACTACCAACCCCAGAATTCCACAGGATATCGAAAGTGGAATAAGAGCACTTTTAACAGTGTAGTATGGAAATAGCCTTAATCGGGGATATAACCCGATTTGACCCGGTTGAGAATATAACGCTGGTGCAAGAATGTCCGAGCACATGACTGTGAAGAGCTTGTGTTCGAAAATTTAATGGAAACTTGCTGAGATCCAGGCAAAGCTTGGGAAAAGTTAGTTTTTGGGGGATACAGCTGTCCGAATCTTCCAAGCATCATGCTCTTTGTGACTTCTGGGAGCTGTAGTCCAAAACGGATGCCCCCAAGTTTTCCCTCTAAGCGTGTGCGGCAAAGTTCTTTCCCCCTCCTCCGAATTATTTTTTAATGGAAGACAAAGATGTTCTGAGCATCTACTGAGTGTATTTAAAAGAGTGTTCCTTTGCCTGGAGGCTGTCAGAGCATCCTGTAGAACCTGATGTATGTTAGAAAACTGTCCTACAGCAGGCCAGAGTATTTCCCATCTGATCCTGTATTGTCTGCTTTTCCAGAATGGAAACTTGAGTTATAGTATCTCAGGCAAAAGTCGTATACATCGCCTGCCACCAAAGGCTTGAACCTGGGACCATCTTTCTGCAAAGCCCTTCCACACTGCAGAATTACAGCACTATGATTCCACTTTAATTGCCATGGCAACAACCTATGGACTCCTGGGATTGGCAGTCCAGGGAGGAGCATTCAGAATTCTCAGCCAGAGAGTTCCTCTGGTGTTTCTGCTCAGACTGCCAATCCCAAGATTCCATAGGAGCCAGCCATGGCAATTAAAATGGAATCATAGCACTATAATTCTACAGTGTGAAAGGGCCCCAGATAATTCACACCAGTACATTTCAAGCTGATCTGGAGGACTGACACCTTTCCCCACAGTGTGCCAGGGACCAATTATTTATTTGTACCAGTTGCCTACAAATGTTATTGCCTTTCCTGAAAATGTAAATCATTTGTTGAGGAGGAAAAAAGGTGGCCCAAGGTCTCATCTGATTCTTCATTCTTAAAGGAGGCATTTTTATTTTGTATAAATCTATACCCAAATGTTGCCTTTTGTCTGGAGGAAGTATTGGACAACCTAAGATTTACATTGGCCACTGATGAAGCCTGCCAGTCAAGACACTCATTGCACTGAGCTGTGGCTGATCCCCAATTCTGGTTTACTTCCCCACTGTTGCCTAGTGCAGGGGAAGAACGTTTTGCCCTTCAAATGTTTTGGCACACAAAATCCCACCTGTTGCACTGAACAGGAGTTTTTAACTTGTGGTCCATGGACCCTGGGGAGAGAAGTCCACTGATGGGCTTCAGAGAGAGAATCTGTAAACCAGGTGCCTTTTTCTTCTCTTCCACTTCTTTCCAATTACTTTGAAAATTTTGTTTAGATATATTTTCTTCCCTTGGGTAAGGAGTCCACAGCTTTCAACAGATTCTGTTGAAAAAAATCCAAGAATCCCTGCCAAACAGCATAGACAATGATCAAGAATTTTGGGAGGCACAGTGCAAAACATCTAGTGGATCAACCGTCCCCCATCCCTGCTCTAGTGGCAGTAGCTGTCGAGGTGACATAGTACCCCAATACACTTTTACTGGAGATCTGGGGATGTGCTTCAGTCTGCGTTCAAAAGCAAACAGCTGAGCTATAGGCCTTCCCTTTGAAAATTCAAGATGCATTCTCTGACTCCTCTCTTTTAGGGAAAGTGAACAATCTTGACCCCGTAGCCCTTGGCAGGCACAGAAACTACTGTACTTCCTTGCCAGCTGGTCCACCAAATTTTGGGCCAGAAGAAGACCTGCTGAGGCCCTGAGTTAAGTTTAAGGGGCTACCATGCATTCCAAAAAAAAAAGAAAAAAGTATGTAACCCTAGCAGTTATGGAAAAATTGAAATTCAGTGGGTTTATTTTATTTTATTTTATTTTATTTTATGGGCTTCTCATAGTTTGAGGCCCTAAATCAGACATGAGGATCATGTGGTCCTCTAGATGTTCTTGAACTGCAGCTCCAGAGTGTTTCCACACTACACAGTTACAGCACTTTGATTCCTTTTTAACTGTTACGGCAACATCCTGTGGAATCCTGGGATATGGAGTTGAAGGAGGAGCATTTAGGATTGTCAGCCAGAGAAATTCTCTACTGCAGTGATTCTCAGCCTCAACTGTTCCACATGTTTTGCACCAGAAGCCCCAAATATCAATAGTCAGAGATTATGGGAGCTGTAGTCAAAAACAACTGAAGGGTGAAACCACTGCTCTAGTGCCTCTGGTCAAACTGCAGATCTGAGGATTCTATAGGATGCAGCCATGGCAGTTAAAGTGGGATCAAAGTGCTATAATTATACAGTGTGAAAGGGCCCCCAGAATTTTTTACCTTTTCCCATGCTGGCTAGGGCTGCTGATAACAACATTTGGAAAGCCATGTGATTCATATGCCTGCCCTGAACAGTAGTTGACACAGCTTCTGCATAAAGTCAACACTAGTCAGGTTCCAGCCAGTCCTCCCACACCTGCTTTCCATTATATTTTATACATTTAGGATTAAAGTCCACATTGAAGGGGGAAAGAATCACCCACAGGATGACCTTTCAGAGTGAGGTTGAAAGCTGGGTCTCTTGCAGCAGAGACAACCCAGACTCTACAAGCCACCCTTTAGTTCAGTGGTTTTCAATCAGTGCGCCATGGTACATTTGTGTACTGCAAAAAGTCCTCAGACATGCCACATCAGTGGACCACAATAAAATGACAGGACGTACGGCACAGCCTGAACCCCACCTCCATGCCACCACCAGAGATGGGCTGCCTCTTTTCTTCTCCCAAGTCCCAGTGACCTGTGGTGTCGCTTCTGAGACATGCAACTATGCAAATTAGCTCAGAGGTGGGTATGGTGGCATCCTCCCTGTGCTATGCAGCTTATGCCGGTCGGCATGGTGAGCATATTCAGCATTCAGTCATGAGACTTGGAACAGTGTTCAGATTGTGATAGAGCCCACTGATTGCTTGCCTTGCTATGTGAGTTAACCTGGCTGTACTAACCTTTGGTAAGTCAATGTTAAATTTGAATTCATTTGATTTAATCAATAGTTATTTTATTTCTGAATTTATTTTTTTCTAAATTTAATTCCTAATTATGAGTGGGGGGGGTTTTCAGGCCTTATTAGACATGGATAGACGTCAGCAAGCACAGATTTCCCACTGATTTGTTTTTTAAAAATATAACACAAGTATTAAAAGTTTAGCTATTGAATGTTAAACACAGCCTTAATACTCGTTTTTCAAAATGAGCCCTTCAAAAACTGATGATGTGCTGTGACAATTTTAGCACCTTGTCAGTGTGCCATGAGATGAAAAAGGTTGAAAACCACTGCTCCAATTTGTGCCTGGAAATGTGGAGTGGGGAAAAATTTAGTATACAAAATCTGCCAGGGTGTAGGACAGAGGTGGGCAAAGTGCAGCCCCCAGGACTTTTTGCAGCCCCCAGGGGATAAAAAATGCTAGAAAATGCCCCAGAATAACATTTAGGGAGTGAGGAGGGCATTCCCACCACGTTTGGAGAGCCCCATCCCCTTAGAGTCAAAACACATTTTTGCAAAATGACCCCAAATACCTTCTGGGGGGGGGGGGTCAGGAAAACCCAGAAACATGGTGAGGATTCCTTATGTCCCCTTGGGAGCATTTGCAGGAGTGTGGCTTTTCCTTTTGTTTTGTTTTGCAGGACCAGGTGGAGTGGAGGGGGTAGCCTTCCAAGGTCTGCTGTGGGGCTAATGCAGCCCCCTAGACTTCCACAGTTGCCCACCCCAGTGTAAGAGAGGACAGCATGAGGAGCACTATCTGTGAAGCATCGTCTGCCAGCCCTGCATAGCAGGGGATTGCTTGCTGTCTAGAGTCCCTCCCGCCGGACAGAGAAGTTTACATCACTAGGGGGGAAATGACAGACCTTTGGTAGATTTCACAGCATCAATTCTTCTTCTGGTTGTTTTTAGAAAGAGATTCTATGAAGCCAAGAACGTTGTTCTCTCCTTACACTTCAGGCTCACTGAGCCACCTTCATATTCTATTAACAGCTCAGCAAGCCATGCCTTTATGCAACTGCGTGGGTAGTTTTTTACCTCCTTCACTTGTAACTTCTGCTTCTGCTTTAGAGGAGCTTCTTCACATTAACCCTTCCTGTGACTTGTTGATTTTTATCACTGCTTTTTTGTTTTTGTAAGGTGGGAAGGGAGATGCCCTTCAAAGTAAGAAGGAAACTTTTTAATAAATTGAGAGGAGATGCAGTCAAGTGTTGCTGAGGCAGCTAGCGCTGGGTGGGGAGGGATAGTTTGCCTGTAAGGAATAGGCATGCTTGTTTTTCTTACCTGTAAACCCTGGGGGTGGAAGGAGTAGGAGATGAAAAGAGGCTAGTCTTAATTACAGCTTTGTGTACTCTTCAAAACAACAGCAATCAAAAAAACCCCTGAGCTCTCTGTGCTCTCAAAATGCAAAGTGAGACTAAACACCGGGAGATGTATAAACTGGACTGCTGATCCAGCAATTGGCTTGCAAGTTGAAAAGGAACCTACTGAAAGAATCAAAAAATCCGTTCCCTCATTTGTTTGTGTGTGCTTTTTCAAGAAATTATATTGCAAAAATTGCAAACAATGCCAAAAGGTAGTACACGGTTAGAAGCCCTCCAGAATGTTTTATATGAAGGATTCTAACAGATGGAGCCCTGTTCCATGAGGTTGGTCTGGCTAATACTGAGCCCCTCAGGCATGGACACCCTTCCCCCAAAATGGACAGAATTAGACCACCAAAACTCCTGCATAGGTGAGCCCACTTAGGAATTATCCCTCAGAAGTATACTAAATGATAGTTACTTAGCTATTGCATTCATGGTACTCAGATTACTACTGATTTTAGCTGCAGGACTGTTTCAGTGCAATATGTTGTTTCTATTGTTTACTAAAAAATGTACCTGAAAGTAGTCAAAATTGATAGTGACCTACTTGCCTACCAATGCTGAGCCCCGCCCCACCTTTAAAAATAATTTCAGGTACCCTGCCTTAAGGTATCCATACTTACCCATCATATAATGACCCAGGTTTTGTAAGTTACTCTTTCATTGCTGTCTGGCAGTACCAAACTGCAGCTCTCATCAGCTGTAGCCAAGTTGGGCAGTGATGAGGGATGTCAACATCTTGGGAGCCAGGTATTTCCCATCCCTTCTTCAGACTTTGGCAGATAAATGGCTATATAGCTAGATGGCTATAAATTAGCTATAAATGGCTAATAGGCCAATTCTATACATGTTTACTCAGAAGTAAACCCTATTTAATTTGATGAAGCTTGCTTGGGTTGTTACAGTCCTAGAGCATGTACTTGGCCGTTCTGTGTTCAAATCAGCCACCAAAAACTATTGTGAATGCACAAACTACAGAGGTTGGGGCAAGCCACTGTTCCCTCTTAGCTAGCTTTCACAGATATTAACTTACTGTTTCAGTATTGTATAGGCAAATATTCCATGTGTTCTTTACTGCTTATATTTTTTGTAATTCTTTTTAGTTCATCTGGGTTGTATTTGTTTTCTTTGTAAGCCATCTAGTTGCTCAAATAAGAGCATTTTACAGTGAGGTGGATGGGAAAGCAGGCCCAACAGTTAGGTGGCTATTAATTTTTGATATCAGCTCATTGAAATCTTTCAAATAATGCACCATCTTATTTGTATTAAGGCAAAAACAATGAACTTTCTGTATGCCATGTCAGCCTGTATTTTAAATCAGACACACATGCCCCACACTTTTGGAAATCCAATGAAAAAAAAATAATTGGAATGCTCCCAAGAGGCTACCAAAGTGAATTTCATGTATGCCACCTAGCTAATATTTTAAATCAGACTATCACAAATACCCTGTCCAGATTGGGTGAAAATCCATTCAGCCATTTTCATGTGATGTGGTAATAATGGGCAGAAACTTACTTTTATTTCTATAGATGTTTAAGCCACTCTTAATGCCACCTGTAACAATGAACATTATCATGTCTTGTGACAGTGAATTCTGTGAGCTCCAGTTTTCTCTACCATTGGGGTGTAAAAGAGACAAACTGAAATTGTCTGGGCAGTTGTCTAGTCAGTCAGCATCCATTTCCCCAAACTTGAACATCACCATTTTTAGGATCGTATTTAAATTTTTCAACATTTGAAGCTGAGAAATGAGGATGTATTGCTGATGCCTTACCAAAAGGAAAGCCAACTAAAATAATCTGATCCACATCCAGCTGAAAAAGTGTTTATTTAAAATTTCCTCTTGCCAAACTGTTCTTGATTAAATATGGCAGAGGAATGGTGCTTGTGATATAACACTGATGTTAAAAGATTTCAGATGGGGACATCAGAATGTCAGAAATTTCCATAGAGAAGAAATGTATTCATTCCAGAAGATCCTCTCTGAACAAGGCTTAACATTTACACAGCAGTAATATTGAAAGATGCACCTTATGCCTCTGGAGGAAATACAATAAGGTATTTTTCTGATAATTTGTTGTGAACATATTGACACATACAGACATATCTGTGCCAGATTATGAGTATCCCTATGGAAGGCTGAGACTTGGTGAACAAATGGCTTAAAAATCATATTCCATAGGAAATATCAGGATGTGCAGCAGCTGGCCTCAGTCAGAACTTATCTCTCTTTCGTCTTGAGCTAAAAGCTGATTGGTTGGAAGTCATTTTAATTGGCCTGTTCAGAAATAGAGTAACAGTGGAATTAAGGTAGGAGTATAAAATGCCAATGGATGGTGGGGTTGAAATCTTGATTTTTCATCTGCAAACCTACTACTAAAATTCATTTTCAAACAACCACGTCCACCTCAAATAGACATCAAGGTAGCAAGCCTAAGAGTGAACAGGTGAGTAGACTGGGCACTCCAGTCTCAGTAATTCAATTTTATTCAAAGACCTGGTGGATCCTAATGGGTTCCTGTCAGCAGGGCATAAGTATCAACAGAGCACTTTATTTTTCCAGGTTGCTCTCCCCTCCATGGGGCTTGAATGCAGTTAGAGACCCTAACCCTAGCTGAGAGGCCTTTGGATCTCAGAGATCTAGGTTTTCTGCCTCCCTGGACACTGCTTTTACACACACACACACACCCACACACACACACACCCACCCACCCACCCACCCACCCACCCATCCAAGGCTGAAGTATCCTCTGGGGTCAAGGTGTCTCTGAGCAGTTCCTGGCTAATGGTTTTTGGGACCACAAGATTACAGCCTAAGCTGAAAACAACAGAAGTTGATCCTGCAACTCAAAGCCGTTTTGAGGATGTATACATTTAAAGGGTTGGAAGAATTCTGTTTTGTTTTTTCTTCCAGTTCCCTGTCTGAGTTAGAATTGGGTTTTAACAGTTTAAATATGCAATGCATACACTCAGTAAACAAATGTGATTCATATTTCCATAATCCTCTGGATGGATTCATTTGTGTGAAGCTGAATTGAGACTCTGCTGCCTCCCAGTTACATCAGAAAACTCTAAAGGTTTCAGTAATGCATGTGTGGTGTAGACGTTTGAGTTTTGGACTACCACTCTAGAGGCCAGGGTTCAAATCTCTGCCTGCTCAGCTATGGAAACCCCACTGGGTGGCCTTGGGCAGGTCACACTTTCTCAGCCTCAGAGGAAGGCAAAAGCAACCCCCTTCTGAGCAAATCTTGCCAAGAATACCCCATAGTCACCATATAAGTCATTTTATAGTCACCATAAGTTGGAAACAACTTGAAGGAACACAACAAGAGTGAAAGAGTCACCTCCAAGATACCATGTTGTTAGCAGCTAGGGATGGGACAAATCCAGAATTTTCTGAATCTGAATCCCTGGAAGATTGTGGGAATCCACAAACCTCGAATCTTTCGAATCCTTTTTTTTTTTTTTTAAGGGTTTAAAAAGCAACTTTTAAAAAAATTAAACTTTTTAAAACTTTTGTTAAAACTTTTTTTAAAAAAAACCATTTTTTGGTTGGTGGGTTTGAAAGATTCAGTTCACCTATTTTTGCACAGGGATTCAGATTCACGAATCTTGAATCCTTGCTGAGAATCTGAGGATTCGATTGGCCCATCCCTATTAGCAGCTCTCTTAAGATTTTGCAAACTCAGGTTTGTGGCTTCTATCCACCTGTAATGCTGCCTTCCTCTTTTTCTACTGCTTTCCATATTGCTGAACATTATCATCTTTTCGAGTAAGTCTTACTTCATATTTCTGTGGTAGGATAGCCCCTATTTAATCATTTTGGCTTCTAGAGAGAGTTCAAGCTTAGTTTGCTCTAGGACTCGTTTATTTGTCTTTTTTTAGCAGTTCACAGTATCCACAGAGCTCTCCTCCAGCACTACATCTTAAATGAGTTCTCTTCCTGTCAGCTTTCTTTACTGTCCAGCTCCACAATCACACCTAGAAATTGGAAATGCTGTGGCATGGGTGATTCTGACTGTGGTACTGAACGATGTATCTTGACACTTGAGGCTTCTGTCTAGTTCCTTCATAACTGTCCGTCCTAGTCTTCTGATTTCTTGAATACAGTCTCCATTGTGATTTATGATTGAGCCAAAATTCTCTATTTCAACATCATCATCCACTTTTTTTTAAAAAAAATCCTCAAGCAGCTTTTTCACTCTTTAAATCTCCTCCCTTTTCACAACTGTTAAAAGGAAGGAAATCTCCATTTGTGCCCATGCATGAAGGATCTTCACACACACACACACACACACACACACACTCACCCACTTTTTAAAGCTCCACACATGGAGAAGATAATCTGCCTGGATGTCCTTTGGGTGGGGGGTTCTTCATAAAGTTAAGCCCCCCTCCCCAGCACATTGTGGTCCTAATCCAGATCAGACCCACACATATTTAGATAGAAGGGAGAAAATGCAACTCAGCTGCACACTATATACTTAGCACAGTATGTAGTTTAGTCCTGAGCATCAAGCCAAGGCATTGCCATGACTCAAAACTGGCTTCACAGAGTTGTGTCACATGCACATTTGATTCACGACTTGATGCCACAGTGACTGCCTATTCATACTGATAGTAAGAAACTTAGACTTAATTCTGAACTTCATGGGTTCAAATATATCACTGAAGCAGCTTCCAACAGGCAAGTGTACAAGCACAACTTTTCAGGGTGCGATATAAAGACACTTAGGACCCACTCTGTCCACACCAAACCTCACTCTGTTACCTACTCCTTCACCATTAGGTGGGGCTCCATTTGCCCAAACATGAAGGAAAATGAAATGGTTTAAGAAACAAAGAATTAATCATGAAGTGAGAAACATTAAGCACATTTGAACATTTTATTGACTATTTCTCCCACCCACACCCACCCTGTGTTCACTTATCATTATTCTGTATTGGTCTGGTGATTGCTGTAGTGGTGGTAGTTAAGCAGAGGCAGTAAAGCCTTAAGGATTGTAACCACCTCTCTCTGTATGCAGGAACCACATCGCTCTTCCCATCCTACCTCTAGTGTATTCCAGTTGGAACCATGCTCCACAGCCACTTCGTCCTGCAGGTACAACTTCCACTGGCATACCGATTGGAATCTCACTTTAAGACACAGCTGGTAATTGTGATAATAACTATCTGTATGCACATTTTTTTCTCTGCCTTTCTGGTTGGTTTCTTTGAAGTCATCTATTAATATCCAGGATGGACCTGGGTGGGGGAATGAGGTTCATTTGAAGTGGATGATAAAATTTCTGTTGATGTCTTTTTCGATTTTTAAAACACAGCCAGTAAAATGCACCAAGTCCATTGAGTCCAGTGGCAACACTTCTTGTGGGTAGGAGTTCTTGAGCATGGCCTTTCATTATTTCCCTCCATTAAAGCTGTCCAGAATTTTCTACTGAGCATCACAAAGCTCATTCAAGTGTTGCAGGGTGCAGGATTGGTTCCCATTGCAGGAGCTCCTTATTCCACATAGTCCACAGCTTGAGAGGTAGGCACTGGGGAGAGCAACCACATAATGCAAGGACCATCCAAGGTGGCAAGAAAGGAGAAAAGTGATTTCCCCAGGTAAGTAACAAATTGATTTATTGGAATCAAAAGAGGCAGAAACCTGAAAAGGCTGAGATGTCCAATTTCAAGAGGATGAGCATCTGGGCAGAAATGAGATCGACAGTGGGAACTGTGGGCCTCCACTGTAAAATGTATCAGCTTCTTCATAATCCTGAGCATCTCAGTTTGAGGGCTGTTTAAAAACAAGTGCTTAGTTTGCCTATTTTTTTTTCCAGTATACATTTGAGGATTTTTTCCACTGAAAAATCAGAAGCTAGAGGAAGCTGGCGAGACACTTCCAGTGGTCAGGTGGCTGGAAGCCATGATGCTGCTTCCACTCCCTTTCCATGACCTGCAGGCCTTACCACCAACCTCAAACCATGCAGGAATTTATTTAGATAGCCCAGTCTTTATAATTACCCCGCTCCAAATTTTTCAGTTCTCATTCTGCTCCCTTCTTGCTCCTAAATGCTAAATTTGAAAAGCTGTTGACCTCACTCCAAACTTTGCAAGTAGACTAAAAGAGGGACAAGAAGAATGTTTATGTGATTTTTTTCTTACTTGCTTATTTGTTTAAAGTCATGAAAGCTGAGCTTTTGATCTGTCCTCTTCATACACTTTTACAAGAGTTTTCTTCATAATGAGGACCCAGTGACAATAGCAGCTGAGGAAGTGGCTTCCCTTCAACAAGCAACCTAGTGCAGAGGACTCTGGGGAGGGGGGAAGAAAACTGAATTTTCTTCTCTTGCATCTAGCGATGCTATGCATGCTGAGCAGTCTTGATTTCCCAAAGTGAGTTTGTGCCCTGTCATGCAGGCAAATTAGCTGCAAGCCTTGGCAAATGTCTGTGAGTTTTCCATGCAGGTTACAAAATAATTTTAATTCCCACAGAAGGGACAATCTTGATGAGTTATTTCTTTTATCTTTGGGTGCTTCCAGACAAGGCTTTTATTGTGCAATTATCCTGCCTCAAACATGGAGGGGGGTGTCCAGATGACATCGTCTCTCATTTGTAACCCTCCTGTATTTTCCCACCACTTTCCCCATCTTTTTTCTTTATCTCTCACACACAGATAAATCTGTTAAACAGGGCAAAATGGAACAGATGCACAATGCCTTCATGTAGTGCTAGCAGCTGTTGGTCTGGAAGAACTCTTAGTCACTGCCCATTCCAACATAAAAGTAATGGAGAACAGGCACCCTGGAAAAACTGACACCCTTCTTCCTAAGGGACCTCTCACCCCTTTTGTACTTATCAAAATAAAGGCCAGCTGATGTCAGAAATTTCTCAATGCCTGTCAGAGGCCTCTGGACAAATGTTCAGCGTGATGGAGTAGCTGATCCTCCTGATGCCCACCATGGAAGGAGATTCATGCTATCAAAGTCTCTTTGGCCTGGGCAGAAATTAGAAGAGCTTCCAGGGAGTTGTTTCCTCCCATCAAACCTGAACTGCCCACAAAGCCTTTGAGTGGGCGGTTCTGCGTAACAGCAGGGGAGGAAAAAAACAAGAGAGAGTTCTCATGATACCAATACAGTCTTCTCAGAGGAAAGGGTTCATACTGCTTTGGGAAGGGAGTGGAGGTGGGAGTGAGGCAGACAGTGGGAGGAGAGGCTGAGGCAAGTTGCTGGGTAGCTCTGGGAAAGGCCCTGCCCCGGCTTGAGGGAAGGCACTCATGGAGGCTGGAAGGGTCATTGCTGATGGGATGCTGCTGAGGGGAAGCGGGAGGGAAGCGCTGTAGGTCATGGAGTTCATGCTCATTCCCACTGCAACACCGGGTACTGGGGAGCTGGTCCTCATCTGGTTGAGAGTTGGTTTGGGTTGGTCAATGACATTGAACGGGTTGGTGGGAGAAGGTGTGCTGAGACCTGAAAGAAGGGAAAAGACCACTATCACCACAGCTTCCATCAGGAGTTAAGTGGGCAAGCTCAAAGATCCAGAATGTAATCACACACACAAGCTCTGCACAAGAAATGACAATTTCATGGTACAGTAACCCAGAGTCTCTCTAACAGTCATTAAAGAAAACATGGATGCCTCATTTGCATTCCTGACACTGTGAGTATTGTGTATCGTAATGTGTATTGAGTAATGTGTAGTGAGGGTATTTGGGTTAAAAGGGGGGAAGTTCTGGGAGCCACTGCAGCATCAGAAGGGGACAGAAGCAGTGTTCCAGCAAATAGCAGATTTCAGTATTCTTACTATGGGGTGTTTTATGACAAAGAATGACAATTACAATGAAATGAGAGCACAAGAAGAATTGTGGGGAGTGGAAGTGCTGTGGCAGAAGACAACACAACTGTACCAAGCTAAGTTCAGGGAAAGGGCCACACAAAGCAAAAATCAGTGAGCCTCACTGTAGGCTGCTGTTCAATGTGCCATGGGTTTTTTAGCCTGTGTAGAACCTACCTGCCAGGAATGGGTTGCGAGACTTCAGGGTCTGTGGTGCTGTGACCAACGAGTCCAGATTAACCAAAGAAGAAGCATTTGGGCCAAGGAAAGTCTCTGGAGTTTTATTGTCTTTCTTCTCCTTCTTTGAATCAGGAAGAGATTCTCCTAACCCAGTAATGTCAAAAACGTCCTTATTCTTCACTCCATTTTCCCTGGTACTTGGAATAAGGTCACCAAACAGGTCCACATCTACCAAAAACAAGAAAGGGAGATTGGTGGGCTATCTCTATACTTGCCACTGAAATGCTTCCTTGCATTGCCCCCTATTTCTTTTGGGTTCTCACTGACTTATGTTATATTATGATTTGATTGTTTATGATTTAATTATTTCTATTACGGTTTGATTGCGTACTCCTGCATGGCAGAAGGTTGAACTCAATGGCTTTTGTGGTCTCTTCCAACTCTGTGGTTCTATGATCCCACATATTTGCTCATTTCTGAGTTTTAGTAGCTGGTCTTTGGCTGAAGCTGTTGAACTGGCTTACAAAATATTTCTCTAATGTTTGCTTGTAACTTTAAAAAAAATGTTACAAAGACAACAAAACAGCAATTACTCCAAAAATAATGACCAATAGACCAAAAACAGTCAGGAAAGTAATATTAAAGGCTATGTATTTGCCATTCGTGGCTGTAGAGAGGCTTCTGTCACACCTCTGGTTCCCAAAAAGGAAAGCTTCCCTTGAGGTCAGAATATATATATAGACCTGAAGTTTGGCCTTTTGTCTCTGATGAAAATGAGAAACCTTGGCATGGTTAAAACTTCCTCACCCTTTTTTCTTTCTAGGTAGAGCAGGGCTGAAAGGTGGCTGGCCTGTTTAAAGCATCTGCTACTGTCATGATTTATGCCAGGCTCTTTCTGACTTAAGCAGCATATGTATCCCTGCCTCCTTTCCCAATACTGGTTTATGTACATTATCTTTATCAATTCTACACAATTATTTTATTTGTAAAATGTCTATATGTCTCATAGAAGTGTGTGTTATGATTTAACAAAAAACAAAATATTCATTTTTGTTTTTTTTTAAAGCATGGGAAATATGAGTTGCACTCATTCAGAAAATTCCAATTGAAAAATGGCTGTACAACAGACAAAACTAAACAGCCTGGGTAAATGCAGATGTATTCACCTGGCAGACAGGGCTAGCCCTAACATTAGGCAGAATGAGGTTAACTGCCTGAGGCAAGAGATGATGCTTTGCCTCTGGCTGGCCCCTCCCGAAACTGCAAACCCCAGGATTCCATAGGATGTTGAAAGTGGAATCATAGCGCTATAACAGTCCCATGCGGAAATGGCCTATGTGATGTGTCCATGGTCATCCAGTAGGTTTCCATGGCTGAGCAGGAAATTGAACCCTGATCTCCAGTGTTGTAGTCCAATGCTCAAACACCACACAGACTCTTACACCATCTGGCTCTCTTGAAGCAGTACTTTGACCTTTTCCTGGCAATGGCGCTAGCTTCACACAAACATTTCCACCAGAACCCTTAGCACTTGGAACTCTGACCCTGTGAGCCAAAGGGTCTCTTGATGCCTCAAGACATTTTTGCTTGCGCTTCTATAGTTATCTTTAGAAGGATGGATGTACGTGCACCTGTGTCTAAGTGCATAGAAAATATCTCAGCGTAGGTACCATATGCCAGTTCAGTTTTTAGCATCATTATTTGAAAGCGGCTTGGTGACCAGAACTGGGAAAGACATCTCTGCCCGAGGCCTTGAGGAACTGCTGCCAGTAATAACTCACACAACTCTTCAGAAACCACCATTATTCAGACTTCACAAAAAGCAGTGCTTACACAATAGTCCTTACTCTTACCTCTACCTTCCTTATGTTATGTCATCACTGCCTCAGACTTCAAATCCTACTTTAAAGCTTCCTCTTCCCTAAGGCTGTTCTTATTTTTTTAACCAGCTGTTGCAAAATGGGATTGCCCTCTGGAAATTTTGGTGGATAACTCATTCTGATATAACTCTAGGATATAAATAATCTAGATCAGGGGTGTCAAACTCAGTTTCGTCTTGGGCCGCATCACATTATGGTTGCCCTCAAAGGGCCAGCTGTATCTGTAAGACTGTATAAATGTATCTCTGTGCCTCTTTCAGCCACCTAGACTCTCTCTGTGCCTTTTTCTGCTCCCCCTTCTCCTGTGCCTCTTTCTGCCCCCCTGCCCCTCTTTGTGCCTGGCAAGCCCGATCCCCACATTGCAGGCCCCCGGCTGTGGGTATTCTGAGGAGAGGCCCAGCAGCCAGCACTCGCAACCTATTTCTACTTCTGACTGCTCCTCTGCCCAAGTCTTGTGAGCTGCGCAGAGTGTTGCCATGGTACCCACAGCCGGAGGCCCGCAATGTGGGCATTGGGCTCGCCAGGCGAGGGAGGTGCTGCAGCTGCAGGAGAGGTGCAAAGGCCACGTGAAATGGCCTGGCGAGCCGGATTCGGCCTGCGGGCCTTGTGTTTGACATATGTGATCTAGACTTTAAAAAAAAAATCTTGTGAGCTCCCAGTGTTACATCAGTATTCCTCCTTCTGCACAGGTCAGTCTCTGGCCTCCTGGAAAAATACAGAGCTTCATAGAAACTGCTACAGTTCTGAGGCTGAAGCACAACAAACAGTCTCTCCATGCTATGGCCCTCCAAGTCAACTTTGACTGATGATCAGCAAGATTTCTTCAGGGAAGGTTTGGCATAGCCTTCCTCTATGGCTGAGACGGTATGACTTGCCACAGTGGGTTTCCACGCCAGAGTAGGTATTTGAGCCATGGTCTCCTGCAGTCCTACAGTAACACTCAGATCACTAACCATGCTGTCTCTTATCTGAGGATACATACAATGAAATCAAACTAGATATAAAGCATATATTGGTATTCCATAACACTTGGCTGTTCTTTATGCAGCCCCAGGATGTCCCGGTGACTCTTCCCCATCACCAAGCTAGGAGGTGGGAGCAAAGAGCAAATTTCCTATACCAGGAAGGAAACACTGCACTACATTAGGCTTGTAGGTATGGGAGAAGCTTTAAAGGAGTTCCCTGTAATCTTATTCCCTTGTCTTAGTGCGCAGGGAGAGGAGGTTTAAACCTCACCAGCCATTCTGTATGATAGCTGAAGTTGGTAGGGATATGTGTGTGTGAGAGAGAGACAGAAGTGGGGGGGAGAGAGGGAACCTTTCCTCTCTGTGTATCTGTATATCTGTGATTCTGGCTGTGACAGTTTCTAACATTTATTTATTTAAATGTTGATACCCTGCACTATACTGTATAATCTCAGGGTGGCATGCAATAAAATCAGCTTATGAATTTGATCCTTGAATCCTTTTAGGAGTAAGGAGTGGCAGGCAGTGGCTTCCCTGTCAGTGAGGTAGTAAATCTGCGCTCGGTTTGGGTCCACATGTAGAGGCAGCTACTCACAGTGCTGAATCCCATTCCCCAAAATAGGTTCAACACCTTGGATAGATCCTTTAACATTAGTACTAAATGCAAGAGGGGATCTGCCCTCTGCTTAGCTGACCCAGAAGCCACCAGCCGCCAATGGGAATGAGGGTAGGGGGGCTTTTTCCCCCAAGTCAGAGCCAGCTGTTCCCCCATTCAAATAAAGAGAACAGTGTAGAAATCCCTGAGCACATGGCACATTTCCGCTAAAGTCCTCCATTTATCCTACTTCACTTCAGGTGTGTAACCATATTGGTCTAGGAGCACCCATGAATAAAAAAGTCTTTTAACATGAGGGCCAAAAACTGTGAAGGCACCATTCCTGTTTGATCTTGGAAGCTCAGGCCTGGTTCTTACTTGGAAGGGGAACCACTGAAGAATACCAGGTGATGTAGACTATATTTCAGAGGAAAGCAATGGCAAATCACCTCTGAGTACCTAAGAAAAGCCCATAAAATTCATGGAGTCATCGTAAGTTGACAGACAACTTGAAGGCACATACACCCAGTCACTGGCATAAATCATATTCCCAGGGTGATAGCCAAAATTATGGGAACAACATCATGTCCATTAAAGATTTGTCACAGGAAAGCCAAGGGCATTGATCTGTTTTAATAATGGTCTCTTCTTCCTAGGTGCACTGAAGCAGACTTTCTCAACCAAGGTCTCTTCCAAAATTTTAGCCAACAGCCCTTGGCCATTTCTGCACTACATTGTTATAGGGCTATTATTCCGCTTTCAATATCCTGTGGCATCCTGGAGTTTGCAGTTTAGGGAGGGGCATTTAGCATTCTCAGCCAGAGAGCTCTTAGGCCCCAGTAAACTATAATGCTGTTATAATAGCACTATAACAGTGTAGTGCAGAAATGGCCCTTGTCATCCACGAGATGGCTGCACTGGTGGGAGTTCTACTCCAAAAGATGTGGATGCTGGGGATAGCTGCGTCACAGCTTCACTTACCCAGAGGGCTGTTTGATTTCACAGAGGATGGTGCTTGGGAACTGTTGTGTTCTGGTTGATCTGTCTGTTCTGGTAGTTTTGCGAACAAGTCAAATGAAGCACTGCCTGCAAAGAAGTGAAGGAAGAAAGAAACCTCCATGGCATTAAATGCTTTCATCACCAACTCCCTTCCCTCTCCATTACTCTTTCGCCTAATCTCTGCACTACTGATGACTTAGGAAAGTGGGAAGAGTGCTGTAGTGGAGCCTGGATTCATGGGGTTGAAACTCCAGGACATTTTGATTAGTGGTGATGAGGATGCTACCTCTACCAGAAATCCCTGTTCTTTCTAAGTTTGGCTACAACTCTCACAGTAGTCAGGTGGAAAATGGCATTTTCTTCCCTAGCAGCAATACACCAGTTACTCCTGTTGCAATTTAAGAGTGGTTGTGTCTTGGGTGGGCAAGACCTGCTACAGGTGGTGATAAAAACTGCCAGAACTGTCCTGCCAATTGGGCTCAACAACAGTGCTGACAGCATTTTTATACGCTCCTTAGAAGTGGTGCTACAGGCACCATCATGGCGAGAACCTGTATTTCAAAATCCCCCTGTGATAACTGAAGCCCCTGTCAGAGCTGCTGATGACGAGCAGCAGCAGCTGGTCCCTGTGGCTCTGGCTGGAGATGAGTCCTGCAGCTCACGAGCTCCCCCTGCTGCCGTGGACCAAGCAGGCTTTCGCTTGTCGCTCTGGCTTAGGTAAATGGACTGCCTATGAGTAATAGCTTGCTTTGACTCCTCCCGGCGGGACTCTGCTATCTCTCCCGCTCCCTTCTCCGGGCTGGCTCACCGCCCGGGTCTCTGACCTTGACACCACCATCACAACGTTGTGTGCTAGTAATGACTGGAAACCCAAAGGAGGGATTTCCTACAGATGCTTCCTTTGGGATGGAAGTCCTAGAAAAATGATAGGTATGTGCTCACTCCACTATGAATGTTCAAGTTTAAGAGTAGCAGTAGCAAAGATGCACATGTTGCTGCTGCTCCTACTGCCGCTATACGAAGCTGTACCTGAAAGCCTCTTGTCTTCATTGTGCCCTGAAAGGCAAGAAGACCATACAGTACAAGCGGAATAGAACCAGAGATACATGCATAATCTCACATGGCAACAGCTAGTCAGTCCTCTAATTCTCATGTTGACTAGATATACATTTAGAGGCCCCCTGTTAATCTTAAAGCTAAAGTCTTTTCAAATCTTTGTGCATGTTTCTGTGTGGAAAGAGCAGATGTATTTAGCTTTCTCTCCATTAGCTTGCTGGGGGCTGCAGCACCACCTCCACTTCCCAAACTCTGCAGCCACTGCTGAAATTCAGCATCCGCCACTAAAGTTCCAACCAAAATTCAGTGACAACAGCTCTCTGAGGGATGGTGCCAGAGCATCTTCTCACTCTATAGAGCCCTGAAGTTTCGCAGGACAGAACGTCTCCTTCCCTCACAGACAGGAGGGAGGGAAAGTCTTTCTCTTGTAATGAAGCAAAGAAAGGAAGGCATGCCCTGTATTTTCTCTCAGGTACTTGCCTGAGAACAACTATTCCTCACTCTAGCTGAGCAGATAAACATCATGTTATATGACTCCTAGGAAGCAAAAGGAAAGTTGTGGACGTCAGTTACAAAGACAGAAGGAAAAGTGGTCATAATCCATGCTAACCTGCCCTGGAAAATGCAGGTGAAAACAAGCTTCTCTTACCTGCTGTGGAAGATGTATCAAGAGAGCCTCTCCACGGATCAGCAGCAGAAGTGGTGGCTGCAGAGACTGGAACAGGTGGTGAAGACTTTCCCCAGGGGTCTGAAGATGGGACACTTGAAGGCTGAGATTTCATCCCCCAGGGATCCGAGGAGGAAGCAGAGGAGGAAGTGGCATGAGGAAGATTCCAAGGTCCTGGAGACACCTGATTGGTAGAAGACACTGCCTGGCTTGGAAGATCCCCTGAAGGTATAGGAACCCATGGGTCTGCAGTGGGTCCCCAAGATGTTCCTGCAGATTCCGCAGTAGATTTGATGTCTGAACAAAACAGACCAGGGAGTGGAGAGTCAAGACAGCACAAGGGGAATGAGGGGGGTAAAACACGTAAGGTATGAATAAACTGAAGACCAGATACATGGTACAATGAAGAGCACTAGAATGTGTGAGGGAAGTCTTAGAAATGTTATCTGATTAAAGAAATATTAGTTGATATAAATTTACTTATGACAACATTCAGACACAGGATTTTATTTAAGATGCTGCAGTCATCATTTGACCTGATGTGTGCCACTCCTGAAGAACCATTTCATCCATGCAGGGACAGTGCTCTTCTGCCAATATGGTGCCCTACAACTCATTTTGCCATCCATAACCAACAAATAGTACAATGTTGCTCTGGGTGCCAAAGCATTGTTCTAACACTGTTCAACTATGGATGATGATGATGGTGGTGATATTTATTTAAAGCAATTATTTAAAACAACTTAAAACAATACAATTTAAAAACATATAAATAATGAATATTAAAATAAAATTAAACTGTTTACAGAATTAAGTGACTGAATTTAATTAATCAAATCCAGAATTATATGAGTGGTTTCCACATGTCATTATATTTGTTCTTCCAATTTCTTTACTTTTTTGGGCACTTTAATAAGGTACTTCTAATGGAAAAATACATATTATTTTTAAAAAAATTTAAACTTTAAAAAAATCTGCTGCCTAATTAAGCAGAGGACTTTTTAAATCAATCGGAAAGTTTTCAATCACTGAAGTCTCAGTCCAAATGCTAGTCTTAACTAAATTCAGTTCTTAACCCAGTGGAATGTGTTGGCACCAGTCAGAAATTGATTTGCTAGTGGAACTAGCAATCAGATCTAAGCTTTGAGCTGATCAGTCAGCTCAGACATCGCAGCCCATGTCAGAACTACACAGAAACAAGCAATGTTAACATTTGCACAAAGCCAGCCAAAAGCATGAATGGAATAGAAGAAAGAAAGAGAGAAAGGAAAGAACAGCTCCTTACTGTTATGCTCCCAAGAACTGGACAAAGAAAGAGTGGGAGGAGAGAAGGCTGTGTCATGATTCCAAGCCTCAAGAGATCGAGGGTTACCCCCACCTGGAATATCCCACGGGTCAGCGGATGTGTGGGTAGAGGTGACTGGTGCTGGTCCAAAAATGTCCACCAGCTCTAACACTGAAGACTGGAAAGACACAAAGGCAGAAAATGTATCAGAACACAATAGATCCCCCGAGACTGCCAAGACCAAGACTGCTGCACATGATAGGTTAATAAGCTACCAAAAAAAAAAAAAGAAAAGAAAAGAAAACCCAGAGCATTCTGTCACTTGATTGAGTACTCCTTCCTTCCTTCCTTCTCTAAGGTCCAGATTTTCATGAAGAAGCATTTTGCACAAGCCTCAACACAACAGGAGTGAGGAAGCTGTTGCCCTCCAGAAATTTTGGATCACAGCTCCCACTATCAACATTCACCATGCTCACTTAGGGGAACTGGAGTCCATCAACAGTGGAGGGCCAATAGTCCTCACTGTTGCTGTTGGTACGGCAAGCCTGAGAAAGAGCTATGGGGTGCCTGTTGCTGTTATATTATCACAAGCCAGAAAGGGCAATTAGCATGCTACAAAAGCCATTCTGATCCCTGCAGGGTATATATGTGCAATGAATGCATATGAGCAGCCTGTTATATTGGGACCCGGAAAAACCACAGCACAAGCAACTGAGCATTGTTCATGCCTTTTGCTTTCAACTGGAGAAGGCCAATTCTCTGGATAAATTCTGCTGTTTTCACAACTCAGGGTGTCACCTAGAATTATTCCCAGGCAACATTTCTTGTATTTTCGGTGAATATGTATTTAAAAGTCTCATCTGGAAGTAGTAATAGATCTGGGCTTAGAAACTCCACAAAGCTAGAGATAAAAATGCCATGCCTTAAGTAACACGTGCCAGCCATACATTTAGCCCATGAGCATGCAAGCAAAAGTTGTCTGCAGTGAATGGGTAGGACTAACCTCTAGCTAGGTAATCTGTAAAATTCTATCTGCAACAGAAGTCAGCACAGGTACTTCAAGGAAAAACTGGCAGGGCCAGCAGACACAGCAATACAGATTTGTAGAATACAGGATTCAACTATCAGCCCACTCAACCTCTGAATGTGGAATGGAGAAGAAGGGCATCCCATCTAACCCTTCACCTCAAGTGGTAAAACATTTTGGGCCAGCCCTGATGTTTGCCTCCAGATACCTGAGTGCCTAAAGTTACATACCTGACTTTTCTTTGCCTTATCATCTTCTTCTTCCTCTGCTCCCAAGTGACTCTCTTCCAGTGCCCTCTGCAATAGGGAATTTTCTCCTTGCCAGGCCCTTACTTCCTGCAGTCAGAAAAGGGAGTGCACTAGATCTGAGTTGAGTACAATAGAAGGTAAATGAAAGATTATTCCCCATTGGCCTCGATTATCATTTAGGTAATGTCATGTGCAATTTTAACACCAACTGCATTTGCAGTTTTCCAAATTGGCTTGGATAACCCATGTTAAGTGCTCTGTTATGAATAGTTAGTCTTTAGAATAGTGAAAATTAAACTTATGAGCCAGAAAAGAACTAGAAAGCAGAAGAGAACAGCAACAGCTGTAGGTAATGGCAAGGATAGGAGTCTAGAATTCTCTCATCTAAACCTCCCCAAAAATTCTGTGACCAAGAGCCTGCTGTAATGTTGCAGTTTCTTGAGATTACTTCCCATTGTACTTGGTGAGGGTTTACTTTCAACTCAGTGTGTTTAGGGCTGAATTTAATATATGGACGTTTGCCTATGGTGACCTTGCATCAGTGGTCTGATTGTCAAACCTTCAGTATTTTGCAGAATTCAATAAGTTTTTTCACACAGAAAAACCCAAAGATCCAGTCTTGATTTTTAAGTCTTTGAAATGAGTTCTGATATGAGATTTTCATTCATAACCAAGAGGGCCAGAAATGTAATTTTTAACATAAATATTTTTAGGATTCCAACAGTGTTCAAGGCCTGCAGCAAGCTCACAGATGTGCAGAATTTCTAGACTCTTCCAGATATAGCAGCATTGTCTCAGGAGGAAGATGCAAAGCTAAGCTGAAAAGGTGCTTCATTGAGAGAGAAGAGAATTCAAGAAGAAGGGAAAGTTAAAGTGCCCTTCACCATCTATGCTTTGGGATACCTTCTCATGCTCCTGTTTGCTCAGGGCAAGTGCTGTCTGTAATTGCAACTCTTCATCTGTGCTGGAGACAGGATGATGTGGCTGCTGATAATGAAGGAGAATTGGGTAAAAGTTTGCTCTACTCACGGTCTCTGTATTCAGTCATTTATCCCAGGTTGGTGTGTTCCAACCCCTCTTCCCTTCTATGACCATCAGAGAGCAAGGTGGCTTTGAAACCAGCCATACAACCTTTCCTCTATTTTTGCCAATTTAGTTATTCATCCCAGAATCTTAATGTGTATTATTTCATCAGATCTGCAGTTCTTCGTTCCCTTCCTCTACGCACTGAGCTTGTCTGTTTCCATTTTTTTTTATCCACCCACACTTTATTTATGGATACATTAATTTCCTAACTTGCTTGCTTACGAAATGGTTAAAAAGATATTGTTAACATATTTTGTAATATTTTCGCCACTTCATATTCTGCTGAAGTTTTATTCTTTAATGAAAATTTAATATAAGGATATCGAAAGAAGGTTTGTTCCCGTGCACATTGTATACTATAATGAATTGGCATCATTTTGTTATAATTAACTACAATTAAACATGAAAAATGTAGGGGGAAATAATTTAACAGACTGCCTTACAACAAAAACATTCACAAGCATAAAACAAGGCTATAATACAATGATTTAAATGTACAGAAGAGCAAGAACATCTACAGGGCATGCACAACAACTGTTGCTCAAGCACTGGGGTGTAACAACCAGAGTTGATGCTTTGGTCCACAGTTACTGAATCCAGATTCAAGGCTGGCCACAGCAGCCATTCCAAGCTTTGAACCAACCCATTATTAGAGAGCAGGGTAAAATCCAGACTATGATTCGCTGTGTGGCACCATTGCTCATGGGACAATGCAATTTGCCTTGAGGGGATCCAGACAACACACATGTTCTTCCATAGCATCTTGGGACATTTTCTATTTTCACCTGTTTTCCACACTGGAAATAATCCAGTGAGTGGGTTTGTTGTGAGGTATGGTAAACTCACCTACAATGTTGTGCTGCTGGTTGGTGGGGGGCAGTGCCATGACTGCATGGCTGTGGGCAGTTCCTCTCCACCCTCTCCTCTCCTCTTTTAATATCTAAATTTCCAGTGGCCACCCAGGGTGTCATTTCCCCTGCTGCCAAACAGATGGCTTTGTTTAGTAGTGACATGTCACCTTCTTTTCGCCCTAAGTTCCTTTCAGAGTCCTTGCCCTAATTCTTCACATTTTTTCTTTTGGGCTCAGTTTTAGCTCCTTTATTTTATGGATAACTACATGAACAACAATCATGCCCTGGCTGGGTATCATCCTGAGTTTCCTGGCAGGGGGGTGGTGGTGGACAATTTTGCCCTGATAGCACAGCATCTTGTCACATAGGCCCTTTCCACAGGACGTTGTTGTTCCAGCATGGGAATGAGAGAGGAGTGGAACCGTGATGACACTTCTGCATAACACTGTCGCAGGTCCGTCCTTCTCCCACTGCAAGGCAGTACAATTGCAGATTAAATCACTGGGTTTTCCCCGTCAATGACACATGATCATGCCACCATCCCACACTTACTGGCCTGCAGAAGTCCTAGAAGTGCAAGGGAGCCTCTTCTGCCCCAGCACAGCCTGCAAAAATGCCCAGCTATGCTGCGGAAGGAAGAGGCGTGTCCATCGCGCTCCCTTCCCAGCTGAGGTGCTACCGGGATTGCCACATGACAACAATGGATCCAGGTAGGGTGCGGAAAGGACCATACTCCCTATTGCCCCTGAATTCTTCCTAGGTTTAACTCTAATTGTTTTGTCACGCCAGCACATTGCTTTGGCATAGAACCTTATTTGCCCTTCACTGCCCAGTTTTAGCTATACCTGTTCTCCATGCCTTGACACTTCTCTCCCAGGGGGCTCTCTGCTACAGTCTGTGAGAAGCACATCAGCCTCTCTTTTTCACATGGAGTGTCTGTAGTTTTTATATAATGACTGCCCTACTTTTGATATTGTGTGTCTTCCATCACCCACTACGTCTTCCCAGTTGCAGGAAAAATGAAGATAGTATCCCAAGAGCCACTGAGCACATGGGGTAAGTCAAGGAGCAAGTTCGTTGGGGGAAAGAACTGTTTGTGGGCAAAGATGGATTAAGAATCACATGACAGCAAAAACATTGAATGTTCTTTCACTGGATGCTGCAGGTGACTTGAAGCATCATAAACCATGATAAAGTGAAAGTAACAATTTGATTCCAAGTGAAATGAAAGGTTAAAAATGAAGTCTCTCTGGATCTCTCATGTCATTCCATCAGAGAGGAATTTCCTCCTCAGCCAGACATCCACTGAATCTCCAGTCATTATCACCTCTGTCCAATCTGGATTCTCCTTAGGTTCACAATCTGCTGTTGATTTCAGTTACCTGCTCAGAGAAGCAACCACCTCACTTCGACATAAAGAAAAGAAGATGCAGAGTAGAGCATTATCAGTATAATATTGACATCTCACCCCAGACCAATGGAAGCACTCCACCTCTCACCAGTGTTTTCATGTCTCATAGCCCTGCAGAACCCCATAGGACATTTCCTAAAGGATGGAATAATGATTTCCCACAAGTTGCTCCCTGAAGAGGAGCAGAACCACCACGAGGTGGTGCCTCCAACTCCTGACCCCTCTAGATGATCCATGATTGATTGTACCAAAGGCCAGCTTGAAACAAGAAGGTCATACTCATGCTCTGTCTGTCTGTCTGTCTGTCCCAGAAAGTTTTCAACAGATAAGCATTTGAATGTGGTCTACAGTTATTAAAGTCAGATGGGTCTAAAGACTTTTAACTCCTGTCAGGGATGATCCTTTGCCTCTTTTAAGACAGGAACACATAGACTATCCTAGAAGAAGCATTAGCATCTCCTTCCTACAGGGCTGGTCTGTCTTCCACAGTTAGCTGCCATTGGCCAGAAACAGGAAGGATCAAAAAGCCAGTGTTCCACTTTTATTCCAGAATTCAACTACAGCACGAAGAAGCAACTATGAGTAATAGTGCCAAAATAATCATTCAGTGTAGAACCTGAGACCAATGTAGCCTCCAGATAGAGAGGTCCTTCTTGCACATCACCAAAGGAAAGGATCCTGGTTTGCATAAAAGTGAGATATGCTGATTTATGGATATTAAAGCAAATTTGGAAATAATTGCTTTAATATAAATACATCTCACCCCAGCAGAGATGACTGTGACTAGATGACCTCTATGCCAGCTCTGCCTGATGTCCAGTTGTTACTTGTTGACAGATTAAAGGATGCTTCTTGCCCTTCTTAGGGTTCCTTATTTTTGACCTAGACTCAGACTAGACAGTCCTTCAAAGAGAGAATAGCCTCTGACAGGTCTTCAAAGAAAGACACAGCCTCTATAAAACAGTACGCATAAGTACCTTACTACCAACAGATGCGAGCAAGCAGATCTACAAAGGTCTTCCAGACAGGTAACAGAATACTGCTAATGGTTCAATGAGTTTGGCACAGAAGGCTGCCAAGCACCACAGTGACAGCAAGGAGGTTTTGTACATTCCCCACAAAGTCAAAGAAGCTTTCCCTTGCTCCTGGGTCACTGAAAATGCCAACACCTACCTATAAGAAAATGATCCAGAAAATCAAGTCAAAAACTTGCAATATATTAGCACACCAACTATTCGATCATATTGCACTCAGTAGCCCTCTATATGTTTCCTGGTGCCAACAGCAGGGGTGGGATGGGGAGCAGGGAGACAATGCTTGGTATGTCTAGCAAGCTGGCTGGCTTCCCAAACAAATGAAACCTAAAAGCTTGCCTTGCTGGCTGCTATGACCCTTCTGTCCTTTCTTCAGGCTGGAGTTTTACCAAGTGTGCTTTCAAAACTCAGTTCAGTACAGAGAGCCAATGAACAGCAAGCAAACAGACTGTGGCGCCAGCAAGTATGCTTGCTTTGAATTTATCCTAAGGAGAAAGGCACAATCACACTTCTGCAGCAGTGGAAGCAACAATCATCACCATTCCTCACACGGAAAAAAAAACTACCAGCATTTTCATGTACTATCTTAATGCTTTATTATAAGGACATGTGCTAGTTGTTATTAGTGCTGGTCTTGCTCTTTTGATTCACACAGTGCATCACAAGGCTCACTGCCTTTGGCCCTGATAACGGTTTTAGCCCTGGGCAACTGGCTGAAGGTCATAAAAGGTGATTCCAGACTGATCTCCATACACATTAGAAAGCACGCAAAGCCTGGCCAGGCAATGAACATCTATTCTCTGGAACAGAGATCCAGAGAACATCCACTTCTGCATCAGCTGCATCATTCCTCCTCATTGCTTTTTGCATGTGGATCACCCATAATCAATCACTCTTAACTGTGAGGTATTACTGTTGGCTTCTCATTCCTACTCTTCAGAATCTTCACTGTGTCTTACTGCTGCCTGAGTGGTATCTCTCAATTACCTCCACGCATATGATCTCTTTGGAGTCATAAGGGATACTGTTCCTATTGAATAACTACTGGAAATAAAAAAAAAAGTACCTCTCTCTCTCTCTCTCAATCTCACTCAAAATAAAATAAATAAATGCCGGTATCTCCTGTCTCCATGGTATTTGCTTTCACAGCATCTCTGAAATCTAGCTCATTTCAATTTACAGTGAGAATGGGAAAAAGGGATTTGCCCAAGACCACACAGTAAATCCATGGCAGAGGTGAGATGTGAGCCCAGGTCCCTAACATCCAACAACATCTAAATGATCTCCCACTTCCAAGAATCCCTCAGCAAACTGCCATGCAGACAGGAGATTCTGGGTCCAAAAAAAGCAACATTTTTGAGGTTGGAACAAGCCAGTTGCCAGAATGATGCCACTATGTATTGCTAAAGCTCAGCAGGACTCAACCTGACCAAGGCCTAGGTAGCAGACTGTCAATGTCTTCCAGAATCAAAATGAGGTAGACTGCATGAGATATAAACAAATGACCCAACTACGAGGAGGAGAGACAATACTATTCCCTGCCTACTCCCAAGAATGCCATCCAAGCTTGCACAACGCAGTCAGCCCTCCATATCCACAGATTCTGTATCCATGGATTCAACCAACCACAGCTTGAAAATATTTTTTTTAAAAATCCTAAAAGCAAACTTGGATTTTGAAATATTACAAAAGGCACACCATTTTACCACACCATTATACATAATGGAGCTTGAGTCTCCACAAATTTTGACATGGGGGGGGGGTCCTGGACCCAAACCCCAGTGGATACCAAGGGTTGACTGCACATTTAAAGTGCATCTGAGTTTGATATCACATTAAGTACCACAGCTCCCTCCTATTGAATGCTGGGATTTTTAGCTCAGCTAAATTGCAGTTCTCTGGTGGAGAATAAATACACATCTTCAGAAACCACAAATCCCAGAATTCCATAGAAAGAAGCCATGACAGTTAAAGTGGTATTAAAACGCAATAATTCTATAATAGACAGCGTCTGATCCCAACCTCTGGGCAACCACTCCCCACATCCAAATTCATGGTTTAGGTTGTTTTCTTTTAAAAGCCCTTGTGCTGTTACACATAGATGTTTCTTCATTCCATGAGACTCCTTCTCCATCCTTTCATGTATTTCCTTTCTTCCAGCTCTAGCTCTGACGGCAGTAACAGAGTTCCCTCCATTGAAGACCTTAATGTGATCTTTAATGTCTAGCTTCTTAGAGTATTATTTTATTATTAGTTAGTTAGGTACAGAATGTCTCTAGGAACTCAGGTCTTCCACATCACAATTTTGCACACAGCACATAACAGGTTTCTTCCTTCCCTATAAATATAGCTCTTCTTTCTATTTAATAATTAAAGAGAGGCAGATTTAGTGCTTCTAAAAATGTCACCAGATTTGCAACCAAACAGACATGGGACTCTTTTCAACACAACTAAAATGCATCAAGTCACAAAGCCTGGGAAAAAGAGCAAGCAAAATGCTGCGAGGAGACTTCTTTAAAATATAAACTATCATGTACACACATGCAATAAATTGCTAACAATTCTGATCTTTCTAAGGTAATTTTTCTGAGCTCTTCTCATCATCCGTGCTGATTGGAAGCATTTACCTACCATTCTAGAAAATATCCCTTGCCCAAGAAAGCCTTATGATAGGATTGCCATAGAACTGGAGCCAACTTGAAGGAACCCAAGAGGAACAAATTGCCAAAATAATGAGGAAGAGAGGGAGATGAAGGTAGGGGCCAGGAAGAAGAGGACTTTTACCCAATCTTTTGGTCATTTACTCCAAGAAAATTTCACTGGTGCAGGAATTGCAGGAGATCGGATAGCTATTAAGGGAGTACTACCTATCTGCAATGACTGCAGAATTTTCACAAAACAGAGGAAGAAATTAGAGATTAGCTGAATTTAAAATCATTCAAGTCCTATCAAGAAAATCAGATTATAAAAAACACTCATCAGATTTTTTTTATATTTTAGTCTATAAGGCACTTAGTCTATAAGAATATGCATGCATATTCTGCAATTGCCCAAATTTGGCAGGGACAATCCCAATCATTCTTCTGTGGCCCAGCTTTTTCAACTGCTATTAAAATATCCCACTTTCAGTCTCTCCTGTTTATGTCAGTTGTTGCACACTGAGTTCAAAGTGCACCCAATTTTTGTTTGCACCCAATCAACTCAGTAATGGAAGAGGACTGAAGGTATTTTGCCCCTTCCAGTAGACTCAGACAAAAGCAGACTGCTGCAGCCTCTCCATCAGAGTTTGTCTGTTCTTCTTCATTAACAACTTTTGCCATTTTGACCACAGTCTGACGTTGCTTGGCTACATGCATCCCAATTTTCACCTGTGAAATGTTGGAGAGTATGGCCCTTTCTGCAGCTTAACTTTTTGCAGAGTTGGGGTGCGGGGATCGTGCGAGCAGCCTCTTGCAAGAGGCTCTTGCGTCGCCGTTGCTTCAGCTCTGCAGCTGCCTGCTAGCGAGCAGGTGGTGTGAGAGCCTCTCCTCTTCCTTCCGCAGTGCACCCTGGGATTTTCCCAGACTGCGCTGGGGCAGGAAGCGTGAGTGCCACAGCTCCGGAGCTCCACACGCACGGTAAATGCATGTGGGGCCCCAGAGTGATGCACGATCACGCATCATTTTTGGCTCAAAGCCGAAAATGAAATAGTGCACAATCGGTGCCTGCCAGCCCCTGGAGCATCGCACGATTGCGAATGCATCGTACAGACCACTCCTCACAATCGCGAGACGCTCCAGGGTGTCCTCAATGTGTGTGTCCTCAATCTTGCCTTCTCAAAAAGTCTCAGAAATCCATGTTTATTAAAATTAAAGGAGGGTTCCTGTTTCTGGAGATAAAAAACAAAATATCAACTATACTCTTCTTTTTCCTTTATGGTTGGGGAAGGAGAGAAAGGAAATAATTCTGTAAAAAAAAATCAGAATGCATAATTATCTGTACGCACAAACATGTGTTTAATTTGTCATGCCCAGTCTGGGGGGAAAAAAAAAAGAAACAAATTGCTGTTCAGGGAACTGAAGGGCATAACCATCACTGACCTGTTTTCCAACCCTGCATGTAATAATTACAGTAAGGAGAAGGATGTGACTGTATCCCCATGATTATTACTGTGGCCAAAATAATCCCCCTGATGTCTTACTTATTTTGCTGCATTGCTGAAATCCATCTCTGTCAGGTTCAAAGGCTAAGCCTAGTTAGAAAAATAGCTCTTTCCATGCATTAGCCACTCTCCCCCACACTATCTCTACATCTTCCTCCTTCTAAATTCCTATCCAGGTGGGAGAGACGTATCTGCTACTAGGAAAGAGCACTGTCGCCTATGGGTGGTGATCTTGTTTTAGAAAGACTCTCACCGACACACTGCCTGAGCCGTTCTATCTGTGACGATGACAATAATGACGACAACAACAAAAGCTGCCACCCCCACTGCCACCAGTGGTAGTAGCAGTACTGTAATAACAATAATATTATGAGTAAGAAGAATAGAGTAAGGCCATTTCCACATTACAGTGTTATAGTGCTATTATTCCACTTTAAACCTCCTGTGGAATTCTGGGGTTTGTAGTTTCCTGAGGCCAAAGAGCTCTCTAGCTGGGAATTCTAAAGGCCCCTCCCTCCACTGCAAACCCCAGGATTCCACAGGATGTGGAAGTGGAATAATAGCACTGTAAGAATGTAGTGCGAAAAGGCCCTAAGAGACCTTGGGCAAGTCACTAACGTCATCTCTCAGCCTGACTTGTATGGTTGCTATGAGAATAAAATGGGTAAAACCTCTTGGAAGAAGTGAGAGATACAGGTGTGATACATTAACAGTTTGGTACGGTATGCCCCAGGATTTGTCTCAAGAACTATTCCAGGGATACGGAGATTGGGGTGAAGGTAGCAAGGCCCCCTGCCTCCCCATCACGAAGGCTTCTGTCCTATTTTGGCCCTCCGCTGAAAGGCAGAATGTGCAAATTCCCTTCAACATATCGAAGCAGAAATAGATACCCTCTGGGTGAGATTCATTAAGGCTTGAGAAATCCCAAGGTAAGAAACAGGGAAGACTATTATTCTCCATGACAGAGAATGGCTCAGCTAGGTGAGAGTGCTGTCACTTCCAACTGGCTGTGCACATTTGTTAAGGACACAAATAGCCCTTCTCCCCTCAGCTATCTGCCTTCTCTATGGTGGTGGAAACTCTGAGATGCCCGAGGTTCTCTTACTTTGTCCCTGCAGAGAACATCTTAAGGGCTGCCAACCCACATCTCTCCCCTGGTGTGCCTGCAGCTGGTAATGGCCCGACTGCCACTCAGACTGTGCAAAGTGTTTGAATTTCTGGACACAAAATAGCACAAGTATAAAACCCAAACCACTTGGAGACTGTACACTAGGCCTGTGCATAAGGTTCAGAATGTGATGTAGCAATTCAGGTCTGTGCCGTTTGGAACAGCTCAGTTTAGAACCTGCCTGTTTTATTCTGGACCCTGAATTTGAACTGAGATTCAGGAATCCAGATTGCCAGTCCTTCCCTACTGACTTGCTTTGGGGGAAGAAAAAAATGGATATCACATTTTTCTTTTTCACACATCCACATAAAATGTGGATACATGGTACATACTAAGGAAGAGACTAAGTAACCCAGTTTCAGTCAGGTAACTCCAGAGCTTTTCATGCTGGCAGTTATGAAATCTGCTGTTTCCCAGCAAATAAATAAATAAATATTAAAAATTAAAAATCAAAAAATTAAAAAGGAATATTTATAAGCTGATGAATCTTGGCAATTCATTGTGCACTGTTTTCGTCCTGACATGGTCCCCTAAGCATCAGCCAGCTCAGTCTGTTAAATTGAGATATATGACAAAGTTAATAACAACAGCCAACTTGAGGAAAGGCTTTTTTTTCCCTTTAAAAACAAACCAGCCAACCAACCAGTGAAATTTAGTGATGTAGCACAAGGAAGAGAAGGAAGAGTGAAAATTACCAGCAGTCCAGCTTGTGAGATCCCCCGGACAATTGCTTTGCTTCTAATTTAGGGCCTTCCCAGTGGCAGCCCCAGCATCTATAACTTCCTTCCTAGGGAGGCTAAAATGTCCCTGCCTTGTTGTCCTTCTATCAGCAGGCAAAAACTTTTTTTTTTTTACACCAGCAGGCTCAGAGAACTGAATGTTTTTTAACGAAACAAGATTTAAGACTGTGCTGTATTGTTTTAATTGTACTGTTTTTAAGCATTTTTAATTGTATGTTTTATATTGTTTTTAGTGTTGTTAATTTTTGCACGCTATTTTAACGTTGCTCTTTTGCATGTTTTAACTATGCTGCACTTGTTATAATTTAGAAGGTACTTTCAGTTTCACTTTTCAGGGAAGGGCAAGTTGTACATGATAATGGTGGTGGTATCACCACCATTGCCATCATAATTAGTTATCTGGGCTGGCACTCTTATGGCCCCATAGTTCTTGCACCACATCTCTGCCAGAGTTGTCTTCCTAAGCCCGTTTCATGGCGGGTGGGTATTGAAGCCGCTGCTGCCATTACCCTTTGTTCCTGCCCTATGTCTCTTGTCTATGTCTCTCTTGAAACAATGCTGCTCAGCTGCCTGGGCAAGACCACTTGGTGCTGAATCATAAGGTGCTACAGCAGGCTTCTTCAACTGCAGTATTATTTATCCTTGCTCATTTGCTATGTACAGTGAAGGCAGATAGCAAGCCTTGGTTCTTCTCCCATCTCAGAATAGTGACAAAGAAAGTTCTGTCTTTTCTGCAGTAACTCAGACTATTTATCTCCCATCTGACACCAGTGTAGTAACAACTACTACAACTACAATAGAGGAGAACATATTTAACTCGGAAAACACACGTGTTCATCAAACAGACATAATGCTTTTTTAAAAAGACAAAAAAGGTTATTTAGGTTATTCAAAAAGACAAAAGTAAACTTAAAAAGACTGTGAGACCAACAACAGGCCACCCCTTTCCATAGTCCTTTCATGAACTGCTACTAACACAGAATGAAGAAAACACCAGTGAGATGGCTTAGAATGTCATTTCAATGACTTCACATAATCCCTGTCCATAATTAGTACAATTGGAGAATTATTGCTCTGGATTAGATATCAGAGCTGCCAGTGAACAAAATCAGCTCCTCCCCCCACTTTGGCATCTTCCTCATACAGTCATGTTGGAGATGTCCTACCTAGCCATTTCCCAGTTATTTTTGACATCCAGATTGTCAGCTCAGTCTAAAGCACTTCCATCAAATGTGCTTTTCAATTCCAGAACCAAATTGGATCAAACACACACTTTGGAGCTGGTATAAACTGATCCAAATCAGTCCGATTTATTTCAGATTTGGTTGAATGGTTGCAGAATCCCAGTGAACACACAGGAATCATATGTGGTAGTTGTATGTATTTTACGAGTGAATCTGAACCCTGTCAGAAATCATAAAGTGCCTTTACTACAAATAAACAGCTCATTTCCAGCAAAATAACTAATTAAATTAAATTAAATTAAATTTTATATTAAATTGGCTTTCCCATGCTGCAAAGTGAGGTAAGGTGCTTGAGATGGTGGATTTTAAGTGGACAGAAAGGAATTGATGACTACATAATGAAGTGGCATACTTTGCAACATTTCACAGATGAAACCTAGAGCAGAATGAGCGCTTTCTCAGCCCATACGCACACACACTCCTGCCACTGCCACTTCCAAAGTCAAAGGCCATTTCCACACTACACTTTTATAGTGCTATTATTCCACTTTCAACATCCTATGGAATCCTGTGGTTTGTAGCTTAGGGAGGCTCAAGGGCTCTCTGGCTGAGAATTCTAAAGGCCCTCCCAAAACTGCAAACCCCAGGATTCCATAGGATGTTGAAAGTGGAATAATAGCACTATAACAATGTAGTGCGGATATTCCCAAATAGTCACGGTTGCAGCAATCTGCATAGAGTCAGCAGCTTCCAGAAATGGAACCTGACAGAAAGCTCTATGAGAGGGGAAAGGAATGAGTAGAGAAATCACCTGTGCTGTAGCACAGGCAATTTCCCCAGTTTCCCGATTCCCCTTCCAAGCAGCCTGCTCCTGAAGGTCCAGGCATTCAGGAAACCAACAATTTTGTTTCCTCATTTGGTTTGGAGTCAGCAATGACAACAGCATGGAAGGAGGGAGAAAGGAAGGAGTGAGCAAGCAGCAAGAGAGTGCTTTCCCTAACACAGTGCAGGCACAAGGAGTGTCCAGTCACACATCTTCACCCTTGCCAGTGCTTTGCTTTCCAATCCTTATTTTTTTTTTCCCTAAACCTTCTTTCTAGCTTACTTTCACTGGGCAGTGTGTGAGCAGCCATCCTTTTGTAACTGGAGGCAACACAAAGCTGCTGGAAAATAAGAGGACTGAGAAGATGATGCAGCAGCAGTGCAAGATAGGAACACTAGAGCAACTACTGCCACATTCCTCACCCTCCTCTCTTCCTTCCATAATCAGGAAGATGTAGAGGTATGGCTAACATGGAGGAGGCAGAGGAGGCAGGAGAGCTGCAAGTGCCAGTTTGCAGTGATTGACGCATACAACAACAGCAAAAACAAGCAACATAAGGGCCAAGAGGGAGGAAGTGGGACATTTTACCACCCACTGAAAAACCGAGGATTGAAAGGTTGAAGCAAGGCTTTCCCAGCCAATCCATGGCACTTATAGGGTACACAGTGAAGTTTTATATAATGATGGCCATAGCAGTGGGAGGCGGCACCACTTGAAATTCTATATAACTTGCCAGCACTGAATAAACACTACGGTCTTATCTTCCCTTATCAGCTCAAGATTAGAAACTGGCACCTTACTAGGAACAACCGTCACTTTCTCGAGGGTCTCCTACTAAAACTGGCAGCTGGTCTCAGAGATCTGACAGAAAAGGCTGAAGCCTCTATTAACAGCAGAGGTGTCCTAAATGTCTGGACCTACAACTCTCCTCCAGCCTACTCAGCATCACCAATGGTAAAGGACTGTGGGAGCTGAAGTGCAAAACATTCCTAGCATAGTCCCAGTCCTAGGCTGATCATTGTAGTGGGTCATTGCACCATCATCTTTGTAATGAACTTAGCTGCTTAACAGGAGATGAGCAATCTATGCGATTATTGCTATCAACTATGTTTGACAGAATCTTTACTAAGGTATACAATTTCATCCTTTAGGATATTTTCATTCCTTTTGCTATACAAAAGGACACCATAAATCAGGGTCCATGAAGGCACAAGTCCAAATGTTCACCCTTGCAGGGGGCCACAAGAAGAGATTCTCAGCTGAAGATCACAACAGGACATTACTTCCAGCTGCAACTTCTAGATTTGTGTTGACTGTTAGCAATGGGCAGAGCTGGGATTGTTTTGACATAATCTAATACTCCAGGAAGCTTCCAAGAGCATCAAGTGATCTTATGTGGATGTTTTGAAGTTCCTGAACTTCTTTAGGTTGGAGGTGTGATGGCCTTGGGAAGCTGCCCCAAAGCTTGTAAAAAGGGGGGGGGGGGAATGGCAGCTGCATAAATCAACCTATATAAGCACTGTGTTCCTCTCCCCAGTTCGGTGTCTTTGCACTTGAGCTTTTTAATCCGCAGATTTCATCTCTGAAGTAGAGCTCTCACCTAAAAAATGCCTGGTTTGACAAGCCAGCTCTTAAAATTCTAGCTAAGCTTTTCTAAATGATGGTTTACGGTAATTGGGGAAATGACTCATCAAATTGAAGGAGTGGGCATGATAGTCATTTGGGACCCCTGCAACAGGGACACAATAGTGATAAGTACTATATTTTTACCTTTAGGAATGAGCTGGGGGTGGGTCGTATCTAGGAATTTTTCTCCCAGAATGCCTTGTTGATACAGCAGCTGTTTCCCAGCCTTTCAATAAGTGGCACTGATAGAGAAATGTGACTTTGACATTGACAGATTTTTTCCTCTAGCTCCTCTCAGCTATATCAAGCTTTCCCTCTATGTAATCCAATACTCGTTGTCTATCCCTCAAGACCAGATAGTACTGCATTACATTACACTGTTCTCCTCTGTGGATTACACTGAGATGGCTTCATTCAGACAAATTGTGAGACACAGATGAAAAGTTTATTCAACCTCATTTACTGTACAGGTGCTTCTCAGGTCTGATACCAAACCAGAAGAAATAGTACAATATTCATGAGCTATTGTAACTTTGTTGCAGGGCTAAGGCTTCATTCAAAAAAGATCTAATAGCAGCCTTAGACATTTTTGCTTCTGAAGCAAATGAATAAGTAAATAAAATTAAAGTGAGCCAGCTGGGGAAGTGATAATTAGGTTTCTCAAGAGAGACGCAGAGAGGATGTACAGTCTATAACTTACATATTCATTCAAGGCAGCAGGGCTTCACAAGTATGTGCACATAAGAAATATAATCTTTGCAGTCAAAGCACAGATAGACTGTGTAAACTGTTGGCAGGGCTCGGAAGAAGCTAGTGACCAGAGCTCGGAGGTAACACTTTAACAGAGTAATGCTTTATTAGTTATTCATTCATTTTCGTGGTAGTAACTATCAAACAATGTTACTTTCAGGATTTACAAGGATTAAAGAGTAAAGGATTTCAATCCTTTACAAAGATTTGTAATGATTCTTCCCTCGCCCAGCCCCGAAATGAAGAACAAGAGTGTTCCTGTTACACATTGTAGGGGTATGGCCTGACTGGTAGAGAAAACATCATGGGCCCTTTCACTCTTCCCAATTACGGTGCTATGATCCCACTTAATATTAACATGGCCACCTCCTAAGGAATCCTGGAGCTTTTCGAATCCTCAGCCAAGGAGCTCCTCTGGTGCCTCTGATCAAACTTCAAGCTCCAGGAGGATTCCATAGGATGCAGCTATGGCAGCTAAAGTGGCATCATACCACTATAACTGCGTAGCATGAAAGGGCTCCAGGACACTAGTATTAAGGTCAGAGGTACTACTAGGACCTGTAGAGAAGCACTGGAGGCTCTAATGATACAGCCATAAGGTACTCTGCAAATTCTACTATTTGCACTTCTGGGTGGCTTCCCAGAATGCTACTATGTTTGCAAAGCCCAGTGCTTTTTTTTTTTTTTTTGGTGAGGCTTGGATTTTGTTTCAAGAAGAAAAGCAGAAGTCAGTTGTGGGGTAGCTTTAAAAAGTTCAGGTTGAAGAGTATCAGGCTCTCCAGGGATCCTTAGTGGGCTTATCTGCATCTGGATAGAGGGCATCAATGTGTGACTAATGAGTAATGAAGGCATTAATGTGTGATTAATGAGTAATGGAACAAGTCACAGTTGTGAAACCAATAACAACAAGGTTAACAGCCTGCTCACTGGGAGGAAAGCAATTAGCTCTTTCATTACAGTAACACTCCAAGCTCTGCTATTGCAAATAATGAGTTACTTGTAGCTATCTGCTTTTTTTTTTTCAATCAGTAAGGTATAAACAAATTATATTATGATTTTAAAGTAATAAGAAATAATGTCACTCCTTTTACAATGTAATTATGATGAGTTTAGTTTTTTTTATACTTAAAGAGGTATGCAGTCTCACTGTTTAGGGGTGGCTTCATCATAGGAGAATGGTTTGCAGCTTTAAAAAAGTAACTAAAGTAGTTGGTCAATTTTGAATATTGAGGAACTAAGGTTTTTTTTTTAAAAAAGCAATTATGACCATTTCCGCACTAGACTGTTACAGTACTATGATCCCACTTTCAACATCCTATGGAATCCTGGAGCTTGCAGTTGAGGGAGGGGCCTCAGGATTTCATAGATGTTGAAAGTGGAATAGTAGGACGATAACAGCCTAGTGTGGAAATGGCCTATAATGATTGCTAACCACTTTTCCACCGAAGAAGTACAATTCTAACTAGTTACTTTAAAAAAAAATTGCAAGCTCTAGCCAGTAGGTGAGAAACCACAGTGTCATGAGCCATCATTTCAAAGTCAGAGCTATCATTACAAGCTTCATATTTCTCCAATGTCACTGGAGTCATTTAGGACAAAAAAAGTCAGCCAGAGTTAATCTTGTATTTGCCCATGTAAAAAAATACCATGAACAACCCAGACAGACAGAAGGAGATCAGCTGATAGGAAGGCTCCTGGTGTATAACAAGCAAACAAGGGATGCAAATCACAGGTTTGCAGCTCCACACCAAAGAGCAGCTTGAAAGTCAGTACTGGCCAAAACAGCCATTTTTGCCAAATTCAGCTAAGCATTTCTTGAGCAGACAGTTTGGAAAGGTGTTAGACATGGATGCAGCCTGTGTCATTTTCCTTTCAAATATTAAAAGGAGATGGTGGTGGTGGTGAATGAGGAAGCATGGTTGCTTGCATGGAGATAACACAGAAGTCTCCCATCATCAATCCACCCTCCTTGGCCATTTCGGCAGTAGACTGTTATAGCTCTCTTATTCCACCTGCAACATCCTATGGAATCCTGGGGTTTGCAGTTTTGGGAGGGGCCGCCTGGCCCCTCCCAAAACTGCAAACCCCAGGATTCCATAGGATGTTGAAAGTGGAATAAGAGAGCTATAACAGTCTACTGCCGAAATGGCCCTTGTCACAGAATACATACCATGATGCATGTGCAAGTATATGAAAACACACATTCCCTTTCCCCAAGAGATACCCAGCAGTAATATGAGAGCTGGAGTGGTGTAGCAGTTTGAGCGATGGACTATAACCTTGGAGACCAGGGTTCGATTCCCCACTCAGCCATGGAAACCCACGGGGTGACCCTGGGTGCATCACACACACTCAGCCCCAGAAAAGCCCATGATAGGTCCACCTTAGGGTCACGGTAAGTCAGAAACAACTTGAAGGCACACAAAAACAACATCAACAACAATATAGGAAAGCCCTTTTACACCATCACAGTACAACACAGATCCTCAACCAGAATAGGCATACATAGTTTGTGCTGTGATTGGGCTTTAAACCACCCTGCTTAAAGAAAAAGATTTTTCTCAAGAACTGCCATGAAAATCAGCTAAACAATCTTGGACACATTCTGAAGCACTGGTAGTTAAAATAACAGAATCCTGCCTACAAGGTGGAGTTTGTCAAGAGCTTATAGCAGGGCTGGGCAACTTCTGGCACCACCTGAACCCACAAAGAAATAAACCCCTGATCCTTCCCTCTCTGTACACACACCTGTCAAATTTGCCATGGTGGTGGTGAGAAAAAGTGCATTTTTCATTTAAAACGAGTGCTGTGCTCCCTTGCTTATTTACATACAGAAGTTTTCTTTCATGGTGCTTTCTGGGACCCCTTCATACTGTACAAATGTAGCACTATGATTCCACATTAACTGCCATGTCTCCAACCTATGGGGTCTTGGGCTTATAGTATGGGGAGGTGCATTCAGAATTCTTAGCCAGGGACATCTGATGCAGTACCAGCCTACAAACCCCAGGATTCCAGGGAATTCAGCCATGACAGTTAAAATGGAATCACAGTGCTATATCTGTGTAGTGTGAAAGGGCTCCAAGTGATGTTTACAACTTCCATTCATTTCAGTTGCTGGTATACTGCTCCCAACCCTCCTCTCCATCACTCCCCCAGCTGCTCACACACAAACAACTAATTCTCAAGAAAATGTGTACATAACTATAGTCTCTCAGTGAAATCCAGTACTGTGTGAATAGAAGGCAGCTTCCCTTTCCAGCCCATACAGCCTGCTAAGAAGCCTTAGGCTGAGAGGAAGACCTACCATGTACTGCAGGCTGCAATGGAATAGGAGTCTGAAATTTAGCAGAGGCATCTTGCATCAGTCACACAAGGTTCCTGATTTTGGATAATCCCCGCTTCTCATGGGAGACCAGAAGGACACAGCCAGCCTACAATGTTTGGCATGTCCACCTGACCCACAGAAGAAACTTTTCAGCATGTAAGAGTGAGGGCTGCTGGGGGCAAAATGGGAAGGAAAGGTCTATTATAGGAACTTTTCCAATTACCATACTGGATTTCAGCCTTTTTCTTCTGCAACCTTTGCCATCACTGTTACTTTTCTGTTGGAGTCCTGAATACGTGCCTCTAAATAAAAGAGTCTTTTATTTTTCTTAAAGAAAAAGCTTAAAGGACATTAACCAATGAAAGAAGGAAAGATGAAGACTGCCGATTGTTGCTATGTCTACCAGAGCTTATCTTACTCTGTGCCTTACTAAGGCACGGTAGAGCCTACCATCATAAAGCTGACTTAGGAGAACAAATCAAGGCTGCCACAGTTCCTTGTGCCAATGCCCTGCCTGCAATGTTGAGCCTTATAAGGAGCAGCCAATAAGAAACCAAGACCACATTTAATGACATTTCAGCTAAAAGTGTTCAAAAATCCCTGTCAGGCCCCATTCACTCTGATGTCAAACACAAAACCTGGAAGCCAACCCAAGATTACCTTTTCTGCTTCTTCTCGGCTCATGGCCAGGGCAAGCTGGAGCTGAAGCTCCTCTTCTCCAGTAGTCTGTGGTCTTGCTTGCTCCAGATCTGAACTGAACCGAGGGGATGAGGAAGAGGCTGGAGGATTAAGGAAAGAAAGAAAAAAAATTAATGGGGCATACGGGACAGAAACCAGCTGGATGCTCTCAAAAAAGGTACAAATGTTTCTGAATTTGGCATCTTCTTGGAACAGAATGGGGCAACATACAGCCCCCTAATTTCAAGTGGCCCTCTGCCTAATTTCGAAAGCTCGTCATTAGTTCAGACTGATTCTCCTCACTGGGTGGAAAGCAGAGGTGGGAAAAGGGTGGCAGAAACAGGGGAAGAGAAGGAGTGGCAGAAAAAGAGAGAGAGAGAGAGAAAGACCCTCCAATATTTCACAGATGAAAATTGGGGCACCAAAAATGGAACAAAAACACTCCCCTCTATAGCTGAATGGGAGATGGAGCTCTTTGATATACTACAAATGGACAGGTTTACTTATGTGCTAAGAGGAGATAAGTTTGAAAAATTTACCAAAGATTGGGAATGTATGATAAAATATTTCGGAAATTTTGGGGAGATATAAAAGATGGTTAACATTGACTTTTAATTAAAGAGTGGTAACTACACATGAATAAAATATATAAAATGTAATAGACAGACACATTGAACTTATTCCTTTGGATTTATTAATATTTCTTATTCAAGGGGAAGTCATGGATGATTGAAGAATGTGATTATAGTAACAGAATGTATATCAGGTATGTATGTAGATAACTGAGTGATATATTTTTAGATAAGCTCGGATGAATGTTAATGTTGTCTTGTTTTATTGTTTTTAAATAATTTTTTTTTTAAAAAAAGGAAACTGGGACGTGTGGCCAAGCAACATCACAATGCGGCCAAATGGCAAAAACAGTTAATGAAGAAGAATACATAAGCTAAGAAAGGCTGCAGAAGTTTGCTTTTGCCTGAGGCAACAGGGAAGGGCAACACTTCACCTCTTCCTCTCAACTCCTGCCTACTGAAGCCCTTTCCACAACTTACCAGATCCCGGCTGCATCCCACAGGGATCTCGGTAGAGCCTCTCCTGGGAGGGGAGCGTGACAGAAGTGCTCCTCTCCGTACCGGCTGCCTCCGTTAATGGAGGAAGCACAATGGCGCTGCCTCTTCCTTCTGCAGTACAGCCAGGTACTGTCCCAGGCTGCGCCAGGGCAGGAAGCGCCGCCATTGCACTTCCAGGACCTCCCCACTTAAAGTAAGTGTTGGAGGGCAGCAGGAGGACTGCGTGATCACCGTTCATTGACAAGGAAAACACATCAACGATTTGCAGTGCTCTTGCACTGCCTGGGGATGGGAGAACAGGACTGTGACGACGTCATGCGTAAGTGTCATCTGGGACCCATCCTTCTCCTGTCCCCAGTGCAAGATGATGATGTCCTGCGGAAAAGGCCTCAGTTAATTGAGCGCAAACTACTTCTGTACTTTGAATTCAGTCTGCAGCAATGAAAGTCAGCTGAGGACAAAGGGGAGGGAGGTGGGAGCAGGAGAAAAACTGGGACATTTCAAATGCATCTGAAAAAGTCAGACAACAGTGGGTTTATTGGGACATGCCAAATCCAGACGGTTGGTGGGTCTGAAGAGAAGAGAGACAGAGACAGAGAGACTGAAAGAAAATGAATGAAGTCTTCACATGAAGTGTGAAGGACAAAGCCTGCAGGAGCCAATCCTTTTGATACAGTTGCATGTTACTTTGATAACTCCTATCCTCTTGTGTTTCTACAGCAACATCCTTAAGGCTGACAGAAAGAGTTACCAAGGATCACTAACATCCTAGAACTGTGGCAAAATAAAAGCATGAGCTATATGATCCATTTTCCTTAAAAAAAAAAAAGGCTCTGTGAAGCTCAGAAGCTTGAGATTTCTCCCAAACAGAAGTTTTGCACCCCATCCCTTCCCACCATCTCAATTTCTGCCATAGGATACGCCTACCTTACAGACTTGCAGTGCAATCCTGTGCACGTTTACTTGTAAGTAAGTGCTAGTATGGAGCCGTCTCCCAAGTAAGCATATATAGGATTTCAACTGTAAACGGCAATCCTTGGCACACTTACCTTGCAGTCAGTTTCATTTAACACAGTGTGAGTTGACTCTCTGAGTAAACATGCCTAGGATCATACTATTACATGAGTTTAAAAGAAACTCCTTTGGGCCAAGAAACTTTGGGCGTTGGGACTTCTCAAATGGTTCTGAATCAAATTACAATACATACTCCACATTTTTTTAAATTCTTATTTTTATCGCTGGAAGAGCAGTTGCATTGTTGTAAAACTTTTTTTTTTAAAATAACCATGAAAAATAGAAAAGAAAATTTTGAGGCTAAACGTTTGGGTCACAAGTTCAGAAGCTAGCAAAAAATTCTTAGGAACAAAATCTTCCAAGACAAGCACACCCTTGCTGTTTTCTGACCCCACCAGCACAAGCTAATTCACTTCCATGAATGCTTTATTTGCATACTGGTTAAAAACGTAGGGAAGACAGAGGGTGAAAAAAAACAATAAGACAGGCAGAAATGTGAGAGATGACAAGTTAATCTATGCATACATAGAAAAAGGCACCAGAAGACAGCCTCTTTGTAGCTGTTTCTGCATGCCCAGGTTTTAAAGCACAGAGATGCCAATAATCCCAATTACCACACATAGGGAGAGAGTCACGGTGGACAATTACACTGATTGATCCTATCCCATGAACTTCCTCCTGAACCTAACTGGCTCTTGGGATATGTCTAATGCTGGGCGGGGGGCCGGGGCAGCGGCAGAGAGAACTAATGTTGCCAATTGGACCCCAGGACCCTTTCACTATTTTTAGCATACTGAAACCAAAGGCAGGAATGAACATAATGTCTCTATCTAGCTTATAATTGCACATGTGAAGCGTGTGTGCTCTGGAGCATTTTAGTCAATCACCAATTGCCAATGCGTGTAGACCAGTTGCCTTCAGCATGGCCTCACCTCAAGACTGTTGAACTATAATTCCCATAATCCCCAGCCAGTAAGCACTGCAGAAAGGACAACTACCTTGAGCACTATTTTAGTGAGAAGATAGGATTAAGACATAATAAACAACGTAATAAAATCAAAGGTGTGTGCAACCATCTCACACAATGATCCATTTATAGGAGTCTCTGATGTCAGTTCCCTGAGAGAGCCTTCTTTTACAACAACTGTATAATGTAAGGAATCCACTAAACACAGAACTTGCTAACTTTTTCCATCTCATTCCATCCCATTCATCCTCCTCTTCTGGTTCTGTTACCCAAAAAATCCTGAAAACATATATGGAAGTTCTGCGTAAATTTCTGAGACAAGTCTTGGTTGGAGATTCTGGTGACCAAAGCTGGGAGACACAGGTGTGGAAGGAGTAAGGTTGCCAGTTCAGGAGAGTCCCAGGCTGTGAGGTTTCTGGGCCCAAACCTGAGACTAGGGCCATTTCCGCACTAGACTGCCATAGTGCTATTATTCCACTTGCAACATCCTATGGAATCCTGGATTCCATAGGATGTTGCAAGTGGAATAATAGCACTATAACAGTCTAGTGTGGAAATGGCCTAGGGGAGGCCCCTGGTGATCTCACTAAGCATTATGTATTACACACTGACCGTAGATGCTCATCCTCATGCACATACTTTCCTGTTTGGAAATAAATCTTAGCTAAAAGGCCAGTTTGTACATAAAGGTGAAATGAAGGGATTATTCCTTCTTGCTTACTTATTTATTTGGAGAGATGGGACAAGGAATGTTTAATGTAGCCTGCTTGCTTCTAGGCAGAAGGTGGATGCAGACAGAGTAGAGGGTGAGCTCTGGCTCTACAATGACTGGGAGGAAAGGAGAAAGCTAACTAAATGAATACATTGACTCCCCGGAAGCTGCAGCAAAAAATAAACGAAGTCTTACAAATTATAGCAAGCCACTGCTCTATACCAGCTGAGCAGGAGACTTGCACACAGTCCCTTCCTCTTGCCTGCAGCTGAGTCCACCAAAACTGGAAAATGTGCACCACCAACTGTCACCCAGAGATGACCCATGAAAACTGGAGACCCAGGGCCAGGCTCTGAGATCTGACAACCCTAGGAAGGAGGGACTTCTGCACCCAGCATAGTTCACTGTTCCTCTTCACTGACCCACTTGGACCCTTCCCCTTTCTGCTCACCCAAACCCTCTCTGTGGACTATCAGTGTCATCTTATCCCTGCCAGCTTTACTTCCTCCAGCTCTGTCCCAGTCATTAGGTTGGGGGGAGGGGGAGAATTAGCATTTGCCATCCCTAAAGGATACTCTGAAAACTTTTTGATGTGATCAAAGCCACTAGGCGCTTTTATGCCTGCCATGAAGTCAAGAGGTTTGCGGAAGATAGCACCCCCAACAGCTTCCTGTGGGAGCCAGCATGGTGTAGTGGTTTGAGCACCAGACTGCAATTCTGGAGAACAGGGTTTGAATTCCCGTTTGGGCATGGAAACCCACTAGATGACCCTGGGTAAGTCATACTTTTTTAGCACCAGAGAGAGGCAAAGGCAAACTCTGCTCTGAACAAATCTTGCAAAGAAAATCCCATGATAGGTTAACCTTAAGGTCACCATAAGTCAGAAGCAACTTGAAGGCACACAACAATAACAGCTTTCTGTACCCCAAGAAACCAAGAGCATTCACAAAGGATGCTACAGCTTCATCCAGATGTCCACTGGCTAAACCACTGCTTAGTCAAATGGAGCCATGAACCATGAAAGAAAAAGCAGCTGAGCTCTACTACTCACAGTTGAAGGAGGACGGAGAACCTCTTGACCTGCCATAGTCGTCGCCGTACTGTGATGCCCGCCGTCCATAGGAAAGCTGCTGGCTGTTGCTGCTGCTGATACCCATGCCCTCCAGGGACATCCGCTCTTTGGTTTTCAAGGCATAGGCTCTCTCCTGCTTCAGCCTCTCCTCATCCTTCAGCAAACTCATTACCTGTTTCACTTTTTCACGAACATTAATGCCCTGGTCTTTGCCATCACGGTCTATGTACTGGAACTCCTTTAAGGTCTGGATGGTGTACAGGTTCTCCCGGCACTGGTGAGCCACCTTCTCTGAGCCGGTTTTGATGAGGTAGTCCAGAAGAGTCAGTGCCTTGTAGACATGGCGCCAGTTCTTGCCGCTGTCGTTCAGCCGCCTCCAGATCATGCCCATAACTTCTGCAAACGCTACCGTGTTGAAGGTTAGGTCTGCAATCTCAGACATTAAGGAGCTGGGTGGTCCCCATGGGTCATTGGAAGTGGCCTCACGCACTTTGATTTCTGCCTCAGAATAATTATGCACAATGTTTTTAACCTGCCGGCGTAGGGCAGAAGTAGTCATGGTTGCACTGTGTAGAAAGAACTTGCCTTGCAGAAGGAAAGGATGTAATGGGAAAAGAATCAAAGTCCCAGTGTGATCAATCAAGCGGGTACTACTTCTTCAGCCTGTAAAATGGTGTACAAAAAAAAAAAAAAGTAATTGGAATACACTGAGGCACCAGATTGGTGCAAACATTCTAGACAATAAGCTCTTTAGGTGCATCCAGTTAATCAAAACAGAGTTAGGTTTGGTTTATTCATCAACCCACCATCTTGCATCTTTCTGTGATTAGTCCCCCTAGAGCAAGGGTAATGTGGCCTTCCAAACAGAGTTACAGAGCAATGCCCACAATTCCTCACCATTGACTATGCTAACTAGGGTTGCTGGGACTTTGAGTTCAACAACATCCAGAGGGTCACATGCTTCCCACCCCTGCTCTCAGTTCCTCAATGAATACAACCAGATGTTCCATCTGCTTAGTTGTTCACTGTCTGCCCAGAGTTGTAATCCTTAGGTAAAAAGCGGGGAACTTCTGCCTCTCCAGAGGTTGTTGAACTACTGTTCCCGTAATCCCACATCACCGGCCAGACTGGCCAGGGTTGATGGTATATGGAGTTCAACAGCATCTAGAGAGCCACAGGTTCCCCAGACTACCTTAGGTGGTGCTAATATCTACAGCAGAGAGCCGGCATGATTTAGCAGCTTGAGCATTGGACTACGACCTGGGAGACCAGGGTTTGATTTCCCACTCATCCATGGAAATGCACTGGGTGACCTTGGGCACATCACACACTCTCAGCCCCAGAAAAACCCATGGTAGTTTCACCTTAGGGTCAGCATAAGGGTCAGCATAAGTCAGAAATGACTTGAAGGTATACAACAAGTATCTACAGCAGGAGAGGGCAACTGTGGAAAGCTAGAGGAGGCCTTGGGGAGCTGTACCTCCTCCATGGCACCCCCTTTAAAAATATTGCCCCAAACCCTGCCATCTTTTTAGGCACCTCCTTTTTTGCCATTTTTTTGGCATTTTAGGCCCAAAGAGAGGCCTTTTTTAAAATTCTTTGGTCCTTAATATGGGCCAGAGGGACCAAAAGAAACCCAGCAGAAATGCGCCATATACCTCCAAGAGAGCATTTGGAGCAAAAAAAAAAAAAAAAACCCTGTAATTTGTAACTGTAAATTTTTAAAAACTTCTAGAGATCACAGAAATGGCCCTGGGGCTGCATGTGGACCACAGGCTACACTGTTGCTACCCCTGACCTAGAGGACAGTAGTCTTGAGTGAAATAGTACTTTTTAGAGATTTAAAATATTTGGTGGTTCATTGTAAAGGACAAGCAACATGAGAAAGGCAACTTTCACCACAGGTTTGCATGTAGAAGTAGGCATCTTACAGACAACGTAAGATGTGAATGGACCAACACTGAAATGCTCATCCAGAGCCCACTGAACGGAATGGATTCATCTTTTTGAAATGAACAAGAATGTAAATCCACCCCTGAAGCCTCTTGTTATTATATAGCACTTGGTCTTGGTCAGAACCAAAAGATTTTCCATTTCTGCTTTCACAGAATGAAGTAGTGAGGACAAGTATCCAAAACTGTATCGAGGCAAAGATCTGCAAGCCTTCTTCCTCAAAGGCACAAACTGAGTAATAAAGAGCAAGAATATTATGTAAAATATCACGTAAAACAAAACCCTGACAAAATAGAATAAAAATGATATTGCTATTATAAATCCATATCACCATATTTTATTTATAAAGGCTACAATTATTAGGTGATTTAACCCTCATACAGGGTGTTGGGATGTTTTCGACATATTTTGTTGCAGAATTTACACATAAACAGACTCCTAAGGTAGGCATTATTTGATATCGCCACCTAAAGATTCATAAACAATCTCTACCACCTGCTGAGTACAAGGGTTTTTTTTTCCAGATAGAAACACAACTGGAACAAAAAATTATCCTGTCAAATCTATTACATTTGTGTTACATATTTTGCAAAAAAAAAGAAAAAAAGAAAAAAAAGTGTGGGGGGGGAGGGAGTCTGACAGCTACTAAGAACAAATGTTCCAAATCATGTCAGCTTCTGTTTGGGTATTTTGCAACACCCTTGATCTGCGCACTCAAATACTCCCATGAACATTGGACACTTGTATGACATATAATACACCGAAATTCTTACTGGGTTCAAAAAATAGCCCAGCTTAAGGCAGTCAAGCTTTTTTCTCACCTCTGCTTGGATGTGCATTAAAATACTTATAAAAAATACAATCCCTTGCTAACTAGCTGACAATCTACAATTGACTAGCACTATGAAAATGGATAGAGAAGTGGGCTCGTACTAAGCCCTTCTGCTGCCAGCACATTTTCATTTGTAAGTTGATCCACCTGGGCCAGTGAGTAGTCCATTCACATTTCACAAAGGAACTGAATCCTTCATTCTTATCTGTAACTTCTCCTCAGTTTCTTCATTCCTTGCTTTTGCAAGTGTCAACTGCCATTCAACAAAGAAGTCAGGAACAAAAAAGGGAAAGGTATGGTGATTTCTTCCCACCTCTTTTTGGCAACACTGACACAGAGAGCGCATGAGAGAGAGAGAGAGAGAGAGAGAAGGCCACTGGCCCAATCCCACACACACTGATGCACACTAGAATCTCGTGGAAATCAATAGATCTTCAAATCAACAAGAAATCTACTCAGGCTGTGATCTGAGTGACAAGAAAATCTTACCATTGCCTATGACTCAGCATCACAGAAAGATTTCGTCTTTCTTTTTTTCCCCTCAGTCCCTGGATCTTATGAGCAGGGCTTCAGCTAACATACACACACAGGGCCTGATGATGTTTTGTGCACAGGAGTGAGAGTGGACACATCAGTCACCTGAAAACTCTTGTTTTATCTTCAAAGATGCCAGTGATGTGAGAGGCCGGAGGCATTATGCAGGAAGTGCGTGGCTCATCCTTACTGGAAAAAGATACCAATTCTGTCTGGTATATGAGAGGTTATTACAGACACAGCAGGGAAATTTTTGCTGAAACCAATGGGGATGTGAAAATTTATGTAGGTGGAATAGCTTTGGATCTCTGCACTGAGAGATATTACATGCTTAAGGATTCTATTTATGTCATCTGTTTTTGAATTCTTCTGAATTTGTATGGTTTCTACTGTAAAGTGCATTGATTGAATCAATAAATAACTTCCTAAAGGGGGACATCAAGGACAGGGACAGCATTGTAAGCACTGTCCAAGCCCTTGGTTCTTGAATGGTGGGGAGGGAGAGCTCCTGGCCAGAAGGAAGATCCCTGGGCATGGGGTCCTTTCCGGAAGCAACCAAACACAGCACAGGAAGGTCTCCTACCTGAATAAATTATCCTGAAAATGAGGAATATACAGTCCTTCCTCCACATTCACAGGTTTGACTTTTGAGAATTTGATTATTTGCAAGCATGCATGCCTCCCCCCCCCCATTCTCCACCTCCCATTCCTATGCATTTTGCCCCACTGCAGAGAACTCACGCTGAGGGAAAACAGAAGAGAATAGGGGTAGGGGAAAACTTCTTTTCCCTCCAGAGCTCTCCCCTTCTAGTTCCCAAGCAAAACAGAATGGAAAAGAAGTGGTGAAAGCCTTGCATGAGCTTTCCTTTCCCTCTCCAGAGCTCCCCCTCCCATTCTCGTGCATTTTGCCCCAGCATGGAGAACTGAAAATGGTGAATATACTGTATACTATAAAAACTAACTAAGGATGGTCATCTCCCCTCTGGCTGTCTCCCAGCAGGCTTTTTAGGGCACAGCATTGTTCCAAGGAGTTCAGACACCATTTCAATTTCTCAGAAAGTACCCCAGAGCAGCATGATTTCATCAGCAAATTACTTAATTACTTAAATTTGCATCCCATCTTCCTTTTGGCTGGATGTAGGTATCTAGTGCTAGTTGGAAAGCTACTGCCACCACATAAGCCTTCCATTGTCTGCTGGGAGGTATGAACACCATACCAGGCCAGAACAATGTCTTCTGAAAGTGGAGGCATGACAGTCCCTGCCGCAGCAGGCAAATGCCCAAGGATGCCAGGTGCTGCCACTATGGGCCTGATGAAGGAGACACCAAAGTACTACACCAGCTGTGCATCTCGACAATGGAGGCAGACTCCCCCTGGCATAAGTGTCACTTTTCTTGTAAAAGGGTGAGCCTTCACTCACTCCACACATCTTCGCAGGTGGCCTGGGTGCTGCCTCAAGGCAGAAGAGTCTCCAGATTGCCAGGTTTACAACTGTAAGAGTGAAGAAAGGACATAAGCCCTAGACTCGCTACCATGCTTCACTGTGTGGACAGTTTACATATCAGGAAACACTATGAATAGACCCTAGTGGGATCAACCTACATTGAGCAAGTCACCTCCAATTTATGGTGACCCTAAGGTAAACTTATAATGTGGTTGATTGGAGAGATTTGTTCAGAGGAGACTGCCTTCCTCTGAGGCTAAGAGATACCTTACATTTTTCACAGTAAAGATGTTTGTGAGAGTATAGCTCCATATCTGCAGATCACTACAGTTTTCATCTTGTGATCAGCAGACATCACAAATCATGAAATCTGCCTAAGGGAACTTCAATGACAAGATCAGAAATGGCAGGAAAGCTTTCCCAAGGGACAACTTGTCAGCCTCTGCCAACCCCTTCCTTCAATATGCAGCCCCAGGGAGAGTGTGTTGGGTAATTTTGTAAAGGTTTCTCCATTTTCATGGAGAGTCAGACAGCAGTATCTCCCAGGCTCCTCTGCAGTAAGGAAGAGGCTCCTCAGCAGAAAAATTGAGGGGAGAAGTCCTTTCCCCAACAGAATGTCCGGGGCCATGAGGGATCCCTCTGGAAATCATATACTGGCCATTTCCGCCCTACACTGTGATAGTGCTGTTATTCCACTTTCAACATCTTGTGGAATCCTGGGGTTTGCAGTTTAGGGAGGGGCCTTTAGAATTCTCAGCCAGAGAGCTCTTTGGCCTCAGGAAACTACAAATCCCAGAATTCCACAGGATGTCAAAAGTGGCGATGGCTACTGTAAGCATCTGACAGGATGGAATGGGCTGATTTTTAAATGTCAGCCTTACACCAGTTACCCCTGCAATTAGCTTCGTAGGGTGAGGTCTTATTTTATATTATGTATTGTCTTCACTGTATTTGTTTTAAACTTCTGTAGTGGTTTGAGAGTTGGGCTATGACTCTGGAGACCAGAGTTCAATTCTCTGCTTGGCCAGGGAAACCCACTGGGTGACCTTACTCACGTCAGACACGTTCAGCCCCAGAAAACCTCATGACAGGGCCACCTTAGGGTTGCTGGAAGTCGGAAATGATTTGAAGGAAAACAACAACAGTGGTCTGAGTGTTAGACTATGACTCTGGAGACCAGGGTTCAAATCCCTGCTCACCCACAGAAACCAAATGGATGACCTTGGGCAAGTCACATTTTCCCACCCTTAAAAGAAAGCAAAGCCAAAACCTCTCTGAGCACATACTGCAAGAAAATACAGTGATAGGTTTGCCTTAGGGATGCCTTAAGTCAGAAATGACTTGAAGACACATAGCAAAAACAACAAAAACATCTAAATCTGATCTTGGAAGCTAAGCAGAATCAGCCCTGGTTAGTACTTGGATGGGAGAGCACCAGTGACAACCAGATGCTGTAGGCTACATTTCAGAAGAAGGAACTGGCAAAACCACCTCTGATTATTTCTTGCCTAAGAAAACTCTATGAAATTCATGGAGCTGCCATAAGTCAACTGGCAACTTGAAAGCACATAAACATTCTCTCTCTCTCTCTCTCTCTCTCTCTCTCACTCACTCTCAGACACACACACACACACACACGTATAGTTTAATTGTAAGATGCCTTCAGTCTTCATAGCAAAAGCAGGGAATTTTTAATAATCTCAACAGCAACTGAACTTCAGTGCAAGAAATAACCCCAGTCTAGCCAGCTCAGACAAATAGATTAAGCCACATCATGTGCCACAGAGAGGCAAAGCAAAATCTCCAGTTTGATCTCAGGACATTTTCCTTCCTGGTTCCAAGCTGAAGTGTCTTGTCATGGAGGCGAAACTCGTCAGCTTATTGGCATTTCCATCATCACAGTCCATGAAAGTGTCTTGTGAGACTCATCTTCCCAATCTGAATTCTCCAGACTAAAGAAATAAGGGTACTCATGAAACTTCAGTAGCAGCCACCAATGTTCAAATGATGTCACTAGACCTCCAAAGTAATGAACTAAACGTTTCTGTGAGTCTTTTTCATAATTCTGCCTTCAAATTATAAATCTGAGGAAATTTCAAACATTTTAAAGTCTAGACTTTCAAATCTATTAAACAGATTAGATTTAGTGACATTGCTCCTCAATGTTGCTTGTGAGCAGATCCAAGAAATCCACTGCAGACTGTTTTCCCACTTCTCCTTTTTTTTTTTGGGGGGGGGGAGAGGAAATTGGTAACTTCAGCTCTGTTTACCTCATGAACTAAAACCCCAGAGATGATGTCTTCCTGCAATTCGGCTGCTTCATCTTCTTGATTTCAGTCTTTACCTTCTTAAATGACTCAAAACTCAACCCCTACTTACCAAACTTAATTTTCTCCATGACTAGAAATAGGTGGCCATGAAACACACACCTGGGAAGTATGTGTGACTCCCCAAACCAGCAAAATGAGTCACCTATTCTAATTTTCTCCGGGGCAGCCCCACCCTTTGCAGTAGGCATGGCTGGCCATACACCTCCTCCCCTGTTCAAAGGAAAGATGAGATACAATCCTTCTCCACCCAACGGGAAACATCACTGACAGTGCGTCAGGGAAAGAAAATCTGGAAACTGCACACAACTCACAACATTTCTTTCAAGACACTTCCACGTATTGATTTCTGTGTACAGTCCAACCCACTTACTGTTTTTAGATCCTAGAAGAGCTACACACCAAGAAAATGACTGCAGCTAAGCACAGCATTAAAAGCGGAGGGGGGGGTTGAAGAGAACACATAATTTCATTGTTTAATGTAATTATTACTTAAAAATTGAAATTACTGAATTACTGAATAAAAACATCACATCCACCTGTACAGAAACCCAGTAAGCTCGCCACTGCTGAGTTATTCAGCTGGCATTCCCTTTCCATAGCATGTGTTGCTAAGATGCCTGTACCTGCCATGTGTCCACTGCAGACAAGGGCAAAGCCATACAGCAGAGGCCATAATGGTTAAATGTTCAGCGAACAGCTATTGAAAACTACAGGAAGGATGAACTTTTACGCAAAAAATTGTCTTGCTCCAAGTAATACTATTTGTCCATCTCTAGCCCAGTGCTATCTGCTCCAAGGGCAAAGAACATGTATCTCCTCAAAAGCTGTTGGACTTCTCATCCCATTGGTTACAATGGGCAAGGCTGAAGAGAACTGCAGCCAAAGCTGAACTAAGATGTGCTGGGGCCTTACACTATGTCAGGGGCCCCACAGCGTTATCACGAACACAAGAAGTGGATAAACTTGACAGTGGTTACATTACAACAACTTCCTGAACAGGCCAAACACTCCTCTCATCCCAAGTCTACTCCAACTGGAAGGTGCTCTCCAGATAAACTTTTCCCTCACCTTTCTTAAACCAGAGATGCCAGTGTTGGAACTTAGGTCTTGCAAACCCAGTGTCCTACCACTAAACTCCCTTTCCATTCAGAGATCAGCAGGGGAGTAAGAAGGGAAAGGGGTCATTGTGAAGGGAATTCAAAGAGATCAGATAGGTGTATATGGGGCAATGCGATTCATTCAACTTTAGTGAGCATCACAGGAAATAAATAAAGGGCACCCTGAGTAATACTACTTTGTCACCACTACTACCACTCAGCCACACCTCTCATAATCCAGCTTATCTAATTTTAGAAACTAAGCAGAGTCAGGGCTGGTTCGTACTTGAGTGGGGGGCTATCAGGAAATGCCAAAGATCTCCAGGAAGGGCTAGGAAAGAACCCTGACCGAAACTCCAAAGAGTTGACAATACTAGGCTAAACGGACCAATGGTATGACTCAGTGTAAGAGAGTTTTTCTATGTTACTAAGTATAGTAGGCCCTTGGTATCCGCTAGCATTTGGTTCCAGGACCCTCCGTGGATACTAAAATTTGTGGATGCTCAAGTCCCATTGTGTACAATGGTGTAGTAAAATGGCATCCCTTAATATAAAATGGCAAAATCAAACTTTGCTTTTTGGATTTTTTATATACACACACAGACATATTTAAGCCATGGTTGGTTGAATCTATGGGTACAGAATCTGTAGATATGGAGGGCCAACTGTAGGAACTTTCACAGCTACCAGTGAAAGGGAAGCAAAAAAGCTGGAGGGTCCTTGAGGCCAGAGAAGCTACTAGGCTGAAGTCCGGTTAAATAACACAGAAATCTGTGGGCCAGAGCGATAAAGAGGGAGGGAGAAGAGGAAACACAAATTGAAGGGAACACAGCGGCATGTGGGAACAGCCTTGGGTGGTCAGGGCAGCATTTTGCCTGAGGCAGCAAAATACGTATCAGCCAGTGCCAGAGATCAGCATTCTCCTTCTGGCTTCTACAAGGTTGCAGATAAAGTTCTGCCTTCTTTAAACACTTCTTCCTTTGCTTTCTCCTCCCCGTCCCCTTCCTCCTCCCTCTCCAGCAAAACACGATGTTATTGCTGATAAAAATGTCCCTTGCACATAAGTCTTGGGTCAGGACATTCCTTTTTAGCAAACACCTGGTGCCTTCCTCTGGAAGAGCTCCAAGCACAAGACGCAGGGAGCTGTGAGTTAATTAAGGCTGAGCAATAACATCCACCTCTTAAGATACTTCCCAGGCATTTTCATTCTGCATGTGTAGAAAGAAGATCTCTTGGGGGCTCGCAGGCAGGGCCTAGTAGGACACTGCTCACGCAGCCTGGCTGCAAAATCTGCTTCAGAGGGAAATGGTCACGGCATAGCCCTAGAAGAAGCACTGGCAGTAGTGTGTCCTTGAGCATGCAGAGCATGCCTTACCAGGAGTGTAGCTATGGAGGGGTCAATATGAAATAACTGACACCCCAATTAAGAATTCTGTCCCCCAATTTCCCCTCAGTCCCCAAATTTCTAGCATCACAGAGAGTAAGACATGGAAAATCCTCCATACCTAGAACTCTACTATTTGCTGTATTTGCCTTCTCTCTTGTCTCCCCCTTTTCTTTGGATGTAGCTAAACTGTATCTCTCAATGCCCAACTGAAGTTTTAAGTTACTGCAATCCTAGAACATTAGGGACCGAAAGAAAATTTCCTGGGGAAAGGCAGAATTCTTGTTTAGGAAGCAATGCCCTCTTTTTGCCCTTCCTGCAGCTAAACCCCTGTGCCTTACCTTTTTATCCACTTAGACATTATGGATCTGAGACCAGGGTGTGTGTGTGTGTTAATGTTCTCACAGAAAAAGCACATTGCCCTCCAGGCCAGTGCCAGCCCTGGAACATCTCTTTTCAGCACTGTTGGGAGGAGGTGGAAAAGAGAGGCAAGAGTGTTTGCCTCTGGAGCACTGCCAAGGGTGTTAAAAGCAGTAAGTTGTATCGAACACAATATCCCCATGAACACAAAGAGAGGGAAACAGAAACCGTGGGGTAGATAAGACAGCAGCACCAACCAGCCACAAACAGAATTACTGCAGTGACCTTGACTAAAAGTGGTGTCAGGTGGGGAAGGCACGGAGAGAGGCAACCGCCCTGCGGCCTTCCAGAAGCCCCTTCCACTGTGCTGTGACATACTCCAGAAGAGCCACAATGTTGGTTCGCAGTAGCAAGAGAACCACTCCTATACAGTGACCTATGGTTTTCCAGGTTGCTCTCTACAGAGAACCAGAGAGGGCATAAATCTTTTGCACGGCTCCTGTTCCCGACCAGGCTTGGGTGTTAGGACTCGCCGGTGATTTGTAACCATAAATACTTCTTACAGGAAATGCCTTTTGTGTTTCACTGTCCCACATCTCCAGGAAGAATAGGAAATGCTGTTTACTCCAGAACTGCGTAACAATGACAACATAGCACTATGGAGGAAGAAATGACATATGTAAAACAGAAGAAGGTGACATCTGTTCACATATGTCCCTTCTTACCTCTCCTTTATTTCACTTCCCTGCCCCTTTGGAAAAAAAAAAGAGAGACAGTGTAAGATCACTGCAGCAGGGATCTTTTGAGCAGGGAGAGGTGGGCTTGCACACCTTAAAAGAAACCAAAGTAGCAAGCAAAGTTGCTGTGCCTGGCAAGGAAAGAGATGGGGAAGCAATTAGGCCTGTGCAGTAGAGGGATTCCTCTAACAAAGAGCAGAGAGCCCTAACTATCAAAGGACTCAGGAATTCTCTTATTTAATTGTCCCCTGTCCCCTAGCTTCTCTGCCTAACTCCTTTTTAAGAAAACAACAGCGCACCCCCTAGTAGTACTTCTCAGAATCCTCAAGACACAGAAGCAGTTCTTTTCTCCCTTTCTCCTCCCTCTGCCTGGTGCCTCACCCGCAGCTAAAATAACAAGGTAGACAGAGCAACAATAGGACAACAAAACTGACAGGGGAGTCCTGCCTTGATCTAAGCCAGGAGAGACGGATCAGTCTGGAGAGGGCGGGGAGGCCATGAAGCGACTGACCAAAAGAAGCGACAAGGCTGAAACAGGGCTGGGGCAGGTCCTTTTAGACTCCCGTTTTCCAGGGCTGGTGCCCATGGTCGCGTGGTTTTCACTCCAGCCACTTCCAAACCTCTACCCGAAAGTCTTCTCCTGACGACTCCCCTGACACAAGGGCGGGAAAGGCGAACGCCAGCCGGAACAGAGAGGAAACTTTCCGCGCCTGATTCGACCCGAGCGAGGAGAGAGGGCGTCCTCCACGCAGGAGCCCTTTGGCTCCAGACCCTGCCCGCCGCCCCCCCCCGCGCCCGCCTGGCACTCCCCCCGCCCCCTCGCGCGCGGGCAGAGGAAGGGAGGGGGCGCGCGCCAGGCAACAGCCCAGCTCTGTTCGCCGGAACAGCCGGCATTACATAATCCTGCTGAAACTCGCCGCGATCCCGAGTTGCGTCCCCCAAGCAAGCGCCACAGGCAAGCCAGAGGGGGAATGGAGATGGGGGGGGCGGACACACACACGCACGCGGGAAAAGAAGGGTGCACGTACTCATATACACACACAAACGCACACCTTGAAAAAATCCAGAGGAGTTGAGACTCAGGAGCTGCCTGGCAGAGGCCGGATCCATCCAATGCGATCCGGGCGGAGGAGCTGCAGGCTGGGGCGACCGAGTGCTGGTGACAAGGCACTGTCGCAAGGCAGGTGACAGCCACCGGCAAGGCGCGGGGGTGGGGAGGGAGGGAGGGAGGGAGGGACTGCCGGGAGGGAAAGGGGCCGGGAATCGCCGCCGACTGCCCGCCCCCGCCGTCCCGGAGGATCCTCTGGGCAGGGGAAGCAGCATCTCCCGCAGGACGCGCACCGCCCAAGGCAGGCAAGCCGCCCCCTCCCCGCCCGGGACACACACGCACACACAACACGCACGCGCTCCTTTGGCCGGGACACCCCCACCCCCGGTGCCGGGGAGAAAGGAGCCGCCGCGGGTCTGCGTCCTACCTCGGCTCTGCCTCGGCGCCGATCCGGAAACTTCAGGCCGGGCGGCGGCGCACTGCGGGGGAGCCCGGGGAGGGGGGGCTTTCCCGGCGCCCGGCGCAAGCCAAAGTCGCGGCGGCAATCCAAGCGGCGAGCCCCGCTGCAGTCACAGAGAGCCCTCGGCGTCCAGAACTTTCCTCCCCTCCCCGCCCGCTCGCTTCGCCTCGCCTCGCCTCCCTCCCTCCGCGCGCCACGGGCTACCTGGCCGGGCGAGCGGCGCCTGCTCCTGCTAGCTCCCGGAGGGGCCGGCGGCTCTGCCGGGTGCGAAGTGAGGGCGGCCGCCGGAGCGCGCCGGGTCTCCCCAGAGGAGACGCGAAGCTAAATGCAGAGCAGGAGGACAGAGCGCCTTACTTCGGGCGTGCCTCCCCGGCCGTCTTCGCCGGTCCCGCGGCTGCCGGCTACCCCCGGTGCCATTCCCTCCCGCAGCCCGGAAGGAGGGCGCCGCCGCCGCCGCCGCCGGTCCTGTCGATGGCAGAGGCGAAGGGGTTCAGTCCCGCGCCACCCCTAAAATCCATCCAGTCCGGAAAAGGGAGCAGCAGCCCTCCATCGCCCGCGGGGCTGCTCCCGCCGGCTGTTCCTCCTCCTTTTTCTCTCGGCTCGGGGCAGAGACTGCCGGGCGCTGAGACGATGCGCAACAAACACCTCTCCGCCGCCGCGGAGGAGGGACCCCCTCCCCGCCTCCACCCACCCACCGGCCCTCCTTCCCTTCTCTCCCAACGCTGTGCCGGGCTGGCTGCCGCAGGAGGAGAGAGAGGGGGAGAGAGAGCGCGCGCTTCGCCTCCCCGCCGCAACCCGGCGTTGCGAAGTTGCCGAGCTTGCTGGGCAGGACTGTGTCAGTTTGCACGGAGGGATCGGAGAAGACAGGCGCGGAGGGAGGGAGCGAGGGGCAGAGGGAAGCGGGGAGGCGGCTGGGCTGCCGCGGCTCGTCCCCTTAACCGCTTCGGAGCCGCGTTACCACGAAGACCCTGAGAGTCCGCACTGCCCCCAGGAGAGAGCGTGAAAGCCGAGTGGGCGAGCAAAAGAGGCGGGGAGTGAGTCACTCCCTGGGGTCCAACCCCTTCGAAGAGGCTCCCGGGCAGAGCGCGGCGTCATCCGCGCAAGTGGGATGATGACGGCGGCGGCGGCGGCGGCGATGATGATGAAGCAACAGACATGCGGCTCAGTCCCTGTCGCTGGTTCTGGCTCGCACCCACCGGGTGCTTTCGCCTGTGGCTGCCTTTCCCTCTTTCGCCCGGCCAGCACTGGCGCCTACGGCCGGGGCTGTGTGGTTTTGCCCTCCCCTCGGCGAGCGAGGGTGACACAGCGCGGCCGCCTGTGCGCCCGCCTGGGCCCGAGGGAGCCGGGGGGCGGCGGGGGGGAGAGAGACCGACAGAGAAGCCCGGCTCTCTCTTCTTCTCCCCCCGCAGAGCCACCAGCGAGCGAGCCGTCGGATGCCGTGGAGGCCCGTGCCCGTTGGCCGTCGGCTGCCCCACCGGCGCGCTGCCCGCCACGACCCTCTGGCAGCCCCTGCCGTCTGGCTCTACGCTTGGCTCGCTTAGCCCCGGGGCGTCAAACGCGCTTTCATCTTGGGCCGCATCAGCGTTACGGTTGCCCTCAAAGGGCCGGTTGTATCTGTAAGACTACATACACGTATCTACTCTTTTATCATACTGAATAATTGCCTCCGCCTGCGATTATTACTGGTTTTAGTAATAACTCTGAAGCTAGAAGTTTAGAAAAGCAGATATTCAAGCGTACGGCTATTGTACGGTTTACCTCATTTGCCGGCGTATAAGGCACACCCCATTTATACACTGGCCAATACTATTTGCGGACATGTAAGACACATCAGCGTATAAGACACGGCCCATTTTCAAACAGTATTTTTAGGGGGGAAAAGTGAGTCTTATACATCAGTTAATACTTGTATTGAAAAATAAGTTTTGAAAACAGAAAGTTATTTTTTTTTTGAATCATCAGACAAATATTACCAAGCAAATATTCACCATTCCTCTGAAGATGCCAGCCACCGATGCAGGCGAAAGGTCAGGAGAAAATACCTCCAGAACACGGTCTCAAAGCCCGAAAAACCCACAAGAACCAATTACCAAGCACTGTTTATTACATTAACTTTGTTTAACTTTTGGGTCCCAGCTGAGACCCTCTCTGTGCCTCTTTCTGCCCCGCAGACCCTCTCTGTGCCTCTTTCTGTGAGACTTGGGCAGAGGAGCAGTCAGAAATAGAAGTAGATCGCGAGTGCTGGCTGCTGGGCCCCTCTTCAGAATACCGGCAGCCAGGGCCCCACAATGTGGGGATTGGGTTCACCAGATGGGGGGAGTGGCGCAGGTGCAGGAGAGGTGCGAGGGCCGCATGAAATGGCTTGGTGTGGCAGATTCAGCCCACAGGCCTTGTGTTTGACATGCGAGTTAACAGATTTCACTCCCACCCCCCGCTTTAAAACACACACATATACATGCAGAACGACCCTGATGGGTACATGAGCTAAAACAGTGCCGCTGCCCCCCAAAGCAGTAGTCCTTGTGCTCTTGGCTGTCCGTCGCTGCTAACTTTCCAGGAAAGAAAGAAACACGCAAGTCCTTGTTACACTGCGGGAAAAAATTGCTGCCCCTTCTCATCCCCTGAGAAGTGTGTGTGTATGTGCCTTCAAGTCATCTGTCAACCTGTGGTGATCCCATGAATTTCATAGAGTTTTTTTTATGTAGAGAATTCTCAGAGGTGGTTTTGCAAGTTCCTTCCTCTGAAATATAGCCTACAGCACCTGGTATTTATCGGCGGTCTAGCCAGGGCCGACCCTGTTTAGCTTCCAAGATCAGAAGTACTACACTGAGCTAAGCTAACACCTTGCCTTCTGATCTGACTAGAACTAAGAATTAGCTCCTTTTATCTGAAAGACAGTGAGAGCAAGTAGTAGTCTTAGCCTTGGACTAACCCCCTGAGAGACCAGGGATCAAACCCCCGCTCAGCCATGGAAACTCAGCGGGTGACCTTGGGCAAGTCACACTTTCTCAGCCTCAGAGGAAGGCAAGGACAAATCCCCTCTGAGCAAAGGCTACCAAGGAAGCCTTACGATAGCTTCACTTTAGGCTTGCCAGAAGCCAGAAGCAACTTGAAGGCATGCAACAACAAAAGTCCAAAAGACTGTTATCTCCCCATGTCAGCCTGCCTGAGTTTAAAGATCTTGGGGGATAGTTTTGTCTCTGTCGTAGCACCATCGTAGGCACGCTTCGTGAGGTGGCAGGAAAGGGCCTTCTCAGTGGCCACTCCCAGACTGGGGAATTCCTTCTGAGGGAAAGCTAGGTTGGCCCCTCTCTTTGCTTTTTTCACTGGCAAGCAAAGACCCTTCCTTTTATTGAGGCCTTTGAGGGTTAACTGTCTGGTAAAGAAAGCCTTTTAACTGGGGTGTGCTGTATTTTTATCATCATCATCATTGTATTTTAACAACCTTCTAAAACTGTTTCGAATTAGTGTCTGCAATATGATGGTTTAATTGTTATCAAACCTTTGTATCATCCATTGTTTTAACTGTATTAAATTTCATAGTGCATGGCTCTTGGGTCTCATATTGGGAGAAAGGAGGGATATAAATGTAAATAAATAAATAAAATACAAGCAACTATTATTGCTGTGAAGAACTAGAGGCAGAGAAGAGCCCTGTGCATATGCTGCAAAGTCAGGGAGGGGAACGGCTTTTCGTCACAGATCAATAGACTCTGTCAAGGAAGCTACGGCTGCCCTGAGTCTACAAGACCTGAGCAGGGCAACTGATGACAGGGTGACGTGGAGATCTCTCGTTCACAGGGTCATCGTAAGTCAGCGTCAACTTGATGGCAGCTAGCCATGTCAGTAAAATGTGACTGTTTTCAAAAACAGTGTTAAAAATCACAATCTGGGCCTAAAACTAATTGTGTGTTCATTACGTACAACTTATGGCAACAACCTCAAGGTGAACCTATCACAGGGTTTTCTGGGCCGGAGAGTATGTGATGCACCTCAGTGGGCTTTAAGCCACTGTAATACAGCATTCTTAACCCTTTGCTGCTGCGGCAGTCCTGATTTTGGTCAGAGCCCCCATACCTGCCATTGCATTGTGGCAGTAGGAGGAGACCTGAAGCTCCCATTCAGTGCTAATGGAAGCTTTTATTTAAAATAAATAGAAGGCGTAAGTTGGGGACAGAATACAGTACAGGAGGAAGGGATTAAAGCCCCTCTGTCCTTAAGTTCCAGTCCAGACTAGGCACTTATATCTGCTATTTATTGTTTAAAAGCCATTTGAACATCTGCTAATTGCCTAAAAGGCCATCATCTCATTTGGCCCTGAGCTGTTCAATAGAAGCAGTGCGGGGGGGGGGGCAGGGTTCTGGCAATATCTTATTTGTGCTTGAGGGAAAATGGTTGGCATTTGGGGCTGTGCTCAGTAGGGCATGAAGGGACTTCAAATTGCTTCATTCCCCCCCCCCCCAAAAAGTGTAATGAAGCAAATCAGGACCTCAGAACAAACAGCTTTCAATTTATACAGTTAATATGGGAAACAATTAAGTATCAATAATTTCCAGCTAATAAGGAAAAGTCTCTTTTGTAATTTTTTTTAAAAAATGTTCTGAACTGTTCTGTAGAGGGAAAGAATGCTATTAAAGAATTCTCGAAACTTTTTCTTCCCCAACAAGACCTTGCTGTGAGCGAGCCTGGTGCTATTTTTGTGTGTTCTTTTCACAGAGCTACATGAATGCTCATAGGGACCCAGATAAGCACATCTGCTTTATACTGCTAATAACACAATCCTTTACATGGGTATTCAGATATAATCCCCAATGAATTCAATAGGAAGGGCATTTAGGATTACAGCCCTCTTTTTGAAAGGAAAATCTTTAAATATAGTGTGGTTTTAGATGGGTTACTTGTCATCACCTGTAGCAGGACTAAAACCCAGGAAATGCCTTAGTAGTCACACACACATCTGTTGCAGAAGGGCTGTCCATGCTGCTGGAGGGGAACTTCTGTTCAGACATTTGTTTAAAGTCTTAGCAATGTGGTTTGACAAGAGTGCAGGGCACACATATATTAATACATACCACAAGCAATGACAGCTGAACAGTGCCACTTCTAAATCTCACAAGCGTTATTTACAGCAAACAAAAAACACCATTGTCAAAATTCCACAGCATTGAAAGTCATAACTCAAGAGTGCTGCTGTGAATGAGGAATGAGATCTGTATCTCTTGAGATCTACATTTGCCAAGAGGGCATAGGGTGACCAGCCCATATGAAAAGCCACTGGGTCTTTCAACCACACAGCTATTACTAGGGGCTGCCAGATGGAAGGGTCTTAGCACTAACAGTCCAGAGGACTTGTGCAGACTTTTCTTCCTTAACAGATTTTCTTCTGTTAAGCAAAAGAAGTGATTGGGAAGCACAAGAGGACTACAAATGGAAGACAATGACATTTGGACCTCATTATAAAATGAGGGACTGCACAACAAAAACCTTCTCTGCAAGCATCTATTGTATGAAGTCAATCATAAGGGAAAAAGATGCATTATCACATACAACAATTAGCCTGAAAATCTTGACAGTACAATGATGGAGAACTAGCATGGTATAGTGGTTAGAGCATTGGACTACAACCCTGGAGACCAGGGTTTGATTCCCCACTCAGCCGTGGACACTCACTAGGTGACCTTGGGCATGTCACATTCTCAAGGACCCAGAAAACCCCATGATAGGTTGACATGAGGGTCATCATAAGTCAGAAATGACTTGAAGGCACACAACAACAACAACTGATGATTTGCCCTTGTCTGTGTGTCTGAAGCTTCTCAACTTTGTTATAAGTAGACTAAACTGTAAAACCCAACCATATGTGAGGTTACAATCGTAAGGCTGAATGTCGCCTTGGATCTCATGTTGGGAGAAAGGCAGGATATTAAATTAATTAAACATATATATGTGTCTGTAGTGGAATGCTCATTGAAAAATCAGCTCCCAAGTCATCAACTGCCAGTTTCAAAAACGGAAGGAACGCAAGGACCCTGTCTATAAAAATATATAGCCTTTTATTTCATTATGAAATCAGCAGCATTTAGAAAAAAGGTGCTTTAGTTTTCTTTGGGGCATCCTTCTTCAGCTCCTCAAAGAGGAAGCCCATTTTGTTCACCATTGAAATCAGCAATCCATAAACCTACAGGCAGAAAGCAATTCGAAAATACTTTCAGAACCAAAACAAAAGGCAGCTCCTTAAATATTAATCTTTCTTAGACATACAATCAAGTTAAGTGTATGCATTTTCCAGTGTTTTGTGCATCCTGTAGCAAACTCCTCCAAGGAAGAGCTAGTAGTCAGTGTAAAGTTGTTTTGTAATGCAGTTAATGCTGACTATAAGTCTGAACTTAACCCACTTTAGTCATGGTAATGGTGGGTTGGGTGGAGGGAGTTTGCTATGCCATGGTTATAGCAAGGTTGTGATGCCTGGCATTTAGAAGCATAAACCCACCCCATATGCTGTGGTGCACAACATCTGTTCAGCCCTTTGGACGCTACACAAAGAGGCCAGAAGGGATCTCTTGCCAATTCCATGCAAACACACTCACTGATGTACTATGTATGTCCTGCCAGTTGAGGCACATGCACACGCATACGCGCAGCCTCTGCTCCCATCCAAGGGGACAGATCTGGTTTCAGAAAGAGGCATCACATGCACAATTACACTGGAGTTAAGATTCTAAATCCCATTTACATATGCTTTGGTAGATGAATGCTAAGAGCACAAATTTTAATTGTGACAGAAGGCACTCCTTCCTTCAAACAGTAAAAAGTAATCTGATTCATATTTACTCAAGAATATATCCTGGATTGACTTCCAAATAAGAATGTAGGAGTGAATTGAGCATCCTTCCTGCATATTTTACAATTCTATTTTGTGCTTTGGATTTGGCCCAATAAAGGTTGATATACTTGTTGATTTTGGATTTACCATTTTAGAGTCTTTTAAGAGCTGCATTCTATCTTAATCCAAATTTTTTAGTTTACTTGTTACTAGACACTCCAATAGGTTTGTTCTCTGTTAGTAAGGGGCCTAACAAAGCTGGACCTAGACTAGCTCTGGGAGTATGAACAAAGATGAAAGGTGCTTGAAGTCAGTGCTATCCAAAATGGTGGTCCATGAACCAATGTAGGTCCACAAGCCATCAGCTGCTGGTCCCTGGACAGTTTTCAGGAAAGAAACAATTCTAGCTAATGGGGACAACTATGGTACCAGTGTGTGGCACTCTGGTTAAAACTGCTGCTGTTCCCCTATGTCAGACAGTTTAACAAGCACTGCTTCAGGTAATACAAGTTGTTTTGTTTTGTTTTTGAGTAAAGACTCTATTCTCTGGAGATAGAAGACTGGTATCCAAGCACAGTAGGAGTCAAAAAGTACATCAAGCAATTTCACAATGTATTTCACTCTTTGATCAACTGCAGTTGTGACCACCCTTTTATATATTCTACGCTGCTGCTGCTATCCCCCTTCATCAATTACAGACTGAGCCAAATCAGACATATCTTCAAAGAACTTCATTTCATTACTGTGATGGCTGAAGAAACCACATTCTCTGTTTTTCTCTCTATTTGGGAGAAAGAGCGGCACAGTGCTATTCCAAAAGCTGATTGAACTTATCAATCTTTATTTTTATGGATAGAGAAAAGGCAAGAACTACACACAGTGGGCATGGCTGCTTTACATCCCTTTCTTGCATTACGCTGGTGGGAGGGAGAGCTATATGCTTAGAGACATGGAAGAATCATGGAATGGATTTCTCAAAAAAAAAATAATCAGGAAGCACTTTGTGTACACTGCATGTCACTATTCTGGCAGTGTCTTCTGCCCCATGACCTGTTGGCTAAAGAAGGAGCCACCAAGACACTAGGTGTCCTATGTGACTGAAGTTTCTAACAGGATTTCCTGTCTCCTGGCAGTCATGCCAGATCCTGGAACCATCTCTGGAAATGCATCTGATCGAACGTTGGTACAGCCATCTAAATAACCTAAGAATAAGGCAGAGTGAATTGGGCTGCAGTCCTATACACAGTTGCCTTCCGTAAGTTTCATTAACCCAATGGACCTTACTTCTGAGTCGATGTATGTAGGTTCACTGTTAGATATTTCACTTCTCTTTTTCTTTCTGCTATACTCAACTTTTTAAAATATTACAGTTGAAGATACTATTCTGGAATGCCATTATGGTGTTGTTAATTATCAGCTTTGACTTATGGCAGCGCTATCATCAACAAACCTGCTCAGATCTTACAGATTCAAGGACATGTCTTCCTTGATTGAGTCTACCCATCTGTAATGCGGTCTTCTTTTCCTACTGCCTTCTACCTTAACAGGCATTGTTGTCTTTTCTAATGACTCATGTCTTCTCATATGTTCAGTTTAGTCATCTTGCTTCTAGGGAGAATTCAGGCTTGATTTCCCATAGGACCCATTTATTGGTCTTTTTACAGTCCACAGTATCCTCAGCACTCTTTTCCAGCACCACAATTTTAAACAAGTTCATCTTCTTCCTATCAGCTTTCTTCCCTGTCCAGCTTCCATAACCATATATAGAAATTGGAAATACGATGGCATGGACAGTCCTAACTTTAGTATTCAATTATACATCCTTACACTTCATGATCTTGCCTAGTTACTTTAGCTCTGCCCTTCCAATTCCTAATCTTCTTCTATTTCTTGACCATAGTCTCCATTCTGATTGAGGACTGAGACAAGATACAGGAAATCTTGAACTATTTCAATGTCTTCATTGTCTTCTTTAATGTGATTTAAATAATTTGTGGTCATTATTTTTGTTTTCCTAAGGTTCAACTGAAAACCTGCCTTTGCACTTTCTGTCCTGACTTTCTTCTATAATTGTTCCAAGTCTTTCCTGTCTTCTACTAGTAGCATGGTGTCGTCTGCATATTTTAAATTGTTGATGTTTCTTCTTCCTTCCTCCAACTCTAATCCTCCTTTATGTATGATACGTTCAGCATACAAGTTAAACACATAGAGTGATAAAACACAGCCTTGCCTGACCCCGCTGTCAATAGGAAACTATTCCATTTCTCTGTATTCTGTCTGATGATAGACTCTCGTCCTGAGTACAGGCTATATACATCAGGACAATCAAACGCTGTGGCAGCCCTATTTCTTTAAGAATCATGCATAGTTTTTCATGATCCACATGATCTAGAATATTAGGGCAACCCATACTGCTATATCATCTTGACTAAGAGTGCAGGCCCACTGGCTCTCGCTGGTCTGCACCAAGCATCCTAATCCTTGGTCACTGTGCCATTGCAAAAGAGAGCCACGCTAGAATAAGTACACAGTCCTCCCTCTACATTTGTGGGTTCGATCTTTGTGAATTTGATTATCTGTGAGGCACATGCTTGCCCCTCCCCCATTCCTTTGCATTCCTCACCCCAGGCTTTCCTGGCTTGTGTTTGAAATGGAGGTTTTTTCCTTTTGGGTGAGCAAAGCCCCCCTCCCGCTGCTGGAGGTGTGTTGTCTCTGCCATGGACCTCCACTTTCTTCTGTGCAATGGCTGCTGATTGGTCAAGTGCTCTCTTTGTTCCTACCTCTCCCTTTTCAAGATGGCTGGCAGAAGTAACTAGAACCCAAGAACTCTCTTCTTCTCCTTTTGAGGGGAAAGTACCAGTAAGCACTTTACTGTGTCTTTTTTCTCCCCTGCCCTCCCCGATGCCAGGGACAGAGGCAAAGGAATAGAAGGGGGGAGTTCTGGAGGGGAATTGCAGGGGGGGAGTTATTCATGATTTTTCCACTTTTGTGAAGGTTCTGTGCCCCTAACCCTTGCGAATGTGGAGGGGCTACTGTATTCCAATTTGTGGAAGCAGACAAATCACTGCAGAATCAACCTGAAACTTAGAGAAGGCCCTAAAAAGAGTTATGCATGGGGGACTCACTCCACAGAAGTAACGTAGGAGTCCAGGTGTGTGAAAAGTTACTCTTTTGGAAAACAATTCACAGAATGTCTCAGCCAGTGACCATGTTAGTTGAGGACTAGTCCAAAAATGTAGTTTTCCCAAGCTCTGGATAAAACTATTTTCATCATATCACAATGCATGGCAAGCTCTAAGGGTAACAATAGCCATCAGACAGTGAAAAGGTGGTATAAAATGACATCTGTTGAGAAAACATGACAGCCTGTCCCTTGACCATCCCAGATATATTTAGTCAGAAGGAAGTCCCACTGATCTTACTGGTATGTACAAAGAAATAAGCAGGTTCAGAATTGCATTCAAAATGCTAACTAGAGAGACAAAAGCAACAACCGTGGACATACTTACTTCAACATAAAGTTTCTCATGATATTTTTCCTGCACAACTGGATCCACTTGTTCACGGTGAAGGCCTTGGGTTTCTGCTTCAGCAGCATCCACAAAAAATGAGATTGTTTCTTTTGCTTCCTTTGTGGAACTTCTTGATCTTCTCTCTTCTTTCAGTTTCATCTTTCTGCTGTTTGGGCGCTCCTGCTAATAAAAAGGCAAGAATGGTAAAGTGACAAGAGCAAGCCAAGCAATTTGTAATAGACCAAGCACACTATTTCATGCATCCATTACAGCATGTTGTGTCTGAAACTTAACTGTCCTTTCATCAAAAGGTCAAATCAGGGAAGAAATTTCCCCCATGTATCCTGGGAATCTTTCAGATATGTTTCCTGAACCGAGCCCTTCATCTCCCAGGACTCATCTTTCTGAAGGCCCTAAATGCCTACCTCTCTTGAGCTCCTTCCTTTTTCTTTCACAGCAGCCTTCTTATCTTCTTTTTGAATTCTTCGGTCCTCCTTCCCTGTCTTTATAGCCACTGGTTTCACTTCAACTGCTCAGAAAAAAGAGTGGTTTTCTGATTTGAATCCTGTTTAATCCAAATCTTACAACTGTTCATTATTTTACTAATACCTCTAAGAGAAAAACTACCTTTTGGGCAGTAACAAGCGTTCAAATTCAGGAGGGGAAAAATCCTGTAAAAACCCAACAAAGATTTGCCATTGACTTCATACCTGGATGAGTAAGGCTGTATCTGGGACCTCTGCAGATTCTGTCGTGCTTCACACCTTTCCCAAAACAGATCTGGTCTGCAAAGCTGAAGACTTACCTGACTCCTCTGGAACAATTTCAACATAAGTGTCCTTCTCAGGCATACCAAGCAGTGATCTGAGCATCAGAGAGCGAGCCACTAGACCATCAATGACCTCACGCCACAACTGGGAACTGGAATAGCAAAGGAAACTGATTTTACTTCTGGACAGAGTGAGAAGGGAAAGCAAGGCCAGCTAGACTTTTCCTACCTGACTGCTTCATGTCTCTGTCCCCAAAACAAAAGCAGATTAAAACTAAGAGGAACTGTTTTATTTCAGGTAAGCTTGACAGATTCCTCAATATTCTTCTGCAGACAGGTGAAGACCTTTTTATTCAAGCAGGTCTTTAAGAATGGATTTTTTTTTTAGGGGAAACTGGCCTTCTATAATGTACTGGACTTTTATTTGTTGTTGTTGTTTAAGGGTTTATGTTTTTAACTTATTTTAATTTTTTGATAGTCTAATTGCTTTTTAACTTTTGTTGTTAAATATAACAGCAACAATTCTAAGGAATTATCTCCAGAATTTGATGTCCAAGAATGTTCTGCTGTTTTGTTTTGTTTTTTTAGTTGGTTTAGACAAAAACTGGAAGCAAACTGCCTTTCGACACATGGGCATGGTTGCTTTTAGAGTGCAAGATTTACTCATCCTATTCCTCTGTGTTTAACTCATTCATACACAAAGGAAAGAAATACAGAATCATCAAAAGTATTATGCACTAAGCCAGCATCTCCATGCTGAAGAGCTATTATAATACCCTTTCAATGAGGCAATGTCTGTTGATAATAAAAACTTGCACAACAAGTCATGTTGCTCTATGGGTCCCTCTATTTTGTTGTTTCTTCATGATTCAGGTCCCGCAGTTTTTGCCTCAATTGCTCACTCTTACTGGAAACCAATCCTCTTACTTCTATGTGAATTGAAGACACTGGGCATTTATTTAAAGAAGAAACAAGGGGATAGGTTCTCTGGTGTAGTCATTCAACCAGAGCTCCTATGCTGATCTATGCCGCAGATCTTCTCAGGACAAAAAAAGAGGAAGGGGGGAAAAAAAGGCATGCTGTCCTGACCATCCTAAGAGGAAGAGACAGGTAAAAAACATAAAAATAAATAATTAAAATAATATCTACCATAGCTTTCATAACTAAGACACCTGCTAGCTTTATAGAGGTTAGAGTGCTCGACTGAGGAAACCATGGTCCTCATCCCCACCGAGCCATGAAATCCACTGGGTGACCTTGGGCTAATCACTCTTTCTCAGTCTGATCTAACTCATGAGGTTATCATGAAGATAAAATTGGGAGGAGGAGAGATATGTTGGCCTTGTCATGCTTATTAACGGGAAGGTGGGATATGTGGGGAGATTGATTTACAGCACCTAGCACAAAATCTTCCCAGAAACCACTGCTCTCTGGAAAAACATGTCCCAGAGGCAAGCACTGAACGTACAGCAGAGTTGCAAAACAGCAACAAGCGTGAGCAGCAGCAGAGTGTAACTTACAGCACCAGCTCTGACCCCACTCTACCCACTGGTTAGTAACTCTAACACACAGAGTTGTCATCCAAAAATACCTAGAGGCTTTTAATCTTTAAGTTCCAATATATACACATCTGTACAATCAGGATACGCAGATCCTCAGTCATAGGTTCAGCATCACAGACACAGACACATCAGACAGAGGTTCGCTCAGACAGAGGTTGGTGTCATAGAGTCAGCGAATAGAGAAAGAACCAGTCTGAGCTCCCCTCTTTTATACACACCAGCTAGGGACAATGGCTGATGCAATCCCTTGCCATGATTTCACATTACCTCAGCCTTACTGTCCCCTAGGGATTACATATGACTTGCCAAGTCATTCCCCAGGTGTATCCCACATGCTCATCAAATGTATTTTCAACTGGGGCAAATGTCACAGCATTTCTATCCAACAGGATATAAATGTAAACAAAAAACAAAAGTAATTCAGAAGATCTTCCCTTCTCTTCCATGCATCAAACCACCTCCTGGAAGCCTATGCATCTTCTCTGATCTACAGAGAGGTGGTTTAGGTTTTCTAAGCTACATAAGGTTTTTGCAGAGAAAGGTTAGTCCTGTGCAGTATCAACAACATACCATATGTGGTAGAAGAGTTCTGTCTGTGTCGTCAAAGGGACCACACTAAGTTCCACCACTGCTTTATTAAGCTGAGCCAGGGCAGCTTCTCGTTCGTCCTCCTCAGGGATTGTCAGCACAGACTGATGAGAGAAAAAACCACTGTCAAAACTACATCTCCTCCAAACTTCAAATAGTCTTTGCTTTCAAGATCTTCATGAACTCCAGAAAAACAGAGGGGCAGTAGGCCTTGCCCCTCAACACTGTCAACACCAACAGAACAGAACCCACAGCTCATTAGCTTGGCATGCTTTCCCACTCCTTGCTCCCCTCACTATGGGAAACATAAAACACCAAAACAGAGAAATATATATTTATCAAACATGGGATCTCTTCTATAGTACCTGTTCAGAGGTCTACACCCATACCTTGCAGATCATGTGTATAAAGAAAAGGAATGTGCATGTTTCTGATTCCAGTGCAGGTATGCATTTTGGATATATCCCTGAAAGCTAGTTTGGAATTACACGTGCAGACATCTTGGGACAATGTTTTTGTGTGCCCACATGCCAGTGTCTCAGTTGTGGACATGATCCTGACATCGTTCTTTCATTCCACCTGCTGCCAGGTGAGACATGTTTAGAGTTTTCCAAGGATAAGAGGACTAATGAACACTGGTCACGCACCTTCCTGAAATCTGCAACAGAAAGATTCCACTCCACTCGATTCACAGGCTCCACTTGCTTTACCTCCTCCACCTCAGGTTCAGTCACATGAGTTATCAGCTCCTCTACTACAGACCTCCTTTGTTTTGAAACAGCTGGGGAGAGACTCTTACAGCGACCAGTGTCCTCAGGACTCTTCTGTGATTCTGCAGCACTCTTTGGTGGGGAGTCACTAAGAATGCTTTTCCTGTGTCCCTCATACATATAGACTTCTACCACCTGAGGGGGATTCATGAGCTTGTTCCATAACTCATGGAGCTCCTTTACCACTTGGTGTTTGTAGTACAGCTGGAACAAGAGGAGATTAGAAGGGACACTAAAGAAAAATGAAATGTCACATGTTACTGTACATCTTTGAACTGATTCTAATAGATCCATAGATCAAGGATCAAGGAACCACCTCTTGGATACATTTTGAAACCTCACTGACATATATATATGAAAAAAGACCTTCATATTTGTCATGGGAACAATCTGAGTACAAGAAATGGTAACTCTGCCTGCAGGAGGCTGTATCACTCATATCAGTTGTCCCATCAAATTAAATCTCTTTTTTGTTCTAGTTAGCTTGATCAGTTTCAGCCATCCCAACAGACTGAAGTCATAAATCAGAGGTGGGCAAAACAAGCCCCACCAGGTATTGCTGGTCAGCAGCTCTCAGCATTCCTCAACACTGGCTCTGTTGGTGAGGGCTGATCTGAGTAGCACACCAACAATATCTGGATGGCTGCACTTTGTCCATGCCATCACCAGAGATTGTGTTGCCAGGTAGTTATTCATTTCTTGTCCTGTTTGCCTCTAGTAATTAACAATATGCTCAGCTTCAAAGATAAGTTGTCTGTTAGCTGGTCCCAAGCATGACCCTAATAAGCCCTACTCTCTGTGCTTCACTGATTAAGCCTGCAACGCTATACACACTTACATAGGAGTATGTCCTAGTGGACTCACTGACCAACCCAACAGTACGCTTTCACTCTAGAAGACTAGCACTACCTTTGGATTCTTTCTTTGGAATAACTCTTCCTCTGTAACATATGCATCAAGAGGAGACCGTACTCGCTCTGGAGTACGAATTCGATCAAGCAGGTCCTTCAGATTCTCTTCCACAATGACAGCAGCTTCACGGGCTTCCAATTCTTTCTGAGATTGCAAGAAAGCCACAGATGAAGTACGGAATCTAGATTCCTCTGTAAATATCAACTAGCACACATTCTTTCTACTTTTGTCTTCCCAAAGATACATAAATAGGGAATAATGCGACTCTGGCAATACAAAACAAGCAAGAGGAAGGGACACCTGGCTTTCATGGCCAGCACAAAGAACAATGTCCACCAGGAGGTTGGTTCCACCCTTTGCTGCTCAAGGGAGAACATGATGAAAAGGGAAAGACTACCCTGACCCCAACCTGCATAAAAATTTACAGCTCTCTGCTTGGTTCTGGCATGGGCAAGTTCTCTGTACCCTTTCTTCTTGTCTTTGTTTTTTGTTTATAAACTCAAGGACAGGTATAGTTTTATAAATGGTGGGAGTTACTTACAGGAACAGTATTTACCTGAAAAGGCAGGCAAGAGTGAAACAAATAATAACTATTTCTACTGTGTTTGAATTTTCAAATCTGTTATTTCAAATTTTTCTCTGTCAAAAAAGCAACCATGCTGTATTGATGGTGCCTCTTTTAAATTATAAAGAAATAAAGATTTCTGATGTGGACTGAAACAGCTCAAAACGCTGATGCACAATTTCACTTCATTTCAGGCCTATCGTTTTTAGTATATGATTTTTTCCTAACTCTATGCTACAAATCTGAACTATTTTAACTGCCAAACTTTCCCTCTTAAGAGAATGTCAGGATAATGGGCCTCTCCACACTACACTGTTATAATGCTATTGTTTCACTTTCAACATCCTATGGGATTCTGGGGTTTGTAGTTTACTGAGGCCAAAGAGCTCTGTGGCTGAAAATTGTAAATGCCCCTCCCTAAATTGCAAAACCCAGGATTCCATAGGATGTTGAAAGTGGAATAATAGCACTATTAACAGTGTAATGCGGAAAGACCCAATAACTCTGATGGGATGGGATATTTCTGCATCCTGCCAAGATTAAACCTATTTAAAACTGGATTAAACAGGTGGTGAGACTATGATCTGAGCGAGAGAGAGAGAGAGAGAGAAAGAGGGGAGCACATCATTACTGTTTTGCCAATCCTTGGCCTCCATAAGCCAAAGATCATACTCTCACTGCATTCAACCATTATGTTTGTGTTCTTTATAGGGTATAGCAAGGAAGAATTTGAAGACTGCATGTTCATATCCACTGATCATTCAGGAATGTTACATAAACAGTACTTAACAATATATTTGTTTCTTTAATCTGACTGCCCCAAAAGGACAAAGAGCATACATGCTGCCCTCTTCCCTCTACTATCGTTTATCCTCACAAACCCCCCACGGGCTGACAGTGTGTCATGGGCTCCATGATAGAGTAGGAATTTAAATTCCCTGGTCTTAAATTGACGCTTTACCCAATGCTGTTCAAAGTGGCGGTCCATGGACTGGTGTTCTGTGAATCACAGACTGCTGCTCCATGGTAGGTTTCAAGAAAAGAAAGAAACTGTTGTAGCCGTTGGGCACAAATATTGTACCAGTCCCTGGCACATTAGAAAAAAAAAATGCTGGTCCGACACATCAGATAGCTTGAAAAGACCTTATGGATGACATAACTTGGTCCGATCCATACTCCTGAATCTGTTTCCTTTGTCCATACAGCCATGGCAGGAAAGATATTTCATATATGTGTGTGTGCAACATATGCTGTTGCTGTACAAGCTCACTCCTCCTGCAGAAAGGTACAATCTCAGAGCTACACAAAGTTCGTAGGTCCTATTCGATTTCCCAACTTGTTGAAAAGACAAAGTTCATAGTTTCTGCCCCAACTGTTTGATTACCTCCAACTCTTCTCTGATCCCAGATGATATATCTTCATATAGGGCTACTCCCCATAAAGTCACTTGCAACAGAGCCCCTCCTAGTAACACAGGATGAGTACCAAACTCCCAGGATTCACTGAAGATGCCTGCATCCATGGACTTAAAGATGAAGGAAAACCTCTTGGTTTCTCCAGGCAGGATAACCCCTAAGGGAACAGAAAGACCATATTAGAAAGGAAAGCCCTGGGAGTTTCCCCTGGCAGAATGATTCCTCTGAAGGCCTCTTCACAAGCTATTTTTATTTTTATGAATGTATTATGTTAGTTTTACCTTTACTTCCCATCTGTTGACAAAGAATGTTATCAAGGCTTTGGCAAGGATGAACACCTATGTGGCAAAACCACAGCTTTCCACTACATGCTTCATACATGGGCTTGTACTAGGGTCATAGCTCCCTACTGAGTGACTGTGTACAGCTAAGCTGGACAACCTAGAAGCCTCTTAGACCTGTTTAAATTTTTTTTAAAAAAAATTAGCACCCCAAGAGCCACCAATTGGAGTCATATGCTCAGCACAAAAGAACAGAGAGCCTCCCTGACTTGAGAATTCATCATCAATACCAGACCTGAGCTCACAATCCTTTCAGACAAAACACCACTTCTGGACACCTAAAGCTCTCTTCATTTTGACAGATTAACTTAAGTGGAAAAATCATTTTGTGACTGCTACTGTTAAGCAGTTAGGAGTACAAAGTCTTGCCAGTCTAACATAAATCAGATACCTCAAGAGATTCTAATCTACCTTCCTGCTGCCCTCAATGTGGAGGAGGTGGTAGACATGCATTTGTGCCTCTGTACTGCAGGTTTGGGTAAAATACATGCCCTCACTCCATTTTGGAGTGGGGAGAAATTGGCCAATTACACTTCCAGAAACCATTAGGGGGCACGACTGGCCATTTCAGAGCATTCTGCTTCCACTCTGTTTTAGGCTGGAGAGGGGCCTTTTTTCAAAACTAGACATCATCAGAAGTGGGGACAGGGAGGAAGGTAGAGATGAGGGATGAGAGAAGGACCCCAGAAATCACCACTTAACACTAGAGTCCATCTTCCTATTAGTTCTGTTTTTGTGTTGTGAGACTTTATGCTAATTTCACTAACATCTCTTTACATATGTACAATGACCTGACTTTTCAAAATACCCAAAATCCACAAAAGAGTGATACCTTTATTAGCCAACCAAAATACACAAAACACATCATGCAAGCTTTTGAAGCATCACCGGCTTTTTCATCAGGCAAGGGATGTTAAAATATCATACACGAGAAAGAACAAAGGAAAAGCGGGGGGGGGGCTTTTTTTTTTCTCCTGTATGATTTCTTAACATCCCCTGCCTGATGAAGAGGCCAGTGGAGCTTCGAAAGCTTGCATGTTATTTTTTGTGCATTTTGGTTGGCCAATAAAGGTATCTTGGATTTTGCTTTATTTTAACGTATGGCCAACACAGCTCCCCCTGAATATTTTTTTCTGACTTTTAAAAGACACATCCAGCTAATTCCAAATTATTGACATTATGATCTAGGCAGAAGTGATCAGCATCCAATATGCTGAAATACATCAAGGCAGCTTTATTACTATGGTCTGATCTTTTTTATTCATGCTAGTAGTCTTTTGCCCTAACTCTAAACAGAAAGAAAGATTTGATGCTTTCCCTCAAAGGACTTGTTTCAGGTATCTGAGAATTAGCAGGAGGGCCTAAAGAGGGACTTGCCTACTTTAATGTAACCATTATGTTCCATTCAACATGCTAAGATTGTGCATCTTCTTTGTGTGCTGTTCTTGTTGTGTGCCTTTAAATCATTTCCAACTTATGGCTAGCCTAAGGCAAACCTATCACAGGGTTTTCTGGGCCTGAGAATGTGTGACAAGCCCAAGGTGCACTACCATGGCCGCGTGGACAACTGAACCCTGGTCTCCAAGCTCTTAGTCCAACACTCAAAACCACTACACCACGGTGGCTTGTGCATATCTGTCTTTTATAGGAGGCCACCAAGGCTGGCAATAAAACAAGCAAACAAATACATCACATACCTGACCTGGTGTTAAAGTAAAAATTCTGTGCCTTTTTCTTCTTCTTCTTCTCCTGAAAGGTAAATGGATGAGGCAGCCGTCGCCAATCATACCAGATGGCTCCGGTGCCATCATTGCTCACTGTGAGGAGAGATTCAGCCTTCTCTCCTACCAGAATTTCAAAGGTGACCCGGGCAGCAATGCCAACTTCTCCCTATTGGATTGAAAGAAAATGATACAAAGGTACCAGCAGTGGTCAATTTTTAGCTTGGCACGTATGATCCCACCCTAACCCAGGGCCACAGAAATCAATACTGTTTTCCTGATACCACTGAATCTCTTTTGGCAGGGAAAGACCCAGAAATTAAGGGTACAGAAGGTATTACAGTTTACCTTCTGAGTGGTAGTGTTGATCCAGCGAGCTGGCTGTCCACAAAATTTCAGAGAAGGACCCAATACTGGTTCCAAAAATACATCTGGATATTCTTCTAATGGATCCCTATCAACCAAAGCCAATAAAATAAAATAAAACAAAATAAACCAAAAACTCTGGATTGCTTGAGAAAAAGCTGCCCAAAGTAAATTCATTCCCCTTTATCCTCTCTCTCCCCTCTCCCTCCCTCTCCAGCTGGGAGGGAGATTATTTTGCCTTCCTTCATCACCTATGATGAAGGTGTCACCCATCTAGGGTGAAGCAGAAAAAGACAGAATGTTCCCCAAAGAGTAGAAGTCCGTGGCACCCATTCAAAGAAGGCAAAGGTGAGAGAAAGGGGAATAGGAGGAAGAGGGCATTTATGGGAAAGGGAGGAAGGAACAGTGCTCTTCCTGTGCCCAATGACTGCTCACTCCAATCCCAATCCTTGCCAGGGGGCTGCCAGAGTGAAATTTGGAGAGGACTCCTGTGCCTTGAATGGTTGTGCAGAAAAGCGAATTACCTAGCCATACGACAAGCAACACCTGCTGAAACTCCCTCTTCTACACAACCATTAAAAGTATAGGTGCCTCCTCCAGTTTTCACTCTTGCAACAACACCACTCAGCAATCCACCACCAGGTGGTTTTACTTACATTTTCAAATGTTGGTAGGGAGAATGACACATGAAAATGGGAAGGGGATATTCACAAAGAATAACTGGAGGGGGGAAGGTTATATAACTACTTACCACTCATTGACTTTAACCTACAACTACTACAGCTTTTGCCCTAGCAGTTATAACATAGGGTTTGAAAGCCTGTATTTCTCTTGAAATGTCTTGTTTGTTCCAGTCTGTGATACCGTTCATTACTTACGGGCTTTTTCTTTCATCAGCAAACTCTTTTTCTTCACAGACTGAAAAGCTCTTTGCTGACACACTGGTGAAAGGCCGGTTTCTGCCTATGACCTCCAGGCCATCTAGGTCCTTGACTCATAGAAGAAGGAAATAAGAAAGCACTGCATTTTCATTAGTTTTGGATTCTATTTTTAAAGGGAAAAAAAACTAGAAAGGTTAAACAGAATTTATATTATAGCCAGTTGTGAAGTAAGATGAAAACTATACCAAAGCTATACTTCTGCTTCATAGAAACAGTTTTGTGCCTTGAAAAAAAATCATCATACCGGGTTATAAAAATCCAGTTTTTCTAAGATCTCCTTTAACTCATTTCGTCGACGCTTTAGAAAAAGACTCTTCTCCCAGGCACAATGAAAAGATTTGTATTTTGGAGGTCTGGTACCTGTGAGAATTAAGGATGTATGAGGCATTAGTTCAGTTCATATTTCAATGCAAACTGAGAAGATTTGCATTCCCAAACATAGGCACAAACTGGAATGTAGCATGCTCTAGAAATCCATACATTTCCAAAATCAACAGTCAAATCACACACAAAGGATGCACACAAAAATGTGAATATTAAAAAAAAAACGGGCAGGAAAAAAAGTGTATTTTTGGAAATACACACACACACACACACACACACACACACACAATGTTTGTTACTGGGAAAAAAATCAAGATGCACTGTAGAATGTGAACATCTAACAAAAATGTACATGGAAATACATGAACTTTTATGCAGACTTAAAAGAATGCAACATGAACTGGATTTGGGGTGCAGACTCAGCACTGGAAAAAGGAGAACCTGGGCAAAATCAAGCTTGATAGAATCACCTGCACTTAAAAAGGAATGCCCAATGTGACCTACATGTCTGTATACATCTTGTAACTTTACTCACTTGCTGAGCTTTGAGGTTTCTTGATAAAAAGTGTCCTTGTTGATGCAACATTGCAAGCTTAGGTCTGGCAGTTTCCAAATTACCTAAGCTGACCTTAACAGAAGTTGACACTCCCTAGAAGTCTTGGGGTGTGCCCTCATTCTTCATGGTCTCCCTCCCTCCCCCCCAAGGCTTTGTTGGAAGAAGATCAGATTACAAAAAAAAACAAGAATACGAAATCAACATGTCAGCATCTACATAAAATGCTAGAATAATTTTCTTCTGCAAAAAGTCAATAGCCAACTTTCATTTTCTGAGATAGAGCACAACTGATGAGCATCAGATGAGGTACCTTTCACTTTCACCTCCACCCCCACCCCAACTCATTGGTGACCCTGGTAGTCTTTGCCGTGTCTTCCCCTACAGCATATAGCATAACTCCTATATTTAAAGAATATGTGTGGCACGTTGCATTTAGACAAAATCAAATCTCTTGCCGTACTAGTGTAGCTATTAAGGAATGACTGGATGATAAAGATCTTTGATTTGTGAAAAAAACCCTTTTGGGGGAAGTGAATGTACCTTTTTGCTTTGGGCACAGACTCTTGTGGATGAGTGATATAGAAATAAACTAATGATAATATTGCTTCTTGGTCATTTTGCTCTATGTTTATGGTCTAGTATAAGCACTTGCTTAACAGGTCTTATCTTGGCTTGGTACTGACAATTGGATTTAAATGCAATTAGATGGTTTGAAGACCTTTTCCACATTTACAATCCTATCAGTGTATTGGCCATTAGAGCCTAAGCACAGACGATGCTGCACGACGGGGCCTTGCCACTATCAAAATACATTCTGCTCACACATGCTTCTCCACAGCAATGCTGAGCTAACAGGAAGAGATTTCTCCTCAGTAAATTCATCCTCAGGATATTCCAGTAATAGACTGCCTCAGGCTTGCGATGCCTCACCCATCTCCATCCAGATACTGTGAGGTTTCCCAACATGAGTGACTTCTTCTGGAAAGCCACGTTCAGTCTGACCCAGTGTCACTGCCAGGCCAGTGAGCTCATCACCAATGTATACAGGCTCGGTCCAGAATTCATGTCCACTATAGCCCTAGTAGTAAAGAAAACAACAGTCATAAAATCATAACCTAGTTGTGTGAGAAGCGAGGCTGAGCACATAAAATAAAATTGCACAGGAGCGGCAGTGACACAAGGAATAGAAAGAAAACATGGAATGAGAAAAATGATTCAAGATTTTGCAGAGCAATTTAATTAAGAATGCCTCTTCTGTACTGTAATTAATTGTCATCCTTCATACCCTAGTTTTCTATTCAAAAAAACATTTAAAGCAGTTTACAAAAATTTAAAAGAGTTAACTAAAAACATGTAGGTTGGATCCAACTGTGTCATTCTTCTGACAGAACTCCTTCTATCAGTTGAAGTTCAGGAACCTTCAAAGGTCTTATGCCTTCATAGCTGCCAGTCTTCCTGTTCTGAAGATGGTGAGCTAAAAGACAATGTCTATTGATTTGCCTTATATCCTGCTTTTCTCCTGAATGAGACTCAAAGTGGTTTACAACATAAATTAAAACAGAACATCTAAAGTGATACAGAGTGCAAACATTTTAAAAACCTACTGCAAATCTGCCTCAAACTTCTCTGGAGCTTCTCTTAATGGTTTCTTCATTCAAGGGGATAAAAATATGTCTAACAGTAAAAATTGCTCTTTTAATTTGAAACAGACTTGTATTTGCTTAACTATCTTTTCTTTAAAAAAAACTTCCAGAGTAACTGGAAGTTTGTTTTTTTCAACGACCAGTCCTAATGCAACCTAAGTTTACTGCAAATAACTATGTTAAAAGTCCACATTTGCAATCATCTTCCACCATAGCTCAGAAACAAAGCTAGCAAACAGAGTTCAGAAACAGAGCTAGGAAAAGTTACTTTCTTGGATTACAACCCTCAGAATCCCACCAACACTATAACCAGTGATAGCTGTGCTGGCAAGAGAATTTTGGGAGCTATAGTGACCAAAAGTAACTTTTCCCAAGCTCTGTTCCAAAGTAGCACAGAGGGTTTGCATTCAGAAAGTCCCAGGTCTAGCACCTGACATTTCTAATTAAAATCAGATACTGTTGGCCTACAACTCTAATGAGCCCTACCAGCATATCCATTGGTGAGGGATGCGGGAGTTGTGATTTGCAGGGTTACAAGTTCCCAGGTCCTGAATTAAAAAGATTTACAGTAGCCTAGTTTGCAAAGACTTGTGCCTTATATAGCATCTTGGAGAACTGCTGCCAGTCACATTAGAGCATAAGGCAGCGCTACTCAAAGTGGTGGTCCCTGGGCCAGTGCTGGTTCCCAAGCCATGAAATGCTGGTCACTGGAGAACTTCCAAGAAAGAAAGAAACAATTAAAGTTAATGGGCATAAATATAGTGCCAGTTCCACCCTCAACATCAGACAGTCTGAGAAGCACTGCTGTAAGGGACTAGATGGCCCAGTTCACTATAAAGTAGCTTTGCTCACAGAGTTGAACATATTACAATGGTGGACAATGGAACTGACTACTCTTTATATAAATTACAGGTTATCAACATAATCCACCAAAATGACCTAAAGTGATCTTACACTTTTTTCATTCCTTCTGATCTTTAACAGAGCATGCTCTGCAATGTATTCAGTCTGCATGTTACGAATCTCTGTGACTAGGAACTACCACTGGAAGCGTACGGGTATTTCTCTTCCAACTTACTGCACTGCTTAGCAAGTCCTGTTCTTTCCACAGAATGTTCTACACGGTCAAGTTCTATAGCGCAAAAGACCTGGGCATATATGACTGAAGATTCTGGATTCTCTCTTAGGCTCAAATTAGTTTTAAATTTATATTTTTTTTATAAAACACAACATGCCTTAAACAAATTATGTATTACATTATAGTACTTCAATTTTTAGTGATTTAACTGATTTCACCTTATTCTCCATTCATTTCAACAAAAGAGGCAAATTGTTTCCTTAAAGTTAATCTGGGTCAATGCACAGTGACACAGATAGGGATATATCTAGGCAAAGAAGTCTGGATCTAACCATTAACCTATAGTCACTGCAGCTCGCCCCAACCCAGAGCTTCCAAATGTCTTGGACTACAACTCTGATCATACTCATTTTGATTTATTTAAATCAAGTTTTCCCAGCTGGGAATACGTTGTAGTCAAAAAGCATGTGGAGGGTTCTAGGTTGCATTATATTACAATCCGCATGGAAACAGTCTAACATAGGGTATTGTATATTCATTTGCATCCATCTCCCTGCAAACTGTTTTTCCCAATAGATCCTGTGAAAACATAGTTTTATTCCTGGTGGGATCTCTGTTAGCCACTAATAAGAACTTCCAGTAATTGTCACAAAATTGTACCACAAAACTGTATTTTGGAAGAATTACTGTATGCATTAAAGTTCTTGAGCTTCAAGGCCAGACGGAAACATCCACTGAAGCTGTGACATTCTTGTTAAACCAATTATACATTTTTTTCCAACTCAACAGCTGCAGATCTGAAAAACGATTGGGGTTCGTATCATTAAATAACTAAAAATATCCGGAAAGATGTTGCATGTAACTGGCAAATATTCTACTAGGATGTAGGAACAGATGAATTTTCAGAAGAAAATAGGCTCAATAATACCTTGATTTTGCAAGAATGATTCTAGGTCCATTTCCGCACTAGATGCCATTAGCGCAGTATGCCATTACAACTGCAGCACTGCCATTTGTGCGATGGTAGCAGATTAGGAACAGTGTTTTCTGCACCCGTCCGCCTTAAGCAAATGAGTAGCGCATTGCTGCCAGTGTTCTTTCTGCCCTACAGCATCCTGGACCGCTCCCTTGCACTGCCTTCACCCCACCCTACCGCCCTTGATTGGCTGGGGTTCTTTTTTCCCCTTTGGAAGCCATACTAAGCATGCCACTACAGTACTGCCTTTTTATGCCATATTGCCTAAAAATGTATTTTAACAAATAAAAAGTTTTAACTCAAAGGAAAACTTTAAAATCAACACTGAGAGGTCATAGAATTTGAAGTCACCACGTCACGGGAGTCACTGAGTGAGGGACAATCCATGGCCCTCCCACTGGTGGATCTGCGACAACAGGAAGCACAATCGAGCGCTGTTACGGCTCCGCAGTGAGTTGGCTGATGGGATTGAAGTGCTAAAGGAGGCGCTTAACAGATTTTTTTTCTGGAAATAGAATATGGCAGTTTTGCAGTGCTTGGGGACAGGACAGCAGCTGGAGGACAATGATGTTGTGCGGTAGCATGACTCCTGCCCCCAAAACAATCTGCTGCTATAACGGTACAGCAATGTCAAGTGGAAATGACCTGGGTCTCTGGTCTGAGTTTAGTAATGATAAATATAGCATACACTCTGATCCTATATACAGTGTTTTTAATTTTTTTTATCTATTTTTATCTTTTTAACTATATTTTAATTGCATATTATATGGTTTTAAAATTGAGTTTTTAAGGCAAACTGACATTTAATTGTTTAAGTTTTGTATGAATAACTGTTCTGTGTTTTTTAAACCTTTGGAAGCTTTCTTGGATCTTGCATAAGAAGAAAGGTGGGATATTAAACGAATAAATAAGTAGTATAGTTAAACTGTGGAATTCACTACCATTACTTATAGTAAAGGTTACCACAAATTATATTAATGCCGAATAGAACTGAAGTGTGGAATTCACTACTACGTAGTAATGGAAATAGTACCGGACTGAAAGGGGATTGAAAAAATTCATGGTGAATTGGGCTGTCACTAGCAGCTAAACATGATGGACATATATACTCCCTTTATATGGAGACCATATACCTCTGTATACAGATTGCTGGAAGGCACAGGCAGGAAAGTGCTGCTGCACTCACGCCCTGTTTGTGTACTTCCCATAGGCAACTGATCAGCCCCATGCCAGAAAAGAAAGTTGGACTGGATAGGCCTTTGGTCTGATCCAGCACAGCTCTTCTCGTGTTCTTATTTCAAAACTAACCCCTCTTGAGTTTAATAAGGTGAATACTGGATTGTGCTGTTTCCGTGAAATGGTTTTCTCAGTAAATAACTCAAATATTTGTTCATAACAAACAATGCTATAGATAACAATATACAAATGCTCTTGAGCCTTTGTATTCCTCAATCCGCTTTCATCATCTTAATGTTTTGATTCGCAATGACATATTGGTGCAATGGTTGGTATTGTTCAAGTTCAGATGAATGACTTTCAGGGTTTTTCTGAACAAGCATTTTTCTATATGACAAAGGTGCCTGTGTCACAGTCTTATTTACACCAGTGTGGAATTTATCACTTCTTGTAAAAATTAATCTAAGAAAATTCGTGCTTTGCTCACCTTTCCAGAGTATAGAGCAGGAAGACTGCGGTCAATCAGTGTACGCTGCTCTTGGATTCTCCTGTAATTTTCTGAAAAGTTCATCAGCAGGTCGCTTTCTGATTTCTGAAGATATTCTAAAAAAAAAAGCAAAAAAAAAAAAAAACCAAACCCCACAAAGCCATTTCAGACCTTCCGGTCCTTCCAATACTATAGGGCCATGAAATACATCTAACATGTACAAGTCTTCTAATGCTATCTGTTTCACCTCCATGCTTGGCTGTACCTTCCTCTCCAGCCACAGATACATAAGACTTTGTCAGCACTGAACTGAAAGTATACTCCTAATAGCTTACTTTAAAGTCTACATTGTCTGCCATCTGCTTCCTACAATATCTTCAGTTTGGTCCACCCTTCTGTGGTGCTTCCACCATCAATCCGGTGGCCTCACTTGACCACATTTTATTCACCTGACAGCTTTTTCTGCTGCCTCCTCCTGACTGCCATATTGCGGTGCCAGTTCTGGAGGGCCATATGCTGTGATGAAGACCTCTGGGCAGTTTTCTTTTCTTCTTCAGGTTTCTCTCTATACTTTCCAAAAACAGGAACTGCGCATGTGAGCTGGGAGTCATCAGGAACTAGTCTTGCTACCTGAAAAAAAGATCATGGGTTTACATATACACTGCTATCTACTGCATGGAAGATTCAGTACATAGTCTGATCTGTTCCAGTCTTTGGCCTTTTCCGCACTACACTCTTATAGCGCGATGATTCCACTTTCAACATCCTATGGAATCCTGGGGTTTGCAGTTTCGGGAGGGGCCGGCTGGCCTCTCCCGAAACTGCAAACCCCAGGATTCCATAGGATGTTGAAAGTGGAATCATCGCGCTATAAGAGTGTAGTGCGGAAAAGGCCTTTGTAATCAATGTAACCAGTCCACTTCATAGAATAAAAGCCAAGAAAGTACTGACCCCTCCCCTTCCAGCAGTGGGCATTTGTGCTTCCTTTTGAGGAAATGAAAGAATCCAGTCAATATTCCTTCTCTTACCCAGCACAGCTTTCTCTCCCTGCGCTTGGGTAACATAAGAAGCCCCAGGCAGGTGGTAAGAATGTGTGCTGTGGTACCTTCTTCCTGCACCAGCATTACACTCCTCAGAAATGAAACAGGGCTAACTCTAGCATGGGGAGGAGCTGCAGAGGCTTTACCTAACCATATGCCCTCCAGATATTTTGGGGTTACATGCCCACAATCCCTTGCTACTAGCCATGTTTGCTGCAGCTGTTGGTAGTTGTAATCCAAAAGATCTAAAGGGCAGAAGGTTGATCAACACTGAGGAACAGCACTAGCTCCAGCACTAGCACAGGTCCAGGGCTTCTGACATCTCTCTACCAGCACTGGAAGGAGCCATGGTGCAGGGGCTCCCACATTATGACGACAGGAAAAGGAACTCTTAGCTGACAGTAGTAGGCACAAGATTGGTTCTCTCAATTCCCAAAGGGACCATTTGGAATTAGAATCATGGAATCTTAGAGTGATAAGGGACCATGAAGACTGTTTAATACTTACTAAAACACCCCTGAAAGATGCTCATCCAACCTCAGTTTAATGACCTCCAAAGATGAGAATTCCCCTGCCCTCTGAGACCATCTATTCCACTATCAAATAGTTTTTACAATAAAAAGGGTCTTCCTAATATTTCAATGGAAAAATTTTTCTTGGAGAAGCAGAAAACAAGCTGGCTCCACCTTCTACATGGCATCCCTTCAGTTGATTTCAGGACTGTTTTAGTTATGCATTCCTGCAGGGCACAAGGCTGAACTACATGGCCAAAACAGTTCCTTCCAAGTCCAAAATCCTATGACAACATGGTATCTCTTGCAGGATGCAGGCAGAACACTTACTATCCACCTCACTTTAATTTGGCTTACCTGAAAGTTTCATGTCCCCTCACCCCAAACCATGAGATACATTCCCTTGAAGAGGAAGAAAAGTCTATATAATGTCTGCCATGTCTTTCAAAAAGGATAGAAAAGTGTTTTTAAAGAATGGAGTTACAAGCAGAAGACAACATCCACGTTTAAGCTACGAAGAGAAGAGAATGTTTATGGAGAACACATAGAAGCCTGCAAAGGGCATAATACAAAACACAACAAAGCTCTCTCTATTCAAGTATCGGGGTCTGATATTCCAAACATATGAGAAAGAACCTGCTAGCCCCAAACTGCCCTCCAAGTTCACAAAGTCATCTTCCATGTGTACGAGGTAAAAGAGTGAGATGGGGCTGGTGGGCCCCCCTGTCAGGGATTCCAGGCAGGGAACCCTGGGAAAATGATCAGCCCACTGCAAAGATGTTGCATCATGCCCCAGCTGTGGGTAATTGCAAGGTTGCATAAGAAACTGGGGTCGTGTGCAGATGGTAGAGGGAGGTGTGCAAACCTCTGCCTGATTGGTTGTAGATATGTATATAACAAAGCAACGCCAGTATGTATTTGTCTGTTGACCAAACCTGGTGCAAGCTTTTGTCCGTCTGTCCAATGTTTTGTATATAACGGAACTTATCCTGTTTTGGAAGAAACTTCTCCGTGTGTGAGTATCCTTACTGGGGAACAAGGCTGCTGCTGTTGGCTTGCTGAACTCTGGTTCTTCCGCTGTGTTTCCGTGGGGCTGAAACTCCTATCATCCCCAACACCCCCTCCCCACATGTTTAGTGTATCCAGATCCATGATGCCAGAATAGGGCTAATGAAAAAGAGGTTGTGTGATTTCAAGTAGAGTCTGACTTACGGTGATCCTAAGGCAAACCTATCATGGGGTTTTCTTGGCCAAATGTTCAGAGGGGATTTCCCCTTGCTTTCCTCTGAAGCTGAGGGAGTGTGACTTGCCCAGGGTCATCTTGTGGGTTTCCATAGTCAAAAGGAGATTTGAACTTTCCTAGTCCAAAACTCAAGCCACTACAACACACTAGCTCTCAAAGAAGACAGTGCACAGAAAAATGTCAGTGCAGGCATCACCTATAGATAACAATATTTGTGACCTCTTCTCAATTTTCATAATGTCACAACTGGACTAATATGAGCAACCCTGTTAAACAACCATATGTGCCACTAATGGCATTATTTACTTGATTCTGCTAGCTACACTTATAAAACAATACTACACGTAGCAGGTGACTCCAACCTGGGAATGTCCTCTTCTTAAGGCTTCTTCTTTGAATTCCTGGAGAGTTCCTAAGATGGTGTGAGGGAGGATGTGTCCATAACTGTCAACTACTGGTCCTTCTATACCTGAAAAAAAAAAGCCACACACAAAAACAGTAAATCATAGAGCACCTCAATTAAAGCAGGTCAAATCTCTAAGAATTTCAAAGCAGGAGTCCTATTTAGCAAGCTGAAGGTCTTAGCCCAGAAAAGTGTATAGAACAGCAAAACCATATTAAGGAAAAGTAACAAGCTGGAGAGAACTATACCAGAATAATGCAGTGTTTTCTTGGACTCTTCTGTGAGAGTTGGATAAGCAACCAGGAAATGTGTTTTCTTCTTAACCTCTTGAGGCTTGGATTTGCGAATGAGGAATTTCTTGATTATAGGAGTTTTCTCTTTCTCTTCTTGAGGAGCATGTGCAGTGCGAAGCTACCAAAATAGAATATTGCTGTTGTTGCTAATTGCTGTAAAGTCGACTTAGACTTGTGGCTTATGAACGATACACTTACAAGTTCATTCTATAATCAACATTCATGATCTGACAATCCCAAACAGAATATACTCGCAAAGAAATCATATGTAAAGTGGTCCTTCTCATTCTCCTAATAATAAAAGGAGCTTAATGAACTTGGTTCAAGTCGTCAAATGAAACTTGGACTATTTCCGCACTACACCATAATAGTGCTATTATCCCACTTTCAACATCCTATGGAATCCTGGGGTTTGCAGTTTAGGGAGGGGCCTTGAGAATTCTCAGCTAGAGAGCTCTTTGGCCTCAGTAAACTACAAACCCCAGAATTCCACGGAATGTTGAAAGTGGGAGAATAGCGTTATAACGGCGTAGTGCAGAAATGGCCATGCTTCTGAATACTTACATCTCCCTTCATAAATAAGTTGATAAGTAAAACATTCACTTATATTCAGCATTCAAGAAATGGACCTAGTAATGATCACAACACTCACCACTTTGTATTCTAATGTGTAATATAGAAGTTTCTGCAGAAGCCAAAAATGTGTCAGACTTCATATTACATCATTATAGCCCTCTGATTCCACCTTACCTGTCATGGCAATATCCTATGGGATCTCAGAACTTGGAGGGGAATTCTGCTATGGTGCCTCTGACCAATCTACAAACCCCAGGATTCCACAGGATGCAGCCATGTCAATTAAAGTAGAATCATACTGCTGTAAATGGGTGGTGTGAAAGGGCCTCTAATCTCTACTACAACAGACTTGTTGCACCAATGGAAACCTGGAAAGTCAACACTAACATATGTGCCATTGATTCAACAGATCTATTTGGGATTAGGCCCAAACATATTAAACATATTTTTGTTAACTTTTGGGGCGCTACAGAATAATATTAAAAATCAAGGAACAGTTTGCAGATATCAAAATGAATGATGATTCAGTGATGATAATTCAGTGTCTTGGGCCTCAGGAATGATAACTCTAAAGTTAAACACAGCTCCTTTTATTTTACAGCCCCACTAATATTGCTTATATAGGCTGCTACCTCCTCTGTACTCCTGATATTACCTTCCAGTTTTGTTTGGCTGAATATAAAATATGTTAGGGTGCTCGTGTGTTGTGTGTAGTGTGCATTCAAGTCATTTCTGACATACAGTGACCTTAAGGTGAACCTATGACAAGGTTTTCTTGGCAAGAATTGTTCAGAGGGGGGTTGTCTTTCCCTTCCTCTCTGTCTGAGAGAGTGTTACTTGCCCAAGGTCACCCAGTGGGTTTCCACGGCCAAACAGGAATTTAAAGCCTAGTCTCCAGAGTCCTAGTCCACACCTAAACCACTACATCACACTGGCTCCCTATCTCAAATGATATTCTGCAAAATCCTAATGTGTTTGGAAAACAAGATACATTTTGTAGATTTGGTATACTTATTTATTCTACTATTTATTTACTGAAAATATTTCTATCTTACTTGTCTCAGTGACAACAGTGGATACATAGGCCCTTTCTGCACCTTACCTTTTCGTGGAGCTGTGGTGCAGGGATACGCATGAGCAGCCTCCAGCGAGAGGCTCTCGCGTCCCTGCTGCTTCAGCTCCGCATGAGCTGCCTGCTCACGCGAGAGCCCCACCTCTTCCTTCCACAGTGCAGTCTGGGAGTTTCCCAGGCTGCGCTGAGGCAGGAAGTGTGACTGGTGCGGCTCCGGAGGCTCCGCACGCCAGGTAAGTGCGTGCGGGGCCTGGGGAGCAATGCACGATCGTGCACCATTTTCGGCTTCTAGCCAAAAATGAAAGGTGCACAATTGGCACCTGCCGGTCCCTGGAGTGTCATGCGACTGTGAGTGCATCATGCAGATCGCTCCTCACAATCGCGCGACGCTCCAGGCCCTCTTTCACATGGAAAATGCCATGCGAAAAGAGCCACAGTAACACATAATAGGTTGTATATACACCTATCTAGGACGAAATCTCATTGAATGCAGTGGTTTTTACTTTTGAGCAGACCAGAGTCCACTTCTGAGTAGACTATTCTGTTAAATGAGAATAGTGACTTATAAAGGCCCTGAGGAGGGACAATGATGGAAAATGTATATCTGCCCCCCCCCCAAAAAAAAAAGCCTTAGAAAGCTGCTGCCATCCACACATTTCATGTCCTGACACATTTTAAATTTTCTGGTCATGAAATTGAGAATATCAAAGTCTAATACCTACCTTTGCTAAGTCTTCTAACTTTATGGCTAAAGCTTGGATTTCATCCCCTTGCAGTACACAGCTCACAGGCTCTGGTTCCTCTTGCACTGGAAAGGCAGGCTGCTCAAATGTCTTTAACCTTTTCTTTTCTGAAAGACAATGACTTCATTTGTTAGAAAATTTCATTTTTATAAACCAGTTTCAAAATCATTAACCGAGCAATCTTATGCTCCCTGAGAGGAAGGCTGAGGGGCTCGAACTGGATGGGTTGGGCAAACCATGGATCTATAGAGCCTTAAGCCCCCTTCTTGCCTGACACATCCCCCAACAGATTCCAGAACTATGCCAGCCTTAGATATGGAATATTTAATTCCCTCCCACTGAAATGCAATAATCTGGAATGTGTCCAGTGGAGGACGGACATCGTTTTACTATCTTTTTCCAAGATGGTAAAGGGTCCAGACATGAACGGCTTAGGGAGCTGGGTAAGGATGGCTGAAAAAGCCCAAAAGGTGATTCAATAGACAACTTTAAATATGCGAAGGTCACTCACTTGGAAGATGGTACGAGCTTGTTTTCTCTTGTTCCAGAACACAGGACCCAATTCATGGAGTCAAATCACAAGAAAGGAAATTGTGACTAAGACCTCCTTGAGAGCAAGAACTGTTCAACAGTGGAACTCATTTTTTCAAAAGGTGGTGGGTTCTCCTTCATTATAAGTTTTTACAGAGGACACTGTCAGGGATGCTTTAGATGTGGGTTTCCTGCAATTGCTGCAGATTAGACTAGCTGAACTTAGGATTCCTTTCAACTCTACAATTCTGTTGATTCTATGGCTTTCAGTGGGATGAGTCTTTTTAAAAAACTGTCATCAGCAAAGAACTACTGAGCAAATAATCTGACTGTAGTCAGAAGCCACATTGTGAAAACAAGCACAAGTTTCACTCAACTTGGATTTTCCCACACTCACAACATTCTCAAAACATATGATTTCAGAGAGGAAAATCATGTGCTCAAACAACTGTTCTCCTCCCAGGAGCTTTTAATATTTGACATCCAGACCTCAGTCCAAATATAATCCCATCAGACAGCTACCACAGGCAACTTGAGAGGAGTGTTTGGGGCACACACCATCCAATCTCTATTGGACGCACAGGTGTAGCTTACAATGAAGTTAGGAAATGAACCGGATGAACATCCATATGTGAATCACAAATGCATATTGCTACCGAGTCTGCACTAATGATTCTCAGGCCATTTCCGCACCGGGTACTTAAAATGGTGCAGAGCGACCTCCGACGGAGGTCTTCTGCACCATAGAGTGGACTGGTGTGGACTACTTTTTGTAGTTCCACACCTCAGTCCAGTTCTGCGTGACCAGAACTGGTCGCGCAGCGTGCTTTTTAAAAACCTCTTTTTTGAGGTTTTTAAAAAGCAAGGAGCGGGCAACGCCGTCTAGCTCCGTCGCCGCGCTCCGGAGCAGATTTGCAGGCGCGCGCAAGTGCGTGCCTGCAGAACTTCTGGGGGCAGATTTTCGGCTGGTGAGCTTCCACCAACCGGAAGCCGCCATTTTGGATGCTGGAAAACTGCGGAGCGGCGAACTCGCGCTGCTGCTCTTCGCGACGGACTCGCCCGGTCGCAGGAAAAATCCAGTGAGTCCCATTTCTGCCCGATTCACACCCCACGTGCGGAAAGGGCCTCAGTCAAAGAAAAAAAATCTGAGCACATAAAACAGTTTTTACGTCCAGGTTCCTTTAGATAAATTAGAGGCTCCTGGCTAGAATCAGAAGAGATGGGAATTGTGAACAGACCACCAGATGTTTCAGGACTGCAGTTTCCATCATTTCTCTCTATCTACTGTGCTGGTTAGCATCTGCAGTTGATCAACATCTGGAGGGCTGCATGATTCCCACCAAGGAATTAGATCCTCTATTAGCCTCTCCTATTCTTGGATTCCCTGTTCTTGGATTGCAGTTCTCATTATCCATGATGATTAGCCATGCTGGTCAGAGATACTGGGAACTGCAGCCCAACTTCTGCGGAAGCATAGCTGGGAAGAGTTACAATTCCGTCCAGCTGTTATTAAACATAGAAACTATTTAAGTATTTCTCTTCTGCTTGTATATCTACTTCCCCCTTTAAAATTATCTATAACAGTGATCATTAGATTTCTTGCACTGAATTCTGCAAGCTAATCACATATCATGTGAGAACTACTTTCATTATCCTGAATATAGTCCAAACTGAGAGACTACTGCAGGATGCCCACGCATTCTGACACTTTCCTCTACAGCCAAGGGGCCTCAAAGTCCGCAGCACCCTGTCCTCTCCCTGTGTCTGAAATGGCCACAGTGGGATGCTCACAGCATTTCTTCTTATTACCACTGCCTGCATCCACGGCAATCTTGTGTCCAGCCAACCCTGTAGCTGGGGTTTTTCTTTCTTCGGAACATCTGCCCTGATCATGTCCCAGCTGCACAGAGCCAAGTAACTGTTGGGGAATTGAGAGATTTTGGTAATGAGATTCTCAATCAGCAGAGTATCTTAGTAATCGCACAAAAACGGAAGTTGAACAGATTACCAGTCCCACTTCTATCACTCCACCCCAAACACACTTAATCTAGCTCAAAATAAACACAAAAACAGTTTGGTTAAAATATAAAAGAGTTGTGCATAGTCTACACAGGTTCAATTCTTGAAAAGGTAGGAAGAAATTAAGCACTCACATGCTTGCTGAAAATAATCCCCTGTTAGGAGATCTCAGAGTATGCTTTCAGGACAAAAGGCGAAGACAAAAGGAAGGTGTAAATGGCAAGAGAACCTTTTTACGAACAAAAAATGTCTCCATGCTGGAGGAAGAGGTGTTGACCAAAACAAACAGGAAGTTTTCTCTAAGCTATCTCTCTATGCCTACAATAAACATGCAGACTAACTAGCCAGTTAATTAAGCATGCAAAGGTTGCCACTCCCAACAGTAACTACTCTACTCAGGAAGTTAGTGTAAATGGTAGGCAGCACTAAATGGTAAAAAGAGTTCATTTTTCAAGCAAAAGAAATTTTTGAAGATGAAGAAGGAAGAATATTGGGAGCAGAAATTTTGAAAAACAGTAAAAAAAATCCTACTGGTTAGAGTCTATGCCCCAAATGAAAAAAAAGCTGATTTTTATAAGAAATTGCGAGAAAAAATATTGGTATATGAGTATGAAGATTGGATTCTTGTGGGAGACTGGAATGGAGTTCTGGATACTAAACTGGATAAAATAACCTCTCAGAGTAGAGAAGATCAAGTAAAGAGAGGAAAATTGCCAAAGAACTTTTTCGAGATGTGTGAACTATCTGTCTCGGACGTATGGAGAACTATTCACCCAAATGTTAAAGATTTTACCTTTTTTTCTGAAATACATCAATCTTGGTCTCGAATAGATATGATTTTTATTTCTAAACATTTGTTAGCAGAAGTAAGGAAGGCAAAAATATTATCTAAGGTCATTTTGGACCATCATCTGGTGATGTTGCAAATACAAGAGAAGACAAAACAATTTCAGTGGCGACTGAATGACAGTTTACTTAACGATGAAGAGATAGTAAAACAAGCAAAAGAAGTGTTAAAAAACTATTTTAAAGAAAATATAAAAGAAGACATGAAGATGAAAACGGTCTGGGATGCATTAAAGGCAGTAATGAGAGGTTTCTTTATACAGCAGCGACAAATCCAGAACAAAAAAAGGTGAGAGAAATACCAAGCTTTACTGATCAAACTTCAAGAGAAAGAAAAAGATCTTAAGGTAAACCCATTACAAAAACTATTACAACAGGAGATCAAGAAAATACAGAAAGAGATGGCGATAATCACAACTGAAGAAATAGAGAAAAAGATGAAACAGATGAAACTGACCCAATTTGAACAAGCTAAAAAAATTGGGAAATGGTTAGCATATAAATTCAAGAAAAGTTAGGAAAAGAATATAATCATAGAATTAAAGCATGGTAAGAAGCTGATCACTCAACATGAAAAGATAGAACAAAAATTTAAAGAATATTTTGGGAAATTATTTTATGAAACAAAACCTCTTCACCAATATGGGAAAAATCTGTCTGAATTTCTTCAAAAAGTAAAGATGTCATCCACGTAACGGAACCATGTAGTGGGCTTTTTTGGTGCTGTTTCCAGGGCTTGCCTTTCAAAGTGCTCCATGTAAAAATTTGCCATCACCAGGCTGAGTGGGCTTCCCATGGCTACCCCATCTTTTTGCTCATAGAACTCATTGTCCCACTGGAAGTAGGGCAATGTTGAAACAGGGCTGTGATGTCTTTGGGCAAAATCTGGTTGATGAATGTGTTACTGCCCTGGCTAGTCCGAGCTTTGGGGATATTAAAAGATATCCTTTTGATATCACAATTCGGCTTCACTTCTCTATTCCCTTCCACGTGCTTGCGAGGCCCCCGGACAAGCACGCATACAAGCTCAGCCGTTAATCGCTGTAATATTCCTATACAATACAGGAAGGCCAGAAATAGCTGACTCGCTGCTTTAGGAGACCTCCAGGCAAGTACTCTAATTAGGTATGCACACCACTTACAAAAGAGCCTCTGCCCCGCGATGGCAGCTTGATGGGTAACCTATACAATACCCAAGTACTCTGCGTTTGCATACTGGCTACTCTATTGAAAACCTCTGCGATAACTCAATCATTCAGATTCTGACCTTTCGGAGGCTTTGTCTCCAACTCCAGATCTATTGTTTTCCCCCAAGTACAGCATAGCCTGCAGTCACATTCTCCTTATAAAAACCCTTGATTCCGAGACCTTCCTCGGATCGCTCCTGAGTTTCATCCCGCCTTGCTGTGGCTTTGCTGGGCGAGCCTCCCCTCAGCTCCACGTGCTGAGCTACATCGCACCCCAGCCTTGCTCTCTATTTTTCCGGGCTTCAGAACAAGTGAAGTATCACCCAAACCAGCAACCCCTCTAAAAATACCTCTATACCACTCCAACCTTTATTTCTTTAGTTATCTTGTGTGAGTGTGTCGCATACACTGTTTTGCTTGTGTTTTATAAAACCTCATTTATTATTTCAACTTTTGTGTACTCCTTGACTCGACCCAAACCCGTAGACATAGGGTTCAAGATCTCGCTACGTTACCCTGCCTCTCGTAACGCTAAGCAGTGCTCTGAGCTAATTTTCCCCACCTTTAGTTGAGCACATTTTGGTGTTCCTCCCGGGACCCCCAGTTCACAGGGTAACAAGTGCAATGGTGTCTGCTATGGGGACTTTGGTGAACAGGGAGACCATATCAAACCCGATCAGTCTGTCTCCGGGTTTCAGTTCGATGTTGCTGATTTTTTCTATAAAGTGAGCTGAGTCCTTGATGTAGTGGGAAGTTTGTCCAACATGGGTTTGTAATTGTGTGGCCAGAAACTTGGCCAAATCATATGTAGGGGATCCAATGGCACTCACAATGGGTCGGAGTGGAATGGAGTCCTTGTGGATTTTTGGAAGTCCACAAAGTCTGGGTGGGAGGGCCTCTGATTTGCATAAAAGCTGGCATGTGCTTTGATGAATTTGGGAATTTTTGATTAAGGTGTTGGTTTTCCTGATGATTTTGTTGGTCGGGTCCTGCTTCAGTTTTTTGTAAGTTGTGGGATCCAGGAGTTCCCTGATCTTTTGTTTGTAGTGTTCTGTGTTCACGATAACAGTGGCATTGCCTTTGTCTGCTGGGAGAATGATGATTTCTGGGTCCGAATTGAGCTCCCTAATAGCTTTTCTTTCTTTCTTTCATCGTTATGTTGCTGGGTGGCAGTTTTGCCTTGCGTAGGATCCTTGCTGTTTCCCCTCTTATCTCTTCCACTTTCTCCTCCAGGAGATGGTGGATGGCAGATTCCACACTTGCTATGATGTCTTCCACTGGAATTCTGGTAGTGGTCACAGCAAAGTTGCCTCCCTTGGATAGGATGGAAGTTTCATCCGCAGAAAGTTGCCTCTCTGTAAGATTGATAATGGTCCGTGATGTGTCCAGCGAGGGTTTCAGCTGATGCTTATGGCATTTGTTGAATTTTCGTTTCTGCCTTTCAGTGTGGTTGGCCATGTCTTTCTCCATTTTTCAGTAGGTGAGGTTGTCAATTTTATCCCAGTCTTGGTTGCTCATTTTTTGACTAATGCTTGTATGTAGAAATAGCAGTTCTTTGTCTGTGTTTCCCAGTTCCTTGCAGGTAGTGTGGATTCTCTCACGTAATAGTGCATGTTCCATGCGGTTGTAGATGCGGTTGGCCTGTGCAGATTTTAAGGTCCTTTTGGCTGTGATAGTTCCTGTGTCTCTGCAGCGTAACAGAAAAGTTAACGAACACAAGAGGTGTGCTTTCCTGATCCGGAGTTTTTCCAGCCTCCCAGTGTCTTGGAAACAGTTTCTCCCCGTAGAGATGTTCGATGTAGAGGAATTCCTCTGAAGATGCCAGCCACAGATGCAGGCGAAACATCAGGAGAAAATACAACCAGAACACAGTCTCAAAGCCCGAAAAACCCACAAGAACCAGTGGATTCTGGCCATGAAAGCCTTCGACTCTACATCAGCTGCAAGGTTGATATATGCGCAATATTGGAAAGAAAAGAAAGATATTGACTTAGGAGAGTGGAAATTAAAAGTTCTGGATATGGTAGAGACAGAAAAATTAGCATTCTCTTTGAAAAACAAACCTATCCAGAACTTTGAAAGGGAATGGAAAGGAGTTTCGGATTGGATAAAAACAAAAATGTATAAGAAACTAAGAAACAAATGTACCTGTTTTTCTTTTTCGTAAACGGAAACGCAACTGTTCTTCTCTTTTGTAAATGGAAACAAAGTAGATTCGACCGGAGAATATGAGCATGGAAGTGGGGGGGGGAGGGGAGTGGGATATATCTGTTAAGGGTGTATATCCACTTTGTTTCTTATACAATTAAATCTTTAATAAAAAATATTTAAAAAAAAGAGTTTACTTAAGGGCACACAAGGTGCACTTACCTCATCAAAGAGAACCTGCTGTAAATCCCACATATCAGAGGAAGGGTCCTAATTTAGTGGCACAGTGTATTTACTAAAATATTCTTAGGCACTATTTTATCCTTTGAAATAGCAGGGTAGTGTAGAAATATCATTAAACTATGCACAATACAATGTATGGAAAAGATTCACAGCTTGTCATCCCTAGGTGGGACTAGAAAAGACTACTGTGTGAAAGGCTGGACACTCACGACCGTAGTGCTCATGGTACTGGGCTATTTATATATCTGTCTTATATCCCACTTCTTTCTCAAGACTGGCACTCCAGGGAGTTAAATAAAACCAGTGGCAGCTTCTTTTATACAATTTACATGTCTAACCTATAGGATTGCAGAGGTTAGTTTGCACAGGATGACTTTTAATCTATCCAATTTTTTTAAGAATGAAAAACCGCCTGCAATTCGCCGTCGTCCCCTGACCTGCAAGTTCCTCTGTCCCCAGTTTTTGGGACGCCGCCCTCCTCCCCTGCCAAGGCATTTCGAAGAGGCGGCGTTGTCGTTCCCCCGCCCTGCCCCGTCCTACCCGGGGGCGTTTTACTGTTGCGCGAGTCCTTCTTTCCCGGCTTGTTCATCATACTGGAAAGAAAAGGCAGCTCTCCAAGCAGCGAAGTTCCCCGACCGGGTCGCGCGGGAGCGGCTGCGTTCCCGCAAAACCCGGCGCGCGAGTCAAAGGTAGCGTCCCCGTCGCCACGGCAACAAGGCTTCGTTCCTCAACTCCCAATGAAGCTGCTGGCGGGAGAAGACGGCCCCGCCCACCACAGTAAGCCGACCAAGACTTAAGGAAAGGGAAGCGTCCTCCGGCGCACGCGCAAAAGGTTCTTAGGCGTAAAGACGGGCACCTTTCGGAGGAATGAAGAGTGCTTCCCTTTTGCTTGCATGGAGCGGGGCGGATATGAATTAGTTGCACGCTGGGGTCTGCTTGCACGCTCCGAGTAGAAAGGCGAGCACGTAGAATCGAGTAGCAGCCGCTTTTCTAGATAGACGTTTGCAACTTAGGAATGCGTTAAAAAGGCATCCCCCTCGTTGTAAAGTGTTGTGTCTTATTTCAGGATGGGGCGAGGGTGTAGCCACCGGGGGCAAAATGAGGAGACTGCCCACAAAATGGAAGTTTCCTTCAGTCCCCAAATTTCTAGTATTGCAATAACTTCAAACTTATGCTTAATCATTTAGCAATACAGTTTAGGCATCCAGAGGAAAGGGACAGGCAAAGTTCCCAAGGGAATGGGAACACAGCAAATATAGACGTTCTAGGTGTGAACGATTTTCAGTGTCTGTCTCTGCAATGCTAGAAACACAGGTACTGAAGAAAAAATTCACTGGAGGTCAGAATTCTTATGGGGGAAAGAATTCCTTCATGTTGCCCCCTGTAGCTCCAGTCCTGATAGTGGCTGCTGGGGAACTTACTGGGTGTCTTTCCTCACTCATTCATTCATACATCCTAACGGAATATAGCTGTGATGTTTATGATGAAGTAGCAGATGGGTTATAAGGACAGACTGGACCTTTTTGTTCCTCAAGCATCTCCAACTGGTCAGTTTATTCCAGCTAGGGCTCCAGCTACAAGTGGCAGAAAATTTTTGCTGAAAGCTCCAATCCCAAATGATTCTCTGATTTTAACCAAAGCTTCTGTACACCACTGAAGTTTTAGAAAGAGGTTGCCACAAGATAATGGGTGTACCACTCCTGGGTAACCTAAGCACTGATCTACATGGGCTTGGAATGGTGGGTTTCTTCATAAACTGGACAAAGATAACACATATTAGCTACGTGCATTGCAGGCAACATACAAATAAAAGTTTTGCATCAGACGGCCCAGGAAGCTCCTGACTTTTCTGTAATTCAGTTCAAATGTAGCAAGGGAACAGTATTAAACAAAAAAAAACAACAACCCATCAGTCAAGAAAAGAGGAAAGAGTTCAGTGATCCACTGGTGCACCAAAAAGCATAAATGTTCTAAGAAACAAACTGTGCTTTCACTGATACAAATATATGAATGGCTAAAAAAGAAAAAGCAACGGATGGATTTTTCTTCTCTCTGCTGTGCTTCTGATCAGAACTGGGGTCACCACACTTGTTTTTTGAGAGGAAAGAACTTGCATAGATGTGAATGAGGCTCTCCTTCCACTGCAGGTAGCACCACTGGGACCAAGGATGACAAAGGGGTCAGTCTCCTTTTCCTTCCACAAGGCCCACTGCTTGCTATTTTTACTGTAAAAACCATTCCTCAGCTGATGGTGGTTACATTTCTAATCTAGTTTAGCTCCCTGCCTTAACTACTATCCATATAACCAGCACATCTACTGTAGAGTCTTGCACATTGTGCTCCATGCATCGTTTAATCCAGAGGTTTCCAAACTTTTCATGTTGGTGACACACTTTTTTAGACATGCATCATTTTGCAACACAGTAATTCAGTTTTACTAGCAAACCGGAGGTTAAACTAACCCCTTAAAAGAGATACAGACACATACATAAATTGTAATAAAAAAATGTATGGGGACACAACATATCTGATGAAAACTTTTCATATATTTTTAAAAATATATGATTTATAAATAATAACATACATTTCCAAGATTGTAGGTGACACACCTACATACTTCAGGCAACACACATACCTCAGGTGACACACTAACATATCACGGCAACCGTTTGGAAAGCCCTAGTTTAGTCTTTTAGCCCCACTCCTATTGCTCTGAAGGCTGGAGAAACACTGAAGCCCAGGGCACTGGGAAAGTATGAGCAACCAACCTGTACTTAGCTGAGTGTTTACCCTAGATCCTTTCATCTGGAGCACACAGAGAATGACACATGTTAGTAATGGCACAGGGCAGAGCAGGAGCAAGATTAACAGATGAAGGGATGCAGGGAAGACCCAAGGTCCTATGATGCAGTACTGTGGATTTACTGCTTTGGTCAGGGGAGTAGATGAGATGATCACCGATACTCATTCCAGCTCTAGAATTCTATGATTCCAAGGGTTAAAGTAGATGGACATTGGTGCTTACGTGTATGTTATTGCTGAGAGACATGCAAGTTGGCAAGAGAAAAAAGGAACCCATGCAAATCCCATGTTTATGACTCACTACACATAGAACCACCTTTTGTAACAGTCTGGTTCTGTTTAAAATTAATGATTTTTTTTTATTTACAAGATAGCAAGACTGAGTAAGTTTCCATGACTACTGCTCGTGTTTTTCATTAAGCAAGCAAGAAAAAAAAAGCATGTAGGAGTTTAAAATAAAATGTGCAAGTGATTGGTTATCAGAATTAAAGCTTTAAAAAGTTTAACCTCAGCAGGCTCTATGGTGAACTTTCACAGGACTGTGCTTTATAGGTTAGAATAAGATATGCAAAAGATTCATCCTCAGAAGGCATTTCTCTGTGTGTTGAGATAAGCTTCAGTGCTCCTTGCAGAGGTGAAACCTATCACATTTGTGTTGAACCTTCCACGGCTTATAATAGAAGTTGGATAATGGTGAACACCTCTGACTCCACTCTGCCTAAAGAAGGCAGTGGTGACATCTTTGCTATAAAAAATAGTTTCCTCAAACCCTTCCTTGCTAGATGACTTCCAGGATGTCTTTACTACTCCTTCTGGTGCAAGGTGCTGGGGGAGGTGGTAGGTCTGAGCTCCAGGGATTTCTGAATTAATTTCAGTCCACCGTCAGGGCTGAGACAAAGAGAGCTGTGTGTGCCACTTTGGTGAACAGCTTAGACAGGAGACAGGGGGAGTGTGTCTTTGTTGTTGTCTTTCAGTGGCTTCTGATATCATCATATCCTTCTGAGGCATATATCTGGAATGGAACTTGTACCTGTGGTTCCAGTCTTTCCTGGAGAAGCAAGTTCAGATGATATTGATGAGGCACTTGTTCAGTGCTGTGGTTTTGGGTTTAGTGTCTTTCAGCCGTTCGGAAAGCCCTGGTTTAGTCTTGCAAATTATTGGGAGAAGTTGCCTGGAGTTTTGGGGTTTGGTGCCATCAATATGCTTGTGAAACCCCAACTCTGTTTCTCATTCTCATCTAAATCTAAGGAAGCCAATTTAGTTCTAAGCCAGGGTCTGATGTTAGTGATGGAATGGATGAGGATAAACAAATTGAAGTTTAATCAAGACAAAACAGAGCCTCCTGGTCAGTTGAAAAGCAGATAAGAGAATCATATTGTGACTTGTAGTGGATTAAGTTACACTCCCCATTAAAAGTTAGGCTCATGATTTGCTTGTGCTCTTGGATTCTGCTCTTAAGTATGCCCATGTTTCAGCAGTGGCCAGAAATATTTTTGCACAGTTAAGGTTAATGCACCAATTATACCTGTTCCTGGAGGTATCTGATCTGCCCATGGTCACACATGCCTTAGTTACATTGCATTTGAATTACTGTAAAATGCTGGATTCATTTTGAAAAGTGTTCCGAAGCTGAAAAGTGTTCTAGAATGCTGTTCACGATTCCATTGTTATACTAGACTACTGACTGTTAAAAAACTATGCAGGCAAATCCGTACTCATATCCTTTTCTTGTCAGTGAATGCTCCCTTTGAAAAAAAAATGTATCACATTGTTTTGTTTTCATTTAAATTGTTGTAGCAATTCACATTCATTATAGGAAATGTTCTTCTTTCCATGAAGTATTCTCTCTATTAGTACACGTGATTTCAATTATCTCAGAATGGGAGTGGCTAGGAGCATGAATAATCCTGTGTGATGACGCTGTGAGTGCCACTCTATCTATTTTGCCTGTCTCTTTACCTCCAAATCATCATGACATCCAACGCATACATTGGTTTGTTGTGGTTAATTGCTATCAAGTTGACTTCAACTTATGGTGACCCTGTGAATAAGACGCCTTCAGGTCAGTCTGTCATCAACAGCCCTGTTCAGGTCCCACAAGGCTTCCTTGATTAAGTCTATCCATCTATAATGTGGTCTTCCTCTTTTCCTACTGACTGCCTTCTACCTTAACAAGTATTATTGTCTTTTCTAGTGAGTCCTGTCTTTTCATGATATGTCCAAAATACAACAGTCTCAGTTTAGTAATCTTGGCTTCTAGGGAGAGTTCAGGTTTGATTCACTCTAGGACCCATTTATAGGTCTTTTTAACATTCTCCAGTATTTGTGGAACTGTTCTCCAGCACCACATTTCAAATGAGTTGATTTTCTTCATATCAGTTTTCTTCACTGTCCAGCTTTCACAACCATATATAGAAATTAGAAATATGATGGTGTGGACAGTGGGGACTTTAGTATTCAAAAATATATCTTGACACTTCAAGATTTTGTCTAGTTCCTTCGTAGCTGCCCTTCCAGGTCCTAGTCTTCTGATTTCTTGACTGCAGTCACCATTCTGATCAATAAATGAGCCAAGGTATGGGGGATATTGAACTATCTCAGGGTCTTCATCATCAACTTTAATATTATGTAAATCCTCTATTGTCATCATTTCTGTTTTCTTAGTCTTCAACTGCAAAGCTGCCTTTGTACTTTCTTCAGTAATCATTCCAAGTCTTTGCTATTTTCTGCTAATAATATCATGTCATCTGCCTATCTTAAATTATTCATGTTCCTTCTTCTAATTTTCACACCTTCTTCCAAGTCTAATCCTGCTTTATGTATGATGTGTTCAGCATACAAGTTAAACAGATAGAGTGATAAAATGCAGCCTTGCCTGATCCACTGCCAATTGGAAAACATTCCGTTTCTCTGTATTGTGTCCTGATATATTCTGACCTGTTTCTCTGTGTTCTGTCTTGAATACAGGTTACTCAGCAGGACAATCAAATATTCTGGCACATCTATTTTTTAAAGAGTTACCCAAAGTTTTTCATGATCTACACAATCAAAGACTTTGCTGTAATCTATAAAGTACAGGCTGATTTTCTTCTGAAATTCTTTGGTGCATTCCATTATCCAAAATATATTTGCAGTATGATCCCTGATGCCTCTTTCTTTCCTGAACCCAGCTTGGACATCTGGTATTTCTCACTCCATATATGTCAAAATGTACATTGGTAGCCTGATGTAACCCTTCTTACTTAGAATAAAACCTTCTTTTCTCCATATCACTTTTATGTTTCAATGACTCCTAGCCTTTTGAAGTACAGTACAGTCCAAGACATACTTACGTTCTGTTGCCTTCCCTGGAACTAAATTCATATATTAAATTTGGGTCCACTGAGAAGTAAAGTACATTGGCTTCAATGGAACCTATTCCCATATAGATGTGTATATATGTGTCTCTTCAGAATTAAACTGTGTTGTCTGCAAGGACCTTGCTCTGCTCTGTATTCAGATATACCTTTTGCCCCATCTTCTCACTAGAAAGGAAGGCACAGTACTTCTGGGAAGCGGGGTGGAGTTCTAATAATAATTCCTGCTTTGAGACAAAAGGACACACTTGGAACCTGGCTGTTTTAAAAACCGCATTCTTCCATATGAGTTTGGCTAAGATCTCTGGGGGAGAACCTTCTCTCAGTCCCACTGCCATCAGAGGTACATCTTGGGGGCATATGAAAGATATCCTTCTTTGGTACTGCTCCCATAGTATGGAATTTTCTGCTGAGAGAATCTAGTTTATCTGCCTTTTTATCCTCTTGCCAGCTGACAAAAATATTTTTACTCAGGCAGACTGTTAGCATTTAAGCTCAAGTCTGTTGATGAAGAGCATCTTACCAGTTGGGTGCTGGCTAGATATTTTGCATTATGTAAGATCGTTGTGTTTTTAGTTTTTAATCGAGGTTGTGTTCTTAGTCTTGTCATCTTGAGCAGACTTTTGGTGTGAAGGCAGAGTATTCATTTAAAATAACAATATAAAAATTATCCATTCACCCTGCAAGAAGTAGATTGAGACTGACAGACTTAAAGGGAAGTGTGGGTGCATAAAGGAAAACACAGTATGTGAGATGATAAATATGTTTATTACATCTTTTTTTTTTGTTTATTCCTTATCTTATTTCACATACTTGGTGCTATTTGGTGCTTGAACATATCTGTAAGCACCTTAGCCCTGTTTTTAAACAGGTTTTTATATTTTATATATGTGTATGTGTGTGGGGGGGTCTGTCTGTCTGTCTGTCTGTCTGTCTGTCTATCTATCTATCTATGAGAAAATCTCTTTAATTAGAGGAGCACTCTCTGGAGTAGGATGCTGTCTGTACAGGTCTGTAATAATTAGAGGATTTAGCAATGCTCTAAAGAGAGTGACAATTCAAACACAGCCCATTCAATGTCAGCTTTGTGTTCAAGACATGAAGCTGCCTACCTAACTATGGACAACAGTCTGTCTCAAAGTATAACATGTCACAAAGCATGCCAAAGAAGCATTTTTTTGTTTAAATCACAATATGATTGTAAGTGGAAGAATACAGTAGATGTTAACTATTGGGGCTACTCTTCCCTAATTTATCATGTTCTATGTAGCAACTTTCCTTTCATAAATCATTAACAGTGTTGGATGTAGATAAAACTCTTTGCTTGTCAGCAAGATCTCTCTCAGTGGTCTGGGCCTAGTCGCTCCAGGCCTAACCTCTGAGAGGCACTCTGCGCATGCACGCATCCCTATAAGCCCTTCAAGACGACAAACATGCCCTTCACGCAAGCGTGTCCCTCTTGTGTTCCACGTGTATCTGTACTTAACAAATTATCCACATGCACCTCACAAATCCCCTCAGACAAAGCTGTTCCACAGAATCCTATTTATGTACACATTTTGTGCAAACTCACAAGAGTACGCAGACTCACACAAACTGATTAATCGGCTTCTTCACTCAATCTCAACCCACACCAGTCCTTCACACACAAGGCCTTTGTTGTTGTTATGCGGCTTCAAGTCGTTTCTGACGTGCGGCGACCCTACGGCAAACCTATCACGGGGCTTTTCGGGGGCTGAGAATGTGTGACACGCTCCATCTCACCCACTAGGCTTCTGTTGCTGAGCAGGGAATCAAACCCTGAGTTGTATTACAATGCTCAAACCACTGCACTCCCCACAAATAATCCACACAACTCTACCCCCCCCCCCAGTTATCCACTCAGTTCACATAAACACAAAACACTGTACGCAACCTCACCAGCATCCCTCCCCCCTCCCTCCTTTCCCCTTTCCCCACCTCTGGCTTCAGATACAAGCTTCTTCAGTCTGCCAGTAGACATCTTTCTTTTGGGAAAAGGCTCCGCCTAGGAAGAGCCAATCTGGAACTGAGCCTGTGGTGATGCGTAAGTTGCCTTTACTTAGGCCATTTCCGCACTAGGCTGTTATAGCGCGACGATTCCACTTTCCACATCCTATGGAATCCTGGGGTTTGCAGTTTCGGGAGGGGCCAGGCGGCCCCTCCCGAAACTGCAAACCCCAGGATTCCATAGGATGTGGAAAGTGGAATCATCGCGCTATAACAGCCTAGTGCGGAAATGGCCTTAGTGACTGCTCTCAAAAGGAAGCTGGAAATTACAGTCCTTGTTCAGAGTAACAGACTTTGACGTAAACAAACACTGAAGTTCCTGTTGGTTAAATTTCACATGCTATCTGAAGATGATGATTCAATCAGCATAATGAACACCAATCTCTGGGACAGATTGGGACAGTTTGGAAATGTTGATAGATGACAGACAAAGAGCATGTGCTTTGAACTAAGTGTTAATACTTTTCTGAACGTTTACATGAGGAAAGCTGCCTGTTTCGTGTATAGAAGGTAGGTGCTGGGAAATGTGTCTTTGTCTCACTTTGGACCTCACTGTGTACCTGTTAATGATGCAGAAATAAAGCTTGCCTTTTCTTAACTCCTTGCTCACATTGCTCTGCTAATTTGAACCACGCTTCTGGGCAATGCACTTAGCCCTTGTGACGTCGGCATATCTGTCCATTTTCCTACTGTGGCACATCGTTTATAAAATTCTCTTCCCACTGAAAGACACACTAAGGCCAAGACACTATGTGCTTTTAGTGTAAACTAAATATACTCCAGTGCTGTGATGCTGGATCCCACAGTTGCACAACAGCCTTGAACTCGGTCATTGGGCAATGATTTCTTAGCTGCTCACCCACCAAGCCAACAGTAGTGACAGAGCTGTACGTGTCCTCGCAAAATGAGTGGCTACACCAGGGAACACATTTAACCCACCCTCTGATAAACACAAGCGGTTTTGCAAGGATTTTTAGGCTAGGGTAGTGCCTGAAGAGGATTCCAACTTAATTTATCTTATGTCACCTGTCTCCAAAATGTACGTTTTAAAATGTGAATGTTTTCCTCCTTCTCTTCTCTAGCCCTCCTCCACTTCATCCCCCCTTCCTTTTGTTGCCTTACCTCCTACTTTCCTTATGTTCTTTCTTCTTAAAGATGGTGAGTTGGTAGGCAGGGATTGTGTCTACGTATTCTGCATACAGCACTAGGCTGCTGTAGAAACATTATAAATATTAAACATCTTAGTCATAGTTAAAAGAGAGGTGTATTAGACCTCTTAGAAGCTATGTGCACACAAAAGCAGAGTGAATGGAAATCCAGTGTAAGACCAAGCTGCAATTAAAGGAGCTATAATTATCTCACTTTAAGTTTCATCCCTGCCCCAGCAGTTTACTCTTGCCTCCCAGGGCGATTGTAATAGGCTTTAATTGCTTTCCTGATTTTAATCAGCCCTTATACAGATGTGATCACGTTTATTTCTGTACCTGTGTTTGAAGGGAAATGGCTGAGATTATATGCGCCAGAGGTGGGCAACCTGCAGCCCAAAGGAAGCATGTCTCCCACAGCCTAATACCATACAGTTAGGAAAGGGAAAGGAATAAAATGGAAGAAGCAGAAATGGACAGCGTGAAGTTAATGGGGAGGGGTGGGGGAACAGCCCTCTGCAAGTAATCAGCACAGTTCCAAGGGCAATATCTGGCCATTTCCGCAGTACACTGTTATAATGCTATTATTCCACTTTCAACATCCTATGGAATCGTGGGGTTTGCAGTTTAGGGAGGGCATTTAGAATTCCCAGCCAGAGAGCTTGTTGACTTCAGTAAACTACAAACCCCAGAATGCCATAGTGATGAAGGGTTAAATTGTAGAAGTTGTTTGCTTGAGTGGAAAAATAGAGAGAAATAAGTTGGACAGCTGCGCTTCCTATCTTATCAAAGGTTTAGGTATGTGGACTTGGCAATGCTTGGAATAAAGGGAGTTTGGGAGCCAATGCAACCAAGGGCGAATACTCCCTGTCCCGAGATGCTTCATTTTGAAACTGTAATCTTGAACTATTGTAATTTATACACTTTTCTTATATGGTAATCATTTCCTGTATTTGTTGTTTAGACAGTATAAAAGATATGTTGGAACCAAAAACGGAGCTCTCTCAGTCTTTTTGGAAGACTGAGATCCCTGCGCAGTAAAATAAACCTGTTTTCTGAAACCGCTGGTCTCAATTCTCTGGCTGCCCACAACAATAGGATGTTGAAGGTGGAAGAATAGCACTATAACAATGTAGGACAGAAATGCCCCCGCCCCCCAGAAGGCAGCTGGGCCAGGAAGGTGAGAAAGGGGAGTAAGAGAAAAGGGGCGCATCACTCCCTTTTGGCTCTGGCCTTTCCCACTGCCAGCATGCTTCTGAAAGGACACTCCCAAAAAGATAGTGTCTCTCAATAGAGGAAAAAAAACAAGACATTTACCAAATATGCATCCTGGGTGGGACACAGGTGCATACCTGTTGAAACAAGCCCCCTATGTCAGAGGTGGATAATTATGTCACATGGGGGGGTATATTTCTATTTTGCCAAAGGTACCAAACAAAAACTCAGAAGTGGACAAAAATCAGGGCATGCTTCTGTTTGACGCCCCATTAAATGAGTATCTATCATCTGAGCCTAAAACAACCCAGGTAGGTAGAAGCATGGCAAAACCACACCCATACCCATTAGCATGGAGGCATTTGGGGCCAAAAGATAAAAATGAAAAGATGTTAAGAGCTAGAAGTGAAGGAAATTAATAGTCTAGGGCTGCCAGACTGAAAACTGAAGAAGGCTTCTGTATCTTTAATATTTGTGTAGAAGATGGAACTTCAGCAGATGTTGCTTGTCATACAACCAAGTAACAAGGAACATGTGCTGAAATTCCCTCCTCTACAACACCATTAGAGGTGCAGGAGCCCTCTCCAGTTTTCATTCTGGCAGCTCTACATCTCAGAGGGTGTACTCTCTCTCCTTTCTTGTTCTGGGGAAAGCAGTGTAAAAGTAAATGTCCATACCAATGTACTTGGCCACAAGTGAGCAGCATTCATTCTTTAAAACTTTCCACCAAATAGCTGAAATGAGCTTTCAAATGCACAACAATGCCATTCTGAATCCAGGGCTTTACTTCCAGCTGTGCATCTGAACCGTTACATTTAAGGACATTTTCACAGTTAGGTTGTTCTCATTGCCATGCTACAGACATGATACAGAAAGAGAGCTTGCTGTGATGATCTCAGTTGTGACATGAGCCTGCATCCTGGCTTCGGTGGTGAAATGACAGGCATGCAAGGAGTGCCAGGGACCAAACAATGGCTCAGATATTCCTTCAGGGCTTGTGGACAAGGACTGAGGACCAGATGGGAATCAGCATCCAATCATCACGGTGCATAGATGTCATTTGCTTCAGTCCTGCAAAGAATGAATCCAGACAGCAAGGGGATAATCGACCACTTCCTGATTGGGTCCAGTGCTTGAAATATTTTAAGTCTGACACCTTTTCTTGGTCTTTGAGTTACTATTACAGGCTAGATATTGTTTTAAAAAACAATCTACCATGCCAATTCCAAAGTTTTTGGAGGGTGGGGGAGGAGCGGTTGTAGCCAAGCAGAGGAATCTTTCACGTTACTCGGTTAAAGTGGTATGAGTCCACTTTTAACAGCCATGGTTCCACCATATTGATTCCTGAGATTTGCAATTTTGGGAAAGGCAATGAAAATTCTCAGCCAAATAAGTCCTTTAGCGTCTCTGACCAAACTATAGATCCCAGCATACTACAGGATGCAGCCGTGGCAGTTAAAAGGGAAACATAGTGCTATAATTGTGTGATGTGAAAGCATTGGAACTATATTTGAAAACCGCCCAGAAATGAGCCCAGTAAGATATTGCTTTTGTTGGTATTAAGGGAAGTCAGTAGGTGTCATTTGACTGTTGCCGCTGTTCTTGAAAGTGTTGTGACTGTTATCTCTACCACCTCCACAGGCATATTTGGTACCAGTGTTTGATGTTAATCTGGCTAGCTTCCTGCAACAGCCTGCTTCCTAGATTGAAATCTCCTCAGAAATACACTAATCTTATCTCTGAATCAGCATTTTGAATGATAGGCCTGACCTACATTTTTACCTTCAGCTGTATGTTTGTTCAACAGTGGCTGGAATTTCATCCAATGCAGAATGAGACTTGCTCAGCTGGTTGGACCTGCAACTAATGACGCCACTAGGGTATGTCATCTGAGGATAACTCAGCCCTGCCACTGTCCAGATCAATTCACGGCATTCCAATTGGTTGCCCTGTGCTCCCTTTCCTGCTACTAATGCTGTGAGAATGCTGTGGTTTTGTTGTGAATCTTTCATCTGCAGAAGTCACGTTCATTATCCTTATTTTAGTAGGTGGAGAAACTGAGACTAACACTGACTAAATTATTAGCCCAGGGTGATGCAATGAGTTAATGCACAAGGTGGAATATTCCTAATTTGTAGTCTCCTGTCCTGCCCAGTGAAATTCTTTCTCTCTCTTTCCTGTGAGACTTTTCTTCCTTAGAATCCTAAAGAAGAATAAGCAGATCTTCCTCATTCTATTCCTTTATTGTTCTGTGGATTTCCTTTGCCATGCTTTCCATCCTGAATTCAAGTTCAATAATGAGAGTTCTTTAAATTAATTATAGTATTTAAGCATGTATCTTGGCTTAGGTTTCAGTTTCTTAATTTCATTAATGCTTCCTTCACACTTTCATTGTTGATGCACAAATGTGCATTTATAAAATGCTACAAAAAGCAATCCCCATGTGATTTTCTTTATCAGGGAACACAACTATAGCCTCCAAATGTTTTCTAGATTGCAACTCCTAATATCCTTCTCCATTTCCATTGCTGGCTAAAGCTAATAAGAATTGCAGTTCAATATTGGAAGGAGCTAGAGTTGCCTATGCATTGGTATGCAAAGCCAAATTAAGCAGGTTTTCCAAAAATGCGGCCCTCATTCTGGACATATGTGAGCTGTTCTAGTCAAGATGGCAAAGAAATTAAACAAATAAAACAATAAAATAAAAGTTCAATAACTGGCAACACAAAAATCTTCTTGTGAGAATGTTTTGGGACCTGCAATGAGACTAAGTCCGTTTCCGCAATACACTGTTATAGTGCTATTATTCCACTTTCAACATCCTGTGGAATTCTGGGGTTTGTACTTTACTGACTCCAAATAGCTCTCTGGCTGAGAATTCGAAGTGCTCCCCTCTAAACTGCAAACCCCAGTGGAATAATAGCACTATAACAGTGTAGTGCAGAAGTGGCCTAAGAGCCCAATCCCTTTCTCCTTTTCTCAGTTACACAAATAAGACAAAAATATGACGACAACAGAAACAGCAGGATGTTTAGAAAGTGACTGGTGCAGAAGAGGAAGCAAGAGACACCTTTCTCCTTCAGTCTTAGACCACTAGCCAGTGAAGGGCCCCTTGGAGCAACTGGTCCAGATGAACCATTGATAATTCAGCTCTGCTGGTAGATATCATTACCTCAGGATTCCTGATATAGAAGTTCACCGATGCCCACTGCTGTTCCTGCACATAAGTGTGGCACAGCGTAATAGCATAAAGAAATGTATTTATAAAATTTGTACAATTCTTTTGGAGTTGGCTTTCAGCCAAGAAAGCCCCAAATAACTGCAATTTAAAAAGGGGGTGAGAATTATGTGGTCCTTGAAAACTCTTCCAACGCCATCCCCAAGGTACAGTCATTCCCCCCAAATTTTCAAGCCAAAAGTTGTTTTCTGACCAAAACCTTTCTTTGTGGTTGAAGGAAAATTTTTTTTTTTTCCGGGGCTATTAAATGCTGTTTAAGGGCACTCCATTCCAGTCGACACACATAACTTCCAGTTGCCAAGGTGGTGGCAATAGTGTGGTGGCCACCCTTTGGAGGAACCAAAAATCAGATAATTTGGCTCTCTAGAGTCTGAAGGAGACTCAGCTCTGATTTAAATTTTAAAAAAAGCAAAGAAAACCCAATGCATTTAAAATATTTTTTTAAAGGCAAAACATTTAAGTAGGAAAAGCCCTGTCCCATGTTTTCACCCACCTCACCTCTCTCAGTGGCTGGCATATAAAAGTGCCACTTAAAACTACAGACAGATGTTGTACAAGAGACAGTAACATAGCTTCCAACATTTCAAGATGAGAAAGAGGGGCACTGGGACTACCAGATTTGAAACAGTACTTCTCTGACTGCTGTTTAGTGTGGTTGAAAGACTGGATCATGCTGACAAATACAAGACTGTTGTATTTAGAGGGGCATGAACTGAGCTATGGGTGGCATGGATATTGGTGGTATGATAAAGCTAAAGAGAAATCAGATTTTCATAATAATTACATGAGATGCGCTGTGTTAAGAATATAGAACAAATACAAACCAAGGTCATACCTTTGTGGGTTTCACTGCAAGAGGCTTTTTATAGGAAGGAGGCAGCTGCGAGGGAAAAGTGGGCATTTATCAAGATATTCTAGAACAGGCCTGCACAACATATGGCCTGGGGGGTCACATGTGGCCTGCCAAAGGATTTCGTGCAGCCCGCATCACTCGTGAGCGCGAGGGCTGAATTAGGTTGCTGATGGTTTTGAATGAACCCAGCTGCGCCGTTCCCTCCTCCTTCCTTCCAGGGGGGAGCAGAGAGCTAAGCTGATGCTACCTTTGCCCTTGTGCAAGATGGCAGCAGTTGCTTCTTCTCCTTCTGTTTCCCTTGGATGGGCAATGAGGGCGGGAGTGCCCAGGAAAAGAAGACCAGCTGGGGCTGGAGGGGGCAAAAAAAAAAAAAAAAGGAGGTGGTCTCCTCCTCCCTGAGCAAGCCAACATGGACATGGCAAACTGGGATCCTCTGGAGGCAGCAGCTTATCAGTGCCTCAATCACCCCTGTCCCTCCTAAATTGCATTGGAAAAACTTAAATTGCATTTAAAGATTGCATTTTTAAAGGCAATTTAGGTCTATTCTGGTGTGCAGTCTCATAAATTCCAGCCCCCCACCTGGAATTCCCCTTGTTTATCCTCCAAATCTATTTTTCCCCCTTCCTCATAAATAATACTTTTTTCTGCCACCCCAAATTGCTCCCCTGCCCTTTGATCTTTTGCAAATTACATACTGCTACTTTTCTTAAGGCATAGCTCTCTTATCTTTCCAATAATCCTATTTATTGGTTTTGTGTAATCACAACTTGCCACATCTGCATTATCAGTTGTCCTAACAACAGGTCAAGAAGGTAGCACAGTGGCCATTTCTGTCCTACACTGGAAGGGCCTTTAGAATTCTCAGCCAGAGAGCTCTTTGGCCTCAGAAAACTACAAACCCCAGAATTCCACAGGATGTTGAAAGTGGAATAATAGCATTATAACAGTGTAGGGCAGAAATGGATATTGGTGGTGGTGGGTGAAATTTAAGGAAGGAGGTTTCCCTAAGATTGCTGGGTGAGTTTGTAGCAGAGGTAAGATTTGAACTTTTCAGTCATGGAAAGCTACTGGGCGACTTTGGGCGGATCCCACACTCTCAGCCCCAGAAAATCTGGTGATAGGTTTGTTTTAGGGTCACCATAAGTCTGAAACGACTCAAAGGCACACAATGGCAATAATTCAGCGAGTCTACTCTGGTGAGATAAAAGCTTACTCAGAGTTCGAAAGCATTGTTTTTTTAAGACTATAACTCCCAGAATTCCCCAGTCAGTAATCATGCTACCTGGGGTTACAGGAGGTTGTAGTCCACCAAAAGGAACTTTTGTGAAGCTCTTATTTGAAAGGATGTCATGTAAAAGATGGAGCAAGCTTGTTTTCTGCTGCTTAAGAGATTAAGCGCTTTTCCACACTGCACTGTTATAGTGCTATTATTCCACTTCCATCACCTTGTGGAATCCTGGGATTTGCAGTTTAGGGAGGGGTATTTAGAACTCTCAGCCAGAGAGTTCTTTGGCCTCAGGAAACTACAAACCCCAGAATTCCACAGGATGTTGAAAGTGAAATAATAGCACTATAACAGTGTAGTGTGGAAAGGCCCTAGGAGACAGAGGAGGCTTCAAACTGCAGGAAAAGAAGTTCTGCCTAAACATTAGGGAAAACTTCCCTAATTTCCCTTTTTTATAATATGTTTTATTTTATTTACAAAATAGGGTTATAATTAATGATACTATAATTTATTTTGCAAATAAAAAACATTATTATACCATTATTATAACTTTACCTGGAAAGTGAGGTGCTAAAAACCTATCTGTGGCCCGAAGAAGTTTAGCCTATTTAATTTTGGCCCTTACCTACTGACAAGTTGTGCAGGTCTGGTCTAGAGGTTAATCAACAACAATATAGAATCAAGTCAAATGAAAAATTATTGTCTGAAGGGCATACCTTTCAATGATTCTCTTATAGACAGTTAGTGGAAAAACTGAAAATGGGTAAAAAAAGTATGAGTCCTCTCCCCACTGCTGAGTTAATTGCACTTTGAATTCAGTTTACAGTAAGTGAAGTAAGCTGAGGACAAAGGCAGAAGTGAAATCAGGACATTTTAAATGCAGCTGAAAAAATTGGGACAACAGGGGATTAATCAGGATTGTCCCTGCCAAATCAGGACTGTTGGAAGATATGAGGTGGTGTTTCAGATTCTTAGACCCCAATCAGTTTAATGGGCTATAATAATAAGTAAGCCGCAGCATCTTGAATTGTATTTAGACACAAGGTGGTAATTAATGTTTTTCGTGCAATCAGGACTATGATCACATCAACATTACTTTTTTTTTCCTGTGCTGTTTTAGCAGAGTATATATTACGAACTGGCATGTAGAAGAGAGAGCGGAAACTGAATGCTGTGGCCAAATGGCACCGTATTTCATAAAAACATTAGAAATAAAAACTCAGTACTATAATAAAGAACTTCTAAAACATCAATTCTACCTTGAAAACAGGGATCTGTTTTCAACTGCAAAATCAGATAAGGTCTTGATTTCTCATGCTAGCTGATGTCTTCTGGCTTTATGATCAATTTATCATGTCCCTTGTTCTACTATATATGCCAGAAATGAGATACAGTTTCAGCTCATCATGCTTTTTCTTTCCTGTTCTTAGAAGTCATTTTGTAAGACTGATTTTATTTCTTTACTATAATGAAGCTTGTAACATTAAATTCAGTTTCCAGTGGATGTGGTACTTATTGACTATTTTGTTACCTTGTTCTTTTCTTTTTTAGATGTTCTTTGGTACCATAAGGACTAGTCCCAGATAGAGCTCATGTGCAGAACCAATAGCTGAATGTTAAGTCAGCACTTGTCTAAGTCCCACTGAATTAATGAGTCTTTCTAATTGGGATGGCAATTAGATTTCACCCCCATCCTTTTCATAGGAAATTACTGGTTTCTTTTAAATTATGTAATTCTTACGCAATTCACCAAACATGGTACTGTATAGATAAGAGAACCATAATCATGACAAAAATTAAGGGTGTTGCTTTTTCTGCTATATATTACTTTTAAAATACGAGACATCTCAACATTACATTTGTTTCAGAGGCCACCCCCCAACTGAGCCAGTTAGTTTCTTCATGGAGAAACCTCTTGGCCTTCATGTTGCTAAATGCCTCCTTTTAGTTTAATGAAAATGGAATGTATCAGCTATTTCATATGGGGTAAGCTTTCAAGAGCTTTATACTGTGAAGGCACCAAATCTTGCCTGATCTTGGAAGCTAAGGAGGGCCAGGTCTGGTTAGTACTTGGAAAGGAGACTACCAGGAAATACCAGGTGCTGTAAGCTATATTTCAGAAGATGGGAATGGAAATTAGTAGCATCACCATAAATCAAGAGGCAACCTGAAGGCACGTTATTTTTCTTTTAGTAAATTTTATTAAATATTTTCAAAATACATACAAACAAACAAAACAGAAAAAATAAACAGCGAATTATAACAACACACTAACAACAGAAACTAGAAAGAAAGAAAAAGAAAGAAAGAAAGAAAGAAAGAAAGAAATAAATTAAATACTAAAAATAACTAAAGACAATGAAAACACTAAGACAAAGAAATATACTGTACATTGGTCTCCAGCTTTCCTTACAAAGATTATATATAACTCTATGAAGTAAGTTTTGTCATATAAATATCACTGAAATGCTTCAACTGCTACATTTCCAGATATACTGATTGTCAAAAACTACCTCTTACTGTTAAGTTCTAAAGGACATAAAGAACCCTTCACGCTCTATGCTATAAAGATCTTTTTTCCTTGTCATCCTTGTAGTTTTACCAATAGCAAACATATATAGGGCAGTGCTCTGGGACAAGGACTAGGGCAGTGTGTCATCAGTAGAAACGAATGAGGTAAAGCAGTCTTTCACCTGTAAATTAGATTAGGGTGCATGCCTCAAATTCTGTGACTCACAGGATCCTGCTTCCTGTTAGCTATAATAAATCCCAGGGTCACTCAATTATAAACCGGCTTGCTTAGCAATGCCAAGGAATGTCCATGAGAGAACCATGATGAGTCATGGAGTGGACAGCAGGCGGCTAATATGTGCACCCAGTTCTGCCTCACCGAAGTGTTCTTCCGCTAGGAATTAAACCACCAGCTCTCTATTCAGCTAACTGGGGCAAGGCCAAAAGGTATTTCAGGTGAGTATGGTAGAAGATACAGATAAGGTGAGCGTGTGTCCGTTGGGTTAAACCTTCCCAGTCTTTTGAGAGAGTTTGTTAAGGTTGTTGTATCTGTTGGGGTAAAGCTGTTTGTGTGAGCTGGGAGGAGCCTTGCTTGTGTGCTCATTAGCCATAGAATCATGGAGTTGGAAGAGACCACAAGGGCCATCGAGTCCAGTCCACTGCCATGCAAAAAGTGTTCTATTGTGTTTCGGAGAGCTTAGGTCTATTGGGTTAAGGCTGATTGTTTTGAGTGAGCTGAGTGGAGACTTGATAATGCGCTCATCTGTGTTCTATTGTCCTACTGTGTCTAGTCCCAAGTACTCTGCCCAGGCACATAGTCTTGGCGGGAGGGCATCGACTGAGAGGACGCAAGTCAGAGACTTGGTTGAGGGAGGAACTAGCAGCCACTATCTCTCTATATAACTGCAGCCCCAGGCCTGGGAGCTTGGTGAACAGGAGCTTGGCCAACAGGCATTTTGCTGGGGCATTTTGAGAGGGAGGCCTAGAGTTCTATTTCAGTGCCTTCCTAAAACTACTGAATATAGGTAGTGAGGGAGCTGCTGCTATGGTATGTTTGTGTCCTTGTCCTCGCTTGCTTTACAGACAATTTCCTTGCCCTGAAGGTGAGAAAGGCAACAAGGGGATCAGCTGTTTTAGAACTGATCCTAACCAGCAATGATGACTTGGTTAATGGAGTGGAAGTGATAGGATCATTAGGCAGGAGCAACCGTGTTCTCCTGGAGTTTGTTATACAGTAGAAATGGGAAGCCAGGCATAGCCAGACATGCATTCTAGACTTTAAGAAAGTTCATTTTAGTAAACTTAGGGAAACACTGGGTGTAAATCCCATAGTCAGCAATACTAAAAGAGAAGGGAGTTCATGATGGATGAGAATTTCTTGAAAGTGAGATACTGAAGGAACAATTTCAAAGAGTTCCAATGAAGAGAAAAAAAAATGGGAGGTGTCTAAAGAACTTTCAACTGAGTAAATTTTTAAAAGGGGCATATATAAGAAATAGAAAAAAAAGGAGGAAATCACCAAAGAGGAATTCAAACAAATGGACAGCATGTGTAGGGAGAAAGTCAGAAAAGTTAAAGTAGGGAATGAATTCAGGCTTGCTAGAAAGGTTAAAAACAATAAAAGGGCTGTTTTAGTTATGTCCGTAGCAAAAGGAAGAAAAAGGCAATGGTAGACTGGTACACGGAGAAGATGGCAAAATGCTAATAGGGAAAACACAGAACTACTGAACACCTTCTTTGCCTCGGTCTTCTCCCAAAAGGGAAAATAGTGCTCAGTTTGGGGAAAAGAAAACAGACGATGCAGTAGGGAAAATGCAGCACAGAATAGCTAAAAAGGTAATACAGGAATACCTGTCTACTCTAAACAAATTCAAGTCTCCAAGGCCAGATGAACTACATCCAAGGGTGTTAAAAGAACTAGCAGAAGTAATCTCAGAACCACTGGAAATAATTTTTCAGAATTCCTGGATAACAGGAGAAATCCCAGCAGACTGGAGGAAGGCAAATGCTGTCCCCATCTTCAAAAAGGGAAAAAAGAGGACCCAAATGATTACTGCCCAGTCAGCATTAATACCAAGAAAGATTCTAGAGAAGATCATTAAACAGACAGTCTGTAAACATTTAGAAAGGAGTGTCATGATCACTAAAAGTCGACATGGATTTCTCAAAAACAGGTCATGCCAGACTAATCTTATCTCTTTTTTTGACAGAATTACAAGCTTGGTTGATGAAGGGATGTAGCATTTCAGTAAGGCCTTTGACAAGGACCTCCATGTTATTCTTGCAAACAAGCTAGTAAAATGTGGGCTAGACAATGCCATTGTTAGATAGATTTGTAATTGTTTGACCAATCAAATCCAAAGGGTGCTCACCAATGGCTCCTTTTTATCATGGACAGACATGACTAGTGGGGTACCACAGGGTTCTGTCCCGGGCCCAGCGCTATTCAACATTTTTATCAGTTACCTGGATGGTAGAATAGAGGGCATGCTTATCAAATTTGCAGATGACACCAAATAAGAAGGGGTAGCTAATACTCCAGAGGACAGCATCAGAATTCAAAATAGCCTTAACAGATTAGAGAAATGGGCCAAAACTAACAAAATAAATTTCAGTAATGAGAAATGTAAGGTACTGCACTTACGCAGAAAAAAATGAAATGCACAGATACAGGATGAATGACACCTAGCTTGACCACAGTACGTGTGAAAGGAATCTAGGAGTCTTAGTAGACCATAATCTAAACATGAGTCAATAATGTGATGTGGTAGCTTTAAAAGCCAATGTCATATTAGGCTGCATCAGTAGAAGCATAGTGTCTAGATTGATGGAAATAATAGCACCACTGTGTTCAACTTTGGTCAGACCCCACCTGAAATACTGTGTCCAGTTCTGGACACCACAATTCAAGAAAGATATTGACAAGCTGGAACATGTCCAGAGGGTAAGCAAAATCATAAAAGACCTGGAAATCATTCCCTATGAGGAGTGGCTTAGGGAACTGGGGTCTCTATCACACTACACTGTTATAGCACTATTATTCCACTTTAATTGCCCTGGCTGCAACCTGTGGAATTCTGGGGTTTGTAGTTTGATGAGGCACTGGAGCTATCTGGCTGAGAATTCTAAATGCCTCTCCCTAAACTGCAGATCCCGTGATTCCATGCGATATTGCCATGGCAGTTAAAGTGGAATAATAGTGCTATAATGGTGCAGTATAAGACCCTGGACATGTTTAGCTTGGAGAAAATAAGTTTAAGAGGTCAAAGAGCTCTCCGGCTGAGAATTCTAAATGCTTCTCCCTAAACTACAATTTCCACACTAGACTGTTATAGTGCTATTATTCCACTTTCAATATCTTATGGAATCCTGGGGTTTGCAGTTTAGAGAGGGGCCTCAAAGGCCCCTCCCTAAACTGCAAACCTCAGGATTCCATAGGATGTTGAAAGTAGAATAATAGCACTATAACAGTCTAGTGTGGAAATGATCTAAAAGAGCTCATTGTGAAAATAAAGACCAGTTAGCCTTAAAGGTGCTGCCACATCCCCTTGAAGGGAACTGTAGTGAACTTAGCTCTTGGATGTGTCAACAGTGTCTCAGCCACACAGATCTCCTTCCCACTAAAGAGGCAGCCATAGCTCTTGGCATGAAGCTGAGGGAACCCAGAGTACCATCAGTGATGTATGAATGGGACTTACACAATTTAATGAGGTCTTTCAGGTGTGCTTTTCACTCTCAGTTAACGTTAATAAGGATTGCAGTTACATTTCATCCAAAACATAATTGTGGCAGCCGAGCAGGGGTAGGCACTGTGCAGCATGTGGACTGTATGAGGCCCCTGGACCTCACTCTTGTGGCCCTGATATTCCCTGCTAGTGGTCTAAAGTCTGCCAACCCCCCAATTTAAAAAAAAGGTACAACTTTCAGATAATTTTTCCTCTCAAACCATGCAGAAAACATCTTAAGTGCATGAAAACATGTGAAAATTCTCTCTACCCTGAAGGACCCCAGACTACCCCCAAACACATCCATTTCTCTTTACATTCTGTTACTGCCATTGCTAGCCAGAGCTTGTGGGACATTAAAAGATATCTTTTGATATCAATAATTCGGCCTTCTCTACCCATTCCTCTCCACGTGCTTGCGAGGCCCCCGGACAAGCACGCACACAGGTGCGGCCGACAATAGCCGAACCATTCACATCCCAATCTAGGCAGGCCAGTCATTGCCGAATGCAGCTTCAGGAGACCTCAAGGCAAGTACCACATTATGTATGCACGCAACTTTCAAAAGATCCTCTGCCCCGCGCAGGCAGCTTGATGATCGGACTATACAACGCTCAAGCACTCCGCGTTTGCATACTGGCTACTCTATTGACAATTTGGCTATAACTCAATCATTCAAATACTGACCTTTCGGAGGCTTTGTCTCCAGCCCCAAATCTATTGTTTTCCCCAAGTACGAACTAGCCTGCGGTCACAATTCTCCTTATAAAAAACCCTGACGTTGAGCGCTTCCTCGGATCGCTCTTGGCTTCCATCCCGCCATGCTGTCGCTTTGTCCAGCGAGCCTTCCCCTCAGCCCCACGTGCTGAGATCCACGCACCCCAGCTTCTCCGCTTCTAACCGAGCTTCAGGACAGGTATAGTATTTCCCATACCAAACCTCCTCAAAAATCCCTCTATCTGCTACTACCTTTCTTTCTATAGTTTCTTGCATGAGTGTGTTGCATACATTTGTTTGATTGTGCTTAAATAAAACAATTATTAATTTCAACATCTGTCTCATCCTTGACTCGGCCTGACCCCGTAGACATAGGGTTCAAGATCTCGCTATGTTACCCTGCCTCTCACATTGCCAACTTATGCTCTGTGCTAATTCCCTCCCCATTGTTGTGAGCACATTTAGGTGTCCCTCCCGGGACCCCCAGAAATCAGGGTAACAATTCCCACATAAAATGGCAACAGCAAGTGATGCAATATTGTCATGAGGGACAGCTATTTTAAGAGGAACTGCAGAAGAAAACAAAGGTATTTGGGCTTGCGTGTGGAAGGGTCTGAAGGGAAAATTGGCCCCTGGTCCTCACTCAGTTGCCCACCCTGCCGTAGAGGCCATTTTAATTACAAGAACAGGTGCCTCATCCACCCTTAAAAAGCCACCTTAGTTTTGTTTTGTTTTTTTGACCCAGATCTTTGAGGAGAACATCACTTTTCTGTAGACCTAGGGCCCTGGACAGAAAGGCTGGTACTGGAATATCTTCCAAACCAAGCACTATGCTAGAAAATAAAAGAATTTGAGCTATATTTGTCCTTATCTCACCCTGCAAAGGAGAACCCACTCAGCCTTCATCAGTTGTCAAAGTTTGGTGGAAAGGGAGCATCTTTGTTAGAAACTTTGGATTCTGGAAACATTTGCCACCCCCCAGGCTCTGAAGTGTCAGGCCTTCTGGGACTTTTTGCCATCTGTAGATATGAAGCAAAGCCAACAAACATGTAAGCACTTGAAGAAAGCCATTCACATTCAAGAAAGTAGACTCTTCTACAAGACCTAAGGCAGAACTGTCACAGCGATATTTGTCAGGCTGGTCCTGCAGGGAGAAAGCATGCACAAGAACTAAATCCACTTCTTTATCCTGTGCAGATTGACTCACAATAACCAAAGCCTTCAGGTTTGGGAAGAAGGAAAATTTTCTGTGGAATGCAGGCAAAGAGGAGACAAAGCCTTCAAAAGATTCCCCTATCACCCTTCTGCACCTCTCGGAAGAAGTGAGGAAGAGATTCCATAGGACAGAGCTTTCCAAACTTTTCATGTTGGTGACACACTTTTTGGATATGTATCATGTTGCGACACAGTAATTCAGTTTTACTAGCAAACCGGAGGTTAAACCAACCTTTTATAAGAGATACAGACACATACATAAATTGTAATAACAAAATGTGTGGGGACACAACATATCTCATGAAAACCTTTCATATATTTTTAAAGATATATGAGTTATAACATACATTTCCAAGATTGTAGGTGACACACCTACACACTGCAGGCGACACACTAATGTGTTGCGGCACACCATTTGGAAAGCCCTGCCATAGGATCACCATGTCATGGTGGAACCAGGAAAGTTGGGAGCACTCTGCTTGTCTTGGGAGCAGTTTGTTAACTCTCTCACAGTGGCAGACTTTAATTTACAGATTTAATAGTCCTTTAATTTACAAATTTAACAGTCCTCACTGAATAATAGGATTTGGATTTGTGGAATAGGCATTAAAGTCAGGCCTGCAGCACCACATAGTGGTGGCTGAAATGCCATTAAGTCAGATAATAATAAAAAAAATGTGCTGGGAAATCAAAATGGCCATCTACTGTTTAAAATTAAGTAACATGGCCACGCTGAGCAAGGTGGGGATGTAACTGCAAGGTGTTTCCCTACAATATGAACTCACACATAGTTAAGGCTTTGGGCACTTTTTTCACAACCTAGTGAAAAGCGCACAACTCATCTCAGTGCTTACTGATTCTCCTACTTATTGGTTCACCAGAATCCTACATTTCTTAGTTTGCTCCTTCCACATTGTGACAAAGTCTGCTTTTTCTCCTCGCAGACTGGTATGGCAGCTTCTCCCCAGCCCCCAGACTGCTAAAGTGCTTTGTCACTTTATACAGCTCTGGCTTTCCCTTTAAAATAGTACCTTCATATAAAAAGGATATAGCCTTTCATTTGTTATTTAGAATAAGTTACTGATCTATGATAGCGTGTTTCAGTTTGGTTAGAATTACTGAAAATTATTCAGCTGAGTCAAAATTTATAAAAATATACTATAATCTTTATTAAAACAACAAACAGAATAAAGTATTGGTTTTGTATGTATGTCTAAGCTTAAACAGATCTTTAGAATGTGTTTAAAGTTTCTTATATCTTTACATCAGCATAAAGGCACAGGTATCACACATACAACCCTCTGGGTTTCTCTCTGGAGTTGCCATTTTGGTTGCCTAGCAAGGTGTTGCTGGGCAGCTTCTGTGACACCCAGGATAACTACTCCCCTGGACTCCATCACACACATGTATAGTAATGTCCATCGTGCTATCGAAGTCAAGCTCAGTGGCCACAAAGGCACTGTTAGGAGTTTTGGTTGCAATTCTAAACTCTGAGGAGGCTGAAACACCTAGGAAAACAATTATTGCTACTTCAGAGGCTTGTAATGCAGCAAGTACAGTGAATGCAGGTGGCTTTTGTTCTTCCGTATGGCTGCTTAGTGGGATGCAGGGAGTCTTCAAAATATGAACGTCGCAAATGGAGCATTGTTGAGTCTTGTTGGTCTGCTCACCCAGTCTGCCACTGTGAGAGAGCTAACAGATTGCTCCTAACACAAAAACAAGCCTAGAGGACCTGGAGATAGCTTTTTGCTCAATCACTATGCCAAAGGAGATTAAAGGAGAGCAAACAGAAAGGAAGAGCAGACAGGACTTCTTTTTTAAAGAATGAACTGTTATTATTTATTTATTGAAATTTTTGTATCTCTTCCTATAGCACACCGTCTCAGGGAGATGTAAAATAAAATCAGTTTAACCAAATTAAACAATATAGAAGAATAAGAAACAATTTAAATAAACTACAGCATGTTAAACAATTTGTCAGGTTAAAACAAGATAGTTAAAAACCATAATGTGTGCAAATGTGGATAAAATCAATTATGCCCCAGAGGCTTTAAGGAAAAGCCATGTTTCAGTTGGTGCCAGCATGGTACCTATGTTGGCACCAATTGGGCCTCTGAGGTATTCCATGACCGGGGTGCTACAGCACAGAAGATCCTCTCCCACATCCTTTGAGGGAATATTGGCCGTTACAGTGAGATACCCAGGAGGGCTCCTCCTCCAGATCTCAGTCCTCTGACAGATAAACAGAAGGAGAGGTGAGCCCGCTGAAAGAAGGAGCTGAACAGTGAAGAGAGCCTATCATGGACATCGGGCAGGTAAAAGAGATGGAGGAGCCAAGGGGTTCAGTGCAAAGTTTAAGACTGTGTGACTCTTGACTCTCCAGAAGAGCAATGGGATTAATTCATGGCTTGTTTTCCATTGGCAGAGAAGCTGTGGGTAAAACTAGGTTTCCTTTAAAAGACACACCTGCTGTGGCTTAGACTATTTCTCCATGCCAGATTTCCTCATAATCAGGAAGTGGGAAACAATTGATGACCACTTTGGTATTGATTACAGGAACACTTTTTTGTCATATAAACACAGAGATGGTATTCACAATTGTCTATTTGCCTTGGAGACTTCCTGGGTTCATCTTTATACTGTCAACACAATGTGAATGCTTCTAGATCTTGACAGTGGAGAGGAGGAAGCAAGTGACATATGCAATGCTCTGTGGCGTACAGAGATGGTTGTAGCAGCCAGGAACCTTTTCTTTTCTTTTCCAAGCCCATTTAGCAACCTGCAACTGGGATGTAGCAGCTTTGCCTTGTGTAGGAGGCAAGAGAGAACAGGGCATTCTCCCACATAGGGAGCTGCTGCCTTTCTTGCTGTGGAGTGGTACCACTCATGGATAGGGACTTGAAAATCACAGAGGATTGGGATGCTGCTATCCTGAGTTGTAAAGTGAAGGAAGCTCATAAAAACATTAGTAGCTGTATCAAGTTAACACATACGTTTACATGTTTGCATTCCTTGCAAAAGCGGGCTGAGTGAGGAGTTTGCAAGTGCTACTGTGATGAGCGTGCAGGTTTTTGAACTGCAGCTACACATCTTGCCTAAAATAAAGATTTGGGTTTTGTTTTTGTTTTTTTTAAATGAAGAAAAGAAGCTTGTGCATTCCAACCCATATGAACAAGTCCACAAAAGCCATTTCCCCTCTTGGCATCTATCTCCTCTAGGCAATATCTCTCTGTGATAACAGCGTAAGTACAGTTTTTTAAAACTGCTATTTGTACCCTGTTAAAAGCACTAATTAAGTGTCACCATACCTATGCAGACTGTAGGGGTTGAGAATATATAATCTCATGTAAAAAGCCCTAATGTAATGTAATATCACTGTGACTGACTGTGCAGGTACGGGTTAAGCCAGAAGCTTCATTTCTGAGTACCTCAAAATGTATAGCAGAAAATGGATCAATGCACATGTGTTTCACCACTGCTAATTTTCTGAGATATCCTTCAATTATCATGTCTCATGTATAGCATAACATAATTATGCTACCAGCTGGCCACCAGAAACTTCACGAGTATAACTTGATCTTCAACTGGATCAGGAGCCAGCAAGTTTGAAGTCAATGGCCAATTCATCCTCAAAAGCAAACCCAATCCAGCTGATGTGGATTGGGGAAGATCTGTCAGTCCATTCACAGCATAATATGTGTTTCACATAGAGAAAGTCCCAGGTTCAATCCCTGGTATCTCCAAGTACAGCCAGGAAAGTCTGAAAGCCTAACCAAGGACAAGAAGGAAAGAACTGCCATTAAGATGCAAGTCCAGGATGAGGTAGATAAAATAGGGCTAACAAACAGAAGAAGCCTACCTATACTCTCAATCCAGCCCATAGCTCAATATTTAGTTGGGAATCTGCCCATGGTGAGGCATTAAAATGGAACAGGAATATGGAGTCTGAAATCAGGTTCATGACTGGACCAAGGCACACAATGTCAAATGGGAAGTGAATTCTGGGACCAGATTTAGTAGGTTGTTGTGTGGCAGATTACTCTCAGAGAAGCACTTCTGGGTTTCCTACCCAGTGCATGTGACTGCCAGAAAGAAAGGCATTTTCACCATCTCAGGCCTGAACCATGATCATGGGAAGCTGCCCCGTGGATACAACCTACCAATGTTTGTGATTTTCTTGGTCATTCCCTCCCACAGAAACATTTCTTCATGGTGCATTCACAAAAATGTAAGACTTCAGTCAAAGAATGCCAGTTATAATTTAATCCATTCATCATGTTGTCTAGAGACACTGCATGTCTAGTTTATTTCCTGCACCAAGCTGTAGAGAGCCCCTTCCCCTGCAAAAACAAGACAAACAAAGCAAACTGTCTTCCATCTTCATTCAAAGGGCAGAAACACAGGAATGCAAAAGTGAATTCACCAAGTCTTTCAGCCCGTTATATGAGAATACTGCCAATTCACCAGCTTTCTTTAAGGAACACCACTTCTCTCTGGATCTGACCTCTGTGTTGAAACAACTTTCCAGACTGGGAGAATATCTGAATACTCTTCAATCTCCAACTTAAGACGCCTTTTTACTTCTGCTTAACTTAGCTCAATAGTATGCACAGACTTCAAGTCTCGCTGAATGTTTTTTCTCTTTCGGCCCAGGCCTGTTGGAGCTGATTAAGAAGTGTCAGCAGAAGAGAATCTAGTACTGCCAGACCTTTCCAAGAACATCTAAGTCCCCTGCAAAAACAAATAAGTCCCCATAAATGAACAGCTTGGATTATTTTTCCTATAGGGCACAGGTAAGCAACTGCCAGAATTCTGGGGAGTTTACATTGGCCCCCCTGGGAGCACTACCCCATGCTCCCTGCCCACGCTGTTTTGGGCCCAGAAGAGGCCCTTATTTAACAAGGAAATAAACTGCAACTCAACTTCTGGTTTACTACTGTGTTACCCAAAGGCCTCACTTGGGCCCAAAACAGTTGAGGCAAGTCTAAAATATGGCTAAACTATCCCCCACATCTGGTGTGTGTGTATTTTGAGTCAAAAATTGCTCTTGGGGAAAAAATTGAGAAATGGAGGATGCAAAAACATCCCTGGAAATGGAAATGTCCCATCCACTCACTACAGAATAACATCAACATTTTTACCGAGAAACACAACTCCTGAAAGTCCCTTACCTGTTGTCTAGAAGCACCAAGCCATGTGACTCTAACTCTTGCACCTCCTCTGATTGACCAAAGACATCCCACAGACTGAGGTCAGGAGCAAACTGTAGCCAGTGCTGGGAGGGGGAAAAAAAAACCTAATGTAAAAAATTGAGTTATTTCAGAACTTTGAAAAACTACCTTTGAGGATAATCTTGTACTCAAGCACCAGTCATAAATATATGTTTCTTCAGAGTCAGATATCAAGCCGTTGTTGTTGTTGTTGTTTTGTGCCTTTAAATTGTGTCCAATTTATGGTGACCCGTAGGTGAACCTTTCATGGGGTTTTCTGGGGCTGAGAGTGGGTGATATACCCAAGGTCACCCAGTGGGTTTCCACAGCTGAGCAGGAAACTGAACCCTTGTCTCCAGAGTGGCAGCCGAACACTACACCATGCAGGCTCTCACTATCAAGTCTACTCAGTGAATTTGTCCCACCGGGACCATTTCAGCCCTACACTGTTATAGTGCTATTATTCTATTTTCAATATCCTGTGGAATTCTGGGGTTTGTAGTTTACTGAGGCCAAAGAGCTCTCTGGCTGAGAATTCTAAAAGCCCCTCTCTAAACTGCAAACCCCAGGATTCCATAGGATGTTAAAAGTGGAACAATAGCACCATAACAGTGTAGTGTGGAAATGGCCTAAGTCTCTGAGCGCCAACAAGTGACTATTCACTGACTAAATTTCTGAATAGGCAGACTGTTTAGGAGAAAAAGGGAGATGGAATAAGATGGTGTTTCTCCAATGCTGCTCCATCTACGGTCTCTGGAATTAGGGCATAAAAGTTTCAAGTCCACTCAATCAAATGCAAGTACCCCAGCTGCTGCCACCATTCCCAAGGTATAGAAATCTCACCTGATGCGTAATTCCCACATCCATGCGGAGTCCCAGCATCAGAACCTCCTCCAATCTACGTAAAAGAGATAGACATAGGATCTAGCACTCTCCAGCAATGTAAGCAAAGTCATCAGGATGCAACACTTCATGAAAAATATCCCATTATTTTAATAGTTTAGCTTCCAAAACACATGTACAACTTACAGTCTATAATTGTAATAATGTAAACAACATACTTAGCACTTAGATAATGCTTTAGACTGTGCAAAGCATTCTGCACACAGTTTTTCAGTATTCCTGTACATTAGATACCATCATCCCTATATTGCAGATAGGACACTCAGCAAATATGGCATACCTAAGGGAATCTAATGAGTTCATGACTCTGCCAAAATCTGAAGTCTTTTCAACTGATTCAGTTTTGAGGAATACCACTCAAGAAGATGGAAAGGAAATAAGAGACTTCATTTCGAAGCCATCAGCCTCCCCATATCTGCTTTTACTCACATTTCCAGTTGGCTCTGTGGAGTCTGCTTCCGGGTTGCATGGCCGAACGCCAGCACTTCCTTCATCCATATATCTGGTTCCAGAGTCTGTATTCTAGCCTCTCGATAGATTTTGCCATTTCCCCATGGCACAAATCTTCCATGGGCCCCTGGGAAAGGGGAGCAAATGAGTCAATGCTGTTTCTTGATCTCTACATGAGGCAATCGTACAAGAAGCAATTGTCTAGCTGCCCAGAAATAGGTGCTGATAGATGGCAGAGGCCATCCCTTTTTAACTCCCCATGTTTAACATGAAACACTGTTGAAACTGTGCCATCTGAAAAGTACTTCACTAAACCCAGTTTGGGATGCTGCTGTTTTCACTGAATACAGGACCTGGGCCTACTCTCCCGAAGCAAGCTCACCTGGTCCAAGTCCAATATATTGACTGCCTCGCCAATAAGAGAGGTTGTGAGTACTAAGTGCTCCCTGTAGGAGAAAATTAAAAAAAAAGGTATAAAATAGTAAGAGATTGCTAGCCTTTGCACAAGTATTACATGATGCTGGATGGATTTCACTGACTGATTCCGAGCAATACTTAGCTCCTCCCAGGTGCTGGTATTCACATTTGCTTAAATATGAGACTTCTCCTTTGTTGTAACAGCTTTCTTTCTTTCTTTCACTGAGAATCAAGCCTCGTATCTGACTGTCAGGCCCTTTCCACACTGTGGCCCTACGCTGGCATAGGGATGCGCTGAAGCTGGTCCACAACACATGCTACCACACAATGTCATCACAGTCCCACTCCTGTTGCATCCCCAGCTGCCGCAATGGTACATTATAGGCTACATTTGTATGACGATCGCATGGGCTGGAGCCATGCGCTATCAAGGTGCTTCCTTCCTCAGTGCAGCACCGGAAGGGGCCGGAAGAAATGGAGAAGGAAGGAGCGTGCCCTGAGTGCCACCATCTGCTGGCAGCTGGCCAGGTGCAGAGGGAACTGTTCAGGAGATGCTGTCATCTTGGCAATGGCACTGCTGGGATGACACTGTTGTGATGCTGAAAAGTGGTAAGCTACAGAAAGAGCATCAGTCTCAGACTGTACTGCCATGAAACATGCCCTGCTCTTGTTAAGAGGACATCCTTGGACAATATTCCTTTCACTTGTGAAGCAGAAAGACATTCACTCCTCCCTCCCAGATGCAGTTACACAACAAGCAAACTTATTTCATTATCAGGAACTTCCAGATTATTTTGGTTTACTCCCTTCTGCTTGGGTTATACATCAAAGGAAAAATACTTACATTCCGAGCAAAGTTGGAGACCTCATATTGATGAAAACCTGCATTCTGCAGAATGTGTCTTGCACGCTCATACATTTCTGATACAATGTCTGGATCAGGCAGGGGCAGAGAGCCCTGAGTGACCTGTTTGAAGAGTGAAGTCCCTCTCTCCAGTGTCAGCTGATAGAGAGAAATGTGGTCATCACACACTGCAAGCAACGCTTCCAGATCCTGAACCCAGGAGGCAGTGGTTTGGTCTGGGAGGCCAAAAATGAGGTCAACAGATATACGGCCTGGAAAAAATCTCTTGGCTTCTTCTAAAGTTCTCAGAGCATCACAAGCTGAGTGGTTCCTTCCAAGCAGCTGGAGTTCTGCATCATCAAGGGACTACAGAGAAGGAAAACATGGGTATGCTGGACCTTTTTGTAGCAGGAAAAAAATGAAACAAGAGGTTTGGGCAAATATATGACTGATGCGAAAAGCATATTAAACAATGTATGTAAACACATGCCTATAAACAGCAAACAAGAATCAATGAGTGCAAAGAGTAAAAAGCAGCACAGTAAGACCCTGAGAGGAAAAATATACTTCAAACGGGAAATCCCTGACTTCTTTTTCTCTCTGCTGAAACATGGCTATTGCATTGACCAAAGCAGCAGTGAAAGTGTTTCTTTAAACATTTTCCGGTGTTCTTTTCTCAATTAAGTCCATTCCTCCTGGGATTGGCTTTTGCATGAATTATTCTGAGGTAATAATTCTGTAATTACTTGTTTTCTGCTTTTGTCACTCTCACCAGGGAGGGAGCGGTGGAAGGAACTGATGAGTAAGGTAGGACAGACTAGGTAACCCTTTGGCCCTCTCCAGCTTTACAGTTCTTTGAAAGTGGTGTGTCTCTTCACTCACCTGGATGCCAATAGAAAGCCGATTGACGCCCGCTTTCTGGAACTCGGCAAGGCATAAGGCATCTGCTGAAGTGGGATTGGCTTCCAGTGTAACTTCAGTGCCTTCTGCTAAATAGACCTCTTGGGAGATGGCATCCAGAACAGCTGCAAGGGTGAGTGGACTGGCCAAGCTTGGTGTCCCCCCACCAAAGTACACAGATGTGATTCTGCAAACCAAAGGAGAGGGAGGATGGGACACACTTGTGGAAACCAATACAGAACGATATTTGCCTCCCTAGCTTCTCCTGCTGAGTGTTTGATGTAAGGCTTCCTATTTATCCAAAGAGAACCAGCACAGTGCAGTGGTCTGAGTGTTGGACAAGGACCAGGGCTTGAATCTCCACGCAGTTATGGAAACCCAACTGCTGATAGTGGGCAAGTCACACTCTCTCAGCCTCAGAGGAAGGCAGTGACATACCTCCTCAGAATAAATATTGCCAAAAAAATCCTAGAACAGGGTTGCCATAAGAGTCAACTTGAAGGCATGTAACAACCACTGCAACCGCTCCAGAAGATTGTTCTGATTTTTACAAGTTCTTACTCAAACCACTGCCTTAACAATGAAGTAATCCAATAAAATGTTGGTCTTATTGCTAAGTGATAATACCCCAAACACAAGTGTTTTTCCTAGATTATAAAATAAAAATAAAACCTATCTATATCTATCATGCATCCCTATTCTTTCTAAGGCTCCTAACTACAAATCCTGATTCTTTAATACTTTCCTTCTCCTCTTCCACTGTTACTTACCTCTGGACTTGGCTGAGTTGTACCAAGGTCCTTGCCTCCTGAATGAGGCAATTCCTCATTCTGGTCTCATCAACATTTCTGGAGATGTACTTGTTGAAGTTGCAGTAGCTGCAGCGTTTCTCACAATATGGCCACTGAGAGACAAAGGAAACAAGAAAATGCTTGCTCATAAAGCATTTTGCTTCCAGTATCATCACCTGGGTGAGTCTCAACATCACTTCCATCTCACCTTAACAAGGTGAAAACATATCCATTCACTAGGAACAATCATCAACAATTTTAGTCTGCACTCTGTTCTACTCACGGTGACCAGCATGTTTAGAAATTAACAGAGAAACTATTCAGAATATTGAATATACCATATTACACTGTGAAACTTTCCCCAGTGCCACCATAGTTTTCATCTTCTCTGCTAAATGCCAACCCGAGCAGAACCCTCTCATCCTATCTCAGGAAGATTCTCTAGCTTTGGTTAACTTGCACCAAAATAGCCATCATAAACAGAATATGGTACCTCCTCATAATATTTCTGTAGGTCATCTGCACACTACACTGTTATAGTGCTATTGTTCCACTTTCAACATCCTGTGGAATTCTGGGGTTTGTGGTTTACGGAGGCCGAACAGCATTCTGGCTGCGAATTCTAAAGGCCCCTCCCTAAACTGCAAACCCAAGGATTCCACAGGATGTTGAAAGTGGAATAATAGCACTGTAACGGTGTAGTGCGGAAATGGCTTTTAGCGTGTAGGTGATATATTTAAGGGAATACAGTTGGCCTTCCAACTGGCTTGTGGGTTTGAATTTCACAGATTTGATTATTTGCAAATTTCTTCAACCCCTGCCCCCCCAACTTCAGGCACTTTTTTTCTGGGGGAACCTTCCCTCTAGTTCCAATCAGGCTATGCAGCCCTTTAAAAACCCACCTCTGGTTCTTCCCCTTCTCCACCAGCTGCTGCCTAGTCAGCTAGGAATGACTCGCAGTCCAATCTCTCAGCTCCACAAACCCCCTCCCATTGCCCCCCATATACCCAAGGAAGGAGATGGGAAAGAGAGAGAGAAAGGGTGACCACGTTGACTCACCCCGTTTCCATAATCTGGTTTGGACCCTGAGTGCCCGCTCTCCCCACTATGCTTTGGCCCCCTTCGCATAGACACACAGACACATTTTGATATTTGTGGTTTTTCCACTTTTGCACGGGTTCTGCAACCCTAACACTAGCAACTGTGGAGGGATAACTGTATTTTTTATTCCCCATTGAATTTGCCATGATTAAGCAGAACCATGTGTCTTAAATCCATGCATGGAAAATAATGGTCTGGAAGCATCTTACATATAAATTAACCTTGAATAATAATAAATAAAAGGAGGAAGAATGAATGAATGAGAATGAATAAGAACCAGGGAAAGTGTAACACAGCTCAAGATGGTTTTCTGTATTTATGTCACAATACCTAGGTGATCTAGAATGAAATCAGTGTTCAATTGGGATGATCCTGAACAGAGATTTTGAATATGGAGGGAAATATGCTATTTTAATATCACTCTAAAGCTTGCCCAATCCACAGAATTAAGCAGATGGTTTTTCCAAAGCTAGTGTGTGTGTTAGGTGCTTTCAAGCTGACTTCTTATGGCAAACCTATCACAGGGTTTTCTTGGCAAGATTTCTTCAGTGGTTTGCCACTGTCTTCCTCAAGGCTGAATGTAACTTGCTCAAGGTCACCCAGTCGGTTTCTGTAGCTGAGTGGGGATGTCTTAGTCAAACACCCAACCCGCTACCTAACCAAAAACATCATACAGGAGAGCCCTTTGGGGAACGTAGAACATATTGCAAGTGGGGTGTATACATGTCCTTGAATACTTCTCTATGTTAGCCACCTTACAAAAGCTCCACGTGCATGAAAAACCAGCATGCTGAGACTAAGCCAGAAGCATTCTTCCTGACATGTTAATAGCTTGCTTAACAAGTATAAGAACATTCAAACATGCAGCCTTTCTTTAGTCTGAAATCAAATCACATAGCTCAAAAAGTTGTTTACTATGCAATATTTCTATGTAGCTTGGCTAAAAAAAGGTAGGCACCAGACTGAAGTGGAATAGCAAGAAGGCTGAAAACCAGCCATAAAAAAGTCCTGCATTTAAAGCTCGGGGGGAAAGTTGGACTACAGTTGGCCCTTCACATTTGCTAGAGTTAGGGGTACAGGACCTTTGCAAAAGTGGAAAAATTGGAAATCACCTCACCATGCCCTAGTGTGTGTCTGTCCCTCTGTCTGTGGGAAGGGGGCTGGGGCATGGTGAGGTGATTCAAACCCAGGATTCAAACTAGGCCAGGGAAAGGAGAAGGAAAGGGGGTGTATCGGGATGGTGGCCCTATATTTTCTCTTGCCCATCTCCTTCCTTGTGAGCGAGGCATTGGGAGAGGGTTTGTGATTCTGAAAAATATGCCTGTGAGTCATCCTCAGGCAGCTGCTGATGGAGGAGGACGCGGACCAAAGACAGGTTTTTAAGGGCTGCGTGGCCTCGCCAGAGCTGCCAAGAAGGAAGATTCCCTTGGAAAAGAAGCATCTGAAGTGGGAGGGAGGGGCTGAAAAAAATTGCAAATAATCAAATCTGTGAAAGTCAAATCCACAAATGTGGAGGGCCAACTGCATATTGCCACCTGGAATATGTTCTTAGAAGACTCTTAGATGCTTAAATATTTTGAAATACTTAATTTACACTTGCACCATTACCCAGCTCCCCCCCTCCCCTCCAATTATGTCCTGGAGTGAACTAAATATGAATTTTCTTCTCACACAACCCATTCCATACTGCATGCACTTGTCATAAGAGTATACAGCATTGCAGCCAGTTTTTGTTCTCCTGGAAGATTTGAGGGGCCTAAATACACTAGAATTAAAGTAACTTTATTGTTTGTCACCTTAATCTCCTGGGTAAAATTTACAGGATGAAAGTCTTGATGTAATAGGAAATCATGCTACCTATACTAACACTAACAGTGAAAATTCCACTATTTCTCCTTCTTACATTAAGAACAGGATTTTTATTTGTTCTTAGAAAACTTTTATTATACGGGTGCACATATGTACAACTTTGTTGTTGCGTGCCTTCAAACTGTTTCCAACTTATGGCGACCCTAAGGCAAACCTATCACAGGGTTTCCCGGGGCTGAGAGTCTGTGATGCACCCAAGGTCACCCAGTGGGTTTCCCTGGCCAAACATACAAAGCTGTTGACCAAAAGAATAAGAACCCTTCTAAGACCATGAATAAAATCACTCCATTAGATATCTAAGTCAGAATCATTCTAGGCCATACTTTTTCCGATTTCTATGCATGGATGTGAAAGTTGGACAAGGAAGAAACCTAACTGTCTAGTTTTAATTGTGCTTTTAATTGTATTTTTAATTGTACTTTAACTGTATTTTAATTGTACTTTTAACTATGATATTTTATATTTGTATTAACTGTTCTATGTATATTTTAACTGAGACTCTTAACTCCATCTATTCTGTACCCCGTCTTGAGTCTTGGGGAGAGGCCAGTAACAAAATTTATTATTATTAGGAAGAAAATCAACTTCTTTTAAGTGCGGCGCTGGAGAAGAATTCTGCGAATACTATGAACCACCAAAAAAAGAAATAAATGGGTCAGAGAGCAAATCAAACCCCAACTCCCCCTAGAAGCCAAGATGACTAAACTGAGACTGTCAGTTTGAAGGCATCATGAGAAGACGTGGCTCATCAGGAAAGACCATAACGCTTGACAACGTAAAAGGCAGCAGGAAAAGAGGAAGGCTGTATTGCAGACGGATTGATTCAACTGTGGGAGCTGCCACTGCCCCGCTTTTCCAAGGTCTGTTAATGATAGGGTGACTTGGGCCATTTCCGCACTAGACTGTCATGGCGCTATTATTCCGCTTTCAACATCCCATGGAATCCTCAAAGGCCCCTCCCTAAACTGCAAACCCCAGGATTCCATAGGATGTTGAAAGCGGAATAATAGCATATAACAGCCTAGTGCGGAAATGCCCTTGGACGCCTCTGATTCATCGGCCCGCCGTAGGCCGAAGCCAACCTGGCCAGAAACAACCACCGCGAAAGATACGAGGCGGCCTCTGGAAGCCCCTTCCTCAGCAGCCCGCATTCCGCGCAGGCGCACTTCCCACTTGGTAGGAGGAAGCCCCGCGGAGGCACCCAGGGCAGCAACTCTTTCACGGCTCCGAAAGCACAACTCAGGACGGTGACCCAACCCGCGAATATACGGCAAGGGGAGAGTCTTCCGTGCACCTCCGTTGGCATTCCAAGTTGTTAACGGAAAAAAAAAACTCCTTGTGAAGGGAGTACATTTCTGAATAAAGGGACTCTAATGACGACCCCCTGTTAAATTCCCAGGCCCTTGCGAGGTAGCCCGCGACGCTTATGCGCCTTCCTGCAGCCTGCGCATGCGCAGAAGGTCGTGGGCCGCGCGGCCTCAGTGACTCACATGGACGTAGAGGGCCGCTTCTTTCTCACGGGGCGGGCGGGTCGCTTGGGTGGCCGCGGGGGCGGGGAGCTGCGTCGGCGAGTGAATCCTCCTCAGGAGCCCCACAGGACACGCGGCCCGCATTTTGGCTACGAGGCGGCCCATGCTGCCGCCCGTAAGGACGGGTGGAGATTCCTCGCTCAGCGGCTGGTGGAAGCGGCTAGAAGAACCGCCCCCTCCCTCTGGGAAACACGGAGGAGGGGAGGTCAGGTCGATGCTTTAGCCGCCTCTTGAAGGGGAGGGAGCCGCAAATGTTTGCTTTCGTTATCGTGGAAAGGCAAAAAAGCAGTGCTGCGGCGTGTGCGCGGAGTGCCTTGCCCTGAGCCACTTCCCCACTATATTGTTATAATGCCTTTGTTCCACTTTCAACATCCTGTGGAATTCTGGGGTTTGTAGTTTCCTGAGGCCAAAGATCTCTCTGGCTAAGAATTCTAAAGGCCCCTCCCTAAACTGCAAGTCCCAGGATTCCATAGGAGGTTGAAAGTGGAATAATAGCACTGTAACAGTGTAGTGTGGAAATGGCCCCAGCTTAGAGAGGTAGGTGCATTTTTGCAAAGCTCCTGAGATGGCTTTAGGCTGGGGTTCTTGTTGTGAGCATGTGATTTTGTTGGGTCTAGGACCAGAGCTCCCTTTGGAAAAAGAGAAAGAAGCAACATGCACGGAAGCAAAGTACTGCAGTAGAGAGAGAGAGGCTTTCAAGAAAGTGCTGCTCCGTTGAATACCCGGTGGTTGGTTTTTAAGAAAAAGGAAAACTCCTTTGTAGAAATAAAGAGCTGACAAAAATGTCAAATGGTCGGCACAGAGAGAGGCCTGGTGTTTGTCCCTACCATTACATTTGGTCAACTCACCCTTTTCTCCTCTTGACCCCATGCAGCCCCATAGAACAGGACACAAACAAATTTAGAAGCAGATTTGTGCAGGCACATTTTTCATTTAGTCAGTGTGAGGGTTAGTATTATCAAAGCTACACATAAAAAAGAAGTACCTTGGATTGGATCAAGTGTCCACTGTCATGTATGAGATTTTGAAATCACACTTCCAATAGTTAGGCAGCAGATGGCAACCTTGTACCATCTAGTACCAATCTGTCCATTTCTTACACTTACCACTTGATTTTCACAGCTTATGAATTTTTACCTGTTGAGATTTCAGAAGACCCTGGGGAACAGCAAAGGCTAAGAAAGGTGGAGGTTTATCCTACCAGTGCAGCTCTGTCAGGTGAAAAAAGGTCAGAAATCCTCCGGAGCCTCTGGAGCAGATAATTTTTGTATTGCTTATCTAATCTAAATGTCCTATAACCTCATGACCCAAATCTTTTTCATGGATTCTTCTGAGAGACTCAAAGGTCCAGAAATTGACCACTGGCTTTGCCAAGCAACTAGAAGCTTACCAGAGAACAGCGAGGCAAAGCTTGCAAGATAGCAAGAGCTTAGAATAAAAGGAAGCTAGCTCAGCAGAAAGGAGAAGAGTTTGTAGAAATGGGGAAACAGGTACAAGTAGATGCTAGTGTGGTTAGCTCTGTGATCTCCAGTGTCTGGAGCACCCTAGACTAGACAAATGGAAGGGGGAATGACAGAAGAGCTGAACTACAGTTACCTATAGCTTGATTAAACTTTATTGTAATACTGGTGTATTTACCCAGTGTTGCCTGGGGTTTTTATTTTCCTCTTAAGAACTCACTAAACTGTCTTCTCCATTTCCTGTAACTTTGTTCCATATTTCCCAATGCAATCTATATTCAAAGTTATTTACATACACAGTTTGGGTTCCAGAGGAGTGCACTGTCCTCCTCCTTGCCGCTAGGCCTCGTGTACATAGCAACCGACCTATTTCTGTAACTGCAAATTTTCCCCATATTCCCTAATCCAATCTGTATTCATAGCTGTTAACATACAGAGGTTGGGTTCCTGGAGGAATACACTGTCCTCCTTGCTGCTAGGCATTGTCTCCATAGCAACCGGCCTATTCTAGTACCTTTAACGTTTCCTCATAGTCCCCAATCCAATCTGTGTTGTCTGGTGATGTTGATGGACTGGCTTTTTTTTTTTTTTGCTTTCTGTTGAATTCGTAATGGACATATGGAACCCATACAATCTACTATGTGAGGTGAGAAGACCTTGTAACTGTGGCCATTTCTGCACTGCACTGTTATAGTGCTATTATTCCACTTTCAACATCCTGTGGAATTCTGGGGTTTGTAGTTTACTGAGGCCAAAGGGCTCTCTGACTGAGAATTCTTAAATGCCCCTCCTTAAACTACAAGTCCCAGGATTCCATAGGATGTTGAAAGTGGAATAATAGCACTATGACAGTGTAGTATGGAAATGGGCTATGTTGTGTATTGTCATAAGCCAGGCTGATCTCGCTCCCGATTCGGACTTGGACTCCAAGCCTGGGGAGGATCCCTTGGAGGGGCCCTCGGGAGGGGGGTGTCCTTCAGAGCCTAGGGAGGAGTCTGCCTGCAACTCCACAGTGGTCCCTGGCACGGAGCTCGGGCCAGCACCTGCTACAGACGTTTGCGGTCCAGGGGCAGAGGCCGGTGTTTCTGACTCCAGTTCGGAGTTTGCAGCGGACCCTCCCCCCACGTTCCTCCAGAGGCGACTGGAGAAGGGGGCGGTCTGGAGGTCTCAGCGATTACGGGAAAAGCGATTGGTGACTTGGCCCCGACGGCTTGAGGGGCTCCAGCTGTGAGCTGGGCCAACGGACATGTGATCGGCCTCAGCTGGGCTACAACTGATTATTTAAATCAGACGCTGTGCGGGGTGGGCATGGGGCAACAACCGTCTGCCAACCGTGAATCTGCGCCCCGCATTGTGGGCTCTTGGTTCCAGTTGGACCTAGCTGCTTTGAGTTTGCCGTTCCGGGGACTTGCTGTTTGTTTACGCTGACATTTGGTGAAGTAACCTCTTTGAGTTATTACTACTAAAGCTATTAAATCCAGCTTCTGCCTCTGCGTCTGCTTCGCCGTCACCTTGACTGTGACATGTATGTCACTTTAATTTTCTTCACATATGCCTCTCAAAAGTTTTCTGGCATCCTTATTGATGGTAGGCCTCATCTCCATAGTAACCAGCCTGAAGCCCAAGAGCCCTGTGGCTGAGAATTCTAAAGGCCCCTCCCTAAACTGCCAACCCCAGGATTTCCATAGAAACTTCACAACCAGCCAATCATATGAGGTCTTCTGGCCTCACGCAGCCAATCATATGCTGACACAGACAAATAGACAAACGTGCAGACAAACACTGACTTTTATATAGTAGATTAACTTTTCACACCCCCAAGGTGGGATTTGGTATAATAATTTGAGTCCACCTATATGCACATGCACAGTGCTTGAATGGTTACATAATAATGTATTAATGACATAGTTTCCTATATCTATGTAGCTTCCTCCTCCCCCAAGAGGACCATGTAACCTTTGAAGACTGTATAAGATGTGATTTGTCTTCAGAGGCGTAACGTAAACAGCGCCTAGGGCAAGCATGGAAGTTGTGCCCCTACTTCCGGGGCTGCTTCCTCCTCCTTTGCTGCGGCTATATCTTCCAGCATGGCTTTTTTGCACTCCCCTGGCATTGGCGACCAGGGCACATGCCCTACTTGCTGCACCCTAGATAGGCCTCTGTTCATCCTGATTTGCTGTATGCCTTGGGTTCTTGATTCTGCAGAATCTGAAATAAAACTTTGATCTTTGTCTGAATGTGGCTTATTTCAGGCATGAAGCCTGCTCAGAGTCCCTTCTCTGGGAAAAATCCAGGTGACACTTTCCTGAATATCCTAAATAAGTCCTAAATGGTGATGATGGGGTTTGCTTTTGGTACCTGATCAAAAACAGCAAGGTCTTCAGAGAATGGAACTTTTGTATTAATGTGTGTTAATTTAATTTGAACATTTCTATAATGAAATCCTTTGTAGTCCATGGATGTATAGTCAACTTCTAAGGCATATTTGATGGGCGGGGGGAGGGGAGAGAGTCTATTCCCAAATAGGACTGTGAGTCTTGAGCACTTTTGAAATAATGGAGTTAATCAGAACCAATTTTGTGCTTTATATCCAGAAACTGTTAATTGCTTCCATATTTTCACAGTTTTGCAGATGCGAGGTACAACTGACACTCAGTAAGAATATAATTATTTATTATTAATGCAGACAAGCCAAATTGAAGAGGTGAATTTATTTCGGATTTCCGGGTTTAATGGCAGACCACGCAGTTGTGTAGAGGCTTGTCTTGCCAAAACACAATCGCCCAGCGCAGATCAGCCGGCAGGGAAATATTAAACAGAGCCGGCCAAATACTTCCCTAGTAAAGGGAGTTCGGTGGGTCCCAAAGGGGGCTTAATTGAAAGCTTGTCGGATGGAAAGATACAGTATATTGCTGTATCGAAGGTACGGAGACGGGTGAAGAGCCGAAGGGATACCACAGCCACACTGGGCAGCCGGTGGAGGGCAACAAAGGAACGCCGAAACCTATTTTAAAGAAGCTAGTAAGTGCATCATTGGAAAAGATATCAGTGTAAAAACTTTCTTTTGTAAGGATTCGAAATGACCTCAGCATAAAAGACTGTGCCAATAATTTAAGAAAAAACCAACGTAATAAAAGGGGACTTTAAGGACTTTAATTTTCATTAAACTTGGAGATACAAACTTAAATGAATTTATTTCGATAAGAAATTGTGGAGCTTGGCAAGCTAATGAACTGTAATGAACTGATCGTGGACGGCAGATTGCTTCGGGAAAATTAAATGAACTTAATCTTAGACAACTTACCTTCATAAATTGAATTGTAAGAAATCAGTCAAAGTGGATTAATTGTTCGTGGAGGACGGACTGGTTTTTTTTTTTTTTTTTGGTGTGGAGCGAGACGAGATAAGGACTGGACAAGGATAGTGAGAGAGAGAAGACGGTGAGAGAGAGAAGACGTGAGGGAGACTTCAAAACCTAATGGAATCTAACTGAACTGAGTGATTGGTGTTGGGGGGATAACTTTTCTGGAAGAAGATGGACAGCAACCACATGAGCTCTAAATAAATTTTGCCTTATAACGAAAAAAAGAAAAAAGAAAAGCGTTGATTGCGAAGAAGGGAGGACTGACAGTAGAAGAGAAACAGAACTTTTTTTTCTTCTGGTGGAGTAAGAGGAAACAAGAAGAGGTTAAACATAAAAGGATTGAGGTTATATAAATGAATTGTGGCTAACTGTGATTATCAGATTGGGGCCCATGGAATACTTTGTAAATTAATTGTGTAGTAATTTTTGATTATTCTGACTATTCCATTTGAGTATTTGGTCTAGTATATAATACACAGTGATTGTCATAAATTACTTGCAGCTGGGGAAAGAGAGAAGGGAGAGAGAAAAGGGGGGATTGAAAAGGTCTGAAAAGAGCTGAGATCAGTAAACTGACCTTGAGTGCCTCTAAACAAAAGAATTCCTTCTGAGAGATTTATTAAACAAGAGGCTGAGTAAGTGAGGTAAAGGAGCTCCACTTAGTGGTGAAGTCTGAAACTACAAGGCATATTTTATATTTAAAAGTGTACTTAATAATTAAAATAGAGTGTGTTATATATATACTGTGCAGTAGATAAAATTAATTGTGTTACGCATAAAATAGATTGTGTGATATATAAAATAGACTGTGTTATATATATAAGACCCTTCTCTAAACAAAACTGTTACATATACATAGAGGCTGATATTTAAAGCTATATAGAATTATATAAAAAACAATACATAGAATCATAGATATTTAAAATATTGTGATATATATAAAAATTGATTGTGTTATATAAAAAATAGACTGTGGGATATTTAAAATAGATTGTGTTTTATATATATAAGTTACTTCTCTATGTAAGATTACAATATATGCATTTAAGCTGATAGTATAAAGACATTAGTACAAAAAAAAAGTTTAGAGACTGAAAAAATTGAGACAAGATGACAACAAGGAAGAAAACTATTACATACACCCAGTCACAAATTGCCCTGGAGAGAAGACCCTCATTGGAACAACCTTTACAGACTTCAGAGATTGGAGTACAGATATTAGAAGAACTAAGGAACTTTAAACAAGAGATCAGACAGGAGTTAAAAGAAACAAGAGCTGAGATTAAAACAGATATAAAAATGGAAATGGAAGCATTTAATAAGAAAATTGAGAAGATAAACAAAGAAGTAAATACAATACAATCAGAAGTAAAAGACATTGAGGAAAAAATGAAGCAAGCTGAAAGAGAGAGGAAAGACATGAATGAAAACCTAAAAAGATGTGAGGTGGACATGGAGGCACAGGAAATGAGATACCGGAACAGGTGCCTCAAAACTTAGAGGGATAGAAGAGAAGACTGGGGAAAACATTTATGAACGGTTAATCCCCGAATTAGCAGCATATATGGATGTGTCTGAGGAAATAATGGAATTGGAAATTGATCGAATTTTTCGTATAAGCTCAAAAATGGCAAGAGAAAGGAACTGGCCAAGGGGCATTATTATTTGCTTTACAAGGACAAGAGTGAAAGAAAAATTACTGCAGAAAAATTATGACAAAAAACTTATAGTGGAGGGAAATGAAGTAAAAGTCTTTAAAGATGTCCCATACCAAATAGTAAAAAGAAGACAGGATTACAAAAACCTGCTACAGAGATATAAGATACAAGTGGGAAAGAATTGAAGGAGTCTCTTTCACCTTGAATTCAAGAAGATACAGATGTACCACACCGGCCCAAGCTAATGAAGTCATGGAGAACGTAAAAGAGATATTTGAAAATAAAAGGAAAGGAACCAGAGAGGAGACAAGAAGAAAGAAAACAATTAAAGAGAAGGAAGAAAAAGATAACACAGAAAAACAAGATAAATCTGATGATGAAACTGATATTGCAGCAGAAGAACAGGAGGATGATTCAGAACAAGACCAACAGAGTTTAGAAATAGAGGAAAAAGTAATAGAAGAAGAAGAAGTTTAAGAAAATGAGTACAAAATGTATATCTTGGAATGTAAAAGGTCTTAACTCCAATTACAAATGTAAACAGGTCTTCCATTATTTAGAAAAAACAAAGGCGGATGCTATATGTCTACAAGAGATGAAGATCTGGGATAGAGATGAAAAATACTTGAAGAACCCCAAACTAGGGAAATGTTATATTTCTGCTTTTGAAAAAAAGAAAAGAGGAGTTGTAATATATGTTAACTTAAAGTACCCTACAGAAGAAATATTTCGAGATAAAGATGTACATTTTATAGGTGTACAAGTTCAACTCCCTGAAACAGTGATATTACTGATAGGAATTTACTCCCCATTGGAAAATAAGAGTAAATTTTACGAGAAAATAGGAGAAGAAATACAAAAATATGTTACAGGAAAAAATCAAGATAATACTTTAATAATGGGAGATATGAATGGGGTACTAGACCCAGAAAAGGACAGAACAACAAACAAAAATCATAAAAAGAAACAAGGGAAGCTGCCCAGAACATTCTTTAGAATATTGGAAGACTTGTCTCTGATGGACATATGGAGATTTAAAAATGGGGATGAAAGAGGTTTTACATTTTATTCTGACAGCCACCAAACCATGTACAGGATCGACATGTTTTTAATCTCTAAAATATTACACTCAGTAGCAAAGAATATGGAATTACTCCCCAGAATAATGTCAGATCATAACCCAATACAAATTAAACTAAGCATAAAGAAGAAAAGTAACTATTCAAATTGGCGGATTAATGATCTGTTGCTGAGAAATGAAGAGTACTTGAAAAAAGCAAAAGAAGAATTAAGGAATTATTTCAAAGAAAATGAAACGGAAGGAATTACTTCAAAAATAATATGGGATGCTGGGAAAGCGGTCATGAGAGGGCAGTTTATAAAGTGGAATACAGAATGGAGGAGAAAAAGATTGGAGAAGATGAAGAAATTGGAAACAGAAATTAAAAGGAAAGGGGAAGAATTAAGAAAAGACCCCGGAAATGAAAAAGTGAGAAGGGAGATTAAAAGATTACAGGAAGAGATTCGAGCAGAGAATGCGCTTGAAATTGAAAAGAAATTAAGAATACTTAAACAAAGACATTTTGAGAACACGGACAAGCCCGGGAAGTGGCTTGCGCACAGACTAAGGAAAAAAAGAGAAAGGAGGTAATAAAAGATACAATGATAGTTTGGGCTCGGAACATAGTACACGAAATTAAGCTAGAACAATGGGAGAAGAATTGGGAAAATACTCAAAAATTTACCTTGGCATAAAACTTGAAGGAGAACCATCTCAAAATGTTATATAGATGGTACTCAGACCCAGAGAAGTTGAGCAAGATATATAAAACCAAAGAGATGAAATGCTGGAAATGTAAAGAAGTAAATGGCACTTTTTACCACATGTGGTGGCAATGTATAAAAGCAAGAAGATAGTGGAAGAAGATTCATAAAATGATAATGGAGATTTTACAAATAAAAATACCTTTAACACCTGAAATTTTCTTATTAAATATGTTGCACCAAGTGGATAAAGAGTACTATAAACATTTTATATATGGTTACAGCAGCCAGAATAACATATGTGAAATATTGGAAAAGAAATGAAACACCAGAAATGGAAGATTGGTTGAATAAAGTACAAGAACATGTCACCTTAGATGACCTAACCCGAGCCATGAAGGGAGAAAGAAGAGGCAAGAAAGAAAGCGGAATGAAAGCTGTGAAGATATACATTGAGAATAATTAGACAAGATCATGCCAAGGAGATAATGAAATCTGAAAAATAATGGAGTGAAAGAGCATTTATTAGCTAAATATGACAATTAAAAGTAAATCATGCTTGGAAAAAGGCAAGTCAACAGTGATAAAATAGTTTTGAGGTAACAGATAAAAGAACTGAAGAATATCCAAACAAGAGAAAGTAGGAAGTTATAAGGGTACAGGAAAATAGAAAAGGATCTGATTTAGAGCTTCCTGAATGTTTGTGGATAGAAGAGGGAAATGGGACTTGATAGGATTGTTTTAAAATATCAAATAGGGTGAAACTTCTTCTTTGAGAAGAATGAATTTACCTAGATTATACAAAGGTATCTAGAAGATCCTGGATGAAAAATAATACGAAATATAAGTATGTAAAATGGATGATTGTATTATAAGCAAACTGATGTTTTTTACACACACACACACACACACACACACACACAATCTGGAAAAATGAGTAAGACAGGAAGATTGTATAAGTGTAAATAGACGGAATTTTAATAAAAATAAATGGGAAAAAAAAGAAAAGAAAAGGTGAATTTATTTCAGTGGGAAATTAAGAACATTGTCCTTTTCCATCATTAAACTCAGTGGAACTCAGTAGCTTTAGCTGACTTATGCCCTAGAAATTTAGGTCATTATATGCCAGTGGTCTGTCTCAAGTTCTGCTGGCACAGCAGGATTTTCACCACTTCTTCAGCCAGCGGTATTGTATTACGTACTAAATTGAAAGAAAAGGAAGCTTCTTGGTTTGATTCAAAATGTAGAGTTGCCAGGAAAAGGATCAACCAAACCATTTAGAACTTTAAAAAAAATCCTCATCAATTATTAAATGGCTTTTGGAAGTGAAAAACAATTATGGACTCCTTTTGAAAACAAAGAAGCGTTATTTTTCATTCCTTCAAGAGTAGTGAGAACTCTCATCTTTTCTACCCTTACACCAAAAAAATCAGCTGATACACAGTGGAGCTACCTGATTGATAGACAAAACAGATTAAAGCATATTGGCTTCAACCTTCATCCTGTAGCAAAGCAAATAAGGTGACGAATTTTAATTGTTGTGCAACCCCAGTGAATCATTTATGGCAATGTGACATCAGCATGACTTAACACTAAATGGTACGCTCAGCAAACATATGAAGAAATCACATCCTTTGGTACATGCTTATGCAGTCCGGGTAAGGACCATCAAACGTGAATGTAGAAAGCTTAAAACTTATTTGCCCACAATCAACTTTTATTTCAGAATTCTTCCAACTCAAATGGAGACTAAAAAAAGAAACCTAAATTGGTGTCGGTAGCAATGCTTCTGTTTTTTAGCCTCTGTACAGAAGGTCAGGGATTTTGAAATAAATACTGCCAGAGAATGAAGCTTAAACCTTTCCTCCACTCACGTGTGGTGCTCCCATTCTTGACTGAGGCCTTATGTGAGAACTTAAATGTAAAATTGAAGGAATTTAAACTGTATGCTATGTATAAAACATGGTGTGCAATCTGTCCCTTAGTACTGCATACCCACCATGGAAGTATGAAGGGTTGAGGGACACAGGTCAAAAAAAATGAGAGAAGGAAATGGTAACATGCAACCAGTGTTTATGGTTATGCCAGTGACTCACCACAATCTTGAGACTTGTATGCCAGCAACAGTCCCATAGCAATTATCCAGTGAAGGATCATGTCCATTGAAAAGGATGGAGCATTGTCTCCATGCAGTCTTCCCACAACATATAATCAGCTTCTCTAGCACAGGCAAGAAGAACTGAGTGCATGCATGCGTGCGCGCACACACACACAGTGGCTCTTGATTTGATTAACAGAATTACTAGTCAAAATAAATGCTTTCAAAGTATCGTATTGATTTTATCGTTTTATGATAAAGAAAATGAAATGCAAAGATGTCGTACCTTCCTTGCTGTACGCAGCAAGGAGAGAGAGAGCTAGGGCATGGAATTGCTTACAAGGTTTGTCCATTTGCTGCTGAGGTTTGTCTGTTAGGCAGAGTTTGGACCCTCGCAGCATTAGAGAAACTGAGGCTGTTTCTGCCTACACTGTAATAGTGGCATTATTCCACTTTCAACATCCTGCGGAATTTTGGGATTTGTAGTTTACTGAGGCCAAAGAGCTCTCTAGATGAGAATTCTAACGCTCCTCTCTAAACTATAGACCCCAGGATCCTTTTAGCTGCCACATCTTTGAAATATAGAAGTGTTAGAGTGGCCTATTTAGTATTTGTCTTGTCTTTTTTGCTCAGGCTGGAGTGAAACTTCTCCATATGTGACAATATATTTTTGAAAGTGTTTAATTTGGCCTAAGACTGGACTGTGACCACTAAAGGCGAGCAGGTTATTCCTTGCAAAATAACATTGCCAGAGTAGAAAGTCAGGGATAGCATACTTTTCAGTTATGCTTTGTTTACGAAGAAGGTTTAAAATACTTTCTTGATTAATGCCAGAGGGAGAAGGAGAGAGAGAAAGAGGGAAAATTCTCTCTTACTCAGCATAGCTCACCAAATTCTTGTTATTTGCATAATTTTAAGATGCCTGTGGTTAGGGGAATTTTTCAAATGATTTGTGTTGCAATGGCTTGTGCTTCTGACCTGATCAGCCATTCAAAGTATCGTTTGGGGACATGCAATTCTATCTGAAAAATTATTTCTCCTTCTCTTCTTCCTCTTTCAGCCATTCAAGGACTTCTCTGTTTATAGTCTGATTCATTTTATGTTGCCTAAGAAAAGAATGGCTAAGCTAAGGGAATGCATGGAGCTTGCATAAGCGATTCATATCTTAGTTCACCAGCAGGATAGCTTCTCTGGTTATGCAAAGTGAAATGCTCTGGCAAGACAATAGAGTCAAGCAGCTTCACCAGGAAGCAGTTGATCCAGCCTGAGTGACCTTGCAAGTAGGAGTTACTGTTCTTAATAATGGGAATGCCTTACCCTCAGTTTACCCTTCTGGTTGTCCTGCTCAAAATCTCCCTCTCCATTTTTAAAACAAGCTTCATTTAATCATGATGGCCCATTATTTGCTTGTATCAGTGGATTCAACACCGTATCAGTGGAGCTATTCCTTAAGTACTGTCTGGCAGTGGTGGTTCTGGAATGGAATTGCCTCACAATTGACATGTGGTACCAAGTTTTAAAGTCCGTAATACCATGCCTATCTTACAAGTTAACCTCAAGCTATCACTTCGTCACCATGCCTTACTTCTTTCAAGCCTGTCTCACCATGTAAAGCAGTTTTTGTTACTCATACTGGTTTACTTTCACAGCCACATAGCTGTTTGCATGTTGTATCTGAGGTGAACACCTGTTCCACATGTATGTGGTTGTACCCTACAAAGCCTAGCTGGCAAGGGGTATTATATGTACCCACCGATCATCCATGGTTATTCACTGTTCTTACTGCTGCCTGGACATTTACTACTCTCTGAGCACGTGTATCACACAAATGGCTGATACTCTTTCTGGACAAACGCTCTAGTTTGTACAGTACAATAACGTAGAAGCATTTTTGCAGCAGATAATAAAAATGAGGAAGCATGGTGTGGCTTCTGCTGTTTTATTTATTTATTTATTTTTTAAAGCAAAGAGTGGTTCAGTGAATCCTGTCCCCTGAGCTGTGTCACAAAATCTCTGTGGCAGCTGCAATTTCTACCACATCCTGGACAAATGTCACTCCAAGAGAGAAGAGAAGAAGGAAGTAGCGTCCCATATATGGAGCAGCTAGAGCAGATTGCAGCTACTTCAACGGGGCATTCCTAAATGACGGGACTTGAGTTCCTTCCACCTAATTTGACACCAAGTGATGATTAACCCCTGACACATGCTGTGGAGTGTTACGGCCTGACAGTGGGCATTCCCTTCCCCTTTCCACATTAGCTTTATAAAAAGAGAGCAAAAAACTCAGCTCAAGAGGAAACAAGATCAGTGACAGTACGAGGTATTACTGTGCACTGTCAGGAATCACTGTAATGCAAGCAAGTTTTATGGTTGCTTTTCAGGTATGTTATCAGTTGGCTTGTGGGAAAAGATCTGGGTACACTGAGGGAATCCAATAGATGATTATGTGGTTAGACTGTGCACACCTTTGTCTTCCTTGCATGCACACAAATGTGTTGGGATGGGAGAGGCCTGTATAAGAAATAGTTTTTGTAGGTGTAGCCATGCTGATCACTTGGAGGAAAAACAACAAAGATCTTGTGGCATCACAAAAGGGTAACAAATTTAATCTGTCAGATTTAACACTGAATACATTTCAGGCAGATCAGCGTGTTAAAATCTCCACTGAGGGGTTCATGAAGACAGGCAAACTGTTGTCAGAAATAGCTAGATGCAATGAATCTTACCTTCTGCTAAGGCTACAGGAACAGTGTTTGATATGTACAAAAGTGGCCAGGCTATGCGCAACATGGGATGAGTCTAGGGTTCATTTCATGATGTTCTCTATTGTACAACTGTCCAGCTGCAGGACAGCATGTTGGTTATCACAGAAACAGATGGGAGGTACCACATGTTACTCGAGCCCTCTTCATGTTTTGAGATAATTTCATTGCTTGGTAACAAGAGGCTACTGTGTGGACTCACTCTGTGCAATGGAGGAAGGCAATACAAATGTTGAGTCTGCAGTGTCGGTTCTTCAATGGCTCTTTTGCACATTTAACAGCATTTGATGTTTTGAACCTCAGCTGCTGAAAGCAGCTATGCAAACAAGCTCTAAGACCAAGTTAATATTTACCTCAAAAGAAAAGGGATTTCTTTCAGAACACTTCTTCACAAGGGCACCAAGAAACAATCAATCATTTGCACAATTGTTGACAGTTGAAAATCTTATGCATTGAGCATATGGTACAACCTGACCACAGAAAAGCACTTGCAGAACTGTTTCATGACTGTTCAGATGTGGATAGATTTTAATGTATAGAATGGAGAAACAAGATGTATTATACCCCATTTCTTTTGTTCTAATGGCATCAAATGGCTGGGTTTTCTTGCAGGTTTATGCACCAATTTCTAATACTTCTCCCTATCAAAGAAACTACAGGAATTTCCATAGTGCAGAACACAGCAGTACACTTCCTACTAGTGAGTATGAAATGAATTCTGTGATATACAATTGTTATATAACAGTTAAGGATGAACTGCAGCCAGAAGGGTAGACTGAAGTATTTCTTGCTGTATATGTATAAGATGGAAATACAGTTAAGAGTGTACATGGCTTTTCCCCTAAAACCTGGGATGAAAATTTATTACATTTTCAATGTTATAATTTTCAAAAGCTAACAAACATCTTTTGTTTGCACAGTTTGGATTGGGAGTGACAGAGTTCTCAGCTACCTCAAGTAACTAAGATATGATCAGGGTCTCTACTTAACAGCCAAATCCTTTGTGTGGACTTGCTGGTGTAGGTGAGTCATACATAGAAAGATCTATCTGCTACCATATTTGTCTTCAGTAATATCATGCAGGCAACAGTGTGATGTGTCTGTTTTGTTCTTGAGAAACTCTTCTAGTTATGTTTCCTAGATGTGTTGTAGACCCTATTACAAACTAGCCACTGTGGAGGTATGCGCCAGCATGGTCTGTTGGCTACAAGAGCATCAAACATTCATGTGTTAAGATCAATTCACAATTCCATAGCTATATTATTATTTACAGGAGAAGACAAGCTTAGTTATGGCCACTTTCCACCAATTAATCTAATCATTCAAGTTTCACCTCCTGCTGTAGGAGATGACCAGGCTGATTAAGCACAGAAGAACAAAAATTGAGATACATCAGTCATACTCTGTATGACTGATATCTCCATCAGCCAGTGAGCAGTACAGGTACTTTGAAAGAAGATACAGTTGCTAGTGTTGTCAGAGCATGTTGTCATGAACACTGAACAGAGACTGGAAAGGTTACTTAGCCGGTGGCCATGTGCTGAAGCTTATACTTGTTTTCATAAAGTAAATGCTCAAGTGGAGAGGAAAAAGAGATGCATCTTGCAACCAAGGTGTGGGTAAGTGGTAGCACTTCTAAGAACACAGAGGTGCCTCAGCGAGCATCCCAGTACACTTTTTTGGATCCTAGCACCTTAGCATTCCTTCACTTCAGTCTGCCCTTTGAGTAGAACTCCCTTCCCTTTATAAAGAAGCGCAATAGCTTTAGATACTCAAGGTATTAAAAAAAGAAATTCAGCATATCACAGACTTAGGTTAGCCAGGGAAGGGATGAGATGTTCCCCACAAAAGTGTTCATGAGCTGCAACATTTCCTCTTTATTATTCTCACCATTTCTTGGGTTGGCTGAAGAAAATAGTGCTCCTGACACCATGCTCTTGTTTTTACTGAAGAAGCAACGGGGGGGGGGGGGAGCATATACAACAGATGACACCATCATCTTCTTGAGGCCCAGTGGAAGCCACTGGATTGTGTGTAAATCTTTTCTATGCTAAAAGGTGCCACAATTAGTATCAACAATGATCTAGGGGCCCATCAGTAAAATTCTTCATCTAACAAGGATTCTGTTTTCTTTTAGCTACGTAGCAGACAATTGGTCCTCAGACACTCTGCTTCCATGGGTAGAAACCACTCACCAGTTGCAAGATCAAAGATTAACAACAGGAAAGTAATAGAAAATACACGTTCACTCCCTTTGCTTTGCTGATCCTCCTTGGCTGCTTCATAGAGACATAAACACCTACTCCTGTACTTCCTTCCAAGAGAAATTCAGTGAAAGGGAATGTGTTGCCACATTGATCTTTGTTCCCAAAATTGCCCTGTGACAAGGAGTCACTGTGTGCTAATTATGGACAGCAGACTTCCCCAGGATTTTCATCCTACTTAGACTGAGGAAAGAATTCATTTGAAAAAATGGATTCCAATCACACAGACATCACTTCAGGTAATGAACATGTGTTTAGAATCTGGTTCCATATTGCAGTAAGAACTGGAATGTGAGCATTAAGCATTATGTGAGATGCAATGGGAAACTTGAGTGATAGTGATCTGTGGTGGTAAGCCAGTCAGTAACAGAAGAAAAGATTCTGATTGGGTAACCAAAGGAAGATGTGGAACAAACTTGTTTAAAAAAAATTCAGCTGGTGTGGGGCACTGTAGCTGGGGAAGATTTTTTTTTCCGATCAACCTCTGTAGTCAGTGTGTCATGGTTGGGAGATGCCAAATGCTCCCGTAAAAAGAAGTACTTTGATAGGATTGAAAGTTTGGTATTTCTACAGTATCTGTAACTATTTCAAATATTTGTAACTATTTGAAATTCAGAAATAAACGGTTGGAAACTCTCCATCTGTGGGAAACTTCTGCTTCACAGTCTAATGAACCAATGGGAAGAGAAACTATCTTCTCTAATCACTGTCATGGCGTTGGTTCCTCTATTTGTGGAATCAAAATCTAGCATAGATTTTGAGGTTTTTCTAATGTGCAAACCGTCCTGAGATATGTTTTGTACCTCTAAAGCTGGAGAAATCAGCTCTTCCTTTTCCTTTTGATCAGAACATTTCTGTACTTTGTGTTAAATGATCATTTATCATCCACATTAGATTGGCCATGGGATGCACATGATTAGAATTGCCCCCCATCCTTTTGAACAAAGTTGTAGCTATGTGTGCAGACACATGCCAGGGCTCATGGCACTGGAACAAGGGCTTTCATCCTTGCACTGCTTTTCCCTCTCCAAACTACCTCTCTGAAGACACTGCACAGGTACAATCTGATCATAAATCTCTCCTTTCCCTGCTCAACTTAAAAACCGTCAAATGTGCGAAAGGCTGATCACAGCTGCAGGATCAACTGAAGTGACCAAAGATAGGATTCCATAGACGGGATGTCCTATTTCAGCTACTAAGAGGTGAGCCAATGAATAGCAAGTACCACCTGTCCCATTAGCATATCATGGTGACGGTTTACTGACCTCCCTTACACGTTGCTCTAAGTGCTCTTGGTGTAGTACATGAACCTCCTGATTTTAAAAAAAAGATTATATCAAAGCTCTTCAGAGATCCCCAGCACATGAAAATCATACCACCTAATATAATAGCTGCTCACAATATTACACAACAAGGAAAGGAATAGGCAGTGCCTTATCTTCTACTTTATTTGTTGAAATATTATTGGAAGGAATGAGGATTTTTTCATGGTCATCCTTACAGGGAGGAAAGATACCTGGATACCATCCACAGAGATGTGTCTCTTTGTTTAAAAACAAAATGTGAGACTGCAAGCAGGTCTTGCCACTGGTTTATTTATACAAAGAATCAATCGCTGCTTAAAAAATCCCGATCCTCCCTCTATACCAACACAGAGCATTAAATTAAGTGGACTTGATTTGGCTACAAATGGATGAATACATCTTAAGGCAGGCTGGTGGTAGCAACAATTCCCTAAGTGCTTACAGTTCAAGTACAAAAGCATGTTGATTCTTCATTCTCTTGTACTGTCCTCTGTCCAGTTTAAAGATGAAGATGTGTCTCCATTTGTTCTCTTAGTTTGTATTTCTGAACCTAAGATTAAAATATGAAGGGGAGAAGAAACAGATTAATACTGAGTGTTGGTACACCTGTAAATTATTAAGAACTTGCAAGAGAAAAATTGTCCTCTCTCTTCCCAAGCCTGCCTCTCCTTTGTTGTTGTTGTTTGTTGTTGTTATTGTTCTTGTTGTTGTGTGCCTTCAAGTTGTTTCTGACGTACGGTGACCCTATCACCAGACTTTTCTTCGTGAAATTTGTTCAGAGGGAGTTTGCCTATGTCTTCCTCTAAGGCTGAGAAAGAGTGATTTGACAAGATCATCCATGCAGTGTCCTTGGCTGAGCAGGGATTCAAACCTTGGTCTCCAGAGTTGTAGTTCAACACTCAAAACACTGTACCATGCTGGCTCTCTGCTTCTCCTGTATCCATTAAGGATGTTTAGCCTCAGCCCAAGCCAAAATGGCCAGAAATGGTCACCCTCACAAATCAGGCTTCCCCCCACCCTTGCTCTCTACCTGTGTGCTGGTCCTGCTGGAAACACATAAACACACCCTACCACTGCAGCATACCGAGTGCCAGTGATGCTGGTAGTAGCAGATTCTTCACCTAGGAACCTGGCTTTAGACCACCAGGCATTTATAGCAGGCAAGCACTATTTAAGTCACCCCAAACATAACACCACGTCATTTTGGACATTGCATTTTTGAGGGTTTAAAATGGTGGCTGTTTGCTACTGCTGTGTCAGGTGCTCCAAACTTAAGCAGGTGCTTTACTCCTGCTTTTTTAGAGGCTGCTAAGTGTCTGGGAATGGATAAGTTTTCCTGTTGGTTGAGGTTGGGGATGCGGAAAAGAGTGCCAGTCACTGGTGGTGACAGTGGCAGCCCTAGACAAGAAGATTGAGCCTGGCCCTCATCTGCTGCCACAGCCACCACTTAAAGTCATTTGCACCTTCACCTTGAGGTATCAGAATCGCTTACAGGCCCCTGGCTACATTCTAAAGTAGGCGCTGAACTCCTGCTCTGTTCTTTAATATCAAGTATGACAGCAAGTAGTCACCTTTTTAAATTCCCAAAATAAAAAGGCCTGATATCAGATAGATTTAAAATGGTATACTCCCTCTGTTACATCTGATGTGTTAAGTCATGTGGGAAGTTAGCTCCACAGTTGGGTAATACTGCCAGCAGTGGGAATTGAGTTGGACAGGTGTGGAGGTGGTGTATACATTTGGCTATTCTTTCAAATCTGCCACATGATGCGGAGGTTCATCACTGAGCTTCATAGTAGAGCTAGCTCCAGCAATGTTGTCCGTATGTTCTGTGGACTAGGATTGTGACCTTGGCCTTACCTCTGGCTCTTCTTTCTCCTCTTTAATCTGTTTTGTACATAACTATACTACTTCTTGTCAGTTCGCTTAGCAAAACTGTGTTCATCTCTTGCCTAAGGCTACTACAATCTTCTCTGGTTATCCTCCTCATATCTATCCAGCACTCTGTTGTCAAAGTCACCCACCTCTCTTGTTTCTCTGCTCAGACTACACCCCTCCTTAAATTTCTATATTGTCTTCCTTTCTACTCCTGGATCCAGTGCAAGGTCCGTACCAAGCTCTACATGGCCTTACTGCCCCCAACCCCTTAAATACCAACCTCGCCTTTGTTCTCTGTTTTTTTCAACTCCACCACCCTCCACTAACGTAAGGTCTTTAGCTCCTTCAATGGATACTACCCTCCCTTCCATACCGCTGTATGGGCTTGAAATTGCCTCCCAGAATGCCTATGTGATGCCACCTCTTTTACTTCCTTCAAATCCCTCCTCAAATCCCACCCTTTGCCAGGAAAGCTTCTGGCCAATCCCTAGTTACTGTGCCTTATAGCCACTTTGCTTGTAAGCATGTGAAACTGAAAAAGTCATATTATTTCCCTGTTTACTTCTACCATACTCTCCTTTCTTTGTTCTTCTCCCTGTGTCAAATTTTAGAATGAAAATTTCTTGAGGTGCAGAGAATGTCTGCCTCTTTTCCTCTGTAAAGTTTCTCATCTTGATCCCCTGACTTGTATCCAGTATTCTGTTGCTAAAATCACCCTCCTGTCTTGTCTGCCTAACACTAAACAAGCCAATAGGAGCCTTTAGACTGTCACTCACCTTGCCCGAGACAGTGAGTGGAAAATCCTTCATGAACACAATGTACCGAGGGATCTTGAAATGAGCAATCTGTAACAGAAATGACAACAACGTCTGAAAGTTGGAAGAATTTCTACATGGCTTGTTTTTAGTTCAATGTTTCTAAGAGTAGGACTCAAGGCAAGCAGCTCTCGTATCCAGAATACAAAGCAAAACTTGATCTAAAATCAGAAACGCAAGAAACATCGTACAGTGTTGATTCCAAAAACTGACCCCAAAGAACCTCAGTCACTGCTGCTTGGTGAGATCTGGCTCTTCCCTTCTTTGGAAAAGGCAGGGCGTATCCACCTGGATGGTCTTACCTTTCCTTTGCAAAATGCCTTGATTTCCTCTGCTGTACACTCCTCTTCAGCTTTCAGTCTGACGCAGGCACAGATTTCCTCTCCCATTCGCTCATCTTTCACACCAACTATCTGAGTGGGAAAGCAGAAACAAACTGGATCTTAGGCAGGACGACCAATTAGTTTCTTTTCTTGTAACTCAGCAGCTTCTCTTCCTTCTCTGAAGGATACATGGTGTCTATCACTGACTGAGATACCATATGTCACATAGTGCTAAGTGATTATCTAAGCAGCTGAATCTGATGGACCCTCAAACCCCACTTCATCACGGTTCTTACCTGCACCTCCTGAATCTTAGGATGGGTGTGCAGAAACTGTTCAAGCTCTGCAGGATATATGTTCTCGCCTCCTCGGATAATCATGTCCTTGCAGCGACCTACAATCTTGCAGTAGCCATACTCATCAAGAACAGCAATGTCCCTGCAATGATACCACAGTCACCCCATTCTGGTCCTCCCATGCCATCAGACTTCCCCCTCAGATACTGAGTGCTTTCAGCTTATCATACTGCAACTGGTTCTCTGTGCTTGAGCAGGGCTCTGTAAATTCTTCATGACAAAATACCAGACTCTGCAATATTGCAAGACATGACAATGCAAAGCATCATGTGGGATGTGCTGGAGGACAAAGGGCCCTTTCACGAACATCTGGCGGCCCACATTTCATTTATGAAAGCACTTATACGCTTTTTAGTCCTAACAGGCTTGCACCAAAAAAAAAAAAGAAAAGAAAAGGTTATGCAACAGGAAAGAAACAAGAAGAAAAACCTGAACCAAATCTCTAAAATAACAGAAATTAAAACTAAGGCTCAAAAAGAGCTAAAACCTGCGGTTATGTACTAAACCTATTAAAAGCTAAGCGGAATAAAATATTTTCATTACCTGTCTAACTGCCATCAGGAATGTGGCTAGTTTCACTCTTCATGGGTGTTAATCCCATAATTAAAGTGCTGTCACAGAAACGACTTGGTCTAATGAACCTCTGTCTTGGTCTGCTAGACAGCACTACCCTTGTATTGTCAAGATTGAAATATAAACTTGTTAGCTTACATCCGGTCAATCACTGGATCAGGAAATGATTCACAACTTTTCTAGCCTCCATGGTAGCAAGAGGACAGTATCATCTTCAGACTGATGAGGTCCAAACCCTAGATGTACCTTCTCTCTCTTAGAAGCTTCCTATAGCTATTAAAGACTACTGATGATAGACAGAGCCCTGAGCACCCAGGGTTATGACAGCCTGGAATCATGCTAAAATGTCCCCAAATGACCAGCCTAAATGACCCAGAAGGATACAATGGTATCCAATATTACTGAAAGGCCTAGCAGAACCAGCAAGGACACATGCCCTGCTAAGTTCCTGGCACAGATTATTCACCAAGGTGACCAAAGTGAACCCAAACTGGAAATCAGTTTGTCCATGATGTTATTGTGGTCATCAGCACAAGCGGGCAACTCTACCAAATGTACAGGGTCAATTATTTGCCTTGTCCAAAAGCTTTGTATATTTACACTTATGACGTAGCACCATGGTAAGCAGCTCTCACACAGTTGCATGTTTTTTGTGTGAAAGGTGTCAACATCTGACACAGAGTGAGGGTTGTTAAGACTTTGGCCTAGTGTATCATCACCATCCTGACTTTTTCCAAAGATTGGGATTCAAGATGGTATACAAATTATATAACCAAATATAACTAATACATAACTAACACATTAAATATAACTAAAACATTAAAAAAGTCAGCATTAAAATGGAATTAAACTATTAAACACATTTAAAAGATTTTAAAAACAGTTAAAACAGTGCCATTTAGAACAATACGGAACCATCTTACAGCCCTTTCCTTAAAAGCCTTCAGTTTTAAAAGGTTGTCTAAATAAAAAAGTCTTCACTTACTGACAGAAGAACAGTAAAGGAGAGAGTACCAAAGTCTAGGGGAAGATGGTGAGAAGGCCCTGTTTTGTGTTCCCACAAACCACACCTGTGAAGATGGTAGAACTGAGGTCCTAAGGATCTCAGGGTCTGAGAAGATTCATAGGAGAAATAAAGTCTGTCAGATATACAGATTGATCTAAGCTGTATAGGACTTGATAAGTCATAACCAGAACTTTGAATTGTACATGGATGGAAACCAACAGCCAGCAGAACTGTTGGGGCAGGGGAATTGTATAATCCTTGTAACTAGTACCAGTTAACACGCTGGTTGCAGCTCTTTGTACCAACTTGAAGTTTAAAAACATTCTTCAAAGGCATTCCCATATAGAGTGCATTACAGTAATCCAAACAGGATGTAACCAAGGCATGTGTCACCGTGGTGAGATCAGGCATCTCATGGAACAGGCTGCATTTCTCATTTAGTGAAGTAACTCAACCCAATTCATCTCTATACACAATTTTAAGTTATAATTTTTTTTCTATTTTTTTTCAGATAACTCTAAAAAAAGAGATTCCAGCTTGCTCAAAAACACTCACTGAATAGATTGTTCAAATTTAATTCCATTTCAATTATTCATTGTACACTCACTATATGATGTTGTGTTCCCAAGAACTAGTCCAACACACATATGGCCTCTTCCCCCACTTACCCAGTCTTGTACCATTTCTCATCAGTCATCACTTCATTGGTTTTGTTGGGGTCTCCCCAGTATCCTAGCATAACACAGTATCCCCGAATCTGAAGTTCTCCCGGTCTGTTGAGTGGGAGGACTTCCCCTGTTTCCGGATCCTCAATTTTTGCCTGTAACACAGATGGTAAGGACTACTTTAAGGATGGGGCTGATCTGGGTTGTGTGAATGTGTGTATGAGAGAGATGATGGAGAGAGGTATAAAAATATGACAACTGAAGATGTGATGAGTCACCTCTGTGTGAGGGATAACACATCCAACAGTCTCTGTTTTCTGGACAATGTTGTCTTGAGGAAACCCCATGAAAGTAACAGGGCTATTCTCTGTAGTTCCATAAGCAACCTGAAAAACACAAATGGAAAACAGCAGTCAAAGAAATGAAACCCACAGGGATGTTCCAAAAGTCTGAGATGAAGCTCACATCAGCACACAGAACTACATTAGGGAAGCCACCAGGTAGATATGGTGTTTTATTTGTCCCCAGTATAGTCCACGTTATTGGGATAAAATAAATAATATAGGTACATTCACATATGTTAATATAATTTGTGCATTTCATTCTGCTGCCAGTGTTTGGAGTGCTACAGAATTAGTTTCCTTCCAAGATGTGATATGAAGGTTGGTTGCGCCACAAGAGGAAAAGCTCAAGCAACAGGAAGAAGTTCTTGTTCTCCCTTGTCCTGCTTGTGGGCTGCCCAGAGGTAGCTGGATGGATGGCGTGGTAAATAGGATGTGGGGCTAGACAGGCCTTGCGTCTGATCCACCATCTCTTTTTATATCCCTACGAATGAAATTAGGCAACTAGCACTCCTCCAGGTGTTGAGGTACTGCAACTCCCATGACACCTCATTACTTTCTATGCTGGCTATGGGGTTTAACAGTCACAGTCTAACATCAGGAAGGCCACAGTTACCCACCCCTCATGCATGGCACAGAAGAATTGTGAGGCTTGAGACAAATGGATCTGGGAGAGCTCACAGAGTCATATCCACTTTCTATTCTCCAAAAGGGGAAAGGAGAGGTTTGAGGTGGAAAGACAGCATTGGAAGATAGCCAGTTATTCATGCACTATGAAGGCTGATGAATAAACACAGCTAGGGATGGGATGAATCCAGAATTTTCTGAATCCAAATCTGGATCCGAATCCCTGGAAGGTTCTGGGAATCCACAAATCTCATGAATCTTGAATCTCTTGAATCCTTTTTTAAAAAAGGGTTTAAAAAGCGATCATCCACTCTACACGTCCCTGCAAGCCGCCTCCGAAGCACCCGCACCGGCGGCAGCAGTGGTAGGGGTGCAGAGAAGGGGCAATGGCCCTCTTTTCACACCCCTGCCGCTGTGAGCTCAGGCTCTGGAGCATGCAGGAACCTACTCACCCCTGTGGGCCTGATCCTGGGCGCTCATGCAAATGCACACCCCGGGGCTTGCAGAAATGCGGCCATGGCTGGCCCTACTTGCCACTGCGGGCCTGATCCCAGGTGTTTGCACAAGTACAGGTCCCAGGGCTTGCAGGAGCACAGCTGTGGCTGGCTCTACTTGCCCCTGCGGGCCTGATCTGGGCACTTTCGCTCACGCAGGCTCTGATGTGTCCTGCACACTGCTCCTGCACGGAGGGCTGGAATGTGAGGGGGCAATGGGGGGCAGCAGGCACTTCCGGATTCAAAACATTCCATTTGCCTATTTTGTCCTGGGGATTCAGATCTGCAAATTTCGAATCCCTGCCAAGGATTTGAGGATTCGGTTGGCCCATCCCTAAATACAGCTTTTGAACTTCGCTTCTGCCAAATACAAAAGTGGCATGCAGAAATCATAGGAAAGTAGGCCCATTTTTCCTGTAGCCCTTGCATTTAAGCAACACGGCCTGAGCAGCATGGTTCATTGGGCTTGGCCCCAGTATATCGATTAAGCACAGACATCATACTTGATGCACTTCGGTAAACATTAAGTTCCTGCCTTCTCTTTGAATTTTGCATTTTCTGAAAATCTCCAGATACTTGTACCTCTGTCTTATCTCAGTCCTGGCACAGTAGATAAATCAAACAAAACAAACTGAATATCTCCTAGCTTGTTACTTATTTACTTCAAGGCAGTAAGCAAGGAGTCATAAATAAAGTCCAACATAAACAAAATCCAGTAGAGTTTCACAGCAAGGGAGTGTTCAAGATCAATCCAAACATTTGTCAAGGCATCCAGCAAGGTAGCAGCTCAGATAAGCTCTGACAACTCCTGGAGGGGAAGGACACCACCTAAATAGACCCAGAATAGAATAGAATAGAATAGAATAGAATAGAATAGAATAGAATAGAATCTTCATTACGGTCATAGACCAGCACAGGTAAAAAGGGGATATAGAAAAGGATAAAAACACAGGTTAAAAACATGTTAAAGACAGCATTGAAATTCTCCTGCAGGTTGCACAACTCCCATATAACAAGACAATCTTGGAGCTAGTCTACTGTGGAGGTCAGTGCCTGACCAATTTTAACCACTGCTGCACAGAATCTGGCAACATTATATGTTATATGGGGGTTGGTGTCTGAAAGCAAAGACGTGTAGAATTCTCCAGTGCATCCTTGGTATTTATGCAAGAGGGGGGAAATAAGGCTGAGCCAGATGTCCCTGTAGTACAAGCACTGGAGAAGCACATGCTCTGTTGTTTCAATTTGGCTGGAGCCACAGGGACACAGTCTGTCTGAGAAGGGGATCTTCTTGTATTGGCCTTCCAGGACAGCTGACGGGAGGGCATGACATCATGCCAAGGTGAAGCCCCTCCGGTGTTTAGGTACTTCTAGTTTTGCTAAGTATGCCATAGGTGAAGCTTGATACCTGTTGATAGCAATAAAGGTTGAGGTGCTAGCTAGATCCAGTTGTCGCTCTGTATCTACCACCTCTTGTTTGATAGCTGCTTTGGCCTTATCATATCCCATGCTGAGCAGAAGCTCTGGGGAAAAACCCAGTGATGAGATTTTAGTCATCACTGTCTGTTATCCAGGTAGACTGGAAGTCATCTCTCAAGGTTAGTGGAGCCAGGCCAGTGGGAAAGAAGGATAGTCTAAGCCAGTAGCTGAGTATAGTTACCCATACTCTGGCCTCCACTTTCATAAAGTCTAACTCTAATTGCGTTGGAGACGCATTTTGGAACTTGGAAAGCTGATCTTAAAAATTTGGATTGCACAAGTTCTAATGGCGCAGGGTTCAGAAATGTCCCAGTTAGGATCCATAAAGGAGTTGTGCTACTGATTTGGCTTCAAAGTGTTTGAGCGCCGTGGGTATAATATTGGCCTCCTCTTGTCTTAAGAGATTTGAGGATAGCTGATAGCTCTGTGCGTTACCAGCAACATACTCTCCATCTGCTTTCCTGCTGTCAGTAGCATGAAAGATTACCCTCAGATATTTGAAGCAGGAGACCTGTTCAATCTTTTGTCCATCTATGCTCCAGGTATGATTCTTGGGCTTTTAGCAAATGCCATGATTTTAGTTTTTTTGGTAATTGAGTACTAGCTGATCTTCTCTGCAGTACTGTGCTAGTGCTCTTAGCGCTCTTTTTAGGCCAATGAGTGTTCTTGATAGTACTGCAGCAGCATCGGCATAAAGTAGAACTGAAATATGTCTTCCATCTATTTTGGGGGGATGGAAGTTTGTGTTGTCAAGAAGGCCCACCATGCTGTTGATGTAAAAGTTGAACAAGAGTGGAGCTAGTATGCAACCTTGCTTGACGCCCTTCTCAGTGCCGATGGCATTGGTGAGATGACCCTGGGGGTTACATCTTATTTTGAGTGAAGTTCCTTCATGCAGCATACGTATTAAGTGGAGTAGATGCTGATTGATTGAGGAAGCTTCCAGTTTTTCCCACAGTTTGGTTCTAGATATGGAGTCAAAAGCTGCTTTAAAGTCTATAAAGGCAACATAGAGAGAGGCAGTGTTGTGGGAGGAATATTTTTCAATAAGGTGATAGAGTACAAGGCATTGATCTATGGTGGACCGGCCTTCCCTAAAGCCAACTTGTTCCTCTGCAAGTATGTTTTCTTGCTCCAACCAGGACTGGAATTTCCACTGTAAGTGTCTTGCATATAATTTGCTGATCGTATTGAGAAGACTGATTGGTCTATAGTTGGCAGCATCATCCTTCCTTCCTTTTTTATATATGGGGACAATGATCACAAGCTCCCAATCCTTGGGCGCATGACCATAGTTGTCAATGCAGGTGAAAAGTGAGGCCAGGATAGGGGTCCAGAATTCCAAATTGTTTTTGATGGCTTCTGGAGGGATTAAGTCTTCCCCTGGGGCTTTCCCCATTCTCAGTTGCGCTACAAGACTCTCAATCTCTGATGCTGTCACTGGTGCCCATTTTGGGAGATTCTCTATATTTTGGCTGGCACCTTCCCTTCCAAGATAGGTGTCCTTATAGAGTGCTTCAAAGTGATCCTCCCAGATCCCTGAGGAAATATGGCAGTCCACCATAGCTGGTGCATTACTTTGGGCGCTTGATGTACTATGCCAGAATAGAGCTGAGTTATTAGATTTGACTGCCTGAATAAGTTGTGTCCAATTGTTCTTCATGGCTTCTTTTTTCTTGTACACCAGCAGTTTTTTGTAGTCTCTCTTTTGCTGGGGCAATTTTAGCGCTACATCTGGTGTAGTATTGGATAGATAAGCCTGGTAAGTAGAAGTGAGAGCTTTTTTTGCATTGGCACATTCCTTGTTGAACCATGGCTTTGAGTGATGCTGTTGTTGTCTCCGATGTGCACTATTTTGGTGGCTTAGATGCTGTTGTAGCTCTTGGGTAAGACCGTTGTAGGTCTTCAGAAGTTCATCTGGGGACTCAGATGATATCAGGGCACTCCGAAGACACTGAAAGCGGTCTGAGGCCAATACTTCATTTATTGTTTGATTTAACTGGGGGGCCCATTTAGCTCGGTGATAAGTCCTTCCTGAGGGCATTAAAGAGAGTTGATAGCGGTCTTTGATATGTGTCTCTTGAGTGAAGTCACTTAAGTGTAGCTGAATTAGAAAATGCTAACTTTCAAATCTCGGCAGAACTTTTAGGTCGTTAGCATAGGGGAGAAGGTCCCCAGAAATGATTATGTAGTCAATTGCGCTCATTCTGGACCCAGAGAGATAGGTGAATTCTGTTGGGTAGTCGCTTTTCAGAGCACTGTTCAGGATATGAAGGTTTAACCTGAAGACTGTCTGAGCCAGACAGAGGCCTGCAAAATTTGATTTCTTGTCTTTTGAGCAGCGGGTTAAGTGAGTTCCATCATCTTTGAAGTTAGGAAGAGGGCATTTGTGCTGGGCATATAAGGTATGGTCATTGGGGCCCAATCTAGTATTCAGATCTCTCCCTAGGACTACAAATGCATTTGGATTCTGCAATATGAGATTAGCAGTGTATGATTCCATTTCAGCCCACAAGGTTCTGATTTGGGATTTCTTCTTCTTTCGAGGCATGTAGACGTTAATTATCAGCAGAGTGCAGTGGTTGATTTGGATTAGCACTGCCATGGCATATGTTTTAAATGTGGGGAGAGACCTTGTAGCATGTAGACCGGTGGAAACCAGGAGTCCCAAGCCTCCCTTTGCTCTTCCATGCTTTCTCCCTGGCTCTGCTGCAACTGAAAATGAGTGGAAGCCATTTAGCAGGAATTCCTTTGCAGTCCATGATTCCTGAATCAGTATAATGTCATGCATCAGAGGGATGGTGGATGATGGGAGCTACACAAAAACCTCGGTAGCACTTCCCTCCAGCACTGAGCTCTGGCAAAACAGCTTACCAAAGTCAAGTGTTTGAAAAATGACTATGTAGCAGAGTTTACTCACACAGCTTTGAAGTGTCCCAGCAGAGTATTTAACATTAGCAGTAAAGCTCTGAAGCCAGGAAAAATACTCCCATGTAATGTTATCTTCCAACAGGAGGCTTTTACTTTCCAGTTATGATACATACATATATACAGTCCTCCAATGGAGTTTCAGCATCCCACAACATGCGAAGATATGCATCCAACATAGCCTCCGGCCACTCTATCAGACATCGAGAGGGCACAGTTGGCTCGAACACACACTCTTAAATACATACATTTCTGATGCAACTCTAGCCAACCTTGCTAGTTCCCATGTATGATGCAACCTTCTTCCCTGGTTACACAACCCAATGACTCATACAGGTATTACATGGGATTGCACCATCCACTGTCTTCCCTAGGTGCAAATCTTAATGTACATCATATATATTTTATTTGGACTTAGGTTCTGTCCAACTTTTCCTCACATCATGTTGGGTGAGGAAGTCAGTGAAACAGGAGTCTCTGATAGATGTGTGCCAGCCTGCAATGTTCCATGTTATAAGCGTAAGCTTGTGCTGGTCACTTGATTGTCAAGTGGTTGCACGGCAAGCTACAGGCTGGATGGGTAATTCATTCGGTGGCATTTGGTTCACATTAGCCGATAGCTGTTGGTGTAGATGATGGTGTAGTGCATCACGTTCCCGCTCTTCCTGCTCCATCTGTTCTGGTAAGGGAGCTGGAAGAATCAACGCAGCATGAGCTGAAAAATGAGGGTCATAAGCGAGCAGGGATCCCATCTATTTAGTGAGCGGAGCATTCTTTGGCTTGTCCAGTGAAATAGGAGATGAAATAGGGGGTGGTGAGAGCTGTCTTTTCTGGAGGTAGAGTTCACACTGGGTTGTTTGGGGTCCCTGGGATTTAATTGTAGATGAGGATGTGGATGCAGCTTCAGTACAAAGTATTTTGGCGGAGGTATTTGCTACTTGGGACGTTATGCGTTCCTTGAGTTGATGTAGGGAATAATCACTTCCGCTGTCACTGTCTGTATCATCAAAATCCGTGTAATGTACTGACAGCTTTCTGAGAGTCTGTGAGGAGGGAGGTAATTTCTGTGGGGCTGGATTCATGTTAGATTTTTGTTGGGCTGTCAGGGTATGTGTCCAGATATCTGTAAGTTTTCCTCTTAGCGTAAATATTTCCTGATTAATAGCCTGAGCAATCTCCATTAGAGAATGCTCCTGGTCCTAGTTGCCAGTTTTATTGCCTAGGTTCTTACAACTTTAATCAGCAGGGTTATGTTTGTGTGGTGGTTCTCCCGCAATGAGGTCACGAACTATCTCATCCTTAAAGACTCTGATAGTTTTGATATAGAACGTTTGCCAAAGAAACTCACTCTTTTGTATCAGTCTGTTAGGAACAGAGGCCTGATTGAAGGTTAGAAAAATTCATTTGGTTGGTCTTGGGCTGGGTAAGTAGTGAAAATCTTTTAAGTCAATTGTTCTGCTGTGGCAGTTTAACAATTGGGAGAGGAATTTTACAATAGACTTGCAGCTGTTCCAAATATAGGCATTGTGATGTATTTCTGAGGAGCTGCTTTTTCTGTAGCACGCAGCAGTGTTTGGGTACATCGGGGTGTCCAGGTGACTTGGCAGGGCAAGCTTCCTCCATGTGACCAATATCAGCTGCCTTCTTAACCCTCTGTTTGCCATGAGGGATTTGCATATGTAAAGCTTGCTAGAATTGCTCCACTTTGTTATATCATTTAATCTCTGCAGAATAAGAATCAAAGTTTCTGCAGACAGTAGGCAGACCTCATGGAAAGGCTGAGCAAAATTATTATGGGGTATATTGCCAGCAAGTGCCAAGAGTTTATTTCTGTTTTCACTGTCATCCCCCTTATCTCCCTTTTCTGAAGAGTAGTTTATATTTAAGTTTTGAAGGACTGGGGAGGCTGTTTTGCTTACTTCAGATTTCTGTGGCAACTTAGGGAGCAAAAAAGTAGCTTTGGTTTCATATCTCTTACTCACAGTTTGTGTTGTCTCTGCTGCCGGAAAAAGTGAGTCAATCCTCATCTGTTTCTCCGCTTTGTGGGATTCCTGAGTTGCCATATTATTGCTGGGACTGGTCCGGATTCTCTTCTTGCCTTTGGAGGGCATTTTGATGTGTACAGAGGTGATAGGGCCAGATTACATTGGGAGGTTTTTTCAGTAGTTGTTAGTTTGTCACCATCTTGCCTCCTCCCCAAACAGACCCAAAGCCTAGTGCAGCTATGCCTTGATTGATTGTTATCGGTTATAAATTGTGAGAGAGTGAGGCTGGGTCTCTCTTTGCTGCCTGTGCACTGCGAGGCTAGGTTGGGGTAAGTGTTCCTCTATATCTGAAGACGCAGGACTGTCTGTTGGAGCTGCCACTGTCCCCTGTTCTGTTTCCGGCACTGTAACCGCTCTCTGTACAGCAGGCCCTGGCATGCCTTCTGTTTCAGCCTCTGGCGTGCCTTCTGCTTCAGACTCTGAGTCAGAGTTCATGCTCTGGAAGCAGGGCATGACAAGCTCCAAGTACTGTATCTAATTGGTATGGCCTCTTTCTTTTAGCATGAACCCATAAGTCTGTGGGCTCAGATGAAGTCTCAAATGAACTCTGGTATTATACAAACCTAGAATAGAGCAAACTGAATGTCCTAGTACAAGCACAATCATCCTAGACCTACAGCTCTATATAGATACAAACAAATCAAAACAGTATTTTGTGTTTCTCAGAAATAAGAGATCAGAATAAAAGCCTATCTGTGGAAATCTTATATTTTGCAAAGACTTGCAGAAAGGTATTACTTAAGATTTTACATAGTCATGGAGAAATGTTGAGGATCTATTTAATGTTCACATAGGCCTGAACAGCAGAGGCAGCTGGTGGATTCATTATCATGGGGCAGTAAATCCACTCTTGATTTTACTGCCCTTCCTCTTGTTGCTTGGTTTGAGTTGTACCAGAGCTCTGATGAAGAGGGTCTAGCACAAGGAGAGCTCCCATGCAGTTCATTGCAAGAGGCAGTGAATCATGAGTCGATTCATCACCCCCACTTGTTGCTTCTGCTGGAGAGATGCTGAGGTTCAGCTCCATTTGCAATGGAACCTCTTTGCCTGGACCTGATAAAAAAGGGCTCCCCTTGACTCCGTTTCACATTCCCTTGACAACATGTGCTAAAAGTCCTGGCCAAAGATGGATACATTCCTTTGATGGCTAAAATGTGCTTGCTTGTCATTTGCATGCTAGTGTAAAGTTTGGAGAAATCTATGGGTCTTCTTTGGTTTCAAGGAGGCCATAGAGAAGATAATCACATAGCTGGTTGAAAATAATTTTAAACCACAACTATTTAGCAAGTGGGTCACCTCATTCAGTGGACTGACCAAGAATCATTTTAAGTATTTCAGCCTTTGAGTTTATTTTTGGCGATAAGTGCTTCTTTCTTGGGGAATTCTGAGCCCTTGGCTAAATGGGGAATAAGAAACATCTTAGCAGAAGTGCTTGGTGAACTCCACACAAAACCCCCTTCTTGCTAATATTGTTCAAACACCAGCCAGTGTAAGCCTACAGTACAGAATGTCTCCAAAATAGGATGAAATAAACATGTCTGGAGTCTCCGAAAGTGGCAATTTTTTGGAGGCACCTTGATTTAGTGGGCAGAGCTAGTCCCTGGGATGCCACAATTCTATTCTTGGCTCTGCCACTGCGTGTTTGTGCTGAGAGAAAAATCACTCCTAATGATGTTGGATGTCAGTCACATAATTGCGTTTCTTCCTATGAAGGGACACTCCCTACCCACCAGTCTGTGGCACACACCCATCAGAAAAAGGTAGAGTCACTCCAGTATTATTCTGTGATGCAATGATGAGGCAGGTTGGCAGCGTGTTCAGGATCCTGTGGGCCACAGCTGGAGGACCACAGTGCTGCTGCCAGATATTGCTATCTCATTTGAAAATGCATTTTCCAAAAAGATAAATTTTGCTTCCGGAATTCAAGAATTGCCTCCCAGTTTCTCAGCCTTGTTTATGCACACACAAGGAAATATTGAAGGCCTTTTGCTGCCTGAGGCAAAATACAAGATGACACCCTCTCCCATTCCACACATACACAAGCTGAGTGGACAAGAAGAGCATTATCTCAACACTGGGGGTGGAACAGCAACCACCACCATCTGTAAGGGCAGTAGGAGTAAGCTTCTTCTGAGAAAGCCCATGTAGCTCACACAGCTCCATCCTCCAACTTCCCATCATCACTCCCTGCCCCCCAGCATCTGCCACCTTAGGCGACTGTTATGAGCCAGGCTGAGCATGCTGCCAATTCAGACTTGGACTCCGATTTAGACTTGGACTCCCAGCTGGGGGAGGATCCCTTGGAGGGGCCTTCGGGAGAGGGGGTTCCTTCAGAGTCTAGGGAAGAGTCTGCCAGCGACCCCACAGCTGTCCCGGGCACGGATCCCGAGCCAGTACCTGCAGCAGATGTTTGTGCTCCAGAGGCAGAGGCTAGTGCTTCTGACTCGACAGAGGCTGGTGTTTCTGACTCCAGCCCGGAGTTTGCAGCAGACCCTCGCCCCACGTTCCTCCAGAGGCGGCTGGAGAAGGGGGTGATTTGGAGGTCTCAGCGGCTGCGGGAGAAGCGTCTGATGAATCGGCCCTGAAGTCTTGAGGGGCTCCAGCTGTGAGCTGGGCCAACGGGCATTTGATCAGCCCCAGCTGGACTAAAGACTGTGTATTTAAGACAGACGCTGTTGGAGTTGGGCATGGGGCAACAACCGTCTACCAACCAGGAATCTGCGTCCTGTGTCATGGGCTTTCTGTTCCAGGCTAAACCTTGCCCGTTTGAGTTTGCTGCTCCTGGGACTTGGATGTTTGTTTTGGTGATGTAACCTCTTGATTTATTTATCACTAAAGCCATAAACTCAGCTCCTGCCTCTGTGTCTGCTTAGCTGCCGCCTGACATTGACAGCGACTGCCGCAGTTTGCTAACAAAGACTGGCTTTGATCCAAGAGCACGTACCTAAAGGTGTGATGTACCAAATATATTAGGAGATGGTGATGAGGAGGCTGTGGGGGGAAGCATGTCCATGTGAGTAGCTATGACCTATACAGAGACGAAAACTACACCACACAGCAGCTGTCCCTGTCCGTGGGCTTTGATCAAGGAAGGGGGGCAGGTCAGTCATTTGGTCTGAATGCCTCTCTGCTCCCAGTTCAATAGTGACAAAACAGGCCTGCCTCCTGCCACTGTTCAGTAGCATGGCGTGAATCAAAGCTGGAAAAGAGGCAACAGGAATTATGGGCAAAGCAAGTAACGTTGACATCTCTGTTGCACGGAAAAGCTGCTTTGAAGCTTAACGGTTCTTGCAGCAAGAGAAAGCCCGTTTTAAAGGAGACCCTAGTGAGAGAGAGGAATGAATGAACAAATGCCTCCAGATGACAATGGCTCTGTCTCTGCCACTCAAGTCAAGTATTCAGCCATTATCTACAGTGCAGAATGTTCTTAAACTACACTTCCCAAAGTCTATATACTACAATGAGTTGTGCTCCCCCTTCTGGCTATAAAACAGAAGTTAACCTTTACTACCAGACCTGTACTATGCCAGCCAGCCACAAATAACATTTATATTAAGAGCCCTGTTTAAATACCATTCAAAATACCAGGAAGAAAATAGAGCGATATTGGCTTAAGAGAAAAGGGTAAAACTGGCCAGAAAACAAGAGTAGTTTTTCAACTTCAAAGCAATGTCACAAACAGTAGGGAATAGAATAATAAACCAAAGGAAGTACTTAGGAATGAAGGAGCCAGTTACCAATCCCTGTCCCTCTTTGCCCTATGGGATGGATTTAATTATCCTTCTAATAACATTGGGTATTTTGTCTAGACTTGAAATCAACACCAATGTTCTTTCCAAACCCTCCCTTGGCAACTTGCTCCGAGTTTCCCCAACACTTTTGTCCTCGTGTGGTTGGAACTAGCTGGCCCAGAGCTCTGTCACTATAGGGTTTGGTTGTGTGCAAGGCCCCAGGGTTAGGCCATCCCTTATCCTAAGCTGGGAAGGACTATTTTGGATTTTTGACGATAACACTTGTACATCTAGCAATATTCAGCTTCTGTAAAGAAGGACTAGCAGCACTCCAGACTGCAGTAAAGTTATGCCATCTGACTTGAAAGTGCTCCTCTTAATACCTGAAAGACAAGACAATTTCTGGTTATCTGTGGTGAAGAAAAATGCACTGCACACACTCAGAGGAACTTCCCTTTCACACTGAAAACAATGCTGGGGCTCAACTCTGGAAGGACTTAAAGCCTACAAATAAATCACTACCATTCCTGTTTTCAGTAATGTTTACTTTGGGATGCTGGCATCAATCATAGGATAAATGTATAATAAAAAGGAATCACAAACCTCTGTTCTCTTACCTAACTGTGATGACTGTAGCACAAACTTTTGTTCATGTAAGAAGATAAGGAAAACTGTGAATGGTCCATCTAGTTAAGAATAGTGCTTTCCAAAGTGGCCAACCAGGTGTCTCTGGGAAGACCACAAACTCAGCACAAAAGCAACAGCACCTTCTCACTTGTGTTCCATAGCAACTGGCATTCAGAGGTATATTACTTTCGATACTGGCAATGGCTTGTGATCATCCTGACCAGTAGCTGCTGATAGTCTTACCCTCCACTAACTTCTCTTATCTGTCTTTCAAAGCCATCTAGCTTGTGGTAGCTGCCAGTTTTTACGTATCAATTAAGCCTCATATGAAGAAGCATTTTGTTTTGTCCTGAATCAGTTCCACAGGTGACTTCTTGTATATGTCAAGGCCCTAGGCCCAATCATTGCCCTTAGTCCTATATCAAGTCACAAGGAATCTTGTACTGAGCAAGAGATCCCCTAAAGGCAGAAATCACCATGCAGGAAATACAGTAAAAACCATTGCTAGAATAATATTATGGAAGAGAAGGAAGTCCATTCTCACTGTAAAGAAATTCCAAGGAGAAGCTGTTGATGTACAAACCTATCTGGCTGAATACTAGTAAGTCCCTGGATCCTGTGAGTGTTTACCACTTAACCCACTGCTTTTCCAGCAAGTGTGAGGTTCTGTTTAAACTGCCGCTGCCACCTCTGTCATCAATGTAAAGATCTCTTCCTGTCCTGCTGCTGTAGCTGCTGACTGTGTGGACCTCCTAGATGCTCTCAACATGCATGTGTTAGATATAATGCAACTTATATCCCTACCGGACACCACGTCTCTTTATTCACTGCGGCCACCACAGACACCATGTCTGAATCCAAGCTTTATTATAGCGTTCCCAAAAGCCAAACACATATAAATATAAAACAATGCTTTCTTAACAGATGTTAAACATGACAAAACAGATTAATTACTTAATACACTTACAACACTTCTTACATTCTCTCCCACACTTCAGTCCTAGCTAATTCAGACTCTTAAACACTGCTCATTAATTCCTATATTTGACTGACTCTCCTAACTCTAATCCTATGTTCACTCACTCCTCCACCCTCTCTAACTTCCCTCCCAATAAATCCCTACCTTATTCCCTCCAATATATATAGTAAATTAAATAGCATTTCACACCTATGACATCACACACCCCATCTCTTTTGTTAGGTCCTCAACATCCAAGCCATACTGCCTCTCCTTTTTTCTTCTTTGCTCTCCTAGGCATATTACAAGACCTTCCCTCTATTGCCAGTTTCTTCCCCTTTTCCTTCCCCAACAAATCTAAGCCACTGATTCACACATACCCCTCTTCAGACAATAGAAAGAAAAATAAAAGTAACAACCTCCTGCTTTTCCTTTCTTTAACCAAGAGGTGGTCCTATAATATAACCATCTCACCTTGCTTTAGCACTTAAAAAGAGGTGAGCAACTTTATAGGGTCCAGTGGCCACTCCCTTCAGTCACACCCCTTCCTCCGAATAGCCTCCTGTTCTTTCTCCTCATGTTACTTCACAACATGGCATGTGGTACAGCAACAACATCACTGCTTCATTCTTCCATTGGATCCTCTTCTCCTATCCTGCTGGCTGGGTTACTGAGCCAACACAATGGCTACACATTCTCAGAATGTTCCCCGGGATCAGCAGAGAGAGGGGCAGGGAACACAAGGCATCTGTAAGCAATGCTCTCCCTGCCTCCCCAGCACAGATGAGGTTGGATCTCCTGCGTCTGCACTGGATTCAGCATATCCTCTGGGAACTGGATAACCACCAAGACAGTAGACATCCATATCCCACGGTCTTTCTGGCATCGCTGTTGTTTTTCAAATCCTCCGCAGACCACCGGCATTGCTGTGGTGCCTGGGAGGGCGCCTGCCTATTCGCCCTGGAAGCAAAGGCAGGAGGACAGCTGTGTGGAGAAGACTGAGAGCCCTTAGTCCTCTTCCTTTACCTAGGTTGAGTGAGCAGCTGGAACCCAGTGTACTTTCTCCCTTCTGGGACCACTTCATAATTAATAAGCTAACTCCAGTTTTAGTGCTCTTTTATAAGAAAAACTCCTTTATTTTCTGGGAAAGCTCTGTCTTGTCTTCGCGGTTTCACAAGTATCATATGAGGGCACTCCTCTACCTACACTGAACAACCTGAATGTTAGCAGACATGGGCCCTTCTCGCGTGGCGTTTTTAAAGCATATTAGGCACACTCCCTCCCCCCCTTCACGAGCCGCCGTACCGCATGATGTTCTGGCGAACCAGGTGCTATCACAGCCACGGATAGTGCTGATAGCGCATTTTCTTATTTTCGCCTGAAAGGCGAAAATAACCTCCCTTTCACGCATCGGTCGTACAACCAGAGGGCCTGCGGAGCTGTCGTCCGGTGTGCTTCCGGGAAGGACCCGGGAGTGGGCGGGTTGTGGGCAGTCCTTGCTGCCTGTCCCTCACGCAGCAACTCCCAGGGGGCGCTCCGCCCAGCAGCAGGCAGGGACTGCACGACACGTCACCGCGAGAGGCCACCCCGGGGCTGCGTCGCCACTCACACTCGAGACGACAGCAGCCCCCGGGGTCTGGCCGACTGTGTTTTTTTTTAAAACCCGGCGCTATTGTTAGTACGTTAGCACGTTACCAACGTAGTACGAAACAGCCTGTTGGCAGGATCTATCGTGCTAACGTTAGCACGATAGCCGGCAAAAAAAAAAAACAAAACACAAAACACCACCGCCCAATCAGCGGCGGCGGGGGGGGGGGGACAGGGCAGGACCTAGGCGTGGCCCAGGATGCCGACATGCGGAGAAGCCACCAGGCGGGGACTGGTGCTCTCTCGCCAATGTCCTGCTGTATGCGGACTGCAAGGGGGTCTCTACTGAGCCTCTTGCGATGTTAGCAATATCGTGAGGGCTCTGGTTCGTCGCGCTATCAAGGTAAGGTGCGGAAAGGGCCATGGCTGCTTTGTGTTTTTGTTAATGTGCTAACTGGATCAGGCTCCACCAAATGACATCAGATTGTCTGGTGAATTATGTCCAGAGTTATCTTAAGAGGAATTTGGCCCTAGTCCTCAATTTGAGTTAAATTATCCTAAATATTTTTAGGAGGAGCAGCAGAATTGAAAAGACATTTGTGGTCTAGTATATTTAAATCCTTGAGCAATGACAAGAAGGGTACAGATGTGTGTTCTGAGCAAGAGTGATAACAATGATGTGCAGGTTTATGAAAAATTTAGTTTATAAATTAATAGGCTAAAACTATATGATTAATTGACAAAGACATCTGTGATGAGATTACACAGTCCAGCAAATAACACATGAAGTGTTTTGTCCAGACAGAATTTGTATCATCAGACTGTTTCAAGAGAAGCAAACTTCATCAGTCTTTCAAGAACAGGGACAATGGCCCTGTCTTCATGCACATCATGTGGGAAATGCCAGAACATTCAACCTGGCCAGACCACCAAAGATCCGGGGCTGTTTTTCAGAAGAGCTGAAAACCAACCTCCTGTTATTTTTTTGGCTTCAGTGGCTTGGAGCTTAATCTTCTTTCCAGAATGATTAGCATTCTTGTGGTACATAACTATTTCTCCAGCTTCACTTGTGTTTTAGAAGTGCCGCTTGGCAGCCATCATAGAGAGGCATGTGGCATTAACTTGTTATTTTATCAATGCCTTCAAAAACGTCCTCCCTAAGTAACTAATCTGGTTCTCTGAAAGCAGGAGAGAGGCCGTCATGTAGGGGGCAGAGGGACAAGAGTCTCTTGCCAAATGGACAACGACAGCCGAAAGGGCAGAAGAAAATCATTGAGGAAAAGAAACTTTGAAGCTGGGGTGTGAATGATTTGAGTGGTTGTCTCCATTAATTTAAAAAAGAAAATAGAGCCAGTAAGGGCAGACAAAACAGTTCTACTTCTCACTCTTTTATTGACGCACAAGTCTAATGTGTTTTGTACAACCAACCCACAAACATAACCCATGGACAATGCTAGCTGTGGATTGTATGACTCCTGTATACCCACTCAAATGATTGGTATTGCTGTTTCCATGCTATCAGTTTAGGAGCCATGCCAGTCAATGTTTCTGGAAGAGGGAAGAGGTCAAAGTGATCCATAAGCTGGCATTTCTGCTTCTGTGCAGCTCACAATGGTGTGTTAAGTAGCACTGCCTATAGTGTGACTGGGAGAGGGATGAGCCCAAAACCTTCACTACACTCTTCTTCCTCCTCCTCCTTCTCCTCTTCCCTTCAGCAGCCCCAAATCGGGCCACAGTGCTACTTCTGTATGACTGTTGGTGACACAAAAAAAGCAGTGACCTTTTCCTCCCAGTACTATCCCAAAGCAGCTGGCATTGTTGCTCATGGCAGTGTGGAAGCAGTGATATCCACTGGGATCCTAGAAGGGGAGATGCTTTAGATTTCTTCTCTTATGGGGACCCCAAAAGCAACTCCCCTTCCTCTGCTCCATCAATCCTGGAATGGGAACAATGTTAAATCCCAAACCCCCACTCCCCTGACTGTGTATCTGTGTGTTTACACATGCTTGCATCCCCTGGCAAAATCAGATGCAGCTGGCAGGGTTGAGGCCAGAAAGGTTGTATCTCCCTGTGTCAGGGAATGCATTTCTCCAAATACAATCATTGGTCTTAAAGTCAATGGGGAGCAGAATTAAACAATTCTATGGAGCCTATCCAGATTCCGATAGGTTTGCTAACAGTTTATTGTTGAGACTCTTTCATCTTCTTCATCTGTCCTGAGCAAGCCCACCTGGTGCTGCCTTTTAAGGTAACAAAGTGGTGCACTGCCCTTGTGATTTTACTTCTGCTCATTTGCAGCATATAGTGAAGGAAAGCAGCTATAACGAGATCCATCCCCACCTCAGTGTGGTCCCAGGGAATGCCCTACTTTCCCTGTGATCACTCAGACCTCTGCTTTCTATCTAACACCAAACTGTTAACAACAACCATAAAGGGGCAACTGGGTTGGAGGAATATGTTTGGCCAACACACAAAGACTCATTAAGAAACTCATGAAAGCAAATTAACAAATTGACAAGAAAGATATATAGAATATTAAGCTAGGCTATTCAACAAGATAAAGGGCAATTAAAAAGCGACTAAGTGAGACTAACTCCAATGACAATCAACAGTCACCCACCATTCATCACAGTTTTTTCATGATCTTCTGCTAACACAGAATGAAGACACACTTGAGAAGACAATTGCTTGTATAACTTCAATGAGCTCACATAATCCCTCCCTATAAATACTGTGATTGAAAAGTGCTGGTGAGTTTCTAATCTCAAGCTATTATTGAGCAAAGCCTAGCTTCTCTCTTCCCTGTGTGTGTCACACCACCTTAATATTTTCCTTACATTGTCACATTGGATAGACATCATTTGGCTTCTTCTGGCTGATCTTTGATATCCAAACCTCTGTATTAGTCAGAAGCTCTTTGGACTGCTTGTAGTGCCCCAGAATCAAATTGGATTGCCTAAGCTCATATAAATCACATAAATCATTCTGGATCATCCCAATTTGCTTTGTTACTCGGGATTTGATTGAGTCAGTTGCACAGCCCTAGCATGCTATGGACTTCCTGCTTTGTGTTTGGCCAGCAAACTGAGGTTGCAGAAAGGTTATGTGACTTCTTATTGTAGCTTTCTGTTAATAGGCATCCTGCAGTTGTTTCAGGTATTGTTGAAAAGATATTCAGGTATTGTACAGAAGATAGCCTAGTTTTCTGTGGGCCCTGTGTAGAAGAGCTCCCATCTATAAGCCATTGTTTCTCAATTCAATGCAACAACTTCACTCTTGAACCTTGATTTACGTGTGTGCATATGCTTTCAAGTCACCTGCAAAGTAATGGAGATCCCATGTATTTCATAGGGTTTTCTTAGGCAAGGAATACTCATATATGGTTCTGCCAGTTCCCTTCCTCTTAAATATAGCCTACAGCACCTGATATTCATTGGTGATCTCCCATCTAAGTATGAACCTGTGTTGATCCTGCTTAGCTTTCAAGATCAGATGGGATCCGGTGCCTTTAGATATTTAGGATAACCATGATTTATAACAGATGCAAAAGCCCAGACTTTCCCTTTTCTATCAGTGCTCCACCTTGCACAGCTAGAGTACAAATTAACCTTAATTAAAAATTAAAAAATAGGAGTGTGGTAATAAGAACTATTGACACCTCAAAGAAGTAGGGCCAAACCAGCTCTGAGCCATGACAACACTGAAAATGCACTACATTAGGGGTAGGCAGAGTATAGCCCACCAGCTATTGTCAAGTATCTAGCCGCCCTGGCCAGCATAGTCCATTGTGAGGAATGCTGAGAGTGGTGGTCCAACAACCTCTGGAGGTTCACACTTTGCTCAGCCTTGCTTTACATCTATGGCTGGCATCCTGTTAGTAAATTATAATGGCATTAAGTCAGACTTATACTATCACAATTCACTTTTTTTGGTATTGCAGAGGTCAGAATTTTGTTCTGACCATGCAACAACCAAAATCATCTCCAAACCCACCTTGTAAGCAGTATAGCCTTCCCCCACCCTGCAACATGACCATTTCCACATTGTTGAAGAGCAGAAAAATGAGTAGGAGCGTATCAAACTGTTTTCCAGTAGCTGGATGCAATGTGGCATCTGCAGAGACCTCCCAGGGTCTTTGCAAGCCCTCTGGTAGATGACATCCTTGCAGTGTGTCTAGCTAAAGGGAAATATTTGAACATGTCCCTGCTGATTAACACCACCCTCCAACAACATTAAAATGGTCATGTTGGGAGGGATTGCATTGCTTAAAAGGTGGGGTTTGGGCAGGGGTAGCATTGGGAGACATAGCTATGGAGACGTAACTATGTGATACAAATAGATCTCCCAAAACAGGATTTTGGCCAATATTTATGCTGTTCTGCAAAACGGCATATTTATATGCTTACCACACCAGGGCCTCTGTGGAGCAGCAGAGGGGAGTCTGGCCTTCGTAAATTATTAGCCACTTGATTCACACACTTTGTACAGTAGCATATATTTGCTGAACTGTTAATCAATTAAGAAAGGGGGGATTGCAGGATAATCCTGCCTCTTTTCAGATCTCCTACTGGCTTTTTCCCCAGGGAGCCTCCATCTTGAGGGACTGAATAGCAGCCCAGTAAACTGTGGGATCTCTTGCCCTGGAGTAGAAGGAGCACTGACACTGGAGCCGTTGTCACTTGCTGACCACATGCCACCCAGGAGACACTGGCATGAACTAGGCAAACTGTGAGACCTGTGAGAATCACTGCCTGCTCTTTCCCCAGTTCTTGCTTATCCCCAGTACAGGACTGTGAAATGTAGTGTGCAAACACTAAACTCTGTCAGCACACCACAAAGAAGTTCAGACACAAACAGCAGAGAACCCAAAGACCCTCTCTCAGAAGCCAAGCCATGATGGGGTGGAGGGAACCTACTGGCTCCCAACTACTTTCAGAAGTCTGTTCCCTGAAGCAAATGTGGAGCTCAAAATTGTCAGAAGAAATAATTTCCCTTTTGCTAAAATGAAGTGGGCATGAAAATGAGGTTCTGCAGCTAATTCTGCCTCCAGCCCAGGTGTATTAATAGATGCATCCTATGTAGACAGCTTACAAATATTGTATCTCTGTATTGCCACAGGGTACATTACATACAGAACAACAGATATAAATATCTATATGCCCCCAAGCACAGTTTTAATCTTGTAGAACACATATCACGCCTGATCTTGGAAATGTTCCTTCATCAGACCTCAAGAATTCCCCAGTTAGCATGACCAGGAGATACACTGGCTGGAGGATTCTGTGAAATGTAACTTCTGATGAAATGTAAAGTTCTGCCAGATGGAACTCTGCTCACATCCCTCCCGCAACAGAAGCAAGACCTACCCCTCTCCTACATCCTACATGGCTATTTAGTAGCGGGGGGGGGGGGAGGGAGGAGCCACACAGATTCCAGCTACATCCTATAGCTGGATGCACAGTGATGACATTATCCTCTGGGACAGCCATGGGACGTCAGAAGGACACTGGTGGTTTCAGTGGTCAGGTGGTTTTTGTGCAAAGGAGATACTGAATACCTTCCTCCACAATGATCATAAAAAGACGCAAGTTGGGCTTACATCTTTGAATATCACCAACAGAATGCCTGCCCAACTCTTTCTACACTCTGCCTTAAAGTTACAGAACTTTGCCATGTCACTGTACAATGGCTAAGCAGAGACCTCTTTGCTCATTAAGAGAACAGGCAAAAAGTGTTTTGTACTGTCTATTTTTATTTCTTTATTTTTAGCTTTCTCCCTTTCCTTCAAATGTTGCCTGCTGCTCTTCTCTCAGTGTCCTTTCACACTACAGAATTATAATACTATGATTCCACATTAACAGCTCTGGTCGTACCCTATGAAATCCTGGGGCCTGTAGTTTGTCACAGGGATCAGAGGAGCTCCCTGACTGAGAATTCTAAGTGTTCCTGCATAAACTCCAAATCCCAGGATCCTATAGGATGGAGGCATGGCAATTTAAGTGGAATCACAGCACTATAATGTTTAGCATGAAAGCACCCTAGTACTTATGCAGTATATGTCTAAATTGATTTAAGGGGCAAATTTCAGTAAGGCTATTCTCTCTGAGCAACAGTAGCACCCTTCCTATTGTGTTTGAGCTGGGATGTTTGCAAAGACTAAAAACAATCACCTGGACAAGGCACTCACTGATTTTTGCATAAGCCAAGCTGTCGAGTCTTGGGATGACAGTGAGAATGCAGGATCTAAACTGGCAAAGTAAGTGCCCGTGGTAAAGATAGGGTATATCCAAATCCCGTATTTGTGACTGTTAAAAACATTCTTTCAAATATTGCAAGAAGTTATTGTGAGGCCCTCTCCCAAGCAGGTAAAACATTGGTCGTAGGTACAAATTACAAGCCTGCAAGCCCAGTGCTTTTCATACCATGGGCTTGGAGCTCTTAAATCTTTTTTTATGGAAAAATCCAAGAAAGATTAGGGAGATGTTTATCAATCTGGAGGAAAATCCTCCAGGCTTCCTGCTTCTGCACCCTCCAATGGCCAAAATCAGAATTGAAGAGGAACAAAAATGGTGGTAGCCCTTAGCCTGACTCATGCTGAAGCTGTGAAGAATTCCACACCAATGGGGACAGGGTGATGCTTCCTCCTTGCTTACCTGAGCTTTGCAGAAGTTCACATGGTAATCTATAGCTCGTGCCTGCAAATTCCCACATGTGGGTTGTACAAAAATTTCACCCAAATCCAGGGCTTCCCAAATAAATGTGGTAACTGTTAGAAGAGCAATGATTCAGATGCTGGGCTAAGGTTCATCAGGCCTATAGTTCATGAAATAGAAAGGAAGAGCCTGCCATGAGAGAACAAGAACTCAGAGGAGGTAACAAAGTGAGACACTCAGAAGAGGGAGCTTAGGAGGCCAGAAATTCAGTGGAGGTTGAGAATACATACGAGAGACAGAGAGAAATGATGCAAACAGCATGGCCAAAACTTAAAACCAGCATAGTGGGAGCAGACAGAGCACCAAAGATAAATAACTCTGGTGAGAAAGAGCATAAGAAACACCAAGAAACTGAGAATCAGGATAAGGTGAACAAGAGTGGGGAATGGGTGGCTCTCTAGATTTTGCTGGACTGAAATTCCCATCATTCTTCATCACTGACTGTACTGGCTAGGTCTGATGGGAACTAGAGTACAAGAACTTTAGGTGGGTCAGATATCCCAACCCCCCCCCACACACACACAGAAGGAAGAAAACAAGCAGCACATCTTGGGCTGGGCTACATACTATAGCCACTGTAGGGATGGGCATCTCAGTAGTAAGACCTCCATGCATATCCTGTCTCTCAGCTTTTCACTTCTACGAGAACGGCATGGGAAGATATAAAAATATTACGCAGCTCCTTTGCCAGCACTAAGAGTTGCCTAGAAGGCTGACCCAAAATTAACACACACATACACCAACATATATATACCTCTCCAGCTTCAGTCAAAAGTCCCTTTGAAATATACTTCTGCAAAACAGAGGCTTGGCCACTGTCAGCCTGTTTGCATAACACCACACAGCGCATGCTCAGCAACACTTCCTCTCAACAATGGAAAAAACCAGACATCCCTACGAATAATCCCTCCTCTGTGTCCTAAGTCAGTCCTTGGATTTTCTCCCTTTCTTGAGACTGTCTCGCCTCCGTAAACACCCCAGCCAGCTGGGCTTTGTAGCCAGCTTCAGCAGTGGAAGCCTCAACAGGCTCACAGTTATATGTCCTCAGCTCCCAGCTGTTTGCGGCAGCCAGCACCTGGCTAGAGACCAGCTCAAAATGTTCCATCTCCAGCCTCCAGCCTCACCCTCCTCCCTGCTCTCTTTCTCTCTGCCATCATTCTTCCACTTTAACCTGTACAAAGAGATGAGACTTGAAGTTCTTGATGTTTCTGTGTCTCCCGATTTCTACCTTGAGCGTTTCTTGGGGGAAGGGGGAAGTGAATTCAACTGCTCTTCCTAGAGGGCTTGGTCAAGTACTACTGTGTGCTGGGCACATTATAAACACAGGGATCCCCTGCTTTTCTAGACAGGGAAATTCTGGTCCCTGAGCTGATCTTTCATAGCCAGAGATATGGTGTGTCTCTTTCTCTGTTTCTAATGGCTTGTTAAACTGGAGACCACAGTATGCCAAGCATGAAGAAAGAAGGACATAATTTTCCTTCTCTTCGCTGCTCACTGGCCTAGTTTGTGAGAACTTCTAGGCCAGCTGATACAGGAGTGGATGATATAGTACTCTCTATAAAAGCCAGTTTTGCAGCTGGGAGCTGCTCCTAGAGCTGGCTGTATTCCTGCATGACCAGGTTATGGTTGTAGCTAGGACTATTTTAAACCACCTTCAGCTCATATGCTAGGTGGACCATTTTTTGAGGAGCTGGAACTGGCCGTAAGTACTCAATAGTGTTTTCATCTTCAGGTTGGATTACTGTAATGTGTCCAAGATGAAACCATCTGTGACTCTTCATTTGGTCCAGAATACAGCTGCCAGGATGTTAACAGAACTAACAAACTGAAATTTGACATCCTGGTATGAAATCATCTGTACTAGTTACCAATTTCCTTCTGGGTACAGTTCACAGTGCTGGCTAGGACTTTTAAAGACCTAAGTGGTTTGGAACCAGAGTTTCTTAGGATTCACCTCCAAGGATACGAAACTGTGCTTGTGTCTCTCCAACACTGGAAGTCCCTAGGATGGACACAAAAAACAGCCTCTCTGTGCTGACATAAAAAAACTGGAATGCCCTGCCCAAGGGCAGTCATCTGGCCCTGCCTCTGCTTTCTTCCAGTGGGCATTTTTAAACAACGCATTAGTCTTTAATCATTAACTACAGATGCTGCCCTTCTACTGATTCAATAATATTTTAATGTTAGATATATTGTAATTTTGATTGTTCTGTTTTAAGTGTTAATCATCTCAAATATGTTGTTATATTTGAAAAATGGGTTACAATGCTAGCTCAAATCCTGCTGGTGTATTGTGCTGGCATAATAATACTAGAGGTGGCATTTTTGGCAGGGTCATACCACACCAAGGGAAGGAAAAGAAAGTTGTTGCTGTTGCTATGAGGAAGAAGGCTGGCAACTCCTAACAGACTATTTCTCCAATTTCAATATTTGGCAGGGCAGGGGTCCTCAAGGCCAGCGGTTTTCTGTATTGACTGGTTTGGGAAATCATCTGTGCTATGGGGCCTTTCTGCACTACACTGTTATAGTGCTATTATTCCACTTTCAACATTCTTGGGGGAATTGTGTGGTTTGTAGTTTACTGAGGCCAAGGAGCTCTCTGGCTGAGAATTCTAAAGGGCCCTCCCTAAACTGCAAATCCCAAGATTCCATAGGATGTTGAAAGTAGAATAATAGCACTAGAACAGTGTAGAGTGGAAAGGCCCATGGAACAGGCAGCTTTCTGTTCCAGTGTTCCCAGGACACTCTGGCTTTACACCCAGAAGACAGGCACTGGAGAAACAGTCTGCTCCAAGTTGATGGACTTCCCTTCTGACGACAACCTTCTCTTCCTGCTCTTGTGGGCTGCTGTGCCTGGGACCTTTTTTCTCCTTCTGCAGCACTCACTTACACCACTGTAGTTACAATAGCACAGTCCACCAATAGGAGTTTGGTTGCTGTAAATGATAATTATTTTATGTTTTTATATCTCACTTTTTCTCCAGCTCTGAAAATAGCTGCAATGACCTGGAATTCTTGTGAACTAGTTACTTTGCCATCTTTGTAATTGATTTCTGTTATTTTAATTACAATTAAAATAAAATTGTTAAACAATTATGGGTATAAGTCCTTCCCCAAAGTATTTGGTTTTGCATGGCTTGAAATAGCCCTTAGTTTGATATACTGAAGTCCTCGAGCAAAATTACACAACTGTAAGAGTTGGGCACCTTGTGCTTGCCCTGTCTGTGTGAAGCCACAGTCGCTGGGAATCCTGGGCACACATGCTGCCTTGACGCCTTCCCCCACGAACTACCTGAAGGAGAGGCCTCCCTACTCCATACCTTTGAAGTAGTGCAGGGACTGGGAAAGAGAGGGAACATTCCCATATTGCTGTCCTTAAGACTACTTCCTTCCCCCACCACTTCAAACTGCTTTGACTGCAAAGCTATCAACTGCTTAGGGAAGTCTGTCATCTAGTTATTGAAGGTGGTAGTGCAGCCTTCAAATACACATGTATGTTTCTAATAGCTAAACTAGCTATATATCTTGCCTATTAATTAAGGGCTTTTAGAACTTACTGCTCCACCACCTACAGCCCCATACTCTAGCTGCTATGTCAAGCTATATTAAAACTGAGTTGACTTGGCCTAGAGATTAAGAAGAAAGAAGTGTGCTGAGAAGTGAACTCAGCTGTCTGAGAACTCAAGTCAAAATGTGTTCCATTGGGACAGACTGAACTGCACTGTTTATTGTCAAGGGCAAGAAGACAGTTTACTAGAAGCATCTCTTCCAGAGCCACTTGCTTGCATTGATCAATGGGTGCATAAATGGCAGGCAGGGGGAGGCAAGGAGGGTGCAAGGAGGAACAATGAAGTGAAAGATCCTAAAACCAGAGGAGGGGTGTTGTTCAGACCAAAAGGCAGATGGAGACCTGAAGACTCATGGGAAATGGGAAAGAAAAATTAAACAGGCTAGAGCAGAACTTTCCAAACTTTTCGCACTGGTGACACACTTTTTAGACATGCATCATTTTGTGACACAGTAGTTCAGTAAGTAATTCAGTAATTGGAGGCAGCCCCTCCACCCAAGCCTGGCCTACCGCCGCCACCCTTGCCAGGGTCTTCCTCAGCCTGGGGTGGTGGGGGTGGTGGTGGGAGAGGCAGACCCTTCACTCATTATGTTCGCGTGACACACCTACACACTACCATGTCACAACATACAGTTTGGAAAGCTCTGGACTATACTGAAGTCTTCAAGCAAAATTACACAATTCTGAGTCAGGAATTCTCATGAAAGCAAATGCAGTACTGATCAGCCTAAGATTTCTCATGCAAGATAGTATGAGTCAGGTTTGTACAAGCTGATCTCAGAGACCCTAAAGGAAGCATTATAGAGTACCACATTCAAAACACTTTAAATACGTGATTACAGTAATTCTTACACACCAAGTCTATAAGGGAGATCAGTATCTTTATCCCTATCTTGCAAAACAGGAGGCGCTGTAAAGCTGGGAGTTAATAATTTGACTCAAATCACCCAGAGAGTTTACAGTTGAGACTGTATTTGAATGATGCACTTCTCAGTTCACACCCCACATTATTGACCATTACAATATGGAGGCTTTTCCAAACTGGTATCTCCCAGATGTTTTTGGGTTGCTGTTCCCATAGACCTTGGCCACTGCCCACGTTGGATGGATCTGATGTAATTCAAAATATAGGGAGGGCACCAGGTTGGTGAAAGCTATAGCACAGGACTGATAACTTTGTTTAGGCATTTGTCTTCTGTAGTAGTTTGTTCAACCTTTTAAAAAGTGTACAGTAATTGAAATCTGACTGTGATATATGAACCTTGCTTGCAAAAATGCTGGCAATCTTAGGCCAAACTAGAGCAGAGCCATTGAAATGAATGGGAATTTTTGGTCACCACTTACAAATTTCACTGATTCCAACAGATTTAGCACTGTGTGCTTTACGATTTAAAGGTATCCTCTGCGTTTATGTCTACTTGTTTGTTTATAAAGCTTTCAAAAAGCGTGCAATTACTTTGAATTGGGCAGAAGTAAGATAATCTACATGCCCCCTTTTTCTAATAAAGACAGGCCCAACATGTGCTAGGTTGGCAAAGATCTTAATGATTATCATCCTCTCACTCAAACATTTGCAATAATGGTAGTGGTTTCTGCGTATATATATTTTAACAGCCTCACAGTCCTTCTTGCAAGTAGCAACTTCATCTTCTAACATCATCCCAGTCCCCTTCTTAGCAACAGCTCTCTTTCTGAGCAGCATTCCTCTTCATTGCTCTGAATCCTACCTCCACCTCTCACATCTGCTCCAGAGGGTCTTCTGACAATTGAATGTTATCCTGGGTTATTTAATGGCCCAGATGAATTGACAGCCTATCAACATTTATAGTACTTTGTTACAATAGTGCTTTATTATTAGGACAAAATATTAGAAACAATACATAAAAGTTGTACACCAATGAAATCCATGCAAGACATACTGAAATGAGGCAGGGAGAGATGAATTGTGTCTACAGAAATTTTAAAAAAAAGATGCTTAATGAAACAGATTTATGAAGATACCCTGAGGTGAAGGAATTCATACTGATAGGCCACTACTATCAGCCTTTGTTTAGACTTTAGGGAGAAGAAAAGTTCATCTCATAACAGCCAAAAAGCAGGGAGCCAGGGACAGGTTATATTTTTATATGTGCACGGCTCAGGGCAAATGGAGAATTATCCCAACAAGAAACATGCAATTGCTTTTTTCTCATATGATCTGTTGGAGAGGAAAAGCACTTTGAAAAACATCAAAGCTGCAAGAAGGACAGGGAAAGTGAGAAGGAGGGAGGAATTATCTCTGCTTGATGCCAAGGGGTTAAAGTCACACCAAGTTCCTGAAGCCCATTACTTCCAAGTCGGAGCCTGGCTGCTGCCTGCGGTTAGTGGGTAGGGATTTTGTTTTTTAATAACATTATAAATAGAGCTGTGTTCAGCTTGCTGCAGACTCACTCCCTGTTTCACTCCACCTTCTCCCTTTTCCTTCTCCTCCTCCTGCTTTTGCTGTTGCTGCTACTCCTCTTCCCCAAACATCTGTCGCAGCTCTGTGGAGATGGACCGGTCAGCCTTCCTACTCAAGCTCTTCTGCTTGCTGGTGTGCCTTCTGCCCATCGTCCAGGCATGTCCTCAGAACTGTCACTGCCATGGTGGAGACCTCCAGCATGTCATCTGTGACAATGTTGGGCTGAAAAAGATCCCCAAGGTAGCTGAACAGACACGGCTCCTCAATCTCCAAAGGAACAACTTCCCTGTCTTGCCAACCAATGGTTTCAGAGACTTGAAAAATCTTGTCTCTCTCCACCTCCAACATTCCCATATCAAAGAGATCTCCAGTGGAGCCTTCCGGGGCCTGAAGCAGTTGGTCTATCTTTATTTGTCTAATAATGACATTAACGTCATCAGGATGGGAGCCTTTGATGATTTGACAGAACTCACCTACCTCTACCTAGACCATAACAAGATTCCTGACCTACCCAAGGGGCTTCTCTCCCCAATGATTAATCTTTTCATCCTGCAACTAGGCAGCAACAAGCTCCGAGAGGTGAAAGCAGGAGCCTTCCAAGGCACAAAGGACCTTCGCTGGCTCTATCTGTCTGATAACTCCATCTCCTCCATCCAGCCAGGAGCACTGGATGATGTGGAAAACTTAGCTGTATTCCACTTGGATAAAAACCAATTGACCAGCTACCCACTGGCTGCAATGAGTAAGCTGAGAGTAGTGGAGGACCTGAAGCTTTCACACAACCCGATAAAAGTCATTCCAGATTTAGCCTTCCAGTCTTTTGGACGCTACATGGAGACCCTCAGCCTGCAGAACATGGGCCTAGAAAAGGTAAGAGTTCCTTGTACTCTTCATTTCCCTATCTATCTTTCTATCTATCTATCTGTCTGTCTGTCTGTCTGTCTGTCTGTCTGTCTGTCTGTCTGTCTGTCTACCTACCTACCTACCTAAAAGCATGGTCTAGAAATTCTGTCTCAGTCTCCTTGAATTTCATCACTCTGGCACAGGAATGGCAACACAAGAACCTCGGGCTGTGTACATCCCCATCCTCCAGCCATTTTTGCAGCTTCTCCAATAGGCCCCCACTGCTTCAAGCATTGCTGCAAAATATCCCACATTTTCTAGCTGAATAATGCTCCAGGCTGGCTGTGGGGACCAAAGTTCTACTGGGAAACAAGGCACACAATCCTCATGTGCCATATTTCCTGGTGGAAATGCAAGAGCGGTGACTTAAATGACAGTGGTGGTGTGAAAATGTTGGTAGCAGAAGGTTTGTTGGCATCAGGGATTGTCCACTCATGCTGTAGCATGACTGAAAAACAAAGTTTGGGGCTATGAAGAGAGGATCTGGTTTGAGATTCTGCTACTAAATTCAGCAGGAGCAAGGAGAAGATTTAAAGCTCACCAAAATTATGTTGTCAAGTGTACATCTGCACATTCTCTCACATGAAGGCATACTTGCCATTCATTCCAACAGTGTTATGGCAGCACACCTTAATCTACAACCCATTCTTATGGGATCCAGGGAAGTGCTGCACTTGGGAACAACTTGTAGGAAAGCAAATACTGAAAACCTGAAAGTCAACCCATGAAGGATAGGGGCAGATTTAATGGTGGTAGAACATCACCTCTGCCAATGTATTTATGCATAAAGTCCAGGAGGGAGGGAGAGACTCAGCAGATATGGGATAGAAGGAAATAATAGCATGACAGAGACAAATCAGTGTCTGTTGGGGTTGGAGGAGGCAGAGCAGCACCTGATGCTGTCTGGCTGCTACTGGACAGCTTGGGAAGAAGCACTGCACAAGGAGATCCTGGATCCGTCCTTGTACAGTGTCTGAAAAAGAACTTAAGCTGCTGTAACGTCCACAAGGATTCTGGCCAGGATATCCTCCTCTTCCTCTTGAAAGCATTGATCAGGAGTGGGCACAGCAGTTTTCCAAACAGGAGTCAGGGTCAGTAATGGAGGAGCTTCCTGTTTTACTTCCCCACAAACAGCTAATTGGCTGAGAGAGCCAACGTATTCCTTCTCCTCTCTTCAGGACCTTGTGGCCATGTTCAATGAGCAAAGCAGGCAGTGGTGCCAGACTATCAAAAGAGTGCTTGTACACACCCCTTGCTGTGCCTCAGAGAACTGGCCTCAGTGAGGGGTGATGAGAAGTAGGACAGCAGGGCTAGGGAAAGGCTAGGAACCAGGGCCAGATCAAGGGGTGCTGAGGCCCTGTTAAGGCCTGCTCAGCATTACCAAACAACACAAAATATGTATTATTTTAACAGAGGATGATTATTATTTCTGACTCTTTATATCTAATAGGAGGCCCTAAAATGCTATTTAGTTGACTTGTGCATAACGCTGGTACTTCCTTGAACTCTCTCGCCTCTCCAACCAGACAGCTTTGACTCTTTATAGCTCAGCTAATATGTCTATATAGGTCATCATTTTCTTCTTCTTGATAACAGCAGTCTGCTAATTTTAAGGAAGGAAGAGTATGCCTGCAGAATGTTTAAGGACAATAATCAGAGGAAAGGTATTATTTGGGAATAATACCTGTGTACAGTAAATCCATGTGTGTGGCCCATTGAAAACTGTGAGGGCCCACCTGGCAGCAGCACCAACTTAACAGGAAAAAAAAAGGAACAGCTACAGAGAAGGTTATTTTCTGCCCAACACAATAGGTTTTATCACTGTTAGAAAAGTGGGGTTCTTCTTCCAAAGAACTGTGAGACCAAAGACCCTCAGTCTTTTTAGGAAAAAGGAACCAAATCTTTAATAAGATAGCACTTAAATGAAGCTTACTTAAGGAAAAAGGAATGCTATAGATAAAAGTGGAAAAATCTGATTCCTTGTATTTTAAATTAAAAGATCCGAAATAAGTAGTTCCAAAACAATTTCTTCACAGCAGTTTCTGACGCTTTCTTCCTTCATCAAACTATGGGGCTCTTTCCTCCTGTAGGTTCCATTTCAAGGGCAGCATCTCAGCCCTTCCACTGCTGTCTCTCTCTTCTCACTTGAATTACACATTTGAAATTTCCTGTCCCCTGCCTTCATTTCATCTATCAAATGGTGTTCATAAGCTTTCATATCCAGAGGCTTCATTGGTCTACTGATGGTACTTATCACACCATAGAACTGAAAAAAAAAAAGCTCAACAGTGCTAACTATAATCACGGGGTCTATGCAACAAATGAGGCAAATAAAGTGGAAGAGTGTGCAGGTGTATGTCTGTGCTTGCATGGCATGAGTCAGTGACAGACACAAACAATCAGACTAAGTAGCAAATGGAGCAACCTATCAAAAGAAAGGAGAGTAAAGTCCTATTCCTAGACAACAGATTATCTGGCTGTTGTTGGAAAGATGTTGAAGTCAGTTAGTACAGTGATCTTCACAGAAGAGATGATCAGTAGGCATGACTGGCAAGTACACAACAGCAGGCAAACGTGAGGACTTTTACTTCTTTTCTCCCCCAACCTCCTATCCCAACCTTACACTTTATAAAGAAGGATTTGTTTATTGATTATCTCTCAAGAGAAACCCTCAGAGCACTTCACAAAGAAGCCCTGTTCCCATCCAAAGAGTCAGAGGGACATTGAGGTAATGCAGCAAAATACTCCTCTTCATCTCAGCAAATGAGTCATGACCCGGAGGCAGAACCAGCATGCATGAGGTGCTATTTGTAAACAGGAGGTGACATCATGCTAGATGAGACCACATCAAAATCAAGCAGCAGGATGGAAGACTTCCAGGTGAACAAGGAGTGCAGTTTCCAGTGTGCTACAAGACCATGCTAAGGTTACCCAGGTGAATCAGCACAGCACCTCCCACCAAAACAGTAACCTTCCAAGAGGTGCTAAGAGAAAGAGGGTGGCAAAGGGGAGGAGATGAGCAACTTGACTCCATTTAAAGCTTGCTGAGGTAGCATGTTGGCAAGCAAAATCAAATACACAATATTTACTGAACAAATTCACCAAGAGACACAGGATACCAGGTAATTAAGCTGATGATGTTGATGTTTGGGAAGAAAGGTAGTTTATTCACAAGTAAAGCAATGTGAAACCCTTTTGATGATAGTAAAGAACTTTTCCATTTTCATATTACATCATATTGACTGTTTGCTCACAACTATGGGCATTTTTTTTTTTGGTCCTAAAAACAAATATTATCAACTGTGGATTTTGGAATCATGTACAAAGCTCAGCATTACTCAGATGTTAATTAAGTATGGTAATAAAGAAGTCTTCTAGTGATAGGTATATGAACAAATTCTTGAGGCAATCATACTTCACCTGAAGATGATATCACGCATATCACACAAAGCAGGAAATGATGTGATTCCAAATTAAAAGCTACTCAAGAGCCAATATTAAAGCAATGGTTAAGGGATTATAAACACATTTAAACCCAATGATGATTTCCCTTAGACCAGAATCTTGGGTCATAGTTTGAACTTCAGTTAGACCAGTAACTGCATTACTATTTTACAGTAGAAATACCTGGTTTTCAACCCAGAAATAGAAGCCTATAAAGGAGCTGTCCACAGTACCACCACCACCGTGCATATTTTACCATCTAAGTTGTGACAGGATGAGACTCTTTGCTCCTCTTCAAAGAGGAACAGCAAACAACAGATGTTTCAACAACACAGGCATCGCTTAGCTGCTGTATGGGCCCCCCCATGAATTCACAATTATCTCCACACTTTTCATTCCCCAGCATTGTAGCATGGCATTCAGCAAACATGTCAGATTTTTATTTAATCTAATTCATTTAAACACCTGCTACAGACCTTCAATTCTGCTTACTTCCTCAATGCATCTGTTTATATATTCAATCTAGTCCTATCTATGTACTTCCTAAAATCTTCTATTTGAATTATGCTGGTAGAATGGGGACCACTGAGATGTAGCTTCTTTCTATTCAACTGGAGTAACGTGAGAAATTCTGGACCACAGCAAAGCTTTTCCCTAGGCCAACACTGCTCCTAACATGAGAAAGAATGTCTCTTCCCCATGATACACACACATCTTCACTTCTTCTGCTACCCTCTTCTAGACTCTCTGAGCCATGAGGTCTTGTTATCTTTTGCTTAACAATCTAATATGGTTTTCTGATTATTCTTCACTGGTATACACTATAATGTTGATCTACCCAATAGCCATTGTGTATTGGAAGAAATCTTCCTACTTAGTATCCCAGCGGCATTCTGCGGGCAAAAGCTGCCAAAAAAAATGTTAAGGAAAATGGTAATGTGAATTCAGTCCATGCATCCTGGCATGATGAAGCATAGCAGTTGATTTTGTTGCATTTTTTTTTAAAAAAATTATAGAGTTTTATCAGCAGCTAATAACCTAATGAACTGCCAATGAAAAGTAGCAGAGCAAAACTATCAAAGGGTCACATTTTACGAATCAAGTGAAAGGATTCTAGAGCACCTTATAAAAATACTTATACAGAGATTATTACTAATAGATCTAACAGAGCCTCACAATATACATCCAGGCAGAAGGTTTTCTTTCAATATGAACAGTACTGGGAAGAGATTAAATAAGCCAGCCCAAATGTGTTAAAATTTTCAGCGAACTTAGCAGGTACAAATTTGAAGACTTACAGCATTATGGATTGATTATGCCAAGACGCACAGAATGAATACACATTACCACATTCTTCACATTTTGTGGCACTTTTTGCCCTCAATCTGTACCTAGGAAACTAATCAATACACAAGGAGTATTATGTAGATCCCATATATTGAAGAAATGTTCACAGCAGAAAGGACAAGGGTTGCTTTCACTTGCTCCAATAAACTTTGGTTTCAAACAAACTATAGTTAATATTAACTATAGTTTGTCAGTTTGGACAAAATGAAAAAATATAGTTAAGCAAAAACGTCAGTGAATAATGCTGACCCTTCTCTGGACCATGTCAGATATGCCTATGATAGAGAACTCAACACCAAGGTGACCAATATCCAAGAGCGGGTATGTGTTAGAAATACCAAAGAAGCAAGCATGACAGTAACTGTCAATGAAATACAATGCAAGGGCCTTCAAAATAAAGCACACTGCCTTGAAATATCAAAGGCTATTTCAGTGTTACAGAGGGTTAGATGCCTGTGTTCAAACCACATGTGAAAGAGAATCCTGCCAACAACGCAAGCACAGCCTGCTGGGATTCATTTAGTGATAGCCCATAGAAGGATTGCGTACACAAAGGGCTTCAGCTCTTCCTTGTGACCTTTCATTCAGATATTATTCTATGCTGGTATTGCTTAACAACAAGATACTGACCCAGCCATCAAAATGAAAAAACTAAATATTTCAGTGTTTAGCACTGGAGACAGCAGGAAGGCACATTCTGATGGGCAGTTGACTTGTAGGATATTCTAGTAGATTTGGTGTATTATCTCCTCATTTCCCTGAAATAAGTGATGGGAATAGTGAAGGCAGGCAAGAAACAAGTACTCTTGTGACTGCAAACTTCCAAGGAAATTTGAGTGATTAGGTTTTGTCTATAGGAATTATTCCAAAACAAATGAGCACCGACAATGAAAATTATCAGAGAAAGTTCACTTGAAGAAATAGCTGTTTTAGCACTTTAGTTTTGTCATATAATTGTACAGAAGAACTATACTTTGAGAGCAAACCTTTAGGGCACAGATACATAGATTCTGTGGCATCCTGGACTAGCTAGAAAAGTGAAAATGGGGAGAGGAATCTGAGGAGCTGGAAATGTGCCTTGCTCTTTCTACTCTGTTTGAATGCCAAGTGTAACTTTCCATTTAGAGTCCACTGGGTTCTGCCAAAGTCTACAGGCCCTTGAGTCTCTGCAAATACTCCCTTCTATGAATGTGGCAACTGGGTGCCAGAAAAAAAAAATCAGCCCTGAAAAGCCAAAGAATCTGTTTGCTAGTTTAGAGATGAAGAGATTTCTAGAAAGAAATAGGACAGGTCACAGCAGGCCTCTCTTTTAAATTATAAGGGAGCATGGAATTTTTAAAAAAAGTTATCAATATCTCCATATTCAGGAAACAGCCTTGTACTCTCCATATGTCTGAAGATATGGATGTGGCTTCGTAAATGTTAACATTAAGCAACTTTTCCTGTTTTAACAAATAAAGAGATGGCCCTCACAAAAGGCAGGAAAGATTATAGTATTCTCTTCTTGTCCTTTTCTCCAGAGCTCAGAAAGATTCACACTTAAAGCCAAAATAGACAATAGTCAAGCATAAATATGGTGTTTGCCCTTGGCATGCTTTATCATTCTACAAAATGCATCTACAAAGAGTTCAGTTTAAAGTGAAAGACTCCAATGAGGGAAAAAGCATAGGGGGAGGAAGATAATTTTCACCAAAAAAATTCCAGAAGGAAAAGGATTTTCTTTCTTTCTTTCTTTCTTTCTTTCTTTCACCCTCCCAATATATTCAGTTTCACCTATCAGTCTGCATTGCTGTATTAAAATACAGGCAATTCCCCCTTTTGTAGTTGGGTCCTAAAGCATAATACTAAAATATAATGAATTTTTAAAAATGCAGCCCCCAGGATGCACTCTGAGGGTCTGCCGATATGGCCCTCCAAGCTCCTGCAGGACTCCTAGCAATTGGCCGCCTCTGCTGTAAAACAAGGAGTAATGCTGTCTTCGAACCTTGCTTTGTCTAGAAATGTCAAAACCACATCCAGCCAGTTATTCTTTCATTGTTTCATTCTCCCTTTCATTGACCTAAGCTGAAATTTTAGAGAAAGAGGGCAATTTCATGCAGAATAGAGATATGACAAAGATCTTCCGTATACTATAAAGTAGCTAGTAAGCTGTGGTCAAATACAGTACATAGTGCATGATACTGCTGTTTGTCACATATATGTTTCAAGCTATAGGTGTACATTTAAAAAATGAAATGTGTGAAGATGCAGAAGTTACCAAGAGTGTACCACTGTACCACTATTTTTACTTCACAACATTTATATCATTGCACAGGGGAACAGTGAAAGAGAGAGAAATTGGAGCCAAGAAATGGTGGTTGCCTTTTGGGTTAGGATCTTGGCTACTGCCACGAGTCAAAATGACCTCACTGTAAAAATTGGCTTGTTGACTTGAGGCGCTTCCAGAGAATCCAGACAGACACCTCATAGAGCTCTTAGTCAAAAGGCATTTAACTATTCTATTTTTATCTCCTTATTGAATCTGTGGTGAGAAAAAAGAGGGAAGAACCAGAAGGAAGGCATGGAAAGATTACCAAATACAAGATGGTGTCTTGACCCCCGTTAGAATTCAGTGTTTGGGGCAGGCCAATTGCACAGGAAAAAACCTTATCTGGAAGCACACTAGGAATGTGGGATAAGCCTGGGCATAAACTGCTAGTTGCATAATGAGTATGGTCTGATTTTTTTGCTTCAGTTTTCAGATAAAGCATTTATTGGTACAACCACACTGAAGACTGTTCACATTGAGAATAACAAACTTTCCAATCTTCCTGGGAACTTTCCCTTCAACCGCCTTGAGACTCTCACCCTGTCCAATAATCCCTGGCACTGCTCTTGTCAGCTAGCACCTCTGCGCAGGTAAAAGAGGACTTGCTCTCTCCTCTCTCATGTTTGTGGGTGTGACGTTGGTTAGTTAATGAGTCCATGCAATAAAAGGCCTAAGGGTGGTAAGTCTCTGTTCTGACAAACATGCTGCTGTTGACTGTGAAAATTTATTCCTTCCTCTACAGGTGGCTGGAATCTGCACGCTCACGCCCTGATGCAGCCTGTGCATCGCCCTCTCAGGCTCGAGGACAGCAGATTCGAGACACAGCTGTACTCCGCAGCTGCAAACTCCCCACTAGGAGGTCCAAGAAGGGAAGTCGGCATTAAACAGGCAATTTTGTTTTTTCCCCATTTTTCTATCAAATATCACACAGTGTCTGGCATCTTGATGGTTACTCCCACTAAAGTTGACCCATAGAATCAGTTGCTGAATTGTGAGTCAGCACATAGCTAAATCTCATTGATTCACTGGGTCTGCTCTAGTCAGGACTAACAAAAGGATTTAAGCCCATATTTGAAATGACCTTCAGAGATTTTTCTTATTCAAGCAACATCTGATCAGACACAAGTCAATGTAGACTTCTCCATGCATCAATTGGCATGACATAAGTTTCAGGGTATTTTCCCTATCTACCCATTTTGAAATGACCCCATTTATGAATTTCTGTGGTCCGATCCCACTGTAGTCCGTAACTTCTTACACCCACTCTTGCAATTATTTGAGCTGCTGTCATATTGTAGAACAGTGGTTCTTAACTGGGGTCCATGGACCCCTAAGGTCTATGGTGTCATCTCAGGGGGTCCTCAAAGGCTTGAAGAAATGTTATGAGTTTTTACAGTAAAGACAGACAGAGAGACAGACAGACAGACACTGATTTCAAAGAACAGGAGTCTTTTGCCAGCGATAGATATCTATCATTTGTACAAAGTTTCATGACAATATTTCAAACCATTCAAAAGGTATAAAACTCTTTGATAGCAAAAAGTGAATTCAGCACTTGCTCCTTCTGCACATGGTGTAGAAGGCCACCATGGGTGAATGACCCTGAGTGAATGACCCTGAGTGGCTGAGAGAAAGCACATAACATTTTTTGCTACCATTCATGCAGCCAGAAGCCCAATGTAAGTTAAATCCTGGTGTTCCTCAGCAACAAAAGATATTTAAAGGGGTTCTGTGCTAAAGAAAAGGTTAAGAAACACTGTTGGAGAACATTCACAGTCTGCATGTAAATGGTAACCATTTCAGCAATAAAATATTGATAAACAGTATGCTTTATGTGAGAGAATTTAAAGGTCAGCATAAATGAGAAGATAAGAGAAAAAGCATCAAGATAGGGCAGGCTGAGTTTATAGTTAGAAAGATTAAGGGTCTAACAGTACAGCCAGCTCTATCATGTAAAATGCTGGAGTAAATCTCATCATAGTATAATATTGAGCTGAGCTGGAATTGACTGCAATTCCAGACCTTCCCAAGATTTCATTTGGTACTGAGAAATGATATACATCATTGTTATGAGATAAGCTTTGTCCATGATAAATAATGCAGCAGGTGGTCTACAGCAAAAGCATCATCACAGTCCTTTAGAAGATGGGTCCTAGCGTCCATACACAGCAGAATTTGGCCCACCACAATACAGTCTATCCAGACTATCTCAGGGCCAACACTTCTGATCCCTGTGGCTGAATAGTGAGTCCTCTAGGCTAGGCTGTACTTCATCCTACCCCACCGCTGTATGAGGCCAGTGAAGATGGGTCCCCAAGGTTATTTAGGGTAGAGCCAAGCCAAGCAAATTGGAGTGTGCATTGTAACCCATCTCCAGTCCTAATAGAACATAAGAACATTACAAGCAAGTTTCTAATGGCCAAGTTTACTTCTCTCCACGTGTTCCTAGTTGTGATGTTTTGTGCCTTCAAGTCATTTCCAACTTATGGCAACCCTATCACAGGGGTTTCTTGGCAAGATTTATTCAGAGGAGGGTGTCCTTTGCCTTTCTTTGAGGCTGAGAGAGTGTGACTTACCCAAGGTTATCCAGTGAGTTTCCACAGCTGAGTGGGGATTCCAACCCTGGTCTCCAGTGGCCCAGTGCTCAAACCACTACACCATGCTGGCTCTAGCCACAAACCTAGGTCTATTCCCAACCTTGAACTGCCAGGTGAGGGTGAAACTAGGAGGATTTACTAAACCCAAAATAGTCCTTTCAGTGCCACTGTACATCTGCTACTGTTTAGCCATGACGTTGACAAAGACAAAAAAAAATCTGCCTCGCGGCAGGGGCACATGCTGTCATAATGTTACACTCTACCGATTACACCATGGTTCTGTCCTTGGCTGCTGAACATATTTGTTCTGAAGCTGGAGTCAGACAGCTAATTAGTACATAGCATTCTGCTGTCAACACTGAGTAGAGAGTTATTACTGAAAAGAAAGGAAAGCATGGTGGTGGGATTCTGGGAGCTGTAATTCAGAAACATAACTTTTCTAAGCTCTATCTTAGAGAGTCACTGGCAGGTCATCAGTAGGCAAGCTGGCACAGTGAGTCCCCAGCCTGTGGCTATTCTGGGTCTAGAGAGAAGACTTAATTTTGTACAGTTGTTAAACATTTAGTATCTTACAAAATATGTACATTTACATTATTTCAGCCAAGGACTCCATGTTCTGGGACATGATGTTCAGTAGTTAAGCATATAGTTATGAGAGAAGAGATTGCAAACATCACGATTCCTGGCTGCCAGAGGTTTGGACAAGAAAGAGGAATACAAATAAATGAAAGAGAAGCAGGAAAGTAGGAGAAGCGAAAATCCCACTCCAAAGCTAAATTATTAATGCTACTTTTTCTGCTCATTGAAAGAAAGAATGATCATAACAGAAAATGTATAGTTGGCCGATCAGCGTTTTATCTGGGATAGTGTAGTGTAATTAAGAAATCTCTTGCTCGATTACAGTAATGTTAAAATTGTCGGATACCACTTCAGAGATCTTTTAAAACTTGTTTGATATGTCACAATAAGGAACATTTCTGTGGAATCTCTCTGTGCTCTGTCTACCTTACTGTAGAATGGAATCATGCTAAACTCCACTCTGTGAGCTTGGAGTTTATTTCATTTTATAGTGAGCCCAACAGTGATCAGACAAAGAACCAGCAAAATCCTGTTGTTTCCAAGCAGAACATTATTTCTCTTGGTTTATTGGCAATCTCCAGTACTGTGCAGTTGGAACTACTAACTTTAGCAGGAGTAAATTAAATTTCCTTTATGAAAAGATTTAAAAAAAAATCACAGCAAACATTTCACTATGTAAACTTATCTCCATTCTCTCAACAGTAGTTTTTCTTTTTGCCCACACTTGTTTTCCATGTTCTCTTTCCTTCAGGGTTTATTCATAAAATAAATGGTGATTTAATTCCACAAGAGAACCCACTAAACTACAACAGATGACATGGAACTTTATTTCCATATCATTATAGGGAACACAAAAATGAGAATGATCTACTTCCAAATTATGTCAGTCATGACCATGATCGTCATCATCTAAAATTCTCTGATGAGATATGAAATCCTGTAATTGTAATTATGGTGCAATTATTCTTGTTATAGTTCATTTACTTCTAATTCCAGTTTAGCTACTGTATACATTAGCTGCTTTGAGAGTACTACATTTTTTTAAAGTCAGTGACTTTCCACAGTTTCATGGGAGCATCAGAAAGAGAAACTCATCAAATAGCTAATAGGGTAGCAATCCTAAATTCATGCAATGAGGAAAAACCCAATTAAACACAGTGGGATTTAGCTTTTGAATCAGAATAAAAAGGATTGTACTACAGGAGGGTGAAGATCAACCTTGCACACATCCTGATACACAGTCCTATGGCAAAGATGCAGTGTAGCTGCTGAAAGGCTGACCAATGAATCACAAAGTCCCCATGAACTGCCATGAACTTGCTCTGTGGACTTAACCAAGCGACTATTTCTCAGCCTCACCTCTACACCCTGTTCATCTGCAATGGCAGGGAAAAATACTCCCTCTGCAGGTTTAATGTAAGGAGGACAATAGTGTACTTTGAACATTTGGAAGTGCTGTATAAATCCATCATGGTGGTGGTAGTGGAGATGATGCATTTAGACAGCACTTTGAAATACTTATATAGGAACTTTCAATTTTATTAATTACTACTATTACTTTAAGAGAGCCAGCAAGGTGTAGTGGTCAGTGTGTTGGTCTGGAACTCTGGAAACCAGGGTTCAATTCCCTGCTCAGCCATGGAAACCTACTGGGTGACCTTGGGCAAGTCACACACTCTCTCAGCCTCAGAGTAAGGCAAAGGCTACCCCCTTCTCAACAAATCTTGCCAAGAAAACCCCAGGATAGGTTCACCTTAGGATCGCCATAAGTTGGAAATGATTTGAAGGCATACAACAACAACAACAACAACAACAACAACAACAACAACACTGTTGTTATTCTTATGTGCCTTCAAGTCAACTCTGACTTATCCTTAATGGTAACCCTGTTCAAATGTTTTCTTGGTGAGATCACCTTCTTGCCTTCCTCTGAAGGTGATTAAACCTGACTTGCCAAAGGTTATTCACTAGGTTTCTGTGCCTGGATAGGGATCTGACCCCTGGTCTCAGAATCCTAGTCCAACACTCAAACCACTACACCATCCTGGCTCTCACTACTGCTACTACTATTATAATTTCACCTGCTCAGAAGACTTTTCAAACTGATTTTTTTTTCTTATGCAGGATCTGGGAAAGCCAGTCCAGGTGACTGGTCGCTTCAACCAATCAGAAAACTACTGACTCCTTCCCAGCCCTCCATCCTCAAGTGTCTCCTTCCATCAAGGAACATTTCATATAGCCAGTCACATCTATGTCCTGCCAAATGCAGATTGCAAGATGGAATCCACTTTTCCATTTGCCTCACCCTGATATTACATGTATTATTTTAAAAGATAAGGTTTTTTAAAATGTAAACTTTTGCATGACACTGCTAAGACAAGCTAAACTAGATCCTGCTGGTAAAATACAGTCATCTCTCCTGATGTCACCTAGTTTTTCACTTTGTCACAAGTATTTCCCTTCCCATATGCTGAAAACTGCCAGAGAAAGATAAATCATTTCCCTACAATCCCAGTCCCACAGATCCATGACTGTCATGTGAAAGTGTGTATTTGTGCTGAACCTCACAATCTGCAACCACAAACATCTGAATTTTGAGCAGAATCTATAATGTGAGAAATGTTATAGTCTTTTGTTATGCTGACTACAAGATTGTATGTCCTTCTTCTAAGATTATATATCCTGAGGGAGGGAACTGGAGTGGTTGTCAGTCAGCAGGGGGAAAGTAATGAGACAGTGATGGCAGACTCCTGGGATCAAGACGCTAATTTCCAAGATGTAAGAGGGAAGAAGGGATTGCATGAAACATCCAATAAGCATTTCCTAGGTGTATCTAAATTGTAGACGTAAATTAGTTTAAAAGATTCCTCTGAGCCTAGGAAACTTTAAGGACTAGATGAAAGAGGGACACAAGAGGTCTCTAGCAGAGACTTTTCTCAGCGTGATCACCATACTGTGCATCCCAGTAATCTTGGCACACAGTTAAAATACAGATGGGGAAAGGGCAGACCCCAATCCCATTTTGCAGACCATTTACAATCTATACATTCCTTCACTTCACTAAAAAAAAAGTGGGCATTTCTCCTCTCAAAATGGCCAATAAGAATGTACACATACACACACAAACCTGGAGAATGGGGCCACTATTGGGCACTACGCCAAGTTTGGAAAACTTGGTTGGCTCCTCATGTTTTAAAGGCCAAGACAGGGCTTTTTGTTCTGTTTTGAAATAAGCTCCTCCTGGAATTGGAAAAGATGTGGGGGTGAGGTGGAGTGCTGAAAAGATATGGGGGTAGGTGGAGTCTCCTCCAGACAGTGAAATGGTCAATAGCAGCCCCACTCCCAGAGGACTGTAGGGCACTACTGGTGGGGGGGGGGGCAAAAAACCTGTACACCCAACATTTTTTATGGGTGTGTGGCCCAGGCCCCTAACATCCCATGTGGGTGAGTGGTGATGCAACTTCCCAACCACTGGCAATTGCTCATCCTTGGATTAAAGTATGGATTTTGTAAGTATAGACATGCCCACAGACTGCTGTCTTTCCTGAGGCAATTCTCAGGTAGGGGCCTGACTGAATCACCACCTATCTACTTGAGGCACTGTGAATGTGGGCCTGTGGTCTTTAAAAGAGCATGGGTGGGTTGTCAACAGAAAGTTTTCTTGTCTGATTAAACACAAATCTAAAACTGAATTAACATTTGGCCTTCCAACTGCTGTTGGATTGCAGTTTCCATTAGCTGTAGCTGCATAGCCAGTAGCAAGGGATGACATTTCCCCATCTTTGATGTGTAAGATTGAGGCTGTGCTAAAATGGATTCACCCTGGGCGCTGGCTTTCAAACTGTGGAACTGCTTGGAACCTGGGGTTCCCATGGAAGATTAGGCCTCTCTGAGTGAGGGTTTCTTAAGTAGAAGATTGGTAATCACAAAAAAGAGACCCGCTAAGATATTGTAACCTTTGTCCACCCTTACCAATCATCCCCAGCAATGGGCAGGTTCAAAAGGCAGCTGAGTGCTGTCTAGGCTGCATTGTCAAGTCATGCGGGGCAAAAAGCCTGAGAGGTCTGGCTGGTGTCCTTTGTGAACTGAGAATACATCTTAGACAATACTCCAGCATCCTTTCTACACACATGCTGTAATATCAGCATAAACTAGCATGACACCAGTGAGTAAAAAGAAGCCTCATCACCCCCTTGCCCAAGACTGAGAAAACTGTAACCTTCCAGAAGTTGATGACCAATTCCCATTGGCCCTGGGCAGCCTGACCAATGGTGAGAGAGAAGGGTGAGAAACAGCAGGTCATCCACATTGGAAGGACCAGAGGTTCCTCAACCGTGGCATAAAGGGTTTCTCAGTAGACACACTGACGGAGAAGAGGTTCCTTTCATGTAGGAAATTTGAAGACCTTGGCTTTGGAAAGGAATATATAAAATGGGGAAGGGAACAAAGCAGATAAGGATTATTACTTGACATCTTGGAAAATTACCCCTCCACCATCTACATACCCCAAAAACTTGGCTATCAGCAGTAAGATGACTGTGGTTTATCATCATGGATTTAACAGTACCACAATTTCAGTTTAACTGCATTTTTAATCCTAAAGATTTATATAAATATATAATATTTATTCCTCTGTTATTGAGTGTAAATGACTCCTAAGAGGAATTTTTTTAAAAAAAATCAAAAATTCCTCTTACTCTCATGTAGAAAACAAATGGTATATTTTCTTATGTACAACTTCTGTATAAAGCTCTTGCTGCAAAGATGAAGTGATCAGGTTTTCCTGTGTTTCTATTGTTTTTTTTCATAAGTCAGAAATGAAGGTCTGTGTATCGGTCACTAATCAATGAATACTGCTAAATGCTGGATGTCTGTCTAATCTTACAGAGTAGCCCCCCAAATTCCTCAAATCAACTTTCTTTTTGAGGCGGACATGCAACATACCATCTCTGGTACAACTATAGCCCACGTAGCTTCCAGAGAGAGAATCTCCCTTTCTTCTCACGGTTCAGGATCACCAACTGCAGTCATCTGCAGCATTTACTGTATTACTCTAGTTGCACAAAGTATGCCCAGGTCACAGGCATAGGTACGACAGTCTACAGCTTTGCCATGCTAAAATTTGGAACTGACTCTCTCTAACAAAAACAAGCATGCTGAAAACAGCACAGTCACACAATGTGGTAGGATCAATAAACAGTGTAAGTGCACAGTCTGCCTGTTCCATTTTGTGGCAAGGAATTGCCTCAGGATTGCAACCAAGGATGTGCTGATATTAGACTACTGTATGTAGTCTAATATAGGCTTTGCATAGAGCTGTGAGTGGTATTCAGGCTTCCCAAAAGACTTTTCCAGACACAATATACAGATTGGCAGAAAAGCTCCACAGTAACCTAGCATAACGCCTCCCATTATTCTGTTCCTGAAGGCCCAACGCCAGTGTTCCTAGCCCTCTCAGCAGAAGACAAACGTGTGTATGAGAGAGTGGTCTATAGCAAACTTGTGGCCCATGGACCAGGACCACCATCCATCAGCTCCTAGTCCCTGGAGAATTTCTTGGAAAGAAACAAACAATGGTAGCCAGCAGGAATAAAAATGACACCGCTCCCTGGAACAACTGTGGAGTGGGGGAATTGTTTAGACATCTCAAAAACACTGACCTATAGTATAGTATCAGTTCCGAGTAGCTCGGCATCAAATGTGGGAATTCCAGTGTAACAGATCTCCTGCAGACTGCTATAAACAGTATGTTCAATATGCTCTTTTAGTGCCAATAAGACTTTTCCCTCCTCTTTTTTAAGCTCTGTGAGGAAGGGCAATTGTTTTAGATAAAAACCAGATAAGATTTAAATTTCCCTTCACATACATGCTGGTCCTGATCCATACTGAGGATGATTGCACTTATTCCAAAGTAGACAGAAAAGGCTACACAGCACGCAAGTTGCCCAAGTTGCCCAAGAGCAGGAAACAAACATACATTTTTATGTGGAAGCCTTTTTTGATTACTTATTGTTCATTGTGAAAATATGTAACTCTCTCTCTCTCTCTCTCTCTCTCTCGCACTGAAGTTCATGGTTGATACGCTCAGGGACAAGGCTGGTGCATCTTAATTTGAAAGAATCCATGTATGAAAGTCAATAAATTGTTTGGATGGATACCACAACATGCAAAACCAAGCACACTTCCTAAGAAGACCCTATTTTAATACATGCTCCTGAAAGGGATGGTTCCTACACTAAGAGCCCATTTTGAATGTTCATGTGGCTGCTGTAGCAGAAGCCAAGCCTGTCAAAATGTGGAGATCTGGGCCAAGCCAGGGCTATGACAAATCAGGTCTGCTTTGAATTCTCCCTTCCTAGAGAAGCAGCACCCTCCTATATTTATGCCACCCCCGGCTCCCTCTCCACATTTATATCTCTCTACTGCTTTCCCTAAATCCACACCTTTGTAAATATAGGGCAAAGTGTGTTTTAGCTTATCCAAATGACTGTGTCACTGGTGGTAGCGTGTACACCAAAATCCAGACCAAAGAGGGACTTCATAGAGACTGCTCTTCACAAAAATATAATAAAATAAAATTTTTATTGGACAGACTGACAAGGGAAAAGGTAGTTGGTGGATTAAAGATGAGCAAACATCAAAACACTTTTCTCTCTAACCCAGCAAACACTCTTCACCTCTTTCACTCTCTCTCCTACTCTCCCTCAACCTCTCAGAGGGATCTCTCTCTAAAAAACTCTCTCTTCAAAGCACTCTTTCAGTCATTTTCAGTTAGACCTGCTCCCTCCATCCAGCCCCTCCCTTTGGCTAGCCTGGCTTCCACAGTCAAAACCCAATCAATTTAAATTCTCTTGGTTGCTAGGGCGGCTCTGTTACTACACCCCCCTCCGCCCCAGGGTTCGTCACAAAGCCTTTTAGGCCAAATGGGGTGAGGAGGACTTTCTTTCCCCAGTAACTTTAGGAGAAAATATAAAAGCAGGCCTGCTAAATCCAGTGCACAACTTTAATTAGAGAAAGAAATGCATCTCTGTCTTTCACCCTAACAGACTAGAATATGAAGAGGATGGGAGCCCTGGGTCACAAGCTTGTAAATTCTAATATAGTTTGCTGAGGTTCCCAAGTCACTACTGCAAAGCACATGGGCTGCGAAAACTCTATGAAGCCAACAAAGAGCCAGTGTGGTGTAATGATCTGAGTGTTGGATTACAATCCTGGAGATCAGGTTTCGATTCCCCATTTCGCCACAGAAACCCACTTGGTGACCCTTGGGAGCATCACACACTCTCAGCCTTAGAAAACTCCATGACAGGTTTGCCTTCGGGTCACCATAAATCAGAAATTATTTGAAGGCAGGCAGCAACAACATCAACAGCAACAGAAGCAGCAGCAGTAACAACAACAACAACCAAATGTGACAGAAGTCAAAACTTCTAGGCATCAGTTGATCATGTACGGCTTCCTGTAAGGTAAACAACCATTCCCCAGTCCTTGCTACATAACCCATTCCACAGTCTCTTGGCGTTACAGAGAACAAAATATACCATGTAACCTTCACAGTTTCAGCTTGTTCTTCTGAAGGAAAACCCAAACAATTCAAAAGCATTTTGCTGTGTCAGCCCATGCAAAGCCTTGTTCATTTCCCCTTCAATGGTAACTATTACTTGCAGAAAGAGAGGCAGAGGATCAGGGAAAATTTTTTAAAAGGCAGCCCTCAAACCCACCCATTATTGGGAGAGTAAATCCAAAGTATACTTATGTTTCAATCTGAATTTTAGTCCAGATAGATTTTAGGTGCAAATGAGATCAATTCATATCAGAAACAAATCAACTGAATTCCTTCAATCATTGTTAACCTCAGCAAACAGCCAACATTCACCTTGGACTTCACGTCAACCTAAGACAGTACACCAAGATATGACATTGCTAATCATTCCAGTCTCACTCTGCCTGCACCTTATCTTCCCCTTAGTGACCCAGAAGTGTTGCTGTTCTTAAGGTCCAGCTCTAACTTCAGATCCCAGATCAGGCTTGTGAATTATCAAATTTAATGGGAATCTGAAAAGCAAATGAGACCGCCAAATCATCATGCTACATAACATGGGTGCTTGTGTGTTTGTGTGTATGTGGGAGAGAGTGTACACAGAGAGAGAGAGGAATTGTTCTATATACATCAAAGGAAAGTATGTAACCCAAAGATGGAAAGAGACTCACCACTATCTCTCGCATATTCATGTTCTTGATTATTTTCTTCATGACTTCAGGAGGCACTGGTGAGCCCGCTATGAGTCCTGAAAGATTAAGGGGCAGGGGGAAGGAAAGTTTTTTTGGAGAATCCTCTCAAGGGCCCTCTGTACTTTTTAAATGCATTTTAAATCCTTGCTTTTTAAGGTTTCCATTATTGACCCTGAAATTCCTGCATCTTCAAACTTCCCCAATGACTTGAGATTTTAGCATAGCTAATTAAAATGAGAAAAACAAATTCAGCTTGTTTACATTATTAGAATTTGATGATGATAGCAGTGATGATGGCTATGAAAAAACCCAGTAGCACAATATAAGTGTTGCAAAGATTTACTTTGGAACTATTTCCATTCATTTCAATATAGATGGATTTAGAATGTGTAGCATCTGCTGCCACACACTGGTAGATACAGGAATAAAACAAAAGAAGCACATTGTACAGTCTGAGATGTGACGTCTCATGTTTTCAAAAACAGGAAAATAACAACACTAGAAAGCATCCCAGTGACAAAGCTTGATAAATACAACCATTTGGGATCCTAATACTTCTTTGGAGCCAGTATACATACATGTGTGCATGGACACACACACACCACTCACTGTACTTTGCCATAGATTGCTTTTGAATATGGATATGTGAACCTGAAACAACATGACCAAGTCTGAGATAGGTTTCTAAAAATGCTGGGAATTTCCTTCTGTGGACAGTGGCTGCAAACCACGCATGAAGACAGAACAATACAAATGTCTTTTCTCTCAACAAGAGTAAAAGCAGTTTAGCTGTCCAACTGTCTTCATACATTGCAAATGAGCAACATCCAGTCCTGAGAAATGTAAAGAAGGACTGCAAGTTTTTATTAATTTAATCATTAAGATCTCTACTTGACTAAATTGCTGGGGCCAACTTTATTTAAAGAGGTTGGATCAGAAATGATAAGACTACAAAGGGCACACTTTAGCTTTTGAAACTATGTTGATTCTGGTATGGGGATGAAATAAATTATTTAAAGATAACTTGCCTTTCTAAGTATGTATTGTAGCTTTTGTTTATTATGCTGTAAGCCACCTTTAACATCCTTCAGTAGTTTAAAGGGCACCCATATTGAGGCTTCCACAATATGCAATGTTGTTTAAATTTAAATTTAGGGGTTAAACGGTGTGAGTTATGCAATAACTTTCCAAAAGTCAGATGACAAGCTTAACTGAGTCATAATTACATTTGAATGTTTATACTCACCTCCCCGGAGACTTGAGAGGTTGTAGCTGGCAAAGTCAGGCTGGCCAAGCATGTCTATGAACATGGTTGGAGTCCCGTGCATATGTGTGCATCTTCAAAACAAAACAAAACATGCACAAAAAAAAGATGGCAAATTACAGGTTGCTGGAATAAGTATATGAGTATGACAGCTGTGTCCTCTTATCTAGTTTGGATTATGGGTATAAAATCTGAAGTTCAACTTTACCTTCAAGCTTATACATACTTTCCCTGTGAATGGTAGGAAACAGTGTTCCCGTATATAAAGGAAAATGAGGCCCTTTTCACACGCCAGTCCTATTGTGAAATGGCCTTGGGAGCGCTGCATTATTGCGACGACTGTTCCACATGGTGTCCTTGCAACTGTGTGACGCTCCTGAGGCCAGTAGGTGGCGATCATGCATTATATCATTTTTGGCTTGTTGCCAAAAATGATGTGCGATTGCGTGTCACTCCTGGGTCCCACCCACACTTACCTTGTGCGTGGAGCCTCTGGACGCACAGCCATCGCACTTCCTTCCCCAGAGCAGCCTGGGAAAGTACCTGGCTGCGCTGCGGAAGAAAGGGGCGGAACCCTCACGCTTCCTTCCAGCCAGCATGGACCTGGTGCAGAGGGGAAGCAGAGGGGATGTGAGTGCCTCCTGGACAAAGCATGATCCCTGCGCAATGCCAGTGGCACCAGGTAAGGTGCAAAAAGGGCCTGAGTCCTGAAAAGCTGCAACGCATGTCACTTTTGCATCCAACCAAAATGGGAAAAGCACTTCCAGCCAGCTTCATCAAGGTCAGATATTTGAACTCAGAGGAGAGGGCCATGGCTCAGCACTTGCACTGCATGCACTTGGTCTCAGACCAGTCCCTGGCATTTCAGGATTTCAGTCCTGCCTGAAATCCTGAAGAGCTATTGTTGCCAGTTAGCATTGACAATACCCTGGGTGGAGCAAGGGTGTGACTCAGTATATCACACAGCTTCCTGTGTTCCAGAGTTCCTTTCGACTCACAGGACTTTTGCTGCATTTGCAGACATTTTAGAAACAACCCTAAGTTGTGAAGTATTCAACCAAAGAGAAGATTTGTACTTGTAAGTACAAAGATCCTTGGGATGGCAGGGGTATAGTAACGTGAAGAAGCAAAATAATTATAATGATAATTAAAACAAATTAAAATGATTCTGAAGGTTGCTTGCCTTGTTGTGATTCCAAATGACAAGACAGCTCAAACACACAATATCAAGTCTCTGACATTTTGTGGTACGCATGAATTTCAGATTGATTACTCAGTTCTTAAGAGTGGAAAGAGAAAACAGATGCTGAAAAGTTACCTGTCTGTGAGACTAATTAGAGCCAAATAATGGTGAGCCCAAGAGACAATAGTTCTTGCCGCAAAATAGGTAGGATTGGGAACAGTCTAGAAGCTAGATGTCAGTAGGGACACAAAGAAAGGATCGTATAGGTCCTGACTGATACAGGTATACCTCAGATAATGAAGTAGGTGTGCCCCTAGGCAGTGCTCATGTAACAGAAAAATTGGTACCCGAGGTGGAAATCACATGGAAAGAACATGGAAAACAGAAGAGCAGCTCAACATGTTTCAGCAGACCTTTCATTCAAAACTAGCAATATAAATGTGTCAATACTGTATTGTAAAAAGTAAGATAAGTCTGGCATTAGTAAATAAAAACATTCTGAATCTTCTAGAGAGTACCTCAAATCTTGGAAGCTTCCCCTTTTCTTTTGATTCTCATTTTGGAGGCTTGGCTTTCAGTTCTACGCCTTTTTAATATGCTGGGAGTGGCTGGTAAGGCAAGCTATCCTGCTTTCCCCTTTTCTTTCTGTTTTGCCATTCGTGCACACTCTGTTAAGGTTTCTAGAGGCAGCTGCTCTTCATCTTTCCTGCTGTAGGCAGGCACACACAGCTACAGCAGGATTGGCTAGAGTACATATTCTTTCCCAGTTTAAGTTGTATTGTACTATTTACTGTAGATATGCTGCTGCAACTCAAAACTACAAGTCTGTGTTTACCTGGCTCTCCTTCAACATCCTCTCAATGCTGATGCTGATTTTTTTAAAAAAATAACTTCCAGGTAGTCAAGAAGATGAGGAGGAGGTGGTACAGGAATACCTGGCCACACTGGACAATTCAAGTCTCCAGGGCCAGATGAATTGCATCCTAGGGTATTAAAAGAACTGGCAGAGGTCATTTCGGAACCGCTTGCTATAATCTTTGAGAAATCTTGGAGGACAGGAGAAGTTCCAGCAGACTGGAAGATGGCAAATGTTGTCCCCATCTTCAAGAAGGGAAAAAAAGAGGACCCAAATAATTATCGCCCAGTCAGCCTGACGTCAGTACCCGGAAAGATTCTGGAGCGGATCATTAAGCAGTCAGTTTCTAATCACTTAGAAAGCAACACGGTAATCACGAGAAGTCAACATGGATTTCTCAAAAATAAGTCATGCCAGACTAATCTTATCTCTTTTTATGATAGAGTTACTAGCTTGATAGATGAAGGGAATGCTGTAGATGTAGTACATCTCAATTTCAGTAAGGCCTTTGACAAAGTTCCCCATGACATTCTTGCAAAGAAGCTAGCAAAATGCTGGCTGGACAGGGCTACTGTTAGTTGGATTTGTAATTGGTTGACCGACCGAACCCAAAGGGTGATCACGAATGGCTGCTTTTCATCCTGGAGAGAAGTGACTAGCGGGGTGCCACAGGGTTCTGTCCTGGGCCCAGTGCTGTTCAATATTTTTATCAACGACTTGGATGAAGGAATAGAGGGCATGCTCATCAAATTTGCAGATGACACCAAACTGGGAGGGGTTGCTAATATGCCAGAGGACAGGATCAAAATTCAAAATGACCTGGATAGATTGGAGAGCTGGGCCAAAGCTAACAAAATGAAATTCAACAGAGAGAAGTGTAAGGTCCTACACTTAGGCAGAAAAAATGGAATACAGAAATATAGGATGGGGGACACGTGGCTGGATAGCAGTACGTGTGAAAGGGATCTAGGAGGTTTAATAGACCACAAGCTGAACATGAGTCAGCAGTGTGATGCGGCAGCCAAGAAAGCCAATGTAATTCTTGGCTGCATCAATAGGAGTATGGTGTCTAGATCGAGGGAGGTACTGGTACCACTCTACTCTGCTTTGGTTAGACCTCATCTTGAATCCTGTGTCCAGTTCTGGGCACCCCAATTCAAGAAGGACATGGTCAGGCTAGAGCAAGTCCAGAGGAGGGTGACCAAAATGGTGAAGGGCCTGGAAGCCATGCCCTATGAGGATAGACTTAGAGAGCTGGGTATGTTCAGTCTGCAGAAGAGAAGGTTAAGAGGGGACTTGATAGCCATGTTTAAATATTTGAAGGGATGCCATGTAGAGGAAGGAGAGGGCTTGTTTTCTGCTGCTCCAGAGACCAGGACAAGGAGCAATGGATTCAAGCTGCAGGAAAGGAGATTCCACCTGAACCTCAGGAAGAGCTTCCTGACGGTCAGGGCTGTCCGGCAGTGGAATATGCTGCCTCAGAGCGCGGTGGAGTCTCCTTCTTTGGAGGTTTTTAAGCAGAGGCTAGATGGCCATCTGTCGGGAGTGCTTTGAGGGTGTTCCTGCATGGCAGGGGGTTGGACTGGATGGCCCGTGTGGTCTCTTCCAACTCTACATTTCTATGATTCTATGAGGAAAAAGATGGCTCAGGTGGAGGGGGCATAAAAAGACTTTCTGAAAAGGAGCTTCATTGTCAGAGGCTTTGTTATGCCTGTGCTGATAAACAGTTAAATCTTTCTACAACATAGCTCAAGTCAAAACTCTTACTTTTCATGGTCCACGGCCTTCAGTGTAGCTTTTGCATTGAAGCTTAAACTTGGGAAGATGAGAGAGATACCGTGCACAGCCATCACCACGCAGCCTGCCACAGAACCCAGGCAGTGGTAGAGAGGAACGGGGAGACAACAACGAGCTTCCTATGCCCAAGACAAAGAAAGACATTTTATTTATTTTCTTATTGTTCTTTGTCAAATTATTTATAAGCCTTCCATTATTATTGCATCTCAGAGCCTCATACAAATAAAACAATATAAACAATTAAAACCCCTGTCTCACATGCTCAAATACGATCTTGCCTCCACTGGTAGAACACAGAGGAGGGTCCCTCCTGCAGACCTCAGTTCTCAAATTAGTACAGGCTCTTCCTCAGGAATCAAGGTCTCAACTCATTTTAGGGCTTTAAATATCATTGCCAGCGCTCTGAATTCAGACTGGAGATGAACTGGCAGCCAGTGCAGCTCCTTTAAGCAGTATTCCAGTCAGCAATCTTGCTGCAGCCCTTTTGCATTAGCTGTAGCTTCTGAGCCATCTGCAAGGGCAGCCCCACATACAGTACATTACAGTAGTCTAACCACAACATTATGAGTATTTGGAGTACTGTGGTTAAGTTATGCCCGACTAGGGCCCTTTTTGCACCTTACCTGATTCCGGCGTGGGCGCGTGGGGATCACGTGAGAAGCCTCTTGTGAGAGGCACTCGCATCCCCTCTGCTTCTTCTCCACAGCAGCTCCCTGCTGGCCAGAAGGAAGCATGAGGGCTTTCTTCCGCAGCGCAGCTGGGTACTTTCCCAGGCTGTGCTGAGGAAGGAAGCGCAAGGGCCGTGTCTCCTGAGGCTCCGCACGCAAGGTAAGTGCGTGTGGGGCGCGGGAGCGACGCACGATTGCTCATCATTTTCGGCAAGAAGTCAAAAATTATATATTCCACATTCGCCACCTACTGGCCCCGGCAGCGTCGTGCAGTTGCTAGGATGTTATGTGAAATGGTCCTCGCAGTCACGTGACACTCCGGAGGCCCTTTCGCATGTGAAATGGCATGCGAAAAGGGCCTAGGAAAGGCCATAGCTGGTGCACCAGTTAAAACAGGTGCCCAGCTCTCTGAGCCACCAAATCCATTTGGGCCTCCACGGACGTAACATAGTGGCCCTTTTCCCACTAACTTTCCTATCTCTGGAATATGGTGGCATATGCATAGTTCTGATCCTGGCACTTTTCATTTCAAATTCCAAGACACTAATCCTTACATCTGTAAATGTTCAGGTTTCAGTTTCTGAAAAGCTAGAAAGGATACTGCTGGATTATTCTACACTACAGGAAAAAAAAAGCCTGACACATTACACTGGAAATAAAATCTTGCTCCTTACAATTAATGCTCCATCTTGTCAACACTACCCAACAAACTAAAAAGAAGACTTACCCCATCACCAATTTGCATCCTTATACCAACCAGGTTTGCGTTGTTCACAATGTTGTGATGTGAAAGTGTGGCCCCTTTGGGGCTTCCTGTTGTTCCCTGGAAGAAAGAATTTATTGACTCATCCTAGCTTCTTTGGAACTTTCTGCCACTAAAAACATCTAGGATGTGAAGACATAAGTAAACTATAAGCCACAGAAATGCTGAGTGCAGAAAGATAATCTGGGCAGGCAGCAGCTATACCTTGCGCAGCTCTCTTTTCTCTCCCCAGCTACTATTCCTTTTGATTCTTAATACAGTCACATACCCTGTTTCATCACTTCAGATATTTCAAAAAAGAACACAGTTTTTCAAAAAGGCAATCTCCAACTATTTTTTTAAAAAAAAAATTCTGTAGAAAAATTAATTTATGTACATGTAGAAAGAAGATTTGGTACAATCAGTTTCTGAATACCAGCCTTAAGATTCTTTGGCAAATGCTTATTTCCAATCATTGTGGCCTGCATTCTACACGAGGGACAAAAGCACATTTAGTACCCACTGAAGTGAACTGGATATTGATTGGCTCCTTGTTGTCCAGTGTTTTCCTTATGTCCTGTAGCTGCTTCTTGTGGCTGCTATCTCCAGCCTGCATCAGATCTTCCATGGAGAATGTGCCAGGCAGCTTGGAGTCCACACTAATTACAACAGAAAGGTCTGGAAGCCTGAAACAAAGGATGGTCTACTCAGTTACAGGAGAAGTTGGAGTATAGGCTTGTCTTGGGGAAGCCACATACTCGCTGGTATACAGGCCAGATTCCATGCTGAGCAGCAGCACATACTGTCTTCCAGTTCAGCTTTCTGTTTCATTTCAAATAGAGCTTGGAAATCTGCTTTTAAGATGAACAAATATCAAGGCATCCTGATAACTATCCATACCTGATAGTGTTAGGACAATGTCTCTGCTCCTATCATCCTCCCACTGCTGAGTTATGGATGGTTTCAATATGCCATTATACTAATTCCTCTAAAAATTAATCTTCCAATCTCTCATTTCAGGGTTTTGCAAAATAAGATTATTGTGAATTCTTTTCCTCTTATACTAGCAAGTTTCCACAAAAAGATTAAAGGTGACTAATCCAGCCAACAAAACAAGAAGTTACCACATATACTTATGTATGTCAACCTCATGTATTAGTTAAGGGCAGGTTTGGGGGCCAAAATTACGACGTGTGGATAAGTGGAGGGTTATTATGCAGAGAGCAGAAAGTGCCAGTACCATCTCAATGGGCCAGCCACCCCTGGCCACAATCGCTGTCATTTTCCTGCTCAAGCATTCAAAAAGGCCTTTGCCACTCAACTGTTTTGATAAAAATTAAGGTATAGTATTATCTCTAATCCAAAAAATAACCATCTCCGAAAAGCAGACAGCCCAATTCCAGCTAAAGCCAGACTGCTACTTTGTTTTATGGTTAAAATCCAGGGCCTCTTTCCTAGTGGCTTCAACTTAGCAGTTCACAATTAGACTTTCCAGCTCATATATAGACAGGAATATTTAAAAGGTAGGGTTTGGTGTGTCATCTACTAACATGCAAAATGCACAACTCTCTCAATCCTTCTTGGTAGTACCTCACAACATGTTTTGCCTGTGTCACAACAAAATCATCTTGTCTATTTTGCAAAAAGGGTCATGTCAGTTTGGCTTGATTATTGCTATGAAGATCCAAGAGATTAAGTGGCTACAAAAGTCTGCCAGTAATTTTGATTACATAAAACCATACATGCAAAACTCCTATAGGACTCCAGCAGGTAATTGCTTAATAACAGCTCTTCTTGGAGGAAAAATCAAACTGTGTTTCTGTGCAAGGAAAACCATGCTAATGAACAAACTGACCCATTCAAATTGTATAAGCAAGGTTGAACTGACCCAGAGCTACATGGCTTGGTCAATAGCAACCCTATATTGTATATTTGAATATTAACAGACCAAGAGACAATATTCAACAAGAAATGTAGCAATATGTATATATATAATGTGTGTGTGTGTGTGTGTGTACACACACATACACACATACAAAAATATAAACAGAAATCATAAAATATATGTATGCACATAGCTTGTAAGCGTTCATGGTCTCCCAGTTGGGGGCATGCTTATGGGGTTAAAGGATTATATGAAGGCATCATGAAGGTAAAGGCATCTACCTGCAAGCAGAGTTTGGGAAAGATATTTGTTTAGACTAGAACTCTCAGGATGCTAGCCATACTGGAGGATTTTGGGAGTTGTCCGAGAACTTTTAGGGTCACTACTAGTCCTAATAGGCAGTAATGCCTTGAATGGGTCAAATGTCTGATTCAGTGTTAGGATGCTGCCTGTACTGCTTTTCTCCTGCCTCTGCATCATTACCACTGACAGTTACAATGGAGAAGAAGGGAAAAGTGACAGAAATAAAACACTCTTTAAAGCCAATGGGCCAAATCCAATTGTTAGTCCCAACTAGAGTAGACCCAGTGAGCCAACAGGAACCTGGTAAATCAGCACTTAGGTAAGTTCCCATTGATTCAATGTATCCACTATAGCTCAAGCTAGCAATTAGATTCAAGGCACTAGTTCTCTCCTTCTGTTCCTGTAGCTTTTTCAAATGATTGTGTAGGCCCTTATTCTCATAGTTTAACAATATAAAAATTTTGTAAGATCTTTCCTTAAAAGAAGGCAATGAACATGGTTGTAGGAACTCACTTCTTGCTTTTTAACCCTCCAGGACTTGATTGTTCCAGCTCAGGACAAACAAGCTTCAAGATTTCATAGTACTTCTGTGTTTTAAATTGTGTAGGAAATACCAATGCTTTGCAGCCAACCTAGAGAGAGAGGTATAATGATAAAGGAAATTGGTTGCAAGCCACTCTATGCAATAATGTCAAACTACACAAGAAATAGAGAGCACAATTTCCCATTGGGGCAGCATTCACGCACTAAGCCACACAAAGAAAAGCTATTTTAGCCATCATATGACTTCCTAGTCCACTTTTTCTTGTCCTTGGCAATGTAAACCCAGTGTTTAAGTAAATGTCTGTGTGGCAGACCAAACAAACTGCCCTGTGGTAAGGAGGACAGCAGGGCTCTAAGCACCCTAAAGGCACCAGATCCTGTCTGATCTTGGAAGCTAAGCAGGGTCAGCCCTGGTTAGTACTTGGATAGGAGACTGCCAACAAATACAAGGTGCTGTAGGCTGTATTTCAGAGGAAGGAACTGGCAAAATCACTTCTGAGTATTCCTTGCCTGAGAAAACTCTATATGAAATTCAGACAACTTGAAGGCACATACACACACAAGGAAGACTATGAGAAAACAGTGGCCACGTGCTTTACCATATGCTCAGTATGGTCAATGCTGTCATTAGTCAGAGAGAGATGGTTGTCTCAGGTGGTAGATGTTGGGAGGTGGAAGGAAGAAGCTGAAGAAGGGAACTGTATGTCATGCAGAACAAGAAACCTTTTCAGCTCTTACATCTAGCGGCAGAGTTTTCCAAAAGCACCAATAAGAGAGCTGCACTACAGGAATTGGAAGCTACCACTGATACATGTGACAGGCCCAGTCTCCATTCAGATCTTGTACCACTCAGGTTCTTTACATGTCTGAACTGTACCACACTGAGATATCAAAGTATGGAATACCAGATAGGGAATAACTGAGAATGTAGTATGACTCTAAAGCTAGTAAACAAGCCTATGGGGTAAGGGGGGAGGGAGTAAATGAATAAGCAACAGACATTCTGAAGCTGAAGGAGCAACAATGCAAAATCACTCTTTCAGAAAAAAACTTTTTCAATCATTTAGATGATAGAGGGGCCTCAGCATTCCAGATGTTTTGGCCTGGAGTTCCCATTATCCCCATCCAGCATGGTCACTGGCAAGAGACTGGGAGAGCTGTAGTCAAAAGGATGTGGAAGGCCAAAGGTTCCTTCAGGCTGTTTTTATGGTGATACAGAAAAGCCAGTGTCTTTAGATCCAAATAAAGCACTTAGAAAATCCACGTGACAAGATGGGAATGATCATTCTCAACTTTTCTGGAAAATCAAATTGTGAATGCCTTAACATTTAAGAACATAACAATTGCCTGTTGACCAAAGCTCAATCTAGGATTTTGTCTCCAACAGCTAGAAACTTACAAGCAGAGCAAGATCATGACAGCCTATGCTGTTGTTTGTCCACTGTATCTGCTGTTTACAGGTGTGCTGCTTCTACACATTATATGGTTTACTTATGTATATGGCTAATAACTGTGAACAATCTAGTTGTCTTTAAAATGTGTCTTTAAAAATAACACCTTAGCTAGCTGTAATCAGCAGACCTCATGGTAACAAATTTGGTCAAGTCTATCTGCTATATGGAAAGAGATGTTCCTTTTGCTGGTCCTTAACAGAGCTTGGCAAAGTTACCTTTTAAGAGTACATTCTCTGAATCTCCCAACCCACATAGAGATGATATGAGCTGCAATCCAAAACAGTAAGCTTTCCAAGCTCTGGTTCTCTATCTATTGCCAATTAACTTCATGTGAAGGTCACAGTGCTAGTCCCATAACAGAACATAAGAGGATAAACACAGGTATTTCCAAAATTTTCCAAATTAATTTCACAATGTTCAAACTAATTTTGAAACTTGTCACTATAGTTGTCATTCTTTCCCATGTTTTCCTACATCTGTCTTTTTCAGAAATGCTGCAGGGGTAATCAATCTGTGCTGACTACATTAGGTCTTTCTTACCTTCCTCACTACAAATTCCAGCTCATAGAACTGATATGCTGGGTTCACAGATACCTGGAAATGAAAATAAATGTTAGTTCGACTTAGGCTGACAGTTCCACAAATGAAAGGTGCTTTGGCTAGATCTTCCACTTTCATGGACGACACTAAAGATCCAATGAAGGGGTGGACAGATCATCTTCCCTGATCCCTCTTATTTTTAACCTAAATGCAAACACTAATATACAACACTTTTTATCTGAGAAGTCTGTGTATCTGTGATTGTACTGAGCGGCATTCCTTAAAAACACAAAATTCTTTCCACAGCATTGCACCTCTTCAAGAAGTCTTGCCTTTTTACTTCTCATCAAACCACAAAGCGGTTTATAACCACAATAAACTTACCAGGATGATTCCCACTTGGGCTGTGGCAAATTGCATCAGGACCCAGTCATACGTGTTGGGACCCCACATTCCAAGCCGGTCTCCCTTTCTGAGACCAAAGGCCAGAAGCCCAGCTGCTGCCTGCTCCACCTAGAGTTTGTCAAAGGGACACATCTCAGCAAAACAGATAGGAAACGACAGAGAAAATAGAATGACTGGTTTCTGATTTGGATCAAAGCTACGATGCTGTGGGAAAGAAAGTCAAAACATACAGGCCTTTTTTTGTGCCATGGTGTTTTCCCTCCCACAGTTAATAGCAGCCCCAGGATATAGTATGGATCAGGGTCACAGAAAGGGGATGGAGAAGAGTTGGATTCTTCCTCAGCCAGCACCACAGTCATACTCCAAATTGAGGTTCAACTCATGTACTTTTAGCAAAGTAGAATGTGATGCTTTCACACATCTCTGGCAACATGCTTAGCATGAGTGAAAGTAGTCACAGACATTGCTCTTTTTAAAACTGTCAAAACAAATAGTTAAAAATTATACAGTCTTTAAAAGATAACGTTCTTAACCTGTAAAGTCCTAAATCATTTTGGTACCATATGTCTTAGGATGTAATCCTACACACACTTTTTTGTGGAAAAAGTCACACTACACACAATGGGATTAGCATTTGAATAAACAAGGACAGGGTATCACTTTCATTTGAACAAGATTTCACCATGACTTAGTTCAAAAGTCTGTTTTCATTTCTAAAACTAAGTTCTAACACATAGCAAATAAAATAAAATGAAAGCAGTATCTTTCTTTGAGCACGCGCAAAATATGTTCTCATTATAAGTAACCAGCCCTCACTGCACAGAATCTGTAATTACCAGACAGGGAGAGAGCCTCTGTTCCCTTCATTTTACAAATGCTGCTACATTATAGTGTGGGAACCTTTTGTTCTGATATGCTTTAAAATATTATTTATTTATTTTTGCTTTCAACATAACCTTGTTATTGTTGTTGTGTGCATTCAAATCATCTCTGACTTATGGTGATCCTAACCGTATCACAGGGTTCTCTTGGCAAGATTTGTTCAGAGGGGGTTTGCCTTTGCCTCCCACTGAAGCTGAGAGAGTGTGATTTGCCCAAGGTCACCTAGTGGGTTTCCACGGTTGAATGGATTTGAACCCTGATCTCCAGAGTTGTAGTCCAGCACTTAAATTGCTACTCCACACTGGCTCTCTTATCCTTATTTACTCAAGTTATTTTCTAAACTCAGTTTCAAGATTCTGTTGATAGTGTAACTATGAGTTGGCAAACTGTCTACCTTGGCAGTGTGGATGGAGTAACAAGTGAATGGGTTACCTACCTCTTGTTTAAACTGGGCAAAAGTCTTTCGAACCCCATCTGTGGAGAATATCAAGGCTTCTCGTTCAGGAAACCGGTGGGTTGTCTCCTCTAGGCACTGATCCAGAGTTTTTGAAAGGAGAGGAATGTCTGACACCCCAGTGAGACAGCTTTTGTTTGTTACTGGAGTGGCAGGGGGCACATCTGTTTGTAGAGAGCTGCAAAGAGAAGAGGTGAGAATCTAAAATGGCAAAACTGGCAGAAGATCAAGAATCAAAGTGTGATATGACTTTTTTACTATAATCAAATGAAGATCAACAGCATTATCACAAATAAACAATGGGAAAAATGACCTTAAAAAAACATTTTCACCAGGGAAAGGGGGGACATAAGCCCATTCACCTTTTGCACACAAGTCTGCTACAGCTGACAAATCAGCCTCAGCTTCCTGTGGACACAGAAGAAGCCACTTTGCACAGACCATCCTGGGGTGGTATCAGGCAAGCCACCAAACCCAAGACAGGAGAATGCAGGGAGATCTAGGCCCTAAGAATGCTGTAGTATGCCCCATGACACTCTTTGGAGAGCAAGCATGGATATTATTTGAATGTGCCTGTTTGAGTCCCTCCCCAGGCAAAGTTCCTGCTGCTCCACCCCATGGAAGTACAACACCAGCAGTCCCGTTTTATTTCGTGGTATCTTGTAAGAGTGACATTTCTTACATTCCACCTGGCAAGGTAAGGCTTTTGAGAAATCCAATGGCCCCCTCAGGACGTTTAGCTTGAATTGAGGATTGCTCTGTCAATTGCTTGAATCCAATATTACTGACTGCAAGTTTGTATACAAGTCTCATTGTGTATATTCATCTCTGATACATCCAGAAAATCTCTGATCTCTCAAACCCACATCTAAAGTGACATTTGCATGCTAAGAAATTTACAAAACTAAGAAGTCTATGAACATTTAGGATGGATTTTTTTTAATGGAATGGAAAAGTATACCCTCCAACATTTCACAGATGAAAAGCAGGGCCAAGCAACATCAGAGTGCACTCAAGATGACAAAACTTATTAATATGGAAGAACTCACAAGCTACAAAAGGCTGCAGCAGTCTGCTTTTGTCTTTTGGGTGAAAACTACATTTGCACTTTCAATTCAGTTTGCGGTAGTGGAAGTAAGCTAAGACAAAAGAGGGAAAATGGGAGAAGAGAGAAAATGGGACATTTTAAAAGCTGCTGAATAAGTGGTGTGCCAGATGAGCAGAGATTAGATACCCTGCAAATTAATTTATTCTGAACAAGTATGTGATCTGGCTTTGCTGCCAAGATAAGATCTAACTAACGGAAATTACATATTTGCGTTGTTAATGGTCTCTCATATATGATGTGTACATTTAAACCAGTTTTCTGCCTCTGTAGACATTTTTAGGATGAAAGCTCAAAATGATAGCAAAAGGATTGATTGCAAGGTCATCCTGATTATCCTGTGTTACAAGCCAATATTACAAAGCAAACAAGTCACTGAAATAATGAACTAAATCTAATTGCTCATATCAGCTACAGTAGACCCACTGACTCAATTGCTGAGGGGTACATCACAGCTTAAATAAATAGCACTGATTCAGTTTTGCTTGGGACTAACAGTTAGATTTAGCCAAAAGAGTATATATGTTTGGAAGAATTAGAACTACTTCTTCTCGAGGCCACTTGGCAATCTTAATTATTTGGAGGACAAAAACAAATAATCATTCACCCATATTAGTAACTGAATAGTCCTGATCTACAGCACTGACATCCCTAGACTAGACTGGCACAGAATGGCATGCAGGAAACAGAGTGGCCCCTCCACTTTTGTGAGGGTTTGGCGGCACTGAACCCTTGCAGAAGTGGAAAAACTGTGAATAACTCCCTCCCATGCTCCCATTCCCTTCCAGGACTTTCTCCATGCCATTCTCTTACCTTTTGCCTTGGTATGTGTTCTTTGGGCCAAGGCAAATGAAAGAGAATGGGAGGAGGAGCTCTGGAGGGGAGAAAGAAGGTGCACATGTGGCTCCCTCTCCCAATTCCTTTGTGTTTTGCTTCAGAATACATTCTCTGCATCAGGGTAAAATGCATGGAAATGGGAGAGGGAGCTCCAGAGGGGAGAAGGAAGGCCTGGAACTTGCCTTCCCACTCTTTCCCTTTTCTTTAGCTTGGGCATGCTTGCTTTCCTTCTCTGTGCCCTGCAAAATGCAAAGGAATGGGAGGAGAAGAAAGGAGGAAGGCACGCGTGCCCCTCATGAAGGAAAAGATTTGCAAAGGTCAAACCCACGAATGTGGAGGGAGGACTGTACAAGGAGAAGGAAACTTGAAGTAGATGGTGAAGCAGACATGGAAGGTATGCCTAATTAGCAAAAGAGAGTAGGCGGTTTATTTGCATTTTCCCCTCTTTTTATTTTCTCAGATAACAACTATTACTTTTCAACTGCAACTGGAGAGAACAAAGGAATGAAAAAAATAAGTACAAATAAAAATAAAGAATATACTCTGTATTCTATCTTCACTTCTTCCATTTTCTTTTTTCCCCTATGTCATTTTCTGAGGAGCGACAGTACAGAAGAAGCTTCTTGGGTCTTTGTTACCTGTGACAATTTCTCCTATGATTTGCATTTGTTGTTCTTGACTGCAGTCATGTCTTTGCATGTTATATGATTTTTTTTCCCAGAAATATTTTTGGTTCTTTGATAGCTTCCAACTTGCTGAGTTTACATTAATAAAAGTAATAAAGGGAAGCCACATTTTTTTTTTAAAAAAAGTGCCATTATTTGCTATCTCTTCCAGTATGTTTGGTATGGTAGTTTTTCACATAAGACTGTGCTGTATACCTGTTCTAGCTATATGTTTATATTATGTTCCTTTATACCCTTACTTTCAATGCTAGTCACAGCCTAACCACAGCTAACAGAAATGGCATTAAATTTTTGTGGGATATTGCAGTACATGGGCCATCAGAATTTGACAAAACCAAAAGCTGTTTGTTTAATTGCTTGATTGGTTATTTATTTTGTAAGTTTGTTTAAGTTTAATCACTGCCTCCTCAAACAACTTAACTGTTTGATAGTCTATCTACATGTAGATGAATCGACCTGTCCACTTTCTCTTCAATGTATCTTAAATATTTCACCAGTAATTAAGGAGATTTTGATCTGGCTTAAGTGACATTTATACAGGATCTTAACTGCTGTTTCTTTGTTCTTAATTGATTTTCATTTAAGTGCAAATTATGATACTAAAGCAGTCTAATTTTGATCTTCTGTTTTATAATCTATGCTAGCAGTTTTTCCACAGACCTCGGGGGCGGGGGGAGGCACAATGTCCTCACAGGAGGTCTGCATAGGTTTGAAGAAAAAATTTTATGAGCTTTTACAGTTAAGGGAGGGAGGGAGGGAGGCAGGCAGGCACACTGACAGACAGTCATATGTTGATCTCAAAGAGCTAGAGTCTTTTGCCAGTGATAGACATCATTTATGCAACATTTCATTACAATATCACAAACCGTTCAAAGTTCTGAAAATAATTCTTTGATAGAAAAAAAACCTCATGTGGTGAGAATATGCAAGTGAATGATGCTGAGTGGCTGAAAGAAAGCACATTACATGTCCTGCTACTGTGCATACAGCCAGAAACTGCCTTCAGAGTTGCATCAAACTCTTGTGTTGTCCATGTTATGCCACCATATTATTGGAATATATATTGGCTTCACGTGAACAGGCTTATAAGACAAGCAACTATAGTAAAAATATGTTGTCCAATGGTGCCATGGAACTGTCAAAACTGCAAAGACATCTCAATACTAAATATAAACAACATACCACAAAGAGCATATGTTTTGTTTGTTTTTTTCAAAAGTAAGGAGCAGGAACTTTGGGAAAGTTAGAAAAGGATAACAAAAAGACTGCAAATAGTTGTTGAAATAGTTGAAAATGCATGAGGACCTCATTTGAAGTTTCTCAATTAATAGCAAAAACCAGAAAACTGCACAAAATAGCTAAAGGAATTATATTATCTGCTTCAAAAATTGTGGCTTTTTCATTGATCAATGAGAAAGCTGCCAAAGACCTTTCCTTAATGCCTATGTCAAATGACACAGTTAAACAAATTGACACTTTCTCAGCCAGTATCAAAGAACAGAGAGAATTCACATGCACCCTATTTTGCTCTGCAACTGGATGGAACCACAGACATACCAAATACAGTGACCTTATTGTGTTACATTAGATATGATCTTGAGAATAATATGTTCAAAGATGTACTGTTCATCTCCTCATTGGTACCCACACAGCTGATGTATCAGTTTAAAGGAGTTTATAACATCTCATGACATGGATGGGTTGAAATGCATTGGAAGTAGCACAGACAGGCACAAGCAATGTCTGGAAAGCTTACTGGACTTGTAGCATGGATTAAGGAAATCATACCATCTGTGACTTGGTACTATTGCTGTCTACATAGGGAAGTTCTAGATACTAAGGAGATACCAGAAAAAACTAAAATAGAGCTTAAATGAATCAGTCAAAATTGTCAGTTTTATAAAAAGCAAATCACGGAATTCAAGACTTTTTAAGCAGCTTTGCAAGGATATGGACAGTGATCACCATCAACTTCTGCTACACTGTGAAGTCTGTCATTGTCAGCTATCACAAGGTAAAGTTTTGTCTCCTTGAGAATTAAGAGACAAGATCATTCCCCATGAAGCAGCAATTTCACCTCAGCGATCATTTGACAGATTTTCCCTGGTTAGTAAAATTAGCATATCTATCAGATACTTTCACCTATTTAAAGATGCTCAAGTTAAATCTTCCAGGAGAAAAAGTTACAAATTTTTCTGATGAAAAAGCAAGAATTGTAGCTATCATAATCAATCAAACCAAAATAGGAGACATTTCCAAATCTCATAAATTTTCTTGGTCCTACCAACAAAGAGTTGACTGAGAAGGACACACCACTTATTGAAAAACATTTTAAAAATTTGCAGCACAGTATGATGGATCCCCTTTCTAGGCTGGCCTCACAGTTCCTAGTCTTGGAGACCTGTCACTCTCACCTTGCACTCTGGTCCCCTTTTCAAATCCCTCCTTGAATTTAGGTTCTGGGCCTTCAGGTGACCTCACTGTGGACCAGTGTAAGTGTTTGCTTTGTATTCTTTATGTTAAGTGTGGTCCACCCTTGATTCAGGGTTAATGATGCTAGTCAAATTCAGCAGCCATATCGTCACTTTCTTTTTTTTCAGGCAAATTTCTAAATCTTAAATTCATACTTCTGCTTCTATTTTAAGTATTTCCACTTCTGATTTCAAGTCTAAAAGTCTTTCAAGTTTTTCATATCATGTTGCTATCAGACACTCATACTCTATGCGTCATTTGCTGTTTTTCCTACTCCACCTGGCTTTTTATTATACAGCTGCAATTGTTCTTGAAGTGGTTTTTAGACCTTTTTTTGAGGCTTATTCTGTTTTTCTCTCTCTCAGTTTGGGGACCAAATTTCTCATCTGGCTGCTTCTTTTTTCCTTGATCTTAACCATTTTTTGTTTGTTTGTTTGTTCATTGCTGGGATTGGACACCATATCTGACATAATGGAGTTTTGTTTGTAATGCAGGATTTTTTGCTGGGCCCATGAGCAGTATATAATGGAGTTCTTCATTTTCCACAGTAGCTTTTCTTCCCCTCTTCATTCTTTATATTCAACACCAATTTTGGGCAACTTTTTTTTTAATTTACAGAGCTGCTTTTTGTTCAATTTTTTTATTTGGATCTGGCAGGGAGAATAAGAATCAAGCTGCGATTTTCTTCATTACCAAGTTACACTCGCCTGTTTTCAAGGATTAAGCTTTTAATTGTGGCATGTCAGCATGGTATGCGATGGGATCAAAATGTTACAGTATGCATGTTGTGATGCAGCAGGTCTGCCTATTGTTACCAAACCTGCCAAACAAAATCAACATTTCTTTATTTTTCCTTCATTTCCACACAGGATACTACAAATACCTAGGAGTCTCTCTCATGTTTTGAGAAAATGCAAGTTATTAATACAGAAAATAAAGTACTAGAACTGATTGCACATTCTTCATTGTCATTAGAAATACTAGAATGAGAAAAAAATACTGTCATGTACAGATATATCAAAAAGTCTGGTGTACAATGCAAAAATACTCATCACTGTATATAGCTTGAACTGGACGTTTTCGCCAAACTCATACATTTCTTTCAATTGAAGGTTTTCTCACTTTTCCGTCCTAACCTCATGTTCCAAGATCAAGAAAGATATATTAGTTTATTAGCCAGTGGAGTCAGGTGCACAAGATTTTGGTATGCTGTCTGGAGATTTCTGGATGATTCTGGAAGCTGTATTCCATAAAAGTACTTTAAACCCGAGGCTTTGGTGAGCTACTGCTGTGAGAGATCCTTCTGTCCAAACTTAAGATCTTGTTGGTGCAGGGGTGCTAAACACGAACATTTTAACAATGTTAAAATAGGTAGAAAACATGTCTGCGCACAGGTCCGAGTGACACTAATTGCCACTAACCATAGTAGGCCTTTGGTGCAGACCACCAGGATGGTATTTTCATTACTTGACCCGGGACAGGAAAGGTATGTTTATTTTGAAAGGGGAGAGTACACCCTTCAAACTGGCCCCACTGCTCTAAAATTGTTATGAGTTAGTCTTAAAAACAGGACTGAGAGGACTGCCACTCCTCTTACACTGTGGGAAAAGTAGGACATAAGGAAGAGCAAAATCTCCTTCTTCCAATTCTCCTGTTTGTTTGGCTGTACAAATTACGTACTTTTATTACATTACAAGCGAAGGCCATAATAATAGTGCCATGGCAGGATGTAAGTGATCAAAGGAGGAGGAACAAACAGAGAAACATATAAAGAGCCAGCAGTCAAATATTCAACAGGATTAACTTTTATTATTTGGAAACTTCTGGGCAGGCTACAGAAATAAAATTTTAAAAGAACAAAATTGCAGTGGAGATATCTACAAACTAGGAGTCTTATATTTCCAGGAAAGGTAAAATCAGTGTTATGAAGCAGCAAGAAACCACTGGATGCTTATATTGCTAGGATGCTAGTTCAACAAAAAATAAAGTTTGGAAGCCATCAACCTGCTGTCTCCCAACCACAACATACCCTAGATAAAAGTATGCTAAAGGTACCGAACTCAGTCCTAGAAGCAGAAAGTCTCTTTTTGTATCTTTCTTTTCCCCATAAACCCTGCACAGTTGCTTTTGGCTTTAATAAGATTGAATAATCTGCTCTCTCTTGCTTCAAGGCCTACATCTCTTAAAACCTTTTCCTGCTCTAAATTTTTGACACAAATATACAGAAACACCTGCAATTATTAATGTGCATATTTCTAACCACAGTCAGGCATAGGCAAGTGTTCAGTAAATCTCCATGAATATGATCTACTCTAATGTTCATCTCTGATTTGGATATGACTATTCAGATGTAAAGGCACACATCTTCACCTTCAATTGCAAAACCAGAATTATAAGAGAAAAGACGAGCAAGCACCAGCAACAGCAACAGGCCCTCCTGCTGTGTTGCCAATGGTCTTCATAAGTGGCTGGGCCTTATGCATACCCTAAAGCTCAGGAAGAGAAACACTAGTGTATTTTCTTAAGAAGGTTGCTTGATACCACAAAGGGAAGGTCCAGCTACTTGTTCTGGATATTTAAACATCTCAAACTTAGCAGATCTGGAGGAGAGCTCCTGAAGATGATCTTAGCAGCACATGGAATGAAAATGGAGAGAGGGTCTGGAAATGAGGCTGCTTTTAGGCTGTAGAACTGCCAAAGACAGAACTTAGAAATGAGTCTAGAAAAACACTTGTAGGCTGCATAGGTGGTATAGTTGGTACGGAGATACTGCCACTTCTGGCTCTCTTATTAGCAGCGTAGCAATCTACTTTGGATGTGATTTCAGACTTCAGTGGAGTTATCTATGGTTCTGAACCCTCTCCTCAAAACAGGTTCAGTGTTACCTCTGTATCCATGTCTAACTCTCCCTTGAACTGTAATGTGGCCCTTTACTTTTCTAGCTCTCACTTTAGACTCCAGCCACCACCCAACCACCTAACTACACCCAACCCAACTGACTGTTAAACTGTTGGTTCCCTCCTTTTTCCTTTTCCGCCCTCCACAACATTCCAAGGGCTATCACTGGGTAATCTGCAAAACAGGGAGGCCCTTTGGCTCTGCTGTTCATTGCAACCTTCAAAATCTTCTTTAAAGTCTGGGGTAAAACCCTTAAACAACAGACATGAAAGCTCCTGCCCACCTGAACCTGTCACCTCTCAAGGCACACTGTAACATTCTGCACTAGCTGAAGTTTCTGGATCATCTTCAACACCAGCCCAAAGTAGAGTATGCTAAAACTGTCAATCCATGAAGTTACAAAAGCATGAATTACCTATTGCAAGTTCCCCCTTCGTGCCACAAGTGGATATTGCCATATATCAGACACAACAGTTGCAAGGTGCTCCTATACCAATGCAGCGAATTATTAATCTAACAGATGAACACCCCTATGCCACACAGATGCTCCAGTATCTGTATCTGCAACATACGTGGCACTGATCTCTGCATGTCTCTCGAAGAATCAGTAAGAGCTGCTGACAATTGTGGGTCATATTCAAGGGCACCAAATTGTGGCATTCCCTCCCACACAGCTTGGTTGGCCCTTTGTTCTCTTTCCACTGTCAGGCAAAGAACTTTTTACTTAGATCTTGGGTGCATCACACACTCTCAGCCCGAGAAAGCATTGTGATAGGTTCACCTCAGAGTTGCCATAAGTCAGAAATGACTTGAAGTCACACAACAACAACAACAACAACAACATTCTGCTTTTATACTTTTTATTGTGTTTTAATGTGTTTTAAACTATTTTATTTTAGTATTTTTAGCAGAAATGTTTATTCAATTAAAAAAAGTTTTCTAGGTTTTAGCTGCACTTTGTTTTAATTGCTGTAATCTGCCTTGATTCCCATATCAGGAAAAAGGTAGGAAATGAATATAAACAAACAAACAAACAAACAAATAATAGCACTTATACAGGGCACTAGCCAGACCCGTTGGGCTTCACAGTTGATCTAAGTGATCTGAGATTGAAACTAAGAATATAACCAATAATCTCCTATAGCTGCACATTCCCCAAGCTCTCCATTCTCTCTTGTTGCTTCTCCAAACTCTATTTTCCCCACAGTACTCACAGGCATGATGAGAATTTTTCCTGCTTCTGCAACCACATTTGCATTTTCAGAGACAGAAACTTATGGTTCTTTGGACTAAGGGGAGATGCTACACTTGTTACAGCTGAGCCACACAATCCTTGGTTTGTATGCTTTGAAACAGGACCTTTTATCTCATTCCCTGAAGGAAGAGAAGCCATAGAGGGATTGAAAAAAGACATTTACACAAGATTCCACTCACTAATGAGACTGATATGCCAGTCAACAAAGCAATCAGCTAAACCTCTCAACTCCCTGGGCAAATGGCCACCTGTTATATGACTGCAGTCAAATAGCCCATAAAAATGAAGTACTTGTATAAGTAGCAGCCTACCTAATAAGATTATTGCACAGGACACTGACAGCAGTGACACAAATGAGAACCTCTGCCTCTTATCCCCAGTCCTGCAAGAGTCTGGATGGTCCATCCATGCACATCTTCCTTTGTGGACTTCCTGGTCCCTTCCCTCCCAATAAACCCCTGGCTTCTTCTACATGCCATTTGCAGAAGGAGTCAGTTGTGCTTCCTATGAAGAGATGAGGCCTCCTCTGAAAAGCTCCATGAACTCAGATACTGGAGTCTGCTAGTTTTTTTTTTAAAATTAGTATAACATATCCACCAACATTTCACAGATGAAAACTGAGATGTGTGGGGCCAAGTAACCTCAGAGTGTGGGTCAAAAGAGTGAGGCCACACAATAAGAGCAGAAGTTATTGATGTGGAAGAATACTCATCAGTGGTATTGGAGTCTTCCTGGCTTGTGCTGGGAAACTTTAATATTCATGTTGAAACGAGCCTTGACAGGAACAGCTGAGGACTTCATGTCTTCCATGACAACGATGAGTTTGTCCCAAGTAATATCTGGTGCCACCCATGATGTAGGACACACATTGGGCTTGGTTTTCCATGCCAGACAGGTTGATATTGATCTCGGTGTGGAAGAACCTTCTATAGTTCCGTTGTCATGGACAGATCACTAGAACTGTAATTCAGAGCCTCTGCAAGGCGGGGGCAGTTAAGATGGTCTACCCAAGGAGGCTTATGGATCCAGATGGATTCCTGATGGCTCCTGGGGAGTGGTCTGTTGCCATGGCAGGTGATCTTGTTAAAGCCCTAGCTGTTCTCTGGAATAGGGAAATGATTGCCCCGAGTGTCTCCTCTCATGGAATGGAGCTAAGCAAGTGCCTTGGCCTACTAGGGAGCTGGCAGTGATGAAACAAGTGAGATGGAGACTACAGCCTCGATGGCAGAAAACTCAGAGTAGATTCAACTGCACACGGGCTAGAGCCCATTGGAAGGCCTACTCTGTGGCAATGGTGGCAGCAAATAAACCATATTTTCCTGCAACCATTGCATCTGCAGAGTCAACCAGCAGAACTGTCTTGAGTAGTGAGGGGCCTTCAGCATTCTGCCTCACAAGAACAAAATTCGGACCACACAACAGTCCACTACAAGGAATTTGCAACATACTTTGCAGAGAAAGACTTCAGATCTGATTGGATGCCATAGCTGATACAGGTCCAGTGGATGTAATCTTGTCCTGTGTCACTGGATGTCTTTCAATCTGTGCAGCCTGAGGATGTGAACAGGATCCTTGGAGTGGTAAGAGCCACCATGTATATATTAAGTCCCTCAGGGTTCAGTTCTGTCCTCCGTGCTGTTTACTATCTAAATGAAACTGCTGGGAGAGGTTGTCTGGAGATCTGAGGCTCAGTGTCACTGGTACATTGATGACACTCAGCTCTATCTCTCCTTTCCATCTGACTCCAGGGTAGCTGTTTCAGTTCTAAACTGGTGTCTGTTGTTAATAATGGACTGGATGAGCGTGAACAAACTGAAGCTTAACCCAGACAAGACAGAGGTTCTCCAGGTCAGTGGGAAGTCAGATCAGGGTGTAGGGACTCAGCCTGTGCTGGATGAGGTTACCCTCCCACTCCAACATCTCAGGATCATAGCATGGGTGTTCTCTTGGACTCAACCTTGAGCCTGGATGCCCAGGTTTCAGCAGTGGCCAGGAGTGTATTTGCACAATTAAAACTAGTGTGCCAGCCATGCCCATTCCTTCAGAAATCAGATTTGGACATGGTAACACATGCCTTGATTATATCCCTTTTGGATTACTGTAACACACTTTACAGGGGGCTGCCCTTGGAAACATTTAAAAACTTCAGCAGGTCCAAAATACTGCAGCTAGGCTAATGCCCAGAGCTGGTTATAGGGAGCATATAACTTCATTGCTGAAACAGCTTCGCTGGCTACCAATCCATTTCCAGGCAGAATTCAGAGTGCTGGTTATAGCCTGTGAAGCCCTATATGGCTTGTCCAGGCTATTTGAAAGACAGTATCTCCCTCTACCAGCTCTCCCAGGTTTTAAGATCTCAGGGGATAGCTTTCGCTTGGTCCTACCACCTTCACAAGTACAGCTGGTGAAGACTTCTCAGTGATTTCTCCCAGGCTATGGAACTCTTTGCCATGGGAGGCTTGGTTGCCCCACCTCTATTATTATTATTGTTATTGTTGTTGTTGTTGTTATTACACTTGATATGTAGACTATCTGGTAGGGTTGGCTCAGTGGAAACCTCTGATCCTACCAGAAAGCAGGAGTTCTACCACCTCACCGCTCCTCTGCATACACTTGTACATAGAGACAAACATGTGTACTTAAGAGAGAGCATCTCGTTGATCATGGGCAGAACTGAGATGCAGTACAGTTACTTAGGACTAAGTTTCACAGAAACCAACAAGGAGTGATAGTAGTGGGGGCAATTAGAAGCATCCTTTTTCAAACAGGAGCAACAAACTGTACGAGTGGGAAGAAGCTGGAATCTCACAACTCCTTTGACTGATAACCGTTTACACATGACCTGGACTGTGGCCAATCTTGGGTGCACTTTTTGGATGCTACTTAAATGGCTTCCAACTTGCTCCTGCCTCTGTATGTGTATCAGAGAGAGACAGAGAGTGTGTGTGTGTGAGAGAGAGAGACTTGCATTTCTCCTCAGCCACAGTCTGCCTCCACAGAAGCAGCCACCTTGCTCTCTTCTCAGGGGAACGTGTGGGGGTTGCTTAGCTCCTACTCTCCCCTCTCCCCAGCTTTGCTGGGAATCCTGGGGAGCCCCAGGGAAAAGTATCCAGCTTGATACCACCACTGGTGCCTCTCATTCTCCTTCCTTCCATTGTGCAACCAACAGCGCCAGTACTTCCACTTGCTGATGGCAACAAAGGCAGGCAAGTGATAACACCCCCCTTCTGCTCCATTCACCACTCTCTGCACAGAGACCCCCTGTGAGGACATTGTGGCCCACCAAGGGTCTGCAGACCACAAGTTAAAAACTGCTGTTCTAAATAGTTTGTATTTAATGTTTTTTTTAAAAAAAATTCCTATCTCCGAGAATGAAAACATTCTGAAATATGACTGTGTCAGCTACTTTGGGTCCTCTACAGGAGAAAAGCAGAATAGATAGATATAGATATAGATATAGATATAAAATAAATAATAAATAACCCACAAAACCACCATTTTAAGCAGAGAAACCTTGGAGTTTATGTATTGAGTTTAGGAAAGCCTTTTAAAACAAACCAAATAAGCCTAATCAGAAGGACAAGACCCTCCTGCTAAATGAATTCAGAGCAAACTACTCCAGTTGGCCCTTCATATTCACTAGGGTTAGGGTCACCGGACCCTCACAAAAATGGAAAAACCACAAATATCAAAATGTGTTTGTTTGTGGGATTGGGGCTGAGGCATGATGAGTGGAATGGGCACCCAGAATCCAAACCAGGTCAGGGAAAGGAGTGGGTCATCATGGTGCCCTATATTTCCTCTCTCACCCATTTCCTACCTCGGGTGGCAAGGGTATCACAGAAGGGTTTGTGATGCTGAGAAGCTGGGCTGTGAATTGTCCTTAGCTGGCCAGGCAGCAGCTGGTGAAGGAGGAGGAGGACAGAGGTGGGTTTTCAAAGGGCTGCCCAGCCTGATTAGAGCTATCAAGAGGGGATGTTCCCCCAGAGAAGAAGCACTTGAGGGAGAGGGGTTGGAGAAACATATAAATAATAAAATCTGTGAAAGTTAAGCTCGCAAATGTGGAAAGCTGATTGTATTGCACTTTGAACTCAGTTTGTAACAACCGAAGTTAAGCCAAGGACAAAAGTGGGAGGAAGAGAATGAAATTGGAAACTTCTAAAAACAGTTGAGAAAGTTAGGTGGCATAGAGTCTTTGGCATAATTTTTACTTTTCTTTTTGCTCGGAATACTATTGCTATTGCATGGCAGAATTCGTTTATTAAATTGATATATTCCTCGAAGGAAAATGCCTCTATAAATTTCATGAACTAACATTTCAGGCTCAAGTTAGATTCTTCAATTGAAAAAGAAATTTTCAGAATCCTCTGCCATGAACAAAACGAAAACAAAAGATTAACAAGCTCTCAATTCTGCTGCTGTTGGAATTTAATCCGTCAGCGTCTTGAACAATGTTCTTGGCAATGGTAGGATTAAGAACAGCCAAAAGTCCCAGATTCTTTCGTAGCCGTGAAATTAGCTTGGAAAAATGAAGCTAAAAGGGGGAGAGTGTGTAAATAATGACATTATTATGATGATCACTTAAAAAAAAACCTCTTATCTTTCTAATCTTCTAATCCACTCTGGAAATGGTATACTATCCATACTATCTATATACTATCTATAGTATCTATCGTATCGTATCTATCTATACTATACTATCAAAATGAAGAGAAAGTGCCTTTCAGGAGATCAGCAATCATAAATTCTCAAGAGTCACTGGTTGTTCAAGACATTCAGTATCTCCTAACAGCTAGGTCTAAGCAACTGTAATAAGGGCGAATTTCCTCTTCTTTGCAAGTGTCCATGGGGACTGAAACCAAAGAAACAATTAGTAACTGGCAATGCTTAGATTTTGGCACAGTGTCCAAGTTTTTGCAGGGATAACTGAATTTAGAAGCAGATGATTAAAACATGGATGAAAAAAAACCCTGTTCTTTCTGGTGAAATGTGTATTAGGTACCAAGCACAACTGTATTACTGCTTTGGTTTGCAAACTATTCAGTGGCACCCACATGTGTCCAAGAGTTCCTCCATTTCCATAAGATCTTGTTTAAATCTGAAATGAGAGCTACAATTATAAGGATTATGGACAGTCATCAGATTAAAACTATGGATGAGCAATACCTATTCAAGAAACATTTGTGAGGCTATGGTTGTAATTGGGCGTCTCATTAAAAATATTTTGAATCTCTTCAGTCCAGTAATACTTAAACTGAGACAGTCAGAGAACTGAAGCAGTTTATTCTATTTTATTTCTAGCACTTCTTTGACAAACAAACACCAACCCAGAGTCCTATTTTCCATCATTCACAGACGCTTAATGTGTTGGAGATGATATATGAAGCAGGATAGTATCATCATAAGTTCCTGGGAAGTGCTCGCTCCAATTAGACATATTCGTTTTAATCTTAATGGACAATTACAAATGGATTCATTTAGATAAGTGATATATGGTGTAATGTCCCAATTCTATAACGCAATGCATGCCCATGAGGTGGAGAGGGGAGACTGCAGGTCATCTTGCTCCATCTGTAAAGTATTAGGGAATGTGTTCATAAAATGGTAGAGCACTGCTGCAAAAGAAGAATGCCTTCACTGCTGCCCACCCAGTTAGTTGTTATGCTATTAAAATGTCATCAGTGTTTGTGCTTATTTCTGCTGTGGCATAAGTATGTGCAACCTCTCAAGTTGTTACCCCAAAAGGTGGGTGACTCAGAGGTCCACTCATAATGCCAATGCCTTCATGGACCAGTGGGGAATTATTAGCTCAAAGGGGAGGCCTGCAAGAAGGGGATAATCTTACAGGATCTTTTACACCTATGCATACTGGTACTAATGCAGGGACACCAGCTAGAGATTAAAAGTATGTTTTGTTGGGAGAAATAAGAATCACACACAAGATTCAAGCAGTATCACAACCACATAAGGCTAATCAAAGGAAAGAAGGGGAAAAATTGGATGGCAAGAAGTAAGGGTGAAGTGGATGATATTTATCTATCCTACAGAGAAGAGTTGAAGCAATGTGGCTCAGACTAAGGGTCCGAGAGTAGTACAAGAATGGGAATCAGAGCAGCAGAGTGACAGCCTATGTGCAGAGTACTATGAGCTATTTGGCTCAGAGCCAGGGTTTAAATACCCTGTTTCTGCTCTGAGGGGGGAGGTGTTAATGGCTGTCTGGCAGAGTAGACAATAGGGTCTGGAATGAACTAATGGGCTTAGTATTAGGTGACAAAGCACTGATGGAACTTGTGAAATCCTTAATGGCTGGGCAGATAAGAAAACAAAGGAGAAATTCAGTGGCAAGATGGAGTGGGTTGAAGATAATCAGTTGTGCTGTAGAGGCAGTTTTAGGTGCTATTATTTCTAAAGGTTGAATTGTTGAGGGACATTTGCAAGTCCATTATCACCGGAGTTTCCCTGAGGTCCCATTTGACCTGCTTTCGCATGTGTTAAGTCAATCCTCTTTGCCAGCACAGCTTTTCAGCCATAACATTGTATAATTTATATTTTATGCCAATTAAATGATATCTGCCAATTATATATATCATGGAATGGGCATGTATGGCCTGGTAACAAAGTAGGGCTCCTCAGTCTATCTGATGTGGAGAAATTTCCCCCCAATTTCCAGGGAATGGTACCATATTTGTGCTCATCAGCTAAAACTGTTTCCTTCTCTCCTGAAAACTTGCTGTGTTTGTGCCACTGGTGGTTCAGGGATGAGCACCAGTCCACAGACCACTAATTTGAGGAGCACTGCTCTATAAAGAATGTTTGAAAACACTTAAAAATAAAAAAATAATTTAATCTAAAAGTGTATGTGTGAGATGATCACTGCTGGTGAAATTATGGATATCATCAGCATCATCTTTATTTATGTCCTGCCTTTTTCCCAAGACTTGGTCTCAAGGTGGCTTATACCATGAAAAAGATTACAATTAAAAAGATACAAAATAAGTCAACCTCAAAATCTAATTGAACTATTATCTATATTAAAAACATATACTCTAAAAAAGATTTTAAAAGGTAAGAAATACAGTCAAAAATAAAACAGTTCTTACTGCCCTTTCCAACTCTATGATTCTATGATTCAAGAGAAGGTCAGCAATCAGGGGAGCCTTCTAGGCTCTCTAGGGAGGCAGTCCCAAAATCTAGGGGCAGCCAATGAGAAGGCCCTCTTTTGTCTTCCCATGAACCATGCCTGTGAACACAGGGGGGTTGAGAGAAGAGCCCCTCCAGTGGATCTCAAGGTCGAAGTAGGTTTTTAAGGGGAAATACAGGCTGCCAGATAGCCTGGACCTAAGCTTTGTAGGTCATAATCAGCACTATTCAGTTGCTGTCCCGGCTATTTGCATAACCCATTCATTTAGCACTCACTGGGCCGGTTCCCATGCCACAGCCTAGTAAGGAGGCACAGGAAGCCTCACTTATTGAATACAGACAGCCTGGTGGCACATGCTGTCCAATTGTTCCTGCTGGCAATTGGGGCAGCTAAACAAACCACAGAACTTTTATACTGCCTTTATGCCTCCCTTCCCCTACCCACCCTCCAGCAAGCCAGAGAAAGACAGCATAAAAGAAACAACTGATTCTTTCTCTGGCAGGGGACAACCAAAGTGGAGGCATTTGGATGAGATGATAAAACACATAGCACTTGTGTTTGGCCACGCCTACTGCAAATAGGGGCACTTGACAGTTTGCAGCAGTATGCTGCTTGTGTTCAATAAACTAGAGTTCCCATAGTGCCCTGGCTTGTCATGGAAAGCCATCACCACAACTGACGTCTTCTGAAGGCAGAAAAAAAATCCATTTTCCCAAGAATAAAATACTGCTGTTTAATGTGGTGACAAAATGCAAGGGGAGGGAATGCCAAAAGCCAACCAGATGTCCTACACAATTAAGCAAAAATTTGGAGTTAAATACACACAAAGGGGAAGGCAAGTCAAAAGCTGTGGCAGTCTGTCATGAGGGATGTTATATAATGCTGATATGTGATGTTATGCTGGATTTTTTTTATTTTCCAGCACAAACTTTCAGAAGATTGAACTTTAAGTTTATAGATACATTTCATTGCTTTCCAAATACTTCTTTCTTTCCAAATCACCTCCCATAAAACCTACAACATAATCTTATATATGTTTACTGAAAAGGTCCACTGTGCTAAATGGGGCCTCCTCCCAAATACACAGCATTTCAGCCTTACAGTGCCAGTTTACTCAGAAGCGAGTCCCATTGGCTTTACAGCTGTAACCTTTGTTCTACTCTAAAAATATCTATTTTATCAGCAAATGAGCCAACAATATAGGGTCTTCCAAGAGGAGGGCCTCCTTGTTACCAATACAGCGTACAGTAGGAACACATTTGGTTCTCAAAAGTTATCTTAAGATGGCAAATAAGCCTGGATATAAAAGAGCCTCCCTAGGAAACAAAGTCTATGACTTTCAGGAAAAAAGGGTTCAGGCTTCAGAATTCATATCTATTGTGAATGTTGTTTGTTTTGTTAACATACTGATTAATATGCAGAGGAAACTGCAATATTCAGATTTAATGATTAAAACATAATGGCAGCTTGTCTTGGCTGACCTTAACAGGAGCTTTATGTCTGTTGTTTCAAGGTAAAGCTCTCAGCTCTTATACTCAACTGCCTCACCAGTGGTGTATAGTCAGCTCTCCACATTCCTAGGGTTAGGAGTGCAGGAACCTTGTAAAAGAGGAAAAATTGCAAATATAAAAATGTGTGTGTGTTGGAGGGGCAAGGCATGGTGGGGAGAATGGGTACCAGGTGAGCTAAAGGAGAAGGAAAAGGAGTGGGTTGGCATGGTGGCCCTGCACTTCCTCTCTCTTGCCCATCTCCTTCCTTGGGTGTGGGGTGGCATCAGGAGAGGGTTTGTGGTGCTCAGGCTGCGAGCTGTCCTTAGCTGGCCAGGTAGTCGCTGGTGGTGGAGGAGGACTGGAGGTGGGTTGTTGAAAGGCTAAACAGTCTGATTGGAGCCACCGAGAGGGAAAGTTCCCCCAGAAAAGAAGTGCCTGAGGTTGTGGGGGTGTGGAGGTTGGAGAAACTTGCAAATAATCAAATCCACGAAAGTCAATCCCACAGATGTGGAGGACTGACTGTAGGGGTAAATATTGAAGTGTGGTGTGTCTCCACGGAAATCTGCGAACAGGAAAGCCAGAGTTCTTCAGAGGGCCTAAGTCCCATAAAGGCATACTATCCTGTTTGATCTTGGAAGCTAAGTAAGGTCAGGCCTGGCAGGAAACCTCCAACAAATACCAAATGGTGTAGGCTAGGTTGATCTGGCAAAACCACCCCTGGCTATTCCCTACTGAAGAAAACTCTATGAAATTCATGGAGCTGACATAAGTCAACAGGCACATACACACAGCTATCTTATGCAGTTCAATAAAATGGGAGAGATTTTAAAATTTTGATTTAGGTACAAAACTTCAGGGAAGGTTAATATCTGCGGGATAATAGGAAGTTTATTGAGCTCAGACTAAAACTCTGCCTGGATTTTTTATTTGCTGTAATTTTTACACACACACACACACACACACACACACACACTGCTACACCAAATAAGATTTGAATTCATGGCCTCTGGGCTCGCAACCGTATATTCTCAAATAAGCTGCGTCCGTATATACACATGTATCAGTTCCCTCCCCCTCCCGGGTGCACCGGCACCTCCCCCGTGCCCCCAAACACCTGCCTCCAGCTGTGCCACCCTCTCAGCCTGGCGTGAGGTACCCCCGCCTCTTCTTGCCCATTCGTCTGCTCCCCGGCCTCTGGGCTCGCGTCCGCACATACGCCTCCGCCACAGCCCCCCAAGCCCCCCAGCCCTCGCCTTCTAAAGCTCGCCCCCCTTCTTTGAGGCCCCGTGCCTTCCCTCCCCCCCGCCGGCTCTCTCCGACTTCCCTCGTCCTGAGCCGCGAGGCGAGCCACGCGCGTCCCCGCCACGGCCGCCCACGCTCCTCGCGCGCCAAAGTACCTGACGCGATGAATCGCCCGGAGGCCGGGTCGGGACACCAGCGCCGCCAAGACCTCCCGCGCCACTCTCTTTAGCGAGGCGGTGGTGGAAGCCATGGGGAGGGCTCTCTCTCTCCGTCCCAAAAGCAGGGCAGCGCTCCTTCGGGCCCAGCGCTCGCAACCTTCCCTCGGGGCAGCCGGACAGGAGCCACTCGCGAGCCGGGAGAAGCAGGCACCGCTCTGGAGGCGGGCGGGCGGGCGGGCGGGCGGCTGGGCGGGCGCCCGGAGCGGGGAAGGGGGCGGCGCTCCCACCTCCCGGGCCGCCTAAAAGCCGCCTTCCCGGGCAGAGCCGCGGCGGCGAACGCGAGTCGGCTTCGCAGCTTCAGCGAGAAGGAAGTGAAGGCGGGCGGAGAAGGCGCCTGAAAACTTTTGGTTTCTTCAGCTGAAAAACTTCTTGAAAGATTGGACGCCGTGTATGGACTTTTTGAGCGACAAGAACTCTATCGATGCAACGAATCTCTGAGCTATAGTTACTATCAGTTCTAGTAGGATTATTTAGTTGGCTCTATAACGGTGGAATAATATATTTGTTCTTTTTAAAGCTTTGATTCTATCATACAGTTTGGCTTGGGGAAGTCGGATCTCTTTTGTGTTTTAGTTAGTGTGTAGTATATTAGTTAGCGTTTGCTGTTCTAATCCAGTGTTTTAATATTGTGTTTGTTTGTTTTCCTTCTCTTTCCTTGTTTCTTTTTCCTCCTCCGGATGTGTATTTCCCTGGTTGTGAATTACGTCGTTTACCTTAAAAACAATTTTCTAAAAATCCTTCTAGCTTGCGCCACTGCTGGCGAGTTAACTCCATGGCCGGGGCATTTCGGAGTGGCGGGAGACCGCCCGGCGACTGGAAGGGGCGCGCGCTCGAGGATCCGGCTGCGTCCCCCCCCTCCCCGCCTTGAACTATTTGCTCTCTCTCTCTCTCTCTCTCTCTCTCTCTCTTTCTTTCTGTGCGCTCTCCCCCGTCATAAAGCCTCGGTCAAGGCGTAGGGATCAAAGGTGCCTGAGAGGCAGCAAGCGCGCGTTGTTCTCCGCGCGACTCAGGAGAGGCGGTGAAGAGGCAGGGAGTTCTGAGGAAAACCGCGGCCAAAGGAAACGAGATAAGCGAGGTCAGACGAGGTTTCATGCGCAAAAGAAGCACGCGTCTGACTTTCACGGGCGCACAAAGGAGCTGCGCTGTGTGCGGTCAGACTCTTGCCTCGTCTAACCCAACATTATTGTCTGAGTGGTTGCAGGCCTTGAGGACTTTTCCAGCTGTATGGGGGTGGGGAGATGGCCGGAACCGAACCTAATCGTCTAGCCATTCACTTAAATGTTCTCGCTTCAAACATTCTTGTTTGGTCAGGGGGCTCAGGCTTCGCCTTCCCTCGCCCAGGGGAGAAGTTCCACAAGCAAGGGAGGGGGGCACAGCAAAGTAGAGCCGAAAGTAGAGTTGCAATCAGTCTTCCTCACTCAGGGGCGTATGGTGTGACTTTGTTATGAACGCCATTGGTGTTGTGCCTTCAAGTCATTTATTGCAACATTAAGGCAAATGCATTATGGGACTTACATGGCAGAAGTTGTTGGGGGGGGGTTGCCCTTACCTCCCTCTGAGGCTGAGAATGTGTGACATACCCAAGGTCTCCCAGTGGGTTTCCATGGCTGAGCAGGGATTCGAACCCTGCTCTCCCAGTGTTCTAATGCAACACTCAGATCACTACACTACACTGGCTATACTCCTTTAGAAATTAGTGAGGGAGATGGTGGTGGTGGCAGTGATCACTTAAAAGATGTATTATTAAAAATAATGATATAATAACAACAACTGTTAACAACTGTTGTTATTAAAGAATAGCCTAATATATCGCCCTAAGCAAAACCGCAAGGGATTTTACAAGGTGCAGGTTTGGGTGGAAACTATTGGCACTGTGAGAGGAGTGGCAGAAACATGGAAAGGCTTTCCAAGTAAAAGGACAAGGATAAGGTGACAGTTTATGTTGTATTATGATGTGTTATTTATTGGAAGTTATGTGTGTGTTTATAGAAACAATATGTAATCAATAATATGTAATCGTAATACATATTATGTACATTTAAATAATATATACTTCAAAATTCAACAAATATATGCTCTTTCCTCCCCAAATTTGCACAGACTTTGTTGGTGGTGCCGATGGGGCTTCCCATCCAAGCCCATTCTGTGCTGTTTCAGTCAGATAAGGACAGCTACAGATGGCTGCTTTGGCTAGATTTGGAGGACGGCTGTTATGTCCTAGACCTCAGACTGCTGAGGTCTAGGACAAAAGTGTTGTGATGAATTTGCTAAATGCTTTTCCGAGAAAATTGCTCAGATTCATTCTCACTTGGATTCCACATTGAAGGTAGATTCTGGGGAGGTAACTGAGGCACATACTTGTCTGGTTTTGATGGATGAATTTCAGATCAACATCATGATATGGACAAGTTGACTGAAGAAGTGAGGCCAGCCACTTGTCTGTTAGACCAGTGATTCCCAACTTGGAGTATGCATACCTCCAGGGGTACAGACAAAGACATTTAGGGGCGTGCAAAAAAAAAAATGGAATTGTGGCAGGAAAAGTATAAAGCATAAGCCATTCTCCGAGGACATCACAACTTGAGGCCATTCTTGATTGCCCATGGCACTGGCATTCCTATTCTGGAACCTTAAGGGATGGGGGGGGGGATAATAGAGGTAAAGAGAAGAGTGACACACAAGCCAAACTTTCAGCTGCCATTGGGAGAACTTTTTTCAAAAGGAGTCTTTCTCATGCACAGATGCACATGTAGCCCTCTATTCGTGTTGCTGCAGCCTCACTCCACCCACACTAGGTGGCTTCTCAAACCTTGCGCACATGTGCTCTTCACTCATCTTTCTTGTGTCCTTCTCCTCAAAAAGAGAGAGCACGTGGTGGAGATATCCAGTTCCACTGCAAATCTGTCTGAGGAAGGGACTCACAGCACCAGTCACTCTTCCCTGTGCCTTTGGCTGGGAGCAAACTGGATCCTTAGATCACAGAGAATGTCTAGATGGGTAACGTGGCACAATGGGATGGAGAGGCCCAGGCAGAGTGGCTGGCCTGGCACCCTGGCATTCCTTCTGTGGGTGTGAAGATGTCTCCTCCAAGCTCACAAAAGCTTTCTGGTGGGGCTCTTTTCCCTGCAAAGAAAGGACTTGGCAGCAGCGGGGGGGGGGGGGTACAATTTATGGAAATGGTTTGCTGAGGAGTATGCAAGTGAAAAATGGTTGGGAATCACTATGTTAGACCCATTCCCTCTTGGCTAATTAAAGCTGCCAGAGGAGGATTGGCCAACTGGGTGGTGGAGGTTGTAAATGCTTCTTTGAAAGAGGACTGTGTTCCAATCTTTCTTGAAAAAGCAATTATAAGAACTTTTTTGAAATAACTTTCATTGGATGGCACCTCCTTAGGTAATTATAATCCACCTTCTAATCTCCCCTTTCTAATTAATGTCCTAGAGTGAGTGGTGACATTGAAATGGATTAGCTGGTGCCATTCTAAACTGGGTTCAGGCCTGGTTATAGGACAGAAACAGCCTTGGTCAAATTGGTGGATGACCTACACAAGGAGTTGGACAAGGGGAGTGAGTCCCTGTTGGTCCTCCTGGACCCTGGATCTTTCAGCAACATTTGATACCACCAACCGTGGTATCCTGAGTCGTTTGGCTGATATGGCACTTGGGGACATTGCTTTGCAATGACTCTGTCTTTCTTGGCTGAACACTCCCACAGGTGGTGCTGAGGAACTGTTGTTCATCCTTTTGGCCATTAATCTGTGGATTCCAAAGGGATCAATACTACTCTGTATGTTTTTCAACCAGTACATGAAGCCACTGGAAGAGGTCATCCAGAGCTTTGGGACTGGATTCATCAGCATGCTGATAATACCCAGCTCTATCCCTTCTTTACAACTAATGCCAAGGAGGCTGTGGTAGCACTGAAATGTTGTCTGGATGCAGCAAAAGACTGGATGCAGATGAATAGGTGGAGGTGGAAGTGCTGCTGTTCAGTAGAAAAACCAACCTGGGACTGAGATCACAGCCTGTTCCAGACAGGGTTGCTCTCCCTCTGAAAGATCAAATTCATAGCCTGGGGCTACCCTTGGACCTAGTGCTGCTCATGGGAAGTGAGGTTGCTCAGGAGCCCTTGTGCCTAGCTTTGGCTGATGTCTCAGCTGAGCCCTTTCTTGGGGAGGGCAGATCTGCCCACAGTGGTTCATGCCTTAGTTAACTCTTGATTAGACTACTGTAATGCACACTACATAGGTCCGTCCATATCGTGAGAAGACTTGACTCACTGGAAAAGACAATAATGCTTGTTAAGATAAAAGGCAGCAGGGAAAGAGGAAGACTCCATTACAGATGGAGAGACTCAGTCAAGGAGGCCACATTCCTGAGTCTGCGAGACCTGATCAGCGTGGCTGATGAGAGGGTGACTTGAGGTCTCTCATTCATAGTGTAGTGACATCACTTCCTGTTGTGCAGCCCAAGCTGGGGGAGGGACTGGGTGAAAAATGCTTCCCAACCCCAAAGCATTTTTAAAGTAGGTGTGTTGTCTAAATACACACCCAACCGTAGCTTTTCTGTCCAATAGAGACAAATGGACAGATATAATTTCCATCAGTGAGCTGCATGATTCCCATCCCTGCTTTAATTCCTTCTTCAAGCTGTGTGTATTCATGTGCCTTCAGGTCGCTTGTCACCATAGGTGACCCCATGAATTTCGGAGGGTTTTCCTGGCAATGAATACTCAGGGGTGGTTCTGCCAGTATTACTATATTATTATTATTATTATTATTATTATTATTATTATTATTATTATTATTTGCATGTTCAGGTCATTTCTGACTTATGATGCCCTTTCCCTTGCTTCCTTCTGTGGCTGAGTGTGACATGTCCAAGGTCACCCAGTGGATTTCTATGGCCGAGCAGGGATTCAGACCCTGGTCTGGATCTTAGCCCAACCCTCACATCACTACACCATGCTGGCTTTCTTCCTCAAGTTAGTGTAAAACATAAATAAAAATAATCCCCAAATTTATCTCTTTTGCAGTCCCAAGTTAGTTTTGTTTTTTAACCATATTTTCTACATTTTAACAAGGATTCTTGAGGTTTTGCTTCTTTTTAATTCAATATTTTCTGGTAATGGGCAGTACAAAAATATTTGCTAGAATACTGATGTGTGTAAATGTATTTGCAGTTCTTTATCAGTTTTCATTTGCTCAATTGCCCAGTCCTGAACTATCACACCATTTGACACTAATGCTACTTTATCACTCAACGTAAGAGAGGAACTAGGACTGAAAGGCTCACGCAGTGAGAGGAAACATCGTATTTCTGAACAAGCTGAGAATAATGTTTGTTTCCTAGAAACAAAACAGTTAAAATCATTTGGCCTAGCAACAGTGCAGAAGTACACATATATACTTTTGCCTAGATTATATGTGAATATATGATAAGTGGAAATTCACAGTAGAGGCAATTTAAAAATAAGCATACATTGACATCATATGATAAGATTTGGTGCTAATCAGGCAGACACCATGTTTCTGAAGTTCACTTTCAAGTCATAGCTTAATGCTCACTAGACTTTGTCCTACATTGTTATGACAATACATTCAGGCAAGTTATCACTTTTATAACTACAACTTTTATGTAATTACCCTTTTTCTGAAAGGTGCAAATCTCCTAAGGTCAGATTCTAGGTTAGACACCTTAGATTAGGCTTTGGGAGCCTTCAGAGGCTCCAAAACAGACCCCTATGGGCTGCCTGCAGCCCATAAACTCACTTTTCTTCACCTCCTGTGATTGCTAGTCTTAATCTGATTTTATGTCTGATTGTTCCCCACCCTGATGGCTAAACTGAATCTGGGTTCATGTCTGACATACAGACATCATGGAGGCTGTTTAGGTGTCGCCATTTCAACAACTTCCTTTTTATAACAGCTCCACTAGGTAACGGTCTCTTTCTGGGCACAATTCAAAGTGCAGTTTAAGATCCATAAAGCCCTGTGTGGTTCAAGTTATCTGATGGACCATATGATCCCATACAAACTGGCCCCTCATTGTCCTACCATCCTCACAGGAATGGGATTGCTGGAGAAGACCTTCTTGGTGGTTGCTCCCAGTTTTTGGAATTCTTCCTAGAAAAGCTAGTTTGGTTCCCTCCATGGTGTCCTTCTGATGGCAGGTGAAGACTCTGTTTCAACAGGCTTTTGGAAATTGTTTATGGTGAAAGAGGTGTTTCACAATTGTGCTATCGTGCTTTTATATTTCAGTTTTGAATGGATCAGTTTTAGAATTGTTTTTAATTTTATTGATTGTTCTTCTTGTTGGCTGCCTTCAAGTTGTTTCTGACTTATGGCAAACCTAAGGCAAACCTATCACAAGGATTTCTGGGCCGAACATAAAAAGATACTCTTCCCTTCACACTCCTGCAACTCTAAAAGGCAGCTGATGAAAATGAAAATAGATACAGCTAAAAGCTGCCATTAGTAAAACATACAAAAGTTTAAACATACAGTTGGCACTCCACATGTGCAGGTTTGACTTTCATGGATTTGTGAGTTTCTCCAGCTCCTACTCTCACACCTCAGGATCTTTTTTCCAGAATCTTCCCTATTGATGGCTCCAATCAGACTGTGCAGCCCTTTAAAAACCTGCCTGTGGTCCTCCTCCTTCTATCTCAGCCACTGCCTGGCCAGCTAAGGATGTCTCACAGCCCAATTTCTCAGCACCGTAAACCCTCTCTTGATGCCCCCTCACAGACCCAAGGAAGGAGATGGGTGTGAGAGAGGAACCATAGGGCCACATGCTAACCCATCCCCTTTCCCTCTCCTTTTCTTGACCTGGCCTGGACACTGAGTACCTGTTCTCCTCACCGTGCATCAGCCCCCTTCCCACAGATACAGACAAAGACACACACAGACATTTTGTTATTTGTGGTTTTTCCACTTGTGCAGGGGTCTTGTGGCCCTAGCCCTAGCAAATGTGGAAGGCCAACTGTAATTACACTATAGTGCGATATAGTATAATAGTGTACAAATATTTAAACTTATGTATGTTTCATTGATGGAAGCTTTTAGCTGTATTGGTTTTCATTTTCATCAGCTGCCTTTTAGGAGTGTATAGGGTGACACACTTTTTTATGTACTGATATTATTCACTCATGACCCAGTTCTGCTTTTCAATCCTGCCTCATTCTGACAGCCTGAGGTCCCTACTTGTGTCTTTCACCCTGAATGGATGATGAAATAGAGCGTATTCTTCCTGAAAGACTAGGATGAACTTGTTCAGGGGCTAACAAATATTTGTAAATGCATTTGGCCCCAGACCAGACTAACAAAGCAGTCCTGGCTTGCCTTGTGGTTTTCCTATTCTTTGTTCCTCATATTTAAAGGATCTGTTTATGTGGTTTATCTAAAGGAGCAAGATTTATTTTATCTAAATCTTGACCTAGCAGGGGATCATTGAGGTGATCTGTAGCCTTACTTGCCATAAAGAGTACTGTGGACTGCTTTCTGTCATAAACAAAATGGACAGAACTATGACACATTTGGTTCTATATAAATTCTTTCCTTCCAGTTTCTTCTTCTGTGGAAAGAGGAATAGTGCAAAAAGAACAGTGACTGATAGTTAAGAAATTTCATGTTAGGCATCTTCACGGGCAAGGGCAGTGAAGTGGTGTAGTGGTAAATTTTGAAGTGTGGTGGTTCACCAAGACAGGCGCCTTCCCCCAGCATCCCTAAGGAAAATCCACAGCCCAGGGTTGATAGACATATCTACTGAAAGGAGTTAACACTACTTAACAAATCATAAAGCTATCAAAAACAAATCATTTGGCAATGATGTATTTAAGTCTCAAGTTCTTGAAGATATTTTCAAGTCAAGTCTCAATCTGGAAGCCAACTTTATACCCAAACCAAAATACCAGAATTATTGGATAGAGTGAAATATATTCAGTTTTAACAATTCAAGCAGAATCGGATCTCCACATTTGCAATTTTGCCATCTGTAGCTTTGGAAGTGGAGAACAGGTTTTTATCTTACTTCCCCTTACTGAAGATTCAAAAGCTTTAGAAGGAGGGATCCTTCCTCAAGCCAGTTGGCTTACACATTTGCTGTTTCTCTCTGAGAAATGCATCTGCACTCTGGGAGTGAGCCTTATCTTCTGCTGTTAGGAAAAGTTTTAGAAGGCTCCTCTGATATGCAGCAGGGATAGGCTGCTGAGCAGACCTCAAGCATACTTCAAGCCCATTGCCTAACTCACTTGCTGTTCCCCTCCGAGAAATGTGCCCACATTTTGGGCTTGAGACTGATAGTCATGCGACTAGTAGGCAAAAAGAGATAGAGGCGTTGTTCAAAGTCATAAGGTTTTTGGATGAACGTGTTATGTTACTGGACCAAGGGCATCAAGTCAGTCATTAAAAATATACAAATCTCGAGTTGAGTATGTGCCTTATGGCCGAGTTGGGTCACTGAAGTGACTTAAGTCCGACTTGAGTCCAAGTCTGTTGACGCAACTCTACATCACTGTCATTTGGTACTGCATCTGAAAAAGTAGATTTATATCCACAAAAGTTCTTGCTAAAATAAAATCCAGTTGGTCTTAAGATGCTGCCACATTTCTTTTCTTTTCTTTCCTTCTTTCTTCCTTCCCTCCTTCCTTCCTCCCTCTCTCTCCCCCGTCCTTCTTCATTTTTATGTTGCAAGAGACTAGCATGGCTATTTCTTTGAAAACAAAGCAAATCAGTAATACAATCTTAGAATAACATTTACAGGCCATGGTGGGCATACTGTTGGTTAGTCCTAACCAGAGAAGATATATTAAATCAATTGTTGAAGAATGATAAGTAAATACCATTAACTAAATGGACCCATTCCAGTCAGGACTAGCAATGAAATTTAGGCTCATGACTGCAATCCTATGTATAATTACCTGGGTATAAGCTCCACTGAACTCAAAGCTACTGTATGTACCACTGCCTGCATAGGTTCAACATGGAAAACTCTGAATTTTAACACAAAAGATCTTTTCCTTGTTAAAATGATAATACAGTTTAATTAAAAATGCAAAAAATCCTGTGAAAAGAAGTTGCCAAATAAACTGCTATGATGAACAGGAGCTTCATCAAAGAAGAGAATTGCCTAGCTCCTGCTTGATTATATCCTCATTCTTGAATTTCTTCTATTCTAGTCTGTTTACAAACATTCAATATTGAAAGCCTTTTTAATCACCTAATTTGTTTCCTATAGCAAAGAGGACTCATCAGTTGTTGTTGCTTACCTGCATTCTCTCTTTACTTTCGTGACAGACCCCATTGAATGTCATGGGGCCTATTAAGTGTTCATAACATTGCAATCCTACATAGCCAGAGATGGTTTTTGCCTTCTGTTCCCAATATACTCACTGCATGAGAAGCATACATATTTGAAAATACAGAAAATAAATTTGATGTAGGCCTATGATCACACTGTGGAAGGCACAGAAAACCATGTATGAGTGTAACTGTTCTTTGCCATTTCTTAGTAAACTTACCTATGACACACAGATGCTTCTAGGCCAGAGTGGGGAATATGTAGGGCATTAGATGTTGTTGGGCTGCAATAGCCATTGTCCCTGCTCATGGGCTAAAATTGCTAGGTAGTACAGTCCAACAATACCTGGAAGACTACAAGTTATCCATTCCTGATTAATGGATATTTGCTTTACATAGATCAAAGAAACCAGATCAAAGAAACCAGAATGGTTGACGAAAGAACTCTCAGCTGAGTTAAACATATACAACAAATGGAAGAATGGCGAAATCACCAAAAAGGAATTCAAGCAAATAGCCAGAATATGTAGGGAGAAGGCCAGAAAAGCTAAAGTACAGAATGAACTCAGGGTTGACAGAGAGATTAAAAACAAAAAAAGGGGCTTTTTTTAGATATCTCCACAGCAAAAGGAAAAACAAGGAAATGATAGGGTCGCTGCGTGGAGAAGATGGCCAAGTACTAACAGGGAGAAGAGAAAAGGCAGAACTACTCAACACCTTCCTTGCCTCAGCCTTCTCCCAAAAGGAAAGAAGTACTCAACTTTGGGGGTGGAGAGCAGGTGGAGAAGTGGGGGAAATGCAGCACAGAATAGGTAGAGAAGTAGTACAGGAATATCTGGCTACATTAGAGGAATTCAAGTCTCCAGGGCCAGATGAATTACATCCAAGGATATTAAAAGAAATGGCAGAAGTAATTTCAGAACCACTTGCAATAGTCTTTGGGAACTCTTGGAGAACAGGAGAAATCCCAGCAGACTGGAGAACAAGTGTTGTCTCCATCTTCAAAAAGGGAAAAAAAAGAGGACCCAAATAATTATCACCTGGTCAGCCTGACATCAATACCAGGAAAGATCCTAGAGCAGATAATTAAACAGTCAGTTTGTAATTACTTAGAAAGCAATGCCATGATCACTAAAAGTCAACATGGGTTTCTCAAAAGCAAGTCATGCAAGACTAATCTTATCTCTTTTTATGATAGAGTTACAAGCTTGATAGATGAAGAGAATGCTGTGGATGCAGAATATCTTGATTTCAGTAAGACCTTTGACAAAATTCCCCATGACATTCTTGCAAAGAAGCTAGTAAAATGCGGTCTGGACAGGGCTATTGTTAGGTGGATTTGTAATTGTTTGACTGACCAAACCCAAAGGGTGCTCACCAATGGCTTCTCTTCTTCTTGGGTGCCACAGGGTTCTGTCCTGGGCCCAGTGCTATTCAACTTCTTCATTAATGACTTGGATGATGGAATGGAGGGTATGCTGATCAAATTTGCAGATGACACCAAATTGAGAAGAGTTGCTAATATGCCAGAGGACAGGATCAAAATTCAAAATGACCTTGACAGATTGGAGAGCTGGGCCAAAGCTAACAAAATGAATTTCAACAGAGAGAAATATTAGGTCCTACACTGAGGCAGAAAAAATGGAATGCACAAATATAGGATGGGGGACACGTGACTGGATAACAGTACGTGTGAAAGGGATCTAGGAGTCTTGGTAGATCACAAGCTGAACATGAGTCAGCAGTGTGATGCAGCAGCTAAGAAAGCCAATGTGATTCTTGGTTGCATCCATAGGAGTATGGTGACTAGATCAAGGCAGGTAATGGTACTACTCTATTCTGCATTGGTTAGGCCTCATTTGGAATACTGTGTCCAGTTCTGGGCACCTCAATTCAAAAAGGATATTGACAAACTGGAGTGTGTCCAGAGGAGGGCAACCAAAATAGTGAAGGGTCTGGAAGCCATGCCTTCAGGATGTTTAGTCTGCAGAAGAGAACGTTAAGAGGGGACATGATAGCCATGTTTAAATATTTGAGGGATGTCATGTCGAGGAGGGAGTGAGTTTGTTTTCTGCTGCTCCAGAGATCAGGACAAGGAACAATGGATTCAAACTGCAGGAAAGAAGATTCCACCTGAACCTCAGAAAGAACTTCCTGATGGTCAGAGCTGTTCAGCAGCAGAATATGCTGCCTTGGAGGGTGGTGGAGTCTCCTTCTTTGGAGGTTTTTAAGCAGAGGCTGAATGGCCATCTGTCAGGAGTGCTTTGATGGGTGTTCTTGCATGGCAGGGAGTTGGACTGGATGGCCCCTGGGGTCTGTTCCAACTCTATGATTCTATGAAATATAAGTAGTGTTTTTATTTTTAAAAAAGAGCCAGCATGGTATAGTGGTCTGAGTGTTGGATTACAACCCTGGAGTCTATGGTTTGATTCCCTGTTGGTGATGGCAACCCACTGGGTGACCTTGAGCACATCACTGAAAACCCTGTGATAGGTTTGCCTTAGGGTTGCCATAAGTCGGAAATGACTGGAAGGCACACAACAACAAACCATAAAGGAACAAATGAAAATAGCATGTAAAATATACAATAAGGAAATATACAATATACAATTGTATATTATACAATATAAATATAAAATATACAATACAGAAAATTGGAAGCCAGAATAGATTTGACATGAAATACTTTCAGTGCACAAGTTTCTCAAAAATCCCTTCACAGGGGATTTCCTCACAAAGCAGTTTTAGAAAAGGGATTTTCCTTGCACACTTTTGCAGTGGGGAAAAAAGAAGTTTCCATTCCTCCTTTGCGTCAGCTATAATCCTGACAATCACCAGCCTCATGCCTAGCTAATACTATGCTATTTACACTATAATAAACAAATATCACTGTCACACTTAAATTCTAAGGTGCCTCTTCTTGTGTAGTATGGACCCAACACCTTTTGTGCTTGGTACACATGTTGCTTGTACTTGTACCTATATTATGGAGTGGAAACTTCTACTTGACACTGTAAAATGCAGCCCGAGTTATTGCGTCTTTCCTTGAGAAGATGTTTTTCACCCAGATGTCTTCCCAATCACCTCTTGCTGCAATCACATTCTCCATCTAGGAGTCCAACCGCAGTGTCTGTTCATCACAAATCCTTTTCTGTTTGCTATAAATGATTTAAAACTGATTTAGATCTCCCAGTGACAAATAATCAGTTGCAGAGGTAGGTGACCTGGGTCTGTACAGCTGATAAATGGTCATGCTGGCTGAGGCATAAGGCAGTTATAGTCCAAAATTTCTGGAAGGCACCAGGTTGTTTGTCTGAAGGATGATAGCTAGAACAATCTTTCTCCACTCTGAGGATTCTAAAACAGAGACTTTTTGGCAAGATTTAAAAAAAAGGAGGGGGCGCAGAATCTGAGGCCATTTCTACACTACACTGTGATAGTGCTATTAGTCCACTTTCTTTTTGATATAAGTTTATTGAGTTTAAAAAGAGATACACCAACAATAACAAAAAAAGGAAACAAGAAAAGAAATAAGCGTTTCTTTACAAAGCCAAATGAACAAACAAACAAAACAAAAAGCTGAAAAGATAGAAGAGGGAAAAAAAAGATAAAGTATCTAGAAACAAGTAACAAAGAGTAGTAATAATAAGAAAAAAGTCCAAGATTTAAATAGGCCTTGAAAAGGAGTAAAAAAGAAAAGTCTACATAGTGAAACACTAAAAAAAGCGAGTAGAAAGATATCCACTGAAAAGGGAAGACAAGAAAAAGAACATTGTGGCTACCTATCGTCTAATCCCCCCACCCTCTGACTTCCCACACTTTCTGGCCTTGGTTGTTTTAGCCTGATCATATAATATCCCCTCACTTTGAAAAAAAAGAATTTCCTTTGTATAAATATATTTAACTCTATAATGTTAGAGCTTTTGTTCTTCTAAATCTCAAATCCGCACTGAAATTTATCACCCAATCTATTCTTCATATAACATATATAAAGTTTCCAAATTTTAAGGTAAGATTGCTTAGATTTCCCCCTCAACCATCCTGATAACTTATCTATTTTGACCACTTCCATCACTTTTCCTAACCATTCTTGTATTAAAGGAGTGCATTTTTGGCACCAATATTTTGCAAATGTTATTCTTGCTGCCGTTATCATATAATATAATAGTACTTTATTTTCCTTTTCTACCTTATCCTCTAACATATTCAAAAGATATAATTCTTCCTAAATGTAAGTTTTGATTTCAAGATTTTCTGGATTTCTCCATTCACTCATAACAATATCTACTAGCTTTTCTACATGTCCACCATAAATGATAAAATGTCCGTTCTTGTAGTTTATATTTCCAGCACTTCTTACTAACCTTTGTATGTATTTTCGCTAGTTTAGTTGGGGTTAGGTACAATCTAAACACCATTTTAAGCAGATTTTCTTTATAATCATAACAACTTGTAAATTTCCATCCAGTTCTCCAAACTCTTTCCCACCGTTCCAATTGTAAAGGATACCCATCTTTTTTGCCCATTTTATCAAATATTCATCCTCATTCACATAATATAACATTAATTTATATATTTTTGCAATCAAATTATCTTTTTCTTTAAGATAAAATTTTTTCTATCTCTGATTCTTTACTTTTAAAATCATATTTGGTTTTGTCCTCTCTAAATCTTTCTCTTAATTGATAATATGACAACCATTGGATTTTTAAACCTTCTTCTTCCAATTTCTGGAATTCTTTTATTGTCAAATTTCCCTGTTTATTTTCCAATAAATCTACATACTTTATCCATTTTTTAGGATATGTTAATTCCCTTCTACAAAAACCTTCTTGAGGGGATACCCAGCGTGGAATTTTAAAGCTGAAATTATCTTTGTACTTCCCCCAAATTCTAGATAAGGCCCTTCTTACTATATGATTTTTAAATTGTGAATTTATTTTTACTTTTTCATACCACATATAACCATGCCAGCCACATCTTAATTCATTGCCCTCCAATTCCAATAGTCTTTTATTACTTAATACAATCCAATCTTTTATCCATGATAGGCTTGTAGCTTCAAAATATAATTGCAAATTTGGCAGGCCCCATCCTCCTCTTTCCCTTGCTTCCATCATCAAATTCTCTTTTGTTCTAGGTTTCCTACCCATCTAAATAAAGTTAGATAAATCTTTTTTCCAATTTTTAAATGGCTTATCAGATAGTATAACTGGGATAGTTTGAAACAGATACGTTAATTTTGGTTGAACATTCATTTTTACTATTGAGATTCTCCCCAACATAGATACAGATAAGTGCTTCCATTTTATTAAGTCTTTTTTGATCTCATCCCAAACTGCAACATAATTATTTTCATACAACTGCTGATTGTTAGTTGTTATATTAATGCCCAAATATTTTACTTTCTTTACAACCTCAAAATCTGTCTTTATTTCAAGATCTTTTTGTTCCTGTAATGACATATTTTTTGTCAAAATTTTAGATTTATCAGCCAGAGAGCTCTTGGGCCTCAGTAAACTACAAATTTCAGAATTCCACAGGATGTTGAAAGTGGAATGATAGCACTATAATAGTGTAGCGCAGAAAGGTCCTGAGTTTTTGGTACTGGAGAAGTTTTCCCAGAAGAGGATCCCAAATGGTTAAATACACAACTTTCTTCCATTTTGTATCTCCAGTTCAAAAAGTATACTCAGCTTCCTGAAGACTGGACTTATTTTTGTTTTCTTTTATTTTGTATCAGTCTTTGTCTGTTTGGCAGAGAGAGGTGCACCATGCCCTCTAAGTTAGCCTCAGAGGACACTGTCCCATCCCCATCTCATTGCCAGCGAAGAAACACTCAGCTGCCAAGGTTTTGTATATAGAATGGGAGGCGATACTATCTGACTTTTGCCTGAAATAGTAGAATATCCTCAGAGGGGCCAAATAAGGCAATTAGAATTGGGTCAAACTTCTGTCACAACTCCTCCTCACCACCACTTCAGCCTCTTAACTCAACTATAATGTAAAGTAACTGCACGAATTTCATGGGGTTTTCTTAGGCAAGGAATACTCAGAGGAGGTTTGCACCTTCTTTCCTCTAAAATATAACCTACGGCAGTGCTTGTTAGGATATCTGATGTGGGGAACTAGCAATTTGCTCCCCCCCAACAGCTGGCACCATATTTGTGTCCACTGGCTACAATTGTTTGTTTGTTTTTTCCCTCTGGAAACTCTCCAGGGACCAACAGTAGATAACAATGGAACCAGCACTGCACAGACCACCACTTTCAGTAATACTGGCCTGGCATTTCCTGATGAGCGTCTCTGTTCCAAATATTAATCAAGCCTGACCCTGCTTAGCTTCTGAGATCAGCTAAGATACCCATTCACACTATGCAATCGTAGTGCTGTTCATAGAATCATAGAATCATAGAAATGTAGAGTTGGAAGAGACCCCAAGGGCCATCCAGTCCAACCCCCTGCCATGCAGGAACACCCTCAAAGCACTCCCGACAGATGGCCATCCAGCCTCTGCTTAAAAACCTCCAAGGAAGGAGACTCCACCACACTCCGAGGCAGCAGATTCCACTGCCGGACAGCCCTGACCGTCAGGGAGTTCTTCCTGAGGTTCAGGTAGAATCTCCTTTCCTGCAGCTTGAATCCATTGCTCCTTGTCCTGGTCTCTGGAGCGGCAGAATACAAGCCCACTCCCTTCTCCACATGGCATCCCTTCAAATATTTAAACATGGCTATCATGTCCCCTCTTAACCTTCTCTTCTGCAGACTGAACATACCCAGCTCTCTAAGTCTATCCTCATAGGGCATGGTTTCCAGGCCCTTCACCATTTTGGTGAACACCATTCTGTTATTCTACTGTAATCAGCATAGTTCCATCCTCTGAAACCCTGGGTTTTGTAGTTTGGTGAGGCATTAGAACAGCAATCAGCTTCCCATGGGTTCGGAAAAAAAAGCTTTTTTTTTTCCTTCTCCAGAATGTCCCCAGATGCACCCTAGATGGTGTGGAGAGCATTTCCACTATGTTTGGAGGTGTCTGAGGTCAAAAACAATTTTTTCAATTTTTTTTAAAAAAATTTATATATGAAATTATGACAAAGAATAGACGAAAAAACATTTAAAAAATCATAAACATTAAAGCATCACTAAAATTCACTAACATTCTCATTTACACCCATTACCACCTTGTTCATACATTCTACTCCTTAACTTCCCCCAGGCTTAGTTTAAATTGCTATTTTCTTCTAATATACAAATCAGATTATCTCTATCTAATATATAATCCTCCTGATTCTATATATCCCATACTTATTTATTCACATTTTTTAATACGTTCTGTTGTAACCAATTTTGATCCTGAAAGAAAAACTTATTTAACTCCAACCAGTAGCAAAGAAAACGTCACCATTTAAGTCACCGTCATTTCCTGCAAATTAATCTCATAATCTAAAAAGCTTGCCACCGCTAAATTTCCCCATCTGCCCTTTAGGTAGATAATTAGCGGGCCCCAATCTTTTATAAAGTCCTCCCCAGGGTTTCCTCTTAACTTTTTTCCAAAATTAAAAAGAAAAGCCTCCCACACTCCCCAGAATGTTCACTAGGGGGCGTAGGGTGGATTTCCATCGCAGGCGGCGGGGCCCCGCAGTCAACCGAGGCCGGGGAGACGCTTTCATTGAAACCCAAAACACGGCGAAAAGGCCCGGGTACCCCCTAGAGGTGTGTGGGAACTTTGTCTTTTGGCAGGAGCAGGTGCGGCCCTCCGAAGCCTCCTAGGAAGTTAATGCGGCCCCCTTCGCCCTCCACAGTTGCCCATCCCTGCGTTAGAACAATCCGGCTGGGAAAACTCCTCCCTCAATCCCACGTCTCCACAGGACGCTACCATCGCATTTAAAGCGGCACAGCAGCAGCGCCAAAGTAAAACGATCCTCTTACAACTCAAGCCGATCCTCCTAGGCGGCCGGTGAACCACTGGCCCTCCAGGGGGCGCTGCAGGCTCTCTTCCCCAACTTCCGCGAGGCGCTCTGGCTGGCAGGCGGCCGCCCTCTCTTTCGTTCCTCTCCGGACGGGCCCGGGCGGAGGCAGGTGCGGAAGTGGCTGGCAGTGGCAGGCGAGGCGGCGGCGGCGGCGGCGGGGGGCGAGGGCGAGGTGAGTGAGGGGCGCGCGCGCAGGGAGGCTCCCCATTCCGACGTCACCTCACATTCTGAGCGCCCCCCGCCCTCTCTCCGGGGGCTCGGCAGAGCGCGCCTCCGGTCCGTGGCTCGCGCCCACCGCCTTGGCGCGCTCACTGGCACGAGCCTGGCGGCCGGGCAGGCACAGGCGTGGCGCCGGCGGGGGCTACTGCTGCTGCTGCTGCTACTGGTAGAGCTGTCAGCGCCGAGAAGCTCTCTTCGTGGTCCTGGGGTGGTGGTGGTGGGGGGGTGATGGCGGCGGCGGCGGCGGCCGGTGTGGTTGCGGGTCCAGAGGGCGAGCGTGCGGGGCTTCGGGGAGGGCGCCTCTTTCCCCGCGGACGCGTCGGCTGCCCTCTCTGTTCTGGGGTGCGGGGTGTCCGGCCGTGGAAAAGCGGGGCGTGGGAAATTTTGAAGCCCGTTCCAGGGGGTTGCTCCCTCCTCTCCGTGGTAATTGGCTCTACGCCTTTTTCCGCCTCCGTAGCAGGCAGAGATTACTTGGGCCATTCCCGCACTAGGCTGTTACAGGGCTGTTACTCCACTTTCAACATTCTAGGGAATCCTGGGGTTTGCAGTTTAGGGAGGCCCAGCCATCCGGGAGAGATGATGGATATAACGGTGTGTCACCATCTGGAGGGTTGGAGGTTCCCCTCCTGGCGGAAGAAGATTATATATGGATTGAATTGTACCATATCCCGCTGTGCCTTTCCGTCTTCTAATATGCCTGTGTTGGATTGGTCAAGAATGAAATCCAGGGCAGGGCTGTGCAGGCAGGAACTTGTGGGCTTGATTCTTTGTGGCTCGATTACAAGGACAGAAATAGGTTCCCAATTTTCTCCCAGTGGTTTCTCCCAGAGCAGCACATTGGTTTTCTCTATATTGGTAGTTTTCTGTTCTCTTCTGGGTAGCTTTGCCCTTACGTGCGTTTCTACGGTGGTACAACTGCACACAGTACCCCAGAGGGGTTGATCTTACAATAAAAAGTTTTATTCTTTCTCCTACACAATCTTGTGTTTGTCACGAGCATGCAAATTTTGTTTCTGTATAATATGTGTCTTGCTTCATGCCTTCTTACCCATGGTGGATTAATAAGAAGGCCTTTGGTACACAGGCCTTCCTATACTGTTGAAGCAGATTGCTTTGCAGCCTCAAAAATAGAACTGTAGTGGTTTGCATGTTGGACTATGACTTTGGAGAACAGAGTTTGAATTCCTACTCAGCTGTGGAAACCCACTGGGTGACCTTTGGCAAGTCACAGTCTCTCAGCTTCATAGGAAGGCAAAGGCAAACACCTTCTGAACAAACCTTGCAAAGAAAAACCCATGATAAAGTTACCATAAGTCAGAGAAGAATTGAGGGCACACAGCAACAAAAACTCTTTTTGATGGGTGGTGGTTGTCCCTCTCCTACTGCCAATGCAAACTTGAATCTTGGCAATAGTCCAAGGACTTTCTGAAGGCCATAGTGACCAAATGTGTCCTTTTGGAACAATCCTTCCAGCACAAAGATGACCTAGAATGGAACGCCCAAGGGTTCACAGTTCAAATATTTCCCATTGTTAAGGTGGCAATAAAAATAAAATAATTCTGACCTATTTGTTCATTATGGAGAATAGGGGGCATTACTTGAGGCTGCTGTACTACCGACTTGTTCTGGACACTATGACTTAAGTAGGAAATAAATCCTACTAAGTTTAGTGGTGCTTGCTTTCTAATAAGTGTGCAATCTTAATCTTTCTTCTTAGGAACTCAACCATATTTGCCGAGATAGCTGAAAGACTAGTTTGTTAAAGAACATGGCGAGATCTGGAGGAAAAGGCGTGAATCTAAAGGACAAACTAGAGGGGAATGAGTTGGATCTCAGCTTGTGTGACCTGAATGAGGTGCCTATTAAAGACCTGGTTAGTATCTGTGTTCTTATTGGCTGTAGAATACTGCAAATAACTTGAAGCCTATGTGGTTTGAGTGAATGGATTACCTTATGTAAAGTTTCTGAAGTACGGTGGGAAATCAGTTGATCCTTCTCTTTAGCAGAGGCTTAAACACATTTTTTAAACATGCATTGAACTAGCAAATTCTCTGTGTTTGGAGAAAGATATGATTCTGAAATATATTATTTAGATTTGAGCAAAATGAACTGAGAAAAAGAGGTTAACTTTTTACCTTGTTGCCCTAGTGTTTGGTGATAATATTGAAAGGACTGTATATGAAGAAGTCCCAGCCTAAATCTCCATTAAGTCCTGCTGTTGTAACTTTGCTGCCTGTTCTTGTCCTCCTTGTGTGCACATTTGTACAGTCTGTTCCACTAGAAAATAATGAAGCTGTGATGCTGCACTGCACTAGATTCCACCTTGCAGTTTGTACTGTGGTTTGCAGGATAGAGCAAGAGTCATGTAATAGCAGGGCTGTGGGGCTTTAGTGGGTGTAATTTATCTGGTTGATATGGAAACTCTGCATTCTTTCCAGTTTATTGGTTCATTTCATTTATTGGTACACCTAGAATGCAAGGTTTCATATGCTCTGAAACAGTTCACCTCTCATTTTCTGTCTGGAACTCATTAACCAGCATAATAATGCTTCATTCAAGACATCATTACCAACAGGGCTGTGCAAATTTTATCTGGCTTGGTAGCCAGCTGAGAAGTTGTGATCATTTTAGCTCTGTCCATCGCTCCTTTTCTCTAAGTACAGCACAAATGATTGCTCAGAAACAAATGGACCCACAGAAGGTGGATTGTGGTCCTGCTACACATCTGTCTATAAGCAAATAGACATTAGGAAGTGTTCTTTTTAAAAGGTATTTGGAAGATAGCATTGCCAGGAAGAACAAACTGATTGGTTAAAAAAAAATTAAAAATATTTCTAACTCACTTGACAAATCTTGTACAGGAATACCTTACTTATTCAACAGGTTAGGGATCACTATCAAATTGGGAATTGTTGAAATGTGAAATCTACAGGAAGCCCCCACCTTTAGACGCCATGCTACCTGATGACTTGCTCTTTTGACACCTCCATGTTAGGACAAATTCCATTAATTTGATGGGGCTTCTGCTCTTTCACCAGTTCTTCAGGCCTACCGAGGCTTGCTTGGAACTGCTTGCATGCATGCACTGCTTGCAAAGTGAGCTGAGAGGTGGAAGGGGCACTAGGCTGGCTGAGAGACTTTGGAAGCAGTGCATGCACAGTCAGTAACAAGTGAGCCCCCATAAGTCCTTCGTGCTCCCTACAGTACAGTACACAGGTTCCACTCTTCAATCAGTTCTGTTTCCTGACAGTGCTCTGGTCCCTAACCTGTCAGATAAGTGGAGGAAGCTAGTACAGTGTGTCCTCTTCTGGGAAGACCACCACATGCATGAATGCAATGTCACGTGAAGTATCATGTCCCATTATAGCCAGTAGATGCAGCTGGCACATTCTGGTGCTGTCATGATGTCATGGGCGTGTACATCTCATACATTGACTATAATGGGATGTGACACTTGTGTTTTTGTTTTACACAGGGGTTCCTGGAACAGAACCCCCATATGTATGGAGGGCACTCTGGTTCCTAATCTGTCAATAAGCAGGTGATTCTTGTTTGGCTGTACCTGGAAGCACTCAGGAAACTTTGGAAGTGGCTTTAAAGGAACAAGTGGAGCATCCTGGCTTGCTCTGCTGAGCAGCATATGGAAGGGAAGGAAAAAGAAGAAAAGTGGGGCAAATTAAAAAATGGGGTGTGGAGCAGGTATTATTTGAACACACTTGTTCCCTATGGTTCTGGAAGGTGGGGTACAATTGAGGTGAGAGGAGAGGCTTGATTGTGGGAGGGGGTACCTGTTCCCCACTGCTGCTTCCTCCTCCCCTTTTCCTTCACCTGATATTGTTGCTGTCACTACCCCTTCTCCCCAGTCCCTCATGCCAAGCTGCAAGATAGGTGACTAGGTGGGCTTTCCTGCTGCTTTCCAGGTGCTGCCTGGTTTGGGTGCTCTTCATCTAGGGGGTGGAAAGTGAGAGGGATTGAGAGTTTCATGCACAAGGCGTGGGCACCCCTTGCCTCTTCAACTGTGCTTCCCACCCATAGTAAAGAGCTTTCATCTAATCACTAAGAAGGCTTCTTGGTTTCCCCACCTTCCAGAGGTGAGGAGTGAGGTTGAAGAGTAAGAAGTACCTGGAATGCAGCAGGAAAGGCCAGCCAGTCACCTACCTTGCAGCTTGGCATGGGAGGTGGGGGAGAGGTGGTAGCAGCAACAGCATCAAGTGAAGGGGAGATGGAGGAGAGGGCAGGAGCAGGAGCAAGGGCACAGCCAGTCCTTTCACAGTCAGTCCTTTCCTCTCACCTCAATTGTCACCCGCCTTTCAGAGCCACAGGGAACAAATGTGTTCACATACAATGCCTACTCCATACCCTGCTTTCTCTGTCACCCCTCTTTTTCTTCCCTTCCACGCACTCCTCAGCAGAGCAAGCTAGGATGCTCCACTTGCTCCTTTAAAGCCACTTCCAAACTTTCCCAAGAGCTTCTGAGTGTGGCTGACTACCCCTCCCACCCATCCTCCCCAGCATTGGAGAAGGACAGGGAGACATCCACAATGTTCATTCAGCCTGAGTGAAAGATGGTGCTGAGTCAGGGAAAAATAGTGCACATGGTTGCAAAAGTGTCGTGCAAAGTACCATCTTTTCATTCAGACTGAGTACAGTACAGTAGTAGCTGCAGCCACTAAACCAATCTTTCGACCCTTTTATATTAGGCATAACTGGAACCCATTAATTCAACACATGGTCAAAAGAGCAGATCACATGTTGAATCTAAGGTATTGGGTAATAATTTAGAATGGTTGAAAGAGTGAGTTGTTGAAAAGTGAGCCATTGAAAGGTGAAACTGTTTTATAGAATGTGTATGTCATCTGTGTGATAAAGCATTATCTTTACAATACACTTGTTAGATAATTTTGAAATATACATATCTGTGGACAACTTAATCCATGTCGCAAACACGGAATTCTGAACATTCCACAAATGGGATAAAGATCTCAGATGTGTTACTGTAGATTAATTTGCAAGTTTTCATTGTTAAAAGTATGAACTGTAGACAGTTGATAGCATGGGTTTACAGTGTGAAGTGAATGTAGTAAGGGATATGCCTCACAGGACACAGTGTAACTTATCTCTGAGCAAACATACACAGGATTGCATTGTTAATTTCATTTGTTTCTTTGCAGGCAGGACTTCCAAAGGCAACTATTTTGGATTTGTCTTGTAACAATCTTACTGTATTACCTGTAAGTTGCAACCTTTTGCTTCCTAGAGATTTTTCATATAGCACTGGTCGTAGGTGTAGTCATGTTCTTTATTAAAGTGGAGGATGCAACTGTAAAAATAGTGGTAGAGATCATTCCCTGAGCAGTGGCACCTGGTGTTTCCCATGTTAGCGGGACAGTGATTCCACTCCACATTTTAGTCTGAACATTAAAATTGGTGTCCAAGATGTTGAGTCTCTTTAGGGGACAAAAATCAGCACTTTGGATTGTTGATGTAAAATTCAGAATAAAACCTTGAGCAGATTTACTGCCTCACTGAGTTGGAAGCCACCAGCTGCCACTGCACCTGGGTAAGAATGAATGGTAATATCACAGTCATTACCAGTATCAGGTAGTGGTGTCCAGTGAGTGACAGAAATGCAGCTAGTGTCAGCAGAGAGGAAAGATATGCTTTGATGGCAGACACTTTCAAACTGAAGTGGATGAATAAATACATCGGTGATGTGTACCACTGGGTTATAAGCCATCCGCTAGTGGTATGTAATGGAAGATCTACTCAAGGAACACAGATTCTCTCAAGGAGCCACAGGATTAATATATTTATTATAGCTATGACTTTTCTCTTGCTGTGTGTTTGTAGATCTGTTTATCCATTTGGAGGCCTAGTACAACTTCTCTAATGCCTTCAGAAACGGACAAGGCTCTGTGGATCTTTGAGAATGTTGCCTTATTAGTGTTTAGTTCTCCAACAGTGCAATGCTATTCATGTGTACTCAGAAGTATATCTTACTAAATTCAGTGGGACCTACTTTTAGGTGAGCATGTGTAGGATTTCAGGCTACATGCATCAACTTTGGTTAAGATGGTGGTTGGAAATTCTGACTTGTGTTTGGATTTTAGTCAGACTTCTGCAGTTTGACTCATCTAGTGAAATTGGACCTAAGTAAAAACCAGCTTCAGCAACTACCTTCGGACTTTGGTCGCTTGGTCAACTTGCAACACCTGGATCTGCTGAACAATCGATTAGTTACTTTGCCGGTCAGTTTTGCCCAGCTCAAGGTAATCCTTGCCCTGTCTAATCTTTCCATGAAATTAAGACTTTGAGTTTTGCCCCAGAATATATTTTGAAATTCTGCTGAAGTTTATTTGTCTGGTAGAGACTGGTATTCCTGGCAGCAAATAAGAGGAGGTTCAGAATGTAATTGTCAGCTGTGCAGCTGCTGCCTTTAGTGAAATCTCAGTTATTCTACTAAACTCTTTGCAAAATGTTGCCCATGTCATTGTGTGGTGATAGGAAATAGCCATCTCTTTGCTTTGATTCTGGGGTAACGGGGACTCCCTTTACTGTGAGTTCAGTTTTGGTTTCTATTGTCTTATCAATAGAAAGGTGTGTGTCATTTTGATCAAACAAGGAACTTCCTAGGATTAGAGACAGAAATCTGAACCCTAACTTCCCACAGACAGAATTCTACTCACAGGATGCTCTCAGTGGCACAAGAGGAGGGAGGGAGATTGTTTTCACTAGTCCTCCTTGCTCCTGCAGTCTCATCCCTTTAAAAAAAAATTCTGCAAGGAGGGATTAAGGTGTCAACCGATTCAGCACAGTATGAATCAGTAAGTGTAGCTAAAAATGGGGGGAAAAAACCCTGACTGCCTTCCTTCCACTAAAAGGAAGGATACTGGGCAGAAAATTAACTCTTCAACCTGCTGCATTTCCCCATCTGCAGTTCTAAACAATCAGATAGATGGCTTCTTTAATGTACTGCTTATGTATCTGCTTATCATTCATAGTTGACTCTCAGAATAACTGTAGTGTTGGTTTTTAATTACTTCCACAACACCTTTTGTATCCCAGTTTGTTCCTTTCCCTTTTGCTTCTTTTAAAGCAACTTTGGAAGGTTAGGGGGCCACATGACCCCCCCCCCGAGACCCTAGGAGGCTTGCACTCCCACCACATCTGCTCCTCTATAAACAAAAACACAAATATTTTGCTCCCAAGTGCCCTCTGGGGGACAGTGAGGCATTTTCACTATTTTGAGGGGCCTTTGTTAAAAACAGGAAGTTAGCAGAAGACACTCGTGTCTGTTTCCTGCTTCAGAAAGGCCTCTGTTGGCCCCACAAACAAGGTGGAAATGTCCTCCATGCCCCCCCCCAGAGGACATTTGAGGAAAACATTTTTTTGAAAAAAAAATTGTTTGACACCTGGGAATGCTGGGGTCCTCCAGATTTGGTGCACATTCCACTCAGACTCCCTAGAGAGCATTTTGGAGAGAGAAAAATGATCCCCCATGTGCCACAAAAATGACCCTGGGATCCACACATGGCTCACAGGATGCACTTTGCCCACTCCAGTTTTAAAGGCTGTTTCCTTTATGAAATTACTTTCATTGTATCTCTCCAAAGGACAGCTAACCTGTTTGGTTGCTTTTGTGTTGAAGTCTCCCAAACAATAATACAGAGGGCAGTTGGTATCCACAAAGGATTGGTTCCAGTCTCCCGTCCCCAGATACTCAAAAATTCAGATGCTCAAGGCCCCTATATAAGGGAACTGCATATGTGTAGATTCAACCACACACACACCCTGCACGTACCCCAAAGGCAATTTCCCTGCATACGCAAGGCCAGCCTCCCCTCCCTGACAAACAGTTCCTTCTCTTCTTCCTCCGCCCTGCCTCAGCAGCTTCTTCACCCTCAGCGAAGCACCACAGAACAGCTTCCACCACAGTCCTCTCACGAGGCCAGCAACAGGACAGAGATGAGATGAGATATTCTGCAGTGCTTTTTAATTTTTTTAATACAATATTTTTAATTCTTCTGAATATTTGATTTTTTAAAATGATTATTATTTTGATCCATGATGGATTGAATTCATGCTGGTAAGCTCACAGATACTGTGGGCCCAGTCTATGTGTCTTCTCATTTTAAAAATGCATAACTGCAAAAACTAAGTTACAAAAGCAGGTGCTTGTCATGGAGCATTGGATCACAAGCATTGTCCAGGAAATATGGGTGTATCTGCATTGTGACTGTAGATAATGTTATGTTGTTTCCTCAGGATTGAGGGCCTTCTGTTAATTCTAGTGGCAACTGGCTTGGGCTAATTTTGTGTGCATTTCCCTTCTCCAGAATCTAAAGTGGCTTGATCTGAAAGACAACCCCCTTGAACCTACGCTGGCTAAGGTGGCTGGAGATTGCTTGGATGAAAAGCAATGTAAGCAGGCTGCCATCAGGGTAAGAGGGTTACTTTTCCATTTTTTCTGTTTGGTTCCCTTCCTTTTTGCTGTATTGATTATTCACAAGCTATTGATACTTCTACTCCGAGATTTTTAAACATGCCACAGGTCAGTATAAATTGTAATCTTTGAACTCTTTACTATAAATATTTTTCTATGGTTCAGATGTGGTTTGCTGCAGCAGTATGGGTATTTGTCATTAAGTACGGAAATAGCAAACAACCTCAGAAGTTGCATTTATGAAGATTGTAAAGGTGTGGTTTTGTTTTGTTTTTAGGCAGCATTACATTGACCGGAGTGGTACATTACAACATTGGTTCCTGTGCTCAATCAATCATTTGCTTTGGGCAGATAGGTGCTTAGTGCTAATGGACATTTCTTTTAAAAAAAAGACAAAAAAAAGTTTCTATTCAAGAGTAAACATGACGTTCTTTGAAATGAAGTCATCTTTTGAAAAACCATGTTAGGGTAGTAACTTGCTGCTAATTTTTTATCCTATTTTAATTTAAAATGAACAAATTGTCTTGGACAAATTGTCTTGCCTTCAGGCCTAGGGTTTCCTCCTCTGCAAGTACTACTCCATGTTGTTTTTTCCTGCTTGTAGTATATAGTGTACTGTGGATTGCATAGGTTGTTCCAGGTAATGGTTAGTTATCGTGTCCTTGGCTTGTGAGAAAGAGGGGTTGGACTGTACAATGCTCAGGTTGCCTTAATTCTGCAAATGTGTTCAGAGACAGCTCTTTTTTAAGACTGGACAAAGGAACTGCATTGTAATGCAAGCCTTTCCTTAATTTATCTTGGTTGTCTATTAAAAAGATTTTATATGCCTTCTTCCTGCTTCTTTCATCAGAGCAAAAAACTAATCCCATGTAATTATTTTGAATCTAAAGGTACTGCAGCATATGAGGGCCATTCAGTCTGAACTGGATCGTGAGAGGCAACGAAAGTTACAAGCAGAGCGAGGTAGGCTTAGTAATCCATCACTTTCTGATGCATAGTACTTGTTCTTTATTTACATACTTTATGAATTGATTGTTAGTAGCTCATTGAAATTCCTGTTATATCTTTGGCATGTCAACCTTCCATATACTAGCAATACTTAGATTTGCAACATTAGCACTTACATTTTTAGTATAAAGGATTAGATTGTTATTTTTGAGCAGTGTTATTACAGAATCATAGAGTTGGAAGAGACTCCAGGGGCCATCCAGTCCAACCCCCTGCCATGCAGGAACACCCATCAAAGCACTCCCAACAGATGGCCATCCAGCCTCTGTTTAAAAACCGTCAGAGAGAGACTCTAGCACAGTCTGAGGCAGCATATTCCACTGCCGGACAGCTCTGACTTTCAGGAGTTCCTGAGTTTCAGGTGGAATCTGCTTTCCTGCAGCTTGAATCCATTGCTCCTTGTCCTGGTCTCTGGAGCAGCGGAAAAGAAGCCCGCTCCCTCCTCCACATGACATCCCTTCAAATATTTAAACATGGCTATCATGTCCCCTCTTTACCGTCTCTTCTGCAGACTAAACATATTCAGCTCCCTAAGCTGCTCCTCATAAGGCATGGCTTCCAGACCCTTCACCAGTTTGGTCACCCTCCTCTGAACATGCTTCAGCTTGTCGATGTGTTAGTTGATAATGTGCTAAGTGTCTGAAGTGAGATGGTCAGGCCAGACTCAGTTATGTTCACCTGAAAAAGTGCCTCCCTTTGAAAAGAGGGAGATGGTATCCCAACCCATTTCAGGCAGTGTAAGTATTCAAATCAGTGCAAGCAGTGGAGGGAGGCCGTCTGGAGGCCGTTTTAAAAGTTGTTCACAGTCCATTCTAAAATGTTAAGTGTTTCAAGGGTGTTAAGCATTTTTTGAAAACCGTCTTGAACAGAGTGGAAGTGAGGTATAATCATCAGTAAAATCACTTGTGTTTTCTATGACTAAAATCCTTCCACAAAAATCTAAACAGACATTATCACCATAGAGATATATTTGAACTATTTCTGTCCTTGGGCTCAATTCAGATGCTCTTCTATAAGTGAGATTATAAATCACATTCTTCTGTATTTCACGGCCCTCATCCCCCCCACTGGATTTGCATCATTTTATCATGTAATCACTAGAGCAGTAGTTTATTTTGCACCCTCAGCATTAAAAAATATTGCATGAATCAGCACTTTGATACTCAGTTGTGTTCATATTCACTCTTCTATAAATAGTACAACTGAACCAGGAGCTTGTACTTACATTGGGTGCATCACTCACTCTTCGCCCCAGAAAATCTTGTGATAAGTTTGCCTTAGGGTCACCGTAAGTTAGAAGTGAAGTCACACAACACACACTATATATGATCCCTGTCCTGGAAGCATCTTTTACCTTCCTGGTGCAGTAGCTTTCCCCTTGTTCTAGAATCATAGAGTTGGAAGAGACTACAGGGGCCATCCAGTCCACCCCCCTGCCATGCAGGAACACACATCAAAGCATTCCCAACAGATGGCCATTCAGCTTGTCACACTGAACTGGTCACACTGACGTTCGTTCGATTTGTGTACAGAAAATGTGGCTTCTCAGAATGGATTAAATCATCTTAAAGGTCATGCTGTGTTTATATTTCTGCTGACATACAGAATACATCGTACATGTTAACAGCAAGGCATGTTTGTTTAAACTCAGGTCAGCCTCAGTCACATGCAAAGTAGAAGACAGTGAGGAAGTTGACTTTTCAGGCAAAAGAGTGCATAAATAAGGGTCGTTGAACTTTCTCCTGTTTACCACTGTGCAGCCTTCTCCAAGTTGTTCCCTTGTGACTGAAAGAAAAGTGCTTGGATGGAAGACTGTGCAGCAAGCTTAGCACCCCTTTTTAAGCTAAAAATTGGAGCCCCCATTTTGGACCTGACATGGGCCTACCCAGCTCTACCCCAGGACTGCTTCCACTCCACATACTTAGAGTCTCGTTTTAATGTCTTGGAATCAGCTTTGTCACGTGTGTCTCTGGGGAAAATGGCTAAAAGCGCATACTCAGCTGCCTGTTAACTCAGTGCAGCTAGAAGGCTTCATTGATCTAGTCTGCTAAGTCTTCTCATGTTTTACTGGCACCAATCAGAATCTTCTTGTAACGTCACCTTTGAGAATGTAACCTTAACTTTACTATGCTTTTTAGTATATTTCTGTTGCAGAATTTCTCACTTTCTGTCACTTTTTGGCAGTACTTTGAGGCAAGAGTTTTTAAAAAAAGAAACAATGTATTCTTACATTTTTAAAAGATCTAAAGAGAAAATACCAATAAAATTTGTCCCAGCTTTGTAGAGAGTGGGGTTAGTTACAATTAGTTACATTTTCTTCCGTTTCAAGCTATTCAGTACTAGTAGGATTTGCTACATGATTTCTTTGATATCAGCTATATTTCACTTACTAACACTTGTTTTTAATGTAGCTTGCCACTTAAACTTCTAATCTGAATTTGCTTTCCTTCTGATCACCCTAGGAGGGTCCATTTAAACATCATCCATTGACTATGTAAGAGGATTACAGGGTTGTGCGATGTACCTTGGCCGTGTGAAAGCACTGTGTGTACATGCTGATATATAGACATAGAACTCTATGAACTGCATGTGTTGGGAGAAACCAATGTATACATACATAGTTCTTGTGTGTGAATATGGATCTATGATTAGAAATGTGAAGGCCTGGGGAGTTGGAATAGAAACTTATGGAAATCACCCACTCAGTTCATTTCCATTTTTTTCCAAAGCTTTTTATTCCTTCCAGAAACATTTCCAAAAAATGCTTTATAGAATATTTTCTTTTAGAATGATTAAAGTGTTGATGAAAAGGTATTCATATATTTACTCCCAGGAATTATTAATTACGTAATAGGAGGAATTTTGTGAATTGCTATGTACGGTACAGTAAGTAGTACAGTAACAGGTTGTTCTCATTCCTAATCCACATTTCCTTTCCTTAGTTCTTGTTACAGGAAGGAGTACTTTAGTTAGTATTCTGCAACAGAATTCTGCAACAGAAATATACTAAAAAGAGTCAGTGTGATGTGGTGGTTTGAGCACTGGACTACAACCCGGGAAACCAGGGTTCCATTCCCTGCTTAGGCATGGAGGTCCAGTGGGTGACCTTGGGCACATGACACACTTTCAGCCTCAGAAAACCCCGTGATAGATTTACCTTAGGGTCACTATAAATTGGAAATGACTTGAAGGCATACAACAAGTACTTCTATATTTGTTTTACACTACAAAGTCTTAATGGAGACAAAACCTTTTTATTTCTCTTACTGAGTTGATATGTTTTCTGCTTTTATTGGAGGCTTTTTGCCTGATTTTCAAATAAGCAAAGCCAAAGAGGTTTCTTGCAGGACTGCGGAGCTTATTTGTAATAATTACCAAAGTAAACTATAGTTTTAATATACCAAGCATGATAAATTTATGCCAAATCGGATTATAAATAATACATTTTATATTGCCTAAAGTAAACAAACTTGAATCTATGAAGGGTGCTAATACCACATTTTTCCCCAATTTTTCTTAAAATTTCTGTTCCGCCCCTCAAAAAAGGCCAAACTTTTTTCCCTGTGGCTTCAGAGTATCTGAAATTTTTATATGTCTATCCCTGATTGCCTCAGAATGTCCTCCTGTAGGGAAAGATGAAGAGCATATATGTCAGCATAGACACAGGGCCTCATCCTATGGTGGTAATACAACATGACCTTCTTCCCAAATGCTTTTAATGGTTGAGGAAGTTTAAGTGACTCTCCTACTCACAACATTTTATCAGCTCAACTGAAACCTCCCACCCACCACTTCTAATCTGCCAATATTTGTTTCCTTTCCACAGCTTGAAAAAGGGGATTTCTCTTGAATGTAGGGCTCTCTCTCTTGTCAGTCAGGTGCAAGATTCTATTCTCCAGATACAAGATATTGTTAGATGATCATACATAACATGTAAACAACTTCATACTAATTTTGTCGTAGAATTTTTTAAATCAGTGTTTTGTACGTGAAATCTGATTTCATACAAAGAGTGGCCTAACAAAACTAGACATTTGGAATGAATAGTTTGGTAAGCACACACCATATGTGAATTTTTTGAATACTTGCTCCTTGTGGCATTGTGTTCTTGAGTCAGGCATCTAAAATTTTAAGCTTCCTATGGTGGTTACTGAAGAAGACACTGTCACCTATAGTACAGTACTGTAATTTTTTTTTACCTGTTCTGTAAGCAGCCATTGTCCTAGTGGTGGTACAGATTTTTTCTTTTGGCTCAGGACACAGACCACTGTAACCTCTTAATCTGATACAGTAATGTGAGTGCTTTTCAAAGTGAATGAAGACTTTCTGTTTGTGCCGAAACTCAGAGTTGGAGAAGAAGCGTGAAGCAGATCGGCGAGCGAAAGAAGCCCAAGAAAGGGAATTACGTAAGCGGGAGAAGGCTGAAGAAAAAGAACGCCGAAGAAGGGAATATGATGCCCTGAGGCTTGCAAAACAGGAAATGACAACACAGCCAAAGAAAGAAGCAGGTGAGAATTAAAACTGTGTGAGTAACTGCATGTGTGTGTGTTGGAGAGGGAGAGAGATTGATAACATGAACAATATTCTCTGCAGTTTTCTTTCCCCTGTGAGGAAAACGTCGTTACTAAGGGCCTTTTCGCACTACACTCTTACAGTGCTATTATTCCACTTTCAACATCCTGTGGAATCCTGGGGCTTGCGGTTTAGGGAGGGGCATTTAGAATTCTCAGCCAGAGGGCTCTTTGGCCTCAGGAAACTACAAGCCCCAGAATTCCACAGGAGGTTTAAAGTGGAATAATAGCACTATAACAGTGTAGTGTGGAAAGCCCTAAGACTGCAGCAGGTGTATCACTTCTCTTAACACACATCATTGGCATAGACTTTGCTGGATGTCTAGTAAAAGAAAATGTTTTTCGACAAGTGTCATAATCGAAGCAGTAAGCACTCCACATTTATATCCAAATGTTTTTTTTCTCTCTCTCTCTCTCTCTCACACACACGCACACACACACTTTCTGGTAAATCACAAGTGGGAAAATCAGGAAAGTCTGGGAGCCATGTTTTGGCCTCTTAAAACCTCCAGATTGCACTGGGTTGGAAAATGTCCCCCTATAATATTAAAACTAGTGGCATCTGGTCTACTTCTGGCTTAATTTTTTTAAATGCTTTTGGCAGATTTTTGACTGCCTCAAACTCTGAAAAAGACAAATGAATCTCCTAAAAACATCCAAGATCATAAAGTTTTCCCCCATCCCCCTTCCCCAAATTTCCAGGATGGCAGGACATTGGGGCTGACCAGTCCAGAGCCCCAGTGTACCCTCAGTCCTGGAAATGTGGAATTAGAAATGTTGTCTATTAATGAAATAAAGCAGTTTACTAATAAGCAGATCCCACCACGCCCAAGTCACTTTTGAAGACCTTGCTTGGACTAGCGTATCTCTGCGGGGCTTTGTTGTCTAAACTAATCCCATTTGATTTTACAAGTTAAGCATGGTCACCCTGTTCGTATTTGGGAAGGGGAATCCAAATCATGTGAACACCATGTTGCGTATCATTTAAATGGCTCAAATCTTGATTCTGCTTTAACGGAGGGCTCTGCCTGCAGTGCTTTTACAGAACTACTTCCTTTGGGTTTGGTTGGGCTGCTCAGCATGCCATTATTTTGTACTAAAGAGAACTGGGCTTCTAACCTCTTTAATCTCATTCTTGCCTCTCCTTCATTTTTACAGAGCTCTCAGTTTCCCATCCATCACATCCACCCCAAAACAAGCGTTCCTGGTCCAGAGTCTTACTGAAGATATTGCTGTTCCTGCTACTCAGTGCCTTGAGTACACTGGCTGTTTGCAGGGTTACAGAGCTCCAGCACCAACCTCTCTGCATTAGTCTGAACGTGCTCTATGAAGATATGCTAACCCTTTTACAAAGTCGTGAAGCCCTCCAGAATATACTGCAGCCAAACTCACAGCAATAACACTGTTTCATCTCTGGAGGACTATTCCTTTGACAGGATCTCCTGCTGGTTTTACACCAGCACAGCTAGAATTCCTATGGAATTGAGCTCTGATGAAAATTACTGACAAATCACTCAGCATTGTGGTGGCCTGCATCAAACTGAGCAGAATTGCTGCCATTGTCTTTTCCTCCCCCACTTCCCATTCCTAAGGTAAACTAGAACTTCTTATTTTCCTCCTCCATAGCAGAATGTTTTCAGGGCTGCCAAATGCAGGTTATTGGTCTATGGAGCAGCGCCCATATCCTTAACAGCCTGAGTGTGATTAGTGGAATCTATATTGTCATCATAAGAAGCTTTTATATATAATCCTTGGATGTTGTGGCTGCAGCAAATACATGCTGATTCAGGGGATCAGTACTACATTAGGGTGGCTAAGTTACCCATACAGTGGAGAGTGAAGCTGATGACATGCAGGTTAATGTTTCATATCTTACGCTCAGCAGCTTTATGTTTGATCTATGGGTGGAAATATGTTCCTTTTATATACTGTAGCTACTGACTCAACAACATTGTTGTGGAAATGTACAACTATATATACATCCACATCTGTCTAAATGTGATCTTTCTGTACACCTGCCTCATTGTATCTTTGTTGTACTAACCAGGCAGTGTGCTGGCAAGGGCTTGTTAATTCTGCACCACAAAATGTTAGGAAGTAATACATTATTTTATTAATGATGTCATTTTAAAAAATAAGAATATATTTTTTACATTTTGAATTGCTTACAATCTGGATGCAGTTCATATGCCCAAGTGGTATTTCTTGTATATTAGCTCACATTGAGAAATGTCACATTAAAGAGAGTAGACCATTAGCTATGTCAAAAAGTTATCTGTTTGTTTTTTCTTTTTTATAGCTGACTTGACATGGAGACCAAGCAGTCAGTTTTCCTCTTCTCTTGCCCTTGCTCCAAGGGTCAGCTGTGATGCACAGCTTATACCTGCTAGGTTTTTTTTGTTGGCCATAAGCGTATATACTGTATATGTTCTTCTAACAAAGGCTAACCTTTCAGACAATGCAAGACTGGAGTGGCTTAACACTGAAGCCTTTGTTTGGAGGCACTTACAATGTAAACTTCATCACAAGGACAATAATGGAGGAAGTATGTTTCGTATTTTTAGTTACATTGACTTAGATTTATTTACCATAAGGCATGGGAAGTAGGGATTGTGGAAAATATGATCAGTGAGGGAGAAGATGTGTCTTAATTTCTGATCTTACTAAGTAATAGAAATAGTGCTGCACACCTGTTTTTGGGCGGTAGTGTCAAGCTTATCGGGAGAGGACAGCTTCATCTCAATATACCTTTCCTTTAGTAAATACTGTTTATTAAATGCTTTAAGTGCATAATTGTGTCTTGAAGTATTTACACACTTATTAATTACACATACTAGTTTGTGCATTGAAGGAGGCTTCAGGTTCTTAGGCAGAAAAGACCACACTGCTTCAAGATCTATGGGCTGAGATGAAAAAATATTCTGCTTCAGTGTTGGAACATTCAGTGAGATTCATGTTGATAACCGAACAACACTGTTCAGAAATTCAAGCGTACATGTCTAGAATGAGCTCTGGGTAGATATATAGGCATTCACTTTATACTGTAATTTGTGTTCAGAAATTTTTTTAAACTACTTTCTAGAACAGCTGAACAAGATGAAATCTACAATTCTGAAGCATTTCTTGGCCAATGAAAAAACCCTTCAGATTGCCCAGAAAAGACTCCTGCAGGAATGTGGCACAGAAGAGTATTTCCCCTTTGTAGGCCCCAAACACTAATGCATTTCCTCTAGCTCACATGTTTCCCAAATTAAACATGAATAGTTTGAAGAAAATTCCTATTTTAAAGCCAGAGCTTAGCGTCATCCAGTAACATCCAGGGAAAGGTCAGGGTTATGGGAAGTCATCTGCAGGTAAATGCGTTTTGAGAGCTCTGGGCCCACTCGCCTTGTAGTAGCAGTCACACCATCACCCCGGCGAACAGGTGTCTCCCGAAGAAGGTTGTATCGCTCTTGTTCAGAAGAGCACTGATGATAAGCCTAAATATAATTCAGAAATAGGATTTACATGCCAAAAAGTAGGTATATGGCATCTTTAACAAGTGCAGTTAGCCAATATACTTAACAACAGTTAAATTCACCCATTTTTCTGGAACTGTTCATCTACTTCCCATCCACCCATCCCCCAGCAATTCCAAGCTGTTTTGTAATATTAGAACAGCAATTCTTTTAAAAGTTCTCCAGCCTAGGTATAGTGAGAGTAATCTTGGTGCTTATTTGGCTGTACAGAGCCAAGAACTCTAGCTCCTACTTTTCATCCATGAAATATAATTACTTTTCATAGAAATGAAATTGTGTGCAACATGTAAATGTCAGTGATAGATTTTTCTGTGTCTGTAGTCTGTTCTAACACAGAACATGTCACTGTTATAAAAGGAGACTATCTTACCTCCATCAGCAATGTTGGAGAGGGGTATTGGGCCACAATAGCATTTGCCACTTCTAGACTGACTCGATTGAACTGCTGAATCTGCCTCTTCCATACTTGGAGCAGCCCTTTCCCAGAGCGGTCCACCTTTGTACCTGAAATCCAATCCCCCTCTAAGCAGAAGGAGAAGCTAGTTTTGTCTCGTTCTCTTCTGAAAAGAAGGAGCAGCACAACAGAGTGAAGTAAGAAATGTGTTACACTTTACACTTCTGTTCTTCTGCAGCAAAATTATCTGTCACAGTATCAAAATAGATTTGTGGCATTTGAAAAAAATCCAGATTGAATGTCAGATATGATTCAAGAAACCAGACCAACATGTTACAGCAGATAATCAGTTACCATATTTCTATCACAGGTAGATCCATGTCTTCTTTTTTTATTTTTATTTGATTTTTTTTAAAAAAGTATGATTAGAGAGGAGAAAATAAAGGAGAGGCATACATAGGATATGAACATGGGCTAAGCATACACATTCTTATAAGCCGACCATAAATCCAAAAACGCATTTTTCTTGAAGATAACATCAGTGACATCTTCTGACTATTGAACAACAGATAAATGTTCAGCTTTCTACCCTTGGAATATGTCTTTTGGCAACTGGAAAAACATGAAAGATCCGGCTACTTTGACTATCAGTTAAAAGAATGTGTTTCTGAAAATACCAAAGATTTTTCCCAATATGAAATACAGTTGGCCTTCCGTATCTGCAGATTCTGTACCCATGAATTCAATCAACCATGGATTAAAAATCCAAAAAATAAACTTTTTTTTTATATAAGGGACCCCATTTTATTATCCCATTATATATAATGGGATGAGCATCCACAAATTTTGGAATCCATGGGGGTTCCTGGAACTAGCAGATTCTGAGGGCCCACTGTACATTGTAATACATCCAACCAAAAAGGGGTAAATCACTGAACACATCTATATAATATAATACAGATAAGCTTCTGTATTACGCAGCCAACATTTAGTTGAGAGTACAGAATTCCTTTCTGAAGAGGCATAAAGGTGACCAATGCACTTGAAACATCAAGTTTTGTGGAAACAGGCATAATTTTAAATCTAAAGAAATTTTAGATGCTGAAACTAGGACAGTTTTCCCTTGGCTGGTTTGTATAGGAATATCTAGTACTATTTTCTGCTTAATTCAAACTTCATTAACATCAAATTTACTGCCTTCTAACAAACATTTATAAATTAGATTGGTTGGTTTCAGTTTCTGTAGAAAAGGTAATGCTTCCAAGACAGCAGGCTTGGTAAAGCGCACAGAGCTGATGGTGCACACACAGACACCAAGAGGCATTGCAGTTGCTGCTATAGTGCATCCACACGCAGCAGTCACTTCTGAGTTACAGCAACCCTAACATGAACCTATCACAGATTTTTCTTGGCAAGATTTGTTCAGAGGAGGTTTACCACTGCCTTCCTCTGAAGCCAAGAGAGTGTGATTTGTCTAAGATCACCCACTGAATTTCCATGACCAAGCAAGGATTTGTACTCTTGGCACTCAGATTCCTAGTCTAACACTCAAACCACTACACCACGCTGGCTGTCATGATGCCATAACCAGCAAAATGCCCCAAATGGAGCTACCGGGATGTTCTCAGGAAGCGCTTGCTAGAAAGCTAAAGCCAATTTGCTCACTTACTTGAACGGTGCTTCAGCCACGGCCTTGGTAAACATACTGGCAAAATCAGCAAACTCCTTCCAGCTGTCAAGGATTTGAACCTGGACACCTGTGTGAAGCTGCAGACCCACCAAGGCCTGTAAAGGCAAAGATGATGAGTGATGAACCTCACCCTTGAAACAGGAGATATTGCTGCTCTCCAAAGCACCACAGACCATTTTGGTGCAGGTTACTGCTTCCGCTACGCCCCTCATTTTGAGACACAATATCAGAAGTGCAAGGATGAACAACCTGCACGTTGAAGCAGGTTCCATCTAACCCATCCTAGATTAGTGTGGCCCTGACAATTCTGTAAGACTCCCGCATACTAAGTTTTAATCAACACTAAAGAAAATAGTCATCAATGTTCTGTTAACCTCCAGACTAACCACAATGTGAAACTCCAATTTGAATGTTACAAACTTCAACTAGTGCAGACTACAACTACAGGTATAGTAGATGTGTTCCTGGACATTACTTCTTTCACAGAAAATTTGGTACCAGAGGAAGAAATAATGTGAAAAGAATAGGATAGGCTCCTACACTACAAAAAGGAAGCACGGTTCAACATGTTTCAGAGAACATTTTATCAAAATTAACAATATGCACATGTGAAATTAACCAGATCAGATAAGCCTTGCATAAATTTTTCCTTTTTCTTCTTCTCTTCTAACACTGACACTTCTAGAGACCACTTGAAGTCTTCTTCCAAAACACGTCCGATGATTTTTGTCCCACCAATGTTTTCCACTTTAGTGGTCAAATGTCTACAACTATGCTTTTTAATATGCTGGGTGGTAACCGGTGAGGCAGGCTTATCTGCTCTCCTCTTTTCTCTCTGTTTTGCTTTTAATACATGTTCAATATTGGATCCTTTTTACTATAAATAAATATATCAAAAAAATTGGATCCTGGAGGCAGCTTCCGTTTATCTTGCGTGTTGCAGGCACACACACATGGCTACAGCAGAATCAGAACAGAATCCTATTCTTTCCCAGCTCATGCCTTGTTGCATTGTTTACTGTGGACATGCTGCTGCAATCTAATGCCAAATGCCTGTGTTTCTTCAGCCTTCCTTCACCATCCTCCCATTGTCAATGTTGCTAAAATCTTCCAGCTAGACAGAGGATGAAGTGGGAAAAGGGGACTGCAAAAAGAAGCTTCGCTATTAGAGACATGTAAATTGATGTTTGCCTGTATAAGGCTTCTCCCAGGATCTTTAAAAAAAAAAAAAAGGAGCATCTCTTCAATGCCCAAACATCTTCTCTGGGTACCAATTAATTTTAGAGTAGAAATGCCCTTAAGCACTACTGGTTTGAAATTAAGCATTTTAGGGTACAAATTCATTTAAAACACTCCTGCAAGGCCTATCACCCCATTAGCTAGCCCATGTAGGTATTATTGCCCCTGCATTCTGAGCTGAAGATGGTGCTGGGAGGGAGCTTTTCTGTAGGGGGACTCCACTTAAGAATCCTCTTTAAAGCAAGGTGGGATGAAGTTCTGGGGGTGTGGCTATCTGGAGTGCCAGGGCAGCCTAGAAGCAGATTGTCAGGCAACCAGAATAGCTCCTCAGGAGAGAAACCCAGCCCAGTAGTGTGTGGGAGGGGCTGGCGGCTGAGAGAAAAAGTTACATAAAACCAAGTGCCAGTCGGCATTTAGTCCTTCAGTGAGATCTTCTAGCAAAGAGCTAGGGAGGGCAGTCCTTTAGCCAGTGACTGTGTTGGGAGGGTTAATTCTCAGTGGAAGCCTAGTGAAAGGCAGAAGAGTAATTCAACTCTGGTAGAATCTAGTCAGAGAGTGTGACCTAAATTGGGGTTGAACCTTTGGTGGGAGTGTAGCCAAAGGGCTGTTTATGATACTTGTGCTTTATAGGTGAGCCTAAAAATACAAGTGAACTGTCTAAAAGATACACTGAAGAAATGTATCAACCTTGAACTGCATTTGAAATCTGAAACACGATTCTTATTGGTATGTTAATAAATGTTACAGTTTATTTTTTATAAATACTGACTTGGCTGAGTTGTGTGCAGTATATAAAGTAACACGGAAAACACGCTACCATAAAATTATCAAGTGTTTCTAAATAAACATTGTAAACCCTCACTCTTTTACACAGAAGTGGCGCTATAAGTAGGGAGGCAAAACTGTGTGGTAAAGACCACGCACCTTATCAGATTGGGAATTGCCACCCCAATTTGAGGAGAAGTAAGGGCTTCTCACACAAGGTTTACATGGCACCTTACTCAGTATCATGGCAGCATAAGGCAAACAGCTTTTTATTTTATCATATTTTTTAATCTTTAAATTGCATTTATTTTTAGCTACTTTTAAGCTGCAATTATTTTAAGCTCCTGTCATGGCTGTAGCTTTCCCTGGTCAGAGTAATCTGTAAGCTGCAATTATTTTTATTATTTCTACTTATTGCTTAAAATTCTTAGTTTTTCGTTTTGATGTGACGCATTGGTTTTACTGTGTGTGTCATTGTAAGAATTTACAGAAGGGTGGCCTAGGCATGAATTAAACAAAAAAATCTGTTCATTGGATCCCACAAGTTGGAGAGTCAAGATACTTGCAATGCATTCAAGCAAAATATAATGCAACTTGAAAAGACTCCCACAAAAATTAACAAACTGCTGATTCTGGCTAGACTCCAGAATTCACAACTCAGAATCCCATCAGGGAACTGAAAGTAGTGATGCATTCCCAATGCAAAAACAGCAGTTTTACATTCCATCAGTACATGGGGCAAAACAGCTATGCTCCAACATCCAGTAAGAAGGTGTAGTGCAGGGGCGGACAACTGTGGAAAGCAGAGGGGTCAATGTTTGCCTCTTTTCCCCTCAGGCTGAGACCACCCAAAAACTGACTACTGTATGCCTGAAAATGAAGCCAAAAGTGACTTATGGTTTCCGTGTTTAGCTCTTTGCAGCTGATTTTTACAGGTTTTGCAAGCTGTGCTTTCAAACTCAAGTGGCAATTTGCAGTCTCGGGGCAATCTCAATTCCCTGTCCCCATTTTGGGGGGCATCAGGGGTCTACATGATATTGAGGATACAAAAATACCCCTAGGGGCCATAGTTTCCCCACCCCTGATGTAGCACTTGGTATTCAAGCAGGATCTCAGTGGCAGAGCACTTGCTTTTGCATGCTCGTGGCCCCAGAATGGATTCCAGCAGCTCAACTTTAAAAACCATCAGGTAGCACAAGGGACAGAAAAAGATCTCCACGGGAAGCTCCAGAAGCCACTGTCCAACACAGCTTGCAAGTATGCGCTAGACAAACTAGCTGCATGACTTGGCATAAGGCAATTTCCTATAGTAGTCCTCCAACTGGACTGATCTAAAAGAAACAAACACCAATCACCCCCAGTCAGTCCCCCTGCTGCAACTCAATCTCCCCCAACTGCTCCCCACATCAGTGAAGGTGCCTTTGCCTGCTCCCCACATCAGAATATAGGTGCCTTTGTTGACCTTTGCCCTCTGCTCTGCTCCCTGATTGGGTGTAGGAAATTGAGTTCTATAATCAGGATGAACAGCAGCAGAAGGGTACTTGCTTTGCTACATCTATGTGTAAACACAATTTTGAATCTTGTCAACAAAAGACCACCATCTAGTTGAAAAAACTACACTCAGTGAATATAAACCAAATGCACATGTAACTCAAACCTTAACCCACAGTAATAATGAAGAACACCTAGTTCCTGTTAGACCAGAACCAACCTTATTTTCATTGTACTTCAGTGGCTAAAGCTAAGCTAAGGAACCTTTGCCTATCCTCCTCAACTCATTCCTTACCATGGCCATGCTGGAAAGGGCATCTGTGAATTGGAAGTCCAAAACATCTGAATAGCCAAAGGCTAACGGCTGGTCGTCTTCTTCTTCCTCTTTCCACTCACCCTCTTTACTCAGCTGCTTTCTTCTTTCTCTTTTTTCTTCTGAAAACTGGATTTGAACAATATCTAAGGGCTGCATTTTGCCTACCTACCCCAGATTCTGCTTTGGCAGGAGGAGGTGCTACAGTGGTGTAGTCACTAGCATTAGCCCCAGTTTAGATGGAGACCCACTGCCCACCAGCTAAAGCTATCTTCCGGAGAATGAATGCTAACTACGACTGAGACAACCATCAAAATAGCAGCAGCAGTATACACCCCCCCCATACCGCTACAAACTCACTTCTTCCACATCCACTCTGGATAGCTCCTGGACTGAGCTTGCCTTCCCTCTCCACGTCCTTTGCTTGCTGTGCTTCTGTGCCTCACTGCCACTCTGTGCTGTTTGCTTCACTTTCTTCTGCAACTTGTGTTTGTGAGAACTGGGAAGACAAAGAATCATTAATGCCCTCTACACTGGGGTTGATTTCCAGCAGGCGGGTGGCAGGATGTGCAGTTGAAACGATGGAATATAAAGTTGCCCACAAACTACTCCATTCATCCCAGCTACAACCCAGGTGGCAGTGTTCTGCAAAACATACAAGACGTTTGAGTCTCTGCGAAGCCAGCCTTGGCTTCTTCTATCAGAAATTGTGCTGTGTTTGCACAAGTGATCTTTTGTAAGGAACAATGGAAGCAACCTCCATCATAGCTCGCCATGAAAAATCTTTAGGAAAATTTCAATAGTGAAAGGTAAAATTCTAACCTGAAGTATTTTTCTAGTTCTACTACAGCCAATGCCAGAGTTTTCCCAGGGGTTTTCTGCATTATATTAGCCACAAAAGCCTGCAGAGTCTCAGTGGGTCCTTCCATGCTAACCTGGGAAGAAAAGAGGGGGAAAAAAGAGACAAACTCCAGAACACTATATATCCACTCAGACCAAAGCAAAATCTATAGCCTCCAACTGATTGCATTACAGTTCCAATTATTTCCAAAACAAACTCACATGTAGGGCTGAAGTTTTAAATTTTTTTGTTCACTGCCTTCTCAGAATTAAACAAAGCATTCACAGTATGTCAGTCTCCTCGCTATATACCAGGTACAGGAGTCATACAGCCTTCTGCAAGTTATTGGCCTGCAAGTTCCAGCAACTCTAGCCAGCACTGCCGGTGGTGAGAAACACTGGGAGATGCAGTCCAAGATCTCTGGAGGGCTGCAAAATTCCCACTCTTGCTATATGCTCACCACTGTGGTTTATAAAAGGAAAACAAAACACAAAGAACTGACCTTGTTTTTAAATATGGGGGCTTTAAGCTACATGAAAAGTTCTCTCTGCAGCTGCTAGACATCAGCATTCATGACCCTACCTGCTTAGAATTACGAATCATGGTGAGAAACTCTTCCAGCAGCACCAGAACTAGAAGGTTGGGTTCTTCTGTCAGATCATCTTCTTCAGCCTTCAGATACAGCAATGCAAATTGCAGCAGGAAGGAAAATAAAAAGACAATGACTGTGGCCAACAAGAAGAAACAAGGGATGTATCCACTACTGTGAGGTTCACATGAGGTCAGAGGTACGTAAGGAAAAGCAAAGTAGAAAATATATACAACAAGACAAGTGCACTCTCTGTGGAAGTGACCTACCCCCAGCTTTAGAACTGGGCTGATCCTCTATGAGATGAAACACAGACTGGTGCCTGACAGGGTGACTGTAGATCTATTTCCTGCTGGTGTGACAACTGCATTTGGGCCACAAAATGGCAGTGCTGGGAACCAAACTTAGTGAGGTCTGTTGTTAGTTATCAGAAACCAAGCAGGCCAGTTGTATGTTTGGTGCCCGCAGAAAGGCTTCTAGGTGGAATCCCCTGCCACAGCGGTGGGGAAAACATGGTCCTCCAGGTGTTGCTGGAATGCAACTCCCATCAGTCTCAGATAGCATAGTCACGATCCCTATTTTTGAATATTTTTCAAATATTCAAGTCTTCTTCAAATGCAAAACTGCATAATTCATGAGGTCCTAGTAAATAGGAGGTGGAGAGAAAAATAAGAGACATCTTTAGGATGCTTGTGCAGATGGACTATTTTATGTAACCGAGACCAAAACAGAAATATGGTTGAGGGAATGGAATTTGCTAGGAGTTATTTAGAACAATAGTTAGCACACTAGCAGCTTGTCACTCTACTCTCAGTGCTGGGAACAGAGAACAAAGGAAGTCTTCTAGGAAACATGCTCCTGTACCTGATCTAGCCTGGTCTTCCTTCTCCAGGTGATACTGCAGGGAACATTTTGGCTCTCAATCACACAGCTACACTCCATGGCCTGCAGAGTGGTCAGCACCTGTCCACCCCCTTCAACCTGTAAAAGACCTATGGTGGGGAGAACAGTCAGGAGTCCACAGGAATTGGAGGGTGGCATTTAACTCCCAACAAAGCCATGAGTGAAAAAAAGACCATACCTGGGTCTAAGACAACTTGAACGTGCTTCAGGCACTGTTCTGGTCTCTGGGCTTTCCACAGGTTGGCCAAAGCCCTCCTTTTTTCTCGCTCTTGCTCCTGCAATGCCTTCCGAGCTGCTCGCTCCTTTCTCCTCTGCAGGGGAGCCGGGTCGGCTTGGTCAAGTGGCTCCTGACTACAAGTCATATCGGTCTGAAGGGAGAAGGGTTGCAGACTTATCTCCGTCACCTGGTGGCTGACATTCTGCATCAGCAAGTCAGTGGCACAAACTGAAGGTTGGAACAAAGGTTCCGATGAAACTGGTTTCGGTTCACTGTCTGATAAGTCCCAAGTACTGACTGCAGCTCTCTTCTCGGTTTCTGGCCTTCTGGGAAGTGACTTCTCCTCATTCTCATAGCTGTTACAGAGCCTGTTGCCTCCAGCTGCCTCTCCACTATTTCGTTCTAGGATCCTAGTAAATGAGCTTCCAGCTGCAGATGGTTTGGTGGCCAAAAACTTCCTCTTGAGCCTTTCAGCCAAGGGGATGATATCCTCCTCCTCCTCGCTCTCGCTGCTGAGCTGCACCATCACGTTCTGATGAGTTGGACGATGGTTAGCCCGTGTTAGCTCTTGGGGACCACGGGACTTCTTCCATGCAGGAGAAGGAGCAGACGAACCCTCGGAGTCTGAGCTGCAGAGTACAACCATTTCCTCATCTGCAGGATGCTGGATGGGGTTTTTGATGGCAGCCGGCTGCTGGCTTAGAAATGGGACGGCTGGTAGTTCTTCACTTTCACTGTCAGTCAGCTCTGGGAACATGGTGGTCATTCCCTGTTCATCATGCGAGGCTACAGGGAATGGGTCAAATCTAAGGAAAGGAAGCACAGTGGTGTCATTCAAGAGTGTGGATTTTTCTTTCCTATTCCTTTCAAGGGCTACATTCCCTTTAAGGCAACTGTGGAGGGCCCAGGGGCCAACTTTCTGCCCCTGGGACATTAAAAGAGTTGCCAAGACTGCTTAAAAACAAAGACAATAGTAATGGAAATAATCAGAAGACCACTTTTGGTTTTGAAAAATGGCACTGTTTTACATTAGACAGTGCAGGGTGCCCTGTGACCTGTCTGAAAAAAATTGGAGAATTCCAGGAGAGGCAATTCATCTTTTATTTCCTGGATAAAGGCCATTTCAGGCACTTGGAGTGACTGAGGGCCACAAAAAAACCCCTCTAGTCCCAGCATGGCACTTTGCTCCTCCCCAGCTTAGGGGAAGGGGGCACAGCATTTTTGGCTGCAAGGGCTATACCAGCTTGCAGCTTGAGACCTTTACATTGCCCATATCTCAGAGAGGAAACTTCTTCTTTCACTGATCCCCCAGCAGTGACCCTGACACAAACTGCTGTTTCCAAAAACGTAGTAGGAGCAGGGAGAGCTTAGTCTGTATGAAACTGGCAGGAAGCCTGATAGAGGGCAGGTAGAGGGCATCCACAGGGATCACTGTCTTAGGGGTAACCAGTTGGGAGCTGTGTACTGCTGCTGGGCAAGGTCAAAGCCTATAGTGGGCAGAGCCAAACAGAAGGAGGAGCACTCCCTCTCCCCTTTATTTTCTTCTTCCTCTTCCCCCTCTCACTCTTCCTCTGCATCCAGGAGGTTGTCAGGAAAGGAACAGATCACTCTTGCTAAAAACCTGAATTGTTTGTTTGTACAGGACCAGAGGTTGCTTGCCCTGATTTTAGCTAAACAACCATCATGGCAACGTCTTTGGGTCTGGGAAACAAACATTTTTCACCATTGTCCCCTTACAGCCTCTTTTATTTCTAGGAGGAAACAGAAGCTGCAGACTGAAGGGATGTTCAGCCCAAATAGCTGCAGCACACTGGCCTTGACAACCAGACTTCTACGATCACCATGGAACCTCCAAAGTGCAGCAGTTGAAACGGCTAGGAGGCAGCAACTTCAAACCCCTGGAAAGTGGGCATCTTGCACCATTTTCTCCCTTACCCCACAAGGCTTCATACAGCCTTTAGCAAGAAAGATGATTATGTTTTACTACTGATTCAGATTATTGATATGCTTTCTCTTGAGCCTACCTGAAGGCATAAAATAGAAGAAAACCACATAAAACCACATCCAAGACTAGCAGTTCCATCGTCTCCCATCAATTGTCTTCTTGTTTTGTTAATAGTCAACTGATTGACTGTTAACTGTGTGTTTTAAGGGGTTGGTTTAGGTGGGTTGGTGGATGGTGAGGATTGGGTATGTTTTTAATCTCTTTTAATGTATTTAATGTATTTTATGTTGTTCACCGCCTTGATCCTTGTGGAGAGGCGGGATAGAAATAAATATTATTATTATTATTATTATTATTATTATTATTATTATAAAATAATAAAAACAGCAAAAACAAAACAGGTCAGCAACAAATCATCCATAGTCCTGGCAAAACAGAGTGATATTTAGGATCCACATCAAACTCTACTGAGGAGCCAAAGTTTTCAGGGGAAGGAGTTCAGTGGGATCACCATCAAAACTCCTTGCCACCAGAACCCACCAATGTAATTACTGCTGCTCTGAAGCTAATCTGAGGGCAGGGGTGGACTTATAAGGGTCATACGTGGGAATTCACATGGCTTTCCTGCTACCGTCATATTGCTATCCCTCACCAACAGCAATAATGGCTGGTGCTGCTGGCACCTGCAGTCCAGCAAAATTTGCAGCTGTGCATCTTCCCACTCCTGTGTCAATTAGTACTACGTGTTAATTTTCACTTACGACTGTCTTTCTGGCAGAAAGGTGAGGTATACATACTTTCAATAACTGATATTCATTTCAGGCAGCTATATGATTGCTTCGGGTACTAGGATTGTACGCTTGAACTTACTCACAGTAAACAACTCTCAGAGCCAAGATTAGTTTGGATTTACAAGCAAGTTTTTTTCGCTAAACAGTCAGTTTGTTTTGTTGAAACATATTACCCATTCTGAAATGAGTCAGCATAGAAGAGTCATTCACAAAACTTTCCTCTTTATCTGGAATAGAGGGAAATAATCTGCCTGTTTCCTAGACTCAGGGTTTCCTAAAACAAAGAACACAAAATACATGCAGTTGCCCTCTGTCAGCATTTTGTAAGTCCTGAAGGTAGCATTGTTGAGAAGTTTAAACCTGTGGCAAGAAGGTATGTAACTCAATGGAAGAAGACATGCTCAACATCCCAGGCCATTTCCTCACTAGACTGTTATAGCGCTATTATTCCACTTTCAACATCCTATGGAATCCTGGGGTTTGCAGTTTTGGGAGGGGCTGGCCGGAATAATTGCGCTATAACAGTCTAGTGACGAAATGGCTCCAGAATCAATTCTTTCCATCTCTATGCAGCAGGACAGCTGAGGAAAACCAGAAAGATGGAAAATGAGGAGATGAAGCCTTTCAGTCAACATTTTGCAATATTATCTTTGGGAAAGCTGGAAATTTTAGACTAGTGTTTTGCATGATGTGGCAGACTGGCAATTTTTTTCCCAATGTGCTAAGGGCCAGCACCATACTGCACTCATGGGCTACAACTGTTCTTGTCTTTCCTGCAGCACCAGCAGCCAATGATTCAGGGGGAGGCACTGTCTCAGGGACCATTACTTCAGTAGCACTGGTTTAGAGGATGTCAAAATAAAACCCTATAAAATATTTTCCTTGTGGAAATGAATAAAACACTTTTAAGGTATGGTTTTATTCAGTCAGAATATACAGCATGAAGATTTTTAAGCAAGACCATCCACAGCATTATAAAACAAAAGCTTCCGTGAATACTGTTTATATATAGGCCACTCAAATCCAGAGATGCATTCTCCCAAGACACTAGAGGAGGCTGGCATAAACGGCAGAGGAACATGCAGAGCAGGTACTTTCTTTGCAATTGCTGCTTGCTTTCTTGTGACCTTCGATCTGGCTTGGTAAGAGAAGAGAAAAGAGGAAACTGTAGCCCACCAGAGGTTCTAGATGTCAATTCCCACAAACCCTTGCCAACATGTGGTATCAGAGGTCATGGGAGTTGGGAGCATGGAGCAGTGGTTTGCGCATTGGCCTATGATCCTGGAAACCAGGATGCAGTTCCCTTCTCAGCCATGGAAACCCATGGGATGACCTTGGGCACATCACACATTCTCAGCCCCAGAAAACACTGCAATAGTCTCGCCTTAGGGTCATCATTAGTTGGAAGCAACTTGAAGGCGCAAAACAAGAAGTCCAAAACCTCTGCAGCACCAAAGCCTTCCTTTTCCCTTGTAACTTGGAATCAAATATTCTACATCTGCTTCCCTCTTACTTGCAGAGAACTAAAGCTGTTCTTTAAATTGCACAAATATACCAAATTATAGAGTCTGATTTGTTAAAGATGTATAGTATGTTGTGAAAGCATTTTAAAGTAAAGTTTTGCTTGGTCAATACAGTGAATATAGCATAAATTTTGATCCCCCCCCCCTCATTTCCTCCTGTTACTTCAGAATTTTCAAAAATGTCACATCTCCAGGTAGGGTTAACATTTATCTGAAATCCTGAAGAACTGCTGCAAAAATCCACCAGTGAAAGATGCAGTCAGGCAGCATGTTATGAAAGGCAATCCAATTCGGGTGTCTTTTAATTTTCATATTATCATCTTTACATCAGAGAAGCCCCCTTTGTCTTCTAGATACTTATTTCGGATCACTCTCTTGCTTTGGAAAGACCTAAAATTCTAAATTACAGGCATAACAAATTGGATGTTGAATTAAAAATAAACTAAGGAAAAGCCTTACAGTTTTGAAGCCTATCTCATTCAATCAGAACCCAGACTGATTCCTGAACTGGGGAGACAGGGCCTTTCTGCCCTACGCTGTTACAGTGCTATTATTCCGCTTTCAATATCCATGGGATCCTGGGGTTTGCAGTTTAGGGAGGGGCCCTTAGAATTCTTAGCCCGAGAGCTCTTTGGCCTCAGGAAACTACAAACCCCAGAATTCCACAGGAGGTTTAAAGTGGAATAACAGCACTAAGCAGGGTAGTGCGGGGAGGCCCGTAAAGACCGCCACCGGGGATCCCTACGAAGAACCAGTGTGTGAACGGTTGCTAGTTCAAGGCCCAGTTTGTTCATCAATACCGAATCTCGGCTACACAACCAAGGAAAAGCAGCTACCTCTGAGCAGGTGCAGAGCGCCTTCCCCCGCTTGCCAGTCACCGCGCAACCTCGCCCGCCGGGCAGCCGCTTCGGAGCCAGATCTCCGGGAGGGAGCGCGGGCGGCCTTGGGGCCGGCTGGGCTCAGCGCCGGGGCTTCTCCGTTTGGAAACCAGACCCGTGCCGCAGAAGCGCGCCTCGCTCTCGCACCCCCCCCCCCGGAGTGAAATGAATCCCACCGCTTGGCGACCACGGCCCCGTTCAAATCGGCCGGCCACGCGAACGCCCACCCCGGATCCGGAAGCCTGGCGGATGCGGAACGGGCGGCGGCGGCGGCGGCGGGAGCGGGAGGCGGCGGTCCAATGGCGGCGCTGCTTGGCAGGATCGTCCCTTCGGCGTCGGTCGCCGGCGGCCAGCGTGAGTGGGATGGCCGGAGACCGGGGGTGGGGGGCCCCAGCCTGGGGAGAGGGGTGGGGAAGGGGAGGGAAGCTGGTGGGAGCCTTGAGCCCTTGGAAGGGGCGGGGGAGAGACAAGTCTTGATATAGCGAGCCAGAAGGGGGAGCGGGGCCCGCCGGAGTCCCCGCAGACACCTGGCGTTAAGGAAAACCGAGACCATATCCGCACCATATCCGAGACCATATCCATATCTGTTACACTGCTATTATTCCACTTTCACCATCCTGTGGAATTCTGGGGTTTGTAGTTTACTGAGGCCAAAGAGCTCCCTGGCTGAGAATTCTAAAGGCCCCTCCCTAAACTGCCAACCCCAGGATTCCACAGGAGGTTGAAAGTGGAATAAGAGCACTAGAGCAGCCTAGTGCGGAAATGGCCCCAGTAGTTGCCGTCCTTCCTCCTCCTCGGACAGACTCTCACGTGGCTGTAGGCCCGATCCCGCTGAATGGAGTGGTTCTTATTCATTTAAAAAAGCGCCCATGTGGGCTGGATCTAAGTCACCCGACTCTGTGCAGAAATAAATCACTAGATTTTGCGGGGTGGGGACACAGCTTCCATCGATCGTAACCGACATAGTGGTGAGAAGTGATAGATGGGAGCTGTAGTCAAAATTCTGGATGGCCGCAGTTCTCCCAGGTCAAGAAGACTGAAACCGTGCGGGCATCATGATTTCAGCATAAATCCGTTTTCCACTTGTTTTTTGTTGTTTCCAGTTGGTTTTTGTCATCTTGGCTCCTGAAGGGACCTGCAGATCCTGAAAGCTTGCGCTTGCTTTATGGCCTTTTGTTTTCCCAATAAATGTATTACACTGGTACAGTTTTGGGGATTTTTCTTTGTGTCAAGAGAGTTAGTTACCTTTCCCTCCTGTGAGGCTTATGGCAGAAATTGAAGTATCTCTTTGGAAAGTACTGAAGTTATCTTTTCTTCCACGCAAATAAAAAAATACTGAGGTGAGGAAGTCAAGACTGTTCCCCCTTGGACAATATAATGGCTAGCAGTTGTTTGCATGAAAATGTTTTCTGCCTATAATCATAAGCCATCACAAAAGCAGTTATTTGGGTCGGTTTTCGTGCAGAGAACTCATAACCAAGTTTGAGATTTGAACTGGGAACTCCTGGCTCACGGATCATGTGCTTCACCGTTTCAGTGGCCATTGCTTGCTTTCTCAACTTGTTAAGAATATTATTTTTAGTCTTCAGCATTTGGCATTAATGAGACTTCTTTGCCATTATAAGTATTTGTTAGTTTTGTACAGTTTCACGCTTCTTTCTCTCTCTCTCTTTGACACAGTCTTGCCCATTTCTCCGCTGAATGCAGTGGCAGTGAGGTTTGCATCGAAAAAGTCTGGAGGCAGCTCCAAAAATCTTGGTGGAAAAAGTCCTGGGAAACGCTATGGCTTCAAAAAACTAGAAGGTAAGTCACTGGCTGTTTTTAGGTGCTTCTCAGCAGGTGGTAGGATGAAGCTAGCCCACTATAAGATTCTTGTTTCATTGCATAGGACTGCTGACTAGAGCCTGTATTAATCTTATTGCTGCTTGGGGTGTAATTCAGGAATTACAAACAAGGGAGACCCTGCTAAATGAAATGAATGTATACTGCATAGCTTAGGACATTGCCTTGTAAAGCTTTGTTTGGACTGATGGCTTTGGGGTGGGGTGGGCCCTGGGGCCACATGTGGCTCCCCTGCTTACTTTTATGGCCCTGAAATTCCCATACTTTTTCTGTCCCCATGTGAATTGCTTCTGGGATGTTGGGGATGCTCTGGCTGGAGAGCCTGCATTGAGCGAAGGGTTGGACCTGATGCCCATAGGGCCTCTTCCAACTCTGTGACTTTTCTCTTGAAGGCTTCCAAGAGTGACAGTTCACGTTTTTAAACAGGCTGCAAGGTCCTCCTGCCATGGTGAACATCAAGATATGCCGTTTTTCAAAACCAGAAGTATACTTGTGGCCATTCCAAAGGCAGAAAATTAACCTCCAAACTTATGACAGTTTTCCACCTTGTTTTATAGCATTGTTTGGCCCTCTATTAGCAAAGTCAGCTGGATGAGTGCAGGCAGCTTTTGTAACAGGGCCATTGAGAAGGAAGAGGGAAGTTTCAGTGTGCCCAGGAGAACCTCGAGGTTTATAAAATCACAAAAAATGGGGTGAGAAGGCGGCCTGAAAACTTCTAGAATAGCCCAGTGAGAGCTGAGCATGTTCAGTAGCCTCAGAATGTCAAGTGTACCGGTATCTCCCACCTTTCAGTGCCTCATGTTTTGACTCTTTTGACACTTACAAATTACAGACAAGGTTCATTAATCTGACCAGAGATCTGCTCTTTCATCAGCATGGTGCCAAGGCTTGTCTTAGGGAAAGAACAAACTCCTCCTTGAATTAATGGAACTTATCTGCATAATTGCAAGGACAGTGGAGAGGGAGGAAGAGAGGCAACTGGTTGTCAGCGTGGGGTGGAATGGGGAGGTTTGAGCTTGCACCCACACACAACTGCCTTCAGTGTGCCTGCCAAGGAGAGAGCAAGAGGGAGAACTTTGTGTAGGAATGTGTCATGACTGAGGTGCCAGTAGCCATATGGGTGGGGGGGAGCTGAGCCCTGTTTTCCCCTTCACCTCTTTTCAGGATCCCCCCTCCCTTGGCTTGAAGCCACCACTGCCACAGTAAGAGCAGGGCTTCTTTCTTCCCTTCAGATGCGCACACTTCTTATAAAGTGAACTGAGGGGAGGAGAAAAAAAAAAGAGTGCCAAGCCACATATGGAGGCTCACTTGAGACTGAGCAGGCACTGCTTGGCATCTCCCCCCCCTCCTTTTGTGACTGCTCACCATCTTTGCTCATTCAGTCTGAGGTGTTTCTAAGATTGTGGGCTGTGCTCCTTCAAGCTATGTTCAGTCTGTGATGCTTCTGAGACTGTGGTGAGTGCATCTCTTACATTTGCATGGGAAGGGAAAGGAAGGAGCTCCAGAGGGGGGAAAGGAAGGCTTGTGTGAGCTTTTCGTCATCCCCACCTCCCATTCCCTTTCATTTTGTCTCGATGTGCCTTCTTTGTGCTGGGGCAAAATGCATGGGAATGTGAGGAGGAGAATGGGAGGAAGGCACACATGCTTGTGAATAATTAGATTTGCAAAGGTGAATTCCATGAATGTGGAGAGAGAACTGTATATAGATTGTGCACACATGCAAAAGTGATATGCAGTGTGTTACTTAGGTTTTTCAGCAGCCAAAAGGCACTTGCAAGCTAAAAAATCTGGGTTCCACTTTTTGTTTGATTCTACTTTCTGACAGTGCTGCAGTACCTCATCCTTCAGATAAGTGGGGGCATTCTGTATGCTTGGTGGTGGGGGAGCCAGGGTGATATTGTAATGGAGTACCCTGAAAGAGGGTAGGGCTGGCTGGAGGTCTGAAGAGTGGCATTCCACACTGCATTGTTGTGTGTGGCAAATTACACTTGTTTGCTCCAGTAGGCCCTTGGTGACACTGAAACAAATTAAGTTTCAACATCCTCAGGGAACGTTCCAGGTTTGTGAAAGTTTAAATCAGCAGTACGTAGCCTTTTTGACCCTGGAGGCTGCCCAGCCATTACCTACCCCACACACAGGAAATAGTGCTGAAGATGGTAAAAGCGAAGGTTACTATTTGGCAGCAGGACCACTGAAGGTTCAGAGAAGCTTTCCCCTCTCGTTCCCACACACCCCAGCAATCTTGACTTCAGACTGCAATCCTGAGACTGCTAATAGTAGCGGTAAAACTTTTCTTTCCATCACCTAGCTCATTAGCAGGGCTGCAGGGAAAAATGTGAGAGAACTAAACCCAAGTTAGTTTAGACCTGCAGCTTGTGTTTCCCTAGTTTAAAGAGAGAGAATCCCCCTGGCACCTTTCCTGACTAGGATTACACATGCAGGGCCCTCTTTTAACAACCAATTTGTTACACAGAAGACAGTTGGTAAGGATGAGCAGAAGTGAACAACCCTGCAGCAAGCTGGAAGATAATCACTTGATCAGGTTGTGAGTTAGGGCTTAAGTCCAGGAACCTCTGAAGAAGAGACTCTTTCTGCGCCTTTCGCACACTTGCTGTGTAGTCCTCTCCAGGCAGGCCTGCAAGTCTGAAGTTCAGAGACGTGAATCTCTAGCCTAGTGTTTTAGAAAGGACTAATTGATTTCCAGGTTGCCTGGTCTTGAGTCTACAGTGGGCTGTTCTTCATGAGGAAGGATACTATGGAAGAGTAGATTTTACTCTGGTGCTTTTTCTGTTGTTTTGCTTGCACGTCCAAGGGAATGTTGATTGGCTTTCTGATGTTCATTACTTTGTTCAATTCATTTGCAGGACAGTTTGTTCATGCAGGCAACATATTAGCAACACAGCGAGTGATTCGCTGGCATCCAGGAGCTCATGTAAGTTACCTCTCCCCCTGTGGAGTTGTTTTCCAACCATGCTCAGTTGAGACTTTACTGGCTCAATTTTTATCAAAGCTTTTGTTGTCTTTTGCTTATCCTTCATTATCTCTACATTAGCAGAACTGTCTTATCATTTGCTCTGGCATGCACAGTTCCACTGAACCCCCTTATTGTTCATCCTTTCATCCATCAAGATCCTTTTTTTTATGCCTGGGCAAGGGTATCCTCATATGCCTTGTCCTAAAGTTGGTTGGGAGCTGATTATATTAATCAGAAAAAATTTGAAACCTGTTCCATAGAGGCCTTGTGTTGGGATGAAAAGGGTTGCACCCACAGGTTAAATTAAAGCCATTTCCGCACTGCACTCTTATAGCGCGATTATTCCACTTTCAATATCCTATGGAATCCTAGGGTTTGCAGTTTAGAGAGGGGCCAGTTGGCTGGCCCCTCTCGAAACTGCAAACCCCAGGATTCCCTAGGATGTTGAAAGTGGAATAATCGTGCTATAAGAGTGTAGTGCAGGAACAGCCTAAATCTGAATTCAGACACAATAGAATTCAACTTCATCTATCTGAACAGTGTGGAAAATGTGGAGAAAGTACACAGTCTGGATCTCAGACTGGACAAGAACATGGGTAATAGAGGCACTGAAGTGGAGCAACAAGAGAGTGATTGTATTTCACGGTATGCTGGAAGAATTCATATTGTGAGGAGGTTCAGAGACAAAGGGGAGTTTTCCTTGCTGTTGTTCACAGTACAACTTGCAAACATTTTTACATTCAGGAAAGAAAGGAGGAAGGGAAGTGTGCCTGTTCATATAGATCACCAAAATCAAGCAGAGAAATTACTAAATGGAGTAGTATTTTGGTTACGGTTTTATACTGGGTCTGATGTATCCAACCCTTTTCACTTTTTCTAAAGCGGATGAGACTCAAATGATTTCAGTCCACCAAAGATGTGATGACATCAGTTACTGAATAGACTTTTGGACATGGGGTTGGATTTGGCCATTCACACTTCTTGTGCCTTGCAACAGGAATATTCTCAGGTAGTGTGGATGTAACCTTGAAGTCCACCGTTTGGGCCCAAGTGCAAAATAATAGCTGGAGGCAAAATTAGATGCAAAAAAATTGTGTCAGGGTAGGGTTCAAAACTTTTGTGCATCCCATGAGCCATGTATACTTGGATGAGTTCCATATACAAGTAAAAATCAGCATCTGAGAAGCTATGACCCCATGATTCCAACAGCCTAGTTTTGGAAGAGGGGAGGGAGAGACATCTTTTGTTTTTTTTTTCTGCTGTCAAACCATGAGAGCCAGAAGCCTTTGCTGCAACTCATCACCAATCCCTGCTCAATATAATTGAAGAGAGATATCTGTTTTTAGCACTATGTAACTAGAGGCAAAGGGGAGAGATCATCTGACAAGAAAAGAGAAGGGGACAGAGAACACTAGTATTTAGTAATATTCTCATTATTATGGTCTTACATAGTGATGAAGGTCTACCAGCTGAGTGCATTGGGTTCCAGACATCCCATGGAAATGAAGAGACACAGTCTAGGGCTTAATTGCCATCTGTAAAAAAGAGACCAAGGGACTGATCTTGGATATTTGGATGTTGTCTGTGTAAGCAGCTATAGATGTTACCTTCCCTCTTTGTAACTACTGCCTTTTTTCACCCTTTCAGGTGGGGATGGGCCGCAACAAATGGCTGTATGCACTTGAAGATGGGATTGTGCGATACACCAAAGAGGTCTATGTGCCGCCTCCCCGTGGCAAGGAAAGCAGAGACATAATCTGTAACTTACCCAGAGGAGCTGTGCTCTATAAAACTTTCATCAATGTAGTTCCCACAACAGAGGTGGGGACTTTTAAACTGGTCAACATGCTGTAAGACTTTAATGCCCTCAAGAGCCCAGCAAAGAACTTGCTGGGGGCATCTAACCCCCAGCACTCGTCCCTTGTAATTCTGAGCGACTTTGGTTCAGTCACCCGCTATTGCCTGACCCATACCTGCAAAATATTCTGGCCGTCTCTAACATACTGTCAAGAGAGATTTCTGCATACTGAAGCATATTTATCTGGCCATCCCAATGAAAATAAATGTTGTTTTCCACAATGCAAGGGCAATACTACCATTTAACTGGCAGGTTGTGGTTTGAAGCAACTCTCTCTATTGATGTGTAGTGGAGGTTACTGCCATGGTGGGAACAATAGGGGATCCATTTAGGACAGAGCCTGGCGAAGTTACATTTTTTGGACAACAACTCTTAGAATCCCCGAGCCAGCACGGCCACTGGTTTAGTTTCACTTCGACCGGCGGGAGGGAGGGAATTGCAGGAGCTACCGTGCTGCTCAGAGACACTGAGTTTTCAACTGCGGCCCGTATCTTCGTAGAAACCCACAGTAACTTCTGGTCTTCCACAGAGAGAGATGTGGGTGTGGAATGCTGGGGCTCTTTGCACATTTCAATGCATTATGTAAAACTATCTTACTATGGGCTAAGTAAGCTTAACTATGTTGCTGGAGAAGCAATGTAGCAGAAAGTGCTCCATCCGTTTATTCTGTCCTGCTGGAAGCCACAATGTTGAAGCATTGTGGCATGTATATCGTGCAATGGCATACTCTAAGTGGAAGGGAACTTTCTAACATTCTGCAGTAGGAGAGGACAATTTTCTGCACCTGGAGTCTTTGGGGCTGGCATGAGCTGCCAAAAACCTAAGTAAAATCCATAGAAAGAATGGAAGGCTACTTCTGGTCATGAAGAATCAGTATTCTTAAAATGTTAAACAGTGAATGAGAGCCCTGATCATCTTCCTGGAGCATTCTATGAGCCACCTCTTTTTGGTCAGAGCAACCGTGTGTGACTGCAGGGGTTGAAGCCCATAACAAGTGGGGGGGGGGGCAGACTCTGCCCAACCCTATTCCGCATGCCTTTAGAATGTTGCAATTATGGAATCTAAACAGCCTTTTGTAAAAAACAAAATGAACTTAATAAAGCAACAGATAACTCAAGCTCCACATTCTGGAGTAATCTTCCCCAAGCCGGTACCCTCCAGATGTGTTAGGCTACAGCCCCAACCAGCATGTAGTCCCAACACATCTGGAAGGGGCCAGCTTGAGGAAGTCTGCTCTTGAAGAGGGAGAGGGAACATATGACCTTTCAGTTGCTGTTAAGATCACAGCTCTCATCATCCCTTACCACTGCCTAGGATTGGTAAGAACTGGGGGACAACATTCTCCACCCCTGCTCCAGAGTGTGGCTGGAGATTAGTGTATTTAAATCACTGTACTGTTCAATCAGAAACCTAAATTAAATAAATCATACAAACTGGGTCACTTAAGCAGCTTATTCCAGCTGTACACTTGATACGAACTCTGTGATGTTCACAGCTGATATGGTATCAACCTCTAGTCATCTGCCATCTCAGTTTTGTTATTTTGAAGTTCTTCAGTGATGGACAGTCTTCTAAACATCACAGAAATTCTGTCTGTGCCTTCAAGTCTTCTGAGAACTTAGGGCAACACCATAACGTTTTCGAAGGCAAGGAATGCTCTACCACCACATAAAATGCTGCCCTACAATGTTGACTACAATAAATAAACCACTGGGGCCTTGGTGTGTTTTCTAGTCTGTCGAGGTACAAGGAAAGTCTGTAGACTTGCAGCAATGCCAGTGTTACGTGCCACAAGCCATGGGTGTGTTGGAGGTTGGCTATCTCCTATTATGTGTTCATTCATATCCTCCAGTTTACTGAGGCCACCTGCGTGTTTACTTTTTGATGTCTTATCTGTGCACTCAAGTTCTTGCATTTTGGTTTCTAGACACTGAGGGCACTTGTAAACATGTAGCTCTGATAACACCCACAAAAGACTAGTTTTTCTAATGAAAAGTCAGCATTGTGTAGTGGACTGAGCATTGGACTACAACCCTGGAGACTAGGGATTGATTCTCCGCTCAGCCATGGAAACCTCCTGAGTGAGCTTGGGCGCGTCACACTCTCAGCCTCAGAAAACCCTGTGACAGGCTCACCTGAGGACGGCCATAAGCCAGAAATGACTTGAAGGCATACAACCACAGCAACAGCAAGCAATTGGGAAACAGATGAGTGATGGGGTTTATATGCATTTAAGTGTACAGAAAATATAGGAAACCAGCGATGTGCATGGCTTATGATGAGAGCTGTGGCCAGGCCTAACTGTTGCATCCAGAGTACTAAGCTGTCCAGCCAATAAGGGCTTGTTTCTCTAAGGCAGAGGTGACCAACTAAATGTTTTGGACCACAACTCCTACAGTCCCTTACCATTGGCCATGCTGTGTGGGGCTCATGGAAGTTGTTGGTGAAAACAATCAGAGACTAATGTAACAAATTGGAGGCAAGCCTCAGGTATGTGTACTCTCTGGCTAGTTATTCCTTGCTCTCATTAGCCACAGTGAAGCAGTTGGTGGGTACTGCTGTAAAACCTGGGTTAAAGCTAACCCTTCAGAGCAGGACCTGGAACTGCAGTCTGGGGCTGGTTACAGGCACATTAAGCAGTTCAGGGGAGAGAAGAGGAGCTTGCTGGCCAGGTGGAGAGAGAATGTCCACAAAATGCTTCCCTGTTTGTTGAACCTCTCTAAAGTGACATCTCCACTAGACAAGAAAAATGAAATCCAGATGTAGCTTCGTAGATCTGTTCCTGAGCTCTGCCAATTCTGCAGAAAGGCATAAACAAGGCAAAACAAAACCCATTTTGGTAACTAACAATGTTGGTTTGGAGCAGAGTTGGCACTTATTTCCTGATCAGATTGCTTTAAGTGTTAAATGATGGCACTGAACATTTTCAAAGCTTATTTGCCAAATACAAATAAAAACCCAAATAACGAAAATCCGATTCAAGCGTAACAAGATTGTCTGAGCTCCAACTGACAAACAATCATGGAGAGTAAACAATGGTGGGAGTGAAGAGAGATAGCTATTGCCACCCTTCTCCCCTCCTGGGGGAAAATCCAAGTCTCTGAACATCACCCTTTCTCCGATATGGCTTGGTCCTAAACTTCAGTTTGTTTGGACTCTGAGATTTGAGGAGGTTGCTCCAGAAGCTGCAGCAGTCCTCCGCTGATTTGTTAATCTTGTTTGGCCTCATAAAACTGCCCAGCAGTTGAAAGACAACACAGAAGAATCCCACCAGATTGTCTCCGAGGTCCATTTAGGGGGCTGGATGCAGTAAGCTGAAGTGCACAGCAAAGTCCTTCTGTCACTTGAAGCACCCATTCCTGCTGTTGGTAGCCATTAAGAAGACCAAAATACCAGTAGAACATTCTCTCTGTGAGGTTTAAACTTTGAAGTCTGGCAACTCACAGAAGCATTACCAAAAAAAAAAAAAAAAGGAAACAACAATCCTGGAAGAACTCTTTGGCTAGGAAGTTTAAGTTCTCTCTCTAAAGTTACAAGGGGGACAATCTCAGTGGTTTCCTTCAGTATTTGACTCCCAGAAGTTCCTGCAGTGGTTCTACGTGGCTTATGGGTTCCTAGGCAAAAAATGTTCCCGAGTCCAGCGATTCCAGCCCTCTTCGCTGCACTATGGAATTCTCTAGACGATTCCTAATATAAGTTCTTCCAGCCTCTGACACTTCCAAAAATCAAAATAATAATTAAAAAAAAATCTCTCCCAGGTCATTGTTTGCACTGTGCAGCTGTCCTAAGGTTCAGGTCCAAACAGAACAGGAGAGCTTCCAGTATTCATTCTCAGTGCTGTGATAATAGGGGAAAAGTTGTGCTTCATGGCAGCTCTAGAGGGAGAGTTTCAACTAAAGTGGCACCAGGAAAAAAGGATGTGGCAGATGGTGCTATATAAATGGGGTCCCAAAGTCTGCCACAGGGGAACTAATGTCTAATCTATACTGACGTGTTTCTTTGAGTTGGGTACGTTGGTGAAGCTTGGAGCATGTCTGGCAAGCTGTGCCCAGCTGACAACTCTGAACCCACTTCTGTTCCTGATAAAGCTGCAGGATACTGTAGGGCCTGCTCATAGGGAGGCGGTAGCTGTAAGAAAAGAAGAAGGAGCCCATTATGCCTCCTCCCAAACAAAGCACAGAAAACCCCACTCCACTCTGCCCTATCCAAATATTAGCTTCAACCTGTACTGGGGATCAGTATTAATGTCACTTTATCCTAATAGTCTTCATCAGGTGTCAACTTGGTAACATTGGAGTGGGGAGGCCTATGGACCCGGGGCTGTACATGTGCACAAACTCTTAAGCAAGAGTGTTGTCCAGTACCTCCAAGATACATAGGTGTCCTCAGGAATGGGAAGTGGTGCACTCACTCTCCACCATGAGTTCATCTCATTTCCAGCCACAATTCAAAGTGCTGGTTTTGACTTACAAAGCCTTAAATGGTTTAGGGCCAGGTTATTTGTAAGATGGGCAGCCATATTTTACAATTCCACCATCTACAGAGGCTGGTGGACACTCAAAAGAGGGCCTTTTCAGAAGCAGCACTGAAAATGTAGAACTCCCTTTGAAAGAGGTGAAACTGACCCGTCCCTTGTTTTGTTCTACCAGGGCAACGTAAAAACTCTGTTCTTTCAGGCTTCTAATGCTGTATATTGTTTCATTTTTCTTCAACTTAATTTGAATGTGTCCCTCAGATTTTATTGAATGGGGCACTGGTTCTTAACCTTTTCTTTCCTAGGGCCCTCTTGTAATATAATCTGTTGCCCCAAGATTTATCTCAAGATTTGAGTTTAAATTTAAATATTCAAATATTTATTTATGTTTTAATGCCTTCTGGAGGCTTGGATTCAAATCCCCACTCAGACACTGTGTGACCTTGGACGAGTCACATTCTCTCAGCCTCAGAGGAAGGCAAAGGCAAATCCGCACTGAACAAATCTTCCAAAAAAACCACTGTGATAGGTTCACCTTAGGGTTGCCATAACTCAGAATTGACTTGAAGGCACACAACAACCACTGATAGGGGGAGGTTCTTTCTATCCATCTTATCTCTCCCCTTTGAAAACTGACTTACAGCAACCTTAAGGTAAACCTATCATGGGGGTTTTCTTGGCAAGATTTGTTGGCATTGCTGTTGCCTTTCTTTGAGGCTGCCAGAATATGACTTGCCTGAGGTCACCCAATGGCTTGCCATGGCTGAATGGGGATTCAAACCTTAGTCTCCAGAGTCATAGTTTGCAAACAAGGGAGCAGTTTGGGCATACACACACACACGCACACCTGCCGCCATGTCCCTTGGCACCCACACCCCCTGTATTGTTTCTCTGACAAAAGGGACATGGTGGCAGGGGTGTGTCTGTGTGTGTGTGTGTGCGCGCGTATGCCCAAACTACTTCCTTATTTGCAAACGAGGGAGCAGTTTCAGCACCTGCACCTCCCACCTCCGCTGCCACATCTCTGTTGCTGTTTCTGGTGTCCAGCAGCAGGGTTTTGCAAACCCTCTCTGAAGGCTCCACAGATCCTCAGGGGTCTATGGGCCCCAGGTTACGAACAAGTGGTATAAGGTTTTGCTGTTTTTTTGCTCCTGGTGTTTTGGTTTATTAGAATTTTTAATTACGTTTTTATTATACATTGTCTTGTGCACCTGATCAGCACAGTGGGCATTTTTATAAATCAAAGAAATAAATAGAATAAATAGAACCGTTGTAGTGGACTTGAGAATGACAGAATATCTGACATCCCACTGATAAAGCATTTCTACCACTGTTGGACTACCACCAAACAATTTCCCTAAGCCAAGATGCCTGAATGCCGAGGAGAAAAAAGCTCTTATATACAGTTGTATTAAAGAAGCAACCTTTTGACAGTTGTCACACAGGGATGAGAAAGGCTGTCTGCACCAAAAATCCTACGCTGGGCACAACAATTCAGAATTGGAATCTTGTTCTTAATGTGGCTGTCTTAGTACTGAGGTGGAACCCAGGAGGCTACAGCTAAAGGCTACAGCACTTCCACATCACTAGAAACTCCTTTAAGGAATAGAATGTTGTTATTTGTCACCAAATCACCTCTGTCTTGGGAGCTGTAGCCATCCACAATACCACCCCCCCAAAAAAATCCAAGCGCTGCTGTCCAGAGCTGTCTCTATCTGTGTCTGTCACTCTCTGTGATTTGGGTTATGTAATGATATTCGGTACCAGATTTGGCTGGCAGGGGGGTGGGAGGATGACAGATTCCTTTCTGAGTCATTAATGAACAAGCATATTGTTGTGTAGTACCCTGTTCTACCTGAAGGACCCTAAAGTTTGTCTTCTCTGGCAAACCATGTTATCCTGAGCATTCCTGTGTGAAGGCCAGCCTGTCAGGGTTCCCTCAGCGTTCAGAGTCCAAGAAAGATAAGTCTCAGAATTGGGCAGAGAATATATGCTTGGTGGGGTGGGAAGAGGGCAGTATGAGGAGGGATCGTGAATAGTTCTGCTTGACAGCAGATGTGCGAGGGCAGAGTGCAAAGACCTGAAGCTAGAAACTCTCAAGTTAAAACATTCCTTGCAACACGTACTTCTGCTTATCCACTTTAGGCCTCCCCTTATCTAAATCAGAGGCTGTTACGAGGGATCAGCTATCTATAGAAAGCACTTTAAGCACGTAATATAGATTGTAAATGGTGCTAAGGGTACAGATTGCTGCTATTAGTCCTTAACACACAAGGTGTAAGGCTCAAGGCCATTGGAAGAACCAGGAGCAAAATTGGAATCTGCCAAAGCTCTCCACCCCTGATTACAGTCCTAAAAAGATTTCCAGGTAACCGAATGAGAGTAATTCTCTGCTTGGTTAGAGTAGACAATGCTGGATTCATGGTCTGATTTAACAGAAGGCAGCTTCATATGTTCAAAGTGAGTCAATGTGGCTTGCTTTTGGCAAAACATACTTTGGCTTGCAGCCTTAGTGTGCTGGAGGCCTGGCAACAAGCAAGAGTAGAATTTAAGTCCCTCTAGACTAGAGCTTTCCACACTTTTCATGTTGGTGACACACATTTTAGACATACATCATTGTGTGACACAGTAATTCAGTTTTACTAGCAAACCAGAGGTTAAACTAACCGATTACACATGTGCAGTAGTAGAGGTGTATCCAGGGTGGGGAAAGGCAGCCTCCCTACCCGACCCTGGCCTGCTGCCATTGCTCTCACCAGGAAAAACCCTGGTGAGGGCAGTGACAGTGGGAAAGGCAGCCCCCTACCCAATCCTGACCCACTACTGCTGCCCTTGCCAAGGAAAGACCCCGGGGAGGGTAGTGGTAGCAGGAAAGGCAGCCCCCTACTCGATCCTGACTTGCTGCTTTCACCCTTGGTGAGGAAAGACCCCAGTGAGAGCAGCAGCAGCGGGAATAGCTTGGGTGAGGGGAGTCTTTCTCAGCCTAGGAAGGTGACACACCTACACACTTCAGGCGACACACTAACGTGTCACAACACACCATTTGGAAAGCCCAGCTCTAGACATCCAGATACACTTGCTTTGTATTAGTCCTGGCAAGTTGATGGACTACCAAGAAGACAAGGACCTGGCGTGTCCTGACACCTTATGTGCAGCTAAAAGAGATGTGAGAGCAAGGACGAGAAGAAACTTGCTGTGAAAGAAAGCAGCCCAATTCTGGTGATGTTTAGTTATGTGTGGGTCAGCTTCTGTAGAATTAGATTTGGGCACACGCAGGGCACAACAAGGTATGTGTATGTGTGTATGTATGTGTGGAACATTTCCATGGGCAAGCGCTTTCCCACGGCTGTCCTCTCGTCTGTTCGAGCTTCTCCTAGAAGACAGAAATGCTGCTTCTTAAAAGATACAAGATGAATCATTAACTTGAAGGAATATAAACAAGTAGCTTAGCTAGCACTGGAGCCTCTTGGAACACTGTGTTCCTTCCTCCAAGATTAAAAAAAAAGCCATTGAAAAGACAGAACAGAGTCCCATGATATTGTGTTAGAGCAAGCTTCACAGATAAGAGCCCTACAAAGAGGGAAATTCTGTACACCTTGATAGTGACAGGGTAGATTTCCCCATTACCTCTTACAAAGAGGCTTGCTGTTAAGTTGCTCACCTCTTGGGAAGCCTCAGCCCACAAGCCAAACCTTTCAGCAATCATCTGATGGATTTCTCGTTGCCGATCCTTCTTCCTCACGCTTTCATAGCTTGGCAGGCGTGGTTGCTCCCATGGTGGAAGCTGGTAGCTGCTGGGGGGTCCAACACAGAACAGCTCGTCACCCTTCATACATAAAGAAATGAAGAAACAAACAAAAAATAATCATTTTGCTTAGCTGGCTGAACTTTTAAGAAGCTGCATGATTTGCCCACATTAAGAATAGTTTGGACAGGTATGTTCAATTATTGTGTACCAGGACAGGACATATTAGTCCCCTAGATTCATGTTTTGTTGTTGAATTCACACAGAAGTAAACCTACGGAGCATCATCTGCACAGTTGCAAACAATGGAGGAAATCCTGTCGGTTAGTCTTAACTAGAGTAGAGACATTCAGGCAATTGTTCAATGGTGAATCAACACATAGGTAAATCCTGTTGATTAAATAGACCTACTCTATTTAGAAATGGCAACAGAATTTAGGACAAAATATCTAAATTTCAGCCACTTGGCAAGCACAACTTTGGCTCCACCATTCCCATGTAATGTGAGAAGTTTGAAATGCCCCAGGCTGTTTTTCAGCAAACCGTGATGCTGCAAATCAGAAATGACAAGCTCTAGTTGTTGGAAGGTTAACCCCATTCAAGGGAAACTGATTTTTCTTCTGCTGGAATTTTCCCTGGGGTCAAGAAATACAAGAAGCATTGAGCTGAACTGTAACCACAACCCTAAGAACATGACGATTCTTACTGGCTTCAGATAATGCTCCACCACTCTCACACAATGTAAAGTGTTACTTTTTAATGATAGTACAGAAGAGTTAAAGCACGTACATTTGAATACTGATTTAGCTAGAGTTCAGGAATGTTATCCCACTACCTTTGCCCTTCCAGGTCCTAAGTAAATAAGCCTACCTCACCATACAAAATCAGCCAAAATATTCTACCCAAGCAATCAAGATAATGTAGTGTAGTCTAACAGCTCCCCACAAGAAGACTGCAGCTCTTTGAAAGAGGCCTACAAGAACTAGTCTTTCACGCTTATCCATAGCCTACCCAAGAAATGTTGGGAGCAAAGCAATCAGGAGCGTCTGACTGGGCCTTCTCATGTTTTATGCCAAACAAACCCAGACTATCCAGTGAACATGAATACTCAGAGAGCTTCTGTGAGCTCATTAAGAAGTATCCTTGTTTGAGGCACCTGTTTGCACACACATATTTGACTCATGCTCTGCACTTTAGGAATATGCTTTATGACATTTTAACTGTCTACCTGAGAAAAGATTGTGTACATAGAGGCGTTCAAAAGAAAGCATACTCTGTTCTTTCACAGGGCATGCTATTCTGAATATTTTACAGTATGGATGTCAAAATGCATTATTTGCATACAACCCACAGCCTGTGAAATGCTAGATCTTTGATGCCTACCTCTCTCCCTATGGTAATGGGTATAACAGAGATGATCAGAGACACTCAGGCAGTACAGTTCAGGAAAAGCTACACCTCACTGTTTAGCAGAAACTGGTTGCCAAGCCATCTTGTCATTCTGCTGCACATGTAGATTGGTTGTCAAGCGAAACCACTAATAATTAGGCAATAATTAGTAGTTATCAAACCTATAATTAGTAACAATACAAATAAATGTTCAAGAGGAAGTACAAACATTTTCCTAATGTTAGCTGCAATGCTAGCAAATTAAGGCACAATTTCTGTGGCTTGTCTGACAAACTCAATCCCATTGTTTGCACCTGGGCATCCTGCATCCAAAAGGAGGGACAATCTACTCCTTTCTTCTTGAAGAAGGCACCATCTATACAGTGGTGCAGCTTCCTCACTCAAGTGACCAGACTAGGGGAGAGTAAAGCTGTTGCTGATGTTTGAATCAGTTTCTATAACTGTTTTAGACGGGGGGGGGCAATTTGTGGCTCTCCAGAGATTGTTGGGCTGCAACTCCTCTCAACGCTGTCCACCACAGCCAGTGGCAAGGGATGACAGAAGTTGGGAATGCAACAAGGTCTGGAGGGCAACACACTCCCCACCTCTGTATTACACAATAGATCCAGTGCTTATTCTTTTAGAACCCCTCCGTATGGCACAGATGGGCAAAGTGGGCCCATGGGCAGAAGGTATCTCCTGGGGGCTCTGGTATGGCCACCATCCTCATTCACCCCTGCCCCTCACAAACACACATTTTAAAACCGAGGGGAAAAAAACTCCTCAGCTCTCAGGAGCTGCAGAACACAATGTCACAAAGCTTTTTTTGGTGAGGAGTGGTGGATTGTTTTAGGCCACAGGGTGCTTATTCAAAAAACAGACATGATTTCACTCTCCATTTGGGGAAAAAGGCGTTTCCAGGACATCAAATAAAGCAGCACCACCTCCCCGCAATGTCAGTTGTGGCAAAATTGCTCCCCACAGTGTATAGAAGGCATGATGGGATGTATTTTTCATTTTTAAAAAGAGTAAAATTCAGAGACTGGGGGCAAATTCTGCTTTGCCAGATCCAGCATCTTAGGGAAGTTATGTCCACCCCGGCTAATAAGCTAGCAAGGCACTTTGAAAGTCTGTATCTACCCTGCCCTGTTTTGGAAAACTCTATCTGATCACCTTAACTGCACTGAAGATATTGGCCTGACCATTTCCAGCTGTGGGTTTTGCAGATTCAAGGTGAGCCAGTATGCTTGTCACATGCTCTCAATTTAATCTACCTCCAGGGCTGGCCATATGGCGAAGCAAAGGCAGCAGATGTGAAGTGTGATGAAAGGGCAGCAAACTGTCAATCATTTAAATTGCAATTATTGTGTTTTTATTGCCAGGAAAATGGACAGGTGCCTGCAGGATATTCTGCCTTGTCTGCTGAAATAATTTGGCGTTAGGTATGATGTGCCTTGACTTAGGAGAATGTGGGGTAGACACAGCACACTGTTCCACCTCAGGCTGCCCAACATCTTAGATTAAGCCTACCAACTTCATAGACTTGTGGAGAAGGTAAAGAAGGGAGACTTTCCCCTGAGCTACTTGGGGGACACACTGAGACAATGGTACAACTACTACTATGTTTATATTTATATCTCACTTTTCCCCCAAAATTGGGACTCAAAGTGGATGACAATTTAAAAGAACAATACAATTAGAAACATACAAAAAGGAAACATTAAATTAGAATTGAACTATTTACAATATTTAAACAGTTTGTCACCCAAATTAAAAGAATAAAATGCAATTAAAAAGACAAAAAGCTTGTAAAAACAGTGCAGTGAAAACAATACAGCACCTCTTAGTCTATTCTTTAAAAACATTCTGTTTTAAAAGTCTGCCAGAATAAACAGGTTTTAACCTGCCGATGGAAAGACAAGGAGGGGGCCATTCTGGCCTCCCTGGGAAGGGAGTTCTGGAATCTGGGGCAGCCACCAAGTAGGTCTTCTCTTGCATCCCCACCAACCCTGCTTGCAAGGGTAGAGAGACTGAGAGAAGGGTCTCTTCTGATGATCTCACAACCTGGGCCAGCTCATACAGGGAGATACGTTTTGCCAAATAGCCTGGACCTGAGCCATATTAGGGCTCTATAGGTTACTAGTGTACATATCCGGCGTTGCCCAGGATTTTATTTTCTCATAGGTAATACCTGTTAGAAAGATTTGAGATCCTGTGTCTCTAATTCCCCAAACTATCTTGTCCAGTACCTGTAACTTTTCCCCATATTCCCCAATCCAGTCTTTTATATATTAGATAACCAGCACTTTAAATTGTGCCTAGAGACAAACTGGCAGTCAGTGGAGCCGTTTCAACAAGGTATAATATTGTCTCTGTGCCTTGCCCCTATTAACAGTTTGGCTGCAGTTCTTTGGACCAAATGAAGTTTCCAAACGCTCTTCAAAAACAGCCCCAGGAAGAGTGTATTATAGCAGAACAAATGGGATGTAACCAAGGCATGTACCACTGTCACCAGATCTGAATCACAAGGAACGGGCACAGCTGGCACGCAAGATTTATTTGTTTTATTAACTAATTTTTACTTACCAAATACTCATATAAACAAGTCCAACATATCACTTACAAAATTTTAACAAGTTCCATAAAATATAGAACAACTGTTTTCTTCCATAAATACAGTTGGTATATTCCCATATCACATCTACCCTCCTCCCTTCCCAACCCTTGAATCCCTAAATACAATATTGTGTATTTTGTATATAATTTGTCGCTTTCCCTCCCTCCTTCCCTCTGTACTCCCTCCTTACCCTACAATCCTTATTACACATTTCCCCCAATCCAAATCCCATCTTGAGTATGTCTTAAACTAAACCTCATAAATGTGTATCTTTTGGTTATCATATTCTCACTCTAATATTTTATTACCTAATAAGGTATATTTTTCATTTGTTATTTTTTCATTCTACATTCCACCCTTAATATAGAAGGTACCACATCAAATCTACTCTTCTTTCCTATAAGATCTACTTCTCCTTTACCCATTTAGTAGTTGGATTTCATTGTTTTTTCAAACTGTTGATTTGAGTTTCCTTTCAACATGCTGGTCAGTTTTTCCATTTCTATAACATCCATTATTTTGATCTTCCATTCTTCTAAGGGAGACTCTGTTTCTTCTTTCTAGTACTTTGCGTAGCACAACCTTGCTGCAGTGATTAAATTTAGCAGGATCTTCTCTTTTGTTTTCATTTGGTTATTCCTCTCTATCATATTTAATAAGTATGTTTCTGGGGTCATCTCAGATTTACCATCAAGAATCTTTGTAATATTGTCATGGATTTTTTCCCAGTATTTCTTGGCTACTTGGCATGACCATGATATATGAAAATAAGTCCCTGCTGCTCTTCAACACTTCCAGCATTGGCCGTTCCCTTTACGTGTTATCTTCTTCAATTTCTGAGGAGTCATATACCATCAGTGGATCATCTTGTAAAAGTTCTCTCTCAGACTTAAACTTTGAGTAAATTTTATGTCTTCATTCCATGCTCTTTCCCATTTTACCAACTCAATGTTATGACCAATATTTGTGCCCGCTTTAACATAAAGTCCTTTATTTGTTCTTGCTCCATCTCTATTTCTAATAATATTCTGTAAAGTTTTGAGATTGTTTTTGTCTGGTTCTCCATCAAAATTTCATCTATTTTATTCTCTTCTTTCTCCAACCCAGTAATTTTTATATCTGTTTTGAACCTTTATTTTAGTTGTCTATATGGAAACCAATTCAGTTTGAGATTCTGGTCACTTAATTCTTCTCTGGTCTTCAACACTGAGGTTCTTCCTTCTCATTTTATTAGATCTTTATACCTTAGTATTTCTCCTGATTTAGTTTCAGTTATTTTGAAAGCTTCTTGAGGTGATGTCCAAATTGGTAACTTGTTGTAAAATTTCCTGTTGATGGTCTGCCACACTTTGATGGTCTCCTCACAAAATGGTCTCTAAAATCTCTGTTTGCCTTTGTTTTCCTACCACAAAGGTAGCCGTGCCAGCCAAATCTAACAACGAAGCCTTCTAATTCCAGTAGTTTTTTATTTTCCAGTTGTATCCAATCTTTGATCCAGGGTAACACAATCTAAGCAACATGCTTGGCAATATACTTTTAAATGGAGTAGTCCAAATCCTTCTCTCTCCTTACTATCTTGTAGTGTTTTCAATTTAATTCTCGGTTTTTTTCCTGCCCATATAAACTTCAATAGCTCTTTATTCCAATTTGCAAATGGCTTCTCGTTGCTTATTACTGGAAGGTTTTGAAACAAAAACATGAATTTTGGTAACACTGCCATTTTTATTGTATTTATTCAACCTAGTAGTGAGAGATTAAATTTATTCCATTTTGGTAGATTGGTCTTTATTTGGTTCCAAGTTCTTTGACAATTGTTATTGTAAAGTTCTGAATTTTTCTTTGTGATATAAATTCCTAAATATTTAACTTTTTTGTCAATATGAAAACCTGAAATCTCCTTCAACTCCTCCTCTTCTTTTTTCAACAAATTCATTGTTAATAATTCTGAAGCTGGCCACCTGGCCATAATCCTTCAATTTGTCTAAAAGTCTGGGAAGTGTATCTTTTGGCTCTTCCAGAAATTCTACCATGTCATCGGCATATGCTCTTATTTTGTGTTCATTCTTCTTTATTTTAACCCTTCTTATCTGGCTTGTCTCTCTGATCTTATTATTCAATATTTCCAATGTCATAATAAAAAGAAGGGGCAATAATGGGCTGGCATACAAGATTTAAATGTGCAAAAGCACTTTTGGCGACCATACAAACCTGGGCCTCCAGGTTCAAAGTTGAGTCCAGGAGTACACTCAAACTGAGAACCTGTGTCTTCAGGGAGCATGTGACTTCATCTAACACAGAATCCCTATTCCCTCATCTGCCCTCTGATTGACCCAAAAGCACCTCTGTCTCATTTGGATTAAGTTTCAGTTTGTTTGCCCTCATCCAGTCCATTACTAATGACAGACACAGGCTTAGGACCAGAATAGCCTCCTTAGATTAAGGTGGAAAGGAACAGTAGAGTTGCATGTCATCCACATATTGATGCCATTGCACCCCAAAACGGAAGACAACCTCTCCCAGCGATTTGATGTATGTGATAAATAGCATAGGAGACAAAACAGAACCACACAGACCAAAGGCCAGAGGTTGAACAGGAGTCCCCCAGCACCAGCCTCTTGTTTTGCCCCTCCAGGCAGGAATAGAGCCACCATAAAACAGCACCTCCAAGTCCTATCCTCGCAAAGCAGCCAAGAAAGGTACCATTATCGATGGTACTGAAAGTTGAGACGTCCAGCAGAACTAAGAGTGGCACACTTTTCCTGTCCAGTTGCCTGTGTAGGTCACTCACCAACATGACCAAAGCTGTCCCTGTCCCTACAGCCAGGCCTGAAATGGATCTAGATAATCCATTTCATCCAGAAACCCCTGAAGTTGGGAGGCCACCACATGCTCCAATACCATTCCCAAAAATAGCAGCTTAGACACTGGCCAATAATTATCCATTATAGAGGAAATCAGAGATGACCTGTTTTAACAAAGATCTCACAACTGCTTTCTTTAGGCAAACTGGAACTCTGCCTTGCTGTAAGGAAGCATCAACTACCCCCTTCACCCACTCAGCCATTCCCCCTCTGGTCTGTTTGATAAGCCAGGAAGGGCAAGGATCTGGCACACATGTGGTGGCTCTCACCTCTGCAAGGATCCTGTCCACATCCTCAGGTTACACAAACTGAAAATTATCCAGTAACACTTGACAAACAGAAGCCAAGGTTACATCCACTGGAACTGTACCAACTACAGCATCCAAGCTGGAGTGGATCTAAGTGATTTCAGATGCAAAGTGCTGTGCAAATTCTTCACAGCAGGCTGATGGGTGGTCTGCATTTCCACTTGAGGATCAGTATAGTAGACCTCTGACCACCTGAAACAGTTCTGTCTGATGGCTCCTTGCAGATGAATGTCAGCAGCAAAGAATAATGTCTTTGCTGTCCACACTGCCATAGATTAAGCCTTCAAACAATCTCTAGTCCATGTTCATTCAGACTCACTCTGAGTCTTCTGTCAGTGTTGCTCTTGTCTGTGCCTCACTCAGTCCATCCCCCCTTCCAACCCCCCTCTTTTGTGGGCTGTGCTGGCCTCCCTAACCAAGCCCCCCACCAAGTGCCAAGCTCCTTCTACAGACAGGGCGCTCCCCTGGACATATGATCTATCCTCACCTGCATGCCAGGATTTTCAGTAGTGCTTGTCTCCAGATGTTGTGCTCCAGACTGAGGCCCCACCAGTCGTTGGCTGCTGCTGAAATATGGAGGGGGACAGTCCTACAGAATGTTAAAAAGAAATAAGGGCTTACATTAATGTGTAAGTCAAGCCCTATGTATCCCCACCTCTTTCCTTCCTTTCTTCTTTGCAACCATTCTTTTAAAAAACCAACAAAACATTAGCAAATAGAAATATAAAAAGAGGGAAAGAGAGAGAACAAAAAAAAACTGCTATAGGCTACCTCTTGGTGCGTTCGGGTTAGGTGCAACAAGCTGGTAGGACTGGAGAGAACAAAGGTAACAAGCTAACTATGAAAAACATTGATTCTACTATATCCTTGGGGCAATCATACATATAATGTGCATTTATGAGACCAAAAACCTCAGAATTTCATTCAAATGCCCAAGAGCACTTAAAATCCTGGCTGAATGCCATGCACAGGAGAGCCAGAAATCAACTGGAAGCGAGCAGAGGTTTTATTATTTTCCCAAATGAAACAAAACATTCCTTCTTCACTGTATCTCCCCCCTTCACACCTTCTGACACATATCCCTTGAAGGGAGGAATACATTTTATTCCATCCCCACAAAACAAAACCAACCCCCCCCCAAACCAAAGTGGGGCTGATGCTTAAAAAAAAGGGGGGGGAGTCCCATACAGCTATGGAGACCGGGGTTCAAATTCCCACTTAGCCATGAAGCTCACTAAGCAACTTTGCCCCAGTAATTATCTTGCCTAAGTCACAGGATGGTGTTACAACTGGGAGGTGCAGAGCTCTCTGGAGAATAAGGTGGGATATCAATGTAGCAAAATAAGATGCAAATATACATTGTCAAACTAATCTTTTTATGCTTCCTCTGTACATGTGACAGTGTTTGGAGGGGGGATGTGTGTATCACAAAGCACTGACACAGGGACATTGCTTGCTGCAAAAACAAAAAAACAGGGCCTTCCCCTAGAAGTAGAGTATGTGCTCACAGGGAACCATCTTCCTCAAAAGCCTGTGTGTGTCATGCAACTGTGTGTTCATATCATGACTAAATGAACCCTTTGTGAGTTCTTGTGACGCAGGATCAACTGAAAAGTTCCCCTTTGTAAAAGAGACACCGAGACATTTCTGCACTACACTGTTATAGCGCTATCATTCCACTTTCAACATCCTATGAATCCTGGCGTTTACAGTTTAGGGAGGGTATTTAGAATTCTCAGCCGAAGAGCTCTTTGGCATCAGTATGATTAGAGAGGTTTTACTGGTGACTTTGAGAGGCTGGTCTCTTATTTAATTTGAAAAAAATTGTTATTTTAAAAGTATATATTATTTTGTATTTTATAATTTTAGCAATTATCAATGTGCCTTTCTGCTGCTGCTGCTGTTGTTGTTTTTACTCTTATTTTTACATGTTTGAAACAGTCTGAAGACTTGTTCAATAAAGATGTGTGTGAGTAACATTCAGTAAACTACAAACCCCAGAATTCCACAGGATGTTGAAAGTAGAATAATAATAGCACTGTAACAGTGTAGGGCGGAAAGAGCCTCAGACCTATTATTTTTTTCATGTGAAAGACACCTTTGCTGAATCATTCACTGAGGGCACCATTCTCTGCAGCCATTCATTTTCAACTAAGCTTCACTTTTCTGGCTGGGCCCACTCTGAGTTATGCAATTTATGGCAAAACAGTATTCAAGTCCTTCCAGTCCCAAGAATTAAACTTTTGAAGAACAAAGAACTGCTACATCTGGGCCGGCAGAAGGGAGCATGATGGACACACCTCTTCCATCTGCAGTGCAGCTGGGCAGTTTCCCAGGCTGCACTGGGGCAGGAAGCGCCTTCATTGCGCTTCTGGCACTTCCACAGGACAGGTAAGTGTGGGATGGTGGCGTGATCGAGGGTCATTGGCGAGGAAAGCCTGTCAATGATTTAATCCATGATCACGCCTGGGGACAGGAGAAGAGTGGGACCCCGTCATGCACAAGCATCATTGCGGTCCCGCTCCTCATCATCTGGTCCCCACGCCGGGATGGGAGGACACTGTGGAAAGGGCCTAAGAGGTAACATGATAGCTACTGTTAAATATTTGAAGGGATGTCATGTAGAAGATGGAGCAATTTGTTTTCTACTGCTCTAGAGAACATGTACCAATGGATTGAAATTACAAGAAAAGAGATTCCACCTAAACATTAAGAATGACAAGAGCTGCTCAGCAGTGGGATAGCTTGCTTCAGAGGGCAGTGAACTCTCCTTATCTGGAGGTCCTTAGATAGAGTTTGGATGGTGGCTGAAGAAGTGTCCAGCCTTCTCTCCACAGAGAGGTGCTTTGTGACAGGCAACTGCAGGGATCCCTTCGGATTCTTGTTGCAAAGTGTGTCATTGCCAGGAGAGGGCTGGATGTGTCTTTGCTCACCATCCTGCTCCCCAGTCCCTCAGAAATTCCTGTGTCGGTGGTGCTGCCTGCCTTCTAAGTTTTGGAAGGCTGCATTGAGAGATTTAGCTACATGTCCTGATCCAGCCTCACAGCCCATATTCTGTTGTTGTCATCATCATCAACAAAAGCAGCAGCATTTAAATCCTGGTGCATTCAGCCATGTGAGTGTTGAATTACTGTTGCCGCCTCTTTTTTTTCTGAACGGTTCCCTGTCTGAGGTGTTCAACCATGTTCCCGTGAACAAGTGGAATATGAGCTTGAAGGGCTACTATGAGTCAAAGATTCAGTCTTTGCATTTCAACCTACTTTTTTCTTCTTTTTCTGTGATAAAGAACCTGACTGTACAGGTCTGCCCTTTTGAGACAAGTCTCTGCAGGTGGTACTGCCTGAACGAGAAGCATTAGACCTTCACTCTCTTCCAACAAATCCTTTTATGAGCAAAAATAATGAGATCTCAGAACAGCTCTGAAATCTGAATCTGGGATTTGAAAAGCAAGGCACAAACAAGTATAAACCAGATGTTGCCTCTTTATTTACGCCTGGCGACCAAACTGATGTACAGTCTTGATTCACCTGGTCCTGAGTCTGGATAGCCAGGTCCATGCTGAAGACAGGTGTGTTGTGAAGTTATCAATGCCATTCATACACCAGGGGAGCCAATTTCGAGAGGTCCAGAGCCCTCGGGGGACTGTATGTTCACTCCAACCTTCACTTGAAAAAGCCCACCCCCCAAAATGGTACATAGTGATCACTAGGAGGTGTGATGGGGCATTTTATTATACTTTTGGAGGGCCCAATCTGTTTTATCCCTGTAAGGGTCTTCTTCCAAAACTTTGAAGCAACTTCTGAGTCACTTCCAGTTTTAAAGAAAAGTCCTCTCCTTGACCTAAAACAGTTTTCAGCCAAAAAAAGTTGGAGCATGGGAGGAAAACTGGAGAAGGCCATGGTTTCACTTGGTCCCTGAGGGTCAAGCTTTGCCACCCCTGTCATGCACTAATTTTTTCAATGCATCTTCACATTCAATGCATACAACCAGCCTGCTTGTAGCAGGTTTTCTGTTAGTATGGTGACCATGATAAAACAGGACCTCCATATGCCCAGTGAAGTGACAAGACGGCCAACTCTGCCTGCAGACAGAGTCAGGTTAGAAGTACATGGTCACAAGATGGCTCAAAGGAAAGACTGGGGAACCTGTGGTAGTCTAGAGTCAGCCAAACTACTATTCCCATCATCCCGCAGCACCAGTCAGTCTAGCTGAGGCTGATGGAGATTAGAATCTAGCAACTTTTGGAGCCCGTCTGAAGGCTTATTGAGTGGTTCACTGGATGGGGCAACAGTTGATTGCAAGTTGAGACACCAGGATTAATCAAATGCAGGAGCAGGTGGTGGATGTATTGTCAAGGAGGGAGTGGTAAATCCACTCTTGGTTTTAGGGCTGCTCTTTCTGCAGCTGCTTGGGGTTATATAGGAGTTACCTAAGCAGTGGATACTATTCACAATGGGGATTCAGTACCAGGAGAACCCAGAGTAGCTGTGGGAGGAGCACTCATGAAATCAAGAGGGGTATGCTGCCCTCATGGCAATGGATCCACCAACTGCCCCTGATCACATGCAAGCTCCCCCTGTGACCACTCTATTGTTTGGCTTCATGGAGATCTCACCACACAGTTGGAGATCAAACTTTCAAGCCAGGCACAACACAGTAAGCTTTTAAGAGTCCACTGGGTGAAAGTCTGCTGGAGTACCCCTATAAATTCAAATGGCATACTGCCACAAGCCCAGGGCACTGCAGCTTTGTGTAAGTTCTTAAGAGATGAAAGAGTTCCATTTTGAAAGCTGCCAAGGTGAGGCAAGAGGCAAGTGGGCAAGTGCATTTACCCCAGCCGAAATCAACAACAACTACAAATACACACCAATCAAGCACTATGTCATCTTGACAGCCACTGAACTGTAGGTTTATAAATAGTCCAGAACCATTCAGGAGGACTAAGCTAATTCTGGCCTGATTTCATGAGCTGAAAAGACTCTCTTTCATTTTGCCTAGGATTTCTTAACAAAAACAGAGCTTATATTACAGTAGTCTTTTAAGGTGAGGATGTACATGATATCCAAAAATTGTATACAAAGATGCCTCTCCCCAAAATAAGCTCATCACTGAATGACAACATTTTTGCCCGGGTCAGGAATGACACAGATGTCAGCTACTTCAAGGTAATGTTGGGAAGTAACTCTTCTGACAGGAAAGGGAACCATCAGTCCCATACAACTGGCCTACTGGGGATTCAGCCTGACCCACAAAGATTACCTCAAAGGAAGGTTCCTCACAGGGACAGAAGGCAGGAGAAAGACAAGCTTCACTCCCCACCATATACAAGGGGTGGGAAGAGCAAAACACAGTCAGACAGTGTTTTGAGAGCTGGCTGAGCCTTTATGTTAGGAGACAGCTGAAGAGCATTTTTTGCAGCATGTAACATAGACTGAGGAAGAAATCCTTTGAGGCTTTATCACTCAGTAGGTTTGCCAGACTGAAAAATGAAGAGGCTCCTACACCTTTAATAGTTGTGCAGAAGAGAGAATTTCAGCAAGTGTTGGACTGTTATACCACCAGATAATGAGCAGCACGTGCTCAAATTTCCTTTTCTGCCTAACCATTAAAGGTAAAGGAGCCCTTTCCAGTTTTCACTCTAGCAAGTCTGTCTCTGAACAATGGACTAATCTGGATTTTCATCTGTTTAAGCATAAATTAATAAGCAGAGCAGCTCCCTGATACAGGAAACACAGAAGAACTGAAAACCCTGCATACAGCCTTCTGCCCATCCTCTCCAAGTGTGGATCTTTACAATGTCTAACGTGGAGATGGGGTGAGGTGAAAGCAGCAGGAAGACCCTGAAGCAGCCTACCTTTCTTCTAGTAGTTCCCTTTCCCCCCAATGCTTGCAAACAAATATCACTCATGGAAAAAGTGTGTTTTGTGTGCGGGTGTGTGGGAGGGGAGGGAGAGAAGAAGGGAAAATGTTCTCTCTTTGGTTGTCCCCAGTTGTGAGCTCTGGAAAGTATAATACCGGTTGCTGGGATACCGGCAACCAAGAGTGGCATTGTCTGTATTTACCCGTGCCTTATGGTAGCATGCCCTGCTGTGTTCCATCCCTGCAGAAAAGAGAGGGAGGCCTGGCTCTGAAAGAGTGTGCCAAAGAGGGAAGGAGGGGCACCATTCTCTGTGGCACAGAGGGGACCCATCATGGCCCTAGTGACATGAGTCACCCCAAGAGCATTACACTTTATCCTGCTTTTGCACTTGAATTATGCATGTGCATGTGCGCATGCGTGTGCACACACACACGCGCACACACACACACACACAACCCAATAGTTACATTCCACAGTCAAAAGCTGCCAAATGGACAGAGGCTCAGGTGAAAGGGCTTTGTTGGCAGACATGAGTAGGAAGTAAGCAGGGACCTTAGGAGTCCCTTGGTGCACAGCACTAAAACCCAGCAGGAGAGAACTGCAATAGACTTTGAGCTGCTCTCCAGCCAGGAGGAAAAAAAGGGCAGGGGGGTTGACGCTGTTTTGTACGCAGTGTGAGATCAGGAGTTTGCAGAAGTACCCTCAGAAAAAGACCAAGCAGGGTGCCTAATGTTTCCCTTCAATCCAAGCCTTGCACAAAAGAAAATAGTTTTTTTATGCAGGATCAAGGGTAGGTGGGTGGGCTACGAAGCCTGGTGGGCAGGACTTCTGGAAAAGCTGGAAAAAGGCAGATGGGATACTCACATATTGACTGGGGCTCTGGAAGAAACGGCAAGAGCACAGAAACTGGCAGCACAGAGGGTCTCGGTGGTACAAAAGCAGCAGCAGCACCAAAATGGCCACGATGAATACAGAGGAAGAAACTGCTATCAGAAAAGAGAAAAGGGGAAAAAATTGAGAGTGCTGCACAGCCTTGGACCTACCTCACCACCAGCACTGCAGCTGAAGTCTCCAGAGAAGGGGCACCTCACAGCAGCCTCCTGCACCTGGTGTCCTCAAGATGTGTTGGACAACTCCCTTCACCCCCAATTAGCACAGCATGCTAAAAATGACGGAAGCTGTGGTCCAGCACATCGGGAGAGCCCTAGCCCGAAACTAAATCCAACCGGATCAGGAGAGAGGGACCAGGCCAGTATTCTTATGTGATATAATGGCACTATCCCAACCTAAGAGCAAAGACACAAAGAATTTGCACAGGCTCAACAGAATTATGCATCACAGAACTACGTCCCTAAAGGAGGACTCAAACGGTCCCACTAAGAATTGACAAAAGAAAAGTTACAAAAAGTACCATCATTCTGGCCACCATAATTGTTCTGGCCTTTCTTCCCCAATGAAAGTTCACACTCTTCGTAGAAAGAATGGATGTTTGTGTAAAATCAAATTTTGAAACAAAAAGGTTTACAATCAAAATACACTATGCTAACACAGCAAATTTATTCCAGTTTCAACATGTATCCCAATGGCAAACCCTGAAGTCTGTAGTCTAGATTTGTAGCATTCCAGCATCAGTGGACAAACAGACAAACAATGAATTATTTCCTTGGCCCAGGGTTGTAAACAGCTCCTTGCCTGCCTACCTATGGCAAATGAAATCTGTCTTTTTTACGAACTGTGGGGGGAAAATGGTTCTGTTCATATGCCAGGAGTGATTAATGCAGATATATGTGAGCTATTAGATATACCTGTGGACTAGTGGCCTCATTTACAAGGTGGAATTGGACCAATTTTTGTTGCTAGATGAGTGACAGTAGCAAGAGTTTTACTGTAATAGCTGAAATAGAGCCAAAAGTTACAGATAAAAATAGGGACTGCAAAAAGAGACATTCTCACACAACCAAACCTCTGCATATTTATAAACATGCAAGCATCTGAGTTACAGAAAACTTTACCAGGTGGATTGGAAAGACAGCTACTTCTCTGGGACCAGCAATTATCTACAGAATTTCTGTTCAGTATGTTATCATGGCAGACATGGTTGAGGTCTCTCCCTATAGTCCATAAACAAAGTAGCTTTAGATTGTAAGCTCCTTTTGAGCGGGAGAAAGTTATAAAGCAGCCTAACATTATAAGCTCTTGGTGGGAGAGAAACTTTCCAAGCCTGTTTATAGTTAAATAAATAGATACAATGAATTCTTCAGCGAGCTAAGACAAAAGACAAAAGGAAGCGAGCAAAGTGAGCTAAGACAAAACAAAAACAAAACAAAATAAACTTCTCATCCAGTCTCCTAAAAAGAGTTTTTTTGCTTCTTTATTTCCTTTTGTAACAGCCTCGGACTACTGTGTGATAAATTTCTCTCTAGGGGTTTGGTGTTAGAAGAAATTTTTCTCTCAAGCATCGCAGACTAGTATTTTCCAAGTAATGTGTTGTTCTAAAAAGAACGGTGATGCCATCATGTCAGCATTTTCTGGCTTTCTGTTCCAATTCACTGGCTGTTTCTTGAGGGACGGAGCAGAAATATGAAGTTCCTTTCAAAAACAAAAACAAAAACACTAGAAAGACACGAAAGAGAAAGACACAAGACAGTGGTGTCTGTGAGTCTCCTCAGAATGTGAAGTTTAGGTCCTGACATTTTTTTTATCTGCCTTGGAGACATCAAGAGGCAACCACTAAACCTTAGAATATGTGGCTCAGAAATAAGATGTTTTCCGGGGTTGCTCCAAGATATTGTGCTGCCTGAGGCAAATAACAAGGTCGCTCCTACTTCTGCTCTACATACAAAAGCCAACAGAAATCACCCTTAAAATTTCACTTCAGTATTGACTACATTAAATGCAGTGGATTAGTTGAGCAGGGTGTGGATGTGGCTGTGAGAGATTATATGATACACAGAGCTCTGCCCTCCAACACTGGGGAATGATGATGGTGAGGTGACAGTCTCAAGAGGAACATTGTGATGCTCACAATATATGCCCTCAATACCTTTGCCGTTTGTTTCACTCTGTTTAATGGAAGGAGCAGCCCTCTATACACAAAAAGTATAGTTTTCTCACCCAGGCTAACTGTTATAATTAAGAAGAAAAATCCTGAAAGACTCATCATCCCTTCAGGCATGGTGAAGTACAATCTTTCCCTTGGCCATAGGCCCTCTGACTCAGAAAAGCTGCAGAAAAGTCAATCTGAATCAGGCCAAAGTCCTCCCTAGTACAAACATTCTTATTCCACAGAGGCCCACAAAAATGGTGAAAATAGACCTGTACGGTACGTAATGTGGCAAGAAATGGGTAAGTGTAACTATGAAATGTGTAAGAAGAAGTAGGGATGGAGGAGAACAATCATGAAGTGAGCAATGTTGACCAAAGTTCTGGAACTCTTTACCAAGAGAGACTAATTTTTTCTTTTGACATGAGGTGAAGACTTTTAAAAAACTCTGCAGGCTACTAAGAGGGGTTGTTAACGGTTGTGCAACAGTGGCTTCAGAGCCAGCACGGTGTAGTGGTCTGAGCGCTGGCCTACGACAATGGAGAGCAAGGTTTTCTGCTTGGACATGAAAACCCACTGGGTGCATCACACACTCTCAGCCCCAGAAAACCCTGTAATAGATTCACCTTAGGGTCACCATGTATCAGAAACAACTCGAAGACACACCACCACCACCACCACCACCACAACAGTGGCCTCATTTACTAAGGTGTATTAGACCCCCGTTTTCTTAGGGACATGTTTCTACATTGTTTTCTAAAATGAGCTTTTCTCTTTCCATTAATTGTATTCTTCTTTTATTTAGTGTTATTATGAGATGCCTTGATTCTTCCTTTTGGAAGGCAGACAGGAAACAAACCCAGTAGGTAAAAAATAAAATAACCCTGTAGATGGGACATGAGAGGAAATAGCTCTCTCTCTTTGTACTTCTCCAGCAATTAGTGCAGGACAGCCTCTTTGATACCGGAGGTTAATAGGCTAAGCTCCATATAACAGACTGCCAAAATGATACAGCATAGTGAAAATATGGAAGCATCAGACGGGGATAATGAAGTCTCTCTGTGTGTGTTTGCCTTCAAGTTGTCTGCTGAGCTATGGCAACCCCATGAATTTCATAGGGTTTTCTTAGGCAAGGTATACTCAGAGGTGGTTTTGTCAGTTCCTTCCTCTGAAATATAGCCTGTACCACCTGGTGTTTATTGGTGGTCTCACATCCAAGTACTAACCAGGGCTGACCCTGCTTAGCTTCTAAAATCAGATCTGGTGCCTTTACAGTATTTAGACAAGGGTGGTAAAGTATGGGTTCCTATTTCTATTACTGGTATGTAAATTGCCTGATGTTGGCTAAATATTTTATTATTTGTTTTTGATATTTTGTGGTTGGTTATATCATTTCTGTTTTGTAAATTATTTTACCCTTATTTGCCGGCATATAAGACGCACCCCATTTATACACTGACAAATACTGTTTGCTGATATATAAGACACACCAGCGTATAAGACACATCCCATTTATAAACAGTAATTTTTTGGGAAAAATTTGAGTGAGTCTTATACACCAGCCAATACAATAATTGTTAAACTGATGGCCTGTGGCTAACCAATAATAAAGGGAAGATAACTGGAGGTAATATATAGCCATCATGACTATTAGCCATTGACAGCCACATCCTTTACTCATACGTCTTATTATTCCAGTTTCTTCAGGCTCCTAAACATCTCTTCCATACAGTACTGGTGATGCTTCTTGGGTGCACACTGTTTTCTCCTTGTAACACAACTAGTCTAGTCTGGACAATCCATAGTAACCTGCTATACACTTAGCAGTAATGTATACCTGCAGCCACTGCTACTTTCTCTAACCTTTTCCAAGGCAGTACCACAAGTGCCTCAGCTTAACCTTAGCTGAACTATTTTGAATGTGTCTGCGTATGTGCCTTCAAGTCACCTACTGAATTACGCTGACCCCATGAATTTCATAGGGTTTTCTTAGGCAAGGAATACCTTGCATAAAGAAACACATAGAGACTTAAATCTTATTGATAGTTCCAACTAAAGCAAGCCCATTTAATCAACTGTTGACTAGTGAGTCAATCCTTATATAAACACACTGAGTCAATGTTTTTTTTCTAGTTGACCCTAACAGTAACATTTAGGCCAGAGACATTTTCTGATTTTCATTTTGGACATGTGTGCAATCCTTTGATATGATGCTAATGCACCATGCTTTCCAGTAAATTTTAAAAAACCAAAAACCTGTGCCCAGCAATCCTGAGAAGGCAGGCTTCCTCCCACTCCCTTCCATTGTGTAGGGATAGGGATCTTCAGTAGAATTCAATAAAAATGGTTGAACTCTCAGGGAAAAGTCTTCTTAAATCTAGCATTACTGTTGATACTTCTTATTTATATCATTTCTCCCAACCTGCCTCATATTTCTGAAATTCACCTAATGCCTAGCAAGCTATTTTGCTTACTTAAAAAAACAAAAAACAAAACACCCACCAGTTAAAGTCCTTCCTCCCCCAAGGTTTTCCCCTAGTGATTTACTCTCTCTTTTCTAAATCCCTGCCTCACCCCTTCTCTTTGTATCCCACATTCTTGGAACATAAGTCTGTGGGTTGGGCCTATCTTTATTCTTCTCTGTGCAATGCTTAGCAAGAGGTAAGCACTCAACAAATAATTGAATGACGCTGATGAAATTTTTGTAAGTAGCAAAATGCAGTGAAAATGTCAGCAAATGAATCGTTGCAGAACTCACAGGACTTTGCTTCCAGCTTTATGAGTCTGTAATTCTACCACATGCTTACTTCAAAGCAGGCCTACTGGTTTTAATAGGATTGGAATAAATGGGTTTGAGATTATAACCACAATCTCTTTGTTTTTACAGGCTCCACTGGTGCCTATGGATTTTCGTTTTTTTTCTTTTTTGAAAAAACCTCTATGTGGAGGGGTGAATTTTTAAATAATACCAGATGGGAAGAGGGAAGGTTTAAATCTCTCCCACGCACTTGCACCATTTCTGATCCAGATGAGGGTCACAAGCACAGATCTACAGTTTAAAAAACATATGTGAGTGTACAGGAGGATCCTAACCTGCATGTTGTATATTTAATGTAGCATGTAGTTTAACCCTCAAGTTTCTTCTAACATCTGTTATCTTAGCTCACAAGAGATTTAGACATCAAATATAATCTGCTTTTTACTTTGCAAAAGTCCATTATAAAGATTCAAGCATTAATAGCTGTGGACCTCAAACTAATACTTTATTTCAGATCCAACTGAATGCAGTTACTCCAGGGAACTTGCTGTGAGCATCAGTGTGTTATGTTAGTTTTTTGCATGGATTTTTGAAGAAGGGAGATCAGAAGGTTGATCTGTACATTTATGGGCTCTCTTTAAAAAAACCTGTCCATCTTCAAAATGGAATAACGTTATAAGGAGTGCTAAATATCTGGATCATGCATATAGAAGATTTATTTATGAACTTCTGTATCAGATGTTGATGGAACAATCTAGTTAGCTAATGGAAAGTTGCATTCATTCTACCACACGGAGTCAGTGGAACTTAGCAGAAGAAGTTTCTTACCTCAGCTGAACTTGAAGGACTTCTGTTTGTTTGCTGTTGATTTAAAGTTCATGGTGGGAATCATGTGGCACCCCAGATAGTTGGACTTCAATTCCAGTAGTCCTAGCCAGCATAGCCTCTGGTGAGGCAAGCTGGGAGCTGCAAATGTAGCAAAATCTGGTAGGCCACATGATCCCCATTCCTGATTTAAATCAACATTTCTGGTGTTCATCTGAAAATCTCTGTTTCTCAGTATATGTAACAAAAACTGCTGAGGACTTAGGTGTTGGAACAGACTGCAGGTTAATGTAAGTCAGAAGAAATACAGTACATATCTGTGAATTCTATTGTGGTCAAACTTGGTGTGCTATGTCTAATTCAACATTGTTGTTGTTATGCATTCTCAAGTCACTTCCAGCTTATAACTACCCTAATGTGATGCCATTGCAGGGTACTCTTGGCAAGATCTGTTTATGGGGGATTGCTGCTGCTTTCCCCTGAGGCTGAGAGAATGTGACTTGTTGAGGGTCAACTGGTGGGTTTGCATGGCTGAGCAAGGATTCAATCATTGATCTCCCAGAGTTATAGTTCAGTATCCAAACCACGACATCATGCTGTTTTTAACTCAAGATACTGATGTTTAAAAAGAATGTCAACAAACTCTGTAACATACCCAAATGAGGGCAACAAAGATGGTAAGGGACTGGGAAACCAAGTCCTCTGAGAAGAAGTTGAACAAGTTGGGGTTTTGGAGCTGAGAGAAGAGTTTATTAATAGGTGATATGCTTGCCATCTTCAAACAGGCTATCACATAGATGATACAGCACATTAAAGTTTTGTTGCTCCATGGATTAAGACTGAGGCCAATAATAGCACATTACAAGAAAAATAATTTAGACTAGGGATGGGAATCATGTGATACACCAGAGTTTGTTGGTCTCCCAGCATTCTTCAAAACTGGCTCCAGAGAGAGCTGATGAGAAACCCATCCCACCCCTGATTTAGACTAAACATTAGGAAGAACTTCGTAAACGATGAACTCTTCAGTACGGAAAAGATTGTCCCTGGAAATGGAGACCTCTCCCAGAGGACCTCTCCTTCACTAGAAGTTTTTAAGTGAAAGCTGGATGGGTGTCTGTTTTGGGTGCTGTATCCGTGGATTTGCTCTGTTGTCAGGAAATTCTGAGATCCTTTCCATCTGTAAGAGGCTACTAATACAGAGAAGCTAATCTGTTTTTGCTTTGACTCTACAATTTCCAGAACAGGGATTACTGGTGTCTTAGCCATGACTTTTTCTTTGGATAAGAAAGGCGCTAGGTACATTTTCTACATTTCCATTTTAGGTGTATCCCACTAGCATCTTAAGAACATTTGGTAAAAACAGGAAAGGAAAGAACTTTCTTTTTATCTGCATCCAGACTGGAGTTCTCTTCCTTGGGAGATCTGTCTCATAACAGTCAGTGTGGTTTTTTTTTCTTTTTGAAAATATATTCTCTTCCTCCCAGAATTTTCCAATTTGATGGATTAATTTTAATTGATATGTTACTTATCTGATCTCCTCCCAGCCCTGATGCTCTTTCATTTAGCCCTGCTCTTGAATGCAACTGATATTGTTCTTGACTTCGTGTGTTGATTTTGGACATCTTTGGATAAACTGACTTAACAGCAACATTCTCCCACGTAAGCAGTTGTACTCAAAGAAAAAGTGGGATATTATCTGGAGGCTTTTGAAATTCTCTCAAATGGTTTGTGGTTAGATGGGACTGGCTTTCAGGTATTAGAATACTGCCACGGTTATGCTAAGCAACTTGAGTGCTAGAATCCTTTTTGTCTCACAGTCACATCCTGGAAGAAAAATGGGCACAACAATAATATGAATGGGAGCAGGCATCAACAGTAGCCAATCAGGACTCTCCAGAGTTAATAATTCCAGTCACATCTTTCAGTTCTCGTCAGGATACAGTCTGCAAAGGTGTTTCTTCTTTTAGGAAGCTTCTGATTGCCAAGTATTGGATATTCTATACTTTATAGAATCAAAAGGTTGGTACTGGAATAAATAAGATTTTCAATTTCATAGAAATCTTCATCCATACAGAAATAGCTCTGTGGTCCAGAAAAGCTTACATTTTCCCATACTAACCTAAGTTTCTCTAGAAACATACACCATTCTGCCTGTTCCCCTTTCTCAGCTGAGCTCTCTCCTCAACTCCTGAAAGGAACTACAGAAAAGTTGTAGAAAATTCAGTTGTAGAAAATTCAGACACACACAAACAAATATCTTCTGCCTTCCATTCCACTTTACCTCTATAACGTCTCTGTATTATTCTTTATCCTAAGAGAATGTCAAATGCCCTTCTTCTTTTTTTTAGTAAATTTTAATAAACATTTTACAATACAATAAAAAAAATCAAGATATATACAAACAAAAAAGAAACAAAAGACAAGAAAGAAAAGGATGGTACATAAAAAGCAAAAATAGTAAAGAATAATAAAAGAAATAAATCTGACTTCCAGCTTTCCTGGTGAAGATTATGCATGACTATGTAAAGTAACTTCTTCAATTGCTAATGTCATTCATATAGTTCTACTGCATATTTTTCCAGATATTCAAATTATTAAAGTCTACAGTTAACATATTAACATATTATTGATGGATTTAGAGGAAATGGAAAATTAACAACATTGATTAGAGAAAAAAATCATCAGTGAGTTTTTTGAAAAATCAGGAAATTTAGTAGGGTTTTTGCCAGAAAAAGAGCACAATACATCAAATTCTCTTCTGTTGCATGATGCTGGCATTCCCTGCAGTCTACATAATGCCTACCAACACAAATACCCATAACAGCCCCCTCCACCAACCTACAAAGGCTAAGAGGAATAGTGGGGTCAACTTGGGTTATGAAATCAAGCTGCAGAAGAATGTCAAACTAGGCCTTCCATACAAACATTCCATAATAGTTAATTCCAAATAAACCAGCATTTTCACCAGAAATAACAGAAAGTCCTCCCTGTACCTCCCACAAGATACAAACAGTATGATGTACAAAGATGCTGCAGCTTCCCAAGTACCAGTCAGGGCCCAAATGCCTGAGCTGACCACCATACCATCAAACATACCTGGTCTTATTTGATTTCAGAAGCAAAGAAGGGGCAGGCCTTGATAAGTGCTTAGATAGGAGATTGCTAGGGATTTTCTAGCAGGACTAGAAAAACATTCTGCTTGAAAGCCTGTAGAACCAATCAGAACTCAGAACATTGAGCTTGATGGACTGATGATCGGAGTCAGTATAAGGCAATTTCCTATGTTCTGCTTTTCTTGAACAGCCCAGAGGCAAAAATGACATTATGGGTATACTCAAGAGAAATATCTATGGAAGGGCTACTCAATGTAGGAGTCCACAGATGTGTACTGCTCTGTGAGCCACAGACCGCCAGTCCACAGAGATTTTCCAGAAGAGACAATGAACACAAATGGGCACAATGGGCAGCCAATGGGCACAAATACGGTGCCAGTCTGCAGTACATTGGGAAAAAACTTCTGGTCCCCCCATATCAGATAACTTGAGAAGGACAGCCCCGTAATACACTTCCGAAAATGAAAGTGGTGGCAATGGAGAGAGGTGTCTTTTCAATCATAGGAAACCTCACGCTCAGAGAGAAGTCTTCCCCTTTCCCACCCTCCCCCAATACAGAAGACAGAGGAAAGCATGCAGATACTCACTGGTAGCTATGATAATGGCCACCACATGACTGTCCATGGGCACACTGGTGGGGGGTGTATGTGTCTGTGTCTCACTTGGATGGGTCATCTCTGACGAGAGCGTTTGGGTCTACTTGCAGCAATCTTCCAGCCTGGTGGCTCCACACACAGGAGCACCAGCCAAGCAGTCAGAATCCAGTCTTTCCGAATCAACTATGTCTTAGCCTTTCAGCAGCAAGAGCCCATGCAGTCGGCTCTTGTTAATTCTAGCTCCTATCCTCCTTTTCTGGGACTGGTCCCGGGATACGTCCTGCTAATGAACGGCTGTGTGGTCTCCGACACCCACCTCCCGCTGCCACTCAGCCTATTGTGCCCGGATTCTGGTTTCCTCTCATACTCCGGCCGATGCCTTCCCTTCGTCTTCTGACAAGTATCTATTTGGCAAACTGAAAGCCGATGCCGATGTCTTCTCCTTTTCCTCCAGAACCGGCGTGGTTCTGGGCCGCTTGGCTTACCTCCAGAATGAACCTCAGCGGCTACTTTCTGGTCTCTTGCAGAAAATGCGGTGCCCACAAACCGACCGTGCCAGGAAAGGCTGGGCTTGGGTCTTTCGGTAGTCTTGACCCGAATCCTCCTCCCCCTCTCTTCCGGAGACCCGTCGACGTCGGTTCTGTCCGGGTTGCCCCTTGGTCCCTCCTTTCCATAGGTTCGGATCGAATCCAGCTGGTTCCCTTCGACTAAAGCCTCTTTAATTGTAAACCGCTTGGGCCTGGGCCCATTCCACCTGCTATTCCCAGCCCCGCCGCGTTTCACGCGCTTGCAAACCTCGTTAAAGTTGGATCGGAGTGCAACGTTCACCCGGGTCAGGCATCTCCTAGCCAAGCTCAGACCGGAGTAGGCGAGACAACAATACCGACCGCCTCCCCGCTCGCCTCGTACGAAGCCCGACTCCCGCGCCAGCCTCACGCGGAGATCTTTGCACTCTCTATCGCCTTCCTGCTCCTCTCTCCCAGGTTTCATTTCTGATTGGTTACTGGGTCAACGCTCTCGACGCTGATTGGTTGAAAGTGAGAATCCCTACATTCTCCGGATGGAACATTGTGTCGGCGGTCGCCATAGAAACTGTGCACGTGTGGCGGGCCGGGGAAAGGGAGAAGGCAGAGGTACGCTCTTCGGTGCCTTAGCACTCGGATTTAGGATGCGCCGTAACCCTTCCCTGGGCTGCCGTCTCCGCCCCCGATCTCGGCTTCTGGTCGCCGCGAAACAAAACCATGCGGTGGCGGGGGGGGGGGTTGTGGAGAGGAAGGCTCTAATTATCCTTTACCGTATTTTAACGAACGGAGGGGCGTGTGTTGACTTTGGGGTACCGAGTTTCAGCTCTAACCCAGCATCCGCTAAGCGGAAAAAGCCAAAGCGTAATGACGAGGGGGCCTGCCTTTCTCCTGTTAGGGACTTTCGGTGTGGTGGAGTCTCCTTCTTTGGAGGTTTTTAAGCAGAGGCTGGATGGCCATCTGCCGGGAGTGCTTTGAGGGTGTTCCTGCATGGCAGGAGGTTGGACTGGATGGCCCCTGGGGTCTCTTCCAACTCTACATTTCTATGATTCTGTGATTCTAAAACGTTGGAGAAGCTCTGTTCCCCTCCCCCCGCAGTGTTAGATTTCCATCGGCACTCGTCAGCCTGGCCGATAGCGAGACGTGACGGCAGCTATAGTGCGACGGTATAAGTGGTGGACGGGGGGGCTCCCGTCCGGGTTCCCCACGCGCCTCGGTCACGTCTCGTACCTTCCCTGAAAGCCTGCTAAGCAGGGATGCCCCTGGATGAGTCACTGATCTTTCGGCTTGACGTCAAACATCCGGAGAACAGAAGGAGATAACCTCCGAGGTGCCCGACAAGAGACCTGATAAAGGCACGCCGTATCGTAAACGCCTGGGCGTGTTGCATCCTCTTTCAGGCCACGTTGAGGAACGGCGGCGATTCCAACCCGCGGAAGTACCAAGGGGGGGAATTGTTCCTTTAAGACAAAGTAGCAGGTTCGGCCCGGGCCCGGACAGCTTGGGGGACTGAGCTGCGAAACAGGCAAACGGGGCTAAAAACGAATCAGCAGCCTTTGTCTTGCTGCGCCAAAGAGAGAGAGGTTAACCTCCCGCGGAGGGAGGCTTATATTAATCCGTTTTATGCCCTGAATTTTCTAGGGAGGTGCAGTCGGATCTGACACCGTAACGTATTCCAAAGGATTGTTTTGCTTATAGCTACATTCATATACCATGTTTTCTTAACTTTGATCAAGGTTGCATACACGACTCCGCTCTTGCTCACTTTATCTTCCCAACGAACCTGAGGCAGGCCAGGCTGAGAAACAGTTACTGGAGCAAGGTCAGCCGTTGAGATTCATGGCTCCGTTGTGACTAGAAGTTTGTAGATGCGTTTGGTGGGGATGCAGAAAAGGCCTTCTTAGTGGCTGCTCCCAGGCTCTGGAACCCCCTTCCCAGAGAGTTTAGACAGGCACCTTCCCTTCCTCTCCTTTTCTAGGCAGCTGAAGACCTTTTTGTTTGGACAGACCTAACTGCTGCGGGTGTGGAAGGGCCTTTCATATGCTGTATTGTATATTGGTTGTTCTTTTTAATGGGTAACTGATTTCTGTTGTATTAATAGCTTACTGTATTTTAACCTTTGTGCAATGAAAAATGTTAGTGGTATGTTTTTAACTTTTCTAAGCCATTTTGTGTCCCAGATTGAAAATAAGGCAGAATACAAATAAATATAAGAGCATCAACACCAACAGCCTGGATCTCCCAAATCCCAGTCTAACAGTCTGTCCTTTAAGAACTAGTAACCACTCATGTCTGTATAAAGTTAGAGCTGCAGGGAGAGTGAGAATACTCTAGTAACCCTTGCTCATAAAGACGTCTCCCACAAAGTAGTGTTGGCCAGGTCAGGCACTTACTGGAAATGTAGAAAGCTCGTTCAGCAACACCTGAAGTGGCTGCTCTAGTCTTCAAGTATGCCCTATGCATCATCATCTTTCACTTGATCTCTCACTGTCAGAAGGGCTGAGGATGCTTTGAAGTGTTTGCTCTGGGAGACAGCCTAGAGGAAGCTCCCTCTGCTGGCTCTACTAAATTTGGTCAGCCACCAAATATTTTCTGAATAATCAGAACATTGGCTGCAAATTTTTGTTCATGTGCTGTACAGAAGAACAGACTGCTTACCTGTAACTGTGATTCTTCGAGTGGTCATTTGTGCCCTCACACAATGGGAATCTTTGTGCATGCGCAGTTGTGATTTTGGAAAGTTCCAGAGCTGAGCACCTTGGCGGGAACCCCTCCCCCTATTCAGTACTGAGCATGCTCAGTCCCGCCAAACTAGCGGTTTCTCCTCAGTTTCGAAGTCCGCCAATGAGGGGACCTGAAAGAGGGGAGGCTGGGCGGGTGTGTGTGAGGGCACAGATGACCACTCGAAGAAACACAGTTACAGGCAGGCAACCTGTTCTTCTTCTTCGTGGTCTCTGTGACTCACACAATGGGAGATTAAGTAGCTTACCGTTGGATGGTGGGCCAGGTCCTAGATGACGGAGGACAGCACTGCATGGCCGAAGTGAGCATGATGTCGGGCTCTACAGTCCAAGCAGTAGTGCCGGATGAACGTTGAAGGTTATGTCTATGTAGCCACTCGACAGAGTTCCTTCAGGTCAAGTCCTTTGAGGAGAGCTGCTGAGGAGGCCATAGCCCGAGTAGAGTGGGCATGTAGAGACAAGGGAGGTGGTTGTTTTGCAAGTTCGTAAGAGAGGCGAATTGTTTCTGCCACCCACTTGGAAAAATGCTGAGTAGAGACTTTGTAGCCTTTCTGTCTCCCGCCATAGCAGACAAAAAGGTGAGGAGTGAGGCAAAAAGACAAGGTTCGTTGCAGATAGAAAGCAAGCTCCCGGCAGACATCCAATGAGTGGAGGGAGCACTCAAGAGGCATGGATGGGGCAGGATAGAAGGTTGGAAGGATAATATCCTGGTTTAAGTGGAATTTGGAGACACCTTAGGGAGAAAGGACAGATCTGAGCAGAGAACTACCTTGTCCCTGTGGAATACCAGGAAGGGTTCATCCACATGTAGTGCAGTCAGTTTTCCTGCCCTCCTGGCTGATGTAATCGCCACAAGGAATGCTGTCTTCAGAGTAAGGAGGTGGTCATCCAATGGGGCAAGAGGTTCAAACGAATGGTGCATGAGTTGGGAAAGGACCAATGATAATGACAATGGAGGGAGTGGTGGAGAGGCAGGAGGGTAGAGATGGTGAAGGCCTCTAAGGAACTGTTTGACTGTAGGGTTCCTAAAGAGAGCCAGGGAGGGAGAGTTACATGGCTAGTAAGCAACGATAGCAGAGAGATAGACCTTCAGCAAGGAGAAGGCCAGCCCTTCTTCCCTGAGAGATAAGAAGAAATGGAGAACAGTTGACAAGGAAGCGGGGGAAGAGTCCTCAGATCGAGCATCTGCAAAGGCAGTAAACTTGCATGAATTGTATTCATAGGACCTGCGTGTAGACTCCTTCCTAAAGGCCATGAGGACTGCCAGAATGCTAGGGGAGACTAGGATGTTATCCTCCAGGTATGGAGGTGGAGGCGAGGGAGGTCCGGGTGAAGCAACTGACCATCCAAGTGAGAGAGGAGGTCCAGAGTGCACCAGAGAGACATTTGATGACCCTGGGAGATGGTGAGGAGGTGGCTGAACCAATGCTGCCTCAGCCAGTAAGGGGCTATGAGAATAGCATCTGCATGGTCCATGGCAATCTTGGCCACCACTCAGCCAAGGAATGGAAATGGGGGACAGATGTAAAGGAGTCCTTTGTTCCAAGGAAACTGGAACATGCCTCCGAGCCAGCGGCGTCCTATGCCGGCTCTGGAGCAGTAGCAAGGACACTTGTTCTTGTGGGTGGCAAATAGGTCGACCGATGGAGTGCCCGAGTGGAACACTATTAGGCAAAAGGCCATGTCGGATAGGGACCACTTGTGATGGCAAGCTGTGTCTCTGCTCAGAGTATCTGCTGTAGCATTGTCTCATCCCACCAGGTGCACTGCGATCAGGTGGATCCTTAGTGGGACACAACAGTCCCAAATCTGTAACTCAAGGTCAAGGAGTAGGGACGAGTGAGTGCCGCCCTGACGGTTTATATGGCAGACTACTGTGGTGTTGTCAGACAACACCTGCAATATTCGTCCGAGAAGGAGTTTCCGAAAGGCCCAGAGAGCTTTGAAGATTGCTAGAAGCTCCAGGGCATTGATGTGCAAATGTTTCTCCAGTCTGGCCCAATGATCCTGGACTGAGAGCCGATTGCAGTGAGCTCCCCAGCCCAGGAGAGATGCGTCGGTGATAGTGATGGACGGACGGAGTTCAGTGAATGGCATTCTGGAGAGTAGATGGTAGGGTGATAGCCATCAGCGGAGAGAGTCCTTGACCGGGCATGGGATGTGAAACCTCTGACGGTGGTCATCGAGAAGGGGATTGAAATGTCTGAGAAACCAGGGTGAGATGAATGTCTTTGTACAGTTTCTGTCTGCCAGATGCCACCAAAAGCCAATTGCTGAGGTAGGGATATACCATCACATGCTTTGTATGGAGGAAAGACAGTACAGTGGTGTCTTTCACTTGGTGAAAACTCTGGGAGCTGTGGATAGGCTGAAGGGAGGTACCTTATACTGGTAACATGTGTCTTCAACCGCGAAGCAGAGGTGCTTCCTGCTATGGATGCGAACCAGTCCCATTGCTTGAGGAGAGAGAGGATTGAGGCCAGTGTGACCATCTTGAATTTTCAGGGTGGGATGAAGGAGTTGACCGCCTGGAGGTCTAAAATGGGTCGGAGACCGCCATCCCTCTTCAGAATGGTAAAGTACTGGGAGAAAAAGCCAGTGTGCTTGGCAGAAGGGGGCAATTTCTCTATGGCCCCTTTGTGAAGGAGTGCATCTATCTCCTCGAGAAGAACAGGATTAAAAGGTGTGGAATAGAAGATGCCAACAGGAGGAGTATTTACAAATTCAATGGCGTAACTGAGATGGACAATGGTTAGTACCCAAGTGCCCGAAGTGATGGTGCACCAGGTGTTGAAGTGGCAGGAAAGGCCTTGGAAGACAGGTGGCCCAAAAGATGAAAGGTTGGCAGAGGTGGCGACCTGCGAGGGGAGTCAAAATCTAGATTTCACAGCAGAAGAAGACTTCTTAAGAAGACTTCCTAAAAGAAGCTTAATGCTATCTGAAAGAGCGACAAGATGAAGAGGCCGGAGCAGAAGACTGTTGTGAGGACCGGTGTGGAGACCTAGATCTGTAAGAGTTAGAAGTGCGTCTCCATGATGAACGGAATGAATGAGGCCTTCTAGTTTGAGATGAAGGATGAAGTCCCATCTTCTTCACTGTGAGATGAGCCTTCATGACGTGGTCCATGGCGTCGTCCGTAGTAGCGTGGAAGAGACCTTGGCCAACGAAGGGAAGATCTTTGATTCTCTTACGATTGTCTTGTCAAGCCAGCAGAATGGAGCCATGCAAAGCGACAGAGGGCAATCGCGCCTACCATGACCCGCGCCAAGCCCTCCATGGCATGTTGGGAGGATTGAATTTGTTGATTGGTAAGGCCCACCGATTTACTATAGAATTGGAGAGCTGTGGCCTGGTGGTCGTCGGGAAGATGAGAGATAAAGGGAAGCGGTCTGTCCCAGATGTTTCACTGGTACACTGCTAGGCAAGCTTGAGTATTTGACACCTTGGCGATCAGTGAAGAAGCAGAGTAGAAGCGATGACCAAAAATGTCTAGACAACATCCCTCGCGATCAGGAGGGGTCGTGTGGGCTTTCGTACCTCCCTTAGTCTGAGAGGACTCAATGATGATGGAGGACTCAATGATGGATGGATAAAGAGGAATTCCACGTCCTTTTGTTGTGTCTGGTAAAGATGCTCCAGGCAACGAGGAATGGGTTGAAAGGAAGTTGGCTGGGACCAAGGATGCTTAATAACTTCCTGCAGAGTCGGTAAGAAGGGAATCGGTGCTGTTGTAGCATTATGTTGTTGGTGCTGTTGTAGCATTATGTCGGAAATTGACATAATGAAAGACTGGATCCTGGATGGTAGGAAGAGGTCCAGAAATAGCGAAGCCTAAAGCACTGGCCAGCCTGACGAGAATATCAGAGAATTTCTAGACATCCTCAGATGCTGTATCTGGAGTTGGTTCTCCAAAGGTAAGTGGAAGAGAACTGTGTGATGGAGGAGTGGAGTCAGAAGAGTCGTCATCGGAATCATAAAAACTGGATGATGGAGAAGTTGGAGGTGGATGAGGTTCCTGAGCAGTTGGATGCACACAGAACGGTGTCAGTACTGAGGCCAGTACTGAAGTCGGAATTGATGAGATTGAGAGAATGGCCGGTATTGGGGCTACTAGTGACTGCATCTGTAGTGGCAAAGTTGAAGTGGGTGGAAGCACAGGGGCTGAGGGTTCCTCCGGTGGAGGCCGAGAGACAGTATAGGATTGAGAGGTGTGATCTCGAGACCTGTGGTGAGACTGATGTGACGGAGAATGCCGATAGTAGCCAGAATGAGATTGAGAATGGGACTGGGAAGAACGGTATTGAAATCAGTGGTAGGAGCATGGCCAAGAGCGAGAACGCGATGGCAACCTAGAGCAGTGGGGCCCTGAGGAGACTAACGACAAATGTTGGGATGATAGTGATCATGGTATGCTGGTGAGTAGGAGTAGTAGGAGCTGGGCTGTTCCCTCCATAAATGCTCATCACCATAACGAGCTATATAGGAGGCAGAGGAAAACGGTTAATCCTTCCCATCAGGAGGAAAGTCATAGGTAATGCAATGATAATGGTTGTGGAGGTGAGGAGACCTACCATGGTCCCTGCGACTCGGAAAGTGGGCCACACTAGGATGGGGCTGGTCTCTAGAGATAGCCCAGGGGACATCCGGAGCCAGTGGATGATCTGTGTCAGGATGGTGAGTGGCCATAGCTGGAGGAGGCAAATGGTGCATATGCCCTTGACCAGGCTGATCCCCTATTGTGGGGGAGAAGTGTCCGGGGAGGCTCAGCATTCCTGGTCCAAAGTAGGATCCGTTGGTACCTGTGAAGGCAGTACCGGGTGTTGGAGAGACCCTGGAGCTGCAGAGAGAATGGGGGCTTGCCTCTCCTCCAAGGTGGCCAACTGAGGTTGAGTCTGAGTTGGTGGTGGGGTGGGTAGAGGCCCAAGAGAGACTGCCTGGGTAGTCGATGGGCAGGCAACGGGTGAAGGAGAACAATGTTTTTCCTTCCTCTTCTTTTTCTTAGGAGCCAACGAGGAGTGGCATGAAGAGACCCATTTTCTCTCAGCTAGAGTAGGGACAGGCTGAGGCTATTGGGTCAAGGTCGGCTGAGAAGTAGAGGAGGTGGAAGTGGCATCTCCAGAGTTGGAAGACTGAGGCACCACCGGCATCTTAGGAAGTTTTAGAATTCTTGGGAGAAAGGCAATGGGTGGCAGGGCCAAAGAGGAAGCTGATGTTGATACCAAAGGTGTTGGTACTGAGGTGGGATTCAGTACCAAAGTAGTCAGTAAAGATGAAGATTTCGATACCGGGGGACCTCTAGCTGGAAGGATCGATGCCAAAGCGGTAAATAGCACCGTGTTGGAGGCTGCTTGATCTTTTAAATTAAGAGCCTGCTCCCAACAAGACTTCAACCGAGATGCCCTGTTCTTTAAAGTTTGCGAGGTTGCGAGGTAAACTCCTTGCAAATAGAACAGGCCCGTATATTATGGCCCTCTCGGAGGCAAAACAAACACTCCGAATGAGTGTCGGAAAGTGAAACCTTGCAGCTGCAAGATACGCAAAGTTTAAAGAGTGCAGAAGACATAAGAAATGAAGCAGGGGCTCTGATTTTCAATTATATTACGAAGCTGCGGCATTCATATGGCTAAAAGACTGGATTAACTTACAAGATACAAGAATGCTTGCACTGGAGGGAGCAGACCTGAGGATGGGATGGCGTGCCTATATGTTTTATGATAAAGCAAAAATTGACAAAGATTTTTCGCATCACTATATCAGAAAATCGCTTCTGAAGATATGGAATAAATATAAGAGTAAAAACATAAGGCAGCTACTCATGTGGGTATCCCCCCAAGAAGCTTTCTTTGGAAGATGGAAGGCAACAGAGAAATGGCTGAGATATGAGGATATATTAGAGAAAACAATGACAAATGCTTATAAGATCAAATCAAGGGAAAAATTGGAACAGGAAGGATTGCCATTAAGTTGGTTTCCGTACAGGCAGCTAAATGAGAGATTCCAGATGGACTTGAAAACCTATGGAATAGAATCCAAAGAAAGGACAGGAGTGATTAAATGCAAGATCAAACACGTAAGATGAACATGGAATTGTGAGGCATAATTTTTTATATGTGAGTAGATATCTAGAAAATGAAAACTAGATCAGAGTGGAAGAACAAAAACATTACATGTAAAAGTACAATTTGAGATGATTTTTTTTATTTGTGAAACTTAATAAAATTATTAAAAAAAAAAAGAAATGAAGAAGGGGTTCTAAGAATTCTTGTTTGGAAATAAAAAATCCAGTCAAAGAGGAAAGAATGCTGCTCAGAAGAGGAAGCCTGACTGCTAACTGGTTGGCGGACCACAAGAAACTGAGGAGAAGCCACTAGCTTGCTGGGACTGAGCATGCTCCGTACCGAATAGGGGGAGGGGTTCCCACCAAGCTGCTCAGCTCTGGAACTTTCTGATATCGCAACTGCGCATGCGTGAAGATTCCCATTGTGTGAGGCACAGAGACCACAAAGAAGAAAAATAAGATTCTTTCCAAGAATCTCTAGATTCTTTATCTAGCCCTAGCTGGGGACTATGAGGAACTGGCAGTGCTGTTGACCTGTCACTCTAGTCATCCCTTCTCATGCGCTATGTTTGCTGGACTAGGATGGATGGGATTTAAGCTCCCAAAATCTGGGAGGTCACACATTCCCCTGCTGTAAAATGCTTTCCTGTAACATAAAATAGGACAACTGTTACCACTGTTTATAATCTTCAGATGGAACACTTGTCCTAGGACCATGAAAAGCACCAGCATTTGCAAAAGGGTGATTAAAAAAAAAAGAATTAAAATGTACTTAGTGGCACCAGACAGATGTAACACAGCACAGAGATTCATGGTTTGTAAGGGATGTATGTCTGTGAAGACTGTGAATAGAATTATGATGCAGAACTTGCAGTCATCTTTAACAAGGAACTTGTTACAATGATAGTCAAAAGAAGTGCCTTGCTTCAGAATAGTTCATTAGCATCAATTACCATAACTATTTCCTTTCCCATTTTATGAAAAAGTAATTTTTTTGGAGGTTTTTAAAAATCTGAATGCTACAATCTGGCAGCCTGTGGTACAAAACAGAGCAACTCGTCCTTTCCACCCGAACGTTGCCTTAATACTCACAACAGAGCACATGGCACAGCACAGGCAGCACCTGAACCATATGACATTCTTCCTCTACTGTTTAACAAGGCCAAACTCTGTGACTGTGAAAATCACTAAAAATTGGTGTTGTACTCCAAAAAAGGGCTTAAGACTTATGCACCTATTTGTGACGAACCTGGGGCAGGGGGGCGTAGCCAGCAGAGCCGCCCTAGCGACAGAGGTGATTTAATTTGATTGGTTCTCTGACTAAAGAACCCAGGTTAGCCAGAGGGAGGGGCTAGGTAGGTAAGTGAGAAGAACAGAAAAATAACAGAAAAAGGGGTTTGAAAAAGAGTTCCTTCTGTGCGTTTGAAAGAAGAAAGAGTTTCTTCAGAGAGAGAGTTGGGAAGTGTTTACCTGTTAAGAGCTGGAACTACTTTTCTGTTTGATAACATTTAATTGCCAAATGGCTTTCCCTTGTTAGTTCATTTAATAAAGATTTTATTCAATTTTTTTTAGAGCAGCCTCAACACGGTGTTTGTTCAATTTGAGCTCAGTTATTCATGCTACCACAAGTGACACATTCATTTGGGATAAACCATAAAAATGCTTTGCCCTGTATCCACAAGGGTTGTGGGCTTAGGGAAAGCAGAACGGGGATATAAGTGTGGAGAGGGAGCCAGGAGGTGGTAAATCATATGAAAGGGTTCTTCTTCTCCAGGGAGGGAGAATAAAAGCAGACCCAGATCTCCACTTGACACTATACTATATAGCAACTAGAAAAATACACCACCAGAAGCTGGCTTTAACATTCTAATCTCCTTCCTTCCTTCTTTCCCCTGCCCCCCATGGCTTATTTACCAATAGGTGAAAAGAATCTCCCTGGTGCTTTTACAAAATATGTTTGCTGAATGGCTTGGAAAAGTGCCATATTTACTCAATCAGGTCTCATTAGGATCATTAAAAGATGGTTATGATAGCAGTGTAGGCAGCCTCACTTCACACCCTGGAGTGCAGCAGCTTGCAGGTTGGTAATAAAGGGGATATGGCAAGGTTAATCACGCCTGACAGTGCTACACCAATTCTTATGCCTCTGAGCACTCAATAATGATGAATTCATTCAGCTCCTTTGCAGTGGAGGGATAATGATCTCATTCAGTACTTAGAAACACTGTGGTGATGCAGCCCAGGAAAGATCCTTCAAATTAGTGTGATGGGTTATGAAGAGGACCTCCCATTGCTTTGCCATTCTGCTGCATACATTCCCCTCTTCTCTGCTCCTTCGCTTGCTACCCAAATCAGTGCTGGGGTTAGATTTATTTCATATCTCAAATACATGTTTATTGTTTGATTGCACTGAGCTGCATACTAAGTCTATCCCATCTCAAAAGCTCAGGGCAGATAACAATATTAGAAATCTAAACTGTGATCTGTCCCATCTGATACATGGGAATGCCACCACAATCCTACTTCTAGCTTGTGCACATTTCTCACGAACATGAGAACTAGAAGCATTTAAAAAGTGGAGTGAGTGAGGCTTTCTGAAGGCCAAATTTTGTATCAGATGACTCAAGTGCTACTGGTTGTGTGTGTGGAGAACACCAAATGTTTCTTGTAGCAAAAACTGTGGTAGGTACAAGAAAACACTAATAGGACATGGCAGAGAACTCATCCCACATATTTTAAAGTTAGCAATCCTGTCTCAGCCTCTACGCTGTGCTAATGAGCTTCAGCACAAGGCTTATACTTAAGGGGCCAGTGAATTCTCCCCCAAAACACTCCTATTTTTTCTTAAATGGGAAATCTAGATTTTTGCATTAAAAATTTCTCCGTGCAAATTGACCCTGAATCTGTTTAATATGCACATTGGAGGCTAAAGGAGATGCACTGATTTACTGTGGAGTCTGGGTACATATAGCAAAGGGCAGAAATTTGGAAAGAAGAGGCGATCAGAATCCATACAGGAAGAGAAAAGAGCAGTTCTGCACACCCTGTGTATGGCCATGACGGAATGTAAGTTGTAGTCCAAGAACTAATGTTTATAGATTATTTTCTGACCTCAAATATAGAGGGTTCTTGAAAGGCTTATGTGTGATTTTAGAGTGGGTGTGTAGGAGGTTCCAGCTGAGAGAGGGAATAACAAGGATATAGGAAGGAGGAAGAGAGGGGCCTCTCAGTCTTCAAAAGGGCCTGAAAGTAGGTGTGTGACCATGAACCCCTCAGTTTCAGGAAGTGGCTTGGAATCAGTGGGTACAAGCAATGAGTGGCTGCTAGGCTGCACCTGGCCCCAGAGGTACACAGGCATAGCGAGGCTCTCAGGAAGCAGTTTGAAAGCGCTGGAATATCCCTTCCTCCATTCTATCATTCTGCTGTCAGCAAGCTGTTTTGCTAGAGAACACAACATCACCCAAGGAACCAATCTGGGGGCTCTTCAGCACACTGAGGTAAAAGGTAGCTGGCTATTAAGAACTCACAGTCCTCACATAGTAGAGATATAGATATATTTGTGTTGCATATTTAAGACAACTTTACATAATGCTTCTGACACAAAAGCTTTCGGCACTCATTCTTTGGAATAGGTTTCCATTTGAGCTCTGCCTGGTTTTTCTCCTTGGCTCAGAAGGCAGGACACACAAAATGAGTCCCCTTTTCCAGGATAAGGTGCATTCCGAAGCCCTATCTCACAACTAGGAACAGCGGTGCCCTGGGCGGGGAAACTGGTCCCAATCGGCTGTGCTATGGGTTTGGCAACCCTCATCTTAAGACAGTTTGTTTATAGCACCAACACAGCTCCTATAAATCAGAGACCTTTTAACACTGGTGATCCTGTATGATCTGCACTTCTAACCAAGAGGAAGGAAAACCAATAGTCAGGCTTTGAAGAAATCAAGGCAGGGAAGCCCTCTCTTGAAAGGCTCAGACCAAACCCTGAGATCAGAACATTCTTAAAATTCTGCTGAGACTCTTACAGAACTCTGAACCTCAGGATCCATTTCAAATGGGTGGGGAAGAAGGGAAAAGATACAGCTTCTGAAAATGCTTTTCAGAAGCAGCAACGACTCCCCCCCTCAATCATCTGCATTAGGAGTGGGGAATCTGTGCCTCCCTAACATTGCTGATCTATTGCTCCCATTATTCCTGACCACCAGCTACGTTAGGTGACGCTGATGGGAGTTATAGTCCAGCAATATCTGGAGGGCCCCAACTTCTATTACTCTTTGCTTTCCTGAATTTTGATATGGCACATGTTGAAAAATATATTCCAAAGGAGACAATTTTGTCTTCACATGTTTGCTTTGTAACAATAATTAGGAAAGAAGACACATGAGCCCAAACATGATAGTCCCCAGTTCAACTAGGAGTAGTTCACTTAGCATACTGGGATCCACCTGAAAAATCAGAGCAGTTGAGAAATATGATTGGACAGTAGACAACATTCAGACAATACAGGTAAGATCAGTCTAAGTGGATGGGAATATCTCTTTTGGCTGGGAGGCGTACAATTTTAGAGGGCTAGATTCTCAACAGAAGTGTGTGCGTGTGTGTGCACATACATGTGCAGGACCACAAATGATGCCCGCTTAGGTTGTTTGGCAGAGTTAAATATGAAAGGGGAGGGGAACCACCAGCCAACAGACTGGGGGAACAAGGGAAACAAGTCAGATTAGATTAACATGGTTGCAGATGCAGATGCACAGAGACGGCGGATGGCCACAATCCAGCAAGTTTTACTCCAGATTTCCACATTATCTGGCTTGAGGACCTCTGGATGTGCAGGAGCATTTACCTAACTCTGCAAGATGTTAACAATGCACAAATATAACAGGCTGCAAACTGAAAATGAGAAGGAGAAAACAGAAAAGACTGAGAGTGAAGTCTGAGGTAAGTTTGGGAGGGGGCATTAGCCAGTTTGGCACAATTGGCAGCTCCACTGTAAGGGATCCTTGGCACAGCTGCCAGAGGTTCAGTCCCCTCTTTCTGACCCCTTTCTGACTAGAGGGCAGGAGTAGATACAATTTGAAATGAGAGGGGGAGAGAATGAGACAGAAACGCTTTTTCAAATGGAAGCAGCATCATCCAAGCACTCAGCACTGCTTGGAGGGAACCCAAATATCCCACCCTATTCCCACCACTAACAGAATCAAGGAGGACAAGTTTAGGTCACAATGGAAGGAGAAAAATGGAAACACTGAGATGGGAGGGTAGAGTGGGGAGGATGGCGGGATGACTGTTCTCTCTATTGCACTTTGTTTTCGTTATACCTTTCGCATATGTACATACACATAAAAAAATAAGGACTAAAAGGATGGAGTAGGAGGATGGGAAACGTGCCTGTCAAGCCAGCACTAGCTGCACAGAAGACCCAGATGCAGTAAACAACAGCCTGGTTTCCTGCATTCTCCTGGCCGCCCCACCCTGACATTTCCCTAGAATTCTCTGCCAGCAACCACATGGGAACAAAGAGTCTTGGTTTCACAGAACATTGTCCACAACTGAGAAGGGCTTGCTGGTTGAAGCGCGCTGGAGTCAGGAAGCTGACAGCTTACCGGCCAGATCAGAGAGTTTCCAAAGCTTGGATTCATCACTACACAAGCTCCCCCTATCCATGTCTTCTCTCCGTCCAATCCTGAAACTGGTGAGTGGGATTTCTGCCCCTGCACCATTGTTGAGCCTCCGACAGGCAAGTTTGCTTTCTGCTTCATTAAAGATCCCTTCCTTGGGTTTGCCCACATGAAGATGGCACCTTTCCACAGTATGATGTCTAAGCCGAGAGTTTGCCCCACGGAGAGGAAAAGGCAGACCTGCCTGCCCCACGCCTGCCATGGAGAGGAGGGGGAGCAATGCTTCCTTGATCCCAACAATGTGCTGCTGGCTGCCCCTGCTACCTCAGCCGCCCATTGGGCTTGACGGCCCCCAGTTCTGATTTGGGGTCTGGGGACAGTGAACTCCAGGAAGTTTTGCTACAGAGTTCCAGGGTGGAGCAGCTGGAGGGGCCTGCCACACACAGGTCAGCCACTGACCAGAAGCTGCTGACACTGCTGTCCGTCCAGTTTTCCAGAGCATGGCCAACCAGCTGTGTGTGATGATAGGAGGCTCTTCCAGTTTCATCCAGACGAGGGAGGCTCAGGATCCCAGCCAGGCCCTGGAAATTCTGCTCCATGTACTCGTTGTGTGGGGGACCCGCATGCAGCCACTTGCCATCATCTGAGCCAGAAGACAGAAAGAAGAGGAGATGAGCAGGGTCAAACATGAGTTGTGAAGTTCAAAATAAAAGTGGGGCAGCTGTGTGTGTGGAAGGAAGCTTACTAGGAAGGCACAACTGTCCATCCAACCTTTGTTTCCTAAGTCTAGAATTTGAAAAAGTAGCCTGTTGGTGGGCTATCACTCCCAGATTCTCCCAGCCAGAATGGCCAGTGACTATGCTGGTTAAGGGATTGAGGAGTGTTTGTCCAGAACTGTAAGATTCCCTACGCTCTGCTCTAGTTTCACACTCGCTCCCTTAACTTGTGGAACCCATGGATTTCACTACCAGAGGAATTAGAAATGCAGCCAACTTGGACAGCTTTAAAAAGAGATTAGACAGATTAATGGGGGAGAAGGACTTCAATGGCTACCAGTCATGATGGCTATAGATCCCTTCCAGTACCACAGGGGCAGTAAGATGGGTGATAAGAGCATTATAGAGCTGTGGCAGCACTTCCCCCATTGCCTGCAGGAGGGAAAAAAGCAGGGCTTGGAAAAATTATTTTTCCTGCAGAATCGGGAGCTGTAGTTTTAAGAAGGAAATCTTCCTATGCTCTGCAGAGAATGATGGTGCTAGCAGTGGCAGGTACAACACAAAAAATGCCTCAGGCTGCCCCCATCCCTGTGGTCCCACCCTCACAGATGGTCTTGGTTGGGCAAAGATGGGGGTAACAGCACTAGTACTTTCTTGGTACTTCCAGGCTGGTTGCCAGGCAGTGGTGGAAGCAATGTGCCTTACCTATTTTTTTTCTCACTTTTTGGAGAAGAGACAGGGCTAGTCCATCTCTACCTGAGCCAAATCAGTGTTAGTGGGGCTGGACCTGTGTGTGTGCGCGCGCACGCGCGGACACATGTGTGTTTCCACATTAAATAAAGCTATGGCAAAGACACCAATGGTGTACCTGCACACAGTTTAACTGCTACACTTCTGATGCCAGACTGTTACTTTGGAGGGAGGCAAGAAATACATTAAATAAGCAAAAATCCCCCCTCCACAGGCTAATTAAAATAAGGCTGTGAATTAGGCATCAAAGCGCCCCTTCCTATTTTTCTATACCACAAATTGCGCTGTAAGGATTTTAAGTAGCTGTCACAGTGCATTCACTAATTATTTGTCCTCACTTGCTTCTGTTACATACTTTTTCTTCCTTTGTGCTTGTGATACAGCTAGACAGCTAGTGATGCTTACATCTAATTAAAAACATACAAGAAACAAGCTGTACAGTTAATTTTTCACGGGTAAACACAAGAAAACATAAGAGATATGCAAAGCATACCTAAATGCATGGATAAATTTGCCTATGGCAAATATTTATGTCTGGTTCCACCTCAGTTCTTTAGCAGGGCCCATGCCTCCAGCCCTATGGGAAGAGTCAACAACCAGCACAGTGATGCCATCAAGTTTGCTCTACCCACTGATCTGAATTAAAATGCTCCTCTAAAAGTAACTTTGTGCATCTCAATGTTCTGTGTAACCTTGACTTGGTGATGGTGTAACATGGTTGGCTGTTTTACCTCAGGCAGCAAAATACCTCGGGATAGCCCTTCACTGAATGTCTTGGACCAAGGCCCTTGGCTTCTTGGAAGAAACCTCATCAAATGCAGTGAGATTCCTAGTCAACACCCTTAGGTTTGTCCTGTAAATTCCTCAGTCACATTTGTGTCTGCACAGTGTACATCCTGGTATCGTGGGAATTTAGTATACAAGAATTCAACAGAACATTAGCAGATGATGGTAAGCACACAAGCACAGATAGCCTCTGAGAAAGGGACATGGCATCAACACTCACCACTTGAGGGACTATTCACACAACACAGTCTTTTTCTCAGATTTTTTGAAGTGTGTAGCTACAAAGGAAGTGTATGGTGAGGCCACCATGCATTTACAAACACCTGGTATGTTCAGAGCCAGGATTGACTAGGAGTTCCTGTTGGATTCACTTTCTGCAGTGAACTTTGGCACTGTTGCCAGATAGTGGGTGGAAAGTCCATGAAATCCTCAGAACAGGCGTTGAGCACCGTGGCTTTCCAGAAGCAGTTTGGACTGCACCTCCTATTATCCCTTTCCACTGCTTATTTCTGGCTAGGACTTGCTGTCCAACATCTGGAGGTCCACACGTTACCCACCCCTGTGCTTCAGAATACATTTTGTGACCATCAGCGTCATTGGCCAGCAGTAGCTCCACCCACCAGCTTAGCTCCCTCACCTTTCCTGAGAGGCTGTTTGTGGTTGAAAGTCTGGGGGACCACCAGGAATTGGCTTTCCCCCAGGGATTCCCAGAACTGGAGGACACGGATGGTCCACACGCCTGGACGAAGAGGCCGGTTGAGGGGTGGCTTGTATTGGGTGAACTCCGCCTCAGCATCCACTGTGATGTCATAAGACGTGGCGATGACATAGGCAGGGTCAATCCAAACAACGGTGGCTGTGAGATTGGGTCCCCGCGCCCATTTCTGCATGGCCACTGGTTCGTCAAAAGGTCCAATCAAGCCACCAAAGTTACGGAAGATCCTCTCCTTGGGGTCCCAGTCAGTTCCTGCCTGTGGAAAAGGAGGGGGAAAAAGGGAGACTCTCAGAACACGAAAGAACATAACACTGCCATGGCGTGGGGGAAAAGAAAGTATGTTTACCATTTTTGTCATGCTGTGAACTCTCCAATAGGTAGCAAAAACATTTAGAACCTGTCCTGCTGAGTATGGCCTTGTGCTAACAATAGAATTTGCTGTATAAATACACAGCACATTAAAAGACAGTAGAACCCTATTAAAAAGAGACATTTCATTCCAAACAACCACCAAATATAGATATCAACACTGGAACGTTCCACATCACCTCTGAAAGATACTAGCATTTCTGCATACTGACTGATCCACGTTGCACCTATTTCTCTGAGGTTCTCTCTCATGTGGGCAGAGCCAATGGTGTGGGCCAACCTGTTTGACACCATGCTCTCCCCACCCTCTGGCTATAATATATATATGACTTCAACCACAGTGGGCAGAACCACCACCACCACCCCCCGAGAAAATTAGAACGAGCATGAGCATGTGGGAATGGGGCAGAAGGTTCTAGAAGGATGCTCCTGAACTTCAGAATAATCCCACTGAGTCCTGTCTATGTGCCTTTTCTGGTGGGATTGCATCATGGATAATAATTTTAAAGACGGCCATCTCAGATTATCTTGATCAAATGAAGCAGGAAGTATTTTAGTACCTAGAGCCCAAATAGTTCTATAACTGAGTTTCACTGCAAAAACAGGGCCTAAACCATTGTCTCCATGTACCAGTTAAAAATCTACTTAGTGTTAGAGAAAGAGAAAAGACTGTTGGATGAGGTTGCCAATCTTGGAAGAAAAGACTTCCCCCAGAAAAAGATCGAGGCAGTTAAAGTGCTACCAAACTACTGTAAGAGTATACTACAGGTAGATTAAATTTTGTATCTTAATGGATGGCTCCTTTTATGCTGATTAAACTGGGCAGGGATGAAGGCAGTATAGCAGTATATTTAAGTAAGAAGGGATTAGGAGGGATCCCACCAACAGAAGGCAGGAAACAGGAACTCTACCTCAAGATTCTGCAAACGGTTTGTTTGCCTGCTATGCCCTGACAGCTTCAGAGTCCCTCGGGGCATCATCCATATTTCTAGAGATTCTGCCTGCTGTGTTACACAGTTCTGTACTTCCTGAGTCACCAAGTAGCCCTGGAAATGGTCATCGTAGAAATACAGGTGCACACTTGATGGGAAGCCCTGTGGCTCAAACCTAGAGAAAATAATAAAGTGGAATAAGAAGAGTAACAGGTTTGTTTGGCACTTCCAAGTGCTTAAAGTACTTCATATGCACAAACAAGTTGCAATGCTTACAATAATCCTGTAAAAAAAGTCAGTATCATTTCCCATATTGCATATTTTTGCGGGGTGGGGAATGAAGCTGAAAGAGTGTCTTTTTAAAGACCACCTAGCAAGTTCATGGCAGAGGTGAGATTTAAAAGTCCTAATTGTTTACTTGCTGGACTTGAAAACAGCTCCCACCGAATGCAATGATGCTCATTCTCAGGTCACTAGTAATAAAACCACAGCCTCATTTTCCATTGTTATATCAACGTTCAGAAGAGTCATGGCAGGTTCACAGTACTAGAATCAGGAATACCAGGCTTTCCTACCCCTGTTGGCGCTAAAACCAATTCTGTTTTTTGGAGGACCTTCTCTGGATGGAACTCACTGACTTTACAACACATCCCTTTTCTTGTGCTATCTTGACCTAAACCTGCAATGCCAGGTAAACATATGAAGCTACCTTATACCTGGTCAGACATTAGTCCATCTAACCAAGTCCTGTTTATACCAAATGGTAGCAGTGCACAATGTGACTTTGCCAATCAAGCTAGCTGTGGTACTTTAAATTAAGATGCCAAGGACTAAATATTGAATTATAGATACACACACATGCACACATCCTGTTTTTCATATTTATAATCCTCCACTGAGCCGAGGCCAGTGCACATGATGCTCCATATCCCCACTTTAAACTCACAAAAACTCTTTGAAGTAGCCCAGTCTGGGAGAGACACAGACCAGTCCAGGGTCATTCAGCAAGCTCATGGCTCAGCAGGATATAAATCTCTCAAGTCCCAGTCTGTCCCCTGCCAACCCTGCAGTGGGAATCACCTAGCCCGCCTGTCTGATGATGAACTATGCCATCTAGCAGTCCAAGCCAACATAGTCAATTGTGAAAAATGCTTGAAGCTGCAGTCTAAAAACATCTGGAATACCACGATTCCCACCCCTGCCCTAGCATCACACCGGCTCTCTGATATAACCCAAATGTAGAGGGTCACAGTCTCCCCTGGCAATGAGGAACCTCCAAGGAGTACGAAATGGAAGCTTGAACAGGGTCAGTGGTGCCCTGTCAAATGGCTGTTTGGTTCATTAATCCACAAACAAAATCCTCTTCTATTCAACATCAGAAAGTAAATCTATGATTTGGCAGCCAGCTGAAGTACCTGCAAAACCTCTGCTCTTTCTGTGTTGGCACAGACATCGCTTTCTGGAGGCCCAGCCTGGAGAAGGATGTGTACACAGTGAGGGTGACGTCGCTGAGCCCACTCAGCCCATCCACACGGTCATAGACACTCTCCCAATAGGCCTTGAGGGCTGGCGTATTAGGTGGGTAGTTACCATAGAGATGAGAGTCCAAGATCTCCAGCACTTCCTGATTGATGGTTGACTCAAACTTCCTGGCAAAGAAGGTGGGTCTGGAGAGTTGCTGAAAAGACACAGACATTTGATGGGGGAGGGGGTGGCAGGAGGCAATGTGTTACAACCAAACTTGGAAAGGTTGCTTTTAGGACTACAATTCTCTGAATCCACTGGCCATGCTTTCAAAGTAACTTCACCGAGCTCTGCTTTCAACACAATTTGGGATAGGAAAATTACTAGAAAAAGACCAGGGAACCAAGGAGATCCAAGTAAAGAAATCTCCTCAGCTCAGCCCCAAAAGGTCCCTTTGGCACTGTAGCTGAGAAAGTAAAGTATATATAACTGCCCATGGGATATGCCCCTTCTACTGCTGCAATCGAGACCACTAGAATCTCTTGCTCATGAATCTAAAGTAAGGGTCTAAGACAGGGGTGAGAAACCACACAGCCTCAAGATGTTGTTAGATCAGCTCCTAATGTTCCTTGCCATTGGCTGGGGTGGCCAATGTGAACTGACAGAGATTTGGGTTAGTGGAGTGATGACCTGATAGTTCTTTTTAATGCACTATTACCATGTAACTCTTTTAAAAAACACAGTCAAAGGTTGTAATTGCACTAAGGTCCTAATGGTTAAGCCTCATAAAACCTCTAAAGCCTCATAAAACAGCTACAGAAGCTGCCTTTGAAGAACTCTTTCAGCCAAGTAATCTAACTCTGAAGAATTAGTTACTATAATGACTTTGACTTTCACATCACTTATTCAGGTTGCTCATCCAAACCATTTTGGATTGGTTGGTAGATTCTTTCACCCAGATGAAGTCTTTGCTGAGCTCTGAACAGAGGAATTTGTAAGACACTGTTCTGCAGGAGTGTTTTTTGAGAAACTGAGACGCAGCATCATTTTTAAGTAGGGCCAACAGAGATTTCTATGCCTCTGAAGACTAACGCCGATCAAGGCCTCTTAACTTCTACAATCCATCCTCGCATCTGCTGAGCTTACAATTGCATTTATCTCTATTGAAAGACCATGCTGTCTTCTTCCTTAAATCCCTAAACTGGTTTCCTCTCAAGCTTCATATAAACTATCAGGCTCAAGTCCTAATCACTACAGCTCTCAGTCACCTCTTATCGCTCCCAGCAGTTTCTTGCTCAGTCCATACCCTACAAGCTCATTTTTATCAACTCTCAAAACCTCCTTCCCTGCCTTGCCTGCCTCTGTGCCTTCTGAACGGCTGCTCTCTGCCTTTCAAAGCTGCCTCCTCTGAAGTTGCTCCCTTCCTTCCCTTTTCTCCATTGCTTAATTAAACCAAATCACCACTTTTTCATCTTACTTGCTCTTCTGTTGCCATTAGACCGATGATGGACTGTACCTCCAAACCTTCGTGTCCATTTACTTACTGAATTTATATCCTGCCTTTCTTCCAATATCGATCCAAGGCAGCTTACAATTTAAGTTAAAGCATAAGTGTCATAAAAAATACAGCATGCGCCATTAAAAAAAATCCTGCTACCCCAACCAGTTAAAAGCTTAAGGGCTATTTAAATAAAAAGGCTTTTGCCTGCTGGCTGAAAGAGAGCTGAGAGGGGGCCAACCCAGTTTCCCTTGAGAGGGGTATTCCACAGCCTAGGAGCAGCCACCAAGAAAGCTCTTCCCAGGTCTTTATCAGATGAGGCTGTGACGATGGTGGGACCAAGAGAAAGCACCCCCCCCCCCGAGGATTTTAAAACTCAGGCATGCTGATACTGGGAGAAATGGTATTTCAGATACTCTGGACCTAAGCCATTGGCTTTTCTGGTTAGGGCTGACAGCAGACAGAAAACAACATCTGGAGGACCACCCACTCCCTTCCTACGCATGAGAAACTGTCTTCTCCACTCACTGACCTCTGACAGCTCTCCCTGCCTTGCACCTCACTTGTAATCTTGTAGTTGAAAAGTTGTGGGGGGCAGAATGAACATGCTACTCTCCAAAGTGGACTGCAATTCCCATCAGCTCCAGGCATCACAGCTAGTTGTGTGATAACACATGAGTTGCAATCCAATGAACTCTATTTGCTCTTGTTCAAAGCATCTTGGATGGGAGCTGTATTCTTTACAGTAGCACTTCTTAAGCTATCTGATGTGGGGGACTGATGTGGCAGGGTTTTCTTCCCACTGTGCCAGGGACCAGCACCATCTCTGTGCCCACTGGAGACAACTGTTTCTTTCTTTCCTAGAAACTCTCCAGGGATCAGCAACTAATGGCTCATGGACTGCCACTTTGGATGGCAGTGCTCTACAGCACCCAGGGCAACAGTGCCTCCTAACAGGTACAGTTCTTCCTATTCTGAGAACTGCCATGAAGCTATCACGAGTGGGAGAAGCTGAGCTACTCTGAATCATGCAGAAGAAGAAAGAGGTGGTGGATCTGATCATGAGAGCCAGAAGTAAAGCCAGACTGCATTTTGACGAAATCTGTAAGTACCTGTAGTCGCAGGAAGTCTTGTGGTTTGAAGTCATTCGGTGAGCAGCCACACCAGTCCACAATGTGCTTATACTGGCATTTGCAGCCCAGTTTGCGGTTCCAGTTAGTCACTCGAAGGTTGTTGTCTACAAGGGTATCACAGGCATGGCTGTTCTCCAGGACAGTGTGGAAAAAGGACTATACATGCACACAGAGAGAGGACATACAAAACCACAGTGAGCAAAGAGGAAACCCCCTGTAAGGGACAACATCTGCCCTCTACACCTAAAGTGTACATTATTCTAGAGCTGACCACTGTTCCAAGGGCAGATCCGGGAGTGCTGTGTACTCTGCCAATACTGCCACATTCCATACCCTGACAAAAAGAAACCTCAAACTCAGGTGACTGGAATACTGTATTCAAAATAAGCTATGCCAGCTTGTTTAAAAGTGTGCCATTCTGTCTGCAGACCTTGGCTTTATCTCTCCACTGGATTTCCCCTGCAAGGACATGGAAGCTGGCAGTGAAAATGTGTCAAAGACATAGGGTAATGGCAGAAGTGCTGGTACTGGGGGAAGAACCGTTAGGGTTTCATTCTGGGCATTCTGCACCCAATGCCATGACTATGGGGGAACTCTCTGAAGCACTGTAGCTTTCCGCAATGGTAGGGTTCTGTTTGTGTTTCAATGACTGAAGAATTTGCAAAATGCTAGGAGACGGTTGCCCTTAAGATGACTATCTTCACAAAGCCACTCTCTTCTCTGCTTCCCTTAAGGTTTCCTGACTATTTGCACTATGTGTTTTATCCTCTGAAAGTCAGTATTGTCCACTAGATGCTGTATTCTGGGGGCTGGCTGGAAGGCTAAGAGAAAGCTCATCTTTCTGGCCCAGCTATTGAGTATCTTGGGCAGGCCACCGTCTGTAAAATCCACCCCCCCCCCCCTAAAATTAGTGGAAGTTGTACAATTGACTTTAATACTATATGGATTGCACTAAACATTTCAAAAACTAGGCCAGGGGAACTGGTGGTCTTTTACATGTCATTGGACTCTATTCCCCAATGGTGGGGGATAATAGGGGCAGTATTTCACTAATATCTGGAGGGCATTAGGCTCCCCATGCCTAGTCTAGCTACTTCATAATACTGTCCTGCACAGAGAGGGCTGCTGGGAATATGAATAAAGAAAACATTGTTAATCAATCTGAATCAAAGAGATGAAGTGGGAATCATTATCAAAAATTAGCACGGGAGTTTAAGATTTCTGGAAATTCTGTCCCATGAGGTCTCTTTCCCGTCTGCACTAAATCATGACATAAACATTTGCTTTATACACTTCCTTTCAGAATCTGAAAAGCAATGATTCACAAATGAATTTCTTTACAATGTTGAATTTTCCTCCCAGAGAACACTGAAGTAAGAATGAAAGAAAATTATATGTATAAAAACTGTGTCATGGCTACTTTCCCTCCCTTTGAAAAAGCTATTTTTTCTCTTTTGCATGAATGAGAGAAAGCCAACCTCTGGGTGGAAAAATGTAACTTTCCTTTGTGTTTTCACAATAGCTCTTATGAACCTTTCATAATTAACTTAATCTGGAGACAGCAAGTTAAAATGATAGGAATTCAAAACTGGGACCTGCTTGCATGACGGTCTCACAACAGGACAACCCAGGGACTTGAACAGAACAAGTATAAAGACATATGAAACAGGTTAGAAATGTACTGGGGGTGAGGGGAGTACCTCTTGCACCTGTAGCCAATGAGACACTTTGGAGCACAAAATTACTATCCTTGGAAGACCCAGAACAGAATAAACAGCTAGGTGATAGGGTCAATTGAGCCACAGTAGTTGGTCATGTTCTTCATGTTTTACTATTCCTTTCCTATGCATTTATAATGAAATTAAAGCTAATAATTATCTCTGGAAAGTACAGTCCCATACATTTTTGATGCTATATAGCATTACAGGGAAGGCCTCTGACCTCAAATGCTTACCACTGAAAATTCAGCTGACAAGACAGAGGAAGGGAGGGAGCAAGCATATATTTACTTTTATGTGTTATATGTTTGTTGGTTTGGCTAAGCTATGGGAACTGAGAAAGTAGGATAGAGTGGTATGGGAAATTTGGCTGGCTTAGCAACTTGAAGAATGCCAATTAACTTTCTTGTTATGTGCTGTCAAGTCAACTCTAACTTATGGTGGCCCTACTCTAGGGTTTTTTTGGCAAGATGTATTCAGAGGAGGTTTATCATTGCCTTCCTCTGAGGCTGAGAGAGTATAGCTTGCCCAAGGTCATCCAGTGGGTTTCCATGCCTGAGTTGGGATTCACACCCTGGTCTCCTAGAGCCCACTATACCACGTTGGTTCTTGTGCAAATAACTTTGCATGGCAGAGAGAAGATAAACCATCCATCCTCAAGACTGCTGGCTCTCTTAGGGACACAATCTACATAACCAAGGGACTTTTCACCTCAACCACAAACACAACCCAAGGTGCCATTACGGATACCCTCAAGTCCCTCTACCCCAAGCAGCTGGCCAACTCACCTCTGCTGGGAGAAGTGTGTACGTGTAGAACTGCCGCAACTGGGAGACTAGCCGGTCACTGGTGTAGACCACGTATTCCACAAAGCTGCGAGTGAGGGCAAACCAATCTGAGCCACCATCCACCACAATGCCCTCTGGGATCTGCCTTTCTCCCAGCCTCCACATGTGAGAGTCACATTCGTGGAAAAGCCGGTCTAGGCCCTGCTTCTTGATGAACCTGTGCAGGGATGAATGCCTCAGATTTACTAGAAAACAACACTGCGTTTTCTGCAATAGGGTCACAGCAAGGAGGGCTCCAGAATGCTGCACTCTTAGAGGGCACTGACATCACACTATGGCCACTTGCAAAGCAGCTTTAACTGGCATGGCTCCCTCCTAGAGAATGCTGGGATATATCCTTTGCTGAGGGCCTTGAAATTCTCTACCAGACAGCTTTAGTACTGTAGGTCAGGGGAGTCCACTAGAGCTCAGTAGCAAAGATATCTTTGTTATTTGTCTCTTGAAACATTGTGCACACTGCCCTTAGAGTAAACAAATTAATAAAAAATTAGCACTTTTTAAAATAAAATTAAAGAAGCATTGTCTTCAATACAACCGTTTCTTTATTTAGTTACCTAGTTACTACTTGTTGTTGTATGCTTTCAAGTTGTTTCTGAGTTATGGTTACCCTAAGGCAACTCTATCACAGGGTTTTCTGGGGCCCAGTGGGTTTCCCTGGCCAAATGGGGAATCAAACCTGGGTCTCCAGGACTGCAGTGCAATGCTCAAACCAATACACCACGCTGGCACTCTCAATGCAACCCACTATACATATATGCCAACCAACAGCAACAGTTCTCTGGGCAGCTAATAATAAAAGTTAAAAAATACACTGAAAGGGTAGAACAATCAGATCAAAAAACAGCATTAAACAACAGCAGAGAATAAAACAAATATAAGCAAGTTAATAGTAACAGGATTATTTGTCAACTTGTAACTCCAAGACACATCAGTTCTATAAATCAGGGTCTAAATCCAATTTGCTATTCCCAGTGAGACTACACCTTTTGAGTTGCTGGGCTTTACATAAGCGGTGACTTCTCACTCAGCAAATGATTCTAGTTGGTTCTAACCATTATGCCACTGATATTCAAGTTAAAAAGAACGGCAGAACAGGTGCCAAAACCACACAAGTGTAGGCACCAGGAAAGCCTCTCTGGGGACAGTCAAGAACTGCGGTGCTAGACCAAGCAGGCCTCTTCTCTTCTGCCATTTGCCACATTTCATATGGTGGGGAACCCATTCTTACCCACAGTTTATTATTAACCTGCTCCCAGAGTCAAGCCTTTGTGAGTATTACCTGGCATTATCTCGGCCATGAGACTTTAGGAAGTTCTTGTCCCGGTATTTTGACAGGAAAGTAACTAATTCCTCATTGGTCCTGCAGGGGGCAGCAGTTAGAAAAGAGAAGCAAGTCAGGAAAGCTTCTTACAAAGGTCCATTAAGCTACAAGGGGAGTGGGGAAAAATGGCATCCAAGGGTATGCACATTCTGTTGAAGGCCTCAAAAGAGCCTTAACAGCTTGGAAAACTATCTTTTTTATTATTATTATAACCCTCAGGCTTTCCCATTTGAGAACTGCAGACCAAAAAGGAAATTTTTTCCAACCTCTGTATACAACAGAATCTCTATAGCACCTTGACCATACTTATTGATACTCCACATAATAGAATAGTTCCAACATCCCCAGTTTTCTCATTTAGAGCAAACAGTTGCCTGGAGCAAGCCTTACAAGGCCTGGCTCCTAAGCACCCAGATGACAAGAGAAAACATTCTTCCCCAGAAACCTTCAAGAGCAGTCAGTTTCTGAGTCTTTTACACTAACTCTTCTTACCTATCTGTTACTCATACTTACTATAAGTTGTAATTCCAGGTCTCCCCAAGATTTCACTCATAACTGAACATTGATACATACTACTGCTATAAGATAAATTTTATTGGTGGTAAATGATGCTCCAGAAGGGATACAGCACAGAAGCATTCCAGCCTTTTTGCTGATAGGGTCCAGCATCCCAGAGTATTCCCAGACTGCAACCCAATGGCTGGCTAAACTGGGAGCCCCAGGATTTCTGTGCGCTCCTCCAAGGCAAGGCCAATGGAAGCTGGACTCCTAAGGACTATATAGTGTAGAGGCAAAGAATGAAAATCAAAGGTCTCAAGCGTGATCTGTCTTCCCCAGAATAGCTATTAGACCTGTGCAAGGAGGTTGATAGCAGAGCAAATTCACTTCCCCAGTCCATTCTCAGCCTCCATATCTTTTTCCAGCCTCAAACTGCCAAGCTAATGCAAAAAGCATTAAAAATTACAAACACAAATTAATCCATTTTGGGCAGCTTCTAATGTTTGGCCATGATGCACACAAGGAATGCAAAACCCATCTGCTTGGTGGTGGGAGAAATCCAATTTGCTTCATTATGCCTTTCATCTCATGATGCCAAAGTTGATTACAAAATGTAATGAAAATCCTAGTATAACTTAACACAAAATCTTAATCCTGATGCAAAAAAACAAAACAAACCACCAACATTAGCTACAACAATCTGAAGAGGGACATGGCCCTGACTAGATCACTTAATAAGCCAGTTTAAAATGCCCTGGGCAAACAAATACTTTTTGACTTGCAGCCAGAAAGAATGGGTCCATGCTAGCCACTCCTCAATGAAGGTGTTCCACAATCAGGACACCAGAAAAGTGATTTCTTCTCACATAGTGCATCAAATATACTTGAAGAAGAACCTCTCCTGATCACTACAAAGCTAACTAGCACAAGGGAGAGCTGGTCCTGCAGATATTTGGGTCTTAAGCTGTTTATAGTTTTTAAAGGTAAGCACTGACACCTTGAATTGTGCTCCAAACCTATAAGTATAAAGGGCAACAATTTCTTTTTCTAGAAATAGTGTAATATGGTTCCCCAGATGAACTGGTTAAAATTTCAGCTGCTATGTTCTTCACTAGCTGAACCTTCTTATACCTTCAAAGGGAGTCCCATGCCCAAGGCATTATGGTAATCCAAGCAGGGGCTGGTATCAAAGCCTGAACCACCAAGACTGGATTATTCCCATTCAGAAACGGTAGGAGCTAGTGAAGAAGATTGAGCTGAGAAAAGGCGGTCTTAGCCAATGAGGCCACTGAGGCCTAAAGTAAGAAAAGTGGATCAAGGAAGGCAGGTCACTTCTTGAAAATCCAGGTAAAGTGTTCTGTGTTCCATCCAAACCATACTCTGTTTCTATTACTGAAAGGTCTTGGTTGCATTCTTCTACCAAAGCATGAAGCATTCTGTTCATTCTTCAATGTTCCGTCCACCCACTTGCACCTTCTCCATCGGATTACAGAGCTTGGAAACAGTAATTTTTGGTCTACAGCTTCCAGATTCTGGGAGTTGTAGTCTAAAATAAGTAATTTCTCCAGGCTCTAGGTGGGTGGGCAATGAGTAGATGTTCTGCCCCAGTCTATTCAGCTGAGATCTTAACAGAGACTTGCCATCTAAGGTAGCCCATTCTAAATGCTCATAAGTTGTCAGTCAGAACCTCTGCCTCCTGTTTCCTCCCCTTCACACAACTCACCTGGTAGGGTAGTCTGTGGCACTGAGGTTGATGTAGTAGTCCCAGGCCCAGTCCGTCATCTCCAGCAGATCCTTCATGCTGTGCAGGTACATCTTTAGCAAGCTGGCCCCACCCCAGATGGTGACCATACGCCAGGGTGTGACCCGGATGTTGGGATAGTGCTGGGCCAGCTCCACCACTTCACGGTGCAGGTAAGTGGAACGCTGTAGAGAAATGGAGATAAGGGAAGGAAACAACCAAAGGTCAAGTTCAAGTCCTGTAGACAACCAGTGAGGCACAGTGGTTTGAACACTGGACTATAACACTGGGGATCAGGGTTCATTTCACTGCTCAGACATGGAAACTCACTGGGTGACCTTGGCTGCACACACACTTTCAGCCCTCCAAAAACCCTGAGATAGCTTCACCTTAGGATCACCATAACTCAGAAACAATTTGAAGCCACACAACAACAACAACAAGAACAATGACAAGGAGTTATCTCAAGGAGGAGAAGTACTGTTTAAGGAGGAGGAGAAGTTTGAAGAGTATCTACAGCAAGGTTTTAAATTTGCTGCTCAGGTCAGACTTCAACAGAGGCTCTGTTGAAAACAGCAGTTTTCATCTGAAAGAGTTTTAGCCTTCACAGTTACAAACAAAAAATTTAAAAACAATAATAAAAATAAATAGGCATTACATGCTATAAATAGGCATTACATGCTATTTACATGCTACACAGTAAAATGAAACCCTTACAAAAATCTAAACACAAGGCAACGGTGCTCCTAGCGGTCAATAAAACAGTTTGCTGTGTCTTACCCCATGTCACAATAAGTGTTCCTTGATTACGAAAATGTCTGCCTCGTCCCCCTCCTGCATTCCCACACCTTGCTCACTTTTGGTTCAACTCATCATCCTGCCATCCATTGTGGTGTTGATAGCAGGCAATCTTAGCACATGCAGGCCCCCTGCCTTACCTTGTCAACATGGATGTAGAAGAAATGATGCTGGTGATACACGGCCTTGATGAGACGCTTCAGCTGGCGGATGGCTCGCCCATGAACCACCAGCATGTAGGCGATCCTAACTGGCTGGCTGACAGAGGCCTGGAGCATCCTGCTGTCATCCCACTGGATCACAGGGCTGACTTTCCCTGTGGAGATCAGGAGGGATCACACATGTGGGGATCAATGTTAGAAATAAGTGAAAAGGAAGAAAAGGAAGGCAGCTGCCACAGAAGTTCCTGAGGCTAACATTACTTTTAGGACAGGAACCAAGCTCTGTTCTTATCACGATCCAAGCGGTGGGGTGGAAGAATAACCAAAATAATACCTTGATACTGTTGGCCAGCCAGCCAACAGTTGCGGTGTCTCCGAGGTGCTAGAAATTGACACTTTACCCAATATTAAGGGAGGAAAGGATACCTTACCAGCATGCTCCCTCTGTATGCAATGAGGGCTAGGTAAGACACAGCTTTCAAGAAGGCACCTTTCTGAAAAGGTCAGACCCCTTGATCCTTATTGACAAAAGACAAAGGCAATTTATCTTTTCCGTAAGCTACAGGGGTCCCTGCACTATGCAACGTTAAAAAATACTGTTTTTTCAAAAGTACTAAGAAACTTCTGGTCAGTTGCAGCTTTACTGTAGTTGTTTGAAGGGGTGCATTTTTGCTGGGCTTGCATGGCCTTCAGGGAATCTCAGGGCAGAAAACTGATCCCTAAACCCACTATATTTGCTCCCCTCCACATTGCGAGGAATGCTGAAGGATTAATGAAGTAGGTAAAATCAGAGGTACATGAAGGCAAGAAAACAAGTAAATCCAGCACTGACCTGAGAGCTGGCACTGCCGAGGCACAGAACGTGGCATCAGTTTCCCAGCTTGGTGCAGGCACACCACATTGGCAATCTCCTGCTGACACTGCTTAGTGTTGGCTCTGGCTAAGGCGGACAGGGCATCCTTGCCCATGATCTCACATTTGGGAGTGAAGTTGTTCTCGGTGGGTTGAGGCGCCCCTTCGACACTGCCTGTGTCTCCCTGTTGGAAGACTGACAACTGAGCATCCCCTCTGAGATCAGTCAGGTTTCTTTGACTGGAGGAGTCCAAGTAGACAGGCAACCTGTGCCCAGGCTTGTGCTTCACTGTGACTGCCCTCACCACCTTGGCGACCAGGACTCCGGGACTGTCTGGGCGATTCTTCCATCGGCCATGCTTCCGGCCCACGCCACCCCGTCGGCCTGCAGAACTGTCTGAATCCTTGGAGCCTTCACTGTTTTCAAGTAGCTGGGCCTTCTTTTGCCGAGCCTTCTCATTTTTAGGCAATAAAAAAGGGGGAGGGGAGAGGTGAAGGGGTTAAATCAAGGGTTCATTGCCAGGCTATCTTGTAGCACAAAGAAACCATCCATCATTGGTTTCTAAAGAACAGGAACATTTCAAATGCCTGAAGTACCAACATACCCTACCAAATATGATGCATGCTGTTTACTATAGAGAGCTGCTTCTGCTTGAAACTAAACAAACAAGAACCTGGTATCTACATCCCTTGCTTGGCAAAATTTACAGAACTAGTAAAGTATGTTCTTGATTGGCACAGATGTCCAGAGTTGAAAATCAGATGTAATGAGAGAGCAAGAAGGTAAGTTCCTCCATTAGGAACTGGGAAATCCCAAAGTGGTGGACAGCAGGGAGGATACATTTTTAGTAGACCATTAAAATTCAGGACTGTCAGTGTTTCTTCTTAATAGAGGAGGGTGAAGAGTTCCAAAGGATAGGCGCTACCACAAAGAAGGCCTGTGCCTGTGCTGTTGCTGAATGACAGACAGTCTGCAGGTCATAATGTGATCAACGGAACCTCCTTCAAAGATCTTGATGATCTAATAGCCTATATAGGGGAAGACAATCTTTGAGGTAACTTGGCCTCAAATTGCTTAAGGCAAAACAAATACACCACCAAAAAGAAAAAAGCAAAGAAGCAAAAAAAGGGGAAAAAAAGCTCTAATACGATGCACATTTAGCTATTTTTAACAGATACAAATAGATAGATAGCACTCAATTTCCAAAATACTTCCTGAAACTCTCTCTGTGGTAGGCAACTATTATTATGAATATACAAAGTAAAATGAGGCTTGCATAATATAAAATGTATCTTTGTGAAATGGAGATGGAAGAAGACACATTCACTGAGAAAGTAACAATACAAACAGATCTTTGTCAGATGAAGTTAGATCCAAAGCATCAATACTTTATTCAGAATTGGGAAAATGGGTATTTCTTGCATGAGACAGGCACTGGCAATTCCAAATGAAAACCTGGCTATTGTACAGCCAGGTACCTTGTATGTTTACTCTGAAGCCAGTCCCACCAAGTTTAACATGTCTTCCTGCATGTAAGCGTGCAAGGGGCTACAGTCTGGTTCTACAACTTCTCTTCAATAACTGGGCGCCCTCCTCTTGGGCTACATGGACTTGGGGGCATAAGTTTCAGTCTGTGACAAAGGCGAAAGTTGAATCAAAGAGCTGTAAGTTGAAATGCCTATCTACTGGACGATACTGGTTTTCAAACCCTCACAGGTTTCCCCCAGTACGTACGTATGTATACACAGACAGGGGTGTGGCGGGGAGGGGGGAAGAGTGACCCAGGAAAGACAATCCCCACCAATGACTTGCTCACTTGAAATCTTTTGGTCTGGCAATCCCACCCCCCAATCATTTTAGGCTTTGAAGAAAGAATGTTTTTTTCAGGGGCCTGAGGATAGAGCTGTAAATGGTCTGTTCTACTGATTGAACAGTTCTACTGTGGTCTCTGGTCAAGCTGGTTTTGCAATTCCCATAGCACTTTTAGCTGTGCCCTAGGAAAAGTCAGGAGTAATCTCAGAAGGAAGTTAATAAAACTCATTTATTTCTTCACACAGCCAACACATAATGAGAATTAGCCTGCAAATTACAGTTTTAACTGGCATTCGTTCATAAATTCTGCTAATCAACACTCAACATTTTGCTAGACCTCAGGGGTGATCCTCATACAACAGAAACAGGGAAAATGTGGCCATCCAGAGGTTATTTTAATGCAGCTCTTATAATCTCTCATCAATGGTTGCTCTGGCCAAGGCTGATGGGAACTGCCATCTAACAACATCTGGAAGGCCACAAATTTCCTGGCTCTGTGTCCTGCCAGATGTTTCCACAGCTGTTTCAATATCATATTGCTTATTCCCTTTTCTGCCTCCTGAATATTCATCATTTCTGGTTGTCTTCACTGTATTACTATTCCTAATGTACATTTACAGGGGTTTCAAACATTATCTTCCCTTCTTCTTAAAGTGGCACCAATGAAAATCAATGTAAATATATGGTTTAAAAAAAAAAGGCCCAAGAACCAGTGCTTCTGAAACAGATGCATATTGCATATTTTGGTGTATATTTTGATGCCACTAGTGTAGTCAAAAGAACCAGCATGGTGTAGTGATTTGAGTTTGGACTATGACTCTAGACACGAGAGTAAGACTCTCTGCTCAGTCATGGAAACCCACTGGGTAACCCTGGGCAAGTCACATTCTCCCAGCCTCAGAGGATGGCAAAAGCAACACTCCCCCAACAAGAAAACCCTGTGATAGTTTCACCTTAGGGTTTCCTTAAGTTGGAAATGACATGAAGGCACACAGTAACAAAATACAGTCACCAATCAGACAGTGTCCACAACAAAATAACACCCTTCTATCATTACTACTCATGGTCAAAAAGATTTAAGGACTATTTTTATCAGGCTTGCTATTGTTAAGTCCAACTGATTATTAAGCCTGATGAAGAAGGAGAGGTAATAACATGTTATAGCATTGAACTTTCCAGCTGGGGGTTCTAGGAAATCAGCCATGCCCTTTTCCCAAATACTCTCTTCCATCCTTCATCCCACTGCTTTTCTTCCACTGAAAATATTCCATCCTCACTTTTCTGCATTTGTAGACCTCAAGGTTTTCCAGGGCATTCCAGTACCTCCATTCTGCACATAGGCGGCCTCCTTTTGGAAAGAATACTGTTGGCACTCACCAGCCAAGTTTGCTAACTCTTATTCATTTTAGGTAAGTGAAATCAAATTAACCCCCTCTCCAGTGCCCCTCCCCATATTTTTGAATGTTTCTAAAACTTCTTTCCACTGTGTGAAAAGAGAAGTATGCCCCAACATACTCAGCTAATATATATTTTTTGAAAATGCATGGCTGCTTTGCTCTCACAACATAAAGACCTACCATGGTGAAAACACCTCCTACAATCCATTTTTCTTTGGACTCTATGCAAGTTTTCCTCTCCAGCACTAGTGGAGCAGAAATGCTCTCTCCCACAACAAGGCTGACTTCTCAGCAATGAAACTGACTGGATCTGACGCAGCTTGCAGGCTGATCTATGGTCAAGTGCACTACTCTGTTCCACTACATGAGATGGGGGAAGCAGATGCATTTATGGGAATACAGCAAATAGGTTTTCACTTCTCTACCAGAAAGCTTCCTCTCTCCTGTGTTTGTACACTACTGAACTGAACCAGGTCTGGTTTCTATAATGCACCCACCACACCTTTCCAATCCTCACTCTGCTGCCCATGTTCGCTCACAGGAACGGGCTTGTCTAAAGTACATTTTAGAGACAGCAAAGCAGTTTGACTGGTTTAGGAATACCTGGGGGAGATTCCAACATGTCAAGTTTAGGACTAAAACATATCAGTGTCAAAAATGAGCTCACCTGAGGGGGTGAGAGTATCCACTTTATACAGGAAACTTGACTAAGATTTCCTCTGTTACATTTTGGCCAGCTATTTCTTTCATTTATTGGTAAATTTATAACTCTCCTCTCCTCCAGCGAGCTAAAGACTGAAAGGACTCCATCAGAAAAACTGCTAGGGAAAACATACCCTGTGGTGCAAAATCTATTATACTCATCCTCTACAAGCGCAACTTTTCTTTCTTCACCCAGTGCCACTAAGGCAATAAGTTAGGGTTAGGAAAGGTTTGTCCTTCCAGATATTATAGGACTGCATCTCCCATTAGCTTTAGCCAGCATAGACAATGGTGAAATCATGGGAATTGCAGTCTAATATCATCTGAAGGAACAGACCTTTCCAAATCCCTACCAGGAATGCTACTTAAATGAGCAACTAAACACACAGGGTTTTAGTCAAGCTTGTAATTACACCACTCTCAAGTCTTTAGATTTAAAAATAGGTTATTTTTATTGGCAAAACATCAAGACAGGAGGTATAATCAAAAGAGATTAAAAAAAAAGAGAGAGAGAATCCCCATTCCATCTTCTCTCATTCTCTCTGTGCAGTATGACTTTGATGGTCATTTGCTTAGTCCTAGACAGGCACATTCAGTCACTGGTATGTACTTTCAAGTCATTTCCGACTTATGGTAGCCCTAAGATGAAGTCATCACAGGGTTTTCTTGGCAAGATTTGTTCAATCTGAAGATGAGAGAGTGTGACTTGCCCAAGGTCACCCAGTGGGTTTCAATGGCTGAGCACGGATTCAAACCCTGGTCTCCAGAGTCCCAGTCCAACACCCAAACTACTACACTATGCTGGCTTAGTAGGCACATTACTAGGTTAAAAATCAGCACAGAATGACAACTAATGGACAACTGATGGACAGCTAACCTAACCATCCCCCAGAAAAAGCCTCCATTTTTTCTAGGATCACTTGTAGAAGAGAAGCAGGCAGTGGACAGCCGGTTGTGAACTGTTCCTCCCAGGCAGTACACTAATGACTGAAGCTATTTGGGAGGGGTGCAAAAAAGGGGATGATTTTGGTATAACATGGAGCTGCTTCCATCTGGAAGAAACTGTACTGTAAATACCATGACTGATGACGAGCAGGAAAAAGCTGCTATCCCACTCCAACACATCTTCTATACCCTGGGATGCGAATAAATCTAGCATGCTATCATGGGTAGAGTGAATCAGTTTTGAATTTGTGGTTTCGGTTTCAAAAGTAACCCCCCCTTTATTTCCCCACAAAGTATTTCTCTGTCACAATAACTGCATTAAGCTTGGTCAAAACTGCATAGCTTTTAATAAGCAATCATCCTAGCAGAAGGAAAGAAGAAAAGGAGACCAAACTATTTTTGGACACAAGACAAAGTCTGGCTGTGGAAATTAAGGAGGGTTCCAGAGATCGTGGAAAGAAGAGCAGGAGTGGTGATGCGAGTCAGACACTCTGCACTCTCTGTCTATTCACACACAGAGGGCAAAGGCTACTGCAAGAAATAAAAAGCTTCTCTACCATTTAGGCTTTAAATCCCAAAAGCCAAACCAAGTTCATGAAAGTTCAGCTACCTTTTCAGCTCAGACTCCTTTCACAGACCCTCCCCACTGCTGTTCAGTACTGCACAATAAGCCCTCCTCCACTCTTACTCTGTTCACGGATTGAAGATAAGAGCTTGGAGACCAAAAGCACGCAGTACAAAAACTTGTTCTTATCTGTGGCATCCTTCTGAGTGGGCATGCATAGAACTGAGCTATGCTTTTAGATTTGGTGGGGAAAATGCCCAAAGAAGGAAGAATTACACTAGATCTCGCTACTTTGTTTTGGTCCCATCCACTGCTGGAATGTAGCTCCCAAGTTGGAATTCAGCCAGTGGGCCAAAAGAAGGTTCCCCACCTGATTTTGGACAATGTAAGTGGACAGCACTGGGAGTTTTAACTGAAAGTACCAAGAACCCATAGAGCTATTGCAGAATGGTGAAAGGCTTATCTGTTTCCAAATTGTCAGGATTAGCATGAAGCTGTAGTTTTTACACATACCAATTAATTGCCACATATTGATCAACCCTGAATATTCATCTATCCTTTTGTCTGAATGCAATTTACAACTGACATATGATATAGTTTGTGTTCTAAACTCTCCCACCTCCAGTTCATACAACCACACATCCCAAGAATTGAATGTCTTGTTTGTATATATTTTGGTTTCATCTACAGATGTCCATCTGCCTTCACCACAACCACTGTTTCAAGCTGGGTCCTTAAGCATCCTTTGTCCTGCTTCCTTCCTGCAGAACGGACACACTGTACTCCACTTGAAGGTATTTTCATGTCCGTGTAAACATAATGGTTAAAATGATAATAGATAAAGGTACTGCCATCAAAGGGCTGACCTTGAAGTACTTCAATAGCTGAGTACATGGCATTTCATGTGTAGAAATCAGAGCACATTACTTGAAAGTGTCGTCGTTTAAAATCAAACATGACTTCTGCAGGAACTTGCTTTCACTTGAGATATACCCTCCCTACTCTGCCTTGATGCAAACACTTGCAAAATAAGGGAGCTAATCTGTAATAAACCCTCAGGGAAGTCTGTTCACATGAACACAGCCTCAGAAGCAGTGTCATTCTGGATGTGCATAGTCAGTGTGACCAGAGAATGAATATAATTATCCAGAGAACCTCAGCTACAATTATCCTGGTGAGCTGGTGAGAGCATCCGACAAGGCTCTTGAATCTTGTAGCTGCGTCCTGAGTGGACACCTAGGGAATGGCTGAATTGGGCCCACCCACCTCTATGTCTTGTCTCCTTAAAGAGTGGGGGACATACAATGCCCAAATCCCCTCCCCTTTAAAAAAAAGATTCTGCTGGGAGGTCATATGCAGTCAGACATTGAACTGGCCAATCCTCTCATTTTAGACCCTGCTATAATTCAGTTTCAACAGACTCAGTAGATACTCTGTATAACCTCAGGAGACATAGTACAGTGTGCCCTCCATATATGTGAGGGTTCTGTTCCAGGAACGCTGGGTAAAACAAAAAATGTGAAGTGTTACTTCCCATTACAGTCAATGGACATGATGTGCGCATGCCCGCAGCATGTGGATGGGACGGGACTCTTTGCACGATCTCATATTTGTGCATGTGAAAGTTGCAGTAAGGGAGGGGCCAGACACCTGTCTTCACTGGTTCGCCAGGCTCCATAGCCCTCATCTAGGAAGGAAGAAGGTGACAGTTAAGAGGTACTATGTTCAGGAATAGCTCAGCTACTTGGTCTGTCAGTCGACCACCTCTGTTTCAGGCCAAGGGAATGGTATACTTTTGAAACAGATGGCTCAGGATGAACCCTGAGGCTCATTCACCCTAGAACGTGTGACCCGGTCAAGGTGACAGGATGCAAAGCTGGGAATGAAGCCCAACCAACTAAAGAAGAACCTGCTGCATAGGTTGGCATTTGGTGCTATCAAAAATAACCCACCTAGGGCCAGCCCAGGGCCACACCATTTGCACTAACTCACCTTTCCACTTTTTACACACGCCCTGACAGTCAGCAATTGATCAACCCGATTTACCCTGCTGCTTTTGTCTAAAATCAGCAGCTCTGTTTTTAAGCCAGCAAAATACAGGCAAAGATCAAAAACTTCCCCAGGTTTCCACTTCACGCAGGCACACTAGAGAGGGACCAGAACAGGCAGAGATAACAGCTCATTAGTCACCAGGCTCAGCCATCTGTTTGGGGACTTATAAACCTGTTTTCTCCACTCAGGAGGTGCAAGCTGAGGAAGGAAATGGGGAAACAAGGGAAGTTCTGCTCTCTGTTCAAATCCAAGCAGCCTTGACGGGGTCATTCAGGCACCCGCAGGATGAAAGAAAGGCTCTCATCCTTTCGGAAAGGAAGGAGCTTGGCTTCAATCACAGGTTGGAGGAGCAAGGAGGTGCGCATGGCAAGAAGCCTGCAGTCTGGAAGAAACTGTCCTCTGTATCTCAACCCCCCACATCCTCCCTCCTTCCCTCTGAAGCAAAGGTATTTTGTTTACTCTGAGATTTAAACTCCCTGCAGCATCTGTGTATGTGCCTCTCTTTCTCTTCTGAGCATCCTGCCTCCCCTCCCACTATCAAGCTGCATCATCTTTCCAAATGAAGATGCCCTTCAGGACAAATATGTTCTCTCAGCACTCAACCTGGATGAGCAAATGACAAGGCAAAGAAGGAGAGGCAAGCTGCTGGAAACACCTGTCTGCTGCCCCCACCTCCGATTCCCAATGTGCAAGGCTTGAGCATTCAGGGCAAGCCTCCTAAACGGTGGTGGCTGCAAGGCACAGTGGCAGCCAGAAACATCTTTCCCAGAAGGAGCTCTTCATCTGAATCATGACAGGTGAAAGCGCATCCATCCTGTCCCAGCTCCTCCTTGAGCTGCCAGCTACTGGACTCAGTGCCTCCTAATTGCTGCACTGGGCCAAAGCAATCCCTTCTGCTTGAGCCATAGAGGAAGGAGAACAAATTTCTCTCCAACTTCTATTTAGCAGTTCTGTAGGACTTCTTGGCCTGGGATTCCCTGCTGCTCACTGGTCTCATGTTCTTCTCCTTCCTGCTTAGCTTCAGCCTGCCAGGTGCACCCTGAACCATCTACAAAACAGTAGAGAAAGGGGGAGATTTACTGGTAAACCCACCCACTGAGGAATGGTTGTTTCATAAGATCTCAATATATCTGCTACCTCTACTCCTCACATGCAATGTAAGATATGCCACGGCCTGTGCCCAGGTGGTGCTGCCTGGGCTACCAAGTTGTTTGCTTGACCACATCTCACAGCCAACACTTCCACATGGAGGACCTTATTGGCAATTAACTTAACCCTAGGCTCAGTCAAAAACAACTCGCTACAGAAGCTCATTCATGCACGCAGAGCCTAAACCAGTCAACTGGGCAAGACTATCTTTCTTTAAGAACAGTAGCTCTCCAAAGTCCCAAGTGTAAAAACCAGTTAGGTTCCTTTGGAGGAGAATGGAATCCCCCAGGCAGCACGGCTCCTGGACAAGCTATCTGCGAGATTCTATGAATGCTCTGCACAATTGTAACTGAGATTTGGTTGAAGTAGGGTTGGACAACTGCAGCAGCTCCAGGGCCGGTTTCTGCCCCAAGACCTTCCAAGGGCCAGACACAAAAACAGCCAGAAGTCTACTTCTGGTTTGAAAAGAATGATTTGTTGTTGGCTTTTTTATACGTTGAACAGTAAAGAAAGGGGCTTGCACCTTGTATAAAAGGTGAACTGTTCCTCCTGAAGGTTTCCAGGAGAGATAACTCACCCATTTTTATGACTAAAAGGATAGCCCAAGGAGTTTGGAGGGGCCAACAGCCACCAAGGCAACCCCAGGGGCCATCCCTGATTTAAAGTGAAGAAAATGAGCTTACAGATGCACAGCACACAGGACAAAACTGTGGCACAGACTCTACAATGCCGGACTACCAAGATCAAGTTCCTCATTCTATTCCTGCAACGTCTGACCAACCTACTGAACAAACTGGTAATGCCTGACAGACCACTGAGCAAACCTTAATCACACTGGTATATTGCAAACCTTTATTCACAGTTTCACTTGGCTCACTTCTTAAGGACAATGCCAACCTAGAATATTATGTCGAAAATCCTATGGTAGGCTTTACCACAGCTGAGTCACATCTCCTATTTGTGTCCCTCAAGCAAGAATATAGAACCAAGATCCTCTCCACTTTCAGCATCATGAAAGTGCAGGCATACCTCAGACAACAAAACTGTGACAAAGAAGCTCTTTTTCACAAAGTCTTTTTACACTGGCCCATATTATTGTTTCTTCCTCTTCCTATGTCTGGCTGGAATTTTTTTTTTAAATAGATTTTTATTAAATCCAAGAATATTGTTACAAAAAAGTAGCAAAAGTAACTACTATATACATTATCCATTAGCCTATTACAACCTGTTATATATAGTATAATTAAAATATCTTCCAGCAATAAAGGAAACAAGAATAACAAGAAAAGAAAGGAGGAAAATGGAAAGGGAAGGATAATGAGAAAAAAGAAAAAAAATAAAGAAGATAGTCAACTTCCTTTTGCCTTTAGCCTTGGACTACACTTACCAATATTTTTCCAAAAACTCTATTTTTATTATTTGGATAAAATCCATGACTGAATTCGCCTTTTTTTCCCCCATCTATTTTTACAAAACGTTTGATTGTTGATATGTATACCAATTTTTTACTTTGTAAGAAAAATAATTGAAATAGAACAACTTAATCTTCCCTACCCCATGCAGAAACATACGTATTGCACATCGTAATGATAGTAGTAAATAAATACAACTTATTTAACAAATAAATAAATTTATATGTGTATTTTATACATTTTTAATCTTAATACCCCATCTCTTACTTATGTATGTTGTCACTGGCTGCCATTCTTCTTCCACTTTATTAGTTTGTTTTCCATTTATGTAGCGGGTAAGTAAATCATATTCCTTCATCTCTATTACCCTTAATAGTCTGGGTGGAAGTTTTTTAGCTGCATCAGTTTTGGGAGGATGGTGAAGGAGGGCTGGAGAAACACAGACTTTGGTGTCAGATTACAGCTGTGTTTCTGCAGTAAGCAATGCATTAAAGTTTGAGCTGCAAAAGAATGATTCTACTCTAGCCAGTTCTACTGTAGCCATGTGTACCTTCATCCAACAGGCAAGGTAAGCAGCAGTTGCCTCCAGAATCCATTACTGAACAGGCACAAAGAACAAAACAGAAAGAAAAGGGGGACAGCAAGTAGGCTTGCCTTCCCCAATTAATTCCAGCATGTTTTAAAAAAAAAGATAAATCTGAAAGTCTGGCAACTAAAACAGAAATCATAAGAAAAATTACCCCTGGATGCATTTTAGAAACATTCAAAATGGTCTCTGGAAGATTCACTTATGCAAAGCTTATCTGGACTAGTCATTTCATTTCACAGATTAATATTGTTAATTTTTAATAGAAGGTTTCCTGAAACTTATTAAATTGTGGTTCTTTTTGGTGGGTGCTGTAAGAACCCATCCCTGTTCTTCCCAAGGCCTTTGCGCCTCTTGTAGCAAACTGCTGTTAAAGAACTAATGCCCAGGAATGCACTGAAGTATAGCTGAAATATACCTGTACAAACCAGCACAGCCATACTGGATCCCACGATTGTGCAACCAATTATGTGATGGCTGCTGCAGTCCTGAACTCATCCATCTGCAAGAAGTGATCAGCTCCCTAACCACCAAGGCAAAAGCAAAAGGAAGGTTCTGTGTGTGTGCTTTACGGGAATGATGGGAAGCACTGGGAGCCCCAATTATGCAACCTCTGAGAAAGCACAACCAATGGTGCTACTGATCTTACAATCGCACAGTGAGCCAAGAGGATTCAGACCACAGTTTCCACGTCATTTGATACTCTTATACTAGCTCAGTCACTTTTAGGCAACTTGATTCATTCAGGTCTCTGACTACAGTCCACAGAAGCCCTAGCCAGCTTGATTAATCATCAGGAAATCTGGGAGGGGCACTCCAGAACACCCAGAAGACACAATACACCATATGCCATACAAAGTTATAACAGTGTGATTCTGCTTTAATTGCCATGGTTGCATCCTCTGGAATCCTGGGATTTGTAGGCTGGTTAGAAGCATCAGAGAAGCTCTCTGGCTGAGAATTCTTAAGCCCCTCCAACTAACACTCCCAGGATTCCACAGGACGTTGCCATGACAGTTCAAATGAAACCACGGTATTATAACTATGTAGTGTAAAAGGACCCCTAGTCTAAAAAACCTTTTCACCTGTGTTTGCAAGTTCATTTTGCAGGGTGTTCTTTATTGAGCTACCACCTTTCCAAGGAGCAGATCAGGTGAGAAACACACAGGACAACCTACAGTTTGCTCCTGCACCTGGGACTGCCAGTGCCAATATTTTCAGGGAGTTAGAAGAACACAGTCATGATGGTAAGACTGCAAAACAGTGGAAGACAGTCATGCAAGATAATAAATACAGATCAACTGGGTGTGTTGTTAACACACAAATACCTAACTCCTCTGTTTACAGTGAACTGAAAAACCATGAATGAATTTAACATAACTTATAACAATACCGTAATAACAAAACAGATATACAATGCTAATTAAAGTATCCAGATCAATCAACGCTTGCTGTTGTATATTTCCTTCTGCTTATCACCAACATGGAATCCTGAACTCCCTCCACTTTGTTACCATAACTATCTGATTAAGATATTAGATGCTTTGGGGCTTTTCAGCATTATATCAATGTGCTCAGAAACCCTTGAGAACTGTGTTGCGAGTGATCAGTTCACTAACACTAAGGATTCTTCTTGCTCTGCCACTTTCTGTCAAGTGAGCTATAAGGCATTTTGATTTCTCCACTCGAAAGAACATTTCTTTGCATGGTCATGCCTGCTGTCTTGAGAGCCTGGTTAAATCACAAGACAGGTTTTCCTCATTAATTTTGTGTGAGAGATACAACCTATTTGAATAAAGTCAAAGGCATGCAGAAATTAAGATGCACGGTTTTACTTGGATGATAGCCAACTTTGGGACAGGAGTGTAATTCTTATAGACCATGTGGTGTTTTGATCCTTTTCAGAACTGTTTATTCCAAGTTAACCCCATGCACTTCTTCTAAGTATAGACAGAAAAACCATGTTAAATCATAAGGAGGCAATTACAAAATGGCCTATTCCATTATTCACTCATAGCCTCAAAACAGCAAGATTGAGGACAGTTGCAGCCTATTAACAGCCCATCTTTAGATAGAGAGTTCTGGATCCTGTATAAATCACTATCTTCAGTTCTGCCAGAGAATAAACAAAAGCACACATAAATGAGTGCTACATGCAGAAATGTATTTACTGTTACAGTTATATTCTGTTTGTCCTTTGAGTAGCTCAAGGAACTTTCCATGGTTTACCTCCTTCCTTTTATCCCCTCAACAATCCTGCAAGGTAGGTTAGACTGAAAGAATATGACTGACCTAAGATCCCTTAGGGAGATTCATGACTGAGTGGGATTTGAATCTGGGTCTTTATGCCCTAACCCCCGTGCTTCTCAAGCTATACAATTTTTTGCCCAGCATACCAGGGGCTAGTGCCATATTTGTGTCATATTTATTATAACATTCCCATAGTTTCCTGGAAACTTATCACAGAGCAGCAACCCATAGCTTGCAGAACCAACATCACGCTCTTACCGATGTCTTCATTTCTGTTACATAGTGTAAACTGTTACAGAACTGTGATATTGTTTTGTTGGGGAGGTGTTCAGGGAGAAGAGAAACATGGTACTCAGATCAGGAACACATGTTTACAGACTGAGTGTGGCAAAGAAGAAAAGTGATACTTTCACAGGCAAATGTCAGTATAAACCAATCAAAACCTGGAATGGGTCTCCTACGATCAGCTGTGGGGACACAGAACCTGAAGTGCAGAAACAATAACAGAGGTCCTTACTGCTAGAATTGACACTGGGCACAGCAAATGCAGAGAGTTCAAATTATACATCAATCACAGGAATCAGCTGTAATGTGTTCCCTTCAATGATGGAAGAGAGTTCTCCAAGTCTTGAACAAGCACAAACCACCTTAACTCAGAATGCTACTTCCCAACAAAGCTTGTAAAAGTAACTTTTCCAATGTCCTAGCCTCAGCTGTAGAGTTGGTTCACACAAAAGAGTGGTATCCTCCTCTCTGACCACCATAAATGTTCACAGATCTTCTAACTTCTGTGACGTTAGCAGCTCACTGCCTACTCCTTTTCGTTCTCTACCGCCATGAGTACAAGGGCAGAAACATCAGACTTCCAGGTCTCAGGTCATGGTTTGAAAACAAATGCCACAAGCTAAGTTAGCCTACATCTTGTCGGAACCTAGATAGGAAACCAGCAGCTGCCCTGAGTTCCAAGCACAGATGTAAAGGCTCTAGCTGGTGACATCAGGTTTGAACTGGAGACCCTTTGCAAAGCACATGCCCTGCTTCCTTCTCGCCGGAAAAGTTACGTAGAGCCCTTTCACATAACACATTTATAGTGCTATGGTTCCACTTTAACTGTCATGGCAACATCTTTTGGAATTGTAGGATTGGCAGTTAAGGGAGGAGCATTTAGACTTCCAAGCCAAATGCTTCCACCTTTGGCTCTTTCTTCCTTTGATCTCCACTGCCAGTCCCAGGATTCCAACAGGATGGAACCATGGCAATTAAAGTGGAATCACAGTGTTATAAATGCATCATCTGAAAGGGCTCTTTGGGATTTTGGAACAAGCGATACTCCCATGTACCAAGTTAGATCGGTTGACCACTGAGTCCAGCACTGTCTAGCCTGACTGAGAGCAACTTTCCAGCCTTTCATGCAGAGAAATGTTTATTTCCCATCTGTTCTATATGATTACCACTGTTATTTTTCTTTGTTTATATTCTGCCTTTTCCCCAGCTCTAGCGCTCAAGACAGTTTACAGAAGTTAAAATAAATACAACTGAAAGTCCACATCATACAAAAGTTAAAATATAATTCAAGTATCAGTAGAATTAAAAGCAATTAAACACATGCCCATTTTAAAGATGGGACAAGCAATACAGACAATGTAGCACATTAGTAAAGGCTCTTTCCCTACAAACAGTCAGTCCTCAATGAGGAATGATTACTACTTGTCCTTTTTAATAGGATATGTTAGTGACTGAAATCAGAACTTTGCATACAAAACATATGCTTTCCCAATGAGCTACAGTTCCACTCTTTTTCTAAAAAAATCCACCAATTCTGGTGTTGAGGAGCAAAAGAAAGGAAGCCTCTGATATGACTAACAGAACAAAGAATGAAAGCAAATACACGCACTTTCCACCTTCCTTGTCATTGTGGTGAAGCAGCAGCTTCCCTGCAGTTATGGTCGAATACCTTCAATGACCAAACAAATTAATGTTCAAATCATCTACTTTTACAGCATCAACACCCTTCAGAATTGCAGTTCCTCTGCAGTCAACAAACAGCAACAGAAGCCAAATGTCCTTCTCTGATTGTACATTCAGGAAGGAGGCTGGAGCTCAAACGGGATACTTTCTAGGCCAGCCCTTCTATGAGGCGAAATGAGGTGGCCATCTTTGGCAGGCAACCTGGAGTGACATGAAAAGGCAGCAAGGTAGGTGGAACATGTATTTGTGGGTTTTTCTGCTTTGATTACCTAGTTATTTTTTTTACATCAATTTCTATCACGCCTCCTATATATAAAAATATTAATACTTAGCAATATCTCAAAGCATTGCAGAAATAAGTTTTAAAAAGCAATTAGACGCTTAAAGCACAATTTCCAGACTAGATAATCCATCAAGAAAGGCCTGGGTAAAGAGGTGGGTCTTTAGAAAAAGACCACCACACGCCACAGAACCAGACTGGTATAGTGGTTTGAGTGTTAGGCTACAACTCTGGGAGATCAGGGTTTGAATGCCTGTTCCACCATAGAAACACCCTGGGTGACCTTGGACAAGTCATATTCTCTCAACCTCAGAGTAAGGCAAGGGCACCTCTCCTCCACAGATCTTGCCAAGAAAATCCTGTGATACATTCACCTTAGGGTCACCATGAATTGGAAATGATTTTGGCACAGAACAACAACCATGACCACAGTTATCACCTCCCAAATATCAAGGGCTGGCTGCAGATTCCCAAAGGCAAGGCAATCGTAGAGAAGGCCTGCTTCCAGGCTGCCATCAAATGGCCAGCCAGCAAGATCTCCCACACGGACATGGTCACAAGGGACCTGCCAGGGAAGATGATCTGTCAGGTAGCCCAGTTCCAAGTTCGTCAGGGCTTTATATAACTCAACTATCCTTGAGTATTCTCTACTCAGCTGTTTGTGTATATGTGTGTGGGAAGAGATTTGTTGCTCTGCTTCAGGGTGGCAAAATGTACTGGGTCATCCCCAAATGTGTGAAATGGGGAATATGATGAGAAATTAGCATAAATCCAACTTTGTATAATGCATATAGAAGTTATGAAGTAAGTTTCAAATAATGGCTCAACAGCCCTGCTGTGTGACTGAACTGAAATTGGTTTTCTTTCTGAGTTTTCTTTTCTGTGTCTCAGTATACAAGAAGACGTAATATTGATGTGAAGCTCTAATTTCCTTTTGGGAGATATAATATAAGAAATAAATAAGATTGGCATTAAGCATTCATGGAGGTGTGTCTTATTTCTCCCACTGGAAAACTGAGAGCATCTTTTAGTGGACACAAACAATATAATCTGGACAGGTTTCAGGCACCTGAGGTCTGTACAGCTGGACTGCCACCATGCTTACTCAGAGATGTCCCAGTGATTTCTGTCAGACTTACTTGCAAGTGAGTGTATTTTGGAGTTTATGTGGTTCTGTTTCTGCTGGAGAATTGTAGGCACAGGATTATAATCTTAGAAACAATTACTGTATTCATCCTAAGCTTTCTCAAGCTGGATCCTCCCCAGATGTTTTGGTCTATAATTCCCATAATGCCAGAAACTATGCTGGCTGTCAGATTATGGGAGCTGTAGTCCAATCTATTCAGACTCCAACAAGCTGGGGAGGCTAGTTTGTACAAGAAAGTGCTTACATTTTTATATATACATATACATATACATATACATATATATATATGCACGCACGCACGCACACCACACTCACTGTTTATACCCCAAGGAAGGCAGAAAGGACATGTACAGGCAAGACATGCAATCCTGAAAATAAACATCTGCCTCTACTTGTAGTTTTGCTGTATTCTGGACAAAGCCATTTGTACCATTGTGAACTGTCAGGAAAGACACCCTTACCACTGACAAAAGCTATGTCCTTTCATTTCAGTACAACTATGCTGAGGTCTGGACTCTTTACTTCTTTCATGGACACTTCAAAAGGTTGTTTTAAAATGCTTCATCTCCTTTTCCTGCCACAGCTACTTCTCTGTCAGAGAGCACTGCCCACAGAAGGCCAGGGTTCTTACTCAGAGTTTGTATTGATTCTTCAGTTGGAAGCTCTTATGCCTCCTTCCCCCTCCCTGCAACAATCTCTCTATACTTAGCAGCAACTTCTTATTTTGCAAGATACTTTCTCTGAAAAACAGAACCTCAGGAAGTTAGGAAGGCAGGCAAAATGAAGCTGACACTGAGAAGTTTTCTACAAAGCAGAACCAGAGCAGCTGTTTAAGCTAGGGAGCTCATGGAATAAACCTAGTAAATTCTTATGGGAAGACACACATACCTGCAGACGGCAACAACCAAACAGTGCACCATGAAAAGACCCCCACATTAAGAGGGTTTTTTCTTGTCTCTGTGTGTGAACTTCTTACCCTTAAAAATCAAAACCCATTAGGACAACTCCTCCAGAATATTCTGTTTGAAGTCAGTGGCACTTTTAAGGAACAAGAAACCTGTAAATGGTAGCAAAAAGCAAATGAAGTCCTACAGCATCTTTAAAAGACTAAAAAACTTAATGTGGTGTAAGCTTCCACCAGCACTGTCCACCACTTCTCTGCCCATAGAAAGCTGGACTGTCATGAAAAAAGGGCCCAGCCTTCTAAAGGGGAAGTCCCAGGAAAGCTCTATCACATCACTTTTCTTGAACATGTAAACTGGTTCAAAAGCAACCAGGCAGGACTTGAGAATGAAATCAAGGTCTTTCATCTATAGACTATCTTTGAAAGAACAGTTTCACGGACTTGTAGTGTGGTCTACCTTACTCGATTTCTGATCTCTAACTGCAAGCTACAGCATTCTTTTTAAACTATTGCACATCTACAGGTTCTAACAGTAGATATTCTTGTAGAAGAGTCCTGTTGTTCCTATATGCCTTTGCAGTACAGCTTGCCCTGCTGCATTTAGTCAGGAAGCCATAGGTGCAAACATGAAAAGCTGATGGACGCAAGCATCCCTGAACTGTGGGTGGGATCCCATTCTCTCAAAATCCTTTGGATGATTGCTGTGCCTTCCTCTGAACAAAACACATCAAGTGTGTGTGTGTGTCTATCTATCTTTTTCACAGATCACAGGGCTGGCACTTCTATTATGCAGGATGAAGAAGTCACCTTAGGAAGATTTTTTTGGTGTTACAGAAAGATAGCAAATTGTTTACTACTGAGTACTATGATTATCAGTCCATTTTAACTGGCAGGAGGTGTTCATGGAATTTTCTGTCTCATGTAGCAAAATAACTGAATGCGGCTTAGGGTATTCTGCACAAGGAAGAACCATTTGCTGCTCTGCCTCAAACAGCAAAACATCTTACACCAGCCCTGCATAAACAGGAGACAAATGGCAAGAGATCAGCCAGCCAGCCAGCCAGCCAGCCAGCCAGCCAGCCAGCCAGCCAGCCAAGTAAATTCTATTTATGGACAAGGGTGGAAAGTTTCAAAAGATGTTTCTCTTCAGTTTTTACGAGAACATATTCTTAACACATGTATAACATCTGATTTTCCAAACCAGAGAGTGAAAAAGAGATCTCTTCCTAATTAGTCCACAACATGCACTACATCAGATGCGTGCTGGTGATTCTGTGGTGCACACAGGAGGGATCTTGTCCATCTAAACCAGACAATTCATTTGTTACAGTAAATCCCCCCCCCCGCCCCTGTTTAACACGAAGTAGTAAATCTAACTCAAGATATAAATCAGATGTTCTGTGTCAGCAAGCTCTGGCAGTTGTGGCTCTAAAAAACTTCTCAAAGATGATAATCAAAGAACATCAGGGAAAACACAAAAATTCTAACTGTGTCAATCAGAGACAGTACTGTAGAGACTAACTTAGTAACTAAAGTAGTTCAAATGCTATGGGTTCTCAAAAGGCCTCAGTATACACACTCAGGTGTCATGCTCACTTTCTATTTTAAAATCAAAATTATTCCAGTTTCATATAAATAACGGGTAAAGACAGCACAGTGTAGCAGAAGGTGTTCACCCAATAGTATTTGAGCTTTCTCACTTGTAACAAATGATTGTTCCAAAAACTTTCAAAATTTTATTGATGCTTGATTTAAACTTTTAAGTATATGTTGAAAGGCTGATTTAATGACTGCTGCTAGGCTACCCTCTCCCTTGCCTCACGTTCAGTTCCTTCCTCACATGAACTTGAACTGGATAAAGTGACCTACACTGTACACCACGTGTTCAGATCACAATCCAGCCTGCATTTAGAAGTCAGAGGGCATACAAATTACGAACAAGTGGGGGAATCCCAAACCAAGACACATGTGAAACCATGGTAAGGGGCAGAAAAAGGCCTTACAAACTGGCCCTTCAACTACACAAATGGCAACGTAGAAGGATCAGAGCGGATAAGCCCAAGACTGGCTGCCCTAGAGGGTAGAACCAAGTCTAATGGTATGAAGTTACAGGAGGATAGACTTCGACTGAACATTAAAGGGAATTTCTTGAAAGTAAGAGTAGTTGAGCAATGGAACCAATTGCCTAGAAGTGGGGTCCCTCCTCTGGACATCTTCCAAAAGAGGCTGGACAGCTACCTTGTTTTAGCTGGAGATCCTGCACAGAGCAAGAGGTTGGGCTTGATGGTCCAAGACACCCCGTCCAACTCTACTATTCTACGGCATCTCTACTACAGTGGTTCTTAACCTCTGGTCTTCCAGATGTTTTGGGCTTCAGCTCCCTGAAGCCCCAGCCAGCATGGTCAACAGCCATGGATTCTGACAGTTGAAGTCCAAAGCATCAGGTGGAACAAAGGTTGAGAAGCAACATCTAAGGGGGGTGAGCAACATGTGGCCCTCCGGACATTGCTGTTATATTTATTTACATCCTGCCCTTTACCCAGTCTGGGACCCAAGGTGGCATACAAACATTAAAAGAGATGCAGCTTTGAAACCTTGTTTAGTTACAGCTCTCCCAGACCTCTGAAGCTCTGCCAATGGAGACTAGTGACTTGACTGTGGTCCAGGACCAGGTGCCCTTCCCAGCCTTCTAAACCTGAATATATGGAAGAGAAGATTTATTTTTGCCCTTCCTGCTCATTATGCAGCTTAAGGGTACATCTCAGGGCTTAGCTGTTCACCCTTGTTCCAAGGGACAGTGTCCTCCACACACTACGCAGAGACCACTCAGAACAGCTCTGTCCCATGCCTGCTATCTGGAACTAACCTGCCAGCCTGCAGCAGCTCATCCCATGGGATCTGGGGATTTTTTAAATCATGCCCCTGCAAACAGGCAAAGTCTGAATAGTTGTTATTGTGGCATAACAAGAATAATGAAGAAGATCACATGACTGAGCCTCTACAGACAATCAAACCAGCTTACTTGATAGTACCATCTTTTCATAACGCATTGTCTAAATGTAATTCCCCAGGCTGTTCTTTTTCTCTCCTAAAAGTTCTTTATTCCTGGTGTAGTCACCCCTTCACCCAGTTTACCACTTAAAACAATTCTCCAAAACCTGGTGCACTCCAGATATGTTGGCCTACAACAACACCGTACTCCATGCTCAGTGGAGATGAGAACTGTAGCCTGTATGGAGGGTACTGGTTTGAGGAAAGCTGTGTTTGAACACTTCCTGCCCTTTATTGCATCTTGGCCTACCACCATCTCAAATCCCACCCTACATTTCACAGATATCAGGAAGGGATGATTGCTTTGGTAAAACACATCTTTTCTTCCCTTACCCTACACAACAGGAAACCTCTGGTTCAAACCCTGGTGGTTCTCCTTCACAGAATTGGGATCTCATTACAAAAAGCATATGCACCTTCCGGTCATCCTACAGAGAAATGTGCCAACTGCTCCATAGTTTTCATGCCCAATTTAAATCACTACACTATATTTTCTGAATGGGCATATAAATGGTGTATCTGCTTAGTCCAAAACCAAAGACACCTCAGCAATGTCCTGTCTCCGTATCAAACAACGTGACAAACATGTTTTAAGGCACATTCATTCCCAAATACTGCTTACACGGACTTGACAAAACATTGCTTTCGAATTCTTGGGAGAAACTGGCACCGAATTTAGCAGCAACCATCTCAGATCAAACATACAAAAGAACGGACTGACTGAATCCTTCGGTGCTGAAACGTACCCTTGACTACACAGGGCATCCCTCTCTCAAAATTTAATTTAAAGGCTGCCAGCACCCAGATCTCTAGAATGCCAACCATCACACGCGGCTTACCCGCTGCTCAAACTATCACGGAGACAGTATTACTTACCACTCCATCGTCCCGACCTTGGTACCTTACCACGCCGTAGCAGGCTCAAATTCTCAACGCACAACCGACCCCAATAAGGGGCCAAGATGCTCCCCATAACACCATCCGCCCGCTTTAGCCCCAGGTTCTTAACGCAATACACCGTCCGCCCATACATTCCACCTTCAGTGCGGAGAGCACCCATCATCACCCTTAAATCACCCCCGCAGGCTGACCCGAGGCGACACGACCCTGCTCCAGCCCCACGCCCGAAGCCCCCCCAAGCGCCCCCGGGCCCTTGCCGCCCCCTCCCGCCGCCCCGGACCTGAGGGCGCCCCCTTCCCCCCTCCCAAGCCCACCGCCTCTCCGCGCCCTCGCCGGGGGCGCCCGACCGCTCCTGCCCCGGGCCCTCCTTACCTCCCCCCGGTCGTCCTCTTCCAGGCTGCTGAAGCTCCACACCACCAGGCCCTGGATCAGCAGGATGGCCAGCGCCGTGGCGATCGCCAGCTTATACCGGCGAACCAGCTTCTGCACCCGGACACTCGCCACCATCTTCATTCCAAGCGGCCGAGGAAGAGGGAGGGAAGCAGGGAGGGCGAGCGCGCAACAGCGAGGGGGAGCGAAGGGGGCGGAAGAGTGTGTGAGAGGAAGAGGAGGAGGAGGAGGAGGGAGGGACGGAGGGGAGGAGGAGAAAAAAGAGAAAGCGAGCGAGAGAACCGAGGGAAGAAAAGGGAGACGAAGGCGAGCTAAGCGAGAAGCCTGCAGACTGCGGACGCGAGCACGCACGGCGCAAAAAGGGCGCGAGGACGCGCACGCCGTCCGGGCGGGGGGGTCGGGGCGGGGGATAAATTGGGGAAGAGGCGGAGGGTTGCTAAGCCCGCGCTGTAAACGGAGCGAGGCAGGCGGAGGCGAGGCGTCCGGCGGACCCCGACTGAAGGCTGCGTCCAGGCTGCTACGGCAGGGATGGGAAACCACGTGGCCCTCCAGAGCGTCGGCGGACTGCAACACCCATTCTCCCTCGGCGTGGCTGCGCTGGCTAGGGCTGATGGGAGCTGCCGTTTAACAACGGCTGGAAAAGCACACCGTCGCCGCCCTCCCGCGCTTTCAGAAAGAGGCGCTGCTACTCAAAGCGCACGGCTTTCGCAGAGTCCCTTGGAGGGGGGGGGGCGCTGCCTCGGTAGTCCCCCGGCTCGGTCTCCTCCTTTAAGGTCCCCCCCCCGGACTCCTCGGGGAATGTTTTTCTTCTCCCGCTGAGTGGAGGGGCGCTACAGAGGGACCGGCTGCCGTGCCGCCACAGTCCGCCCCTCACCCGTGGCCGCGTGCCGAGGAGGACCAGCGCTTGGTCGTCGGGGTTGCGGGAGAGGGTGGGGGGCGAGGAGGGCTGGCCCAAAGCCGGGGCTCCGATGGGGGCAGAAAAAAAAGAGCGCAGGGCTCCCGCACCTGCCTGTCACAGTTGCGTGGGAGAGGACATTTCGGCAGGTGGAGCCTGTCGGGCAAGACACGCCTCCGGAGAGGCTCCCTTCCGAGCCGCTGTCGCCGCCCCTTCGCCGCCCCCCCCCCGGGCCAACAGGATATAAAACAGCCTCTCCGGTGCTGTCAGTAGATAAGGCACATGTAGGGATGGGGTTGTTAACGGTAATTTACTCATTAGAGAGCGTGAATGCTATTCATTGGCCTGTCTTTAATGGAAGGCGAAGGGAAGTCTGTACAATATGAGGAAGTTACCATGGTATGTAGAAAGCCTCTGCTCTGAAGCCCAAAGGTCAATGTGTGACTGGTTAAGTGCCACTGGATAGGTGTGTCTGTGAGATGCCGGATGTGCCAGACCCCTTCCAAAGGTGAAAATAATCCATTGGGGAAATTGGATTGGAAGTAGAAGCAGCAGCAGAAGAAGGGTGCATTGGAGGAAAAGAAATATGTAGTATTGAATGAAAAACTGGCTCAGTTTCTGTCTAGGCGCCGGGTGGGCATTGTGGCTCCCCAGATGCTGGTGGCCTACAACTTCCCAGCATCTCTAGAAGCATACCTAATAATAAGGATTACTGGTGGTTTCAGTCCAAGAGTGTCTGGCTGACTGTGTTGTGACTCCACTGCTCTGATAGTCTAATTGGCAAAACATATATTAATTGGCGGATATGTTTAATTGGCATAAAATGGAAATCATGTAAGTGAAGGGCATGTGGAAGAGGAAGTCTGACTGGGGGGAAAAAAAAGTCAGAGATGATCCCTGAGCGTGGCTGAGTTCAACTTAATGGCTCTCGCAAGGAGAACAAAACGGCAAAAACTCCTGTGGTTTGCATATCTTATGGAAGACAAAGCCATAAAACTGGCTATCGACTTAAGCTGACGCCTATTTGCTGGAAAATTCAAACAAAGAGCTTTTGCTTGTTTGATAACTCTGGTTCAGGAAGAACAGGAAGATTTCGAACAAATCCGTAGTTGCATCATCTTCACACCTATGATCGTTCTCCTGATTTCTGATCACACTGCCGTCAAAATCTTTTGCCATCCACATGTTAAAAAATCATCACCACACACTAACAACATTAATCCATCCTATCTCTTTTGTTTACCCTGGAAATCCTTTGTTAAGGTCACCTCCAGGGCACATTTTGGGGTATAAAGGGACCCTGATTTTGGATCCTTGATACAACACTTTTAATTTCAGAGAACCTCTTTGCCAGTTTCCTTGGGTATCAGTCCAAGCTACATCACCATTTCTCTATAGATGGTAAATACCCCCCAAAAGACCTTTTTTCCCCTATTCCCTTTATCAATTTCCTTGTTTCTTTCAAGTTAGACTTGTGTGATTGCTTGTGTATGTCTGTTTGTGTGTCTGTATGTACTCCCCCCCAATAAAACACATTTAAAATTGTACTATAAGTTTTCTGACACATGTGAAACCATGGTAAGGGGCAGAAAAAGGCCTTACAAACTGGCCCTTCAACTACATAAATAGCAATGCAGAAGGATCAGAGCAGATAAGCCCAAGACTGGCTGCCCTAGAGGGTAGAACCAAGTCTAATGGTATGAAGTTACAGGAGGATAGATTTTGACTGAACGTTAAAGGGAACTTCTTGACAGTAAGAGTAGTCTCTTTAGCAGTTCCTCGTAAACATAGGTGAAGAGGTCCTGAAGTTACCCTCCCTTGCAAAGTTCTTAATTTGAGTTAATTAATTATCCATTTTTACATTTTAATTGTGGGTCCTGTTATAGGACCTCACAAGGTCCCATGGTTTTGGGGTAACCATGTGATGTCCACCCCTGGATACTCGGCCTCAGATAGTCCTAGCCCTGCCAAGATGGAATGGGCCCAAGTCTTCATTCAGGCTTTAACAGTGGAACGGAGGCTTCCAGGTCCCTCAGGCTCGTGTTGACTTCATTCTTCCAGAGAATGATTGCAGCAGGCATGACTTTGTCCACTAACCTTAGTTGTATGACCTAGTATGTTTGGAACCCTTAATCCTGTGGGACTCTGGAGCAATTTCTCTCCTTCTTGCAAATCCTGGTCAAATCTTGAGAAAGATGGCTATGGGTTTTCTTACATGTTCATATGAATGAACAACCCACACCAAAGCAGACATCTTTAAAAAATCAGTAGGAGCAACTGCCAGCTTTTTTTGACTAGCCTCTCGTCAGAGTGCATCCTAATTTGGGAGTAAATCAGCAGAACACAAGAGGACTTCTATCATGACACAAGCCAACCTCTCAAAGCAATGTTCATGTGACTGTTGGTGAGGCTAATCAAGTTAGAAGTGTTTCCTTTGTTTCGTTTGCAAAGAGAAAGGGAAGATAAATATATTTAAGTACCATGTGAAAACAGATTAACTGTGGCTTGACTAACCAAAGCAAATCAAAAAACCATAACACTGGATCTGCAGCAAATCAAGGGCAATATAAAAGACATGCAGATACTGTGAGGAATTGTCTTTAGTGATCAAGGGCTTGTGGATTGGTAGATCCCTGTGCACAAAAGATCCCCATGAAAAACAGGACGCCAAGGAAGGCATTCCCACACAAGGGGTAACTAAGTAGCATTGGCAGTGTCACCAAGCTGGATAGTGATGGAAAATTAAAGGCTGATGGATAGAAAAGTAAAGAATACTGCAGATACTATGGTTGAGGTATGATGTTTATACAAAGGGAATCAACAGCAGTGACTTATTCGAGAATAATTCCTAGAAAGCATAGGACTGTATTGGGGATACAAGTTACAGCACACATCCCTTACATTTTAAGAGTCCTTCCATTATTTTAAAGATTTTTTTAAAAATTTTCCATTCAATCCTCTGCTCATCTGTTAGTTTGAATCTGCTTCTTATGATTTTGGCTTTAATGTTTTGCTCATATGTTTGCCACCTTGGGTGGATTAACTAACTGAGGAAAGCGAAACATAAATATTTTTGATAAAGCAATAATAAACAACATAATGCTGCTGCTGAGAAATAGGATGTTCCTCTGGTTTCTTTTCTTCTTTAAAGTCACTGTTTTCCAGCTAGAGTAAAATGCAAGACTGTCACATGAAGAAGAGGACAAGACTCCTCTGTTGGTTTGAGTATCAGGCTACAACTGTGAAGACCAGGGTTTGATTCTCTGCTTGGCCATGGAAACCCACTGAGTCACTTTAGGTGCATTTCATGCTCTCAGCCCCAAAAACTCCAGAGTAGGTTCACCTTAGGGTTGCCATAAGTCAGGAATGACTTGAAGGCACACAACAACAACAGAAGAGGAAATTTCAGCAGGTATTGCTTCTTACCTGCTTGTGTGACAAAAAGCACTTGCTGAGATCCCCTCTTCTACACAGTCGTTAAAGATACAAGAGTCCTCTCCAGTTTTCATTCTGGCTATTTCGGTACTACACTGTTGTAGTGCTGTTACTCCACTTTCAACATCTTGTGGAATTCTGTGGTTTGTGGTTTGCTAAGGCCAAAGAGCTCTCTGCCTGAGAATTCTAAATACACCTCCCTAAAGTGCAAATCCCAGAATTTCGTAGGATTTTGAAATTGGAATAATAGCACTATAACAGTGTAGTGTGGAAATGGCCTCTGGCTACCCTAGTTTTTTACCCCAAGGATTAAGCCTTACCATTGCAGAATTTTTCCATGCTTGTCTTTTCTTGATCTTGAGTGTCCTTGGGCAAGAATAGTTATAACTGGAAACTTCTTTTGACCTCCTAAGGAGGTGTCCCAAAGGATTTGTTAATTGTACCTAACATAGGCTGAGCTGGATTCCTTATTGATTTTTGAGCCACTCTGGCAGCAACACTGAAATTAGTTTGCTTGCCACAAGTCCCTATAGAAATGAGAACCAACATTTGCTGTGGAACAGGCCCCAGGAGTCATTGCTTGTTACCAGTAGCGCAGGGATCAGTTTTGAAGTGTGGGCCCTCACCAGGACTGTTTCTATAGTAGAGGTGGTCAGAGTGTGGCCCAGAGCTTACAAGTGGCTCCTGAACCCCAATTTTTTTATTTTGAAATATTTTTATTAAAGATTTTAATTAAAAACAAAAAAACCCCTCCCCACTTCCAAGCTTATTTTCCAGTTGAATCTGCGTGTATCCATTCCATTCGTACATAATTGTTGCTTACTCAAGGGATTTGTTACCTCTTACATTGTTAGACAATTGCTTTGTTACCTTATTACCTTGTTACATTATTATTTTACCTTGCTACATTATTACATTGCATTACTTACGATCTTGCTTTATTCTTTTTCTTTTCCTATATTATGTCTTTATCCAATCCAAACCTTCTCTCCACTGAACCCCACTTTTGTATCAGCTAACCGCTCCGTCAGTTCCCTGACTCCAAAATTAAAAAAACTGGTGTGTTTTGCCCAAAAACTATGGCTCACAAAACAGCAAAAACACAAAATACAATCATATATTTATCAAAATGTCAACTGGAAATGACAGTGTGTTACTTTCAGTCACCATTTTGGATATGGCTAAAGAAGTATTTTGTAGGGTGGATGGGCAAGTGCAGCCAATGTGTGTATAAAAATTAATCTCTGCCATGCAAGCTGTTGCCAACGCCTGCCTCTGTAGCAACACTCTTACAGGGAGTCCCTAAATGTGGGTGACTGGTTGAGCTGAAACCATTTTCAGCAGTTTTCTTTACCAGGAACAGGTCTTTTGTGCAGCTGATAGGTCTTGCTAACTCAGGAGCAAACTATCCAAAAACGCTTAGCTCTGGGAAGTTTTTGCTGTGTGCCTTCAAGTTGTTTCGGACTTATGATGACCCTGAGGTAACCCTGCCCTAGGGTTTTCTTGGCAAGATTTGGTCAGAAGTGGCTTCTCTGAGGCTGAGAGGGTGTGATTTACCGAATGTTGCTTAGTGGATTCCCATGTCTCAGCAAGGATCTGAATCCTGATCTCCCAAAGTTCTAGTGCAATATTCAAACCGCTACTACCCACAGGCTTTCCGCTCAAGGATAGCTTAAACTGATGCATTGTTGCTGAGAAAATTCATTCACGCTTCAGCAGGGATTGCTGCTAAGCTCATAGGAGACAGAGGAATCCAAGGGGAGCGGTAGGTGCCATTGTAGTCCTTGCTCATTAAAAGGTCTTGTGAGCCTTGGCTCCACACCACGCCACAGCACAGCACAGGTTGTAAACTTGTGGCTGGACTGAACTATGTGAGGCTGTGAGCTGGGGTTCAAATGATCAAGCAACCCCATCTAAAGAACTGTCATGCAAAAAGAAAGCTGGATGTCAGAGAGAAGACTAAGCTAGAAATGTTTTCTCTCCAACATCCAGAGTGTTTTCACACTAGCCCCTTGTTTTGCCAAAGAAGTGATGTTTATACCTTCAGTGTGCTGTGTGTGTATATGCCTTCAAATCTCCTTATGGCAACCAAATGAATTGTGTAGGCTTTTCAGACAGAGAATACTCAGAGCTGGTTTGCTGTTGCCTTCCTCTGAGATATAGCCTAGAACTCTGGTATAGGGCTGCTCTTGTTGTAGGGACTGGAATATTGCCTTCAGTTTGGTCCTGTGATTACTATGATCATTCATGCTATAGCTTTCTCACACAGGTAGTAGTTGTGGGTGGCTGCCCTGTACCTCTCCCACATTTTTCCATGCCCCACATCCTTGTTTGGCTGTTTCCCAGGGGTGTATGATCACATTTTTCTCATCCTGTGTTTCCCTTTAATTATTTTCACAGTTGTTAATTGTGCTAGTGCCACATTTCTTCAACATGTGCTCTTTTGTTATAGCGATCAGTGCAATGGATTGAAAAAAACAAGAACAAGAAGAATCAGAATTGGGGAGATCTCCAAGTGAAGTCCACATCCATGGTGAACCCAGTCCTTCCTCCTTTCCAAAGTCAAAAGAGGCACAGGGCAAACCTTGGGTAACCATACCTACAATATTCCTCGAGCCACACACACTCCTAATCTCTAAACTGGGATACTTGGGAAAGGGGGTTGTTTCCACCAGTGACCTGGTCTCACAAAGATTATTTTGGATGGCACCCCTCCCCCCATTTACTCCAGGAGGAAAGGGAACAGCAGGGAACATCATGTGAAAAGGGTTTCTGCCTGCCAGTTTTTTTTTTAAATAAATTTTATTAAGTTATAACTTACAAACATTAAAAACCACAAGAAAAAAAAGATTTCATAAGTGCATAGATGAGATATCTCATACAATATCTATTATTCATACTATATACTTACCTATCGTTATATACCTATCCATAAGTATATATTCATAGTCACCTAATCATTATCTTAATCTCGTATTCTTATAATCTCATCTTCATCTTTAAAGTACACTATTAAACATTACTAACTTAATTATCCATTAATAAGGAACATAATATAACATAACATAATTAACTAACAATTTGACAAATAACAGATAAAAAAATATAAACTAAACTTTAGACAATCCAATACACAATCCATAAAAGTACATACATACATAGATCATACATAAAATAATGACTTCCTTCCTCCTCTCTGTTGGGTAAAATACTCATATATATCTTTTAATCCTGACTTATTAGTATGTTTTCCCACAGTCTTTATTGCAATTTATGAACTCTGATGCATGGCAGGGGGTTGGACTGGATGGCCCGTGTGGTCTCTTCCAACTCTACATTTCTATGATTCTATGATTCTATGATTTATCAATTGATTTATCAATTATTTTATACCGTTCACTAATCTCTTTTACAAATTTGCCTCCTACATCCCTATATTACTAGATCTCATATAACTATTTTATAAGCTTACTTCTTACTTCTTAATGTTAATAAATATCATATATCAAATCTTACTACATTCATTCATAAAATCCTACCAAGGTTTCTGCTTGCCAGTTGTAACCCACCTGCATTCCACTATAAAAGGCTCATGTGAAATGACCCTAGACTTCTATGAGCAGAACTGGAGGTTTTGTATGAAGGAAAATGTGATCATTTGAGGCCTTGGCTACAAGCTGACCACCTCACTGAGGACTAGACCATTGATTCTTGGTCAGGCTGTATATTTAAAGCTGATGCAGCTTTAGGCATCATCCCAGTTACAGGGTGGAAGATGTGCTATTAAGGGCATTTTTGAGGTAAAAAAAGAGCCCTGGCTGGGTCAGACCAAAAGCATATCTAGTCCAACATTTTGTTTCCACTGTGACTAATCAGTGACCTATAAGAAGCCTGCCAGCAGGACAGGAGCGCAATAGCCCTTGCACTCATTTTTCCAGCAGCTGACATCAGCAGGCATTCTGTTGTCTGATGCTAGAGCTGATACATACATATCTTCCTGCTATCCTGATTAGATAGGGCAGTCCTGATTAACCCTCTGTCATCTCACCTTTTCACCTGCCTTTAAAATATCTCAGTTTCTCTTCAGTCCACTTGGCCTCTGCTTACTAAATTTCTGCAAATTGAGTCCAAAGTGCAAAAGTATTTTGTACTCAGTTTACTTGGCAGGAGAAGAGGAGAGGAGCAGATGGAAACTTGCCGTTTCTAGTAGATTCAGGCAAAAGTGAACTCCTGCATCCTCTCTTAGCTTATGTATCCTTCCATATTAATTAATAATAGCCACATGCTGATGTTGCTTGGCCACCTGACCCACTTGTCATCTGTGAAACGTTGGAAGATATGTACATAACCTACCTGATTAAGAGCCAGTGAAGGACTGGATGGGACACCTTGTTTGGAACTGGCACCTTATCTCAAAGTATCCTTGTCAAAGTAAACAGAGTAGATATTGGGAAGGTTCCATAAATATACAAGTTGTGAAGCTACTTACAAATGACACATTTATGAATTGAGAAGTCAAAAATTAATGAATTACACATTATGAATTAATGAACTGTGAATTATAAATTAAGTAAATTATTCAAAGTCAGTCACAGTTCACTGAGGTTTTCAGAGGACATGGTGTGGAGTCTTCCAAGGAGCTCTCCAAGGAAATGAAGGCTCAGATCTGACTGACAGATCTGAAATGCTCTGATGGTTTCAATGTCTTTATGGAAATTGAGGCTGCTGTTGGAGACTGGCTATTGTTTTGGTTCTCTTTGCTGAAACTCTTAGTCCTTGGCCAAAATTTAGAAAGCACAGGCTAGCATACAAAAGTGAAAGAGAATCTAGGGATGGTTTAAAAAGTGGAGTTAAGATAGGTATCGTAGCTATGATTGCTAAGGCAGGACTATCCCAGACCCTGAAATTTTGTGGCTAAAATCTAAGATCCTAGGTATAAATGACAGTCCTAGGATGGCGTAGTGGTTTGAGTGTTGGACTAGAAATACAGGAGACCAAGGTTCAAATCCCTGCTCAGCCAAGGAGATCTTCTGGAGGGCCTTGGGCAAGTCACTTCAGAGGAAGGCAGTGGTAAACTCCCTCTGAATAAAACTTGTCAAGAAAACCCTAGGATAGAGTTGCCATAAGTTGCAGTTGCAGTTTATGCCTGAAGGCATAAAACAACAAAGTATATCTGAGGGGAATGGCAACATTGCAAGGGCTATGTTGGCTGGGAATTATGGGAATTTTAGTTCAAGAGATCTGGAGAGGGAGACTGAGAATATAACATAGTGGTGAGCAGTGCAGCGCTATGGGGAAAAAGTCAATGGGATTTTTCCCCAGGGAAGTTGTTAATAGGCTTAGAAGTGAATCAAGAAGACTTGGGTTCAAATCTCTCCTCTGTCATACACCCATGACTCAATCTATCCGATCTCTAGTAAGATGATACAAGGTTGCTGCTTCCTAACTCATATTGCTTCAGCCTCCCACACAAAAATGGCAATAAAAATACTGGTTTACTAGGTTATTCCAAAGTAAGCTTTGTGAAGCACTTTGAATACTCAAAAGCACAATATAAATACTTATTATTGATGACATTGTAACCTGTGGCAGATTTGTACAGAGCAGCATGAGGAAAAGAGGCTGAACTCTTCCCTGACATTCTTTGAACTACAGCTAGATCACTTGTCTGATATTGTTAGAAACCAGCTTTTTCTCTGGATCACTTAGTCTTTAACAAAACAGAATTCTGATAATAGTCCACGAGCAGCAATCAGTCATGTGCCAACCCTTCATCCTGCCCCAAAGGCAGACACAAACTGTGTGGGGCGTGAGTCTATTATTATTTACTATGTGGACATCCTGTACTGCCTCCAGAGAAGTGGGTTTATATCCACAAAATCTTATGCAAAAATAAAAACCATTTAGTCTTAAAGGTGCTGCTATGTTCTTTCCCACCCTCTCTCTCCCTTCCTCCTTTTTGTGTGCCAAGGATGTCAATCAAGCTGAAAACACTGGCCTATAAATCCAGTTGTTAGTTCCAACTTGCCATCGAACCACTACGAACTTGGTAGGTCACACTTATGAAAGCGTGAATTCAGTGGGTCTGCTCTAACTGGGACTAATAACTGGATTTAGGCCAGACATTCCCTGGTCCAAAGTATTGGAATGTGGTTTGAAACAAGGATGGGTACATCTGATGCAAGAAATATGCATGTGTACTTCATGGGAAGCCATATCTCCTTCATATCATTTCCCGTTCTCTTAAGAAACTTATTTCTGTCTCTAGCTTAAGTGGTTTATATAATGATGACTCACTAGTTGCAAACGGTTGTGTGAGTACATTACTTGCCTCAAGCTTTGTAGTTAAATAGCCTCTCAGCAACTCTTATTTTGTCACATTGCAACTTCCCTGCTGTTTTCATTTTTTTCAAATCCATTATTCTGGATGTTAAACGCAGTGTCACAAAGTATCTATAATGCTTTGGTTTTTATGCGCCCAATACTTGAAAAGGTCACTTTTTTTGGACTACATGCCAGCTGCACTAGCTGGGGTATTCTTGGAATTAAAGTCCCCTCCCCCCAAAGACTTTTATGAGCATTATTACCAGTCAGATAGTGGGGAACATTGCCTCATGGGCAAGTAATCACAACAGATGCTTTGTAGGTGGTTTGCCACAAGGACTTGCAGCCATCCACCAATCCTAGCTGTGGCCCGGTGGAATTCTCAAAACACCCTCTCTGGCAGGTCAGAATGGAGATCTTCCTGCTTCCCCTTCCTAATATACCAGGGTCAGAGTGTCCTTCTCTTTGCCCCCTCCCAATTTTAATCCTAGATTGGGGGCAAATCATTTGGGGAAACTTCCCCCTGTAACTCTGAACATCAGTCCCAGCTTCAGTAGTGGCAGCTGCAGAGATGTCTACCAGCTTTGACCAGTATGGTGTTTCAGAGTGACACAGAGGACTATGTTATCTTCCCTGTCCCACAGTTAAAGACCCATCTCTTTGCCTGGGTCTTCATGAACTGACTGCGCCACCCAGTTTGAGAATTAAAGTCTCCATAGCCATGGATTCTGTGTCCAGAGATTTAACCAATCATGGCTTGAAAATATTTTTTAAAAAATCCAAAAAGGCTTTTATATAAGGGATGCCATTTTACTACACCGCTGTGCATATCAGGACTTGAGTATCCACAAATTTTGATAGTCATGGGGGGGCCTGGAACCAAACCCTAGCAGATACTGAGGCACCCCAGTATGTTTTCAGCCTCTTATTTAAAATGTTTTCATTTATAATTTTTTAAAATGTATTTTTATGGAGTTTTTATATTTTTAAAAATTATTTGTAGTATACTCCTTTGAGGTCTCATCAGGTATAGTACCTGCTATGGAAGTTGATAAAATAACAGGAACAGTGACTAAATGTTGAGGATGATAGGAGTTTCAGCCCCACGGAAACGCAGCGGAAAAACCAGAGTTCAGCGAGCCAACAGCAGCAGCCTTATTCCCCAGTAAGGATACTCACACACGCAGGAGTTTCTTCCAAAACAGGAGGCACTTTATCTTGCAGCAAAGTTCCGTTATATACAAAACATAGGACAGACGGACAAAAGCTTGCGCCAGGCACCAGGTTTGGTCAACAGACAAATACATACTGCCGTTGCTTTGTTATATACATATCTACAACCAACCAGGTAGAGGTTTGCACACCTCCCTCTACCACCTGCACACGACCCCAGTTTCTTCTGCAACCTTGCAATTACCCACAGCTGGGGCATGATGCAACATCTTTGCAGTGGGCTGATCATTTTCCCAGGGTTCCCTGCCTGGAATCCTTGACAATCCCCTCCAAAATGGTCAGGCCACTGTGTAGGACATTTTCACAATCCATACATGTCATACAATACATGTTACATAATACATACAGTACATACATTCAAGGGTACAATTCATCTTCCACCTTACACCCTGGTGGCAAGGCCCAGTTCACCTGCCAACTTCTCATGGCCTACTACTGGAAGTGCCTTTGTGAGCAGATCCGCAGATGGACAATACCGCAAGCACAAAATCCCATCTTGGACCATTTTCCTCACATTTTGATACCATATCCTAATGTAGTCCTACACTCAAATTTTCTGGCTCAGTCACACGGGACAACAAAATACCCTCCTCCTGATCTTTTAGGGATAAGCATAACTTTACTTCCTGACTCAGCAAGTTGGGTACTTCCTGACCCACTTTCACTGGAACCACTGCTGGAACTAGTGCTGACCTCAGTGCGAGGCTCTCTCTTGACCGTAAATGCAGGTTCAGCACTAGGTGGCGGTGTTGGACTCTTTGGTGTGACCTTGAGTGAGGCTTTTGGCTTCTCCTCCTCAGTACTTTCCTCAGTACTTTCTTCTTCTTCATCAGCCATCACCGCCCCTCCATCTTCAGAGCTTTCAAGTGTATCCGGGACACTGTCCTTTTCCTCATCAGACATCACTGCCCCTCCATTTTCAGGAATTTCGGGAACACTTTTCACACTTTTACCCAGGGGAATCAAAACCTCTTGGTTACAGTGCAGTCTATCCCATCCTGAATGGATTTCGAAGTTTGCACTCATAGAATACACTATTTTGCCAGCATGGTGTAGAAATCTATATTTGTTACCTTCATATCCCACAAAGCGTAACCGTCTAGATTTCTCCTCTCCAGACTTTCTGAAACTTGGGGGAACATACACACTAGCAAACTGACCCCAACACATAGATGCTGTAGGTTTGGCGCTCTACCATACAATAGGTAATATGGAGTTTGCTTCACACTTGAACTCCACATCCTGTTTAAGTGGTAGTTTGCTGTCATTATTGCTTCTCCCCAAAGTCCTGCTGGGGCTTGGGCATCCTCCATCATACAGCCCTTCATTTGTTTTAACAGCCCAATTCTTCTTTCTGCAAGACCATCCTCCCCGGGAGATGCGGGGTTGGTGGTTTTATGCCTTATGCCTTTCTTACGCATCCAGGCTTGCAGGCTATTAGACAGGAATTCTCCCCCTCGATCTGACACAAGACTGGCCACTTTATAAGGAAATTCCCTCTCAACAGCATTCACCCACTCTTGGAACTTTTCAGCTGCTTGACTTTTCTCTTTCAGAAGATAGACATAGGAGTACCTGGTGTGTCTGTCTACAATTACCAGGAAAAACTTATTTTGCCCTTCAGTTGGATTGAATGGCCCAGCCAAATCTGCAGGTACAACCTCAAAAGGCCGTTGGGTGACACACTTGCTTTTCTTGGCAATGGGGTAAGCCTTTACCTTAACCTTTTTACACACAGAGCACTCTAGGAACTTAGGACAATTTCAGACCTGTAACCCAGGGCATACCTTTGCCAACTCTTGCAAACTTTTGTAGCTGGCACAACCCATCACTCTGTGGAGGTAATGTACACACTTTTCATGTAGAGGTTTGTTACACAAAGGGTTAATGTTTCCCACTTTTCCTTTGGGCAACATGTGGTACAACCCCTGCTTTTTTACCCCTTTTGCACAACAAACACCATTTGCAGTAATTATACATTTCTCCCCTTCAAACACCACTTTGTAACCCTCACTGGCCAGTTGGGAGACACTCAAAATACAGTTCTGCAAATTTGTCACGCACAATACATTATTAAACGATTTCCCAAAACATGGCACATACGTAGTACCCATCTTCTGCACCTTGCTTGGTGCCCCATCTGCAAGGGAAATTGCTGTTACGTTTGCATTTGTAACATTACTCAACAGCTTTAAATTGTTCACCATGTGGTGAGTTGCACCACTGTCTAGCAACCACACACCACTCTCAGACTGTTCTTTTGTCACAAACACATGGCCTTCAGCCTGTGACGACACGCCCCTCCACTTCTGGGCTGTCTTCTTCCCTCTGCTCGGAGCTGGCATTCTGTAGTCCTTCCGGAGATGGCCGACTCTCTTACATCTGTAACAGCGTCTGGCATAGCTGCACACTGCTCCTTCTTCCAGGTCAGATGCCTCCTTGGGAGCTGCCTCTCCCTCCTGGTGACTGGCTGTTCTCCCCTCCGACTGCAGTCTGGAATCGAACTGCTTATGTTGGACTTCCTCCAAAATCCTCCCGGCTACCAAGTCTACAGTCAGCTCTTCCTCACGCACACTCTGGCGGCTGTAGATCAAAAAGTCCCACTCCTTAGTGAGGCTTCCCAGCAGAATAAAACTTTTCTGCATTTCTGGGATATTTACCCTTCTGTTGGCTGCCTCTTGAAATAACTGTTTCATCAGCAAGAGGTGCTCTCTTACACAGCTTCCGGGACATAACTTTGTGTTATACAGTCTTTTCGTCCATAGCATTTTGGACAAACACGAGGAAGATTGATGCACACACTTCAGAGCCTCCCAGAGCTGATATGCTGTGTCTGCAGCAGCAGCGTGAATCAACTGGGAAGGACTTAAAGTAAGCAAAACAACTGCTTTGGCTTTTTCGTCAGCAACCCTGAATGCTGCTATTTGAGCAGCAGTTGCTCCTTCTGGGAGCTGTCCCTCATTTTCCAAAACGTGCCACAAGTTTTCCTTCGTCAAAGCGGCTCTCACATAAATTTGCCAGCTTTAATAATTAGCATCAGTCAACTGTTCAAAACGTAGATAACCTCCCTCAGCCATGCTGCTGCCTTTTTAAGGAAAATTCAACAAACAAAGCAGCTGGCCGCAGTGACCTTGATGAGCTCCGGACTGAAGATTAACTGTCTCTCTGCCAAAACACAGACTCCCGAAGCATCGGAGAGCCAGGCAAACAGTCAAAAACAGTCCCAGTATCCAGGGGAAAAACAACTACAGGTGCACTGTGGATGCTGTGCACTCTGGGCCTGGGCCCATAACCACTGTTGGGGATGATAGGAGTTTCAGCCCCATGGAAACGCAGCGGAAAAACCAGAGTTCAGCAAGCCAACAGCAGCAGCCTTATTCCCCAGTAAGGATACTCACACACGCAGGAGTTTCTTCCAAAACAGGAGGCACTTTATCTTGCAGCAAAGTTCCGTTATATACAAAACATAGGACAGACGGACAAAAGCTTGCGCCAGGCACCAGGTTTGGTCAACAGACAAATACATACTGGCGTTGCTTTGTTATATACATACCTACAACCAACCAGGTAGAGGTTTGCACACCTCCCTCTACCATCTGCACACGACTCCAGTTTCTTCTGCAACCTTGCAATTACCCACAGCTGGGGCATGATGCAACATCTTTGCAGTGGGCTGATCATTTTCCCAGGGTTTCCTGCCTGGAATCCCTGACACTAAATACATACACACACAGTTTTTGCTCTACTTATGTTGGTTCTACTCTACCCTTAGGTAAAGTTAGTCGGTTATCTCAAGTAAAGAGGCTGAGAGGCAGTGCTTTGTGTGCCCTGTGGCCTGCCCTGCACTCTCACATCTCCCTTGCATTAATTCTAGTGTGGTGGAAGGTCTGGTCCCATTTCATGTCCTGGAATGAGATTCAACTGCCAGTCAGGTCTACTTCTGCATTTAGAATGGGTGTGGACTTCCATTTTGCCCTTTGAAATAATGTGCCCTGAGCCAGCCCTGTATCTGAGAGTAGGAAATCTGAAGACAACATATAGGATTTTTTAAAGGCACTCTTTAAATTCTGCATTTAAAGGTGTTCTAACTGAAGTATAGGTTTCTGTGGCCAGGACTTTCCAGAGAAATTCTCAGGATGCTTGAAGTACAAAGATCTTTAGCTTTTCAAGTCTGTTTACACTGTGTTTCTGTGCTGCTATAATCAAGATTACATAAAGCAACAAATCCTCAGGCATTGTTCCCATTGCACAGCTTAACGGTCTGTAGGCAGCAAAGCAGCAGTATATAGAGATGCAAGACACATTCTCCCCCCCTCCAAAGTTCCCTTGTCTGAATCAATAGGAACAAATTTCTCCTTGTGTTTATCTGAACATAAAATAGTGCCTTGTGGTGACTCACATAGTCCAGGTGCAGGAGGGCGGGTCTGTCTGTGTTTGTCTATTCGTATGCACATAAACATGCATTCACTGTTTTGATGCATCATAAGAGTTCCTCATGAAGATAAACAGAGAAAAGTATTTCCAGTGGGTAGTGCTCATGGGGAAAGGGTCCCCTGTTCCACACATTTTAGTATCTCAGGGAATTGGGTCATATGACCAGGGTAGTTCACCACCCCAACTTGTACTGTCCTAGCTTCAGCAGTTCACAGATGGGACGTGTGTGGTCAAGCAACATCAGAATGTGGTAAAGATGGCAAAGGTTACTGAAGAGGATGCACACACAAACAAAGGCCCTTTCCGCATGTGGGGGGGGGGATGCCCGAAAACGGAGCTTACTGGCACGCGCCTGCAAATCTGCTCCAGAGCCAGGAGACAGAGCGGCACGGGGTTGTGCGCTCCGTGGTTTTTAAAAACCTCTAAAAAGAGGTTTTTAAAAAACACGCCGAGCGACCAGTTCTGGTCGCTCCGGGGTGGACTGAGGTATGGAACTACAAAAAGTAGTCCGCCCCAGTCCACTCTACGGTGTAGAAGACCTCCTTTGGAGGTCGCTCTACACCGTTTAAATAGCCTGGTGCGGAAAAGGCTGTAGTTTGCACTAAATTAGCTAGCAGGACAGGAATGGGTAGAATGTTACCCTTCCCAATTGGGTCAGGCAAAAGCAAGCCACTTCAGTCTTTCTTTGGCCATTTCCGCACTGGGAATTTAAAATGGTGCAGAGCGACCTCCAACGGAGGTCTTCTGCACCGTAGGGTGGACTGGGGTGGACTACTTTCTATAGATCCACACCTCAGCCTGGTTCTGCGCGACCAGAAGTGGTCGCGCAGCGTGGTTTTTAAAAACCTCTTTTTTGAGGTTTTTAAAAAGCACAGAGCGAGTGAAGCCGTGTACCTCCGTCGCCCGGCTCCGGAGCAGATTTACAGGCACACGCAATTGCGTGCCTGCAGATCTTCCGGGGATGGGCTTTCGGCTGGCGAGCTTCTCCGGTTGGTGGAGAGCCTCCACCAACTGGAAGCCGCCATTTGGGATGCCGGAGGACTGCGGAGCAGCGAACTTGCGCTGCTCCTCGTGGCGACGGACTCGGCTGGCCGGAAAATAAAGCCGGTAAGCTCTGTTTTCGGCCGTTTCCCCCCCCACATGTGGAAAGGGCCTACTTTTGCACTTTAAAGTCAGTTTGCAGCAGTTCAAGTAAGATGAGAACAAAGGAGGAAAGTGAGAGGGGAAAAGAAACTGGGACATTTTAAAAGCAACTGAAAAAGCGATTGATTGGGATGGCCCCTGGCAAATCAGTACAATGGAAGGGTAGGCACTGTGGTAGAAGATTCTGGCTACAAGTTGTCACACAATTTTCTTCTTACATCAAGCAAGGTAAGTTGTAAAATCAAGGAGGAAAATAGCAAAGAGTCCCATGGTACTGTAAGGGCTAACATGGTAATTATAGCATGAGCTTTCATGCACTGGTCTGCTACAAATCATTGGTAACACAAATATCCTTGCACAAGATAGCACATGCAGGCCTAAACCCTGTTGCTAGTCTTGACCAGAGTCGACCCATCAAATCAGTGTGATTTACCTATGTGCTGACTCAGCATTCAGCATTTGATTGAACATGTCTACTGTTGAATCTATTGCAGGATTTTCTAAAGCTGATAGTGTGTGATGTTGTTACCAGGCCGTACACCCCCACATTTTGATATATTCTAATTGGCAACATATACTAATTGGCAGATGTGTTGGCCTAAAATATAAATCATACTTATGGCTGGCAAGGCCATGTGGAAAGGGACACTGGCTGGGAATAGGTCAGAGATGACCCCAGCATGACCAGGTCAAAAGTTATCTGAAATTAGCCAAGAAAGCCTGACTTAATGGCTCTGTGCTAATCCTATCAATTGCCAATATCAGAAAACAATAAGGTGCCCAGGACCCCTACTGTGTGCTTATCCTACTACAGATAGCCCAGAAACCCCCTATCAACCAAGACATTGAAACCAATCAGTCCATTCCAGACCTATTGTCCACAACAGGTTCCCTTTGTCTTGCATCTGGAACCTTCACTGCCACAGGCTACTTTCAAGGTACAAATACCTCTGATTTCAGGATGCACAGTGCAATCTCTTGAAGGGCTACTCTTCACTCTGTCCGTCTGGCTCCTGAATGAGAACTATCCTTAGGGCATACCTGAGCCAAAACATATGTCTGCTCTTCACTGCTCTTCTGGACTGGGAGGACTGGGAGGGGTTTGGGAGGAATAAATCCTCCCAAACCCCTCAGCCTCTCTATAATTTTTCCTTCCTTTTTTCTTTCAGCTAGCTCTTGTGTGAATGCTTGACTGTATGTATCTTGTGTGCATGCATGAGTGAATTCCCCCAATAAAAATACATTTTTAGCTTACTTTGCAATCTTTGGTCGGCTTTTGCTTGGTCTGACCCCATAAAAATTGGATTGAAGGGCTCGCTGGGTTACCCTGCCCCTCGTTCTGCCATAGCCAGTGCTCCGCTAATTTCCCCAGTCTTTGCAATTTTGGAGCAAATCAAGGTGTGCCCCAGGGGATCCCCAGAAGTCAGAGTAACAATGTACCCAAGATCACTCAGGGTACTGATACTTTTATTCTCCTTTATTTGTAATAATTTGTCCCAGGATTCTCTCACCATTGCCACTCCGTGGCAAACACCTGATGTTTGAAAAACAGTTTGGGATTTCTTTCTTACGTCCCATGTGAGATTGCTGATCTGAGAACTCTGAAGAAACTCTAACAAAAGAAGTCTAAGAAAGTCTTGGGATTTCTTATAGTATGCAAAGGTTTTGTCAATTGTTCTACCATCATTGTTCTTGATGCAATTTCACTGAAATGAGTTTTATGTGAATTCCTCTCCCACTCCCACCGCCAATTGTATATCGCATTTTTCAGACTGGCATTTCTAAAAGCGGTATTCGTTCTAGTTCCACAATGAAAAACAAGAATTAATAACTACAAATTTTAGCCCTGGCCCTAAATATATTTCCCACTGAAGGAAAGCCAATTTGTTTTACCTTTCAGTTGCCTTTTAAAGTGTAAAGAACATGCCACCATCCAAATGTTGTTGGACTGGGCTCTGTGTCAGAACTGGGTGCAGTTCCAAGCCTATCCAAGACGTTGTTTGGTGCCAAACACTGGCACACATTGCTAAAATAAGATAAGCTGTATTGGTGGTAAATGATGCAGCAGATGTTATGTAGCAGAGAAGCATTCCAGCCTTTTAGTTGATGAACTCCAGCATCTCCTCACCAGCAGTGGTAGAACTTGGCTTGTAAACAACTAATTCTACCCAGACTATCCTTGGATGGGAACCCATCTCTCCTGGCTGGCTAAATGGGAAGCCCCTGGGCTGGGTTGTACTCTCCCAGGGGAGACTGATAAAGGGTGCGCTCCCAAGGGTTATATAGTACAGAAGCAAAGAAAATCAAAGTCCACAGGGGTGACTCATCTCCTTCCCCACAGCCATAAGAACTGTGCAAGCAGGTTAGTAACAGAGGAAAATTTACTTCCTCAGCCAGTCCACAGTCTTTGCATCTTTTCCCAGCCTGAAACTGCCAAGCTAATGTAAAAAAGTATCTAACAAAGTCACTAACACAAATAAACTTTGTATAATCGTTGATGTTTGGCCATGATGCTAACAAAACCCACCTGCCTGGTGGCAGAGGCCCAACTTATTACATACTGTAACTCCCAGCATTCTTCATCTTTGATTACACGGCCCAGGGCAGGGGAGATTGGGTCAGATAGCTCTGCAGGGGCAGAAAGTCCCTTAGTCTGAATGACACAACAGAGAATGCCCTCTCATGTGTTCCTGATGATTGCCTTTGTGATGGAGGCAGAGCAGACCAAAGAGGCCTTTTCAGCTAACTTAACTGGGAAGGCATAATCATATGAGAGGACAGTCTTCTTAGATTTCTGTACCACACTGTTATAATGCTGCTATTCCACTTTCAACATCCTATGGAATCCTGGGTTTGCAGTTTAGGGAGGGGCATTTAGAATTCTCAGCCAGAGAGCTCTTTGGCCTCAGGAAACTACAAGCCCCTGAATTCCACAGGATGTTGAAAGTAGGACAATAGCACTATAACGGTATAGTGCGAAAAGGCCCTTAGTGTCCTGCTCCCTAGTTGTTTACAAGGTTAAGGCAATAAGCAAAGCTCTGAACTGGATCCAAAATATACTCACAGCCAGTCACATTGATATATAAAAGGGGGCCAGTGTGGTGTACTGTGTTGGATGGGACTTGGTAGACCCTGGTTCTAGACACCACTGGGACATGAAACTCACTGGGTGACCTTCAGCTGGTCATATTCTCTCTTGGCTTGACCTCATTCACAAGACTGTTGTGAGGATACAGAGCAGGGGGAAGAGAACCGAGTATGCCGTCTTGAAGTCAAAATATAAATGTTAACTAATAAATAAATAGCCTTTTCTGCATTGCCGAAGGCTTTTCAAGGAAGACTAACATCAAATTCATTGCAGCCATCCAACCTTGATATAATAAGGACACATGACCAGGGTCAGGGCCAACTTCTTTACAAATGTGCGTAAAGGCTGCATCTCCTGGTCAGAGCACCCATTTAGGCATCCCTTGTATCAAAGAGCATTCCTAAAATGCAAAGACGATTTTTAAAGAGATGGAGTGCAGCTCTGCCCAAACTAGGATGAATCTCTGTTAGCAGAACACTTCCATTTTATGAGGATTAAGTTTCAGTTGCCAGCCACCTCAGTTCACTCAGACACAGATTCAGACCCTAGACACCCAGTGGAGAATGAGATGGAAACAAGGTACAGAACCAGCCCTGGCATATTAATGACATTGAACTCTAAATCTCTGGACTATCCCCAGTTGCTTTTGTGACAGTCAGTACAGTGAAGCAGTTAGAATGCTGGTCTCGGACTTTGGGAAGTCCAGATTCTACTCCACCACCCGAAACTCAGTTGTTTGTTGTGAGGATAAAGCTGGACAGGAGGGGAACCATATATGCTGCCTTGAGATCACTGGAAGAAACACAGGATATAAATGAAACTGATTATTATTGTCATCGTCTTCGCTAATGTAAATGTACAATATGTGAGACCATGAAATTTTGTGGGATGATGTAGGCCACAGCCTCAAGCAGCAATACCGAAGCACCACCTGCCGAAACCTACTCTTCAAAAAGGGCCCAGAGTCATCATTAAATGGTGTTCCCCTGCTCTAGCCCAGCTTGGTGGCCCAGAAAGATATCATTAATCAGTGCTACTGCAAATGGCATATGCTGTCCAGCAGAACTGACAGAAATACTCTCCTCCTGTAGAAGTCCCAGAGTAAATCACCCACCAGGCTGACCATGGCCATCTGAATCTCCAAACCAGAAGAAATCCAGATTCAAGTAAATTAGCACCATCTATAAACACCTGGAGTTGAGTCACCTTCACTTTGGGGTATATTTGGACATGCATGCCAATGAGGGCTTAATCATAGTAATGGTTTATGACATCACTCCTCACTCTCAGTTCAGGAAAAAAAAATAGTCCTCAAGAAACCCCAGATGTCTGATGAGCTGTCCATCAGCTGCTGAAGTGACTGTGTAGGTCAAAAGCCACAGACTGCAGGGAAAGATCCCCAAGATGGGTGGATCAAAGATGCTCCCAGAGATGACTTGTGGTGCCAAAATGTCTCGAATATTCTCATGGAGCTCCATGATTGAAAAAGCAGAGGACAAAGGTGAGTCTCGTGGAATGGCATGGAGCTGATAATATCCTTTGGTTATATTGTAAGCAGCTCCAGCTTCAAGGGCTACCCTGTGACATGTATGACCCTTAATGCAGAAAGACAAGCTGAGTTTCCAGATATATTCAGAGAACTGGAGATGGTGTGGGAGAACTCCCTCCCTCTCTCTCTCTCTCTCAGATGTTCAGATATCAAATTTTATTTTTGTAACAAGTTGTGTGTTTTTCTCACTATCCAGGCCTGCAAAGGCCCAGGGATTTTGCCCCTACCTTCTTCACTCAGCCCTGTATGGTATTTCATACATTTTCATTATGGAATATGTTGCCTTTGCTTCAAATAAATAAGAAGTGCCTCCTCGTGCTGAATAGGGACATTATTCATATTATTTTTTGCTGGCTTTTACTTATTGTTGATGGAACGGTATAATCTAGAGAAGCAATCTTCACTGCTGTGGAAAAGCACAGCAACAAAAATGACTGGTTTCGCCTTGAAGACCTAAAGCACGTGCTGCAGTTAATCTCTTAGGCTGCAATCTTCTATGTACGTTTGTTGCTTTTGTGTTCCTTCAAGTTGCTTCCAACCTACAGCAACCCTAAGGTGAACCTATTATGGGTTTTTTGGCAAAATTTGTTGTGGGGGGTTTGCCTTTGCTTTCCTTTGAGGCTGAAAGGACGTGACTTGCGCAAGGTCACCCAGTTTCTATGGCTGATGGGGGATTTGAAATGACTGGGTCTCCAGAGTCATAGTCTAACACTCAAACCACAATACTACACTGCCATTGAATTCAGTGGGTCCTACTTCTGTGTAGACATGCAGAGGATTCTCTTGTAAGTCTCATCAAATCACAGAGCTGGAAGAGACCACAAGGGCCATTGAATCCATCCCCCTGCCCTGCAGGAATATACCATCAAAGCGTTCCTGACAGATGGCCATCCAGCCTCTGTTTAAAAACCTCCAAAGAAGGAGACTCCACCACGCTCCGAGGCAGCACGTTCCCCTATCGATGTGCTCTTACAGTCAGGAAGTTCTTCCTACTGTTTAGATGGAATTGCTTTTTCTGAAATTTGAAGCCATTGCTCTGTGTCCTAGGCTCTGCAGCAGCAGAAAACAGGCTTGCATCATCCTCCACATGACATACCTTCAAATATTTAAATGTGGTTATCATGTCACCTATTAACCTTCACACCCAGCTCCCTAAACTGCTCCTCATAGAGCATAGTTTCCAGGCCTTCTACTGTTTTGGTTGCCCTCATAGAATCATAGAAATGTAGAGTTGGAAGAGACCACACGAGCCATCCAGTCCAACCCCCTGCCATGCAGGAACACCCTCAAAGCACTCCCGACAGATGGCCATCCAGCCTCTGCTTAAAAACCTCCAAAGAAGGAGACTCCACCACACTCCGAGGCAGCATATTCCACTGCCGGACAGCCCTGACAGTCAGGAAGTTCTTCCTGAGGTTCAGGTGGAATCTCCTTTCCTGCAGCTTGAATCCATTGCTCCTTGTCCTGGTCTCTGGAGCAGCAGAAAACAAGCCCTCTCCTTCCTCTACATGGCATCCCTTCAAATATTTAAAAATGGCTAAATGTCCCCTCTTAACCTTCTCAGATGCTATAAGGCTTTTGGTTGTTCATTGCTCACTGCTCTTCTAACATGATACACTCAGTGCTTTATACCAGAGTTAGAAACCATACAGCCCTCCAGATGTTGTTGCACTGCAGTTCCCAGCACCCCCACCATTGATTGTATAGATTAGGACTGTTGAGTGTTGCAGTCTTACAAAATCTGGAGGAGGTTACTCTGTGCAGGTAGAACTTAGAGCCTAGCTTTTTAGTTGACCGAATACCCTGAAGGCACCAGATCCCAAACTGATCTCAGAAGCTTAGTATGGTTAGTACTTGGAAGGGAGGCTGACAGGGAGAACCAGAGGAAGGCAATGGCAAACCACCTCTGAGTATGCTTTGCCTAAGAAAACTTTATAAAATGCATGGAATCACCGTAAGTCAACAGGTGACTTGAAGAAACACATTTAACTTTGTGTACCTGTTCAGATGTAAATTCAAAGGACCTACTGCCTGGGTAAGGGACACACCAGATATGTTCATGTTGATTAACCTCATGCTCACAAGTTTAGCAAGCCAGTGTAGTGATGTCGTGGCAAATGTGTTGCACTGGGAATGAATGGCAGCCAGGCTCAAACCTCCACATAGTTGTTCAGCTAACTGGGAGACTTTGAACTGCCACTCTGGACCAGTCACAGGGTAGACACAAAAACCCAAGCCCAAATACCTGGGGAGAGAAGAACCACCTACAGCTCCTTGAAGTAAAGATGAAAGAAAATAAATAAGCCACAAGAGAATGTTAAAGAATGCCTAGAAGAGCAAAACCTGACACTTAGCTAAACTGAAATGCATGTGTTTAAGATGAGGTGGAAAATCTTTGGTCCTACAGATTTTTTAGCCTTCAACTCCCAGCCAGCATGGCCAGGATTGTTGTAACCCCGGAGAACCAAGGCTCCCCATCTCCTTGTTTAAGAGCCTCAGAAGAAGGGGTCTCTGAGAAGCCCATAAACAAGACATGAGTACAATAGCACCTTTCTATGCAGAAATAAGTTCTCTGGCAACTGAAACTTATTCCTGGTTTGGACCTTGGGTTGGATCCTTACTCAAGGACATAGGATGCTTCCTATTTGACAAACTATTTTAGTCCAGTGATTAGTTCTTTCAGCAGGTAGAATTTTAACTGCCATAGAAGTCAGAACTCTAAGTAATGATGAATGTTCCTCTTTTTATTATCTTTTAGCCACCAGGTTGGCTGTCCAGAGCAAGATGCCAAGAAACTCCTTTCAACAGGTACTCCTTGCTGTAACTTTCAGTGGCCACAGAAATAGGATTACTCAAAGCCAGCAGGGCAGGATCTCACCATTTTTGTTTGGAATCTTTGTGTTCCTCCTCCTTCTGCCATACCTCAGGGCCCACCCACTTTCCTTTGCTTATGTGGAGGTCTGCCTTCACCAGGCTTTCAACTTTCAGAGATGCAGAACTACAGCAACCATAATATCCGTACTGGTTAAGGATGGCGGGAACTGTTGCCAACCACATCTCAAAGGTGCCAGGCTAGTGGAGGCTGGCATGCTGCAAGAACTCTAGGGCCTGTAGTTTTTGATAATCTCATTACGTGTCACCTTATAACGAAAGCAGGGAGCATGTGGTTCCCTAGTCTCTGAGCCTCCATTTTGTAGACCACAGAGTCACCTGGAGATCCCTCAAAGCCCCCAGGCTATATCTCAGAGGAAGGCAATGGCCAACTACCACTGAACATTTCTATCCTAAGAAAACCCTGTGAAGTCCATGGGTTCACCATAAGTCAATAGGTCACTAGAAGATGCACACACACATAGCTGCACCTCTGCAGAATGACAAGCTCCCATTCCAAGAACTAGAAGTCACATTTTAATATATTGGCCAATATAAAAGGGGAAATGCCTAAGGACTGTGCTTTAACCTAAGTAGTATGGGAAATGTGCCCTTAGTAAATCTTTCTTGGAGGAGAATCTCACTCATTTTTGTAAACGGTTGAAGACCTTCCTCTTTGAAGCCCCATCTTAAGCCACTGAGTTGTGTTTAAGGTGCTGAGATGGGTAGTGACTGGTGGGGTGTTGGGGATTTCATTCCATGTATTGTTGTGGTGTTCTGTTTTATTGTCTTTGTCCCTGATTGTATGTCGATGTTCTGCCCTTTGGTGTAAAGGGCATTATAAATAAACATTGTTGTTGTTGTTATCATTATTTCTGATAGTTAAAGGTGCTTTGCTTTGTAACAGTTGCAGTGCCAATAGGTTTTTTGTCTTCCTAGAATCCACGTGTCACTTACCCACGTACCCCATCACAATGGAGAACGTATGTACCTGAGCCACTCTTTATCCAGCCCAGAATTATTGAGCAGCCAGATCCAGCAACTTTGAAGAAGCAATGTATGTATCGAAAGAAGCTGGAAAAGGAGAAAACCAAAGCCATGAAGAAAAAGTAAGAGACACAATGCTGAGTTTCTATCTCTACAGCCAGAGCTGACCAGAACAAACATATGAAATTGTTGTTTCTGTTGTTTTTAAATACAAAGTACCCTGTTAAACTTGGAGTGTGGAAGGTCCTGTCTCTGGTATGCTGATATTACCTTTCTTATAAACTATCCAGGATCATAGGATTGCCTAGCCCCAGAAGGACAGAGTAATATTGCAAGTGGAATAAATAATAAAGATGTGGGGATAAAGTAAAATAAACAATTAAAAACAACTTGTTCTTTAGACCTTGAAATATTTTTCAGTCTCCAAGAAAGGTACAATTTTGAGGAACAGAAATTGTTCCTGACAGTGCAGTCATGAGACTTTCTCAAGCTTTTTGGAAGTCCAGGTTGACAGCATTTACCATATCGCTCCTGTCCACATGACAAAACAAGATTAAATTCACTTTTTAGTAAAGTAACAGAACTATAATGCAAAAATCCCATACAGTGCTTGGGGTTGTGTCAAAGTAGTATTAAACTTATATTGCAAGGTCTAAATCCAGGTATTAGTCTTAACTAGAATAAGCCCATTGAATCAACAGAACTTACCTATGTATTGCTTTATGAAGTTCCCATTAATTAATCTTTCCTAGCTGGGAGCATTAACTGGATTTAGGCCTAGGGTTCCCTGAGAGATTTATCCTCTTTTCTTTAAACTTAAGGTTGGATTACTATCCTAGATAACACCATTTAAGCCTTGCATTCATCTTGTACCTTTCTCTAAACCCTTTTAAACCCAGAGAACATCCTTCCCCCTCCGATGTTCAGTACTGCAGGCCGTTCTTTCCTGGAGGCTTCAAATACTGTTTACTCCACCATTTCCTTGTCCTCATTTTGGGCAATGGGAATATAACCACCTATTTCTCATTTATCCATGGGTCTTTTTACACTACACTACACTACGTGGTTACAGTATTATGATTCTACTTTGCCATGGTTCCATCCTATGGAATTCTGGGATTTATATTTTAGATAGGAGCCTTTAGAATTTTCAGACAGAAAGCACCTCTGTGCCTCTGACCAAGCTGCCAGCCCTAGGTTCCATGGGATGTTGCTATGGAAGTTAATGTGAAATCATAGTGCTGTAGTTGAGTAGTATGAAAGGGAACCTTACCAGAAACCTTCTCTTTTTGCTTTTCTTCTAATATCCAGTAGGTGGTGCTAGCATATCATAGATCCTGCATTTTTGCTTAAAGGATCAGTTTAGGACTTTTGTCTTATTTTGGGTGGTTAAGATACTATGCTTTCAGCTCTATCGATTAAATTGTCTGTGCAGGCCACCTCAACAATTTAACTGAAGTTTCATTTCCAACTGACTTCTCAGGTTTGTTTAATGACGGCATGGAGTAGTGATCTGAACATTGGACTAGGACCCTGGAGACCAGGGTTCAGTTCCCTGCTTGACCGTGGAAATCCACTGGGTGACCTCGGGTGTGTAACACAGGCCATTTCCGCACTAGCCTGTTATAGCGCTTTGATTCCACTTTCAACATCCTACGGAATCCTGGGGTTTGCAGTTTCGGGAGGGGCGCCTGGCCCCTCCCAAAACTGCAAACCCCAGGATTCCGTAGGATGTTGAAAGTGGAATCATAGCGCTATAACAGGCTAGTGCGGAAATGGCCACACTCTTGGCCCCAGAGGATCCTGTGACAGGGTTGCCTTAGGGTCACCATAAGTCAGAAATGACTTGAAGGCACACAAGAACAGCAAGAACAGCGCAGGCATACCTAGTCAAACAATTCATTCACATCATGGCCAATCTGCTGCCTATTGGAAATCCACCTGCAATATGTGAGTCCAACTACTCCCTATTTTGACCTGCTCAGTTACTGGTATACAGAAGTATGCTGCTTCTTTACTGAAAGTAGCATTAGGCTATCCTGACCACTGAAAGACTCATCCTCCATAAATATATCAAGTCCCCTTTGACAACGTCACTGTTTGTTTGTTTGTTTGTTTGTTTGTTGGTTTAAATGTTTCCATTCTTGGCTTCTGTTTAAAAATCTCTGGGCAGAATTCAATAAAGCCAGACTGACTAACTTCAAACCATGTAAACAATAAAATTATTTTAAAAGACTAAAGCCATATTAAACAATTTAAGAAGTAAAAACAATCAGATCAAAACTGGTCAAAATAGTTTTAGAAGACTTTAAACCAAGCACATGTGAGGATTTGTGTAGAATCAATTAGACCACAAATGCTTTATTGAACGACCAAATTTTCACTTGGCACCCGAGTGACAACAATGTTGGTGCCAATTGGGCCTCCAGAGAAGTCCTTTGGCTTTATTTGGCAGTGAATCCCACAGTGTACCTGTGTGCTGTGTGGAAATGGTAATCCCTTTTACCTGGCCTGAACCACCTGTGGATGTCCTCAGGGTCTAGCATCATGAGAGGGGGATAAAAACCACTTCCTACGTTCTGTGTACTCTCTCCACAGCTTGCATTACGTTATACATCCGTATCACACCTCGCCATTTTGCCTCCTATGCTAAACAGCATCAAATAGGGAGATAATTTTTCTTCAAAGGGCAGCTGTTTTTCTCATTTGATTATTTTGGTTGTCCTCTTCTTCACCTTTCTCATCCCTAAAGTATCTTTTCTTTTTCCCAATGTACAGTAACCAGAAGTGTACACTGTATCTGAGATGTGGCTGCATGGCCTTGTATGAGCACAGTGTGATGTTGACAGTTTTATTTTCAGTTCCTTTTCTAATAATGCCCAATATGACATTCACCCCTTTTTACAGCAGCTACATGCTGGGCCAACATTCTCATCAAGTTCTTTACCGCAACACTGAGATATTTGTTCCAGCCAGTCACTGCCAGCTCAGATCCTGTCAGTGTATGCAAGGAGCCCCATGGTTCATCACTTTATACTTCCTTATCTGGAGCTTCATTCACCCCTTCAGTGCTCATTCTCCTAGTTTGGAGAGACCCTTTTGAACTCTGCACAACACCGTTTTTATTCACACCAGCCTAAACAATTTAGTGTCATTGGCAAATGTGGATATCCTAATATTCATCCCACCTCCATCACATTAATAAACAAATTAGAAAGCACGAGTTGCAATACAGGTTGCTGAGCCACCCAGCTGCACACATTGCTCTATTGAAGAACTGACCAGTTCTTTGTTTTCTGGTTTTTCATCCCCTTCTTTCCTTATCCCCAGATTTACTGAGGAGTCTTAGACCATTTCCACACTACACTTTTATAGTATTATTATTCCACTTTCAACATCCTATGGAATCCTGGGGTTTGCAGTTTAGCCAGTGAGCTCTTTGGCCTTAGTAAACTGCAAATCCCATAATTCCGCAGGATGTTGAAAGTGGAATAATAGTACTATAACAGTGTAGTTCGGAAATGGCCTTAGATGTGACATAAACAAGATGAAGGAAGTGGGAGAAAAAAAAGGAATGTGGCAGCACCTTTAAAACCAGTTTGTTTTTATTTTAGCATGAACTTTCATGAATATAAGCCCAATTCTTCAGATGTAGTACGGAGTGATAGTAAAGTCTCAGGTGTAAAACATATTTATACACTTGTGGGAATGGAATAGAATGTAACAGAATCCAGAAAGATGCAAACTGCATCTCTTGCCCTAAATTTTCAGAGGGCTGGGCAAGGCAATACAGGTCTTTCAGATCTTTACTATAGTCATTTGGTGTTGATGTGTGAAAGCAATAAATCTGCCTACCAAAAGTCAGTTTCCCTGGGTTCAAAATTCTCTCTGAGAAGATTCCTTTTGTTGTATGTGTAGTAGTGAGACTTTCTCAAGCTTTTTGGAAGCCCAAGTTGATAGATCCCTCCTGATCACATGCTTATTGACATTTTTAAATAACTCTAGAAGATTAGTGAAATAGGACTTACCTTTCCAGAAGCCGTGTGTTTTCAGCAGGGCTTGCCCTATGTTATGCTTGACAGTTTTATCCTTGGTAATTTCCCCTTTGGTCTCCCCTAGATCTCCCTTTTTAAAAAATAGTGTTACGTTGATCATGTTCCAGTCCTCTGGTACAGGGGCTGATCTTAAGGACATGTGACATATTTTGGTTAGAATTTTGCTTTTGAGGTCTTTAAGAACTTCTATGTACACAGCTTCTGGACCTGGGTTTTTTTGTCTGCAATCTGTCAGTGATGTCTTGAAATTTCTTTCTTGTCTGTATTATTTGGCTCAACTCTTCATTCACCTGGAAATGTTAGTTCACTTGCGGGCATTTCTCTTATATCTCTAGCAGTGAAGTCAGAGTTTAAAAGTTCACTCAGCTTCTCTCAAGTTTCCTTATGCTCCTTCAGAACTCTCTTAAGTTCACTGTTATCCTGTCCAACTGTTCTCCTGGCTGGCTTTCCACTTCTGATATATTTAAATAATTCTTTATTATTGATCTTGAAATTATTAGCAATGTACCCCTCAAAATCTTTCTTCCTTTTCTCTGTAATTTTCTACTTGCATTGCTTTTGACAACTAGGTATTCTTTTAAGTTCACCTCACTTAGACAAGAGTGCCAGTTTCTAAAATAAGGCTTTTTATCTCTAATAGCTTCCTTCACACTGCTCATTAGCCACACCGGTGACTGCTAGAATTTCGTACTTCTCTTTCTGATCTCTGGCATGCATTCTAACTGAGCCTCTACTCATATGATTCCGAGTAGGCCCATGCATTATGGAGAGATCTGACCCTTTTAACATTTTTCAGCTTCTTTTTTACTGGGTCCCTCATTTCAGAGAGATGACTTCTTCTTTTGAAGTCAAGCAGGACTGTGCTGGAGTTCCATGTCACTTTCCCACTCACATGCATAACTAATTTTATATGCGTACGATCAGTCTTTCTGACTGGCTCACATCTTAACACTAAGTCTTGAGCAGTGAAGTCCAGAGTCACCTTCCCCCTAGTTCCATAATCAGCTGTTCTAGGATATAGTCATTTTGGGATATCCAGAAATGTTACTTATGTCTGGACTGTGCATTTATCCAGTCAGTGGGAGTTTAATTGTAGTCACGTGTTATTAAAACACAATCTCCTTTAGAAGCCTCCCTGATTTCATTCTCCATTTCAAAATCTCCCACCCAAATATGTTGCCTGACGGGCATGATAGTATGTCCCTAGCAGTACCGTAAGTTATTTTTGCTGCCTGGTGTCGTCACTCACAGTGAATATGTGAAGGAGGCGGACCCTGTTAAGGTTTCTAGTTTGCTCAACACAATGCGCTCCCCAATATACTTTCAGATAATCTGGACCCAAGGTATGTCGTGCTTTAAGGTCATAACAACACTTTAAATCATGCCCAGAACTGGAGCAGTAGTCAGTGAAGTTGTTGCAATGCAGGAGTTGTGTGTTCTCTGTAACCTGCCCCAGTCAACAACCTGGCTGCAGAAATCTGGACCTGCTGCAGTTTCTAAATAATTTCCATAGACAGTCTCATGTGCAGTACATTACAGTAATCCAAATGGGATGTAATCAAAGCATGTGTCACCATAGCCATAATGGGGTTTCTTTTTTCACTCAGGTCTGATTTTTCTCTCTCCAAGTTTGTCAAGGCTGCAAAGATTAAACGGAAAGAGATCTACATTTGGGAGGAGGAACTGAAACCAGAAAGGCTCAAGGTTAGATACTAGAAAAAGGTTATGATTTACAACAATGCATCCATCAAGAGCAGGTTTCAGAAATTTAGTTCCATTGCTGTAGATCAGTGATGGAGAATGCTGTTGGACTGCAACATCTCTTAGCTCTGGCCATTGATAATTCCAAGTAGGGCTGATAGAAGTCTGACAACATTTAGATGGCCACAGGCTGCCCACCTCTGCTGTAGATTTATCACAACATTGTCCTTATGTGGCAAAACTCATATATTTCAGTTGAGCTCAGCAGTCAATGCCTCTTACAGTGTCCAGTGAGTTAGCACCTGTTACCTGTTCATATCACCTGTTTCTTCTCCCATATGTACCCAAAACATAAGCTGTCTTCCAAAATAGGCTGCCATTTAGGAACCATAATTGGCTACCTATTAGGATCTATTAGGAAGATAGATCCCACCATTAAGTAATTTTCTGATTTGCTTCATAAACGCTGATGTCAGAAATAGTGTGCATTTGTATTATTGGGCAAAACGACAGGTTGCCTCAGTGAAGATTGCTATCTTTTAGTGAATTTAGATTCTACATAAGAATAAGATTTAGCTCGTTTCTTCATTGGTCATCCTAATAACAACTAATTAGAAACCAGGAAATGGCAAAAATGCAAGTGGGAGATAACTATCTTTGGTTCAATTGCTAGGATCACTAGAAGAACTGTGCGCACAGAGTCCTTCTGTCCTGACAATGCACAAGTGCCTGTCTTAGCAGAAACAGAAAACTTATCATTCTGATCAGCCAGTGCAGAAGCAACAGAGCCAACATTTTAACTCTTTGCTGAATCAAATCAGGTTCTCTCACTCATACAGGGGTGAGAATTATGTGGCCCTCCAGATGTTATTGGACTGAAACTCCCAGGAGCCCTGGCCAGCATAGCCGGTGAGTGAGGGAGGCTGGCATTTGCAATCAAACAACATCTGGAGGGCTTCATTTCCCTTCTTCCCAAAAGTAGGAATTGGAGCCTAATACAAACATACACATATCTACTTGAACACAAGTTGCTTTGAGTTAAAAGGGGCTTTGCAGCCAAAAGGATATAGGATTACACCTAGACTTTATTAAATCTTATCAGGAATGTAGCACTCAGTAAACATATTTAGATCTGTGCTATCATCATCAACATCCTGCAACCCAGGGATGGGAATCATTACCCTTCCAGGTATTGTTGGACTGCTACTCCCTGCATTCCTTACTTTTTGGTATGCTGGCTAGGACAGTCAATACAAATTTTGGAGGGCCACAGAATTCCAATTCATGATGCAACTCGTCAGTCATCATTGTTCTTAAATGGACTGGTCGATGATGAAGAGACACAAATTGAAATCAGTTACATGTTTGTGAGGCCTACGTATTTCAGTACAATTTTCCTGTTATCATTAACATAGCCCTTTTAATGTATAATTAATAATTATATCCACTTATGTAGTGTTTCTAATGTGTAATTTTTAATTATCCCCATGTGAGTTGTCACTATAATTGCCACTGTACAGGTGTGAAACTGAGGCAAAGCAAGTCTGACTAAGGTCACACAATAAGTCCATAGCGAGGGTGACCCATTATCTGCCCAATGGACACTGGCTGAACAGTTTAGGACAGAGCTTTCCAACCTTCTCATGTTGGTGACACACTTTTTTTGACATACATCATTTCACAACACGGTAATTCAATTTTACTAGCAAACTGGAGGTACCCAGAGGTGTATCTGTTGGGGAATTGAGAGATTTTTAGTAATAAGTCTCTCAATCAGCAGAGTATTCTGTAATGCACAGACAGAAGTTGAACAGATTACCAGCCCGACTTCTATCACTCCACCCCAGCCACACTTAATCTAGCTCAAAATAAACACAAACAGTTTGGTTAAAAGTATGTAAAAGGATTTACTCATATAATCTTGTGCTTAGTTTACACAGGTTCAAATTCTTGAAAAAAGGTAAGAAGAAATTAAGCAATCATATGCTTACAGGGATGCATGCTTGCCAGAGAATCGGAGACCACATGCTTGCAGGGAAGCCGAAGAACAGAAAAAAGGGAAGAGGAAGAGAACATGCAAGGGGAAGTGGGTGTTGACCAAACCACAGGAAATTTACTCCAGGCAGTCCCCTCTATCCCTACAGTACACATGCAGACTAACTAGCCAGTTAATTAAACATGCAAAGATTGCCATTCTCAAGAGTATCTAGAGTGAGGAAAGGCAGCCTCCCCAATCCTGGCCCACTGCCATCACCCTTGCCAGGAAAGGCCTCAATGAGAGCAGTGGCAAGGGGAAAGGCAGCCCCTCCCACCCAGTCCTTGTCTGCTGCCATCACTCTTTCTGGGGAAGGACCTCAGCAAGAGTGACGGCAGTGGGCCAGGCTTGAGGGTGGGGTCTTTCTTGCCCAGGGAGGTGACACACCACCACATTACAGGCAGCACGCTAATGTGTTATGATACACTGTCTGGAAAGCCCTGGTTTAGGAGCACAGTTGTGTGGCTTAGTTAGGCAAAGACTGCAGCTCTTCCTCATGTTTTTTGAGATGTTACTCAACACCACTTACCAGAAAGAGGTAATCGTTCACAGATACTTTGACTCTTTTCTCCCTTCTTTATTAATACTGCTGTGTTTTTCAATTCTGTGTCTCTGCAGGTTCTCATAAAGTACTTAGCTTCCCCTGTGGAACTTGAACAAATCTATGCAGCTCAGGTAAAGTCTAGTAATGCCCATTTGGTCTAGAACTTTGCAAAGCTTTGAGTGCAGCCCTCCTTGACTTGGTACCCTTCAGAGCCAGGCTGGGGTTGATGGAAGGGATATGATCAAATACATCTGAAGGACACCAGGTTGGGAAAGGTTGCTTTAGCCACAACTTTTTTTTCCTCATCTTTTCAGACTCCCACTTTCATGAGCAGAAGGTTATTGTGGTGGAGATGCTTTCAAGTCTGCATCAATTTACGTCAATACTACCATAAAGTTTTCTTGGCAAGATTTGTGCAGAGGAGGTTTTTGATTTCTTCAGAGAGGCCCCCTTCCCGTACACATACACACATGTTTTGATATTTGCAGTTTTTAAACTTTTGTGGGGGTTCTGCACCTCTATCCCTAGCAAAAGCAGAGGGCCAACTGTATTTTTAATGTAGGCCAAGTAACACCAGGCCAAAAACAAAAACAAAAAAAACTCCTAACTGTTACGCTGGGTGTTTTTTTGGTAAGTTTTAAGTGACGGCCACAGACATGGACCTCTGCACTTTGTATTCGTGCTTTGCTCTGCTGGAAACTGTTTCAGAGGAAATAGGAGCTTGCTGTCCTTGCAAGTGGTTGTGATACCCTTACTCAAAGCTAGAAATTCTCTTTTCCAATCTGAACTCAAAAGTCTTGAGATGTCCATTCTCTAGAGCACATGTGTGAAACACAAGGCCTGCGGGCCAAATCCGATCCACCAAGCCATTTCATGTGGCCCTCACACTTCTTCTGCAGCTGTAGTGCTCCCCCCACTTGGTGAGCCCAATCTCCACATTGCAGGCTCCCAGCTGCTGGTATTCTGAAGGGGGCCCCAGCAGCCAGCACTCACAATCTACTTCTACTTCTGACTGCTCCTCTGTCTATGTCTCGCTGTTAGAGCACTGCCATGGGTTACCATGGCAACACTCCATGCATCTCACAAGAGTTGAACAGCGGAGCAGGCAGAAGTAGAAGTAGATCGCCAGTACTGGCTGCTGGGCCCCTCTTCAGAATATTGGCAGCTAGGAGCCTGCAATGTGGGGATCAGGCTCACCAGGTACAGAGAGGGGCAGGGGAGCAGAAAGAGACAAAGGGGAGGGAGGGAGCAGAAAGAGGCACGGAGAGGATCTGGGGGGGCTGAAAGGGGCATAGGGAGGGTCTCAACTGGGACCAAAAAGTTAAAAAAAATTAATGTAATAAACAGTGCTTGGTAATATTTGTCTGATTAAAAAAACCTTTCTGTTTTCAAAACTCATTTTTCAATAAATTGTACAATAGGTGTACAGTTGAATATCTGCTTGCCATTATTTTTCCTAGACTTCTAGTTTCAGAGCTAGTTATTAGTAAAACCAGTAATAATTGAATGCAGAGGCAATTATTTAATATGATAGAAGAGCAGATACATTTATTTAGTCTTACAGATACAACTGGCCCTTTGAGGGCAACCATAATGCTGATGTGGCCCAAGATGAAATTGAGTTTGACACCCCTGCCCTAGAGGGTCATACAGGCTAGAATATGAGCCTTGGCTCCATCCTGTGTTTCAACATGTAGCTGAGAAAAGAGAACTTTGATTTGCAGCTGTTAGTGGCTTTCCTTATTTAAGGCAACAGACTCTCTGAAGAAATCAAAAACCTAAGTTCCTGTTGAATTATTACACGCTATCTGAAAAGGATAAACAGATTGGGACAGTTTAATGTTGATAGATACCGGCCAGAGAGGATGTGCTTTGAAGCAAGTGCTGTTTTCTGAATCTTTACATGAGGAAACCCACCTGTCTCGTGTGTATAAAGTGGGCAGAAATGTGTTCTGTCTCACTTTGGACCTCTACAAGATGTTGACCTGTTTCTGCTGCAGAAATAAACCTTGCCTTTCCCTAACTTCTTGCTCTTGATGTTTGCTAATCTGGACCCCTGGCTGGGCAATGAATCTCATCCTTGTAACAGTAGTATCCTATAAGTTTTAGTTCGAAGCAGTAACTTTACCAAACTCTGGTTTGGCATTATCCTGGACCTGTATAGATGGGAACAGCTAGTTTTCAACATACTTTCCCTCTCTTCTTCAGCGTTCATGCTCTGAAAGCGGAATTGTGAGAGGCTTCCCCGCTGATAATTCTTTCTTTCTCTGGCTGGTCTTTCTAGGCCCTTGGGCACCTTGGTGTTGCTGAAGAATCTGTTATATCTGCACTTCATAATACTGTAAGTACATACCCTCCAACATTTCACAGATGAAAACCAGGACACGTGTAGACAATCAACATCAGAGTGTGGTCATGATGACAAAAGCTATTAATGAGGAAGAACATAGGTTAGGACAGACTGAAGCAGTTTGCTGTTGCCTGAACATACTGAAGGAAAGACTTCACCCGATCTTGTCCTCTTCCCCCTCCCCTGCTGAGTTAACTGACTGCAAACAATTTTTGTACTTTGAACTTAATTTAAAGCGAGTGAAATAAACCAAGAATGGAGGAGGGAAGTGGGAGGAGGAGGAGACTGAAACTGGGATGTTTTAAAGGCAGCTGGAAAAGTGGGATTAGTCAGGCCTGCCCCTGACAAATCAGGACAGTTGTGCAGGGGAGGTATGTAAGTATAATCTCTATGGACTTGATTCCTCTTGCAATAAACCTATAGATATTTTTAGGGTCTAACCCAGCCACACCAAAGTATGACCTTTAGAATTGTTGGACACAATTCCCGTTATCCCCAGCCAACACTCCTTTGGACAATCAAGGTTGCTGTAACCAGATGTTAAAGTTGTTACATGACTGCCAGGACTGTCAGTTACCCAAGTTTCATCTGTGCTTCTGCTTAACATTACTGGCTGCAGAATGAAGGTCAGGTGTGTGTGTGTGTGTGTGTGTGTGTGTGTGTGTGTGTGTGTGAGCAATGCTCTTATAGCATCCCATTTCTCATTCCACTTTACTCACTGCCATACATGAGGTAGGAGTGAAGAGAGAAACACAAAATGTGACGTATTGTTATCCTCTTCTTATGTTTATGGCTCTCAAGAGGTGTTATTAGGGGGAAGAATGAGTAGGAGTCAAGTCACTGGCAGCCATGCATTTCTTCTAGTATCCAAGTTAGACAGGGATCATATTTAGCTACAGGAAACTACCATGTTTCTAGTGATGTGGAGATTGTGTGTGTGTGTCTTATTATGATAGGTTAGAGCAGGACTCTACCCTTAAAACTTTCTTGCCCGTTCCTTTAAGTTTCCTGTCTGGTATTATTCTGCCAGTGAACAGTTTGCCTGCCTGCACACAAAATGAGGAGGTTTATTTACTGTAGTTGCCTATGTATAAGACACACTTTCGCCCCTGAAAAATAACCTTTGAAAATGGGGTGCATCTTATACGCTGGTGCATCTTATATGTCGGCAAATATGGTACATATTATAAAGGAGCTTCTATATGAAAGGGATAACAAGAGATCCTAGTGATGATAGCCCATGAGACACTTATCTAGAAATACAAGATGTTCAGCAATATATTGAAAGATTTGGCCACTGTTTTATGGCAATTGAAATTCAAGATGAGGGCAAGCATCTTTTTATTTTCTGTTGCCTATAAAAACAATTCAGCCCTTGAAAAGTTTCTGGAAACCTTAGAACCTTGCAGGCAAGATCAGCAGAAGATTTTATCAAAATATAACTTTAAAAAGTTTAACCTAATTAGGTTCAGTGTCACCAATGGACATGGTGAGGCAAATGTTGGCATTAGAAGAGATGCCACTAGTGTTGCCATTAGCTTCCCTCTTTATTTAAAAATGTTCTTAGAACCTTGTGCTCTAAAGAAAAGTCTTAGATGAGAGAGCTCTTCTGCTGCCACCATCACTTTCCCAGAATGCTTTTGCATCTCAGGGCCCAGTGGCATTATGGGGAACATTTACTCACATTTTTTGGGTTGTGCTACTTACCATATTTGGTATGGAAAGAGTTTTTCTTCTAGGGTAAGATGGCTAGAAGATTTGCTTTACATTGTAGCCTAAAATTTATCTTGACTAATGTACAACTGTTTCCTCTTCGAGGACTTGACCCTTGCTGATGATACAGAGTGTTCTGGATGTGTGGGGCTGGTGATCAAATAAGCATACTGTTTCACCTTGACATTAGAATTGATTGTTTTGGGAGACTCTTCCCCTTCTGTTAATCTATGATGGTAGCTGTTCATGCCTGTGAGTGGTTTCCATCCGTTTGTTATTAGTACTTATTTTCTCAGCTTCAGGAAAGCAACAGTCTGTCTTTGCAGTATGAAGCAGCTCGGTCCCTGGTTTTGCTGGGTGAGTGACTTTCTTTCTCAGATCACTCAAGATCCCCAGCACTGGCATGGGGGAAGGGCATTAGACCCATTGCTGGATTCAGCAGGCAGGCTCAGTAGTGGTAGAAACTTATCTGCTTGTTCCTACACTCCTGGGAACATACTTTTGCTATAATATCTAAGGGTGAAACTGGCCTCAAACCAAGAGACTAAAATTTAGTGCCATATGTTATGACATGCACATTCTCTGTATGACACAGAAGAGCAGTCATTACAATTGGGTTATTCCTTGTATGCTGGCATATATAGCAGGAATTTTAAAAACTACATATGCTGGCATCAAGGAATAACCCAGCTGTAGTGGATTGCTCTTCCAGGCCATCCAAAAACGAGTATTCACAGTTAAGTACCAACCTCTCATTTACTAAGTATCAGAATATATGATCCTGGGTTCCTGTTGTGTTGTACATTTTAACCCTGCCAAAATTTGGTGCAGGTTTTAGTAGGTCACTTGGATAGTGTTAGTCCTGGGCTTTGGAGAACCATTTACCATCTGGATCTAGGAAGACCCTTTAATTGTGCAGGGGATGGACAGAGGGACATAGGCTGGGGCTTGTAATCTAAAACATCTGGAGGGTGCTAGCTTCAGTAAGACACTCCTGATTTTGCCAGCTGCTGCATACCCACTCACCCTCGATAAAACGTGCTGTGTATTGTCTGGGCTCATCCTTGCTAATTCTGATGCTGCTGGGCAAGGGCTGCAATCTAGTTTCAAATCTGCCTGCAGCTACAATCTCTGTACCTTCTATCTGGTGTCAGTTGATGTTTCCCATGGCCACGTTATGGTGAATTTGCTTTGGAGTTTAGTTTGAATTTTAAAGGCCATGTCCAAAGTACTAAACTAATTTGAGGTACAAGATTCAGCACTCTAGAAATCTCCTTTAAAGTATGGATGAGAATCCAGGATTGACATGGAAGCCACCAGCCACCATAATGTCCACTGATTTACCAGGTAACTGATGGTCCCGTACATTGGAAGTTCCCTTATTCTAAGCCAGTCCATGAGACAATCTATCTTCATAGTGTATATACAAGCACAGCATTATCTAAACCTACGCTTGGTGCCCTCTTTGGATGACAGATTCCATCATCTACTATCATTATGGTCACGCTGGCCAGGAGTAATGGGAATTGTAATCCAATACAGTTAAAGCTATCAGAGTTAGGAAGAATGTTTTCCAATGACTCGCAACAATCCAGTTGTAATGATTGCTCTTCTGTGTCATCCAGAGATTGTGCATGTCATAACATATGGCACTAAATTTTAGTCTCTTGGTTTGAGACCAGTTTCACACTTACATATTATAGCAAATATAGGGTTTCCTCTACGTGTCTTTCCCAGCTTTATCTGGAGTTGATTGAACTTGTGACTCTTTCCATGCAAAACATGTGGGATATTACCAAGATCCAGCATCTTCTACATCCTCTATGAGTTCCAGAGTCTTGTTTTCTGCTACATGTGTGCCACAAATACCCACAGCCTACAGTTAATACAGAGGGCCCTTTCACATTGTGCACTTATAGAACTATGATTATACTCCACGATTATGCTATCATGGCTGCCTCCTGTGGAATTCTGGGATTTTTAGTTTGGTGAAGCACTAGAGCTCTCTGGGTGAGAATATTAAATTTCCCCCCAACTACAAATCCCAGGATTCCAGAGGCTGTTGCCATGGCAATTAAAGTGGAATTGTAGTACTATGATTATCTAGTGTAACAGGATCCAGATTCTTAGGAAGTCTCACCAACTGCTGTTTCTCCTTCCTCCAATTACTGTCTCTATTTGCAGTGGTATCCCTACGGCTTGCTATGGCAGGCAGCTTCCCCTTTGAATCAAGCTCAGCAAATCCTTAAGGCCACCTTTGCTAAATGAGTAGTGAGCAATCTAGGAGGTGTTCTGTATTATGACTGGTCAAGGAAGAAAAATACTTTGAAATAATCCTTGAAAGCTCTATGGAGGCAGAAGGCCATCAGTTCCTGAAGAAAAAGTCAGCAGTGTCTAACTGCTGTGGTTTTTCAAAGGGTTGGGAGGAGAAGGTATTACTGACATAGAAATGTGCCTTGGGAGTTTGATAGCCAAACTGAAGCATTACACGTGTGGTTCTTAGGCCATTTCCGCACTACACTCTTATAGCGCGATTATTCCACTTTCAATATACTATGGAATCTTGGGGTTTGCAGTTTAGGGAGGGGCTGGCTCGCCCCTCCCTAAACTGCAAACCCCAGGATTCCATAGGATGTTGAAAGTGGAATAATCGTGCTTTAACAGGCTAAATGGCCTTAATATTTTCTTTACTGGGACCCCCTGTAAATATAATTTGTTGCTGGGGTTCCCCAAGATTTAACTCAAGATTTAAATGTTCAAATATTTGTTTATTTATTTATTTATGACTTCTGTAGACCAGGGTTCAAATCTCTGGTCAGACACTGGGTAATTTTAGACAAGTCACATTTTTTCAGCCTTAGAGGGAAAGGGAAAGGCAAACCCCCTCTGAACAAATCTTGCCCAACCCCCCTCCCAAAACCCTGTGATAAGTTCACCTTAGGGCTGCAATAAGTCAAAAGTGACTTGAAGGCATACAACAAACAAGTGCTGCTGACAGGAGAGGTTCTTTCTAGCCATCATGTCTCTCCCCTTTGAAAACAGACTTATGTGACCTAAGGGGTTTTCTCGGCAAGATTTGTTGCTTTTGCCTTTCTCTGAGGTTGAGAGAATGTGACTTGCCTGAGGTCATCCTGTGGGTTTCCGTGGCCAAGTGGGAATTCAGACCTTGGTTTCCAGTGCCATAGTTTGAGTGTGCACACATGCCTGCTCCTGTCTCCCTTTCATCAAGGACATGGCAGTGGGTATGTGTGTGCGGCTGTTAAAACTGTTTGGACATGCACTCACACACCTGCCACCATGCACTCACACACCTGCCTCTTTCGTCAAGGACATGGTAGCAGGGTTGTTTGCAGTTTGGGCATGCGTACACACCCGCTGCCATGTCCTTCAGTGCCCAACCCCCCTGCTACCACTTCCCTGATGAAAGGGACACAGTGCAAGGCTTGTGTTCATCCTCAAACTACTCCCTCCTTTGCCAATGTGATAGCAGTTTCGGTACCCGCATCCCTCATTGTCGCGTCCCTGTTCCTGCCACTGCTGTTGGTGTCCACCAGCAGGGCTTAGCAGACCCCCTGTGAGGGTTCCGCAGAGCCCCAGGGTCCACGGACCCCCGGTTAAGAACCATTGCACTACACACCTTGGCACCTGTGAAGGGAAGTTATTGTTTCTTTCAGAACTTCCTGTTGCAAACCTTAACTTTGTGGGAGAACTGCAAGAGATGAATTCTTATTAATGCTCTCAGGCCATTTCCACACGACACTCTTATAGCATGATTATTCCACTTTCAACATCCTATGGAACCTTGGGGCCCCTCCCTAAACTGCAAACCCCAGGGTTCCGTAGGATGTTGAAAGTGGAATAATCACGCTATAAGAGTGTAGTGTGGAAATGGCTTCAGATGGAGCTAGTGAGGTGGGAGTCCTGTATTCTCTGTCTGCTGATGTTCAGAACGAGTCTTCAAAACACAGGCCATTTCCATACCGGGATTCTGAAATGGTGCAGAGCGACCTCTCACGGAGGTCTTCTACACCCTAGAGTGGACTGGCGTGGACTACTTTTTGTAGTTCCACACCAGAATCCACTCAGGAGCGGCCGGAACTAGCCGCGCCGCGTGTTTTTTAAAAAACCTCTTTTTCGAGGTTTTTAAAAAGCACGGAGCGTGCAGCCCCGCGCCGCTCCGTCGCCCGGCTCCGAAGTGGATTTGCAGGCGCGCGCAAGTGCGTGCCTGCAGATCTGCCAGGGGCGGGCTTCCAGCTGGCAAGCTTCTCCGGTTGGTGGAGAGCCTCCACCAACCGGAAGCCGCCATTTGGGATGCTGGAGGACTGCGGAGCAGCAAGCTCGCGCTGCTCTGCGTAGCGACGGACTTACCCGGCTGCTGGTAAGCTCCGTTTTTGGGCGTTTTTGCCCCCCCACATGTGGAAAGGGCCACAGATTTCAATCAACTGAACATATATGGTTGCATTGTGGACAATGGATATTGTGGTGTGTTCTTGTGGAAACTGGAAACATAAGAATGTTTAGAAATCAATTAGGGTTTTTTTTTTTGTATTAGTGTATTGATTAGTTTTTTATATTTTGTTGCAACAAATCAAGACCGCTACTGTTTTGGAAATAAAATGTTTTGTTACTTTTTGTTTCATTTGTGTTTTGAAATACATAGAGATAATTTGAAGCATTTCCTGATGGATTTCAAACTGAGATTAATCCAGGAGGGAGTCTAATATGCAGAGTATGGAACAAATAGGGTTTTTTCTTACATAAACCCACATAGGAATAGGCTGTAAACTGCCCAGTGAAGCACATTAAAATTTGAAATCACATGTCTGGAAGTGGGATATAAATTCAACTTGGAGGATCAGCCCTGCAGCCTGTGCAGAACACCAGTGATTATATTAGAATATCAGAAGTAATAATAAGCAGTAATGATACTAAGCAAAAGCCAGTGTGGTGTAGTGATGTGAGTGTTGGACTATGACGCTGGGAGACCAAGGTTTGAATCTCTGCTCAGGCATGAAAACCCACTGCATGACCTTGAGCAAGTCACACACTCTCAGCTTCCTCTGAACTAATTCTGCCAAGAAAACCCTAGGATAGATTCACCTTGTGTGTGTCTGTGCCTACAAGTCACCTGTCGACTTATGGTGACCCCATGAATTTCATAGGTTTTTCTTAGGCAAGCAATGCTCAGAGGTAGCTTTGCCTCTTCCTTCCTCTGAAATACAGCTTACAGCTCATGGTAGTCATTGGTGGTCTCCCAGTCAAGTACTAACCAGGGGTGACTCTGCTTCGCTTCCGAGATCAAATGGCCTCTGGAGCCTTTAGGGTGTTTAGGCCCTAGATTTGCCTTATGATCACCCTAAACCAGAAGTTACTTGAAGGCACAAAACAACAAATGATACTAAGCTCCCAGGGAGCCTCTTTGTTCACCAACCAACAAGGTTCTGCTGCTGGTGTTACAGGAAGTACCACCTGCAGTCTTCCATGTAGCAGGAATGTGAGGAAAGGATTTGGAGTATAGGCATGCTCATGTACTTCTGTCCCCTCCACCGCCCCTGAAGCCTCCAGAATGGTTTGTTCCTGAACTTTTTAGCCCCCTTCAAGCATCATAAAGGTGAGCAGAATAATAAAGTACGGAATGAATAAATAAAAGGCAGAGAAGCAAGGATGCTCTTGCATCTTAGCAGTTGTGTGAAAGAGGGAATATCAGCAAACACAGCTTGTCGTTCAAGCATTTAGGATATAGTTTGTAGGTTTGGATTTTTCAAAAGGATTTAAATGCAGTTGGTCCTCCACATATGTGGGGTTAACTTTAACAGATTTGATTATTTCTGAGTTATTCCAGCCCCTGCCCCCCCAAGTGCTTCTTTTTGGGGGGAACTTTCTCTTAGCGTCTCTGATCAGGCCATGCAGCCCTTTAAATACCTTCCTCTGATCCTCCTCTTCCTCTACCAGCCACAACCTGGCCATCTAATGAGAGCTTGCAGCCCAGTTTCTGAGCACCCTCTCCCAATTCCCCCCAAATACTCACGAATAAGATGGATGAGAGAAGAAGTATAGGGCCACTATGCCGACCCATCCCCTTTCCCTGGCCTAGTTTGGTCCCTGGGTGTCTGTGCTCCCAACTATACCTTAACCCCCTTCCCACATCCACCCACCCACCCACATTTTGATATTTGCATTTTTTTCACTTTTGTGGGGATCCTGCACACCTAACTCTAGTGAATGTGGAGGGCCAACTGTATATCTGTTTTATTTACTTTTGAGAGACTGGAAGACTATACCCTCCAACATTTTACTGATGAAAACCAGGACACATGTGGTGAAGCAACATCAAGAGTGGTCAAAAGGACAAAAGCTGTTAATGAGGAGAATGCAGCAGTTTGCTTTTTCCTGAATGTACAGGGAAGAGCAAGGTTCTGCCTCCTTTCCTCCCCACTCCCATTGAGTTAACTGAGTGCCAACTATTTTGCAGTTTGCAGCCATGAAAGTAAGCTGAGAACAAAGGGGAAAGTGGAAGCAGGAGAGCTAAACTGGAATATTTTGAAAACAACTGAACGAGTGAGATGATGGAGGATTAACTGGGACTGTCTCTGCCAAGTTAGGACTTTGGGAAGATGTGAAAGACAGTTCGTTACTGTTTTAAATATGTTAAGTAGCTAGCTACTTTTAGAGTCTCATCTCAAAAATATCATTATAAATAGTTGCATTTTAAAACTTAACATTCTAAGTTCTGGATAGTAGGGCAAAATGAAGAGAACCTCATGCTACTAAGTGCAGCTCCTGAAGGCAGATGTGATTGCTTATTTCTAAAACCAGCTTTGTTCAACCCCTTCTAGCAAAACTTTTTTTCTAAACTTCTTCAGCCGTTTCACCCCACTGCTTGACCTTTTCCATACTGACACGTTTTCTTTAACTTCTAGTATAATGCTCCCTGTGTAATGAATGGCAGAGCTAGTGGCAGAGATGAGGATGTTGCGCTTTGCCTCACCGTGTGCTCATCCTATCCATCTTTGTAAGATGTGTGCAGGGTGTGTGTGTTTTCCCTTTGGTTGCCCCTGAACTTTCTGAAAGTTTTGCTTTTACCTTTGACTTGTGCCTCTTATTTCTCTGGAACAGGTTGCCTAGAGACTTCTGTAATTAAGGTAGTAATTAGACATCTCAAGCTGGTGGCCCTAAATCAGAGAGAAGATATATTGGCTGCTTTGAAGGTCTCTCTACGAGCCTGGTCACTCATGCCAACTTTTGAGGTAAGATACAAGGATTTACTGTTGGTAGAGTCATGCTTTGCCAGACGTGGCAGTCCCTCTCCTTTTTCCTCTGGTCTTATTGAAACAACATTAAAATCACCGCTGTTTCTAAAACGGTTGCCTTTCTCCAGCGACAGTGCATAGGTGGCCAGAGCAGCTTAGTCCGAAATCTACAGGGCCTGGTGAATTTGCAGGATCCCTTGGACAATATAAGCTTTGATGCAGCCCTTTGCTTGGGTTACCTGGACAAGTCCAATTCGCTCGCCCAGAACACCATGTTGATGTGCTTGACCCAAAGGGACTGGAAGAAGAAAATTCAGGTGGGTATGGTATGCAAATGCAGAAAGGAACCTGAGTTACAACTTCATATTCCAGATATCTCTTTGAGATCCCCCAGAAACAGAGAGGAAAAGAGAACAAGGATGATCCTGTGTTCTAATGAGGCAAGGATGGATTTGTTGTTAGCGCCTCTTCTTTCTACTCCTACTCAGAGCATTTGGAAAATGTACATTTGTTCTTTGTTTCCCTCAGTTTGCACCTCTTTGCCATATGGTGCCCCCCTCCATTTTTAGTATTGTTCCTGTTGAGAGGGGAGAGATCTGCCACACACACAAATAATAATGGAAGCTGTTTTCCTGTTTCTCAAAAAAAAAAAAAAAAAACCCACAGTATTTTTTATTTCTTATACTTAATCCTGCAAGCTGCTGGCCTTGGCAGAAACACACTTCTGATTGTCAGGTTAAGAACCTCAACGAAGGATGGAGCCCCAGCCAGCATTTGAACTCTGTGACCTTTCTCCTCCACCACTGAGTAAGGTCTTAACCCTGTAACTATAAAAGGAACTAAAAATGTTACAGTTCCACTGTGAAAGGACTGTATTTACCCCTCATTAAATTCCCATCATAATGTAGTGTTGTTATACCTTCATTATTGGAAGAAGGAGCTCATAACTAATTGTTCTAACCAGTTACTTCTAAGCTGTGTGAATTTCACTGATCTCCTGGGTCTGCTTGGAATGACACCTAATTTGCACACCCATGTACACCCTGCCCCCTGGTGAGTTCCAACTCCCTTCATTCACATCTTCCTTTTTCAGGCCTTGGTCATGCTTGTCAAGCACATGGAAATAATGGATGCTGAGATCATCCAGAGCATTCTAGATCAGCTCCAGCATTCCCCTGTGTACAAGGTAGGGAGGTTTTGTTTTGCGGTGCTTTGTGGAACCTTTTCTAAAGCTTGCGGAGCCTGTTTTGCATTCTTGGTGATATTTGCTTGTCCACACATCTACATTTAGAAATTTCCCTCTGTTTTTTAAGTGGCTGAGTTTGATGCTTAAATCCTTTGATTAAATGCCAGACTCTATTTGCTGTTGCTCTGTTTGCTTAGTTGTTTTGCTGAGTGATTCTATCTGCATTTACTCAAAAATGCACGGTTTAGTTCACTGGGATGGAAGATTTTTACTGTTTTCTAATTTAAGCACAGGCACGAGCAGGGGCAGGGGAAGGAATCTTTTCAGGGTCACAGTATAGGAGAGGAGAGCATAGAGTATGCTTGGGATCTCATCTTCTCTCTCTGTCTACCATAACATAACACAAAACTCCACACGCGGTTGAGTTTAATCAAATCGTGTGTAGTTAGGTTGCCATTAGCATACAGGCTTCCGGGCTTGTTCCAAGATTTGTATTCCTGGCTAAGTTCTGGAAAGTTGGAACATATCACGAAAGAGTTGTCTTTAAAAAAAAAAAAGATGTGGAATGTATTTTAGACGCTATTGAGAATCTACAGGAATGGGCAGAAGGTGGATCACTGAGTGAGCTGCAGTTGATTCGCATGTGTTTTGGCTTTTCATCTGAACAACAGGAATGACAGAGTAACTCTCACCTCTCCCAGAATATACTGTTGAAATAATGAAATATTGAGGGAGCCAGGGATGGATATTTGTGTGAAAAAACAGAGCTTATGGTCCAGTTCTGCTTCTGAAAGCAAATTCTTGCGCTCAGAGGCACCCTATTCTTTACTACTCATTTGATGCATTCTCTCTCAAACCACACAATTATAGCACTTAGATTCCACTTTAACTATCATGGCTGCATCTATAAATCTTGGGATTTGTAGTGTGGTAAGGCACTAGATCTCTCTGACTGAGAATTCTAAACTGCAAATCCCAGGATTTCAAATGATGGAACGATGACAATAATTAAAGTGGAATCAAAATGCTATAATTGTCTAGTATAAAAGAGTTCTTGGTGCATGCTTTCTGTACTTGATTCTAGTCATTAATGTTTGGAGTTCTAATAGAAGAACAAAACAGATCTGGGTTCCTAGTTCATGCCCAAAAATCCAAATTCTGCCAAAATTTTGCATCATTTTGCAGAGCAAACCCAGTAGGGCTCCTCTCTGTAAAAGTCACTTTCATTTGGGAGCATTGTCGAAGTGCTTATGCTGCAAAACAACTGGAAAATATGGACACAGGGCTGAAGTGAACCAGACAGTGTTAGATTTTGGAGTGTTAACTTGGAACTCCAGCTTGATGTATCCATTGCTGAGTTGTAGAGGGGCTGCAAAATTCAAAGTTTGCGCTGCTAAATGATAGCCAAACTTCAGCATAGGTTTGGAGGGGAACGCAGTTTGAGGGCCTTATAATTAACAACTTTGTTGACTGAAATATCAGGGAATGCTTTAGCTGCAAGAAAAAACAGCAGTGTCTTCATTATAGCAATTTAAAGAGTAATACATGTATGAAGGCATAAACTTTTGTGCACTACACTTCCTCCATCATCAGATTCTAATCTTTAAGGTCCTATATATGCTGATGATTTTTAGGGGGTGGGTGGGGCTGCAACAGATTTAATTGTCCACCTCTCTGAAGGTTGGGACAAGAGTGAATGTCAATCCCTAGATGACTTTAAACAAGGGGTGGGCAAAGTGTGGCATTTTAAAAAAATCTTTTTCTCAAATGCCCCCAAATGTATCTTTTTATCCCTCCCTTCCACTGATCTGTCCATAGTCATCTTGCTGCTGATGTTAGTTACCACTGAAAGTACCCAACTTCAGTTACCGCTGCTAAGGGGTGAGCGTTTGCATTCATTTTATCAGAGGCACTAGATGTGTGTTTTCCATTCCCATTCTTGAGTTCTTTAGGCTGGTGCTCCTTCTGGACCTCCTTGGGGGGGGGGGGTGACAGTAGAGGGACTTGGGTATTTGCAGGTGAAGATCATGAAGTGCAGCTGTTGTGCCTTTTCTCCTTAATGTATTTGTGTTATGGAGTGGAAAGACCATGAAAGAAATACATGGTCAAATATGCATGAGATTGGGTTTGCCTGGGTTGTATCTATTTACATGGACTATCTGTTGCTGGAATTTTTCATTCATAAGTACTCCTGTATAAAGTTGATCTGTGTTATTGTAGACCAGTTCTTGAAAAGGTTGCTTTTTATTTTGGATGGGAACTCAGAGAATACTTCAGCCAACCTGTTGAGTGTTCTGATCTAGCTGGACCATGCTGGGAGTTCTAATCCAAAAAGAGTAGCATTTCCACAGCTTCAGAAGTAGACACAGCTTCGTGGTGCATACCCTCCAACATCTCATAGATGAAAACCAGGGCATGTGTGGCAAAGCAACATCAAAGTGTGGTCAAGATGGCAAAAGTTATAAATGAAGAAGACCACACAAGCTAGGGGAGGCTACAGTAGTTTGTTTTTGCCTGAGCTTCCTGAGGAGGGGAAACTTCTATCTCCCTTTTTCCTGCTGAATTAGTTGAGTGCAAACTACTTTTTTCACTTTGAATTCAATTGGCTGTAATTGAAGTACAGTGAGGACAATGGGGCAAGGTGGGAGGAAGAGACAGAAACTGGGACATTTTAAAAGCAGCTGAAAAAGTGGGATGACAGAGGGCTGAGTGACACAGTCTGTGCCAAAGTGGGACAATTAGAAGGGGTGGTGGTAACGGAAGAGGAGGATAGTAAAAGAACGGCAGAACTACTTCATGCAGTCAGGTTTGAGGAGAAAGAGGACAAAGGGAATGTTGAAACTAACTCTGTCATGGGTTGAATAGTTCCTGTTCTCTCACCACCTGTTTCTATCCAGCACCGTGCTGACTCTGCAAGACTGTTGGCTGCTGTCGGGCTCAAAACTATCCAACAGGAAGCCATGGAAGAGATAGTGTTTAACGTGCTTCTTATGAAGTTGTATGAGGAACCATTTCTGGTGAGGCTGAAAATAAAGCACCAGCTTTATTCTATTTTGCTAGATGGTCTTATTCTACAACACACTATATAAGGCCACAAGCCTACTTCCTTCTTTTTTTCATTCCACAGAGATGATATTTGTGTGCTTCGTCTTCTCTCAAAAATGTCTTTCTGTTAGATCTTGCTCCACAAGTGCAAAAGTAATAATCTGAATCACGTATAGGCAAGGAGAATAAGGCCATTTTCGCACAGGGAATTTAAAATGGTGCAGAGCAACCTTCCACAGAGGTCTTCTGCACCATAGAGTGGACTGGTGGGGACTACTTTTTGTAGTTCCACACCTCAGTCCAGTTCTGCGCGACTGGAACTGGTTGTGCAGTGCGCTTTTTAAAAACCTCTTTTCTGAGGTTTTTAAAAAGCACGGAGAGGGCAACCCCGTCTAGCTCTGTTGCCGTGCTCCAGAGCAGATTTGCAGGCGCACGCAAGTGCGTGCCTGCAGATCTTCTGGGGGCGGGCTTTCGACTGGTGAGCTTCTCTGGTTGGTGGAGAGCCTCCACCAACCGGAAGCCGCCATTTTGGATGCCAGAGAACTGCGGAGTGGTGAACTCGCGCTGCTGCTCTTTGCGACGGACTCCCCCAGTCGCAGGAAAAATCTGGTGAGTCCCATTTCTGCCCGATTCACACCCCACGTGGGGAAAGGGCCTAAGTCTCTCTGTCAAGCTGGGACCCCTTTACTTTTGTTGCAGGAAACACAATGGCATGAGTGGAGCTCCATCCAGTTGTATGAATGATTGTCCATGTTTTTTTAAACAGCACTCTGAACAATGGTAGCCCTGTTTTTGTTGTTAAAAGATGCTGGGGCATCTTGATGCCAGAACAGTCATCATGTGACCAATCAGCCATTTGGGTTTCTTGCTACAGATATGGACTGGACTTTAGGGCTAAAACTATAATGGTTAGTCCCAACTAGAATAGACTCTGGCAAAATGGTAAGTCAGCACTTGGGTACATGACATTGACTCAATGGATCTGCTTTAGCTGGGACTAGCAATTGGATGTAGGACTGTGTCCTGTGTTACCCTGTTTTTGGGGGGTCCCGGGAGGGACACCAAATTGCTATAAGTTGGGGAAATTAGTTCAGAGCACAAGTTGGCAATACGAGAGGCAGGGTAACTTAGCAGGATCTTGCAACCCAGTGTCTAGGGGGTCAGGCTGAGTCAAGAAGCAAACCGGTTGGAAAATAATTAATGATCTTTATTAAATACAGGCACACGATGTATGCAACACAAACACACAGATAACTAAGGAAAATAAAGATGTGAGTAAGATAGCGGGATTTTTAGAAGGATAGTTGGTTTGGGTGGTACGAAACCTGTCCTGAAGTCCGGGAGAAAATGGAGAGCGAAGCTGGGGTTCGATGTATCTCAGCACGTGGAGCTGAGGGGAAGCTCGCCAAGCAAAGCGGCAGCAAAGCGGTCTGGAACTCGGGCGCGATCCGAGGAAGGTCTCGGAATCAAGGGTTTTTATAAGAAGAATTGTGACTGCAGGCTAGGTCGGACTTTGGGAAAACAATAGATTTGGAGCTGGAGACAAAGCCTCCGAAAGGTCAGAATTTGAATGATTGAATTAGAGCCGAATTTATCAATAGAGTAGCCGGTATGCAAATGCAGAATACTTGAGCGTTGTATAGCTCGATCATCAAGCTGCCAGCGCGGGGCAGAGAATCCTTTGTAGGTTGCGTGCATACCTAATAGAGTACTTGCCTTGAGGTCTCCTAAAGCCGCGAGTCGGCTATTTTCTGGCCTGCCTGTATTGTCTAGGAATATTACGGCGATTATCGGCCAAGCCTGTACGCGTGCTTGTCCGGGAGCCTCACAAGCACATGGAAGGGATATGTGAAGCCGAATTTTGTGATATCCAAAGATATCTTTTATATCCCCAAAGCTCGGGCTAGCCAGGGCAGTAACACCTGTCTCCCTGAAGTTGTTGCTCCATGTTCAAAACAGATGGAGGGCAAGATCAATTGTTCAGGGAAATGAATGATATGGAACAAAAACTTAGAATGGGTAAGCCAAGATGGGGCAGGTAGGGCTTTGGGTCAAGTTTTTAAAAAAACAAAACAAAACAAAAAGTAGCAGTGAAGTGATGGGGAAAGTATCACTCTTCTGTCTCACGGGTGCCTTGTTAAAGACATAAAGTCTTGCAAAGAAAGCTGTTAGGACCTTTGGCCAGAGAAGAGGATAAATGTGGCAGAGCAGGAATTTCCATGCAGTATGATCAGCCCCAAAACATTTTGCTACCTGGGACAGAGCAGCAAGTGGCAATGGTGTCCATCCCCTGCTGTTAAGGTGCATAGTTTCTAAGACCAATCCAAGTTTATTCTGGCACCTTTCATATTTCTTGATACTAACCCCTCCACTCAAATAAATTAAATAATTAAATTTATTTCCCTTTTATGACATCTAAAACAACCTGCCTGGGTTTCCATAGTGCAAATTACCATGGGGGAATAAAAATGGAGAACCTGCATGGTTGAGTGTTGGACTATGATCCTGGAGACCAGGGTTTGAATCTCTACTTGGCCATGGAAACCCGCTGGGGGATCTTGGGCAAGTCACACTCTCTAGCCTCAGAGGAAGGTAAAGGCAAACCCTTTCTGAACAAATCTTGACAAGAAGATTCCATGATTGGTTCACCTTAGGCTTGCCATAAATTGGAAACGACTGAGGCTGGCTCTTTTCCTCTAAAATCTGAGCTTATGGACTTGTAACCTGTGGTCAGGAAGTGTGACTACCCAACTAAAGTGGATGAGCCTCAATTAAAATGAACTCACCTTATTATAAGAGTAAAATAGAGAAAATAGGATATGTGATTCATCAATGAACTGTAAGTAAATACACAGGTACAGTGGAATCAGAAACACCCATGTCTTTCATAGAATAGAACTAGCTGTATGTTGTTCCACCCCGCTCCTACCACATGTGCAGTGGCCTGAAGATGATGCACAAGTCCCTTTTGGGCAGAATAGGAGTTTGTGGAGAAGACATAAATGCAGGGGGGAAAGGGAATCTGTTACTAGAAATTGAGTATACTGTGGAAGTTTCTGATGAGACTGGTTCTGTAGTGAGGGTGAAGGACCAAAAGATCTGGGATCCACCAGACAGATAGAGCCACAGGGCTGAGAAGACCTGGAGGAAAGGAATGGGTGTTCAATTTAATTCTACGATGGGTGAGGTGACAGACTAGCAGGAAGAGAATGGGGAGGTGTTGGTTAGTCATCAGAGATTAGTGTGAAGTTGAAAGGAAAAGGACTCAGAGGTCTGGGAAGGACAGAAACTAGAGAAGATCTGTCCCAGAAAAGGGAGAGCCCTGTCCTGAAAGTGTCTGTGACAGGATGAAGACTGGGAGGTGAGAATAGGTTTTGGCAAAATAAAGAGACTGTGTGGAAGGAGGGCTGATCACAGTTACTAGTCTTGTAGGTTCACTGATTTTTAAGATATTAGAGAACGTAGGATGCCCATTTCAGTGCTCAACTGGAAATGAGTTATCTCGTTTTGAGACAGCTATTTTTATGCTAACATTTTCCTCTGGAGTTAGAGAAGGTTGCTTCATCTTGTTTATCTAGACATCCTGTCTCCTAACTGTCATTTTCCCTTACTTACTGTGCTAACACCTATTGAATTACTAATCTGGACAAGGAAGCCTATCTGTCTTAACTTCATTATCAGGCAAGAGTATGTGTTATGATTTCTTGGGTAACACACCCTATCCACCTTAAGCTTTTGGCTGCTTCTTCCACAAATTCGGCCATTGGAGTGCATATGTGTGTGTTTGTATGTTGTCTTCCTAGGGTTCACCCATGGCCCCATAACCTATGGTCACTCAGGTGGGGTAACACCAGAGGCAAGGGCCCTCATACTGTCTTAACAGTGAGCTCGTTCTGCCAGGGAGTTATCTTCCAAGGGTCATGCACACCTTAGGCAGCTTTTATTTTAGGGCGTCCTGAGCTCCTGACCTACTTAAGTCAATCAGGAAGTGAAGGAAGAATGTCCCCTGTTGTGAGGAAGATTGGCATCCTGCTTCAGGTTCTCCTGCAGATCGAATTCCTGATCCAGATTGAATTCCTTAGTACCAGATGTTTGGTATCTAACAACTGTCTTTTCCAATCTCTATCTCCATCCAGGTAGTGCGGCAGTGTGTGGCTTTGGCTATTGAAAAACTGAAGATGAAGAAGCGGGTCTGGGAGGCAGTGGAGAAGTAAGTGGCAGAAAAAGGCAATGACTTGCTGTGCCCCATTCTTTCCTCCACCATGTGCAAGAAATCCTTTTAGGGTACAACATTTGTTTATGGGATAGTTTTGGAGACTCAGGCAGTTTAATATCTAGTCTATTTAATATTAAGGAGGGAAAGTGATGACTGAATAAGGAAGGCCCATAGGAACGTAAGAAGCTATCTTATGCTGATACAGACCATTAGTCCATCTGTATTGTCTATTCTGGGCTGCTCCACATAGGACAGATACATTGGGAGATTGTAGTATATGTTGTTGTAGTTCTCATTCTGTTTTTAAAAGAAACTCAAACAATGTTTATGTTGTGCTCAACTGTTTTCTGGCAGTTCCCACCACTAGTTGCAACATTTTATTCTTGCTCTCTAGGGGGGTTCTTTTTAATTCTGAGACATATTGGGACAAATACAACTCCCTTTCTCTCTCTTTTTTTAACAGCATTTTAATGCATCATTGAAATGGTAGTGTTGCACTGTAAGTCTGAGAAAAGGTTTTTAAAAAGAAAAGAGGAGAAAATTTTGGCCTTCAAGCCATAGGACCACCTCAGCAAACCATGCACCCTGTTAAAAAAAAGCGAAGCAGGCATGGTTCCCCACCCTTATGTCTTTAGACGGAGGCTAGTTCTGCACTACATTGTTATACTGCTATTATTCTACATTGAACATCTATGGAATCCTGGGGTTTGCAGTTTAGGGAGGGGCATTTAGAATTCTCATTAAACTACAAACCCCAGAATTTCATAGGATGTTGAAAGTGGAATAATAGCACTGTAACAGTGTAGTGCAGAAATGACCTGAGAGATTGAGGGTCTTTGTTATTTGTCAGCTAATCTGTATCTGTCTGGAGGTCTCTTTTATCACCTTCTGATATCACCTGGGTGTCCAACTCCAGACAGGCAGAGTTAACATTAACAATCCAATTAAGCATTCTTAAGTATTGGAACCTCAGGTTATTTATATGGGAAAATGAGCAGGTTCTCTGTTAGTCTTTTAGACTGTTTTTTTTAAAATATTCAGTCATAAAATTGTGTCCTTGAGGCAAGAGAAGCCAGCTGCCCAAGCAGACAGAAGGTGCTAAAAGTGACCTCTAGAAAGATACCAATTAGCTGACAAATGGCAAAAGACTCTCAGTCTCTCAGTCTAAAGAGACAGGAGGAAGGGCCCACATCCATTTCAAGATCCCAAAAAAATCAGTACAAATGGCCCTAAAAAGAATGAATCAAGTGGATGGGAAAGAGCCAACAACTGGAAAAACCCAAGGAGCTATATTGTAAGAATACATGCTTCTTTAAACCATTCTGTAAGTGTCCTCTGACTGGAAATGATTTCCCTGATTGTCTTGAGACAATGCTATGCTAATCATGTGCTCTATACCCAAGCCATGGTCCTTCCCAAGCTGTGTGGGATCTCACTACAGGACATGTGTCAAACACAAGGCCTGTAGGCCGAATCTGGCCACCAGGCCATTTCATGTGGCTCTTGCATCTCTCCTACAGCTGCAGCACTCTCCCAACCTGGTGAGTCCGATCCCCACATTGTGGGACCCCGGATGCCGGTATTCTGATGGGGTGCCCAGCAGCCAGCACTCGCAATCTACTTCTACTTCTGACTGCTCCTCTGTCCAAGTCTCATTGTCAGAGCCTTGCCGCGGGTTACCATGGCAATGCTCCATGTGGCTCGTGAGAGTTGGACAGAGGAGTATTTAGAAGTAGATCATGAGTGCTGGCTGCTGGGGCCCTCTTCAGAATATTGGCAGCTGGGGGCCTGCAATGTGGGGATAGGGCTCACCAGGTACAGAGAGGGGCAGGGGAGCAGAAAGAAGCACAGAGATGGTCTTGGGGGCAGAAGGAGGCACAGAGAGGGGCTGGGGAGCAGTAAGTGGCTCTGACCAATTCTATGTCACTTTACAGAGGTATAGGGATCATACACTACAGTCAAATAGCCCCAAAATGTCCAAGAAAAGAAAAGTTGATGCAGAAGGAAGGCAATTTAAAAACCAGTAATAATCAAATGCAGAGGCAATGATTTAATTTGATAAAATAGGAGATGCTATGCAGAAGCTATGTCCAGATTATTAGTGTTCAGATCTGATAATCTAAGTATGGTAGATTTGTAACTTCAGAGAGTACATAGCTTTGGTTTGTTTGTTTGTCTTATCCAGTCCTCTACTCCAGTTAGTATAGCGAGGTTTTGGGGTACTTTAAGCAAAAAAAAGGGGGGGCAAAAAATAAGTCTCTGATGCTCAGTTTGAAATGCTACAGTGAACATTTTGGTGTGATGATCCATGTGGGCTTACTGGAGGGGATGGAATAGTTTTCTCATACAGATCAGTTTTTATGTAGATTTTTTCCCTCTTAGCACAATAGCTTCATTCCTCAAAAATAAGGCCTAATATGTTCAGTTGGGCATACTTTTTAGTAAATGAGTTTAAAAGTGAAGCTTCAATTTTCAGTTGATTTTTCTGTCTTATAGTATTATTATAATACTTTATGATTAAATTGTTCGTAGTGCAACAAGGCTTAGCACTGAAGAATCCAGAATGCCTCACAGTGGACAGCAGTAATAGAGCTAGGCCATTTCCGTACTATGCTCTTATAGCGTGATTATTCCACTTTCAACACCTATGGAATCTTGGGATTTGCAGTTTAGGGAGGGGCCATAGGATGTTGAAAGTGGAATAATCACGCTATAAGAATGTAGTGCGGAAATGGCCCTAGTTAGTTTGAGTGACCTGAAGTGTCCTTCCTTCTTGGCTCTACCTATCCTGACCCCTCTGTGATGTAAACTGATACTCTAAGGGATGTTTTTCTGCCTCTTCTTATCGCTCTCTTCCTAGTTCTTGCCAAGAATGCAGCTAGATTAGGATAGCACCCTCAGTAACTTTCTTTTCTTGGAGTTCCTATAATGAAGCCTTTTACTTTGTTTCTTTAAGCCATTGATGTCTTTGTTCCTTAGACAGTATTAATGCTCTACTGCAGACATGCACTCTCTATCATAAATATGCCTATTTTTTTTAAGTGCTGAAACTGGCATTATTGATTTGAAGAAAAACCAGTTGCATCTCTAGAGGGTGGTGTTTTTGTGACAAAACTGCTATAGACAAGAGTAATTTTATTCTTCAAAATAAAGCAGCAATTTACATTTTTTTTAAAGAATGCACATTTACTGTAATGCAGGCTTGCAGCTTGCTACTTATAAGCCATAACAGTCCACCAAGCTTGCTTTTACTCACCATTTCCACTGTGAAAACAATATCCTTGAAAATTGGTGGTGTGACTGTTGTTGTTAGTGTGGGCCTTCAAATCATTTCTGACTTTTCTTCTTTTTGCAAGACTAGTTCAGAAGAGGTTTGCCATTGCTTCCTCAGAGGCTGAGGGAGTGTGATTTGCCCAAGTCACCAGTGGGTTTCTATGGCTAAGCAGAGATTTGAACCCTGGTCTTCAGAGTTGTGGGCCATTTCTGCGTGAGACTGTTATAGCGCTATGATTCCACTTTCAACATCCTATGGAATCCTGGGGTTTGCAGTTTCGGGAGGGGCTGGGCAGCCCCTCCCGAAACTGCAAACCCCAGGATTCCATAAGATGTTGAAAGTGGAATCATAGTGCTATAACAGTCTCGTGCGGAAATGGCTGTAGTCCAGTGCTCAAACCACTACAACACACTGGCTTGGTGCTACTGTAGCCACCACCAAAACCACACTGTTGTAAATCAGTAGCATTAGTGCTAGTGCTGCTGCAAAGAAAGACCTACATAAAGTCCATCCATCTTCCTTCCTTCCTTCCTTCCTTCCTTCCTTCCTTCCTTCCTTCCTTCCTTCCTTCCATCCATCCATCCATCCATCCATCCATAGAAGGAAAGGAGAGAGTTTCCCTGCAGAGTGGCATTCTGACACCATCCTACACCTCAGAGAGCTCCCACAGTTGCCACTGGATTTCAGTGGCAGTGCCAAACTCAGCAAGGCTGCCAAATTTTGTCAAATGGTGATATCATCAGGCAGTTCAGCTAGGAAGACAATCAGCCTCTGGCATTTGTCACATACTATCTGGCCCTGTATTTAAGCTGTGTGAAAGGGTGGTTGGTTCCCCATTCATGTCTCCATAACCACATGAGTAGGGGAGAGAAACTCTTCACATCAAAGTGAAATGAATTCAGCAAGGACCTTCTTGTTGCCATCATGTCATTGCTCCGTGGGAAGAGGCTGCAAGCAGGCAGGACTCTGTCATCCAGCAAGGAGGCTCTGTGTCCTTCGCCATTACTTTCTCATCCTTAGTGAGTGGCTCATTTTGATTCAGAGTTGGCATGTGCTGTGGAAACTGTGAACATCAAACTGTTCACATTGTTCCAAAAAATAGTCCCTCATGACCTGGGACCTTTTCACATGACACAGTTATAGCATTATTATTCCACTTTAACTGCCATGGTTCCATCCTGTGGACTCCTGGAGTTTGCAGTTGAAGAAGGGGCCTTTAGAAGGATTTGCCTCTGGACAAAGTGCAAAACCCAGGATAAGAGGCACTCATGCCAGTTAAAGTGGAATCATAGTGCTATAAATGTGTAGTATCAAATAGCCTCTGACCCTGTGCGTGTTTACTCAGAACAAAGTCTCACCAATTTAAACAGATCCTACTCCCAAGCAGGTATAAGTAGAATTGGAGTCCTTTTCTTGGCAATGCTACTGTCATGCCAGTGGAATTAATTTTAGAAATATATAACCAAAGACTTTCCCTTTGGTTGAATTGAATGCCGATCAGATGAATTAAATTCTATTGTCCTCCTTTTTAAGAAAAAGTCTCATGAATATAGAAATAACCTCACCCTTTACTCCAAAGTTTCAATTAATGTTTCCACTATCTTCACAGGCAACTGAAGGATGAAAAAGCTGAGATTCGAAAGCGGGCTGTGCTTGCGCTGGTAAGGTTTTTTCACATCTAGCCAGAGATCTTCATATTGTCTGGCAGTAATTCTCAAATAAGAGCTACAGGTCTCAGATGAAATCTACTGCTATCCAAGTGGACTTTCACTCCCCTTGTGGGAATCTCCTCTCCCTTCCTCCCAATTACAGGCCTCTGTTCCATCTACCCAGATCTACTTCGGAGGGTTTCTTCTGGAGCCAAGTTTGAGAGTGCCTGAGGGGTTGCGTTTTTTTTCTTTTATTGTTTTTAATTGTTTTTAATTTTTTTTTACAGTTTTAACCCCTGAACACATGTCAGTTCTTTCCACCTATACAGATATCATTGTTCCAGCTTTCCCCCACTCTGCCCCTCTGCTCTGCGTTCACCTCCTCAAATCACAAAGTTACAAACCCTTTGCCTGTCAATCACCATACATATGAATTATCTTCCAAATAATTGCATGCTGTTTGTATATTACAGTTGTCCCTCCCTTTTCACAAGGGTTTGGGGTGCAGAACTCTCGCGAAAGTGGAAAAACTGTGAATAATTCCCCCCCACTTCCCTTCCCATTCCCATCCAGGGTTCCCCCCCCCTTCCCATTCCCATGTAAAAGGGAAGAGAATGGGGGTGGCGAAGGCTCACACCAGCCTTCCTTTCCCCCTCTGGAGCTCCCCCTGCCATTCCTGTGCATTTTGCCATGGCACTGAGAACTCACGCGAGCTCCTCCCACATTCCTTTGTTTTGCCTCAGTACGAGTTCTCAGCACCAGGGCAAAATGCATTGGAATGGCAGGAGGAGCTCTGGAGGGAGGAAGGGAAGGCTTGTGTGAGCTTTTCCCCCACCCTCTTTCCCTTCCATTTTGTACGGGAAGGGAAAGGTGGGAGCTCCGAAGGGGGGAAAAGAAATCTCGTGCTTCTCTCATCCCCTAATCCCTTCCATTTTGCCTTGGCATGAGTTCTTTGCACTGGGACAAAATGCATCGGAATGGGAGGAGGAGAATTGGGGGAGGTTTACACATTCGTTAATAATCAAATTTGTGAACATCAAACCCATGAATAGCGATGGGGAACTGTAATAATAGACTTCAATACTTGTTTTTCCAGAATCTCACTTTTTCAGAGGCGGTTTAAGTCCAGTATTGCCTTGAGTAATATAAGCTATAAAAAAGACCAAAAGAGATAAATCAGAACTGAAGATCTAATTATCAATTAGTTTTTTCTGGATTCAGGCATTCTTATAACTAAAAACATATTGCATTTAGTGTACAGGAATTACAATCAAATATTTATTTATATCATACAAAAATTAAACGAATGATCTAAACTACAATTCTTACCATTGGGCGGGCTAGCCATTGTTAAAGCCTACATTCTACCTTATTCTTGTTTCAAACTATTCCATTGTCAATAAATAAGACAAAATGGCAAAAAAAAGGAAAAAGAAAAAAAAGGGGGGTTAGCAAAATTTATAGTGGGGGAAAATCTTTAAGGTTCATAAATAGTACCAAGTATACATCATGAGGAGATCTAGGCCTACAAATTTTAGAATTATATTTTGATACTTTCCAGTCGGTCCAAATGGTTAAATTCATAAAAGCTGATAACTTAATTGAATGGATCCTTATATAGAACATATTGCCAAAATTTTATGAGAGAGAGAGAGATTTTCAGCCAGAGTTAAAAAAAACAAGACAAAACAGTGAACCCATTTACAGAAGGAGTGTTCAGGATGTGATTTAGGCATAAAAATTTTTTTAGTGCACCAGCTCTATCACCACTCTGTTGTTTCTTCGAGTGTCACCTTTTATAAAAGGTAGACAAATATAATTAATTCAGGAGGTGAAAAAAAAAAGGAATATATACAATAAATGACTTATACTTGTGTGGTAAACCTATATTATCAGAACATATTAAAAATAGACTTAAACCAATAGATCCATCATGGTTGCAATTAATACAAATAAATTCCTTTTAGGCAAAATTAAATAGAACAGACAACTTCTCGCAGCACTGTATTTGAAGCATACTGTAATGATAGCATAAACAAAACCGAAGAACAAGCTTCAAAACTATATACAAGAGTCAAAATTTGGTAAACCTAAAGACATGAGGCTTAGTTAGGAGTAAGAGTTGGGGATAAAAATAGTGGGAAAACAATGGGACTCAATTTGGAAAACACCACTGCATAAATCAATATCAGATCAGAGAAAATGCATTAAAATTATTCATAAATAGTATTACTATCCATTCAAGTTCCATAAGATTAGTAACGAAGTGTCAAAGCGATGTTGGCGACGTTATGGCAAAATAGGTTATCGGAATCATCTGTGGCTAACTTTTCCAAAAATATATAGATTTTTGAGAATATATATTAACATGGATAAGTCAAATGTTGGGTCAAAAAGTCTACTTCACAGTGGCACTATTATTAACTTCTGTATTTGAAATTAAATATGAAAACTTGCCAAATAATGATCTTGTAGCACTTAAGTTAAACACTGCAAGGTTTGAGATAGCTAAAGCTGAGAAAACATGTTTTCTCTCTGACGACAGGAGCCATTCTGTCAGTGAGAGGAATTTATTGGAAGCAACTTATAGTATAATGCAATGTCAAAGAAAGCTCCACACTTCAGGGATTGAGCTGCAACGATCTGACAATCCTGCAGCTTCAGGCAGCTTTTCTATGCCCTGAGCTGGGTGGGAAACACCAGCGGAGCTTTGAGTCTTTGCGTGGGTGGGTGGGGGGCAGTGGTGAGTGGGGGCATGGTTGCGGCGTGCGGGGGTGTGGCTATGAACCAGGATGCCCCCAAAACATTGCTGCCAGGGGTGAAATGCCCCCATTGCCCCCCCATGTCCCCACGCAACTGGTGTGAAGAAGGCTTATGGCTGTATACCTGCTAGACTCCAGGTGGAGAGCAGACTGCACTTGGGCTGCTACCTACTCTGTTTTGTTTTATCTTAGCCAAGCAAATATACTTTATTTATCTATTTAAAATTTTACCTTTCTTTCAATGACCGGGCTCTCTAGATCACTTAAAATGGGGGTGGGCAACTGTGGGAGGCTAGGGGGCTGCATTAACCCCAGAGAAGATGCCGGAAGGGCCAAGCACACACCATCACAGTCCCACTGCAAAAAATCCTCCCATTTTTTTTGCTCTCACATGACCTCCAATCTTTTCTAGGGCCTGGGGAAAGCATTTTTGCCATGTTTTAAGCACACACACACCCCGCTGCCATTGAAGGCCCGGGGAGGCCTTTTTTTTCAAAACAGGATGCGACTTGTTTGCTTCTCGTTTTTAAAAAGGCTTTTCATGGGCATTAAATGGCCCGAGGAGGACCCTACGTATGTCAAAATGCCTCATCCCCTAGAGAACATTGGGGGGCAAAATTTAGGGATGGAGAGCAATGGAATGACTATTTTAGGGGTGGAAAGACTATTCAAAAATATTATTAGAACTGTTGAAAAATATTCAAGAGATGTTTTCAAATGCCAGAAAACCCTAATGAGAAGAATCCTGGATTGGTGAGAATCTCTGCAGTTTGGGACTGACTTTGCAAAAAATTGTACATAGTTGTTTTGCAAAGGAAACACGATTTTCGGCACAAAAATTACTATTTTTATACAGAAGTAATATTTCCTGTGCAGAAAAAGCTGTTTCCTTTGCAAAAGATATTGTGTTTCTGACATTCTGCACAAGATTTCACATGTGGTTGAATTTTTTTTTCTGCACAGGAAGTGCTGCCTCCTCATCCTTTCCTGCCAACAAAGCATGTGAGTGAGGCTGACAAGTTGCAAGACAACCTCACACATGTGTTTTGTCTCTCTGTATGCTATATATCTCTGGGCAGCAGGAGGAGTTGCTGCTGCCGGCCTAGTCCTGTGAGGATCTAGGATGTTTTTTAGAGGTAGACTTTTAGAGACTGGTAGAAGCCATGGAAGCCCAATGAAGGCATCCTTGAAGCCAGGTGGAGAAACCTGGATCTAGGGCCTTTTTGTAGGAAAGATGGGGGATGGAACGGGCAGAGGCGGCAGAGGCCTCATGATGCCAAAGCAGCAAAAGTTGTAATCGGCAGAAGTGTTGGTAGGGAAGGAGACTGAAAGGAGGGACTCCCTGCTGAGGCTGCTGCAAAAATCTCCTTCACTGTCTTCATCCTTGAGAAGGATGAAGGAGATTTTTGCACCAGGAGAGTCTCTAGAATGCATCTTTAGGGGACCTAGAGATACTTGCAGGTTTTCCACATTTGCAGCAATCCTGTGCCCCTTAACTTTGCAAAAACTGGGGGTTCACTCTAATGGTCTTTACTTTAAAAGTGATTGTGCCATGTCATTAAGGGCAGTATAATAATAGTGAAAGTAGAAGGCTCTCTGCACCTCATCTGTTTTAAATGCATTTCTAATTGTTTTTTTAACCATTTTTTAAAAATCATATTGTTATTTAATTCTTGTTGACTTCTGTAAGCTAATATTTTAGCTTAATCTTTTAAAAATTATTGTAAGCTGTCTTGAATTCCATCTCAGGAGGAAGGCAGAATATACATTTAATAAATAAAACTAAGTAAATACATTTGCCTTCCATGACTGCAAATTGACACTCTTCCCCTTTGCCTCTTGCCAGGGTGTCCTTGGTCTTCGCCAAAAGAGTGTGTTCTTTGCCATGCTGGAAATGCTGGACTTGGACACCAGTGTGGATGTTCGTGTACAGGTTGGTGTTGCCAGGGTGCTCCAGAGAGACTAATGGGGAATAAAACACTCCATGTTGCCTATATTCCTCCTGCCCCAGTGTGCACTCACTCCCCGCCATATATGTTTGCTGACCCATCTCATCCTTTCTTTATAGGTCATCAGGGCGTTTTCTACTCTGGGAATGAACAATGCATACGTGTGGAAGAGCCTTAAAAACAAGGAACAGACAGGGGGGATTCTAGCCAGGTATTGTGGTTATAAAGGAATGCAGCTAAGGTATAGCAAAGTCATGCCTTTGCTATACCCTGATCGGCAAAAGACGACTTCTAGGAATGGATACTTGGAACAAGAAGGAACATTTGTCAGGGGCAGTCCAATTGCATCCAGCATTTCAGGTTTTGCATTGAGCAGGCTGGGCTGAATGACATCCAAGGGATCTTCAAGATTCTAACAGAGCTTGGAAAAATTATTATTTCAAATTACTGAAAGATTCTAGGAGTAGTAGTGTTAGTAACAACAATGATAATAGTATCACTCTATCTGCTTTGGTCAGACCTCATCTGGAATACTGTGTCCAGTTCTGGTTACCTCATTTCAAGAAGGATATTGACAAGCTGGAGCGTGTCCAGAGGAGGGCAACCAAAATGGTGAAGGCCCTGGAAGCCATGCCCTATGAGGGGCGGCTTAGGGAGCTGGGTATGTTTTATCTGAAGAAGAGAAGGTTAAGAGGGGACGTGATAGCCATGTTTAATATCTGAAAGGATGTCATATTGATGAGGGAACAGGGTTGTTTTCCACTGTTCCAGAAACTAGGACAAGGAACTACAGGAAAATAGATTTTACCTAAACCTCAGGAAGAACTTCCTGATGGTCAGAGCTGCTTGGCAATGGAATATGCTGCCTGGGAGTGCGGTGGAGTCTCTTTCTTTGGAGGTATTTAAACAGAAGCTGGATGGCCATCTGTTGGGAGTGCTTTGATGTGTGCTTCTGCATAGACTGGATAGCCCCTGTGGTCTCTTCCAACTCTATTATTCTATGATTCTAATAATAACTTTTCCAAGCTCTGGATTCCAAGAATCTGACAGGTGAAATGAACTGTGATGGAAGCTTGCTGAAAATGATTCACTGGGATTCTGGAACTGAGGCCTGAAATTTCCACTCAGGGAATTCTTAGCACAGAATCAAACTTCCCACCTATAAGATCAGCATATTTATACTTCAAAAGGAGCAGTCTGTGTGGATAGACAGTTTTACAATGGTCAAGATATTCCTAGTAAAGGACTCCAAAATATGTGTTACCAAGGAAAGTCTTGTTAAAAAACTTCCTGTTTTGGATTGTCCTTGATTCAGTCATTCTCTTTCCCTCTTTCTCTCTTACTCTCGTTTTACAGAGAATGCACCAAAGCCTTGAAAGTCCTTGATAAAGTCTCCATGGCCCGGAAAGAATCAGTGATCCAATCCTATAGGGTACCTTGAGACATCAAAATTTTTGGATAACAAGAATGCTATGAAGGCAAAACTAAATCAAGATCCTTGATTTTGCATTGTACAACACTGACGCAAAAAATAACAGTGTGTGGTGTGAAGCTTATTTAACTATTCACAACAGGAGGTGAGCAAGCTGTGGCCCTAGGGCTTCTTGTGTCCATAGGCCTGATCTCAGTTGGCCCTCAACTAGCTTCAAAAGCTTTCTAAACAAATGATAACTGCAGATTTTTGCAAAAGCAATCTGACCCTTCCCCATCAGCCTTCAAGGTGGAAAGAGGTAGGGAGACAGAGTAAAGAGTGGTGGGTGGACAAAGACAAAGGGATAATGGATTCAAACCCTCTTTTTCTGGCCCCACGACAGGCAAGCAGCCCCAATTCCTGTGAGGGATTGTGGCCCTCAGTCCAACAACAATGTTCACCCTTCGTTTACAGAATGCATTTCTTCAGGGGTTACTAGTTTCTGAGGAGTCAAATTGAAGTTGCTCAAAGTTGAAATTGAAGTGCTCAGAGTCCCCATTTAATGTTGCTGCAGCCTTTCTATAGAGCGGTTGCTTGTGAGTTGCCATTCAGTTGATGTCATTTCAAACCATGTTAAATGAAGAAATTTGCTCTCATCCTCTTAAGCAAACCATCAAGTGCAGTTTCTTCTCCTGCCCCTGCTGTAGTGTGAAGGAAGAACCACAGACTGGGAAAGAGATGTGCAAAGGGTTACATCAGCTCTCTCTTTTCATTACTGGCACTCCTGCCCCAAACCCTTTCTTAGCTTCTGAGCTTTCCCACTTTCAAACGTCATTTTGCAATAATAGTGAAAATGTGCTTGTTTTTAAGGAGAAAATGAGTGATTTTTATGCAGCTGGAGAGGCATCTCCATAAATGTGCATATGTATGTATGTGTGAATCTCAAGAGCCAGGTCAGATCCAGATTTTGTCACAGATAAGAAGATAACGTATCTTCAAAGCCACTCTTCTCCCTCTTGTTCACCCTTCTCCCTTTCTTCTGTCTTTGATTGTTAGGAATATTTGGTACCTATATCAAGCAGAGTGCAGTGTAGCCAGTGCCATATAAGCTTGTGGTAGGAAAGAGGAGAAAATCCTCAGGGCACTCTTGTAAGGTTAAAAAAAGGGGAAAACTTGCAGTTATTGTTTCACAAAATCCATCCTGAGATAGGAAAGGAGATAAAAGAAGATTACCTAATTCTCAGTAGAAGAACCCCTGACAGCTGTGCCTCGTGTGTGGATGTAGGCCATCCTGAATCAGCAGCCTCATGGACACTCCCTTTCCACACAAAAGGGAGACAGAAGACTAGCTAATTCTTGGAAGACAGAGGACGTGACCTCTGCAGGAAGGAAGGAAGCAAAAAGTTTTGAGTAAATAGATCAAAGAAAGAAACAGAGAGGTGGAATAAAAGGGCAGGCATGCTCTTTTATCTAGAAAATTCCCCGTCACTAATCACTTTACACAAACATTGATGCTTCTTTGCTTCCCACCCACTTTCAAAATTGCATTTACCTCCCAGACATATTTCTGCACTTTTCTGCCATAGGTAGCTTTCCATGTGGTACAGATCTAACATTGTCCTCTGGTTATAGTGTGTATGGTCCTTTTGCTTTTCTCCACAACAGAACACCAGGAGCGAGCTGTACTGAAGCAGAGGCAAAGCTTTTTCCACTGTGGTGCCCATTACATTTTTAAAGAAAATGGTCTCTAATCTGAAGGACAAGTATGGGTGGACGCAACATGGCAGTTCCCTGAGAGAACCATTCCAGGGTGTCTGTATTTGATGGTCAATAGGTATATGCATAGAGCCCTAGGAGAAAATAACTCCCTTCTATTTGGACAGTCTTGGAGCAGTCCCCTTCAGCTCAGGACCTGAACTGAAGTCAGGATTTGGGAATCCCATTGGCTGTAATGGGAAATACAAAAATGGGCATATCATCTCTAGTTTTGGTCACGATTGGATTAAACTGGCAAGTGTAGTAGTCCGTTAGGAGGAGAGTATACTTGCCAAATTATGTACAAACTGGTGTGGGGGGGTTTCTTTGACTGTTATCACCACCAACATCACCATTTTTAGGGGAACTTCCAGTAACTTTTCTGTTTCTTAAACTGTACTGTTTTCCCACTTCTGCTAAGAAACAGAAAAGTTATTGGAAGTTCCCATTAAGTGAAACCTGAAGTTCTCCTTAAGCAATGATTGCATCCGCCAAATTCAGATAATAGGTGGCTTTTTGGGAAAGATCAGCCCTACCCATCCAAACCTGAACTGATGTCTGTCTGTCTATCTGTCTGTCTCTCTTTCCCTTCCTTTCTCTCTCTCTCCCCCCCCCACCTCTGTAAACCGTTCTGTATAATCTACCTATGCTCCTCATGAAAGATGGCTATGAATATGAGAGGCAGTACAGAATTAGCCCTAAGTAGGAAGCCCGCAAAGTTTCAGAAGGAGAGTACAAGAGTTCACATGGAAAAGGACTCCTCAGCAATATGAAGTGGGTGGGAAGAGAGTGTGACAGGCCCCTATCACACTGCACTATAGCAGTATTATTCCACTGTTTTTATTAGTTACCATGGGAACATCTTACGGCATCCTGGGACTTGCAGTTTAGGGAGGGGCATTTAGAATTCTCAACCAGAGAGCTCTTGAGCCTCAGTAAACTACAAACCCCAGAATTCCACAGGCTGCTGGCATGGCTGTTAAAGTGGAATAATAGCACTCTGTGTGTAGTGTGATAATGTGTAGAGTGTAGTGTGATAGCACCCATAGACTTTCCCTTCCCTTTTCCCATTGCTTTTTGGGCAATTGATAGGAAGATTGATAAGCAAAGTAGCACAAGCCATAGACGTGTCCACAGGCCAAAATTCTTTAACATTTCACCTGGAAAACTATGATCCTTAAAAACCAGTTGGACATTTTAAATAGGAAGCATGGTGGTGTTTGACAGACCAAAGTTATATGTGTGACTATTTGAGAAAGAAACACAAAGAAGGTGGAACAAAAGGAATGGAATCCAAAAATTCATGTTGGATATAATTGCCTATTGAGTACTAATAAATGACAACAAATATTCCTAAGGCATACAGAAAGAAAGAATAGAAACAGAACTGCACGCAACCAAGAAGCAAAAAAGTATAAGCAGTGTAGAGAGAAAAAAATGTAGACACAGTTTTAATTTGAAAGAACTGAAAGGTGTAGAAAAGGTACGAGGAAGATGTTCTCTCTCACACACACCCTTACACTCACCTCTGAAGGAAGGAACAGGAAGAAGCAAATCCTGAACAAACTTTCAATATCCATTTTATCTAAATCTGTTGAAAGTTGGGGTGGAGCAGAAAGATGCACACTTATTATCTCAAGAAACATGCATTAATAGTATTAGAGTAGTAACAACTAAAAAAACTAAGAAGCATGTTACAGATTAAGGATTTGGAAAAGAAGGTTTGATTGGGAGGCAAGAAGACCAAATGGGATAAATAAAGGTAAGTGAAGAACTAGGAAAGAGAAGAAATAGATCAAAGCAGTTAAAAAACAGAGGGCCCCAAGCTGACTCAATAAATCAATAAATAGTTAAAGCCTAAAGTGTTCATGCATTCTCTCTCTCTCTCGTAGACTTCAAACACTCACAAAGAAGAAGGATGCTGCAATCACCAGTTTTTAGCAAAGCCACAGTTCTTTTCCAGAACACAGTGATTGGATGGCCCCTTGCAAAAGTTTGTGGACTCAACAGTCTCTTAGGCGATTTCCGCACTGCACTGTTATAGTGCTGTTATTCCACTTTCAACATCCTGTGGGATTCTGGGGTTTGTAGTTTACTGAGGTCAAAGAGCTCTCTGGCTGAGAATTCTAAAGGCCCTTCCCTGAACTGAAAATCTCAGGATTCCATAGGATGGTGAAAGTGGAATAATAGCACTATAACAGTGTAGTGCAGAAACGGCCTTATTTTTTTCTTTCTCTTCCTGCTTGTTCCAAAAGCTTGGATGTTACCACTTGCTATCTTTGGTGCAAGACTCTACCTATCTGAATCTGAAGATCTGATGAAGGTTAGGGCAGGTTGAAGTGTGGCTCTGTTCCAGGTCCTCTTTGCTTTGGGAAGTCACTGAACTGTTCCTACTTATGTTCGGACTTTGGTCGAATCCAACACACATCCCTTCTGATCAGGCTTCTTGGTCACCTTTGCATACAACACCTCTTGAGAAGGTAGCTGCAAAGATGCTTGGCTGGTGAGCCCCACATCATCATAGGTGGGCTGTTGCTGCGGATCTGAAAGAACCACTGCAAAGTAAGGATCCTCATCAATCTTCTCCGTAGCCTGAAATAAAAGAAGATGAAATCCAAAGAAAGCACCACTCAGCCTGCTGGTATCAGTGTCACATGGGCATGATTTTCTCCCCAAGGAGTCCATTTACTACCTCCTAGTTTATTCAGACTGGAGCTAGACATGGGTGGGAAGTGGGGCTGAGGGTACATTAAGTACACTTGGCAGCAGGAGGAAATGTGTCAATAAAATGATGCATTAAATACCTTTAATAATTTTTAAAAATTAGTAAACTACTGTAATTAATAATATTAATAACTATTAATATTATAAACTCTTAAAAATTGGTACCACCAGTCGCCCCAGTATTTTTACACTTATCAGTCAATAGATAGGAATCTGGTTCCTCTCCTTGTGAGTAACTTTTATCAGTGTAAGTAAAATGGCAAAAAGTAAAATATGTAAATAATCCAGTGAGGGGGAATGGTTAGAATGTTGGTTTAGGGCTTGGGTGATCCAGATTTTAGGCCAAACTGAGCTATGAAACTCACTTGTTGACCTTGGACATGTCCTCCTCTTATCCTCACTTACCTAATGAGATTGCTATGAAGATATAATAAGGAGGAAGAAAACTAAGTACATCATTGCTACCCAAACTGGTGGTCCATGGACCAATGATGGTCCATGAATCATTGGATATCAGTCCTTGGTGAGCTCCCAGGAAAGAAAGAAAGAGTAGCAGCCAATGGACACAAATATAGTACCAGTTTGTGTCACACTGAGGAAAAACTAATGGCCCATGTCTCAAATCAGATAGCTTGGGAAGCACTGATGTACTCTATCTTGAGTGCATTGGGTAAAAGATAGGATATGACTGCAACTAATAAATATTTTCAAGGATTTGAGATTTCAGGGAAGACAGTTGAACTATCTCTTAAAGACTGACCTCTTACCTTTGTTTTTGGGGACAAGGGAATGATGTATTGGCAGTTTTTAACAGATGGCATTGACAAAGTATGCTGATGACACTATATATTCCTTCTTACCTTCCTGGAAATGGATTTCATCATAGTTATGTTCTGGATGGACCTCAGCAACCCGGTACAGTCCTGTCCCTTCAGCGTCTGGGGAGTGGTCTGGAATGGTGTCCTCAATATGGTCATCCTCTGTATTGTCTGTAGATACCTGGGCAAGGGGCAGGAAGTGAACTGAACTTGAAAAGCAAATCACAGCAATGGACTAAAGCTCTGAAAAGGGGCAATGAGGTGCAGCTGGATCCTAAGTGAGGGAAATCTGTCCCACTGTGTTTAGGTTTCTTCCTATTTGTATCACTTCATAGAGAAGCATAAGGTGGATGATATACCTGGCACTCAACTAGATTTACTTTGGCCATCAGTGTTGCTAATGTGCTAAGAACAAAACTTTAAAAGTGTGATACCCATTGTTTGTTGGAGTCTTGATAATATTCAGAGGTGCACTGCTGCGATGACTCTTTTACTGGCTTTGTCCACTTCCTCATTGTGTGGTTTGGCCACTTCCCCATCATTTCACTGCCCAGAAATGAGAATTTATACCCTAGGTAGACAATCTTGCACTCTTCCGATACTGCAAATGACAACTCCCATCATCCCCAACAAGCATGATCAATGACATACCCTCCAACGTTTCACAGTGAAAATGTAATAATACTGGAGTGTGATTAAGATGGCAAAAGATGGCAGAAGTTATTAATGATGAGCAACACAGTAAAGGCTGCAGCTCTTTACTTCTTCTTGAGTCTACAGAGAAGCACAATATTCCACATCTCCCCTCCCCCCCTCTGAGTTAACTGAGTACAAACTACTTTGAACTAAGCTTGAAGCAACTTAAGTAAGTTGGGGACAATAGCACTGTCATGTGGAAATGGTGTAACTTTTAACATTATTGAATTAATATTCAGACTTAATATTCCAAAGTCTGGACAAACGTTCTTGAGGTCTGCCAAGACTGGCAATATTTTGCACACCAGAGTCATGGAAAGAACATAAAAGCAATCATAATAGCACTCCCTGCCTTCCCCTACCCTTCGAGCTGGTGTTATTTCCTGAGACCAGTCATGCCTAGAAAAATGTACAGGAAGCACTCAGTTATCATAATTGAACTACTTAAGATTGAATAGGCTCTAAATTCCAAAAATCATTCCAGCCCAAATCAAAGCTAGATTTGCAATCCAAATTCTATCTGGATCAGAATTCACACCCCTGTCTACAGAAGGGAAACTAGAACGAAATAAATCCATTTACGGGTTTGGGTCAAGAGCCAATGTGATATAATGGTTTAAGCATTGGTCTAGGACACTGTAGACCAGGGTTCAAATCCCCACTGGGTGACCTTGGGCAATTCACACTCTCTCAGCCTCATCAAAAGGCCAAGGCAAAATCCTTGGACCAATTCTTGCCAAGAAAATCTCATGGTAGGGTTGCCTTAGGGTCTTTTTAATTAGGAAACAGCTTGAAGGGCGAACAACAACAACAACAACAAAAAGGATTTGGGTATAAATAAATACCTCCTTTAAATATCAATGATGTTCAACCAGTAGTGGACCTTGTTGGCTACCATGTTCTTCTGACTGGAAAATGAATTCTAAATAGGCTGAACGTGTTAATTCAGAGAATTAACAGAACTTCGAAGTATGGAAACTGAATGTTTGGTTAGATCTCTGGAAATTGGTGTTAAGGCTGTACGGTATGAAGGGATGATACAAATGATTTGCCTTACCATGACTGACATATTCATTTCCTTTTTCTTTGGCAAACATGTTCCTGAAATGGGGGCACCAAAGAGAAATCAGGGGGTCAAATTATATACAGTCACAACAACAGGTTAGGCAGTTTAACACACACCCATCTGCTCAGCTTAAATTCTAGTTGAATGAATTGCATCTATTGGTGCTAATTCTAGGTGAGGTCACCCAGAACTCGAACACTGTTGATGCTAGTACCAGCACAATGTGTTCCCCTTGTGCCAACCATCAGACAGGACCCTTTTAAGAGTCAGAGAAGCTGAGGGGGCTGAATATATATTTAAGCCCTGTTTCTTTCTCACTGAATTCTCTATCAATTTCATTGCTCCACTCAATGTCATATACTTGCTAGTTAGTTTATCACTTGTAATGTGGTCCCCACCATGACAAATACCATGGTCTATGGACCTAATTTTTTTCCCCTTAAAAATAAGCCTGTCCTTCTGCCACCGATATGAAATCAAGGACCTGTCTGCCCATTTTGGATATTTCACATTGATATTCCTTCACGTGATATTTCACTGGCAAGAGTATTGTTTTGCAACACATTCTGCATATATCTGCAATAGAAGAACAGAATCCTTGGTTCTGTTTGTTCCTGCAGGCTTCTTGGAGTGGTCCATTTGCACTTTGCAGATTTGAGAGCCCCCTAAGCTCTCCATACGTAGAAAAGTAAAACTAGAAATGGACTAGGAACCCTCTCTGTTTTCTAGTTTATTGATAGAGTAGGATTGTTGTGCCTAGTGAAACCCATGGAAGGTTCTGAAGGCTGAAAATTGATCATTGGTCCTTCCGAAATTGCCCATCTCTTGTCTGCTCAAAAGTAAGTCCCATGGAGTTCAGTGAGGCTTATACCCACATACAGAGGTATTAGGGTGGCCAGATTTTAAGACACTGAGAATCTCTAGATTTCATGGGTCAGCTCCAGATGGGAAGCAAAGGTGGAAATTCTTCAGCTTTGGAGTGGTTAGCTCTAGGAAGAGGCAAGGAATGTATGCAGGCCCCCAGCTGAGAGCAACTTGCAAAAATTCAGTGTGTGTGTGTGTGTGTGTGTGTGTGTGTTTATTTATTTAACTAATCTTTCTCACTTCTCCCCTGTGATGTCACCAGGTCCCACCCCCATGACATGACCAGGCACCATCCCTAGGACTCAGGTTTTGACCTGGAAATCTCAGGATCTGAGATGATCCTGACCTGGCAGCCCTAATAGATAGAGAATTAAAGCCTGAAATCTTAAAGGCTTCCCTAGAAACAAAAACAAGATAGTTCACAATGGATGTGCAAAAGGTCATTCTTCCCTAAGACATGATGAGACAGCCTATGTCAGGCAGCAGATTATGAAATTAGCAAATTGTCATATGTTTTATTATGTTTCCACCACTTGGATTTTCTATTCTGGGCACCATTGTTGGGCTTTATAGAATGCATTTAGAACGATAATCTCCAGTTTATTGAGTATAATCTTCTTCAATTTTCATCAAGGAAGCAGTTTTATTTCACAGTTGTATATCTTCACTCAAATGTGGAGTACAGGTTCTTTATGACAAATATGTTTGAGTGGATTTTTTATGTTCTGACAACTGCACACTGATGAATAAGTCAAGTTTCCTTAACAGCAGACTCACCAAATCCAATCAAATTTTTTTTTAATTTATAAATGGAAAAGACTTCACAAAGGTTGAAGATTTCTGTTCAAAACACGTTTGAAAGTACAGAAATCTTTAAATAGATACGTCTTTGTAAAGTTGAAGGCTTTCATGACTGGAATCCATAGGTGTTGTGGGTTTTGCAGGTTTTGAGGCCATGTTCTATTAGTATTTTCTCCTGACCTTTCGCCTGCATCTGTGGCTGACATCTTCAGAGGATCTGGTGGCATGGAAGTGAAACAGAGTATATATACTTGTGTAGTCCCCGGGTGGGAGGAAGCAATTTGCATATGTTTAGTTGGCCTGTGTGATGGCCTATTGTTAAACGGGATATCCCCCCGGGTTGTATTGTTAGTCAGGGGATATGCATAACAGTGTGTTAAGTACATTAGCAACCCATTGTATTGTTCCCTGTAGAGGGACCTCCAGAGTCTGGGTAGTGTTCATTGGCATGTTTTTGAGTCTTGATTTTAGTGTTCTTCAGTACTAGTAGTCAAATCTTGTTTACTTTCCGAGTTTCTTCTTTCCTGTTGTAATTGTCCATGTGTTTATGGATTTTGATGGCCTCTCTGTGCAGTCTAACATGGTAGTTGTCAGAATGATCCAGAATTTCTGTGCTTTCAAAAAGCATTCTGTGTCCAGGTTGGTTTATAAGATGTTCTGCTACTGCTGATTTTTCTGGGTGGATCAGTCTGCAGTATCTTTCATGTTCTTTGATTTGTGTTCGGACACTGCGTTTGGTAGTCCCTATGTAGACCTGGCCACAGCTGCAAGGTATGCGGTAAACGGTTATGCGTATTCCCTGACTAACAATACAACCCTGGGGGATATCCCATTTAACAATAGGCCAATTGTAACACATGCAAATTGCTCCCTCCCACTCGGGGGACTACACAAGTATATATACTCTGTTTCACTTCCATGCCACCATATTCTCTGAAGATGCCAGCCATAGATGCAGGCGAAACGTCAGGAGAAAATACTAATAGAACACGGTCTCAAAACCCAGAAAACTCACAACAACCTATAGATATGTCTTTTTTGGAAACAGTGTTTTTACCTTCTTAGCATTCCAGTGTGAGTTGGCCTAGTGCAGACAATAGCTCAGCCTCATCATTATCAGGACTGGCCCATCACAAGATTTCGCTAGCTGAGGAAGAGCAACAAATCATGCTCCCCATCCTAGAAATGGTATAACTGTCCAAGGCCAACCATTTTGGCAGCTTTTAGTCAGGAAATCTCACAAACATTTAACTACATCTCCCTGGCATTGAAAATACAATCACATAAGATAATGACTAAAAATACTTTGCCTTTTCATAATAGTCCGAACCTGCCTCATTCTGTTCAGTGATGGGACCAGCTATGCCACTCCTTCATGAATATAGCTAGGAGTCATGGCTCCCTCCAAGTCTCTTTACCATTAGCTATTCTAACCAGGGCGTCTGGGAATTGCAGTCCAATGGCATCTAGAGGGCCACATGATTCCCACCGGTGTTCTAGCAGTAATCCATCCTGCCATGAAGACATGAATCTTTTTCACAGTTGACATGTTAACTCAGAATTTGGTTGAAATTTTTCCCTTTGGGTTTACTCTCAAGTGTATGTGAATAAAACTGCTACCATTCAGACTAATTTTACACATGTTCAATTGGAACACTTTTGTTCAATGGAATTTCCTTCCAAGTTAAGGAAACTGCTTTTTATTTTTTTCACTGACATGCCAGTTCAGAGAGAAACGGTGAGTTTGCATACCAGGCTGAAGGAGAAGAAGGTACAATAGGGAGGAGCAGCCACGAGCTGACACACTGTGATGCAGCAAGATCAGAGCACTGCTCTTACCTCTTCTCTTTCTTGTGGACACTGCAGCCAACACCACAGCTGCAAGTAAGAGGATAGTAAACAGCACAACCATGCAATATATCAAAATGTGTACCTTTGGTTCCTCAGACCTGCTGACAAAAAATAAACACACAGACACACACACACACACACACATATTAATATACACACAGAGAGAGAATGCCTGTTTCCATAATGTATTCTTTAAATAGATCGGAAAGTTGGCATTCTGTGATTATAATAGAGTCTATAAACTGCTCACTGTGATGAGATTTAATTGTGCACAATTACTAATAATAAAAAGGTCCAGATCTCTCCTTTTTTGCTCGATTTTTTCCCCTTGTGGCACCAGTGGGAAAAAAATAAGGTAGAAATTAATGGTGGGCTTGGGCAGAGGGTAGCACAAGCACACACTTGTGCTTGTTTGTTCACTCTATATCTTTGGAATTTGTCTTATCATTGCTTACATCTTGCCTGCCTGTTTTACTTAATTTTATACTGTTCAGTATTACCAAATGAAACATACATGGAATCTGCACATTGCCTATGATCTCAGAACAAATGAGCTGTATCTGACTATTTGGGACATATTCCTTTCCACGCCTCCAATGATCCTTTTTTACACTTATAGTACATTCTAACACATGCATACCTTTTCAGGACCTCAGTGAAACAATATAATATGTTACTCATGGGATCAATGGGAGAACAAAGCACCATTGTCCTGGCAGCCTACCAAGTCTTTTAGCTGTCCTAATCAAGCTGTTAATAGATGCTAGCAGGCAAAGTTTGTTTTACTCAGTCTGAGTTCTCAATAGTCTGAGTTCTCAGCAGTCTTAGTTCTCAACTGTAAATCCAGAGAAAGAGTATCTAAGGGCAAAGTCCGTAGTCCAGGTGAGGATCAAGGGTTCTAGAACCCTCAGGGTTCTAGAACCCTGAGCAAGGAATTCAGGAGTAAGCCGGACTGCATTCACTGATGGAATCAGTTGGCTCCAACAGCCAACAGTTGGCTCCTCCCTGTCTGACCTCTTGTTATATAGGTTCAGAGTCTTACTCAGATGTGGCCTAACTAACAAGTCCTTCTTATGTAAATGCTATCAGAATGCTGGGCTCTCCCTTTTCCACCTACACAGGCTGCAGCTAAGTACTGTTCCTCTCATGTCTCTCAGGTACATATGTCCAAACACAAGGCTCCCGGCCCGAATTCAGCCCACCAGGTCATTTCACCAGGCCCTCACACTACTCCTGCAGCTGCAGCACTCCCCCCACCTGGTGAGCCCGATCCCCACATTGGGGGCCCCCAGCTGCCAGTACTCACAATCTACTTCTATTTCTGACTGCTCCTCTGTCCAACTCTTGAGAGCTGCAGAGGAGCAGTCAGAAGTAGAAGTAGAAGTAGATCGCGAGTGCTGGCTGCTGGGTCCCTCTTCAGAATACCAGCAGCCGGGGGCCCGCAATGTGGAGATCAGGCTCACCAGGTACAGAGAGAGGTGAGGGGCAGAAAGAGCAACAGGGGAGAAGAGCAGAAAGAAGCACAGAGAGGGTCTGGAGGGCTAAAAGAGGCACAAAGAGGGGCTGGGGGGGTAGAAAGAGGCACAGATCAGAGCACAATTATTTGTTCTGCTTGTCTCAACTGGGACCAAAAAGTTAAACAAAGTTAATATAATAAACAGTGCTTGGTAATAGTTGTCTGATGATTAAAAAAAAAACCTTCTGTTTTCAAAACTCATTTTTCAATAAATTGTACAATAGTTGTACACTTGAATATCTGCTTGCCATTATTTTTTTTAGATTTCGAGTTTTAGAGCTAGTTACTACTGAAACCAGTAATAATCAAATGCAGAGGCAATTATTTAATATGATAAAAGAGTAGATACATTTACATAATCTTACAGATATAGCTGGCCCTTTGAGGGCAACCATAATGCTGTTGCAGCCCAAGATGAAAGTGAGTTTGACAACCCTGCTTGAAGGTGTGGTTGTTGAGAAGGGTCCTGTCTGTGTCCTGGGACAGGGGCATGACAATCGGGAACATCATGTTATTAAGATACTAATACTGCTATTGGCCCCCTTTTAATGTGGAGCAAATTGTTACTGGAGGCAGGGGGAAATCAGTTTCTTTCTGATTTACTAACTAAGCAGAATGCAGCAATATGAAAGCCAAGGAATTAGAATGGCTCTCCTATCTTTAGTGTTCTTAAGACTGTAGTACTCTTAAGTGCCCTTAGCTGGGGAGGTATCCAGAGTTGGTCACATGAGCACCAACATCATATAGCACAAAGATTTCCAACAATGTCTCCATTTAATTTAACAACTCAGACATTATCTAAATGCAGGGATGTTTCTGATATTGGATAGGCAAGGAGAGAAAAGTGGGTCTTTAAAGCATCTCATGGTGCTTAATGACTTGGAGGCAAACAACACACACAATCCCACCCAGCAAAGAGCTCGCATTGTTACACAAAGCAAATCATAATACTTACTCTGGCAAAGTAGGACTAGATTCGGGGCTGGATTCAACTGTGTTCTCTGCAGAGCTATCATAGATTGGCTTTTCTGTAGCTGATAGCCTTTCTTCTTGTTCAGTAGTTGCTAGCTTTTTTGATGGGCCAGTAATTGTTGATCTTTCTTCTGGATCTAAGGTAGGGGCTAAGACAAAAGCTGGACAGGATCAACAGAAATATCACAGTTGTGATACATTCTGGTAATAAAAGAAAACATCAGCCTAGATGCTGGATCAGAAGACACAGCTTTGTCTCTGCAGCTATGTCTTTCAAAGCTACCCTCCAAATTTTTAATCATTGCAGCCCATTCTCACCTAGACAGCCATTTCCATGTTGTTGGATTGCAGAGGAATAAACAAGGATATACCAATTTTTTTTCTATACCTAGACATGCTGTGATACAGATCTGCAGAGATATCTCTGCAGATGCCTGTCATGGCACATTCAGCTGTAAGAAAAGAGCTGGAAGAATCTCTGGTGGACACATCTCTGGACATTCCCCTGTTGTCCAGCTATGTCCAGTCATGTTGGGAGAGACTGCACTGCATTAAAGGTAGGTTTGGGGGACTTTGTTTGTTGCATGGTTGGAAGAGAATTTTGACTTGTGCAGTGGCCATAAGAGTTAATTGCAGTGCTGTGAGTCAGATATACAACGCTATGATTCAAGAAGAGGGTGCTAGCCGTCAGGCAATAATGAATGAAAAGAAGAGCTTCATCTAGCCCTTGATGTGCTAGAGATTTTTAATTTTTCCACTTGAACAGAAATCTGCAAGAAGTTGGAATTCCTCATCTTTGCATTTTTATCATTACAACAAGAGAAGAAGGAGAAATACTTACCTGGGTAAACAGTCACTTCAACTTTATGCGTGTCATCAAGAAAAGGACGGCTTATGCCACACTCATAATGACCAGTATCCTCTAGAGTCAGGTTATCCATAATCACTTGGAAGTATTGCTTTTTCTCATTGTCCTGAATAGAGATTCTGCCACTTTTCGCTGCTCTGTTATTTCCAGATCTAACTAACTCAAGACAGTTCTTAGTGAAGATACTAATGAAGAAATTATTGTCTTTTGCAAGTTTGCACCAATACTTAGGATTACTTTCATAGGCTCTGTCATAACGGCACCACACAGAGAGCGATCTTCCTACATAACCACGCACTTTGTTTAGACCTTGGAGTGCCCAGCAATCTGTGGAAAGCAAAAGAAAGTGAAGGCAGTGATCACCCGTCTTGTGTCATACAGTCATGCTTGTGTCATATCTGATCATATTGCTTACCCTTTTATGGCCAGTGAGACTTTTCCTCCCATATAAGTCCTCCCACTCATTCCTCCATGCACTTCGGTCAGCAAAGGAGATTCTGCTGATCTGCCTCTAGAAGCAGGGTAGCAGTAGCAGGCATGAAGTTCAGGGCATTCTCAAGAAGGTCTCTCTGCTTGCTGATAGGACTTTCCCCATTGCACACTTCTGTACAAAATGTGTAGTTCTTCTAAGCCAGATGTGCAAAGTCTGAGTGGGAATTCTGTGATGTTCTGAACGAGTAGGGAAATGAAGAAAACTTCTATTTCTTTGACTTATCAAGGACCATGTGACTATGAGGGAGTCATCATACACTGAAACCTGCAAGGGGAGAACACTTTGAAAAAATACATTTGCCCTGGAGCACTTTTATGGATTGGATAGAAAAGTGGATTCAGCCATCCCTCACCCCCAGTCAGCCAGCTGAGCTTTAGTGGTGGCTGGTGCTCACTGGCATTTGTGGGGTGGAGGGCAGAACTTATAGGCAAAGCCAACTAGGCCACCTTCTTCCTCATAAAGATCACAGGGCTGTGACAGAGTAATACAATATAACCTTGAGCTTTCAAGGGATGGTCAGCAGGAAAAAAAAAGTCTGTCCTGGGCCACCCTCATAGGAATAGGTGAATTGGTGGGTTTCCTAATCTCCCCCTGCTGGACAGCCCACTGAATAGAAAGGGATTGCTCCAGTCTAGAGGAACAAAGCTGGGGCAGTGACAGTTTCTGCTTGACATGGCATCAAGTAGAAAAGAGACCCTTTCGGTCACTGCAGGAGGCTTTCTAGAGAAGTAACCCAGACTTCCCACACATAGCTATAATGTACTGGGATTGAAATCTTGGAGAACAAGCAGAGCAGCAAGAAATATTAGTGTGGATGGGTGGGAGCACCCAGTATCTTTCACTACTCCTTGAAATCATGCTTCTGCAGCAGTCAGCAGAACACATGTATAAGGTACTTCTTTTCTTCAACATTAGAATATGACCCAATGGATTCAAATTACAAGAAAACAGATTCCACCTAGACATTAGAAATAACTTCTTTACTGTAAGAACTGTTTGACAGTGAAATAGACTGCCTTGAAGGATGGCAGACTCTCTTGTCTTCGAAGGTCTTTAAACAGAGATTGGATGGGCATCTTTCCGGAGTGCTGTAGTTGTCTGTTTGTCCATGGCAGTAGGTTGGAGTAGATGGTCTTTGTGGCCCTTTCAAAATCTATGATTCTTTGATTCTGTGCATTAGTCATGTTAAATTGCCAGAGCTGTGCATTTTCTCCCACTCCCTATACACCTTCCAGTGTCATGGAATGTGACTCTAGGTATCAAAATGTGTGTGAACACAGGAAAAATGCATAGCAGTGTAGTAGAAAAACCCACTTACATGTTAAAGACATAGCTGTGTTACTCTGGATCAGTATTCAAAGCTATCTTGTAGCACCTTTAAGACCTAGAGAATGTATAGAATTCTGCTCTTTCTCCTTCCACTCTAACACCATTTCCACATGATGAAGCTCTCCCATCTTGTCCCATTGTAATCCTGGCAGCGCCTTTGCCAGGAAGCGAACATGACAGGAACATTTTCCTCTGTACCTCGCTTCCTGCAGAAGGGAGTGTGAGGGACACACATCTGCTTTCCACAATGTGGCCAGGCTCTTTCCCATGCTCCGCTGGGGAAGGAAGCACCTCCATCACACTTCCTGCCCTTCCACATGGCAGGTAAGTATGGGAGTATCTCACAATTGTGGGTGCTTAATGGATTTAATCCTTTAACCAAATATATCGTGATTGCAATGCATGGGGATAGGATGGCAGTGGGACTGTGACAACATCAGGTGAAAGCATGACCTGTGGACCGCTGCCATCCTGTCCTCAGAGCAGAACTGTGATGCCCTGTGGAAATGACCTTCTTTTGTAGTTTTGATCTTCCTTTGTAGATTGGAAAGAAATTTGTATATTGGAAAGAGAAATGGCAGAACAAAAATATGTCTCCAGTCCATTGGGAGTAGGCTGAATAAATACAATGGTTTCCTGGTCCGCTACACATATTACAACACTAGTCAACACCCCACCCGCATGAGGGCCCTCTTGCCCATTTTATCACATCTCCTTTCTGGTTCCCAGCTAGCATCATGCTACATTCCAATGACTTTTTCCACCATTCATATGTTTATCTACTCACCTTGGCCTTAGGCAACATCTTCCTCCCATCTTTGCTCCCTAATGACCAGCCTTAAAATGAACTTGTCACCTCATTGCCACACCCACAAGTTTTGCATTTCTGTTGCTATTCACACGTACAACCTGCTCATTCATAGGTGTAGATGTCTGTCCCTAGGTAGTTCACTCCATGCATTTGAGGAAGTAGACTCAGTCTGTGAGAGCTTATGCTATCAACGTCTTTCTCTCAGTCTCAAAGGTGCTACAAGATGCCACTTCTGCATCATGTGATGCAATTCTACCCTTGCTTGGTGGAACCCATTCATTCTGAAGAAGCCTTCATAGCTACCGCAAAGAAAGTGAGAAAGGATGGGGAATGATTGGGTTCTTCAACAATATATTCCCATGGGGCTGGATAATGAGGCCCCTGCCTGGTTTTCCGGGACGAGGATGCAGGTGTCAGCATGCAGTCCAGCAGGCAAGGATTATAACCTGGGTATCCAGAGGCCCACCAAGGAAGTAGCTCAGCACTCCTAGCTGAGCCTGAGGATTCACTTCTGTAGGTAGCCTGCACAGATAGGGCAGCATGTGGAACAACCGCATGGGAGTCAGTTAGAAGGCCATCATTTGTTTCACAGGAGGCTACTGATTCCAAGGCAAGTCTTTGCACACCTCCCCAGTGAGCACCCCCTGGTTTCTTGACTGGCTTTTGAAGTGTTCTGCACAACATTTGGGATTGGAGTCCCCCATCAGTGGGATGGTGGTTCCACTCCAAGTTCCTATCCAAACTTAAAGGCATTATTGAAAGTGCTGAATCCTGTCCCCCGGATAAGTTCATTACATTGGATAGAGCCAGCGAGATGCAGCGGTGTGAGTATGGGACTACAACCCGGAGACCAGGTTTTGATTCCCTGCTCAGCCATGGAAACCCACTGGATGACCTTGGGTGTGTTACACACTCTCAGCTCCAGAAAACTCCATGATAGGTTTGCCTTAGGGTTGCCATAAGTCAGAAATGACTTGAAGACACACAACAACAACAATCTTGGATAGTTATGTGACATTTAGACTAAAACCTGAAGTTGGGGTCTCCAACTCCTAAGCATGGAGTTCTACTTCCAGTTGAAATCAACTTTCCTCCACTTACACTTTCTGCATTCCTTGTTGGTCCTCACAGTCCAAAAGGCAGGCACTCTGTTGGGGATTTTACCCACCTCCTGCTCAATAAACAATCTGCATTCCAACCAAACTATATAAAATTCTCCATATGAAGCAATGAATTAAACTGTTTAACCACAAGCGTTTAAAATAACAATTGTTCATTTATTTTTATATTTTTTTAAAATAAGATTTTAGCTGAACTTTAAAAAAATTTCTTTTGTAAGCTGCTTTGAGGCCCTTGCTGAAATAAGGGTGGAATATAAAGTCGATAAATAACATAACTCATAAATGTGAAAATACATGTATTTAACAATACATTTTAAAAATATAATTAACTGAAGTAGCATATGGGAGCTAAAGGTTAACATCCTGATTACAAGGTCCACTGCTCTTGGGAACTTTAATACAAGCCTATCATTCCATACTTCATTTCAGAACTGTTACACCCTCACACATGTGAAATGTGAAATGTTGTCTTTCTTTACTTGGTGGCCTCAAGCCTCTTGGCAATGCATTTTCTGAATCACTGAGCATTCCATAACAACTGTGCAGTGCAATTATTTATGAAGTCTTGCTTTACCCTCAAAACTGTGCCCTTGTTATCACAATTCTGTCATCCCACCAATATGGTATAGTGGTTTGACTGTGTTTGGCTTAGGAAATCCAGACTCTAATCCCCATTAAGACTTACAATTCATGGTTGATCCGGGACCTGTAATTGTCCCTCAGCCAGACCTACTTCACAGGATTGTTATGAAGAAAATGTGGGGATGAAAGGAGCAGTGTATGCCACCTTGAGCTCATAGGAGAGGAGGCAGGAACAATGTATGAATATAACTAATAACAAGCTTTCAATAAATACCTGGGATTAGCATCCAACCCAGAAGTGAAAATGTCTTCAGCAGTCTCATGGTTCTGCTTCTCTTCTATATTCAGGCTTGAGGGAGTTAAATCTGGCCCAGGGTGCTCAAGACGGTCTTGACAGATTTTGTAGTCCAAGAACCATAAGAGAAGCCCTTCTTATGAAAGCTCAAGGCAGAGCAACTTAACTTTCTTCAGTAATGGTGTGGAAACGGAAGTGTGATTCTTTGCAGTTTTTTGACCATTTGCTCTTGTGGTTAGCGTACTTTTTTTCCCCTTTCATTTTGAGAACATGAACAACAAACTACTGCCTTGTCTGATCGAGTGAAAATAACATGAGATCCAGCACCTGGTTCTCAAGACCAGCTGGCAGGAAGCCCATAGGAAGCTCACAAGTGGAGCAAGGACAGGAGAGAAGAGCTAACACTAGAGCTCTCCAGCAGAGAATTCAGTGTTCTGCTACAAATCCCAAGATGCTATAGGAAGGAGCTCTGGCAATCAAAGTGGTGTCAGACCAGTACAAAGATGTTGGTAAAGTGCAAGAAAGAAAAGAAAGTGGGGTGTCACCTTTCGGTTTTTGTTAGCAAAAGAGCTGTTTGTTAATTCGTGGACAGAACAACCAAGCAGGGTGGAGAAGCAAGAGTGTTTGCATATTTGTTAAAAGAGTACATGAGCACCCACATCTACATTCTCCCCTTTTCTTACTGATGTGCCCTCAACTTGCCTGGAATCTGAGAGAGGTGACCTGATGCAGGCTGCTGTAAGGATTACTGAGCTAATGAGGAAAAATACTGCTGTGCTAAAATGAAGCTTTTAAAAACATTATTAGTACTGAAACAATATCATAACAAAGTTATATAGTGTCTTTTCAAGAGTGCCTTTCTGATGGGAAAACAACTGGCTTCTGTTTTCATTAGTAGGTCTGAAGACTAATTGCCTCTGAACATGTACAGAAGAAAGCTTCCCACTTTTGACATTCATCTACTGTATTTGCCGGCATATAAGATGCATTTGTGTATAAGACGCACCCCATTTATACGCCAGCAAATACTATTTTCCGATGTATAAGACAAATCAGTGTATAAGACACACCCCATTTGGGGGGAAAAGTGAGTCATATACTCCAGCAAATACAGTACTTCCTGTTTAAAAAGTCAGTAAACACTGCAATTGTCTATACGCCCGTTATTATGCTCTAGACCTACCCTGCCATCTCCAATGCCTACTGAAATGTTCTATATATTATGAGCTATATCCACTTGCCCAGGAGTAAGCGGATGTAGGATAAACTGCAGCCTAAAAGACACAGTGACATTGCAGGGGGGCTTTCACCCTCACAGGACTTTCTTTCAGTTCCTTCCTCCTCCTCTGCCGCCTCTCTCTCACACACTTTTAACTTCCCCCTCATAGTGCAGGCAAAGTGCAAATACTAAATGCCAAGAGGAAACAATAATGGCCTAAATGCATCTGATCTTGGAAGCTAAGCAGGGCCAGTCTTGGCTAGTACTTAGATGGGAGACCTCTAAAAAATAACAAGTGCTGTAGGCTGTATTTCAGAGGAAAGAATGGGCAAAAGCACTGCTGAGTATTTCTTGCCTAAAAAAACTCTATGAAATTTCTGAGGTCTGCAGGCTACTTGAAGGCACATACAAGTGGGAACAACCCTTATCACGAGCTTGAGCATTTTGACCATTCATGACTGAAGACTGTCACTTTAAGTAACAATGCTACTTAGCTAGGCTGCAATGTGCGCTACATGTGGTTAAGAGATCAATGGTTCATCATCATATCATTATTACAAATCTAAAGTCTTGAAAATGTGTGCCCAGCTACAAAGGGCATTCTGTGAGAAGAGAAGAGAAGAGAAGAAAAGAGAAGAAAAGAAAAGAAAAGAAAAGAAAAGAAAAGAAAAGACATGTGCTGCATGTTGGATGTGAAACTGCATGTGTGGAATGTTATGATCCTTCTGTCTGTGTGGATGAGTGGGTGATATTGCTCCAAAGAGACAAACATAGTTTAAATCTAGAGAATATTTTTTTTAAAAAAAACTTACTGCAAAAAGAGTAGCTCATTTTCCCACCACCACCACAGTCAACCTGAAAAAAGCTTCCACTGATGTTCTCTGCCTCCTTTTCCAATCTTCCAGCTTCAACCCAAGTTGAAATTGACTAGTGTAGTGGTGAGGCTCTTCTTTCCAAGTAAAGGGAGCCTAGTGCTTTATCACCAAATCCTTTTCTAGATGAGTGTTTCAAACTGCAGTTTTAAACAGGAAAAGGAACATGTAGTCACGAAAGTTAATTGCATGACGTCGCTGTTAACATGTTTCAGTTCCACTCCTTTTCCAGCTTCATTTCCCATCTGAAACAATCTGTTAATGAGTCCAGATTATGCTACTGCTCATTTTCTCTGGACAGTGTGTAAAAGACATTATTTTTGTATGTAGCTGGGTACCTTATGTGCAGTAGAAAAATAAAATGTACCTTCAGAAACAGGATTTTGTACAGTTGACAATATGAACTGTAATCAGGACTAAGATTATTTCTTGAACAGATGAGAAGAACACAAAGAAACAGAAGATGAAAATGAGCATTCTTAACTTTCAGTCTTTATGACTTTAATAGTGTTTCTTTAGAGCAACTACCTGACTGTTAGAGCCACTGCAGTATATTGGTTTGAGCATTGGACTACGACCCTAGAGACCAGAGTTAATTTCCCTGCTTGGCCATGGAAACCCACTGGGTGATCTTGGGGACATCACAAATTCTCAGCCCCAGAAAACTCCATGATAGGGTTGCCTTAGGGTCACCATAAGTTGGAAACAACTTGAAGGCACGCAGCAACAACAGCCTGACTGTTCCATCTGTGACCAAGGATAAATGTATAATGATGTATGTCTAGTGGCTTTAGATCCATATGTGTTGGTACCAGCACTGTTGATTTCATCCAGTACTTCTTTTGCATCACAGCTGCAGGATTCACTGGCTTCTGCAAAATCCTGCTTTCAGTGCCAGATTTTATAATGACTTTCACCATTACATACATTTCATGAATTTTGGTTTAGCCCACAGTGCCATCATGTCCTATCATAGTGCCAAAGTACCTTCAGTCAATGGCCATTTCTGTCCTACACTGTTAGAACGCTATTATTCCACTTTCAACCTCCTTAGAATTCTGAGGTTTGTAGTTTCCTGAGGCCAAAGAGCTCTCTGGCTGAGAATTCTAAAGACACTTCCCTAAACTGCAAACCCCAGGATTGCATACAATGTTGAAAGTGAAATAATAGCACTATAACAGTGTAGGGTGGAAATGGCCAAAGTCTCAGTGAAGCTGACTCTGTCACTTCCTACAACACACTGTATAGTTATGCAAAATAATGTATGCTGCTGGGCAGTTTGGAGAGAAATATCCCTTTGGTACCAGTCTTCTGGCTTCTTGTGCAGTGCAGTAGGAAGAAAAAAAACTCTTAGAATAAACCCTGGTGCTTAACCCTGGTCCCAGGAGGATTCTGTTTCTGCAGTCAGCACATCTGGAGTAGGTGTGCCCAGGTATGTTCTGAGTGGAACCCAAGGATGTCTCTTGGTTCCCACCATACTTGTTCCCACTCAGTACCATGATTAAAAATAGGAAATGCAAACAATAGCATGGCAAAGTGTCCCCACAGACTATTCTGGAGCTTTCCTTTCTCCCTGTACGGTACTTTAATTTTAATTTTTTTTTACCCTTGTTCTTGCAGGTATTGTACACTTTTGCAAAGGAATTATGCTGAAAAGACACTAATTTGGAGCCTGGGAAATCATTCCTTCCAACTTGGGATGGACAAGAAACAGAGCAATTTTTAAACCTTGTTGTTGTAGTTGTTCTGCTAAAAAAAGTAGAAAAGAAAAGAAAAAGAAATTAAAAGGAAAAAAAATCCCCAGCATCAAACAATTCCTCCTCACCCCCAAGACATGGAGAAGGATGACTTATTAGAAAAGAAGAGAAGGCAAATGTGGAAATCAGTTTTTATTGATGCAGCTTTATGCTTTTCCCATCAGTGAAGACCAGGCTATTTTCAAGTTTAATATCACACTAAAACCATGACCAACATGTTACTGCCCTGGCTAGTCCGAGCTTTGGGGATATTAAAAGATATCCTCTTGATATCACAATTCGGCTTCACTTCTCTATTCCTCTCCACGTGCTTGCGAGGCCACCGGACAAGCACGTAAACAAGCTCTGCCGTTAATTGCCCTAATATTCCTGGACAATGCAGGCAGGCCAGAAAATAGCTGACTCACTGCTTTAGGAGACCTCCAGGCAAGTACTCTAATTAGGTATGCACGCAACTTACAAAAGAGCCTCTGCCCCACGCTGGCAGCTTGATGGGCTAACTATACAATACCCAAGTACTCTGCGTTTGCCTACTGGCTACTCTATTGAGAACCGCTATGATAACTTAATCATTCAGATTCTGACCTTTCGGAGGCTTTATCTCCAACTCCAAATCTATTGTTTTCCCCAAGTATGGCATAGCCTGCAGTCACATTCTCCTTATAAAAACCCTTGATTCTGAGACCTTCCTCGGATCACTCCCGAGTTTCATCCTGCCTTGCGGCCGCTTTGCTTGGCGAGCCTCCCCTCAGCTCCACGTGCTGAGCTACATCGCACCCCAGCTTCGCTCTCTATTTTTCCGGGCTTCAGGACAGGTGAAGTATCACCCAAACCAGCAAGCCCTCTAAAAATCCCTCTATACCACTCCAACCTTCATTTTCTTTAGTTATCTTGTATGAGTGTGTCGCATACACTGTTTTGCTTGTATTTAATAAACATCATTTATTGTTTTAACTTCTGTGTGATCCTTGACTCGATCCGACCCCGTAGACATAGGGTTCAAGATTTTGCTATATTACCCTGCCTCTCACAACGCTAAGAAGTGCTCTGAGCTAATTTTCCCCACCTTTAGTTGAGCACAATTTGGTGTCCCTCCTGATACCCCCAGTACACAAGGTAACAAACACATACAGTCACTTACAACACAATTCCCGGAATGACTTGTGGAATATATGGAATGGTAATTCATGCTCTCACAGTGGTGTCTCTGCAGTCCTTGTTACCAAATGACCACCTGCTTCTTCCATATGTTAAAACTATTGTAAAGACTAGACCCAGGAGGATGAGTGTTTTCAAGCCAATCGAAATCAAGAGAGATTCATAAACCAGGTGACTGGATCAAAAAGACAAAATATCATCTTTTAGTTAACGAGCATTATTTTCTACTAGTCTCCAAGGCAAAAGCTTTGTTGATTAGCACAAAACACACAAACACAAACTAATGCCACCAAGAAGGGGTCTTGAGAGAGTTTAAGACAAAGCTCTTGGTATCTAGAGGGGAGGAGGAGAAGTCACTCCTGGTTCACTTCCCATGAACTGAATATTTAAAGTAATTTAATATTGAACTATCATTGAGAAGAACCCCAGAAAATGCAATTTTGTTGACAAAGAACCTTTGATGAACTGCATATGGCTCATGTTAATTGTGGCAAAGAGAGCAGCAGATTGCCCCAGGATAAATCAGTGTGCAAATATGGTCTATATGAGGCAAAAGGGTGGAGATGAGAACCACAGAGCTTGGCATGTCTCCTGCCTTCTTGTGAGGAATTCTTCGTAAAAGATGTAGTCACTGATTTGGTGTTGTTAAATGTTGCTACCTTTGCAATGGCATGGCAGTGGTTACTGAACTTTGAGCCAAATTGATATTAGTGGATTGGAACCATAATCGAGATCTGGATTATAAGAGAGTGCAGAGTTTTCTTTTCCCCCCCAATTGGTTTCTGGCTCCAGCTACTATGTCAGCTTCTTGTCTATCATGTTGCTGCCTGAAGGCTAAGCAAATGTGGACGCAGGCTTTCCCCTCTCTCTTTGCTTCCTCTCTTTCATGTTGCTTGACATGCATGTTGTCATGATTTTTGCCTGTTCTGGGCGTGGTCACTCAATCTCATATCTTGATAGCTGCTGCTCTGAAGTCCTAGATATTCCTGATGCAGCCTTTTCCACTTGATCTCCTGTTCTGTCATTTCAGTTATTCTCACTGCAGCCTTTGGCAGTTTTTTGTTTTGTTTTGTTTTTTGCTAGACACCTTCTTTTACAGAAGCCCTTTTCCTAATACAGGAGTGGGGATACTCGGAACCTAGAGGGTCACACCATGCCACTTGAGGCTTCTCTAGAGGGCCAAACCATACTCCCACAGCTGTCATTTTGAGTGTCTGGAACTGATTTCATGTCAGCACTGGTTGTATTTTGGGGTTTTCTTTTTCTCTATGATTTTACTGTAGGCTACAGGCACATTTAAACTGATGGAAATTAATTAATGTGCTTTGAAAACCAGATAAAAAACAAGACTCACACTCTAGAATCCCCTTAATATCCACTTCAGGCTTCACCTTCTAGGAATATGGCAGAGACAGACAAAAATATTCTTCCTTTTTCTCTCTTCCTCTTTCTGTCCCTATATATGAGATTCTAAAGGGATGTTGATAACAGCATGTCCTGTAGCCTAATTGTGGCTATACCCCTGCCAAGAGGTACATACTTCCTTGCTGAAACTGTAAAAGCCATCTATGCTGGACACTCATTGCCTCTTGCTTAACTCATATTCTGCAGGCATGGAGGAACAGACACACTGCAAAACATTTGCTCCCCAAACCATATTTATTGCACTACAGTTTCTACAAACACTTCTCATGGGCCATTCTAGTAGGGGATTGATGGGAGTTGTAGGGTTAAAGCTTCTGGAGGTTCAAATTCTTTCTACACTTACTGGTCCTCATCCAAGCTCATTTCTGTTTGACTCAGGCCCTTTCGGCAGTAGCCTCCCATCCTGGTATGGGAATGAGAGAGGAGTGAGACTGAGATAGCACTTCTGCATGATGTCGTTGCGGTCCCGCTCCTCTCCCGTCCCCAGGTGGTATGATCATGCATTAAATCATTGATGGGTTTTCCTCATCAATGACTTGTGATTGTGCCACCATCCTGCACTTACCTGTCCTGCAGAAGGGCAGGAAGTGCAATGGTGGCGCTTCCTGTCCCAGCGCAGCCTGAGAGAGTACCCGTCTGCCCTGCAGCAGGAAGAGACATGTCCATCACACTCCCTTCCACAGGGAGCTGGTCTGGTGCAGAGGGGAGCACTGCCATCATGCTCCCTTCCTGGCAGAGCTGCTGCCGAGATCACCACTGAATGACCACGCAAGAAGGTAGGGTGCGGAAATGGCCTCGCAGAGTGAATAAGAATGAAATCCAAAAAAAATAGGAGCTGTTGGCCTAATTACAGAATAGTGCACTTATAGTGCTCTACTATTGTGGTTTCATACTGGGAAACTTGTGCAGCAGCTATTCTTGTTATTACCATTGGTGTTATTCAGCGTTTTTACCAGTTTGGGACTCAGGCAGCTTACAACACATTTTTAAAAGAAGACATAGCTAAAAATTCAGAAAATACAAAAGTTAAAAAGCTATTAAATTATATAAAAAAAATTTAAATATTTAAAAGAAAACAAAACATTTAAAAGAAAAGAAAGCAAAAAGATGTTTGTTAATATAAAATGGCCTATGATACATGGCATAAAAGATTACTTTATGAATAAGATGCAATAATGATTTTTGATTATAAAGATAATATGATTATAATGAAATATTAATGGAAATAAGGAAAGGAATGGAAATATGTTCATAATGGAAAAATGTTTTAGGGTTTAAGCTTTATGAAAATGATTTATGATGATGAATCACTAGAAGAGAAAGTTTAAAAACAGCAGATTTCTGAGATTACCTGTTTTTTCTTTTTTTCTCTGTAAAGTGTGCTTTGAACCTTATTAGTTTTACTATTGCAAGAAGTATAATTTGATGTTAATTTATGCTTTAGTTGTTGCTTATAATAGTTATTTGAATAGAAGAAGAATGGTTTATTAATGAAAAGCATAATTGCATTTATTAAAGGAATAAGTATATATTTTTTCTTTTTTATAATTAAGCTAGAATTATTATTAATTACTTATATGAAATTATTAAATACTAATTATTATGGTAGATTTAGAGTTATGAGGAAAATAAATAGTAAACAGCAAGTTTAATTTTTTTATTATTTTCTGGTTTACTGTTTTGTTTAAGATTTCAAAATGTGCTGCAGCTGCCCTGGCCAAACTACTGAAAGGAATTGGTGAGGGGCTGTTGATGGAAACCAGACATTCTCAGTTCCTCGGTGACATCTTCTTATTGCATATACAGAAATGTGTGTGCACTTGTAAATCTCCATCTCAACCCTGCTGTTTTATTGTCATAATTAGGAAAGAAAAAGAAGTGCTTGCCTAGAGAAAAGATGACTTTAATATTTTATGTGATATCAAGAGATTGATCCATAGCTATAGCACATATATAAAGACCAGAATCTTCTAATGTCATGTCTTCCATGATCACTTGAGAGTATCGGTTTTTCTTATGGTCTTAGATTGAAATTCTGCCCATTGTTACATTTCTGTCTGACACTGAGCTAATTAACGTGGGACAACTGAGCTTGACTATTTGAATTCTTCACCAAAACTTACCATTGTTTTCAAAACTTAATGCCGTTGTGACTCTGTTGTAACGGTGGTACACATGGTAACCTACTGCATGGTAACGTACTTTGCTTGTATAATTCAGGCTCCAGCAACCTGTGGAAAAGAAATGGTAGGCACTGATAATCCTCTACCATCCTTATATCAGGTCTTGATAATCTGCTTGGTCTTCTATGACCAATTAGTCTCTGCTCCCATGCAATGTCTCCCTTTTATTATGCACTTGGTTAGCATTTGTGTTTTGAGGTAAAAGCTAGAAGCTGTGAAGCAGGGAGGGCTTTCTCTAAGGATGACACATCTCCTTTGATGGTCAGTCTCAATGCTGCAAAACTTTTTCCACTGTGGAGTTCTACACAACAATGTGTACTTCTTCTAAGCCAGATATGTGAGGCTCAAATAGGATTTCTGTGCAGTTCTGAATCAAAACTGAAATGAAGGAAGAAGCGTGCATCATTTTATAAAAATTCTCTTTGAGATCATAACATAGTGTATATTTCAACCCCTTCATCCACATCTTTTCCCATTGTTCCACCTGTATATCATATTCCAAATTCCTAGCCCATATGACCATCCAATTTTTCATTTGTTTATCTTCCATATCGCATTTTAACAACAGTCCATACATTTTGCTAATCACATGTTCATCATCAGTACGCAATTGTAATTCAAATTTCATTACCTATTGTTTCTTTTCTATAATGAGATTCTTATGCTGAGACCCATAGAGGCATTCCGGGGCACAACTTGGGTCTATATCTATTCCACATAAGGCATGTCTCACACAATGATTATTAAAATCTACATTCACTTTATTGTAACATAAAATGCCTGCCAACCAAACATCAGGTCATACCTTTCCAATTCTAGTAATATTTTGTTTCTCAGAAGCATCCATTCTTTTAACCCAACCAAACAACAGGCTGCAAAATACAGTTTCAAGTCAGGTATATCCAATCCTTCTCTTTCCTTTGCCTTTTGCATCACCTTATATTTAACTCTTGGCTTTTTCCTTTGCCGTATAAACTTAGATAAATCCTTCTGGCATTGTTTAAATGGTACATCAGATATTAGAACTGGTATTCTCTGAAATAAAAACAATATTCTAAGTAAACCATTCATTTTTATCCCAGAGATTCTTCCCAATAAAGACAAATTTAATTTACCCTGGAGCATCTTCATAGTGTTGTATACATAGGCAGTATCTGCTTGACAGATCACCTGAGAGATTGGAAAGCTGGACAAAACTAATAAAATGAATCTCAACAGAGATACAGTAAGTTCTGCGATCAGGTAATAGATGTGTGCGTTAAACAGTCCTTGTTACAGAAAATTGTGCTCTAAAAACAAAGGACTTACCAGAAAAATAGGGAGCAAAGAAGTGTTAAGCTTTGTTCCTCTTTCCTGTACCTCTGCACCCCCTCATGCTCTCCACCAGGGAGGCAAATGCTGTGTTGGGAGTGAATAGCGGCAACTGAAAGTTCAGGTTTCAGAGGGAAGGGAAGGCAGGTACCTTTGCCCAGCTTTACAGAGTTGTATGGGACCTTGTCTTGCTTCTCAATCTGTTTAGGTTCATAATTACAAGAGCTCCCTCCCATATCCAAACTGGCAACCCTACCCAAAGGTCATATAGTCCAGTTTCCTATCAATGCTGAGATTCCATAGCTAAAGCATCCCTGACAAGTGGCCTTCTAATGTCTTCTAAGGTAGCAGCTCTGTCAGGAAGTTCTTCCTAATCTTTAGTTGGAATCTTCCTTCCTATGAACCCACTGGCAGGAGCTCTGTCCTCTGGAGGGAGCGAGAGAGAACAAACTCACTCTATCTTCCATGTGGCAGCCCTTCTGCATGAATTTATAGGCAAGCCAGTGCATCAAATTGTGTCGGTAGCCAATCTTGGAGCAAGGCATTGTGGGATGCAAGGTAAATGGAAGGAAAGGGAGCATCCCATATTTGCTTAGGCCACATAGAGCTTTCTAGTCAGCCACCAAAGCTATAGTTCCCAAGAAGCAGCATAAGAATGTGGGAAGGAAAAGAGCCATGCATCCCACTTTGTGCTCATTAGGGCAGTATCAGAATATAAATATAACTAATAAAGAGCAATAAATAAATAAATAAATAAATAAATACCTAGAGTGAGTTCCAGAAGACAAAGTGTTCTCAGCAGCCACATGGTTCTTCTTCTCTTCTCAAGCCTAAGGGAGTACAAATGCAGCAGATCTTTTTCAGGAAGTTTTGATGATCTGAGAGGGTTTTGTAGTCTAAGAACTAGAAAGGAAGCACCCCTGAAGAGCAGTCAATGATCTGAAAGCAGGGCAGCTGGACTTTCTTTGCAAATGGACAAAAAAATCAGAAATAAGAAAGAGGGAAAACTTGTCTTTTGAAATTCTCTGTGCTCAAGCTGCTGCGGTTAGCTGTGGTTTCCAGGTTTATTTTAAGAACATGAATAAGAAACTAAAGATTTGCCTTCTTGTTTCAGACCAATGGTATGTTGTGTCTAGCTCCATCTTTTCAACAGTTGCTGAGGAGATGCCCCTAAGCAGCTGATAAGCAGAATCTGAGAGGATCCTCCTCTGCACCTTGAGAGGATGCTCCTCTAACATCTGGTACTCACATAGGTATGCCACCTCTTGATAAGGAGATCTGTTTTAGCTATAATGTTTAAGGGGTACAGTGGTACCTCTGTTTCTTTGTCTAATATCTTTCCTTTGAATGTTGCTTCATTTCAAATAGTCCGAGCTCCCTGGGGAAACTTCAGCAGTCTTTTGGAGCTAAACTACACTTCCTTAATAACCCTTTGGCCAAAAACACCCTCTTACAACATCTGATTTAGACGCTGATTCACACTACAAAATTATGGTGCTATGTTTCCACTTTAATTGCCATGGTTCAATCGTATGGAATTCTGGGATTTTCAACTTAGATAGAGAGCCAACACACACTCTCAGCCCCAGAAAACCCCGTAATAGTTTTGCCTTAGGGTCGCCTTAAATCAGAAATGTCTTGAAGGCACACAACAAGAACAACAAATGCAACAACAAGAGAGCCAGCATGGTGTAGTGGTTTGAATGTTGGACTACAACTTTCACTCGGCCATGGAAACCCACTAGGTGGTCTTGGGCAAGTCACCCTTGCTGAGGGCTTTATCGCATGAGGCAGATAAGTCGTAATTACAGCAGGATAATAATGTTTTTGGCTAGGATTTATCACATTACCTGATTCCTCTTCTGTCTTCTCCCATTGGGAGATGACTTGTAAATGTTTCTTTTACAAAGGAGGTCATTAACAGATCAATCTATTAATGACTTCCTTTGTAAACATAACAAATTTCCAAATGATTTCCACCAGGAGAACAACAGAAGAGGAATGAGGTCGTGTGATAAGTTCCTACCAAAGATGCTATTATCCTGCTGTAATTATGATTTGCCTGCCTCATGTGATAAAGCCCTTGGATTTACAACAGACATTTCTCAAACTACAATACCTTCCTAAGGGGGTGAAGAAACAAATCAACAAGGCAAGATTAATACCCAGGAATCATCTACAGACAGACAAAAACACAAAATGACAGAACACTCCTAGTGGTCACTTACAATCCCCAGCTGAGACCACTCAAACTCCTTATTGACAATTTTGGAGAACAACAAGTTCTGGGAGGCAGGCCTTTATTGGCCTACAGAGAGCCTCCAGATCTTAAACAACTCCTGAATTACAACAGTATCCATAACACAGGTGGTAATAAAGGAACAAGACTCTGCCACAAACACAGATGCCAACTGTGTCCCCACATCTTCTCTGGAGACAATATGATAGGGACCAATAACATAACTCACAGCATCAGAGGTACATGTATTTGCTCGTCCTCCAATGTGATATTCTAGTCTAGTCTTCTTCTGATTTCTTGACTGCAGTCTCCATTCTGATTAATGACTGAGCCAAGGTATGGAAGATATTGAACTGTTTCACTGTCTTCACTATCTACTTCAAAGTTATATAAGTCATCTGTGGTCATTATTTTTGTTTTCTTGTGTTCATCTGTAAAATTGCTTTTGCACTTTCTTCCTTGACTTTCTTCAAGAATAATCCCAACTCTTTGCTATTTTCTGCTACCAGTATGATTCACGTCTTAAGTTCTTAATGTTCCTTCCTCCAGTTTCCATGCGTCCTTCCTTCCTGCTTTACATATTATATGTTCAGTCTACAAGCTAAACAGGGTGATAAAATGCCACCCCTTGACATTTGGGAACCATTCTGTTCCCTGTATTCTGTCCTGATGGTAGCCTCTCCTCTTGAGCACAGGTTATCATCAGGACAATAAAATGCTGTGGCATGCCCTTTTCTTTAAGAGTGGTCCATAGTTTTCATGATCTACACAATCAAAGACTTTGCCATAATCTATGAAACACAGACTGATTTTCATCTGAAATTCTTGCTGTGCTCCATTATGCAATGTATGTTTGTAATATGATCCTTTTTGCATCTTTCTTTCCTGAACCCAGTTTGGACATCTGCCATTTTTCTCTCCCTATATGATAAAAATCTTTGTTGGAGAATTTTGAACATGCTTAACGCAGTGGTTCTGTAGTTACTGCAATTCCTGGCATCCCCTTTCTTGCAGACTGGAATGTATATTGAGCATTTCCAATCTGTGGCCCATTCTTTTGTTTTCCATATTTGTTAACAGATCTTAGTAAAAAATAGAGTAGACTCTGTAGGCTGAAGCAGCTGTATTGATATCCTTTCTCTTCTTGGTGATTTATTTCTCCCAAGTGCTCTTAGTGCAGCTTCTACTTCACTTTCTAAAATTGGAGATTCATCTTCAAATGGTTCTTCCTTGAATGAATTTGTCATCCTTTCATTTCTTTTATATAGGACTTCTATGTATTCATTCCATCATCTTAGAATCTGGGAGTGTCATCTTCTGGCACTATCTCTTGTTTCATTTTGGACTGTTTCATCGTAGGGTTTTAACAGTAAAAGACACTCAAAAGGAGTTTACCGTGCTTCTTTTAGGGCAGTGCTAACAAACCTTAGTGATGGTGCCACTGTAATTGTCTCTGAGAGCTCCTTGGCCAGTGTCTCACAAACACACTGCTGCTGTCCAATAGCTTTTTGACACATTTAGTCTGGCTCCTCAGCCAAAGCCTCACAGCCTCACAGGAGCACGCAATCCCACCAAAGCAGAAAAGTAGTGCCATTGGTGAGTAGCATCCTCTAATGGAGACTAATGCTTCTCCTTGGAAGTTGTTGAACCAATGAGACAGTCTCCTATGGCACGTACAAGGTATATAAAATAATTAAGAATCAAGGTTCAGACCTTTGTGCAGCAAGCCTGGAATGCATGGGAACTGAAGGTTGCTACCAGGTTTGAGTGGGTTGATGGTTTAAGTTCCCTGGCAAGTCACCCCAGTGCTGCCCTACCAGCAGTCCCAGGCTAAACAGGTTGTAGTGCAGGCCTACAATGGCAGCATATCCTCCAGTTGTCCCAATTCAGCAGTGATACCTCTGATTAATCCTCTCTCATTCCACTTTTTCCAGATGCATTTTAAATTTTCCACTTTTTCTCTCCTCTTTTTACTTTCTCCCCTCCTCTTCACTTCCTTCAGTTGCTGCAAATTGAGTTCAGAGTGCAGCAGTAGTTCACACTCATTTAACTCAGTTGAGAGAGGGGGAGATAGAAATTTGTCTTTCCTAGTAGACTCAGGCAAAAGCAAACTGCTTTTCTTATCTGAATGTTCTTCCTCACTATTAACTTTAGCCATCTTAACCACACTCTGATGTCGCTTGGATGAACATGTCCTGGATTTCATCTGTGAAATGTTGGAGGGTGTATGACAGGTAATAGTATTTTTTTTTAGAACAATAGAATTATAAAGTTGAAAGGGAATCCAAGAGTCCCTTTCTAGTTCCCTTGCTAGTTCCTGTACTGGCAAAGGATTGGGCTCAGTTTTTTTTTCTAATAATCTAGAGCTGATAGGAAAAAAATTGACTTGGGTAGCTGCAGGCACCACCCATATCTGGGTGGGTCCCAGTAACTGAGGCTGCTTAGGCTGCCACTTCTGCTTTCAGTGCTGAGGAATAAAAAACTAAAAGACAAAGTACACATCAGCCCCAGGGGACCCCTGTGGGACTTAACATTTGTCCTACTGCTGATATTAGGCATCATTAAACTAATTCATACTTTTCTTTAATTGTTAATTATAATATTGGTTTAGTTTCATCTTAAAGCCAGAAAGCAACTCTTTCTGGATATAAGACTGAATTATGCTCCATGTGCAGTTGAGGAAATAGTATGTATGGTCTGGGGACAATTACGTGTGGATGGTCATTTTTTGAGTGAACTTTCTTTGAGTCTAACAGGACTGTTCTACAGAGAGTGTAATCCTGCTTCAGTGACTACACTGGCTACTGCTTTGCAAATATGGTAGGTCTTCAGTATCTGCTAGATTAGTATCTATGGTTTCACTTACCCACAATCCATTCCAGGGCCATGGCCTGTCACCACTGGCCGGGATCCTTGCTCTGTACAGGTGGACCCCTCTTGCCTCTCTCAGCCAAGGAATGAGTCTTCTAAAAGTGGTGCGTGGCAAGACTCAGCCAGGCTTCCTGTGCCTCTCTCGACTGGGGAAAGAGTCTCCCTCTTTTGCCAGTTGAAGGAGCCAGATGGCTTTCCTCATGCCTTTCTCGGCCAAGGAAGGAGCTTCTCTCCATCCTTGGCCAAGAGAGGTGCACAGCAAGGCACAACTGGGCTTCCCGCGCCTCTCTTAGCTGAGGAAGAAGACAGACACTCCTTCCTTGCCCAAGAGAGGCACACAGCTCTGGCTAGCTGGGCCTCCCATCAGATTTGGCACGAAGGGTGCAGGCTGCTTGCCAAGCCCTGCCGAGAAGGGAGACAGGAATGAAGGACGAGCCAGGTGGTGCAGCTGCCTTCCTCCTTCACTGCCTAGCCTAGCCTGGGGGTCAAAATTTAATGTTTGGTGTTATCTATGTTTTTCACCTTCCACATTAAGTCCAGGAACATATCTCCTGTAGATATGGGGGACCTACTATACTAGTTTCCAGACACAGGATGTAGGGGCAGGGCTGGACCAATACATTTAACTGTCTGACTTAGGAAGCCAATGGTAGGCAGAGATATGTATATGCAGGACTTCCTTTGGCAAATGTGTGGGACTGTATCTCGCATCATCCCTGTATGGATGATGGAAGTTTCAATCAATCACGTCTGAAATACACTAGATTAGAAGAGGCTGTTATATGAAGTGTATTGTGGTTGGAGAGAAAACTTTTAGCACTGTGGAAGATTTGGGAGGTGGCTTACATAGTGAGAGTAGGATGTTAAAGAAAGTAAAATTGCCTCCTGTATTTTTACAGGTGAAATATTAGAAAGTCTTTTGATTTCTCTGTCCCAAAAACAAAGCTCCTCATCACCTCCACTGCCTTGTCTCAGGAGATCAAATTCATAGGAAAGGTTAGCTTAAGTTATAGAGTCTTAAAAATGAGTTTGTGTGACTGTGTATGAACTTGAAGTGTAGGAGAGATTTGTGATCATGGACTTGAGGTTTGGCATAAAAAGGAAATTACCCCAAGGGCCATTCTGTGTTTATCTTCAGCTTTGTTAGTGAACTGCAGCTGAAGAATTCCAAATTCAACAACTGGGGGAAAAAATGACATTGGATTATTTGAACTAAGGACTGAGTCAAATTTGATTTATTAGACATAAGCTCCTCTGTCACCTTCACAGAAGTGATAACTTATTTGAAATCTCAATATTCCTCACTAGGTTAGATAGTCGTAACTCAGGCCATTTCTGCACTATGCTGTCATAGTGCTATGGTTCCACTTTCAACATCTTATGGAATCCTGGAGTTTGCAGCATAAGGAGGGGCCTTTAGAATTCTCAGCCAGAGAGCTCTTTGGCCTCAGTAAGCTACAAAGCCCAGAATTCTACAACATGATGAAAGTGGAATAATAGCACTTTAGCAATGTAGTGCGGAAATGGCCTCAGTCTATGTGCATGGTAATAATTGAAAAACAGTGCCTATACATTCATTCAAGTCAAGGTGCCTAAATACCTGAAACCAGCAATTTTGTTTTGGTACATGAGGCAGAAGAGCCTAGAAGCACCTCTCCCTAGTACTGGCTGTGAAAATAATATATTAAAAGTGCAAAAAATAACAATTTGTTGCCCTTTCACAACATTCAGAATCTGCTGCCTGAAGGAGGCATCTCAACCTAAGAGTAGGGCTAGCCCTGCATGGAGGCTTGTCTTTAAACTTAAAGCAGCTACTAACTACAACTCATTGTTTTTAGCCTTAGGAATCTAAAGATGGCATGGTGTAAATGCCATTTTCTGGCAATGGTTGGTACTCTGTGGCTCTTGATTCAGACTTGTGGTGATGATGAAAGACAAGCTTTATGGTTTTTCCATCAATCAGTGTATATGTGTGCATATGTGGCTTCAAGCTGTCTCTCAATTTATGTCAACCTCATGAATTTCATTGGACTTTCTTAGGCAAAGAATACTCAGAGGTGGGTTTGCTAGTTCTTTCCTCTGAAATATAGCCTACAGCACCTGATATTCATTGGAAGTCCCCCATCCAAGGGATAATACTGCTTAGCTTCCAAGATCAGATAGGATCTGGTGCCTTTAGGGTATTTATTATTCAGTTTATTTATTATTCAATATATAATCATAATAACAAAGCCAATAACATACATACACAATTCCACAGTGGTATTTCTCATGCTATTTGACTATTCCAGAAAGTGTTGTCAAGTGTAACCTGATAAATATACACCCTCCACTGATTCATTAGCTTGTTATCGCCATCTTGAGACTGAGGCCATTTCTACACGGGCTTAAAGAAACGGTGCAGAGCGTCGCCCAGGGAGGATGTCTGCACCTGGGAGCGAACTGGGTCAGACCTACTTACTGTAGTTCCGCACCTCAGCCCGCTCCTGAACAACCCGAAGTGGTCGTCCAGCGTGCTTTTGAAAGACCGCTTAAAACAGGTCTTTCAAAAGCACGCAGTGCGCCACTCCGTTCCCACGCTCCGGTGCAGATTTGCAGGCTCACACCAGTGCGAGCCTGCGCTCTGCCGGGGGTGGGCTTTAGGCTGGCAAGCTTCAGCCGTTGGTCGAGAGCCTCTACCAACTGGAAGCCGCCATTTTCGTCCCCGGAGCGGTGCGGAGCGACAAGCACGCACTGCTCCGGAGCACCGCAGACCGGACCAGGGAGCCAAGAAGTCCGGTAAGTACTGGCACAGGGCGATTCCTTCACCCCATGCGGAAATGGCCTGAGTCTGAACTACACACTTCAGGGCTGCGAAGTCTGGCCTGAGTTTTGGAATTTTCTGTTTCTTTCCCTGTACCTTCCATTATATAACACCTAGTCTGATGAAGAATTCTGGAGCACTTCAGACCTTCTACTATCTTTTGTGACAGTCAATAACTAATAAAGATATAATCCAACTGGGGATTTCTTCTTATCCGTCTTCTCCCCTTCCTCTTTTCGGTCAAGAACGGAAATAAAACTAGCTGAGTGAATTCATCTTATACATTTCGCTCTTGCATCTTCTTTATTTTGGTATGTTGTTCAGAATAAACAGTACAGGGTGTTTTTGTCAGTCTCTCATGATGGTGTCTTGGATGTCACCTGATCAGACGACTGTCTGTTTCTTCTATACATCCAGCCCATTGCAAAGACAAGACACAAGAGGATGGGTATTTTCAAGCCAGCCGAAACAAGGAAGGACAGATAAATCAGGTAACTGCATCAAAGAAACAGAATATTATTCTTACTGAGAAAGACAGCAATGTTATTTCTCACAGTTTTCTAATAAGTAAGCTTGTTGATCTGCATACTATGCACATAGAAAACACAGCCACTACAGATTCCAGTATTTGCCCTGTAATATTATGATGGGTGCTCCATTCCTTACTTGATGCCATTACAATGCAAAGGATTGCTGATCATTAGCCCAGGTAATGGACAATCAGGTAACTTTCTATTGACTGTTGATTGGCTAATAATCTTGATTTCTAGCATGATCACCATAGGCAAAGCTTTTGTTTGAGCACATGAATATCTTTGGCCATATCCAAAAGTGGATCTATTTTTAATTATCTTTAATTCAAATATTGATTCGAACATTTTATGTTATAGAATTATAGATATAAGCTTAAGCAGCAATGTTAACTTTAATTGTTTGGGGTAGATTTATGACACTAGTGCTTAGATAGAAGACTGTGGGTAATTGATAGTTGGGGTAGGAACCACCTTTTATTAAGTATATTAAATATTCACCTTTTTAGTTATTTGTATTTGCTAGTTTAGATTTATTTGTTGGTATTGTTTGATTTTTTAATTAGTTAATGTTTTAATTGTTTAGTGTAGATAGTCTAGTTTAATATGTTAGTATGGGTTTTTTGCTTGTAGATGTTGTAGGTTGTAGATGTTTATTTGTATACTGTATTGTGCATTTATGTGTATTTTATGTTTTTTCTTTTCTTTTTTCTTTTTAAATACTTAATAAAATATATATACAATAAAGTGGATCTATTTTTATCATCATGAAATCTGATGGTGCCTGTCACCAGTTGTCATGTCTTCTCTGAAGGCTGCCTAACCAATGTACTCCTTTCCTGACAGATGAATTCATACATTATTTCATTCACTTAAACGTAACAGTCTTAAAATCCTGAGATAATTTACTTCCACTAAAATCAAGAAATATACAGTGAAATAAAAATGCTGAAAACACCCTGTATGTGTGTACGTGCACGTGCTTTCAAGTCACCTGCCAACTTAATGGCGACTCCATAGATTTCATAGGGTTTTCTTAGGCAAGGAATACTCAGAAGTGGTTTTACCAGTTCCTTCCTCTGAAATGTAGCCTACAGCACCTGGTATTTGGTGGTAGTTTCACATCCAAGTGCTAACCAGGGCTTAGCCCTGCTTAGCTTCCAAGATTAGGTGGGATCTGGTGCCAACAAATACCAGGTGCTGTAGGCTATAGTTCAGAGGATGGAACTGACAAGCCTAGTGTAAGTATTCCTTGACATGAAATTCATGACCTGTTAAGTCAATAGGTGACTTGAAGGCATATACACACACAGAGAAAATAGAACATACTCGGCCAAGTGGTGGAAACAGATAAGCACACTATGAAGACATAACATTATACTGGATGAATGCTGGATGGAACTGCACCATAAGCTTTGCTTTAACTACTGGGAAAAGTTAAGGGATAAATTGGTACGTGGAACATTTGTAGCTTCTTGCCAGTCACCCTCAGAAATGTTTGGGTGTTTGAATCTGTTCATTTGGAATCCAAGTGACACTTGGAGAATGCGGAGTGGGGGCTGGAATTGAGTTTGAGCATCATGTTTTTCCAGGGCTTGAAGAGTAAGCTGGTTGCTACAGGATCCCAGAAGTTTCATTATCCTCATGCTGAGTGGTTGATACAGAGATACGCTAAGCTCTGTCAGAAAGATCCTATGTTCTAATCTCTAATGACTGAAATCACAAACTGCTGCTCTGGCTTGCTTATTGAAATTATTGCAAGGACAGGAAATTTTCAGTTACACTAGCGATGTAGAACTATAGAGATAATACTACAATATTGACCTGGTGCTGCCAGCAGCCACAGCCTTTGGTTTCCTCCTTACTGCTTGTTTTTGCATTGCCACAAACTCCATTTGCTGATGCTGGCACCAGATCAACTGCAATGCTTCTTGTTTGCTGTTTCCCCCTTGCTGCAGCAAGATATATTGCAAGGTGCTCAGATGTCTGCATATTGGCAGCTCATGCAAGGGAGCTCTCTACACCAGAGCTTTCCAAACTATGTATTGCAACACGTTAGTGTGTCAGCTTCAGTGTGTAGGTGTGTTGCGTAAACATAATGGGGCTACCTCCTTCGCCACTGCAGTGGACCAGGTTCGGGTGGAGGGCCTACCTTTCCCGCCACTGCTGCTGCTACCCCAAGCTGAGAAGGATCTTGGTGAGGGCAGCGGCGTCGGCAGGCCAGATTCGGGTGGAGAGGCTGCCTCCTCTTACTGAATTACTGTGTTGCAAAATGATGCATGCCTAAAAAGTGTGTCATCAACATGAAAAGTTTGGAAAGTTCTGCTCTACACATTGGCTCCATCTTTGAGTAAGGCCAAAGATCCCAACTGGCACATCTACATCTTGGAGGAAAATAAGTAGTTTTGTACTTTAATGATTTTTCCCCTAATTATGTTTATTTTATAATTTCTTCCTCCTTTTCACTGTTGCTTGCTTAGGGTGATTACGGGCTGAGTATGGACACAATGGCCACCTAGACAACCAAAGTGAAGCTGCAGGTTTTTCTAGCTACCAGTATAAGCAAGGGCATAATATACATGGGAAATAATCCCTACAGAATAAACTTGGCTCTGGGTGCTGACCCAAGGGTTACTAGAAAAAGAAAGACAGTGATGCCCTCTGCATCTCCCAACAACAGGACTGGGGAACATGTGGCCCTTCAGATGTTGTTGGACAGCAACTCCCATCAGCCCCAGCAAGCACAGCTCATGGTAGGAGATAATAGTAGTTGAATTATACCAAGAGTTGCACACATTGCCCAGCATTACTGTAAAGAAAGAAAGGGAACCCTGTGATGTCAGGAAGCAGGGCTTTGGGCAGGGCCCATCCTGTTCCACGGGGTCACAGATTCTAAGAGTTTATCCCTTGTTTTTCAGGAAGACCAATATGTGCTTGCACAAAGAGATTCACTAAGGACTACGACGCAGAGGTAGTGTTTTTGGAAAGGAAAGGTATTTTTCATTTTTCATTTGGTACTTCAGTACTGTTAATGTCAAATTTCTTTGTAATGTTAGTGTTAACTACCTTTCCCACATGAGTTAACAGAAAGGACTAGAGGAGGTTGTAGACACTTTTCTTATCCTCTAGGCAATGCTAGTCTTCCTTAACCTGGTGACCGCAAGATGATAGAACTTCAGCTCCCAGGAGAGTGACTGTCTAGATAACATGAAAGCAAACTGGGAGGAACTAGAAATTAGGATAAAAAATAAAAAATAAAAATTCTGAATTTCCCAAATAATCAGATTTTTTTACATAAAAATTGGGTTCTTTATCTGGACTACTTGTTACTTGTACAGTTTGGAAGATGTACCTTATTATTTGTACTTTATTGTTTGCATGCTTTTTATACCTTTTTTCATATCTGATTATTTTTATTTTGAAATTTTGATTCGTTCGCAGGGTCTCTTTTTTAGCTTTTGCATTTCTTCTGTGGGATGCCCTTCCCCTTGGAAATCATATAGACAAGTGAGGAGGGAGAAAGTGGCTCAAAGCAAAACACCCTGTGAACTCTGCTGATGAAAAGGCAGAGAGAGAGGGAGAGACAGAAGAGGAGAGAGAGAGAGAGAGAGAAGGAGAGAGAGGCACACATACCTGATGGAGCTGGAATCTGGGCTGGGAACGGAGTCATGGCTTAGCGCAGGGCTATTTGATTTTTCAGTCGTTACTTAGGGAAGAAAAGGAAAGAAAGATGTGAAACCAGTAGATTCCACAGTAAACCTCAGAAAGACATAAGTAAGCCTTATAAACATATATTCTTTGTTTCGGTCAATGACCAGAAAAAGGCTTTGTAGATTTTTGCCCCATGCTTCACTTTGATTGCAAGCACTTGATCTTTGCAGCTAGACAGTCCTATCTGAGTGGGGCTAACCAGAATTTCATTTATTGCCTTTTGCAGACCAGTTTCATAGAATCATAGAATCATGGAGTTGGAAAGAGACCCCAGGGGCCATCCAGTCCAGCCCCCTGCCATGCAGGAACCCACATCAAAGCACTCCCGACAGATGGCCATCCAGCCTCTGCTTAAAAACCTTCAAGGAAGGAGACTCCACCACACTCTGAGGCAGCATATTCCACTGCTGGACAGCTTGGACTGTCAGGAAGTTCAAATTGACAGAAGAAACGCCTCTCTTAGCTTTTGAGGGTGTTCTTCTTAGAGAGTCCTGTTCAGCTCCTGCTCAGAGGTCTGCTGCTCTTGACATCATGACTTCATCAGGGAGAAGGTGATTCCCTCATCCTTCATGGAGAAGAGGTTAGGCTTTGCCTTACCTAAAAATACAGACAACTTCTTCCAGGAGAGATCAGAGGAAGTTAGCTTGTTTCTATGTTGCAGCCCATATTATAAATGGAACTGCCAGACTTCATACTGTTCCAGAAGAGGGGGAATAATATATGGATGAGTGTTTGAGGAGGAATCAGAACAAGGCTTGGAAGGACATGGATGGGATTGTCTTGTAAAATCAAACTCACATTACAGTGTCCTGCTGTATAGATATCTTAAACACAGGGATGCCCTTGCCTTTGACAAAGTGAATATTGACTGTTTATTTGGAGCAACCTTGAGAGCTTTTTGGGGTTTTGTGTGTGTGTGTGTGTGTTAAAAAAGTAGGATATGAATTAATTAAATTAAAAATATGGAGAATGGGAAGGAATACAATTTTGATATGGACACTTACTACCAACACCTTGCCTGTAGACACAATGGATGTGCCCCGTATGGTTCTCCATTTCCTGAGATGTGATTCCTTTGGTTGTTCTGTGCTACAGTAGTTAGGCTAACCAGGGGAAGGTTGGCCTCCCCCCCCCCCCAGTAACCATCTGAGTTCTCAAGGCCACTTTGGTTGGAGCTAGATCTATGCAGAGCAGGGACTGCTTTGCCTACCTGTCACATCAACGGGAGCCAGTAGATTTGGGCCACCATTCACATTCACCCCACAGCTGTAAGTTCCAGTATCCATGGCGGTCAGCTCATCCAATGTAACTGTGAACTGACGTAATGCATGGCTGTCTCTAATGGAGACTCTGCCTGTTTTCTCTGGCTTCTCTGACCCTGAAGTCTGAACAATGACAGGGCAGTCTCTGTTAGTTCTTCTGCACCAATATTTTGCATTCGCTTCATACTTTTGATCGTAGGTACAGGGCACATGCACCGACATCCCTGGGGCTGCATGCACAGTTCCAGGGCTATTCAGACCACAGAAACACTCTGAAATATAAAAAGAAGTAAGCTATGCTACAACCCTTCTCCTTTCTAAAGGAATGCATTCAGTAGGGCAGGGTGGATAGGGGTATGATGAAGCAATGGTATTGCTACTACTGCCAAGGCTGATGAAGATGATGATAGATGATGATGATGATGACAACGACGATGATAAGAAGTAGTCTATCTTGCAGGATCATTGTAAGGATTATTTAAAAAAATGTTTCAGAAGCACTTCTAACACTTGGAAGATGTTATACAATATTAACTCTCACCACCTTCACTATCAGAATAACAATGTTAAGATTTGTCAGATATAGACAGAAGCTATAATGTCATCTAAGAATATCTCAAAGTTGCTCACTACGAAACCCACTGGGGCTGTTGATAAAGTTTTTAAACCTTCCAAAAACAAAATTCCTGATATTTAGCAGTTGATTTCAGGACCCAGTCTCATACCCGAGTCTCCCAATGGCATCTTTAAAATATTCAGACTTATTGTTAAACACCAGCTTTCTGACATTTATTGTGCTCAGAGCATATTCTTTTCTTATTTTTTGCAAACTGAGCATATCTTGCTAACCGACTGACAGACTACTTTCTAACAGGCTTTTGGCATCAAAACAAACCTACCTGGCAGGAGGAACAGTGAGACAAGCAAGGACAGCAAGGGCATTATCTAAAGCAGGCAGCTTCTCCCTTTCCACCCTCTTTTTTTCGCCGCTCTGAAGAAAGCTCACTTCTATCGGGGACAATTCACAACAATTCTTTACAGCATCTGCAGATGTTGCTGCTGTGATGCTGACAAACATGCTTTGCTGTTTCTTCTTTCTGAAGGTTGTTTCATCACTTCCCCTTGCTTCTTCCCATAGCATTTAAAGACTTTAGAGTTGTAAACAAATTGTAACAGAGGGGTGACTGGACTCAGTTGCAGGGCAGAAGTCTTGTGACTGGCAAGAACAGCCCAACAATGAGAGGTAGAGGAACACATATATAAAAAAGCAGAACTCAGCAAAGTTATTATTCTTATTATTAGCCTTTTGTGGGGCTACAGTTTCTAGAAACGCCCAAACAGCATGTGGGCATGCTGCCTGGAAGAATCTGGGATTTGTAGTCCAAAAGGGAACATTTTCAAGTTTTGGGGGGAAAAAACATAGATTTATCTGGTTTGTTCCTTTTGTCTCCTAGAGGAAGAGATGTGTGATTGAGTGCAAGGAGAACAGGAGACTGCTATAGCTTACCCTCCACCGGAATGTCCAGGGTCTAAGTTAACTGTGGGTTGCTTCAAGAGTTTTGCAAATGTGGCGTTCCTTCACATAAGCAAGACATTTCTAAATAACAGTGAGTAAGACTTGTGTCATGGTGCCTACATCTATGTCTCTAACAAATTGAAGACCATTCTTCTTCTTTTTCTTACAAGAGACTTTGGGAAAACTGATTAGCACCCTCTTTTTGATGAAAATTTGGTAGGATTGCAAGGGACAGGTTGCAATCTGGTTGTGAAACTGCCAGTCTACTACCATTGTGGGTCATGTCTTCTTTTGCTTCCTCTGCCATTACTGTTCTAACTTACATTTTTAAAGAACATCTATAAAATTTGGCTTTGCCACTGATTCCTGGATGCAGTTTAACCCTTGATGCACTTTTTGATTACGTTCTGTCTTAGTGGTTGCAGTAACTTAAGTATCATTCACCGTCCCTGGTCAGGCACCGTTCATTGCAAATATATTTTTTCCCACCACTAGATGTCTCTGTGTGTTTGCAATAGCACAGGACATCTATTAGAAAACTGGGAAAGAAAATCTGCAGGTTTCAATTTTTGCGGCTGTAAAGCAAGGAGTGTAATGGTTGTCCATTACTTTCAAGTGGTGAATTTACTCTGGTTTTTACAAGAGCTTTGCACAGGAGCTATTCAGAGTGCTGAATTCTATTCCCAAAATTGAAAGCAAAATCGGAAACTCTCCAGATTGTGGTCCTGAGACAACCTGTGTCAGTCCTCCATCTCGCAGATGAGAGGATATTTAAACCATAGAAGGACATTGAATGAAGCTGAATGGTGCTTTACAGGTGAGAAAGCTGTTGCCTTGAACAGTGTACAAGATCTCCAATTTGTGCAGGAAAGAAAGCTTTGATCTCATCTATGTTAATTTATGACAGCCAGCATGCTGTAGTGGTATGAGTGTTGGAATAGAGACCAGGGTTCGAAGGCCTGCTCAGCCATGGAAACCCACTGGTTGACCTTGGGCAAGTCACACCCTCTCAGCCTCAGAGGAAGGCAAGGGCAAACTCACTCAGAACAAATTCTGGCAAGAAAATCCAGTGATAGGGTTGCTTTAGGGTCTCCATAAGTCAGAAACCACTTTAAAGACCCCCACAACTGGAGCAGTGCTAACATATATTCTTTAAAGTGTTTAAAGGTTTAAACGGAAAAACTAAAATCTATTATTCACACAGCCTGGCTTTCTGTCTGCCTGGTTTACGCCTCCCCACCCCTGACCGTTGCACAAGAGATGGAGGCAGCTAAATTTATTTAGCCATACCCTCCAACATTTCACAAACTACTGGTGCACTTTAAACTCAGTTTGCAGCAACTGAAATAAGCTCAAGACAGAAGGGGAAAGAAGGAGGAGGAGAGGGGAAAAAATGGAGCATTTTAAAAGCAGCTTAAAAAGTGGGATGACAGAAGATTAATCGGGATTGTCCCTGCCAAGTTGGGACGGCAGCAGAGTATATGAACATGTAATTTATAGACACCAACATCAAGAAAAAGGGGCTTTGTGTATACACCCAGCCCATGCTCATATCCTATGTCCTCCTTCTGTTTCTCTTTCTTTTTTTCCCCTCTTTCTTTGTAACCATGCTTTTTAAAATCCAGTATAAAAATAAACCTCTTTTTCAACTGATTTGTGTGTGTATGTTGAATGCATGCATCTTTATGAAAGAATCTACAACAAATTTTGAAATAATTTTCAGAAGGAAACCCTACCCAGCCCTCCAGATTGGGCTTAATGATAATAAATAGTTGTCCCAGAGCATCATTTCATATTAAGCAGTATTTTTACAGACTAGGAAAAAATTTATTTGGAAAAGGAGGAAAGTGAAATGGGGAAGGGAGATCATTGATGCAACACCAAAGGACTTTCATGGTTGGTGGTTCTGGAATATAACAAGTTATTGTGTGCCTTCAAGGTGTTTCCAACTTATGGTGATCCTATGGCAAATCTATCATGGGGCTTTTCTTGACAAGATTTTCCCAGATTTTTCTATTGCTTTCCTCCAAGGCTGAGAGAATGTGACATGCTCAAGGTTACCCAGTAGGTTTCCCTGGCTGAGTGGGCATTCGAACCTTTGTCTCCCAAAATCCTAGCCCAATATCTAAACCACTATATTACATTGGATTTCTATGTAATCGTAGTACTTACTGGAAGGACTTTGCAAATGCAGAATATACATTTTCTTAGAAATGGGAAGTGAGATAGGATATAGGCCACAAAGAAGAATGATAGGTCACACATACTAATCAGGAAAAACTGAAAAACTCCCATTTAATCTCTTCTAAATATTCACACAGACGAAATTCCTCTTTCATGAGTCTCTTTACTCTTAGACTTTAGATTCTTCAGTATTTTGGTATGTTATTGCCCAGCTTTGTCTAAGTAGAATTATTATGAGGTACTAAGGCTTTGCTTTCTTCTCATATTGCTCCCTTCATATGAATGCCAAGGCATTTCCTGCAGTTTTAAACCGAACACTTCAGCTTTGTTCAAGGGTCAATGAGTGGGGCAGTCATGTCCATCCACAGTTATTCAGGCAGCTTCTGTACGTGGAATTGGAAGATAGTGTTCCTGTCAGGATTCACTCCTAGGATGAGAAAGAGATGGTACATTAAGGGCAAGAGGAAAAAAGAAAGATAATGATCAGTAAGAATGCATGGTTTATCAAAGAAGCAACATTTGAATGGAGCATTTGACTTCACCTTTCTCCCTTCTCTTAGAATTTGTGTTAGAATTTATCTTAAGAGCAATCTTTGTCTGTAAAGAAAAATCTGAGTTTTAACTGAATTTGAAGGGAGAACATTTTGTGTGTTATTAATGATTCTCTACCTTTATTTAACGTTTATTTCTTCTATTTTAATCCCTACGAATTATGTAGATGTAGTTACCAATATCAGGGATATTGCTTGGCAGCATGTTGATAGCAAACCCTCTGGGCTGTTTCACACATTTTGACAGGCAAATCTGACATGTTGTACAAAAAACATAGCGCAAGAAGGGGAAACAGGTGCCTGCCCAATGTTGCAGTTAGTCAGCAACATGAAGGGTGAAGGGAACTGCCATCTAGCAACATTTGGAGTGCTAGGTTTTCCGCCCTGCCTGACACATGCAGGTGGTTGGCAAACATACATTCCCAAGGCTTTGGATCATGGTGATACAAATACCAGGTAGCTTGGATGGGCCAAATCTGGCAGTCCTGTGCTATGTGATTTGTTAAAGAAGACTTTGGGATAGTTATGACCTAGCTTGATTCATGATAACAGTCCAAGAACTGGCACAATGTTAGGATTCCTGGTTGTGTATGCCAGCCTGCTTAAACTATCTCTAGTAGATCTGCAGATCAGGATGTTATGGATCTGGCAGGGGGAATAACTTTCCCTACTAGTGGATCCTCTTCTTTATAAAGGTTCCCCCCCCCAAAAAAAGAATGAATGATATGATGTCACCAGTCAAGATGCATTGCCTGACACACTCTAGCCCAGAGCTTTCCAAACTTTTCCAGTTGGTGACACACTTTTTCGATATGCATCATTTCACGACACAGTAATTCAGCTTTACTAGCAAACCAGAGGTACCCAGAGGTGTATCTAGGGTGGGGAAAGGCAGCCCCCTGATCCTGACCCATTGCTATCACCCTTGCCAGATAAGGCCCCAGCGAGAACAATGGCAGAGGAAGGGTAGCCCCTTCCCACCCAGTCTTTGCCTGCAGCTGTTGCGCTTGCTGGGGAACGGCCCCAGCGAGAGCGACGGCACTGAGCTAGGCTTGGGCGGGGGGGTCTTTCTCTGCCATGGAGGCGACACACCAGCATACTACAGGTGACACACTAATGTGTTGCAACACGCCATTTGGAAAGCCCTGCTCTATCTTGCTGCTTGGGGAATTTTTTTGGCCATATTTGCCAAGGACTCCTTCCTTCAACCCAATCTTAGTTAAAAAGTGGGGGGGGGGAGTACTTTTAGACTATTTTTTGGTTGAAGCCCAGAAGCACAGAATGCAAAAAAAGCTCACAAAAGTCCTTAAAATATAAACAATAGTTTTGCAGCCATGCAATCCTTCATGTGGGGAAAGTTTACTGGGAAATATCTTTTTTAAAACAGAAGAAAACACAGCACACTGTAGCCCAAATATGTCAAAGAATTATTCTCCCAAGATGACCAAATTGAGGCTGTCATAATTTGGACATATCATGAGAAGACCTGAGTTGCTAGAAAAGACACTAATGCTTGGTAAGGTAGAAGGCAGCAAGAAAAGAGGAAGAGGAAAGGAGGAAGACTGCATTACGGACAGAGAGACTCTATCAAGGAAGCCACAGCCCTGAATCTGCAAGACCTGAGCAGGGCTGTTGGTGAGAGGGTAACTTGAAGGTCTGTCATCCGCAGGGTCATCAGAAGTCAAAGTCAACTTGCCAGCAGGTAACAACAACAAAGGCTCGAGGAACAGCAACCATCGTACATCTAATGAATTTAAAACAATGCCAGTGAAGTTACTTCCAGTTAGTTACACCTTACCTACCTGAGGAGACTCTTCTTGAGCACATGCAGATTTCATTATGGAAGACTACATGAGAGTCAATATATTGACCTCCAATATGATATTAGTAGAAAGGCAACCTCACACTCCCTGGGAATTATCAAACGTTTATTTTTGTGGAAAAAAGATGACCCCTTTGCAGAGAAGAACTATTTTCTTTTCCAATAAAGTGATTATGTTCAACTCCTGGTGTCAGCAGTCTAGCCAGCAAGTCAGAAAACTCTTTAGTACCTGAACCCACTTTCTTTTCAGCTCCAAATATGCATCACAAAAGAGCTGGCTGCTTAGAACTATTTTTTAAAAAGGGCTTAAGTTTGGGATGTGCACTGAAAGATGAAACACAGGTTGTCCAGTGTGATGCCAACTTATCATGTGTTCTTCTGGGGATACCACTGAGTTTTATGAGAATGAACAGGGATTTCTCACATATGGTCTATAGTATCCATTCATATCTGGTTTATCTTCCAGCAGTTAAATCTCCTGTGTCAGATGGGGAAGTCTGGGAGTTAAGGAAATGGCTGAAAAAAGGTTGTTGGTTACCTTTTGATGTGACTACTTGGAGCTGCTCTTGTCATTCTGGTGCGGCTTGACCCCAGGGCGTCTTCCTTTCCTGTACCACACATGTACCCAAACTCCAGCAGCTATCATGGCCAGGCAGACGGGAATTTTCAAGATGACCAGGAGTAGAAAATTGGTGTTGATGAGCTGGATGCTAAAGAGGGACATGTTCCACTAATTTATTTGCTGAACTCACTTTTGTAATAACAAATTTGCCATCCATCTAGAAATTTACCATACATTTATTTAACTTCTATCTTGGGGGACTTTATTGTTTTAAATAAAGGTTAGAAATAGGAGGAGTAAATACGTGAATGAATGAATGAATGAATGAATGAATGAATGAATGAATGAATGAATATGCACTCCTATTATGGGGTGAGAGTGGCAAAGAGGAATAAGGATAGCAGAATCTTCTCTAACCTGGACTTCTCCATGCGTGCTGGACAAGAGCACCTATCATCTCAAGCCAACACAACCAACGGCCATGCTGGCTATGGAAACTGTAGTTGAGAACATCTAAAGAGGGCCCTTATGGAGAAGGCAGATTCAGACTACAACCAGATGTAGACTACAACCCAAGCCCAAGCCACTGGTTGGCATTCAATCATATTTAGCATCTAGCCTTAAACCAAAGCTACGTCTGGAATCATTCCTTGAACATACAGGATGCAGATAGTGTTGGTACCTTTCAGGAGCTATAGTAGATTTTCTTGAGTCTTCTGTTGCTCGTTCTCTGTTTCCAACAAGGTCAGAGGAAGGGGGTGATGAAGCTGTGGAGAAGAAATCATGCTGTCAAATCCTGATCTAGGAGATATGAAATATTTCTTTATCGAATGAATGATTAAAAGAAGATTTCAGACTTCCCAAATTGTCCTCAGGATGGTAGAATATAGGGTTAAAGTTGCATTATCCAAATATCAGGAAATAAAAGGAAGGACTGTAATTTCAGGTGAAGAACACATGATATGTGGCCTACTTGTGGCCTCTAATAATTATTATAATTACTAATGCTACCAGATCTCTCTCAAGGGTTTCTCCACTCCTTCTGCTGAATTTGCCACATTACTTTGTTAAAGACAGCAACCTTAACATGCCTATACTCAGTAGTTGCCATTTTGCATGTCTATCTAAGAGTTTAGGCACATTCTATACCATATCATTTCCTGTTTGTTGGTCTCATTTTAGTGTATTTCTACTCTACTCTGGTACTTTCCTCAGCCATTTACAGATGTCCTCACTGAAACAACACTAAAAATACAGTAAAAGAAATCAGTAAAAATAATCATTGCCATTAAAGCAGGTCCATAACCATATCATAGAATCATAGAATCATAGAGTTAGAAGAGACCCCAGGGACCATCCAGCCCAACCCCCTGCCATGCAGGGATACACTTCAAAGCATTCCTAACAGATGGCCATCCAGCCTCTGCTTAAAAACCTCCAAAGAAGGAGACTCTACCACACTCCAAGGCAGCATATTTTACTGCTGGACAGCTCTGACCATCAGGAAGTTCTTCAGGTTCAGGTGGAATCTCCTTTCCTGCAGCTTGAATCCATTTCTCCTTGTCCTGGTCTCTGGAGCAGCAGAAAACAAGCCCGCTCCCTCCTTGACATGACATCCCTTCAAATATTTAAACATGGCTATCATGTCCCCTCTTAGTCTTCTTTTCTGCAGACTAAACATACCCAGCTCCCTAAGCCACTCCTCACGGGGCATGGCTTCCAGAACCTTTACCATTTTGGTCACCCTCCTCTGGACACATTCCAGCTTGTCGATATCCTTCTTGAATTGAGGTGCCCAGAACATCAAATAGATCAGACAATTAAAAATTGCAACCAATAAGCATCTATTAAAAGCTTTGGGAAATAAAAATGGTTTGACTTGTTGGCCTGAATGATAAAACTCCTGTGAATAGCCAAACACTAGGACAAAGCAAGCTACCTTCTTTACCAAGAAGATTGTACAGTGGCTCTTCCACTTTCATGAAGGTTTAAGGTGCAGAACCCTTGTGAGAGTGGAAAAACCATGAATAACTCCCCCAGCATTCCCCCTCCCATTCCCTTGCCTTTTGTCTGGGCACACCTGCCTTCCGTCTCCACACCCAGGCAAAAGACAAGGGAATGGGAGGAGCACACATGCCTTCCCTCTCATTACCTTGACTTTTGCTCTAGAGCACATTCTCCACACTCAGATAAAAGGCAAGGGAACGGGGGAGAGCTTGCGTGCCTCTCCCTCTCCCCATTCTCTTGCCTTTTACCTAGGTGCAGAGAAAGAAGGCATGTACGTTCAGCAAAAGGCAGTGGAATGGAATGGAGAGAATGGAGCCAGGGGAGAGACATGCACATGCCTGGTGAATCAAATTCATGAAGGTCAAACCCGAGAATGTGAAGGGAGGTCTGTACTTCCATGCTTGTCTCAATTTATTTTGCTTCTGCTACTCATGCAGCTGGACAAAACTGCATATTGGTTCCTAGAAGTCCACCTTCTCTTTAGCTTCAGAGATGTCACCAGGATTGTCTCGTTGTATATGTGTCTTCAGGTCTCCTGTTGACTTACGATAATCCCATGAATATTGTAGGGTTTTCTTAAGCAGGGAGTACTCAAAGGTGTTTTGCCATTACCTTCATCTGAAATATAGCTGATGGCACCTGGTATTTGTTGGCAGTCCCCCTTCCAAGTGTGAACAAGGCCTGATCCTGCTTAGATCAGAGGGAGTCTAGTGCCTTCAGGATATTTAGGCCTGTGCTTCAAATCTATCTTTGCAACCCTGGGGACTAGAAACATTCCCTCCTTTAAAACTGAAACTTCAGATTTCGGAATGCAGAAGTCAAGCATAACCAATACACAATCACAGCACAGTCCTCTTTTCAGATTGAAGCTACAGTACACAGGCTTTCAATGTAAGTATGTGGGCTTTTCCCCATACTACAGTGTACCTGTAGTAATGATAATCTCCACTTGGTGTGAGATGTCGTAGCTTCGCCTCTCTACCCCACAAAGATATGTCCCAGCATCTCCATCAGTGAGGTTCTCCACAGTCACACTGAATTCACGAAAAGTATGGTTATCTCTGATGGATGTGTTGTTCACCTTCACCTCTGCCTCTGACCCTGTTGTTCGGACAAGACGGTTGCTAGAACAGAATTGAGGACTTTCTTCTCTGCACCAAAATTTTACAGATTCTTCGTCACCTTTTCTGTATTTACACTGCAGGGACACTGAGCCACCAAGGTGTCCAGCAACTCTGTGGGGACCCTCCAGTGCCCAGCAAGCTGTGGAAAGTAGAGAGAAATGGAGAACCATTTACACAGTAAAATGCAAAGACGATGTGGAGTGTTTGGGGATCCCTCTCAGAAGTCTATACCCTGGGTGGACTCAGTTGGGAGAAAAACCAAGAGAATGTTGAGAACAGCCTTTCCCAACCTGCTGTGATCAAGGAAATAAATCAAGTCATTCTTGGGTGTCTACATGACTGAATGAGAAAACAAGAAAGATAACATATTTTACTGGCATAACTCGTCCATGTTAATATCACAAGGTGATATAATTTGAGGAAAAGTCCAAGGGAATTTTTTTAAAAAAACCAGTTATTGAAAATCATTTATATCATAGCATATTACCATATAACCGTACCATTTATATCATACCACTTTCCAGGCTGCATTAAAACAAGACAGTAAAACCCAAACAATAGATGTAGCCCATATGAATATCAACTGCTATTATCAACAAGACTACCAATGTAACCTCTTTTGGGAGGGAGTTCCACGGGTGGTACAACATGAATTGAGGAGGCCCTGTTCCTTGCTTCAGGATCCTCATACAAATTGTTGCCCTTGGGTTCTGATTTCTTCAGCTTTCTGCTCATGCCTTGTTTTCAAGATATGTGCATTTTGCCAAAAGTAAGAGAAAAAAGGGCAGAATGGGCTGAAGGACTTTTGCTAATATGCCTGCCCCCCTGCTGTCTCTTTCTCAAACTGATGTTAACTAGTGCCTAGTCTAATCTATCTCTGAGATACAGTTTTTGCTCACCTTGGGAAAGAGTCCAAATCAAGCCACAGAATAGCTTCATTCTCCTTGCTTAGATAAGTTACTTTTCAGAGAAATTTGGTTCCTCCGAGCTCTCTCCAGGAGCCGGTATTGTTTGCCTCTCAGAGCCAAATGCTACAGCTTCTCTCACTGTCTCTCTTGCTGTTTTTTCTCCAGGGAGAGGAGAAGTCAGGTCTTACTCACTTTATGAAAACACATGACTTTTAATTTTCTATGAAAAGGAGAAGTGAATGATATACAGTAGAAACCACAATTTTACACTCAGACTTGTTTTCTTCAAGAGAATTGTAGGAAATGTTTGGGACATGTGAACAAATGTGAAAGTAAAACTTTCCTCCCTCGTTATTCTACTCTCAGCATGTTTACTGAGTTTACTATATGGGAATCATCTTAACAAATGTTGATGTTGACTAGGATGTTCTGAGATTATCTAATTGCATGTACAAGCAGTAGATGTTACAAGACCAGAAAAGTACAGTCAGCCCTCCACATTTGCGGGTTTGACATTCACAGATTTGATAGTTTACGAGTTTCTCCAATCCCTGTCCTCCCACCTCAAGTGCTTCTTTTTTGGGGGAACCTTCTCTCTTGGTGGCTCCAATCAGGCCGCATAGCCTTTTACAAACCCACCTCTGGTCCTCCTCTTCCTCTACCAGTCTCTGCCAGGCCAGCTAAGGATGGCTCTCTGCCCAAATTCTCAGCACCACAAACCCTGTACCCAGGCTCCACACACACCCAAGGAAGGAGATGGGCAAGAGAGAGGAAGTACAGGACCACCATGCCAACCATCTCCTTTCCCTGACCTGGTTTAGACCCTGGATGCCCACTTTCCCCACCCGTGCCTCAGCCCCCTTCCCACAGACACACAAATATTGTTATCTGCGAATTCTTCACTTTTGCCAGGGTCCTGTGTCCCTAACCCTAGCAAATGTGGAGGGCCAAGTGTATATAGATTTTTACGATTATGGATGAAGGGCATTATGTGCCAATTAATTTAAATTTGCAGTATTGCCTAATATATCTTGCTGATTGATGGTTTTGACCATGGTATCTGCAATTTAAGTATGCATGATTTCAGACATAGTTCCAGTGTGGTGTAGTGGTTTGAGCCTTGGACTTCAACTCTAGGGTTTGATTCCCTGCTTAGCCATGAAAACCAACTGGGTGACCTTGGATGTGTCACACACTCTCAGCCCCAGAAAACCCTATGATAGATTCACCTTAGAGTTGCCATAAGTCAGAAATGACTTGAAGGTACATAACAACAACAACAATTTCAGATATGAGTTTTTGATACATCTACAAACTTCACTGCAATGGTTGTGGCAACTTTTTATGTACCTTACACTTCAAGGATTTGTGGCCTAAAAGGATCTCTTTCACTCAGGCTTTGTTCCTGGTATAAATATAGTGGTATCTACTCCAGAGCAGTCAAGTAAGATCTTGGTGATTCCCAGTCGATTGGTGCTGTGGAGTATCTTACCAGCACCAAATATTGGCACAAGCAAAGAAATTATCCTTGTTAACAGGCATAGCTTTTTAACACTTGGAACTTTAAAAGCTATGCTTAACCAACACATAAATAGATACTTTGGGGGCATTGTGGAAGGAGTTATCTAGTGCCTCCTTGTGTAACACCTTTGCCCTGCTTGCAGGGATCGTTCCTTGATGTCACTCCACCATCCTGGTAACAATGTTGGATTGCTACCCATATGTTTTGGAGTGTATTTTATATTGTGGATTATTTGAAGGACTGTATACTCCCCTACAAACCAGCCCAGGCTTTAAGATCTGCTGGAGAGTCCTTTCTCTCTGTCCCACCACCTTCAGAGGTGCATTTGGTAAGAAACACAGGAGAGAGCCTTTTCAGGCTGTCCCCAGGCTCTGGAACTCCCTTCCAAGAGAGGTCAGGCTGGCGCCCTCCCTGCCTGCTTTCTAGAGACAACCAAAGACATTCTTATTTTGGCAGGCATTTAATATGTGATATTATGAAGAAAGGTGTGGTTATTTTAACTGTGATTTGTTTGTTCTTTTTAATATATATTTTAATTTTGTTTTAATTACTACTGTTGTTTAATATGTGTTTTAACTTTTATATGTTATAGTTTTAACTATGTTTTCTTTTTAAACTATTGTAAGCTGCTTTGAGTCCTTTTGAGGAGAAAAGCAGGGTATAAATAAAGATCATCATCATCATCTATGTTGTGAGTTGCCTTGAGTGGCATATACATCAAATACGTACATACATGCATACATACATTTTGCCTAAACTGCAGTGTTGAGGTGATATTCCACATCCTTACTGAGCAGGAATATTTGAGAAATTCTGAAAGAAGCCACAAAATGTCTTCATGTGCTTGACTGAAATACTTTCAGAAAGTCCTAAACATCTGTACATTTTTTTGAAAAAATAGTTTGCCTCAGTAAAGCAGCTCACTGTGGTGAACCCCAACTGTGGCCACAATAGTATAGATCTGTCAGGGTAAAATGGCAGATAGCAACCCAAGATGATGTGGGAATTGTCCCAGCAGACTGGTGTCAAAGGATGGAACCAGAGGTCAGGATAGGAGAAAAAGTTAGGACTGAAGAAAAAACCAGGAGACAGGACTGGAAAGGAAGTCAGGATCAAATAGCTATGCATTTTAAGGATTTCCAGCCCAGTTGTTGTCCTGACAGAAGATGAATGGCATTTGAGTCAACTGGCAAAGGCTTTCTGGACCAGGGGAAGGAAGTCCATGTTGACAGTCCAATAAATGACCTTCCAGCAGGAACAATTGTTATAGCAGGGGAGCAGGGTGGGCTGGAGGCACAGAGCCAGTATTCTGGAGGGATAAGGCATTTATTTACTCTATTAATCTTTGTACCCAGTCAGTGTGTGACTAAAAACTGGAATTTACACCAGAAGATCCTGGTTATTGAGGTAGCATTTGAATCCTGTGGTGTCACTCAACTCCTTGAAGAGCTCAGCAGACAACAAGAGTTTTGGGAAAAGTTGGTTTTTATGGACTAAAACTCTAAAAAGCAGCATTTCCAAGCTCTGTTCAACATCCCACACAAATGTTTAGAATTCTGGGAGAACTTTTGGACCAGCAAATATAGATTGGGGTGGTGGAGAGTTTTATGGGCACAAAGTGAGGGAGACAAAACAGGCTTTGTTTCGGTGCCAAAAACACTTGTGGGGAAGAGGTAAAACCCTACAATAGAGAAGAGGGAGGCCACAGAATAAACCTGAGGGTTTCTGCAAGTTAGCCGCAGCCTAAGTTTATTTGCTGAGCAGGGATGGGGAAAGTGCAGCTCTCTGGATATTTCTGGACTGCAGCTCCCAACAGTCTGAGTCAGCTTAGTCAATGATGAGGAATGCTGGGAACATTAGCTTTTAGAGGGTCTCAATTTGCGCGCGCGCGCGCACACACACGCACACACACACACACGTGCCCAGTTTAAATGATTATTTTTTGTCCTGACTTTCAGGGAGAAAGGCCTCCAGATCAGCTCAAATAAAGCAAAGCTTTCCAAACTGTGTGTCGCGACACATTAGTGTGTCGGCTGCAGTGTGTAGGTGTGTTGCATGAATGTAACAGGTGGATGGGCTGCCTCTTCTGCCATGGCAGGCTAGGCCTGGGTGAAGGAGCTGCCCCTGCCACTGCTGCTGCTCTGGGCCAAGGAAGACCCCTGCAAGGGTGGTGGCAGGCCAGGCCCAGGCGGAAGGGCTACCTCCACTCACTAAATTACTTACTGAATTACTGTGTTGTGAAATGATGCATGCGTAAAAAGTGTGTCACCAACATGAAAAGTTTAGAAAGCTCTGATACAGACAAATAAAACCAAGACATTCCTCACATAGACAGAGTTGGTGCTTTAAGCTGCACTTAAAAACATGTATTATTTATTAATATTTTATTTAGTTGCTTGCCAAGTACTATTCTGTTTGTCTGGTTAGTTGCTTCTGTTTCCAGGGTGACTTACACGACATGTTTAGCAGTAACAGTAGTAATAATAATGGCCAGAATCCCCTATGGCAGTTAGGAATGTGTAACCTAGAGTTAGCACAGTCATAGCTGCTATTCACAATCCCTGCACATTGTGTAGTTTAGGGGATACGCTGTTGTCATTGTGTGCCTTCAAGTCATTTTCAACTTAAGGCAAACCTATCAGGGGGTTTTCTGGGCTGAGATTGTGTGACATGCTCAAGGTCACCCCATGGGTTTCCATGGCTGAACGGGGAATCAAACCCTGGTCTTCAGGGACATAGTACAGAACTCAAACAACTACACCATGCTGGCTCTCAATACACAGGGACCATGGAAGTCCCCCAATCCCCAGTTACCAGGCAGCAGCTGCTGCAATCAGTGGAGATCTGTTCCCCTGATGATCCAGAAGTTTCTGGCTGACAGTGCCACCCTCCCTTGTGTGAGAGATCTCCAGTGTGAGGAGAAATTGTGACAGATCTCCTGTTTCTGTCGATTGTAATGGAAACTGCTCATGGGAGGGTGTGGAAATGGTGGTCACCTGTTTCTGGAGTGACAGGGAAACAGACTCTCATTAATCTCAGCAGCTACTTCCTGGAAAGTGGGGATTTGGGGGAACTGGAATTCATTGTGTAGCACCATAACTACTGAGCTTATTCATGTATATCTCCCATACAGGACCAATAATAATAATAATAATAATAATAATAATAATAATAATAATAATGTGATAGGTATCTCTGGGATAAATAGGTACTCTGGGAGCAATTCCAAACAGACTGACAGAAATTACCCAGATAAGATCACGTTGGCACAATTACAGTAAATGGTGCTACTTGGAATGCACTGTGCTATCTGACGATAGCTTACTGATTCCTAGGATAGAACCTTGGATAGAATCTGAATCATGGATGGCCACAATCTCCAGGTAAGACTGGTAACACCTGGTAAGATTGTGGTAAGAGCTGGTATGATTGTGAAACTGAAATAATGATGGCAACAACATCAACAACAACATGAAGAGAAGGAGGAGGAGATCCAAAAAGAAGTATATAAAAATGAGCTTGTGAAAGCAAGACTGCAACAACTGTCATCAGAAATTAAAAACTCCTTTCCTGGGAAAAGGATGGATGGATGGATGGATGGATGGATGGATGAAAATTAAAAAATAATCTATAGCTGGGCAATAACTTTCTTGGCACCAACAAAAATGTGCAGACTTTAAACTATCCCAGAACTCTTCATGAGGGTAAGTGACATGAACAACTAGAGGATGGGATTAAAAACAGAAAAGTTGTTTTCAAAGGCTAAATATTGTGCCCTGTGGCCTGTGGTTAAACTGAATCCCAGTATGGAGGCAGAACCACAGAAAAGGTCTGATCTCTGTCTGTTCCCTGCTGCATCTTTGGTCTTGGGAACACCTCAAGAAGAGCCTCTAGGGACAGTCTCTGCAAGAGTGGGCAAGCTCCTGTGGAGGCAGGGAGTCCTTCAGAGCGATTCCACTCTGTGAAGAGCTTTGAGAGGAAGCACCAGCACAGTGAACTGAGCTTTGAATAGACCAGAAGCCAGTGTGTTTCTTCTAAGCATAGGGAATAGAGGTGAACCCGGGGGGGGGGGCAAGTAGGGTACATGCCCCGGGCACCAATGTCAGGGGATCACAAAAAAACTATACATGTAGAGGTGGGGGTGGGGGGTAAGAAGGTAGGGGCACAATGTCCACACTTGCCCTAGGTGCTGTTTATGCTAGATATGCCACTAATAGGAAAACAGATTTCCAGCATCCAGTCCAATCTAGCAGTTGCTCTTAGGCCATTTCTGCACGGGGTAAGTAAAACAGTGCAGTGCATCCTCCACAGAGGACGTCTGCACCTTGGAGCGGACTGGGTCTGGACCACTTACCGTAGATCCGCACCTCAATCCGCTCTGGAACAACCCCAAGTGGTCCTCCAGCGTGTTTTTGAAAGACCTGATTTTTCCAGTCTTTCAAAATGCCAGCGCGCGCCATTGCGTGCCTGCTCTCCGGTGCAGATTTGCTGGCTCGCACAAATGCAAGCCTGCGATCTGTGGAGGGCGGGCTTTAGGCTGGCGAGCTTCAGCGGTTGGTTGGGACCCACGACCAACCGGAAGCCGCCATTTTGGACACCGGAGCAGTGCGGATCTACGACCACGCGCTGCTCCGATTCACCCCAGACCAGACAGGACCAGACTGCCAGAAGATCTGGTGAGTAGCAGCAGGGAGAGATTCCCTTGCCTTGTGTGGAAATGGCCTTAGTTGCTTATGTTGTTTCAGTTCTCACAGTATGAATGCTATAGTTTAAAAAGTGAGCATGCACTATAGTGAAAATGAGGGAAAGTACTGTCTTTTGAAACAGCTGGAATTTCCAGACTGTTTCCTGCAGCACTTCTATGTACAAAGCATAATGTGTTGCAGTAATCTAATCTAAAGGTTACGAGTGTGGGACAACTCATGCTAGACTGTCTGGTAAGCAAAGAGTCAGCCCCTTTGAACTCAGAAGAACTTTATGCCAACTGAACAGACAGGACTGAACTCTACATAGCTGGAAGACTTACTCTGTGAGCATGGTTAAGATTAGCAAGAACATGGTGAAGTGTTCTTTATACTTTTCTCTTCTCACCCACAGCTAGAACTGCTACATGTCCCTGTATCCCCTCCAACACTTTGCACTTGAAAACCAAGACATGAGTGGCCACGCAATACACCAGAGTGAGGTCCTGCTGGCAAAAGTTATCAGTGAGAAAGAACACATAAGCCAGGAGAGGCTGTAGCAGTTTGCTTTAGCCTGAGTCTACTGGTAAAAATAAGATTCCTCCTCCTCCTCCTCCTCCTCCTCCTCCTCTCCTTTTCCCGCTGCTGAGTTAGAACTCAGGCCATTTCTGCACTAGAGTGTTATAGTGGTATTATCGCACTTTCAACAGCCTAAGGAATCCTGGAATTTGCAGTTTAGAGAGCAGCCGTAAAGGCCCTTCCCTAAACCTCAAAGGCCTCTCCCTAAACTGCAAACCCCATAGGATGTTGAAAGTGGAATAATAGCACTAGTGTAGGAATGGCCTTAAAAACTTCATAGTCCTTTTCTCCATCCACCAGTATCAGGGCTGATGAAATAACAGGGGCCATTTCTGCACTAGGCCCCTCTCTGAACTGCAAATCCCAGGATTCCATAGGATGTTGAAAGTGGAATGATAGCGCTATAACAGTCTAGTGCAGAAATGGCCTTGGTCTTGGTCAGGGTGAATCTGGTCTGCAGGGATCAGAAGGGAATGGTGGAGCACAGGATAGACTCAGAGGGATGCAGGCAGCTGCAAGCGAAAGAGTACAGGGTTGATCTCAACTGTGATGGAATGAGCCCAATGAAGTAGCTGTTCAGGTTCCCTCAGAGGAAACAGGTAGACAGACAGTGAATGGACAGATTGAGCTGGTTGCCCACTTAGTCCCAGTAAAATGTTTGCATGCCCATGTTGTGAACTCCAGCTGTTCTTGCAGGTGGAACTGGGCAGCCTGAATTTCCTGCAGTAGCTGATCAGTTGTTAGGATGGAAGACTGGGATGCTGCAGTGGAGAATAGGTGAGGGTGTACCCATAGTTGCCAAAGAATGGGGTTTGTTGTGAGGAGGTGTGAAGGAAATTGTAGGTGAACTCAGGAAGAGGTAGCAGCTCTACACAGTACTGTTTCAGGGCGGCATTGGTACGCTCAGACTGGCTGTTCAATTGTGAGTGGAGCTCAGGAGACAGGCAGAGGGTTTCACCCTCAGCTGTTGGAATATGTTCCATCAGAACTAGGCAGTGAACTAGCATTTATGTTTCTTGTTCACCTTGGAGATTGGTGCAAGGAATAATCATGAGCAATCTTACTGGTCTAATGGAGACTCTTTTTGCTTCCTTCCAGATTCCGAGGATGTTCATTTGTTTGTTTACAAAAATGGGTGTTTTATGGATGGTGGACAAAGAATGAAATATATAAAATAGAAAACAATAAAGAATTACAGAGCAACACATAATACAACCAGGGTAAAAGCTGGAGGAAGGCAACAAAAATGATACGACATAAAGAAAAACACCAGTAGAACAAAATGGTTCAAAGATCCAAATCAATATAAAACCGTTTTTTAAAATGCTTTGTGGTATAAAACATTGACCTTCTGCCATTTCTTAAGTGGTAAAATTGACAACTGCCTCTTTAGATAAAATCAAAACCTCAAAGGATACTAGCAACATCTGATCCGAACAAGAGACTGCCTGATCTCACACTGGAGGGATGAGGCCACCAGACTGTGGGCCACTGGTGATTTAAAGCCAGCCATAATCTATAGCTGAATATGAAGCTGTCTGGTTCTCTCCTGGCTATGCTTTTGGGAAATAACGTGATTTCATCAGAACAGCCAGAAATTGTGGCTGCTTTGAAGCAGCTGCTGTTGAACCCAGCTCAATGTCAGCCAAAGGATGTGCATTTAAGCCACACAAAGATTATGAACTGTGGCCTGGGGTTTTCAATCTCTTTTGGGGAGAAGACGGGACTATGGAAGAGCCTAACCATCATAATGTGAATCACTGAAATGACTGCTCATCGGGTGGAAACAAAAGGCATAAAACTATTTGGGTCAGTGCTCAGAGGAACATCGCTTTAAGGAAATGCAATTAGATTTCATGCAGAAATTCCAAAGGAGGTTAAGGAAATATCTCTGAGCACTCGCACACATCTGTGGGGATCCTTTGTGACACTGCTGGATGCCATTGCTCTCAGGTACAACGAGAATTAGAAAAAAGATGCAGGGATGGACAAAGAGTGAGACAGACCATGAGTGTGCAGACTATTATAATCTGCCTTTTTAATCAGATTATAATAATCTCAATTACTGCAAATATCCCTCATGCATGCTTAGAAATACTCAGAATCTGAATCAAGTAGCAATACTGATGGGGAAAATTGCTGAAAGATTGTTTAGATTCTTTTTAGCCCATTTGCTCTTATTAGATGAGCTCTGGCCAAAGTCAAATGGGATTAAATCCTCCTGATTTTAATGGGAGAGTTTAGTGTGCTGTCATTTCCCTCATACTGAAATAAATGTGATTCCAAAGTGCTTTGCTGTGGTGTAGCCCTTTTTTTTTCCTACAGCCCAATCAAGATATCGATCAGTGGATACTGATGTGTTTGTTTTGTTGCATTTTGAAATGTCAAACTGTCTGAATATTGTACTACTGCATCTAGTATTTCTATTTTGTTTGCCATCTTGGGTGGACTTGATCTAGAACGGTTGCTTGTAAATATTTATAAAAATAAATAAGTCCAATAAATATTGATGGTGCTCTACAGCACAGTGGCAGAGCTTGGAGTGTGTGTGTGGGGGGGAGGGGGCAGGGCTACGGAGTGATGGATGTGGCCACTGTGTGTGAGGCCAAGGCTGTGGGATGTGGGAGAGTGGCCAGGGCACACAGGGGCATGGCTACGGGCCAGGACGCCGCAGAAACATTGCCGCCCGGGGCGAATCGCCCCCCTACCCCTGTGTCCCTACACGACTGTTACAGCATAAGCATATGGGAATTATGCAGCCTTCCAGACATGGCTGTATTGCAGCTCTGGACAGCCCTAGACAGTATAGTCAATAGTGAGGAATACGGGAGTTGCAGTCCAATGATCTGTGGAGGACAGCACAACCCCTAGCCTTGCTGTAAGTGGTAGGTATCTGACACAATGACTTGCAGTCAGAGGTCTGGGGAGAGAAAGAGAAATGCAGAATGAATAAGGGGTGAATGTGAAGTTTATTTCACGTAGATTATGTGTTTCTGGTGAAGAGGATGTGTGTGTGTGCACGCGCGCACACGTGTGTGCACGCAAGACGATGCAATTGCTTCCGTGTCATTCCAATGAAGTCTTCAGAACAGGGAGCCTCCTCTCACATTTTTCTTGAGAGTTTTGAAGCCCCTCAGTTTTAATTAAAGTGAAAAAGGTGACAACACAGCTCTTAGTGCACCGTTTGAATCTTCTACTTGCGTGTATGTGTGTTGGGGGGGGGATGAGCAGCCATAACAACCATGCTGATGGAACTCTGCATGTAGGACCATGAGGCCATATGTCAAAGAGAGGCACATGACCCTACAGTTTCATATCACCAGAGGCCGCCATTTTATTTGAGCATTGGCTGCTCCATTACATGCCTACATATTTTCAGCCAGGTTCATAGTGAGGAATGTGGGACAGCTTACATACCTTCCAACTGTTCCGATTTGGCATAGACAGTCCCACTTCATTTCTCACCCCACTCTTTCAGCTGCTTTTAAAATGTGTCCTTCTTCGACTTTCCCCCTTTGTCTTCACCTTACCCCAGTTGCTGCAAACTGATATCAAAGTACACAAGTAGTGTGTGCACTCAGTGAACTCTGCGGGAAAGAGGAGAGGAGGGAGTGGAATTTTGTCCTTCTCAGTAAGCTCAGGCAAAAGGAAATGGTTGCAACATCTCCTAGCTTATCTGTTCTTCCTCATTAATAGTATTTGCCATCTTGACCAGACTCCAAGGTTGCTTGGCCACACCTGTCTTGGTTTTCATCTTTGAAATGTTGGAGAGCACAATCTACCCACCAATCTTCAGTCCAGCCAGGCTTCTCCTAGTGTTCTTCCTGAGTTGATGTCAAGAAAGATCAACATTTATTATTTACTGCAAAAAAGGAACTACCCAAGGTATCCTTAGGAGGGAGTTCCAGAGTCTGGGAGCAGCCATGGGGAAGGCTGTTTTGCTTGTTCCTACCAAATATGCCAGTGAATGTGGCGGAATAGAGGAAAAAGTCTCTGCAAAGATCTTAGAGCCCAGACATGTCCCTACTTCCACTTCAGTTCTCAAAATTTCTCATAGTCCTTCCAGTCTAGAATTTTAGAATGTTAGAGGAGGTCTTGTTCAGACTCATCTGATGCATTCATTAGGACTTACTCCTTGCTGCGCATGCATGATATTGCAACCTTAAGACCAATTACATTTTTGGAAACACAGCATTGGTTGTTCAGAAAGAAGGTGCTCAAACTTCTCAAACTGAGCTTGGAATAAGAAATTCTTCTACTGACATTTACATACTGGCTGCGCTTTCACACTTCTGGCAGAGACAGTTCTGCTCAGATTGTCACCATTGAGGAGGAATTTGCAACCTGATTTCAGCAATTGCTCAAAAAGAACAAGAACAGAGAAAACGAAATGATTCACACTTTTGTCTCCCCCTCTTTTGTGTAATGCATCTCCTGCAAGTAGTTGCAAAGACATTCTTGCTAAGTGATAGGATTGGATCTGGGGAAAGGCAGGCATTGGAGGTCTAAGGCAAAGTAGGAGAATCTTTGGTGCTTCAGATGCTTTGGCTTGAAACTCCCATCAGCCTGACCCAGCATGGCCAATGGGATGATGGGAGATGTAGTCCAACATCTTTGCAAAACCAATGTGGGATGGTAGGACAGCTTTCTGAAGAAAACAGAATGGGGAATACTGAATATTCCTCACAGTGATAAGACAACTTAAAGTGTGCCCTAATCAGAAATGCTGCTTCTTTCTCAGCAGTAAGAGATGAAGCAGTTGAAATTAGTTGGAATCACTATTTATCTATTTCAGGCAGCTGGTTTGCTGTCATACATGGCTTTTTTCTGTACACTTGACAGTTGGCAGCTGAGGATGTAAACTGATAACACAAAAAAGTCTTTTGCTTAATACAGAATGATTTTTCTTTTTCTAGAGCTATCATTGAAGTAGTTTTAACCCACTTTATATTGCGAAATCAGAGCCCAGGGAACAATCAATAAAATCACCTTAGACTAGGTATGGGAATCATGCAGATTTCCAGGTGTTACAGAACTGTAAGTCCTGCACAATTTTAGCCAACATAGCCGGTGGGGATGAATGCTGGGAGCTGCTATCCAATACATTGGGAGGGCTACAAAACTACCTTAGAAAGATCTAAAACTTACCAGAGAATCTACTGTCTTTGAGTCTGTGCCTTCGTATATGACTTCCTTCAGTTCACCCAATGGTGCATAAGTGAATGTGCAGGTGGGAGCCAGGCCATGATTCTTTCCAAATGACCCTGCTAAAAATAACCCTGGTAGAAACTCAGGGAGCAGCTGACTTGATCCAGGAAAGGAGCAACACATGTGAGATATTTCTTGATACCCACCTCCAGAAGCTCAAAAAGCGGGCATCTACCTGGCCCTGTCTCTTTGTTGTTGTATGGAAGGTGCTACCGCAAACTGGCTGACTTTGCAGCTGTGGATATTTCTACAAACACTTCTTGCGGAAAGCAAGTGTCTCTTCACCACTGCTGGGACTGTTTTCTTTTGTATGCATGACAGCCTTTCCACACTACACTGTTATAGCGCTGTCATTCCACTTTCAACATCCTGTGGAATCATGGGGTTTGCAGTTATGGGAGGGGCCGGCTGGCTGGAAAAGATCTAAGTCAGAGCACTGGCAACTTTTCAAACTGCCTTTCTGCAGACAGAAGCAAACTTGCTTTGTACAGACATTTGTGTCTGTAATATGGGAAACGTATGCTGATTATCAGAGATCAAGTTGCTGCTGAAGGCACAGGAGTAGCCCAGGTTGGCTTCCTTCACTTCTCTTTGTTTGGCAGTCCTTTGAGGGGTGAAAATCATGTATCCTTCCAGATGTGGTTGGACTGCGATTCCCAGCAGCCCCAGCTTACTGAAAAATGCTAAGTACTGCTGTCCAACTACAGTTGGAAGGATGTATGATTCCCACACCCACTTTAATAGAATTTTGTGTCCTGCTTTTAGATCCTGTATACCTGTATGGGGCCTAAATACTCTAAAGGCACCAGATCCCATCTGATCTTGGAAGCTAAGCTGGGTTAGCCCTGGTTAGTACTTGGCTAGAAGGCCACCAAGGAATAACAGGTACCTTAGGCTATATTTCAGAGGAATTAACTGGCAAAACAACCTCTGACTTTCCTTGCCTAAGAAAACTGCGCAAAGTTCATGGGGTCATCATAAGTGAAAAAGCAACTTAAAGGCATATACACACAGACATTTTTGTATGACCTAGCTTGCTAAATCTGTCCTATGGATGCCCTCTTGTGGCTGTTCTGGATATTCAGTCCATTTCTACATAATAATTGTGCTTATACAAAGCTCTGCTGAGCAAAGAGTGATGTTGTCAACTTTAGCTTGTATTCTGCATTTTTATGGACAACTGCAAATGTGGTTTAGAAGACCCCGGGGCTTCAGATGGTCTAATGTGTGTTCTACAATACAAGAACGAGAAAATATCCTGTTTTGCCACAAACTGCTCCTCGAAAATACAACTTGTGTTGACTATAAAATGAGGACTTCTCCACGTTAAAGAACAGATGCAGAGCTGTTCGAAGTGAGCTGATGAGCCTTTTGGGGAATTCATTTGCAGTGTTGTCAGCTAAGCAAAACAACAGAAGATCTAACCAAACAGCAAACATGATGTGCCTTGCTTGTTCATCCTTGCTTAGGAAAACAAAAAAACCCCACAGAACCAGGAAAAGATGCATCCTGATATTGATCTCAGCCATCTAGCATTTAATTAGCAAACAACTTTATTGAATAAGCAGCATGGCTTCTTCGGAGGGAGATGAGAAGAGGAGGCAGATGCGGAGAGAATTACAGAGATGTCCAGGAAAAAGGTGAAATGCAATTTGCCGCATTTTCTTGCAAGGAGCGTTGTCTAATAATAGTATGGAGAATAATTGTGGTGTAGTAGTTTGATTGTTGCAGTAAGACTCTGGGAGACCAGAGAATGGATTCCTGGGCAAGTTGTCAGCCCATGAGGAAGGCCATGGCAAACCTCTCTGAATAAATTTGCTAAGAAAACACCTTGATAAGGTTGCTGTAAGGTGGAGTCAACTTGAAGGCACGCAACAACAACAGCAACAACAACAACAAATCCAGAAGGATAATTGTTTTTCAGTCAGACTATCTCCACTATATGGATCTGCTGTTTTAACTCCATGGTCCTTCATTAAGTTCATGGTGGTTCTGCTGACCTAATTCATTACAACCTAATTGCATATTTCATCATCTCCTGCCTTTTTTTCCATGTGGCCCAGACTAAGGCCATTTCTGCACTAGACTGTTATAGCACTATTATTCCACTTTCAACGTCCTATGGAATCCTGGGGTTTGCAGTTTAGGGAGGGGCCAATTGGCCCCTCCCCAAACTGCAAACCCCAGGCCAGGATTCCATAGGATATTGCATGTGGAATAGTAGTGCTATAACAGCCTAGAGCTGAAATGGCTTGAATTACAATCTCATCTTAATCACAATGCAATTCTGTGATGGTATTCTCCTACTGTTGATAACCCTACTGGGCCTAATTTATCCTTGGTCATCTCATTTCCCAGCAGGGTATTCTAAGTCCAATGGAACTTATGTCCAGATGAATAGCTATAGGATGGCAGCTAACATCTTCTAAAAGATCAGTTCATGTTAATGTACTCCACTGTTTGTATTTGCTGTAGTCCAGGGACAAAGATCTCTTTGTTGAATTTGGATTTAAAATTGCATGCAAGTGCTGCACTGCAATGCACATTTAGCTAAGGCACCAAAGGCAGTTCCCATATGCACTATATAGTGCTCTTTCTCTCTCTCTCTCCCTCTCTCCCTCTCTCTCCCTCCCCCCCCCCCCCGTGGCATGCATATATTTATGCATTTTTCTCTATACTGCAATGCAGGTAAGAGTGCACTGTAGGTCCCCAGTCATTGATTTCAGGCTCTGCCAGGCTTTGGAGCAGTTACTTTTTGGACTACAAATCCCAGAATCCCCCATCTATCATGGCCATACTTAATGGTTACATGACTACATTGATACTGAGGCTTTTCATTGTCATCCCAAATAAAGGTTGATGGAAAAATATTCCTTTGCACCATAAAGTGCACTTAGATGCCTCAGTGATACAACTCATATTGTCTGTTTCTCATGCTGCACACAGGATGACTTTGTCCTAGATATGGAAGCCATTCCCAATGCAGCCATAACAGGGTTTTGTACTTGGCAAGTACTTGGAAGAAGTTAGCTCCAGTCTATTACTTTTGATCCTGCTGTAATGCTTATTCTGAAATTTTGGCATCAGCTATATGGGTCTAAAAACTCCATCTCCAAAAGCAACCTCAATAAAGTGAATTTTGATGTCCTGGCTTCTTTTCTGCATCTTGGGATAAAATTGGTATGTCTGACATAACGAAAAAAAATGATGGGAACAGCTAATTTTCCAGGACCTTAGCTCCCTTTTTGTGATTCATTACTGTTCCACTTCAGGTCCTTACTCAATGAAAATATATTAGAAACTGAAGAAAGTTAAAAGTTCCTCTTTTTTTTCTCATTCAAGATAACTGATGTTTAAAAGAGGTGATAGAAAACTGCATTCATGCTTGCACAGTCTTACAGGCAGTCAAAATAAAATAAATTATATCCAATTTATACACATGACCCATGCGTATATACCCACGACCCACTGAAACAGTTGCATGTATTCTCAGGTATATAGTAAGGCTTTGTGCCTCATGTTTCTATTACAGAAAAGCATCAGATAGTTTGCAAAATAAATATTTTGTCTATGAATTAGAGATGGTACTTTCAGCAGGCTGTCATGTGAGATCTAACATCCCATTCGTGCAAGTTGCCAGGTTTTCGTATTAGTCTTGTTCTTCAGCTTTCCTGAGAAATCTGACGGAATTTGAGCAGGTGATGCTTTTTCATGCCACTGAGATTTTCTGATGGGGAATAGCTTCATTGAGTGCACAGAAGAGATACTGCTAGTAGGCACAATACTGGAAGAAGTGGTGAAGTTGTTGTTGTTGTGTGCCTTCATGTTGTTTCCAACTTACAGTGATGCTAAGGTGACCCTATCATGGGGTTTCCTGGGGGCTGAGAATGTATGATGTACCCAAGGTCACCCAGTGGGTTTCCGTGGCTGAGTGGGAAACTGAACCCTGCCCTCCAGGGTCATAATCCAACACTCAAACCACGATACCATGCTGGCTCTTAAACTTGCACCATAGGAGACCTGAATGCAGAATCTTGCATTTCAGAACCCATCAATCAATCAATATTAAGGGCAAGAGTGTAGGAATGGGGACATCCTGGCTTGGCAACCCCACATGTAAGAAGGTGTACTTTAGCTCAGTGTATTTCAATGGACCATAGGTGAACCAGAATCAGAACCAGTTTCTTTATTTGATTTATACTCGGCTTTTCTCCCTAAACTGGCATTCAAGGTGGCTCACAAGAAGATAAAAAACAGAGACAAAGAAATACACAAAAGTTACCATGTTAAGCACAATTAAACAAGGTGTAATATTAAAATGCCACTGAATTTAACAACATATTGATTTCAGTTAAAAAAAACAACAACCAAACCACTTCCTGTGAGGAGAAAGGATGGTGGATCTGATTCCAACCCCCAAGAGCAAAGAAGCATATAAGTTAGGCCTGTCAGAATGAGTGTTTGGCTTCTTTTCCTTATGAGTAGTGGCTTTGTTGAGAGCAAGTGATCTCCTTGAGAGCCTTATGGGAAGATGCAAAGCCAGGTAGCCTACAACTAAACCTTGGGTGGGCACTCTGGAAGCAATAGAAGCAGCATATACATTTCAGTCTGCGAATGTGTTGGTGCTGTTTTGGAGCTCCATGTTCTGCCTTTTATTCCTGCCAGACCTGTATCCTGTTGTAACTGGTCTGCTGAGGCCAGGTGTTTTTAACTTTGCCTCATGCAATACCCTGCTAACTTGTTCAGGAATAGGTTGATGAGGCACTGTGTTGTTCACATGGCTCACTTGACACTCCTGTGGCTTGTTTTGACCCTGACCTTGCTGTCAGGTTCTGACTGTCATTGACTAGTTTGTATTTTGGCTGTGGCTGGCTGTACTGTCAATGACTCTGGACTGTAAGAGCCTGCTATGCGGACTTGTCTTGAAATCAGGGTGTTCCTGCCCATATCTTTGCAATGCTGGAGTTCATATCTTGAGTTTATTCTCTCATGGCTAGGACAGATATTTTTCCCCCAGCTGCCTGTTGAAACACAAAAGTGAGGTTCTGACTTTTAAAACCAAGCAGATCCACAGAGCAAGTACTCAGCAATGCAACCGCACATATAACTGGCATAACTCTCTACCATAAGGGAGACCCCCTGAAGGCACTGAACCTTGCCATCGTTCACTAAAAATATCCTTTCAGTGCACAGTGTGAAGTCTGAAGGTCAAGCAAGGCCAAGAAAGATTAGGGGAAGGAAGGTTTCTATTGGAATGCTTAATTCAAAACCAGGGAGAGGACTTTGATTAGCACATTCTGCATTAGGTGTCCTAGAGCAGAACTAATAAATGGTACAGCCTTTGTTCAGTAGGCCTTATAAAACCCCATCAGGAAGCACCCTGTCTAAAGCTAACTGACTGTTACATGCATCCTTCCAGACTCTCTTGGATTGCAGCCCAGCAGTCCATTTTTTAAGCTGGCTCTTGCCTCATCTGTGTCTTCCTGAGTTTCCAGAGCCAGCCACTGTTGTTAGCTCTTTTCTCTGGTACACCTAATCCAATTGCATTGTGCTGGCTGGCTGTGCTGCCAATCTATGAACAAAGGAAGGCCTATTTCTTCACTCTTTCAGGTGATCTCACCAAAAAAATTATGATGATTGGAAGAAATAAACTTTTCCTTGAGAGGAGGCAAGCAAGATGGGAATAAACAATGCCAAGTAGTAATTCTATTGCTGAAAGGTTCCTGGGGCTGGATTCTGGTGCTAACTGAGGCCAAAAGCAGAAGGATGGGATCTAAAATGCCTCTATATCTTAACTTTAATTTTAGTTGCTGACAGTGATGCAGACTCAAGTTGATTGACTCAGACTCAGATTGGACTTAAATCACTTCAGTGACTTGATTCGGACTCGACTCGGAAATAAATGATGCACTGACTTGACTCGACTCAAGACTTGTATATTTTTTAGTGACTGACTTGGTGCCCTTGGTTCAGTAACATAACACATTTCATCCAGAAACATTACAACTTTGAACAATGCTTCCATCTCTTTTTGCCTACCGGTCACATGACAATCAGTCTCAAGCCCAAAATGTGGGCACGTTTCTCAGAGGGGAACAGCAAACAGGTTAGGCAATGGGTTTGAGGCAGGCTTAAGGTCTCCTCAGCAGCCTGTCCCCGCTGCATATCAGAGGAGCCTTCTAAAATGTTTCCTAAGAGCAAAAGGCAAGACTCGCCCCCAGAATGCAGGGTGCATTTCTCAGAGGGGAACAGCAAATGTGTCAAGCAATGGGCTTGAGGTAGAAGGATCCTTCCTTCTAAAGCTTTTGAAGCTTCAGTAAAGGGGAGTAAGAAGGATCCTATTCCCCACTTCCAAAGCTGCAGATGGCAAAATCACAAATGTGGAGGGCTAAATCTGCTTAAATTATTAAAACTGACTTTATTTGATTCTGTCCAGAAATTTTAGAATATAGGTTGGGGTATAAAGATGGCTTTCAGACTTCAAGGACTTAAGACTTGACTTGAGACTTGAAGGAAGAGACTTGAGACTTGACTTGAGACTTGGAGTAAAAGACTGAAATATATCACTGATTGCTGGCAACTTAGCTTTAGGAAAAGCATTAAGTGTTTTAAATGGGGGGCTCATACAAAAGCTGGAAAATGACACAAATGATAGTGTCATAAGTAAGGGGCCATGGACCCCTGAGAAACTCCAGAAGAATGGATTGGGGTCTCCAGGATGCCAAATTTGGTCCCAGGGCCCACAGGTTTCCATTCTCAGGCTATGCCTTGTTCCTGGAGAGAAATAAAATTTGAAAAATGAAATCCTAACACTTTGCAATGAAACAGCCCCACAAAGAATAATAAGAGATAATGCCATGTGTCACTGATCTTGACATGCTAACATCTATACTGGGTGAAGCTACAATTTCATGAAGGCACAATTTGGTGTCAGTTATGAGCAAGCAGCAAATTCAGATAACTCGGATTTTGTAATAAGAGGGCTGAGTGGAAATTTGGAGTCATAGCAGTCACCCTGTAATCACCAGAAGTCTTTGTCCAGTCTTCAGAATGATATACCTCCTAGAATTTTGGGAGGTGGGGTGGGGGGAGGGAATAAGAGGGTGAAGCCCATGAAAGCAGGAAGAAAGGGGTATAAATTCCATCTTTGGGTAGGACTTTCCACTCTGCTGTTGATTTTCTGATGGAAGCAGTAACAAAGGGGGTACATACTGAGGCCAGCTATTTAGGGACTTAGTCTCCAGATGACCCTGGAATGAGTGGAGGAAAGCATGCCAACCCTAGAGCTGGAATACTTTTTTTTTCTTTGAGCCATCTCCTCATATCTTCTGCCCCACTTTCCACTGTCATGGAGCATTTACTGCTGACTACTCCTGGACTGAGTTAGCTACCTGCTGGTCAAACTTTGGATTGGCCTACCCACTTGCTTGTTAGACTTCAGCAAATGGTTCACTCAGTGTATGCCATTCTGTTCATCTGACCCTCCTTTCTTAGCAGCTTCCATGCTTTAGCAAGCGTTTGATATCACAAGTCTCTTTCTATGAGGCAGCTCTTTCCAATCTGGTGTCTTGTAGTTGTTTTTTATTTACAGTGTCCATCATCCAAAGCAATCAAATAGTTGGTGATTCTGCGAGTTGTAATCCTGAACATCAGGTGAGGGAAGGCTGTTGTAAGGAATGCCAGCATTGTTGAGCAATTTTCTAGCTATATAGGAGGCTGGGGTAAGTGATAGTTGTCTTTTTAGGAGCATTGTGTTCAACGAGAATGATGGCAGTACTCCTATATTCCTTCTGCTTTAAATTATTTTCAGCAATTGGGTAGGCACATGAATTATTTTAAGTTGGTCTTTCTCCGTCTGTCTCATGAGCATTATCACCTTAAATATAAAGATGGCACCAAGCATCCCAGCATTTCACCTTAGAGTATGTTATAAAACTTCTTCACACCCACTTGCTTCTATTCCTGGAACTAAATACATCATTCGAGTAAAACTCTTCTTTCTCTTTGAAACAAAAACATTAAAAGGAGCGCTAAAGTTCTGTGTCCTCTCTCAACGAACAATTATCGCCTAGGGCAGCTCACTTTCATTTGGAAATATCCAGAACATCCTCTTTTCTGATCTGGTGTGTCCTTGGTTGCCTGACATAATGAAATCAGCTCCCCTGAGTGAATTGCAATGGCCGAGAGGCATATTTTCTCCTTTCCCGACAGCACCGATCCGAAGATAGGGGAGGGGAATCTAATTTTTCCAGATTTTAATTTAAATATAAGGTAAGGGGGAAACATTTCTCATATCTTATAAGTGGAAACCCTCCTTGTATTAAGTTCCTTTATTTACTCTCAAAGGTGCAGTTATAAGTTGGGAACAGTTACTGGCTGTGCCGGAAAAGAAACCAGGGGGCAGTGTGATGTAAGAGGAAAGGAAGAGTGCTTATTCAAGTTTGGAAAATTAAAGCGACGACGCCAAAAGAAAGCCCGATCGTATGCAGGGCCCCTGTTTCGTGAGCTGCCGGAGCGTCGTCGGCGCGGCTCCGCTGTCTGGCGTTGCGGTGTGTGCGGGCGCTGTCCGTGGTGCTGATCCGTGATGTAGGCGCCGCGGTTCTGGGGCCGCTCCTTTGGCCGAGCACAAGAGACTCCCCCCCCCCTTCCGATCTTGGGCCACTGGAGCTGGCCTTCGTGCTGAAAAAGCTTCCCCAGCGCCGCGGCAGGGTTATGCATCCGTGACAGCGAGAGATTCCCGCTTGCTTGCAGTCCCAGGACAGCCGAACTCTGATCGCCAATCTCTGCCGCCGCCACCACCGCCACCACCACCACCACCAGGAGCCCCTGCCTCTCCTAACCCCAGCGCTCTCTCTCTCTCTCGGGGGCTTTCTTTCGCACCCTGCCCCTTCCCGGAGAGCAAGGTAGCCCGGCTGGAGCTGGGGAGATTGGCTTGGCTCGCTTGCTGCATTGAGCTCCGGCCTCGTCGCCGCGGCTTTTTAGCCCCGAGGCAAGAAACGGAGTGTCGAGGAAGGAATGGAGACGCACTGGGGCTACCAGAGCGGGGCTGGCAGCCCTTATGCCTACTCGGGGATGGGTGCCAAGGGCACTGGTATGCAAAGCAGCGCTAACTACAACGAGGACCTTCTGCATAAGGTACGGAAGTGCGTGCGTTTGTCTGTGTGTGTGTGCGTGCGTGTGTGAGTGAGTGAGTGAGAAAGGAGGCAGGGGAGCACAGAGATGAACTGGAGTTAACCTTAGGAAAACAGCGTGAAGCAACATAAACGACACTCGTAATTTATTTATTTGGTTAGTTGTTTTGCAGAGGCAATGGTACTGATGGAAGCTCTGACCGTCCTTTGCTTATAGTTCCACCTTTCTTCACTCTGTGTATTTATACCAGAAACTCTGGATGACCCTTTATGCATCCAGTGGAATGGGCAACAGTCCATGAAAGCTCAGGCTAAAATGCATGTACCGGCTCCTCAGGTACTGCAGGACTTGATGCCCTTTCTTACAATGCACAAGTCAGTCTTTGCAAGGTGAATGCATGGAGCAGGGAAGCACATCTTGTCAAGAACTTGCATGCCACCTTAACTGCAGCATGCTCTTTTTTTCTTCCTTAAAAGGAAAGATAAGTATTGGTATCAGGGAGGAGGAAGAACGTTAAAATAAGAGCTATCAGCAGCTGTGGAAGTTTAAAAGTGATAGCCTAAATCTTGTCGTTAGTCCTAACAAGAGTAGAACCATGGAATCAGTAGGATTTACTTCCATGCTGACTCACTATTCAACAATTAATTGAATAGGTCTTCTTTAGTTGGGGCTGCCCAACAGGACACCAGCAGATGTCTGCACAGTATCTTTAAGAAGAGTCTTAATTCTCAACTTGGATTTTTTTCTGAGCTTCTGTGTGCTTCTCCCTTGAGCTCCCTCTGAATCATCCCTGTAATATCTGCAATGCTGGCAGAATCCAAAAGAGGGCGAGAATGAGTTCTGAGCGTTAATGCCAGACTATGGCTTATTTATAGAATCCCACAAGAAGCTGCACTGCAAGAAACTTTCAATTTGCCCGGAAACTGTGGGGAATAGTGCTGCTTGTGTCTGCTGTATTGTTCAGATAACACAGCTGTTGGGCAACAACTGCTAGATCTTTGTTTATTTCCAAGCACTAATGAGGATAATTTGTAAAGAACAGAGGGGCAAACATGGAATGGGAGGAGAAATAAGGGCATGCTTGCAAGAACAAACACTAGTGGGAGATTTTGGAAACTTGCTGCATTGAACTACATTGTTCCACCCTGCAATCAGAGTCTTTGGGGGAAAACTCTCTCTTATAGTTCAAGGGCAGTTTTCATTCCAGATTATATAATTTCTGTACAACTCTGGCTACACTTGCAGGTTACAGTCTTTATGTTTCCAAGGGTAGGAAAATGTGATTCTCCAGAAATTGACAAACAGCTGCTCCCGCCATCTCTTGCCTTTACGGCACTGGCAGGGGCTAGTGGAATCTGGAGTCCAAAAACATCTGGAGGGCCAGAGGCTCTGAGTGAGTTTACTCCCAAGTCATTCTAAACATTCCATTGACTGAATTTAGGAAGTCCTCATTCATACTAATCCACTGTAGTTGGCTTGACGACTTTAGATTTCAGCCATGCAAGGTGGGTATTAAACCCTCTTGCACATAAATACAGGTACACCTCAGTTAATAAGTAGAAGGACTTTACTTCTTTAAGTCCTGAGCTTTTCTTCTTTAACAGAAACTTTGGTGTCAGAGATAGAAATAATATGGAAAGAATAGAAATAGGTTCTTATAACACACACATACAAAAATGACCAATTCAATATGTTTCAAGCAACTGTTTTATTCAAAACTAACATTATACATATGTGAAGTGTCAGGTAAGCCCTGGTGGTGCAGTGATTAAATGCCAGTACTGCAGCCACAAGGTTGTGAGTTCAATCCTGCCGGGCTCCAGGTTGACTCAGCCTTCCATCCTTCTGCAGGTTGGTAAAATGAGCACCCAGCTTGTTGGGGACAATTAGCTAACACGTTGTAAACTGCTTAGAGAGCACTTAGCTGATAAACATGCTATTGCTATTGCTAAACAAAAACATTCTAAACCTTCTAGAGACCACCTAAAAGCTTCTTCCAAAATGCATCCAGGAATTATTATTTTTTTCCCTTTCACCATTCTCCAATATCCATGATTTCCGTTTGGGTGGCCAGACTTATAGATCTGATCAGGCAGGCTTTCTCCTTTTATCTTCTTTTCTCTCCATTTTGCTGTTGACACCCGGTCTGGAGGCATCTGCTGTTTACCTGTACTGTTGCAGGGAGACACACACAGCTACAGTAGGATGGGCTGGAGCAGAGTTCCACTCTTTCCCAACTCATGCTCCTGCAGCCTGACACTGAAATTCTGTGTTCCTTCAGCATTCTTTCGCCATCCTTCCGGTACAGATGCTACTAAGAAAAACCTTATAACTGTACAGAGGATGTGAAGCAAAAGGAAACAGGCAGGAGTAAAAAGACTTTGTAAAAAGGAGCTGCTTCATCAGAGGCTTTGTGAACAGTTCTGCCTGTACATTCATCTGTACCAGTCCCATCACAAATTCCTGTGTATCCCAGAGATGTGGCTGATGCTTCCAGAGGGGTCAGCCCTGGGAAAGGAGGGATGCTGATGTTCAAAGCAGCCACTTCAGCATCATCCACCTAATCCATGCTGTTCTTAATGCTCCCACTACTCTGTAACCTTCAAGCTGACATGATGTACTATGGCTTTCATCATAACTACTCACCAACCGCTCCTCGTAAAACTGTCTACGGATCATGGGAATTGTAGTCCAACACATTTCAAGGATGGTGTATTGGAAACGGATGCACTACAGTGGGTAGTCCTTACTCCTGACCACCTGGAAGTGGTGTAAGCAACCCTGAGGGAGGGCTCCCAGAGCAGTCTGTTTTGCACACATAAATGTACATAGTGATACCCCTGGTAATATTGGGATATTCTATTTTTCTTAGCAGTTGAACTAATAGTGATTGATAGCTTATTGGATTTATTCTTAAAATGAAAATGTGCATTCTTGAGACTGAACTTCTGTGAGATGGGGACATTCTCCATCTCTTTGGACTTGTCTGAAATGGAAGATCCTGGGGTAAAATGTTACATAGCAAAAAGAATGCTGGCTAAGTCCTTTCTCCAGAAATCCATATAAAACTGATGTTTTAACTTTTTTTTTAAAAAAGTTTATGACGTTATACTGAGTCCAGTGTTTTTAAACAAACAGCTGAAACATTCCAGCATTGGAATTCATATGCATCAACCTGGGGTGATGTCTGCTCTTTTTTGATGAAGTTACACACTTTGAAATGTAAACATTAGCTTCTATCACTCCCTTCTTGGCTATGTAACATGTTCATTTTCTGTTCCCTTTCCCTGTGTTGTTTTCTATCTAGAAAAGAGACATCAGTTTACTTTAATCTTTTGCTTAAAATTAACCAACAAAGACAAGACTTATAGGCCAAACTCTTTCCTTTTTTGGAGAGCTGTTTAAAGCTTGTTTTCAAGAGAGGATGAGGCTACTGAAAGTGACTTCAGAAATGAAGCCTGTATATTGACCAATCAATTAATTGACAGAAGGTATCCACATGATGCGGTAGTTCAGGCTTTACATAAGGCATCTCAGAAGTCATGTTCTGAACTTCTAAAAAACCAAGATAGACCAACAGTCTATCCAACAGTCTCAACTGTACTCTTGCCTTCAGTCATGCCATCAATAGTTTACAGAGTTTCATCACAAAACACTGGCACATAATTCAAAACACACCAGGTTGCCAAGAAAAACTCCAGATTTCATTTAAAAGAACCGAAAGCACCAGAGATATTTCAGTGAATAGCAATCTCAGAGAACAAAGCACCCGTCAACACTCTGATGGGTACAGACACACCCACAGAGTACCACTCCTGTGTCCATTGTGTCCATTTCAAGTATACCTCCAAAATGGCTGAATTTGCAACCACACTAAACAGAAGTACACTTTGGCACACGTTTCCACTTGCAATGGCAGTTTTGCCATCTACACTATATAATGCAAGTGTCTAAAGATATATGTCAGAAAAACAAGGAGACCTTTCAAAAATGTGTAGGAGACCACCTATCAAATATAGGAAATAACAACAACAACCAAAATAGTTGCTTCCTTGGTAAGTCATTTTTTGGAATGCCATCATCCTGCTACGGACCTTAGTTTTGGGGTTATAGAAGAAGAAGGAGGAGGGGGAGAAGGACTGAATTTTGAAATTGAAATCATTAGTTCCTGGAGGACTAAAAGAAGAACTTGATCTCCTCCCCCTTTTGTAAATTCACTCTGAACTTTTTCTAGCCAGTAACACAATATGTCCTTGAAGGCTATCTCACTCCCTCTTCCCTCCTTCCTCCTTTTTTCCTGACCAACCACGAAAAAACCAAAAACCAAAAACCTTGAGCCTCGTTCTTTAGTTTCAGTTCAGCAAATGGAATGAGATTTTCAGCTCCAGGAATTTCTGCTGCTAGATAGCATATTGGTATGTATAGGCTTTAAGCAATATACAAAAATTGAGATACATTATGATGTTACAGTGTTGCCTTTTTTGAATTTGAATTTGACATTTCTATTTATATTCATTTTTATGTAGCCCCTGAAGAAGCCCACTCAGATTTATACCTAGGCCAAAATGTGTTGGGTTAGTTTGAAAATTAAAAATTAAAAGCCATCCACTGGACACTTGGATACATATCTCCTCTTTTTTCCTGAGGCTATTGTATAACAGTTAAAACAAAACACATAACACAAATCTATAGGTTATCTATGGCTGGATGGCAGTATGTGTGAAAGGGATCTAGGAGTCTTATAGATCATAAGCTGAACATGAGTCAGCAGTGTGATGCGGCAGCCAAGAAAGCCAACACAATTCTCGGCTGCATCAATAGGAGTTTGGTGTCTAGATCGAGGGAGGTACTGGTACCACTCTACTCTGCTTTGGTTAGACCTCATCTTGAATCCTGTGTCCAGTTCTGGGCACCCCAATTCAAGAAGGACATGGTCAGGCTGGAGCAGGTCCAGAGGAGGGCGACCAAAATGGTGAAGGGCCTGAAAGCCAAGCCCTATGAGGATAGACTTAGAGAGTTGGGTATGTTCAGTCTGCAGAAGAGAAGGTTAAGAGGGGAAATGATAGCTATGTTTAAATATTTGAAGGGATACCGTGTAGAGGAGGGAGAGGGCTTGTTTTCTGCCACTCCAGAGACCAGGACAAGGAGCCATGGATTCAAGCTGCAGGAAAGGAGATTCCACCTGAACCTCAGGAAGAACTTCCTGACAGTCAGGGCTGTCCGGCAGTGGAATCTGCTGCCTCGGAGTGTAGTGGAGTCTCCTTCCTTGGAGGTTTTTAAGCAGAGGCTGGATGGCCATCTGTCGGGAGTGCTTTGAGGGTATTCCTGCATGGCAGGGGGCTGGACTGGATGGCCCGTGTGGTCTCTTCCAACTCTACATTTCTATGATTCTATGATTCTATGATCTAGTCTGCACTTTTCTCGATGTTGACTGGTGGTTGCCTTAAAATTAAATTGTTTTCTTTGTTTCCAGCTGTCTTCCTTACTCCTCCTGCTGGAACAACTCTGTAAACTTTGATATAAATGGGTTATTAGCATTTACTTGTCAGGAGGTTGTCAGACCAATTACAGAAGAGCCACACTTTCAGCGCTTTATCTATTCTCCTTCTCTGCTCGCTTTCTGCTGATTGAGAGCAGCAGTTGTTATGCTGTCGACTCATAATAACGTTAGTATAGTTCTCAGGGCCAAAGCAGATGTGACATCAGAGATGCATGCTCAAATCCCCTACAGGTTTCTCTTCCCCTTTAAACAGGGAACTAAGCCACCAGAGATGAAGTATTTGGACTGGGGCCATGTGCAGAAGGCAGACTGCTAACTTTTTTACTCTTACACTGATTTCCAGTCTGACCTGGCCCTGAAACTGCTAGTGCTATATGATGAAGGTGATGGATCAAAGGTTCTTAAGTAGTACTTATACATCCCCCACACCATGGTGCAGTATTAACTCCCGGAAACCAATTCAGATCCAGACAGTGGTCTGGGATGGGGGAGTTGAAAACTTTTGCTTATTGCTACAGGGCTAATCTGAGCTGAGTTCTCATGTGGTTGCTCTTACCATAAAAAAGTATGAGCAAGTGATGGATCTCCTCACCTTCCTCAGTGAGAGTCTGGTTTGTGTTTGGAATATATGACATTCTGATCTGATATAGATATTTCTGTAAAACTGTCAGTGTATGCATACATAACAATGTATGTATGTGTATATATGTGTGTGTAATATATATGTGTATGTATGTGTACATATTGGCATATAGAAGGAACAAAATCAACTAGCACAGAGAAAACACAGAAAGAGGTTATATAAGGAGAGGAAGTTTAGGTGATAGCTGGTAAATTTATGTTATTTTTCAAAAAGAGGTAAAGTTCGAACTAATGGAAGTTGTGTTAAATTATAAATATATTTGTTTTGTTTTGTTTTGTTTTTTTGTTTCGGTTTTTATCAATGCAATCAAATGTAACTTTAGAAAATATCTCTTGTTTCTAATATTCAATTATCATTACCAGCAGATATTTGTTGATTGAGAATAACTCTGTGTTATCATGTATTTTCTTTTTTTTTCTTGTTCAAGTTTTTAAAACTATTTCACTTTATTAATAGAAAGAAAGAAAGAAAAAAAAAGGAATATATGACTTGAAACTGCAGCTGAAGGTTTATATGATTGAAATGCTCCATACATAAATTGCTCTGTCTATTAAGCTAAGTTAGAAGAAAGTTAGGCTAGAATTCTTCTCTTTGGCATTCCTTTCCATGTGGAGAATTTTATTTTATTTTAGGGGGATTGTTCAACAATGTCAGCCTCCACTTGGAGCATGTAGTGGCATAGTCCAGATGCACACGTGTGGTAGACCCACTAGGCTAATGGTAGTTTCCTTTTAGTGTCATAGCTTCTGAAACTCTTCTTGATTATCCAACAGATTTGTCCTGTTCAAAACTTCTGTTGTGTGAGGGATGTAAAGGTGTCAGATTTTGTATTTGGATCCTGATCAGTCAACTAGCACTTCCCAGACTATCTTCTGTAAATCCAGTTCTGTAACATTCCTGGAGATTCCCGCTTGACATGTGCAATTGGTAACAGATTGCTCTATCAACCTGCTACACGCTGGAGTAAAAGCAGTCATTCTTTTCTTCAGCTTTCTGTACTCATAATATAAAGGAAACCAAAGAGCAAATGGCATGATCCTCCTTCCCCTCCTTGTTACTTCTTGGTTATTCTTTTCTTCTCAAGGACTACTAGTAGTAGTCCTTGCTGTAGTGCTGTGTTACTGTTGTGGTGGTCTCTATCCTCATTATTCAGACACACAAAGGGATTTGATGCCTCTGATGAAGTAGGCTGAGTCTGTGAAAGCTTATACTCCAAACGTCTTTCTCTCAGGCCATTTCCACACTAGACTCTTATAGTGGTCTAGTGGCCCCTACCGGTCTAGCGGTCTACCCCCCAGCTGGCCCCTGCCGAAACTGCAAACCCCAGGATTCTATAGGATGTTGAAAGTGGAATCATAGTGCTATAACAGTCTAGTGAGGAAATGGCCTCAGTTAGTCCCAAAGGTGCTACAAGAACCTTTTGCATACTGATACAGACTATCACAACCGTGTCTTTCAATATCATTATTCAAGCTATTTATATTCCACCTTTCCTCATGAAAATAGGCTTCAAATGCTGTTAAGAATAAGGATGCAAAGACAACTCACCAATCACAGACTTTTCTCACACAGTTGTGGTCGTGGTGGTGGAGTGCCTTCAGGTCATTTCTGACTTATGGCTCCCTAAAGTGAACCTATCATAGGGTTTTCTGGGGCTCAGAGTGTGTGATACCCCTAAGGTCACCCAGTGGGTTTCCATGACTGAACAGGAAATTGAACCCTGCCCTCCAGGGTCATAGTCCAATCTCAAACCACCACACCATATTGGTTCTCCTTACACAGTACCCCAAGTTATTATTAGTGCTTCTGCCTATTGACACAAGACAACTGTGAGTGTTCTGTTATCACAAGGATGACTGTGAAGGGCTGGTGTGGTTCCATTGCACAAGAATGGCTACGAAGAAATTCTTGAGTCCTTATGAGACAAGTTTGAGTTTCAGAGAACGACCTCCCCTGAATATTTCAAATTGGCTTGAGTGGGAACTGTAGCCTCTTAGATAGTCAAGTAATAGTTTATGGCACAGCTTTGCAAACTGTGTGTCGTGACACATTAGTGTGTCGGCCACAGAATGTAGGTGTTTCACCACAGCCACCCCAGCCTGAGGAAGACCCCACTGAGGGTGGCAGCAGGCCAGGCTTGGGTGGAGAGACTGCCTCCACTTACTGAATTAGTTACCGAATTACTGTGTTGCGAAATGATTCATGTCTAAAAAGTGTGTTACCAACATGAAAAGTTTGGAAAGCTCTGCTTTACGCACTTCCAGAGGTCAATTTTCTCAGTGACGGCAATGTCAAAACAGGAAGTGGAAGTACTTCCTAGCAGACTGATACCACTGTTCCTGGTTTTGTGACTCATAGCAAATGCCAACAGTACTGGCACAGCCGACCCCTTTGGATTAGCAGTGATCTGAATGAGAAGTGGATCAGTCCCTGCATGGATTTTGAATGTCAACAAGGTAATGGGCTATACCTGCCAATTTCATGTCCTTAAATCTAGAGGTCATATTAGGTGTGTGGTTGTTTGTGTGCCTGTGTAAGCATTCTCAAGCACATGTTGCACATGAGTTGACAATTGTAGTGTCTGATTACAGTGGTATGGTTGGACTGCAACTGTGATGGCACAAATCTGCCTCTTGTTTTCACTGAAACTGCCCAAGTAGCACCTGTGCTTTCATGCCTATGGAATTAAAGTACGGCAGCTTTGCATCCTGTGCCACAGAAACACTGGAATAATGACAACTTTCATGTTCCTGGGAAATTGGCCAAATGGAAATCCTGGTCTCAGGTTCCAACACATTTTTTTCTCTTGTATGCATCTTCTTGAACTGCTGTTTCCTAATGTGCCCAGGACAGGCATTGTATTTGTGGTCATTGGCTACAACTGTTTCTTTCTTTCCTTGGAAACTTGCAATGGACTGACAGCCTCATGGACCAACACTAGTCCACAGACCATTACTTTGACCATATGTATGTATATGTGCATTCAAGTCATTTGTTAACTTACAGTGATTCCATGAGTTTCATAGGGTTTTCTTAGACAAGGAATTCTGGGAGGTGTTTTGCCAGTTCCTTTCTCTGAAATATAGCCTATAGCACCTGGTATTCATTGGTGATCTCCCATCCAACTATTAATCAGAGATGATTCTGCCTGGCTTCCAAGATCAGGCAGGATCTGGTGTCTTTAGGATATATAAACCCCTTGCTACTTTGAGGAGCACTGATATGATGCACCTTTAGATTATCATTTTTCCTCAAAATGGAACCAACAAGGAAAAAAGATAACACTCTTACTATTTTATACTCAGTTGGCACATTGTGCATGTGTATATGTGCCTTCAAGTTGTCTATCGACTTACAGTGACCACATAGATTTCATATGGTTTTCTTTGTCAAGGAATACTCAGACGTGGTTTTGCCAGTTCTGTCCTCTTTTCTTCTGAAATATAGCCTATACCACTTGTTACTCATTGGCAGTCTCCCATCCAAGTATTAACCGGAACTGAAACTGTTACCAGGTCGTACATCCCAACACTTGGATATGGTTCAATTGGTGAAATATGATTTAATTGGCAAGATATATTAATTGGCATTGATATACAATGTACCTTGATGTGACTGTATGGTCAAACTGGACCAGAGGAAGACACTGGCTGAACACTTGCACTGCAGAGTAGGTCAGAGATCCCCTCTAAGCTCAGCCAGGTCATAGTCAGGAGATCACCAGGTGACTCTAGAGATAATAGGCTTAAGCTAAGCTGTAACAACTCTGCTTTCAGACAATAGCAATGGGGACGTTTCCACCAAACCACTGATTATTTCGATCCTTCTTCCCACTGACCTGTAAATTGGTCCGTTGTCCCCACACCTGTCCAACCATTACAGAGCTATCACAACACTTATTAACTCTTCGTTGCCTAACACTAAGATCAACACAACCTGGACTCCATTGTCCATTCTGTGAACTCTGTTGTCTACTTGGTTGGAGAGCCATTCACACTTACTCCCTTCAGGTAGAAATTGGGTATAAACCCTCCTCCCAGTTTTGAGCAGTTAAATGTAGTACTTTGCTTGCTGGTGGCCATGTTGTCACTCTGTTTCCCGAACTAGTACTGTCCTTAGGCACGAGTCTAAGCTGCATCGCTCTTTCTTCACTGGTCTCCTGATCAGTAATTATTGCCCTCATCACCCTTGAAACTTTGCTATCAACAACTTTTCTCCCTTTTTCCTTCAGCTAGCCTTGTGTGATTGCATGAGTGCTTGTGTTTTTGTGTGATTATTAATTCCCTTAATAAAACACGTTTCAGTTTACCGTTTTGAATCTGGCTTGTTCTTCCTTGCGGAGACCCTATAAACATTGATGGAAAGATCTCATTGGGTTACACCCCCCCCAAGTCTCCTGATTTTGAGCTAATAATTCCTCAACTTTGAACAGAGGTACTGGCTTTGCAGGTGGACCAACCCTTGGGTCACCCACATTTTGGGGTAACAAACCTGCTTAGCTTCCATGATCAGATGGGATCTGGTGGCTTTAGGGTATTTTGGCATTACAAAAAGTATAATAAAATGGGTGGATGATGGATGTGGAGTATGCAGACCAGTGTTTTAGGCTGAGGAATCTCAGCTGAAAGTAAGGTTGCCAGGTTGGAGTGGTCCCATTCCCTGAGATTTCAGTGCCAAAACCTGAGACCTAGGGATGACCCCCTTGTGAGGTCATGGGCTGGGCTCTGGTGGTATTACAAGGGTGATGTCATAAGAGTAAACCCCTGGTGATGTCACTAAGCATCTTAAGCATCAACCACCATTGCAGAGTGTATGCCATTCAGATTTTTTAAAAAACAAAGTTTAACATAAGAGGAATAATATACTTTTCAAGGCTGTGCTCTCACCTTGAGATTCCTTCCTCTTGCCCTAAGGACCAGAGAAGAGAGTCCAGGGGTCCTGAGACTCAGGGCCAGGCTCTGAGATGTGAGAACCCTTGTTGGAGTCCATGCTGGCCAGCAGTGATGGGAGATGTGGTCTAGCACATCTGGAAAACACCAGGATGGGTCTAGAACTGTGATTCTGGGACTTCAGATGTTATGTGCTAAACTGCCAGAAGCCCCAGCCAACTTGGTAAGTGAGCAGGGATGCTGGGAGCTGATGTCCAGAACATTTGGAGGAGTGGGACTTGGGGACCACAGCTCTAGACTTCATTGTTTAGCTTGGTGTTCTCTAGGTTTGTTGGGTTGGATCCCCCCATCATCCCCAGCTGGCATGGCTTTAAACTAGAGTTTGAGAACTCAGGTTGTTAACCTGAAGAACGGCAACTCCAAAAGCTGAGGTTATTATACAGGTTAGGTGCAGGTTATTTGAAAGACCACGTCTCTCTTTATGGTCCCAGTGGAGCTCTAAGATTTTCCAGGGAGGCCCTTCTCTCTGTCCTACCACCTTCTCAGGGATGTTTGGTGTGAACAAGGGAAAGGGCCATCTTGAAGGCTGCTCCCAGACTTTGGAACTCCTTCTCTAGAGAGACCAGGATGGCTCCATCATTGCTCTCCTTTTGTTGGCAGGTCAAAACATTTTGAGCCATCAGACTTTTACAAATAGACTAGGTTTGGGCTTTTAATGCTGTGTGGTTCTGTTTCTAAGGTTTGTACAGGCTTTTAATGTATTTTGTTATTTTTAATGTGTAATGTTTCTATCTCATAAATTGGTTAATTGTTTTTCCCAGAGTTTTCCATGGGAATGCTTCCTGGGGAATTCTAGGATGTGTGATCTTAAAGAGTAATGCTTCCATGTTCTGTGAATTCCTCAAAGGACTCTTTAGGATACAAATGGTCACAAGAAGGACAACCATCTATCAGGTGAGCTTGGCTCAACCTTTAATTGCTCATCAGAGACTCATCTATTATCAGTTGTAGAATATTTCATATATAATATATTTGGTATATTTCATATACCAAATGCTGTTCTCAAAAAATTTGTCTGTCTCAAAATCCTGGGGTCCTTCCCACAGTTGGCAAATACTTTTAAAAAATGACCAAGTACTCTAGTGTGTTTGGAAAATTGGTTCTAGTGCATTGTTTTATGGCACTGTTCAACTTCTCTGTTACTGATGGTTTTATAGTTTCTGCTTTCGCAGTTTTATACTCTGAGTTTTATTGTATTATTGATTGTGACTTGTATACTTCCCGAGGAGTTTACACTGAAGGGCAACTTATAAATGCACTGACTAACTTATTAGGTGTAGCCAATAAATATATTGCAAAAGAATTAATCATATTTAATTATAGATATATTACTGCTGATCTACTCCCCCCCCCTTAATATTTGAACAGATAAGAAGAAATTTAAAATCTTTTTCCCACTTATGTAAGATATCTTTGTTGAGCAATTTATGCTTTTATGGTTTTTGAGTTAATTTGCATTTTTGTTTTTACTTCTGTATTGTATTCGTCTTTTTTATCAACTGCCCTAGAAATGTGATGTGAACAACTGCACACTGCAGAATCATACCTCTTGCCCTGTCATCTCCATTTCTGCATCAGGAAGAATTGCTCATAGCTTTAACACTGACAGAGCCATGTGTACTGGTGCTAAAAATAAAATTATAAATAATATGCTGAAGTTCATCCAAGGGTTCTTGTAAGCACTGCAAGCTGCTTACTGCTCACGAGAGGTGACTTCTTGACTTATACCAAAGGGACATAAAATTTCATAGTTCTAGATTCTTTTTTCTTGGGAGGAAGAGAGGGAGAGAGAGGGAAGGCATGTAAAAATGAAACAGGATGGGAATATTTCTATTCGTCCTGCAGGGTGATTGTGACAGCCTCAGATTCCTGCACAAGTCTGTTGTGTGCAGTGACCTGAATTTTTCTGTCTTAGGTAGCTGGGATGTCAGGCTAAGCATCAGCTGTAGGACGGACAGGGGTCTGGCATCAGTGTTAGCGGAAAGGATGGAAAAACAATTATGCATAGCCCTATCACCCAATTGCTTGAGAAATTATTTTTTCCAAGAATCCTCCAATCAGTGTGGCCAGTGGCTGTGCTGGGTGGGGGATTCTGGGAGTTGTATGCTAAAAAAATCTGGGGCCAGCGTTAGCCTAGCTGCAGTTCTTTTGAGCGTGTTTACCTGCATACAGGTTGAGCATATCACAAACATGCAAATTGATACAGCTGGATACTCCCATAGCAAACACAATGCTCCAACCACAGGTGTCCAGGAAGAGCTGCTCCCTGCAACCTAGGGGCTGGTTTATAGGACCCTCCCTCCAAAGTGAGGCCATTCTTTCTGTGATCTTTCCTAGACTCTCTGTCTCCTAACTAAAGTTCCTCTTTTATTTTGTCTCTCTCTCTCTCACACACACACACACTCACTACACAGAGAAGGGAGAAAGTTGATGTATTTTTTATTTTATTTTATAACTGTTAAAGATCCATTTCAAACTCACAGCTTTACACAGCTTTACATGATGAAACCATGCAAGCAGAATACAACCCTATTAAATGCAGACAATTAAACATAAAATCAGCTATGAGAAAATATCACCTCAGAATTATGGGTCTTAGAGCACTCACGGCTTCTTCTTCAGTATTTACCTCCTTGTTGTTATTGTTGTTGTGTGCCTTCAAGGCACACAACTTATGGCGACTCTAAGGGGAACTTATTATGGAGTTTTCTTGACGAGATTTGTTCAGAAGGGGTTTGCCCTGGCCTTCCTCTGAGGCTGAGAGAGTTTGACTTGCCCGCGATCACTCAGTTGGTTTCTATGGCTGAATGGGGATTTGAACCCTGTTTTCCAGAGTCACAGTCCCGACACTCAAACCACTGTAGCTTGCTGGCTTTGTGTGAGCATACTCCCCTAATTATATCATTGGGGAACAGGGAGATGCATCAGCTCCCCCAATCTCAATGGTTTCTCCCCTTCAGAACATTCCAGAGTCAGCTTTGTATCAGGAAGTTGTTACCCTAATTTTCTGGGGGTCCTGGGGGTCCCAGTAGCCTGATTAATGAATTTGAGTTTCCAGGGGTCCTGGTCACCAGGCCAAGGATTTTAAGTCTAGGGAGATCCTGGTCACCAGGCAGGCTGCTGAAGTTTCCGGGGGTCCCGGTCACCAGACTATTTCCCGGGGCTTCCTCAAAGGACACCTAGTCTGACCCCGATCTAAAAGGGGTTTCTAAGTTGCACCAAGCACACGCCCAGCACTCACAAGAGGTAGGGTAACCTAGCGAGACCTTGTACCCAGCTTTTACGGGGTCAGGCCTAGTCAAAACCCAAACAAAACGAATATATATTTATTTTCTTTATTTAAAACCTAAGTCACTGCGCACTTACACACTCACACAGACCTAAGAAAACAAAGGGAGGAAAATAGATAGGGGATTTTAAGAAGGATTTTGGGGGAAATACTACACCTGATCCTGCAGTCTGGGAAGCTGAAAGAGAGCCAGAAAGTCGGGAATGGAGGTTCTCAGCATGTGGAGACTGAGTGGAAGGCTCAGCGAGTGGAGCAGCAGCAAGGCGGGATGGAAGCTGAGAACGATCCAAAGAAGCGCTCAAAATCAGGGGTTTTTATAGGGGAAAATGTACCTGGAGGCTAGCCCTTTTCCGGGGAGAACAATAGATGTTTAAGTTGAGACAAAGTCTCCGAAAGGTCAGTGCTTGACTTGATGGGATTCCGTCAGGGCTGTCAATAGCCCTGACAGTATGCAAATGGGGGAGCGCTTGACAGTTGTATAGTCAGATGCACTAACCCTGTCAAGTTGACGGTTCGGAGCTGGGAATCCCTTTGTGCGCTTGGTGATTACGTATGTCTGGAGGGCTCCTAGAGCTACGTGACAGATTAATTTTACTGGCCAGACCTAGATTACCTAATTGCGGCCATTCAGCCGTGCCTGCCTACGTGCGCTTGCAGCGACCCTGTCAGACACGTGGAATGATTTTTATTGTTAACCATGTGGAGATGTTAATACATTTTTATATCTGATTTTGTTCCTATTAAATTGTAGACCTCGGGCTTGGGCTAGGCTACCGGAGTAACAAAGTAATCTCAGAATTTGTATCTTTAGAACATCCTGCCAAGTTCGAAACCAAGTGTTGGCCTATGCCAAGGCCACTGGGATAGGCCCAATCATGGTAATCAAAAGGCAAACCCAGAGTGACACTGTATGAAAAGATGGCCTTTTTTTTTTTTTTTTTGGAAACATGACAGCAATGTAAAAAATTGCATTTTTATATTAGATGCTTATGTTGAAGCATGCATGCATGAGATAGAGACCAAAGAAGATAATGAATTGCCATCCATGAATGGATGTCAAGCAACATGATCTATAAACCAATTAAGCTGGAGAACTTGGACTCAGCAGTGCCATTCTAGCTTTGAATTATGCAGGCTGTCTGAGAATAGTAACTTGGTAACTCTCCCAATGCTGACATAACTGTAAATCAGTGTAAGTGCTACAATGCGTAAGACAAAGGTTGGCCAAATGTGGACAGTGGGACCTCCAAGGCTGATTTTTGAAGTCTCAAATTTTTTGGCATTACCACTTTTCTGGCAAAAGAAGAAGATGACTTGCCACTCCTGGAAGCCTCCTGCAACAGCATTTCCTCTTTTATATAGCACAGTTGTTGTTGTGTGCCTTCAAGTCATTTCTGACTTACAGCAACCCTAAGGCGAACCTATCACAGAATTTTCTAGGGTGGCAGTGTGTGACATGCCCAAGGTCACTCAGTGGATTTTCATGGCCAAGCAGGCAATCAAACTCTGTTCTCCAGTCGTGGTTCAACCCTCAAACCATTACATCACATTGTCTTTCTTGTTGTGTGCCTTCAGTTCAGTTTTGACTTATGGTGACCCTGGGGCAACCCTACTATGGGATCTTCTAAGGTTTAGAGTGAGTGATGCACCCAAGATCACCCAGTGGGTTTCCATGGCTGAATGGGGAAACAAACTGTAGTCTTTGGGATCGTAGTTCAACACTCAAACGATGACACCATGCTGGCTTTCTTATATATATAGCATATACATAGCCTACCTTCTAATATTTCACAGATGAAAACTGGGACATGCATGCCCAAGAAACAGCAGTGTGTTCTCAACACAGCAAACATTATTCATGAGGAAGAACACACAAGCTGGGAGAGGATGTAGCACTTTGATTTTGCCTCAGTCTCCTGGGAAGTTCAAGATTCCTCTCTTCTCCTTCCTGCTAAGTTAGCTGAATGCAAACTACTGTACTCTTTCACTTTGAATTCAGCTTGCAGCAACTGAAATAAGCTGAGGACAAAGGGAAGAGCAGGAGGCAGAGAGAGAGACTGGGGCATTTTAAAAGCAGCTGAAAAACTGGGATGACGGAGAGTTAATCAGGATTGTGCCTGCCTAACATGGACAGCTGGAGGGTATGATCTAGATCAAAACCTCTGATCAATTGGTTAACATTAAAAAAGGTGCCAGGTTTTCAAAACCACAAGTGGAATTCTGTCAGCTTCTGGTTTGGGTTTTGTCTTCATTTTTGGTAGACCAAAAGTACCCACTGAAATTCCCTGCACAAGAGGGGCAAAATGGCATATGTGGTGTGATAATGGCATCTATTATCTTGACTGATGAGGGCAACACAGCTGTTGGCTTGCTTCCTGGTAGCCAACTTCTTAGATTTAGGGAACAGGATGATATCAGATCTTCTGTGGACAGATCCTTCAGGTCCAGCACTGCAACCACCTAACTGACCAGGAGTATATAACATAAATCCCATATCTAAGTCACATTGCTCCGTCCCCACATCTATACAGGAATGACTAGCTGCATCCATTTCATGTTGTGATTCTCTCACCTGCACTCCATAGTGAAAGAATGGCTTGGGAATGGTTGTACCACATATACGGTAACTTCTGAATGTTTCAATCTGCTGCAAAGGCCTGGACCTGAGATGGTGCTTTGTCTTTCATTTTCCCAGTTATGAAATGCCTAATATGACTTCCTCATAGGTATAGCCTCTGCATTAATAATATACTGGCTAAGTGTTTTCAAGTTGGGGAAAGGTGAAATTGTGTGATCTGTCAGAATTAATCTAGGTCCCCTAAGGAAGAAACCAGAGAGTGAACTGCATGGTAAAGGAGGCCTAATATGGTGTTGGAAAAGATTAGAAGAATTAATAATGTATAGCAGCTCAGTGCCAGAGGGACTGAACATGAATGCGGAACTCTTCCTTGTACTAGGATGGGTGGGAGAAGAGCCATTCAACAAAAGCTGGATGGCTCTTGAGTTCTTAAAAGCTATATGCAATATTTATTGGCAGGTATATGGCTACTTTCCTATGAGTGAGAGGCAGAGAGAGTGAGCTATATACTGTAAATATAAATTTTATTTAAAGTTATATGAATTCTCATTCACTGGTGATAATGTTTTTTCATATGAATGTTGAATTGTACCTAACAGTAAACATGGTTATTAGTCATGTTGGCCATATAATACTCCCAGTGCCAGCAGCCATATGCCTCTAAATACCAGTCTCTTGGAGAACATGAGAGGGAGGTTGCTATTACCCTCAGGTTATTCTTGAGGGCTTCTCTTTAGCAACTGGTTGGCCAATGTGGAAACAGACTAGATGGATCTTCAGTTTGAGCTAGCCAGGGCTCTTGTTGTGGACTGCAGCCTGAAAGCAGCCCCATTTGTACATCTATGGGGATCCAAACTGAATCATTTAGTCAACAGGTGAGAACCAGGTAGCTCTCTAGATGTTCTTGAACTGCAGCTTCCAGTCTTCCTCGCCATTGACTGTGCTGGTGAGGGCTTCTAAGAACTGCAGTTCTCCACTTTCAACATCCTATGGAATCCTGGGGTCTGCCAAGAACTGCAGTTCAACAATACCTGGAGGACTCCATTTTGATCACTTGATTTAGGCCATGAGGAACTGTCCTCTGGTCTTTTTCCTGCAGGTGAACTTGTTGACTGAAGCTGCTGCTGCTGCTGCTGCTGCTGCTGCTGCTGCTGCTGCTGCTGCGTCTATCCCCACTTAACCAAATTTCCTTAGTCTGGGGGATTAGAAGAGTTGATTGGGACCTGACTGTGTGTCTTCTATATGTATGGTTATGAAGAAAGTAAAACAAGCTCATGAACAGACTAGCAAGGTGAAGGTGGCACCATGATATGAAACCAGATGGGACACTGCCTTGTATGACCTCCAGAATAAGGGAAGCACTGAATGGCATGAGATGGCTGGTTGGACACCATAAGAGAAAAGAGTGGGTAGGCAGCTGGCTTTCTTCCATCAAACAGGAAAACACCTCTGAGAATTTATTCACCTAATAACAACCTATTAACAATCAAGTAGACTGTGAAGTGAACCCTCTTCAGGTGGACTGCTGCGTTCTGAAATGTTGGCTTCCCTTCTATTTTGAGGTAACCAAATACCCTGGGAGGCTAGGGGAATGGGGCCAGTGTTTTATGCTGGCAATATTCTGTAGCTGGAAAACACTGCAGAGAAAATTAAATAAAAAGAACAGGGAAGGCACCATCCAAGTTTCCCTAGGGAGAGAGTTCCAAAGTTTGGGTGCAGCCACAGAAAAGGTCTCTCATGTTCCCTCCAACCATGCTTATGAAGGAGATGGGACAGAGAGAAGTTCCTCCTCTGAAGATCTTATAGATCTTAGAGCTCAGGCAGGCTGATATGGGAAGATATGGCCCTTCACATAGCCTGGGCCCTTTATGTCCTGACTTTGTTCGCAGCTAATTTCCAGCCTTGAAATTATTGCTTCTGGAAGCAAACTACTACAGAGATGACCACTCCTTGGTATGCAGATTCAGAGATTGTCTTAATTAAAAGAACCACCATCCAAAACTGGTGCATACAAGTCCCTAGACTGAGAGTTCATTCTCAACAATATATGTAGACAAATAAGAATATGAGCCACAGAACTATCTCACTTGCCACCTGCCCACCCATTGTTTCTGTTTGCAATAACTAAGTTAGAATGTTGTGCCAGTCTAATAAGCTGGCTACCAACCATTATGTTAGCTAACAGTATGTGTCTCTACCAAATGTGAGTCTGCTGCTGATGTGCAGAGGTACAGGTCTCCTCTCTTCCAGAGGTCCTCTCTGTCTGTCTAGTAATAATTTCCATTCTTCTGAGAGTTAATGCTATTGATTGATACTTAGGTAACAGGACATTGAAAGCCTCTCTATTGACGTAGCAATTTAGCTCATTTAAGGAAACTTGAGGTAAAGGATGGGGAACTACATGTCAGCATTCAAAGCAGCTGTGAATTATTTACCAGCTCTTAGCAACACTGTAGCTGGAGATCAGCATGTTGACTTAGGGCTGTGAATTAATCCTACTGAAAAGTGTGACGTGTTGTATAGGCAAGCATGCAAATATTGATTCCTTTACCTCACATAGCCCCTTTCTTGTTTGGAACAACCTGGAAGATAAATGCCACCACAGATTTGGTTAGATGGTAACTGATAGGGAAAAGCCGGAGTGTTGTTCCCCACTACCTGTTTTGTTGTCAGGACATATAGACTTCTGTTTTAATTCGGAGTTTTGAAAACAAGAAACAACCTCTCCCCATGACACACAGACATATGGGCCAACATGCTACATTATGCTGGATTACAAGTCTTCAGGGGCATACTTCCAAAAGACAGTTCTCTTTCCCTATCTGCTCCCTGTAGTGCACAACATCAGCCAGGGGGCTGACAGACACAGTTCAGTTTCCCTGGCTGCTGATGACCTGCAACAGGCAAGGAGGAGTAGTCCCTGGTCCCAATATAAGGCTGCCTCTCTCTCCTTCCCTCAGTGCTCATGACCCCATGCACACAGCTAATCAGTGGCCAAAGAAAAGCACAATTCTCAGTAGCCCTCTACCTGTTCTTGTGCACAGGGGTGGGAGCCCTGTGAAAGGAAGTATGAGATAACCTCCTTCTGCAAGGTCTGAAAATGTACTGACGGAGGCATAATGCCCAATTGCTCCAGTGCACTCCACCAGCAGGAGCCTGTCTATCATGTGCTGCATCATCTTGTTCAGTCGGTTACCCCTCTTGGTTTACCCATTTGTCTTCATCAGTACCCTCTTGCCTATCTTCTCCGAGAAGTCCTTCTAGTAGAGGCCGCATTTGTTTGCACCATTGCCCTGGAATTTTCATTGAAATGTATGGGAAGTCCAGACAAGAATGTCTTCAGTTTGCAATCCTCCAGTGCTTTCCAGCCACTTCCATCTTTTCTGTTTCTACTCCTTGCCATACAATTCTCCATTCCTGATTTTGTGCCCTTAATTTTAGTAATCTGACCTGGTCGCTTGCAAACTTTATATTGTTTGCAGATAGAAAGAGCAAAGAGATGGAATGGAGGAAAATGAAATATTGAAGGGCATCACAGGTGAAATATATAAAATATTGTCAATATATGAAGATGAAGATGAATATCTTAGAAAAATATGGGAGGAAGAACTAGCACAAAAAAATAGATATTCAAGAATGGGGACAGATTTGAAATCAGCATCATTTAAAAAATTTATCCATAAGGGTAAAAGAGAATTATTATAAATTGTTCTGGAGATGGTACCTAACACCAGTAAGATTAAACCATATAGATAAGACACACTCAAGGTTATGTTGGAGGGGTTGCCAAGAAATTGGCACATATATTCATATGTGGTGAATTGTGAAGGTGTACAGAAATTTTGGCAAATTGTGTTTAATGAGATAAAACAGATCACAGGAATTGACTTACGAATATGTCTGAGTATAGCATTATTATCTATATTTGATAAGATTAATTGTACCCAGGCGATGAAGGATTTAATTACAAATTTATTAACTGCAGCAAGGTTAATTATGTAAAGAAAATGGAAAATGCAAGATGATTTTCAGATAAAGGATTGGTATAAAGAAGTGTGGAAAATAGCAATTAATGATAAGCTAACATGTCAAATTAAAGTCAAAAAAGGAATAATGAAAGGGGGAATGATTTTGAAGAAATATAGAAGATATTTGTGGAAAAAGTCTTACAGTACACCTGATGGAATAGGCTGTTGGTCTTACAGTACACCTGATGGAATGAGTGTGTTCTGGACTCATAGAATCATGCACCTGAAGGGAAAGACCATGGAAGGTTCAATCGACTGTGGCCTCCTTTGTTTTTCTCCTCTCTCTCTGCTGCAGCCTAATGGAGCAGGAATGTTTTTGTCCTTTAAGAGTAAGAGTGCTTACTGGTTCAGATTGTAAAATTTCCAAGGTAACAATCAGTATTCCTAGGAGGCCATTCACAAGATTCTGTAGTCTTTCCAAACACAAAAAAGCAACAGCTCAATACAATCATGTTTCGAATGATAAAAGAAAGCTTCAAGAAACACAGTGACTATTTCCAAGCAGTCTTTTTTTTTAAGCAGTACTGCACATTTCTACATTCACAGCAGAACAGCACAGTCCCCTAGACACCAAAATGAAGCACGCAACACTAAAAAGCTCTCCTCATCACCGCCATGGAGGGGGAAAAAAGCCTCCAGGCTCAGCCTTTCTTGTTTGTTTTCTTTCAAAACAGTAGCTCTTGATTTATTCTCACCTTCAGAGGCCACTTGCAACCCTTTACTTAAAATGCTTCCTCCTAAGAGAATTTCCCCAACAGTGATTCTAAAAAAGACAAGGACTGCTGCTACAAACATAGAGAGGGACACAGCGAGATCAGAGGCAGCTTCTGTACCACATGGTCTCCGATATAAAAATGGATCTGATACAAGCAGTTTGGTACACAGGAACCCCAGCAACCAGTTAGCCCAGTTGTATAGTGATTGTGGAATATTATTATTGCAGAACATAACTTCCTGTACAGCTTAAATTCCAGAAACCGTGTTAGGCCTATGGAACCATCACTACTGATCAGCAGTACACTGTGAAGAGCAGTCTTCCCCCAGATGTACTGGATCACATTTCCTATCATCCCCAGTCAGCATAGTTATGTTGGCTGGGTATGATGGGAATTATATTCCCACGTATCTGAGGTGTGCTGGCTTAGGAAAGACTGGCTAGACTTCTGGTTGCAATGTCGGCGTGCCTGACAGCCTGATCAAGTTGTCTCAGGCTGTCACAGAACCCAAGGAGGAAAAAACATCAGAAACCCCACAATTTCGGGGAAGAAAGTCACCCCTGGTGTAGAGGAGACTCAGAGCGGCTCACAGAGTCAACATTCAACCCAGCGAAGGCAAAGAAGAGGAGAAAGAGAGAAGAACCATCGCAGACAGGTTAGCGTTGACAGAGTGTGGATGCCATCAGGTTCGAACATGGACTAGGTCCTATAAAGTGCCAGCTGCAATGTTTTTAAAGACTGTAAACAAGAATTGTGAGTACCCAAAGCCAAACCTGAGGTAAAGATCCTTGTTTTTTTCAGAACGTCTTGGACAGAAATATTGGAAAAAGAAATAGAGTGCTGACGCGCCGGAGGTAATTGTACTCCTGGCAGCATAGGTGAAGTGAGGAGATCAGAACAGAACTAAAATTATAAAAAATGCCAAAGACTATAATTGAGATAACTGACATAAACAGAAAAATTATTTTCAGACTTACTGATCCGGAAGGACATTTTGGAGATTAAATTGATGCATTGACAACAGCGAGGACTGTAAGGGGGTAAAGATAGAAGGAATGGATAATGAGGCTGAGCATGCTGATCTATAGGAACTGAGTCAAGGGAAAAAAAGGGAAAAGTGTGAGATCGAGAGGAGGATTGTACAAGAGAAGGAGTTGTAGAGGGTGATGGTTAATGCTATAAACAGAGAATTAAACCCATGGAAGATTGATCAGATCAATAATTCAGAGAGAAGGGAAAAGATAGTTTATTTGGACTGTGTACCTGGACTGTGATTAGAAAGTGAAGGAGATGGACACCATTCCTCTGACCACGTGGAAATTTGCAGTAACTTCCATTTTCATTAAAGACAATGAAATAAAAGCGATCTGAAACATCAGGGGGAGGGAAAGATAAAGCAAGGAAGGAAAAGTAAGTGAAAGAAGATCAGTGAGGACTGAGATGAGAAAGGACTGAGAAAAAGAAAAGAAGTTCGAGGTGAAATGGAAAGAAGAAGACGGAGATGGCGAGGAAGACAGAAGGTGGAGACAGAGAAAAGAAAGGCAGACTTGCAGGATGGGCCTCAAAGAGAAGAAGTTAAAAACAAGGGAAAATTTATTTAAAATATAATTAACTTGAATGAATCTTATTGATTATTGGAAATGATATTGTATTAGACATAAGAAGAAAATATTTGGTTAACAGGTATTGATGGTATCTTTAATGAAATAAGCTAATAGATATATTTTTGTTAGATTTAACATTCAAAATTTGATAATATTATTAATACATCAATAGTAGTTGGAGCCATTTGATTATCATTAGAATATTCAACTAACATAAGAAGTTGATTGATAGCATAAATGAACAGTTACTATTGATCTTCATTAGTGGAAGAATTAATCTCTTTTTATCTTTAACTCTCTTGATTTAAGTTACGTTATTTGTGGGATAAAGTCAATTCTATATATTTGAAGTATATCTTGATTTAATAATTGTCTTAATTAAGAACTATTAATTAAGAACTATATTTCAAGTAATCATAAGTAACTTGGCGATAGATAAGTGATTGATAATGCAAATATTGTAAAAAGGATATATTATTTTATAGATTATTACTAGAAGATATATAATATTAACTTGTATATTCATTCAGGAATGTTAGATAAGTAGACACTATATATTATATATTGTTATAGGGATATTTATTGACATTGGATAAAAGACAATATTTATTATATACTGTAAAATTATAAAAGACTATGGCATCTGGCCGGAAAAAATCAATACAACTGCAATTACAAATACAGACACAAACCAGAAGAGCCTCATTAGATTCAAAAACCATGGACTCCTTAAAATGGTTTGAGGAAATGCAAAAACTTAGGCCCTTTCTGCACCTTACCTTTTTGCGGCACTGGGGCACAGGGATCAGGTGAGCAGCCTCTTGCGAGAGGCTCTCACATCCCCGCTGCCTCGCCTCCACAGCTGCTGTCTGTTGGCAAGCAGGCAGCATGAGGGCTCCTCCTCTTCCTTCTGCAGTGCAGCCTGCGATTTTCCCAGGCTGCGCTGGGGCAGGAAGCATGAACACTGTGGCTCCAGAGGCTCCACACGCACAGTAAGTGTGCACGGAGCCCTGGAGCAATGTGCGATCGCACACCATTTTTGGCTACAAGCAGAAAATGAAATAGTGCACAATCGGCACCTGCCAGCCCCGGCAGCGTCGCATAATTGCAAGGACGTCATGTGGACCACTCCTCGCAATTGCGCCATGCTCCAGAGGCCCTTTCGCATGGCTAATGCTGTGCGAAAAGGGCCTTAGAGATGATTTAAAGGAAGAACTTAAAGCAACTAGAACAGAAATCAGAACTACATTTATAGAATCGAAACAAGACTTTAAAAGAGAAATTGAAAATTTAAATCAAAATTTTAAGAAACTCTCGGAAGACATTGTATCTTTAGATAAGAGGATGGATGATGTACAAGATGAAACTAAACAAATGGAAATGAAGACAGAATGTATAATGAGAGAACAACAGAAAAATAAAGAGACAGTGTTAAAGATGGAAATGAGAAAGAGACTTAAATGTTTAAAACTAAGAGGATTACCAGAACAATCTGAAGAGAATTTATACAAAAGAGTAACGGAAATACTTGCTACTTTTATAGGCCAAAGAGTAGGAAAACTTCAACTTGTACTTGATAAAGCTTTTCGTGTCAATTCTCCTATCACTAAGAAAAAAGGCCTACCTAGGGACATTGTAATTTATTTTACAAGGGAAAAGATAAAAGACCAAATTCTGATTCAAAGCTACAAAGAAAAGCTGATAGTAGATGATGTGGAGATTAGAATTTTCAAAGACATACCACCACAGGTCTTGCGACAAAGACAAGAATATACTTTTCTAAAGAAGAATCTTCAAAAAAATAATATCAGATACAAGTGGGAGTTTCCCAAAGGGCTAGCTTTTTTTTTCAATGATAAATATTACAAGATAACAACTCCTTATGAAGCCAAAGAATTTATGAAGAAACAGATGAAATACTTTGATAAGCAATAAAGTCCACGAAGAGAGATGATAAAAAAGAAGAAGAAATATGGTTTGACACATCAAATAGAAAGTTAAATACATTAGAACAAGAAGAACTAGAAGAAGAAGAAGAAGAAGAAGAAGAAGAAGAAGAAGAAGAAGAAGAAACAGATCCAATAAATTTGGATTGAAATAAGATGGGCAGAAAAGAAAGAATTAGACTAAGATGAAAATAATGTCCTGGAATGTCCATGGGATAAACTCCCAATATAAAAGATGTCCAATCTTCCATCAATTAGAAAGATATAAAGTGGATATTATTTGCATTCAAGAAACCCATATTAAATCGAACCAGGAAAAATATTTAAGAAACGCGAAATTAGGAGAATGTTTTTCATCATCATTCCTCAAAAAGAAAAGAGGCATTGCGATATGCGTACAGAGAAATATCCCAGCAAAAGAAATTTTCAGAGACACAGAAGGAAGAATATTAGCGATTGAAATACACTATAAAGGATTGAAAACCCTTTTAATAGAGATATATGCACCGAATGAGAATAAGTCAAAATTTTATAAAAACCTCTTAGAACAGCTGCAGAAGTTTGAATATGAAAATGTGATTCTTGTTGGCGATTTTAAAGGTGTGATTGATACAAAGATTGATTAAAAAATGGCAAAGAAAACCAAGACCAAAGCACAAGGAAAATTAACTGACACCTTCTTTGAATTAACGGAACAATTATCTTTAATAGATGCCTGGCGACAGAATCATTTAAAGGACTGAGATTTCCCCTTTTTTTCTGAACCTCATCAAACATGGACCAAAGTTGATTTGATACTTACTTCAAAACATCTTCTGAAAGATGTTAAACAATCTGAAATACTAACTAAAATATTACCGGGTCACCACCCAGTTCTATTTGATTTTAAAGAACCAGAAAACAGTATTCTTGGTGTCTCAACGACAGCTTACTGAAAGATGAAGAGATACTGAGAAAGGCTAAAGAAACTTTAAGGTTGTTCTTTAAGGAAAATATGATGAATGGGATGAACATGAGTACAATATGGGACACCTCTAAGGCAATGATGAGAGGATTCTTTATCCAGCAACAACATCAACAAAACAAGAAAAAGAGGGAGTCCTACCAGAGACTGGCCAGTGAGCTAAAAGAGAAACAAGATGAATTGAAAAGGAACCCAAATGATAAAAGACTTCATTAAGGTACTTCAAAAGGAGATCTCACAATTAGCAACGGAAGAAATTGAAAGGAAGTTGAAATACCTTAAACAATTTCATTTCGAACAGGCTAATAAGGCTGGAAAATATCTTGCCTATAAATTGAAAAAGAAAAAAGAAAGAAACATAATACTTGAAATAAAACAAGGGAAAAAGACTTTTACAAGGCAAGAAAAAATCATACAAGCTTTTGAAAAATACTACAGGAATTTATTTATGAGAAAAGAAACTTCAATTGGAGAAACCCAGTTACGAAAAGATTTTTTGAAAAAACAGGGGATTCCTAAAATATCATCTGAAAAACTAAACCCGTTGAACACCCCAATTACAGTGAATGAATTTGCAGAAGCAATAAATGAGCTGAAATCAGGAAAAGCCCCAGGACCGGATGGCTTCATGCCTTTTTATTACAAACAACTTCGTGAAGAGCTGATAAAACCACTGCATAGCACGATTAGAGGAATAAATGAAAATGGAAGACCTGGAACTTGGGGAGAATCCAACATTACTCTTACATTAAAAGAGAGGAAAGATCTCAAAGATGTACACAACTACAGACCAATATCATTGTTGAACATCGATTATAAAATCTTTGCTTTGATATTGGCTAGAAGATTAAAGAAGATACTCCTGGACATCATACACGAAGACCAAGCTGGATTTCTCCCAGGTAGAAATACAAGAAATAATGTGAGAGCAGTTCTAAATAGTATTGAACACTATATAAGAAAACCCGGTAAGAAATTTGCTTTGGTGTTTCTAGATGCAGAAAAGGCGTTCGACAGCATTTCCTGGGAATTTATGAAAGACGTGATAGAAGAATACGAGATGGGAAGAAACTTTAAACAATGGATAGAAATAATCTACAAAGAACAAAAAGCGAGATTGATTATAAATGGAGAAAAAACCAACCAATTTGATGTTTCCAAAGGAGTCCGACAAGGCTGCCCTCTGTCACTGCTATTATTTATTATGACACTAGAAGTATTATGTAGTAAAATTAGAGAAGGTGAGCAATTATGTGGGATGAAAATGAAAAATGGAGAAATCAAACTTAAGGCATTCATGGATGACTTAGTTCTATTTATGGAAGAACCGAAAAATTCCTTAACAAAATTATTAGAAATTTCACAGGAACATGGTCATTTAGCCAGAGTCAAAATAAAGAAAGAAAAAACAATGCTACTTACAACAAATATGCAAAAGAAAGAAGAGGAAACATTGAGAGAGATCTCAGGCTTTCAATTGTCAAAAAAAGCAAAATATCTAGGAAATATGGTCACAAAAAAGCTTTCAGAATTATATGATAAAAATTGTCAAAAGATATGGAGTCAGATAAAAAATGATCTTTCGAGATGGAACAAATTTGACTTGTCCTTATTTGGTAGAATCAATATGATAAAAATGTCTGTGTTACCTAGATTAATGTATTTGTTTCAAAATCTCCCTGTGATAGTGAACGAAAAACCTTTCAGACAATGGGAAAGAGAGATATCAAAATTTATTTGGTCCGGGGAAAAACACCAGATCAAAATGAAGATACTGCAAGACTCCAAAGATCGTGGAGGATTTGGTCTGCCCTCTTTAAAATTATATTTTCAGGCATGTACCTTGATATGGATAAAGGATTGGCTCTCTTACACTATTACAATTGGAAGGTTTTGATAACCAGTTCGGTTGGCATGGTTGTCTTAATTATAATAAAACTTTAGTAAACAGAGACTTCAATAACCAGTGTATTCGAAACCCATTAATAAGAGTATGGAAGAAAGTTCACCATAAATTTTATATGAAATTACCAATATGGACCTCTCCTCAAGAAGCCTTTAAAATAAGTCCGACAAAAAATGGCCAATTGCTTAAATATTCAGATCTCATTAAATGGGAAGGAAATATCCCTAAACTAAAAACAGCAGAGGAATTAAAACAACAGGGAGATGAAATGAATTGGTTTCCATACAGACAAATCAGAGAAAGATTCAACATGGACAAAAATCTATTAGGTTTCAAAACTAGTAAAAAGGAGCTGGACAAAATCTTAACTGACAATCAATCTAAAACAATTTCAAAAATTTATAAATTACATCTTGAACAAGATTTCGAACAAGAAACAATCAAAGAGACAACAGTAAAACGGGCACAGAACATAGGACACCAGATAGAAATTGAGAGATGGACTAAAGCATGGAAGGAAGATATAAAATTCACTCCCAGTATGAACTAGAGAGAAAATTATTTCAAAATGCTTTATAGGTGGTATAGGACACCATTGAAAATAAAAAAGATTTTATACATGGGAAGTGGAAAGTGCTGGAAGTGTAATAGTGAAACAGGAACATGCTACCACGTGTGGTGGACATGTAAGCAAGCAAACATGTTCTGGCAAAAGATACATAATCAGGTTCAAGATATATTACAGATAAGATTTGAAATGACACCTGAGCTAGATTTACTGAATATGATTGGCGATCTTAAGGAATTAAAGAAACATAAAAAGATTCTGTTATATCTGATCACGGCGGCTAGATTGTGTTTTGCACAACATTGGAAGGGTGGAATAACCCCATCCATGGAGGAATGGAATGTTAAGATTATTGATATGATGGAAACAGATAAATGATTATGCCTGTTAAAAGATAAGATGATTCCTCAAACTGAAGGTGAATGGTAACTGATACCAGATTGGATAAAGAAAAGATAAAAAAAGGGATAAGATAGACAAAGCGATAAAAGATAATGATATAGATCAAAGACGATTAAAGAAATTAAAACATTGGTGTATAGTAAAACAAAATTATTTTCAGCAATGATAACTAATAAGAATATAGATTAGAAAAGAATATTCCTGGGAAATAGATAAGGAAAATACTGAGATAAAGGTGTAACTTTGGAGAAATGCATTTAAAATGGAATGTTGAGGGGGAAGAGCAAAGAAAGAATGGAAATATGTACATAAAAATGGAAGAAATTGTAATTTTGATCGATGAAAATTTTATTAAAAATATAAAATTAAAAAAAAAGGAAAGACTGGCTAACAGGTCTGAATTGAGATGCATTTAAGGCTGGCTTATCTTGACTGTGGCTTTCAGTGTGGATTCCTCGTACAAATGAGCATTTCATTGCGGACAAGTATCTGGAGCAATACAAGTGTTACAGTGGCCCATTCTGTAAGGAGGCACAGGAGAAAAGTGTCCCATGGAGAAGTTTCCATCTCTCTCTTCCTCATTTCACAGTATTTTCTTGTAATCAGGATTGGAATGGATGTCTACTGTACATTGGCATAAGTAGCTTGCTCATCCAGGGTAGAAAATCTTATAGTAGCATAAGAAACACTTTCTGAATCGTCATGAACCTAGAAAATCAAGACACGGCATGCAGGTTACTGGTCAGGAAGAAGACAAGACTGAAGTAAGAATATTACAGACTGGGGACAACATAGCTGCTAACTGCAGGGACTGTCCCAATTAATCCTCTGTCATCCTACTTGTTCAGCTGCTTTTCAAATGTCCCAGCTTCTCTCTTCTCTTTCCTCCATTGCTCTCAGCTTACTTCAATTGCTGCACAGGGAGTTCAGTGTGCAAAAGTAATTTGCACTCAGGAGTGGAAGGGGAGAAAAGAGATAAGGAGGCAGAATCTTTCCCTAGCCAGGAGGCTCAGGCCAAAGCAAACTTCTGCAGCTTCTCCTAGATTATCTATACTTCTTTGTTAATAAATTTGGCCCTCCTGACCACACTCTGAGGGTTTTTGGCTGCACGTGTACCAGTTTGCATCTGTGAAATGTTGCAGGGTATGGGCCCATCTTCCCTCTATATAGGATGGGGTTGACCAAGTGCAGCCAATGGCTGCCTGTGGCTCAAGGGCTATTTTCTGTGCCCTCCTTCTCTGGGGGGGGGGGGGAGGTTTTTTTTAAAAGAAAAAATGCCCCAAAATGTTTCTAAGTGCTCTCTAGGGAGTGTGGGACCATTTCTGCCATGCTTTTGCCCCCCTCTAGGCCTTTTTAAGCGCAGAAGAGTCCAACTTCAAAAACAGTAAAAGATCAGGAAGTGTCTACTAAGAAGGCACACAGCAACACAACAGTCATGGTAAGTGAGTGTAGTGTAGTGGCTTCAGTCTAGGACTTGGATTCTAGGAGGTGAGGGTTCAAATCCCTGTTCAGCCATGGACACTCACTGGGTGATCCTGACCATAACAATGGCCCTTTTCACATGTCGGGGGGGAAACGGGCGAAAACGCCCAAAAACGGAGCTTACCTCCAGCCGGGTAAGTCCGTCACCGCATGGAGCAGCGCGAGCTCGCTGGTCCACACTCCTCCGGCGTCCCAGATGGCGGCTTCCGGTTGGCGGAGGCTCTCCACCAACCGGAGAAGCTCGGCAGCCGGAAGCCCACCCCTGGCAGATCTGCAGGCACGCACTTGCGCGCGCCTGCAGATCCACTTTAGAGCCGGGCGACGGAGCGGCACGGGGCTGCGCGCTCTGTGCTTTTTAAAAACCTCGAAAAAGAGGTTTTTAAAAAGCACGCAGCCCGGCTAGTTCCGGCCGCTCCTGAGTGGATTCTGGTGTGGAACTAGGAAAAGTAGTCCATGCCAGTTCACTCTACGGTGTAGACGACCTCCGTGAGAGGTCGCTCTACACCGTTCCCCCCCCACACATGTGAAAAGGGCCAATGTAGAAACCTAGTGGGAAACTGAGAGGAAGGAAGTGGATGGCCTCAGCCGAGTAAATCTTGCCAAGAAAACTCTATAATAGGGTCACCATAACTCAGAGTTCAACTTGAAAGGCACAGAACAACAATAGTAATGACACAAAACACATGCATATGTTCACTATTTGCACCATTATGGGAATGCATTATGGGAAACTGAGCTGGAACTTATGGGGGACACATATTCCCAGGTGTGTGTGTGTGTGAGAGAGAGAGAGAGAGAGAGAGAGGACTCCATCAACAAAGTTTCCCATAAAGCATTCCCAACAGATGGCCATCCAGCCTCTGCTTAAAAACCTCCAAAGAAGGAGGTATATATACCTATATATATATACCACTATACCATATATAGTGGTATATATGCATACCACTAAAGGAGAGTAAAAAAGAATGCAGCCCCATAGTTACTTACCATAGGCAGTGGAACCTCTTTACATGCTTTGGCAGCTGGAAAGATAAATAGCTGTAAGGTACTGATATAACATTACTACTTATATGTTTTAGTAAAGCAGATCAGGAAAAAAAGCAAAATGAACATTTGGAAAAAAAAGAATACCTCTAAAATGTCCCAGAGCTCAGAAACATTTCTTTAAAATGATTTCCTTTTCAAGAGTAACACAATATCAGTAAGCAGTAACACATGGGTAACAAGTTACATGACCAGTAAGTAACAAAACATGTTATTTATGCTGTTGAACCAGATACTAAGTGAGTGATTCAGACGTTATTTCTTTTACAGGGAAAAAAAAAACCCCTAAAACCAGCCCCTAGTACTGCACAATCCCTTCTATAACAGTTCTTCAATAAAAATTTGAGCATAACCAGTGTGGTAAAGTGGTTTTTAATGCTGGACTAAGGCCATTTCCACACTAGATTGTTATAGCGCTCTGATTCCACTTTCGCCGGCAGCCCCTTCCGAAACTGCAAGCCCCAGGATTCCACAGGATGGTGAAAGTGGAATCAGAGTGCTATAGCAGTCTAGTGCGGAAATGGCTTCAGACTCTGGAGACCAAGGTTCAATTCCCCGCTTGGCCACGGAAACCCGCTGGGTGACCTTGGGCGTGTCATGCACCCAGCCCCAGAAAACCCTGTGATAGGTTCTTCTTAAGGTCACCATAAGTCGAAATGACTTGAAGTCACGCAACAATAACAACAACAACAACAACAACCTGTTATACAAAAATCTTAATATTGATATTGTTGTTATAATGCTGAAAAGTAAAGTTGTTGGGCTCTGTTACTAAAAATAGTAATGAGTAACAATATTTCTTTCAATGTATTACTTCTAAGTTCCGGAATGTCTACAAATGCAGTTCTTAAAGTGGGAAGGAAGTTCTCAAAGGAGATGTGGGTAGTTATTCTGGGAAGAGGGTGAACATACTTTCAGCCTAGTTCCTATATTGGTCTGGACTAAGCCAGACTGCTAAGCATTTTTAAAGAAAAATTTCACTTGTGTTCTTGCATGTCCTTCCTGTGTTCCTGTCTGAGTGACGCAGCCAACAATGTTATTTCAAAATCTGGTTTGTCTTTTGGGAAGTTGTACTGTTTTTTGTGATTCCATTATGCATGGAGGTGTTATCTCTTTTCCAGACACTAATGTAGTTTGCATCTTATAAGCACCCCCCCCACACACACACAAATAAACTCCCCTTCCCCTACTGGTACAGAACAGTAAATAGCCTAATAAGTACTATATGTACTGAGTTGCTGTTATTGTGCTCCTTCAAGTCATTTCCGACTTAGGGCAACCCTAAAGTGAACCTATCATGGGGCCTTTTGGGGCTGAGTATGTGATGTACCCAAGGTCATCCAGTGGGTTTCCATGGCCAAGCGGGGAATCAAACCCTGGTGTCCAGGATCATTGTCAATGCTCAAACCACTATACCACACAGGCTCTGAGTTGCTACATTTGCAGAAATGTGCCACTCATAACAGTAGCTGTATCTGTCACAACACAGTGACAACACAGTGGACTAAATCAAACTCCTAAGTCCTGAAAGGAGTAGATCCCTTTGGCTTGAATCCTGATGATTATGCTGGCATAACCATGAACTCTTTACAGCTATCAGGAAGAAAAAGACCCAATGTGCTACAGTCATGAAGGAAGAAAGGCAGGGACCGGAGCAAAGGCCTCCCCAGAGCCAGCAGACTTTGTCTACTTCACTTTGCCACCCTGGAAAAAATACAGCTGGCAGTGTACTGCACCAGCAGGATTGCAGCCTCACAATTAAACAATGTCTCACTCAGCAATGGATTCAACAGTTCTGCTCTAGTTGGGACTAATAATTGGATTTATGCCAATTTATGTCTGCTTTAACTGCTCAGTGTGGCATGACTTACCGACTTGATGGGTATTCTTGCAAAGGAGAGTGATGATAATTGCATTTGGGAAGCCTTGTCATAACTCATATAAGTAATAAAGAAAAGGCCCACTTCTGAATCTGTTAATCCTAGGTAAGATTAAGCAGTCCAGATCCTACATGGGCAAATGGAATGTAAGAGTTCAGCATGTGGGACTCTGCTATGGCTTCTCTATCACACCAGGGTTCACCACTGTGGCATTGATCACTGAAGGGATTGCAGAAGCATTTGGCTATGTCCTCATAGCTAGATGCAGACTGAGAATATCTTCCATTGAGATCCACTGTGCTGCTCCATGGGAATTTCAGGCAAGCAACAACTTCTAAAATTGGGGCCCTGATCCTTGTTTCACCTGGTAACACCATACTCAGCAGAAGAAGGTTCTGCTGGTCAAAGGAAATTTTGGTCAGCCACTGTGGCTTCTGCCTAAACTTAACCTTCTATAGCTAGTGGATCTCTTTGCTTTGATATTTAAAGACTCTGGGATCACATAAAGGTCAAAGGACTAGGAAGGAGATATGAGGAAACCAGAAAAGACAGTGGTAAGAAAGAGGAAGGAAATGTATACACAGGGACTTTTTCATAAGTTTCCACCCACCATTTTTCTTCTTTAGCCTCCATATTAGCAGCAGTGCTCCTGCTAAGATGATCAGCAGTACTAGAAACACAATGGGTAACAGGATTGTCAAGTTGTCAAAGAGGCCAAAGCTAGGACAAAAAAGAGGGTGAATGGATATGAGCCATCACTTGCATGTGCACACTCTAGGTATGTAGTTCAGGATTGTTGAGAGAAAGCCTGCCTTGGACCTGTTCTGATTGGATGGAATGTGGAAGCTCAGAAGGTTCTCCCAGAGGAGGGTCTGTGACCAAGAGGAATGCTTCCTTCCCCCCTCCTGGTGCTGGTCATGCCCCCAACTCTTTCATCTACAGAATTCCTCCTCTTCATGTGCCCCCCCCAACTTACCAATTACAATTGTAAAAGCAAAGCTCATCAACTGAATGCTGGATGAAAGCTGACATGTGAAATATCCCATGTGTATTATCTGGTACTTAGCTGGCCATTTACTTTACAGAGAACTGGCTTTGTGTCAGAGGCAAAAACAATGACAACAACAACAACAACAACAACAACAGTATACTAGAAACCAAAAAATGGAAATCATGTCTTACATACTTTAGATTTCCCTAGACTGGCATTTCTGTTTGGTGTTCAGTACCTGTATCTGTTATCACATGGGTGCCCATACTTACATCACAGAGCTCTCTGTTGTTGTGATAGGGAAATTTTGCTCTGTCGGAACAGTGGTAGTAGTTACAGCTACAGTAGTAGGTGCTAAAAGAAAAACCAAGAATTAGAGTACAGTGAGAACTTCTGAGTTCTCACCTTAGTTCTTACATTTTATAACCAACAGCACAGGTGTGAAAGCCATAAAGAGTCACTATTCACTTTCAAATTTGTCTCAAAAAGTCAGAGATCTTCACAGGGACAAGATATCATCACCTCTATATGGCATATTTTATTTTGGCATGATGTCCAGTTTTGAATTCCATCCTTGTGTCTCCATTTTTGTACAACTCATTCATACCAAATACACGGCACAAATAAAAAAAGAGAATCTAACAGTAAGCATTAGAAATGAATCATAGTAGATGAATTTATTTAAAACGTTTATATGGCTTTCTAACAAAAATTTTTTAAAGAACATTCTTGCATATAATTAAATACTTAATTATTTAAATCTCAAATTATTAAATACATTTTGATGTAACACAACTGGGAATACAATGATACTTCTAGCAGTATCATTATGCTCCTATTAGTTGCTTTTTATTGACTTTTTGAAACAGGGTTATGTGTTGTTTTCTAGACTGATGGCAGTACACAGTGTTGCCTCCACAAAGTGTTTTAAGTTCTACGGTTTGAATGTTATTATTATTATTTTTAGTTATTTTAATTGAAAGTTTATATTATCAACAATAAAAAAAACTCACATACAAATCATCCAACATTCATCCTAAGATTATAAAAAGATTCTTCTTCATCCAGGAAAAGGAAAAGAGATAACATAAGAAAGAGAGAAAGAAAAAAGGGGGAAAAAAGGAAAAGGAAAAGGAACATAAAAATAAGAAAATACAGAGAAAGAAAGGAAACAAATAAGAAACAAATAAGAAATTTAAGAAATTGTAAATTTGATTGATCACATAAGCTTAATGACTATTTAAATTGTGGATGATTCCTGTGTTTATATATTGGTAAAATATAAGGGCTGAAACAGAGACAGAATAGTATTGAAAAGAAGAAAATTTAAAAGATATACTAAAGTTTGGAAGTGGATAATCCAGGTGACATTTGGGGTTACTGTCTAATTTCATGAGGTTTTTTTGGGGGGGGGGGTTCTTCATATATGCTCCTTTATATAATTTAATTTATTGATATTGAAATATTTACTTTTATTTGATCCTTTTTTCCTCATATATTGACAGACTATATATTGAAGTTTTATAATAGATTATAAATAATAGGGAATCATATAAAGATAAATATATTGAAAATGTCTAGGACAACAAGGAAAACCACTTTTTGAACAACACTACAAGCAGCAGCTAGTGAACAAAGTGATCAGAGATGGCCATCTTTGGAAATGACTCCAAAAACAATGGATCAATTATCAGTTTTGGAAGATATAAAAGTATGAAATTAGAAATGAAACAGGAGATGAGAGAAATGAGGACTGAAATTAAATGGGACATCACAACAGATTTGAAAGAAATTAAAAATTCTATTGTAACTTTAGCAGAAGACTTGGAGGGGACTACTAGCAGAGTGAAAGTTCTTGAGGAGAAATTAAAAAGTATAAATGAAAGGATGGAAGAATTGTTTGTAGAGTATGAGAAAGAATTAGATGAAAAAGCTTTAATGGATCAGAAATTACAGGAAAATTGTTTAAAAATCAGAGGTTTAAAGGAACAGAAAGGTGAAAACTTGTATGACATTTTGATCCCAGCATTTGCGGAATTGTTAAAATAACCCCCAGAGAAAATCGAGTAGGAAATCGGTAAAGCTTTTAGACTGGATTCAAAAATAGCAAGAGAAAAAGATGTCCCTTGTGATGTCATGGTATATTTAACAAGGAAAAAAACAAAAGAGGATATTATACAACAAAGCATGGAAAATACTTTAATGATAGGGAATGACAGAGTACATATTTATAAAAACATCCTAGGAAGAATCTTACGGAAGAAGAAAGAATACAAATTTCTGACATTGCAATTGAAAAGAAAGTACATTTCTTATCACTGGGCAAAACTAGAAGGATTAAGCTTTCATATGAGAGGGAAGATTATCAAGACATGGTAAAGAGCTGGATACATATTATGCCAGCAGAGAAAGGGCAGAACAGAGTAGATTCAATGAACAAATAGAGGGAAAATAAAAAGAATCACCTGATCTGGAAGAAGAACAAATAAGTGCTCAAGCCTCTGAAGAAGCTGAAGAATCAAAGGAAGAGACAGAAGAAAGAAGAGCCATCACTTTCTGAGAATTAACTTTTAAATAGGCTAATAAGATAAATGGACTTAAAGATCCTCCAGTGAAATGTTAAAAGCATAGCTACTCCCCCAAAAAGAAGGAAAATATTTTATTATCTGAGTGAAAAAATATGATATTATATGTCTACAAGAAATTTGGGTAAAAAGGGATAAAATAAGATTGCTTTGGAATAAAAAATTAGGCTTAGAGTTTATATCAACTCCAAATAAGAATAAAAGAGGTGTAATTCTCTATATTAATTATAAGACACAGGCAAAAGAAATATGTGATGAACAAGGTCAATTTTTAACAGTAGAAATAATTTGAGAAGGATTAAAGTTATTAGTGGTGGGAGTGTATGGACCCATAGTAATCAGAGTGAATTTTACAAGGATTTAAATTTAAAATTATCCAGTGTTAATTATGATAAAATTATAGCTTTAGGGGATTGGAATGGCATAATTAATCCTTCATTAGATAGGAAAACTAATAAACCTATAAAAAAATCACATGGGAACCTCCCCGAAGCATTTGAAATAATGATGGATAATTTAGAATTATTGGATTTTGGCATTATATGTACAGAAGTTCTAGAGAATACACTTTTTATTCTGAATGCCACACATCATTGTCTAGGACTGATATGTTCTTAGCTTCTAAATCAATTATCAATAATGTGAAAAAAATTGAAATCATACCAAGAAACCTCTCAGACCATAATGTGATCCTCTTAACAATAAGAATAGGAAACCAATAATGAATTGGCACTTAAATGATAGATTGTTACAAGATGAAAATTTAGTTCTCAAAGCCAAAAAGATGATAAAGTTATTTTCAAGATAATCTTAATAGAGGAACCAATATTGAGATAGTCTGGGATTCAAGTAAGGCAGTAATGCATGGCTTTTTTATTCATGGAAATATTTTAAGAACAAGATGGAAGAGAGAAAGTATACAAAAGATAAACAAGCAACTAAAGTTAAAGGAGAAGAAATTAAACAATAATCCTGCAGATACAGATATGTTAAAAGAAATAGCCATGTTACAGAAACAATTAGAATTACAAATGAATGAAGACATTAACAATAAGTTATTATATACAAAGTAGAAAAATTTTGAATGGGCAAACAAAGCAGGGAAATGGTTAGCATATAGAATTCAGAAGAAAAAAGAGAAATCCTTAATTATGAAAATCAAAAAAAGGAAATAAAATATATACTAATTCAGGGAAAATCAAAAAAAATTTCAAATTTCTATTCTGAGCTTTATAAAGATACAAAATTGAATACAAAACAGATTGATGTATATTTATCTAAACATTTACAAATGAAATTCTCAGAGGAACATAGGGGAAAAAAATTAAACAACCCAATTACAATCACTGAAATAAAGGAAGCAATAAGAAATACTAAAAAGGGAAAAGCACCAGGCCCAGATGGTTTCTCAGCATCTTATTATAAAGCATTCCAGGATCGATTAATTCTTCCTTTTCAAGAAATGATGAACAAAATATTGGAAGGTAACATTCCAAAATCTTGGGAAGAAGCGGATATAGTTTTGATACATAAAGAGGATAGTAACCCATTAGATGTAAGAAATTATAGACCAATATTATTACTAAATTCAGATTATAAAATTTTTACAGCTGTTTTAGCAGATAGAATGAAAAAGGTATTAAAAGATATAGTACAGGGTGATCAATGTGTTTTTTCACCTGGGAGATACCTGAAAGATGATATACGGAATGTAATTAATCTAATTGAATATTCCATAGAAATCCATGGAAAAAATAGCTCTTATCTTTTTAGACACTGAGAAAGCCTTTGAGTCTCTGAAATGGAATTTTATGTTAAATATTTTTAGAAAGAGTACATCTGGGAGGAAAATTCTTATGATGGATTAAAGCAATATATACTAAGCAATCAGCCTGTCTGATAATAAATGGAGAGAAATCTAGAAGGATTGATATCCAAAGAAGAATGAGACAGGGTTGCCCTCTCTCTCCCTTATTATTCCTATTAGTGATTGAAATATTAATTTCAAATATAAGAAGAAATAAAGAAATTAAAGGGGTTAAGTTACAAGGTAGAGAATATAAAGTGCGGGCATTCACAGATGATTTGGGAATTTCATTAGAAGAACCAATAAAGGGTGTTAAAGAATAGAAAAAAACACTTGTGGAATTTGGGAAAATTTCTGATTAAGAGTAAATGGAAAGAAAGCAAATACATTAACTAAAAATATGACTTAAGAAGAGGGTTTAATACTAACTCTGATATCAGCAAATATCAAAGAAAGCAAAATATTTAGGAATACAGGTGACAAAGAAAAATTCTGATTTATATAAGAATATAAGAATGAGAAAGCATGGCAAGAAAATGTAAGAAATTTTGAGAACTGGAGTAATTTGAAATTGTCCTTCCTGGGAAGAATGTGCTTAAAATGTGCATGCTTCCAAAGAAGCTTTATTTCTTTCAGACAATACTGGTAATTTGTGGAGATATAATTTTTTTAAAAATGGCATAAAGATATTACCAACTTCATTTGGGAGGAAAGAAGCCCAAGTCAAACTAAAAATTCTTCAAGATGATAGGAAAAGGGGAGGAATGAGATTGCCCAATTTAAAATTATACGTTTATACTTCTTGTTTAAGTTGGATTAAATAATGGATAAAATTAGAAAATAAGCAATTATTAGATTTGGAAGGCAAGGGCCTATGGTCAGGCTGGCATTTTTATTTACGGTACAACAATAAAACAGTGAACGGAGAATTCAACAATCATTTTGTAAGAAGAGTGCTATTATACGTGTGATATAAATATAGATTAAGATGTTGTCCTAAGGCACCACTGTGGGTATTTCCTCAGGAGGCATTTTACAAAACAGAGAATATTTTGGCAGGTAAATGGACTAATAAAGATTTGGTAGAATTTCATTAGGATCAGATTAGAATAAAGACACAAGAACTTAAAGAATTAGGGATTAATTGTCCTTGGTTATTATACAGACAGATTAGAGAGAAACTGAGAATGGATCTGAAATCAAATGGCTTGCTAGAAGAAGAAAGACCGCTTATTGCAGCATTACATTCAGGAAACACTAAGATTATCTCCGAACTATGTAAGATGCTACTATTATGGGAACAGAGGATGAATTAGTTAAGGATTGTGTGATTAAATTGTTTCAAAATGTTCGCTATTCAATAAATTTAGATCAATGGACAAAAATCTGGACTAAAAGGACGAATTATACAGCTTGCCAAGATATTAAAGAAAATCTATATAAAATGCAATGTAGATGGTATTTGATCCCAGATAAATTATGTAAAAGGTATAAGAAATATAATAATAAATGTTGGAAGTGTAATACTGAAATGGGTACATTTTTTCACTTATGGTGGTCATGTAAAAGAATAAAAAGTTTTGGACAGACATTCATATACAAATTGAAAGAATGTTGAATTTGTGATTTAACATGTCGCCTGAATTATATTTATTGTGCATTATGGATGATGCCCTTGAAAAGAAGGCAGGTAAAATATTATTTTACTTTACTACAGCAGTTTTAGCCCAAAAGTGGAGACAAAATATACTTCCTACTATAGATGATTAGATCTTTAAAATATTAGATATAATTCATATGGATCAACCTACACTTCTTTTGAGAGGAGAGAAATATGGTAAATTTACTAAAGACTGGGATGTAATGATTGCATATTTTAAGAACATGGAGAGAAATTTGAAAGAGGTTAATCTTGAATTTTGATAATACTATATTACAAGTAGATTGTGCTATTATGATTAATAGATAAAAAAAGAAGATTTTATAATTACAAGTGGAATCAGAACTAGATAATCTATTGAACTAATAATTTACAGCTATGCTGGAAATGGGAGGAAGTTTAAGTATATGTATGAATGGAAAGATATGAATATTTAGAACTCTTAAAATTAGATAGTTTAGGTAGGATATGAAACACTTAATTTTCTAGACCTCTATTTTATACAGTTTGAATGTTATTTTGGTGCTTCAAAGTCTCTTGGCATGGAGGCCATGTGCCTTTCCTCACTACACTGTTACAGTGCTATTATTCCACTTTCAGTATCCTGTGGAATTCTGGGGTTTGTAGTTTCCTGAGGCCAAAGAGCTCTCTGGCTGAGAATTCTAAAGGCTCCTCTCTAAACTGCAAACCCCAGGATACCATAGGACGTTGAGAGTGTGGAATAACGGCACTAGAACGGTGTAGTGTGGAAATTTCCCATGATTAGAATGGTAAAATATCTCTGCTGAAATGGTTCAAAAATAAAAACTGAAACAAAACAAAAGCCAGGATACTGTCACCTGGACCCAAAAAGAGGAAGCCCATTGCATCAGTCCTTAAAGGGTAATCAAGAGGTGTGTAAATCTAATTAATTCAATGTGTCTGTTTTAGTTGGGCCTAACAATAAGATTTGGGCCTAAATATTATTTCCTCCCCTTCCATTTCAACCTTCTCTGCCAGAATTCGATCAGCACACATCTCAAAGATTGAAAAACAGAATATTACTGGGGTAGCTATGTTATTTCTTTATAGAAGTCGATGAGACTTAAGTTACTCACTAAGCAAGGGTATGAAGCCAGGTCTAAGGCTCAGTTCATACATGGCAAACAGATGAGTGTATGAACTTTTCAGCTGTTCTAAATGTATGGATCAAGACTCGGGGCCTTTCCGCACTACGCTGTTATAGTGCTATTATTCCACTTTCAACATCCTGTGGAGTTCTGCGGCTTGTAGTTTACCGAGGCCCAAGAGCTCTCTGGCTGAGAATTCTCAAGGTCCTTCCCTAAGTTATAATAGTGTAGTGCAGAAAGGCGTCAGGAAGTGAGTGAGTGAGGTAGAACATCAAAGCATGCTGGATGCTGATTTGCTGTAAAGAGAGAATGTGATGGCAAAAGGTGTAACTATTCAGAGGAGACTTTATTGTGAACAAACATAAAGCAATTGTTTAGGTAGGTGATTCCGGAAAGGGAGATTTTGCACAGTTCCTGTGCAACTTTTTTTTCCTGTGAAAAGGTAGAAGGTTTTTTTCCCCCCGTTTGCTGAAATACCAAAATTAACGTCAACAGGGATAAATGTAAAGTACTACATTTGGCTAGGGGAAATCAGATGCACAGATATAAGATGGGTGACACTGGCTTGACAGCAGAATGCAAAAAGGATCTAGGGTCTTAGCAGACTACAAATTAAACATGAGTCAGGAATGTGATACAGTGACAAAAAAGCCAAGGTTCCAGGTTGCAAACGATACCATTCCAGGCTGCATTAACAGGTCTATAGTATCTAAATCAAGAAAAGTAATAGTACCACTGTAGTCTGCTTTGGTTGGATTTCACTTGGAGGACTCTGTTAACAGTTCAAGGGGGACAAAGACAAGCTAGAACATGTCCAGGGGAGAGTGACCAAGGTGATAAATGGTTTGAAAAGCAAGCTCCATAAAGAATAGTAGAAGGATCTGAGTATGTTTAGTGTGGAGAAGAGAAGATGGAGATGTGGTATGTCAGCTATCTTTAAATATAGGAAGGGTTGTTATGCAGAAGATGGAACAAATTTGTTTTCTACTGGTCTATAAGATAAGACCCAAACCAATGGATTCAGATTTTAAGGAAGGACATTCCAGTTAAATATTAGGAAGAATTTCCTGATCAGGAAAGCTGTTTGACAGTGGAATTGACTGCCTTATAGGGTAGGGGACTCTCTTTCATTAATGGTTTTTAAACAGAGTTTGCATGGCTACCCGTTAGAGATGCTTTAGTTGTGGATTCCTGCATTGGGAGGGTGTTGGACCAGATGGCCCTTGAGACCCTTTCCAACACTATAATTCTGTAAATACTAGTTTAATTCTGACCTTGAATGTGAAAAAGACTAGGCTGGCATTGGTTTTGACACATGCCACAAGAGGCAACCGCACAATGCAGCTTAAGGATTTACTGTATTACAAGCACATTCTTCCACATGTTGAACAACTTCATATCAGTCACCCTCACTGGGCTCTTTCAAACTGGTCTAAAGAATTATGAGTTCTTGTAGTATAGCTCTTGGATTTTGCTGGGTTTTGCCTCTGAGTCCAATTGTTCTATTTGAGAGGGGGGCCATTTATAGCAACTTCTTGGATCCACACTAGGTCTCTTCCAAATGTTATCTTAAAAAAAACAAAACCTGAGATGTGATTTCCTAAAGTGGTCCTATGGTCTAAATGTCATTTTTTACCTCTCCAAATTTTATTTATTATTCATATATAGATATAGATATAGATATAGATATAGATATATAGATATCTATATCTATATCTGTGTGTCTGCCTGTCTGTCTGCCTGTCTGTCTGTCTAGCTATATTAATGTTACAATAGAAAACTCACATTTCACTAATGTGCTATAGAACTATAACTCGAAAAGGAAAGGAAAGGAAAGGAAAGGAAAGGAAAGGAAAGGAAAGGAAAGGAAAAAAAGAAAAGAAAAGAAGAGAAAAGAAGAGAAAAGAAAAGAGGAGGAGTGGGGGGAGAGGGGAACATAATGTTTCTATATGTCTCAGAGCCAAAAAGAAATCCACTCAAGAGTGGAAATAAAATGTTGCAGCTGCCAGAGGACAGTCTGGGACAAAAGAAAACATTGGCCCTTTCCGCGACTGCCTTTAGAAGTGCATATTCTCAGTGGATATTCTCCCTCAGAGTTGCAGTTCTTACCTAGAAGTAATGTCCACTCTTAGTACATGTGCTAGGACCAGCTGTTCTTTCTCTCTCAGGCTTTCTTCCCCTTTTAATTTTCTTTGTGTTGATTTTGCTGTAGAGTTTGGGAAAGAGAACTTACCTGGAAGAACAGTAAGAGTTACACGGAATCCAGGATCAGTGAACCGTTTGTCTATGCCACACCAGTAAATCCCGGCATCTTCCTCTGTGAGATTGTCTAGGGTCACTGTGAATTCAAAGCTTGTCTGATTGTCCTTGATAGAGGTTCTGCCAACCTTCACCTCTGCCTCTGTTTTATCAGTCTGAACAACTATGTAACATGACCTCATTATCTCTCCTTTGCACCAATACTTAATATTGCCTTTGTAGCCTTTGTCATATGTACACCCCAGAGACAGTGGCCTGCCAAGAAATCCAGCCAGTTTTGCAGGGCCTTTCAGGGCAGATGTGAAACCTGAAAAGCAGAATGAACACAAATTGAGACAGTAGCTTAAGCTGTGATCTGTCTTTGCTAAAGAGGAAATTGTCAAATCACTTGGCAATACAGGATACATAGCTAGAGCGTTCTGTATAGTTGCTTATATGAAAAACACACATTGGTGAAATGATATCATGCTCAGGCTGACCTACCTCATAGGGTTGTTGTGATGATAAGAAGAGGAAAAAGAGAGACCTGTCTTATCCCGTGAGCATGTTGGAGGAAAAGTGAATTATGAATGTACAGTTAGGGCCCCCTTCCCACCAATGGCACTACCTTTCTGTGGTGGTGAGACTGTGTGCTTCTGTGAGGCAAGAGACTATGCTGAAGGCAGCAGTGCTGCTAGTAGGGTCTCCCATGTCAGAAAGGCTCTTGCTGAGGAGCCAGACTAAATTTGCCAAACAGCTATTGGGCAGCAGCAGTCGTGTGGGTGATACTGGCAGAGGATATCTCACGGACCACAGGATTGGCATCAGAGCTAACATTTGTTAGTACTATGCAGAAACAGGCACAGTAAACTGCTTTTACTACACTTGATCTTAGCCAAAAGGTCGAGAAGCGATAGTAAACTGCTTCTGAATGTCTTTTACCATGAAAACTCCATGAGGAGACCATCCAAAATGAAACAAGAGATAGCATCAGAAGATGAGATTCCCAGGTCAGATGGCAGTCAATGGTCTGGCATGAGTAAAGCTATTGCTAATGATGCAACTGGACTCAAGCCAAAAAGATGTTCAGCTGCTGATGTGCTCAGAGGAGAAAGGAAAGTCCGAAGCTGCGCAACACATATTATGGGAACATGGAATGTGAGAAGCATGAATGAGGGGAAGCTTGACATAGTAAACCAAGAAATGGAACATGAAAACTTTGCAGTATTGGGGTGAGTGTGCTGAAAGGGACAGGAATGAAACATTTCGAGTCAGATAATTACACAGTGTTTTACACAAGAAGTGAAAATTTAGGAAGAAATGAGGTAGCATTAGCAGTGTGGAGAGATGTAGCAGAAACCATCAAAGAACATAGTGCAAAGTCTGGCCAAATAATATCGATAAGATTTCATGGAAAGCCCATCGATACAACCATAATCCGAGTTTATGCTCCAACTACAGAGGCAGGAGAAGAAGAAATTGAAACATTTGGTGCTGAAGTCCAGGAGGAAATTGATCACAGGACTTCTTAATCACAGGTGTTTGGAGTGCAAAGAGAGGCAAGGGAGTGGGAGCGCAAGCTCTAGAGAACACAAGGAAAGCACACACATGCCTCCTCTCATTCCCTTGCCTTTTGCCTCCGCATGCATTCTCGACATTGGGGCAGGAGGCAAGGCAATAGGAGGAGGAGTTCCAGAGAGCACAAGGAAGGCATGCTCATGCCTCCCCCCCCTTCCCTTGCCTTTTGCACAGTTGTGCTTGCCTTCTTCCTCCGCACCTGGCAAAATGGAAGGAATGGGAGGAGGAGAATGGAGTGGAAAGCATTTGTGCATAACCAGATTCACTGTGCATAACCAGATTGTGAATAACCAGATTCACAAAGGTCAACCCATGAATGTGGAGGGAGGACTAAAAATAGTTGGAATCAGAAGATAGACAAGCTTTATTATCTCTGCAAAACCAAGACAGGAGTAGATTGTGATACAGACCATGAACTCCTGATTGCAAAAGTTAGAGTAAAGCTAAAGAAGAAAACTAAACCAGCCATCATTCCAAAATAGAACCTGAAGAACATCCCTGTAGAATTTAAAGATAACCTGAAAAATAGATTTGCACTATTAAGCCTAATTCTGGGAACCAGAATAACTCTGCTCTCAAGCCAGGGACATTGTCAGGGAAAAATTCAAAAATACACCATTTGGAGGGGGGGGAAAAGAGAATCCTCAATGAGTGACGGTTGAAAAGCAAAAGTAAAAGGTGACAGAATAGAGTCAGAATTCTGAACGCAACTGTTCAATGACTTATGCACAGAGACAAGGATAACTATTATAATAATCAATGCAGAGAAATAGAAAATGAGAACATAAAAGGAAGAACAAGAAACCTCTTCCACAAGATCTGAAAACTCAAAGGAAAATTTAAACCAAGAGTGGGGAGCACATTACATGACCATGTAGAAATAAGATGATGGAAACAATACACAGGAGAACTATATAAGAGAGATGAAAAGTTGACAGATGCATTCAAAGAAGAACCATATGAAGGCAAACCTCCAGTTTTAGACAGTGAAGTGAAAGCTGCACTCAGAGCACTTGGGATAAATAGAGCACCAGGAAGAGATGGTATATCAACAGAGTCATGCTTGAAATTTTACAGCAAAGATGTTTACCATATACAGAGTGAGACATGCTGGATGTCCAAGCTCAATTCAGGAAAGGAAGCAGCACTAGGAATCATATTGCAAATATGCGTTGGATGATAAAGTGCAGCAAATAATTTCAAAAGAAAAATCAGCCTAATTTGATAACAGTTACAAAAAGATTTGGCAAGAGACAAAAAAATTTACAGAGACGGAACAAATCATTTTCTGGAAAGAATAGCTACAATCAAAATGAACATTCTACTAAGAAAAACGTACTGGTTTTTGATGGGAGGGTCAGGAAAGGCTTCATTTTATTGCCTTTTCTTTATTACTCATATGCTGAACATATCATACATACAGCAGGATTAGACTCAGAGGAAGGAGGCATGAAAATTGGAGGAAGGAACATCAACAGTTTGAAATATGCAGATGACACCATACTCCTACCAGAAAACAACAAAGACTTGGAATAATTACTGGACAAAGTTAAGACAGAAAGTACAAAGGCAGGCTTAGAGCTGAATATTACGAAAACAAAAATAATAACCACAGATTATTTAGATAACCTTAAAGCAGATTATGAAGGCACTGAAATAGTTAATAATTTTCCATACCTTGGCTCAGTCATTAAACAGAATAGAGACTGCAGTCAAGAAATCAGAAGACTTGAAAGGGCAGCTATGAAGGAACTAGGCAAGATCCTGAAGTGCAAAGATATATAATTGAATGCCAAAGTTCAGATTGTCAGTGCCATTGTATTTCTAATTTCTATATATGTTTGTGAAAGTTGGACAGTAAAATAAGCTGATAGAAAGAAAATCAACTCATTCAAAATGTAGTACAGGAGAAAAGTTCTATGGATACCCTGGACTGCTAAAAAGACAAATGAATGGGTCCTAGAGCAAATCATTCTCCCTAGATAACTAAACTCATGGCCATATCATGAGAAGACCTGACTACTAGAAAAGACAATAATGCTTGGTAAGGAGGAAGGCAGAAAAAAAGACAATGACTAGATTCCATATGGATAGAATCGATCAAGGAAAACATTTCCCTGAATCTGTGAGACCTGAGCAGGGCAGCTGATGACTGTTTCAAAATTGCATTCTAGAATTGTTTTCAGACTGCTTTTAGGACTTTTAAAAGAGTTTTTAAAGGCATTTTCAGAATTTTTTTTTATCTCTGTATTGTTTTAATTGGTTTTTATTTGTTCTTGCCTCAGAAGTCCTTGTGAGCTGGGAGACACTACAGAAATACCATAAACAAACAAACAAACAAACAAACATATGTTTCATTCCAAAGAAATCATGGGAAATAGTTCTTATGTAAACTGAAAAGGTAACATATCCAGCTTCCTTTTGTATTTAAAATAGTCCTTCATTATAAATATAGCTCTGGTATGCAGGCTTAGTATTATACATAATAGATGAAATATACACATTACATAAAATATTAGAAGTATATTTTGTTTCTTTCCAAGATTTGTTAATCTGTAGCTAATAACTGTCAGAGTTATATACAATAAACAAGTTGTCAACTTCCCAGCAGTGTGAATGCGAAAGTAAGTTTCATGAAAATGAGATGATGTCAACATTAGCAATCTAGTTGTAAATGAGAGGAGAGACAATATGGATAATTATTATCCATATTGAACAGTAGTTATTGATTACTGGAAAAGTGAAACACATTCTTCAGATAGTGTGATTTATGCTCTGGCCTGCCCCAGGATATTCTTCTGCTGAAGGAAAGAACAAGATGGTATCTCATTCTGCTCCATTCCATACACAGAAGCTAACTTGGTCAGCAGATAAATCTTAGTGCAATAGGAGGAATGCATTATGATCCTCCACCACACCGAGGTCAACAGGCTAGTTTATAGCATGTGGGACAGGCTGGGTGGCACACAGAGCTTTGCTCTCCAAGAGAAGTGAGTGGCTATCTTGTTGTATAAAACAAAAAGCAGATGTTCTACACCCATCATTTCTTGAACATTTTCTTTGTTTCCAAAAATCTTTTTCCCCCTGTTGCATAAGAAAGATTGTTCCAAAAGAATTTTCTTAGGTTGAAAAGGAAGAGTTCTTGAGAGTGGAATCAAACAGGCTCCAATTGCTTGTGGTCTGATCTAGTAAAAATTTCTTCACTCCTCTGATTCACAAGAGGTAACATGGGGAAGTGATTAAAATTAAAAAATGAAAATGACAAAAAAGTGGCTGTTGCTCCTGCAGAAAAGCTCTTCCTGTTGCCTCTGCCCAAGGCATTTGTACAATCGATTGCATCAGGCACTAGCATCAGAGCTAGCGCCAGTGTACTAAGGAAGAAACAGCCCCTAATTCCTTTTCAGCGAATTTCTTGCACGAGGGGTGGGCAAGCATTGGACTTGCAAAGTCTGTTTTCAGACTGAGGGGTACTGTGTTAGTCTGTTGCCAGGAACACAAGAAATCCCCTAGCACTTTATAAATACTAATCTGTTTTGTTTGGCTTAAGCGTTCATGGGCTCCTGCCCCTGCCTTTGGATGCACAGAGTGTACAGTAGCTGGACAGAGATTCATATACATAGAAGTGTATGTGAAATGTCAGTACTTCCATTCCTGAGTACCCCGACGCACTTGCTTCATCTCAGCAGTATAAACTGGATGGAGTGGAGAGTCATTTTGCTGCAGCTGCTTTTGTTAAGTAACTGAGAATCAGAAACCTGCTGCAGACACCCAGAGATCTCCCAGGAGATCCAGACCTACTTTCTGTGCACCCGTATCCTACACTGCCTTACAATTGGCAGAAGGGGCCAAATTTAGTGGAGGGGAAAAAAAGAGAGGAGAAAGAAAATAAAGCAATTGATAAAGTTATGGAACTAATGTGAAAATAGCTGATTTGCTTCTTAGGGTAGAGTATGTAACCATCAGTTTCTTGGACCTTATGATAAGATGTACAAGCTTTAAACTGCTAAGAGAAACAATCCTTTGCCACAGGTCTAGTGCCTCTGACACTAGCACTTTTCTGTTCTTGAGGCCACAAATTCCCAACTCTTTTAGGGCTCCCATGTCCCCTAAGGCTTAACAGACAAATATAATCATCTTACCTATTAGCAGGAAGAGGGCTCCTTCTGTTAAGTGCCATTGCAGCAGGTTGCTCATTGTCACAGGCATGCATTCTCCTCTTCCTTCTGTGCCTTCTCTTTTGAATACAGTCAGAAAAACCTACCCCCTTTTTAGCAGGTGATTTCCTCTAATATTTTCACAGCACATGCTTTATGATAAGCAGACCCCCATCACTTCTCCTTTCCTTGCCCAATTAGGGAAACTTACAGTTTGACTTTCTCCTGAATGTCACAGGAAGTGGGGGAAGTAGAGATGGGGCTGTTTGTGAAATTCTATTCTCTCTTTCTGACCACAGTTTTTTTCAAGGCTGGTGGAATCAGATGAAAGGTAGGTAAAACATTGTCTCAATGTGGGAGAGCCACTAAGTGTGTGTGTGTGCAGTGGGCTTCCTGTGAGGAGCCAGGAAATAGTTAAGGACAACACCCATATTGCCTTTTGGCTTCAGGAGAGAAAAGTGCAGACCGAAAGACCTCTGTAAAATCTTTACTTAAAACAAAGCTTAAAGTTGTCTGTCTGTCCGATTCCAGAAATAAGAACTGTCCTTAGGTTCTGTACCTAAGCCATGTTGCTGCTTCCCTCCAGTAATTATCACCTGCTTCCCTCAAGGCCTCTATCCCACTTTCTTCCCTTCTCTTCATCTAGCTCTCATGAGATTGTGTGCATGCTTGAACCATTGTGTGTGCGTGTGTGTGAAGTTATTTCAATAAAGCACATTTTAGTTCACATTTTTGCTTTCTGACTGAGTTTTTCCTGCGTGAACCCGTAAATGCTGGTAGGGAAGGTCTCGTTAAGTTGCCCCCCTCTCTCAAGCCTCCAACTTTTGAGTTAATTCATTCCCCACTTTTCCAAAGAGGTACTAGCATCACCAGTTGGCCCTTGTGGCAACCACATTTTGGGGTAACAAGATCAATGGGAACGTAATCCAACAATGGGAGAGAGATGACATCATGTGACAGGAGACAGCAACACAGAACTAATCCAGTGCAATTGTGCAACAAACTCAGCATATGATAAAGTCCTGAGTCCTGGAGTCCTGAGCCACTATGTTACAAGTCCTTTCTTTTGGTCCCACTACCTACCTAGGCATGCTGGGGGAACATGAGAGCCTTCTCAGTGGCTACCCTCAGATTCTGAAACTCCTTATCTGGGGATCTGAAGCTCAGGCACAGGAAGCCTATGAATTCAGAAGTTAAACTAGGGAGGAGCAATTTGAGGCCCTTCAGATGCTGTTGGACTACAGCTTCCATCAGCTCCAAACAGCATAGCTCATCCGCAGGTTCTGAAGTTGCTTTAGATCAAAAGCCTAGAAAGAGAATAGCAAATAAGAAGCCATAGAATGAAAGTCGTTTTACACTTATTTCATATCAGAAGTAGACAGGAGTGTCTGAAAAAAAATGAACGTTCAATCAGAAAAGGATTCAGAGAGAATTTAGCAATGTGTTTGCAGGAGGGGGACAATCAAATGGAGATTTACAACAGAGATGCACAGAAGTGAGGAGCAGGAAAACATCAGTCGTATGCTTAGAGTCACTGAAAGGAGTGCAAAGTCACTGTTGCAAAGTTCAGCAACAATAAAATGTAGCAACATGTAGGAGGTTATTACAATCAGTGTTCACAAGGGATCCGCTGAGCCATGAGTGGGAATCATGGGCCCCACAGGCCACATGTAGCCCTAGAGGTGCTCCTATGTAGATCTTGGGACTTGTGCTGAGCCCTCAAGCCCCTGCGCACTCTCAAATCCCACCTCCTCAACATCATTTTTGGCTGGAAAAAAAAAAGTACGAGAACAGTGCTGGGTTGTTTCAAAATGCTATTTTGGGGGCCCTTGCATGGGAGTGACACAACATCACTTCCAGTCCTTGAAAATGGTGCCCTGTTGAAGTTCCATAGCAACTGAAATTAGATCATGTGGGCTCCAGAGGATGTCCACAAAGGATCACAGCACAAAGACAAATCCTGTATTTCAACCAATTGTCCAAACTTAGCCCAAATCAAGGAGACATGGAGGGCCCACAACAGGTCAGGCACAAGGCATGTAGCACATAAGGTAAACAATAGTCATAGAAGATCCCAATGGACAGTGTACAACTACTGACAGATAACAGAAGACCTCTTTGGAAAACTGCAGAAACAGTGGGTGGTGGCACAAACTCAAAAAGGCAACCATTTGGCCAGCAGAGAGTCTAGTGTGAACAAAGGGATTCTGACCCTGGTAGATGCACACTAAAAGACAGGCCAGAGGAGAGCAATTCTGAAGAACCAATTGCATCAGTATAATAGACCTTGAGCCCATAGCTAAGCAGAATAAAGGATTTGCTGCTGAAGTATTTCATGAGCCCAAACACACTTGGAGTGGGCAAGTTATTATTACTTTTCTTTTAAAAACTGCTTTCGTTTTTAATTAATTTTATTGTGATTACATCGTATAAAACAATATTTCTCATTGTACATTTTACCGAACTATTACCGCTATCTTCCACTCCTCTCTGGATTTCAGTAGTGTTATTTCATTGACATATCACCATTATGCATCGCATTGCATCTGTTAACATACAAGATAGATCCTGCTCTTCGACCCTACTTTACATGTTCCATGATATTCCACTGATTTTTACTTCTAACTACTCATGCTACCATGAATTAAGAATTATTACCTGTCAACACCCTACCCATTTCCAGAACAATTTGCCATTCTTTGTGAATGTCATCATCTGATTTTTCTTTTAATTCTGAGAGACTATATCTGCATTCCGATTTTCAATAAAAGTTGCCCACCATTGCTCTATTGTAGGTATCTGTTCAGTTTTCCATAGCCTTTTCTTTTAAAAACTGCTAAGTCAAAAGATAGGGATGGCCCTACCATTAAGGAGAGTAAGGTGGTCACAGCAGGTGACAGTTGCTGGAAGGCAGCAGAAAGGTGTAAGAAGGGAAAGATATGCATGCCATGAAACTTGCCCTGTGCCTGCTAAGCTAGCCTACTGGCCTTAGGTACAGTGGTGGATGCTCTCCCACTGTCAACGTTGAAGAAAGATGTTCTTGCTTCAGTTCTGACCTTCTGTTGCTCCAATAGACTTTTTCTGCTCAGATTTATAACAATACTTCATGTTTACCTGTCATTTAATTAACAGAAAGGTTGCAAGTTCAAGTCAAGATTTGCAACCCACAATAGCTTTCTTCTGACATTATATTTTCTGCTTCCACTTCCTAGACATTAGGTCAGAATCAGAGCCATCTCTATCATTACTCAAAGTGAGGCAACCACCTTAGGCAGCAAGTTTTGAGTGTCATAAAAGGAAAGCATATTGTTAGTTATTGCATTAGTTATTATTGAATTTTTTAAAAAAATACTGCCAAGGATGGGAAGATGTTCTTGGGACATTTTCTGTGCTGTGTCCTGAAAGCATCCAGGTTTAGTTGCTGTTGACTTTGACTTGAGTAAGTGGGGTGTGTATGTGCGTGCGTGTGTGCATGTGTATGTTATTTGCTGCTCTTCCTCAAACAGCAAAAGATATTGGGCAGACCCTGTTCAGAACCATCTCTATATACTGACTGATAATGGTGTTCCAGGACCAAGATCATCCTTGGGATCCTGGAGATGCTAGATAGTAAAGCAGTAACTTTCTACGTGCAAAGCATAGGAACACGCCCTACCAGTGCACACAGACATATGCATACATTACATCACTGGCAGCTGGTGCCTTCCATAGTATTGGGGAAGTGATTCTTTTTGAGGTCTGCAGTCACAATTATAAGGAGACATCTAAGTGCTGAACCCTGTCACCATAAATAGCCTCATCACCATAGGTAGCTCCTTTAAAGTTCAGATTAAAACCAAGAGCAGATCAACTACCCTACTGAAATTGGATCTACCCGTTGTCATTGCTAATATTACAGAAGTTAATAATTGAGTCATAGCGGGAATCTTGGAAAACGTAGCCACAAGCTGACCTGAGTTTAAGATTGGCATCTAGCAGAGCCTGTGAGATCATACCCTACCATTCACATGTCTCAGGTCCACATGTAACCATTTCCCTACAGTGCTATAAAGGTACACATTAATTTGCTACCTGTGCTTGTGAGGTGAAATATCAACAGTTCTAATCTGGATGCTCTTTAAACTGTTTAGATCATCATTCACTGAGTGAATGTTTCCTAATGTTTCTTTCTGTCTGATTTCTGCAGACAATCCTGGTTGGAGACAGCGGAGTAGGGAAGACATCACTGCTGGTTCAGTTTGACCAGGGCAAGTTCATACCAGGCTCTTTTTCTGCAACCGTGGGCATCGGATTTACCGTAAGGGCAGCTTGGCTACTGTAGCCATGGTTGGAAATTGATCATTGGTATCGTACAGTTGTTATAAGGTTCTCTGTATCTTTACACCACCCTTCTTCTCCAATCAGGTATTCTCTAGATGCTTTGGACTACAATTCCCATCACACCATGCTGGCAGGGGCTGATGAGAGTTGTAATCCAAAACATACGGAGGGCCTCAGGTTGAGGAGTTCTGCTGTACAGCAACGACTCTCCTAAAGAGTTACCTAAAGTTTAGAAAAACACAAAAATCTGCTCAGTCAACCGAATGCAAGGTTGCCCTGATCAGAAATCCCATGGCCTCTACACCACCTGTACCCCTCCCCTAAGCAATGTGCTGTTCTTGCTCTTTTCTTTCCCTTTCTCCATTCCTTCCCTTTCCCTGTTCTTGTTGCCACCACTGTCACTAATGGAGGGAATGCCTCAGAACCTAATAGGTTACCAGACCCATTAGGAAGTGGGCAAAGTACTTTGAAGTGGCCAGTAAGAGTAAATTACCTGCCACCATTTTCTGAGGGATTTTGTCTCAGTACAGCTGATGTTGTTGTTGATGATGATGATGATGATGATGATATCATCTCAGAAGTTCTTGTCCAATTCTTGTCCCTTACTCAGTGCCAGACACCAAGACTGACAGGACAGAATGAGGAAAGAGTAGACCTGGCTTTACCATGTACAAACAATGAGGACACTAGTAATGGGCAGAAAATTGCCAGTTATCTCGTTTGTTATTATATTTTTATCTAGAGGATATGGGACACATAAAGATATTCTGCCCCCGGCACTGAACTCTTGGAGCCATCACTGGTTATAGGGAAAGTTACTGAATTTACTGCTGTTTCCTGACTAGTTGTGCTAAAAGATTGCTTCACATGAATATTTAACCTTATATGTGGACTCACTCAGTGGAACTGGAGCTGAGAAGGAAGCTCTGAGGTAGACTTATTTCACTTTGAATGGGACCTCTCAGGCCAGGGAACAAAATTATTATAAAAACCCATCCTTCCCCGTTCATGTTTGACACGACTTAACTTGTTCATGGCCATTGTGGTGGCAGCAATCACATTTCCTGGTATTGCTGGGCAGGGCACTATCATTTTCTTGACTTTTTAAATCCAAAATTGCCAGAAGGATTGAAGGAGGTGTTGCCCTCCCTCTGATTTAGCTTCAAACATCTCCATATAGCCAAATCTCTTTGGCTAAGTTGCTTCGTTTCTCTATCCTAATTGGCTAGACTCAGGCTCACCTTCACAACAGTTTCCCAGGGCCACTTCCGCACTAGGCTGTTATAGCGCTATGATTCCACTTTCAACCTCCGGCCGGCCCCTCCTAAAACTGCAAACCCCAGGATTCCGTAGGAGGTTGAAAGTGGAATCATAGCGCTATAACAGCCTAGTGCGGAAGTGGCCCAGGTTGTGCTCAGCCACGTTGGGACTCCTGCTTAAGTGTTGCTCACGCCATATTCCTGCCTTGTGATCCTAGCTTGTCTGCCTCACCCTGCACTGCCTCACCCTGTCTGTGCCTTTCGCTTACTGCCTTTCCTCCTCTCCTGCCTGGATGGATTCCACTCCGCCCTGGACTCCATCTGCGGCTTTTGAGCAAGCACCCCACCAGCACAGAAGCGGCCTGCACGCCACGGCACAGCCCCCGCCAGGTTTGTACCTCTCCTCTCCCTCAGTCTGACACCCCGGTGATTTCCCATGACTCTTGGCTGTCTTGCCCCGTAGCTTTACAAAGGGGCCTCTAAGCCAGGGATCTGTGGATTTTTTCAATTTTAGTTACCAAAATCCATAATCGTGGGGTTATTTCTCCTAGGTGCATATGTTCGATTTCTTTGTTTTATTTATTGGTAACGTTTGTATTCTGCCTTCCTTGCGGTGAGCTCAAGGCAACATACGCAGCCATCCTCTTCCTCACTTTACTCTTACAACAACCCGGTCAGGTAGTTTGGCTGAGAGAGTGTGTAAATGGCCCCAGGTCGCCGAGAGAGTTTTGTGGTCCAGTGAGGGCTAGAACCTGGATCTCCCAAGGCTTAGTCCAGCATGTCAGCCATTACAGGTTACAGGCTACTTTCTGGCCCTATACAGGCATTCACAACACATGTAGACTTAACATGAGAAGAAGGGGCTCTCCTGTCACCCCGCTCCCCTGTCACCTTTCACTCACAGAGGGCCATGGAAGTGGTGACAGAGGGGCCAAAGTTAGCACACTCTCCTCCCCCTCCCCCTCCCCCTCCCTCTCCCTCCTCCACCCCTCCCCCTCCCACTCCCCCTCCTCCCCTCCCCTCCCCTTCCTCCCCCTCCCCCTCCCCTCACTCTCCTGCTCCCCTCCTCCTATCTCTCTCACTCCCCTCCTCCTCCCCCTCCCTCTCCCCACCTCCCCCCTCCTCCCTCCCACTTCCCCTCCTCCTCTTCCTCGTCTCCCTCCCCTCCCCCTCCCCCTCCTTCTCCTCCCCCTCTCTCTCCCCCTCCTCCCCCTCCTCCTCCCCCTCCTCTCACTCTCCCACCTCCTCCCCCTCCCCCTCCTCCCATGTGGAATCTGTACAATCACTGGGTGCCTGTATGGTATAAAAAGGTATGGTGTCTACAACATGCTTTGTAAGTGATCTCTTGAAATTACAGACATATTGATCCCAGACATAAACCCTTCCACATGCCGCTGTTACATGGTCACAGGTGTTACTCCAGCAAGCAACTGCTTTGGGCTTTAAATTGTTATCTCAGACTTTGTGTCATCTGCTTGTCTTACTAGCCAGTAAAAGTGACAGAACAAACCCTACTACTTCCACTTGAATCCTACAGAGTGTGGGTCAAAAGAAGAAAAACTGTAGACTGCCTTCTAACAACATCTCAATTTGATATTTATATATTTATTTATTTGCAGGGGGATATGATACCAAAATATGTCGACATCCCTGTAGAAGAACACCTGCGGTTAAGACAGAGGGCAAATAACATTATTGCTATTAGTTAATTTTATCTATTAATTTTTAAAAGGCCAGCAATGTGCCAGAAAGCATTCATGGAAACGTGCTGCTATGTACAATAGTCAGAAGTGGGACCTGAAAGCAAATGTTGCAGTGTGGAATATTTCTGCTCAAAGTCTTGGCCATCCGCCCCGTTTTCTAGGATACTCCATTTCCTTCCCCTTCTCTCTGGTTTTCTATTCCTTCCCTGCTGCCCCCAAAGTCAGTCGGGCATTCTGTTGCCACTCCACATGCTCAGTCCTTTCTGGGCTTGAGGTTTCCTCTTTCTCCCCACTCTCAGACTGTGTACCTTGACTGGATTTCCCTGAGGTTGCTGATCACCTCCCTCCTGCACTCGGACTGTGCTCTTTTAGTTACATAAGGATCCACACTCTCGACAGTGATATGATTGTTAGGATAAATTCTGAGAGGCTTGAAAGTGCAAGACTGCCGCCTGGTGGCAAATATTGGGCAATTTAAGGCAAAGATTCTTCTGGGACTGGCAGAATTGGTGTCGCCTGTCTTGAGAATTGTGTGTTCCATGCATTAAATTAAGGGTGTGGAGAAAGACCAGATTAAAATAGACGTCTTTAATTTTTCAGTGAAAACCAGAGAGGGAGAAGAGGACAAGCAGGTCTTAAAACTAGCATGCTAGATGTAAAGTGTGCATTCTTCTTTCATGCAAAACATTTTACCTCCATTGGGTTTGCAATTGTAGGGGATGAGCTAAGAAACCAGCTTTCCCCCTCCCTTGTGTACAGTGAAACTACTAGATGTACATACGTAAAAATTACAAGTATCTTTTGCTGTGTGTTTAGGGAAGATGTAGCACACCGACTGCGCTAAACAGAGCTCTGATTAGTTGATATATGATGTGGAATTCTATTACAATTTGGAAAACCTGTGGCAGAAAGATGGCTCTGGGGAAAACCAAAACAGAGTTGGGCTGCTTGGTATGGTGTGTTTTTTGTTTTAATTAACAAGAGATTGTTTCTATAGATAAAGAAGCTTATGGTTCTTACCAAAATAACTGTTAATCCTAATAATGAAAGTAAACAGAAAGAAACAAGACCTATGGCTTTCAACAATCAGGTGTCCTCTAGATGTGTTGGATTACAACTCCCATTATCCTGAACCAGCAGGGGCAGTGTTATAGTCCAGCATGGAGGGGATGAGGTTGCAAGTCCAGGGTGTACTTATGGGATGAGGGATGAGAACTTTACCCTCCAGGAAATATTCTGGCTCCAAATAAATTCTCCTTCATTCTCTAAATTTCTAGCATTGAAGTAACTTAAAACTTCACTTGAGCATTTAGCAATACAGTTAAGGCATCCGAAGAAAAGGGACAGGCAAAGTTACCAAGGGAATGCAAATGCAACAAATAGGAGAGTTCTATGTGTGAACAATTTTCAGTGTCTTACTCTCTGCAACACTAGAAATTTAGGTAGGAAAGAACAGTTTCTGTAGCAGATCCATATCGTGGCAGACAGTTTCTGGATTAACACAAGAGGGAGCTACTCAGCTGCTTCACAGCAAATAAGTATTCATGAGCAAGTGTAATATTGTGAATGGTTTTGCACGTGATAGCTGCTGCCTAACACACTTTCAGTTGTCTGAATTTGTCAAAAAGTCCTGAAACACATTTTCCTTAGGAACTTAAAGATATGTGAAACATTTCACAAGCCTGGAAGGCAAATATCTTTCTGATGCTGAGTAAAAAGCGCCTGCCCCACTCTCAGAGACTGTCCAAGGGAATATCCTCTGTACTCTCCTTCACTGAATGTTGCTAAAGGCTCTGCTCTAGAATAGCCATCTCTCAGGAGCCAAAATGAAAACTGGGGAAGGCTCTTGTATGTTCAATGGCTGTGTAGGAGAGGGAGTTTCAGCAGGTGTTGCTTGTTACTTGGCTGCATAATGAGCAAGGTGTGCCGAAATTCCCTCCTCTACAGAATGATCAAAGATACCGGAGCCCTTTCCAGTTTTCAATCTGGCAATCCTAGGTTGGACTAGTTGCCTTTTGGGGCCCTTTCATGCTCTGTGATTCTGCAGTTCCTCAGCTCCTAAATGATCCCCTGCTCCAGACGGAAAGAAATTTTCTTTATTGGTGAGAAAGGTGGCATAGTGGATTCATGTGGGAACGCCTGGCCCTGTCATTCCTGTGATGTTCAGGATTTCTGTAAATATGGTATTGAATGTATATTAGAGAAATTGAGATAATGTAATGTTATGTATGAGAACCAGTATGGTGTAATGATCTGTGTGATGGACTGGGACTCTGGAGAGCTGAGTTCAGTTTCCTGCTCAGCCATGCAACGTCCGCCTCTAGTAGGCCATTTCCGCACTAGAGTGTTATAGCACTATGATTCCACTTTCAACATCCTATGGAATCCTGGGGTTTGCAAACAAACCCCTGGATTCCATAGGATGTTGAAAGTAGAATCATAGCGTTATAACACTCTAGTGCAGAAATGGCCTTAGCCTCAAAGGAAGACAAGAGGCAAACACCCTCTGAACAAATCTTGCCAAGAAAACCCCATGGTAGGTTTGCATTAGGGTTGACATAAATCAGAAATTACGTGTAGGAACAGAGCAACAGCATTGTTATGTATGGTTGTGCATTGTGCGCATTACGTAAAATAAAATAAGTGGCCTGTTTGGAGGAAGTGAGAGCATGGAATATTGGGGGCAACTCTGGTGGTTGGCTGGGCATTTGAATGGGATTTTTAAAAGGCTGGTGGCTGTGGCAGTTAGTTAGTTAGAAAGTAGAGCTGGAGGAGAGACCATGGTCAGAACAGTCAGGTTTAGTCAGAATTAAATGTCTGGGATGGGAATCTGTGAGGTGTATTTGAGGAAAGCTAATTAGAACAAATCTATAAGCATATCAATAACTGTAGCATCGAAACTAAAACACTGCATTTTAACCACACATATGAGAACAAGTCATTGTGAAGAGTTTCACTATTGTCTGTTAATGTTTTAAAAAATTGCGTATGTCACTTTTGGGGAAGATAAGGAAGCTGAGAGTCCGTTACTGATAATGTCAAGCACAGTGGTAGCGGATGTACAATTGTGGTTGTAATCTTTGGTGACTAGTAGATATTCGGAAAGGAATTCAAACAAAATAAGTCACAATGGTGACAAGCAACCATTGAAGCTAGGTGCTCACAGAAGATGGCAGCAGTTTAAATAATCAGAAAAGCTTTATCACAAGTAATGACAAAGCTGTGACAAGCAGAGGTCCTCATAGTCCCTCCATAGTCCACCAAGACCTGCCCCAAACATGTTTCATGTGTGGGTATTGTAAGAGCAGGCATTGCTGAAGACAGATACAAATAGATAGGCAGCTGGTTCTTCAGCAGGGAGCTCAATTTTTGTTAAAAGGAAGATTGCAAACAATGCTGATGGAAGCTGGCTATCCCACCTTAACTCAGGGATAGTCTCTTTTGGGTTGCATAGTGGTTTAAAAAAAAACCTGCTGTGTACCAGGATGTCTCATGTTCAGATGCTGCATCAGCCAGGGATCTAAGATGGAGTTTCAGGGAAGCTATGAAGCTGCAACCTCAGTCCAGCTTTCCTTGCGTCTACACAACGGGTACTGTAACACTGACTTTCCTTACAGGGTCGCTGCAAGGATAATTGAAATAAGGGTATGTGCAGTTCTTTGAACTGGAAGAATCAATCTGTTGGCGAGGGGTGGGATTATCTCTCTTCTCTCTGCTATGATGTCTGATGATCTGGAAGACGACAACAGCAACTTAGTGCTGTTAGTATTATGACACTCAATCAAAAACCTAAATGGACAGGTTTTCTCACTGAGTTAAATCCAGTTGCTAGTTCTTATGAAAGGTTGCTTGCTGCTGCTGTTGTTGTTGTTGCCACCATGTGAGTTCAAATTATTTCTGACTTATGGTGATCCTAATGTAAACCTATCATGGGGTTTTCTGCAGCCAAGAGGGTGTGATATGCCCAGTGGGTTTCCATGGGCAAGCGGGGAATCAAACCCTGGTCTTCAGGGTCATTGTCCAACACTGAAACCACTACACCATGCCAGCTGTTTCTTATGAAAGCAGACCCATCAAATCCAGATTTTTTACTTACCATTCAGCTAGTGATTCAATAGGTCTACTCGAATTAGGACTAGCAATTAGGCCAAGGCTGTAATGCTTCAGAAAACTTTTGCTTCTCTTATTACAAATTAGATTTAAAATTCTGTGTGGTTTAAGAGGTGCTGAACTTGAACTTTGCGGATAGTCTGGATTGTGGGGGCAAGGTGTGATCCTGGGATTACCTTAAGTCTCCCAAGACTGATTTTACAGTCCTCTACACTACCTATCTCCCAAACTCCTCCCAGGCCAAAAAGGACGTAAACGAGAAGATTCCACCAGCAGCAATTCACCTTTTAATGAGGTTCCAAGGCCCCCCTGAACTCTTTAATATTACTTTTAAAGATGGTTTTCAAATTCATAGTATTAGGAATCCTGGAAGCTGCCTTATAATGAGTAAGACCCTTGATCCGTTAGTCCTGTCTCGTCAGCAATTCTGGCTGGTAGTAATGGCCTTTGCAGGGTTTCAGACAAGATTGTTTCCTAGCCCTTCTGAGAGATCCCTGGTATTCCATTCCTGGCAATCTCCCATGAAGATATTAACCAGTTTTGATGACCCTGCTTAGCTTCCAAAATCAAACAACATGGGGTATGTTCAGGGCAATATGATTACACGTGTCTATGAGAGCCAACTTCAAATGAATTTTTGGAGCACATGAAAAGCTAGCAGGACCGGATCAAGACCCTTTGCTACTTGAGGAAAAGCAGCAGTTTTTTAAAAATTACATCCCACCTTTCTCCCAATTTGGTACCAAGGTGGCTTACAACATTCACACAAAAATAAAGTCGAAAGTTATAATATTAAAAGGCACTATTAAAATGTAAATAATCAGATTAAAATCAATCTGTGGCCATTTCCGCACAGGGCAAGGAAATCGCCCTGTGCCGCTACTTACCGGATCTTCTGGCTCCCTGGTCCGGTCCAGGCTGCTCCAGAGCAGTGCGTGGTCGTCGATCCGCTCTGCTCCGGCGTCCAAAATGGCAGCTTCTGGTCGGTCGTGGGTCTCGACCAACCACTGAAGCTCACCAGCCTAAAGCCCACCCTCAGTAGATCGCAGGCTCGCATTGGTGCGAGCCTGCGAATCTGCACAAGGGAGCAGGCTCGCAGTGGCGCTCTCCATGCTTTTGAAAGACTGGAAAAATCAGGTCTTTCAAAAGCACGCTGGGGGACCACTCGGGATCATTCTGGAGTGGACTGAGGTGCGGATCTACAGTAAGTAGTCCGGACCCAGTCCGCTCCAAGGTGCAGACGTCCTCTGTGGAGGACTCACTGCACCGTTTTTATTACCCCGTGTGGAAATGGCCTGTGAGTTAGAACAGTTAAAACTACATTGGAAACAGAAGAAGGAAGTGGATGAAAAATGTATCAGCCTTGCTCCCATTAAAAAACCCTTCTGCAGCAGCCAAGGGCCTGTCTGAATAAAAAGGTTTTTGCAAGAGGAGAGCAGAGAAGGGGCCAGCCTGGTTGTTATGTACTGAATAACTCACACTCCACAAAACTCACTTGGAGGTAGACAGCAGTTTGTTCCATGGATAAGCATGAACTTTCAACAAAAGGTGCTGAAACTGAAGGGTACGTACAGCATACATCTTTTATAGGTTATCAATACAAATTTGCGTGCAAAAGGCACTCATTGATCAGAGATATAAATCCTGTCTCTATTCCCCCTCCATTTTCCAGGCTCCTTGACCAAGGCTACCCATCTGTGTATTTCTCTATCCCTATCTCCACATGCCTCTGTTCTTATAATATCCTAACACCATCTGTCTTAACTTTCACTTTCCAGCCTGTTTCCTCTCTTCCCCTCCATGACATACAATGTAACAACAAGCAGCCTTTTGACCACAATGTAGCAGCAATTAGCAGTACTTAAGCCTGGATATATAGTAGCCCCTTCCTTTTTAGATAGTTACATGTATAAGAGCAATTAGCAAAGAATACATATTCAACAGGTTAGTATTTTATGTTTGCCATGAACTGCCACCCTGCTGTTGCATTTCAAGAGGGGCCGGAAGTTCCATGATGTCATTTCTGCATAGAGATGTTCCTATGTGGAAACGTTGTCTGTTATAAAGTGTTTAAAAACTGAAGCATCTAATCAAGGGCACAGGGGTGGGATAAAGGTGGACCAGGGGAGTGGTCACAGATGGTGTAATGCGGAAGGAGAAAGCGGTCTTTTCCGTTTCAAAGGGAGGAGGGTGCAGAACACAGCACTGCAAAAACGCAAACACCGCCCTTGCAACGCCACAAAGCGTTTCTGCCATCTCGTGCAGAAAGGGCCTTAGCAACCTGACACTGGTCTTCTGTGGAAGGGAATTCCACAGGCTGAGAAAGCTTCTAAGAAAGCCCTTTCCCATGTCCTCACCAAATATGTATGTAAGGCTGCTGGGAAAAAGAGAGAGAACCCTCTCTTGAAGATCTCAGAAGGCAGGCAGGCTTATATTGGGAGATATGGCCTGTCAGGTAGTCTCACTCTGGACCAAAACTTTATAGGGCTTTATAGGTCATAACCAGCAGTTTGAATTCTGCCCAGAAACAGATTGGCAGCCAGTGAAGCTGTTGTAACAAGTGTGTTATATGTTCCCTGCAATCAGCCCCAGCCAGCAGCCTGGTGGCAATACTTTAGACCTGCTGAAGTTTCTGAACAGTTTCCAAAGGCAGCTTTTTGTTGAGTAGTAGTCCAAACAGTGCCCCTTCAACTAAGTCATTAATATCTCAAATCAGCCAACACATATTGGCCTCTGAGGTAGAAAATCCCATAAGCACCTTTCCTCAGCCCTGGGATGGAAAATAGGGAACTGACTCATTAACAAACAATTGTTTCCCTTTTAAAACACTGCAAATCACTCTACCTAACAATAAGGCCAGCCAGAACATCTAGCAGGATGGTTGTTACCAGGATAAAGCCAAAAAGCCCTGAAATGCAAGAGGTCTATGATATTTCTATGCAAAGCTCAAATGCATACAAGACAGGCAGAGTGATCATTCATTTTAGGGTGGATGGTCACACTTTGCTTATCTTTGATACATTTGAGCTTTGCATAAAAATGCCATAGGCCAGTAACAGCAAGTGTATGTTCTGGGGGGGAAAAGGAGATGGATATCAATCATTCCTATCATTGAAGAATGAGAGAGTAAAATATATGGCTGCGTTGTCATGCCTCAGCTGACTAATTATGTATGAAAAAGAAAATATTCATTTCGATAGAGCAGAGTTATAGCAGAATACCATGATATCCATTCCAGGGAGCCTCTTTTTCAAAACTAAAATTTCTGTCCAAGCAGATTTTTAAAATGTCCAGGTTTTCTTTCCAGGTCTGGACTGGAGGAAGCAGATGATTAGATAGCAGAATTCTGAGGAGGAGGAAGAGAAACATGACAGGTTAAAACAGGGTAAAGGAAGGCCCTAAAGCAGCCAGCCTCAGCCTTGTGGGGATTACTGAGCAAGTTACCAACTTCCAGCTGGGATAGGGCCAACACACCACTGAGAATATCCTACTGTCTCTGGAATACCTTCTCACTTCTAAACGAATAGTTTATGACTCACAGCAAGGTAATAAAATTCCCTTGTAGTAGTGCTTTATAATTTAGAGGTATCCCCTTGTTTGGAAAACTGCTTAACTCCTCCTTAAAAATTGGTAATTTACAGACAGACACCAAGGTCACATGGTGCTGTGGGAGCTGAGGAAAATCTGTCATTCAGAATCAAAAATAAAATCAAGAGGAATGCAGTATTCCTTTCATTTAAAGAATTCACTTGTTTTCCCTCACATAACAGGATTTTCTCAGAGATACCAGACATGCAAATTAAGCTTGTGTTTATCTTCCAATGACTGGTCACAAAATGAAGCCTCCTTAAATCAGGAGCCATAGGTAAGGAAATTCATGTATTATAACAATAAGATATCTTCCATTACAATGGGGAGAGGATACCTCTGTAAAAATGTTATGAACATATATCTGTGAGTTTCTTGCAAATTGTATATCTCAGACTGCAAAGTCACACTGCTTTTTATGGCAGTCTTCATTCTGTGATCTCATAGGACCCTAATTATTACATGTGGGGTGTCAGCTCACTCCAGAAAGACAAAATGCCCTGTATGTTACTATTGTCCATTATACAGGGGAACAAAATTCCAGAGACTAACGTGTCCCACAGTGGCTCTGCACATTTGCAAACGTGTCTTTCTCCAAAACACACTTCGCAGGTATGTTTTTATCTTCAGTTGTCTACCCTTGAGTTAGCACAGAGAAGCTGTTAGTGACATACTGCTCTTTCTCTCCTGCATCCATGGACAGAGTTGTGTTATACTACCTGTCAGTGTTATAGGCCCTTGAAATAAAACACAGCTCCTGTTTGAGTGCACAGAGAGCAACAGAGAGCTCCTTTTCTCATGAAACTGCTTGGATAATGATTGACAAATTCAGGGTGAAGGCTATAATTTCCCTCTATATTGTGGAATTGTTTGGAAATTTTAAACACACCAAATCCACCAAAGAATCTGCTCATTGTTTACGCTTTCTGGATTGGTTGTATTAACCTTTCTTGAATATTTTCCATAGCATTGTTACAGAGACTGGAAATACAGGTTCCTCTAGCAAAGCGTAATGGGAAAATCCAGACCAAACAGGAGGTCTTGGAGACCTGGGAAAGGTAGCTTAGAAAAGGTTTATTTTAAAAAAATAATGCTTGAACGAATCATATCTGTATGTGCTGTTTGTCTGTGTTTGCATGCATGGTTGCTTTCTGGATCACAGATAGGACATTTCTACACATCTAAGAAAGAAATCTTAATGATATCTGACCTCATTCTAATTTATGTTGCCCAAATGAATTTATTCCAGTTACTTTATTTTTGACACTCACTCATGTAACTAAAACCTGAATAAACTTAATCTGACCTCAGTATAGTGACTTCCCCATGGCACTGGTGCAAACAATGAAATTGAGATCATTGGAGACAACTCTCCAAAAAAAGACTTAAGCTGGTTGTAATTGGATACCCAGATCTCAGGGTCTGGACCTTCTCCTCCAGTCTCCAGTCTTCAGGATGAGGGACACAGCATTTTCTGGACAGAAAATAATATTTCTGCATGGAAATATGATTTTCTATGCAGAAAATAGTGTTTTCTGATCAACAAATGTTGTTTGCTGAGAAAATACTGTTTTCTGTACAAAATAACCACATACGACATCTGGATAGATTACGGCCATTTCTGCACTACATTGCTATAGTGCTTTTATTCCACTTCCAACATCCTATAGAATCCTGGGGTTTGCAGTTTAGAGAAGGGCCTTGAGAATTCTCAGCCAGAGAGCTCTTTGGCCTCAGTAAACTACAAACCCTGGAATTCCACAGGATGTGGAAAGTAGAATAATAGCACTATAACAGTGTAGGGCAGAAATGGCCTTTGTCCCAAACTGCAAAGACTCTCTTCAGGACAGGATTATGCTCAGTGGGGTTTCTTGATGCTCTATAAACATGTTTTTTGACCATTTTATGGGTATTTTGAAATATTCTTTCTGTCCCTAGCCCCTAAATTCTGGTGGCAGGGGTCGGGTGGGGAGCTGCAGAGGCTTCTCTAATGCTTATCTTAGTTACTGGGGGATTTGGTTTTCTCATGATTATGATCTTTTAAGCCAGAAGTGGGATACCATTTCCCCCCCTGCTAAGGAACACATTCCATTGCAGGGAATCTGGCAGGACCACATGCTGGCGGGGGGTGGGGTCATCCCCCCTTTGTCTCTCTTTTTTTCTGCCATCTGTTCTCTGTCTTCCTCTTCTTTCCTATCTGTGGGGTTGTCAGAGAAGGGGCAGGTCGTGCGTGCCAGAGGTCTGGAATGATTGATTGCAGAGAAACTTTGCAATTAGAAATTTGGTTAGGGGTCACTATTTTCCCAATGTTTGCATTGCCATAGTTACTGATGGAATGTGGGAGGAACCTTGAAAGAACAATGGTAGAAAAGAAATAGTCCATGTAGGCCTGCCTCCAGAATGCCACACATAGCTCAGAATCTAAAATTCCCCAGCTTCCTTTATGCCAGGAGGAAATGCCTGCCATCTCCAATATGGGGAAAAGAGAGTATTTGTTCCCTGTCACACTAGTCTTTAGGAGTTCTTATGGCTGGAGTATTCATAGGCTTGGCATAACAGAAGCCAATTAGCATAATTGGTTGGAGCAGAGTGAGATCAGTTTGAATATCCACCCAAGCAGAAAGCAGGAGTGGCCTAGAGTGTGTTCAGGGCTTGGAAAAGTTACTCCATGAATTGCCCAGCCAGCATGGATTCAGAGAACTGTAGTCCAAAATTAACATTACAAACTCTGGCTAAATCACACTCTCCTAGGATTGTTATGTTACCCTAAAAGTTGGGTGACTTAGAGAACCACTCACAATGCCAGTGCCTCTGTGGAACAGTGGGGAATTATTGGCTCAAAGGGAGGCCTGTGAGAGAAGGAAAACCTTACAGGATCTTTCCACCTATGTATACCAGTACTAATGCAGGCATACCAGTTGGAGACTAAAAGTACATTTTAGTAGGAGAACACTGCAATCAAATGCAAGATTCAAGCAGTCTCACAACCACATAAGGCTAACTGAAGAAAAGGGAGGAAGTTAGGATAGCAAGAAGTTACGGCAAAGTGGGTATGACTTACCTATCCTGAAGAGAAGAGACAAAGTGATTTGGTCTGAGGGTAGTACCAGAATGGGAATCTGAGCAGCAAAGTGACAGCCTGTGTGCAGAATACTATGAGTTGTCTGGCTCGGAGCCAAGGTTTAAATACCCTGTTTCTGCCCTGAGGGGGACAGTGTTAATGGCTCTCTGGCAGAGCAGACGATGGGGTCCAGAACAGGCTAATGGCTTTAGCATTAGGTGACAAAACACTGATGGGAATTGTGATAGCTCCTTAATGGCTGGGCAGGTGTGGAAACAAAGGAGAATTTCAGTGGAAAGAGGGACCAGGTTAAAGACTATTGAGGCAGTTTTGGGTGGTATTGTTTTTGATGGCTGAGTAGTTGAGGGGATTATTGCAAGCTCATTAACACTGGAGCTTTCCAACTGATCTCTTGATTATGACCTGGTCATGCCCTGAGGTCCCATCTGACCTACTTTTACACATGTTCAGCCAGTCCTCTTTGCCAGTATGGCTCTTCAGCCATAAGGGTATAATCTATATTTCATGCCAATTAAATAATCCAATTATATCATATTATGGAGGGTGTACAGCATGGTAACAGTTAGGTTAGGCCATTAGGGAGAAGTGGGACACTGCTATAGAGAAACCTCCATTTCTTGGAAGAAGAGAAGGAGACATGTGTGAAAAAAAAGTAACACTGAAATTTGTCAAATTTCTGCAGATTTTTAAATTACCAAATTTGTAATGTAACTTTTTTTTAGAAAGAAAATTAAAGCAGTACACCACTTCAGTCTTTTGTGTATAACTGCTTAGATCTCAAAAATGAAACTCACACGCACTCATCGTGAGTGCCCTCCTATTTATTGTGAGTGGGTGATTAGAATACGTGTAAATGAACAGAGACAGATAGGAATTTCTGGTTAGAGAAGGAGTCAGTAGCAGACTTCTGACAAGCCACCACTCCCCTTTTAGTGCAGATTAAGGGATTGATAAAACTGACTCCAATGGAAGGAAACATTTAAAAAAAAAACACTACTGATCCACAGATAAAATCTCCAGAGAGCAGTAAATCTGTTAGGTTGATTTTGAGCCCCTCAGAAAGAAGCAAAAAGGCACTCTTTACAACTTTGTGACTGCCTGGAACTGAATCATATTTCTTGTGATGCTGTGATTGTTCTCATAGTCATTTCATGTTTATTACATTACAAACATTTTATTCTTCTTTTCTTTTCCACAGAAATGCAAAATGGCCAAGAAATATAATAAAGAGTCCCGTAGAGACTGTTGTTAAACATGAAGTCTCCAACTGTTGACTCAGCCAGTCTCCAGCTTCTTGTTGAAATGAGCCATGTTCCTCTTTGAAACCCAGGGCTCTGATAGAGCAGCTTCCACACTAGGAAGCTTCTTCCTGTTCGGGCAGGTAGGGGATGGAGAAGAAGGGAGAATTCCTCTTGCTCATGGGTAAAATATTACAGTAATTCCAAGCAACTGCAGATACAAGGGCTATTTTAGCAGATGTGAAATGCCTGTAACAAGCTTAAGAGTTTTAATCTGTGGTTGTCATGGTCATGTCATGTTGAGGAGAGAGCAGGCTTGTTCTCTGCTGCTCCAGAGACTAGGACAAGGAGCAATGGATTCAACCTGCAGGAAAGGAGATTCCACTTGAACCTCAGGAAGAACTTCCTGACGGTCAGAGCTGTCCGGCAGTGGAATATGCTGCCTCGGAGTGTGGTTGAGTCTCCTTCTTTGGAGGTTTTTAAGTGAAGGCTGGATGGCCATCTGTTGGGAATGGTTTGATGGGTGTTCCTGCATAGCAGGGGGTTGGGCTGGATGGCCATCTGTTGGGAATGGTTTGATGGGTGTTCCTGCATAGCAGGGGGTTGGACTCGATGGCCCCTGGGGTCTCTTCCAACTCTATGATTCTATGATTCTATGTTTTTGTACAAAGGAAAGGACCTCTTTTAAAACAGATAAGGAGATTGTTTAGGTGGGGTGATCCTTTATTGCTTTGCAAATGAATGAAGAATTCTTGGCAGTTCTAAAAACAAGCATACACACAAACTTTGTTCTGCTTACTTATGGATTTTCTCAGATTAGGAGATACTTGAATGAAATTTGAGAATTTCTCTGGAATCCAATTCTGTTTTGCAGATTTTGTCTGATTATCATGCCATATGTCATCAAAGTATTTATTTATCTTTAGAGGAGTCAAACTGTGTGTGAGACAGGAGGTTCTGGAAGGAAGACATTTGTATTTAGAAGTAGGATGTGGTTGATGTGTGCCTTCAAGTTGTTTCCAAGTTAGCGTGACCCTAAGGAAAAACCTATCACGGGTTTTTCTCAGCAAGATTGGTTCAGAGGGGGTTTGCCTTTGCCTTCCTATGAGGCTGAGAGAGTGTGACTTGCCCAAGGTCACCCAGGCTGTTTCCATGGCTGAGCAAGGATTTGGGCCCTCATCTCCAGAGTCGTAGCGCAATGCTCAAACCACTACACGGCAGCTTTAACAGAAATCTTTTTATCTAGTGTGGAGTTTATTATCTAAAACATTCTATCTCAGGACCAAATTTACGACACTGACATTTTCATAAACATCATGTATTTGCCAGATGCAGAACTGAACAAAAGAGTGTGTGTGAGAGAGGTTATTATTGAAAGTATAAAGAGGGTTGACCCTACCATTAGATAGAATGAGGCGGCTGCCTCTGGTGCCAGATGTTGGAGGACGGGGAGTAATGGCAAAGGGAACTGTATGTGGTGCATGCTCCCGTCCCTCGCCTCCCTAAACTAGGCTGCTGCCCTTCAATGTGAGGATGCTGTTCTGACGCCAGCTTTGAGAAAAGAGTAAACTGCCAGTCTGTTTGGCTTTCATAAATGTACTGAGCCAGCCTTGTGTACAAGCCTATGTCCTGTTTTAAAACTGGGCTTGCTTCTTTGACGGCGGAGGCTGTGCAAGAGAAAGCTGCCCGCGGCTGAATGTGGATATCCCTTCTAGGGATCTCAAGCAATATTCCAGCTAGGACAAACCACACCTTCAGGCACAGGGCAGCAGCCTTCTCAGACCCTGAGGGGCAGAGAGTGATGGTATGGTGTCGGATGACAAGACGTGTCTGTTACAGCCCGCTTTACGCCCTCTCAGGTAGCTTACTGTCTCGGGCATGGCAGAGGATAGCATCTCATTAAAAGTGGGTAAAAATGAGGCAAGTGCCAGCCCAGCTGGCTTGTGTTTCTGGAAATAATGGGGTGGGGTGCCATCTTGAATTCACCTCAAGCAGGAAAATGTTTTGGACAAATTCTGACTCCAAGCTGTATTTTATGCAGGTACACTACTACACCCTTCTCTTCCTCCCAATTTATATTTTACTACTGTATATACCCGGCATTGCTCAGGGTTTTATTTTCTCATAAGTAACACTTGTTAGAAAGATTTGAGATCCTGTGTCTCTGATTCCCCAAACTGTTTTGTCCAGTACCTGCAACTTTTCCCCATATTCCCTAATCTAGTCTGTATTCAGAGTTATTAACATACAAAGGTTGGATTCCTGAGGGAATACACTCTCTTTCTCCTTGCTGCTAGGCGTTGTCTCCATAGCAACTGGCCTGAGGCCAAAGAGCTCTCTGGCTGAGAATTCTAAAGGCCCCTCCCTAAACTGCCAACCCCAGGATTCCACAGAATCTTCACAGCCAGCCAATCGTAGGAGGTCTTCTCGCCTCACACAGCCAATCGTATGAGGTCTTCGCCTGCCTGACATTGACAAACAGACAAATGCGCAGACAAACATTGACTTTTATACAGTAGATTACTAATACAATATTTTTAAAAAATCAAACATGATTGTTCAGTCTTGAGCACTGAACTCAACTGGGACCTACTCCTGGGTCAATGGATATAGGACAGGACAGTAACCCAAGTCCTTTTTTTGGGGGGAAAGATAGAGGATTGTAAGCCCCATTTTTGGTTTGGGATGCACAACTTGAGCAAATAAGGGGCAAGCATGAATGAGCTTAGCAATGCATCTCCAAAGTGACATCAACTCAGTGTCGCAATATACTGTGGATTAGTATCTGCAGGTATTCACACTACATACTACTTTGATACCACGTTAACTGTCATGGCCCAATCCTACAGAATTCTGGGATTTCTAATTTGAGGAAGCACTTAGAATTCCCTGCTGTAGGTCAGGGTGATTCAGCAGAGCTCTCTGAGCAGAAAATTCTATGTTGCTCATCTAACTATACATCTCAGGACTCCATAAGATAGATCTATGACAGTTGAGGTGGTATCAAAGTGTTATAAATGTGTAATGTAGATACACCCCTAGGCAAGCCACAAACAACAACATTTTTCCTGGCTAGCAGTCAAAGTACCAGCTACCTTAGATAGAAGGTGTACAGCTTTAAGATCCATTCTTTTTCTTCAAAAAACAAAAACAAAAACAATAAAAAACTCCATATGTCCAGTCCCAATCCTGATAAAGATCTGTGTGTGCTTAGCAGAAAGGTCTAAACTATTCTGTTTCTCCTTACCCCTACCCAACATGGAGATTATTGGAGGAACAAACAATTCCCACAGGTAGCAATGGATTTTCTTCCTCCAAACTCCTGTGGCGGGGATAAAATTTTATACCCACTCCATCCGCGGGCCAGCATCTGGATGGGCCAACGCGTGATTACAGTCATCGCTCCACATTCACTAGGGTTGGGTGCACAGGACCCCTGTGAACGTGGAAAAATTGTGAACAACTCTAGGTCCTCCCAAACCATATTTAACACACACAAAAATATTTAACCCACCAAGGATTCCTTCTGAGGCATCAGGGTTCCTTCACAAGGCAGAAGTGGGTGGGTGGTGGGGCTTACTGCCACCTCCACTGCTGCCCTACAGCATTTTTAATAGGGACTTTCAAGCCTTTTTTGCAGTTTCTCAGCTTCACAAGGCTTGCAGTCCCTATTAAGAATGGCCTAGGGAGGCAGCAGAGGTGACAGCAAATAATCCGTGAATAATCAAATCTGCAAAAGTGAAACCGGCAGATGTGGAGCGCCGACTGTAGTTTTAAAAAAAGAAGAAGAAAAGGGAGGTTTAAGCGAGTAGTTTCGTTTTCCTCACTACCGTTCCTAACAGGACAGGGGGAGAACCAGACAACCTGTATTTCAGCCTCTCTGCTCTGCCAGGTGGAGCGTGACAGAAAGGCCAGGGGGTCGGCGAGGGTGCGCCCCCGCCCCCACGGGTCGCCGAGCGGGCTTCCACTGCCCGGGCGCTCTCCGCAAGCAGCCCGCTGCAGCCCAAACGTACTCCCAGGCCATTTCCGTACTAGACAGTTATAGTGCCATTATTCCACTTTCAACACCCTACCGAATCCTAGGGTTTGCAGTTTAGTTGAGGCCCCTCCCTAAACTGCAAACCCTAGGATTCCGTAGGATGTTGAAAGTGGAATAATGGCACTATAGCTGTCTGATGTGGAAATGGCCCCAGGTAAACGCGCTGCCTGTGTCGAAACCGAGGGATTAACGCGGCGGCCAGATTTTGCGCGCGAAACGCCCTTTGCCGTCAACGACCTCTCGCGCCTCAGAGGAGACCGTTTTGAAAGGGCGACCCCCTCGCCCGCTGCGCTAAGCGTGGCACACCGGGCGCCGAAGCAGGTGCGAAGCTGCGCTGGCAAAGCGGAGCGAAGGGCGAAGACTTGGGCGGGCGGGCGGGCGGGCGGGCGCGCCCAAAAGTCCGCCCCGAGGCGGCGGTGGGACCGAGGGCCGCTGCCCCGCGTGCTCGCGGATCCCCCCTCGCGCCGCCGCCGCCGCCGCCGGAGCCCCTTCTTCGCCCTCTTCCTCCGCGCTCCCCGAGCGCAACGGCCGCCACCTCCGTCCAGGGCTCGGAAAGGGGGCGGTTCTGCGGCCGGGAGAGGAGGAGGAAGAGGAGCGGAGGGAGCCGCTTCGGCGTGGCCGGCGCTCTCCAGCCGCTCCCGAGCAGTTCCTGCTCCCTGCCCGGCCGGGAGGCACCATGGACGGCAGAGGAGGAAAGGGGAGAGGAGGGCGGTGCGCCCCGCCGACGCAGAACGGCACCCCCGCGCTGGCTCCGGCCCGGAAAAGAGCCACCTCGTCGCCTTTCAGCAGCGGCAGCGCTTCTTACGACGTCTCCGGCAAGGTGCGGACCCGGCCCCGCTCCGCAAGGGACGGCAGGGGGCGCGCGAATGGGTGGGGCGGTTGGAGGGGTCCCCAGAAGGGGAGGGGGCAGCTTCCCTCCCTGTCGCGCTTAGCCGCCACTGGGGAGGGGGGGCGGGTTTTCTTTGGGACAGGGACCCCGCCCCTCGCCACACCCCTTGAGTGTATGTGCGGGAGGGATATCCTGCCCCCCCCAACACACATACAAAAAGCAATCGCGCTCTCTTTCCCGGGGAACGATATTCCACTTCTCCGCTGCCAAATCTCAGGGAGCATCTTTCTCGCCCGTGGAACTTTGTGCTTATGAAAGTAGCATGAGACAGTTGGGGGAACATTTCACAGAGAGGTGCTAGTGGGGCTCATGTCTTAACTGGAAAGTCCATCCCGTCTGAACTGGTTGCAAGTGGGTGGGCGAGCAAAGGAAAGTTGTTTGCACATGCTCAGAGACTCTCTTCTTCAGGTGTTCCAGAGCTGAGTGGAGGTTTTAAGGTGACTGCCACCCTCCCTAGCTAGGTTTCTCTTCCTTTAAGACAGGCAAGTGCTACAGATTCTGGGTGTCCCCCACCACTGCCAGAAAGGCCCTACACTGGAAATGTCCAAAATGCCACTTCTGGTTTTGAAATTGAATGTTTTTTTAGGAAAAAAGTGGCGGAGGGGGCAGTGACGTATCTAAAAGATGAGTTGCCAATCCTGAGGAAGTTTTGACTGGAAAGGTGGGGCAGAAGAGAGCTACTGGGGCCTATAAGTGAAGGCAGTAAGTGTCCCAGGAGAGCACTTTGCCCATCCATCCTTTAAGTGACACTTAAGTCATCAAAGCTCAAATGGTCCATTCTGGAGATACAGTAGTGGCAGGCACCTGTTCCCCTGCTGGATTTCTGCCTGTCAGGCAGTTGTTATCACTCTGCCAGAAAAGGTGGCAGAGCTCCCACCTGGCAGCCAGTGCAGCCTCCCCTCTGAGCCATCCTTCTGACGGAGACTGTGGTCTACCTCCAAGGCTGGTTTGTCCTCTTTACTGTCCTCAGTATGGGTGGGATGGCCAGAATCTTCTCCTTGAGTGAGGCTGCTAGTAAAAATGAATCCCTCAGAAGTAACAACACAGCGTGTTCCTCCTTCTCTCTCTCTCTCTTCGTCTTGCAACTGCTACAGCGGTTGCTGTTCAAACCACACCAGGAAGAGGCAGCTCAAAGTGGGCTTTGTGGGGAGGTGGATCATAAGATCTGTCTCTCAGAAAGAAGGCAGCCAAGGAGGGGGAGGGGCTGGACAAAGCAGTGGAGCTGAGTTCCTCAAATTCATACTGAGATCATGTACACTACTCCCCAAAACAGGAGGAAGCTCCAGGAATTCCACTCTGAAGTGATGATAACAAAGGGAGCAGGGACTCGCCCCTTGTGGGTCAGATGCAGCTGGCAACAGAGTGCTTTAGCTCCAGGACCCAAAGCTGTTCCAACACTAATAACCAGAAGGGACTCGGTGCTCAGTGCCCCCCTCCAGTAATAGATTGTCTAGGCTATTTGGTTTGATTTTGGAGCTGACAGGTGAAGATCCAGAGCTTAGAAAGCTACTTTTTGGTTTACCACTCCCACAATCACCTAGTGGCCATGCTGTCAGGGAGGATTCTGGTAGTTGTAGTCTAAAAGGTAACTTTTTTAACACTCTAGACAGGTGTGTGCACAGGTTGAGCTAGGGCAGCAGTTTGACCCAAACAGGCAAAAACAACTTTGGCCAGTGTGCGAATAAGAGCGCTCTGGTATGGTTTCTTTCCCTGCAGCATCGAGCACTGGCACCTGCAAGCCACTCTCATGCATAATCACCATGCCTGCCTTGCAAGTCAAACACAGGTCTGCTTTCCCACCATTCAGATGAGCCTCTCACACGTTTGTAAGTGGGAAAGGCAGAGCTGTTCTGTGCATGGAAATTGTTCAAGGGACTAGTTCTCTTGCTGAGCAGACAGCAAGTGTGATTTCCCATCAGCAGAGGCTGCCCACTATTGTACGCTTGTACTTTTGAATTGACAATGCAGAATTAGCATATAGAATTGCTTGCCTTATTGTGAATGAGTTGCCTGCCATATACTGAGAGAGGCCAGGAACTGAAGAAAAGCAAAGTGGTCTTTCACAAGATAAACCAAAATTCCTGCATAGGAATTTTCTGGTGCTGGTTTCATTCTGTGAAATCAAAATAGTTTAGGTAGTAAAGGAGTTCAATAGCAGAGAGAACTGCTTGCACACAGCCCAGCTGCTGTCTAGCCTTGTGGTTTACTGATTTTGTTCATCATAAAACTCACATGGTACAGTCAGTCCTCCGCATTCATCGGTTTAACATTCATGGATTTATTTATGAGTTTCTCCAACCCCTGTCCCTCCACCTTAAGTGCTTTCCCAGGAGAACCTTCCCTCTTAGCAGCTCTGATCAGGATGTGCAGCCCTTTCTCCTCCACCACCAGCCACTGCCTGGCCAGCTTAGGATGGTTCACAGCCCAATTTCTCAGAATGACAAAACCTGTCCCCATGTTCCCCGACACCCAAAGAAGGAGATGGGTGTCAGAGAGTTTAGGGACACCATGCTGACCCATCATTTTCCCTCTTTTCCCTGACCTGGTTTGGATCCTGGGTGCCCACCATGCCTTAGCCCCCTTCCCACACACACATTTTGATACTTGTGGTTTTTCCATTTTTGGGGAGAACGTGTACCCCTAACCCCAGCAAATGTGGAGGCTAACTGTATTTGGTCAGAGGCACCAGAGAAGAATTCTCTGGCTGGGAATTCCAAATACCCCTCCCTCAGCTGCCAGTCCCTGGATTTAATAGGATCGTAGAATCACAGAGTTGGAAGGGCCATCAAGTCCAACCCTCTGCTATACTGGAATACACAATCAAAGCATTACTGATAGATGGCCATCTGTTTAAAAACTTCTAAACAAGGAGACTCTACCACACTCCAAGGCAGTGTATTCCACTGTCAGACTGCTCTTACTGTCAGAGAGTTCTTGTTAATGTTTAGATGGAATCTCTTTCCTGAAGTTTGAAGCCGTTGCTCTGTGTCCTAGTCTCTGGAGCAGCAGCAAACAGGCTTGCTTCTTCCTTCATATGACATCTCTTCAAACATTTAAACATAGCTATCATGTTGTCTCTTAACCTTCTCTTCTCCTGGTTGAACATACGCAGTTCTCTTAGTTGCTGCTCATAGAGCATGGTTTCCAGGCCTTCTACCATTTTGATTGCCCTCCTCTGGACACATTCCAGCTTGTCAATATCTTTCCTGAACTGTGCTGCCCAAAAGTGGACACAGTATTCCAGGTAGGGTCTGACCAAAGCAGAATAGTGTGGTACTATCAATTCCCTTGAACTAGACACTAGACTCCTATTGATGCAGCCCAGAATTGCATTGGCTTTTTTAGCTGCCATTTCACACTGCAGACTCATGTTCAGTCTGTGGTCTACCAAGATCCTTTTCACATGTACTGTAGTCAAGCCAGCTGTCATCCATTTTAAATCTGTGTATTTCATTTTTTCTGCCCAGGTGTAGTACCTTACATTTGTCCCTCTTGAAATTAATTTCATTCATTTTGGCCTAGCTCTCTAACCTGTTAAGATCATTTTGAATTCTGATCCTGTCCTCTGGGGTGTTAGCTACCTTTCCTAATTTGATGTCATCTGCATGTTTGATAAGAATGCCCTCTATTCCCTCATCCAAGTCATTGATAAAGATGATGCATAGCACTGGGCCCAGGACAGAACCATGTTGCACCCCGTTAGTCACTTCTCTCCAGGATGAAGAGGAGCCATGGATGAGCACCCTTTGGGTTCAGTTGGTCAACCAGTTACAAATCCACCTAACGCTAACGTTGTCTAGCCCACATTTTAGTAGCTTGTTTGCAAGAATATCATGGGAGACTTTGTAAAGATATGCTATGTCCACAGCATTCCCTTTATCTACCAAGCCAGTAACTCTATCAAAAAAGAGATAAGATTATTCTGGCATGACTTGTTTTTGAGAAATCCATGTTGACTTTTAGTGATCATGGCATTCCTTTCTAACTGCTTACAGACTGTCTGTTTAATGATGTGCTCTAAATTCTTTCCTGATATTAATGGCAGGCTGACTGGGCACTAATAGGTTGGGTCCTCTTTTTTCCCCTTTTTGAAGATGGGGACAGCATTTGCTTCCTCCAGTCTGCTGGGACTTCTCCCATTCTCCAGGAATTCTCAAAGATCATTGCCAGGGGTTCTGAGATTACTTCTGCCAGTTCTTTTAATACCCTTGGATGTAGTTCAGCTGGTCCTTGAAACCTGAATTCATTTCGAGTAGCCAGATATTTCTGTACTACCTCTGCACCCATGCTATACTACGTTTCCCCTACCACATCATCTTCTCCATTTTCCCTAGGTAGAAGACTGAGGCAAGGAAGGTGTTCAGTAGTTCTGCCTTTTCTCTGTCCCCTGTTAGCATTTAGGATGTTGCCATGGCAGTTAAAGTGGAATCATAGCACTGTAATTGTGTGATCGGAAAGGGCCACTGGTGTGGAGCAGTTAGATTGGAGTGTTCAATGTTTTCCCTACTGATGATTTTTTCAGTGTGTAACCCTCCAGCATGTTTCCTCCCAGAAGGTGTACCTGGTATATGTTTTTATGGACACACATCTTGAGCCTCAGGAAGGGATGGGGATTTTGAACAGCAAAGTGGTAGGTAGGGAAGGGTTAAGCACCCTTCCCCTTCACTAGTACTTTACTGAAATAGTTGTCCCAGCCCACCTAAGCTAAATTTCAGAAAAAAATGGTGTCTGAGCTCCATTTCACACTTGTAAAGATGCATTTTAGTGTCCAGGCGGAGACTGAGGCCTGCCAGTGAAATCGTTGTTTCTCTGTGATTGGAATTATAGGGGTAGGGAGCAGCTTTAAATCTTAATGCTGATCCTGAATGCATCATTAAGAGCATGACTGCCTTTTGGTTTTATGGGGAAAATAAAGTGGTATGACTGAAACAACAAATGCAAAACCTGCCCTTTACCCACTGACCTGTCTTTCACCTGTACAACTCAGTACAACCTTTCCTTTTGGCAACCACTCCCCTTCTGTCTTTTTTTTTTTTTTTTTTTTGGTGCATTAATCAGATTCAGTTTATTGATTGGCGGGTGAACACCAAGAATGACATGGTGCATTTTTTAAGTCTGTGGTTTATCTCATAAATTTGACACATGTTTTTAAAGTAGACCAGTGGCGCTTTTGCCCTCAGCCAGTTCTAAAAACTTGACTGTTGGAAGGATTGCTGCATCTGATTACTGTGGCTCTTTTTTATCAAGCTCACTGGGCTCTTCCTTGTTGGTTTCTCTTCCAGCTCCTTCTGTCTTTCTGTCTTTCTTTCTGTCTTTCTTTCTTTCTGTCTTTCTTTCTTTTTTTCCTGTCTTTTCTACTTCTAGCAAATAGGCTAAGGGTGAGAATCATGCCATCTTCCAGATATTTTTGGACTGCAAGTCCCAGAAGCCATAGCCAGTGGTGAAGAATGGTGGGAAGGGCAGTCTAAAAACATCTGGAAAACCACATGATTCCCAGCCCTGTGGTAGGAAAACTTGCCCAGAAGCAAAGCTTACTGCTGTTGATTCGTTCAGTAAATATCTGTCTCAGGTTGTTCTCGTGGTGGTATGTTGGTGGGTGGGTGGATCTCTTGGGGAAAGAGGCTTTCAGCTGCCACTGACACAACTGCTCCTCCTCCTCCCTGTTGTGATTGTTTGGCTGTCCTTGGGTGGCTCTGTTCCTCTGTGCTCAGTCTTCGTCACTGTCCAAAATTGGAGAGGGCAAGGTGAGAGGTGACCGGAGTTCAGAAAAATAACTGTTTTTTGGTGTGCTGCCCCTGAATCCCTCCATATAGCATCCCAATGCTGGCTAGGGGATTCTGGGAGCTATAGTCCAACATTCATTGTCCTCAAGCCCTGGCAGTATCTGCTGGTCTTTGTTCTCTTTGTTGCTGACCCTAGTTGTTGTTGTTGTTGTTGTGTGCCTTCAAGTAATTTCTGACTTATACTGACCCTAAGGTGAACCTAAAATTGGATTTTATTGGGAAGGTTTGTTGGGAGGATGCCTTTGACTTCCTCTGAGGCTGAGAGAGAGAGAGCAAAACTTATCAAAGGTTACTCAGTGGGTTTCTGTGGCTGAGTGGGACTTTGAGCCCTTGTATCCTTGAGTCCTAGTCCAACACCACACCACACCAGCTCTCAGACATTATCCCCTGGCCTGTAATGAAAGAGGGGAGAGGGTGAAGAGTTTGCAGCAGAAAGGAGCATTAGTAGCAGTGCCAGGGGAGCCTCTGGGAGTTGGCAGTAGACCCTAGCAGATGCCAGACAAGCAGATGCCAACCCAGGCACAAGTCTTTCATTCAGTCACACCTGACTTGTTGTAGAAAACAGCAACCTTGCCCAGTGCCCTGTATCTTTTATATTTTGCTCTTCCAAAAAGGAAGCAGCCCCTATATAAAAATGCAGGGGGAGGTTTCCTTTTGTTTCCTATACTCTTCAGATTAAACTCACTGGGAGTATAAATGTGAAGTGGTGAAACAGGGTGTTTCCAATATTAAACAATGGAGAACTAACCGTTGTATCCAGCTGAGGAGGAGCAGCTCAGAAGATTGGGCAAGGATTTCCTGAAGCAGCTCCACTCTGCTTTGGAAAGGGCTCCATTACTCCAGAGGTGTCCTCTTCTCCCAGTCCTCTCTTTAAGGTTTTTGTTTGTTTGAGTCAGTCTTGTTTGCTTTCAGATCCGGGAGGTGTGTGTGTGGGGGGGAACCTTTTAAAAGACTTGACATTTAAGAGCTCAGTGTTTGTTTGTTTTGTGCCAGGGCTGCTGATGTGCCTGATAGCTTTGTTCCTCCAGCCACAGATAGGAGACTGCTCTTATCTCAGAGTGGGCTGGAGGGACATCACTGTTTATAGGTAGATGAATACTTGCCAATCCACATTTCTCACAGTGATATATTCCAGGAGGGTGGCCTTGTTAGTCTCTTACAGCAGAAACTAAAAGGTGTCTGATGGTATCTTAAAGAGGAACAGGTTTCTAGGTACACATACTTGTGTGGACTAGGATCTATCTGATGAAAATGGGCTCTAACACATGAAAGTTTATACTACAATATACTAGTATGATAAATGCTGCTATTGCTGCTGCTGCTGCTGCTACTACTACCACTAAGTGATGATGATGATGCTGATTCCTAGATAATATGATGCTACTTCCTTTCCTTGAAATAAAAATTGGCCCAGAGTTTCCAGCAAAGCCTGGACTTCTAAGGTGAAGTCTGTTTGTTTAGGAGGAGGAGTGGATGCTGAGTTTACTCTGTTATCTTGCAGCCAGGGTGAGGCACCGGCAAGGGAGGAAGAGAATCCTAGCTCAAGCAAAGTTTACTCATGCTGCTTACCATCTGAGTAATGTGCTGCAGTGGTGCCTCCCTGGCTTTTATCTCAAAGATATTTAAGCTGTGGTGAAGCATGTGTTTGTGGTGCCTGTAATTTAGCAGGGCAAAGAAAGGGCAGTCAATACTGAGAAAGAAGGCACTGCTGGTTGTAGACAGACTGAAGATCCTAATCATAGCCTGTGCATATAGGGACAGTGGGTCTGGTTCCATTGAATGAAGAAAGGCGCATGGTCTGAGCTGTGCCACTGAAAATGACTTGAGAGACTGATAAATTCATGGAGCTTGCAGAGGCTATGTAGTGGAAGGAGGACTTGCTTGCTGAGGATAAACATGGTGGGGAGGAACCAGCCTCCATCTGAGCAGGAGGTTCCTCCAGCAAGGACTTCACAGTTCGGTGACCTAGTGACTTCTTCAGCTCAAAACTGTTAGTGCTGAATAAAGGTTTGTCCTTTATCCGCTGAGTATGAGAGGCTTACTCCCATGGATGTGCACATGTGAGGCCTTATATCTGCAATCCAAAATTTCTTGCCATTTATTCAGTCAAAGTTAAATAAGGTGGTAGTATAACTTGATTTGATTGGTTGAGCCAAATTCTCTCTGTACAAAGACAGTTGCCTCAATACAGTCCAGCGGTAGAAGTGTTGTTCCCAAGCTAAAGTTATTTTGCCTGTATAGAAGGAAGAACAAACGGAGGAGCCGAACATGCAGCATGAACCTTGAATATAATGGAACAGGGATAACTTGTTGAATTCCAACTGCAAGTGGAAGCAGTAGCTGGCACCTAGAATGGCTACAGGTCAGACTCCATTCTAGCACTCTGATTCCACTTTAACAGCCAGGGCTGCATTCATTCTGTGGAGTCCTGGGGTATGTAGCTTGGTGAAGTATTGGCTGAGGTCTCTGGCTGAGAATTCTAGAAGCCCTTCCCAAACTGCAAATCCCAGGATTTTGTAGGATTGAACCATGACAGTTAAAATGGAATCACAATAGTACTACAATTGTGTGATGTGAAAGGGCCCCTTCTCTATTCAAGAGAGATGAGATAACAGAAAGGAAGAAGGGCTTTTTAGGAGTTTAATCCCTAGAAAGGGTGACCAGCCAGGAGGAGAGAGCTTGTAACCTTCTTTTCATCCTGAGAGAAGAAGTGGTGACAAACTCATAGAAGAAGCCCAGAATCTGCCAGAAAATCAGTTCTGTCAGCTTGATGCTTATCAAAATAATTCAGCTGTGTGCAGATCACACATTGCTTGGATGATATATGGCTACACTCAGCTTCTGAGAAAACACAGAAGGTAGAAAGACTTGCCAAGATCATTCTTTTTTTTCCTTTTTTTTAACTGTATATTCGGCCACACATATAGGATCCTACAAAAATGGAAGGATCAAAGTGTGGTAGCAGTTGATCCTTATTTCCTCCATCCATTGCTTGCATGCCCTACTTCTGGGCTTCCTGGAAGCAGAAGGCAGGACTAGATGGAGTTTTGATAAGAACTTATCCAGCAGGACTCCTGGAGGGGGGAGGTGTCTGTAATCTTTTGGGGTGAGGTTGTAGATGTAGCCTGGATAGGGGAAATGTATTGATGCCTCTGAGCTCAAACCTTCTTAAAAGACACTTTGGTCAGGGAAATCAAATTAGGCTCCTCTGAGTAAGCTTCAGCACAGCACTGAGTTGGGAAATAAATAGGTGTCAAGTCACTGTCTGCATTCTTGTGTATGAATCCTTCCAGACAGAGAGCTCCTAGTGCCCCAAATTAGAAAGCATATTGCAGTTGTTCCACCGTTTTTTCTTGACAGATTTTTCAGTTAAGAAAAAAGGCAGAAGAAATACAGGGAAAACACAGGAAAGGTGCAGATTAAAGACAACATTGTTTGAAACTCCTGTAAGCGTTCATGAATGAGGCAGTGCAGTTGCATAGGTAAAGCCTTGTCTAAGGATCCCAGCTCCCAGAAGAAAAGGTTTGAAAGCAATCTTCTGTTTTATCCTTGGATGTGTCCAGACTAGGAATGAAAAGGATATTCACACATTTTCTTATGAGAAAGGGTGTCTCAGTACATGAGGGACCCCACTGAAAAAAATTCAACTGCTCTGAGACTTTTTCCATACTGTGGGAGAGTGAAAAGACTAGCACTTCTCCCTGTTTTTTTTTTAAACCCCATAATATTGTATTTTGTGCAGGTTGCAATAACCATTTTTAAAATGGTTGCAAGAAGCAAATATTGCAAAGTGTGTAAAAGCTCCCATAATCTCATTCAGTGAGGAGAAAAAAAATGCAATCTTTAATTTTTGCTTGTGAGAATGATAGAAGCAAAGGTTTACATCCCTGTTCCCTACTTCGCTGTTATCCCACAATTGCCCTGTCTCCAACACAGCATTTTATGGGAGTTCCATCTGTGTTTTGCCATGCTACTTTTCCTGATCTCCTCTAAATAATTTAAGGAAGAAAAAATTTAATATGAGCCCAGGGTCTATTGACTCTGTTAGGGCTTTCTGATCAGAAGGATCATCTTGTCATGGTTGGCTATTCCCCAGTTGTTTCCAACAAGATAAATGTTTCTTTAAATGACCTGTTATGTGAGTGGTCCTGCAAATAATCAGCAAGGTAGCTGGGAGAGAAGAGGAATTTTACCAGACTTCGAAATAACAAGGAGCGGTTCATATTGTACACAGCCGTACCCGGCTTTTCTGTCCAGGCTCAAGACACTGGAAATTGCTCCATTCTTTTCTCCAGCTCTTCTTCCTCATCAGACCGCTGCCCCCCCCCCACTTCAGTCTCATGGAAGATATACACTGTCCCTTGCACTATTAATGGGCTTTTGCACCCCCATGTTGTAGGTGATGCTGCTTGGAGATTCAGGCGTGGGGAAAACCTGCTTCCTTATCCAGTTCAAAGACGGGGCCTTCCTCTCTGGGACCTTCATAGCCACTGTCGGCATAGACTTCCGGGTGAGACCCCACTACAGCTGCCAATGTCTAAAAGGAGGGACATTTTTCTACAGAATCAGAGATAATGGTCAGGCGTCCTGTTTTTATGTCTCCCATGAGAGAATCACAGTGCAGGCCAAGGGGTAAAGTGAGGGTCAAATTAAGCATGATACTGAATGTGTGTAAGCATTTAACACACTTGATTTGTGTTCTTTAGGTAGCAATAAAGAACTGCAGCCCATGGACAAGGGTTATTTTGAAAATCCTCTCTTCACTCTATTGCAGTTCTAATAAAAAAAATCTCCTAAAGCTGGCATTAGCCACAGAAAGGAGGCTTCCTTGGAACCAAGGAGTGGGAACATCCTTCTTAGTGGCAGTCTGGCATTAAACTGAGACTTCTCTTAGTAGTACAGCATGGGTGGAAGAATAAAAGATCCCCTAACTGTATGCTGCAATCCCAGTATAGACACCTGTGCGCGTGTGCACACCCCCACACCCACACCCCCACACCATAGTAACTCTTTACAGAACAGGAATCAGGCATGTCAAATGCTTACATCTATTTACTTTTAATTTTAGTTTGGTTGCAGTGCCTGACTGCAGGAACTTGGGAACAGAAAAAAGGAGATGGTCAGTTCTGCTACTGTTAAAAAGGGAGCATCATAAGGACTGATACTAGTCTTGACAGTGGTGCTGATGGCTCTCATGTCAGAAGAGCAGTGAATTCATTCCAGGTTCTAATTTGGCCTGTAGAGAACTATCCAATGTGCTGAACATGTTTAGGAATGAGCTCCAGTGCCTTGAAGAACCACTTCAAAGCCTGAGGTGGCTTCACCATCACATTGACATGGGAGCAATCAATTGCCACTTGTTCTTTGCACTTTTAAGCAGACTATTACAATATCCTGCCACCAGCACAGATGTTTGGGTCAGAATGTAGGAGACAAAAAAAATGTCCTGGATCAAATCATATTGATATATGTAAGTTTTTCTGAGTAGTACAGAGCTCTTCTTTGGAGGGACTGGGAAGACAGGCTGTGGCATGATATGCTCAAAGCAGTTCATTCTTTTAAAAAAAGAGACATCTGTTTTTATGTCTTGGCAAGTGTCTTTAGTCTCTCTCTAGCTGTGCTGAGCAACCCTTCCACTCTGCCTGATGGAGCCCTCTTGTGCAGTTTCGTAGGTTTGCTCCTGGTAGTAGAATACAACCAAATTGTCATTTATTGATTATGTTTCTACCCCATGTTTGATAGACCATTTGGATTTTCTGCTTTGGGCACTAAAACATCTTAGACTAGCTCTGTGCATAATTCAGAATGCTGTACCTCATGGAAACATTGAATAGGTATATCAAAAGCTATATTAAGAGATCATCTGAAGGTGCATCAAGGGTGCATAAAAATCAATGAAAAGATGGCAAAGTTATGGAATGCAGTAATACAAAGAGGTTCTATCAAAAAGCAGTGCAAGTTAGAGGAGAGATTGATAGAGTAAACTGTGCCAGAGACTTGGGGGGCTTAAATAAAAATATGGGTGCTGTATGCCTACTGCTAGACTTAGAGAGAACTCAAGGAGATCATCACCACTAAGTTTAATTAGCTTTTTTGTTGTTGATGATGATTGTTGGAACTTATTGTCTTAGGATATCTGTTCAAATCTATGAATGACAAAAATGTCAGTGACTAATAATTGCTTTGCATTTGTTAAAAGATTTCACGGGATTCTTAGACAACTGTAAGATATTATGCTGGACTGACCATGACTCTAACCCAGTAGAGTTTTTTTTACAGTCTTGTATTATCTGTTTTTCAATGTGAGGAGTCTAGCAGTTTAGTAATCTCCTTAGCAGTTATGAGATGGAACAAGCTTGCTCTAGCCACGTTTTTCAGAAATGTACATGCCTGGAGCTTTCCTATTGTCCGGCTTTAAACATTCTCACAAGAATCAGTTCATAGGTTATCCTGCAACTTGATACTGAAAAACTGTTTTTGTGCAGTTAGGGCTTGGCATTGCAACAGAAACTTTTTCAAGCAACAGTTATGTGGCTGAGTGATGCTCGAAGCTGCTCTGCTCATCCGTTTAGTGCTGCTGCCATTGGCAAAGCCTTGGGAACAACCTATACAATCTAGTTCAGTCTGTGTTTACCAGCATTAATGCTATGACCTGGAGCAATAGGACCCCATTATTCAACAGCTACCTATACCGTCTTTCCTAACCCAGGAATCTCCAGAAATGTTGGGCTACTTCTGTCATCTCTAATCAGCATGGACAGTGGCTGTGCTGGTTGGGATTGATAGGAGTTGTAGTCCAACACAGCTGGGGAATTCCAGGTTGGGAAAGTCTAACAGACTGCCAAGACACTGCCTTAATAGGGCCATAAGGCTGTCATGTTCTTTTACGGAAGAGAGCTCTTGTGTCTTAAGAAGGCAGAATTCAATGGGTGCTGCTTCTCTTGCTACTACAGTGCTACGATGGGAGAAGAGCTTCTGTTTTGCCAAGAGCATTCTCCTCCTCAGTCCTCATAAGCTCACACAGATGTCCAGGTAAAGAAATACACATATACATAGGCATGTGCAGACAGTGATTTTGGAGGCGTTTCTTGTTACACTCAGTTAAAGGCTTCGTATTTTTAAGAGCTTAGCACTGAGCGTGCTAGTTCTGTAAGTGAAGATAAGTGCACTGAATTGAAATCTTGCCATGAGTAATCTTAGATGTGTTGATGCTTCTTGTTCTCAGTTCTTCAGGATTGCTTTCATCAGTTCCTTGTTTTATCATGACATTTACTGGGTGAATGATCAACAAGTTTCTAGTTTGTAGGGTTGTCAAAACTGAATATGAGAAATGAGATGCTGGAGTCCTTTGTAATATTGAGTGTTTGGTATTCCAAGACAGTGCTTGGAACAGTGTCTCTGTTCTTTTCCATGCCACAAACAATGTTCAGGTTTTAAATATGCTTAAGAGGAAGGTGATTTTTCACATCACCCCATGATGTCATGGGGACTACAAACCCAAGTGAAACAGGAAATTAAACTCAAATATATCAGCACCCGTGGGCTGCAACATGTCATGGAGAAGTCAAGAACCCTTGGTGCAGCCTGCTGTGTCCTAGTGGTCTACACTTTCATTGCTGTTTCCAGAAAGATCCTTTAGAGTAGTATACCATGCTATTCTCCCTGATTGCTGCTCACCTGGTGTCCTCCCTACCTTAGATATCTAAGAATTTGTCTGAGGCACTGGGCGGATGGGAATCCCTCTCTCCTGAACAGGTGGTCTTGAGCTGGTCACCTTGGTTACATGGCCTCTTTGAGGAAAGGCTGAACATTGCTGCTAAGCTATGGTAATCTGTTCCACTCATCAGATATATAACATACCCCTGACATGACCATTGCAATGTTGTTCTCAATCAGATTTTTCTCGTATTCAGTGGCTATACAGCAGCAGTAATGAGTATTTTTTCCCCATCCTTTCAGCCCTTTGTAGTTTGAATTGAAGAAGATTGGACAGTAACTGTTATTTTGCTAAGATTCTTTTTTGTTGTTTGGTGGAAAATATTGGCATGAAATAGATTAAGTGCACTGGGAAGCCTTTACATATTTCCCCCAAATGTCTAGACAGGGGTAGTGCGGAACACAGGATAACTGAGCAGTTGTTGATTCAGTAAGGCTGTTATTCTGAGTGTTGGTACCTGTGCTCAGTGACAAGGAAACAAGTCAGTTTTCAATGACATTCACCTTGCTAAATGGGGTGTCTATAGACAGCAACACTCACCTTGCTAATCAAACCAAGAGAGGAAGTCCTATCCCACTAATCAAATAACTGTTGAGACAACCGTGTGATATAGGGATCAGAGTACCAGGAATGGTGGCTGGTAGTTCCCATGTAGTAGGTGATGAACACACACCGGATTTTATTCTGCACTTGAAAAGAGCCATTCATGGTAATAAGCCTGGTTTGGAGATAGAGTTCATGGCTTTTGACAGCTCCTTTAACAGCTGGATTGCAACATGGAACAGATTCACCGCCCCGCTGACATGGAAGCCACCTGCTGCCACTACTGTCAAGGTAGAACTAGACTCAAATTTCTACTCAATCATAAAACTCACAGGGTAGCCTCTGGCTTGTCACGAGTTCACACCCCCACGTGCCTCACAGGGTTGTTGTAATGATAATGTGGGAAGATAACCTTCCATGCTGCCATGAGCTCCATTAAAGAATGGTGGGATAAAAATAGATAACTGTCATAACTATGAAACATAAAAGAGCCTTCCAAAGCGCCACAGTACAACTGTACTTTGCAGCCAAGATTTCTTGGCCCTTTCCTGCTTGTCTGGTACCTCATTCTTTTGTCATCAATAAGCATGGGTGATGTGCATCACATTTTCATTTTTTAGTTGATCCAGTAGAAAAACCCTCATATGAGGAGATTTTGAGAGAGCTGTGACATCCAGTTCAAAGGAGAAGGTAAAGGAGAAGTAACCAAAACAGGACACATCTCAAAAATAGAGATACCAAAATGTTTTACAAGCAGATCATTTTGATAAATGTGATTTCTAAGTGTATAACCCAGGGGTGGGAATCGTGCCACTTTCCAGATATGGTTGGACTGTAATTCCCAGCAGCCCTAATTCACATAGCCAGTGGTGAGGAATGCTGGGACTTGCAGTTCAACAACATCTGAAGGGCTACATGATTCCCACACCCCCAGAAGCTTGAATAGAGATTTTCTGTTAATCTTAGTTTGTCTTTTTCTGCTTGGATAGCTTTCATGGTTTGATACTGCTCTCAGGGCTTTCACTCCTAGGAATGCATACATCTTCAGTGAGCGCTGAGTGGGTCAGGAAGCGGGAGTCCATTAATAATTAGCACTGTTTGGAACTGGATCCATCCCTAGATCCTAGCAATGTACCCAATTTCTGTAGGTGTCTTGTGTTCTCAGAGACATCATTTACAACAATAGGTTAATACCTCTTTGATAAGTTATCAGCTCTGATTTAATGAAGTTAGATTGCCCCACATGAAGATGGTATGTGGCACAAAGCAACAAAAGTTGTGGATTGCATCAACTCGTGCCATTTCCTATGTGAGATGTTTGGCTGGCCCAGCTCATACTCAGAGTTCATTGAAAGCACATCACATGGATCAAAATGTTTCATGTGCACACCTATTGATCCTCCATCTTTTTAGGACATATCTATAACACAAACCTGAACTAATTTACAGAAACGGCTTTTCCTTTTAAATAATCCTGGGAACTGTAGTTTTGGGTTTGTTGGTTTGTTTGGATTAGGCTCAGAACCTATAAGAGAAAATCAATTCTAACACCCCCAGAGCAACCATTTCCTAGTTGAACACTATGTCAGACAATGTCTGTATTACCTTTTAACCAACAGTTCTATTAAACTGCTACTGATTGTCATATGGATGTTTAAAAGTTGAATTGTATGACTGTAGGAGTTGGCTTTCCTTTAGATGACCTAAAGGAAAAACCAGACTTGACTTTTCAGTTGCTGTTATTGTTCTACTACACTGGTGCAGTTTTATTATTCTCTTTCTTACAGAACAAAGTAGTGACAGTGGATGGTGTTAAAGTGAAATTGCAGGTAGGTCTAATGAAGACAGGTTGAACTTACACATCTTGTGTCTCCTTCTGAATAGATGTAGGTAGGGCTTCCTCAGTACATATTTTGCCTTTTTGGCGGGGGGGGGTGTCTTTATTTGTATCAGCTGCAGGATAGATGAGCTTTCGCCAAATCAGGGCTTCTGCTGGCACATTTCTCCTTGTCATACGGCTTTTAATGGGACAGGAAAGAATGTGGGTGGCTCCTGAAAAAGTTTTCTAGTCTGATCACTCCCTCCTTCCTCCCGTCCTGGGCAGAACTGACTCAGATGGTTGCTGAGACAGGAAGATTATTTGGGTCTCTAATGAAGTAAAGCACGCAATCTGTTAATTGCTTCCAAAAGTCATAGGGCTCCTCCAGAGGGGGCAGATAAATTTGGAAATTGTGGTATTTGTTGCTGTCTTCCAAGGTTTTTTTAAAAAAGAAAATCCAAAGACTTTTCTGTTAGCCAGGGGTATTTTTTGGAAATTTCTGGCACCACCTTGAACCTTATTCCCACCCTAAAGTGGGTTTCTTTTAAATTTTGAAGCCTATGGGGATAATAAGTTCCCTTCTCTTTGCCTCCCTTTTAATCTTTTAAAAAGTTATTAGTGCTATAGAATATCAATGAAAAAGCAGTTTTGCACTATAATTCCATAACTCTACAAAAAATTAAATTAAAAAAAAAGAGAAGAAGAAATTTTCCCTTCAAACCTTAGGGCCATCTCAGGAAACCATGCCTCAATAAAAAACAAAACAAAACTTGAGTTGCCCTAGTTCAAATTCAAGAAATCACTACAAGCCAGCCCCTGAAAAGAATGGAATGAGTGGACACACTGGACAGTAGCTAGCAAGACTCAAGGAGCTATGTTTTGAGAATTCATGCATCTTTAAATCACACTTCTTTTCACTAAAGAAGAGAGGAAGATGATTTAGTGGCTGGTCCTATCCATGGGTTGTGCAGACAATTTAGCCTGCTTTGCCCCTCCTGTAATCCCATCTGTCTTGCAGGCAGTGGACGTTAACAAAAGATATTGTTTCCCTTGAGGAGAGGTAGCTGGTTGAGTGAGCTCATCCTTCTCAATGTATTCACTGGGTGTTCATGCTTATGTTTTTGAGGCAGTGTCGTATCTATGTGCATGCCCATTTCTGTACCTTTTATGTAGCAGTGGGTTGGAATCACAGTTTGGAAAAGCAACTCTTCAGACTACAACTCCCATAGTCTACCAGTCAGTGTGGCCATTTTTACAAGCTATGGTTAGGATTGACTGGTATTGTTGTCCATCGCTGATACTGTAGGTATGTGCAGATGCAACTTCCAGAAAATCAGTACAGCACTTCAAATATTATGGTATAAACATTGTTAAAAAGAAACAGCTATAGGCCTGATCATAGCCTCCAAGTTACTTATTTGTAATCTATTTAGGGTTTTTCCCCCAGTCTTGAGCAATTGCTCCTAATTTGTTCTCATTATTTGAGCATCTGAGCTTCCAAAAACCTTCTCCACCCCCAGACCTTAAATATAATTTCCTTTCCTAATAATTTACTCTACTTGCCTTTACAGGCCACCCACTTACAGGCTTCTCAGATGGTTCAGAGCAAGAAACAAAAATGAAATTCAGTAACAATAAAAGTTTAATACAGAATAAAAATGTAATTTTTGACACTTAGAACAACTTAATGCCAAGCCAGATTAACAAGTATGGAGAAAAATTTAAAGGTGCCAAAGTGACAGTTAAAAAATACTAGACAAGTGACAAAAGTACTATGCTAAACAAGCCTCTCTCTGTAGGAACTTCCTGTTGTAGGTTTTGACCTTGATAGGCCTCTTCCTCCAAAGAGCTATCCATTCATTTCTACTTTGGGTGTCATGTGCTATATGTGCATTTTGCCTACATAGAAACGGAAGAGAGATCTTCTTCTCTTTCTTTACTAACCTTGTCTTGTTGCAGATCTGGGACACTGCAGGCCAGGAGAGGTTCCGGAGCGTGACTCACGCTTACTATCGAGATGCACAGGGTAGGTCCTCCGACAGAACACCTCCCAAGTGGGGTCAGAGCTGAGATTCTTAGTGGAGCAGCATTCTGTAACAGTGCAAAAGGACAATAAGTTTATGTCAGAGTTAATGCACTGTGAATGCAGAAGGTCCCTGGTTTAAATCTAGAGACTTCAGTTGGAAAGATCTCAGGCAGCATGCCTGGAAATGTACTTCTGTGTGAGAATGTGGGGAGCGGCTGATAACCAGCACGTATTATACTGGAACAAATGGGCTACGTAGGCATTGGCTGACCATAGCAGCTTAATTTCAGAAGGGCAAAAAGCAAAACAGTTATCTTTTTTTCCTTCCAGCACTACTCCTTCTTTATGATATCACCAGCAGAATGTCCTTCGACAATATTCGGGTGCGTATTCCATGTCTGTAGCCTGAACATGTTATTCTTTTTTTAAAATCATTTTTATTAATACATCAAAAAGACATATGTAAAAATGAACAAAATAAAATGACAATTTTTAAAATATGTTAACAACTACAAACTGCGTATCAAAAAACTAATAAGAAAAAAAAGAGAAAAAAGAAAAAACGGGGAGGAATAATAAGTGGGAAAAGAAAATAGGAAGAAAGAAAAAGAGATAAGAAAGAAAAAAAAAGAGAAAGAAAAAGGAACAACCATTACACTCACATACATTTGATTTCCCATCCCACCATGTCCAGATTACATCTAAATATTAATTATACTCGCTGTCGATTTTTCCCTGTGGGTTTTTAAAGTAAAATTATCATTCTCATACTTAACAATGTTGTAAGAATAAAACATTACAAAGACATCTGTCTACTATTTTAAGTTAAAACAGTCCCACCTACATCCAGCTGACTTAAACTGTTAATCGAATCCCCTCAACATATTATTCTGTGCAGAAACAAAATCAGCTTTGACACTCTACATATTCTTGTTGAGTGGATCCTCCTCCGTGTGTCAGTAGGGAACTTAGGGTTGCCAGCAGGCCAGAAAAAAAATTGCTCCCAGCCTGTGGGCTGCTCTTGCATCTAAAAGTGGTTTGATAGGCAGAAATAACCAGAAGCTCTTCACAGTGAACATTTTTGCCAGCACACCACACTGCTGATAAAAGATTAATGACAGGAACAACTTGAAAAGTGGCCAATCTTATAAGAAATTGATGGGAAAAAATGTTTTCAACAGGCTTGAGCATTGTTAACTCGTCTGCAAAAATATGCAACATCATCAATGTGCATTGCACTTTGCAAAGTCTAAGAAGACATGTCCCTGCCTTAAGGAGCATGCATTGTACAATTAGACATGGGGAAATAAGAGGAAGGAATTGGGAAAAGGAACTAGAGGTAAACAGCAAAAGAATGATCATTTACATTAGTCACATATATTTAGATTTAGACCATTTCCGCCCTACACTGTTATAGTGCTATTATTCCACTTTCAACCTCCTGTGGAATCCTGGGGTTTGCAGTTTCCTGAGGCCAAAGAGCTCCCTGGCTGAGAATTCTAAATGCCCCTCCCTAAACTGCCCAGGACTTCATAGGATGTTGAAAGTGGAATAATAGTACTATAACAGTGTAGTGTGGAAATGACCTTTGTTGCAGTACGGTGTGGGCACTAAGGGGTAAGCAATGGAGTGTAATCCAAGGTTGGTTTTGTAACATGAGATGATACAATATGTTACTGCTTTTACTACTCTAGGATGATGGAATACCACTGAGGGCCACCCACCTCATTTTACACTGAGGAAAGCACCCCCCCCCCCAAAAGTACCTCTGCATGCAGGACTGTAATGCTTTTAATCTGCTTATCTTGAGGGTTGCTCCAGTCCCTTAGAGAGTCTCAGTACCAGGGAAGCAGCCAAAAGGAATGTGTAGCCTCTCACTGCCTGCTTAGCTTTTAAGAGCCCGTGTGAACCTGTGCCTGGTGTTTTGCATTTTTCCCAGTATAATGCTTTGTCTCGTGGTTTTACACCCCACTGAGTCTTCTCTCCTTTCCCTATCTCTTGCAGGCCTGGCTCACAGAGATCCATGAATATGCCCAAAAGGATGTGGTCATTATGTTGCTAGGCAATAAGGTGCGTACCATTTCTTGATAGGTAGGGGTGGGTCTGTGCTGTTTTAAAAACGCTTCTCCTTTTTCTCAGAGCTTTGAAAATCTGTGTTTGTTTTCTCTTGTTTTAGACCAGTGGTTCTTAAGCTTTTCTTTACTGGGGACCCCCTGTAAATATAATTTGTTGTCAGGGACCCCCGAGACTTAACTCAAAATTTAAATATTTAAATTTAAATATTCAAATATTTATTTAAAAATTCAAGTATTTGTTTGTTTATTTATTTAAGCATTCTGGAGACTAGTATTCAAATCTCTGTTCAGACACTGGGTGACACTGGGCAAGTCACAGTCTCTCAGCTTCACGGGTTTCCATGGGCACGTAGGGATTCTAACCCTAGTCTCCAGAGTCATACTTTGGGCACATGCACATGCCCGCCACTGTGTCCCTTTTGTCAGGGAAGTGACAGCAGGGGGTGCATATGCTGAAACTGCTCCCTTGTTTGCAAATGAGGGATCATTTCAGGTGCCTGCACACACCTACTGCTGTGTCCCTTTCATCAGAGATGTGGCGGCAGGGCGTTTGGGCACCAGGGGACACAATGGCAGGAGTGTGCACACACCCAAACTGCTCCCTCATTTGCAAACAGTGGAGCAGTTTGGGTGCATGCAGGCATGCACCTGGCACCATGTCCCTGGGCACGCACACTCCCCACTAACAAGAGCCAAGTCACATTTGAAGAAAAAGAAATATATTTCTTGAGGTGAGAAGGAATCAGCGTTTTGCTTTTAGCTGTCTCTGGCTTGAGCTGACGGACACAGTGATCCTTAAGGCAAGATTTCAGAGCATTCCTCTAACAGATAAGGCCGTGCACATGCAGTGCCATAGTAACAGAGGACTTGACACACCAGGTACTTGAGTGTCATCTATATTCCAGTTGTAGGGAGCATTATCTGAGACCTCTTCCTACTCACGTGAGAAATTTGTCTGTAAATAATAAACGTATGTTCTTTTTGAGGGATTCTAACCATAGTGTGTCCCAGTGGGTCACCTTCTTTGCAACCAAGGTTGCCAGTTTAAGTGGGGGGTGGGCAGCTGGAAAGAACGAATTGTGATTAGTTTACTGGATGGCTTTTTTTTTTTTTTAATTTTGGTTCAATTTGTTAACTGCCATCAAGTTGACTTCGTCTTATGGCAGTGCTATGAATCAGAAACCTTCAAATTACCCTGTCATCAGTGGCCCCACTCAAGTTTTGCAAGCTCAGGGCTGTGGTTTCCTTGACTGAGTCAATGCAACTTTAATATAATGTGATAATTGGATGAGGCAAAGACAATTGACTTGTCTTTACCTCACCCAAGTCATTCTGTTATCATTGTGTGTATCTACGCAATTGTCTGTTGTGATTGTAAAGGATATCTGCTTTATGTACTCTCTCTTTTGATAAGTACATGAAGAGGCTCCTTGCTTCCACATACACTGTTGTGAGTTTTATTGGTTCCATTGCAGGCTTCGCATATTGTACCTCCCAGTGGTTTCAATAGCTTCAGTGTGATCTGATCTCTCAGTCCTGTCTGGTGGTGGATAAACAAAAGGAATTCTTGCAGCACCTTAAAGATTAACAGATTTGCTATGGCAAAAGCTTTCATGGACTAAACCAGAGGCATGGTATCTTAAAGGTGGTACAGGACCAGGAACAGCTGATAAACAATGGGGACAAAAGGCCTTGGTATGCAAGGCCTCTCACACATTTTCTGTGCAGAGCCCAAATGTATACAAGATAAGATATATGTACAGGATGGCTTGGGACTATGTTTGGAGTAGGATTTAGATGGCTCCAGGAATAAGGTTTACATGGAATGGGGACATATCTCTTAATTCTTGGCTTGCTAGGAGTTGGAACAGATGTTTGCCATATTTCAAAGTGGCCTTTCTGAATGATTTTTCTTCCTTTCTGAATTTTTTAATTTAATTTAATCTGATCAGCTTTAATGGTAGTCACAGGGGAATTCTAGATGTGTATGTTTTCTAAAATTAGAATGCGCAGATGAACATAGTCACTGTTTCTCATTTTGAAAAAGACAATTCCTTGGTCAAACATGCAATGCTAGGTTTTGTTACACCCATCCCATGAGATACTTTGAAGGGCCACTTCACTGTCATTTCAGAACATCAGGACAGGTCTTTGCATTTTTAGCCCACTTTCTATGCAGAAGTTCCCAAGATGATATGTTGTTGTTGATAACGGCTGTCAAATCAACTTCAACTTATTGTCACCCTGTGAACGAGAGACTTCAAGTCACCCTATCATCACTTCCTTGGTTGAGTCTATCCATCTGTAATGTGTCTTCCTCTTTTCCTGTTGCCTTCTACCTTAAGAAACATTATTGCCTTTTCTAGTGAGTCAGGTCTTCTCATGAAATGCTCAAAGTATGACAATCTCGATGTATTCAGGCTTGATTTGCTGTAGGACCCATTTATTGGTTTTAATATCAGTCCAGGGTATTGATAGAAATCTTCTCCAGCATCCACATTTCAAATGATTTGATTGTCTTCCTATCAGCTTTCTTCACTGTCCATCTTTAGCATCTACATGAAACTGCTGGGAGAGGTCATCAGGAGTTTTGGGGCTCAGTGTCACCAATATGCTGTTGACACCCAACTGTATCTCTTCTTTCCATCTGATTCCAAGGAAGCTGTCTTGGTCGTGAACCAGTCTCTGCTGTCAGTAATGGACTGGATGAGGGCAAACAAATTGAAGCTTAATCCAGACAAGACAGAGATGCTCCCGGCTGGTCAAAAGGCAGATCAAGGAATTGGGATTTTGCCTGTGCTGGACGGGGTTACACTCCCTCTGAAATCTCAGGCTCACTGCCTTGGTGTTCTCCTGGATTCAACTCTGAACCTGGATGCCCAGGTTTCAGCAGTGGCCAGGAGTGCATTTGCACAGTCAAAACTGGTGTGCCAGCTGCACCCATTCCTTGAGATGTCAGATCTTGCATCAGTGACACGTGCCTTGATTACATCTTGGTTGGACTACTGTAACGCACTCTATGTAGGGCTACCTTTGGAGACTGTTCGGAAACTTCAGCGGGTTCAACATGCAGCAGCCAGAATGCTGACCGGGGCCAGTTATAGCAAGCATATAACTCCCTTGCTAAAACAGCTCCACTGGCTACCTGTTCATTTCCTGGCACAATTCAACGTGCTGGTTATGACCTATAAAGCCCTAAACAGCTTAGGTCCAGGCTGTTTGAAAGACTGTATCTCCCTGTACAAGTCAGCTAGAACTTTAAGATCTGCTGGGGAAGGCTTTCTCTCAGTCCCACCACCATCCCAGGTTTGCCTGGTAAGGACACGGGAGAGAGCCACCTCAGTGGCTGCTCCCACCCTGTGGAACACCCTTCCACGGAAGGATAAGCATGCCCCCTCCCTGCTTTCATTCCGCTGACAGGCAAAAACTTTTCTCTTTAAACAGGCTTACATGTAAGCCGGGCAACTTTATTTAATAATTGCTGTACTTGTATATCCTTTTAAGTGTGTTTTTATGATTTTATATTCATTTAATGTTTTTAATTGTTTTTAATGTTCAATGTATTTAATGTTTTTAATGTACATTTATTGTTCGAAGCCACCTTGGGTCCCAATTTTGGGAGAAAGTCAGCTTAGAAATACAACAAAATAAAGAAACAAACAAACCATACATAGAAATTGGAAATACAACATGGCATGGCAATTTTAACTTTAGTATTCAATTATATATCGTGACACTTGTCTATTTCCTTCATAGTTGCTGTTCCAAGTCCTAGTCTTTTTCTGCTTTCTTGACTGCAGTCTCCATTAAGATTAATGACTGAGCCAAGGAATGGAAAATCTTTTAACTATTTCAATGTCTTCATCATAGAATCATAGAGTTGGAAAAGTCCACAAGGGCCATCAAATCCATCTTGCCATGCAGGAATAAACAATCAAAGCACATCTGACAGAAGGCCATCTGGCATCTGTTCAAAAACCTCCAGAGAAGGAGACATCATCTACCTTAAAATTATTTAAACCATCTGTGGTCATTATTTTTGTTTTCTAAAGGTTCAGCTGTAAACCTGATTTGCACTTTCTTCTTTGACTTTCTTCAGTAGTCATTCCAAGCCTTTGCTGTTTTCTGTTAGTCATATGATGTCACCGGCGTATCTTAAATTGTTAATGCTTTTTCCTTCAGTTTTCACACTTCTTCCTCAGACTCCAATCTGCCTTTGTATATAATTCTTTCAGTGCATAAGTTAAACCAATAGAGTGATAAAATGCAGCCTTTCCTGATCCCCTTGCAAATTGTATTTTGGCACAGTGCAAATTTTGGATATAGTGGAAGAAGGTGTCACGTACCTCTGCACAGCGCTTTTTCTGTGGCTGCGCATCTGATGTGGCTCACATGCAGCCCTGCTCAAATAGCCATTGAGTGATTGTAGTGATGTGCCTCTGCATTGTCCAGGTGCTGCTAACCTGATAGTGAAAAGGGAACAACCTTCACACACCTTTTCCTGACTTCAAACATAAATTTACTGGCAGAGTTTTGTGTTCTTTGGTGTCAAATAGGATCTCGGCCCGTAAATTTGGAAAAAATTGAAGAATCAGTGCTGGTGCAGAAAACCATGTTATGACAGGCCAGAGCAGATTATGTGAATTGACCTTAAACGCTTGTTTCCAGAATGAAATGTGAGAAGCCTCCTTGAATTCATTGGATAAAATGGGGGAAATGCAGTAACAGGCAACAAATGGAAAACTGCTAATTTTTATTACTCTGAATGCACAGAGAGCAGACTGCTCTCTTTGTGATGAGGTTAGTGCATACAATTAGTGATGGCGATGGAAGAGAAACAAGATCTTTGTTCAGGAAAAAAATAGGTCTTGCACTTACCGGAATCTTAGATGTGGGCAGAATATGATGAGACCACATTTCTGATGATTGGGTGAAATAATGTATAGTGTGCATAAAATATATTAGCATATTATTTCTTGTATATTAAATGAAAAAAAAAACACAGGAAAGGCAAACCATTGGACTCTTGCTAACCAAAATCAGCCAGCAGAGGGCAGCCGGGTTTCAAGATTTCAACCAATGACATTTAGCAGGCTACTGCAGTATGTTGTTGTTGTTGTATACTGTCAGGTTGTTTCTGACTTACGGTGACCCTAAGGTGAACCCTTCATGGAGTTTTCTGGGGCTGAGAGTGTGTGATGTTCCCAAGGTCACCAAGTGGATTTCCATGGCCGAGTAGGAAATCGAACCCTAGGCTTCAGGGTCATAGACCAGTGCTCAAATCACTACACCATATTAGTTCTTCTATTGAAAAGTGTAAAGAATCCTTGGAAATCAAAGAATTGTTTCATGTTTTATACAGTTGTGGTGCTATGATTCCACTTTAACTGTCATGGTTCCATCCTGTGGAAACCTAAAATTAGGCAATTGAAGGAGGAGCTTTTAGGATTCCTGGCCAATGAGCTCCTCTGGTGCCTCTGACCAAACTACAAGCCCCAGGATTCCATAGGTTGCAGCCAAGGCAATTAAAGTGAAACCATATTTCTTTATCTGTGTAGTATGAAAGAAACCAGGGATTATGTGAAAAATACAGCAATTACGTATACAGATTTGCCTCAGAAATTAATCACTCTGTAGTTGTATCTGGATATTATGTATCTATGATTGCCAAGTGAAATAAGGGATGAAGCTGCGGTGCCATCAACAGTTACATAGAAAAAGGTATTTTAGCAGGTGTTGCTTTCATGACAACTCCTGCTGAAATTCCTGCGTTTTACACAACCGTTAAAGGTGCAGAAACCCTGTCCCTTATTTCACCTGGCAACTCTATATCTTTAATATTTTGGGGATGTTGACAAAATGCAGACAATTGCTCTGTCTACCCATATTTATGACTTTAAAAGTGCATCTGTATCTTTCAAAATTGGTAAAAAAATTGGTATCCTCACCAGAACCCAGGACCAGGCCAATCTTTGAGGATCAGGTGTGATTACCAGATGTAACTCCATTGTCACAGGAGCTAATGACTTGGTGACTTCCAGATGTGTTGGACTTTTTGTCTGTTTCATTTAGTATATCTCACATTTCCTCAATGTGGTTACATGGCTCTCCCCACCTTTCTGTTCTTACAATAATCCCATGAGGTAAATTAAGCTAGGAAAGAGTATCTGGACCAGGGGGCTTCATGGCCAAGTGGGAATTTAACAGTGGGTCTCACCATTCCTAGACCAACACCATGTAAGTGCCATCACTCCCAGCCAGCATGGCCAATAAAAGCACACATTCAAATGAAGAAATGCTTATTATTAGTAAGTTGGGGGTTGCTGTGTGAAGTTGATATGTGGAAGGGGGCAGGAGAACAGAGTGCAGTAGGATACAAAAGCCCAGCAGAAGATGGCCAGGAATAGTAGCTCCTTCCAAGGATGGGTACAAATGTTGGTCTGTGAGGGACTAACCCAAACGGATGGTAAACATTTCTGTGCTTTGTCAGCATGCTCTTCTTTATAGTCCCCTTCTCCTCCCTCTTTTGCAGGCTGATGTGAGCAGTGAAAGAGTCGTAAGAACAGAAGACGGGGAATCACTAGCCAGGGTGAGTGATACCAACACCAGTGGCCTCACTCATACAGACCGGCCAGCACAGTGCACTGCCTTCTTAAGCAGACCATTCAACCAAATGCCATCATTTCTGTTCCCTCCTTCCAAATTTGTGGATGATGTTTTCGATGGGTTATTAAGCTGTGAGGCCCCAGGGCCAGTGGGCTAGCACCAGCATGTGGGAGGGATTCATTGGGTTTGTTGCCAAGCTGTAGCCATGATTAGTGTTCTGTTTTTTTGCAGGAATATGGAGTGCCTTTTATGGAGACCAGTGCAAAGACTGGTATGAATGTGGAACTGGCATTTCTGGCCATTGCAAAGTGAGTAACGGGCTGCCCCACTCCCCAAGAATAATGACAGCATGAGTGACATTCAGGGATGTTGAAGCATCCTGCTTTTTCATATTGAGGCCTTTTGTGTGATTTGTTGGCCAACTGGGCTAAGCTGGCATCTATTTCTGTGATTGTCTTAGGGTAGGAGTGGGCAGGTTTGGCAAGTCTGGGAGACATTTTCACACTCCCCAGACCTCAGCGGGGTGCACCTGTCCATTTTTCATTTTTTTTCAAAGCCCCAATCCTATTTGTGGCAACCCCCCGCCACCTCCATCTTTTAAAAACAACCAATTCCCATAGGCTAGAACTGGCTATTTGAAGGCTATTTGTGGCCCTGGGCCTTTTTTATGCCCAAAATAGGCTTTATTAAAAAGTGGAAGTGGCCACAAGGCTTTCTGAGGCCTAAAAGAGGCCTGGGACGATGGCTTTAAATGGCCAATCATGCCTTCCCTAGAAGCTTCTGGCCATGATTGGACATGTTCACATTACAAAATCTCAACCTGTGGCTGTTGTGGGGGCATTTAGAAGACCTCACCAAGGTACATGTAGCTTAACCATATGTTGCTAACTCTTCGCTTAGAATATCCAAGTAACACAGCCATTAGACCACCAATTACCTCCCTAAATGAGTGGATGACTTTTAACTGGCTCCTTGATGTGCAGCTCAACTAAGACTCAAAGCAACTTTCAGAAATGTTGGGCTGTTATATAAAACGCATACTCAGAATTATCCTGTCCCCCTCACTCTGTTTTGACTCTCAACAAAATTAAAAGGTTTAGTTGCTTTAACCTTTTCTTCTAGAGGTAGTGTCCCAGCCCCTTGCTCATTTTCACTGCCCTCTTCTGTATGTTCTTAAAGTCCATAATATTTTTCAAAGAGGCAATGAGAATTACACACAGTGGTCTAAAACCATTTCCACACTAGCCTATTACAGTACTATTATTCCACTTTCAACATCCTATGGAATCCTGGGGTTTGCAGTTTAGAAAGGGGCTTCAAGGCCCCTCCCTAAACTGCAAATCCCAGGATTCCATAAGATGTTGAAAGTGGAATAATAGCACTATAACAGGCTAGTGCAGAAATGGCCTAAATGTGGCCCAGATAGTGGACTGATATAATGGAAACCCTATGTATATTTCAGTTTGTTTTTCAGTCTCTTTCCTTAATTGAATTAACGCTCAATCACGCACACACCCTGCTGCCTGACTGTTGTAGCTCACTGAGCCAATATTTGCAGAGATTTCCTTTTTGGCCTCCCCCCATCCACCACCCACTCCATGTTTCTTTCTTGGATAATTGTGGACAATTCTGACCCGATTGACTCTCATCTTCCATTCTGCTGGAAGAGTGAGATAATCTGGAGAGATCTTTTTGGAGCTCTTCACAGGCTTTGCTTGGTGAGAGAACATCTAGGACAGAGCTTCTGCCAGTTGACACTCAAGGTCGTTGCCCAGTGGGTGGGCGTCCTTGTCACCATTGCTGGAAGGGGGGCCAGTTAAGCTTGTTGTGTTCCTAGCGTGCCTGCCTGCTGTGGCTAAGCTGAAATCATTTTCCTTAAGCCAGGCTATAGGTTTCTCTGGCAAGGAAGAGCTTTTTTTGCAGACAAGAGCATCTCACTGGTGTTTCTGCCCTTTTGCTTCCAGAGAACTCAAACAGCGAGCTGTCTTCCAGCCAGAAGAGCCCCGGTTCCAAATCCATGACTACATAGAGTCGCAGAAGAAGCGAAGCAGCTGCTGTGCCTTCCTTTGAGGGAGAGGGATGCCCGGCCAGCCTAGAGGACCTGGTGCCAAGGAAAGAGGGCAAGAAGCAGACCAGCACATTGGAAATGCAAGGAGGGGGAACTGTTTGGGGGGGGGGGTGAGGCAAAATCCTCTCCAAAAGCAACACTTTTTAGAAAACATTCTTCCTACATTATAAACAAGACAACCCTTGTGTAAGTCTTGAGGGGCGGGGGTCTTTGTATGCAGAAGTATGTGTCTTTGTGTGTGTGAGAGAGGGGGGGGATTACTACAAATGCCAAGAATACTAATAGGGTGTGCTCAGATTGTATAGTATTACCCAGGCCTGGCTTTCATGAACGAAAGCCTTACCGAGGCAAATCCACTTTCTCCTGCCTACTGTGCCGCTAACCCACACCCACTCCCTAAATGAGACTGGGCTGCACTGGCCTCAGGACCTCCAGAGATGAAGGTCTTCCTTGGCCAAGGCCTTCAGAGTCCAAGCTAAAGGATTAATTTGAATAGCAGTAACATGACTGGGAGCAGGGAAGGGAAAACCCTTTTGTTTGCCCTAAAAGGTGATGCTTTGTGTGATAAATGAAATTAGCAGGGATATTCAGTCAAAAAAAAAAAAAAAGGGTAGACAGGTTTCCTTTTGACCTCTGGCTCTTTCCTGCTTCCCACACCCAAAGATCCTGCCACCCAAGCTACTTTCCTTCTCCTCCCTTCCTCCTCCTGCCCCAAGGAAAGGGCTCAGAGACGTAAGTATTATTCCTAGTGCCTGTTACTTCAGAGGAATGCTGCTGATGGGGCTTACTGTGGGGAGACAGAGTGAGTGTTGTAATTTTCTTTCTCTGACTATAAACAAAAGTTTTAGAAAGCTGCCTCTTCTTTTCATTTTCTTCAGACAAAGATTTTTGGGAAGGAAAAATGAACGTGTCAAAGTGCAGCAGGCTGGGAAAAGAATGTATCCTACTTTTCCCAGAAAGCCCCTCTCAGCCTGGTACCCTCCAGATGAGTTGGATTCTGGCTCCCATCCTCCCCAGCCAACAGCTGTGGTGACAGGGGCTAGTGGATATTAGAGTCTAATACGCCTGAAAAGGATCAGATTCAGAGAGGCTGCTCTGTTCAGGCCCAGAGTTGGGAAAGGGAAAGAGTATGATTAATGTTCACTCCTCCCTGAGAGTTCTTCACTCTCTTTCATAGAAAACAGATTTTGAGTGTCCAGAGAACAAATAAGCCTCCCTTTCAGAAGTTTCTTATTCCCAAGGAGCAAGGCTGAAAAGTAAATCCCGCAGCACTTCTGTTTGGACTGATGCTATGCCTCATCAGATAACTGTCTGATGGGGTTGTATACAAGGATAATGCCACAGGCCGTCTCTGAAGAGAGATAAAAGTGTTTGAAAATTGTGCCACCATGTATCTTTCATATAACGATACTGCTTAATTCAGCAGTGCCTGGGGGGAGCACCAAATCCATTCAAAACAATAGTTGCCATCCTGTAGCTGCTGTGCACCTATGCAGTGCATATTTATTTAGGTAAGTAGGTACCACTGGAATCAAGGGAATAGATTCAGAAGTAAATGAGTTACAGCCTCAATGGATTTTGGGAGGGCTGAAGCATGCTGAGCTTTTCCTGGATGGCATTTGGTGATACATCTGCCACTGCTTGTACCATGCAACTTAGACTGACTTTTGTGAACTATGCCATGTTCTTGTTTTCTTACCTCTGCTTCCTGCAAATAAATAGCAAGTAGGTTGTAGTTTGACTGAAGTATCAAAACTTGTGCTCCTTTGGTGTATACCCACACTCCAGTGGTCACGGCCATCCACTGAACTGGCCATAATAAAAATCTTTTCCCACACCCATTTCCATATTTATTTTTTGAAAAAATCAAGTGACGGACTTGAATTTTCTCGTTATGAGAAAATTAAAGTCCGTCACTTGATTTTTTAAAAAATAAATATGGAAATGTGTGTGGGACACGATTTTTCTCTTTTGCTCTTTCTCTTTTGAATTTCTGCTTTAAATAAAATGGAGCTTGTCTTTATTGATCACCCTAGAGACAATAGGTGAATTGGTCCCTTCTTGTATTTCCTCTTTCTTCCACATCTTCCTCCTTCCATATAGAATCATAGAATCACAGAGCTGGAATTGTCAAGCCAGTGTGGGTTGCGTTGGATGAGGCAGGAATTGCCTGTAGCCAGCCGTGCTCATTACAGTCTGCTGGAGGCAAAAGTAGATGCCACTTTGACCTTAAATAAAAATCACAGCTTCATAAAAGAGCCCCCACTCCCCCAGCACGGCCCTCTTCAACACCTGCATGGCAGCAAACACTAGCTGGAATCCAGGTTAGCAGCAACTAGAGTAGACCCACTGAATCAATTGTTCTGTGGTGAGTCAACAGGCAGCTAAACCTACCATTCTTAACAAGACTAACAATAGGCTTCAGGCTACTGTTTCTCAGCAAGGCCAACACCACTTATAGCAGGATTTGGGAGAGTAAAGAATGCTCAAGGAAGTTATACTCCAAGTGTTCCGTAATGTGGAAGAAGTGGGGCATATGCAAACCAGAACTTGAAAAAGTTACTTTTTTGGACTACAACCACTCAGAATCCTCCAGCCAGCCATGCTCGGGGAAGTTTATTTGAGAATGTCCCTCAGTGCATGAACTGCCTCCGTTGCTCTATGCAAAAAACATAAGAATGGGTGACCCTACTGGGGCAGGAAGCCCTCTATCAGCCTTGATGTGTCCACAGATGTCCAGGCTATGGGGTAACAAAAGCTATGAAACTATCAAGGAAAGAAGCACAATGAAATGATTGGAAAGAGGAAAGAAATCTCTCCCCACCCCACCAGAGGTCAATCTTTCTTTCTAATGTGTAAGGCAGTATACGTGTTTTTCAGCCCTCTAGCTCCCTGCCCGGAAACCCACTGGGTGACCTTGGGTGCAGTCACACTCTTTTAGCCCCAGAAGACCCTGCAAGAGGTTCACCCTAGGGTTCCCATAAGTCAGAAACTGCTTGAAAGTACACAAGAACAAGAACAAAGCTCCCTATGCATCCCATCATGGGCCTGGGCAATTTGTGAATCAGTTCTGCACTCCAGTGTGGTGCTTTGGCAAGTACTTGACAGGGCAAGCAGTACAAGTGGAAATTTTATCAAGCTCCATGGTAGGTGTGTTTTGCATGTCTCTCACAAGTTGTGCAAGCCTTGTGCATGCACAGAGACTCAGTGACACCCTTCCTTATGTTAGGACACCTTACAACGGGAAGCTTGCCTCCCATGCATACTCTGATTTGTTGTTTTTAAAAGCAACCCTCCACATATAAATGTATGAAGCCTTCAGTTTGCTGAAGATTACTCCCCTCATTAAACTCCATACTGCCCTTAAAAAAAAAAAATTAGCATGGGAATTCCATCCTTACCAATCAGCCTGAAGGTGGCTGACCTGTCCAGTGTGGAAAGCTGCATAATTACCAATACAGTGATGGTTGAACAGGTGAGCCAAAGCTAACTTGGACTGAATCTTGTTCAGGAAGACGGCTAGTTAATTTTGACCATGGACTTAACAGTCCTATGGAAGCCCCCTCCCCCCCCCAAAAATTTAGAGAACTAACTTCAATTGTGAAGCCCAAAATTAACATTTCTATTTTCTTGTTTTCCCCTCTGCAATTGCTTTTATATTCCTGATACTTTAGACCAAGAAAACTTTTACCAAGCCTGATTTTTTTAATATATATATAAATAAAAAAAGTACAATTTTGATTTTAAAACCACTTCTTTTAAAAAAATCCATAGCATCCATTTAACTACAGGAATAAAATGGAAGTCTCCTCTGCTGCCCTAATGCTGAACACATTTACTGAAGAATAAGCAGTATTTTGTTGCAGAAAAGGATAACCTATTTTGAACATAATGAAGGGTAATATATTTTAAAATTAAAATAATAAAGTGAGCCTTTGTAATCATGTACATGCTCAGCTGGCAGCTTCTGGCTATAATTTTATTTTTGAGTGATAGAATAATGCTCTGACAGGCAACACATCATGGGCCCAGTTTAGCCCTTTCCTAGGCTAGGCGCTCACGCTGGAGCTATTTGCTGTTGCCCATCACTCGCTGTTTTCCTTGGGATCAGATAGAGGCCCCTCAGCTCTAGCACTATGGATTTCAGGCCCAGCCCTGTATTCTTCCCTTTATTAGGTATGGTGTTGCTTTTTGTTTGAATGACATACTTTGCCTGGCTAACATTTAATGTGGTGTCACCAGGGGACCTCCCTGTAACATTGCTCTTGAAACATCATCAGGTCCCACCCTTTGTGACATCACAGGCAGTTGTCCCTAGGTTCCAGGGGTATGGCCTTGAACTCCCAGGGTCCAGTCTTGATCTGGCAACCCTAACCACACAGCATTCGTAAGGGATGAAATAGACATTATTGCAATGGTGGGAATGGTGCACTTCTCCAGATTTTGCTGAACTTCTGTTCCCAATACTTCTCACCACTGGATTTGATACCTAGGGCTTCCAAGATTTGCAGTCTAGCAACATCTGGAGAGCCACATGATTCCTATCCTTGCACTACATGGAGAGAGAGAGAGATTGAGAGAAAGAGTACAGCCACCTGTGTTCTGCTTTTAGCTGCAGCCCTGTGGTTAAAGGTGGGCTAGACTGCATCCAGTAGATGTTTTAGGCCTTCTTTTTGTTTAATCGCAAGAGATTCATAATAACAGTTGTACTCAACAACTTGAACAAAACAACTTGTTCAAGAATGGTGAGACTTCAGTTTTACAGGTTCCATCTTTCAGATGGTGAGCTATAATTTTGAGGGCCACCTCAGAGTGGCCAGAAGAACAAAAAATGCACTGAGAATTAAGCAACAAAAGATTCTTCTGAATACAAGAGACCACACCGGGTTTCCCCACAGGGAAACCCCACTCTTTTTCAGCCTCCCTGACCCCTCCTTATTGAGAATTGATGGGAGGAGTTTTTTCTGTAGCTACTATGGTTAGACAGTTGGAAGTAGCAAGTCTTTGCTGATATGATGCAAGCAACCTGATTCTGATCTACCTTCTCTCTGGAGTCCAGCTGATAACACAATCTCTCCAAAGTGGTTCCCCTTCCCATGTTTTGGACTGAACTACAGCTCCAGTCCCAAGCCACTGATTGTTGTGCTGGCTGTGGATGATTGGAGGTGTAGTATAACACACTTACAGGACACCAGATTGGAGAAAGATAGTCTAGCATTCCAGTTAGGAGGATCTCATGGAATGGAACTAGAAAGGCACAAAGTTGCTCTTTGGGTCTAGAGCTTCTTGGGTCAACATGGGTCTTGGCCAAGCTGGCTAAGGAATTCAGGCAGCTATAGTCTAAAAAGGCAACTTTTCAAAGGTCTGTGTATGTGTCCAAAACAACTGTATGTTTTAATTTTTTGAAAAAGTATTTCCCATCTAAAGTAACCAGTATTCTCCATGGCTGTGGACCATTTTCAAAGCAGAAAGGGAAAACACAAGGGTAAATAATAAAGGAAATGACTGGTTACTTGCACAAAACTTTAATTCCTTGTCATCTGTTTTTAAACTGAGAGCTGACTGCCTAAGGGGGTGATTTCTAGTAAAATGTGTTCCTGCAAATTGGAGTGGAGGTGAATCATAGAAAGGCCCTGCTTTCATTTTTTTTTTAATTGTTTCATTTCCATTCTGTTACCTGGACATAATGCAAACCTTTCTACCTGCTGTTGCCAGACATCTGTGATCTGCCCTCCAAAGAACTGAAATGAAAAGAAGGTGTAATAAACCATAGTATTGTATAGTATGTTCAGTGCCATTTCCTGATCCAGTAAAATAAATCCAAATTTTAATATCGTTGGGATTTTTTAGAAGTCATTGCAGATAATGGTGTACAGCTTCTAAGGCAGCATTTAATATTTCCTGAAGAATCAGAAGAATATTGCTCTTGTTTTAAAAAGAGTTCTCATATCTGCTCAAAGAAGGGAATCCGGAAACTATATTGGTAATTTTTCTGAATGGCTTAGCTGACAGAGAAGATGTTACAGCCACATTTGGTCTTGGGGAAAGACCTCTGCATTTAACAGTAAAGCTGTAGTTCCCTTACCTCTGTTTAGATCAACCATTCCTGACTAGATAGTTCCTTTCAGATGACCTGCACCACAGCACTCATCACCCCAACAAGCATGAGGGGCCACACTGTCTGGGGGTGCTGGGAGTTGTAGCCCAACAAATTGTATCCTACTACAGTTTCTATGTGTTATTGAAAGCAGTGCTTGCCAATGTGTTAAACAGAGCTGGGCAAGTTGCAAGAATGCCTCTTTGGTATAAGTACAGCTCCTGAGTATTGTTAAAAAACAAGCCAGCATGGTATAGTGGTTTGAAGACTGGACTAAGACTTTGGAGAATAGGATCTGAATCCCTGCTCAACCATGGGAGCCTACTGGGTGACCTTGGGCAAGTCATACTCTCTCAACCCCTGAGGAAGGGAAAGGCAAAACCCGCTCTGAATATATCCCATGATAGGTTTGCCTTGTGTATAGACACATCTTCAAGTTACTTGTCGACTTATGGTGACCCCATGAATTTCATGAAATTTTCTTAAGCAAGAAATACTCAGAGCTGATTTTGCCAGTTCTTTCCTCTGAAATATAACCTATATCACCTGATATTCCCTGGCAGTCTCCCATTCCAGTACTAACCAGGGCTGACCCTGCTTAGCTTCCAAGATCAAATGGGATCTGGTGCATTTAGGGGTTTGCCTTAGGGTCATCATAAGTCAGAAACAACTTGAAGGTACACAACAGCAACAACAAACAACAACAACAACAACAACAACAACAACAACGGTGTTGAAAATGGAGATGTAAAATGTTTGTGTTTTTTACCCATGTTCAGTGGAGAACTTGGGCAAACTAATTGCCAACTAGTAATAGTAATAATTTATTGCATAGTCCAAAGACCATTGCAAACCAATTGCCAACAAGAGAAATATTTTCTCCTTAATTAGATGTTGTGGCTTTTAGCAACGGCAGTTGATGCTCAGTGATACGAATAAGGCTTACCTCCCATGGCTTCCGTGGGTCTCAGTTGTTCGCCCTGAAATCTCAGGACCTGTGAGGTCTGTGACCTGTCAACCCTAGCTGAGAAGGGGGATCTGGAGGCTGATTCTCCATCCCTTTTTTTCCCTCCAGTCATCGATAGGATGACAGAGCAAATACCTTTGTTTTATAGATTCACAGTAAGGTTTGAATTTCAGCTGTTTTTCCCCAACTTCTGTTGCCATCTAAGGCAAAAGGAAATGGCAGGAAGAGCTCTAAACAAACAATAAATAGAACAAAGTATTTATTTATTTAAAATGTGTATATGTTGCCTGTGTCCCTTACTGCATATTGTTCTCCCCTACTGCACAGCAAAGGGATTGTGTGATTGGACCACTACACATCTCAAGTTGCAGCATAAACATTATCACGGTTAGTCCTTTTTCATTCACTTTCTAATGCAAGTTGCAGTCTGGATAGGTAGCAAAGCCACTTGACAGGAGCCTTCGCCCTGAGCAGAACCACATTCTGATTAAACTATCCCACAATTCTCCATAGGTCTGCATGCATACCATAAAGAACGGTAGGCCTGTCCCTCAGTTCTTCACTAATGTTTTCTGTACATTACTATTTTGATGCAGCTGTTCATGGTTTTTAAAACAGGATATATAACCCTAAGCCAAAGAATGTGTTAAAATGTTATCGTTATGTATTTATGTTTAATTATAGCCCATTACTATTAGGCTAATCTTTATCAGAACTGATTTGAATATTTCCATCTTGTTGCTATTACATTACTGTGCCAATCTGGGGGAGTAAAAGGAGATACAAGCCTTTGTTTCTGTTACCTACTTTTGGACACTATTCACAGTAACTTTTTTTCAATCAGCAGACATGGAATTGTTAGAAAAAGAAAAAACACATAGGCTAATTATTGTGATAACCTTTGCCAATTAAGATTCACACATGCAGTATGATGTCGTATCCTAATCACCACTACAGTGTGATAAAGCTAAATCAAAGTGGTGTCATGGAGCATTGACTTCACTCTGAGATTTTCAGTGATGCTACAAAATTGTTCAGTATTATTTACATCCTGCCTTCTCTAGTACAAACAGTTCGCCTAGAAAGGTTGTGTAATGCATTCACAAAGTCAAATCCAAATGAGCACAGGATGCTGCCCTCATTCTAAATAGGCTAACATATTTACTTTGTTCTTGTGCCCGAACAGCAGCACGCAAAGGCCTACCCCGTAACTGTCCCAATTTGGCAGGGACTGTTGCAACAAAGCCTCTACCATCCCATCTTTTCAGCTGCTGTTAAATGTCTATTTTTCACTCTCCTTCTGCCACTTTCCGCTTTTGTCTTCAGCTTGCTTCAATTGCTGCAAACTGAGTTCAAAGTGCAAAAACAGTTTGTTCTCAGTTAATTCAGCAGTGGGGGAAGAGAGGAGGGCCAAAATCATGCACCTCCCAGTAGGCTCAGAGAAAAGCAAAATACTGTAGCCTTACCTAGCTTGTGTCTTCTTCCACATTAAGAACATTTGCTGTCTTGACCGCATACTGATGTTGCTTGGCTACATGTGTCCCAATTTTAATCTGTTAAATTTTGGATGGTATGCCAGGGAATATGCTTTATAAGAAAAAAATGAAATATCTCTCCATATTTCAGGTCAAATCTGTGTTGTCAAATATAACTCAATTCAATTCTCTTATCTTTGTTTATGCTGGTCAGTGACTGTAATAAATTATTGAATTAATTAAATATAACTCAACAACTTCCATTTTGCAACAGACTGAGGATGCAGGCACATTTATTCAGAGGCAGGTCACACTAAATCCACTAGACTTTACTCACAAGTAAATGTGAACAGCACTGGAGCCTAAAGTCATAATAAAACTCTTGGTTATCTTATCCAACTGTACTGTATTACTTATGGTTTGGCTGTCATGGACAGCAGACTTCTGTACTGTCATGTTACAGCAGGACAGCAGATCCGTATCAACCATCTGAAATTTTCTGGCTTCCCATTCTATTAGCTAGCAATAAATGTTTCTATAATGTTACATTTAGTATTGGCATTAAGCCCATCCTCTGCCAATTGTCTCAGACAAACATTTCCGAGTCTCTTTGTGAGGGTTCCATGGCTGCAGCAACATTTGCACCCAGAACATTTCCTGTTCTTGAGCACTGAACACATGGTGGCACTTGTTGTCTTGCCTGTTATTTGTTGGAAGTTTGCTGAATTAAACTTTAGTATGTTGGAGGGCAGATGTGTTTGTCTGATTCTTCAAGGGAACAACTTCAAGCTTGGATCTTTACTTTGCAATGTGAAATACACTACAGATTGACAGCATAAACCAGTATGTGTTTACTCAGCAGTGTCCCAAGAAGTTCAAGAGAAATTGAACCCAAATATACCTAAGAAAACTGGCATGGTGTAATGGTCTGACCGCTGATCTACGACTCTGGAGACCAGGGTTTGGATCCATGCTTGGCCATGGAAACCCACTGGGTGACACTGGACGAGTCACATTCTCTCAGCCTCAGAGGAAGTTAAAGGCAAACCCTCTATGAACAAACCTTGCCAAGAAAGGGCCAGGATAGGCTCGCCTTAAGGTTGCCATAAGTTGGAACTGACTTTTGCCTGGGAAGATTGCCCTCCAGTTTTTAAAGGTACTCCTGCAAGCCTTGGGATTCAATATCTTTTGGTCCCCAGTGACTTCATTTTGTTGAGTATCCTATTGGCACACTTGCCACCTACGATTGTTATTAAAAACACTAAGAAAGCTGAGTGAAGCTACAGTTCTATGTACACAGAAATAAGTCCTGTGAAACTCAGTGATGCTGAGTTCCAGGTGACAGAGTGTTGAACTGCTAGCTCATCAAATGCTTTAGGAACTACATCTGCAAAGAATCGCAGTGGTGAGGAAGAGGCTTCTCTCCACTGGAATTTGCTTTGCCACACTCAGTGGGTGTGGGAGAATCTGGGTCTGCAGCACATTCTCTAAGGAATGAATACCCCGAGCTTCACCACATGTTTCATAGTCCAAAGGTGACGGGAAAAGTAAACGAGATCTGTTAAATTAAAACCTTCCTCCTCCTTTTCTCATACTGCAGACTCCCGCATTCTTCAAATACCTTCATCATCCCACCAACAGAACTGCTGCTGTTGGGCCAGGCTGATGTTTGGGGTGAGAGTGGGAAGATGTTGGCTGCTGTTCCCAGAAAATGTGTTTGCATTGTATGGCTGAGATGTTGATCCTTCTTGACCTTATTAGCTGAACGAATGTTCCCTGAACTGGTAGCAAGACAGGAAGGATAGAGATCAGAGTGAAGAGTAATATATAAAAAAAAATAGAAATATATTCAGGGGTACTCAATATAATAAAATTCAAAATCCACAAAGTAGTGATACCTTTATTGGGCCAAGTCCCCAAAGCATAAAATACATTATGCAGGTTTTCAAAACAGCACTACTTCTGCATCAGGCAAAGATGTTAAAAAGCAGAGAGGAGAAATAAGCTGACAAAGTTACAGTTGGAAGCCTACATTCTGTGGGAAGATGTCACTCTGTTGTCAGTTAAGATGGTATTGAGGGATCTCAGTGCCAGCTGAGGGCACTCTCCTTCATGGCCGTGTGAGGACTAGGGACAAAGGGCAATAAGAGACAGGTAATAAAATGTAAATTCCATTGGCAACAGAAGCATAACTTGCCTTGAGATCCAGCTGTCCCTGTCCTCTGCAAAGCTAACTGCTCCTTTCTTAGACAGAGAACACTGAATTTCTCAAAGGGAAGAGGGGACGTCTGTACTGTTACATCTGGAAAAACTTTTAGGTGTTGTATAGGTGAAACTTACCAATCATTGTCCAATGAGAGAGTTTTACCGTGTTACTGGCAGAAAACCTCAAAGAGTTAAGCCCCAGTTATTTTGCTCCCTTGTTGCAACTAAACTGGGTCTCTCCAAATCCAGGAAACATATCCAAGGGTAGTCATGTCAGCCGTTCAGCAAAATACAACAAAATCCACGAGGAAGTGGTATCTTTATGGGACCAGCTCTAAAGCATAAAATGCATTATGCAAGCTTTCACAGCTTCACTGGCTTCTTTATTAGGCAAAAACATGAAACAAAGGTAAAACTGTTTCATTGGACTACAGCTGGCAAGTTTTACCTTTCTTTGGTCAGAAAGGCAATGTTCCCGATTAGCCACCATTTAACATTGAAGCAAGCTTACTCCACATGCTGTGGTTTAGCTGCTAAATGCATCTATCCAGCTATTTTCATTTAGCGTGCTTATATGCCTTGAAGGAAATCAAAGTGCCTGCTATCACGAGTGGATTGCCCAGACAGGTTCTAGCTACAGCTTTGATTGAAGCCCCACCCTTCTCTCTTCTGCTGCCCAATTGTAGATTAAAGAGGCTGGAGGTGGCTAATCAGGGGTGAATGGGAGCATGCTTAGCATATCTTCAAAGTCTACAGAACTCGCCACAGGAAAATCAGCATCCTAGGCACATCTTGAAAAAGTTACTTTGCTGAAAAAGTTACTTTGCTCTCAGACCTCCAGCCAGAATGGTTGCTGGCCATACTATCCAGCGGATTCTGGGTGCTGTAGCCCAAAACATAACCATGACAAGCTCTGGCTCTGGGTGAGGAATGGCTTCAGAGCCACTGCCCCCATCCTTTCATTAACATACAGCTTGTGAAAGGATACTTGTAGTGCTTATAATGTTTGGTATTTTTAGTATTCTGCAAGTGTGACCTTAAAGTAAAGCCACATTCTGCTGATTTGTATTGAGAATGAATGATAGGAATCTGTAGGTGCTCTCAGCATTGCTCCGGGAAGAACATATGGTTGCTACAGCAAGACATGCCATTGCCCAGCTTTGGCTGATGCACCAGCTGTTGCCTTCCTAGGGAGGATGGATTTAGCCACAGTGGTTAATGCCTTAATAGCCTCCTGGTTACTTTAATGTGATCGACATGGGACTGCCCTTGAAAGGTACTTGGAAGCTACAACCAGGGTAAAATGAAGCAGCCAGACTTTGGCTGGGGTGCACTTAAGAGATGAAGTACCACTGGTTTCATGCCAACGGTACTTACTTGCAATTTGTTTCCAAACTCAATTAAAGGTGCTTGTTTGGACATATTGAGCCCTAACATGCCTGGCGTTATGATATCTGAAGATCACCTCCTCCTGTATGAGCCCACCTAGAATCTGACAGCCTCTCAGTGGAGGCCGTTGCATGTCTGAACACCCTGAGAGGACAGGTTGGTGAGTACATGAGACAGACATTTCTCAGGGCTGGTAACCTGGCTGTGGAACTCACCCTCAAGGATAGTCAGGCTGGCTCCATCCCTTTGGAGTTTCCAGCCTAAACTATCAAGTCTGATATATTCTACATTCAGTTTAGAGGGCCAGTGTCATGTAATGGTTTGAATGTTGAATTATGATCCTGGAAACCAGGGTTCAAGGCACACAACAACAAATAACAACATTCAGTTTATTCAGAATATAATTACAAATTGAACTTTGTATGTGTGTGTGTATACGCGTGCCCGTGTGTGTTATTGTTTTGTTACAAATGAAGCTGCAGTGTAAGGAACATGAACAATAAGGAACCTCTTGGGTTTTGCCAGTTTGAAGAACAGCAATAAACCCCAATAGAAAGAGAATGAAATATTAACATTTGTAAAACAGGGCATCAAATCCTGTCTAATCTTGGAAACTAAGTAGGGCCAGTCCTGGTTAGTATTTGGATGGGAGAACGCCAGGTGTTGTAGGCTATATTTCAGAGGAAGAAACTGGCAAAGCCACCTCTGAATATTCCTTGCCTAAGCTGACAGCTGACTTGAAGGCTTATACACACACATGGTTTTCCAGGGCACCAAGCATGCATAATATGCTCATTCTCAAAAAAGGAACTGAGGAAAGGAAGCCAAGGTCAGAAACTGTCATGATCCAATACTGTACATAATCTCAGTTAAATGTCTTCCTCTGACAGTTTTCAGCAATGATTTTGAGGCAGTCCATATATGAACACCTTGGCCCTTTCTGCACCCTACATTTTCCCACAGTTGTCTGGCTGGGGATCCCGGCAGCAGCTCTGCCAGGAGGGGAGCGCGACGGGAGTGCTCTCCTCCACACTGGCTGGCTCCCGGCAGAAGGGAGCGTGATGGCAACACCTCTTCCTTCCGCAGCACAGCTGAGTATTTTCCCAGGCTGCGCTGGGGCAGAGAGCGCAGCCATTGCACTTTTGCAGCTTCTGCAGGACAGGTAGATCCAGGATGGTGGCACAATCGTGTGTTATTGACAGGGAAAATCCACCAATGATTTAATTCGCAATCATGCCGCCTGGGGACGGGAGAAGAATGGGACCGCAATGATGTCATGAAGAGGCATTGTCGCAGTCCCGTACTTTTCCCATCCCCATTGCAAAATTTGAAGGTGCTGCGGAAAGGAACCTTGTCTTAAACACACTGTTCTCCAGTCTAAAAGAAAGTATTCCATAATCTATTTTTTTCAGTTTTTCCAGAAAAAAACACCTTCAGAAAAAAAAATGGGAAAAATTTTTCCTATAAATTTTTCCACTCGTTGCCAGTCATCCACATCTTGAGCTCTCCCATAAACCTGTCTGTTTTAACAGCTGTGTGTCAGTCTAGCCACCTGACCTTTGAACAATGTAACTTCACCTGCTCCCATTTCTTCTCTGAAGACATCTTTTCATCACATTTTATAATCCATTTTATAAAGCCACGTATATGTTCACTTTTCACCACTCCCATCGATAATTCTTTGCATGCTGCCTCTTATTCCACTTTCTTCCTCACCTTAATTGTTTAACTTGTTTAACTGGGAAGCTGGAAGGTTCTCCACGCCCACACCCCATTGCTTTTTCTGGGATATTATTTGCTGTAATGAACTTGAAAAATGAATTAATCTCTTTCCCAGTCAACAAAAACAGGCAAACTTTAGATTCTTTAAGGTGGAATTGACTGAATAGCTTACATAGCTGAAGGACTGGTCTCTCCACCACCACCCAACCTGCCAGATTCCTTACATCTATACTAAGTGCTTGATCAGACAGGGAACAGAAAGAGAACAATGGATCAAGCTGTGCCAGGCATTAGCCTAATGAACTTGCTCCAAGTTGCTTCCTCCCACACCTTTCAGGTGATCTTTAAATCTTAGGACCTTTCTTTGTCCCTGACTGAAAAGAGGGATTGGAGGTGGCAGCTACCCATAAGGAAGTCAGTGAGGTTCATTCCAGCCCGGGCCTGTTCATACGATAGATGGAGCAGCACTTTCCCAAGATTTGCCCTGCTCAGATTTGCTCCTGCTATCTTTTGAAAACTGGGAGAAGGAGCCGCTTTCACCTCCCCTTTCTCCCAATTCCTTCTCTCAATCCAGTCAAAAAGTTACATTTGATATCTTTCTGCCTGCCACTAAACTCAGCTTCTTAGAGTTGCCCTGCAATCTCCTTGTTCAAGTTCAAGACAGTCTCTTGCTGTCATTCCAGCTGCATGCTGTGGGCAGCCAACTTGGCTGCCAAGGCAACTGCTCCCATACTGGAAGAAATCAATTAAATCTTCCTGTGAGCACAAAATGGCCACTCATAAGGGAAGCTGGCTCCCGAGCTCTCTGTTGTCAAAATTATTTTTGCTGCCTGAGGAAAAGGTCAAGATTATATGCACTTTATTCCAGTGCATACAATTATCAACGCTGTAATTAGAACAGCAAATTAAACACACAACTAGTATGAATGCAATCCTTACAATATATAAGAAATCCTGAGAACCATCTTGATGCAGTGGTTTGAATATTGGACTAGGACTTTGGGATCCTAGGGTTCAAAACCCCACTCAGTCTGGGGAACCCATGGGGTGAATTTGAGGAATTCACACTCTCTCAGCCTAGAAGGAAAGCAAGGGCAAACCCCCTCTGAAGAAATCTTGCCAAGAAAGCCCTAAGATAGGGTCACCATAAGTCAGTGTCAACTTATTTGCAGAAAATCTACTTCTGCCTCTCATATGCCTTGGGTAGATCCTCTCTCAAATCCTTTCATAGGCAGGCAGCTCTTATTCTGAAGCTGAAATTCTAAACTGATTTACTAGGGAATAAGGGTTGGTAAGCATGTAGCCATCCAGATGTTGCTGGATTACAAGTTCTAGCAGCCCTAGCCATAATGGCCATTGCTGAGGACCTCTGGGAGTGGCAGTCCAAATTTTCTGGATGGTTGCATTATTCCCATCTGTGGAGTAAGTGAACTTAATGGGTCTTCCTTCTGAGGAAACAAGCAGGGTTGGTCCACCACATTTGAAAGGGGTAGGTTCCAGGACCCCTCATGAAACCTAAAAATCATACATTCTCAAGTGGTGGCACTGATCCTGCATGTTCACTTGCAAAGGAGAAAACAGGAACACCACCACTGCCAACAATCACAGAGGGGCAAGGAGCTTCCACAGGGAGCTTCCTATCTTAACTGTATAACCTCATAACATTTCTGCAAGCCTCTGTGGACCCCCTGTGAAGACATCACGGCCCCTTGGGAGTCCACAGACCACAGGGTAAGAACTGCTGCTCTATAGTGTTCATTTTCAATAAGCTGCACCACTTTACTATATTCAGCAGACGTTCTTGAAATAGAAGGAATGCATAAACTTGAGCAGGTCTGAGGGTAGGGTGTGGCCTAGTTTCCCTGGCCCTTTAAGCAAGAAGAAACATTTTGAAATAACTACAAGCCTGATTCTACTTCCCAATCACTTTCTGCTCACCACCAGGACCCAAACTGCTGTAGGTACCTCATGTTTTCTCACCTCTACCTGAGCAGCAACTTCTGTCATTTTGAAAGAACTTCTTTCTTTGGCTCAAGAATGACAGACACATTTTGGGAACCGCTCTCCCTAATTCCATACCAATCACAAGTGACCTTTAGGGTTGTCACCCCACTTAAGAAGATCTTGATTAATTAAACACTGGATGCTTAAGGGATAGGTTAGCCCCCTCCACTTTAACACACAATGAAAGAAATCATTCTGTGATTGTTTTGTAAGATACTGCCTCTCCCATGAAAGAAAGGTGAGGTAATGTGCTAGTATTAAAAACAACTATTTTTCTATCACTTACTTAATCAAAAAGTCTCTTTTTTGCAGATTAAAAACTCTTGTTTTGTTTTTCTTTTAAAGAAACTGACTGATGGAGAAAATGTTACACCCGAACCCAGGTTCAGGAGATGTGTTTTGGCCTCCTCTTGTATCCTATAGTATTCAGCATAGTTAAGGATTGTTCTGCCTCCCTGTTTAAATTCAACAGGATTCTTGGCCAGAGGCCATGAATTGTTATACACCTGATCGTTCTGCTTTTCTTCTTTTGTCTTCCTTTTCTCTCCCTCCTTCCTTTTCTCTCCCTCCTTCTGCACACAATTACCTCCTTTTTCCTCGGTGCTCAGTCAGCTTAATGATGCCAAGTGTGGCAGCTACTGTAAATTCTTTCTTTTGCCACCTAGAAATGAGCATGTATGGCCCAATAAATAACAAATTAAAATTTATTGCAATATCTTGACAAATATGCTAGGTAAACCAAAATCTTCTCAGGGAAAACAAGGGGCCTCTTTGAGCAAATGTGCAGTGAATATCTTTCCCGTTCCCTTCTTTTGGGTATTACCTGAGGGAAAATTAACACAGAGAGAGACAGCATGTGCTAAAGCAAGGGTGGGAATCATGTAGCCTTTTGGAAAGTTGAACGGTAACTCCCATCAGCCCTAACCACAAAGGTCAGTGGTGAGGAATGCTAGGAGCTGCAGTCTGCAACAACAACCATGCAGTTTCCCCACACTACTAAAATGCAGTTTGTTCAGTCAATGCTGCAGTCCAACCAGTGGGGAACATATCTATTTAATGAAGTGGTGGGCTGCAAAAGAGGCAGGGAGCTCCGGTACCTTTAATAATGATGTAATAGAGTGAGTTTAGGTAAGTAGTTGTCATGTTAGGAACCAGGTGCATGGAATCAACAGATCTGACACTTAGGCAAAATCATACAGGGATTGTGCAGATTCTGGAGGGGTAGTATGCACTGAGCTAGCAGGATTAGCATGGATGGCAACACAATACTAACTCCAAAGGCCCATGCAGAGAAGTATCTTCCAGTGATGAAACACTTCCTGCACTGGAAGCACTGCAGTAGTTGTAGAAACTTTTTCTGCCAACACCCTGTGGCCTCTTCCTTCCCTTGTGCTCCCCAGTCTGCTTGGTGTATGTAGTTTGTCGCTTGGTTTCTTAACAAAACAGACCCTCTATGCAGTTGACAGACCATGTGAAAGAACAGCATTTTTTATTAACTATTAATAAAAGGCTGGTGTTAAAATACAAGGACATTCCAGTCATTCTAGCATATTGAGCTGGACCTCGGAATGCTTGGATAAGTATCTAGATAACAGCCCACCTTACCCTAAAAATGTGGAGATAAAATATAGCCCTGAAGCACTTTCAACAGCTTGGGCTATTTCCGCACTATACTGTTATAGTGCTATTATACCACTTTCAATGTCCTGTGGAATTCTGGGATTTGCAGTTTACTGAGGCCAAAGATGCCCCCCCTAAACTGCAAACCTCAGGATTCCATAGGATGTTGAAAGTGGAATAATAGCACTATAATAGTGTAGTGCAGAAATGACCTTGGCCAAAAATGCATCCCACAAGAGAAGGGAGGGTGTGCAATGGAACCCACACCGCCAATGCATGGAATCATGGCATCTAAACGAGTGTCAATGCAGAACGGAGGCCTCTCCACTTTTTCCATGTTCAGGTGTGCATCCATCATGCAATACTTCTGTTTGCAAACAGCTACATTCATCAGGGAGCTGGGACAGGCTTACCTGGAAGAACGTCAGAGCCTGCTCTACCATTAGACATAGTGAGGGGATCACCTCAGGAAGCAACTACTGGGAGGTGGCAGCAAGGTGTTGGTGGAGACATCTCTTAAGTTGGGATGCCTGCCTTGTTCCCCCAGAACTAGCCTGCTGCTGCCTTACAGGTGTGGAGAAAGATGGTGCCCCATCTCCAATGTTGAAGAAAGATTCAAGGATCAGTCTAATGGAATGAGAGGCACCCTATTTTACCTCTGGCCTCAGGCAGCAAAATGCCTTGGATTACCAGTCCTCAAGCAGGACTGTAGTACTTGGCATAATATTGTGAAACCAGCTCGTTTGTTATGTCTCACACTTTCTGATTGTGAAGCTACTATTAATGTACGATCCATGATTCTGTCCATTGCTTCCTATTCATCCCTACCACGAAAGAAAGGAATCTGCAACAACCATCTTGCTCAAGGCCTCTCCACTAGCCCGTGGTCGAGGAGATCACAACCACCTAGAAACAAAGCACAACTGGGCCATTATGGTCACACTCAGCGATTAACATCTGGGGCGTGCACGCAGGAACGAGCAAGACTCCGCCTCAACCCCTCTGCGCGGGTCTGTCCCTTCCTGGCACAGGAACCTCCGCCTCCCATAATGAAGGAAAACGCCCCACGCCTCGACCGTTTCTTTCACGTCTGGACTATTCAACGCCCCGCAGCCTCGCCTGAAAGGAAGCGTCTACACCTACAAAAGTTTTGATTGTTCCGACTTTGTCACATTCCCGCTTCCTGGGTGGCGGGGGGGACTTTTCTCCCTCCGGCCCCAGTCAACCAATCGAGTAGGAGGGGCGGGGTGCCTCCCGCCCCTTCTTTGCATGTTCCAGCCTCCGTTCTGCGTCCTCATCCTATAGCATCGCCCTGGAGGGGAGAGCTCCGGGCGCCTGACTCCTCCTCCCCCCGGCTCTCATTGGTCCAAAGAAGCCCTCCGGGAATTGAGCCCGCCCCTTGGGTAAAAGCTCAATGACAGGCTGCGGGAGGCTCAGAGCGCGAGGAAAGAGCTGCGATTGGCGGAGCGGCGGCGACTTCTTCTGCCCGCGATCGGCGTCCCGCGGCTCTGGGATCGTTCCGGGCCCGCCCCTCCCGGGAACACCTGCCGCGTTTCCAGAGCGGTGCAGCCCGCGTTCGCCAGGCCCCTGGGACGCCCGGCCGCCCGCCCGCAGCCCCCGCCTCCCGCCGAAGTCCTCTCGCCTGCCGTGGAGGTTGCTGCCCGGGGCGCTCGATCCCGCCGAGGAAGGAGCATGGACAACGGGGGAGGGAGCGAGCCGCCGCAGCAGCTCTTGCCCCGGCTCTGCTGCCCGGAGAAGGGGCCGAACGGCTACGGCTTCCACCTGCACGGCGAGAAGGGGAAAGTGGGCCAGTTCATCCGGCTGGTGGAGCCCGACTCCCCCGCCGAGAAGTCCGGGCTCCGCGCCGGCGACCGCCTGGTGGAGGTGAACGGCGAGAACGTGGAGAAGGAGAGCCACCAGCAGGTGGTGAACCGCATCCGGGGCTCGCCGGGCTCGGTGCGCTTGCTGGTGGTGGACGCCGCCACCGACGAGCGGCTCCAGAAGCTGGGCCTCCAGTGCCGCGAGGAGTTCGTCCGGGGGCTGCCCGAGGACAAGAAGCCGGAGGGGACGACCGGCGCCCGGGAGGCTGCCCCGCAGGAGCCGAAGGAGAAGGACGAAGACGAAGAGGAGAAGAAGAAGCCCCCGCAGGAGGAGAGGGCCGGCGGCGAGGAAGCGAACCACGCTGCCCCGCGGGCAAGTTATCTCGGCCGCCCCGCGGAAAGAGCGCGACGGGGAGAGGCGCCCCCTCGGGGGAAGGAAGGGAGGCGAGGAGGCTAAGCGAGAGGCGGGGAGGGTTCCTCAAAAGCCCGGGCGCTCCGCTGTCGAGGGAAACCTGCGCTAGCCCCGCGGGCTTCCTTCAGCTCCGGCGCGGCAGGCAGGCATCCAACCGGCGGAGCTTCTCCCTTCCAAGGGCGGCAGGCCGTGCGGCCCGGCGAGTTCTGGCTCCTGGAGCGGACGCGTGGGCTTTCCCCGCGTAGCCAGGGCCCGCGGGGGTTGCTGCTCCTCGCGCCGCCTTTCGCGGGACTTTCTGCCCTCGGCAGTGGGCTGGAGGACGCGCCACCCGCACCCATCCGGAGCTGGGTTGGTGGAGGGTTGGAGTCAGGGCGGAGTGGGGACGGGAACGATCACCGAACGGCAGCGAGGCGCGCAAAAGTGCCCTGCAAGGTGGGACAGCGCCATGTGGAGCTGGCGCGGCGAGAGAGTTGGAAGGACTCGTCGCCGATCCTGATGCCTTAATGGCTGCTTCCGCGCCAGCCTGTTATAGTGGTATTATTCCACTTTCAACATCCGATGGAATCTTGGGGTTTGCAGTTTAGGGAGGGGCCAGCCGGCCCCTCCCTAAACTGCAAACCCCAGGATTCCATCGGATGTTGAAAGTGGAATAATACCACTATAACAGTCCAGTGCGGAAATGGCCAATGTTTCCCCGTGGATAAGGAGTCTGAAATGAGAAGCACAAATCCCTTCTTATCTCGCTGGCCCCGCGGCCCCGTTGCACGGCGCCCTGTGGGCTTCTCTAGAGCCTGTGTCGGTTCACAGAGCGTTTTCTTCGGGTGCTGATGAATAACCCCGCTCGGCATTCTCCCTCTCTTTCTCTGTGTCATTATGAAATGTGACCTCCTTCTTGAAAGGCTGGGTCGCTTCCGCTGTGTGTGAGCTGAATGCAAGCTCTGCTGGCACCCGCCTGAGCTGGAGAGCGCTGGGTGCTGCCGTGTCTCAACTTGCAAAAAAGAAAGGGAGAGCTGAGCGAGACAGCTGGGTTTTTAGAAGAACGCTTGGGAGGGGCCCTCAAGCCTCTTCCTGTGCCCGGGGTACAGAGAGTGCCCTGCTGTGGGTGCTGGTCAGAAAGATCCCGGTGGAGCTGGGTGCTCCTGTGGTCTGGTGTAGAAAGATCAGGGTTTTCTTTAGGGAGACAGCACTAGTCAAGTTTCTCCTTGTTCTGTCCCAGCATTAAATCACTTAAGCAGAAAGAACTTCTGGGGATTTGGGTACTTTTCCTGTTTCATCAAATCCATTTTCTGGGATACACCTGAATTAAGACATGAGTTTGCTGCTCTCCAGTTGTGGTTGTGCAGCAGGAAAGACTTTCTTGATAGCACCAATGTGCTGATCCCAGTAGAATTTGCTAAAATAACTCCAGTACATCCAGAGCCTCTCAGTAGACCAACTCTTGATGGAATTTGGGTATTGCCTTCCACTTAAAATTCCCCTCCCTTCTGCTCTGCAGGGCAGTCTTACACTTGCCTGTTGTGAAGTAAATCCCACTGAGCCTGGAGGTGCTTACTCCTAAATAAATGGGCATGGGATTATGGGCTTAATCTCGTATGATTTCCCCTGCTGATAAATTTGCTAGTCTTTCAAAAGACTTTTTAAAGGGACAGAGCAATGGGCTAATAAACTACGGTAGTGCCATGTGGCTGTTAGCTCCTTACACCCATTCTGAACCTTCAGGGTAGGGTGCAATTGCAGTACAGCAGACTGGCTCAAGTACATGGCTGCTAACTATGCCTTTAAATCTTCCATTTAAAATCTGATTGGTGAATTTGTAATAGTATCAGTGAAGTGAGAGCCAGGGCGGTCTAGTGGTTTGAGTGTTGTACTGTGACTCTGGAGTCCAGAGTTCGAATCCTGGCTCAGCCATGGAAGCCACTGGATGACCCTGGGCAAGTTACACTCTCTCATCCTCAGAAGAGGGCAAAAGTCACCACCACCACCCCTGAACAAATCTTACCAAGAAAACCATATGGTAGGGTTACCATAAGTCGGAAACAACTTGAAGGCACATAACAGCAGCAAAAGTTCAGGAGCTGCTTTGAGCTCTGGTTAGTGCCAGCACCTATTTTCAAAAGCAAGGAGAGAGAATGAAACCACTCGTCTGTGCCGAATGCTTTGCCTCTTTATCAATTCTTGGATGGTGGATTTCTTTCCCAGCTTCTCGGTTATAATCCTATTTATGTTTTCACTGGAGTATTAGCTACTGAGAACTGGGCAAGCTCCTGATGGTTGCAGCTCAAATCTTCTCTGTAGCATTTTTTTTCCTCCTTGTTTTGTGTCTGCCCGATGGAGAGAGTCAGTGGCAAGGGTAGTAAGCCAGATTGTGGCCTGCTGAATTTTGCCTTTGCTGTGCCCAGATCTGTCCACACAAACCAACTGTGGTTGATTAGCCTGCCATAACCTACAATCAAAAAACACCATTTGTTAGCTTATAAACTCTGGCATGTTATGGCTTTTTGTTATATCTGAACTCAAAATCATATTTCCCTGGCTGTCCACCATGAGACAGGAGCTGACAGACAAAGTAAAATAGAAACAGACCAGAGATGGGGAAGAAAAACTATGGTTTGGTCTGTGAGTCAAATCACTGTTCTCACAGTTGAGGTCAGGGGTGAACATTTTGTGATCTTCCTGATGTTGTTGAGCTGCCGCTCCCACCATCCAACCTTATTGGCTGTGCTGGCTAGGTCTGATGAGAGTTGTGGCTGAACGACGTCTGAAAAGCTACACACTCCCAGACCTTGACTTCATGTAATCCACTGGTGCTGAGAAATAGATCTGGGTTTGGGAGATGTATATTCAAGTCCTGCTTCTGCCGTGCACGTTGGAAAGTAATGATTACCAGTCATCTTCAGCTCTCTATGAGTAAAATTGGAATAATAATACTGAGTCTTCATATTTGTTTTGACAGTAAAGCTAAAGGCTCTAAGGTTACAGTCCTAAGCACATTTGGTAGGGGAATCAGCTCCTTGGAACATAATGGGAATCATTTTTAACTAAAACTGCATATTGATGTTTAGCACTTACGTACTGCAGTGTGCCTGCATTCTTGGAACCCCTGTGTCTCTCTCAGGATTTTTGAAGAGGACAATACATCCAGGGGAAGGGAGAGAGAAAGGGAGGGCTCTGTTCCTGGGATATCCAAAACAGTACTCCTAGCCATGTTTTTGTTTTGTGACTCTGGCCATTTCCGCACTAGACTGTTCTAGCGCTGTTATTCCACTTTCAACAGCCTATGGAATCCTGGGGTTTGCAGTTTTGGGAAGGGCCACCTGGCCTCTCCCTAAACAGCAAACCCCAGGATTCCATAGGATGTTGAAAGTGGAATAATAGCGCTATAATAGTCTAGTGTGGAAGTGGCTTCTGTAGCTTGCTCTAAGTCTGTGATGTGCTTTGTGTTTGTTCTTTAGCTGCACATGATAACTTCCTCTTGTCAGTGGTTAGGCCTCAGTATATGTCCTGCCATGTGTTCTGAGAGGTAGAAGTCCTGCTCTTAAAACAGATGAGGGCTGGGAGTTGTCATCAAAAAAAGTAACCTGTTGGAAGGGAGATCTCTATAGGTATTCAAATACTTATTACACATGTCCTTTTTTTGAAAAAAATGTACTAAGAATAACTCACATTAAAGCTCGTGCCAAAATAAAAAACAGTTTGTCTTATAGGGGCTGCTATAGCTGCTGCTCCCTTCCTCCTTTTAATACAGTGAAAAAAAAGTTTCTACAAACATATGAAGGATACTGAACAGTGTTTAAGAGGTGACATGGTCAAGTGAGAGTCACTGATAATGTCATCAGTTACACTGTGGTTGACACTTTTGTATACTTCATGGCCTGGCCTTTGTATAGTAAGGTCTTCCTGCACCTGAGTCCACGTTGCAAGTGACTGTGTGAATGCTACTGTGAGGAGAGCTTTGCAGCTCAGCCATGTGCAGAGATGTTGGTTGAATTGAAGTGAGAGCATTCACACAGCTCATCTCCAGTTATCTCTGTTATCTGCACACTCCTGAAAGTAGGTTGAATTAGAGACACAGAATGAGCGCATGAACAGATCTTGGTTTATAGCAAGGTAATCTGCAGCATACTTCACTCAAAACAGATAAGACACTTGCATAGAAGTGTTCAAACCCATTGTGCCTGAGCTTATGGAAGGCACGTAGGAGGAGGGTGGAAAGGCATAATTGTTAGTCTGAATCTTTTTGGTAGTCCCCACTTAAGTAGACCCACTGAATCAATTTAGTTAATCCTTGAATCTCATCAGTTCACCTGATCTACTTGAATCATATTGAATTGGGACTACAACAGGATTTGTGTCTTTTATGGCTTTATATGATCAAGGCCTAAGGTCTTTTTGGTATGTGAACTACTGTAGGAACAAGACCAGAATCTTGGGTCTAATTCTGAACTGAAAAGCTGGCCTGGCCACAGAGCAAGATGGAATGTCTTGTTTTAGACAGCAAGATACTGGTGGGATTGGGTGTGTGAGGTTATATGTGACGGCAGAAAGTGTTATATGAGGTAGGAGTTGTTTTACAGCAACACTACTGATGGGCTTGTAACCTGGCATTCTCCAGATGTTCTGGGCTATAGCTTATACAGTCTCTGCCCACTAACCATGCTGCCTGGAGCTGATAGGAGCTGAAAAGGTGAAGAGCATCCGGTTGCTTTCCCTGTCATAGATGGAGAAGATACTAACTGAAATGAGTTCCAGTAATGTTGAGTGAGGGTGAGGGGGCAGAATGTAGCCTGTGCAGTTCCCATAATCTTTCACCATTGGGTATGTTGCCTAGGGGTAATAGGAATGATAGTCCAGCATCATCTGGATAGTCTCATTCTGCATCCCTGATGTTGTCCCTCTCTCCTGAGACAACTGAGGACATCAAGCAGGATTTGGTCATAGAAGCTGAGATAACTTGTGAGTAATCTGTCCAACAGCCTAAGATGAGGTTTCACTTCATGTTCTGGCTCGGTAGTAACTGTGTGTTTACCTTTTGATAAACCCCAATGAAGCACCTGCATCACTTCCTGAGTCTAGTTTCTTTTGTTGCTATTGTAACTAAGATGTTTCTTTCAGTGGTCAGTTTTCTTCTTTGTCATTTAAATCTGCCTCTGATTATTTTTCAGCAACTACCTGGTCTTCCCAGCCCCACCCTTTTACATATTTCTCTTCCTTTAGGAAAGGGGGCAGTCTCCAGATTCCCATCTGCTCAGAAGAAACGGAGGTGGTAGGGGAAATCCTAGTGCAATTTTTGTTTTGAAAAGTGACATTTTCCTGGTTTTTGTTTTGGGGATGGGAGGTTGGGGGCTTATTTAGGGTGGCAGTGAGGTTCATTAGTATTTCATTTTGTATGTTGGGTCAGGCGCTTATTGCTGTCAGTGTGATTGAGTGATTCTTTGTGGAGGTAACTAGCATGGTGTACAGATTTGAGCATTGGACTGTGACTTTGGAGACCAGGGTTTAAATCAACCCTCAGCCATGGAAACCCACTGGGTGACCTTGGCCAAATCATTCTCTTTCAACCACAGAGAAAAGCAAAGGCAAACCCTCTCTGAAAATTTTTGCCAATAAAACCTTGTGATAGCTTCACCTTAGGGTCACCCTAAATCAGAAATGAGTTGAAGGCCCAAAACAACAACTGGATGTTATCTTGGCTGACTGGGGACTCCCAACTCTGCCTTTTTAAAGGAAATGCTAATGACACAAGTGAGGTAGCCTTTGCAGGGGGAAGTCGAGGAATATATGTGTGCTTAGATCTCTACAGGTCTGCTGATTCTCTCAGAAATTGATCCCTCCAGTCCATTTTGTTTCGGCTTGAGTTTATTTTCAGTCTCTGAGCCCATTTTCAGTCTCTTGAGCCCAGGTGGAGAAGGCCTTGGCTGTTTTATCTCATGCTGTTTCTCCTCTGCAAATGGCTGACTACTTCTCCAGTCATGTTCTGAGGCAAACATGAGATCGAAAATCTCATATTGCTTTGTAAACAGGTCTGTCTGTTGTATTCCTGTGGTTTGAGTTACATCTTAACATCATGTGAGCAGTGAAATGTAGATCCAGGGCCTTTTCAAACTAAACAATTATAGCTCTACAAATCTTTTTAACTGTGGTGGCAACATCCTGTGGAATCCTGGGATTTTTAGTTTAGACATGGGCATTTAGAATTTAGAATTCTCTGCTAGGGAGGTCTAGTGCCTCACCAATCTACAAATCTCAGGATTCCATAGAATGTTGCCATAGTAGTGAAAGGGGAAATCACTTAACTGCAGTGTGAAAGGGCCCCCAGGCTCACAGAAACAATGGAACTTTCCTTTTCCTTTCTTCCCCAGTATCATTTTGTGTACTACCAAAGTAGCTCCAAAGGGTATCTGAAGAAGAGCTCTCTCTTCCTAGAATAATCTCCTAAAATGACATTTTTTGCAAAATGTAGAATCTTAGGTAGTGTAAGAAATTGTGCTTGGAGTTAGAGGGAAGGTTATCTATAACTGTAAACCACTGACTGCTAAGTAGTAATTCACTCACTGCTGACAATTTTAAAACTACCAGTTTCATCAGAAAAGTGCTATATCCTTCTGAATGCTGCATCTGATGATGTTTATACAACTGCTGTGCCAGTTGTGTGTAAACAAGCCATTTGTGTTTTTCTGTGTTATGGTTATATACCATAGATTGCTTAACTTGGTTTTTGCATTATCCTTATGAGGGGGCTAACCAAAATGTTAAAAATATCTATGACAGCTTGCAATTTCTGCAGAGTGCTTTCTCAGACGAGATCAGGGGTGGGTACTGTGTACATTTCTAGATGTGGAAAGGCAACTCCTCTGATTCTTCATTCTTGGCTGTCCTGGCCAGAGGTGATGGGATTTGCAATTCAGCAACATCTGGAGGGTCACAAGTTGCCCATCCTTGTGTTCAGTGATAGTAAGTTATAGTAAAAATAGGACATGGAGGAAAAAAAACCAAAGATCCAAAGAATTAGGCAAGGGAAGGAGACTGCAATTTTGATTTAACCTTGAAATGGAAGTTGGGAGATAAATGAATTTGTTCCAACCAACTGCTACAGGTGTCAGAATGCATAGGAGTCTGAGACACAGAAGGAATAACTGTTAGAAAAATAGAAAAGCTGACATTACTGAGATCCCTGCCTTCTCTTTGGAGAGAAACACAGAATTTACATTTTAGGGATTGGTTCCAATACCAAGATGGTCATGCCACATTCATCTCTTGTAACTAGAGTCTAACAGTTACATTTTAGTAGGGAAAACAGCTCAGGTGATATGATAAATGGTTGTCAGTATAAGTTTGAACTGCTGATAGAATTGGCTGCTTGTCACCAAGTTTTCCATGGCAGCCACCCATGGCTTGGTGCTCCATGAATGAGCACTCTTCTGGTACATTCATTCCCCCTCTGCTCATGGGTTCTTGACTTCTTTCTACCTCTCTTTCTTCTAATGGTAAATGAGAACCATGACTTCCCACTAGATAGGAAGCCAGAAAAGGTAGTGAGGTGCATGAGTAAAGGATTTGGTTATGTGGTACCAACTCATTATTTCTTTCCAGTTGTGTTATTGTGAGCTACAGTGGAATCAGTCCTTGATGAATGGTAAAAATATTTTAAACTAGTATCTAGCATTGCTCAGGTTGGAATAGTCCTTGGCTGGATACACTTTAAGTATCCAAAGTTACACAGCTCTCCAAGGTGGGTACAATGTCCTTGCCCTGTCTGAGACACTGGCAGCCCTAAGTGTGCCTATTGCCATATCACCCGTCCACAGCCCAGGGTCTGGCCGCTCTGTGTCTGGAAAAATGTCCCTGGCATCAAACAATGTTGACTGGAAACCTATGTGTTAGTTAGGAAAGTCTGTAACCTAGTGGCAAAAAATAGTAGTGCAGACTTCAAAGAGTCACATTTTAAATTAGTTACTGTTAATATGTAGGTTGTAAACCAAATAACCCTGAAATTTACATCTTTAGGGCATGTGTATCAAAAGTCAGAGACTTAGATGTCATGAGATACTTTCATCCTGCACAGTTAGTACACTTCGATTCCTAGGGTTTATAGTTTGATCAGAGGCACTAGAGGATCTCTCTGGCTGAGAATTTTAAACATTCCTCCCTAAACTGCAAGTCCTAGGATTCCATAGAATGTTACCATGGGAGTTACAGTGAAATCATAGTTCTATAATTGTGTAGTGTGAAAAGCTTCTGCTCTTGAAGCAGAGGCACTTCGTTGTTTGTTACATAGTTAAAAATAGTTTGATGCTACTTCTGAACAGAGTCACTGTCTGTTCAGAAATGCTTACAGAGCTGAGAATCTAGACTGGTAATTGATATATGTATTGTTCTGCACTTGGACTGGTTGTAACGTCTCAATTGATATCAGTCAGCCACATCTGTAAGGCAGCTCTTGAGGCCATCTTCATTCAGACAAGCAACAGAATTATAATGAGTAACTCCGCAGGGGCGTAACGAACAGTATACTGATGCCATATATTAGCCTTAAACATTTGTATTTGCTAGTCAAGATTTTTACTCAGTGACAGCTGTCCACTTACCTAAACATTTTGGGCAAATAGGGTGCGGGGCATGGTTGAACTTGTTATGGTGTTCTCACACTTTTAGCAATGAATGACTTTTGCTGCTTTTCTCTAACAAAGCTGTCTTCCTGAAGCTGAGCTGCTTTTGAAAGGAAGCTGGAAGAAAGAATAATTGAAAGCTATTTATCTCAGTGATGTTTCATGTTTCCACTTTAAGAACAGGAGACGAAATAATACTTTTACAGAGACTATGCAGATTGGAAGGTTGATGGCTGGGCTTGGAAACAGAAGCAGGAATGTGTGTGGCCAGACCATATACTGGGCAGAATGAGGTGGCAAATTATATGCGCAGGGAGTGGCAGTAAGGTGTGGGAGGATAGAGCTGTGTGTGCCAAGTGGCTTGCTTGGTACCGTCTAACTGAGAGGACTGCTTCCTGGTGCAGTGGAGGAGTCTGTCCTGTCACTATTGTTGAAATAAAATTAAACTGCTTGTCAAGTCATCTTCTGGATGTAGAATGGAGAGAAGCCATCTTGTCTGCTGCTTCAGGTGGCAAAACATCCAGGGCATGCTCAATTGTTAACACCTTTCAGAAGTGTCTGTGGTTGTTTGGACTTCTTTGTGCAACCTTATCTTTCTTTTGAAGACTTGTTAGTGTTCCAGTTTTATCGTATTTTATTGGATCTGTATTGTTCGCTGCTCAGATATTTCTTTTGACTCGAGCAGCATATTTATTTGATCCATGAATTAAGTAGCACCTCCTTGATTAGCCATGTTGGTTGAATGTTAAAATTCGGGGTTGTCTGGGTAAAACAAAATGTTTATTCATGTTGGGAAAAGTGAGGTTCACAATGGGCTAAATCCCATATTAGTCTTCTCTGGAAGAGACCCATTGAAATTGATGGGGCTTGTTAGTCTCAAGTAATTAAAATCTCATCAGTTTCAGTAGGTCTGCTCTAGCTAGGACTGATGTTTAGACCAATATTTCCTTAATGGAAGTTTGTAACCTTAACTGTACTTCTAACTATTATTTGTCACAAAAATTTGGATGATGATACAAAGACAATGTATTCTGCGAAATTATATACTGTGAAAACTGGGTCAGTTTAAAATGATGGTGGTTTGGCTAAAGTGAGCTCTCCATGCTGCACATTTAAATTTGGGAACATCGGCTACTATACTAGCTTCAGATATTATTATAAAATACCAGTCAGGCCCCTGGATACCAAAGTGCTCCCATTAACATACCCTGGAAATTGTTGGGGGCGGAATGCTACCTTTATGCTGTGCTTTGTAATAGCCTTAACCACTGCTCAAGGACCCTATGAACCTATGGCTTGTGTTTATCTAAAATTTTTTGGGATCCTCTCCCTGATTGTGGAGTTCAAGACGTTGTGCTGCGCCTTCAAGATGCTAATCTGTTGTCCCCCTGTGTTGTAAATGCTGTCACTGAGATCTGCAGGTGGTTAACTGCCACCTGCTGCTAAACATCTGAAGCAAGGAATTTGCTCAGAACATTTGTGCTAATTAATCAGCAGTGATAAGGAGAAAAGAAACTCAGTCTGCTGATTATCTTGCATTTCATGGGCCTCAGCCTTCTGACACACAAGATGGAAGATCTGTTTTGGTTAACACTTTTTGTCCTATTCTGTGTACATCTGCAGAGAGGGTGATATGATGCAAATAACTGAGTTTCTTTGTCTTAAGAGTGTTTGTGTTAATGTTTATTTGCATAGAGCCCTGATTCAGTGGGCTGGGACGGCTCAAGCACTCCTAAGGCCATTTCTACACTACACTGTTATAGTCCTATTATTCTACTTTCAACATCCTGTTGAATTCTGGGGTTTGCAGTTTTCTGAGGCCCAAAAGTTCTTTGGCTGAGAATTCTGAAGGCTCCTCTCTAAACTGCAAAACCCAGGGTTCCATAGCATGTTGAAAGTGGAATAATAGCACTGTAACAGTGTAGGGTAGAAATGGCCCAAGACTTGACTGAGATGTGTGAGCTCTCCAAAAATGATTACGTAGATTGGACTACCAAGAATCCTGTGTTGTAGCTGACCACTTTCAGGAATGATCAAACATTACCTGTATTAAATGATCAAGTGCTCACATGTACACACACACACACACACACACACACACACAAAATTAAGAAAGCTATTACAGTTGAGATCTCAGATGAATAACAATGAATGCAGATGGTCTAGCCTATACATGTTTACTTGGGAGTAAGCTACATGGAATACATGGGGAGGACTTCTAAGTACTGTATACATTATGCTTGTAAGAGTCTACATATTTAAAGATAATTGACTGATGAAGGGTGAGAGAGATAATTTGCCCTACTCCTGGCTATGCCCCATGCTTGACTCTGCATCTTAGGCTTGGCAAGTACAAATGTTTTTGCATTTTCTTTTGAGAGTATTATATATGTGATCCTGTTATCTTCCAACATACCCCCACAGCTTTTGTTTTTAGAGTAGCGAAGGGGGATGAATGTGATAGGCATCTTTTCATTCATTTAGTAAAATTTTAAAGATTTTTTTCACTTTCTTTTGATATATTTTATATTTGCATTTTTGCAGCATTTCATGTATTATCTTGTCATTCCTTTCATGGTAGTCAGATTGTTTCCTGCTTCAATTTATGGTGATTCTTATTTTAATGCAATGCATCCTGTGTTTTCATTGTTTTGTTAAAAAAAAAAAAAAGTACCTGCAAGTAAGCAAAATGAATAATGACCTGATTGCCGATTTTGAGGGGCTTCCCCATCTGCAAAACAATTCTGAGATACTCGTGTGTGTGTGTGTGTGTGTGTGTGTGTGTGTGTGTGTGTATGAGTGAGGGGGGGGGAGTAGGCAGACAGACACTGACTGGATCGGAAGAATTATTGCCTGTGAAACAAGCATGTGCATTTTTCAGGGATTTCATGCTGATTCTTATGAATCTAGCTAGCTTAGCTGAGGGAGAATAACTTTGTGAATGAAAACCTCACTCAACTCACCATAGTCGACAAATTCACAACAGTCCCATTAGGATTGCTTTCCAATTAAGCACCACATCAGTTGTAGGCAAGGCCTGAAATCCTAACAAATCTCTAAGTGGGATTCCTATTGCTGATCTTCTTCCTAATACTATTAATAGTATTAATTACATTTACATACCACCCTTGTAACAAGCCTGTAAGAGTAGGTTAAGCTGAGGATTGTCCCAGAGTCACCCAATCAGCTTTATGGTTTGAATGCTGCTTTCCCTCAGAACGTGCAGATGCACCAACAACTACCCTTACTCTCTGCTTAAAGAGCTCATGCCTATTATCTGGTGACTAATTTGTTGCTTAAATTGAGCTGACCTTAGACTTTTTAAATAGTAACTGAAGCTTTCACCTCTGTGTTTGCTTTCAGGGTTGCACTGTCTTGCATGCTTACTGGGTTGTAAGCCCCCCCCCCCCCAATTTAGTTGGATGTACCTTTGTGTGTTGTAGTGGTGTGAGTGTTGGACTAGGACTCAGGAGACCAGGGTTTGAATTCCTGCTCAGCTGTGGAAACCCACTGTCTGACCTTTGGCAAGTCACACTCTGTCAGCCTCAGAGGAAGGCAAAGGCAAACCTCCCCTGAACAAATCTTGCCAAGAAAACCCCATGGTATGTCCACCTTAGAGATGCTATAAGTCAAAAATGACTTCAAGGCACACAGCAATAACAGCAACCTTTTGATAAGCGTCTGTTGCTTTTTGGTGCAAATCAAGGGCCGGGGAGTTTACTATCTCCACATATTGTTGAATAGCAATTCTAAGTACTTCTGGGTTATGCTGGCTGGCATTGCTGGGAGTTGCAGTCCAACAAGATTTGATTCCCACTCTGGTGTAAATGGTTACAGGAGAAACCAAGAAATAATATGGTTGTTTCCTATATTCAGGTAAGCCCAACCTGCTGTGACCAGAATTCCACAAATCACCTGTTGATGAAGATTGTGTGCATGTGTGTGTTTTAGAGGAAGAGTATTCTCTTTCCCAAGAATCCTGAACTCTGTGAGACACACTTGACTTTTCCGTGAGAGAATTGCCCATGCATTGGTGTTATATGAACTGATTCAGTTTGGCAGTATGGGACTTTGACCTTAATAGTATTGTGCCTCCCTCCTTTTAGATGGTAATAGCTGTTATTCCATTGACTTCAGAATGCAGTGAGCTGGCACCTGCTGTATTTAGAGTGGGTGGAATGTTGGATTTCTGCCTCCAGATCCTGCCCTGATAGCATCACTGATTGTACGTTATGCCCAATGCAGAGAGATGTTCTGATGCCACAGAGCCCAGTGCCTCACAGGGGGCATCCACTTGCATTATTGTGTGAGCCATTGCCCAGGGCAAACATTCTTGGGGTCAGCTTTATGGCACTATGATTCCACTTTAATTGCCATGGGTATATCCTATGCCATTCTGGGATTTGTGTTTTAGGGAGGAGCCTTTAGAATCCTCAGCTGGTGAGGCTCTTCCTTTGGTGCCTCTGACCAAACTTACGATTTTGCCGTGACAGTTAAAAGAGTTATGCTCCTATAACTATGTAGTGTTACAAGGACCTTTAGGCTTCTGGTTGTTCCACTACCAGAAGCTGCCATACAACAGACACGAGGAGCGCTTCCTGTGAAATACTGATATGCTACTGTTGCTGCTTTTAGCAGTGAGACCATCCAGGAGAATAGCACTTTCTTAGGACTAATGAGCTGAGTGTAGAGCTAGAGGTATAAGCCTATTCCGTCTCATCTTGTGGCCTTATGGATAAAGCAATGAAGACTGTGGGTATCTTGTTGCAGTTTAGGTATATATTGGAGTTCTGTAGGTAAGATTTAGGGGGATTCAGATTGGTGTTTTGTTCTAATATCGTGTCCCAATTATGTTGGGTGCTGTGTGGGTACAAGCAGAGGGCGTTTCTTGGGCAGTGGTAGAAAACAGTCGGTGGACTTTGTGTCATTGCTGAACCATCCCTTTCCCCCTCCTCTGCTTGTGACTAAACTGTTCTGTTAGCTGTTCTCCTTATTGGACTTTAGCCCTAGAACATTGATGGCTCCTTCCCTTTGCCATCCTGAAGCCTCTGTTGGGAGCAACAGGCACAGTTTTTGCTGGAATTTTTCAGCTGCTAGGAAGGCTATTCTTGGGTTTTATTTGGCTGGTGGAGTGAGAGAGGCCACTCTGCATAAAGCCTCATGATTATGGTATAGTGACAATGTGGGGCAGTGGTCAGCATTAAGATTGGGGACATCCAGATTCATACCACCACTCAGCTTGGGACCCCACTAGGTGACTTTGTTGAAATTATCTCTCAACATTACTTACTTCACAATGTTTTGTTGAGGTCAGAAGGTATGGGGAAAATAATCCCCAATTTGGTGTCCTCTAAATAGGTCAGCCTGCAATTCCCGTTATGGTTCTTGGGAATGATGGGAGTTATCAGTTGGATAGCAGGTGAGCAAATACTGATTGCATTGGGGAAAATGTCTTCCCAAGGTAAAATATAACTTATGAAATTACAAGGTTGCTCTTTGTGATCCACTCGTTTTAAGCTGGGGTAGACATCATGTGCTCTTCCCCCACTCCAGTGTTGCTGAACTGCATCTCCCAGAAGCCCTAAGGAACATAGCCAAAGGGGTGGAATTTGGGGAGCTGTAGTTCAACAACACCTGGAAGACCACATGATTTTCATGTTTGGTTTAAGCCGGTATCCCCATAAATTGAAACAATGAGGTGTATTCTCTTCAGATCTCTTTGTTTTATTTGAAAACATAAAATCTGTTTTAGCTGGTTCCTTCTGTTTGGAACTTGATTGGTGTTTCTATATTGTGTTGTGGCAACAGTATCAGCTTGCTGAGGGCTGGAATGTTAGAAAATTCATTGTAGTCTCCTCAATACAGACAGAACTTTATTTTGTACAGAATTAACTCTGTACGGGAGGCTACTCTTAATATATCACAAAGAAAGATTATTAAGGGGCTGCATGGAAACACGGGTGCTGTCTGCTTATCCTCTGAATGCAATGGCTATTGTACTTTGCTTTAATTCTGATTGTAGCATTTGGATTTCTGCAAATACAAAACAATGGAAGGTGGTTTGGCTATGGGGAAGAAAGTGAGATTTAGATAGGAGATGTAGGTTGAGTTCTAGGCTCAGATAGCAAGATAGTCATGCACAGTAACCCCATCCATACAAGCTGTAGGAGAAATACGCTAACCTCAGTTGCCAGTTTGGTTAGAATGTAGAGTTGACAGGTTTTCAAAACCATAGTATGTGATATAGTTAGATGCGAGTGCAAGACTGGCTGGGTTATATGAGGCCTGCTTTACAGACTTGCTCTCCTGAAATCTCATGGCAACTCCAAAACTCATGCAGATCTTACAATGGCAGAACACCATTGTGAGACAACAGTTTCACTTTACTGGCCAGGACAACCAATCAGAGAAGAGAGGAGGAAGCATAGTGTCAAGCCAGTCATGTTCCCAACAGGTAGACTTTCGGCATTTGGTATGTAAGAGGCCAGTTTGCTGTATACTAAATGTTTGAAGGTTAATCTGGTGGGAGTGCAGCTGGTTCTCACTCTCAAATACAGGAATTGGGACATGATGTATCACCCTAATACAGGAGTGAACCAGATTTTAGAATCCCAAATGTGGGATATTCCCTATAAAACAGAACGCGTGGAAACCTAATATTGGCTGTACTGAGCAATCTTTTTCTATGTATCTGTATCATTCCCACTAGTTTCTGTGGTTGCTGTGGGAGCCTGAGTGTTCATCTTATAGAGCTGATGGAAACTTCAGATTCCTCTCTAGTTTCTTTTGCTATTGTCTTCATCCTTGATCAGAGAGAAAAAGCTGTTTAGACCTACAATAACTTGCACGGAACTGAGCTTTTGCAGGTATTGAGCTGTTGACCTGGGGCTTCCTCCTGAGTAATTTTGGATGGAATTGAACTGTGCTTTGGCTACTTGGTAGCAAAAAGGGCCAAATTGGTAAGCGTTGGCATCTGGCCTTATCCCATCTGTTTTTACCCTGAATAACTCTGTTCCTGGCCTTTCCCTATGCCCTTGACTCTACCTACTTCTGAAATGTAGCTCCACCATCCCGGACAATTTCCAAACTGGAATTTGGCTTCCATGCCAAAATTGGTTTGAACATGCAGAAATTACCCAAGTAGTTGTCAGTCCTAAACCACATCCTGCATTTGGCTTGTATCCTTCAGCAGATGTGGAAAATGTGCCACTAGAAATGTGTCTTCCAATTAGGGACAGCACCCCCAGGATTCTGGTTAATATTGCAGACAGAGTGACCAGATGACATCATGAGAATGGAAAATGTTGCCAGTTACCACTAGATGAACTTCTGCAATGTACTTTTGCTGTTTTATTGCCCGTGATCCCCTGGTGACAAGCCCTACGACTTCCTGAAAGGAGTGTTAGGGGAGATTATCTTAATTCAAGGCAATTCAAGCTCTTATCAGGCATGTGCGTATTATAGAATCCTTGTCCTTTGCCACACCTTTGGTTAATGATGGGTCCTCCAGCTGTGGGGCAGATATCCTTGTTGAGAAGAAATGGGTGGAAAACATTTAGCGAAATACTCCGAATCAGGGCCCAAGTCTGCGTGGCAGTGGTGTTACATAGAAGAAACAGAATGGCTGAATTTGCACAAAGTCCTCTCATGAGACAAGTTAATGATTTTACTGTTAATCATTCCCATAGCAATTGCTGGAGACTGGCTTAAGTTCCCCCACCCACCCATAGCAAGCCTAGGAGGAGTAGTTCCTTTTTTTTCCTTCATGAAGAGTAAGGGAGAAAGGGTTTTATTCCTGAGTGATTTATGTTGGTTTTATTAGTCAAAGCCCCAACGGTGAAAGCGCTTCCGTCCTCATATTAGAACGACCACACTTATCAGAGCCTTGTTTTTGCTTATTCTAAAATCCTGTAGAACAGAACAGAATATTTTGCCAGAGTCAAGAGAGCAAAGCTCAGAGAAAAGGGAAAGCTTAAAGGAGCTGGCTAAAACTGAAAAAAGCCTTATGCTGGCTTACTTGGGAGTAAACCCCAGTGAGCTCAGTTGGACACCTCTGGGTTGAAGTATATAGAACTGAACCAGGTCCTACCCACTCTGTTGTCCTACAGCAGGGTTGCAAATTTGTGTGGTCCTCCAGATGTCACTGGACGGTAGCTCCCATTAGCTATAACCAGCATAGCCAGTGGTGAGGAATGCTGGGAACTGTGGTCCCACAACATCTGAATGGTTGCACATTTCCCTGCCCTGCCCTGCCCTGCAGTATAAAAGTTACACTAGGGATGGGAGACCTTTTGCCCTCCAAATGTTTTAGACTGCAGTTCCCATGGTCCCTTACCATTAGTCATGCTGGTAGGAACTGTAGGCCAAAACACCTGAAGGGTTGACGTTTTCACACCTGCAGCCTACATGGCTTCATGTTTTGTTCTGCACAGCATCCAACCCTTACAGGAACTGAAGAACTTATCATGATGGGAGAATTGCTAAGCCTTGCTCAACATGGCACGTGTGGCTGCTTTTTGTTTGGAGAAATAAGCAATCAAGCTCTCTATCAAGGGTGGGGAAAGTGTTCTTGTGGCCTTTGACTCCTCCGTATCACCCCCTCATTACGGGGGGAAAAGCCAGCAATCGCCTCTCTTAGAAATTTCTAGAAAAGGAGAGTCAGTTTGCTGCTGTTTAACATGAAGGAAAAAAAAACAACAGCCAGCTTTTAAAATAAGAAGTGGATTTGCAGTCACTTCTGGGTTTTTCCCCCATTTGTTAACCTCAGAGGGTCTTGGACCAGAAGTTCTCATCCACTCGGGTTGCCCACCCCTGGTTTACAGCCTTTCAGGGTTTGTGCTAGCAGTAGGTTTGCCAAGTGAAAACTGGAGAGGCTCCTATACATTTAGAGGTTGTGCAGAAGAGGGAATTTCATCAGTTGATACTTATCATAGGTCCAGATAACAAGCAACATCTGTTGAAATCCCATCTTCTACACTAGAAGGGTTGAACACTGGAAAGATAAAGGAGACTTCTCCAGTTGTCAATGTGGCAACCCTTTCTGAGAGGTCTTATGAAATAATTTGACCCCTCACAGGGTACAACCTTTTCTCACTCTGGGTTATCTCTAGGCCTTTTCACAACCAACTCAGCCATCATTTCAGTCTTCTAGCTTTATTTATTTTATTTGTCATTTGGTCTATTCATGAAGGCCTTTAAGAAAAGAAGGACATTGTAACCTCAATTCCGGATCTGAGATCACTGTGAAGCATTAAATATACAGATTATTGTATCACAGGACTTTGTTTCTTCAGCCACGGAGGTGGTTTAACGGTGTGTTTCCTTTCAACTTGAACAAGCAATGCTAACAAGACTGTGGTGCCCAAAGGCAACCTAAAAGTCACAACTGTCAGTTCCTGTTCTCCCCTCAAGTGGGAAGGACAGCCTTCTTTCAAGCCTACAAGACCCTTACTGTTGCATTTTGAGGCAACGTCGCAGCTGAAATCATTTTCAAAGGAGTTTTTCTAGCTTCGTCCAGGGCCTGTTTAAGTTGAGAGAAATGCCACAGCTCAGTATGTAGCCCTTTAGATGTTGTTGGACTATAGTTCTTATCGGCCCTAGGCAGCATAGGTAATGCTGCGGGATCATGGGAGCTGCTGTCCAATAACATCTGGAAGGCCAGACATTGCACCTCCCTGCCATAGTACACAATGGCTTCCAGCTCTATTTGTGTGACTTCAGCTCCTCAGTTGTCACGTGAACCATTGTGGTTTTGTGCCTTTGTGGCAGAAGCTAAACTTTGTGAACAAATTGAGTTTTATAAAATGATTTGGAACTAGATTTTTTTTTCAATGATATTTTTAAGGCACAAAAAATTCAGGGCATGATCCCTGCTTGTCACGGTGCATCCTTTGGCGTGGGAGAGATGGTTGAAGAATACAGTGGCTCCTCTTCTGTCACCTTGTTGCAAGAGCATATTTTGTATGAGTAGGGGGTAGGGGGCATGACAGCTTGACCTTGGGAGCTGCCTATATTCCCACCCAGCTATTTCTTATGGTGTGGTTTGATTTGCTTGAGCTTATTGGGGTGTGGGAGAGGATTCAGTTAAGAGAGATACATGGGAAGTATTGACCAGCTGCCTGATTCTTGTGAAGGCAGTATTGTGACATACACCATTCTGTCATCACACAGGAACTAAACCTGTGCTGGGATGAATCTTAATTTCTTACCCAATGCAATATTGTCATTCACTCCCCTGCAGAGTTTCATACTTTGTCTGTAACTGTACTGGAATAATTGAATTAAGGTTCTTCCTAGTAGTTTTCCTCATTTGATTTAGCTTCATTTGTCCCTCCCACCTTTCATCAGGATCATCCTTAAGTTGGAACCTATGATTTCTCGAAGTTTTTGAGTGGGGACTGCCAGTTGTAATGTACTGGATTATTGCCGAAACCTTTGGGTGTTAAAAAGAGCTGGGGTGAACTCCACAGTATACTTGTGAGACTGATCTTTAAAGTTTTTTGTGTGCTTTTTCACTTTTGGTTTCAGCTGCAGTGGAGTTTAAAAGAGTGGTGAACTCTGCCCCCGCTCCTGCACATGCTGCAGTGTAGTTCACAATTTGCCCTTTTGTTTTCCAAAACTAGACCTCACAATTAGGAAGAGTTATCTGCAGATGTTGAGGGTCAGAATACTCTGCCCTATGCATCTTGTCTTCCCTTTTGATCTGCAGCTTCATTTGTAGCTCTAAGGGACCAATTTCTTCAAGAAAGCATCTGATTTAGGGGCAATAAATTGTGAATTGTAGCAATGAATTTTGAATATGTATTGACTGGGTTTAGGTATTTGTATTATTTGTTCTTTTAAGATGATATTCTGCATTTTAACTGTTTTTATTTGATGTTCTGTTTTTAACTGATAAAAGTTATATGTTAATTTGTTGTTGTCCCCTGCCATCATCATCATCATCATCTTCATCATCATCATCATCATCATCATATAATAATGATAGTAATTCTAGTTTGTTATGGAAATTTAATTTTAAAAGGATTGGTGCTGAGCATCATGAGTACAGGAGAGATCTTTGGAGCTTCTCTCAGTGAGAACCCATGGAAGCATGCAAGACTGGCCCCAAACATTTTACTGGTTGAGGCAAAGGACAAGTGATACTCTACTCCCCACAGCATTCCATGTCATGAAGCCCACCAGTCTGGCCCGCTGGGCCTAAGCTTAACACTATTGGCAAGACAGCATCATCTTCCATGATTAAGCTAACTAACTTAGCTAACTTGCTACTCTAAGCTAATTTGCTACCCAAAAGTAGCACAGAGCAAGCCACATGATGCATGTAGTTCAGTCCTCCAGTATCTTTCTGGTGATCGCCACCCTTCAGCATCTGCCAGCAGAGACAGTTTCCTCACTCTGCATACATTTAATCAACCCTTGTAACTGTTACTCCTGTATCCCTCAATCCTCCTTTCTGGGAATCCAGCTCCCGTATTCATTTTGCACACCTCATTGACAAATCTGTTCATAAACCTACCTTTTGAAGGACTACCATTGCAGGCTATTTCTGTAATAGTTTTTGGAGTGGGGGGCAGACCTTGAGTTTAGGACTGAACCTTAAAAATAGAAGAGAGTTTTCTGACACATGCACTTGAGCTATAAAGTGAAAGCATGCAGCAAACATTATCTGCTGATCAGTACTTTTGTGAGGTGCTTATCTGGGGAGCAGGACTTTCCTTCTAGGCTTAAAGTCCACTTTGAGTTAATGATGAGCCTTCAGGTCCTGTTCACCAGCTGGGATATTTGCATGTGTCAGAGTCCTATTTACTTTGTTGGGTTGTCCTGGTCTTTATCTATTTAACACGCTTTAAACATTTCTCTGCCGGTGTCATGGACTGGTGGTTTGTCACCATTGGCCAAACCATCAGTCCATGGCACTGGCAGAGAAATGTTTAAAGCGTGTTTAAAACTGAGACCTGAACATGAGTGAAGCGGTGATTATATCAATTTAATGGGTTTGTGAGCAATATTCCAACAATGCCTGTGAAACACCTCTTATTAAAATATCCCTGAACAGCTTACTGTTAGGTTTCCCAACTGAGCAGCTTATCTTAGGGATTTGTGGGTAACTCAGCTGAAACTCTGATGTGGGGTAAGTGGGTCGTGGAATCAGTGGCTGTTTCTTAAGTGGCTTGACAAATTCTTCCACAGATGGACCAGGATCACAGCAGTCATAGAGCAAGAGTGAAGAATTTCTTTCACCCTGAGGGCTAAATTCAGTTTCCGGCAGATTCACAGGGATCTACTTTCCAGTGGTGGACAGGCCTTTGACAACGTGATAAGATCAAAATGCTAGTCTGTGCTTAAATTATTATCTTATCTCTAATTAAGCCCTAGGAGATGCATTTCAACATTTTTAGAGCAGGAGGAAAAACCTCACAAAAGCTGAGAAATCACCCAATGATGGCATTGTGGGAAGGGGCTGTGGCCACTTGGCAAATCCCTGAGGCTATGATGGGACTCCAGGTGAGCCAAGTCCAGTTTTGGGAAAGTGTCCAGCCAAAATACAATCTTGTGTCTGCATTCCTTATGACAAAACAGTGGCCAGATACCTTGTGGCTATTTTCCCCCCTAAAATGACAATTACAGCTTTTGCCACTGCAGCCTCTTGGTGTAAGTAGCAGACAGTATGTGTGATCATAGTGTGGATATAATTTCTTTGGATATAAATGCAAGTTTCACTTTTAAAACGTACCTACTGTATGGTACTATGCACACAGACCCTCATGACAAAAGAGATGTAGTATTGCTAAAATTAAAGAAATAAAATGTCAAATATTTGAGTTTAAACCAAAACCCTTGCTTTTTTAGCCAGTGAATGGAAACAGCATTCTGCTCTAGGCTTTGACTGTACAGTTGGGTGTCCCTAAAGCCAAACTAAGACACCATCTCTTAGTTAACCTCCATTCTTAAATGAGTTCCTGGATGCCTTGATGTCTTGCACTGTCTTTATTTGCTCTCTATCTCAATGGTAAATGAAATCCTCTGAACTGATGCTACCGCATATTAGCTTTTGGCCTAGAAACTTATGAGAGTCTTAACCTGGAGAAGTTAAAGAGTGGACCAGAACTGCAATCTTTGATCTTTTGATAATGTCCTTAGAGAAAGGGGGTGGTTGGGAAGCTTGTTCTTAATAAAATTTAGGATGCTCGGGAAATACTACACTGACCTTCTTTGAACCTCAAGCCTTCTCATTATGTTAGACTCCTAGTGGCCCATCTAACAGATCCCATTCTAGCAGCGATGATGAGATTAATAGTCCAACACATGTAGAGTTAAAGTTTATCACTTCTTCTAGGTCAGAGGAAGAGAGCCTAAAAGAAGTAGATGGCTTTCTCTCCTTCCCTCTCCATGTTATCTGAATAGAGTAGCACCATAAAAGAACTGCAGCTTCCAGCATTTGTCGCTCTTGTTAGGGATGTTGGAATCCAACAGCATCTGAAGGGCTGCATGGCATTCGGATACCTATCTTAACATAATAATGTAAGAAAAAAGAACATACACAGCTTTCAAGGATATTGCCAATGGCTGAGTCTGTTAGTCTGTGGTACCAGTGTTTGTTGTTATGTGCTGTCAAGTCAGCTTTGATTTATTGTAACCCTGTGAGAGACCTCCAAGACACTCTGTTACAAACAGACCTGGTGGCTTTCTTGATTTAAGTCAAGAAAGTAATCTTCCTCTTTTCTTCTCCGTTCAAGTTGACAGTCTGTTACCATGTTTCCAATTAGAAACATTATCTCATGGTATGTCCAAAGCAAGACAGTCTCAGTTTGGTCATTCTAGTGAGACTTCGGGTTGATTTGCTCCTGGACCAATTTATTGGTCTTTTTGGTAGTCCATGGTGTCCATAGAACTCTTTTCCAGCTCCACATTTCAAATGAATTTATTTTCCCTGCATCAGCTTTTTTCATTGTCCAGCTTTCCATCTGTACATAGATACCTGAAATGCCATGGTATGGATGGTCTTGACTTAAATGTTTAGCAATACATCTTTATATCTTATCTATCTCCTTCATAGCTGCCCTTCCAGGACTTAATCCCTGTTGTTTTGGTTTCTTTACTACCGTCTCCATTTTAATTTATAAGTACTTGAAGATCTTTCACCATTTCAACATCAATACCATCACACAAATCTTCTGTGGTCATTATTTTTGTTGCCTTAATATTCAGCTGCAATCCTGCGTTTGTACTTCCTTAGCTTTTGTCAATAGTCAGTGCAAATCCTTTCTATTTTCTGCTAGCAATGTGGTGCCATCTGCATATCTTGAATTGTTGAAGTTTTTGCCATGCGTTTTCACTCCTTCTGTCATTTTTGTTCCATCTGAGTTTATTTGCACTTCCTGTGTTATGTGTTTGCCTACACATTAAATAGATACATTGATAAAAGGCACCCTTGAATATTGGAAGCTATTCTGTTCATCTGTTTTCTAACATTGGCCTCTTGTGCAGAGCGTACATTATGCATCAGAACAACTAAAGACTGGGGCACATGCATTTCTTTCAGAGCAGTCCCCAGTTTTCCATGATCTATAATGTACAGCCCAATATTCTGCTGAATTTCTTTGGTGTGCTCCATTAGCCAAAGTAGTCTGCAATATGATAGTGCTTTTTCCTTTTCTGAATCCAGCTTGGATATCTGGCATCTCATCCACCATATGTGGTGACAGTCTTTGCGATAAAATCTTGGGCGTCACTTTGCCTCCATGGGATTCAAATGGAATCAATGTGCAAGTGGTGAATAGCACTGTCTCTATCCCTGTATCACGTGTTGTAGGCTAACATTAAAAGCTTTCAGTGGAATTCTCATGTTTGGAGCATAATAACCTATAGCAGATTTTACCAAGAGTTGGAAATATTTTTTAGCTTTTGGACTGCACACTCAGCATTCATTGATAGTGTGTACTGTAATGAATTAAGCTGGTGGTTCAAATTATATCATGAGAAGACCTAGTTTAATTGTTGCCCATCTTGTAAAAAGCATGCATGTCCTAATAAGCATGTGTACTAACTGGTTGTGCTACCATTTAGAATGTACTGGTTTTGCAGTTACATAAAGGTGTTTATATTGCCTAAGAACACCATCTAAAACCTATGGTCATATATCTCATTATATGCCTGTATGTATGTACGCACACACACACACACACACACACATACACACACTTACATACATACATCTGGGCAGGCACACTTCACACTTGTGGAATCTCTGTTTTTCTTGGAACTCTGAGATCTACCAACTAAAGCAAAAGCAAAAGAACGGAAGAACTCAGGGATTTTGCTTGTGAAACAGAATTGAATGAAGTTTACAGCCCATCCACATGCAAATGCACTTACAGCAATTCCAAGCTTTCTTCACTTCAGCAGTATATTTGGGGAGGAAGTTATTTTGTTTCTGCAGTTGTTAAACAACTGGGAGTCAGAAATAATTCCCAGACTAATGCAAATCACCCTGAGATCTACAAGCTGATCCAGATCCGCTTTTTGCCTACACAAAGTAGTTGTAGCAGTTGCGAAAGAGGTAGCTGAATTAGCGTGTTTCAGCATAAAAAGTTTTGTGGCGCTTTTACAACTAAGATTTCTTTGAGCTTCAGTTTCTGTGGATTTTAACCCACTTCTTCAACTGTTTGGAATACGGTGTTTAAGATGTGTTGGGCAGCTGTGAAATTAATGGATTTCCAGTTGGTTCCCTTGTGTACACACATACACTGAGCTAAGTCCCTGCTGAGGGTAAGGGCTGTAGTCTGTCCAGAGTTTATCAGAAGCAAAATTGATAAATACTGGGCAAAGCATTGTTTCACCACGAAACGAGAAGTAAATGTCAACTGTGTTTGATGTAGACTGTGGCAGTAAATACAACAAACATGACCTATGATACTCGGCTTCAAACCAGATATGTATTTCTAGTTGTTTTTTTTTAAAAAAAAACTTAGTATTTACACAAAGCAGTAGTCTTTAATTCTTTGTTTTTGGTGGAAGGTGAGGAAGAAGATTAGAGGATCATAAATCTGTTTAGAAAGGCATGTAGAATTTAACACATCTTTAGTACTAAATTCCGGTTGTATTCTAAAGCGGTTTTTGAAGTTGTGTTGATTATAATGGCTATCTATGGTATGAGCTGACAAAAAAAATCTAATTTTAATTAGAAGTGTATTAAAAATAACTGGTCTGTATCTGTCCTCAATGATACCTCGATAAACAACTCTCCATTTTACCGGGGATATTTTATACGGCCCAGTTATAGGATCCCCTTTAAACTGCCATGGCAACATCCTATGGAATACCGGGATTGGCAGTGGAGGGAGGGCCCTTTGGAATCCTGAGTCAGAGAATTCTCCTCTGGGGCTACTGAACAAACTACAAATCCCAGGATTGTACAGGATGCAGCCATGGCGGTTAAAGTAGAATAATAGCACTTTAAATGTGTAACGTGAAAGAGCTCCATGATCAGGACTCTTTGTTTTAATTTTCCTTTTTGTTTTGTTAGCAACTTCAGATAGACAGTGCCATGCACAATATGGCCTAGTTTCAGCTTTACTGTTAAAAATATTTAATATCACTACTTTGGCACTCTTTTTTTAAAGTCTGTCTCTGTCTTCTTCCTGCCAAAGTCCAGGCGGTAACTTGGCATTGGAAAAGCTGGTCAGCAGGCTTGGTTTGTTTTGATTCACCAGCTTGCCTTCAAAGCCCTTTGAGTGCTTCCCAAGTCCTGCTTGCTGAAGCACGGTGTGGGTTTCACACCTTTGACAAATCGGCCATGGAAGCACCTGCTAAAAATCACAAGACAGGAAGGGGTTTCTGAAACGGTATAAACAGAGCAGGTTGTTCCTGAGCCAGAAAGAACTCTCCTTTTTTTGTTTTTTTTCCCTCCCTGAAAGAATAGATAGACTATTTCCATAACAGTTTTAACTAAATTTAAAGTGACTCAGCAAAGGGGGGGGGGCACAGCTGTTGCACCACAAGAATGCAGGTGTTGGCAGGATGTTTTTGGTCTGAATTTGACACTGATTCTAGCTGCTCCTTTTTTCATGCAAATGGGTTGGGAGGCAGGACAGCTTTTAGCTTTTGATTGTTTAAAGGCTGTCTGGTTTCCAGTGTTTTCCGCAATAGCTTGTTGTGAGTTTCTTTTGGACATCTTTCCCAAACCACATGTTGCTTTCTGAGAGCTCGAAACAGCCCAGCTCATGCATCATTCTGACCTGAAACTTCCTTACCTCTCAGTGTAGTCCAGCTCTACTGACCTTGTCACCTTTGTCAATCAGCCAACTTTCTGAGCCCCTTAATCTTTCCTCCTAGTATTTAAATTGCCTCTTTGTCTGGTTTGCAGCTGATGAGTTTCCATTGTGGGTGGAATAGCTGGGGGCGGATGGAGATGAGAATGTGTTTACTACTGACTTCCGCTTTGGCCTTTGAATGCCAGAAACAGAGAGAGAGAGAGAGAGAATTAATTGAGGAAACTGACATCTTCACTTGGAACTTCTTAGAACTCCTGCCCTGCCCTACCTAGACTCTGGAAAACAATGTCCTTGCGGGCAGATTTTAATGGGGATGCAGGGGTTATAAATGGAGTGATACTGGTTGATACTGTGTTGTTGTTGCTAACTGCCCTCAAGTCAACTTTGACATGGTGACCCTATGAATGAGAGAGCTTCAAGTCGTCCTGTCATCTACAGCTATGTTCAGTTCGTGCACCTCAGGGCTGTAGCTTCCTTGGTTGACTCTAGCCACCTGGGCTCTTTTCTTACTACTTTCCACTTTGCTGTGCATTATTGTCTCTTTTTGTGAGTTATGTCTTCTCATGCTTTGTCCAAATTACAACTGTCTCAGTTTAGTCATCTTGGCTTCTAGGGAGAGTTCAGGCTTGATTTCTCTTGTTGTAGTGTGCCTTTAAGTGGTTTCCAACTTATGGCAACCCTAAGGCAAACTTATCGTGGGGTTTTCTTGGGCTGAGAGTATGGGGTCACCCAGTAAGTTTCAAGATCACTCAGTAGGTTTCAGTGGCTAAGTGGAGAATCAAATCCTGATCTCCAGGGTTGTAACCCAATGCTCAAACCACAACAGTATGCTGGCTCTCAGTCCCATTTATTTGCCTTTTTGGCAATCCGTATTCTCTGCAGAACTCTGACACATGGTTAACATGGTTCCATATTAAAAGCTTTCTTAGGATATTTCTCAAAAAGCAGAGACTTGTCCAACAGCTCTATCTTTTGGATCTCATCCAGAGACTGGAATTTAGTAGGCCCTAGGTTTTGAAGCCAATCTTCCAAGTTCTAGTTAAATTGCTATGCTTGAAGCTGGTTGCCAAGAAATACATATTCTTGTATGAAAATAAACAGAAAAACAATCTGAATGCATCTGTGTACAGTTACATAACTAGCAAGCTTTATGCTTGCCTATTTTTATTAATTCTTTACCAATCTGTATCTTGCTCAAAAAGAGGCATAGTTTTAACTTGGTGGAGTTGCAACTGGACACCTGAAGTGTTTGGAAATGTTCAGAGTCGTAGCATGGGATGGGTGTGAAGCGTATCCCTTAGTTCCCTATTGTACGGCGTGTAATGGATCCCTGGTGATACAGAGTGAAAGCGATACCACCACGTAAGCATTCACCAGGGCCTGCTTACATGATAAGGAGACCCAAGGTCACTGCAAAGGCTGTTGAACTAACTGGGAATTATCTCCAGTCAACAGCATCACCTCTGACTTGGTTTAGAGAGAGGACACACTTTCCAGAGATTAGAAGTGACAGAATGACAGCCTACCTGTAACACATCACTTGGAGGGGGGAATATATTGAGGGCATCATGACATTGCATTTGTGAAGCAGTACAAGTGAAGAGTAACAATATTACCATTTTCCCTATAGCGTACTTCATGAGTCAAGTTGTTTTACAGGAAAGATGAATAATGAGCAACAAGTTACATTAAAAAAAAATAGTTTCAGACTCCTAGACTTCTGTATGCCTCTACACTGGAATGGGGAAGTTATGGCCATCCAGAAATTTTGGTCTTCAAAGCCCACCATTCTTTACCCTTGGCCATGCTGGATGGGGCTGATGGGAGTTATAAGCCAAAACACTGGGAGTAGTGCAGGTTTCCCAATCCTGTTGTTCGCTGTGGTGGCAAGTGAACCAGCACCAAACACCTGCAAGTACTTTCTGGTCCTTGATGTCCTACAGCACAGTACATGGTTATTCTCTTCCATGTGCTAAGCTGCTCCTGATATTTCAATTCCTTCATGGTGATCTAAGGCAGTGTTGACCAATGCGAGTAAATTGAAATGCATTTTTAAAGTGTATCCAATGCCACATGACTTTTTTTTTTTAAAAAGTCAAAAGTCTCATAAAATGATCTCTTAGACTTAAATCTTCCTGCCACTGCGGGTAGAGTGAGGGTGAGGGTCAGGTCCTCAATCCTAGAGTGGCCGGTGGTGATCAGTCTTATTTTCCTAGGGTTTATCCTTGTTCTGTCAAGATAAGAACAAGGAAGCTTTAGCTCACTCTATCTGGGCAGAGGTTACCTTTCTTTAGTCATCTTGGCATGGGTGACCTCAGTGCTCATCCACACCATTACTTTAAAAAAAGAAAAAGACTTATCCCTTTGCTGTCTGCCTTTCCCCCATACTGAAGCACTTCTGTTGGTGGGAAGCCATCCAGCACATGTTAGCCTTTCTACATTTATTACAGCGAGAGTGGCACACTCTGGTTTGAAGTTTGCAAAGACTGGCATGCATCCCAGTGTGACTGAATAAACAGCCTAAGTTAGAGCAGGTTGGTTCTTACATTTTGTGTCCTTGATCAGAAGGCATGTCTGTGCATTTTACATTGTCTAATTGAGGATGTTCCATACAAATAACCTCTCCTTGGTCTTGTTTACATGGGCTGCTATACAGGCTTTTGTTAACCACATTCTTAGGAGCAGATCATTGGGTTAGTGCGCAGTTAGCTCTGTCCATCTTCTAACTAGATTTGATGAGCCCAGGCTTGAAAATTCAAGCTGTAGCCTTGAGAATTCTGAGGCTGGAGAAAATATACAGCATGAACCCAGTCTGTTTGCCTCTCTTCTTTCCCATTTAAAGCAACAGGTAGGACTGGCTACACTCCTGGATAGGTGGCAGATGAAAATGCACTTTTGAGCACTCAAATGGGGGCAAAGCCCTGTTTTAATATATTCTCTCCCTATCTTCCCCTGACCTAGTTAAGCTAGAGGTAGAGCCTTTGGGTCTGAACCTGGCAATCGTAATTGTGGGCAAAATAGATGCCGGGGGAGAATTTGCACTGTAGCTCCCAGGACTTTTGACTTTCTGGAACTTGAAATCCAAAAAAATTTTCAATCAGCACTGTAAGTTTTCAGAAGAGCAAAGCTTTTGCAAACTTCAGTTATGCATTTACTTCAGTATCCCTCTCCGAAGCTTCTTTGTCAATAAGGTTTCTCCTGAAGAGCACAACCTTTGTTTGCTTGTTTTTAAAATGTTTTTAAGGGATAGCCGCATTGACTGTACAGCGAAGTAAAACAAATTATGAATCATGATGATGCCTTTCATGAGGCCAACCCAAAGGCACACAATATGTCATATCACCTTTCAAAGCACACTGATTTCTTCACCAGGCAACGAAAGTTATAATCACGTATGGGAGCATGTGAGACGGCATCATTCTCACAGGTCTGTGTCTGGCTTCAGGTCTTAGGTATTGTATAACATGGTCTTGAGGAATGCTTGATGCAGATAAAGGAAAAAGCCCCTATTGTCCTTAAGATTTGAAACAAGGGCAGTAAAAGAAATGTAATATTTTTTTCTTTTTCATCTGAAATAAGATTTTTGCCGTCTTTGCCAGATCAAGAAACCTGTCAGCTTTGAAAGTTGTCATGATATATTTTATGCCCTGTGGCTGGCCTACTAAATCTTCCTAAAGAAACAGTTTAATCTAAAGTCAGTATGTGCCACTAATTAATAGGAGAAGAGCAGAGGAGGAGGTGGGCCTGTGGGAAGAGAAGGTTGAAGGGGACTGGAGTCCCCACTTGGTTTGTTGCAAAACATCCCAATAAAAGAAGAAGGTGAAAGCACCTGGTGAACAGACATAAAATGAAATTAAATCCAAATGAACAGTAATAATATCAAGTATTAAGAGGCAGTACTAATTACTTAGTAACGGTACTAAGAGGTAGGGATGTCTGATAGCTTCCCTGTTACTTGGGTTGTGGATCAGCTCCGCATTTTAGTCTGAACTTGAAAGGAGTTGCCCAAAGTAACAGACTCAAACTAAAACCTAGAAGGAATGTCACCATCCTACTGATGTGAAAACCACCAGCAGTCTCTGCCTCTCAGTGGAAAGTCTGGTGATCCCAGTGGAGAAGGCTATTTATCCCTATCTGGGCAGAATGGCTCTCTTGAATGAGCTGCTTGGAAGTATTCTTGGATCTCAACATATTCCCTGGATGCTCAGGGTCAGCCTTCTTTGGAATCAGTATCTGATCAGGAGGCCTTGTTTTCTAGGCCTTTATCATACACTGTCAAGCAAGTGATCATGAGAGAGAGAATAGCCAAGCTTTCGAAAGTGCTCCCTGAGAAAATTCATCTGTCTCCCTCCCTGTTTCGGTTCTTTATTTTTCTGCTGAAGCAGGGATTTAATAGTTTTGTTGTTGTGTGCCTTCAAGTCAGTTCTGAATTATGGGAGCCCTAAGAGGAACCTGTCACAGGGTTTTCTTTAAGATTTGTGCAGAGGGGGTTTGCCTTTGTCTTCTTCTGAAGGTGAGAGGGTGTGACTTGCCCAAGGTTACCCAGTGGGTTTTCATGGCTGAGTGGGGATTTGAACCCTGGTCTCCGACAGTCAAACTACTATACCATACTGGCTTCTCCACTCTAAACAAGACACCAATTTCATTTGTAGCATTTGCTTAGTTGAATAATAATTAAAATTACCAGAAGTACCATAAATATTTAATTAACAAGTAAATATTAGCAGAAGTAAATATTTAAAAATTAATATTTACTTCTGCTAATTTTAATCATTCAATTAATTGAGATGCTACACGTGTGATCAGTGTTCTGTCTAGTGTGGCCAATCCAGAAGACAGACTAATGATAGAATGTATATGTTTTTGAGAATTTTTAGAAAGTAAATGGCAGAAGCAGGGGACTACAGCTGTACCATACAATGGTGGACCTCCATAGTACACAGGAAAGAGAAGATGTGGAAGAGACTCTGGGATCACAGATTAAATGGAGTTGGGCTTAGGTGGGCATGTCAACCTGGAGCTGGCCCTGGTGCTGACATTCCCTTTCCTTTTTCAGTGGTCCCGTCACAGTGTTGTAAAACTTACAATTTGCAGTAAAGTGCATAGTGTATTGTGGTACAAAATGGCTGCCAGTGTCTTCAGTGCCACTGGATTGATAAATCCTCTCTGGATTTTAGTCTGAACTTTAAATGAGCTACCCAGGATGCTAAAGTTATTTTGGTAGCAGGGCCCTGCATCTTGGATACCTCATTTAAAGTTCGGACTAAAACATGTGGCAGATTTCACTGCTGCACTGACATGGAAGATACCAGCTTCTACAAATGTGTCATTGATGTGACTGTAGCTTCATGTACTTAGTCATAGGCAGAATGCACATGTGCAAACCAGTAGAAGGGGCTTACAACAAACTAAATCAAACCCGCACAACTTGGCGGTAGGTAAGGGCTGAAATTAAATAGGCTAAGCTTCTTCAGGCTGCATATAGGTTTTTAGTACCTCACTTTTCAAGTAAAGTTATAATAATGGTATAATAATGCTTTTTATTTGCAAAATAAATTATAGTATAATTAATGATTAAACTATTTTGCAAATAAAATAAAACCATATTATAAAAAAGGAAAATTAGGGAAGTTTTCCTAATGTTTAGGTGGGAACTTCTTTTCCTGCAGTTTGAAGCCTCCTCTGTGTCCTATGGCCTTTCCACACTATACTGTTATAGTGCTATTATTTCACTTTCAACATCCTGTGGAATTCTGGGGTTTGTAGTTTCCTGAGGCCAAAGAACTCTCTGACTGAGAGTTCTAAATACCCCTCCCTAAACTGCAAATCCCAGGATTCCACAAGATGATGGAAGTGGAATAATAGCACTATAACAGTGTAGTGTGGAAAGGCCCTTAGTCTCTTAAGCGGCAGAAAACAAGCTTGCTCCATCTTTTACATGACATCCTTTCAAACAAAAGTTCACAAAAGTTCCTTTTGATGGACTATAACCTCCCGAAACTCCAGGTAGCATGATTACTGACTGGGGAATTCTGGGAGTTATAGTCTTAAAAAACAATGCTTTCAAACTCTGAGTAAGCATTTGTCTCACCAGAGTAGACTCGGTGAATTACTGCTGTTGTGTGCCTTTGAGTTGTTTCAGACTTATGGTGACCCTAAGACAAACCTATCACTGGATTTTCTGGGGCTGAGAGTGTGGGATCCGTCCAAAGTCATCCAGTGGCTTTCTGTGGCTGAAAAATTCAAATCTCACCTCTGCTACAAACTCACCTGGCAATCTTAGGGAAACCTCCTTCCTTTAAATTTCACCCACCACCACCAATATACAACATGGGGAATGACAACACTGGCCATTTCTGCCCTACACTATTATAGTGCTATTATTCCACTTTCATCATCCTGTGGAATTCTGAGGTTTGTAGTTTCCTGAGGCCAAAGCGCTCTCTCGCTGAGAATTCTTAAAGGCCCCTCCTTAAACTGAAAACTTCAGGATTCCATAGCATGTTGAAAGTGGAATAAGAGCACTGTAATAGTGTAGGGCAGAAATGGCCACTGTTCTATCCTCTTGACCTGTCATTAGGGTGACTGAGATAAAGCAGATGTGGCAGTTGTGATTACACAAAACCAATAAATAGGATTATTGGAAAGACAAGAAGCCCTAAGAAATGTAGCAGTGTGTAATTTGCAAAAGATTTGCAAAAGATCAAAGGGGAGGAGAACAATTTGAGGTGGCAGGAAAAAAGTATTATTTATGAGGAAGGGGGAAGAAAATAGATTTGGAGGACAAACACAGGGAATTCCAGATTGGGGAGGGGGATTTATGAGGGTGCATGCCAGAAGAGACCTGAATTGCATTTTAAAATGCAATCTTTAAGCGTAATTTAATTTTTTCCAATGCAATTTAGGAGGGGTGGCGTGAATGAAGACACTGACCTGTAATAAGCTGTTTCCCCCAGAGGGTCCCAGTTTGCAGTTTAACAGTCCATATTGGCTTGCTCAAGGAGGAGGAGACTGCCTTCTTTCTCGTCCCCTCCAGCCGCAGCTGGTCTTCTCCTTTTCCCAGGCACCGCCCATCGAAGGGAAACGAAAGGAGAAGAAGCAACTGCCGCCATCTTGCGCAAGGGCAAAAGGTAGCATCAGCTCAGCTCTCTTTCCCCCCTGGAGCGAAGGAGGAGGGAACGGCCCAGCCGGGTTTATTCAAAACCATCAGCATCCTAATTGCTGCAACCTTTTTTGGCCTTCACGCTCAGGAGCGATGTAGGCCGCATGAAATCCTTTGGCAGGCTGCATGTTGTGCAGGCCTGAATTAAATGGTTGCAAATTCTTGCTTTTCTGCAGTATTCAGCAACCAGGTGACTAAGACAGTAAATACAATTACCGTAGCATTCTGCACTGTGGTTACTTATAGCATGTCTGCCCATTGGCGGAAGCTGTCTTACTGTCTGTCTTTAGCAAATAACCACAATGCAAGATTATGTTGCTTTCTTTTAAAAAAATAAAATAAATTTGCATCACAGTACGAAATCTTCCTGAAACTAATGGTGCCTCTGTGCGAGACAGCACAGAGATACTGACACTGTGGTGGAGTTCTTACTTAGACGTGAGAGGGGAAGGGAATAGCTTTCATTCGCTGAGGTGTTGCTGAAAGGTAAAGAATTTAGCTGAGGGTTGCTCACCATGTTTTTGAGAGCTTGGAAAGTTACTTAAAAGTAGTCCAAACATGTATCCCTTACAAAGTCTCAAAAAGTAATTCCGTCATTAAAGTTTAAAAAGTAATCTGCTGTGTAACTCATTACATTTTCTTGCCATTTTTTGTTAACCTTGTTAAAAAGGCAGTTTAGGATTAATAAAATAATGGCATGCAACTTGAAAAATTCCACTCAAAATTCTAAAACTCTTTAAAATTTTCTTCAATAGCAACTAGAAAATTATACTGATTGGTGGCACAATTCTTACTTTCTTTGCTACTTTAGAAGTGTAGTTTCGTTACATCTTTTGGTAGCAGATAATTATGTCACTTGTGGATGCTACCAAAATGGCAGCTCTTGAGGACAAGATTACAGTCTATGTGATTGTTATATGTCACAGACATTTTGAAAGAATTTTTAATGCAGATTAATGCTCTAATCTGGATGGGATAGGTACGTTGTTTTTCTGGACTGGAGTTTACAGTAATTGAACTTCCTCTTTCCTTTCTTCCCTTTCAATTTAGTTCAGGAATGGAAGGCTGAAGCCCCTCCAATATTTTGGGACTGCAGTTGTCATAATCCCCCACCCTAATCCCTATTATTATTTCTAATGGGAGTTTCAGCATTTGAAAGGCCACATGCTCCTTAACTCTGGTTTAGCTGATTTTAAAATTCTGAATATATTATAATGAAAAAATGCTACCACTAACCAGGTTCAACTGTAAGCATGAAGTTGTACACAAAGTTCCTTCCCCCTCCACATTTTAAAATTTTAGCCCTCATACTTCTATTTTAAAATCACTTGGGTCTTTTTTACTTGTGGGTTCTTGTACAGTTTTAGATCCAGTGTGGCTGCCAGCTCTGATGATATTCTCTCTTCATAATAAAATAGAGATTCTGAAGTGGTAAGCTAGGTACTACCCTGGAGACCAGGGTTCATTTCCCTGCTTGGCCATAGAAACCCACTGGGTGACATCAGGCACACATTCTCAGCCCCAGAAAACCCCGTGATAGGTTCACCTTAGGGTTGCCATAAGTTGGAAATGATTTGAAGTCACATAGCAACAGCAAACAAGGTACAGGCAGGTCCAACAAATGTTACTGCCCATGGCCAGTTGTCACTCATCCTCAGCTTTTTATTAGACAGGCTCCTCTGGTACTCTCAGATGTACTGGTCTCTAACTCCTACCATCCTGTTCTGGCTGGGGAGAGTGGGAGTTGTACTCCCATACCTGGAGAGCATTTTTTGGGGGGATCACTGTGTTAATGAGGTTTCCTCATCTTTGTGTGTGTGTGTGTGTATGAAGATCATACTTCTAGGCTTTTGTGACAACCTACAGTTTTTTGCTGCAGCGTCAGGATACTGGCTTGGTAAATGATTGTTGTCTTGAGTACCTGTGTGATTATGTATGTGTGCAAAAGTGCATAAACCAAGAAGGAGTTGAGAAGGTGATTACAGTCTTAGCCATTGCATCATGGAGATGACTGGTGATGTGTTGTGATCCATTTGCTGTGGAAAAGTTTGAGATCCCAACTCATATGGCTCATTGTGTGAGTGTCCACTCTTAGTCAGGGCAGTCAGCCAACGAAAAACAGCTGATAGGAACCAGCAGCAACAACAAGCCTCAGTCTCACAATTCCTCGTTTTAATCTAGTAGGGAAACAGACTCAAAACAAATACAAAGCATAACAGTAGTCCGGGCAGTATTCATAAATCAAAGCACGGTCAATACAATCCTAAGGCAGAGGTCAGAGACACGGCAGGAGAAATGGTCAGTTAATCACCAGCAAGTTCTGAAGGGGAATAGCTCAGCTTTGATAGTTTCAGAGATCAGCACAGCTGGCACTTAATTAACTGCTGTCTGTTATAAATTTGCTGAGATCTATGTAGGTGTTCCCTTTGATGCCTACGCTCAGCCAAGGTGGGTATCAGTAAGTAATCTTCCATGTCAGAAGAAGCAGGGCTCTCTGCTGGAACTGGCACTGCCCCCTGTTTTGTCTCTGTGGTGGATGGTACTGTCTCCACCTGTTCAGGTTCCACTGCTTCAGTCTCTGAGTCATAGTCTATGTCTAGGTCCTGAAAGCAGGGCATGACAGTCAGTTCACTGTAGCTGGCTTCCTGCCCCAGCTCCTTAAAAGAGAAAAAATGGTCTGGTAGCTTAGACGGAGCTGGCACTAAAGTGAAATAGTTTACTGAGTAGAGAAGGCCAAGGCCATAGCTCAGTTGTAGAGCACATGCTGCATGTACAGAAAGACTCAGGTTCAAGCCCACACATCTTCTGTCTAAAACCCTAGAGAGACACTATGAATCAGTCTAGAGAGCAGTGGTTCTCAAATTTTGATCTTCTAGTTCTTTGGCTTCAGTTCCCAGAAACCCCATCCAGCATGGTCAATGTTCATTTATTCCAGTGGCTGAAATCCAAATCAAATGGAGAAGCAGAGGTTGAGAACCATTGGACTAGACAACTCTGAGCTAAGAAGAGTTTCTGGTCTGAGTAGGAACAAGGCAGCTTTCTGTATTATTTTGCCTAGTTCAAATGTGGCTGCATGCTGGGTTAGCATCTGCTAAAACTGTGCTGAGAAAAAATTGTATCTCTTTGCTTTTGGGACCTTCATTTTCTCTCCTTTCCTTTTCGTTCATGAAATCAATTGAGGTATTTTAGGAGTATAGTCAAAGAAAGGGGGTTGCATTAAATGTTTGCTAATGTAAACTTGGCACTAGCGTGGCTCGTACATTCCATGGCACAAGGGAGGAGAGGAGAGTTGGGTGATTTCCTCCCCCACTCCAAATCCTTAATTGGTTCTTTTCATAAGACTTGATACACCACCTCCCATGCCGTGCAGGGCTATTGTAAGGACTGAGTTAATAAGGGATCTGGCTATTCAGTGGTTGCAACATAGTGAGGGTCTTTTATTTATTTATGAACTGTACACAGGGCATTCCTTTGCAGAGAGTTCGTTCTCTTCCCTCTTTGCATTTCCAAGACTTTTATTATTCATTTAAAAAATGTGTATCCTACCTCCCCACCCCCACCCCAGGAATTCATGGAAATGTGCATGTTTTTCCCCCCACTTCCCCATTTTTATCTTTATAATTCTGTGAGGTAGGTAGGGTTGAGAGATTAAGCTTGGCCTGTGGGTGTCCTGTAAACTCTGTGGTTGAGCTGGGTTTGAACATGTAGTAGTTCGTTGGGAGCACAAGCAGGAAGGTACTGTCGCACCCACATCCTGCTTAGGGGTTTCAAGTAACAGAATGTTGCACTAGAGGTAGGTGTTTGATCTGATCCAGTCAGAGTTCTCCTTTCCTTGTGTTCTTAGGTCTCCCCACTTTCAACCCAGCATAGAGGTAGCTAACATACTGGAGACTGGAAGAGAATTCAAAAGGAGCTTGATAAACTAGAATATTGGACTGAAAATAAAATGAAATTCAACAGAGTCTAATCCAAAATTCTACATTTAGGCTAGAAAAACCAAATGCAAAGGTATAGGATGAGGAGTACGTGTCTCAGCACTACTACATATGGAAAGGACCTTGGGATTTACCTGCATAAATAGAGCCATAGTTTCCAAGTCAAGGAAAGTAATAGTTCCGTTATATTCTGTGTTGCTTAGGACTCACCTGCCTCGTTTTAAGGAGGATATAGACAAGTTGGAGTGGGTTCAGAGAAAGGCAACAAGGACGATATGAGGTATGGAGAGCAAAACATATGAGGCAAAGTTGAAGAAGCTGGACATGTTCAGCTTGGTGAAGAGAAGACTGAAGGGTGACAGGACTGCATTTTTGAAATACCTGTAGGGCTATCACAGCGAGGAGAGGGCAGGCTTGTTCTGTGCTGCCCCAAAGGTAGGACCAGGTCTAATGGTTTTAAGTTACAGGAGGGTAGATTTTGATTAAATGTTAAAAGGAACTTTTTGACAATGAGAGCGGTTCAGCAATGGAATGAATTGCCTAGAAAGGTGATGGGGTCTCCTCTAGATGTCTTCAGAAAGAGGCTGGACAGCTACCCGCTGGGAATGCTCTAGCTGCAGATCTTGCATTGTGCAAGGGATTGGAGCTGATGGGCCATGGGATCCACTCCATCTCCATGATTTTAATGCATGACATATCACAGTGACTAGATGAAATTTATTGTTGCAGGATACTTACAGAGTTCATGCCTGGGTGATTTTAGGTCCTTGATTCTAGGTGACTTACATTTTAGGTTCAAAGATAACCAGATTGGAAATAATGGAGTTAATTCAGTCAATAGATCCTGTATATACACATATCTTTAAAGCCAGTCCACACATTACACAGAACTGGATGAGGGAGCTGGATGATTGTGGACTACTGTGCTTAAAGCTGCAAATACTAGATAATATTTTACACTCCTATAACAATTTTCAGATCCCCATGTTAGGATAAAAACTCTATCCTTCAGCTACTCCATTTCTGGAAAAGAGAGAGCCAGGGTAAGAGCTTTCTGGGGCCTGTTTTTTGTTCTTTGATTTACTATGCTGTATGCCTGTGCTAGCTGAAGATCCAGGAGTAAGCATCAGAAAAGAACTATCTGCCGGTTTTATGAAAACCCCTGTTCATCTTCCTTATGGCCATGCCGAAAACTACTAACTCCAGACATTCAGCTGTGATAAATATAGAACAAAGTATGGCACAAAACACTTGACCCTGAAACCATGAAAGCAAATACAGAATTTCTTTCCTCTGAAATCTGCTCTCCAGATCTTCTGTTATGAATGCAAATCATATGTCTTTCCTATTGGCTAGTTTTCTCTGATCTCTGAAACTGTGAGGCATTTTAGACAAAGCAGGAGCTGGGAGCAGAAACTGTGAGTATGGTGGCCTGTTGTACTTGCATGTGTGTGCCTTCAAGCTGCCTGTTGACTTATGGTGGCCCCATGAATTTCACAGGGTTTTCTTGGGCAAGAAATACTCAGAAGTGGTTTTGCCAGTTCCTTCTTCTAAAATATGGCCTACAGCACCTGGTATTCCTTTCTGGTCTTCCATCCAAATAATAGCCAGAGGTGACCCCGCTTGGCTTCCAAAATCAGGTGGGGTCTGGTGCCCGTTCTTTTACACAACCATTAAAGGGACCAAAGTCCTCTCCAGTTCTAAATCTGGCAACTATAGGCTGCATGGTGTTAAACGTGTTCCTCAGGCTCGTAAGAAACTGACCATTTTAGAAATGGCTATTCTAACATATAAAGTACTTTTGGTAGTTGAGCTGTTGATGACCTTTTGAGGCACACATTTACACTAGGGTCTGGGTAAAATACACCTAAAACAAATTGAATCAGTGGCTGAACATTTCACGTGAGTACATTTAGGGATTGTCCTCTTGTTTATTAGTTCTTGCATCAGAGTCTCCTGAATGTCTGTCTTCATGTATTCTTTGCATTTTGTAAGATTTGGGGTGGGGTGGGGGTGGAGATATAGAAACAAGAATGAAGGAGATCTTCCTTGCCATGCTTAGCGTTGCTTTCCTGAAACCATCCTTTGTAATCAGAGTTCTTATAATGACAGAACACACGGGGTGTCTTGTGCAGTGGATCCATTAGGAGAACTTGGAAGGCAGGGAGAGAAGTGCATCAAGCACAGCAGCATCATAACTTTAACTCATTGTGTCTCTTTGCATGGAACAAGCTGTTCTGACAAATGGAATGGCACAAACCTTCATGTTAGTTCCTGTTTGAAACTTCAGCATGCATTCATGCAGGGGAAGGTGGGTGATATGGGATAGGTGGGAGGGAAAGAGTGTTCACCCTAGGGTTGCCAGAGTGAAAACTGGAGAGGGCTCCTGCACTTTTAATAGATGTGTAGGAGAAGGAATTCCAGCAGGTGTTGCTTGCTACCTGGTTGAGTGACAAACAACACCTGCTGAAGTGTCCTCTTCCATACAACTATAACTTTCAATCTGACAACCTAATTCCCACCCACTTTTGATTCTGGTCCTACCCACACCTGGTTTCAGCCCATTTGGTACAGGATGTGGCTCCCAGAAGAGTATGGCCACCAACAGAAAATTCTTCTCCACTCATGCATTACAGCCTGTATTATACAGGTATACCTCAGTTAACAAAGCAAGTGAGTTCCTGGGAACTTCTTTAATAAAAACTTTGGTACCAGAGGTAGAAATAACACGAAAAGAGTAGGGATAGACTCCAACACCACAAAAAAGAAAAGCAGTTCAACTTGTTTCAGCAAACTTATTATCAAAACTAGCAATATGCACATGTGAAATGCAACAACCAAGTCAAGTAAACCTCATAAGCAAATAAAAACATTTTCAGCCTTCTTGAGACCACTGGAAAGCTTCTTCCAAAATGCACACAGGCAATTTTTTTCTTTCAACATCCTCCACCTTTCTTATGATTTTTGTTTTGGTGGCCAGACTTACAGATCTGTGCATGCACACTCTGTGTCTTTCTCTCTCAACATACTGGGGAGAGCTGGTAAGGCAGACTTATCTGTTTTCCCCTTTCTGCATTTCTTGCATGCTCAGTAAGAGATTCTGGAGGGAGCTGCTGTTTATCTTCCCTGTTTTAAGGAGGCACACACAACTACAGTAGGGTTGGCTAGAGTAAATTCCCAGTTTTTCCCAACTTAAACTGAAAATCTGCTTCTTCTGCCCTCCATCCTCCCAGCGCCAATGCTGCTAAAAACCTTGCAGTTAGAGGATAAGGAAAAAGAGGTGGTGGGGAAATATAAGAAGTATTAAAAGGAGCTTCTTTGTCAAAGGCTTTATTACTGAAGAATTCCTGTAATTCAAGCAGTATGTGCTTGTGTGCAGATATACAGGCTATACATGAAGAGGTGTCATTCTCCGTAAAGCCCATGTTTCGGTGCAGATGCTCTTTCTCTGTCTTTATTCCCAAAGCTGCTTGTCATATGGGTGGCTGAGAAAAAGATGTTTCCAATAGCAAGGCCGCCCATTTGTATCTTGGGACAGATGTTTATTTTAAAGTTTCTCCATATTCTTCAAACCACATCTTTTACATTATGGTACACATGTGTTTTCCAACATCAATCAAACAAAAAAAGGCTCTTCAGGAAGCCCACCCACTCCTATATTATTTGGCAGGGAGTTTTCACAGCCTTCTGCTGGATGACGAATAGCAGCATTAGCACAGCCTCAATACCCCACAGGCACTAGATCCCATCTGATCTTGGAAGCTAAGCAGGGTCAGTCCTAGTTAGTACTTGGGTGGGAGACCACCAATGAAACGAAGTGCAATAGGCTGTATTTGAAACCTGGCAAAACCACCTTGGAGTATTTCTTGAATACTTAGAAATATGCCTAAGAAAACCCTATATGATTCATGGGGACTCCATGAGTTGACAGGTGACTTGAATGATCTATGCACACAGCAGTATTGGTGTCTGTCTCATATAATATCAAAGTTGCATGTAGGAGATGTTCCAGCATTGATCGTGAAAGCTCTAATTGGAACAGTTTCTGTTTCCTCCACAGACTTTGGGGCGTTTCTTTTTATTCTTTTGCTGGAAGATCATTGCCACAAGTGGTCATCTAGGGTGGTATCTCTGAAGGGGTAGGCTTTCAGGATAGGAAACTGGTTTCCATTTCTCACCTGGGAACAAGGTGGTGAATAGTTCCCAGCGGCTTCTTTCAAGTGCAACTCTCATAACTTCCCAGGATAACAACTCCTATCAGGTGGTAACAGGAGCTGTTATCCAAAACATAACTCTTTCAAGCTCACTGTTAAGCAATAAAGGAGCCACAATTAGGTAAGCAATTGAGGTATGCTGACCTTATTTTGAAGAATAATCTGCAAGGCACCACATGAGTTTCAGAAATTGATGTAGTTTAACCACCCAGTGTTAATGAGAGAGGTGGCTCAGGGCTAGATTTGGACACAGTCCTATATGTCGGAGATTTGGTTCAGATACTGGATATTTGCTTCCCTGAGTATGCGTAGTTGTTGGTTTGACTTCGGTAATTGCAGAGGAAAAGAGTATGAAGATTGCTGGCTATATCTTCCTCCTTTTTCTGAGAGGTCCTTAGGGTGGTAACAGTTATTGACAAGCCTTTTTAACTACCCAACAATTCTGTGAATGAGAACACTATTATTCCACATAGCTGCATCCTGTGGAATGCTGGTGCTTGGAGTTTGGTCTGAGGCAACTCTCTGGCTGGGAATTCTAAACACGCCTCCCTCAATTACAAATCCCAGGATTGCCTAAGACAGGACCATGGCACTAGTTAAAATAGAATAATAGCACTATAATTGTGTAATGGGAAAGGGCCCTAGATGTATGCTACAGTTAAAATAAAGAAACAGCATGTACTGTTCTTGTTCACTTATTTATTCATTTTTAAATTTTATGTGTTGATTCCCACAACCAAAGACATCTTGAAGCTACTTTAAAAACTGCAGAAATCCATAATCTGTGTAGCAAAATAATATAATTCTAAGTACGTAAAACACTATTTCAAACAGTTTGCAAATTCTGTATCGTTCTGGACCATTCTATTGTTTTCCTTAGTCCAGACTGGTTTTGTTTATCATATATATTAATTGCCTCATCCGGTTCACCTCTTTCTCTGGTTTTGGAGATTTCAGCAAACAACTGAAGTTCTCAGTAGAATTCTGCACTAATTTTTCAGCTTGCACACAATCTTGGCATTTGTTAATTGAGAGCAAACCACAGAGAGGAAGTGTTAATGTTCAGAACAAGCACATGCAGTTGAACTGACACATTTTGACCCCACTGACTTTATTTTTTAAGTAATCTAGGAGGCACCACAGGGACTGTAGAAACTTGGTGCATTTCATCCTCATTGTGCTGGAGAGAGATGGCTCAGAGTAGATTTGGACACAGTCCTGCATATCAAGAAGACATGCTGCAATTATGGAATGTTTCCTTTCTAATGAAACTCAGTGCTTTGTTATTGGCTTGGCTACAGTACCTGGAGAGGACAACGCCTGCTTGGTATGCCAAGACCTCTCTTCCATGTGGGAATCTTTCAGTACATCAATGGCTACCAATGCCCTGTCTTCTCACCCAGCAGTGCTATCTTCACGCAAGGTGCAAGGCAAGGTGCCCCTGCCAGTTGGCCCTGTGTTACAGGGATGGGCAGCCCTCTGTGCTTCTTGATTTTGGTGGGCTTAAAGGCCCCATCAGCCCTAGCTACCATAGTTAATAGTGAGGGATAATGGGACCTGCAATGCATCAATATCTGGTGAGCCACAAATTGCCTAAATCTTCAATAGAGGAAGGAAATGCAATAAGATGAAGCTGAGGGATATCATCTGTGCAGATGTTATCAAAGCTTTGAGTGTCAAGGGGGTGTTAATCTTTGGAGATCTTGCGGTTAACAAGTGGTGTGACAGACTATTGGAGCTATAAATACTAAAGAGAAGTATCAAAAATGGTAACTTTTTGTGCTTGCTTGCTTGCTTTGGCAAGTGGGCCGTCAGTAGCATGTCTGAAATGTGAACCTTCCTTACTCCTTGTGTCAACTTTGCATAGGTTGTACAAAAGTTAACAAAAGTCTTTTCAGTACACGATGTTGACCGAATAGGAGTATTTCTAAACAAACAAATACTTGGCATATTTTTTGCCAAGAGAAGTTGAATTGGATCCCCTGGGTCATTTATTAAGTTTATGCTTATGTTTCTGAAGGCCAAAGACATCTTGAAGTGGCTTACAAAAAAGATACCAAAATAGTCCGTAATCAGTTATAATAAAATGATACAAACAGCAAATACATAATTTAAAACAATGAATATGCAGATCTGCACAATTTCTCTTTCTGATAGTTCTGAACTGATCTGCTATTTCCTATAATTAATCCAGTTTTCCTAACTGTAAGAGGGGCAAAGACACAAGCTCCTCTGCACTGTTGTCATTGAACTGCTTCCCTGCATTTGGGGGATTTCAGTAGGCACCAGCCGACACTCATTCAAGCTTGCTTGCACAGCTGTAAGTGCTGGAAACTTTTTTTTTAAAGCTGAGATGCTGAGCTGAATTTTGCATTGTTCTGAGGAGGGGGGAGGTACCACTGCTTATGTAGAGACATGGTATATGCTAACTGCAAACAAACCACAAAAGGAAGTGCTGTTTTGAGAGCAAGCCAGTAGCATTCAATTCTGCCTGAGGCTGGTGGGATATTTTGTTCTCTTTCCTCTGATCAGTGTGAATATATGGTAATATACAAGCTATAACACAAACTAGCAGGACGCTGCCCATCCCAGATCAACACATTGTTTTTCTCCTTCTATAGGGCTTTTGGTGTTTTCAGCAGACACAGATAGACAAGGACTGCGCCATTTAGAACTACCTCTGTTGCTGCCCTGAATTGATATGCCTGTATCTCAGTTTTGGGGGTACTGCAAAACATTTTTGTTGCAAAACAGTTGCAAAACTTTGACTCTGCTTATAGGGGATTCCACACATCAGAGTTTGTGGTTAGTAAAGCTTCTGTTGCTAATATGAGAGACATACGAGGAAGCAGTGTGATGGTATGGTGAAAGTCTTGGATTGCACATTGGAGGATCCAGTTTCTAGTCAGTACAGAAACTCACTGGGAGCCCTTGTGCCGACCACTCTGTCTCTCTTAGACTGGCTTATCTCACAAGTCAGCTATGCACTGTGTGAGTAAGAGTGAGGAGGAGGAGGAGGAGGAAAGCTTTGTGCACTTCCTTCAGCTTAAGAGTGGAAAGATGGGATGTACATGTAACTAATGAATGATATTTGTGTGGCTATGCTGCAGGACATAGAGACCTGTCATAGGGATGTGTGTGTAATACTCTGCAGACCCCCGACCTGTACTGCAGAGTCACTCCTTAAGGCGCAGCATTGGTACTAAAGCAGATGCTGCCTCTCTAGTCCTGTCTGTACAACTTGAAAGAGATGGTGACAGGGCTATAAACCAGCTCCCCAATGCTTCTTGTGTTTCCTTTCCTTCAGAAAGAGTTACGGCCTCGTCTCTGCCAAATGAAGAAGGGTCCCAATGGATATGGGTTCAACCTCCACAGTGACAAAACCAAGCCAGGCCAGTATGTCCGAGCCGTGGATCCTGACTCACCTGCTGAAGCCGCAGGGCTGCAACCGCAAGACCGTATTATTGAGGTAGGAGTTGTGGGGAAAAGGGGCAGGCTGCATTAAAGGGCTGACAGTGTAGCTTCATGTCAGTCTGAAACAAAATCACTCAAAAGTGGTATAAAAGTAGGGCAGCTAGCCAAAAAATGATAGAGCCAGTGGAGTGGTGGCTTGAGCATTGGACTACGACTCTGGAAACCGGGTTCAAATCCCTGCTCAACTGTGAAAACGCAATTAGGTGGTCTTGGGCAAGTTGCGCGCTCTCAGCCTCAGAAGAGAGCAAAGGCAAACTCACATTGAACTGATCTTGCCAAGAAAACCTCATGATAGGATCTGCCTTACCGCAAGTCAGAAACAACTTGAAGGGACACAAGTACACCAACAAAGCAAAAAGATTGCCAAGATTGACATGTTTGAGTATGGATTCTGACTGTTTTGTAATATGGAAGCCTATAAGCCCATTGTCACCGGGTGACCTTGGCCAGTTGTGTGCTGTCTGCCTCAACTACCTTGCAGGATTGTAGTAAGAATAAAGTGATGGAAGGAAGAGCCATGTATACCGCTTTGAAGAAAGACAAGAAGAAAGAAAAGATACACATGTAACCAAGAAACTAATTTTTAAAAGTACTTCATTTTCACTCCTTACTGAACATAAGTTAGGGACTGAAGATCCTGTAGTTTCAAATCACTCCCAGTATCTTGGTATGCTAACTAATAACTGCAGTATTGTCCATTTGGATGGTGGTGAATTAGACTCAAATGCAGCAGTATAGATGCTTTTAAAGGACCAGAAGAAAAAAATACCAAGTCTTGGGTCCAACAGGGCCTTTTCACTGGTAGCACCCCACCTCTTGAAGGCCTGTTTGTTTCCTGTTCAGTGGTCCCATTCAGTTCCAGTGAAGACCTTTTTAAAATTTTTCCCAGGGATTTAACGAATTTTTTTTATTGCTTTTAGATATGTGTACTCTTTTCTACTTTCTTCTGGCTTTATTTTAATTTCTTGTGCTCTTTTTAATTTTTTTCCTTCTGGTTTTATCTTGGCTTTTTTTTTTTAATTAGATGAGGTTGATAGTCATTGGTTGTACTTTATGCGTTTACCACGATGTACAAAGCTCAGAGGACCTGGGCTAACAGGCAGTATGGAAAGGCAATAAATAATGGGTTGAGAAGCTATAAGTGAAATAAGTTTTTGCCAGGCTGTGAGAATCCAGTGCAGACAGAACTTTTGCTATTGGCTCGCTTCACTAAAAGTCTTGTGAACTGCTGAACTGGGGGGAAGACAAATGTATTAGTTGCCCTGGCACCAATTACAACCAGATCTTTTATGCCGGAGCTGTTCAGGGATTAGCAGGGAAGACAGCAAAACCTCATTAAAATCAGATTTTCCTGAAGTGATTAGCACAGGATTGCACAAGCAAAGCTGCCAGGTGTGTGTGGCCAGGGATGCATGCAGGCTGGATTTGCAGGCCTGCCCCAAGCACGTGACACTTGTGTACAAACTGACAGTATGACTACCTGGCAAGCTTGGATGCATGTGTAGGCCAAAGAGGCCAAAAGCCATATTTATAATGTTGTGTTAATCATGCCCATCTCATCTTCTTCGTAACCCCATTCTTGGGTGAATCTACCAAGTCATAGCTTTTACATGCCACACAAGATGATCGCAGCCAATATTTTGCCTGGTAGATTATTATGTATTCAACCCAATGACTGTTGCTTGGTGGGGGAAGAGTTCTTCCCTCCTACCATCTTGTCCCTGCAGGAATTAGGGATGGGACGAATCCAGAATTTTCTGAATCGGAATCCGGATCTGGATCCCTGGAAGGTTCTGAGAATCCACGAATCTCGACTCTTTTGAATCCATTTTTTAAAAAGGGTTTAAAAAGCAAGGAAAAGAAGGATAATCTTGGGCAAGACACACTCTCTCAGCCTTAGCAAAAGCCTGGGCAAAGGCAAACCTCCCTCTGAAGAAATCTGGCCAGGACCATTGTCATAGTTTTGCCTCAGGATCTCCCCAGATTACAAATGACATGAAGGCCCTTTCTACACAGGCAGGAAAATGTGGATTAATCCCACATTTTCCTACCTGTGTAAACAGGACCACATATTACAGTACAGAGATAATCCAGGTCAAAACTAGATTTTCTTTGCATAGCTCCTTCTGGCATCCTGGGGTTTGTAGTTTGATGATGCGCCAGCACACTTTGGCAAAGAAGGCTGTGACACCTTGTAAAACTAGAAACCCCAGAATTGTGTATGAAAGAGCTTTGCAGGGGAGCGATGCAAAGAAATGTTCAGCTGTCCTTGAAATCTCAAGAAGACTGTACCTTCCAGTCAAGTCTCAAGTCCTGCAACAAGGAAGGCACTTAAAACACACAAACAAACAAACAGCCTCTAGTCCAATCTCAGTTCTGCACCCTGCAGTCTCAAGAGTCAAGTCTCAAGTCCTGCAACAAAGAAAGCACTTAAAAACACACACACATACATACAAACAAGCCTCTAGTCCAGTCAATTCTCTACCCTGAAGTCCTGCAAGGGACACTCATGTCAAATCTCTAGGCCTGTCTCAACAATTCCCAATCGCTACCCTCCAGTCTCAAATCAAAAAATAATACAGATTGATGTATGCTCAATAAACGATTCTGGAGGCAGCTACTGTTCACCTTGTTTGTTGTAGGCAACACACACTCCTCTTATAGAATCAGGTAGAGTAGAATCCCATTCTTTCCCAGCTCAAGTTTTTTGGCATTCATTGTTTACCACAGACATGCTGCTGCAACACAAGACCAAAAGTCTGTGTTTCTCCAGCTCTCCTTTGCAACCTTTCCAATGGCAATGCTGCTTATAAATTTGCAGCTAGACAGAGGAAAAAGACAACAAGGGGTTGAGAAGCATAAAAAGACTTTCTAAAAGGGAGCTTCAAAACGGGTTAACTGAAACATTCATGTATTCAAGACACAGAAACTAAGAGAGGAAGTGGCATCATGACAATCTTAGTCCCAGAATTGACCAAAGAAAGCTGGTGAAGGGGAAACTGGGCTGGCATGGTTTGCATGGAACCCCTGAACCCCTTTTTGCGGTCTTTGGAACCCCCTGGGACATTCCCACAAGCTCCTAGACACACACCCCCCCACAAACTGAATTTTGCTCCTCTGTCCCTCACCTCCCAAACCCTATCCCAAAATTACCTTGCAGAGGGAGGCAGCAGCAGGGAGAGGCAGCACTAGGGGCACAAGCATCAGGTGGGAGAAATGGCGGCCTCCAGTGCGTGTGAGGCTTTATGCCGGTCTGCTGGCCAATCACCTGTGCCCACGTTGGGTGGGGAACATGTGAGAAGCGGGATCCCATCCTGGTCCTGAGTTTTCGGCGTCCCGGTTTCCTAAGTTTTCAGATGTCTCGGTCTCCCAGGTTTTCAGGTGTCGCAGTCCAACAAACTGTTTAAGTGGCGGATTCAAAAGATTCTGTTTGCCTATTTTGGCACAGGGATTCGGATTCCCGAATCTTGAATCCCTGCCAAAGATTTGAGGATTCAGTTGGCCCATCCCTAGCAGAAATGCATAGGTGACTACCTGATTGTGGTGAGTCCCATGCCTGTAAAAGCATCTGAGACTGGCTAACTGTGAAACCAACAGCTGATATAGCTCAGGACTGTTTTCTGGGACAGCACCTTTCCAAAACCATTCAAGTGCTTTCTTCCCAAGCTGCTGGCAAAATAACTTTTTTATGAGAGATGCCCAGGATTGATTTTGGAACTATATGTTCACAAAGCATGTGCTTTGATCCACTGAGCAACAGTCTCAAAAACTGTAGCCTGTTTTTCCTTACTCAGTGACTGCTTGGGCCTCCTGACCTCCTCCTGCATTTGGACTAAGTTTCTCGTACAGCTTTTATACAGTTCAGCTACATGGGAAGTACAGATGGGGCAATTTATTGGACAGCTACACTTATATGTCATTAAGCTCTATAGTGCAGGTCTGTCTGAATTTCTGAAAATTGAAAGAACTCCAAGTGAAGCTGAAGCAAAGTAGGAATCATATTGCATCACAGTTCACATTGTCACTCACTGTCAATTCTACTAGCTAGGGTTGATAGGAGCTGCAGTTCAGCACGATTCGAAGGGTTACACATTACCCACCCTGATTTAATATGACCGAACTTCATGCAATATGACCAAACCTCATACCCAGTGAGATTCTCCTCTGCCTTCTCTTTGAACTGAAGTCAGATTTGCTGGCACTCTACCATTAGGATGAGTGCTTGGGCTGTTGCTAATATAGAAAATATTCTGGGATCAAACCCAGGCAATCAAGTTCAAACCCAGATAGAGTTCTACTACTTCTTATGCCAGGATTAGAGAACCAGGAAACACACTCTTGTTGGACTGTATCTTCCCTTGCAGTCAGTGGTCAAGAATTTTGAAGGTTGTAGTCTGGAAACATCTGGAGGGCCACAGGTTTTCCACTCATTAGGATCTATGCTGGGACAGGTTTGCCTTGTTTCTCTTGCTGTGCTCCAACCACATTCCTTCCTGGCCTGTGTGCTGCATCATGCCAGGTGCTGAGCCCCAGTGATTAGCAACCAGGATGCAGCTTCATGCTTCTGGTTAAAATGCTTTTGAGGCAGCTTTTCTGAGAAGCATAGAAACCTCAGACCTAGTGATTAAGAGTGATAAAATAATCTGTAGCAGACTGCTGTTGCCACATTTCCTTCTTCCTCGAAACTTTGGGTGGTGGAAGACGGGGATAATTGTTGCACGGCAACACAAACTGGTGTGGAGTTTTTGCTGTGCCAAGAATTTCAAGTTCTGATCAGGATGATTACTTCAGCTTATTGGAAAATTTCACAACATTGCAGTGACATCACTTCAGTCATTTCTTTAGTGTTGGTTTTGAGAATGTTCTGGGAGGCTCTGAAATTCCTTGGAAAGCTGCTGAGGACCTTTCGGTGGGTGAACTAGCAATAGCAGTGGGTTTCTCCGAAAGGCAGGTTCTCACCACCGGTAGCCTTCCCCTTGGAGGAGTGTGCTCCATACAAAGTATCCCAGTGCCCTCTGCAGTGTGCACTCAAAGGAGGTGCTTTGGGGTTCTTCAGCAGAATGGTTTCTGTGGAAAGGGTCCCCCGAGGTTTGAGGTGGGGTGCAGTTTTGAAATCAGAGATTTTGGTGTGGATACATGGAATCTCCTGGTAGAGCTCTCAGGACTTTGTCATGATTTCTGACAGGAGTTTGTCAAAGATTTCTGTTTCAGTTGTTCAATAGTACTAAAGATAAGATGCTCCCATGTAGCCATCCCTTAGAATATACTGTTGAAACAAGGAAACATTAGAGTAATCACAAGTGGCTTTTTCTGTAGAAAGACAGTGAGCAGCGTTGAGTTCTTTGTGGAGAGGGACAGGGCTTGGTGAGAACACTATAGGGCTGATGGATTATTCTTGCAAGCGGAATTTGACCCAGGGACCAGAGGTTCTCCCTTCTCTCTCCCTCTCTCTGTGTTTAGGAAGAGCATGCCATCTAGCAGAAGCTGTGCCATTACTGAACATTATATAAGCCATCTCAGGAAATCTGCTAAGAGGTACCTGTCTAAATGCGTGTTGCTTTGTCTCATCTCAAAACACATTGCTTCTTCCTGACAGGTGAATGGGATATGTATGGAAGGCAAGCAGCATGCGGATGTTGTTTCAGCCATAAGATCGGGTGGAGATGACACCAAGCTGTTGGTGGTGGATAGCCTGACGGATGAATTTTTCAAGAAGTGCAAAGTCATCCCTTCTGAAGCACATGTGAAAGGTGAGGCATCATCTGTTTGTAAAAGAGTTTGTCCCAGCATCCAAGGAGATTTTTTCCCCATTATTATTATTATCATCAAGTCTTGCCTCAAGTTTGCAAAAAATGCTGTCCCCTTCCGTCTTCCCTTTCCGAGGAGCCAAATACTTTACCCCTAAAAGTGCAAAGATGAAGAAGGCAGTGGCAGCCAATCTTCCAAACTCCAGAGGAGTGTCTCTTTCTGCTAGGGATGGGATTGGGTTTACCGCTTCCAGGATCCCCAGTGGGAAAGTGATTGTATACACGGCTTGCTTATGGGTACTTGTTGAACTCTTGGGAAGGTTCCTTTCAAACACTGGCAAAAAGCTTGAGCCTTGATGTGTATTTGATTGGAATCCTTGATTCTTTGACTGCTTTGAGGGCAACCAACACAGTGTTCATGTATCCCTATTGAGGGAAAATGACTTAATTTCTGCTTAGAAGGTAAGAGGAAATCGAGTTCCACAAGACCCCTTACATGCTTTCTGGGTTAATTTGGTGAAATAATGATCAGTTTCTAGTTTTGAGTGTGTATGTAGTCACTGATTTGAAGAGGAATATTTGTAGTACACAAGTTTGGTGCAGTTGTATATTTATTGATTAGTTATGGTTATATACCACCTTTCTTCCCATAAGCTCAAGGTGGCATATGTTGCTATTTTGCTCCCCACTTTATCCTCAAACAGCCCTGTAAGATTTGAAAAGAGTTATTGGCTGAAGAATGTCCAGTGAGTTTCAGGCCTTTGTAGGAATTAGGACCTGGAACCCTAAACTTTAATCCACCTCTCTAATCTCTGTACCACATGTGATTTTGTGTAATGCTTGACTTTGAAAATCACAGCATAAGAAATTAGGAGCCAGCCTTGGGAATATGTGCCCTTGCTTCCCTATTCCTTTGCTGGCATTAAGCGTGACTTAAAATTGTGCATGCCTAGACGATGAATGGAATTGCTTTGTCAACCAAAAAGCACAAATATGGTTTAAAATATGATTACAAAATGAGCATAAGCATAAACCATGGCTAATGCAGAGACCAGTGTAATTTTGAAAGATAGTAGAGAAGAGGGAATGTGTGTCCTCAAAGCAGGATCCCTCATCATAAACCAGAGTTTTGGAAACCCAGGTGTAACAGACTGGCCACATGTGTTAAGAATGGGAACACTTTTCTGTCTTTAATGACCTCCATTGTGTGAACTAAAAGGTGCTCAGTGTGTGCTGAGGCACCTCCTACTGAATGTCTGCTTCCTCCCTTTTAATTCTGTCAACGGTGTCAGTTACCCTTGCTCTGTTTGTAGGTTGTATTTTTATAGCAAAGTCACCTTTTTCCTCATGTCTCCTATGTAAACTTTTGTGTTTATTATTTATTTATTTGTATTTATCGAATTTATGCCCTGACTTTCTCCTGGGATGGGATCTAAGGCAGCGCCTGTAGAATTGGAGCCTCTAAGATAGGGGATAGCTTGGGACTGTGATCACACTATTACAGCCAACATACACCTGTGAAGTTGGATAGAAGTAAGAATTCTATAGATCAGAAGGATCTACATAGCCATTGTCTGTTCCACTTTAAAACTTGGTGCTGGGAAGAAATTGTGAAGAGGAAGTCTTCTCAGTATAGTGTTTGCCCGTGATAAAGCAGTTTGGAAAGAATACGTTAACACTTTTTAAATGCTTGTGCCAGATACATCTTGAGTTGAGTGGCTTCTTTTGCAGAAAATAAAATAATGAATGCCTCACCTTCACATTTAAATAAATTTTCTAGGGTGGATTGCATATGAACAATTAAGTCTGACCTAATTAAAAAGGCAAATAACAGCCATGTTGAAATAAGATCAATGTGGTTCTGCAGTGCAGAATGTTAAAAGGGACATATAAATGAAAAGGGTGTCTCTGGCACTGGAAAGAAGGGCTGGCACCTGCAAAGTTTCCCTGGGGCTTGTTCCATAAATGAGGGGGGCACAATATTTTTGGTCTGCAACTGCAACTGTTTGAGGACCATAAGACTTGGGGAAGGGGCTCAGAAGCTCACATGGAAATGGATAAGCCTCTTAATTGTTTGAAGGGAAGGAAAAAAACTTTCAGAGTTCTGGAACCCAGGGATTCTTTAACTGGAGATGCTGGTGGCTCAACCTGTTGGTTGAACTCTATGTCTGCTTCCCTGCAGATGGTTCTAGTAGGCAAACTCTTACCCCCTGAGGTACCATATCCCTTCCTTTTCCTGGACATGCTCTCTTTTTTCAGAGGTAAAATTTCTGTCGGGGTAGATTTTTCCGATGTCTACGGCTACTTCACCACCTGCCTGCCGACATCACCACCTCCATGCTGCTGGCTTCATTGAGAGCTCCACTAGGCAAAGGAATGGAGGCTGGCCTGGTGGAGTGCTGAGAGAGAGAAAGTGACAGACCAACTTTGGGGTGTTTGTTGTTATTGCTTAAATACAGCGGAAGCTAGGAGTCTGTCTAGTAGTCATTTTTACAGCTTATGTAGCAAGAGCATTAAAACTGAGAGTCATCATATTAATCAGTGGATTGAAGCAGTCAGTAAATGTGTCCTCTATTTTGCTTTTCAAAATATAGTAACCCTTTGTTACTGTCCAGATGTTTTGGACTACCCTTCCTATGAGTCCCCAGCCAGCAGGACAAGTGGTCAGGGTCTGTCTGGGAGTTTCACTCCAAATTTTCTGGAAAACCCCAAGGTGTCTACCCCAGCTGGACAGCTTCTGAGGGTCAGTAATGAGAAGACATCCCAATTTCCACCCATATTATTTTCATATCTTTTGATTTCTGAATCGTTTGCACAGCTGCCTAAGACAGATCTTGCATATTTTTGCATCTTCAAATATGACAGAATATGGCATCTGCTGTGTTCGTTTCTTGCCATGTGCATTAACCACATGGATAACAACATATACCTTCCTGCCATTTTGTTTGTATTGACATGCTTGCCATCACCAACCAAGAAAAGCTAATGTGTAGATATGGTGTCTTTGTGTACCAGGGCTGGGAAATCTCTGGTCCTGGTGTCCTGCTCTGGCCCTCTGAGGTTCTCCAGACAGCCACATCACCTTCCTCTTCACACTGTTTTGGTTTTCCACCTCTTGTACAGGTTTTCCCCTGAAACAAAAGGCTAAAATCACTCTCCTAATTCTTAATTACTGGCAGTAGCAGATTTAAGCTAAAACATGCTGCTGTTTTTGGTTCTACCACTTTGTCTTGTTCTCATGGGAACGTGAGCCCTAAGAGCCTCTCTCAGCTGCCTTTAGGCTGAGGTTCCTTGTTCTAGGCTTAGCTTGGGGGCAAGAGAAGATGTGCTGAGAATCCAGGCTGGTGAGTGTTCTTAAGTCACTGTCTGGGCCAGTCCTGGGCCAAGGACTTGGATCTATTGGTTTGAGACTTCACTAGATCCCATCCTGCCCTCTACTGCCAGGGTAGGAAATCATTGACCCTCCAGATATTTTAGACTACAACCCTCATCAGTCAACACCCAACATGGCCAAAATTGAGGGACTGTGAGTTTTATAGTCCAAAAATCTCATCAGCCCTACTTTACAAGAGAGTTCAGTCATCTGTTGTATAGTGTGTTCAGCTGCATAAGGGAGCTGAACTCAGCAAGAGCTGAAGAGGTCCAATCCTGAGCCGCCTCTCCCTGTCATCTGTTCCTAACTGGGTCTCTCTTATGCAATATGTTCTCAAAACTTCGGTAGCCTGCTGTGGGATCCCCTGTGGTGACAGGTGGGTGGGGAAGAATAAGGGAAGCACTGCATAAGTGATTAGTGTGCTGGGACTCTGAGGAGTGACATGACAAGGAAGCTGGAGGAAGTGCTCTGGAATCTCTTAATTAATCTTGTTAACCTCCACATTTCCCACCAAAATAGCCTATTGTTGGTGCTGTAGATAGTTCTTTAGTGGGCATACTTGTTCAGCATGTGGCTTCCCTGAATGATAAAGATGCTACAGACCTGGAAAAGACCTTTTGAGATTTGCAGGAGGGTAGAGAGGTTAAAAAGAGCAAGAGTTCAATCTGCTGTGTGAATCGGCTTGTTCTGCTCTCTTCTTCAAGGCTCATTTCCGAGCATGGGTGAAAGTTTTCACTCTTGTCTGATCAACAAAAGAAAAGTGTCCCACAAAAGTCCTGTTCTTGTCATGCATAAATGCATATATTCAGAGCAGTGCGTATTGAACTGAAAACTGGGTACAGTTTCTGAGTCCATCAACTAAGAAAAATGATAACATTAAGATTTCTGAAAGTGAAGTATATTAGTTGGGGAGGAAAAAAAGAGAGCAAATCCTTGCTTCCAAACCCACAGTATACAGAGCAAGCTTCTAGTCTCTATAGCTGCTAAAATGAGTTTGAAGGTATCAGCAGTGCCTGGAAAAAAAGACAGAAGGTGAGCTAGAGAAGACTTCTAATGATAATGATGAATTATTACCTGTGATTGAGGCAAAGAACAACAGATTAAAATACAACACATAACAGTTAAACACCTAACACTAGCTTAAAAGGGTACATCAAACCAATACATACTAAAAACAACTAATCCATACTTTATACACTTGCAGAAAGTAAGAAATGAGACTACAGAGTGCTGCAGGGTTCTATCTTACACCATCCAGGACTAGCAGACTATGAAATTCTGCAGAATTAAAGACTGGTAGTTAACTTCATCTCCCACCCCACCTATCTTTATTTTGTAGTGTGATTTAGAATACAAGCTAGAGAGCAAGGTAGGGGAGGGAGCTGTGTTTGGTTGATCTGTAGCCTACCCTAGGACGAAGGTTGGGAGTATGGAGCGGAATTATAAAATCCCTTAAATACACACAGTAAGCTGGTCTACACAAATATTTTCTATTTGTGTTGATTTATACAGGTGATGGAAGGCAACTTTTTTTCCCGCCAGATTGAGGCTACACTGGTACAGACTCAATGGCAGAATCTCTCTGTGTGTCCCTGGGTGTAGTGTGTCTCCTCCTGCATCTCTGCATGCCGCTCTCATTTTGACCTTATAGTTTCCTAAGGGCCACAAACTGAGAAGTGCAGTTGAAAGGCCCGAGTCTTCCTGGAGCCCTTGTTTTTTGTTTCTCAGCCTGTCAGTGGCTTTGATCAAATGGTTTAATCTCTATTGTAGCACCTCACCAGCAGCGCATTTTGCTGTTTCTCACACTGCTAAGGGCCCTCTTCTCATCCAGTGCTTGCCTGGACCCCTTTCCAGTTTCATCCACAACCTCCTCCTAGAGCAGGCCCTGTGCAACTCATTCAGCTGTCCAGCTCTGCTAAGAAACAGGGCTCAGTGGGGTGGGATGGGATAGGATAGGATAGGATAGGATAGGATAGGATAGGATAGGATAGGATAGGATAGGATAGGATAGGATCAGTGTTGCTGCCAGATTTTGACACAGGCCCTGTGGTTTATTGCCATGAAACTGCAGTGCCAAGTTACTGAATTGGCAGTAGTAGGAGGTGTCTTCCTGTTACAAACTCTGCCTTCCAGCGAGAGGCTTTCTCTGGAAAAAAGTTAGAACTGGAAGGATTAAATTCCACTCTGCCTGCCCATGCTTGCTGTGATCCTGACAATTCAAAGCTTTACCTCCCAGCTGCTACTACACATGTATTTTAAAAAGGTCCTACCTCTTAAATGCAAGGACTGTCCCTAGTTTAGTTTGTCCCTGAACTCGAGCTGCCATCTCACAAACCCAGAGCTACACTTGAAGCAGTCAAGAGGCAGCCCTTGATGTTCTTTCCAAGGGGATAGTCTTCTTCATATGTGGTAGTCAAAACAAGAAAGGGTCCTGTGACATCTCAGGCTGAACACACTGATTATAGCACAGGCTTTCATGGACTACTGACTACTGACTGTTCCATTTGATTAAGTGGACTATATAGTCCATGATAGGGGTGGAAAGGATATTAATTCGTTCCAGGATTGAAAAGTGGGTTCCTGACTCCATGGGAGGAATAATAGACCAATAAGAACCTTGCACAATTTTCTCCCTGTCTTCAGATGTCTCAAAGTGTTGTGGTGGAGTTATTTTGTGTAGAAAAACATGTGTGTAGAAAAACTTGTGATACATCCTTATATGCAAAGATGAAATGGTTGAGGATTTTCATCTCTAGTCCCTGCAGGTTCATGCTATTGTAAATTTGTACTCTGCTGCTGTGGCTAGTCTGTTAAGTTTGTTAATCTTTTCTGCTTGAATGCTAAACATGGACTGCTAAGATGTGACAACCAGAAAGGGAACCAGAATAAGTTACTATGGGATTTGAATAAACAGAGGAACCTCTAGGCTAGTCCAAAGTTCTGCCTCATACAAAACATAAGGAGGGACACACTTTCTCTTTTCATATAACAAAGAATACATTGTCATTGAATTCCTCAGCAACCTTTCCATTTAGCCCTCCTGTATCTTTTGTGTCTTTGGCAGCTATACCTCAGAATCAGCTAAATAATGGATGGCAAACCACATTTAAACAGAGGGCTGGCTGCTTCCTTTGAGCATCAAGTAATGCAATACACAAGGTGGATTGTGGCAGGCTGATCCAACCTGCTACTGAGGTTGTGTTTGCATTTCCTGATGTAGATCATTGCTTTGCATTGAAGCAAATTTTGCAACAACAATGCCCATAGTTAGGCTATGACATGGAGTTTTAGAACTGGGTTTTCTCAGAAATACATGATATGTTAGCCTGAATACAACACAAAGTTGGGTATTTTTATGCATGTTGAAATCAGAGGATTTAAACATGTCTAACACTGCACTGGCTTAAGGTCGTATATGTTTCTAGTTTGTATAACTGGATAACTCTGTGAGGACCTGGAGGGGATAATTTAAAAACTTCAAAGTGCTTGAAGTTTGGATGGGGGGTCCTTTTGGATTGAAGAGGTGTGACCTCAGTTCCTGGAGGCCTCATGATTGGGAAAATGCAAATCCTTGCAAAAATCTCATGCTGGTGGGGCATCAGAGGAGGGTGCAGAGCATGAACAAGGTCTGCATGGATGGCCTGGATTCTGACTAGGTGTCCTTGAATGGAAGAGCTCCTTCTGTTCACAGAGAAGAATGAGATCCAGAGGGGGTCCTATTGAAGGAAGCAGGAAAACCATTTTTGCATCCTGATGGTGCTGTTCTAGCAGATCCCCCAATTCTCTCAATCAGATCTTTTGGAAACACTGAGTTCAGTCTCAGGGTAGCTACCATCCAATTATACTATACTTTGTATTTTATTTTTAATATTTATGTATCCCATCTCTGCATGAACCGAAGTTGTCCAACAAAATAATCATGCAAGAACATAACTGAACTATGTTGAGATCATATTGCTCCAATACTGAAAGACCTGTACTGGTTCCCAGTTGTTTTTCTGGCTCTAGTTTAAGGTGTTGGTTTCAGTCTTCAAAACCCTAAATGGCTTGGGGCCTGATCAACCAAGAGACTGCCTGACTCTTTAGGAACCTGCCCTCATTATTAAGATCTTCAGGGTAGACCCTCTTGAGAATACCATCCCTTATGGAGACACACTTGATGGACACATGGGAGAGGCCCCCCACATGATGAATAGTGCCATCTAATGAGAACTGCACTCAGTTCCCATTCTTGCAGCTTTCAGGAAGGGTATGCATATGCATCTTTTTAATCTGTCCTTCTAAACTGTGTTAAACTGGGAAAATTCAGATGGAGATCTCCATTTTCACATTCTTTCTGTGTTGTCTCTTTACTAAGTCCAGCCTACCACACAAGGTTATTGTCAGAATATACAGTCATCCATCCACATTCGCTAGGGTTCAGGGCACAGGACCCTCGTGAAAGTGGGAAAACTGTGACTAACTCTAGGCTCTCCCAAACCATATTTTAACACACACAAAAAAGTATGATCACCCTATTCAACCCACTCTGGATTCCTTTGAGGCATCAGGGTTCCTTCACAAGGCAGAAGTGGGCGACTGGTGGGGCTCACTGCCACCTCCACTGCTGCCCCACACCATTTTTAATAGGGACTTACAAGCCTCATTCTCAGTTTCTCAGTCTCACGAGGCTTGCAGTCCCTATTAAAAATGGCATAGGGAGGCAGCAGAGGTGACAGTAAATCATCCGTGAATAATCAAATCCACAAAAGTGAAACCTGCAAATGTGGGGGGATGACTGCAATGACAAAGTGGGCAAGACCATTTGGACTACCCTGTGCTCCTTGAAGGAAGGGTGGGATTTTTATAAATGTTATTAATAATAATCTAAGCAGGAATAATTGCATGAGTCTTTCTAGATAATCTTTCAACTTAATGTTTTTAATGTGACTGATGGCTTTTTTAAACTTTTGCAGTAGTTTAAGAGTGATTGGTTTTAACGCAAATGTTTAGCCATCTTGGGTCCTTTACTGGCAGAAAGGGGAACCATAAAAAATGAAGCAAAACAAACTAAACTGTATGGATATTTAGTGATTATTGATTATTATGATGATTCTATGATTTTCCTGTTTCAATTGTTTTTAGTGTTATTAGCCATTTTGGCTATTTGGGTATTTTGTTTACTTTTTGGTAGAAGGACAGGATGAAAACATAATAAATAAAGTACAGCAAATATTGTCAAAAGACAGCAAACCAGCCAGCCAGTAAGTGGGATTAAAACAGATGCAGGACAGCAGATAAAACACTAATAAAGCAATATAAACTCTAACAAGTGCAAGCAGGCAGAGAGGGCGGTTCCCAGAACTTTCATTAATTGTTAACACAGAAGGGCATGAATGCACGCGAGGGTGGGGGACAAAGGGAAACCAGGGCCAATTCTGCACTAGACTATTATAGTGCTATGATTCCACTTTCAACATCCTATGGAAACCTGGGGTTTGCAGTTTAGGGAGTATGGAAATGGCCCAGGTGGCAGGAGGGGGCTTATAGGCTTGGCAGAAAGGTTTCATTGCAAGGGCTGCTGGTGGTCCAAAGGTACATGCGGTAATCCTAGGATTCATGTGTCAACTGTGTGCACGCATATGCGTATGTGGGGGGACCAGGAGACTCAATTTCTCCCACAGAAGCCCATGAACCAAACACATTTCTAGACCCAAATAACAAAACTATTTGGTCTGTCTTTTGACTCTACGAGTGTGTTTGGTTCATAAGCTCAGGACCTGCAACAAATTTTGATACTTTATAACTGCATTGCCAGTTGTGCTATTCAGTTTGACAGCTGCTGGTTGGCAACAACTCCGAGCTTTCTGGTCTTGGGCGGTAGCCTTCTCTGGCTCATGCTCACTCATTGCCAAAGACTGAACCCTGGACCTTTGGACTTGCAAATAATCTTCTTACACTTTGGTTTGGCTACAGCCCTTGCCATCTAGCACAACTCTTTGCCAAAGTTAGGCTGCAGAGGAGCAAAGGTTCTTTCTAGAAATCCACTCCTGAAAAAAGATTGAAGTGTGTGGCACTGGTGGTATCATTTCCCTTTTAATAGCAAACCTTTGCTACTCCCTCACCCACTTACAGCTGTAGGAAGGCACCTTCCTCACATGATGCTAGATTATAAGTGCACTAACAAATGTGTGGACACCACTGGGAGATGGTATGGTTGAGCGGCCAGAGTGTTGGGCCTGGACTAGTAAAATCAAGACTGAAATCTCGTCAGCCACTCACAGTCTCAGTCCTTCTTTTTTAAAGAGCAGCCTATTGCATAGGGTTGTTGTGAGGATATAATGGAAAATGGGTGAAGCCATGTAGGCTATCCCGAGCTCCTTGAAGGCGTGGTGGAATTTTAAAAACATTGTTAATGACTGTGTGGGCTGGAATAACTTCATGGTTTTTCCCAGCTGACCTCTACCATCTTGGCTGGTGGAAGGACAGCCCAAGACTGAAACTGCTTGTTTAATTTTGACAATCACACCTACCTACCCACCCATCCATCCAGTAAACTATATGGGATATTGACCTGGAGGAAGCATCTCCATGTGTACATGGGCCCCTATTAAGATGGGTGGTTGGGACAGAACTGGAAGGTCACAGTGGAAGTTGCTCTGCTTGTTCTAGGCTGCTGGCATTTTTATGACAGATGTGCTAATTAGCAGAAAGGTTGTAAAGAAATCCATTTAGATGAAATCCTTCTACTAACTGCATGTTTTTTGTTCTGGTTTTCCTTCTCAGGTCCCTTGCCAGAGCCAGTTGCCAATGGCGATGTGGAAAAGGTAACGCTGCTGCCAAGTACATAGTTTATTTTATGAGCATTATTTGTTGTGAAAGGGCCACTTCCAGTGCGACAGATGGGTTTTTCTCTCTCCCCATCTCATCCTCATCTAAGAAAATCCATAAAACAGGACATCCAGGTTCCTGGGTGATTCTTAGGTCCTCTCAGTGTACCTTTGTTAGGAAGTTGTAACTGGCCTCCCAAACACATATACCCAGTAAAGTGTGTGAGCCCTGCTTATGGTGAGATCTTCATCATGGAGTTTTAATCACCCTTGCCTTTCCCCATGTGGAAACTCTATCCATGGAGAAAACAGGAATTTTAAGAGCAGCCCTTGACTGCTTGCCAAAGCATTAGTAGGTAGCATTTGCATGTGTGCAAATATCTCCTCCAAGCCAGTAAGGGAGGCCCAATGCTTTGCCATCTTTCTGATTCTTGATATTTTTTGCTTCAGAGCAGAGCTGACCTCTTGGCAGAGGATGGGAGGGTAAAGCCCTCGAAGGCATGTCACTCATTTCAGGGCCTACCTCTTGTCACAAGAACAGAATGGCCCATTCTTCACCCTGTGGGTGGAATCTCACAGCCAGGCTTGCTTTCCCAAAAGGACATGTTACTTCCAGTCTGCTTTGAAAAAACAAAACCTAATTAAATACAGAGCAGAAAAGAAGCCTCATTAGAACCTCAAAGGAAGGGCAGGGGGTGATGAATTTTAACATATATTAATGGGACAGAGTGAAGATATTCCCAGAGTAAAGCCAAACTGACTAGAAATATTAAAATATACATACATACCATACAATTTCTTTTTCTGCTTTGGTTGAACAATAATCAGCAACCCAGTTTAGAAAACAAAGTGGCTATATTGCATAATGAACTGATAATCCTGGCTTCCATGAGAGATAAAATAGCAATTGCTTTTGAATTGTATACACATTTCTCTAAAAACATGATAGATAACCTTTTACTTTAAGGCAGCAACTGCAAAAGACTCTGAAATGTAAACTGTTTGTGATTCCAGTACTTGGGGCAGTATTTTTTTTTCCTGACTATAGCCAGTGATCTCCTGCCCTCCCTCTTTTTAAGCTGTGATTGAAAGTTTATCAAAGCCCCACCTTGAATATATCATCTTGCATAATTTGGGCTAGTTAGGATGCAACATTAAACCGCGTAGTGTAAAGAATGTTTGTAGTTAGGAATGTAAAGAAGCAATTCTCACCTTAGGCTATGGAGAACATTCATGGATCTGGGCATAGGAAGCAGGGGTGCAGTGGAAGTAGCATCTTTACTAGCTTTCTTTAGTTGCTTCCCTGCCCAGCTTATTTGGTTTTTAGCTCCTACATACATATGTACACACACACACACATGTACGTGTGTGTGTGTGTGTGTGTGTGTGTGTGTGTCTTAATAATGTTTCATACAAAACAAGTTTCTGATACAGCTATCATATATTTTCCTCTTGTTACATTATCTTTGCTCATCTAGTGGTGGAATGAATGCCAGTGAGACACTGCTAGTCAGCTGTCCCTGTTGCATATCAGATGTTGAGGTGTTCTGCATCATTGACTTTAGACTCCCTACAGCTAGCACAGTGGGGGCTGTCTATCAATTGATCAATGATGGTTGTGCATCCGTCTCTCAGGAGACGAGTAGGTTTCCAATCCCACTCCAACTTAAACTAAGTTTTTGTTTTAACTGTGTTTGGAATAGATCTACTGGTTGCCTGCTAAAAAGAAAAAGGAATATGAAGGTGCAGTTGGTCATGTCAAAATAGCTATTTTTGTTTATGGATCCCCATTTCTTGCAAGAAAGCCACTCGGATTGTATGTGGGGCACATGCCACTCTGCATGATAGCAATATTGTCACAGAAAACTCAGAAATGGAAAGCAAATGTCTTAGAAGGATATTTTGTTTTGCACCTAGAAAGAATGGTGATATTATATAGTTTCTGTTTGGTCTTAAATGAATTGTTATCAGATGTCCAGAAAAATAAAATCTTCTTCCAGCCTTCTAATAGTGCATGATTTTTTTCACAGTGCAGGAATAAGTTATTTTTTTTAATCACTCTTAAAAGCAGGGCTGGAGGGTCTCATCACTTAGCAGTACCAGCCCTTCTGCCTGTACCCTCCTTCCTCAGTTAAGTGTGTAAATAGAGATAGAAATGGACTCACATGTTTCCTCCCCGCCCTGCTAGGCCAGGAAGCTTGGAGCTGGCTGTTAAGCATTTTTTTGGACAACTAGTTGAGTAAGATTCTCCCCTGTCCCATCTCACAGCCAGGGGGGAGAAATATCAGATGCTGGCAGTCCAACCCGAAAGCCAGTGGGAGCTTGGCTCCAACCTACCTAATCATGATCAGAAACCATCCTAGCTGTTCTCTTGAGGACTCAAATAGCTGGCCATATTCCAGCCAGGGACTGGAAGCATAATTTGTGTCTAAAAAGCTTTAGAGGATAGAAACATTTCCCCTTGGTCACTTCTCTACCTCCTCTTGTCAGAGGCAGAGCACAACTGGTATTTAATCTTTCTCAGGGATGTAAAGCCCGTTGCTTGTCAGCCAAGGTCCATCCAGTAGATGATGTGCTTAGGAGCAGGTTTTTCTCATGCCCCTGTCTGCTTGTTCTCTTTTGAGGAAGAGGCAGACTGGAGGTCAGTCACCATGGCCATCCACATATCTAATGAGCATGTGAGGAGGAGGAAAAGCCCTTTGACTCTCCCAACTGGATTCCTTTCATCTCTGTGGTTTTCTATGAACTCTTCCCTGGCTGTCTTTTTTTTGGGTGCTCCTGATAGTTGAGACATTCTGGAGAATGCTGCCAGGCAGCCTGGCATTCTGTATCTCGCCTAAAATCAGATCTGCACCAATTGCTGTCCTGAAAAATGCAAACCAGGTTGGTGGATAATGGAGGGTGGGGAGAACTCTGTGTGTGTGTGTGTATATACATCCATCAGACTACGGTACATTGTGACTAGGACTGTGGTCCTTCCTGCTCCACTGAAGGTGTAAGAGGAAGTTTCTGCAGCTTTTAGAAGGTGAAAATGGTGCTTAAAATCTGATGAGAGGGCCAGGTAATCTTCCCTCCTCTCATTTTTTTTAAAGCATTGCACAATAGTCAGCAATTTAGCTGCTTGTTGCATAATATTAATAATATGGTGGACATGGTTGTGACCATTTTGAGTACTCAGCATGACAAAGGCATGACAGTGCACAATCCCACTCCTCCTTTTGCTCGACCATCATGCTCCAGCATCTGTATTTTTTCCAGTACAGTGTTCCTGGGATCCACATAGCACCATCCCCACCACCATTTTGGAAGCGATTTCCGAAGCACAATTCCTTTATTGAACATTAAGAAGAAGTAGGGGAGAGAGAGATGGAACTACCCCTTGCCAAAATTTAAAAATTCTCCCACCTGAAAGCCTTCCTCCATCTGAATATCTGCACCCTTTTGGATCTTCAAAATGGTTGTTACCACTCCTTCCTCCCTCTCGAAACCTTCAGATGTTTGGCTGGCCTGCATATCTGGGGATGGGTGCTAGCTGGGGCCCAGCATAGCACTAAGACTGAGAGATCAAGCTGTGAAAGAGCACTAGATTGATGACAATTGCATTCCCGAAATCTTGCCAAGGTGGGGTAGGAGAAATATGCAAACCGGCTAGAATGGAAAGACTGCATTTTGGAGTGGAGTAACAGAGCATTTGATTCTATTGCTTTCAGATACACTGCTGCTTATTCTCCCCACTCTCTACTCAAGGTCTTTTTTCTCTTTCTGTAGGAGAACAATAAAGATGATCAGCCAGAGCCCGTCCCTGAAAGTCCTTCCAGCCCTGTGCATGTGTCTGCCTCTCCAACTCCGAACGAACCTCACAATGAGGTATGAAGACCACCTTGAAGGGGGCACAGCAGGGAGGCAAAGATGAGTGGGATGAGCCCAACATGTGGCGTGTGTGTAAATCAAGGCTGCGCAGCAGATGTTTTGAACAGCAATTCACCATTAAGCTGTGCTGCCTCAGGCTGCTGGGAGCTGTAGGAGAAAGACATCCAGAGGGCCACAGCTGGCCACTCCTGCTCACCAGGGTGTTGGAGTTTCCAGCTTCTCACTGGAGTTGGAAACTGTCTCAGAAGTAAAGCAAACTGAATTTGAATATGAAATAGTAGGTTCAAACCCATTTGGTGGAAAGAGCAACTTTCCTTTATGACTATCAGCCAGATTCTCTCGCTGGACTGTGGGAAAGGCTCAAGGCAAAACTCCATGTTGCATTATTCATGCTTTTTTTAAAAAAAAGTATGCTTAATGCTGTCACTCTTTCACCGGGAACAAAAATAGCCATTCAGGGCTCTTTTGCCATGCTAGCATCCTGTTCTTCATCTCCCTCCCTATTTCCACCCAAGATTTTGCCAATGTTCTATGAAAGCACAAGCATTCCAGGAGGAAGAAATTATGCAAAATGTCTGACATGGCTTGTGTAACTTATTAACACTAGTCATGTGTCCTTGAAATAACTTGGATGGTCTCCTTGGGGCTTCACACCAAATGTGTTCAGGCCTGGAGACTGTGCTTTAGCTGATACCTTCTGTGGAGCTGCCCCTATGACCTTAAATATGCACCCCACACATCTATACAGGTCTTCCTAGGTTACGTTCCCTGAGACCAAGAATTGTCAAATGTCCAGTGAACTTAGTTTTGAGTGTTTATTTCTTTTTCCTGAGATCTGTCGTTATTACTAGGTCATTGGTGACCATACTAACAGATGAACCTGTGCAGGCCCTGAAAGTGAAGGGTGGTTTTTTGGATTCTGGATCTTTTGATGATAGCAAAAGAGAGAGTACTATCTGTTGAGCAAAGTGGTCTTGAAAAGGCTGCAACATCTGAAAAGATTTTTGTGGCCCGCTTAGGTGCCCTGGTGCAGAATAAGTACAATAAGTACAATTTTCCTATTTTTTTTAAAAGAGATTTAGAGGGGAAAGTAGTTTGGTCAGAGGGGGTGAGTAAGAGATAGCCTATGTTTAATGCTGTGTCAACTTCATGTATTGTTTTTGTTACTGTTACGGTTGTTATCATTCGATTTATATTCCACCGTTTTTCATCAGAGCTCAAGGAGGCTAAAAATTATTAAAATATTGTCAACATTATAAATTGCAAAAATATTTGGCCCACCACATTTGCTAGGGTTAGGGGCACAGGAGTGTCACAGAAGTGGGAAAAATCACAAATATCAAAATGTGTGTGTTGGGGAGGAGAAGGGGCTGAAACCTGGTGAGGAGAACAGGCACTCAGGGTTCAAACCAGGTCAGGGAAAGGAGAGAGAAGGAGAGGTTGACATGAAAGTCCTGTACTTCCTTTGTTTTGCACATCTCCTTCCTTGGGTGTGAGTGGTATCTGGAGAGGGCTTGTGGTGCTGAGAAATTGGGCTGTGAGCCATCCTTAGCTGGCCAGCCAGCAGTTGGTGAAGGAGGAGGAGGACCAGGGATGGGTTTTTAAAGGGCTGTGCAGTCTGATCAGAGCTGATGAAAGAGAAGGCTCCACCCCTGAAAAGAAGTGCTTGAGGTGGAGGGAGGGATTGGAGAAACTCATAAATAATCAAATCCATGAAATTCAACCTGCAAACATGGAGGGCCAACTGTACTGAAAATTGTGTGTAGCTAAAATCAGAAACTACAGATATCTTGTAACATTACAATAAAAACTATACAGAAAGGTAGCAAAGACAAATTAAACATTTGTGATGCACTTCAGCCCAGATAGATTGAAAAGCTCTGCTCATGTTGTTCCAAACAGGATCCACCTGTCCACTGTGGTGAGCTATGCCTAGGCAACCAAGCCAGGCATCAGCTGGCCTGTTGCCTTGACCTTTTTTTTTCAAAGTGGCAAGTACCACTTGCATGGGGTCTAAGATGCCTCCTTGGGTGAATATGGGAAATGCAAATGCTCAAACAACCCAAAGTTGTGTGAATTTTGTGCCAGCACTGAGCGCAGGTCTCAGTCATTCCTCTAAAGCTTTCTGTTTAAAAAAGAAGGCCCAGACAACTGTAAGGGAGACTAGCCTGTGTCTTGGCCTTGTGCTGTGCGTGGCGGTATGTGAGCAAATGGGGTTTAGATGGGATAGCAAGGCTCCTTACTTGCTGTGTGCTCTATGCAGTCTGTGCTCTTCCTCCCACCTTCACAGCTCAACTCTCAAGAGAAAGAAGAGAAAAGTAGCCCGGTTGCCGATCCTGTTCTTGACCTGGACATCCCATTGGCAGTAGCCAAGGAGCGTGCTCACCAGAAACGCACCAGCAAAAGGGCACCGCAGATGGACTGGAGCAAGAAAAATGAACTCTTCAGCAACCTCTGAAGCACCCCTACCCCTAAGCAGGGAGAAGATGCAAGGGCAATTTCAGAAAAATCTGACCAAATCCTCTTCCTTGGCTTTCTTCAGTGTCTGCCTTTTCCCTGCAGGGGTTCTTTTTGCCCACCTCTGCTTCCCCCCTCTTAGTCTGGGGATGGGGAGGCAAGATCTTGCATTGTCCTGTGAAAGAAAAGAAATGGCCTGATGACTACTCCTGCACTGTTCTGGAGAAGCGATGATATTTTAACAGAGAATGACAAGACATTATTTCTACACCATAGTTTAATAGGTTTCCTATGAGTTTGTGTGGACGGTGAGGGGATGGGTTGATCTTCCAAGTCTGAAAACAATGTGGTGGTATCATCTTTATAGGTCCCATGATGTAGGTTGGATATGCTGCTATTGCTGCCCTGTTGCTTCTTTGAGGAGAAGTGAGCTTATCTGTCTTTCCCTCCCGCTCATCTCCCCCAAATTCAGCAAGGTTTTTAGTGAAACCTTATGTCCAAGGGCCTTTCTTAAAGGGCACTGGCTCTTAGGGCACCTGAACCTTGACAACTAAAATCATCAATCCGTATAAGCTCTCTACTGTCTCAACCTCAGAGAAGTCCTACTGGATACTGTTTAAAGAGGTGTAGCCTTAGGTTAAAAGAAAGCTCTCAAAAATTCTAATTTGACTACCAAATATCCTTTTGTGAATGAATGCCCTGTCTTCTCATCTCCACAGGGAGCTGTTTTCCTTTGACTGGAAATCTATCTTACACTCCACCCCCACACACAACACCCTGCCTTTTCTTTAAAAAGGTCTTTTTCTCTAGTTTACAAGTGATAGCGAAGAAACAGCAGGACCCCTGGACTTTATTGCATTGCTCTATAGGTGTTTTGAAGCCTTTGGAGGGTGGGAAGAGGGAGCCCCTGAAGACTATTCTGGTGCAAAGTCTGTGAGATGTGTGTCTGTTTTGGCCCAAAATCAGGTGGAGGGGCTTCAGACCTTAACACAGCAGCTCAAGGCAGCCAAGAATAATATTCTGTGTTCAATTTACTTGTGGAGATGAATGGAACTGATCAGGGTTTCAAGTAATCATGCTTAATTAACTGTTTATCTATGAACTGTTCATCTTCTGAATCCCTCTCCCCCGCCACTGCCTCATTATAGCTGTCTTTCTCTTATGTCTGTGTATATCATGGAAATCATTCCTCCTTCTCCATGATCCTTTATTTTTCTCCCTTGTGTAATGTTTGTAATGTCAATTTCAAGAGAAGAAAATCTCTGTACTGGAAGGAGAAAAGTTACCTTGCTTTTGTGTGCTGATTTGAAATTATAAACCTCTGGTAAAGACCAATGCTTGTGCAAAAGCTCAGCTCAACAAGTCATCAGGCAATCCTTCCTAGTCTTATCGCCTAGCTGGACCATTGATGAGAGTTGTAAAGTCCTTGCCCAGAGCTGGCTCATGTAGACAAAGAAGGGCTACAGTGTAATTCTGTCTCTTTCTGCCTCCCCCTTCCACAGGGCAAGGTATCAGATGCTAAAACTGTAGTCCCATTCAGGTGTTCTCCTCACGCATAAGTTTGGCAGACAGAAAGTGTGAAGGCATAAGCTTCTCTCCCCTCCCTTGGTGGTCTCATGGCTCTCTATAGGTGAAGGGTTACTATCTGGAGAGCAGATGTGAAAAAGCAGCACAGACGGAGAGGAACTGGGAATAGAAATGGACAAAGCCCAGAAAGAATCTGTCCCTGTTGAGATTTCTCAGCTGTTTGCAGCATGCTCAAACTCTTTATCAGTCTGGCCCTGGCAAAGGAAATTATTCACTTTTCCAAAACGTGTTGGGCATTTTAATTAATAAACACAAGCACCTTGGTAACTTTGTTTCTCTCCTGGCTTTTTTGTGTCTGGAGAGCAGAGCTACCCCTTTTCTGTAGAAGTTTTCACCAACATTTTGGAACCCTGGAAAACTGGAATCTAAAATCTCAGTGGAAAGCCTCTTGTTCTTGCCTTTGTCCCCTTTCTCCTTTGTAGAGCTTGCACGTCACCTAAATATGGCATGTATTGCTCTCTGTGTGTGTGCATTTAGGGGAGGGAGTAGAGTAGAGGCTATTGCTGGGAATGTGTGGAACATTTTGGGTGGGTTAGAAGGGAAGGAATTGCCACCCACTTCCATCAGGTACATCAGAGCTTGTTTTGTGCTTTAGGGTCTAAACTGGAGAAGGAAAATTTTGAGTTGCTGAAAGCCCCTGTACATTGTGTTGCAGTGGCAACAAAGGCCAGTGCTGGGTGGTCCATTGCTAGGAAAGGTGCTGAAAGTGTAAAACAAGTTCTTTAAAGCATCTCTTCTGGTTTCAGGAGAGCCAATTAAAATGAAAAGGGATAGAGCACCTGATACAAAATGTCTTTAGCCATGGGAAGAGAATCTGTGGACTTCCAGAGGCTGTAGAACTGTGCATGCATGCGCACACACCTTTAAGTCACATGTCCAACTTATAGCTACCCCATGAAATCCATAGGGTTTTCTTAGGCAAAGAATACTCAGAGGTGGTTTTGCCAGGTTCTTCCTCAAAAATACAGCTGACAGCACCTGGTATTCCTTGGCAGTCTCTCATCCAAGTACTAAAGCAGAGTTTAACCTGTATAAATAATTGTAGTTATTTATATAGGTTTTGTAAATACAATTATTTATACAGGTATTTATACATTAATGTATAACAATTATTTACACATTAATGTATCATATTATATTATATTATATTATATTATATTATATTATATTATATACAGGTTTATAATATGAAATTAATACATTAATGTTAAAATGTTAAAATATTAATATATTAAGATTAATATTACATCATATTAACGTTAAGGCATGCGTACTTGCTAGCATGACTTGACATATATTAACCCTTGTTTCTGACTCCTTTTGATAGTTCCCTTCCTCCCACATACCGTGTTTAGTCCAAAATCTAGTGTATAAAGTGTTAAAGAAACAAGACCCCATGCTTTCCTAAACACAGGAGTGGGGAAAAACAAGTAATCTCCTTCCTCCCACTCTCCCCATTGTTGCTTTCCTTCAGGACTGAAGAGGAGAGGTTCCATTTTTCTGGGGCTTTTGGTCCTAGAGAAACCCTCACACAGAAAGCCTCCTTGGGGACGGGACCCTTGCCTCTTCAGTCCTGGAGGAAAGCAACCGTGTAGTGTAGCCAGACTAGATACTCCTGTGTTCAAGAAAACAGAACAGGGCTTCTCACAGCTTCTCACATATATCTGCTTCAGAATTCAGCTCTCCCACTGAGTTACATCAGAGACCGATTCACAATACACAGTTGTAGTGCTGCTATTCCACTTTCTTCCATAGTTCCACCCTATGATTTGTAGTTTGGGCAGAGGCACTAGAGTTGCTGTGGCTGAGAATTCTAACTACCCTTCCCTATACTGTCAACCCCAGAATTCTATAGGACAAAACCAGGGCTGTAAAAGTGGAATAGTAGTAGCATAACTGTGCAGTATGACACCAAGGAACAGATAGTATTCCAAACAATAACGTCCTAAGGAAGCAGTTTCTCACAAAGCTTGTTGTTAAGTCCAGCTTTCTTATCTTCTTTGGCTTCCTCAGCAGGGAAGAGGTAAAATACATACGGAATCAAGAAAATGACTTCCCAGTGGTAAACTGGTTGTGTTTCTCTATGCCTGAGCTGGGGGTGATGGCTGACACTATTATATAGATATTTTTCTTTTTATAGTAATACCATCATTTATTTGTCATGTTTCTGTGCCACCTTTCAATTAAAAAATTTCCAGGGGGTCATAGCACACATAAAGCACCAGTATGCCATAATATGGTTGACAGCAGTAGAAGATAGCTCTAAAAACAATTGCACTAGAAATACAAATTCCCTCAGAAGGTGAATGTCTAGAGCGGGGGGGAAAAACAGACTTCACCTGAAAGACATTAATTTAGGTGGCAAGTAAGACTCCGAAGGTGGGGTGGGGAGTTTTTCACAATAGTAGTAGAACCAAAAGTCTCTCTCTCCTGTTGACATCTACAGAGGATGGATATACCTGGAAGAAGATCTCTGAAGATGACTGCAGAAAACAAACAGGTTCATATGGGGGCACAGGGTGATTTTCACAAGCTCCCCTAGTCCAAAACCACACAGGGCTTCAGAGGTATGGACCGGCACTACGGATGGTACTGAGAAATGGACTGGAAACCAGTAGAGCTATTGAGACATGGCCGAGACGTGAGATACGTTTACAGTGTCCAATCCCAACTGGTAGCAATGTTTTTGCACTGGCTACTATTTCTAGTTAGTTTCCAAAAGCAGGCCTGCGAAGAATACATTCTTGTGGTCTTACCCGGAGGTTGCCAGGGCATGGACAACTGCAGCTAGACGAATGCTGGTTTAGCTCCCTGCTGACAATGGCAATGGAAATTTACTTTGATACTTCTGCACTCTTCAGAATCTGCCACCCGGGAGAGCTATTTCACTGCCCGTGATGGGGCTGGCCCTGTGACTATGGATGTGTCAGAATGATATAGAGCAGCGTGATTTGTTTAAAGCAGGGGTTGGGCCTATGCCACTAAAAGAGGAAATTATTTGAGGCAGTTTCTCCCCCCCCCCCACTCCCCGCTTCTGGGGGTAGAGGCAACAGAACACAGAACAGGCGCTATAGAAAAAAAAACTTCTAAATAGCTAGCTTGTAATAACAGCCAATCCTTGTATGCCAGTCAATGAGGGGTGGAAATGGTTGAACAGGAATGGCTGGACCAAAGGAGTTGAACTGTTCTCCTTTTGATTTTGTAGAGTGAAGTTCCTATGGGAATGAATGGCCCAGCCATTTGGAAATGCTAATCACAGGGCGATTAGCTTCTGTCTCAAAAACAGCAGGGGATGGTGAGGTCTCAGGCAGCCCTTCCATGGGTTAATAATGCCTTGGGATGATTAATGCTGTAATCCCCACGGATAGGAAGGGGGAGGGGGCAGTTCAACCGTGTATCCGCTCAATAATCGCTCTGTGACTGGAAAGGCTCCCAACTGAACTGTTCCTCCAGTGCCTACTTACTTGTTTTGTATTTTATATCCTGATTTCTTTTCTTTCCATCCTACAAAACCTATGCGAGCTTCCTCAAGGGTATCCTACCCAAGCGCTGATCAGGTTAAGAAGACCACATCCTCTGTCTTCAGACCACTCCCTGGAACCTAGCAATCTTTTTAGTACTTATTAACCTAATTAGGAGGCTGAAGTCCCTCAGGCATTGGCTTGCTTCCTTGTTGCGATGCTGCAAAGAGACTGGCGCATATGGCGTAGTGATTCAGAGTGTGGGACTGGACTTGGGAGAGTCAGGTTCTAGTCTCCATTGAGCTGTGAAACTCACTCAGTGACTCCAGGCCAGTCTCTCTCCCTCCCTCCTTCTCTCTCTCTTACCCTGATATACATCAGAGTTACTGTGAAGATAAAAGTGAAGAGGAATATAAGTATATATGCTACCTTGAGCTACAGTAATTGAAGGAAAGAAAAGGGTAGAAATAATGATGTTTCGCTGTTAGTAGCCTCTGTGGTAGATATCATGCAACTGCTGATTCTGTGTGGTTTTTAAAAGTAAATAGCCATGAGCTGTAGCCAGAGTGGTGTAATGGTCTGAGTGTTGGATTAAGACAAGCCATGGAAACTGACTGGATGACTCTGGGCAAGTCACACTCTTTCAGCCTCAGAGGAAGCCAATGGCAAGCCTTCTCTGAAGGAACACCCTAGGGTCACCATAAGCAGAGCTGACTTGAAGGCATATAACAAGGAGAAGAAGCCATGAGGTGTGGTTTGAATCAGGATTGCAGTGGCACATAGGGAACTTAACTGTTTGCCCCATCATAGTCCCATTCCTCCCCCTCCCCTTGGCAGTATGTTTGCTGTTTGCCATTTGGATGGAAACCTTCAGCATCAGTTTTCTCAAAAAGAGCAATGAGTCTTGAGTCATCAGAATTTCTTATAGCCTAAAAAGTGGACTTTAGTCCACAAAGCTTATGCCAAAATAAATCCCTTATTTTTGTGGAGGTCTTTTCTTGTCCTTGTGGCAGACTGACATGACTGTCTCTCTGGAAGTATCCTCAGCCATCCAGGATTGTTCTGGGCAACTCAGCAACATAAACATTCAGAGAAAACAACGATTCAATAGGTCTACTCTAGTTGGAACTAACAGTAACCTTCAAGCCGTGGGTTCTAGTTGTGTATGTCCAATGTCCCACATTTTATATCCATTTAAGACTTCTGCTGGATCAAGCAGATCCATACAGGATGAATGTTTTCAGTGTTGCTATAGTGAAAATCAGTCTGTTCAATTAAGATTCTGGGCCAGAGGTGTCACCCTTAAAAATGAGACCGGAGAAAATACCTAGTTATGCCAGCATAGTCCTTGAGCCTATACTTGTTTTCCACGGAATAATTTCACAGAATACAATGGGTTTTATCATAGATTAACTAAACATGCTGAAAGTTGTATAGGAACTTGTAACGTTAAGCGTACAGGCAGTGAGCAAGTTGCTCACTGTACTACCATTGATAGTACTATCTGTTAAGTTCAAGGGTGTGGTTGCTGATTTTAGTCTGTTAAACTCTTCAGGCCATGAATAGTTTTGATCTGACACATTCCAAACTGGTGGTTTTCTTGCTGTTTTTTCTTTCTTTCTTAAGAATAATGCTGAGTTTACTGAGAATCTTGAAACACAATAATGAACAAATCTTTCCTGATGTCTTTTGGAACAAGGAGGTGATCTCTAATCTTTGTTTTTAGCTGGACCAACCTGGGCATGATGGCGGCTATGAAGATGACAGAAACAACACTGAGGACTGCTACATCAAACCTTTCTTTTTTTTGAGGGGGGAGGAACAGTGGGGGATAAGCAAGACTCTGAATTTAAGGACGACAGTTTCATTAACCAGGCATCTAGACTGAAAAGCTTTTTGGTTTAAATGTTGTGTACTTTTCAAATGTCCTGCCCTTCTATTACTAAAAGTGGTACAGATAAAGACAGTTCTGACTAGACCATCAGAGTTGACTGACTGACATCTAGTGGGTGAGATGAGAAGTTTTGTCGGTGAGCATCAAGGAAGATCTTGATCATTTGGTCATTCCAGGTCCTTTGTAATAATTTGATGCTAAAATAAATTAGCAGCTTTACTGGGCATTATTCAGTAATATTATTGAATCTAAGGTTGTACCTTTAAAATATTGTTATGACTGTCCTTGAGCTGCTAGAGCAGCTTAATCTACAGACATAAGCATTATCACAGGCTAATCTGCATGACACACAGAGCTTAGCTGGCCGGTTTTTGCCTTTCAAGCTGGTGTTAAAGGCGCAGGAACAAGCCAAGCTGTTGGTCTTTGTGTGTGTGTGTGTGTGTGTGTGTGTGAGAGAGAGAGAGAGAGAGAGAGAGAGAGAGCATTTTAATTTTTTGTCAGTAAGTAATGCTACCATGCTCCTGCTGGCACATCCACATGATTCCAGGGCTTTATGTACATAAATGAGCCATCTTGCTAAAGCTGAGCAGGTCACATCCTAGTCAGTTCCACTGAGGCCGCCTTGGAAGACTGTGTATCCTATTTCCAAGCCCATAAAAGAAAGAGATTATTCCTGTAGCATCATCTTTGTGACCTTCTGGGTGTTTTTGGACTCTCTTGCTATTGGCTATGCTGTCTCAAGCTGCTGGAGATTGCAATCCAACAATATCTGGTTGCTCACTCCTGCTATATACTTACACCAAACTCTTTCTCCAAGTGTCCTGTGATCCTTATGTACCCAGAGCAGCCCCATCCACAGGAAAGAGTAGGATCTCCTCTTCACTGGTCCTCAGAGCAAAGGGATGGAATCTCAGGGCGGAAGCACTGTCTTGAAGATTACACATATATTATACTACGTATTTTTGCCCGCTGCCCCTAAGACTGCTTTGGAATGTTTACTTTAGTCTGTTTTGTGTTCAAAGCAGAGCCTGGAAAACTATCTTGTGCTGACCCCCCCCCCCCCATATTCTTAAAAGTAGCACTTGTAATAATGTTAAAAACAGAGCTTTGCTTTTTCTGTTCACTGCAGAGCTTGGAAAACTTAATTCATAATTGGATGAGTATTTTCTAATTTGTTAGATTTGATGTTCATTATTTCAGTTAGTGCTCTTAAGCAACTGTGGCTAATGCTTAATGTATTATGCTTAATCAAAGCATCAGCCGCTGCACTCCCCATGACATTCTTGGGCTGCACCTAGATCTCTCATTTTGATCTTGAAATCTCAGAGCTCAGATGTTTCTGAATTGGCACCTGCAGACAAGAGGGAGGTACCAGCAGACTCAGAGAAGACTGAAGATTTGCAGAAATGCAACATATCTTTAATGGGGGAAAGAAGAGGCACTCCTCATTCCCAATAACACAGTGGCCACAGAGCATTGACTGACTTGAGGGTTGGGAAATGAGGTAAACAACAGAGTATCTTGGAAATAGGCATTAATATATGGTCGGCATGGTAAACAGGAGCACACTGTGCTAGAAGGTGCAGATCCCATTTACATATTAACATGAGGAATAAACATGAAAACAGACTGGCAGCAATAGGCAAGCGCACAGCATGAAACTCCAGTCTACCTCAATATCTGATTTTCCCACTGAGTTCATGTGCCAATTTCCTTTTATTCCCCCCCTTCCCCATTTACTTCTTGCTGTAATTTCTTATATCAATAATGCTATATTTTGATTTTCTCCATCAAGACTGCTCCCAGGTGGCTCATGGAAGTGAAACTAGATAAAAACCTCAAAGTGCAATAATGATTCTACATTCATACAAATGCACACACAGACGCAATGTACTGATGCAGTTAAAATTAATAATCTCTGTTTCCAACAGTAAGCACCACTGTGGCAGGATGAAAGCGATCAATAATATACACAAGGGCAACACAAAGAGTAACTGCTGTGCAGTAATAGGTTTTTAAAAGAGAAGCTTGTAGAAACACCAAATTTTGGCTTACCTCTGAAAGTGGTGCTGTAGAGAAACCAGGCGTACCCAAAGCTGGTGCTACTACTCAATCGGCTGTGCTTTGTAAATGGAAGACCACCTGCTTTATCTGGAAGACTCTGCCTGAGCAGATGTTTAATGCCAGTCCTACTGAGAAACCAATACCATGAAGCTCCTTCTCTTCTGACGACACCCAAAAGTAGCCTTTCCAGTCATCTGTTGTCAAATTGTATATACATATGACATACATACATACATACATAAATTGTATATACATATACATATACATACACACACACACACACACACACACACACACGTGACATTCCTCCCAAGACTTGGATGTCCCTCTATGTTGTTCTACATGGTTAAGCTGGAACCTGTCTGGAAGAAGAGTCTCTAGGATAGGAAAAGGTTAAACTAGAGATCAAAAGGAAATTTCTCGTTCTTTATGGTCATCAAGTCAGAAAAAACATCAGAATTATAACTCCTAAATATAAGTAACTGTTTGAGGTAAGGAGAAATCTGTTAATGAAATTGCAAATGGTACATTGGAGTGGGTGAGATCTCAGCCCTCTTGCAACCTGTATAATCCAGATGCACTCCCCTTTCATTCAGGCCTGCTTGCCTTTAGGTTTATTGCCCCATCTAGTTAGGGCAGGGGTAGGCAACTGCAGAGGGGGTGGGGGCCATTTCTCATTCCGGGACCCAGTCCAGGAGCTGCATGGATATTCCTGACTCAACTGGAAGTGATCTTGCATCACTTCTGCTTTCATTTTTGGCCAGTTCTTGCAGGGTGGATAGTTTTCTTTAAGTGTTGTAGGTGCTTTGGGTGTTTTCCGGAAAAAAAAGGGTAGATGAAGTGTGGGGGGGCAGGGTCCTCAGGAGCCCTGAAATGAGGCCCCATAGCCCTCTTGCATGGACCAAGAGCTGCAGTTCCTCTACCCCTGAGCTAGGGCAGTAAGTAGAAACACAGTGAAAAACCAGAAACATGGGGGGGGGGGGTTCTGACATTGATATCAATAGCAGGAGACTTCTGAGAGCATGATTATTCCTTGTTTCCCTCTTTTGTCACCCTCTCAGGAATCAGCAGGAACCCTTGGAGGGCACCAAAAAAACAAAAAACAACTGGGGGGAGCATAGGGTGACCAAATGTTGGCTCTCCCTGTTCTAATATGACCAAGAGTGGAAGTCAGAATGCAGTGAAACCGGTTAATGAATGGGGCTTGACAGATGGTGGAGTAGCTATTCTGGAGGCTTTGCTATTATTATTTATGTCTCTGGGTATCTAAGTAAATTGGAAGTGATTTTGGACCACATAAGAGGAGCAAAACTCCCTCCTCTGGGTGCTGGGTTGCCTGGGCTCAGCCCACATCCCAAGGGGGCAGGACTAGAAAGAAGACACTCATGACTTCCTCCCTAATTGTTGCTTAGCTACTATTTACATACATACATATATACAGCCCATCAACATTGTGGATGTATTTTATTGTTCTTGGCCTGACAAAATGCCTTGACAGCTCGCACTATCCTAGACTAGAAGATGAAGTTGCTTTAAAAGGCCACTCTCACTGCTGACCAGTCTACTGTCCTGAGAGAAACCAGACTCAGGACTGAAGATGTGGAGGAGTAGGTCTTGGAAAGGTGAAACATGGAGAGGACTTAAGAAGCAGGCCTAAGGGTTTGTGGTGGGAAGAGTGTGGTCTGGTACTAAATATCCCTCAACCTCTCCAAAAGGGGATGACTCTCCATTCTGAACTGCTAGAATGAAAATAAGATACGGTTGCAAAGAGCCACTTAGCTCCTAAGCAGCTTGTTCTTGGCAGCGATGGCTATTCTTCACTAGAATTTGCAGAAAGCAAATTAGGGACATATTTTGTTTCATGGCTGCCACCTTGTGGCTGATCCTTTGCACAAGATCCCACAGCGCAGTGTTTTACAGTCAAAAGACATCTTGGTGTGTACAACATTGCCCATGCAGCTGAAGAGCATCACCCAGCAAAACCTTTTCTTTGCTGAGTGCTCAACCGGAAGCAACGAGTGAGGACCACAAATATGCAGCAAGATGAAACCAACAAATTACTTGCATTTGTTGTAGGGTCTCTCAGGGACAGTGATTGTGGGTAGGTGAGAGAAATGGAATTTGGCACATGTGGAGATAGCCACCTCTGATAATTAGTAACTTATCAGGCTTTAGGCAGGAGAGAGAACAGTAGTAGAGGTGGTCCAAAATTGCAGACTTCAGAAGCCTGAATGTTCATGTTGACCATGTTATCAATTGCAGAGTATGAGGATAATACAGGATAAGAATTTCTTACTTTTGGATCAGGCAAGGAAATCATTGAATGGGCCTTATACAACCTGAAATAAAATGATTACCCTTGATCTGCTTTTCACTTAGCTTAGAGTGGTCTGGCACTTACTTTTTACGCAACTAAATGAAATTTGCTATTTCAGCTTAGTGACAATGTACAGTTCTATATTTTTCAGTAGAATTTTTAAAATGAATCCATAAAAGTTGAAGAAAATGCATGAATTCAGTAATGATCCAACTCAGACTTCATGAAAAAGCAGTTATCAGATGTCCTGGACTACCATTCCCATCATTCCCAGACAGCATGGTAAATGGTCTGAGAATGCTGCTGATTGTACTGTTGATTGCTGCTGCCATTTCTCAGCTTGCTTTAATATCTCCCAATGTTTGTGAACGACAATGTCCTCAGCTCAATGTGATCTTTATCGAAATTGTAAGTGGTGGGTACAATGAAAATCACACATACTCTGACCTGTGAATGGAAGCACTCCAATGCTGTGCACACTTACTTGGGTCCCACTGAAACCAGAGAGGCTTCATTTGAACATGCAAAAGACCAGTTTGCTCCAAAGTGGTGGCAAACTTCATTCCCAGCTGTAAAAATGGTGCACATACTGACACTCACACTCTTTGAAGCCACTTCTGTCATCATCAGTGAAACGTAGACATTAGCCAAGAGGCTCAGAGTGTAACCCTTTCCATGTCTCATCAGAAGTAAATCCTACCGAATTCATGGGGTGCTTTGTCCCAGCAAAGAAATGGGCATGGGATTGCAGTCAGAATTTCACATAGACCACAGACATGGTTTTCACTCAGTTCCTTTATATTTTCCAGTTCCCTCTCTTCTTTTGAAAACAGATTGAAAAGTCGAGTGCAATTTGCCTGTCTGTTGTATGAGTGGGAGAAGGGAATACTCAGCTCTGCCTCCCTTGTTCCCCTTCCTGGGCAGCACAAAGTGTATCTGGTGAACAAAGCAAGTAGGACTTTCCCAGAGCTGGCCCTCGCTGTGCCTGTTTCTGGGATATGAGGGAGTGCTGACAGAAGGTAGCCAGCACGTAGCCTTAGAAAGATTTTGTCTGGGACACAACACACAGCTCCAGCCCAAGCAGAAAGGAATGAGCTCCTGAAGGAATTATCAAATTCGCCAGAGGATTGCTGGGAATGCCAAAGCAACCCTCAAGCTGGATCTGCTAATTAGCTGAGCCAAATCTAGGATAAGGATATAAGGCAGGATTTTAACTCTTCCTGGAAGGCTCCCCGTTCTCTTGCAACCCAGTCCTGCAAGGGCAGGGAAACTGGTACAAATTGCTGTGGCCCAGTGGCCTGCAGGATGGCCCAGGGTGCAACTACATAGCCTATGTTATGATCTTCTGCCTGTCTGCCTGACCACCTGCCCAGCCTTCCTTGCTACTGGGAACACTGTGGGTGCAAACACTAGGAGATCCTAGAGAGTATCTTGACCCTTGTCTGGTAGAAGAGCAGGAGAAAAGTGTCTTCCTTGGATCCTTTCCCGTGATCACTGACCAGCAGTCCTCACCTATCACACAGGTCTGCTGCTGGGGACCCTACCTGGAAAAAACATCCTCTGCTATTGGCAGCTCTGAAGAAAGCTCCCCCCAAAAGGACAACAAGGTAGTGCCTTGAGTTTAACTACACATAGGAAACTTTGCTATGGCAAGGTAGCTGGTGTCTTCTACGTCAATGGGATGGTAAATCCCCTCTGGGTTTTAATCAGATCTTTAACAGAATCATCTATAATGCTGGATCCTATAGCCAAATAGTTTCAGCACTCTATGCAATTCCTTTCAAGTCCAGACTAAAACCCAAAGCAGATTCACCACTCCACTGACATGGAAGCCATCAGCCAGCACTGGTGTCATATGACTGAGGATGCTAACAACTGGGAAGAAGGTGAGGCAATGAGGGAAGGGAGGTTTCCTAATGGGAATCTTCAAAAGGAAGCTCTCCACCCTTTCACACAGAAAATACACCAGGAAAAAGGTAAACCAGTGGTTCAGGTATGAGGCACTCTGCTGGGGGATCTATTCACCTAAACACATGTAGAGATCATATTTTTGCATAATTATCTCCTTCTTTACTCAGAATAAGGGCAAATACAGGAAAACAAATCACACCATTTTTGTTTGTTCTCAGGAACAGAACAATGTAAACATCTCAGGGGAAGCTAATCTCTCTTTAATTCACTTGATACATTTATGATATGCAGTTTGCAGGCATATCCTTTCTTGGCAGTGCTTCCTTATTTGACCTGGATTATTTGAGTCAAAGTTTGAGGTTCCAGCAATGCTAAGATTGCAGTACTAATGCAAGTGCCTACATTACTTCAACGGATTAGATTTTTCTTTTTCCTTACTTCTACCACCATGTATTCCTATTTTCAATGTGATACAGGGAGCAGATTTTCCCACATTTCTCTCTTGCTAACATTTGTATGCATGCAGAATGTCCAGGGCTCATACATTCAACAGGGAAAAATGGCAACACCAACAGAAGCAGGCAGAATCTGAGGGATTAGGGAAATTTCCCAAAAGCTTTTGAGGCCTTTGAAAGAGGAAGTGGGTTTCACATGAGGATCCCACATGGAGGCTTCACCCATCCGTGTTTATGATCATCACATTTTTCACCCTGATATCAACCTTGTTACCTATGTCTTCAAATGTTATTCCTATTTAGCAGATAATTAACTGAGGCCGTACACATAGACTTGCAGAAAGCTATCCATTGAATCCACATCTGAGCTAGGATATGAACCTCGACTTCCAAACACTGTATGACAGAGTGGGAATAATGAAACTCTCCAGATGTTGTTGCACTGCAGTTCCCAGCATTCCTTATCATTGGCCATACTGGCTAGGCCTGACAAAACTTCAATCCAACACCATCTGAAAGGCTGCATGATTCCTACTCCCACGCTAGCTAAAGGAATACACTAGCTTTCTAGGCCAGCATTTACCCTCCTTTATGAAACCTCATACTCCTATCAAGCATGCCAGATATTCTGTGTGCTGTAGCCTGGAAATTCTGTTGGATATGCCTTCCCTACAAAGGCTGTTGTGGATGGTTGAGAAGTGGAAAATGAGTGTAATAACACTCAGCAATCCGATAGCATGTGCCAGATGCTATATACCGTAGTTACTATTGTAACACTCGGTTTCCAGTCGATAAAACAGACATGAACTGCAGAAGGTTGCAGTGCTTTATTTCCAGGAAATTAGAGGCTGAGGCACACATCTGTCTAAAAACCATGCCCTCTCTTATGGGAACCCCTCTCTTTAATTGCTGGTGTGTGGAGAGTTCCTGATGCTATTTGAAAGGAAAAGGTCTTATACTGAGTGAGTTCACCAGTCCATCTAACCCAGCATTGTCAAGAGTGATGGGCAATAGTTTTCCAGGATTTCAGACAGGAATTTTTCCTAGTCTAATCTTACCTGGTGATTCTCTCTCTCTCTCTCTCTCTCTCTCTGTGTGTGTGTGTGTAAAAGTGCCTTCAAGTCATCTGATGACTTATGGTAACCCCATAAATTTCATAGGGTTTTCTTAGACAAGGAATACTTGGAAGTAGTTTTGCCAGCCATTTCTAGCCTACAGCTCCTGGTGTTCACTGGCAGCCTCCAATCCAAGTACTAACCAGGACTGCCCCTGTTTAGCTTCCCAGATCAGATAGGATCTGGCACTTTTAGAGTATTTAGGCCTCTTCCTAGTGATGTTTAATCCTGCTGATGTTTTAATGGTGCTGTGTTCAGGCAACAGTTAAGATAGGTGTGTTCAACTGCCAGGGGCTGGGGCAGTTACATTGCCCCCCCCACCAAAAGAGCTTGGAAGGCTGCATTCCCACCTCTCCTCTTGTTTTTTAATTTTTTGCCCCCAAGTGCTCTCTTTCTAGGAAACATGGGGCAGTTCTGCCATGTTTTTGGCCCACAATTGGTTCAGGAAAGAGCTGTTTGCCAACAAGAGGTGACCTAGAAGTCAATTTCCAGGTAACTCCCTGTTGAAAAAGGCCCCTCCTGGGCCTAAAACAGCCCAAAAAAGCGGGGTTGGGAAATGGCTAAAATATCCCCATACCCTGGGTGGGATATGGGGCCATTTTTGGCCACAAACATCTTAATATTTTTAGAGCTTTAGGGGCTCTAAGGAGTTGTGTTCTTCTGAACACAAATGACAATGAAAGGTGACAGTATAATCTCATGCAGTTTTCTTCAAAGTAAGTCCCATTTGATTGGTCCTGTGGGACTTGCTCTCCTAGTGTTATAGCCTGTGTTTGAAAATGTTCTGAAGTTTTGGTGAAATTTCATATTGTGAGAATTTGATTTTGCTCAAAAGGACATGCAAGTCCAAGTATGGCTCTCTCCGTGGAAGGACTTGGAGGCAAAAGGCTTGAGCCCCACTCCACAGAATTAGTAGGTGACCCCCCTGACTCAATATACAAACAACAGGGCTGGCTTGTTACAATTTGAAGTTAGTGAAATGAGAATATATATATGATTACCTAAAGAGGGCTCCCATTAGATTCAGGGCAGGCAGTACCTATAAGAAAGTTGTCTCAATTTTTTTTTTAAATTACAGCTAAATCTACAACTGATTAATTCCTCTTTTTGAATGTTTTCCAGTGAACATTAATAAAGGAACACTATGTTGTCTTCAACAGGGGGTAAATATTTTGCTTCTTAGTATGTGCAAAGGAATGTAGCCAGCTAATCCCTGGTAAGGTTTTTTTGTCTGTTCCCTAGGTGTATACGCACAGAGTATAATTGGCAACTAGGTGTGTATATTCTACTCTAGCACCTGCCTCTAGGATTTCATTGTTTAACCAGTGGGATGGAGAAACAAAGCACAGCAGTCTGTGGAAAGATCTCAGAGCTGATAAAAGGACCAAGGCATATTATTTACCTTTTTTTTAATTTTAAAAAAGTGGTTCATTTTGCAGTTTTGCAATTGCTCTGTCACATTCATGCAACTTAACAGAACAGGGGGAGCAGATAAAGACGTAACTGTCTTCTACTTGTAACCTACCAATGCCTTCCAAAGACTCAGGCAGCTGGCTTAATGGCATTTTACTCACTAGAGTAAAATAAGAGAGCCAAGCTAAGTAATTTGATGTTCCCAGAGGTTACCAGCAGGACACATTAGAGCAATTTTGTTTTTTGCTCATGAGAATTTGCCTCTCTTGTGCTGAAGCACTCAGTGTTACAGGCCAGGTTTACTTGGTTGCCAACTTTGTCACCTGGGAATAAACCTATGAAGTTCAGAGTGTAACCCATAGAGAATAGCATATAGGGTATAAGATATAATGCAGAAAGCTAGATGTATTAGAATGTGAATGCATATATCATTGAGAATCTAGCAGCAGCTTAAGTCTGGGCCAAATGTCTCCTCAAACATAAATAAACGAGAGAGAATGCCAGTGTTTCTAACAACATTGAGATGTGATCAGATATGATCAAGTATAACCTCCTAGCAGATGTAATGGCTGATGTAATCAGATGGAAGGCAGTCAAAAGCCAAGACCCAGCTCTATACAGTTTATATTATATCCAACTGGACCAGCAATGCAGTCATATCTAAAATCTTTGTTTTGATTGGATATCATAAATGAGTCAGCACCTTTGTTTTGATTGAACAGCTGATAGCCTGGGTGAGACTAGAGAGATAATAAAAGGAGCCAAAATAGTGCTAGTAGGTTAAAGTGTTTTGCAGGCTGCACCATGATAGCTGTACTGTTCCTCATAAATTGCCCAGGCTGATAAAGATAGACTGTGCTGGTAAGAAGAGATGGCACTGGTAAGACGAACATCTAGCTTATGCTAAAATAGATATATGTCCCATTATTATTGTTATGTATGGCTGTTAAGGATGTAACAGATGCAGCTAAGATCTAGCAATGTCCAAAGATATTAACTTCTTGATGTCTGTGTGTTCACAGGTGCCTGTTTTAGTGATATGCAGTGTCTCAATAGGTTACATTGTATTCCTTGATGTATAAATGGTTATAGAGATGATACAAGAAACAGAATTCTGTACATGTGAAAGCCTTCATGAAATGCCTGAATAATGTCTACGTTATGGAAGGAATGAAAGAACCTGATGGTGGTGGTGATGATAATGGGTATATGCTGAGTTTACTGTTTAAGATGGTAATATTCCTATATGTGATAACTACTAAAAAGCCTGTTAAAGAGATGAGAAACAAAGCTTCAGTTCTTATGAAAGTGTAACACTTGCCATTTATTGCGATGTAATGAATGTGTGTTGCTTTATATGCAATGTAATGTAATGAAAGCAAGTACCAAGACATTGACATGTTTACTTTTCTCCTTAAGGGGAATATACATGTTTGTATATCTATGAATGCATGTAATAAATAGCCAAACAGACTAGCAGAGTCTGCTCATTCTCCCATACAAATACCCTGAAATTCTGATACTTAAGAATGCTTGAGTGGAGTGTTGATGTTAACTCTGTTTGTCTTGTTTTAATCACCATGATGAATTGGGCACTCAAGTAGCTAGAAGGTGATAATGGAGCCCCAGACACAATCCAGATTAGCTGACAAGTGGCAAAGATCCTCAATCCTTGGATATAGGGGCAGGGAACCATAGCTGTTTCATCAGCCTTCATGAAGATACTATTTTCCCAACAGTTGAAGCCATTGAAATGACTATCAAAGGGAAATGTTGTCATTGTTGTTATATATAGAAGCAAAGTACTGCTTCTAACCTGGCAGCAGTAAATATAAATAGGCACATTCTGAAGCGTGCCACCTAACTATTCCAATTTGGCAGGCACATTCCAAATTAATCCTTTGTCATTCCACTGTGTCAGCTACATTTAAAATATTCCAGTTTCCCTCTCATCCTCGCACCTTCCTTCTCCATCATTGATTTACTTCACTTGCTGCAAATTGAGTTAAAAGTACAAAAGTAGTTTACACTCAGCTAACTCAGCAGGAGAGTGTGGGGAGGGGAGAGGAGAGGAGAGGAGAGAAGAGGGCAGGACAGGACAGGACAGGACAGGACAGGACAGTGGTGGAGGAGTCTTCCATTTCCCAATAGACTCAAGCATGACTCTTTTAAAATCAGAATGCAGCTCAGACCAGATTCCCTGACCCACTGACATGGGAGCCATCAGCTGCCTCCTCTTGGGGCCACTTTTGTAGAAACCTGAAAAATGAGAGACTGAACATCCAGGGAACAGGACTCTTAATCCTCATTCTCTCAGGATGGAGCCCTGGCTATTAAAGAATCCTTCCCTGTATTCTCCTTCTCTTTTGGAAAAGGATGACAAAGACCGAAAGCTAGGCACCATAGAAACAGTTAAATAGTTTACTGAAAAGTGTTTGGGAAGTTGGGGGAGGGAATAATTCAAACAAAAAGCCTTCCAGTGACACCTGAATGCCAGCACCTAGAAGTTGGAGCTTTAACTGGATGGTGGTGGTCATCAAGTGATTTGTATAGTACTTGAAAGAATTTTTAGGGCTTACTCGCAGATCAAAGTTTGTTTGGGGTTGGCATGACAATGCATGTTTCCAGCTGTTCGACAGAACAGTCTGCTGTCTGTTGCTACGATAGCCAGTGATACACAGGACATTCAACTATTTTACAGCAGCAGTTCTTAATAATATAGGATTGTAACTCTGACTTCTTTTAAAAAAACAAAAATTCTTATGGATAACATGGTGATATTCAGGCTTGCTTTTTGCTAGGTCTTCATTTTACTGTCCCAAACAGTGGGTTTCTAATAGGCTCAGGGTATGTTCTTGCTCTTTTCAAAAGATCTGCTTCAACACTTTCAGAACGGGGAAAGCTGGCTTGTTTTCCTTCATGTGTTGGTGATTATCCTGCTCCATGCATCCTCAGATAATGGCTTGCAAACAGAACATGAGCGAACATTGCCATACAATGAGCATTTACCTGAGTGAGCCCACAGAACTGAGGACTTCTGTCTTGGGCCTCTGTGTTCTTCAGCACTTTTAGGAATGATTTGGAGGACAGACTAGAGCAGACTCTTCTCAGATTTGCAGATGACCCAAAGCTGGGAGACATAGTCATTTACCATGCGAAAGGGCCCCTGGAGCATCGTGCGACTGTGAGGAGCGGTCTACATAATGCACTCGCAATCACGCGACACTCCAGGGGCTGGCAGGCACCAATTGCGCACTATTTCATTTTCGGCGTTGAGCCGAAAATGGTGCGTGATCGTGCGTTGCTCCAGGGCCCCGCGCGCACTTGCCGTGCGTGCGGAGCTCTGGAGCCACGGCTCCAGGCTGCACTGTGGAAGGAAGAGGAGGGGCTCTCGCGCAAGCAGGCAGTAGCTGCAGTGCTGAAGCAACAGGGACAGGAGAGCCTCCCACAAGAAGCTGCTTGCGCAATCCCCGCACCCCAGCTCTGCAAAAAGGTGAGTTGTGGAAAGGACCATAGCTGAGAAATTCAAGCTGACAAATCCAAAATGGTGTTGACATGCTGGGACACTGGGCAAAACCCAACATGATCAATTAAACTCAACAGTGATCCGTATGAATTATGCATTTAGGAACAAAAACAACAACAAAATTAAATATACAAGAAAGCAATGTTGGAGACCTAGCATGGCACCTTCACAGCTAAGAAATGTTAGTTTTAAATCCAATTGCCCTGATTTGATAATACTAATCATTTTAGTGAATATTATTATTAAAACAATCTTTATGTTGATTGTTAGTAATAACGTTAGTAATATGTTATTTTTAGATTTGTTTTAAAAATCCATTACAGAAAATTAGTGTTGTATACTTGGAAGCTGGATTGTACATGCTAACAGCAGTTGTAGGGAATATGGTATGCCAATATAATGCTTTAGTGACTGTCACAATTAATACCATCGCTATCCACCAAAGTGGTGAAACTAGTATCTTTTTAACTGCGGATTCTCCCTTCCTCTTTGTAGCTGAGGTTAGCTGGGATACAACTGCCACATTTAAATGGGACTTTGGAAATATCTCACCTCATCACATGAGTCATACCTATCAAAGAAGTTGAGATGTTACCATCAAAGTTGTGGGTGAGAATTTACTGAGTCACAGTTATGCTCAGGTGGTGGCTGAGGTTAAGCTACAGACTGTACATCCAGAAACTGATGAATACTATTTCCATTACTCCCCCACGTCTCCAGTAAGGCATGATAGGAGTTTTAGTCCCTCCAAAACAAGCTAAAGGTTTCCCACCCTGGAGTAAAAAATATTTCACCTTTCCACATTAAGTATTTTACTGGTCATTTGCAATGACCTTTCTGAATCATTGTTCTTCAACCTATGAGGATACTCACCTAATTTTATTGCAGAAATGTTGTTCCCAGGTAGCAATGGTAAACATTCTCAAATTACAACATTCTACAATCTTCAGTTTTGTTATTGTTGTTGTTGATACAGCTGCCATTATTTTCAAAAATTCTTTGTTCGAGTTGTACAACAACACAGTAAGTAATATAAAACTGGAAAAAATGCTGTTCCTCAATATAGCTGACGGTTGACTACTTTTCTGGTTAGAATGGTGAAGAGTTCTGTGGCATTTGAAAACTTGCCTATTCTTTTGCCATTAAAAGGTAGAAGAGGGTGTGTTTTTTTTTTAAATCAAATATTTTGTAATCTTGGAGCAGGGGGAATAGGACAGAACTTTCAACTGACACAGAGTTTTTTTTCCCCAAGAACAGTCCCAAGTTATGTTCCTGTTATATAAAGAATTCAAAGGATGTCTGAGATGAAGAACTTTTATTTTCTCGATACATTTCAGTAAAAAATTATTTCTGTAACTTTCTTTCCCATGCTTTACCTGTCCCTAGGCTGCCATTAAAAGAAATATTCGGTGTCATTTTTCAGTGTGATGGCCAAGTCCAAAAAGTTTGATGCCTAAGTTGTGTCATCATATTACATAGCAGCAATTACATAGTAGCATCACACTAGTGCCAAGCAGAGTTCTTACTTGCTATATGAACACATACATTTCTGGAAATGGTTACAGAATGTTGGTCTTTTTCCTTTTCTTTACTGGTTTCTAACTTACACACAGTCTGCAAAAAGGAAAAGCTGTCTTTCATGGTAGGCATATCAAAGAACAGCAAAGCTGGGGGGAAATTTGTTTATTCTAGACTATGATTCCCAGAACCCCTAGACAGCATTGTCACTGGGGGTATTTTCTGGGAACTATCACCTGGAAAACTAACATTTCCAAATTCTAGAGATGACACAGTAACACTGCTCATTGAACAGGCTGGGTGTATGTGTCCTTAAACGTGATTAAGCTCACAAGTAGAGAGAAGGTAAGAACAGGTATAGAACTCCTAGACTGGCCAGAAGGACCTGATATTGTTCCCAGGGAGGATGTTAATTACTGCTGGCACAATTCTCTGTGAAGGAGTGACCCCTCATCTCTCAAAGATAACATAGCCTCAGGAATCAGATCTCCTCAGCCTTCTGTCTCCCTCGGGCATTGACGAAGTCCCATGCATTGAATGAGGAGGCACTGCTGCTCTCTGTCTCAGAGATCCGTCTTCAGAGGCAAAAGGTGAAGGGTGGCAACTTCCCTGGCATGGCATGGCCCTTTCTGACAAGGGTCTCCTCTCTCTAACCAGAACACTTGCTGGGCAGTTGTCAGCTGACCAGGTGACTGTGCAGGTTACTATGGAGCTTTCCATCAACCCTTTCTGTCTCAGCTAGCACACTGATGCCACTATTTCCACCCATCTGGCCCTTTGAGATGTTGACACCCCAGCAATGGCACCAGCCTCTCCAAGGAGAAATCCATCTGCCTGTGATGGCCAGCTGGTAAGGAAAACCCACAGGATTTGATGGTCATTCCACCAAAGGAGTCAGTTAACTTTATCATCAAGGTAGCCTCAGGTGGCAATGCATCAGGGATATACACACCCATCTCATTCTCACTCTGCTGTACCGTGGCAGAGAAGCTCCGGTGTGAAGTGAAAAATCTGTTCCTTGATTGCAGGAAATACAGGTTGCTTGCCTCTAACTGGGGTTTTTTGAGTGAATTCACACAAATGGGTTTTGCATCTGGGCAGAGCCTCCCACATAACATTTCCAAAGCAGAGCAATAAAGGAGGAGGCTGCTACTGGGATGAAGAAAGTGAGAAGACCAGAAAGCAGAAAGCAAGAAGCAAGCCTTCCCCATATGTTCTTGGATATAAATAACTCTCACTGTTTAGTTGTTAAACGAAATTGAAAAAGGAATTTGGGACAGCAAGATCTGAAAAACATTGGAAACTGTACAGATTTGCATGAGTATGTATTGGACATTAACTTGAGGGAGAATTTCTAAAAGAGTAAGTACAGGTGGCATCTAAAATGTTTCCAACTATCTTTAAGCTCTGTTGGTGCTGTAGAAATTGAAGTGGTACATTTGCTCATATTGCTGGTACTCTAGTAAAACAGTATTGGACCATGATTGAAACTACCATCAAGAGAATTACAGGCTTGAATCTGCAAGTGGATTCGCTCATGATATTCTTAGGCAATCAGATCAGATTTGCAAAAGTGACAAGCAACGCCTACTGAAATTCTGTCTTCTACATAATTGTGTGTGTGTGTGTGTGTGTGTGTTTGTGTGTGCTTGTGTGTGTGGTAAAGGTGAAAAAAGCACCAGTGTGGTGCAATGATTTGACCACTGGACTATGGCCCCTTTTGCAGCACCCTCCCATCCTGCCACAGGGACAGGAGAAGGACAGGACTATGATGACATTTCTGCATCATGGTCCTGCTCCTGTCCCATCCCCAGGTGGCACAACTGTGAGATGAATCATTGACGGGTTTTCCCCATCAATGACCTGCGCTCACAACACCATTCTGCACTTATCTGTCCTGTGGAAGAGCAGGAAGTGCGATGGTGGCACTTCCTGCCCCAGCACAGCCTGGGAAAGTACCTGGCTGCACTGCGGAAGGAAGCAGCATGTCCATTGCGCTCCTTTGTGCAGGGAGCCAGTCCCATGCAGAGGGGAGCGCTGCTGTCATGCTCCCTTCCCAGCAAAGCCAGACACTGCTGCAAGAAGGTAAGCTGCGGAAAGAGCCTTTGACCCTGGAGACCAGGGTTCGATTCCTTGCTTGGTCATAGTAATCAACTGGATGACAATCAGCAAGTCACAGTCTCTCAGCCCCAGAAACCCCCATGATAAGTTTGCCTTAGGGTTGCCATAAGTCAGAAATAGTATGAAGGCACACCACCACCACCACAACAACATAAATTTAGATTGTGGTAGTACTGCTGCAACTTACCCTAAGTCGGACCGTGATCCTAGCGTGTCTCATCCCATGAGTCAAAACAATTGAATAAGAAAATGGCATTAGTGTTAAGCTTTTGTCTGCCCACTAGGTGTCAGAACAGATTTAGATTTCTAATTTTGTTGACACATACTCAGTGATCATTCTTGCAGAGAGTGGAAGTTATCATTAACTTCAGTGACTCTGTCATCCCTGTTCAGACTGGTTTGCAGGTAATTATAGCTCAATAATGGTGTTAAAACAACAGAAAAAGACTGGATTTCTCTGTTTAATGAAGTAATAAATGTAAACTGGCAATTGCCAGGACTTTAACTTCTCTATATCCAATTTTTACATCTCTCTTTTCATGTTAAAAATCTCCTCTCCTCTATTTGCATGTCTGATTGTACATCATTTTCACTGCATATTGCTTTTTCCACTAGTGACTGCATCCTTTCCTGTGAGAACATCATCTACTGTTCCCTCTGTGGTTCTGTCAGTTACCAAAGATGCTTCTTCCATGACAACAGTGTCCACCTCCAGTGTGCTGCTCTTAAACAGGCCATCTCTTTGAGAAATGGCAAAGGACTGAACTTCATTCCTGTGGCCAAGTGAGCCCTCCCTGGATAGATGAGGCAGTCTACCATCCCTAGAGTCACTTAAGAATTATAACACAGGAGGGCACCACCCTGCCATACATTCTGATTTCCAAGGATAATCAAAATGTCCTCAGCAAAAGTCATAAATAGACTTGGTAAAAAGGATTGCCCATCTTGCTGGGCTTTTGTGTCATTCATCATGCGAAATGCTGGAGAGCACATTCACACTAGAACAGACACTGCATGTGTGTGGCATAGCTGTAATGTGTACCAATCTTCTGAAGCATTTGAAGGCATTTTAACATAAAATAGCTTTTATTTTTAAAAAGTTATTTACATTTTAAAAGTACTACAGCATCTTTCCTTCTACTCATACAGACACAGAGTGAATACATCGTGAAAGCTAACAACAACAAATAGCTCTTCAGGCATTTATCATTTGTCACAGAATACAGCTGGTAAGCCTCTTATCTAGTCTTTGAAGACAACCCCAACAAATGACTATTCAGGTTATGACTGAAGACCTCTGAAAGGAGGAAGAGGTGCTGAATTTTTCACTAAAATATACCGATCAGACACTCTGTCTACATCCTTTGCAATGCAGCCTGTTCTTTCCATACAAAGTAAAAGCATATGAAAATAGCAGTTCATTGTAAGGACTTTAAATTTACTCTTTACAGTGTAATGAGATTTCCCAAAAGTTAATCACATCAGCGTTGCTAAGACCGCAGTCTTCAGTGACACATCATTGAGTGGCAGATTTAGAAAGGGCAAACAAATTAGCTTGCGCTTTCTCATGAAAATACCCACAAACATTAGTTTGATTTCTGCCCACCCCAAAAGACAGGGACTTGGGGATTTGGCCCAAATTAGGTAAAATCACATTCCTTATTAGTTTAGTGACTACTGCTGAAAACAGGGTATACCCTTTTGCACACACCCCCCCCCCACAAATGTCTTCCTTATGTGGCAGTTAAAAAAACAGAGGGCACAATGTATTAAAGCTGAATTTTATAGTAACAATGTTCATTAATAATTTGGATCTCTTTGGGTAGACTCAAGTTCTTGGCAGACTCAAGTTCTTGGCAGATCATAAATGAGCTAAGAGCGGTTTTTAGGACCAGACAATATTAGAAACATGGTTGCTAACTAATTAAAACAGTCCAAACTATCTGGTCAATTGCTTGTTTTAGAGTCAGCATGGGTATGAATTTTAGTCTCAACATGCGTTCCTTAAAGGTGTTTCTACTTTTTAGGATTTAAAGACTAGAAACTGAGGAGTTTGATTTATGAAGTCTGGAAGACTCCTCAACATAGTGGGTTCTCAGTCTTTGGTCCTTGAGGTTTTTATTTCAGTTACCATAAGTTCTAGCCAGCATGGCTGGTGGTAAGGGATTTGGAGAGCTGAAGTACAAAGTACCTTGATTTCCAAGGCTTAGAATCATTTTCTTAGCCTTGATAACAATTTCCTTCCTTTTCAACTCCCTCTGTTGCCTGATCTATTTACCTGGCCTTTGAAGGGGAGTTATGATATCCTTCCTTGTTGTAATCATCCCCCCCCCCCCCACAGGGATATTTTAATCTATTTCACAAGGCTGAGCTAGATATGATTCCAAGTGACAGATGCCTTCCCAACCAAAAGCAAACAAATATTACTGAATAAGTTACTGAATAAGTGCCACATCTGATTTGGCCCTCATGCCATCAGTTAGCTGCTTCCGTTAGGTCTGCTGAAAAGGAATAGCCATGGTTCATGGGTAGAATGCCTGCTTGGCAGGCAGAAGTTCCCAGGTTCAATCTTCACCATCTCTAGGGAAAGAATTCTGCCTGAGATTATGGAGAACTGCTCTCAATGCATGCTGAAATACCGGGCCAGATGGAGTAGTAGTAGAATCTTCATATGTGAGTGGCATTGACGGACAGCCTCATTACTGGCTACCGTAACTTTTCTGCAGAAGTTTCTCAGCAATCAAATAGCTCGTTTGGTTTCTTCACCAGGGAAGAGACTTGCCTGTCATAGAATCAAGGAACACTTCTAACAAAGGCATCCTGTATTGTATTTCACTTTAAAACAACATGCCACAAGTTTAATTAATTGTACCAGTCCGTTTTTGCTTTTTGTAGCTATTCTGACATACCAGAATGGATAGACAGTTATGCTACTAAACTACCTTTACAGCAACTCAATACTGACCCTAATAGTTTTGCCTCAACGCCAGCAACAGGGCTCTACTGCAAGTTTGCTTGTGGATCCAGGTGCAAAGTCTGCTGGAGTCACTTTTCTTTCTTGGCTGGTAAAATGAGAACAACCAGTCAAACCCAGAGACTCAAAAAGAAATGTTGTTATTTTGTGTTCCAGTGTCAGACAGTGCTGAACCCTGAGAAGTAGTGGTTTAGTCAAGTTTGGTGATATCAGGCCTTGTTAGTACTTGGAAGGGAAACCGCCAGGGAATGACTAGCTACTGTTGGCTACATTCAAAGGAAAGTAGGGGCACGCTTTCTCTGAATAAATCATGTCCCCAAACCCCTAGGATAAGGTCATCATAAACCAGAGTTGAATTGAAGGCAGAATAACAATGGACAAACAGTGATTCTGAGAATGTTTACAAGGACGCTGAAAAAGAAAGTGTGCTGATGACAGGAAGCAAAGGAAAAGCAAATCTGGACCTGCAAAGTTCTGAGGCAACACATGCATTAATAAAGGGCTGAATTAGTGGGAGATGCAGGTCTGAAACTGTATGGTATTCCAAATCCTGTGCCAAGACTCTGAAACAAAGGTGAGAGAAAACAGGGGTTAGATTACTAAAATAAGTAATATACGCACTCACAAAATCACTTGTGCGTATTGAAAGATATACAATCTAGCTATAGCTTGGAAATATTGACCATGGGCTGAGGGATTCTGGGAACTGTAATTATAAGAAACTGTTCCAGGCTCTGAACCTAGCAAAGTAATACCTGTTGTTTTTCTTTAAAAAACAAAAGTAAAGCTCTGTCTTCTTTTTCTGTTCCAAATAGGGCTTTCCTGGTCTGTATTTGTATCTCAGACATATCATCTAGATATTGTCCCCAGCACCTGTCCTCTATGTCCCTTGTCCAGGTCACCATCAGAAAGAAAGTTCTCAAAGTAATCAGATTAAGAGAGTCATGTCCTCCAATCCTGCTCAACACAAAGTAAGAACTGGACCTGTGGAGAGTCTTCCATTGGAGTTTCTCGTACAGGATTGGTTTCTTATTTCTTTCTGAAAGACCCATTCTCAGCCACTCTTCCTAGGACATGGCAGCGTCCAGTCAATCCATGTGGCTGCCCAGGTATGCTGCCACATGCTGAGGCAATTACATGAAATCTAACATCGTATCTTGCAGATACTGAAGATTGCCTTGCAGCCTGTGCTTCTGACTTACAGGCTGAAGTAGCAAAGATCTGCTTAAAAGCTCATCTATAGTGACTTCATCATGTGGCATCAGCATGTCACCATGTCACCAACTCAAGACATGGAAGCACAAGTGCAGAGATAGAGTAGAGGATTGTCAGTGGATTTTGGGAGGCTTCAGAGAAACTTAGAACCAAGACTCTGGTGTTCAGGCTCTCTGAAAGACTCTGTGTGTGCATGTGTGTGTGCACACATGCATCTTCAGGTCACGATGACCATATGAATTTCATAGACGATACCTCCTCAAGCTTTCACAGACATATCTCCTCAAGTTTTGAGACTGGTGGGGGTGGGGCTTTCTCTCAGTCCCATCACTGTCAGAGGCACTTTTGGTGAAGACATGGGAGAAGGCCTTCCTGGTGGCCGCTGTCAGACGATGGAATTCCCTCTCAGGCTTGTTTGGCACAAGTCCCTGTTGTTTTCCCACTGGCAGGCAAAGGCCATTTCCTCACTAAGCTGTTACAGTGCTATTATTCCACTTTCAACATCCTATGGGATCCTGGAGTTTTCAGTTTAGGGAGTGGCCTTTGAGGATTCCATAGGATGTTGAAAGTGGAATAACAGCACTGTAACAGTCTAGTGCAGAAATGGCCTCAAAGACGTTTTTGTTTAGACCAGACCTTTGGCGGTTAACTGCTTGTGGCAGAAGGGCCTTTTAAAAATCTTTTAAAACTTTTATCTTCTAATTTTTGTCATCGTTACTATGTTTTAGATGTGTTTTAAATTGATTTAAATCAGGGATTTTAAAAAATAGGATTGTTTAAATAATGTTTTTAACATTTTTTATTGTTATGTTCTTATCTGGATGCTATACTCTGTTTTAACCTATGGTGCAAGCCAGCTTGGGTCTCGTACCAGGAAAAGGATGGGGTATAAATTAAATGAATAAAATAAATGTGCACACTCTGAGAGAAAAGGAGTAGAGTGCATTGAAGATTTATATTGTTCCTGAGGCATTTATCTTTCTTTCTTTCTTTTTTCTTTTTTTTAAAACTCTTGTGGCCCCAAATGATGTTTTCTTGGCAGGCTTATGGCATGAATGCTGGCTGCGCATGGGAGCTTGGGAAGAATCCAGCAAAGGCTCAGGAAATTCTGCATGATCTTCAAGCAAGCAAATGGATTCTTGAGACCTTTATTTTGGTCTGACACTCTTCTTTCACGTGGAGACAAGAATCAGAGCACTGTGCAGTTTTTGTTCTTGCTGTTAACAGAGAAAGAGTTGCTTTTTTTTCCCCAGAGAGTTTCCAATTTGTTTGCTGAGGCTGCCAAGTTATAAGGGCAAAGGAATATACAGCAGGAGTGTTTTTGTACTTTGCTAGTCTGGCTATTTAATCTCCTAACCTTGTCTTAAGAACACTTATCTTTAAAAGCTGTATTAAAGAGATATGTACCCTTAAAGCAGTTTCCTATTATCCTTCACATCAGCTTCCTGTGACATTCAGTGGATACTGAATGTACAGCTTGAAGAACAGGAATGGATCAAAGGGGGAAAAAAGAAGCATCTGTTACCCTGATTTCTGGAGTCCCGTGAGGGACACCTCAATGTGCTCAAAATAATGGGGAATGGGAATTAACTAGAGCACTAGTTAGCAATGCGAGAGGCAGAGCAACGTAGCGAGATCTTTTACCCAGTGTCTACGGGGTCAGGCCGAGTCAATAATCAAACAGAAGTAAATAATAATTGTTTTCCTTTATTTTAAAACACAGTCAATACGTATGTATGCAGCCACTCACACAGACCTAATGAAAGAAAGGTAGGAGTTGGATAGGGGAGTTTAAGAGGGATTTTTCAGGGGAAATACTACACCTGATCCTGAAGCCCAGTTTATCAGAAGAAAAGGCGCAATATTGGAGATTCTCAGCACATGGGAGCTGAGGGGAAGGCTTGCCCAACAGAGCGACAGCAAGGCGGGATGGAAGTCAGAGCGATCCGATGAGACGCTCAAAATTAGGGGTTCTTATAGGGGAAAATGTGCATGTAGGCTAGTCCGTTCCCAGGGAAAACAATGGGTTTCTGGCTGGAGACAAAGCCTCCGAAAGGTCAGTACTTTAGATGATTGAATTGTGACAGCGTTGTCAATAGTGTAGACAGTATGCAAACGCGGAGTGCTTGAGAGTTGAATAGTCCGCTCATCAAGCTGCCTGCTCGGGGCAGGGGATCTTTTGTAAACAGCGTGCATACATAATGTGATCTTAAGAAGGTACTTGCCTGGAGGTCTCCTAAAGCTGCAGTCTGGCAATTACTGGCCTGCCTGGATTTTGTTTTTGAATATTCAGGTATTTTCTGCCGTGCCTGTGTGCATGCTTGTCCGGGGGCCTCGCAAGCACGTGGAGAGGAATGGGTAGTGAAGGCCAAACTCTTGATATCAAATGATATCTAATATCCCACAAGTTTGGACTAGAAACTACAGTAACATATCTTTTCCCATAGGCCACCCACATTCTCATAGAGAGAAGCTATTTGTGCATACTGTGAAGCATAACTTATAGTGTACTAGCACACATTAATTTTGTGGACTGGCATCATATTCTCTTTGGGGACTGAAAGCTGCAAAGGCTCACTCACTGCTGCAGTTAGATCCACAGGGGCATGCTCAAGTGTAAAGCTTAGGAAAATTATTTTCTGACTACAATTGTTGGCCTTTCAAGCCATCATGTTGGCTGGTGGACTCAGGGAATTGTAAGTCCAAAAAGTAACTTTTCCAAGCTCTGCTCAAATGGCATATCTGGCATTGTTAATATAAGCTGTTTCCCCACCACGTGTGAAGGTTATTTTATTAAACTGTTAAATGTTTAGGAGTATTTGAATTGTTTTATTTATAATGTCAGGTATTATCTATTTTGAGTGCAAAATTTGTATTTTTTCTTGTGCTTTTCTTATATATTTATTCTCATTTGTATTATGTATTTTGTATTTTTTGTTATCTATGTCTTATTCTTTTTTTATATATTACATAATTTTTTAAAAATGGTGCGTCTAGCATTGTGCATTTTAAATAGGAAACCTAGGAAATCATAATTTTACTGAAACACTGAAGCACTGGGTATCTAGACATTGTTATCCTCACAGAACTTAAGTGCATGTCTGGAGTCCTTCTCTGGAAGTCATGGCACTTAATCACATGTGAAACTGAATCAAATAGATACACAGCCTCCAATTGTCCCAATGTGGCAGGGACACTATGAATCACTACTCTACCATTCCAATTTTTTTTAGCTGCTTTTAAAATATTCCCATGTCTCTCTCTTCCTTCTACTTCCCCCATTGTCTTCAGCTCAGGCCCTTTTCACATGTGTGTGTGGGGGGAAACGGTGTAGAGTGACCTCTCACGGAGGTCGTCTACCCCGTAGAGTGGACTGGCGTGGACTACTTTTCGTAGCTTCACATCAGATTCCACGCAGGAGCGGCCAGAACTAGCCAGGCTGCGTGTTTTTTAAAAACCTCTTTTCAGAGGTTTTTAAAAAGCACGGAGCACGCAGCCCCGTGCCGCTCCGTCGCCCGGCTCTAAAGTGGATCTGCAGGCGCGCGCAAGTGCGTGCCTGCAGATCTGCCGGGGGCGGGCTTCCGGCTGGCGAGCTTCTCCGGTTGGTGGAGAGCCTCCGCCAACCGGAAGCTGCCATCTGCGACGCCGGAGGAGTGTGGAGCAGCGAGCTCGCGCTGCTCCACGCGGCGACAGACTTACCCGGCTGGAGGTGAGCTCCGTCTTTGGGCGTTTTCGCCCGTTCCCCCCCCCCCCATGTGAAAAGGGCCTTACTTCAGTTGCTCCAAACTGAAGTCAAAGTGCAAAAGTGGTTTGCACTCAGTTAACTCACTTGGGGGAAAGGAGAGAAGGGGTGGAATCTTGCCCCTTCCAGTAGGCTCAGGCAAAAGCAAACTGCTGTAGCCTCTCCTGATTTGCTTGTTCTTCCTCATAAATAACTTTGCCCATCTTGACCACACACTGATGCTGCTTAGCCACACATGTTCTGGTTTTCATCTATGAAATGCTGGATGGTATATAGATAGTATACATATATCCTGAATATGGAGGGCTGTGAAATGTGTAGGTAGGCTTGGAAGAACGCCTTTTCTGACGTTACTGTTTGTAATTTGGTCAAGCTCATAGCACAGTGATTGCTCAGGCAAATAAGCAGTATCAAAATGGCAGAAAGGCACAGGTTCTAAATACTGAAAATGCAAGCAGTGCCTTATCTCTGGGTTGCAAGTGCAGAGTGGTGGTTGATCTAACCAATTTGACTTCCAAATATTGTAATATTTTATCTCTGTCCTAGGAATGGGCAACAGAGCCAGGGACAGGAGCTATTTTTTGCCCATGCACTCACTCCCCACCAGGCTGCAGGGGCCTGTTCTTCCATGGGCAGAAGTGATGTTATGTCACTTCTAGTTCAGGTTTCAGACCCACTTCTCTACCCCCGCCCCCGCAAGCCACACTGGAAAATATTTTTGTATACCTTCTTTTTCAGTTTGACATACTGGGTTCTTTATCTCTTTGTCTTCACATTCTGTGATAGGAGCAAAGCTGTGTTTGCAGAGTTCGCTGAGTACAATGCTGATGTCACTGTGTCACTTTATGTCACTGTGATGTTCCTGTCTGAATTTCCATCAGCCGAACCAGGGATTGCTTCAGTGTCCTTTCTCAAATTCCACATGTTCCTGTCTGAACATGTTCTGGACTTTCCCCTTGCTATGGTGGCATCTATCTCAGACAGATAAACATGTCCTACCACTACCTCACAGCACCAGGGAATATGAGAGGAACTAGGTCACAGGCTGTGTGTCTGGGAGAGAAGTATGTAAACATGCTGTTATGTGCCTTAAAGCACTTTTAGAATTATGGCAACCCTAAAGGGTTTTCTGGGGGCTGAGAATGTGTGATGTGCCCATGGTCACCCAGTGGGTTTCCATGGTCAAGTGGGGAGTCAAATCCTGGTCTACAAGGTCTTAGTCCGATGTTCAAACCACTATACCATGCTGGCTGTCACACCACACTGGCCAGATTGTACACATATTCTACCTTATACACTTAAGATAACAGGTAGCAGGTGGATACTTTCTTGCACCTTTCTTTTGGCATGACCAATCTTCTCTTGTTTTCTATCCCATTGCTTCCAATGAGAGGGAGAACTGCAGTGTTATCTGTGAGACTAGCATTCCTCCTCCATACCCTCCGACATTTCACGGATGAAAACCAGGATATGTGTGGCCAAGCAGCATCAGAGTGTGATCAAGATGGTAAAAGTCATTCATGAGGAGAGGTTACAGTAGTTTGCTTTTGCCTGAGCCTGTTGGGAAGAGTAAGATCCTCCCCCCAATCTCCTCTGGTTGCTGCGAACTGAAGACAAACTAACCTTTGCACCTGTTCGATTTCAAGCAAATGAAGTACATGGAAGAAGATGGGGGAAAGCAGAGGAGGAGAGAGAAACTGGGACATTTTGAAAGCAGCTGAAAAAGTGGGACAACTTTAATTGGATGGATTGGGACTGTCCCTGCCAAATTGGTTGCCAGATCTCAGGGCCTGGCCCTGAACCTCTTGTTTTTGTGGGTTGTCTCAGGCAGGAGATGAGAATGCAAATTCTCCAGGTTTTTTGGGGGTGGGGTAGGGTTGGCTTTGGGCAAGAGGAAAGGGTTGTGTGCAGATCTCCAGTACAGCTAGTACAGCAACAGCTTGTTCTAAGTGCAAGGACTCTTTTTTTGTTTTTTCCTGACGCGGCTTGCTAAAATTCTTCTCTCCCAGTCATTGTGGTGCCAGAGCTCACCCTTTGCCCTGCAGCTACCTTCTTGCTAAAAGTAAGTAGGCTAGATTCAATACTCTTTATCCCTAAGTAGGTGAAAAGGAATACTCCCCCTTTCCCCTTGATCTGGGGACAACCCTTTAGCTAAGATTTCTGTCTCATTTTCCAAACAGGAAATGTGCTCTCTCTCTGTCTCTCTCTCTCTCTGACAAGCTGTGAGCAACTGTGGTTGGTACCTAATGTGCCACACTTAATGGGATCACAAGAGACCATCTCTAGATTTCAGCTTGTGGTCTGAAAACCGCAGGGCCTGGAATAGTCCTGATCAGGCAACCCTAACTGGAGAGTTTGCTAAGGAAAAGGGAAGCTTTTGGATTCACATGATATAAAAGCCTCCCCTGATCGGCACCCCCAAGCCCCCTGGGAAAGTTTAGTTTGGGGCATAAGCTTTCAGGGTCTTCAGGTCTGTGTGGTAACTTTCCCAAGTTCAGAACACGCTTTTTGCTTTACATTTTGCTTACTTCTGTGGAAATGTGCAGCTGACATATTGCCAAAAGCACTATTAGGCTTGCACCAGTTTCTATGTATGAGCAGTGCTGGCTCATGCAGAAGACATCTTTTGTATCCTGCTATTTACTCTAGCCATGGTGAAGGTGAGAAAAAGCAGCAGCAGAAGAAGAGAAAAATGCCCAAGGTTATCTGACACCCTTGTGATTGCTGTGCCTAAAGTGATCTCCAAATTTTAAACCTCTTTGTTTAAATCTCTTCCCTTTATCCGCACACAGCAGACTAGTAGTATCTCATCTACAAGGCTTATCTTGCCACTCTGAACCTTTCTCTATCCCAACTGAAAGGATTATCATGGGGAACACTGATGTGTTTGTTTCATCAAAAAAACCCGTTTATCTTGTCATTTTTTCCTCCTCAGCAGCATCCATGTGGCTTTAACAAGAAAATGTAGGGATTAAAAAGTTTTTTTTTAAATTAAACCCAACAATAAATATGAAACAAATACCTAGTAAGTCAAAGTCTTCGCAAAACAGGAAGGCCTTGAGTTAAGAAGGAAATGTTTTCTGAGAGGACTGTCCCACGGTCCCGACAACCAAACAACACTGAGGTTGGCTACCGGTTCCCAGTAAATTTCTTAATTACAGAGCTCGATCAATATGCTTGAGTTTATAGGCTCCTGAACTCCAACCAAAGTTGAAAATTACCCAATATCATAGGGTCAAACTAGAAAATATGTCTTTTTTTTTAAATGTTCCTGGGAGTGATGAAAAATGCCTGCTTATCATAATATATGCTTATCATAGTGTATGTTTTTTCTTTCTATATATCTCTCATATTTAGTTTGCTTTGTTTTGTACTTGTTCACTGGAAGGTAAACCCAGGCTTAATTTGCAACCCTGATGGCTGAGGCATGTGTCTCTGAGGAAATGCTATTATGGGAAGGAACATTGATTGATCCTAGGGATTACACTTTCCCTCAACATCTAGTATAATGTCTAGTAGACAGTTTCCTAATCGCATATATATATGATACTGGGTAGTGGTAAATTTAGTTTGGGTTGCAGGGATGTATATTAATGTTAGACTTTATTCAGATATTTCACTCAAATCATGCATTGGGAACTACAGGGGCCCCTTGGCTTTTGTGAGGGCTTGGGGCGCAGAACCCTTGCGCAAGTCAAAAAAACATGCGCAAGTGAGTGCTCCCCCTCCCATTCCCTTCCAGGCCTCCCCACTCATTCGTGTTTCACCTGGGCATGCTGCCTTCCAGGGTCCTGGGCAATAGGCAAGTGGATGGGATGGGTGGCAGCTGCACATGCTTGCTTTCGCCCCCTATTCACTTGTGTTTCGTTTGTGTGTGCTGCCTTTCGGGTGCCCGGGCAATAGGCAAGCGAATGGGAGGGGCAGCAACACTACGGGAGAAGGCAAGCATGAGGGCCGCCCCCTGCCATTTATTTGCCTTTTGCTCAGGTCTGTGAAGGGAAGACAGGCACACCTGGGCAAAAGGCATAGGAATGGGAGGAGGAAAATTGGGGGAGGCTGGCAGGTGCCTCACAAATGATCAAGTTCATGAAGGTCAAACCTGCAAATGTGGAGGGAGGACTGTGTAACTAATTTCAGCTTCATAAGTAAATGTAAGGCAGTGGCAGGAGGCATTGCGGAGCTTCCCCAAATAATCCAAGACCACGGGCTGGCACATGTTGTAGGCGGTGGCCCTAGCCGGCATGTTGAACTGAGTCTAGAACAAAAGGGATGCCAGGGAATGTGGAACAAAGAGGCATTGTGCACTTGGCAACTGTCCTCTTCGGAATTCAGAGCCTATGTACTCACAAAGCTTCCATGGCATGCTAAAAGCAGCAGACCACATTCTACAATACCTATTACAAGCAATTTTCTTTTGGTTCCACATCTTTCAAAATACTTTTCAACATGAGCTTTTAAACTGGATTCAGATGTAAATATGTTCATGTAAAAAAAATAGCTGCGGAAATTGTGTTCCTCATTCCCTTTTCTCCACGTTCCCTCAGTTCGCTGAAAATAATGCACAGAGCACCAGCAGCCCTGCTGTATGGGATGAGCAGTGGTATGTGGGAGAGGGGGATTCCTGAAAATCAATCAGAAGAATCTTGCATGAATGCAGCCCTTCAGTCTAGGGAAAGCAGAGCCTGGATCTTTTGTCTTATAATTAACACACATTACTTTCAGTCACTACCTTGCTCCAATTATCCTTGCTAGTCATTTTTGCCCTCTTAGAAACTCCAAAGATAGGGCATCCTGAAATGACCACACTAGTAGGATGCCAGATTCCTGCTGTGCATATAGCAGCTGTCTTTTTGACAGCAACAAGTGTTACTGGAGGCAACTGTTGAGAAGTGAAATTGCTGTGTGCAAAACCAGTTTAAATTCTATTGCAAAAGCTTTTTAACAAACCTCATTGAGTAAGCTGACATGGATGTCAAACCAACCTAATAAACTCTTGAGTTTATTTTTATTCAGGGACCCAGAGTCACAGTCCAACACTCAACCCATTACACCGTGATGGCTCTCAGATTATCTCTTTCTGTAGTGAAAAATGCATCCTGACAGCCTTAGGCCCTAGTTGTGAACATGTTTTTCATCAGGTGATGAGTCTGATGCTTGTACAAACAGGTAATATTGACACTCCAGTGTTGTTTCTCCCCATTTCATTCACTTTGTGACCATTGTCAGTAGTAATAGCAATCATGCACATTGTTCTGTGCTTTGTATCTAAATACATTTGCACTGAACTCCAAACTTGCTATTACTGTGGATCTAGCTAGTGTCAACGTAGAAAGGTTTGGATTCATGCACTAATCTTCCCAAATAGCACTTGACTCCCACCACCACCACACACCCAGCTATGAATAGTATTAATTCATGCACTTATGAGATGAAATAAGGAGTAGTCCCAATGATACCTTTGGGATGGTTAGTAACCGCTTCATGGTGATCTCAGTTATTAAGAATTGAGTCTTCTATTTACTTTATTCAGGCCTCCATATCTCAGTGATGCCAGAGTTGGACAAAACGTGGAGAACTGGCTTTTAGACAAGACAGTTTGTTGGAAGAAAAGTAACCATCCAACCACACAGGATTGTTGGTAGCTTTGACTACAGTCTAGAAATATAGCCCTTGATACTGTCTTGATTTAAACTCTGTTTCTGAGTAATTATTTCCAGGATTGGAGCCTTCAAGTCTTAACAGGTAAGCAAGGTTGACTCACTATTTTGCCTTCTCCCAGTCTTGAACAATACTGTTTGACCAGTTTTGGCTGCAGTACGTTAACCATCCATTATTTAAAAGGGAAGGTGATAAAAAGGATGTTGTTTTGATTTTTTTTAAAAGGTTACCCTATGAGAATAGCAAAAAGTTGATTTCAGAAAGCCTCATGCTTGACCTACTAGCAATCAGGATGATACATAAGTTGTAATTATCTTGTATATTAAATGATGCTGTAATGACCTTATAATTGTCATTGAAGCTGCTACTGAGGGATAATTTTGGTGGCATTCTTTTCCATGCGCTGCCTAATGAATCTGCATAGGGAGACCCATCTGTTCCATTGAAAGCTGGATGTATTACAGCCTTGTTATTGCCTCTCATTTCCATAATGAACAACCAAGGAGGCAAACAAGCTGAGGAGACAGATAAAGGCTGCTCATAATTTTGATTGTGGAGTCAGCAGGGGAGGGAGGTGGCTATGGTGGCTAAGAGTGTCAAATAAACAATATTGTTGCTTCTATTAAGAAGCTTGAGATAAACTGAAAATTTAATCAAAGCAGCCAAGTTTCTTAGGTTTTTCTCAGATACAACAAGTTCAGAGGCTTGCACTCACATTTCAGACATGAAGTTCTTACTCTGATTATAGCTAGGATGGCCAACGTTATCTTCCAAACTAACAAGACCATATGGAATAATGCTGCCAATAGGACCCAGCAAAACTAGAGGTAAAACATGTTGACAATATGTGAGGTTTCTTGCATTCACACGAGCACAGTCAAGGATCAAAGCAGGATTTCGCTCTAAAGGAAAGAAAACCAAAGTAACAGCATACAATTGTTCAGCTAATTTTGCATGAACATCTGTCCAATGGTTTCTTATGTCCCCAATGGTATAAGAGGTGTTAACTAACCCTGATGGGGACTGAAAGGAAGTGGCTTTGCTAAAGGTTTTGTAGGATGAATGATATCACAGTGCACTGTAAGTATTAAGCCCAACAATTCAACACTACTGTTGCTATATTCCTCTTTCAGTATTGGAAAGTGATAACACAATAAGCTGTACTTCAGCCCCTATTACTTTTGATTCTGAAGCTCTTACTGTAATAACACGATCTGTACTCCAAACCTTTTAGCTCATGAATGAGAACACAAAAAACATTTTAAATGCTTTACTATTCTTAGGACAATATCCAACATTGCAGAAGAAAACAGCAGCTCATATGGTGGATCCATTTCTGCCTATTGTCATTTCTGAAAAACTACTGTAGAAGGTCAAACACTGTCTTCCAGGGCTGCCAAAGGAAGGTGGAAATTGCCCCAAATTGGGTAGAGGAATCTTGCACCCCTTGAACAAAATTCCAAAATTTTGTGATTCTAGTCCACTCCCGCTCCCCCTCCCCCTCCCAGCTGATACAATAGGCCTAGATCCTGCACTGGAGATATAACTATGATGTTGTGGCTGTGCTCTGTCTCCTGATCCAATCCCACTCCCATCACAAACTCTCCTTAAAATCCAAGCAGCCAAAATTAGGGACATGTTATGTTGTGCTGGCAAGTGTGGAGCTGAAGGATGACATGTGCAGTCTCATCCTGCCGGTCAGCAGCAGTGTGATAAGCAGAAGCGGTGAACTTGTCGGGGTCTTTTGCAACTCCTCACTGCATCACAGCTTGTTGGCAGCAGAGGGCTGAATATGGCGTCCTTCAGCATTCTGCTTGCTTGCCGGTGTCAGAAAATGCCATAAGTTGATAAAGGTCCCTCAGTCTTAGGATGGACCCAGGGGGTATTTGTGGTTGTGGCAATGGTGTCACAATCATAAATGTGAATACCAAACAGTTATGAGCCTAGCTTTGTCCTTGTTTGCCTTCAAGTCACTTCCAGCCAATGGCAACCCTATCATGGGTCTTTCTTGGCAGGATTTGTTTAGAGTGGGCTTACCTTTGCCTTCCTCTGAGACTGAGGGACTGTGACTTGCCCAAGGTCACTCAGTGGGGTTCCATGGTCAAGTGGGGCACTGAACCCTGCTCTCCATAGTCTTAGTCCCCCACCTAAACCACTACACCATGCTGAGTCTCTAAGCTTAGCATACAACATCATAGCTGCCTAACAGGATGCCAGACACAGTCTTCTGAAGATGGAATAAAACTTTTAATATCACTTTAGCTTTATTGTGGCATCTATTTTGAGGAGCCAATCCCTATATATGCTACAACAACAAATCAAAATATATAGAATGGTGGCATTGCTGTGCTTAGGATGACTTAACTAGATCTCCCAGCCAACAACAAAAATTAAAGATGTAACACTGAAAGTGTAAAAGGCTTTGATCTCACTGGCTTTCAATTTCATCACAAGGTGAAATTTGAAAGAATGGACTCACTGATTTCCCCCACTTCTAAAAACTCCAAACAGTCTCTTGTTCCTTCCCCTGGCACCAATTTCCACTGTGCTGGTGCAACTGCTTCTTCCTTCAGCTCTGAAAAGCTGATGCTTCCTGAGAGCCCAATCCCATCATAGTTAATGAACTCCTGGATGGATCTGACAGAGTCCTAAAAATGATGGAAGACATTTGCCACCTTGACACCAGCATGGGGCTGATTCAGAGGACAATTTCTAAAAACAAGAAAAGACAGAAGAGCCTTCCCAAGGAAAGGCAACACTCATCTAAAAAAGCCAACTAGGTCTGCCTGGCACCTTCTCAGAATTTGGCTTGGATTCTTCTTTATTATTTACCATGTCAGGATTTCCAGCCAATGAAGAGGTACAAGCAGCTCCCAGTGGATTCTGCATCTCAGCAAAAGGTCAAGATGCAATGATTTTCTGGGCAATCCTCCAACTTCAGGCAATTTCTACAAAACAACTCCTCTCTGGCTGGGCCATTTGTCCACAAAGAGACCAAATCTCCTCTTAGCAAGACATAAGAATTGTGCTTTTGAAACAGGGTGTTTCAAACAAGTTCTGGTAATGAAACAAAGAGCTCTGTTATTATATGTCAAATGAATCATAGAATCATAGAGTTGGAAGAGACTCCAGGGGCCATCCAGTCCAACCCCCTGCCATGCTGGAACACACATCAAAGCACTCCCAACAGATAGCCATCCAGCCTCTGCTTAAAAAAGGAGGAGACTCTGCCACACTTCCAGGCAGCATATTCCACTGCCAGATAGCTCTGTCAGGAAGTTCTTCCTAAGGTTCAGGTGGAATCTCCTTTCCTGCATTTCCTGAATCCATTGCTCCTTGTCCTAGTCTCTGCAGCAGCAGAAAACAAGCCCACTCTCTCTTCAACATGACATGCCTTTTATTTTTAAATATGGCTATCATGTCCTCTCGTAACCTTCTTTTCTGCAGACTAAACATTCCCAGCTCCCTAACCCGCTCCTCACAGGGCATGGCTTCCAGACCCTTCACCATTTTGGTCACCCTCTTCTAGACATGCTGTAGCTTGTTGATATCATTCTTGAATTGAGGTGCCCAGAACTGGATACAGTATTCCAGAAGAAGTCTAACCAAAGCAAGTTGTAAAGTTTTCTGGATGGGGTATTTAACTCCTCAAGAGTTTATTTAAACATCATGGTTGGGATGTCAGTGGGCAACAACTGCTACAATACAATTGCTTCAGCCTGCTCTTGGTAGCACAGGTGTGAACTAATGCCTAGACACGATGGTCTCCATTTGTTGCCAGGTTTTTGCTTCTGTTCAAACAAGACCTCATGAAACAACTTACTGTGGATATACTTTTAACATACAGTATTAATCAGTTTATGCTGAAGATGCTAACTTTTCTGTGGCTTCATCAGATGGATATTCAAACTATTTAACTGAGTTCATCTGACTCTTTCTGGGTTGGAGGCCAAGCAGGCTTCAGTCCAGAATTATGGATAGCCAGTTGTATCATAATCTGGCATTTATGCTGGCCACCTCTATTGATAAAAATCAGATCTCATCCTAAAGGTAATTTTTTCAAACTGAGATGATGTAGTTCAGTTTAGTTGTACTTGATTTCATATTTTTACAAGAAGTAAACAGAATAAGTTGAGCAGTAACAAGACAGTTTGAATTCTGATCCAATATAGCATTCTCCACTCTGTCACAAGTGCTGTCGAATGAGCTCATGAGCCTGAGCTTGAATGAAGATAGTCCCATCCTTCAACAGTCCAGATAAAGGAAGCTCAGCCTTGTCAGCTGTCACAAATCTGACTCTGCAGTTTCATGAGACTGTAATTTTTTTCATCCACATGGCTGGTTTGTTCAAGCAGCCACTGCCTCTCTTGTTCATCCACAATCATTCTCAATGTCACTTCTTGAAATATATTATTTACTCCTACCTGGACAGTGCAGAAGATAACCAAAATTAACATTATTTTCTAGAATAAAAGCATGTTCAAATACAGATAATTATTTATCACACAAAAGGTATCTGTTACCACACCTCTTTAAAATGGATCTTTTTGAACATGCTAATACTGGTTTCATTTTCCAATCCAATTTTAGCCTCAAAGGTGGTGAGCCCAAGATGTTTCACTCCTACAGAATGAGAGATTAGAAATAAGCTGCTTGTCTTATCTGTGTAAATATCACTTTCATTTGGAGATGGGCCATAACTCAGGAGAAAAGTGTATTCCTGTTCATCCTCTGGCATCTCCAGACAGGGCTGGAAAGATTCCTCTCCAACACTTCAAAAAGCAACTACTAGGCAGTACAGGCAATGTTGAGCCAAAAACACTGCTAGTCTGACTCAACACAAGACAAGGTCTTATGCTTCTACTGTAGTGGTTCTCAAACTTTTTACCCCTCTGCCCCTTTACACATACATGTGGATGTCGCACCCCCCTGCTCAACATCACACCACCATCTCCCATCGTATACTTCTGTCTCTGTCGCAGGCCCCTCCTGTCACACAAACTCTCTGTCTTAATGCTGAGCTCTCATGCTCTCAGCCTCCTCTTTTCACTTCCCTCCTCTCCACCTGGTCACTGAGGGGCATAGGCCTGCTGCACCAATAATAGTATGTTCCAAGAAACTGAGTTGGAAAAGCATTAAAAAGGAGAAGTTGATTTCTGAGCTGTCTGATGTTGGAAGAAGGCATAATGGGGAAAGCTGCTTTGTGTAACTCTTCTGCTGGGGCCAATCAATCTGCATGCATGCACGCACACACGAGCTTGCCCTTCTTTTTCACATTTGCTGCACTTGCAGGAAGACTTTTCTTGCAACTTTGCTTAAACAACTATCACACCCCCCTTAGTGTCCCACCCCACTTCTCTACTGTTTAAGGCAAGTGATATCCCAATATTCTTAGTAAAAACAAAATGCCTGACCTGTGAATAAGGTATCCTTAAAGAAAGACTGGGGAAAAGGTCTTAGAACAGGTCTAAGCAACCCCAAAAGCCTCACATAGATGGATTCTTCTTCCTTTCTCTTAATGTTTATTACACTGTCTGCAACCTCCACTAAAAATTGTTGGGGCTTTGAGAACATATGTTATTTTTAATCTCCCTGTCTATCAGCTTTGATTGTGCATATTCCTTTGTTTACTCCTTCCCCCACAGACATGCAGCATCTTCAACATGTCCCTACTTCACCCCACTACACTTGCTGTTCTTACCATAAGACATCATGATTAGTGTCGCTTCCTTGCCAAACCCTCTGCCACGGTAGCCGGGCTCTGAAAAAAAACAAAAAACAAATACTCTCAAATATATTTTGCTTCTTTGTACATGCAGTGTATAACTCGTTCATCCTCAATATAACCTTCTTAGTTCTAGGCACTTCTGCAGCCTAGAGAGAACTGCAACTCTTTCCTTTTTACCATATGTGAATATTTCTTTACAGTAGGACAGGACAGTCAAAAATAGCAGAGTTTAGACTTGAGTTCCAGGCAGGACAGCAGGTGGATGCTTGCTTTCATGGTGAAATCTGTAAAACTGCCAGCCAGAGGGATCTCTGGCTGGAGATACTCACCCTGGATTAAAGGGGTAATGGGGGAATCACTTGCAAGTGTCCAGAATTCCCATTATTTGTATTTGCTCACAAATCAACACTTAATGAATGGGAAGGACTGAGGGAATTACATCTTTCACCCTCGCTGTGAACCACAGCTGCTTTGATCCAACAGCCCGAAGCCAGCAATCTGATTTTAAAATATTTTTTAAACAAAACTTTGGAGTTACAAAAGTGAATAATTCTTCTGATTAAAATGGATGAGCAGAAGCCTCCTCAGTTACCTTCTTTCTGCAACCAAGAGTCGAGTCTTCTGTTTACCACAGAAGATCAGGATTCAAATAAGAATTCAGTTAAGAATTTAAGTGCATAGATTTTAATAGATAGAATGAATTTCATCTTATATACAAGACTGAAAAGGATTTTAACAAGGAGAATGTACAGTGTGAGAAGGTAAAGGCGTTATCTCTTTAATGCTAACAAGACTGACTCGCTGGCTGTAATTCGATAGCAACAAGAGAAGAGTCGAACTGTTAACTCAGAAACTGCTGGATGGTACAAAAGATGGAATCTGCCCGAGAACCTTCTCAGGACTTTTTACAACAGATGCTATAGGAGTTACATTTTCTGAGAGAAGAGAGACTCCCAAACTTAAAGAAGATACTGTGTAAAGATTTGATAGAGAACCTGAGGAATGAGATCAAGGCAGAACTGTGGGGAGATGTAAGACAAGGGAGTGGGGAGAAATCTGGGGCTAATAAGGAAGTGAGGGAACTTAATATAACATGGAGAAACAAATTCAAGTTGAGCCAATAAAAAGATTAGCTTTGAAGTGAGGGAGATAAGAGGCCAAGAAGTTTTGGTTTGTGAAATGGGGACTACAGCCCTAGGTGGGGAGAAAAAGGGAGCTAATCTGAAATCGATGTGTAGGAAATCTACACTGGTGGTCAAACAAAATCAAGTTAACTTAATGAAAGGATTAGCCTGCAGGCCCAAAGGACAAATACTTTAAATGAGCAAGTGGGAAGCACTTTGAAATACTGAATACTGAACAAACTACTACAAACCACAAACAAAATACTCTTGAACAAACTACTACAAAGGATTCAAAAGCAGAAGATAGATAAAGCAATCATAAAACTATTAGGTTACCTGCAATCATGATTTCAATTTCTCCCACTGTTGGATCTTCAGAATCTATGAGGAACAAATTTACATCTCCAACCATGCACTCCTCCTCTGTGGCTCTCTGTGTAGACCACTTATCTGTATCAAGTACTATAAATGTGCATTCTGGGAAAATGAAAAGACATTAAAAACAATAAGAAGAGGCTAGGTTCAACAAAAAGCATTTACCAACTATCTCTGTCACACCCAGTATGAAATAAGAAGGTTCCTCTTTGAGTTCTCCTTTCATTCCTGGAAATTTAGAATGAGAAAGTTCTCACATTTTGCTGAGTATGATAGATAGTAGCCCACCTTCCTACTTTCCCCAGATCCAATGGAAAACAAAGATAATGCAGGGAAAGCTTGACTTTCACCCAATATGCCAGACAAACATGTATTTATTAAACCTGCACTCACCAGTTTAGCTACCATAGAGCTGAAGTGTAGGGTTAATTTTTTAATACATACTAGAAACAGCATTCCACTGATGTGAACAAAGCCCACACCCTCCTCTTCCTTGCTATTTGAGGCTTTTTCTCCCTGCTGGATTACTTTTGGTACTGGAGCCAGGCCATGAGAAAAAAATTTAAAGCAGTGGAGCAGCAGGATGTCAGGTGAGGGAAACGATAGGTAAAGCTCCTGTCATCCTCACTTATTTCAACTTGTAATTTATAGCCAAACCAGGAAATATTTTAAATAAACATGTCTGCTTTCTCCTTTTGTGCTGCATTTTAAAGAGAGGTGAAGGAGAAATGATTTTCTCCCCCCACCATATTTTTGGGTTCAATTTGAAACAAATGTTAAGAGAGAAGACTCTCCTCCTTCCCCCCCACAGCATCTTCTGAAAATCGCAGAAAATGTGGCTGAGATTTGGGGCGAACACAAACAGACTGGCTATTAGGATAATCTGTGACTGTGTGCCTCTGTTTAAAACTGATATAAAACAACCTGCTGTACATTTTATTAACTGAAAGACCCAACAGTTAGACTTCTTAAGATGACACTGTAATCCAGAATTACTATGAGCAATTTACTATTACTTCTGATTTTACATATATTTCATGAAAATGCTTAAAATTAAAAAAAGAGGCCTGAACCTTTAAAATTATATAATAAAATTACTCAGAAAAGGCTATCCTAGTACTGATCCCATCTGCTTTGAGTCTCATCCCAGCTATCTCGACTCCCATTTTGGAGGAAGAAGGCAGTGTTTAAATCAAATTAATAAAAACTTTTCCAGATGTAGTACAATTTCTCATAAAACACAGATGTTGACTTAAATGTCCAACTGGGTTTCTGTTTTAACTGTATGCAAGGAGGATTTTATAGTGCTGTTCCTTACATTTATTCACAGCCATTATTCACAGCCATCCTTCAACAAGGATAGGTCACAGGGCCTTCAGAAGGGACTATGCAAAATCTTATCAGTCTGTAAATAATTATGACCATATGTAATTTGGGATACTTACATATTCTACAGTCTTTATCTTCAGTAGCTTACAGTGGTAAAGCTCAAAACAAAATTTCCATTTAGTTCTGTATTTACAAAGTTCATACAACCCAACTATTGAACAGTACCACATGTATTTAAGCAGGAGTTTGAACTGTAACATGGAAGTTATCCATTTCATGTGGTGGTTTCATAAGGGCACACAGCTGTTTTATGTCAGTTGATCCTCAAACAAACTATAAACATATGGGCAACTACCCCATCCTCAAACCCTTTCAGATATTTAAAAGCCTCACTGTCAGTGTCTTCCCGCCAACTGCACTGCATCTCATATTCCTGTTCAAGGCTTAGTGGTTCAGATGCAGTGAGGCGTTGCAGCTCTTCTGACTTCATCCATTCATGGTATCTGATAAGAGGATCCAGAAAGAGACAGAATACAGACCTTTCAAACATCACATATATATTAGTGCAAAAGTAATCAATGTCCCCTATCATGAACTCATTTCAGTTGTCTAGAATAACTAGTATAGTCACACTTATATCTCTACTGATAAACAGCAAGGCTACACTCACTCCGCATGGTTGTCATGTGATCGTAACCATAACCTAGAACAGCACTATGCTGATAGTGTGACATGTCTTAGGCTGGGCTCACCCAAGCTCAGCCCTCATTCTACTGGCATGCCATTATTTCCCATTCACTTCTATGAGAAAAGGAAAAGGCCTGCAGTTAGGGACAATGTGGCATGGAGGATGAAACATGACCTAAGCCTGTGACAAAGAAGCCTGATCTTTATTCAGAGAGGCCCGGGGGCTTTTTTCAAATGAGGGGTGGGCAAAATAAGGCCCACAGACTGCATACGACCCCAAGGCTCTTTGTCAGGGCCCCAAAAGTTAACTCACCCCAAAATAAAAACAAATTCAAATTTTTGCCTACAGCCAGCAAAATGGCCCTCTGGGCCACTTTAGGCCCAGGAGAGGCCTTAAAAAAAAAACAAAAAGCAGGAAGTGACTTCTGATCACTTCATGTTGTTAAAATCTTTATTTACTTTTTTATTTAGTGCCATCGCTGTACCAGGTGCTTTACAAGTAAATGAACAACAAAACAGTTCCCTGCTCTCAGGTTTACAATCTAATTAAGAAATGACACAACAGGAAAAGAGGATGGCAGTGTGGCAGGAGATTAACTCCAGTAGGTACTGCCTTTTCTTCTCTCCCTCCCTGGCCAGAGCAGTCGCAGTTGGAATGGAAGTGGATGGCCTTTCATCTGCTTCTGCGCTTAGCCAGGAGGAAAATCATCCCTCCTGGACATAAAATGGAATTTAGAGACAATTTTAAAAAGTGTTTGTTTTTGTGGAGTGAGATGTGGTGGGGGAGTATGGTCCACTGAGTGTCCTGGGGGACTAATGTGCTCTCCCAGCATTTCATAGTTGCACAACTCCTGTTCTACACATTTGCAGTGACAAACATGTCACCTACACTCTGGCCACTCAACAGGTGCAAAGAATATAGAGCACTGGGGCTACTAACATCTGAATAATAAGCAAATTATTGAGCTGTATCTTTTATTCCCATGAGTGTTTTCTCAAGTAAGAGGACAAAACAGAAACTTGACAGCACTTTTACTTAATGATGCCTTGGTATGTGTACTCTAGAAAAAAAGTTAAAATGACCATTATCTTTTTCCTCACATGAACAATGATTTTGTCCATGTGCACAAGTTTCACACCTGGATGTATCTGCATGTTAGCACAACACTTTGGATTACCTAGAAGGAACAGTCCAATGAATACATGGGAAAATTGTGTATCTTTAATTCTAACACCCTATGTTTATACATGTGACTGTTTAAATACTTACAGATCAAAAAATCTGCACCTAACTTTAGTTTGGATTGCAGAAACAAAAACTTCTAACCTAGCTAATATTTTATTTTCCTGGATTATTAAAATAAAGAGCTCTTAAACCAATGTTCTTTTTTCAAAAATGGGGTAAGGAAGGTTATCGGCTTCATACCTTGGCACATGAGCAGAGGTATATGGTACCAGGGTCACCCTCTTCCCTTGCAATACAGTATTCTGATTAATCCTCATAGTATCAAACCTGAAACAACAGGATCTGTTAGTCAGAGATAAAATCTGATTAATATAATTACAGATGATATGTGACAACAGTAAAACCACTATAGGATGTTGACTGCATATTTTTCCTGGGCTGGAGATACAGACTTTGGATGTCAGGGTGCAGGAACATATCTGCAGCAAACAATGTGGGAAAGCTTGACCTGGCCAAGAACAGTACTGTACTCTAGCTGATCCTACTGTGTGTGCCTGTCTAGAAAAGTCAAGGTGAACAGGCACCTCCAGAACCCCTTGCTGAGCCTGTGTGAACTGCAAAACAAAAAGAAAAGGGGGAAAGTACTCCTCAGCCTGTTAAAGAAGCACAGATCTACAAGTCTGGCCACCAAAATAGAAATCATAAGGAAAGTGGACTCCAGAGAAAGAAGAAAAAACATTTTTGAAGTTGCTTTCAAGTGGTCTGTAGAAGATTTAAAATGTTTGTATTTACTTTTGGAAGGCTTGCCTGGGCTGGCTGTTTCATTTCATATGAGCATATTGTTAGTTTTGAATAAAAAGTTTGTTGAAATATATTGCGTTGCTCTTCTTTGCAGCATGGGAACCCAGTCCTGTTCTTTCTGTATTATTTTTGCATCTGGTACCAAATATCCTTTTAAAGAGGCAATGCCCAGGGACATATGTACTTTATTAACTGAGGTATACCTATATTTATCACCACAGAGAAGTGTTTATATGGATATGGGAAAATATGTGTGTATGTGTGTGAATATATATCAGGGATAGGTATCAGATTAGTGTACTGCAAGTCCCAGCAGCCCTAGCCAGCATAGTCTATGGTGAAAAATATGGGAAGATGTAGTCCAGAATTTGGAAGCATATGTTTCCCACATATACAGACACAAACACTTTTAAATGAAGCATGACATTTATGAAGCAAACATTAGGCTACAACCAATTACTGAGTCATACAGCTCAGAATTCTGTATTCACCACAATTAATCACTGACTACTTCAAACAAGTGTTTATGGTATCCCCAAAATCCAGGATTCAGAAGTTAAATAGAGTAAGGTTCTGTTCCTTAGCTGATATCTGATTACAACTGCCTTGACAAAACTGCATGGAAAAAAACTGCACAGCCAATCTATAAAATGTATGCAATTATCTTGTTATAAGCATGCTTCAAGACGAAAGGCTCCTGGTGCTATCAAGCAAAAGCATTGGGCAAATGTTCAGTCTTTTCCTTCTACACGGACTTTTTTTTTCTGGTTTAAAAAAGTGGCAAGAAATCACAGGAGGGTCACAAATGGAAGATAGGGATTTTTAGACCCTCTCTGCTACTCTGTGAATGAAGAAGAAAGATTGCAGAACAAAACCCCTGTGCAGGAGCCCTCTTGGACCAAAGATGGATGACCACTAACCCTCAAGATATGTTGGACTTCAACTCCCATTAGCCTTAGTCAACTTGCCATTGAGCAGGTATGGAGGGTGTTTTCCTACCTCTGCTTTAGAGGATTTTTCCAGAAATCCTATTGGCTATTAACTGTTCAGGGGCTATTCAGCACAACAATTTAAACAACAAAGATTTTTTTTTTTGTCGTTATATACACTGACCGGGTATGTGTGCTCAAGAAAAAGAACTTTGTAGTGCCTTAAAGTCTAATGCTTTTATTATTAGCTTTTGTGAATACTGGTGTGAACCCTCTTCCCAACTACAGTAATCCCTTCACATTCTCTAGGGTTAGTAGCACAGGACTCCTGTGAAGTGAAAAAACCGTGAATAACTCTAGGCCCTCCCAAACCATATTTAACACACAAAAAAAAAATATGATCACCATATTTAACCCATCATGGGTTCCTTTGAGGCATCAGGGTTCCTTCACAAGGCAGAAGTGGGTGGCTAGTGGGGCTTAGTGCCACCTCCACTGCTGCCCCACATCATTTTTTAAAAAAAAATAAAAAATTAAGAGGGACTTACAAGCCTCGTTCGCCATTTCTCAGCCTCACCAGGCTTGCAGTCCTTATTAAAAATGGCATAGGGAAGCAGCAGAGGTGACAGCAAATAATCTGTGAATGATCAAATCTGCAAAAGTGAAACTCACAAATGCGGAGGGCTGACTGTATTCCCATTAGTGGAACTATCTACGTGTTAATTAACCAATTCCCCACCATTTCAATGAGTCTATTCTAGGTGGAGTTAACCGTACGGTATAAACCTACGCCTACTTCAGAATCTGAGGAAACTGCATCTTAAGTGGCTACAGACACCTAGGCCAGGATAAACGTACTACGTTTCTAAGGGTTACTAACATTTTCTGATGTTTCTACCGCCTTTTTGGAAATTACACGGATTCACCAGACGCTAAAGTAAGAGGGGATGTTGGTGGTGTTTTCAAACCTACGTTGTTCTTCCCTCTTACAATAAACAGGTAACCTCCTTACGCACAGCGTGTACCCGCCGGCCGGCCCGCCCCCCCTTTAAAGCCAACATTTCCTACAGCTCTTTCACAAATCGTTTTCCGGCCTAGGTGCTCGGGTGCGGTGAAAGTTTAAGACAGAGGGCCTTTACACCCTACACTGTTATAGGGCTATTATTCCACTTTCAACACCCTGTGGAATCTTGGGATTTGCAGTTTACGGAGGGGCCTTTGGAATTCTCAGCCAGAGAGCTCGCGGGCCTCAGCAAACTACAAACCCCAGAATTCCACAGGATGTTGAACGTTGGACTATAACGCTATAACAGTGTAGGGCGGAAAGGTCCAGAAAGAATAAGGTTCAGCCCAATCCTAGAAATAGTAACCCATTAAATCGCTATCTTTTGAACTGCCACTTTTAGACTTAGCAGGCGGCAGAAAGCGCTAAGGGTCCCTCCCAGAGGAGGTACGGCGGAGCCCACCTTCTTCCGCCGCTCCCTCGCCACCGACTACGAGCCACTTAATCCCTCAGGGAACCAGCTGTCAAGAAGACCCCGTCTCCCGCAAGCTACCGTCCCACCACAGGGCCGCACATGCGCAGTCGTGAACTAACGCGTTTTCCCAAGCGCTACGGCAGCCGCGGGGTTCCAACCCGGCCTCTGTCCGGCCGCCCGGGCTGTCACGTGACCCAAGAGCAGGCCCAATGGGCGTTGGCAGCGTCTCAGACCACGGTGGCGCTCTTCGGTTGGCGTAGACGTGCCCTTTTTCGTCCCGTGCGCATGCGCCCTGGATGGTCTCTCTCTCTCTCTCTCTCTCTCTCTCTTCCCCACGGAATGAGGGAGGCCGGTTCGGAGCTGTGGGGCCGGGCATCGCCGGCGGGGACGTCACGGGGCTGGTCGTCGTTGGTCTTGCCGGTAAAAGGCGTTGTGAGAGGAGACGGAGAAGGGGGCGGGACTCGATTCCCGTGGTTTTGGGGAGCGAGGGAAAGAGTGAGTGGGGGGAGCGGGGCGCGGAGGCGAGTGGTCGAGGCGACGTGGCTGCGGCGGCGGCGGCGTTTTGGGTTTCTGGAGGAAGGTTTGGCAGCGCTCGCTCGCGCTCTCGTGAGGAGAAGTGGCGGTTCTTCGCCTGGGGCGCTCCCTGGAGGAGCCCGGGAGAGCCGGCCGCTCCGGTGCCCCCTCGGGACGCCCGTCCGCAGCACCCCGTCCAGCTGTCTTCTGGGCTCGGGTTTCTGTTTTTGGAAAGCTGCATATCACGTGTAGCTTGTGGTTAGACGGTCGTCTGTACGGGTTCAGAGATGTATGACGGTGGACATAGGGAGCTACTGATGCAAGAGGCTTTCCTCATCTTGTGGGAGGAATTGGTTCAAAGTCCCCGACGAAGATATTCTAGAAGGAAGCGTTGTGCTGCTGTATGAAGGGAAAACACCAAAAACCTATACGTGAAGAAATACAGCGTGACTCAAGTTTTCCGTCCTCTTTCTTGGGAAAAGTTGAGTGCCTGTTTGTTGCAAATTTAGCTTGAACGATACGTTTTCGGGGCTCTGTTAGCCTGATGAAAACGAACCGCTGTGGCATCACACCCCTGTCACCCAGCCTGGCCAAGCTAGAAGACTGTATTTAATATCCCCCGCTTCTGTCTTCTCGCTCGTTGCCAACTACCAAATCTCCACGCCACCCGTAAGTTTCCTTTCAAGGGGTTTGAAAATCCATCTTTAAATCTAAGCCATGCTGATGATGGGGCTGTGTTGTGCACCTCGTGTGCTCAGCGCACTCATAAACTGTCTTTGCTCTAAAGTAGAAAATAGCAATTTGCAGCGTACTTGAAATTTGAAAAAGCTGAAAGTCTTGTTGTTCTCATGTCCACGGTATCACAAGACTTTCTGAAGGGAGGAGGGTGTGCATACATTTGCTCCCTCGCATGGGCGGAGCAGGCACACACCTTCACTCGCTCGCTGGGCGGGGCGGGGGGGGACAGGTGGGATAGGAGGAGGGAGGTGTGCATGTTTGCTCACTCGTGCGGGGGAAAAGGGGATGGGAGGAGGGAGTGTGCACGCAGTTGCTGATGGGGAGGAAGGGGATGGGACAGATGTTCCTTTTCTCCCTCTTCCTTTCCTCTCTCTCACCCAGATGTGTGAGTGGTGGAGGGAGGGAATGCCTGTGTGGCCAAGCCCAGCAATCCCGCCAGCATGGGTTCTTTTTTTATGTTTATTAAATGTGGTTTGGGGGCCTTATGATATTTGTGTTTTTTCCACTTTTGTGGGGGCCTGTGCCCTAGCACCCATGAAAGTAAGAGGACCAACTGTAGATCTGTTTTTTTTTCAACATATCAGTTGGTGAGGCAGGTAAATTTCCTTTTCTCTTTTTCTTTCTCTTTTGCTTTTCACACATGCTTAGTAAGTGATTCCAAATGCGATTGTTTACCTTGCCTGTTGTACGTAAACATGTAGTTGCAGTAGGATCATCCAGAGTAGAATCCCATTCTTTCCCAGGTCAAGTTTTATTGCACTGTTTGCTGCAGACATGCTGCTGCAACCCAACAGTGAAAGTCGGTTTTTCTCCAGCCCTCCTTCACCATCCTGCCAAGGCCAATGTCACAAAAAAACTTTGAGCTAGACAGAAGATGAGAAGGAGGGCCTGAGTTGGGCTGGACTGCCATGAAATAACTTTGTAGTAAGGAGCTTCTTTGTCAGAGGCTTTGTTAACTCAGGTGTGCCTGCATTATATTACAATTTGAATTTAAAGTAAAGTTTTTTTAAAACAAATCAATTTGATTTTTAGGAAATGCGTTATGATACCTGTTGGTTCATTTAAAAACTTGCATTAAGAACAAATCTGGTTTTTAAATGATGAGTAAATTTAGTACTAAAGCCAGAAATTCTAATTATACTTTCTGAAGGCTGAAGACTTTGAAAGTACTTTGAATTAACAGCTTTTCTTTTCTGTGTAAAAAGGAACAATGAGGTGCAAGGGAGATCTGATCTCTGAAGTTACATATAGTAAACTACCCAGTAAATAAGACTTATTTATTCCAATGGGACTTACTCCCAGACAAGTGTGATAGGATTGCAGCCTAAGTGATGCTGTATTTGGGCAAAGGTCCTGTCTGAGTGACTCACTAAGTTTTTATGGATAATCTTATATTTTTATTTTATGCCATGTAAACAGCCTGAACTCCACAGTGCATTTTTTCTTAGTTTCTGAATGCACCTATGCATGGTTCCAGAGTACCCTGGAACAGAAGCTTTCTGCTGCTCTTCAAGTCTTTTGAAACTCATTTACCTCCCCGAGAGTGAGAGAAGGCAAAGGAGACACCCCCTGCCAGTGTTTTTTTTTGCTATGCTCGATGGTCCTGCAGGGATGCCAGCCTCAAATTTAAGTATTTTGTAGTGTGTTAGTTTCAGCATGGCACATAGTTATGGAAAGACATCTTCTCATTCCTAAGCCACCTCCAGTTACAAGATACTTCCTGTCAGTTATCTGGATGTAGAAGTCACTTTTCTCTGTTCTCTGTTTTGACACACAAGTGTTCTGTGTTTCCCACTGCTGTCAGCCACGGACTGGATTGATAGCCTCACACGCCTGACAATTTTCAGACTCTTCTCCTTCTCATCCCTGTCTCTGTCACCTTCTCATTAAGCTCAAGTATTATCATTATTCTGTTTTGCAGGTCAGGAATGTCTGTTTTTATTTTAAGTGTATTTATTCTTTTATTTGCAAAGTTATGCAAAAGTGTACAGAAGCCATTACTTTTGTTTGCGTTGTATTTCTTCTGAATTTGAAGGCACTGACCTACTTAGTTTGCTGTTAGAGGGAATAATTTATGACTTTTCCAACCAAAAAGCCTAGACATTTTTTACTTTCTTCTTCCTGAAGAAATATCTTTCTTCTCAATAATGTTCATGCTTCCACAAACTTCTGGAAATTTAATGTTTCTCATTATTTATTCATTCATTTATTGAAAGCATTTTCCCTTGCTCTTCAAGAAATAAAGGCTTACAAGAATCAGTAATTGAACAGTCTGTCTTTAGGCTTTGCTGAGACAAAAGAAAAGGGACTGGGATGGGAAAGCATAATACTGATAGCTTATTCAGGTGCTCTAATGGATGGCAATATCTCTATTCTGGAACCAGGTTTACTTTGCATTTTTAGTTTTTTATTGGCATGTTCTTTGCTGTTTTTTATTTCTCTACTTTCTACCTTTTTACTGTTTCTTTTCTCATTTTTGGTTTTTGTTCGTAAATTCAAGTTTAATCTGCTTCTTTCCTCTCCTGAGGGCAAGATAGTTCCACAGAAGTTATAGACTGTTGTTACAGACTGATCTTGACTAGTTTATTTTTTTTAGCACTCTGTTCTGAAGGACGTTCAAATAACAGTGCATATAATAACAGTCTTAGCTTTTCAAGTGGTGATCTGGCTTAGCATCCTCGTGTACAAAGAGACCCAAATGAAAATTTGTCTCATCTCTTCACTCTTCAGATATAAATGCAAAGAGCACGTGGGTCACAGGTTTTAGATTGTGCATGCTCAGTTTATTTATGGGAGATCTGCTCACTTTGTTTGAAAATAGGTATTTTTAATTGCTATAGTAACCAGTTTGTGTGCATGCTTGTTCAAGAAATTATAAATTGCAAAGTTGATAGCAACTTCAAGTTGCCTATTTTTTCATAGTTCCACTTTGAGGGAACAGTGTGTATTTGGGGAGTAACTTTTGGTTGTAGGGTTGACACATGTGAAAGGTCACTAGGCCAGTAATGAGAACAGTGTTAGCCTGCTACAGGAGTGAAGAACTCTGGGTTGAAATGCAAGCATTGGGTGTGTGTGTGTGTATCTGTTTACTTTCCAGGGAAGGCCAGCAGCAATATGGTATGGTTAGACTTACGCCAGTGCACAATAAACAGCTCTTATATTTCTTTCAGGTTAGGGGTGGCAAGACCCAAAGGGACTGACTTCTCTATCACCAGCTATTCCTTCTCTTTGATCATGGCTGGAGGCATCACTGATACAGGGGAGCTGTACTCTCCTTACGTGAGTATTTAACATTTATATCTTTACTTTCTGCAGTTTTGGTTTTGGCCAGATGTTGAAAAATTGTCCTGTTATGTAAAGATAGTTCTGTTGCTGTTTCCTGCTTCCAGAATGAACATGTTTTATTCCTGAATTACTGACTTGATCACTTTACGCTTGTGTTAAAATGTGTCTTGGGAAAAGCACTGCACATTTGTTGCTCTGTTCACCTGTACGTGCTCTAAAGCTTCCTGGAGTTAATGTATTTTGTGTCACTGAAAAAAATGAACTGCCGTAATGTTTATATACTTTGTCATGTGCACTTTTCGGGGTAGTTAACATATGCCTAAAGTACATTATTTCACTAAAGCTACATTGCTGAACAATGCTGTTTCTAAGGACAATGAAACAGTACGCGATACGTTAGAATAACAGTAGAGAAGAAAAATCCAAAGGTCAGAAGCAGAAGGAAGTAAGTGACTTAGGCAGTGGATAGGGTTATTAAAAAGAAATGAGGTGTGACATTGCACCCAGTAGTCACCTTCTGAGGCACGGAAAGGAAGGAATTTTCAATTATTTTCCTTTTCTTCTTCAGTCCCCTGTGCTTTTCTCAGTCTGCTCTAGAGATAACTATAGGCCAAAGGGAGAATTTTTGTGGGGGCAAAATCTCCGAACACTTTCAATTTACAGAAGCCTCTGCTGGAAGAAGATGCCTTCTGCAATGGAATGATAGTGTTAAATGCAACCTGGAATGTTCACAGCAATTTTTGAACTGATGTGATTATGACTTATAGGCAGTTCATCAGTGAAGGAGAGAGGGTCTGACCCGTTAGGCTCACTCAACTGAATGCTACCTGGGAATCATATGTAAATCCTTATAATCTCTTCAGGAGAAGAGCAGGGTATAAGTGCAGTACAAAAATCTACTTTCTGTTTGTGTAATATTAGGAAGGTGATGTGTTTTCTTATGGTCACTCTTGGGTAACAGAACTTCCAGCTTCCATATTTATGAAAGCATACAGGTTGTAAAAATAAACTTGATTACTTTATAAGGGTTTTATACTGCAGAAGTAAATGATAGGCTCTTTTCTCAAAGATGTACTTCTGACAATATGACAAAATTACACCGTAGCTTCTCAGATTATATACAGTAGATCCCCAGTATCTGCTAGACCAGTATCCACAGTTTCACTTACCCGTGACCTACTCCAGACCCATGTCTGCTGTCCCCAGCCAGGATCTTTCCTCTGTGCAGCCAGGCCCATGCATCTGTTTCAGCCAAGGAAGGAGTCTCCTTCCATTCCCAGCTGAAAGAGGCACACAGCAAGGCTTACCTGGGCATCCCATACCTCTCTCAGCCAAGGAAGGGGTCTTTCTCCTTCCCCAGCTCAGAGAGGTACACAGCTGTCCCTCCCTTCTCTCAGCTGAGGAAGGAGACAGATATTCCTTCCTTGGCCAAAAGAAGCACAGGAAACCTAGCCCCATGAAGCCATGCTCCTCTCTTGGCTGAGGAAGGAGATGGACACTTTCTTTGCCAAAGGAAGCATATGACAAAGGCGCAGCTGGGCTTCCCATGCCTCTCATGGCTGAGGAAAGAGTCTCCCACTCTGACTGAGAGAGGCACATAACTCCCTCTGGCTCTCTTGGCCAAGGAAGGAGATTGGCATACCCTCCTTGGCCAAGAGAGACATGGGAAGCCTGGCTCCATGAAGCCATGTGTCTGTTTTGGGCAAGGAAGGAGATGGACACTCCTTCCTTGGCTGAGAGGCACATGGCTCCAAGGAGCCAGTCCTCCCATGAGATTTGGCCACAGAAGGAGGTGCAGAAAGAGATTTTTATTTCTGTTTTTATTGACCAGAGCTCTAAACTTAATACTTGGATAGGGCTTTTGAAGCTAAGCAGAGGATAGTATACAATTATGCTGAAGGCTACAGTTTAAACACTCTTAATATAGTTTAAATGTTCTTGGTATAGAGCATGTTCTTGGTAAATGTTCTTGGTATAGAGCTGTTAGTGTTCACACTTAAAGGCAAAGTAACTTGTAACCTAATTCAGATATCATTTAGCAGCTCCTCCTTTTAGAATTCAGAGAGCAATTTTGTCTTCTTGAGCAAGAAATTTGAGCAGTGGTTTGTGCTGAACACAATGTCTGCATATGAATGAGAGTACAATGAAATAGTCTTTAATCTTTAACAAGCTGGAATATTGGTTTTGGCAGATATCCTGTTTTATATTGGCTTTTACTTGATCTGCTTTGTATTAGTTGTGCCTAGGAAAAGCTTTTTGTGTTTTTCCACAATACCGTCTTTATGAATAGGTGGAATAACAATACTTTAGAAAGCTGCGTCTCCAGCTTTGATTTTCGGAGACAGTAGCCTTTGTGTGTGTGGCAGAAGCTACATAGTCAGTATTATGCAAGTCTTTTCCAATGGGGAAGCTCAACATTCTTGACATAAGGTCAGCCTCAAGACAGCCAGATCAGGTATTTAATATTCAGTATATAATGAATATACGGCAAAAGGATGTAAATTCAAATGTTTCTCCTGCATGAGCTTCTTACATTTCCCAGCCCTTGAAACAAGTCAATTGTTTAACTCTTTTTAAGGATGAGAATTTCATTTGAGAAGCAACAGGAAAAAGATATGCACAGTTACTCCTGAGGTTTTTGGGTTCATGTTTGCAGCATGTTTGAATTTACATAATCTTTGATGCAAGCACACTATGCACTGCATGCTGCCATTTCTTACTTGCTTTTATTTTTCTTTTACATTTTGTGGCTCTTTAGGGCTCTGTCCTCTTTCCATGGGTTGAAATTTTATGATAATCTGTTCCTGTTGCCTGAAGTCTTGCAACAATTGCTTAGAATATTAGGAATGTAACCTTAATAAAAAAACTCAACTGGATGGTTTTGAAAGCAGTATAAACAAGAGAGACAGCATGGTGTAGTGCTTTGAACATTGGGCTATGATCCTGGAGACCAGGGTTCCGTTTCCTGCTTGGCCATGGAAACCCACTTGGTGACCTTGGGCATATGCTCTCAGCCCTCATGCCAGGATCGCCGTAAGTTGGAAATAACTTGAAGACACACAACAACAACCAATAAACAAGTGATGAGAAGTATAACATTACAGTATATAAAGTACTTCTCTGGCATAGCAATGGGCTGTATCCTTCCTTCTAATATATAACCCATCACGCCTCTCTGACAAAGCTGTTTTCGTGAGTAATGGTTTTCTGATTGCAAGTGAATTTTGGGAAAACATTAATCAGATAGTGATACTTTCTGGTACACTTAGTCCATGGAAGATTGATCTCAGTTTTCTAGGAGAAAACTAGATTCCCAAGATGTTAAATTATCAAGTACCTTCTAGACTAAAAATTATAGTGCTGCAGAAATCTCTGGCCTGTTGAGTTCTAAAACTTGTCTCATTTTCAAAAGACCTAAAATATGTTTTTACCAGTTTCTGAAATAAATGATTGCTCTCTGATCTCTTCTCTTTTAATCATATACAAAGAAAACTTCCAAGGCCTAAAAGGCTTTGTGTGCAGAATCAATTGCATTCTTAAGTTCTTATCAGGAGGTGGTGTATGTAGCAAATGACATTTCTGGCCAATTTTTTTGAATTGTTTGTAAACTGGCATTCATTGTTTTTATGATCTGGGAGATCAGTGGGAAAATGGGGGACATCAAATACTTGCAGAAAGGATTTCTGGAAGTATTTTGCATTATAATGCTTCTGTCAAAAATATTTGTTTCTTCCTCTGTATATGATTCCTGTTCTTGGTTCTTCATGGCATTATTTCTTGATTGAAGAAACAGTGCATATGGCAATGGAAACTGAGTTATAGTTAGATGATAGTCTTCTGTTAATGGGTTTGCCAATGTCTTTACTTAAACGGTGGAGACTAGCGGTGGTCCTTTTTTTATTTCTTCCTCTCTCTTCCCTTCTCTTCTGCAGTTCAAGTCTCATGCATACAACATTAGCTAAAAGAAATGTTGATTTTTTTAAAAAAATGCCATCGTTGTGGCATTATTGGAATCTGATTCTTACTTTGTCAGGCCACTGATCCACTTAGCTCTGTATTGTTTACAAAAGAGTGGGCAAACTGGTTCTCCAGATGACAATGAACTCCAACTCTCATCGGCTCTAGCTAGCATGGCCAGTGGTTGAGGATGATACTGTAGACTAATAACATCTGGATTTCTGCAGATTATCCTCTCTTGGTCTATATTGACTGAGCAGCTCTTCAGAAACTTTCCCAGCCCTATCTAGATATGCCAGGGAATGACTTCGGGATTTTTTGCTTGCAAAGTGTGTGTTCTACTGCTGACTGATGGCTCTAGAGATCCCTTGGAGTTCCAACTTACAACATTTGTTCTGATGCATATTCTTCGTGCTACTTTGAGTACTAATATTTGGTAGAAATCTCTGAGTTAAAAACAGTCATGAGAATTGTTTTGCTGTGATGTAGTGATCTGAGTGTTGGATAACAACTCTAGAGGCAAGGGTTCAAATACCCGCTCAGCCATGGAAAGCCCCTGGGTGAACTTGAGCAAATCACACTCTTTCAGCTTCAGAGGAAGGCAAAAGCAAATCCCCTCTGAACAAATCTTACCAAGAAAACCCTATGATAGGATTACCTTAAGTGTCGCACAAGTTGGAAATGATGTGAAGCCTATGAAGGCACCTAACAATAAATAGAGAACCAGCTTTAAATGTAAGTGATAAGGCATGGTACAATAATACTAACGCTAATTGTTGTTATGTGCCTTCAAGTCATTTCTGACTCATGATGACTCTAAGGTGATCTGATTACACAGGTTTTTTTGGCAAGATTTCTTCAGAGGAGGTTTGCCTTTGCTTTCCTTTGAGGCTGAGAGAATGTGACTTGCTCAGGATCACCTAGTGGGTTTTCATGGCCGAGTGGGGTTTGAACCCTAGTCTTCCAGATTCCTATCCAGTACCTAAACCACTGTACCAGAGTGGCTCTCCACTAGTGCTGCTGCTGCTAAATAAATAAATAAATGATGATGATGAGAGCAGAGCTTCTTATGGTGATTCCATTTTAGACATATGATGGAAAGTCATCTCATTTGTTGCCAGAGAAAATAACAGACCCCTTCTGCTGACACTTCTTTTGTATAGGTCTTTTATAATAGAGGGAATGCTTACCTGCCATTTAAACCAAAGAACCAAGTGAGGAAATAATACAGAATATCTGTCTTTGTTTCCTGATTTCATTGTTGACAAGTTTTTCGTGGAGTTGTTCTCTCATGCTGATATGCTTCTTTTAGTGGTCAAACAAAAGGGAACTTCCAAGAGTTTCCTCCTCCTTGGCTTGGTCTGGCCCTTTTTCACTTGCTGCTCTGTACTCTTGAAATTGCCTCCTTGAACATTTGCAAACTACTCCCTTCCCTCATTGTTTTCGGATCGCAATTAAAAACTTTTTTTGCAAAGCTTTTGGAATTTTAGTTTATTAGTGTTTTATAATCTTGAGTATTTTGATTATGTGTATCTGTCAAGTTTGCTTTATATTGTATTTATTTTTTGTAGTTAATTTGTTTTACAATTGTATAGTATAGTTTTGTTATTCTTCCCTTCCCTCTGTGTGTGTGCATACACACCTATTTTAGGTTGTACCCCTTTGTCAGGAACCACTGTTTTTAGTTGTTTTACAGTCCTCTCTCCATATTCGCAGGTTTGACCTCCACGAATGTGATTATTTGTGAGGCGTACGTGTGCCTTTCCCCCCATTCTCCTCCTCCAAAAGGCAAGGGAATGGGGATGGGGGATGAGGAAAAGCACACACATGCCTTTTCCCCACCGGAGCTCCCCAACATTCCTTTTCCTCTGGTCCAAGCACTCACGCTAAGGCAAAGGACAGAGGAGGGGGAAGCATGAGGACCCCCTCCCATTCCCTTGCCTCTGGCCCTGGCTTGGAGGAGGAAAGCTCATGTGCCAGGGCAAAAGGCAAGGGAATGGGAGGGGGATCGCAGGGAGGGATTTATTTGCAATTTTCCTCTTCTGTGAGGGTTCTGTACCCTAAACCCCTGTGAAAGTGGAGGGACCACTGTACTTGTAAAGTGCCACGTACATGGATGGTGTTCTGTGTGTGTGATCATCATAATCATCATCATCTGCTAAAAAAATAATGACAGTGAAAATACTTGTCAGATCCCTATTTGGTTTTTTGTTGACAAATTTTGGAATACCCGTCTAGACCTCATATTCTGTAGCAACCCCATATATATGAAGTGGTTGAGTGAGAAATTTTGAGGAACTGACTGTGTAGAAAAGCTGCAAGCCTTTTGATTTCTGAGGATCTTTAACTTGGAGCTTATGGTATGCCAGCTATATGAATTGTACAAAGTATTTCCTGTCATACGGCAGGATTAGTCACTGATAAAGCTCACATGATGTTTAGGGCTCACATGATATGTAGAGTTTATCACCTTTAATCAGCAGATTTGGTCTTACTATTCAAGGTTTTCTGTGTAGGATAAGGTTGTATTGATTTAGTCTGTATCCTGCTTCATCCTGAAGTCTTGGGCTGGAAAAGAAAAATCACACTTGAGATTGAAAGGCATATGATGGATTGTGTGTGCGTATGTCTTTTTTCCCTCTAAGTATGAGTTTTCTCAACTCTTCAGCTAGCTACATAGTAGCTGAAAATTTGGGAAACTTTGCCCTTCCCGACATTTTACGCTACAGGTCCCACAACTCCTTTGCCATCTGTCATATTGAGTAGGACTGACAGGCTAAAATATCTGTGGAAACATAGATTCTCTACCCTACTGAAGTTGTGGCATTGTCCTAATAATTCTTTAACAGGACATATTTCTTTATGGATCTTATGAAATCTCCGAGAGCCTCAGTTTTGATTGTGAGTGTGGAAGTTGCCACCTTTGTAGATTTTGGATTGGCTAGCCTGTTTTGACGTGGTATTAGGCATCCACTGAAGACTGGAGGGACATTTTTTTTTTTTTTTGCTCCTTCTGACCCTCATTGAGCTGCACCACTATCCTTTCCTCAGAATTAGAAGTGATGTTGTAGCAACCGGAAGTTACCTCTAGTGATTTCATGGCAAATTTTAGTTGAAGGGGCCTCTCAATGGTGCTAAAAGTCTAAACCTTGCCCCCCCAAGTACTTTTTCGGCTAAAAAATATTGGGTATTTTTCCCCTAAGCAGATGTTTTTTGAAATTGATCTGTCGGACTGGAGTGGAATTCAGGAATCGCAAGGGCTGCACATACTGATCTAACCCATTAAATTCCTAGTTTTTTTTAACATAGTGTTTTTAATTGCAGGTTGGCCTGGTTTACATGTTCAATCTGATAGTCGGGACAGGAGCTTTAACTATGCCAAAGGCCTTTGCTACAGCTGGTTGGCTTGTCAGCCTCATCCTAATAATGTTCCTAGCGTTCATGAGGTAAGATTCTGCTTCACATCCACCTGTTAACAGTCTGTTAAGCTATGGTCCTAGTAATACAGTTCTTAGCTATTGTGGTTTCATTTTCTTCTAAGACATGAGCAGGTTTTCTAGGTTATCTTCTTACCTAATTCATTTGCCTGTATAGGAGGGAAGTGAGCTTGGGTCAAAACTGCATCTTTGTTACTCCCCTTTTGGCACACTAGTCTTGCATCTGATGCCATCAAAGGACCACACATAGCTATAATATACAAATTAGATATGTGCCTGTGTGTGTGTTAACATGCACACACCCAGATTCCAGCAGGGGTAGGTCTGTTGTACATAGTCAGTATCCCAGATCATTTATTAATTGCATAATATGGGTCTGTACGTTTGGTGGTTATATATGTGCACCATGTCTGTGTGTTTATTTTGTATATATTCTGTGCTTCCTTACAAAGAACCTAGGAGAACTCACAAACAGAATTCTGAAAAATGTTATGTTCAGCAGCCTGAGAGACAAGGGACACAAACCGTGATCTTTGTATAGGATTGTGGTCCAAGTAAGAATTGTACCCAGTAAGGCATAATGTCTGTCTGATGCAGAGGTGGGGAAAAAGTGGCTCTCCAGAGTTTGTTGCAGTGCAACGTCTGTCAGCCCACCCGGCATAGGTCTAATGAGTGCCTGAAGTCAGTTGTTGATATACCCATTTTAAACTGTAGGAGTGAGATTTCTCTCCTTTCTGTTCCATTTTGGAACTTGTAGTCTGTGGCAGGACAGAAGAAATGTCTTTTCCAAATCTTGATACTGTTATCTCACATGGACTACTAGTGTCTTGTTGCTTTTCAAATAATTTTGGTTAGTTAGCAGTACAGTGAAAGTGATGTGCATCTGATGCTGCTACTTTCTAAATTGTTGGAGTCGAATCCCTGCATGTGATTGCAGAATAGCTAGCAGGGACTATTCATAGGGTCCTTGGCAGCCTCCTTAATTTTATAGAACTCTAGCCAACTATTTACATAAGTGAGTAAAATGAAGCAGGTTAATGTATTGATATGCCATATAAATAATTAAATAAAATGTCTATTTATTTATTATGCTCAGCACAAGATAAAAGGGGGAGAGAACTTGCTATAGAGATGTTGTGGTGGGGATATTTCACTTTCTCATAATGGGCACTTCTGCCTTTTGGGAACACATATGCAAAGCAGAAACATAAGGGATAAAACCCTACACTGGATTTAGTTGCTGATAATGTGTACTATTTAAAATACATGGTAGTGCAGTGTGACACACAACCACATTTGCCATGTTCTTTTTAAAACATTTCATAAATAAAGCAAATTTTAGCTAGTACAGTAGGCCCTCCATATATATGACAATTCCATTCCAGGGACCCCTGTGAATAGTGGAATTTGTGAATGCTTGCTTCCCATTATATTCAGCGGAGGAGATGTGCACATGGGTGTTTCAGTGCATCTGTGTACATGTCACTCACATTGTCGGTATAGGGACGCAATGCTTTGTGTGAATTGAAAATCACACATGTGGAGGTTACGGGTAAGGAGGGCCCTCTGTAGTTAGTTAGCTCATAGTTAACTGCAGTCAGCCCTCCACATTTGCGGGTTTCTCCAACTTCTTCCCTCCATCTCAAATGCGTCTTTTTCTAGGGGAACCTTCCTTCTTGGTGGCTACAATCAGACCGTGTACCCTTTAAAAACCCACCTCTGGTCCTCCTCTGCCAGCAGTTGCCTGGCCGGCTAAGGACAGCTTGCATCCCAATTTCTCTGCACCACAAACCTTCACCTGATGCCCCCCCATGCTCAAGGAAGGAGATGGGTGAGAAAGAGGAAGTATAGGGCCACCCTGGTGACACATCCCTTTCTCTGTCTTTTTTCTGACCTGGGTGTCTGTTCTCTCCACTGTGCCCTGGCCCCCTTCCCACACGCACACATTTTGGTATTTGTGATTTTTCTACTTTTGCGGTGGTTCTGTGCCCCTAAATGTAGAGAATTTGGAAGGCTGACTGTATTTCATTATCATATTAGTATGGTTTTGCTATATAGTACTTATCCCTGATATGCTACCCTCATAGTAGGAGGTCTACAAACGCAAATTCCAGATCGTCTGCAATGATAAGAAATCTTTTTTTTTGTCGCGGGGGGAACTACTTGTCTCTGAAGGACAGACACAAACTTAGAGACTCACTTCTTCCCCCACCTCCACATGGTCTGTGCATTGCAGATAGTTTGGATTGGGGAAAGTAGGGTGTGCATTTTCACTCAATGCAGATGGGAGACCCCCCCTATGCACAATCCACATGGAGGGTTAGTTTCAAATGCAGATTCTTCTGGATAGGTTTCAGAAATAAACCAAAGAAGCAAGTCTCTCCCTGCTTCTGAGAACCTTTTCTTTCTACAGACCAAGAACTTTGGTGCAAGATGAGTGAGAAAAACACAAGGTGGTGAACTAACTTGCACCACTTAAACAGGTAGCCAGTGTTTGATGACAGTACTGGCAACTGGAAATTACTACACTTACTGTATTTATGGCAGTTCCACCGGAAAAGTATTGCTCTTGGTGATGGAGAGTGGCCTTTTTTTTCTAGTACTCTTTCTTCCTGAGTTGAGGGTGCCTTAGAGTTAGTCCTATAAATTACTTGACATCTGTTGAAAGGAAAGCATTACAGAAATTTTGGTTCTTTTGGATGAAGGACATAAGTCCTTACTATGTCTGTTTCTGAATTGCTTCTGAGGCCTTTTAAAAGACATAATTTCAGAAATTTGAAGCCTGCCTGCAGCTTTCCCTACCTCGTACTCTGATTTTATTTCTCATTTGTTTCCTGATGCAGCTGGGATATATGTAGGATTGCAATTACATGTTTTCTATCAACCTTGAAATGTTTCCCAAAGGTGCCAGGTGGCTTGAGAATTGTTACTGTGATATTTTCACTCCTCATTTTTTGCACTTCTGGCTTTCTAATATCCTCCAGAGAATGATTAGTGCAGTAAAATAACATGGGGGAAATTATTACCCAGGCTCCTGGAAGGACCTGCTATGCTCTTATCCTGGCAAGACTAATTTCTTATTCAGACATGATAAATGAGTTCAGCTCGTGAAGCAGTAAGAAACCCTTTTTGAGGTTTAAACAAGATTGATTTTAGTTTTTAGTAGAAATGAGAGAAATATTTTAAAATGGTCATTTAGCTGTAGTAAGGGCAATTCATTTTTTAAATCAACAAAGCAAATTGAATGATATGGTGAATGGGGACTACCTCTGGATTTTCTCCTTTTAGCCATTGTGCTGTTTTCAAACTCTTAAGTAGTCATTGCACCCAAATGATTGGACTGTTAACACAAACGTAGTCCATTCAGTGTTATTGTTCAGTTATGTCTCCCATCCAAGGATCTAGGTCAAGGATAGTGAATCTGTGACCCTCTAAATGTCATTGGACGCCAGCTCACATTGGGCATGGTGCTTGGACTTGATGGGAGTTGGAGTTCAACTTCTGGAGGGCCATAATTTCCCCACCTCCATCTAAGTTATCATGTTATAACTTATCCTGACAAGTGGATTTTTTCCCTTCCCCCATGACTATGTATTATTGTCACTGTGTAATTGCTGTATGACTACATAACAAAATCAGTGGTACAGGCTTCCCCTACTTACCTGATAGGTTAGGGACTAGAGCACTGACAGAAAACAGAATGGGTTGAAAGTGGAACCCATATAGTATACTGTAGGGAGCATGAAGGACTTATGGAAGCTCACTTGGGACTGGCTATGCGTGTGCTGTTTGCAGAGTCTCTCAGCTGGCTTGGCACCTTTCTTTCGCCCTCTCAGCTCCTTTTTGCAAGCAACATATGTGTGTGAGTGGTCCCAAATGAGCCTCTGTAGGCAAGAGGAACTGATGAAAAAGTGCAACCCCTGTTGAATTAACGGAACTTGTCCTTAATTTAGAAGTGTCAAAAGAGCAAGACATTAGATAATGGGGCTTCCTGTATAGAGGCATCTATGAAACATGCCTTATCTGCTGAACAACAGAAATTCTGTTCTAGTCCATAGAGGTGGCACAAGAGTATAGTCATGATTTTATGCAGCTCTTCTTCTCTTCAGTTAAGGGTTATAGGACATGTTCCTGATGGTTTGTGTATCCTATAATTTTTTTTTCCCCTTTCTTTGCTGATACTATCTAGGAGGCCTTTGCTCAAGCTAATTCTATTCAGCCTTGTAGTAGGAGAGGAACCAGACATGGTGGAGAGCAGATCATGTGTTTGTCTCGTAATTGGATAAAATAGTGGAGAATCGATAAGGTTTACGTGAGTGGAGGCATGTGGGTGTGGAGAACTGAGACTTCTCCTTCACTTGCCCATCTTTCCAGTACTCTGTTGCTTCAGATACATATTTTCAGGAGCCCATTTCACTTCCAGTGTTGAAGTCATGAGGTCGCTGTAAGTCAACGGGTGACCTGAAGGCACCCACCCACCCACCCACACACACACACTCTGGTACTAGGCTGGGAGAAGAAAGTGACGCGTGAGGAACTACATCTCGTGGGACAGGGCTGCCATGACTTTCCCCTGTGTTTATCCATGAACGGAAAAGACAAATGAAATGGGCAGTCCCATCGCATCTAGTCTGGCTGTTAATTGTCAACGTAGTTTATATTCTGCTCTTCAACATGTGATGACTCTGTGGGTGGGGATGAGACACTGCAAATCATTTTTACTGTTCTTGTGTCGTTGATATCTTAAAATTTTCTTACTAGCTATATGACCACAACTTTTGTAATTGAGGCCATGGCTGCAGCAAACGCTCAGCTTCGCTGGAAGAGGATGGAAAAGCACAAGGTTTGTGTGGCATGTCCCAATTTGTTTTCTAATCTTATTGTTCTGTTGCTGAAAAGTCTCACTGTCCTGTTCTGTTTTTTGTTTTACATGTTTCTGCCCTTAAGAAATGGTAGTTAATTCTGCACCATCTTGGGAAATTTGTGTCACTATAAATTTACCCTTTATTCTGATGCTGGAATGGGAACTGAGCACTGTGATTAAGGGAGCAGAAACTATATAAGCATGTGAGCCTTCAGTAGGAGAGATTTGGTCCAGTAATGGATTCATTAAGTCTTGTCTGTTGGAACCAGTACTAGCCATGAGACTTACATCATGGTCTCTTGTTCTAGGAAGTCAAACCTTCTTTTTAGTGCTTGACATCCTGTTTCTTGTCAGAGTTCTTCAATAATCCTAGATTTTGGACAGTTTGCACTCATTTCTTGCTCTTCTAGGAAGATAATGAGGAAGAAGATTCTTCCTCTGATGTTTCTGATAATGATGTTCTCCTCCCAGATGGCTATGAGCGGTCAGAGACGCGCCCTATTTTGTCTATTCGTAAGTATCTAACTGATTCCAATTTTATCCTACTGTGTAAGAAGTGTTTGCAGTTTCCTGAAATTTGCTCCTTGGTAAGGAAGACAAACTAAAAAAGTTAGAGACTTCATATTTCCCTACAACTGGTATAACAGATACACATGTCCACCCTGCAAGCGTCCTTGCTAGTATTCAAAGGAACACAACATTATTGTTTTTATTACTCAAGAAAATACTAAGGCACCAAGCCACTGGAATACAGTCATCCTTCCACATTGGCTAGGGCCCCAGGACCCCTGTGAAGGTGAAAAAAATGTGAGTAGTTCTAGGCCCTTCCAAACCATATTTAACACACAAGAAAGTATGATCACCCTATTCAACCCACCGTGGATTCCTTTGAGACTTCAGGGTTCCTTCACAAGGCAGAAGTGGGTGGCTGGTGGGGCTTAGTGCCACCTCCACTGCTGCCCCACACCGTTTTTAATAGAGACTTACAGGCCTCATTTGCAGTTTCTCAGTATCACGAGGCTTGCAGTCCCTATTAAAAACAACGTAGGGAAGCAGCAGAGGTGACAGCAAATACTCCATGAATAATTGAATCTGCAAAAGCAAAACTGGCAAATGTGGAGGGCTGACTGTACTGCATTTTGTCTCGTGACCTGTTCCTTTGAGGTCATAACTGCACAGCAGTGCATTACTGAAAACTTAAGAGTTGTTGATTCTGAGTGTCCCTCATAACCTATGACAAGTACAGTCTTGCTAATAAATGTACAAATATTAATAAAATGTAAACTCTTATTTGTTCTGCTTTATTGTATATAACTATATTAGTGATGTCTGGTGCCCTGCTGTGAATTTCTGTTATGAACAATATAGATAAGTGACTGAGCCTGGACAAGGTAAAGAGAAAATGGGCTATTGCTTGAGAATGAGCTAAGAGTTTCCTTTCTTTTAACCTATAGAAAGACGAGGAGCACCTAATATTTTTGAAATCACGGAAAGAGTGGAGATGGGTCAGATGGCTTCCCTGTTCTTCAACAAAGGTAACTACCTCTAAGCCACAAGATCTTCGTGGTACTTGTTGGATATGTTGGCTTCCAGTTGCCTGTGTTGTGTTGGTTTTCCTTCAGCCCAGTCAGTCACATTATTAGTATTTAATGCTCTTTCTCAGAGGAATGACAGCTTCAAATGAATACGTTATTTGTAAGCACCCTACTGTACGAGCAGTCACTCAGGTTTGGAAAATAAAATATTATTGAAATGTTTCAAAATGAAAAGTTGGGTTAACTTGAGCTGAACATCTGTCTGCCTCTGTGAATATGTAGCTTCTTTGTGACAGAAGAGAGAGAGAGAGAGAGAGAGAGAGAGAGAGAGAGAGATGTACACATTGCTGTTATTGCAAATCTCCTCCTAGACAAAGAGGGCCTACCTCTGTTGACTACTAATTTTGTCTGGAGAAGGAGAATTTAGAGTAAGATAAGGTAGCATCTAGGTGGTAGACTGCGTACTTTGACTCTGTTCTCACATTAAACAGAAAAGATATATCTGTCAGTAGTGTTTATAGTTGCAAGGAAGAAGTTGAAAGATGCATGTCACATTATGTCAGGGTGGAATATAAATGTAGATAATGGTCTTTTGAGAGGGCTTGATTTGTTTTAAAATAATGACTTAAGAATTTAAGACATTTGAGACTGGCAGTAGCCAGACTGTGGACAGCCAACTGACTAGATGACTCTGCTGTAGGTAAATGTCTTATTATTTAAAAAAAATAAAGATGTTAACTTGCATGGCCTTTTTTACATTGTTTGATATTATCTGTGGCACTTGAGCTGGTGATGTGCACAATATGGTTCAAGGTGCTGAATATTTTGCTTGATCTTGAATAAAAGCAAATTGTTCAGATGCATCCTGTCATCGTGGTCTCTTCTGCTTGTTTTCATTATGAAGGGCACAAACCAGGGAGAAATAAAGACTACCTGTGTGTGTGTGTGTATCTGGATAAAAGATGTTTGGAAGAAAACATCTCTAGAGAAAACTATAGCTGTACAGGATTTTGGCTAACAACTATGTCTGTAGCTTTGGGGTGTAGAGGAGTTTTAATATTAATTTTCACCATTAGTAATAAGAATTTTTCTATTTGTGATAGGTGTATTCTGTTAAATGATAAAACTGCTCTGGATAATATCTAGTGATTAGTCAGTTACTAATACCCAGTGTGTAAAGGAATTCTCTATAGGGTGCGTCTCAGTGTAACAGAAGGAAAATGATGCTGGTTTTAAGATCTGCAATGATTTTTGGAAACAATACTGCCCAGATTAAATAAACCGATGACTTCTAAGTTGCACACATATATCTAAATAACTTGCACACATATGTCCTAAATAAATATTACCTTCATAAGCTTCAGGTGAAATTAAAAAGGGGATATTTCATAGAATGGTATGATAACATCCAGTTTTTCAAAGAGATAGCTGTGTTAGTCTGTTTCAGGATAAAAGCAAGGAGAGGAAAAGTCTTTTGGCACATTTAAGGCTGATAGATTTATTTCAACAGAAGCTTACTGCTTCCTCAAAAGATACCTCCATTTTTAATGGCTGTGATGATTAACTTCACCCAGCAGAGGGTGGTCAAATCACACATGTGAGTTCGGGGGGAAAAAACCCTTCAAACAAAGATGCTAAGTATTTGTTACTCCAGGTACAAGCAATTCTGCCTTAGTTTTCCTCCCTTTCCACAAGCAAACTATATTGTCAAATCCTTCCTTCTCAAGAAGAGAGAAAGAAGAATAAATTATAATTACAGGAGATGTGGTGAGCCAAGTGCCCCCTCAAAGCCAGGGATGGCCCTCACTCTGATTTCTGTGACTGCCTGGATTTATACAATGACACTTTGGCGCTCCAGAATTTTTAAAGGTCACACTAGTTTCAGATACATTGTCAAATACGACATTTAGTGTTAAGAGTGTCAGATTTCTTTTAAAAAAAGAATTGATTCTGTCTCAAGTTTTAAATAGGTAGTGTCAGCTGAATTAATGAGTTACAATAGGATCTGTGAAATGGATCTCAGACAAGTGGCCTTGAACATACACCGTTTACTTTTGATATTTTCTCTTCCACTCTTGTCTCTGTGGTATCTCCTTCCTTGTCAGACTAAGTAGTTAGCATAAACAAATTTGAATCATACGAACAATACAGGCTGAAAAATTTGGAATATTTTTGGTGGGCCAAAAAGATATTTGCTCTGCCCTTATGAGTGCGTAGAAAAACTGGTCCATTGGCTGCTCATGTCAGCAGACTACTTGAGTGTGCACACCATTTATGGATGGACTGAAAAGAGACTTTGAGTAGGAGTGCCTTCTGCTGACCAGCTTGGTCTTAAGATGCTAGAATGATTTCTGGAAGCCAGCGTATACAGACTGAAATGTGGGAAATTGCCAATCAGCAAAGCATTCTGGTTCCTTTAAGGTTAGAGAGTTCCTTGACAGAGATGGTGGTAGGTGGTTCTGCAAGAAGTCTTTTCCTCCAGACTTCTGAAACGGGACTTAACAGCTTTCAGGTCATAAAGAGGCTGTGGGTCTGTTGATCATCCAGTTGTTGATTCCACCCAAGATTTTGGTCCAGAAATACCCCAGACTTCTGTTAAAGGCTCTTCTTTTGTCACCCCAGGTGGGTGTTTGCTCTTTGTCATTATTGTGAAGTAAATCATTAAGTGAAAGTGGAACAGCAGCAATTATTTGAGATGGGAGAGATTTTGCCCTTTCTTTTCTGCATGTTATATGGCTTTATGTGTGAGGTGTGAAGCCTCGGTGTGTTTATACTGTGCTTTAAAATAAAACCTGGCTGGTTTGTTATTAGGATGGAAAGATTTAGGTTGTGCTGTCAAAGAACCAGACTTTCAGGGTTTCATGGATTGTGCCTCTGTTGGATGGAGATGGGCTGTGCCTCTGTTATACATTCTTTTTAGAGTTATTGGCCTGTTAAAAGCAAAATCCTTGTTTTCTTAGTATTCTTTGCTCATTCCCTTGGCGATTTTAACAATCTGACATGCTCTGGATCTGCAGTTTTAGGAGTTAAGCTGTGGATAAATCTTTCCCTCTGACTTGACTGCTTTCTGTAGGGAATAGATTTGAAGCCTTAACCCTTTAAGCGGGCTGGTGGGGGCGGGGAGGTGCTCTGCATGTCTTCTGTGGAGGGAACTTGGTTGGAAGAGGAGCTGGGGGTCTCTTATCAGGGATCCACGAGTCATTTGTTGTAGTAATGGATTCCAGGGACATGCATCATGTACCATCCTTGTAGGAAGTCATTGATCTTCCTGTTTTGTGTCCAGTAATGAACGTATTGATTGATGAAGGTCGGTGGCAGTTTATAAAACAGAGCTGAGGCTAACATCCCTCTGTAGGTGGAGAAGGCAGGCATGGGTGAGGGGAGGGATCTCACCTGAAATCCTTTGTTTGTTCTAAAGTTCAGCCTTAGGCACGCTATATTCCTGAACAAGTAGCAAAAAAGGGAACTGGAGATGTTGTAAAGAGGGACATTAACACTGGCTGAAGAGCTAAGTTTTCAAGTTAAAGAGCTTAAAATAAAATGTTGTTCTTGGACTTTCTGTCTCTAATAAACACCCTGAGCTACTGTGATTAAGCCATTGCCACTCAGTTTGTAGCCTAAGAAGTGAAAGGGATTCATGTGACTAACAGCACCCCCAACCTCTTTATTTTTTACCCAAGGACCTGGTTTATTGCCAAGTTGATTATAAATGTCTGATTGGAAGCAGGTATTTCAAAAACATATATTCCAAGCTGAGGTTAGGTGACCTAACTGCTTGGACCCCATACTCTTAACAATCTAATGTTAACAGTGAATAATAGTGGTCTTTCCATAACCCTCTCCTGTTCCTCATCCTTTATTTTATCCATTTAGAGGACATAGTTTAGGCATTGATTAATGTCATTTGCGGAAGCGGTGCTCTTGAGCAGTGATGACCTTTGCAATCATTTGCTACAGTATGTTTCCTTGGAGAGCATTTTATTAATGGATTGCAAAACTTCAGTAAAGAGAACCCCTTCTTGCAAGAGAAGATCATCCTATCCTTATTAGATCAACCAAAAAGACACAAAAATATTTATGCAAACTTTGGAAACAACAGGTTTCTTCATTAGGCAGAAGTATTTAAAAATACAGGCAATGGAGGGGGCAGCGGAGTGACAGCCATCAAGTCACATGACCTGTATGTTGTCTTCAGGTACAAAAGGAGGAGGAACAACAGGCTCTTAAAATAAGCTGACCGAGCCACACTCCCAGTGGCATTTGGGAAAGAGCAACATGAGAGATCATACAGTTTCAGAATCCAGTTCAAAATAGATGAAAGCATTATCTAAGTGTTTGACACTAGAGTAGGATTTACCCAGTAGAGGCATTTTTAACATTGGACTCTGAACTAGTCCAAGTTCCTTTGCCTGCAAGTATTCCATGAGAAGAGAGGCAGCATGGTATCGTGGTCTGAGTGTTGGACTACAACCCTGGAGATCAGGGTTTGATTCCCCGCTTGGCCATGGAAACCCACTGGGTGACCTTGGGTGCATCACACACATACAACCCCAGAAAACCCTTGTGATAGGTTTGCCTTAGGGTTGCCATATGTCAGCAACGATGAGCCCTTACAGCTCCTGCCTGTCCTCAGTGGGCATCTACTGAACTGCAGTGTAATCTTCAGCATCACTTGGCGCTTATGGTTGAAGGTAAAAAAAAGGAAAGCTTGCAGTCGCTTCATGTTACCACCACAGTGTAATCACTGCAGGAAGAGGCTGTAGCCAAAGTCATCCTCCTGTTTGCTGGACCCATGGAGGCTCTCTGGTTGTTCAGAGGGCATTGCAGAGTCCCTCAGGTGCATTCATTTGAGCACTGTAGCAAGAAGCTGCATGTCTTTGCTTTTCTTTATCCCTTCCCTGGTCAGCCACTGTACCCAAAATGCAAAGCCAGGTAAGAGTCACCTTGTGCACCAACCACAGAGACAGACACCCCTCTGGTGCACAGATGATATTCCTGCCAACTTAGGGAGCTATTTCGTCCATCTGGTGACATGAAGTCCTCTTCATGGCGGTTTTTAAGTACCACAAGACATTTTGTGGTGTAGAAGCTCCTTTTTCAAAAATGTTATAAGAAAAACTCTATACCTCCTCTTCCTCCTCCTTCAGTTATTTCTGACCAAGCACCAGTGGGAACTGGGGGATGGGAGAGCAGAAGTACAGACAGATACTGTTACAGCTCCATGACACCATGAGCTGAATGGGAAGTCAGTGCACATGCAGACTGTGGATGTTTCTTTTCAGGCTCATCTACTATAGTAAAAGCTCAACTGTAAAAGCTCATAATATTTCTTCAAGGCTTCACAGACTCCCTATGAGGACGTTGTGCCACCTGGGGGCCTGCAGACTACAGGTTAAGACCATGGACCTAATATAACATTATCTCAGGAAGTTACTGAACAAAATTCTGCTCATGTTTAATAAATAAAATATGTGCATTGTTGTTTGTTGTTCTGTGCCTTGAAGTTGTTTCTGACTTAAGGGGAACCTTAGGTAGTCATGGGATTTTCTTGGCAGAATATGTTGGGGGGGGGTTGCTTTTGCCTCTTCTGTGGCTGAGAGAGTGTGATTTGCTCAAGATCACCTGGTAAGTTTCCCTGGCCAAGTGAGAATTCAAACCCTGGTCTTCACAGTTGTAGTCCAGTGCTCAAACCACTACCGCGCACTAGATGTAACTTTCCTGCTGTATATTTTGCTTGAAATGACTCTGAATTTTATTTTTCTGCTTTCACTATGATTTAAAATAAACTTCTGGTTGAGATCCTTTGTGCACTTACCTAAAAGCAAGTTTGATTGTCATAGGATTTGTCAGTCTTGGCTCCTGATTGTACTGATTGTATAGTTACGGGCTTACTACTGGGGATAAATGGCTCTACAGGAGCCATTTACTCATGTGTGGTATTAGTGTCAGGATACAGAATATGAAGTTTTGTCTACCACTTTTTCTCCATGCACTTTATCCAGTGATGCTCAGATTCTCCTGTATGAATGTAAAGGACAGATGTGACCTCACTTATAAGGTAGATAAACTTTCAAGTGCCAAAGTATTAGTAAATAGAGGAAGACTTTCATATCAGTGCAGGATGATGAGAGTATTGGAGATGCATGCAAGGATTCTTCTGCTTTCTCAACATTGGCCCTTTAAAGGTTTCCAATATCTTGCTCACTCGGTGTAAGACGTGTATTTCTTTGAATCAGAAGCACAATTAATTCATAATATTTGCACTTCCCCAGGCTGTAGAAAAACATTTAGGCTAGAGAGTGTTTTTTTTTAATTTGCCAGTTGTAGTGAATAATTACAGTGTTTATTTAGCAGTTAATTTCCTTGCCGTGGTCAGAGGAATATTGAGAACTGTTCTATATGGTTCTTTTTGCCTCTTATTTGGGGCTTGGAATCTTAGCGTGTGTCTTAGAGGGGCTTTGATACTGTAATGCCAGTAGATTAGGAAATATGAGATGCATTGCATATGCAGCTTACATACCTCAACTGCAACAAGAAATGTTTTGAACATCACAAAGAAACTCAGAATCCTCAAATGACAAGTAAATACATAAATCAATAAATAATAAAGTTATGTTCTTCCTTCATGAATTTGAAAACCTGAAACTACTGCTAGTTACGGTATTGTGATGAAACACAATTATGTGGAGGGACAAGCAATATATAGTTCTGTTCTGCTTGCCAAGCTTAAAATATTTTGTTACGTTGCAACACAAAATACCTCACCAGAGCAGCCGAAGTTTGTTGTGAGGTGGAGCTGCTGGTGTGTAGTTGAAAACTGAATGTCAAAATGCTAGAGAGATTGTAAGATTCGTATTCCTGTGGAGTTGTTTTTTCTTCTTTCATACTATTTTCCTATTTTCTCCTTCTTTACTTGAAATAATAGATGGTTTGTGTCTGTCTCTTGCTTACCATTTGAAATGAAATTTGTTTAGATAGTGGCATCCAGTTTCATTTCTCTAGAGTCAGGTGGTGCATTTTGGCATCTCTTTATCGTTATTAATTTCTGCTCATGAGGGAAGAGTTAGTTTGCCTTCTAGTAATTCATTTTGACTGTGAAACTGTAGGTTCTCCCCCCCCCCCCCGCATTGCTTTTCACATGCCTTCTGGAGAAAAAGCATGATGGATGCCCTTTTTAAATCATATGTAAACTTGATGGAACTGGAATTCCATCCAGTTTTGAAATGGAGCTAGTATAGAATCTATATACTTAACACAGATGCAGTTCATGGCAGTCTGCAGAACAGAAGCTAAGTCAATTTGTAGATTGTTTTGTTTCTGACTATGAGGTTTTGGTTGTTGCTCTGTATCTATGGCAGTTGTCAGTATATTAATTGTATGTTGGCAGCACAGCCATATGACTAAATTGTCCCCAGAACATTCAGCCCTAGTTACATTTTAATTTGTGGGGAAAGGTCACTAAACAAGGAGATAGGATGAAGGAACTGGCATTATATTTGTGAGGGTTTTCTGAATATGTTTTTACAGCATAGCAAAGTAAATTTTACCCATTAGTAAAGTAAGATTTCAGTGTAGTCATAGACCATCTATCCTGATTTCTATGTATTATGTGAGGACAGATTAAATGGACATTTATAGTGCAAACCGAGTCTATTGTCCATAGTTTTTCACTCACATTTGTAGATTTGAGAAGCCTCCCATTGATCACGGTAACTGAACTATATACGATAGCGTATAATACTTTAGGATTCTGCATAAGTTACTAGAATTTTATCATCTGTGGATAAATCTCTTCCATGTAGGTGTTTTTGCAAAACTGCAAAAGGCTTCAGGAATAGACTGATCAAGCCCAACCCTACCTCTTGTATTTCCTTTCTTTGCAGTGGGAGTCAATTTGTTTTATTTCTGTATAATCATCTACCTCTATGGTGATCTGGCAATATATGCAGCTGCTGTTCCAGTTTCACTCATGCAGGTGACCTGGTAAGTGTGCTTTTCACAGCAATATTTTGTAAAGTATCTTGCTGAAATGATGAACAATGACATAACTATTTCACGTTCCTGGCTCTGATGGAAGCCTGGTTCTTGGATAGTATTTTGCTGCACTTTTCAAATATATTTCCCAAAGTTATAGAGTTCTGATGCTATTTAGTTTTGCTTGGTACAATGCTAAATCAGTCTAAAGGCTGATTTCAGCTTTACCTTTTTACAGCACAGCAATGTTTACCCTGTGAATCAGTTAGAGTACTTGATTAAAAGATATTCCTGATTAGCTGAGAAGTACAAAAAGTGCCGATGACAGCTGCCACCTTAGAAGAAATACTCTTGCTTTTTGCCACACTGATGGACTTGCCTGTTCTAAGATGGCGGCTTAACACAACATGTCTGAGCATCATCAAAAAAATAAAGTTGGCTTTTCTTCAGAACTACTGCTTCTTCAAATTCAAAGTAATACAGATTTAATCAATTGAAGTTATTTGATTAAATGACTAATATCTATTTAATCAAGTGTCAGTCTTTCTCTTAAGTGGTCACTGTATTTTTTATTTACATGCTAAGTCTTTAAAACACACCATGTAAGCATATGGAGCTCTTTGTGGACAAAGACTCCACATAATATGTCTGTTGAAGGGCATGTGCATGTATGTGTGTGCACATGACTCCCATAATATGTAAAGCACCACTCAATTTTTTTAGAGGAATGATTAATTTCCCTCTAATTTTGCTGTTTAGTATTTGTGTTAAATAGTTCCAGAAAAATAGTTTTCTTGCTGTTATGAGTGGCACTATCCACTTGCATTTTTTCTTAAAAAAATCACTGCCATTTAGTGATATCAAATACTGTTTCTTAGAAATATGAAAGAGCTTATAGAAAAATGAATTTTGCACTTTCTCACTGAGCCAAGGTGGGGTTTATATGTGTGAATGAAAAGTCTTCTCAGGTTGTCAGTGGTGTATTAATTGTGATCTGGTCTATTCTTGCTCCCTTCTTTTCAGTAGCAGGACTGGCAATCATTCATGCAGTGTTGAAGATAGTACAAAGTATAATGATACAGACAAGTGCTGGGGACGAATTAGAAGGATTGATGCTTACAGAATTTACCTGGTGAGTGTTCATAACCAAGATGATTAAATGAATGTCAATGTCCCCTTTTTTAAAAAGAAACTTTCAAACTAGTGATTCTGAAATGGTAATTATGTTGCCAATAGCTCTGCTTCCGAGGGGTTTTTTGTTTTGTTTTGTTTTGCTGGAAGCATGTTAAACCAATGGATAGAAAACTTTAACTTGGTAGTCCATGCAGCTAAAAGTGATGGTTAGCTGAAGTCAGTGATAATTTGACATCACAGGATACAAACTGCCCAGGTTAAATTCACACTGCAGGTGTAGACATCTTGTTGCATTCAGTTTTCAATTTCTGCTAGCTAACCACTGACTGTTGCTGCATATTTTGCTTCTGTTTTATTATTTGCATGTTGTGATAAGCAGTTCTTCACTACCAAGCCTAAACAGTTACATTGCCAGGGAAGTGATAAAGGTCTTACAAAGGCCTTATTATACCACATGAGTGCAGCTTGAGAAACAGTTCTTATATTGCATATATGAAAAAGTGATTGGATGCCTTGTATATGAACACATTAAATAGGGCTACCTCTTTTCTATTGTCAGCTTGCGAGCAAATGCCCCTCCATCAAGACAAGGCTCTCTCTGTTGGTCCCTTTATCTGTAATACATTTGGCCAGAATACTTTCTGCAAGTATTACTAAGTGGGGATTTCTCTCTTGACTCTGTTGTACATGTATATGCAAGTTCTTAGAATTTTCTCTGTTATGGTAGAGGAACTGGATGTCCTAAAATGTTTGTGTCTGAAATTTGCTGCTTGGTAGTGTTTGCTACTTAGTAACATCTAAACATACACAGAAAATAAGTTTGAATAAGAAATAGAGGGCAAAACAAATAATAATCTACTTTTTGGAGTAAAGAATAAATATTGCAGTTGAAGGCTGAGGTAAGCACAGGTAGATGATAAAGAGGAAATGACCTGAGGCACTGTATTCAGTTTTCGTCTGTGTCTGTGTGTTAGATCCTTTTCCTGAGGAGCACACTCCCCCTCCCCTTTCTAGCAATAATAATAATGCTGAAGCAGGAGCTAGGTGTCAGGAATATTAGCAAATGTCACAGCCTGGTTAATTATTTAAAAGAAATATTATTGCTTTATTAAATTGTGTCTAGCTCTATTTCTTCAGAATTTCTACATGATTGAAGATTTTCTAACAGAATTTCCATAACTCTTTGACCCACTGAAGAAATGTGTTAGGAAAGGCAGGCAAGCATTAATTGCTGCCTGCACATCCTAGATATTGTACCTATAACTCACAAAGATAATTATCATTAGCTAAAGCTGGGGGGACAGTCTGTGGAAAGAGTAGGTTTTCTGTTCTGTGTAAGGCAAAGGCAAGTTCTGTGGTACTGTTGTCTTTTTCTTTGTGTTGTTTGGATGGGTACTTCATCATTTTTCTGTCTTCAGTTTTTCTTACTCAGTTTCACCATTATTACAGAGTCACAAATAACTCCTGTATTCTAAATAACTTCTAACACATTGCTAAATGAATGTGGAGGAATTTTCTAAAAAAAATGATAAATTGTGCAGATCAGTAAGAATAGTTTGCTGGTTATTGTTTTCCATTTCTTTGCTGCATACCTTAGAGTTACCAAGATTTGTTCACTGTTGCCCAACTGCTTTGATGTGTATTCAGACTGGGGGCAAGATTTGGGCTTGGACTTTCACTGGTCCCTTCCTTTCCCACAGCATGTAGAAGTGAGCAGTAGAATCAAAGAACTTCTGGTCTCTTTGAAAGTTAGCTACCCTTTACCCTGCATACTGACCTCACTAAATGAATGGAAATATGGTTGTTACTGATTATTATGCCAGGACTTTTGCTTTATTAATTTTCTCCCTCTCCTCCCTTCCCATCACTTATTTCTTCTCTGTCACACCTCACATTTAGATTTTAAACAGAGCAGGGATGATCTTGCTGCTTTATTTTTTAAACCACTCTGGGAACCTTTACAGCTAAAGGCCAGGACACAAGTGCTTTAAAGAAATTAATAAACCTTCATCCAGGACCTAGGATCAGGAAAGACAGATGGTATACGGGTCTGGAAAGGCAAGGGCTTGTTAGGGAATTGAGAGGGAGATGAAGGAGGCAGACAGTATGGTGAATTGGATTAATTAAGGGGATCAATTCGACATGAGAGGTGGGATCCAGTGGGTCTGTTGGTGAGTCACCTTCCAGAGGTGGAAATAGGAGAGAGCAGTTCTCTGCAGTGTAACCCCCCACCCCAGTTGTGCTCTCAAAACCTGCTGTAGAGGTGATAGCAACAATCAGCAGGTTTTCCGTGGAATGCAATGAAGCAAATAAGTTACACGCCAATGGGAGATCCAAGATTTTTTAAAATAATATTCTGTTTAGCCTGGGACAAAAGAAAGATTTCATGTCCCGTGGTACTTCCACAAATCAGGCTTGCCGGAACAAAGAAAGGCATACACATTTATACTTCCCATAAGAAAGTGATTAGCATACTAAGTTTCATTGCTTCTGCATAAGATCTGGTGGGCTACATGTATTAGGGCATGTGCATTGGCCCTGTCACATAATAGCCCTTCTGATGACATCAGTCACTTGGCATCCATCTGTTATTTATCCAAAACGGGGCCTGATTACATTCTGCACTCTGAGAGCTTAGCAATACTGTCTCCTGTGTTTTCAATTCCTTTCTTGTGTCTGTGTGTCTCCAATCAAGTTGCTACTTCTCAAAACTGGTATCCTAATTTCCAGGTGTCAGCTTCAAAATCTATTTTATAAATAGCTGTTAATAACAAAGCAGGCTAGTAACTCAAAGGGCACTAGGGGAAACTCTGCAGAGGCCTGGTCTTGATTCCTTTCTACTATTCTATGTTACTCTAAGTCTCATCATTCTTGGGCTTCCAGGCTTCTCTATCAGATGGCTAGGAAACCACCTGCAACAGGTTTTTGAGCAGCATTGAAGGGCTGCATGAAGAACGGGTGAGGAAAAGAAGTCTCGCTGTGCTAGTGGACATCTGCTATGATGACATTGGGTTTAAGCCGTTAATTTAATAAAACTACTAGGGGAGTCTTTCATTGTTGGTTTATAGTTGCAGCAGCACTTTTTTTAATAGTAGAAAATATCACTTAAAATCACAGAAGTCATTTTTGATGTGTGAGTAGACTGGGATTTTTCAGTTTTTACTGACCGGTTTCTAGGACGGTGTGATGGCAGGTGGTTGAGGGTTATGGAGTTCCCCATCGTTCTTTCTGTCCATCCGTCCTTCTTTGTTTCTTTCTTTCTGTCTTTCTTTCTGTCTTTCTTTCTTGTTTGTTTAAGGCAGAGTTGGAAGCCTCAGAACTGAATCCGGAACAGAAATGCGCTTCAAGTTTGGAGCAGATTCTCTTAATTCACCAGTCACCTTATGCATGTATTCCTTTCGCACAGAGCCATTTTGAGAAGGGTTTTTCTATTGGGTTTTCCTTCAGAATATGTTGGTGCACATGTATAGTTGGCCCTCCATATCCATGGGTTCTGTGTCCTTGGATTCAATCTGCCATAGCTTGAAAATATGCAGGAAAAAAAAATCAGAAAAGCAAATCTTGATATTACTGTGTGCTGAGCACTATGCTGATGTGCAGGCATATCCTGCTGTAGCCTTCCACCATTTCACAAATCCTTAGGGGCTCTCTTGTGCTCATCTGAGTTTTCCATTTTATATATGGAATATATTCCATATATTTATATATTTATATATTCCATTCCATATATGGGACACCATTTTATTATACCATTGTATGTAAATGGGAGTTGAGTGTCCACAGATTTTGGTATCTGGGGTGGTCCTGGAATCAGATACCACTGAATACCAAGGGCCCACTGTATAGCAATAGCCTCTCCAAAAGGATTATTTTACTATGGAGAATTAAAAAAAAAAAAGACAGTTTGGGATGCCCCACTGAGACAAAAAAGTACCTGACTCTCACCCTAAATTAAACAGAATTCTTCAAGACTGTGAGATCTGTATTCTTTTCGCCGTTCATCTAGTCTCCTTGAGTTTTTCTAGAACTTCAAACAGTTGTCTCCTTCCCATTTTGATCAACAGTTTCAGACTGTATATGCATTTCTCATCAGTTAGGTTTCTATAGCCAGGGCGTTGAAAATTTAAAAGATGTTTGTCTCTCTGGAGATGGCTGCAGTTCTGCTTTAAAGCTGGTGGTAACCACAACTACTGGATGAATTGGACACTTTATATCTTACAAGAACCTTGCTGTCTCCCTCCCAAGGTCCCTGTTTTTCTTTCCTCCTGTCCCTTCCTTTTCCATTGCAGTCATAAGTTTTTCTTTCCTCCTGTCCCTTCCTTTTCCATTGCAGTCATAAGTTTCAAACACTGTACCTTTGAGCTGGGAAAGGAGAGGAGAGTGACTGAAATAAAATCCTATTTCATGGTTTAATGTGCCAAAAGTCCTCTGGAAATGGTCTCTGTTCCTGTGCTTCAAGAATGGAAGCTGAATGCCATGTACATAATGAGAATATTTAGACAGATTAAGTTGCTCTCTGATGAGTTTGCTTGCCTGCCTGCCTGCCCAGCATTTTTAATATTGCTCTTCAGACTCTAGGACACCTAAGTGTGGCTGTACTGTCTGCGCACGATCTGCACGGCCCACAGTAACCTTCGTCCTGCACAAATTTCAGTGTTATCTCATCTTTCTTGTAAATTACTTCTGAAAGTACAGACTTGCGAAAATAAACAGGTAATGGAAAATGTTGAGATGCTTGAATTGATCACTTTCCCCCACCCAAAGCACGTTATTTTAGGCTCTTTTTTGCTTCCATTATTTTGAAAGAGAGAGAGAGGTTGTGTATCTGGTCTGTTCAGTTATGGTATATTATGGTATGTTCTTTGAAACTCACCTGGGGAGATTGACTGGCATGAGTAACTTACTTGGCCCAGTAACTCTAAAAAGACAAAATACTCATGGCTGGACAATTTATAGTCTTGCTGTGGTTTTCTGATCACTAATTCTTATTCTTGATACCCAGAATGATCTGACTGTCAGCTATCACATAACAAAGGAAATTGTAGAGTTGTGATAACTTCAGATGTAGATTAGCTTGCTTGCTCCCTCCTCCCCTACATTGACTTGGTTGCTCCTTAGCGCAAATTCTAGTCTGACTCATGGTTAGAAGCTATTTTGGTAATGTGGTTTTGAGGGCAGACACAAAGGATTGTTTATAATGAGAAGGCAATAGATTGCCTGATACAGAGGGAGTATTGAACTGAATTGGATCAAAAGAAAGTTAGCGGGAATACAGCTTTCTTATGTAATGCCAAAGCTTGATTTGGTATTATGTTCGAACTGCCATATTACTGATCCTCTTAAATTTTAGTTCTAGTTCTAAACTTAAATTACCATTGATTACTGCTGTTCTGAAGTGCTGGAATTTCTGTCTTTGTGAAAGTTCAAATTGGACCAAAAACCACCCATCCAGATGGTCTGATTCTAGATACAGTATGATTATTGTGAATGTCACTTCAGCACTGTGCCAGAGCAGCTTCATTTTTTCCCTCTGTTATTCTGCTCTCTGAATAGCGCACAAACAGAATGGGGTCAGACAGAAAATGACTGAAGCGCTTAAGGTAAGAGGGGAGAATAGCAGTTTGGAAGAAAGCACAGTGCGCAGAAGATGCTATCTCCAGCTTGGCTTTATGCTGTTTGAGACATTGTGGTACATCTGTTGTGTCAGTGTTTGGGCTGAGGTTTTTTAGCTAAACAGGACAGGGACTGGTATCCATGCATACAGTTTCGCAGATGCTGTAGTGTTACAGGGAGCCCAACGGGTGCAAGCTGAGCGAAGATGGGAGCACAGATGGTTTAATGGAGATTATCCCAGTTGGAAGCATACTAGTGCAGTGAATAAAATGAGGGCTCATAAGCACTTACCAATTCTCTTTAGGAAGGGACAATGTCACCCCAGCCTTACACTGATTAGAATACTGAACAAGTAGAACCCTGCCTGTCTGATGTGAGGAGGCAATGCTAGTCTTATTTATGTAATCAGGAAACAACAAATGTTGAAATGCATCACCTATTAGAGATGCATTTTTCTTCTTTTCCTCAAGATTACATTATCTACCTGAAACTTGGGTAAGATAAATATATTCACAGATTGCAGTCACCACCTTCACCATGGCCCTGTCTGAATTTCAGAAATAGAGAAAATGATTCCACTTTAATTGCCATAGCTGCCTCCTATGGAATCCTAGGAGTTGAGGAAGGGACCTTCGGGCTCCTCAGCCCAGTCACTCCTCTGGTGCCTGTGACCAAACTGCCAATCTCAGGATTCCATAGGAGGCAGCCATGGCCGTTAAAGTAGAATCATAGTGCTATAATTCTATGGTGTGAATGTTGTGTCCTTTCTTATAGTTCTTGTGGATGCCTCCTCTTGTACTCAGTTACTGACTGATGTCAGTTCTATCTACCTGTCTGTTTAATCATAGACAGTACCACCCCAGAAATAGATGCAGATGATCTGTGTGAGAAAGCTCACATCAACTTCAGCAGGTACTGTGCGGCAAGCATTATATGGGAACACTTACTTCCAGGCTAATGGAATAAGTTGATCATTCTTGTTCCTAGATCAAGCCTCCAATCTCTCTTCCTTTGGAAATGTCTGTAAATGTTATAAATTGCCTATCTCACGTAAGCGTCTTATACTGATTCAGATATAGTTGTTTGATTTTGAGTAGGAAGACTGCCAGTATTCATGCTGCTTCTGAGCATGGCAAAACCAGGGCTTATCACAGCTATTAAATAATGTTTTCATGTCCTTTCACAATGGTGGGCGTTACCTAATTTTTTATACTGTCAGAAACCCCTTTCTGAATTTATTCTGTTCCCTCTATGTGTGCTGGGTGTGCAAGAATTCATTGTGGATAGCTGTAAGTGTAGGTTCTTAAAATCTGTGGCTTGGGATGGAAGTACATGCTTCTCCCATCTCTACTACTACCATACTTCAGTCCTATTAACTACAGACTGGTTGTGATTGGCACTGATTACAGAAAAGAAGGTAGACCTTCATGATTGCCTAGAAAAATGACCAGGGTTTGAAGGTGAAGAAGCTTCCTCAGTCGTGTTGAGGCAAGTGAATTCTGTAGGGCTTGGTGCAGCCATGGTAGGTGGGGAGCAAAGGTAGTAAGGTCTCTTGGAGGCTTGATTGGCACCAACACTGGGTTCATTTCAGCATCAGATAAAAACATGGGTGTTTTTTAAAGCCTTTGGGACTGTATTGATTTACTCCAAAATAGTTACATACATGAATTTAACCAGTTTTAACCTTGATTTTAACTTGTTAAACTTGTTAAATATGGTTTTAGTCCATTTAAATTATTTTTATTGTTTTAAATTGTTTTAATCTCTGTAAATTGATTTTACATGTATTCCACCCTGAAATCTCACAACACGGGATGGGATGAAACTGTTTTAGCTACTAAATAAAGAAAAAGAGGTTGCTCTGTGCCTCATATGGGCACTCCGTGAGTTATATGCAACTACTAGCAGGCCTTCCATTCAGCCTAAAGGGATGCCCAGGTCTCCCTCTTGGTGCTGCTGCTGCTGCTGCTGCTGGAAGCGAGCGACTCCCATGTGTTTTCCTCTCTTTATAGAACTATATAATTTCATGTCCCTGTGGACTCTTTGAGAAAATATATTTAGAAATGTGGAGGGAGGGGGCTTGTTTATCTTCAGTTGTTGTAGTTGGTGGTATCTGAGCTCTATTACTTCATTTTGTCTGGGTTCTCACTGCGTTTGCTTACATTCTTGGAGAACTCCTTTTCCTTTGCTTTAGGAAACTGCAAGCCTCTGAAGGCAGTCTGTCTTCCTTACATGTTAATACTAATTGGCATGCCTATTATCAGTATTTAACCCAAATGGCCCTTGTGCAGAGGGCAAAGCTGTTTGAATGAAGCTTTTCCAGAGAGAGAGGCTTTATAGCAGCTATTCCATCTGGCTCTGAGTGATGCCTACTTACCAAAAGTACTTTGATCTGAAGAGAGGAAAGACTGCCTTATAAATTAAAAGAAGCCTTCCCTCATGTTATACTAGAGCTAAAATGCTACCATCTCCAGCAGGAAAAAAGGGAGTTATTTAATATTGTATGAAAACGTTGTCAAAGGATTTTATACACTGGAGAGCTGTGAACAACATAGGGGCCTACCTTTAGTAAACATAGCTATAGGACACAGCACTCAATTAGGACAAAAGATGTAGCACACTTGTGCTGCAGCTCAGCCACTTTTTTTTTTCAGTGTCTAGGAATTTGTGTCAGGAGAAATGCAATGAATATTGTTCTGAGAGCCTAACAGTTTGTGGGTTCCTCAGTTTGCTGTATACATTTTACACACTGGTGAATGTATCAGGCATTACAGAAGAGGCATAATAGTCTGAGAGATACAATCAAAAGAAGGTGATTGGCTAAGGAAGTGGAACAAACTAATAGAAGCAATTAAAGTAAGGAAGGGTACAAAATTATAAATGATACAATTAATACAATTTTCCACATCAAAGAAAGGAGGTTTAAATAAAAATGTGTATTTTAAATAATAAAGTTTTTTGAAAATTAAAAAAAAATGGACTTTGGACTGTGTCCAGTTCTTGGGACCTCATTTCAAGAAAGATATTGACAAGCTAGAGCATGTCCAGAGGAGGGCAACCAAAATGGTCAGGAACTCATGCCCTATGAGCAGTGGCTTAAGGAGCTGGGTATGTTTAGTCTGCAGAAGAGAAGGTTAGTAGGGGACATGATAGCCATGTTTAAATATTTGAAGGGATGTCATGTTGAGGAGGGAGCAGGCTTGTTTCCTTTTTTTCCAGAGACTAGGACAAGGAGCAATGGATTCAAACTACAGGAAGAGGTTCCACCTGGACCTTAGGAAGAACTTCCTGATGGTCAGAGCTGTTCGGCAGTGGAATATGCTGCCTCGGAGTGTGGTGGAGTCTCCTTCTTTGGAGGTTTTTAAACAGAGGCTGGATGGCCATCTGTGTGTTCCTGCATGGCAGGGGGTTGGACTGGATGGCCTCTGGGGTCTCTTCCAACTCTATGATTCTATGATTCTACTTTGTACCTCGGGGTAGGGGAGGAAGAGAAGGTCAAAAATGCAATATATTTATTGGAAATCAATTTGTTGGTTGTGGGTGGTATTAATTGTTTTTCTCATATGTATGTCAGTATTAATCACTCCAAAATTAAAGAAAAATAAAAATTAAAAATAGAAAAGTTAAAAAAAAAACAGTCTGACAAATATTAGAAAAACAAGACAAGAGTATCAAAGAAGGCACGCTTGGTTGAAGTTCCCAGACAGTGTTTCCAAGTTTTTTAGTCCTGTAAATGCCACTTAAATGCTACTGAAATGACTGTGTGTGTTGGAAATGACAGGACTCATTTTTAGCTGTAACATACAAAATGGCCTTCAGGCTTGAGCTACTTGTACAGTATTTGTTCTGCCTTTTCTTATAGCAGCAAATGTAGCCCTTTTTCCTTTGGCTATTAAGAGTATGTCTTTGCGTTGAGAGGTAATTTTCTAAACTGAATATGTCTTTTGAGGTCATCGGCAACTTCTTTTGCTTTTGCTATTGCTAAAGTGTGGTCATCTGTGTCCCCTTGCTTTGCTTCGCAGACTACATTTGTCACATGTGAACCTCCGTAGATATTTATTGTTGCAAGTCTGGTTCTCCAGAGATCTGAACATTCTCACATAGGAAGTGAAGGTACTTCTATGTCAGGTTAAGCAGGGATCATCAAGTGGACCGTATGTATCAGCCATGAAATACCATGAAGGATCCTGCTTTTTTCTAAGTTACAGGAGCTGTTTTGAAGTAGAGAGATAAGACTAACCAGGAGTAAAACGTCTCCTGGTGTGTAGAAGCAGGAGTTTCATGTGATAGAGCAGAGTTGTCTTTTGGGTTATACTTGCCAAAATGATCTTTTCCACACGGTTATTAAAGGTACAGAAACTCTGTTTTCTTTTGAATCTGGCTTCTCTAAATGAGACTAAAGGCAGCTATTGTGTCATAGTGTGGTATAAGCTGGTTAAGAGAAAGCTAGCATGATTAAAACGAACAGCAAGTATATTTCAAAGGACTATACAGGTGTTTTATAATTGTTTACTTTTACACAGTGTGAAGTTAATTGTTCATGCTTCTAATCAAATTCCTCTTGCCAAGACTGGAACACATTTCCAAATATAAATGATTCAGTACCCTTTTTAAAATAGGAGCCAGTGGAGTGAGGCTCCATAAACCACTGGAAGGAAAGGAGCATAATAAATGTTGTAATGTTACTTGTTTAAGAGCATTGAGAAAGAAGAGTATGTATTTGGAGGCAGATCCAAGACAGAATTAAGTTAGAACTGAGCCTTTGACTGGTCAAAAAAGAAATGATCCAGTAATGGTCCAGTACTTTGAAAATGCTAACTTGTTAGAGAAAAGTCTCTTACCAATTTCTATGTTATGATAATTTTAAAAACAAAAAAAAAAGGGGGGGTGAATTAATTGTTTATAGTGTTAGGTAAGGTTTCTATGTAAATGTGAATGATTCACAGAAATGTTCTTTGGCTTTGGTCCTGGAACATCAGACATAGCCTACACCTGCAAATTTCAACACAGAAAATGCTGGTAAACCATTGACTTTCATCACAGATGACTGCTTGTATTTTTTGTTTGGAGGTGCCCACAGTCATTGCAAGGAAGAGGGGGAGGAGATGGTTTTCTTTGCTACTGTGCTAATCCCTGGGCACTGTATAGTTAGGGGGCAAGCAGCCCTCAGCCTGACCTTGCTAACTCCGTCACGAAATACAGGAGGTAAGCTGACACCTACACAGTGTCATTCTTGGACAGTATTCTAAAGAAGAGGTCAATATCTGATGTGTCAGTTGACTGGCATGTCAAAGAAATGCTTAGGTGCTATGGAACAAATAGATTTGGAAGTTCTGAAAACTTCCTTTGCCTTGAAGTTTGCAGTATTACAAAACTGTTGCAAACAATAGCTCTGATCATAACTGCAGAAAACAATGTAAAGCATGTGGAGTTGGCTGAGAAGTGGAGATGTGTAAGTCTGTATGTTGATGCCATCTTAACTGTAGAACAGATGTGAGAGATTTGTTGGATGTCTTGATTCATCTAAGGACTAAGCAATGAGCTAAAAATCCACCAGAAATTTCAGTATTCTTTGTCCTAACCATAATTTTGGCGATCTGGTTTCTGGGAGTGTTTCCTATTTCAGTGATTTCAGCTTTGAGAAAACTGTATCTAGCAATCAATCTGCTCCAAAAACTAGGGCCTCCATCCATGTAATCACAGAAATAATTGTTTCTGTTTATGGTAGAGGAATGCAGTTTGGTACTTTTTCATGTAACACCTAGCGTGCAGGCATCGCTAACACAATTAAAATTTCATCATCTTCCTTTCAGGACTATCATCCTTTAGTTTGATAAGTGCATTCTGACTACAGTAGCCCCACCACATTTGCGAGGGTTAGGGGCACAGAACCCTCATGAAAGTGGAATAATCGCAAATAACTCCCACCCCCGTGATTCCCCTCTAGAGCTCCCCCTCCCATTCATTTGCCTCTGACCCCTGCGTTGGGGGGCAAGGGAGAAAAAAGACACAGTAAAGGGTTTACCAGTGCTTTCCCCTCAAAGGGAGAAGAGCACAGTTCTTCCCTTCTAGTTACTTTCGGTGGCCATCTTGAAAAGGGAGGGGTAGGAGCAAAGAAAGCACCAGACCAATCAGCAGCCGTTACACAGCAGAAAAGTACAGCCACATGGGAGAGAAGACGTGTCTCCAGCAGTGGGATGGGGGCTTTGCTCACCCAAAAAGAAAAAACGTCCATTTTAAATAAAAGCCTGGCAAACCTGGGGTGAAGAATGCAAGGGAATAGGAGGAGGAAAATGGGTAGGTGGGGAGGCAAGCACATATCTCACAAATAATCAGATTTGCGAAGGTCAAACTAATAAATGTAGAGAGAAGACTATATTTTCTGCCCTTCAGACATACATGGCATAACTATTTTATTGGATTTTTCTTTCACCTCAAATCATCTCCCATCCAAAATCAGATTTTTAAACAGGCAGATGTTCTCAATTAATTTCACATGGCCAAAATAACTGATTGCTTCCCCCTTCTTTTACCCCTGTGTTGCAAGCTAAATATAATCCATTAGAGAAAGGTTCTGAGATTGATTTTGCTTTCTTCCTTCTTGATTACTGTGTTCAGTTGGAACAACAGAAACATCAGGTGGGAGTTGGCATGAGGGGGCATCTCTTAGTGCCATGGCTCTACAACAGAGACTGATTCTGTAGTACACAGTGAAGGGAAAGGGATGCTACTGGCTTTAAAGGATTAGTTTGTCTTCTTTACAGAGGGATGAATAAAAAAAGGAACTTGAATGTGTTCTTTGCACAGTGCTGTCTCTGCATTTCAGGATGATTTTTTTTCTTTTTAATTGAAGCCTGGATGATACTGTCATTCATTCTGACTCTGAATATTGTTAATAGAGGATTCTTACAGTTTCCCTTTCCCAGTGCCCCATCAGCAAGGCCTTAGCAGAGGGCAAAGATTTATCTTGTACGGTAATGCCAGGCTACATACTTTGATTGCTTGTTCAGAGACTGCACAGCTCAAGGAGTTGAACCCCAGTTGTTGGAAGCCAGGGTGTGTACTGATTGTTTAACCACGATAAACCACACTGTGGCAGTCTTTCAACAGGCTCAGAGACTTACTGTCCCTAGAATTTGGTAGCTTCAGAGTGTCAGGAGTTGCCAAACGAGGCAATGATTTTTTTATACAGCAACAAGCTTTCTGCAGTAGGTGCTTTAGGTGAGTTTAGCAGCTTTCTATAATGCTGCGTGTATTCTTCATGCCTGACACCAGCTTTCTAGCTCTTATGGCATTACTAAAAAGTAGAATGGAAGCAAAAATATGTATGCCGTGTCTCCTGAACATTTAGAAGAAGTGGGTTTATATCCATGAAGGCTCATGCAAAAATAAGAACCAGTTAATCTTAAAGGTGCTGCCACATTCCTTTTTTTCCTCTCTCTCTTCATCCTTTCTGTGCTGCAAGAGACTAACATGGCTACTTCTGTGAAAACTCTCCCTATAAAAGATCACCTGACAATTACTTTGTGCCCTTTAGAATGCCAGGTGAAGATTTGTGTTTCTGCAGAATTTTTAAATCATGAAATATATTTTTAAACTTCTAAAATTATTTTAATTACTATTCAGTTATGAACTTTAATTGTCCAGAATTTTGTGTGCCTTGTGAGGGTTTTTTTCCAGTTGATTTTAATCTCTAGATTATTTTTTAAAAAGTATCATGTATATGGTTTTATATGTATTCTTTGCTATTGTTCACTGCCTCAATCCAAAGAAGAAGGCACGTAAGAAATAAATAATTGTTATTGTTGTTATTATTTACTTTTCTATCTATTTCAATATTTTTTTGAGGTAGGCCGCTGAAAGAACCTTTGTCTGGGACAGTTAATAATGTTGTTCATAAATATTTTTGAATTGACTTCCTTCGTAGAATGGTCGACAACTTTTGGATTAATTACAGCTCTTACAAAGCAAACTCATGCCCTGTAATATTGTAATATTTCTTTCCTTCTCCCTTACTATTTGGATGCAGTTAGATGCAGGATTGGTAAAGGCAGAAGCCAAGGAGGTGCCAGAGTAAGTACAAGAGATTGTAACATAAATAGTTTGGCAACAAAGAATTAAATAACAGTCACTTTAGAAAATTGGCAGTCTCTACCTACTTACCTTCCTTCCTTCCTTCCCCTCCTCAATCATTTGCTTGTGAAAAAAGAACAGAAGAAACATATTATGATATATACTTGGCCCTCCACATTCGCTAGGGTTAGGGACCCAGGACCCTTGCAAAAGTGAAAAATTCACAAATAACTATATTTGTGTGTCTGTGGGAAGGGGGGCTGAGGAGCGGGTGGGGAAAGTGGGCATCCAGGGTCTAAACCAAGACAGGGAAAGGAGATGGTTGGCATGGTGGTCCTGTACTTCCTCTCTCTTGCCCATCTCTTTCCTTTGATGTGTGTGGGGCCTGGGTGCAGGGTTTGTGGTGCTGAGAATTTGGGCAGAGAGCCATCCTTAGCTGGCCTGGCAGAGACTGGTAGAGGAAGAAGAGGACCAGAGGTGGGTTTTTAAAGGGCTATGCGGCCTGATTGGAGCCACCAAGAGAGAAGGTTCCCCCGAAAAAGAAGCACCTGAGGTGGCAGGGCAGGGATTGGAGAAACTCACAAATAATCAAATCTGTGAATGTCAAATCCACAAATGTGGAGGGCTGACTGTAGATTGCAAGCTTGCTCTTCACGATGATTTTAGCATATATGTGTAAAATAGTTTTCTGAAAAACGTGGACCCTCTCATTTTAGCAAGGCTGGAGTGTGGGTTGAAGCCCCCTGAATTTAATTTTTGCCAAAATGTGTAAATTTCATGAATATGAAGTTCAGAGTCTCTTAATTTATATAAAAAGTAATGTGTCAGACAGGAGCTGTCGACACTTTTATCGTACCTTTTAACAGATAGCAAGCAAAGCAGTCCATTTAACTTTAAAGAAGTTTTCAAAGAAATAGAACCATTAAGTCTGCTGCAGTGTAAAAATGAAAAAAAAAAAAACAAAAGGAGGGAAGGAGGGAGAAATATAGCAGCATCATTAAGACTAACTGATTTATATTTTAGCATGAGCTTTCCTGGCTATCAGTCAACTTCTTCAGATGCCCCAACAGAGTAAACTGACTTGAACTTGCTCTATTTCAGTTTGTCCCAAAACATTCAGTGGGAAGAGAGAAGAAGCCTGGGCTGATCATAGTCAAATTTCTCCAACAGCCCGAGAGGTTTTATCTCAGGCATTCCTCCTACTTCCTTGTCAGTTCTACTTAAAGGATACCTTGGCTTCTGTTCTAGCAGTTTTCAAAGAGCTGTTAGTCTGTTTCAGTATGAAAAAGGAAAGGGAGGAGCCTTACGGAACTTTTAGCAGAGTTATTTTAGCATTAGGTTTTAGATTCCTGTCCAGTTCATCTGAAGCATCTGATGATTCAGTGTGTTAGGAGGAAAAGATTGTAATCCGTGAATGCTCTTGCTGAACTAAGTCTTAAAAGTGCCATGAGACTGCTTTTTTTACTCCCTTCTACTTCCCTTTCTAAAGATCTGTATGCTCTCAAAAGTGCAGAGTGTGGAACTCAGGTTCAAACTATATGTGACGTTAAAAAAAAAAAGTGAAGTGTTTGAAAACTGTGGGTTTTTTTATATAGAACGTGCTTCTGATCTGGATGGGAGGAGTCTCCCAGTGGTTCTTAACCTTTTCTTTAAGAAGGACCCCCAAAACTTAACTCAGGATTTAAATATTTAAATTTAGATTTAAATATTCAAATATTTATGTAAATATCCAAATATTAAATATTCAAATCCATATAGGGTTCTTCAAATGAAGGAGTAATTTGGTTGCATGCACATGTCTGCCACCATGTTCCTTAGCACCTGCACCCCTTGATGCCATGTAGAAGAGACAGTAAAAAAAGGCATCCTGTGCAGCAGCAAGGGCACCCTTCCAAAATGAAAAATCAGCCTTCTATTCACTCAGTTCACTAACTTGCATCTGTACGGAGCCCAGGGAAGAGAAGGGGAGAGGGAGATTGAGAGAGAGAGAGAGAAAGCAGAGGCAGAAAGAAGGCAGAAGACCAACACTTGCCAGGTGCTTTCCATCTATAGATGCTGAAATCAAGTATCTTCCCTTGAACTCTTTCACCTGATCTGACGCTCAGTATTGGTGTCCAGCAGCAGGGCTTCACGGACCCCAGGTTAAGAACCATTGCTCTTACCAAAGTTCCCTGTCCCTGCTATCTGTCACAAAGGTGCTGTTTGCTGCAAACTGTGGAATCAGGTCCCCAGTGAATACAAGCAACTTTCTCTCCAAGATGTCTAGCCATTTTTTCACAGCAGGTGATCCACAGTTCTGCTCCTAACCTCTCCAAACTCAATCCCAATAAGTTCTTTACCATCTGGAGCAACACTACTGAGCAAAAGTCCAAAGATCCAGCAGTGAAGGGAGCAATAAGATTTTGGGGTTCTTCTATAGCCAGCATGATATGCATGATGGTGTTCTTACTTGTGTTTGGGTGTACCTCCTTCATGACTTATAGCACCTGTACTCTAGCTGTTATTCCACCTGGTCCATTTCCTGTACATCCTATGTGATGGAGAGTGCTTTAAAGGTTCTGCAGTGAGGGAATGGGAGAGATCATGCCAGTAGTGTCGGGGTTAGCAGGATCTGGCTCCTCTGAGCACGTGCAAAGTTTGAATAGTGAAGCAAGGCTTCGCTGCACAGAGGTTCCCAGTGAAGCAGAAAAAGATTCCAGAGGCTCATTAAGTAGGCTTAGAGGCAGAATCACTGCCACACTCTAAGATAAAGGCACTTGGGCAAAACATTCCAGCAGCAATTAAGCAAGTAAGAATAACAGAAGATAAATGGGCAGCATCTCCCCTTACAAAATGTAAACTGTCAGCAGTATGACAGGTCCAGCTAGGCAATCCTGTCTGGCAGCTGGTAAAGGCAAACACCCGCCTTTTTATGTCCTACTGTCACCCTGAATAAGTGAGGTGACCCAATCAGTGTTCTAGCGTGTGGCCTTCTCCAGTATACAAGTCATAGCCAAAACAATCCTGCTGACCTTGCACCTGCTCGTCTGGCCACATCACCTCTTCCTCTGCCATCCACTCAGAGGAAACCATGCCTGCCCAGCATATAACCTTGACATCCCTCCTTTTCCTCTGTAGTGGACCGGCAGCTTTACGCTCTATGCTCAACCATTTCCAGTTTCCTGAGCATGTCCCAGTGCTTCACAGTTGTGAGTGGTTTTGTGAGCACATCTGCCACATTTTCCTCAGATTGGCAATACTCTAATCTGATCACACCACTCTCTACTGGCTGTTTTACATTTTGGTATTTGATGTCTACATGCTTAGTGCACCCCCTGGCCTTTTCATTACTTGCCATCTGGATACAAGCTTGTGAATCCTCAAATATCGTGATAGGGATTGATATGTCAACACTGAGGTCCTTTACAAGTTGTGTATACCAAATCAGTTCACTGCACAAATATAAGACACTACCATATTCTGCTTCCGCAGTTGAAGTGGCCACAGAACGTTACTTTTTAATCTTCCAGTGCACCAGCGTGCTACTGTACATTATGAGGATTCCTGAGGTTGACCTCCTTGTCACATAAATCCTCAGCAAAGTCGCTGTCACAGTAACAAACCAATTCAGGTTTCCCAGAGGGTGATGCACATAGACAATACTCCAGAGTGCTTTTTAGGTACCTTAACACTCTCTTTACCTCTTCCAGTGTTGCTATGTGGGCTCAGAACTTGCCTACTTCCCAGAATGTGAGCAGCCAGGGACAAATCTGGTCTGCTATACCAGCCAAATAGAACAAAGATCCCGCAGCAGACTGATACACTTCTTTGTCAGGAAACACTTTTGTCATCCACAGTTTTTGTAAATCCTTTTACCATGGGGGTTTGCACACCTTTGCAATCAACCATGTTGAACCTTTGCAGCAGTTGCAATATTTTCTGCTTCTGGCTAAGCAGAAACCCTTTCTCAGTTCTCTGTACCTCAATACTCAGGTACTGTTTAATGGGTCCCAGGTCTTTGATTTGGAACTTTTTACCCAGTTCCTTGGCAAACCTTGTCACTTGTTCCTTTGTTGTTGTGACTAAACACAAGTCATCAACAAAGGCTAGCAAGACTTATTGGTCTTTCCCAGACCCTTTGGTGTATACACACGGATCTGCCACACTCTGCTTGAAACCCAAGCCCTGGAAAGCACCATCCAGGCACTTGTTCCAGCAGCAGGCAGATTGTTTGAGACCATAGATGGCTTTGTTTAACCTGTACACCAGATTGGATTTACCTGTCTCATACCCTGCTGCCTGCTGCATATAGATGGTTTCTGGTAACTCAGCATTGAGATAGGCTGTTGTAATATCAAAGTGGTGTACCAAAGCATTTCTCTGTGCTGCCAGAGCTAACACCAACCTGATACTCCCACTTCTGGCAGTTGGTGCAAAAATTTGGTCAAAGGACTCATTTTTCCTTTGTGAAAAACCTTGAGCCACAAGCCTGGCTTTGTGCTTTACCTCCCGGGAAGCCAGGGGTTTGAGTTTGTACACCCACTGGCAGCGTACCGGAGTCACACCTTCTGGCACCTTACACAAAGTAAATACCTCATGTTTGTGCATGGATTCCATTTCCTGATCCATGGCATCGAACCAGCAGTCAGCTTGTGCCTTAGGCATACTCAGAACATCTTCAAAGGTTTCAGGCTCACAGGAAACTTGGCGTACCCACACACTATTTTGCACCACAAACCTCTGTGGGGGAATGCCTTGTGTTTTTCTCTCAGACCGCCTAGGAATTGGCAACGCCTCCTTATCACTTGATGATCTGCCTCTTTTCTGGCGAGGTTTCTCCTCCTCATCAGCTTGGTCTGCACTCTGAGACGCTTCTTCCAGCTCAACTTCTGTCTCCTCCTCCTGCTTAACCCTTGAAGGGCTCGCTGCAGGAGAAGAAGGCTGTGCTGTGCTCTTAGCATCACTTTCATCACTAATTGGGAGGAGCACCTCAGAATTTGCATGCATCTTTTTCCAATTACTGTGCTCTTCAAACTGAGCATTTTGTGATATCACCACCCTTCCATTAGTGAGGTCGAACCGATAACCTCCAGGGGCGTATCCAACAAAATGCAACCTGCGGGCTTTGGGCTGCCCCTTTCTCCTTTGGGCTTTAGTGATGTATACTCAGGCATAACTGCCAAACACTTTCACGTGAGCAACAGAAGGCTTCTTGCCATACAGCTTTTCATAGGGTGTTAGATTTACAACGCTGCTCCACAACCTGTTACAAATGTAGTTGGCAGTAAGCATTGCCTCACCCCAAGCTTTCTGAGGCATGTTAGCATCTGCCAACAAGGAACTCATAATTATCTGCAGCAGCCCCCCATTATGTTTTGCCACGCTGTTCTGCTGCAGAGAATGGGGGGTCATTAGCCTGTGATTAATGCCCATTTTCTTTAACCAGTGCTGCAAACTCCCAGCCAAATATTCACCTCGGCTGTCAGTCTGGGGAACTTTGACCTTGCACCCAAACTGCTGTTCCACATAGGCACACCAATTCTTAAATACTCCACAAACCTCAGATTTTTGTTTCAGGAGATAGCAGAACGTGTACCTGCTATAATCATCTACCAGGAGCATCACATACCGTGCCCCACCCTGAGACCTTGGCATGGGACCAATGAGATCTGAGTGCACCAATTGAAAAGGCTGCGTTGATACCCTGGTACTGAACTTAGGAAATGGCTGTGCCTTTGACTTGGACTGTTTGCAGACTGCATAGTCCAAAAAGGCATCACAAGGGTTAACTCTGCAGTCTTTACAACACTCGGGCAGTTTCCTTAGGACTTGGAAACTGGCATGCCCCATCCTCCTATGCAACAGGTGGATGCAGTTATCATGCTGGGGCTTATTGCTATACGCCATGTGGGTGTTTTGTTCTGGCATGAACTTATACAGCCAGTCTCTGAGCTCACTCACTGCACACACCACCCCATTTCTAATGACCTTACCTACATTGCCATAAAAAAGAATGTCATGCCCACTCAGTGCCAACCCAGATACTGACAGCAGGGAAAACTCTAACAAGAGCACATAAAGCACATTATCTAGGTATTTCTCCGGAGCAGGAACAAAGGCTTCCCCTATACCTTCCACCCTGCATTTAGAACCATCAGCAAGGGAAACAGAGTCAATGTTTGCTTTACCCAGTGTCTTAAACATGCCCCTGCTATTAGCCAGATGTTGGGAATACCTGCTATCTAGCAGCCAGAGAGCCCCTTGAGTTTCCACAGCCCTTAACCACAGCTGAAACCAGCCAGCGACTCCCCTTGTCCTTGGAGCTCTTGCCCTGAGTCTTTGGCACGCTGCCTCTGCTGTCCAGACAGTCCTTCCATAGATGTTTCATGGATCCACACTGGAAACATCTTTTCACAGCATTCACCCTCTCTGTAGACTCAGTCCGACAAAAGTCAGTGTCCTTGGCATTCTTCTTGCCGCCACCGCTGCTGCTGCTGATAAGCTCCGGCCGGCTTCTCTCAGCATGCCTTTCCTCCTTCTCATACAGACGCCCAGAAATATACTGCACAGTGAGGCCCTGCTCCCGCGTACCTTCAGTAGTTGCCATGAACATGTCCCAGTTTGGATCTAGGGAGCTGAGTATGCAGTAGACTCTGTCAGACTCGGAGATCTCCTTTCCCCTCTCTTGCAAGGCAATGAGCAGGGAGGTCAAATGCTGAAGATGGTCCCTCATGGACTCACCAGGCTGCAGCTGTGCCTTGTACAGCCTCTTTATCAGGGATAGCTTACTCGCAGCCATAGGGCAGATGTACGTGGCCTGCAAAGCGTCCCAACACGCCCATGCTGTGGTGAGATGCCTGACATGGTTTACCTGGCTGTCTTCCAAAGCCAGAAGAATGTTGCTAGTGGCTTTCTCTTCAAGCCTGGCATCTGCTACATTGAGGGGAGGCCTTGGGGGATCAGCAACAGCCTTCCACAACCCCTCTCTCCACAGATACATCTCCATCTTCACTGCCCAGGTGAGATAATTCCTCTCATTTAATCTGTCCAGGGGCAGACTTGCACTCCTCTTGGACTCCATCCCTGTAGCCTCTCTTGCCTTCCAGGTCCCTCCTATGCCAGGACTCTCATTTACCAGAGACTGTCCTCAAGGAGGCTCTCAGCAGGCAGCTGCAGACTGGAACTGTGCTTCACTTGGTCCACTTGACCCTCTGGTGCTCCAGGAGCGTGAAGCTAGGCCCATAACCTGTTAGGGTTAGCAGGATCTGGCTCCTCTGAACATGTGCAGAGTTTTAATAGTGAAGCAAGGCTTCGCCACACAGAGGTTCCCAGTGAAGCAGAAAAAGATTCCAGAAGCATATTAAGTAGGCTTAGAGGCAGAATTACTGCCGCACTCTAAGATAAAGGCACTTGGCAAAACATTCAAGCAGCAGTTAAACAAGTAAGAATAACAGAAGATAAATGGGCAGCATCTCCCCTTACAAAGTATAAACTGTCAACAGCATGACAGGTCATAGAATCATAGAATCGTAGAAATGTAGAGTTGGAAGAGACCACATGGGCCATCCAGTCCAATCCCCTGCCATGCAGGAACACCCTCAAAGCACTCCCAACAGATGGCCATCCAGCCTCTGCTTAAAAACCTCCAAAGAAGGAGACTCCACCACACTCCGAGACAGCATATTCCACTGCCGGACAGCCCTGACTGTCAGGAAGTGCTTCCTGAGGTTCAGGTGGAATCTCCTTTCCTGCAGCTTGAATCCATTGCTCCTTGTTCTGGTCTCTGGAGCAGCAGAAAACAAGCCCTCTCCTTCCTCTACATGGCATCCCTTCAAATATTTAAACATGGCTATCATGTCCCCTCTTAACCTTCTCTTCCGCAGACTAAACATACCCAGCTGTCTAAGTCTGTCCTCATAGGGTATGGTTTCCAGGCCTCTCACCATTTTGGTTGCCTTCCTCTGGACCTGCTCCAGCCTGACCATGTCCTTCTTGAATTGGGATGCCCAGAACTGAACACAGTATTCAAGATGAGGTCTAACCAAAGCAGAGTAGAGTGGTACCAGTACCTCCCTCGATCTAGACACCATACTCCTATTGATGCAGCCCAGAATTGTGTTGGCTTTCTTGGCTGCCGCGTCACACTCCTGACTCATGTTCAGCTTGTGGTCTATTAAAACTCCTAGATCCCTTTCACACGTACTGCTATCCAGCCACGTGTCCCCCATCCTATATTTCTGTATTCCATTTTTTCTACCTAAGTGTAGGACCTTACACTTCTCTCTGTTGAATTTCATTTTGTTAGCTTTGGCCCAGCACTCCAATCTATCCAGGTCATTTTGAATTTTGATCCTGTCCTCTGGCGTATTAGCAACCCCTCCCAGTTTGGTGTCATCTGCAAATTTGATGAGCATGCCCTCTATTCCTTCATCCAAGTCGTTGATGAAGATATTGAACAGCACTGGGCCCAGGACAGAACCCTGTGGCACCCCGCTAGTCACTTCTCTCCAGGATGAAAAGCAGCCGTTCGTGATCACCCTTTGGGTTCGGTCGGTCAACCAATTACAAATCCAACTAACAGTAGCCCTGTCCAGCCCGCATTTTACTAGCTTCTTTGCAAGAATGTCACGGGGAACTTTGTCAAAGGCGTTACTGAAATCGAGAAATGCTACATCCACAGCATTCCCTTCATCTATCAAGCTAGTAACTCTATCATAAAAAGAGATAAGATTAGTCTAGCATGACTTATTTTTGAGAAATCTATGTTGACTTCTCGTGATTACTGTGTTGCTTTCTAAGTGATTAGAAACTGCTTAATGATCTGCTCCAGGATCTTTCCGGGTACTGACGTCAGGCTGACTGGGCGATAATTATTTGGGTCCTCTTTTTTTCCCTTCTTGAAGATGGGGACAACATTTGCCCTCTTCCAGTCTGCTGGAACTTCTCCTGTCCTCCAAGATTTCTCAAAGATTAGAGCAAGCGGTTCCGAAATGACCTCTGCCAGTTCTTTTAATATCCTAGGATGCAATTCATCTGGCCCTGGAGACTCGAATTCCTGTATCCAGGTATTCCTGTACCACCTCTCTACCTATTATGTGCCTCATTTCCCCTGCTTCCTCGCCTGCTCCCCAACCGCCAGGTTGAGTGCTTGTATCCTTCTGGGAAAAAACTGAGGCAAAGAAGGTGTTAAGTAGTTCTGCCTTTTCTCTACCCCCTGTTAGTAATTCGCCATCTTCTCTGCGCGGCGACCCTATCGTCTCCTTTTTCGTTTTGCTACGGACATATTTAAAAAAGCCCTGTTTATTGTTTTTGATGTCTCTGGCCAGCCTAAGTTTGTTCTGTGCTTTAGCCTTTCTGACCTCCTCCCTACATCTCCTAGCTACTTGCTTAAATTCTTCTTTGGTGGTTTCCCCCTTCTTCCATTTCCTGTACGTGTTTCTCTTAACACTTAGCTCAACTGAGAGTTCTTTAGTCAACCATTCTGGTTTCTTCAGATGCCTTCCATTTTTCCTCCTTATTGGCACAGTTTTAGACCGTGCCTTCAGTATCTCCCTTTTAAGGAACTCCCATGCCTCCTGAACTCCTTTCTCTTTCACTATTCTTGACCACTGAATTCCAGCCAGCAGCTCCCTAAGTTTACAGAAGTCCGCTTTTTTAAAATCTAAGATGAGTGTCTGGCTACACTTATCTTCTCCTTCCCACTGAATGCCAAATTCCAAGAGGGCATGGTCACTCCCCCCTAAAGATCCAACCACTTCTACCTCATTAACAAGGTCATCCCTGTTGGTCAGGATCAGATCTAGAATATTTGATCCCCTTGTAACGTCTTCCACCTTCTGGACCATGAAATTGTCTGCAAGACAAGCAAGAAACTTGCTGGACCTTGCTGTCTTGGCAGAGTTTGACTGCCAACATATATCTGGGTAATTGAAATCTCCTATTATTACTGTATCTCTCCTTTTTGAATGTGCGGTCATTTGGTTGAGGAAGGCATCATCAAAGTCCTCAGTCTGGGTTGGAGGTCTGTAGTAAACCCCCACCAGAATATCCCTATTGTTTCTCGCTCCCTTAATTCTTACCCAGATGCTCTCGACCTGGCTTTCTGGGTTTAAGTCACAGATCTCTTCACAGGTGAAAACATCCTTGACAAACAAGGCTACTCCTCCTCCTTTCTTGTTTGGTCTGTTTTTACAAAATAGGCTATACCCCTCTATTCCTACATTCCAATCATGAGACTCATCCCACCAGGTCTCAGTGACACCTATCAAATCGTATTTATTTTGTTGTACTAGGAGTTCAAGTTCATCTTGCTTGTTTCCCATACTCCGTGCGTTAGTGTAGAGACACTTAAATCCCTGGGCCCTTCCTGCAAGTCCTGTACTATAGTTTCTACTCCTCCCGCCACTGGCCGCTTGTACTACTTGTCCAATATCATTTGGGCCTTTTCCCCCTGCGCTCACCGAGTCCTGGCCTTGAGTAATATTGTCTCCCTCCCCAGTGGAACTTAGTTTAAAGACCTCTGAATCCTCCTTGTGAGATTGTTTGCAAAAACATTCCTGCCAAGTTTCGTGAGGTGCAGCCTACCCCTTGCCAGAAGCCCATGTTCATGGAAATACAGGCCGTGTTCCAGGTCCAGGTCCAGCTAGGCAATCCTGACTGGCAGCTGGTAAAGGCAAACACCTGCCTTTTTATGTCCCACTGTCACCCTGAACAAGTGAGGTGACCGAATCAGTGTTCTGGCATGTGGCCTTCTCCAGTATACAAGTCATAGCCAAAACAGTCCTGCTGACCTTGCACCTGCTCATCTGGCCACATCACCTCTTCCTCTGCCATCCACTCAGAGGAAACCATGCCTGCCCAGCATATAACCCTGGCATATACTGAATTTTGGAGCAGTGCTTTCAGTCTTACATCCTGAAATAAAATTAAGACTCCAACCAAATTGCTATCCCTGTCAGTTGGAAGTCCCCTATCCACCCACCCTCAAGAACTTTCAGGAATGCCCCAGATTCGATAGGTCTCCAGAGGTGTGCCATCATAGTCAGTCTCCAGCCTCTGCAGGAGAGTCTGCTACTTTACAAGGAGGCTATTTGTCCCTGGGAGCAGGATCATTGAAAAGAACCCAACCTGAAGTTTCCTTTATTGAAACAACATTGTTCCAGTAACAGCTGCCCAATATCATTCTGTCCAGTATTGCTCTGTTACAGTGGATCCTTGGTATCCACTAGGTTTTGGGTCCAAGACCCTCTGTGGATACCAGAACTCATGGATGCTCAATCCCATTATTTACAATGGTGTAGTAAAATGACATCCCTTCTATGAAATGACGAAATCAAAGTCTTCTTTGTGGATTTTTTAAAAAATAATTTCAAGGTGTGGTTGGTTGAATCCATGGCTACAGAATTCGTGGATGTGTAGGGCTGACTGCCTTTTTGTGCAAACCACTTGGAATTTAAGGAAAACAGAATCTCAGTATCTGAAGTGAGAGTACTTGCTTTTAATGTACATATGTGGGGGCAGAATAGTTACATTTAGATGTGGGTTTATTAGAAATCAGAGGATCTGAATATTGCTCTTTATAGGGACATGCAATTAATTGAACTGTAACTGTAAGTTCTATTGTTCTCAGACACTCCCATGATCTAAAAGCTTGTACTGAATGCCATAAATGCTTAGCAACAGCCTAATCCTTCTATCAAGCTTCTTAGAATGAGGCAGATATGTCTTCTGCCCTCCCAACAGTTTGCTGCACCCAGTGGTATTAGATTTAATTCCTCAATATGTTTTTAATAAAAATAGCAGACTCTTGTAATATCTTAAAGACTTACAGACTTACGTTATAAGCTTTTGTTGAGGCTACTTCCTCAAATCTGTGAATTGTTATCCTAGCCTGGCGGATATAGGTTGACAAAGTTATGAAAGGAGGACAATGCAATCAGTGAGTCCAGACAGGGTTGAATATAATTACTGCCTGCTGCTAACTGAACAGCTTCCCCCAACCCAAGAATGGAGGACAGTTATTTTTCCTTTTTCTCCCTGCATTCCTTTGTGAACCCTCAAAATTTCCTGAGATTTGAGAGACTCTCCATGGAAGACTACCAAGGATTACCAGGTGCTGTAGGCTTTATTTCAGAGGGAGGAACTGGCAAAACCACCTCTGAGTATTCCTTGCCCTCTGAAATTTATGGGGTCACCATGAGTCAACAGGCAACTTGAAGGTACACACACACACCCCAGGAGTGCATGGAAGAGAAGAAAGTCCTGTTGCACAAGGAAAGATCTGTTTTGTGCAATGTTGGGTTTCTCCTAGAATTTTTTAAGCTACTTTTTAATCTCTATAAATATGTTATGAAGGTTCACAATCCCAGATGACAAAGTGAGAGCCATATTCATGGTTAGCTCCATTTATATCTATTTGGGTTGCTGACTAAACCGTTATGACCTCTGAACTTGAAATTCTAGTTACCAAAGTGCTGAAAAGCTTCTCCATATGTGACTAAGTATGAAAGGACATACATATTATGTTAGTCTTGATTACAAAAAGTATGCACAACTGACAACTTCATTTCTTGCAATATGTTTCCAATGTGGCCCTCTGAACTAAGCACTGTTTAAATTGTTGAGACTGTTGAAGCATCACTAATGAAATGTGTGCTATAATAATAATCTTCATTTCTGATGGCTTAATTATAGCTCAGAATGGAGAGCAGGTTAGGAACCAACTTGTATTCAAATCTTTTTGGTGATGATAATTTCCTTCTTGCTTTTCTTTTAAGAAAAATTATAACCATTTTCAGTAATTGTCCCATATCAGCATCTTACCAGCTATTACAGTTCTTATGTTTCTGTAAAGTGGTTTCTGCACTGTCATGGAAAAGATCTACCCAGGTGCTTGGAATCTTTTCTTTCTTTTGGCTCTTATTGTAAATTGTGATGGATGATAAGCAGTCTGATGCTTTTGTTGAAGACCAGAGTTCCTGTGAGAGGGAAAGGAGTGTCCAGTGCCATGTTGTAAAGACTAGGTAAATTACAGGCAAGATCCATAAAAATATGCTTAATGGAAGCTCCAACTTCTTTGATGCTCTCCGCACTTGTTTTTGACTGGATGTAGTAACAGTGTGAATAGTGCTGTTGCGCTGATCGTGACTTTTATAATGCGGACATGAAGATAGTGATTGCTGCATTTTTGTGAAGAGATGGTTAGTGCTATTCCTAAAGTCATCACTCGTGGTGTAGCATGTCTGTTTGTGAGAGCATTAGACTGGATCCATGTACTGAATTTTGGAGCAGTAAGCCAGGATGGAGTAGTTGTTTTGAGTGCTGGACTATGAATCTTGAGAGCAGGGTTTGATTCCCCACTCAGCCACAGAAACTCACAGGGTGACCTTGGGTGCATCACACACACTCAACCCCATGAAAAGCCCTGTGTTAGAGTCGCCTTAGGGTCTCCATAAGTAGGAAACAACTTGAAGGCACACAACACCAATAAACAGAAGGACCATAGTTCAAATTATTTTCAGGCAACTGATGCAGGTCATGGTTTGAACCATACCTAAACCTTTAAGTACCCTGTGGACTGTGGAGCAGCCTGCAGAATACTTACTTCTGGCAGCAACATGCATTGACTTGCTTAAACATCTACAGAGGATTGTGTGCATTTCGTGAGATACAGCCTTCGCGTAATGTTCATTTTTGTTGTTGCTGCTGCTGCTGTTTGAATGTTGTGCTTTTTTCTGTACCATCTGTTGCACTGCTCTAGGAAGGGTTCTTATTTCCCCATTCCTCCCAATTGTGATTGTAGTCTTTTGTATGTTAAATGTCAGATATGTACCATGTCACAATGTGAAACTTTGTGCTACTCTCCTGTGGGGAAAGAACTGTTTAAAACTGCATTGCCTTTGTTAAATTGCCTATCGGGAAGGTGGCCCTTAAAAAGTTTGCGTCAACACTTCTAATAGTATTGAGTTACTTTGTGTTTGCCTTTCTAGTAGGATGACCCAGCCTGGCATTTGAGTGTGGAAGTTTAAATGGTCACAAAAACATAGTTAGGTGCTACAGACACTGAATTCCTGGTATTGCCATGTTTTATATGATAGGCATGGAAAACCTTTAAAACCTTAAGGCCTTTCTAGATGAATAAAGCATGCTGTTGGCCAGTCCCATACCTGCTTGTAGAAAGTGTGGTGCTGAGAAACAAGCTGTCTCTTCTTCTTGTGCCACCACATTTCTAATTCTCTTTGACCAGAAACATAATCTCAAGTTAAAACCACAGAATCATTGACTTCTCATTCCACTGAGTGCTTAGGTCTGGTTTAACCCCTAGGGCACTTGAAGAGAGACTGGCTTTTCATGTTAGTGCAGAGCTCTTTCTTGGTTACTTGACAGGCTTGGATCAGTGTTTGTCTTTTTAGAGAAATGAAGCAATGAATGGAGATTAGAAGATAGATAAAAACTGCCTTGCTTGATCTTGGTTTAAAAATACCTTTTTTGCTATCAACATGGGATGTAACAAATGGATGCAGCTCCCAGCTAAAAACATGACTTTGTTTCTTGTCTTGTTTAGTTTGATATGAATGTGTTTTCTGAATCAGTTGTCAGGGTAAATCACCAAGGTAAAATAATGTGCTGAAGATTTGCCTTTTAGTTCTGCTTTGGGGTAAATTACTAAAGCTTAGGAGGCAAGGTGATATATGTCTTAGATATTTCTAAAATAGGTAGCTTGGGATGTAAACTGCCAAACCTCAAACTCCTGAAGTAACTAGAAACCCAGCAAGTTAGATGAATACAGTTTTAGCTTTAAAGATTCTATGCTTAACAATTGAGCTGAAGATGGCAAAATATATATTTTTTAGACAAATACTTAACTTTATTTATTTATGTATTAAGATCCCCATGCTGAGTAGCAGCCTAGGTTCAGACTTATTTGGGTAGTGGTTAGACAAGACACTTCTGTAAGACCCGATTGGGAGGCAGAGCCAACCTGGTTAGCTGATGAGGCCTGAGCCAAAGCCTTACCAGGTCAGGGATTCTTGAGCCAGGGGCTTCTAGAGTGCATACCCTCAACAGCTTTACTGTGAGGAACCGACTCCCTCTGAGCTAAGGCCCTGGCCCCCTGCAAGGCTGTCAGCACAGATGAAAAGTCCGGGAGGAATTTCACGGGGGAGGAGGAGTTGTTTGGATCTGTTGAGAGTTAAGAGTTACCCAGGCTATTAGTCCTGAGGAAACTCTGTGTCAGCAGAGTTGCAGAGAAAAGACGTTTTCCAATTTAGGTGTGCCTTCTTAAAATGATGGCTGACTTGATGTATACAAGAGAGACAGCATATTTCAAATCTAAAAAAAAATTCAGAAAAAAATTATAGAGATCATAACTATTGAAGTAAAGTATTTGAGAAAAATAGTATCTTCTTTTAAACTCACCAACTAATTAGTTGAGAGATATGCTCAGCACAGAGTGGAGCAGTCTGTGTTTAGTAGAGAGCAGTTGACAGCAGAGCAGTTAGCTTAGTATGTCACCTTATGAGTGCAGTCAGAGGAGAAGAGAGTATTCTTAGAGAGTGAGAGGCATGGCCTTCTAAGCTAAGCCAGTCACAGACAGCAGAGTGTGAAGCCCAGATGCCACAGCCAATGGTTTTAAATATATACACAGACTAACTGTAGAAAGGCTATCCTAGCTAAAGAGGTGGGGAAGAGAGAAAGCTGTATTTTCCAACAGGATCCAAATCAGAAGCTGGCCTCTTTAAGGACATTTACGCATCAAGGAAGGGGAGGAAGTCTTGGGAAGGCTGATTTAGCTCTAGACATGTAAAAGGCTTCAATTCGGCTGTATACCTGGTTAAAGTAAGGTCTTTCCAAGAACTGTTGCTGCTCAGTGGTAGCATCTACAGCAGTGGTTCTTAACCTTTTCTTTACTAGAAACCTCTTGTAAATATAATTTGTTGCTAGAGTCTCACAAGACTTAACTCAAGATTTAAATATTTAAATTTAGAATTTATTTATTTATTTATGGCTTCTGGAGACTCAGATTCAAATCCCTGCTCAGACATTGGGCAACCTTGAGCAAGTCACATTCTCTCAGCCTCAGAGAAAGGCAAAGGCAAACTCCCTCTGAACAAATCTTGCCAACCCCCACCCCACTCCTCCATAATGGGTTCACTTTAGGGTTGCCAGAAGTCAGAAGTGACTTGAAGGCGCACAACAACAAAGTGCCACTGGTGGGGGAGGTTCTTTCTAACCATCATGTTTCTCTACTTTTAAACCTGATTTATGGCAAACCTGTCATGGAGCTTTTTTTGGCAAGAATTGTTGCCTTTGCGTTTCTCTGAGGCTGCCAAAATGTGACTTGCGTGAGGTCACTCAGTGGGGTTCCATGGCTGAGTGGAGTTTCAAACCTTGGTTTCCAGATTCATAATTTAGTTTAGTTTAGATTTGCACCTGCACCTGCTGCTGTGTCCCTTTGGTCTGCAGGTGCCAAAACTGCTCCCTCATTTGTAAATGAGAAAGCTTTCGGGGTGTGCACACATGTCTGCCGCTGGGTCCCTTTCATCAGGGATGCAGCAGTGGGCTGTGTAGGCACAGAGGGACAGAGCAGCAGGTGCATGCATGCACCCCAACTGCTCCCTTCTTTGCAAATGAGGGAACAGTTTCAATACCTGCTCCCTCCCACTGCATCCCTGTTGCTGCCATTGCTATCCAACAACAGGGCTCTGCAGATCCCCAGGCATCCGTGGACCCAGGTTAAGAACCACTGCTCTACAGCATTCAGTGTTAATGAACAAAGTGCTGGCCCAGGTAGATTAATATTCAGAGTTTGGGCCCATTTTTAGCTGCAACATGGGAATTCCTTTAAATTTTAATCATACTTTCTTCCTGATTCATTTCCTACCTTCCTACAGAAGATGAAGCTTGTCATACAGGGATGAGAGTACCCATTTATGCTACAGTTGACCCTTATCTATAGTTTTTGAATGTACGAGAAGCTTTTGCTTACTTGCCTCTTGTCATACATATCCCAGTTTCTGAGTTACACTTGATCTTAGCCAAAAGACTGAGAAGTTTGTGAGCTGAATACCAGAGACAAAGATCAGTAGTTCTTAACTTGCAATGAATGGGGAAAAGGTGTTCTTTCTTCAATTTTCTGTTGTTGTTTTTTTCCTGTCATTGTGAGTTTTATGTACTATGAGTAGCCAGTTGGACTAAAAGATAGCTAAAAATGTAGTATTTGTGTAAACTTTGTGTATATGCTATGGTTATATATAATTGCATATGGGTAACAATCACAATACTACTAATATGTATTTTTACACCAAAGAAATAAATTGCTCTAGTTAGTGGAGGATGTAATATTTTCAGTTTTTTTACAATGCAATTAACAGATAATATCTAAGCTACAGGAACCATAAGCAGGGACAGTAATAACAACAGTAAACAAATTCTGCAAAACAGTCAGTGTAACCTTTATTCATTTCCTTAATCTACCAGTTGTTTGGGCTGCAGTGACAATAAACATGTACAAAGCAAGTAGCTGTCCAGTTTCCAAACTCATTATGTTTGTAAAGAATATGCTGCTACTCAGTTTAGAGTCTCATTGTCCACTGATGTTTGTAGACAACACAAGCAGTCACAATAAACTTGCAGAAAGCGAGTTGCTAACCAGTATACAATCTTATGATCAGATAATGTTTATGATCAAAAGTAAGGACAAATGAAGAGTGTATTGTTACTCAGACAAACACAAGACAAATAGCCTGGGAATATCAAACATTTTGTGAAAACTTCTTTAGTTGTTACTAATGCCTCCACTTTGCTCAAAAGCATGTAATGATCTGTGGAAGATGAATCAGGCAATGTCGTTAACGCAAAATTAATGAATATAATAGTTAGTTTTACAAACAGAAACATACTCACCATTAAAGCAACGTCCTTTCAATGCTGTATGTTCTTTCTGAGTTAGAATGTGCCAAAACTGACAATTTTAACCCCTCGAAATGGTTTGATTTATTTGCTGCTCATTTAGTCTTAACCTTCACATGATAGCTTTGTTTTGAGATTGTAGCATTGTTGGGGGTTTCTTTGGGGGTTTTATTTTTGTTTTTGTTTGCTGTTGAATGGTGGACATAATTCCATCGTGCCTGCTGAAGGCAGTTGGCTGTGTGATCCCTTTATAAATAAAATGTTCTCACATTTTTCAGATCACTCTGCCTCCTTTCTCAAATGAGAGTTAGTAATCTGTACAATGCTTGCTAATGGAGGCTGGGCGGCCAAGGCTGTGTACTTTTTGTTTGTGCTCGGCCGTACAAACACTCCATTCCTTCGGGCCTTTGGTTCAATTTGAAAATCTTATTAGGACAGAAGATTTTTTTTTAATAAAGAGAACTGAAAAAAAATCCATAATTCAGGCACAAGCGTTTGTGCATCTTCCCTCTGGTAATGTTAGATTCTTGAAGGAGAGGGAATGTTTGAAGATGAGCTCTAAAGCTATTCAGTGGGAGATGATAGTGAGGATTGCTTGAGAATTTATAACCATGCAGAAGTGAGATTGGAAAACCATCTGAATATGGTTTACTTTAAAAACCTTTCTGACTTTTTTCCCCATAACAGCTGGTCAGGTAGAAATGAGACAACAGTTTTTTTTTTCTCTTGAGTTTGCTGACAAAAATATTGTCTATGCTAGGCTAGACTTGCTAGAAAGACCTTTGCACTCTTAAGCAGCGACTGATCTGAGGCAGTTACAGATTTCAAATCCTGTCACCATGTCTTTCGGGGATTCTCTGTCCTTCCCTGAGCTGGACCAAGGAGCTGCTTTTGCCAGTTGGTTCTAGTGCATTCTAATTTGCAAAGAACACCTGTTCCTTAATTATCCACATCCCTCGTCTGTCTCTTTGTTTCAGCTCTTTTTGATGTATGAGTTAATCATCTTTTTTTGAAGGGAGACAATATCAGCAGTCTGACCGTGTGTTCCTAAGAAAGAAAGGCAGAGAAGCGAATTGTAGTTTCATGGTTAGGAGATGGCTGCTCTTCTCTTGGTCCTAACCCGAGCTTTCTGTATGCTCACCCTGGTCATGTGTCCTGTTCTTATGAACATTCACAGTGATGTCGTTACGTCTTTTCATTGCAGTTTGGGACATGAAATAGCTTTTGTGTGTAAAATAATGTGAAGCAATGAGGAGGCATTCTAGAATCTTACAGCCTCACCACTGCTGAACATATTGTGGCTTCAGACTTGGCTCCAGCTTGAGCATGCATGGAAGGGGCCTCCTCAGACACATATTTACCATAGCATGCGTGAAGAAACGTCTTCCTCCTCCATAGGATCTGATGGTGCTGTGCCATAGTGAGCCTTGCGTAGATTGTTGCGGGGGGGAGGGGGAAGGTACACTAAAGGTCAGCTGAGCCAAAACCAATATAACAGACTTCAAGTGGCTATAGTTACAAGGGCTTGTTCCATGTTTTCATACCTGTGTTACCTGGCTGAGATTCGGTGTGATGGAGTACCAAAAATAGCCCTCTTTTTTTCCCCATAAGAATGGCTCATGTGAGGTTGTATGTTTACCTGTTTTGAACTGGGCTAAAGTTTTTCTAAAGAATTTGTTTGACTCCTGGACTGGATGTTGTTCCTCAGCCATGATAGAATCAATCTATCTTAAAATAAACAATATATATGCAGGATACAAATGTCACCACAGTAGGATTGTGTTTATTCCTGTATTGTCCTATGCTCCAGTCAGCAAGTAGTTAGAATGCAAGAGCTGTTGGGTAGTTAAGCCAATCCAGCTCAGTCACAGGTTATCCGACAGGATGAAGGAAGAAGCAAGAGGGTTGTTGTCAGCTGGTCAAGAAGTCATACAGCAATTTGGTAGCCAAACAAGCAAAACCAGCAAGGAGTAAAACAGAATCATAAATGGTAGCCAGCCCAAGTTCCAGGGACCTTCTGCATGTACATCAGACGCTTAGAGTCTAGGCTTGAACATGTGTGAAAGTAAATAAGTGACTGGGTGTTGAAAGTGCCTCTTTATTTAAGGTAATTCAATAAAGTTTGAGAGGAATTTTCTCTTGACTACCATATATCTATTTAAGTGTCTTTAATTTGCTTATTTTGAACAAACTCTATTCATCACCACTTTCCAAGAGTTATATCCCATACTACATACTCCCTTGGAAGAAAAAGATCTTTTTCTATGCTGTTGGTATTTCCTTTTAACCAGCATAGACAGTGTGTAGGTTAAGTAGCTCATTGCTTAGCAGTTCTCTAATGCAACTGGGATTTTGAAAACCCCTGTAATAGTGATTGCAATCAGTAAATGGAGAAGAACTATCCTAGAAAATCAAGAATGGGTGCGATCTGGACTTAGTAATGCAGAGGAGAGTCATTTGAATCATTTAGATACAACATCATGACTAACGTAAGGTGATCAGGATTATAGAAATCAAGTCTTGTGTGGAAAATCTAGGGGAATTTGGTGTGTTAAACCTGCAGAATAAAAAACCAGAGAGGATGGGCGTGAGAACATGCTTCAACTACCTGAAAGACAATTGCATAGAAAAGTTTTGTTCTCAGTTACTCCAGAGGACTAGATTTAATGGCTTAAGTCAGATTTTGGTTGAACATTGGCAAATGAGTAGTTAAACTGTGGAACTAATTCGTACAGGCCCTCATTCATTAGAGATCTTCAAGGGGAGATTGGACAACAATCTGTTATGTACTCTTCAGCTTTAGACCTCCTTTAAGAAGAGGGTTTGGATATATGAACTTCCTCTAACTCTTTGATTGTTTGGCAAAAGGAACAAATTAATAATTAAAAAAGAAATGTTTATAAAATAAGAGAAAACTGTCTTAGTCATAATACTGCTCACAGACTTTATTGATTTCTTTATCTTATTTTCACCATCTTTCTAATCATTGTACATGAAATTGTTAATACAAATTACATTCTTCAGCCATTGTTTATGATGGCTGTGAATTCTGGGAATTGTAGTCCGAATGAATAATTTTTCCAGGCTCTGTATATCAAAACAAATCCTAGACCATAAATTGTGGACCAAATCCAGAAGATAGATCCTGCAGAGGGTTTTTTGGGTCTCTTCTAATTTAGGATCTGTGTGATATTAGCATATCCAGCTTTTTGGCACCACTTCTTGTGGGAAAAGGTGGTAGTGGATCATGGAGAATCTGCAACTTTAGAGGTTTCCCAGGTACTTAAAGATCCAGGGTTGGAGAACCTTAGATTTTGAGGCAGAATCTGGCTTCCTGGGATCCCAGTCTAGTCTCCTGCTTCCCATGACCCTGCTTCCTCCCTGTGACCCCATTCTTAGGTGGTTTCTCATCTTCTAGGTGGGCTTTCTCTCTTTATTCTAAAGGTAGGGAGTCTCTCCTCAGTTACTGGCAGCAATAGCTTTAAATTACAGTGTATTGGCATTTTTAGTCCTCGTGTTCTGCCTTTGACCCTGCCAAATGATTGGAATATGACCCCAGTAAGAACTTGTTTTAGCCCATTGGCCTGAAAGAGGTCAAAAGTATTTCAGTCTCTTCAGGGTGGCTCCTTGTTGTAGAGGTGCCTGTACAGTGAGCCCTCCACTTTTGCGGGTCCAGCTTTCATGGATTTGATTATTTGTGGGTATTTTATTTTAGTTATTATATATTTACAAAAAAGTGTTATTCTTTTTGCCCCTGCCACAGAAAAAATATGTTCTCTCTAGGAATCTCTAGGTCCTTCGGCGTGATTCTATGGTCCACTTCTGCCAGAACTTCTGTAGGCTTTGCTGGGTCCTTTGTGGACCCAGCAGTGTGACTCTGTGGCCCACTTTCACTGGAAGTTGATCTGCAGAATAGCGCTGGATGACCTGGAGATTCCTAGAGAAATGTATTCTAAAATATTCTAGTGGTGCTACATAATAGGTGGAACAGAGATTTAATGGCAAGACTTCTTAAAAGTCGCTATTGTCGTATCTCCCAATGTGCCACAGTAACTTTTAGGCATGGGGCAAGGTAGAATCTAAGATCCGATGGAACTTTTTTTTTTTTCAGGCCCTCTGGAAATCCGCCGTTGTAAGGCCAAATTCTGATTGTGAGGGAATTTACTAGCATATTTCAATGTAATGCCGCCAGTCTGCCATTGCAAAGAAGGGAAAGTAGTGGGACTGTGCTGAAGGACCCTGGTGGCACAAAAATAGTTCTAGGGACTGTATGTCTCCCACAGGCCTCCCTTTCCTCACTTCTGAGCAGCACGGCAGCGGGCAACTATACTGGGACCAGGGGCCAATTTTCTACCCTGACCCCCCCCCCCAGCTGCATCCCAACACACTAAAATGCCTTGTTTCCCTTCTGTGTCTCTTCCCAAATGATGACAGTAATAATGTCATTTTATTCCTTGTCACTGTTTTGAAGTAAGAATGATTGGGGAAAAAAGGTAGGGTGTTCTGGGGGATGCTAGAACAGGTGTTTTTCCTCCCAAATCATACTTTTTTTTTTTTAAAAAAAGAGGGTGCTTCAAGGGGCTGGTCAGGCTCTCAGATGTGGGGTTTAGGGATCACATGAAGTCTGTAGGCCACACTTTCCTTACACCTTGCTTAGCTTTTCGTCTCAGCTGGGGTACCTTGTGTTGTTGCTCTCCGTAAGCAAGCCAGGGTGAATTCTTCATTTGTGATTCCTAACTCGCTGGAGGTGAAAAGCTGGATTTTTGGTTGAAATGACAGTGGTTAACATTCTTAATATGTTTAGCTAGTTATTCTGATAGGAATATCCAAGGAGTATCCTAGCTTATTAGTAGTCATTTAATTGCCACTTGGTAAAATATAAATAAAATGGAAATATGGCCCATTTAAACATGTACATTCTTACTTTAATCTTTTCCATGGCATTTTGCATTATTCAAGTATAGTATAGGAGGATTTCACATATATTTATTTTAATTAGAATTGTATTACAGGGAATAGGGAAGTAAACATGCACCAAAGAATCAATGTTAGCTTTGACTGATAATATTTTCCCCACCCTCCTGCCTTGCCAATACAATTAGTCTCTGTAGGACAGGATTCCTTCACTTAATTCAGTCTACATTCATATACATTTAAAAATTCTTTTTGACATTCTTAGAGTGTTCTTGGAGCCCTCTTCTCATCATTACCTTGCTTAGTTAATTAGAGATGTTTGGCTGAGTACTACTTCATTCCTCTGTAATAGCAAGTCTGCACAAAAGACCACAGCTCCTTTGCACAGTGTGCTTTTTTCCCACACTGATGTAGCCCTATGCAATGAGAGTCCGTTGCATAAATATTATGTCTAAGCTGATAGTTCATCTTCTTTACTCTGTTACTCTGCATCAGTAGAGTATTTTCAAAAGACAACTCCAAGGGTATTTATTTGATCCTTCTCACTTAGCTTTTGGACCAGTAGTTTCAACCACTGGGACACAGTCTTCCTCTTGAATCTGCAGACAGGAAATTGACCTGCAGGAAAAACCATTTCCTCAGGCACCAAATGCAGTGTTCTCCTGTCATCAGTAAAGTTTGTATTTCAGTCTTTTCAGGACAGATCCTGTCCAAAGAGGGACCATCTCAGCACAGTTCTCAAATGCTGATTTGTGCATAGATTTTTAAAAACAAAAGACAGTTTACCTCTTAAATAGAAATAATTGGCTGATTGACAGGTGGAGTCATGGAGGAAAAGTAGAACTTTCTTTTTGGTTACACACACAGAGATATTCTTTTGAAAGAGACTTGTAAAGTTTTCTGTATATTTCGGAAACCAGGGACATTGAGAGTGGTCCTCAGAGTTACATGCAGCTGGAAGGCTGACCTTGTGCCAAAACAAAACAAAAAACCTAGAGATCCATGGATCTCTACAGTGGATCCTCTTTCTTACTGTGTACATTCAGTACTCAATAATCTAAACTTAGAAAGTTTTTTTTTTAGTGTCACAGTGACTGTCAACAAGAGTACTTTCTTAATACTGTTTAACACAGTTTTGATTATCATCTTTAATTCAGCAGTTGAGGACACGTAACCTGTTATACCTTCATGGGTCTGTGAAAACTGATGTCATTTTTAGCTGTCACAGGATACTGACAGACTTCATCCTCCTCCTAGCAGATGGGACATTTTAGTGTCAAAGGATCAAATTTTGCTGTGTGGCCACAGATATATTTGAGGTTCAACAGCAGGAGGTTATGTAGACTCACTGATAAACTGGCAGCATTGTGGACATGTGGACTATGCTTCTCGACCAACTACAAACATCAAATTCACCGAGGATGGCTCTGACCCTCAGTGACTCATCATTGAGTTCAGAGATACATGCCCATTCTGACAGTAGATGCCAAGTAAACCACAGAAAATATGGCATAAATGTATGGTGGTGCTGCAGTGCTAAGAGATCATATCCTTTGAAGGCAAGCATTTATCTGGTTGGGCAGCTTTGTACACACTGGAAAGTCAAGCTTAATTACAGTTTGGCGTTAGTTAAAACACATTTTAAAAATGGACTATATCTAATTCTTCCCATAAGTTTATAACTGTCAGAAGATCTCCTAACCAAAGTCCTTACAAATATAAAAACCATTCAACAGAATAGTCCATACATGCCTAGTTAGACAATGTTTGCTTCTCCATTAGGACAGTGGGTAAAAACAAAAAACAAAACAGCAGTGTGCTGTGGGAAATATTCTTGTAAATATTATTTTGCTGTTGGGGTAGATAATTACCTTATCGTACCATCGTGGTGAGACTTCCAGCAAATAAAGCCAGATATTTTTCTTCAGGATTTATGTTAGCTTCCTTATTTTGTGTATTTGCAACAAGGCTCTTTGGTTTTCATTTAGAAATAACAGTAGTAGTATATTTTGGGTGCAGAAATTGTATTGCTTACACTTTTGGCAGAGGAGGAACTCTACCTGCTACTCAGAACAAAAATTCCATCTCCTGTTGTGTTTTTTCTGGCTCTGGGAGTTCAGGTATCATGGCATACCCATCATTCTACACCCAGAAACGCTCCTGAGGACCTGGGACATTTCTGTTCCATGAAAAAATACATTGGAATTCCCATGAGTCAGAAAATACTCTTGAAATCACACAATGCATTTAAAAAAAAGAATCCACATGGATAAGGTTAATACTGTGAATGACTGTTCAGCTTCCTTGGGTCCCATTTTGGGAGAAAGGCAGCAAATAAATACATACATATACTGCTCAGCTGTGTCTTCTAAGAAAAATAAGTTTATCTAGGTTGATAAACTTCATGTATAGAAGGAATTGATTAAATTAATTGGACTTAGTGGACTTGAATTTATACAAGTGATGTTTCATTTTTTAAAATTTACTATTAATAACTTTTTGATAAATTGTTAAATTAAAATAATAATAAAAATAAATACTATATAAGTTACATGATATTTTGATAATGAGCTTCAGCAACTTAAAAGCCCTTTGTTTTACCATTGATTGGATTAATGTTTTAATTTAAAGAGAGAATTGATAAGATGAAATTTGGCATAATATCTGAGAGATACATCAGAATTTCAGATACAAGGTTACCGGATAAATCAAGAGAAAGGAAAGATACATTAGGGTTAGAAGACTATTTCAGTGTTTCAGTTTTTGTTCAGAGGAAAAATGTATTCTCTCAGAGATGAAATTGTTTAGCAATGATTGATGCACTGAATGGCTCTCAGAAACCTTTCTTCAGGAAATTTATTATAGAAATTGATGCTTTCAAATAAGGAAACAGTTACAGTATATTTAGATTAGAAACCTGTGAGCAGGGTTTTGCGTTATACTCTGTTTTGCCTAGTTTTCTTGTAGGTGCTTAATTACAAAATTATTATCATTCTAACAATTTAGAAAAGAGGTGCTGAATATATCACAGAATATGATATGAAAGAAGGGTCCCATTAGTAAACAGTCCTTCTTGCAAGATTGTACAGAATCTGAATTACTAACATGGTCTTTAAAAATAAAGGCTGATTGCATTCTTGATTGTTGTGTTGAGAAGTGAAATGATTCAAGATAACTGTTGTTGATAGAAGTTGTAACTATGTATGGTGTGAGGAGATTTGTGATATCTCCTGCTGTTTTTTTTTAAAAAAGTTTAATAGTAAGTGAGGGGAGGCCTTAAAGGTCCATGAGTGGTGCATCTTTTTGGATGAAAATGATGCACATTACCTTGTCCAGCCACTGGATGAGGTAACACAAGGTCCCACAAAGCAGTCCTACTCTGAGGTTGATTTTTATTGGGGCCAACAGAGTGAGGTGAAAGGAGCAACCCTCATTGTCCCAGTAACAGCTGGAAACAGTCACTATCCTCCATAACTGCAATTAAAGTTTTTGTTTTTATTTTTGTTCTTATTTTTTAAAGAGTGTCATGTCTGACAACACTAGTCTCTCCTGTTGGGCTAGCTGAAGCACTCCATCTGAAGAGAAGTTGAACTGATATAAAGTGCAATTGAAAACAGAGATTATAAACCAGTCTACAAAGTTTTCACCACTCCAGAATTGCCTCCAGAATCTGATTCTGCCCAACATTGTGTGCTCAAAATTATGTGTGCACAGAAAGTAGAAACATGCTTCTGTGTGTTCATTTATTGTTTTAATGATTTTTTTAAAATGCTTTGCCTTGTAATGGATTTTAAATTATTTTAACTCTATAGATTGTTAAATTGTTTTTTGTGAACGTAGATATGTTTACTAATGGTTGCATGGTTTAAATCCATACTAGCTTTAATAATTGATAAATGCTAATTGATAAGCTGTCTGGAGGCACAGTATTGCATGATGATGATGATGATGATGATGATGATGAAACAGATGTTACATACAGTGGAAATTACAGGCTATGTCAAACTTAACAAATTGGTTTGGAGTTAGCAATGAGAGAAGAATGAACAGCTGTTTTGGAAATAGTCTTCTAAAGTGAAGCATCTTTTATTCATTTCTGAAGCACAGTTTATCGATAAATCTTTTTTGCCTCTCCATACATTTGTTCATTATATGCTGGTTTCTATTTTTTCTCAAAATCTATTCAGTACTCTAGATACTTGATACTGCTTTTTTATTGTATCAATTAAATCTTAAGCACTTCAGTGTAAAAACTTCCATTTCTGAATCATACTAGGACAGTTTGCAACAAGTATCAGTCTAAGCTTATTACAGAATGGATGCTTTCAAAGGACAGAGTTTAATGTTTGTAGAATGATATGGCTCCTGTAGCAAGTATTTATAAAGCAGAGCTTATATTCTTATCCTGCTGCCATCAGAAGTCACATGAATTGTTTAACTAATAGATGAATAATGTGTGATAATAGACAATTTGTGTGAATTGTACAAAGTTATCTAGGAAAATTTTTGCTGTTTTGAAAGTGTCCATGATTTTTCTAAGCCTACACTGTTTCTAACTTTCTTTCAGGCAGCATTTACCCTTCTCTTGGGTCCATTCACATTTTTTAATGTGCAGAAAACCAAGTATTTGCAGATCATGACATCGATGATGAGATGGATAGGTAAGTCCATAAACCACGGCTACTTTGTATACATATCTGCATATATATTGGCACTGTTTCATGTTTGGTTCTTCCTGTGATGTTACAGTGTTCACACATCTACCCTAACACTATGCCAAACTTGATTCCCCATTTTATGAAGTTTTTAACACCCTGTAAAAACCATAATTTTTTTTCTGTCTCTTTCACAGCGAGAGGGAGAACATGAAAGAAATTTTGTACCAGAGAGGGATTCATTTTATTTTAAATATATGAGAGAACATGGATCTTCTCATGTTCTTTTACTCTGAAAACATTATGTGCATGCTGGCAGTGGCATGTGGCTGTTCACAGTCTTCCAGATAAGCAGCACTTCCTGGAATGTATGTGGAATGTTTTCTGTGTAAAAAGATTCTTGGGCACCCTGTGTATTTAAAGTAAATAGAACTTCTCTCCCAAACCCAAGTAGATTTTTCTTCCTTTTTTTCCCCTTCCTCCCGCCACCATTGCCAAACAAATCCTAGAGTACTTGTTCACCCTGTTAGATAGGACTGCCTGTATGGGCAGCCTTTTATGTATGTGAGGTGTGATTGATAGGCAGGATTACTAACAACACAAGAGTCACAGTTTTGTGGCTTTTGTGTCACCTTTGAATAAGGTGCATTTCCTCATTTGTATGTCATAAAATGGATCCATAGTCAGGTTTTTTTAAAGCAGTTTCTTGATATCTTGTGGGAAGCGGAATCACTTTCTGTATAAAAAAGGAATTGTATTTAAAGGAAATAGGCAGATTTTATTAAAAATATAGTTGCATTCAAAGCATATTTTCTTTTCTGTATGTCAATGCACCTCACACAAGCAAAATCAAGTTTTTATGTATCTAAGTATGGTCTGATATGCATAGGGCATAGAGCCTCAAAGTTAAACAGACCAGCACAGAGAGGACATGCTAATAATACACCAGGTACATTTCATTTCATTTTACTTTACTTTTTTTTATTTTAATCTTGCTTTTCTCCTAAATGGGAGAATATTTGATAAAGAATTTGAAAATGTTATTACCTTAACAAAAATGTTGAACATCGTAATGTTAACGATCTTATTAATTACTTTTTTATGACATTGTTGTTCTAAAATCTGTCATAAAGCACAAATTATGGAGATCATGCTCTGCTGAGTCTTTATCAACAGTCTAAAGTAAGATCACTGCCTGTTTGACAGTTAAGTGACCTTTTATTTTTAAAAAATTGAAATTACTTAAGAGGTATCTGAGGAAACTGATCTTTTTAAAGAATTAATTTGACATCTGATGTGAATAATTGTACTCATATGTGCTTTGCAAAACTTGTATGGCCAAGGAGCGTATAGGATGTCAAGTCTTATTCTACCCAAAAATACCACAGATGGGTTTCTCCTACAGAATCCTGGGATTCCCCTGCTTAACCAGTGCAGTATGTTGATCTGTCTTTCATCCAAATGCAAGTTCTCCTAAATGCTCATTCCTAATGAGTTTTACAGTTCTACCATACTCTTAACACACTGTTCTTCCTATATCTGGAGTCAGCTGATAACACTTACTCCCCCCAAACACACAATTTAATTTAATTTAATTTAATTTAATTTAATTTAATTTAATTTAATTTTACTTTACTTTACTATATTTTATTTGTGGTCTGTTCATTTCTTGCCCCAGAACGAAACAGTCATTTTCAACTAATAATCTTCATACCTGTAAAAACTTCTGCATGGACTCTGGAAGCCTTGCCTTTCAGCATTTACACTGAGAACTCCCTTTCGAAAGCAGCTTTCAGTAGGTCATGGTCCCAAGCTGAAAAATGGAGTCAGTGTATGCTTTTGAACGGTTTCAATAATACTGTGTTTCCTCATTCACTTTTCTGCACAAGGGTGATTGCCGGTGGCTGCAAGCATATTGCCCTCCACCCCTGTTACAGAAACGAGGGGCAGAGAGGAGATGTGAGGCTAGAGACTACATGGCCTGTGTGAAGGGAGTGCGCAACTGTGCTGTCTTTCATTCCCCTCCCTCATCAACACACCCTTTGTAGGTCCATAGCAAGTTATCTATTATCCATAATTTCGTTGTGTTTCCAGGGTGATAACATGGCATGTACTACCGAGATCTGGGTAGATAAGCTGTCTAGTATAGAAGTTTCAGCTGTGTAGAGGCCAGTTAGCTTCCTGGTTTCCTTGGGGCAGAGAGGGGTGACCAAACAGGTTGGGGTGTGATTAGATTGCACAGGTTGCAAATTGCACAGTGAATATGATATGAATAGAAGGAGGAGCTCATTGTCAGATCTAATTTGTGGAAGTGATAACTCCAATGAAACTCTACATTTCCATGACCCTTGTGTCCTCCATGCTCCTTGCTGGAAACTGGTGATCTCATTAAGTGGTATTAAAAGCAAAAAGTAGTCTCTTTTTTGGCTTGTCTCTCCAGTTCTGATTGCCCAGCCTTCTTTCTATGTAGGTACATTAAGCATACTGCAGTGTGTCCTTTGCCAGCCTGACAACCTTTTGCGTTGACATTGTAGGATCATTAAACCTTGACATGCAAGGCAAGCTTTGCCTGGTGAAGAAACTAAAATTGAAAGTGGGTTGCACATGATGTGGAAGGGTTACCTGTTAGTTTGGATAAGCTACCCACAGATAAAAATGACTGGCTAGGGTAGTGACTTGGTTGACTATTCATTTCAACTTAGATTGCTGAGTTTTGCTTCTGTTTTTACAAGCAGCAGTCATTCTAAGAAACTTTGAGTGTGTTTTTATCCCTTATTCTTACTGCTACCTAGTGTCTCTTCTTTCTAGTGTCAGAGCACATCCAGGCATTGAAAATTCCATACTCCAATGGTGGAAGTAGTGACCTTATTAAGTAACGATAAGTGTGAAAACCATACCCCATTCTCAGTTTGGGTATGACCTTTGTTCCTATTGACAACTCTGTCACAGTCCTTGAGGAGGAAAACAAAAGCAAATGGCACTTGGGTTACAGTTCTTCAACAGAAAAAAGCACTTCCAGGCTCATAACAAGATTGATGTCAAAGGTGTTTCAGGAATTCATCTTGAGCTTTCATGCCAAACTCTGTGTCAGGCAGGCTAACCCAAATTAGCGTTTTGTACTTTTAACAGGCATAACTGTGTTACTTGTTCTGAGAGGACTGGAGTACCCTCTCTCTCTTGTTAGTGGGATATATTTTCTTTGAAGCCTGCTGAACTGAACAGACTGGAACTTGTAATCTTTTTAAAACGGAGCAAGAAATTTGAGGAAGCTGACCCACCTGGGGGAATTCTACTTTAAAACTTAGGACCTGGTATGTCTCCCACAGGAGTTATATTGTAGTCACACATTCATTCAGGATGGCTGATAACCAGTTGTACTGCTGGACTGTTTCAGAGGTTTGTTAAAATAACCAGGGCTGAGAGCATTATTCTTGACAACAGTAAGAGTGCTGCCTGTGAAGAGTAGCTTTGGGACCTGCATTCTTCAGTGAGTATAGTCACTTTGTTTTGAAGACAGCCGCCTACTGAAACATCAGGCCAACAATATGGTGTAAGAAATCCTTGAAATCATTAGGGCTTCAGAATACACGTTTGATAAAGTCAGCAGCTCTGACAGCTGGGATGGAATCTGTTAGCTGGGCCTGTGGGGCATGATCTGGAAACAAAGGCTGGCATGGTAAAATAAACTCTCTGTCATAACAAATAAGAGGAAGAAGGGCACTGGGACGCATCACCTGAAGTGAAGCAAGCTCCAGATAAAAGTATTTCACAGCACAGACACTTGGGTCATATAAGTTCCTCTAGAGGTCTTTGTGTGTGAATCAAAACAAGAATTAACAATAACAACAAAAAACCTCTTCCAAATGTTGCATTAAACCTGTTTTATCTTCTGCATTAAATCTGTTTTATCTTCAGTAATTCAGTTGTTTTCTGGCACGTGCTTTGATGCATTCATTGAAAATAAAATATGCCTAGATAGGGCAGTGTTAAAGCTCTTTCGCAAGACTTCTAGTGCAAACACACTTTGTCTAATATTAGAGGTGGATGGAGTCAAAGTAGCATTAATAACTGTGTCGTGCTAATAACTGGGGTTTTGGGGTTTAAACTTCTGACAAGAAGGCATAAATTTTTAGGCGTAAACGATGTGCTGTCTTCTTCTGATTATATATTGTTGGTGAACTCATGATGTTTCTGTAGTTCTTTAATGAATGCAGGTAAGAGTGGTGTGTTCTCTGTGATTCATTTGCAGCTGAGAGCAATTGCAGAATACAGCATTGAGAACAGAGTCCTGTTTTATGAATGCTTCAATGTTCTTTCTTTTCTTTAAAAAGAAAGATTATTACTACTATAGGCTGTAGTAGTATGTATAAAAGTATGCAACCAATGTCTGATGCAAACTCAGAAGACAAGATAAAATGGCTGAATAAGATTGGTAGCAGTCAGGTGCAAAGTTAGTGCCCTGCATTGCTACATTACTGGCAGACGCAGAACTGTGAATAAGAACCAGACATGTCCATTTGCTTAAATTTGTAAAAGTGAAATAATGTATAAGGCAGCTGTTCTTAATGTGGAACCTTGGTGTCATGAACTGAAGGATGTTCAGGTAGCTTCATTTTTTGCTTATTGTTGGAACCAGGTAAGCAACAATCAAAATATTGTTTTACAAATTGGATAGCAAGGCACACAGCACATAAAAGCCCATATGAAGTATTTTAAAAAATGATGAAGTAGAGAAGCAGATGATCATCAGTTAAGAACTGAATAATGTAATTAGAAAAGCGACAAAGAAAATTATCTCTAATACACCTTATTTGTAGTAGTATTAAATAAAAAAGTCATTTTCCTATTTTTATTATGACTAAGCCCACTTCCAGGTTGCTGTTTCTTATCTGAGGCATCTTTGGCACCCATCTCTTCTGTTCTTCCCAAACACAGGGTTATCTTAAGGGAGATAAAGTCATTCAGTACAGGTACTGGCACGTGTGAATCTATAGTGGTGCTTGGCCAGAATCTAATAAATCATCTAAAAGCAATAGTCTTAGGCAGTATAAACACAAAAAGACAAAAGTTTTATTTTCATGACTTCTATTTGAAATAGAGGTTAATACTGTCCTGGCTTTCTTTACCCCATATATACTACAGTTGTAATCCTTTCCTAACCATTCCCTAAATTCTGCCAAGCTCCCCTGTCCTATACACCCCTCCAGCTGACCAGATTTCTTAACTGATGGGCTCTTATTAGGTGTAAATAAAGTTGTAGAGTTGTCCCTCCACATTCGTTAGGGTTAGGAGCACAGGACCATTGCAAAAGTGAAAAAATTGCAAAAACCAAAATGTGTGTGTGTGTGTGTGTGTGTGTCTGTAGAAAGGGTCCTTGAGGCATGGTGGGGAGGGTGGGAACCCAGGTCCAAACCAGGTCAGGGAAAGAAAAAGGAAAGGGGGTGGGTCAGCATGGTATCCCTGTGTTTCCTCTTTCTTGCCCATCTCCTTCTTTGGTGTGCATGGGGCATTGGGAGAGTGCTTGTGGTGCTGAGAAATTGGGCTGTGAGCCATCCTTAGCTGGCCAGGCAGTGACTGGTGGAGGAAGAGGAGGACCAGGAGGTTTTTAAAGGACTGCATAGCCTGATGGGAAATGCTGAGAGGGAAGGTTTCCCTGGAAAAGAAGCACCTGAGGTGGGAGGAGCAAGGGCTTAAGGAAACTCGCAAATCATCAAATCCGTGAAAGTCAAACCAGCAAATGTAGAGGGCTGACTATACTTAAAACCAGGACTACATAGAGGCTACTAAGACCCATTTTCAGTGAAATTACGTGTTGTCTGTGCTGAGCATTGCCTTTTTTTTCTTTTTTTTGTGGCTGTGATTGTATTTCATTTCAGAGCAGGAGGGAGGTAATTATACCAGATGAGATAGTATTTCTTTTTGCCAGACAACAGCACAGTTTTTGTTTTCTTATGAGGGTAGTATATTGTTTCTGACAGGTTGTTTTCCCCAATATAACGCATAAATGGTTGTCTTAATGATGATGATAAAGTATTCCCATTGTCCAAGAAGGAACGTCTGAAAACTGCGTGTACGTAAGCTGCAGTAGCATAGAGCAATACTAAAAAAACAAACCATTGCTTCCCAAAGCTAATATTAGATAGAAATATTGCTGACTAGGTCTCTGCATAGGATTTGTAGGGGACTGATTAGATAACCTGTATTTCTGTTATGATTGAGGATTTTGTAAATCCTGTTTCAGTAGAAAGAACTTTATGAGTGCAAGTTTTTCCATCTTTAAAATAACATGATTCTGTGTCTGAAACTTCATGTTAATTTTGTGTGGGATGACAGATTGAAAGTTTGCCTCAGGCAACAACTTGGATTAGTTCTTTCTTAGCTAAATATCACTCCTTCCTCTCAGCATCAATTGGAGATAGCAGAGTATGGTCCTGAAGCTGATCTGTTTTCCATCTGTCAATGACACTTGTGCCCCAACACTTAAATTCCTCTGCTGTGATTGACATTTGCGTCCTTGATCTACCATTAGATTTGCATAGCTGCTTTCTAAATGCATTTTTCTGAAGCATACTTTTCAGAATGCCAGTGTAGCACTAAGCACAGTTTTCCTTACATCTCAGCATTCCATCTAGCTTTATAGGATGATAGCCGGTCATGGAGCGCCTTTCAAATCTCTGCAACAAGTGAAGTACATGTATAGATCTGTCCAAAGCTAGGCATGCAGTGCTTCTGTTTCTCCACTTAGGACTGTATAGTGTTTCAGTGGTTAATTAGTCTTCCACACTGTAATGAAAGAAATGTCTAGAAACATACAGGAGAGACACAGATCATGAGAAAAACACACTTGGTGTGCATGAATCAAACTGCAGTGTATTAGTGAAGAAAGCATTTAATTGCAGCTTGTTACAGTCTGGGACTCCCAGAAGTGTGCTGTCTGCAGAGATTGTGGCCAGCATAGTTATCCCTATTCATTGCTGACAAATCTTCCCGGATAGCCCCCAATTGAGGGTAGCGTCTGTATAAACTGTTCCAGATACTGCATTTGTTACGGCTAGACATTATTGTCTTTCAGTAACGATGCCTTGTGCAGATTCTTCTGGCTTGGACAATAGCATACTTGCTTTTTCTCAGTTCCACTTTCTCTGGTGCCCTGAAACATCTTGATTTTAGGACAACCTTACCAGTCCTTATTGCCTTAGATTTTTAAGTAGGTTCAGCTGTTAATTTTTATGTATTATTTTATTTTATTTTCTGTAGTATCTGTAACATAAGTTGTCTGGGCAACCCACAAAACAAAGACTACATTAAAAGTCAATGTTAAGTCAATACAAATATTAAAACTAAATAACATCTAAAGCATTTGAAGATAAAAGGCCCAGACTATAAAATGTAAATTATTTTAAACGCCTGATGTCATAGTAGTGAACCTCTCTGGAAAGCTTATTCCATCTGGCTCCCTTCCTGCTGTCGTAATGTTTCTTGCGATTCTCCCAAAGAGGAGCTGGTAGGATGGGGGTGGGAATCATGTGGGTCTCCAAATGTTGTTGCACAATAGGTCCCTAGAACTCTAGCCGGTATAAACAACAGTGGGGAATTGCTGAGACTTGCAGTGCAGTAACATCAGGAGAGCCACATGATTCCTACCTCTGTGGTAAGGAAACAGAGAAAATAGAAGCTACACACAGAAACGCATTGAGCTGCAGGGGCATGTACAGGTTTGCCCAGTGAGTTCACTAGAACCCATGGCAATAGTGCTGAAGAACAAGAGTCTTAATTTGCTGCTCTGGCTGTTCTCTCCATCGCTGCACTAACATTGTGCAAAATCCATTTTGTCCTAGGGTTGTATACCAGCTTGGAAAGGGCCAGGCTCATTGACTAGCAGGTGATGGTAGCTTAGGGGACAGTAATTCTGACCAGTTTGGCCATTTTCCCTGACCAAGCATAAAAAGCACAAGTTACATTTATTTATTTACATACAGGGAAGCCTGTGACTCAGATAATCCCAGAGGAGAGTTGGTTAGTATCTTAAAATGAGTTAGCAGAGGGCTGCAATCGTCTTGGTGTTGTCTTGAAACTGATCAACAGAAATCAGTAGAAGAACACTGTAAAGTAGATGTAACAATAGTTTTAAAATACTGATATGTTAGACCAGTGCTTCTACTTTTGGATTAGCTTCAGTTTTTGTAGAGACCATCAAACAACTTCCCATGCAGCTTATAGCCCAGGACTAGAAATCCAGTTCAACTGTAGCATACAAAGAAAAGGTTATGATCTTTCAGGCTTTTTCACCCTCTAGAAATCATACTTTCTTTCAAGAGGAGCTTATTAAAAACCTCTAAAAATCACTTTTAAGCCAGTACTATAATGGTTATTTCCCTCCAAAAAAAAATATTTTATATGCAAAACAGTTGTTTTTAAAATAATAACAAAAGCCAAACTGTTTTTAATTTTCAAAATTGTCTGTATTCATCTTTTACATTTTATATTCATCTTCCATCTTGATTTTGAGCTAGGGACTCTCAGGTTTTACCTGCTGATTAGAAACAACTAGCTGCAGAGGTCCCTAGGCTGTTATCCTAACATTTTGCAAACCATAACTGAAGCTCAGAAGTCAGAAAAGAAGATTTGCAGGGGAAAATTCTACTCTTTCACCTCAAGGGGCTGGCATTAATACCTTGCTCTTAAAAAAAAGTTATTTAAAGAGGATGGTATTTACAGTTTAAATGCTTTTAAATCTCCTCTTATTATCTGATTGATAACAATAACACGATTTCCCTGAGCTATGGGGAACAAAGGCTGGGTAGGGAGATCACAGTTCTTATCTCTCATGATGAGAGTCCAGGTTATCCTACAAGGCTGGAGGCGGGGGAAGGGGGTGGAAGAAGAAGCATATAGGATGGATGGAGCATTCTCAGGGGCCAGAATTCCCTATTCATGTTCTGCTGTTTTCAAGACCTGCAGATCCGCTGTTGTTTTTGCATTGCACGTACCACATTTGCAAGTAGGGATACAGTGAAGCATTTTGTTATGGTCCCACAGTTGTTTCCTCTGTTTAGTCTCTGAGTGCCATTTCTTAAACAGCTGGAATGACACCATCTGCACACAAGGGGGAAGTACACATTTTGTTGGTAGGATGCAGAAAAGTTAGGGCTGTACTTTAAACCATCTGGGTGTTTGCTTTAAGCATGTTTTGCTGATTTCCTTTTCCCACAAACTTGATATGTGTGCTTTTTCCTCAGTCACTTTTGGAGAGGATAAGTGTAGCTGTCGTAGTTCTTGTAGATGAATAATATAGTCAAAAAAAGAGAAAAGCAATATAAGCATAAAGACAACATTGAAATACTGTGCCTCTCCATGCTCTCATTTCTTTTTGAAAAATATGCTGAGGAACCCTTTCTCAGCATTGTCTTCATGGGGAGTGGAATGAAATGGTTTGATTTAGCCCCCTGCTAGTCTCCAGTGAAAAATCCAGACTGTCAAGTGCTGGATTTGGCTGTTTAAGATAAGTGAGTCTTTTAAGTAGAGAATGTTTCTTCTCGGCAGAGAGATACAGTTCTTTTATTTAGTATGCATGGGTCACCTTTTCCTATTCAGCTATGGCATTCAAGGCATCTGCTCTTATTTTAATAGCCTTGCTTTCAGAGTCGGAAGGAGAAATTAATTCCAATTTAAGTAAGCTTACATCGCATGCTATCTGTAATAGCAGATTTTCTTGGCCAGCCATTCTTGGGAATTTATTATATTCTTTGGGTTATGGGCAACCAAACAAAAAATGTTCAAACTGATATATAAGGTTTGTAACATCTTCATGAGATTTCCAAACACAATGCAAATATACATCTGATGCTGCAGTTTTCTTACAAGACAAGAGTTATTTCTGCCACTCTGAGCTCAGGTGTACAAAAATACAGCCAAGTGGCTGTCTTGGAAATGTCAGCTAGTCCACAGACCTGATATTTTAAGTAACTATATTGACCTTTTATTGATGCAGTATCTTGAAAAGCTACGTAGGATGATGATAATGTTAACACTTTGGGTCCCATATTGGGAGAAAAGTAGCATATAAATAAAATAATAAAATCCAATCTAAACTAAACTATTAAACTAAACTAATGCATTATGACTATAGTAGATTTCTGACAAGGCTTTTTCTGCTTTGTCATGATTAGCTCTTAAGGTTTGTCAGAAAATGCCTACACATTTTGTATCCATCCTCAAAGCCTTAAAGAGCAGAGGCTGTTAAATGTTTTCTTGATCAAAGCAGGGATCCTTTTAATGCCAGATTCTTAGTCCAGTGCTAGCTTAGGTTAATCCTTTATTTATTTCAATTTTTTCACATATATTCATCTGTTTTCGGTACCATAAATTCTTGTCCTTTAACAACACAGTCTTGCTTAGCAACAGGCAACATTGAATGTCAGACAAGCAATTCTTAGCTCACACAAACCAACTTCCTTTCTAATCACCCCCTCATTCTTCAAAGCAGACTTTGGGGGGCAGATGGAGGTGGCTGTATGTTGAGAGAGGGAATCTGTTTCACAGATAATACCCAATCCACTATTAGACATCACTAGTTATTCACCTGTAAAATGCATCTGTAAGAATTCCATCACCTGACCACCTTTTATCTTGATCTGTCTCTGTGCTGAATTTTCTTAACAATCATGCTGTCACACCTTTAGTGGCTGAGTCGACATTATTCCAATTTAGCCAGTTAGATTAGAGGGTTGTGACAGAGGAGCTTATCACACCACACTGTTACACAGCCATTGCAGTGAGTGAGTCTGAGCTTTGCCTGGACCTTATCATGAAAGCATCATAGCTCTCCTGGTGCTGTACTGTGCTGCACCACTGTTGGGTCATTTGGAAATGGATTCTTTGCCCACTTGAAATAATCTGTTAATAATCTGACCCCCTATCCTGCTATGATTTAGTAACCACTTTGAGTGCAAGTGACTTGCTCTGCCTCATTGCAGTATTGGGGGGCATAATGGGTGTGGTGTGGGTGGCATTTCATTTCTTCTTCCTTGGAGATGCCCCAGGAACCCCTGGCAGGGAAACCTCAGACTCTGGTTCTTTGCATGGAAGGACAGTAAGATCCCAAGAATTCCTGTGAGAACTGCACCGTGCTTGTTCTCTGTTCACCTGCATTTTTTTTATATTACTTTAATTTTTTCTTTTAAAAAGTGGAAGTCACACAATAGTGTAATTCCAGTGTAATCCTATTACAGAGAAACCACATAATTCATGAGCAAATAAGGAGTAAATATAAAAAAGTTTTAAGAGTAAAATGCAAAAGCAAAACCAGGTAAATGTTAGTTCATGGGAAAAGTGTAGCTAAACTGCTTTTGTAAGTGGTGTGCTATATGTGCTATAAGTGGTGTGCTCATCTTTACTGGCTATAAAGATACATAAAGATTACAAAAATCAGGCAGCTGTAATTGTGAAATTGCACAATGATGTAACAATGCCATCTGGGTGGGCAGCGAGGGTGGTTCCATAATAGCATTGTTACATCATTGTGCAATTTCACAATTACAGCTGCCTGATTTTTTTTTTTTTTAAGTACCAATCATGGAGCAAGAGGTAGACCAGACAGAGTGAGGGTACTGCCATATTTCAAGTGCAAGAAAGCAAGCACAGAAATTAAGGCTAGTGGAACACAAATGCAGTGATGCTATAAAAAGAGTGCCTTGCCATTTCACTACCTTTCCACGTACAGGAGAAGCAGTTTTCGAACAGAGCAACCTAAACAAACTGACTAGTGTGACAGACACCAGAGTCCTCACTGGCGCAGGATGACCTAAGTGAATTTTGTAGAGTGTGTGTGTGTGTGTGTGTGTGTGTGTGTTTAAAATTGAGGAACACAGGAGGCATGTATTTAGATTAAAGCCAGGAAAACTGGGAGCAGGAGAAACAACTTTCCCATTTCAGTAACTGTATCTGATTCTTCATATGCATCCTGCATGATTGTCCCTATCACTTTAACAGCCCTCTGACTTTGCTTCCAGTGAAAGATGTGCACTACTTGGCCTTGTTCTTGCCAGAGACTGCTGCTTCTAAGAGTCCAAGCTTTCCCAGAGCTACCACAGCATCTCTGTTTTATTCTGAGAATAATATATTCCCAGCTTGTTTCAATCACTGCAGTACTTGTTGGTCTACTGCTCCTGCCACTTCCATGTACTAGGATGCATGCCTTCTTTTATGACAGCTTAAATGCTGGAAAGCCTGTGACTGTAATATCCAGTGAAAGAGGAAAATACGCCACCTAAAGGAGAGTTGGTGAATAGCTTAAAATGAGTTAATAAAGGGCTGCAATAGATCTGGTGTTTACTTGAAACCAGTAAACAGAACTCAATAGAACATTCTGAAGTAAATATAACAATAGTTTTAAAATACTGATATGTTAGACCAGTACTTCTGCTTTAGGATTACCTTCAGTTTCTGTAAAGCCCATCAAAGAATTTTCCATCTAATTTGTAGCCCAGTGCCATAAATTCAGTTTAATGGTAGTACAGTGAGCTCTCTTTTTCTGGACCTCCACACACATGAATGTGAGGTTGCATTAAGTATTGTGTCCCATTATAATCAGTGGATGCAGTAAGTATGTGCTCATGCTGCCACAGGCATATGCACATTGCATCCATTGACTATAATGGAATTTAAGATTTCACAGTTTTTATTTTACGCGAAGATTCCTGGAAAGTAACTCCTGCATATACAGAAGGCGCACTGAATAAAGAGAAAACATTTGGGTTTCTCATGCTTTTTCTCTGCACAAATGTTGGTTTCTTTTAAGAGAAGTTTGATAAAGACCTTTAAAAATCACTTCTATTTCAGTACTATATCTTTTTTCTAAACTAGAAAAAAATACTTTAAATGCAAAAATTTTTTTAATGTAACAAAAGCTAATCTGTCTTTAGTTTCAAACTTGCCTGAATTCATCTTTTACATTCTATATTCATCTTCCATCTTGATCCTGGGCTGGGGCGCTCAGGTTTTATCTGTTGTTTAGAAACCTTCAGTTGCTGGAGTCCTTAAGCCATTGTCCTGACACTCTACATGGTTTTGCTTACATGAGAGAGTGAGGCAACAGCTGACAGTATGTATAACTTAATGAGAAAAGTAGCCTATTTGTGAAGCATGTGTCCTCGGGGGACTGCAGTATGCTGTCTTCTTTCTCCTCATCCCTCACTTCCAGGTGCTTCCTCCCATTAAAAGGCCATCCTGCTACTTTTCCCAGGAAGAGCAAAATGAGCCATATATTGTGAGAGGGTGATTCATTATCATTACGCTCTGCCATATTGATTCTCTGCTTTGGAAGGAAAGTTCTGTCACGCCATCAGCAAGTGGTGATGGATAGCTCTGCCAGCAGTGTGTCAAAACTCTGAACATAGTGCTTGCTTTTAGAAAAAATGGTTCTAGATGTACTGAGGAGAGCAGTGTGGTAAGGACTCCTCCCTTCCTATGCAGACAGTAGGGTATGAGACCATACTCTGATCTGCTTTCGATTGGTTTGGCTAGAGGACTGCAATAAGATGTGTTCTGTGCATACCAGCAACATTTGTTCAGTGTGAATCAAGGCATCTGGATATGAAGAATGTGTAACGGTGAAGAAAGTGCAAGAAAAAAGTTGCTGAAAAACAAGAAGTCTTAACTTTATCTAATACATCTCTGTTGCTGGTTGCAGCTAGAGAACAAATTTCTTTGAGAATGTATTTGGATCTTTGTGAGACTTCCTTCTGAATACGTTTCCTTTCAGACATCTAAAATTGTTGAAGCATTGCTTGATGTGCTTAAGCAATAATATTTAGAATAGTATTTCGTCAGCACTGAGACAGTTGGGTATATTCACGATGCTGAAATAGGTGGTGGATATTTAATCTGCAAAATTTCCCTGGACTCTGAGTGTATTTTCGCTCAGCTCATACTGCTTTTATGAAAATGACATGTAAGTACAAAAGGATGCCATTTGATGATGCTCAGCTTTTGCTTTAAATGAGCTTTCATTGTCAGGCCAATGCTAAGCCTAAGCATCCCCAAAAGCTCTTCTTCAGCGTATGAACAAATGAGGAACACAAGAGTGAAAGCTGTTCTTGGCCAGCACTGGATTCTTCATAAAGGCATATAGGTTTCAAGTCCCTGCTAGCCATGTCATTGCCTTCCTGTACTTATGCCTGCTCCTGTGCAAGAGTGCTTATGCATGGCAGCAGCATTCATTCAGAAAAACTCTGTCACAGTCTCAAACAATACTCGATGAGCTTGGAAGGACTACATTAAACTTTTCTCTGTTCCCTGTGGAGCTTTGTGTCCTTATCTTCCTGCCAGAAATGGAATTTTTAATATCCCCAGGCTTCAAGGCTCTCCCTAAGTACCAGTGGCTCATACATATTCATTCCACATCTGGCCACAAGAACAGTTCCCTGTAGCAGAGTTGTCCACTTCTCTAAAATCACCATCTTCTGGGTGAAGTTGGGCACGCAGAATCTGCTTTCCTCAAAGCATGTTTTACAAAAGGCGCTCTCATTCTGAGATGCTGGAGAAGGACGTGATGTACAACTAATGGAAGGGGGTCAGGTATAGAAAACTGTATGGTGTTTTCTTTGCTGTTCTCACACTTTAGAAATCTGGCCATGATGTACAGACAAATTGTAAAAGTTGGCAAGTAAAGATGGTTCATGTACTGATTGTGAGACAAGAGAACATTGGAAACATTCTTTGGGTGCTTCTTGTTAAACTCTTCAGGAGAGTCTGCATATGAGAATGGGTAACTATGCTTTTCTTACATTAATATCGTTAATATCTTAATGTGTTCTAGGACCAACTTTGAGCTGTATACAGCTGGGTTCCAGTCAGAAATGGGCAAATGAGAATTAGAAGAACAGTAAACACAGTGACAGAGTGGAGCTCGGGCAGCAGACAATGAATCAAAGGACCTAACGCATGTAGTGAGATGGAGCAAGGCAGAAAGAGAGTTGCAAGGCAGCAATAGGAATCATGACCCAAGGCAGCAATGAGGAAAAAGAAGTAGAGGTCTAATGTTCAAGGCAGGTTGTTCAGAATGAGCAGTTGGCTTGGTTCTATCAGCTTGAGAGTCAGCTAACTCTTTGTTTTCAAATTGAAACTGCAGTCTGCCTGGCCTTCAGGGAACACCGTAGTGCTGCTGGCATAGGAGGTAAAATGCTAAAGACTGGCTGCTGGATGCCCTTATACCCACACCTTTCAGCACCATATAGTGTAGTGTAGAACAACGTGGACCTTTAGAAATGTGCTGATGTTCTAGAAAAGTGAAGATCTGTTAGGTAAGCTACTCAGACACTTACCTAGCATCATACTAAAATGCATGACAACAAAGTACTCTTTGCATAATTTATGTTTCTTGCTGATATAAGGAGGGGAGAAGAATATGTGTGCTTATTTCCCATGACGATATTATGTTAGACCTGCCAGAACACTGAATTTCGGAAATTGTAAGAAGGCTGTGGCTTATAAGGACGTCTGAACAGTATACTCTGAGGACTACTGCAGCAGAACCAGGCATTGTGGGAGTCAATTTTCCAATAAAACAACATAGGTAAACATTTCAGATAATGAAATAAACCTGTATAGATTTCTAGGAAACATGGTTGCTTCGTTTCCATTTTGTGGCTACACACTGTATCATAATCAAGTAGTGCTGGTAAGTTATGCTGTGATTTTATGCGGTTCTCAGAAGAACAGTGCCAACTAAAGCCATATTAGAATTTCATCTGGTGTGGCTCACATACAGTTGTGCTTCTGCCTTCATTCTCTTTTAAGAGTATTTGGAGACCTCCTCTGTGTCTGGCATGTGTTTCCAAGTCCCTCATGCCCCCTGTGCACCTGGCAGCTCTTGGCCACTGGTTATCTTCAGCTGTGGTAGACCTTTATTTGAGCAGGAGCAGCTCAGAATACTAATGCTGGAATAATAGATATCTTTCAGAACATTTGAGATTTGTGTTCAGCCTCATTACCTCAGAAACCTGAAGACAGGTGAGTAGAGGGCTTCACACATGTCCAGAAAACCCATCTTCCATTCTTGTCTGTCAGGAGCTATCTGTTACAGCCTATCACTCGCTCTTCATTTTGATTTATCACTGGACATAACTAGGTTTCAGAGCTTTGTCTTCATCTTGCTGCCTCAGAGGGACAGGAAGATAAATCTTGCATGTGAATGTTTTAACTTTAGTTCCAGCAGTGCAAGGGGAGAAGGAATGTCCTCTTACATCCTTTGACTAGGAAAGCAAATCTGTCAGGCTATCCTGTTTGAGTACCAAATCTCACTTCTTTGGAAAATTCAATGCACATCAAACAAAAAACTTCATTTTAAAGGGTAAAATAGGAATGTAGATCAGATCATTGTTGGAAAAGGAAAGAGTACTGTTCTTCCAAGGCTCTAGCACATGGAGAGGTGAAACTCTTTTTCTGAAAATTTCAGTTTTCATTTTCATTTATTGCCACTGTGACTAAATTCATTACATACTCACGTTTTCCATGAAGAACAGTTTTGAGTGTGTGTGTTTGTGTGTGTGTGAAAGAGAGATTAAGGAATTAATATGATATAACATCATCACGGGAAAATTTAAAACATGAAATACCTGACTATCCATACACACACAGAGAACTTACAACTCTGCATTTTTCCATGATGGACGGAATTGCTCACTGTTCGGAAAGTCAGTTCACCTTGCACAGAAGGTCTTGAGTGAAACTCCTAGTGTGTGAAGGAGGGATCTGGAGAAATGATCGGTTCACTGAATTCAGTATCTTGTAGACCAGGCTTCCATCACAAAAATAATTGGATTTCAATTCAAAGTATCTCACAGCTGGTTATGCACAATGACCAGACAAAGTAGCCCCATCAGCATGTGGCCGAAATGCCCAAATGGTAGGGTTAACCTCACCAATGCTGGTTTCAAGAAGGTGGTGTGGATTCAGCACCTTAAACAGGTTTTGACAGTTTATGGAAGAAGGGCCTGTAAGGAAAACAATCAGAGAGTGAGAGTAGGATGGTTTCATTTCTGCAGACAGGAGACAAGTGAGACTAAAGACAGCAAGCTAAAGACAGGTAAGAACTTGGTTGGAAGTTTGGGGATTAAATTGCCTCTTTCAAAAATGACTTGAGTCAGAAGGAGACAAAGCAGATTGTGTTTTGTCTCCTCGGGGTGAAGAGATGGGTAGAGAATTTCTTGTATAACTGCTGTATGCGTGTGTTGTTGGCTTGACTATGGTGCACTTTTACAATTTACAGTGTTTATTCGCAGACAGACTAGTGATCTGTAATGAAAATGAGTGAATCAGAAGACAAGTTTCACTTCAGGAAGACTAAACTGAAAAAGCCATTTCAGCTATGTGAACTAACCTAAAAACAGCTACCAAGGATTGCATATTGAGTTGAATCTACAAGTTCAGCTTTGCAACAGAAAATGTTATAATGGAATTGGAGAGAAATAACAATGTAAACTTGTTTTGTTGAAATTTCCTTTTTCCACTGTTATGTCTATCACATGGTGTTTTTCTTTTTTTTGTTCTGTTTTTTCTTTATAATCAATAAAAAAAATTAACAAGAAAATGTGCCCTTATTTGGTTCCCCGACCAGATAGCAGTTAAGTCTGAATCATTGGAGTGTGTTAGAGAAAAAAGCATATGATGGTCTACCTCCAGAGACCCACTGAATGAAATAACATATTTTGCCCAAGAGTCTGGAAAACTGTGTTTGCAGGTGATTGCTGCTGATACTGGGATACATTTAAGGTACATGCTGCTGATTTTGTGGGAGACAGTGAGTTAAATAAATAGCCTGTACCTGATAAGGGATCTTGGCAAGAAAATAGGTCAGATCTTCACCCTTGAATGAGTAGAGATAGAGATTTACTGCTTCCTTCACAAGCAGAGAAAAGGTACAGAGGTCTTGCAGTTAAATATAGCTATGGCTACAGTTTAGATATAGGGCTGGACAACCCAAGTCAAACTCTTCTCCCCATAGACGGTAAGGGAGCTAGACATCTTGTGCTTGCATTTTCTGAGAAGAATGACCCGCCTTGCTTGTTCTTTCTTCAGAGCTGTCTTTTCTGCGTCACCTCTGGTCTCCTGATTCTGTCAGGACATCCAAGCTTGCAACTCTCTCAGCCCTGCTGAGAATACTTGGTGTCCTTGGACTGGTTCTAGATGACTTAATGGGTCTTGATGGGGTGATCCAAAGTTCTTGTAAAATTCTGAAGCAGGAAGGGACATGTGAGTAGCACCTACAAACTGATTTATAGGGTTTCTATGTTCTTTAAAATGGATAATGCAAGGAAATTCTCTGGGAACGCTGGCAAATAATATCTAACTGCATCTAGTATACATAGCATCATTGTACAGTGATGTCCTCTGAAAGCCTTTGTGGTCTGGTAGATAGAGAGCAGGATTTGGAAGCAGAAGATCTTAGTTTTTCCTACTGCTGTAAATGCATTGTTCTCCTTTGAATTTTTATGGAGAAATAATTGGGTGCCAAATTGTTATTTCATTTTATAATTTACTGGACTGTTTGAGAGTATGATTAAAGCAATGTCCTTCTCTAGGGTATATGGAGACCATTTTAGTGGAATAAGTTGCAATTACGTTTTAGAAGCATGTTACACTTGAATGAACATGCATTGGATTACAACAGTGGAAATCACTGGGGGAACAGCAACAAATGAGAACTTAAATATTATTTGCACTGATGTGCACTCTTCAAGAGAGTAGGAAGATGGTCAAAAGGTGCTTTACGTTGTAATAGGAGAGGAGGATGAAGCAGTGGATAAAGAATAGCTCTTTGGAAGAGGTAATGACAGCCACCAACTGGATTATTTACCATGAAATAAATGAATAAGAGCGATAAACTTAGCCTGGTCTGATTAATTTTCAGTGCCCAGATGACTCTTAGGTTCCCTGTGACAAGCTAAACTGTAAAATAGGCAAGGGGAAGTGTATTTTGTTCTAATAATCAAGATTGTGTCTTAATAGAGATCAGTGAGGCTCCTTTTGCAGGAGGAGAGGCTGGAAGAACGAGGTGTGCCTTGAACTCAGACTTGTATTCTTTGTGGTGTGCCTTTTCATCTAAAACTCTCTCCAGATCCATTTCCCTTGCAGGACTGACACTGACTTAGTCTCAGGTTCTATGCCTTTAGAAAGCAGGGAGGGTTGTACAAAGATCATAGGCCAACTTGCAAACCGAGGCTGAGCTTCTGTGATTCTTGGAAGGGCATCCCAGGGCCACAGGACAGGGATCAATAGCTTTCTCCTTGTGAGCACGAAAACCTCTACCACCTCTCAGTGGCAATAATGGCAAAAAAGTGAGGGACGTGTTGAAGAGGTATGTCTGCTGGGGTGGGTCCAAGGAGGGTTTTAATCTACCGTTCTCTCAACACTTCCCTACAGTGTGGCAGGGGATATGCCCATCCTGGAACTGGTGTACTCTCATACTGTCTCTCCCCAACCCCCACCCCTGAGGTTTTCTGCCTCTGGCATGATGCCTGGCTTGGTTTTAGATCTGACAGTTCATTTAGCAAGGTTTATGGTTTGCTTTGCTGTATAAATTAAATTGCTGTATAAATTAATAAAAAGTATGTGATTTCTTCTTGATTTGTCTTTCCTTTTATATATTACACATCTTATGATAAATCAAATCCTCCCCTTACTGTGTCTTCCTGAGTGTCTTCAGGTGGCCAAAGGTAAAGTTGGGATTGAATGTCCAGTAGTTTGTGCTAGGATATACCTTCCTCTTTAACTGATCACCGGTATGGACATGAGCCTCGCATAGTTACTGATCTAATCCGTTTAGGCTGATTTTTAGAGATGGGTAATCTTTGGGATTTATGCTGTTCATTTTCTTTTCCATTATAGGCGAGTATGTATATTTGCTATCAGTTTATTCAAAGTAGCACCTTTGCTCTTTGCCCATATACTTTAAGCATACTTATGTTTTCAAAACAAAAAGTTTCCTAGAAAATTTATTTTGACCTCTTAAGGTCAACAAGCAACCACAGGCTCCATGTAGCACTAGACTTGTGCCGTTCTTCTCTGCTCTTCCATTCAAATTGACTTGCTGTGGTTGGAGAATCAGCTCAGCCCAGAGACCTCTGCAGTGTAAGCCTTTGCTTGGATTCCTCATTACTCAGGTCAATAGCACTGTGTGAGAGAAATGTATGTGGAGATACACCCCTGCCCATCAGGAAACAAGGTACCCCAAAGGCTGCTAAGGCTTTTCCCTGTGAACCCAATTAAACAATCTGACTTGTACTTTATATTCCTAGAACAATGTGGGAAGAATCCACTTGTTCCATTCACTTGTATAAATATATTAATAAGCCTGATTCTGATACAGATTAGCAATTGAAACCTGCCCCCATCTACCACCACATCCTAAACACACTGTATAGCTACAAAAATCAGAATTTCTTACAGCATGGGTGGCCTTTCTCCTTCAGTTTGGGTCCAGTTTTGCACTGGCAGGAAAAATAAAAACCAGAGGTAGTTGGACACACAGTTCTGATGGGCAAGTGCTTGGAAAATAACCACCCCTGGAGGTTTTAAAATTTGAAAATTTTCATAGGCAAATAGTGTGTGCTGAGCAGGAAAAAAAGGACTAACTGGATGCTACTTACTACAGTATAGAAAACTCAGTGGTATTTTATCCTGTGGTCTCCTGTGAAGCAGGAACTGGCAAAATGTGGCCCTCCAGATGGTGTTGAATTGCAGCTGCCAGCACTCTTCACCATTAGATATGTTGAGAATTGTAATCCACTAACATCTGAAAAGTCACACATTGCGCATCTCTCTTGTAAAGTTATTCATTTTTGTATTTTGTTCTTTAATTTTATTGTGATTACATCGTATAAAACAACATTTCTCATTGTACATTTTACCGAACTATTACCGCTATCTTCCACTCCTCTCTGGATTTCAATAGTGTTATTTCATTGACATATCAACATTATGCATCGCATTGCATTTGTTAACATACAAGATAGATCCTGCTCTTTGACCCTACTTTACATGTTCCATGATATTCCACTGATTTTTACTTCTAACTACTCACGCTACCATGAATTAAGAATTATTACCTGTCAACACCCTACCCATTTCCAGAACAATTTGCCATTCTTTGTTAATGTCATCATCTGATTTTCCTTTTAATCTCTGAGAGACTATATCTGCATTCCGATTTTCAATAAAAGTTGCCCACCATTGCTCTATTGTATGTATCTGCTCAGTTTTCCATAGCCTTGCATGTTCAATACAGGCTGTCGTAATCATATACAGCATTATTCGCCAATATTTCTTTGCAACAGTTCCATCTAACACGTGTCATATTTAATAAGTACAGTTCAGGTTTCTTATCAATTTGAACCCTCAATATTTTGCATATATTATGTATATCATTCAAATATTTTTTAGCCTCAGGACATGACCACCACGTATGAAATAGTGTTCCAACATTCTCCTGACACTTCCAACACTGACCTGTTCCCATATTATGTATCTTCTTTAATTTTTCTGGAGTCATGTACCATCTATGAAAAAGCTTATAATAGTTCTCTTTTAGGTTCTGAGCTGCAGTAAATTTTTGTGTCCGTTGCCAGCTCTGTTCCGAGTGCTGTAATTGAATTGGATGTCCGAGATTTTGAGCCCACAGTATCATTGCTGATTTGACTGTCTCCTGGTATACATGTGATAGTAAATGAGGCGGGTTTTCCCGCAGTAACTTCAACATTCTTCCTTGCTCCTTTTGTTCTATTTCATAAGTTTTCACATCCATCTGGAATCTCTCAGTTAACTGTCTGTAAGGGAACCAGTTTAACTTTATTCCTTCTGATTCCAATTTTTCTCTTGATTTCATCTTAAAAAGATTCAGATTTGTCATTTCTAATATGTCATCATAACACAGCCACTTATCTGAATCAGACCATCTTCCAAAGAAGGCTTCTTGAGGGGAGACCCATGTAGGTAGTTGCCTAATGTTCTTATTCTTGTAGTCAGTCCATATTTTATGTAGTAATTTTCTTACAAAATGATGAACAAAGTCTTTGTCAACCACAGCTTTCCCACAGAACATATAGGCATGCCAACCCATCCTTAAATCAGCTCCCTCTAATGTCAGCATTCTCGTATTTTGAAGATTCATCCAGTCTTTTATCCATGTAAATGCCACTGCCTTGAAATATATCTGTAAATCCATTCATTTTTGTATTTTGGACACTCAAAACCTTATAAAATGGCGGTGGCAGCAGCAGTGACAATGGCACGGTTGTCTTGCGTCACAAAATTGACTTTATTTATGGGAAGTGTAGTAAACTTCAAGAAAGATAAATGTGGTTATCAGGCCAATAAATGAAAAGGTAGTTGGTTTAATTATATTTTCTAGAGTGCATACCTGGAGATTAAAAAAACCTAAAGGTAAACAGATGACAAAATTATGGTAATTCTAGATAAATTCATGTTGCTTTAGGTATAAGAAGAGGAGTCCTTGAGATAAAATGCTCTCTTACACTCTGTTGCCAGTCATTGTGGATATGTCCATACTGAGGTGATGAAGTGGGTAACAAAATGAGTTTTGACATGTTTGACATGTATTAGCTAGGACAGCTGACAGTTTTGATGTATTTGCAGTTGTTCTTGATGCTGATATAGTATGTGTATCCTGTTGCAGATATGTGATAATACAGTTCTAGATAAGTGGCTGCAAAGAATAGAATAATGGGTTGAAGTGCACTTAAACATATTTTATTTATATTTTCTATTAGATTCAAGCTCACAATAGGGATAAACTGTTAGGCAGGAGGCACATTAGGATCTAGATCTCTTAGTTATTTACATTTGTCCTGGAAGGGTTTCAGATTCTCTCTTCTTTAGTAATGGTCCAGAACAAAAGGGCTCCACCTCCCTCCATATTGCTAAGTTAGGGGACTGGAATAAAGGAAGCTTGTTAGAAAAGAGAACAAGGGGCAGATTTTTTTGTGTGTGAAGTGGCTGGTTCTTGATTGTGGTACTGAAAACACAGCAAAGAAAAAAATTATCTTAGACAAAAACTTTTAGATATAAATTTATATATATATAAATTTATATATATATATATATATATATATAAATTTATGTAAATATAAATTTATGTAAATATAAATTTATGTAAATATAGTTATACTATATTTTATTCCTAACTCTTAAGCTTCATGGTACTGAAAACATTTGTGGTCTACTCTAAACCATGTACTGCTCCTTAATTGTATCAGATATATGCCTGCCTAAGCTAGTATGTCCCAGGTTTGCTAAACTTCCATTTTTTGCTAAAAATAAGTAGATCAGCATTCCTTGACCTGGTACCCCTGAGAGGTTTTGTTTTACAGTTCCTGTTGTTCCAGCATGGTCATCATCCAATTATAGTCCAGCACTTATGAAGGAAACTAGGTTGGAGAAAGCTAAAGAAGATCCTAGATTTCTGAAGTCTGCTGCGCCCTGTCTTGGATGATACTCAAAAATATTGGTACTCAAAAATACAGGACTAGTTATTTTTTGTGATAGAATTGATATAAACATAAACACAACATGTGCTAAACACCGAAAACTGCTTTGGATTTATGAAATGGAACTCATGAATTTCAAGGACACTAGAAAGAAACATTTCTCTTGTAAGACCAACACTGGTTTTACCTCCGGATTTTGGCTGGTGGAACACTGTTCTAATGGATGATGAGTCAATATAGTGTTGTCTTTCCTGGTAGGCAACTGATTCTGAATTCCAGAGTTTCTTTGGTTGTTGTCTATGCTCTCTCATCTTGTCTGTCTTATGGCTTGAAATATTATCGGCTATAGGTATGTACATTAATCTTTATGTGTTGAAGTATATCATTAATCAGTGTGAGGGTTCAATTTCTTACCCTCAAATTGATTAATTAAAGAAAGACAATACTAACAACCCTTTTTATTGTTCCTTATCATAAGCAGGCACCTCCCCTCTTCAATACACAAGATGTGGTGGGTAGTTTCTTTCAAATCAAAGTGGCCAATGACCATCGCTAGATCTGGTTTCAGTGGCCTTTATAGATGCTAAACATGGAAGCTTATAAACGTCCTGGTAATCTGATCTATGGAGCTTGAATTTTACCCATTTAAAGTTGGACCCTGGCCCAACCAACTCAGTTCAATAATTTATTACAGTCATAGACCAACATTTTAAAAAATGATGATTTTTTTACCGTAATATACATCCAATAGAATAACATGAAATAAAATAAACACCTAATTCACATTAAAGTATATGAAAGGTAATCGCTATGCTCTACCTAAGCCCAGGGTTTGTACATAATCCCACGAGCTCCACGTGTGTACCTGAGTACTTCTAAGAGAGCTCTTTATTGTTATTATCTACTGCTGATTTGTCATCTGTCTACAGTTCACAGCGGCTGTTGCACAAAATCTAGCATCTTTATCTGTAATCTGTGCATCCTGGTCAGAAAGTAGAAGGGAAAGATAGAATTCTTCCATATTGCCAGGCATATTCCGTAGAATAGGTGTGATTAAAGCAAGATGTCTCGCTTGGTAAAAAGGACAATATAAAAGGACATGGCTGAGAGTTTCTACTGCCTCATTTGCACAGGGACAAATACACAGGATACTCTTATATTTTCCCTCCAATAAAGCAGAAGGTAAAACATTAAAGCATATTAATGTAAATACTTTCCTATGCTTAGGAATTGTTACATTTGTCAAAATGCTAAGGCAGCCAAAAGGTTTCCTAGTAATTCCAAGAATGGAGTATTTGGTGACTAAACTCAAGTGATTTTGTAACTTTTTGTCCTTTATTTGTGGCAGATGACAAATTTAGCATTACAGTAGCCAAGCGCTAGGTGAAAGCCCGTATAATGAAAGTTTCTTATTTAGTAACTGTTTCGGTGTAGACTAAAGGCCATCGACTAGTGTTAAAAGAGCTTGCCCACTTGGGGGAAAAAAGTTTTAGCCAGTAATTGATCATAAGAGTCCAGGCATGGGCCTTGACGTGATCAGGCCTGCCTCAAGACGCAAGGCTGCATTGGGTACGCACCATGGGACAGCAAATACACTTTAGTCTGCAAGACTTCAAAAGAGTTGGAATTATTGTATGCGCATAGTTACGAACCTTGGCGGTAAATATTTGAATAACATAAGGAACTTGAGTCCCCCCTTTGGTTTAAAAAAATCCAAGGAGAGCTGACAAGCATTCTCTGTTGCCATTTTCATCTGGATTTTTCATGAGCCAGAACAGTGAAAAACTAATTTGAGATGCCCACAGTTTGTGACCTGTTCAATGGGAGTCCCATTTATTTGCCATTTATGAATCACCTTCTTTCTAATAAAACCCATCACCTTTGCTTTATTATAATTAAATAACCCACTCTTCACTTTTAAAAGGCTCTCATCCAGAGTATTAATGCAGGACACACAACAGCAATAAATAAATGAGATCCGTGGGAAATGTTGCTTGAGTCAAGTCTGGGAGAATGGGGTTGAGGAACCTCAAAAAAGTGTTCAGTTGCTTTCCAGAAGTGTTCCGCTTCTGTTTTGATTATCATGCTGTTATACTTCAGGGTATCAGGATAGAATTCTAGCTGGGGCTTGTTCTTATGGGCAGCCCCAGAAAACTATACAATTAGTTCTGTTTGCCCAAGAAGATTTTAAGATATGTGCTCTTCACTGCAAGCCACATGTTGTAAATTGCTTTTGCAGTTTGAAAAGTGGTTTGTTGTGATTTGGAAGCCAGCTGTTCAAGTTAAAAAAAAAAAAAAAGCCCTGCTGCGCCCCTTCTGTATACCCAACTTAGTTCTCTGGCTCTCAACTAGTGTTTTTGAAGATACACATATTCACAGCGGTCTGATTGTAAAGAAAATAATGAATTTCTGTACCTGATTCATTAATATTTCAGAAGACACAATGGAACTTGCAGTGATCAAGGACTGGATCTTCAAAGGTGGAAGATCTCTGTCGTCTCATCAAAATGCTCAAAATTGCTCATACATATCTGACACCCTGTGCGTTCTTTCTTTTGGTTCAGTGAAACTGCAGGTTTTTTGTTTTGTTTTTTCTTTTATTTTGTTTCTGTCACTAATGGTTAATATTGGGCATAAGTCCTTCCTGGCCTTTCTAGAGCAAATCTTCTTTTGACAAACAAATAAAAAAGTGTGGGCTTTTATTATCATAGTAAAAAAATAGGTATGCTATGTGTGTTGAATGCTTGCAACTTAGGCATTTGGAGACCTGTTTTTAGTACTTTGTTTTCAGTCCTTGCTAGACCTGGTCCCAGATGAGATTAGCCACAGGTAGCTTTTTTATGCAGAATGATGCCACTGTGTTCTTTACACATACCCTAAATTTTATGGAAGCTGGTTGGAAGCATTCCTGTCAGTGTCATTTATGTAAAATACAGTCCCATTCTCATCTAACAAATGCTGTCAAAAACCAAAGGGCACGAGAGTTGTCTTTTGTGTGTTCTGTGCTTCCCAGAAGCAATCTTTCAAATGCCCTTTCAGTCAAAGCAGTACATGCTTGTGCTTGGAAAGTTTCTCAGGGCACTTTTTACTAACATGAATGAGACAGAGGGCCCTCAGGTAAAGAGAAGGTGTTAAGTTCAAAGACAGCATGTCCTCCCCCTACCCCGCAATCCTTTAAGACTCAAGTAACAGCTGTGATGGGTCAAGCCCATTTCCTAAAAGACAGATGCTCCTGAGAAAAGGTGTATTTGTTAGATAAAATTATTTCAAAGAATGCCGTATGTAATTTCATAGATTTTCCCTCTTCCCTTTAACCCTAGTACACAGTCCAATTTTGATTGCACATACTGAAAATTTCTCATAGCTTTCTCCTTTATGTTCAATGCTGTTTTCTCCAGAGAAGTGCCTTTTCCTTATCTCTTAGGCTATAGACTTGTAGAGATCCAGCACAGTGAAGAGAGGAAAAATACAATTTTGTGAACCTAGCCACTGTTCTGCCTTAATCATGTTCCTTCTCTCTCCTTTCAGCATTCGTCATCATGATAATTTTAGCACTCCTCCGCATCACCAAAGGTCATGGAGAAGGTCATCCTCCATTGGCACAGCTCTCAGGAATCGGCAATCTCTTTGGAGTATGCATTTATTCCTTCATGTGCCAACATTCCCTGCCATCCCTGATTACTCCCATCTCCAAGAAGAGACATGTTAACAAGTTGGTCCTTCTGGATTATGTCTTAATCCTGGGTTTCTACAGCCTTCTGTCATTCACTGCTATCTACTGCTTCCGTAACGGGACGCTCATGGACATGTACACGCTCAACTTCACTAACTGTGATATTGTCAATAATGTTGTCATCCGCTACTTCCTGGGTCTCTTTCCAGTCTTCACCATCAGTACCAACTTTCCTATAATTGCTGTAACTTTGAGAAACAATTGGAAGACCCTCTTCCACCGAGAGGGGGAAACCTACCCATGGATAGTAGATAGACTTGTTTTCCCAGTCATCACACTGATTCCACCCATTGTTGTGGCTTTCTGCACCCATGACCTGGAAAAGCTGGTGGGCATCACTGGGGCCTATGCTGGAAATGGGATCCAGTACATCATCCCTGCTTTCTTGGCTTACTGTAGCCGAAAAGACACTCAGATGGTCTTTGGGAGTGGCACACTGAATAAACATTTGTCCCCTTTCTGGCACACATTCTGGATTGGATTTGTGCTGCTCTGGGGTCTTTTTTGCTTTCTGTTTGTGACTGCAAATATTGTCTTAAGTGAAACAAAGCTTTGATGACAGAACAATGCTACTTGTTCCAAAAGGACATGGAAGTGACTTCTGAGACAGCAAGAACTGTCAAACAAGCAGGATGCTCAGTTTATCAGCGCTGGGTGTAGTGCTGCCCTTTTTAATTTGGGTTTTTTATTCAATATATAAAGTGGTGGACCTGAGCACTGTGCCAGATGGCTGCAGTTGCCTGGTACCTGACCCACTGACCTAACCACAGATTCCCATAAAGGCTGTCTTCTTCACTTGTGCTGTGATAACATCCGAGGCTATCAGATATGCATCTCTTCTTCAAGAGGGATGCAGAAGACCAGTGTTGCGGTTGTCAGTCAAGAAAGCAGGCAGCGGATCAAGCAAGCAACGAATCTTTATCATGTTTATCATCTCTCTGAAGTGACCTTCTCTTCTCCTAACAGGAAGCAAAACAGAACAGGAGCAGGACTGGCACAATAATTTTCATAGTTGTTATCATGTTATATGGTATGCAGGACCCCCTAAGCTGTGGAAGAGGGGAAGAGAATGCCTCAGTGGTAGTCTTTATCCCACATCAATGCTTATTCTCCTTCTCCCCCTGTTTATTGTTTCTTCCATTTCTGTTACAGCCTTTCCGAGACACGTTTACCTTGTTACATATAATGTGGTCTCTGGAATTAGATTCAAAAATGCTGTGGCAGGTCTAAACGAATAATTTGATCCAGATCTTCTGGTCTTTTTGTGCTTTTGTACTTCATTTCCAGATTTTCCTTCCTCAGATATTTATATATTCTGTGTGGGTGAGAAAGATGCATTGTTAAGAACCATAGACTAGTGGTACAGAGACCTTGCTTGATGAAAAATAAAAGGGAAATCCTGCTTCCACAATTATCTTTATGCTGCTAAGTAGCTTGTGCACTGTCATGGTCCTTTATTTCACAGTAGTTTCACAGCCAGCAAGCCCAGCTACAGCCCCCAGGTTTGCTTGGATCTGAAGGTGCTAATTACTCCCAGTATGGGTAATATGTAAAAGAAGCTGAGGTTTCCTTCTGGTGGCTTAAGCTGGATGTTTTTCAGATGTGTGAAGGGAAGACCCAAACCTTGGCTTGATATAAAATTGTATGAATATGTAACCAAGGAGAGTAATCAAAGAGAAACAGAGAGAGACATTCCCAAAAGAATTGTTTTCTGCCTGAATGTAAAGACAACTATTACCTCCTAATGCTTGCTGTGTTTCCAAAAGAAAAAAAATGAATCCCACCCTCCTCTCCCAAAAACCCACGCTCCTCATTCCATGTTCAGGGCATTAAAAAACCCTCAACAACTTTGCCATACCACTGTTTTCTCCTCTCATCTGCTGGCATTTCGCTGTATATCAGGGATGGGAAACCTGTAGCCCTCCAGATCTTATTGGAATGAACCTCTCACCGTCTCTTGCTGGCTGGGACTCAAGGGTGTTGGAGTCTTCCTTCATCTTGAGCTCCATATGTTCTACACCTCTGCTGTATGCATAGGCCCAAAGGACACATGTCCATGGCAGTCCTGTGCCTTTAAAACCCAGTCTGCTGCAGTAATGTCTTAAGAGATATGTGGGGTGGAGGTGGGATCACAAGAGTAAAAGAAACATCCTGCTGGATGATCTGTTTAAACCTCCCCCATAGGACTGCAGAAGTAAAACTGTAATCTCCCTTTGCACAGCCTTTTTTCTCTGTAAAGCTGGTCTCCACCCCACCTCCTGGTTATAACCGTGAGTGGGCAAAATCTGGATTTAAATCTGTAGTGTCTTTGTTGAAAAGGAATATTGCTCAAGCTGCGCTTGGCCAACATTCTGTGATGAAGTCAACAAAGTCATTTAGGAGACCTTAGAAGGGGTCATGGATCACAAATGTTTTTAATATAAGGACAGTTTTGATTTTGCCTCCTTTGCCTATAAATATGTTTAAGCTGCTTTTTCTTTTATTTTCTTTTATTAAATTTCATCTTCCAAGCCCCTGGATTATGTTTGCCTTCTTCAGTCTGGTGTTGCTGTGATATTAAATTTGACGTTGAACCAAAGAGAGCTGATAACTTCAGCAGTGTTGCTTTTTTAATCAAAATTATTATCAAGTACAGTCATCAAAATCAAATTGCTTTTGCAACAAAAACAAATTGGGAGGGGTTGTGTTTTCTTAAAAAAAAATACACATGGAAACCTTTCTCCTTAACTGAGAGCAATGCAGCACTCCTCAAAGACAATCAAATGTCCTTGATAACTTTGGATAAAGTTGAGGTTTGCTGGCTAGAGAGAGTTTGCTCCAGCATGATAAAACCTGATGGCATCCCCTCTCTTCTTCATCTCAAGCTGCACTTGGCTGCCCTTGCTGGTGCATGAGAGAGTCACGTCTACAGCCCTGAGAGCTTGCTGATATCTGATGCTGCTTCTTTGACACCAAGTTACTGAGAGCTCCCTGTGCATGAATTGGTAAGGGACAGTACAATGCCCTGGTTTGTGGGGGGATCAAAAATGCAGATATATGTTTTGAGGATTTGAAACAGAAGCTTTTCCACCATAATTGTGGTGGTTTAGCAACTTCTTCCTTTTGTCATTCTTTCCCACAGTTCTTATAAGATTCTGTCTGACTGGGGCTGGAAGAGATCACAGATGGCCATGTCAAAGCTGTCTGGTACTGACTGAATCTACCCTCGTGCAATATGAGACATGCAAGGATTGGCTCAGTGTTGACGTCTTAGCAAGAAAAAAAAAACCTTTCTGAAACATAAGTATAAAGAGATGAGAATTATGATCTGCTTTTCTTTGGCCCATAGAAATCTTGAACAGTACGGGTGCACATCAACTTCAGTCTTGTAGAGGGCTCATTGAATTTCTCATTTTTTTGCAGGGTGTAGGGGGGGAGTCTTCAGAACTAACTGGTCATTTTGTACACATGCTTTCATATACACATCTCTACACTTCATACATATACATTCTGTCTCTATTAAGTTTTTTTTTCAACTCTTCTTCATGCCTTTTTGTCTTCTCCCTGCAACTCAGTATGGAAGACCTTTCCTTGTAAGTGGAGTCGGTCATATCTTGATTCGTATTGCACTCAGTGTGGACTAGAGGAACTGGATTTCTATGTGAAAAGAAATTATATAATTTGCTATGCTGCAGGAGCAGTGCTTTAGAGCCATGTTGCCTAGGTTTAGCAAATCCTTCCTTCTGCCGCTCTGTTCCCGGACTGGGATTTCTCCTACTCCCTGGAAGTCCTGTTTTCCATCTTGAAGGGATCTGAAGGCATGCATGAAAGCACAGTTGTTCTCATGGGCTGTCTTGTACTAAAAAAAATGTTGCCACTGACAGCCTCACCATTCCCACCATTTTCAATTTACTTTGTTTTTTGAGAGTTCCCCTGAACCACTTTTATCTAAGTCCCGTGTTACATTATGTGCCTTTTTGGCTTAAACTATATTGTTTCCTCCTAATTGTTGCTCCAAAGGTTATAAAATGAGAAATTGCTACAGCTGTTCTCTGATTTCGGGACACGTTTCACTATCGGTAATGACTTTCTTTCTGCATGGAAAGCATTTGAAATGGCTCAGCAATAGTGCCTCCCATTGCTTCCTCACCTTGTAGAGCTCTCTTTCCTCTTTTGAGTACTTAGCATCGAAGTAACTTCTAAGGTTCCTGCAGTATATGAGCAGTGGAGGAATCTACCTCAATTAATGGTGGAAAGTGTGCAATAGGTGGAAAGCCCTAACTAACATTCTTTTCAGAATAATGCCTTAAGACATGAAATAGATGTAAGTGGATCAGGGGTATGTATGTGTGCACTTCATTAACTTTGTTACCAAAAGCCACAGGGGTGGTATCCAGGGCTGAACCCAGCTGAGTATGATGCTGTAGCTGGTATCTTCCCACATCTCATCTAACATGAGACAAAATTTTTCACTGGCTATTAGCAATGTAAGGGTTCTTCCCTATGGCTCTTTGCTGTACTGTGTCCTCAGCTTGTCCCTATATGTAATTATTTTTCAGGAAGGCATAAAGAAATAAATGCAGATTACGCATCTGTTGTGGTTTGGCCTTTTCCTGCATGCACAAAGAGAGAGAATGTTGATTTGGGTTTTGTTGACGGATCAGTTGGCAGGAGCAGCCATGGAGGTGGGGGTGGCAGTCAGAGAGGGCATCCATGTTGGCAGCCGCTCATGGAGTAACTCTTGCATTCTTCTGTCCCTCTGTATTAGCCTCCTGCCTCTCACAGCACTAGGTGTTCTCTGAAAACTCAATTAAAACAGCTGTACCTTACCCATCTCAATTACATTTTCTGACGCTTAAAAACTAAACAAATTGAATCATTTCACCGCCTCAGGCAGCAAATGAAGTTTCTGCTGGCAAATTTATTATCATCATAAAACACAGCATGATTTATGTTAAAATATTAAAAGGCATCTTTACAATCGGAAATAAACAGTTTCTACTCTCTCCTTCTGTGGTTCACCCTTTCTTTTCCTCTGAGGAATTAAAATGCAGTGGGGGATTTATTAGGGAACTGGACTGTAAATCTGATATCAAAGTGGCACTAGCGCTTAAATCAATAGACATTCCACACTTCAAAGACCAAAGAGGGGAAAAAGCTACCTTCAAAGGATGCCAGTTGGAGAAAGGGTAACAGGTTGGAAGAAAAGACTTCCAAAAAGTGTCCTGGGGGGAGAATCAGCTAAATTTCCTCTGTCTTTTTGCTCTTGTTAACACTGGAGTTCAAGGAAGTAGCAGAGTGTCAGATGTCAAGATGGTACAACTATCCGTCCCTAGCGGATTCTGCAAACTCTCTGGGTGGCTTTCCACAGGCTGCTAGTTTTGTCTTCAAAAGACAATTTTTATAATTTATAAGAGTTGTAAAACACTTAACATGTTTTCAACCCTCATGTACTGGGATTAAAAAAAAAGAAAACCAAAAACTTACAGTATAAATTCTAGGGTATAAAAATGCCATGTTGAAAAGGTCCCATGTTCAAAAGAGAATTGGTATGTAATGAATCAAACATGCTCTGTCCTAGGCTAGGACTTCAAATATCCAGTGTCAGAAAACACAAGGTACCGTAAACTGAAATGAAATCAAATGAGATGAAATGTACACTTTTTTGCAGGGTATTTCCTCACCCCACAGAATCACAGAATCACAGAATCACAGAAATGTAGAGTTGGAAGAGACCACACGGACCATCCAGTCCAACCCCCTGCCATACAGGAACACCCTCAAAGCACTCCCGACATATGGCCATCCAGCCTCTGCTTAAAAACCTCCAAAGAAGGAGATTCCACCACACTCCGAGGCAGCATATTCCACTGCCGGACAGCCCTGACCGTCAGGAAGTTCTTCCTGAGGTTCAGGTGGAATCTTCTTTCCTGCAACTTGAATCCATTGCTCCTTGTCCTGGTCTCTGGAGCAGCAGAAAACAAGCCCACTCTCTCCTCTACATGGCATCCCTTCAAATATTTAAACATAGCTATCATGTCCCCTCTTAACCTTCTCTTCTGCAGACTAATGTGCAGGCCTATATACCTTAAAGGCACCAGATGGGATGGGAGACCACCAATAAAAACCAGGTGCCATAGACTATGTTTCAGAGGAAGGAACTGGCAAAACCACCTCAGAGTATTCCTTCCTAAGAAAACCCTATGAAATTCATGGGATAGCTATAGGTTGATAGGCCACTTGAAGACACATCCACACACACAAATGTCAGGGATTCCAGGCAGGGAACCCTGGGAAAATGATCAGCCCACTGCAAAGATGTTGCATCATGCCCCAGCTGTGGGTAATTGCAAGGTTGCATAAGAAACTGGGGTCGTGTGCAGATGGTAGAGGGAGGTGTGCAAACCTCTACCTGATTGGTTGTAGATATGTATATAAGAAAGCAATCCCCAGTATGTATTTGTCTGTTGACCAAACCGGTGTCTGGCGCAAGCCTTTGTCTGTCTGTTCCATGTTGTGTACATGACGGAACGTTGCTGCAAGATAAAGTGCCTCCTGTTTGGAAGAAACTCCTCTGTGTGTGAGTATCCTTACTGGGGAACAAGGCTGCTGCTGTTGGCTCGCTGTCCTCTGGCTTTTCTGCTGCATTTCTGTGGGGCTGAAACTCCTATCATCCCCCAACAGTGGTTATGGGCCCAGACCCAGAGTGCACAGCATCCACAGCGCACCTGTAGTTATTTTCCCCTGGATACTGGGACTGTTTTTGACTGTTTGCCTGGCTCTCCGGTGTTTCGGGAGTCTGTGTTTTGGCAGAGAGACAGTTAATCTTCAGTCCGGAGCTCATCAAGGTCACTGCGGCCAGCTGCTTTGTTTGTTGAATTTTACTTACAAAGGCAGCAGCATGGCTGAAGGAGGTTATCTGCATTTTGAAAAGTTGACCGACGCTAATTATCAAAGCTAGCAAATTTATGTGAGAGCCGCTTTGACGAAGGAAAACTTGTGGCACGTTTTGGAAAATGAGGGACAGCCCCCAGAAGGAGCAACTGCTGCTCAAATAGCAGCGTTCAGGGTTGCTGACGAAAAAGCCAAAGCAGTTATTTTGCTTACTTTAAGTCCTTCCCAGTTGATTCACGCTGCTGCTGCAGACACAGCATATCAGCTCTTGGAGGCTTTGAAGCGTGTGCATCAACCTTCCTCGTGTTTGTCCAAAATGCTATGGACGAAAAGACTGTATAACACAAAGTTATGTCCCGGAAGCTGTGTAAGAGAGCACCTCATGCTGATGAAACAGTTATTTCAAGAGACAGCCGACAGGGGGGTAAATATCCCAGAAACGCAGAAAAGTTTTATTCTGCTGGGAAGCCTCACTAAGGAGTAGTACTTTTTGATGTACAGCCTGCAGGGTGTGCGTGAGGAAGAGCTGACTGTAGACCTGGTAGCCGGGAGAATCCTGGAGGAAGTCCAACGTAAGCAGTTCGGTTCCAGACTGCAGTCGGAGGGGAGAAAAGCCAGCTGCCAAGAGGAGGAGGTATCTGACCTGGAAAAAGGAGCAGTGTGCAGCTATGCCAGACGCTGCTACAGATGCAAGAGAGTCGGCCATCTCCAGAAGGACTGCAGAATGCCAGCTCCGAGCAGAGGGAAGAAGACAGCCCAGAAGCGGAGGGGCGTGTCGTCACAGGCTGAAGGCCATGTGGTTGTGGCAAAAGAACAGTCTGAGGGTGTGTGGTTGCTAGACAGTGGTGCAACTCACCACATGGTGAACAATTTAAAGCTGTTGAATGATGTTACAAATGCAAATATAACAGCAATTTCCCTTGCAGATGGGGCACCAAGCAAGGTGCAGAAGATGGGTACTGCATATGTGTCATGCTTTGGTAAATCATTCAATAATGTGTTGTGTGTTACCAACCTGCAGAATTGTATTTTGAGTGTCTCCCAACTGACCAATGAGGGTTACAAAGTGGTGTTTGAAGGGGAGAAATGCACAATAACTGAAAAAGGTATGTTTTGTGCAAAAGGGGTGAAAAAGCAGGGGTTGTACCACATGTTGCCCAAAGGAAAAGTGGCAAAAGTTAACCCTATGTGTAACAAACCTCTACATGAAAAGTGTGTACATTATCTCCACAGAGTGATGGGACATGCCAGCTACAAAAGTTTGCAGGAGTTGGCAAAGGTATGCCCTGGGTTACAAGTCAGAAATTGCCCTAAGTTTCTAGATTGCTCTGTATGCAAAAAGGTTAAGGTAAAGGCTTACCCCATTGCCAAGAAAAGCAAGTGTGTCACCCAACGTCCTTTTGAGGTTGTACATGCAGATTTGGCTGGGCCATTTAAGCCAACTGAAGGGCAAAATAGATATGTCCTGGTAATTGTAGACAGACACACCAGGTACTCCTATGTCTATCTACTGAAAGAGAAAGGTCAAGCAGCTGAAAAGTTCAAAGAGTGGGTGAATGCTGTTGAGAGGGAATTTCCTTATAAAGTGGCCAGTCTTAGACAGAGGGGGAGAATTCCTGTCCAATAACCTGCAAGCCTGGATGTGTAAGAAAGGCATAAGGCATAAAACCACCAACCCTGCATCTCCCGGGGAGGATGGTCTTGCAGAAAGAAGAATTGGGCTGTTAAAACAAATGAAGGACTGTATGATGGAGGATGCCCAAGCCCCAGCAGGACTTTGGGGAGAAGCAATAGTGACAGCAAACTACCACATAAACAGGATGTGGAGCTCAAGTGTGAAGCAAACTCCATATTACCTATTGTATGGTAGAGCGCCAAACCTGCAGCATCTACGTGTTTGGGGTCAGTTTGCTAGTGTGTATATTCCCCCAAGTTTTAGAAAGTCTGGAGAGGAGAAATCTAGACGGTTACGCTTTGTGGGATATGAAGGTAACAAATATAGATTTCTACACCATGCTGGCAAAATAGTGTATTCCAGGAGTGCAAACTTCGAAATCCATTCAGGATGGGATAGACTGCACTGTAACCAAGAGGTTTTGATTCCCCTGGGTAAAAGTGTGAAAAGTGTTCCCGAAATTCCTGAAAATGGAGGGGCAGTGATGTCTGATGATGAAAAGGAGGAAAAGCCTGGAACCTCATACGACTCCTCGCTACCACCTAGCTTCAAACCTGGGACTGCACTCAAAGAAAAGCCTCACACTGAAAGCAGCAGTAGCCCTAGCGAAACTGAGTCAGGAAGAACTAAGGTACTCATTCCTAGGAGGTCCAAGAGGGTAAGAAAAGCCCCTGCCAGATTTGTTGTCCAAGGGGCCAAGCTGTTCAGTGTTGTGGCTAGTGAGCCTGAAAGTTATCAGGAACTGTTAGAGTATCCCAAGGAGGAACAGGAGAAGTGGAACACTGCCATGGACTCTGAGTTCCAGTCACTTGTCGAAAGAAAGGTCTTCCAGGTGGTAGACAGGCCCAAAGACCAGAAGGTAGTCGGGTGCAGGTGGGTGTTTAAATTAAAGGACATGCCTGATGGCACACAGAAGTATAAGGCACGCCTGGTTGCAAAGGGTTTCTCCCAGGAAAGGTTCACCAACTTTGACAAGACCTTTTCTCCCACAGCCAAACCAGAAAGTCTGAGGATGGTATTAGCTGTTGCTGCCAAGAGGAGAATGGTTGTTCAACATTTTGATTTTGAAACAGCGTACCTGAACGCTGATCTAGAAGAAACAGTCTACATGGAACAACCACCAGGGTATGATGGCGCAGAAGACAACAGAGTATACCTGTTGCGCAAAGCTCTCTATGGTCTTCGCCAAAGTGCTCGCTGCTGGAACAAATGCATTGATCAGCAGTTGGTGGCACTTGGGTGTACGAGGAGGATGCATGCGTATATACTAAAGGGACAGCTGACGCCTGTGTCATAATAGTGATATATGTTGACGATCTTTGTGTTGCAGCCAGAAGTGCCAGTGATGTAAGGCGTGTGCAGATGGAGTTAATGAAACGATTCAGGCTAAAAGATCTAGGAAGTCTGAAGTGTTATCTAGGTGTCGAAGTGGAGAGAACCAGTGATGGTGAGATTTTTCTAAGCCAAAAGAAAAAAATTGACAGTCTTGTTGCTAAATGTGGTCTGTGTGATGCAAAGACAGTCAGGACTCCCATGACAACAGACTTCGCAAATTTGGAAGCAAGTGAGCTGTTTGTGAAGCCTCAGCTGTACCATTCTGTCATTGGAAGCCTGTTATTCATTGCTAACAACACGAGACCAGATATCAGTTTCGCTGTTGGACTGTTAAGCAGGAGAGCTTCCAAACCCAGACAGATAGATTGGGTGGCTGTAAAACGAGTCATCAGATACCTCAAAGGTACAAGAGATCTGTGTCTGAGAATGGTGGGAAGCCAAAAAACACTGGAATGCTATGTCGATAGCTCTTTTGCTGCTGACCCAGCATACAGGAAGTCAGTGACTGGGTTGGTAGCCAGGTATGCGGAGAGTCCCATAGTATGGAGATCAAGAAAGCAGAGTTGTGTGGCGCTCAGTACAACAGAGGCGGAATTTGCAGCATTATCAGAAATGGCTAGCCAAGTACAGTGGCTAAGACAAATGCTGACAGACATACAAGAGCCTTGCAGCATACCTCTGGAAATGCATGAAGACTCACAAGCTTGCATAGCAATGGCTGAGGCGGAAAGCTTAAAGTGTAGAACTAAATACATTGGGGTACAATACCAAAATGTGAGGCAAATGATCCAGGATGGGATTTTGTGCTTGCGGTATTGTCCATCTGAACACAATATTGCGGATTTACTCACAAAGGCACTTCCAGTAGTAGGCCATGAGAAGTTGGTAGGTGAACTGGGCCTTGCCACCAGAGTGTAAGGTGGAAGATGAATTGTACCCTTGAATGTATGTACTGTATGTATTATGGAATATGTATTGCATGACATGTATGGATTGTGAAAATGTCCTACACAGTGGCCTGACCATTTTGGAGGGGATTGTCAGGGATTCCAGGCAGGGAACCCTGGGAAAATGATCAGCCCACTGCAAAGATGTTGCATCATGCCCCAGCTGTGGGTAATTGCAAGGTTGCATAAGAAACTGGGGTCGTGTGCAGGTGGTAGAGGGAGGTGTGCAAACCTCTACCTGATTGGTTGTAGATATGTATATAAGAAAGCAATCCCCAGTATGTATTTGTCTGTTGACCAAACCGGTGTCTGGCGCAAGCCTTTGTCCGTCTGTTCCATGTTGTGTACATGACGGAACGTTGCTGCAAGATAAAGTGCCTCCTGTCTGGAAGAAACTCCTCTGTGTGTGAGTATCCTTACTGGGGAACAAGGCTGCTGCTGTTGGCTCACTGTCCTCTGGCTTTTCCGCTGCATTTCTGTGGGGCTGAAACTCCTATCATCCCCAAACAACAAATGTCATAGAATGCTTACTCTGTGGGTATGGCCAAGCTATAGAAAGGGGATCTTAACTCAGGGGGTCTAAAGAAAGGATCCTGGGGGAGAGACCAGATTGGCCCTGACATCCTTTAGCCAGTAGGAAGTGAGAAGAGGGGGAGTGGAAGGCTTCAGGGAATGAAAAAAGAAAGGCCACATGTATAAGCTTGCAGCTAACTAGTCCTATTAAACCAAGGAAAGGAATCCCAGGAAGGGCTTATAAAGAAACCAGGGACTGTCTAATCAGACAAATTAGGTTTTCAGTTCTTTTGTAAGGGATTGGAGAACTGGGAAAGGCAACACGTGGAATTGGATATATTTTACTACGCGTCCCTATGGCTTTGGTTCTTCCTCTTACAACCAAAGGTCAAGTTGCTTGATATACCTTGTGTTAACTCTTAGTAAGCTGAAAAGCCTCCTTTGTGCCTTAAGAGAGAGTGGGAAGCTCCGGTCACACATCTCCATGGCAAGGTCCACCAAGAACTTTTAAATAAGTTTTTTTTTTCCTTTCTCTCGGAAAACACAAGGGAGATGGGGGGGGTGTTGTTGAGCCCTTGCATTCTCCCTGACCCAGGGAATAAAGGGTGATTGGATCTCCCAAGAAAAGGTTTGCTGGAAGCACTATTGCGTCCGCTGCCCTGTGAAGAGGTGGGCAAGTCTGGGCAAAACCTAGTCATGCACTGGCTTTCCTTTTCACCACATTTATAGAATGCTTACTTTTCAGGTCTGGTTCTGTTTGTCTGCAAGTTTTTTTTTAAAAAAACAAGTACAGTAGGGAGCAATCTGAGATCATTTTTTGTTGCTTCCTGTTGTGTCTGGGTAAGCCTGTATGTATTTGCAGGGAATTTTTGCGTTTATAAGAAGTCCACAAAAGTACATACCTACCAACTGTAGCCTGAAGTGGTGTAGTCTATGGTGCCACATCAGCCTTTTGCACATGCAGACCACATCTTAAAAGAATGGAGTGGGTTTCACGTAATTGACTCACAGGTAAGTGTCATCCAAGGAAGTACCCCAACGGAGTGCAAAATGAAAATAGATTTCTGTCTCTTCTAAGTGGTAGTCATGCTCTTCTTCCCATTAGAGGCATATCTTTTGAAGAACAAGAAACAACTCTGCTTCTCATTCCCATGAGAGCAGGACTTTGAATACAATGAAGTTTCTTTCTGTATTGAGCAGGTAAATCTACTCCCTTTGCTGTACTGATAGATCCTTCATGTATAAGGAATTGGCTGCTGGCACAACAGCAAGGTGTGCTGGTACCAGGATGCTGTGAAGTAGAAAAAGGTCTCCTACTTGCTTAATTTAGAGAAGTACCTTAAGGCATATCATTGCCACTGCATCACACTTTCTGATCGCACTTTCTTACTCCAAGTGCTTTAGAGGGAGTCTGATCAATCACTGTATTTGTAACCCACCTTTTTCCCAAGAGTAGGACTCAAGATGGCTTACAGATTAAAGAGACACAAGTAAAACCAAATATACCTAAAAACATACAAAAAGTTAAGAGCAAAATTAAGAGTCAAAGTAATTTAAAAGCATGGATTAGAAACAGCACAGCACTAAAACAGAGAACCAGTTCTATAAAACAGTTCCCAATCACCTGCTGGAATAGAAAAGTCTTTACTTGATGGGAAAAAGACAGCAAAAGGGAGCCAGCCTCCCAAGGAAGAGAGTTTCAAAGTGGAGAGGCAGCCATGGAAATGGCCCTCTCCCATGTTCTTACCCAAATGTGGTTGGGAGGGGGTAGGCCTAAGAGATGCACCTCCCCTGAAGAGTTTGGGCAGGCTCATCATGGGAAGATGTGGTCTTTCAGATGGCCTGCACCTGATCCACGTAGGGCTTTATAGGCCATAACCAGCACTTTGAATTGTGCCTGGAACAGACTGGCAGCTAGTAGAGCTGGTGCAAGAAGGGTGTTGTGTGCTCCCTGTAATGACGCTGGCCCTCTCCTGATAGGGGCTCAATGTCTCTGGAGGCCAAACCCCATCCTGGATGCCCAGCAGTGCCCCCAGGGGTTGGAGGCAAGCAGGTAATGGCAGTGTTATCTCCCAGTGTGGCTTGTGACTACCCAAAAGGAGGGGTGGAGAGCTTTTGGAAACAGAACAAGAAGTGGTCTGATCCTACAAAGCAGTCTCTACATCCTTTCTGCAGCATGCCCGGGACCCTACTGGTTCTGGTCCTAAATCCAAAGAGCATGTATGCAATGAACAGAATCAATTATCTGCAGCTGCATGTCCCTTGGAAAACCTTTTATCATGGGGATATGTTGCTACTTTTTCCTCCTGTAATCTATATGACATCCTTACATAAGCACATGCAGCCATGGCCAGTATCCAGTTGTGCCATTCTGCTAGTGCAAAGAGGCATTACGTTCATGGACATCTAGTTCCAGACTGTGTTCAACTGGGGAATCCAGTGCAGTTCCCATTTTGTGCCAGAGGTAGAGGCCACAAAAACAAATGAGCTACCACTAGCACAACTGGAAAAATAGCATAGCGCCTTGGTATTGTTGCTAACATTGCAGTAGATTTAGGCCACTGTGTGTGTGCACAGCTGTGCCTGTTCAAAAGAGCTGGAGGCAAAGAGGAGGCAAACTGGCTTCATGCTTATGCCTACTTATTCTTTCTCCATTACTATTGAGGATACCAGCTGTGATGTTTTGGAATGTGGATGTTCCAGTAAGAGCCCGAATGGCATCACAAAGTCATTGAACACAGCCTACTGACTAGATTCCAAATGTCCACAACTTTTGTCGCTTCCATTCAACAGGCAATTTGCAAATTAACACTCTTATTCTCAATTAGTTATTCTGGTGGAAAACATTCCTTCTTTCATTTCTCAGAGCTAACAGAGTTGGAAATTCTCAGTGTACACTTTACAGTGCACTCTCATGATGACTTAATATGAGTTAGTTAACAATTAGCTTAACCTTTAAAAATGATTTGGTGAAATGCCATTTTTTTCCTCAGAATCTCTCAGTATAATTCAGCAATATAAAAATATAATTAGTATCATATTCAGTATTTACGTGGGGTGTCACATGCTTATGATTCTTTGTTTTTTATTTCTGTTTTTGAATGGATTTTATGGGGAGAATAAGTTTGGGTGGAAAACCCTTAATGATTTAGCAGTGAACTGCTACTTCAGAAAGCCAGTAAGTGTGCAGTCATATATTAAGGTGCTAGGTTTCCTACCCAAATCTATGAATTGGCTTTAAAGTAGATGGTGGAAATAGCCACAAGTTTGCTAAGTCTGGGCTGAGTTCCTGATAGAATCTTTTGCCTACATTTTTAGACAGGCTTTTAGAACTGGAGGCTTTTAATAAAGGACTGTTAAGTACTGCATTGTTTTAAACTGTGTTTAACTATTAAAAAAATCTTTTTAGAATGTATGTTTTTAATATGATTCATAGTTTAATTTGATTTCAATGTTGACTTTTTATATATTTTTAATTTCCCAGTCTTGCGAAAAAGTTAGGATACAAATAAAGATGAGGTGATAGGTGCACTGAGCATCTGAATTCAGAAACATGATTGTAGAATATGTGTTTCTACCCATAGGATGAACATCACAGTCCAAACACTCTATTTTATCAGTGTGTTTTTGAACCAAGGGAAGTCCTCTGTTAGCAGACAGAGGAAGCTATATGCAATTATGAATCCTATTACAGTTAAGTACTTATGTGGGATTTTTTTCTTACTTGGTATTCATGTTATTTGGAAAATGAAGATGCTCAAGGCTTGAAAATTTCACTCATTACAGTGAAACTAATCTTGCATATCCCAAATTGTGTTTAAACATGCTATAGCACTGTTATCAATTCAGGTGCTGTATTATTTTCCAACTGCTACCCTTTGGTAAAAACGGAAAAGGCATTCAGTTATCATTTTTCTTCTTCGTGGTCTCTGTGCCTCACACAATGGGAATCTTCGCACATGCGCAGTAGCGTTTCGGAAAGTTTCAGAGTTGAGCAGCTTGGCGGGAACCCCTCCCCCACTCGCTACTGAGCATGCTCAGTCCCACCAAGCTAACGGTCTCTCCTCAGTTTCTTTTCATCTGCCAACCAGTTAGCTGCTCCGAAGGTTTCCTCGCTGAGCAGTTCTGTTCTACAGACTTTTGCTGCATTTTTCTTGCTTCTTTCTCCTTCCAGATAGAGAACTGCAAGGACTTTTCCCTCCTCCAATGTATTCTCTCTTTAAGTTGTGTGTGACCTGCGGCCACAAGGTTTCGCTGTCCGACACCCACTCCAAGTGCTTGTTCTGCCTCGGAGAGGGCTATAGCATTCGGGCCTGTCCTATTTGTAAAGATTTCACCTCACAGACCCTTAAGAACAGGGCCTCTTGTTTAAAATCTTATTGTTGGGAGCAGACTCTTCACTTGAAAGATCAAGTGGCTTCGAATATGGCACTTTTCACCACACCACCTCAGGGCCAATGCAGCCTTCGCGAGGTCCCTTGGCGTCGAAATTGTCGACCACGTCCTTGTTGGTGTCAACTCCTCCCTGGGTACCGACAACCTCGGTATCGACATCGGCTCTGTCAACTTTGCCGCCTGTCTCCTCCTTGCCGAGGATTCCAAAACTTTTGAGAATGCCTGCAGTCCCATCTTCTAATACTGGAGACACCTTGTCCAGCCCGCAGCCAATGCCAACCCAACAGCCTTGTAAGGTGCCAACCTTGGCAGAATGTAAGCAGGTTTCCTCCCATCATTCTTCTGTAGCTCCAAAGAAGAAGAAGGAGAAACACCGTTCTCCTTCACCCGCTACCCGTGCATCGGCAACTCGACTGGCTTCTTTCGGTCCTCTACCAACGCCTCCGCTGACACAGCCTCAGACATCTGCTGTGGAGGAACCAGAAGCTCCCACTCTTTCACCGGTGCATGATCCGATTCAGCTGCCAGTACTATCACTCCTGGCAACTACTGACTTCGCGTCCGACCTGGACCCTTGGCCTACGCCGACCTCTTCTCCATCAGTTCCGTTGGCACAGACCAGAGAGGGGTCCTCTCAAACTCCGCTTCCTCCAGGTGTTTCTTCTGGCTGCCCTGAGATGGACTGTCCACCCCTTTCGGATGCTTCTCAGGCTTCTGTTTGAGACTGGCCTCAACCCAGTGTGGCCCGCTCTCTGGGACATGGCGAAAGAGGTAGATCGCCTCACCGTCAGGATCATGGCTACCATGGTGCTCATAATGGTGCATCAACCAGATTGGATTCGCCCTTCTCATCGGCATCCTATATAGCTCATTACGGCCATAAGCATCTTTGGAGAGAGCAGCCCAGCTCCTATTACTCTTATTTGCCAGCGTATTGTGACCGATACCATCCTGACGTCTGTCGATGGTCCGCATATTGGCCTTGACGTTCTCGCTCTCTGTCACGCTCTCCATCAGAATCGCATTACCATCATCCGTTTCAGTACCACTGTTCCCGGTCCCGCTCTCACTCCCAGTCACCTTATTACCGACGCTCTCCATCTCGTCCTTGTTGTTGGCCCCGATCTCCTTGCTGCCGGGCCATATCACCTTCACCTCACGTGTCTGCGCCAGTGTCTCGGCCCTCGCTGGACGACCAGCCAACACCTATCACTCCTGGTACTACGGTGGCCTCTTTGTTGATGCAGTCCCTCGTCTTACCAATTTTGACTTTTCTACTGATTTCGTTGGCACCTGTTCCAGTACCATCTTCGGTACCAATCTCGGTACTGGCTCCACCTGCTGTACCGATCTCGCTTCCTGCTCCGTCCGTAGTCTCCGATGCATCCTCAGCTACTTGAGCACAACAGCCTTGGTTGCCTCCGTCTTCTCCATTGTCTGGATCTGATAATTCCAGTGAGGATTCTATGGACTCAACTCCGCAATCTCACACCTCACCTCCGCTTGCGTTCGGGGAACAAACTCCAGACTCTGCTCCTGAGGAGGTGAAGCAGTTTTCTGACATCCTAGTAAGGATGGCTAATGCGTTGGGTCTTGACATCTCTGGCCTCGCTCCAACAGTACAGGACCCGGTTTTCCACTACGTCGATGCTCATCCTGCGACAATGGCTCTGATTCCATTCCTGCCAGTCTTACAGGAGGTACTCAAGCACCTGTGGTCTCAGCCAGCTTCCTTTCAGCTGATCTCTCATCGTTTGGAACATCTTTACTGGACCCAATGGAAGGATGTTGACTTTCTGTTCAACCATCTTACCCCAAATTCCATCGTCGTTGAGTCCTCACAAACTAAGGGTGGCAAGAGAGCTCATACGACTCCTCCTGATCATGAAGGTCATTGTCTGGATACTTTTGGTGACTGATTTTATTCAGCCTCTTCGCTGATTGCCAGGATTTCCAACACTCAGGGCTGCCTGGTGGCATTTCAACAAAACATATGGGATAGATTTTTTCCCTCTGATCTCTCATTTGCCCAATGACCACTGGGCTACTGCCATCCAGTTTTACAATGAATCTGTGGCACTTACAAATCAGCAGATCCATTCTTCCTGACACGCTGTTGAAGGTGCAGCACAAGTGATGGTGGGTGCGATCGCTTTTCGCCAATTTGCATGGCTTCGATCTGCTGGCCTGACTGAAGATATTCGGAAGAGGATCGAAGATCTTCCTTTTGATGGTCAGGGCCTCTTCCATGCAACTACAGACAATGCCATGGACCATCTAATGAAAGCTTGTCTAATGGCGAAAGAGATGGGTTTCCATCCATCAATCCAGTCTAGAAGATCCTCCTCGTTCCGCTCTTCGTGGAGATGCTCTTCCTACTCCTATAGGTCACATTCTCCATGCCACTCCTCTCAGCCATCTTCATTGCCAGCTTCTTCTTCTCGTCGATCCTTCAGATGCCATCAACCATCCTCGAAGAAGTCTTCTTCTGCCCCGAAGTCCCAGTTTTTACTTCCCTTGCAGGTCACCACCGATACCACTCTTCCACCTCCTAAGCCATCTGTCCAAGACCCCAGGACTTGGTTGCCATTTCAACATCTGGCGCACCATCACTTCGGACTCCTGGGTGTTAACCATTGTCTGTCTTGGCTATGCCATCGAGTTTCAAAATACTCCTCCTCTCGGTGTCTTCTACTGCACACCTTCCAGTCCCACTCTTCTCGAGGAGATCAATACCTTTCTTCACAAAGGGGCCATAGAACAACTGCCATCTTCAGCCAGATCCACTGGCTTCTTCTCCCGGTATTTCACCGTACGGAAGGCAGACAGCACTCTCCGACCCATTCTGGACTTCTGGGTGATCAGCTCCTTCGTCTCCTCCCGGAAGTTCAAGATGGTCACCCTCTTGTCCATTCTGCCTGTCCTCAAGTGCTGGGATTGATTTGCATCCATAGATCTGCAAGACTCCTACTTCCGTATCACTGTTCGCCCCCAGCACAGGAGATACCTCCGCTTTGCATTTGACGGTGTCTGTTACCAGTATAAGGTCCATTCAGCCTGTCCACTGCCCCCAGAGTCTTCACCAAATGTTTAGCCCCTGTGGTATCTTACCTCCGCATGAAACACGTCATGGTATATCCCTACCTGCACGATTGGTTATTGGTGGCGCCCTGCAAGCAGAAGTTATATGAGGACATTCACCTTGTTCTTTCCCTTCTTTCCGATTTCAGCCTCAGGGTGAATCCCAAGAAGTCCCACTTGGAACCTACACACACCCTAGATTTCACTGGGGCCACTCTGGACTCTACTTCTGCCATGGCGTTCCTGCCGATGAAACACATGCAGGTATTGTGTCGAGTCACGGCAGCGGTTCTGCACAGGCCGTCCATTTCCGCTTGCCACATTCAGCAGCTTCTCGGATACATGGCAGCCACAACCGTGGTCACTTACCTGTCTCGCCTCTGTGCCCCCCCTCTCCAACACTGGTTCATCAGGAATTTTGACCCTCTCCTCAACGATCAGCATCGAATCCTGTGGATCTCTCGTCCAGTCAGGGATTCCCTCTACTGGTGGCTGTCTCTGCACCATCTGCTGTGCGGAATGCCCTTTGCCAAACCCCATCCATCCCTCACCACCGATGCATCCCTCCTCAGCTGGGAAGCCCACTGCGGTCACCTCTCCATTCAGGATCACTGGACCAGACTGGAGAAACATCTGCATATCAACGCATTGGAGCTCTTTGCAATCTTCAAGGCCCTTTTGGCCTTCCAGAATCTCCCGTCAGATGGACTGTACAGATCCTGTCCAACAATATGACAGCTGTTTGTTACGTCAACCACCAGGGAGGCACCCACTCATCCACACTGCTCCATCTGGCGCTGCAGGTGTGGGATTGGTGTGTCCCACTGCGGATCCACGTGATTGCAGTCCATCTAATGGGATGAAACAATGCGACAGCGGACACGCTCAGCAGAGACACAGTGTACCATCACAAGTGGTCCCTCTCCGGCACTGCTTTTTGCCGGATTGTGCCCTGATGGGGCACCCCATTCATCAATCTCTTTGCCATCTACAAGAACAGCAAGTGTCCCCGCTATTCCTCCAGAGTGGGAGTGGGACGCCACTCTCTCGGAGACGCATTCCAGTTCCCTTGAGACAAATGGTTCCTTTACATCTTTCCCCCATTTCCGCTCCTGGGCTGAGTGGTGGCCAAGATTGTTGTGGACAGGGCAGACGCCATTCTCATAGCCCCTTACTGGCTGAGACAGCATTGGTTCAGTCCCCTTCTCACCATCTCCCAGGGCCGCTGGATGCAGCTGCCATGCACGCCCGACCTCCTCTCCCACTCGGACGGTCACGTGCTTCACTGAGACCTCCCTCACCTCCGCCTGCACGCGTGGAGGATAACTTTCTAGATTCTCCTACCATCCAGGCAGTCCTCACAGCTGCCAGGAAGGAATCCACGTGCAGGTCTTATGACTACAAGTGGTGCAAGTTCACTGCCTTCGTGGATGCCTGCAGTGAGGCTCCTTCTCTGGCCTCCCTATCTACAGTGCTTCATTTCCTCCTGTCTCTATGAGAACAAGGACTGGCCTTTTCCTCTCTCAAAGTCTATCTCTCCGCAATTGTAGCCTACCAACCACGTGATTCTCCTTCCTCGGCTCTCTTCAGGAATGCTACAGTCAAGCAGTTCCTCAAAGGCCTTCAGCATCTCTACCCTCCTGTTGCCCTGCCTCTTCATCCATGGTCACTGTCTCTTGTCCTTTCCCAACTTACACACCATCCGTTTAAACCCATGGCCACATCTGATGACCGCCTCCTAAAAACGGCATTCTTGGTTGCTGTTACATCAGCAAGAAGGGTGGGAGAACTGACTGTGCTACGTTCGGACGAGCCCTTCCTGGTGTTCCACAGGGACAAGCTGATCCTGCTCCCGGACCTCTCTTTTCTCTCTGAAGTCGTCTCTGACTTCCACCTAAACCAAGATATCATTCTGCCAACTTTCTGTCCTGACCCATCCTCGTAGAGCATTCTCTACACTCACTTGATGTGTGTCAGGCCCTAGCCTTCTACTTACAATGTACTTCAACCTTCTGCCTTACTCCCCACCTTTTTGTCTGCTATGGTGGACATCAGAAAGGTCATAAAGTATCTACCCAATGCTTCTCTAAATGAGTTGTCCAGATGATTCACCTTGCCTATGAACCCGCTGGGCAACCGCCTCCATCCCCGCTCCACACCCAATCTACCAGGGCTGTGGCCTCTTCGGCAGCCCTTCTCAAGGGAGTTCACCTGCAGGAGCTTTGTCGCGTGGCTACGTGGTTGCAGCCTCTGACCTTTGTCCACCACTACTGCCTTGATTGCAGAGTCCGGTGTGATGCCCGCTTTGGTCGTGCAGTGCTGTTCTCCATTCCCTAGGACCTGACCCGCTGTCCAACGGTAAGCTACTTAATCTCCCATTGTGTGAGGCACAGAGACCACGAAGAAGAAGAACAAGTTGCTTACCTGTAACTGTGGTTTTTTGAGTGGTCATCTGTGCCCTCACACACACCCGCCCAGCCTCCCCTCTTTCAGGTCCCTTCTTTGGCGGACTTCAAAACTGAGGAGAGACCGTTAGCTTGGTGGAACTGAGCATGCTCAGTACTGAGTGGGGAGGGGCTCCTGCCAAGCTGCTCAGCTCTGGAACTTTCCAAAATGTTACTGCACAAGCGCAAAGATTCCCATTGTGTGAGGGCACAGATGACCACTTGAAGAACCACAGTTACAGGTAAGCAACCTGTTCTTCTGTCAGCTTCCTCTTCCATATCTATACGTTAACCATTATGGTCTCCCTTCCTAAATGAAAAGAGGTGGCATGAAACTTAATAATACAGTGGAAGTTAAAGTAGAGGCTGGATGTCTATCTAGAATATACTGCCAAGTGGCAAGGGGCAGTCTTGGAAAGATCCCACCTCTTACTTTACAACATCTACTTCTGGAGTTGGGGAGCAAATCAGCATAGTGGGGGGCAGTAATGATGGCCTAAAAACTAGATCAAGGTCAGAATGATTTCCAGACTTTCAGAATTTCAGACTTCCATGGTTGTAGAGGAAATTTGTTGTTCCAAACTGCCTGCATTTCTGGCCATTCAAATGTTCTCTTTTATTTATATGAATATCACCCTGGGTACCACTACCACCATCACCACTATGGCTGATAGGATAATAGGTAACCCTTATGATTCCAGTCTCATTTGGGCCAGTTGTTGGCAGAGGAAGCACCCATCAATCAAAGCTACATTTCCAAAGAGGGAAATCCAGTTTCATATCTCATGGGCTTGTGGGTGCGATTTTTCTCTTATAATCTGATGCCACTTTATTCATTTAAACATGCTTCAAGAAATAATCCTGCTAACTGTGCTTTAAGTGGTGGCAACATAAGGAATAGTAAAAGTTTGTGTTTCTGAGCATGCTATTGTATCCATTTCTTGAGCCTTACATGGGATATGGTAGGCTGGCACAGCTGGTAGGACACAGGAGATGCTATGGGACAGTTTGATGGCCTTTGTTTTCAGAAACCCCCTCATATACTAAGATAAAAAGAAAAGAAGAGGTAGAGAAAAAAGGAAGCATCACCTTTAAGACTGGTTTTTATTTTAGCATGAGCTTTTGTGGATATCAAATCACTTCTTCAGATGCAATACAGAATGATATTAAAAGCTTGAGTTATTAAGGGTATTTACACAGCTATGAAAATGTAATAGGATTCAGAAAAATACAAAACATTACTCTATATACTAGGTAACACAAATGCTTGCAGGCATACAGCATCCCTTACCCAAAGATGGTGTGGGACACCTAGTGGGAGGCTACAGGCTGCCTTCTTAAACATCAAAATGGCTTTAGGTTTGGGGGAGTGTATGTTTTAAGAACGTAAAATACTAAGATGTCACTGCCCCAAAAACCTATAGACATTTGCCTTTTCCCCAAGACTGGCACTCAGGAAAGCTTACAAATAAAAATGATAACAGTATCATTAAAAAAAATGTACAAGTCAACATTAAAATAGGATTGAACTATCAACAACATAATTTAAAAATACATATAAAATATAAAAAGCAGTTTAAAAAGAGTACAATTTAAGACAATATAGCACACTTTTAAAAGCCCTTTTTAAAAATTCTTATAATTGCAGTCATATGTCCCTGAAAGTTTGGATAGGAAATGAAAGTCTGTGTGCATCCATGAAGATCTGTTTCACATGGCTCACAGTATTTATCAAGGGAGAGCAGCCTGGTTCAGAGAAATTTTTATCTCATCCTTGCAATAACTGGCCCCATCAGTCAAGCCAAAATGGGCTGATCTTGGGGTTTCCGTATCAGTTTGGAGTTTTGACTTTTGCATTTTGATATATTTTTTAAAACTCCTACAAGTTCTTCCTGAAATACCAGGGATGGGGCTGTACTTCTGTTCCTCATCACTCTAGCTTCCAGTCAGGAAAATTCTATACCAGGACTGTCTAATCCCCATGTTTTAAGCCGTGAGGGCTGGCAGCATCCATATCAGTGAAGCAATGAAACCTAACATAAAGAGGTTTCAGCCTGTACCCATGGTATGAATGCCTGGACCCATGGTATGGGCTGGATGTGCAAAAACAAACTGAAACGATATCGTGATAAAATGGAGGTGCTTACTATTAAGGGACCTGACATGGGCTTGGAGGTGTATCAGCCAGTCCTGGATGGGTTTACACTCCCCGTGAAAGACTGTGCTTATAGCTTGGGGGTGCTTCTGAATCTGTTGCTCCAAATAACAGCCTAGATAGATGAAACAGCCAGGAGTGCTCACTATCAGCTTTAGCTGATAATGCCAGCTGTGCCCTTTCCTAGAGCTAGAGGATCTAAAGATGCTGGTAACCTCAAGGCTGAACTTCTACAATGTGCTGCACATTGGGCTACCTCAGTACCAACTCCAGTTAGTGCAAAACATGGCAGCCAGATTAGTTACCCGTGTATCTAGGAGTGATTATGTCAAACCTACATTAAAATCACTCTACTGGCTGCCAATTAGTTTCTAAGCAAGATACAAAGTGTTGGTTGTCACCTCTAAAGCCTTACATGATTTAGCCCTAATTTATATACAGGACGACCTTCTCCTCTATACGCTGCTCCATACACTCAGGTCTTCTGGGGAACATTTACTTCCATCATCCAGGACCAGGCTGGCAATTGTTAACCCGAGGACTTATTCATTAGCTGCCTCCCAAATTGTGGAATGACCTGCCAGAAGAGATCCAACAGCTGGATACACTGTCTTTTGAAACAGCTAAAACAGATCAGTCTCTTCTGGCAGGCATATCCAGATGGTTCTTAAATTATGACTTTTTAAATTACAAATTGATTGTTCTTAATATGTATGCTTTTTAAACTGATGTTATGCCCTTTTAACTGATTATGTATTTTTAATTGGTGTTTATGTTTTAATTGTGTTATGTGTCTGTTTATTGCTGTATGTTAATCTGTTGTTCCCTGCCTTGATCCAGATGGAGAGGCAGAGAAGAAATAATAATAATAATAATAATAATAATAATAATAATAATATAGGATTCAGCCCCTTCAGTAGCTACTTGGGTGGTGGTGGTGGTGGTGGTGATGATGACAAATAATAATAATAGTAGTAGTAGTAGTAGTAGTAGTAGTAGTAGTTGTTAATCGTCGTTATCATCATCATCATCACCACCACCACAACCACCACCCAAGTAGCTACTGAAGGGGCTGAATCCTATTGCCCAAGTAAGTTTTGTGCCTTGCATAGGATCCTTTAAAGTTTGGACTAAAATACAGAGCAGATTCACTATGCCACTTCTATGGGAGCCATCAACCACCACTGCTTTTGGGATGGACATTAACAAGATCCATTAATTTATCTTTGTTAGCTCCCTTGATTTCTTACAGAGGACAAGCAGGATATAACTGTTTGGAATGAAATAAATGTCAGAACTGTTTCAATATTTCCACAGCTCTTTCTTTGCTGGCTGACTCTGAGACTCTTTGAGCAGCACCAGCGCTAATGGCAGTTGTGGTGTTTGCCAATGGCTGTGTTTGATTTTCCTTTCATCTAATCCAGATCAATCCTTTCCTAAAATCCTATCCCTTCTTTCTTATCTCTTCTTTACCCTTGCTTTCATTTGCATGTGTACTCAGTTTAATCTGTGCTTTTATTAGGCAAGTCACTTCCCTTCTTTCTTGCCCACCCACACAGAGCCCCAGCCCCAGTTTCACTTGATTTTTACTTCAGTGTTACTTGTCCATCTGTCTGACTGACTGTTTGGAATTGTATTGTACTGTGTGCCAAGTTCTGTTGTTGTTGTTGCTGCTGCTGCTGGGTGCCTTCAAGTCGTTTCTGACTTATGGTGACCCTCAGGCAAACTTATCACAGGGTTTTCTTGGCACAATTTGTTCAGAGATGGGTTGCCTTTGCCTTCCTCTGAGGCTGGGAGAGTGTGACGTGCCCAAGGTCACTCAGTGGGTTTCCATGGCTGAGCAGGGTTTGAACCCTGGTCTCCAGAGACATAGTCCAATAGTCACATCCCTACACCATGCTGGCTGTCTACATTCTCCTTAAGCTCTCCCAAGTCCTACACTGCGTATATTTTTAAAAAGTGTCATTCACACTAAGATTTAAATAGGAGCATGGCAAAGTTTTTCTTGCTCCCACCCCTGGGGCAGTTTTAGGAGAGAAGGAGGCCATAGGGGCCAGATTACATCTTCCCTCTCTCAGATACTGTCTTTATCCACAACTCCGTAACTTTTGCCCCCTTACTCTCAGATGTAGTAGGGGTCATCCCCTCAGAAAGAGCTGCTGCATCTACAGCAGGCCTGCATAACATATGGCCTGGGGGTCACATGCGTTCCGCCAAAGGATTTTATGCGGCCCGCATCACTTGTGAGTGCGAGGGCCAAAAAAGATTGCAGCAATTAGTTGCTGATGGTTTTGAATGAAGCCGGCTGGGCTGTTCCCTCCTCCTTCCCTCCAGGGGGCAGCAGAGAGCCGAGCTGATGCTACCTTTTGTCCTTGCACAAAATGGCAGCAGTTGCTTCTTGGCCTTCTTTTTCCCTTGGATGGGCGGTGAGGACAGAAGTGCCTGGGAAAAAGAGAAGACCAGCTGGGGCTGGAGGGGGCAGGAAAGGAGGTGGTCTTCTCCTCCCTGAGCAAGCCAACATGAACTGTTACACTGCAAACTGGGACCCTTTGGGGGAAGCAGCTTATTACAGGTCAGTGTCCTCATTCACCCCCATCCCTCCTAAATTGCATTGGAAAAAATTTAATTGCATTTAAAGATTGCATTTTAAAATGCAAGTTAGGTCTATTTTGGCTTGCATCCTCATAAATCACCACCACCATCTGGAATTCCCTGTCTTTATTCTCCAAATCTATTTTCTTTCCCCTTCCTCATAAATAATACTTTTTTTCTGCTACTTCAAATTGTTCTCCTGCCCTTTGATCTTTTGCAAATCTTTTGCAAATTACACACTGCTACATTTCTTAAGGCTTCTTGTCTTTTCAATAATCCTATTTATCGGTTTTGTGTAATCACAATTGCCACATCTGCATTATCTCAGTCATCCTAACAAAAGGTCAAGACGGTAAGACAGTGGCCATTTCTGCCCTATACTATAATAGTGCTATTATTCCACATCCTTTCAACATCCTATGGAAGCCTAGGGTTTGCAGTTTAGGGAGGGGCCTTTAGAATTCTCAGCCAGAGAGCTCTTTGGCCTCAGGAAACTACAAGCCCCTGAATTCCACAGGATGGTGAAACTGGAATAATAGCACTATCACGGTGTAGGGCAGAAATGGCCAGTGTTGTCATTCCCCGTGTTGTATATTGGTGATGGTGGGTGAAATTTAAGGAAGAAGGTTTCCCTAAGATTGCTGGATGAGTTTGTAGCAGAGGCAGAATTTGAACTTTTCAGCCATGGAAAGCCACTGGATGACCTTGGGCGCCAGAAAATCCAGTGATAGGTTTGCCTTAGGGTCGCCATAAGTTGGAAACGATTCAAAGACACACAACAGCAATAATTCACCGAGTCTACTCTGGTGAGATAAAAGCTTACCCAGAGTTCAAAAGGATTGTTTTTTAAGACTATAACTCCCAGAATTCCTCAGTCAGTAATCATGCTACCTGGGTTTTGGGAGGTTGTAGTTCACCAAAAGGAACTTTTGTGAAGCTCTTTGAAAGGATGTCACATAAAAGATGGAGCAAGCTTGTTTTCTGCTGCTTAAGAGATTAGGGACCTTTCCATACTACGCTGTTATGGTGCTATTATTCCATTTTCATCATCTTGTGGAATCCTGGGATTTGCAGTTTAGGGAAGAGTATTTAGAACTCTCAGCCAGAGAGCTCTTTGGCCTTAGTAAACTACAAACCCCACAATTCCATGGGATGTTGAAAGTGGAATAATAGCACTATGGAAAGTGTAGTGTGGAAAGACCGTAGGACACAGAGGAGGCTTCAAACTGCAGGAAAAGAAGTTCCACCTAAACCTTAGAAAAAACTTCCCTAATTTCTCTTTTTTTATAATATGGTTCATTTTATTTGCAAAATAGTTTAATATTATTAATTATTATGTATTATTATATATTATACATTATTAATATTATTATAGTTTAATATTATTAAATTATACTATAATTTATTTTGCAAATAAAAAGCATGATTATACCATTATACCATTATTATAACTTTATTTGGAAAATCTGCAGCCTATTAAATTTCGACCTTTACCTTCTGCCAAGTTGTGCAGGTCTGATCTACAGGCATCATCTAATTTTGCCACCAAATAAACAATATATAAAATTTGGAGCCAAGGCATGATGATAATTTTAAAGTATTCAAGTGGATAGCAAACACAAATGAAAGGGATATCTCCCATCTGCAACCTAAAGGGATTAAAAAACTGGCAAGTTTGTAAGTCCTAGGTAACATTCTGAGATAGTCAACCAATTAATATTAAAAACTACTTTGCCCTTAGGGCACAGAAATATATTTTCGCACCTAAAGTTTCCAGTAACATTATTACCATCTAGCAGCAAGTGTTTAGGTGTAGTATTCAGTAATATATGTGTACATTATTTATTATATATTATATATACTAATACAAAAGAGTTAACATTAATATAACACATCTGTTGTTTTTTTTAAAAAAAGATCTGATCTTATCTGTTCACTTACAGCAGGGTTAAAATCTTGTGGCCTTCCAGATGTTGAGCTGCAGCTCCTAGCATTCCTCACCATTGTCTGTACTGGCAATGGCTACTGGGAGTTGCATTCCAACAGCAGCTAAAGGTTCACACTCCTGAATGATGGGCAGGGCTGCCATAGACCACTTGCATTGCACCTGTCCATCCTATAGGCTGCTATCTGGCCATCTAACGAACAGAGTAATGCTCCTGTAACTTATTTATATCCTGTAACTCTAGTAACTTTTATATATTGCTGTTGTGGAAGAACAGACCTGGGTGTAATGTCTGCTAGAAGAAGTGCAGAGTCCAGAAATCTCTTCAGAACCATCTAATAATAGTCACTCTGATCTCGTTTCAAGTGCTGACCCAGAGACCTGCAGTTCTCTTGTGTTCAAGGAAGTTTTTCCAAGCCAACCAGCCTTGGGCCCAAATGGCATCTATATTCATGGTTAGGGAGTGTAGGGGTTTTTTTTCCCAAGCAGTGCTTTAATTAGTTCTCTGCATATTCAAATAGGCCCTTGGTTCACTTAAGCTGCATACTTGATAGAAATTTCCATTTTTGAACAAGGTCAGCAGGTGCCTTCCAATTGTCCAGTGACTTCTATTAAAATGCAAACATCCATCTCCCCCCTCCCCACACATGCGCATCATATTCCTCCAATTAAAATTAGCTTTAGGCAGTTGTTCTGAATAGACTCCAAGGCGCTGAGAGAAACTGACAGAGAAGTTGTTGAAAGAATGTTTGACTGACTGAAATACTTTTGCAGAATTATTGTTTTCCAGCAGTGGAGGGAGAAATGTCCTGAAGTAGGTGGCTCTCTCTTATCGCTCCGATAGGCAGGAAGCAGACTTTGAGGAAGTCACCACAGGGCAGAGCAACCCCCAACACTCTGAGTCCAGTTCCTGGCTCTTCTCGCAGTAGGCCATGTCTGGAGCTCTTTGCTTTTCTGAGTGCTATTTTTACCTCATTTTCTTTGTTTTTTCCTCACAGTCTTCACATATCTATCTCCTTGGCTGCTGACACACACACACACAAAAACGCTCTTTCACCTGTCCTTTTCTGCCTTCTATTCTATATTAACTAGACATTAGGAGAGACTTTTGTGGATAACTTTGTGCAGGTGCTATGGCTAGTGCTGGCGGTGCTGAGGACAGTCCTGGGATGTTGGGAGACTCCCTGCCACCCACCACTTCTACTGGGCTTGTAGCATCCAATGCCCCAGTGGTGGAATATTTCAAAAGGAAGGGAGAATTGGTGTGGTTAGAGGAGAAAGACCCCTCCATCTTAGACTCTTAACACCACGTGTTGGAAGAGCTGGGCCTGAATTGGACCTTGGGAAGCAACGAAGGATTGCACTGAGCAGAGGGTCAAAAAGACAATCTATCCTCTCTGCCCCCTCGGGAGCAGGCCAAGAGCTTCATTCAGAGTTCTGCAAAAGAGGCCACAGCCACTTCATCTCAATCAGTGGTTTCCCACCAAAACATACAGTTGACCACCACCCTCACCCCTGCTTGCCATCACGACCTGCTCCGCTACAGAGAGATCACAGAGAGGGCTGTCAGGAGTCGTTAAGGTGAGGGGAATCCTCTTCATCAGCCCCATTTTCTCCTAAAGGGAAGGATTCGGCAATCTCTAATTCTGAATGTGGGCTTCTTCACTTCCAAGGGCTTTTAACACAGGTCCCATTTTGGTAAAGGTGCGAAAGCTGATGCAACAGCCGTTTTAAGTGAGAATGTTAAAAATAAGGGAAAGAGGCAAGCAGAGGCTGGATCTCAAAGCCCAAGTACTAAAAGAATAAAAAGAAAGGCCATGTCTGAGTACATTCCTCAGATGAGGAATGGGAAGGCGGTTCAGTCTCTTCAATAAGGACAGAGTGTGAGGAAGGGGAACTTTCTGAGGAGAAGGATGACCAGGCCACAGGGGCAAGTCAGCAAGACTTTTTCAGACTGAGGACTTTGGGCTTTCACTATGCAAGAATCTTGGACTTGCCTTGCCCCACACCCCCCGACTAATAGCCTGAGGATTCTGAACTCCCACAGAAAAAGAGTGATTCTTTCCCCATCTTTCCTCAGATATCCCTTTTCCAGCAGACTTCATGAATGTGGTCAGGGAGGAATGGGCCAAACATGCCACAGTATGCCCGAATCCCCTGTCTGTAAAGAGGTTTAATAACTTGCCTAAGCAAGTTACGGCAAACTACAACCTCCATTGGTCGATGCCCCAATGTCTGCTCTTGGCTCTTTGTCCATTTATGCCAAGCGTGAAGAAGATAGCTTAAAGAACCCTGAAGAGATGACAGCAGCATCAACAACAACAACAACAGTGGAAACTTATCTTCCGGAAAGAAGAGCAGAAAATTGCCCCAATCCTGGCTGTTCATCACAGAAGGTGGGAGGACACCATAACAGATTACTGGGTGCTCGCAACTCTAAAAAGTGGCTTTTTGGTAGACTTTACACCACTCATAAGTCCTAGGCCCTCAGCATCAGGCTCCAAGCTACAGTATCACTACACAGCTGTGGATGTGTAGAAAAGCATTCTGCTAAAATGTGAGGATGTTCTCAGGCTTCCCCTGTCTTTTCATTTAGTGCAATGTGACGTGATGACCTTGAACAATGATGACATGAGGAGTGTTACATATTCAAAGTCAGGAACCAGCCACCCCCGCTCCCACTCTCACTAATGCCAGTTTGAGAGGAGTTCTTGGTCTTCAAAAATGCTTCTGAATGTACACTGTGGTGTCATCTTGTAATTAAATGGCACAGAGCCATTTGTTTGCCTCTGAATAAGAGATAAGGGCTCCAGCTCTACTTCAAAGGGAAAAAAACAGCACAGAGTTTTGTAGCACCTTAAAGGCTTGACAGACTTTATTGTGGCATAAAGTTTTGTGTACCACCATCCCCTCCATCAGATGCATGACGCATAATCAGAAATTGACAAGTGTACATAAATACACGGTGTGGAGCAAAGTCAACACAGAGCAGGGTCAGAGAGAAACAAAATGCAGAAAGGACTGTGACAATTAGGCAAAAGGCAATAGTTTCAGTGGCAATTAGCAAGACAGTGTTGGTGACAGCACAAACATGCAAAGTGGATTTATACCCAGGAAAAACTCATGTGCAAAAATAAAAACCAGTTAGCCTTAAAGGTGCTGCCACATTTCTTTTTCTATCTTCCCCCTTCCTTCCTCCTTGTTATGCTGCAAGAGACCAACATGGCTACTCCTTTGAAATTCTGTACAGGTAAACTAATTAAAACATGTATTGAAACGAGAAGGATGCAGGTGATAGAATAAAATCGCTTTGTGAATTTGTAATTCAGTGTTTTCCAGGCTGGAATCTCTCTTTGACAATCGTTTGCTTGAAGATGATCACCTTAAGATCAATTACTTTGTGATGTGTTACATTGAAAGATTCCCTTATTAGCTTCTGGGTTTCCCCATTCGTGATATGAGGTTTGTATCCATTTATTCTTTTGGAAGGAGAATGGTCTATGGTCTGCGTATGCAGAAAATCACTGAAGATTGTAACAGGTAGAATACCGTACTCCATAGTCTCTTGAAGCAGTACATTCAGTGATTTATTTGAAAGGATGTGCTGTTTCTTATGTTTCAATAGATTGAAAAAAGATCAGATGGTAAATGAACATGTGATGTTATGTCATTAGAAACAGGGATAATGTTGACATCTGGGCTTGTTATAAAGTCTTGCCCTGTGCTCCTATCCTTGTTTTCTGACTTGTAACTAATGAGTAGATGTCTTATGTTTGGAGCCATCTGTAAACAATGTATGAATTCTACATACGGTTATGAAAGCTGGACAGTGAAGAAAGCTAATAAGAAGAAAAACCTTCATTTGATATATGATGCTTGAGAAGAGTTTTATGGATACCATGTGTGATAATGGGGTCTCCCCATTATCTAGGTAACAGAGCTTAAGGAAATAGTCCTCCCTCGGGCATACAAAGGATTAATGGACTGCTAGGGTTAGGTTACATTGATTGGAAGTCACATGAGATAGGTCACATGAGATAGTTGTCCAGTCAGGGGGGAGAAAAGAGAGAATCTTCCAGATGCTTCAATGAGAATTGAAAAAAAATCCTCAAGAGACCATGAGGAGGGTGAGGGATGCCAGTAGAGGCAGGCAAGGCTGCTGCCTGGCCCTCCCCAAAATACCATCTCAGAAATGACCAACTGCTGTGGGTAGCTTAGAATGTGTCTAGTTAGCTGCATTAGAGCTTTGTTATCTTGGACAGTTTGGCTGATCTTGAGAATCTATCTGTGCTTATAACTACTTGTAACTATCAAGTGTACCTGGGGGAGAAGCCCTTTCATGAGTATTATTTTCTTGTTTACCTTGCATGTTTAAAATAAATACTTTTCTGTAAAGCCTCTATTCCCTCTCCATTCCCACACATTCCTTGGCGCATGTGTGGATAGGATTCCTCTCACGCCAATGGGGGAGGTGAGGGAAGGGAAAGGATCTTTGAACATAGAGACTGTGAATTCCCAAGCAACATTCCACTGCGTTGCTGTAGAGTGGGCTAAGTCAGTGGGTGGTGGCGGTGTGGAATTAAGAGAATTTGCAGAAAATCCCTAGCTCCTATTCAAGGCCTAAGTCAGCACTGAGAGGGAAGAGGGCCCTACATAGATGGATGGGTCCAAGAACAAATCAAACCTGAACTCTCACTAGAAGTGAACAAGACCAAACTGAGGCTGTTGTACTTAAACATGTCATGAGATGACATGACTCACTAGAAAAGACAATAACGCTTGGTAAAATGGAAGGCCATATGGAGAGAGAGAGATGGCATTACAGATGGATTGATTGAATTGAAGAAACCACAGCTGCCCGGAGTTTGCAAAACCTAAGCACAGCAGTTCATGATTGTGAGTCTTAGAGGTTTCTCATTCATGGGGTCACCCTAAGTCAAAGTTGGCTTGTTGGTAAATTACAATAAGCGTTCTATAAACAAAGACAGACCTACCACCAAAGGCTTGTAAGAGGGAAATTTTTTTGTGTAGAATGGGCTCTGACAGAAGAACGAAGTGAATGCAACTGCAAAATTAGGTAAGCAACAACCAACTAGAGGGAATTTCATCCTGCTCGTGAGATGCCAGATCATAAAGCTGCTTTCTGCACAAGTTGTCTGCGCACATGTTCACTGGTCTACAGGTGGTTTTCTTTAAGAAATTGCCATGTGTACTTGTTCTCTGGAAAAGTGGTCTTCTGTACACACATGTGGCTGTATTCCTAGCCTGTCCACATGGCTCTGATTGTTCACACATGAGAGCAAAGAGATGCACAAAATGAAATTCATAATTGAACAGATTTCATGAAATCTTATGGTGCAAAATGCCAGCATTTTATAAGATACTCATTGATAACTTTTCTATTTCTTGGAAATAAATTTTATTCCTACTTCACAGTTAGTTCAGACCTGTTATTAGCTCAAAGATCTGTAAGATATCATTTTAATAAGAAGATGCAAAGAAGACATTAGGAACCTCACAGAAGCCAGTTGAAATTTTACACAGTTTTTGCATCTACTTAATTTAGATCCTTTGAGATTTCTCAACTCAGTGGAAATTTTAATTAAAACATTCCTCTAGTGCCTACCCTCTGTCCATGTGAAGTGAGCATGAATTTAGCACTGGGAATTCCTGAATTCCAATTTTTTAAAAAACTGCAAATTACCACTAATTGAAATGCAGCAAAACCATTTGGACCATCAGCAGCCTCATAAAATGCAAATTTGAGATTGAGTGATCCTACAAAATATTTACACTTTGATTTTTGAAGCGGAAATTTGACTTACTCTCAACTTGAAGCTTAGTTCAGAATACTTGTTTGCAAGGTATAAATCCTGTGCAAGAAAAAGGTAGTGAATAATTCTCAAAACAATGTCCTTGCACATCAAACTAAGGCCATTTCCGCACTAGGCTATTATAGTGCTATTATTCCACTTCCAACATGGAATCCTGGGGTTTGCAGTTTATAGTGGGCTTTAGGCTTCTGTGGCCTTAGGCCCCTCCCTAAACTGCAAACCCCAGGACTCCATAGGATGTTGAAAGTGGAATAATAGCACTATAACAGCATAGCGCAGAAATGGCCTCAGTTTCCTTGTCTGTCCCTTGAATCCACTGCACAACCTGTTTCTATCTCAGTTCCTCTCTGATTTCCATGCTGATTCTTATCACCTCTTATCCTTCCCTTGCTACTTTTCGACCATCTCCAGGTTTCCCAATGTGCTGGGAAACTGCCACCTCTTAATCACTTGAATATGTCTGGGTAGCTTGAGATTGTTAATTAAGATAAATAGGAGTCAAGCTGATATAAAGCCTTCTGCACCCCCTTTTCTTATTTAATACAGAGATTGTAGCTTTCCTACCTAACTTTCCTAAAGATAAGTGACTTGTACATTAACAAGCAATTTGAGGCACATGTCCATCTAACCAGCACTGTTAAATAACAAAGGCAGATTCAAGGATATTCTTAAATAAGGGAAATATTTATTCCTGTAAAACACAGAAAATGTAACAAAATAAAAAAATAAACATAAGTATGCATTCCAGCTATGCCATGATTTAGGCAGAAATCCTGTGCATGCTTACCTGGGAGTGAGCCCAGTGAATTCACTGGGACATCTGAGTCAATATGTATAGGATTGGGCTTTAACCTTTAGAAATCTGAAATGCCAAAACTGGAAGTAATACATGCAATCACAAAAAATATTAGAAATAATGCTTTAATCAATCAATCAATCAATCAATCAATCAATCAATCTATCTGCCTGGTAGAAGAACTGTCAAAGCACTTTCCCTACTGGAGATGGAAAAGACAGCAGAGCAGCCAGGGAAAGGGGAGAAAATGGAATACCTCATGGATTAGGTGGTAGCTAAAGAGATTAGAGCACTAGTGGGCCATGGGAAGGAGACCTAGGGGAGGAGAGTGAGCAAATGTGTGGGGAGATTGGGTGAGAGTATAGCTCATGAGTAAGGAGGTATAGGGAAAGAAAGACAAAGTAGGCACATGCACATATGTGTCAGGTCCAGCCCAGTAAAATTAAAATGGATCTAATTGTATTTGCATTGTTTTTACATAGGATCTGCAAGCCACCATCAAATCACAAATCATGACAGAACAGAACCACAACAAACATGGTTCTGGAACTTTCCAACAGTACTGTGGTGCCAAAATCTGGATCTGAGGTATATAACTGTGATATTTTTGACAAGGGATGGCTTCAAACTGTCATCAAATCAAGGGCCATTTATGTGTCTCAGAATGTTCTGTGATTTGGTGACAACTTGTTGGTGTTCATAAAAAAAAAATCAGAATCTACAGCTTCATTTGATATTTTTGTGTCATGATAGTGCCATTCTGGCAAGTGCCAAATAAGTTACTTCTACAGCATAGTTACCAATGTAAGCTCTAATCCAGGGATGGAAATCAAAAGATGCTCCAGATGTGGTTGGACTGCATTTTCCAACATTCTTCAATATTGGTTAGGACTGCTGGGAATTGCAGTTCACCAGAATCTGGAAAGTTGCATGATTCCTATTCCTACTCTAATGTGGTAGTGATGGTGATGCCCTTGTAAAAATCTGGTCATTGATCCTTCAAAAAAAAAAAGAATCTGAGGTGTAATTCACCCATTGTCAGCCATTTTGTTGGTGGCACCCACAGCACTTGTTCAAAGTTCTAGTGTGTCCATAGGCCATAAAGTGTTGAAGTGCCTGCCATAGGGAGAGACATATTTCCTCACTCACAGAGATGCACATCTCATACCAATTGGTGATATCCAGGTGTTTCCAATTACAGCTCCCATAATCCCCTCAGAACAGCAATTGTTATGCTGGTTGGGGATGATGGATGTTGTAGTCTGACCCATCTGAGCAGCACTTGCCAAAGGCTGCCTTAAATCAACAGGTACTAGGCCATAGTTATTATGTTAACCTACCTTTTATCTGTCTCCACAAGATGATTATATTCAAGCTAGAAAAGTTAGCATCTCAGGGGAGTAAAGTGTTTCATTACCTAACAGATATTCTGAATTTTCTATGTATTATGTAAAACAGAGCAGATTTTTTAAAGATTATTTTTCCTGTTTCTTTACTGTTAATTAGCTATTCCAAAGACCAACTGAGGTGGAGGGAGAGAGGGAGGGAGCTGATTTTTTTAGATACTGGAGTCTCAATCAAATGAATTTGGTAATAGGTTTTATAAATTGCCTTCAGAGTCAATGCCAAGTAACTACAGATGATTATGGGGTTCAGACTCATGGGAACCGATATGTTAAAAAGTTTCCAGCAAGGAAACAGCTCGGTGTATTAGTGTGTCCTTCTGCTTTTAACTCTTTGCCTGGACAGAACCAAGCAGTCTACCTTCAGTGTACCAAAACTACTGCTATATTTCTGACCCAGCTGATTCTTTCTCTTCTGGATGGTGAAACGGTCACATAGTTATGCCACAGCATACGTTACCATGAGAGGGAGTGGAGGCCACCAATTTAAATGGCATTAAAAGAGAATTAGAAAAATTAATCCAACAAAGCTGTCATTGGATCCTACTGAAGGGGTGTTACTTGGGGAGTGTGCAAAATGAAGACATGACTCCTCCAGATGAGACTTCTGCCCATCATGAGAATTTCCTTTAGACTCCACATTTCTATCATTGCAGAGAGTAAGACATCGAAAATTATTTACAGCTAGAGCTCTTCTGTTTGTTGTGTTTGCATTCCCTTGGGAATTGCCTTCCCTTTTTCTTTGGAAGCCTAAACTCTGTTCCTAATGCTCTTCTGAAGTGTGAAGTTACTGTGGTACTAGAAATCTGGAGTAAAGCAGGAGCAGAATTCTTATTTGGAGGGCAATGACCTCATTTTGTCCCCCTAGCCTGATGGCTACATGTTGAGTATGTATGTTGCCTTCAGTATCCTGCTGCCTCCAGTATTTGAAGGTAGCACGTCTCTGACTGTCAGTTGCTGACGAAGAGCAGCAGGATAGATCCGTTGCCTTCATGCCTCTGCTTGTGTGCCCCCCCCCCACCCTGGAAGCATCTGTCTCACCGCTGTGGGAACATAATGCTGGGCTCCACAAGGCTTTGGGCTGATCCATCCTGGGCTTTTCCAGTTTCCTAAATTAGCAGAGTCATAGAGTCATCTACTATATAAAAGTCAATGTTTGTCTGCACGTTTGTCTATTTGTCTGCGTCAGCATGTGATTGGCTGTGTGAGGCGAGAAGACCTCCTGTGATTGGCTGGCTGTGAAGATTCCATGGAATCCTGGGGCTGGCAGTTTAGGGAGGGGCCTTTAGAATTCTCAGCCAGGGAGCTCTTGGGCCTCAGGCGGGTTGCTGTGGAGATGAGGCCTACCATCAGTAAAGATGCCAGAAAACTTTTGGGAGGCATATGTGAGAAAAATTAAAGTGACAAAAAACGACATAGCCCATTTCCACACTGCGCTGTTATAGTGCTATTATTCCACTTTCAACATCCTATGGAATCCTGGGATTTGTCGTTTAAAGAGGGGCATTTAAGAATTCTCAGCCAGAGAGCTCTTTGGCCTCAGTAAACTACAAACCCCAGAATTCCACTGGATGTTGAAAGTAGAATAATAGCATTTTAACAGCGTAGTGCAGAAATGACCAGAGTTACAAGGTCTTCACACAGCAGATTGTATGGGTTCCATATGTGAGGAATCTTAAAGTTGAAATTCAAAACAAAAAATGCTTCCAGAAATATGTAAAGCTATTGCATAAATTCAACAGAAAGTAAAAACAAACAAACAAACAAAAAACAGTACATCAACTTCACCAGACAACATAGATTGGATTGGGCACTATGAGGAAAAGTTACAGGTACTGGAATAGACTGGTTGCTATGAAGATGATGCCTAGCAGCAAGGAGGAGGACAGCGCATTCCCGCAGGAACCCGACCTCCATATGTTAACAACTATGAATACGGATTGGATTGGGGAATATGCGGAAAATTTACAGCTACAGAAGTAGGCCAGTTGCTGTGGACATGAGGCCTAGCAGCAAGGAGGAGGACAATATACTCCCTCAGGAACCCAAACTGTGTATGTAAATAACTCTGCATATAGATGGCATTGGGAAATATGGAGCAAAATTACAGGAAATGGAGAAGACAGTTTGGTGAGTTCTTAAGAGGAAAATAAAAACCCCGGGCAATGCCGGGTAAATACGCTAGTAGAATCATAAAGTTAGAAAGAGGCCCTATGAGCCATTGAGTCCAACCCCCTGCTCAATGCACATCTCCAGCTAAAGCATCTCCCGCAGGTAGCCCCCCAGCCTTGTTTCGAAGTTGTTCAGAGAAGGAGATGCCACCGCCTCTAGACAATTGGTTCCATCGACAAACTGTTCTTACTGTCAAGAAGTTCCTTCTAATGTTCGGTCAACATACAAACCTGTCTCCTTCCTCTCTGTGACAACCCTTGAGGTGTTTAAAAAGTGTAGTCCTGTCACCCTCAGTCTTCTCTTCACCTAGCTGCATATGCCCAGCTCCTTCAACCTTCCCTCATACTTTGTACCAGTACTTCATTGTGGCATTTTGTCTGTATTAGACCTCCAGTTAGCGCAAAGGACTTCTTCCCACGGGTCCAACAACTCTCCTGCCATGGAGACCTTATCTGCTAGGAGATCCATAGAACGGCTGCCGACATCAACTGACTGCCACGAATTAACAGTATTGTTATGCACGCTCTCCTTTGCCTTCTTTTTATCTTTTTTCTGATTTTTCAAACAACTTTTGTGATCTGATTTTTTTAAGAGAGTACGTGTTGTCCAATAATTTAAACAAACACACCCAATCTCTTTTCCTGTAGCATCGTGATTGATTAACCTTCTTACTTAAATTTTTGATATTTTTGCTTTTCTTCTGTTTTTTTTACAAACTCCCTTTAACTCAGCCTTACTGTTTTTTATAGAATGGGTCCTTGGGGATTGTTTTCTTGACCCTCTCGCAGACATGACTCCTCCTCTAAGGCCATTTGGTGTTAGTCTTCTCTCAAACACTGGATAATTTTCGGCTAAAGCTGTCAGCAATTTATTGCTTTCTGCGAGGAAATTTTTAACAAGTACAAGTTCCCCATAGATCATGAGAAGCCCCCCCTTGTAAAAGAATAGAGTTAAAGTCCAAATCCTCTGTTTGAAAGCATGTAGATTGCAACTTAGCATTTGGACCATTAGGCACATTGTAGCATGCAAGATCAGTAGCTGTTTTTGAGAACTCTTCTATCCAGGCAGCATCCTGAACAGTTTTAATATCGGAAGAGGATGAGGCTTCAACAGGAATATCGCCCCTTTTATGTATCTTGCTTTGATTTAAAGGGCAGTCCATAACTGTCTCTATGTGGGACAGGTGGGAGGCAGAATCGTGCAGAAGGTTTGATGTCCTCTCAAATGGCCAGTGTGCTTTTTCTGATGATCGACAGGGGTCAAGTGATTGTGCTTTCTCCACAAAGATGCAACTTTGCTCCGCAAAGCACAACTCAGATGCAAGGTTGGAAAGAGCTAGCTCTGCAGCAGGGCTCTGTGGCGCTTGTGATAGTCCTTTAAGATCCAGAGTCCAGTCCAACGCTGACCTTTGCAGGAAGTACCGCTTCATCTTCCACCACTTTATCAGCTTCCTTGGGAGCAAAAAACTGTGTGACTTTCATCTGGTCTTTTCTAGGATTCAAGGGGATACTCTCAAAAGCTGGCAAAATGCCTAAAGTTTTGTAGGCCTTTCTAGTAAGCATGGCTTATTCTCTCAAGAGCTCTTGAAGTATCCAAAATTCGCCCCAACAGCTTTAAGATCATTAAGTTTTGCAGACTCTTTCAGCCAACAACAGCCTCCTTTCACCAGAATCAGCTCCGGCAAAACAGCGAAACAGCAAACAACAACAACAAAAAATATCCTTCAAAGTTAGTTCCTCGGCCAAAGACAACAACTGTGGCCGACAGCTGGCTGAAATTCACCGAAGACACGGCAACTTGAAGAAACCCAGCATTTGTAGATAAGCATTAGAGAGCAAAGCAGAGAGTCAGAGTACGAGGCAAACAGTAAAAATTATAACAGAAAGTAAATATAAAAAGTGGAAATTGAAGAGAAGGCAACACGAGAACGGCCAAGCAATAAAACAACGAAGCTACTAAACCAAAGAAAAACAAACAAACTGCAACAGGGACTCTGACGGAGCTACCGACCCTGACGTCATCTTAACACCTAGCTCAGGTTCAACCATTCTCCTTTGTGGGCAGACAGCCTGGCCCGAGCACCATCGAATGAGGGCAGAAATAGTCACCAGGGACCTTCAGTTCAACCTCTAGCACCGAGGAAGCGTTAGTCAGATAATTCAGTTCATAACTCGATTATAGGGTGTGCTAAGAGGAAAAGGGACGCAAGACCACCCTGACGGTAGAGTTCTGCAGACCCCTCCCCCAAAAGAAAGGTAAATCCAGAGGGCTTCTCAAGCATGCTCATATGCTATAAAAAAAGGATGGGGAAATCCAGAGTGGCCAGGAGGTCTCATAAGGAAAGATAACTCCAAACAGGGCTGACCCTAACGTTACACAGAGTGAAGCAGCCACCTTGGGTAGCAAATCGTGGCAAAGAGGGCTTGAGGGATGCAGGTGACTGTGCTGCTCTCAGACACCGTGAAGGATGTCATTTAGTCACTAGCGTGGTGAAGATTCAACTGCCAGTCAGGGAGAAGACTCCATCTTGAAGTCTACTGCCTCCAAATACAGAGATGAGCAAGGCCTATTCTCCTCTTCTTTTTAGAAGATGGGTGGGAAAAGAACGGCCTCGAAGCCTGCTGCCCTTACCCCGAAACTCTCAGCCCCCTCCTTGATTTTTCTTTTTCTTTTTTTAAACATTGAGCATTTTTTAGGTGGTTTTTTTTGCCCCAAACACACCAAAAACACCCTCAAACTTGGTGGTTTGACTCCTCCACTATACCAGCAGCTTTCCTGAACCTTCAAAATTGGTTGCCCTGTGGCTGAAATGGCAACTAGAAATGATATAATGTCACCTTGGTACACCAGTGCACTGTTGTGGCCAATGATAGGGAGCAGGGGCAAAAATGGGCCCCCAAACCCAAAAGGTTGGCCACCCCTGCTTTAGAAGTCAGCATCTCTGCATTCTTGCAATCAAGCAACAAGGTTTTTATCTCTCCTAGAGAGCAACTAAGACCTATCTGGATATTCAAGCATGTCCGAAGACTGAAGTGGGGAAAAGGATGATTCAGGACTTATATAGAGGTATCTTGTGCTTTTGGATCCCTGCTGAAGGGAACACAGTGAAGTAAAGCTGATTTAAAATACATAGGCTTTCTTTGACATAGCAAGTGACAGGCCTCTGTGTTTACCACGCTCAAATGATGCACAGGAGTGGGACATAACTTACATTTTGCCTCCTTGACCAAACGAAGTAGCTGAGTGGTGCATCAAAGAAAAGTTTACATCTCCCTTAATTGCTAGAGATATTACAAAACTGAAGATGGAGTTCCTGCAAGTCTTTTACCTTATATAAGTCTGCCTGGACTACAGGCATTCTTCACCATTTCTTTGAGCTATATTCTTTGCTTTAGTTTTATGCTCTGTCAACGAGTCCAGAGATGTTTTCTTCTTTTTTGTAAATGACACCATTAGCACTGACATGTTTGCCTCTTGCTCTTGATAATTTGATTGAAAAGTAGGATGGGCTGTGCTCTGCTCAGAAATTGAAGTGCCTCATGTCTTCTGCATTGCACAGGATGAATATGGTGCCAAGTACCTGGGTGATGATGCCTCCTTCCTGCCTTGGCATGTACCCTAGCTCCCAGCCATCTGTGGGCTCTTTGCTTCTGCCCCTGTAATACCTTCACAGCTGGTACATTTCTTAAATAGGTTGGTATAAAGACAGCATAAATCTTTACCCCACTGCACTTTCCAACAACAACAACAACAACAACAACAATAAAATACTAAGAAAGAAAGAAAGGAAGGAAGAAAGGAAGAAAGGAAGAAAGGAAAGAAAGAAAGAAAGAAAGAAAGAGTTATCTGAACTCCCAGGAAGCTTGAGAAGAGGATGTGTACAGCAGGATATTCTGTTCCTCTAAGTGACTGGGGAACCCTGAGGCAAAGATGAATTTGAGAATCAAGCCTGGTTTCACCTCTAAATGGGACTTCGGCTGGATAGCTGATTTCTCTGCAGACGCCTACCTCTGGGAATGTCTGCATCATCCTTGGCCAATGCCTACTGCTTCTTAGAGAGCCCCCCTTCACCCTTGCCTCAAAGGAAGCATTCCTAATGCAAACCAGGGGACTCTATGTGAAGCATCTAATAGAATTCCATCTTATAATCCATAGTGGTTTATATTGTCGGAAATGGGGGTCAGCCATTCCTCCTTTGCATGAGAATGCTAAGTGTTATTGCAGTCTTGGAACTGAATCTAAACTACCACAGACCTCATAGTCACAACATCTAGTGTGATTTTTGGATTTTTCTCCCCCCACCCACACCTGCAGTGGAGTTACAAGATAGGCTAGGTACAAGATTGCCCCTTCAAATAAGAATTCTGTCCCCCAACAAAATTTTTCTTCAGTCCCCAAATTTCTAGCAGTCATTTCCTCTCCCATCCCTCTTAGTTCATGAATTCTAGGAAATTCAAAAGCTTGAAAAAACAGTAATAGCATTTTGAGTCATCTTAATGGTGTTGTTCAACTGAGGATTTGGTATTTTTACCCCCTGATATTTCTGATGAATGTATTCTCCCTCTCTTGCCACACAAAATGTATGCCTTTTCTAGGTTGTCTTTCAGTGTAGGTAAAGTTTTCTTCTTTTTTAAATGAACTCTTCCAGAAATCCCTGATTCAATATGACAGGCTGTGGAGAGGGTTCTTCCATGCCAAGCAGGGTTACTGCATTACTGCTGCTCCTCCTCCTCCTCCTGCAGCTGGAAGGGCAGCAATATTTATCACTATCACAGGGTCCCTTGTTTTTGTTCCTCCTTTATATGTCTGCCTTGCTGTTTGACTTTGGGAAAGTCACTTGCCCTCTTCATGCCATCTGTGAGGTGTCGGATGATAATACCTCCCATGCAGGAATGCTGAGAGGCTTAATTAATGTTTGCGAAGCATGGCACAAAGATCTTTTTAAGCAACGTTATGGAAGGGTGACAAATGATTGTCAGTAAAGGGATAGCATATGTCATGGGACCCAACACTCCCTTATTTAAGAATGGCATACTGGAATATGTGGCAGAAGTCTGGACATTCTAAGCGCTCTTACCTGCAGTGATTTGGCTTTGCTGCTTGATGGCTGCAATTAGATCTGGTTTAATCTTAGTAACATAATGCTAGGAGAGGAAAGACTGCCCTTTCACATTGGACGTTATAGTGCTATAATTGCATATTAACTGCTACGGCAACATTCCAAAATTTGCAATTTAGGGAAGGGGCTTTAGAATCCTCAGCCAGAGAACTCCTCTTCTGCTGCCTCTGACCAAACTACAAATCCCAGGATTCCATAGGAGGCAGCCATGGCAGTTAAACTGGAATCATAGTGCTATAACTGGCCAGTGCAAAAGGGCTTGAGACCTAACACAGAATTCTGTTGTGGCATCTAGTGATTCTAATTCCACAGAAGATTTTACAGTACTGTACGTTACCATTTTTGTAAGATCCCCAGAATCCAATGTATATAAAATATAGGGATAGCTAGGTATCCAGCCTTCTCTGCCTGTGGCACTTAATTTATTCCATGACGTGAAGAAGTAAATTAGCAATTCATATCATATCAGTTCTTTAATATCATAGCAAAGGTAGGGGTAGAGAAGTGGTTTATTGTGGGGGGCCACATTGCTCCCCTGGGCCAAGCTGATGGGCCAAATGATGTCATGGGAAGTGCGGCGTGATCCAAGCCCTGCCACCTTTTTGTCATCATCTTGTCCTGCCATCTCCCAGCCACAATCTTCCCCTTCATAAAGGGAAAGACATGGAGCTCCATGCTTCAGAGTTCCACAGAAAGTGCATACTTTCTACCTGTCCCAATTTGGCAAGGACAGTCCCGATTAATCCTCTGCCATCCCATTTTTTCAGCTGCATTTGAAAAGCCTCGTTTTCTCTCTCCTCCTCCTCCTCCTCCTCCTCCCCCCACTTTTCCCCTCTGCCCTCAACTTACTTCACTTGGTCCATTAGCTCAGTAGGGCAGAGAAGAGAATATTCTGTGTAGATTCAGGCAAAAGCAAATGGCTACAGCCTCTTTTAGCCTTGTGTGTTCTTCCTCATTAATAACTTTTGCCATCGTGACCACTATCTCATGTTGCTTGTCCACACATGTCTCAGCTTTCATCTGTGAAATGTTGGAAGATACAGAGAATGCATTTGCTGCCTCTGGTCTGGGCCCAGAAATAATGACAGAGTTTGTTGCCTTCCCTTCCCATAGGTCTCATACTAGGAGAAAGGCAAGATATAAAATAAACAAATAAATAAAATACCCAGATGCAAACAGGATGCCCCTTACTTTCTGCCACCTTCCAGTGCCTCCTACACCACTAGGTTCCCAGCTCCCTACTTGCTTTCCTGACCTCTACACAGCCCCTCCTCTGTCATGCCCAAAATATAGCAGAGATTGCTCCCACAGCTTTGGAAGCGTGTGCAGCAGCAGACAATACCGTAGCAGCAATGCACTGTAGCCAGGAAAAACTCACGCACGCCAATTGTTCTCTTCCATCAAGGAGGCAGTTTATTCTTCAGTTACACGGTGTACATATTTACAGGAATCTTCAGAAGGCATTCCAGCATCCCTCTGCTTGCTCTTTCTCACAGAGCCTCCAACAGATACATCAGACACTATGTGCAACTTGTTGGCTAGCTCTCAGCTATATTTATACTCACACTAGCTGATGCAATCCTGCCAGCCTTTGCATTCTCCCCACACCTGATGCAACCTTCTCCCCTGGTTGCTCGTCAGCATGACTCAGCTAAAGTCACATGGCTCCCCACAGGTGCACTTAACAACCTACATCACAAAGTATTTTCTACAGGTTTGGTCCAACCTTTACTGACATCCTCCCTAGTCCCTTTTTCCATATTTACTCCTCATGAGTGACTCTGGATCTGTAGAAGGCTCAGAGGCATTCATGGGAAGTGGCAAATGACCCTTCCTATGTCTTGAAAAGAGAGCTGCTGTATTTTCATTAAAAGCGGGGGACAAGGATAGCAGGAGGGGTTGGGTACCTTGGAGAAGGACTGTGCCGACATTTGGGGTTGCACTGCCATATGTGGGCACCATGCTGCCAACCCCAGAGCTATGGCACGGCAATTTGATTAAAAAGAGATACAACATTTCCAGTTTCTAGAGAGATAGATGCACTGGAAGTTTTTGTTTTAACAAGTTTTGTGGCACTCTAAAGATTAATAGATACCATTTCACTTCATCAGATGTATGGAATGGTATCCTAAGTTGGCAGGATCTGATGGACTCCAGCTCATGAAAGTTTATACCTGAGAAGTCTGTTAATCTTTAAGGGTCCACAAAATACACTGTAAAAGCAAAACTTGGCAGCCCAAAAGTTTGATGCAATAGCAGCATTTTTGTTTTCACACTTTACTGAGTGCTTTTTATTCACTTGCAAAACATCTAGTCCCAGAATTTCACTTTCCTCTTGATAACTTTGTATATATCCACAGAGAAAATAAAACTGGGGTGGTGATGAAGAGCATGAATTTATCTATGGACCTTTCCACACGGGGCAATTAAAACAGTGCAGAGCGACCTCCAACGGAGGTCATCTGCACTGTGGAGTGGACTGGGTCGGACTACTTTTCATAGTTCCGCACCTCAGTCCTCTCCGAAGCGACCGGAAGTGGTCGCGCAGCGTGCTTTTTAAAAACCTCTTTTAAGAGGTTTTTCAAAAGCACGGAGCGCGTGACTCCGTGTCGCTCCGTCGCTGCGCTCTGGTGCAGATTTGCAGCCGTGCACTAGTGCGTGCCTGCAGATCTGCTGGGGGCGGGCTTTAGGCTGGTGAGCTTCTCCGGTTGGTGGAGAGTCTCCACCAACCGGAAGCCGCCATTTTGGACACCGGAGCAGTGCGCAGCGACGAGCTCGCACTGCTCCTCGTCCCGACGGACCCGATTGGACCCACGAAAAAGCCGATGAGTAGCGTTTCTACGCATTTCCTTCCCCACACGTGGAAAGGGCCTATATCTATATATATATATCATGCACTCTTAGAATTTAATTAAACAGAGTCTGTGGCTGAAACATATGAATCGTCCCAATCTCTTCATAAAATGCTGATGCCATTTTAGTATAATTGAAAGCCATGTACAATAGGATGTTGGAACCTGAGATGACATTTCCAGACTAGGAAGCTTTTCTCTCCTTAAGTAAATGGAAACAGATGAAGGAGCTCCTTTGGGGAAAATCTGCAAGAAATTCCCTTGCACCTCACTCCCTGCTTTTCTTAGCTGGGAAAGAAAATTGCTTGCTCCTTCTCAATGTTAAGGTCACCTGCCCTCAATCACTGAGTTTTAAGGGGCTGGCCAATCAGATGGGGAAAATGATGCAATGGAGTATTAATAAGTGAGGACTCCCCCAAGTTTCCTGATTGCACTGTAGGGTGCATGTAGGTTATTCATTTGGAACAAAATTGTGCTACTCCTTTCTTGAGTGAGGAAGGAACTGGGGTGTGGCAGTGTATTTGCAGGAGGAGGTACACTGGCTAACCTCAGCCGTGCTTCAGTACACCTAAGATTGGCTGATTAGCTTAGAATTTAGCAGAGGAGGAGAAGAAAACAGTCTGAGCTTGCCATCTTGACTCCTAGGATTGGATGCCATTGTGCAAGCCAGTGTTTTACTCATATATTTCTGCAATGCTGCTTTAAAGTGTTTTTTTAATCTAACTGCCCAGCTATATAGAGTCCTGATGTTTATTTTCAGAATGCATGTGTGAGTGTGACATGGGGAGGACTAAATTCAAGAAAACACGAGATGACATCAGATGCTAAATGTGTATTTTCTGGACTGGTAAAACATTTTTACTAAGGAAAAAAAAGAGGCCTCAAAGGTCATATAGCGCAGTACCTAACAATGTAAGAGTCAAATCTCAAAACTGCTCTGATTTGCTCAGGTCAGGTATGTTCCAGCTCACACTTAGGTATTAAGCTGGATGCTTTTTTCTGTTGATGAGGCAAGAATTAGAAGCAGGAATAGTTGGCTGTATCAGTTCACCTATTCAAATTGCTTCTAACAGAATTTGGGGTAGGCGTGGCTTACCTCAGATCCCTACCTCAATTCTGCTCACATTCTACAGCCTGTCCTGGAAGCCATTGGAGAAGGAATCTCACTTGATTTGCCTGAAGAGTGATACGAAGGACTGCTTGTGAGACAACTGCTGAGGGGGCATTGGAAGCCCACTGCCTATGAGGGATTCTTGTGCCCCCAAAGCCCCCTGGCAGAGCTGGTTTCCATCCATTTATCTGTATTTTTTGCAGGGGGAGGACAATTGTGTGTTTTTAGCAAACATTCATTGAGGGTACTCACAAAAACCTACCAACCTTTGAACATACTTGCAGCAACAACAATGACAGAAACACCACTGTTTGGAAATGCACTAAGATCCTCATGTTTGGTTATTGGTTTTCCTTCCTTACTCTCCTCTTAGGGCAAATAAGAGCCAAGGCAATTGATGGTGTGTGTCCAAGAAGCCGATTACAAATAAATAACAAATAATGGCAAATAACAACAGATACATAGCAAATAGCAGCCAAGGCCATTGGTGGTGTGTGTCCAAGCAGCCTCTTACAAAGGAACTCGCACTAGCTACATGTGCCTAGCAAGGCATGCCACCTTCTCCTTCACCGGGCTCATGCTGGCCCCAGCCCATCTCTGATGGCAGAGTCAGAGCCAGAAGAGGGAGCAGAGACTAGTGTTTTCTAACCTGAGTTTTTAGCTGCAAAGAAGACACAGAGTAATAAATATTGAGAAGGTGGAAAAAGGTATACTGAAACAGGGCTGCAGGGGGATAAAGGAAGATGGGGGTAGCTGGCGTACAGGAGAGGACTTAGAAGCCTTATGGAGGGTATAAGTTCAGGAGTGTGAGAGACTGGAATGAACACTGAAAGTGCCTTCAAGTGATGGGGAGGAAAAAATGATACATTACTCCAACACAGAAGATATGGGAAAAGTAGATGGGAATAACATATTCTAAAGCAGTTTTTGCATATGATGACATCTGGTGAATGTGAGCAATGCCAAGTTGCTGTGCTCTACTAACGACCTGGCTGATGCTTCTCTCCAGGGAGGCCTTTTGATTCATGTCTGACTTGCACTTACAGTTGCATACTTTCTTGTGCTTTGCCGCCTCTTTAATTGTGTAAAAATACCTGTACGTGGCCGACGTATCCTTTATTTATTTTCTCTTTTCAAGAACAGCAGCATCCCAATGCTCTCATCATCAAAGCATTCTGCCATCACAGACTCCAGCACACCAAGTGGTACTTAAACTAGGGGGACACTTGGAACATCAGCTGATTGTCAGTCTCAGTGGCTCACTTCTGCAAAGAGGTCAAAGTACTTCAGCAATGCAGCATGTCCACTGCTGCACTGAACACAAACTTGGTAAAAGGACAGTTGCTGAAATCTTCCAGAGCTGAGTATTGGTTTTATTATGGCAATCTAACAGTTTTACTGCTGCATATAGATAGGTATGCAAATACCGGGTGATTAGGAAACAGCATGTCAAGAGATCACCTTTAGCTACAGATTCTTCAATTGAAATAAAATACTCTGATGACCATCTTGGGGTTTCCATTGACAGAACCTTAAATGTGCAAAATCAAGGACAGCAAAAACTCTCCTTATAGTAGTAGCAAGTGATGTAAAGGCAGAAGAATGGATTTTTACTGGTGATTACCAATGAGTAACTAATGTTAGATGACATTAGAGTAAACCAGGCAGTGGAGATCTGGGTAAATCAGGCTGGTGTCCTCCAGCTTTTTCTGGACTGCAGCTCTCATCACTCCTGACCATTCTGGTTGGTGCTGATGGGAGCTGGAGTCCAACAAAACATCTGGAGGACTACAGTTCCTCACTCCTGAAATAGACCAAATGAGCCATATGGCTGCATGTTCAAGAAGCACATTCTGGGAAAACCAGAAGTTTGCAAAGTGGCTGAAGGTGGGAGGATGGTCATGGGTGGCCTCTGCTTGACAGCTTCCTTTAAGCTAGGAATTTACTTCTTGTTTCGCTCTAATTTGCATTTCCACATTTGCTGTCCAAAGCAAGCAAAGCCTGTGCTTGTCTTGTGACAAGCAGTTTGCTTCCAGCCTCACATTTCTTTAATTTGATTGTGACAAATGCCTGCAGCCTGATTTCATTTTTCAAATATGCCTTTCTCCCCCCTACCATACTTTGTGACAGGGCAGTTTATAATAATTGAGGTTATGAGACATTCTCTTGCCACCTTTTCCCAACAGCAGCAGTGTGGAGACTGGTAGGCAGAGAGGCAAGTGCTCCAACAACTTGAATGCTATGGGCTGAGCTGAAGAGTACTCTCCCTTACCACTGCCAACACCCCTTCCAAAATCTATTTCTCAAAAGCACTTTAAAAAGAATCTTGCCTTCATTTGTTTTTCTGCTGGGATTATAATGAGAATGACCATACTGCTTCCAGGCTCCTTGGAGGGATTCACCAGCAAGACAGAGCTGGGTATGAAAGTAGAAGAATAAAGGCCTGAAAGCCTGGTTTGACAGGGAAGATTCAGACCAGCAAAAATGGGCTAGTACATTTATAGACTGTTGGAGCCAAAGGATGGTGGCACATAGCACTGGTGATAGAACAAGCCCTGCCAAAAGCAAACAGAGAAAAACTCCTTCTGAATCATGGTTGCTGATAAGCTTCCACTGGAGGCATGCCATACCAAGAAATCTTGGTGAATTCTGTACTAATTAAAGCACCCACATTCTGCAAAAAGGAAAGCGGGATTCCATGCAGTGGAGTATATCATGTAAAGTGAAAGGAAAGAAGCTCTGTGTGAATGTGTGTGTGTGTGTGTGTGTGCGTGCGCGCGTGCGTGCATGTTTTGTTTCTTAATGTAGTTGTTGGAAGTTGGGTTGACTTGAACAGATCCCTTGCTGACAACCCACCCCACTGCCAACGGTGATATCTTTCTGAAAATTAGAAATGCTGCCCCTTGAACATATTTCTTCAGAACAGTCCACTCAAACATGCTTGGGTGTGAATTATAGTGTTGCCTAATAATTAAACTGCCACTGAGGAGAGATGGTGGCAAATACCAGAAGGATCATACCATGTTAGATTTGTGTCACTTAAAAACAGCAACAACAAAGTACATTGTGCTGTAAGAGTGTTTGTTTTGTTTTTGATAACAAGAGCTGCTTTCTAAAGAAAAAATTCCAGGGCAATCATGCAGATTCCAGAATTAGGAAGAAAATATTGCTGTTTTTCTTCTGACAAAAGAATTGAGCACATTAGCCTGAAGTGAAAATGGGAGAAGGGAGTAGGCAAATGGTAAGCCTGCTTCTTTTGTTACTTCTTCTCACATTCTGAGGGTAACAGGGAGGAGCTGCAGCACGTTCCATAGAATTGGGGAGGTGTCATTGCCTGACCCCCTCCCCAGTATCAAAAGAGTTAGTAATTCTGCAGTGGTGTTTTGCACCAATAAAACGGGCACAGAGTCCTGTGTGCCTGCCTCAGAGCTTCATTCTAAACTGGCTGAGGTGCATCTCTGCACATTAAGCCCAGGCCAGTTTTATAGTAATTTGCCTGCATGGCTTTGTCTGGAGAGTTTGCGGGAAAACTCTAGCCTCCTCCCACAGAGCTGTTGTTTCCTGGGTTTCTTAGGGAGAACAAAGTCAGTCTTGGCTCTACTTAAATAAATCCACAGCTTGAAAGGTCAAGCCAGGCCTACCATTAAGGGGAGTGAGTTGGCTGCCTCAGCAGACCACCGCTAAGGGTAGTACTGCACGACGGCTGTCCCCCCGAGTCCCCAAACTATTCCTCCTCCTTCTCCTCTACCACCACCACCACCAGATGCTGCTGCCATCCCAATGCTGCTCAGCAGTGGCAATGTTTCCTTGCTGTTGGCCTATGCAGCAAGCTGGTTGGTTGCCCCACCTGTTTGCCTTCCCCCAAATACATTACAATGGCACTGGGAGGGGGCCTTGACTGAATGGGAAAGCAGAAAAATAGCCATCCCCAGCCACAACTTTCTGGCAGCCATTGCATATTCTGCATACCTTGCTCTGCTGTTTAGGGATGCAGGTTGTTTGCTGTCCCTCTGACAGGACCATTTGTTTGAGAAGGTGGCCCAAAGATGTCAAGAGAGGCTCTGGGCAAGGCAGGGCAAGAGGTTAAGGGACAGAACTGTGCACATCACATAGGCTTCCTTGGCTTGCACCCGGTCCCCTGTTTTCCCCCTGTATTGAGAGGAAGTTCCAACAGACAGTCTAGCTGGCTTTTGCACATGGATTGTGTGTCTTGGGGTGGGGCGGACGGTCAGGAATCTTTCTTGCCCTTTGCTTTTAAGCAGCGATGTCTTGTGCAAGCCCTATCTGCATGAAAGCAGGAGGTGTTCCTGAGTGGGAGAGTGTCCTTTAGCAGTTCCTCTTCCATACCTCTTACCTCAATCCTCAGAAAGTGGACTTGGTTTGGCCACACAGTGCCTGGGAAGGAACTGAAGCAAGCTCAAAGGGACAGGAGTTTTTAATTGCTCCCCTGCGCGTAGTAGCTAAATACAATCATCATCACATACAGGCAAGGGAAGGAGGAATGGGAAATGAGTTTCTATTCCTGCTTTAATTAGCATATAAACAAGATATGCAAATGAACTCAGCCCCAGTGTTTTGTTTCCTCTCTCTGGCTGCCAGGGTGGGCCAGCTGTTTTTCTCAGTACCCAAGGGGTGGTGGGCGAGTCAAAAAACGAAAGCATCAATATCCACCCAGCCCTTTTGAGGACATGGGCTTGATGGGCCATTTTTCTTGGCATAACGTACAGCCACAGGGCTGCCAGCAGGGGCAGTAGCACATTGCTATCTAACACGTCCAGGCCATCCATCAGCTGCTCTAAGGTGATGCCCAAGAATTAGATACTGTTCTCTTTTGCAGTTTTGCTGCTAATTGGAAACAGCAGCCCCACCATCATTACTGAAGGAAATTGCTCCCTCTGAATCATGCCAACAGTCTCAAGGGCAGTATTGGACCCACAGCATCTGAGCGCAGAAGCAGAATTATTTAAAGTTTATTAAACATTATTATCAGAATTACTTAAAAGACTATTGGGAAGTGTTCAAAGAATGCAAAATAGTGCTAATAATTAAATGTCTTTATTTGCTTTGAGGACAATCATTTTCTATTTTATTCTTTTAGCAGGTCAGCATTCCTTCTCTGATTGTCAAGGTCAGTGGTATGTTTTGTCTATTTCTCAGCTTCTTTTTGCCATGACTTTTAGACCAAAGGTCTAAATGCAAGTATGTTTTAAAAACAAAGAAAGGACAGCCCTGCCAAACACTTCTTTGCTGGCTGAACTGAGATGCTTGACCCTGGCTATGAATTGGTCCAGTGCTTAACCCTTTTCATGCCCTCTGCATTTGGCCAACTTGCTGACCAATATGGTTGGGTGGGCAATCAGTTTGTAAAAGCCAGGGTGAATCATCTATGCTGTCTCCCCAAATGCAATCTTACTGCATGCTTGCTAGGATGTTTTTAAATATACTTGTTTGTGTGTGTATTTTTAATATCCCCCCCCCCCCCACAATGTCTCTGAATTTGACTTTTCTGCAGTGGGTTACCAGCAGTGCAAAAGACTGCAAGGCAAGTGGCAGGTGGGGAAGGATCTGTCCAGGGTTGTAGTGCTGGTAACTAGGGGGAGATCCTGAGTTATCAGCTCAGCCAATCCACCCCCTGCTAGGTCAGGACGGAATCTGTGACGGAAGATGCATTAGGAAGCACTTCAGCCAAGCAAGTACTTAACTATAAGCACATGATTGGGACTCTTGTCATCTAGAGGATTTCAGCATCCGTTTAAGTGCTTTGCAGCATCAGAGCAGGGGGAGTCTCATGCCTGCAGCATGCATCTGAGTGCTAATACTGGATCAAGGACACCACAATTGAGTCTGATGATGCCTTCCTTCATCCTGGCCATGACGACTGCCTCGTCACTTGCCGAGTCAATGGTCTTAGCTGGCTCCGGAAAGCAATAGCCCTCCATGCCTTTTAAAACCAGGAAGATGGCATTATTTATCATTTGCCTCCTTTATTTATAAAGCCCCATCCACTTCACCCTCTCCACAGAGGCTCTGGAAGGTGGCGTACAAGCAATTAAAACAAAATTGTGCTGATAAATAAATAACAATTAAGCCATCAGGCTGTGAAGCAAAATGTCACCATGATGGCGGAAGTGCCCTTTGAGATACTCAGTGGGGGCGGGGAGGGAGGAGGTGTAGAAGAGAGTGCCTTGTGTTTGTAGAAATGAAATCCTGGCTTGAGCAGTGAGTGAAAGGATGAGGCTGCCCATGTTTTTCCAAGGCTGAGTTACTGAGAAGTATGAGGTTGCCAGGTACAGGCCCTGAGACGTTGAACAGGTTTATCTCCTTTCAGAATTGCATAGAAGGGGGTGGAATCCTGCCAGGTTCTGCAGGCCACATTCACTGCAGCACCACAAAGGCACTTTAAATTAATTCAGGTCGACAAGTCTAGGGTATTAAAGGAACTTGCAAGTGTCATTTCAGAGCCTCTCTTTGTTATCTTTAAGAGTTCCTGGAGCAAAGAGGAGGAACCTACAGATTGGAGGGGGACAAATTGTGTCCCCATTTTGAAAAGGGAAAGAAAAAGGTCAGGCAAAGTTATCAACCCAGTCAGCTAGACATTGATACTAGGGAAGATGCTAGAACAGGTTGTTAAACTGTGGGTCCCAGGGAACTTAGAAAAAAATGTCATGATTGTTAAGAACCAGCATAGGTTTCTCCAAAATTGTGTCAGCCCAATTTCTTCTTCTTCTTCTTAATAGAGTTACAAGCTTGGTAGATCGGAGGAATGCTCTGGATCAGCTACTCCAAGTGGTGGTCTCTAGACTACTACTGGTCCCTCAACTGTTGGCTGCCAGTCCCTTGTGAATTTCCAGGAAAGAAAAAAACAATGGTAGCCAATTGTAGTGCTGGTCCCTTCCACATTGGCATGCATGCATGCATGCATTTATTTGTTTGTTTGTTTGTTTGCTGGTCTTCCACATCAGATAGCCTGAGAATCACTGCCCTAGATGTTGTGTGTCTTGATTTTTGAAAGACTTTCAAAAAAGTTCCCTATGATATTCTTGTAGACAAACTGGCAAAAAACTATTACATAAATTTGTAGCTGAATTGTCTGAACCAAAGAATCCTCACCAAAAGCTTCTTGTTATCCTGGGGAAAAGTAGCAGGGGCAGAGTTGGGCGGCTGCAGGGTTCTTTCGTGGTCCCAGTGTTCATCTTCTCCATAAATGACTTAGATGAAGAACTAGCGAGCCTGGTCATCAAATCTGCAGATGACACCAAACTGGGTGGGTTAGCTATTAAATCAAAGTTCACCGCAGCAGGTTAGGGAGCTGGCCCAGAACTGACAAAATGGATGTCATCAGAGATAAATGTAAGATATTACATTTTGGCAGGACAAATCAGCTGCACAAATATAGGATGAGTGATATCAGGCTTGACAGCAGTGTGTGTGAAAAGGATCTAGGGGTCTTAATAGATCACAAGTTAAACATGAATCAGTGCTGTGACTTTCAAAACTTTCCTTGTTTCTTATATCCTTATCACACACCTGATAGACGCCACTTGTGCTTTTTTAAAGCATGTGTGTGGATTATAGGCACATGCATGTTTTGAAGTCCTGACTTGGCAGTATGTGTGTTTATGTGCCTTCAAGTTGCCTGCCAACTTATGGCAACCCTATGAAGTTCATAGGGTTATCTTAAGCAGGGAATACTCAGAGGTGGTTTTGCCAGATCCTGAAATATAACCTACTGTGCCTGGTATTAGCTGGTGGTCTCCCATCCAAGTACTTACCAGGGCTGACCTGGCTTAGTTTCCAAGATCTCTTTAAGGTATTCCCAGTATCAATAAATTAGAGTGAGCTATGACTGACTTTGTGCTAATTGCTGCTGCCCCAGCAAAATCCCTTGTTGCACTGTTCCTTTTTTCCCTCAGGAACCTTTTTTCCTCAGGAACCAGAACCTTCCTTCCTTCTAAAATGAAGTCAGGGTGGCCTTCTCTCCTACTTCAGACCACAGTCCTCTGTTTCAAGGACTGTTGGACAACAGTCCTGTGATTGTGGTCACTCTCCATTTGAGAGACTGTCCAGTTCAACTCCAGTTTTAAGATCAAAAACTCTCAGATGGGTGAACAAAGGGAAACTTAGGCCCTGATGCAAATCTGGCTCTCCCAGAGTTCCAATCCATCTCTCTGGGGTTTCCATGCCTCTTCTTCAAGATGCCAGTTAATTTGGTGGTTTCCTTGCTTTTCTGTTCCCCATTCTGCAAGCCTGAAATGCCAGTCTCATGTAAAGCTCAATTACTGGTTATTAAAACTTTTAAACTAAAGTATGGCAGGTTTTTAATATTATTACTATTACTATTACTATTGTTGTTGTTGTTGTTGTTGTTATTATTATTATTATTCCAGTCTGACATTTGGCCTTGCCCTGCACTGGAATGAGGCTCCTGAAATGAATTTGACTCTTAGGCTGGAAAAGGCTACCCATCCTTGCTTTACATTTGGAAAGAGAATGGGTTTCAGGAGGCAGCCCTCTATTTGAAGGCATTCGTTAGTCCAAGGTGGAGGGAAAGAACCTTAAGGAGGGAGAAGAGGACCCTCAAAGTTGCCAATAAAACTTTGTTAAGACCTGAGTGGCAAACTAAGCAGTCCAGATCCCACCTGGTCACAATCTTCCCCACTGTGGTTATATGTGTTGTATATCTATTTAAACATAGCAATTATTTCTAATCCTGAATTTCTACTTGTTAATTAACAGTTGCAAATTTTAGGTAAACCAGTGCCTTCTCTTTTGGGTAGGGCCACTAGCTGTGAACCCAACTGTGGCAAAAACTGCTGTACAGACAAGCTCCCAGTGTCCTTCGTTTCAGGTATTGAAAGACTGGAACTTGGCCAGAGAGATCCTGTCCATTACTGGAGCTCCACTGGCATTCAGGGAAAGCTCCTAACGAGCGTCAGAGGAGCGAGCAGGGACCCATTGCCGCTTTAGACCTTCTCCTGCCCAGAGCTTCATGTTGCATGCCGGACCCTGCGGCTCCGTCAGAACTCCACTGACCCCTTTACGGCAGGGCCAGAGCTCCTGTGTGCTTTCTGTTTAGACAAAAGGAGAGTCGGGTACGCTTTCTTAATTTGGCACCTGCCATGGGGCAAGGGTAATGGCAAGGGCCATGATAATGCTTTTGTCTGTCTGTGACAGGATGATGGATTGAAGCACAATGCAGAAAATAGGAGTGGACATTTTAAAGTGGTTTCCCCAGTAGATTAGAATTTCTTTTCATGGTCCAGCAGGATACTATTGCAGAACATATGTCAAAAAGACTGTGCAAAAGAAGAGCAGTGTTGCAGTGGCATCGAAAGTAGAAAATTGTTATTCCTCAACAACATAAAATGTTGCTTGCTGTTGCAAGTTGCAGTGATCAGGCACCTCCTTCCCATTTATGACTGGGGGAGATCCACTGTTCAGAGTTCCCCCAAAACTGTTTGGCAGCAAAACTAGACATTCCCTGTTGCAGTCCTGACTCTCCTGGAAGAACAATGCTTGAGCCCATCCCAATAGATTTTTAGCAAGTTTGTAAAACTTGGCTTTTTAAAAACAAGCCTTTGACAATGGCCAATGGACAGTTCTTATTCATCTAGGTTATCTTGGCTGAGTTCTTCACAGCTGATAAACCTATCTTGGCACTTGGCCACTACAGGTCCAGGCTCACATGCTCCATCAAACCCAGCCCCTAGTCCCTGCACATATGGTATTACCAAGTCAGAGAGAAACTATATTAGACCCTTTGCTCTGATAGCTAGATTTCTACATTCAGGGTCTGAACTGATACAGTCCAGGAACTGGTTTGCAACCTCAATCAGAACTACTCACTTAGGTTTAAAACACTGGTTAATAGATTATTGGTTTAATAAAGATTTTACATAGTTTTTGGTCTGGACATTTTGCCTTTTTATTTATATTAATTACCAGGAAGAGCAGAATATATATAGAGAGAGGGAGGGAGGGGGGGAGAGAGAGAGAGAGAGAGCGAGAGAGAGAAGTAAACAGTATAATTAATTTTAATTTATTCATTTTCTAGTATGCAAGTGTGTTCCCTAGGTTTAGACCAGAGTTTTCCAAACTTTTCATGATGATGACACACTTTTTAGACATGCATCATTTTGTGACACAGTAATCTCAGTTTTACTAGCAAACTGGAGGTTAAGCTAACCCTTTATAAGAGATACAGACACATACATAACTTCTAATAACAAAATGTATGGGAACACAACATATCTCATGAAAACTTTTCATATATTTTTAAAAATATATGATTTGTAAATAACAACATACATTTCCAAGATTGTAGGCAACACACCTACACACTTCAGGCGACACACTAATGCTCACGACACACTGTTTGGAAAGCCCTGGTTTAGACTGTACCCTGAGCAATCTTTGATTAATGCTTCACTAAAGGCCCTATAGGGGGAGCTGTTTCTTTCAGGAAAAAAAATAGCTATTAGAAGTACTAATAGAAGTTACAGATACTCTTTCTACCACACTAGCCAGCCTTTTCCAATTGTATGCCTAGCTTCAAAACAGCATGATATGAAGCTCTAGAATTGTAATACTTTTGACCACTAGCAGGAAAGTAATACAAACTGTCCTACTGCACATCTCTCACAATATGCTGGCAGGTGACTTTTTAGAAAGGAAATGAAAGAAGAAACAAGGGGCAGGAAAAGTTGCAACACTGCCCTAGCTGCTAGTCTTCTGCTGGTCACCAAGGGCTTTCTCAGGGACTGCTCCCAAGCGCTGGATCTCCTTTCCTAGAAAAGCCAAACAGGCTTCCCCCATGGTGTCCTTCTGACAAAAGGTGAAGACTTTTTTTTCTTTTGACAGACCTTTGGGGAAAGGCATACGCTCCAACATTTCACACAAGAAAATGAGCACATCTGTGGCCAAGCACCATCAGAGTGTGGCCCAGTACCACTAGGGCAAAAGGTATTAACAAGGAAGAATACACAAAACGATTATTTTAAGCAGAGAAGCCCTGGAATTTAAATGCTAGGTTTAGGGAAGGAGAGAAAGAGAGAGACAGATAGATCAGATCAGATCAATAAATACATGAACACAGCATGATCAAAAAATGTATAAGGTTATATTATACGTTATTTTAAAAACAAACTGCCTTACAAAATCAGCACAAATTTACAGCTCCGCTCAGATCTACTGTACAAACATCATGGTCATTCCCACGCCCTCTGACTAATGCACATTATAGATTATGTCACATTCCAGCTTCCTTTTAAATTAACACTCATGTGGCCACCTGGAGCCCAGCATGGCTTCTCAGCCTAACCTACTTCACAAGGCTGTTCTGAGAATAAAAACAGGATGGGTGGGGGGAAATAAGGGCAATACTTCTAGCTCCAGGAGCTAAATGGGAAGCAATTAGTTAACGAAAATATATTTGGAAAAAACATGACTGTCATGAAGAAGTACTTACACTCCAGTTTAGAATGTCTCAGGCTACAAGCCTATACAAATTTACCTAAGACGACTTACCTCTAGGACTTGCCTCTGAGTAGAGACGTGTGTGATTGCATTTTTAATGAAACTTTGCTCTTCAAGAAAAGACAAGAAAAAAGAAAAGAAAAGAAAGTATGCTGCAAAAATTTCTCCCGGTGTTTAACCTGTAGAAATTTCAACCTGTACAAGTTATGTTTCTTTCTGTGGCACTCTAGAGCCCTGACCCACAGAGAGGATTAATAAATCAAAAGGGAACAGAGTGGAGAGAAGAAAACCAATAAAATTAAGCCTTAAAATGCAAGGCTTGTGCAAGTCTCAAAAATAAAAATCAGAGAAAAATTAAATGAGGAATGTTTCTTTTCAATGTTGGTCAGCTATTAGGGAAATTAGAAGTAGTGGAATTCATGTAACTGTGAGAAAGTCTGAGAGATCACCTAGTTTAAAGTTTCAAGGTACTGTAAATCAAGAGAAATCTCCTTAAGGAAAGCTCTTTTAGCTTGCAGGTCTCTCCTCCTTTTTAGAGAATGTGTTTATTCCTTTTCCTTACCTGAAAAAAAGTATGGAATCATAGAGTCAGCATTTTCTGTTGCAAAGTGAGGAGAGGCTGCAGCACTTTGCCTTTGTGTGAGCCTGCTGGGAAGTTCAAGGCTCCACCCTTTCTTCTTTCCCTCTTGTTGAGCTAACTGAGCGCAAACTACTTTTGCACTTTGAAGTCAATTTGCAGGGACAGAAGTAAGCCTCTCTCTCTCTCTCTCTCTCTCTCTCTCTCTCTCTCTCTGCATGGAGCAACTATGATCCCTACATATTTTCTTTCCTTCTGAGCCCAGCTTTGAATCAACAAGGTACTCAGTTACTGACAGTGGGAATATATATGTTTCTGCTTGTGATTTTGATGAGTTATTTCTGTCAAAAGCAGCTGAAGCTGATTGATACCAGAGTGGATCAAATGCTTTTGAATCAGTACAGGAAATGCCTTGATTCCCTTCAGAATAAACATCTGAGATAATTACTATCTTGAATATTATGGAAGTCAGTCACCGAAAACATGTGATGGATGTTTGATTTGCAAAATCTCAGAAGTGTCTTGTTAGAGTAGGTGGTTCCCATGTTTGAACTTCTTTTGGGAGACAGCTCTCTGAAAAGCTTCTCTTCTCCTTTACAAAGAGATCAAATGCTTCCCACTCTGTCATCCTCCCCTCTGATTCCCTCAAGGCACCCTTGCCTTCGATATTATCCCCACATAGAGCCTTTGAGTGGCACGGGGGATTAAGCTATTTCCCAAGGAGATGACACTTGCTCATGGTTTAATTTACAGCTGAGCCTGTTGAGTTGCCCTGCTTACAACATTTCAGAAAGTTGCCTGTGCAATCCATCATTTTTATTTCAGAGGGAGGGTGGGGGAGAGAGAGAGAGAGAGTGTTAAGTTTTCCTTCTCCAAAACTATAGTTCAGGCATCTTTATCCCAGACATCTTATTATGCTAAAAATAAGGGTACCTTCTATGGAGATTGATGTGGCATATTAGTTATTACAAACACATATGCAATCAATTTGACCAGCCATGGAATGGCTATATTTCTTTCCTTGACAATGTTCTGAGGCCTGTAAATCAACCCAAACGTTGATCAACTGCTGCATGTGCTCATTCTTTCTGCAGCAGGACAATAGGAAGCAGGGTCACTCCATCAGCTCTGGAGGGAGGCCACCTCCATTTGGCTCCTCTTCAGTTTGAACTGTTTCTATTTCAGCCGCTCATTATAAAAATGACTGCGTAACAGTGTTTAAGTTTACTTTTTCCTCTTCCCTCTTCTTCGCCTGTGCTTTTTGTGTCATATCATTTCAATTACAAATATGAGGGCAGGGGTTATCTTGTTTATTATTGATCTTGCATAAGCCACTCTGTTAACCTGAGGTGTGGCATTAATATATGAATATATACTCACCTGGCTTTGCAAATCCCTTTCCGCATTCCTGTTTCTGTCATTTTTATTAGTCACTTTTCTCTTGTCACCTAGACCAAGGAAGCATTCCCATAGCATTCATGGAAGAAGAAAATGTTATATATGCAGTTGAAGGAGAACAAAGCTGCCTTAACCTTCTCCTCTGATTTGTCATTTAAAAATCCTAACGCATTTCATTCTTTGGCCTGTGACTTTTTAATGAACCTCTCGTGCTTGCATGACATCTGATAAAGCATGAAGCTGTACCACATCATCTGAGAAGGGAAAAGGAGGAGAAAGCCAGGGTTTGAAAAGGCACAGATTGTTTACACACAGATCACAACAACAATCCTTTCTGAAGGCCTTATTCCAAGTAAATATGTGTAGGATCGCAGCCAGAATTACACAGAAAACCATATGGGCAAGGATTGAAGTGTAATGCTGGTGCGTCATACTCACTGTAGGGACACAGCCTTGCATATTCAGGAAAAAAAAAATCCATCTCTTCAGCTAAATGGTTGCGTGTATCTGCATGTGGTGCAGGATGTGGGACGGTGCTGCAACCCACAGAAGGGAGGCTGTCCCAAATTCCCCTCGGAGGGGAAGGCACCCTGAGTCACATGGGAAAGGGCCTAGGCATCCTGCCCCGCCCCCCCCCGCCTTGTTCCTGACAGTCTCTCCTGCTGGTGCGGGTAGTAGTTTGGCTGCTGGGAGCGTCACTTCCTCTCAACATCACATTCCACCACGGTGCCCTTTTCCAGGCAAAGCTCCCGACGTGTCACACGTGGCAGCGAGCTTTCCTTGCCAGGGCAATGCAATCTGCTCCAGCTGTGCCCTCATTTCTCCTGTGACGACACTGTGACAGCAAGGCCTGCCCTTGTGACCACTAGGCTTGATTATTGTAATACCTTCTGAGCCGGCTGTCCAGACCGGCAGAGTGCCTCTTGCTCTCCCAAAGCTGCTTGTTCAGAATACGACAACGACACCAGCAGCAGCAGCAGCAGCAGCGTGGGCAGCCTTGATCCTGTTATCTCACCTCCCCCCCCCTCCCTCTCTGGGCTTGCCTCTGCCAAAGCAGCCTCGAGAGTGAGCCTCATGTTGCTGACTTGCTGTTTCCCAGTTGCTCTGTTAAGCCCCTTGCTGCTGCTGCTGTCGCTGTCAAGGGAGGGTGGTACACACACGACATGGCCCCACAGAGCCCTATTCCCCCAACCTTTTGCTGCCGCCACCTGCTCCTCAGCATCCAGAGCCTGAGAGTAACTACCCGGAAATAACTAGTTGCTTAGCATGAATTACTTTTTCCAAGAGCAAAGTCATAATTAACAACAATAACTTGACAAGGGAGAATTTCACTAATTTTGCCCTGTATGCATAACATTTAATTACTTCTACAGATACTTTTAGAACAGCCATTCTCAACTTTTTACCCTGGAGGAACCCTTGAAATGATTTTCAGGTCCCAGAGAACCCCTGTATAAAAATTACTATACCTACAGCTCAAAAAAAATTTTTTTTTTCTGTCAATCACATAGAATCCTTAGCAGCTTTTTCTGGGGAAACCTGGTTGAGAAATCTTGCTTTAGAAATTTGAGAACAGATGCTGGGTCAGAATCCCATGGATGGATTATATTAGTGGAACTCCTGGTTCTGCCAGCAGACGTACATTTCAAGACATTGCAGAAGGACTGCACAATGCCTTTACCCCTGGATACGGTCCATCCCCAGCCTGCATCTGGTTGTCCTGGGACCAAAGAAACAGTTTCTATCCCTGGCTGAGAAGCATACAGCTGTTTCTTCTCCTCTCCCAGGTATAAAAGCACATTCAGACAGATCCCAGTACCTCCCTGTGGACAGTCAGTGGATGAGGCGTAAAGTTGCACCCATAGGTCTCTGGATCCCCTTCCATGTCCAGAGGATTCATCCCCGATCACCAGTACAGCTATGCTGGCAGAGAGTTAACTCTCTGCCAACAGTTGTATTGAACCTTGCCCGTGATCTTAGCCAAGTGATTTACTTTCCTACTTTCTTCTTGTGAACATGGAGCTGAAAGAAGACTCTGTTCCTGCAAAGAAATGTTTCTATGTGAGCTGTGTGGCTTATCATCATCATCATGGCTGCAAAGAAATGGATCTAGCATAATGGTTCTAGATTTTGCTGCCCATGGGTTTGATTATTTGTGAGTGTGGATGCCTTCCCCCAGTGGCCTCCCGCCATTCCCGTGCATTTTTCCCCAGTGCAGAAAATTCATGCAGAGGCAAAACGGAAGGGAGTGGGGTGAGGGAAACTTCATGGAAGCCTTCCTTTCCACTTCTGGAGCTCCCCCCTTCCCATTCCCACACAAAACAAAAGGGGATGTGGGGTGGGGGAAGCCTTGTGTGAGTCTTCCTTTCACCCTCCAGAGCTCCTCCTCCCATTCCTATGCATTTTGTCCTGGTGTGGAGAACTCATGCTAAGCTTCTCCCCTCCATTCCCTTCCATTTTGCATGGGAACAGGAAGGGGGGAGCTACGAAGGGGGAAAGGAGGGCTTGTGTCAGGCATCCTTCAACCCCCCCCCCCGACTCCCTTCTGTTTAGCATGGGAACGGGAGAGGGTGCCCTGGAAGGGAATGGGAGGGGGAGCTGCGGGTTCTGTGCCCTGAACCCTCATGAAACTGGAGGGGCCACTGTATATATTTCAATCTGGTTTTAATTTTTTGGTCATTTAATCTCATTTTAATTTTTGTATCTTGTGGATTTTTAACAATATGTTTTTTAAATTTGTTGTAAGCCAGTTTGAGTCTTGGACTGGGAAGAAGGCAGGATAGAAATAAACACCATAAACATAAACATCGGCCATTTCCGCACTAGCCTGTTATAGCGCGATGGTTCCACTTTCAACATCCTCTGGAATCCTGGGGTTTGCAGTTTTGGGAGGGGCCGGAGGATGTTGAAAGTGGAACCATCGCGCTATAACAGGCTAGTGCGGAAATGACCAGTATCATCACCGTCGCCATCATCATCGTGTTATTTTTAAAAGGCTATATTCAAAAGTGTTCCAGCATGGTACTGCCAGCAAACTACTTCAGGAAAGTCAATGAGATGGCGGGTGGGGGGTGGGTAGACAACAGATAAATGTAATATGACATACTCATTTTCATTCCATTGATTAATTGATTGATTTCTCTTATGTCTTGCCTTTTTCTCAGAACTGGGACTCAAGGCAGTTTGCAAAAATTAAAACAAATGAAACCTGCATACAAAAACGTAAGCAAAGAACATACAAAAAGCTATTCTTATGTGATTAAACTATCTATAGTATTAAAACCATTGAGAACAAATCCAGGAAAAGACCTGTTTAGGCCCAATGGGTACGGCTGGATGGTTGCTTAATGGAAAGGCGCACAAGAACAGGCAGCCACATCTGCCTCCTTTTGCGGTTGTTGTGTTGCAACTCAATTCAGGTGTCCCCAGACCGCAGGTACATATGGGGCCTCTCCACTCGCTACACATTGCCCTCGGTACAAAAATAAAACCTCCACAAAAACAGTCCTGAGACTCCATGAGGGAATTTAGGTTTTCCTTGAGGAGTAGACCTTTGCTGGACGGTTGAAGGATTCTTCAATGAGGATGGCTTTCAACAGCAATTTTTGGTACAATGCAGGGGATTGCTGTTCAAAGGAACACAAATGCCTCTGGGGTAGCAAGGAAACTTTGTGTAAGCATTAGCAGTTCTTGGCATCCAGGCCACCGTTTTTTCACATGGTCAAAAGAGCTGAAGGGAAGGCAAACGTTGTCACAGCAATGATGTGTGCACATGCATGCAAATATGCAGAACGTACCCGTAAACCTTTTTTCAAACAAATCTCTAAACTGTTTCTCATTTTGTATCCCAGTTAGGGAAAGAGCTAAAATCTGACTTTGCAGTGCTGCATGACCTCCCCATGGCTGGCAGAGTCCTGAGTAAACCTGGCGGCGCTCGGTTATCCTCTCTCTAGACTAAAAGAAACACTAAAATTTATCCTTCTCATCTTCTGCCTTTCACCTTCCCCCTACTCCTCAATGAGGTGATACACCTGTGTCTGGGCTGGACTACTTTAGGAGGGGACTTTTATAAATAAATACGGCTCTGTGCAACTGACAAAAATCTTGTACAATTAGGTCCCAGAAAGAGAACCTCTAGCATCAACAGGATGTCACCCTGACACACTAGTTTTCTTCATGCAGGGAAGATGAAGATACGATACATAGACACATTCCTTCATGGGGGCCCCTCTTTGGGTGTAAAGTGCTACAGCCCAAGCATTTTAGTATAAACCAGTCCAGTGTCTTCCCACCCTTATGGCACAATCGTATGCAAGCTTGCTCAAGAGGCAAGTTCTACCATGTTCAGTGGAGCTGACATGCAGAGAAGTCTGCAGAGGATCATAGATCTCTGGTGTTCATTGATGTCATCGCTGCATAGCACTCTCTTTGTGTCCATTCTCCAAGGTCTGATTGACCTTGCATGATGCTACTGGAGTCATGATCCCCCCCCTTCTCCCCCCCCACCGCATTCTTCCGCATTGGTTTGTTATAAGATCCACTTGGGTCAGTGTAAAAAGAAAAGAAAGACGAGTGGGGAGGAAGAAGGAACTGTACAGGAGTCTCTTCTACATGAATCCTCCATATTGCCAGAGAAACAATCCCTTCCCATCTCTGCTTTCACTGCATAGATTTTTTTTTAATGCCACAGTATATTTCATGAGGCTTAATTGCTGGATTCAGGCATCAGTGCTTTCATCACTGCTGAGATCAACATGCTTGCTGACCAAAATAGTGGCCAGAGGTTTGAATATTTAACATAAATAAAATAAAGATGGTTGCTCTCAAGAAATAAAAGATGCCAGCTCTCATAATCACATTTGTTTACACTTTTTGGTGGTGGGAGGTGGGTGTTTCTTGAAAGGGCTGGGTACACTACTGGCTGTGATTCCCAGATAAACTGATATTCAAGTTGTGAAGAACTTGAAAAACTTGGGTTATGTTGCATTTTGGTGGGAGACAGCAGGAGAGGCTGGGTGGCAATCACTGATCACTGGGCTTGGGGAATGACTGAGGCAACTGTACCAAACAAGCTTTCCTTTTACTGTGGGATTTGGCACCAGCATAGTACAATCACAGCTGGGTAGATTTTCAGCAATTTCCCCAGAGGGCCACTCAATTATGTGTTATTTACTTTGCTTTCAGGTTCACACGTATTATTGTCTGCTGGAAGAAGGGATCCCAGTACAGGTGAGATTCATTATTATATGGGGCAGGAATGAATCCTAACTCACTCCAGATGGAACAGAAGGATGTTATTTGTTTTTACAGGATGTGACATTTTCCTTAGGAGCGTTTCTGATTCTAATGGGAATATGCCATCCACCTTGGAAGCCTGCTTTTCCCTTCACAGCATTCCAGTGTGTAGTTCTCCAAGTTAATCACCCAAATGTGTTTCATGTTCCTCCTTTTATTTGGCTGTAGTATTGGCTGAAGTTGCAAAACACACTTCCTTCTCAGGCGTTGGAAGGACATTGGCTTGATGGCCTAACAGAAGGAGAGCCATGCTGGTTGAGACCAAAGGTCTCTCTCTTCCTACAGCGGCTTAACCAGATGTCACAAGCAGAACATGAATACAATGAGTCCCTCCCACACTTGTCCCCCAGAAAAGCTTGCTGTGCTTCAGAACTTTTTCTGACTGAAAAAATTAGCAAGGGGGAAGAAAGAGACAAGATTTGAACTCCCAGTCACTTCCAGTTTACTGTTTTTTGCCCATGTTCTGCAAATAAGTATATATATCTCTGTGAAAGTTTCCAATATGGAACGCCTTAAATCACAGATCAAGAAAGTTTCTCTAGGAGTCATTTGTTTCAGTCTCGTATCTGCATCGGACTAGTGCTGCAGGGTAGTAAAATCCTGCACTAATGTGTTATCAAACTGCACGTTAGAATTTATGATTTATGGCAGGCCTGGATTGTTCTCAGCTGTGCATTTGTCCAGTGGCTACAACACCAGCAGGAAAAATAATAATTAATGACGTGAGCAAAAGGATTCTGTCAATCCTCACCACTGCTACCAATTCTCTTTTTAAAAAAGTCCTGATTCAGATCTTTCAACTGCGGTAGAGTCCATTTCAGATTACCACTGCGCTCAGGTAAATTCATCAGAAGAAGAACATTCATTCATCCTGAAGCCAGCCTTATGTGTGACTCAGTAGGTAGCTTTGTCAATCCACTAGTTTTATCCAAAAGAGTATGGATCGGAGCCACAAGCATTCAGGCGAGCCTGCCCACCAGCCAATCTAGCTCACTTTTTTGACCTGAAGGTTCAAACCACGTTATCATTGTTTCCAAGAAGCCTGTGAACCACCTTGAGACACTTTGCGGGATGACCACACTGTTCAGAAAGATAAGGTGGCTGCCTCAGGTAGCAAATGCAAGGGGGATGGCAATGATAGCCCAGACATTTGTGTACTGTGGTTTCTCTTAGAGAAGAGTGACCTCGCTAGTGTACCTGGGATAGCTTCTGACTGAACTTTTATAATATTCATTCAGTTGGTCTGCTTTTTAAGGTTGTTCAGTGATGATGGTTGGCTTATAATGCAAAGTCTACAGCCATCTTATTGTCAAATAAAAGCCATGGAGAACATATTACACCCACGTGGAAGGAACACACTGATTTTCATATGATGCCTAAGCACAATCAAAGGGTTGCTTTTCAAAACATTTAAAGCCCTCGGGGCGGGGGTGTGTGTGTTGGGACTCAGCCAGCCCCCAGGACCCTCGCCACTGGCTCGGCCTGCTCATACAAGTGATTCCACATCTGGAGGGCCACGTGATTCCCACCTCTTTGTTGCTGCTGCTGTTGTTGTGTGCCTTCAAGTTGTCTCGGGCTTATGGCAACCCTAAGGCAACCCTATCATGCAGTTTTCTTGGCAAGATTTGTTCAGAGGGTGGTTTCCGTTGCTTTCCTCTACCTGAAGTGATATGGACCTTCAAAAAAAGGTCTCTGGGAAAGCATACTGCCATAAATATCTGGGGAAGAGCTATTCCCTGTGCTTATACGTGTTGGTCTTGCCCCAAGGGGCAGGGCTTCTTTAGTGGTGGCTCTCATCTTCTTCTCGTTGTTGTATGTCTTCAAGTCATTTCCAGCTTATGGCAACTCCAAGGCAAACTTATCATGAGGTTTCTTGGCACAATTTGTTCAGAGGGGTTTGTTTCTGCCTTCCTCTGAGGCTGCTGAGAGAGTGTCATTTGCCCAAGGTCACTCAGTGAGTGTCCATAGCCAAGCAGGGATTTGATCCCCGGTCACGTAAGAGTCTTAGTCCAACACTCAAACCACAACACAACATTGGCTCTCTCACACACCTGATGCAGTTTCACCTTTTGAGAACCTTGAAACTCCTGCTGTGACGTTTTAAAATGAGTGAAAACCACTTTATTTCAGTAAACATATGGCAATGACTTGCAGCCTAATTTTCTTCCCCCTCCCAACTTCCTGCTGTAATGTGATAAGATTTTTTTAAAGATTGCTTGAAAAAAATAAACTCAGGATGAAATGAAGCCTCTCTCCACCAGTGCAAAGAGCACTGTCCTGCCTGCTTGTGTTGCTAAGGCCACAGTACCATATATGACACGCCTGGGAGCAAGCCCAGTTGAACTCGGTGATGCATACTTTTGAGCAGAGTGGCTTGGGGCTGTGTGCTGTCATTTGCCTTCCTCCAAGTCTTTCACCAGCCTTCCAGGCTCCCAACCTGCACTGCTTCCATTCAGAAAGGTAGCAGCTCAAACAGTGAAGTCAAATGAAGATGTGGATTAGTCACACCAACCCCTAGCTATCTCGTGACATTAAATGAAAAATTAACAGTTCAGTGATGTCTCCTGAGGAGGTCTTTGATCCTGCTGTGACTATAATGAGACAAAGTGAATGAAACACAAAACAAGCCTTGTGGAAATGAAGAGACAGAATATCAATGGTCTCCCCTCCACCCCACCCAAAAAACCAGTCTGGAGCTACATTAAAATACATTTCTTCTGATTTCTGTTCAACAAGTCAACTTCCATGCTGACAAGTTTGCTTTGAATATGCTGAGGCAAGAGCAATGCTGAGCTGTGATTTTTTCCCCTCAGATATTGAGGAAACACCCCCTTTTAAAAAGAAACCAAATTGATATCATTAAAAAAAACTTTTAAAATCTTCTGGTGTCTAAAGAAGTGCTAAACAGTGGCAGATAATGGCTTCCACATCAGTGGAGTGATGTCTCTGCTCCAGTTTTTAGTCCAAACATTAGAACAGCTATCCATGGTGCTGAAGCTATTTTGGGAAAATGGCTCATTCACACTGAAGCGTAGATGGTACAGAACACCCCATCAAATGGCATATATAAATGGCAATTTCTCACCAAAATGTTGACATGAATGTTAAGCTAAAGGGATTTACATACATATGTGGTGGGATTGTCCATTTATTCAGGAATTTTGGAAAGAAGTTAAGAAACAAATAAATACAATAATAGGGAGAGAGATTCATTAAATAAAGAAAATTGTTTAACCCTCAAGTTAGGGATAATAGGCTTAAACAGGAATGAAAGTTATGTAATAAAACAAATGTTAATAGCTGCTCATGCTGTTATTGCTTTAGGATGGAAAAAGAAATCAAAGTGAAATGAGTTTTATCTGTTAAAAGATATAAAAGAAGCTATATTATTTGATTTTCTTAGTGAAAGAAAGTTAAAGTATAGTGAACAATATACTAAATTATGGAGTGATAATTGGAAAATGGTGATTGAGTAGAAGGAAATTTGGGGCATGATGATGTGATAAATTTAATAAATGTTACATCCCATATCTATGAAAAGACTCCTTGATACAAATGGGGTCTAGATCCTCTGTCAGACGTTGGGGAGCAGTTGGATAGGTTGAAAAAGCAATTGTTAAAATTGTTAAAATTTTTCCCCTTGTAATAACATTGTAATATAGTATATATCAATGTATATTAAGTACAGTATGTGATTTATAATAAAAGGGAAAAAAATGGGAAAAAACCACACTGAAGCCTCCAATCATTAAGGGGAGATCAAGCTTAAATACTCTGTCATCCAATAACCAGTTGGAAACCAGTTCAACCTCTCTCTAGAGCACATTTGAGCTTTCTTTCATAATGCCGTCTGCTTAGTCAATCATTACCTCTCATTTGCTGGCATACTGACAGCACTTGGAAAAGTTACTTTATTGGACCACAACTCCCAGAAACTGACTGCGGAATTCTGTGAGGTGCAGTCCAAAAAAAGAAAAGAAAAATAGCATGTCCAGGCTTTACATCCTGGATGAAAGGTTTGTAGGATGAATTGTGAAGGGAGGCACTGGGCAGGTCTGGTTACAGCCAGCCAATCACAGCTCAGGGAATGCTGTGAAGGGAGGCCTGTGGGAGAGAAAGGAGACAAAACTGAGGCCGACAAAAGATAGATAGGGGAAAGATGGCCCAGAGATGAAGAAAAGACTGAAAGGAGATAGGAAAAGGATGACCTAGAGAAAGAGAAAGTATTACAGAGAGATAAGGAAAAGATGGAATCAGAGATAGAGATAGGGCAGTCAGCTGGGAGAAGAATTGAGTAGGATTTTGGGGAGCTGTGAATGATTAAATAGTTCAGGGGATAATCTGTGATCTAATTATATACAGTCCTCCCCCCATATTCATGGGTTTGGCCTTTCTGAATTTGATTATTTGCAAGGTACCCGCTTGCCTCCCCCCAATTCTTCCACTCCCACTCCCTGGCCTTTTAGCCTGGCCTTGGCAGAAGGCAAGCTAACAGGAGAGGGAAAGGTTCATGGACATGCAAGACTTTCCCCCTTAGCTCTCCAGCCTGTTGTCTTGTGGGGTGCGTAGAAAGAAGGCAGTGCACACAGGCGAACTGCAGGAGGATGCAGGGGGAAAGATCTTCCCTCCCTCCAGTCTTGTGCCTGTTGCCCACACAGGCAGTGGGCAGGAAAGTACAAGGGAAAAAAACTTCCTTCTCCTCCCCTCTCCTGCCCCTCTCCCATGTGAGTGTGCAGAAATAAGGACGCCTACGCTGGCATTGGCAGGCAGGAGAGTGCAGGGGGAAAGACGTTCCCTCCCCTCCCCTCCCCTTTTCCTGCCCCTCACCTATGCAGGTGTGCAGGAAGAAGGAAGTCTGCACTGGCAACAGGCACCAGACTGGTTTTCCCCCTTCACTCTCCTGCCTTTCTGCCAGGCCAGCTACAGAAAGAAGGCGGGAGGAGGGAGTGCTCACTGGGGGGAGCTATTCGTGTTTTTTTTTACTTTTTTGAGGGTTCTGTACCCCAAACCCTCACAAAAATCAAGGGACTGCTATATTAATAAACTTCTACTTGTCTATTCTTTCTTACAATTTTGCCAGGTTCTTCCTCTTCAGTTTTGATAGTTCGGTCATGCTTTCTACACTGAACCCACTGAGCAACATATCCGCTGGTCCAAACAGGGATCGCTTGCTGGCCCAAGTATCTGATCTAGGTAGGGATCTTGAGAGGAAAGAGGGCAAAGGGCCTGAGGTTTCAGAACTGTAGAGTCAGCCTGGAGAGGGAATCCGTCACATACAGATCTTCCGTAACAGCTAGAAGATAGCCAGACTCTGTGACCTGCAGATTGCCAGAGTCTGGAAGCAGAGTAACAAAATGCTGGATGCAACAGACAGAATTTCTTCTATCGACTGTCCCCCTCCCCCGCTTGAAAGAACTACTTGGAAGAAAAGAGATTCCTCTTGAATGTGCAGCTTTTATCAGCTTGCTTTTATCTTTGCAAAGCTTGCTGCAAGCAGAGTATCATATTGAGAACACATAATATCAATCGTAAAGGAGCTGCACTGGCTGCCCATTTGCTTCTGGTCTCTTTGAATTCAAGCTGCTGAAATCAAGGTCTGAATCCCAGATGTCATTCAAAGCCCTAAGCAGCTTGGGATCCATATATTCAAAGAAGCGTCTCTCCCTGTGTACAGCTACGAAAGAACTGAGATCGGCTGGTGGGGCCTTGTTCCGTGTTCCACTAGTAGGACCAATATATCATGCAGGGACATGAGAGAGGGCCTTCTTTTCTGTGGCCCCCCATTTATGGAATGCCCTCCCATTGGAGTCTCACTTGGCATCCATGCCACCCACTTTTAGGCACCAAGTCAAAACCTAGCTTTTTATTAAGACTTCTGGTGATTAATCTTATTCTTTTTTAAATGTACAGAGCTTTAAATGTGTTCGCCTTTTCTGCTGTTTTAACTTGGTAGTTTAGTATGTTTTCATCCTGTTTAAATCATTCTGTTTTTATCTGGAATTGTTTTGAACTGTTTATATATTTTTTTAATTGTGTGCTGCCCTGAGGTCTCATGATGGTGGTGGTGGTGGTGGTGGTGGTGGTTTAAAATGTTTTAATAAAACGAGTAGCTAAAGCAGATGCAAAAGCAACGTACACCCTGGTTCTTGTGCACTTATCAGTAGGGACTGGGAAGGCATAGGCAACATTTTCAAAAGCACCAAGTGCCTGGCAGGGCAGCATGAGGCTGCAAAGCCATTTGGGATGTCCGTTGATTCTCCCATCTGTTGCCTGATAAGGGACCATGGGAAGCTGGTGTATAATAAGTATCAGCAGAGCTACTTGAAGCTTTACAGTTGGCTGGAGTATGAACTGAAAGGCATAGATGAGCCAGTTCAGTGTAAGATTATATTTTTATCATCCCCCCTTCACTGTTCCCAGTGCCTACATGCTGAGAAGGAACTCACAACAGTCTGACATAAAAGGAATCAGGCAATGACTGGGACTGGGGGAAAAAAAATATCAGAATTCTAAGGTGAGCAGAACCAAAGCTGGACCCTGCACAAAGCTTTGTTAGTAAAATGTTCTCTCAGGAAACAGTGATGTTTTTAGTTTTGTTTTGGTGACAGCATTTTAAGGAGGGATTATGGTTCACTCACATTTCTGAGGCTTGAAGCTTTCTTTGCTTGAAAGCCAAGCAGTTCTACAAAAAATGCTTCTTTGCTGGTAGGATGCGGTGGCTTCAAGTCTTATCTTTTCAGGGGCCATTTCCGCACTACACTGTTATAGTGCTATTATTCTTCTTTCAACATCCTATGGAATCCTGAGTTTACAGTTTAGGGACGGATATTTAGAATTCTCAGCCGGAGCAATTTGGCCTCAGTAAACTACAAACTCCAGAATTCCCCAGGGTGTTGAAGGTGGAATAATAGCACTACAACAGTGTAGTGCAGAAAAGTCCATAGTTTCCAAATTCTTTCCTTTTCCCTTCTCAAATGTTTTAAAGCAATCCTTCACAGATGTTTCGTGGAGTGAAACGTATTTTAATCATAATCAGCTCCTTATCTTTGTTGATCTTCAACTTTCTATGATGTGTGTGTGTTCACTATGTAGAATTTACGCAATAGTTCTGTCCCCTCTTTGATTCACATTGTTCTTCTGTTCATCTAGCATAGCATGAGTAATTTTCTTCCTCAAAGGCATCCGGCCTTTGGATGCTATGGTGGTAGCAAACCCCGTTTTACCCTTGAAAACAAAATATTTGTAGCGTGTACATCTTGTTTCTCAAAATAATAGCACACTTGGTAACCCTCCAGAAGCTGTGTTAATCTTTTAGGCAAGACATATCATCTCTCCCATCCCCATGTCTTTCTTGTGATGATGTGACATTCCTGGAAGCCTTCCATTCCTGTTCAGAACTCTAGCCAGCCTTAAAGAAGATATGTGGGGTGCTTTTCCAGACATTGAGGGGGGATTTTTGGGAAGAGTGAAGTGCTAGAACACATTTTTGGGCCTCAGTCCTACGTGACTCAGCATAGCATATAGTTCCATGTGGAGAGATACTGCTATGCTGAGCCATTTACCACTCACAGGCCTACTGTGGCCCTGCTGAAGCCTCCCCACCCAAGTCTGTGCCTGGTGGAATGAGAGGCAGTACAGAGGGGTTTGGCTATCTCCTCATAGCCAGATGCAAAGAGATTACTTGTGCTGCTGAATTCCACTGCAGTCCTTTGTAAATTGCAGCAACTGCAGCAATCTCTCTCTCTCTCTCTCTCTCTCTCTCTCTCTCTCTCCCCCCTCTTTAATGGAGATAGAACCAAATACTGCTGCCCCTCTCCCACAAGATATGGATTGTATATGGGCATAAGTCACTAGCACAATGCCAGCTTGAGTGTTCTCTTCTGCCCCACCAAGTCTTTCTCCTACGATAGCATATACAGTGCCCTCTCTTCTGGCATGACCTCTGCATATACGAATGCAAGGTTGCACGAAGCATTGCTTCTGTTATGGTCAATGGATGTGACAGGTGTGTGCCTGCATGGGCATGGGCACGCACATGTTGCATCCATTGACTACAATGGGATATGACACTCACGTTTTTTGTTTTACATGGGGGTTCGTGGACTGGAGATCTCAAGTGTGGGGCTTGCTACATGTCCTCATGCTAAACATGTTGTTACCACGTGAAGGTATGAAAAGGAAATAGTGCCCCTTTCCTTCCCTTTCATTTCAACTGTCTTGCATAGAGCATGGAGGGTTTGGGTTTTTTTAACCTGACAGCACAGATTCTCCAAGCCTGCCATTACATACCCAGTGTACTTGTCATGACCTGGAATGAGCAGAACAATTTACTCTCCTCCTTCTTTCTGTCTTGCTTTTAAAATATCGTAACAGTCCATGTTTTAGCTGATAAGATTTGCTCAGTATGCCTGAGGTCTGGCTCTTTTAGACCAGTGTTAACCAAAATGGTTGTCTGGGCACTGGTGCTGGTCTGAAAACCATTGACAACCGGTCCACAACAAGTTCCCAGGAAAGGAAGAGACAGTTGTAGCCAATGGCCACAAATATAATACCCATATCTGGCATTACAAAGGGGGGCAGTGGAACTGCTGGTCCCCCACAATAGAAAATAACAGGTTGCTTACCTTGTAACTGTGGTTCTTCAATTGGTTATCTCTGCCCTGACACATATGGGTTTTTGCACCTATGCAAAGACCTGTCTTGGGAAGTTCCAAAGCTGAGCAGCTTGGTGGTGCCCCCACCCCTCTTGTGTATTGTGCATGTCCTGGCCCACTATGCTCCTTCTCAGTTTCCAAGTCCACCTGTGAGGAACCAGGGACCTGATAAAGAGGAGAGGGAGGGCAGGATTGTGTGAAGGCACAAATGACCACTCGAAGAACCAGAGTTTCAGGTGAGCAATCTGTTCTTCTTTGTTGTGGTCTCTGTGCCTCACACATATGGATGACTGAAGAGCGAACCACTGGATGGCAGGCAGATCACTGGATGACAGATGAGAGGACAGCACAGCTGAAGCTCAGATCTACTCTTGATCTGCAGCCCAGTCAGTAATGGTGTATGAAAGTGGATGGCTGCAACCATGTTGCTGCCCTGGAGAGCTCTGGCAATGGGATGTCATGGAGAAGAGTGGCAGAAGAGGCAATTGGTCTAGTGGAATGTGGCCTGAGGGGTTGAGGAACTGGTTGCTTCATCAAGTCATAGGCCAAACTGATTGTGTGGGTGGCCCATTTGGAGAAACATCGGAGATTATATGTTTTCCTTTCCTAGGACCACTGTAGTAGATGAAAAGTCTATAGTGTCACTATCAGGCGGCGGCTAAGCAGACACAGAGGCAGGAGCTGAGTTTATGGATTTAGTAATAAATAAATCAAGAGGTTACGTCACCAAAACGAACATCCAAGTCCCAGGGGCGGCAAACTCAAACGGCAAGGTTAAGCCTGGAACAGAAAGCCCATGACACAGGACGCAGATTCCCGGTTGATAGACGGTTGTTGCCCCATGCTCAACTCTAACAGCGTCTGTCTTAAATACACAGTCTTTAGCCCAGCTGGGGCTGATTAAATGTCCGTTGGCCCAGCTCACAGCTGGAGCCCCTCAAGACTTCAGGGCCGATTCATCAGACGCTTCTCCCGCAGCCGCTGAGACCTCCGAACCGCCCCCCTCTCCAGCCGCCTCTGGAGGAACGTGGGGGGAGGGTCTGCTGCAAACTCCGGGCTGGAGTCAGAAACACCAGCCTCTGTCGAGTCAGAAGCACTAGCCTCTGCCTCTGGAGCACAAACATCTGCTTCAGGTACTGGCTCGGAATCCATGCCCGGGACAGCTGTGGGGTCGCTGGCAGACTCCACCCTAGACTCTGAATGAGCCCCCTCTCCCGAAGGCACCTCCAAGGGATCCTCCCCCGGCTGGGAATCCAAGTCTAAATCGGAGTCCAAGTCTGAATCGACAGCACGCTCAGCCTGGCTCATGACATCACTCCCCTCCCCAATAACTCCTCCTCCGCCCTGCAGAGGCCGAGGCTTGGCCGGGTAATGGTGGTGAAATCGGCGCACCAGCTGCTGAGCATGGACGTCTGCCGTGTCCTCCAAGGACCGCTCCTCTGACCCATATCCCAACCAATCGACCAAGTACTGGAGGCGGCCCTGCCACCGCCGAGAATCTAGAATATCAGCTACCTCGAACTCCTCCTCCCCATCAACCAGAACTGGAAGCAGCGGAGAACTGTGTGCCACGTCGTCCCGCACATCCCCCGCGGGCACCAGCAGTGACCGATGAAACACCGGGTGGACCTGCAGGGATCGAGGGAGCTGTAACCGGAATGCCACTGGGTTGATCTGTACAGAGATGACGAAAGGACCGATGAACCGAGCATCCAGGTTAGGGGCGGGTCGTCGGTAGGAAACAGGTGGACAGCCAGACGTGATCTCCGACCTGCAAAGGTGGCCCAGGCTGACAATGTTTGTCAGCCTCCCGTTTATATGCCTCCTTGTCCTGATCTAGCTGTTCCCACAGGAGCCCCTGAATTGCCTGAAGCTCTTGCAGCCACTGGTCAGTGGCTGGAACCGCGGACGGCGTTCCTATCGGCAGAAACCACCTAGGATGGAACCCGTAGTTGGCGAAGAACAGGGTCTGACGAGTCGAGGAGTGCGTGGCGTCATTATAGGCAAACTCCGCCAGCGGAAGAAGATCGACCCAATTGTCCTGTTGATAACTGATATAGCAGCACAAGTACTGCTCCAAAGTGGCGTTGATGCGCTCCGTCTGCCCATCCGTCTGTGGATGATGGGCGGAGCACAGACGAGGCTCGATGTCCAATTGCAGAAGTAGATACTGCCAAAAGCGGGCGGTGAACTGAGCTCCCCGGTCTGTCACGATCCCCTCCGGAAGACCGTGTAGCTGGAAAACCTGGTCCATGACCAAGCGAGCCGTCTCCTTGACTGCGGGGGTTGTGGGACAAGGGATGAAGTGAGCCATCTTGGTTAGAAGGTCCACCGCCACCAGAATGGTGGTGTGGCCCTTTGACAGTGGAAGTTCCGTGATGAAGTCCATGGAGACCATTTTCCAGGGACCCGTAGGCATCGGTAATGGTTGTAAGAGCCCCATGGGTCTGCCCGGCGGGTCCTTGGCCCGGCGGCACACGGGGCACATGCGCACGTAGCAATCTATGTCTGCTCGGACTCTAGGCCACCAGAACTCCCAAGTCACTAACTGCAAAGTTTTGTACAACCCGAAGTGACCCGCAGGTTTCCTGTCATGGAAAAGGTGCAGCACCTCATCCCGACAGGCCCCAGTCGGTATGAACAGTCAACCATGGTGATAAAGTAGCCCATCCCGCTTGGTCCATGGTGATGAGGGGTCCCCTATCCGGTACCGCAACCCCGACAGGTCTTGAGCCTGGGCATCTCGTATGCGCTCGGTCAGGGTCGCAACTTCCACAGTGGACGCGAAGTTTTCTGGGTGCAGAATGGTGGAGCGAACCTCCTCTTCCGAGGTCGCGGCGTACTCAGGTTTCCTGGACAAGGCATCTGCTCGCCAATTGTGGGCTCGAGGCACATACTGCAGGTGAAAGTTGAAGCGCAAAAAGAACTGCGCCCGCCTCATCTGACGCGGAGTCAACTTGCGGGCTGTCTGCAAGTATTCCAGATTCCGGTGGTCAGTCCGCACCTGTACCGGATGGAGAGCCCCTTCCAACAGATGCCACCAATTCTCGAATGCCGCCTTGACCGCTAGCAGCTCTTTCTCCCAGATAGTATAATTCCACTCAGCGGGTGACAGCTGCCGGGAATGATAGGCACATGGCAACAACTGGGACTCGGGGCCGGTAGGCTGCAAGAGGACTGCCCCCAAAGCGACGTCAGACGCATCGGTTTCAAGGACGAATGGCATCTTGGGGTCTGGGTGCCGCAGGATAGGCTCTGTGGTGAAGTGGGCTTTCAATTGATCGAATGCCTGCTGTGCAGCGGGGTCCACCGGAATGGAGTCTTCCTGCGCAGGAGGCTGGTGATGGGCGCCGCCAACGTGGCAAAGTCCGGGATAAACTTGCGTTAGAAATTGGCGAACCCCAGAAAACACTGCACGTCCTTGTGGCTGCCAGGGGCCTGCCAGGACACTACTGCCTCCACCTTGCTGGGGTCCATCTCGATACCCTTTCCGGAAATGCGGTAACCCAAAAAGTCAACTGCCAAGAAATCGAACGTGCACTTCTCTAACTTGACGTACAAGTGGTGTTCCCGGAGGCGCTGCAAGACTGCACGCACATGCACCTCATGGGCAGGCTGGTTTGGGGAATAGATCAAAAAGTCATCCAAGTAGATGATAACAAAGCGGTCCAGGTAGTCCCGAAAGACATTGTTGATGAAGTGCTGAAACACAGCGGGGGCATTGCACAGGCCAAATGGCATCACCGTGTACTCATAGTGGCCGTAACAGGTCTGAAACGCGGTTTTCCATTCATCACCAGCCCGAATTCAGACCAAATTGTACGCCCCATGGAGGTCCAGCTTGGTGAAGACAGTGGCGTGCCGTAATCGCTCCAGCAGCTCCAGGATCAAGGGTAGGGGGTAACGGTTCCGGACGGTGATCTGATTAAGGGCCCGGAAGTCATTGCAGAGGCGGAGCTCCACCAACTTTTTGCGGACGAACAACACGGGAGTTCCCACCGGTAAAGTCGATGGCCGCACAAAGCCCCAGCGCAAGTTCTTCTCGAGGAACTCCCTCAAAGCAGCCAGCTGAGGCTCAGAAAGAGCGTAGATCCGCCCAGCAGGGATGGGAGCTCCGGGAACCAGGTCTATCGCGCAGTCGTAGACTCGGTGCGGTGGCAACTGGTCAGCTTCCTTTTGGTCGAAAACGTCCGCAAAGTCCCGGTATTTCTGCAGAAGCTCCACGGAGGATTCCGGGCCTGCGGTCTCTAGAGAAGCTAATAGCCTCTCCAGCCAGCAGTGCTCCTGGCAGTACTCGGATGCGAACAACACCTCGCGCCGAGACCAGGAGATGCGCGGATCGTGGCGGGAGAGCCAGGGCATTCCCAGCACCAGGGGAAAATGCGGCACTGTCGCCACCAAGAAGCAGGTTCATTCCGCATGCCCCTGAATCTCCAAAACTACCTCAGGAGTCTGATGGGTAACTGGGCCAGATTTCAACAGCCGCCCATCGATGGTCTCCATGGGACGTGGCTCGGGTAGGGGTAACAGCGGTATCCGATGGTCCTTAACAAACTGCAGGTCGATGAAGTTGCTGGAGGCTCCAGAGTCGATCATGGCCCCCACAGGAGTCTGCGGCGCACTGCCAAAACACACTGTGGCCGCCACCAACAACGGATCTCGCTTAGGCTCAGGCATCGCCGGTGGGCCCACATTTACGGATTCCCCCAGGCCACGCAGACCCTCTAAGCCTGGAGGTTGGTGTTTCCCGGCGGGGCAGGGACCAACGGCTTGGAAGGACAAACTCGAGCAAAATGTCCACCCAAACCGCAGTACAGACACAATCCAGACCGCCTCTGGCGTTCTTTCTGCTCAGCAGTAAGTCGCGAACGCGCCCCACCAAGCTGCATCGGCTCCTCGGTTGATGCTGAGCCAGCGGGGGTGCTGGTCACGGACTGGCCTGGCAGGCTTTCCTGTGGAGCGGATACCCAGGTTCCCCCACCACCGGCAGTTCTAGAGCCAAGATTTCCTGCGCGATGGGCCTGCCTGCGTGCCTCCAGACGACTATCAGTGCGGAGCACCTGCTGTATCAGGAGCTCCAAGGTATCTGGCGGGGGGCTGCGAGCCAGCTCATCCAAAATTTCCGGAGCTAGTCCCGCCTTGAACTGATCCTGCAAGGCAGGGTCATTATACGCCAAGTCCTGTGCCAATAACCAGAAAGAGGTCGTGTAGTCTCGCACCGAACTCCTTCCCTGCTGCAACTGGCGTAGCTGGTGGCTGACCGTCTCCGTTTGAACAGGGTCCCCCCAAACAGTCCTGAAGGCCTGCAAAAAGGAAGCCATGCGGTCCAAGACCGCACTGTTCTGGCGGAGCAGGGGAATGGCCCATTTGGCTGGCATACCAGAAAGCAGGCTGATCATGAAGGCAACCTGAGCCTGCTCATTGGGGAAGTCATGGTTCCGGACCTGAATGTAGAGCTTGCAATTGGCTATAAAAGTCTCTAACTCAGAAGGTTCCCCAGAAAAACGCTGTGGAACCGCCATGGGAATCTTTGGAGCTGGCAGGTTCATACAGCCTGCAACTGACCCACCTGGAGTTGGAGATTCTGGACAGCATGGGTCAGCTGGTCAACCTGCGTTCAGAGTCCCTGGTTCTCCTGAGCCCCAACAGCCAGCTGCGCCTTTAGTGCTGCATTCTCTTCCTGTAAAGCCTCCATTCTGCTTAGCCGTGAGGACGGGGCAACAATCTGTCACTGTCAGGCGGCAGCTAAGCAGACACAGAGGCAGGAGCTGAGTTTATGGATTTAGTAATAAATAAATCAAGAGGTTACGTCACCAAAACGAACATCCAAGTCCCAGGGGCAGCAAACTCAAACAGCAAGGTTTAGCCTGGAACAGAAAGCCCAAGACACAGGACGCAGATTCCCGGTTGGTAGACGGTTGTTACCCCATGCTCAACTCCAACAGCATCTGTCTTAAATACACAGTCTTTAGCCCAGCTGGGGCTGATTAAATGTCCGTTGGCCCAGCACACAGCTGGAGCCCCTCAAGACTTCAGGGCCGACTCATCAGACGCTTCTCCCGCAGCCGCTGAGACCTCCGAACCGCCCCCCTCTCCAGCCGCCTCTGGAGGAACGTGGGGGGAGGGTCTGCTGCAAACTCCGGGCTGGAGTCAGAAACACCAGCCTCTGTCGAGTCAGAAGCACTAGCCTCTGCCTCTGGAGCACAAACATCTGCTTCAGGTACTGGCTCGGAATCCATGCCCGGGACAGCTGTGGGGTCGCTGGCAGACTCCACCCTAGACTCTGAATGAGCCCCCTCTCCCGAAGGCACCTCCAAGGGATCCTCCCCCGGCTGGGAATCCAAGTCTAAATCGGAGTCCAAGTCTGAATCGGCAGCACGCTCAGCCTGGCTCATGACATATAGGTTTGACAATAAGAGGCTGTTCTCTGACTGTAGTAGACCAGTGCTTGCCTAACACTGAGGGAGTGTAGAGACCGTTCCAGTGGTGAGCTGTGCTGAGGGTAAAACGTTGGAAGGACAATGTCATGGTTGAGGTGAAATTCAGACACCATCTTTGGCAGGAAGGTGATGTCCAGTCGCAGGATGACTTTGTCTCTGTGGAAGACCAGGAGCGGAGAATCAAAGTGCAAGGCTGTGAATTAGATAGCTCTTTCAGCAGAGGTGATGGCAACAAGAAATGCTGTTTTTCAGGAGACAAGGTGGTCATCAGCAGTTGCCATCAGCTCAAAAGGTTTCCTGATGAGCTGGGAGAAGACCAGTGACAGAGCCCAGTGAGGAGTTGATGGTATCACTGGAGGGTACAGGTGGACCAGGCCTTTGAGGAACCTCTTGACCAGAGGGTCTGAGAAGGATGAGGTTGAGGAAGAGGTCCTGGGTTGGTAGACCACTATCAGACTGAGGTACACTTTCAGGAAAGAGAAGGCCAGACCACTATCCCTGAGATGGAGAAGGAAATGGAACACAGTAAACTGGTTGGCCAGAGCGGTACACTCATTATAAGAAGTGGTGAAGGCAGTGGATTTGTCCCACTTGTAGGCATAGGAACATCTGGGGGACTCCTTCCTGGAACCCATGAATACTCTGGCCAGTTGCTGTAAATTTAGGGGGCTGTCCTCCAAGCCATGAAGAGTAGCATCCTAATATTAGGAGGAAGGACTTGCCCATGCAAGTGCAAAAGGAGGTCTGCTCTGTGCGGAAGTCTGATGAATCTCCCTCAGGACAGGTGAAGGAGGTGTGTGAACCAAGGTTGTCTTGGTCACTAGATGCAAAAAGAATGACACTGTCCACCCCTGGAGACCATGACTCTCAAAAGCAGCAAGAAGGGAGGAAAAACATAAACCAGTTTGCTGGTCCATGCTCTGAGGAGGGTGTCACCCAACTAGTGGCTCTGCCCACACTGGAGCAGAATCTCCAGCATTTGGTGTTGGTTGGGGAGGAGAAAAGCCCATGGTTAGATGGCCCCACTGTGATGTGACAAGGTGGTATGCTGCTTTAGAGATAGTCTGTTAGTGTTGAAGGACCAGGAACAGCTGAGGGAATCTGCTAGTGTCCATCCCAGCTGTGTGTATTGTTATGGGATGTATGCAACTCTGGAGGCACCAGTTCCAGAAGGAGGTTGCTAGGTGGAGTAAGGTAGTGGGAGTCTGTATCTCCTTGACTGTTAATGTAACAGACTACTGTGGGGTTGTCCAATGTCACTTGGACTATCCTACCACAGAGTCATCCCTTGAAAGCTCTGAAGTCCTTGATGACCACTAGGAATTCCAAGGCATTGATGTGCAAGGAGGCTTCTCTCAGAGACCAGTGCCCATGCACTGTCATGTCACCACAGTTGGCTCCCTAACTGTTTGTGGAGGTATTGGTAGTCACCATACAGTCCAGATCTGTGAGGTCAAAGGGCATGCCTGTGAGAAGATTGTGTCCTTTGATCCACCAGAGGAGGGAGCACCAGACATTGGGGGGATGTGTCATCTGGAGACCCTGAGGAGCTTCCAGGGGTTGAAATTCCAGATGAACCAGCACTGTAAGTCTCTGTATCAGAGATGGGCAAGATAGGTCACAGTTGTGGTTGCTGCCATGAGGCCAAGGAGCTTCTGGATGCAATAAGCTGTGCGTTGTGGCTACCTGAGGAGATCCTTTACACTGGTGCATAAGGTGAGAGCTCTTTGAGTTAGGAGGTACACTGAAATCAACCAAGAATCCAGAGTAACTCTGATGAAGTCGATTACCCTGTTGGGTTTGAGAACCAATCTCTTTGGGTTTACGTTGAGGCCAAGATCGTGGAGTAGCATGAGGGTAAGGTGGATATCCCAGTACAGGACAGGACAGGATGATGACACTGGAAACCAATTGTCCAAATATGGGAAGATCTGAATGCCTCACATTCTTAGGAAAGTGATCACCATGACCATGCGTTCAGACTCTCGAGGCTGTGGAGAGGCCAAATGGGAGCACTTGGCACTGATTGAGAAGTGTCTCTATGGCAAATCTGAGGAATCTACGATGCTGGGGGCAGATCACAACGTGGAAGTGTCTCATAGATCCACTGATGTGAACCAGGCCCCTTGTTGTAGGAAGAGAAGGATGGTTTGGAGAGTTACCATCTTAAACTTCCTTGGCTTGATCTACTTGTTCACACCCTGAAGATCAAGGTTCAGGAGAGGGCCGCTGTCTCTCTCTTTGGTACCATGAAGTAGTGGGAGAAGTAGCCGTCTCACCTGCAGGAGTCCAGATTCTTCTCCACAGCTTTCTTCTTGAGGAGGGTGGTGACCTCCTCCAAGACTACTTCCAATGGTGGTGTACTTTGGAATACACTAATTGAAAACTCTATAGAATAGCCAAGGAGAACAATAGTAAGAACCCAGGCATCTTTGGTGATATTCTGCCAGGTGGAGTAATGGCATTAGAGTCTTGGTGTTTGAGAGCTCCAGGCATCCAGTAGATGGAGGATCGGCTGACATGTCGTCTGGAGAGAGGAGTCAACCACAGCATGCCTGCTTGTTTTTGGTGAGGGAGTGCTGTGAGCGCTGCAGTTTGAAGGGGCACTTGTGATGGCTAGAGCAGTACTGGGACTGGGTCCTGTATGACCTGGAAGGACACTTGGATTGTGTGAAGGATCCAGACGACCTCCAAGACAATTTTGAGTATCTTGGCTGTTGTTGTAGGATCCCAAACCCCATCCTCTTGGCTAAGAAGCGGGGCTTGATGATATGGTCCGTGGCCAGCACTGAAGAACCCCATGCCATCAAAGGGAAGGTCGTTGATGTTCCACCTGGTATCATCAGTGAGACTCACTGAGGGAAGACATGTGCAGTGATGGAGGGCCACCCCATCCAACATGACCTTGGCCACACAGTCAACACAGTCAATGGCTGGTGGATTAGATCGGTTGCGTGGCCAACGTGTGTGCATCCTGCTGGATGGCAAGGGCTGCATTATGGTGCTGTTCTGGGAGGTAAGAGGTGAAGGAGAGCATCCTCTCCCAGAGGAATCGCTGGTACACTACCATGCAAGCCTGCGTGTTGGTGACCCTCAAAGACATCACTGAGGAGGAGTAGAAACCTTTGCAAAGCACATCCAGGCGCCTGCCCTCCTTACCCAGCTGGGTGATATGCTGCCTTCTTCTGTCTCTGGACTGCCAGGCTTCCACCATGATCGAGTTTGGAGGTGGGTGATTGAAGAGGAACAGTGCACTGTCCTGCTAAGTTTTGTAGAGGTATTCGAATCTACAAGACACTGGTGGGAAGGAGGCAGGCTTTGTCTAGGATAGCTTGAGGACCTCGATCAGTGCTAGAATCATTGCTGGGTCTGGAGCATGGGAGTTGACTATTGTGAAGACTGGGTCTGGCACCAGTGTTGAGGGAGGCATGGTGTCAAGGCTGACACATTTTGCCATCTGGAGGTTGATGTCTGAGAACAGCTTAACATTCTCTGGTGGTAGAGCTGGTGTGATATTTTCTACCTCCCCAGTAGAGAAGGCATGTGGGCCAACAGTGAATCTGGTCTTGCATTCCTCTTTGGATAACTCTGCGATTATGGCTAGAGGAGAGGTGATGGCAGTTGTCAGTACTGGGGCTGTTGCTGCTGTCAGTGATGTCAAGACCATTGTTGAGAGGACCTGTGTCATGGCAAGGAGCAGAGAGGATAGGATGCTTGATGCCAGAGTGGTGTAGACAGCAGACAGCAAGGTCAGTACTATGGAGGCTGGCAAGGTGGCTGGTACAAGAGGTAAAGTAAGGGAGGGAGCCAAAGAAACTGGCTAAGTCAGTGGCCTGGACACTGACTTAGCCAGTTGGATAATGTCTCCTGGGTGAAATGGAGGTGAGCTTGGGAAGTGGCATGGGCAAGCTGTGGTGCAAGGCTCCATGTTGTGATGAGATCAGTGGCAGACAGAGAGAAGAATGTGAGGGAGATTGGTAGTGACAGGATGGGGTGTACCAGTATCAGAGCAGGTTGTAACACTGGTTGTAGCAGTCTTGGTAAGATGGAGAGTACGAGTGACATCCCAGGATGCTCTCTCCAAAGCTCAGTATCAGTCAGTGTAGGAGACTGAGGTAAACAGGAAGTCCTCACAGTACTGGCAGTCACCCTGGTAAGACATCTGGGAGGTCTCCCACACAAACAGGGACAATTCTCTCCTTGGTGAGCAGGAGTGGTGGTATCTCCCTTATTATTTCCAGGGTTGGGGCAAGATGGCCAAAGTCATTTGCTGGGCTCTGTAGGTTGACTCATTGATAGAAGGCTGTGAGGCTGTGGACACAGTGGGGAGCAGCTCAAAGAGGGACACTGGAAGAGTTGGTGAGACCCTGGCAATGGCCATAACATGATGTTTGTGCTTCACCTCTTTTTTTGACTTCAGCTTATCCTGGTTGGTCACAGCCAACAGTAGCTCTTGAAGTGGTTGGTCCTGTTCTCGAGGGTTTGTAGTGCAAAGCCCTGGCAAATGGTGCATTTAGAGATAATATGAGTCTCAATCCGGCAGTACAGGCACTGAGAGTGGTCATCAGAAAGTGCAACCTTCTTGGCACATGAGGAGCAGATTTTGAAAAGAGAGGTGGAGGCCATGGAGGCTAGAAGGAGGTAGGGAAGAGAAGATGGGAACGCATGAGGGAAGCTTCTTGGAGAGGGAGGGGTGAGCCTTAAGAGACAAGAGAGGAAAAGGAAAGAGGTTTTAGAGCAGAAAGAAGGAGAAACAATGCAGAAAGGAGAAGAGACGGGTACTCAGCAGAACAATCAAGACGTGTTGCTTTGTTGGCAGATGAAGAGAAACCGAGGAGCGGAACAGTGGGCTGTGACATATACAACACGTGAGAGGGGCAACGCTGCTCAGCCAAGCTGCTCAGATCTAGAACTTTTTGGGACGGGTCTCTGTGCAACTGTGAAAACCCAAATGTGCAAAGCACAGAGATCTTGGTGAAGAACTTAAGAAATACCCCCTTACCTTCAGGATAAAAGAGAGTGCTGCCCCTAAGTGTAGAAATCCTGGCTGAGCTCCTGTATTGTCAGACAAAACAACAATGATGGAGCTCTGTTGTCATAGTTAGATCTGATGATGTTAACCCCCCTTCCAAACCCTACCTTTTCAGACTGGCTGCATGCAACCAAAGGGTTCCCAAGGTGCTGCAGATAGGGGCACTGGGAAATGATGTCTGCAGCACTCTCCCAGTTGTGGAGTGTGTCAAGAAGAGGCAGCTGGGGAGACCCTCCAGGGTCCTGCTGCAACTGCGTCCCTCAATGCACCCCACAACTGGGAGAGCTCTGCAAATGTCATTTTTCACTGTCCCATTCTACTGCTCTCTGAAAACCCTTTGTTTGGGGCACAGCCAGGCTGAAAAGGTAGGTTTGCGGGGGTCACCCTTGGTCATTAACGACTGTAAACATAAATTCCAAAAGTTACAAGATTGTAGGTCCTGTTTGTAACTGCTGAACAGGATACCTTAAATTTTATGCCCCTGCATTCTATAATAACTGTGATTAGGCAGGACTGTGTCATGGCATCCCTTCCAAGCAGAAAGATGACTGCCAACTAGCAAATTCTGTCTCTAGATAAAAATAGGATGTGATATTCTAAATGTTCTAACTCTCTAGGCTCAACTATCTTTAATATTCCATAAGTCCTGAAACCTCAAAAAGTTTCTTTGGGCCATTATGAAAATTGTTTACTTTTCTTTTCCAAAATGATGAAGTCCCACAAATATGTAGAAACCCTGTTTTGGAGTGATCCCTCATTTCAACCAAATTACTAATTACACCAGAGATGGCCAAGAGCGCCAGTGTGGAGAGGTCCATGTCATTTGGACACTTTGACATGGAGTTCCATCTCAATTCACAGAAGGGAAATCTTCATGTAGTTACTACAATCTATCATCCAATATTGCAGAATCATAGGTTGCCCTCTTCTAAAGCACCTGCTTAAATATAAATATGTTCTTCTTCTGCTTGAATCTTTAAAAGCTTTACCTATGATGTGTTGTGCCTAAGGCCTTAATTGCTTGTAAGAAACAGTAATAGATTTCAGGGAGTAAACTGGAACTTGGGTTTGAACAGTATATCCATGGCTGTCCAGGCCACAAGAACACCCTCTTGTTAATTATTTTTAGGGTATTGGTGTCTGCCCAGGAGTTTGTGGTGCAGTACAGGCTGCTGTTGCTTTAGATGTTTGTTAAAAACACAAGCAAGTAAGATTTTCTGGGGCTGAGAGCATATGACATGCCCAAGGTCACCCAGTGGGTTTCCGTGGCCAAGTGGGGAATTGAACCCTGGTCTCCAGTGTCAGAGTCCAGCACTCAAACCACTACACCACATTGAAACTACCAAAAGCAAAATGAAAGAAAGGAAAAACGGAGTGAATACATGTTAAGAAGTGTGTCTTTAATAACCTCTGTTTGGCATCTTGGGCTCTTTACGAGGATCCAGAAGGTAATGTAAAACACTAAAAATATCACACTATGTGCCTGTTAAGTCTTTTATAGAGTCCCCGTTGGTTATCAGTGCATATGAGAAAGCAAAACAATCCTAATTCTTATTAGGAGGGTGTTGGTATCTCCAGCATGCTCTGAAAGATAAACTGGCACTGAAATATGAAATATGGTTGACATAGAAACTGCTACTTCTTAAGCTATCCACAGAGGCAGCGTGACTGTGAAACACCACCATGGGAGTTTTCTTGCATGTGTGATTAGTGTCCCAGTACTGAATGGAAGACTTGGGAACAGAGTCATTATTAAAGTGCCTTCAGCAGCTGCTGCTTTACTCTTGGTCCATCAGCAAACGAAGGAGAAAGGTCACTTGCTCTTGCAGTGATGCACGTCAGTATGGAAGAGAGAAACAGGTTTCTGTTGATACATACCAGCATTACAGAGAGAAGCAGACTGACAATCAGGATCCTTTGTCATGCCAAGGCCATTCCTTAGGATTGACTCCAGACAAGTGGTTTCCAACCTATGAGAATGCTAGTTACAAATCAACAGGCCTGCAAACATTGCCACTGCTATCACTACCCTTTCCACTATCAGACTTCAGACTCTAGGCTGGATATACGCCTCCAGGATCTAGATGTATAAGGGCTTGGCATCCTCTGGGTGGTCAGGAAGTCCCTCCTCTCCATCTGAAGAAAGGTTGGGTCCACCCTGCTCCGGTCCCTGCAGTCTCTGTAAGTGCTACCAAAGTACATGGTCCTCTGACCATTCTCATGGACCAAGAAATCCCTGCTGCAAGGAGACCAGGGAGCTCGAGTGAAGCAGTGCCGCGTAGCACTGGACTGTTCACACAGTGGAGGAGAACCCTGGTAAAGGCGCCCCCAGTAAATAGGCAGATTTGTGTAAGAGTTCATGTAGGCATACTGCTTGTGCACCACTGTAGAAGAAGCCCTGTGCATGCCTGGGGTGTTTTGTAGGCAAGCCTCCCGATACGAGGGGAGCTTTGTGGACTGTGAATGCAGCAGCTGTTGGTCCTTCCAAGATAGACCATTGGTCTCCACATACTTCCTACTGCATGTATAGCTTGGCCTAAGGGCATCAGGAGGGTAGTGATGGAATCCATGGTGGATTCCAGGCACAGTTGTTGGTTTTGGAGCCAGGCCAGCTTGGGGGAAGAGGTCTGGCACATCCTCACAGACAGAAGATTTTCCACGATGCTTCCAGATGCCTAAAGACTTGGGTCTCTCGTGTTGCTCCCAGGATGATCTTGGGAGGTTAGCCCTGTGGTGCTGCTTCTCTCTCCTGAGCTCTTCTGTGTGAGAGTCTTTGTACACAAAGGGTCTGCAAGTCCTGTCAGCCCTTGGGAAGGAATTGTGCATACAGGCATGAGACAAGAAGTGACTTTCCAACTCTTTTCTTTTCTCAGAAGTAGAAGCTGGTCTTGTTACTTGGGTTGAAGAGCTGTCATGCCCATCTTCTCCATACACCAGGTGAACATTCCGGTGGAATCTTTCCTTCCCATGTCCTCTGGCCACAGGAAGCTTATACTTCTGCTCAGGTGGAAGAACCTCCCTAGGAGACCTCACTGGGGAGTGGGGAGCAGCACTGAGGTGGTTTCCAAGAGGCACGGGGTTTCTAAAGGGTGCCTGAGGTGTGGATCTTACCAAGTAATGTGGAGAGCTGTTCACAGCAGAGCCTGGAAGGACCTTGTCTTCTGAATAGCTGCCTCGATACTTCACTGGATGAAGTATCTGTGGCTGCTCAGTTGTCCCACTCCAGTTTTCACTGGCTGACACTAAAGTCTGCTGGGCTGGAGGAAGTGATGGTTGAGTAGGTCTCCCAAGTTTCTCACTTGCTTCTGCAGCTGCACTGGAGGGGTGAGCTGGTCTGTTAGGGCCACTGGTGTTCTGAACAACAAGCTGCGGCGTCCTTAAGGAGAATGTCGTTTGGAGATTTTCACTCCGGTTTGACCAGTTCTCAATGGTACGTGTAGCATTCTCTAATGAGTTCCCAACACTGGCTGTTGACACCATACTCTTGGCAGCTTGCAGCATCTTCAGCACATTGGCCTGAGCAGAATTAGCCGTGACATCAGGTTTGTGAACACGAGCAGGGCTCTCCAGATTCTGGACTCCATTAAAACAACTATAGATGCCCTGAGGAAAGAAAAGAGAAAAAGAAATGCTGTGACCAAATCAGCACCCCAGCAAATGCAGTGGAGAGAGAACAAATGACAAATGAGCATGTCTTGGAAAGCCATGAGCTGGGAGTGGGGGTGTTGGCTTATGCTCAACTTCCAAGTTCATACAGGACAGACATTACAAATTTTGAATGACCTCATTTATCTGTCTGGGGGATAAGGGACTTGTAGAGGCGAGAATGCTAGCTACACTGACTTGCAGCTACACCATGCAGACTACCCTGTTGTAAATCAGCGGCTTCAGCCACTGACCCAGAAAGCCCAAGTGGAGATCTGTTTTTGTGCTCCAGTTTTTTTTTAAGGTGAGGCACTTTTTTCTTCTTCTTCCCAAGCATTAGCCTTGAACAGAAGGTCCTAATTATACAATTAAGATCTAAGAGAATCCTGCAACAAGGACTGGGGAGTCTTCATGCCCTGCTGCGCTCCAGGTTTGATTGTTTAGTGCAGAGGTGGGAATCAAGCAGCTTTCCAGATTTTGTAGGACTGCAAATCCCAGCAGCCAGCATAGCCAATGGTGAGGAATGCTGGGACTTGCAGTCTGACATCTAGAGCACCCCATGATTCCCAACCCAGGTCTAACAGGTTGCCGTACTTGCCCCTCTCTCAAGTGCCAACTCTGAGCTTCCTTTGGGAGAACCAGCTTCTTTCTTATATCTGTTGGTGGGATTTTAATTGTCATCCTTTTTTTTTCTTATAACATAGATATGTTTATCATTTGGGGGAGCCTGTAAGTTCAATTATTAACTTCTCTTCTGTCCTCATTTGTGTTTTTAACTTTCTTTTAAATTTGTTAAGCTGCTGTATTTCATTTTGTAAAATGCCATTTACCTGAGGATTCTAAATAATGATTAATAGGATGCAAGGAATGCGGTTCTTTAAGAAGTCAGATGGATTCAGAAATCCAAATTAGGTGTGAACAAATCCTTCCTCTATTGCTTCATATTCGCACATCAGACAAAAATTAAGTAGTTTTTAAAAGATTTTATTTTCGTTAAGTGAAGCAATGACAGGAAGCAGCTGAAGTGTTTATGACGGAACAGACAACACACAGCCTGGAACCATAGAGGTAAAAAAAAAGAAAAGGTGAGGACAGACAAATCAACTCCCTGGTCATTTCTCTGGCACACTTTTAATTGGGAAGAGATTGGTTTTTTATTGGTTTAATTCCAAATACATTTCACACAAATTAAGCATCAGTGATGCATTCCTGTACAAATTGTTCTTAGAAACTGTTACATGAAGCTTTGGTTTGTCTACATGTCTTGTAACTATTGTAACAATGCTTGCTTATGGCTTAGCTTCCTGCAGACTGGGAGCTATTGGGGGCAGAGTTGTGTTATTATTATCATTGTCATTATCATTATTATTACCATCATCATCATGAATCCCATCTTGGAGAAAAGCAGGATAAAAACTGAATAATTCCCCCTCCATGCTCCCTACCATTCCCTTCTGGGCCTCCCGCCCCTATTCTCTTGCCTTTCACCTCTGCATGCATTCTCTGTGCTGGGGCAAAATGTATAGCAATGGGAAGGGAGAGATCCGGAGCGGAGAAGGAAGGCACACATGTGCCTTCTCCCCCACCAATTCCCTTGCCTTTTGGACAGGCATGCTTGCCTTCCTTCTCCATGCCTGGCAAAATGCAAGGGAACTGCGGGGGCAGGAGAATGCCGGGGTGGGTGGGAAGGAAGGCACGCGTGCATCTTGTGAATAATCAGATTTGCAAAGGTCAAACCCACAAATGTGGAAGGAGGACAGTACATTCGATAAATAAATAAATATCTCTACAGAATGCTTTGTCTGACTGGTGCTTTGCATTCTTCTTGTAAGCTAGGTTTAGCTTGAAATATTTGGCACTGACAGGATAGTCACGAGATGCCCCGTAGAGCACTGGCTGTCATGAACAGAGTCGAGATTTTAGGGTCTCCTACGACACCGCGGGGCCACACTGGAGCTTCCAAAGGCCACCGCACTGGGTGTGGGACAAGGTTTGACAGGGCTTGATTCACCCATGATCCCCTCCCACAGAGACTGCCCAAAGAGTGGCATGTGAGGAGGACAGAAGCAGATGGGTTCAGGGACAGCAATTGGGTTGGCATTGACAAGATGAGACCCATCTAAGTTTCCTTTCTTCTCAGTTTAAAAATATGTTATAGTTGGGGGTAGCCAAGATACTCTTTTTAATTATTTTCTTCATATTGTTTCTCCCACCATCTTTTTTTAAACAACAAAATGGTACCTATTAAGTAAATGTACTTAGGCCATTTCCACACTAGACTGCTGTAGCACTACTATTCCACTTTCAACATCCTATGGAATCCTGGGGTTTGCAGTTTAAGGACAGGCCTCAGGCAAATCCCAGGATTCCATAGGATGTTGAAAGTGGAATAATAGCACTATAACAGTCTAGTGCGGAAATAGCCTTAGTGTCAGGGCAACAGAAGCCAACTCCTTTTTATTTCAGGAGTCACAATAGTGGTATAGTTTGTGTTTAGTGGGCAAATCTGCTTGTGTTCAGAGTTATTTCTTTTGTTGTCAAAGTTGTTTTGGGCTCTAATCTGATTGGGAATGTAGAAGCATTGCAATGCTTGTAAATGCTGGAAGGTGGTAGGCAAGAGAAAGGTTAATTGTGTTATTCAGAACTGCAGTTACTACACATTTCCATTTCATCCCAGAAAGAGTGAAGTGGAGTGGGGACTAAGACCACTGAGTTCAGGGCCTGAAATGAGCAACTTGTACTACCCCGCACAATCACCTCAATTGTATGAATCTTTATTGTTCAGCTAAAAGCCATCACAACTGGCCACAATCAAATAAAACCCGACTGGAAAAACATCACAACAACAATAAATGCAAATAATATACAGTCAATAAACGAACAATACAAAAAGTATAAAAATTGGAACAATATATAATTACAATATATAATTATGTTCTAAAACGCCAGAGTCAAGTACTTTCATCACAATCACCTCAGTGTTCAGCTGTCCACACTTAAATATGAATTCTTAAGCTGATATCTGGGCCTATAACTACTCTGTGGAACCTTCTCAGACAGTGCTGCTTTTATCCTCTAGGGTCTTATAAGACTTCAGAGGTGGTGTCGTGCAAAATTCAACTTCCAGATAGCATCATGCAGTCTACCTTCTCATCTCTTAGTTAGTCCCATGGATGCTTCACTTCTGACTGCCATTCTGAGTGTATGTTGCATTCATCTCTCACTGTCTGAATTTAGCTTTCTTCAGATGTTAGGGGATTACACATGGAAAGGACAGACAAAAGGCTTATGTGCCAACCCTCCAATCTGACCTCCCCATGGCAGAAAGGTTGCGGAGAGAGATTGTTCGATCACCTACACTGGACCTGGGCAAAATAGGCTGCAATCTTGCATGGCTCAGTCTAGCATAATAGCTCCACATGTGGAACTATGCTACACTGAGCTACTTACCACTAACCTCAGACCTACCATATTGCTGCTGAAGCCGCTCCATGGCCATTCCTGCCTGGAAAAAAGCAGGGGGACCACAGAAGCATCTGACGATGTTCCTACAGCCCAACAGAAAGCAATTGCACCACCCACTGTTTGTGATCCTTCCCTCATGTCTCCTCACCAGACACAAATGACCATGGGTTGGGGGCTTCAGTTGCTCTGTGGTAAGTTGGGGGAGTGGGGGCTAAGGTTGCTTCAGAGGGAGGAAGAGGATACTGACTGCAGTGGCCAAAAGTAGACATATGCAGGCACAGGGTTAACTTTTGCACACGTGTGCTGCTAACAGGAAGCTAGCCATAGTGTGACTTCAGAAAACACTGGCGTTGCTTATTTCTAATTTAAGACATAAAAATGATCTCACAAGGAACACAGACCCCTTCCTAGAAAATGGCAGAAGTCTGGATGTCTTTGGTAAGAGGCCCTTACCCTGCTTATAGCCAGAAGGAAATCGAGCTTGTGAGACTTGGGGACAGAATGCCGCAGCTTCCAGTACACCAGGTGTTCCCAGGCAAAGACCAGCAAGCTCAGCCCCATGGCCACCAGCAGCATGTAGAAGACTCCTGCCATGTTGTCAATGTCTAGCTTGCTGCTCATCACCTCATTCTTTTCATTCTGGCAGATCCCTGACAACCACACAGTTTCCAGTTTCTGGGTTTCACCTGAGAAATGAGTAACACAGAGAGAAAGAGAGAGAGAGACAAAGGAAGAGGGTGAAATCCTACCTAAGGAGTCCCTCCACTTAACATTATACAAGCACCCATTTGTTACCCAACTCTATTCTTCTGGTCTTTCTGTTCTTAACAAGCTGAGAATAGTGATCCACTCCACACCTGGATTGCAAGGGAAGGAGAAACAGTGTTTGTGGTTGCCTTAAATATTTTACCATAGCTTTGACTGATGCCTCAGTATTGCCAAAGGGGCTATTTCTCCTGAAGTAAGAGCAGCTAAATCCATGGCAACTATCACAAAAAACAGAAAAATTCCTACAGAGATGCATTTACCCCAGAGGTGGGATGGTTGAGTTCCTCTGCCCTGGAGCCCTGCCCCCCTCCCCCCCCCGTTCTTCCTTGTGACACCATGCTCCAAAAATATTTGGCTGAAACAAATATGAAGTAGTCTCTGATAGGATCTCTAATCACACCACCAAATGTGTCTGAAGAGCACAGGTGGTCATTTTGCCTCATTTTTGGCCTCTCTGCCCCTAATTTAGGCCCACGTGTTCCCCTTTTTTTCAAGCAGGAGTGACCATCTGTTCACTACTTCTTTTGAATGAAGAAAGAAAGCAAAGCCCACGTGGATGTAGAACAATGTCCGGTCACGTCCCCAGGGGCTTCATGCTATGTTGTTGGCCATTTTAGGTGAAAAACCATCTGGTCAAATTTTGTGGGAGGTGATGGGAACAGGGCAATTGGGAGGGAACACATCTGGACCACAGGTCACCCATGCCCCCCTCCAATTTATACACTCAAATAGTTTTCCAGTTTGCCCCTCCATATTTTTGTCATCCACAAGTTAGTGCAATTTTATTGTCTAGAGTGACAGCTATTCTGTGCCTTCAAGTTGTTTCTGACTTACGGAGACCCTAAGGCAAACCTAGCATGGGATCTTCTGGGTGCTGAGAGTGTGTGATGCACCCAGGGTCACCCAGTGGGTTTCTATAGCTGAGTGGGAAATGGAACCCTGGCCTTCAGGGTCGCAGTCCAATGCTCAAACCTCTACGCCACACTAACTTTGCTTAAATGCTTTCTTGGAACAGGAGAAGGGGTTGGGACTGGTTTACAGATCCCAGTGCTTCTCTGAACCAAGATGTGCCTCAGTGGGAGTAGACTGGAACAGCCTCTCTTTCTATCAGAGAAATCTCTGGAAGTCTGCCTTCAGTCTGCCAACAGCTAGGTCAACAGTGGTAAAAGTGTGGCCTTCAGACCACCATGCAGCCCCCAAGATGGTTTATGCCACCCTTAGCCCTTCCAGACTCCCCAGACAGCCTTTATTTGGCCAAAACCATGGAGTGGTATCTTCTGGACACCCCCTGAAACGGTGATTCCCCTTTAATGTAGGTTCCAGGGCTCTTCCTCCATTGTTTAACAGCGACAAATGCCTTGTTTTTCAAAATCAAAAATTATTTCAAGACACTTCCAGACTTTTTTTCTTTGGCATTTGTTTTTGGTTTAAGGCATTTGGGAGGGGCATTTTTAGGGAATTAAGATTGCTCCCAGATTAACCACTGTTACCCACCCTTGAGTCAGGGATTGCATTTAAACCAGAATGTGGCCCTGGAATATGTTTCAGTGGTCATCCTAGAATAGCTAAATCTCATCTTTATATATACGGTGCATTTCCCAATGCACCTATACATCTAGGAACAGGAGGTCTTCTGATGTGACATCTGAGCCAATCTGAATCCTGACAGCAATGTTTCCTTTTTCTTTCAGGGAGGGAGAAGTCAGCTGTTACCAGTACCTGGATTGTTTGCAGTCGCCCTCACTGCTACCAAACACCTACTTGTTTCAGAACATAAGGAACAGCGTTTGGGGGGAGGATTGTGTGAGAGTCATATGCCAAAACATACCAAGGTGACTCCCAGAATGGTCTTTTAATTTGCTGTTGCTAATAGGACTCCATGGCCAGAATCCTGTTGGTGACTTTTATACCAGCTTAAGTCTTTTGTTGGGTATTGTACAAGGAAGTATCCAATACTTTCTTATGCAATGCCTTTTTCTGGGTGTTCAAGGGCAGCTTCCGGGTGCAGCACCACACCGCCACTGATTAGCCATGGGGGCACCACACGTCTGTCCCTGCATACCCAGTGAAGAAGGAATAGCCTTCATACCCTGGAACTTGGTTCTTGGCCAAAATGCATTAGTAGTCCCTTTTTTTTAATTATTTTTGTACAGAATGTGTACATTGATGGCAATTCATCATCACCATCATCATCCCATGAGTCTTTTGTTTTTGCACTGCCTCCTCCAGTTCTCTGATATCCCATTTAGTATGGCATTCATTAAAATACTTCTCCTGAACTCACATAAACTCTCATCCTGTACTTTTAAAAAAAAATGTACAGCAATCACTTCTGAAGGGCTGCAAAGTGACAAGTGTCTCTACCTGAAGTCCTCCCCCCCACACTCCCTCTCTTCTCTTCAATAGGAAATAAAAGAGGGGGGGGGATTTCAGGTAGAGAGAACTCTTCAGAAACCTGACAGGAGATGTTGTGCTTGATTTAAAGTGAATTGCAAATAGTGTGGCAGAACAGAACAGCTCACTGAAACCTTCCCAAAGTTCTCTGTAATGATGAAGAAACTCAGGTCACAGGCTGACTGCTTGGTTACGTAGGGGACAGCCAGCTTTCAAGCGTATTGTAAAAGCACTCTGGTTTGGTAAGTTAGCTTTTAAGTAAGCATATTTGGGGTGCAGCATTCCTTTCATTTTCCCATTTGCAATTGAGTGATAATTTATATATGAAAAATGCCTGTCCTTTCAGCACCCACAAGGCTCCAAGGATAAAGGGAGGGGTGAAGTGAAACACTTCGCTGCCAGATTGTCTGAATGTATCTGAACTTGTAATGATGACAAAACATATTTCAAAATTAAAAGACGTAAAACTGTTAATAAACACAGAAGCACTACTAGGAAAAAGAGGAAGGGAGGGCACAAAAATACAATGAGTTTTACTATGCGTTTGTCAAATCGCTGTGACAATATTGTTTCCTTAGCTCTGAGGAGACAGAAACTTGGCAGTTCTGGGATCCTTGGAGGAAAAGAAAATAGGAAACTGCAATAAACTTCCCTTAGGAATTAGGAGGCAAAGGATATCTTGCGGAAGGAGAGAGAATTACCCACCATCTCCCAGAAATTGCAGAAGGGCTAAATCAATGGCCCTCTTCCACTTGGAGTCTTTCTGGAGAGCAATGCCATAGCCAGTGGTGGCAAAGACTTTCCCACTGCCAATGGTGACTAGCTTGCAGCCTTCATCTTTGCCTGCCATGTAGTTGAGCACTGCAGCATCATATATAAAGGCATCTAGCTTTCTGGAATCAAGCAGAGAGACAAAATCAAATTAAAAAACTGCAGTTGTAAGTCACACCAGAGAACAAAACACACCACATAATAATCCAGAAGAGGGGGATTACAGCACTCAGACCTCACATACTGTTTTGCAAGCTCCAAGCCCTTCCCAGAGCCTCTGATGTCCCCACCAGCAGAAAATAAAATGTGTCAATTTATATTGAATCAGACACAGCCATCATCTACCCCTTGGTGCCTTGTTTGCCTCAGAACCACAAAAGATGTTTCATGAAAGTGGAAACGGACATCCAGTCACATCTCATTTTCATTTTTCCTTTTGTGGTGGGAGAGGAGAGATTTTCAGGGCTGGTGCAGCTCCTTCAGTTTGTCCTGATGGCATGCTCCTGGCCTTTGGAGTTTGTCCAGACCTGAAACAATATTGATAGGCAATCTGGCACCTCCTAGATGCTTTGGACTGCTGCTGCCATAATCCATGACCACCATCCATGTTGGCAGGGGCTTTTGGCAGTTGTAGTCTAAAACATCTGGAGGACCCCAGGTTAGCTATTCCTATCAAAAGGTGTCAAGCGTGCAGCTGCAAAATTCCATAAGACAGCAAATTGTGCTAATTATGTCTTAATTATTTAGATGGCCACAGTTAATCCCAAACAGATTTAAGCTTTTGTGAGACAGCCCTATATAAGACCCGATTGAAAAGCATCAGTGCTATGCTAACATAACTAACTATGCTAACATAGGTTGAACTGTACTTAGGGTGGATGGGGTGGTAAGACAGAGGCAGAGACAGATAAACTAACTGAGATAGTAACACCCTCTTGCTCATACCTTTGGGGGAAAAAAACACTCCAGCACTCTCTCTGAGTATGTATGTGTACACATGTGCACAGCCTTTAAACAAGTGAATTTTTTAAAATGCTTTAAAAATGGGTTCCACAAACAGAGAGGTAGATGAGCAAACCATGCTGGTGTGAATCTAGTGACACCTGACTAGCCACCTTCCATTGGACTGCCACAATTGCAGGGATGGCCCATGGACCTGCTGCTGTGGCAGTAAATTCATTACAGATTTTATGGCCCTCCTTCCAGCCCGTACACCCCCACTCTTTGATATGGTTCCATTGGTGAAATAGGATTTAATTGGCAAAATATATTAATTGGTTTTGATATAAAATGTGCCCTGCTATGGCTGTATGGTCGAACTGGATGAGAAGACAAGACTGGCTGAACATGTGCACTGCGAATTAGGTCAGGAAACACCTCTAGGTATAGCCAGGTCATAGTCAGGAAATCACCAGGAAGCTCCAGAGATAATAGGCTTGCAGTTAGCCTTAACAACTCTACCTTTTAGACAAGAGCGTCTGGGAAATTCCCATCAAACCGCTGATAGTCTCAACATCTTTTCCTCTGATGAAGCAAACCCTTCCTTTGTCCTAAATCCTGTCTGATAAGCACTGAGCTATGAGGACAACCATTAACCTCTTGTCACCTAACCCTAGGACCAACAGCCTATTCCAGATCTCATTGTCCACTCTGTGAACTCCATTGTTCACTCAGTCAGAAAGCCATGCGCACCCCTGCCCTCCAGGCAGAAATTGGGTATATAAAACCATAGTTTTGGCCAGTCAACTCTCAATAAACCAATTGCTGGTTGCCACTCTGCTGCTCTGATTCCCGATTGTGCACTGTCCTTAGATGTGAGTCTAAGCCACATCGCTGTTTCTTTGCCCCCTCCCCCCTTCTAGACTGGTAAGTATCACCCACTGTGACCTGAAATCTCACTATCCAAAAATTTCCTCCCTTTTCCTTCAGGTAGTCTTGTGTAATTACATGACTGCTTGGATCTTGTGTGTGTGATTAATTCCCCCAGTAAAACATATTAAGCTTACTTTTGGATCTCTGGCTGGTAAACACTGCTGTAAAAGATCTCGTTAGGTTACTCTCCTCTTGCAGGCCTCTTCTTTGGGCTAATAATTCCCCTTCTTTGCACAGAGGTACTGGCATTGTGGGTAAACCCCTGAGTCACTCACATTTTGGGGTAACATTCCCTCCTCCTGCAGCTGCTCTGAGCTGAATAGGACCTTGTCTTGGGGCCCTGTCAGACTAGACAATTATAGCACTATGAATCCATTTTAACGGCATGGCAACATCCTATGGAATCCTGGGATTTCCAGTCTATGTGTGGCAATACTGAGAATCTTCAGCCAGGGAGGCTCCTTTGGTGATTCTGACCAAACTGCCAATCTCAGGGTTCCATAGGATGCAGCCATGGCAGTTAGAGTGGAATCATAGATCAATAACTGAGTTGTGTGAAAGGACCACTTGGCTAATCTTGTTGTACAGATTTCCTTTTAAAATCAAGGACCGCAAGATGGGAACAGATCAAAAGACAACAACAGAGAGACATCAGTAATAAAACAGATGGAACCAAGGCCACAATGCGAGGCAGGTAACAGAAAGTCCTGTTAGCAATATTACAGATCCAAAATCTAAATGGTGGAAATGATATGGAGTCTCCTTTTGCTAAAATTAGGAGCATTCAAGATTGTGAAGTTTTGTTTGCTGGATCTGTAGAATAAAATGAAAAGGGAGGAGGATGAAGAAACCAAGTGGCACCTTTGAGACTGATTTATTTTAGCATGAGCTTATTTGGTTTTCAATCTATTTTTTCAGTGCTTAGACTAGCATGCTTATTTCTTTGAAAATGACTGCATCTATAGAAGAAGACCATCAGTCACCATATACCTCTCAAGCACAAGAAGAAGCCACATCTATAAAGAAGCTTGAGCTGAGCTTCATTGATCTGAAGACCTCAATGATTGATTCATTGGGTATAAAAATTGATAAGGTATTCCCCAAAAGAGGGAAAGTTCAAATGTTTTCCACATAGTTCAAAACATCCCAATTACTGGAGATCTCTGAAAAGCAGATGTTTTGGGTGTACCTTATATTCAGAACCTGGGACGTTAAGTGCACTTCATAATAGCAATCAGCAGTTCTGCACAGAATAAGCCAGTTCATGTGCAGACAGAGCATAGATGCCTAGCTCCTTCTTCGCTGGCTTGACTTGTCCTCAGAAGCAAAGAGGGACTTGTAGTGAGAGCCAAGAATTGAAGTAAACATTCTAGCAAGCAGTGAGACTGGCACTTCATGGAATTCTAATCAACTCTAAGGTGAAGACTGGCAGAGAGCTATTTTATGTTTAACAGCATCACACAGCACTAAATATGTATAAAAATTGGACCCTTTTGACACAGTCGTGCCATCTGGGGGCAAGTTGACCAATCCCATGTCCTTACAGGATATTATGGATTCAGTATGTAAGGCAGGTGTGGAGGAGCATTCAGCAACACTAATGAGAATCCTTATCAGAACTCATCTGCAGGAAACAGAATGAAATAATTGGCTGACAGAAAACCATGCTTAAATCTGAAAGGGGCTGAACCAACAACACCGTGCTCATTCAAAACTTACATGCTTCTCAGCCTTTTGGTTAAGATCAAGTGTAGCACTTATTCAAAACATGACAGGGTCTTTCTATCACCATTGTGGATTGTGAATCCATTTTGAGACGGATAACATTGAGGCCATCTTATGCTGCAAACGCTTACCCCATTTTGAGGCTGACAAGGGCATCCTCCACTGAGCGTTGGTTATATTTCACCATGTGGGAATGCATGTCATGGTAGTTGCTCCGAATGTTTCTCTCTGTGCTGCCGTTGGGAACTGTTCCAAACCGAAATGGGGGATACTGATCCTGGGGCTTCTGGAACTGAGATGGAAACCACACACACATACTCACACAAAAGTCTGCTGACTGCTCCAGATAAGAAACACCACCCTCTGTTAAGCCCTGCTGATGGATATTTCATGAAGATGGAGTTAAGTGCCACCATTTTGGCATAAAACAAAAATCTTTTAATGCAGTTTTTGAAAACTTGACAGCCCCTGTCACCACGGTGTATAGGAAGACAATAATAGACAAGTCTTGAAATAGACAAAGGAAAGCTGTTCAGTTACCGCCAGCCTTATAATGAAAAATACTGTAGAATGCTATTATTGCTTTAGATGCTACAAAAGTGCTTCTCCAAAAGTTAGGTCCAGGAAGCAATATCGTGGGCAGAATCTTGTGATGATGCACTATGCTAGTGGGTGTACTTTTTCTAGGGTCCCACAGTGCTGATGAGGGAAGGCAAACAAAATGTGCTAATTCTGAGCAGCCTGTTTCTCCAAGGCCATTTCCGCCCTACACTGTTATAGTGCTATTATCCCACTTTCAACATCCTGTGGAATTTTGGGGTTTGTAGTTTACTGAGGCCAAAGAGGTCCCTGGCTGAGAATTCTAAATGTCCCTCCCTAAACTGCAAACCCCAAGATTCCATAGGATGAGGAAAATGGAATAATAGCACTACAACAGTGTAGTGCGGAAATGGGCCAAGACTTTACTTTCTTCAGGGCTGGTCTTCCCCTGGGGCCTTTTTCTCCTTGCCCCCGCCTCTACCTATGCATAGTTATGCCAGCATAGTGCATTGTCCTGATTCTGGCCTTTGTGTGAAACCAGTTTTAACTGGTAACCAAAATCTATCCGCTTTCATGTAATTATCATTTATAGAAGAGTCTTCCGTAATTCCAAAGCCAACAAATGGACAGTCATCCCTCCACATTCGCTAGGATTAGGGGCACAGGACCCCCACGAAAGTGAAAAAACGTGAATAACTCCAGGCCCTCCCAAACCATATTTAACACACAAAACAGTATGATCAGCACATTCAACCCACCATGGATTTCTTTGAGACATCAAGATTCCTTCACAAGTCAGAAGTGGGTGGCTGGTGGGGCTTACTGCCACCTCCACTGCTGCCCCACACCATTTTCAATAGGGACTTACAAGCCTCATTCGCAGTTTCACAGTCTCACAAGGCTTCCAGTCCCTATTAAAGATGGCATAGGGCAGCAGCAGAGCTGGCGGCAAATAATCTGTGAATAATCAAATCCACAAAAGCGAAACCCTCAAATGTGGAGAGCTGACCATTATGCCATTCATTATTAAGTCATTAAGCTATTATGCCATTCATTATTAAGTCATTAAGCTATTCCCCCCCATTCCAGTATTATCAGTTGCTCAAGGCATCCCCACCCTCAGTATTTTACATGCATTACGTGACTGCCCCCACCACTGCCATCACCACTCCTCACCTTCTTATCGCTCAGCCCAGAGACAGTATCAATATATTGCTCCTGGATCATGAATGCTGCCAGATTAGCAGTGTAGCTGGCCAGAAAGATGACAGCGAAGAAGGCCCAGATGAGCACCATGATTTTACTGGTGGTTCCCTTGGGGTTTTCAATGGGAACAGAATTGTTAAAAACTAGAGCCCACAACAGCCAGACTGACTTGCCAATAGTGAAGGAGGGTCCCCCAGACTCTAGAAAGATGAAGAGAAAACAATGTGGGGGTAGCAAATTTTCCTTACTAGAAATAAGAAGGGTGTTTTCTTTCTTTTTTCCTGTTGGTAACCAGTTTTTATTTAGTGACATCTTTAAAATGTTTCTTGCAATAATTCTAACAATGTTTATCCAAACTTGCTATTTTGTATCTTCAAACACCTGCTTCTGCATTTAAAGGCTTAGAGGTACAGAAGAATTTAACAAACATCAGTACTGAAGGTTTAACTTAACAAACAGAATTTAGTGGAAGTCTAACAAACAACAGTCCAGGTACGAAATAAGAGGAGGCAAGATCAAGTTCCCAACATGGTTATGAGGAGATCTACAAATCAAATTGTTAGATGCAGCAATTACAACATGCAATCTAGCTTTCAGGTGTAAGAATCTTTTGTAGTTGCTCCCTTATAATTCTCTGGTCTCTATGACTGCAAGAAAAAGCCTCAAAAACAAAGCATGAGGATGCGGCTTTAATTAAGCAGATCTCAGATTTTCTAGACATGCTGAAGGAAAGGAAGAGTCCCAGTTAGAACATTTTAGAGTTTTGAATGTGTCCATTTACCTTATGCTGACAATTAGGAGCTTCTGCTGTTGTTTCTAAATTAAGCATCCGCAATACTAAACCAATCAAAAAGTCCTAAAAATCTGAACCAGAGAAGTGAAAAATAGTTCACAAGAGCCAAACTACAGTGAGAAGGAGACAGCAGCAAGGTCTCAGCAACCCATGTCCTGTCATGGGTGAGGACAGCTAAAAATCGTGAATCTATGTGTATTTCCCCTCGAGGCTCTTGCCTGTTCTTTCCTATTAGCTACTGTTTTCTCCCTGATTTCCCAAATTCTTATCCTCTTTTAGCCCACCACCACCATCACCAGCAAATTTGCTAAAGCGAGTGGTGAGAAATCCAGATTGTTCTCTGGAAGACAAGACGGCTGGACTAAGGTGGGGAATGGTTGCAGCGGGAGGAGGGCAGATTTACTTTTACCACTGAAGGAGACTTTTCATTACACATGTCAGGATGTGTAAGTTTTAATAAGCCTGTATCAAGGACAGGGATGGTACAACTGGCCTAGGGCTGACAGCTTCTCAAAGCAGCTGTGAGAAATCTTCTCCCCAGCTCATAAAGATGTGAAAGGTGTTAGCAGGAGGGCTGCTCATGGGTTTACAGGCAAGCCTACAAATCAGGCAGGCTGATCTGGGCAGCAGTTGACAGTTCAGAGACAGACATGCTGACAGAGAACTGGGTCATATCTGTAGAAAGCACAGCTGCTTCTGCACAGCGCTTTTAAGAACCCAAGTCAGACTCAACTATGATGCACTTGCTATGGGCAAATCACTAGAGGACCAGCCACTTTGCAATCAGGAATGTTTTTCCTATGGACTGGTTCTGAATAGCAACAGGGTTGTGCCCTGTCCAGGATATGCCCATTACACTGTCCCTAAGCAGCTTCTTCATGCTTTACCTGTCAGCCATCTATCAGGTGCAAAGATAGTAGGCCTCCAGCACAGGAGCCAGAATTTCATCAGGTGATGCATCTTTGTCAGGCACATGTGAAGAAATCTGCACTCAGTTTTTTCTCTCCTTGTATGTAAACGTACAGGAGCCTTGTTTTCATATCCAACTGACTAGTCAATCTGTGCATGTACAGACAAGCTAAGTACCTATATTATAAGATAGCTGTTTTATTTCTGCCTCTATCACCCATTAGTACAAGACTGTAGGGAGCAAAGTTGGGTATTGGGAGTGCTTGCCCAACAAAATTTCCTGATATCTGAAAAAAAAATGGATAGTATCATGAAATTCAAAAATATATATTTATGCCTGATAGATTGTAAAAATGTAACAACCACTAGCAGCACACACTTCAACAGAGTTATCAACACCATATGCCAAAGTGCCATCATCTGTGCTTCAGTGCATAGTTACCTCTATTATCTTCTTTGTGGTCCCTATGCACATGGAAAGATGATCAGTGGCAGAGCACTACCAAGTAGCAAAAAAGATGCAGATAAACAACAACCACACATTAATGAACACTGCTGGATTACCACAGAGTGATAAGTGCACATGAGATGCCTCATTTACCTAGTCATAAATTTGCAACAGGATAAATGAGATACCTGAAAAGACTCTAACTGGAAAATTAGGGAACTGGAACAAAATGGGATTCTTGTGCAGTGGTCTCCCTTTGATAAAGACAAACTTTTTGATGGGTTGCTGAAAGTTGTTCACCCTTTGCAACCACAGATGTTCTCCTTTGTTATTGGGACCCATTAACATGCCTGAATATATCACAGTGGGAGGGAGTACTCCCCCCCCCCAGCTCAGCATGTTTTCATACTTTCCTGGCAGTCCCTTGGCAGTGGCTCCTCTTGGAATTGTAGACAAATGTCCAACAGGTAAGAGCTGACTTTACTGACTTTAGCTGCCTGTTCTTATGTAATAAAAGGGTTTGGAGATACCTATGACAAAAGACATCCAGCTTTTGTCCACCCGCTGCAAGGCCCATTCACTGGATCATTTGGAAACTTACTTACTTTTGCCACTGGTTAAATTCTGATTGTAGCCAACAGGGCTGAAATATTCAAACATGAAGACTGTGATAGCGACAACAGTGAGACACATCACAAACATCATCACCCACACGGCCGGACTGTAAGGTTCTAGAAGACAAAAGGAAGCCAGTCAGCTCAAGGAGCATAAGAGGTTAGGGATGGCCCATTGATACCACCCCAATGCAAGTTCCAAATTCCTCCCACTGATGTAGAAAGAAAGGGTGATCCAGAGACCTTCCTTTGATGCCTGCTGATCAACAACATCTGCCAGTGCATGTACTTCCCTTGGGACACTCCCTCATAAGTTACCAGCAGGAGACAGAAAACAAAAATGTTCAGGTATAGAATGGCCTTGCCCACTGTTCCAGTTAGTCAAATTTTGATTAATGATGATAGTTTCATTTTTTCCCCCTCCTCCACAATAAATTGGTTCCATTCCCTCTCACCAAGATTTTCATTCCTCCCCACCCCATTTAGTTAATACTCCATAGCTATAATGTTAAATCCTAACACACACACACACACATGCGTGCACGCACACATACACACACACACACCAATCCTGTAGGGCTTTTTCCACTCAATTTTTGTATCTTTCATTACTGCAGAATGTGAGGGTTCAACAAGCCTGCTGGTACTTTCTGCTTCCATGTTTCTTGTTGTTTTCACTTCCCATCAAGTTATACACACACTACACAGTTATAATGCTATTATTCCACTTTCAACACCCTGTAGAATTTTGGGGCTTGTAGTTTGCTGAGGCCAAAGAGCTGTCTGGCTGAGATTTCTAAATGCTTCTCCCTAAACTTCAAACCCCAGCATTCCACAGGATGTTGAAAGTGGGATGATGGCACTATAACAGCATAGGGTGGAAATGGCCCCTTGTTATTCAGCCTTGGTCTGATCTCGCAGACTCGTGGCTGTGGCTTCCCTGATTAAATCTATCCACCTGTTCTGCAACCTTCTTTTCCTACTGCCTTCTGCTTTACTGAGCATTATCATTTTATTTTCTTAAGGGTCACATTGTCACGTGATATGTCCAAACTATGATAGTCTCAATTTTAGCAATTCTTCACTTCTACAATTTGGTCTAGGACCCATTTACTTGTCTTTTTGCCAGTCCATGGTATCCATAGAGTTCCCCTCCAGTACTGCATTTCAAATGCATTGAATCCCTTGCAGTCAGCTTTCTTCACTGTCCAGCTTTCACAGTCATGCATAGGAATCATGTGTAGATGGTAACTCATGTGTTTTATGCTTTTTTGACTATATTAGCACCAGCACTCACTTCTGAATATTGGAAATAGAGGGAATGATAATAAAGGTAACTATATTAATAATGAGTATTGATATAGATTGGTTGTCGTGGGGCTATTGAATTCTGCCCCAACTCTATTCTGAAAAATAAAAACGCAAGACTTGCATATGACTAAGACAGAGAGAAACCTTCTTTGTGCATTATACTAGTGCTGCTCTTGCTCCTTTCCCGTTGGAAATCCGGAGAATATGGGTAAGTGGGGAGAGGGCAAGCTCCATCTCTGTTCCAGTCTCTTGAAAGAACACACGCAGACTAGGGTGGGTGAACCTGACACTATGCTGCTATTAACTGTATCAGGCAGCAGCAGTTTTGGAAAATGCTAGGCTAGCATGGGGGAGGCTTATGCTGCACTACAGATGTTTTGGCTTACAGCTCCCACAATTCTTTAGTGATCATATTGGCTGAGGCTTATGGAAGTTGTAGTCCAAACCATCTGGAAGGACCAGGCACAGTGGGCCCTCCATATCCAGGGATTCTGTATCTACCTATTCAACCAATCATGGCTTGAATATATTCAAAAAGAAAAGAAAGAAAAATCCAAAAAGCAAACTTGCTTTTGCCATTTTATGTAAGGGATGCCATTTTACTACATCACTGCACATAATGTGACTTGAGCATCCACAAATTTTGGTATCCACAGAGGTGCTGGAACCAAACCCTAGCAGATACCAGAGATCCACTGAACTTTATTAGAGTATTACAAAAGCATTCTCTGATGGCTGCTTCATGAGTAAAATTCACTAAAGATCCTTTCACAGTACACTACACAGTAGTATATAGTATATTATAGCACTATAATCCACTTTTAATTGCCATGGCAACATCCTATAGAATCCTGGGGTGTGTCGTTTAGGGCGAGGCATTTGGAATTCTCAGTCCATGACTGTCCCATCAAACTGCAAACCTTAATTCTTTTTAATACAGGAACCAAAAAAAGTTTTTTCTCATTTTACAGTGCTATAATCACTTCATAAGTAAACTGGCACTTTGGCACTATAACATACAACCCAAAGAATTTTTTTTAAAAAGCCTTCAAACCATAGGATCACTTCCGCAAACCATGCCCTCCCTTTTTTTAAAAAAACAAACAAAACAAAACTCTTTTGAAAAGCCCCAATGCCAATCCAAGGAATCACTACAAATAGTACCCCTCAAAGAATGGAATGAGTAGATTCAGAGGTAAAAACAACCAGCAAAACCCAGTGGCTATATCACAAAAACTCACGCATCTTTAGATCAGTCTGTAAGAGACCTGAGAATGATTTTTTTCAGATATTCCCCATACCGTCAAGATGAGAAGGGACCTTAGCTACACTCCTCCTATTTATAGAATAAAAATTATATAAACAGATAGGGGAATAAGAAGGAGAAGGAAAGTCACAAAAAAGGTAGAAATATTTGTTCACCAAAAGATTACCTTGCAGAGAAAGGCAGAGTGTGTATGCCAGAGCTGGGGGCAGATGGGCCCATCATGCAGAACTGTCAGTAAAATTTACCAGTCAGCCAAGAACCAAGGCTGAAATGTTTTCAGGAGCGTTTAGGAACCCCAGAGCACATTAAAAGTGGTACAGAGTGAATAGGCTCCTCAGTCATTTCAATATTTTTCATCAAATGCCCCCCAAAGCTACTTGGATGTTCTTATCATGAGTCCACAAATGGGGTGGGGGGGAGACCTGTTTCAGTCACTTTTCAGAAGTGGTTTGAGTGGTGAACTACAACTCTGGATAACAGAGATTCAAATCTTTGGTTGACCATGGAAATCCACTGGGTGACCTTGGGCAAGTCACACTCTCTCAGACTCTGAGGAAGGCAAAGGCAAACTCCCTCTGAACAAACTTTGCCAAGAAAACCCCATGACAGTTTCACCTCAGGGTTGCTTGTTATAAATCAGAAACAACTTGAGGGCACACAACAACAATTTTCAGGCACCACGGTATGTGATTCCACCGTGTTTCGCAAGGCTAATGCAAGACATAGGCAATTGTAAAATATCATCCCCCTGTGACCATCTGTTTGGGTACTTCAAATATAATTCCCCTGGCTAACAGCTGATCTTTCATGAGCAAAGGAATAAAACTAACCATGGTACCTTCCAAGATAATTTACAAAAGATTTTTCAAGATTTCAGTTTATACTCCAGTTCATATTTGGCTACAAGCGTTGTTCCCAGTGTCAACAGTTTCATGAAATGGAAAACCTTCCACAAGTCATTCCCATCGCAGGAATTAAAAGTAAATAAATAAATTACAAGGGCATCAGTTGCCAGATTACAACCCAGAGATTTGTTCTGTGTGCTTCAGAAGGCTGGATAAACAGGTAATACAGCAGCTGCAATTTTACTCGCTCATTTTCTTCTCGATCCTTTCCTCTGCCTCCTTCCTGCCTGCTGGATTACAGACGCATTGCCTACTGGGGCAGGAGTAACCCACCCGAGGTAGACGAAAGCGGAGAAGCAGGGAGAAAGAAGCAGGAGAAGCCGCAGTGGCTACATCCATACTTCCTAACTGTCCTGCTTTGGCAGGGACAGTACCAAATAATCCTTTTTCATACCACTTTTTCAGGTGCTTTTAAAATATCCCACTTTCTCTCTCCTCAGCTTATTCTGGTTACCGCAATCTGAGTTTACTGTAAAAAGTAGTTTGCATTTAACTAACTCAGGAGAGGCGGAAGGAGAGGAAGGGGCTTTAGGTTGTGCTTCTGTGTTGGACTACTGCAGCAGCCTCTCTTGGGCCATTTCTGCACTAGCCTGTTATAGCGCGATGATTCCACTTTCAACATCCTCTGGAATCCTGGGGTCTGCAGTTTCGGGAGGGGCCGCCCGGCCCCTCCCGAAACTGCAGACCCCAGGATTCCAGAGGATGTTGAAAGTGGAATCATCGCGCTATAACAGGCTAGTGCGGAAATGGCATTGGTTTGCATGTTCTCCCTCATTAATAACTTGCTATTTGGCCCACACCTCTGATGTGATTTGGCCAAAGGGATCTCATCTATGGAATGTTGGAGGTTATGTACATCTCCCATTTCGCCTGTACATTTCAAGGGGTAGAGAGATGGTAAGCCCGCTCTTCCCACTGCCTTGTGAAGGGAGAGTGGAACATGCCGATTCAGGCTGAGGCTTCCCTATGAGTATGCTGACTACAGTGCCCCTCATGTCTGCTCCCCCTACGGCTATGCCATGTGGGCACATTCAAAACAGGGAGGCAGGAGGGAAGTTGCACAGTTACAAAGAGGCATTTAAAAAGACGACGAAGAGAAAGAGAATCAAGAGGAGTGCAGGGGGGAGAGAGAGAGGGAGGGAGAGGCAGCCTTCATCAGATGACAGTCACAGACTGAGCAATGAAAAGAGAGAGAGAGAGAGAGAGAGAAAGCGCTCCAGCATTAAAGGCTGAAGGATGGGATTAATTCAGGCCCTCAAAATACAGCAACCAAGGCCCATTTGTCAGCGTGTCCTTCTCTGTCAGGGAGGACAGAAACTTTATCTGATGACACCGGATGCATTTCATCAGCATCTTGAGGCAGATGAGACAGGGAAGGGATGGAGAGAGGAGGGCAAGCGGAGAGCCAGCAACATTGGCAAGAGGACCCCCACCCCACCCCCCAGTTTTTACTGCGCTTAGTTTTGTCCATCATGCATCCAATCCACCTGACAAGATCTGGTGCCCTGGAGATAAAGATGGTACCTCCTGTCCCCAGCCACCATGGTCCAAGGCATCTAGAGGATGTCGGGTTGAGGGGTTGAGGGATTTGGATAACTAGATGGAAACAGACAGCCCTCTTCTTATCTTTAGGTTCTCTAGTATCCCCACTCTCAATAATATTTCTGTTGTTGCCAACTGGCTTTCAAAGGCCATTTCTGCACTACACTGTTTATAGTGCTATTATTCCCCAGCTTTCAACATCCTGTGGAATTCTGGGGCTTGTAGTTTCCTGAGGCCAAAGAGCTCCCTGGCTGAGAATTCTGAAGACCCCTCCCTAAACTGCAAGCCCCAGGATTCCACAGGATGTTGAAAGTGGAATAATGGCACTGTAACAGTGTAGCGTGGAAATGGCCAAAGTTTACTTCAGGGTACAAATGTTATATCTTCTCTAAAAGAAATGACAACGGAGCAGAGGGATTGTGATAAAAGAGGCAGCCATTGCCCTCTGTAAAGTTTGGAGGATATGGAATATGGAATTGCTGAGTTTAAAAAACGATCTTTAGCCACTCAGGGATGGAGGAGACATTTGTTCAGTTTCAATTTGCACTTCCCAAACCATTATATCAGTCAAAACACAATTATCCTCAACATTCATATTGGTTCTCCGATTAAAACATGTGTAAAAATGCATAAATTGAGGAAAGATGTAGGTAGAAACATATATAAGAGTGAAAGAATTGGACAAAAACGCATTCAACCAGGGGAAATTGCTTGCTAATGTATATGCCAGACAAAATGCTATAGAAAAATAAGAGAAAAAAATTGATGCATAGTCTTAAAATATCTGCAAATTCATGCGGAGACTGGATGGGACAAACTTAAGACTGCAAAACTGGAAACCAGATTAAAATCAGAACTGACACATTTCTCCATCTCTACATCACAGAAATGTCTCTCTTTCTCCAAGTGGCTTATCTTCTGATTCTCTAATTATTGTGAATGGTTACATTTTCTGGCAGATTACTTAAAAGCCAAAGAGGTATAATGCTACACTCATACCTACGTCAAATAACTTTCCATTACTATGCCCATAACTAATATTCATGTTATGGAACTGACAAGCACACCACTGCTTAACAAACGTAATTCAGGGGTGCCTCACACAATGCAGTTATAGTGCTGATTCTACTTTAACTGCCATGGCAACATCCTGTGCAATGCTGGGGCTTGTAGTTTGGTCAGATGGACCGGAGGAGAATTCTCTGGCTGAGGATTCCAAAGGCCCCTCCTCAAATTGCAAATCCCAAAATTCCATAGGATGTAGCAATGAAAGTTAATGTGCTACAATAGTGTAGTGTAGAAGGGCCCACGGACCCAAGGGGACTCAGTTCAGAGCGTCACAGAAAAACAAAGGGAAGTCCTTCTTCACTTTACAAATGTAACAGATAGAACTATACACCATCCGCTTTCCTGATTCCTTCCAGTATTTTTTATTCTTGATCTAGTTGTGAGGCAGTATTTTGGTCAATTATCTCTACCTATAAATAGGAATGAACAACCCTGTAAATAGGAATAAGTCTATTCTACAAAGGTTAATTTGCAATTCTTAAAACATAAAAACACTTAAAAACATATTTTGAATATATTTTTTACAATGTATGCCTTCTAAATATATTTTCTCTCAAAGAACATCTTTCAAAATATAATTTCTCCCAAAATACTATTTTTATACACATTTTGTGCACTTTTTTTCAACCAAGAACTGTGTTACAGAATTTGGATAAATGATTCCCAATGGACTAGTAAGTATAGATAAGGGCAGTTCATACCAGAATCTGTACAGAATGAATTCCTAAAGCCTCCCTTCCTATCAGTTAGTGGGCAAAATTGTTTCCTACTGAACACGTCACTAGTAAATTTTCAATATGTATTTATTTCATACTTGACATATTCCACTGGTATGTCACACCCTCTCAGCCCCAGAAAACCCTGTGATAGGTTTGCCTTGGAGTTGCCATAAGTCAGTTTGAAGGCCCATAATAACAACAACAAATATCACTGATTCCCCTTTCCCCCACAATACATACCATATGTTGGTGTTAATTGAATGTGTGCTTATTCCTGGAATGAATTAAACAGTTCTCCATGCCTCCTATGGAATTAGCTCCATCCCAAATACTCTTAAGAAGCATTATCTTGATGCCAAAATATCCACAGGAAAGTGTATTTTGTACAAGGCCAGTCATAAGTTCCAACTACATGTTGCGGAAGTCCAGGAGGAGGATGGCTGTTCTCTTCTCCAGAACTTCAGCTGGACATTGACCAGGCTTCCCCTGTTCTCCCACTGAATGGAAGCTGCTTTTCATTGGGGGGATATTGCACAAAGAGGTACTGAATACCTCCTTCCACAACATCTGCAAAAAACGTGTACAATGGAAGATTCCAGCCATTAAAGACAAGAACCCGTTAGCAATTTATTTATCCTTATTTTATTTCTATTGCTAGAGATGAGAAGCAGTTGTTGTTTGTTGTCATTTGCCATCATGTCAACTTTGACTCATGCCAACCCTGAATGGGAAACCTCCAGGAGCGTGGGTCATCAACTTCCCAGCTCAGCGCTTACAAACTCAGGGCCTTGGCTTCTTTCATTGAGATAACCCATCTGTAGCGCAGTTTTCCTCTTTTCCTACTGCCTCCCACTTTAGTAACATTATCATCTTTTCCAGTGCGTCACACTGTCTCATGATATGGCCAAAGCACAACAGCCTCAGCTTAGCCATCTTTGCTTCTTGTGAGATGGGAAGTGGTGCTTGTGTAATTTTCTGCCATCCATGTCCAAATAACTTAGCAGTCTTTGTCTATAAACCTCTTGGGTAAAATGGTTATTCCAACATAAATGTATTGAGTGGCTTTGTACAACATGGGATCCAATCCTTCCTTGTGCAGTGAGTGCAGTTCCCTCCTCCCACCAAACACTGACTGGCCAGTGGGGCATGTCTGGGCACCCTGAGGCATGCATTCCACAGCCAAGGGAGGGAGCAGCCTTCACCCTTCAGGGTCAGTATGCTGGCAGAGTTCCATACACCACCAGTACTCCTATAGGATCTAGGCCTTTGAATGCTATGCACCCTTATTTCTTATAATTTAATTTATATCCCACCTTGTTCCCAATATGGTAGCTAAGCTGGGGTCAGTGAGGAGCATCATTTGCTCTTCCACTGGAGGGAGCAAAATGGCTTGTAACCACCTGATCTGAGCCTATCCAACTATTAAGCAAGTTTCTGTTTGAAATCCTAGACTAATCAATCATTTGCTATGTCCAAAGGCAAACAAAGTCCTAAGTTTCAAGGATAGCATTTCAAAAATTCCTGGAACATGACAGCATGATGTGTAGATCCCTTGTGGGAGATGTAACTCACTTGCTGAGTACTACACTGTGAGGGACGAACTTGCATAATGCAACATATGGGCCTATTTTTAAACTACTGAATGATAGAAAGCCGGATATGTTCCTTCTTACACAGAAACATCCGACAATGCTCACTTAAATAGCCACGTATCAACATTAATTTGTCATTTGAGGTTCTGGTAGATGTGTAGCTGCATTAACCTATTTTCCCTGTGGATATTACTGTAAGTGACATTCTAAAAAGAATCCCCTCTGTTTCCATAATTAGGTGTTTGCAGTCCCCCAAACCTTTATTCAACCCTACAATCAATTGCAGTGATAACTCTGCTTCCACTATGCACCCTTGTTTTTCAAAGCAAAGATTTTAATGCCTTAAGCTTTTGGCACAGATGATGGTTGGTGCTGAGGAAGTGCAAGACAGGAAGCGACAGCTTTGGTTTCACAACAGGAAGGAGGAGAGTTGTGTCAAAGGAAGCCCTGCTCGCATGCCTCTGAGGACTGTCATGGTATCCAATAAGAAGTCAATGTCCTCACCTGGCATCAAACAAATAATCTCAGAGGGAGCTCTGCAGAATGGAAGTAAGCACATCTTTGGTGTAACCCTTCCTTTGAGGGGAATGATAATTGTATGATACAATACATCAGAACCAAAGCTTTTAGGTTTGCCCATGGCTCAGTGCACCCAGACACCAAAAAAAAGAAAGCCCCTTTCATATGTTAAATCCACAGAGAAAGACCATATATACAGGGGAGATGACACTGAAGCAGCAGCCTCCACCCTTGTAATCTGTGTGTTGATTCCAAGGTCTGAAATGAGACTCTGTGTGTCTGTCTGTGTACAGGTGCATTGGCATCAGCACCTCTCTATGCAATTGGAAAAACTGCTGGTGTCCCACAGAATACCAAGCACAAGGCCTCCAGGCATGTAAGCTGCTGGGCAGAAATGGCCTAAGGGTCTAGCTGTAGGCCACTGTCAGTACACATTTACTGAATATCCATGATATGAACATGCAAAACTCACTGCAGAAACCAGAACCGATCTGCTTATTATTATGTACTGTTCATTCCTTGAGCAGTGCCCACTTCTGCTCCGGAGACTATGGGAAGAATCCTGTAAGCAGTTTACACTGGCATGACATCCATTAATGCCAATGTAAGTACTGGACAGCTAGATAGCTCTTACACATGTCCTTGCAGCCAATAATTGGCTGCCTGTGGAGCTGCACCAAGGAGCCTCCAACTGCCCTTGTGCATTTAACAGAGGAGAAATGAGCTGAGATTCTGCAACATCTAGATTAATGTAAAGTTTTATTAGATGGAACTACACTGTGATAGATGATGGCTCTGAAGCTGAGGAAAAACTGATTGTGCCAGGAACAGAGCCAGTGATTGGCCAAAACAACTTGCAAACATTCCCAGCAGTTGAAGGACAAATGGAGGCAGAGTTGCCCCAACAGCTCCAGAGGGAGAAGGAACCAGCAGTGATTTGGAAGAATTACAGTCACCTGAGCCCCTCAGCCCCCAGTCATGAAGAAGGCTGAAACGGGCAGCTCACAGGGAAGCTGTGTTGGCTAGATTAAGGAAGCAATGACAAGTAACACTTGTCTCTGTGGCTATTTAGCTCTGTCGGCGTGGCTTGCTCTTTGCTTGTAGGAAATTACCTGCAAGCTTCACGACCCTCGTGTTCTGGCTCCCTTGACCCCTCTGGACGGACCTCTGCTTTCTGGACTGTTGGACTGGACTTCGACCTGGCTTGGCTCTGCCGTTTCCTTAATAGTTGTTGTATCAGATATTCCTCGCTGCCTCTTCCTCCTCCTCGCAGCAAGTATTCTCGCCTTCTCTCTCTTGCTGGCAGTGAGGCACAGACAGGGAGTTGGACTCTGACTCCCCATGTAAGAGCATTCAACCTTCCTTCTACAGTTCCACCCCCACACACACACACATGACATGGGCATCTGGTGACCAAGGGAGGGTAACAGACAACCAATAATGATCCTGTTATATTCCTACAGCTCAATGTACAACAAAAAAGTCATTTTCCAGTACCTCCTGGAGCCTTTCCAGAGGTCCCAGAACATGACGTTGTCATTGTGTGCTCAACCATACGAACATAGTCAGATATGCATTGGCTGCCCCCACCCTCCTTTGGCTACAAAATGGCCTTCTTCAGAAGGTGGGTTCTCTGTGCAGAGCAGTCATTGTATGGAGAAGGTAGAGAATACCTCCTCCCACCATGACCACAAAAGGACATATGCAGGCGTATGTTGGACTTTAGTCACCAACAAGATGCCTTACTGTAGATTTTGTAAGGTCTATTTCTTTGCAAACACACAAGCAGTAAGCACTTACATTTAAAAATGTGTTTTAAAAATTACTTTTTAAAAAGATTGATCAGGAAAGAACATTCCGAAATGGCATGTTTAGGGGAATTGCCCTTTCCCTGCTTGCATGACTATATTGCTTCTGCCAGCGTGGGTAGAACAACGTGAAATATGCACACACTAAGTACTAAACCCCTGCCGATTTACTTGGCAGAAAGTCAATTGCAATCCCACTAGGAACTTACGGTTGAGGATCAATTGTTGAGAAGGAACTGGCAGTGTGAAAGCCTCCTCTGTCTATCCCCTAATTGCTGTCTATCCCCTAATCCCCTGCCCCCTCGCTCACAAACATACACTGTACCCCACTCCCCATCCCAAACGCACAGAGGTATGTGTGCCACTTCCCACTTCTGACAACTCTCCTGTTCAAAACTTTCCAGAGAGATATCTATATCAAGAAACTGTCCAACAATTAGCGCCCATAAAGAGACATCGACTAACAATCCTGGGCTATTAACCAGCAATCTCTCTGGCAAAAGAATGCCTGGCTGAAAGCCATAACAATAAAATCAGCCACAAAAACACATTCACATCCCTGTAAACTGCCCTTGCAGTCAAATTAGTCAATAAAAGAGTCAGTAGCACTGCAACCACCAGATGCTAAGTTTAATATACAATAACTGAATTATATCAGACTTTTTAAAGGGCATGTGTGCGTCTGTGTGTCTATGCTTGTGTTTGTGTGTGTATTGGAATTATGTAAAAATGAAAAGAATCCTTGAGCAAGAAATTTAGAGGATCAGCACCGAGACTCTGAGAATGACTGATGTACTATAAGCTGAAGCTATAACTACTGAGACGCATGGGTTGTTTAGCACTCAGGAACCGAATGATTTTACTAGAGGGAATGCTAGCTACTTAATTGGTTTGTGATAAAAAAAAAATTAAGTGGGAACTTAACTCTTAATATTGCTGATTCAACATTCAGGAGTAATGTTTAACTGTTGCATCCTTCTTGGTTTCCTTTCTGCACTGCTCTTGAGATGTCACAATGTAATTGATGCATTTGACAGCTGACAACAAGTTCAGCCACACAGATATGATGGAGCAGTGATCAGTCAGGATGTATAAGCTCAGCTATAAATTTTTCTCCTAAATTTTCCTCTGACGAGTCTGAAGAACTCTCTAAAAATCATTGATGAAATTGCCCAGATGCTTGGCTTTACAGAAAGCATTTTGCAGATCAGAGTCAAAGCAAGGGGATATATGTGGCTTGCCTAAATTTATACTGAAAAGTCAGTGGCCAGCTAGAAGGATCACATATGCACCTCAAGCCTTTCATTTTGCAGGTGGGGGGAGAGATCAATGAGATCAGCTGCAAGGAGGAGTTTGTTGAGATCATTACCATCACTGAGTCCATTAAAGTTTAGGGCCCAAACAGCAACTGCATCTTCAAGTTCATCCTTGTTAGCAAGGATTTCTTGCAATACTTGTGGAGCCTCATTAACCACACATAAATTACAGACCTTCTTGGGCAGAATGCTGGTTTGCTGAAGATCTTCATCTATATACCAAGGGAGGGCAATTGTCAGGCTGCATGCCCACCACCACTTCCCATCCTCCAGTTTTCAAAATCTCCCCTCCCCCAACTTTAAATGCTAAAAACGCTCTCCACAACCCTACAGGATGTGGGGGGCAATTTCAATAGAGTTTCAGGGGGTTGATTTTTCGGATCAAGATAGGTCTTTTTTTAAAACCTGGAAGTTATACCCTGGTTGAATAAACGTTTTTCCTGGGCCTAAAACAACCCAAATGGAGTCAATAATGTGGTAAAATTGCTTCCCCGGGAATGTATATAAGGGGCATTTTTGAAAAAAAAAAAATCTCCCCAAAGGGGGATTCTGGAGGGGAAAAGAGGCCAAGATCCTGTATCTGCTTACATGTGTCTTGCGTAGCCAGAGGCATATGTAGCATAAACAGCACCTAGGGCAAGTGTGGAAGTTGCCCCTACCTCCAGGGCAACTTTCTCCTTCTCCTCTTTCTCTGCCACTTCTGGCATTGCTTTTTTGCACCCCACTAGCATTGGTGCCCAGGGCACATGCTCTACTTGCCCCACCCTAGATAAGCCTCTGTATGGAGCTAAAGGTTTGTAGCTACATCTCCCAAAGCTACCCCCCAAACCACTTTGTATGCCATGCAGCTGTCCCCCTGCCACAAAGCCATTTCCAGGTCACTGGAGAGCAAGGGGATCAGCAGCAATGTGTCCCGCTATTACCCTATAGGTGGATGTGCTGAGACAGGCAACCACAGGGACTTTTAGGGGGCTCAGGCACAATCCTGCAGATGAGATCCTTGAAGCACTTCCAGCTAAAGGGAAATAGCTGGACACATCCCCACTGGACCCCTTGCTCCCCACCAACCCAGAAATGGCTGTTTTGGGGACTGCACATTTTACAAATTGGGTTTTGGTCATTGCAAGGTCAGAAGTCTGACCTACATAATGATTAAAAAAAAATAGTTGTGATGTTGTAAGGTAGACTTATGACATCAAGACTTACCAATTGAATGCCAGACAGCACTGTGGGGCCACGTGAGACTGATTTATCTTTAAGCAATGAAAGATATTCCAAGACTTACACAAGTCTCAGTGGAATGCCTCCACTGGATAACTTCAAATTCCCAAAGATGGAAATGCCATAGTCAACCCCAATCTCTCCCTCTCCCCCCACCTCTCTCTCTCTCTCTCTCTCTCTGTGCAGACTTTCATCTATGAGCTAACTCTGAACAGTGAATCACGCTCCATTTGAAAAGGATAAAGATTTCTTTCTCCAAAGATGAGAAACTGAAACTAGAGAAATGATAAGTTCTTTAATTTCATTTACATTTCTGAAAAGGAAATTATAATAGATAATGAAACAGTACCATTCAAAGTATCTAGAACAATATACAGCTATTACTAGTGGTCAACATGAATTTCTTAAGGACAAATCATACCAGCCTAAATGAGTTTCCTTCACTGATAGAATAAACTTATGCAGTAGATATCAGGATTGTAATGAACATCATATATCTGGACAGCTCTGACGCTTCCAAGCCTGCTATCTTTCTTTTGCTGTGGGAAAAGAAATAGTTTGCAACTGTATTTCTGATAGCATCACCTACGGTCAGCCTTCTTTGATACTCTTTCCATTTAGTGTTTCTATTCACATGACTTTTCCTGCCAATTCCCAAAGCAAGATAAAATACTCTTTCAAGTCCACTGTTCTTTTACTGCTGCTTAACCTGCTCTTTCATTTTTCCTAACCACTCAAGCTACCATTTCTTGACAATTTCTCTACCCAATTCACATGACTGTAGTTTACCTGTGATCTCTGATCTATCACCCAGTTTTTCAATATTTGTAACTATCAACACTAATTGTCTCTCTCCAACCGAATGCACAACTTTCATAGGCAAAGGATTGGCCCTCCTGCATTTCAAGAACATTCTGGGCATCCCTCCTCCTTACAGTAAGTCAAAACTATATTTGTTTTTGTTGTCGTTGATTACTGTTGGCAGTGCTAAAAAACAGCTCCACTTTTTAAAATGATTCTATTGGACATTCCACATCTCAGTTGACTTTCCTTGCCCACACTTACATCAACACAGAGACAAATACGATAGGCTATTCACACTGTAATGTCATCTTGTTCACTATGTGATCCCCGATTAGGTGGAATTTCCCAAGTGATTAAATCAAGACAATGCCTTCATGCTCAATGGCCTTATTTTACCCTCATGGGGATCATCACATAACTGAGCTGCATTCACAATATAGCACTTGATGTCAGTGTAGTCCCTATGTGAACCTCTATTACCTGGGATCATTCACATGACTACTGCAGGAAGCAGACAGTAAAAAATGACTTAGATACAACAGCAGCCAAAGGTAACACCACCAAACAAGATTACAGCACTGAATGTTCACAAATAATGTATTTAGAAAATATTCCTGTCCTCCCACAACAACGATCTTCAACTTGAAAATTGAAATTGGATAGTATTATATTCAGTCATAACTATACATTCTGATGTCCAATACCTAGATGCTTAGAACATCATAGTAACTTCATTATCAGTAAGCATGAGAGCTTTTGGTTATGTGTTAAAGCAGTCGCATCTGTATTCAAGACACAGGAATGAACGGGATCAGAAAATCCTTGAGGTTTGAAGAAGTACACAACATCACTGGGGGAAATCTTAAATGTACTGTTGGCCAATGATCTGAACAAGGAGAGCACCTCATTTGGCTTTGTAGGGGGATGTATCTCCCTAACCCCTGCTAAGACTGGTGCCTAAAGGATGGTGGAACTCATCAAAATAGCCCAAAGAGAACTAAGCAGGCTCAGAGGTGGTGTAGGCACGCTATAGAGGAATGGTTGGGAGAGAGAATGGAATGGTAGTATTGTGGAGAAAGGAATGGCTGACTGGAACAGTGAATAGAAACCCCCAACACTGCAACACCTTGTTTGTGTCTATTGGCATTTGCTCATACCTAGAAAAGCAGAGGGTGAGACTGTCCCATTGCTTCTGGCTACCATGACACTGATCCCTGTCTCCACAAAGGGTACAGAGAAGTCTACAATTTGAGAACGCTCCTCATTGATGGTGAGGGATCCAATGGCCATGTCTGCTCGCTTGTAGTACACCTTGAGAATTGAGAAACAGAAAGAGAAAATGACAACAAATCCTTACACACACACACACACAGCTCCACACAATAAAGCAAAGTGTTTCACACAAGTGGATTCCTTCCCTGTCTCTTGCTGCATCTTTTGCAAACAGAAGAGTCTAAGCCCAGGGGTGCAATGCTAGGAGTTGCACTTCCTTCAGGGTTGCATAGCAGAAGCAGTGAGAAAAGTCAACCACAACTGCCAGCTCTGAGCATCCTATTTCTCCACTGCTTGCCTTGCTGCACCTTTGGCTTTTTGCTTCTGGCTGTCACTGCCTACCCTGACATAATGTACCAACAGGAATCTAGGACTTACTTCTGAGTAAGCATACATCAGCACTTTGAAGGAGCCTGTTCACATGGTCACTCCATATAAAATATGTTGCCACTCTCAGGTCTCTTTCACACTACAGTTATAGCACTTTGATTCCATTTTATTTGCCATGGCTCCATTCTATGGAGTCCTGGAGTCTGGAGCTTTGTCTGGTATTTAGAATTCTCTGTTAGAAATGTCTAAAGCCGCACCAAACTACAAATCCCAGGATTCCATAGGATGCAGCCATGGCAGCTAAACTAGCTGCTCCTAGGTTCTAGGGAGTTAAGGATGGCTGTTCCTCACTGTCCTTCCAATTGCAGGCAAAGACTTTTTAAAAATCTGACTGGTTTTTGAGAACTGAAGGTTTTTAAAGGATGCACTTTTGAGAGCGTGCTGTACTGTGTTAATTGTAATTTTTTTAAAAAAAACAATTGCTTTTCTAATATTTTAATTGCATGGTTTACATAGTTTTTAGTGCAGTAGGAGCTGCAGTAGTAGTAATAAATAAAAAAGTATAAAATTGCTGTAACTGTGTAGCATGCAAGTCTCAGCTCAAGTGCGAGACCTACTCTTGGGACCTATCTTGTTTCAAGTAATACCACTTTGACCTTTTCCAGGCCATTTCCACACTAGCCTGTTACAATGCGATGATTCCACTTTCAACATCCTCTGGAATCCTGGGGTTTGCAGTTTCGGGAGGGGCCCCTCCCGAAACTGCAAACCCCAGGATTCCAGAGGATGTTGAAAGTGGAATCATCGCACTACAACAGGCTAGTGCGGAAATGGCCCCAGTGAGGAAAGGCAATCCCAACCTCAACTAACTTTTTGCTACCTGAACTGAAGCCCAAATGGGGCCCCTCCCTGCCTAGCACCAAATAGTTGAGAAAGTCTTGCTGTACCATTCAGAGACCAACTCCTACCTCCATCTAGCTTCTCCAGTCCACTCATCCCCACCAGTGCTGTTTAGAGCAAGTTGCTTCATCTATGCATGCCAGGCCCACCCCTCCCTGCTTCCCTGCTCCTTAGAACCCCCTCCTCCCTCTCCTATACATTCATCACCCTATTTTCCTGCATCTCCTATTAGCAGTCTTCCCAAAGACACGTGTAAGACAAGGGCTACACTGGGCCAGAAATAATTTTATGGCACAATTTGCTAAATTCAATATGTTTACTTCCAGTAGACTCCCACCCCCAATAAAATCCCTCAACTGAAGAAATTCCATAACTGGAATATTTTGAGGAATGTGGAGGGGGAGCTTGGTTGCATCAACAGACCACTTCAACTTTCCCAAAGCAAAGAGAAATTGGCTGAAGAATTTGACCAGCACTGCTCAGGAAAAAAAAAAAACATGCTTCTGAGGCTGGTCCAGATCACAGACATTTCCTGATTTTTCAGAAGCCTTAGCACCTCCTCTGTTGCGGAAAAATTTAATAGCTGAAATCCCGGAGCAAAAATAATTCTTATTTGTACGAGTGGGGGAAAATACCTCCTACTAGAAGGCAGGGCTGTATATCTAATAATACCCCTTGCTTGACTTCTGCCAAGCTCTGCCTTTTTTCTCTCTCTCTGTCTTAGGGATGCTTAGCTGTATTTGCCAACACACAATACAGTCAGGCCGCTTAGTGCTGCTCTGCTGACTCACAATGACTTGAAATGTATCAGCCGACAGCCAGTTCAGATGGATTTATGACTTTTTGGGGGGCCGTTACAAAGCAGCTGGAGCACACTAAAGCTGAATGTGGTGTTATGTCTCAATATTTCTATTCCATTTCTAACAGCTCAGATAAAACTGTCCCCTCCATTCCCTGGTTATAGATGTCTGTTTGCATCTAGTGAGAGGCACAAGCTCAAATCAATGCAATGAGACTTACTGTCAGGTTCAAGCTACTTGATTTGTTAGCCATCAAGGATTAAACTGACCAGGGCTCTTTTGCACCACACAGTCGCACCACAGCCTTGTGATTCCACTTTAACGGCCATGACAGCACCCTATGGAATCCTGGGATTTGCAGTTGAGGGAGGGGCATTTGGAATTCTCAGGCAAAGATTGCTCTCAAGTGCCTCACCAGACTATAATCCCCAGGATTCCAAAGAAAGTTCTCAAGGTAGTTAAACTGGAATCATTGTGCTTTAACTGTGTAGTGTGAAAGGGTCCAATTCCAGAGGCTGTCAATTCCTCCAAATGTATCCGGACCCTGGAGAAGTTCCAAAAATACGTGGTCCCTTTGTGAACATATGTGAGCTATTTTATGACTGGTTCCCTGTACATGAGATAAAACAAAAATTACGAAGTACAATAGACAGCAGCACAAAAATCTTCAAGTGTGAACTGATTTGCAATCTGGCAACTTTGGTGTGAGAATAACAGCCTGATCCTAATATATTTTATTGAATGACCTACCAACCCACAAAACATGGGTGATAACAGAAGCTTTGGGAGATTCATAGTGACTGAAGAAAAAGCTTCCCCTTTTCTATTTCAGCACTAGGGCCGCTATCCAGGGAAATGCCTGGAGCAAATGCATCAGTTGAACCAATAATAATCCAGCCCTGGTCTCACATCTGGGCTCTCTTGTATATTGATTTTATCTGTTCTCCAATGATGGGAACTGCATAGGGTATAAGGAGCCCTGGTGGCACAGTGGTTAAATGCCGGAACTGCAGCTACAACGTTGTGAGTTCGATTCTGCTGGGTTCCAGGTTGACTTAGCCTTCCATCCTTCCGCAGGTCCGTAAAATGAGTACTCAGCTTGTTGGGGGCAATTAGCTAACACATTATAAACCACTTAGAGAGCACTTAGCTGATAAGCAGTATAGAAATAAACATGCTATTGCTAAATACACGTTATTCTAAGAGACTTTGGCTTTTAGAGTCTCTATCCCCTTACCTCTCCAATCATGCCATTCCAGAAACCGTCCACTATTTTCCCATGTTTCCCGTTTGTCACCAGGTAGAGATCGTAAGAGAACTTGACAGTCTTAGCCAGCTTCTTTAGGATATCGATGCAAAAGCCTTTGCAGCAGAGCTTGGTATATGGATCCATAGGTCCATCTCCACTGAAAGAAGAATATGAAAACAAACACATAGATCAGTGGTCCTTAACCTGAGGTCCGGGGACCCCTGGGGGTCCACAAAGCCTTCTTAGAGGATTCATGAAACCCTAATGCTGGGCACCAACAGTAGCAGCAACAGGGATGTGGCAGCAATGGGGAGGGGTTTGCAAGTGCTGACCCCTGCTGCTACATCCCTGACAAAAAGGACACAGAGGGAGGTGTGTGCACATACCCAAACTATGACTCTGGAGACCAGGGCTTGAATCCCCACTCGGCCATGAAAACCTACTGAGTGACCTCTGCCAAGTCGCGTTCTCCCAGCCTCAGAGAAAGGCAAGGGAAACAAATCTTTACAAGAAAACCTGCATGAAACCTGCCTTAGGGTCACCATAAGTTAGTTTTCAAAGAGGAGAGACATGATGGCTAGAAAGACCCTCCCTCTGTCAGTGGCACTTTGTTGTTTTGTGCCTTCAAGTCACTTCAGACTTACGGTAACCCTAACGTGAACCAATCAAAAGTTGTTGTTGTAGGTTTTTTTTGAAAAAAAGATTTCTTCAGAGGAGGGTTGCCTTTGCCTTCCTCTGAGGCTGAGAAAATGTGACTTTCCCAAGGTTACCCAGTGTATGAGCAGGGGTTTGAATCCTAGTTTCCTTTAATAAATAAATATTTGAACGTTTAAATAAATATTTGAATATTTAAATCTAAATTTAAATATTTAAATCTTGAGTTAAGTCTTGTGGGTCCCCAGGAAAAATTACATTTGCAGGAGGTCCCCAGTAAAGAAAAGGTTAAGAACCACTGATATAGATCATGCTGATTTAGTCCTTTCCTCTCCTTTTTATGGTGATACCAAAGCTGAAACTTTTTAGTTAAAAGAGGATAATAAATATTATGAATAAGTAAACAAATTGTTCTCTCCCTTCTCCCTCCCTCCCTCCCTCCCTCCCTCAGTACTTAAGAACCAGAACTTTCTGAACCAACGTCTTTGGGCCTTTGCACATCTACTCAAAGCAGCGCTATAGCTGTTCACTCTATTGCTCTGCTTCAGAGGAGCTGTAATTCAAAGGCCAGATGGACTTGGCAGCCTCAGGTACCTGCCACAGCCTGCATTGCTGCTGTCTTCATAAAAGCACAATAACAGAGAATCAGAAAGAGATCAGCACAGCACTGAATAATGGACCATGTCCCAATCAGAGGATACGATGTACTCTTGTAAAACGAGCTTTGTAACTTAATCAGTCGTAATAAAGGCTGACTTCCCCCCTTTGTTACCTCGTGAGCATCTCTTTGTATGTGATGGCCATTACAGAAGACAGTTACACACACATAAACGCTCACATTCCTTCCAGCTGTCAAAATGTGTTTTTTACTGCTTTTGCACCCTGAGCAGTTGTGAAGTTCTGGAGCTGGGTGTTTGTGGGCGGTGGGGGTGAGGGAATGGAGAAAGGGAGGAGGGACAGATCTAATGATGAAAAAATTGCTCCACAGGCTTCTAGCTGCTGGGAGAACTGATGCAGATGGAAGAATGCATACAATGTCTCCTAAGTCCCAAGGAACTGACCAGAAGAAAGAGGTAACCACTACTATAAAGAAAGTATCTTTGTCTTACATTACCCGGCAATTGGCAATCACTGCTAAACTTCTAGAGAGCAAACATTCTCTGCTTACAAAGGCAGGGCAGGGGACTGCATCTCTTTCAAGGAGTGAGCAGCCCGAAGAAACCATTCCTCCAAGGAACAGAGGAAACTTAGCACTTCCTTCTAGTACAGGAAAAGCACTGTGTGCAGTTGTGTAGGAGACTGCTCATGTTCCACCTTAAAATGAGACTTGCTGAAAAATCTGTATGGTTTGCCATTCAAAATGACATCTAGGCCATTTCCACACCACACTGGTATAATCCTGTCATCCCACTTTCAACATCCTATGGAATCCTAGGGTTTGCAATTTAGGAAGGGGCATTTAGAATTCTCAGCTAGAGAGCTCTTTGGCTTCAGTGAACTACAAGCCCCAGAATTCCACAGGATGTTTAAAGTAGAATGATAGCACTATAACAGTATAGTGCGGAAAGGCCCCTAAAGTGTCAACTTTTTCCAAATCTTTTTCCAAATTAGGGCCAGACCCATGGAAGTGTTGACATTTCCCTAATTCATGCTATGCTTATCTCCCAGAGTCATGTTCCTCTATCGAACTTCTCATGGAATATGTCAGGGTTGGAGATTTAATTCTAATTAATTCTGTGATTAGGCAGAATTGGTTGCTAGCGTCAGGCAGCAGATGCTTAGAGTTGTCAGTCTGAATGTAGGGTAGGGCTCCAATATCTCTAATAGTACTCAAAAAGGAAGGTATAGTGAAAAGTTCAGCTAAATAGAACTAAACAACATAAAATCATTGAGTTGAAAGAGACCACAATGGCCATTAAGTCCAACCCCCTACCACGCAGGAATACACACTCAAAGCACCCCCAGAAAAGAGCCATCCGGCCTCTGTTTAAAAACCTCCAAAGAGGGAGGCTCCACCACACTCCAAGGCAGCATATTCCACTGGCAAATGGCTCTTTCTGTCAGGAAGTTCTTCCTGAGTTTTAGGTGAAATCTTTTTTCCCGCAGTTTGAATCCATTGCTCATGTCCTGTTCTCTGGAACAGCAGACAACAAGCCTGTTCCATCTTCAGCATGACATCCCTTCAAATATTTAAACATGACTATCATGGCACCTCTTAACCTTCTTTTCATCAGGCTAAACATACCCAGTTCCCTAAGCCACTCCTCATAAGGCATGGTTTCCAGACTCTTCACCATTTTGCTTGCTGTCCTCTGGACATAGAATCATAGAATCATAGAAATGTAGAGTTGGAAGAGACCACACGGGCCATCCAGTCCAACCCCCTACCATGCAGGAATACCCTCAAAGCACTCCCGACAGATGGCCATCCAGCCTCTGCTTAAAAACCTCCAAGGAAGGAGACTCCACCACACTCCGAGGCAGCCTATTCCACTGCCGGACAGCCCTGACTGTCAGGAAGTTCTTCCTGAGGTTCAAGTGGAATCTCCTTTCCTGCAGCTTGAAGCCATTGCTCCTTGTTCTGGTCTCTGGGGAGGCAGAAAACAAGCCCTCTCCCTCCTCTACATGGCATCCCTTCAGATATTTAAACATAGCTATCATGTCCCCTCTTTACCTTCTCTTCTGCAGACTGAACATACCCAGCTCTCTAAGTCTATCCTCATAGGGCTTGGCTTCCAGGCCCTTCACCATTTTCCAACTTATGAACATCCTTCTTGAACTGTGGTGCCCATCTTCCCCCTCACCCCCTCAACCCACCTTTCAGCTGCTGAATATCCCCATCAACACAGCCATTTGCTGGCTAGTGAAGAGCGGGACGGTGATGGCATAGAATAATCCTGCTACATCCCTACAGCTGTACACATAGCACTGATGTTATCCTTCAGTGCTGCATGTCCAGGTATGAGAACACAGCCCGCCACATCTCTGCTGGCCCTCCCCTGGCAGTCTGTTCCACTCAGAGGTTGTGAATAAGACCTAGAAGGGCCTTTCAGAATTTCTGTTCCCGTAACAGCTGAATGCCTTCTGCCAGTTTTCAACTTATATTGTTTTTAGAGGAAGAAAGTAACTGTTCTCTCACCCAGCAGGTTGGAGGATGACTCAACTGATCAGAGAGCTGCAGAAGTTAGCAACAAGCAAGTGATTAATAGCAATGGGCAGACTTTTCAGGCTGGGTCCCAACAGGGCTTGTGCTGGCCAGCCTGGTTGCCCATGACCACCTTCCCAGCTAGCTGCCTCCCAGGAGCAGCCACAGCCTTGAAATCTGCAGGCTAGGTTGCCATACATAGACTGCCCTGGCAGTATAACTGATGAACCAGCTCACTGGGAAGCCTCCTGGGACACATTCCACTTACGATACATAGAACTGGAAGTGAGGACTCCACTCCAGGGACTTCTCATGGTGTCAGGAATTTCAACTGTACATGCAAGCCAGAGGTATTGTATTGAGAGCTTCAGCCCTGGGACAAAGCCCAGCTCTGGCTAGAATCGCCCACAGCTGTCAGTGTTGGAACGGTACTTTGCTTTCAACCTCTAGGAAGCAGCCTCTTCTGCTGGCATGCTTGCTTCTCTAGAAGTCACCCCCATTTTCTCTGGGTGGGGCTGTTCTCCCATTGACAGATGCAAGACAAAGAGAAAGTCAGCGAACGAGCATTTTCCCAGCATGTAGGTGCAGCAATAGGAAAGCTGCACCAAAATGAATGTCTTCCTGTTTTGCAAGGCTTCAACCTATGCAGAGGGAACTCATGAGGAAAAGGAAGGAGGAGGAGACTAGTGGTGATGTGATCACCAGGATTCAGCAAGCCAGGAATCATTGGTTTGTTAAAGCTAACTGCCTTTGTCTTTGTCAGTGTGTACATTTTCCTTGCTAAATCAGAAGGGAAAAACTGAAATCTTCATTGACTGGTAATTGTTTCCACTAATCAAGGCAACTCCCACTTACAGTATCTGCAAAGTCAACAAATGGCATTCAAACTAACACCAATGAATCTTCCAGCCATGATCCAGCATCTGTCATGGTTGTATAAATTTTATCCAAATTCAATTAATTGTGTGATATAAATTAAAATGTTAATTTACATTCATTTTTTCCTTCCAGCTCCTGATTTACTTTTAGTGGGATTCTCTTCCCTGGACCTGGACCTGTGGGAGATCCATATTCTCTCCATGGCCCAAGACAGGAAGTACCATATATTGAGTCACACACTCAGGGACCATAAAGATGGAGGTAAGTGTGATATAAAAAGAGGACTCACTACAGCGGTATCCCCAACCTGGTCTCTTCCAGATGTGATGGACTATAGTGCCCATCATTCCTACCCAGCACTGGCCATGTTAGATGAGGTGATGGGGGTTGTAGTCCAACATGTCCAGAATATTTCCACTTTACAAGTAGGTTGCTGGTCCTGAACTTTCACACCCATCCTTTTTCTTAGAAAGTTAGCAAAATGTCCCACAGCTGCAGAAATGAACACTGCTGCTCCTCTCCACTTCTTCCCATTCAACATGCACCGGGCTTCCTCCCAGTCATCATGCATCAGACAAGTTTGATTCTCACAGACTCTGAGAGAAAGGGCACGTCCAGATGTCCTCACAAAGTCAGACAGCTGTAAATGTGGCTATGAAGCACTTTCTTCACTATTGTAGGGCTGACAGAATTTGCAGTTCAACAGCATCTGGAGGGCCACAATAGGCCACCCATGGCAGCAACTTTAATTGGCTGAAGCCCTAATTTCATGCCTGGTCAGCATACAATCCTGGCATTACTTGAGCCAGCTGACTTGCAACTAGGTCAAGGATAAACATCCACTCCAAGAACTACTATGAACAACACTTGAAAGACTCACTGATGCTTGAAGCTTACTCCCCGGCGGTGGCCCTGCTAGCGAAGGAGCCGCCACGCTGGAAAATCGCTACAGGAAATGTCACCTGCATGAAAAGGACTGTGTCTGTTTACCACACGAGCTAGGAGCCATCCTCAGTCTCAGCCTAACTGCTGAACTCATGGTAATGTTTACCCATCATCTTCCTGTCTGGATTCTGCAAAGATGTGAACATGAGGGGTCCGTTCACACTATACAATTATAGCAATGTTATCTCACTTTAACCTAAACAGTTCCATCTATGGAAACCTGAGATTTGCAGTTGAGGGAAGGGCCTGTAGAATTCTCAGCCAGAGGCTTCCTCTGGCATCTCTGACAAAACTACAAACTCCAGTATTCCATAGGATGGAGCCATAGCAGTTAAACTGCAATATTAGCACTATAGTCATGTAATATGAATGGGCCCCAGATCGCCACTTCTCACCCTGTTAGATCGTAGATCATACCTAGATTGTGTTTGCCTGCCTGCCTTGTTTTCCTTTTTCTGTGATGAAGAAGAAGGCCTAGAGAGAGACCAGTTAAAAATGTTATGGCTTATAAAGTGTGCATATTGTTTAGAAGAAGAAAGACAACATGAGCTATTGTGGAAAATGAACCAGAGTGCTGTAGTGATGCAGGGACTCTGGAGACCAGGATACAAATCCCCACTCAGCCATGGAAATCCACTGGGTGACTTTAGGCAAGTCACACTCTCTTGGCCTCAGAGAGAGGCAAAGGCAATGCCCTCCCTGAACCGATCTTGCCAAGAAAACCCTGTGACAGGTTTGCCTTAGGGTCACCATAAGTCAGAAAATACTTGAAGGCACACAACAACAACAGTGACAACAACAACCCTGACAGCCAGAGTTTAATTCCCTACTCAGCCATGGAAACCCACTGGGTGACCTTGGGTGTGTCACACACTCTCAGCCTCAGAAGACCCTGTGATGGGTTTGCCTTAGGGTCAGCAGAAGTTGGAAACACCTTGAAGGCACACAACAACAACAACAACAACAACAAAACAACAATATGGAGGTTTGCTGGAAAGCCAGCCTGGGATAAAACTATATTGCTTCATAGTTCAAGTAAACTAACTTTAAACATGAAGAAAGTTATATGTCTGTTCTAAGTTTGCTCCAGGTCAAGTATCCCATCCTTTAATGCCATTTCCCTTTTCCCTTTCCCCTCCTTTACCTGTCAGTGTGGTTGGGTTGCTTCCGGCACGGGACGGTATTACGGACACACACTCCTGTGGTTGGGTCTGTGTTCTCCACAATCACAAAGGGTCTCTCCTCCAGCGTGGCAACTGTGAGGTGACGATTGTCCGCCATAGGCTGCAGGAAGGATCCATAGCGTGGCCACACGGGGTATTTCATGTGGATGATCCCCTTCTCCCATTTCCCCACCTGTGCACAAGCAGAAAGTGAAGGAGGCCACATGAGAGGAGTGCCCCCAACCAGGTCCCCTCCTTTCCTCATCCAGGCTGTGCAACATGCCATCTTAAATTGTACCTAATCAAACAGGACACTTTTAGCAAATGAGACAGGGAAGGAAGCCAAAGAGCCAAATGTCTGCATTGCTTTATAGCTCAAACTAAAACAGCACCATGTAATGGCCGTAAAAAACAAAAGGAAGCTGGAATTGTGGAGCACCAGGATTGCAAGCTGATGGCAACCTTTGCCCTTTTTAGATAAAAACATCTACAGCCTCCAGGCAGTCATAACCTAGAACAATTCACCAGACAATTTGACGATAATGATATGCCAACAGGCAATGGAGGGCAGTTAACATTCAGCCTGTTTTGTCTGGACGGAGAAGACAGATGTTTTATTTCTTTCCCCCTGACTGAATGGAGATCATTTTTGGACACTCATTCCTGCTGCAGGGAACTATATGAAACAACGTTTATTGTTTTGGAAACAGATTTGGTGATATTCTCTTTAAATGCACTGGCTTTTTAAAAGTCCTAGTGGAAATTAGTTACATAGAATATTTATTTACAGAGACTGAACATAAACTGGATCATAACCTGCAGGCAGAAGGCACTTGGATTTAAAATAGAGAAAGTTTGGAGTGGTTTCCTTTTGTTTGGGAACGTTTGCCCAACTCCATTAATGAGGTGGAATACAACCTGGCCTACTGCTCACCCCAGGTCTCCTGCTCCCCATCTGCCACCTCATTTGTAACCCTGTTACTTAGGCATTGCAGCCAACAGCTGAGTAATGTACTTACCAGAACGCTTGAGGGCTAGTATTTGAATTGCTTCCCTGGAGAAACCAAACCCTACTTCTTGTCGTATGCAAGGGTAAAAATATTACCATGACAAGGATTAAAATGACCATTCCATACAATTATGTGCTGAAAAGCAAAAAAATATGTTCTACCATTCTGGAGTTCTTTAACCAACCCAATTACACATGCTACCAAAATCAATACTGAGATACACCTAATGAGCAATAGCCAAAGCTATTTTTTACTAGACCAAAATGGCAACAATAAAACAAAACAAAATAAAATAGGGATCACTACAGTATCATGGTATTTTATTCTACAGAATGCACAAAATTCATCTAGGTTGTTTAGATTTTTTGAAAATATTTATTAAGATTTATTAAGAAACTATGTGTTTATTTTCTTTTTATTTATTAATATTTTTTATGTACTACAACAACAAAAACTATATAATAAAAACTGATCAAACTGGGGTGCTGGTGGAGCAAGAACACTTACTATGGGAGAAGTTGCTAAGACTTGAATTTTCCTGTTCAATGATATGAACCTTGGAGGTTCAGAAAGCTCACATAAAATCCAAGACAACCACTGTATCTCCCTCCTCCACGCCTAGGATTTTAATTCTAGCAAGAGTGTGAAAAACCAACAACTAGAGGTAAGGCCAACATCTTATTTGATGCAGGCAGAATATAACACTTTGCCAGTATACTTATACTAGTGGTCCAGGGGATATTGGCTGCTCATTTCCCAGCTGTGTAACAGCAGCTGTACGGGGCCAGAATGCATGTCTACATTCAACTAGTGGTCAGTGGCAACGCTATGGCCCTTTTCACATGGCGTTTTCCATGTGAAAGGGCCCCTCAAGTGTCGCGCAAATGTGAGGAGCGGTCCACACGACGCACTCACATTTGCGTGATGCTCCAGGACCTGGTAGGCATTGCTCATGCACTTTTTCATTTTCGGCTTTAAGCCGAAAATGGTGCACGGTCGTGCATCGCTCCGGGGTCCTGCGTGGACTTGCCGTGTGTGCGGAGCCTCGGGAGCCAGGCCAGTCACGCTTCCTGTCTCAGTGCAGCCTGGGAAGGTCCCAGGCTCCACTGCGAAAGGAAGAGGCAGGGCTCTCGCGCAAGCAGCCAGCTCGTGCAGAGCCAAAGGACCCTGGACGCGAGAGCCTCTCTCCGGAGGCTGCTCGAGCAAGCACCGCACCCCAGCACCAAGAAAAGGTGAGTTGCGGAAAGGGTCTATGCCCTGGCACTAGCTGGCTGCCACCATGTAGTTGGAAAATGCACAAGTAGGTAATGAATACTTCTTTGTGCAACATTCAAAAAGGTCCTTATACTCACATATGAGTATGGCAACATCCTGTGAAATCCTGGGATTTGAAGTCAGAGGAAGAGACTATTAGAATTCCCAGCCAGAGAGTTCCTCTCATGCCTCTGACTAAGCTACAAAACCCAGGATCCCACAGGATGCAGCCATGGCAGTTAAAGTGGAATCATAGTGCTACAACTGGGTAGTGTGAATGGGCCACAGGTGAGCCTCTTCAGGGACAAAGTTCCATTACCAGCGCCTTGACACTCAGAAGGTTCTTTCTCCTCTCACTATCTACTCTAATATGTGACAGTGCAGACCCTCAAAGTAAGGTAGCTAAAGATGAGCTGAGGTAAATTCATATGGAGCAGATGATCCACCAGGCGTGTGATGTTTAAAAGTTACCAAATTTAAATGTGAATTCCTTGGGAATCTTGTGACATTTTTACACAGTTTGAATTCTAGTGCTCAAAATCAAGTTTGGCTATCAGACTTTTAGCACCACCAAAACATGAAATTTGCTGTTTGTAATCAGATCTTCTCATAAATTTTCAAAATCAAATTTCAGAATATTACAATTCTGAGCTTTGCAAAATTTAAATTGATGCAATTAACTAGTGATTTCAAATGTTAAGTTTTCAAATTCCTTTCGTTCTTGTCCATAACGGGACTCAGACTCAGCCTGTCAAAGGGCAAGCCTATCAAAGGAGAAAATCTTAATTCTTGTTTTAAAAACAAATTTGTTTCCCTCCCTGTTAGTCAGCATCCCTCCCTACCTCTAAATTAAATTGCCACAGAAGTACCATTATGAAACCATAAGTGCAGTCATATTTTTGTCTAAATATAACAGTCTGGGTTTTTTTTATCCCTAACAGAAGTATTGACAGAATAATAGTAATCATTGTTATGATACATAGGAGAACACTTTCATAGCCAGAGACAATCATATCATAAAGAGGAAGTGTCAGTGAAAAGCATTTATATAAACAACATGGCTTACTTAATTGACACCAGTATTATTCCACTGATAGGCTTCATCTCCTCTGGAGTACTTATGGCAGTCTTCCAAACAGAATGGAAAACCAACCAGAACTATTTAGCAACACATATTTATTAGATAGGATAATTAGACTCACACATACCACCAATAACAACGCTGGCAATGTTTTGCTATCAAAACCAAATGCCCATTTTCCTCCCTCAGTTTTTGCCACTTGTGAAGATAGAAGATAATTACTCTGCCAAAGTGAAGTAATTGGGGGCACAGAGGAGTGCAAGTGATATCTTCTTATCAATCATAGTATTTTGGTGGATTGATGGACTCAATCACAGTCGATGGGAGCCAAAATATTCTAATATGGCTAGGTGAATGACACAAACCAAAGGCCTACAGCTTCCCGGATGGTTCGTCATATGGTACAATTCAATGCAGAACTTTCCTAAGGTAAAAACCATGCAGAAAGAATGAATGTCATTTTTTCTTGAGAAGATGATGCTCAGCTTGGGAGGCCAGCCCAAGACATTTTGTTACCTGAGGCTGAGCAGCAAATGGTGCCCCTTCTGCCACCTACAAGGCCCTATCCACATGTTAAGCTAAATTTTGCATGGTGAAACTGCTCCTTTACCTTTTATTTCTTCACAATTAATTAATGTGACCAAGGCCCCAACTCTGGCCCTTTCCGCACCTCACCTTTTTTCCGGCGCTGGGGTGCGGGGATCATGCAAGCAGCCTCTGGTGAGAGGCTTTCGCATCCGGGGTACTTGCGCAAGAGCCCCACCTCTTCCTTCTGCAGTGCAGCCTGGGACCTTCCCAGGCTGCGCTGGGGCAGGAAGTGCGACCAGCGCGGCTCCGGAGGCTCGGCACGCCAGGTAAGGGCGCGCAGGGCCCGGGAGCAATGCGCGATCATGCACCATTTTCGGCTTCAAGCCAAAAATGAAAAGGTGTGCGATCAGCCCCTGCCGGCCCCTGGAGCGTCACGCGATTGTGAGTGCATTGTGCAGATTGCTCCTCACAATCGCGTGACACTCCAGGCCCTCTTTCGCATGGGAAATGCTGTGCGAAAAGGGCCTCTGATTGGAATCAACATCTGAAGGGAGGCTTGAACATTCTGTCACCCATTCTTCTCCCAACTGGGGAGTGGGGAGGCCTTTGTTGCCAATGAAGAGACCTTCTTTTTAAAATTCCCATACGGGACAGGTGAATATCAGGGGCCTTAAAGAAGTCCACAATTGTAGCACTGCAGCCCTTTTCACACGGTGTTTTGGAAGCGAAAGGGCCCCTTGAGCGTTGTGTAAATGTGAGGAGCGGTCTGCACGATGCACTCACATTTATGCGACGCTCAAGAGCGTGACGCGCAGTGCATATGCACCTTTTTATTTTTGGCTTTTAGCCGAAAATGGCGCACGCTTGCACACCAGTCAGTGGCCTGGGGCAAACTTACCTGCCCTGCGGAGCCTCTGGAGCCGGGCCGGTCGCGCTTCCTGCCCCAGCGCAGCCTACAGCTCCCAGGCTGCACTGCGGAAGGAAGGAAGGGGCGCGGGTGGGGCGCTCGCGCAACCAGGAAGCTGCTGCAGAGCCCAAGCAGCAGGGACGCAAAAGCCTTCCTCCGAAGGCTTCTCGCGCGAGCGCCGCTCCTCACCTCCGCAAAAAGGTAAGGTGTGAAAAGGGCCAATGACTAATTGCCATGGCTGCCTTCTATGGAATCCTGGGATTGGCAGTTGGGGCAAAGGCACCAGGAAAGCTTCTGAATGCCGCTCCCTCAACTGAAAATCCCAGGGTTCCATAGGATGTTGCCAGGGCAGCTGAACTGGAATCATAATAGTATAGTATAATGTAGTGTGAAAGGACTGTAGGATGGGAGCAGGTAGGGAGGTTTTAATTTCTACTCCCTTTATGTGCTCATCAGGGTTCAATACACTTGAGTAAGAAGTAGATGGTCAGCTGTCAAGATGAGTAATACCAGAGCTCATCAAGTTATTTTGGCACTTGATCTAGGAAAATAAGCATGCTCCTCCTGAACTCCCTAGCAGTAAAAAAAAGCAAGAAAAATGACAATCAATGTACTGCCCTTTCATGAAATAGAAAATCAGCTGTCTGAAGTGGCAGCCTTACTCTGCTTCATAGAAAGGGAGGACCCTGAGATATGTGGGCTAGGTGGAAGAAGAAGAGTTGAACACAGAATGGGGACCACATTCTTACATTCAATCCTTGTGGCAGGATCTCTCAGCATCTAAGAAAAAAAAACAGTTTTACCATTTGCCCTTTATTACTCTACAGTGGATTGGGTTGCCAGATTGAAAACTGGAGAGGGCTCCTGTGCCTTTATGGCTATGTAGAAGAGGGGATTTCAGCAAGAGGTGCTTGTCATACAACCAGGTAATGAGCAACACCTGTCAAAACTCCCTCTTCTTCACAACCATTAAAGACACTGGAGCCTTCTCCTCTTTTCCCTTTGGCAACCCTAACTTGGGGCATTTTGAAAATGCTTCACCATACTCCTAAAGATTATCACAGGATCTCAATAGTTTTAGTATTAGTTTTCATTTAAAATTCACTCAACAAGGTTTCTCCCTATGATGCCCCTGGTTTGTTTTCTGTATTTGAAAATGTATTTTATTGACAGGACTTCAAATTTGTTTCTGGGAACTTCATCTCCAATACATAATTCGCTTAAGCCAATTTGCCTTCTTATCATGTGTCCATTTTTATTTTTTTAATTCGATTTCATATTAGCTAAAGGAAACTACAAAGTAATCTTGCACAAACAAGGACATCTCAGTGTGCTCGTCCAACTAAGTTACGTGCCCCGTAGCATGTGATACATTACCAAGGCATCACAAATTAAATAAATTAGTTGTATAACACTGAATAAATGAATCCAAAATTTCATTTCATGGTGCTTCAATTTGTTTATGAAATGAAATTAAATTGCCATGCAGATCTGAGGAAAGCTTCATATTCCATTTGAAATCATCCAGTTTGAGCCATCACCACAATGGCAGGGGGGAGAAAACATCATTGGGAAAGGACAATAGAAAGGACAAAGGAGAAGTGAAGGGAGCTCCACCATGCCATTTTTAGCTTAAAACAAGGGTTAGAACCAGCACCTCCCAGCAGCCTTCCCCAGCACAACAAGTAGTTAAGAAATGGTGCATGGAATAGCTCACAAATGTCTAGAAGGCCACACTTTACTGATTCCAGATTTAACACCAGGACCAGCTGAAGAGGTTTTTCTGCCTGAAGCAAAAGACAAGATGGCAGCTCATCACCACACATTCCACACACAGAAACCAACTGGACTAGCTGCTGAGTCTTCTTCAGACTGGCAATGGCACAGAATCCTCCCTTCTACCTATGGGCAGCAGACTACCTTTGGGATCCCAGATGAGGCAATGAGACACAGAGAGGTCCCCAGAAGAGGCCCTCCTTTGGAATGGCTGGGAAGACTCAGAAGGAACAGCCAGTATCTCCTGCTTGGGGTGGTTATATATTTTCGCTCTTTCATTTCTTCCTTCCACCTTCTCTCCTCATGCCTCCATGACAGCTATCCATTAGACCACCAAGAAACCTTAACACCAGGGAAGCTTAGGTGGGAACTGCGGAAAACATAGCTGCAAAATGAGGCAGATGTAGTCACAGCAGCTGTGCTGACGCTCACAAAGAGAGAAAGAGAGAGAGAGGAGAGGAGAGGAGAGGAGAGGAGAGGAGAGGAGAGGAGAGGAGAGGAGAGGAGAGGAGAGGAGAGAAGAGAAGAGAAGAGAAGAGAAGAGAAGAGAAGAGAAGAGAAGAGAAGAGAAGAGAAGAGAAGAGAAGAGCCCTCACCATCTCCCAGAGCCGATGTCGATTCAGTGTAATCACCACCATGGTGGGTCTCACCAAATAGCCGCCTTCATTGAAGGAGAAATCTCTGTCTTCCCAGGTCACATTGAGCAAATGCCTGTTGAGAGTAAGTGAAAGGTATTTTGAGCTGCAAGAGGAAAACTGAAGAGTGTCAAACAACCAATTTTCTCTGTAAAAAAATAGTCATTTCTCCTGCCTTTTGGGAGCAAGTGCTCTTCCCATCTTGACCTTTCAACAACCATCCAGGCTTCATCACTTTCAGGCTAAGACTGGTAATGTATATCTTACCTTAAGTACTCCACCAGGGATGGTCAACTTTGGCAGCTTTGAGGCCAACACCTCCCTTTACTGCTGTTGTATACCATCAAATCAGAGTGGCAGAAGTAAACACATCCTACCATTAGTTCATGTTCAAGTCTTTGGCCCTTTCCGCGCAGCAGTTGCCATGTGAAAGGGCGCTTGGAGCATCGTGCGATTGTGAGGAGCAATCTGCACAACGCACTCACAATCGTGCAATGCTCTAGGGGCCGGCAGGCGCCGATCGTGCACCTTTTCATTTTTGGCTTAAAGCCGAAAATGGTGCGTGATCGTGCATTGCTCCCGGGCCCCGCACGCACTTACCTGGTGTGCGGAGCCTCTGGAGCCGCGCCGGTCTCGCTTCCTGCCCCAGCACAGGCTGCACTGCAGAAGGAAAAGGCAGGGCTTTTGTGCGAGCAGGCAGCTCGTGCTGAGCTGAAGCAGCAGGGACGCAAGAGCCTCTCACCAGATCCTGCTCACGCGATCCCCGCACCCCAGCGCCAGAAAAAGGTAAGGTGCAGAAAGGGCCTTTGATGCTCCAGAGACTAGAACATGAACCAAAGGATTCAAGTTACATGAAAAGAGATTACATGAAATGAGTTACATGAGAAGAGATTCAACCTAAACATTATGAAGAACTTTTTGTTTCTTTTACTGGAACAATTAATCAACAGTGAAATAGACTGCTTTGGAGGGTTGTAGATTCTCCATCTTTGGGGGTCTTTACGGATAGTTATCTTTCAGGAGTGCTTTAGTTGTGTATTCCTGCATGGCAGAGGATTGAGCTAGATACCCCTTGTGGTCCCTTCCAACTCGTAAGAGTTAATCATTCTACCTCTGGTTGTCGAAAACCTGCATATTTGTTTTAAAAAATGGCACCATGGGAGCATGTGGCTCGTTTCCAAGAAGAAATATACTTCCAGGAGGCCTTCAGGACCACATTCCCATTTTGAACAGGGCATGTGCTCCCTGCAGACCTTGTTACAACAAAAAAGTCAGATTTTGTACTATCACCTCTCCATCAAATTCCACAGAGGAAAGCTACATGCAGTCCACATGTTGTTCACTACACTTTGCTATTGGCTAAAACTATCTCAAGTGATAGGAATGCTAAACAAAAATGGAAGAACGTATTTAATACACCACAGTTGCTATTCTAGCTGCTAGCCCATTTGAACTATAAAAAAGCTGCAGAGAGATCGACGCTGACCTCCTGTGGACTGTGGATGCTCCGCTAGAGCAGCACATTGCGATCTTCTTGTTCTGTAGACATATGCCAGATTTTGTGGATTCTGCCTATTTCAGTCTCGTGTTGTCACTGTTGGCTAGCATAGATTGCAAGTGTACCTCAGCAGGATCTGGATGCATGCATATTCAGTACAGCAACCAGGCTTTTTATGGCGCTGGACATGTAAAAGAGCAAGATGCAGAGACACTAACAAGATACTCAAGCCACACATGTTATGTGTTCTCTGAAGCTATTTTTTTAAAAATATATGGGCATCTGTACGCACAGCAGCAAACACAGAGCTGTTATGCCATTTGGCTGGTTGCTCTACCACTGTCCCATCTTCTTTGTGGGGAATGAGGCCTCTGATCTAAGAGGAGAGATTGTGGTTTCTTAACAACAGCAGGACTAAGGCTAGATATTTTTGAAAATTTGTGGTCCTTCTAGCCCATTTCTACACACAGACATATACATACCTACACATATAAACATTACAAAAAAGTCCACCTGAAAATTCATAGGCATTATTACTCACATGTTTCCTAAGGTATGTTATTTTTGTACTCATCTAGCCATGGGGGAGGGAGTTGTATACAATTTTGTTTTCCCTAGTATTTGTATGCCTTTTTAAATAAAAGAGAACTGCACTGCAAAATTCAGAAGAATGCAGTAACTAAAAGATAATCATCTGATGGGTCATGTATTAGTTCAGAAGTGCAAATATGGTAGGTGCATATTAAAATGTAAAACAAACACATTTCTTTCCTATTCTAAGCAGAGGTGGCCATGTTTCATAGTGTTTCTAAATCTCTTTTTGAAATCTGCCTAGGCCCTAAGAAAATATTATATTATTTAAAAATACTGGGTGTGTATTTGTGTTGGAAAACATACACAGATGTCCTGCAATCAGAGCCATTGCATTGTTACCACTTTTTAACTGTATTGCTGATCAGTTGACTCCACCCTTCCCTGCAAAAGACCAGGAGCTCATCCTCGTATTACTGTTACTAGGAATGAGAACAATGTAAATGTCAATATTTGGAGGCAGCCAAAGCTTTCTCATCTGAAAGCTGAAACACAGGAATAGTTAAATAGCTAAATGTTGGAGATAAGAAGAGAAATCACCAGCATACGTTACATGCTTTTTGTAATGGTTTTAAGTACTGAGGCAATTAAAAATGTGACAAAGCTCCTATGGCAATTTAACATCCTGAAGCCATAAAGCAGGGATAGGAAAAGTGCAGCCTTCCAGATGTTGTTGGACTGCAGCCTCCATCACTCCTTGCCATTGGCTAGAACTGATGAGAGCTATAGTCCAACAAACATCTGGACAGCCACAAAGTGACTACCCCTGGTCTAAAGAAAAGTTGCATGCAAAGACAAGGGAAACGATGCGAAACCTATCAATTGCATTTTGGGTTGAAGTCCTAGGCCTTCAGGGCCCATGAGATGGTATGGCTTTTCCCCTCCGTTGGTTAAAGGAGAGGCCCAGTGACAGAGACGTCAATCCACCCATGCAAGCCTCCTCCATGTGAGCACAGAAGTCTCTGCTTTCCTTGCCGCTCCACCATCAGGGGCAATGACAAAAGGAGGCACATCACTGAGAGGACAATCTGCGCAGGCTTTGGTCTGGCAAATCCAAACTCTTTCAAAGACTTACTGCTTATAGGTGTGGTATGCCAGCCTTGGAGCTGGTATATTTGTCTTTGTTCCATTCATACCTGCTGAGTTCTTCTAACCTTGCAGCACAAACCCAGCAGGGTGTGAAAACCAGGCAGAAAAACCCATGGGTTCTCCTGTCCCCACCTTTTGGATTGCTGTGTCTGCTACTGAAAAGACCTCACCAAATGATACATTGCTAGACCACAGGAAGTAATATTCATCAAGAATGCAGCTTACCTCATATAATCTCAGAATTAAAAGCACTAGTTATGGGTTGAGACAAAGCAGCCCATACTACTACATGGCATAGTGGACCAGTAATATCCTATATCCCAGACTATGAAGTGCATTGTGCTTACATGAGTTGTCAATAATTTCTTCATTCAAGTCTCCTAATCCTGCCCCACCACCCTCTCTGCTACCATCCAATCCATTTTCTCATCCATGCAAATGATACCAAGGCCTACACCATGGATCTTCAGACTGCTCTCCCATTGGCAGCCCAATTTATTTGTATAAGATAAATATTCACAGAATGCTTTGAGGACTGGGAAAGTACTTATCAGAATTATAGACCTAGATTTAAATAAGCCCCGTGTTAAAACTGCTGCTCAATTATGGAGTGTCACACTCCAGAAATGTTCATTAAAATCTGGAAATTAGAAAATGTTTCACTCAGTTAACTTCTTCATACTTTTAAGCTTTGCCACCCCTCTGAGTTGCAATGCTTCTACCTTCCTTTACTTCTCCTTTCTCTTTCTCTCTCCGCTTACTGCCACATAGGGTTGCCAGGTTGAATATAGGGCTCCTCTAGCTCTAATTGTTAAAGATCCTGGATCAGGAAGAAGTAATATAAAATTCCATCAAGGCAGAGCTATGGCACATCTTCTGCCTCACCCTCCAAATCCACATTTGAGATACTGCAACCTCCCCCACCCCCAGCACACATACACAAACACAGCCATTAGCTGGTGAAAAGCTGAGAGGAGGTACAGAGAAGCATACAATTTGGTTCTTGTAGCTGGAGACACAGCAATAATGACGCTCAATGCTGTATGTCTAGCTACAGGAACAAAGACGATTCTCTACACCTCCTCTCATCTTTCCACCACCTGCAGAATTTTACCTGTCATAACCATCACATGAAATAAATGAAAGAAAGTGGTCCAGCATGGAAAAATTTCTTCTTTTTGGACTAGAACTCCCCAAATCCGCCAGCCAAGAAGAAGTTCCCTAAGCTCTGGAAATAATACGCTGGCTAATGATCATGTGTGAACTACTGTGTGTTAATATGTGAAATGAATACATGTTTTTTGTTTCATTACCTATTCATCACAAAGTTTGCTCCTTATTGTCATGGCTCATCAAATGATGTTTTTGTACTGAAAACAGGCCAGAATAAATACATGTAGCTGCCTAACATTGTAGGAAATCTAGCGGTACTATAGAGTCAAATATTCAGGATTGAATATTTTGAGAGTGAAAAGAAGGCTTTCAGGGAGGCCAGAGTTTTATCTCAAATTGTCCCTTTTTTGAAGCTGTTCATTTGTTTGCTCCTCTTTTCATCAGAAGTTACAATACTGATTTTTCCCTGTTCTCTAGTGCTCACACAATATAATCGTAAACCATGAGGACTCATGTGGTGTGATGATGTCATGGTACCATGTGGCCCATCCAATCTGGCAATGTCATTGAGGGCACACAATGCTTCATATTGCCTTCACTCTGTGTATGGAAGGAAAAAGGGAACACAGGCCTGTTGCCAAAGCAAGCTGTACCCTCTATCCTCATCTTGACAAGGGAAGCAGAATCAACTCACTTTTACTCTGCCAAAGAGTTTCAATAATACCTTTTTTCCTTATCCATAGGGAACCTTTCACCCCTTTTACAAACTCCCACAAATTGACAAAACGGGACAACGCTTTTGTGGGGGAACAAGTGAGCTCCTGAAAAGCTATTTTCTATTCAGCCTGGCAGTATTAAATAGCTAGTGTGTGTTGTTAGTACTCATATTCACTCCTTCCTTCTTCCTTTCTGCACTTTCCTTCTCTCTCTTTATTTTCTCCCAGTTTCAACATTCAGACTGTAATCTCAGAACTGAGACCGACCTGTTTTTCATTATGATTCTCTATAGAACATCATGAATATCAATAGGGATGTCTGTACTTATAAAGCAATGTATAAAGACTAACCAGGATGAATAGCAAAAATCTCTATGTGTATTCAAGATAACAGTCGCCTACTGTTAAATCAGGTGGCCTGGTCTAGTAAACATTCTTATTAATCCCCCTCCTCCTCCACCTCCTCTCCCCGCTCCCACAAGTGTGAAGAAACCCACCCAGAGACAATTTGTGATGACTGTTCAGAAAATAAGGGCCCTTTCATGCTACCCAATTACAGCGATGTGATTCCATACACCACTGTTATGGCAGCATCCCATGGAATCCTCTTGGGGTTTATAGTCTGGGCCGTTTCTGCACTATACTCTTATAGCGCGATTATTCCACTTTTGACATCCTATGGAATCCTGGGGTTTGCAGTTTAGAGAGGGGCCAGCCAGCCGGCCTCTCCCTAAACTGCAAACCCCAGGATTCCATAGGAGGTTGAAAGTGGAATAATCGCACTATATGAGTGTAGTGTGGAAATGGCCCTGGTCAGAGGCACCAGAGGAGCTCTGACTGAAACTTCAGTATGCCCTTCCCTCAACTGCCAATCCCAAGAAGAGTTGTTGTGGAACCTTTCAGGAACAGGGTACAAATAAACTCTGCACGTGATCTCTCCCACCACATACCATCAGCTGCTACCCAAATTCTTCTTCACCAGTGGCTCCACTCATATGTTCTTCTCCTCTACCCCTGACCACTCCTTGGCCCTTTTCGCACCTTACCTTTTCATGGTGCTGGGGTGGGGGGCTCATGCGAGCAGCCTCTGGAGAGAGGCTCTCGCTTCCCTGCTTCTTCGGCTCCACACGAGCTTCCTGCTCGCGCGAGAGCCCCGCATCTTCCTTTTGCAGTGCAGCCTGGGACCTCCCAGGCTACACTGAGACAGAAAGCGCAACCGGCCCTGCTCCCGAGGCTCCGCACGCAAGGTAAGAGCACACAGGACCCCGGAGCGATGTGCAACTGTGCAGCATTTTTGGCTTCGAGCCAAAAATGAAAAAATTGTGTGCACAGTCCACGTCAGGCTCTTGAGCGTCGTGCAAATGTGAGTGCGCCAAGTGGACCGCTCCTCACATGTGCGCGACACTCAAGGGGCCCTTTCGCATTGGAAATGCCATGCGAAAAGGGCCCTTGTAATACAGTTATGCAAACAGGTCACATTTAAAGAATCCTGGTTGCAGAAATGTAGTAATTCCTAAATGGAGAATGCTTAGAAGTTTCATATCTACCTCTTAAACTTTCTGTCCGATAACAAAAATTGGCTAGGATTGCTGTACATCTGTTTCTAATTTCTGTGAGCGTAAATCAGGCTACTGTTACCCATGCTGACCTGTAGAAAGTGTTGTTTGCAGGTACACTAGGAGGGTTCTTGTTGCTGCAGTCTCTGCCCACCATGGGGAGGTAGCCGTAGGTCTTGAAATAGCTCTCTGCTCCAAGGGCAATGATGGCCACACCATCTCGGACCTTTTGCCTCAGGCTCATTTTCCAGCTCTCAGTGACCACGCTGATGAGACCAATAGGGAAAGAGGTAGGCGGGACATCCATGTTCCCCACGGCCAGACTAGGCACAATCCAAATGTACCCAGGCCCAATCAAACCAGCCTGCTCTGCCATTTGAAAGAGATATTCTGCCTCCTCTCGTGAGCAGTACACAATCATCACCTGCGCGTCAATCTGACGCAGCAACCTCTGGATTCTGGAGTCACTCTCATCTTGGGTCATCTCAAAAGTCAAGACATCCTGGATCTCCCAGCCAAAATAGCTGGCATCTGTGAAGGACCGTATTACATCCAAGAAGACACTGTAACCTGGATATAGGCTGGTGATAACTGCAAAGGAACTCCAGTCATATTCCTCCAAGACTTTGAAGATCACCTGTATCTGCTGCTCAATTGAGACACCCAGCTGCAGAAAGGCAGAGCCAGGCTCCTAAAAAAGGGGGAGAGAATGAATTAACAACTGTGTGAATAATATGCAAACAGCCTACAGTCCTTGGCTTTGTTACTTCCCAAGCGACAATTACTTCAAGGAGGAAACTATGAATGCCATCAAAGGCTGAAGGTTGACTTTTCGTTTGTCCTACCTGCTGCTGCTGCTGCTGCTGTTGTTGTTTTGGAAACCTTTTCAGCTCTTAATAGCCACTATTTAATTTTCCCTTGCTTTTACACAAATCTTTGCCCCCATGCTGTGTGTCTGGAGGTACTGGCAAACCCAGATACAGAGATACAGGTACATGCAAAGCAAGAATGTTCATAGCCTCAATTGCTCAACCACACAATCTTTTGAAACATTCCATTGTTGAAAGCAATGAGAAATGCTACAGGCCACAAGTGAAACGTGAACCTTCATTTCTTTGAGAACTGAAGTTCTCTGAAAGCAAAAATTTGCAGAATGAAAATTTCTTTTAGGACTTCCAGTTTGGGATGGCGCGAGTAGAGTCGCCTCAGAATTCTGTCTGGAGTTTTGAGGGAACAGAGAGGAGGTTTGGGGGGCTTAAATTTAAGATCAAAGCCCCAGAAGGGACTCTGGAAAGACAGGTCCCTGATCTCCCCACTTTTGCCTCTGTGGTCTTCAGAGCTGTTACCTGGAAGAGAAAGCAAAGCAACAGCAACGATCACCGGTGAGTGGTGATGAGCTGCCATCTCTTAAGCCAGTCAGGAGAGATTCATCTCCACTCATACAGCTTGCAGCCACCAGACCTCTGAAAGTAAGGAGATTCAAGAAGGTGATTGGTGCTGAAAGAAGCCCTTCTGGCATGGGTAATTAAATCCAATATTCTTGGTTTCGTTGGCAGATACTAGGCAAAGATTATGTAATTTTCACCTGTTCTGCCTTTCGCTGCAGTTGACTGATTTATGGTTAGACTTTCTTTTGTAAAATTTCTTTCTTTCTTTTTTTTTTTATGGAGAAAGGAATAAAGGATTCTTTAGTGTGAGGAGATCAGAGTGAGGGGTTGGAGTGGAAGTAGGCTCACTCTCAGTTTACTGTTTTAGTTTTTAAATCCTACAGTCTTAAAAGACTAATTTAAAAAATGCACAGGTAGAATTAATTTTGTTAAATTCTTTGTTTCTCAGTCTGTACTTGCCTGCTACATTTCTCACATGTTCATTTGTCTAATTACCTTCCCTGGTCTCCTAATAAAGAAGTCTTTATTGATTAAAACTTATCTTACAACTGTCAGGAGGGGATTTGCAGAAACTCATAGGAAACTTTAGCAAAACGTCTCAAATCAAGTCACTGCAACTTCTAAATAAATTATTTCTAGAAGAAATGTATAATTATCTCAGACAAGATGAAACCAGAAATAACTAAGAGTTCATAGGAAATAAATTGATAATGAAAGAGAGAGAGGATCTATTTTGGCTTCTGAGATAGAGGAAAAAGGTACAGGACCATCATCTGACAAAACAGGAGATTTGTTCAGAAGAGAATGGCAGAGGGACAGGTACATAAACTCAAAACAACTGCCAGAGTGAAAATGGAATCAAAATGAACAAAGCCTATTATTCTGTTAAACTAAAGACAACTAAGACTTTGAAGCATCTTCCTTGAAAAATGAGGACTGAAATTAAACCAGTAATGTGGACTAGAAGCATTTTATTTGAGGAAGGGCTATAGATCAGTGACATGTGAAAACGTCCCTGGTTGACAAAGAGGCCAAAGCAACCACTCTGCAAGGGAAGGTTACAATGCCTGGAGCAATTTAGTGTAGAAAAGAGGCAATGGGCGGGGTGGGAGGGCAGCGGAGGTGTATAATCTTATGGAAGATGTTAATTCCTCCATGGAAACTAGGCAGAACAGAGCCTACCTCACCATGCAAATAATCATTGTAAATAATGTGCTTTATATTTCCATCTTCTCTTGTGATGTGGGACTGAAGCAGTTGGTTATGCGCAACAAACTAGTTACTGAATCTTTATTGACCTGAACTAGAAACAAGAACAAAGTCAACTGTAGCTCAAATGGAAACAGAATGGGGGTGGGGGAACCATAAATGTTTGGGTCGTTATTTAATTGACCATAGTTTAGCATAATGTCCCAATCAAGATAAAATGAGCCCATGGCAGACTAAAGTGTATGAAGTTGTCATGTTTCAACTAACACAAGCCATACTTACGATTAATCACAGTTTAAGGTTCAAGATGTAATGCTATATTGTTGTTAGGATAAAAAACTGTGCTCACAAGCTTCTGATCTGCATGAAGCACATGAAGATGACCCACTTTCATAACATTAAACCATAATTTAGCATTATAGCCCATTGAAAGGTCAAGGTGCAATTTATTATAACAAAACTCAAAGTAAGTAAAACAACAACAATAAGGGAAAACAGTCAAGCCAAAAATTCTCTAAGAAACTTCATAAATTTTCAGCTGAATCCAACTGGAGTTCTCCCATCACTATTAAAATATTAATCACTATTAAAACTGAAAGTAGAGTGCTTATAATATCCCCCAGGGAAATCATCCTTAGCACCATAAAATATAGCTCTATAAAGTTGCAATCACACCTTAATATACTTAAGGTATAAAAGATGAGCTCACATTTCCATGATCTCACCATTTACGATAATATATTAATCAGCAAATAATCTGATTACATGAAAACAAAATACCAACTGTTGATCAGATTCAGCTACTGGGAAAGATTAAAAACCAGGAAACTGTGTACACAGAAACTGTATAATAATTTAGGGGAGAAAATAGAGCCTTTTTGTTCTAAGAGAAAAACAGATTAGAAATGTTTGGACTGCTCTCCTCACAGCTCAATTATGTCAGGGTGTCATTTTGGATGAAGTTTTCCCATCCAAAGAGTTGGGGAGCTGAGCATCTATTCAAATGCACAGAAGTATTTTCAGTTGTTCCCTTGAACAACACTGGACACTCAGAAAGGTCCTTCCATGTAATCCATGCAGCATTTGTGACCTGCTGCTGACGCATGTCATGCTGAGAAAGGAGGGGAAGGAGGGAAGAGGGAGGGAACACAATATGGTCATCTCTGCATGTTTCTGAAAGACCTGCTCTAAGCAAACTTCCACTGGTATTGCTTTTGTCCCTGAGGGGAGTTCTATGTTGTGAAAACATTAGACTATTTCCATTCCTTCAGCAATGATGAAGTTTTCCTTCTCCTCTTTTTAGTTCTTTTTGGCACCTTCTAGCACTGCTCCTTCTGATTGGCATGGGCTTTTCTTTTACGCACATGAACGCCAGGCTGTATCCACATTGTACAACTGTAGCTTTCACTGCCATAGGTGCAGCCTATTGATTCCTGGGATATGTAGTTCAGAGTACTCCAGTTCACTTTTCTCTGAACTGCAGCAATGCAGCTCTCCTACAGAGAATCCTAAATCCTTCACCAATCTACAAATCTTGGAATTATAGGAGGGAGCCATGACAGTTAAGGTAGTATCAAAGGTCTGTAACTATGCAGTGTGCATACACCTCGATTAAGGCAGTGATGGGCATAAGATAAATTTGGATCCACTGGTAGGTCTCTGGGTGACTTGCAGTAAGTTGGCAAGGGTATCTAACTTTTAATTGTTTCACAATAGTGTCAGCACTCTCTCAGGCTCCTGAAATTAAGGAAAGTTTTAGAGAAAACTAGAAGTGGACCTATTCAGTCGATTTTAAACTATAAATTTTAAGTTGGTATATAGAGAGGACATTAATATGCAGTGGCTGTGTTTTCATCTAGATTTATGTGTTTAAATGGTTTTATGTGTTTTAGTTATATATGTATTTTAATCTATGTTGTGCCCCACCTCGAGCCTTGGGGAGAGGTGGATAAGATATAAAAATTTCTTAGTTTCTTAGAAAGAAACTTAGAAAAATTTATCACTTCTTAGCAAGCTCAGTTCTAGTACTGAAAACGATTCCTTGGTTGACCATGTACCCAGAGGTACCCTTTACCTTTCTTTAACTGCAGTTTATGAGCTGGTGTGAATATACTGCAGCTAGCCAGTGAATCCCAAAGATCTTATGAAAAAAAAAGTCCATTTCAAAGTAGATCCCACAAGCCCAAAATCTCCTTAATCTGGAGTACTGGCCTGGGAAAAAGTGCTACATGAATTTTCAGTGAATCTAAGATGGACAGTGGTACAGTTTGCCCAGCCTCCATTTAAGTTTCCCTCACTTCACTTCCTCTGTGAGCTATCCCTATCCCAGTTGTGCTACACACACACCCAAAGATTTCTTGCAGGTAGTAAAGCAAGGCCCCCCAATACCACATCTCCCCCAGGCATCATGAATTCTCTGGGCAACTCTGCTAATGTGTCAGGGGATTTCAGTATGGGATACTAGCAGAATTATTCAGTATGCCTTAAAGAACAAATAGGAAAGCTTTGCTTTCTCTTGCTTTTGAATTTTATTAGAAACCTCAGATTTTCCAACCTGAATACGAAAAGACTGGTGATTTTTGGTGACAATCCTCCTCCTCCTCTTCCTCTTCTTCCTCTTCCTCCTCACTACCACCATCATCATCATCATCTATGCCCCCCTCTTCCCCAAAACTAGGACTCAAAGTGGCTAAATCATTCAACATTGAACTCAAATAAATTTTGCCCCTATTTGTGCTCACCAAAAACAGCAGGCAGAGCTACACCCAGCATGAAGAGGTCTATGTTGTACCTGCCTGCCATCTGGATGTTACAGATGAGAAATTGATCAGGGCAGGGGGCACGTAGTAGATGTAATTCAGCACCAATAAGGCTGAACACATAAGGATTAAAACCAGACTTTTAAGACTCTTTTAAAAGAGGTAAGTTTTGGGACGTGGATAGATGTGTCTTTTTCAGTTTCTCCCCTGTCTGAATTTTTTAAAATTTCAAGTCCATCCTCAGCAGGAATTGCTGTTATGTGCCTTCAAGTGGTTTCAGACTTATGGCAGCCCTAAGGCAAACCTATCATGGAGACCTCTTGGCCAGATTTGTTGCCAAGAGGGGGCTTGCCATTGCCTTCCTCTGAGGCTACATTTGCTGATTCTTAGCAAAAGCAAACTGATATGAAATTCTTGCCCCTCTGTACCTTCAGGCAAGGTGTTTCTTAAACGCCTTGCTGAGAGCACACTGTTGCAGCACCATGGAGAGCGTCACAGTTGCTGCATCAGGACTGAGCTCATGTGCCCTTCTCAGCCACAGTTGCCTGCTGTTAAGGTTCCAGGCTCGCTTTCCTTCATCTGCCTGCCTACAATGTGAGGGACAGAGTGAAGGAATCTTTAACTGTGCCAGATTTGATCAGGATAAAGTTGTCAAGCCCTTTACGCTCCCTGTACTTTACCTGACTGCAGTCAGTTCCTCCAGCCATTTTAATCCCTTTCTGATTTAGTTATCTCTGGTGCCAAAAGCCAGAAACAGGAAAATGTGGCTGGAACAGCCAACTGCAGCCAGATAATTTGCAAGAAAAGGTTCATGCCTCTCTCCAGTGTGCTCTCTTCCCCATTGATCCAAGACTCGGCCTTACACTACCTACTGCCTTTACATGTCAATACAAGGGACACGTGAATGATGGTTCCCCTCATGGCTGCTTTCTCTGCTACTCTGTGCAGGGATAGAGAAGACTTAGAGCCAACCCTGAATTCCCAGGACCTGAGCAGGTCTGCTGATGATCAGGGCCCTTGGAGGGCCTTGTTCACAGGGTCTCCGTAACTTGAAGCTAACTCAGCAACAATTAACAGCGGCAACAACAAACAGATGGAGAAGCTTCGGAGATTGGGAACCTCTGTGTTTATTCTTCCTTATTCTTCTCCCCGGTGGAAAGTGGTGGAAACAGATAACCTCACGGCCCTGCTATCCACAAATAGTCAATAAATTGTAGCATGTTTTCATGCCTGTATTTTATGGGGAATAAGAGAAGGAAAAAACCAGTATATACTTGTGTTGCTGTTTCCAACCAAGTTATTCTTGGTTGACATATATCTGACCAGGAGCTAGTGTCTTCCTGTGGTGTCTTTTTTCTACGTAGTAAGTTATTCTTCTGGAAGAGTCTTGTCAGCACGCTGTCCCAGACGCTAACACAAACCCACCTTATGACTGAATGCTTTGCCTGCTGTGTATAGAAGCAGTCACCATGGAGTTCTGAAGCCACTAAGGAGTTGCTGCGTGGCTATACTGCCCACCAACTCTTGTAGAAGGCATGGACCACTCACCTCATTGAACATGAAAACACGCAATGTATATACATTCAATTCAATCCAGCCACCAGGTTCCCAAGTCTACAGGTCTGCTTGAAAAGGCAGCCATTTAGAAGCTGGGGGAAGGAAAGGAGACAGCCAAGAACCACCTGGCTGCTGTTCTGCAGTCATGCAAATGGCAGCTGTCTCCTCAGCAAGCACACTAGTGATCCAGGAAGGAGATGGGTTTTTTCCTCCTGGATACTGCATGGGCACCCCACGCCTTTCCCTGGCCACAAAATGAACACATGCCCCTCACTCAGCCACTAAATGGCCAAGCAAGAGCATGCTAGTACTTTTACAGCAGTCTAGCAGTGTACACGGAAGGTGCTGCACAAGCAGACCCTTCCACAATGATTATAAAAGGATGTACATTTTGTAAATGTGCACGTCACTAACAGGATTCCAACTACGGCGGGGTATCAGTTACCCAGAACCTCTTCTGAATGGGCAGTGACAACTTGTAATTAGTAACCTATAGACTTCTCCACATACGTTTTATGGCCTGTGCGTCCCTCCACATATTGTTGACTGCAATTCTCCATCAACTGTGTAGCCAACAGAGTTAATCAGGAGGGATGATACAGGCCAACAACTTCAGGAGGGAAGGCAGATGTTTCCAGTCCATTTTATGCAGCACATCTTGACATGAGAATAAGCACTTCTGGGGTCAGGCAAGGACAAAGAGACTGACCCAAGGAGGCCTGTCTGGTTCCTAATCGTGCCTTAAAGAGGTTTCTCTCCAAGAAGTAACAACCATGAGAATCCCAGTCTGGTCTTATGCAAATAAAAACAAATTGTGCTGGTTATGAACAAGGCAGAGAGAAAGTTCACACATTTGCCTGTGAGCAGATGACAGTAACTACCACTGACATGCTGTGCAGGCAAGCAAGCTAAAAATAATTACCCAGTGCACCCTCACCTGTAAGGAATCAAAGTACCCTACGGCTGTCACTGCAGTGTACTTCCATGTGCCACAAGCTGGTGATTTAAGACACCACCACTGCTTGGCTGGGAGGAAATCTGGGGCTAGTTTTCAGCCTCACCAGCCTGAGTGGCATCCCAATAGTTCTGAAGGGATCCAGATTGTGGATTACATTTGGCTTTCTTTCACACAAGACCTTTCCGAACCTAAGAATTTACTGTTAGAGGAAAGACACAATTGCTCGTTGGTACTAGTACCTGGCTCAGAAATCAATAAACAGACATCACGTATTGACAAAGCCATTTGACCACACACTTTCCCTTTCCACATATCAACTGACACGGCCCATTTTTCCCCATTTCAGCAATATAAAAGACTCATTAGACTTCCCATAATCAAAGGAGATTTATCCCATTTCCATTTCCTTGCCAAGACAGTTTCAGCAGCAGCCAATAAATGATAAATGGGTGGTTAAATTGCTGGATGAAAATACAGAGTTCTTACACATTACAAGAAACATCTGCAACGTGGAGGAAGTGGTGCTGACTGCCAGGATCTGGGGCTCTATCCTTCTGCATTCTGCCTACTTTTAGACGATAACCAACAGTCAAAAGGAACAGCACAGCAATGCATTGAGGGAAAACTGTGTATGGCACAGACTGGTTAGTCTGCGTTGGCTTGTGTGAAGTGCTGCAGTATTTAAGAGGGAAAGTTTCTATGTTATTCATATCAGCATTCATTTCAGCCTTTCCTCCAATGAGCTCAAGGAAGTGAACCTGGCTCACCTCCTCCCCACTTTATCCTTGCAACAACCCTGTGAGGTCAGGTGTACAGAGAATGACTAGTCCAGGCTGACAGGAAGAGAGTGAAGATGCCTGTAAAGGTTGTTGTCGGTGGTGTGTGCCTTCAAGTCATTTCCAACTTATGGTGACCCTAAGGCAAACCTATCACAGGGTTTTCTGGGGCTGAGAGTATGTGAGGCACCCAAGCTCACCCAGTGGGTTTCCATGACCGAGTGAGGAATCAAACCCTAGTCTCAGGGTTGTGGTCCAATGCTCATACCATTACTTCACACTGGCTCTCAGATGAAGGTTACCCAGTGAATTTTATGGCTGGACAGAGGACCTGAACCTGGATCTCAAGCTTTCATCTAGCAGTTTCATGAGAGTTAAAAGCCACTTTTTTCATGGATGATCATAACTTGTTTAAGGCGTAAGTTATAGCATCCACAAATCATCTAGTCCTAGACCCTTCCCTATGAGGAGATGGACCATAACAAAACCCATATCCTCCTTCCTTTAGCGATGAATCCAAATCATTTCAATTACAGAGTGCTACAAGAGGAGAGCAGGAGTAAGGAAGGAACTCTATGGCAGAGCTTCCTGCAAGCCACAAACTGCTTAGTAAAAGAGTACAAATGACTCAATTAACTTTATTACAAGTATGCAGCTGGCCTGAAGCGTTTACGTGCTATTGTAATGATCTTGCCCGACAATAAGCCAAAACCCTGGCTTCAAGGGGTGAAAGAATTCGTAAAGGATTGCCCACTGCCATGTGAGCCTACTTATTAAGATCACCACCTGAGGCTCTTCTCCAGGTCACCAGAGAGGTGGGTGGGTGGCAACTGGCAGCATCCATGTCCTTTTCTCAGGCAACTTCAGGTTGCTCATCTAGTGTTCTGCACTGAGGCCACAGTCTAAGGCTTTCTCTTGTTTATCCAGGCATTTAATGATTAAGTGTTTTGCCCTGCTACTGTAGGGGTTTAGAAGGCTTTTTTAATTGCTATATTATTTTGGGTGCATTTTTACTGCTTTACATTTTAAAATAATACATTGCAGTGTTTTAACTGCTTGGAGTTATCTTGATATTTTTTGCAAAATTAGATGGAATCTTGAAAAAACAAACTTAAAAAAAAAACAAGCAAGCAAATTGAGGAATTCTCTCCAGACCTCCAACAGATCTGCCAGGACCAGAGACCAAGCTCATGCAACTATTGATAAATAAGAGACAGATTTTTAGCACAAACAACTTCCTATGGGTGGCTGATTCCACTACTTGAACCACCAATAACTGTAATTAATTTAAGAAGAGGGAGAGACAGAAGAAGGGAAAGGAAGGGAAGAAAAGGGAAGGAAAGAAGCTAAGGAAGCAGAGAGGGCAGACAGGACAAGGAAGGAGCGAAGGAGGGATGGGTGTTCACAAACACACTGTGCCCATTTCCAGCCCAGTCACCCAGAATAACAAAGAGGTTTCACCTTAGGCGTCAGGACCACAGCAGATCCTCCACTGATACTAATGATAGGTACATGGGTCTGGGAGGAGATGAAGTCAAGAATCTGTGCCACAGCTTCTGTGCCGATGTTGTCCTCAAAGACAATTCCATGGACCTTTGTGCTGGATAGTATGCCACAGATTTGGGTCAGGAGAGTGCTGGGATTGGTGTCGTTCACTACCACTGTGACCGGGTGGATCTCCAGAGGCATGTCCAGGAAACTTTGGTGTGACAGCCGGTTGCGGATGTGGAGGGGGTACGAGGAGCCTCCAAAAACCACAGCCACCTTCACCACTGGTTCCCTGGAGCTTGGCAAGAACGTATCCATCAGGACAGCCGAACAGCCCAGCACCATGGACAGCACCAGGGTGTTTCTCAGAGCTCTGCCCATGTCCACCACGGAGTCCCTGCAGCCCAGAATAAAGACAAACCACAGTTGGAAAAGGCAAAAGTAAAAGAACCGGCAATGAGGGGAATGGGAGGAAGGCACACACACTGTTCTTCACCAGTAAGATACTGGAGGGTCTTCTCACACATTCATGCCTGGGTTTGCCACTGAGTGTAAAGGGGACAGAGTGCCAATTCCAGCTATCTCAGTAGAATAACTGTATAAAGTACTATTTCTAAACAGCTGTTTGCTTCATCCACAAGTTATATGTTTCGCTGTAGATGCAAAAAAAATTTAGGTCAAAACCTAAAATCCATAATGTTCAGTCACTGCATGGTTCTCCTCTTGCTTTTAGACATGCTCATGTGATAGTTCTGCCTCACATCACATCAATCCACCTTGGCCAAGATCCTGTTTGATGCTGGTGGAATACAAAACTCCATCAATGGTTTGAAATCAGGGAAGGCTTCATGGAATGCTTGTGACCAGCTACTAGCTTTTTTAATTAGGGGGCAAAGCTGTGTCCAGAAACCATTGTACTGTGCGGCCCCATCTAGGAAAAAGTGTTGCACAAGGCACTAGATACTTCCTTGTACAATGAGTGAAGAAATACTTAGGCAGGTGCAAGTCACCATGAAGAGCACATCCCTTGGCTGTTAATCCAGCCTCACCAGCTTCCTCCATTCCTTCTCTTGGAATAGGTCTCCCACTATTCTCCATTCCACCTGTTCCTCAGGCCAATCCTAGCTTTCACTCTCTCTCCTTTCCAGATTTTTACCACTTATCTACACAATACTTTGCATTCATTCCTTCCTTGCTCCTCAGAACCTCTTGCTCTTTCTATATCCCCAAATCCCTATTCTGTTTCCGCTTTTTCTCCTCCTGTTAACCTCCCTTTCAGTTCTGTCCCGTTCCTCCACACAGTTCCATGCACCAAAGGTGGAGAATGCATTTTCCTGTTGAGGGTCACGTTCCCTCTGAGGTAACTGAACTGGGATTGGATGTATCTGATTGGGTATATCTGAACTGGAGTCAGTGGTGAGTAAGAGTGTCGCTTCTCTTTTCTTATTCTCTCTCTCTTTTTCTGCTTTTCAGGAACCCTCTTTTTTATCCCTGACTCCCTCTCTCTTTCTGACCAAGTGAATCTGCTTTCTGGATGAACCTCCTTCTCCAGCCAGTAGGACTTGGGGCCTTTCCCTCCAGTTGTCTGAGAGGGGCTGATGTTTTGTTTTGTTTGACTGACCACCTCCCCACTGGTTGCTAGGTAGATCAAGGATGAAAATTTTAAGCCTTTTTCTGAGATTAGCTAAGTAGGGCTATTTCAGTTTTCCTGAGAGATTTAAAGAAAGCCATGTGTTAGGCAGATCTAACAGGTGAGGAATCTAGTGAGTGATAGACAAACAAACAGAGACGTGCTTCTGATGAATCCCCGCATAGGGTTTTCCCAATTCCTTCTGGCCACCCAAACCTCTTAGAAGAATTTCAAGTGAAATTACCGAAGAGGAAAAATGATAATGCCACAGAAACCAAAATGCAGCAGGAACACAGCAATCAGGAAGACAAAAACCAAGAGGGTCAAAGCTTTGGGGAAAGCAGACCAAGAAGCATGTGGGACACGCAACACACAGGTTTCCCAACTCTGCAGTATATAGACAATTTAGATCTTCCCTCGCTTCTATTACCACTCTTTAAAACTTGTTCACTTCTCTCAATGCAATTTCCCTCTGCTGCCATCCTGTGGCCAAATTCGTTTTCCTGGAACTGATTTTATTCTCTTCTCTGTTGCTTCCTTAGCACAGGCTATTTGAAGTTTCCTTCAGCTGACCACCTCTTTGCTTTCTCAACAGGAGCTGCTCAGTTGCCCATTTTCACTCTTCTTTGCAGTCTTAGTTGGAATGACTCTTCTAGTGCACATTCTAATTAAGACCCCCGCCCCCACTCCCACCAGGCTTGAGGATAAATTGCCTGGTGCTTTGTACAGCTGACAATCAAATATTTAAGAGGAAAGACTCTCCCATCCCATCATTCAGCTGCTCTATAAATCATCTCAACTGTGTATTACTTCCTGACATCACTGCTAGTTAAGATCCATCACTGCTACCAGTCCATCACACAAAGTCCTGAGACTTCATACTTCCCACTTCACATTTTTTACTATACGAAGTGGAAGAGCAGTGCATCTCATCCCAGCCAAGGAACCTCTCTAAACAATTCAGGCCCTACTGTTGCATTAAGTGGATTTGGTTGGCTGATCCAAGGTGCCTCTCAGCCACAGATCCACTTAATACAGTGGATTAAACATTACTCCCAGTTACCTTCTGTACACACCTGCCCCTTTCAGCAGAGGGGATGGCTCTTTACTGGGTCATCAACTTGCCACATGCTTTCTTACCTTTTTATCTCAAAATATAGTCAGAGGATTGCATATTTTTTACCATTTATATAAAATATTTATATCCCGTCTGTCTAATTCTGAGAGATCCAAGGAAGCTAACAGCACAATTTTTTTAAAACGATCATATAATATTAAAATATCACACCAGAGAAAGTAGAGCTTTTTAAAAACCAACTTTCAAAAGTCAGGAGAAAAAAATTGAACAGGCCAGCAAAGCCAAAGGTTTTCACTCAACATTTAAAGTCCGATGAGGTCAGTAATACCTCATTCCAAGTTCTTACCAAGCATAGATACTGATGGGGACAGAACATAAAACAAGGTCTCTTCTGGCAATCTGAAGGATTGGGGAGGAAAAAGGAGGGAGATGACCCTTTAATTATTTTGGGCTCAAGTTGTTTCCAGCCTCAGTGGTAACAGCACTTTGTACTTGGGCTAGAAACAAACTTGGAGCATTGTGTAGTGAAGAATCTGGTTTGCGTGACTAACTTCTACGTTACGCCAGATTCCATTAGAAACAAACAAACCTCATGATTAGCCCTTGTAAGAATAGCAACATATGAAGAGACCAGCTGGATCAGGCCAAAGGTCTGTTCAGCCCAGTAAACCATCTCCTACAGTGTTCAAGCAGATGCCTGGCTAAGAGGCCACAATGGCAATAGCTCTCTGTGGTTACCAGTGGAATCTGAGCAGAGAATAGAGGGCCATCTTTCTGCATGTGCTCATTTCTTACTTTCTTGGCCATAGATCCCAATCCTAAGTGGCACTGCCCAGGTGGTCATTCCTTCAGCCATTTCTCCCCACTTTCCTGCTCCTTTCCTTTGGCAAGATCTAACACAGCTTCATGATGGAAAATGTAACATCACTTATTTATTGCAAATGAGACAGTTGGCATACATTTGCATGAACTTAGAATTTGAACTTTCTTTCCTACAGGGAAGTATATCTCAGCCTGTGAGTCCTATAACTGAAAATGTTCAGACCACTCTCTCTCTCCCCCTCTCCCTCACACACACTTGTGCTAAAAATGGCTGAGTATAACAAATGCATACATTCAAAATCTTTAGCAAAGGAAGCTGCCTCTCAGTGTTGGAAAAAACAGCACCCTCCATTTTTGAATCACTTCTTTCTCTCCCTCCGTGTCCTGTGTTGACCCATGTGAAGCTGCAAAACCTTTCAGTCCACATGTAGTTAACTGCAACTCCATCAATCCCTAATCCTAGTCCTAGTCCAAGGCTAGCCCTAGTCCAAGGCAAATGCAACCTCTAGAACTTGAATTACGTAATGGAAGTATATTTGCAAGGCTGACTCTATTTTTTTGATAAGGGGTGAGATCCAGCCAGTAGGCTGGCAGAGTATATATTTCTACCAGAGTAGTTACACTAGTCACCTAGGGGAGGGAAGCTCTTCTTCCTTGTCTTTTCCTCCACTGCACAACAGTAGAAAACAGTTTCCCTAGGGCAGCAGCATCCCCCCACCTCTCAGCTACTGACTGGCTGCAACCTGTGCCTGGATGCCTTCCAGCTAGTCTTCTGCACCAAACAAAGGCCATTTCCACACCGGGCTTCTGTAATGGTGCAGAGCGACCTCTCACGGAGGTCTTCTACACCGTAGAGTGGACTGGCATGGACTACTTTTTGTAGTTCCACACCAGAATCCACTCAGGAGCGGCCGGAACTAGCCACGCTGCGTGTTTTTTAAAAACCTCTTTTTCGAGGTTTTTAAAAAGCACGGAGCATGCAGCCCCGTGTCGCTCCGTCGCCCGGCTCCGACGCGGATTTGCAGGCGCGTGCAAGTGCGTGCCTGCAGATCTGCCGGGGGCGGGCTTCCAGCTGGCGAGCTTCTCCGGTTGGTGGAGAGCCTCCACCAACCAGAAGCCACCCTTTGGGACGCCGGAGGACTGCGGAGCAGCGAGCTCGCGCTGCTCCACGTCGCAAAGGACTTACCTGGCTACCGGTAAGCTCTGTTTTGGGGCGTTTTTGCCCGTCCCCCCCCCCACATGTGGAAAGGGCCAAAGAAATGGCACCCTCTCTCCCAGCATTTAGCTACTTTTTCTTCCCCAGTTGCTCAATGGCAGCCAGAATGCCCCTAGGCCCATCCCACAGCTCTAGGGGGATGGGGTTGCACTGCTGCTACACATTGGGGCAAGAATGCTTTGGAAGGAGGTATTGGATGCCTCCTTTCACAACGACCCCAAAGGTATATATAGTGGTACAACCAGGGGTTCTGCTAGCACTTTTCCCCTACAGGTTCCTAGCCTATGTGTTTTCTCCTTACAGAACAGAAAATTCCTCTCTGCAGAATTCCCATGTGCTCAATCATGGCAGTATGATCAAGGCATCATCTGAAAGCTCGTTATGTCTGTGCTGCAGAAAAGGCAACCGAAGCACAAAACTAAGGCAATAGTTGTAGGTACAAAAGCAAAACGGCTGTAAGAGGTGCTCAGATCTAAGTAGGAAAAATCAATCATCCATTAGAAGAGTGAAATACGGACATCCTTTCCCTAAAAGATCTCTGAAAACAAAAGAGATGCACTGTATTGTATTGAAAGCTACTAAACACATGAGCCATACATTGCATTATTAATGTCAGCCACAAGTGGCCTCTTTGGATGCTAAAAGTCAGAGCTTCAAAAGTTAGTTTTTAAAAATTAAAAGTAAAAAATTAAAATTAGTTGTAATTAGGTTCCAAGATCCCCTGTAACTAGGTTTTTAATTTTAAAAGTATTTTTTTTCTGTCTCCAATTTTCAAAAGTGGCAAGAATAGCTGTTTTTCAGTTACTTTTAAAACACACATCTGAATGCTACAAGCCCTTGCCCTGTGCTAGAAAACACCCTCTCCTCCCAACTACTTAATTGTCACTTCAAAAACCACAACTGAGCATGAGGTGGCAGCAGCAACACGAAGCACAGCATGAGCCTGCAATTCAACCAGGTGATGCATCTTTCCCACCACTCATAATCGTAACAATTACCAAGGTATGTTACCCTTTTCTGACTGGGAAAAGGAATCGGTTCCTTTCAGTTTCAAGTTCTGCCAGCAACCGGCCCAAATGGGAAGCTTTCAAGAGCTTCATTCACCTGGAAAGCTAAGAGGGTGTCCTCAGAAGAAAACTTCACAGCAAAATCTTCACATGCACATACACTACACACCCTGCAGTTTGATTGTCCAATACCTATCGGAAGCCCCCCCTCCTTCATTTCTCTTGTTCTATAATAACACAACTGTGTCACTAGTGGCAGCGGTATCTCAAGACAGAGTTGTGCAATGATTTGAGTGTTGGACTATGACTCTGGAGATCAGGGTTCATGGAAAACCACTGGGTGACCTTGGCCAAGTCACTGTCTCAGCCACAAAGGAAGGCAAAGGCAAGACCACTCTGAACAAATCTTGCAAAGAAAACCTTGTGATAAGTTCACCTCCAAAATGACTTGAAGACATGCAACAACAAAGGTATCTCAAACCTCACATTTCTTTTCTCCTCTAACTCACACGCACATACACGTACAGGGAGAGATTTTCCTTGGAACATCTCTGCAAAATCAGTTAAACTATAGGAGAATGACAAGGTTCATGATGGGGTGGTATCTGAACTGAGGTCTCCACAGCCTTAATGCAATATTCTGCTAACATTAACATTTCAGCACAGTGGTTCTGTATACTACCAACAAGGAGACATCACGCTTACAGAATCTACTCTGGTGTTTGGTTTTTAGTTTCTTTGTTTTTTTACCAGAATCCAGAAGTCCACCAACTATTTCTAGCTACAAAACAGCAGCTTGGATGGAGAGGGCAATGTATTTTTAAAATTAAAGAACAGGAGCACCCCAGAATGTATCCTTTGCTCCAGAGCCTGTTTCAGATATCATAGCTGAGATCATAATTTTGTCACCCCAAATTCAGCTCTGGCTTGCCTCCCAACATTTATTTCCATCTCAAAAACATACTGTCAAGAGCTGTAGCTGTTTAGTCTCTAAAAGTAATTTTGCCAATCTCTTCTCAACAGTCTAATCAGAGGAAGCCTTTTAATTGTTGTTCTTGTCGCTACTGCTGCTGCTGCTGCTGCTGCTGCTGCAGTATTTGGAGTCAGAAAGTCTTGCTGATCTACTGCAATTCGTGCTTGTGGTGCTGTTTCCGGGGGTGGGGGGAATAAGGGCTTTGTCTTCCCACTAAGAATTTTACCCCTTCAAATGAAATTTTCCTTCAGTTTACAAACTTCTAGCATTGCAGTAACTTAAAAATATAACTGAGCATTTAGGAATACCAGCTGAGATCTACATTAGCAATGTAACTATAATAACAGAGTTCCACCCCTGTAGATACCTCAGATGCCGCCGCCGCCGCCGCCGCCACCACCACTTTCACAACCTGGCAGCACATAACCCAAAGCATTCCCAAGGGGCTAGAGATAGAATCATAGAATCATAGAAATGTAGAGTTGGAAGAGACCACACAGGCCATCCAGTCCAACCCCCTGCCATGCAGGAACACCCTCAAAGCACTCCCGACAGATGGCCATCCAGCCTCTGCTTAAAAACCTCCAAAGAAGGAGACTCCACCACACTCCGAGGCAGCATATTCCACTGCTGGACAGCCCTGACTGTCAGGAAGTGCTTCCTGAGGTTCAGGTGGAATCTCCTTTCCTGCAGCTTGAATCCATTGCTCCTTGTCCTGGTCTCTGGAGCGGCAGAAAACAAGCCCTCTCCTTCCTCTACATGGCATCCCTTCAAATATTTAAACATGGCTATCATGTCCCCTCTTAACCTTCTCTTCTGCAGACTAAACATACCCAGCTCTCTAAGTCTATCCTCACAGGGCATGGCTTCCAGGTCTCTCACCATTTTGGTCGCCATCCTCTGGACCTGCTCCAGCCTGACCATGTCCTTCTTGAATTGGGATGCCCAGAACTGGACACAGTATTCAAGATGAGGTCTAACCAAAGCAGAGTAGAGTGGTACCAGTACCTCCCTCGATCTAGACACCATACTCCTATTGATGCAGCCGAGAATTGCGTTGGCTTTCTTGGCTGCCGCATCACACTGCTGACTCATGTTCAGCTTGTGGTCTATTAAAACTCCTAGATCCCTTTCACACGTACTGCTATTCAGCCACGTGCCCCCCATCCTATATTTCTGTATTCCACTTTTTCTACCTAAGTGTAGGACCTTACACTTCTCTCTGTTGAATTTCATTTTGTTAGCTTTGGCCCAGCTCTCCAATCTATCCAGGTCATTTTGAATTTTGATCTTGTCCTCTGGCGTATTAGCAACCCCTCCCAATTTGGTGTCATCTGCAAACTTGATGAGCATGCCCTCTATTCCTTCATCCAAGTCGTTGATGAAGATATTGAACAGCACTGGGTCCAGGACAGAACCCTGTGGCACCCCACTAGTCACTTCTCTCCAGGATAAAAAGCAGCCATTCCTGATCACCCTCTGGGTTCGGTCGGTCAACCAATTACAAATCCAACTAACAGTAGCCCTGTCCAGCCCGCATTTTACTAGCTTCTTTGCAAGAATGTCATGTGGAACTTCGTCAAAGGCCTTACTGAAATCGAGAAATGCTACATCCACAGCATTCCCTTCATCTATCAAGCTAGTAACTCTATCATAAAAAGAGATAAGATTAGTCTGGCATGACTTATTTTTGAGAAATCCATGTTGACTTCTCGTGATTACTGCAGTGCTTTCTAAGTGATTAGAAACCGACTGCTTAATGATCTGCTCCAGAATCTTTCTGGGTACTGACGTCAGGCTGACTGGGCGATAATTATTTGGGTCCTCTTTTTTTCCCTTCTTGAAGATGGGGACAACATTTGCCCTCTTCCAGTCTGCTGGAACTTCTCCTGTCCTCCAAGATTTCTCAAAGATTATAGCAAGCGGTTCCGAAATGACCTCTGCCAGTTCTTTTAATATCCTAGGATGCAATTCATCTGGCCCTGGAGACTTGAATTCATCCAGTGTGGCCAGGTATTCTTGTACCACCTCTCTACCTATTATGTGCCTCATTTCCCCTGCTTCCTCACCTGCTCCCCAACCGCCAGGTTGAGTGCTTGTATCCTTCTGGGAAAAAACTGAGGCAAAGAAGGTGTTAAGTAGTTCTGCCTTTTCTCTTCCCCCTGTTAGTAATTCGCCATCTTCTCTGCGCAGCGACCCTATCGTCTCCTTCTTTTTCCTTTTGCTACGGACATATTTAAAAAAACGCTGTTTATTGTTTTTGATGTCTCTGGCCAGCCTAAGTTCGTCCTGTGCTTTAGCCTTTCTGACCTCGTCCCTACATCTCCTAGCTACTTGCTTAAATTCTTCTTTGGTGGTTTCCCCCTTCTTCCATTTCCTGTACGTGTTTCTCTTAACACTTAGCTCAACTGAGAGTTCTTTAGTCAACCGTTCTGGTTTCTTCAGATGTCTTCCATTTTTCCTCCTTATTGCCACAGTTTTAGACTGTGCCTTCAGTATCTGCCTTTTAAGGAACTCCCATGCCTCCTGAACTCCTTTCCCTTTCACTATTCTTGACCACTGAATTCCAGCCAGCAGCTCCCTAAGTTTACAGAAGTCCGCTTTTTTAAAATCTAAGATGAGTGTCTGGCTGCACTTATCTTCTCCTTCCCACTGAATGCCAAATTCCAAGAGGGCATGGTCACTCCCCCCTAAAGATCCAACCACTTCTACCTCATTAACAAGGTCATCCCTGTTGGTCAGGATCAGATCTAGAATATTTGACCCCCTTGTGGCCTCTTCCACCTTCTGGACCATGACATTGTCTGCAAGACAAGCAAGAAACTTGCTGGACCTTGTTGTCTTGGCAGAGTTTGACTGCCAACATATATCCGGGTAATTGAAATCTCCGATTATTACTGTAGCTCTCCTTTTTGAATGTGCGGCCATTTGGTTGAGGAAGGCATCATCAAAGTCCTCAGTCTGGGTTAGAGGTCTGTAGTAAACCCCCACCAGAATATCCCTATTGTTTCTCGCTCCCTTAATTCTTACCCAGATGCTCTCGACCTTGCTTTCTGGGTTTAAGTCACAGATCTCTTCACAGGTGAAAACATCCTTGACAAACAAGGCTACTCCTCCTCCTTTCTTGTTTGGTCTATTTTTACAAAATAGGCTATACCCTTCTATTCCTACATTCCAGTCATGAGACTCATCCCACCAGGTCTCAGTGATGCCTATCAAATCGTATTTATTTTGTTGTACTAGGAGTTCAAGTTCATCTTGCTTGTTTCCCATACTCCGTGCATTAGTGTAGAGACACTTAAGTTCCCGGGCCCTTCCTGCAAGTCCTGTACTATAGTTTCTACTCCTCCCGCCACTGGCTGCTTGTACTACTTGTCCAATATCATTTGGGCCTTTTCCCCCTGCGCTCGCCGAGTCCTGGCCTTGAATAATATTGTCTCCCTCCCCAGCGGAACTTAGTTTAAAGACCTCTGAATCCTCCTTGCGAGATTGTTTGTAAAAACATTCCTGCCAAGTTTCGTGAGGTGCAGGTCATCCCTTGCCAGAAGCCCACGTTCATGGAAATTCAGGCCGTGTTCCAAAAACCCAAACCGTTGCCGGCGGCACCATGTGCGGAGCCAGTTGTTGACCTCTGCTATTGCCCTTTCCCTACGTGCGCCATATCCTTGAACAGGGAGGAGAGATGAAATAACCACCTGCGCACCAAGGTCCTTAAGCTTCGTCCCCATAAGCTCGTAGTCCTTTGCAATGTGGTAAAAGCTGCTCCTAGCAGTGTCAGTGGTTCCGACATGAACCAAAATGAGGGGCTTATGGTCAGTGGTTAGCCTCTCCGTTATGTGGTTGATCTTGGCCCCAGGAAGACAGCAGACCTCTCGATTGAGCTTGTCCGGTTTGCAAATTGCCGTTTCGGTTCCTCTGAGCAAGGAGTCACCAACAACCAGAACTCGCCTCCTCTGAGGCTTCTCCAAGGTTCCTCGACAAGCATGTTCTTCTAGGACTGCCTGGGCATTCTGTTGAGACTGGGAGCATTGATCTAGTTCCCGTTGCCGAAGTTCGATTCCTTCTCGTGGACATTCTGTTCCCTCCTCCTGGTGCTCCTCATCGTTCGTAAGGCCAAGAACTTTGAAGCAATTGTGTAGGTTGAGAGTCTCCGTTACCTTCCTGGACCTCCTGCTCCTACGTGTGACATTCCTCCAAGCCTCTGTTTCCTGGCACAGTGTGTTGACTTCCTGATCTGGCAGCTCCTCCACGCATTCGGTCTTCTGGTACGTCTTCTCTGCCCTATCCAAAAACTCCTCCCCTTCCCTAATAAGATGAAGATTAGAAACTCGTGCCTCCAGCTGGCAAACCTTCTCCTCCAAGTAGGTCACCAGCTTGCACTTGGTGCAGGTGTACCCGACAACATCTCGTGGCAAGAAAAGGAACATCCCACAAGTGCTACAGGTGACCGCGGCAGCTCCCTCACCTTCCATCCTAAATACTACAGAGAATAGTATGGGAAGCAGTTCTAGAAAGAATAACTGGGCTTTCTTTCTGAAATTCAGCTGTATAAGCTACGTCTACTCTACCGATTGTGAAGGGTTATACTTGAAGGACTGAAGTAGAGGACTTTAACAGTGCATGCCAAAGGTGCGCGCCGTTGGGAGCTCCCAATAAGACTCCTCCCCCCTAGCTGGCTCCTGATGATGTCTCCAGTGCTCTCCCAGTCATGAGGTGGAACAGGTGGCTGGAGGTTCTTGCCACAACTGCTGGTCCCAGGGTGCCTTGCAACTGGAAGAGCATTGCAAGCATCCTTTCCCAGCACTTTGACTTCCAGAACCTCAGAGATGTTTGGGTTGGGGTGCTGTCAGGCCGCAAAGGTAGGTTTTGTGGGTCACATTCAGTCACTCACAACCATAAACACAAATCCCCAGCAGCTACAATATTGTAAGTCTAGCTTAGGATCTAATAACTGCTGAACAGGATGCAAGCCATTGTTTGGACATCCAAAGAAAAGGGGGAGGCAGGGTTCCCGAGGGAATGCCAACACAGCAAATATAAGAATTCTAGGTGTAAACAATGTTCAGAGCCTCACTTTTTGCAACAGTAGAAGTTTGGGGACTGAAGGAAAATTTGATGGGGGGAGTTAAATTCTTATGGCGGAGTAATGCCCTCATTCCCCCATCCCCCATAACTATACCCCTGAATCACCCATAGATCTATCAGTACCTTCAGTACTACCTTCTGCCCAACTGTGCTACAGACAATTGCAGATGACACCACCTCAGTACAGCAAGCTGGACCAGCTGGGCTTCATTTTTCTTTCTCTCTTTCCTCCTGAAAGCTAATCAAGGTCACTGGAAGAACTGGGAATGGGTCTCACCACTCCTGATCTTTGACGGTGCTTTCACTTTTTCTTTTAAGCCCATATAACGGGTAATCTGGTGCTGTTCTACGGAACACAGGGCTTGCCAGGTGAATGTCGAGAAAATTACCAGGCCGGCCTGCTGTTGAAATGAAAATTGTTGAGATGGATGTTGGGAATAATAAAGGGAGACGAGGAACAAAATGGAAGAAATGAGACAAAGGCTCCTCTCAACTGTGGCACCAATCACAGGAAAGGACGGATGAGGGAGGAAGGTGGTTGGGAGTCCACCCTGGGGGCGAAAAGCCCTTCCTCATGTGCCAAAATGAAAGGATTGCAAGGAGTAAAGGCAGACTGGATGAGAACACCAACAGTCCCAAGCTGAGATGAATTAAATTGGGACAGAAAGCCCTGGAGAAATTTGAAGTGATGGCTGAGCTCAGACATGACAGGAAGAGAATTGTGTGGGCATGAGAGAAAGAGGGGGGCAGAAAAGGTGGTTGGGGGTGTCTGAACTAAAACAAAAACACAAACACAAACACCTCTACAGTCCATGGTATTCACAATCAAAGAGGAGTTTTGAACTCAAGAAAAAATGAAATGCTTCTGCAATCGGTTGTTGTGAGTTTTCCAGGCTTTGAGGCCGTGTTCTATTAGTATTTGCTCCTGACGTTTCACCTGCATCTGTGGCTGGCACCTTCAGAGGATAGGCAAAACGTCAGGAGCAAATACTAATAGAACATGGCCTCAAAGCCCAGAAAACTCACAACAACAAATGGATTCCGGCCGTGAAAGCCTTCGACTTTACATCGCTTCCGCAATCCATGATATTTTCATTCAAACAGTAGTTCTGAACTCAAAAGAAAAAAAAAACACACCTCTGCAGTCCTTGATCAAACAAGTGAGATCTGCACAATATGAGTTATGTTTAAAAACAACAAAAACAATACTTGTACCAAATTCAGCAATTGGGGACTGAGGCTGTCATTGTCAGAGCAGTGGGAGGAAGAGGGTGATGGGGGCCTGTGGGGGGAGCATTTGCATGCTGAGGATGGGAACCGAATGAGGCATGGGAAGGTAAACATATTGGAGTCTTTACAGTACAGAGACAGCAAGAGCCCTATGCACCCTTCATCAAAGTATAAATACGAGCATAGCAGCAATAAGCATCAAGGAGTGATGATTTTAAAAGCTCATAGAAAAGTGCAGGAGAAATACATATTTGATTCCCATGAAATTAATCCTTGCTGTTTTCCCCTGCAAAGGTTAATTAAAAATATTTTTTTAAAAAAAACAACCAACTTGTTTTAGAACTGCAAAAACAGCATACAGACCACTATACTCTCTAAGGCATGTAGCTAAAGCCACATCACAAAGCAGGCTATCTGGAGCAAATGAAAGGAAACAGATATTTCAAAACTCCGTTGTCTCCACAATCACAAGGTTTAGGGGAATGGTTCTCCATCCCTGCTGCTCTAGATGTTTCAGAATTCATCTTTCAGAATCCCTGACCATCAGTCATGCTAATTGGAGCTTCTGGGAGTTCAAGACAAAAGCTGAGAATCCTTGAACTAGAACCATAGGTTTTTGTTTTTAAAAAGGGCACTTATAGATCTTTCTCTTTCTCTCCCTTTCTCTCTCTCTCTCTCTCACACACACACAGAAGCCTGTATCTCTCATGTTCTTCTCAGGTTCGAATGAAAAAAATATATACTTGTTTTCCCTTTAATCTCCCACTTTCTCCTCCTCAATTTTGTGAATGGTTACTCAAAGCCCTCTCTTCTTCGTGTCTCTTCCCCTGTTGTCCTTTGTTCCGTACCAGGTGTCCTTGAACACTTTTATATTCTTTCAAATGATGCTGCGGAGCAATATTGCTGCTCCTCCATCCCATTCCCCTCCCTTTGCAACTCCTGCTGTCCCTGTGCTGTCAGCTGCCACAGCACAGCCTGTCTTCCATTTCAAATAAAAAAAATTAGATATTTCATAGCCTGATGGGCACCTTCAGTTCTATCCACTCAAAGATTAAGCACCAGCGGTAATAATGAAAAATTTAAGACACTTCAAGGGAAAGAAATTAGCTCTAACTACTTTGGAGAGAGAAAAGGCAGCTGTTCAAGCTACCAGTCTTGGGAGGACTGAGCACAGACAAGTTTGGAAAGGGGCTCTCAAGCTAACCAAAGAAGAGGCACACAGACTCTAAGCCAGTCGCACAGACATTCCCCTGATTTTGCCACGAGGTGCTCCTCCTTATGACTGCTGGAAGGAAATGTCCAACATACGTTCATGTTCTCTACAGCAAATGCATGGAAGTAAAATATGCATGGACATGCATCTTTAAATGTACCTGGTGATGCATTCTCGGAAGCCTGATTGATATATGGGCGCATATGTGTGCATGCATATCTTACATACACACACTTTATTACAATGGCTATATAACAATAAGACAAACCGGGCTGGATAAAGATCTAAGAGAGACTTTAACAGGAGGTGGGGGTAGGGACAAGAGCCTGAATCCAGCATCTGCCGTCCTTTGGTGGATGAGTTTTGCTCACAGAAATGCCTCCACCTGATTTTCAGGGATTCCCCTGCGAGTCTGAACCACACTTCACCCCAATTTGTAGGGTTCCCCAAATCTCCACCTAGCATTTGGGGGAGACTGGAAGGGCTGCTGTGGGGGGAAGAAGGAGACATGAAAATCCCTATTCCAGCAGCTCAGTTGCACACATAACTACATCTGGATCCAACCCAAGGACTTAGAGACACACAAGGGCTGAAGACCCCTGTCCATTCAAGCTATCGTCCTAGCTTAAAATGTCCCTTTAGCCCAGGGCTGCCAAGTCTGGCAATCAGTTTTGTGCCCCAGAACCCTCCTTGAGTTTCTCCAAATGTAGAAGCAAAGAAATAAACAAAAACCTAAAAGTAGCCAGAAGTCCATGGTGGGGTGGGGGGGACAAATGGCATTTTACCCACCCCTGCTTTGAGGGCTCAGATGGGGAAATGTGTCCTTAACTCTTTCCTGGAGAAACATAAGATCTGCATTTGGGTGAAGCAGTGAAAATGAAATGCCATACTTCAAGGGGGAGCAGAACAGAACTCTCTGGGAAAGAATTCTAAACAAGTAACCAAACTACAAATTCCAGGATTCTGTAAGATGGTACCTTGACATTTAAAGTGGTATCAGGAATACCTAAGTATACACTCATTTATTCATAGACAGACAGACAGATAGACAGAAAGATAGACTTATAGTCTATCATTCTAATTATTTTCTGTTCAAGAAAATTTGCCAATACGATCAAGAACCCAGTGACAGTGCATCACGACATTTTAAAACTCTACAAGGTATTTCATTTTAATGGAAGTCAATGTGCAGTTAACTATCCAGTCTGGCTCTTAATATGAGCTTTCTTTGACTTTTCCATACTAGATGGGTAGCTAGAGGCTGTCAAGGCACATTCTAAACCTTAATTTTCACAACTACTCTGAAAGCCAGTAGGTTTGGAGTTGCCAATGCTCCCTGCCTCCACCCTGGCCCCCCTTGTGGCCTTTTGCATCTTCAGTAACAACATAACCTAACAAGCAGAACATCAACTGGGAGACCTTTTTCCCAACACTGAAGACCCATGCCAAGAAAGGAATGGTTTTCTTGGATTTCTGCTAACCCTGCATGTGTACAAGACCTAGGAACTCTGCCAGAAAAAAGAATGGCCATCTAAGCCCAATAGTCCCCCAAAAAATAATAAAGAGAGAGGGACATAGCCATTACTTGAAGTGCTATTTGTTTTCCTGTATGTGGGTGATATATAGTTTAGTCCCACATTAGGCTTAATTATATCTCCAGAAATCAGGAATTTTCTGTTCTGTTCTAATTTGGGGGAAAATACAATTCTTGCTTTGCTTTATAACTGAATGTGTCCTTTCACCCTTTCCTAACACTAGCCCTGTTTCTCCGTCATTTGTTAACAGCAGTCTTGCATGCAGAAAGGTAGCAAGCCAAGTTATCCCAATCTGTTTGTCTATATGCCAGGAAAAGTTCTTCTTCATGCCAGGCTGCTGTTAAAAGGCACAAGAGGAGGACCAATAAACACGAGCTGACAAGCCCAAATCTCCCCAAGCTTTGTTGAATGAGCTCCCACTCTGGTCTGAATATGAACTTCACCATCCATATGACAAAGGAAAGGCACAAATTAACAAGCAAATTTTTGCTCATGATGGTAAATGGGACAATGGGGTTGGAGCAGGTGAGGGACAGTTTTGTCCTGCAACACTGGGCTGCTGATCTGTTGCAATCACAAATGCTGGTTTCCTATTTCTCCCCCTTTTGTGATTGTAAGATGTCAGCTGCCAGCAGGAGACTTGGAAAGACCAGATGCAATCAAGATCTGGCTCTCTAAACGCACTGCTGTTTGGTGACAAAAGAGGCATCTTTTGCTTGCTGGGTTTTGGCCAGGCAGATGCAAGCAGTTGGCTCAAGTGCAACAGGCTGAATACTGCATTTACTCCTTCCTTCTCTCCCACACCTTTCCCCAACAACCCAGTATTTCTTGTGTACTTGGTGGCCCACCACTTGGTATAGTCAGCACCTTTCTCTAGCCTGCCTGATTATTTCATAGGGTGCCTGCAAGAGGACTATGCAGAAGGTTAGAAACACTCCATTTTCTATCAACTAAGTTTGGACTGCAACCAAATCCATTCTAGCACTGACATTTTTGAACCCAACATACTATAGGCTGCCCAGCCATGTTCTTGATGGTTCCAAATTGCATGGCCAAAGGTAAAGGATTGTGGGAGTTGTAGCACAAATCTCAAGTTTCCTCATCCTTAGCAACAAGACGAGGCCGTGGTAGCAGAAAGCTTCCACGTTAGTGGAGCAGTCAAACTGCTCTGGATGTCAGTCTGAACTTCAAAGGAGCTATCCAAGCTGTTGACTCACCTTGGGGATAGGATTCATCACCTGGGACAGATCTCTTTACATTCAGATTGAAATCCATAGAAGTTTTACTGCCCTGCTGATACGGACTCCACTAGCTGCCATCAAGGCAAGGGCAGAGATTATTGGAGTGCAGTCACCACCAACCTTGGTTACAAGACTTGGTATACAACAATAACATTTGAGGGGGATTAGTTCCTCCACTCCTGGCTTTGGAGAAGGCTTGCTGCATGCCTGTATTAACAGCTTTACCAGGGAGCAGGATAACATAATAATAAACCAGCCATTACTGCCATCTATAGTATTCCTGCCTGAACACAAGACACTGCTAAATGTGTAGGGAGTTAGAGATAAAAGCCATGACCCCCTCAAGTCTCCCATGAGCCTCCCCACTCCTGACCTGCGCAGGATGAGCACAGTCAGTTGGAGGGGCATCCTAAGCACCCATAACTGAATGCATGTAGAAGCCTCTCCACAATTGGGAAACCCAAAATGCCACACAGAACATGCTCTGAATCCCCCTTTAAATCTCTGCAGTCATAACGTAATGGTCAGGAATGGAGGAGAAACTGGTTGACTCAGAGATATTGTGGCCGGGGCCACATACACAAATCCACCCCAGCCACAGAAGCGCTTCCATGCACTTAGGCCATCTGGCTAAACTACTGGGAACTTTCACATTACCTGGTTATAGAGCCATGATTCCCCTTTAACCGCCATCTCTGCATCTGGTGGAATCTGGGGATCTGGAACTGATGGAAGCATTTTTAGAATCCCCAGCCAGTAGGCTCCTCTAATATCTCTGACCAAGCTAACAAACCCCAGGATGCAGCCATGGCAACTGAAATGGAATCAGAGTGCTATCACTGTGCAGTGTGAAAGGGCCGCTGAACAGGACCTGCATGGAGTTCAAGCTTCATAGAAAAGAATCAAAAGAAAACACAGGCCTGAGAGGATTTGTAGTGACTATAGTGTTAAGGGGATCTTGCCATGCTATGTTAATTTGTGTACTATTTAAGCACAGAGTTGAAAAAACAGTTAGCATTATGTCATTAAACTGACAGATGTCATCCCTATTGACTCAATCCCAGCACAGAACAGGCAAGGCTGTGTTTCCTTCTTTGAAGCTAATTACCTTATATTGCTGGCTAAGGAACTCACATTTTCTACTTGTCCTGGCAGCCGTTCTCTGGGATCTTGGGCCATCGGAGTTCTTTGCCCCATCCTTCCAGCTGGAGATGCCAGGGTAGGCACTGCCAAGCAGGTATTCTTTCCCCACATTATGGCACCTCCCATTATTCATGTTAAATTTAATTTTTTTCCCATCACAATTGTGCTTTCTATGAGGAATGGCTGGTGACAATTAAAAATATGGACAAACACTCTTTGTAGTAATTTTTCTTCACATTATGGACAGTGTTCCCAAAATACTTTGGGAGAAAAAAACACTCTGCTAGAAATGATGAATGTGTCGCAGCCTGACTTGAGTTTTCTCATCTTAAGGCATCCTGTCTATAATGGCTCATACACAAAGTCCTAGATGAGCACCCCCCAAATCTGATCCCCCACGAAGAAATGTGCTGGGCGACAGCATGGCTGGGGATAAAGGAGGCTGTAGTCCAACATCTCTGGAGGGGACGGGGGCCATATTAGGCAATTAAACTTTCATTACTACCAGTGATCTTCTGCCCACCAATGTTCCTTAAAATATTATTTGGATTATTAACATAATTTGCAATTACTATACTGGAATTGATTACTTCTGGTATTGTTTTTAACAGAGGTGATCAAAAGAACATATAGATCAGAGAGGTAAGGATCATGCAGCTCTCCAGATTTTGTTGGATTGCAACTCCCAGTATGCCTCACCATGAGCTTTGCTGGCCAGGGCTGAGTGGAACTGATGGAGAATTCACACCCCTGATACAGGGGTTCATGGCATTTCCTTACAATACCAAAGAACTTGTTTTCTCTGCATAGGTCCTAGACTACGTCTAGTAATAATTCTTGTGGCAGCATAACAACAGCTTGTGTTTGTGGTTTTAGTATGAGCAAATGGCATCTTAAAGTTCTTTGGTATGTGTGTGGGTATGAGTAAGTGTAAAATTTTTTAACTATTCTGACAGCCACACACACAAAATGGTGGAGAATGTTTACAGAAAATTCTACAAAAAGAGTAACCTCTTTTGGGGTGGTTGGCAATATGCAATATCATTTGTTATATGTGACAAAGGAAGCCAAAACTGTTCAAGAACAAAAGTGGGAAATAAAATAAGGTTGTGATCCAACATGTGCTTACTTGAAAATCAGCTATCAAAATCGAAGGGGTTGGTTGAGAGAAAATATGTTTAGGGTAGGAGCATGAATGGGAAATATATTACTATATCTCTTTCAGAAATTAGCTATAATCAGTTATACATCAGTTAATGCATACTGACTCACCCACTCCCCAAAGTCCACTGTCATCTTTCTGTGCCTCTTTGTATGCTTTACAGAAAACGGGGGCCGGGGTGGCTCTCAGGATCTCACCTTCCCCCTTACTTGAAATTAGATTTGGCTATTCCACAAACTAATATATATTTCCACCCAACTCACTGGTTCTATACATAGCCCAGTATTGATATATTGAAGGTGACTGATCTTTAATGATTTTTGTAGATACTTGCCAATAAAATCAGCTTTAAATAATTCTTAATATGTATTTTTTCATCCCAATTAATAATTCTCCAATTTTCCTCCCCACATCTCAATTTTTTTAAAAAAAAATGCTTACTTTTTCAAAACCTTTACAGTGCAATCCTTTATCTGCATACATAGTTGTAAGTTCCTTCAGGTTCAAAGGTACTTACTTCAAAGTCAATGGTTATGTAAGATTGGAGCCTTCATTGTTTGTTGGTGGCTAAATTATTTATGCTGACATATAAATTTTACTATAGGTGAAGAGGTATCCCAAACAAATCTTAAAACACATAGGACTGTGTTTGTGTGTTTGTGTGTTTGTGTGTGTGTTTACAGTTTAATCATAAACATCTGCAAAAGGAGCCTTATAAGGAGCAAAGGAATTGTGCAGCTCTTCCAATGTTGTTGGACTGCAACTCCCAACATTCCTGCATTGCTAGGAACTGCAGTCCAATAACATTACCAAGACCAAATGATTCTCACTCCTGGTTCCAGAGTTGCTCTTAGATTTATTTAATTATTTCAACTGCCACAACAACATAATCAAACTTGCGTGTTTCAAGATTTGTTGGGGCTGCTTTTTTATTTAAAAAGTACATTATATATATTTTTCTTACATCTTGTATGTCAGAACAAACAATTAGATCACCAAGAACCAACAACTAAGGCTGTTCACACTGATTTGGGAGTAAGTACCAAGGTTGCACTGAGCAAGGTCATGAGGCCCCTTCCAACTCTATGAGGGGGGTTGGACTCCATGGTCATTGTGGTCTCCTCCAACTCTATGATTCTATGATTCTCTGCCTTGTTGGGAGTATTCTGCAAGGGATGGGCGGGAAGAAACTAACTAATGTAAGCAAGCTCACCCCCTTTCTCCTTCTTTTCCACAGCTGCCGTTTCAATATCTTTCTCTCTCTCTCTCTCTCTCTCAAACACAGTCTCTCTGCTATCCACTCACCCACTAGTCAGTCTAGGACCTGAGACAATCCCATGGAGATGGCTTGTAAAATTAGGCAAAAAGCCACATAAGATGGCACTGGGAGTTCCTTGCAATCCTGGGCTCCTGGTTGCCCATCCTCACATTAGAGACTCACAAGTTCAACCAATCTTTTTTTTTTCTCTCTCTCTATGGAAGACTCTCTGATAGGTAAGAAAGGGCCTGGCAAAATCAGGACTTGATGGAAAACAGATAGGGTGCTTTTGATGCCCCAGATTTACATTTTTGTAAAAATAATATTTCATTCAGATCTCCAGTTTAGAAGTGTAGCATATCACTAACAATCAAGCACCTTTCTGTATACAATAGACCATCCATATAAATGACCTCTACATCTCTGGCTTCCAGATATCGTAAAACATTGCATCCTATATCTAAAATCATGGCAATGTGAATGTAGACATGCTGAAGTGTTGGATGTAAAGGATTTTCAGTGTCTATTCTCCACAATGCTAAGAATTTGGAGAGTGAAGGAAAAGGAGGAAACTACTAACCATGGAAGGAATCAAAAACCATAAAGCAATGATTGACTATTACTATTTATACCAACCAAAATCTTACAGCGTAGTCTTCAAAAAAACTATTTAGATATGATGATATAAAATTTAGATATAATGATAGTGACAGCTGATGGTACTGGATCAGTTTCCAACTCTCACTATCATTATATCTAAATATTATATCTATCATTGCATCTAAATAATCTTTTTGTACTACATTGTCTGTCAATTGCCTATTACGAATAATAGTTCTTTGTATAACATTGTGGTCTCAGAGACTTCTTCGTGAGTTCTTTCTGTACATGCATATGGATGTTATGTTTGATACGCAGTTGTGATGAATACAATTCACCGTAACATTTTGGTTGGTCTAAATAGTAATATTTGATTATTGCTTTATGTTTTTTGATCCCTCCCATGGGTAGTAGTTTCCTCAGTTCTGAGTGGGAAGTGCTTCTAGTTTTTCAGGTGAAGGAAAATTTCATGGGGGATAGAATTCTTTTGAGGGGCCAATACCCTCATCCTCTCTTGCAGCTGTACCCTTGCTGCTACTGCTATCGAATCTGGCTTTTGTGCTTCATACTGGCCTCTGGTAGGCGACTGTGGGAAAAGATTCTGAGGTAGAGGGGTCTTTGGTCCTGTCCAAAAGAGCTGTACAATTTTATGCTGCTGCTACAGTTGTGTGCCAACTCTCTGATGCCTTGTGGTTCAAGCATCTTGTGCTAGAGGTGGTTGCTGGGTCCTAGCCCTGCCAGATTCTCCTAATCCTTAATTTGGGAGAAATGGAGAAGGTGTTAAGGCAACAAAAATAGAAACATGGTACTTGGCCAAAGCTAGAGTTCCTGTTTATGATGACTTCTATCGGAAGCATGATACCCTTTGAGACAACTAGGATTGCCAGATCTCAGCACCTTGCCCTGAGTCTCCAATTTTCATGTCTTCTGTATGCGTATGTTTAAATGACAAGCTGTGACTGGTCCTTAATCTATAATGCTTAATGACATCACCAAGGCCTTTTCCGCACCTTACCTTTTTTCGGCGCTGGGGTGCGGGGATCGTGCAAGCAGCCTCCAGCGAGAGGCTCTTGTGTCCCCGCTGCTTCAGCTCCACACAAGCCGCCTGCTCCCGAGCAGGCAGCACGACAGCCCCGCCTCTTCCTTCTGCAGCTCAGCCTGGGAGTTTCCCAGGCTGCGCTGGGGCAGGAAGCATGACCGCCGTGGCTCCGGAGGCTCCGGATGCACGGCAAGTGTGCGCAGGGCCCTGGAGCAATGCGTGATCACACACCATTTTCAGCTGAGAGCCGAAAATGAAAAAGTACGCGAGAGGCACCTGCCCTACCCTGGAGCATTGTGCAATTGTGTGTTGTGCAGATCACTCCTCACAATCGCGTGACGCTTGAGGGGCCCCTTCACATGGCAAATGCCATGAGAAAAGGGCCCAAGTACTGTCCCCTAGGTGTCAGGTTTTGCCGCTGAAACTTCAGGGCCTGAGACAATCCTGAACTGACAACCCTTCTGCCAACCCACCCATCCTCTGGCCAGGTTTGTAGGAGAAAGAGTCTCTTACAAGCTTCCTGTGAATTTCCAAGTATTTTTAGTCATATGATCAATAATTCATGGGCAACATGGCATCAACTACCTAAGAACAGGGGCGGGGGGAAGAAGGAGGCCAAGCGTCTCTCAAATTTGTGATTTACCCTTTTTACTTCCTCCTCAAGGACATTTAAATGTGTTTTAGGTAGTACTTCGTCCTCACCAACATTAATGAATAGATACTTTTTTGTGATATTGCTGATGTGTCACTAATGCATGGGAAACTCCTGTGCTATGGTCCACAGTTGACCATGATTCCTCAAGAAGAGCCTCACACAAATTTCTGAGTTAATCCCATTCCCACTCCCACCCCCAATACACGTCTGAACAAACCCTACTGTTCTGACAGATTTACTGAACACAAATAGTGGTGAAGAGGATTCAAGGATCCCCATTCACATGCTAGACCAATGGTGGACATCGTTGCTGTTTATTCACCTATATCCTGCCTTTTTCCCAACACTGAACCTCAAAGCAGCTTACAAGAATTAAAACAATGACAGTTAGAAGCCTTTGTTTTTGGATCTCAAGTCCCATCAGTCCTAGCCAAAATAGCCAATGGTAAAGCAGGATGGAAATTGCAATGCAGTAACATATAGAGCATCCTAAATGATTGAGTGCATACACCAAAGCTTCCACATTTTTTTCTCCTTTTAGACTTCAGTTTCTTGTGTTGCATCAGACCCTAGTCCCAAGGACCTATAAAAACTTGAGAGGTCTTCCTTTTTTATAGAACCAGACCAAAAAGGCAGTTCGGACTGCTTTGGGTGGCAGAACTCAAGAGGCAAAAATCTAATTAGGACAACTCAAGAGGGGGAAATACAGTCCCTCCCCTGATCTGAGAGGCTGAAGAAAGAAGCAGCACAACTTCATTTGCATGCATTTGTCCACACAGTTTTGGTGGCTCGTGGTAAGTAAAGACTAGATGGCCATATGGCAGGGATGCTGTAGTTGCATCCGGCACTGCAAATCCTGATTCGCGCATGGGTTGGACTAGATGACCTCTAAGGTACCTCTCACTCCAAGATATACATATTGAGTATGGGATACACACACTCCATTACATATAAGATATACTTTCAGCCAGCCTGATATGGGGAGCTGACTGAGGTTGCAGGAGAGGATACTGAGAAGTGCAAATACAACTCTAGAAACTCCCTGTGTAGTCCTTTGGATCTCAGGCAACACGCTTTAAAATAAACAGTCTCCTTCACATGCTTAACATGATGTTCCTTTCATAAGAAGGTGTGTTGTAAGCACAACAGTTCAAACACTGACATTCATTTGTGTGAAATATACCTGAAACCATTCAAATTAGTTTCAATGTGGTTCCACACCACTTCCAAGACCAAAGTGGATGTCACCTTGACAAACATACTGGCACAGCTGTTCAAACAACAAACAGAGGATTAAAATGCAAGGAAGAAAAGGAGGGAGGAAGGAAGGAAGGAGAAGGTGAAGTACGTAGGACTGACAAGCAAGGAGGAGGGGTGTCAGGGCTCTCCTGCCCACCTAGCTCCATCAGTTATTTTCCCTCAGTCGAGGCCACCCAGTTTTGGAGCTTGGTTGAAAAAAGGGGACAAAGAGGTAAGCAGGGGAAGGTCTAACACACACACACACACACACACACACCACTGCACATGCTCCACCTCAGATGCTTCCCAGATATTCCACATCAACGTAACAAGGGAGAAATGTGCTTGGAAGCCCACACTGTATTTAGTTTGACCATTAGAGCTAATGTGTATGCAAGAGATAGGAAAGTACAGATGACTCCAAAACCAGAACAGAATGCAATGTGTTAATGTCATGACTCCCTGAGCATATCAAATATGAAATGAAATTTTGAGTTGGGGGAAACTGGCATATTTGCTCTGTAACCAGAATAGATTCCCTCTTCCCCAAGGAACTCTGAGAACTGTAGCTTTATTTTAAGGGAGCTAGAGAATCTCAACACTCTCACCATTTTCTGAATTCTTTAGGGGAAGCTATGGCAGTAACTGGAGTGAAATTGATACAGATTTGTAATGCAGATAGAGAAATATTTCAAAGTATCCATTATGAGACGTGAATGCAATTTCATTGCTTACGTGAAAGCATGCTGCCGGGGCAGAGCCATAGCTCCATGCTAGAACACAGACTTAGTGTGCAAAACGTCCCCAGTCCAGTCCTCAGCAGCATCTCCAGAGAGCGCTGGGGAAAGACTCCTGCCTGAAGCCCTAGATAGCTACTGCCATTCAGCACAGGCAATATAGAGGTAGATGGACCAACCGACTGACTCTGACCAGAAGGCACCATCCTTTGTCCTTGTGCTCCAACTCAAGCAGGACCCCAGCAAAAGGTCACCCTTGGCAGATTTGTTAAAGATTTGCAATAACTCTTTTGACCTTTATCTAAGGTTTGGTGCACCCTGGTTCCAATCCAGCAAAGCACTTACGTATGTGCTTAAACTGAGTGTAGACTTCAATGGGATTATTCACAGGCATCACGTTAATAATCATACTTGAGTGCTTTGCTGGGCTGGGGCCAGATTGTTCACTTCTTTGCTTATTGCTCCCCACCCGTCCACCCCACCCCGTATCTCAAAGCAGCTTCTCAACTTGAAAGAGAGGTGTCTACTTAAAGAGAGATCAATTCATCTTGCTCTACAATACAACCGTATTGGAATTAGGAGGTGGCATCTCCTCTACTGACAAGTAGCAACACACACCCACACACAGGCCAAGGACAGAAAAAGAGAATGAGAATACCATCCTTGTTTCCAAATACAGAATTAAAAGTGAGGTCAGCACAAGCACTGTGACTTCTGCTGAAATCCAGCCAGGACCCTTCAACTCTGCTTACATTGCAGACTGCCATCTGACCTCTCCTGACAACAAGTGGCCGCCACAAGAGAGCTCAAGGAAAAGGCACTGTTGTCATCAGTTTGGTAGCTCCTCTTCTGGCTCAGGAGCACTGACCAGCTCCACAACTCACATCCAATTGGAATACCTTGCTCATACAACACAGTGCCACAGCCCTTATGAATCTTGGTGGCACCTCTTGCCTTATTTCAAGATACAGAAACTTGATCTGATTTCGGGCACTGCCTCACTAACTTTTCTGCCAAGGAGCAGCACATGATGCTAGAGGTGGAGTCTCAGAGAACACTCGCTCACAGTAATTGGTCTTAAACCATTTTAATGGTCATGACATCCCCCTCCCAAAGAATCACCAAAATTATACCTAAAGATCCCAAAAGTTCAGCTACAAAACTACAACTGTTCCTCCTTCCAAGTGCTACTATTAGATCAGCCTAACTCTGCTTTGTAGATGCACCCTCAGTAACTACAGATATTTGTTGCTATTCATCTTCAAGAATCTAAATACGCTGAAGGTGCCAGTTCCCGATCTTGGATGCTAAGTATGCTTACACCTGGTTAGTATTTGGATGGGAATGCCAGGTGGTACAGGCTATATTTCAGAGGAAGGCCTGACAAACCACTTGTGAGTATTCCTTATCTAAGGCCATTTCCACATGGGGTCATTACCACAAATTACTGCGTTGTAGCATCATATAGTTCTGCATGTGGGAGCGAAGTAGTGTCACATTATTTTCCATGGTTCTGCATGGAATTGGCCATTAGTGCACCACCATGCATTGAGAAGCGCAATATGTGAAAACCGGAAAAAATCCAATTCACATTCCTACACTGAATCAACAGCGGTTTTTCACAGTAATGCAGAAACATAAAACCGTATCAGTGCACATACACTCCTGTCACTTTGCTTATGTTTTCCTGTAAGGTCGGAAGTTCAGCCAATCAGGGCCACCAGGGAAGGAAGAGGGGGAGCCGGGGAGTGACTAGTGACAAGGTAGAATGGATGCATGAACTCACATTCCTCCGCATGACATTGCTTGAAATCGGAGGGTATGCAGAACACAACAAAAGGTAAACTGAGTTATTTAAACCCGCCATGAGATGGCGCGAACCACTTCTTGCATCTTGTGAAGAAATGGCCTAAGATAATCCTTTGGTATTCACAGGGTTGCCATAAGTCAACAAATGACCAGAACGCACATACACAAACACATTTGTCATCAAGTCAGTTTCAACCTATTGCAAACTTATGAATGGAGACCTCCAAGAGCCCTGGACATCATTAGCCCTGCTCAGGTCTTGCAAACTCAGGACAGCCATGGCTTCCTTAGAATCATGGAATCTTAAAGGTGGAAGGGATCACAAGTGCTGACCAGTCAAAGGAATACACAGTTACAGCATTCCTAAACGATGTCCATGCAATCTCTGCTTAAAAATTTCCAAAGATGGAGAATCTACCACCCTCTGAGGTAGCCTGTCCCAGTGTTGAACAGCAATTACAGTAAAAAAAAAAAGTTCTTCCTATTGTTGAGGTGGAATCTCTTTTCTTGTAATGTGAATCAACTAGTTTGTGTTAAAATCCATGGAGAAGCAGAGGAACAATCTGGCTCCATCTTCTATATGACATTCCTGCACATAATTAAAGATAGTTGTCATGTCATCTCTCTTCTCCAAGCTAAACATATCCAACTCCCTCAGTTGTTCCTCATAAGGTTTGGTTTCCAGACCTTGGTTGCTTTTCTCTGGACACGTTCCAGCTTGTCAATATCCTTCTTGAACTACAGTGCTTAGAACTGGACACAGTATTCCAGATGAGGTCTGACCAAAGCAGAATAGAGTGGGACAATATTTCCCTTGACCTGGACACTTCACTCCAGTCAATGCAACTCAGAATTGCATTGGCCTTTTTGGCCCCCACATCACACTGTTGACTCACATTTAGCTTTGGTCCACTAAGACTTCTAGATCCTTTTCACATATACTGCTTTGCAGTCTGGTGCCACTCATTTTATATTTGTGCATTTCATTTTTCCTGCCTAGATGTAGTATCTTACATTTTTCTCTGTTGAAATTCATTTTGTTCATTTTGGTCCAATTCTTCAGTCTGTCAAGGTTATTTCAACTGCAAATTTGATAAGCATGACTTCTATTCCATCGTCTAAGTCATTAACAACACCAGACCAAGGAAAGAACCCTGAGGGACACCACTAGTCACTTCTCTTGAGGATGAAGGGTAACCATTGGTGAACACTCTTTGAGTTCAGTCTGTCAACTGATTACAAATCCACGTTACTGTAATACTGCTGAGCCCACAATTATCAGTTAACCAGCTCTCCTGCAAGAATATTATAAGGAACTTTGTCCAAAGCCTTACTGAAATCAAGATATACTATATCCACAACACTTCCCTGATCTACCAAATTTGTAACTCTATTTAAAAAAAAGACAGATAATTTGGACACTTGTTTTTGAGAAACCCACGGTGGCTCTTAATAATCACAGCATTCCTTTCAAAGTGTGCACAAATTAACTGTTTAATGATCTGTTCTAGAACGTTGCCTTGTATTGACATCAAACTCCTTGGTTGGTAGTTGCTTGAGTCCTCTTTTTTGCCCTTTTTTAAGATGGGGACAACATTTGCCCTCCTCCGATCTGCTGAAACTTCTCCTGTCCTCCAGGAATTCTCTAAGATTTTTGACAGAGGCTCTGAGATTACACCTGGAAATTTTCCATTGATTGGCAGCCAATTGGCACCAATCCAAGAATCCAGCCCTGGATTGGAATTCATTTAGAGTAGTTAGGTATTCCTTTATTACCTCTTTACCTATTTTGGGATATAGTCCCTTTACTGCACAATTTATTCCATTTTCACTAGTTACAGCACTGTTTTCCTTTTGGGAGAAAACTACCACAATATACTCTTTATGCCTATGCTTCTCAGGCTATTTGATGTGGGGCACCAGCAATTATTGTTTTCTGTTTTCCAGGGAAAAGCATTAATTCTGTGCCTATTGGGTGCAAGTGTTTCTTTCTATCCTGGAAATTTGCCACAGACTGGCAGCCAACAACTCGGGGACCGGCCCCAAACCCAGAACCCCTTCTTTGAGTAGCAGTGGTCTAGATGACAAGTGATTAACAGAAAAGATTCACCAAGATATTTTTGCTGATCGTACTAATGGTCCTTCCAGCCTGTGTCGAGGGCAGTTAGTACCCAATGCCACTCAAAAAGTACATAAAAGACCAACAAGGTTTCTGACATTCATTCCCATGTAAAAACACAACCTGCCTTAGTTTCAATACAGAACTTCCCCCGTTGGATTATGTGCTCTGTGCATTATATAAACCAGGTACCTGATAGATTAAATAGATGGCAAAACTCTTTTTTCACAAAACTACAGAGTAAACTAGAGAGAGTCTCCTCTACTGGTTCTTCTTAGGCTCTGGAACACCTTCCCTAGGGAGGTCAGAATGACCCCTTCCTTTCAGGGCATTTTTTTTTTAATTCTGACAGACGTTTGAGAACTGAATGTTTTGAAAGAAAGGGCTTTGAATAGGGTGTGCCATCATTTTTAATTCTAGTGGTTTTAAACTGCTTGTTATTATTAACCTAATTTTTTATTTTGCACAAGGGTAGAGCATAAATCAAATAAATAATAAATAGATATGATTTTATTGTATGTTCTGTTTTGAATGTAGTGATCATTCAACTACATTTTAATGAAAACTGTTAGTACATTTTAAGTATATCAACTATCTCACGTTTGCCATAAAACTGTATTGTATTAATTTCAATTTGCAAGTTTCCTTGAGTTTTGGTTTGTGGGGAAATAAAGTTACTCCTGCTGCTATAAGGAAAAGGAAGGGGAGGAGGAAGAAAAGGGGAGGAGTCCTCTCATGTGCTCCTCTGACTTCCGCTTAGCAGATGCAGTCTAAGCTCACTTACATGAATATCCAGGCATTCAGTCTGAAAAGTATCCAGCATGTGTAAACATGGAAAGTTAAATAGGCAAGCATAGCTTGCAGACGTGGTGGATGAAAATTACACGCGGCCCTCCACATCTGCTAGGGTTAGGGGCACAGGCCCCTTGCAAAAGTGAAAAATTCACAAATATCAACATTTGTGTGTCTGTGGGAAGGGGGCGGAGGCACGGGTGGGTGGAGCGGATACCCAGCATCTAAACCGGGTCAGGGAAAGGAGATGGTTGGCACGGTGGCCCTGTACTTCCCCTCTCTTGCCCATCTCCTTCCTTGGGTGTCTGAAGAGCTCTGGGAGAGGGCTTATGGTGCTGCGAAATCAGGCTCTTGGTGTCCAGGCAGTGGCTGGTGGAGGAGGAGGAGGGCTGGAGGGAGGTTTTTAAAGAGCTGCGCAGCCTGATTGGAGCCACCAAGAGAGAACGTTCTCCCCCAAAAGTAGTACCTGAGGTGGGACAAACTCCCAAATAATCAAATCCGTGAAGGTCAAACCCACAAATGTGGAGGGCTGACTGTATAAAGTTAGGTATGGGAGAGCTGGATGACTGAGATTCTGATAACTGAGGCTATGCCATTTCAATGGAGCTGTTCTCTGTTGCAGCAACCAAGGGCCCATTTTTGAACATCCGAAAATAATCCAAATGTATGGGTATTCTGCGCAGCAGAATGCACAGTTTGTTCTCATTACTTCTTCTAATAGCAGACTCAGATGCCAAATATCACTAGTTATATAGCCTAAATGGGGCCACTCAGAACCAAAAAGTAGGTATATCAGCTTATATGGAGAAACCACCAATATGAATGGTTCCATTCTGTTCATGGTTCATGGTATGAATGGTTCCATTCCATTCATATTCCTTTTCCCCATTTCCATGGGGAAAACATCCTGAACAGCCTAATGAGGACATGATCAATTACTATAGAATGCCTGTTATTATTTATTAGTTGGTAGGGTCAAAGGGACATTCCTGGAAGAGGACATAGCGAGCTGGTTGGCCGGCTGCATCTTTGAATAGTGCAACAGGTTCTTTTAGATCCTGCTTATTTTGAATAATAGTCATTGGCATGAATGGAATTCCTTTTTTCAGTTATTTTCAGTTCACTGAAACACAGGAACCCACCCACACACCCAGTGTTGATCTAGTAGTACTAGAATGAGCAAATTCACTACATATTCAATACATACAACAAGCCATCTCTGTTTAGGGGGGGGGAAATCCTTCACCATACCTGCAGCAGATGTTTGCCCATTTCCCACTGAATGAACCAACCCAACATACATCCTTAGAATCACAGTTTAGATCTAGCCTGTTACAAATGGCAAGTTACTTCTAATCAATTTGTGGTTGTGTGTTTTGGGGAGAAACTAGCTAAGTTATATTACGATTATAACATAAGGTGAGATATCTTCACTTCCTTTGCAGTGTAACTATAATGGTTCTAAAGTTTGTTTTGTGCTGGTACTTTTCTTAGGCTAACCAAAATGGTTCAGAATTCTATGGAAGGTTATTATTCCGACATGGACTTTGGAATTTGTATTACAGTCAACTCTGCTAGTCCTCTGTAATGGACCTAATTACTTTAATAGTTACAGCGATGTCCACACTACCTAGGTAGAGTTTTGTGCCACAGGCCTGTACCTTGGGCTATTCTGATAGACTTTTAAAACTAATTAAAAATGATTATTTTTATTTATTTTATTTATTTCTAACGCTTTCCAAAGCAACAAGTGACTTATTCAAAATTTTAACACTAACCATAACTAACTATGGGGAAACAGTACTGGAATTGTGAGTACTTTCCAATTTCTGCCTGTGACTCAAGACCAGTGTATATAATATGGAACTAGGAAACTGATCCAGCATTGTTCAGGCTGATGCTGAAGATTTTGCTTATGATTTTAAGTAAACAAATATTTTTTGCTATATCATTTACAGTTTCTAAAAATGGTTTCACATCAGGTTCCAGAAGAAATTAATCCAAACCAGCAATTTACCAAAAAAAAGAGTGCCAAAATTTGCCAGTTAGTCCCAAACTTGCACAAAAGGGGTTGAGATGTCAATTTAAGGCTAAATGCTAAGCTTGGTCAAAATCATGTCATAAGTATGCATTCTAGAGGAGAAAATACAGCCATCTGCAGTGTTCAGAAGGTAGCCAAAGTATTTGACAGATCAGGTTCAAAACTTATACTAAAGTCTTTGACTTGGGTCCCATTTGATATACCATTGCACAGGCAAAGCCTTTAACTTATTGTATAGATTCTGAGAAAAATATCAAAGTTATTTCTGGGTAGTGGAAGGATTACCTATTCACCTAAGGTGACTTGTCTTTGTAAAGAAAATATGAGCACTAATTATTTTCTTTACAAAGACAAGTCCTCAACAGACTTGTTGAGATTTGTCTCAGTTAGTAACCTAAAAGGAAGAAAATGGTCAGCAATCTGCCCTGAATATGATCTTCATACACTGCCTATATACTATGTTTATTCACTGAAGGATATTTCAAGGCTGGCCTCTGTCTGCGGCAAAATGAGATGATGGTCGAGCCCTGCAGCAGAAGAAGAGGTGGTATTCTTGAATTCCAAGTTCAGTGTTGGTTCAGATTACTGAACTTTCTCCTAGCTATTTATTTTTTTAAAACCTCCTTACAAATAAAACAGCACCAGCAACAACAGCAATGCTGCCATAGTAAGAAACAAACTGAGTTAGAGCTCTTCATTTCATGTCTTCATTTTCTTACTTGCATGGAATTTTTACTCATGAGACATTCACAGATTTCTCCCCTCTCCAAATTCAGTCTGAAATGGTTCTAATCAATAACATGACCTCATTCTGCTGCACGTGTGTCCTGGGCTTCATTTTCCACCATATGTTCCTGCTATGTGTTTGTTACTTCTGTTTACACTGAATTTTGGGGACTGAGGTTACATATTTTGATTTGTCTGTAGCAGATGTTCAGTTTGAGCAGATCTCAGATTCAAAGCTGGCTTTTGCCTTTGCCTGATGGGTTTTTTGTTGTGCTGCATGGTAGGGATGATCCTCTGGATGTTGTTGAACTACAGCTCCCATTGACCCTAGCTTGGGTAGCCAAGGGTGAAGGATGATGGGAAATGCAGTCCCACAGCATCTAGAGTGCAACCCCGATTCCAGGCTGGGATTAATATAATTTCACACCAAATTCCTAAGATAGAATCCATTCCTGCACGGGACATGTCATCAAACCTGTTACAGTGCATCACCAGTTGTGATAGACAATGGACAACCAATCACATGTGATTGCACGCATGCATGTTTTAGTAATTTCCATGGAAGAAATGTGACTCTTGTGACTTTCAATTGCTGTGATTCACTAGATCCCCAATTAGGCCATAGAAGAGGGAATTCCAGGGGAAACATAACCAGGATTCGTAAACTTGTGCAAACAGTGGTGGCTGGTGGTTTCCATGTCAGTGAAGTGGTGAATCTATTTTGGGTTTTAGTCTAAACTATAGACAAGCTACCCAAAATTCTAAACTCAAATAGATTCAGCACCTTGGATAGTCTTTTTGACATTCGGACTAAATACCAGAGTGGAGTGACCACCCCATGGGCGTTGGAGCCACCAGGTTCCATTGGGTGCAGCTATTAAGGACCTGAGGCTCCCAGCTGAAAACTATGCAAGTATAAGCCACCTTTCCTGAAAAGAAAAACCTACCAACTACTTTATTTTAAAAAAAGAAAGAAAGAAAAGCTGGCCCAGAAAGAATCTATTTCTATTAGCCTCAGAATGCTAACCTTCTTACAATGGCTAAGGCCTCACACACACACACATATTCTCGGAGTGCAGTAACAAAAGAGATGAAGGGCTCATTTGGGTGAACACAATAGAGAGTGGGGGAATAAAGAAAATATCTTCTTGTTTCACCTACCCACAAACACACATACAAGTCTGCCCTGGGCACTGCAACTCTGTTGCATTCAAACAGAGAGAACAGAACCAAAACAACTGTTTTCACTGTTGCGAATAGTAGTTAGATTTCTTTTGAGATTTTGCTAGGTTCCCTTGCATCACTCTAAATCCTCCTGTCTTCCACCCACTTGTCTGTCTCCTGAATTTGTAATATGCCCCTTGACAGTGACTAGATGGAGCATGGGGATTTCACAAGATGAGCAATCGGCTTCTCTGAAGCATTTGGCTGCTGGGTAGCTCCGTGAGACCGACAAAGACCGACCAGGGCTTCCCTTTGCAAAGTATGCTGAGGAGTGGGAAAAGGCTGGGTGTATTTCGAAATCACTAGAGATCTGATACTTTATGAGTGTAAATAGAACTACTTTGGTTTAACTCATTAAGAAAGTTGAGACCTGAAGAATTTTGCAGAATTTCAAGGCAGATCATTGAGGGAGGAATGTGGCCGATTTACTGTACTGAGCACACAGAGAGGGCCCACAGCTAGAACTGCAAATGGGAGGGCATCACAACTTAGCCCTAAGAGAAAAAAATCAGCGAAAGACGTCTGAAGATGAACCACAGCAGAAAATGGACAAAGTAGAATATATAGAACTAGTGAACATATAAGCTGTGGTTGAAAACAAACCATTCCATTTGGGTCCAGATGGTTGTGCGATCTCAAATAGATGAAATTTCAAGCCAGAGCACAAAAGGGTAAAGGAAAAGAGAGGAAAGTGACCAGAGGTATAGCTGGGGGGGGGGGTGCAAAATGAGGGAATTGCCTCTAAATAAGAATTAATCATAGAATCATAGAATCATAGAAATGTAGAGTTGGAAGAGACCACACGGGCCATCCAGTCCAACCCCCTGCCATGCAGGAACACTCTCAAAGCACTCCCGACAGATGGCCATCCAGCCTCTGCTTAAAAACCTCCAAAGAAGGAGACTCCACCACACTCCGAGGCAGCATATTCCACTGCCGGACAGCCCTGACTGTCAGGAAGTTCTTCCTGAGGTTCAGGTGGAATCTCCTTTCCTGCAGCTTGAATCCATTGCTCCTTGTCCTGGTCTCTGGAGCAGCAGAAAACAAGCCCTCTCCCTCCTCTACATGGCATCCCTTCAAATATTTAAACATAGCTATCATGTCCCCTCTTAACCTTCTCTTCTGCAGACTAAACATACCCAGCTCTCTAAGTCTGTCCTCATAGGGCTTGGCTTCCAGGCCCTTCACCATTGTGGTCGCCCTCCTCTGGACCTGCTCCAGCTTGACCATGTCCTTCTTGAATTGGGGTGCCCAGAACTGGACACAGTATTCAAGATGAGGTCTAACCAAAGCAGAGTAGAGTGGTACCAGTACCTCCCTCGATCTAGACACCATACTCCTATTGACGCATTTCCCCTGCAATTCTGCCCCCCCATGACATTTTCATTTACTCCTCAAATTTCTAGCACTGCAGAGAGTGAGACGCTGAAAATCATTCACTCCTAGAACTCTTGCGTTTGCAGTGTTTCTGTTCCCTTCACCCCTTTCTCTGGATGCCTTAATTTAATTTCTAAAAGCTCAAGTGAAGTTTTAAGATACTGCAACGCTAAGAATTTGGGGACTGAAGGAAAATTTCTTTTGGGGGACAGAATTCTTTTTTGGGGGGCAATGCCCTCATTTAGTGTTCCCCCTCTACAAAGAACTCACATTATAAACTGACCATTCTCAATGGAATAATATTTCACTGATATGCCCTAGGACAGAAATGTTGCCAAACTAAAAAGAAAAATGACAAAGGCAAGGAAGAAAGAGCGACAGGCGGGTGTATGAAAGGGTGAGAAGGCTATTTGTGTGGACCAGAATTCTGCTGTCCATTTTCCTCCCCTGTTAGTTTCAAGTCATGGCAGGTGGCTGCACAGCACAAGGTCTGTTCTGCCAGCTCTCCTCTTTCCCCAGGAAATACAGAGCCTGGGGCTGAGTCAATATCGTTTCCCTGCCGGCTAGTCCAGTTTTTCTGCATTCTGCAGGGTTTTTCCCCCCTGATGGTACTTTTTAAAAGTGTATTAAAAAGAGGGAGGAAATACAGCCTCTGTAATCCATATTTCCTAAAGCTCCCCAAATAAGCATCACATAAGTACTTATTTAGGGAAATTATTTAAAAGGGAGATTATGGGCAGAATGGATTGAACAGTCACTGCTGCTCTGCTGAGGGTGGTGAGTCCCCAAGGTAATTTCAGACCCACAGATCATGCTCCAACACAGGAGCACTTTGAGGGTACAGGAAAGAATTCCAAAGGACTTTTCGAGTACAAGCAAATGTTTAAATATGTCTTCTTTCTGCACAAAACAAATGAGCAGTCCAGTCCTGACTCAACAAGCATTAGAGTGAAGTTTGCTTTTGGCAGTGGAAGAAGGAAAGTATTGGTGAAGCACAAGCAAAAGAAAACTATATGCTGTTTGCTGTCAAAACCCCCTATCTATCTCCTTCCAAAAGGGCTGATGATGTGTTGAGAGCTCAAAACTCCGGCCTCCGATTCATGTTATTTATGTAGCTATAACTCTAATATTCACATGCAAAGTCTTGTCTGTAGATGATATTTTATAAAGGCATTGCGGTATTATTATTATTATTATTATTATTATTATTATTACTATTATCATCATCATCATCATCATCATCAGACATCTGTAGGCAGTCATCATTTTGTTGGTGCTGTTATCAGTTCACATTTGCTACTCTGCAGATTTTCAAAGGGTGCCTAAAGAAAGATGTGTGAACCCAAGAGGAGTACAAAAACAAAGAAAAACAAAGAACATTACTGCAGAATATAAGAATCTTCCAGGAAGTTCCCCTGAACAAACTCCATTGGACTTGCATTCATTTAAATGGTGCTTTTATGACACAGTATCTTGGTTTCACATGCACACACACCTTCTCTGGAAGCAGTGTTTAGTTGGCATTTACTCAATGGATCTGAAGAACCACAGTGGAAGAGTGCCTGCTTTGCATACAGAAGGTTCCAGATTGCATCCTTGGCACCTCCAGGTCTGTTGTTGTGTGCCTTCAAGTCATTTCTGACTTATGGCAACCTTAACATGACCCTATCATGGAGTTTTCTTGGCAAGATTTGTTCAGAGGGGGCTTACCTTTGCCCTTCTTTGAGGCTGAGAGAATGTGACTTGCCCAAGGTTACCCAGTGGGCTTCCATGGCTGAGGGGAGATTTGACCCCTGGTCTCCTAGAGTCAGAGTCCAACACTCTAACCACTACACTGTACTGTCTCTCCAGGCAGGGCTGGAAAAACACCTACATGAAAACCCCTAGAGAGCCACTGTTCAGTATGGCTGGCATGTACCTGGCTCAGTTGACCCAAGAGTCTAACTTTCTTTGAGGCAGCTCTCTGTATTCATCTCTGGCTCATTGTCTTCCTCACTACACATTTTAAGCCATGCCAGGAGGCTCTGATGGCTAAAGCTCAACTTATTTGTCAGCCTCTCCTTGTTTCTGCCAGCATCAGCCTCCAGGTGAGGCACATAGGTCTCAGTGGAAATCCATCAAGATCCTCAAATTTAACAGTGAATAAAATTCATTACATCATTCTAACGCACACACATGCAAAGTTACCAAGTTTAAAGTCCCACAGGGCGGGAAACAGAGAAGGGGTTCAACCATAACTTAAACTCTCTTCATTGGCATCAAGGAGACTTGATGCGGTTTAGAAGAGCCAGACTGTGTCCCTTGTTGTTATTGCAATGCAGAAAAACTAGCCAAACCAAAGAGGAAGAGGTAGCCTCTAGAGCTGGGAAGACATCAAGTGTTGTAAATTTATCAGGAGTAAGGGCAGAACAATTTATGGAATAGATGGAGAAGTGGGGACAGGAAAATCGACTTCTGTCACTCACCCAGCAACACATCAGAAGGGGGAGAGAACAATGAAATTGTCTCTCTCTCTCTACACACACATTCACACATAGAGAAAATGACTTCAGTGTTCACCTCCATCACCTTGCGTCTCTTTCCCCCAGTCTCTTTCTCCATCCCTCCGTTTCCTCGGTTTTACCCAGGCCCTCTCTCTCTACCCCTCTCTCTCTTTTTCTTCCCTCTCTCTTTTCCGGGGGACTTTGGATGGATGAGGCTGTTCGGAAACTCCTTTTCCCCCCACATCGGCCTCGCCTTCACAGCCTGGATCTGCTAGGATACCTCACGTCCATGTTATCGGTAGTAATAACGCTCGTTAATTGTATTATCGTTACGTAAGTCCCTCTCCTCGGGTCCTCTCGCGCAACAGTTGGAGCGGCGAAAAGGGGAGGAGGGGGGGAAGCGTTATCGATGCCAATTAGAGGCCCCTAATCGCCGGGAGCCCGAGGCCAGAGAGCGAGGGAGAGGCTGAGAGAGCGAGGCGCTGGTAAGGCGGGGCGGCGCGGCGGGCGGCGGGCGAGGGTGGACATTTATCACCGGGACTAGCCTCCCGCCCTCCCGCCCTCCCTCCCGGGCTCCGGCTCCGGCACGCAAGAAAAAAGGAGGAAAGGGGAGGAAAACGCAGCTTAGAAAGGTCGCATCTGGATTAACCAAAAATAAATGCAAAGTGTCCTGCCTCATGCGATGTTACGCAAGGTGCTAGATGGGGATGTAAATACAGACACCCGGCGATTACAGCCGAGGAGGAAAAAAGAAAAGGGACCGCAGACGCACCCCCCGCCGCCGCCGCCGCCCCGCATGTTTCCCTGAAAGACACCCAAACACGACCCGGCCAGAGATAGATCGGGGAGCTCCCGTAATCCCCCCACTCATAAGGAGCGTCGGGGGGGGGGGCTGATCGTGAAGAAAGGAGAAGAATGGGAGGGAGAGGGATTTTTTTTTAAGGAAAAAAAAAGGAGGAGTGAGGATATCAAACGGGGTAAAAAAGTTCTCCCTTCGGGGCCGAGAACTTGGGAAAGCGCAAAAGGAATGGACCCGACAGGCAGGGCAGCCTCCCCCCCTCCCCATCCCCTCACCTGAAGGCGCCCGACGTTGGAGTTCGCCCCTCTTTGGTTCCCTGGTAAGGCGGGTTGGGGGATCGTGGTCGGGGAAGGGGAGGAGGAAGAAGGCATTCAGGCCGGGCTACTTACTAGTGGGTACCTGGTGTGTCCGGCTGCATCCCCTGCGCTTTGAGGCAGGTGTGGGCTCTGGAAGGTCCTTGGAAGAAGCAGGAAAGGCGATCCGAGGGGTCTCCCCCGCCCAGAACCCCTTCCCCTGCCTCGCCCGCCCGGCCCGGGGAGGAGAAGGGAGCGCGACCCGAAGCTCCTTCAGCTCGCCGCCTCCCTCCCCGCGCTTCCCTCTGGCGGCGGCGGCGGCGGCGGCGGCGCCACCACCCCGGAGGCAGACGAGGAGGAGCGCGCAAGGCTCCCGGGGGCGGCCGCGGGGAGGGGGGTCAGAAGAAGCGCACCCTTCCGAGGGGAGCCGCCGAGGGATCCCGATGGGGGGGTGGGAAGGGGGCGCCCCGGGTGGGATCCAACTTAGGTAACCCTCAGGAGGCCGGGATGAGGGAGGGAAGAGAGCTCGGTCGTCGAGAATCGCCCTTGGAGAAGGCGCGGGAGGCGGGAGGACGGGCGGGTGCCAGCGCCGGGTGCCAGCAAGTGTCTCTCCTTCTCCCGCCGCGACCCTTCATCTCCCGCCCCAGCCACCCATCTCCCCGGGCAAGGCGGAGAAGGCGGCGGGCGGGACGGCGGCGGAGACCCGAGACCGTGAGGCTGCTGCCCCGTAAGGCGCTGCTGGCAGAGGCACCGGGCGGCCGTCCTCCCCTCCTCCTCCTCCTCCTCCACGCGCGGCCGCCCGGGCTGCCATCCCCTCCCCTCTAACCCGGCCTGAACCCTCCCGCAACTTGGCGCCTCGGCTCCGGGCCAGTCCCGGGGAGGGGACAGGTGGCTCCGATTAAAGCTGCCTCGCTCCGTCTGCGCGGGCACCGCTCCCAGTTCCAGTTCCGAGGAGGAAGGGCGGCGGCGGCGGCGGGAGGGGAGCCGGGGCTGGTTGGGTCAGCGGCCCCTTCCCGCCGCTCGCTTGCCCGGCGGAAGGGAGATGCTCTCTCAGCCGCGGGTCTCACCGGCTCCGAGCCCTCTCCCTCCCCAAAATCACATTGCCAGGGCAGGGGCACAACTTCCCTTCTGGAAGAGGGAGGATGCCTTTCAAGAAAGCCCAGAATGAGAAACCCAGCGCGGGGGATTGGGCTGCTCGGATCTCATGCGCCCTGGAAGGAAGGATGCGGGGGCATGCGCGCCGAGGGGGCAGCGGCGGGCGAAGCGCTTCGTCGCCCGCCCCTCAGGTCTAATCAGCCGGCGAGCCGGCCAGGGAGGATCTGAACCTGATGCCCACGTTGGCGGGGCTCTCGAGAGAACGGGCTAGCAGTCAGCGGCGAGGCCGTGCGGGGAGCCCACCCGCCGGAGACGCACAGGATGGACGTCCGGGGACCCAGCCTTCCAGCCGCCTGTATCTCCCCACGCCCGCGGCCGGCAGGAGCTCTCCTCTGCCCTTCGGCCGCCCCTCCTCTCCCTCCCTGCTTCCCGCCGCCATCCTCGCCTGCTTCCCGCGCCTCCGCTCCCCGCGCTCGTCCCAGCTCCCCATCAAGGGCTTGGCGTCCCACCAAGGTCCCTCTACCGCCGCCTGTCCCTTTAAGACCGCTCGGACCCGGGCCTTAAGGAGGACGCCGTGGGAGGGGCTTGAGGGGAGGAGGGGGCAGCCCCCTCCGCCGCTACGCACAAGGAGGGAGGGGGCGAACGAGAGGAGCAAAGCCCTCGGCTTCCAGCTGTCGCCCGGACCCAGGCAGGGGCTGAGGTCACGTGAGCAGGCGGCTTTTGATTTAGGAAACTGGAGGGACGGGGCTATCTGACCGGAGGGGGGGGAGGAAAGAGATGCCCAAGGGGCGATTCATAGTGAAACCCTTCCCCATTCTCCCCTTGCCAGGAAAGACTGTAGAACCTCAGGAAAGTGGAGATTGAGGATACTTTGTCCTTTGCGAACTCCTTTAAAGCTTCGTTTCCACTGAGATACCAGGGGTTGAAATATGGTAACTCATCGCACCCACACCCCACAGCATGAGCCTGCACCTCATGAGGCCTAGAACTATGGGCTTGTGGAAGAAGCCAAACTTGGAGAAGCTCAGTCCTGTATTCAGCCCATGAATTGTTTTCGCTGCTGGAGACACTACTCTTCAGCCCTGGGGGTCAAGAAACCCAGGTACAGTTAGTGGCTTACTAATGTACTAACTTTGTGAAGACTAAAACAGCCCTGCTTATATGAACAAGCAAATGCCGAGCAACTTTGCTTTAAATCAGAACCCAATGAACAAATTAGCTGTTCCCCATCTGATTCAATTAGGATGCTTAATATTTGTTGTTAACTGCCATCAAGTGGATTTTGACTTATGGTGACTCTATGAATGAGAGAACTCCCAGTCACTGTCATCAGCAGGCTTGTTCAGGTCTTGTTGATACAGGGCAGCCGTGGCTTCCTTGACTGAGTTGGTCCATCTATAATGTGGTCTTCCTCTTACTACCTTCTACCTTAAAACATTTTAAAACTTCCCTGAATAGTACATGAAACTTGTTCAGCTTTTGAAAGCTGAATTTTGAGTTTTTGTTATGAGGAACACAAAGAGGAGTGTCTTCTTTTCAACTGATGATGAGGATGACATTCTTATTAGGAGGCACTGGACCACTTGTAGCCACTAATTGGTCTTACTCCAATGTCCTTTGGGAGGCTAAAAACAAATCTAAAAGTAGAGTCCTACCAGAATCCAATGAAGAATACCAGATCTTCAAAAACATCCACTCCTGCTTGCCATTCCACTGAGAGAGAGGCCAAATAATGCAAATTCTATCACTTTCATATTCATAGAAGAGGGATCATCACAGGACATACTGTGGTGAGCGAAGTCCCTGTTAGAACTTGTTAATACTTCCTGTTCAGCTATGGCTTCTTCTGTCCTTGTTTACAGACCAAGTCCTAAGTGCAAATACAGACAGGATAATGGGAACTTGCTGGTCATTCCATAAAACTGGGAGAACCTTCCATAAGAGTGTTTGTACACAGATCACATCACATACACTAGTTTTGAACCCCCACACTTTTTTTCCTATTTGTGCACAGTTGTGAACAGTGCTGGAGGTCTGTGGAACCAGTTTTAATTTGAATAAAGTTAGGCATTCCATACCATGAGCAGTTTATATCTGAACTGTAAGAAACAGAAATAGGGCTAACATTGCCTCTGCCTGAAGAGCTGGTTCCACCAGACTCCTCGCTTCTTCAGGGTCACCCACCAGCAGCCATTTTGTCAGGCCACAGCAGAGGGAATGATGGGAAGCAGTGACATGCCACTGGATCCTCTGAGAGACCAACTCCTTCTGGCCCTTCCTCTTTTTGCACTGTTTCTATTCCTTCTGGTTGTGACGAGAACTTTGTAACTGAAAATTAGAGGTTAAATTTGCCTCCCTGCCAACCCCCTATCCTTTTTTTATTGTGCCTTCAAGTCGTTTCCAGCTTATGACAACCCCAAAGTGAACCTATCACAGGGATTTCATGGCAAAATTTATTCAGAGGATGTTCGTCATTTCTTTCTCTGAGAGAGTATGGCTTACCCAGAGACACCTAATGAGTTTCCATAGCAGAGCAGGAGATTCACATCCTGGCCTGTTGGCCTCCTTATCCAATATTCAAACAACCATGCCACGCTCCATTTTAAACCTAAGGGAAACAGACTTATTCCAGTCTAGAGTCCTTGTTTCAACTGAAGAGTGCAGTAAAAATGCTTCTGATAAATAAATGAACACAAAAGCCTTCATCCGATGGAAACAGTTAACAGGGAGAAGACCCCATCGGCAGTTGCACTCAGGGGCAACAGGGAAGAGAGACTCACAGCAGGTCAAACCACGAAAATCTCCTTCTCTTTACTCCTCAGAAGGAGCTACAGCATCTGCCAACCCCAAAAATGTCTTTCAAAGGTTGGGAACTGTGCCAGAGCTGAAGGCACTGTTCCACAATGCAACCAATGTGCTGGAATCTGATAACTGTGATCCAAAAAAGACCAAGAAGATGGCATGTAGAATAGTTTGCACAATTGTTAAGGATAAAGAAGGTTTCACTCTGAGCAGCACATGAGATGGGAGATGATCACAGAGTTTATATTGAAGTCCTTAGAGCAAAAGTGAAGTGAGAGTGCAAATGAATGAATAAATAAACAGAACCAATTTCATCTGAGAGCAATTGGGCCATGCAAGGAGAATGATTAAGGCTAACCTGACATTCTTGGGAACTCCCATTTTGTGCAGCTGAAAAGTGAGATTAAGTGAGAGCAATACACATTGTTACTCTCTCACCGGGAACTGTGTCACTAGACATTACAGATCACTGGAACTGCTTGTGCAACTACTGTACTGATATTTGCACAGAATCAGGAGCTGTTTTGGGTCCTTGTTGTCCAGTCTAGTGGTTGCTCCTACAGTTCCAGGTGGCATAAATTCGGCTGCATATCAGCACACAATCCTCATAAAACCAGCTTTGCCAGTACAAAGAGTGGAGTAGTCTAGGTTGGAAAATGCATGTGCTCATCCAGTCTCCATCACCACTTTTCCAGAAGGTTCCAAATATAGAATCCATTGTGTTGATCTGTATCAATACAGTTGGAGCAGTGATCATCTCTCATAGAAGCAAGTATTTTAAAAAAAAAAACACTAGAGGGTTTTACTTGCCTGCTCAAGATCAAACCATCCCAAACTCAGTTGCGTTACGAGAGACAGCTCACAACCATGCACAGATGCTGGAAAAATCCATTTCCTCCCTTAGCCCCACCTGCTCTGAGGACTGCAACTGAGCTCAAAGGGGAAAAAAGTAAACCTGGGATGATGGCAGATTGTATCATTGTCCCAGCTAAGCCAAAAGCTCCGGTGCTTTGCCCCTGTGATACCTGCCTCCACCATATCACAAGATATCAACATAATTGCAAGCATCCAAATAATGCCCCCTGAGAAACTGCCAGTAACTTGGGCCTGCAGACTACAGGAGAAAAGCCCTAGAAGTAGGCAACTTTCCCCATTTCTTTTATGATGCTAAAGACCCCCTTCTGCATTTCCATGGGCATGCGGGACAGAGAGGTGAGTTTGTCAGTGTGAAACTTTAGGCCAGGATGAGCATCATGAACTCCACTTTGTGCTTCAGCCAGGAGTCTGTTACAACTAAACAGCTATATATAACTCAGGAGGCTAAGGGTGCCTATCTTTAGCACTGTAGGCCACAACTTCAGACATTGGCATGGTGACAGTGGTCCTCTTGTTGCCAACAGGAAGTGGGATCACTAAGCAACTGATCTGGATCCGCAGTGAGGTGCTGGCAGGTCACAGTGTATACAGACTCATGAATTCCTGACCTTTGCTCAGATTGGAAGGAGCTGATCATTTCTCTAGAATTCAGTAAATTTGAATATGTCTCTCAGCTCAGACCCTGGATACCTCAGGATCAAAAGCATACCATTTATGCAAACTATCTAATATGAGAATCTCTCTACTCGTCAGTATATAAATTAGAATGTAGAATATTCTGGCAGAGCCTGGGATGTTACATTTTAAAGGCAATTCCTTCCCATTACTTGTGCAGCACGCTTAAACATGGTAATTGCTCTTTGCCCAAAAGTAACTTGTTACATTGCTTGTTAGTGACATATTGCAAACACATCACTTTTTTATTTATGTGAAAAAAACCTAAAAATAAATTAGCCTAAAATCTTACCAAATTAAAGAAAGTAATATTTTAGGAACAAACAAGATGTTAACAGTGATTACATTATTTTTCTTCAAGTCATGATGTTACCAGTTATTAGCTTGAAAAAGCAATATGTGCCAGGTGACATTAATATTTTTCATGCTTTACTTTGAAAGCTCTGCATTTCAGTATTTAGCAAGAAAAAACCCAGGCAAGTGAGATGGGCTAAATTTCTGCCAGTTACATACTCTGTTCTGAACTGCAAGATTTTATGTTTCAGTTCTGTCTTCAGCCGAAGATTCTGAGTGTTTTCCATCCAGAATGCACAATGGCCTGGTTATAAAAAACGCAAAACGGATCTGGAGACAAAATCAAGAGAATCCAAAACCCACAGATCTCTCCCAAGGAAAAAGATTTTCTCAACCCCCTTATGTGGAAATCAAGAATGCGTGCTAATGAATGGTATCCATCCACACAGAGATTTTGGGCCGTTTCACACTACACAGTTACAGCACTATGGTGCTACCTCAACTGTCATGGCAACATCTGTAGAATCCTGGGATTTGCAGTTTAGGGAGGGATACCTAGAACTTCCCATCCAAAGAGGTCCTCTGGTGCCTCTGACCAAATTACAAACCTCAGGATTTCATAGGATGCAGGGATGGTAGTTAAAGGGGGGCACAGTTCTGTAATTGTACAGTGTGAAAGGGCCCCCAGAAATTCATACTTCCAGCTGTTAAGATGAGGAAGTCTGCAAAGTACCACACTTTGCACACTTGCAAATCAGAAAGTCATTCAGTGGGAGTCCCAATGCCTTCCTTGCTCGGCCTAGTCCCCACCACTGAGTGGTTTAACAGAACAGGAACTGTTCTGAAACTGAAACTGATGTCATATATTGGTCTATTTACTTAACCTCTGCTATTCTCAGAAACCCACTGAATGCTGTAAGGTGGGTAACAGTTTACAATATCAGTTCTTTTCCAAGATCTACCCCGCCCCCATTTGTCTTCTGTTCCCCAACATTAGACTTCCTATTTCCATTTTATACATCTGAGACCCCAATCAATGCAAGCATCCATGAGTGCAGCTTGACACTACAAGGACAACAGTGTAGCAAATGCAACCTAAAGCTATTGTCACTTAGCAATCTCATGTAATACCTAGAACAACAAAACACTAATGTTTTTACAGTCTCAGGAACATACAAATATTCTGCTCTGGCTAAAACAGATAAACAAAACATATACAGAATACAGACTAAAAAATGGCTGTTCAGGATATTTTGAGGCACCAGAAGAGATTCCTATTGCCATAATAGCCTTGACAAAGCCAGCTGACTATCTATAATCCAGACCATTGGCAATTAATAAGTAGGGACCTTCTACTTAGAACAAATGTCTTGCAATTTGGAGGAGGAGGGAGATGTTACAGGTAGAGAGGCAAACAACCATTTCAAGATACTCCTGCAGGTATCTGAAATTGTTGTTGTTGCTACTGCTGTGCACCCTCAACTCATTTCCAACTTATGACAACCCCATCATGTTTTTTTTTCTTGGCAAGATTTGTCCTCTGAGGCTGAGGAAGTGTGACTTGCTCAAGGACGTCCAGTGGGCTTCTGTGGCTAAGCAAGGATTCAAATCCTGATTTCTTGTAGCCCTGGTCCAACACTCCAACCATACACCATGCTGTGTCCTTACAGGTATTCTATCCAGCAACAGAGTGAGCTGGTATCACTAACACTCTCTCTCAAATGCCATTCAATGTGTGAGGCAAATATGAAGAGAAACAGGGTAAAACCAAGCCACACTTCTAGCTGGATGGCAAGTTTGCTGTCAAAACAACTCCAAAGGCACCTTAAATTACCAGGATGTATATGGCACAAGCTTTCATGGACTACAGCCCACCTTTGGCAGAGGCATGGAGTGTTTCCTCAATTGTCTGTTGATTGATATTTACACACTTGTTTGGGTGAGAGGGAACTGCGGTAGAAGTGAAATGAAAAAGATGCAAACTTTGATGATTCCCTTAAATGTGGTTGTCTAAAAATGGTAAGAATGGAAACGTTTCAACCACAGAATTCGTGCTAAAACTGCAACGTTGAATTAGACATGCCATACTTTGGGAGATGACTGCTCTAGGTTCATTATAAATGTTTCTGTGGGCCTTCAGCCAAACTGGAATGGGGAAGAACCCAGATCAACCCTTCTGTCCTTATTATCCCAGAAGTGAGTAAATTGCTAAACGTGCAAGTGAATACATTACTCTTGTCCCTTTTTTTAAACCCTGTTCCAGACGATCATGGCATGGGATGGAAGAATTATTAAGAATCACTTCTCCAGATATATTTCTATTGACTTGGCCTGAATTTTTAGAAAGGAATTTAGAGGAAATTTGTATCCAGTTGCTAGATAAAGTTATATAGTTATTAAGACTGTACATACATAGTGAGGATGACACATTAACACAGATGTGCATTTGCAAATAATACCAATTATAGCAGAAATCACTTTATAAAAGATTAAGTTTGCTATTCCATTATATTAATCCATCTATGGCTCAGGCAACCTTTGTTTCCTGTTCTGGAGCTAATTCAACAAGATGTCTGATCCAGAGTTTCCATTGCCTTTTAATGAGGAATACCAAAGATGGCCATTTTCAGGAGCAGGCTTCCTTTGGCAGTTGATTAAAAGCTTGACTCAGCAAATGTTTCTATATCTGTGTATCAGATTTTAGGTTTTATGAGCTAGATTCTACTTTATACAGAAATAATGCAAACACAATTACAGTATTTAAAGGTTTTTCAAATTTTAATCAGATCCTTTAAAAAAGAACAACTCAGCAACAATACAGCATATTTCATAAAAGAATATGGCACATATGCACATTTCCCAAAGTTCCAGGCTCCTCGTAAGGCACCAGTGCATGACTTGTTTGCAGAAACCTTCAAGATCTGCAGATCAATGGTTGTTGAAGGTAAACTATAAAACCCTAAATAAAAATATAAGATAGATACAGATACATAGCATGTATCCCACTATGAAGAATTTACCCTTCCATTACATCTGACATCAATACATTAAAATCCTACTACCTAGTTCAAGGTGATAAGTGCCTAATTCTTCTTCTGTGGCAATCATGGGTCTCTTCCTCTCCTTCCTGGTCTCTCTCTCTCTCTCTCTCTCTGAACTGAACCAGTAAGTATAGCCACCCAAGCAGCCCAATCAACAACTCAATGAAAAAAGTAAGTAGTATACAGCCATTTCTTTTTCTTTCAAGATCCCACCACAGAACTACCTTAAGGTCTCCCTAGTCAGAGAAGATTTTGTCGAGGAGTGCAACTAAATGTGCCAAATAGCTTAACTCAGCAAAGGGAAGCTACTAGGTGGCAGCAGCAGAAGCAGCAGGGGGATGAGAGGAAGAAACAAAAAGATTCTGTGCTGGTGTTCAGGAGGAAACTGATCACACACCAAAACAGGACATGTTGATAGTCATGGGTGACTGAAATGCAAGAGCAAGAAACAGAGCTTAACCAAACATTGCTGGAAAATTTGGCCTAGGGCCAAGAAATGAAGCAAGAGAGTGAAGGATCTACCTTTGTGGACTCAAAAAGTTTGTTTGTTGCAAACACACTCTTCAGGCAACCCAACAGACCAGTGTGTATGCGAACATCAGTAGGCCAGTACAGAAATCAAATAGACTACATGACTGGAAGCAGCAGGGGGAGAAACTAAATTCTGTTTGCAAAAACAAGACTAGAAGCAGACTTTGCCAAAGACTGTGAACTGCTGCTATCAAAAAATTAGAATACAGCAGTTGCATAGGGACGGGGCAATTCGAGCGGCAATGGTTTGGGGGCATCCTGGCCCATAGCCATGCCCCCACACACTGCAACCACGCCCCTACCCACAGTGGCCACGGCCCATGTGCCGTAGCCCCGCCCCTTCACATACTCCAAGCTCCACCACTCGAATAGAGGCATAATTCTATTAACAAATCATTTAATAAAGAAACTCTTTTTTAAAAAAGTCTTTTTACAGGAACTCAACCAGTCTTCTGTCTAGCTGGAAGTTTTTTTCTGGGTGTTTGTTTGTTTGGCAGCATTGGCATTGGCAGGATGGTGAAGGAGGGAAGGAGAAAGACAGACTTCCAGTGTTGGGTTACAGCAGAATGTCTGTAATAAACAATGCAAAAAAACCCAAAACACCTGTAGTTGTATGTGCTTGCATACAACAGGCAAAGTAAACAGCTGCCTACAGAATCATTATACTGTGCACATGCAAAGAAAAGGGAGAAACAGATTAGGCTGACATGTTGAAAAGGCTACCCTGGCATGTTGTAAAAGCATAGATCTATAAGTTTTGACACCAAAATGGAAATCATAAGAAAAGTGGAGGCTGCTGAAAACAAAAGTTCCTGGATGCATTCTGGAAGAAGACTTCAAATAGACTCTAGAAGATTCAAAATGGTTTTGTTTACTTATATTAAGGCTTACCTGACTTGGTTGTTTGATTACACATGGGCATATTGTTACTTTTGAATAAAAAGTTTGCTTAAGCATGTTGAGTTGCTCTTCTCTTATGTGGTGTTGGAGCCCATCCTTATTCTTTCCATGTTATTTCTACATTTGGTACCAAAGTTTCTGTTAAAGAAGTAAAGCCCTGGAACACATCGACTTCAGTAACTGAAGTATACCTGTAAAGCCAAGGAACACTAAATCAATCATAGTGCCAAAATACAGTCTAAAGAACATCTCAGCAGAATTTGAAGAGTATGTGAGGAACACATTCACATACTATGCCTGTTAGAGAAGCAGAAGAACTCCTCACTGCAGCTGAGGATGTTATCAGAAAAGAATGCAAAAAAGACACAATCTGCAGCCAAAAAGAAGGAAAAGACTCACTGGATGACAGGTGAAAGTAAAGGGGGCAGAAATAGAGTCAGAATCCTGAATGCAACCCATTCATCTACTAGTACATTGGTATGAAGAGAAGTATTATAACAATCCATGCAAAGCCATAGAAGAAGAACACAACAGGAAAAGGTAGAGCAAGAGATCTCTTCTACAAGATCTAAGAAATCAGAGTGAAATTTAAACCCAGAACATATGACCAAAAGGGGAGCACATGGTACAATCAGGACAAAATAGAAATGAATAACAAACCCACAATTTTGCCATGCGAAAGGGCCTCTCGAGCGTTGTGCGAATGTGAGGAGCGGTCCACACAATGTATTCACAATCGTGCAATGCTCCAGGGTCTGGCAGGTGCCGCTCACACACTTTTTCATTCTTGGCTTTAAGCCAAATATGGTGCGCGATCGCGCATTGCTCCGGGGCCCTGCGTGCACTTGCCGTGCGTGCAGAGCTCTGGAGCCACGGTGCTTGTGCTTCCTGCCCCAGCGCAGCCTGGGAAACTCCCATGCTGCACTGCGGAAGGAAGAGGCAGGGCTCTCCTGCGACCAGCCGGCAGCTGTGGAACTGAAGGAACCAGGACGCGAGAGCCTCTCGCTGGAGGCTGCTCGTGTGATCCCTGCACCCCAGCGCCGAGAAAAGTTGAGTTGCGGAAAGGGCCAAAGAAATGGAAGTGGATGGTGTTCTCAAGGCTCTTGGGAGAAATAAACAATCAGGAACAAGTGGCATATCAATAGAGCTGTTTCAAGCTCTAGAGATGGGATCCATTCAAATTCTCTCAAAAATCTGCCAACAAATATGTAAAACAAAACAGTGGCCCACAGACTGGAATTACATTTTACTCTCCAAGAAAGGAGACACCAGGAATTAGAGTAACTAATAGACCATTGCATTAATCTCCAGTGTAACCAAAGTGATGCTCAAGACTTTACACCAAATACTTTCAGCATATATAGAGAGAAAAATGCCAGATGTTCAAGCTGAGTTCAGAAAAGGTAGAGGCATTAGAGCTCATACTGCTAACATACATTGACTATTGGGGCACAACAAAGAATTTCAGAAAAACATCAACTTGTGCTTTGTAGATTACAGCAAATTGTGTAGGTCATGAAAAACTATTGATCACCCTAAAATGTCTGTGCCACAACACTTGACTGTCCTGGTGCATAGCCTATACTCTGCACAAGATGTCACTGTCAAGACCTATTATGGAAAACCAGAACGGTTTCTCTTTAGCAAGGAGGTCAGGCAAGGTGGCATTTTATCATCCTACCTATTTAACTTATATGTAGACCATATCATATAGAAAGTAGAATTAGATTTGGAGGAAAGAAGCATGAAAATTGGGGAAGGGAACATCAACAGTGTAAGATATGTAAATCACATCATATTATTAGCATAAAACAGCAAAGATTTGGAACAATTATTGATGAAAGTCAAGGAAGAAAGTGAAAAAGCAGGGTTATGGTTGAATATTAAAAAGACATAGATGATTCACATAACTTAAAAGCAGATGATGAAGACACTGAAATAGTTAAGGGTTTTCTATATCTTGGTTCAGTCACAGGTCAAAATGGAGACTTTAGTCAAAAAATCAGAAGACAACTAGGATTTGGGAAAGCATCTATGAAGAAACTAGAAATGATCCTCTAGTGCAAAGATATATAATTGAACAATAGTCAGAATCATCCGTGCCACAATATTTCCAGTTTCTACATGTATTTGTGAAAGCTGGACAGTGAATGGGCCTGTGAGCAAATGAAACCTAGGGCCTTTCTGCACTATACTGTTGTAGCGCTATTATTCCACTTTCAACATCCTGTGGAATTCTGGGATTTGTAGTTTACTGAGGCCAAAGAGCTCTCTTCCTTAAACTGCAAACCCCAGAATTCTATAGGATGTTGAAAATGGAATAATAGCACTATAACAGTATAATGTGGAAAGGCCTCTACACGCTCACTAGAAGCCCAACTGACTAAATGAAGGCTGTGATACTTCGGACATATCATCTGATGATATGACCCATCGGAAAAGACAATAATGCTGGGAAAAGTAGAAGGCAGTGGGAAGAGAGAAAAACCACATTAAAGACAAATTAATTTAATAAAGCCACGGCCCTGAGTTTGCAAGACTTGAGCAAGTCAGTTGATAACAGAATTTCTTTGAGGTCTCACTTAGGGTAACCATAAGTCACAGCCAGCTTGACAAAAAAATAACAATTCTTTTTCCTTTAGTAATCTAAAAAGTAAAGGAGAGCCAGCTCCTGGCATCCTACTCACACCAGACATAAAAGCAGAAGGAAGGAAATCTAAATCCTCCGTAACATATCAGAATTGATAGTGCACAGTACAAGAAATACCTCCTTGAAATCATTCGAGTTGCCAGGACTGTACGGTTACAGAAAAGAAAAGTTGAGAACTCATTGCTAGGCAGAGAAAGGCAACACCCATGCTTCAAGGTACCAGAGTACTGACAATTCTAGCCACGTTGGCTAGAGGATTCTGGGAGTTATAGTTAAAAAAAAAGGTAATGTGTCCAAGCTCCGCACTAATGGTGTGTATGTGCCTTCAAGTTGCCTTTCAACCCATGAATGGAGTTTTCTCAGACAACAAATAGTCAGAAGCAGTTTTACCAACTGCTTCCTCTGAAATATAATCTACTGCACCTGATTATAGCACTAAAATCGCAGCAAAAGCTCTGTCTTGAGGGACTGGATGGGGCTTACCTGCCATGCATTTTGTGGTCCTAACCCATATTAGGCATGAATGGCTTGAGAAAGAAGGGAGGAGCAACCAGGAGCCACTTCTGTAGCAACATCCTAAATAGCACGTAACATTTATATGACCCTTTCAGATAGTGGGAATGCTTTGGATGCATTGTGTGTTGTGTGTGCATGAACACCTTCCAGTCACTTGTCAGCTATAGGCAACCCCATGAGTTTCATAGGGTTTTTTTTTTTCAGACAAGGAATACTCAGAGGTGGTTTTGTCAGTCCCTTCCTCTGAAACACAGCCTACACCACCTAGTATTTATCTTTCTATAATTTGACCATGTGGGAGGGATGACATTCCAGTGATCCCTCATTCTTGGTTCTGCTGGCTCAGGAGTCTGGGAGCTGCAGTCTAACATCATCTGTCCTCCTTCCTGGTGTGATGCTTTTACAACAGCGCTGTCAGGTAGATCAGTATAATTCCCCCCATATTGAAGATGGGTGGGGAGAAGGAAACAGGCAGAATTTTTTTAAAAGCCACATGGTGGCTGCTTGGTAGCTATGAAATGCAAACTGGGGATCCCATTATTCATAGAGGAGTCTGCTAATTACTACACACAAATGCCTCTTTCCAGAAGACTTGGGACTCATCTCTCAGTTCAAAAAGTCATGAACGGTCACCTAGTAGATACTCACTCTCATGGGTTGCTCTCCCTGTTGGCCTTCTGCTAGAGATAAAAAAAATTCCTAGCAAAGGGTGAATGCATTTAGTTAATAGTTGAAAAGCCTTAAAATCGGATGCAAATACATTTAAGTTAGAAGGAGAAAAAAATAGTTATTCAGTTGATTCTAATTTCTATTCAAGTTTAAATTAGACGGCCGCACTAAAAGCCTTCCCAGAAAGAAGCTGGGAAATGCCATCTATGATTTACCCCACCTCTGCCCCATCCATGTTTTGAGCTTCAGGGAGAAGGAAAAGCAACAAGAATTTTTGAAACACCATTTCCCAGCCACTTGTTACCCCAAAATATGAGTGACTCAGGGGTCCACCTGTGATGCCAGTACGTCTGTGAAACAGTGGGGAATTATTAGCTCAAAATTGGAGGCCTGCAAGGGGAGGTTAACCTAGTGAGATCTTTTACACCTATGTTTACAGGGAATGGAGGGAATAACCAACCAGAGATCCAAAAGTAAGCTTAATTGTGTTTTATTTGGGGAGTGAACTACATACACAAGATCCAAACAGTCATGCAATCACACAATACTAACTGAAGGAAAAAAGAGGAAAATTTTGGATAGCGAGAGTTCAGGGTGTTAAGTGGTTAATATTTACCAGTCCAGAAGAGCAGTGAAGAAGCAGAGACATGGCTTAGACTTGCATCTAAGGACAGTACACAACTGGGACTCTGAGCAGCAGACTGGTGACTAGCAATCAGTGTACTGTGAGTTCACTGGCCAAAAACAGATTTTTAAATACCAGATTTCTGTCTGGAACGCAAGGGTGTTAATGGCTCACCAGCTGAGTAAACAATGGAGTTCACAGAGTGGACAATCAGGTCCAGAATGGGTTAATGGTCTTAGCATTAGGTGACAAAGGGCTAATGGACATCCTGATAGTTCATTACTTGTTGGACAGGTCTAAGGACAAAGGAAAGGTTTGCTTGGTCAGAGGAAAAGGAGTTAAAACAATCAGCAGTCTTGTGGGAATCTTCCAGACACTACTGTCTAAAAGGTTGAGTTGTTAAGCCCTGTTTCCTGGAGAGTTTCCTAGTGATTTCTTGACTATGACCTGGCTATGCCTGGAGTTCTGCTGACCTAATTCGCAATAGACATGTTTCGCTGGCCTTTTCCTCTTAGCCAGCCTGGTCATTCAGCCACAGGAGGGTATGTTTTATATTTATACCAATTAATATATTTTGCCAATTAAATCATATATCACCAATGAGAAGATTATAAGGAGTTACGGAGAGAGAGAAAGCAAGGGAAGGGTCTTCGATAGGGTGTGTTATCAGGCTGTATATCCACACACTTTGTTATGGTTTATCAAAGTGTGTGGGTATACAGCCTGATAACACACCCTATCAAAGACCCTTCCCTTCCTTTCCCTCTTCCCGCAACTCCTTATAATCTCCTTATCCTCCCCACATTTTTTCACTTTCTTTATTTCCAGTTGCAACCCAGCAAAGGTTCCAGGGTTAAGAGATTCAAAATTCAGTTTCATGAGACAGATGAAGAGTCTCTATATTTTGGTGGGTGTAGAATGCAGGAAAATGGGGTGCAAAAATGACCACCCTCCCTTTCAAGCTGCCCTTACTACTTGTTGCTTTAAAATCTTGGAATTAGCTAAACTATCACCCTCCATTCCTGAAGGTAAACAAACAAAGATGTCTATAGATATTTGCATTTATTAAAGAACCAGCTGGGAAACACCAAATGTATTGGTCTCACGTTTAATTTAATTCATTAATAACTTAATTCTGGAACTCATGCTGAAAATCCAGCTTAAGACAATCAAGTTAAAAATAAAGTTAATTAAATTGTCCCTTTTTGTCAGAAAATTTCTAACCTAATTTCTAAAATAATCGAGGTTTAATTAGCTCCTATCACTGTTTGCTGCTGTATCTCAAGGAAAAGGAAAAGCCAACTGATCCCCACCCCCCAAAACCCAGAAGCAGTGAAGCCAGAACAACAGGTTTAGGCCTGGAAGCACAAGAACATCACAGAAACAAGATCCTCTTCAAGGCATCCACATGCTTCAAACTGTGACAGGCTCTGATCTGGCCACTGTGACAAATGCATTGGTTACATCCCAGGTGGATTACTCTACAGGAGGCTGCCTTTGAAAAGTGCTCACTTTATTTACATTCAGGAGTGGAGTAGCATGATTTAGCTAGAAGCTTCAGTTGGGCCAAAGAGCTGCACCCAGACTGTTAACTGGGGCTGGCTACAGGGAGCACACAACTCCCTTGTTGCAACAGCTCCACTGGCTGTCAGTCTGTTTCTGGGCACAATTCAAAGTGCAGGTGATGACTTACAAACTCTTATACAGCTTAGCTCCAGGCTATCTGCAAGGTCACATCTCCCTACATGAGCCTGTTAAGAGCTCTAAGATCTTCAGGAGAGGTCCTTCTCTCTGTCCCACCACCTTTCCAAGTTCATTTGGTGGGAACAAGGAGAGCCTTCTTGGTGGCCACTCCCAGACTGTGGAACTTCGTTCATGGAGAGAGTAGGATGGTCAATTTCTGGCTGTGCTTCAACTGACGAGCAAAAATGTTCCTGTTCTATCAGGTTTTTAGGAATTAACTGCAATGGGCTTTTAGTGGTGTGCTGCTTTATTGGTTTTACATATTGCCTTTCAATGAATTTGAAATGTTTTTCACTATATAGATTATTTAATGGCTGTAAATAACCCTTGTACTTCTTTGTTTTTACTAATATTTCTGGACGTTCTCAATATGTTCCAGTTTTACTATTCTGCAGGCCACCTTGCATCCCACTATTGGGATACAAGTGAGTATCACCACCACCACACTGTATCTTAGACACGTTTCTCTATTGATTCTAACCTATACCATTATACAAGATTATTCTAAGAGTCCACAGGGAAACAAACCTGTTGTAAATAAGTATTTAGAGCAAGGGAAAGGTATCAGTTTACTCAGGGAGGCTTTGGGCAATTGACTGCATGTTGAAGAGGGGACTGGTTATCCTCTAGTGCTGTACCTGGCTTAGCAATTTACTTTTAAATTGTGTTTTAAACTGTACATTTAATTTAATTCCATTTTAACAGTTGGTCTTGTTTCATGTTTGATTGTATTCTTTTATCTCATATTATTGCCAGCCATCATTTTGGAAGAAAGGTGGCATACGAATTCAGGGTAAATGCAAGACGGCAGAAGAAAGCAGATCCAACTCTTTAACACCCTTTAAAACAATCAGGATCAAGAAACAACAGGGCAGATAAATAATAAATGAATCAAAACTTGTGTTCTAGACTCTGGAGCAGCAGAAAACAAGCCAGCTCCATCTTCTATGTGACAACCCTTCAGATATTTAAGACAGCTATCATATCACCTTTCAGTCTTCTTTTCTTCATGCTAAATATACCCAATTCCCTAAGTCGTTCCTATGGTTGACCATTGGAGAACACAGAAGAGCCCTGGCTGGATCAGAAGAAGCTCTCTAGCCCAACGTTCTGTTCCTTCAGTGGTCAGCCAAAAATGCAATCCCACAGCATGGGTGACTCAGGGTTCCACCCGTGATGACAGTGCCTCTGTAAAACAGTGGGGAACATTAGCTCAGAGAGGAAGCCTGCGAAGGGGGGTGGTAACCTTACAGGATCTTTTACATCTGTGTATACTGGTACTGATGCAAGACTACAGGAATGCAGAAATACAGCCAGAGATTCAAAAGTAGGCTTGTTTGTTTTATTGGGGGAATTATCAATCACACACACAAGATCCAAGCAGTCTCACAATCACACAAGGCTAATGGAAAGAAAAGGGAGGAAAAGTTTAGATAGCAATAGTTTAGGGCAATGTGGGTGATATTTACCTATACAGAACTGAAGAGATGAGGTGATGTAGCTAAGACCAAGGGTACAAATCAGCGGCAGAGCTTGGAGTGGATGGAGGGAGGGCGGGAGAGTGGTGTGTCCATGGCATGTTGGGCCATAGCCATGGTGCATAGGGGCATGACCATGGAGCATGGCCACAGCATGCGGGGGCTTGGCTATGAGCCAGGATGCCCCAAAAACATTGCTGTCTCTATGTGACTGGTACAAATGGGAACTGGAGCAACAGAGTGGCAGATAGTGTGCCAAAAATACTACAAGTTATCTGGCTCAGAACCTGGATTTAAATACTCTTTTCTGCCCTGAAGGAGAAGTCTTAATGGTTCCCTGGTGGAGTAGACAATGGAGTCTGGAATGAGCTAATGGTCTTAGCATTAGGTGGCAAAGGGACTGATGAGAATCATGATAGCTCTTTAATGGTGGGACAGGTGAGGGGACAAAAGGAGAGTCTCAGTGGACAAAGGGAGAAGATTGAAAACAATAAGTCATTCCATGGAAGCAGTTTTGGGTACCATTATTTCTAAAGGTCAAGTTGTTGAGGGACATCTGCAAGTCCATTATCGCCTGAGCTTCCCTGACTATGACATAGCCGTGCCCTGCAGTCCCATCCTGACCTAGGTTTGCAACACATATGTGTAGCCAGTTCCTCTTTGCCAGGCCAGCAAACTTCCTAGTCGTAGCAGGATTTCGCACCAATTAAACCATATCATGGAGTGGGGGTGTATGGCCTGGTAACAAAAACACCTTAATGGAAAGTCTACAAGGAGGATATAATGGTGGCAGCACACTCCTTCCTGCATCCCTTTGAGGGATGCCTTTGTTGCTGTGCATCTGGTACACCTCATTTAGGTGAATAAAGTCTAGAACCTCCTCCTACTTTGGATTTTGTGCTAATATCCACACGTATATACACACACATGCACTTGCTCGCAGACACAGCTACCCCAATTCCCATCCAGCTCATTCTTTTATTCAGGCACAGAAGGCTGCCTGGCTGTATCCATTTCATCCAAGTTCCTTTTCAGCCCTGCTGCCAGGCCAGGTGCTCATTCACTGATGCATTAGACATAGCAAATGACTTTGTCATTTTTCCCCTTGAAAACACTATGTTTTATTAAACTCAGGAAGTTACCCCCCCCCAACCCCAGAGAACCTAGTAGAACTACGTATCCATCAGTCTTACAATGGTGCTGATCACAGCTGCCTGCAGGAGCAGCCGCACAGGGGAGAGTCAGGCTGCTCTTGGAGGAAAAATTCATTCAGCATCTACCAAGGGATATTTTCCCCAGCCTAGTGAAGGAATTTCTAAACACCTACAAGGGGAAAGTTTGCTGGACCATTGGGAAGAAGATGGTAAGAAGTTACTCTTTTAAGAGTCAGGCTCCCCACAGCATTTACACACTTGTAGCCACTAGCCAGAGCTCACCCAAGTCAATTTGCTACCCAAGACCAACACTAAACCAGTTTTTTATTGGGAAAGCTGTATTAATCACACAGCTCAGAATACATCCATTATTGCCTTATGATTTCTTTTTTTTTAAATTAAATACGTTAAGTAGCGTTGATTCATCTTTGCAGCTATCTGTTCTTAAACAGCAAAGTAATAGCAAAATGCCACTTAAAGATATGAATATTGTAGTGTGACCTTTCCACAACACAGGAAAGATAGATACAGTCACAGACAGATAACAGCAGCAGATAGCATTTATATCAGTAGAGCGAGAAATCCAGGCTGGATTTTAATTCAACTTTAAAGAAGCTGTTGCAGGGGCTGAACATATTTTGTGGATAGGGTTCAGCACGTTGAATAGCCTGTAAAATCTGAATTAAAACCCAGAGGAAATTCATCATCACACTGACACAGAAGCCCCGAAGCACCACCATGCATGGATGCATGTTTGCATGGATGGACAGATGGACAAATAAACAGATATGATGGAAATTGGGGACTCTTTCTGTGTTCATTGGTATTTTGAGAAGCAATGGCTAAACTAGGCATGACTACATTTTCTTTAGTAAAAGCTGATACCGTGATAGGATAATAGCACTATTCCAATAGCGATGTTATTGTGCATTTTCTTTATAGTAGCATTATAAAGATATGGCACCAAAAAAAAATTGAGAAGGTAAATTAGTTCCCAATTATTATTATTGGCCAGTTTGTGATTATATTTTAATATAACGTTGATTATGCTGCCTAAATACTCTAAAGGCACCAGATCTTGGAAGCTAAGCAGGGTCAGCCCTGGTTAGTACTTAGATGGGAGATCATCAATAAGTACCAGGTGCTGCTGCTCAAGGAAGGAGCTGGCAAAACCACCCCTGAGTATTCCTTGCCTAAGAAAACCCTATAATATCCATGGGGTCACCATAAGTCTACAGACAATTTGAAAGCACATACACACATGCAATGTTAATCATAATGTAAATTATATAATGTCTGGAATGCTCTTGCTGGCATACACACACTTAACTTGGGTTTGTGTATGTGTATGTCTATTTTTTGATGCTGTGTGAGGAGCTACTCACCTGGCTCCTCGAGCAACATCTGGCCACCACCTGGTAGCAGTCAAGCCCTTGGGGGCCATGGTTGCATCTGTTTACTGGTCATAAGGGGAGACAAGGGGAGGCATTTACTGGTCTTGGGGAGGAAGTACCCAGAAGATCCAGAAAAATGACTTCATTCCTCTTCCTCTCAGCTGCAGCCAGGCGCTGGTAGCCACCTCCTCCTCTTGAGTGGCCAGTAAACAGGTACAATGGCAACCACCCTGGGTTTGACAGCTGCCTGGTAATAGAGAGTCTCAGAATTACACGGGGGAGCATTACACACCATGTGCCTGGATGCAGAATATCAACCAATATAATAATACCTTAGATGATGTTAATATAATATTGTAAGGTTGCAAAGATTTTACAAAATGTGTGCAGAGCTATGGTTGGTTGCCCTGCCTGTCTGCATCAAAACCATACCTCTTAGAAAAGCACCAAAGACAGGGGGCCCTATGCAAACACCCTTTTGTCCTCCTCCCCAAAATTAAACTTCTGGTGAGACAAAAAGATCGAAGAAAGGCTGGGAAAACTTGGGTTTCAGATTGATAATGATATTGGGTCAACCCCATGTAAAATGGCAGTTAGTGATAATTCCATCATAAATTCCCCAACTGCTATTTTTCCCTGTAGGATCTGGGCACAGAAATAGCCTATGGTGACACTTGAAGCCATGGGTGGATGCAGGTTTCTAATGGCCCATTTTGCCATATTTTTTTTAATCCCTCTCTTGTCCAGTCACCTCTTGCTTGGGGGCGGGGAAGGTGTCACTAGGCCTTAAAAGGTGAATTCCCACCATCAGATATGGTGATATGAGTCACAGCACCTTTGACATGAGAAGCTTTAGGAGGCAAGATGGCCCATTTTGGAATTAATAAATATGATCAGACCCCTTCTGTCTGGAGCAGGGTGCTGGGTATTTGGGAGCCACAAAAATGACTGGCAGGGGTGTCATATGCAGTCTGTGAGTTGCATTCTGCCCATCCCAATGTAAACATAATGGGGACAAGGGACCCTGTCACACTACATAGTTACATTACTATGATTGCACTTTAACTTCCATGGTTGCATCCCATGGAACCTGGGAAGGGCTGTTCAGAATTCTCAGCCAGGGAGCTCCTCTGACCAAACTACAAACTCCACAGTTCCATAGAATATAAAGCCATGGCAGATAAAGCAGAATCACAGTGCTATAACTGTGTAATATGAAACGGCCCAAGGAGTCGGCATGATTGTGCTAGCTCTGTCCCCCAACTGCCATCATCTTTGTCAGTCTCCATGGGTAGAGGCTCTCCCTTTCAAATGGTTAGCCCAGAACTTTCCAAACTTTTCATGTTGCTGACAAACTTTTTAGACATGTATCATTTCACAACACAGTAATTTGGTTTTACTAGCAAACCAGAGGTTAAACTAACCCCTTACAAGAGATTTGAGTACATACATAAATTGTAATAACAAAATGTATGGGAACACGATGTATCTCATGAAAACCTTTCAGTTATATTTTTAAAAATATATGATTTATTTATAACATGTAACATACATTTCCAAGGCTCAGGTGCGGGGATCATTCTTGGTCCAGGGAGGTGACACACCTACACCCTTCAGGTGACACACTAACATGTCACAACACACCGTTTGGAAAGACGTGGGTTAGCCTGTACACATAACAGGGGGAGTAGAATTAGACTCCCAAACACGCAGAGACAGACAGACGGGAGTGGTGATACTGCAGACAAAATGCATTTGGAAAAAAGAGCACATCAAGGCTGTGGTCTTAGCTGTAAAAGCAGTAGGGAGTTTGTTGCTGCTGCTGCTGCTGCTGCTGCTGCTGTGTACCTTCAAGTTGTTTCCAACTTACGGTGACCCTAAGACAAACCTATTATGGGGTTTTCTGGGGCTGAGAGAGTCTGATGTGCCCAAGGTCTCCCAGTGGGTTTCCATGGCTGAGCAGGGAACTGAACCCTGGTTTCCTGGCATGTAGCCCAGCACTCAAAACACTACACCAAACTGGGTCTCTACTAGGGACTTTACCTGATTGAAATGAAACATTTATTTATTGTCTGTCAATTCACCAGGGCTCCCAAGATGATGTAAAACAGACAAAGCATAGTTTTATGTGTGCAGGGAGTTGTTTGTTTAGAAAGGGAACATTCCAACAAGCAGCTACTCACAGGCAGCCCAGGGAGGTCCAGTCCAGGCTCAGACTGCATTTAGGAAAAGTGTTGCCACAGACTCCCTAGGCAAAAGCTCTGTTATTTCACTTTTGCCGAATACATAAAGCAGCTTTTTTTCCCCGCAGTACCAACACTGATCTGCCCTTGTTCTTCCTGCTCACTATTACCATGCAAATTAAATTCGCAATTGCACCTAATCTGCTTCCTCTTTTTGTCTCCTGCCTTGTCTGCTTTGGAGCCACCCCCTACCCTGCCTCCCCTTTTCAGCTGGAATGGCCCTGTAAAGTTTTATAAGGGAGTCGGTTTCATGAGAACTTGTAAAGTGCCATCCCCACCACTGCTGGTGTAATAAAGGAAAGGCTGGCACTGCTCCGCACGTGAGGCAAACATACTCACAAAGAGAAAACTGAGACAGGCTTTTGCATGTGCAGTTCTGTTGCTCTCTCTGAAAAAAACACCTCAAGGCAGAGGACCTTGAAATGAGAAAGGTGAAAGCGTCATCCTGTCACTTCTTCTAATCAGCCATTCCTTCTGTGCTGTTACTGCATGGGAGGGTAATGACAATAAAACACTGTCCCAACTCATTCATAAAGGCAAGAGAAGGCAGGTGGCTGAGCAACCATGGGCCAAAGTGCTGGCCTCTCTTTTACTGGTTCATATATGATCCTTGCCTTTTGCCACTGGACTTTGCCAGCTCAAGAAAACTAACGATGGGTACCACACATCCACCAGGAACTGCTGTCGAAGAAGGAGCCAGACAGCCATGCACTGAATGTATAGAGTACAGTGGCATCTGCACCTTTTACTCATGCATTAAAGCAAAGGTGAGGGATGTGTGGTTCTCCAGATATGACTGGACTGCAATTCCCATCATCTCTAGCCACTATAGTCAGCGGGGAGGGACAATGGGAGTTGTACTCCCACTGTCCAGAACATCCTGTTTGCCACCTTTTCTTTAAAGTCAGCCTTCTGTTCTCAGGCCACCATTGTATGAGCCGAGGAAACTGTTGTCCTATACGCAACGTTGTGCTGCATAGCATTCATGCCCCTTGCATGTTGAGCTTATTTTCATGTTAGTTTGAGCGAGTGTGAGCATCAGCAACTGGCATATTTGGGCAGCTGCCATGGTTCCACAGTCCTGGCAGGGGCCGGCACTGAAACTGATACTTCTGTTCAAGACAGCCATGTCTGTAAGCTACCCACAATTTTAATTACCCATAACACCCTTGACATAACATGGATCCAAGGCATTATGGGTAATTACATGAGTGGCCTCTGTTTTGATTTCCCATAGTGGCCTGAAGCAGTAGGAGCATTTCAGGTATTTATAATGGCAGGCAATGCTTTGTTACAATACCACCAACAACCAGAAGATAAGCCTGATGGTGCTGGTGAGGGGATTGATATGGAAGACCCACTAGAGAACACTTTGTGAGGGCTCTCCTCAAAGCAAGCCCTGACCTTGCCTAATTTATAGGTTCACAGTAACTATGGGGTAACCCAAGACAATTTGCTACCTGAAGCAAAATGGTACCCCCCTTCATCCCCTCTATGTACTGGATGGGCAGTGGAACCTTACTTCCATTCCACACATTGGAATCTTAGCGCCATTCGCATACACTAGAAGTTGTTTGGACTGGGAGATAACCCTTATCTCAACAATGTGGCAACAGGACAAGTTCCTCTCCACTGTGTCTCAGGACCACAGGATAAAATTCACTGTGTGGCACACCAACCTCCATTTTCCATCAGAGGGATAGGATGTGTTCAAGAGGCCTGTCTGGAGGACCACCACTGCTATCCCCCAGCAGTGGTAGGGTCAGCCTCAATTTCCTACCTTTTATTGTGGTGTTTCCACCATTTTCCTTCCTCTTCCTTTTTCGTCTTTTTTCCCCTCTTCCTTTTTATTTTTGTATGAAGGCAGAAAGGTATGCCCAGGTAAATGGTGATAAAAGAAGGAAGCAGAAGGGAATAGCTTCCCAGTTGCCTCACCAAATATACAGCCCAAGCACTTAGAGCAGGCACTGTCATGGAGGCGAGTATTCATGTACAGCTGGAGGGGGAAGGAATTATGCAGCTTTCCAGACATTGGACTCTACATCCCAGCAGCCCTGGATGCTGAGAGTTAAAGTGCAACTACATATGGAGGTCCTCAGGATTTCCACTCCGATATATAGAAAGGAAAACATCTGCAATGCAACACCTTACTGCAGTCGGCACAAAGCTGTAGAGATGAGATGCACAGGGCAGGCAAATGGCTTAGCTGTCAAAGGACCTGCCTGAGATGTTTATCTGGCCGACCTTCATTAATCTTTGCACCTCAGCATCCCATTTATCATCAAAACGCTCTTGTGAGGTAGGGCACTTGGCTCTCCACACCATTATCTCCATGCCACAGATGATGATTTAGGGTAAGCCGAAAAGCAGTCAAGGGGAACTCAGGTTCATACACACAGGTCACTTCTCTTCTATGATTTTATGCAGAGAGGAAACTCTGCTGTTCTGGGGGAAGGGTGGTAGGACTGTTATCCTAGCACCTAGCAAAGGAACTGCTTCCTGATAGCTGTCAGGTTTGTGCTGGAACCATGAGGCCGTTCATATTGGTTGGTGCTAAGAAACCAAACTTTTATTTTGTTTAGCTTAAGTAACACTAAATGGTACTTGGTGAGATATCAGCCTTTTACAACAGTGTACATATAAACTCAGGATTATGTTCCACTGAAGTGAAGCTCAATTAACGCCAAGTTTATGTGTTTAGGATTGCAGACCTAAGTAACTTCCAGGGGAAGCTGTAGGTGATTCATAAAAGTTGCTCACCACATTAATAATAACCATGCCCTGTAGCCATGCCTCTAAGTAATATTACTCAGTGCAATGGAATTTAATTCTCAGTTATTCTCAGTAAACACAATGGACTACACCAGCAGTTTCTTGGTTTGCCTCCACTGTTTTCCAGTCCACTTTGTCAGACTGATGGTATGGAGCAACTTGTTAAGGACAAGCAAATCAGAAACAGAAGCAGTGCTAGTTGGAGCAACCGCAGGCCTGCTTCTTTGTCTTCTCATCTGCTCAACTCTTATATGTTCAGATATTTAATAAATGCATATTGGTATATACTCCAAATAAACACAAGATCATCATAGGAGCTAAAGATCTATGTATACAATAGGGCAATTTAAAAAGAACATAAAGAATTGATTTGTAGTATCCTCAGTGCTGTATGTTTATCTCATACAGAGACAAGCACACCAATCAAAAGTCACAGGGTGGTTAAATAAACTGCAGGAAGTTGTATTCCTGTCTTCATGTTTATCAATAATGGAATAAGAGGAAGATATATCCCAATAGGATCCAATGATCTGAATCCTGTTGCTACTCCTACCTAAAGAAGACCTATTAAATTAACTAGATTTACCTATCTGTTGACTTTGTTGTTGTGTGCCTTCAACTTATTTTCGACTTATGGTGACCCTAAGGCAAACATATTAAGGGTTTTCTTGGCAAGATTGGTTCAGAGGGGGTTTGCCTTTGCCTTCCTCTAAAGCTGAGAGAGTGTGACCTGCTCAAGATCACCCAGTGGGTTTCCATGACTGAGCAGGGAATTGAACCTAGGCCATTTCCACACTACACTGTTATAGTGCTATTACTCCACTTTGTTATAGTGCTATTACTCCAGTGCTGTTACTCCACCTCAAAGGCCCCTCCCTAAACTGCAAACCCCAGGATTCCATAGGATGTTGAAAATGGAATAATGGCAGTGTAACAGTCTAGTGTGGAAATGGCCCTAGTCTTCAGCGTCATAGTCCAACGCTCAGAGCATTGCAACATGCTACCATTCAACAAATCATTGAATGGTTTACTCTGCTTGAGATTAACCAGCATGATTCCAGCCAAATGTTTTCACAAGATAAATAAAATAAAACCAAGAGTGAAGAAAATGTTTTTCTTTTCATTTTTTTTAATGAATTTAAATATAATATCCATTAGTAACATCAAGGTGTTCACTGGCAGGCAAGTAATAGTTTAGGTAACTTATTATTTTCTCATCATAAATATAGATTGCTTTTTTTTGTATACATTAAAAGTACCATTTTTAAAAATGTTACCAGCATATTTATAATTTAAAAGGAAAGAAACACCACAGTTCTCCAGGACTTGGCATAAGGCACCTGATCCTGGGGAAAAGAGCCTTGGAACTTTATATATTCATTAAACTGGAGATGTTAAAATGTCTAATTTAGTTGTTGTCAGTTGGGTTTCCAGCTTGGTTAGTGGGCTGCTCCCCTGTCTTTAACACTATGCCAAACATGCTGAAATTAAGCCAATAATGCTTTTTCCTGGCAGAGGAATAAATACCAGCCTCCTGTCTACAGACCAGCCTGATGCTAAAGACACTGGAGCAGGGCCACTGACAAAGCTGGCAACCCTAAGGAGAGCCTGGCAAATTCCTTTCTTCAGATTGCAACTCCCAGAATCACCCATCCAGCGTGGGGCACACAGGCTGGGGGATTCTGGGAGCTACAGTCCAAAGGGAACTCGTCCAAGCCTCTGGTAAGGCAAACTGCCTCATATTCAAGTCAAATTATTGGTATTTTTGGCTCAGTATGTTTTAATCTGTCCGACTGGCAGTGGTTTGCCACACTCTCCGACTGAAAAAGGCCTTCTCCATCATCTATTACCAGACCCTTCTGACTGGAGATGGTGCTATTAGCATGCTGAGCATTTGCTCCTCCACAGAATTCTTGCAGACTAGCTCAAGGAAATCCAGGAAGCAAAGTCAGAAAGGCCTTATTCTGCCACTGCCCATCCACCCCCCATCCCCAGTTCTCCACACAACGAGAACTGTAGATGAGCAAGTGTTTACCCAGAGATTTGGTTCCCTTGGAATGAGTTACTGAAGCTTATGAGCATTTCTGTGAGATACAATTTATTTACACATACCCACACAAGCTGAGCACAGATAGGGATTTGCAGCATTAGCATCTGAACAGACATATCTCCTCCATTTGGTGTCTAGGGAGGGTTCCTACTTCCTAGAGATGCCTCTGAAGCTCCAGCTAAGCTCTCTCGCCTCCATTCTGATCATGTCTGGGTATAACCCTAGCTACAACTCTGTCTGCCTGAAACACTAAAACTTTCTCAAACTATTTCATGTCATCTCTGGCAAAGAATGGGAAAACTTAAGTCCTCCCCGCCAGAGGAGTGGTCTGTGTGCGAGGTATTCTAAATGCCCCATCCTTAAACTGGAAATCCTAAGATTCCACAGGATGTTGCCATGGCAGATGAAGTGGAATTGCTGTTATAACTGTGTAGCTTGAACACTTAAGCAGTAGCATCTCTACTGTCCGAATTCCAAGCCTACAATCACAGAATCAGAGAGTTGTAAGTGACTTCCAACAAAACTGAGAAGTTATTTTAAACATAGTTTCTTTCCATTACAGTCCAAGGCTCAAAAGTAATTAACTGCCATTGTAAATCACATTTTTTTCTAAGATGATCGTTCTCCTTTTTTAAAATAATTAAATAGTCATCATCTTGAGCAGCCTTTAAACACCTGAATGCTACAAGTTATTGTCCTGTGGTATAAAACACTTTCTCTTCCCATCCAACTCATTGTTTCATCAACATCCATAAGAAGCAAAAGGCAGCAGCCTAAGCCAGCCACTGAGCTATGTGATATTCCTTCCCTGTCCTTTAGTGATGCTCCACCTGCCTAACTATAAAAGTGGCTTCAAAACTAAGCATTACACCACAAAAGGAGTGAAGTTATCCATTGTTAACCTGAGGTAATAATATAGTGGAATTATACCCTTTGGGGCAAAAATAATTAATTGAAGGAACTAGTTGTTTGTAACTAGTTACTTCCAAGCACATATCTTGAGGTTATCTGACTCAGAACCTCATCTCTTTACAGTCTAAAAGAGTAGTACACACCTTGGTTGATCATAAGATGGAACTACGCTTCACAATAACTTTCTGGTTGGTTAGATTATGAAAAACCATAGGATGACCTCAGAAAATATTTAGGACATAAAATCTAACCACACTGGGGAGTTGCTTTTATAGCAATCTGAATCCATTGGAAAGGCCATTTCTGAACTTGAGCAGCCTATACGAACTAGAGTGAACCAAGTACACACCTGTTCAGCCATCAAGTGCAGAGACTCTGCTTTGATCCCTGGCTAACATCACGAATCTTATTTATTACTAACACTGAGTTACATTTTTATCCTCCCTTCCATACAATGAACTCTGGGTGCCATATATTCATGCCCCTCAAAGTGGTGGTCTGTAGACTGGTGGCTTTCTGCAAGTTACTGCCTGCCAGTCCACAAAATTTTTCCAGGAAAGAACGTTTATCAGCACTAAGATGGTAATGGTCCCTGGCACACTGGAAAGAAAACCCGATATGAGATAGCTTAAAAACCACTGGTGTACACGACATACCTCCTCCCCTACTGCTGAAGTAGGTTAGACTGAGGCAGATAGTTCCTCGCCCAAGATCATCCAGTTGAGTTTCACGGCTCACAGGGGGAAAAACCCTGATTCTCCCAAGCCACCATCCCACACTTTTAGGTGTAGGTGACTTTGGGAAACAGGGGGGAGGGATACTTTTCAGTCTCAGGTTTTTAACATGTCACCCAAGTCCTCAGAATAGGGTAAGTAACTAATTATTTGTAACTAATTACTTCCTCAGATGAAAACTGGGACCCAAGTGCCCGAATAACATCAAAATGTGGTCAAGACGGCAAAGATTTTTAATGAGGAAGAACAGACAAGCCAGGAGAGGCTGCAGCAGTTTTCTTTTGCCTGAGCCAGCTGGGAAGGGTAAGATTCTGCTCCGCTCCGCTGCCCTCCCCCTGGCTGAGTTAATTGAGTACAAACTACTTCTGTACTTTGAACTCAGCTTGCAGCAATTGAAGTAAGCTGAGAAGAATGGGAGAAAAAGGATGAGGAGAAGAAATGGAGATATTTTAAAAGCAGCTGGAGTCAGGACTGTCCCTCCCACATCCAGGACAGTAGGAGGGGATGGGCAACCTTTAAAAAAAAAAATTAAAAATGGTGTCTTCCACTTCCAATTTCATTTTTTCATTTTAGGGGGTGAGGGCCTGCTATCTTCTAAAGCACTAAACTAAAGTTTTTCGGCAAAACAGAACTTCAAGGCAGGGGCATTTGGGAGGTTCAGAGGAATCCACAAGGTGCAACCAACTGACTTTGAGGACCAAATGCAGCCAAAAGTATGCAAAAGAGGTGTCTCAAGAATGTCATGAAACAACCCAACACTTTGGCAAACAGTCTGTAGACTGACTAATTATGAAACATAAAGAGCCTAACCTGCATTGTGCTTTGTGCAGGTCTCACAATAGTTCCACCGAACAGATGCTGGAGCTGTATAGTTCAGGGTGCTCTGTTCCCCTCCCAGCTTCTTTGGAAACCTACTGAGAGGCCCTTGTTACACTAAAGTAACTAACACACATGGGAAAAGATACCCATGACATCTTTAAGAAAACAAAACAAAAAAACCTGGCAGATAAAATATTTTGAGAAGACAACAAACATACAAAATCTAGAGGGAGAACTGAAGTATGTTGTCTCTTGCAGGAAACAAAGAGATTTACAGAACAATTGTGACATAAGATTTTGTGGATTACAGAGTCCACTAAAACATATACCACCACAACAAATTTGTTAAGTTCTTACAGGTGCCACAGAACGAGCATATATGTGAGGCTAACACACAGGCAGAGCATGGGAATGCTAAAGTATTTTACACTACAACTCCATGCTGGTGGGGGTAGGGTGGATTTGTGAGAGTTGGAGTCCAACTCTATGTTACACAGGTAACTTTTCAGGCAGTCCTTCACAAAGGCAAAGTGAGCTTGCATGATACTTTGAGTCAAGGGGCCATAGGAGGACAGAAGCAATTAACTGCTACCAAAAAAAAAAAAAAAAGGCCTCACGTAGATACCTGCTATCATCAGTCAGGCAGTAAGTGCCTGAAAACGGTGGTGCTCCCAAACTGTCACTTATATTACTGTGCTGCTCATCACTGGTGAAAGATTGAGAGAATCACCATCCCAGGCAATATGCATAGGGAGGAGGAGGAGCTGGGACAGAAAGAACACTTAAAAGAACCGGGCTGGGCAGCATGAAGAAATCCTACTGCCTAGTTATGGGAAACAGAGAGCCCAGCATGGCATGGTGTTCTGAGAGACTATGACTCTGGAGACCGCAGTGTGAATCCCTGCTTGGCCATGGTAACCTATTGGGTGACCTTGAACAATTCATACCCTCTGCGAGAGAGGCAAAGGCAACTCCTCTTCTGAACAAATCTTGCCAAGAAAATCCCGTGATAATGGGGGTCATCTTACGATTGCCATAAGCTGGAAACAACCTGATGGCACACAACAACAAAGCTATGGGAAACTCGGTTTAGTAACCTGGTTGCTTTCTGGTCCTTTAAGGGGATGTCTGAAACCTCAGCCATTTCCGCACTCTACTATTATAGTGCTCTCATTCAACTTTCAACATCCTATGGAATCCTGGGACTTGTAGTTTAGGGAGAGGCATTTAGAATTCTCAGCCAGAGAGCTCTTTGGCCTCAGTAAATTACAAAAGCCCAGAATGCCACAGGATGTTAAAAGTGGAATAACAGCACTGTAACACTGTAGTGCGGAAATGGCCCTCCTCCCCTGGGAAAATTATATGCTTGCTTAATAACAAGGGTTGAAAGATGTTGCTGTTTCTTTAAAAAAAAACAACACTATGTCTTGGCCAGGGGTTGGGATGGGTGGATTTAATAGCAGGATTTTCTACTAGCTCAGAATCTGCCATTTGTTAGTCTGTAATTGCTTAGACCTCTTTCAGGACAATCCAATAAGTTTAAGCCAAGAATGAGTAGACTTCAGACTTCTTGGGATGGAAATTTTTCTCTTTGCTACATTGTTTAGTGTCTAACAAGAAAACCATCACAGGCCTCTGAGAGCCAGCAACGGGGAGCCTGACGCAAAAGACAAACATTTTGAACTGACAAATTTGGAGTGCAAGCTCCAAATTGGAGGATGAGAAGTCAGTGCAGCTCACAGTGCTCCCAAAGAGAAATCTGAACCAGTTGCCTCGCACTTTCTTCATTTCAGCCATATGATTCAGGAGAGAAAGGGCAGTTTGGATATCATCACTGTGAAATTATTGAGAGTCAGAAATCTTAAAACATCATCTGCTCATCATCCCAGTCAACCCAGATCTGCCTTCTTCCCATCTCTACTTTAATCAGAACTTTAAAAAGTTTCCAAACTATTTTAAAAAGTAATTGGTTACAACAGAAAGGCCAGTAGTTAGTTACCATGTTATCGTTACCTTTTTCTTTAAAAAAGTAGCTGATTATTTTCCTGCTATTTAAAGGTATTGAAAACAGATGCCTTTACTTTAAAAAAATATCAGATCTCTACCAGAAACTAGCCTGTACTGTAAAACAAACGACTCTTATAACTGTAAATGTAACCAAAATTGCAAGAGTTACACTGCTATTTTAGCATAACTTAAGAGCGCCACCATCTTTACTATACATTTTATAGCAGTCTGAGGCCTCCTCAGCTGCAGGACCATGTGATTTGTCATTTGGGGCGGTACTTCTCTTCTTGAGAGCTTTAGCAAACTTCATCACTCAACTACAGTGCTAGAGTTCTTTAACAGGGAATACTAAGTACTTTGATACTGTTGCTGTGTGCCTTAAAGTCATTCCAACTTATGGTGACCCTAAGGCAAACCTATCACAGGTTTTACTTGGCAAGATATTCGTTCAGAGGAGATGTGCCTTTGCCTTCCTCTGAGGCTTAGAGAGTGTGATACACCCAAGGTCACCCAGTGGGTTTCCATAGCTGAGCGAGAATTCAAACCCTGGTTTCCAGGATGCTAGGCCAGTGCTCAAACAACTATTCCATGCTGGCTCTTCTAAGCACCTCAGTAAACTACAAGTTCCAGGATTCCATAAGATGAAGCCAACATATTTTATAGAGACTCTCTTGATTGTGCAGTGTATTTGACCCTATCTTTTGGTTGAAGTAGATTAGTTATATGTAACATGTTCTTTGTAACTAATTAGTTCCCAGCTCTGAATGTGTAGGCGGAGTGTTCCTCCCCACACACAACTTCTTCTGAAAAGTGCCACTGGCTACTTAGCTTAGGAGTGCCCTACTTCCCACGCAGACCCTTTTCCCATCATTGGCTTTTCAAAGAGACCCAAGGAGGCACCTGATCCCATCTGATCTTGGAAGCTAAGCAGGGTCAGTTCTGGTGAGTACTTGGCTGGGAGACTGCCAACAAACACCAGGTGCTGTAGGCCATTTCCACCCTACACTGTTACAGTGCGATAATTTCACTTTCAACATTCTTGGGGGAATTCTGGGGTTTGCAGTTTCCTGAGGCCAAAGAGCTATCTGGCTGAGAATGGTAAAGCTCCCTCCCTAAACCGCAAACCCCAGGATTCCGTGGGATGTTGAAAGCGGAGTAATCGGCCCGTAACACCGTGGTGCGGGTGGCCTCCACTGCAGAGAAAGAAAGTGGCGAAACTGCCTCCTCGTATTGCTCGACTAAGAAAACCCTACAAAGAATTTATGGGGTCGCTCTGACTCGGACAGGCGGCCTGAAGCCACACACGCGGCGGGGGCTCGCACACAAAGGCCGGCGTTGGAGCAAAAGGGAGCCTCCGTCGCCAGGAGCCTCGGTCGCCATCTGTTCCTCGACTGAAGGGCCATTAAAGGAAGAATCATGCAGCCGCGCGCCGATCGGCGAGGACGGCCGAGACGGCCGCCAGGCACAATGATTCATCGACGTTAATGTCAGGGAGCTTTGTCAAAAGCGGGACGTCGCTGCCGCAAGGCGCGGCGTGGAGTAATTTGGGGAAATTTCATCTCGATTCATTTTTACGGTTTCATTAAACAAATCACTTTCCTAACGACGCCTCCCCCGTGCTCCCCGCTCCTCTGGCTTCTCCATTAGCCCCTTTCCCACCTGCCAGCCCCCAAAGGGAGGCGAGGGGCCTCCCCTCTTTCTTCCGTCCCACACAAGGAGGGAAAGGACCGGGCAGCCGGGCAGCAGGAGCCTTCCGGGGAGCCCGGCGCGCGCCCCGACGCAGCGCGATCATTACCGCAACAGAGCGGCGAGGCCGGGGTTGTTTCCCGTTAAGCAGCCGTCCGGATCCAGCCATTTGCTGGTGGGACGAGAAGCAAATAGCCGGCGTCGAGGAAGTTGTCGCTTTGGCCCTGCCTGCGCCATAGCCTTTGCACGCCAGCCAGGGTGCACGGGCAGCCCTCCCCGTTTGCCGGTTTCACTTTTTCGGATTTGATTACTCGGGGATTCTTTGCTGGCACCTCTGCCGCCTCCCTCTGCCATTTTTAATAGGGACTGCAAGCCTCCTGAGACCGAGAAACGGCGAACGAGGCTTGGAAGTCCCTATTAAAAATGATGTGGGGCAGCAGGGGAGGGGGCAGTGAGCCCCGCCAGTCGCCCGCTTCTGCCTCCGTGAAGGAACCCTGATGCCTCAAAGGAATCCCGGGTGGGTTGAAGGTGGTGATCAGGCTTTTTGTGTGTGTTGAATATGGTTTGGGAGGCCCTGGAGTTATTCATGGGTTTTCCATTTTCACAGGGGTTGTGTGCCCCCAACCCTAGTGAATGTGGAGGGACTACTGTACTTCCTCATACACACCTCTCCCTGTGTATTTTGAAAGAACAGGAGGATGGGCTGGGCTGCCACAAGTATTTATTGGGAGAATCAATCTACAGGGCGAGGGCAGAGGCCCCCTCACCCTTCATCCCTATTCTCTCCTCCTGTGTTTTGTAAGTAGATAGAAAGGAGTACAGTATAGTGGTCTGAGCGTTGGCCCATGACCCTAGAGACCAGGGTTCAATGCCCTGCTCAGCAATGAAAGCCCAATGGGTGCCCTTGGGGGCATCACGCACACTCAGCCCCAGAAAACCGCTTGATAGTTTCACCTTAGGGTCTCCTTAAGTCAGGAAAGACTTGAAGGCTCATAGCAACAGCAATCTAGGAGAACATGAGAACCAGCGCGGTATAGCGATTTGAGTGCTGGATTCAAACTCTGAGAGACTGGAGTTCAAATTCCACTCAGCTGCAGAAACTCACTGGATATTATTAGTGAAAACTGTTGAGAGAGCTCCAGTTCCTTTAAGGGTTGTATAGAAAGGGGAACTTAAGTAGGTGTTGCTTGTCACAGGCGAGATAACAAGCAATACCTGATGAAATTCCCTTTTCTGCACAGCCCCTTATATGTTCTCCTTGAAGTCACCACAAGCTGGAAAAGACTTGAAGGTGAACAACGACCATGAGAACAAGGCCTCATATTGTGTTAGCTTCAGACCTCCAAAAAGCAAGGTATCCGCCCTGTGAACATATAGGTGGTGTTTTGTGTACTCAACTATTCATCCATCAAACCCAGTAGCATCTATTCTGACTATCTGTAGCTCTCTGGGGTACTTCTTTTGTGGCAAATTTAAGAGGTTATAATGAACTGTTTGGGTTTCTAAAGATTGTTAGCATGTATTATTGCCATGATGTACCAATAAGTATTCTTGGTTTTGTATTGCTGTTCTTATGTTGTGAGCTGGTTTGGGTACATGGCATGCAAAAGCATTGCAGAAATCAAAGTGATGGCAACCGTAATGCTGTTGTTCCTGCTGCTGCTGTTAAGGATGACAGAAACATCAATGGAAACAGCAACCATGAAGGGCATGGGGGACTATTATGCTCCCCCTGCTCACATGTTTTCCGTATCATTAGAAAGCCCATGAACAGGGCTTCGCTTGCCTGCATATTTGTTTGCTTGCTTTGCTGCCTATCTCCCAATATAAAAGTCTAGGCAGCTTATAGTATAGAATTAAAATGAAGTAAGTTAAAGCAATATATGGTACAAACTTTTAAAAAACATTAAATAGAGCTTCATATTAAATAGACCCTCAAAACAATTCTGTTGTCCTGTAACCAGTGAAACAAAGTGTCCACAATTTAGGATCATACCAAGAATTTCGTAGTGTCCCCCATTCCTTGCAAATGGAAAATATAGTTGTGGTCTTTGAGTGAAGAAAAATGAATGTCTAAACTAACTTCTACTAAAAGGTTAGAAGTCAGAGAGTATTTATTCCTGAACATGAGGAATGACTAGAATCATTGCTAAATCATGGAAGAAGTGAGTACCACCATAGTGACCTTTCCATTTCTCCATCCCTCTAGTCCCTGCGTTCACCTCCTCCCATATATTCATGCTCAGTTTCTCAGACTCCTTCCTTGAGTGCCACCACCTAGTCAGATCTGGCAGGTGGCTGCTAACTGGAGTGTTTTCATTTATATCATTTAACTGCGCTTTAAAAACCATTGTAAATTACTGTTTTAATGAGTTTGCTTGTTAAAGGTTTGTACTATCCCTCTTTTAACTGTATTATTTTTTTCATTCGAATTGTGAATTGCCTTGGGTTCCATACTGGGAGAAAGGTGGGATATTTATTTAATTAATTAATTCTAAAATAAAATAAGGGGGCCATCCCAGTTGTACAGTTGGAATATCAAGGAGATCGATAGCAGGCAAGGAGGTGCGTTATTTTCTCAGGTGTTTCAGTTAACCTTAGAGATTACTTTAGTTCTTAGGGAAGTGGCAAGGTCCACACATTGACATATTAGTGTCTATCCATGCATGACTGCATTGACTTCTTTTTGTTGTAGTGGCTACCTGTTGTCTTTTTATCACTTCCTATTATGTTCTTAAGTATGGGCCCAGGGACCTTTGGTGATAAGTCAGGATAGATATGAGGGAAACAAAGAAGAGTCTGCCCTCTCAGTACTCCATGAATATCAAGGTCTCCCTTCTCATTTTCACTGCTTAATAAAAGCTGCAAATCAGCACACTATAAGCCTAACAATAACAATAAAATCCAAAAACCCATTAAATTCAAGCATTCAGGCAAAATAAGGAAAGGCAAGATGGCACTGGTGTTGAAGGTTTTACATAATCTAAATCTTGTTTCACTTGTGGGATATAAGAGTTTTAACTATACTAGACTCTCTTAATCCCTGTTCTCAGGGCTGTGGCATACTTTAAGAGACAGCTGTCTTTCTCAGATGTGCATCAAAGGTCTGGAAGCCAGAGATGCATGTGTATCCCTGTGCATTTGTAGAGAAGGGCTCAGGGCTGGTGAACCATGCTTGGCAATGTGCAAGCCCACTGCTAGTCTCCCTGTCAAGCGTTATGGAACTTGCTCTTTGCATATGTCATTCGTTGGTTCTTAGCCTTTGGTTTTGTGTGTCAAGTTCAAGAAGCCCCATTCCAGCATGGCCAGTGTTCAGGGACTCTGGGAGTTGAAGCCCCAAACATATGGAAAGACAAAGGTTGGGAATCTTTGGTGTAGTGAGCAATGAGGAAAAAACACCTGCTATGCAAAGGCTGAAATGCATATTGTGACGATACCTCTATTAGAGAAAGCAAGAAGGGCACAAAATGTGTGCGGTCCCTTCAGATTTTTTGATCGGGCGAAATGATACAAAAAACAAATGGGATTGGAAAAACAAGGAGAGGGGAAGATTTATCTTAAAGGCAGGTTGTCTCAAAATGGGGTAAAGAGTTTTCAGACCCTTAAATTGGACTCATCAGGTAATGTGATAGTACTGGGTTTCAGTACTACCCAGTTCCCTTCCTGGGAAAAGGAGAAGCAATAAAGTTGGATGTTCTATTTTGAAAATAGAACTCCACACTTGTAAACTCAGAATGATCTCCATCCTCTGTGAAGCTCATAGGCTGCTTTATCAAAGGAAAACAGAGATTATCTAGAGATAATCAAAAAAAGCCATACTAGGTAGTTTTACCTAGTGGCTGGAGGAGATGCCCATGTACACACACCTGTCAGAGAATGAAGTCCCACTTTTAGGTGACATACAATTTTCATCCTGTAGTGGAGGATCCCATTGCTGAACAATAGGATCCTCCAGCTGATACAAACAGCAGTGGTGGGTATGCTGCTATCAAGAAAATCTCCAGTATCCAAGCAAGCTTGGACTGAACACTGAAAAATCAAGCCAGTAAGGAACTCATTCTGTGATTTATAGGAGTTGTTGAAATAAATGTTGCGCCTTTAGCCATCTCCTGCAGCTTTGCCTGCTAATCTTCATATTTGTGGGAGGATACTCTAGACAGTTTGATTCAATAGGCTATAGGGGTGTTTTGGCTAGTGCTCATTGACCATCTGATAACAGAGTGCTTGACTTAAGCACATTTTTTAAAGGAGCTGTGTGTGTCAAGGCAGGTTGTCTAGGCTTGGGTTCATTAACGCTGCACAAGCAGGATTAGTGAGAATCCCTGCTGTTGCGACCAGGAACACTTTTTCCATTTCGCATTTACAGGGGAATGAATTAGACAAATTGCCAAATATGCATGGAGGAGGAAATGCTAGCTTTCATACTTGGTAACACTAGAAGCTACTATATATGAGATCAAATCACTGATTGGTGTATCTAGCTCAGTTTACTCAGAGCAAGAGCAACTGTTTCGGAAAGGGGTCATTTGTTAGTCTTACCTAGAGATGCTTGGCACTGGACCGGGAACTTTGTGCAAGCAAGGCATGTGGAGATCTGGACTCACCCAACTGTCAGGCCTTGTTTTCTCTCTGGCGTGGTCTGTTTGGCAGGTATCACATGAGGCAGGGAGGGAAATGTCAGACAAATGGCAGCAAAGCGTTGTGCCCAGAAGACTGTAGGCAGGCTATTCTGGAGTCAATACACAGTATAGTAGGCATCGGCAGAATAAAGGTAAGGAAGTTTTGACCCTCCTCGTGTTTGATACTACAACTCCCCAAATGCCTGGGCAGGGCTTCTGTCCAAAATATCTAAAGGACCAAAGACTTCCCTTTCCTGGGGCAGATCCTTCAACAGCAAAGGATGGAGACAGGCTCTCAAGAAAGAAGTCTCTGGAATGAGACTCATCTTTGTTACCTTTGTAACAATCACAGAAAACCAACCCTGTTTTCATCTGTGGAGAAGGCACAGAAGCACTGAAGAAAGACCTTCATGAAGCAGCCTCCCACTAGAAGAGGAGGAAACAAAGTGTTTTGCATCTGGGAATGGATGGAGACAGATTATGGGTGAATCAAAGCTGGATGGAGGGGGCAATGTTTCTCATCTTCCATTTTGCTGTGAAAACAAAGTCCTCAGATGCTCAGATTGATAATTAGAGAGACCATGCAGACCATGTTAAACAGCCATGTGCTTTAACCTTAGTTTGAGTTAAGTAGAGTACACACAGCCCATGAGATCTGGAAGACATCCCTTAATCAGAGGGCTACATATAGTTGAAGGATTTGTTGAAAATATATCTTTATCATCACTTTGGGCTGCAGATTAGGAAAGAGGACAGAGGAGAAGCACATCCAAAAACAGAGTTCACATTCACTTCCCAGGTGGGCTTGCCTAGTAGCTGCTTTTAAAAGAAAAAAAAATCAGGTGTGAGGCATACTATTTAGCATGCTGGACACACAAAAATGGCACATCCAATATGTTAGCCAGAACAAAATCAGGCCAAGCTAAGAGCTGACTATGGAAGTCCTACCTGAAGTTGATATGGACTATAGTTGCCAGACTGGTTTTGGAATCAGGTGCCTGTAAATTTAATCCTGTATACATCTTGGAGCAAGACAAAGCTCTATAAAGTTCCGTCAAGTGGGATGAACCTGTCCTTCCTCGTCTTCCAAGCCTTCAGCTACAGACACCCCTTCCCAACACAGCTGTTGCCTTATTGATGGAGGGGGAGTGCCAAAGAGCACCCAGCTCCGTTCTTGGTGTCAGACACACCTAAGAGATAATAGCCATGCTGAAGCTAAAAGCTGAGATTTGGAAGCTGAGGAAGGACAGACACCTTTGTCTCACTTAACAGAACTCTACAGTACTGTACTTCATGCTGCTCCAAGATCTTTAAGGATCAAAGTTACAGGAGCCTCATCCCAGATCCAATCTGACAATCCTAATGCAACTTTCCTTTGTATTAGCATAGCAATTTAGTAGCCTTTGTTAGAAACATTCTTGGTAGTGCAGCAGGTAGGGAAGAGATCCTCTGTGCAGACATTATTAGCAGGCAGCTCCTTGCATAAAGAACAGACAGAATGGATCTCCCTATGCCATCCAACAGCACTTGGGTAACTTCAGCCACTCCCACTCAAAACTCTTTTAGGAGTCATCCCCTTTCTCAGAGGGTACAAAAAGCCGTTTCTGGCTTTATAGCACCACCTAATGAACAGAGCAGACTTGAGAAACTTGGCATGGGAAGTTTAGTTTGGGCTTGGAGCTCGGAATAAAGAAGCCCAGGTTTTCAGGCCAAACGGGGTCGCAGCAACCAATGCTATGGTCGGAGCAGTTCAAAGGCATGATGAACATGCAGTGTATTTGCATAATCTTAACTAAGGGCCCCTTGTTCGCACAAGGTTAAGCCCCAAAGATTGACTTTTTGTCCTTCGACACTACTTTGCATTGGGGCATTAATCCCAAAGCTCAAATCAGACTTTAATGTGAATAACTAAGTGGATGCTCCAGCTGCTCCAAAAAATCTCTCTCTCCTTCACTGTTCCTCCCCTTCCCTAGTTACTGACAGGGAGAGCTAGCCAAACCAGCATGCCTGCATGATGTTATTCAGTAGATTGGTGCAGTCACACACAGACACATACACATACAGGTGAAGAGAGGGGAAAGTGTCAATTTGTGTACCATTTCTCTCCACCTTAGATCTTATATGCTGAAGCCTGCAGTGCCTAGTAGCAGGACAGCCAGTCTGGAAAATTCAATAGCTACCGGAAACCCTCTCATTTTCTTTAAGACCTTGTATGTTCCCTTCTGAGTTCTTTCCCTGATACCACAGAAAGAGAAGGTGTAACTGGTCTTGAGTTGTGGATATTGTTGGAACTGCAACTCTAACCATTGCCTAGGCTGGCTAAGGCTGATGGGAGCTGTAGGGTCACACAGTGCCCCATCTATCTTCAACATAGTCCAGAAGTCTGTCTGCAAAGTGTGCACCCTCCAGTCATCCTACCTGGTATCTTTCTGGTACCATTTTATAGTGAGCCTTCCCTCTCTCTCTGACAACAAGGTGAACATTGTGTGGGCCTCCAGATATTGCTGATCTGCAACCACCAATATTCCTCTACACTGGCTAGGGTTGCTGGGATATACAGTCCATCAACACCTGAAAGACTGTGTGTTTCCCATCTAATATGGAAATCCTACCCCTACACACACACACACACCTCATAGCAGGACTGCTACTGAAATCAGCTGAGAGGTCACTGAGCAGCAAGAGACAGTCCCCATCCTTGAGGGAGGCAGTGTTTCTAGATGAACCCCATAGCACCTAGCATGCAAAGTAGAAATGTAAACAATGCAGCCTGGAAAGGCGTATGGAATGCCTCAGTGCAGGAAGACGGCCTAAAGTGCGCACACACGCGCGCGCGCACACACACACACACCATTCTTGCAGGGAAGGGAGATCTTTGAGTGCACGGAGAGTAAGAGCCAGCAAGGGTGACAATGCCACCAGGACCCTAAAGCCTCCTGGAACAGGGGACTGCCGATCACTTCCAACACTTCTTAGAGCAGGCTGCCAAAACCAGCTTAATCATTTTCCTAAATCCGGAGTTGATGTAATCCCCAGATCACAGAGAGTAACACCATAAATGCATCATCCCAGTGCTGTAACAGGGGCTCTAGCACACAAGCAGCTGTTCAACAAGCTTTATTGCTCGTTTGCCTATGCCTCTCCAGCAGTCCTTGCACTTCCCTGCATTTCCTAATGAGACGCTGCAAATGAGATTCAGGCGTGGGGGTGCACACATGTGCCTTCTCTCTTCTCTCTCTGCAAATGAGACTGGTATAGCAAACTTTGCAATTCAAAGTAGAGCCTACCAGCTGAAAAGATATCCCTTAGATAAACCAACAGAACAGCTAGTGGTTTTAGTACAGAGGCACATGCACTCACAGGCAGAAAAGGGATCAGCTAGAGAACTGGCTGAGAGCCAGTATCATGTAATGGTTTGAGCGCTGGATTCTGGAGATGAGGGCTTGAATCCCCACTCAGCCATGGAAACCTACTATATGACTGTGGGTAAGTCACATTCTCTCAGCCTCAGAGGAAGGCAACGACAAACCCTCTCTGAACAGACCTTGCCAAGAAAACCTGATATTGGGTTTGCCTTAAGGTCACCATATGTTGGAAATGATTTGAAGGCACACAAGAGCACTGGGTACATTTGAAGAAGTACCAACATTTTATGTTGTGCAAGAGCGGTGCCCCCCTGATCTTTTTGGTTGTGCAAGTCTCATTAGTCCTATCTGGTATAGCCAATGATGAGGAATGCTGGGAGTTGCAACCCAGTATCTGGAGGTCCACATTTTATCTACCTCTGTTGTAAAACCAACTTCCTTCCACCACTTCCTGCAAAAACAGGGACAGTGCTGTATTTAAACACTTAGAACAGCCACTTGGTTTGTCTGGTTTAGCCCTGAAGAATAGCTACAAGGCTATTCCATATCTGCTGATATAGGTAGGAAAGGGGAAAATCTAAGATATGTGTTGCATCAAGAGGCAAGCTGAAAAGGCCTCCTGCTTCTGACTGCTGCTAAATATGAGCCCACATTTATGCTTAAGCCATGTAAGCACAAGTGACATAAGAGTGAATGCCTTCACACATTTCTCAGCAGTCATGTTTGTAATGGATGCCAGGTTGTGGCACCAGTGCTCCTAAAGCAAACAAGAAGAGTGTGAACAACTAATTCAGGCCATTAAAATGCCTGTGTACTTAAATTTGGGAGACTTGATTGGGCTGTTGCTTCTCACTGTGTACGCAGAGATTAAGGACATGCATCCAGCATTGACAATGTCTGCATTTCCTATGGGAAATACCAATGTGACACTAATGTAAATACAGAAACAAAGCTACCACAAAAAGGGCAGTATTGTTTTTACTAGACAATTCATTCACTGGCTCCTACTCTACCTGAAATATTTATCTAGGGCCATTGAAGAGCAGAACTGGAAAAGTTACTTTCTTGTGCTACAATTCCCTGAAGGCTGGGGCCTTATACGAGTTCTTGTCCAAACAAGTGTATTTTCCAAGGATTATTGAAAGGATTATGAAAGCTCATGAACCTGTCTTCATTTCATCACCATAGACCCCTACGAGCACAATACATAAACTCAGATAACCCTAAAATACAGAACCCAAGAATCCAAGGATAATGCCCATCCAATCTTTCTGCTGTGGTACACCATAGTCACAAGCTAATTAATCACGCATCTCTGTTACTTTAGCTGCAGCAGTAATCCAACTTCTGTTTGAGTTTCCAACAAGAAAAGACAATCATCTCATATGATTTATTGACAGCGGATGTGTGCTTTAAGTTGGCAAGGCTTGGTCAAGTTCATGAAGAGCAGCCCTGCATTTTCCAGCTCTCAGGGTTGGTATAGTGATAGGTTATCCAGCTTATATTAAATCTAAAGCATACATGCTAAATCAGAAAAGGGAATCAAGTGTGCTGACCCAGGTTCACAGTCTGTTTGAAAAAGAGCTTTATTTTAAAATGATTATACAATCTGCAATCTGACATCAAAGTTGAAGTGTGGGTGAGGAAGAATAATTGAGTTTCAGGGTGAAGAGGAAAAGTGACTGATACCCCTGTCCTCATGATTATTCAGTTCAAGCTTAGTTCCTCTCTCACAAGTTCTTCAGCTACCATGTTTGCCAGCGTATAAGATGCACCAGCATATAAGACGCACCCCATTTATATGCCCGCAAATACGATTTGCCAATTTATAAGACACACTGGCATGTAAGATACACCCCATTTTCAGACAGTATTTTTGGGGGGGGGAAGTTAGTCTTATATGCCAGCAAATACTGTAGCTTTTAGTCCCACGTCCAGTGTATCTGAAGCGGGTTACAAAAAAAAAAGAGAATGTTCAGTATCCCAATGAGTTATGAAAAGAAAAAAAGGGCCAAAAGTCATCAAGATTTTTTTGAGCCTTAAAAAGCAGGTGGGTGCATGACTCATGTCTAGAACTTCTTTTCAAATAGTTTGTATAAACATCATGATGCAGAGATGCAAACTGGACAAAACTTCATACATACACACACAGAACAAATGAACTCCCACAGATTCCTGCAGGAACAATGAAGGCACTTGGTCCTGCTTACAAAGCTCCTGAAAATTAACCCCTTTCTATAATTTACTTAAGTGTAATGCTTTACAGGCCCCCCGTTTCTGGAATTACTATGGCAAAGGCAGAAGTGAACTGCTGCATCTCCAGGTGCTGGGTGGGACAGGACTCGTATCAGGAGGAAGCTCCAGATAAATACAGACACTTCCTGCCTATCAGCAAAGAACAAAAAAACAGCCCGCAGGCACACAGCAGAAAGGTGGACCAAATGCCAATGTTTGCAGTAGCAGCAAGCTTTTAGCAAAGGTTTATCATTCAAAAACTTGAAATGAATACTGTCATCTCATTACTGGATCACACCTTTTCCTTTTACAGAGCACCCCATCTTCTGAGGCTTGTCCACCTTTGTGAGGTGCAGGGTCAAAGTACAGATTACTCCTGCACCATTCTTGCAGGGCAAACACCCAACTCAGTGACTGATCAATTCCAGCATTTCTCGTGGATCTGTTATCTTCTCTCGAGGCTTCCCAGACAGCTTGCCCTTTGCCACTTCAGCAGCATCGATCTTCTCCCAATCCGAAAAGGATACAGGGCGGACCCCTGTCAATCAAAAAAGAAAAGAGAAGTAAAGATCAAAATCAACCCCCTTCCAATTAATCACACATGCAAACCACAAAAGCCCATATACCTTTCATGCACAGGCTTCTTCAGAATTAAAGGCATGCTTTGCACATCAATTACTAGGCAGACTCAAGAGTGCAGGTCAAATGAGATTAGTTATATCTTGGAAAATTCTTATAATAGCAGCACTCCACCTTGGGGGATGAAATGCCTTTGGTTCACTTAAAAATCCAGAATTGGCTTAGAGGGAACACACTAATTGAAAGTATTTAAAAATAATGACAGTAAAGGACCCAGGTGGGCTGTAGAACGCATTCCCAAGTACACTGGGGAGGGATCACTACAGAAATTATCCAAATTCAATAGTCTTTGTAGAAACAGAGCCAGTTCATATGGTTGTTTTCCAGGTTTCATATGTCACTGAGAAATTATCACAGCCTGGTTCCTTTTGGGACAGGGTGGTTGCACTTTTGCCATAGCTACAGTTTTGCAAGTCACTGCATTCTCATAGGTTTACTCATATGGACTACTTTACCCACCATTCATTATGGCTCTGCCACATAGCAAAGCAACCATATACCATCATCTGCTGAGAGTGTTGTGGTGCTGGTGTGCTTTCAAGTTGTTTCCAACTTATCATAGCGTTTTCTGGTGCTGAGAGGATGTGACATGCCCAAGGTCACCTAGTGGGTTTCTGTGGCTGCGTGTGGAATCAAATCCTGATCTCCAGGGTCGCAGTCCAAAGTTCAAACCACTACACCATGCTGGCTCTTGATGAAAGTGTATGTGCCCCCATTTAACTACTTCTGTACATGCAGTGGGAATTTGCAGTTTCCTGCAACATGGCCAAGTGTGATATACAGATGTGCTTGTATCATGTGTTGTACGGTTTAGCTACAAAAGAGAGAGAGAGAGACTGAGATCTGCTACATGAGACATGATTCTTAGAGCTGCAAGTTACTTCTTGCCTGCTATCTTCCCTTCAATTTGAGACATGTGAACAACAGCACAGCACTCTAACCCAGATATGCTCTGTCCTCCCCAAATGTTGTCTGACACTATGTGGCACAAACCTTCCATAACCCTCTGTCATTCAGAAACAAAAGAGAGCCCTAGGCTATCTATGCCAGAAAGTGATGAATGTCGTAGAATATGAGAAACATCTGCACAGAAGCTTAATTTGAGGCTACTAACAAGTTAGGGTAGGCAGAAAGGTTCATGATGGTCAACTGTTTCAGTTGTGTCTGTTTCCATAGGAAAGTTCCAAAACCACTGATCTAAACTGCACCAGAATCTACTCTTCAATACCCTGCTGGAGACACAGTCCACACACATTTGTGCTTGATATCAGAACAGGAAAGCAAATAGCCTCCAAAGAGACTGCAGACCATGGGCAATCAAGAAAAATAGGCACACAACAAAGATAGGAGTTAAAAGAGAGATCGCCAGGAGTGGAAAGGACATGGAAAGGAATCCAAGGCAAACTGTAATGCATTACTGCAAGGAAAGAACAAGGGATAGCTAGATGTCTTGGAAGCTAGAGTTCCAAGTCTTCATTATCTCCCACTAAACCGAGGATGGGCAAAGTGTGGCCACAGGCTGTTTCTGTCACCCTTAGCCCTCAAGCTTTCCCAAACACGTCCATTTCTCACCAAAAAAAAGGTGAGCTGCTTGCCCTAGAAGCATCCAGGAGCACCAACTGACCCTTTTAGCAGGCTTCAGAGGTCTCTAGCACAATTTACCATCAAACACCACAAGTTTTTCAGTCACAGAAGAGGATTTGTGGCTACTTAAGCCAGACTCCCAACTGTTCTGGCAGTATGGGGGCAACACACAATTTAATGCTCCCAAAGTTCATCAGCTGACCTTTCAAACTTGACAGTGAGCATGGGAGGAACAGTAAAATTTCATGCATTTATTGCTTAGATGTTGAAGGCACCTGTGAGGGAAGTAGAGGTGGATGGGTAGAGCAAGCTTATACCTTTTCACACTACTGCCAAAGAAAGCTTTCTAGATGCAAATTCTGAGTATCTGTACCCCATGAGCTTGATGCTCCAGGGACGAAGCACATTACTAAGCAAATGTACTCAGGAGTCACACTTGTTGCATTTAGGGAAGTCTGCTCCCTGGTAAGTGTGTTTAGGATTGCAGATTTAGAGGCTTTGCCAATAACTTTTCTTCAAAAGAGATTCTGACGTTCAAACATAGCTATTTTAGTGCAAGAGCATGAATGCAGGAAAAGGAGACTGTCAAAAGCACGTCTTCTAATGTTAATTAAAGCATACATTGAGAATCAAGGTCGTCCACTGCACCATCCTGAGTGCACTGGATCTCACCCATGTTCACAGGCTAAGCAGGATCAGGATTGCTTACTGCATGGTAGGGAGAGCACCAGGGATCTGCAAGTAGGGGGCACGGAAAGAAGTTTGCCCGCTCCCCTGGAGAACTGCTACCATTTGGCGTTGACAATACCAGGCTAGGTGGATCAATGGTGTGACCCAGTGTATCAGGTAACTTCCTACATCCTGTGTTCCATCAGGGTTGACTACAGCATCCCAACATAATTACAGAGAGAGATCACACAGCATCTTTACCTCGCGACTGAAGGATGCTTCTCACCAACTCAAAGCCTTCCTTGGCACCTGAAGCATCCAAGACACCAGACTGCAGATCCTCCAGCACAGACTGGGCTGTGTCAAAGCTATCATTCATCGTGGTGATGATTACACCCGTGGGCCCCCTCTTTACCCAGCCACTGCAGTAGAGCCCTGCAAAGTATAACACACACTGTCAGGCAGCCTAACCAATCTGGTCCACGTTCCTCACCTGGAACAGAGCCAGGCAATAGCTATGAACCTGCCATTTCCCCCCTTGGAGTCGGGATTATTGAAGCACTGGCTGAACACCTCCCCCTCACCCCCAAGGTCATTCAGGGACACATGCAGTTGTCACCAACCTGTTCCAGAAAGGCTCAATGTTTTTGTAATCGAGCAATTAGACTGAGCTTTTCTCAGTAGAAACATGTTGGGGACTGAGTCAGAGATGTAAAATTTCCAAAAATGTTGAAGCCATAGGGAAAAACAGTCCCCCTCACTTTTTAAAATGAAAAATGTAAATTTTATGTAAAAAAAAAAAGAAAAAAATGTTACTAGTATCCTTTACAGTTTGAAAAGCATTTTGATACTTTAGGAACATCAAATGAAGTATATACATACCATAATACAAATATATAATTTTGTTTGATGTATGATATATAAATACTCAGCATATTTGGTACAGTTTATTCAGAAAAAAGTTACAAGCAGAATTCCTCTTTTAATTTTTAATTCTTTTTTTGTTACAAATTGAACTACAAAGTCCTGAACTGCAAGGAACCTCTGCTTTTGCCATTTATTAGAAGTAGGCAAAAATCAATTAAAAAAACCCAGAAGAAATCATCAATGCTACTAAAACAAACAAAAGTATTGCCTCCTCTAGTCTTCAGTAGAGTCAAGCAGATACAAAGCTCCTTCCCATAGAAAGAAACTCAGAAAAGGAAAATCAAGACCAAGAATTACAATGACCAGAATGTGTATATTATGTGACATAAAAGTCTTCCTGTTCCACGGTTTTCAGAAATAATTTGGGGGAGTAGACATCTGGACACCTTCCCTTAAATATGCTATTCATGATTCTTAAATAAATAAAAAAAACAGAATCCATTTTTTTCAGTTTTTCCATGAAAACAAAGCTTCAGAAAAAAACAGGAAAAAAATTCCCCCTGAATTTTTCTGCCTTTTTTTTTTTTAAACGCAGGCCTTTGCATCACTATTGTGCCTTCCACCCTGCTCTTTTATCCTATAGCACAGGCATCACACAGCTACAGTTCTACTGACCTGGTGCCCCAAGCACTCTGCCCAAATTGTTGGGGATAATGCCTTGCTTGGGGTCAAAGGGTACAGCAGGGTCAATCGGAAGACTCTTGTAACCTATGCTGCTGAGAACCAGCCCACATATCATCTCCTCAACCTCTCCAGTGGGAACTGCTTTGGCAGTGTCTCCTGTACCCTGCAGAGTCCAGGAACGGAAAGGAAAGGAAAAGGAGAAAGATGTCAAGGTGAGCGAGAGCATCCTTTAACGCCAGCAGTGTCAGCCCAGGCTTCTTGGCCAGTTATAAGAAAGGGTCACCCACTGAAGCTAAGTGGTGGAGATACAGGACAGACAAAAGGAAGTACCACTCAGGACAACACACAATTAAGTCACTACCAGAAGAGATAGCTATGGCTGACAATTGGGACAGCTTTAAAAGGGGCCTCGATAAATTCATGGAGGATGCAGCTATAAATGGCTACTAGTCACAATGGCTACATTATCACCTCCAATATCAGGGGAGGTAGTCTCTGAGTGGGGCCTACATACCCTAATGGCATCAGATCCCATCTGATCTTGGAGGCTACGTGGTTGGTTCTTGGATGGTAGACCACCAATGAATACAAGGTGTTGTAGGCTGTATTTCAGAGGAAGGAACCAGCAAAACTACCTTCGTGTATTCTTTGCTTAAGAAAACCCTATGACATTCACGGGATCGATATAAGTCAACAGGTGACTTGAAGGCACGTACACACACAAGCTGGAGAGGATGGAAAAGAGGATCTGGCTGCATTCACATCCTACTGGTGGCCTTTCCAGAAGAGCCTGGATGGCCACAATCTGAAAAGAATGTTAGACTAAATAGGGCTTTGGTCTGATCCAACCACGACTCAGCTTATGTTCTTATGAGCAGGAAGCCTCCAGCATAAAAGCAATGCTAAATTTAAGCAACTGTGGACCTGACTCGAAGCCCCTACTCTAAAGTGGCCCATGCAAGCCACTGCCTTGTTTCTAAAGGAAAATTAGCTAACAGAGACAGTAGGTCCTTTATCTCAAAAGCAGAAGCAGAAGCTCCACCTTGGTCCAAGCTCCCATCAGCTAACTGGCAATCCCATTCCCTGTTGGGATTACCGATCAGCTGCATTGTTAGGATGTCCTCCTATCACAAATATCAATACCAAAAAATGGAAAGAAGTAGATCTCCAGAGACAGACAGTGCCAGCTTGCTGAGAAAGTCTGCCATTTTGGCTTGCAGAGAGCAGGCAGTTACACTGGTAGTTCTCATTAGACTGGGTGTATCAAGGTGCCCTGCACGTAATGCTGAAAGGCTCCTGGGCCCAAGGAATATCAGAGAAATCTCTAAAACTAAATGGGCACAGCAGACCTTGGAGAGACATGCTGGAGAGCAAAGGTGAGAGAGAAGAGGTAGGAAAAAACAGGGAGAGGCATCAAGAGGAAAAAGGAGCCCATACTTCCAACCTGGTGACAGCCATTCGGATCGCTCTTGCCTGCCTCCCGTCAGCCATGGGCAACACCTCTAGTGGGCTGCGCAAGAACTTCAGGCTCCACTCTCTGGAAGCAGAAGCCCAACGACTGGTCATCTCTTCCCCAGGGTCTTCCAAGGCTGTTTTGGCCATCAGCTCAGTCAGCCGTTTCCTAGGTCTGGGAATATCTGAAAATCACAAAAAGATGGCAGGAGCACAGTGGGCCCACCAGGATCAGAGTTCACTACGGAGTTATTTCAGATGGAAATTGAAGGAATACTCAGAAGGAAAGCTGTCTTTGCTTTACGCATATCTGAAAAGCTGATGAATTTCCATGGGATTCTGCACACCATCAGAAGATGAGCATGAGGGTTAAGACTCCATTAACTTCAGCAGCTGGTGCAGGGCTCAGGAACAGAACAGGAAGAAGAGGACAAGAGCACTCTCTCCTCCTCCCAGCCCCTACTCTCAAGTGCATCTCCTTGCAAAAGAGGAGCTACAAGTTACAACTATGTGAGGCACCAAGCTGAGGGCTTCTTTCTGATGACTAGTTCTCCTGACAGGGGAAAAAAAGAGGACAGTGCTCTACACAATGGCTCTTGGCTTTCCAAAACGTACAGTAAACTTCACTTTGATGCAGGGATGGGCATCACTGGCAAGTCCCATAGTATAAGGGAGTATATAATTTCTGTTTATTAGCTTGAAATCCTGGGGCCAATTTTCTCTCCCAGAGAACCTCCTAGAACTTCACTCAGTGCTAGCAATGCCCAAAAAACAAAAACCTGGAAGTCCACTTCTGTTTCTGAAATACAATCTTCTGGGTTTTTTTATGTTAAATCATGTAGGTAGTCCCGGTGACCTCTTTGAGGTGAGGCAACGTACCTGCTGGAAGGGGCAAGAAAAGGAAGGTCTGAAGAGGCTTGAGGGATCTAGGGATGCAAATGCAGCCTTCGATGGAGGAGGCATTGCATAAACTTTGCCCTCCTGCTTTAATGAGCTCCTGCGGACTTCTCTTTGAATTCAGCTCTAAGCATCCCTTAAGTCTGGATCCAACTCAAATATCTACACAGATTCTGATGAAATCTGAAGGGAAACTAGCGCCCTTTAATGAGGTAGAGGCCGAAGTGAAACCCTAATCAGAAAAAGCACAACCAGAACAAGGAGCAAACTGTCCCTTGTGACACATTCTTAACTCTCAGCAGTATATAAAGAAACAACTTTTCAAATTCATCCTCTAAGCTGTTTGATGTTCATTAAGTATGCACTATTATGAACAGTTTGAGAGTTCAGTTTACAAACGCGATGCTGATATTTGTGAGCCATCTTAAGCACTTTGTTTTGTTGTTGTTTTTTAATGGAAAGGCAGGATAAAAGTGTAGTAGTAATAAATTATATATTTATTTATTTATTATTTATTTATTATTAATATATATTCCTTTTTCAAAATATATCTCAAGTGAAAGCCAGCATGATCTGTTGGAACAGGGCTCTGGGAGATCAGAGTTAGAATCCCCGCTCAACCATGGAAACTCACTGGGTGACCTTGAGTAAGCCACACACTCTCAGCCTCAGAGGAAGGCAATGACAAACTTTTTCTGAATATGTCTTGCCAAGAAAACCCCATGATAGGGTCACCTTTGAGCCTCTGTAAGCTGGAAACAACTCAGAGGCACACAACAAATCTCAAATGTACTGTAGTTCCATCTTTAGAGACCAAAGTGAACCTGAAGTGGAAGATTTATGACTGGATACTCCTGAAGCCTTTTCTTTTGCTTAAAAATGCAGCTAGGGAAGAAAGCACGCAGACAATTTGGACTAGAGACATGAGACTGAGAAAAGTGTTAATCTGCGACACTTCTTTCATTTATATTGTCAACTTAAAATTGCTACGAGTTCTTCAAGAGGGAAGGTGTGGAGAAGACCTGCACAGTATTTTAAGAAGAGGGACAAGGGGGCAGGAGAAGAAGGAGAAAAATTATACTGAAAGGATTCATCACAGGACTCTCATAGGACATCTGCTTTGTCTCTGCCAATTTGGCTAAGCCAACACAATTTTCTTAAGTTACTCAAATTCAAGAAAGAAGGAAACTCCAGGTTTATAAACTTTGCCATTTTTGAGGTGGCAACAGCATTGTGCTTTTAGCCAAGGCTCTTTGGTTTTCCCTGCTTCAGTCTGTAATTAGCCCACTCTTTCAGTGCAAAAAGAAAACCTATTTTGGCTAGCTTAGTGAGGAAACAGAAGACTAAGCACAGTATTTATCTCTTTCTCCTTAATTAACGCTGTCTCTTCTACATACAAAACAACATTCTAACTTGCCTCTCCATGCACCCCTCTTGTTTGTTTTTTTCTTTGAGACTTGGAGAAAAGAGCACACACACATTCCCTAGAGCTACTCCACAGAGGAGCCTCAGGAAATCTCTGGCCTCCAGCCATCTCAAGGTTAGACAGCTGCTGTTGCAGCTCATTGCTCTTTGGAGTGCTTCGGCTCCCAACAGCATGCCCATGTCAGTCAGCTTATTGTTATAAAGAGACACTCTTGCTCAACAGGAACCCAAGTTAAAGGAGAAGATAAACTTAAGCTTGGTAACAGCATGGGAAATCCAACCACCTCAAGTCAAGACAAGGGTGTACTGCAGGTAATACAGGGCTAAGTGGTATAGTGGTTTAAGAGCTGGACTATGACTCTGGAGAATAGGATCTGAATCTCTGTGCAGCCACAGAAACCCACTGAGTGACCTTGGGCAAGTCACACTCTCAGCCTCAGAGGAAGGCAAAGGCAAACCCCCTCTGAAGAAATCTTGCCGAGAAAAACCCATGATAGGTCCACCTTAGGGTCACCATAAGATGGAAATGACCTGAAGGCAGGCAACAACAACAGTCATCATGGCAACTCTTGTAGAAGTCACAGGGAGAGGAATTCCCAGAAAGGAATTTCCCTTGGCCCAGTTCATTTTCACCAACTTATAATGTATAAAGCCATCTGAAAAGTGCTAGCTGATGAACAAAATTAAGGAAGCAGCAAGACTCCATAATCTGACCAAATGACACTCCCTCAGGCTGTTACTGGTTCAATCAAAGGGTGCCGTCTGGTTCAGAAAGGGCAAATAGATATTGTACACCAGGCAGAAGAAACTGTGGCCTTCTAGATCTCAGGTGTGAACTCCCAGAAGCCCCTGCCAGGATGGCCAATGAGGAGGCTATGTAGAGGCTGCAATACAAATTTCTGAAGAGCCAAAGGCTCTTTACACCTGCTGTACATCTTGGGACATGTTGGCAGCATGACCATGTGTCCTGCACTTTCACCAGAACCTAGCTTCTCCTTGCCCTCTTCCCTGGAATTGAGATCCAGGCCTCTCTTGCTCAAGCTCCACAGTTAGACCCTTTGGCTGCTGTTGATCATTTCCTGTTTCTAAAAACTGCTTTGGAGCATCTGAAACAGGATCAGGGAAAATAGATCTAAATGGCAAAGCCTGCCTCCAAGGCTTCTGGAGACCCAATTTCCCCTAGGGAAGAAACTATCTCCTCCACAGAGTAAGTGGAGGCGTGTGACCTGCTGAAATCCAGAGGAGGGCAGAAGGACCAACCTGTTTTGCACCACAGAATGCATTCCATGTGTTCAGGAGAGGGTTTTAGCCCTGCCACTCACTGACGCAGATACAAATACAGTTGTGAGGCATAACACTGCTGCCAATTCAACAGCAGCAATAGCATACTGGAGAGGCCACATAGTAGCCTGTGGGCTGGCCACCCCAACCTAAAAGCACACTCTGTATTTACATGGAAATGGAATCCTAGAACATATAACATACTTAAAAGAAAACTTTGTGAATATTCTCAGAGCATTCTGCTCAATACTCACTGCACCAGCTGGGATTAGAAAGAAGGTCTGTCAGGTCAGGAACGGCTTTGATAAAAACTGGAATCCCCAACACCATTCATTACAGAAACAAGCCTCTCTCTGATCCTCACCTTTGATAGCATCTCCAAGGCCTTTGAAGTCTGCAGGATTCAGGAAAGGTCTAGCACTAGGCAGGTTGATCATCTCTCGCAGCTCCTGGGGTTTCCAAACGGACAGAAACAAATTATCGCTCACTACTTTGTGTGCAGGAATTGCAGAGAAACACGTATAATTGCTAGGAGGTGGGCACATACAGATTTTCAACAGCAAAGAGTATTCAGTTCAGACATGCATTCATGTATATACATGTAAATACAGTCAGCCTTCCACATTACTAGGGTTAGGGGCACAGGACCCTCAGAAGTAGAAAAATATAAAAATGTGTGTGGGAAGGGGGACAAGGCATGGTGGGAGAACAGGCACCCACGGTCCAAACCAAGTCAGGGAAAGAAGAGGGAAAGAGGGTGGGTCAACATGGGGGCCATGTGAAAGAGGGCCTGGAGCGTCACGCGATTGCAAGGAGCGATCTGCACGACGCACTCACAATCGCACGACGCTCCAGGGGCCGATCGCACACCTTTTCATTTTCGGCTTCAGGGCCCCGTGTGCACTTACCTGCGTGTGGAGCCTCTGGAGCCGGGCCGGTCGCGCTTCCTGCCCCAGTGCAGCCTGGGAAGGTCCCAGGCTGCACTGCGGAAGGAAGAGGCGGGGCTCTCGTGTGAGCAGGCAGCTCATGCAGAGCTGAAGCAGCAGGGAAGGGAGACCCTCTCGGCAGAGGCTGCTCGCGCGATCCCAGCGCCGGAACAAGGGAAGGTTCAGAAAGGGCCTGAGAGAGGAATCAAACCCCAGTCCCCTAGAATCCTAATCCACCACTCAAACCACCATACCACGCCAGCTCTCCAGTCAGTGGCCTGCTGTAGTTTTAACACCAAACAGTGCCACGTTAATCCCTCCAAAGAAAATCACCTAGGGGAATTTTTACATGAGAACTAAGGTGAAGTCTTTCCAGTTCAAAAGCAAAAACACCCCCCTCAAAAAAAACCCACCCCTCATTTTATTTCATTTTATTTACCTTTATCGTGAAAGCAACCTGGAGGGGACCCCTCCTCCCTATAAGGCACACCCGCTTCACTTTGCTGCGGGCCAAGGCTGTGAGCGCATCTTCAGTGATGTCAGTTTTCTAGACGAGGGAAACAGATTGGGGATTGGGGGCAAGCAGCAAGGAAAGAAAAGAGAAGAGTTCACCCCATAGCCAACCACCTGTGTAAACCAACAGCTCCAATCTCTCTCCAAGGCAAAGCAATTTATACGCTGGGGTCAGCAACTATGGAACACTGGGGGACTACATTAATCCCCCAGGGAAACTTTCAGGGCTGCAGAACTCCCACTGAACCCCCATCATCAAACATTTTGCATCTCCAAATGCCCCCCAATACCCTCTAGGGAGTGTGGAGGGTTCTTAGCTACATTCTTAGGGTCAGGAGTAGCCTTTTAAAAAAATGGAAGTGACAGGAAGTCACTGCTGGTTTACTTCCAGTTTTAAAAAAGGTCTCCCTTGGTCTAAAATGTGCCACTCCTACAAATTTGTACTCAGGAAATTGCTTCTTGAGTACAAAACTGTAAAGCATTAAGTGACTTTCATAAACCATGGAGAAGGCATCCTTACAGATTCTGGAGCTTCCATATTTTGTGCGACTTCCTCTCTCTCTCTCTCTCTCTCTCTCCACATAGGTTCTTGTTCTTTTCCTTCGTGTTCCCCATCCTCCCCCACCATCACACACACACTTGTCTGCCTTGCTTGACCTCTATTTACTTGTTACACTTATATCCTGCCTTTCTTCCAATGACCTCAAGGTAGCATGCATGGTTTTCCTCCTCTCTACTGTATCCTCACAACAACACTGTGAGGTAAATTAGGTTGAGAGACATCCAGTGAGTTTCATAGCTCAATGGAGACCTGAACTTAGAAGTTCCAGGCCCAGGTATAATACTAACTATTCCACTACAACGGTCCTCTTTTGTCAAACAAACCAACAAACAGCCTTGAAGTTTCAAATAGTGCAGGAACAATAAACCAAGCAAAACAAGAATGTGCATGCCAACTATAATGCTCCTTGAGCACAGCAATAATATCAACACCGCTTACAGACAACACCAGATAGTTTCCGATGGCTTGCGTAGTTCTAACAAGAAATTGGAGGAATGGGGTGAGGTACTATACAGAAGAAAGAGAAAAGATCAGCAGTACACAACTAAAAGCAAATCTGGCACAAAGTAGGAGAGAAGTGAGTAATGCCCAAGAGTCAACTTCCCTGGGATGGCCCAACTCAAGATCGGGGTTGCTAGAGTGAAAATGAGAGGGCTCCTGTATCTTTAATGGCTGGGTTAATGAGGGAATTTCAGCAGGTGTTGCTTGTTACAAAAATTATCCATCTTGTCAAGTATGGTGCCCATCATAGGACTGGTGGACTTTAGAAGACTGCTTCACATTTTGCAGATACCTCAAGGAAATGTGAGGACAGACTGGTTGCCTCCTATTTCTTACCATCCTTGCTGTAGCGTGGTAGCCTATTTTGCAACAGATTTTTGTGATTCCACCAGAGCCTCCTACCTCCTCTGTTTCCAAATTCTAGGTGGCAGATGCAGGATTACAAACTCCTTGCAGAGCAAGGCAGAAGGACAGCTCTTTATCGGTGAGGCGACAGTCAAACAAGCTGCCAACAGTCAGCTTGTAGCTGCTTTTAATTAGACACTGACCAGCTCTGCCTTGATGCACCTCTCCCTCCATGCAGCCAAAGGGAGATCCCCCCCCCAGCAGTTTATGACTTTCGACCTTACTACCTTTCACTCTTTTAGCTTTCAACAATACGCTAGTGCTTTATCTCAACTTACCCTGAGAATTTCAAGAGGTGATAAGAGAATCCGTGCAACATCCAGAGCCACGTTCCCATGTCCCAGAACCACAGCCGTCTCACTGCTCAGATCTGGTTTCAGCTACAGAGGCAGAAACATTCCTCACAGCGGCCACTTTAACTATTTCTCAGTGTCCTATAATGTAGTGATTCCCAGCACTTGAACCAAGACAATCCACCATTAGAATGACTCCACTGCTTCAAGACTAGCCTGCATGGTTAACCAACAGGCCTTCTTCACTCTTCGTGCCTCTTAATTTGGCAACATCCCATCAAGAGGGTTCTTGCAAAGTCAGCCAGCCCAGAAGGGGTGGGAAAGGATTCATAAGACTTCTCACAGCCAGACAGCAATAAACAGTTAGAACTCAAAGCAATTACTAAGGTCCATGCCATAAAAAGCTATCTTCCCTATGTGCATGTCAGTTCTGGGTAGGAAAATATCCCACAAGGATACACATGTAGTCACCATCCCTCAAAAAACCACTGAAATGCACATAGTTGCATTTGTTCCATATTACCATTTCCACTCAGTTTTCCTACAAAGTAGTTACATCTGTGGCAAAATCATTTTCTGTCAGGTAGGAACATCATCTGCCCCCAAATGGCCACAGCAAACAGTGTTAGGGCCCACCCTCTCACCTTGGGTTGGATCCACAGCTCCCACAATACACATAAGTACTTGTTGCAGTTTAGCATTGTGTTAGTTACACTGACCTCCCATTCTTCCTTTAAAGACCTTAAAGTAAGTAGTATACACTGTTCTTCCCAGCCCCTCCTGGCCTTATAGTAGTGTCATGATAATTCAGTGAGTTTTGTTACAGAGAGGGGACTGGAATCTAGTCCTAGATCTCTGACCATGACACCATGCTGTTTTGTGTTTTATGAATTCTGGAAAATGTGTTTTAATTTCCCACCCTCTACTTTTTCTCTCTTCCTGGTGGCCTTCTGCAGACCTCAATGACAGAGAGGTTGCACACTTGGGGTGTTGGAGAGGATTACATATACTGCATAGAGAAGAAGCAGTGAAGGGCAATACAACTAGTAATATCAGAATGTCGTCTCCCATGTTCCAGTTATGCTGTGCTGTAGATGAGCAACCTGCAGTCCATGATTCTTTTATAATGGCTACTATTACCAGCAGTATTTCAGACGTGAAACTTTATTTCTGGACCTCGAGGGGCAAAGCTATATACCCACAGACACACCAACCTGTGCCAAAGTCATTTCAGTGCACATTTTGTGGCTTGAAAACTGCCATGCAGGTTTTCGAACAAATGATGGGTCATATACTTTTTACTTCCTGTACTCATGTAGACAGGAAAGCTCTGTGTGAAATGCCTCTTCTCCCCCATCTCAAAGGCAGAAGCATCCCCTCTAGCTTTCCTTATGGCACCTCTAAGAGAGGGAGCCAGCTAATCCCTTCTTATGGACGTGCAAATTGTTCACATTTGTAAATCTGAGCGGGATTTAATTTGACATCTGTTAATCTTTTCCAATTTCAGCCAGCCACTAAGCTGAAGCTCGATGGCTGTGTTCAAACATGTGGAAAGCCCAGTGAGGTGCATGTATGTGTATGCCCATGTATGTGCATCCACACAAGGGAACCTACATCCTTACATCTCTGTTCTCAGGCAGGCCGTTGTACCATCCCACAAATGCTCTGGCTGAATATACTCCTGCAAGGTCCTCCCCAGGAATTCCAAGCCTCCGGCTGTCCTCAGCTCCATAGCTCTGCAGAAAAAGGGAGGGGAAGGAGAGAACCACCCACATTTTAGAGCGGGTGAGTCAAAACCACACATGGCCAATTCCTTCAGATGTGAAAAGAATTCTTTCCTTCCACAGAGAGAAATACCTGCAGCAGAATACATGTTCAAAAGTATTTCCTTGGAGTCTTAAACCCACATAAGTTTGATGTGAACAAAAAGAACCAACACTACTGCTCCGTTTTTGCTTCTCTCTCTTTCTTTGTTAAAAACCTCCTGTGGATTTTGAATTCCTCTATCATAATGTTACTTACAGGTACACCTCCACAGGAACTGCTATGGGGGGGAGAGTTCCATTCTGACAGGTTTTCTATCACCAATCCAATAGACTGAGCCAAAACAGTCAGAGAACACTGTGCTTCTGGCAGAACTTTCACCACTTGGCCAAAACATGCCCAACAGTTTATGAATGGTGGTGGTTCAGGGTACTTCTCCATTACAAAGAGGTAAAGTATGCCTGATTACCACCAGCAACAAATAATAGCAGAGTGGCAGAGCAAATAGCTGTAAGGAAAGCACTAACCCAACTACTGTGACAATAGGGCCAACAACAGAGAGATGGAGCAAAACAGTGAATTGTATCATCAACATATACACTCTCCTTTCTTCCTCTGGCTGATATCTTCTCTGAGAGTCTTGGTAATGATATACCCTCTGCTGTGACACTCAGTGACGATGTCTCATATTCTGACACCCTGTTCATGGACTGTCCTCCCTTCGGAGGCCTGACTAGCACCAACATTGATTTCTTCTAGGCATCAAGTTAAAATATGACTTTTTATTAAAACCTTTGGGACCCAATCTTTTTTTAAGAACTTGTTTAGCCTTTTCTGCTGCTTTAACTCCATGATCTATTTAACATGCCTTTATCCTACATAAATTATTTTATTGTTTTTTATCTGGAATTCTTTAAAGAGTTCATGTTGTTTTAATTGTGTGCCCCACCTGAGATTTCACAACAGGATGGCAAAATGGAAATACTTTAGTTAATAAATAAAAATAAATAAATACTTTTAACTGGTTTCATCTGCCAGCCAAATCTTTACCAAAATATGAAGTCAATGAATTTTTTCACCCATTTCCTAAGGTACCAACAAGTCTAAAACTAAAACAGAAACCCATTTTACATTCCCTCTTGGCTAGGATTTTCACCTAGTTGTTCAGACTTCCATTCTAATACTTTCCTAGGTAAATTGTATGTGTAACTTCTTTCCAGTATTGGGGTTTTATTTTGGATACACCAGACAGTCTTGCTGATGCATTTTGCACTAGCTGTAGCTTCTGAACACTTTTCAAGGATTGCCCCAAGCAGACTAAATTGCAGTAGTCTAATGGAGACTTTGGGCCCTTTCATACTACATTGTTATTGTGTTATTATTCCACTTTCAACATCTTATGGAATCCTGGGGTTTGCAGTTTAGGGAGGGGCATTCAGAATTCTCAGCCAGAGAGCGCTTTGGCCTCCGTAAACTACAAACCCCAGAATTCCAAAGGATGTGGAAAGTGAAATAATAGCACTGTAACAGTGTAGTGTGGAAAGGCCCTTTCTTCTCAAGGCCAAATTTAGAGATGTGAAGGCCTGGAAAAAAAATATTTTTCTTTTAATAAAACCTTATTTTCTCTCTGATTACTTTTTTCACAGAAAAAAATTGAAAACAATTGGATAATGGAATATTTTCTTTTTGAATAATTAAAAAAGTGTTTGCATATTTGCTGCCCCAAAATCATTTCTAAAAACTATCTAAATAGAAGACTTCTACATAAGACTATGTGGTGTATCAAGCCATGAGAATTCATGGTCTTGGTCTGCTTTTCTTAGTTCTTCTTGTGGGAATGATTATGTTATGTCTGCCTGACTCTATGAAAGACTAGTGGAGATAAATATCACCTTCTCTGTTTTACTAATGTTGATGGTTTCTTCTGGCCTGAATATAGAGGTGAATTTTTTTTTAAAAAAAAAAACCTTACCTGGGCCAATGATTGTGTGAATGTATCTTGATAAATGAGCCTGTTAAGATGCTATGAAAGCACCTGGTTACTTCAATATTCATTATAGCAAGCTACAAGGATAGTTACTATAGATTTCATTCTCAGTGTCACCAAACTGTAATGGATGGCCTGAGCACTCTGAAATTCCATGACTTCAGAAATTTGTTTTTTGATTCAGAGATGATGATATGTAGCTACTCTGCAGTCCTTCCAATCCCCAACAATCAAAGTGGCTCAAAGGCAAATCAACATTTAGAAGTAGCTCCCTGGACACATTTTAACTGGGCCCCAGAAGCTAATGAGTGGAATGCAACATCTTCAGGAAGACAGCCATATTGTGATACTGGCACACCTGGATGAAGGCATGCATCACTCAACCGCTGTCACTATCCCACTCTTAGGACATATTTTTTTAAAAATCTGATCTGATTTGTCTTTCTCCTCCACCATTCTTTTTCCTTATCTCTCTGCTGCTAAATCTCACAGATAAGCAAACTTACCAAAACCACTGCGTGATACGCCTTCTGCAGCTCCTTTATGGTTATATCCTTCCCCACGGTCACATTCCCAGAATAGGTACAACGATCAGAGCATGCCGTCTGCGTAAATGTGTTGATCACATTCTGTTTGAGAGAGAGGTCAAGAGAGGTCTCAATCTGATAAGTTCTCCAACCTTCTCCCACAGCACCCAGGCACGAGAGGGTGGTGCAGCAGGCAGGCAGGATGAAGGTCCTTGATGACCTTGTACCATCTAAGGCAGCATCTCGCTCTGCCATTCAGGCTGCATCTTCTGCGACTCTTATCTGACAACTGGTAAGAATATCTCATTTTTAAAATAACAATGTGATCCACAGCCTGGCACCAGGCCAGTCAGCACCATTAAAGCAGTACATCTGTTCTGCTTCCTCTCCCCAAGGGTGTAATCATGGGAGTAGGGGGCAGAGGAGCAAGTTCCATTGCCAGCAGCTGGCATTTTTTAGCTGCTTACAGTGAGACAGCGTAAAGTGGTACATCACATCCATTCATTTAGGATAGGGTTGGGGGAATTATGTGGCTCTCCAGATGTTGCTGCACTGGAACTCCCAACAGCCCTAGCCATCACAGTGAATGGTGAGGAATGCTGGGAGCTGCACTCCTACAATATCTGGAAAGCTGCATGATTCTCACCTGATTTAGGAAGCCTAAATTAAACTGTTAGTTCCAAATAAAGTAGATCCACTGAATCAGCCTACATGGTTGGGGTCCACGTTACCTGCAAGATCACCTCCTCCCATATAATCCACCCCATACACTCAGGTCCTTTGGAAGCCATTTATTTAAACCAGCCAGGACTAGACTGGCAACGGGATTATCCAGAGGACCTTTTTGTTGGCCACCTCTAGACTGTGGAATGACCTGCTGGCAGAGATTTGACAGCAAAATAAGGTGTCTGAATTTTAAAAAGTGCTGAAGACCTATTTCTTCCAGCACGCCTATCCAGTCAATTTTTAACTATGAATTTTAAATTGACGCATTTAAATGGCTTTATGTGTTTTACTGTATTTTAATCTATGATGTCTTTTCAGTTGTAGTTTAACATATATTGTACCCTGCCTTGAGGCTTGGGGAGAGGTGGGTAAGAAATAAAATCATCATCGTCATCAGTGGAACCTATATAAGTGCTGACTTACCAAGTTTCCACTGATTTAATCAGTCTAACCTAGTTAATACTAACAATAGGATTTAGGCCAGAGTGGTTTTTTAAAAAAAATAAAATAAAGTATATAATGGTGGCAGGGTAGCAATGACCTTCCATCAATGTTAAGTTTACCCCACCAAAATCTAGTACCTCATATTCCTGCTGGATTTCCTCTTTAAAAATAATGTGGAAAAAAAACACTAGATGCAAAGAAAAAGATGAAAAAATATATGAAAACAAAAGTGTAGCATTGGTACCCCTTGCTTAGACATGTGAAGTCCAAGAAAAAAAGAAAAAAAATGGAAAATTTGGGAAAGGGGATCCCTTTTCTCCATTTTTTTCAAACCTTTTCTCCTGAGAAATTTTTTTAAAAAAAGATTATGGAATATTTTCTTTTAAGAAGATGAATTTCTAAAAACCATGTAAGAGCAAGACCTTTATGTTACACTTTATACAGCATCAGATCACTATAATTCCTGGTCATGGTTTCCTTTTCTCATTTATTTTATGGAAATGAGAGCATTGTTTCTGACAGACGCTATAAAGAACAAGTGGAGACAAAAAAATTTTCTCTCATTTACCAGTGTTAATGCTTTGTTCTATTTCTGCCAAGGTTCACTGCCTGCTCCTCAAACTGGCAAAATCAAAGAGGTTTCAATTAGATGCTCCTTGAACTTCAGGACCATGTAGCTCCATTTGTAGCAATAACAACAACAAAATTCAATTTGTAATTTGTAATTATGTTCTGAATAAACTGTACTTTAAACATATCAGGCACGGTAATCTTATGTGAAACAAAGCTATGCATAATGAATTTTATGTTTTTAAATAACAAAATAACTTTCAGTCTGTAAAGGGGGTTTTAATTATTGCATTTTTCAATTTTTCTGAAATTTTCCAATTTTTTTCTAGAAAAACACCTGAGAAAAATCCTCTACCTCAGTGACTTCAAAATTTAGAGAAATTTTACATCTCTAAGCCTGCTTCTTCTGGGGACTAGGGTAGGGGAACTAGACAAGAAGAAAAATTGCTTATCTATGGCACCAGGCATGACAGCCAGGATGAAATTGCTTAGAAGAATATGGTTTGCCAGTTTTCCATTATATCATGTTCTTCGTAGCCTGACTACATGTCTGTCTTCAGCATTCTCTTACCTCTTCCAGCTATTCTAAAGGGTCCGCATGTATTTTAATGGTATTCACATTTTTTTGAGGAACTTAAAAACAGAATTTTGGCCTCACTGTAATCATGTGAGGCAAGTGTAGCTGAGAGATGGTGGCTCAGCCAAGCCCACCCAGTGTACTTCTCAACCAAGGAAGGATTTGAATCTGAGATTTCTCACAAGCCATCCCCTAAGTCTTGCCAGACAGGTTTACCACCTCAGGCTTCACAAGCTCTTGTGTCATTTCCCAACAGAAGGAAAGGGAAAAAAAATCTGTGTGTCCAAGAAAGGCAAATAGTAAATTGGCCACATCACACTGCTCTTGCAAAGACAAAAAAGGACAGTTCCAGCCTCTGCTCTCCTCATCCCCCAATATGCTATACCCTGTCCTAGGCTGCCACGATGGATTAGAAAGTTAGCCCGAACCTTGACTTCTGGATGGTCAGGAGCTACTCCAAAACGAACCAAGCCAAAGGGAACTGGCAGCTTCTCATAAATATCCACCTGAGCCTGTTTGTGGTGCTGGGGAATAAGTTGAAATTAATTAGGTTAGACAACAGATAAGTGAAAGCACACAAATAAATCAAACTTGAACTGGTACTGACTAAGGTTATTGTTTTGCTGCTGTCAAAACAGGCCATAACAACAGTTGACATTACAGCAATCTGAGGCTGTACTCACTTCCTTCTTGAACCCGCAGGCCACTTGTGCACTAATCTCTGCAAACATCAATCACATCAAAGTGTCCACAGACTGATTCTGAGGAAGGCGCCTAGAAGGTCCTTAGATCAAAACTTCCACTGGACTACAGCTGCATCAGAATGGCTCTATGGAGCAGCCATGGCATTTAAAATGTGAAACCAACACAATGCTGGAGTCCCAGGGGAACAATACGACCACTCAATCTGACCACTAACGAAGGAGGACCAACACTATTTGTATATATGTGGAAATTAACATCATACTTCATATTGCTTATTCCTGTCACTTTCCAGAGGGCTAGGTTGCCCTACCGCACCCAAAAATATTATCAGATCCATTGTGTGTTGATTCTCATGGACCACCAAGATGACCCACTCTCTAAAATAGGCTTTGGTAAAGGGGAGATCATGAACGCCTGGTAAAGCCTCCACCTTTTGATGCCCCATTATCTAATCACTCACTTTTTTGATACTTCCAAATTAAGGCCACATTCCATTAATTTGATGGGGGTTTCACTCTTTCACCAGTTCTTCTTGCCTACAGAAGCTCACTTGGAACTGCTTGCACACATGCGCTGCTTGCAAAGTAAGCTGAGGGTGGAAGAAAGGTGCCAAGCCAGCTGGCTTTGCATGCAGCATGCACACAGTCAGTAACAAGTGAGTCCCCACAAGTCCTACATGCTCCCCCAACAGTACAGAACATAGGTTCTGCTCTTCAACCCATTCTGTTTTCTGATCGTGCTCCTGTCCCTAACCTGTCAGATAAGTAGGGAAAGCATGTAAGAGATTTATCTTAGTCTTCCCCACAACTGTCTGATGTAGCTTTGGTGATTTGCAGCTCATGGGCAGCTCCCTTCCCTTTCAAAGAGGCATCCACTGGACCTATGGCAGCCAATCCCAAAGCAATAGAATAATGTTAATCAACCCTGCAGTAAGTTGAGAGTCAGCACAGCCCTGCCATCTAGCCAGGAACACTAAACTGAATGGCAGGAGGATAGGGAGGAAAATACAGAGGGAAGACTTTCCTTATCCTGCCACTCCAATCTCCAACAACAGTCTGAACCAAACATTTATTCTTCTCAACCAATATGGCCATCTACAGAATCCATTGGGGCCAATGTCCACACTCAAACACACCTCTTTGACCAGTTCTTCTTTAAACACATGTAGGAGCTGTTAATTGATTTTTCTTGACAGAAATAAAAAAATGAACTATTTAAAATAATGCCAAATTAAAACAATCAAACAGCTTAATCAGAACTAAAAAATATTCATCATGCCAACAAGTAAAACAAATCAACAGGCTACAACAGTTAAAAGCCACATACATTTAAAGTTAGTTACGACTCAAAAGGGCTTAATAAAAAGCCATTTTTTAAAATAAAAACCCATGTCTTGATTTGGTGCTGGAAAGAAATTCATGTTGGCACTAATCAGACCTCTAAGGGGAGGACATTCCACAACCAGGGTGCCAAGAAGACCCTCTCTCATGTCCTCCTACACCATAATGTCCCCACTGGTGGGATACAAAGGAGAACCCCTTCTGCAGATTTCAATCCTCAGGCAGTGAATAAACAAAAATACAAAACAGATGTATTTCTTTTGACCATCAAAAATGATTTCTGCAAGTCTTTACTAATGTTTCACAAAGGACGTCTTCAGCATAGCCAGCCCAAACTAAAGAGCCATGCAGATGCTTAAGGAAGTACCATCTCAGGCCCAATTTTTGACTTGAACCAAGAGAGCTATACCCTTGAAATACCGGATCAGGGTCGTGACATCCATTTCCTTCCTCAAGTTCAGTCTGCTAGGTGTTTCAGGATTATCCTTCACAGTTAAATCTGGCCAATGAGCATCAGCAACCATAATATTGTTTCTCTCATTGACAACCAAGGGAGAATTCTGAAGTTCAAAAAAGATCAGGAAAAGAAAGAGCGAGATCCGCATTTAAAAGCATCAAATCCTTCAGTAAATGCAAGCCCCGGAATACTTTTCCAGCCAATTACATTATCTTCCCTAGTATTTCACTGAACCGACCTCCTTGCAAGAAGCTTTCCAGTCCTCCAAGAGCCTTTGATGTGCTAATTAACCTGCCCAACCTGATTACACACAAACACAGGCAATCCATCTCCCCAGCATCCATGTTTAATTACCCTTGCATTTTAAAACAAGAAATGGTGAAAACCACCAAAGCTTTTGCTGTCCAACAACAAGGACCTGGAAAGATTCCAAGTCCATCTCCAGCATTCAAGCCCCAAAGCCTTGCAAGGACTAAGACTGTTATCAGCTACAAATGCTGAATAACAATGATGGGAATTCTTCCTACTCTACAGTTTTGATACTGACTTCACCAAGGACAAGACTGCATTTTCTCCTCTAGTTTCACTTTTGTACACGGAGCTCTTGCCTCTCTGCAGAGGCTGTGCAATTTGTCCTCAGTATATTACAAACTGCATTGCAACCTTAGCATGAGTGGATTACAAGTAAAATGGGGGTTGGCAACTGCAGTTCTGCTTCATGGACTACCAAACAATGAAGCAAAAAAATTAAAATAAAATAAAAAAACCCAAAGGGCTCACAAAGACAGGTCTTTAAAAAAAGAAATTAAACATACATGGAGGTCTTGCAAGCTATTTTAAAGGGTACATTGTTCCACCTGGTCTTGAAGGAAAAGCAATAAATCCTCTTTTGGCCAGAAAAAGAGGAGTGGGGATTCTGGAGATGTCAAGGGCCACCAAAACACCTTGGGGGCTGCCTGAGCCACAAGGGCCACACTTTGACCACCCCTTTAACAACCCACTTGCAGTAAGCCCACCAACCATATAATATTAACAGTGACCAGTTAACCAGTAAAAGCTGACACCCTGAACATGCACACTTGGGAAGAAGCATTGATGAACTTAACAGAACATCCCTCTTGATCATGTAGAATTGTGCTGTAAGGAGCAATACTTTCTACAGTTTTGTTCAGCGAGGACCACACAAAGTACAAAGATAGTTATATTTCAAAATATGGGAATGGCTAGTCTAGTTTCCATTCAAAAAGAAATCCTAATACCTGTTACAGGAAGCAAATCTCTGATCTGCTTCCAGGCATCTTCCATACTAACACACACATAACACACAGCTGTTGTGGAGGCAAGGAGAAGATTGCCAATCCCCGTGACATCCCAGGTACTATCTGACAGGTAGCTGTGGCATCCAGACAAACATCAGTCACAGAAGTGTTGATCCTGCTGGTAAAAATTGTTTAGAGTTGGGATTTCATTGCCACATTAAAAAAAAGTAATGAATATAGGTAATAATAACTCTACAGCACCACCTACAGGCCTTTGTCTTTAAACAGGTTTTGGCTGCCGAGCCTTAAGAAATGCTAACCTTTTTAAGTTCACTGAAGGAATCTGTCCTCCTTCACCTAACTACTTAGATCCTGCAATCACCTTCAGATGTCCTTCTCCTGCTAGCCCTGGCAAGCAAAAGGCAGCACAGAAAGGGGACTTTTTTAAATGGTTGTCCCCCAGCTGTAGAATGCTTACCCCAAAAGACTTGACTGAAGTCTACCGTGCAGTCTTGAATTGAAGACACCTTGCTTCCCCCCAAGTATTTTGACCAATTTTTTAAAAACAAATTTTAAAGTTAAAATCTTTTTTTAAAAAAAAATGTGTTAGGGGAAGGCCAACAAACATTACATGTCCCTGGTGGATCCTATCAGGCACACATTAGTCAATTTCTGTGCTTCAGGGTTAAGAGTTGTGATCTCACTCTTACATTCGTAAATATAAAACTTCACTCTCTATTGTAAACACATCAGTTACCTTCAAGAGATGCTGTGCTGTGTAGAATCCAGCAGGCCCACTGCCTACGATACATATCTGGGGTATGACTTCGGCTGATGCAAGCAGCCTCTTGATGCCTGGGAACCGAAATGGAACAAAATAGAGAAGTCACATGATTAAGAGGAGAAGAAGCAACACACTTTCCATCGGGGTCCACAGCCGTTCACAGTCCCGAGGCCCAACCCAGCTGCAGACATCTGCAAATGACCTGCCAAACAATCAAGGAATATATTATAGCCATAGCCAGCATAGCCAGTGGCAAGGAATGCTGGGAACTGCAGTCCAACAAAACTGGAGGGCTGGAAGATTTCCACTTCTGTGTTACATCTACTGTCTCAGGCCTAAATCCCATTTTACTCCTGAATAGAGTAGACCTACTGAATCTACTGAACTTATCTACTGCTGACTCACTCATCAACAATTGACTGAATGGGTCTACTCTAGTTGGGATTACATAACAGAATGCCAGCATGGGTCTGGTAACTGTTAAAACCACTTACCCTCAAGAAATAAAAATGATGGAAAAAACAGTGGGGGAGGGAGAGGACCACTTCATAATACTGTCTTGGTGATTAGTACTGGTCTGACCTGCTGCTCAGCACCCTCAGTCTTCCATACTTCTTCTTGTTGTTGTTGTGCACCTTCCAGTCGTTTCTAACTTATGGTGACCCTAAGGCAAACCTATGACAGGGTTTTCTGGGGCTGAGAGCATGTGATGTGCCTAAGGTCACCCAGAAGTTTTCCATGGCTGAGCAGTGAATCAAGCCCTGGTCTCCAGTCCAAAGCTCAAACCACTACGCTATGCTGGTTCGCATGTTTACACATGCCCAAATGGCAGATCTGCAATATGTGTGGCTCTCCTCATACCCATACACAAGAAAACATTGCAAATGCCTATTTCCTCAAGTGCTATAAGGCACCAGAAAGGTGCATTTGAAGTCTACAATTAAACAGCTCAACCATATGCCTTCATTAAGCAGAAGCTGAGCAAATAAAAATTTCCACCAACAAATGAGGCTGATCTTATGATTGGCAACAACCAAAAATCTGATACAGATATATTATCTATTTGTTTGTATTCTCCTGCTCCAATCCATGTATAGGGTTTGGCTCCTAAAACAGCTTTTCTTCCCCAGGGACCCTGCTGGAAGAAGCAATCTGTTGACCTTTTCCTCACTTCTAAACCACCACCACCCTCCAATTTTATTAACTAACATGATCAGTAGCATCCTCTATTGGCCTTGCAAAGGGATTGTGGAGATCCCACTTGCTGCTCCAACCAGAACAGCATAACATTCATATGTTAGCTCCATTTTATCAATCATCTTTTGGAACAAAAATTGCTATCTAATATTTGGGTTCAAAGACTCCATCTGGAACAGGCTAATGTTGCTCATGCTGTTGCATGACTTTCCCCTGTGAGTATATTCACCCAGTACACATGCCCTTGAGAACTTGCTTATCACTGCCAGAAAACACATCCATAATCTCATTCCCTTTTGCTACACTCTGACCCTACCAGTAACGCTGATCTGAAATTTTTCTTTCATGACAGCAACAAAATGTGGAGGCCAAAGATCACTGATAATCCCCTATAACATGCTTGAGTTAATCAGAGACGTGAAGGTCTTGAGGCAATAGCTTCTTTTTCCAATACAACAAGACCTTGGCAGTCATTGAGAAACTTTATACTACAATGTACAAAGATAGCCTAATTCCTTAGGAAATGCTGCAGCCAGGACTGGGGAATATGTAGCTCTCCAGATATTGCTGAACTCTGGCTCCCATCATCCCTAACCACTGGCTGTGTGGCCAGGGCTGATGGAAGTTGCAGTCAACAACATCTGAAGGGCCACATTTTCCCTCCAACCTCTTGCTAAAATATTCCTTATATTTTCATCAATTCTGGTTGTACCACATTACTTGGTTCAGAACTGTTCAACTTATGGAGAGAGATGTTCCTGTGTCCATCAGTTGTTCCTTACAGACGTCTCAGAGAAGAGAAGAAATAGAAGAATTCATCTACAAACATCAATTTCTGCACATTAAATAATTGGGGATACCACTGGCAGAGGAATTTTAGGAGTGGGATGTTCTACTCTTTTCCATGACAATAAGCCCCACTTAATTCAGTGGAACTTACTTTTGAGTCAATATTGTTAATGAACTCCCTCTTATTTGTCTAACCCTTTTTGTTTGACAGCTGAACCAAGGATGACAGCAATCAGTCTCAACTAAGATTACATAAGAAGCCTCTGTAAACTTGGGACAGCAGCTGGCAGCATGGCAGGCTAACCCAAAATCCTGCAGATGGGCAGAACTCCTGATCCCAAGTCTCTCCTCACCTTCATGAAATTCCCCATTGCCCTCACCCAAGAGAAACACAGGCAATGTGCTCTCTAATCCCACCCTTTCTGGTATGAAGAGCATCAGAGGCCTAGGCCAAGTTCCTCTCTCTGACCTAATTCAAACCAATGGGAAAGAGCAACTGAGGTGTGTAACAGGAAAAATGGAAGGTGCTGATTTCAGGAAAGAAAGGGTTACATCTCCAGACCATCTCTTTTCTTACATCTCACAGATGAATCAACTAGGGACACTAATCTTTTAATAGTTTATATTTAATATTTTTAACTCTGCTATTTCAGTAACAACGAAGGGCCTCTCTATTATAATTATTACAAACCATGATAAAATGCAAAACGTAGCATACTTTATGAAGTTTTTATTCTACCTCTTCCCCAAGGAACTTATGTTGCCACACTCCTCCCTGCTCCGTTTTGTTGTCACAGCCACCAGGTAAAGCTGGGAAATGTGCTCTTACTCAAGCTCACCCAGTGAGTTTCATAAAGCTCTGAATGGAGATTTGGATTCAAGTCCCCCTAGTCATAGGCCATCTCCGCAGTACACTGTCATAGTGCTATTATCCCACTTTCAACATCCTGTGGAATTCTGGGGATTGTAGTTCGCTGAAGCCAAAGAGCTCTCTGGCTGAACATTCTAAATGCCCCTCCCAAAACTGCAAACCCCAGGATTCCATAGGATGTTGAAAGTGGAATAATAGCACTATAACATTATAGTGTGGAAATGGCCATAGTCAAGCTCTCCAACCCAGGATCTCCAGATGCTTTTGTCTATAACTTTTGTCATCCCTGACTGCTGTCCATGTCAGTGGGGATGGCAGGAATTGTCAGCCAACAGAATCTGCAAATCCTAGGATGGGAAAGGCTGTTCCAACCTGTATACCACATTGATTAACACCAATACTAGGGAATTAATACATCTGCATACCCTTGTCTGTTTATGATAGATTGTCTCATGAAGGAATACCAGCAGTCTGAAATGCATTCAACTTTGTTAATCCAATTTGTCTGTTTTCTTTGTGGTTGTGTGTTTTCAAGTCATTTCCAACTTATGGTGACCCTAAGGTGAACCTATCACAGGGTTTTCTGTGGCTGAGAGTCTGAGATGTGCCCAAAGTCTTCCAGGTGGTTTCTATGGCGGCCACTACATCATGCTGACACTCCCGCCTCTAAATAAATCTGTTTTGGCATTGTTACTCACACCACCCTTGTATCCCTTCAGTATTTTCCAGAGGGTAACTGAAAAGCAACACAGCATTATTCTTGTGCAATTTCATTCACTGGCTGCCAGAAGGAGCTATCTATTAAGTATCATTCAAAGTACTTAACAGGCTTCCACATCCCCAAACCCAACTGATTTGAATGTATTTTGACACTGTTTACCATTCACACGGGAAAGAGTAATTGGGCTGCTCCTGAAGAGCATGGGAACATCAACTATTAGCCAGATTTATGGCTAGTGGCTGTACTTAGTTGATCATATTAGCCACCCTGTGTCAACTGCTTTGCAGCTTCAGACCTATTTTTCATGACAACCCAAGATAACAGTTCGTTCTCCTGAAGTCCTAACTGGCCTTGAGTTAGGACATCTGACAGACTTCATCCTACACTACGGGACTGCTTGAAGCTTAAGATCTGCCTTCTGAGCCCTTCTGTGCTTCACACCAAGAGATGCTAGGCTGGAAGAAACACAGGGCAGAGATCTTTTTGTGGTAGCTCCCTGGCTATGAAGCTCCCTCCCTAAGCAGGTCAGACTGGCTCCATTTTGGTTTAATTTAAGCAGGTCATTGATAATTTTCTGCTCTGCTAAGCAACTGAATGCGTTTAAATGCAATTAACTCCCCTATGTATTTTGATAGATCTCTCCTGTTCTTAAATTTCTTTATAGGATATTGTTTGAAACTATGCAAATTGTATATTGCTTTTTGGGCCACATTCAGGTTAAAAAAATAGCTCAGTGATCATTTCAGAAATAAGTAAAAATTGCTGGGTGTTCAGAAGCATCAGGAATGAGCGAATTGCAGCCCACATGTGGTTCCCTGGGTCCTTACTACAGGTCCTGTTAGTGAAATCCTAGTAATTTTGCTGGAAAATGTGGGGCATGGCAACAATGCACCTTGCTTCATGACATAATTCATCTCAGCTGCCAGAAGCATGATTCTGGTGGGAAACATGGCACACCTCTGCCATGCCTCTCAGCAAAATGATTTGGACTTTGGTGACACAATGAAAATGGAGGTGGCAATTTGTCAGTGACGGCAAGAAAATGTGGCTCCAGGAAGGGAACAGTGCAGTTGCCTACCTAGAGCCCGCTGCCTATCCCTGGCATACATTATTAAACCAGGGGTGGGCAAATATATGGGGGTTAGGGACTTGTTTTCCTCCCAGATCCCCCTGCAGGCCACTTCTCACTCTACAGTAAGCCCAAATACCTCTGTACCTGCAGGCTTTCTTAAAATCATACAATTTTGAGAGGAAACATAACTACGGGAGGGTAGCACAGAATTCCAGGATGCTAATGGGAGTAGGGTGGGGCATTTCTGTGTTTCAGGGGGCCAAACTGGGCAAAAACCACACTAAATTAAAAAAATTGAGGGATTGGGAGCTTTGGGGGGAGTGGCAAACAGTTTCAATGGCCACAAAAGTGGGGTCCTGATGCCATATGCAGCCTGCAGGCCACGCTATGCCTACCCCTGGTATATAAACAGTATTATACAGCTTTATCTGTGGCCAAGAAAGCAGTCAGTATACAGATCAAAACACACTCCAACACCACTCTATAGCCATTCAGATGAACAAGCATTTGTATGACTTCAGTCTGAGCCTGCAACAGGAAATCACTGTCAGCAACCTAATTCCTAAGGCTCAGGTATGATCTATTGAGATAATGTATGTGAACATCCAGGAAGTGACATGAGTGTTTAACTATGATTCTGCTGACCAGAGTTCAAATCCCTGCTCAGCCATGGAAACCCACTGGGTGATTGCAGGCAGACTCAGAGGAAGGCAAGAGCAAACCCCCTCTGAACAAATTCTGCCAACAAAATCCCATGATGGGTTCGCCTTAAGGTCACCATAAGTCAGAAATTACTTGAAGGCACAGAATAACAAAGTTTGCAGGCAATTCAGCACAATTCACAATTCAGCTAGGCTAACGCAATGCAATGGCTACTTAGAACAAGAGTGCTTTGGGGTTTTTCCTCTCTTTTGGAAACAGTTTCCAAAGACTTCTGTGAAAGCCATTCATCACCTTTAGTTTATTGTGCTCTATTGGCTAGATGGAGAGTCAAGGTATTCCTTCCCCAGAACCACTCAGAAGGAGTCAATTCAAGGCCACTCTGCCTCCTTGTTTAATTTTATCTAATTACACTTTGTGGCATCCTGTCCTTGGAGTCTTCCTCCTCCTCCTTCTTATCTAGATGGCCTTTACTTGTGTTGCACTTCTAGTCCCACAAGGGACAGATGAAGCACAGTCTATCTACGTGTTCATCAAACAGCATCATGAACAACAAGCTGTAGCAATCCTATGCCTGATCTGGAGCCCATTCACACTACACAATTATAGCACAGCAATTCCACTTCAACTGCCATAGCATAATCCTAACAAATCTGGGCTTATAGTTTGGTCAGAGGCACCAGAGAAGGAGCGTTCTTCCTGAGAATCTAAATGTCCCTCCCTAAACTGCCAATCCCAGAATTCCATAGGATGGAACCACATCAGTTGAAGTGGAATAATATTGCCATAATTCTCTAGTGCAAATGGGCCTTTAGGTAAAGGCAGCTTTTTTCTGTGCAAGCACACCCACACTCTAAAGATGTGCTTTCAGCAGAGTGAATTCTCATACTTCAGCCTTTTTTCTGCTAAAATGAAAATATAAGAAAAGGAGCATGAGGAAAAATAAAGTGGTTATGTTTTCACCTATGGGGGCTGCATACGCCCTGTTGCAAGATTAAACAGCACCCAGGACATCACCATCACCAAGCTGGAAACACCTTGGGCAGCACAGACCAAAACTCAGACTGCCTGCTGGGTCAGATGATAACCAGTGGTGCAGCAGAGTCACAGTCTGCTGGACAGAAGCACTATGTCTTTTTCTTTAGAAGTGATGCTGTTATGACCTGTCACCCTCTTCGTGCTTCTGTGGCCCACCTGAGCTAAGATGCTGTCCTCTCTGTAGCTTAAGACCGTGATCGGGTGCAGCAGAGGGCCAGGTGGATTTTCACTCAGCAACAATGAACTGTTTTGCAATCCGAAGTATGTTGAGGTGGCTTGGCCTTGAATGAGCAATTAAGTTCCATTAGGGTTGCGGAACATCGGCTCCTTGTAGAATTGAAAACTGCTAAAACTGGTTTGTTGAACACGGATCAAAGCAGTATTTCCCTCTTCTTGGGGGCATGGCTAGGGAGACGCTCACGATGAGCGCCCGTACTCCAAAATCTAAAACTGCTCCAATGCTTGGACCCCACTTTCCTTTGCTCCCCTATTCCCCGCCTACCTCTTCCAGGCCTGCCTTTTCAAGCTCCTCGACGATCCAGTTACTCAATCTTTCTCTTTCTATTGCAGCTGCCTTAAACTTTCTGAAGAATTTCAGTTCTGTTACGCCTCCTTCCGGCCCATCGTACAGTATTCCCAAATCAGGGCGACTTCCTAACCGACCCAGACAAACGGACCTGCTTTTTCCATCGCACTCAGTGACCCTTTCTCACTCTATAGGTCTCCTGCCCACCCCCGGGCTTACTACATCACAAGCAACAACACAGGCCCGGGCTATCTCCATCTAACATGGAGAAAGAAGAAAAGGAGCCTGCTTACCCGCTATGGAGCCCTTAGGGAGCAAGAACCGAAGCGACGACACCCGCCGGCAGCCAACGATCCCCCCGCTACAACTCATCCCGAAAGCAGCGTGGGAGCGGCAAAATCCTGCAGATCCCCCGCCACTTTAACCCGGCTTTCTTCAGAACGCGACGCAGCCAATCATCGCACGCGATTTGCTTCTAATTAGCATAGATCCGCCCATACGGCGCCAGAGGACTATGTTTCCTCCCCGCCCCGAGATCAGCCAAAGGCCAATCACAATAAGCTATTTGGCATAGAAATAGGATCAATCCGGAAGTGAAGCGTCGATCATAGAGGAAGAAAGGATGTGACAGAGTGGGCCAACGCTGTTGTCATCCAGGAGTGCTCTATGGTCAGTCCTCCCGTAAAGTAAAATATAGTAACGGAGGATAGTGTTGTATTTTCCACCGGTGTACGGGAAGCGGATGAGCAAGAGGCGGTAATAAGAGTAATTTTTAAAAGTAGATGCGGCGACTTCGTTTTCCACGCGGCTGATGGCTTCCATGTCAGAGGGGCAATGGATCTGTTCAGGGTCTGAATTCAGATTTCGAAGGAGCCAACCATAGTGCTGAGTCTGTTTTGGAAATGGGGTCCAGCACTTTAGGTGGCTTCTTTAGAGTTCAGACTAAAACCTGGGGCAGAGTCACCATTGGTCTGGCATTTTAATATGCTGACTTATTAGTGTTTTATCTTTAGTATTAGTTTTTAAAATGTTGTCCTTGTTTTTTGCATTTTTGCAAAACCACTTTGAGTCCTATACTGTGAGAAAAGTGGGATATAAATAAAATGAATACAGGAAGGTGGTAAGGTGGAATGGGTTTCTACCATATGATGCAGGTTCAGAATTGCTGTTCTGCAGTAAGACAGCCAAGACAGAATAAGGAATCTGACATAATAGTGGTTCCACCTTAAAGTCTTCCGTCTGAGGCCATTTCCACACTAGACTGTTATAGTGCTATTATTCCATTTTCAACATCCCATAGAATCCTGGGGTTTGCAGTTTAGGGAGGGGCCTCAAGGCCAAAGAGGCCACAGCTAAAGATTTAGAGGTGACTGAAAAATAATGGGAGAAAGGAGCACTATTGTGTTATTATTAATGAATGAATAAACAAATAACTTTGTTTTATGAATGAACATCTTTCCATTCCACCTCAGCTGCAAGGCCTTGCTCCAAGTCATATTCTAATGAACCACTAAAATATTACTACGGTACTTATGTGTGGTACCTAAATGTTGCTTGGTATAATAAAATCTAAGTAGTTTGCTTTCACATGTCAGAAACAGAACCTTAATCCCAGAGCAGTAGCTAATAGGCAACCTGTGCACTTTGTTCAGCAACAGTTGGAACAGCTCTTTCTTTTAAAACAAATGCTTGTTGCACATGGACTTCATGCTAACAAGGAGGTAACATAAAAAAGAAGCCAGTGAGGGCTGTAGATGTAATGAGAAAAGTGTAAGCTGAGTAAGGGAACAGTATTTTGTCAACTGGCATGGGCCATGAGAGCCCTGTAACTCTGTTCAAAGTCAAACAAATTATCACAAACTCTTTCACACTATGCAATTACGGCACTTTCAGAGAAAAAAAAATTTGCAGGGAGGCATTCTGGGTTTTTTTTTAATGTGACAAAAATGTGGGGCCTCCTATAAGTGCTACTGGAAGTGCAGTTCACCTCATCCCTCCCCGTTGGTCATGCCAGCCAGGGCTGATTGGCATTGTGTTCAAACAGCATCTAGAAGACCACACATTCGCTAGGTCTGAATTTCATCGTTGCTGGGCAGTACTTGAAAATGCATCCCTGCTGATTTTGTAAACATCTTTGATCAGAAGTAAATCGCACTGGTTGCAGTAGGAATCACTTCAAAATAAGTGATGAAAAAAAATCAGTATACCTTAACAGTCCAGTTCTCTTTCTATGACAGAGTAAAGCATGTTATGTCTACAGAGATGTCTGTTCTGACTTTATGCGCATATACTTGGAAGGGAATTCCACAGAAGACTCCAATTTTTTTCTGTAGTTAAGTGTTTCCAATTTTGATGTATGGCTGTGAAACCTGGACAGCAAAGAAAGCTGACTGGAAGAGATTCAACTTACTTAAAATATGGTGCTAGAGGAAAGCTCTATGGATGCCACAAACTGCTAAAAAGACAAATAAATAGGCCTGAGAGCAAATCAAGCCTTAACTCTCACTAGAAGCCAAAACATCCAAACTGAGACTATCATACCTTGGACATATCATGAGATAACACAACTCATTTGAAAAGATAATGATGCTTGGTAAAGTGGAAGGCGAAAGGAAGAGAGGAAGACCACTTTACAGGTGGATTGACTCAGTCAAGGAAACCATAGCCCTAAGTTTGCACGGCTGTTGATGGCAGGGGCTGTTAAAGGACCCCATTCATAGCATTGCCATAAGTTAAAGTTGACTTCATGGCACATGGCAACAACAAAGACTGCTGTCTCAATGCAAGTGAACATTCAAGTTGGCACAGCAATCTATAGTCATAGCATGTTCATCCCCCCCCCCACACACACACACCTTTTCTCACCGCTGCTGAAAGATGGAATTGTTCCTCTGCCTTCAGAATTCTTCCTGGTTTTTTTAGATGAGGCCTTCAAAAAAATTTTTTTTTAAAGAAAGACCTTCAGGCCGAAAATATCTGCTTCCTAAAAGGTCAGCTAGATAAGCCACTCACAGGAAGATAAAGCAAGGCTAGATAATAGAAATAAGTGTCCTTTCATCTTTTCTGGTAGTCTTTGATCTGCAGAATTGTCAATATTCAAGATGTCACCACAAAAGCTGGAAAACGTATCCATCAGAAGGGGTACTGACACGATCACTTATCTCTTTTAACAGCTGAGAAAATGGTAAGATGTTTTATTTAAAGAGAAGTGGCTTTATGTTGCAATCCACAAACCAGTTATGCCGCAGAACTTTGATTCCAATCAATGATTAATATCTTTTTGATTTACTTGTTTTAATTTCACCCACAATTGTGCACTACTGAATACTTCATCGGTGTGGCACCTGCCAACTCTCAATAGCTTATTGTAATGAGAGTTCCCATCAAGTTTAGCAAGGGGAAAGCACAAGGGGAAATGATCTCTTACAGTGTGCTCCTCACTTATTAAATGAGAGAAGGAGCATAGGCAAAGTAATGGTCTCTGCTCCCACCTGCTCCCCAGCTGCTATTTTGCAACAACATTCTGTCAGGCTGCAGCAGAGGAACAGGTGGAAAGCAGACGCATTCAGTCAGGTTTTTTGGCTCCTCCAGTGGCAGAGTTTGGAGTATGTGGTGGTGGGATGGGAGTGGGCTGGGGCTGCAGCACGAGGGGCCTGGCCACTGTGCGTAGGAGCGTAGCTGCAGTGCGTGGGGACATGGCCAGGGCACCTGGGGGCTATGGCTACAGACCGGGATGCCCCAAAAACATTGCCACCCAGGATGAACTGCCCCCTCCACCCCCCCATCCCTACGTGACTAGGCTCCTCCTCTCTCTGAACAGTTTCTTTCCATTTTGCCATTGTATCAACTACTGTGTTAAATACTGATGTGTGAATGTGTTGATTTTCCTCTTTGCTCTTCATCACGCTTTCATAGAATCATAGAATCATAGAAATGTAGAGTTGGAAGAGACCACACGGGCCATCCAGTCCAACCCCCCACCATGCAGGAATACCCTCAAAGCACTCCCGACAGATGGCCATCCAGCATCTGCTTAAAAACCTCCAAGGAAGGAGACTCCACCACACTCCGAGGCAGCCTATTCCACTGCCGGACAGCCCTGACTGTCAGGAAGCTCTTCCTGAGGTTCAGGTGGAATCTCCTTTCCTGCAGCTAGAATCCATTGCTCCTTGTCCTGGTCTCTGGAGTGGCAGAAAACAAGCCCTCTCTCTCCTCTACATGGCATCCCTTCAAATATTTAAACATAGCTATCATGTCCCCTCTTAACCTTCTCTTCTGCAGACTGAACATACCCAGCTCTCTAAGTCTATCCTCATAGGGCTTGGCTTCCAGGCCTCTCACCATTTTGGTCGCCCTCCTCTGGACCTGCTTCAGCCTGACCATGTCCTTCTTGAATTGGGGTGCCTAGAACTGGACACAGTATTCAAGATGAGGTCTAACCAAAGCAGAGTAGAGTGGTGCCAGTACCTCCCTCGATCTAGACACCATACTCCTATTGATGCAGCTGAGAATTGCATTGGCTTTCTTGGCTGCCGCATCACACTGCTGAGTCATGTTCAGCTTGTGGTCTATTAAGACTCCTAGATCCCTTTCACGTGTACTACCATCCAGCCACTTTCCGTTTTCTTTCCATTTTGTCATTGTATCAACTACTGTGTTAAATACTGATGTGTGAATGTGCTGATTTTCCTCTTTGCTCTTCATCACGCTCTCCTTTTATGTGGTATCTTTTCGGAAGCAACCTTACGGGCAAGGACTGTTGCTTTAATTGATCTTATATGTATCATTCTGGGAGCCTTTTTGGCAAACAGCAAAGTTTAAGTGCTTTAAAACCGGGGTGTCCAACTCAATTTCATCTTGGGCCACATCAGCATTATGGTTGCCCTCAAAAGACTGGTTGTATCTGTAAGACTATATGAATGTATCTACTCTTTTATTATATTAAATAATTGCCTCTGCATTCGATTATTACTGGTTTTATTAATAACTAGTTCTGAAACTAGAAATCTAGGAAAAATAATGGCAAGCAGATATTAAAGTGTACAACTATTGTACAATTTATTGAAATATGAGTTTTGAAAACAGGAAGTTATTTTTTTAATCATCAGACAAATATTAACAAGCACAATTCATGAAAGGAATAAGCCAAAGGATAGAACAAGGAGTTACTTCGCACATACCATGAAGGCATTGCTTCATGGCACATGTATTGCCCAACTCAGCCTTCCCCACAGGTAGACCACTTGCAGAACTCCAGATGGTGATGGACTGCAATTTCCATCACATTTTTTTGACTGGGCAGGCCTGATTATGGGGCTTACAGTCCAGTAACATCTGGAGGGCAAAAGCTTATCCACCCCAACTTATTTTTATTGCATATTACAATTCAGCCTCTTTGGCAGTTTCAGAAGTTGACCAGTAAGCACATGGTCGATCAGCCAGATAGCTATTTTAGTTTATGCTGATCTTTTTTAGCACCTCTTTTGGCCACATCTACAGAACTCATGTTCATGGAGGAAGCTACGCTATGAATTGACTTCAGCTTGTCATTCCTAAGAACTGATCTACCGACCTATTAAAATCTGGAAACATTCTTATCTGTCCCTAAGTGTGAGCTGACCTTGCATTGTCTGATAGAAAAACTGCCACCACTGAAAGCCACATTGTATAGATGTTGTTCCCCTTGGGCCCACTTGATTAATTGGTAAATGCCCAGCTACTACCATGTTATGTATCCCTTAAGCATATAAAACATGTGTATAGGATGAATGTAAGACCTATCTGCCCACCTTGCCAGTTCTTCCAAACATTCCAAACCCTCACACCATCCTTTTCTGCATTCCTAATGTGTTCCTGATGCAGCTGAAGCAAATCTACTTTATTCCACAATCATGATGGTGCTGCAGTTTTCAAATACAAAACTGGACATGCTCAAAGTATTTCTCTTTTTCATCAGAGTTGGTAAACATAGTATTTTGATCATAGCTTGGGAGTAGCTAGTTACAGATAACAAGTTACTAGTAATTCATTCCTTTTTTGCCGGAAACACATGTTCAAGTTTACATTGTGATTATAACACAACAAGTGAGAACTTAACTCTTTTTGAGATATAACCGTAACTGGTTTGGGTGTATCCACACTCCACAGTTATAACAGTTTCATTCTATTTTAACTGCCTTGGCACCTACAGAATCTTAGGGTTTGTCATTTGGTTAAGTACGTAGACAGCATGTTTCTGAACTTTAACACAAGAGCTTTCTGGCACAAAAGTCTTATCCATCCCAGATCCCTGGATTCAATGGGACAGAGACATGACTTTTTAGGTGAGATCATACTGCTATAATTGTGGAGTGTGGATACATCCACAGTTACGTTTATAGATACAGGGGTAGGTGGCTTCACAACGTTGTGCCGGTGGCTTGAAGCATTCTGATGCTCTTGTTTTAAGAAGCTAAAAAGCCACTATTTTAGTTACTTTTAAATACTTGGAATAATTACTTTTAAAATTCTAACTAGAATGGTAATTACAGTTGGCCCTCCACATTTGCTCGGAATAGTGGCACAGGACCCTCATAAAAGTGAAAAATCACAAATATCAAAATGTGTGTGTGCATGCCTATGGGAAGGGAGCTGAGGCATGGGTGGGGACAGCAGGCTAGACCAGGGAAAGGAGAGGGTTGGCGTGGTGGCCCTATATTTGCTCTCTCTTGCCCGGCTCCTTCCTTGCATGTGAGGGGACATTGGGAGAGGGTTTGTGCTGCTGAGAAATTGGGCTACAAGCTGTCCTCATCTGGCCAGGCAGCAGCTAGTGGAGGAGGAGGAGGAGGATGGAAGAGTTTTTTAAAGAGATGAGCAGACTGAGTGGGGCCTCCAAGAGGGAGGGTTCCCCCAAACAAAAAAAGTGCCTGAGGTGTGGGGGGGTGCCGGGGTTGGAGAAACTCCCAAATAATCAAATCCATGAATGTCAAACCGACAAATGTGGAGGGCTGACTGTCCTGGAGAGCTTGCAGCTTTAATTTAATCAGTTGTTTATTAAAAGTAACTGTGAAGAAAACTCTTAGAGCCTTTTTGCACTACAATATTATAGTGCTATTATTCCACTTTCAACCTCCTGTGGAATTCTGGGGTTTGTAGTTTCTTGAGGCCAAAGAGCTCTCTGGCTGGGAATTGTAAAGGCCGCTCCCTGAATTGCAAAGCCCAGGATTCCAGAGGATGTTGGAAATGGATTAATAGCACTATAACAGTGTAGTGCGGAAAGGCTCTTAGTAATGGGTCTGACAACTAAAGTACAGGAAGCCCCCACTGCACTGACCGCATTGACACCACATCATCTGATGACTCGCTCTTTTGATGCTTCTAAATTAAAGACTAGTTCCATTAATTCAGCCACGGGTTCCACTCTTTCATCAGTTTCATTCCTAACCTTTCAGGTAAGTGCAGGAAGCCTGTAGTACATATGGCTGTGTAAAGCCTACACTCGTAAGAACACTCTGGGTCTAAAATGGCCTAGGTTCACCAGGATTGAATGCTGGTTCCCTCTTAATTACCATTAGTAGTAGCAGTTGATAAAGCTGTCCCTCATAGATGTGTGTTATCCTCTCTAAAAAGCTAGGGGCTATCATCAGATTTTGTGGTAGGGAACTTGGCAAGTTACATATCACACTATGTGAAGAACCGCTTCACTTTGGCCATTTCCACACTAGACTGTTATAGTGCCATTATTCCACTTTAAACATCCTATGGAATCCTGGGTTTTGTAGTTTAAGGAGGGGCCTCCATAGGATGGTTAAAGTGGAATAATAGCACTATAACAGTCTAGCGCAGAAATGGCCTTTGTCAGCTGTGGAATTCTTAGCAATTTTCTTTGGGAGAGGAAGGTAAATGAAATTATTTCTATTTTCTCCATCCTTAAATCCCTTAAAGATAGGAAGTAAGCAGTGTAAGCAAGTCCCTAATTTTAGAATTGTGGAGTAAAACTCATTCCAACTACAAATTTTGTTTGCAGCTCCAAACCTATACAGGCATACCTCAGTTTACAAAGCCTCTGACAAAGCAGCTCTTTTCGATGTCTGTGCAGGCCCTCCTTTTACTCCTTGTTTAGGTGCAAGATTTTTAGCAGTATCACCACTGGGAGGATGGTGAAGGAGGAAAGGATTAAAATGGACTTTCAGTGTTATGTTGCAGCAGAGTGTCTGTAGTAAACAATACAATAAAGCTTGAGTGGCAAAAGAATGGGGTGCTATTTTTGTTGACCCTACTGTTGCCATGTGTGCCACCTACAACAGACAAGGTAAACAGCAGCTGCCTCCCAGAATCCTTTTACAGAGTATGTCTGAACAGCAAAACAGAAAAAAAAGCATGCTAACCTGCCCCATCAGTTCTCCCCAGCACACTGAAAAACTATACGGCACCAAAATAGAAATCATAGGAAAAGTGGAGGCCAGAGAAATTTTTTTAAAAAATCATCCCTGGATGTATTTTGGAAAAAGCTTCCAATTGATCTCTAGAAGGCTCAGAATGTTTTTGGTTACTTCAATGTTTCATTAGCTTGTCTGACTTGGTTGTTCATTTCACATATCCATATTGTTAGTTTTGAATAAACCAGCTCTCTTTTTTTGTGGCATAGGGATCTATTCCTACTCTTTCCACGTTTCCACCTCTGGTAACAGACAGGAGTACGTCTCTTTCATTAACAGAGGTATACCTGTATGCTTACCTGACAACAAGCCCCACTAGCTTCTGTCAGACTTCTTTCTGGATAGACACACATAACAGCGGTGTGTGATAAGAAGATGAAAGATAATAATCTTTATCCTTTCCCTTTATTATTGGATTTGTTTTCAATGGGTCTGCTTCTATAGCTTTAACTGCATTTTAATACCTTTATGTATGTTTTTATGTCTTTCTGTTTCTATTAAGTTCTGTAAGCTGCCTTGAGTTCCTGTTTGGGGAGGAAAGTAAATAAGTGGGTAAATATGTTGGGCACCGATCTCTTTGTGCATGTGGGGAAGTGCATAACATCCAGCTTCCTGATTTGGCAGCTGCAGTCCTGGTTAATCCTCTGCCACCCCACTTTTTCAGCTGCTTTTAAAATGCCCCTGTTTCTCTGTTCTGCTCCCACTTTCCCCCTTTGACCTTGGCTTACTTCAGTTGCCACAAACCGAGGTTAAACTCAGCAGGGACAGAATCATGCCATTCCCAGTAGGATCAGGCAAAAGCAACCTGGTGCAGCCTCTCCTAGCTTGTGTGCTCTTCCTCATTCAGAACTTTTGCCATCTTGGTTGCACTCTGATGTTGCTTGGCCACATATGCCCCACTTTTTGTCTGTGAAATGTTGAAGGGTGTGGAAGTCAAACATTTGGTCTTCCAGATATTTCAGCCTACAACTCACTCAGCTTGACTTTTTTTAAAAAAGGACTGTAAGCCTTGGAGGGCAAGAAGTTGGGAGAACCACAGACCCTCTATGTGGTACTGCTACGTCTATCATTCTCAGTAGCAAACTGTGCATTAAAAGAATACCTCTGGGCTACCAACAGGATTTTGCTGGAATAGCAACTTCTCTACATATGTATGCACTGTTTGGTTAAGCTGTATTCTGAACAGGATAAGTGCTTGTCAAACATGATTGTTTCCAAACTGAGCTGTAATTACGTTAGCAGCATGTGGCACTGGGATTAACCTCTTCACACAATCAGAAACGGTATCAAAGTAAAGCTCAGTTAAATCTCCTTCTCCGCCTCCTCCCCATGCCACCTCTTTTTGCCTTTGTGCTGTTGGACTTGGAAGCAATGTGGCCTCTGTAAATTACGAAGGAAATTCATCATGATGATTAATCAAGCCTTTAATGAAGAAATAAATAGAGATGGATAGATGGGAAATTAGACCAACCAAATCCGCTCTGTCAGCCAGTTCAGGATTATTTCCCACACAGTGTTTGTTTCCGGACTGAAATGATAAAGCCTTAATTTCAGTCAATGACTATTAAAATGAAAGGTTGAAGGAAAGGGTTTGTTTTGAAAGATAGTATATGGAACAGATAATTTTCCAGAACATTTATACCTTCAGATGAGTGTTCTACTTCAACACATTTTTTTCATTTGCCACAGTTCATTTTCTAGTCAGCACAGATATACAATTCATGGGGCTCCTTCAGATAGACCAAATGTGTAGGAAGGGTGTACTATTTGTTGCTATTGTTCTCAGCAGTTTTTTAAATTTTCAAATTACCATTCTTGTTGTCCTAGGTTATATTCTGGAAGTTCCTGGCAGAAATTGCAATATTTTATTCCAACTCTCAAATGGGTTTAATTTGAAGACATATCAGACCTTTTCTTTTCCTCCTCTCTTTTTGCTTTAAAGAGTTATACTGCTAGAGTGTATTAGTGAACTTTTTAATTGAACGTTTTTACAATTGCACACTATAACTCAAAGATGTTTAATTTAAAAAAAAAAACCAGGAGAAGAAAAAATTGGCCTACCAAACCATAGGGCCATCTCATCAAACCGCACCTCAGTTTTAAAAACCTTTGGAAAGCCCAAGTGCAGATCCAAGAAGTAATTATAAACAGCCCCCAAAATAGAATGGAAACAAGAAAATAGAGGTGACAACCAGCAAAACTTAAGGAGGTCTATCGCAAGGACTCACACTTCTTTAGATCAATCTGGAAGAGACCACAGGTTCAAGCCTGACAACACCCCAAACTTGGCTTGTATAGTTTGAATTTGCAAATATGGAATGGGTACAGTGTAGTTTAGAACTGGCTGTCCTCTTTCATATCCCATCCTCTCAACTCTCAGCTTTATAAAAATTAACTCTTATCTTCACAGAAAAGAAGCCTCAGAAATTCAAATGAAGGCTATAACTGGGTTTTATATTACCCTATAGCTTTGCTTCCTTAATCACATGATTTGCATGGTGTCCAAATTAAGCCAATGTACTGGAGTATCCCTTGCATAAGAAAACCCTATGAAATTCTTGGGGTTGCCATAAGTGAACAAGAGATTTTGTTACTGGGCTGTACACTCCACTCTATGATATGTTTTAATTGGCAAATGTCATTTAATTGGCATGAAATATAAATTATACACTGCTATGGCTGCAATGCTATGCTGGCGAAAGAGGACTGACTGAACATGTGCAATGCAAAAGTAGGTCAGATGGGGTCTCAGGGCATGGCCAGGTCATAGCTAGAGAAATCCCAGTGATAATGGAGTTGCAAATGTCCCTCAAAGACTCAACCTTTAGAAACAATAGCGCCCGATACTGCCTCCACAGAGCAATTGATTGTCTTCAACCCTCTTCCTCTGCCTGCTGAAACTCCCCTTTTGTTTCCTCACCTGTCCCACCATTAAGGAGCTATCACAATTCCTATCAGTTCTTTGTCACCTAATGCTAAAGCCATTTACTTGTTCTGGACCCCACTGTCTACTCTGCCAGAGAATCATTAAGACCTTTCCCCTCAGCAGGGAAACAGGGTATTTAAACCCTGGTTCTGAGCCAAATAGCTCTTAGTACTCTGGACATAGGCCGTCACTCCGCAGCTATGATTCCTGTTCTTGTACTACCCTTGGGCCCTTACTTTGAGCCACATTGCTTCATCTTTTCTCTCTGGACAGGCAGATATCACCCACTTTGCCCTAACTTCTCACTCTCCAATTTCCCCTCACCTTTTCCTTCAGTTAGCCTTGTGTGATTGTAAGACTGCTGGGACCCCCTCAATAAAAGAAAACTTTCTTTTGGATCTTCAGCTGATGTTTCTGCATTAGTACCTGTATACACAGGTGTAAAAGATCCTGCCAGGTTACCCCCCCCCCCACAGGCCTCCCTTTATGCTAATATTCTCCTCTGTTTCATGAGTATCACAGATGGACCTCTGAGTCACCCATGTTTTGGGGTAACAACTTGAAGGCATGTGTACACACACTGACCATTGAGGATTTGTATTATATGATTTATCTTAGGGGATAATTCTGACCTGCCTTTATCTTGCCTTTTTCTGGCTTGTTTACAAATGCCAACACAGACTCTAGTTATAAATTTCATAATACAGAAAGAGCTTCAGATTCAATCTATTTGCCCAGTAAGTTCAAATGATGCATATGTTGCAATGAATATTCCATTCACCTCCCACTAAGACAAAATAATGAGTTAATAAGAGCAACGGGAACTAGCTAGATTGTAATACATACAGCGATGAAAATGAAATTGGTATACCAGTCTGATGGAGATGTAATGCCAATGACCTGTTAACTATGGTTAACAAACTCATGAGTTGGTCAGAGATTCATGTCCTTTCTCCAAAATAATTTCCCCTTCTTTCATTTTCCCTCTCCCAGCAGTAAACATTTCACATTATGTTAACTGATGCAAACCATGGTTGACACAAAAGATTCTTCCCATATAAGGCATAGATTAAAACCAGAGTTTAGAGGGACCTGATTGGCATTATATGTGTAATGTAAAACCACAATTAAGTAAACAGAAATTGAAGGGCAAAAGAGTTGGGGAATGCAAGAGTTAATTTCAAATTTCTTGGCCGTGTTTAAGAAATCAGCATTAAGCTTCCACTAGGCCATCCTGTGGGGCCTTATATATGAATTACAGTTTTTTAGAGAAGCTAATATCACATTTATGACTCCTGTTGTCCATTTTTGTTTCACATCTGGGACTGAGGCTATCAACAAAATGCACATGATTGCTAGTGCATAGGATATTACCCTGGCAGTTAAAGTAGAATCATAGTGCTATAACTGTGTAGTAGGCTCTGAAGCCTAAAAGAGCCACTGCCAGTCAGTGTAGACAATGCAGAACGAGAACCTAGATGTTAGACTACTAATCCATCTACTTCCTATGTCCTATTAGCATTGATAGTCCATCAGCTATTGGACTGTCTCCTTAAGAGTCTGCCTGGTACCAAACTGATGGCATTGTGTCTCAAAGTAAACATGATTTAACTTTCCTACGTTTTATACTGACTTTAAACTGTGTGACTAATTGACTCTTAATGACTGAAGATGGATTGAACAGTAAGTAGACTGAATGCTACTGAATGAACATGGTATTTTTTTTGCTTGTTTTTACTGCTGTATTGCTGGTTGTTAAGTATGTGATGTAAGCTGCCTCAAAAGTATTTCATCAAAAAGTTAAGGTACACCTCTTAAACTGTAGCTGCATGTTGTCCGGCAGAAATGTGCTGCATGTTCAATAGTATGGTGAATCCCAACAACTGAATCACTTTGTACCTTCTGTGACATCTTTTTCTACAGTTTAACTTGTTTGGATCAGGATTGTGTTGAACACTAAAAAAGTGACTCCTGCACATGCATATGCCTTGCACCCCAATTTCTAGTCTCCTGTACTGTTATACTTTTCATCCCTCTCATGTATAGCTTGCTGCACAGACATACCTGTGCCAAGGTGGTCCATTGGTTGCAAAGTGCTTCTGTCTTTCACCTGGTTCTCACATGGGAGAACAGATAAAAAGCAACGGGACAGGCAGGAAACAGCAAAATGTGATAAATCAAACATATGTACACAACACAAGAGAGAGAGATTCTAGGACAGGACAGGCCATTATCTGTTTGTCTGTTTATCTATCTATATTTTATATATAAAATTTCAGTATGTGTGTGTATACAGACAGACAGACAGATGGATAGAGACAGACAGACAGACAGAATGAATGAATATTGGATCTATCACATTTTGTTGTTTCCTACCTGGTGTGTGTGTGCGCGCGCGTGCGCACATATTAAAAATGGGCTGTTCTGTCCTAAAATTTCAGTTAGGATTCAGAGACAGTAGCAGTGGACTGGGTGGGCTGTAGTGATGATTACAGAGTAATGCTTCAGTATCTCAATTCCTTCTTCATAGCCTGTGTCCCTACTAACCTTACCTTCTTTGGCTACTGTGCCCCTGTCACCTCAGTCCTTGCTAATATTTCACATCCTTTCCAGAACAAACATTCAATGGATAGAAGTATATTTGCACCACCAGTACTATCAGCAACATATTGGTTCTCCTGTCCTAAAATCTTAGAGCGTGAGACCTATGCTAGGGTTCCTTGTCCCTGCCCTACCAAATTTTGTTAATTTCCACAGCAGCAGTCTTCAATACAGGTTCCTTCTGCATTCCAGTACCCACTATGAATAGCTGTTCTATGTCCCTGGTCCTTACATTGTCACAGCTTGCTCAAGTGACATTTTCTTTTTTTACAGTAGGAACCTTTGTCTATGAGGCTCATGAAGTAGGGAAGTACCCCTTTCTCAGGGTCCAAGAATGTGAGCTTGACTTAACATGGTGAACTAGCTCAGTTTAACATGAAATCCCTGAGTTCTTCCAGACATTGTTGCATAGGGGTTCACACTGTTCATATGTTTTTCCCTCCACCCCACCACAATGATAGCCTATACGATAGGAACAGATGTGTATTGTAACACATGAAAGACAGTGTGCTATATTTTTACCGCTACAGCAGAGGTGGGCAACATCTGGTTCTCCAGACATGGCTGGATGGTACCCACTGGTGATAGACGATGGTAACTGCAGTCCAGCAGCACCTGGAAGGTTTCATGTTGCCCAGCCCTACAACAGGGATCCAGAGATCAGTCAGCATCAGTATGATCTGCTGCTGGCTCTCAGAGCCAGCCAGCCAAGATGTGGGGAAAAATTCCTCCACTCAATTCCTCAGATATTTTGTGGGGTGCTACCATACAAGGCCTTTATCATGCAGTTGCCCTGTCCCCCTCACAGAATCCCACAGCTTGGTCCAGAAGCTGTTGTCTTTCATTGGTAACTTTCAAATATTTTCTTACTACTTTCATCTTTTTTTCTTATCATATAAAATCCAATAAGGACGGAAAGAGAGAGCAGTTAGCTGCATCATTCCTTTTGATTAGTCGTTCTCAGAGAGGCCACCTGGAAGCACCTGCATGGTATGCAAATGTGTTCCAAACATGGAAATTATCTTTGCCTAAGGGAGCAGGAAATAGCATAGGAAACAGTCCTTACAGTGTTCTCTGCTGAGCTGTAAAAAAGCAGAATGGAAAGGTTGCATCAAAGATGGTTGTAAACATTAAACTTAAAATGAAGTACTGGAGGGGGAAATGAAGATATCAACATTTCTCTCTCTGGTTTGATCCTATTGCATTGGGGAAGCTACTGACTTTCTCATTTAAATCATCGCTGGACAGCTGGCATTTCTTATCCAAAGGTCATTTCTACTTGTCCATATGGAAGACGTTAAAAGACATGCTGGTTTCTTCCTTAATGGCTGGATCAGACCCTAACTTGGGCTCTACATTTCTTGATCCTGGAAAGAATACATTTTGCCTTGTAGCGATAATATTTTGTATCCTAAAGGTGCCATCACTGAATCCCAACAAGTTCAGAGATGGGTGGTGCATGGACCATCAGTTCTTCATATTTGTCCAGGAACAACTTCAGGCGAGACCGATAAGAATCTTCATTATATGGCAATTCCTTCTCTTTCAAGTACTGAGAAACAACTGGCTTGATCTAAAAAGAAAAGGTAGCAGAGTATTACTGCTAAAATTTAATGTAGTTAGGAAAGGATCAAATCCAGATTTAATTCCCATGTGCCAACTGCAAAAAGCACTGCCCTTGCTGCAGTTGTTTGACAGATGGCACTTGAGTGGAGAGGTCTGAGGTTTGGCTTCACTTCCTCACTCGCATAACCATGCCACCCCAGCTCCATTAACACTGCTGCTTTAAACCAAAAAGCCAGTGCGGTGTAGTGCATAGAATGCTGCACTGGGACTTGGCAGATGACCTTGGGCTAGTCTCCTTCCCTCTCAGGCTGACATACCTCGTAGGTTTGTTGAGCTCATTGGCAGAAATGTGGGATTAACATACAGTAGCCTGCAGTAGTACTCAACAATCTCTTCCCTTTTGACTTTTCCACAATATTTGTTACATTTTTATGTTAACCACCTGGAACTGAAATGGATTTAACTAGCATTGTTACCACTTGATATATACAAGATATGAAAGTGAAAGTGAAAAAACTGAAAAATAGATTTCTTGTGGCTGAAAAATTAAGTAAACCAAAACAAACTGGCACTTACAGGTTGTATTCACATGCATGCATCTTGTTGTGACACACCTAAAAGTAAGAACTGGTGCAACCCACTGCCGGCAGAGGTCTCATGAGTAGCTGAACAGAGTCAACCTGTGTGCAGTTCCAGTGTCAAATGATTTCAGATTAAATACACTCTTTTTGGAAGGCCCCAGGGTTTGTTGGAGAGCATATCTATACAAGCAGCTTCATGGAGACCAAGGAGGTACTCAAACAATCTGAGACCAAGTTGTACAAAAACACCAATCAGGGTTGGGTTATACAAAAGGACCCCGAATTATTAATGTCCCATGAAGCACTGGATAAGAAGCGCTTTAGTCAGAGAAACAACCGAGACATCAATGGATGACTCTGAAGCAGCTCGAGAGATCTGCAGTTTAGATGGAAGAAACCATCCATGAGACAACTATCATCCAGACACTCCACAGCACTGGGCATCGTAGAAAAAATAGTAAGGAGAAAGCAATGCTGAAACAAACCCATACTCAGGCCCCTTGTGAGTTTGCAAAGGAGCATGTAGGAGACACAAGAAATGTGCAGGAAAAGGTTATCTGGTCCAATGAGACCAAAACTGGACTTTTAGGCCTTGCTGCAAAACTGTATGTAGCAAAACACCAACATCATCCTGACAACACAATCCCCAAAGTGAAGCATGTTGACAGCATCATGTCATGGGGATGCTTTTCTTCAGCATGGGCTGGGAAACTGGTCAAGAGAGAGGGGAAGATGTGGAGACAAATGCAAGGCAATTCTAGAGGGAAACCTGTTTCAGTCTGCAAGGAACTTCGGACTAGATGGAGGTCCACTTTCCAGCAGGACAATATTCCTGAACATACAGCCAAAGTAACATTGGAGTAGTTTGAAATTAAGGTCCTGAATATCTTCAAATGGCCCAATCAAAGCCCAAGTCTCAATCCAACTGAGAATTTTGAAACTTTTATATCAGGGGTAGGTTTTTAGTGTACTTTGTTCTTAACTTGACATGAGCCACCTTAGGTTCCATCCCAGAGAAAGGCAGGATAATAAATGAATAAATCAGAATAAAACAGAAAAGAGTAAAATCTGTGGCAAGAGTTGAAAGTTCCTATTCACTAGCACTCCTCTATCCAACCTGACAGAGCTGGAGCAATTTAGCCCAAAAAATGAATAAAAATTGCAACATGACATACAGACATCTGAGAGACACTTACCTCTGAGGACTAGCAGCTGTAATTGCTGCCAAAGACAGTTCTATCAAATGTGGACACAAGGATATTAATACTTACGGAACCAACAAGTGCCAGTTGTTTTTATTTACTTACATTTCGGGAATTTGGAGGAAAATCACAATTTAGGGGAAAAAGTGGAATATAGATGATGATGATGATGATGATGATGATGATGATGATGATGATGATGAAAAATTTGTGTCACAATAAAAATACTCTGCATTTTCACAGTACTGAGCATCCCATCGCAACAATGCTAATTAAATTCTTTTCAGTTCCAAGTTGTAATACAACAAAATATAGAAAAGTTAAAAGGGAGATGGTGAACACTTCTACAGGTACTCTGTGATAAACAAACAGCAATAGTTTCTCAAGAAAGGTGGCAATACTGACTTTACACAAATTCACATCCTTATTACTCAAGTAGGAATCATTCTCTTCCTTGTACACATTCAGCTGACAATGACTTCTTCCATTCTGATCCTTTCCACAACCTATACCATCTGCCCCCTCATGCCATACCTTCAGGCACATATTATCAGAGAGTGTTGGGAAGAGATGGTGCTCCACATGACAGCTGATGAGTGAGTGCCCAAAGGACCAATCCAACAGGGGATTTCGAGGCAAGTTCAGAACTCCAAGGGTCATCATGTGAATCCGTTTTGGCTTCTTATCAGCAGAAAACATTGGGAGGCCGATATGCTGCAAGGAAAAACCAGAGAACAGTCCACAGCTGAAACAAGGACATCTCCAGGGGGAAATGGTTCAAATTTATTCAATTTATTGCTGAAAAATGAGGATGTGGGATTTCCTCCAACGTCCCACTTGTCCTCTTGGAGAGACATTTTGTGAACACTGGAGGTACACAGATCATATTTATGTACCTCATATTAAATAGATCATATTTAAGAGAAATTTCTTGGAGAAACTGAGAGGGAAAGGCACAGTTCAACAGGGTAAAGCACATTGCAAAAGAACTTTGGACATCCACATATTACTTAAAAATTCAGCCTCTGGATGAACTTGCATTATGATTTTGTAATGTAAGTGAAGACCCTGATAAAAGGAATTTAGGAAAGCTTCTGGTCATTGTGGTTTCATGAAACCAGACTTTCTGGATAGCAGACAAGGATGTTTAGCTGTGGAAAACAGCATCTGAATAATAGCAGTAACATTATTTTCCACATATTTTACTGTTTATGGCTTCAGCTCTCTCTGGAAAAAAAGCAGTAACCCTGCTCAAAGGGAACTGATTAGGACCTGTGAGAAAAACACCAATTATTCACTGTCCATCGTAAAAGCTAGAACAACGATGAATGTGATTAACCCATATGGCCTAATCTATGTTTACATGGACTATCTCATTATATGTACTATGAATTATGTCTCACCAAGTTTGTTTCATTACATTTCATTAGTAAGAGATCAATGGAGGTTGTTCACAGATAAGTGTAAATATGATTGAAGCCTCAATGCACTACTTTGGAAAGGTCTCTCCCTAATTGAAAACAAGATTTTTAAAATTCCTATTTTAATCTCTTAACAGTAAGAAAGGAGAGAAACTTTATCAAATGTAGAACATACTGGACATATGGAGTCATAGTTCATGGTATGAGTAGAATTTGTTTTTAATGAGTTACAGTTCTGAGGACACCTTCTGAAGTAGGTTTTTTTAATGCAACTATGTTGGTAGCGCTATAGATTTCTGCTTCTCAAAAGTGGCATGTGGCAAACAGATACACACACACGCTCCTGCCACTGCATTATTACCTCAACGTTCACAACAGAGCATGAGGCATCGCATAAGCCAGCCCTGGAACCAAGAGATATTCCTTCTTTACCATTCAGTGGTAATGGTTTCAGTGTTGGACTACAACTCTGAAGACTAGGGTTTGCATCCCCACTTGGCCATGAAAAACCATGGGATGAGCCTGGACAGGTCACACTCTCTCAGCCTCAGAGGAAGTCAAAGGCAAACCCTTTCTCAACAAATCTTGCAAAAAAAAATGATAGGGTCACCTCAGGGTCACCCTAAGTCAGAAATGACTTGAAGGCACACAACACCAATAACAACAGTGTGGGCACACACTATAACCATAAAAATAACCAAGAAGTTACAGTTATATCACAAAAAAGTGTGAAATTCTCCCTCGCTGGGTTACAATCACAATGTAACTTAATCATACTTCAATTACTGAGCAAAAAAATTAATTTTAAATAACTAGTTACTTGTAGCTGATTACATCCAAGCTCTGGTATCATGCCCAAAGAGACCAGCAAATTCAAACAGTTGCACTTCCTGATATTGTCTAGAATTGGTAACTCTTACCTGGAAGATATTAACATGGATGTAAGGATGGGCAAGAAGTGATCGTGTGATCAGCATACAGCTGAGAGCAGACCACATTGACTGGAACCCTGAGATATTAAGCAGCAGCCAGTAATGGGAATACAAGCCAACAAACATACAACAGAGAGTTCGGATGGCTGTTTTCCAGTTGACTTCTTTCAGCAAGCCTATGGAGACAACAGTCAGTGAACAGGAAAGCTCTCAAAATTCTCTCCTAGCTGCTACTTCATAGTATAGATAATAGGTTGACAATATAGGAAATTGTATTTTTCTGAAGTCTGCCAGATGTGGTGCAGATCATAGGAGAACTTCTCGCTTTCGAAACCTAGCAACCTTCTGCAGCAACTGGGTCTATCACGCTGCTTTAATAAAACTTCTGCTATGGGTCAAAGCAACATGATTCAGGAGACCGGTGTTCAAATCTCTCAACCTACAGAATATGCACAACAGCCACCTGTTTTGATCAGAGCCAGTAGTGCTAGACGAAGGGGTGGTCAGCCCACTTCTCACAACTGTTTTCCTGATCCCCACCCCTACCCTGCCTGGAACCTCACGGGAGGGAAAATATAAGTGGAGATCTGCTCTAACACTTTCCCTTGCTGAGCTAATAGTACTGGGAGGGAGGGGATACTGCAACTTAGATGATGAAAGTGGTGTAAAAGAAAAGGGTTACATGCCCCCTTTCCCCCAGGAGGTTGTTCACAGATAAGTGTAAATATCATTGAAGCCTCAATGCACTACTGTTACTGTTACTGTTCCCATCAAATTTAGACTCTCCAACGCCAGTTTCAAACTAACGTTTTTAAAAGCTAGAGTATCTGTGCTGCTCATAAATCTATGAAATCACATGCAATTTGTATAGAGGGTAATATTCATTCACTTACCAACTATTACTAGAACAGTGAAGAAGGAGTCAATGGGAGACACTTAAAGTGTCCAGTACCTGAACCTGTAATTATACCTTGTCTCTGGACCTAAATTGTGCACTAAACCCAATCACCAAACTACAAGCAGAAAGCAAGGCCTGTCAGACATTAAAAAATTATTTTTAAATGTTCTTCATCTGCAAAATCTATACCTATGTGATTTGATAGACTTTTTAGCAGTGTTACTATTAAAGAAGAAGGGATCATGAGAGCAGTGTTAATAAAAGGCCCAAGACAGTATGGGGGAAGAGGGAAAAGATGAGTTACATGAGTTGTAAGAGTCTTTCCTCCACCCCAATCACTTTTCCAAACAGACCATTGCTTACACATTTTGCAATATAGTCCTCCCTCTACATTTGCGGGTTTGACCTTCATGAATTTGGCTATTTGTGAGGCAGCCGTGCACCTTCCTCCTTCTCCTCCCCCCTCCATTCCCTTGCCTTTGCCCAGCTGTATGTGCCTTCCTTCTCCATGCCTGGGCAAAAGGCAAGGATATAGGAGGGGAAGGCATGTATGCCTCCCCCCATCCTCTTGCCTTTTGCCGGGTGCCAAGAAAACAGGCAAGTGTGCCCAGGCAAAAGGCAAGGGAAGGGGGAGGGAGGCATGTGCACACCTTCTTTCTCCACACATGCTGCTCCCTCTCCCATTCTTTGTCTTTTGTCTGGGCACAGAGAACGCACGCCAAAGCAAAAGGTGAGGGAATGAGGGAGACGCACACCTTCCTTCTCTACGCATGGTGCTCCCCCCTCCCATTCTCTTGCCCTTTGCCCAGGTGCGGAAAAGGAAGGCATGTGTGCCAGGGCAGAAGGCAAGGGAGTAGGAGGGGGGAGCTCCAGAAAGGAATGGGAGAGGGAGTGCGGGGGGAGGGGTATTTGCAGTTTTTCCACTTTTGCAAGGGTTCTGCACCCTGAACTCTCATCAAAGTAGAGGGGCCACTGTAGCCCTTTCTAACTGAGAAGCCTAGAAGCTCATTTTTTAAAAAAATGATGTCAGAATTTTGCATACTGTAACAGAGACACTTGCTCAGTTGTCTTTATTCTCCTCTAAATTACACACCCTAACTTCCATTGCACAGTTATGGAAAGAGGAATTTGTCTCCAAGGATAATCAAGCCAGATTTTGTGTTGTGAACCTGTCAGAAGGGAGTCCTTGCAATATTTAAGGTCAGGAAGAAATTCTTCTACAGATGAGCTTAGCTGGTAGTCCTGGCTGATTTTCTTGCTTGCATAAAACATCTGGAGCTCTGTTGTTTAGCAGAGATAAGGAACCAGATGTCAAGACAACAATTCTCTTCATTCGCAACCATTGGCATTGCTGGCTGGGGTTAATAGGAAATGGACTCCACATGTGAATCTCATGATCCCAGGTTCCTCACCTATTCTATAAGCACCTCTCTGGCATATAATAACCAGTGCCGGACAACTGTGGACTGTCTTTGCTCATGAAAGAAAGCCATATTAGCTTATCTTTTCTTCTTTCCACTTCTCTGATTCTAAAGTCAAAAACTAGTGCCACACAGAAAGAGATTTCCACGGCAAAACAGAGCTTAACAAACAAATAAATGTAATATCATCCTTAAAGCATTCAGCACCATAAGATTGCTCAGGATAAGTGTTATTGAAATTAGTAATAAGATTTACAAGATAGGAACGTACCAATGGCCACTATAGGGGTGATAATAGGTACAGTAAGAGGTGCAATGAACATGTAAACATAGCGGTTCAGGAAAGGAAGCTTCCATGTGCTGGAGTCACCCAGACCTATGACATTTGTGTAACCATGGTGGATTTTCACATGGTTGTAGGTCCCCTGTTCTGCTGTGAAAGAGGAGCAAACCTAGGACATAAAGAAATGGTAATTAAAGGAATGTTTAATTTGTCACTATAGTACAGTATGCATTCAGGCACAAACCTAAGCTGCCAGCCTCCACTTGCCTTGAAATCAGTGAAAAATATGAAGAGGTGGTTTTTAAAACAGTGCTGTTAAAGTCAGTAGAGTTCCTTTGATATGAATGGGAGATGAGTTGAGCTGACTAGTTTCACAGGATCCACCTAAAGATGTCTATAACAAAATGTCACATTACACACAAATGCATATAATTATTGCTTGTCACACCTTATTGAAGTGGAAAAGCCACTTTGGGGAGGCAGAAATAGCAACCAGGAATGGCAAACATGGAAGGATGCTTGACCTTTTCACTGCCTGTCATTTCCTTGCTGCAGACTGCACACACACAGCAAGATTTTCATGTGCATTTGTATAAATATGCACTTAAAATAATGTAGGTTATAAATCTGTGCTCTGTTCAGTCCCGATCAAACTTTTCTACCCTATCACCAGTTTGGAACTGGAAAATAAACAATCAGAGAAATATTTTTCACACTCTGAAAAACACATGATTGTGTAGTTTTGATTCCGAATATTGTCTCCTGCTCCAAGCTGCCATATACATTTATCAATCTGTCAATATACCTAATGCAACTGTGCAAGCATCACCGGCTCATTTCTACAGATTTCACATCTCTTGTGCAAGAAGTACTTTTCATTGGAATGAGCGTGCTGGCCTCTTTCTTCATTCTTCTCACATGAACTTAACTGCGAATACCAACAAAGCTACAGAGTTGCATAAACACACTAGCAATTACACTGCCAGCCATCACACCCTCTTTAATTACTCTGATGCAAGAAGACTAGCAAAAGGGTTTGTTTTATAATTTTACAAACACACAGGACTAGTCCTCCTGAAGAACATGTAAAGGTTAAAAACGGGAACAGGGCTGGGACCATGCATGATGTTCCTAATCCAAATGTTCCTGGACATGCCAGGCAGTTTGTTGAGGTATTTGGAATTTTATGCCAGAGAGCTCAAGTGTTTAACCAAACTACAAATCCCAGGATTCCATACGATGAAGTCATGGCAATTAAAGTGGTATGAAAGTGTTATAAGAGTGTAAAGACCCTGGCCATATCCTCCACCTTCATTACATAACTTGAATGTGGTCAGAGCTAAAAAAAATGATCCAGTTTTCAGCATAAAGACTGTGACTGGGCCTAAGGCCTCAATGCTCTGGACTAGGAGGTATTACAGCTTTCTAGAACATTAATTCAGAATTAATTCCAATACTTTGGCAGACAACCATACCTCTCTGCACTAGTTCTGAATCAGACTCAGTGGCAGTTTTTATCTGTATAAAGAAAAGAAATGATGGATGTTCTCTGATTTTACATAGCACAACATCAGAAAAGTTAAGTACTGATCTCTCTGTTTAGAGTTTATGCAATCTACTGAGAGGCAATCATCTTAAGGATAAAACATGAATATTCCCACATTGCCATCTTGTACTATATCACCTTGCAAGCCCTGTTAAAAAAGTTTGCTGGTGTACCATATTAAGGCTTGAGAACTAGAGGGTGGGAAATTTTTTTAAAGCAAGAGCAAAATGTCTTCCTAGATCCAGGGGTGCAATTTGTCAGTCTTCCCGTATACGAAGTCTGGCTGAATCTAGCAGAATAAAATTCTCGTCTTGTTTGTTTTCACAAATCTGAAGCAAGCTGAAAATGCACCTCAATGAAGAATATGGCCCATAGCTTTCCCCACGACTTGGACTCCACCAGAGCATTGTGGCTGGCCAAGTGGCTCCCCTTCACAGCGATCGTGTGATGCACCGTACCCAGGACAACAACACCCAGCAGGAAAGCAAAAAGATTGTCAGAACGCAGAAGCAGGAACCCTGGGAACAGAGAACAAACATTTAGGCCCTTGTTTTCTAAATGCAACGGAAGAGTGCATGGTAATATCACAATCAGGACTTTTGAATTATTTTGGTTCGGAGCTAGAAAGGACATTGGCCAAATGGAAAGAATTAGGACATAAGACCTATCTGCTTTTGGGAGTTTTAAGGTGTATCAGCACTTGGAATTAAGGGCTGCCCAAATGTGCTTCTAACCATTATGAGTCTTTTTTGAGGCTTCCACTAAGCACCAGATGGAGAGCAAGAGCTCTTAGCCTTCAGTGTCTCTTTCTTTCTCTTGCTTATGGAGTTTATGGAACAGTTATTAACGCGCCTCATGTGATATTGGGTTGTGCATTTCCCTGCCTCATCTGCAGTTCTTTAGCGTGGATTACACAGTGGAGTGCTATCATATCATTTGTTCTTGTCAGCTGCACACTCCCAGAAAGGGCAGGAGAAGAGGCATAAAGCAACACTGATGGCCCCCTGTCTCTTGTGACATCTAGCCAGAGCCTCAACAGAGCCAGGGCACCTTTGGCCTTCTACATCTTTTGGACTACAGTTTCAATAATCCCTTGCCACTGGTCATGCTACATGAGGCTCTGGAGAGCTGAAGTCCAAAACTGCTGGAGCGGGCCGAGTGTGCCCAACCTTGCTCCAAAACATTCAACAAGTGTAAATACAGCCGCAGGTGCCTCACACAACCACAGATAAGAAAGTGAACCTCTCCTACATGTAGCTGGATGCAAGAAGCTCTTTGTTGAATAACATGGCCAATGAAATTGAAATTCCCAAACAGAACGTTCTTTTCAGTGCTCAGTATGACAACACTGCACTCACTACCTCTGTCTTTTGGCAGACTTTTCTTCAATAAGTAAAGGACAAGATTTTACCTAGTATTGAGCAAACCCCTGATGAACACAATACAATGGCTTTCATGTGAGCTGCCTACACACAGAGGATTTCAGATCAGGGATATGTTGACACCCATGTGCCTTGAGACAAACAAGTCCAGCCACCATCTAGGCCACAGATAAGTGGGATGTGACCTAAAAGCAATGAGTTTACATTCCCAGTGGCAACTGCTCTTACTAATTTGCCATTGCATCTTGTTCTGATGCAAGGCAATATCCCAACAACTGCCTCTTTAGAAACATTTGTATACTTGCCAGCATGCTTACGTGGAACAGGATCAGCCCAGTATAACTGGGATAATCCATGAGCAGCTGTCTATAGGGCAATATTTGCAACCAAATAAACACCCAGTGGGCAACTCTGGTGCAATCTGGGAATAACTGAAAGGCCAGTGCTCTATGGCATGGCATGATGATACTAGATTTTTCAATATAGCAGTCCTTCTCCAAGATGGGGGCCTGTGGACCAGCATACAAAGCACCAAACATCAACAAGTGAAATGAAACCCCCAAGACATAGGGACAAGGAGACATTCCTTGATACTCCCTTTTTCCCTCAGGGACTAGAGAAGTAGTCCTAACAACTGTATTTTTCTTTCATTTATCACATTTATACCCTGTTCTCTCTCAAGTTCAACGCAAAGCCCCATTATTAGCTTTGCAAGAACCCTGTGATTTGGTTGAGGCTGACAGATAATGCAAAGTCACTCAGTGAGTTGCGCAGCCAAGAGGACATTGAACTGGGAGTTTTAGTACAAACTTTGCAATTAAATTTTCATTGGGTGATGGCAACAAATACACACATGCATCAGCTTCTTTCCTAATGAAACAGAAATTGCTTTCAGAAGCTGTGTGTAAGAGAAAAAGATTTCATACGTCAACATGATATCCAACTTCCATGCATACCGAGGTGGCCAAATTACATCTCACAAGCCCAATGTGGCTGTTTGACATATAATGTACAGCTCACAGAAACAAATTGGCTGAGCTACTTTTTGCATTACAATTCATATAAAAAGTAAATGAAAAAAATTCATCCTTTTTAATTATTTGTAATTATTCCAGTGGACTGAGAGTCCACTGGAATAAAAATTAAGTTTAATGTTCATGGTGAGTAACTATATATTTAAGAATTTAAATCCTAATTTTAATACTAGATTTGAGTCAGGAATTAAGACAAATAAATACTGAGATAAACAGATATCCTTTAAAAATCTGGTTTTATCCCTTTTATTTTTATTTTTGGCAAAATCATTTAATGTTAACAAAATGCAAATTTGCCTGTTTTTCTTACATGTTTCCATAGTTCATTACTGTATTAAATACGCTCAATATAGTTAAAACACTAATCATTCAGGATACTGAAAACATTTGGTATATACGTATGTACTTTGTGATTATTGAGACTGATGCAAATTAACAGTTTAAAAACGACATACATGAATAAATAATATTACATATATGTATTTCTTAATATGTTTTATGTAATTTTTGTAACAAAATGTGCATATAAGAATAACGTGTGTAATATGTTTTCCTGTCTTGCAGCTCTCAAACATCTGAAGTTTATTGCATGTGACTCTTACATAAAGCAGGTTTGGCCACGCTTACATATATCAACTTCGATAGGAAAGCCTATCCAACCTAATGCCATCAGATGTGTTGGACTACAATTCCCATCACCCCTTGGCAGCATGCTGGCCTGGGGGTGTTGGAAGTTATTGTCCATCTCCTCTAGGGGGCACCTGGTTGGGGAAAGATGCCCTAGATTATGTCTAAAATGATAGCTCTTTAGTGATATAATAAGATAGGGTGTACTTTTCCTACATGTTTAACTGCATTGCTGTCTCATGAGAATTCCAGAAGGGAAAAGGACTGGTGACTGACTGTGGAGGGGCTCTTTTGGAAAGCACTTCCATGCCTTCATGCCCTTCCCTTACCCTGGTAAATGGCCTCGCATTGCCCAGGCACATAGATTCCTATTTCTGAGTTTGCTGCTAGACAGCACTGACTTTATTACAGAGTCCTTAGGCGTATAAGGATGTGCAGCAAAATAGTGGCCCTGAAGAATATGGAATTTAGCCAGCCTGACATCTGGAAAGGGTTATAAAAGCACCTTGAGATGCACCAACCCTGTAAAGGCAATGCAGAAATTATTTATTTATTTATTAATTATTAAAATCGGTCAATATTTACAAGTATCATAACAACAGTCCTATTTGTTTTTTCCATTCCATATAAAAAAAATTGTATATCTAGAAAGGCAAGTTGTAAATTATAAACAATTCTTGTATCGTTTGCTTTATATTGTTCTTTTTTACATCAAGGGTTATTTTATCTTCAAAGTACTAACTATACAAAGGTTCTAATTTCTTTAGTTTACCCTTACTGGCATTCTAAATATACAAATTCTACTTCATTCCATTCTCTTGTTTGGCTGATTATCTAGTTTCTTACAGTTTCCTCTGAGATTTTACTACTTCTGTTGGCCTGCTTGACTTCCTTTAAGTATTTCAACTTCCTCAGCTTTCCATATCTTTGCTTTCCAAATTACCCCTTCTCGTTCCTACTTTGTATTCACCATTCTTTAAATTTGTAATGCCCGTATTTGTTTCATGTAATTTTTAATTGGTGCCATTTCATTTCCATTCTTGCCCTGCATCTCGCCCCTGAGACCTACAGTTAAATCTAATGTTGTCATTTCAATTAATTTAACCACCCATTCATCTATTTTGGGGATAGCATTATTCTTCCAATATTTAGCATATATTATTCTTGCCGTCATTACCATATAAAGTATTACCCTCCAATATTTCATAAATGCCTTATCTATTTCATGCAACATGTTTAATAAGAAGATCTCTGGGGATAGTGGAATATTTATGTGCAATATTTCAGTAATTTTCTTCTGAATGTTTTTCCAATATTTTTTGGCTTTGGGGCAAGACCACCACATGTGAAAAAATGTTCCATCTTCTTCTTGGCATTTCCAACATTTATTTTGAGTCTTGTATATTTTACTCAGCTTTGCCGGATCTAAATACCATCTATATAGCATCTTAAGATGGTTTTCTTTCAGATCCTGGGCTAGTGTAAATTTTTGTGTATTTTTCCAGCTCTTTTCCCAGTGTTCCAATTTAATTTCATGCCCTATATTACATGCCCATAAAATCATGGATTCTTTAATCGTTTCTGTTTCCAACTCCCTATTTAATAGAATTTTATATATTTGCGAAGTTAAATGTTCCGGCTTCTCAAAAATAGCTTTCTCAAATTCATTTAATTGTTTATTTACTTCAAAGCCTTCAAGTTTCAGGTCCATTTTAAATCTTTCTTTAAGTTGGAGGTGGAAAAACCATTGACAGTGGAGACCCTCCTCCTCTAATTCCTCTCTTGATTTTATTCTTAAGTTTGCTTTTCCTTCTTCGATTATAATATCTTCATATCTAAGCCATCTTTCTTTCGGGTCTTTCCATCTTCCAAATAGGGCCTCGTGGTGATATCCATAATGGAATTCTGCTACACATCTTACATTTGAATTTCTTCCATATTTCCAATAGAGAGCGTCTTAGGTAGTGATTAAGGAAATCTTTATCCACTTTGGGCTTATTATACCACAGGTACCCATGCCATCCAAATCTCAACTCTGGGCCCTCCAACTTCAGCATTCTTTCATTTTTTAGTGTAACCCATTCCTTTATCTAGGTTAGGCCATTTGCAAGATAATAAAGTTTCAAATCCAGAAGTCCACATTCACCTCTTTCTTTCCTGTCCGTTAGTATCTTCCATTTTATTCTTGGTTTCTTTCCTCCCCAAATGAATTTAGACAGGTCTTTCTTCCACTCTCCAAAACATTCATCATTTATGATTTTCGGAAGATTCTGAAAAAGAAAATTTATCTTGGGGAGGATATTCATCTTAATTGCTGCCATTCTCCCCATTAAGGATAATTTCAGTTTCGTCCATTTCTGTATTTCTTTTTTAATCTCATTCTGCAATTTTTTATAATTATTTTCGACCAATTCATTATTTTGTTTGGAAATCATAATGCCCAAGAATTTTATCTTCTTTTCTGTCTCAAATCTGGTTAGCCATAGCAAGTCTCCCGTTTCTTCTTTTCTCATATTTTTTGTTATGATCTTTGTTTTATTCTTGTTAATTTTAAAACCTGTAAACTCTTCAAACTTTTTGGTTATCTCCAATAGTTTTTGCACACTCTGCTTAGGATCCTCTAGAAAAATTACCAAGTCGTCTTAAAGGCAATGCAGAATTTAAACAATGACAACAATGAAATAAGGTCTGCCTGCACTGACTATTCTCATTTGGTAACCACACACCCATTATAGTTGTACTCAATTGCCCTTGCAAGACCTCTTCAACATTCACAGCTGTCCTGAATGCCCCCACACCAGCTATGATACCACTGGCCTGGTGCTGTACCATTGGCCCATTTTTTTGCACTGGGAAGACACTAGTTCTTTTCTTTTGCACATCAGGGCCATTGTTTATTACTTGCACTCCCATTCCACCTTTCCTTCAATGAGCTGGCCACCTCTTCACAGATCTTCTCCTCCCTCCCCCTTCATCCTCACAGCAACGCTGTGAGGCACGTCAGACAGAGGGAGTGTACCACTGGCCCAGTTTCACGGCTCAGCAGGGACTTGAACTTGGATCCCACAAGCCCCGGTCCGACATTCTCAACCACTACACCACACAGCCTAATGTTCAGGGAACATCTAATCATGCTGTCGAAAGGAAACAGTTTCCAATCGCAATTTAACATGGTAACCCAAGAAGGTTGAGAACTGCCCTGCGGGATTCGGATTGAAAATTCCAGTTCATAGCGGGCAGGCAGACGTCCAAAGGGATCAGCGACGTAGGACACGCTGCGGATGCCAGATACTGACCAGTCGCCAGGGGATGGCCATCAACCCTTTCCTTTGCCAAACGGTAACGCAGTACTTCAAATCAATAAATGATTAAAGCTTTAAATATGAAGGGAGAGAGTGCGGACAGGTCAGGAGCCTCCCTTCCCACCCCCCATGGGTCCTTCTCCTTACCTACTGGCAGGCTGAGAAAGTTCAGAGCGATAATGGTGTCATCGAGGCCATGCCTCTCCCACCAGCTGCTGCTCCTCACCACCTTCTGCACCATCTCAGAGAGCTCCCCCATCAGGGACTCCTCATACCTCCTCCTCCTCCTCTCCTGGGGGGTCCCCCGGCTGTCCTCCTTTGCTGACCTTTTGGAGAGGACCATCTCTTCTCCTGGGAGAGGGGCTCTTCCATCTTCACCCGGGCCTGAGGAACCTTGGGTAGGGCTTCCCTCTTCCCCTTCTTCTGAGACTCCCTCCTCCTCTTCTTGCTCTCCCTTCTCCTCAGCGGGCCCTTCTCTTCGGCTCCCGTTTGGCATCCGTGGCTTGGCACGGGCACGCTCCGGGCCGGACGTGCCCCCCGGTCCGAGGCTCCCCGCTGCTCGTCCCTCCCCCTGGCTCAGCGAGGAGACCCCCTTGGGCTCTTCCTCCGGATACCACCCCCGGGTCTTCCTCCGGACCTCCCCCTCCTCCCCCTCCTGCTGCTGCTGCTGCCATGACTCCATCGCCCGGACGGGCAGAGGACGCTGCGGAGAGCGAGCCAAGGTCCCCGTGCCTCCGCAGGATCAGGTAACCAGCGGGGCTGTCCCGGGAAGGGCAGCGACGACGACGACGGAGGGAAAAGGGACCGAGGCGGCCGCCTGCTTGGCAGCCGCAGGAGGGCCGGGGCGCGTGGAGCCTCGGAAGACGCGCGCCCTGGGCTCTAAGCGCGTATGGCTTCGTTCCCGCTCTGAGAAGCCGGGCCAGGGCCCGCCGCCAAGAGGTCCGGCCCCTTTTGGCGGCAGCCGCGGCCCCGGCAGCAGCGCCGGTTTTGCCGCCTGCCTCCGTCCCCTTTCTGCTCGCGTCTCCATCCTTCCAGGACCGCCGCCGCCGCCGCGCCTTTTTGCCCTTGGCGCTTCCCGGCGTGAAGGAAGGGCTTGTCGGAGCAGGAGCCGGGCTGCTTTGCTTTGCTTTGCTTTGCTTGCCGCAGCAGCCAAAAAGTGGATAAGCGGCAGCCGCGCAAAGAGAGCGTGGTATAGTGGTTTGTGCCTCGCGCTAGGACGCTGGGAGACGCGGGTTCGAATCCCCGCTCAGCCGTGGACACCCATGGGGTGACCTCGGGCAGGTCCACACTCTCTCAGCCTCGGAGCAAAGGCAAAACCCTCTGTGAACAAATGGTGCCAGGAAAACCCCGCGATAGGGTCGCTGTAGATCCGAAACAGCGTTTGAAGGCACACAACAAACAACAAAGCTATGGTATAGCAGATAATAAATTTAGGTCAAAAAGAATGTGGGGCAAGAGAACAAGTTAAGAAAAGGAGAGCATCACGAATTAGGGTTACTGTTGCACTATTTTTACTCCACACAGCCAAAAAACCTTTATTAGCCAGACCTGACTGGCGTCTTCTTTCCAAATACAAAACCTGTGAGTCCACCTAAACAGCTTTTTCATTTATCTTCTTAACATAAGCCTTTGCCACAATGGCTCAGAGGTTTTATTTAAAGGGCTACCAGTTCCAAGCATTTCAGATTGTCACGTCCTCGCAAATCATGATTTAAAAAGAAAACTACAAGTGGGAAATAATTTTAGAGCTCGATTCCTCCATACAAATGTCTAGTATTAAGGGACATGTCTTCTTTTTCCCCCTTTTGCTGTTTTTTCTAGAAATCATTTTTATAAAGGTAATATAAATAAAGAGAATGAGAAAGAATGTGTGTCTGTTGTTCTCTGGCCATACTAACTAATATTTTTGATGTGTTTTCAAGTCTTTCTCTATAATATTATCTTTTATTTCTTTTATAAAGCAACAGTAGTGGATCCCTGAATTGGTCATGATTAAATCCTAAACCTACAAGGCCTCTCGGAAAGCCTTTGACTTGGGAGAGTAAATTAGAGATGCTTTCTCATGGAGTTAGCCTTAAAAAAATATCAAAAACCCTGCTTCTGCACCTTTTAATGGTAACTCAGGACAAAAAAAAAAAAACTTGGCAGCTAAAATTACTCCCAGCATGAGTGAGAACAGCTTCATCTTCTAAATTTCTGCCTGTAAGACTGCTGACAAGAGCCATTTCCACCCTACGCTGTTATTATGGAAAGTGTTCTTATTCCACTTTCAACATCCTATGGAAGTCTAGGGCCATTACCACCCTACACTGTTATAGTGCTGTTATTCCACTTTCAACATCCTGTGGAATTCTGGGGTTTGTAGTTTCCTGAAGCCAAAGAGCTCTCTGGCTGAGAAATCTAAAGGCCCCTCCCCAAACTGCAAACCCCAGGATTCCACAGGAAGTTGAGAGTGGAACAGTAACACTATAACTGTGTAGTGTGGAAATGGTTTAGGATTTGCACTTTAGGGAGGGGCATTTAGAATTCTCAGCCAGAGAGCTCTTTGGCCTCAGAAAACTACAAACCTCAGAATTCCACAGGAGGCTGAAAGTGGAATAATAACACTATAACAGTGTAGTGTGGAAATGGCCAAAGGCATAGGGGCTGGGTCAGGTAAAGAGGTGGAATCCCTTGTTTATATCAGGTAAGCCATAGGGAGAGGGAAAGAAGCGGGAGAAGAAGAAGAGAGAGTAGGAAGTTGGAGGATGAGAAAGTATGACAAAGTAAGAAAGAGCAAGAGGCAGGCAGGAGAAAGAGCAATAGAAGGTGAGGAAATTACTGGGAGAAATACAAGCTGTGTACTTAGGCCAGCCTAGTGGTTCTTAACCTGGGGTCCATGGAAGATCACAAGGCCCTCATAGAGGATCCGTGAAGCCTTGAAGAAATGTTATGAGCGTTTACAGTTAAATAGAATGAATGAAGGAAAGGAAGGAAGAAAAGACAGATGGACAGACAGACAGTCATAAATCGATCTCAAAGAGCAGGAGTCTTTTCTTGGTGACAGATATCATTTGTACAATTATCATTACAATATCTCAAACCGTTCAAAAGCTATGAAACTGTCTGAGAGCAAAAAAAATGTAATCAGCACATGCTACTTCTGTGTGCAGTGAGAACATGCAAGTGAATGACATTGAGTGGCTGAGCAGAAGCACATGGCATTTCTGGCTACCACACATGCAGCCAGAAACAGCCTCGAATTAGTCTTGGTGGTCCACAGCAGCAAAAGATATTTAAAAGGGGTCCACGATAAACAAAAAGTTAAGAACAACTGAGCTAACCTATATTGTTTCAGTTTCTTGAGATAAGCAGAGTGGTATGCATGTAGATGGCCACATCCTAAGATGATCAAAAGCTTTTGCAGGGACAGTAGGCAGAAGATGGTGTCAGAGGTATGGTGCTCTGGTTCAAATAGGAAGGAACAACATGTCAAGCACTACTATATCTCTTCCAGTATCGAAAAGTTACTTGTTTGAACTACAATTCTCAGACACCCCCTCCCAACATTGGAGTCATAACTTTTCTGAGCTCTACCTGGTACATTCCATTGTTTTCTAAAGGCAGGCTGGAAAATGAACTTAGTACCTGGTGGCATACCAAATTTTAAAGAAGGTAAGTTTAAAAAATGACTTGATTACACTAAACAATCAGAGATGGTAGAATCTTGGAAATCCCTGGCACCTGGGATGTAGCAATGAGGAGAGGGAAACAAAAAGAAGGCCTTGCTCTCCCAATAAGAATTCTCTTCCTTCAATGAATATTCTCTTCCCTGCTCAAATTTCTAGAAATTTAGAGACTGAGACACTGACAATTGTTGACACCTAGAACTCTCACATTTGCTGGGTTTGCATCCAGTTAGCAACTTTGCCTGCCTCTTTCCTTTGAATACCAAGATTGTATTTCTAAATGCTCAACTGACGTTTTAGGTTATTTAAAGGCCAGAAATTTGGGGAATGAAGGAAAATTTAACTGAGGGGTAGAATTCTTATCGGGGGGGCAAGGGCCTCATTTCGCCCCCACCCTTTGCTAATGGCACTGGTGCCAGAGTTTCCTGCCATTGATCTAGCTCAGAACAGTTGCCAAGTAGAGCTCCAAGCCCCTCTTGGCATCCAAGGAGAGGCAACTTTTGAACTGTGCACTCTCAACATGATGGTCTCCATGGCCACATCTGCAGGGAGAATATAAAAATGCAAGCAGTTTGTGTCAACCTCTATCACCAAACCAGTTCTAGCAGTTTTTCTCCTCAGTAGCAGTTTTGTAAGGCAAACTGATCTGAATTGCCTGGCCCAAACCAAGAAACTGCAAAATATTTTGGATTACAACAGGGCTAGCTCATAACAACACACTGCTCCCCGGAAAATCCATTCTTTCACACCTCTGTAAGGACTGGCAGTTCAGCTCAGAAGTGAAAATGAAGCTTCAAGGAGGAAGTATCAAAGGTTGTCATTGACCCTGCTAATTAAAATGTCCTAATAGGTCAGCTCTGAAACTCCTGGCTTCATTACACCACTGAGGGCCAGTATGACAGCCTGCCCATGTATACCTTGGGCAGGGCTAGCATCATTAACAGGGTGGTGCCAGCCAGCACACATTTTACAAGTGGGCCTGAAACTCTCCTGGTATCACCATACCCAAGCTTCAAATGCACCCACCTGGCCTTGAAGACTATGCATGGACAGGTCTATGCCTAATCCCTAAGGTTGTTTCCAACACCCCCCAATATCTCCCCACTAGATATTTTGAACTAAAAATGGACCCTGCCCTTACAGATTGGGGACAATTTTGCACATTTTTGGCCCTCCCAGTTGTATTAGATCCAGGAGAGGTGCTTTTTAACCAAAGGAATGCATGATATTACTACCATCATAATCTTCACAACAAACCTCTAAGGCAGGCTAGTGTGGCATGGCGTGGTAACCTGAGACTACCAAGTAAGTCCACAGCACTCTTCAGTCTCCAAGGCAGCAGTCCTATAGATGACTGATTCTCAAGCTTTGGCCCACCAGATGCTTTGGACTTCAGCTCCCAAAAACCTCAGCCAGCATGGCCAGTAGTCATGAATTCTAAGAACTGGAGTCAAAAATATGTGGAAGACCAAAAACTGAAAACCACTACTATAGACACTTGTTGCTGTGTGCCTTCGAGTCATTTCCAACTTATGGCAACCATAAGGCAAACCTATCATGGTTTTTTCTGGGGCTGAGAGTATGTGATGTGCCCAAGATCACCCAGTGGATTTCCACAGCGGAACAGGGAAGCAAACCCTGGTCTCCTGGCTCGCAGTCCAACACTCAAACCGTACCCCACTGACTTTGCTATAGACACTTATCTAGAAGTAAGTTCTGCTTCTGAGTACACATGCAGCTGTTAGCTTTCTGAAGATACCAGACAGGAACTACATTGATGTTAAATGTGCCTTTGCATTTAATATCCAGGATTTGAGAGGTTTGTTTGTTTGTTTGAAAAATGGAAGTAGCCTCTGTTGGGAGGAGGACAATAATGACCAACATCTGAGCAGATGCAGAGGGGTAGAATTTAACTATTTCCTCCTCTGCTGTCATCTGCAGAAAAATCCCTCCTCTGAAAATGCTATTTGCATTGGCATTGAGAGATTTCCCTCTCTGAAGCAAATAATATAATCAGTTCCTCTTCCTTGCCTTCACAATTATGAGTTGTTTTCCTCCTCTCCTGTTGATGCTGTTTACATTTTTAAAAGCCTGAATGTTAAATGCAGAGACATATTTAACATCATATTAACATCTAGTTTGGCCTTCAGAAACGTATAAGACAGAGCTGTTTCTTTTCACACAAATTTAAATCCAGTGCATAATTACTGTGGCTGGGAGTCCACCCACTCTTAGATTAATCAGTTCTGGGAATTCATTATGCAAGCACCTGCTACCTAACCAAACACCTTCAGGCTATTGTTCTAATAAGGTACAGAAGCAGTGATGCTGCAGAATTTCTGGGAAGACCAGCTGGAACTCACTCTCAGCCAAAGCACTTGGCCCAGTGAGTATTGTAGGTTTCAGAATGGGGTCAGGCAAACCCTGAAAATTGGCTTATCTTGTTTTTGGGAGGATAAGAATTTGGGGAGTGGGACTTACCTTTAAATGTGAAGTAGCCTGAGATGAGGGTCATTATCTGAAAAATGGGGTGTGGAAATATTACTATCTTTCAACAGTGCAGCCAAATTTCTGGAATAAAATGCTCTGAGGATGACGGTGCACCATCACATAACAGTATTGTTGGGATTCAGCCAGTTTCACTATCCCAAGATTGCCCCGAAGGAACATTACATCATCAAGTAGCACCCTTGATAGGGTACTCACCCCTCCCTCATGGAATCACCCTCTGGAAATGATGCTATAACTATAATCATTTGGACAGTATACCAGGTGTTAACTGGCTGGAGTAATGGACCATCAATGATTTGGACTCTGAGAGTCTAGAAATCAGTGAGGTGCCAACAGATAATGTGGCATGTTCTAAGCTGTGTTGCTTTTTGTAATTGTGCTACTGTGATCCTACTATGATCCTACCTTTTCATTCAGATGTTTCATCAGTCCATTTAGAATTGCTCCCAGAGCACCAGTTACCACTGGAACTACAGTTGTTTTCTTCTCTCAGATGCACTGAATCTCAATTTTTAGGTCCTGATATCTCATAATCCTTGATTCTACTGTCCTCCAAGATTGTCATATCTATAGTCCAAGCTTTTCTTTCCCCAACCACAGTTATGTCTGGCGTATTAAGTGTTTGTTAGTTTGATTCATAAAGTTCCATATGACTTTTACATCACAATTGTCAATAACTTTTTCAGTTTTATGTTCCCACCAGGTCTTTGCAAATAGTAAATCATATTTTTTGGATATAATATATTGTATTATTGCTGCAACTTTATCATGGCATTGTTCATATTCAGTTTGTATGATATTACTTCATGAACTGATATGGTGATCAATAGTTTCATTTTAATTTACATAGATTACACCTACTATTGGCAATTATTTTTTTAAGTCTTTATCATAATGCTATTTGTGTGAAACACCTGGTCTTGAGCTGCAAATATAAGTCCTTTTGTTTCTTTTTTCAGTGTTGTGTACTGTAACCATTTCTTTTCTCAGCTTTTCCTTCTGTACTTTTAATGTACTGACCATCTTTTGGCTTGTTTTGCTAGGCTTCAAGAAGATCTTTCATGATTTTCTTTCTATATACATCATTTGTTTCCTCAGTGTCCTATATATTCTCTCCACATAGAATCATAGAATCATAGAATCATAGAAATGTAGAGTTGGAAGAGACCACACGGGCCATCCAGTCCAACCCCCTGCCATGCAGGAACACCCTCAAAGCACTCCCGACAGATGGCCATCCAGCCTCTGCTTAAAAACCTCCAAAGAAGGAGACTCCACCACACTCCGAGGCAGCATATTCCACTGCCGGACAGCCCTGACTGTCAGGAAGTTCTTCCTGAGGTTCAGGTGGAATCTCCTTTCCTGCAGCTTGAATCCATTGTTCCTTGTCCTGGTCTCTGGAGCGGCAGAAAACAAGCCCTCTCCCTCCTCCACATGGCATCCCTTCAAATATTTAAACATAGCTATCATGTCCCCTCTTAACCTTCTCTTCTGCAGACTGAACATACCCAGCTCTCTAAGTCTATCCTCATAGGGCTTGGCTTCCAGGCCCTTCACCATTTTGGTCGCCCTCCTCTGGACCTGCTCCAGCTTGACCATGTCCTTCTTGAATTGGGGTGCCCAGAACTGGACACAGTATTCAAGATGGAAGAGGCGACAAGGGGATCAAATATTCTAGATCTGATCCTGACCAATAGGGATGACCTTGTTAATGAGGTAGAAGTGGTTGGATCTTTAGGGGGGAGTGACCATGCCCTATTGGAATTTGGCATTCAGTGGGAAGGAGAAAATAAGTGTAGCCAGACACTCGTCTTAGATTTTAAAAAAGCGGACTTCTGTAAACTTAAGGAGCTGCTGGCTGAAATTCCGTGGTCAAGAATAGTGAAAGAGAAAGGAGTTCAGGAGGCATGGGAGTTCCTTAAAAGGGAGATACTGAAGGCACAGTCTAAAACTGTGCCAATAAGGAGGAAAAATGGAAGGCATCTGAAGAAACCAGAATGGTTGACTAAAGAACTTTCAGCTGAGCTAAGCGTTAAGAGAAATGTGTACAGGAAATGGAAGAGGGGGGAAACCACCAAAGAAGAATTTAAGCAAGTAGCCAGGAGATGTAGGGAGAAGGTCAGAAAGGCTAAAGCACAGAACAAACTTAGGCTGGCCAGAGACATTAAAAACAATAAAAAGGGCTTTTTTAAATATGTCCGCAGCAAAAGGAAAAAGAAGGAGACGATAGGGTCACTGTGCAGAGAAGATGGTGAATTACTAACAGGGGGAAGAGAAAAGGCAGAACTACTTAACACCTTCTTTGCCTCAGTTTTTTCCCAGAAGGATACAAGCACTCAACCTGGCGGTTAGGGAGCAGGTGAGGAAGCAGGGGAAATGCGACACATAATAGGTAGAGAGGTGGTACAAGAATACCTGGCCACACTGGATGAATTCAAGTCTCCAGGGCCAGATGAATTGCATCCTAGGATATTAAAAGAACTGGCAGAGGTCATTTCGGAACCGCTTGCTATAATCTTTGAGAAATCTTGGAGGACAGGAGAAGTTCCAGCAGACTGGAAGAGGGTAAATGTTGTCCCCATCTTCAAGAAGGGAAAAAAAGAGGACCCAAATAATTATCGCCCAGTCAGCCTGACATCGGTACCCGGAAAGATTCTGGAGCAGATCATTAAGCAGTCAGTTTCTGATCACTTAGAAAGCAACGCAGTAATCACGAGAAGTCAACATGGATTTCTCAAAAATAAGTCATGCTAGACTAATCTTATCTCTTTTTCTGATAGAGTTACTAGTTTGATAGATGAAGGGAATGCTGTGGATGTAGCATATCTCGATTTCAGTAAGGCCTTTGACAAAGTTCCCCATGACATTCTTGCAAAGAAGCTAGTAAAATGTGGGCTGGACAGGGCTACTGTCAAGTGGATCTGTAACTGGTTGACTGACCGTTCCCAAAGGGTGCTCACCAATGGCTGCTTTTCATCCTGGAGAGAAGTGACTAGCGGGGTGCCACAGGGTTCCGTCCTGGGCCCAGTGCTGTTCAATATTCAATGACTTGGACGAAGGAATAGAGGGCATGCTCATCAAATTTGCAGATGACACCAAATTGGGAGGGGTTGCTAATACGCCAGAGGATGGGATCAAAATTCAAAATGACCTGGACAGATTGGAGAGCTGGGCCAAGGCTAACAAAATGAAATTCAACAGAGAGAAGTGTAAGGTCCTACACTTAGGTAGAAAAAATGGAATGCAGAAATATAGGATGGGGGACACGTGGCTGGATGGCAGTACGTGTGAAAGGGATCTAGGAGTCTTAATAGACCACAAGCTGAACATGAGTCAGCAGTGTGATGCGGCAGCCAAGAAAGCCAACGCAATTCTCGGCTGCATCAATAGGAGTATGGTGTCTAGATCGAGGGAGGTACTGGTACCACTCTACTCTGCTTTGGTTAGACCTCATCTTGAATACTGTGTCCAGTTCTGGGCACCCCAATTCAAGAAGGACATGGTCAAGCTGGAGCAGGTCCAGAGGAGGGCGACCAAAATGGTGAAGGGCCTGGAAGCCAAGCCCTATGAGGATAGACTTAGAGAGCTGGGTATGTTCAGTCTGCAGAAGAGAAGGTTAAGAGGGGACATGATAACCATGTTTAAATATTTGAAGGGATGCCATGTAGAGGAGGGAGAGGGCTTGTTTTCTGCCGCTCCAGAGACCAGGACAAGGAGCCATAGATTCAAGCTGCAGGAAAGGAGATTCCACCTGAACCTCAGGAAGAACTTCCTGACAGTCAGGGCTGTCCGGCAGTGGAATATGCTGCCTCGGAGTGTGGTGGAGTCTCCTTCTTTGGAGGTTTTTAAGCAGAGGCTGGATGGCCATCTGTCGGGAGTGCTTTGAGGGTGTTCCTGCAAGGCAGGGGGTTGGACTGGATGGCCCGTGTGGTCTCTTCCAACTCTACATTTCTATGATTCTATGATTCTATGAGGTCTAACCAAAGCAGAGTAGAGTGGTACCAGTACCTCCCTCGATCTAGACACCATACTCCTATTGATGCAGCCGAGAACTGCATTGGCTTTCTTGGCTGCCGCATCGCACTGCTGACTCATGTTCAGCTTGTGGTCTATTAAGACTCCTAGATCCCTTTCACACGTACTGCCATCCAGCCACATGTCCCCCATCCTATATTTCTGCATTCCATTTTTTCTACCTAAGTGTAGGACCTTACACTTCTCTCTGTTGAATTTCATTTTGTTAGCTTTGGCCCAGCTCTCCAATCTGTCCAGGTCATTTTGAATTTTGATCCTGTCCATAACCTACCAACATTTATTTGCTTCCTTTGATGTATTTTCTCACGGATCTTTCTCTTCTTTCACAGTTTGCTTCACCTTTGTCACCAATATTACGTGGTAGATGTATAATCAATGAACAGCACTTTCAAGATGTAAGACATGGGCCATTTCCGCACCGGGCTAGTAAAACAGTGCAGAGCGACCTCCCACGGAGGTCTTCTGCACTGTAGAGTGGACTGGGGCGGACTATGTTCTGTAGTTCCATACCTCAGTCCACTCCAGAACGACCAGAACTGGTCGTGCGGCGTGTTTTTTAAAAATCTCTTTTCAGAGGTTTTTAAAAATCACGGAGCGCGCAACCCAGTTCCGCTCCGTCACCCGGCTCCGGAGCAGATTTGCAGGCACGCGCAAGTGCGTGCCTGCAGATCTGCCGGGGGTGGGCTTCCGGCTGGCGAGCTTCTCTGGTTGGTGGAGAGCCTCCACCAACCAGAAGCCGCCATTTGGGACGCGGAGGACTGCGGAGAAGTGAACTCGCGCTGTTCCTCGTGGCGACGGACTTGGCTGGCCTGAAAAGAAAGCCGGTAAGGTCTGTTTTCAGCCGTTCCCCACACACACACACACACGCAGAAAGGGCCATGGTTTGCTGTCATAATTTTCCATTTCTTCTTATCTAGTGCATCTAGTTCAGCTTTAGTCCAGCCAACAGTTCCAGAATTACGTCAAATAACTGGTACAGCCCAGAAGTTTATTGCCTGAATTATATTTCTATTATTAAATTTTGATTATAGGACTTTGTGTACAGTTTTTTGTATACTTGATACTAGTGAGGTTTTGTAAAAAACTTTCTCATGTTGGATATCCTCCACATGTAATAGTTCCCAATACTTGTATTTTCCATCATATGTGGATGTGTGTGTCTTCAGGTCACTTGTCAACTTATGGTGACCTCATGAATTTCGTAAGGTTTTCTTAGGCAGGGAACATTCAGAGGTGATTTTGCCAGTTCCTTCCTTTGAAATATACCTTACAGCACTTGGCATTTGTCAGCAGTCCCCCACCGTGGCTGAGGCTCATTATGGTGGTGATGATTTTACTTATTTATACCTTTTCTTTTCCTCACCCCTAGGACGCAAGATGGCTTATGAAGTTAGGTACAGATTTTAAAAAACACATTATCATTAAAGCATGCAAGAGTTAAGATATAGTTAAATTATAAATAGAATTGAAAGCAATTTAAAAACATACCCATTTAAAAAAATCAAACATAGACAATGTGACACATTATTAAAATCCTTCTCCCTCTCTCCTCAAACAGCTTCCAAACAAAAATGTCTCAGTCTGCCTTCAGAAGGACATCACAGAGATTGCCACTATAGCCTCCATAGGATGGAGTTGCAGAGCCTGGGAGCAACCACTGAGTCGGGCCTCTCACATGGTCCCACCAGATGTACCTGTGAGGGTAGTGGGAGAAAGAGAAGGACCTCCTAAGAAGATAGAAAACACAGAGGTACATTCTGTGTAGATATGTTCTGGCAGGTAATGTCAACAGTTCCATTCCTATATAATGCCCAAGAGAACATACTTAAACACATAAGCAGGATGACACTGATGTGTCAGCTCCATCTCTGCTATCCCCAAACTGAGCGGAGGACTAGAAAGGGCTTCTATTCACATTCACTTCATGCACCTGCCTTCTCCAGTCATACGGCCGCCCCCTCCCGTTCACTTGCCTATTGCCCAGGTGTCTGGAGGGCAGCACACCCAGACAAAATGTAAGTGAATGGGGGGGAGCCCTGTGAGGGGGAGTGCTCGCTTGGCCGGAGGGGGGAGTTTTCGTGTGTTTTTTTAAAATCTTTCATGAGGGTTCTATGCCCAAAACCCTTGCAAAAGTTAGGGGGCCACTGTAATCCCAGGAAATTTAACTTAGCTGCTGATATCTTACTCCTCTAATTCTTCCCCAGTTCAGACTCAGAAGCACAGAGGAGCTGTAGCTTCAAACTGACGCTTCCCTTTCAACTAAATGTCTCTCTTTCTCAAACAGTTAGAATTGTCAATCAAGAAAAGTGAGCGGGGGGACCCCACTACATTACCACAAGCAAAAATTTGTCATGTATCAGCCTTCTCAATAATACCTACTACAAGCTTCTGTTTTCTTTCCTGGTGGTATTTGTTTGCGCGCGCGCGCGCACACACACACACACACACACACACACACACACATATATATAGTCATACTGATGCTATTCTCAGGATCTATGAGACGTTCCATAGATGAGAAGTTCCAAATCAGCTATGTACAGGGCATGATCATTATAGTCCATAAAACAGAAATGGGCAGCCTGTAGCCCATAGGCCCTCACCCTTCATCTGTGTGGCCCTCAAAGCCCTTTGTACTTTATTTTATTTATTGTATTTGCTAGTGTATAAGACACACCAGTGTATAAGATGTATGCCATTTTCAAACAGTATGTTTTGGGGAAAAAAGTGAGTCTTACATGCCAGCAAATAGGGTATTCAATTTATACCCCACCTTTCTCCCACCAAGGGACCCAAGGCAGTTTACAAAGTTTTGCCAGTGCTGAAAAAAGAAGAGCAGCACCACACAGAAGGTGCCAGCAGGAAGTCAGCGACTCAGGCAAACCATGATGTCCTCTCTACATTGCTACCACAACCACACAAAGAAGACAGCCAGGTACCTATGCAACCTTGGCATGGTCCCCAAATTTCTAGCATTGCAGAGAATGTGACAATGAAAATTGTTCACTCACAACTCTTTTCTGTTTGCATTCTCTTGGTAATTTTGTCTGCCCTTTTTCTTTCTTTTCTGCCCAAATTGTATTTCCAAATGTTCAATTGACATTTCAAGTTACTGCAATGCTAGAAATTAGAGGACTGAATGAAACCTGATGGAGGGAGCAGGATTCTTATTTGGGGGGCTGTGCCCTCATTTCACACATACTACATAGCTACAAGTCTATCAAATGAACCTTGAGAATGATTAAGTTTTGAGACAGTTATGCAAACAACTATCTAAACCTTATAGCAAAAATGAGAAAAATGTGGTGGTGGACGGGGAATCATTATTAATAAGAAAACACCATGATGAATTCATATGCAACTTATGTTATGCCTGTTTAGATGCTGATTTGTTAAGAGAAGAATAAAAAAACTGATGTAAAGAATAAATTACAACTTATCTGAGAACTCTCAAACACCTTCAGTGAATAGCTCTCAATGTCTTATTTTCTAGTCTTTGTGGCTGTTTTCCTATAAATGCAGGCTTGGCTCCACCATGTGGTATCTTCCCTTCCTCACTGTGGTGACTGGATTCCCCTCCCATTGCCTGGTATATATGTGTACTCCCTATAAAGCTCAAACTTAGGATCTCCATTTATAATTTTAAGGGCAAGGTGTCCCACCATCTACGCAAGACAAACTCCAGAATAATTGATTTTAGCATTCTTGGAGTGCCTGCTAAATTTATTTAAGCAGTCTTCTGGTTCTTTAGAGTGCCAATATTGTGGTGCAAAAAGCTTGTCTCTGTAGATGTGTTTTTGGAAATTGAGCTTCTATCTTAATTATATACTACTCCAGTTCCTACCACAATTGAATTGTTTCCTTTCTGTGTATCATGAGGGGCATATATACATTAATCAGTAGGATATGTACCGTATTATGCTAAGGTCAACTAGACAAGCCACAGCAGTGAGCCCACAGAATGAAATACATTTAAAGGATGCTTTTAAAGAAGTAGAAATTAAGATAGCTTGACCTGCTTTGAGTCTGCCTTTGTGCTACTAGTATGATGCTCTCTGCATATCTTAAATTGTCCAATTAAATAGTCTCCAATTTTCACACCTCTTTCCTCTAAGTCTAATCCAACTTTACATCTGATACTTCAATGTACAAGTTAAATTGATATGGCGATGAAATGCAGGCTTGCCTGACCCTCTTGCCAATTCGAAACCATTCCATTTCTCCATATGCTGCTCTGATGGTAGCCTCTTTTTCTGAGTACATCAAATGTTGTGGCATATTCATTTCTTTATGAGCAATCCATAGTTTTTCATGATCTAAACCACAGGTGTCAAACACAAGGCCCGCGGGCCAAATCTGGCCCACCAGGCCATTTCATGTGGCTCTTGCACCTTTGCTGCAGCAGTGGCACTCCCCTCGCCTGGCGAGCCTGGGGGCAGAACGAGGCACACTTTGGATATACTGACCAATTCTATGTTACTTTACAGAGGTACAGGGACCATAAACTATGATGAAATAGTCCCCAAATGTCCAAGACAAATAAAGTTTATGCAGAGGGAAGACAGTTTAAAAACCAGTAATAATCGGATGCAGAGGCAATTATTTAATATGATAAAAGAGTAGATACATTTATATAGTCTTACAGATACGACTGGCCCTTTGAGGGCAGCCATAATGCTGATGCGGCCCAAGATGAAATTGAGTTTGACATCCCTGATCTAAACAGTCAAAGGCTTTCCTATAAAGCGACAGCTGATTTTCTTCTCAAATTCTTTGATGTGCCCCATTATGCAATATATTGTCAATCCTAATTGTCACGAAGTTCAACTGTCCTTTATTGCCATTTTGAAAATCTGGCAATACTACCTTCATCTCTTGCCACTTGCACAGATGGTCAGAGTGTGTGCTGACTGATATCCTTGAGATGTTTGAATTCAAATGCCACAGCAGTATCTAGTGGTCGGGATGAAGTACAGCATGGCTGTCCTGTATTGTTTGTTGTTCTGTGCCTTCAAGTCATTTCCATCTTTTGGTGACCCTAAGGTGAACCTGTCATGTGGTTTTCTTGGCAGAATTTGTTCAGCAGGGGCTTGCCCTTGCCTTCCTTTGAGGCTGAGAGAGTGTGATTTGCCCAAGGTCACCCAGCGGGTTTCCATGGCTGAATGGGTATTCAAACCCTGATCTCCAGAGCTTTAGTCCAATGCTCAGACCACTACATCATGCCAGCTTTCATTGTCCTGGGTACAGCCTAGAAACATATTAAGTGGTAGCAGTGTTGGCCATGCTGCAAAACAGAATAAAATCCAACATCCACAAAAGAACAATACCGTTACTGGCCAACAAAAATGCAGAAAACACATCATGTAAGCTTTCAAAGATGTTAAAAAGATGTTAAAAAAACATACAGGAGAAAAAATATAACTATCTTAGAATCACAAGTGTACATTTTTCGTCCCAGATGTTACTTCTGCTGTCAGTTAAGATGGTATTGTGGGATCCCAATGCAGGCAGAGGCCACTCCTCTTCTTAGCCCTTTGGAGACCAGGACAAAGGGCAGTAAAAGCCAGGCAATAAAATTTCAACTCCATTAGCAACAGAAAAATAACTTTCCTTGAGATCCAGGCTGCTTCTGTCCTGTGCAAAGCTAACTGCCCCTTTCTTAGGCAGGCGACATCACATTTCTCAAGAAGTCTCTGCACTGTTACATCTAGAAAAATGTTTAGGTACTGTGTAAGGAAAACTTGCCAATTTTATTTATCTATTTATTTACTTACTTACTTACTTACTTACCTACTATATTTGTAGACCGCCTTTCTCCCAGAACTGGGACCCAAGGCAGCTTCCAACAATAAATACACATTAAAACACATTTAAAAAATTAAACACATTAAATACATTTAAAACAGTTAAAACAGTTAAAAACACTGAAAGAATATAAAACCATAAAACACTTAAAACAAAGTTCGATTAATGACAAGTTAATAAACAAAGCTACCTGGCTTATGTAAATGCCTGTTTAACCAAAAATGTTTTTGCCTGCCAGCAAAAGGAGAGCAGGGAGGGGGCATGGTTATCCTTCCGTGGAAGGGCGTTCCACAGGGTGGGAGCAGCCACTGAGGTGGCTCTCTCCCGTGTCCTCACCAGGCGAACCTGAGATGGTGGTGGGACTGAGAGAAAGCCTTCCCCAGCAGATCTTAGTGGTCTACCAGGTTTGTACAGGGAGATACGGTCTTTCAGATAGCCTGGACCTAAGCTGTTATAGGGCTTTATAGGTCATAACCAGCACGTTGAATTGTGCCCAGAAATGAACAGGTAGCCAGTGGAGCTGTTTTAGCAAGGGAATTATGTGCTTCCTGTAACTGGCCTGGGTCAGCATTCTGGCTGCCACATTTTGAATCCTCTGAAGTTTCTGAACAGTTTCCAAAGGCAGCCCCACATAGAGCACATTGCAGTAGTCCAAACAAGATGTAATCGAGGCACATGTCACTGAAGCCAGATCTGGCATTTCAAGGAACGGGTGCAGCTGTCACACAAGTTTTAACTGTGCAAATGCGCTCCTGGCCACTGCTGAGACCTGGGCATCCAGGCTCAGAGTTGAGTCCAGGAGAATACCAAGGCTGTGAGGCTGAGATTTTGGGGGAAGTGTAACCGCATCCAGCACAGGCAAAGTCCCTATTCCCTGGTCTGCCTTTTGACCAGCCAGGAGCACCTCTGTCCGGTCTGGATTAAGCTTCAATTTGTTTACCCTCATCCAGTCCATTACTGACAGCAGACTTTGATTCAGTACAGAGACAGCTTCCTTGGAATCAGATGGAAAAGAGAGGTAGAGTTGGGTGTCATCTGAACCCCAAAACTCCGGATTACCCCTCCCAGTGGTTTCATGTTGATGTTAAACAGCATGGGGGACCAAATAGAACCCTGAGGGACCCCACAACAGGCCAGTGGCCAGGGAGTCAAACAGGAGTCCCCCAGTACCACCTTCTGATTTCTCCCCTCCAGGAATGACTGGAGTCACTGCACGACAGTGCCCCCAAGTCACATCCCAGAGAGTCAGCCCAGAAGGATACCATGGTTGATGTTATTGAAAGAGGTCCAGCGGAACCAACAGGGACACACTCCCCCTGTCCGGTTCCCAGTGTAGATCATCAACTAAGATAACCATAGCTGTTTCTGTCGCATAACCAGGCCTGAAGCCAGACTGAAATGGATCTAGATAATCCGTTTCATCCAGAAACCCTTGGAGCTGGGAGGCCACCACACACTCCAGAACCTTGCTTAAGAAAGAGATATGGGAGACTGGCCGATACTTATTCAGGAGGGTGGGATCCAGGGAGGGCTTTTTTAATAGTCGCCTTACCACAGCCTCTTTTAAACATCCTGGGAACTTTCCTTGCTGCAGTGAGGCATTCACCACTCCCCTTACCTGGCCAGCCAGTCCCCCTCTGGCTGCTTTCAGAAGCCAGGAGGGCAAGGGTCCAGTCTACATGTAGTGGCCCTCACCTCGCCAAGGAACCTGTCCACATCCTTAGGCTGCACAAAGTGAAATGAATCCATTAATACAGGACAAGCATAGTAGTCCAAATAAAAGAGTTTTACCTTTGCCGGAGACAAAAACCTAAAGAATTAAGTCCCATCCGTTGCTTCCACTTGTTAAAGTTTTTTCTGGTTTTTGCCACAACAGGGAAACTATGGACAGCTTGTTTCCTAAGGTGGCCTTGACCTTTGGGACAAAAATGACTAAATGCCAATATTTTTCTCAGGTGACTATAACTGACTGTGAGGCATTTCATGTGTGTTTCTTTTTCATGTGTTTTCTTCACCTGTGAAACAGTGCATGTACGTGTGTGAGAGAAAGAGAAAGACTCTTCGTGTTATCTGTCAACTTTTGGCAATCCCGTGAATTGCAAAGGGTTTTCTTAGACAATAAATATTAAGTGGTGGTTTGCCATTGCATTCCTCTGGAAACACAGCCTGTGGCCCTGGTATTCCTTGGCAGTGTCCCATCCAAGTACTAACCAGGACTGACCCTGCTTAGCTTCCAGGTGTAACCAGCCTGAATTTTTGAAGCCAAAGCACAGTCAAATTGTGTATGAAGTAGATTTTGTTTACATACCCAAAAGTTCAGGTAAGTTTCCTTCACTGTACTATTGTTTCCTTCTCTTTCTGTCATTGTGTGGTCATTCTGTCTTATTCCCACACTAATCAACTGCATAATAGGTCACCCTGACTGTGGAATAGTCTGTGTACACATAACGGCACTGACACAACAGTCTTTTCAACATCAGCCAGGTTCAAATCTTTTTCTTTGCTCAAGCATTTTAAGTGTGGTCTGTAAGCTAATCTATTATATTAACTCTTTTGAAATTTGTTTTATTTGGCTGATTTCACTGTATTGTATTTTAGTATGATTGTTTGAGTCATGCCCTTTTTATGCCACTTTGATTTCCATAAGGAAAGGGATCAAAGGAAAGGATTTTAATAGATAATTCAATAAAATACTACTGTTGCTAGGACTGCTACTATCTAGTAATTCATTCATAAAGCTAGATGAATTTCTTCTTCAACAGAGAAACACTGGATGTTATCAAAACATGTTTTTGCTGTTGCAGAAGCTATTGATCATATTTACTCATGATGTGTTGATTATGCCAATGCAGTTAGCAAACAAACAGAATTTTAGCACCCCCTAGTGACAGAGCACATGTATTTCAACAAACTGGCTAAGAAGAAAGAAAGCGTTTGTTCATTCCAATCCCGAGGGGATGTATTTTAAAACAAAAATAGCTAGTTCAAGAAAACAATTGCAGAAATACAACCAGATATAATCTGTGTACATTTAATCTTGCGAAATAAAACATTATCTTCTCAAAGAGATATCAGAGTTCAGACCTACACAGAAGGTCCTAAAAGTACAGAGACAAGCTAGAGCATCTTTTGCAACAATAACGACACTCTGCACATGCTTGAGGTCCTGATTCATATTAAATCACAAGAACATTTTCCTCAAATATATAAGAGCAATCAACTCTTTCATTCTGGGTCACATTCACAGCTGGGTTCCCAGAATTTCTCTCATGCATCCCAAAAATCCTTTCATGCATATTTATCTGAGATCTTTAGGTGCATATATGGCTGCCAACAGCACAGCACTGACTGGCAACAGTTCTGTAGAAGGCCAAGGATGGACAAGGATGGACTTTCCCAGCCCCACCTGCAAATGCTCAGGACCAAACTTGGGATTTTTTTTTTGCAATGGAAGAATGCATAGCCCTTTACAGTGTGGAGGGGGAATTTCCCCAGGCCTCACACATAGAGGAGCCCACATCAACAAAGATAATCAACACTGATAGATAGCTTTTGCTTTACTCTTACCAACTTCCTACTCCCCACGCCAAAATCTCATGAACTTGAGCTCCATAAATTTAATAGGGGAAATAACAAAAGAACTCTGCTATGAGGTGGTAACTTCTAATGCCCTTATGATGAAATTAAACACACTTCAGAAACATGAGCTATGGATACTTATTAGAGTATCACCACAATGTTTAGAAGTAGAATCAACTCAGCAGCAGCAACAAGAAAAGCATCACACTCTCTCCCTGCCCACTGCTACCTTGGCTGGGAGGATTCAAGTAACTAGGACAGACTGTCTGAGAGACACTGTTCCATATCAGCACTGCCATGGATGTCTTCTGTGTGACTCTGATCCTACTGCCTATGTGTATAGCTTCTGGGAGGCTGCTTCAGAGGCTGCTTCTAAAAAGAAGCAATTGAGCCTGGATCTGGGAGAAAGGAGAGCACTAGCTGAGGCAGGAGCTGGCTTGGAGTTCATCTTTATGAAGAGGCATCACTGTTATTGTTGCATAGGTCCTACTCTGTTTTGTAGCTACTTCATTTCCCATACAGTCCTCCCTCTACATTGGTGGGTTTGATCTTGACAAATTTGGATATTCACAAGGCTCATATTTGCCTCTCCCATTCTTCTCCTCTCATTCTCTTGCATTCCTTGCCACAGGTTTGCCAGGCTTGTGTTTAAAATGGGCTCTTGCTTCTACTCCTCCTTTCTGGGAGGAATCTCAAGATAGCAACCAGAAATAGCTAGAATGCCAGAACTCAGCACTCTGATCTTTTCCATCTGAGGGGAAAATACTGCTAAGCCCTTTACTTGTCTCTTCTCCCCCCCCCCCCCAGGAGCTCTGGGGCCAGAAGCAAGGGAATGGGTAAGGGCAGCTCCAGAGTGGAATGGGAGGGGAATCATGGGGGGGGGAGTTATTTGCAGTTTTTCTGCTTTCACAAGGTTTCTGTGGCCCAAACCCTCGTGAATATGGAGGGGCCACCATACTGTCATTAGCAAGTAATATACCTCTATTTTGATCAGAGCTTGGAAAAGCTACTTTTTAAATGATAGCACCTAGAACTATGTCACCAGTGGCCATGCCACCAAAAGGCCAGTGAGTGATTCTGGAAGCTGTATTCCAACAATGTAATGTTTGAAAGCCAATATTCCATATAGGCAGGGCCACCACATCATTGACATGTTCCCTACCCTAACTATTTAAAACCAGTTATTTAAAAAAACCATGGCTGAAACTCACTTGAATAGCCACGAATGCATAATCATTATAGTTATGTAGCTATGGCGTGACTCCTGGCCCAAGGCCCTCATCCCTACTTCCTGGGCAGCAGCTGCTGCAACCTACTGGAGTCTGTTCCTCTGTGGATCAAGAAGCAGCTGACTGATGGTCTCACCCCATCCTGTGAGCAATCTCTGTTGTAGCAGGCAGAAGCAGAATCCCTGCCACAATTCCCACTTGCACTAGAGATCGCTCATGTGAAGAGGGTGGGACCATCAGTCAGCTGCTTTGCTACTGACAGGGGAACAGACCCCCATCAATCACAGCCGCTGCTGCTTGATAAGTGAGGATTGCAGGACTTTCATGGGAATACATAGGGACTGAGAATATGAAGTAGCCACAAATGTGTAACTCTTGCTTACACATTCATCAGTGAAACTCTAGCCCAGTTTTTTTTTCCAGGGTACTCAGTGGCACAAAGACTGCAATATTGTTATGGAGAGTTTCTCTGTCCTGACCCCAGAACTTAGATATGGCTTACATTTGAGTAAGTTTGCATAAAGTTAGAATGCAGTCCAGTAAAGTATGAAATCCCAAGCTCAAATCCTTTCAGTGCTATAAACTCAAAAAATAATTAATATAGTCTTTTTCTATATCTTCCTGCTTTTTTCTTCATTCTGCACTATAGGGAAATGTTAACGTATTTCAAAAATCAAGGTGATGAAAAATAACTAAAACCTAGTGGGAGATCTACATGAGGTGTGAGGAGGAATGCTGTACCTGCATCTACTCTGCGTTGAACTGGCAGTTGAACTAGAGCAGTACAACTGAAAATGGTGGTCCATGGACCGTGTCAATCCACAAGTCATCAGCTGCTAGTCCCTGAAGAGCTTCCAGGGAAGAAAGAAACACTGAAGCCAATAGGCACAAAAACAGTGCCGGCACCTGATAAACTGGGGGAAAATTGCTGGACTGCCACATCAGATATCGTAAGAAGCACTGAGCTAGAGGACCTTCAAGATGGTTTCCAAACCATTACAAGAAATTTGAAGATGAACTACTTCAACCATGAGTTATGAGGAAAGGGATGGATGCCAGCTTCTTGAGGAAACACTTATATTACAGTGATTCATAAAGAAGATACAGATGAGACAGTAACAAAGAATTATACACCTATCTCATTATTAACAATGATTATATTTACCGCTATTATGGCAAACAGATTGCAGAAATGTATTGCTCAGAATATCCATGAGGATCCGATTGGATTTGTGCCAAAAAGACAATTAAGGAGTAATGTCAGAACTGTTCTTAATTTTTTAAGATAGTTTTCAAACCAATCATTCTGTGTGGATGGTTCTTTATAACATGGAATGATGGCTGTAGTTTCATGAGAGCTTCGGTTGTTCCATTGACACCATGCGTCTTTTTCAAACAATGCCAGACAAATTAGGGACGTGCCACTAGATATCCTCCAGCTCCAAAGTTGTAGTGATGCAAAGGACATGCCATGTCCATTTGCCGAAATAAACATACATTCAGGAGTTGCTCTTTAGCAGCTGCAATTGCCAAGCATTTTAGAGCTTGAACGAACATGGGAAGTTGCTGATACAACATGCACATTTGAATGAAGGTTGGTTGGTTGGTTGTTGGTTGCTGCTAGTTAATTGAATGGTCATTAAGGACAACTGGTATGCTACTATCCCATTAGGATCTGCTATTGATCCTCTTGAGTCACAACTGGTTTACACACAGTGACAGTGACTCTTCACATGACTCTTCTGACTCTTTACATGGGGCAAATGTATCTAGTAACTCACATGGCCTTAGAATGAAGTTGACAGCTGAGCTAAGCAGGTTATGTAGCTCATTGCACATCAGTTTCCCAGGGAGAAGCAATTAACAAAATTCATTAGGAATAAACACGGTAAGTACCTAATGAAGTGACTGACCATTAAGTAGCAAAGACACATAAGATGAAAATCACAATGGGAGAAGTGGTATCAAGCAGACTAAGAGAGAAACTATCATGGCTTCAGCTAAATTCACTCAATGTGGACAAATCAAGAGTGTTAGATAATCCTAAAATAGTACAGTCAATCCTCCACATTTGCGGGTTTCACTTTTGCGGATTATTCACGGATTATTTGCTGTCACCTCTGCTGCCTCCCTATGCCAGTTTTAATAGGGACTGCAAGCCTCGTGAGACTGAGAAACTGCAAACGAGGCTTGCAAGTCCCTATTAAAAATGGTGTGGGGCAGCAGTGGAGGTGCCAGTGAGACCCAACACCCACCCACTTCAACCTTGTGAAGGAACCCTGATGCCTCAAAGGAATCCACAGTGGGTTGGATATGGTGATCACACTTTTTGTGTGTTAAATATGGTTTGGGAGGGCCTATTCATGGTTTTTCACTTTCACGGGGGCCCTGTGCCTCTAACCCTAGCAAATGTGGAGGGATGACTGTAGTCAAATTATTCTTCCACCAAGGCCTTTGGGGATGACTGAACAACTCAGGCCTAGCTTTTAGCACTAGGATGGTAGAAGCAGCATGTGTAGGTTCCTGTGTTGACAGAATCAAACATTTTAACTGGAAGATCGTATTTCACCTTATATATACAAAAAAAATTAAGATAGAGTACCGTGAATTCTTTATCTGTTATATAGCCTGCCATTCCTCCATTAGGTTCATGGTGACATCCGTGATTCCTCATCCTATTAACAACTGCACACATCCTAAATTGGCTACTTATTTCAAAATGCGTAACTAAGTACTATCTCTTGGCCTGACCTCCCAAGCCCACCTTAACAGCCAGCAGCTGCATGGAGCAAAGGAAGTATGTTCAGTTGTGACTGGCACGCAAGGAGAAGGGTGTTTCCAGCCCTTTCCCACCAGCAAGCCAGGCTGTGGCAAAGAACTGCAACAGGGTCTTGCATCTGATTGTAGCAGTCTAACCCACTGGTGGAAGCTGGCTGGATGTGTCATCTTCCTTGAGTCTTGAAAAGCTGAACAGACAACCTTTACTCCATGTGGCTGCCAGCTCTTAAGATGAGCTTGTAGGGCATTTGCAATTGTAGCAGTAGTCCCATGATCATGACTACCAATACAGAGCAGTTACGGATCTGTAACTCCAGGTTACAAACTGCAATACAGAATGCCAACCTGCGTAATTGTTTTCAAAACAATAATTTCACAATGCTTTCTTGAAAGGACCGTTCTGGGACTGGGGCCAAAATAAAATGAATTAATATGTTTTGACTCACCAAAATTAATACATTGGTGAGTAAGAACAATGTGTTACCAATACACAGTATGCTCTTCTGGTGTGTATGAACAACATAAATGATTTTTTCAGCTGCAAATGGAAAAGTACAGGTAAAACAAAATCATCCATGAAAAAGTAACCTCTGAATTAGGTCTGAGCTATAAGTACATGTTGTAGAAATATGATGTGTGGGCATTTGATGACACAGAATATTTATAAAGAGTTCCAATAATGTTTCACACATATGCACATGAGTGCATGAGCACACACAGATGCAGACACACAAGAAATAATGTTTCAGGGATCTTATTGCACAAAAGTGCACAAATGAGCCAGTCAGAAGCAACTACTATGTCTTCTGCTGTATCACTGCTCTGGCTCCAATTCTAATCAGGACTTCCGTCTCAAACACTGGTACGGTTTTCATTTGGTACTTCCTGATCATGTCAGTGATAACACTCTTCATTGCAGCTTTGCTTTATTTTATATGATAGAGCCAAAAGTAACTTCTAAGTGATTGTTCAGGCTGGATTTTCTGCACCCTACAATGCTTTCCTGTGACTTGCGCTTCAGATCAATCCATTAGAACAACTCTCCCCAAAACAGAAGAACTAACTGCTGGGCCATATTCCCATGAATGACTCTGAGCAATGGGAATGATAACTACCTGATGTCATCACTCATGCTCTGTTATGGACAAGGATTGCAGATGATCAGCTGTTTCAGCAGTGACAGTGCAAGCCACAGGGACAGGCAGGTAGACTGAAAACTGCATCAAAAGCCAGAAGAGGCACCCAGCTCCATGGCTTGCCTCATGCCTTAGAGATCAGGTCAGGCCAGGCCAGTGAGGGAGTGGTTGTTCTTGTATATACCATCAGCCCTGCCCCCATGATTTATTAGCAGAAGATAACAAAAGGTAATAAAAGGTTTAAAAAAATTCTGTGTATAGGCCACTGAAAACTCACCTAGCATTAGATGCCTTTAAATCATCTGGGATGAATAAATCAAAGTTAGCAAAGGGAGCGGGCAGAGAATGTCAGATAAATTTTATAGACACTGTGTATCTCATCTGTTCCACTGACAAATAGGCCCATTTGATCAAGATTTACTATTAATGTTGGCAGTCATGATAAAAAGAAAGTGTTTGTGGAGCTATGACATAAGGAAATAGAGAATGTCCATTCTTTAGGAGATTAGAAGCCAAGCCATCAGAGCACTTTAAGGGCCTAGTTCATACTACCTAGTGCTTATACATGTTTCGCTTTCCCCTCCCTAAAGCTATATAGGGTACTAGAAAGTTGTTCTTTTCAGCAGAACGGAGACATTTTTGTGTTGAATCAGATCAAATGATCTTGTCTTCTAGAATTTTCTCTTTGGATGCAACATTTACAACCCAAGTCTGACAGTGATCTCTGCCCTAATCTGTAAATTCCCAAAGCCTTAATAGTATAGTTTCACACATTATCCACACGAAAGATCATGTTGCTGCTCCCTTCCGGGGACATCTGCATGTTGGCATCTTGTGCCTGCAAAGAGGAAGCTGGTAATTAGCTCTGTGCCCAGATGTTTCCATGTATCCTGGATTCAGTTAAGTTTTCTCTTGTCCTCCATGTTCTTCTGCACATGTTCTCCATGTTGTCCTGTCCCAGGAATGAACAACTCAAAGTCCACAGGCTACAGGCAGCTCCCTGTGCAGCCTCCTGCTGTTGAAGGAAGTAGCAGTATTGCTTCTGTGCCACCGGCAAAGGGATGGAAACAGCAACACTGATCTGGGCTGTTGGGAAGGGGAGGAGTCTAAAGCAAGAAGCAACCGTGGTAACTTATTTCATGGCACACTAGTTAGTATAGAAGCAAAAATCCTGATTGAATTTATCCTTTTAGCCTTTCTCACACATAACCCTTAAGCAGCCTCCCTGCCCCACCCTCCAGTGCTCCTGGGCCTCCCCCCGTCTATGTGTACGAATGTATGCATATTTATGACCCCATCACACTTGCCAATACCCATTCTGATCCTTGGGGCCATAAAGACTGTATGACACCACTGTGAGAATTTGTAGCATGGTGATCTGCAGTGAAATACTGCCCCTGCAATGCTGAGGACACCCAGTTCTGCTTCTTCTTGTCACCTGCACTACAGATGAGGTGTGGGAGCCCTGAACTGGTGCCTGGATTTAATAAAGAGCTAGATGAAGACCAATACATTAAAGCCAACAAAACTGGGGGATGAAGTACCTATGAATGAGGATACTATACCTGTTTTTGTTTTTTGGGTTTTTTGTTTCAATATGTTTTTATTGAAGTTTTACACAGAAAAATACCCCCCCTGCTTCCAAGCATCTTTTTTCCAGTTGAGTTTGTGTTTACATCCTATTTATACATTATTTCTATTTAAGAGTTAATTTAAAAGTTAATCACACTATCGCACTATCACTTTTAACATTGTTACATTCAACTTATACTTATTCTATAACATCCTTGATTTTCATTACCAGCATTTCCAACACTCTTCCTTTGTTTCTTCTTTTCCTCATTCTTTTATCCAATTGAAAACTTCTTTCCATTCTCTTTCAAAATTCTGGACTGGTTTATTTTTAAGTGAAAAAGTTAACTTTTCTATCTCTACCATATCCAGAACTTTTAATTTCCATTCTTTTATATCAATATAATTTCCTTCTTTCCAATATTGTGGGTATGTCATTCTTGTAGCAGTTATTACATATAACAATGTTTTCTGATAAGATCTTATTTCTCTTTGTTGCCCTAACATGTTCAACAAATAAAATTCTGGCTTCATTTCAAAGTTTAAGCTATACATTCTTTGAATTTCATCATGTATTTCTTTCCAGAATTTCCTTGCTATCTTACTAGTCCACCACATGTGAAAAAAGGACCCTTCTTTTTCATCACATTTCCAACATTTTCCATTCCCATTTTTTGTTATTCTTTTCAACCTTACAGGTGTCATGTACCATCTGTATAACATTTTATAAAAATTTTCCCTTAAATTTAAACTTGGTGTAAATTTTATATCTGTTTTCCATGCCCTCACCCATGTATCCAACTCGATTGGGTGTCCAATATTTTGAGCCCATCTAACCGTCTTATCTTTTATCATCTCTGGTTCCATTTCCTTTTGCAACAATATTTTGTAAAATCTAGAGATTTCCTTTTTCTGGTCCCCTTTCATCAACACATCTAATTCATTATCATTTTTTTCAAACCCATACTATACCTGTTTCTGTATGCCCAGCTCTTTATAGAGACGGAATGAAAACTTAGCACATTTTGGAACAGGCACCACACCAGAATTTTCAGATGAAGACTCAGAAGTTATGGAACCTTAATATTTTTCATCTTTGTCTCATGCATATTGCTGAGTTTCAGCAAACATACCTCATCTTCCCTCCTGTATATTCATCACAGCAAACACTCATGTACAAATAGAAGGTATGATTGCCCCATGAAATATGAATGAGTCCTTATTTTTAGAGTATCATTAACTTTTTAATGCCTTTGGGGAAATTTTGGTCCTTGATTAACTATTGCCATCAATGATAGACATCATAGACCTAAATGTAGGCCTAAAGATGTGGTCCTCTGTCTACAGTAAGTGAAGAAAAAATATCACCTACTGGTAATCAGTAATATCATTCCTCACCTCACCCACTGGTGATTAGTTGGCGATAGAGAAACATTTTACTTCTTTGAATTCAAATACTATGGGGAAGATTGAGAGTATTAATCTTCAAAGGATCTTTGCACCTTTGCAATCATGTTTGGTTCAGGCAGGGAATGCTGGCAGTGTCATAGTCTCTGCAGCCTACTGAAAGAATAAAATACAGCAAGACACTGACATGCTGTGAGAGAAAGAGTAGTAACATCACTGATCAGCAGTAGAAGTTTATAGAGCATGGGGGGATCCTTACTTTAGGAAGTCCAGGACTTTCTTATCAATAGTGATCAAATGGAAGTGACAGTTTTGCTGAGGTGAGGCTAATCTTCCTATAAAAGGTTTGCTGAACCATTAAACTCCACCTATCTCTTCTGAGGTCATTCTCACCAGCTTAGAAACTGGATAAAAACTTGGTGGAAACAAAACTGGGAATGAATCCCACTCGTTAGATGTGGGAACAATTTGCTAATATTAGTCAGTGTTGTCTGGGCAAAGTTCAGCACCTTGGATAGCTCCTTCAGACTGAAACCTTGAGTGGACTTACCACCCTACTGGCATGGAAGCTGCACACTCACCCATGACCTCTACTTGGAAGTAGCTGGATAGATTAATGCAAAACTTGGCAATGTAGGAAAGATCAGTCTGAGGGCAGCCCATGCTGATTCTGAGGTGGAAAGAATAAGAAACTGTTTATTCAAAGGACTTCAGAGTTTAGTGAGTGACCTCCAGCAACTGACAGGTATTTTCTGACACAGACGCCACAACCTGTCATGGATATTAATATGCGTTTTACAAGCTTCTTATCCATCCTTTTCTAATACTGTTGCCAAGTCACACATGAGATGCTGAGATAAATGCAATAGTTTTCTCATGTCTCTGTATTTACACATTTCCGGAGTAACATCTGAAGATGGGAACTCCACTTGTGGGCTTCCCACAGGCATCTGGTTGACCACTGTGGGAAACAGGATGTTTGACTAAAGGTTCCTTTGGCCTGATATGACAAGCCTGTCTATTATCTTCCCATCAGCCATCTGTCTAGAGGAAAATATGCATGTATTCCTCTTTGCACATTACATTGAATGGATCACAAAGAAGAGAGCTACAAGTCATTCACATATGTACTTCCTGTAAATGCACTTCATCTTTACACTCCTGACTTAATCTTTCCCCAATCACATTATATGCACATTTAAGTGAGTGCATTTTTGAAACTTTGTTGCTTTAAGGTTGCTACTTCAATGGGAAAAACCCCTCCATGAAGAATGGGAGTTGTAAAGTCATGGTAGTCACAAAGGGTATCAACTCAGTGATGTGAACTTCCACCATAGCTGCCAATGGGGGCCATAATCCTGCTTACAATGAAGCTGTTCAATGGTGGAGTGTAGAATTCCTCCACATAAGCTCACCTTCCCCTTTATTCCCCTTTTTGTACAGCAGTCAACCCTCTTAGGATCATCATGGTCACTGTCATCTGAATGGGACTTGATAACTACCACTTTGCTCTTCCTTTCCCCAAATTGTCTCTCTCTGTAACCCTTTCACCCGGCAATTGTGATAATAATTATGTGATATCGTATTGAGCAGTCCTTGAATTTACTTGTTTTCCTCTTCTCTCCCCACCCGTGTTTCTTGTTGTATCATGACTACTGAACAGTATGTTACTATTTTAAATTGTAGGCAAACTTGAGTGCATTTGTCTGAAAAATTATTTATAAATCAGTTACACAGCACTGTAAGTAAAATTGGTACCCAATATTATACCCAAAATAAAACTGTGTCTAAGCCTCTACCGCACAGGAATACACGACTAAAGCACTCCTGACAGAGGGCCACCCAACTTCTCTTTACAGAGCTCCAAAGAAGAGGAGGGTGGTACCCTCCAAGGCAGAACAACAAAGTAAGTTCTTTGTTATGTTTCAGTAGATATTTTCATGTAATTTGAATCTCTTGGTTTGTGTCCTGGCCTCAGATATTTAAGGATGGCTATCACATCAACTATACATTTTCTCTTCTCCAGGCGAAACATAACCCAACTCCTTAAGACATTCCTCATAGGGTTTACTTTCCAGACTTTTCCCATCTTGGTCACCTTCTTCTTTCAGCTTGTCAATATCCTTCTTGAACTGTGGAGTCCAGAACTGGACGCAGTCTTCCATGTGAGTTCTGACCAAAGCAGAATAGAGTGCAACCATTTCTTCCCTTGACCTGGATACTATAGTTCTGTTGATGCAGCCCAGAATTATATTGGCTTTTTTGTCAGTCAAATCATACTATTCACTCATGTTTATTTTGTAGTCTAGTAAAACCCCTAGATCCTTTTCTCACGTACTGCTTTCAAGCCAGGTGTTGCTCATGCTATATTTGTGCATTTCATTTTTCCTGCCTAGATATAGTACCTTACAATTATCCCTGTTGAAATTCATTTTGTTAGTTTTCGCCTAGCTTTCCAATCTATTAAGGTCATTTTGAATTCTGATCCTGTCCAGTCAATCCATAGGATTAAACTGGGGTCAATTTACAGCATTCTGGGATGGTAGGTAGGTGGCTGAGGATGGAGGGTGGCACATGGGCAAGTGGTTGTGTGTCATTACTTTGTTATCTGAAGATATTGACAACTCAGCCGGAGGCACTGCGCCATCACTAAGCTGCCGGAAGCAGAGTGGGCAGCAGTGTGGTAACTGTGTAGGCCGAGTTGCAAGTTTGAAGCATGGGAGATGCTAACACAACATCTATTACACACCACAAGATAAATGTGATCCAGAAACGTGGTCTAGAAATCCAGTATATGCTTTCGGGGCACCTGTAGCCATTCGGAAGGAAAACAAGATGAGAACACAGCACTTCCAACTACCTACCAAAAAGGCAAAACACCTCTCCATTTAAACTTCAATGTTAATGTCAAAAACAGGGAAAGGGGAATGTTATACACCCACTAGCGTATTTACCTGGCATCGCCCAGGGTTTTTATTTTCCTCTTAAGAGCTCATCAAACTGTCTTCTCCATTTCTTGTAACTTTGCTTCATATTTCCCAATGCAATCTGTATTCAGAGTTATTTACATACACCGTTTGGGTTCCTGAGGGAGTACACTGTCCTCCTTCTTGCTGCTAGGCATCATCTCCATAGCAACCAGCCTATTCCAGTACCTGTAACTTTTCCCCATAGTCCTCAATCCAATCTGTGTTGTCTGGTGACACTGATGTACTGGCTTTTGATTTTTTTTGCTGTCTGTTGAGTTTGTGCAATGGCTTTACGTTTTTCTGGAAGAATTTTTTGTTTTGAATTTCAACTTTGCAACCCGTACAATCTACTGTGTAAGGTGAGAAGACCCTGTAACTATGTTGTGTATGTCACTTTAATTTTTCTCACATATGCCTCCCAAATGTTTTCTGGCATTCTTATTGACGGTAGGCCTCATCTCCATAGCAACCGGCCTGAGGCCCAACAGCTCTCTGGCTGAGAATTCTAAAGGCCCCTCCCTAAGATGCCAGCCCCAGGATTCTATGGAATCTTCACAGCCAGCCAATCATATGAGGTCTTCTCACCTCACTCAGCCAATCGTATGCTGACGCAGACAAACAGACAATGCACAGACAAACATTCACTTTTATATAGCAGATTACCCACAAAAATAGTACACTGCAGATAATACTGTTAATCATAATGTATTGTGTACGAACTCTTGAGGAATCCTAATATATGAGATCCTGGAAGCCTTGAATCTGTCCACCAATGATTACTACCTGGGCAACAGATTACAGCCAGAATCCTATGCAGCTTGCCCTAGATTCACCACTGTAAGTATTTTACAGAGAATGCAGAAGGAGGCATCTTGTACCTCTTTGTGCAATGTTATTCTTCCATATGCAGAAGAGAAGCCAGAGATTCCTCGGTGTGGCCCCTAGCCAACAACTGCCTGTGGGGTTAGGCTGGTAGCCATTCAACTGTCCTTGCACATCCAGAAATGAAGAAGCAGATGGCACCCTTGTCTGCAGGAAGTGGCTGGTTCTTCTCCTCCCTTGAACGCACAAGGACAGCTCGAGGGCTCCCAGCACACCCCTACAGCTAAGCAGAGGCCAGGAGGGTGGAGCTGCACCAGGGAACCTCCAACTGTCCCTTTGTACCCAGGGGTCGAGAGAAAGCTATGCTGGCAAGATTTTGGAATTTCAACATCAGCTGAAATTCTCTCTTCTACACAACCACTCAGGGTATAAAGGTACAGGAGCCCTGTCCCTTATTTCAATCTGTCAGCATAACCATTGGATCCTGATCCAAGCAGACACACCCGATGGCAGATTTCCCTGGAAATCTTTTTAAACTACAGCATTTTTCAAACTTGCATCTATACAAATAATGATATGCAATTTTTACATGATGCATCTACCTCCTTGCCCTCTTTTTTTGTTATTCTTTGTGCATTTTCTCTCTTTTTTTGGTGGTATGCAACAGGCCACTCTAATGCTAGTTTTAGGTTAAAAAAAATACAAACTTCAAGAACAGAGATACCCCTTTCTTGCCTGATTTAATTCTAAGTTAATCTACATGGAAGGAATTCAATTCCATCTTGTGTATAAAAAGAAATGCCTCTTAGAGAAGATCTGATGCACAAACAAGCTGGTCAAATTGATTGCCTCTCTGTTTTGGGTTCACCAGAGTCAGAAAACCAATAGAAAAAAAAAAAGCAAAATAGCATTTTTGTTGACTTTTGTTGGATTTCAACAGTTCTTAATATGACATCAATGCAACCAGTTGTACAAAACATTAAATACACTGGGGACAGGTAGCTAAGCCATTGATTGATTGATTGATTGATTGATTGAAGGTTTTTTAATTGGTTTTTGGCATAACAGAGACAAATTGATTGTCAGCCCCAATGCTCCCAAACTCTCTGCTCTCTTTGCAATGACCCCACCAAAAAAAAAAAAAAAATGAATCTGTTGGTCTTTTAAGGTACCAAAAGTTTCCATTGTTTAATCTGATACGTGTTGCCCTAGGAAATCTTTCAGAAAAGAAAATGTGAATATATGTATTCCAGTCTGATGGGAGCAATGCAACAATGTATTATACAGAGTACCAGTTTTGGATAGATAAGGCTTATTGTTCATTATTCATAGAATCCATGCCAAAAAGTTCATGTTAATGTTCTGATCCAAGTGGCCATTATTTTTACCTGCTTGTTCTAGCATTTATAGGATATTTTTTTCCATAGAGGTAATGAGATGGGATTTTAAAAAAAAGCTTGACGGTATGATTCCCAAGGGTGTATTTTATCATTTTATCTGCTGGGCTGTGCAAACTAACAACCACCACTGCATATATCAAACTGAAAGACAAGTATATTTACCACTTCTTGTAAATTCACATCATACTAAGCAGAAGTTCTCAGACTTTTCCACAATAGCAAAGAAGAGTATACTGGATCAGAGAAATGTGTTTACTAGAATAACACTGTCTATTAGGTGAAGAGGCAAAATCTGTATTCCATACCTACCACAAACTGTAAAGTGTTGTAAAATATATTCATTTATCTTTTCTGGTTCCTACTAAGCACAGACACAGTCTCTTGTGAAAGCATTGATGATTTTTTTTTAAGGAAAAACTTGTATAAAACACAAAACACAGCCTTGAACTTCTAAATATAACCAGCTGTATTAACAGTAAAACAAAGATTCTTCTCCCTGGGCTGTCTGTGGGAGGCAGCAGACCTTTCCTATGCATATGAACTCTTCACTCACAACAGTACAGTTGCACACATTCTGCTACATGAAGAAAATCTTATGGGGCCATCAGCAAGTATGAGTAGATCAGAGAGGGCCTCCTTTTCAGCCCTGTATGGGGCACTCATTGGGTCTGCTCCATAGATTGGGTTTTCGCTTACGCAACAGAGAAGCCCCAATCAGTGAAACAACAAATGATTTAAAGAATATGTGGGTGCAGTCCCATTAGCCAGCATACCTATACCAGTATAGGGGGAGGAAGCATAGGTGGTGGCACTTTAGCGGGTGTAAAATGGTCACAGATGCCACAGTGATAGTGGGGTGGGACAGGAAGTTGTTTCTCTCAAGGGAGAAAGCATCTCTGAAAAGAGCTGGCAGGAAAGCTTTCTCTGGAGACAGAGACAGCTTTCTTTTTTGTACCTGCATTACCACTGTGAATCCCATCACAAAGGGCCTTGCCAGCATTAGTCACCATGAGGATTCTGGCCTATGTCAGAAGTCCCAGAAAATGAAATTAGATGTCCGCATCTCTTGGCTCCAACTCTCAGACCTGAGGCTTTCCACACCACACAACTGTAGAGATACCATTCCACTGTTACTAATCTGCTACCATCCCATGGAATCCTGGAATTTGTAGTTTAGGGAGAGACATTTAGAATTCTCTGCCAGGGAGCTCTAGTGCTTCACCGAACCACAGACTCCAAGATTCCACAGGATGTAGCCATGGCAGTTGAAGTGGAATCAAAGTATTATAACCGTGTGCTGTAAAGGGGCCCCAGCCCTTTCCATCTTTACAGTGTCAAAAGTTGTGATTATCACTGACCCATCACCCATCTGGGAGAGGTGAAGAACATTACAAAGTTTTATGAGGAGCTGCCAAAGACTAGAAATTACAAGACAGGTAGGCAAAATGGGTGTCACCAGCCACGTTGACCACTGAGGAGGAAGTGTTCCAACTCTTATGGGTTTTTTTTATTCAAAAGCCTCACAAGGCCCAATGTTCTTGCAGAATTGAGAGGCAGGCAACCAAGATGCTGCTGAAGGCAGGACTGAGCCAAAATGGCCTCCTATAATTCCAGAGCCCATTTTCACGAAATGAGGAGGGGAAAGTGCCTGCACGTTTTCATCAGTCTTATCTTTTTCAACAGACAGGAAAAATTATATTCCTTTAAAAATTGTTATGAGAAATTTCGGCTCAAGTTATTACTGAATGGAATTATATTGTCAGCTCATAAGAGAGTCTGATGAATGGTAGGAGTAAAGTACAAGCCCATTGCTGCTCTCAACAATATTATAATAAGATTAACAGGGTTAAAACTTGATCTACAGTCATGCCCCAGATTGTCCATCCTAACTGTAGACAGAGACAATTGTGGAGGGGACATTTTATAGACTTTTCTCTAGCTTGCCCCTGAAATTTTCCATGAGTGAAGAGAGGGCGGAGAATTACAAAACAGAATTTTAAAGTAATACATTACAAATAATAATGCTACCCATGTAAGTACTTCATTTCTCAAAAATGAGTTAACAGTTACTTTTAGAAAGCAATACAGAAGCCTGTGATTTTTTAAAAAAATGTCTCTTCTGAAGGCATTTAGGGATAATTTGTAGGATCTATCACACTCTAGTCATTTTTTAAAAAATTAAGTCTTCTTAAAATGTAACTACAAATAATGCATCACACAAAATGACCTAAATTGGGACAAGGTGGAATGCTAACTAGCTACTTTTTCAAATTAATGAGTAGTGGCTAATAAATTACTCGTAAAAAGTAACATTCCAAACACTGATGCCACCTCAGCATCCAGCCCAAATTATATTCTCAAATCATTCCTTAGAAAATTATTTCCTGACTGGCTGAGTGCCAGGTGGCGTTTCTTTAATTGTCCTTTGGAAACCATAGCAGCAAAAATCTGCAGAGGAATGCATTGGCTTTGACAAAGGGGGCTCTTCATAGGGATCATGTGCAGAGGGGTGCCATATGAGTTCCCCAAATCATTGCCAGCAGCTGATGACCCATCACCCAGGACACTGATCCCAAATCATTCCATGATGACAATTCTATGAAATTCAATGCTGGGTTTCATTAAGATCTTTGCATTAGGTAAGAACCCTAGTTCCTCATGCCCACTGAGATTTTCTTGCTTTAAATCATGCAAGGCCAATAATAATTAGGTCATTAGTACAGATAAGCACATAATAGATCATCAGTCATCATCATCATCCTGTGTTTTATCAACTTGATAAGAATGTAATTCAAGTCCAGCCTATCATAGCAGCAAAACAAACTCCACTGTAAGCCTCTTGGTCCAAATTTCTCTTCAGCCACGAATCCATTGGATGCCTCCAGCCTCCCATAATCCCTCACTCCTTACTCAAACCCACCCATCTTTGTAATGGGAAGCACTAGCCTGCTTTAAAGAGATGGTATAAAGATTACTAAGATAATGTTTCTGACAGGGAAAATGTGAGAGAAATATCATATATATGTCCAAACTTATAATTTTCAAAATGCTGCTTTTGATACCTCTTTGGAATGTTTGATTTTTTTTCTCAATTATACTGTGTGCTACATGGAAAACTGGTTAGCTAAAAAGTGGATTATACATCCTAGAAGTAAATACATGTTGAATCTGAGAGCCAGTGTGATGTAGTAGTTTGACGGCTAGACTGGGGCCCTGGGAAACCATGGTTCCCACTGAGCCATGGAAACTAGGTAGGAAACTTTGAACAAGTCATGCTCTCTCAGCCTAAGGGGTAGGGAATGGTAAACTTCCTCTGAAGAAATCTTGCCAAGAAAACTCTATGATGAGATCACTAGATGTCAGAGTGGACTTGAAAGCTCATAACAACAACAAGCTCAACACTTAGAGGAGAACAAAATGTTGTGAAAATGTAAAACAAGCTTTGAACTTTATATAAGATTGTGGTGTTATATTTGCTATCTTGAATCCTTGACATTTTGTCAGTTTTTTTTTCCAATCTGTTATGATATTTCATGCTGAAGTGTTCTCTGGCACGGTCTGGCTCCATGCAAAACACCCCTTGGGTCTTCTGTCCCCTCTCGTTTCTTCTACCTCAGGAATCTTACCAGCAGTACCTGAGAATCCCTCGCCATTTCCCCATTTTTTGTTAATACCAGGAATTTTAACAGCAGTACCTTAGCTTTCTTTTTTTCCCTTGCCTTCTGTTCTTCCGCATGAATCTTAGCAGCAGTGCTTCAGCGAGACTGGTTTTCTGCCTCTTTAAAAACAATTTCCTATTAAATTATAATGGCCTACTTTTTTGCTTTTAGGAAGTTCCCTTTTGGCCTTTCAATTTCCAACCGGGCATTGTGACCCGGAACAGAACCAATTCTGAAAATTTTGAAGTTTCTGCTACAGAATCCTGCTGAGTCATTTGCTTCCAGGGACTCCCCACACCCCATCATTCCTGCCACTGCCAGCCTTCATAACTTCATCTTGGCACTACAAGTTGAAAAAAGAAACCCAAATACTCTAAAATTTTAAGAAATCTAGAATGATGTCCCAGTAACACAAGAATGCTACAGACAAGTGGACAGAAATTCTTTTTTTTTATTAGAAATGCTGGATCGGTATGTAGTACATCTTTACGTTTCAGAATGAATTTTTCAATAAAATACCTCCATACTGAAAATGGGAACGCTGCAAGAGAGTGGACATAGAAAGCTGCCTTACACTGACCGTTGCTCCACGTAGTAGTCCCTAATGTGGCTGGCAGTAGCTCTTCAGAGTCTTGAGAAATATTTTTTCCCTGTCACTGCTGAAATGCCAGGGATGAAAATGTGGAGCTTCTCCATGGAAAGCTATGTTACTGCAGGGAGGGGACTACAACCCCCAGATTTTGAGAGATAAAGGGAGGTCACATTTAGACTGTAGTCCAAAAAGGTAACTTTTATTTTCAGCCATGATGGATGCATATTGAATTATTGAGCAGTACCCCTTAGGCCAGAGCTTTCTAAACTTTTCATGTTGGTGACACACTTTTTAGACATGCATCATTTCGTGACACAATAGTTCAGTTGGAGGTTAACCTAACCCTTTACAAGAGATACAGGCCCTTTTCACATGTCGGGGGGGAAACGGGCGAAAAAAAACGGAGCTTACCTCCAGCTGGGTAAGTCCGTCGCCACGTGGAGCAGCGCGAGCTCGCTGCTCCACACTCCTCCGGTGTCGCAGATGGCGGCTTCCGGTTGGTGGAGGCTCTCCACCAACCGGAGAAGCTCGCCAGCCGGAAGCCCACCCCCAGCAGATCTGCAGGTACGCACTTGCGCGCGCCTGCAGATCCACTTTAGAGCCGGGCGGCGGAGCTGCACGGGGCTGCGCGCTCCGTGCTTTTTAAAAACCTCGAAAAAGAGGTTTTTAAAAAACACGCAGCCCGGCTAGTTCCGGCCGCTCCTGAGTGGCTTCTGGTGTGAAACTACGAAAAGTAGTCCACGCCAGTCCACTCTACGGTGTAGACGACCTCCGTGAGAGGTCGCTCTACATGTTCCCCCCCACACATGTGAAAAGGGCCACAGACACATACCTAAATCGTAATAACAAAATGTATGGGGGCACAACATATCTCATGAAAACCTTTCATACATTTTTAAAATTATGATTTATAAATAATAATATACATTTCCAAGATTGTAGGCGACACACCTACACACTTCAGGTGACACACTAAAGTGTCATGGCACACTGTTTGGAAAGCCTTGCCTTAGGCCATTTGGTGAGTTCGTGCCCTAGGTAAGACTTGGGCCAACGACTTCCTGATCTCTGTCTTAGTCTGTTAGCCACAACGCTACACCACACTTACAAACTGCATGAGCCACTTCCCTTCCCAGCAGTGATCCTTCCAAATCCTTGAGACAGAAGAATTTACTACAGGGACACATCCTGCCAATTCATGCAATCCAGTGATGGTAAAACAGAATGAGCCATAACCAATTTACTAGCCAGCTATGCACTGCAAGTCACCTGGGCATTATATATAATTTGCTACTTTAAAGAAATTACTGCTAGGCATGTATATATCATGGATATTCACAACACCAATATTATAATCAAAGCTACATGCAACTGAAATGTGAAGAAAGCAGTAAATAGGCAGTGTGTAACTGCTACTCCATCTGGTTAAGTCCATTTGTAAAAAATTAGCCACTAGAGGGAGACATCTGAACACACTTAAAAAGACCTGGCACTCTTTCTACAACACACCTACCCCAGAATCCACCGAAGTTCCCTTAAGCCTTCTGTACTACAAGTTGTACTGTTCTCCATCAGTAGTTGAGTGAATTGTAGCCTGTTGCTGCACAGACATCAAGGGCCTTTCTAACATTTTAAAGAGAAAGCAAATTTATGGCACAGACTTTCACGACCAGGTAAAGCTTTACCCATATCTACCTAGGGAATTTTTGGACAAATCTTTTCAAGACCTTGACGCATTTTTTAAAAATGTCTATTGTTTAGTCACCTTCTAACATTTTAAATACCACTTAACACTTTAGAAAACATTAAATCCATCAAAAGCAACTAGCAAATGAGAGGCATTTTTTAAAAAAAAAAATCACTTAGCCCTGAAAAGATGGATAATATATTATTCAGAGTCACTACAGACAGGAAAAAGATCTCTGAAAATCCCAGGTTCCTGTCAAAGCAATTTTATTTTCTCCATCCAAACAGTGTTTGTTTCCAGGACCCAGATTCAACAGAGATCAAACAAGGGGAAAAGGAATGGTAGCAATACAAGAAATGTTCCTAATGCTTAAATAATGTAATATTGCTAAAGCATATTAACACTTTGACTATGAGTCCTGAATAATAATTCAAAACGACCAGCGGAAACTGGTAAAAGTCAATTTCTGAAACATTACCTCAATCTAGATATGACACAAGATCAGTGAGAAGAGGAGGAGGGTGGACGTAAGGGAAGAGGAAGTGAGGGAAACCCAGGATATTTCAGGAAAGGGTTTGGATGCAAAACCATGACCATGGAGATAAAATCAAAACAAAAAGGAATAGAATGTCTCAACATTTCCAGGACCTTTTTTTTTCCTTTTTGGATAAGCCCTTACATACATGCATATTTACACACAGGCACAAGTATATTAAGAACACACTCAGAACGTAGTCTCAGTTGAAACTGACTTTTTTCCAAACTGTAGGCTGGCATCTTGTTCAACATTTATGGGACCACATGCTACATGCAGAATCTTATAACTTTTGGGATTCATGTTTATGGTCCTCAGTGACTGAATATGACCCCAAAACCTACCCCTTAAGCTAAACAACACTCCATCCAAACAAAGGCCATTTCTGCACGAGACTGTTCTAGTGCTACGATTCCACTTTCAACATCCTATGGAATCCTGGGGTTTGCAGTTTCGGGAGGGGCCACAAGGCCCCTCCCGAAACTGCAAACCCCAGGATTCCATAGGATGTTGAAAGTGGAATCGTAGCACTAGAACAGTCTCGTGCAGAAATGGCCAAAGGGTTTCTGAGGTGTTGCAGATTGGAATGCTGAAAAAGGATGCTTGTAGCACACTCCTAATTACAGGGTGTACTGAGAGAAGCAGTTGCACCAGGAGACTGAGACATTTTTCCTACTGCCTTCTCAACACCCCCTGAGACTGGGAGAGGGTTGCAGCAATCATTTCCCATTGCCCTAACCTTCAGCACCTCAGAAATCCTTTGGTTGGGGTACTGACTGGTTTAAGACGTAAGTTTTGGAGCAAAACTAGCTACAACAGTGGAGCTAAATTAGCATAGCTATGTTTACTGATGCAGGATTATGGCCATTGTATCTAATTAATTTATTAAGTTAAACTTAAATTATTCAAGTACTATGGCATGAATAAACAATTATTTTCACAGGATATCTGATGCCATAGCTCACATTTTTTAATCTGGTGAAAGTATATATTCAAATTGTAATTTTTTAAAAAGGCAGTTTTTAAAAATACATTTATATGGGTATGGGATTACACTTATGCATGTGGGTCATATTTTTCCTCCCTTTTTTTGTCTCTGAAATCTAACGGAGCTTGCAATGGTAAAAGCCTTGAGGCAATGGCAAAAGCCTTGGTGGTTGATCTTGTCCACTGTCTATGCCAATATGATCGTTTGGACTCAGCACCCTTTTTTTTTTCAAGTTGTTTTCCTTGGCTTCTCGAGATATCACAGGAACCTCTGTTATAGCAAGTCAGTCTAGGGGCTGATAACAATTTTGTTCAGTTTGTTGTTTAATCGGAAAGTTCCAAAATTCACAAACTGCTTTAAAATCTAGTGCAATGAACTTGAGATTTCTTTTGAAAGTATGTGTGAAAGAAAATAAAACTGATTGCTTAGCTTTTAAATAGCTGGCTCTGAATCACTGCATATTCAGCCATGTTTGTGGTCCTGAAATCGTGTGGCCCGCCCGATTCTTCTTCCAGACAGGTTCTTCTCCTTTAACAGTTGCATGGCAGGAAGGTTCAACACAGTCCTCTCCACACTGGAAACATATTATTGAATTTGGTGAGTACAGGTGATTGAGAAATTTTACTCGCCACACTTTTTATAGGAAGTTACTAAATTTGGCAATTTCTGGTTTCATAAATTTATCAGAAGAAACTTGAGACAGAAAGAAACTTCAAATGCAAAAGAAAGGAAAGCTGACAATTTTGTGCACTTGTAAGACCTGAACAGAGTTGGCGATACCAAGGTGACCTGGAGATCTTTCATTCATAGAATCATCATGAATTGAAGCTAACCTGATGAGAATTAATAACAACAAATCAGGCCAATGGACCATCTTGTTTATTATTCCTCATGTATTATTTGACAGGGTCCAGAAAGACCCCTTTTCAGACCTACATAGAATCATAGAATTGGAAGAGACCCCAGGGGCCATCGAGTCCAACCCCCGGCTATGCAGGAACACCCATCAAAGCATTCCCAACAGATGGCTATCCAACCTCTGCTTAAAAATCTCCAAAGAAGGAGACTCCACCACACTCCGAGGCAGCATATTCCACTGCCAGACAGCTCTGACCGTCAGGAAGTTCTTCCTGAGGTTCAAGTGGAATTTTCTTTCCTGCAGCTTGAATCCATTGCTCCTTGTCCTAGTCTCTGGAGCGGTAGAGAACAAGCCTGCTCCCTCCTCAACATGACATCCCTTCAAATATTTAAACACATGGGGGAACATGGGATTGAACTTGGAACATTTTAACAGTTTTATCCGTTAATGACCTCCATTGTAAAAGAAACGCTTTCCAAATGGTCTCCCCCTGGAAGAACACCAGAAAAGGAATTAGATCATGTGATAAGTCCCAGCCAAAGATACTATTATTCTGCTATATTTACTTGCCTTTTGTGATAAGGCCCAAAATCAGCTTGAAGGCAGTTAACAACAACAAATGCAGGTTGTGATCTACGCAAGACAAGAAGCTTTCCTTCTGAAAGACATGTCAATTGTTATTTCTTAAACATAGACTTGTGATCAAATTGATAGTGAATCAAACCACAAGAGCTTTCCCAAAATCCCAGTATGATCTTTAAGGATAGTGGAAAGGTGGGTAATTACGTAAAGGGTCTGATTACAAGCTTTTGGGCACCAGATGTTTGCATATGCCTTCTGAACAATGTTGCATAGGTAAACCTATCAATAACTTTCTGTTGGAGCTTGGAAAAATTACTTTTTTGGATTACAGTTCCTTGAATTTCTTGGTGTGCCAATGGGCTTCTGAAGACTGTAGTCCAAACTTTACCAGAATCTGTTTTCCATGTTCTCATATCTTCCAGGCTGGAGCCATTATTCTTCCTGAACCTGAAATCTTACCTTGCTATTTCAGTACAGTGGAAAAGATGGTAAAGAGAGTAGCAGATGAAATTATGGCAAGAGGTTGCTTCACTGTAGGATATGCTGCACTAATATTAAGATTACAGCAAATACAGGGTTATAATGGAGCACATAGCTCCTTTGATGTAACAGCTTCTCTGGTTACCAGTCCATTTCTTGGCACAATTCAAAGTATTGGTTTTGATCTATAAAGCCCTATACAGCTTAGGTCCAGACTATATGAATGCTTATATTTCCCCTATGTAGAATTGCTCTGTTTTAATTTATGCTGTAATCTTCTTTTGAATCCCATTCAAGAGAAAAGCAGCATATAAATAAAAGAAATAAAATAAAAACAAACATTTAGTGATATGACTAGGCCTGGGCTGTGAGGCACAGATCTATGCCCTGCAACCTGGAAACACTGCCTCCCATCTAGAAGCAACAACAACATAGATAGATAGATAGATCAACAAGCCATATCAAAGCAAGTTAAGTTACATTTGAAACACATTTTAAAGTTCATCTTAAAGTAACTAATAAAAGAAAAATGTATCATAAAAATAGATGTTGAACTTAACCCACACAGCCACATCAATCAGCTGATAATACAACTCTAGGCTGAGCTGGTTCCCTCAGCAGTTTCCTTCACAGCTGACTACGAAAGCAACTAATTTTATCCCCTGCAAAACTGGAAAAATGGCAACCCTTTAAGTAACATACTGATTTGCTCCTTAAAATAATGAACTTAATTTCTCATTCGTTTCCCAATGCTTTAGTTCTTTAGTAATTTATTTTCTGTGGACAAAATTCTTTGGAGCAAATTAGTAACCCCGGACAAGCCTCAGACGAGTTCTAGTGGTTGGGGAATCTTTGCTGAAAGGAACGGAACTGATCTTTTACCACATCGCAAAGGACTACGAGCTTATGGGGACAAAGCTTAACGACCTTGGTGGTCATTTCATCTCTTCTCCCTGTTCAAGGATATGGCGCACGAAGGGAAAGGGCAATAGCAGAGGTCAACAACTGGCTCCGCACATGGTGCCGCTGGCAACGGTTTGGGTTTTTGGAACACGGCCTGAATTTCCATGAACATGGGCTTCTGGCAAGGGATAGCCTGCACCTCACGAAACTTGGCAGGAATGTTTTTGCAAACAGTCTTGCACGGAGGATTAAGAGGTCTTTAAACTAAGTTCTGCTGGGGAGGGAGACAATATTATTCAGGGCAAAGACTTGGCAAGTGCAGGGGGAAAAGGCCCAAATGATATTGACCAAGTAGTACAAGTGTCCAATGGTGGGAGAAGTAGAAACTATAGTACAGGACTTGCAGGAAGGGCCCGGGGATTTAAGTGTCTCTACACTAACGCGCAGAGTATGGGAAACAAGCAAGATGACCTTGAACTCCTAGTACAACAAAATAAATACGATTTGATAGGCATCACTGAGACCTGGTGGGATGAGTCTCAGGATTAGAATGTAGGAATAGAGGGGTATAGCCTATTTTGTAGAAATAGACCAAACAAGAAAGGAGGAGGAGTAGCCTTGTATGTCAAGGATGTTTTTACCTGTGAAGAGATCCGTGACTTAAACCCAGAAAGCCAGGTCGAGAGCATCTGGGTAAGAATTAAGGGAGCGAGAAACAATAGGGATATTCTGGTGGGGGTTTACTACAGACCTCCAACCCAGACTGAGGACCTTGATGACGCCTTCCTCAACCAAATGACCGCGCATTCAAAAAGGAGAGATACAGTAATAATAGGAGATTTCAATTACCCGGATATATGTTGGCAGTCAAACTCTGCCAAGGCAGCAAGGTCCAGCAAGTTTCTTGCTTGTCTTGCAGACAATTTCATGGTCCAGAAGGTGGAAGAGGCCACAAGGGGATCAAATATTCTAGATCTGATCCTGACCAATAGGGATGACTTTGTTAATGAGGTAGAAGTGGTTGGATCTTTAGGGGGGAGTGACCATGCCCTATTGGAATTTGGCATTCAGTGGGAAGGAGAAGATAAGTGTAGCCAGACACTCATCTTAGATTTTAAAAAAGCGGACTTCTGTAAACTTAAGGAGCTGCTGGCTGAAATTCTGTGGTCAAGAATAGTGAAAGGGAAAGGAGTTCAGGAGGCATGGGAGTTCCTTAAAAGGGAGATACTGAAGGCACAGTCTAAAACTGTGGCAATAAGGAGGAAAAATAGAAGGCATCTGAAGAAACCAGAATGGTTGACTAAAGAACTCTCAGCTGAGCTAAACGTTAAGAGAAACGTGTACAGGAAATGGAAGAGGGGGGAAACCACCAAAGAAGAATTTAAGCAAGTAGCCAGGAGATGTAGGGAGAAGGTCAGAAAGGCTAAAGCAGAGAACGAACTTAGGCTGGCCAGAGACATTAAAAACAATAAAAAGGGCTTTTTTAAATATGTCCGCAGCAAAAGGAAAAAGAAGGAGACGATAGGGTCACTGTGCAGAGAAGATGGTGAATTACTAACAGGGGGAAGAGAAAAGGCAGAATTACTTAACACCTTCTTTGCCTCAGTTTTTTCCCAGAAGGATACAAGCACTCAACCTGGCGATTGGGGAGCAGGTGAGGAAGCAGGGGAAATGAGGCACATAATAGGTAGAGAGGTGGTACAGGAATACCTGGCCACACTGGATGAATTCAAGTTTCCAGGGCCAGATGAATTGCATCCTAGGATATTAAAAGAACTAGTAGAGGTCATTTCAGAACTGCTTGCTATAATCTTTGAGAAATCTTGGAGGACAGGAGAAGTTCCAGCAGACTGGAAGAAGGCAAATGTTGTCCCCATCTTCAAGAAGGGAAAAAAAGAGGACCCAAATAATTATCGCCCAGTCAGCCTGACGTCAGTACCCAGAAAGATTCTGGAGCAGATCATTAAGCAGTCGGTTTCTAATCACTTAGAAAGCAATGCAGTAATCATGAGAAGTCAACATGGATTTCTCAAAAATAAGTCATGCCAGACTAATCTTATCTCTTTTTATGATAGAGTTACTAGCTTGATAGATGAAGGGAATGCTGTGGATGTAGCATTTCTCGATTTCAGTAAGGCCTTTGACAAAGTTCCCCATGACATTCTTGCAAAGAAGCTAGTAAAATGCGGGCTGGACAGAGCTACTTTCAGGTGGATCTGTAACTGGTTGACTGACCGAACCCAAAGGGTGATCACGAATGGCTGCTTTTCATCCTGGAGAGAAGTGACTAGCAGGGTGCCACAGGGTTCCGTCCTGGGCCCAGTGCTGTTCAATATTTTCATCAATGACTTGGATGAAGGAATAGAGGGCATGCTCATCAAATCTGCAGATGACACCAAATTGGGAGGGGTTGCTAATGGGAGGATGGGATCAAAATTCAAAATGACCTGGACAGATTGGAGAGCTGGGCCAAGGCTAACAAAATGAAATTCAACAGAGAGAAGTGTAAGGTCCTACACTTAGGTAGAAAAAATGGAATGCAGAAATATAGGATGGGGGACACGTGGCTGGATGGCAGTACGTGTGAAAGGGATCTAGGAGTCTTAATAGACCACAAGCTGAACATGAGTCAGCAGTGTGATGCGGCAGCCAAGAAAGCCAATGCAATTCTCGGCTGCATCAATAGGAGTATGGTGTCTAGATCGAGGGAGGTACTGGTACCACTCTACTCTGCTTTGGTTAGACCTCATCTTGAATACTGTGTCGAGTTCTGGGCACCCCAGTTCAAGAAGGACATGGTCAAGCAGGAGCAGGTCCAGAGGAGGGCGACCAAAATGGTGAAGGGCCTGGAAGCCAAGCCCTATGAGGATAGACTTAGAGAGCTGGGTATGTTCAGTCTGCAGAAGAGAAGGTTAAGAGGGGACATGATAGCTATGTTTAAATATTTGAAGGGATGCCATATAGAGGAGGGAGAGGGCTTGTTTTCTGCCGCTCCAGAGACCAGGACAAGGAGCAATGGATTCAAGCTGCAGGAAAGGAGATTCCACCTGAACCTCAGGAAGAACTTCCTGACAGTCAGGGCTGTCCGGCAGTGGAATATACTGCCTCGGAGTGTGGTGGAGTCTCCTTCTTTGGAGGTTTTTAAGCAGAGGCTGGATGGCCATCTGTCGGGAGTGCTTTGAGGGTATTCTTGCATGGCAGGGGGTTGGACTGGATGGCCCGTGTGGTCTCTTCCAACTCTACATTTCTATGATTCTATGATTCTATGATCATTTGCAACCCGGATAGAATCAATTGTGAGGTGTGCTGTCTCCTTGGGGCCAAAATCAACGACATAACGGAGAGGCTAACCAGACTGGTCAAGCCGACTGACCGTAAACCCCTCCTTTGGCTCATGTCGGAACCAATGACATGGCGAGGCGCAGCTTTCACCACATCACAGAGGATTACGAGCTTATGGGTAGAAGCTGAAGGACCTTCGTGCGCAGGTTGTCATTTCATCTCTTCTCCCGGTGGAAGGAGGGAGAAGCCCACGAAGGGAAAGTAGAATAATAAAAATCAACAATTGGCTCCAAAGATGGTGCCGCTGGGAACGATTTGGATTTTTGGATCATGGCCTCCATTTCCAAGAAGATGGTCTTCTGGCAAGGGATGGCCTGCACCTTACAACCGTTGGCCAGAACGTTTTTGCTAACAGTCTTGCAAAATGGATCAGGAGGTCTTTACACTGAGTTTGACTGAGGAGGGGGACAGTATTATTCTGGGCAAGGATTCAGTGAGTACTGTGAAAAATAGCCCAAATGACATAGATAGGGCAGGCCAAGTAGAACTAGAGACCAACAGGGAGAGGGAAAGTAACTTTAGTACTGGAATTACACAAAGGGCACATCATCTCAAGTGTCTCTACACTAATGCACAGAGCATGGGCAATAAGCAAGATGAACTCCAACAAAGAGGAATTCAAGCAAATAGCCAGGAGATGCAGGGAGAAAATCAGAAAAGCTAAAGTGCAGAATGAACTCAGGCTTACCAGAGACATCAAAAACAATAAAAAGGGCTTTTTTAGATATGTCCGCAGCAAAAGGAAAAACAAGGAAATGATAGGATTTCACCAATTAATAACGGGGGGAAGAGAGAAGACTCAATACCTTCTTTGCCTCAGTTTTCTCCCGGAAGGATAGAAGTACCCAACCTGGGACGTGGGGAGCAGGTGAGGAATGGGGGGAAATGCAGCACAGAATAAGTAGAGAAGTAGTACAAGATAATCTGGCTAAACTAGATGAATTCAAGTCCCCAGGGCCAGATGAATTACATCCAAGGACATTAAAAGAGCTGGCAGAAGTCATTTCTGAACCACTTGCAATGATCTGTGTGAACTCTTGGAGAACAGAAGTCCCAGCAGACTGGAGCAGGGCAAATGTTGTCCCCATCTTCAAGAAGGGGAAAAAAGAGGACCCTAATAATTATTGCCCAGTCAGCCTGACATCAATTCCAGGAAAGATCCTAGAGCAGATCATTAAACAGTCAGTTTGTAATTACTTAGAAAGCAATGCCGTAATCACTAAAAGCCAGCATGGATTTCTCAGAAATAAGTCATGCCAGACTAATCTTATCTCTTTTTATGAAAGGGTTACAGGCTTGATAGATGAAGGGAATGCTGTAGACTTAGCATATCTTGACCTCAGTAAGGCCTTTGACAAAGTTCCACGTGACATTCTTGCAAAGAAGCTAGTAAAATGCAGGCTGGACAGGACTACTGTTAGTTGGATTTGTAATCAGTTGATCAACCGAACCCAAAGGGTGCTCACCAATGGCTGCTTTTCATCCTGGAGAGAAGTGACTAGCGGGGTGCCACAGGGTTCTGTCCTGGGCCCAGTGCTATTCAACATCTTCATCAGTGACTTGGATGAAGGAGTGGAGGGCATGCTGATCAAATTTGCAGATGATACCAAATTGGGAGGGGTTGCTAATATACCAGAGGACAGAATCAAATTTCAAAACGACCTTGACAGATTGGAGAGCTGGGCCAAAGCTAACAAAATGAATTTTAACAGAGAGAAATGTAAGGTCCTGCACTTAGGCAGAAAAAATGGAAGGTACAAATATAGGATGGGGGACACGTGGCTGGATAGCAGTACGTGTGAAAGGGATCTAGGAGTCTTGGTAGATCACAAGCTGAACATGAGTCAGCAGTGTGATGCGGCAGCCAAGAAAGCCAACGCAATTCTTGGTTGCATCAATAGGAGTATGTTGTCTAGATCGAGGGAGCTAATGGTACCACTCTATTCTGCATTGGTTAGGCCTCATTTGGAATACTGTGTCCAGTTCTGGGCACTTCAATTCAAGAAGGATGTCGACAAGCTGGAATGTGTCCAGAGGAGGGCAACCAAAATGGTGAAGGGTCTGGAAGCCATGCCCTATGAGGCATGGCTTAGGGAGCTGGGTATGTTTAGTGTGCAGGACAGAAGGTTAAGAGAGGACATGATAGCCATATTTAAATATTTGAAGGGATGTCATGTTGAGGAGGGAGCGGGCTTGCTCTCTGCCACTCCAGAGACTAGGACAAGGAGCAATGGATTCAAGCTGCAGGAAAGAAGATTCCACTTGAACCTCAGGAAGAGCTTCCTGACAGTCAGAGCTGTCCGGCAGTGGAATATGCTGCCTCGGAGTGTGGTGGAGTCTCCTTCTTTGGAGATTTTTAAGCAGAGGTTGGATGGCCATCTGTTGGGAATGCTTTGATGGGTGTTCCTGCATAGCAGGGGGTTGGACTCAATGGCCCCTGGGGTCGCTTCCAACTCTATGATTCTATGAAATGAATATGTGCATATTGTATCTATATCCTCATCCATTCTTTTTTTGTGGGAAGAGGCAAAGTATAAACAGCCACCTGATTCAGTCACAGCTTCTTTTGTGGGCTAAACAGCCATGGGGTCTTGATAGTAAACAGAGAAAGATCTACTGTACGGAATCACACATAAACACTAAGTCTTCAGAGTAATGAGCTAAATTACTGTAAAGCTGGGACCTTTCTACACTGCACAGTTATAGCACTGTGATTCCACTGTAACTGCCAGGGTTACATCCTACCTGTAGGATGTTGCCATGCTAGTTAAAGTGGAAGCATAGTGCTATACCTGAGTAATGTGAGAAGGTCCATGATTTGTAATACAGAGTGGTGTCCTGGCACTTTGAAGTCCCAGGTGAATAGTCCAGCAAAGGCCTAATGGCAGTTCTGCTTGCCTGCCTGCATTGGAGCTGGGATAACAGCACACAAAGTACCAAGCTTCACAAAGCAATCTTGTTTGCAATCATTGAGTTGCACAAGTTATTTTAGGGGATATAATTACCAGAATCCCTCATTTTTGGCCATGCTGGCTGAGGGGTTTTAAAAACTGTGATCCTCAAAAAAGGTAACTTTTTCTGTGCTCTGATGCAAGTGGGCACAATTGGACAAAATCATGTTTGCTCTTTGGTGGTAGATGTCACGTCTTGTTTTCCTTGGCAATCACTGCATTGCCTTCGTGGGTGTTATATCTGAAACTGTGACATTTCCCACACATGTTTCACCCTCGCTCCACTATCGCATGCACAACGTAAACCTTTCTAGCTCAAGGCAATCTTATCAGAGAAACCAATTTGAATCAGCAAAGAAAGCATGCTTCTAATATGTACCCAGCTAATTTGAATTAAAATAGGTTGGGCCTTGACCTGACCCAGTGTTGTGTACGAATCCCTTCAGCAATCTGTTTCCAAAAGAGCAGCGTGTCTTGGCCCAGTTCTTCTCTCGCTTAAACACCATTCCGCCTGTGTGTTGAAACCAGTAGGATTGCATCAGAGGAACTGAGTGTACACACTGGCCCAGGTGTATCTCAATGCCTCTGACCACTCCCACTTTCAGAAAGCTCAGAAATAAATAGCCATGTTCATTTGCATATATACCTTCAGCACCGAAAGAAAAGAAAGGAAGGAACTACTGCAGATACAAATAAACACTCAGTTCTCAGGTCCATTAGAAAATCTGGGTGCCCTGGTGGGCTGTGTGCAAAGAAATGACCCGTGACTATCTTAGAAATCTCCTCTTTTCAATCCAAACCATTTTCCTAAGACTAAGGAATGGTGAGAATTTTGTCTGATCTGTCTTTTTAAGCAAGTCTAGGAATCTTAGTAGACCACACAGTGCAGTGAGTCAACAGTGTGAGGCAGCAGCTAAAAAAAGACAATGCAATTCTAGGCTGCACTTATAGGAATATAGTATCTAGATCAAGGGGAGTAATAGTACCACTCTATTCCACTTTGGTCAGACCTCACCAGGAATATTGTGTCCGGTTCTGCGCACCACAATTCAAGAAAGATATTGACAAGCCGGAACATATCCAGAAGAGGGCAACCAAAATGGTAAAAGACCTGGAAACCATGCCCTATGAGGAACAGCTGAGGGAGCTGGGTGCATTTAGCCTGGAGAAGAGAAGGTTGACAGGTGACATGATAGCCATGTTTAAATATTTGAAGTGATGGTGCAAGCTTGTTTTCTGTCACTCCAGAGACTAGGAGACAGAACAATGGTTTCAAACTACAAGAACAGAGATTCTATCTAAATATTACAAAGATCTTACTGACAGTAAGAGCAGTTCAACAATGAATGCACTGCCTCAGAGTGTGGTACAGTCTCCTCCTTTGGAGGTTTGTAAACAGAGGCTGGATGACCATCTGTCGGGGTGCTTTGATTATATATTCCTGCATGGCCAGGGGTTGGACGGGATAGCCCTTGAGCTCTCTCTGACTCTATGATTCTAAGACTCGTACTTTTCAGAGTAATATGAATATTGGAAGACATCTCAGATTGTATTGCATAATCAGATTGTGCCATTACAGAGATCCTAAGGTGGAGCCCCAGCCTCACCAGGATTCCTGATCACAGGAGCTCTGTAACAGTATTCAACTGAACACAGTCAGAACAGGTTCACAGAGTTGGTCCATTTCTGCACCAGTTTGTTATAGTGCTATTATTCCACTTTCAGTGTCCTATGGAATCCTGGGGTTTGCAGTTTAGGGAGGGGACTTGGCCCCTCCTTAAACTGCAAACCCCTGGATTCCATGGGATGTCGAAAGTGGAAAAATAGCACTATAACAAGCTAGTGTGGAAATGGCCTCAGAAAGAGTAATGAGACATCAAATCTGCCTTCCTCCTCCCCACCAGTGCAAAGCTAAAGCATCACAGAGAGGCAGGCCACCAAACATGTCCTTAAAAACCTTCTACTACCAGAGATGTACTGGGGGAGGGGGCGGAGTGGGCATTGCCCCTCCAGAAAACAATTCTGCACCCAGATGGAATATTTCTTCACAGTTTCCAATTTTCTAGCATTGCAACAAGTGAAACACTGAAAATCATTCACATCTAGAACTTTTCTATTTGCTGCGTTGGCATTCCACTGGTTGCTCTTCCTGCTTCTTTTCTTTGGGTGCCTAATCTCTATGTCCGAATGCTCAACTGGTATTTTAAGTTACTGCAATTCTAAAAATTTGGAGGGTGAAGTTACTGCAATACTAGGGGTAGAATTTGTATTTCAGGGCAGTGCCTTCCTTTTAACACTCATTCTCCAGCTACACCTCTGCTCAGGCTCTCAGGCAGTCTGTTCTACTGCTGAACAGCTCTTAAAGTCAGGAAGTTTTTCTAATGCTGAATCACAAACTCCTTATTTGTAAATTGAATCCAAAAATTAGCAACTGCCCCTTCACACTGCTGCTCACCCCTTTTAGATGAATAAAATTATGCCAGGTCAATTGGAAAAGGTTATTCCATATAATATCATTTGGCCTTAGAGAAGAAAAACAGAGATGGATGCTGGTCCACTTTGTGGGCCGCAGGTACCAACTCTGCCCCACTGTCAAATGCTGAGGAATTGATTGACTGGGATCCAGTAAGCATGCTGGTAGAGCTTAAGTATCCATGAAAGTACTTAGACTGTTATTGGGTGGGGGGAACAGAGGCTGTTTCCTTGTTCCCTGCACTTCCTGGACAGTTGCAACTGGGAGCCTCCCATGACCAACTCCATCTCTCCCAGCTACTGACTGGCTATGAGGAAGGAGTTGCCTGAGTATATTCCAGCAGCAATAGTACCTTCTACCCTGAAGCAAGAAGGCAGCCAAAACACACTGAGGAGCACTGCCATAGCTAGTCAGTAGCCAAGAAAGATGGAGTTATGCCAAGAAGTCGTCAATAATGTTGTGCCACTGGAGCAAGAGGTGTTGCATAAGGAGGTACTCTATACTTCCTTGCACAATACCCCCAACAGTATACACACCAATATAACTAGAGATTATGCTGGTGTTTGTCACTCATAGAATTCTAGCCTATGCATTTCTGTGACTGATTCACGACTGAAGAGGTCAGCACAGAGAACCAACTTTCCACATGGCTATGCATACTTCATACATGGTCATCCATCTTCCTCTGGCAACCTCAAGAGTTATGATAACACATCCAAATCCCAACTAGTTAGCCCTTAACAGTGTCTTTTTTGTGCTCCCTGTTTGCTCAGGGCAAGTTGCAGCATATGTTATGTGCTCAGTAGAGATGTTTATCAAATCCCACCCCCGCAACCATACACAAGGAGTGAGTCACGGTTGGTATTTGTTATTTTGCTCTGGGGGCTTTAAAGTGCCTGTTTATGTACCTCTCTGCCCTATGCTTAGATTAAGAACGGGGTAGAACTGTGTGGGTGAGATGAGGTCAATCCAAGGCACAATCTTGTCCCCGGTGCCTTTCAAACATCATATGAAGCCAGAGGGGTGGACATTAGGGGATTTGGGGCAGGATGTCGTCAGAGCAAAGCTAACACCGAGATCTGTTTCTCTGTCACATCTGAGTCAGATTTATCTGTTCACAACCTGGTCTGGTGCCTTGATACAGTGACAGACTAGATGAGGGCTTTATTTAGTTAGTCGGGTAGGTAGGTAGGTAGTAGTCAATGTACAATCCTCCCTCCACATTTGCAGTTTTGACCTTTGCAAATTTGATTATTTGTGAGGCACATGCTTGCCTTCCCACCCCCATTTTGCTCCTCCCATTCCCTTGCATTCCTTACCTCAGGCTTGTGAGGCTTATGTTTAAAATGGATGTTTTTTCCTTTCAGGTATACAAAGCTCCCTTTGCTGGAGGCATGTCTTCTCCACCATGTAGCTGCACATTCTGCTGTATAACAGCTGTTGATTGGTCAGGTGCTCTCTTTGCTCCTACTCCTCCTTTCTCAAGATGGCCACCAGAAGTAGCTAGAATGCCAGAATTCTTCATCTCCGTCTGGGAGGAAAGTACCAGTAAGCCCTTTACCTTTTCCTTTTTCTTTCCCCCAAAGACCAGGACCAGAGGCAGTGGAATGGGAGGGAGGAGCTCTGAAGGGGAATCACAGGGGGGAGTTATTCACAGTTTTTCCACTTTCTTGAGGGTTCTGCACTCTGAATTCTTGTGAATGTGGAGGGGCTAATGTATATCCCACCTTTTCTTTCCCAGTATGCGACTCAATACAGCTCAAAATATAAATTAAAATAAAATACAGTTACATCAATGCATAATGCAGACATAACTCAGTTAACAAACCCTCTGACAGTGAAGCTCCTATGCGCAGCCAGCAGCCTTTTGCTCTTTGTCCTAATTCTAGCTGGACATTTTTAGGATGATTGGCATTGTGAGGATGGTGAAGAAAGGCTGGAAAAACACAAACTTTCAGTATCAGGTTGCATGTATGTTTCTGCAGTATACAATATGTTAAACCTTGAGCTGGGGAAAAAACAAAGCTATATTCTAGCTGACCCTAGTGTAGCCATGTGTGCTGGCCTACAACAGGCAAGGTAGATAGTAGTTGTCTCCAGAACTCCTAACTAAGTATTCATGTACAACAAAACAGAGAAAATAAGAGAGGAGATAAGTCTGCCACACCAGCCACCTCCTGCATGTTTTAAAAAAGCATAAAGAAAATGGAGGATAGTGAAAGAAAGAAAAATCATATCTGGATATATTTTGGAAGAAGCTGTCAAGTGGTCTCTAGAAGGTTCAAAATGTTTTTGTTTACTTATGCAAGGCTTATCTGACTTAATTGTTAAATTTCACATATACATATTGTTAATTTTGAATAAAAATCCTGCTGAAATATGTTGAACTGCTCTTTTTTTTATGTGGTGGAAGAATCTATCCTTATTCTTTCCATATTATTTCTGCCTCTGGTACGAAATAGTCTGTTCAAGAAGTAATGCCAAGAAACATATCTTCTATGTTAACTGAGATATATGTGTACAATGAAGTAATAATGAGAAACATTAATTTAAAACACAGTTAAAACATAATGAATGAGCTACTGATAATGGGACTAGAGCTTAGAAGTAACAAGTTATACATTTCTCTTGCTGTGTGCCTTCAAGTTGTTTCTGACTTATGGTAACCCTAAAGCAAACTTGTCACTGGATTTTCTGGAGCTGAGAGTCACCCAGTGGGTTTCCATGGCCAAGCAGGAAATTGAACCCTGGTTTCCAGGGTTGTAATCCAGTGCTCAGACCACTACATCACACTGTATCTCTACTGATATTTACCCATGTGTTATTAATTCCTTTTCATAATAAGTACATTGTAATACATTATTTCATTAGTATGTCTTAACAAGGGATAGTTTCACTTCTTTTATTATGTAATTGTAACAATTTACGTTACTTTATGATTACAGGGTGCATGGCCTTACTGAATGTTAGGGGAGGAATATCATACAGTTCAAGTTCTGGTTCATGCTGTGCCTCAGGCCACTGAATAAAAAGCATTCGGAGATTATTCTGGGTTTTTTTTTTAAGCAGCAAAAAAGTAACTGTTTTATTTACATTTGTGAAATGGGAAAATAAAGCCTATCTTTTTTAAAAAAATTGTTAATTCCATCTGGCCACAGTCCTCTTCATGCAGCCTGTCACACTGGTGTATTGCACATTTTTCAGGGTTGGGAGGATTTGAAATTTTGCAAGGCAACCTTCCCAGAGCACTTTTAGTTTCAAGGTCCCTCCTGAAAACCCAGGCACTGAGGAAACAGTCTGGCAGGTTTCTTTCCACAGATGGCTTTCTCTTCTTTACCTCTCCTACTGCCCCTTTTTACTTCTGCCACTACCACTGCACCACTGCCACCCTATGATGGCATTATTACCTAGCAAACTAGAGGCTGACCACTGAAACCAGCTATTTTGGGGAGCTCTTTCTAAGCTAGCTACCTGTGGCTGAATCCCAGAAATACAGAGGCTTTATGAGTAAGTGATTCCCAGCTCAGGATGTTGAGCCATCTGTCCTACATGCAGGACTGGATCTGCCTATAGGGGCAGGAATGAGGTGCAAAGTCTTCAGTTCCTCATGGATTCACCTTGGCCCATGGAGACTCCAATGGCCTCAGGGGGAAAAGAGTTCCTACTGCCAGTTCTGGCTGATGCAGAACTACAGTCATTTCTGGACAGGTGTAGCTTAGCCACAGTAACCCACACGATGGTAACCTCAAGATTTCATGACAGTAGTATTTTATCTGGGCCTGCCTTGGGCTTGGTTAAGAAACTATAGCCAGTACAGAATATAGCAGTTGGACTGCTAAGCAGAGCTTCGTGTCACATATATATCACTCTTGTGCTCTGGTTACCAGAAAGCAAGCAAGGTTCAGGGTGTTACCCTTGACTGATAAGGCCCTAAACTGCTCTGGCTCAGGTTATTTGAGAGACAGCCTTCTTCCACATAGCCTGTACCTAGCAAAGTTTCTTTCACAACAATGCCTTCTCTCTTATGACATCGACCGTATGGAATGATCTCTCTGTCAAAAATCAGGTGGATTCCCAGGGCTTCTTCAATCTGCTAAAGATTAATTTGTACACCCAGGTATTTTCCTGGACATCTTGATCATTAATGTTGTCGATGATGTTTGATTTTTAAATAATCAGTCCTATCAATTTTTATTATTTTATCATTGGTCTGTTATCAATTGGTTTTTATTTTATATTTTGTTTTTACTGTAAATTGCCTTGATTTCTCTTTTAAGAAAAGCAGTATTTCACTCTTCATTTTGCTTGCATGATTTGTAGTAAAAATTAGATCTCTTCATCAGTTGGGAGATGAAAGAATAAACCACTTTAGTTGTCCTTATCAGATCTTGGTCAGAACGTTTTACAAAAGAGGCAGAGGAAGATGATCATGTTTTCCCATTTGCGAATGAAGTCAGTTGTTGCTTGAGAGCCAAAATACACATGACAACAATTGAATGTAATGTCATCCCAGTGAATGAAAAGCAGCCATGGGAAAGTACAATCCTGAGTGGAAGACCAGTAAGTACTTAGCCCTTTCTCCTCAGGCTGATTTTCTGTTCGAAATTTTCCTTTCACCCCATCTCCTCAGTGACTCCTTACTCATGGTCCATTAAGTGACTTGTTAACCACTGCTATTTGCCATGAAACTGGAGGTGGGAAGGGGAAAAGGGTCTTAACCACTACTGTGACATTTCTCTGTGGAACTATGGAGCAAGTTGTGGCTGAAGAGTGAAAAGGCTGACACCATTAATGATCAGTTAGTTTAAAAAATTGAGAGCATGTCTTTTTGGAGTCCTGTTTGATTCACAACATGATGTCAGTTTCATGTTTTCACTTGTACCTCTACCCATATCTTTGAATAACCCATTTGTTCAAGTATCACCCACACAAAGTTTCTTCATTCACATCCTGCCTACATGAAGGCCACAGCATACAGCAGATACTTTGTGTATCTATTCTTGTCTTAATGAAACCAGGACTTTTCTCCCACCTCCTTCCTGGGTGTCACCACCCTCCCTAGAATAAAATCCTTTGAGATGGTAATTAAACTTCCATTAGTCTGAGGCAATACATCATTGCCTTCTCGGATTATGGACCATCCTTGCATCTTTCCTTCACCTATACATCATACTCTGCCAGTAATTGCCAGAATTATACCTAGACTGACAAGTATATGGTTGCTGAGAACTAATCACTTGCAAATGCTCTTCACCTTGTACCTGTTTGAAAAGCTATATCCTTCATAAAAAGCATATGGTGGGGTTTTTTCCCCCAGTCTGTTTGTGCTGAGAGGGAGAATACAAAATATCTTAGAATACCATTCATTTAATGTCTCCAGTTTCATTGCTTCATAACTGACCCTAACATTGCTTTTTCCATGTAGCTACTTCTTCCACATCACATAGGTAACATGGAAAAATTCAACATCATATGGGTCATGCAGGTACTTTCCATGCCAATATCCATTTGCCCTACAGGCATTGCTGCTAAGAAGAAGGGTAAGAAAGGGGTAGACTTTCAGAAACATTAATAATCATGCTACTGCATTAATGTTAAGTGTTAAAGAAAATTTTAATTTGTTCATATAAAAATGCGGAGTAAATTTTATAAAATTGATTTGCTGATTAAATACTAAATTGTTGAATTAAAAAACATTTAAAATTACTAAAGATGGACAGCAATGAATTAGAGGGATGAGGAAAGTTTACTATCAATCGCAAATAACATCGCTGGCCTTTAACAAATAGAATAATGAATTTTTTGGTTGTCATTAGAACATTTAACAAATTAGTCACAGCAAATTACTTGGGGGTGAATTATTTCCAAGCTGTGGCTATTATTATTCAAAGGACAGAAACCACCTAAAGTAAAAAATGCTAGGAGGAAAAGGTGACTGACTCAAAGGCCCCTCCCTAAACTGCAAACCCCAAGATTCCATAGGATGTTGAAAGTGGAATAATGGAAAAATAGTGCTATAACAGTCTAGTGTGGAAATGGCCCAGGACACTTCTCCTGGGTCTAGTAAGGTGTTCCCCTCTGTTAGAAGGTAAAGCAGTATATGCCACCTGAGTCTCCTAGACTAACCTGGTGCTTCGAGTCTTGTGGAAAAAGCATCAGCTGGTAATCAGCTCCTGGTCATGGAATGAGAAGAGAGTGGCATCTATTTCTTTCGTTTCAGGCAGCAAAATGTATTATTTGACTCACGACGAATTATCATCCAGAGGTCCCCAATTCAAATGTCATCTCATCTATGATAGCAAAAGGAAGTTTCCAGCAAGACTAGCATTCTCTCTGAGCCTGATGTGCTAGTTTTTCAGCATATAGGCAACGTTCTTCTCCCATGAACAGTCAAATATGACATCCTAAACTTCCGGTGCCACACTCAACATAATGTTTTATTACTAACTGGCATATATACCCAGCGTTGCCTGGGGTTTTATTTTCTCATAGGTAATACTTGTTAGAAAGATTTGAGATCCTGTGTCTCTAATTCCCCAAACTGTCTTGCTCAGTACCTGTAACTTTTCCCCATATTCCCCAATCCAATCTGTACCCAGAGTTATTAACATATACAGGTTGGGTTCCTGAGGGAATACACTGCCCTCCTCCTTGCTGCTAGGCTTATCTCCATAGCAACCAGCCTATTCAAGACAGGCCCAAGAGCTCTCTGGCTGAGAATTCTAAAGGTCCCTCCCTAAACTGCAAACCCCAGGATTCTATAGAATCTTCTTAGGCAATCGTATGAGGTCTTCTTACCTGTCACAGACAAACAAACAAACTTTTGACTTTGACAAATTAGTAGATTATGCCAACTGATAATATTAAAACTGTGTGCATAGCTAGAGTGATTTTTAAAAATGTTAGGGCATCACTGTCCCAGGATCAAAGCCCTCCTATCCACTTCACTTTACCATCTCCACACTGTCCAATTGTCCCAATTTGACAGGGGTGTTCCTGATTAATCCTATATCACCCCACTTTTTCAACTGCTTCTAAAATGTCCCAGTTTTCTCCTCTCACCTTACCTCTTTTTCCAGTTGCTCCAAACTGTTTTCAAAGTGCAAAAATAGGCTGCATTTAATTAACTCAGCTGGAGGAGAGGAGAGGCAGAATCTTGCCCTTCCCAGTAGGCTCAGGCAAAAGCAAACTACTGCAGTCTCTCCCAGCTTGTGTGTTCTTTCTCATTAATACCATTTGTCATCTTGAGTGCACTCTGATGTTGCTTGGCTACATGTGTCCTGGTTTTCATATGTGAAGTGCTGCAGAATATATGTCTCTTTCCTTCATTGTCTATAGATATATTTTTCAATTTTACTTTAATCTAGACGTAGCTTCTTCTTCCTATTTGCATCTTCCACAGTTAGCTTGCTTATTTTAAATTCAGAGGCCTTGCAGTTTCAGCTGTCCAGCACATAATGTTAGCTACTTGCTCAGTGTTGCAGGGTTTGGCTCCTTGATTTATGTCATTACACAGCTGACTTACTTCTGTGTCATTTTTTGAGTCGTTCTGGTAGATCTCATCTAGGAGGGCCCTGTCTAAGTCACTGCAGCTTTCACTAAGGACAATCATCTGCACAGGCAGTCACAGCAGTTTATGAGGCTCAGAAGACAAACGCTATTTCGCTTCCCTATGTAGTGCTTAGGCCCAGGCTCAGCCCAGGCCACAAATGTATTCTTCTACTGGATGCCACTGATGTTGTTATTATTAGGAGTTGTATAACCCAATTTTGTCACACTCTTATTGAGACAGGAAGTCTGCATGGCCTAATGTTGACCTCACTATACATACCATTGCATATCTCTTCGCAGAGATAGTTAATTTGATTACTTCCTCGAATTTGAGCTCTGCATAATAATACAAGAGGAATAATACAAGAGTAATCTGGAGGTTGCACCTGAGCTCTTCTATGCCTTCACAAGACTGGGGGGAAAAAAAAGAGCTTAGGCACAGCTCATAGAATAGTAATTTCCAGAGGACTCCCAGAACTCCCAGAGGAAGTCCCCAGAGTGCAGACTGCAGTACTCCTCAAGGAAGTTTAGGAAACTGGCATCACAACCTGTGAAATTAGAGGGCTTACCTGGAGGCTTTCCAAAGAAACCACAATATTGTCTATCCCAATTTCTTTTGGGATTTAGAATTCCTTTCTCAATAATGACAAAATGTTGGTTCTGTTTCCTCAACCTACTACAGTTGGCCCTCCACATTTGTGGGTTTAACATTCATAGATTTGATTATTTGCAAGTTTCTCCAACCCCTGTCCCTCCCCCTACCTCAGGTGCTTCCTTTCCAAGGGAACCTTCCCTCTGAACAACTCCAATTAGGTTGCACAGCCTTTTAAAAACCTGCCTCTGATCCTCCTCCTCTGTGATCCACTGCCTGACCAGCTAAAGAGAGCTTACACCCTGATTCCTCTGCACCATGAACCCTCCTCTGATGCCACACACACACCCAAGGAAGGAGATGGATGAGAGAGAGAACTAGGACCACCATAGCGACCTACCTTTATCCCTCTCTTTCCTCTGACCTGGTTTGGACCCTGGGTATCCATTCTCCCCGTCATGCCTCAGCCCCCTTCCCATAGACACCGCACATATTTTTATATTTGTGGTTTTTCCGCTTTTGCGGGGCTCCTGCACCCCTAACTCTGGTAAATGTGAAGGTAAATGAACTATAATTCATTTTCTTGTACAGAAACAAAACATCACATGAAACTCTTGCTTTCCAATTACTACCAGTTCAATTAAAAACATTTATTCCACTCAGGTTGTATTTCCCACCAACAGTTGTCCCATGACCCTGAGACAGCCAAGATTTTAGCCATATCAGTCAAAATCCTTGTTGTGGAGACTATGTTACACTTGTTTGTTCCAATTTTAATATTTAGGAATTTACATCCAAGTGCTTGAAACACATTAGGCATGTCATCTCACTCAATAACTCTTACAACAAAGAGAGAAAATATCGTAGATGAGGAATTACAGCTGAGAAGTAATTATTTGCTTTGGGTTGTCAAGTGATGTTTATAGACGAGGTAGAATTTCAATTGTACGTGTCCTGGCTCACAATCTTCACCAGGTTAACTAAACTGAAATCCAGGAGTGGGGAGAAACTAATACAATTCATTTTTTAATGTAAAGTTGCCTGTTTTCATACATTTGAACCAATAATGTGCGAAAACTCAGTTATCCTTTGAAAGTCACACTTCTCTAAATTTTTCCGTTTCATTTCTCCAAAACCTCGGAAAGTTATTTTTTCCAAGTAATGCATTCTTCAACTCATTGCAAAGCAAACACACACACAAAGTAACATGTTGCTGTTACAAATAACAACTTGTTGCATTACTCATTACTTTTAAATTCCTTCAAGGAAAATGAATCTTTAAAAACAAACATGGGCTAAAACTGTGGAAGAAAATCTTTCAAAAAATCCAAGAGAGCAATTTTTAAGTCCCCAAATGTAACAAATGTAACCTTCCATTCATTATTTGTAGATGGTAGGGGAGAAGAACTACATTATACCACCTTTATCCCAAAAGCAATGTCTTACAATGTTGTTACATGTAGGTTAAGAAGACCTGTGTGTTTGGTAGTTTTGTACCTTTTATTCAAAAGCAAACCAGGGCACAGGAGAGGTCTGAGAATACAATATTCCAAAACAACCTCTCTGTGTGTCTGTACTCATAATAAAAAGTGAAAAGCGTGTATCAGACGACAGTCCATATAAATATGTATTCGTTAATGAAAATAACATTCAAACGGCATTATATTAGGAAAAGTGCTGGCAAATTGTGTGTGTTAGGAAAAGAATTTTATTAAATGCACATATTAGTAGAAATGCATTCAAAGAGTCACACACACTTTCATGCAATTCAGAAAATGTTTGGAAGACTCAAACTTTAGATTGGAAAAATCCTCAAAGTTCAGGATGAATCAAAGTTAAGGCTGGAAAAACAAGAAACCTAGAGAAAAATAAATCAGAACTATCAGATTTGTCCATTGCTATTCTCATCTAAGAACTTGAAATGAAAAGCATATTTGAAATATTTGTGTGTGTGTGTGTGTGTGTGTGTGAGATTTAAAAATACCCAATAAAATCACTTTCAAAGACAGCAGCCAAGCTTGACACTTCTCAATCTCTTAGTGTTTCTACACTGAGAAGCATTCTCTCTCTCTCTGTCTCCTTCCTTCTCCTTCATTATCTTCCCCCAGGCCCACAAAGTTTGCCAACAAGAAGAAATGCACTATGCAAGAACGTTGTCTTTACACCATTAAGTGTTTCAACACCTTCCCTCATCTTAAGAATTCCCCAATGAAATTTGAAAATGATGCCTACACATTAGTAGGTGGCATTGTATGCCACTTGCCAGTTCTGGTATTTTGTTTCTTCTTAGTGTTTTCCATGCCATAGGGTGAAACCAAATGCAGGAAGGAATATACAATAGACTCTCCCACTTCCTCTACCACTTACATAACCAAATTGCATAACCCGGCTTAGGCAATGCCCGCTTTAGCTCTCAGTAGTAATTATGAGCCTTGAACTTCTATCCTACTGTTAGAAAGCCCTACAAGAGGACCAAATATTCAAGTGATGATTGAATATCTTTTGAGCTAGCCATCATGGAGTCATGCTGAACCCCAAGGAAGGGTGTGTACAATTTCATACTCAGTGTGCTGGGAGCCACACACAACTATGGTGGTAACACTGCGGCATGTCATCCAACGGGATTGAATCCTGTTAGGTGACCTTAACTGTACACGAGAGTCAAGAAAATGTACCAGCGTAAGCAAAAATCCATTCACTTGCCTTTAGGTGAGGTGAGGTAAAGGGCAAAGAGTAGGTGCTTAACTTGGCCACCAAGGCAATTTAATCAGGCTAGGCAAGCAGTTGTTGCTAAATATTTGGCAAATGTAACAGATGGCTTGTTAAAATCCAGATTTCTTTCTACCAGACCTGAGCCCATTCCAAAGGGATAAGGGATAAGACCAGGGCTGTCAAACTCAATTTCATCTTGGGCCACATCAGCATTATGGTTGCCCTCATAGGGCTGGTTGTATCTGTAAGCTGTATAAATGCATCTACTCATTTATCATATTAAATAATTGCCTCTGCATGCGATTATTACTGGTTTTAGTAATAACTAGCTCTAAAACTAGAAGTTTAGGAAAAATAATGGCAAGCAGACATTCAACTGTACAACTATTGTACAGTTTATTGAAAAATGAGTTTTGAAAACAGAAAGTTATTTTTTTTAATCATCAGACAAATATTACCAAGCACTGTTTATTACATTAACTTTGTTTAATTTTTGGGTCCCAGTTGAGACAGGCAGAACAAATAATTGTGCTCTAATCTAACATGCAATCTGTGGCATATGAAGTTGATAAGGTAATGTTGCCTGGCCCTGTACATTCTTAGACATTTTGGGGCTATTTGATTGTATTTTATGGTCTCTGCACCCCTGTAAAGTGACATAGAATTGGTCAGTATATCCAAAATGTGCCACTTTCTGCTTTCCAGCCCCTCTTTGTGCCTCTTTCTGCCCCAATACCCTCTCTGTGCCTCTTTCTGCTCCCTTCTCCCCATGGCTTTTTCTGCCCCCCCCCCCCGTACCTGGTGAGCCCGATCCTCACATTGTGGGCCCCCGGCTGCCAGTATTCTGAAGAGGGGCCCAGCAGCCAGCACTCGCGATCGGCTTCCGCCTCTCACTGCTCCTCTCTCCAATTCTTGCATGCCGTGCGGAGCGTTGCCATGGTAACCCGTGGCAACGCCCTGACAGTGAGACTTGCACAGAGGAGCAGTCAGAACTTGAAGTAGATCGCGAGTGCTGGCTGCTGGGCCCCTCTTCAGAATACAGGCAGCCGAGGGCCTGGAATGTGGGGATCGGGCTCATCAGGCAGGGGGAGTGTCGCAGCTGCACGAGAGGTGCAAGGGCCACATGAAATAGCCTGGCAGGCCAGATTCAGCCTGCGAGCCTTGTGTTTGACACATGTGGATAAGACCAATTATTGTGCAAGACTATAAGAGGCCATGGACTATGCAATAGGTTGGTTTTGGGCCCACTCATAGAATCATAGAGTTGGAAGAGACCCCAGGGGCCATCCAGTCCAACCTCCTGCCATGCAGGAACACCCTCAAAGCACTCCCGAGAGATGGCCATCCAGCCTCTGCTTAAAAACCTCCAAAGAAGGAGACTCCACCACACTCCATGGAGGCAGCAGCAGATTCCACTGCCAGACAGCTCTAACCATCAGGTTCAGATGGAATCTTGAATCAGATGGAAGCTTGAATCCACTTCTCCTTGTCCTAGTCTCTGGAGCAGCGGAAAACAAGCCCGCTGCCTCCTCGACATGACATCCCTTCAAATATTTAAACATGGCTATCATGTCCCCTCTTAACCTTCTGTCCTGCACACTAAACATACCCAGCTCCCTAAGCCATGCCTCATAGGGCATGGCTTCCAGACCCTTCACCATTTTGGTCGTCCTCCTCTGGACATGTTCCAGCTTGTCGATATCCTTCTTGAATTGAGGTGCCCAGAACTGGACACAGTATTCCAAATGAGGTCTAACCAATGCAGAATAGATTACCCTCCCTCTCTCCCTCCCTCACCATTACGTCCCTCAATCTAGACACCATACTCCTATTGATACAGCCGAGAATTGCATTGGCTTTCTTGGCTGCCGCATCACACTGCTGACTCATGTTCACCTTGTGATCTGCCAAGACTCCTATATCCCTTTCACACATACTGCTATCCAGCCATACATCCCCCATCCTATATTTGTGCATTCCATTTTTTCTGCCTAAGTGTAGGACCTTACATCTCTCTCTGTTGAAATTCATTTTGATAGCTTTGGCCCAGCAATCCAATCTGTCAAGGTCATTTTGAATTTTGAATCTGTCCTCTGGCGTATTAGCAACCCCACCCAATTTGGTGTCAACACATCTTTGAGCGTTTTGAGCATCAAAATCCACAGCTTGAATGCCCCCGAAATAAACATGACCTCATAAAGTACATGATTCAAAACTCTCCTTAGAGCATTGCCCACACTGATGTTGATAATTATACTTACGATATGTATGAAGCAAATTTCGGAATGGTAGTACCCAACACTCTTAAAATTCATTTCAAACCAAGTCCTGTACCAAATAGACACAAATCATTCATTTTTTTTAATAAAATGCCTGTGGCCCACTCACACTACACAATTATACTGCTATTATTCCACCTTAACTGCTATGGCAACATCATGTGGAATCCTAGGATTTTATGTTTAAGGGCAAACATTCAAAACCCTCAACCAGAGAGCTACTCTAGTGCCTCTGACTGAACTACAGACCCCAGGATTCCACAAGATGCAGGTATGGCAGTTAAAGTGGAAACATAGCTTTATAGCTGAGTAGTGTGAATGGGTTCCTGAAGTTTGCTGATCAGTCCAAATATATGAAAATGTTCAAGATGTCAGTGTGATGTTCACTTAAACAGAGGTTTAAGATTTGCTTAACAGAAGCCAAGATTTGCTAATAAATACTCATTCTACACTCATTCCCTAACACAATAACTACAGAAATCTCAGGTGAGGAGGTGCAATTATGGTAGTTTTTTCCATACTGCAGGAGAAAAACATGTTCTCACCATATTTGAGATAGTATGGAGGCATTGTTCAACAGAGAAAAAATTGTTTTGTTTTGTTTTTGTGGTTGCCAAGAAAGCCACTCCATTTTCTGTACAGAAAATAAGCTCCTGACACAGGAAACAGTGTTTCATGTGCAGGAAGTATCTTTTCTGCACAGAAAACTGAGTTTCATGCAAAACACAGTTTTACTCCACAGAATAATTCCTCTGCAACACTTTGGATGTCCAAATTCAAAGAGAAAATGGTGTAAAATTCTGGTTGGTCTACTACTCTTCCTGAGGGGGTTTTCCAACTTCAAGGGAACCTGTTTTTCAACCTGGGAATGAATAACAAACATTCTTTCCATTCCTACTGGCAATAAGCTGAAATAGACTAGCAGTTTTAGTCCCAGCCCTTTGCTACTGGCTCTTATCATTGGAATGCATTCTTTCCAAGACCTTTTCTGAGAGTGAGCTTAGCTATTGGCCTGGAAATGGTTGCCTACCTTGTTTTAGGCTGTATGGAAAGTGCCCACTGTGAACAACTTTTCCGACACTTTGCAGATAAAATCACTCAGATCCTCTCTGACTTGGTTGCTATAATTTATACACATCCATGTAACTCTGGCCCCTGCTTGTCCAGTGACAATGGATATTTTTCAAATTGTGCAACCTGAGGATGTGGACAGAATGTGGAGATATGGGAGCCACCAGATGTGTTCTAGATCCTTGCTCTTCTTGGCCTTCCTGGAGGGGTGAACCCAGAAAGTGGGTGTTGGAAGACTCCTGCTTGACCCCTTGGCCATTGGCCTGTGGGGTCCCATGTCCCTTGTACTATTTAACAATTACATGAAAAAGCTATGAGAAGTTATTTGGAGTTTTAAGGATCAATGCCATCAGTGTGCAGATGACACCCAACTATTATCCTTTTCACTGTAAGCCAAGGAAGCTGTTTTGGTCCTTAACTAGTGCTTGTCATCAGTAATCAACAGGATGAGGGTGAACAAATTGAAACTTAATCCAGGGAAGATGGAGATGCTCCTAGTCAAATGGAAGGCAAATCAAGGAATAGGGATTCAGCCTATGATGGATGGAGTTACACTCCCCACTGAAGATGCAGGTCCACAACTTGGGTGTGCTCCTGGATTCAGCTCTGAGCCTGGAAGCTCAGGTTTCAGTGGTGAATAAGAGTGTATTTGCATGATTGAAGCTTGTGTGCCAGCTACATCCATTCCTTGAGATGTCAAATCTGGCAATGATGACACACGCCTTAGTTACATCCTAGCTGAATTACTGTAATGCACTGCCTTTGAACAGTGTTCAGAAATTTCAGGTGGTCCAAAGAGCTGCAGGCAGATTGCTAACTGGGGCTGGTTACAGGGAACACACAACTCCCTTGTTGTGACAGTTTCACTGACTGCCAGTCCATTTCTCTGTGCAGTTCAAAATACTGTTTTTGACCTGTAAAAACCTATACGTCTTAGGTCCAGGTTATTTGAAGGACCGTATTTTCCCTTATGAACCAGACCATGCTTTGAGATCTGCAGGGGAGGCACTTCTCTCTTTCCCATCCCCCCCCCCCCACAAGTACCTCTGGTGGGAACACAGGAGAAGGCCTTCTCAGCAGCTGCCCCCAGGCTCTGGAACCCCTTCCCAGAGAGGTTAGAGGGGCACCCTCTCTACTTTCTTTTTGCAGACAAGTAAAGACTTTTCTGTTTAGACAGGCATTTGAGGATTGACTGTATGTAGCCCATCCCACCAAAAAAGTATGCCAGATTTTGCGAATTGTTGTGCTGCAGTATGTGTGCATGTTTAAGTATATGGTTGGCCCTCCACCTCTGCAGATTCTGTATCCACAGATTCAACCAACCATGGCTTGAAAATATTCCTCTTCCCCCTACCCCCAAAAAAGCCCAAAAAGCAAACTTTGTTTTTGCCATTTTACATAAGGGACACCATTTTACTACAGCATTGTACGTAACAGGAATGGAGAATCCACAAATTTTGATACCCACAAGGGGTTCTGGAATGATACACCAGTGGATACTGAGGGACCGCTGTATGTGTTTTTTAATCAGGTTTTAAATTTTTTGATTAGTTCCTCTTGTTTTAACGTTTGTATCTTGTGGATTTTTAACAACATGGGTTTTTAAAAATTTGTTGTAGGACACTTTGAGTAGTAGTAGTGGCATTTCTAACCTGCCTTTTCCCAATTTCAGACTCAAAGTGGCTTGAGGCAACGTGGTGTAGTGGTCTGAACGTTGGACCACAACCCTGGAGAGCAGGGTTCAATTCCCTGCTGAGCCATGGAAACCCACTGGGTGACCTTGGGCATGTCACATACTCTCAGCCCCAGAAAACCCTGTGATAGCTTTGCCTTAGGGTCACCGTAAACTGGAAATAACTTGAAGGCACAAAACAACAACAACATCAACATATGATAGGCTGATTTCTCATCAATTGAATGACTGGGACCTGTTTTCTATCAGACGAATGCTTGGAAATGAGGCACACATTGACCATCTCAACAGCAGTCTTAAGTATTTTGATTACACTGAAGAGCGACTGGGGAGCCAGGGTGGTAGAATGTTGAGTTAAGACTCTGAAGACCAGAGTTCAAATCCTTGCTCAGCCATGGAAACTCCCTACATGACCTTGAGCAAGCCACACTCTTTCAGACTCAGAAGAAAGTCAAAGGAAACCCCCCTGAACAAAGATAACCTTGCAATAGGGCTGTCTTAGGGTCACCACAAGTCAGAAATGACTTGAAGGCATATAACAACAACAAAGGCCCTTTCTGCTCCACCCAGGGACGGGAGAAGGACAGGACCGCAATGACACTTATGCATGATGTCATCACGGTCCTGTCCTCCTCCTGTCCCCAGGCAGCGCAATCATGCCCCAAATCATTGGTGAGTTTTTCCCATCAATGACCGGCGATCACGTCCCCATTGTGGATTTACCTTGTCTGTGGTGCCCTGGAAGCACTGTGCTTCCTGTGGTGTGCTGCGCTTCCTGTGCACTGTGCTGTGCTTCCTGCCCCAGTGCAGCCTGGGAAACTACCTGGCTGCGCTGTGGCAGGAAGAGCCATGGCCATCGCACTTCCTTGAACAGGGAGACAGACGGTGCAGAGGGGAACACTCCTCTCGCGCTCCCCTCCCTGCAGAGCCGATGCCGGGACCCACACTGATCCTGGCATCGAGGGAACCATGACCAGGTAAAGTGCAGAAAGGGCCAAAGAGTGACTGATATCAGTAGAACTAGAGTAATTATACCTAGAACAGCCGTCTAAAAGTAAGAATTCTGAACTATACTTGAATGTAAGTTTCTGATCACAGTTCAAAGTTTACTTTAAGTCTGACTGAGAACCAGTGTAGTGTAGTGATTTGAGTGCTGGACTAGGAGTACAGGAGTGAAGTGTTCAAATATCTGCTCAGCCATGGAAAGCCACTGGCTGACACTGGGAAAGTTACACTCTCTCAGCCTCAAAGGAAGACAATGGAGAATCTTCTCTGAACAAATCCTGCCATGAAATCCCACGACAGGCTCATGTACATTGGAAACAACTTGAAGGCAGACAACAACACACGTCTGATTATGTGTTTGTCCGTCTGTTTTACTGTACTACATGCTTGACAACAACAAACAAATCAACAATGTTGAAAAACTGAAAAATAATACAAAAGTTGTATTATTTAATGGTGCTAAAATGAAGATTTTGAACTGAGCCATCGGGTACTTCAGGCACTTTCCAAATAAATATGAATCATCAAGGATTTGCATCCAAAATTGCCTGTACCTAAGCCTCAGAAAAGACACTTCAATCTTTAAAACTGGGCAGGGTTGTATAATACCTGTGAAACTAACAAATGATGGCATCTTGAAGAAGGATACAACCGATGGGACCCCAGGACGACTGTATGTGGATCAGAGTCTAATGTTTTCCCCCCTTGTCATAAAGGCCAAAGACCATAAGCAAGATATTTCCATCTGTTTGAACAGCTGGGGATAAAAATGAATGGAAATAAAGAAGACATGTACGTAGTGACTGACTGCATGAATACACATTAAGATACCACCATACCCAAATTTAATGTATGAAGAAGACGTGGCTACCTTTCTTCCCTTGCTGGTTCTGCTTCATTTCATTTGCCCCAGAGAAATCACTCTTATCACATTCTGCTAATTCTTCACCCTCATTTCTTGTTACAAGATGTTGACATTAGATTATCCCGTATGGGCCCATAGCTGCAAAACTGGAAAGCACTCTTATTTGCCACATCGTGGAGTGTACCATCTCTTCCCGGTTATAACTAGTCACAACAGGTCCAAGAAGCCCTGATGCTTGGGGAGGGGGAAGCCAGAGGGAACCTGGCCCATATTCCATCATGCAATAGCATGACAAGAATGCAGCCAAGATAGAGCTACCTAAGCTAAAGCACAACCTTAAAAGGAGGCAAAATAACATCAAAGGATGTCATTTCTTACTTACTTTCTGTTCATATTGCATTTGGAATAACAGGGCATGTTTTCAAAGTGAAAATCCAGACAGGTGAAATCCAGAAAACATTGCAGTTTAGCTTCCTCAGATGTTTAGTGAGAGCAGAAGTGAAGAGAAACATGACAGTCTTTATATGAGCAAAGCCAGAGATTAATTCTGGGTGGTGCACTATTTTTTTTTTAAGTTAGTTGAAGCCCAACTATATCATACTACCCAGAGGCTTGAGGGAAACGGGGAATAATGTTTGTCTGTCATTGTAAATACACACACAGAGAGAGAAAGACAGGAACGCAGACACATAGAGAGAGGAGAGAGAGAGAGAGAGACCTGTGACAGCTACAAACTGACAGCTTTATTGCAGTACAATAAATCTGTCACTCGTTTTGTCATGTGTGCCAGGAAATATTACAGTTCAGCATTAGTGCATGTGGGGACCTCTTGGTCTCCTGAAATTTGTTTGCTCCAGTGCAAAGGTGTTGCTACAAAGGAGGAGGGGGAATCTAAATGAAGATACTGCTTTCCAGATAAGAATGTTGCCCTCCCCACAATGAAATTTCCCTTCAGTCCTCAAATTTCTAGCGCTGCAGTAACTTAAAACGTCCATTGAACATAAAGACCATTTCCACATGGGGTAAGTAAAACGGTGCAGTGCGTCCTCCACGGAGGACATCTGCACCTTGGAGCAGACTGGGTCCCGACTACTTACCGTAGATCCGCACCTCAGTCCACTCCGGAATGACCCCAAGTGGTCCTCCAGCATGTTTTTGAAAGACCTGATTTTTCCGGTCTTTCAAAATGCCGGCACGTGCCATTGCGTGCCTGCTGTCCAATGCAGATTTGCAGGCTCGCACCAATGCGAGCCTGCGATCTGCGGAGGGCAGGCTTTAGGCTGGCGAGCTTCAGCGGTTGGTTGAGACCGACGACCAACCGGAAGCCGCCATTTTGGATGCCGGAGCAGTGTGGATCGACGACCACACACTGCTCCTCCTCATCCCGGACCAGACTGGACCACCAGAAGATCCAGTGAGTAGCGGCAGGAAGCGATTCCCTCGCCGCGTGCAGAAATGGCCTTAGAAATACAGTTTAGGCATCCAAAAAAAAGGGACAGGCAAAGTTACCAAGGGAATGCTAATATAGCAAATACAAGAGTTCAGGTGTGAATAGTTTTCATTTACTCACTCTCTGTAATGCTAGAAATTTGAAGATTGCAGGAAAATCTCAGGGGCGGAATTCTCGTTGCGGGGGGGCAATGTCCTCATTTTGATCTCCTCCTATAGCCACACTCCTGCAGTGACAGATAGGTGAAAGTTATATTTCCAGGCCTTTTATGTCACTATTAGGGATATTTGTGTTTTGAAACACATCAAACTCATAAAGGTGTTTCATTAAGTGGATTAAAATCTATGCAAACATGAGCTGCATGTGGAGGAACAGATTACAATCTATAAGGCAAAGGGGACTGTAATCTATCCTAGAATAAGACCACACCTTTGAGCTCATTCACTACAGCCTAATCCCTGGGTGGCTCTAGGTTTGGAGGCCTCTGGGCAAACTCCCAGGGAGGACCCTTTCCCCACTGACAGACTCCCACCCCCATTCATGGTAGGGCACAGTTCAAAGTGCTTGTCATGACCTATAAATATGGCTTATGTCCAGACTATCTGAAAGACCATATCTTCCCATACAAACCAGCCAAAGTCCTAAGATCTGTAGGGGAAGGTTTTCTCTCGATCCCACTTCTATCATAGCCCCACTTGCTGAAGGCATGGGAGAGAATCTTCTCAGTGGCTGCTCCCACCCTGTGGAACTCCCTTTTTCAAGAAGCTAGGCTGTCTCCCTTACTGCTTTCCTTTCTCCAGCAGGCAAAGACCTTTTTGTTTAAGCAGGCTTTTCACATGTAAGCAGGGAAGCCTTCATTTGGATGCTTTATCTTTTTGAACTTTTGTATGTTTTTTAAATGATTTTAAATTGTTTTATGTGGGGATCTAAATTGCTTTTTAAACTTTCATTGTTCAGGTTGGTTGGTTGGTTGGTTGGTTGGTTGGTTTATTTATTTATTTATATTTATTTATTTATACTCTTTCTGAAAGCTGCCTTGGATACCACTTTGGAAGAAAGGCAGCATACAGATCAACCAACCAACCAACCAACCAGTCAATCAATCAAATAAATAAAATAGGGGATCAGCTGGTCTGTGGCTGCATCAGAGGCGTAGCTGGAGGGCAAAATAAGGGCACTACCTCCCCCAAAAGAATTCTGTCCTCCAATGAAAATCCCCTTTAGTCTCCAAATCTGTAGATGTGCTGACAGTGAAATCTTGAAAATCATTCACCCCAAGGACCCTTACATTTGCTATGTTGACAAACCTTTGGTAAGTTTGCTTGCCCCTTTCCTTAGGATGCTTAAACCATATTTCTAAATGCTCGACTAAAGTTCTAAATTACTGAAATGCTAGATATCCAAGGACTGAAAGAAAATTTCATGTCACTCCTGGACTGCCCCAAGAAGAGTCCAAGGCCCATTGGAAGCAGCCAGCACATTTCTGTTAAATGAGGACAGACAACCCCAACATACACCAACTTGAGGACAACAGCAGCAGCATCAACACAGGAGCAGAAACCATGACCCATGCCATTCTGTGCCAACACAATTAAATCAATGAGATAGGAACTTAATCAGCCTTGCTAGTAGAAACTCCCTGGCCTTCAGCATTGGCCCCACTGTACTGGGTACTGGAGCCATGGCCTGGTGGTCCCACTGAACTTATTGGGACCTGATTCTGAGTAAACACACATAGTACTGAGGTGCACCTTATGACGCTACAAAGATCAAGTGTTGCTTTTGTTTTGTTTTGTTTTGGGATTTTAGGGAGGGTGAACCTAAAAGAAGAGCCATAGAAGGATGAAACCTTTAGAGGTTGCTGCTGAGTTTAGGAGGAGCCAGGCAGAAGAGTTTCTCTGTGTCTATAAAACTAACATGCATAAATGGTTACTGTTTGGGAAAGCTGGGTTTGTACCTATGTAACACGTGGACTTGCACAAGATGACCATAATTATCTGGCATGGCCAATCCTGGCTGGCATCTCTCTTGCACATCCTCAGAAGAAACAAGAAGCCAACTGTGTGTTTTATAACCCCAAATAATTACCCCTCACAACATCCACAGTGCATCTTCTCTATGCTCTCAAAGGACTGGACAAGCATTTAATTACGCCTCCCAAGAAAGAAGGAGAACATCATGTTTAGGAATATCCATTCCACTGGTAGAAAAGCTAAAAGTCAGAGAGGTTAAACGAGATTTCTCTAATGTCACAGATCTCACATTTCACAGATGCTCTGACATGAAGATTTCATACTATGATCAAATGCCAGACAGGATTTCCATGCCAGCGTTTGTGTCAGAAGTTGCCAGCCACTGTGTCAAAAGAGGCTAGCCAGTGCACCCCACCTAGTACAGCCTCTGAGGCCAAGAGGTAGAGTGAAAAAGCTATTCCCCCATTCCTCTTATATGAAAAATGGGAAGGAAAGTGGCTGTGTACTCTCAGAACTCTGCCATGTACTGATGAAGAGTGTGTTTTGCTTGTGAGCCTAAACAACATTGAAGGTACAGCCCTAAACACACTTACTAGGAACTGTCTCTGTTGAACTCAGACTTTTCACCTGGAGGAAACTTTTAAGAATGCTGGTATGGTCCCCACCACCTTCCATCATGTCATGGTGGAGGGAGGGCAGTATCCTATTTTATCTGGTAACTTCCCTGAGAGAAGTGTTGTCAAAGGAGAGCCCTCTTTTTCAAAGCATCATCTTTTTGAAGGGTTGTCTAGATCATTTTTAGCTTAACATCCATATTAAGAAGGGAGAGCAGAAAGCCCTTGAAAGTGCCTGTCAACAATTGTAATGCCTAGAATGTAGAACGAGCAGTATGCATGCCACACCCAGCCATGGTCTCCAATTTTACTTAATATTGCAGTATTGCATTGAGTTGAGTTATAGTGTATCAGAGCCAGCATGGTGTAATGATTTGAGCACTGGACTTGCGGAGTCCTGGGCTCAAATCCTTGTTCAACCATGGAAACCCACTGAGTGATCTTGGGCAAGTCACATTCTCTCAACCTCAGAGGAAAATCATGGCAAACTTTCTCTGAAGAAATCTTGCCGAAGAAACCATAGGATATGGTTGCCATAAGTCTGAGTTGACATGAAGACACATACACAACCATAAACTGCATTGCTATTTATATAGCAATTATTTCTAAGTGTGCATCTATGCATACTAATTACCATGTGCAAATTTTAAGCAGATCTGTGTCATTTTTGATAATGTGTTTCCTCCTTTGTTCCCCTTTCCCTCCCCCGCCCCCTTTTGGAGATGTGTTATTATGTGCCCTCTCTTGATCTGCTTCTCAGTGCCCAGCCTGTGAGAAAAGAATAAAGGTTACCCAGTAAATAGCCTGCCTTGGTTATGGTGTTGTTTGTGGGTGTCTAATCTGCAGCAAAGGGTTGGTAGAACCAGGAGAGTGGGACAAACTGAGAGTTCTGGACCAGGGCAGGAGTGCCAGTGGGCTTGGGCTTGGGCATAAGAGTCAAACCTCCATCCTGTCTACATCTTGCTCCTTCCTCTCCTGCTTGTGCTTTCAATGCTGAAGAGGCAATAATATAACCAGGGCTATAAGTGCTGCTGTTTTTCACCACTACATTCCCTTCAGTCTTCATATGCAACAGGTTTCTAAAAAAAAACCTAGCAACAAGCAAACAATTTTGGGTTCAGTTCAAAACCGGCTTGCTGTTCCTTTAATGAGCTCCCTTGGTAAGCCTTCATGGGAAAAAAAAAAAGTATTTGTTTTTCCAAAGATTCTTTCCCATCTTGAAATAATAGAGCACAGGTGCTGACGGTGCTGCACCCAACCATATTAAGGCAATGTCCTTAGGAAGGGTACTTGCCCTGAAGCTCCTGTACAACAGTACAAGCTAAGATTTTTTTAAAAAAAAAAAACTACATGAAAATTCATCAGCCCCATAGGTTCACAACAGTCAACCAAAGTTTCTGAAAGAAAGGTATGAAGATGTACTTCTGAGCAGGGCACCTATCAATCAGTTGTCTTTGAGAAACCAGCCTCTTCAATACTGCCTGTCTAATTCCTATTGTTAGTCTCAATGAGTTTAGACCCACTGAATCAATGGGATTGTCCCATACATTGGCTCATTATTCAGCAGTTGATTCAATAGATCTCCTGTAGCCAGGACTAGCTAATAAGATTCAGGCCACAGAATTTTAGCTCACTTTTTCCACTGGAAAAGAACTGGGACAAAGAATCATTGGCTGGTAGTGCAGCCGGAGCTTGCAGCAGAGAGAAACTCATGTGCTGAACCAGGGGACTTTATCAAAAAGTCCTCCGAGGTTCTTGCAAGCCATTCTTTTCTCAGCCTTTACCATCCTCCCCATCTCCCTCATCTGCTGGGGTGAGCAGGACTCCAGCTGTGACACAGAGGGAGTCAAATGACAAGACCACATCCCACTCATACTGTATAGCTGAGGGAATAGGAAGTGGAGCTGTGGAAGAACTGGGGTTGCCTCCTGTCCCCTGACAGCCAGAGATTGAAAGGCAGATTTTTTTTTTGTATTTTATTCATTTATGCTTACTTCTGAACATTGGAGGTTTGATCTGGGGTAAGAGGTAACACCTCTTCCACCAAGGCCAGAAAGGGGTAGGAACTGCAGCATAAGGAACAACATGGTACAGCAGTGCTAGCAATATGGTATACTTTCTGCATGACTTGAGACACACAATCGGGCAACCGGTTACTGACGTACTCAGGTATAAGTTGTGCTAGGCACGTGGAATGATCTTTCCAGCATGCACAATGGGCATAGCCAGCTGACAGCAGCATAAGTGGAGTTGTGCATTTGGGACCATTGCACATGTGGTAGCGCATAAAAGTACACAGAGCAGTAGGAGAATGAGCATTGCCCCTATGCCTTTGCACATTTTGCATTACAGTTGCACAAGAGATGGCCAGCCATGTGCATTGACTGTTGATCCACATATGTTGCATCAGGTTGGTATTCATGATAGGTCTTGTGTTACATAACTCCAACAGGAGATGTTTACACTACTCCAAAGTGATGTGGCATCTCCAGCCACCACTGTTGATACATTTGAGAGAGCCTATGCAGTTTTCAGTGGTTTGTAGAAGGCTGATGGAGGACCTGTAAAACATACTCCTTGATGGTTGAGGAGAGTTGCCTCACGTCAGATTATGGACAGTCCAGCCACTTCTTACATTAGTGGGACACACACTTTAAACCATTGCTGGACCTGTTATGGACCCAAAGTATAACCATGATCATTGAAGCCTACCACGCTGGGGGTATTAAATGCAGAATTGGAAATGGGTCACTAATTCATCTTTGACAGCAGAAATGAATATATGATCTATGACTTGCCACTCATTAGAAATTTTTTTTTCCTCTAGTGTGATATCATATTTAACAATAAATAACTTGATTTGATTTCCCTGCCATGGTTGACAGGGAGGAAAAATGCTGTGTACAAGGACATGTACCTATGTTGAACATGGGAGCCTAAGCTTAATGGAAACTAATGGACAACTTAGGGCACTCGTGGCTTTGCTTCCTAGTTGATTTTTCCCACCTGCACTTGCCTCACCAGAGCCCTTGAAAGCTAATTTCATAGGTTTGCCTCATGGTTTGACTGCATTAGGAACCAAGTGGAGGGGAAAATAGGGCATAGTTTCATATTTCAAAACAGAACTTGGAAACATTCTTTTTTACCTATTTAAGGTACTAAAGAAATGCTCAAAATGGTAGTGAAGACTCACCCTTTTGGTAGCACCATATAATACACAGTAGATGTGAATTTTCCCCACTAGTGGGGAGGAATATAATGGTGGACAACATGGTAGAGGGCCTTTTCAGTGGTGGCACCTCACTTTTGGAATGCCTATTGCCAAGCACCATTATCAGTTTCTTTTCAGTGCCAGGTTAAGACATGGTTTTTAGCTGTTTTAACTTGTTTTGAGTTCTTAATATGTTCTTATCTTGTTCAATGTATTTTATTTATTGATTTTAATGTGGAAATTGTCTAAATTTTTTTATATTGTTTTGTCTGTTCACTGCCCTGAGATCTCATGATAAAAGCATGAGATAAAGATATTGTGGTAAATGAATAAAAATATATATAAATATCTTCTTGGTTAACATGTAAGGCCACAGTCCTATACACACTTACCTGAGAGAGTAAGGGCCTTATCACACTGCACTGTAATAGAGCTATTATTCCACTTTAACTGCCATGACAAGATCCTGTGGAATTCTGGGTTTTGCAGTTTGGGAAAGGGCATTTAGAGTTCTCAGCCAGAGAGCTCTTGGGCCTCAGTAAACGACAAACCCCAGAATGCCACAGGATCTTGTCATGGTAGTTAAAGTGGAATAATAGTGCTATTACAGTGCAGTGTGATACGGCCATGAGTCTGACTGAATTCAAGCAGACTGTTTTTTGAGTAGACGATTATAGAATTCCACAGTAGTTCTGGACTGCAACAAAAACACGTGGCCCAGCACTCCAAACCTATAATCACACCTCCCGGTTTCTGTCTGAGGAACCACCTGTCACACCTTCACATACTCCAGGCTTCACTGTCTGTGAAGCAATCCATCCATCCCCAGCATCCTCTGCAAATAATGCATAGCATTATTACACTCCAAAGAGCTCACCATGGAAAATATTCTCTGCAGGCAGAAAGCCGAAAATTACTGCTGCAATCTAAACTTGTGTGAAGCTAGTTTTAACATGATCGATGCAAGGCTCAAACTACATACAAGTCTCAGTTCCACGGTTCTTTCTGCCAACTGGTTAGGGTTCTGATGTTGTTTTTCAAATGAAAAGCTGATTGACAAGCAGCAACTGAGAATGAAAAGAATAGCAGAGGCAGGGAGGAGATTACTTGATTCTTTCCTTTCCTGTGGTTTGGGTCTTAATCCTTGCCTTACCACCATTTTACTGGTTTCCCAGCTGTGAGAGGGAAAAAAATCAGATTTTGAGCAGACAAGGAGCAAACAGGAAAATGCTAAACAATTTTTTCTTCCCCACCTCATCCCCTGCTACTGTGAACAATTCCACTCCTCCTTGTAACTGTTAAGGACATTTTCCAGTGAAAAGAAACTTTTTTCATAACCTAAGCAGGAAAAAAACACTAATGCAGAAAAACTCAGCAAAATTGAAGATTGGGGAATTTGGGACATGTAGCTGGGGGAGGGGGCAAACTGAGGGCTTGTCCCTTAAATAAGAATTCTGCCCACCCCTGTGAAATTTTGGTTCAGTCTTCAAGTTTGGAAGCATTGCTGGGGCATTGCAGTAACTTAAAACTCCAGTAGAGCATTTAGCAATACAGTTTAGGCATCATGGGGGTTTTCTTGGCAAGATTTGTTGCCTCTGCCTTTCTCTGAGCTGAGAAGGTATAACTTGCCTGAGATCACCCAGTGAGTTTCCATGGCCGAGTGGGGATTCAAACCCTGCTCTCCAGAGTCTTAGGGCATTTCTTCACAACACTGTTATGGTGCTATTATTCCCGTTTCAACATCCTATGGAACCCTGGGGTTTGCAGTTTAGGGAGGGGCATTTAGAATTCTAAGCCAGAGAGCTCTTTGGCCTCAGCAAACTGCAAATTCCAGAATTCCACAGGATGTTGAAAGTGGAGTAATAGCACTATAATAGGGTTGTGTGGAAAGGCCCATAGTTTGGGTGCATGCACATACGTGCCCTCATGTCCCTTTTGTCGGAGAAGTAGCAGCAGGGGGTGTGGACGCCAAGGGACACAGTGGCAGGCATGTGTGTGCACGCAAACGGAGGAGTTTCGGCACCCTCAACCTCCCCTCACTGCTGCATCCCTGTTGCTGGTGGTGGTGGTGTCCAGCAGGAGGGCTTTGCAGACTCCCTGTGAGAGCTCTATGGGTCCCAAGTTAAGAACCACTGACATAAAGAAGTGTGGTAGATCTTTATGGTTCCAGCATAGAGCTCTTCGGGACTGCAGACAAAGCGACAGAGCTCTTCAGAACTTTCCAGCAGAGCTTCATCTGTCTTTCTGAAGCAACAGAAGGGGAAGAAACAACTGTGCTTTTGGTGGCCTATGTGGCACGGATGGTACCTGCGGACACCAGCAGTGCCGCAGAAGGAGGCACTGGGAGTCACAGGAGAAACCACAAGGGCTGTACGTAGCCTACAGGCCATGGAGTTCTCATCCCAGGTTTAAATTAATGGCAATGTCTAGCATACCAGGTAATCACACATTAATACATCCTCCTTCCTCTTGTCTGCTTGCTCACCTGGCTGGCTGTGCTACTGCTGGTGACTTCGTCTTGGAGTAATTTCCAACCAGTCAAAATTCTTTCAGAATGACCACATGGCTCCAGGCCATGTTCCACCCGTTGGTATTGCAAGGGTCCCACATTTTACCTTTCAGTATCCACCCTAAGGCTCCTCTAGTGAGCATACCTTTGTCTGTTGGATAATCTCCAACTGTCCCAATTTCATATTCTCCAACATTTCACAGAAGTAAACCTGGACGTGTGTTGCCAAGCAACATTAGAGTGTGGTCAAGACTATCAAAGTTCTTAAGGAGGAAGAACATATCAGCTGAGAGGGACTGCATCAGTTTCCTTTTGTCTGAGCCTACTTAAGGGCAAAACTGTACCCCACATCTCCTGTCCCCTGTCCAGTTGAGAGCAAACTCCGTTCACACTTTGAACTCAGGCCATTTTTGCACTAGCCTGTTATAGCACTATTATTCCACTTTCAACATCCTATGGAATCTTGGAGTTTGCAGTTCCTGGAGGGGCCGGCCGGCTGGCCCCTCACGAAACTACAAACCCCAGGATTCCATAGGATGTTGAAAGTGGAATAATAGCACTGTAACAGTGTAGTGTGGAAATGACCTCAGTCTGCAGGAACTGAAGTAAGCTGATTCAAAGTGATTCAAAAGAATTTTGCACTCTGTTAACTCAATGGGGTGAGAAGAAGAGGAGATGTAATCTTGCTCTTCCCAGAAAGCTCAAGCAATAGCAACAACCACAGCCTTTCCTCTGTGGTCATTTGGCTGTATATGTCCCAGTTTTCATCCTTGATTTTATTTTATTTTTTTCAATGTCATTATGTAAAGTAAAATTGCATTGTAAGCCTCTCAGTTACATATCATGATGTTCTAATATTACAGCAATAAAAAATAAGGAGATAAAAAAGAGAAATCATTACTCACAAATTTCATTAACAGCAGACCAAATGTCTTAATATAGTTCCATTCGTAAATTGCATCAGTATATCACTCTTTGAGACGTTGCAAGCTGCCCTATATTCTCTGTCCTTTGGATCACAGCTGGGGATATGTTATCTTTCCAATACTCAAGTATCAGTCTTTTAGTTGTCAAGAGAGCATGAAAGATCCATTTCTGTTGACCACATGTTAAGTTCCAAGACATGGGTAAATAGTTTAAAAGAATATGTTCTTCACTGAACACCAAAGAACTTTCTAGGGTCAGCTTTATTTGTGTAATTGCTTTTCCCCTCGGAACGAGGCAACTACAGGACATTTCCAAAACAGATGGGTTAAAGAAGCACTAACAGTGTTACACCTCCAACAATTAGTCTTTCTTACCTAAATCAGTTGTGGTGATCAGTATGCTAGAAACAGTAGTTTTTGTTGTAAAGATACAGACAGAAATCTATAGATATACTTGTTACAGATGTCAAAACTGCTGATCATTGATTGGTCAAAACTGGGCATTCTTATTGCCTATTTCATTCCTACTTGTAAATCTTGTGCATCTTATTTTTATGGATAATATGTATATATAGGTTGCTGGCTTAGCTACTTGATCAGCCTCAAAAAATGTTTCTAAAATTAAAGGAGCCCTCAGAACCACTAAGAGCTGCAGGGCCAAATCTGGGTTATTTGTAACTGTAAACATTGCCATTTGGCTGTTGAAGGTAGATTACACTGATCTTGAAAAACGGAAAAGGAAAAAACTCACAATCAACTCCTAATAATTGGTCTAAATTATTCCCATGTCCTCCATAAAAATGCCCCCCACCCTGCAAATCTAATCAGGATTTCTTCATAGCGTCAATTTAGCATGAGAAGATGGATCAAATTGTAATCGGCATAATAATATTTACTATGCAGTTCTAACTGTGAAAATTATAGTCTGTTTTAACAAATTGAGAGCCTAGTGCCATCCATCCATTTAGATAAAGATAAAGAAGGCCAAAATTTAAGGCAAGATAGTGAACATGCCTGACGATATGTGGTAAGGCCTAGAAAACCAAACTCACCTTCTTGAAATATTGGAGGGGAGCTCTTCTCCGCAGAATATTGATGAGCTCTCCTCCAATATTTCCTAAAGAATGTACCATATTAAATTTTCGAAAATACCTGCAGGATATAAGTAAAGGAATTCCATGAATAACATCAACAATTCTAGCTACAATGCCATTTTAATCATATTTACTGTCCACCATAAACTCAACTGTAAACCTGCCCATCTGTCTAGATCTTGTGCAACATCTTGTATTAACTTGGTTATCTTCAGTTTAATAATCTGAGATATATCTATGGAAATAATTATACCTAAGCAAGTGATAGAATTTGGAAGGTATCAAAATTGCCATTTTTAAAAAGTGCTGAAGCCCACTGGCATTATTTTCTATTTAGACCAGTTAACTGAATAGCTGGATATTTTACTAAATGATTAGTTAATTTCATCAAGACCAGGATCAGCTGTTGACATTTTGAGATAAACACCAAAAGATAATCTGCATAAAGAGCATTGTTAAATTCTAAGATAGCATATACAAAACCACTGCTATTGGAATCTTGTCTGATAATGCTTACAAAAGGTGTGAAGCATGGACTAAATATCACTGGGGAAGTAGACACTTTTGTCAAGTACCTCATTTCAATGTAAGAAAAAAAAAAGATGAAAATAGACAGTTAGTCATTATTCTCATCCTCAGTGCAAAATATAAAATTTAAATCCATTTCAGATATATTTTAGAAACCCAAAATTGGTCAACATAGTGAAAAATCAACATCTAATAAATTTTATCAAAGGCTTTCTCATCATCTAAAGAAATAATGACTACCAGATCAGTTTGGTCAGACTTCTGGGAAATGTTGGAGTTGGTAGGTTCACCATTTCTCCACTTGGAAAATAAAGTGTGTGCGCGCACGCGCGCGCGCACACACACACACACACACACACACACACACACAGAGCCAGGTTGTTAAAACAGGAAGGAAAGAGAGCTTGTGCCAGCTGAAGGGCCTAATGTCTCCCAAACAGACAGGCAAAGAAATGGACAGGGCAAGAACGACATGTCACTGTTTGATTTGCCAGTGTGCTAGAGACAATGCTAATACAGAGGGCACACAGTTCTGTAGACTCCCTGTTTACATTGCATTTATCTTCTGACTAATATAGTTATATAAGCCACCATTTTGCAATAAATCCTCTTGGAAGGAACCTTCTGACTCAACTAAATGAATTAACCCTACATGACTCAACTAAAGCTACACATTTTGGATCTGAGGTAACAGCTTTCATGCATGCAGTAATCTTTTAAAACATGGATGGACAAAGTACAGCCGATGGGCTGCGTGTGGGCCTCCAACCTTCTCAGGGATCAAAAAAATATTAATTGATATTAATATTAATTGGGTTTTTTTGCCCAAAAATTATCTGTAGGGAGTGTAGCAGTGGCATTTTTGGGGAATGCCACTGCTCCTTGCCTCTCCCCTGCATGCCATCGCCCTTCCCCACACACTGTAGCCCCACCCACACAGGCGGTAGCCCCGCCCATGAATGCTGTGGCCCCGCCCCTACCCCTCCACCCCCACCCCTACTCTGCTTGCACCAAGCAACTCCACTGGGGTGTAGAGTGCATTTCCACATGCTTGGAGCCCCCTGGAGTTGATAGAAATTAAAGTGAAATTGTGTAAAATTTTTCAAAAAATCTGTTTCTACTCAAAATGTCCCATAATGCCTTGTAGGGGCCCAAGAAGACCCCAAAACATGTGCCCATGTGTTTGTGGGCAAAAATGATGATGATGAAGGTGATGATGATGATGATGATGATGGAAGTAGATACAGCCCTCCAAGGTGTCCTGGAGGGTTAATGCAGCCCCCTCATCTTCCACTCCTGAGTTAAAGCTTTTTCTTAACCTGGCACCTAATGCTTGCAATAAATATTGCCACAAGTACTTAGCCCTGGCAAGAGTATTTCTAATCCAGGGTGCCATCACCAAGAAGGCCCAGACCTCTGACAGAAGATGAGCTCTGAGGAGTGTTTCTGATGATGACTTTAACTAGTGGGCAGATTTATGTGGGAGGATCAGGGACCCCTCTAGATAGCCCAGTTTAAAATTGTTGAGCTATCCCATACAAAGTTTAAATCAGCACTTGAAATTGTGCCCAGAAATAGAAAAGGAAATAAGTGGAAATTTCTCAGTAGAGGGGAGAAGGGTTTTTGACTGACCAATCTCACTCTGCCATGTATTCTGAACCAACTGTAGTTTCTAATTACCCTGCAAAACCAGCCCTATTTATAGTGCTTTGCAACAGTTCAAACCAGATGTTATCAGGCTGTACACCCAGAAGTGCAGTAACTACAGTGGGTGCACCAGCATCAGCTAGTAAAAGATACTTTGTTCCACAGAGGGTCTTTCCACCCTACACTGTAATAGTGCTATTATTCTTCTTTCACCACCTTGTGGAATCCTGGGGTTTGTAGTTTCCTGAGGCCAAAGAACTCTCTAGCTGAGAATTCTCAATGCCCCTCCCTAAACTGCAAAGCCCAGGATTCCATGGGATGTTGAAAGTGGAATAATAGCACTATAACAGTATAACGAGGAAAGGCCCATAGACAACCAGGATAAGGGCAGGATCCAACCCTCAATTGCAAACCTGAGGCAGAGCACAACTTTACCCATGTTGAACACCATCTCTGTTGAAAAAAATTCCTTGGACTGCACTTGCCACTGCTTTGGACCACCCATATGTTGGATGTCATCCTCTACTCTTGAAACTTCCATCAGCATAAAAATAGTTAGTGGGCTAATGGGAAAATGTGAATTATTGGGAGGAGACCTTCAGGTGATCCGGAAATCCACAGTTTATTTGAAGAGATTGCCCTCCCTTTTATGTACCACTATAAGGACAGAGATTGCTCACACTGCAGGCCAGTGTTTCCAAGACAGACAAGTCATTCTATCAGCAACCAGCAAAAAAAAAAAAAAAAAAGTATTCTTCTGAATATTCCCAAGTCCTGACTCAATCCATGAAATATTTAGCATATTCTTATAGGCAGATGACACATCTCTGTGGATTTTGTGCTACATAATAATGCAGTTTTAACTCTGTGTGTGTGTGCATGTGTATGTGTGTATGCCTGTACAAGTCTATCTAATTATGTATCTAATTATGTATATGGAAGAGTATAGGCAGTGAGTGCAGTTTTGGAAATATTACAGAGGAAAACCCCCACAGATGTGAATCAACCCATCTACCCCAAACAATTCCCAAATTTGTTTTTAAAATATTGACTAAAAACATCCCCAAGGAATGTTACCTCTTTTTGAACCCTCCTGGGCTCTTGTAGGCCCATAAGAGGCCTTTACTGTATACTGAAATTCCAATTTACTTTCTTGTTTAGTAAAAACATCTCCTGAGCCGAAAATCACTTAGAAGGGCTCAAAATTGGAGTTCGCTTGGAGTCAAATTATTTTGCTCATTTTTTTAAAATCTGAGCATGGGACAATGTGGTGGGGATGTGGCTTCCCCCCTACTCCAGACAGTAGTCTGTGCACATGACATCACATACAAGAAGCCCCCACCTTTTGACACCACGTTATCTGATGACTCCCTCTTTTGACACTTCTAAATCAATGACAAGTTCCATTCATTCAACAGAGGTTCCTCTCTTTCATCAGTTCTTCTTGCCTATGGACACTGCTCATGTGCGTGCACTGCTTGCAAAGTGAACTGAAGCGGGGTGGGTGGGTGCTAAGCTAGTTGAGAGACTCTGAAAGCAGAGCATGCGTGGTCAGTCCCTAGTGAGCTGCTGTAAGTCCTTCATGCTCCATACAGTACAATACATGGGTTCTGCTTTTCAACCACTTCCATTTTCTGACAGTGGTCCAATCCCTAACCTGTCAGATAAGTTGGGGAAGCCTGTATTGCTTCTGGCAAGCTAGTCAATGAATTCCTTGTCCCTGTTAGTTCAACATCACTTCCCAACATCAGTTGTCATTTTTTTCATGCCCAGTGATTTAAAATAAGACAGATGATGCCCTGCTGTTTTCTCAGTGTGTGTTTTTCCTTGCTGGAGTGTGTTGCTTTCAAGGGGGGGGGGGAGCGGTTATTGTATGTGGTGATGGAGTGACTGTGGGTGTCCTCCTCCTTTACCAGTTTCTTCTCCCCTTTCCCCTCCATTCAACATTATGAATACAGATGAAAAAATATCAATACAAAATAAAGGCATTCGCAGATGACCTTGCCCTGTTCTTAGATGATCCTATGAGCAGCATAAAACATTTCATAGAAACTATGAATGAATATGGCAAACTTTCTGGTTTTAAAGTAAATAGGGATAAGACCGCAGTCTTACAAAAAATATGAGTGAAAAAGAAGAAAAGACCCTAACTGAAATATCCGGCTTTAACATAGTCAAGAAGTCTAAATATCTAGGGATATGGATCTCTAAGCGAAACAATGAACTATTTCATAATAATTATGAAAAAAAATGGAAGGAGATCACGAAGGACATAGAAACTTGGACTAAATTGCGACTTTCTTTTATGGGCAGAATGGCTGTGATAAAAATGAATGTGCTACCAAAGATGATTTTCTTATTTCAAAACCTGCCTACCATTATCAATAATAAACCATTTTTACAATGGAAAAAAGACTTATCCAAATTCATCTGGGAAGGTTGTAAATCACGAACTAGATGGAAGATCCTTACAGATTCAACTACTAGAGGCGGAGCTGGCGTACCAGATCTCTATATTTATTATAAAGCGGCCGCAATGATCTGGATCAAAGACTGGATAACTCTTCAAAATCAATGAATGCTAGCATTGGAAGGTGCAGATCTGAGAATGGGCTGGGACGCCTATATGTGCTATAACAAAGCCAAAGTGGATAGAGATTTTTCTCATCATTACATTAGAAAATCACTGCTAAAAATTTGGAATGAATACAAAAAGAAAAGTATCAGACAATTACCCTCGTAGATCTCTCCTCAAGAAGCTTTTTATGGAAGATGGAGAGGAACTGGGGACTGGTTAAGATATGAAGACATCATTGATAAATCAATACCAAGTTCATCCAGAATCAAAACCCGAGAAAAACTAGAAGAAGAAGGAATTGTGCTAGATTGGTTCCCATATCGACAATTGGCAGAAAGATTCCACATAGATTTAAAAACACAAGGCTTTGATTTAACAGAAAAAGCAAACTTTATCATAAGTTTGATAAAACTTATGTTTGAAAATCCACCACATTTACTGGCTAAAATTTACAAAGAAATGTTGAAGCAAGAAAGAGAAGATGAAATAATCAAGGAAACCATGATTACTTGGGCTCAAAATATAGGACACCCAATACAATTAGAACATTGGGAGCAAAGTTGGAAAATTACCCAGAAATTTACGGTAGCCCAGAATCTAAAGGAAAATTATTTTAAGATATTCCACATGACACCAAATAAATTAAAAACATTATGATTTCTGGTGTCCAAACAGTAGGAATGACCTACTTTGATTTACTCTGGTAGGGTGAGGACATGGTGGCATTGAGCATTAAATCCATGATTCGCCATTTGCTGCCTCTGCAAACTCCACTCCCATAAACCTAATACACTTAAACGGAACAGAAAGAAGAAGAAATCGGTTTTGACAATTGTGAATCACATGTTGAAACAGTTTTTTTTAATATGACAGAGGTTCAGAAAAGTTCTACAACTGTCACAAAATATTAAAGTTAAATGCAGTGACATATAGTTTGTGGTTATGTGCCTTCAAGTTGTTTCTGACCTCTGATGACCCTAAAGTGACGTTATCACAGGGTTTTCTTGGAAAGCTTTGCTTAGAGGGGGTTTTGCCTTTGTCTTCCTCCGAGACTGAGAGAATGTGACTTGCCCAAGGTCACCCACTGGGTTTCCATGGCTGAGTGTAGATTCAAACCCTGCTCTCCAGAGTCATAGTCCAACACTCAGTAGGGGTGAGATAAGGTGTCAACACCATGTACTCTTTTCCCCTCCCTGCCACAGCCATACCATAGCCTACTCTCACTTCTCTTAAAACTGAGGATGCTTCTGACAGTAGCGCTTTCCCCACCATGGTGCTCAGCCATATTTTGGCTCCACCTTCATTTCCTCCTCCCCCTGTTGACTGGTAACTTCCCCCTCCTGTTCTCAGAAAAGCATGTTCTGTTCTCAGAAAAGCATGTTCTTCCTCCATGGGCAGGAAGAGTGAGTAGTGAGAGAGAGGAATATGAGGGAAGTCTTGCACGGAAATGGCAAGCAAGAGAAGGTAGTACATATTTATCTTCTTTAGTTGCTGAAAAGTGAGCAACATAATAGCAGAATTGTCTTTCTGCCCATTTGGATAGCAATTGTGGGAAGAAACTGAATTGTGTTTCTGGTAAACTGTGGGTAACACCCACACAAAAATACTCTTTGGCATCAGACAACATGTAACTGGTGTTGGTCTCCTCTATGCTACCATATCCTACGAGGAGCAGTGTCCAAGAAGTGAGATCCATTGAGGAAGAAATGCCGTTGCTTAGCTAATCCTCTCCTCTTTTTTCCCATGTTTTTCCCCCTATTTGCTCAACTCCTTTTGTGAACAAGGGAGAGAAATCCCCTTCGCTCCATCTGTCCCACTTTCCTCATTCCTCTAGCTCTTCATTAACTCACACACCTAGCAATTTTGTTTTTAACCTCCCACAACACTTCCAAGCAACATGCGCATATCCTTTGTTTTTTATCATTAATATCTTTTAAAACTTAACCACTCAGATAATTAATTCCCAGAACTACTTAGTAAGCTCATTTCATATCCCAGAGATCTTTTCTTTTCACTTTTCCTTTTAAATTGCCATAAAGTGGAGCCCAGTCTAGAAGTGCAGCATAAGGAGGTGGTGGAACCATGAGGTGGACTTTAGACTATGGCTTGGGACAGTCTAGAATCTACCCCAGGGTTCATCTCATTTTGTAAAATTTATGTAAAATATTCCCCACCAATTGAAAAGAAACCAACTTTGCATTTCAGGGTTTCTTCCTAGTGGGTTTCTGTGGCTGTGAAAATTCAGGCCCTGGCTTCCCACTGTCTTCGTCCAACATTCAAACCACTACACCACACTAGCTCAACTTGTTATTAATTGTTTATCCCCGCCTTTTTCATTATGCTTATAATGAGGGTGGCTTTCATGGAGCCATAGAGGAAAGGTCTAAATCTATCCATTGCTTCTTCTGTTGCAAATACTGGGCTGCTAGTCTGTTGCATTGCACTTTTCTTTTTTACAGAAATTTAGAACAAATGAAGGAAGTATTTGAATCTGGCTTCTGCTAGAGCCTTGTTTTGAAACTGCACACGGAACTTTCATTTTGCATATGAGCTGGGACTGTTTACTTCCATGGTCAAACAGCCTCGCCTGAGATTTTCGGAATTTTCCCTCTTCCTTGTTTGCCTACTGATAGCAGTGTGTGAGAGCATAATATTTTACAAATCTTAGCCTATTTACTCAGTCTCAGTTCCATACAACTGAAAAGTTCCGTGTAATTCTTGCGGCACTTTAGAGACTCATAACCTGGTAACACATTAATCCTGAATGTGCAGACTGAGGCAACTGCCTCAGATGGAAGATGTAGGGCAACAGGAGCATCAGCCCCCAATGGTACCACTGAAGTCCTCTGACTGAAGTTCTCCCCCATCCTCAGAGTGTAGAGCTGTTTGTGATGCGCAGCCTATCCTGCCGTCACTAAACTGAGCAGCAGAGAATGCTTCTGCATTGTCACTGCTAATTCAACAGGCAGTCCTGTCAGCTTTTGACTATCGAATGGATGAGGAAGCACAGGCCATTTCCACACTACACTGTTATACTGCTTAGTATTCCAGTTTCAACATCCTGTGGAATCCTGGGGTTTGCAGTTTAGGGAGAGGCATTTAGAATTCTCAGCCAGAGAGCTCTTTGGCCTCAGGAAACTACAAGCCCCTGAATTCCACATAGAATCATAGAATCATAGAGTTGAAAGAGACCCCAGGGGCCATCGAGTCCAACCCCCATGCTATGCAGGAACACCCATCAAAGCACTCCCAACAGATGGCCATCCAGCCTCTGCTTAAAAACCTCCAAAGAAGGAGACTCCACCACACTCCCAGGCAGCATATTCCACTGCCGGACAGCTCTGACTGTCAGGAGGTTCTTCCTGAGGTTCAAGTGGAATCTCCTTTCCTGTAGCTTGAATCTATTGTTCCTTGTCCTAGTCTCTGGAGCAGCAGAAAACAAGCCCGCTGCCTCCTCGACATGACATCCCTTCAAATATTTAAACATGGCTATCATGTCCTTTCTTAACCTTCTCTTCTGCAGACTAAACATACCCAGCTCCCTAAGCCATTCCTCGTAGGGCATGGCTTCTAGACCCTTTACCATTTTGGTCGCCCTCCTCTGGACATGTTCCAGCTTGTTGATATCCTTCTTGAATTGAGGTGCCCAGAACTGGACACAGTATTCCAAATGAGGCCTAGCCAATGCAGAATAGAGTGCTACCATTACCTCCCTCGATCTAGACACCATACTCCTTATTGATGCAACCAAGAATCGTGTTGGCTTTCTTGGCTGCCGCATCACACTGCTGACTCATGTTCAGCTTGTGATCTACCAAGACTCCTAGATCCCTTTCACATGTACTGCTGTCCAGCCATGCATCCCCCATCCTATATTTGTGCATTCCATTTTTTCTGCCTAAGTGTAGGACTTTACATTTCTCTCTGTTGAAATTCATTTTGTTAGCTTTGGCCCAGTTCTCCATTTTAAAAAAAGGATGTTGAAAGTGGAATAATAGCACCAGAACAGTGTAGGGAGGAAATGACCATAGTGCTATAACTATGTAGTACGAAAGGACCCTAGAACGAAAGCTATTTGCACTAAAAGCATTGCTGGCAACCTCAGATTTTGCATGGGTTGGCTTCCCTCAAGATCAGTGGCAGAGAGTGGCAAGGTTGTTGGGGCCCCAAAACCAGCAGAGAGCCCACTGTCCTATCAGGACCCACTTTGCACAAATTATCGAAGAAAGCCAGACGCAGCTACTAGAGATGTCAAACTGCAGGTGAGGGGAACCTGCTGAGGATGCTATGTCTAAGCATTGCTCCCCATCCTAAAGGTAACACTAACAGATGTACTTTGTAGCTGGATAAAGCACTCTAGTCACGCTCAGAGGTGCTCCCCTCCCCCTTTACTATTTATTTCTTCCCATAATTTATGGCTCAACCTTACCTTTCCCTCATGAACAGTGTCTGGGAATTTAATGCTTCTGAGGCTGGACCAACGTAAGCCCCTTACTGACCTCTAGTGGTAAAAAACAGCAACAATAACTGGAACCAGAGAAACAAATCAGTTGACAATAATCCTGAGTGCAGTGAGAAACCACTTTTAAGAGGAAAGCAGTGTATTACCCAGTTCCAGAACACATGCTGCCAAAAAGAGGAAAAGGGGGAACTCTAGCTGAGATGTTGCAGAAATTATTTTATGTACTGTACGTAGTTTTCCACTTGGTGCTCAAGGCAAACACATGCCAGGTTAGATGCATAGGAAAGGCTGGTTTTGCAAGATGTGGTTCGTTGTTACCCAGAATACATATTGGAGAAACCTTTGATTTTATCAGCAGGAGATGATCAGATTAATAAAGAGATTCTGTTTCTGTTTCTGTTCAGTAGGACTACATTGCAAAACCATCTCCCTGGCATTTAGGCTGCCAACCAACTGGTACAATAAACAATATTGCCTGTAGTTTAAATATTTCAGACTATATTTGTTTCTGTAAAAAGTGTTCGATGTTATAACTTATTTTCCTGTTTGCATTTTCTCTTGATAGTTCACTGTAGGATGAAGTATGTTGCGAATTTCTTCTTCACTAGCTAAGTCTAGTTTTAGGCCATTTCCGCATGGCATTGCAGTCCCACAATTGGCCGTGGTTCATGGGTCATGATTTTGCAAAACGTCATTGTGGTCACACAGCCAGTGTGTCCCCATGCATCGTGATTATGGGATATTCATTTAAGGGAAAAGATCTGTTAAGAGCCGGTGATTGCACAATGCTCTCATCACCCCTGGCCATGCGAAAGGGGTGGAAGCACAATCGCACAGCATGGAAAAGAGGCCAAATGCATTGCAGAAGGCAGGAAGCCAGCCAGATGTGGAGGGGAGCATTGCCGTCATGCTCCCATCCCAGTAAAGGCGCTGCCAGGATCACAACGGGATGTTGGCAGGAACCTGTGAGGTGCGGAAACAGCCTTAGCCTTACCTAGGGTAACCCAGTGAGATGAACAAGACCCATTAGTCACTAATTTCAGTCTCATAGACTTCAGTAGGTGTCCCTCAAGTGGACTAAATGTGGAATTTTTACCCATGGATAAGAACAAAGTCTTATTTAACAGGTTTTTTTAAATTATATTTTCATGTAGAGGTTACATGCCAAGCGTCCAACAAGAAAATCCAAATGCTATAATAAAAAAAAAATATTAGAACACTCAAAACATTAAAAATGCGCTTAGTTTCTTATTAATACAAAACAACCAATTCAAAGTCACGAGCACAAAATCACTCAGTAGATAACATGTCTGAACAAATGTGTTTTATAATTGTTTTTCTCCAATAATTCTGTTTTGCTCCCAGTAGTTTGTTCCTCTGTGTAGTTTAATTCTTTTATTTTGTGGTAACATTTATATCTCACCTTTGCTCCAAGTAGCTCAGGAAACTGCTGAGCCCCAATGCAGCTTCTGTCTTTTAAAGAATATTTTTTATTTTCATTCTTAATCATGGTAGAGTAGTTTACATAACCATGGGCAGAATTCTTATCTGGACACTGTCGGTATGTTTATGTACATATATATGACATAAGCTTGTTTTGCAACTCTTCTTTGGGCTTTGTTTTGTTTCTTTTTAAAGCAACTTTTATTACTATCTCTGTAAAATGATGACGGAAACAGAGTTTCCAGCCAGTCTTGTCCAACAGTCATCGAGCTGAAATTGGTGACAGAACCCAAGGAGCAAAATTTCTGCTGGTCCTGGAGGGGAGAAGGCGGGGCTATGGTTCAGCAGGAGGCAGGAAAAGCAGTAAGGACCAGGAGTGCTTATAGAAGGACCTGTCAGACTGTCTTTTCATCCTGAGTGCCTCTGCTTCACCTGCGAGGTGCTTCATCACCAACCGGCTTCCTGGATCTCCTCCCAGTCAGCCCTGGAATGAAGATGAACACCTGTGCTGCTTTCCTATCCCACTGACTGCCTGATACAACGACAGCAAAAGGCAAGCTACACCACATCCCTTCTCTTGTGACAGCCACTGTACATCCCAGAAACAAATGATGGATCAAGGTTAGTGAAACAGGACAGTTCCACCAACTTCTCATATATATATATATATATATATCAGAGAAAAGTTGATTGCATGCTGGTCTGGCAGAGCATGAAGAGTTTTCTTAGTGTAACTGCTTGCATTCTGAGGAGCTTCTCACCTGGTTTCTCTCTCTGTGGCTGATGAGGATTGAAAACCCAGGGTTGAATTAATCAGAAGTTATGAGGTGCTGAGCTATGGCAGCTTGGTTTTCTTTGTTGCTGTTGTTCAACAAGGTGCTGACGGTCTTTCTCATGTGAAGGCTTTTTCATTCTTGTTCCCTGGACCCTCTTTGAACTACAAGGATGACTCACATTGCCAAACTCTGCCCTGGCTGGGTCGGAAAAGGGGATTATTTTGCAACAGTTTATGGTAGTGGCCATATGGCAAAACTGTCAGCTGGTTATTCTGTCACATGGGCAATCAGATTTCAGCTTGCCATGACAGGAAGGATAGCTTTTGTCTTTGAAAGCTGGTTCTTGATACCAGCATGGGGTGCCCCTTTGATGTCTGCTCAAAAAACAAAAACAAAACCAACCTCAATTTTAAAAACCCTGTCAGCCAGATATTTATCTGCGGCTGTGTACACACTGATGCGTATTTTGTGCATAGAGATGCTTGAAGAACATCTTCATGAATTCAGATGCAGATTGACCTGATCTGAACCTCCTGAGTGAATGTGCAGTCTAGAATGTAAATTATTTTCAGGATTTTCTATTTCTCTGCCCCTTTTGATGCTGTTCTCAATCAGAAATGGACCAAGGTATACAGAGAAATGGGTGTCTTGAGAAGATATGTGTTTGGAAATGGGTCCATTTTGAGGAAATAAGTCTATAAATGTATACTTTGTGAGAAAAATACATTCAAAAATACATCCTTATATATTAATTTATGTGCCAATTAAACAGAGAGAGAGAGAAACTTGAACACATGAGAAAGAAGAAAACCAGAAATAGACAGATCCTCCCATCAATTGGTATATGCATTTTTATTGTTGCTGCTGCTGCTGCTGTTGTTATTCCTCTGTTGCAAGGGAAGGAAGCACATGGGCCGTGGACCATAGGTGGCCCCCCTGCACTCCTGTTTGGTGGCTGAAACTGCCACACACTACTGTGCAACCAACACTGGCAGTGGAAACTGCCACAGTCACTGTCATTCACATTTCCAAAATTGTGGTAGCTTCTCCCTTGATATTCTTCTTGGGTCTCTTCCCCCCTCCCTGCACTCTGACAGGGCTGTGTGGTTGCTGGAGAGGGCTCTAGCATTCCTCTGCACCATAAAGAGACACAATTTGCAATCTTATGGCATCCATGACCCCAGTGCCTATTGTGAATATGGCACCCATTGCTGAATTTTGGCAGCAAGAAATTCAAGAATGAGATAATCTAGTTTTGGTTTGAACTCTTCAGGGCTACAGTGTGCGCCCACCCCAACTCGAGAAAATTATTGAGACACTACTGTGTATTTTTTGTGGCCAAACGTTTTCACGTTTATGAAGTCACTAAAGTCAGTTTGCCCAGATGTGAGAATGGTTGACAAGCCAAGAGAATTGTGGATAAGCCAGGTTCAAAGAGCCGAGGTTAAGATATCCTGAACTTACCACCACATGCACCCGCCTTTCATTTGTCTCCCTCCCAGTCCCCATCTCTGGGACTGGGACCCAAAAGGGATTGGGCTGCTCCATGACTTGTCATTTGGCACGGCTTACATTTTCAGCAAAGGCAAGCAAACAGGCAGAAACAGGAAGGTGCATCAGCAAGGCTAGCGGGCTCCAGGTTTCAGCAGTGGGCTTCCTGCAGGACTGTGGGGCCTGGGCAGACTTCCACAGCTGGGGTACCAGTGGCTACAAGTGGTTTGGTGGAAAGTAAACATGCACTCCCAGGAGCAACAGTAGATTTATGATACCACGTTCAACTCTCTGGGACAGAGCTGTGTGAGAATGGCTTTTATAGGGCAATTGTCCTGCCTCCATCATGGAATTTTAGGGGAGGAGTGGCATCCAGACCACTCAGTGGCTTCCACTTGCACATACCTCCAACATTTCACAGATGAAAATCTGGAGAGATTTGGCCAAATAGCCTCGAAGCATGGTCAATAGGCCAAGCATTATTACTGAGGAAGAGCACACAAACTTAGAGAGGTTGAAACAGACTGCTTTCATGCGAGCCCGCTGGGAATGGTCAGATTCCTCCTCTCCTCTCCTCTGCTCTCCTCTCTTCCCTCCCCTCCCCCTCTGGGTTAATTGAATGCAAACTTCTTTTGGACTTTGAATGGAGTCTGTAGCAATTGAAGTAAGCCAAAAACAAAGGGGGAAAGTGGAAAGAGAGAGAAACTAGGACATTTTAAAAGCAGCTGAAAAAATGGGACCGCAAAGAATTATTCAAGACTGCCCTGCCAAATCAGGACATTTGGAGGACGCATTTCCAGTCCTCTGGTGTTTTTCTACCATTACTTGTCCCTTCCTTTCTTTCTTTCTTTCTTTCTTTCTTTCTTTCTTTCTTTCTTTCTTTCTTTCTTTCTTTCTTTCTTTCTTTCTAGGAGAAGCAAAGAGAGGATCGAATCCAATTGTTCATCTCAACTAGGGTAGACCTACTGCATCACTTGCTGAAACCAACATTTATGTAAATCCTATTGATTCATCAGGTCTACCCGAAGTGGGACCAGGAACCATATTTAAACCCCAAAAGCTCTGCAATATTTTTTGAATGGTACCACTGGAAACCATTCCCTGTTCAGATCCTAGACTCTAGAAATGTTCCTGATGCCATAACCACAAATTTATCACCCCTTTCTCTATTCTATATTACATATAGAACCCAGCTTAGACTGTAGATCATGACTGGATTCTTATTTTGTGCAAGGGTATTTGGCAGAAAGACTGAGGCAAAAGGTTTGCTCAGATGATACTCCCCTTCTCTGCTTTGGCTGACACTGAGTATTGTTGTATCATGTTCTTCCACCATGTATATTAAGACTCTCATGCCTGCCGTCAAGCCAATTGATTTTCATGTTTGCTTCCTCTGTTGCATGCGTGTGTGCATGTTTCAATGAAACGTTAGCATACTTAATTACATGCTGGATTGCAGCCTGCCTGTCTCTCTCCAGAGTTTCTCCTTCCTTTCCTGTTTTGCCTTGCAAGGCAGCGGCAAGAAAGTTATGTGCATATGAATGTCACTGAACAGTGCTGTAAATACCAAGAATGCTGATAGAAAGGGCTTTTTATCCTTAATGATGCACAGAGGCATATGAGAGGAATAGTGACCACATGCTCTCTCAAAGAAAGAAGAAACAGAGGGAATATGAAGGATTATTGTTTTGGTGTAAGAAATTCAAACAGTACCTAGTTCTGCAACTCTTGATCTCTGCATCAGTGGTTTGAGGGCTGCAGCCACAGGAGCTGACAGTTTAAATCATAACACTCAGGGCACGAGAAATCATCACAGCACTGTCTCTCCCACTTGCATCCCCCAGACATCCTGAAACACTATATAACCATCATGACTCATAGCTGTTGTTAGGCTTATCCTTCATGAATTTGTCCATTGCTTTTTAAAGACATTTCCATGTCTTGGAGCAGTGACCTATGTGTTACGCTTAACACCTCGTGGCTTCTGTGTCCTTGGGTGGCAAATCTGTTCCAGATATCACTCTGAACATTAAAGGATCTGTCCAAGGTGCCCAATCCTATCCCCCAAATTAGATTTAGGACCTTGGGTAGCACCAGTTTTGACTAAGACATTGGGTAGATTCCACTTCCCATTGACATGGGTGCTCCACTGGTATCTTCAGTCTCATTTTTAAAAAGGGGATTAGATTGATGTAGAATTTATGGATCTAAATACAGCTATATGGGAAAGTGGGAGGGAAGGAGGGAGGTCCTTCCTACATGGCGACAGGACTGACATGGACCCTGCGTGAGCAAAAAAGCTTCCCTCTGTAACTAATACTTCTTAGGTTCCAGCATGGAACCCCAGGGCTGAGTTCATAAGTGTTCGAGGTCTGTTCTAATGGATTCTGGATCTAACTGAGCCATAACTTGTTTCTCTAAACAGTTGCTCTAGTAATAACAGCAAGAGTTTGAAAACTTACTTTGGCCGAGAGCTGTAGTTAAATAGTTTCTGTGTTCTAAGTAAAAGAACTCTTTTATCTAAAATTTTGTCTATGGTTTAATTCACTTCCCACCAGCAAGGACTGAAGGAAATAATGTATTGCTCCATTATCTCTCTCTCTCTTGCTCTCTCTCTCTCTCTGTATGTGTGTGTGTTTAGTTCCCAAACCCACACTGCCACGTGAAGCTAGACATGGAAATAAGGAGGAGGAGCCTCATTTGCTATAATGCAAGGTATTTTTGTATGACCAAAAGAGCTCTTGCAGAGCCTCCGGCATGCTTCAAAATACTGCCAATTACCTTGTATATAATTAACTTGGTAGCACTCTCTGTTGCTAGATATCAGTGAGAGCTGAGTCAGAGGGAGGAGACACCGAAAATGAAGAGGGCGAGCACATCAAGTGACACTGGCCAGGATGCCATTAAAGGTTCCGGTGTTTCTATTTCTCTGAAGAGCTCTTGGGGCCAAAACTGCCATCTTTCCTCCCTCTCGGCTACAATATTGTTTCTTCTCAGCCTGCATCATTTCTGCATCCTGTCCTTGCACTATGTTGCCTGCAGTGACAGGTAAAACAATGTTTATCTGCCAGTGCCACCTGTCAGTCTGCTTGAAGCTATAACCCTATACACAATTACCTGGAAATGAGGCCCACTGCACTCAGTGGGAATTGCTTCTGATTATAAATGGACTCCACCACCAAGATTTCCTGCAATTTCTCAGTGGCCAAGGAAGACATTGTTTCCAGAACTCATTCTGATGATGTATTGTTTACACCAAAGGTTGAGAAAGTTGCTTTTTGGACTACAGCCCCCAGAATCCCCTTGCATTGCCTAGGGAAGAGTACTGATAGTCCCAAAAATAACTTTTCCTGGCACTGGTTTACACGCTAATGGAAGCTGCAGGAAATTGAAAAGACACTACTGATTTTTCTTTCCTTCTGTGCTTTACTAATGCTGGCTTAAGTAGGTCTCTTTTGTATCCAAGCCTTATGTCAGGATTTTGCCCACCTATTCCCAGTAACAGCAATTTTCAATTTGAAAAAAAAAGAGGCTACCATCGTCCTGGTTTGGCCCTGGCAACACTTGGCAAGTTGGTTCCCAGAGTCATCATACCAAGCATACTTTTTGCAAGTATCATAGGTGCAGCCAACATATCTCCAGTTATCATCATCTGATCTCCCTGTCATGGTGACACAATGGAGACTTCCCAAAAGCCTGGAGAAAACAAAACATTAAGATATTTGCAACTATGCCAGATTATGTGATGCTTCCCTGTTCCCCTCACCTAGAGTTGCACTGGACCCAAAGGGTTGTACATGTGAACAACAGACTGGGCTATCCATAGTCCATATTACTGTGCCACAATCAGGGCACCTTTTAAAATTAACAATGTGGAGCAGTGGGTATTTGAAGATGCCATGGCCTAGTCTGTCTTACAGCGTCTTCATTCTGGATAGCTGCTGTGAGTCTATGGTAAAAGCACAGCAAAATATTGATCTCACATTTATGAAACACATAGTAAAAATAGCGTCTTGGCTTCCAAATGTATCTTTAACAGATGATTCACACATGAGATTGTATATTTAAATATTCCAAGGCTGCATCACTTAAACATGGAATTAAAAATAGATACAGAGCAGGCACAATCAGTATCATCTCTGTGTTCATTAGAAGAAAGAATAAAACCTGCAGGTTTCTAGCCCTTAAGGCTAAAAAAAGGTTTTAAAGTGTATACGTTAGGGATCTCTCAGCAACCCTGGTTTGAGATAAGTGAATTTGACAAGGATTTTCATTGTCTGGGTAGCTTTAGTGCTCTGCATAGTGTCTTCATTGGACTAATTTAAGCATAAGAAGCATAAGCATAGCAGGCAAATATATCCAAGTAATGTACTTTGCATCACCTATCCTCTGAAATTATAGAGCAACATATTATGACTCACCAGAGTCTTGCAGTTTTGAAATGGCAGATGATAGAATACTAGGCAGAATTAACTGGAGCTCTAGGTTTTTGTTAGTCAAGGAATACTCAGAGGTTTTTGCAAGTTCCTTCCTCTGAAATATAGCCTACAGCAACTGGTATTCATTGGCAATCTCTCATCCAAGTACTAACTGGAGCTGCTCTTGCTTAGCTGCCAAGATGGGATCTGGTACCTTTAGGGTATTTAGGCCCTATCTATTTCCAATTCTCACAGAACAAATCAGTGCTCCCTACCAACCCCCACCCCCAGCTTTAAGCATTTCCTCCAGTGTTAAAACTTTAGCTTGGATCAGTCTCCATATTCCATTAACCAAAGGTCAGTGAAGAATGTCTCTAGGCAAACAAGGTGTCTACAGGTTAGGGATTCCCAGTTGATCTGTGAGATTTGTGCATGCTATATGCATTTATTACAGTACTTGGAAAAGTTAATTTTTTGGACTACATCTCCCTGAATCCCTCCAATCAGTATGGGGTTCTGAAAATTGTCATCCAACAAGTTAACTTTTGCAAACTGTGGTTTAATAGGAAGACAACAAACGTGCAATGATATCACCTAATTGGTGGGTACAAGGTTCCCACCAGAGTGATATGCGCCATCCAGATTAGATTAGATTATCTGCATGAAGCATCAGAGGAATGAAATGGCCTTTTTATTATTATTCATGGGATGGTTTATTCTGTGGCTTCTTTGATGGTACAAAACCAAAGAAAAAATGTAGTGCAAAATTGAAATTCATAATTGCACATTAAGAGGTTGGAAGTATTATGTAAAAATACTTATCTGCATGGAATCTTTCAATTTTCTTCAAGTAACAGCAATCTAACTGTGAGAATTATCCAAAACACGGCAGAGTTTTCATTTAATCAGCATGTTAACCTACCCTCCACCCACCTTTTCACAAGCCTAGCCATTGTAGCTTGAAGACAATGCAGGGTGGAGTACAATTGGATCCAAAATGTGTACTTTTCTTGATTCACATTACCCTACAAACTTCCTGACTTCAGGTCTGGTGGGAAAACAGCAGAGTTTCTTGCCACACCTTGCTGTGAATAGCAAATAAGTGAAGGTGGTACTGAGGAGTCAATTCACCATAGAATGAGGGCACTTTGTCCTTTCCAGCCCAAAGTAAAACAGGATCAACACCTTTCTGATGATATTTTCGCTTTATGTTAGAGGTATTTTCTCCTTCTACCCTGCCAGTAGCCCCCAGCGTGGGAATCCTATATGCCAATGGTTTGCACATACCAGCACAAGTCTCATAACTATAACCTGATATCCAAACTGTTGATAGATGCAGCCAACCATTAATCATCAGCATTTTTCTTTGCAAAATTCTTAATTTTATAAATAAGGAAACTGAGCAAGAGACCAATCCAGCACCTTACCCAAAGTCACACAGGAAGAGCAGTGAGAAACCAGGAAATGCAAGCAGGTGTTACACTTCCACCTCCATGTCCTCTTGAACCACACACCAGGCACACAACAACAAGATGAATTCCAAGGAAGTGACTCTGTTCTGTATGTGGCTTATAATGTTAGCCATCTCATCCATCCTGCACCAGGCTGCTAAGAGGATTAATGTAACTTTGATGAGCCTGTGAAGTAAGAGAGATTTTGCACTCCATGAAGCTCTGCAGTTGCTTGGGTTATTCTCTTCTTGTTCTTTGTTGCTTTATGGCATCATATGAAATTTCACTTGCAGAGAACTCCAAGACTAACCACCACTGACCATAATGGGCCATTGCTTCTTCCCTTCCTTTTCTCTCTTGTATGAAATCCCCAAGACTCCCCAAGTATTTCTCAATCAAACAACCACCACATCAGAAGGTTCATGATGCCACTTAGGAGTGCTGACAGTCACCAAGGCCTAGGAGGCATTCTGCCAGCACCAGGAGCATGATCTTAACCACATGGCCCACTTCCAGATGACTTCCAAGCAGTCAGGCGGTGAAAATGCTGTAGATGAAACCTTAATGTTCTTCCCCAGTCTGAAACAGTCCAGGCAGGAGTCCAAATATAGCAGTCCTATTTTGAAATATCTTTGAAATATCTCTAGATATTGAAAACACCATAGAAACGTTCAAGAGGTAAACAGGAAAGAAAAAAGACAATAAAACAAGACCATGGAGAATTCAAGAGCAGCCATTTGTTTTATGTTAAAGAAAGTCCTCTTTTGGGAAAGCTGTTATATTTCTAAAGGCATCCTCATTTCAAGGTGTGTCCAATCTAATTTCTCTTCCAAAATAATGCGCTCTAAAAAAAGAGATTGGGGCTCTAAAGTTGCCCCTCAATACAAGGGAATATCCGGGATAGCATATTCAGTAGGCAGCAACACGCAGGTCCCTTGGTCAAGGTCTGCCCCACTAATGTCTTCCACACTATGATGAGGTTCTTGTATTTCTATTTAAACTATTTTGATTATTTCGTATGTGCACCTACCATACCCATTAGCATATAAACATTTCATCAAATATGAATGTCTTTTGTCCCCTGTTTCCATGAAGCATAGTTGGCCACCAAGCCTCAGGCAGATACAGTAGTCTCAGCTTTTCTAGGTATTGGGTGATTCAGTCACGTAACAACAGGTGGGCAATGGAGGCGGTTTGCCCCCGGCAGCAATGTTTTGGGGGCTTCCCAGCTTGCAGCCATGCTCCTCATGCCACAGTCATGCCCCCACGCACCGTGGCCAAGCCGCCTCCCACCCCCCTCCATACACTCCAAGCTCTGCCGCTGGGTTGATTGATTATTTACTATGTTCAGTATCTCTCACTTTCAGTACTCCAAGACAGTTTACAAAGCACATTGAAAACAGCAAGATGCAAAACAGTAAAAAAAAATTATATATATATATATCTTTTTAAACACCCAGAGTATCAGACAAAATTATTCAGTGGCAGACTTCATCAGCATTCAAGTATTTAAAAAGCCAGGTTTTGACTGCATTCTGTAACCAGGGTGTGAGAGTTCAAAAGGTTTTGTTTCTTAAGCTGGCATGCTTTGCTTTTACAGGGAGGGGAAGATGGAGCAGAGGCTTGGGTATCGATCAAAGCCCATCCATAATTATGCAGTCCTTCAAATACTCTGGCCCCAATTCAAGATTTCTAAATATTGACAGCAGTCCCTTAAATTACATCTTGCAACAAATTTGTAACCACCGATGCTGGAATAACATTAGAGTTGCATGCTCCATGCACGGAGTGCAAATGAAGCCTGGCTGGTGGGTATTGAGATGAACACCCCAATCCACAGTCCACTCAACCATAAATGAGTGGATTGAAGCAGGTCCCAACTATATTGTAATTTAAATTGGCTTTCACCTAAGTGTTTCTGGTCTCCTGACATGTATGAAAGGCAAGTTCCATGGAGAAGATCAGGATTAAACTAGTGTAATGAATGTGGTCTGTTTCACTGTCAGCGTCTTTTGTGTTTGCTGACAGAGTATAATCCTATTGGATTAGGTGGGGTTTTGTTCTTGTTCCTGAGGGTTCAACTTGCAGAGAGGCCCTGACAGATCACATGTTAAAACCTAACAAGACCGCTGTGACATAACCAAACAAGTGATTTCCTTGAAGGACAAGCTTCCTAGAGAGTGGAAACAGAATTTCAAGACTGTGTGAAAAACCATTGGAGATGGAGACCTAGAGTCTGTGGTTTAGTCCAAAATAGAGTAGACCCACTGAAGCAATGCATCTGCTCCATCTGGGGAAAGCAATAGAATTTGGACCAGTGTATGGTTTTTTTTCATCTGCCAAGGCCAGCCCTATCACTAGGTTTCAAGCAGCCCAGGCTGAGGAGCAGAAATTAGCAGCAAAGTGGTTAGGTTGTGTGTACCGCAGGACTTTCCTTGACCTCCTAACCTCCCATCCCCACCAAAACAAAAAACAAAAGCAAAAAAACACCCTGAAGTGCCCTAAGGTTCACTTGTAGGGTGCTGTCCAGCTTCCAGTGCTGAAGTAAAATTCAACTGCTACTTTGGGCAACTTCTATACATGGAATGGGGGAAGGGCATCTTTACCACAGGCAGCAAAGTATCTTGGGCTGACAAACAGGCTTCACACTACATAATTATAGCACTATGAATCCACTTTAATTCCCATGGGAATCCTGAGATTGGCAGTTTAGGCAAGAATCATTTATGCTCACTGGCTGAAACTGGAATAAAGAACAGCTGAACATAAAAGTACCAGGACACCCAGTGATCCTACTGAAGTCTCAAAGTCTTGATTTATTTCCTGAAGCAAGAGGCTTTCTAATTAACAAGAGAAAGTCTGATATAAGGTGGATATAAGCCCAAATTTGTAAACCAAATATGTTGTAAAGAAAAAACAGGCACCCAAAGAAATGTAATACTTTCAGAAATGATGGTTATTATCCATATTAATCATCCATATTATCCATATTAACATATTGATAAGGCTGAAGGAAATTTGAAGTGAAGCAGATCATCAATTACACACACACACACACACACACACACACACACACAATGTATAGTTTTTAAGCCAGAAGACTGAATCATTTTGCTTAGGTACAGCCCAAATATTTTTATACCTGTGTGGCCAGTTTTGCCCCGTAGTTGTTAAACTGTCTCATGTGGCTCTGGAATAAAAGAATGGTCTGGGTGTGTCTTCAGTCTGTGCTTTCAGCAGACTTCGCATGTCTGTTTTCATTGCTGTTCCTGCACACTGTGTCTCTTATTCCTCTATTACTTGTCGAGACCCCATGCAAGTGCAGGGGGAGGTGGATCAGGGAGGTGGTGAAGTTTGGAAGCCACCCCAAGACCCAACAGCTTTTCTTCTTCTGCCTGGTATCACATCCAGCTGAGCTACAAGGAGTTGCTGCCAGCCTTGACATTCCCATGATTTACCCAGAACAGGTTTCTCCAGTTTAGGAATGAACAAAATGGAGCTGAGCTGTTCACTTTGCGAGTTCTAGTGCTGACTGACTGCAGAAAGTTTTCTAACTTATCTTTGCTTGCTGCCTCTTCTTCTCTTCTTGGAATGCTAACCTTTCATCCCAGCAAAAATTATACAGGAATGAAACTATGGGATGCCATTCCAGGGTCGGACAGCCTCTCTTCTCCCCTCAACCCAGGTCAGCAGCAGTCAACAATCTCTATTTTCTTTCTCTCTTTCTCTTTTTAAAGGTTTTGGAGATGGGGGCATGGTATTATAGAGTGAAACTTCAGTCACCCCTACCATCTTCATTCTCCAGAATGTGAGTGTCCCTAGGCCATTGTGAGCTTTTACCTTTTGGATGACAGCTTCCACAGTCCCTCAGCCAGAGATCACTCTAATGTGGGATTACCAGAAGTGAAGTTTTAAAAATCTAACTTTGCTGAGCTCTGTATGTGTGAACTCCCAGGAGTACTCTGAGAAAGGAAAGTTGCAATTATGACTGTCTGAAGTGTCACACACCCATTCATAACAGCACATCCAATCCCACCCTATGCAAAGGGAAAGAAAGGAACAATGTTATGGCAACTACAGCCACTGAAGCCTGTAGCTCTTCCATACTACACCCTTATAGTGGTATGATTCCACTTTAACTGCTTTAGTTCCATCCTGTAGAATCCTGAGATTGCAGCTGGGCCAGAGACTCCAAAGGAATTCTAAATTCTAAAGGTCCCTCCCTCAACTGCAAATCCCAGAATTCCATAGGACTGAGGCAGGGATTGACTAGGAAGTGGCTAAGGAACAAGTCAGTTGCTTTTTCTTTTTTCACATATTTCTGGAATGGTTGTTTGGTAGAGTGGCCCCGGGATCATAGAGGTATGGATGAGTGGAGGAACAAAAGTGCTGTACCCCTGCTCCAAGCAACACCTTGACCCATTCAAGACTGATAGGACTATCATTGCTAAGCTAGGGAATGCAACTTCTAATGGCAGAGGTAATAACAGCCCAACATCAGACTGATGGCTGGATATCCATTTGCAAACATGCGTGGTTTCCCCACCACCACCACCTCATTACAACGAAAGAATGATGCAGTAACCTTTGGTTTGCAAAGGAAGATATGAAGAGTTTCCCATCACCTTTCCACAACTATAATGAGCTTCTGAACATTTCATTTCTATCTTGCCCTCTTAAAGATGGCTCAGAGCAGCATACATGGGGCACACAGACAGTGTCCCATGCAAGCACTGACTACCTAGCCAAAACCTAAATTTATACATTAAAAAGCTATGGGCCTTGGGGCTGTTCCTCAAAAAACACCCTCTTTGTGCCGTGTGGGTGAGCCCTCCTAGCTGGAGTGGCACGGAAGGGAAATAAACAAAGAGTGCCTACATTGCACAGCACTGGAGACAGCAGCACGGAAATCTTTCCACCTGAACCCCTCTTTTACCCCTGCAGTTTGAATGAGTCTAACAGCTGGAATGCCATGCATTTGTTAGTTAATAAGTCAGGCTGTGGATCATAAGAGAAATGTTGGGAGATTTGGGAAGCAACTGGGGAAGAAGAGGAAGCAAGAGACACCTCTCTCCTTCTGCGCTGAGCCCCTAGCCAGCGATGGGGCCCCCAGAGCAATTGCTCCGACTGGACCACTAATAATCCCACCCTACCAATAACAATGGAGGATATGTTTGGCAAGTTGCAGTCCTAGGCAGACTTACTTTGAAGTAAATCCCATCAAACTAAATTGGACTTACTCTTAGGTAACCATTTGATATAGGCCTTTAAAAAAAATACAGCTGTGTCCTGGGTAATGATATGCTTTCAGCTTAACATTCAGATGTGCAGGCTGCAGGGAATCTAGAATGCTAACTTACCATCTGATCTGTGTTTATAGTGGCTTATGAGATTTTTTTTTAAACAAAAAAACCTGTTCTCTGAATGAATGAGTATCACTGAGCTGTCAGTGCCAGGTACAGAGATTGGCTGGCTCACACGTGCTGACATTTGCTGGCTGGAAGCCTTTGAGAGTTTACACTCCAGAAGTGCTTTGATGATCTCAGCCCTGCTTTGCATTGCCTTGCTTTTTCTCCATAGGAGCCTTTGTCGTAACCCTCTTCTCCTGCTCTCAGTACTTCAAAGTACTTTCTGTTCTCTGTCTTTGGGTTGCAACATGGATCTGACTTTCCAGGATAACACCCAACATTGGCAGTACTTGTGATACCTGCTGCTGTTGGGAAGCTGGGACTGATACTGTCTATCAGTGGCTCTGGGAGCATATAACATGAACTGGAACTGATTTTGGAGCTCTTAGCAAAAGAACTACCATTTATTTTCAGTCACGGGAGGTGGAAGTAAACCAGGTAGTCGTCTGACCCAGTCTCCTGAACAAGATACTCCCTGTAGACTAAGGGAGCATCTTGTATGCAAAGTCCAGGGCTCAATTTTCTGCTCTTGGGGGTGGGTACATGGCTTCCAAAAATGCAAAACAAACAGTAGATGGACATCCACCTCTGGTTTGGGAAAATAATGGGTTTTTGTTTGCTTGCTTCCTTGTTTGTTTAAATGTTAAACAGTGCAGCAGGGCAAAGTTATGAGTGAGTTGATTCACCTTGGGGCTTCCAAAAGAAGCAATGCACTCTTTTGAAAGAAAAAGGGTGGTCTGAAGAGTTGATAGACATGCTGCAAAAACAACCTTGGGGGCTCCATGCAGCCCCATGGCCACACTTCTCTCCCCACCCTATGTATCCAAACATACAGCTGCAAAGAGGAGTCCATGATGTTGACAGTGGAGAATTCCAGGAACATTCAGCTGATAACAGCAACCATGTCCAAGTGGGTTGTGAGGCAAGAGATGAGGAATGAGTGAATGACTGGATCAATGAATAAGGTGGATTCTCCTTAGCTTAACTCTGTCTCTTGCTTGACAGAGGACTGGTCTCTGTTTGAAGGCTTATTGGAGGATGGTCTCCAGTTTGGAAGGGCCCTCTCTTTTGAAGATCTGTCCAATTCGAGATAAAGAACCATGAAAATAGGGAGAGCAGAAAGACCTTTAAACCTGTCCTGAAATCTAAGCCTCTGGACAGTAGACTGAGCCGGCAGGCACATAAGATGACCTGAAACCCCTTCATATGAGACTCTTATAGCACTGTGATGTCATGGCTGCATCCTATGAAATTCTGGGGTTTATAGTTTGGGCAGAGGTACTTGAGGAGCTCTCTGGCTGGGAATTCTAGAGACTTCTCCTTCAACTCCAAATCCCAGGATTCCACAGGATGTTGCCATGGCAGTTGAAGTGGAATCAAAGTGCTATAATTGTGTAGTGTGAAAAGGTCCCTGGTCATGGTCTTCCCCACTGTGATGGCCTCTGGCCCCTCTCTATACTGCAAACCCCAGGATTCCATAGGATGTTCAAAGTGGAATAATAGCACTATAACAGCGTAGTGCAGAAATGGCCTAAGAGTGAGAGACCTCTGGTGGTCAATAGCCCTGTTCCGGTCTTGCAGACTCAGGGCTTTGGCTTCCTAGATTGAGTCTATCCATCTGTAATGCAGTCTTCTTCTTTTTCTACTGCCTTCCACTTTACCAAGCATTATTGTCTTTTAGAATCATAGAGCTGGAAGGGACCACAGGGGTCATCTAGCCCAACTCCCTGCCATGCAGGAAAACACAACAAAGCACAGGAACACACAACTAAAGGATGCCCATCCAATCTCTATTTAAAGATCTCCAAACACAGAGAGTCCACCAGACTCTGAGGCCATCTATTCCACTGTTGAACAGCTCTTATGGTTTTAAAAAAATTCTTCCTAATGTTTAGGTAGAATCTTTTCTTGTAATTTGAATCCACTGGTTCCTATTCTAGTCTCTGGAGCAGCAGAAGACAAGCTTGCTCCAGCTTCTATATATGTGTGTTTATGTGCCTTCAAGTCATCTGTCAACTTATGATGACCCCATGAATATCAAAGAGTTATCTTAGGCAAGGAACATTTAAAGGTGGTTTTGCTAGTTTCTTCCTCTGAAGTATAACCTTGCTTCGTTGGTGGTCTCCCATCCAAGCACTAACCAGAGCTCACCCTGCTTAGCTAACCAGTTCAGATGAGATCTGGTGCTTAAATCAAGGTATAGTACATCTATAGTACTACTCTGATCTAGCAAGTTTGTAACTCTGTAAATAAGAGAGAAAGAAAGAGAAAGAGAAAAAGAGAGAAGATTAGGCTGACATGACTTGTTTTTGAGAAACTTGACAGTTTCAGTTTAATCATGTTGGTTTCTAGGGAGATTTCAGGCCTGATTTGCTCTTGGATTCTTTTATTTGTCTTCTTGGTAATCCATGATATCTGCAGAACTCTCCTCCAGTTCTATATTTCAAATTAGTTATTTTCTTCCTATCAGCTTTCTTCAGGGTCCAGCTTTCACAACCATATATAGAAATCAGAAGCACAATGGTACGGGTAATCCAGAATTTAGTATTCTATTATATATTTCACACTTGAGGATCTTGTCTAGTTCCTTCAATAGCTGCCCTTCCAAGTCCTAGACATCTTCTGACTTTGACTGCAGTCTCAGTTCTGATTAATGACTGAGCCAAGGTATGGAACATCCATAACTATTTCAGTGTCTCCATTGACTACGTTAAAGTAATGTAAATCCTCTTTGGTCATTATTTTTGCTTTCTTAATATTAGCTGTACTGTAATCCTGCTTTTGTACCTTCTTCCTTGACTTTATTAATAGTCATTCCAAGTCTTTGCTTTTTCTGCTAGTAGTATGGTATCATCTGCCTATCTTAAATTGTTGATATTTATCTCTCCAGTTTTCATATCTCCTTTCTCTGAGTCTCATCCAACTTTCTGCATGATATGTTCTGCATATAAATTAAACAGATAGGGGTGATAAAGGTAGCCTTGCCTGACCCCTTTGCCAATTGAAAACTATTCTGTTTCTCCACCTGGTGTCCTGACGGTGGCCTCTTGTCCTGAGCATCAGGTGAATTAAGTGTCATGGCACAGTATAGAACAATATATAGTTTTTCATGATCTACACAATCAAAGGCTAAGTTATAATATATAAAGTACAAACACATTTTCTTCTGAAATTCCTTGTTGTGACCCATTAGCCAATGTATGTTTCCAAAATGATCCCTAGTGCCTCCTTCCTTTTCTGAATTCAGTTTGGACAATTGCACACCACAGAACTATCAAAATATGCCATATCCACCCAGCTGAACATTAAGCAACTGCCTCCTCTAAGACAGGAAAACAATTCTATTTCATCTTCACTGTGACTGCTACTGCAATATTTAAAAACAGTCTTAAGATCGCTTACTCTCAAGCTTTTTTTTTTTTAATGTGTCTTCAGTTTCACCTGAAGGGAAAGCATTTAATCCTGTTTGCAACTTTGACTCTTTTGCAATGAAGAAATTCCCACAGAAATGCTTCTTATTCAAATATTTCAAATCACTTCACCCACTGTTGACTTGCAGTAAGTATCTTCTGGGGGCGGAATATCTGCAATCTTGATTAACACACTATAAAGTTGCACAACTTTTGAGAAAGGAAGCAAACCTGACACTGAAATGTCAGGTTATTCAGTAAACAGGCTGGAACTGCTCAGTTTGGGCAGAAGCATAGAGTACCTTGAATTGCTTAGGACCAGCAGGGATCAGGGTCCTGATTCTCCAGTTTTCTTTGGTGCTTCCCTTTTGGCATTGTCAGTGTGTATGGACCAAGCTGATCTCTGGTTTACTTTTAAGGAAGGCCTCTCCTGGGACTAAAACGGCTGGGGGCAATATGGCAAAATTTCACCCATTCACCCAAGGGATGAAGGAGAAGCATTGCCAACTAAAGAAAAGACATTAACAGGTAAAAAAAAATTCAGGGTGTGGGATATGGTAGGGGCAACTCTCCAAGGTGAAGGGGAAAGTGCACCCCCAACCCCCGGTAGTCCCCACTCTCCCAATTTTAGGGAATATCCTGATTGAGTTTAACTTCCTCCAGTTTATTCCAAAGTGAAGATTTATTCTCAGGCCCAACTTGAGGCAGAATGAGTTGGTTGCCTAAGGAAGGACATTTCTGGTATAATGAAAAGGCAGTACATTCTTTCATTATCAATGCATTACTATTGTGTTTTTCCTGCTAGGGAAGAAGCACATGATGGATTTTCTGCCTGAAAGGGCCAAACTAATGTGAGTGGCCCTGGGTGCTGTTATGTGCCTTGATTTAGGGATGGCACCATTTCAACTTAGAAAATGTTATTTGGGCAATCTTTCTGCCATTCAGATAGGTATTAACTGGGGGAGAGGGCTCTTCTGTATAGTCAGGAAACTTGAAGGAAATCTTTCTCACAATAATGCAAGCATGAGAGTTCAAAAAACCCTCTTTAAAGTGAGCTGAAGGAGGCAAATCAAGCAGAATATTGTTTTCTCAATCTAAATGTCAAGTAGTTTTCCTGAAAAAGAATGAGTTGGCATATTGGGAAATCAGCTGGGTATCATATGCCCTGTTGCCATTGTTTTTACTTGTTTAAGCTTCACATCCTGTAAGTGACCAAAGGTCCTGTAGTCTTGAGGATGGGAGTGTCAGCTGTCAGAACCAGGGCCAGGGTGATCCAAGCCAGGGCTGTGACAATCAAGGTCTATATCTCCAACCTTCTTAGAGAATGCAGCACCCTTCTAAACTTTTGTCCCCCACTGGCTTTCTCTCCCACTTTGTCTCCCTCTACTGCTGTCCCTAAATCCACTCCACTTCAGAGATAGGGCAAAGCATGGATTTGTTTATTCAGTGACTATGTCACTGGTGGTAGCGAGTATAATCCAGTTCAGAGCAAAGACACTCTATTGAGACAGATCTTACAAAAATAGAAAACAATTCTTTGTTTAACACACTATCTGGGTAAAAGGTAGATGGTCAATTAAGGATCAGTAGCCAGCACAACACTTGTATCTGTCAAAACCAGCAAATACTTTATTTTTCTCTCACACGCACTCTCAGGTGTATTTCTCTCAGCTCCAAACACACACTACTGAACCCCAACACTGTTTGTCAGTGAAATTTCCCTTACTCACTCCCCCATCTAGCCCCTCCCTCTGGCTCTCCTGGGTTCCATTTTCAGCAGCCAATCAATTTAAATTGCAGGGGTTGCTAGGGTACTCCATTTCTAAGCCCCTCCTCGGGGTTTATCACAGGGAGGAGTGAGAGAGCCTGGACCTGAGAGACAGCTGTGCGTACACCTCAGCTGGTTATCAGCCTTGCAACACTGGTACTCCCAAGTGAGTCTCAGTTTCTCACCTGCAAAATGGAAAAGAGCAGTGGAGACAATGAGGATTGCAGAACACACTAGGCTAAGCTTACTTAATTGAAAACTTATATTGAAATGAGTTTAATTCCATAGGGAATGTGTAAAGATGAGACCCAGAAAAGAAGGAACAGGAAGTTTTCCTTGTAGGAAAAGAACAACTGTTTTCTCTTTGTTGGAAAAAGAGCCAAGCCAAGGAAACTCACAAAGTCTGAAACAGTTTCTGCCTTGGAGGCAGAATGTTTTAAGGATAATGGAGGAAATGCAGCCTGTACTAACCTTGTGTGCTGGTTGCCCAAGCAGGCTCTGTAGAATGAAATTGCTCTTGCTATAAACTTTGGGCATGTAATTAGCACGTGTGGCTGACCCTGCTTGGCTGTGCCATCAAAGCCATTTGCTTCCAACAACAGCCAGAAAGCCTGTATTAACATGTGCTGCATGTAACCACAGCAGTCCCAAGCATTAGAACTGCACTGCAGAATCAGAGAAAATATTCAGTTCTTCTGTCTGAAACCATAACAGCTATTTATTCCCACCCAGAAGACTACAAGAAGGCAGGATGGCAATAGTCTCTGGATGGGAAGGCTGGCAGTTAGTGCTCCTCCCTACCCCTTCCATCCCCCCCAAAAGGCAGGCTCAAATTTGTCAGCTATCAGCACCTATTGAACAGCTGTTCAGTCCATCTTGATAGTTCAATATAGCTTGGATTTTTTTAAAAAAAACTGTTCAAGCTAGTATCCCTTAGCGCTTCTTGTGTCAGTTATAAAAACATTGTGAAAGAAGTGTTTTTGTTTTATTTGTCCTAAAGCCTATTGTCATCTGATTCCATTGGATATCCCCATTTTCTACAATATTGGAATGGAAAAAGAACACACAAATAATGGTGCTGTGAACCATCTTGGGCTGTGTAACCTGTCTGGGGATGACAAGGCAGGGAAAGATTTTTCAAGCTTGCCTGACGGTTAGAGCTGAAGCAATATGTGTACAATTCCTTTTGATTAGCTATTTTTCCTCACATAAAGGGATTTTCTCAGGGACACCTGCCTCTGCAATCAGACTTGCAAATCAAGCTTACCTTCTAATGACCAATTATATAAAATAAAGCATGCTAAATGCTAGATACACAGGTAAGAAAAATCATCTGCTGTAACAAACAGACTTTTTTTTTCACTATATGAAGGAGCACCTCTGCAAAACTTTTGATAAATGTATAATCTAGTTTGACCCTGAGTGAGAAATAGTTGTGACAGAGCCCTCTTAGTCACTGCCTCCATTACAGACCTTGGAAACTTTTTTTTTTAACTACATTTCCCAGAATAACTATTGAAATCCCCTGAACTCCCAGTGATCATGCTAGCTAGAGAATTTCGACAACTACAGTCCAAAATACCAGCTGATTGATTAACTGTTTAGTTAATATATATTCAGCATTGATTTGAACACATCTGTTTTTGACGATTTATCCAAGCAGGGTTAGTAACACATGCCATTTGCACACCTGAGAAGTTTGTTGCAGCATCAGTCTCATCTGGAGAGGCCACTGCATGTGAATACAAATTGTGAGCCAAGATCTTGGTGTTGCCCCCATTGCATCGTTATAGAAGTTTGATGCCACTTTAAGTGCCATGGCTTCATCCTATGGAATCTTGGGATTTCTAGTTTAGTGAGGTTCTTACATTCCCTAGGACTATAGCACTTCAGCTGTGTGGCAGAGAATTTTAAATACCTCATATAATTGCAGATCACAAGATTCACTTAAAGAGGTATCAAAGTGCTATAATAGTGCAGTATGAATACACCCCTGTTGTCAGAGCATGAAGCTCCTCTACTCTTTCATGGTCACTCAGAAGGTGAATATGCAAAGCACCTTTGAAACAGAGAGAAAGACATCTGTAGCATAAGTTTTCATAGACTGATGCCATTTCCGCATGAGACTGTTATAGCGCTATGATTCCACTTTGAACATCCTATGGAACCCTGGGGTTTGCAGTTTAGGGAGGGGCTGGCCGGCCCTTCCCTAAACTGCAAACCCCAGGATTCCATAGGATGTTGAAAGTGGAATCATAGCGCTATAACAGTCTCATGTGGAAATGGTCTGAGTCTATTTCGTCAGATGCATCAAACTCAGCCTACAAACCTCTCTCTCTGTTAGGCTCAAAGGTGCTACAAGATCCCTTTGCATACTAATCCAGACCAACATGGCTATGTCTGTGAATTCTACACAGAAAGTGAAAAACAAAACTCTTGCAAAAACAGAAAGAACTTGATGATATTCTGCTTCCAGCTGGGAAACTACACACTTATATTACCCAGTCTTGGTCTGGTCTACTTGCCTGGCTGTCATTGAGGTAAATACGTAATACCTTTCTTTATGAAACTATCTCCTACTGAACAGATGGAGAAAGGCAAGATGATAACAGTGCAATGCTTCTATACTGGGCTTCTAGACTGAACAATGCAGTCACCTTGCCTCCTTCACAGAACTGGGAGAAAGAGGAGTCCACGATGGGTGGGTGTCCAGATAGCCATTGGTAACCAACCTGTTTTCCCATTGCCTCTCATGCCCTCCCACCACACTTAACAACAGAAAACCAGTTGAGAAAGAAAGACAAAACAGCTCCCCGGGACCTTTTGACTGCTAGGAGCCATCTGTCTAGAAACCTACAGAATTCTGATTCATATGCACTCAAGCGCAGCCTCTCCCTGCACACCCACACACAAAAGAGGCCTATTAGACTTTATTTAGCAAACTGTACCTGAGAGTTCAGAGCATTTCAAGTGCAAGCTCCATGACATTATACAACAGTGGCCTCTCTTTCTCTAGATCCTTTCTTGAACTGCTAGGAGAAGGGCTACTGATGTCTCCTTTTAAAATAAGAAGATAACCAAGAGCTTGAAGTTGCTCTGGATATTAATCAGAATTCTGTGCATGATGGATGCAACATTTTGCAAGGGTGGGCAGCTAGAAGGTGGGTCTGGGGATTCCTCCAGGTATTTTGGACTTCAGCTTCCAGAAGCCTTAGTCTGCTCAGTTAATGGTTAAGGGTTTTAGGAGTTGGTAGTGAACACTCCCTGGAAGTCCAAAGATTTCTTATCCCTTACATACGCGCTAAGAAAGTGGCACAAGATTATTTGAAATTTAAGTTGTAAAATTATGGATTTCTCTGTAATATTGGGCTCTAGCTGCGTGTATTTGGTTGCAGTGTGCACACTCCCCCGCTAGTAAATTGTGCAAATGTCAGTGGGCCATCCCTGTTCAAACAGCAGATAATGTGCCTCTTACAGGCCAGCTCATAATTCTTCAGGAATATCGCCTTTCTCTTTATGGTGTCAGGTATTGACTCATGGCGAGGACACACACCTCTAAAGCTTTCCAAATGCTCTGCAAAATGGGTGCAGTTTCCTTCTGTCTCACACCATCTCATTATGCTGCTTATTATCCCATCCTGTCAGTTAAGGATCTAAAATGCTTCCTCAATTGAAGACACTCCTGCTGGGTGTAAGTAACTGCTAAGTTTTGGTATCACTTCATTCTCAGAAAGGAGGAAGGGACCAATGTAAATCATGTGATGGAGGAAGATGCGAGGCAGAAAAATTAGGCTTTCAGGGGCTGTTCTGAACTGTCCAAAGGGAAATCCACACACCCACACACCCTGCCCTCTGAAGACTGTGTGGATTGTCTGATAAATCTAAAGAGCTGGCCCTTTTAGCCACCTCTAGAAAAAAATATTCAAAGTGGCATACATTTTAAATCCATTTGTATGGAATAGCTTATTAGGCACCTAAACTATACATAGATGGGTGATTTGTGGCCCTCCAACTGCTGTTGGATTGTAGCTCCCATCATCTTTCATCATTGCCCATGCTGGCTAGGGTTGCTGGGATTTCGAGCTCAACAACATGCAGAAGACTAGACATTTCCAAACTGTAACCTAAGCCAGCATTAGGAGTTCTGTGTCCCTTCAGGTGGAGCCAGAGAGCAATTGCTATCATCCCTCAGCATTGGCTATGCTGGCTAGGAAACCTGACAGTTGGAATCTAAAACATCTGGGGGATTACATGATCTACAACCATGAACTGTACCATTAGGCATGGTGAAAGCATGCCAAAAAAAAAAAAAGGGAGGAGTTTCTAGAAACTTTCTGAAATTGTGACAAAACTAAATGACTGTTCCTTCAATTCTGTTTCTACTTATCTGGGAATAAATCCCATTGAACTCAACAACAGGAGTATAATGTGCTAAATTAGTAAACAGAAAGGTGACTGAAATTCCTATGTTTGGAGGTCCCGGGGATCAGGGGATTCTTTTATAAGGGTGTCATAAGCCAAGCTAAGAAATAATATTCCGTAGGCATTTTATTTACTGATTTGTATGTGTTTCTCCAGCAGAGGGGGCAATTTTATCACTGATAAGTAGCCTATTAGCTGAGCAGAGGCTTGAGAGCACAGGAGGTTAAAGCAGGGATTCTTCATACTAGCACAATGGGATGTTGCAGGGCAGGCCACACTGATCCAATATCTGTTGGATTATGGACTTTGTCCATGAAGTTGGGAGCTTATGCTATGACAAATCTCTTCTTTGAAGTGGCACAAGAGTCTCTGCTACTTTTTTCAAGGATGCCACTGATGTTAGAATTTTAGGGCACACTAAAGTCCTCTGTTTGGTTGAATAGCTCCCAGAGAGATAGCCAGCTGTGTTAGGCCTACATCCAGTTGTTAGTCACAACTAATAGTGGACCAATGAATCAATGGCATCTCTTTCCATTGTGTCAACTCGCCAAGATCACATTGATTCAGGGGCTCTAATACAGTTGATATTAACAACTGGATTTTGGCCCTAGTCCAGAGATGGGAATTATGTGGCACTCCAGATGTTGTTGGACTGAAACTCCCAACACTCTTCACCATTAGCTATACTAGGATTACTGAGAGTTGCAGTCAGGCAACATCTAGAGGGTCACATCCATGCCTCAAGCCATTTCTCCAAAAATAGAATCCAGATGTTGACTATAACTCCTAAAAACTCATGTTGTCATAAATACATTACTTTTTATGATTCTTTTAAAGTATCTTCTGAGGTAATATTATTTCTAAAGAACCAGTCACTCTTCACCTGTTTTTCGAAGTCTGAGGCTTCTTTTTCCCCATTGTATGTGTGTGGTATATCCTCCTTGCTGCATAGAGCGAAAAAGCATAAAATCATTCTTCACAGTATATAGGATCAGCATTGTTTGGCAGTGGGGAGGGGGAGGAGAGTGTTTCCTTTTAATTCTGTGTTGCTGCAGTTTGGCTCCTTCCTGAACGGATGTCTCTTGGAAATCCATGGGATTATGTTGAATTTTAGCAATGGTCATCACATATTGTTTTTTTGCTAACAGATACTGCGGTTTTTAAATTAAGTTTGGGAGGTTTATAGAGGTTTAAAACAGAAACATTATGGGCCCTTTCACACTGCACAGTTATAGTGCTATGATTCCACTTTAATTTCTGCGGCAACATTCTGGAGTTCGTAGTTGAGGGAGGGACCTTTAGAATCCTCAGGCTGAGAGCTCCTCTGGTGCCTCTGACCAAACTACAGGCCCTTCCAGGATACCACAGGGTGCAGCCACATTTCAGTGAAAGTGAATCATAGTGCATTGTGGTGTGACAAAAGGACAGGCTGAGAAAGTAGGAACACCACCACTCCTCTGCCCTGCTTTTTACAGTTCTGGACATCAGCTGTTTTGATTTGGAGGCAGCCAGTCAGAGTTATCAACAATCAGATTCCCCAGCTGTCTAAGGAGAAAATCCAGACCATGGAAGCTGCTATTTCAGAGAATTGTAAATGGTTTTACATTTCTATTCCACTTTCCCTCTGAGGAGCCTGAAGTGGCATTTTAGCTTTGTAACTCTTCTGTGCAGTTGCTTAAACGTGAATGAATACCAACATCCCTGTGTGACATAATACAGCCTGGCTGCTACTGGGTCATCAAACTTCAAAATACCTATCTCCCCACCCTGTGGCTAATTCCTACATTTTTCCTGAAGTGTACACACCGGGCACTTAAGATGTTTTAGACCCAACCATTTAGAGTTTTAATCTCACAGACACAGTTAGCTGGAGTACCTACCTACCAATGCATGTAGAAGGGACTTAGGTTGGTTGCCAGTTCGTGTATACTTGCAGTCTGTGTGATGTTGAAATAAGATGCCAAACTGAACAGAGATTTAAACCTGGAATCTCAGCCCTCCACATTCAAGCTCAGTATGCTAGCTGAGGTTGCCTGTAGACCAGAGGCAAGCAACTGTGGCCTCCCAGATGTTTTTGCCTACAATCCTAGCCAGCAGAGTGGATGGTAAGGGATGATGGCAGTTACAGTCCAAAACCATCTGGTCAGCTTCAATTGCACACTCTTTCTGTGGACAATAGCTGCTTTCAAAATGCTTAAGCTGGACTGTAGATGAGGGTTACACAACGTGTAGGGCCCATCAGCCACAGCCAACGTACCAATGCTGAGGGCTTAATGTAAGTTGTAGCACAGCACCTGGAGGCCGTATGTTTCCCCAACTCCTGCTATAAGTTCATGCTTGAAGTGGCTAGGGGAACTGGGTACCAAGAATGAGGTTACAACTGGATCCTCTTTCTTGGCTCAGTTTACCAATTGCATTGCAGCAGCACGCCAATTGAATATCACTCAGGGGGACCCTATGGTGTGCCTGTGACGGAGTTTACTTGGCAAGATTAGTTTAGATGGGGCTTGCTATTGCCTTCTTTTTAGGCTGAGAGAGTATGACTTGCCCAAGACTGCCCAGTTGGTTTCCATGGCTGAGTGGTGATTTGAACACTGGTCTCCCAAAGTTGTAGCCCAAGGCCATTTCTGCACTAGCCTGTTATAATGCTATTATTCCACTCAAAGGCCCCTTCCTATATTCCATAGGACGTTGAAACTAGAATAATAGCACTATAACAGGCTAGTGCAGAAATGGCCCAACACTGAAACCACTACACTACGATGGCTCTCCCATATTTATATGTGCTAACCTTGCAGAAATCAGCGCTTCAGCCTTGGAGGCAAATTATAGCTATGCCTTAAAGACTGTAAAGAAAGACAAAATGCAATAGTTTTCATTAAAAATGTTGTAGTTAGATGGTGGCAAGGAAAAAATGCAGATGCCCTAATAAACAAGCAGCTAACAAAACAGTTCTGTTACACAGACATCCATACATTCATCCAGTGAATACATATCAAGCATCTACAGAGAACGGAGATTTTATATCCATGTATTGTACATTTAATAAACTGATAGCCTTATTCTGTGGACATTTACTCAGAAATAAGTTCCTCTGCATCCAATAGGACTTATTCCCATAAGATTGCAGTCTGAACGATACATGAAACAGCCTGGTGCAAAAGAGAAATGTAGATTAGAAAGGGGCAAACAGTTTTTCACCATGATCACAAATCAAAGGACACTTAAGCCAAAGAAAGCCCACTAAAGAAAAACAGCTTGAGAACTGCAGTTAAGGCTAAGTTGTTATTTAATGGCTAATATAAACAAGCTTGGCTGTAGCACAGTTCAGATTTGCCCAGCATTGGCCCTGGGAAGCTCAGATCATGGGTGAAGGTGCTCATCTTCTCTCCACTGCTGCCAGATTTTCTATATGGAAAGTGGGCTCTCTGCTCACAAGAATATCTTTATATCTTCCCAGTGGAGGATTTTACACTTATCCAATCGGTATGGCTATGCTTGCTCCATCTATGTTTATTTAAATTGTATCTAAAAGAAATCTTTGCAAAACTCATGGAAACGTTCCTAAGTATTGTAAAATAGCTCACTTACCAACAAAACCATGGTGAAAAACAGTCGTGTTTCAACTGGAATAAGCAAAAACAGCAGGAGACAAGGCAGGAGAGGTATAATAATACATTGATTCCACCACATATTCATAATGTTGTCAAGAACAGCCACGACAGATAAACATGGATTAACCCAAATGGCCACCTCCACACGCATATTCAAGGATATGGCGCACGTAGGGAAAGGGCAATAGCAGAGGTCAACAACTGGCTCCGCACATGGTGCCGCCGGCAACAGTTTGGGTTTTTGGAACACGGCCTGAATTTCCATGAACATGGGCTTCTGGCAAGGGATGGGCTGCACCTCATGAAACTTGGCAGGAATGTTTTTGCAAACAATCTCGCAAGGAGGATTCAGAGGTCTTTAAACTAAGTTCCACTGGGGAGGGAGACAATATTATTCAAGGCCAGGACTCGGCGAGCGCAGGGGGAAAAGGCCCAAATGATATCGGACAAGTAGCACAAGCGGCCAGTGGCGGGAGGAGTAGAAACTATAGTACAGGACTTGCAGGAAGGGCCCAGGGACTTAAGTGTCTCTACACTAATGCACGGAGTATGGGAAACAAGCAAGATGAACTTGAACTCCTAGTACAACAAAATAAATACGATTTGATAGGCATCACTGAGACCTGGTGGGATGTCTCATGATTGGAATGTAGGAATAGAGGGGTATAGCCTGTTTTGTAAAAACAGACCAAACAAGAAAGGAGGAGGAGTAGCCTTGTTTGTCAAGGATGTTTTCACCTGTGAAGAGATCCGTGACTTAAACCCAGAAAGCCAGGTCGAGAGCATCTGGGTAAGAATTAAGGGAGCGAGAAACAATAGGGATATTCTGGTGGGGGTTTACTACAGACCTCCAACCCAGACTGAGGACCTTGATGACGCCTTCCTCAACCAAATGACTGCACATTCAAAAAGGAGAGATACAGTAATAATAGGAGATTTCAATTACCCGGATATATGTTGGCAGTCAAACTCTGCCAAGACAGCAAGGTCCAGCAAGTTTCTTGCTTGTCTTGCAGACAATTTCATGGTCCAGAAGGTGGAAGAGGCCACAAGGGGATCAAATATTCTAGATCTGATCCTGACCAACAGGGATGACGTTGTTAATGAAGTAGAAGTGGTTGGATCTTTAGGGGGGAGTGACCATGCCCTCTTGGAATTTGGCATTCAGTGGGAAGGAGAAGATAAGTGTAGCCAGACACTCATCTTAGATTTTAAAAAAGTGGACTTCTGTAAAATTAGGGAGCTGCTGGCTGGAATTCAGTGGTCAAGAATAGTGAAAGGGAAAGGAGTTCAGGAGGCATGGGAGTTCCTTAAAAGGGAGATACTGAGGGCACAGTCTAAAACTGTGCCAATAAGGAGGAAAAATGGAAGGCATCTGAAGAAACCAGAACGGTTGACTAAAGAACTCTCAGTTGAGCTAAGTGTTAAGAGAAACATGTACAGGAAATGGAAGAAGGGGGAAACCACCAAAGAAGAATTTAAGCAAGTAGCCAGGAAATGTAGGGAGGAGGTCAGAAAGGCTAAAGCACAGAACGAACTTAGGCTGGCCAGAGACATCAAAAACAATAAAAATGGCTTTTTTAAATATGTCCGTAGCAAAAGGAAAAAGAAGGAGACGATAGGGTCGCTGAGCAGAGAAGATGGCGAACTACTAACAGGGGGAAGAGAAAAGGCAGAACTACTTAACACCTTCTTTGCCTCATTTTTTCCCAGAAGGATACAAGCACTCAACCTGGCAGTTGGGGAGCAGGTGAGGAAGCAGGGGAAATGCGGCACATAATAGGTAGAGAGGTGGTACAGGAATACGTGGCCACACTGGATGAATTCAAGTCTCCAGGGCCAGATGAATTGCATCCTAAGATATTAAAAGAACTGGCAGAGGTCATTTCGGAACCGCTTTCTATAATCTTTGAGAAATCTTGGAGGACAGGAGAAGTTCTGGAAGAGGGCAGACTGGAAGAGGGCAAATGTTGTCCCCATCTTCAAGAAGGGAAAAAAAGAGGACCCAAATAGTTATCACCCAGTCAGCGTGACGTCAGTACCCGGAAAGATCCTGGAGCAGATCATTAAGCAGTCAGTTTCTAATCACTTAGAAAGCAACGCGGTAATCACGAGAAGTCAACATGGATTTCTCAAAAATAAGTCATGCCAGACTAATCTTATCTCTTTTTATGATAGAGTTACTAGCTTGATAGATGAAGGGAATGCTGTGGATGTAGCATTTCTCGATTTCAGTAAGGCCTTTGACAAAGTTCCCCATGACATTCTTGCAAAGAAGCTAGTAAAATGCGGGCTGGACAGGGCTACTGTTAGTTGGATTTGTAATTGGTTGACCGACCGAACCCAAAGGGTGATCACGAATGGCTCTTTTCATCCTGGAGAGAAGTGACCAGCGGGGTGCCACAGGGTTCTGTCCTGGGCCCAGTGCTGTTCAATATCTTCATCAACGACTTGGATGAAGGAATAGAGGGCATGCTCATCAAATTTGCAGATGACACCAAATTGGGAGGGGTTGCTAATACGCCAGAGGACGGGATCAAAATTCAAAATGACCTGGATAGATTGGAGAGCTGGGCCAAAGCTAACAAACTGAAATTCAGCAGTGAGAAGTGTAAGGTCCTACACTTAGGTAGAAAAAATGGAATACAGAAATATAGGATGGCGGACATGTGGCTGGATAGCAGTTCGTGTGAAAGGGATCTAGGAGTTTTAATAGACTACAAGCTGAACATGAGTCAGCAGTGTGACGCGGCAGCCAAGAAAGCCAACGCAATTCTCGGCTGCATCAATAGGAGTATGGTGTCTAGATCGAGGGACGTACTGGTACCACTCTACTCTGCTTTGGTTAGACCTCATCTTGAATACTGTGTCGAGTTCTGGGCATCCCAATTCAAGGAGGACATAGTCAGGCTGGAGCAGGTCCAGAGGAGGGCAACCAAAATGGTGAGAGGTCTGGAAGCCATGCCCTATGAGGATAGACTTAGAGAGCTGGGTATGTTCAGTCTGCAGAACAGAAGGTTAAGAGGGGGACATGATAGCCATGTTTAAATATTTGAAGGGATGCCATGTAGAGGAAGGAGAGGGCTTGTTTTCTGCTGCTCCAGAGACCAGAACAAGGAGCAATGGATTCAAGCTGCAGGAAAGGAGATTCCACCTGAACCTCAGGAAGAACTGGAATATGCCGCCTCGGAGTGTGGTGGAGTCTCCTTCTTTGGAGGTTTCTAAGCAGAGGCTGGATGGCCATCTGTCGGGAGTGCTTTGAGGGTGTTCCTGCATGGCAGGGGGTTGGACTGGATGGCCCATGTGGTCTCTTCCAACTCTACATTTCTATGATTCTATGATTCTATGATTTTTTACCTTGTTGGATTTTATGCCTATCTTTAAAGCCATGCAACCAAAACTGTGCAAACAAGCTTTGGATTGTGCATAACATTGACTTGCAGCTCTTTTCAGTATAGATGGTGCTGCTGATTAATTCAGCTTTGTTTTGATTCATAATGTGTCCATCTAGTGGTGGAGCTCAGAATGTGTGGAGCGGGGGGGCAGAAGGGGCGGGGCTACAGCACAAGGGGCGTGGCCAGGGTGCGTTCATAGCAAGAGACCTGGTGGGTTACATGTTGGGATAATAATGTAAGCACAAAGTGGAGGGAAACAAGCATTCCCTGAAGTTTTTCTCTTTCTCCCCCACAAATACTTTATTTTTCCCCCTTCTGAGTTTAAAACTCCCATGAGAACCTTACCTACTTGACAAGGTCCCTACAGTGCTTACATTGAGGCTCTAACGATGTGTAGAGATTTATTTGTTATGACTTTCTTGGAACCTTGAATGTGTGAACGGAATTAGAAAGGACATGGGGGAACAGCTGTAAACTGGAAGGAGGGTCATGTAGAAAAGTAGTAGGTGGAGGGAGGAAATAACTGCACTTTTCCTCTGCCATTCTCTTTCCCCCTCACTTTTGAAAGTCTTCCAGGTTATGTATGAGTCATTTTTGGAATTACAAGGGCCCTGGATAATGTTGTCTTCAATATGTAAATGTCTTGTGTTTTCCCACTGTTTCTTCCAGCTTTTTTTTTTCTTACCACAGAAAATCCATTAAGGGGGGGAAATACAGTGTTATTTGTCTGTTCAACAAGGAAGCACTGACCCCGTCCAGCCATTGTTCTCTTTCGCAAACTCCAAGAGCAGAAACACAGAACAAAGCTACTGGAGCAGGTGTGGAGAAATGACTTATTAAGTCATATTTGCCTCCTGCTTTTTCTCCAATAGGTTCAAGGCAGCGTACATGGCTCTTTTCCCTCCTTACTTTATTTTCACAACAGTTTTGTGGAGTGGGTCAAGCTGAAAAAGAGTGACTGCCCCAAAGTCATCCACTGAGTTTCATGGCTCAATGAGGCACCTGAATCCAGCCCTCTTCAGTCCCACCCTTGCAGCTGAAGTACATTTCCATTCGAAAACTGCAGACTTTCCCTCACCATGTTTGACAGCTGTCTGGTGGCAACCTGGATTTGAAGATCTGGGTCTGCTACCATGCTGTCTAGTTCTAACCTCAAAATGAGTTCTTTAGAATCAAAATGTAAGAAGAGTCAATTGCTGAGGCCATTCATTATTTGACATGACTGCAGTACAGTAATTTACATTGCTGTACCAGATTATACCTTTATGTCACTACCTATTACCTCTATATACAACTCAAAAACCATAGGTGTTCCAGATACTCTTGCACATAATTGCTGGCTAAGTCTTTTTCACTACTTTGACCGCAACCCACCTGGCAGATCAACACTTTCAGTTCTGAAATTTAAAGGGTTCAGACTTCTCTACGAAACTTTATGTTTGGATAGGACCTGAGATCATTTAATGGCAAAGTAAAAGAAATGGGACTTTTTGTAAATGTGGAATGGATTTGTATGTTTGCACTCCCTAAATTAACTGAACCAAACGTGAGCCCAGTAAATCAAAGCGAATGACAAAATCCAAAGCAATCCTTAGCACATTTAATTGGGAGTGAGTCTCAATAAGCCCATCTGGGACTTTCTTCTGTGTAGACATGCACAAGCTTACACTGCAAAATCACTTTTATAATGCAGTACTGGCCTAAATCTTAATTGCTAATCCCAACTGTAGTAAACCATACCCTCCAACATTTCGGAGATGAAAACTGGAATACCTGTGGCCAAGCAGCATCTGAGCATGGTAAAAATAATATGGCCAGACAACAAGTGGGGGAAAAATAATTAAAGGGGAATTAAAGGGAAGGGAATTAAAAATAATTAAAGCTACTAAGTGAAGCAAAGAAATGCTGGAATTTATGTACCAACTTTAGGAAAGCCTCCCCCAAAAAAGGGAAAAAATGAACCCAGTGGAAAGAATAAGAGGCTGATCCTCCCCGTTTCTCCCTGCTACTGAATTAACTTAGTGCAAACTGTATTTGCACTTTGAGCTCAGTTTGCAGCAACTGAAGTAAGAGCAAAGAAGGCAAACGGAAGGAGGAGAGTGAAACTGGGGCATTTTTAAAAGCAGCTGAAAAATGGGATAGTGTAGTATTAATTGACACTATCCCTGCCAAATTGGGGCAAGTGGAGGGTATGTTAGACTCACTGAATCAACTGCTGAAGGATAAAGCAACACTCATGTAAATCTCATTGTTTTATGGGCCTACTCCAACTGGGACTGGCAGTTAGATTTACTGCATTGCTGAGATACTGCATTGCGGAGGTGTAGCGTGAAAGTTCCGCAGGTGGACTTAGGTGACACCCCATCTCCTCTCCCTGTAAACACACACTTTTCTTGCTGCCCAGCCTGCAATGACTACATAGGGCCAGTGGAGAGTGTGGGATGTCTGAGAAGCATCTCACTATGTCCCTATGATCAGATGTACAATGGTGAAGACATCGTCCAAGACCTTCCAAGGGTCGTAGAGGTGATGTTATCAGTATGCCTCTGGCTATAGGGACATAGCCGGATGCTTCTGCATGCCACCATTCAACAATATGGCCATTTCAGGGTCAGGAGGTATAAAAAAGATAGGTATACAGGGGATTTTGGTTGTTGCATGAGGAAAATAGAAGATTTCAGCCTTTGCAATGACCAAACAAGTGAGTTACGCAGATGTAAGTTGGACTTATATCTATATAACTTACTAACACAAAGCCTTGCATTCTCCAACTCTTCAGGGAAAAAAATTACAAGTCTTCTCTGACAAACCATTTACTTACAGTGATCATATGTCAGAAGCATTGATTTTGTTATCAACTTCTATAGTCGTGCAATTACAGAAATGCATTTTAAGTGGCTTAACAACATAAGTAATTTTTAATAGGGTTTTTTTTAATCATATTAAATCCTTGGGACTTAGTTTACAACTATGCACCTAAAAGCAATGAAATCATTATTTGAATATCATGGATTTCTTGTCCTGAATTAAAATTGCCAAAAGTGTTCAACAGGAAATTATTGTCTATGCAGGAAACCTCTCTGAGATTTTAATATTAATGGGGTTTTTTTTATCATTTTCAGTTTTAACAATGCAAGCAGTTTAATGCTTGTTCCCCCTCCCACCGCAATAACCACAAGCATTTTAATGACACAGTATAAATGCACCCTTTGTTAACTAAATTTTATTTTTGCCTTCATATATAGTCTGTGTCTTGCTGTAAATCAGCTGCCTCCCAATGTGAGGCCTTCTAGATAAATGTTGGACTACAACTCCCAGAACTTCCCAGGCATTATAACATATGCATATGCTGGCTAGGGAATTATGGAAGCTGTAGTGCAATAGAGGGTGCCAAGGTGGGAAAGGGAGGATAGTAATTCCCTTTATTTAAACTCTTCATTATCTGATTAAAAAAAAAAAAAGTTTCCCTCCCCCAAAGCCACTTGGGTAAATGAATTATGGTACATGCTAACAGCTGTCTTTCCCATAAGTTGTTCTCTTTGTCACCTACTATGTCTCATAGAATGGTGACCACAATGACACATGTGAAAGATCACGTCTTTCTACCCTGTAGAAAGTAACCCAGAAACTCAAGACACCATATTCAGAGGCAAAAATAGGGATTCTAATTCTTACTACACCCATGTAAAACACTTCCATTGTTTTGTTTTCATTATGCAGCCTTGAGTTTTCAGCTCTGCAGACTCAAGGCTGTATCATATCATTAGACGAGTTACTTAGCTCAGATTAGGTTTTTGCAATGCCGAGATTGATCGATCTATCTATCTATCTATCTGTCTATCTATCTATGTTTAAAAATCTCTTTAGCACCAGGCTGCTATCTGGCAAAGTTTTGCAGGCAGAAAAGTAGAAAATGGAAGATGAGATCAGAGCTGGCTAGAACTGGGCCTTTTGTTGTGGCGTTCAGTTTCCCACTGTTAGGATCTCTGGCAGATGTTTTCTGGCAACTTAGAACTGTTTTGTTGTTCCTTGGTCCTTAAAAACAGCTATCTGAAATGGAGAAAATAAATATTGTTAACATAAAGCAAATTTAGGTACCATACTAAGCAGATGTTTCTACAGCACAGTTGGAAGTCTTGCACTCCCCCAGATGTTGTTGAATTGCAAGTCATAGCGGCTCTAGCCAGCAGAGTTAGTGGTGAGGTGTGCTGGGAGTTGTAGTCCAACAATGCCTTGTCAGAGCTGTTTTTACAGGAAGATTTTTTTTTTCCAAACAACTCCCAAAATGTGAAAAACATTGGAAATTGTTAAAAAATGGGGAGGGGCCTTGTAACTTCACCCAGCTGACCCAGCTGTGAGAAAACTTTTGAAATGATTTGTTCTCACATGGGGGAATGAACTAAGCCAAGATTTACTTCCTTACCCTGTGCTAAGCACAGCTGTGTCAGCAGCACACACCTGCCCAGTACTGACAGAGCAGTGCCTGCCATCTCCCCTCAGCTCCCAATTTATTGCTTTGGCCTCTTACTACTTCCCGTATCAGAAAGGCCATTTCTCCAGTTTTAAAGGCAAAATAGTTTCCACACTGCAGTTACTTAAAGCAATGGGGGCAGAGGAGGGTGCTGCCAAAAGCCTGAATGTTCCTCCACACAAAACCAGAACCCCATGTATGGAAAACTAGCATGTCAGAGGGGAAGCTAGACTAAAAACTTTCTTGCTGACATTCCCCATATGTCTTATATACTAGCTGGTTCAGTTTTTTTGTAAAAGCCACCACCCACAATCAGCCACCACCCACAATCTGAGGTGGTACAACCCAGACACAGTTTTACTACCTTCAGATTTGTTAATGACAGAGAAGGGCTACCACAACGCTAAGAAGGGACAAAGCATCTCTCTGAAGAGAAAGAAAGGGGGTGCAAAGGATTGTATGAGGGTCTGGCCTACAAGGTTGTTTTTATCTTCTTCTTTGGCCAACAATGCTAAATAATGTAATATTTCCTTTACTGGTAGGACTAGTACTGATTTCACTAACTAAAAATATATCAAAAACTATCCTAACCTAGCTATAACAAGAGTTTAGATCCAAGAATATTCGAGAACATTACCTCACAATACTGGGCATCTTCCATCTTACATACCCAGCTTGCAACTACTGCAACATTTATATAAATTCCATTCTTTTTTCAATTAAGTGTGGTCAGCTCAATTGATAAGTTCCTGAGATGCCTTCTGACACCCTGGGGCACTCCTATTTTTTAAATATGTAATGTGATGTACACGCAAGCAGTACCCTCCCAAGTTTCAACCATGTGTTGAAAAAGACCTTTGTATATCTATGAATATGAAAGTAGGGCTCTATTGCTTACAGCTCAGTGTCTTCTATGACATCAGGATTCTCCAAAGTCTGTTTCCTCCTCTGAACAGCATCCAGAATCTTTTTCCTGGGCCCAAGCGGGATGTTGATGCTTTTCAGATCATTGTCTGAACACAACATGAGTGCTTCCAAATCAATCTTCTCCTTCTTAAGGATAGAAATGAACTCAAACATGTGCAAAGAGGCTAGGAATGTCTCCAGGGGACTGGTTTCAGGTTCAATATCATCATCTAGGCCCAGTTCCATCTCATCCCATGGCAGCTCCTCCATGTTCCTCTCCTGCAGGCTGTTGGCACTGCCGATGCTATCGTTGAGACTTGGCGAGCGCTGCAGGCAGCTGTGAAGTTTAACACCCATCCTATCCATATTACTTTCTCCCAACATGTTGGGATCATCCTGACCAATCCCAAATAGTCCACTACTGACATAGTTCCTTCGGAAAACCATGGTGCCTAGGCCAGGGCGGTTGAATAAAGAGTCATGACCAGAATCGGTGCTGACTTCAGAATGGGCTGAGTCCATGTGCAAACCTGGGTCACTTATGGCACGGGAGACAGTGTCTTCATCTGTCAGAAACATGTCCCTAATGTTGCGCCGGGTCCACTCCTTTGGACTGGCATATGTGCCTTGTTTCACAAACATGACATCATTGCCCAGCTGTAAGCCAGACAAGGAGCGCACACTTTTCCTCCCATCCTCATAGATTTTGAATGTCCCATCTACCTGTTTCTTTTTCTCCAGCTTTTTCTGGATTTTGGTCTTGCCCTTGGCTGTGCCGTGTATGGTGGCCTGAGAATATGGCAACGATGTCATCATAGACATGTGCTGGAATCTCCTGCTCAAAGTGCTGCTGGAGTAACTGGAGAAGCTCATGGTGTCTGAGTGGTCAGACATCTCCTTTTTGTACCTTTTCTCCATTCTCTCATGGTGCTTCTTCTGCATCTTTACACAGTCCTTAATACGCTTCTCTGCATCCTTGAAGGCTTTGTCCTTCAGCTTGCCCACCAACTTGGGGTTGAGGCTGCTCTGCTTGGCAGCAATGGAATCCAAGTAACGCACACACTCCATGTGGCCCTTCATGGCTGCCATGTCCAGTGGCGTGTGGTAGTCATTGTCCAGGCACCAGATATTGGCCCCAAAAGACACCAGGAAGGAGAGGCAATTCAGATGCCCATTGGCTGCTGCCAGATGAAGAGGTGTATTCCCCCAGATGTCACATTTGTCTGGATCACCCCTAAAACAATATGGGAAATAAAGTTAGCACTCAAAAAGACCTGAAACTCTCATATGTGGGCATTCATTCTCAAGGAACTCAAGGAAAGGCATCAGCAGCCTGTTTATACTTCCTTAATTCCCTTGAGCTCCCTTTATCTGCGCATCTGATGACCTTGGGCTCATCACACACTCTCAGCCCCCAGAAAACCCCATGATAGGTTCATCTTAAGGTTGCCATAAGCAGAAACAACTTGAAGGCACACAATAGCAACAACAATTTCTGAAAAGTAGCTTAGGAAATGAAATTGAAACCACTACCCTTCCACAAGAATGCCTCATGTACTTCCCTGCACACACCTAACTACAGAGCACTTAATTATCTTCAGCCCTGTGAGATTCTCTGTTCATGTGAAGCTGCTATTGTAGTCTTCCTTCTTCTTAGATACATCACCACCCAATAATCTGAGTGGAGGAGAGCAGCTGATTCTTCAAACACAGTGCTTTCATTTATATGAATGGATATTTTATCATTTAACTATTCCAGGATTGCGTCCTCCATAAGAAAGACTGCAATAATGAAATAATTAAGGGAAGCCTTCTTAAAAAGGAAGAAAAGGATGGGACCATTGCCAGTACAGGACTGTGTTCTGTTTAAATATAAGCCTGATGAGAATGACCAATGACATCACTTTCACAATGCTTGTTCAAATAACACAGGATATCAACCTAGGATTGCTGCTTACTGGAAGTCCATGACTAATTTGTTTCTACTGTTTGTATAATCATGTGATCTGATGGTAATGAGTACATGAGAGCGCCAACATACAAAACTGAGTGGCTTCACATAAGCATACTTAAGGCTGACATAACACCTCAGTTACCATAATACGGTATATGATGAAGTAGCAACTATAAAACTAAGACTGCTGAGCATGCATGCAATCAGGAAATGCTTACTGATGTTTTAGGACAGAGTTAGGCAACTGTGAGAAACTAGAAAGATGCATTAGCTCCATAGCTGCAACCCCCCTGCAAAAACAAAAGTCCCAAAAAGGTTTTGCTCCCCAGCAATCTCTACAGTTGTGAGCTGTGGCAGGCATTTTTCCCATGACTTTAAGCCCAGGAGAGGCCTTTTTTCAAAGCAGGAAGTGATCAGAAGTTACTTCTGGTTTACTTTAAAATGGCTGGAGGGAGGTTCCAAAACATGATGAAAATATCCCCATGCCCACTAAAGGGCACTTGGGGTCACAAAATTGATCTCTGGGGGACACAGAGAATCACAGCAATGGCTCTGGGGGGTCACATGTGGTCCATGGGCCCCACTTTGCCCCCCTGTTTTAGCACTTTGCTCCTTGTTCTTAGAAAACAGTCTTGCCACTCTACCTAGCAGCCGTGCCATTCCACTTAGACTCTAGTTTCTACTGGCCTTATCCCACCACCTTTTGCTTCTGTTCAGAGCCATCTGGCAGAGATGTCAGGGTTGGCTTTGAGATGTCTCCTTTGGTGTGCAGTAACAGAAGGCTATCTGAAAGATCTCGGAGGAATACATATTTGGGTGATTTTATATAAAGCTCTCCTGGCACCGCAAATCAAAAGACAATTGTGAGTATTTCCTTCTCACTCTCCTTGACTGATTATTTGTGGAAAGAAAAAAGATGGATGAATCAGTGAGTAAACATAAAAAGAGTTGCAAATGAAAGACAACATTGCCTGTAATCTTTGTAACATTCTGTGTTTGAGAAATGGAAGACAACATTGTCTGTAATCCTTGTAAAATTCTGTGTTTGAGATTCCTTGTCAAAACACGTAGAAAGCACAAATACGGGAGCATGCTCCATTTGTGGCATTATCATGACATTTATCATGCAGATGTTAGCATATCCCCCAACTGCCCCAATTTGTCAGGGACAGTCACAGTTAATCCTCTGTCATCCCACTTTTTCAGCTGCTTTTAAAATGTCCCAGTTTCTCTCCCCTTCTCACACTTTCCACTTTTGTTCTCAGCATACTTCAGTTGCTGCAAACTGAGTCTGAAGCGCCAAAGTAGTTTACACTCAATTAACTCAGTGTGGGGAGAGGCGAGGAGGCAGCTCAGACCAAAGCAAAGTGCTACAGCCTCTCCTAGCTTGTGTATTCCTCCTCATTAGTCACTTGCCATCTTGACCACATTGTTGCTTGGTCACATGTGTCCCAGTTTTCATCTGTGAAATGTTGGAAAGTATGTCTTTGGTGATTTGAATGAAATCTCTCCTTCTAAGATTCAGTGGACATATTGCACAACTGGATAACAGCATTTCTTCTTCACCCAACCTCACCTTTTCAAAAATGCCTTCACCTGAGACTATATATTATAAAAATCCAGATTCAAGGGGGAGTAAAGAAAAATTCTGTCCCCTCATGCTCCCAAACAACAGGGTCCCTAATGAAACCAATAGTCAGACTATCTCCCCCCCGCCCCATGTGCTACCACTGGATGTTGCCCAGGTTACTTAAGGCGTAGTAGTTGTTGTTTGGTACGGTCAAATCCAACTTAATAAGTCAACCAAAAACTCTCAGCTCTGTAGAAGCGATTGCTGCTGTTGTTGTTGTGTGCCTTCAAGTAGTTTCTGACTTATGATCAACTCCAAGGCAAACCTATCACAGGGTTGTGATTGTTATTGGTTTTGGCAAGTTTTGTTCAGAGGGGGTTTGCCAGTGGTTTCTCTGAGGCTGAGAGAGTATGACTTGGCACCCTGTGGGTTTCCATGGCTGAGCGGAGATTCCAACCCTGGACTTGTGCAACATTCAAACAACTACACCACATTGGCTCTCAGCATAAGTGATGTTTAACAATACTAAGTTTTCATTTGGTTATTGTACACACACACACACACACACTCTTCATGCATTTTCACTTAGATGAGGAAGTCCCAGGTTCAAATCTTTACTTATCTCTAAGTTTTCAAGGTGACTTTGGGGGCATTTGTACTGTGTCCCCATCGGACCCCTTTCACAAGCTTGCTGTGAGAATAAAACTTGGGATGAGGTGAAAGGAGGACCATCCTGTTACCTTGAGCTCCTTGGATATATGTAATAAGTAAAAGTTCCTAAAGACATTGAATTATGTAAGCTAATGCAGGAGACACATTTTTAAACAATAACCTTTAAAAGGCTCCTCAGGGAGTCTCCCAGTCTTACTAGTAAGGTACTAAAGAGACTGAAGGATGATTTCTGCGCATTTGACAGTTAGCTCTGATGCCTCATAAATTTTCTGTACATGGAAGAAAAATAGTACCATCAGCAAGAATTGGCAGGGAATCCGGGGGACAGGAAGCAATCTGGGAGCAGCAGGTTGGACGGAGCAGGAGCAGGCTCTCTCTTGCTTTGTGGCACTGGTGAATCGCCTCATCCACGGCCTGGCAACACGTTCAATCTGACTCCTTGGCTAGCCTGGCCTCTTCCCCTCACCTTGATATTGGCCTATCAGAAGTGGGGAATTCAGGGGAAATATAAATATTTGATGAATTGCAAGAAAGGAATAAATTATGGATGGCATTTAGTTAAAGAGCCAGTGAAACTTCAAATGCCGGAGGCAGGCCGGGCTGCTAGTGTAGTGCGTCTGAGGTTTTGTTTATGTTTGTGCTGAATGAGCACATGTCTGCTGGCACTGGGCGTGTACACCTGAGTGCAAATGGAGAAAAGGACTTGATCCCCCCTTCTCCTCCCCCTCTCCACCATCTCCCTCACAGCAAGCCACTGTTAATTTAGCAGGTAAGAACTTCTTTTGCATCACATGTGTCCCAAAGCACTCTTACAGCACAGAACACGGCCAGAGAGAAAGGGGCAGAATGTTACATTAGCAAAGCAAATGTCCCTTCAGGTTAGTTCGTGTGATTCCCTTCCCACAATACATTTAATGCAACAGGACATTGCGAAAGATTAAGCAGGACGGTCGCTAGACAATAAGATGAGTTAGTCCCACCTCACATATAACGCTTTTGACAAATGTTGAAAAACCTTTACGTTTTTAGACTGCAGTTCCCAATATTTCTTGGTCAACTTTCTGGGAACTGCAAAAAGTTGAAATATTTTTTTAAAAAAATCCAAACAAGTAATTCCCTCAGCCTGTAACTACTGGTTATGCAAGCTGGTACATTCTGAGAGGTATGGCCCCAAAAAAGTGATTTAAAATTTACAAAGTAAAATATAAATATATAAATAAACCACCAACACCACCTCAGTTTGCTCAGCGAAATTCTCTGTAAGAGTCAATGTGTACACTGTCATCCATGAAGCACAGAAAACCTGTCTATATCTCACTGCCAGTATTAATTTCTTGACCTCTCCGCTCAAACATTCAGAGGAACCATAGGGTCACATGGCAGGATATAAATACAAGTTTAAAAAAATATATTTGTGCCACATACTTCAATAATGGTAAACTTAATTTGACTGAGTTTTTGTTTTCATTGGTTTGTTTGATATTACACTAAGATTTATCTCCCTGCATCAAAACCAAAAGAATTAAGACTGAAGAGAGCCGGCATGGTATACTGGTTTGAGCACTGGACTACAGTCCTGGGGACCAGGGTTTGATTCCTTGTTTGGCCATGGAAACCCACTGGGGTGACCTCAGGTGCATCACACACTCTCAGCCCCAGAAAACCTCATGATAGCGTCACCTTACAGTCACCATAAGTTGAAAACAACTTGAAGGTACTCAACAACATTTGTCATATTGGAAAACAGCAAACAAATTTAACTAAGTCATACAGTTTCAGGAGTGGAAAGAAGCATCCTGTCTAATGCGCCCTAATATATTCACAAGACTAATCCTCTGCTGTCTCACTTTTTCAGCTGCCTTTAAAATGCTCCAGTTTCTTCCTCCTACTCCCTCAGCTTACTTGAACTGCTGCAAAATGAGTTCAAAGCATGAAAGTAGTTTGCACTTAATCAACAAGTGGGGGGAACGGAAGAAGAGGGGGCAGAATCTTGCCCTGCCCAATAGGCTCACGCAAAAGCAAACTGTGTCAGCTTCCCCCAGCTTGTCTGTTCTTCTGTTTGGACCACACTCTGGTGTTGCTTTGCCAGCCCTGTCCTGGTTTTTAAGAGGAAAGTGTGTAGGACACCTTAATGGTTGAGGCAGAAAACCCAACTGACTCATACCCACCACACCTGACACAATACACTTTAGAAAAAGGATGATTTACAGCTCTTAAAAGTATTCTGCAGTCCTTGTTTAAAAAAAGATTTTACTCTTTCATGTTTGGATTAGAGGTGGTTTTATTGTACCAAACTGATTGTCTTCTGAATGAAGGTGTGGTATACTATCTTTGCTTTTCCATCTTTGATAATTATGCGTCTTTGAGATGAATGCATCTCATATACTTTGGGGCGAGGGGGGGAACAAACAAACAAACAAAAGCTGGTTCAGCTGGTGCCATTGTTGTTGCCAGATCATTTCCTTCAAAGAAAACAGCTTTTCATAAAGCTGATGAGATCGGAAGTTAACGCTCTGTTTGGTGTGAGGATCAGCTGCTGAGGAATGAAGTTACGGAGAGAGAGAGCCTGGACCTCCAATGGCACAGACTGAAAGCTTTGCCACTATTTTTAAGCCCTATTTATGGAGGGGGGAGTTTAGGAAAACAAGAGGTTGAGGTGTGCCTTTCATACGACAGAATTATAGCATTGTGATTCCATTATAATTAATTGGGTTCTATCCTGTGGAACCCAACCCTCAGCAGTCTGGCTGGAGGCCCCAGGGGAGCCATCTGGCCCAGGATTCTAAAGACCCCTCCCTCAACTACCAATCCCAGGATTCCATAGGATGTTGCCATGGCAATTAAGGTGGAACCATACATAGAAGTATAACTGTATAGTACGGAAAGGCCCGTATTGGCACCAATCCAGAATGGGTCTCCTTATTTCGTAAGAAAGAAAGGCTCAGTAGTCGTAGCAGCAGTACATTTATTTCTATCTCATTGTTTCCCAGTTCAGGACTCAAGGCAGTTTACGATAGATGAAAAATATTGTTAAAATTTTGCAAAATACCAAAATTAAAAAGTGATTAAAATATCAAAAAAAAAAAAAAAGACCTCTCAAAAACATAAAACCATAAATAGCACAGCCAAAATAACAAATAGAAAATCCAGCAGTAGTGCAAGACTCCTGGAAACAGACAGGTCTTTACTTGTTTGTGGAAAGAAAGCAGGGAGGGTGCCTCCCCGGGGAGGGACTTGCAGAGCCTGGGGGCAGCCACGGAGAAGGCCCTCTCCTGTGTTCCCCCAGATGTGCCTGGGGGAGTGGAGGGACACAGAGAAGGGCCTCCCAAGAATATCTCAAAGCATGGACCGGTTTGTAAAGGAGAATGCCGTTCTTCAGATAACCTGGATGTGAGCTGTATAGGGCTTCCTAGGTCACTTTGTGCCCAGAAACAGATTGGCAACCAATAGAGTTCTTGCAACAAGGGACCTGTATGTTCCCTGTAGCCAACCCCGGTCAGCCCCATATTTCATATTTAACACAACATGCAAGTTTTTTTCTAAAAAAAAAATAAGTATTTACAACAGTTATTCAAAACAGATGAGAAATACAAGCATGTAAAGTGTATCATGCAGTTGATCTTCTTCTCGCTACAAAGACAGGGCAACTTTCAGTACCAAATCTCAGACGGGTTCCTTCTACCCTGCAGCAGCATGAGATTTCTGCAACCCACTGGGACTGCTTCCCTTTCATGGTCTGCTAAGACGATGATGGTTATCATCACCATGTTATGCCATATTCCAGCAGGATCAGGGCACTCTAGGCCCAGGGCGTAAGAATGACAGTGAAACCAAAACAGCCCTGTGGAGCAGCAGAGGGGGTAAGAATGAGACTTCCCAGGGGGAATCTCCCTTTCTCTTGACCAATCCCAGATCCTCCTTTTTAGGGAAGGGCTGATCAACCCAGATAATAACAGTCAGGTTTGGAAAACATCAATTACATCCAAATAATATATGACAAAACAGCCTGAAGCAGGAGTCAACAAGTGCTGGGAAACTATTGGGGGAAGTCCCTTTGCAGGACAGACAGAGTGGGATCAGGCAGGCCTCCTGAGGAAGTGCATGGGGGAAGGCTGGGTTGCAGGAAGTTCCTGGCAATGTGAACGCGAGGTGCAATAACAGGTAATAATAATACTAATAGGCCATAATCCTTGCACGATGGTTTTACATATTGTGCCACTTCCTAACTTCAGAGCACTTTGTCATGCTGAGTCAACAGCATTAGTGCTTCTCATTATGTTTTTTTTTTTTTAAATAAAACCTTACAGGTAAACCAACAAGTAACGTCTGAGTCACAACATTACTTTACGACCTTGATTCTCATCCCTTCCCTTTCTTATCACAGATAATGATGTAACAGGCATAGATTGTGCCTCACTAATTTCCACACAGGGTCTTTCAGCAATTATTGCTATTTAAAACTAGCACCTTTTTTTTTAAACCAGCCTCCAGACAAAAATGTAATGGGTGTAGTTTTGCTGAGGTTGTGAAAAGGTGACATGCCATCTGTCCCATTCCTGTTCTGTCATTACTTCTGTTAAAAGGGAAGGGGACATTGCTATTAGAAGGAACAGTGGCTGGGTATAGAAGAATTTGGTTGGTTTTCAGGGGGCACGCTGGCAAAGCTAATGCTTTGTAGCTATTTCTGAAACTGTTTTTAATATTGTTTTAATTTGGTCACTTTAACTTTTGTAAACCAGATAATGTTTTGAAGGTTTGTTTGTATTTTTCAACCTGATAAGCCACAGTGAAAGCCTATGTGCATGAACACAGGATCTGAATGTAGAATGAATGCAGAATTAAACCTTATAATTAGTTTAAAAGAAACTGGTCACAGCTATGTTGTGAGTTACATAGGAACAAAAGCATGTAGGACCAGACTAAAGGCCTGTCAAGTCCAGGGACCATTTCATACTACACAGTTATAGCACTATGATTTCACTTTAACTGCTATGGCAACATCCAATGGAATCCTGCAGTTTGCAGTTTAGTCAGAGCACCAGAGGAGCTCTCTGTCTGCGAATTCTAATGGCCTCTCTCTAAACTCCATATCCCAGTATCCCCTAAGATGTTACCATAGCAATTAAAGTGGAATCATAGCACTGTAACAATGTAGTGTGAAAGGGCCCCAGCATTCTCTTTCCAAAATGGCCAGTGTGATGCCACTGAGTCTGGGAAGCCAACAAATAGAGCAGTAGCACATAACAGCCTCATGTTCTTCAGGACTGAGAAACATACTGCCAGTGATACTAGAGATAATATATATCCAACACGACTAGTCACAGCCATTGAAAACCTTATCTGCTATGAAATTGCTTAACCCGAGTTTAAGGCTATCACTGTTGGCAACCACATCCTACATCTTATGATTGTGAATTCCACTGTTTTCCTATGTGTTGGGCAAAGGACTACTTCCTTTCATTTATCCTGTATCTTGCAGAATTCTGTTTTGGTGGATGACTCTGGGTTCTGGTATTATAAGAGCAACCATATTATGCTGAACACACATGATCTTATTTGAATTCATCTCAGTTTAGAAGCTAAGTTGGGCCTGATCAGCCCTTGGGCGGGAGACCACCAAGAATGGAGTATGTTATCATGCTCTTGGTAGGGGCAGGAAAGAATCTTGTCTGAAAAGCTGAAAGAGCTTTGGCTACCAGTCAGCGCTGAAAATACTGAGCTAGATGGACCAGGGGTCTGACTCAGCATAAGGCATGTTCCTATCAGAGAGGTAGGAAAATGTCTGACTACTTCACACAATGCATGATAAAAGTGTAATCAAGATAGTAGCCTATCTGTACAAACTCTCAGTGCCCTTGATATTATCAGCTCTAACTAGCAGACATTTTTGGAGTACTATAAAAATATGAATCACCAACATTCTATGCCAAGATAAAATGTGCCAGCAGAAAGTTGAGTAAGAGGGGAGGCAAACAGATAAGTGCTTGGAAACCTGTGTCCTTTCACCTGAATAAATTGCTCCCGCTTATAGAAATTTCTGGGGCAAGGAATCTGAGCAAGATTCTCATGTGAAGATGCCTGAGTGCTTTTATGAGATCATGACCCGGTAAACACAGCAGCACCTTCCTTTTACTTCTTTTTGCATGTTTACAGTCCCCCACCATCAGTGGCATGGAGTAATTCACAATATTGCCTGGTAATCCACTCATGCCCTTACTACAGACAATGATTCACATGCTTAAAGAAGCTCTGGATAAGGAGCAACTATCACCATATGTATGGGGCCCAAAGAGGCTATTACTGCCAAGTGTAATCAGACAGGAAAATCGTTAAAGGCCTGGCTTCCCTCTACAGTAAATCTTTAAGACCTCTGCTTGTTTGCCTTGAGGGCTAAGATAGATTGAATTAACAATTCATTAATACACACACACACACAATATAAATATGTGTGCCCTCAGTACTCAAGGGCACAAGGGCACATATATCTTTATGCCCTGTAGTCTTAAGTAGGAAAAGAGGATCAGTGGACATACATGGGCCAAAGGAAGGAGGAAAGGCGAGGAGATGTATGGTTTCAGAGCATAATCAACAAGATAAATGGAAAAGCTGAGGAGGAAAGCTGTGAGAACATGGAAAATTATATAGGAGAAAGACAGATGTGGATGAAAAAGAAGCTGATTTGGGCTTGTAGGAATAAGTAATGTTGCAGATTTCAACAAAAAGCAAAACCACGTCCATTGAAATCAGATTCATCTACCCACTGGCATACTTCCTTAAAATTCCCTCTATTTGATTAACACTTGCCAAGGACACCCAACTTGGAGACTATAAAGTAATTCTGAATATATATGCACTTTACCCCTGAAATCTGGCATCAACGTTCTCTTTTATCAAATTGAGAATTGAAAAGATTTGGTTCACTAAGTTTGGCAAATGATGTCCTGGCTGAACCATAAAAATGCATCTTCTTGACCCTTGTTAAAACTGTAGTTCCTGAACTCTACTGAGATCACATTTGTGCAACATTTGCCCTGTGCAGAAATTGTGTGCAGTCCGCTGTGACATAGAAATTATAGACAGGTTGTATGAAAGCCATGCGTGACATTGTCTAGCCTGTCTAACTCACCACTCTTATCTACTACTACTAGAAGTGGCATTTTATATCCTACCTTTTCCCCAAAACTGGGATTCAAGACAACTTTTACCAATAAAAATCTATACCATGGTACAGGCTAAGTCTTAGTCTCTCCATGCATTTAGCCAAGCTACCTATGCACACATGGTATCTTCTCTCTGCATCCCTTAATCTTGAACAAGTTCCACTCAGTGCCTAAGCCATGCTTACAGTATATACCTCACAGAGTGTTCAGTCTTCCTTTGCCTAGGTGTCCTACATTCACAGTTTTCTACAAAAAGATTAACAGGAAGCTGAGGCCATAAGTTCGTATCCAGAATAGAATGTACAGTTGAGCAGGGTTTCTCAATCAGGGTACTTAGAGATCATGACTGAAAAAAAATTCTTGACCAGCAGATACAGTTATTTTTATTCAGTGGTGCTCTGAGAACTGAAAATTATTTCAGGAGTTCCTCTGGGGGGAAAAAAAAATTGAGAGAGGTTGATTTAGAGTTTGTTGTCTAGACTTTGTTCAACTTGAACTATAATAGTATTTGTCCACTTCCTCAAAAATGGTGCTTTATCGATTTGTTAGTCAACAATTCCCAGAACCCTCCTAGCAATTCTGGGAACTGCTGTCCAATCACATCCAGGGGACACTAAATTGTAGAAAGTTATATTGTTTAGTCCAGTGCTTCCCAAGTTGTCTAATGTGGCAGACCAGCATTTTTTGTGCCAGAAACTGGTATTTATTTCTGCCCACTGGACACAATTCTTTCTTGTTTTCCTAGTGACTTGCCACGGACTGACAGCTGATGGCTTTTAGACCAGCTCCAGTTCAGGGACCACCACTTGGGTAGCTCTGATTTAGTCCACAGCGGAATTAGCTGTCTTTGGAATTTCTTCCTGCATTCTCTTGGAAGTAAAACAATAAAGACAGAAAAACCATTCTTTAATGAGAGAGTGCAGTTTCCAGAACAGGACACTGTGACAGACTGTCAAAAGGTGACTCCTTCTTGATCACTTTTCCTGAAGCCCTCATTGTTGAGTCCAAACTGCCCATCTCCCATCCCGAGACGCCTCCATGGGAGAGACTGTCAAAAGCAAACACTGAAGAGTGATTGTCTCTGAGGCTGTGGCACCAAGTGCCAGTCTGTGTCTTTCTTCCCAGCCGTCACATTAATTGTGTTCTTCCCCCTCATTAGAGCACAGCCAGAAGTATGAAAAAGGCCTTTTGTATGTTTAATGAACAGGGTAGGTCCACCATCAAATCCTGCTATCCTCCCACAATCTTGCCTTCATCTATCATTGATGCTGGATGAATGACGGGTATAGTATTTATGCTGAAGCACATGCATATGTACACACACACACACACACCCTATGTTAATGACTGTAACAGAATTTCATTATTTTCCTTCAGGCTGGCTGAAAGGATAAACTTGGGCAGTGGCTATTCAGTTTATCTGGGGATTGTGGCATAAGTTCAAAGCCACCATGTCCAAGATACAGACAGTGACAAATAATCAGTTTTCTAGAAGGTGCAACTTGCCACAAGATTGTGCTTCCAACAAAGCAGGCTCAGCCAACAAAATCCAATGCAGAAAAATCCACAGAAATGACTTATGACTGTTAACAGCAGAAAGAGACAAAGTGACTTTGTCCAGTCATGCATAATATCTAAGGTGGCTGCTTAGATATCACCCAAAGAGAACAGAAGCGTATCATGGAAAAAGAGAGCACGGGTTCCCATAACCTTAATAGAAATGTCTATGTATGTATTGGACAACTCCCAATCAGTGAGCTGCAAATGTACCTCCTGCCTGATTTGATAGCCCCTACGGTTCATAGAAGAGAGCCAGCATGGGGTGGGGGTGGGGGTTTGAGCGCAAGACTACAAATCTGGAGAGCAGGGTTTGATTCCCTGCTCAACCATGGAAACCTACCGGGTGACCTTGGGTACATCACACTCTCTAGCTCCATGGTAGGTTCACCTTACGGCCACCATAAGTCAGAAACAACTTGAAGGCACATGACAGCAATAACAGCACTGTTCCCAGAACCTCCCCCCATCACTCCACTATCCAAATTAAAGTGTTCCTACTGAAAAAGGAAAAATCACACTCCAGGTAACACGATTCTCATTTAAAAATAAATTTCCCTCACCCTTGTCCTGTGCCTCATTTTGCTCAAAAGAACAGGTTTCTACAAAACCAGCTGCTTCTGGTTTCACTGCACAGCCTATAGCCAGTCCCCTATTTGGCTCCTGAACCCACAGAACGTGCCCACCCATGATATAGGAATAGGAAGCACCTGTGACCAGTTGACCTTGGTGTCTGCTCCACCTGCTGCTCAAGTATTCATACGCGCAGCTTCAGAACTCCTTTTCCTCCTTCTTGTGTGTCTTTAGTTTTGACGTGGACATGGACTAGACTGGCCTTCAGATAATGGAATCCTTCAAAGAGACGGCTGTCCTCTACAAATGTACATCCTACCTACAAAAGAGTTAAGGTCCCTGCAGACGTCTGCCTCATCAGCAGTCAGCAAAGCAATTGTGTTAACACAGTAAAGGGCGCTGTTGTTAACAAGGGGCCCTTTCACACTACACAGTTATAGCACTACGATCCCACTTTGGTTGCCATGGCTGCATGCTGTGGAACCCTTGTAGTTTGGTTAGAAGCACCAGAGGAGTTTGCTGGTTGAAAATGCTAAAGGTCTTTCCCTCACTTGCCAATCTCAGGATTCCATAGGACAGAACCAGAGCCGTTAAAGTGCAATCGTAGTGGTATAACTATGCACTGTGAAAGGAGCAGAGAACTCAAACTGCCATTACAGATAAATGAAAGGAAGCCTGCTGAATACAGAGCTACAGTAAATTTGTTCCTCTCAGTGCAACAAATCTTCTTCCTTCCCTCTGGTCTCTACCATTTTAATGAAGTATCAGAGTGTATTGCTTGTGTGTGTGAGTGAGGGAGAGACTATAGCCAGTGATGAAGGCCCCTTTTAAAACAGCCAGACCCATCTGTCTCTTCCTAATAACATTCATCACCAAAAGGGCAGCAGCATTCTTCAGTACTATATCCTCCAGCTGACAGCAAGCACACATTTTTCTCAGTCCATTAAGCACTTGCTGAGCTGCACGGAAGATTCTCTGCTGGAACCGTCCATTCCAGTTTGAATGTTATTCCGATGGCATCTCGCTGCACAAATCTGCTTTTAAGCCATTTTGCTACTGCAGAATCATTTGGTCATCTGAGCCTCCCCACACTTTCCAAAAAAAGGAGTAAGTTGCTAAAGCCAATCTTTCAGATCCTTCAGCAAAAATTTATAATCAGAGGATGCTACTAAATTATACGGACCACATGCAGTAACCAAAGAAAGGGATAGCTACTGTTCACCCGGATCAGTTGTGCCATGTCAAGGGAACTCTGACAGATATTTCAATCCTATGCTGAGCTCAGAATATACTTTTTGGAGTAGTCTCTGAACCCTCTAGCCAGCTCAAAAAGTAACTGTTCAAGCTCTTATCCTATATTGCATGTTTAAACTGAGAGTACATTCCTCTGAATTGAATAAGTCTTGCCCCTAAGAATGCATGGATGAGGACATCAAGACAAAAATACAGAAGAATTCAGCTTGCAGAACTGATAATATTAGTCACCTTGGGCAGTCAAAGGAAAAAGATGCAAAGTGTGTGTGCCATTAATGGTGTGGATAGCTAAAAGCTTCCACCTAAGGCCAGTCATTCTTTTTGAAATTAGTTGTTCCCTCCTTATCGCTTTGCTTTGCTTGTGAAAGGGGTTTTTTAAAAGGCCTTGTGGAAGAGGCCTGTCTCACCCCAAAAGTTTCTTGTACATTCCTGTACTCGTTGCTGTACTTCACTTTAGAAATGATGGGAGCTCCAGGATGGAGTCAAAGAAGTTTGGGCAAATCTCAGAGCACCCCTTGTAGAATTACTGGGTGGCCTCCAGGAAGCCCCCATTCCTCCATCTCCATTCGTGGATAAAGTGAGAATAACAGTGTACGTGAGAGAAAAAGAGAGAGTTGCTATGGCAGTGGCCAAAAGGAGGTCTTCCAATTAGTTGTTCACCGCAGAACCACGACATGAATCATGAAGAAAGAAGTCCTCATCCCGCAGATCAGGGCCAGAGTCAGCCTCAAAATAATCTCTGCAATAAATTACCACGGCACTTCTTTTTTTCCTTCTCTGTTGTAAAATTTGGCCTTTGGGGGACAGAGATTGAGTACCTGAGACAGCATAATCTAGGAAAGGAATCCAGTTATCTCATTACCTCTCTTTCCTCCCACTTCTCCTCTTCTATAATTTACAGCATCAGTGATTGTAACAGACAAAATAACAGTATAAACCTAAGCTACATTTTTAGCACACCAGTTTGACAGGCCTGCTCCAGCCTTTTCAGCACAGTACCCTCCTCATTGGGGATGCCACATTCCTCTTCAGAAGTCAAGACTGATAGAAAAAATGATTTCTTCTTCACCCCATCCCCAAGGAATGATAATAAGACATAGGAAACTTGTCCCTATGGGAAGCAATTTATTTCTTAAACCAGTTTCAGTTCTGTCTATCTATATACAACAACAGAGAGCTACCAACTGTCTTACTCAAAAAAGAGTGGAGTTAAGGTTGCCAGACCTAAAATTTTAACACAGTATTGATTGGAAACAGTAATAAATTTCACTCACAGAACTTTTAAGGGTTCAGTTTGGGAGTGATTTGGGGACAAGGTGGATGTAATTGGCAGAGAAATACAGGAGTTGTTAAAAGACCCTCACAAGTTTTGCATCCAAATATTGCTTTTCTGTTTTAAAAGTGCCCTTAAAACATGGCAATCTTCATCCTGAAGTTCAGAGTCACATAGATCCGTACATGAAGAAACCCAATTATTCCCCACGAGTGAGGAAATGGGTTCATCTGTCCTTTCCCGGTGGTGTGGGGTTTTCACTGGGCCCCGAAACACAGCAAAATAAGTCAGGCAAAGTTCAGGACTTACCCTCTGCTAACTATCAGCCGCAATGCATCCAAGTTGCCATGGTAGGCAGCCCATAGGGTTGGGGTCATGCCATCCTCATCAGGGGAATTGAGGTCCTTCTTGGTGGCCTCTTTTAGCAGATCAAGATAGCCATCCCTGGCTGCTCGGTGGTAGTGGTCATTCATGGTGACACAGCCTTATTCCCTGGCCATTGCCATGGGAAGGAAGGGAAGGGACAGTAGTAAAAGAGCAGGCATTGGGGTGGATGAGAGAGTTCTAAAGGAGCAGCTGCCAGGAAGGAGAAGGAGGGAGCTGTGTTACTAGGACACCTGAGAGTCCCTGACCAGTGAGAGGAGGAACTCCTCATATTGAATGCATGAGACTATTTTTCTGTGGATTCCCCTGGGTCCTAAGCATTCTTTACTTCACCCTGGTGTCTGTTTACTTCACCTCAGCAAACCCCTTCCAGGAGAAACGAGTTTCATTTGCCTCTACAGCACTTCCTAGTAGTGAAATGGACTGGAAATGCAGCGTTGACCTCAAATTGTCTGGCCAAGCTGTTGTTTCTTAGAGGAGATTTAAATCTTCTGCCCGATAACTCAGTTTTCCTGAGTCTTTTTTTTTTTTTTCCTTCCCATTGTCTCCTTCAAATCTGGGATATCAGCTTTTTGAACTTGTTTGATTTCCCAGATTTGCTTCTGAAAAGCTGACCTCCATCCAGCATTTCTATTTAGGGTTTCCATCTCAGGACTATCAGGGGTCCTCAGATTTCAGGACCAAAACCTGAGACTTAAGGACCTTGTGATGTCACAGGAGGCAGGCCCTGTCGATCTTACAAAGATGCAAGTGGCAGCCCTGGTGACATCATTAAGCTTGATATATTAAGCATCAGAATACACCACTGAAATTTTTAAAAAGATCAACTCTAACAATTATACACATAGAATTTTCAAAGCAGCAGTCTTGCCCTGAGATTCTTCCCCTTCACCCTAGAACCCCAAGATCCAGGCCCTGAGATCTGGTGGCCGTAAGAAACACAGTTTTCAAGACAGTGGTTTTGGCCTGAAATAGCTCCTCCATTTCCTGAGGACTAGAGAAAAGACCTCAGGCCCTGAGATCTGGGAACCCTGGTTCCATTTCGTCTGACTCAGAATCGCATCTGTGTGTAACAACAAAATAACGTTGGTGAGAGCAAGAGAACCTCAGTATAGAAAATGGACAATCTTCCAGCCCTCAGGCATTAAGGCAGGGATGTGGCCCTCCAGATGTTGCTGGACCAGAGCTCTCACAATCCCCCATCATTGGTTATATTGGCTGAAGACCATGAACATTTCAGTCCAAAAAAACTTTGGGCATTTCCACACTACACTGTTATAGTGGTATTCCACACTTTCAACATCGTATGGAATCCTGGGGTTTGCAGTTTAGGGAGGGGTATTTAGAATTCTCACCCAGAGAGCTCTTTGGTCTCAGTAAACTACAAGCCCCAGAATTCCACAGGAGAAAGTAGAATAATAGCAATATAACAGTGTACAGTGGAAAGGCCCATTGAGGGCTTATTAACACCTGTGAACTAAAGAATAAGATCTGCACTGCTCCTCAGGGAACACTGAACTGCTGAATACATGCACTGTACCTATTGAACACAAGCACATGGAACACCTGCTGTTGGAATGGATGGAGATGGGGGAAGGACCAGGCATACCTGTGTATGTTAGCCTTGTGCAGACTTTTGAGCTTACATTGGGGATCACAGTGCCCTACCCTGCCTTGCACCATCCCATGGTGACCTACAGAGGCAACATAGTGGGAAAAGTTCTTTGCACAGGGATCACAAAATGTAGGCTCCCATATATAGTACCTTCGTGTACAAATTATTGGGTGGGAGGTTAATACATAGAGGGCAAGTGTTTCTGAAGGGGCTACGATATAAGGGTACAATTCTTGGGAATGTGTAGTGTTTGGGGAAATTACTTTCTTGGCCTACAACTCCCAGAACCTGCTTTCCAGTGAATGCTCAATAAAAATAAAACATGTGCATGGATATAAAATAAGGGAGTGGAGAAATCCTTTACATAAGGGCACGCTTGTTGTTAATAATGGCCTGTCCAGAATGGTTCTCTGAGCTGTTTCAAATATTGCACTGTACCACACTTGTGCAGTGTAGCATTTATGGCTTCACTGGATGCCACTCTGTGAAGAGTACAGCTGTTTGCTACCTTCACATATTACATTATCAATATATTTAATTTTTTTTTTAAAAAAAAAGCCTTAAACCTACCCCTAAAACGTTAATATATGAACTGTATTTCAGCCAGTAGTAGGGATCCTACCAACTGCCTGCTCTTTTCCAGTCTCTTGAGAATACCTGGTCCTCCGGCGCCATCTATTGGTTAAAAAATGACACTCACAAGAGACCCTTTGCTAAAAATGCATTTTTGTTTTTTGCCACCATAGTGTTGGGCACATCCACTGATTTCCCATCAAGGAGACGTTGCTCATACAGATTTTTGGTTCCCTAGAAGAACTTCACAGAAGGCCTGCAGTTTTCTGTGATATAAAGTTTACACCTACACTGCAGGTCATGCCTTCAGATTCCAGTTCTCCATTGGATTTCTAGAACTCATAGGAGTCCAGAACTTCTGGCGCAGAGTGAAGCCAGCTCTGTGCCTCCTTTCAGTCCCATTTCTGACACAGACATATTACCTATCCCACAGAGAGATCTCACCCCTTCATTTCCTGCTACACACATACCCTGGTTTAACAGGAAGGATGAGGGAGAGCTAGAGAGGTATAGTAGTTCAGATCCCCATTCTGCTATGGAAATCCAGTGGGTGACCTTGGGCAAGTCACATCCTCTCAGCCTCAGGGAAAAGAAAAGAAAAAGGCAAACCCCTTCTGAGTAAATCTTGCAAAGAAAACCCCATGATAGGGTTGCCTTGGGATCACCATAAGTCAGGGAAAAAAAACTTGAAGGCAAAAACAACAGCAAGAAGGAAAATTAGTCTCCTCCACTCTCTCGCTTACATTTTCTTGGACCATTCACCGCAATGGTACTGGTCACCAGAGGGCTTCTGTCAGGTCTTAAGAGATACTGCCTCAGGATCACTCCCCCTGATTGCTCTACTGATAGAAATCTTTAAAAGGGCAAAGCTGGAAAGGATCACATAGGGTTATCTTGAGCAAACCCTCATAAAGACTCAAAAGTTTAGTCACTCTGGCCTCTGTGAGGAAGAGGAGGATTTCAAACAAAATAAGCAAATAAAAAAACAGATAGAGGAACTTGATTTTTCTCTCTGCCTCCTTAGTGACCTATTACAGTGTTCTGTGCCTGCCCTTCCTACCTAAGGGGAACATAGACACCCCCATCAACAACAGCTTTTAATCCTTCTTCAAAATTATAAACATTCTTTGGTAGATAGAATAATGGAATTCTGCTTTTTAACAAACCTCTTCAGCTGTGACTTTAACAGAAGTTTGCTCTGCACTCAGGAGCTGGTGAAAATGATCTTCATTACAGTAATAAAAAGCTTCAGCTGCTGAGATTAGCAGATCAAGCTGCTCTTAAATGGACAAGAGCAAGATGGGCTAACCTCTTCACTCCCTGCATTTACAATCTTTCCGCCCCACCTTGGAGGCAGACTCTCTTTGCTCAGGTGCTAAACTTGAATTTATTTCATTTCATTTCATTTCATGGGTATTCTGTCTTTGCTTCAAACTGCTGAACGTGGTGTATATAGCCCCCCTCCTCCTCTCCTGGTCACTATCTCAAACAGGATCTGCCTACCTTAGCCTGATGCTGTAAACACTTCATCCCCCTGCCTTCTTGTGGAGTGAACCTGTTGCCTTGCCTCTTCCACATTTTTGCAGCTAATCTTGACTGCAGCCTTTATATTGACCCAACAGGCCTTGCAGCTGACAGGATGGGTAGAGAGATGACTATCCAGGTGGTATCATAAGGACAGGGAGAGCCCAAGATATTTTGCAGCCTGAGGCAAAGGACAAAATGCTGTGTTTTTCTCCATGTCTGGAAGCTGTCTGGACTGTCAGTTGAATTTTAATTCATAGTGTCTTTCATGTCACATGGGGTGGCGGCGGTGGTTGTTAATTGCCGTCAAGTTGACGTCAACCCTATGGATGAGCCATCTTCCTGGCACCCTGTTATCAACAGCTCTGCTCAGGCCTTGCAAAGTTAGGGCCATGGCTTCCTTGGTTGAGTCCAGCAAGCTAATTTAGGAGGTGTAAAGCATGGTGTGAGACACAATGCAGCTCTATCAACAGAAGAAAATAGCCATGGATGCTTTCATGAGAGCTACTAACCCCCTATCTGCCATTGAGGTACTTTCCTTATTCTGCCCAATAGCAGAGCCGGACATAGTTAGGGATGTAGGTATTGCACTTTTTATATGGAAAGTGATTATGTTGTTGGGCACCATGCAGAAATCAAAAGCTTTTTTTTTAAAAAAAAAAACAGCATTGAAACAGATGGTTCAGTGTTTAAAAATGTACCTCTCCATTTTTTAAAGGCACAAACCATAGCACGGGGCGGGCAATGAGGATGCAGTACTGAAAAGTTTTCACTTCCAGCCTGATAGGTAGATGCTAAACCAAGACCAAGTTGTCTTCCTTTTAATGAAAAGTTTGAGAACTGGTGCTTAAGGGTACTTGATAAGAAACTCCCTGTCTTTTCCTCATGAAGTGACCTCGAACCAACCCCTCTCTCTCATGCTTTCTTCCCTAAAACCAGCTCATGCACAAAATGGATCATGTGAGCCTTACTGAGAAGTTTATGAGGCCTCACTGTCAGCCCCATCCATGGTATAAATCAAAAAGGCATCCAGACAGATATAAATTCCTGGGCAATTGGGAGCTGCGAAGAGAGGCATCTTCTGCAAAAGCAGTGGTGAGAAGAACAGAAAATCAACTCACAGGCAGAAAACAGGTGGGTGGAATGCCTTTTGCCTATGACAACAGTTTGTGCCTCCTTGCCTCTAGTTCTAAAAATGCTAAGCATTGGGGGAAAGATCTAGCACTAACAGTACATTCGTATCATCATTTACTTTGAAGAGAATACCATGACTTTCAGTGTAGCTGACTTTCAAGTAGATGTACGTAGGACTACAGCCAAAGGTAGTGTAATCTTGCATGCATTTTCCTAGAAGTAAGCCACATTGACCTTTGTGGGATTTACCTTTGAATGGACACATAGGGTTCCACTATAGAACTCCAGGAGAGGGACTGAAAGGGTTAAAAGCTCATACAGTAGACTTGCGTTATTGCCAAGGGTCCTCCTGTACTTCTACTGAGGCTGTTCTTCTAGCATGCTTTTTAAGAAACTGGTGAATGGGCTGTATTTGACCCAGTAGGTCATATGTGAGCTCTCAGTAAACCATCCTAAGGTCTCAAAAGCATCAAAGATAATTTAAGACTGTCCTGTTAATCCCTCAGTTGCAATGATCTAGGAAAACGTGGAGGCATGCAGCTTTTAAAAATTTGGGAAATAGCACATTTCTCATCCTGTCTCCAGAAAGCACTGTTAGGAGGCATGGCACTAACGGGAAAAAAATTAAAGGAAATTAATGTGTATCTCTACAGGATTTTTTAAAAAAGAGACACTAAAATGAATATTATGTTCTAGGATCAGCAGAATATTTCAAAAGAATTTGGCCCAATTTACAGTTTTGCAAATCTCGTTGTTGTTTTGGGATCTACCACCTTTCTAATAATTTTATCACCATCATCCTCCCATGCTTAGGTACAATCTGGACTGCTTGACATGAAATAATGCACTTTGTCCTGATATGGTATGTTGTCTTGTCTCTTTTCCTTTTTTTTTTTTTTTTCAATGTTACAGGAATTCATCAGTCCTCTTTAAATCATGACTGAAGTGTCTGTCTGGAAAGACAGTGAGATCAGACTTGAAGACTCCGTCATGGGTTCGGGTCAGAAGGACATCTTTGGACCGGATCAGTTACCTCCCACTGGCCAGCACAAGTTCTCACCTGCTTTGACCCATGGTTCCAAGGAAGTTTGGAAGAAAGGAGGACGTGTCTTCTCAGTTCTGTTGGCTGTCAACTTGGTGCTGTTAGCCTGCACCTTAGTTAGCGGTGGGGCATTCCAAGAGATAGCCCTGCGTGACTATGATGTATTTTTCATGCTCACTATTGTGATGCTGATCACTATTGCCTGGATGCTGTTCTACATCTTCAACACCTCCAAACGGCATGCTGCCATCCCATTCAAGGACAACCATGCAGGACCCATCTGGCTTAGAGGTAAGCGGCAGTTCATGGCCAAGGCTTTGGCAAGAAAGGCACAGCAGAATGTGGCTGCTCTTCACATTCGATAAATGCGTGAAGGGGATGCTTCATAGCCATAACAGTCCCCCCTGCATTTGTTTGTTTGTTTTTTAAAGTCTCCATTGACTTCTGCAAGATGCACAGTGTTAAGAGCTATAAATGAATAAATCTTTCAATTATGGGGCGAAAGCTCAGTGTGAAGTCAAACTTGAAATATCCATAGATAGATAGATAGATAGACGGATGGATGGATATTGTGCGGTCACAGACCCAATAAAGCAAGCAAAACAATAACAGTGTAGTTGGTACGAAAGTTAAAAGCATGATTGTTAAAACCAAAATCGTGTGTGTGAAATATTCATAGTTTTTGGCAATAGTTAATGGACCTGGATCATCTAGCTGAAGGATGTCCAAAGGACCCATCAAAGGATGCTTTAGTTCCCTTGCACTCTCCAATTGCAGTAATGTGTGCAGCTGCTCACATTCACTGCTCTTCCACCATTCTTTGCAAAACTGCATAGAGGGCAGAAGCAAGCAAGTGATATGTTCTTTCTAGAAAAGAATCAGGTATAACTCTTTTTCTGGAAATTACCACAAAAAGCTCACTACCCTCCTTGAATATGTCTGTACAGTGAAGGATTTGAAATAACTCCAGTCATATTGAAGTTCCCTTCACAGCAGAGGCAAGGAACTGTTGGCCTTCCAGATGTTTTAGTGTACAACTTCCATAAACCTTTACTATTGGCCATGCTAGCTGAGGTTTATGGGACTTGATGTTGAAAACATCTGGAGACCCCAAGGTCTAACAGTCCCAATCTGCAGAAAGGGAAGGTTAATCAAGCCTGACAATGAGTTCAGATTCCACATTTCCTTGAGGCAGAAAATATAGAATTAGATCCTCCATCTTACATGGGTATGATGATGCAGAGAAATCAGAAAATACAGCTCCAGTTTCAGCAAAATGCTACACTGAGTATAAAGCAACACCATGGGCTGCTGATTTCAAAGAGTAGGCTTTGTTATAAAATCAAGGGAGTATTCATGTTTATGCACCTGGATGGTATATTTATAATGACATTTGGTTTCCTAAACAGGAGGCTTGGTCTTATTTGCAGTCCTCACGATGGTGATGGATATATTTAAGACAGGATATTATTCCAGCTTCTACCATTGTCTGGCAGTCATCAGAATCATGTATCCAATTGTGCAAGCTATATTTGTGATTGTCCAGGTGAGTCTAGATATTCCTGTTGTTCTGGGTGGTGTTTCAAGTCTTTTCCAACTTTTGGCAACCCAATGCTGAACCTATCATGGGGCTTTCTGGGGGCAGAGAATGTGTGATATATCCAAGGTCATCCAGTGGGTTTCCATGCCAACTGGGTAATTGAATCCTAATTTCCAGGGTCGTAGTCCAATGCACAAACCATTACACCACACACTGGCTGGCTGTTTTGGGGTACACAGAGAATAGTAGCCCATACTTCTGTGGCAGGGGTGGGCAACCTTTGTCCCTCTGCACTACAACTTCCACAATCCCTTACCACTGGCCATCCAGGCTGAGGGTTTCCCGGAGCTGAAATCCAAAACACCAGGAAGGTCCTACCTTCATTATTTTTCTCTATAAGATTAATTAATCTAGGCAACCAAAAAAGTGATTCCCAGTCAAAGTTTCCCTACTGCTTTTCTAAGGTGTGCATGGGTATAGCTTCCAGCTATTCAGTGGAAACAGGGAAAAGTGTGAGACCAATGATCTCACAAAACAACAAATATTAGATTCAGGACAGTCATTTCTGCTTCATGAATCTGTGCCCCAGATTTTGTTGGTCTGAATACTATTGTTCATCCAAGTTCAAATAGACCAGTCCACTCAGTGATGTTGACTCACAAATCAGCATTTGATTCAATAGATTTACTGAAGCTGGGACTAACTCAAACGATTTAGGGAATTGTTTATATTTAGTATAGAGTATAAATAACGCCAGACTAAGGCATTTTTCAAGCTATGCATTTATACCTTAACATTCCTTAACTTCAATGACATCATTGGCACTGCTGAAATCTGTCTTTCTAATCAATTGCCTTCAGGTATATTGGGGGCAAGGATCTGATATGGTGAAAGAGTTAATGTTTCCATTTTGGCTTGCTATACAGAAAACATTTGAGCTGTTTCCCCAAAGCTAAAACTCTTTTTCAGGAATGGTATATGAAAACTACAGGATGGAAAATGTAATCCATAACAACTGTATTGAGAGATGACAGTATGCAGCATGATCAGATTAGCCATGCTTTTGTAGCCTAAAAATGAAGGCAGGAATTCACTAAGGTAGTTACAAAATGCATAACCACATTAGTTACGTAGGTGCACAATGTCTCCCAGCCTGACCACCTCCCCCTTCCTCACTTATTGAGCAGCAGCCACTGCACTTGACAGGGATCAGTTCGCCTGTAGATTGGATAGCAGGTGACTGCCATTCCCACCCTCTCCTGTGAACCATCTCCAGTGTGACTGACAACCAGAACAGGATCACAGCTGCAATTCTCCCTTGCACAGGAGATCACTCTGGGGGGGGGGGGGGAGGACCATCAGTCAGCTGCTTCTCAACAGATACAGGACCCTTGTGAATCACATCTGCTGCTGCCCAGTAAGTGAGGACTGAGGACTTTTATGATCCCTATGTCTTCTTTAAACTAGGGAATATGTAAAGATTGGGATTGTGAGCCAGTCACAAATGCATTACACATTTGTAACTGTATTAGTGAATTCCAGCCATAAATTATTAGCATCGCATCTCCACTATGAGCTGGATGAATGAACAAAAAATCACTAAATTCAATTGGAAGAATATATGAATGTAGACTCAGGATTGTTTTTGCTTCACTTTTCCTTCTCTGCTGTTTATTTGTGCACTTTGTGGGGAGTGGGAAGCCTTGAAAAGTAACTATAAGAGGTATGCTTGTTCTTTTCCAGACTTACTTTCTCTGGGTGTCTGCCAAAGACTGCGTCCACGTGCATCTGGATCTTACCCGGTGAGTCTCCAGATCACCCAGCTGAGTCCTTTCATACTGTTTATCTTTCTGCTGAGCTACAGATTTGCCTGGTTGAACTGAAACCAGAAGCCCAAATCCCAACATATTCTCCATGACAGCAGCAGAAGCAGTGAGAGCCCAGTAGGGACTAGCAACAGATCGGGTCATCCTGCTCCGGGTTCCAGCCAACTTGGCACGGGAGCACTATAGTGCTCTTTCGACTTTGCAGGGTGGAATACTTTGCTCTCTTAGCCTCCTGTGCTATGTAGAGCAAAGAATATGAGTTACGCAGGCTTCTGGATGTTGCTGGACTGCACCTCTCATCAGCCTTTCCCAATGGTGAAGAATGCTGAGACTGGCAGTTCAACAATATTTAGAGGACCCTGGATGTTTCCACCCCCTTAGTTTAAGGGTCTGGGGAGATACAACATTGGAACTAGGAATGGTTGTTCATTCCAAGTGGTTGTAGAATCGAATTATTTACACCTTTCTCTCCGAATGGAGAATCACAGTCTTACAAAACAAGATTTTAAAAAAAATATTTAAAAAACACACCAAATTATAATATTAAACTCAGTCAAATTCTGCTGTTCAAAGAATTGAACTAATAGCACATCAACAAAAGGGAACAGCACTCACCCATTGAAAGCCCCTTTGTCAGCTGCCAGTTGGTTGCCCAAAAGGCTACCAGAATAAAGATGTCTTTGCCTGCTGGAGGAAGGACTGTAGAATGGAGTTCCATGAAGAGGGGAATCATTTTGAGGGGGAATGTGACTAGGCTAGGCTCATTTTGTAATCCAGGAGGGAAGAAAATTTCTCCTTAGTTTCAAAAAAAACCTTTCTCTTCTTACAGATGTGGCTTGATGCTCACCTTGACCACCAACCTAGCTGTGTGGATGTCGGCTGTCACCGATGAGTCAGTGCATAAGGCTCAGTCAAAGAATTCAAATGCAAGCACTCCACACAGAATGAGTACGTGGCTCAGGAAAGGCCACTGTGAATTTTAAGCAGCACGATTCTAAGTCAAAGGCCATTTCGGCACTGGACTGTTATAGTGCTATTATTCCACTTTCAACATCCTATGGAATCCTGGGGTTTGCAGTTTAGGGAGGGGCCTTTGAGGTTATGTTGGGATTTCAGTCAAACAACATCCAAAAGCTCACATGTTATATACCTTTAAAATTCCCTGTTGCCCATCCCTGACCTCAGTTCTTTTCCATGCACACACATACATATGTATGCCCTAGCTACAGTCTACTTTAGAAAACTGTTGCGAGAACAAATGGGAGGAGGAGAACCATATTGCTTACTTTGACCTCCTACTATGGAAGGAGGGATGAAAAAAGAGTAAGCCTCTAAACGTGCATTGAGTCTGTAAGCTCTTAAAGGATTATTGAGCTGGTTCTGAAACTGTAGCACTCACTTCACTCCTATTCAAATAGTCTAGATGTTGACATTCTTAGCTTCTTATCCAATAATTTTATTTTAATCCACCTTCTACCAAATTATATGCACTCTCTGAGAAAATGGATTGAAATCCATGAAAACCCAAACTAAAATACGTTAGTTAGTCTTTAAGGTGATGCTAGGTTGTTGTTGGGGTTGTGGTGGTGTGCCTTCAAGTTAGTTCCAACTTATGGTGACCCTAAGGCAAACCTACCACACAGTTTTCTGGGGCTGAGAGTGTATGACATGCCCAAGGTCACCCAGTGGGTTTCCATGGTGGTGTGAGGAATCAAACCCTGGTCTCCAGGGTTGTAGTCCAGTGCTCAAACCGCTGTACTACACTAGCTCTTGATGCTAGATTACTCGACCCATTCCCTCTCCCCTCCCAGAAAACCTTTTTTTAACTCAGATTTGTTTATTTTTTTCTCTATGCAGCTGGTTTTAGGAGCAGCTCAGCTGACAGTTGTCCTTGTGACAATCATCTCTGCAAGATCTTCCAGGATGGCTATTTTTGGCTGTATCCCTTCAATATTGAATACAGTCTCTTTGCTTCTGCCATGGTCTATGTCATGTGGAAGAATGTTGGCCGCTTCATAGACCATCATGTGAACCACGTCCACCAGCTCAAGTTCAGGCTTTTCAAAAGGACTTACTTTCTGGGCATTGTTGCTGGGATCTTGATACTGGTGACAGGCATAGGTGTCCTGATTGTCTATGAGATTCAGGTAAATTCAAAGGACAAATCAAAAAGAAAGATTGATCAGGTGCTCACTATGTACTATATCTTCAACATCGTTTGCCTGAGCCTGATGTCCCTTGTCTCCATTGGAGGCTCCATCGTTTATAGATTTGACAAGAGAGATATGGACCGTCACAAGAACCCCACTAGAACCTTGGATGTGGCCTTATTGATGGGTGCAGCCTTGGGACAATATGCCATTTCCTATTATTCCATTGTAGCTACAGTAGTCAGCAAACCAAGGGACGCTATAAACGCCCTCAACTTGAGCTATTCCTTGCTGATGATTGCCCAGCACACTTTCCAGAATATCTTTATAATTGAAGGCCTCCATCGGCAGCCCATAGAAAAGGAAGACAAAGTTGACCCTCAAGAGAAGGATATCTATGGGCTCACTTTTGTCAACCTGAATGCTGTATCCCTTCGTGTCCCTGAAAGTGGGCACACCTTATCATCCACTGCACCCCCAGAACTAGCAATCCAGACCCCGTCTGAAGTAATGCAACCGGTCAAGGTCCCCAAGAAAAGAAACTGGAGGAGAACCTTCTTAAGGGAGAGTTCCTTATTCCTGCTCCTGTGTAATGTGATTGTAAGTGAACCCATTTTGTTTGTGCCTAAACTGGCTTGTTCAGCAAAGAGCTTGTTATGAAGACAGTTTCATTTTTCTAATACTTAGTTAAGAAGCTGTTGTTGTTGTGTACCTTCAAATCATTTCCAACTTATGGCCACCGTAAGGCAAACCTGTCATGCAGTTTTCTGGGGCTGAGTCTGTGCGACACGCCCAAGGTCAACCTGGTCTGCAGAGTCATAGTTCAGTGCTCAGACCACTACACTATGCTGGCTCTCTTAGTTAAGACGGTGTGCTAGAAATTCCTGTTCTGAAAATGGGTGCTCATATATGGCTTGGCCTCTTGTTCTGACCTATGTCCAGGGTGGAACAGCTACTAACCAAACCACTTCTGTCCACGGAATTGGACGAGCAAGCTCTCTTCCTTGCTGCAGCCCCTACCCTCACCCCCACCCCAAGCCTGTTCTGGAGGTCTGTGAAACTCTCTAGAGATTATTTTTGGGTGGTACCAAAAGCTGCATGGGAAGAAAAGGAGAAGAAAGATTTTTTTGGCCATGATATCCAGAGTTAGTTTCAGCCATGTTATTGAACCAAAATATTTTCATGTCAAAGGATGGTCCTTATTGTCCTTCGTGCGACAGAGATGTTGCAAAAGACTGGAGCAGCTTCCCCTGCTCCATGCCATTTCCTCCCAGAAAGTCTTGTGTGTCTTTCAGTAGCTTAGGCAGGCCTCAAGTGATCCATTTCATTTTATTTCAGTATGGGGCCTAAGGCAGTTTATAGTGTAACTCAAAATAGAATACAGCTAAAATAATATAAAATGCAATAGCTTTTTTTAAAAAAATAAGCCATCTTATCAGCAATATAGTGTAAAACAATTTACAGACAGTTGAAACATAATGAGGATAAAACTACAGCACCCTGATTCAAAGATCGTTCTGCAACACTCAGTTAACAGACAAAGGCCTGTCTAAATGAAAAGCTCACTGCCTGCCAGTGGTAAAAGAGCAGAGATGTGGCTGATCTTAGGGTCCTATGGAAAGAGGGGAGGAATTCTACAGCTTGGGAGCAGCTACTGGCAAGGCCCTCTTCCGTGTTCTGCCAAACAGATTTATGACAGTGGTGGGACTGATGGAAAGCCCTTCTCTGAGCATCCGATTCAGGCAGGCCCATATAGGAAGTAGCAGTTGTTTGAATGAATCTGTCATCTTTTCCTGCTTCTCTTGTTGATGCCTTTCCCCATTTTTGTCTCTCTCCCAAACAGCTCTGGATCATGCCAGCATTTGGAGCCCGGCCACAGTTTGATAATGACACAGAGCTCAATTTTTATGGCTACTCTATGTGGGCTGCCATTGTGGACATCTGCCTGCCTTTTGGCATCTTCTACAGGATGCATGCAGTGGCCAGCCTACTGGAGGTCTACATCATGTCTTAGCGGGAAAATGAAGAATTGGTCAGAACAACCCACATTTCTCATATCTCCCAGGACTGAAAGCTCACATTGCTGCACTGAAGCAGGGGGGATTGAGTTTTTCTTGGGTGTCAGACCCCAGTGATTAGCGGGCATTACACAGTAGTACTGGCAATAGCCCAAATATACCCTATGTGTTTTCTTTGTCTTTGTGTCTGTTTTGTTTTGTTAAGCAATTCCATTCTTTCTTCATCTTCAGTTAACATTTTTTGTTTTGGTCTACCAGTAATTGCTGACATGTACTCTATGACCTAAATCCAACTGCTTACTCCTAAACAAAGTAGACCCACTGAATCAAGGGCTTTGTCTATATATTAACTCAAGAAGCCATTCAATGATTCTACTCTACTCTGTGGACTAATCAATAGGATCTCTACTGCCTAGAGAGGGCCCTGCAAATTTCTGGTTACTTCAAAGACCCTTCAGTCTGGGGGAAGCTCAGTTTGAAAGAAGGATGGAAGGCAAATTGAAGTCATTGACCCTTAATGTAGTTGGGATCAGTCTGTAGGTTCCTCTTCTGCCCCTTTACTTCTTTCCTAGTAATTCATGAAGGCCTCAAGAGCTTGACCCTGTTAGAACTCACACTTGATAAGTAGAAACCTCACAGATTTCAGTGGAACTAACTTGCTGTCCTGAATCAGGGCCCATAGACTGAAAGAAGAAGCGATTATGCTGTCAAGGAGGGTATGAAGATATGCTAGTTTTTAAAGGTAGCTTAATAATTTTTTATGAGCCTATTTTTTTATAAAAAATATTTATTGATTTTCATTGTGACAAAAAAAAGGAGTGAGAAGACCATAATGCAGACACTATCGAACTCAACACAATGGCAGTGCTTAAATTGTAGGCATGCCAGAGGATGTCACGTCCCCCTCAAAAGATGTGAGGGAACATATATACCTCAGATATAAGAAGTGGAGTATTGTTCTCCTTCAAATTCTGCAGAAGGCACTCCATGATGATGAGGTAAAATATCTGCAAGGAGACTGGTGGGGTTGGTTAGATTTTTCTTCTCAAAGTCTTCTTCCTCACAAATCCAATGCCAAGCTTGGAACGAATATCTAACCAGCAAAGTGAAATTGCTCAAGACACTCTTCAATACTGGCTAGAAACATCAACTGGCATCCTGATCAGCAGTTATGAGAAGCTAAGCTGGACTTAAGACCTTGTAACTGCCGGGAACTCACAATTACAATCAATAATGACGAAACATGACCCCACAAAATGTACCTTTTCCACATGGCAGTGCCCCCAACCAATGAGTTTCTGAGACACGATGCAGATTGGAGTGCTGGGAAGGGATGCCTGCAGTGCTCTCCCAATCACAGGGTGCCCTGAGAGAAGGAGTTGCAGCGATCTCTCTGTATACCTGTTCTCACTGCTCCCTGCAACTAGAATACTACAGATATCATTTCCCATTGCCCTGATCTGCAGTGTCCCAGAAGCCCTTTGGCTGGGGTGCTGCCAGGGTAGATTTTTGGTGGGGTGGCACTGTCAGACATAACTAAGACAATGGACCGCATCCTCATAGTTACCTCTGACAATGCAGGATCTCATCCATCATGTTATAAGTTGTTTATAAACATATGATGAGCTTTGGCTATCAGTTAAGGAATGAGGTGTGTTCCTTTAGAACAGCCTTCTCAGTCTGGCATCATCCAGATATATGGGTAATAATTCTTGTTAGTAAGAAAATCTAATAAATATTCATAATCTAATAATTCTTTTTGTTCTTTCTTAAACCACAGAGAAAATTGGTTGTATGTTGCACAGAAACTAGGAACCCACCCATAGTGCCAGGAATTTGGAGAGGGTTTTTTTCTTATGAAATTGTATTTACAATGGAAAGAAATGTCTTTGCTGTTTAGAAAATGGTGTAGGAGAATGACAGTAAGTTGCAAAACAATTTTCCACAGAAGTTGAAAATGTCCAATGAAATAATAAAACAAAATCTTGCCACTTGATACTGTAGATCTTGTATTTTTTTTTCTTTTGAAATTCACAGCTGCCTATTATATTACCCTGATTCCACAGGATTTCCTTATTGGAACAATTCAAAGCTCTTGGGCGGGGGGGGAATCAGGGATAAAAGAGGACATGTTAGTACAATATTTGGTTGTTCAGCCATCCTGCTAGATCTAACATGGCACAGTGAAAATGTTGCATTTAGATGTGGGGAGAAACACAGTGAAGAAGAAGAGAAGTTAAGCATATTTTAAAGCAGAATCATGGCATATCCTTTACAAAATGTTCAGCTAGGGGACACAAGATACTCTGCTTCCCAAGTCAAGGTACATAGTAGCCAAGGCTGGCCAAGTTATTTTGGCACCTGAGACAATAAATAAAAGGTTGTAACTGCCTCTCCCCCTGTAGTGTTGTGACATTTTCAAAAAGAAATAATGAACAGTCAAAATTCAGGACATGTCAGGTTTAAAGTCAGGAAGAAGCTTTTAATGAATTTGTGTTCTATCTAAATACCAAATGAAAATACTGATTTCTATTACACTAGATATACATTTCTCTTAAAACGAACATGCTGTTCACATTCATAAACTACATTTCTGTCTCTGTGAAGAGCCCACACTCAAATCACAGAAATTTATTTACTTATCCATTGAGGTACCTTGTGCAATCTATAAAAAACAGAAAAGCTTAGCAGGCATCAAACAAGGGACATCCTTTACAGTTAGGGAAACTTGGCAACTCTACCTTTGCTGGCTATAAATCATGGCAAACTAAATGTTTAACAATGCAGTGCGTTTTCAAGGTGCTTAAAATCAGCTGCCCAAGGTGGTTGCCTCACTCTGCCTAACAGTAGATTCATGCCTGAGGAATGTTTGTGTACAGCCTAATTTTCATTGATGTTTTCCCTTCAAAGGAGACATAGTGCAGCCAAGGATGCTGTTTTCAGGAGAGATATGGTTTCATGTCAGTTTAAAGTGGTATGACATGACTGAATGTTTGAAATGTGCAGCTTGACCAGATACATACGATCCAAGAATTGCCGCAGAGTGTACTGTTACTGCAGTTATAGTCTGAACTTGAGGGATATTAGATATCATTTGATATCAGGAATTTGGCCTTCACGTGCTTGCGAGGCCACCAGACAAGCACGCACACAGGCGCGGCCGAAAATAGCTGAACCATTCAAATCACAATCCAGGTAGGCCAGTAATTGCCGATCGCAGCTTTAGGAGACCTCAAGGCAAGTACCTTCTTAAGATCACATTATGTATGCACGCTGTTTACAAAAGATCCCCTGCCCCGAGCAGGCAGCTTGATGAGCGGACTATTCAACTCTCAAGCACTCCGTATTTGCATACTGTCTACACCATTGACAACGCTGTCATAATTCAATCACCTAAAGTACTGACCTTTCGGAGGCTTTGTCTCCAGCCCAAAATCCATTGTTTTCCCCGGGAACGGACTAGCCTACGGGAACATTTTCGCCTATAAGAACCCCAGACTTTGAGCGTCTCATCGGATCGCTCATGACTTGCCTCCCGACTTGCTGCCTCTCCGTTTGACGAGCCTCCCCTCAGCCTCCATGTGCTGAGAACCCACACTCTCCAGCTTCTTTGCTTATATCGGGCTACAAGATCAGGTGTAGTATTTCCCCACAAACTCCTTCTGAAAATCCCCTATCTATTTTCCTCTCTTTATTTCTTTAGGACTGTGTGCGTGACTGCACAATTGTGCAGTATTTCTTAATTCTCTAAGTGAGTGAGTGTGTACGTTTGCTGTGACTTATAAATAAACAATTATTAGTTACTTCTGTTTGATTATTGACTCGGCCTGACCCCGCAGACATTGGGTTCAAGATCTCGCTATGTTGCCCTGCCTCTTGCATTGCTAACTAGTACTCTAGCTAATTCCCATTCCCCATTATTTTGAGCACATTGAGGTGTCCCCCCCGGGACCCCAGAAATCAGGGTAACAGTACCAAGACGATTTTCATTGTGTGGGCAGAGAAAAAGGGACGCTAAAGGTTTGTCTCTCTGTGTTTGTTTCCTTGTTTTATATATCGTTCTTCTCTCAACACGGGATCCAAGAAAACAAAAATAAAGTACAGTTAAAATCTAATAAATACAAAAGCTAGAACACAATACCCCACACACACACTCCATTAAAAGCTCCTTCTGCCACAATGAATCAAAGGCTAAAGCCCTACCTAAGTAAGAAAGTCTTTGCCTGCCAGAAGAAAGACACAGGAGAAGAGGCCAGTCTAGCTTCTAGTGGGAGTGAGTTCCATTGCCAGGGAGCTGCCACTGAGAAGGCTCTCTCCTATGTCCTCACCAAACATTTCTGTGATGGCAGTGAAAGTAAGAGAAAGCCTTCATCTGAAGATCTTAAACTTGGGCAAGCTCACATAGGGGGATCCATATAAAATAGATTTAACTGAAGGAAAATTTCATCAGAGGACAGAATTAGCATTGGAAGGGGAACATCCACCCTCCATCATTACACTTCAGAATTGCTAGTGCCAAAGTGCTCCTCTTCATACCATAGCTTTCAAACTATCACAAACCTGGTAGCCACCAAGATTCATCTTGTTAGGGATTGATGAAGGATTAAAAAAAAAAAACAACCCTAAGTCTGGGCAGGGCTAAATAACATTCTGGTCAGAAGGACTGAGCGGGACTCAAGGCAAAAAGCAGGCCTGAGAAACCAAGAAAGGAGAGCAAATCTTGAGATGGAGGGAAAAAAGCAAGGCTGGTCTAGGAATACCACCAAGAAAAGCTGCTCCAAGCATCAACTATTGTTCAGACTTTAAGCAGCTTTTTCCAACTGGTGACCAAAAAAGCAAGGAACATTTGGTGAGTCAAAGACAGAGGTATATTATCCTTATATCAGTAATATTTCTCATATGCCATCAACATTTGATTCTTAAAAAAAAAAAAAGGCAACTTAGCTGAATCATCCAGAGAAGACGCCACCACCTTTTCAGGTACTTGGTTCCATTGCCAAACCACTCTTATTGTCAGGGAGTTTCCTTCTAATGTTTAATGGAAATCTACTCTCATGTAACTTCATTTCACTTTCTGCATTTCAATGTTTTCTACTTTCAACAGGGCTCTGGTCCCTAACGTGTCAGATAAGTGGGGCTTCCTGTTTTGTGTTCTAGGTCAGTTTTGGCAAGTTGTCAGTAGCATTCTGGATATGTGCACCAAGAAGACAACACACTCCCAATTCATCTTGCCAGGCGGGCACACAGCTGCCTCTGTACCTCTGATCTATGAGCTCCAGCCACCAGCACCTTTCTTTTTCTGCTTGTTGCAGCTGATGGTTACCTGAACGCTTTCCATGGCATGTGGTGTCCCTTGTTGCTGATTTCCTGTTTCAGTATCTCCACTGCTGTTATCCTCATGAAGATGGGGGAAGCGATCGCTTAGTTGGAGAGGTTCTGAATCTTTCCTGTATGATCTGCTCCTGACAGTGAATGAGGCCCAGGACTGAGAAGCTGGCATCAATGGAGACTTGCGTCCAATAAAACTTGGTAGTCTGTAAGCTTCCACTAGAGTCTTGGTAGTTATTTATGATTTGTTGTGTTACATCAAACCACAATTTGGTTTTGAATGTGCTATGTACACACTCTCAGCCCCAGAATACCCTGTGATATGTTCACATTAGGGTTGCAATAAGTCAGAAATGACTTGAAGGTACACAACAACAACAGAATTAATATATCAATCAGTAGTTGCTATGCAGGCCTGTTTGTTCTGTCACTGAGCTACCTAAATTATTACATTTGGCGAATACACAGATAAAGAAGTAACACCAGCCCAGGAATGCTACTTCGTCCTTCATATGAAGATTTCAGGGGGACAGATACACTATAACAACAGAAAGGAGGAGAGTGAACAATGCATGCTTTTTCTGTAAAAGAAGTCATGAGCTTGGATCTACATTACATTAAACTGTGGCAGGGGTTGCTTCAAATCTCACCTTTCTGGTAATCATCCGGTCAAGAAGCCCTACCCTGAAACATGAGTCAACTCCCACGTTCTAGAAATTGGTTCCAGAAAAACAGCGTGCTTAATGTGTGGCAGATGCACACCCTCTAACTGTTCCAATTAATCCTCTATTGCCTCACTTTTTCAGCTGCTATTAAAATGTCCGATTTCTCTCTCCTCCTCCCCCCACTTTCCCCCTTTGTCTTCAGCTTGCTTCAAATGCTGCAAACATAGGCCCTTTTCACACCTTACCTGGTGCCCCTGGCATCACAAGGGGATCGCGCAAAAAGCCTCATCTCGGAAGCACTCACGTCCCCTCCGCACCAGCTCTGTGCTAGCCGGAAGGAAGCGTGAGCACTCCACCCCTTCCTTCTGCAGTACAGCCAGGTATTTTCCCAGGCTGAGCTGGGGGAGGAAAGGTGATGGCTGTATGTCTGGAGCCTCCGCACACAAGGTAAGTGCATGTGGGGCACAGGAGGGACGTGCGATCACGCAGCATTTTCAGCAACGAGCCAAAAATGATATAATGCGCAATCGCCACCTAATGGCCTGGGTAGCATTGCGCAATGGCAAGGACGTCATGTGGAATGGTCTTCGCAATTGCACAACGCTCCCAAGGCCATTTTGCAACAGGACTGGCGTGTGAAAAGCCCCTGAGTTCAAACAGCAGGAGGAAAGGACAGCATCCTGCCCTTCCCAGTAGGCTTTGGCAAAGGCAAGTTGCTTCAGCCTCTTCTAGCTTGTGTGTTCTGCCCTCATTAATACTTTTTGCCATCCTGACCACACCCTGATATTGCTTGGTCAAATGTGTCCCAGTTTTCAACTATGAAATGTTAGAAGGTACACAGATGTGGGTCAGCGGGATACTGGAGATGTAGATTAGGAAAGGAAATCTGGAAGTGGGGTATCTCTTGGAAGCCTCAGTGTAAAATTGGGCCCATTCACATTATGTAATTGTACTGGCATTATTCTACTTTCAACAGTTTGATCTTATGGAATCTTTGGGTTTGCACTTTAGGGAGGAGACTTCAGAATTTCCAGCCAAAGACTTCCTCTGGTACCCCTGACCAAGAGCCTTATCACACTGCTCCATATGCCATATGTCCAGCTGTTCTCATGAGGATGGCTGATTGTTGGCACTGTCTATCACACTCTTGCTGCATTAGCATTTTAATAGCATCATTAACATGCTGTTTTCATCTGCATTAAGGTGTCATTATTGACTTCTGTAGCTCGCCCCTCACTTCATCATTGGTTCCTGTAGCTGTAATAGCGCCATAGCATTATGACGTCACAATGCTACAATGCCATAACATCGTAACAGTGTGAGATTTCCCTTGGAATCCTTGAGGGAGGAATTACCGGGCCATACCCACAACGTACCCATTAATAGTCCATAGGTGGAAGAAAGCACTGTGAGACATCCACACCCAAACTGTTTACTGAACTGTTGCATGAAAGGGAGTCATTAACGGATTATTTCGACTGATAAAATAAGCATATTTTCAATGACTCTGCAATGGAATGCAACAGAATAGTACCTGGGAAGTAACGACATTGTGCAATGCTGAGGCAAAAGTAGGACTAATGCATTGCTATGATGGTATAACACCATGGTGCAATAAGACTCCAAATTACACACCCAAAGAGGATTCCATAGGAGGCGGCCATGGCAGTTAAAGCAGAATAATAGAGCTATAATTGTACAGTATGAATGACCCCAGGGTCTTCCTTCCCCGAAACTCCATTAACCTGCATCCTCCAAAGCAGTTCCTATCACTCCTTCTGTCAGGGCAGTCTAAGTACACACCATTGCAGAGAAAGTGTTGCCTTGAACATTAACACAGGGTGTGCACTCTGAAGAGGTGGTGCTATCTACTTCATGAGATACGTAAAGTAATTTGAAAGTTCGGAGTCACATTTCCCTGGTTAGGGATGAGGTTAAAAAGCAATTTTATACAGCAATAAAATAATTAGCTTTGGAATCTAAGATAAGAAATAGACTTAAGATCAAGGAGGGAAAGTGATGCATTCCTGCTCACCCTTTCAGACACCTGCATTTCCCCAAAACCCACAGGGGGAAGCAAAAGCTGAGAAAAGAGGCATTACAATGCACACACAACAAAAATTTGCAACAGTCTGAGTACCACAAAGTACAAGGTCGTCCCATTAATTTCTTGTGACTGAGCCAAGACCTGCACAGAAGTCAGACCTTTCACCTGTCTAATTACATAATAACAGCTCTAATCTTCCAGATAACTGAAGATAAGAAATCTCCTTAGATGTTAGCTGTAGTGTACTCAATATGAGTAATCGCTGGTTGAATATACTTGACTAGGGGCTGAGCAGACTTCAGGTTTGTGGGATCTGCTTTGTGTGTTCCTAAAACATGGAAGCCCACTAGTTACTGCCAAGTGCAGAATATTGGGACACGGATTTGTAGAACTTGGAGGAAAGGGCTTCTAGAAAACCCTTAGGACTGATGAGAAGGGTATCAAACGTGAAAAACTCAGCTGAAAATACCTCTAAGAAAACCTCTCATATATAACTTCCAAAGTATCCAGAATGCTGTCTTCCATACAACATTTTTTAATATTGTTTCTAGTTGTTACAACTTAATTAAACCCTCATTACCAAACAAACCCCCAAAATAAGTTGTATGTATTTGTGTTACTCATAAGTCATTAACCCCTACACTTGTTTCATCAATATGAGTGTTTACTCCTACAATGTAAATCACAACAATTTCATGCATAGTTGCTAAAGCCAGTTTGTCACCTGCAGGTCAATCTTCTGGTGATGAGCCTCATAGGGACTTAGCTAAGCTGGTCTTCAGAGGACAGATTCAGACCCTGCTTCTGGAGCCATATTCAAACTCTTACCAGTCTGGTGGGACCTGCCACAATTCATACATTGTTGGCATTGCCTTCAAGAACCTGGAATCATAGAATCATAGAGTTGGAAGGGAGCTCATGAGCCATCAAATCCAACCCTCCTCTTGTTGCAGAATCTCCATCTAAAACATCCTTCATAGGTAGCTGTCCATCATCTTTTTGAAGACGTTCAGAGAAGAAGACATCCCACCACCTCTCTAGGCAGGTGGTGTTTCCGTTGCTGAACTGCTCTTTTTGTCAAGAAGTATTTTCTAACGTTCAATGAAAATCTACTCTTATGTAACTTAAAACCACTATAGCAAGTCTTACCCCCGGGGGCAGCAAAGAACAAATCTACAGCTTCCTCTCTGTGACAGGCCTTGAGGTACTTAAAGAGTGCAATTGTATCACTCATCAGTCTTCTTTTAACCAAGCTGAACATGCCTTGAGTCTTTCCTCACATGTTTGTTCTCCATACCTCTTATCATTCTTGTTGCCCTTCCCTGAACCCACTCCAACTTGTCTATATCCTTCTTAAAATGTGGTGCCCAGAACTGAACATGGTACTCCAGATGAAGCCTGGTCATCAGAGAATATGGTGGGACTGTTACCTCCCTTGACTTGGAAATTGTGCTTCTATTAATGCAGGCTAAAATTCACTTTGTTGCTGCATCACACTGCTGTCTTTTGTTCAATTTATGATCAGCAATAACTCCAAGGTCCTTTTTTGCATGTAGTACTCTGAGCCATGTATTCCAAATCTTATACTTGTACAATTAGTTTTAATGGCCTAAATATAGAATTTTGCATATGTCTCTATTAAATGTTTTAATTAATTTATTAAATACAGGCTGGGACACCCCAAAAACATTACTGCCCAGGGCAAACCACCCCCTCTGCCCCCCCGTCCCGTCCTTACATGACTACATAGTATGCTCTTTCTACCTCAGACCTGGGCAGAAGGAATTGTGAGAGGGTTCTAACAAAATATTTTCCCATGCTCTTTCATTTGTAGAGGCTCAGAACTTGGACATTACTGCTAGGTATATTATCGTCATCACCGTCATCACTATTACCACCAACTTATTTATATCCTGCCTTTCTCCAAAAAACAAAGACTCTGTTTCTGTGGAATTATAATTTCACATGTTAGTTTCTATTCCCACTAGAACTGAGAAAACATGACTTTAAAAAAATATAAATAATCTGGTCTTTTTCTGCTGTTTACTTTTTAATGTAGAATTCTTGATTTAAATAATCTACAGACATTCAGGGCTATCATTCCTATAGATCTGATAACAACCTGGCTGCAAATAAGCCATATCACAGAAGGAAAAGAAAGTGTAAATGTCTTTTGAATGAGAAGACGTCAATGTGGTGTTTATCTATGGGCAGGAAGGGTGTGAGATGGTATATGCTGGAGGGCTGCAAGCGTATCATATTCTTTGGAATGTTCTTGAACAAATACTGGTGCTTTCAATAAATTTCCTGCCATCTTGTTTTCTACTGACTCTTCACCTATTGACTCAGAACATACTGAGAAATCTTATTAAATTCTTAGCACCAAGTGCACAAGTAAAGCCATTTATTTGGAGGCTGCTGATACAGGAGGGTACAATGATGATTTTATATACACATACACACACACACACACACATATACATACATACAAACAAAATTGGTGATGATTTTTTTGTCAGCCTCCATATGTTAAGAGGAAGGAAATGCCTTTTGGAGAATTGTAATATTATGAAATAAAGGAATGAGCAGGCTCTGTTCCTTCTTTTGCTCTCTTGCAAGACTGGGCAACATAATTCACCACCCATTGTAGGGGCAAACACTTGGGCTACCAGCACACACTGCTTTGGTTGGGGCCTGATGTTAATTTTTCTGGCTAGTTCAGTGTGTCTCCTGCACTGAACTAGCATTGCAGGTGGCTAGGCTATGATCACTTAGCATCAGAGAGGTTACTGTGGCTATTTTACAGGCAGAAGCTACCATTGCCAGATGAGCAAAGTTGCCCCAAGACATGCTGCTTGAGGTAGGATACAAGATCACCCTCTTTCTCATTGTCACACACCCACACGCTCATTCCATTCCATGTACAGAAGTCAGCTGGACAAGCCACTGAATCTTAGTTCAGCAAACTATGGAATTCTAAGGCAGCAAGCTAGTTTAAGGAACCCAGAACTGTCTCTGGCCATTTCCACACGGGGTATTAGAAACGGTGCAGTCCGTCCTCCAGGGAGGACGTCCACACCTGGGAGCGGACTGGGTCCGGACTACTTGGTGTAGTTCCACACCTCAGCCCGCTCCGGAACGACCCCAAGTGGTCATCCAGCGTGCTTTTGAAAAACCTGTTTTTTGAGGTTTTTCAAAAGCACGGAGCACTCCAGTGTGAGCCTGCTCCCTTGTGCAGAATTGCAGGCTCACACCAATGCGAGCCTGTGATCTGCCGGGGGCAGGCTTTAGGCTGGCGAGCTTCAGCGGTTGGTCGAGACCCTCGATCAACCAGAAACCGCCATTTTCGTCCCTGGAGCAGTGCGGAGCGACGAGCACACACTGCTCCGGAGCAGCCTGGACCGGACCGGGGAGCCAAAAGACCTAGTAAGTAGCATCACAGGGCAATTCCCTCGCCCCGTGCGGAAATGGCCACAGTGTGTCACTCCTATTGTTCATAGGAGAAGGACATGGGGTAGTCTCCAGAGGACAGCTGGAGAAATGCCACTCCTGCCACCACTCAGCACCCAGCTGTCTGAGGCTAGCAAATGAATAGATCTCACTGCATCATTGTGGGAAACTTTTTCACATCCTTGTATTTCAGGGAGACAGAATTAAGTGAGCAGAAAAGGCAACCATTTGGGTTTTTTAAAATTAACTTTAACACAAAGTAACCTAAACACCAGCTGACATTTTAACTTAAACATAAACTAAAATTAAAGCACAATATTAAAAGAATGAACTAAAAATATTAAACATTCCCAGTAAAACACTAATTTACTAACTAAACGCTAACTTATTAAAACACAAAGAGGCTCTGACCTCCCCCAAACCAAACTGTAATTAAAAAAAAGAAGAATAGAAAAAAATATTATTCTATCATTGCAGACCCACCTAAGCAAACTTACTCAGATTACTAGTAACTATATCCATAAATTATTGCATTGTTAGATTTCTTACTGCTCAAAAAGTCTATAAAATTTTCCGAACAAAATCTTTACTTGACTTATCCTTTAAGACACACATTGGTTTGGCCATTTGGGATAACTCAACAGCATTAACAATCCATTCTTCCATCTCCAGTGCTTCCCTTCATTTCCCAGTTTCAGCAAACAAATTCTTGCAGCTGTTATCATATAATGACGAAGTAGTCTTTATTTACTATCCAACTCTTTATCCATAATGCCCAACATAAACATTTCTGGTGACCTTACAAAATCCACCTTTAAAATTTTTTGAATTAACATATACATCTAAGACCAATAGCTTTTTGCCTTCTTACAAGTTCATCACATATGGAAAAGGGGACCCTCCTTATCTTGACATCCCCAACAATTGTTTGAAACATTCTTTGACATTTTCAACAATTTGCTTGGGATTAAATACCATCTTATTACAGCATAAATGTTTTCTATTAGATTACTGCACAGTAAATTTCATATCTTTAGACCACATTTTACCCATGCCTCCATTTGAAGGGGATGCCCAAAACTTTGGGTCCAGTTTATCACATACTCCCTGATAGTTTCATCCTCTGACTCTAGCTTCAAAAAATAGTCATACGCCTTTTTTTTAATTACATTATCATCCTTACAAAACTCCATATAGACCTCATTTTCTCTGAATTCTATGGCAGGATCTTTCTTATCATGGTAAAATCTATCTTTTAGTTGCATATAAGCAAACCAGTTAAGATCTTTGCCTTCCATGAGAAACATCTCCCTTGTTTCAAACTCCAAATTAGTTTATTCAAAATACAAGAGGTCCTCATAATGCAACTGTCTCTGATTTTTTTAACCTATTCTTTCCTGAAAAAAAGGTTCCACAGTGAGCTAGCTAATAATTATCTTAGGAAAGAGTCTCTGTTTATGTTTACACCACACTCACAGAAGAGTCTTTGTGATGCAATGGTTTTTACATTTAGCATGAACTTTAATTTTATCATGACTTTCAAGCTCCAACAGTCTCTCATCTGTAAGCATTATCCATTCCTTCAATCACACAAAGCAACAGACCTCATAATACAATTTAATATTAGGCAATCCCAGACCACTTCTTTCTTCAACATCATACAATGTTTTAAGTTTTATTCCAGTTTTTTGTGACTACCATACAAATCTGGAAATTTCTTTCCACCATTGTACAAAGGACATCCAATTTTTTATGATGAGGATCATCTGGAAGTAAAATAAAAGTCCTGGCAAAACATTTTCTTGTATTACTGCAATTCTCCCCAAAAGGGATAAATTTAATTTTCCCCATTTTTCAAAGGCCATTTCCACCCTACACTTTTCTAGTGCTATTATTCCACTTTGAACATCCTGTGGAGTTCTGGAGTCTGTAGTTTACTGAGGCCAAAGAGCTCTCTGGCTGAGAATTCTAAAGGCCCCTCCCTAAACTGCAAATCCCAGGATTCCATAGGATGTTGAAAGTGGGATGACAGCACTAGAACAGGGTAGTGCAGAAATGGCCTAAATCTCTTTTAATTTCTTTCCAGACTTTTTCCTGGATATTCTGAAACAATAGACTATTATTCTTTGTAATTGTAACTCCCAGATATTTTATCCCCTTTTCCCCCCTTTAAAGTTGGAACGAGCAGTTAATGCATTTTCTTCATTCAAAGTCATATATTTAGTCAACAGTTTTGTTTTTAATCACAGTTCACTTTATGACCCAAACATCTTGGTTTTTTTTCCAAAATAACCTTTCATGAATTCAATGGATTTTGAATCATTATCAAAAGATCATCCACCTGACCCCCCGGTTTATACTGTTCCTTTTTTACCTTCGCTACACTTATTCTGTCGTCTTGTCTGATATCTCTGAATAGAGTCTCCAACACCAAAACAAACAGCAAAGGGGAGAGGGAGCAACCTTGTCTGGTTCCCTTTTGCATCTCGACCAGCATCGTTGCATTGCCATTTACCAAAATCTGGGCTTTTTGAACAGAACATATTTTCTTTATTGCCCAACTAAAATTTTCACCCAAATCCATTCTCTCCAGTATTTGAAAGCATTACTCACAGAAATCTTAAGAATGACAAGACCTGGAAAGGATCCTGTGTGGTTATCTTGCCCAATGCCCATAACAATATGTTAAAGGAACTGGGTTGGGTTTTTTTTTTCCTCCTGCAATTTCCTCCTCTAAAATTTTAAAGTTAAGAGTTACACAGTCAGAAGATTAGAGATCTAATCAGTTAGTTAGAGAAACCCCAAGGCAGAATAGTATACCAGTTCTATATGTGCAAGTCATGCTTCTCATGAATTCAGCCACACCACTCATTAGTCATGCAAGGAATTTTGTTCAGTTTTGGTTGGCCCAATAAAGGCATTACCGCAGGACGGACTTGGAATTTGCCTTATGGTGAAAACAGCTACCCCTGCATTGTATAATCCTTTAAATGCACTCTAAAATGGAGCTGCCCCTGTTTCAACACCTCATTAGGTGCTCGTGAGAATTACCTCTCCGCAGTGGCATATCTAGCATAAACAGCACCTAGGGCAAGCATGGAAGTTGTGCTCCTACCTTCTTACTCCTACCCTCACCCCCCCACCCTAACATGCACAGCTTTTTTGTGCCCCCCCTGGCATTGGGACCTGGGGCACATACCCTACTTGCCCCGCCCTAGATACGCCTCTGCCTCTCGGGGTGGACATAGCAGCAGAGTGGCTTGTAGGTAGGGCAAGCCATTCTGGGTGACATCACAGCCCTTCAGGAGCAGCTGCTAATCCCACACAAACCAGTGAGCTTAAACCGACCTGTTCAGCCTGACTAGCAAGGACATCAGAGCTAAATAAATAAATAAACAAACAAAATCACTATGGCTGTTGTTTTTGTTGTTGCTATTGTTCGGATGATTGGTTTAAACTAAACCATACCAAGCATATCATTAACAGCAGCTCTTGTATATGAGTTACTAGGTCAGATGCAGAGAAAGGCTGGCTCTTGGGAAGCATCAAAACTGGATTCTCATAGTAAACAACTTAGTAAATGGTTCTTAATTTAATTATATACATGAACACACACACACACTTAGCAATAGGGGACAAGTCTGTCTCATGTGGTAAACAGCAGTCTCAACTACAAGGAGTCACTCTTAGAAGGAATGCTTTGGGACACAATGAGGAGAAAAAATCCAACTCATGGAAGCTCTTAATAAGGGCCCACCACCACCAAAAAAAGGTTACTTATGCTGTGCATTAGTCCAAAGAGAAAGATGACATCTCTTCCATCAGCGTGATAGTAAGATGTCTTGGGTCTTTCCCTTGCATACCCTCCAGCTGGAGGAATTCCTTTTCCTACATCATGCTCATCTATTGAGAACAGCCGTGGGGACTCTGCTCCATGAGTTTCTGGCATTGGAAAAAGGAGATCAACAACAGTGTATGGAAAAGTCACTTTTTAGACTACGACTTTCAGAATTCCTCAGCCTGCATGGCCACTGCCCACAGAGTTTTGATCCCCAAAAGTAATTTCCCCCCTCATTCTGATGACTGGAGAGAGGTTCTTCTCCATGGTGATCTTTCCTAAGATGCTCACCTGGTTTCTCTTTGGTTAGGTTTCTGGCGCCACGCATAGTGTCTTCCCTGGCTTTCGAAGTCTGTATGTTTTGAGTTTTCTGCTCTTCATTGCTGGCTCTTATTGTGATAATACCTTATTCTGTTTTATTGTTTTACTCTTTGGACGAAGGGTGACAGAGAAAAATTCAGATATAAAATCTTCTAGCTAGCATACTGTCATCAGCAGTCAAATTCTTTCCTGTTCTTGTTATCATTTTACCTTTAGTCACCTGCTGTGGTGGTACATTCCTCAGGACTCTTTCCCACTACCACAGTTATAGCAGTCTGATACCACTTTAACCGTCATGTCTCCATCCAATGGTATCCTGGGATTTGTAGTTTAGAGAGGTACTTAGAATTCTTAGCCAGAAAACTCTAGTTCCTCACAAAATTACAAACTCCAGGATTCCATACAATTTTGCCAGGACAGCTCCAGTAGAATCGAAGTATTAGAACTTGGTAGTGTAAAAAGGCCCTTAATCTAATTGTAAAAACCCATTGTTTGAATAGTGTTTTTCCCAAGGCTGGAAAAACCACACGACTCCATTTATTGTTGGATTCCAGTTCTAATTTCCATCCACCCCAACTAGCCTGAACAATACTGAGAGGAGCTGTTCATGCACACATGGAGGCACACAGGTTCCCCAGCCCAGCAGTCCCAAAGGGCTTTGCAAAAAGCACATAAATGGAAGAGAACCAAGGAAGCTTACAAACATTGAAAAAATACTAGGCTCAGCCAAGCGTGGCAATGAATATTAATTGATTTTAGCTATTCCAGTTTGCCAAGAGTGTGGCCAGTTCTGGGCCCTGTATGCCAGCCAAATCACAAACTCCTCTGTGGCATTAGTCATGGCAGTTTGTGGTTTTGCACTCAGCACATCCTGTGCTGAAGTCAAAAGCTATTGACATGAGCTGAGCCAGCAGGTACATAAGAAGGTAGTTGATTCCCATTGGTTGTTGGACTCCAAGGCTAATGAGCCTTTCAGCCTGGTAATTAATATAATGAGAAGACTATCCCCAGAGTAAACAGGAGGAAAAATCAATGCACATAGCACTTTCTATTGGCAGCTTTTCTGCCTGTGCTTACTTTTTGCTTCTTCTGAGAAGAAGGAACTTCTCAGTCCTGGAAATGAAACGGGATTTTTGTTTACCTGGTTTTTAAGGTCTGTTTTCTCAAAAGATGTAGGACAGCCAGCCGGTGTCTAGATGCTTCTCTCCCTCAAGAAGCTGGCCGTGATCAGTGCTGAGGTAAGAAAAATCACATAATGTTTTATACATTCAGTTTTCTGCTGGAGTTTTAAACTTGGCCCTCAAGCCTAGGCAGGATTTGAAAGGGATTGCATTCTGGGGAACTTTATGCTAAAAATATTAATTGCCAATTTCTAGTTGGGTTGAATAATCCTGAATATCCTTTGCTTTAATTTGCTACTTCAGGGTACAGCCATCATCTTGGATTTCAAATCATCACTGTAATAAATTAAGGGGTTATGCCAGCCCTAAATATGTGGATGCTGTTAACACTAAAGGCACACCCCAGTGGATTGAGGCATTTACCCTGAGGGTATAGGATGAGTTTAAAACGCTATAGATGCATGGGTGCATTTGCTTAGGCACCAAAGGGAATAGTAGCTTCACTAAAACATCATTTATAAATGGCTTGTTTTAACCCCATGGTGGCTGCCGTTGACTAACTGATTAGTCATTTTTTCATGCTGTGCACTCAGAAGGCCATGCCTGCCTGTGTGATGCAGTGGGGATAACCTAAGCAGAACCCAGACCAAACTCAAATCAAGATCCAAGACTATGCCTCAAAAGCACAAAGAAAAATGCAACAGCTAACTCAGTTCTTTGGCTATGTCCTCTTAAATAACACGTGAGCCGGGTCGGGAAACATTTGTGTCTATTAGACACTTGCAAATTTTAGGGGACATTCACAGTTTTCTACTTCCTTGAGGAGGACGACCATCGCCCTGGAGGGCTTTAGACTCAAGGTACTGATGTTAGGTTTTCATTCAGCTGGTGTGTTGTGATCCACAATGGCTTCTTCCCTGATCTAAGTGGTTTGCATCAGTGGCATCATCACCATTTTTAGTGATTTGTTTTCAGAGTGTTTTTCCAAAGAATATCACTGGGCAGCTAGAGACCAGGTGTCCCTTTCCACTACACAGTTATGGTGCTCTGACTCTACTTTAACTACGTCGGTTCCATTCTATAGAATCCTGTGATTTGTAGTTTAGAGAGATGCATTAGAATTCTCAGCAAGAGAACTTCTTTAGGCATTCTGTCCAAAGAAAATGCAGGAGGGGAAAAAAGAGAAGATGTTACTTCAAGTACTCAGTGAAGTGTTTTGTTTTGAAACAAGCCCAATGCATTTTAGCCAACGTATATATTTCAATGGCCTTCTTTAGGGGCTACATAAAAGCAAATGCAAATAGAAATGTCAAATTTTAAATCTAAATAACAACACATAATTGTGCCATAATAGCTACATAAAACATCATAATACATCTCAATTTTTGTATATTCCTTAAAGCCTACACATATAAATATGCTATCTCACAGTGAGATTGATCCAGTGGTTCTGAAATTACTTCTACAACTTCTTTTTACACTGTTGGATATAGTTCATCTGGCCCTGGGGAACTTGAATTTGTTTAGAGTAGCCAGGTATTCCTGTACTATCTCTTTACCTATTCTGTACTGCATTTCCCCTACTGCATCATCTGCCCCTGAGTTGAGCTTTGTTTTCTTTTTGAAGACCTAGGCAAAAAAGGGTGTTGAATAGTTCTGCCTTTTCTCTGTCCCCTGTTAGCATTTCTCCATCAAGTAGTGGCTCTACCATTTCCTTGTTCTTCCTTTTGCTACAGACATAACCCCCCTCAAAAAAGCCCTTTTGTTGTTTTCAACCCCTCTAGCAAGTGTGCGCTCATTCTGCAGTTTAGCTTTTCTGACTTTCTCCCTACACATGCTGGCTATTCATTTGAACTGAAGGTTCTTTAGACATCCGTCCTGATCGCTTCAGACACATCCCATTTTTCCTCTTCACTGAAACTGTTTGAAATTGTGCCTTCAATATCTCTGTAGTAAGAAACTCCCATACATCATGAACTCACTTTGCTTTTAGTATTCCTAGTCGCAGAATCACACTCAATATTTCCCCAAGTTTCCTGAAGTCAAGTTTCTTTAAAATGTGTGTCTGATTACACTTGGCTTCCGCTTTCTGCTGTATAACAAACTCCAGGAGAACATGGTCACTACCACCTAAGGTTCCCACCACTTCCACCCCATTAACCATATACTCACTGTTGGTTGGGATCAGGTCTAAAACAACTGATCCCCTTTTTGCCTCTTTCACCTTCTGGATAATGAAATTGTCTAAAAGGCAAGTGAGGAATTGGTTGGACTTTTTACTCTTGGTAGAGCTTGACTTCCAACAAATAGCAGGATAGTTGAAATCTCCTATTACTTCTGCATCTCTCCTTTCTCAATGTTTGGACATCTGTCCCAAGAAGGCATCATCGAAGTCCTCAGTCTGACTTGGAGGTTTGTAATAGATCCTGACAGTGACATCACTCTTCTTTATCTCACCCTTAAGTTTTATCCAGATGCTCTCAACCTGACTTGCAGGATTTAAGTCATGGATCTCTTCATAGGTGTAAACATTCTTGACATATAGTACTCTTGCTCCTCCTTTCCTGCTAGGTTTATTTCTCTGAAATAGGTTATGCCCCCATTTTACTATATTCCAATCATGAGACTCATCCCTCCAGGTTTCATTGGTGCCTAGTACATCATATTTGCTTTGCTGTGCTAAGAGTTCAAGCTCATCTTGTTTATTTCCCATGCTTTGTGGATTTTTGTAGAGACATCTAAGACAATGGGTCATTCCCTGTAGTTACTTATTTAAGGTTTATTTCCTCCCACTCTTGGGTTCATGCACGATTTGCTCAGTTCTCTCTACAACATCTAGCCACTTGGTGAACTCCTCCCCTTTAGAATACCGTCCCCCTTCCCCACATAACTCAGTTTAAAGCCCTCCTGCTCATGTCTGCAAGACTCTTTGTAAAAATATTCCTGCCAATTGCTGTGAGGTGCAACCCATCACTTGCCAGAGGTCCATCCTCATGAAACCACAGACCATGGTCCAAGAAGCCAAATTGTTCCCAGCAGCAGCATCTGTGGAGCCAGTTGTTCATGACCCCTATTCTTCTGGCGCTTCTTAGTACTTCAATGAAGAGGAGAGATGAAATGTTCCTGGCAGCACCATCTGTGGAGCCAGTTGGTCATCTCTGCTATTTTTCTCTCCCTTCCTGGACTGTCTTCTTCAACTGGGAGAAGACATGATGACAATCTATGCATCAAGGTCCTTCAGCTTCCTACCCAGAACCCTGTAATCCCTTGTAATATCCTGAAGGCTATGCCTTATAGTGTCATTGGTTCCCATGGGGACCAAAAAGAAGGGGTAATGGTTAGTGGGCTTAACAAGTCTTGTCAATCTCTCTGTTTCACCATGGATTTTCACCTCAGGGAGACAGTACACTTCTCAAAACATCCCGTCAGGCCTGCAAACCACTGCTTCAGTCCCCCTCAGCAGGAAGTCCCCTACCACCACTACATGTCTCCCCTGGAAATTAGCAGGAGCCATTCCATGGGTTGATTTCTCCAAGGTCATCTGCACATTCTTTGAGGACTGATACGGTTGATCTTGTTCATGTTCCTCATCATTATTGATAAAGGAGAGAACTTTGAATCGATTCTGTAGCTCCACACCCACACAATGATTCCTCCAACTGTCTATCTCCTATATTTTGGAACTGACCTCTTCCTCAGAGACATCGCCTGTGTGTACCTCATTCTCCCTAATATGCTGAAGAGTGGATCATCTCTTCCAACAGGGCAACCAACTTTCGCTTGCTGCAGATATAGCAATCCACATCCTCCAGGAAGAACACAAACACACCACTGCTGGAGCAGGTGACTGCAGCAGTTCTCTCACCATCCATGTTCAGTAATCTCTAGTAGGCAGTGAAACAGAACTCTCACCTTCTCCCTCACAACTCCCCACTAAACATCCACGTAAAACATTGGTGGCCTTGCCTGTGAGCTGAACTCCTCTTTGCTAAGCTCCAGCGACTTGAGCTTTATGCTTTCTCTTCCATCAGACCCATGCAAAATACCTGCTCGCAAGCTCCAGCGACTGGAGCTGTAGTTATATAGAGAGCTAGTGACTGCTAGCTCCTCCCCAACCAAGGCCATTTCCATACCGGGCTTCTAAAACGGTGTAGAGCGACCTCTCATTGAGGTCTTCTATACCGTAGAGTGGACTGGCGTGGACTACTTTTCGTAGTTCCACACCAGAATCCACTCAGGAGCAGTCGGAACTAGCCGCGCTGTGTGTTTTTTAAAAACCTCTTTTTCGAGGTTTTTAAAAAGCACGGAGAGCGCAGCCCCGGGCCTCTCCGTTGCCCGGCTCTAAAGTGGATCTGCAGGCGCGCGCAAGTGCGTGCCTGCAGATCTGCCGGGGGCCGGCTTCTGGCTGACAAGCTTCTCCGGTTGGTGGAGAGCCTCCACCAACCGGAAGCTGCCATCTGCGACGCCGGAGGAGTGTGGAGCAGCGAGCTCGCGCTGCTCCGTGTGGCGACGGACTTACCCGGCTGCGGATAAGCCCCGTTTTAGCTTGTTTTCACCCGTCCCCCCCCCACATGTGAAAAGGGCCCAAGTCTCTGATTCACTTCCTCTCCGGAGATGCCCTGCCCCTGAGACCATGTGGTCAAGTAGAAGTTCTGAGCCTACACGCAGTAGAACAATGGAACACTGATGGGTATACAATCAGATCTCCACTCAGCTCACATACCCTTAACCCCACAGACGCAAGTTCGCAAAAACACAATAGAACAATAGAGCACCAACAAGTTTCCTCCCAACTCATACAAAGAAACAGCCTTACCCCCACAGACATAGCAGCCTTAACCCAACAAATTCTCCCAAAAGACTCTTCAAAGCTGGGGAGGTTTGATGCAAAAGACACAAGCAGACCTTATACTGTCTCTTCCCTCACGCCTGTGCAAAACTCCTGTTCACCTAACCTTTTCACCAAATAGTTATCAAGAACAGACAATTGTAGTAGCTGTCAAATGTGGGCACTTGCAAAAGAACAAAAAACAAAAAACCCTCTCTACCATTCTGGACAACTATTAAAAGCTAGAAGAACCCTATTCTTTCCCTTTACACCTCTAGTCACCCTTCAGAGTAGAGGAAAGTGGACATATATAGTGTGCATTCATAAACAGTGGAAATTCCATCTTTCAGGTAGGTGTTAAAAGCAGATCCTCAAAAAATAAAAAGAATTGAAGAGTAACAATCCAAGACTTATGCTCATGATGTCTTTGTTGAGGGTTTTTTGTTTTTATTTGGTTTGGTTTTGGGGAGCAATTTTTGAATACTCTCTTGGTTGCCTTTGGGACCATTTCCATCTATCTGAATGTAACATAAAGATGACTGGCTTATGCCAAGAACGGGATTTTTCCCATAAGGCGACCTTCTCCAACCTAACAACCTCAATTGGCTGTGATGGCTGGAAGCAGGGGTGTAACAGTGGTTGAACAAGGCTGTCATAGACAATCTCCTCCTATATTCCTGTTAAGGACAGAAAAAGTGTGAATTAAACCTTCTCTGCAGTTGGTTGCTAAAATTAAACAAAGCTGTGTTGAAAAAAAACCCCACAATGTAATAACACTGATACACACATAAACTTGTAAGATGAGGAGTTACTATGTCATTCTGTGCATTGATATATGAACATGATGCATATTCATTTCATTTTGTTCTACTTGTTCAGAATCTTGTGATACAATTTTGCCTCAAAAAGGAATACAGTCTATTTCATTAGAAGAAAACAACTGAACACTGGGACATGGGGGTAGTAACTTCTTAATGAAAAAAAAAAAACTAATTGGAAATTTCCTAAACGAAAATTTCAGGATTGCTTATAAAATGAGAAATATTCAGTAACAAAGTAGAAAATGATGGGGGTTTTTTTAAAAAAAAACTTTTCCACTCAGAAATATTTTAAATACAGATTATGGTGAATTCAAACTAACATTATTAAATTTATGCTAGCACTTAAGAGTATCGCTTTATTTTGTTGCACAACAGCACATGTATTCATCTGAAAAGACAGAAATCAACCTGTGGAATCATTCAGTTGACTTAATATAAAAAGAAAATGTCCAAGGGCATCAAAATATTCTGACCCTGAACAGAATCTTTAATTGTGGTCATTTTTATTTAGCCATTTTTGCATTATATTAGCCCTATGATATCCCTGTATCAAATCTGGGGCAATCACAAATGATATTTTAAACTATTCCCCATTTTCCCCGATCCCAGCTCCTCTAGGTTGCAATTCTGTACTCACTTACTTCAGCACTTGCCCACCAAACTTACGAGTGAACTGTATACAATTGCTCAATTATACTATATTTCTATACCCATATGGAGTTTATTTTTGAGCAGACAGACACTGCCATTTTTCACTGGTGATGCTGAAATATTGTTTCTCATACTGCTTTTAGTTTTACCACAGCCACATAGGAAAACACAGTGGAGTGTTACAGGCAGTGAGGAGCAGGGGGGAAACTTTAAAAAGCAGGAAAAGTTTAGGGTGTGGAAGAAGAAAGGGAATCACGGACTGCTGAACATGTATTGCCAGTTGCAGGGATGGTGAAAAACACGACACTCCAGATGTTGTTGGACTACAAGTCCCCTTGCCATTGGCGCTGCCGGTTGACAAGAGTTGCAGTCCAACAACATGAGAAGTGGCACACGTTTCTTAGACATGATTTGTGATAGCGAGCATGCTTGTTCACTGCTCATTCACTGCTAGTTGTGAACGACTCCAACCATACTCATACTTATTAGATCACCACATACATAGGATTAAGCAAATCATTATGATCTTAAATTTTTAAAGCTATTACTTCCAAATTTTGTTATTTAGAGAAAGGGCCAAGGCAAGAATTGCTTTGAGCAAGTTTAACATCCTGTTAAGCCAACAAAACCATTGTACCGGTTCTAAAAATGTTGTCTAAATGCATATTGTGGTGTTTAGCAAATCTTACTGCTAAAAATATTATTCCTAAAAGCAGTGATATTTTGTATTAAAGCAATCCCCTACCAAAGTAAATTAAAATATCACTACCTCTCTGACATTTTGAATTCACAGAGATCTACCCAATTGTTATGTGAGCTCTTTCCAAAATAAATTTTCCACTATTTATTTCTCTTCATTTGCCAATAGCCTAATTGTTCACAAAAATAATGGCAAAAGTATCCAGGAAACATTTATAAAAGCACAAAGAGATGAGGAATTTAATTGTTTAGTTGAAGGTGAACTGAACAGCAGTGCCATTTTCTAGTTTTGTAGCCTGTTGCTTATTTAGGCTTTGCTTTTTTCCTATTTAAACATTAATTGTTTTATGCATTTCAGAAATTACCTTGGGGAGATGTTTGGAAGAGTGGTATCAAAATAAATAGTTGGCAAATACGTCTTAGAAGAGAGCCAGCGTGGTGTAGTTGTTTGAGCATTGGACTGCAACCCTGGAGAACAGGGTTCAGTTCTCTGAAATCCACCTAGTGACCTTGGGCATGCCACATACTCTAAGCCACAGAAAACTCTGTGATAGGGTCACTTTAGGGTTGCCATAAGTTGGAAGCAACTTGAAGGCACACAACAACACAACACGACTTAAAGCTTCATATGCCCTCAGGAGAGGCCATCAAACTCTGACCAGTGTTACTTGTGTACCTCTCTGCAGTGACAAAAGGTGAGGTGGGAACTGGAATCAGAGCTGCATAAACCCCCATTCTGTTCCCTGAGTCGGCCCTACTTAGGAGTGAAGGGAGCTGCCAAAAAAAAAAAAAGCCCCGTAATGCCAACCACACTGACTGGCAGGAATGACGCTGGGGTGTTTCATGTAGCCATTTTCCCAATCTTACCCGGAGATGCCACAGATGGAATCTAGCACTCTCTGCATGCAAAGCAGGAGCACTTCCACTGACTTACCACCATCCCTTCCCAAAACATTTGGCAGACTGGTGCTGATTATTCAACAGTGAGGAAAAAGAACTTTGCATATGTCTACTGCATCCTATTCAGTATTATGATGCAGAGTGGGATACAAGCAGTCTTGGAAAACTGGGGTGGGTGGGTGCCCAGTTCAAGTGTACTTTGTTTGCAGAGTCCCTAAATGGGAAAGACCTCCACTGAAAACTCTGGACAGCTCTTACAGCTGTTGTACAATACTGAGCTAGATGTCTATGGCACTTGAGAGCTTTGTTTATAGGACCCCAGAGTGTTCCATTGGTTTCTTCCATTTCCCTCAGAAGACAGGAGATTAGGGATGCCAAAAATGTTGTTTGGGGGAGGGGGTCAACATTTGAGGGCAGGATATTAACTTTGAATACTTGCAGGTATGTTTTCACAAAACAATGAAAACACATAATAGGGTCTAGTAAAACAATCATCCTCATCATCGTCATCATCGTCATCATCCTGTTGAAGCTAGTAACAATCTTAGTATCATGAAAGCACTAGCAAAATAATGACCATTTTTCCACTAGTGTACTTCTAATCAATAATTCCTGAACGGGATCAACTGCATAGGAGTATTGGTGGTCCAATGATACCTGATCACTGGGGCACTTGAGTTCGCCCTGCTCCAGGGTCAATGCAAGGGATAGTGAAGTCTAATCAGATAGCAATGCCTTGATCCTACAACTATATCGGGGTGGGAATCATTTGCTCCCCTTAGAGACGTTGTAAGACTGCAATTCCCAGCATCCCTAACCAACACAGCCAATGGTTAGCAGTCCTGGAATTTGCAGTTCAAGAAGTTCTCAAGTTGCCCACCCTTAGCCTATACATTTAATAAGTGGACTTTGTTTCCTGTGACAGGCAGACTAGAAGCCAACACCCTTTCCTACAAAGATCCCCTCTGCCATGGAAAGCAAACAAGAAGCGTGGCAGAGACACCAGCCCCAGGAAGAGAAGGAAGCGGTGAGAAGCGAGAAGTCAGACTCCAGCCAAAAAAAGAGCCCAAAGATCCACCAAGACAAATCATGGCTCCAGCAACACTGCTCTTCCCTCTTGCGCAGGGACAAGCAGGTCCAGAAGGCTGGGCAGCTTTTCTCAGGACTGATGGCCATGAACGTGGTGTTTTTAGGTAGCGCTTTCATCTGCAGCATGATTTTCAACCGTGTGGCCATTACAGTGGATGATGTCCGGATCCTCCTGTCCATTCTCAAGATCCTGGCCTTAGTTTGGATAGTATACTATTTGTTTTTCACAAGGCGGAGGCCACATGCAGTCTTGCATCAAGATCCCCACGCAGGGCCGATCTGGGTTAAAGGTAAGCACTGCTACTCCCTGCATCTTCTTTGCAATGCATAAGGCCTGGCGTATACGACAAAGATCACATCCAAACAGCATCTTTCCAGGGCCTGATTTCTTCTGGTGTGCTTCAAAAACATGAACTGTGTTTAAAAACTATACATCAAGAAATGTAGGGGGTTATGCTTTATCGCCCCATTAAAAAAATAGGCACCTGTTGAATTTGTGTAATGTAGCTATTAAAAGGCAGAGAGAGCCTACTGCAAGAAAAAGGTAGTCAACCCTCTCACTTCCATTCTACCTGTAGCAATAGGCTGTATTAACCAGAGGCGAGAATCATGTGCTCCCACCAACACTGACGGACTGCATGTCTAAGCCAGTATAATCAATGGTAAGGAATACTAGGAGCTGTAGTCCAACAAATCTATGGAGAGCCCAATAATTTCCACTGCTGTGACAAAGAGAGCTTGCCCATTATGCAAACAGGGTAAAGTTTCTGTAATGTTGATACGTGTCCACAACTCATATGCTACCTAATGAAATCTTTCAATGCACTATTCTGAACTGAAATACAAGAGATACCAGAATCCAACCAGGTGGAGCAGGGAGGAGCATAAGTTTTCCTAGAAACTGATTTTTTTAACAGAAAAAATTTTTGTTAAAAGATTTCTGTTTTAAAAGAAAAGACTTCCCCACGCAGGAATATTTGGTATCCATTTCAAGCAGAGTGCAGCACAGTCAACGCAATATGAGGTTGGGGTAGAAAACAGGAGAAAATACTCCGGATGCTCTTGTAAGGTCAAAAAAAGGAAAAGTTACATTCAGTGTTTCAGGAAATCCATCTTGGGATAGGAAAGGAGATAAAAAAGGGAAAATTACTTAAATTTCAGTAGAAGAGCCCCTAAAAGCTGGCTCTCATCTGTGGATGTAAACTACCCAAGGCAGGAGCTTGATGGATCCTCCTTCTCAGATAAAGGGAGACAATGAACAAACTAACTTTTGGAAGAAGAAGGAAATAACCTCTGCAGGCAGAAAGGAAAGAAAAAAGGTAGAGTACAAAGATAGACAGATAGATAGATAGATAGATAGATAGATAGATAGATAGATAGATAGAAAGAGAGAGAGGAAGGAAGGAAGGAAGGAAGGAGGGAAGGAGGGAAGGAGGGAGGGAAAGTTGTGAAACAAAAGGGCAGGCATGCTCTCTAGAATTCTCTCTCACTAACTATTTTATACAAGCGTTGGCGCCTCTTTACTTCCAGCACCACATTCCTCTATACTCAGGTTAACAAATCCCTCAACATTCCTGGAGAGAACCTGTAGCCCTTCAATTGTTATCTAGACAAACATTTTCCCCAGTGCTGGTCTACTGCAACTGTCAAGCCAAATTTATAAGCAAGGTTCCCCGACCTTCACCTCTCTAGATTTTAAAGACATGCACCAAAACAAACAATAGTCCTCCACCTATTCCTCCTGCCTGTTTCTCTCAAAGATTTTTTTTTTTTTTTTTGGTCTGTCTTATGGGAAATTTTTTAACTGAGGGCTAGATTGACAAATTGAAGAGGAATAGGTATTTGATCATTACAAAGCTAATAAGAAGCAATAGATAAGATATGAACCAGCCATAGCTGAACAAATATTGTAGATTCTGAGAACTATGACAATTTTGTTGGGTACAATTCTCTGTTGATCTGTGCTTAGTTTTGTAAATGATGCCCTTAAAAAAACCCATTAGCTTGCTTTTAACAAAATATGGCTGATCTAAACGTTTATTCCCACAGGGTCTCTAGTCCTGTTTGGAACTTGCAGTGTACTCCTGAACATGTTCCAGATCGGATATTATATTATTCACATTCACTGCAAACCCCAGGTCACACTCTTGTTCCCATCCATAGAAATTCTCTTCATCTGCATTCAGGTATTAAGTCTCATTTTTTGCTGTTTGTCAGCTTTTATCTACAGCATGTTGAAAGAAAAACGATCAGAGATAGGATATCTCCAGCTAACAAAATGGTAGTTCAAAGATCAGCTTGTAATAAATATTACACACATATGAATAAGCTCATGATATAACAAATTGTGTAATTTTTAAAGGTACCATGGTCAAGACTTTCTGATCTGAATCATTTGAGCAGTTCCAACAAGAGATCCAATGAATGCACTTTCACGCTGTGCATTTATAGCATTACATTTCCACTTTAGCTGTCATGGCTGCATCCTATGGCATCCTGGGGCTTGAAGTTTGGTCAGAGGCACCAATGGAGTTCCATGGCTGAGAATTCTAAAAGTCCCTCCCTCAACTACCAATCCCAGGATTCCATAGGAAGTTGCCATGGTAGTTAAAATGGAATCATACCACTATAACTATGTAGTATGAAAGGGCTTCATGGTTGTACAATTGTTACCCCAAAAGGTGGGTGACTCACAGGTCCAATTGCAGTATCAGTGCCTCCGTGGAACAATGGGGAATTATCAGCTCAAAAGGGAGGCCTGCAAGGTGCAGGGAGGGAGGTAACATTACAGGATCTTTCCACTTATGTGCACTGGTACTAATGCAGGGACACCAGTTGGAGATTAAAATGATATTTTGGGAGGAAGGAATCACAATCACATCCCAGATTCAAGCAGCCTCACAAACACACAAGGTTAACTGAAGAAAAGGAGGAGGAAAATGGATAGCGAGAAGTTGGGGCAAAGTAAGTAATGTTTACCTATCCTGCAGAGAAGACATGAAGTGATGCAGCTCAGATTAAGGGTCCGAGGGTAGTACAAGAACAAGAATCTGAGCAACAGAGGGATGGCCTGGGTCCAGTGTACTACGAGTTGTCTGGGTCAGAGCCAGGGTTTAAATACCCTGTTTCTGCCCTGAGGGGGAAAGTGTTAATGGCTCTCTGGTAGAGCAAACAATGGAGTCCAGAATGGGCTAATGGCGTTAGCATTAGGTGACAATGTACTGATGGGAATATGATAGCTTCTTAATGTCTAGGTAGGTGAGGAAACAAAGGAGAATTCTGACAGGAAGAGGGAACAGCTCAATGACAATTGGTTGCTCTATTGAGACAACTTTGTGTGCTATTGTATTTGAAGGTTGAGTCGTTGAGGGGAGGGATTATTGCAAACTCATTAGCACCAGAGCTTCCCAAATGATACGACCTGGCCACGCCCTGAGGTCCTTTCTGACCTACTTTTGTATATATTCAACCAATCCTCTTTGCCAGCATGGCTTTTAAGTGTATGATTTATATTTAGTGCCAATTAAATAACGTTCATGGACAATTATATCATGGAGCTCAGCTGTATTTGGAACAAACAATAGCATTCAGGCTTCTCCTGTTTTGGCCAATAGAAATTGCTGGGCTTCCACTTAAAATGGCCCTTGTACCTTTAGATTTGTGGTAGAAAAAGCAGCTGCATTTTCCTTCCCAGTTCTTCCTTCATCTTTTCACTTACTGCATGCTGGTCAGTAGGCAGAGTGTGCTGAGCAGGGAAGGAGAAAATGGAAGATGCCATGGTTGATCCAACTCCCCATGCAAAAAAATAACATGGATGAGAGAGCAAAATTCTTGCTACCTGCTTGTATGCAACCTTCAAAATTGCTGTTGGGCTGTATCTAATTATATTGTATCCATGTATTTGTATGTGAGCACAGAAGTGGCCCCCTTCTTAATCCATGATTGATAATACAAAAAAAAAAGTTATCTCACTTCTGTGATATGACTATGAACTATCATGTCACCAAACTATTCCTTACTGAACTTGCTGAACTATTTCCCTTTCAAAACATGGTGTGCATTTGCATAAGACTGTTTGCAAGCTTAACACCACACTAATTCTACCCTTTATGTTGATTTCAGACTTACTTTATATGGTGCCACGCCAAGGACTGTACTCAAGTTCAGCACAACCTCACCAGGTAGGAGAACAGAAGCAGCAGCAAAATCCTCACACCATTAACACTCCAGTGGGAATTGTGGGCCATACCTCACCCTTCATAGAAAATAAGATACATCTGGTTTGTCTGTATTTATTTAAGTGCTGAATGTAATTTGAGAAGCTGGCAGGATAATGTCTTTATGTTGCTTAGTTTGACTTACATAGATGTATGTATAATGAGGACAGACACACACATATGCACACAACAAGTTCTCAACATTCTGTCCTGCTCTATTATCTAATATATAAAAGTCAAAGTTTCTTTGTCCGTATCAGGTGAAGACATCATATGATTGGCTGCCTAAGAAGTTTCTATGGAATCCTGGGGTTTGCAGTTTGGGGAGAGGCCTTTGGAATTCTCAGCCAGAATGTTCTTGGGCCTCAGTCAGCTGTCTCTGTCTTGAATAGGCCAGTTGCTATGGAGACAAGGCCTAGCAGCAAGAATGAGGACAGTGTATTCCCTCAGGAACCTAACCTCTGTATGTTAATAACTCTGAATACAGATTGGATTGAGAAATGTGGGGAAAAGTTAGAGGTACTGGACAAGACATTTTGGGGAATTAGAGACACAGGATCTCAAATCTTTCTAAAAAGTATGAGAAAACAAATCCCAGGCAACACTGGGTTTATATGCTAGTTTCTTATATAGAAGACATCTCTACTACCCTCCTATGCAGAGCATGGAATCGTTAATTCCCTAAACAACAGCTCCTAGAATCCCCTACCCAGCATGGCTAGTGGCAGCAACATTAAAATCAGTGCAATGCAAACATATATTACAAATCCATCAGATTTTTAAAATCATATAAAACAAAACTAAAATTACAACTGAAGACCTGGATGAAACTGCAGCCTATCACAGACTTCTGTAGTAGCCAATTACAACTTAGCCACCCCCTCCTAAACAGAAGGGACTGAATGGTCTCTTCAAAGTCTGCAGACAAAGGGTGGGGAGCAGGCAGGAAGGCCTACTTGGGGAGGAATTTTTATAGCGGGGCTCTGTTGTGATGGTTATCCACTTAAGTTTCCACACAGAAGGGGTTCAGATAAGCCTGTTGTGTCCATAGACCAGCCTCCCAGTCATAGTAGCAGTAACAGCAGCAGTAGAAATGTGTAAGCATTCTTGCGCTCATCCTGAAAAAATCACGGAGGCTTTCAACACAATCTAAGTAACCCTTTGTACAGCTTTGAGAGTTCTGAAGAAGCTCCTGTTCCCCTGCCACTACCATTTCCGTCCTGAAAGCAAAGGAACATACCTTGGGCCAGGTGAAAGAACAGGCAGAGGGAAGGAGCATTCTCCAGAAGCAGCATTCATTCCCCACCAGACACTCAGAGACAGGTAGGGAAAAAGAAGTTCTGCCAGGCAAACGTAGAACACCTATCTTGCCCCAAGATAAGTTTTTTTTTTCACCTTGAGTCAGAATAAGAGAGAATAAATGATTGACAGGACTGGGGCAATCCAGGGGGGATTTGAGCCCCTCTGCAAATACTTGTATCATCCTGAGATCAGAGTGGGTTCAGCCCTCAATGGTTGCCGCCCCCAGAGGCAAAGAGCAAGTTAGTCTCTGATTCAAAGGTGTCTGAGTGTACCCTTTCCCCTGTGCCAGCTAATGGTTGCTAAGCAAAATAACATCTTCTATATGTGACAGACCTTCTAGCTCGAAAAGAATGTATTTTTTTTAAAAAAAAAACCACGTTCATCCAAACCTGTTAAACATGTGTAATGGCTAACAGTTTAGCTTTTTGCAATTGCAGGTTTCAGAAGACTTCAGTTTCTAGGCCCTAGGGCTGGAGAGAGAGAAAAAGTGGGCATATTCACCCCAGAAGCAGAACATTTGGACTCCTCTAGTGCACTACTTGAATCATAGATTTATAGAGTTGCAGAGTTCCTGAAGTTCTGTCCAACCTCTTTCAGTGTAGGAATCCATAGCTAAAAGATCCCTGACAATTGGTCATCTAGCCTCAGTTTAAACATCTCCATGTCCATCCACTTCTGAGGTAGTTATTCCACTATCTTACAGCAGGATGCTCTTTCTAGTATTTAGCTCGAATTTCCCTTCTTGTAATTTGAACCTGTTACTTCAGATCTTCCCCCAGAACGACAGAAAACAAGCTTGCTCCCTCTTCTGTTTGATAGCCTTTCAGATATTTGAAGATGGCTGTCATATCACCTCTCAGTCTTCTCTTCTCCAGGTTAAAAATAACCCAGTTTCCTCAACCAGACCTCAAACCAGACCTTGGTTTCCAGATCCTTTACCTTCTTGGTCTCCCTCCTTTGGATATGTTCCAACTTGTTAATTTCTTTGAAACAATCCTCTTGTAATCTTGGTATTTTCCTTCTGCGGTAGATTTCTATACCTTTCTGACATCCTGTCTGTGACATCTATCTCCCTCTAAATATCTTAGCAAGAACATGCCTGATTATAAAGGAAAATTGGAAAATAGTATCATATCCCCACCTCTAGAGATATTATCATTCCAGTTTAACTTTGTATGACATTTGAGATATACACAAAATACCTGGAATTTCTAATACTATTACCAACCATGTTAAATCCTCAAGGGGGATAGCAGAGAACACCAGAAAAGGAGCAACTGAAATTTCATTTGGTATCCCACATGATCTCCCATCTTAAAAGCTTAGCCCACGTCCTTTCAGTGTAGAATCATTATCATTGTTTCTTCCTTTATTCTTCAGATTTATAGCATACCTTTCACTTTATGTTCCCAAGGCATGACATATCAATAAAGCCATCAGAACATCTTATGTATAACCCAATATGTTAATTCACTACACAGTTTTATTATTGAGGGGAGAATTTCATATCTTTTAATCATTCCCAAAGTTCTAGGTAGGCATTTTATTTTAAATTCACACACTCAAATACGAAGATAAGTAAACAATATATTTTAATGATACTGACACACTGATGAGAAGCAGATAATGAACGAAAGACATTTCCTGAAAGGTGACATTCTCAGGATGCTCATCTCTGGTTCTGCTACTAAATTTGTGACTTGAGAAATGAGCTGCCTTGGATCCCATGTCAGGAGAAAGGTGGGGTACAAATCCAGCATGTGGATAAATAAATAATAAATGAATACATCATGGAGCTGGGATGGAATTCATACAGATTATAACTCTTCTGTGGTTCCTTCACTTGTACCTCATCCCAAGATCCCTTGCCAACATGTTTAATTTCATAACACGCCTGTGTGGCACCCTGGATGAGGAGAACCAAGCATCAATATTCCATGAATGCATATCATACAACTTGGGGGCGGGGGAACTATGGCAATTGGCAGAGATAACAAAAATATGTTTCTTTAACAGATGTGGGCTAATGCTGACCTTGGCCACTAATCTCCTGCTTTGGCTCTCAGCAGTGACCAATGACTCAATGCACAGAGAAATTGAATCAGAACTTTACCAAGCTGTTCAAGGTATGGGACATCCTTTATCTTCTCAAACATAATGTGGGCAAAGAGACAAGTAAAATGGAAAACATGCACAAAGCAGAAGCCGTACACGTTTCCACACAGAAAACAAGTGATTGTGAAGACACCACACACAACAAGGTGTTAATCTAGGTTAATAACGCTAACCCTAGATGGGCTGCTTGAAGATGTGTCTCACTTCCCTCCTACTCCCTTTAGCAATGTGCGTGACGCAGCAGCACTACAAAAACAGCAGGCAAGAAGTGTAAAAGGCAGTAAAAGAATAATAAAACAATAAAATAATAAAATAATAAAACTGTTGGACTAAGAACAGTTGGTCTGGAAAAGAGAAATAAATCATATTAGCCAGAGAGGCTCAAGCAACGCTGCTGTCTCCGATGCCATTTTGTCTCCTCTCTCACATCAAATTATAGCTGCAATGTATGTGTTTGTGAACCAATTCTTGGGGTCCTGTTTACCATGGACCTACATGATGACAGGAAGTAATTTTCAATATATAGGGTTCCAGCTACATACCTCAAGACGTAGAGAGTGGGGGGAAGATAATTCAAAGTAGTACCCTGGTTGTGGAGTCCAGATGATGATGACGATGATGATGGTGATTGATGATCTTTATTTCTATCCCGCTTTTTTCCCTGAGGGAACTCAAAGCGGCTTCCTCAAACTGTTGCAATTTGGAAATAAGGTAATCTAACAAATGGTTACTTGGTCTGTGCCTGTCCTAAGAATTTCAGCATTTCAGGGTTCAGGAAGAAACAAAACCACAAAACACCCAGAGCAAAAGTTATGAGGAGACATGGGGCCTATTCACTCTACACAATCGCAACACTATGACTCTCTCTTAACTGCCATGGCAGCACCCTACGAAATCCTGGGATTGGCAGTTTAGGGAGGGGCAATTATGATTATCAGACAGAGAGCTCTAGTGTCTCATCAGATTACAACCCCCAGGATTCCATGGGGTGCAGCCATAGCAGTTAAAATTGTGTAGAGTGAAAGGGTCCATGGTAAGAACAGATTCTTGCCAAGATCCAAAATGAGACTAATACCAACATTAACAAGTGAGAGAGTATCTCTCTGAACCAGGCTGAGCATTAGTATCTCAGAACTTTCCACAGTAGATTTTGAAGAAGTCTTGCAACTGGAAGCTGCTCTGCAGTCTTTTTATTTGATCCTGCCATTCTCCCCTCTCTTCCTGCAGGCAATGGGACCAGTTCCTGCAAATGCCCAAACACAACTGCCTGCAAAATCTTCCAGGATGGCTACATTTTGCTCTACCCCTTCAACACAGAATACTGCTTGATCTGCTGCTCCATGCTCTATGTCATGTGGAAGAATGTGGGTCGGCACATGGCTCACCACCATTCTGCCTATGTCAAGCCAAGGTTCAAAGTCCATGGAGTCATTTTTGGACCTCTGCTTGGCATATCTGCAATCATCACTGGCAGCTGTATTTTCATAGTGTATCAGATCGAAGCCACTGGTTCCCCTCCAAGCCATCAAGCATTCATACTTTATTATTCCTACTACATCTTTTTGTTGCCCATGATGACAGTAGGGGCTTTAGTTGGAACCATCATCCATGGCATAGAAGAGAGGGAGATGGACACACTGAAAAACCCAACACGAAGTCTTGATGTGATCTTACTTATGGGGACAGCCTTAGGCCACATTGGCATCAGTTACTTTTCTATTGTAGCCATTGTGGCCACCAATCCAAGGAGTTTGCTGAACAGCATCATCCTGGCCTACTCAGTAAGCCTCATTATTCAGTGCATTACCCAGAACATCTTCATAATTGAAGGGCTCCACAGGCAGCCACTGGTGAATGAAGGTCCCAGCCATCCAAACCATTCCACACAGGGTTCTGCCTCCACCCTGAGCCCACCCAAAGACCATCAAGAACCTTCCCCATCCACAGTCAATGAAGAGAAAGACAAAGATGAAAGAGAGAAATGTGAAGATCACTCCCAAGACATTTGCACTCTAGAGATAAGACAAGACATACAGAGAGTCTCACAAACGTACATCCAGAATTATAGCCATCTGAACTGGAAAAGGAAAGCTCTGAAGGAAATCTCCAGCTTTTTAGTCATGTGCAACATAATAGTAAGTACTTGATTTCAATAGCTCCAAAGGACAAAACTAAGGATAATTTGTGGTGTAGCATACGCTCACTCTTTCAAGTTTGCTCATTGACACTGGGTAAATGTGAATAGTGCTTAATATGGGATGTGGAGATTTGCACATCTGGAGATCCCAGCAGCAGTATGTGCAGTAGGAACGTGTGATACAAGGAACCAGGTTTGTTGTGCTTTTTAGTCAGTGACGGGGAGGGCCATCTAGGAAGTCATGACTTAAATTGTGAAATAATACAGATGACCGCCCCCTCCCAATATGGCAGTAAACACAGATACATACATACCTACCCAGCTGAGATTACTATCCTCTCATTCCTGTTTTCTTTTCAAATTACTTTCCAGCTGTGGATCATTTCATCATTTGGAGCGCATCCAGTGTTTGAAAATGGATTAGAGAAATCGTTTTATGGTTACTCTACCTGGTTTGCTATTGTCAATTTTGGGCTTCCTTTGGGTGTGTTTTACAGAATGCATTCTGTTGGTGACCTTCTGGAGGTGTATCGGTCTGCTTGAAGCAAATCCAAGCCTTTTTGCAGTATGAGCAGAATAAAAACATCAGTGAAATTATGGAAATCTTAACTTCGTTGTACTGTTATGAAGATTCTACATTAGCAAGGGAGATCTACGGTCTTGAACACTTTATTACACTGAGGTGGTGCGGACATAATGGAAATGTATCCACAGCACCTTATTATAGGGTGTCTCACTCCATGTCCATTATAATCGCTAATTGCAATGATACTAAGCAATCCCTAGCCTTAGACGCATAAGGCTAATATCAGTTTGGGAAGATGCTGAAACTGAGCTCGGCATGATAAACCCTTCATAAATATATCAATCTTTTGGGATGCAAAGATCATCCTATAAAGACTGAAAAGTAGGCTGCCTTAGTTAGGGACAGTTAGTATTATTTTTGAAACAGACATAGTAAAATTGAGTACTCAAACGTTAAACCTGGTTTAATACCATCAATACATTATGTCAGCATGCAACATACGTCTGTGAAAAGACATGCCAGTTCCAGAGATGCTTCTAGCATGTTGTCCATCAGGATGCCTTAATACACATCTGACACAAAGCACAAGCAGCAATTGGCAGGAAGCAGTAATTGTCAAGAAGGTTTAAACCTACCCTGCCTTGCAGAGGTATTCATCCCTCCCCCTTGTGTTTTCCACATTTTGTTGTGGAAGTGATGCCATGCTGGTGCCAATGTATATATAAGCCTACACCTGAGTCAGTCCTGAGAAAAGAGAAAAGTCCTTACCCATCTGTTCAAACTTAAGACATGAGGTACAGATTTTGTTTTTGTTTTTTTCAAGATCATCCTTTCCAACTTGCTTTCAAGTTGTACAACAGTGATTCGTTTCAGGCTCTTGCATACCTATCGGATATTTTTATACAAATAAACAAAATAAAATGTGTTACTGAACTATTCTGAAGTGCCAATCTTCAAAGTTTCTGACAAAATTAAATCTATGATTTAAAAATTAGATTTTTAAAAGTTATGTATTGAAAAAGGCCAGCCTGAGATATTTAAAATTACACAATTTCCAGAGAACAAGCTACAGCTCTCCAAGGAAATGAGCAAGAAAATAATGGATCACTTGAAAAGGCTAAAATCACCTTTTGGGAAATACTTCTCAAAACGAAGAGAACAACAAAAAATCTCTTACTGACTTTTCGGCAAACATCAGCAGAGAATATGAACAGCTTTCTGACAAGGTGCTGTTTTTGTTGCTATTTACAAACATGGAACTGGTGGAGAGGGCTTTCCTTTCTTATACCTTTATAAAAAAAAAAAACCTTTGTAAGCTGAATGTAGTTCCAGATTTTAAACTGAATCTTACATCAGTTGACCTTGATTTCAAAACTATGTACCTCAAAACAAGCTCAAGAATCGCACTGAATATTTGTTGTGTATAAAATATTTGTGTGTTTTATAAATATTATTTCAGAACTCATTAGTTTTTCATTTACTAATACATTAAGATAACAAATGTAATGTATTAATGTTATGTAATTTTTTTAACATCATCTGTGACGCATTTACTTGAATTCATTGTTATCTTTGGAGTTTTGAATGTAAATATATATGTACTGTCTGCCACCTTATTATTCAAGTGCTTTTTAATCCCATTATTGGGCTGTTTATTCATAATTACAACATATAAATTTGAAACAACAGTAACAATATTAATTACAAAAATTTTGCTAATCTGAAGATGCAGTTTATGGAAATAGGCTGCCAAGAGGTACGCAAGTGAAAAAAGGTTGGGAAGCACTGACTTAGATTTAAGCTCCAGTGAAAGTATTTTGCCACTTCAGAGTGTTGAGTGTCCTGTGTACATCAGGTGGCAACAATGCCAATCAAATCCACTTCAGTTCCTAGCTATAACACAACAAAATATGAAAAAAAATCAAGATGCATTGATATTTCTGCAGGGCACTCCAACTCTGAAAACAAGAACATCACTCACACCTATTTTCTGATCTTTTCTTCAGGACAGCAGTTTGAAAGAAGGAGAAGAACTTCATCCTCTTCAACCTGTTTACATTGTTTGAAGTCAAAGCCTTTAAGACTTCCAAGAGTGCCAAGTGGTCAGGCTGTTACTGTGCATTATATAGGTTAGGATGGACCTCTATGGTATAATTCAGTTTTCATTTTGCACAAAACTCACTTAGCGATACTTCTCAAACTGAGAACATACAGACTTAAGAGATGCAGAGGAGTCTAACCAGAACTACTCAAAGTATTGCATTTGAGAACTGGAAAGGAACAGAACAGTCATGACCTTGAAAAATCTCCAAGTATCTCAGCAAAACATGGCTAGTCAACTGTACCCAGTTTATTGGGTGTCACTGTTTCACCCTGGGTTCAGGACACAGCAAAGCCAATGGGAAACAATGAAAAGCTGGCTCTAAAAATTACAACAGGCCTTGACTCAGCCTAGTTATTGATTATATTAAGGGATTAAAAGCTCTGTAATCAATTTCATCTCTTTGCACTATCTAAATTCTTCCTGCTGCTGAAGGCTAATTTATGGAAGTGTAAACACTTCTTGTTTTATTGCTCTCCTGCAAAATAAATCACTCTCAAGAGCTATTTGGTTAGGGTATGGAGCTTGAGGTTTTTTAGAACTCTTATCTTAAAAAAAAAAATGAGCCAACCCAGGTTAGCAGGAGTCTTACTCGTGCTCCCACCCTCAGGAACCTGTGCCAAATAGTACTGCAACTAGTTTTCTCAAAGACAAAATGTCTTATGAGTTTGGACTTTGCATATGTGCTAATTATATTCAGCCTTATGTCAATAGGAACTGGCAGAAGAAATAGGAGTCAGATAAATGAATACTCTTTAAAGTTAGTTATTACCCCATTTCTCACAGACTGAAGCACAAGATCTCTTCAAACAAACTTGCCAATGGTTAGTTATTTTAAAGTAAAATTCAAGGAAAGGGTAAGAGATTTTACAACGAAGAACTCTGTTAGCTGCAAGGAGAGTAGTTTGGCACATAGAGAACTTTAACTTGTTCTCTCACAGCCAAGTTCGAAACAAATTCATTGCACCAGCTATCCAGCTTCTAAGGTTTAAGTCTAAGCACACTATTCAAATTTTAAAAACAGAAAACTCATGTTCTTCAATTAGAACATATCGTGAATTAATGCCCTTGAATTCCATGCTTGTCAGGTCCACCTGTTCTTCAGACTTTGATCTTTCAAACCCATATGGCATCCCGGTAAAACCTTGATCCATCCCGTGGTTTTCCACTAGAAATATGGCATGCTGCATCATTTTTCTTCCAGGTGCCACTTCCAATTTAACAGAACAGTGGGCAACCAAGAGCCCCTGTGCAGTCATGCCTTCAGTGGAAAGACACATGTTGCAAAGGACGCCAGGTCATCACAAATCAAACAGTAAAACAAACAAACTCGTAAAACTCTTTATATGATACAGAGAGTACAACTGTTTGCAGTGTTTAAGATAATTTTATCTCTATGTGTAAAGCAGTTTACAGTGCAATTTTGATTTTTCATGGAACAAAGAGCAGACCTGCAACACTGAAGAATGCAGAAGTCAAGTTAAATTCACAAGAAAAAGAAAACCCAACTAAGGAGGTGGAGGAAGTCACAGAATGTGTATATGACAGAGGAAAAGTTGGATCAGTGATGTATCAAAAGAGCCTTCCCCCTGCCATGAGGTGTAAAAGTAATACAGTTTGCCACTACCAAATCATATTTGAAAGGTCAAAGATATCCCAAAAAACACACAGACTTCAAACTGCTCATCAGGGTGAAAGGTAAAATAAATACAATGGATTTTATCAGTAATTAAAAGGTGAAATCTAACAATTTCAAGAGCGAAGAGGAGAAACCATGGCCTTTTAGTCTATTCTTTCACTCACTCACTAGCTAGAATTTGATGTCTATAGTGTGCCCATTTTTTCAGCGCTAGAACAACATAAAATATATATTCTATTCTTGAACAAAATAAACTGCGCTGATAGGAAGTTTGGCAAACCTACAGTTTTCTATAATAACAGGTAACAATCATTAGCTTCAGATTTAAGGATGGCAATTTTTTGAAGAAGAAAAGAATGCAAATGATCTTTCAGTTCTCAGAACTGCTAGTTAAAAGATAAGATGAAAACTAGCAGAGTGGTGATGTGTTCAGAACACACTAGCTATCCTCTGTGGTAAACAAGGATAGTCCGTGATTCTGAAGTGTGGGCCTTGGATCCTTACAGAACCATCTGAAAATTACGTATAACTGTGTGCTGATTAAGCAAAGACTTAACCTGTCATCCCATGGCCCATATTGCAAATCAATGCTGGCCTGCATAACAAAAGCAAAATTAACTAACTTAGGTTCAAGATATGCATTCTATTGATCAGCTTTAGCCAATCGTTCATAAACTCTGCAAGATGGAAATTCCCAAGTATGTCTTGGGAATCGAATCTGTTACAGTAATCCACAAACAAAATAAATCACACTATGCAACTAAAGAAATACACTCAATTCCAGCAGTTGTACTGCCCATATTTGTCCTATTATTTTTCAATACAACATTTTGTCTCTAAATTTCTGAAAAATAGCTTATGCCCAACCCCCTTTAAACTGTCCCACATTGGAATAGTTTTTCCAACAACAATTCTCAGCATAAACGCAGCTTTAAAAATGTGCAATACACATTTTGACACAGATCCATCTTTAAAAGGAGCACCTCCAAGGCTAGGAAGGAACAATGGAGGAAAGAAGATAAATTTGGTTGCTACATTACAGCACCAGTACAAAATAGTTAAACATATTTTCAGTGGTAGGGAAAAGAGGACCAAACCTACAAGACTGACCTGAAGTGACTTAAATAAATAGAATGTCACATACACCTAGTAAGTGAAGCTACCACCCCAACCTACCTAGGTACAATAAAGCAAGACAGCAGCACAGGAAGGCTGCAACATGAAGAGGTGTTAGGATACATTCTTTGGAAAAGAACCACAGAGTTACCTCCTACAGTAGTGCTTCCTTCATTGGTCTACTTTTATAATGTTTACATTCAGTGTCTTTTAAATTTAAAGACTGAATCTGATTAGGGAGTGAAAAGATTCACTCTGGCTAGTCAGGTTCAGAACTGCAGCCAGAAGCGCAAGCAGGACTTGATGAGACATTGTTTGGCTTTCAGTGTAATCACTGCCTTTCCTTGCACATACTTCCACCAGCGTTCTTTGGGTGGCAGGAAAAAGATTGTTAGGGTGGATCTCTCAACTTTAAAGTGGCAGGTCAGTAAATGGAAGTGACTGTCCTTTGGATAACTCAGCAGGCAGTGAAATGAAGGAAGAGCTGGGATGAAGAAGCGCACAGCAAGATCCTTACATCCAGTGTTTTCCTCTCAACAGAGGTAAGTTTCCCACAATCTTCTCACTCCTTAGACTCGCTGAATTTCAAACAGCTTCACATCTGTGTCATACCAGATGGGGGGATCCACATTCCTGAGGAGAAACAGATATTTATTTTACTATGTATAACATAAAATCTTGGAATTTTCCCCTTCTAGTGTCATTCTCTAGGTTGGGTGGGCAATTGTGGAAAGCTATGGGGTTGTATAACCCCCAGGAGAACTTGGAAGGCTACAACTGCTCCGACATTAAAAAAAAAAAATTACCCCCAATGCCTCTAGGGAACATGGGGCTATTTTCATCATGTTTTAAGATTTCAAAAAAAGACCTATTCTGAGCCTAAATTGGCCCAGGGAGCCCACAAAATGCAGTGGAACCTTACCCAACACCCCCAGTAGACATTCTGAAGAGTCGCGTAGGGACATGGGGGCAATTTGCCCCAGGCGGCGATGTTTTGGGGGCATCCCGGCCCACAGCCACACCCCCGCACACCCTGGCCATGATCTCGTGCACAGCGGCCAAGCCATCGCGCAGTGGCCACGCCCCCTCCTGCCCCCCTCCACACACTCCAAGGTCTGTCACTGATTCTGAAGCACTGAGGATGTAACAATCTTTTTGAAAAACTTGGATTTTTTTTTAATCCAAGGGGCTCAAAGATCCTTCAAACATGGTAGAAATGCTCTCTATAACCCTAGAGTGCTCTGGGGACATCCTGGAGCAAAACAAAATTGACTCAAGGGGGCCAGAAAGATGGCCTTGGAGACTACATATGGCCTGTGGGCCAAACTTTGCCCACCTGTGCTCCAGGACAACAGCAACATCCACAGAACTTCTTGTTGTTGTGTGCTTTCAAGTATTTCCAACAACTCTTAGGAAACCCTCTTACGGGATTTTATTGGCATGATTTCTTCAGAGGGAGTTTGCCTTTGCCTTCCTCTGAGACTGAGAGAGTGTGACTTGCCCCAGGTCATCCAACAGGTTTCCATGGCTGAGCAGGGATATGACTCTCGGCTTCCCAGTGTCCTGGTCCAACACTCAGACCATTACACCACACTGGTTCTCCCACAGAACTTATAAACGAACTTTTCTATTTGCAGACCCAGAGACATACCAAAGACTTAGAGATTTTGGCACTCAGTCACGTGTTGCCCCTTGACTCCACCAAATCCATGCTGGTTAAACTCTTCACATCCTGCTGTAATTTACAGGCTAGATAGTTGCTTCCAACACAAGCACACCTTTATGTGGTACATGCAGGTTAGACTGGTATAGTTATTATAAGATCAGAAAAAGAGGCATGACAGAGGAAATCCTAGGCCTATCTAGTCCAGAATTCTTTTTTTCACAGCAGCCAAACAGACGTTATAGGAAACCCCTTAGCATGTCATAAGTGCAACAGCAACTCCCCACTCACGTTCTCCACCTATTCATATTCAGACTTCTGTCACCTGCAGCTTTTCCACATTACAACTCTCCACAATTTTCACTAATAAAATATTGTCGTAATTCCAGGTGCACGTCTAAGATTCCTGTGCTGTTCTATATTACCAGAATGGGACTCTGTGTTCTGCTATCTTTTTAGACTTCTAAATGTGACAGTTGAAATGGAATGATAAAACTATATAACCAGCATCCACGGGCAGGTCTGTAAAATCAGACTGCAGTGTATCTTAAAAGCTGAGAATCAAAGCTAAATGAACTTATCCATAGTGTCATTATCATAGAATATTTTAGTTCACAAGGAACAACCTAATCGAACTCCCTGTCTCATGGATATAATCTTTGCATTCCCTCTTGTTATAGATACTTTTCAGCCTGATTATACAGACAGGATTCCTAGAGATGCAAGACTGACCAGTTACACTCTTGACCATGCCAGATCCTGGCTGATTCAAGAATCCAGAGAAAAGGTGAGTGGAGGACAGTACAAATAAGGGCAAGGGCAAGGACCAAACAATATAGTAGTGGTAAGGTTCCTGAAGAGGAAACCTCTCTAGACTACCTGTTCAGGATAATCATTGGCTTACTTATGGCCAAGGTGCTTGAGAATATGGTGCCTCTTTTGAGCTACTCCTTGTGACTTTAGGGAATTCCTCACTAAGCAATGCAATTAGCAAAGGAAGGAGAGCGGACTGTACCCAACCAACTTACCTCAGATAAATAACTCCCCACATATAGGTGCGGAACCACATAGCAGTACCAGAGTTTGCCTGGTATTTGCGAATCAGGATAGGATGAGGAACAGGAAGTAGGCCCACCAATGTGCCATGCTGCAAGAACTTGAGAATCTCAGATTCATCTGTGAGGCCCCTGCAGACAGAGAGAACACACACCACATACACCTTAAACTGTCTCTAATACTGAAACAGAAAAAAACCACCCATCTTCAATTAATGTATGTACCTTCCATAAGGAATGGATAAGGGACCTAACAAAAGGCACGAGGGGTTCTCTGAGATTCTCAGAACTTTCTGCACAATAGACCAATGAGAATCTACTCCTTTCTTTCCAAAGACAGAAGGATGGCATCAGCTTCATTTTACTACACATAGAGGGACAAGCTACAATGTACAATGGAACTTCAATGTAATTTTGTTTTTTGTAAAAAGTAGAAATGGGGCACCTTATTCAGACTGCAGCATTGGCAGAGAAAAGAGAACTTACTTTAATTATATACTAATTTTAAAAAGAATGTAAGATTAATAAGTAGTATCTGTTTTATTTTGGTAAAAACTCTCCCTCCCACATTTCAAAAATTCCAGAAGTTTCATGTTTCTTGTTGGCTCTGAGAAATATTTTCTTTCAAGATATTTAGTAGTGGTTAGGACAAAGAAAGTCCAAGCATAAGCATATTTTATAGAGACCTGTTGCCATTTGTTAAGAAACAACAGAGATTTGGCCTATTCAGAATTGTTAGAGGCTAAACTATCAGAAATGATAGCGATGGATGATTTGACAATGGCACTTAAAGGTGAAACAAAAGGGAAAAATAGGGAAGAATTGAAAGCAATTAAAAAATACATACAACGAAAATGGGTGATTCGGAAGGAAACATGAAAAGAATGAAGATAAGCAAAGATATGGGAAAAAGGGAAGAGAAAAATTTATTTTCAAAATAATAAGGCAAGTCACATAAAAGGAGAAATAATCAGAAGAAACTTGGAAAAATAAGTGAGTAATCAAACTAGAAAAAGGAAGGAAGTTGAAATTGTACATTTGTATATAATCTGTATATAATTTTTATATAGAAGGATGCTCATAAAACTCAGAACAAAGCAGAAAAAGAATTCATATGTAAGACAAAGCAGAATATACAAGACATGTAATTGAAATATATTTAGATACATAAAGGATATAGAGGTATCTGTATATGTAGACTAAGTTAGAAGAGCGATAGAAGAAGAAGAAGAAGTAGTAGTAGAAGAAGAAGATGTTGGATAGGTATACAAATTTGTATATATTTCTTTGTTTTTTGTTGCTTATATATTTATAAAAAGAAAGAATGATTATTTGTAAATATTGATTGTTATAACTTTTATAATAATAAAATTTTAAAAAAAGAATTGTTAGATGTGGGTTTACTTATATTAGTAGGAACACGCTATTTTGACGTTTATTAATTCATTACTTGCTTTACGGATATGATTTCTGTGAATAATATTGAACTATTGTATTGTTTGTTACGTACAAAATGTTTCAGCACATGTTTGTTTCATTGATGTATTTTATTTGCCCAGTAATGGAGTTCTAAATCACTACTGTCTGAAGTATCATCTTTTAATCACTACCACAACTGCCTGTTATTGCCTTTCTCAGGCAAATGAGACAACACTAAGGGCTTTCAGCTGTAGACAGCATGCCCGCAAAGACCTGCATTTGATCCCCCACAGGACCACTGGTGCATGAAACAGAAAAGCAAAGATTCTGAGTGAGCTCTGTGGTCCCTATTTGAGGTGGGGAAAGATAAAAGTCCTCAAGTAAGAAACAGCTCAGTTTGGAAAGCACCCTCGAATTGCTTCTATTATAGCAAGCAGAAGGTGCTCCCCCTTACATTCTGAGACATGTGTAGTAGCAGCAGAAAAATTCCAGCCAGCGGAAGGGTTTGGCACCACTTGCCTTCGTTAGTGAAGCCCCTGAGCACCTCCAGACAACAACATTTGTACAAAATCAACACAGACCAAAAAGCACATCACCCCGAATTTCAAGGTTAGATGGCTCTCTATTTTGGCTATTTACTGTCAAATGTGGTATTCTTCCAATTTTCTCATTTTTGGCATCAGGTAGGGTATAAATTTTAATAACAATAACAACAACAACAACGACAACCAACACTCAATAGGCATGACTTCTCCATCTTATGGAACAATGAAAACAAAAGACATTATCCTGTTCTCTAGAGAAATGTCACCTCTAGTATCCTAATAAAGAAACCCATTATTACCCTACAACTTTCCAAACGAGCCTTATTCATGAACTTCATACACTTACTTGTCAATGCATATCTTCTCTACCTGGGGGACCAGGACCTGTAACAGCCTCATGATTGTCTGCAAGGGCAGCTTGGACTTCCAAGATACTACCTGCAAAAGAAAAGAGTAGCAGATAAGAAGAATGGTCTTGAACAACTCAGGCAGCCTAACAGGATCTCAAAAAGAGTCATTGAGAATTGATGGATCCAAGTTAGACAGCCTTGAACACAAAGCAAAAACACTTATACATTTATCAGGAATCTCAGAAGAGACAGTAGCTTAGCTTCGCAGCCAACATTTCAGTATGGAATACCCACATGTATCTACAGTCAAAATAAATTATTTCCAATTCCATAAAATAATCCAGCGTTATTACTGACACATAGATAGCACAGAGAATTGTATCAATGTTTGCATTCTATCTGATATCTGAGAAAAGTCTCATAACAAGCTTTGAACAGCCTAGGTTTCTAAAAAAATTGCTAGTGTGGGTATGGCTTTCTGGAGAAGCAGGCCAACCTCTTTGCCTCCTTCCTTCAGGGAAAGGAGAGCAACAGGAAAAAATCCTGTTAGAATGAGAACAGAGCAATCTTACCAGTCAAAGAGAATCACGCATACCTTCTTTCATTCTGTATTGATTCAGTATGACCTGAACTAGGGCTGATTGTGATCAGGTAGAATTTAAGCAGTAGGCAGAGATAAAGCCAAGTGCCACATGCCTTAGAGCTCAGGAGAGCAGATACACAACCCATATCCTTTCATAACATATATAATGGAGTGAAGAAAGACGTTTGCACGCTTCAGAACTGCAAGCAGTATGCTTCAGCCACAGCAGTCTCAGAAAAGAAGCATAGCACAAAACAGTCAAAAGGTGCTATACTTTTTAACCCAACATTATGGTTCACTACCATTTCTGTTCCCACATCATTGCTCTCTTCATTATACTCCTTGCTTCATTAAGTGGTGAACTTTGCACATGTGATAAAAAATAATTGACATCAACACCGGTAATCATTAACAAATGATCCCAGCTTCTCTTACCCATTCAGGAGTTGGATTCCACTGTCCAGCCAAGGATGCGCTGGACAGACGCCGTCGATCCCTCTTGGGCTGGGATGATTCCTAAGGAGAGGACCACAAGCACATGGTTTTCCCTGTCTGACAAATTCTGCTCTTACCCGAAACTTTCACATATTTGGCAATGACCAAGTGAGAAAATAAGCCACAGTACAGATGAGCAGTACATCACAGGGACTCAGAAATGAGGAAAAATGTTAGAATTGTTCTTTCTCCTGTAATATACTCTTTTTAAATTAATTCTGGAATTTCCTTGAGACTCTCATATTTAGGTTGAACATTTACAGATGCATCTCAACATTTGTCCTGTACAATGCCCTCTATATACAGGGTACGTAAAACGAAAACCGTGAATGCTCCGTCATGCTATCGTCAATAGATGCAACATGTACACATCCCACAACAAGGCAGGCATGCGCTTGCCATGTCCATTGACCATAAGAAGACACAAGGCTTTGTGTGACCTCACATTTGTGTGTGCAGAGGTTGCATCCGCAGAGGGCACACTATGTATTCCTAGGAATCTTTCAGCCATTACATTTTCTTTGTAATTCTTAACGCTGTCATATTACCCCTTTATCCTAGATTAAGCCCCCATAAGGTGCCTTAGACAAAGCTATAGTTAAGCATCCATATACAAGTGCTTCAATCTGGGAATTCCCAGTAGTCCTCACTCATGTAAGCAATCTTCAAAAACATTAACTAGATCTCTGTTCCAACAGAAATATAATGCTCCTTATCTGGAGAAGCAAACAAGACACAGGATGTTCTAAGTCCCTAGCTTTATTGCTTCCAGGATTTATTTATTGTTGCCATAAGGCAATCCTGCATTATTTACATTGTAATAACTGTATGGTACATAGGCTCAGAAACTAGTATGCCCCCCCCCAATAAAGTTTTTAAAATAAATCAATCAACAGACTGTGTTGGGTCCCATTCACACCTCCTCCAATTCCCAGAATATGAGAATCTACCCCACACATTAAAAGGTTACTGCAGCATAGTTTCATTCACAGGAATGAGCCAAATGGATACACTTGCTACATGGTTCTCATTGATAAGCAGAAACCATCTGGGCTTACTAACTGGATCTGAACACCATTATGGATGAGAAAAACATAACACATACTAGCACACCAGTCCTGTTTGTATTACTCTGTTTTCTGTGTGAACCTCTGGTCTCAAAGGATTTAATGCCAAGGGCAATGCAGCCTTAGGCTGGCTAAGTAAGAAGCATCAAGAATAGCAAGAGATACTGCTCTGAATTATTGAAAATCTGCATTCGCAACAACTAGCTACAGAACAACAGATGAAGCAAAATTAGTTTAGTTTGCATTTTAATGGGATCTGTAATCAATTTGGACTTTCCTAACTAAATATGGGAACCAGAACACTTTTTTTTAATTTTTTTTCCACACTTCTCACAACAGTAACACAGTTCACTAAACAAAAATACATATATAAGGGAAATATGCATACAATAGCAGGTCTGAATAGAAAAAACATGTATTTGGGAAAATTGCATACAAAACTGTAGGCAGACTTCTTAAGTATGCAAACTGGCAGAGAAAAAGGAGGGAGCTAACTTGTGCTTGTGAAAATTGAAATATCATGGAAAGTGAAACCAATCCGTACATTCCTGCTGGAGAGTAGCATGCAGTCTTATGTTTATGCACATGCGCCTTAAAGTTACCTAATGACTCATGGCACAGGGTGTTCTTAGGCAAGGAATATTCAAGAGGTGGTTTTATCAGTTCTTTCCTCCAAAGTACAACCTACAGCAGCCCGTCTTACCCCACTCCAAGATTCCGTATCGCTGACCACGCCAGGGGGGCTGCCTTCTGCTGGAGACGGTGAAGACTCTGGCTCCAGTGAGCGCATTGTCCCATCCTCTGACACCTGGGATTTTTCAGTCAGTTTGTCAATGCCTGGATTTTGAGAGACACAATTAGGATGAAACTGAGCAAGGTCAGCAACATAATTTAAAAGATCTAAAAAAATAAAACCCATAGAATTATCTTTCTGTTAAGTACATTATTTCCTTCCCACTCTTTCACGAGTAGAAGCTAACTCTTTCTAGGACAGTTTTCCTGGTAAAAATGGGTACTTGCCATTTCATACAACGAGTTTACAGTTCTTTTCCTACCAAACCTGTAGCCTGCTCTTTGTCCACCCAGAACAGATGTCAGAGGCTGAAACAATTCAGCCTCCTGATCTCCTTAAACATTCATTTCATCTCCAGCACAATGAAGAAAGCAGACTGACCTGGAGTTGCTACTAGGCTAGCCTTCAGTGTCCCTGGCTCAGCAGGTGCAGCTGGTCGTGAGCCTTCCATGGACACCCCCTCCTGAGAATTGGTGCGAGATATAGGTTCAGGAGCTTTCTTTTTGCGCTGCAAAGCTTTCTGGATAGACTGCAAGTCAGTAGGCAGATTGGCCAGCTGATGGAACACATTTCGCTTGCGAATAATAGCATATACCAAATTTGAGTTGCCTGGGGAAATCAGAACAACAGAAGAAGGAAAACAGTAAGATCTGGTAACTTTCTCTTTGAAGGTGACTTATACAGAAAGAGACTTGGAAAAAAAGAGCCTGTAGAATGCCAGTATTGCCATTAGGCATGACTAGAGTTTCAAGAAGTTATATTGGGAGTCTTTTTGATTAAAGGAAACGGTACAAATGGCTATATTGACAAATAAATACATACACAAAGCATAAACAGCATAAAGAAGCAAAATTATCATTTGACTTAACATCTTTCCCTGCCTTTTCTTGTCCTTGTTCCAGAAATAAGATCTGTGACCCAAAGCCAGGGCACAATTCTTGACCAACTACTATGCACAAGATTTGCTTTACATCATGAAAGGCCATCCCAGGGTTCTTGGGTCAATAAAGAGCAAACTAGCACTGTCACTTGAAGTAAACCATGCCTGCTTCGTCATGATCTCAGGATAAATTTCTGCACTGTCCCCGACTGATACTGCTGAGAAATTATATTCCTAGGAACAGTAGAATAAAAAAAGTGACCAGAGACTCTTGTCCAGTACCCAAGCATGCAGGATTTAGATTTGAGAGAAACTTTGCATTCAATTTCTTGTTTGGCCTTTGTCCCATGGAATTCCAGACTAGTCACTCTGCCTCTGTACTTTAGTTCCCAATCTATAAAGAGCAAGCTACAGTACTCACATCGAAACATTTTGTAAGAAAAAGGGGAAAATCAGAAAAGTAGAATATATTATATCACACACACACACACACACAGTGCCATAAAAGGAGGAGCAAAAAATATAAATGACGTTACCAGTATTTCTATCATAAGTAATTACCACAAAGTTATTGCACTGGTGTTTGCTTATTTTGTTCTTTTGCAGGTCATCAAGTAGAAGGATCTTTCTCTTCCAATAAAAAAAAAGAGGAAATGGACCAGAAAATGCAAAGGTGTTCTAAGAGTTCTCAAAAAAAGCATCAGATACCCAAATTCTAATATAAGTGAAAATCAGTATACTTTTAGGGAAAGAAAATCTAAGAAAAGGACTGAAGTTTGTCACATTCTTATTACAGCCAACAGAGAATTAGAGAAATGCTTATTGCTAGGATAAGTTATTAGAAAGGCACTTAGGTCCAGCTTCTTGTTTAGCACTCACCATCAAACTGATACTGGATGATATTGTTGAAAACCTCCAGCAAGAAGAAGACAAGGTGGTGGTTCTGAACAGTGGAGAAGAGGAACCAGCTGGTTGAAAAGGCTTCCAACAGGTGCAGCAGTTTATTAGCAGCTACCATGGAAAGGGACTTCAAGTATGGAGATACTGGAGAAAGAGAACAATAAAGAGGAGGAAAATACAAAAAGCAGTTAGGAAACTCAGGAATTCCCATTACAATTGCATGGTCACAGCACCATCCATGTTATGTTTTATATATGGTTTCATGTGTAAAAATGACAGGTATTTTCCTTTCCCTTAACCAGTCCCAAGGAGACTGCAATCCACATTTTGATAATGAGGAGGGCAACAAGGAAGAAGGGAGAGGCAAGGATAGCAAGGAGTGAACATTAGCAGCTGGGGTGAATTTTAAGCCAAAGACTTCACAGAAATGGTAAGTTACAAGAATGTACCCATTCAGTGCTCTGCTCAGCCTTTCATTAAAAATAATATTATTCTATTTTACAGAAACAGAACAAATAAGAGCTGGAAAGTTGGATTTTATAATATGTAGTAGAATTCTTTCACTGGGAACTTTCCAGGTCAACGACCACCTAAACTGAGATAAATTCTAGGAATGTTGGCATGAGAGACCAAGAAAGGTAGCAAGCTCCCCACTTTTGTCTAAAGAGTGTACCCACCTAGTTGAGGGGTGCTAGGTACAATTTCATACGAAGGTGAGTGCCAAAATTGTACTGTCCAATTTCACTAAGTTCAGCCGTTGTTCTCTTCTGAAGCTGAGAATATAAGTCTTTACAAAGAGAGGCCTTTTGAGATAAATAGTCTTATCAGATAATCCTGCCTTAGCCTTTAAGATACTCCTTGATTATTTTTTTTTAAAAACTGTTATATCCTTTTTAGCACATCTAAGTGCTTCCCTGAGACAATGAGTGTGCAAGATACAAAACAAACAAATGATCTAATTCAGGAGAAATATAAAGGAACACTCCACAAAAGATGCTGTAAACTATTTCTTGTATGGAACAAATCTTGATTCCAGGCCTCTTAATAAATGGTTTGCATTGTAATAGTGAAGATAGCTGATACCACCTACAGATAGGAAGGTAGTATTGCAGCATCTCATCTGTCATAAAATAATCCCAGTAGTCATTGATGAAACAGAATTTCTCAAGTGAAACTGTTAAAAGTATACAACCTGAAAACTGAATCAACAAGTTCCAATATTTCCACCAACAGTTCCATCAATCATGGTTTCCTCCAGGAGAATCTAGGAAATTAATGTGAAGACTTCCAGCTGTGATAATATCTGTATGCAATATTCTGTTACTTACTCAAGATGCCCAGAAAAATGCTGCTACACTACTTGCTGCTACACTACTACCTGATTTTGTCAAAACTGTGGTTTAAATACAAATCTCAGTAGTTAGGTCAGAGTGTCACACTAGTTCAGGCAGCTTACCATTCACAATAATGGTGAGGAGGCAGTCAAAAAGGGGCTGTAGTCGCTGGTGCCCACTCGTGATAATCTTGTGAAAGACCTGGAGAATGCAATTAGAATGACAGTGTGAACAAGAGCAGATATAGCTACCTTGTTACTTTTGTGATAGTTCTCACGATCACTGAAGAGCAAGTAAAAATTTTAAATGATTCAGCTTAAGCTGATTTCCCACCTCTCCCAAAATAGATACTCCCTGACTAATACAGAGGCATTCACAGCAACTGCTATACTCACAATGATAAGAAGATCTGCATGTGTCCCCGTAAACACAGGGATGTCCATTGGTACTCGCACAGAATATGGCTTGTTCAGGCGAACCCCAAAATTCCTCTCCCCACTCAGTAGCAATAGGATGAAGACACCAATATGCATTAGACCAACTCGAGCTGCAAGGAGGAAAACAGTGCTGAAATTAAATCACTCAAAAGACCAATGGAAACAACCCAAAAGCAACAAACAAAACAGGATCAGAACATGAAGACAGAATGTAGAAAAAGTTTCTACATAGGGCCCCTACTGCTATGTAATGCAGTACCCCAATGAAGAAACTTAAGAAATCAGCTGAACTATGCCTCTGCTTGACCCCCCCAAAAAATTTTATGTCAAGTCGTAATATGTGTCTTTTCAGTGTCACTGTAAGCAGGACTGTGAATGTACGTGCTACAGTGAAAAGGGAGCATGAGCGCCAGCTAGATGTGGTAACACAGCCACATATCTATTGCCTTCCCATACTCATATAGTATCTACAATGCCCTACAATACCCCAGAGAGGTGGGGGGTTTTTTAACACAAAAACAAACCTATGCCAAAGGAAAGCTAAACCCCCTTCTGCGTTACTTCACTGTGCTCTACTGACTGAAGCACTTCCTCCACAGCCCAGCTCCAATATTAAGTGGAAGATGAGCTGAAAAATTGTTAGAAACAATGAACCACAGTGAAATGAGGTCAGATAGGGCTCAGCCCCTCCCATCTTTGCACTCCTTTTTGTGTTAAGGGGAAAACAAGAGGAAAAGGTCAAGCACCCTGTCTTAACACATGAACGAAGCAGATATATGAATGAATACACATCCATTCATGTCTCATCTACTCCAGACTTAGCTCTTTTGCTTCTGCCATCTAAAATCTCTGAAGTTCTATAATCTGTAGGAAGAGACAATTACATGATCTATAGATTTCATTTAACGACTTCAGTTTGTAGTCTGTAAGCTGAAGATATGCAACCAACCTCTAATTTATCCTAAAGTAACACAGTCACCTTTGATTTTCTATCAGTGCCTTTGCAGTACTCAGAATAGTACTACTGAGATACAGCATTTGCAATAATACAGATACAACTATATGAGCAGGGGAAGACCCAGTGTAGTATTAGTGGTCTGAGTGCTGGACAAGAACCCTGGAAGATTAGGATTTGAATCCCTGTTCAGCCGTGAAAACCCACTTGGGCAAATCACACTCTTTCAGCCCCTGAGGAAGGCATTGGCAAACCTCCTCTGACTAAATCTGGCCAAGAAAACCCTAGTATGGGTGTTATTATAAGTTAGAGTTGACTTGAAATCACAAACCAATAGCAACAGCAGGGAAAAACTGTTTATGATGGCACTTATTTGAATGCAAATGTGAAATTTCTGACTTCAAGTTCTTTTTTCAAGCACAATCTTTCAGGGGACCTGCCCTGACTACAGATACAGCTAAGGAGTCATCTGCAAGAAGAGGAGATATCCAACCATAATGTCCGCCTAAGTGTTCAAACAAACCTTTTCAGCATGTGTTTCAAAACACACAAGAAAAACTTACACTGATCTGCTCTTGCATCATTAAGGAAGTAAAGAATTGGCACCAGGATGTCTAGAACGTCACTACTCTTCAACACAAAGAACAGAAATTTCTGAAAAGAGGAGAAAATAATTGAACTGCATTGCACAATTTTGTTTTGTTTTACTATGTCTGGATAAGTTCAGTGGCCAAATAAAATGAAACTGATGCTCCATGAAGCTGTGTAAGTAGTATGTTGAGATCTGCTAGTCTTCCAGTGGCTTCATGTTTTACAAATCTGCTTTGTGAGGAGGCCTGTTGTGGGTTTAGTGGGACAAAAATGATATTTAATCTGAAATGAACAGGTTGGTTACCTGTAACTGTGGTTCTTCGAGTGGTCATCTGTGCCCTCACATAATGGGAATCTTCATGCATGTGCAGTAGCTTTTTGGAAAGTTCCAGAGCTGAGCGGCTTGCCGGGAACCCCTCCCCCATCTGGTCCTGAGCATGCTCAGTCCCGCCAAGCTAACAGTCTCTCCTCGGTTTCGAAGTCCGCCGAAGCAAAACCTGAAAGAGGGGAGGCTGGGCGGGTGTGTGTGAGGGCACAGATGACCACTCGAAGAACCACAGTTACAGGTAAGCAACCTGTTCTTCTTCTTCATGGTCTCTGTGCCTCACACAATGGGAGACTGAGAGCTTACCGTTGGATGGCGGGTCAGGTCCTAGAGGATAGAAGACAGTACCGCACAGCCGAAGCAAGCGTCACGCCCGGCCCTACAGTCAAGGCAGTAGTGGCGGATGAAGGTCAAAGGTTGCAACCATGTAGCCACATGGCAAATCTCCTGTAGCTCAACTCCCCTGAGAAAGGCTGCTGAGGCCCTTCCGGTCGCATCGCAGGCGCGAGTGGCTGCTCGGAAAGAAACTGCGCAGTGGCGCGGCTCCGAGCAGTCACCCGCTGGAATCCAGCCGCTTCTTTTGAGATCCAGAAGCGGCAAAACACCCCTCTGGTATTAGCGGTGCGGAAAGGGTCCGAAGGGGACCCCACAACTGGCACGTGGCTCTACCCGGCTGGGGGAGCGGGAAGCGTCAGGGGGTCGAAGGACCTGGACGGAGCCAGTGGGATCGTCGCTTGAGTGGCACAAGCGCCGCCGCCGACTTTTAATTAAGAAATCAAGTTTTTAAGCTGAAAAGAATAAGACAACACAACCTGTTCTGGTCTTCACTTCGCGATTATCACAACAGAGCTGGCTTGCAACGCTGTGCAGGAGCGAAGTAATGGAGGGACCCAGGAATGTGAGTGCTAAATGCTGAACTTTCATCTTAAAGGGGCGGCTGAATTTAAAGAAAACACTAAGAGATATATCTGCTTTCTCACGATGAATGATGCTAATATTGGTAAGAGACTTTTGGTTTCTAATATGGACTTACACTCTAAAATGTCAAATAAATGAGCAGTTGGTATTGCCTTAAAGGAAAAAATTGGAGTTTCTAAAATTTAATACTCTTCATTTGGACACTGAAGTTTTTATAATACGTTATTTTAATATTCTGGTTGAACTGAGACGAGTGGAGTATTCGTTCTTTTGTTATGGATTTTGGACTTTAGAAGAATACCTGGAGAATTTTTTAACTTTTGTTTTGGGACTCTTGTTTCCTGACTTCTATTTGGATTGGGATTGTTGAGACTGCTGAGACTGTTCTTGAAGGTCATTTTAACAAAACATCCTCATTCCCATGGATGAAGCAGCCTGGAATTTAAGCGACTACGAAAATACAATGAATCTTCAGAAACAAACTCCGGGCAGTGAAGTCCAAGAAGGGAGGGGGGAACAAAAGGTGTTGGCACAGGGTTTTAAATATGACAAGTGAATGTATTTCAGCAATGTCAACTAAGCATATGTATGTGATTGATATATTTTTACTTATTTAAATATTGGGATATTGTCAAAGAGTTGAAAGGGGTAATGAGACTCCTAAGTTTGTGATGGAAGGTACTTAAGTAGATACCCTTTTACCCATGGACTGAGCAGCTTGGAATTCAAGCGTCTGTAAGAATACAAAAAATCTTCAAGATAATTTCGGGCAGCAAAGTCCAGGATGGGAGGAAAGGGACATTGAGACGGACAAGTTTACGATGGAAGTACTTCAAGCAAATACCCTCACACCTTTGGTTGGAGCAGCCTGGAATTAAAGCGACTTTAAGAATACAGTAAATCTTCAGGAAAATCCGGGCAGCAAAGACTTGGTGGGGAGGGGGTTTGTGAGGGAAAGTATTCAAGTTAAATACCCTCACTCTTTGGGACAGAGCAGCTGGGAGTATAGCGCACGTCAAGCGAGTGAAGAGAGCGCTCGAGGGGCGATGGCAGCGTCTGGATAGAAAGTAGGTAGAATCAAGTCTTGATTTATATGGAAATCGGAGACTACTTTAGGAAGAAAAGAAAGATCGGGACAGAGGACCACTTTGTCCTGGTGGAACACAAGGAACAGCTCATCACAATGCAACGCAGTTAGCTCTCCTGCCCGCCTGGCTGAAGTGATGGCGACCAAGAACGCCGTCTTCATAGTGAGGAGGCAGTCATCAGACGCAGTCATCGGTTCAAAGGGATGGCACATGAGTTGGGACAGGACAAACAACAGTGACCATGGAAGAAGCAGTGGAGTGACAGGAAAATACACGTGTTGCAGGCCCTTGAGGAATTGCTTCACTGTAGCATTCCAGAAAAGGACAGAAGAAGGAGAACTCTGTGGCTGATAGGCCACGATTGTGGAGAGATAAACTTTCAGGAAGGAGAAGGCGAGGCCCTGATCCCGAAGCACCAGGAGGAAATGAAGCACTGTGGACAGGGAGGTAGGAAAAGCAGGCTTATCACGGGAGACGGCAAAGGCCACAAACTTCTTCCATTTGTAATCATAAGACCTACGAGTCGATTCTTTCCTCGCAGCCGTGATAACAGCTTGGATAGCAGAAGAGTCTAGAACGTTATCCTCCAAGCGTGCAGGCAGAGAAGAGGGAGGTCTGGGTGCAGTACCCGACCCCTCGAATGAGAGAGGAGGTCCAGCGTGTTCCGGAGCTTCATGGTGTGGCCCCGCGCCATGGCAAGGAGGGGGCCGAACCAATGCTGTCTTGGCCAGAAGGGAGCAATGAGGATGGCGTCTGCCTTGTCTGTCGCAATCTTTGCCACCACTCGACCTAGGAGAGGAAACGGTGGAAAGATGTAAAGGAACTGTCTGTTCCAAGGAAACTGGAACGCATCACTGAGAGAGCTAGGGCCCAGGCCAGCTCTTGAGCAATAACAGGGACACTTCCTGTTGCGACTGGTCACGAAGAGATGAACGGTTGGAGTGCCCCATCAGGACACTATCTGCCGGAAGGCAGCATCAGACAGGGACCATTCGTGATGACACACTGTGTCCCTGCTCAACGTGTCCGCTGTCGCATTGTCCTGTTCCGCGAGGTGGACCGCAACAGGGTGTATCCATAGTGGAAGGCACCTGTCCCAGATGTGTACAGCCAGATGGAGCAGAGTGGAAGAGTGAGTGCCTCCCTGCCAATTCACGTAACAGACAGCTGTCATATTGTCTGATAGGATCTGGATGGTCCGTCTGACAACAAGGTTTCGAAACACCCAAAGCGCTTTGAAAATCACCAGTAGCTCCAACGCTTTCATATGAAGACGCAACTCCAGGCCAGCCCAGTGGCCTTGAACTGCGCAACCATGACAGTGAGCTCCCCAGCCCAGGAGAGCCGCGCCGGTCATGATGGTGAGTCAGACGGGGCTCCCGAAACAGCATCCCCGATAAGAGATGGCTTGGGGACAGCCACTAAGTCCCACATCAGACGAGGCACCCAAAGAATAAGATGTTGATCATTGAGGAGAGGATCGAAACATCAGAGAAACCAGTGCTGGAGAGGGCAAGTGCGAAGGCGGGAGGAATAGGTGACCGCTGTTGTCGCAGCCATGTAGCCTAGGAGCTGTTGAATGTTGCGGGCGGAAACAGACGGATTGCGCAGGACGGCAGCCGCAGCCTGTTGCAGAGTCCGTGTGCACCTCAGAGGTAAGAAGGCCCTGGCTCAAGTGGAGTCGAGGGTGGCCCCAATGAAATCTAAGATGCACGCGGGCTCGAGGTGGGACTTCTTGGGGTTCACTCTGAGTCCGAGATCGGAAAGGAGGGAGAGGGCAATATGGATGTCCTCATATAGCTTTTGTTTGCAGGACGCCACCAGGAGCCAGTCATCCAAAGAGAAGTAGACCAGAACATTCTTCACGTGGAGGAAAGACACTACAGGGGGTCGGCACTTTGTGAAGAACTGGGGGGCGGTGGAGAAGCTGAAGGGAAGAACCTTGTATTGGTAGCAGACACCATCGATCGCAAAGCGGAGGTACCTCCTGTGCTGGGGGTGAATGGAAATGTGGAAGTAGGCATCCTGTAGATCGATGGACGCAAACCAGTCCCAGCGCCTCAGAAAAGGCAGAATCGAGGACAGGGTGACCATCTTGAACTTCCAGGGGGCAATGAAGGAGTTCACCCACCTGAGGGCCAGAATGAGTAGGAGCATGCCATCCAATTTGGGTACTGTGAAGTATCGAGAGAAGAAGCCTGCGGGTTTTTTGGATTTTGCTGTGGGCATAAGTCGCTCTATGGCCCCTTTGAGGAGGGTCTCTACCTCTTCGAGGAGGGCCGGGCTGGCAGGGGTAGAAGAGAAGACGCCGAGAGGAGGAGTACTTCGAAACTCGATGGCGTAACCAAAACAAACTATGGTCAAAACCCATGAGTCTGAAGTGATGTTGCACCAGATGTTGAGGTGGCAGGCCAGTCCTGTGGTTCTGGTGAAACCTCTGGGCAAGTGGAAGAGAGGCAGTGGCGGCAACCTGCGACGGGAGTCAAAAACGAGATTTGGCAGTCGGGGAGGATTTCTTGGAAGATGTTGGCGACCTCTAAAGGAACGGTGGGAAGAGGCTGGTAAGGAGATTGCAGAGATGAGTGGTGAGGAGAGCATGACCTGTAAGAATAGGAAGGGCGCCTCCAGGAAGAACGTGATGAAGGCTGGGCCGAGGGGTGAAGGCCCATCTTTTTACCTGTCAGACGAGCTTTCACAAGTTGGTCCATTGCCTCGTCTCTAGTGGCATGGAACAGCTTTGGCCATCAAAGGGCAGGTCCTCAATACACTTTCGGCTATCCTCAGTTAAACCAGTAGACCAGAGCCAAACGAAACGGCGGAGATCAATTCTGCCGACCATCACGCACGCCGCACCCTCAACAGCATGTCTAGAGGACAAAATCTGTTGATTCGAAAGGGCCACAGACTTGTTAAAATATTGAACAGCAGTGGCCCTGTGATCGTCCGGCAGGTGAGAGAGGAGGGAAAAGAATCTAACCCAGATGTTGCTTGATAGGCCGCCAGGCAAGCTTGAGTATTGGAGATCCTGGTGATCAACGAGGAAGCAGAATAGAAGCGACGACCAAAGACATCTAAATGGCGGTCCTCGCAATCAGGCGGGGTCATATGAGCCCTTTTGCCCCCTTTAGTTTGGGACAGCTCAACAACAATCAAATTTGGAGTCGGATGATGGAAGAGGAAATCAACGTCTTTCTTCTGGATGTGGTAGAGATGCTCCAGATGGTGACGGATTGGTTGAAGCGAAGCCGGCTGGGCCCAAGGGTGCTTCAAAACCAAACGGGTAGAAACGGAATCGGAGCCATCGATGGGGGGCGAGTATCGACATAGTGGAAGACCGGGTCCTGTACAGTAGGAGCAGGTCCAGAGATGTCGAGGCCCAAGGCAGTGGCCATGTGGACTAAGATGTCCAAGAACTGCTTGACATCCCCAGGAGCAGAATCAGGAGATGGGTCACCAAACGCTAAAGGCGGTGAGGTGTGAGATTGCGGTGTGGAATCTGTAGAATGACCATCAGAATCATAAGAACCAGAAGAAGGAGACGATGAGCAAAGGGATTGAGAACAATGTCAGGCTGGTCCCGTCGCAGAAAGAACAGCAGATGGAGCAGAAGCCGGTAGAACAGTCGGGGCCATTAGCAAGACAGGAATTTGCACCGATACTGAGGCCGGGGTTTTAATCGGTACCAAAGTCAATGCCAACTAAATGGGTAGTATGGTCAGGATCAGTGCAACGACAGACTGTGTCGACAACGAAGCCGACAGAGATGCTGGCAGAGTGGATGCAGGTTAAGGCGGAGGCCATAACACTGTGGCTGTCACCCGAGGAGGAGGTGAAATGGCCCGACGATGAGGTAATGGGTCTCATGACTGGTGGGGTGACCGAGAGCGGCAGTAATAGGCCGATCGGGACTGAGAATGGGATCTGGAGCAGCGATACTGAGGGGAACACCGGTAACAAGATCCTGAAGGGGACCACGATGGACAGCATGAACGTCAAGGGCGGTGAGGAGATCAACAACAAACGTCAAGATGGTACCAACCGCAGTAGGCCGGCAAGTAAGAGTAGTAGGAGCCGAGCTGCTCTCTCCAAAGATGCTTGCGGCCATATCTGGGGATATAGGAAGCCAAGGAAAAGGGCGAATCCACCCTCGCCAGCGAAGGTTCATAAGCGGTGCGATGTCAGTAGTCCCAACGATGTGGCGATCTACCCCGTTCACTACGTCCCAGACAGCGAGCCACACCGAGACTGGTCGGTCTCCGGAAAAAGCCCGAGGAACATCCAAAACAGGCGGAAGGTCGAACTCGGGATGGCCAGGAGACAGAGTCGGAGCCATCGGAGTTTGCAGGCAGCCATCTTCGGATTGGCCAGAGGTCACATGCGAGGAAGCTATCGGCGAGGATCGACAGTCCAAGTTGGAACCCAGAGCCACAGTACCTGGGACCGACAGTACGAGGAGCTGAGTAGCGTCCCGTACTGGCGAAAGGGCGGGAGTATCCTCCTCCTCAACAGCGGATGTCGCTGGCTGCGTTGGTGGAGGAGTCGGTAAGGGACCGAGAGAGGCAGGTCAAGTAGCCGACGGACAGGTAGCGGGAGAAGGAGAGCGGTGCTTCTCCTCTCTCCTCTTCTTCTTTTCCTTGTTGGAGGAAACAGAAGGATGGTGTGACGAGGCGCATTTACGTTCTGCCAAGGTAGGGACTTTGCGAGCTTGTTGCGAGGTCGAAGTGGCATCTCCAGCAACTTGGACAGTAGGCGTCTTGGAGAGCTTCAGAATCTTAGGCAGAGACGAAATCGGCGGCAAGGTCGACCAGGCTGCTGTCGGTAGCAGTACCGAGGCTGCCAACACTGAAGGAGCAGATGCTATCAATAACTTCAGGGCCGAAATAGAGGACGTCGTGGAAGGCGCCAATATCGAAACAGTGGACAGAGCGGTATTCGAAGAAGCCTGCCCCTTAATGCGAAGGGCCTGTTCCCAACAATAGGATTTCAACCGAGAAGCTATATTCTTAAGAGTCTGCGAGGTGAAGTCCTTACAAATAGAGCAGGCCCTAACGTTATGGCCCTCCCCAAGGCAGAACAAACACCTCGGGGTGGGCGTCCGAGGGGGAGATCTTATGGCTGCAAGACAAGCACAATTTAAACAAAGATGACATAAGAGGGGGGGAAGAGTTCTTACAGTTTTTGTTGCAAAAAACAAAGAAAAAAGGCCAAGAATTGAGGAACTGCTCAGCGAGGAAACCTTCCGAGCTGCTAACAGGTCGGCGGACGAAAAGAAACTGAGGAGAGATTTTTAGCTTGGTGGGACTGAGCATGCTCAGTACCGGATGGGGGAGGGGTTCCTGCCAAGCTGCTCAGCTCTGGAACTTTCCAAAAAGCTACTGTGCATGTGCGAAGATTCCCATTGTGTGAGGCACAGAGACCACAAAGAAGAATCTATAAATACTTATCTAAAAGCAAGCCCCACTGAACCCAATAAAGTTACTTTTGGGCAAGCATGGACAAAACAGCATTGCTAGTTCCATGCCTATTTTTATATTAAATATCTTGAGTTACAAAAAGCCCATTCTGCAAGAAATTTCTCAATCATATGAAGAAATCAGTGCCCTCATGGCACCATCCTTGCACATCTTTTCCATACCGGTTGCTTACAGATGGAAGTTCTTCAAGTGTGCCAACACAGCATGCCTGACATTTAGGACCTGCACAAGGACTAGGCTGGGGCCAAAGCTAATATTGACAAATCCAGTGGCTTACCAGGAAAGGCATCGCGAAGGGTGGCAGTACCAAAAATAATCACTGATGCATGAAATCTCCATGTGGCCTGATACCTCTTTCTTTAGAGCCACAACCCCACTTTCTGTTTAGCACTACCATGCTGAGACAACTATAGATGAAACTCATCTCAGATTCTCACATTCCTAGCCCTCGTTTTCCTTCAACTGATGCTGACCTCTCCCTTTGAGTCTTATTAGTACCAAGTACCTTGTTGAAATCACACAGTTTCCAGAAAAGAACCAGAAGCTCCTGGTGGAACTGGATCTTTTTGGTAGAGTTTGGCAGATAGGTTTGGAGCAGCGGGTTGGACAGAAGACGGGCCACTCCCTTCAGGATGAACTGGAAATCCTAACAAGACAGTAGACATTAGTGGAACACACAGTATGGGGTTTAAGGCTACACTAATAAGCAATCAGAAGCATAATATGGCACATTACCTCTTCCCTGTGTATCCTAGATAAATAATTGACAAACAGATTGTCTGGTCCTGGAGGCTGCATCAAAAGGAAAGTGATTCTTAGGATTTGCTTTAAAACATATCAAAAAGGCATACATGAATTATCTAACAAGTGACACTTTAATAAATTTTTTGTCAGAAAATACTAAAGACTGTCAAATGCTAAGCATCAAGATCTAACCCACTTTCAATCATAGAAAAAAGCATTATCAATAATCCACAGTCCACAATACACACAGAGTGTGAGATCTTAACACACACTTTATCATTTCATTCTGAAGTGAGCAGCAAAGCTGCTTTTTTTTTTTTTTTTGGAGCACTCTTCTATATTCCAAAAAAAGAATACGACTTTCTTTTCTCTTCCTGTTTGGCTCATGATTAAAAGCTCCATATTCTTCTGAATGTCAAGAGGCTTTCTTTGTTTTGGCCAGCTTCCACCTGCAATCTCCCATTGGCAAGATCTGGCTAGGTTCTTATGTGGTTCTTGTGTGACACAGTCATTCCTCCAGCCACTCACCAATACTTATTCAAGCAATATCCTGCCTCATATTTGCCTCATGTGTTTTTCAGTGTCTACAGATGTTGCGAAAGTCTATGATAATGGGCATAGTTCTGGTATTAAAATTATCTATTCTATGCTAGTATACTTAAGAGTTTAAATTATCTTAACTAGCCAAAAGAAATCAGTCCCGTCCTTTGCAAGATGGACAACTGAAAACATTCTACAGTCAGTAGTCCCCAAAGGAGTGTTTCAATACAGTAAAGTCCTGCTCTACTAGAGTTCAGTCACACAGGTCAGAAAATTAATGACAAGAGTAGAATATTTGGTCATCCAGATGTCTTACGTTTCAGCTCTCTGAAACCCTGGGCACAACAGGCAATGATAGGAGATTGTAGGAGTGGTAGTCCAAAATATTTGAAAGGTCAGTCTTCCCCACTGTCAGATTAAAATGCTTCTTTTATCTCTACTGTCTCTGCTCACCGGACAGGATGGGGTCCCATCCCCGGATGCAATGCAGGTAGAGAGAAAAGCAGAGGAACCAAAATAATCACTTCTGCTAGAACTGCAATTGTGTGCAAAGGCCTAAAGTAAACTCGTTAGCATGAGGACTGATGCAGGATAAGGATGCAGAACTCATTAGTTTAGCATTAAGAAGAACTAAGAGGTGCAGATATACCTCAGGATGCTAATGTCCGTGTCTAAGATTCACCACAATTTCTACATTGGTATCAAGCAATGGATAGGCTGAAGTGAGATCAGAAAAATTCAAACATCCCAGAAGGACTTTTTCAGGACTGTAGATAATTTTAGCTGATGTACTGTACATTGGGATGTTGTGGGGGGACAAGAGGGGGCAGTGGGTTGATGCACTACAGTCTCAAGATGCCACACGCTTCCTATCAATAATATTGACTCTGTGATGGATGTATGATTAGGACTTCAAGAAGGACAAATCCTCCTGTCAGATCAGCAATTCCATTTAATCTTCTCCTACAGTTATAAAAACATGTGTAGAACCGTGGGTAGATTGGAAAAGCAGCATGCTGGGAAAGGATTCAACTGCTCCTCCCCATACTGCTTATCTAGTCTAAACTGTTCTTCCCTCAAATGCTTTCCCTTTGTAAGAGATGCTGAAATTTTGCTATATACATTTATTCACAGCATGGAGTCTGGCACTCAACCGTCTCCACATATGAGGGACCTGGTCTCATCACTGCCAATTAACCTAAGATTCCTCTCTGGTAAGAGTTTTCTTTTATTCAATAATGAGGCTGCAAATAGCTTCAAACTGAGCATGGCTTAAGAACTAAGCAGAGGACTAAGGAAGCTGTAGGATTCTGTACCTTTCATATTTAGGAAGCTGTTTAAATTTTTGATGGTGTTGTCACTTTGAAACGACAATAGCCAATAAGGAAAGGGCTAAACAGCTTCTATTCTCCCACCACCTGCACTTCCTTCCTCCCATGCTACTCCCAAGAAATCACAGCTATTTTACCTGAAACAACAAACTGTTTCAGGACACTAGACGGAATATGTAATAGCACCTTTATGGAACAATGCAAAGAAAAGAGCTAGAGAATCTGACTTGTTAGAAACTCTGTTTAAAACAGTTATTTCACTGGGTCTTCTGGAGAAAACTCAGAAATTCAAGCTGTGTGTAACTGGCATGCTGACTTTATAAGAGAGAGAGGAGAAAGTTGTTTTTCCCAAGAGGCCAACCAACCCAGAAATATGACTGAGGAAATATAAGGCTTGAAGTAGATAGATTATTTTTATCTTATGTTTCTATGTTATTATTGTGTGGCTTTCTTTGTTTAAAAAAAAGTCTCATCAAATTAAGTTTATACATGTTTTCAAGAGATATCAGCCATCTTTTGGAGTAAGACTGCCTAAGGGTTTTATTTCAATCTTCAAGGAACAACATGCTAAGGACTGCCAACTGCATGTCTATTGGAAAACCCTTTAGACAGTCCATAGGCAGTCAGGTATAAGAGGTTCTCTGAGTCACCTGGGGGAAAGAAAAGCTTTAATGCTAGCATCCTAACCCTCGAGAGACTATTAGATTCATCAATAGATTCATACAGAGTCTGGGCCCTGACCTCATGATATATACACTATGCTCTGACTAGAGATCATGAGTACACGCCTACAAAATTCCCTGGAAAGAAGAGCAAAATATTACCATCACTCACCCATCCAAAGAACTATCAACACAGCTAAAACTGGGTACAACTCACATCAGCATCATCCATGACTGTGCCAGTTGTAGTGCCATCTACTGTTGGACTGGAGCTGGTAGAAGTGTCATAGTCCAATGTGACTATCAGGACTTGGGCAGCCTGCTCCACAAGGGGTTCACGATAGTCCGAGAACAGCAAGTGGTTATAAGGAATCCCATAGCCCACTGGATCATAAGCGCATACGATATTCAAGAGGGAAGTGAACAGTGGTAGCGCATGCCTGAAAGAGGACCCAACATGCTCAAAAAGGTGAGAGAAAAAAAACTTTTGGTAATGCTAAAAGCCTTCCAAAAAAAGCAGTCTTTCTATGAGATAGGCATTCCATTAGCAGCAATTCACTAGTATGTGAAAGAGTGGAAATAACGCTCACATGCTTCAGAGTCAACATGAGTTAGTGAAAAGGAAACAGGTAGTTCTTTTCAGGCATCATCTGGTTATTTTGCATTATTCTTTCTACCATTTGGATAAACATAGTAATATCCCAAAGCACCTTCTAAAAGTACCTTCTTGCTCAGCTCTAGAACGATCCGAACATTCTGTGCAGGCAGACTCATTTGTATGAGCCACCAAGGCCACACAGACACACATTCTATTTCACTGCAGAATATAGAGTGTGAATGAATGTGATGTTGACAGCAATATATAAAGTATAGTCCTTCCTCTACATTCATGGGTTTGACCTTCGTGAATTTGATTATTTGCGAGGGTCATGCCCCCCCCATTTTTCTCCTCCCATTCTCTTGCATTCCTCACCCCAGGCTTGCCAGGCTTGTACTTAAAATGGACTTTTTTTTCTTTTTGGGTGAGCAAAGCCCCACTCCCACAGCTGGAGGTGCGTCCTCTCTCCCATATGGCTGCACCTTCTGCTGTGTAATGGCTGCTGATTGGGTCAGGTGATCTCTTTGCTCCTACCCTTCCCAAGATGGCCACTGGAAGTAACTACAAGGGGAAAACTGTGCTTTTTTCCCTTTGAGGGGAAAGTACCGATAAGTCCTTTACTGTGTTCTTTTTTCTCCCTGGTCCCCAATGCTGGGGCCAGAGCCAAAAGAATGGGAGGGGGGAGCTCTGCAGGGGAATCGCGAGGGTGGGAGTTATTCACAATATTTCCAGTTTCACAAAGGCTCTATACCCCTAACCCTTGCAAATGTGGAGGGGCTACTGTACTTTAAACTACACTGGATCCCCTTCTAAAAGTGATCTGCCCAAAGCAACATACAATAAACAAAACAAAACAGAACTCATTTATGCTGTGCAATTTCATGTTCACTATAATTTATTTTACTGCTTCAAAGACAAGTGCCTCCTGCCATGGAAACTGCAAGTACCTGCACTGATTTTTCTTTTAAAAATGGAAAAAGAATGAACACCAGGAAGTCTGTCTATTGCATGGACAATAAGCAGGTACGTTTTACTATTTCAAAATATCTAAGATGCATTTCTTTGACGGCTGTATGACTCTCTCTGTTTTACTGTGGCACTGTTCCATTATGTGGAGAAAGGAGTAAAACTACTGGAATTGAACTGGAGATAACACAGCCAACCCTACTAAAGGTAAAGTCAGTTTTTAGGAATCTGAGCACACACATATTTAAGTTTGGAAAATAAATCCTAATCCTAATTCAGATGCAAGGGTGAGCTGCATTTACCTCATGATTTAAATGCATATAAAAGACATTATCAATGATGAATTTTTAACATATCAATTGATGTAGTGAATTATTTATTTTATTTGCCTCATTTGTATACTATCCAGTTAATTCCTACTGTGTGGCTAGCAATAAAAACATAAATAAATATTAAAAATTAAAAACTCTAAAGACCTTAAAGTTATATTTAAAATATCTTGAAACATCCTGAAGCCAGGACAACTCCACCTGCCACTGAAAAGATTATAAAGTCAGCACCTGATAAACTTCTAAGGAAGAGCATTCCATGGTGTAGGTGCCACCACTGAGAAGGGTTAATTGAAAAACCAAATCAATAGTTTCTTTTAAAATGTGAATGGCAGTGGGATAAATCCAGTCACCTTTCCTATTAAATTTGCTGCCTTAAAGTCACTTTGAGAGGAAAGATACTCCAAGGGACTACACCAGAGGGCAGCATTCACCAGGAATCTAGAATTACAAACCAGATGAACGACAAGCTGCACTGGTCAGAACAGTCAAAATGCATTCCAGGAGTACAAAGAACTTCAATTTGCAATATGAAGAAGAATAAAATATATCCACTATCTAGGCAAAATGTGCGAATTCAAGATAAGCAACTGCTGTCATTCAAGGAAGGTATACTGAAATAACAGGAAACAAATTTACATGTTCTGAATCAGCCACACAAATGAGAAAGGAGATGAACAGATAAAAGGTTTGGCTTTACCTAGCATTTCTCAGAAGCATCCCCCAGACACAATTGGCTCACCTGTTCTCAGTGGAACAGAAGAACTGGACCCAAGGATTAGTACTGCCGCTGTCTGAGGAGGGGGGCAGGTACATGATCTCTGAGAAACAAGTCAGCAGGAGTTTCAAGAGCTCTGTCCTGAAAAAAATCAACATAAAGAAGATGTAAAGTTGAAGGCTTTCATGGTCGGAATCCATAGGTTGTTGTGGGTTTTCCAGGCTTTGAGGCCGTGTTCTATTAGTATTTTCTCCTGATGTTTTGCCTGCATCTGCGCCTGGCATCTTCAGAGGATCTGGTGGCATGGAAGTGCGTCAGAGTATATATACTTGTGTAGTCCCCGGGTGGAAGGGAGCGATTTGCATGTGTTACAGTTGGCCTATGTGATGGTCTATTGTTAAATGGGATATCCCCCAGGGTGTATTGTTATTCAGGGAATATGCATAACAGTGCATTAAGTATATTAGCAACCCATTGTACTGTTCCCTGTAGAGGGACCTCCAGAGTCTGGGTGGTGTTGACTGGCATACTTTTGAGTCTTGATTTTAGTGTTCTTCAGTACTGGTAGCCAAATCTTGCTTACTTTCTGAGTTTCTTCTTTCCTGTTGAATTGTCCATGTGTTTATGGATTTCAATGGCCTCTCTGTGTAGTCTGACGCTGACCATATAGGGGTGACTGACCGTATATGGAAACTGATGAAGAAACATAACCTCCAAACAATCTACAGACCGACCAAGAAAATTCAACAAATGCTACATTCAGCAAATGACAAGAGGGATCCTCTAACTTCTGCAGGAGTTTACCGCATACCTCGCAGCTGTGGGAAGGTCTACATAGGGACTACAAAATGCAGCATCCAAACACGAATCAAAGAATACGAAAGACACTGCAGCCTGATCCATCCAGAAAAATCAGCAGCAGCAGAACATGTTATAAACCAACATGGACCCAGAATCCTTTTTGAAAGCACAGAAATTCCGGACCATTTTGACAACTACTATGTCAGACTACACAGAGAGGCCACTGAAATCCATAAGCACATGGATAATTTCAACATGAAAGAAGAAACTCAGAAAGTAAACAAGATTTGGCTACCAGTACTGAAGAACACTAAAATCAAGACTCAAAAATATGCCAAGGAACACCACCCAGACTCTGGGGGTCCCTCTATAGGGAACAAAACAATGGGTTGCTAATGTACTTAATGCACTGTTAATTCACACATGCAAATTGCTCCCTCCCACCCGGGGACTACACAAGTATATATACTCTGACTCACTTCCATGCCACCAGATCCTCCGAAGGTGCCAGCCACAGATGCAGGAGAAACGTCAGGAGAAAATACTAATAGAACACGGCCTCAAAGCCCCGAAAACCCACACCAACCTATAAACATAAAAAAGGTCCATCTGTGGGAACATACAGTTGATTTGTTTTGGATTTTCCCTACTGTACTGAGACTTTTGCTCATTTCTAATAGGTTTTTCAACTTTTTTTTCAATAAACACTTACTTCAAGAGTTATAATTAACCACTCTCATTACCAATTTTAATTCTGAGGAAAGAAATGCTACTCTAGAAGTATTGTGTCCTCCCCGCTCCCCGCCACTTAGCTGTGAGAAGCCGTGAGGCAAAAATACATTCTTCACTTCACAATGAACAGCTATTAAAATGGCAGATTATCAAAATGGTGCCTCCTGCTTGGCCTCATCCCAATCACAAGAGTCCATCTAGCTCCAGCAAGTGAAACGGTGACAGCAAGTGCCGACACACAATGAAGCCACTGATATGGTCTTTGCATTAGAATTGTCAACTGATGTCGTTTCACAAATTAATAATGTCTTGGCTTTCATACTCTATAAAGCACCATACAGACTGAGCACTTGAACAGGAAACAAATGCTTCCCCTTCAAAACTGAATTCCAAAATTTTATGATTCCTAGCCTTAGATACCATTTAGCATCTAACCAACTAGATTTCCATACATGCTCAGAACGGTTTGTTCTCTAACATTCTCACCTGTTTAGATCATGGATGTAATTTGGTTGTGGAGAATGCGCAAACCCAACACCTGCCTCCCAGATGTATTCACAGCTATCAATTGCATGGATATCTTCAGCCGTGTCCTAGAAAGGAAGGCAGGAAAGGAAAGACAAAAGCTAATGCTCACAGAAGCTATCACAACATGGAACACATGTGGTGCTTCACCAGAAAAGACTACTGCTGAACCTTCCAGCTGATTGCACGGGTAGGATGATGAAAGACCTAGGTAAAAGCCTAATGAGGTGAAGGTTACCCTGTACAGACAAAACAGGATCTGAGAGTCAATCAGGACAAAAGGGACAGAAGGTGCTTCCAAATGGGGGACTCCCAGTCTCTTCCCCTTTAGCGGATTTCCCATAGGAAAAAAAAAAGCAAGAAATAAGAACACACAGAAGGGCTACACATACAAGTATTCTATGAAAGAATGAGGCAGGGTGAAGCCCTTAGAATGCAACATATATTCCAATTATTGTTGTGTGTCTCCATGGCAACCCTAAAGTGAACCTGTCACAGGGTTTTGTCAGCAAGATTTGTTCAGGGGGTTTGCTTTTGCCCTCCTCTGAGGCTGAGAGAGTGGGACATCACAAAGCCCTAAAAATATCCTGCATGAGTGCCAAGAGAGAAAGAGAATTACAGATAAACATCTCTATGTTATCAGTAACTTTATATAACAGCTAGAGAGTCACAGTCACCAAACTGTTTAACTATATTTTAATTTTCCACTTAGGTGACCACTGCAAGCAGGTCATAAGGTATACTGCACCTACCAAGACTTATACTACAGTAAATGAGGCTGTGTTTAGCTTTATCTTTGTGATCGAAGCTAAATGTAACATATCCCAAGATATTTATTCAGAAGATGTACACCATGTCTTTCAATCCAATGACCCTAGCAACAACACACACACACACACACACACCATACTCACATAGCCCAACCATTCTTAGTCCTCTAGCTCAGAGACTGAACCAGAAAATTTTTCATTTCAGTGACACAGCACAACTAGGATTGTGCAAGCAGATGCACTCATCTTTAGCAGATTCCACCAAAAATATAGGCATTGATAAAACAGTACAGCTACCTTGCTGCTGTTTTTAGCCATCTTAAATATTAGTATGTTTTCCTTATCTAAAAGTACGTTATCCATAATTCTGCTATCTTGATATGTTTTCAAGGCCAGGAAGTTATAACCCTTTTCCATCTGCTCTTGCACCGCAAAGTCAATATTTGAGCAGCTTTTCTTTATATCCCATTTTATTGTAGCCTCTTACATCCATCTATACTATTGTTTCAGTGTTGTCCTTTGGCAGCAGTATTCCCTTTTCTGAACCCCAAGCAAATCACTAGGACCGATTCTGTGAAGACAAGCAATCACTGAAAACAGTATTTTTACTTTCCAAGAGCAGTTTGGGTAAAGGGGGCCCGAGATTGATGTGCTCAACTCAAGGCTGTCTGGCATCATTAAAACAAGTTCTTTCACTGGTTTAATTAGGCAAATTCTCTGTGCTGTCCTTTTCCTGGCACACAGAGATCCACATTACAACTCTTGCCTAACGCTTCTGAACTTCCATTATATAATAGTAAATCTCAAAAATCACAGGTTCACAGCACAAAAGCAGGGTAACAGTTTTGAGAGGTTGCAACTAAGACATTATTGAAGAGAGTACATCATATCAGAAAGGAATGGGGTTTCTAAGTAGTCTTCAGGTGGAACAGTTACAATCTCTACATACAGACAATATTTGACTGATGTCTGCTACTCAAGGCTTGTTTTGGGTAAAGAAGTCACATTTGCAAAGCCATTTGGAACAAAACAACTACACAAAAATATCATGCTCAGCTTCTTTGAAATCCCTCTCAGACATAAGCCTGATAATGGCAGACTAAAAGAGTGCAAGTTAGTATCAGGCTGAAGAATCAGAAGAGCTTGTTTGCAACAGCACTTTAGCATAACAATCTAATGTGTGCCAGTGAAGTGACTACAGCATAAAAACTGCACCTCTTGCACTACATCAATAATTGTTCCACAGACTGAAAAGAGCTAAAATGGCATGCTATATCTTGTTTTACAGCAACCTACAATGTGTGACAAAACTCATATTAAACTGAGGTCCATCCCCGCACATATATGATAAAATAGAGCTATTAGTTCTGTTATGGTGAGCGCTGAAGGGCACATGTGTGTGTCTTCCACTCTTATTCATAAAACTAGGATAAGGCACTTCCAGAAATATAGTTTCTATTTTATACTAAGTTTCTGGTTCCACTGCTGTGTTTCTTGTTCATTCTGTGCATAGCTGTGCACCTATGCCCATTTTCAGCCTCCCAGCCTGCAAGTGTCAGTTATGCAGAAATAATATGGGAAATATTGTGCAGAATGTTCAGCAAAACGGCAACACCTCAGCAGCACTAAAATGGCCTACTGCAGAAAGAGTAACACATTTTTAAAAGACATGAACTCCTGAAAATACAAAACACTTATGAAACACAACGCACGGTATATTGTCACTAGAGTTTAAGATATTTCTGCAACTTTCCATTGAACCTCATCCAGGTGAATTTAAAGAAAAATGAGTGAATTCTGTGCTTTCCTGACATCATGGGAATTGCAGTGCATTGAGCATTAACTGTAGGGTTAGAGTTAAGTTGATTAGCTTTACATATCTTTTGCTTCTTGATCTCACTAAGCGTTCCAACTCAATGTCCCCACCATGCCCTGAGACCAACATTTTGACAATCAGAGTATGTCACTTCTGCTTCCCCATATCCTTTCTAGCTCTCTGGAAAATAGCATGGCATCATTTTTCAACCAGTACACTACACTGGCCAGAATACAAAAGTAATCCACTGACAAAATGCAATTGATTTGTTGGGAGCTTTGTTGTTTTGTCTCAGCCATTTTTTGCTGTTTTTTTTTTAAATATACCTGGCAAGTGCCAAGAATTCAGCAACACTTTTTACAGCTCTTCAGGTGACAATACTGTAAAACACCCATCTTATAGATCTTGTTCTGTATGAATTGTGCAAGTTTAGAGGCCTTGATGATTCATTCAAAGGATCTATGTTAAAATGCCTTGCTTAGGTAAGAATGCCAATCAAACAAAATGTGTACAGCCTCTCCAAGACACAGTGAGAGAGGTATCTTCCCTAGAATTAACATAATTATTGGAAAATATGAGATACACTAATAGGGACAGTGTCCCCATCCCAACTATGGTTCACTCAGCAGTACCAGACCACCCTGCCAGCAGTACTCTTTGGACAGCCTGTACCAGGCAATTCTAATTTTGTGTTTATGAACACAGCACAGAATTGTCGTGGATCAGAAACACTCTCTAATGCAGCAGAGCAAGCCAAACACTATGGCTTGCTCTTCATGACTAACTCCTTAACAGCTTGGAAACTGGATAAAAAGGTGGTGGGGCAGTAGGAACAATGTTAAAACAAACAAAAATACACAAAGAGAAACACTCCAATCCACGCTGTTTTGGATATAGTATTGATTCTCTAATACAATAAATTGGGCTAAACCTTTGTGGAGATGTAAAATTTTCAGAAATTTTGAATCAATATTTTTGCCATAAAATTATCACATTTGGTGTATTAAAAGAACCGTTTGCTCAGACAATAAATATGGATTAATCTCTATTTAAAGTATACATATTTCTTTTTTGTTACAATACATCTACGAGGTCCTGAAAGAGAAAGAACCTTTTTGATTTTGCTGGTTTATTAAGAGTAGGTAAGTAAATAAATAAATACAGAAAATTATCACCACAAGTAAACCAAAGAATTTTGTTGTCTCCTCAAGTTCTCCATAGTGCTAGGCAGACAAAAAGCACTCATTCCTATAAAAGAACTGAGAAGAAGAAATCAATACAAGGAATTGTAATGACACATTATTTATGATCTTATATAAAACTCTTTCTGTTATATACTTTTTAGAAATAATTCGAGGGGAGTAAATACACAAACAGCAAGGCCTAGATACCCTAAAGGCACCAGATCCTGTCTCACCTTGGAAACTATGGAGGTTCAGCTCTGGTTAGTATTTAAATGGGAGACCGCCAACCAATACCAGGTTCTGTAGGGTATATTTTAGAGGAAAGAACTGGCAAAACCACCTCCGAGTATTCCTTACCCAATTATGGGGCTTACCATAAGCTGACAGGCAACTTGAAGGCACATACACACAAATATACAAACACCTTATCCTTCATCATTCTAATATACCACAATCCAACTTTTCTCCAATTGTTAATTTTGCCAATTGTTCTGAAAAAAAGTTTCAAGAGGAACACAACAGGGGAAAAATTGTTTTTTCTCCTAGACCTTTATATTTCTAAGCCAATGACGAAAGACCTTGTGGAAAACTAATATTTCCAAGTTTATTACATCAAACACAAAAATACAGGTGGCAGATTCAGCATTAGTCACACTAAGCTCTACATAAATATGAGTCACTATTGTGCAACCAATAACTTAGTAGTTTCGCCAGAGGCTCTTAGAATAACACATTGGCAAGTATTATTTCTCATCTAAAGGTACAGGTAGCAGGTGGGCAGCTATGGAGGGGGAGCTATTTTTGTCCCTGTGCCTCCCCCCCCCAACTCCTAAGGCAACTGGATATGATGTGACATCACTTACAGTTTCAATTTCAGCTTTTTTTTTTTTCTTTTTGGGGTGTTTTCAGGTAAGTGGGAGGGGGCACTGCTGCATTTTGCATTGATTTTCAGCCAAATTATCTGATTTTTTTAAACTGGGTGTCTGCAGGTTTGGGGGATTCAGACAGGCCCCAAGGGCCACACACTTTGTCCACCCATGATAAAAATTATTGCAAGGGTCTTTGACCACCAAGACAACAGGCTAGAAAGCACAATGGGAAGGCTTATTTATAGAAACCATGGGTACTAGGCTGGCATTTTTCTTAAGCCCTTGTGGAATGTCTTCATTTTTTTTATTGTATTTCTATTCGGCATTTCACGAAATGGCCTCAAGATGCCTTTTAATATAAAATACTCTCAGAATGGATCACAATGTAAAAGATCAGTATATATGTTACAACAAAAATAACAAAAAATAGAAATAAGTGCAAACACTTGTGGAAATTTCAGTTTGTACCAAAGAGTTCAAAACCAGAAGATAATTGAAAAGAAATACAGATTCACAACATTTAAAAGATTTACCACTTCCGAAGCAGGATAAAGCAATGGCTTGAGAAAGACAAGAGACCAAGAACTACCAAGTTTAATATTTAGTATTTTTACAGACTTAGTCAAGTTCTGCAAAACATTTGGTCACTGATCAAGTTACATGCAACGTCAACCATGCTACACATGAACAGAACAACAACTCTTCTAAAATATGTGTCCTAAATACGCAAGTTATTATCATCTTCCAGAACACTCATGATTTACAATTTCTGAAACTGTTCCTGCTGTCATTGTTCTAATGCAGTTTGACTTGCTGCAATTATCAGGTGACAAAATTTAGATCCATTCCACGAAAAACATAACTAACTCCTGTTAAAGGCACAGGAATGGGACAGACCCTTTTTCTAGTCAGTTAGCAATCTTTTCCACAGCATTTTCTCCCAAGCTAATTTTTGGTATTCTGAAGTTAATATACTTGGAAAAACAAAGCAGTAACTGAATCAATTGTGTCAGAAATTGTGTCACATTTCCAACAGCAAGTGTCTTCTATCTGTGTGTGTGTGTGTGTGTGTGTGTGTGTGTGTGTGAGTGAGAGAGAGAGAGAGAGAGAGAGAGAGAGAGAGAGAGAGACCAAAGCACCCACCTTTTTGTTCACTGAAGATTCCATCTTAATCCAGACAGAGAAGTGAGAAGTGAACACTCCAGGCCATACAGAGAAGTCTATTACAGATTTAAACATTTTCTCTTGACATTCTGAGAAAGACTTCTTTAAAAATAAAAATTGTCAGGAGAAAATCAAAACAATGGATTATTTGACTTACCACATTGTTTTTTCGATGACTCTGGACAGTGAATTCTGGGCAGAAGAGCAAATCTGCAATGGCCAAAAGCAATGACTCCGCTAGTGGCCTAGCATTTTCATCATCTTCATCTCCCTGAAAACCATGAATAATTTACATTATTCTTGCTTGAACATAAACAGTCACAGCACAGCAATATTAGAACAAAGAAGATTTTTGTTTTACTTTTTAATAATTCTGGTAAGTGTTAGCTACAGTTTGGAACTTCAAAGAAGCAGAATAAAGCAATGGCTTGAGAAAGACAAGAGACCAAGAACTACAAAAGCAAGGAGAAATAGAGTGGCCTTATTCTGAGACACATGAACAAAAAAAGGTTGGATGGTAGATGCATCCTAGGAACTGCACCTCTGAGATGAAAGCAAAGACTAAAGAAAACGGGCAATGGCCACAAATATGAAAAGGAAGTCACATCATATCAAAAAACTGAACTGTGGACTTATTTTCATGATCACATTAAGCCTCTTTGATATTTTTATAACTTTGTTTTTCCCTTTCCGCATGCTATACACAAATGTTTGTGATGTATGGAGGTAATCATGAACTCAAATGTAGTAGCATTTATTCAAAGAAAAAGAATTTGCTAGCTGCAGAAGCTTCTGTGAGACATTCTTTGACCAAGAGGAGCACTGCTACACGCTAGAATAGGTTTTATTAGGACTAGTCAAAACAAGAGGGGAAACAAAATGTACCAAAAACTTCTCCATTAAAAGGCAGTTACAATAAGAGTACAGGTGTGTCTCAGTTAACAAAGCAGATGTATTCCTGGGCATTACTGCTATAACAGAAAATCTGGTACCAAAAGCAGAAATAACACAGAAAGAATAGGAGCTACAATAGAATCAGCTAGCATAGAATCCCATTCTTCCTCAACTCAAGTTGTTATTGCATTGTTTACTGCAGACACACTACTGCAACCTGACACTGAAGCCTGTGTTTCTCCAGCCCTCCTTCAAAATCCTCCCAATGCCAAAGCCACCAAAGACAAAAAAAAAAAAATCTACTAGACAGAGAACAATGAAGAAAGATGGGGTCTGGTGCAAAAAAAAAACTTTTGAAAAAGCAGCTTCTTTGTCAGAGGCTTTGTTAATTGAGGTATGCATGTACTATCTTTCCTGAAGCCACATGTTTATTTTGTTTTAGAATTTGTCTGTTTCTTATGGTCAGGTAACACAGCACACAATCACATTTATCCAGAAGTCTGTAGAGTAAGTCATTATTTCTCCATTATGAACAAAAATGTTCTCCAATTATATTTTGCCCACCTGCTGTTTCAGTACTTCCATTCTACAGATCAAAGTGGCCTATGTTAAACAAGCAGAACAATCCCAATCCCTCTGGACAACAGTCTAGGTGGATTGTGATGGTACACCTTTTACTAGCAGGTCACAGAAGGGCCTGAAACAGAACACTCTGGGGGGAGAAAGGCGGCAGCCTCAGATCTCTTCAATCAGAGGGTCCTAACCTGTGATACACAAATCCTTGGAGGGTTGCAAGGGTTGCAAATGTCTTCACTGGGAATCTGGAAAGGCTTGAAGAAATGTTATGAACTTTCCCAGTTAAAGAAAGAAAGAAAGAAAGAAAGCAAGCAAGCAAGCAAGCAAGCAAGCAAGCAAGCAAGACCGACCGACCGACCGACCTTGGAAAAGTGACCTTAAATAAATATTTGGTATAGTTAGGGTTTTAAACCTTGAGTTAAGTCTTGGTGGTCCATGCTAACAAAAGATATTTAGAGGGGGTCTGTGGTAAAGAAAAGTTTAAGAATTGCTGTGCTAGACCAAGGTCAGGCAACTTTGCCAGGTCTGAGGACCAATTTTCTGGCCCTGAAATCCTACAGGGGTCTCAAGGACTGCCAAAAATGAAGAAAGCAACTAACCAAAAAAAAAATAAAAATAAGGGGGGGCAGAAAGTGGCCAGAGTCCACTTTTGGTTCTGAAAAGAGAGGTAATTTTTCATGATAACAAAATCACAAAGTTGGAATGTGGCTCACAGATAATCTAAGCCAACCTTCTGCTAGCAAAGGAATCTATACCTAAAGCATCCCTGAGAGGTGGTTGCCCAGCCTCTGTTTAAAACTTCTACTCTCTCTGTGTTCAGTTCTAACAACACTTACCATCAGAGGTTCTTCCTAATTTTAAATCATGCAAGGAGGGCAGGTTATAACCTATTTAAAAGGCAAATCGCTACTTGTAAAGGCTCCTGGGAGAGGCTAGTCAATATTTTTTCCCAGATAAAGGATGGATTGGAAGCTGCAAACCAACTTTTGGGGCTATGTGCAGCCCCAGAGCCACACATGGCTCACCTCTACACCAGAGCTAGCCACTTTGCTCCCTAGGGGAACCCAGGATTGCCTCCTCTCTGTACCAGCTTAGAGATGATGTAACTTCTCTCGGTAGCCAAAAATAAGGTTAAGGCTCCCCTCAGCTTCTGTTCTGCCAAGCAAAAGCCAGCAGCACTTTAGAAACAGCAGATGATCTGCCACTTCACAGTCAACTCCAAGCCATTAAGAACTGTACTGCTAAAACACTTCTCTTTTGAGCAGCAATGCAACTGTTCTGCAACTCTGTTTTCTTTCATTTTCTCTCTCTCTGCCTGGATTTTAATATTTCACACCATATGTACTCCCCTTCATGACTTTACCTGTACAAGTATCCTGTTCAAATCTGGGTTCTATTTAGGAAAAATGTAAAAACACATTATCAGTTCAAAAACTATGAGATCTCAGAACCATTTCCAAATACTCCTCGACAGGAGGATGCCTGACCACATAAATTTGTATGAAATAGTCATACTGAAAAAGAAGCCTGAGTGCGGAAAATGTATCTGCTGAATAACCTTTTTAAAGGAGGTCATAAACTGGAGTAGTGCAAATAACAGAATACTATTATATTTAGTAGTCAAAATAACTGAAAGTATGATCTCCATGTTCATGTACCACTATTTTTGTATGTTGAGCACCAACAGGGAATGTCTCTCCAGCAGATGGTCCACTTTTGCACTTCCAAGGAGAATGTAGCTGGCAACTACGAGGGTGAGGGGAGCTAGACTGGAACAGATGGGCATTAGCAGTCCAGTGCTTATGTTTTACCACAAAGCATGTACACGTGAAAATATGCAATCCATTATCTATACCATTATAAAAACTATGGCTATTATCTAAGAATTTATAAAATTTTCTATGTTAAAAAAAGAGGTGGGGTTACATCACAGAACACAATGTATCTCGATAGTAAAAGCACCAGCTGAGGCAAAATTCATACAGCCTGGAAAACAGAAATAAATTACAGTAAAAATAGGCCCGAGTCTTCCTGGCCAAACAATCTTACTACAAGACAACTTGGGCTTCAGTTACATTACAATACCTATTCCATGAGTTTAAACCAAGGGGTAACTTCAAGTGTGATGCACATAGGCCACGACAAAGAAGCATAGGTTACTCAGGGAGGAGATGCTCTCAGCCTGTTAGGGCAGAACAGGCACCCTCCCACAGAGCGATCTAAATGCTTCCAGGCATTCAAATCAGGCCATATTCTCTTTATCTTGATTCTGATGCTTCAGTCACAAGTGAGCTACTGTTTCCAAGGGAACCACATGTCTTGTCTGTAGGCCTACAGCACCGCCACCAAAAGCTCATCTTGGATTGCAGATCCGCCCTCTCTGCATGAAAAGTGACAGGAGCTTATCTGTGACAGCCAGGCCCGTATCAGCTTGTGTATGACACAGAGCCCTTCACCATGGCAAGCAGGTTGGGCTACAATAATGACCAGCATTGATCTGACGTTATTTAGTGCCACATCAGAACAACCAATAAAAGCATCCCAAAGGCAGAAACAGACGCAAGAGATTAAAACAGGTTGGCTGCAAACGCTTCCATTCATCTTTTAAATGAGAAAAATAAAAACAGAAGCTTAAGGGCTAAAAGGATTAATTGGTTAATTGTGGGCATCAATCAACTACTTTACCAGCCCCATACTAAAACAGCAATGCTGAACACAGAGCCATATCCTGCAAAACAATGTTCAATACTGAGGTTTTAAGTAATGAGGGAAACAACCTCTGTAGAATACCCTTGCAATCCTTGAGCAGGAGCTTCTTTAGCACAAAACCCACTGAAATAAAAAGAGAGAAGACAAAAGCACAGCTGTACCCTATAACAACTCCAATTAATTTCAATGAAGCTAGTGCAGAAGAAGCTCTTGGAAGAAAAGTGTCAAATACATTTAAAATAATTTCCCAATGTATTTAAAATAATTGAAATAATTTTAAATAATTTCCCCCTGTTATTTACTACAGCATAATTGACTAAAATTAAATTCTTTGTTCCCAAAAACAGAAAGTAACAAAGGTAGGTGAAAGGTGAGGAGAGCTATAGCCTACATCAAAAACCATACCTTTGCACTAGATAAAAGAAAAAGAGAACAATCAGTTCACATTCACAAAGACTGTGTTGCAATTACAGACAATGTTTTAAAACTGACAATAAATCCGCCCTTAAAATTACAACAAGAAAATGCAACTATTGGGAACACCTTTGGATTCTTAATAAATCCAAATGAGTACAGGAAGTCAATATAGCAGAGAAGACTATTGTAAAATGTGGTCACTCTCAGTGCCCTAGAATTACCTACAGCTCCTGGGACTTGCACTGAAGCATCTGTTCTTTTAATCTGACAGGAACTAACAGGCCTGCTGTTTTATCCAAAAGGACATCTGACAGTACAATAAATGCATATATGACAGGAACAACCATCCGAAGAATTTAGAATTGTACACAGCATGGAAACAGAGATAACCATCTCATAATACGTGAAGTAACCTATAGTTTAACTAAACCACTCAAATTATTCATACCTTACTTGTCCTGAATAAGCATGACTTAAAACCACAGATCAATAGTACAGTTAGCCCTTGCCATTTCTCACCAACACTGCAGATCAAAAATAACACCTGAGTAAGCTAATACGAATGCAGAGTAAAATACAAAATTCAGCAACTGGTATTGGCTGGAACCCAACAAAAGACACCCTTCACTCCCCTTCCTAGGACTGCACAAGTCTTGATTCATTAGATATCCTCCCTTCCATCCTCATTTAATAAGACAATGAATTTTAAGAGGGCGTTCAACAGTTGGGGAGACTATACAACTTTCTTTTGCTATTGCCCATTGCTTTCTGGATTGAAAACAAGTTGCAAAAAGTGGCAAGTCTGGACAAAAAAAGGTTCCTGCCACATCAGCCTTCCCATCATATCTATACACCAATCTTCTGTTTAACATGCTACAATGCTTCTTTCTAAATGGAGGAATCCCATGTGGATCAGAATAAACCAAATTACACAGTGCAAATATGCACAGGTAAGGATGTGGAGCTCTCACCTGGTAGTTAAAATGGATCCAGATTACTACTGATTACTCTTTGATTAATGAAAGTCACTGCTGCCTCCAAGCTCCTCTACATCAGAAAAAGGAATTAATATAATACAGCAGATACACACCCCTCCTCGTCCAGCCCCAGGAACAGTCGACCAAAAGAAGCCTCTCCAGTCAGGATCTTCAAAAATATAGGGTAGGATGCGGGTCAGGAGGCGGCTGCAATTCAGAACAATCTGCTTCTCCTTCTCAGAATGACAGCCACTCTCAGCTCCCTGCACCAGCTTTTCCACTGCCTGGAACAAACCAGATAAAGGAAATATGAGCAGTTACTGTGCAGGAATCATGAACTATCACAAACAGCACAACTTTCAAACTACTTTATTCCAATTTTGTCAGGTTATATTATTGCTTATTGCTCAGTACTATTACTTCTTATTGCTGAGGATCTCTCTTTGAATGTACCATGAATATCTTTCTGAAAGGAGTGGGTTGTTTTGTTTTTGTTTTCTTTCAGAACATGACAGCTTGGAAAATGAGTGTGTGTGTGTGTGTGTGTTCTTAGGTGTAGGCCAGAGATCCATCTCCAAATTTGATCCCAGGAACGACAACTGTAGCCTCCAGATGCTGCTGGATTGCAACTCCCACGATCTCTCGCTATTGGCTACGTTAACTTAGGTTGCTAAGAACTGCAGTCAAAACCATCTCATGGATAGCCAGAGGAGAAAGGCTGAGGCAAACCAGACCATCAAAACAATCCTTTGTTCCCTACCCTTGAAAAATTACCGTGAAGTCTCAACAGAGAAATGAGCCTCTCTACCAAAGGTCCTTTTCCTTCAGTCCAGTTGTTGGGGAAAAAAATAAAATAAAATGACAGCTACCTTTGGTCTTTTTACTCAAAGACCAGAAACAGTAAACTTTCTCAAAGTCTAAGGAAAATCCTAGGAAGTTCAGTAATTGCTTTACACCCACTTCTTCCAAGTGAGGAAGATTTTAGTGACAAGTTAATTTTTAGAATCACACAGTCAATATCCAAATATTTTTTAAAAAAAAGAGATAAGGAGGAGACACACATGATGACAAATATCGCACACTGAGAATTCAAAATTCTAAAGCAGTCCATTTAAGTCTGTAGATTACATGTTACCTATTTGAGTACATTTTGATGAACAGTATTGCAGACAGTACAGTCTGCGAGGAAGCACCTTGATCTGGTTAGGTGCTATTAGAAATCCAAATAACTCAATTGTTAACTACCTCTGAAATCATAAGACTCAAAGTATATTAAACTATCTCCTTCCCTAGCCATTCTTGTGCTATTAATCAAATAATAATAAACATCTTCCTGTAATCAATGAGTTCAAGAGTGAGGACTAAGACCAAACTTTTAGCAACCAAAGACAAAGTAAAACTTGAGATGCAAAGGTTCACTCCTACATGTATATGAGGAAATACAAAATGCATTTTAAAATATTTACATTTGCTCTAGGAGTAAGATTTTCTAAGGTTCAATACAAAACAAAAACAATCTCTACATATCTCAAACTGCAAAATTGCCTTTTCTAAGGAAGTACAATTACTTTGCTAGGAAACTAGAATGGACTGGAATTAGACTTAATAATGATCAGAGTAGAACCACTGAAATCATTCAGATGACTTAGTAATAACTGCAGATGTGAAGACCTAGGTGAAAAAAATAGAAAAACTGTATTTCATTTTTTCCAGTGGAAAAATTGGAAGCTGGGGAAACACAGGAAAAAATTTACCTGAAATATTTTTTCCTTTGTACTTTGTGAAATGCTTTTTAAAACAAGGTTTCCCTCAAAATTCCAGGAAGTGTGTAGTAGGATGATTTGAAAGTAAGATAAAATCTTCAGAATTAGAATATGATTATTCCTGTGCATACATCAGACAAGCACAACACTTGAATCCAACACGCCATTCTGCACCTAATGGGTGGTACAATCTTTATAACAGTAGAATACCAAGCTGGGAGTCATTACTTGTGATGATACCAAAAAAATTTGAATAACGTGCTCAATTTTTAAATGTTGGGTTTATATCCACATATGGTGCTAAGCTAATCCTTAAGACAGTGTTTCTGTCCAAAGAAGGCACTTTATTACAAAAGTTTGTGCTTCTGTTTTCCCTTTTTTCCCTACATCTCAGATGCCAAAAAACTAAACTACTTGCTGTAAGATAGCACAGGTGCAGCTGTTTGCAGCTCCCATTTTAGTATAAACCTAGTTCTTGTGGGCCTTCAAGTCACTTCCAACTTATGACGACCGCAAGGTGAACCTATCTTGGGATCTTCTAGGACTGAGAGTGACACGCCCAAAATCACCTAGTGGGTTTCCATGGCCAAACGGGGAATCAAATCCTGGTCTCCAAGGCTGTAGTCCAACACACAAACCACTACGCTATACTACAGTGTATAGTCACAGTTCTATCTGTACAAAATTAAATTTATTAAATATGCAAAATAGTACAATTGTATATAATAAGTAACATTTAGTAACATTTTGTATGAATAAAGAATTTTATAGTACTGATGCAGTACAATATTTACATTTGATATGAAAATGTGTACTGCATATATTTTAAAAAAAAAACCCGCAAAAAAACAAACAAACACATTTCTTCCTTGAAGGTAAAAAAGCACAGATTTTCCTTCATCAAAGACTTCAACATTTCCAGAAATTTTACATCTCTGATCACAACCAGCTTCACTTTCACTATTTTCATCGGTCTATACTGAGCATAACTAAGTCAGGTTCCAACCTGTTTACTCTGGATCCCCTCCTCATTAGGGCAATACCCATTGCCTTGGAGAATGCCACCCTTTCATTCCCTCAAGACAAGGTTATACTGAGAACCGGAAAAATGCTTCCAGACTAATTGTTAGCCTCTAAGCAATGAGGCATGAAGAATCTTCCAAGCACAGTAATGCCACTGACTAGGGAGTAGTGCTGAATACCAATGAGAAGTATCCTTTTCTCTAATAGGATGAGCACCACTGTCTATATTTTCTTTTAATCCCATTATTGCAGCATATGAAACAGATGTAAATTCCTCCCTTTCAGCTAGAGAGGCTTAAACTCTTTGAGAACTGATCTCTGTTGTGCTTGCTCAAAAAAGCAAAAATAATTGTTTCTGTGGAATGCATAATATCTGTAGGGGGCGCATAATCCCAAGAGTTTAAATGAGTACCAAGGCATAGAAAGGTAGTTCCGTTGACTCATTGTCATTTGCGGTTGATGGCAAACTAGAGGAGGAAATGGAATCAAACCACCAAAACCCTGCAGGGTAGGCAAACATCAAAGGTATAGTTAAATCGCGAAACGATTAGCAATGGCAATCAGCCTTGGATAGTGTTAGTCTGCAACGTAAGAAAAGCAAATCCAAGGATCCTGATTCCAGTTTTAATACATATGGAGGTTTCTGCAACAGACACCTATGATCAAGGATCAGAAAGGACATTAAATAATTTAAGGAAGTATGTTGAGGATTGACATTTGCTGGGGTAATCTACCATGCCTTCTGCTTAGTTCTTCTCCTCAAGGAAAGATATCATAGACTGTGAAACTAAACATGACATTACCGTGCTTCTGACTCCCATGGTAAGGATCCTTCTCATTTTTAAATTCACAAGTTTCAACAACCTCAGGCTCTACCAGGACTACTGAATTATACTTTCTCACTGACCACAGCCACTGACTTCTCCCCTAGCTACAAATAACAGCAAATAAATTTGCAAGGTAAAAAGCACCTTGGAAGCCATTTTTCACTGGAAAACAGCATGGTGAAGTGTTAAAAAACATTTTCCTCAGTTGTGATCAAACTCTGTATTAGCGGCTGTTGTTTGTTTTTAACACCAACCATAGGATTTAAAAGAAATGGCTGAAGTTGCATCTTCATTGATCTAAGATTGGTCATCTTTGTATACAGGACCAGTTTAAAATAAGCAAGTATTTGAAGAATTGAATGTCAGCAGAAAAAAAAACTCAGAGGGAAGAACACATCTTACCTTATAACACAAAGTAGCCAAATTTGAAGGAGATTCTTCCCTCACAGCTCTGATTTCTGCAGCAGGAACTAGAGCAAAAACATCTTGGACTGAAGTAGCTGTATCTGCCCAGAACTGGTCCCAAAAGGCATCATCTGTTGCCTCAACAGGCTGAAGAGACAGAAACATCACAACAATCACTTCGGGAACATTAAATATCACCAAAGGGTAATCAGTCAGGGAGTAGGTTAAACAATCAATTATAATTTACACAAGTTTTGAGCTAGTGTTTTAACACTTGATCCAATAACCATATAAAGTTATCAAGCAGACATCTTCAAAGAGGTCTACTACTAAAGTCCATGAATAAAAAAATATCAAATACTATACTATGAAAGCAACCCAATATTGACAAAATGGGACAAATGTAAATGCATTACTAATCCAACAAATTAATTTGGAGGGTCATGAATGGGCAAAGCTATAAGAAAGTAACACTGAGATTCTTGAAGTAGAAAGGCAAAGGTTAGGATAACAGGAAAGGATGAGGAATTGAGGTAGAGAGAAAAGGTCTTATGTGCTGAAAACATTGGTTCTACCAACTTTTAAGACTTAACTCTAAAAACACACATTTGCAACAATATCCAGAAACCTTTACATATGTATGAATGGGTTTATATGCACAGTATTCTATACAGGGATACATATTTACATATCCCACCAACAGGCTGCAATCCAAACAACCATAAAAGCCATTCTGAAAGTCCTTGATCATTTTGCAAACACACAAAAGTTTACAATTTGTAAGAATATCTTGAAGAAAGTGTTATCTCACATGATAGAAACATTAACATTCCAGTCATCACAACTACACTGAAAAACATTCAATGAGGCAAAATGGCAGGTAAAACAAGCATTCAATCCTGAACCATTTGTGCGATTGATATAACAAAAGCTCAAAAGGCAAACAAGAGCTTTTGCCTAATAGCATGGCTATTCTGAACAGTCAGCAGCTTGAAACTGTGTTTGAGAAGAGTGAAGGGAAAGGAAAGAGATATGTTTGTTTAAACTAAAACAATTTCCTGGCTTACAGTTTTCTGACTATAACAGTGTATACACTGTTAAAGAAACAAGAGACAGTAAGAAATTCTACTATGTTGGTTAATATTTGGCTGTCACAAAAGAGTACCACCTTATCTGGGAATAGATGATGTGTCACTAAAACATAAAAACCTGAAAGCAAAAGCAGGTAAGCAAAGTATAAACTGGTAGAGCAGGTTTGCTTTGCAGTGGTGGTTTGTATTTCTTTGAGAGATTGATACCAGCTATGCCCCTGCTACTGTCCTTACTCACATAAATGAGTGCCTTTAAGTTCTCTGAAAGTGGGCATTTAGACACAGGTGACTGCTTTAATACAGAAGGTATTTGCAATGTATAGTCAACAGGCCAACACAGCAAATCTACATTCAGTTCCTGGCAGCAAGAACTTGAGGGGAAGGGTGAGCCTTGTGAGAAAAGTTTTAGCAGGAAAGCTTATATGTCATACAGATTACTGAAAAGGAAGTACTTTGGTAGGTCATACCAACAATCCAAGAAGACATTTACACTGACATTCAGAAACATTCCATAGGATTTTTAAGTGCAGTTTATAAATGGATGTGGCTCTTGAATGGGACAGTGTAATTATAACCCAGATGAAATATTACAGGAATTATTGCACAAGGTTGTAGAATGCAGATATAGCCATTTTTGACAAAAATATTACAGTATATATTCAACTATATGCCTAGAAATTTTAGTCTAAAACTTTACCCTTAAAACCTGGATTGATTTAGCCACCACTGAATGCTAGTTTCTACAGAAATCAAGGCCAGCTCACCCAGCTTTGTGGAAAAGGGAAACTGAGGTTGCCAAAAAGGCACTAGAACTGACCTCTACACACCTCAAACCAAAGAATTTAAAAATTATGACAGGCATAGCTGTTTTATGTGCACCCTGAAGACTGGATTGACGAGGAGAGAACTAATCTGTGGATACGCAAAGTGTGGGGTAAGGTGACAACATGCAAAATTAAGAGCACCCTTGTTGCTATTTGTGTGAGATATATTTTACCCTTGACTTACACACAGGTCATAAAAAATTCTGTAATTTTGGGCCCAAAACTTGCCCTCAATTTATCCATGAGACTGACTTATAGTCAAGTATACACAGTAATAAGTAGATTTTTTATAAGACTCTTCTTAACATGATCCTGTGGTAAATTAGTAAATCATACACAATACAGATGTATTCAGAAGGTAATCTGATATCATTATTTCTGTGAAAAGGAAAAGCTGAGAGCAGAGGATCCAAATGATTCAGTGACCTTGCACTGGTCACACTTTGCTGAATATACAAGATAGCATTTTATGTTTTTATTTCTTATTCTATTTTTTGCATTTCATAGAATATATCCTAAACATTTAGACTTACTGAAATGAACTACTTCAAAATTCAAAACCTAGATCCTGTTAATCTTGGAGAACGAGGGCATACTTAATACAGAATGTAAGTACACAAAAGTTATTCCATGATTTAAGTCAGCATGTTTCAATAAAGCCTTTGCTCAGGTATGTCATGTCAAATGACAATTTTCCATCACCTCTTTTAGAATCAAGATGCTTCTTGATGCCATAAAATGATTCAATATTCTTTCTGCATTCTGGGATACTCAGTAAGATACTTGAACACAGCTTTTCCAGCCCAGAAGTGATACATCTCAACAAGCCTGTAGAACAAGCTACTATAAGTAAAGTCATTATCAGAAGAAACCTTTCAGTATCAGTTACATATTTATGAAATATTTATGAAAAAATTTATTACAGAAACACTAAATCAATGAATACAGTTTTACTCACATGGCATGAAATCAGCAGCAATATGAAATCTCAAGCTGCTTCTGAATGAAATTCTAACAAAAGATATAGAACTATTAAATTTGCTACAGCACAATCCTGTGTGTATCTACTAAGAACCCCACTAAGTAAGGTTTACTTTAAGGTAAACAGAATTAAGATCATGAACTTAGCTGGATTTTCAGAGGAAAACTATTAAAAAGTATTACAGTTCTGCCTGACTTGACATCTGGTTTATCAGTGGAAATTCCAGAAAATACTAGGAGTTCTGTCTATCAGGTCTGACTGGGCACCTTTTACCTTGTTGGCCCCAGGGATATTGACAAAATCCTTGCAGAAATGCAAGTTGATCAACCACTTATGTACTTGTCCACCGTGGGTGATGAAATCAGTACACTCAAGAGGCAGCAACAAAGACTTCACTGAAAAATATCTTCAGACCAATGATCTGAATAACTACTGCCCAATGTCAAACACTCTTTTTAGGCAACAGTTGTATCAACACAGCTTCAGAGCTTTTAGGATGAAACTGATAATCTAGATCCTCTCTCAACTGTTTGCAGCTTCATCTCAAGACAGAAACTGCTATGGTTGTCTTAATGGATGGCTTGCAACAGGAGATGATTTGACTCTCCTCATTCCTGGGAGGCAGAACCCAGATGCTGATGCTTAGGGAAAAATTGGCAGTGGTCTCCAGGATTCCATAAAGTTCCACTTTGTCCCCCACACTGTTCAAACCTACAGAAACCACTACATTAAGTAATCTAGAAATGTGGCCTGTGGAATCAACAATATGAAGATGATACACTGTTCTGTCGTTTTCATATGATCCTAAGAAGGCAGTAAAAATCCTGAACCACTGTTTGTCAGTTGTGAAGGACCATTGGGAATGAACAAGTTAATACATAATCCAGACAGCATAAAAATGCTGTTGTTTGGTGGGTTATCTGCTTGCAGCCTGTATTTGGTGGTGCTGCACTCTCCTTAAAGTGCCAGGTCTGAGTTAGAGGGTATTCGTTTAGCAGGTGTCTGTTAGATGCATAGGTGGCATCAATAGCCAAGTGATGCTTTTTTCCAGTCAGCTAACTACAATCCTTCCAGATGAAGTTTGACCTCGCAATGCACATTCATGTCCAAGTTACCTCCACACCGAGTTATTATCATAGTCTCTACATGAGGCTATGCTTGAAAATCGTTCAGAAATGGCAACTGACACAAAATGCTGTGGACAGCATATTAACTATTTAAAACATATCATTCCTACTGTGATTAACTTGAACTAGTTATCAGTTTGTTTCCAGATTCAGTTTAGAGTACTGGTTATAACCTACAAAGCCGTGAGCAGTTTGGCACCAGGGTATACTTATCTCTTTTATATCCTCATCATTGGAGGCCCTACCTGTAGATTTATTAACCTTATGAACCCAAATGGTAGGCAGTAGGAGCAGGGAAATTCTGCTGTGCTATCGTCTTCCTGGAACTCCCATGCAAATGAAATCAGTTCACAGTATTTTAAAGCAAAAGTGGGTAGCAACCGCCCTTCAGATATTCTTGGACTGCAGTTTCCATAATCTTAGACAGCATTACCAATTGTGAAGGATTACGGGAGTTATAGTCCAACAACATCTAGAGAGGATCAGAGTTGCTCACCATGGCTCTGAAGCATCCTCAATAGTTTAAAGATATTAAACAGCACTTTACTGTTTTAGAAGCTGGCAAAAATATGCCTTTTTAAATGGTATTTAACCAAACCCCCTGCATACCTCGTTTGGTGCATGTAGTGTTGGATTTTTCAGGAAACATTTTTTTCCATTTGTTCTCTAGTCTCATAATTTTCTTATTGCTACTCTTATTAGGAGTAATTTATTATGTATGTTTTGCTTTATAAAGACCTCTAAAAGTTCCTGCTTTGCCTCAAACTTTAAAGCGACTTTGTAAGTAAACAAACAGTCATAAAGTAGTAAGTTTACTGCAATCTCTTCTGGCATTGGAAAGCGGAAAAAATTGCTGTTTGTTGTCTAAAGCTAAAGAAAGTGGAGGTATCCATCAAATAATTGTGGGATACCATCTACTGTAGTCAGATTATCACATGATGTTGTCCATTTAACCAATGCTTAGAACTTTGTTTGAATGTGGGGAAAATTAAAGACATAAAGATTTATTTCCAATTGCCCTGATAATTTTAAAAAAACACCTGTGGGAGCCATTGTTAGGAAAACAGGATACATCTGCAGGAACAAAAGAACAGAACTCCACTTTGACACAGGAAAAGGCCACAAAGCACCATCCAGATCAGGTGTTAATGTTACCAGACTGGTAGATAACAGTACCTTAAAGACTTCCCAATGTAAAATGTTGGGTATACATATCGAAGATTTGGGTTAAAATACTTGCTAAGCCAATTAAGTTCATTTGTTGGCCTCTGTCAAGTTACTGCCTTTTATCCTTGCAAGAAACTACTACTGTTTTGAGTAAGGCAGGCCAAAATGAAAACCAGCATGGCATAGTGGTTTGTGTTGGACTACAATTCCGAAGACCCAGGTTTTAATCCCCACTCAGCCATGAAAACCCACTGAGTGATCTTGGGCAAATTAAATTCTCTCAGCCCCAAAGGAAGGCAAAGATAAAAACTCTCTAAACCAATCTTGCCAAGAAAACCGTGACAGGGTTGCCTTAGGGTCAGCATAAGTCAAAAACAACTTAAAGGCACACAATAAAAAGAGCAAGGTGAAAATACTGAGCAAGGTCCCAGTAACCTTAGGATAGAATAGAGCAGCATAAAATGGGTAGAGGGTCTTATCTCTCCTTCTGCCTGAGATTCTGTTGCCTAGGCGCAAAGAGCTAAAATGAATGGCTCCCTTTTAAAAGAAAATATTACAACTATTCTGCTACAAATAGGCCTTCTCCTGTCACAGGTCTGACAAAGTTGTGGGATCTGATTTAGTTTCATTCATTTACTTTCAAAGGGAACAGTTCTCCCGCTAAGATTATTTGAAAATGCATGGACTTATGTCAGAGGCATCCTAGCAACTAATTCAAGAAACAGGAACTGTTCTAGGACATCAGGGACAGGCCTACCACTTTTAAGCTTGTTTCCCACAGCAGTTAAACCCAATGTTTCCAAAGATTCTAAGGAGAAGGGGGAACACAGCATGTTCTACTCACAGAAAAACAAAGAATTTCATTTCATAATCACCAACCATTATTCTGAAGCAAAGGATATCTTTACAGCATCCAACATTAATAAATTACTTGTAGAACAGCCACACCCCATAAAATAAATGGCTATTAGTAATGCACAATGACAGACATCTAAATCCATGTAAAGTTCCTAGGCAGCACCCCATTTACTATAAAAAATATTCATCTAATATATTTAATGTATTTCTTAGCTGCTTTCCAAAATTACACATTTCCCAAGATAGTTTATAATACAAACTATAAAATAATTTAACATTAACTCCACAAAGAAGATTCCAGAGCTTTCAATATGCCAACACAATGGCATCAATGCTGACAAGCATAATAAGTACTGCTGCATAACAACTTGTGAACCTTTTACATGTTCTTCATATTCTCAGAGTATACATCTCTTGAATCATAGTTACTGGGTCTATGTTCCTACAGACTACAACAATCCAGCAGCAGCTACATTTGGGTCACAAAAGTAAAAATTTGACGTATCTTTAAGTCATCTGTCCATTCATGGCAATCCAACAAATTATATAGGGTTTTCTTAGGCAAGAAATATTCAGAGGTAGCTTTGCCACTTCCTTCCTCCGAAATACAGCCCATAGCACCTGGTATCTGCTGGCAAGTCTCACATCCAAGTACTAACCAGAGCTGACTCTGCTTCACTTCCAAGATCAGATGGGATCTGGTGCCTTTAGGGCATTTAGGCCAATAATCTGATACCAGAACACAATTCAAGTATCAGGTTTCCTGCAGCATAAAGAGCAGGATTTTACAATAAGTACTTACCAACTATAAATAAACTTCAGTCTTCACTCTTTAGGTTCAAAGGCAAAGTCTGACTCCACTACTATCATTATTCTTCTGTCAATAAATACTATTTCAGGTAGCCCAGCTTTGGTGTGTGGGATGTTTCTAAAGTTGCAACAGCTGTTTGCCAATAATGATTTATGCTGTGGTATACCTGTAGGCTACCGATTATTATTTCAGAATTTTTCTCTATTACCTTTCCAGATCTGTACATGCAGCTGACTTAAGATTTAAGCACAAGCAAACTAAAGGCAAGACCATATCAGCCAAACTTCCCTGAGACAACTGGCTATCTACAAGAAATATACGCATATAGACTAGAATCAAATGACTGAATCACTGAAATGGCTAAATGTTACCAAATAATCTTGCAGTCTGCAGACAGGAAAAGGATTTGAGCCTTCAGTCACACCTCTTTTTTATTTCAGTGATACTACTTTTTCTGTGTATGTGATGGAGGCTGAGTCTTCCATCAGGCATGATTACATCACATTACCTGGGTGCATCTTTCTAACTTTGTCATCCAGGTTTTGGTCACAGGTAACCTTCCTTTCCCTCCCTGCTCAGACGCTTGCTCTGTGAGAGGCGGCACAAGGGCTTCCTGCCTCCCACTACTCCCTCCCGTTCTTGCCGGGCCTCCTGCTCCCACCAGGCCTGTTCGGCTTGTTAGGCCCAAATCTCCAAAAGAGCTGATGCAGCCCACCTCTGCCGGCCCATACGCCCGCATTCGAGAGGAAGACAGCACATTAAGGATTTGTTTGCACTGTCACCTTTACGGGTGTGCCCTACCCGAAGCCCAGCGGTGTGGGGCTGGGGAGCAAGACCGTGGCAGAGCGGAGGGAGGTGATGCCGGCGTGCCACGGCTACGGCAAGGCAGCCCAGCATTGCCCGTGGACACGTTCGCCCCGTGAATGAGCAGGCCCGGGGAAGGAAGTCGTCTGAATCACACGTCTTGACTCCCAGCCTGTGGGATTTCCCTCACAATCGCTGTCACAGCCCCCCCCCCCAAGTGGGCAGGAGGCTCACTCAGCCCCAACCGGGCTCATCTGGCATCCCCTGGGGGAAACCAAACCGGGACGGGGGAGGGGCACCCCGCGAACCCCCAGGCCCACCGTTTTCCCTCGGGCCAGTAACCACTAGCCAAGACTCCTGAGCCCTCTCGCCGCCGCCCGCCTCCGGTGACTTTAACCAGCCCCGGCAGGCCTTCCCCTCCAAGCCCCCCCCCCATGCCGCAGACCGAGGAGAGCCCACCCTGGGGGCTCCTCCCGCCGCCTCCGTTTCGAGCGTCTTTTCCCCGCCGCCGCCGCCGCCAGAAAAGCCAAGCCCTGAGCAGGTGCTTCGCTTCCCCCCCCCTCGCCCGCCATTACCTGGGTCTTGGTGGTGAGCTGGATCACCGCCTTCCTGAAGTTGAGCTTCGAGTCCGCGTTCCCCATCCTCCCGCGCCCGGATCCGGGTGCGCTGCCCGCTGCCCGCCGCCGCCGCCGCCGCCGCCTCGCCCGCGGTCCCTCCCTGCGCCGGGCCGGATCCGACCGTCCCCTCCCCTGCCGCCGCCGCCGCCCGTCACCGCTAAAAGCCCTGCTCCCTTCCTCCTCCTCCTCCTCCTCTCCTCGACGCGACGGGCTTCATCCCTACGACTCGGTTCACCTGCTCTCCCCGTCGCACCCTCCCCTCCTCCTCCTCCTCCGCTCTCTGTCAGAGGCAGCCGGGCGGCCGATGCTGTAGCCCTTAGCCCGCCTCCTCTCGTCAGAGGGGCGGCGGCGGCTCCTCCTCGTCCTCCCCCCCACCCTTCCCTCCGGCCACAGGAGCGCCGCGTCCCTTCCCGGCCAGAGGCAGGGAGAATTACGGGGCCCGCCTCTGTGCGCGTTATTACATTCCCCTTCCAGTCCCCAGAGGTCCCTCCTTGCAAATGCCAGCCGTGCCCGCCGCCTTCGCTCGCCAGGCTCCCTTCGCTCCCATTTCCTTCTGTCCTCCCCGCTGACGAGGGCCCTTCGCCTTATTTGCGGCTTCCTGCCTCGGCGCTCCGGTTCGTCCGCCCGACGCGCCTCCGTCGCTGCCTCTCCCGTCGCCCCGTATTCCCGTTTTCCTCACACGAATCCTAAGGCCTTTCCACACGACACTGTAATAGTGCTAGCATTCCACTTTCAACATCCCGTGGAATTCTGTGGTTTGCAGTTTACTGAGGCCAAAGAGCTCTCTGGCTAAACTGCAAACCCCAGGATTCCATAGGATGTTGAAACCGCGGGACAGAAAAACTCCTAGGGCCTTTCTGCACTGTACTGTAATAGTGCTACCATCCCACTTTCAAGCTCCTATGGAATCCTGGGGTTTGTAGTTTAGGGAGGGGCATTTAGATCTCTCAGGCAGAGAGCTCAGTAAACTACAAACCCCAGAATTCCACAAGATATTGAAAGTGGAATAATAGCACTATAACACGGTAGTGCAGAAAGACCCCTAGTCTTCTCCACCCTTTCTCGCTGCGGCCTCACAGCTCAACCCATAGGCATATTTACTCAGAAAGCAGTCCCTATTGTTTTCGATGGCTTATTCCCAAGTAAATGTGCATAGGAGCCCAGCCCTTTGGTTCGAAGCCCTTTTCTTCGGCATTTCATGTCTGCTTTTCTCTCCCTTTTGCTTGCACGCAGAAACCAATAAATGTTCTGGAGCAGATGCGTGGTGTCACGATAAGGCACCAAATGCTTAGTTAGCAATTTATTATTGTTGTCTTTGTTCCTACAAGGGAAGGGTAAAAGTGCCACAATACCTCACTGATCCTAGATTCTTGAATAGAATCCAAATCAATGATGGTCAAAAACTCCAGTGAGGAACTTCTGGTAGACTGTGAAACAAACATAAATAATACAATAACACCATCCTTAAGCCATGCATCGATGGTGGGCTGCAAAACTGAATGTGTACATAAATGATATATTTTTAAGTGAGTGCGCACAAAACATAAACCTTACACAAAAGGTCCTAGGTTCAATTCCCAGTGTATCCAGGAAGGAGCTGGGAAAGCTAACTGTCTGAAGCTTTGGCAACTGCTGCCAGCCTGAGGAGGAAACATACTGGATTAGATCATCTAATCCAACCTATAAGGCAGTTTCCTATATACATGATACATCTTTTCTTCATGCCACAAGTCAGTTTTAGGAACCAGAATAATTACCTTCTACAGAACAGACTGTACATTCACATGCACTAGAACGTTTAAACAACACTATGAAAATATAATAAAGTGCATAGCAGACAATTTGCCACAATTTGTCACTCAAAACATCTGCCTCACTATACCGCAAAAGAGAATCAGATCTTACATCAGGTACATCCATCAGTATAATTTCTTTTTAAAAAATTATGTACTTGCTTATATGTATTCCTCTCTTCCTCAACACAGCACAGTATGGCATGCATGGTGTTTCCTTCACTACTTTATCCTTACAATGGGGAATTACTTAAACGTGCCTCTTCCACCTTAACATATTCTATTTGTCCTTTTATGTTTACAAATGAGATGATATAAAAAGTAGTTAAAGGTTAGATGGATTTCTCTCCTTGCTCTTTTAATGTACATATATGAGTGATAAGGGAATTTGAATCCACATTAGTGACCTAGGAGTGTATAGATTTACAGGCTGAGAGGAAGCTCCATTGAACTCAATGGGACTAGACGTTGCATAAGAGTGTGCTGTTGAGAGTGACACATTAATTACCAACATTGGCTTGTGGTGCAAGGGGACTCATTCTGAAATTTGGGGCACATTCCCCTGCTCTGGTCACAAGGTATCTGTGGTTGTTCATCTACTTCTACCAATCAATGTATGTGAGGCATGATAATGTACCAATATATGTGGTGGCGCAGTCGTTAAATGCTGGTACTGTAGCCATAACGTGGTAAATTCAATCCTGCAGGGCTCCAGGTTGACTCAGCCTTCCATCTTTTCATAGGTCAGTAAAATGAGTACCCAGCTTGTTGGGGGGCAATTAGCTAAATGCATTGTAAACAGCTTAGGGAGTGCTTTGCACCCATAAGCAGTTTAGAAATGTAACTGCTCTTGCTATAACTATTTCCCTTTTTCCTTCCCATATATCCATCTTAAGCAGTCCTAAATACCTTAAAGGCACCAGATCCTGTCTGATCTTGGAAGCTAAGCAGGGTCAATCCTGGTTAGTGCTTGGATGGGAGACCTCCAAAGAATACCGGGTACTGTAGGCTATATTTCAGAGGAAGGAATTCTAAGCCTAAGAAAATGCTATGAAATTCATGGGGCTGCCTCATGTGCAATGTAAAGGCACATATACGCACATCCCTCTCCTATTCCTGTTTCAAGGATTAATCTTTCATCCCACTTTCCATATTACTTACCACCAACGTTACGTGTCATCCAATATATAATGCTATGCAATACTAGGTCTTGGGGCACTGACTGAAATCTCCAGAAATGATGTAAAGTCAAAGGCTTTCACGGCCGGAATCCAGGTTGTTGTGGGTTTTCCGGGCTTTGAGGCTGTGTTCTATTACTATTTTCTCCTGATGTTTCGCCTGCATCTGTGGCTGCCATCTTCAGAGGATCTGGTGGCATGGAAGTGAAACAGAGTATATATACTTGTATATTCTCTGGGTGGGAGGAAGCGATTTGCATATGTTAAGTTGGCCTGTGTGATGGCCTATTGTTAAATGGAATATCTCCCAGGGTTGAGTTGTTAGTCAAGGGATATGCATAACAGCGCGTTAAGTACATTAGTCATCTATTGTACTGTTTCTTGTAGAGAGACCTACAGAGTCTGGGTAGTGTTCACTGGCATATTTTGAGTCTTGATTTTAGTGTTCTTCAGTACTGGTAGCCAAATTTTGTTTAGTTTCCAAGTTTCTTCTTTCCTGTTGAAATTATCCAGGAATGGTTCTCTGGTTCTCCAGGCAGTGAGACAAGTCTCAGGATGAGCAGTACTGAAGAACAAGGAAGTCCAATTGCTGTATGTGGGGTGATACCATCTCCATCCATTCCCAACTCATGCCAGGACTCTGCTTCAACATGATGCTGTTTTATACATGTGTTGTGCCTGTGCAGCATCTGTGAACAAAAAAGCCAAGTCAGGGATGGGGTTGGGGAGAAACAGTGGGTGGATGCACTTGGGCCTATCATGCCATTTGAAGCAAGACAGGGAGCAGAGCATCAGTGTTGCATTACAACTCTTCTTACTGTAGCAGCAGTGATGCAGGGTCTGGGGGGAAAACTCCTAGAGGCATAGTAGTATGTCTTCTGTAAGCCCCAGCACCAACATAGGGCCTGGAACAACTCCCTACATTATCCCATAGGTAATGTCATATAGGATATGAGCTCTTGCAAAATTAGCAACAACTGCTATAGTTACTAGGTGTATTTTGCTGCTTTTTCTGAATCTTGGTTGCCATCCTACTTGGTTAGTTGGGTTTTGCCCACAATCAGTTGACCCAGGAACAGTTCTGGCTCACTTGCCAACCCCTTCCTGCCCTGCATTTATGACATTACAAAGGCCCACCCCTAATCCCAGGTTTCAGCCCTGAAATTTCACAATATCTGAAGCAGTTCACCTGGCAACCCTATCCAGCAGCCTTCTCCTTACTCATCTCCAGACCAGATCCTTCTTCACCTGCCCTTTTAATGTATGTGGTGGGGAGCAGGTATTTGTTGCACTACACCATCATTACTCCCACACTCTCTCCTGACCTAGATTTGCTCCGTTGATGACTCTTCTCTAAAATCTAAGCCACAAATTGTACATTATAAATAAATGCATATAACTGTAGTCTGATGGCCTATATGAAACCAGTTAAGTCTGGCCATGAGCAGATAAGCAGCAGATAAGAGACCTTCACTTTTAACCACTTGCTGTTTCTTCTTCTTCTCCAAGTGGTTCTTACTTCCATGTGATTTAAAATGCAAAGTATTGTTTCATCCACGAAGATTTCCTCTTCTTCCTAGTCCCCATAGGTTTGGATTTTATCACAGCTCGTTCTTTCTTGACATCTCTCATTTTTACCATCAATGTATTTTACCCCAGGCAGCCTATAGTCCAAGCAGGGACCACTGGTACAAATTCCCTCCTGTTCCAATATGCCTATATGATTTTTCAACCAGGTTGCCATCATTGACTTTGTGATCATTTAAGAGTAAGCATTATTCATTAAAATATTCCACATACTGAATGTTGGACATTCTACAGATGAATGAAAAAGCCTTTATTAGGAGTTTTGAATAAGATTGCTTCTACTTTATTTCAAATCACCTGTTAATGTCTCACATGCTGTGTACATACAGAAATGTTATCAATGGAAAATAAAATAATCAAGAAAGCCATTTCCAAAGTCCAGTGTACATTCTAGACAATGCATGCTTTACATATGCCTTAAATATTGATAATTTTAAGCAGACCATGTACTAACTCCCATGTGTGAGAAAAGCCCCAAAAATTAAAATAAAGGCCCAACTCTGGAAGGAAAACCACTGTTGCATATTTCTTGTGTTTATTTTGCCCTTTCCGTTGACTTTGGGGAGGGGGTTGCATATGTTAATAAGTGTGCTGCCTACAAAGCTCAAAATCATTTAGTACATATGGACTAGTTCTTAGTTTGATTATGACTGTGGATCATAAGTGTCTTTAAGAAACTCTTACTTCTATGAAGACTAACATTCTCAATCTACTCTGATCTGGTACTATCTAACATTTAGGGAGTGAGGTTTGGTTCAAGGCCTCCTCTGATAGCGTCCTGTCTCTGACCTGTCACTAACTTTCAGCCTCTCTTTATCTTTTAAATTAAACCGATTCAATTTACAGATTTATTTGGAAGAAATATATTAACAGATTGTGAAGCATATAATTAATTTTACAACTGCTACATAATTTATTAGTAGTTTTACAGTTGTCAACAGGATTACTTCAATGAAAATTCTGAGATTGGAAGCTGACACAACAAGAAAATAATTTGCAATGTCTGTAGCAGATACTTTTATCCAGATGCATAAAAACTGCGTGGATGAACAAATGGATGTCCCCTTGTTTATCTTTTTTTTTAAACTTCCTGCTAGAGTTCCTGCTTAATCTTTTTGGGGGGACCTATAGACAAAATATCTGAAAAGGAAAACCTGGTTTCAGGATTTCTTCTTAGATTATACACATGGTCATCCAAATGCCTGTCTTTGACCCCACAACGTCCACATCTGTATTATGATTTAAAGTATATGTCTGTCAATTATGCTGTACAAATCTACATGCTTGATCAAAATCACCAAACATGGCACCTTATCTAACGGGACCAAAAACAAAACCACAGTAAAGTGAAGGGATACAAGTGGGTAGCTCTCAAACAAATTCTTTATTTTTGCTCCAGGAAGCACATTTATGAATCAATTTTGACCAAACCTAGCATTTACATTTAAGCAGACATCAGAACATTTTCATGCTAGTTTCGGACCAGCAAACTTCAGTGTTTCTGGAACTGCTGCGTTTGGTCCATTTTGCATGAAATCTGGAGTGAAACTGATTTCAAGGATTGTAGATGTTACCAGTTAAACTTCTTCCATTTCAAGGATGATGAAGTGATGGAAAGTAATATTTTAATAAGTGAAAGTTATATGAGTATATAGTTAATGCTATGTTAAATATATCAATTACAGGTTGAGCCTCCCTTGTTCAGAAATCCAAAATCCAAAAACCTCCAAAAGCCAAAACATTTTGCTGCCAGCTGCCTGATTTAGCCTTTGAGGCAGCAGCTACAGCAGTCCTGCTTGTTCATTTCTCAGATCCTCAGTTGCTCTCTTTTTCTCACCAGCTGCCAGCTTCTGCCTTTGAGGTGGTGGTGGCAGCACTCCTGTCTCTCCTATCTGAGGAGTACCACACCCATTGCCTTGAATGTGGAGGCAGGTGACTGGCAACAAAAAGAGAGAGACTGAGGATCCGAGAGACAAACAAGCAGGAGGTGGCTGTGGCACTCCTACTCATTAGTCTCTTATGTCTGAAATGCGGCAGCCAAGAAAGCCAATGCAATTCTTGGCTGCATCAATAGGAGTATGGTGTCTAGATCGAGGGAGGTACTGGTACCACTCTACTCTGCTTTGGTTAGACCTCATCTTGAATACTGTGTCCAGTTCTGGGCACCCCAATTCAAGAAGGACATGGTCAAGCTGGAGCAGGTCCAGAGGAGGTGACCAAAATGGTGAAGGGCCTGGAAGCCATGCCCTATGAGGATAGACTTAGAGAGCTGGGTATGTTCAGTCTGCAGAAGAGAAGGTTAAGAGGGGACATGATAGCTATGTTTAAATATTTGAAGGGGTGCCATGTAGAGCAAGGAGAGGGCTTGTTTTCTGCTGCTCCAGAGACCAGAACAAGGAGCAATGGATTCAAGCTGCGGGAAAGGAGATTCCACCTGAACCTCAGGAAGAACTTCCTGACGGTCAGGGCTGTCCGGCAGTGGAATATGCTGCCTCGGAGTGTGGTGGAATCTCCTTCTTTGGAGGTTTTTAAGCAGAGGCTGGATGGCCATCTGTCGGGAGTGCTTTGAGGGTGTTCCTGCATGGCAGGGGGTTGGACTGGATGGCCCGTGTGGTCTCTTCCAACTCTACATTTCTGTGATTCTGTGATTCTGTGATTCTGTGAATGCTGCAGCCACCATCCTGAAGGTAGAAGCAGGCAGCTGGAGGCAAAAAGAGAGACTGAGGATCTGTGAGATGAACAAACAGGAGCATCACAGTCGCCATCTCAAAAGCAGAAATAGGCAGCTAGCAGCACAAAGAGAGAGAGAGATGGAGGATCTGTGAAATGGCAGGAGGCATGGATTCGCACTGAATGCTTGGATTCTCATCATTTTACAGATTCCCAGTCTCTCCCCAGCCTCAGGTCTCATGTACAACACAAGTAGCAAACAAATGAGACAGGAGGCTATTCCACAAAGATATTCCACTAAAAATCTGAAATATGTAACACTTCTGGTCCCAAGCATTTCACATAAGGGAGGCTTAGGTAATCATTTCTATTCACCAAAATAATTTACTTACAAGTGAAATTGACAAAATGAACTTGGACACGGCTGGACAAATTTTCTAGCATGTTCATATATGAATGTCAACTTCTGTAACCAAAAGTTCCTATCAGCTGGACAATGATTAAACAAAGCAATGAGTTACCAGCAGGCATCCAGTTGTAGCCATGCAAGTATTCCCCTTGCCACAGCATTCTTCCCAGCTGTAAAGCTCACAGTCTGCCAGGGGCTATTTCTCTGGCCAGTAGCAGAAACTAGAGGTTCTCTTTCTCTATTGCATTCTCATTTAACTTGTGTGTGTTTTCAAGGTGCCTATCAAGACAGGCAATCAAATGAATTTCATAAGGCTTTTTAAGGGAAGAAATATGCAGTTTTGGTTTGCTTCTGCATTCCTCTGAATATACTCTACAGCCCCAGGTATTCCTTGGTGGTTCCCCTTCCAAGTACTAAACAGATCTGACTCTCCTTAGCCTCTGAGATCAGTCAAGATTTGGTGTCTTCAGGATATTTAGGCCCCACATCTAGGAACATTTAACTCAGTGAACAGCTTTTAAGGATCGAATATAAGCAACTGTTTATTATGGGGTCAGAATTGTTTATAGCAAATTTTGTTTTACATTTTCTATTTTGTAGCTTACAATCCAGAATGTACAGGAGAAGGAGCAATGCCTAACTCCTCTGTTCAAAGGTAGTGATTCTACATGGATTGATGGATTTATGCATGAAGAAACACGGATGTTCATTCCACGTGAGAATCATTGCTTTTGATAAAGTTACTAGAAGCTGTGAGAAGTTTCAAAATGGGATTATGAGGCTTCCAAAAAAAAAAAAAGGCAAACTACTGTTTATTAGGGGTTAAGAGAGTTGCTTATCTGATTTATGTAGGTATCACTTGCACAACTACAAGTTTAGAATAACCATACATTTCTATTTTAAAGATGGAAAACAGAGATTATCATTAGGTAGAATGATACAGCCACCTCAGAGAGAAGATGCTGGGAGCAGGGAGTAATAATAAGTTGCTAGAGTACAGAATATAACCTGTATCCCTTACCCTGCTGCCCTTGGTTGTGGTTAAGCTCCCTGTCCCCAGTGTTGAAGCAAGATTCTGTTGTTAATCCCTCAGGTTCCTATATGTGGAATGAGGCATTGGAGGAGAGGGGAAGAAAATAGTCAGCTCTCCATATCTGTAGATTCCGTATTCATGGATTCAACCAACCATGGCTTGAAAATATTCCCCAATTTTTTTTTTCAAAAAGCAAACTTTAATCTTGCCATTTTGTATTCTATCTTATTACACTATTCTACTTAATGGGACTTGAGCATCTATGAATTTTGGTATCCCCAGGGGTTCCTGGAACCAAACCCTAGCAGATACCAAGGGCCCACTGTACATCTTTTGTTTTGCCTCAGATACCAGACTTTCTTTGGGCAGCCCTGGGGAATAGATGCTGAGAGACAGCAATTTTTTTCAATAGGCCTATTGTTGTTGTTTAGTTTCAAAGCCTGATAACTCTTTACTTCCAACTCCAGACACATGGATGCTGTCTGGGCGTTGTTTGAGAAATACTCTGCCCCTGTACAAAGACACTCTTTTTCACAACTGAAAATAAGACCCTGAAACAAATTCTGGCAAACCCCGCCCAGAGGCTGATGTGGGACACCCTCTTCCCCAATTCCAGCCCAAGAAGATCTCCTAGGAAAATTCTTGAGAGAGTTCTCTTAATATGGAAATACAGAGTTGGAACTGGTAAGGAGGGCGAAGGCCAGGGCAACCCCCTATGAATCAATTGTACCAATAAAACCCCAAGACAGATTTGTCTCAGGGTCCTGGTAAATTAGAAATGACATGAAGGCAGACACCAAAACAAGTAAGATTGTTCATTTCCTCAGCTGTAAGAAACGCTATTCTTGTCTTCCATGAGGAAGAAGCCAAAAATCGGGAGATTCCTCAGATGGGTTGCTCCATCGGATGCCAACAGGCCCAGCAAAGAAGATGTTCCGAAGGAACAATAGCGAAGACGTTCTTCTTCCCGCAGGAAGAACAACAAATCCAGACAACCGCGGCCAGCTCTTACTTGCACCCGCATCCCTTAAAAGCTGAACAGGGGCTTACTGCTCTTTCTGCTGTCTTCAAGACCCCTCCCACTTAATGTGGATATTCACTGGGTGGGTGGGCGGGTGTGTTTAAACCCAGACCGGCACCATCCAGAGCTCCGCCCCTCCTCTCTCTGGGGCTATTTCCGCACTACTCTGTTATAGTGCTATTATTCCAGTTTCAACATCCTATGGAATCCTGGGGTTTGCTGCAAACCCCAGGCTTCCATAGGATGTTGAAACTGGAATAACAGCACCATAACAGGGTAATGCGGAAAGACTGGATCCCGGAAAGATCTGGATCCCGGAGGAATGCAAGTCTCAAATCCGCCTAAGAGCTAAAATACAGCTGAAATTCCTCGGCTGAAAAGGATAGGCGGGGGAGGGCGGGAAGTGAAAAGGAGGGAGCTTCGTTCTCCGTTCCTTCTTCGCTCCCTCCCTCCCTTCTTTCCCCCTTCCCTCGCTCCCTCCCTCCACCCCGCGCCCATGTCTTTTGCATGGATTTCCTTGCAGCAGTGCCATGCTCGAGGTCTCCACCGAGCTGCGCGAAGAGGAGCCGGCTGCATCGGAAGGTTGCTCTTTCTTTTGTGCATCATCCAGCCAAGTCGGTGCAAGTCAGAGCCCCGCCGCCGTGCCCAGTTTCTGACCGCCGTCCCTAACAAAGACGAACAAGCCAGCCGCCCCCTCCCTTTTTTTTTTTTTCTTTCTTTTTTTTCTTCCTCCCGGAAAGCAAGATTTTGGCGCGGGGGACTGGAAAAGCCGGCGGCCGGGTTTCTGGCCTCCCTTTCTCCCCTTCCCTTGCGAGAAGCAGAGCGACGGAGAGAGCGAGAGCGGGAAGGAGATGCAAAGACGGAGGAACCGAGCTGGGCGCCCGGTACCACCGCAACAGCCCTGATCACCACACATCTGCAAAAGCCATTGTCCCAGCCTGAGGTGTGCGCTCAGGATCAGCCCCTCGCGGGCCCCCACTGGCTGATCCCGGCCTGAAAGACTGCAGCCTGGTCGCTGCCTCCCCCCAGGTCTGGTCCCTGGAGCACATCCCATTCCTCCCTTTGCTCCGCCAGTCTTTTTTTTTTTTCCTCCCCTTCTCTTTCTCCTTCTACTTGATTCTCTCTGTCCTCCCCCCCCCCCTTTCTGCAGTATTTCTGTTGGAGAGCTCAGCCTCTCCCCGCTTACCGCTCTCTGCTTTGGATGTTTGGGGAGCAGAGCTCATGCTGAGCGCCGACAGGATGGAAGAGTTTCAGAGCGAGGAAGAGGAACCCTGGTACGACCAGCAGGACTTGGAACAAGGTAAGGAGACGTGTCTGTCCACACGAGCAGCAGCAGCAGCCGCCTAGCCAGCAGGACTGGGTCCTCCTCATCTTTCCGCAAAAGGGAGGCATGACCTAGCAGAGCAGGACAAGTCCAGAAGCAAATGGCCTCTCCGGTGGAGGGAGGGAGGGAGGAAGATTAAAATCTTCCCCATGCCCCATTTTCTTACTTTAGCCTAAAAAAGGATCTGAAAGGCGGCAGCAAACCTGGAGGAAACACACCAAATTGTATGTTTAATCATTCGTGGAACCCCACGGGGCCAGTTTGGAGTTTAAATGCCTCTGTAGACATAAAGATCAGTTTTGCCTCCTGGTTGTTCTCATCGTGGGATGAATCTGTTCTCTCATACCGTTAGGGCACAGGGTGTCAGATCCCTGCAAAACCTATAGTGACATTTGGCAGATTTAGCTGCTGCCATTTAGCTGTCCGTGCCACTTTGGAGGTAGAATCAACTGAGAGGAGTTGGTAGCAGACTGTGGTGAGGCTGTCAGAAATGCTTTGTGCAAAATCAAAGACCCTCTGGTGAGGAAGGAGCAAGTTTTTAGCAGCAAATAGTCCAGAAGCCATTTTTAAGAGGAAAAGAGGCAAAAGGTCCCTTTTTGACTGTACAGATCCACAAGTTTACATGTTATGCGTGTGAACTGTATTAGTTCAAGGAGGTGCAGCAGATTCTACATTGTCCTTTAACTGGAATAGAAAAGTTTTCGCAGCTTTGGTCGCAAAAAGAGAAATGAGAGGAAGGTGACTGTATGGAATTGGAGCATTCCAAGCCTGCTTAAACTGGTGAAAAAAAAAATATTCTGGCTAGATACTACCTTTACAAGACAGTGAGGCCTCAGTTAGCTATAGGTGAAAGTGGAAATCATTACCCGTGGGTTGTGGAAAAAGGGCCATAGATAGGCATTCTTAGATTTCACTGATTTAAGAATGTCCCATTGTGTTAAGCATGTCCTTAAGGGTTCCACTGAAAGTAGTGAGGCATAAGCTTGTGTAACTTTGGCCAAACTGTGTCCCTGCTTGTATGAGAGTTATAAGACTTGCGTCACCCCATCCACAGGAAGTTAAAGACGAAAAATGAAATGAAAAAGAAGGAATCCACATATGTGTTTTAAACTATGATATGATTGACTTGATCCGAAAAAGCATACACACTGGTCCTCGATTTCTTGAGTCAACATCAATAAAGTAAATATATTTTCCAGTAGTGAGGTGGGCTTGCTTAATGACAGTGAACTCAAACTTGGACAGTTACCAGGTATTTCTGCTACATCATGTGGCTGATGAATGAGTTCGTATGCTGTGGAAAGAAATTTATGTACAGAATGAGGAGAATCTGAAGAAACCATGTTTTTACAAATCAGTTTTCAGATTTCTTGAGCCAATCCCGAAGTGCTCAGGAAGGGATTATGTGAGCACAACATCAGCAGAACATTAAAAAAAAATGGCAATGCAAGGTCTTGGTGAACGCATGTCATGGTGATAAACTACCACAACTGTTGAGAAACAAGGCCTGGGAAGGTGGTGGTTATAATAAATAAGCTTGAACTAAGTGGGTATAATGAACATAGAAATGATCTGAGGACTAGAGAAATGGAGTATTGCTGCTTAGAAAATAAGAGCCAGTTGATGCAGAAAGTTGTCACATATATGACATTATTTGACCTAATGCAGCTTCCAGAGTCCCTGCTTGTTTGGTGTTCCATGTTTAATGTGTTGTTGAGGGTTGGTCATGTTTAGTTGGGAAATGAGGCGTGTGGAAGATGGAGAGAGTGGTTAATAGGCATTTCACATTGCTAGGGAGATCTCAGGGATCCAGAGAGAAAAAGCAAAGTTTGGCAGGAGGCTCAGAGAGGGCCAGGGACCCTTGGAGACAGCTGAATGCAAAGTAATAAGTGAAAAATAGTGACCTTGATGAGCTAGAAGAGTGGATATTTTATTCTGATTTTCTTGTCATTGAAATTGTGTGTTGTATGTTGGGTTTGTAAACATTGCTTACTAAGCAGACAGTGGCTTTTAAAAAGGAACTCAGCAGATGGTTATGTTCACAAAGCATTTGAGGGCTGATTAATTATCCCTACTTCCTGAAAAATCCCATATCTACAGCAGCTACTTTCCTTTGAATCTCAAGTTAGAATATTTGTGTCTCTGCCCAAGGAGTTTGTTTTTATAAAAGACCTGTTTTGCTGTGACTTTTTTTTTTAATTAAATTTATTCCTTATCCTAACTTATTTTAAATTATTGTAAGCCTCCTTGACTCCCATGGCAGGAGAAAAGCAGAGTATCTTTAATTAATTAACTAATTAAAACAGTTTTTATATAAGGACCTTGGCTGTTCTACTTTTAACTTCCAGGGACATCAGAATTCTACATGGCTAAAACAATAATTCATAAACTGTTAGCCTATGAAAATACTAAGAATCTCAGCTTGTATTTATAATTTTTTTTAAAAAAAATTAAGATTCTGTTCTGTTGTTTCTGGAAAAAGAAATGGGCAGTATCTTCTAATGGCTCTGAGTTTGGAATGGGTTGGGATGAAGCTACCTGTTATGAGAGAACACTGTGCACATGGTCTTGCCTCATGTTTCCCACCTTGCCATAAAATACTTATTGGTATAAACTCATCTAAGCTTTTAAACTAGAATAAAATAGAACAGTGTATGCAAATGTGAGAAATGAGTGCTGACTGCAGAATCTCGTTTGAACTTTCGCAGAGTGAGGTGTTTAGAGCAAAAACATAGACCACTGACTCTAACTTAGGTGGTCATACATGGTGTGTGGATAAGTGGTTTTTAACTGTAAAAGCTGTTCTGCAAGATGTTAGGCCTCTGAAAAGTAGGATAAAACTAAACAAATACTGGGTTTGTTTCAGCATTTTCTTTCTGCGGTTTAACAAACCTGATTGTGTGAACAAATCTCATTGATTGGTTTTAATTTTAGAACAGCAGTGGGAATCATGTCACCTTCCGGAGATTATTGGACTGCAACTCCCAGAATCTCTCACCATCTGCTATGCTAGCTCTGGCTGCTGGGACTTGGTAGGGCTGATCATTCCTTTCCCTGATTCAGAGTCATCAGACTGGGGCCATTTCTGCACTACACTGTTAATGACGCTATTATTCCACTTTCAACATCCTGTGGAATCCTGGAGTTTAGGGAGGGGCATTGAGAATTCTCAGCCAGAGAGCTCTTTGGCCTCCCTGAACTACAAACCCCAGAATTCCACAGGATGCTGAAAGTGGAATAATAGCACTATAACAGTGTAGTGCAGAAATGACCTGAGTCATCATTAGCCAGTGTCTCTCTCTCTTTTCTTTAATAAGTAAGTTCAGTTTCAGTTTTAATTCATCTGAGGGCCTGGATAATAAAGTACCCAGAAGATATTTATTTATCTATTTTCATGCTGTTATATTTGGTAGTCCCCTCCCCCAGCCCATGGTTTTTAGACGTACATTCATTCTTAACAAACAGCTGATGCTTATACTGCAAGATCAAACTTGAAACAATGCCCCTAATTTTCCTTTGTATCATTCTAACGCTTAATAGCAGTTCCGACTAAAAATAACTGTCTGTAGGAAGAAAAAAAAAACAGTTCCATGGAGCAAATATCTTTGTGTAGCATGTATTTGGTATACTTTCTTGTTTGCTGAAGAAAGGCATTCTGGGTGAGACCAGAGCCTTGTTCCTTTAAGGAAGTACCACAACTTGGAGGCATGAAAGTGGAGCTATACAGACAATGAGCCTTGTTATTGGCAGCTGGAACATGATGATGTGGCTGTGCTGAGCTCATGCAGCAGCTTCTCAAGGAATGTGTGCTATGAAAGCTCCAAGGAGTTGAATTAGGAAACTTTAAGTGTAAAGAATCTGACTGTTTTTTCCTACTTCCATGTATTGTTTACTTCAGAATAGCTACTTTAAAAAAAAATGGATTGCAGTTTGAAAAACTTGGAAAAGTTCGAGTAGAGGACAGAGAAATACAACAGACAAGATGATAGATTTGTACACCAATATTCTGATCACGTCTGACTGCCAAGCTACAGCTGCTAAGCAGGTCATTTTGACATCTCATGGCTAGATCTTATGAAAGTTACTTTTTTTGTACAATGGTTCCCAGAATCTCCTAGGAAACTTGCCATCATAGGTAGCAGCCATGTTTCTTAGGAGATACTGGGAACTGTAGTACAAAGAAATAGCTTTCACAAGATCAAGCCATGAGATGTCAAAATAACCTGCCTAGAACCTACGGTTTGGCAGTCAGTGATGTTCAGGATATTAATATGCACACATCTATCATCTTGTTTACTACATTTCTCTGTTATTCATCTACCTGACCACTTTTTTAAAGAAGCTCAGCCTACCATTTTGCTTTCACAATGGTTCTAAGAATTGGTTTAGGCTGGCAGAGAGTGATTGTCAATTGAGCTTTATGACTAAATAGGAATTTTAAGCATTACACAAATTTTCCACTACTGCTTAGGTCATCAGAGATTTCCAGTGGGTCCTTTGATGGTGAACAAGGAAGAAGAACAGAATCAGAGTCACTGAACTATAGGTGTATTTGCATGTCCCTTTTGAAATAACAGGTTGCTCGAACAATGAAGTGCTTCATATCTGTATTATTTACTGCCATTTCAGTATGGATCAAACTTCATTCTGCATTGTTCTGCATTGTTGTTCTTCCCCTCTGTCACCAAGCTGAGAAGAATGTAGTGACCTACCCCGCATTACTGAAAATATACCTTGTGCATGCACTAACCAAAATCCTTAAGTGCCTGTATAAAGCAGATGTTATGTACATTACAGCACAGCATCTGAGCCTTGTGTTCACCTTCCTCAAAATCCACTCTCATTTTTGGCAGTCTTTTGCAGTAAATTGTGGTTTTTGCTTCATTTACATGCTATTCCACAAAATGATTATACCCTTTTGTTCTTGTTGAGGGCTTGGACATTCATTATGCCCAGGGTTGTTGTACTGAGATGTAGCTGCTGCATTTACCACTAGGTGTCTATAAGTATTTCATACCACAACAGCACCTGTGTTAGTTAGTAAATGTAAACTTTTAAAAGTTTAACTTAAATCTGCCAGGCGCTATTGGAATATAATATGTTGATGATAGCTGTCCTGGAGAAAATGGTGGTGCTGCAGTAATGGAAGCTGTGCAGAAACTTCCTTTGTCTTCACTAATGGTAATGTAGCAGATATTCTTTTAGAAATGGAGAGCTTTAATAGAATTCTGGTGCAGTTATATTGATGTGAAGCAGGAGGACCTGACCAGTTGCTAAAATGATGGAAGCTTTCTGCCTGAGATGGGCAGGGCTTATGTGAACTTTTATTTTAAAAACTTTCCAGAAAGAAAGAAAAAATAAGTCTACAATAGAGAAGAAAATTAAATTGCCCGCTCCTTCCCAGATATGCTAGATTATTTTAAGCAAGTCTGGTGACAATTTAATTTACAGATCATTTCTTGTCTCAGATCTTACTTTGTATTGCTCAGAAATTCCTTAGCCAAACAAGTGCTTAAGCCATAAATTGTAGACTTGACTCAATATGCACAGTGTGCTTATTTTTTCATAATATATTTGGACAATGAATTTGGCTAGCCTTGTTAAGTTTGGGATGTCTAAATAAGTATTTTCGATAGTGAGAAAGGTTCAAGTGTGGAACTGATTGGGGCCTAAGATTAAATGTCTATTTGTTCCTAGTAATACTGATGAAAATCACTTGTGTATGCTGTCATGACTCTGGAGGTACATGGGTTATTTTGCCTGATGTTTGATTGTATACGAACTAACGGTGACTGAAGCCTCTGAATGATGAAGTCATTGACTGGAGTGACTGAAAGCATCCCACGTCGTGTCCCTGATCTTGTGGCATTACTCTGAAGAAGTGCAGTGTAGATCAGCTGACACCCTGAACTGTGCTGCTGTGATTGGCAGGCTGCTGTTTGACCCCAAATCTGCACAGTCGGAAGGATGCTGGCAATCTCTGCGGTATCTTTGGTGCTTATTTATTCATGAGTCTAGAATTGCAGGTGTGTTCAGCAAATGGAAAGTTTTTCAGTGCTCTCATCACCGAGCCACTGTATTTCTGCATACCAGACCAACAGTCTGATAAATAGCAGGAGAGATGTTTAGTTCTTCATTTTAAAGCCTCTTCAAGCATTAAGATTTATCGGCCCAAGAGTGCTTCATAAATAATTTGCTTGATTAAACTGCACTATAGGAAATATGTCTCTCCACATATCTATTTGAAACCAACTCTCTAAGTATATTATACTGTTCCAGACAAGCCAGTAGATGCATTCCCCTTTTTCAGTAGATTTATGTCTGTTCTTGAGTAGATGATCATCAGGATTCAAACAATCAAACAGCTTGGTTCACCTACTGGGGCTATCAGACTTAGCATTTTGTAAGCCACAGTGCTCCATGGTGAGTGGCAAATCACTTTTGAAACTGAGAAGTGTTTAAAAACATTTCACAGTAATGACATGGAGGCATCTGTCGCTAAAAGAGAGAAAAGTTTTAAAATCCTGATGCATATGTGCAAAACCTTTGACCTTCCGTCACCCAAAGGAACTCAAATTCTCTGATACGCATAATGAGAACAGCCTCTACCAATATTCCCATGCAGATCTGGCCCAAGACAATTTCCTGTCTGATGCAAAGAGCAAGATGGCACCTGTCCAGTTCTACCTTTAAAATCCCCTCAGATCGACAGTTAAACCTTGCTTCAGCCTTGGCAATGGGACAGCATCTTCCACTATAGCTGAAGATAGCAAACTGACTTAGAATTAAGGATAATACAGTTGGCCCTCCACATTTGCTACGATTAGGGACACAGGACCACCACCACCACCGCGCAAAAGTGGAAAACTGCAAATACCAAAATGTGTGTAGGAGGCCAAGGCATGGTGGAGAGAGTGGGCACCCGGGGCCCAAACCAGGTCAGGGAAAGGAGGTGGGTTGGCATGGTAGCCCTTTACTTCCTCTCTCTTGTCCATCTCCTTCTTTGGGTATATTGGGGACAATGGAAGGGGTTGTGGTGCTGAAATTAGGCTATGTGATCTGTCCTTAGAGCTGGCCAGGCAGCAGGTGGTGGAGGAGGAGGAGAACCACAGGCAAGTTTTTAAAGGACTGCATGGCCTGATCAGAGCCTCCAAGAGAAAAGGTTCCCCTAGAAAAGAAGCACTTGAGGTGGGTGGGGGCAGGGGTTGGAGAAACTTGCAAATTATCAAATCCATGAACGTGGAAGGTCAACTGTATTGGTGATGCTACTATCTTGTCTCTTGGCATTCTGTACCTGGAGGGCTGTCTTGTTCTAATGATAAGATCTATTCCCGTGAACGAAAAGAAAATATAATATTGAAAGCAGCCCCTTCCAAGAAGTAGTGTGGGAAGTTCAGTTGATTTTCTGAAAGGCAGAGAAGACTGAGATTGTGTGTGTGTGTGTCCTGTTAATACTCATCAAAGATTTTCAGTGAATGTTCTTTTGAGCACGTGGTTCCATTTACAGGAAAAACTAGAGTTAGGAGAGAGCTGTCAGGGCAGAGTCAGAAGTGAGGGGCATGGAAACAGTTAGGTGCTCTGGTTATTAGAATAGCCACTTGGCTGGAAACATTTCAGCTTGATATATGGAAAACTGCTGCTTGAATCCTGTATGTCGTTTCAACCTTAGAAACACTTACCTGGGTTAATCATTTGGAGCATATCCTCTGGGAGGGGGAAAAAACAATTCTTTCTTCAACTTATGACTGCTTCCCGTATATCTGCCCTTAATAATTAAAATATTATGGTCACAGTCCAGCTCTTCTGCTGAAATCAGTGAGATAAAATTGAAATCAGTATGATTAGAAGTTTACTGGATCACATTCTAGTATGTTCAAATCTTTTCAATCAACCAGATCTTTACTCCAAATCTTTTCCTTTCAGCAGTAACTTCTGTGTATCCAGTAGTCTTAGCATGTAGACTTTCTTGTATGACTGGCCTTTTGGTATCTGTATAATGCTCTCTGGATCACTCCTTTTAATTGTGAAATGTGAGTGCCAAGAATACCAGAGTCAAACCAGAACCACTGTGGGAAAAGTGGGTGGTGTCAGCATGCTTAGGGGAATTCTACAGCTTGCAGATGTACAAACTTATCATTCACGGAAGGGGGAACTTTTCATTCATGGGGACTGTCTCATTAGATACAGAATGAGACCCCCAGGTACAGAATGTACAGGTACAAGGCCAAAATCCAGTTGCTAGTCTCAGCTAAATAGATACAGTGAATCAGTGGGAACTGGGTGAGTCAACATTTACGAAAGTTCCACTAGTTCAATGAGTCTGTGCTGGTTGGAACTAACCATAGGATTTAAGTCCAAGTTTTTAAAAAGGAACCTAGGAGGGGTAACTTTCTTCTTAAAAATCTCAGTGGAGAGACCAAGTCCAAAATGAAAGCTGGGTCGAAAGAGTAGGTGAAGTGGAGAATCCTGAAGGAAGTGTTAGTCGGCTGGCTAGTTGGAACACTAAACAGAAACACTCATGTTAGGAGTTAAGGATGCACTGCAACCTCTTGTTCCTTGCTCTTTGTCACCATGCTTGTACCTCTACTGTCATACTGTCACCTATCAGGAAGTGCAAAAATAATTTATTTGAAGTGACTCCCAAATAAGAAGGGTTTGGAAGAGTGCAGATGAGCATGGGAAGTAACTGTTCTGCACCATTGGTTCCTTTCCAGAGGATTATTATTCTTTGTGCTCAGTCACCTACATGAAGCACAGGATTACTACAGTGAGCAGAAGGGATTATGGGAACCGGGGTACCTAATGCAGAAGATTGAATTGATCAGAACATGCCGAAGAATAAAGGAACCCTGAGAAAGACTCAGGTGTGTTGAGAACTGAAGGAGATGAACTGTAGAGGTCACCAGTTTCCTGTAAGTCACTGATGTCGCCTGGATGTGATCTGAGTTCCTCCTTTGCAGTTTGAGAGCAGCTGCAGCATGGCTTATTCCCACGTCTCAGAGGTAACGTCAGAAGCATCAGGCCACATGGGAAGAACCCATGTTGCAGCTTCTCCCCACACCAGCATGATTTTGCTTGAAAACTAGGGCACTGCTGGCATGAAAACAAGCCACTGCTTGCTGGCTTGCTTATTATCTATCTGTGCTTTTGACTTACCTTTCCACCAGAAATAATGTTCATGTCCAGAATGGACTGTGAGGTTTAAGGACTTTGATACTAACTTTGCAGTTCAGGAAGTCAGGTGGCAACTTAAGTATCAGGGCAAAAAAAGATGACAAAAGCAAAAGAAAAAAAAGTTTGCCTGGGTTAATTTATATGCATAGGTGCATATTTAGAAATTTATGCTAGACGCACACACATTTACATAATATACAAATATGATATGTCTATTATAATATATTCATTACACAGGAAGACAGAATGGGTCTGAGTGTGCTGTTCAGTTGCTACCCAGTGACTGATGGGCAACTTCAAGGTCTCTGTTATCTTTTCTGATGGTTCTTTCAATCAAGTTTGGACTGCGTCGTCCTTCCAACAAAGGATGCCTTCAGATAGAGGGCTGAACTCTGACAGGGTTTTGCTCAGCTAGAGAGACACATGACCATTGTAGCAAGAAAGAGCATGGTGCAGTAACTCTGTGCTGTAAAGCTGACCTAAGAAGAAGTGCCTTTTCCAGTAAACTAGGCTGTGTTCAAGGAGAATCTTTGGTTACTTTGCCTCTGTGGGTACTGAATGTATCTCTCTTGGGGTACTGTAAATATAAACTCTTTGTAATTCAAAATGGATATATATATAGATCTATAGATCTATATATAGAGATAGAAAAAAGCAAACATCTATTACTTGGTAGATAAGTTCGTATATTGTTAAAAGAGAAGCGTCAACAACCTCAGAGTAAAACTGGTTTGCCTGTAGGAAGATGCTGGGAAAATATGTAATGTCAAAATTCCAGTTGAAACATTTTAAATGCCAATAAAACCAAAATATTAGTTAACATTTATGCTTATTGTTTTCATAATGATTTGAACGCTCTAAGAAAATTGGTTATCCTACAAGATCCTAGGGCAGTAAGAAGGAGCACTGAGGAGCAGCCAAGTCTCTACAAGTGCCAATATTAAAGTGAAGTAAATTATATTAAGAGTACCTGTGTTGTGACCTGTGGAAAGAAGTGGCAGCTGGCAAAATAGACTGATCTACTCTCTGTTTTTATTTTACAGTAGTGCTGATCTCCATTCTAGGTTTTGTGCATAAGACCTTTAACAGGTAGTAGATCTACCTGGAATCACCTCTGGTTGCTCTCTCAAAAGTATTTGTTTTGCCCTCTCCTCTCCTTTCCATTTTCTCCAGATTTAGAAGCTTTTCCCAGATTCTTGTTCTGCACTGCTCATTCTGATGTTTGTTGACACTGAAATATACCCTTGTGTTAAGTGATAGCCACTTGAAGTCCAGAGTTCAGCTTTCCAAATTTACCTCTTTTTAAAAAATGGATATATGTAGATCTATAGATCTATATATAGAGACAGAAAAAAACAGTGGTCAACATATATATATATATGTATGTATGTATGTATGTATGTATAAATCTCATATCTAATATCATGTGTATATATGGAAACACTTTGTTCCTCTTCTTTCCCTCAGCTTTTGAATGCTTTTTTGACAGCTGTCTAAATTCATAATTGGAGGAATACCTGCTAATTTTGCTCTCATCATGCAATTTCTCTTCGTTGATTCAGCCTCCATGTTAATCTTCTTCAAATTGCCCTTTGTTAACAGTGACGTCAACCTTTTTTTCCCAGAGAAATCCTTACCCCCATGGCTGTGTGACAAGAAATTTTCTTGTTAATAACAACATTGGTTTTTTAAAAAAACAGAATATCCATTTTTTTTTACACTTTTAAATGGACCTCATTCCATTCTTTTTTACACTTTTAAATGGACCTCATTCCAGAATACATCTTGCCAACTTGGGAGATAATTTTCTATGGACTAGGCTGGTTAGGAATTTTTGAATCTCCAAAAAGTATTAAGTATTGATATGTTAGCTAAAAAGATATTGTCTGTTTTTTTCCCATCATTTAGAACTTGGTTCAGGTGACGACTTGCATTCAAATCTTCAAAATCAATAAGCTTTCTGTGACCAGTTGTTTGGGGAATGTAAAGGAATACATTTGGGGGATGTTTCCTTTGTCAGAACATTATTTCAACCATCTAAGGAAACACTAGTGTGGAAAACAAAAACCGTTTGTAGGATAATAATTTTTAAAAAGCAGATATTGCAACTTCACAGATTCCCCCATACCGTTTTTCCCCTCAAAAGAGGGGCGGGCACAAAGCTTTCCTGCAGTGGCTTGTTTTCACTTGTGGGATCTGCTGTTTGTAAAGGTACTTTCTGATTATAACACTCTTGTAATCTGGGTTGTGTTTGGTTTGATCTGTGGTGACTTGGTGTCCTAGGTAAATTTTACCCCTTGATGACTGCAGATTTGTAAGTATGTACTGTAGCTGCACACCATAGATGAATGTAATGTTTGCTGCAGACACTGCCTCCTGACCATCTAGGTCAGAGGTGGGGAACCTCCTGCCCATGACCTGAATTTGGCCCATCAGGTTGTTCCATCTGATCTGTGTGATCTCTATTAAGGGCCCGCCATCTCCCTGATGCCTTGCTCCTCTTAAAAGGAAGTAGGTGAACCATAGCCTTAAGTCCCTTTGCCTGTCACCTACTATCCAAATTGGGATGACATACAGGGGGCAAAGCCAGCACCTAACCCAACCTGCCCCTGGAGGAGACAAATTTTCAAGCATGTCCTGTGTCCCTTTGCCTGTCAGTCAGTTGCACCCTGGGGCCAACCTTGTTCTTTGCACTGAGTTCTGCCTCTTTACTCCACATTCCTCACTAATGGAAGTGACTTGTCAGAGTGTTACCAAGCCATACATCCCCACATTTTGATATGGTCTAATTGGCAAAATATATTAATTGGCAGATGTGTTGGCATAAAATACAAATTATACTTATGGCTGGCAAGACCATGTGGAAGAAAGGGACACTGGCTGGGAGTAGGTCAGAGATGACCCCAGCATGGCCAGGTCAAAAGTTCTCTGAAATTAGCCAAGAAAGCCTGAGCTAATGGCTCTGAGCTAATCCTATCAACTGCCAACATCAGAAAACAATAAGGTGCCCAGGACCCCTACTGTGTGCATATCCTACTGCAGCTAGCCCAGAAACCCCCTCTCAACCAAGATATTGAAACCAATCAGTCCGTTCCAGACCTGTTGTCCTCAACAGGTTCTCTTTGTCCTGCATCTGGAACCTTCCCTGCCACAGGGATCCTGAAATACCCCTGATTTCAGGATGCCCAGTGCAGTCTCTCAAAGGTCTACCCGTCACTCTTTCCGACTGGCTCCTGAATGAGAACTGTCCTTAGGTCCTACCTAAGCCAAAACAACATTTCTGCTCTTCACTACTCTTCCGGACTGGTAATTATAAATCCTCCCAAACCCCTCAGCCTCTCTATAATTCTTCCTCCCTTTCTCTTTCAGTTAGCCATTGTGTGAATGCTTGACTGTATGTATCTTGTGTGTGTGCATGAGTGAATCCCCCCAATAAAAACACATTTTTAGCTTACTTTTTACTCTTTGGCTGGCTTTTGCTTGGTCTGACCCCGTAAAAAATGGGTTGAAGGTCTCACTGGGTTACCCTGCCCCTCGTTCTGCCAAACCTAGTGCTCCACTATTTCCCTAGTCCTTGTATTCTTGGAGCGAATCAAGGTGTCCCCCAGGAGACCCCCAGAAGTCAGAGTAACAAGAGTGAATATACCTGTAGTGGCTCTGTTTTTGAGAGGTACCACTGCTTTCTATGTACTTGAATGTATGTCCTGCTTTCTTAAATTATTCTTAGGTACACCAGCAGAATCAAGCCCTTATTGTCAAAATCTGGGCTCAGGTGGCAGTAATACATTGGAGTCTTCATTGAATAGCATTCCTGCATGCTGAAAGTAGAGGTCCAGAGAGAAGGATCTGAGCTGCTGTCTCCATGAAATACTATTTTCTGTGTACAGAGAGTCTTTTGGCAAGACAAAGAAAGCCCCACCTGGAATGTTTGACACTAGTGAACACTTTCACTCGCCGTTAGCATACAGGCCTTTTAATATTTTTAGTTTAGTGTCTTCATTTGCTGAGTTGTTCAAGGCTCTTGCTAATCCGGAAGCCTTGGAAGATGCTTGAAATATGTTAGTCTACATAAAAGGTTAGAAAACTTGTGGATCTCCAGATGTTGTTGAACTGCACTGCCCATCAACCCTAGGCGCTGTAGATAATGATAAGAGATGATAAGGGCTGCAGTTCAACAATGTCTGGAGAGCCACAGTTTAGCCCTCCACCTGATTTCCATGAAAAATTGGTAAATTAGGGAGCCATTGCAGTTAAATAAGCCTTGTATGCTATTTAGCCCTTTGTCATTTGTACCGTTGATGACTGCAAATTTCATTGCTTGATGGGGGGGGGCAGTACTGAGTGGTAGCTATTTGAAATCTGATTGATCTAATCTTGAGCCATGGGTGCTCAGCTTTCAAAATGTGCCCCCATTAGTCTCATGCTGCAAAAAAAACAACAGACCCTTATGGCACCTTGCAGGTTGACAAATTTATTATGACATAAGCTGTGTTGTCCTGGAGTCCACTTCAGATTGCCGTGCAGTAGAAGGGTGATAGCATTAGCAAAAAGGTAAGTGTGATCTTATAAGACTACTCCATAAATTCACCGTAGTAAACTTCCTAGTGTTGTTAATGTGAATTTGAATAAGCTTTTTGGAAAAGCACTAGTGAATGAAACAGAAGATAAAAGCTGCCTACTTTGGCCTGAATCAGAGTGTGACAAATGTTTGCCTGAGGCATGAAAAATAGCATCAAAACATTCCAAGTAAGGGCTCCTGCATCCCATGGGAGTTGGGACTAAATTCTGCAAGACTTCCAAGCCAATGTTAGATCAGATATCATCACTTTCTAAAGCACATTCAAGAAAGCTAGTAAGAACTCAACAGCACATGACTTGGAAATGTCTATTAATCACATAATTGACTGAGATAAAACAGAGGACAAACTCAAAAGCTGGACGAAGCACAACAGGCATTAGGAGAGGAGTTGGGTAATATTGAGTATGTAGGATATAGCTGCAGGCTTCACTTGGGAGGCCTTGAAGGAGCTGCATATGAAGAGAAGGAAGGCTTTCTTACCACTTAGGTTGAAGGAACTTGAGTAGTAGAATGAGCGAAGGGGAACAGAGCCATCTTCACATACCTCTTCTGCAACTGTTATATTTCTGCATTTTCATGACAAAGTGAGCGGTGAGGGACTGTCAAAGCATGAAGGGCATTGTATTTCAATATTTCAAGTTCTCTCTTTGGAAGAACCATGTCTGTTCAAAATGGTTAACCCTATAACAGTTCTTATAGCTGAAGAGGAACAGTTAGGAAGGGAGCTGAGGCAGCTGTAGCAGCTAAATAAATTCAAACATACATAGTCGAGGGCTATATGTATGTTAGAAGGATACCTGGTATTTATCTGACTGAAGCTCTCTTCTAGGGAAGATCAGTGTTTGATTCCCCGGGTCGGCCATGGAAACCCACTGTCTGACCTTGGGTGCATCACATACACTCAGCCCCAGGAAAAAAACCCTGAAAATACCTTAGGGTTGCAGTAAGTCGGAAACGACTTGAAGGCACACAAGAAAAAACCAAGTCAAATGGTACATCAGATTTTTGAGCCCAGGGTTCAAATCATCATTCAGCCATGGAAACCTACTAGGTGACCTTGGATAAGCCACACTCTCTCAGCCTAAGAGGAAGGTGATTTGAGACTGCCTCTGAATAAATCTTGCCAAGAGAACCCTAGGATAGAGTTGCCATAAGTCAGAATCAAGTTGAAGGCACGTAACAACAAAAACAATGCTGGATGTGAAGAGTCTGGGAAGCAGAATGAAAACAAGTAAGGATGGTTAACATCAACTAATATTGAAGAGATGGAGGAAAAAGGGAGATACATGGAAGGACCCTGGCTGGATAAGTTCAAAGGGGCATCTACAGTGGCCCCTCCACATTCGTGAGGGTTCAGGGCACAGAACCCTTGTGAAAGTAGAAAAATCGTGATCCCTTTCCCTCCCGGGGCTCTGGTGCAGGAGCCTTCTTTTTACATGGCAAGGCCAGAGTGAGAGGGGGGAACTCCGGAGAGGAGAAGGACAGAGCGTATGTGCTCCCCGCAATTGCTTTACCTTTTGCCTCGGCATGAGGTCTCAGTGCAAGGGCGGAGGCAAAGGAATGGGAGCTGAGAGAAACTGCTGCATTCTTCTTCTTCTAGATAATTCAAGTCTAGCTCTAGTGGCTTAAATTGTGGTAGGTTTTTATGACCTCGCTCTCTTGGGTAAGATGTTTTTGCTCTCAACAATAAACAAAGCAAGTTTTGTGAATGGCTACTATTACTTCCGTGATTGTCAGTGTCTGTACTGTTTGCATTTCCTTAAACTCTGGCTTCACGGTCTGCCCCACACACCTGCACAGAGCTATGCAATTCATAGTGACACTGTACATCCAGTGAAGTGGATTGTAATCCGTGAGGGTTCATACCACAGTAAGCATGTTCGGTGCCACTGGTTGATATCCACTTGCACATCTGATAGCCGTATTCAAATCGTCTAAGCTTCAAGACATTTTAGGGGTTGGAATTTTAGCCTCTGCAATGGCTGTATAAATCAAGTGAACAGTACATGTTCTTATAGACCCCATTCTGGTAGCCACATGGACGCTCTCAGATAAACAGAAGAAATCATTTCAACCACTAAAATAATTGAACTGATTGTGGTATGTCTGGATAATGGACAAACCAGTACCAAAAATTCAGATTAAATTTGGGGGGGAAAAGATGAAGAAAAGAGATGATTTTGTGGCAAACCAACAGCCTACACTGATAATATTTGGAGAGTGACCACATAGAAAGATGGATATATATTAAAACGTTCAAGGTAAGAAGTTTGATGGTAAGATAAAGATCAAAATAAATTAAGAAAGAAGTATTGTGGAAGAAGGAACAGTTGGGAAGACGGATAGTATTTTTCTTCTCGTGTTGCACTTCCTGTGAATATTTTTTTCAAGTTGCCCTGGAGCTGATATGAGTGTGACAAATGTGCCGGGTCACCAAGAGCAATCTCTGTAACCATGACAACGTGGCTCCTGAACGACTGCTGTTTCATTCCACCGTGACTTTCTGGTTTGCTTCTGGCTTCGTGTTTCCTGACTGCGTAGCTGTCTGCCCTCCGTGCTGTTCTTGATATAGTTTGTCCGACTGGTTTGACAAAAGACCAGCTGCTACAGTTCCTTGGCTGTATGCAACAAGTCCGGCTGAATAATAAATGATGTATATTATACTAAAATGCCTGCGTGATTCTGCGGAGAAGTGTTAAAACTTAACATTTCACCGACGAGGTGCAATGATTTCTCCAGTCTTACCCAGTAAATTTGAAATGAAGGGGCTTTAATTAATGAATAGCTCCCGTTTAATTATCAGTGGTTAGATGATCACTCATCTAGTAAGCATCATTTCCCTCTTCATCCAGGAAGCTCTGGTTGCCAAGTCTGAAGTTGGCTTAAGATTGCTCCAACCCTGGTAACCATTGTCTCGAAGTTCAGATTAATCACGAAATTATGATTGATTGAAGATTTCTAGAGTTAATTGTGGTGCGTCAAAGAAAGGAGTCACTGAATGCCCAGGCACGAGGTTCTTTCTCAGTGTCTCTTATTCATCCAGGCTCTAGAGCTACAAAGGAATATTGAACCATGGTGTAGGGGGGACACTGAGAGGAAATGAAAATACGTACTTGTAATTACTGACTTGATCCATTGATTTTCCTTTCATATGTATGTATGTATATGAAATTTATTTTGTATAACCAAATAACTTGAGTTATGAGGTAGCATATGAATGTCAGATAAGTTTTGCACATGAAACTGGTTTATTTATGAAGTATGCGAGGCTTTTGTTTTATTCACATTACTGAAAATGGAAATTGCCTAGGGAACTTATTTATTTGTTGTCATCTATGTACATAGTATGACAAGTCCTTTACCCCGTGGGATTTAGAAGGTAAAGTTGTCTCAGGGAAACAATGGAGGCAAATATTTAAAATTAAAACTTAAAACTTGAGATTATTATGGCAAGCAAAAGAGGTTATATTATTTCATCCTAGAAATGTCTTCCTTTAAAAAAACGAATCCATATCTTTACAGAAAGAGCATCCAGTAGATGAAGATGAATGGCAGAATGATCAAACTTAGCTCTGATTTTTAATTTATCATGACATTTTTGTTGGCCATTTACACTCCTGTATATGTGCACATACCCATACGTAGCAAATCCTTGAGTATATAAGAACTTGTATAATGGTTAAACGAAACAGGTTTTAAACAAACCCTTTCAGAACTAAAACTTTGCATGGTTTCCTATGAATTCTTAATTCAATCTCAGAAAAGAATCACATGCTTCCTTTCCTTTAATTCCACACATCTCCACCTCCTCCTCCTCCACTTATACCTTTCCTGCCTCCTGCAAAATTATTACTGAAAGAGTTTTTAAAATCATGTTGGATCCTGGGCTTCCTAGGAAATCCACTTAACTCAATCCCAACAGATTAAATTGAATGCCATATGGTGGGATGAGGTTGACGTAATCCTCAGGGAAACAAGGAGAACATTCAGCTTTGTTACCTGGAGCGAAGCAGCTTGAATACTTCAAGATTGGTGTCTGGTCAAGTTATACAGGATTAAAACCTGTGCAATCTCTATCAGCTCTAAAAAAAGGGGGGGAGATATGAGGCAGAGAAGAGGGTTCCAGTCACAGCCAAAGCAGCTAATGAATGTGAAATTTCTCTTTTGACGAAGATTGGAATGTGTCATTTTCCTCTTCCAGCTCTTACTCCTTTGTCACGCTTTTGATCTCTTGGGGGCATTTTGAAAATTGGAGGTAGCTCTCCGTAAAAGTCTCTCGAACAGCAATTGCAACGCTCTCTTAATCAGACCCATTTAGAGAGAGCAGTTGCCAGGCTAGGTCATTCATTATCATTATGATTATTCAAATTAAGAGCCCCTCAGTTCTCAGAGTTCACCCTAGGGTATAGCACTGAGAAATGGAAATCAGTTTTCTGAGACAGAACCAGCAACTTAGAATTCATTAAAGCCTAGGCTGGCCTGCAGATGTCATGTGCTACCTCCTATGTGCTTCTTGACAAAAGAAGCAGTCAAAGAAAATAAAGCAAAGCCAATTTAACAATATAAGTCTGTTCTTGCATACCATTGCGTCTTTTCTCCACCCGGTAAGCTCTGTTCACCTGGATGGAGGTTATTCGTGCTTACTTGTGTTTACATGCTTCCTTCCATTCTATAAAGTCTATTGTGAGTAGGCTCAATGAAGTCCGTAGTGAGACTCTTGCCTACAGTATGAGGTACGTATACAGTTCCGTAACCACTAATTGCAGGAAAGGCATTTGGATGAGAAAACCTCATCATTTCATTCTGTGGCACAGCCTGAGGCCTAGAAGTATGGGGAATGGGGCGGATGAAATTTGGGGTGAGGGGTGTTGTCCTTCTGTACCTCTCCTTCTGCTATAACAACCACTTCCAAACAATAGCTACTTGGAGAGCTCTGCTCATTAAAGTCCAGGAAAACCAAGGGTTCAATTAGCACCTCAGTTGCAGCACTGGCTCCTTCTGCTTCTCACCAGGATGGAATTATTAGGATAATTTTCCCAACAGCCATGGTGCCCAGAGAGGTCTGCCGCTTAAACTGGCAGGTGCAGTTAAATGTCTTGACACACACACACATGTGGGAGTCTATGGCAGCTTGTGCCTCAGGCAGCAGTCGCCAGCCCTCCACCAGCCTTCTCGCATGTTCACAGACAAAAAGGTGATCAGATAGGCAGTGACAAAGGCAGCTGCGAAGACTCCGGTGGCAAGGGAGATGGGCTTGTTATTCTAGGCTGAGGAAACTCAGGAGAAAGAAGTGAGTAAAATGCAAAGGAGTAGTCATCCTTGGAAACAACTGTAGACCCAACACCCTCAAGTAGTTTGTAAGCTGAAAATCTGACCCCTTGTTAAGCTCTGAACATCGTTCTTACCGATTGTGGGACTTGGCTGGATTTATTCCACATCTGCAAACAGTGGGGAAAGATGAGGGACTGAGGGAGGACCATCATCAACACTCTGAGAAGATAAATGCTTGGTTTTGGGGGGTTGTACTTGCACAAACCTATATTGTATTAATATTCTTTTTTTTCCCTACCTTTTCTATCTTGCCATCATAATCACAATTTTAAAAGCATAAAATTGCAATTTTAAAATGGTAAAACATAAAAAGTAATACGGCCATTCTGCCCCACGCTGTTTTAATCCTATTATTCCACTTTCAATATCCTGTGGAATTCTACGGTTTGTAGTTTACTGAGGCCAAAGAGCTCTCTGGCTGAGATTTCTAAATGCCCTCCCTAAACTTCAAACCCCAAGATTCCATAAGATGTTGAAAGTGGAATGATAGCACTATAACAGTGTAGGGGAAAATGGCCTGTGTATCACAATAAGGGAATCATAGGAGATAGCTTTCCATGAAACAAAGGGTCAGTTCAATGAGAGCTCAGCCTGGCACCTTAAATGCATAAAATAAACTAAAATACCTTCACCATGCAGCAGGTTGCGGGGAGCAGGGCTACCACACAGAAGACCCTCTCCGCATCCCAGCCTGTCATGTTTTAACCGCTGACAGAATGTACAAAATTAACTTCCTCCCCAAAACTACAGCAGGTTCAAAAAGGTCCTGGTAGATATTGAAAACAGATTATTCATCTGATTTTACAATAATTGCGGTAGTCTCCTCACTGATTCAAAGCTGCTGGTGCCTTTAAAGCTCTTCAAAACCATCTCTGTATAAACTACCTCTGAGAGCAGAGTTTGAAAAGTTCGTTTTTGAACTGCAGCTCCCAAAATTTTGTAGCCCATAGGGCCGCTGACTATGATGGCTGGGAGATTCTGGGTGTTTTATTTGTTTGTTGTTTTTCCTCCTGGGAGTTGGAATCCAAAAAGTAATTTTGCTGAACTCTGCTCCTTAGGTACTATGACTTGGCAGCTGAAGACCTTGATCCTTGGTTTCAGGGGGGAGGCTGAAAGGGTGTTATTTTGCATTGGAATCTCTTCCCTGATAAGGCATGGACATCTCTCCTGCGGCCTTTTGTGGTGTTTGCAAAATGAACTTTATATTAGAAGGCCTGTTGGTTCTGCTGCTATTATCAGCATCATTATTAGAGGATTTATATACTTCTCCTCAACACAAGCTTTTAAAGTAGCTAGCAAACAGTTAAAAAATATACAATTAGCAGTTTAGTGGCACCACTACTTTCTTCCAGTTCCCACTAAGGTAGATAATTAGGGCAAGTTGCCCTACAGTGCAAGTGCTAAATAAATAATAAATAGTTGTAAATTACTTGAACAGATAAAGACATCTGAGCACTATGGTACAAAGAAATCTGAATTGGAGGAAGATGATCTTAGATGTGGGCAACATGCAGGGTCTCCAGACACACAAACACACACACACTCCGAAAACAATTTCACTGAGAAAACATTTTTCCTGCAGGAGTAAGGTGTTTCTAGACATAGGGCCTTTCCACACTACACTGTTATAGTGCTATCATTCCACTTTCAACATCCTATGGAATTCTAGGGTTTGCAATTAGGAGGGGCCGTTAGAATTCTCAGCCAGAGAACTCTTTGGCCTCAGCAACTACAAACCCAGAATTCCACAGAATGTCAAAAGTGGAATAAAAGCACTATGACAATGTAGTACGGAAAGGCCCTATAGTGATTCTTCTTCAAAACAAGGCATAGGACTCCACCCTCTTGTCTTGTCTTCTTTACCTAGCCAAATTTTGTTTTATAGAACTGGACATGGGTTTCTGGCTGTTTTGAGGTTTGTGGGGGTGGATAATATGGCCCACAATAGGTCCTGGGAGAGATTTGCCTCCAAGTCCAGGGCTCGCTCATCCCTGCTCCTCTCATTTCAGTGACAGTCAGTGATCAAAACCCTTGCCCCCTCCCCCACCTAATCTGGATCAATGGAGGAATCTCCAGTAACAGGGATGCCTGAGATCCTCTTGGTACTGCTAGGTTCCAGATTTTTAGATTCCAGCCTAAAAAACAGAAATATACTTACTGATTCCCTCTTTTCTTTCAACCCTGCAAATCATCAACAATGGGGAACGTGTGGCTGTTACAATCAAATGCTATGGCAAGCTTCCTGGCCATTGCTGAGTTATTTTAATTGCTGCTCCTGGTTTATTAATGCATTTTTGTTTACAGAGTTTGTTTTTGAACTTTGTGTGTGGTTTGTGACTTCACTAGCTGCTTCCAGCCTTGGAAAGTTGGATTTAAAAAGTTTCAAATGGATTAATTCACCCAGCCAACTTCATAAATGTGCCGTGTTCCAAAATGTTTGGAGAAAAGGCCCTCGATTCATGATTGTTTCTTTTCCTTTTTCAGACTTGCACTTAGCCGCTGAACTGGGGAAGACATTGCTAGAACGCAACAAGGAACTGGAGGATTCTCTACAACAAATGTATGCAACCAATGAGGAGCAAGTACAAGAGATAGAGGTACTTAGTGGCAGGCCCTGGTGAAGCACAAGCTGATATATAGCCCAAATCTGTTTTTTTGCAACTGGTGCGTACTGAGCATGGCTGTGAAAATACATATGCCTGTTCTAGTCAGAATTTGCAATGCTGTGGTGTGGTCAGCAGGAGCTGCAGCCCTAGAGCTGTGTTATTAGGGGGAGGGGAAACAAGCTCATATGGAAGGGGGCTGAAACAGAGGTGGATTAAGGCTTGCAAGAACACAGCAGTTCAGTGAGGCAGTGTTGTACCCAACAGGGAAATCCTCCCACCCCATATGTTTTCATTTGAACAGCTGCTTTAATAAGGGTCACTTTGAGATACGTTGAGCCCCTGATTAGTTTTGTGCAGATCTCTGGAAATGGGGTGAACTTGTTCTCTCCACACAATGGATCTATTTTTCCTCACTGCTCACCAACGCTATATAAAAATCTTAGGATTTAAAAAAAATTAATAATAGCTTGCTTTGTTTTTAAAGTAATAAGTTTGGCAAAGAGGATGGGAATTGCAGTCAGAGAAGGGGGATTTTTACATTTCCAGTTTTTCTAAAGCTCTTTAATATTTTTTTAAAAAAAGGTAAAGCCCCCCAAATTTTTGATTTTGAGAGGGAGATTGAGTTTTCTCTATGAGAAATGTTTATGAGAAGATCTTAAAAGAAGGGATTGAAGGAAATAAAATTTTCCCCCTTATTCAAGATTCTGTTGCTAGGCCTTTAAATCTGAAATACCAGCTTCAGAACAGACTTCAGGTGATCATGTTTTCCCCACAACGTACAGCCAGCAGTATTCCTGTATACTGAGATTCTTGGAAATATAATGATGATGCCAAGAGAGGCTGGTAGAAGATAGTTCTAATGGAGGCTTGGGCAGCTGTAATCCATGCAGGGGTGAGTTTTACTTCCATACCAGGCCATGACACATCATTTTAGGCCATAAAATTAGCCAAGATTTACAATCAGAAATCCCTTCTAGTTGTGTCCTCCACAATAGGTTTGTGGTGGCTCAGGGGCTTTGAAGAGGGTTGCAGGTTTTTCTTGAAGTTAACACATCACTCATAGAAGCCTCCAAAAACAGCATGTGCATGTGCATTTTGAGGTGAAAAGCAACTGATTTTTTGAAAATGAAGAGTCCATCCGGTTGCCAGAATGAAAGTTAGAGAAGGCTTTAATGCTTGTGTAAAAAAGGGGATTTCAGCAGGCGTTATTTGTCAAGCGACCACATAACAAGAACCACCTGCTAAAATTCTGAGACTGATAGAGTAGGATGCCAGAGGTCACCATGTGGGTTTCCATGGCCAAGCAGGTGCTCAAACCCTGGTCTCCAGAGTCATAATCCACTGCTCAAACCAAGACACCATACTAACTCTCAGACTGGTCCTGTACTCCTGTTAGAAGCAACAATATGCAAATTAGGGTTATCACACAGTTAAATAGCTCACAGGCAGTTAATTGTTTCTATTTTAATTTGTTAACTGATTAATAGTTTGATTAAGAATCTGCATAAATGTGCACGTGAACATTTTTCAATGGGGAAAACCACTGTGTTTTGTTCTTTGGCTGTGCATGAATATCTGAATGTACTGTCTTAGAAAGGATTGCTCCCCTAACAAAACAAAGGATCGATTTATTTTCTAAGATTTCTGCTGCCATCTTGAGTTTCTATAACTTCTTTTTTATATATCCAAAAAGAGAGAGAGAGAGAGAAGCAACAGTACATTTTAAAAATGTGTTCCTTAGCTAATCAGGGAGGCACACTTACTTAATCAGAAACTTCTAATTGATTCATCTCTTCCGTTTTTCAACCAAACATCATTGAAAAATGGCACCAGTGAGTGTTTTCATAGCACTATGTTCCCAATGTTTGGTGAGATTCTTACCCTTTTATCTCTTTTTTTTTTCAGTATTTGACAAAGCAGCTGGAAATGTTACGGCATATGAATGAACAGCATGCTAAAGTCTATGAGCAGCTGGATATGACAGCTCGAGATCTCGAACTAGCCAATCAGAAGCTTGTGCTAGAGAGTAAAGCATCTCAACAGAAGATACAATGGTAATTCTTCATTGAGGTAGATTTACACAGCTATGATTTCTAAATTGAGATAACCTCTTGTCACCGCAGAATGCAGTTCTGTGTGGATCAGCATGGAAAAAGAAAGCAGAAAGCAAAACTATGTGACTGCAACCCAAAGTCAGCAATTAGGTTGCAGTCATAAAGCTGTGATTTTAAAAATTCCACCCCAGGCCAAAAAGCAAAAGATTATTAGCCTGTGTTGCCACATTCCTGACAGGACAGTAGCAGACTTGTATTTTTGAACACAAGCCTTTTTTAGGTGTTTGGAAAGGAAGATGGCTAAGGTTGCATCTCTAGCAGATCCCCAAGATTTTTTTAAAAAATCATTCACAACTCAGTCAGAGTTATTCGGCTTCAAAGGACAACTGAGACAGTCGCCCTATATTCATAATGTCCACTGGGTATGACATGGATAACATGGAGTGGAATGCAAGATCTGTCTTCCAACAGGGAAATCATTTTTCTTCCTCTGTTGGAAGAGCAGTTTTAAAATTTGTAAGCTAGCTGTCCAATTAGGGTGAATGGGGATGGACAGACAGATGAACATTTGATTAGGGGAATTTTTATGTCCTACACTTTGCACTAGACTCCTTTAAGATGCCTTAATGCATCATGTTCTGAAAGGATATTTCAGCACATACTGCTTCATACTTCATCCTAGACAACAGAATGAACATGCTCCCACCAATAGCATATTTGCTGGGTTAAGTTATGCAGGATGCAGAAAGCTAGATTTTCAGAATTTCTGAATGATCATTTGGTGCTGATGTGTGATGGTTGCCTCTGTGTGAATGACAGTAAGAAAAGATTTCAAGTTTATAGGCCAGAAATGTGAGGACATCTGAATACAATTCAGTTTAAGGGAGTATGCAGATGTTCTCCAGACTAAGATTTCCTGATAGTTATACCTTGGGGAGGTAGGTATGTGGCTTGACTAATCCCCAGCACAGCTTGGAAGAGTTACTTTTTTGGACTACATTTTCCCAGTTGCCCAGCCAACATAGGCAGGGGGCATATTAGGTGAGGGATTCAAGAAATTGTAATTGTACCCTCTCACAAAAACAAAAAACTTTTTTCAAACTCTGATAGGCAATATTTTCCCTGCCATAACAGTTAACCTCTTTGTTATTGTGGACCTTCAAGTCATTTCTGACTTATGGTGACCCTAAAGCTATGTGGTTTTCTTGGCAGAATATTTTCAGAGTGGGTTTGCCCTTTCCTTCCTGTGAGGCTGAGAAAGCATGGCTTGCCCAGAGTCACTCAGTAGGTTTCTGTGGCCAAGCAAGGATTTGACCCCTGGTCTCCCAGTGTCTTAGTCCAACACTAAAATCACTACATTGCACTGGCTCCCAGTTAACATGTATCCATCTAAAGAACATCTAGCATTCTGTCTTCCTTTTTTTCTTTCCTGCTCCGTTCCTCCCTTCCTCTTTGGACTTACAGCCTGACAGAAACCATTGAAGGGCTTCAGAACCAAGTAGATGAGCTACAGAAGCAGGTGGAAGAGTTGCAGAGCTTAGATCAGCTGCGTGTCCGCCGAGAGAAGAGAGAGAGGCGCCGAACCATCCATACTTTTCCTTGTCTCAAGGAGCTGTGCTCAAGTCCTAGGTATTCTACAAGAGGGGGAATGAAATTAGGAGCAGAATTAGGAGAGTAACTTCTTTGTGTTAAATGTTCCAATTTGCTCATCCATTAATTTATAGAGGTAGTAAATGTTAATGATGTGCCAATTACTACTTTTGTCAAAATTTGACCCCTCCCCAGCTCCCTTTTTCCTGTCCAGCTGTACTTCTCAAAATGTGAGTTTAAGAATGACTCCTAGTTTTGCAACAAATCACAGAATCAAAGAACTATCAAATTCAGAATTATCAAATTCTGATCCATTGCAGGGGAAACTTAATGCCTTACTATGTGAGGAGCTGAGAATATCTCCATAAGAGATATTTTGAGAGCTCTGTGTAAATAATCAATAAACCAAGCAGCAAAAACAACCCATTAGCTCTAGCAAACAAAATTTCTGTGCTTGAAATGAAAGGAAGATATTAAGGCCATAAGCTAACCCTAGGCAAAAAGCTGTTCAGTGCCTACAAAATATGTCCCCTATACACTTTAGGGCTCTGTCTGTTGCCTTACAGAATTTGTATTTGGACTTTGTAAGTCACATTGACTTAAGCCATTTCCGCACTCCACTGTTATAGTGCTATTATTCCACTTTCAACATCCTATGGAATCCTGGGGTTTCCAGTTTAGGGAGGGGCCTTTATATTCTCAGCCAGAGAGCTCTTTGGTCTCAGTAAACTACAAACCCCAGAATTCCACAGGATGTTGAAAGTGGAATAATAGCACTACAACAGTGTAGGGTGGAAATGGCGTTAGAGCAATTAGAGAGAATTTACAGTACACCCTCTTCCTGCTCAAAAATTCCAAGTCTAGAATGAACTGGAGCAAAGGAGAGGTGGAGCAATACATGGACCCCACATAAGGGACAAGGAAGAAGATATGCACACAAGAGACAACCCAGGGCTTGTTTTCAATATTATAAAATATGAGAGGGAGATGCTTTATTCCAGTGGGACTGTGCTTCTCCCTATGCTTGTGTTATAATCATCCTCCTCCCACTCACTCTGGAAAGCTTCAAAGTCTTTTTAGAGAACTATCTTTTAAAGACTTGGAGACAAATATCAGACCCGTGGTGGCACATTAATTTTTTGTTTTGTTCCCATAGCCTCTAGTCAAATCCAGATCAGTTTAGCAGGCTGATGTAATGGTTCAAACAGCATCCTAGAAAATCAGAACAAGCTCTCTACAGCACATCCAGCACTGCTGCATTAGATCTGTATGCTTTGCTATAAATGTTACAGTGGACCGTGTCTGTAATATACACAATGTCTTTTTGGTTCTTCTTGTTCATCATCTTCGTCGTCCTTCAAATCTTTTCTTAAAACAGGGAGGGAATGAGGGAGATGGACCCAGGTGGCTTCTGTTGCTTCCTGTAGAGTGGAGGGGAGTGAGAGGAGGTATAACCAGTAGGCCTTGTGAGATCCCAAGGGCATTTTGAGGCCTCTGCTCCCTGTCAAACATCTCATTCCACCCCTGCTGGAAAAGAAAATTGGAATTAAAAATTAATTTACTTGGAAGCTGCCAGGAGTGGTAATTTTGCTGTAAAGAGGGCACTCAACCTTCTTCCAACAGCCCCAACAAACCAGAATTGGAAATACAATTCTGGACATTAGAAGTTGTTATGTTTTCACATTTGTGAAGGTGATGCATCCCACAGTGGGTCCTGGGGGATGGAAAATAAGAATACTAGTAACATATCCTGCACATAGAACAAATTGCTCAACCCATTCCAGAGTTATCAGCGGGAGTGTAGCTACAGGAGGGGAACAAAATGAAGGCATTGCCTCCCAAATAAGAAATCTATCCCTCAACGTGTATTTTTTCCCCCTCAACTCTCAAAGTTTTAGCGTTACCTAATGTAAAACTACAGCTGAATGTTTAGAAGTGGTTTCCCAGCAGAGAAGAGGCCAAACCTCTTAACAGTTGGGTTGGCTCCTCCTATGTCTCGTAGTAAGCAGGACAAAGAAAGATCTTCTGGTGTTACCATGTGGGGGGAGCAACTCCCTGGAAGTCAATCTTTTTCATGCCTGCAGCTCAGAGATGATGTGCTCAGCTGAGCTCTGAGACCTTCGTTGCTACAAATTGCCATTTTTGTTCTTCCCTTTTTTTCTGTCTCTGTTCTTTCTCTTCTTCAGAAATATGGGCTGTGGGGGGGGCAGCTGCTGGGCTCCCAAATCAAATAGCCTGGAAGGCACCACTCTGCAGCACATTAGGCAGTCTGGGTGACCTTTAGGACCTCCTAAGGCTCTCAGTCCCCTCTTTATTGGAATCTTTCCAGGAGGGCATAGATGAGGGCCTTGGGTCTGTCGTAGATCGCAGGCATCACCTCACAGTTGCCCCATGGGCAAGGGACCAGGATGGCATCCTATCCACGTGTGAGGATATTTCTTAAGGGACTTTTGGTACACTGTAGGAGGTGGCAGTAACGTTTCCCTTCCTGGGACCCGCACACACTGCCCTGAAGGCACTGGCAATTCCAGCATCCAAACTTCTAATGGAAATCTCCCTGAAACACCTGCCCCAGAAGGCCCTCTTTCTGCCAGTTGTCAGCTTGGCACGCAGAGTGTCTTGAGTTAGGAGCCCTTCTCAGCACGCAAGGAGTTCTGTGTCATCAGGCATGACTCCGTGGTGCTTCAAATGGATGTAACTTCCATCCCTGAGGTGAAGTCCATCTTCTGCGGGGCACATTCATCTCCTTCCAGGCACACTGTAAGGCCAAGGGAGCATCCACTTCCACCCTGAGCAGGTGGATCAAGTCCCAAGTTGCAGCCTGCTGTGAGATTCTAAACCGTCCACTTCCAGAGGAGGTTCTGGTGCAACCCACCAGGATTACAGTCACACTGGCTGCTCTGCCAAACAATGCTGCCTTAGTGGAGATCTGCAGAGTGGCCACATGGAAGTCATCCTCCATGTTCCTGAGACATGATAGGCTAGACATCTTTCAGTCACCTGAGGCTGCCTTAGGGCAGAGAGTATTTCAGCAGGTGATTAATATTTAGGAGGGTTTTGGCAACAGGTGATGGATCCCTAGAACAGCAGGACGCCAACCCTACCCACCCTAAATGGGGGAGGCTCTAACAAGTCCAAGTTGTTAGGAGGTTCATCCCTTTCTCTGCTGGGAAAAGAAACATTGGTCTTACCTGTGATGCGTTCATTTCCAGCAGATAAGGAATGAACCTCATTGCCATCCTGTGGGTACTGGAGTAACAATGCCAGAATATCAGAATGCATATAGTTACCCTCTGAGGGCCGCAGGGCCCCACAGTTTGTGGGCTGCCATTCTTTACAAGTGTTCAGTTACACAGTAGTCCCTGTTAGGGACAGTGTTCATGACTGTTGATTATGGATATATTAATAAATGATTTAACATTTCTCTTTTATCTTTGGAGCATCTTTTTTCTTGGCTGTTTAAGAACTCACTTCCAGGGGGTTGCTCCCCCCACATAGTAACACCAGAAGGCCTTTCTTTATCCTGCCTACTAGGAGCAGTGGGAGGAACCAACCTAATTGTTAGGAGGTTCGTCCCTTATCTACTGGAAATGAACATATCACAGGTAAGACCAACATTCCTTTTTAAGCATCCACAAGAAAAGGACAAGCAGAGTTCCCAAGGGAATGGGAACACAGCAGATAAAAGAGTTGTAGAGGTGAATGGTTTTTAAAGTCTCACTCTCTGCAGTGCTAGAAATTTGGGAACTGAAAGAAAATTTCATTGGAGGGGCAAAATTCTTATTTGGAAGGACAGTGTGCTCTTTCCTCCATCCCATAGCTATATTTCTGGTTATCAGGCTACCAGTGTATACTAGGGTAGTCCTACCATAGTGGCAACAGAATAGATTGCCACAGAAATAATTATCTGCACAATTTCTCAGTCTGAAGTCTTTTTTTTTCAAGCCTAGAAATTGCTGCCAGCCCAGTTTATTTTAAGAAATGTGTAGATTTGAAAAAATGCTTTCATAGCCCTTTGCTCTTCCTTTTCAAGCTAAACCAGATGCCTGAAGAAAAGAGGCATACGTTTCCCGCACCATAAGCTTTCATAGCTCATTCAGCAAGCTTTCATTTCAGAAACTGCCTGTACTCTCTTCCCACTCACCCCAAATAAGAGGGAAGCCAGACTATATAGTAGCAGCTTCTTTTCCACTATGTTCGGCTTCTCTCAATCTTCCCACCACCACCCTCCCACCATTCTCACAATCAGTCTTAATTTGTGGGTGAGGAAGAGGAGTTGGGAAGACATAGCACAGACGAGAATGCTACCTCATGGTTCAGCTGTAGAAATAAGGCTTTCTAGGCCAAATGGTGTGTCCCTGCTGCTGTTGACTTTTTCTCCTTTGTCCATGAAGCAACCTGTGCCCAACAGCAGCTGGGACCCAAAATCCACTCAGAGGCACTTTAGTACAGAAAACAGATAACAGCTGCTACGTGTCTTTATGGTTGCCAGATTGAATACTGGAGCGGGTTCCTTTACCTTTATTGGTTGTGTAGAAGAGAGCATTTCAGCAGATGCTGCTTATCATATGAGGCAGTAACAAGCATCAACTGGTAAAGTTCCTTCTTTTGTGCAGCCATTAAAGGTACAGGAGCCCTCTCCAGTTTTCAGTCTAGCAACTCTTACCTGTCCGTATGAAAAAGTGACACTTGGTTTCATCCTCTAAGCTTGAGATTTACAATAAGCAGGATTCAGAGTAAAAATAGGGGAACACTTAATGGAATGCCTTCTCCCACCGCTAAAAAACCCCACTGCTCCTAGAAAAATAATGCATTGATTAGGTGTCTTACTTGTTAATTTTTTGTGTGTGTATCCTTTTATTTGATTATTTAGTTATATTTGTTCTATTTAATTATAAGATACTTTGAGTCCCATTCACTGGAGATAGGCAAGGTGTAAATTGAAATAATAACAACAACAAGGATTAAGTATACATTTCCATGGGATGAGAAGTGCATGTAATGTCTAGCAAACCCTTTTCTTTTGTTAAAGAAAATTACCTCATCCACTGGACGTACAAATCTACATACCTACCTAGGAATCAATAAGTATTAATTTGCTAACAGCTGGGTTCTTTTTGTTATTTGCTTTGTTTCTTTTCTGGACACCAGATATGAGGATGCGTTCCAGATACACAGCTCTTCCATGGAGTTTAGTCAGATGCCCTTGGAGCGTGAGAATGAGCGATTGCAAGCAATGGTGAATTCCCTCAGGTCCCAAGTCAACCAGGAGAAACAGCGGAAGGAGCGGGTGGAGAGAGAGTACACATCCGTCATCCAGGAGTACTCAGACCTTGAGCAACGAGTATGCGAGATGGAGAGTTGCAAGCTGCGCATTAAAGAGCTGGAAACAGAGTTACTGGAACTCCAGCAAATGAAACAAGTCAAGAAGTATCTCCTCAGCAGAGAGGACAACCTGTCAGAAGCACTTCTGGAACCATTAAACAATGCTCCAGAAGCTGACTACATTGACCTATCTGAAGAGGAAGGAGGAAAAAACCATGACTCATCCATGGCAGCTTCTCCAAACCATCCTGTACGGAAAAGCTGTAGTGACACAGCCCTAAATGCCATTGTGACCAAGGATGCTGTGAGCCGCCATGAAGGCAACTACACGCTCCATGCCAATAATGTGCGCAAAAGGGGGATGTCAATCCTTAGGGAGGTGGATGAACAGTACCATGCCCTGCTGGAGAAGTATGAGGAGCTCCTCAGCAAGTGCCGGCAGCACAAGGACAGTGTGCGTCATGCTGGTGTCCAAACCTCCCGCCCCATCTCTCGGGACAGCTCCTTTAGAGACTTCCGGGGAGAGGGCTATGAGCTAGATGAGCTCAAGACAATGGAGAAGAGCCTTAGCAAACACGTGGAGGCTGTGGACAAGAGATTAGAGCAGAGTCAGCCAGAGTACAAGGCTCTCTTTAAAGAAATCTTCTCCCGGATCCAAAAGACAAAAGCAGACATCAATGCCACCAAGGTGAAAAAGAAGAGCAGTAAATGAATTCTTTTGTTTCACTTCAGCGTCAAGCTCTTATCTTTAGCCCCAGGACTCATTGCATGGCTTCTTGCCTCCAAGACCTGGAAGCTTCTTGTGTTGATGTCTTAGGAAAAGGAGCCTTTGCAATGTTTTGGGAGAGGGAAGAGCCCAGGTCACAAGTCAAAAATGCAAGGAGTCTTGCAGCACTTTAAGGAACAGCACATTTTATTAGTGCATGCCCTTTAACGGACTACAGCCCATTTAGTCTACAAAACTCTGTGCTATAATAACATGTGTGCATCTTTAAGATGCCACAAAACCTTTTTTTTTTTTTTTTGGCTGTACAGCATCCTAAGATGGCTCTCCCAGAAATTTTTTGAATGAGTGCTCCAAGCTGCCTGGGTCCCTGAATGTGCTGCAAAAGCAAGATGTTGTTGTAGTTGATAATCCAAGATTTTCCAAAGAATCCTTCCCCATCACTACAGCAGCTACAAGTTACAAATAGGAGTAGTTAGACCAATGAATCACAGCCTCACCTTCTCCCACAGCCACTGTTTGCTTTTCTTCAACAACACAGAATGAAGCTCTTACTGTGCCCTGGAATGTCCCAGACAGAATAAGTAAAAAGGAAAAAAGATTTCACTTTCCAGAGGCAACATTTGCTCATGCAGTCTTTCTATTCTCTTTTCATATTTCTTTTCTTCCTGTGAAGAACCTACATGGTGCATCAGCAAGACTTTTAACTGAACTGCTCTCTTTCATGGACGAGAGTATGTTCTTCCTGTTGAAGCCATTCTCTTATTGGTCAGGTTTTTCAATATTTACAATGCAAGTTCATTGCAACTGGAAAAACTTGAAGCGAAATGTCAGACTGATTGGTGTCGCATCTTCATCAAGCGTACTTAATTGTTCTGCTTGTAGAATACAGGCCACAGGGAACATAACATTTACATTTCCTTCAGTATTTTAGTTCAGTAAGCAAGTTGTCATTGCTTTATTCATATAACCTGGACCTCCCTAAAAGCCAAACAAGAAGTGCTATTAGTGGCTTGGAAAGACACCCTCTTTTTCATTTGGGTGTTGGTTTTCCATGCCTTGCTGTTCACATGATTATTCCTTAACTGTCTTTTGTGGCTGGCTCCTAAGACATGATGTGCATGGTCTTGCAAAAACTAATAGTGATGACTCATGTAAGTAGGAATACATCAGCAAAACACAGCAAATCCAGTAGTTACCACTAACACTAATATTTACCATACTGTTCCACATACTCACTTATTAGTTAGTCAACCCCCCATTGTCAAACTGCCTTCCTAAAGGCTCTCTGTACACCATATATATTATATAAATACAGTTCACATACATATAACACATACCTGTACACAAAAAGACTCTCTCCAGTCTCAGGAATCATCAGTATCCATTTCACAGAAGTACAAAATAGGGCTCCTTGAGACACATACTATTAAGTGGAATTTAGTTACAGTCACTTGCATATGTGAAGATAAGCAGTATTATATTTCACTAGGTTTAGGGTACACATGCCAGAATTCTCACTTGTGTGGGAACAACAGTAGCAACAGTTATTTACTTACCAAGCAGTATTATACTTGAAGTAATTTTGGACCTGTTTTTTGTTTTAGTTGTACCTGAATAAAATCCAAACTGTGTAGGGTTTTTTCTGGAATTATGCTAGCATAAATGAGATTTCAGTCTGCCATTTAGTTCTTTTCAGCATATGACCTTCGTGTCCTCTCATTTTCAGGCATGGTTCTGTCTTTGACTATAATCTTGAAACCACATTCTTTCGAGTAGGAAGTCGAAAGCTGCTCTGGGTTGGAGGTCAAGGCTCCTTACAGAGGACTCTTACAGCAGCAGTTATTATGACTTCTGCCTCTAGGTTGTGTATTCACATGTCATTATTCTAGATGTGGTTTTGACCTGAAGTCAGTATTGTGAATTAAGTAAATACAGGGTAAGAAGGCAATCATGTGGGAGGTCAGTATTTAACGCAAACAGAATGAGCATTTCCACTCCTCCATCACCAGATTGTCAGATCATTATGTGTTTGCTATGTTCTTGCCATAGGAAGTTTTCTGGGGTCCTTGTGTTCAGCCAATTGAAGTTGTTTTTGTAATAATGTGAAAGTACTTTTGAGTTAACCTGCCCTGGAGACTCTTGTCTTGAATAGATTCTTCCTCTACTACTTAATGCCAAAACTTCTTTTGTACCCTTGATGTGGCCCAACTTTGAAGTATTGGGAGCCATACACATGATTGTGGCTACCATTTTGGTAACCATACAACAAACCTTCATGCCTTACAGTGAAATCAGTAATCTGTAAAAATAACAAAGGAAGTTGGTTTTCTCAGAGCATTTATCTTGCTCTGTGTTGCTGTCATCATAGCTGCTGGTGTATTCATTAATTTTCTTTGACTACCTTTTTACTAAGGGACTTTTGAACCAGTGTTTGCTCTAAAGTCATCTGTTTGTTGCATCAGTATTTGGGGTGGGCGTGGGCCATTGCTATCATTCTTGGTTTCAAACACTGTTAATGTGCAAACCAGCATCCCAGTTTAAGTGTAGGATACTTAAAATTAATATATTTAAAAATGCTTTATTCTCTTCTTAAATAAAAAAAGAAACACCAGTATTCTAAACACTGACATTTCTTGTATGTATTTCTTTGCATTCCAGAAACATGCTTGGTTGCTTTGAATGTTCAGCATGATTTAGGTCATGAAAATGCTTTAGGCATGATAGAAAGTGAAGGAAACACTAGAATGGACGTCTTGCTCTTGTTATTTATTACATAACAGATATTTCCTGCATCTGTGGAGAAAGGATTCACCCTCTGTATTATTAAAAACCAGCCCTTTAAACACATAGACATTCTAAATGCTCCAGTGGCCAGAAACATTTTTAAGCATCTTTGCAAATGTCAGTTTTAATTTTTAACAGGCTCCAGAGTAATTACTTATGCAAGCAACAACATATTAACACAGCTTAATAAAGGAACAGCTGTGCCATATTGTCAGTACAGAAAAATGCTGAGCATATCATATCTTTGTCCAAAAATAATACTGGCTTTATTATGTACATAATATATTGAATTCACCTTTACACACACACACACAAACACACTTACATGCATATACACATCCGTCTTCCTGCTTTTGTAGCATATCCGCATATTAAGTCTTCCTGGCATATTACCAAAGAGCTTAATCCTCAAGATGAAAATTAAAACTTTACATCAGTTGGAATGGGGAAGGGGGGTGGACAAATTCCGTTATGTTCTGGAACAGAATTTATTAGGACTTACCAAATTATTAAGTAACATTTTGAAGGTGAGGGGGAGTAGAGTAGTGTAGCGCACATGACCCTCCCTGGATTGCGCAGCCGTGCAAGGTTCAAAGTGTGAGATGCTGGGAGGCAAGAACCAAGCCAGTTCTGGTCTTCGAGGATGCAGTTTATTAAACAAAGAAGCAGCAACAAGAAAAACGAAAGGCACACAAGCATACATACACTCTGACTCCATCGGAAAGGCAAAGTGGACGAAGAAGCAGGGTTCTCTTTCTTCCAATAGATTATATAGGCTTTTTGTACGTGAGTGGCAAAACGGGCTGCCAATCCATCAACCCACCGTGCCGAAACGGGCAGGAGTGGGGCTACCCCTCCTCGGACGTCAGTTACCGAGGCACCCATGGGCCAGGTGCATGATAGGCTCACGGCCAAATCTCATTACCTGCCTGAAACAGCAGCGGACGGTCTCTAATCAGGCTTTGCTCTCCCCTCACCGTACCGGACGAAGCACCCATCGTTAACATTCCTTGGCTATTCTCGCAGGACTGCAGCATACAGGGCAGCCTGACCTAGCAACACAACAGCATGAGCTAACGCCCAAAATATGTCAGTTAGTGTGAAAGCAGGCTGACCTGAAATGTGTGAGTGTGTAACACAGGGCCTACCCAGAGGGTCTCGGGCCCAACAAGTAGTAAACTCAATGGATATCCTGTGAAAATACCTTTCACTACCAAACAATAATATGCCACTTCTTTTCCTTGTAGCCAGAATTTTCACTTGTTACAGCCCCTTCTTTATGCACGAACAACTTACAATCATCTGAGGCCACCTCCTTCATGAATACAATTTCATGATTGGACATTTCTTTTATATGCCAAAACGGTTCTACCTGCCCTCCATTCTATCAGTCTTAGGCCATTTCTGCACCATACTGTTATAGTGCTGTTATTCAACTTTCAACATCCTATGGAATCCTGGGTTTTGCAGGAGAGGGGCATTTAGAATTCTCAGCCAGAGAGCTCTTTGGCCTCAGTAAACTACAAAGCCCAGAATTCCACAGGATGGTGAAGTGGGATAATAGCACTATAACAGTGTAATGTGGAAATGGCCTTAGACATCTATCTCACTTTCCAAGAACCACAGGTTATCACTACATCCTGTCACATTCTTTCACTTGTGGAAGAAGAAAATGGGCCATGTGAGCCACAGATGATAAGCTCATTTACCTTAGAGCACGTGTGTGTGTGTGTGTGTGTGTAAAATGAGCCTATATGATTCTATATGAGGGGGCACAAGTTGCACCACTGCCCTGAAAAAACCTGGTAAGTCCTCAGGCTACAACATCCATGCCTTGTTGACTGGAGAGGACAACTAAGGTAAATAGAGCTTCCAAAGTGCAAACATCATCTACGGAGATAAATAGCATTTAGGAAGTTCTGCAGTCAAACAGGCATACACAAAATAGAATGCAATTATCTACATGAAAGTAAGTCCCAAGAGCAGATAGGGATTGGCTTGCTGCCACTAGTTACCTTAATAGAAACAATCGTCTAGCAGAAGCAGATCTCAAGCTGCAGCCACATCTTTGCTCTCCCAGAGCATCCTTTGAAATCAAAAGATTAAGATCTTTTGTAAGTTGTAAGATCTTTTTCTTCTTTTCTGTACATGTGGGTGAAAGAAAACTTTTTAGTGAAGTTGAACGACTGCTTCATTAGCAAATCTGGTTTGATTTGGGCTCTGACTGAAGATCTTCCAAGAACATTATGGAATATGAAAATCAAATTAATACATGCCAACATAAACCAGTATAACGCTGGAACAACACAACCACAGTCACTATACAAGTGTTCATACCCATGACACTATCTTGAGTAATATGAATTGTCTCCCCCATGAAACTTTTAGAGCTGGAGTGTTGCCAAGAACCAAATACCTCCACTATGTTGGTGGGGTCCAGGAGATACTGTATGAGACATTCAGTAAAATAGTACATGCACATCTGGCAATCCAGTTGCTAGTGTTTTAAATTATCCTATGCAGTTTTGCGGTTGCCCCTAATTCCAAAGAAATAGCAAGGGTAAATTTCAAATTTGTTACCTTCAGCCCTTCCAAGTTCAGTAGTTAAAGGGATCTGCAAGTAGCTCAGTTTTCTTCTGATGAAACTTTCCCGCTTTATCTAGAAATCAGAATTATTCTAAAAGAAAACTATTACATTCTTGCCAAACTGGAAATGCCTATGCTTTATAAATATTTTAAAGATGCAATTCCGCATAAATCTTTTTAATACAAATATACTGTGATAGCTTCACGTTGAATATGAACATTTTCTCTTTTGATCGCATTCTTTTCCTTGTTAAGGGAGCTATTTTTAGGACTGAGGCCTCAAATCTGTTTGGCAGCAGAAACGTGACCAACATTCAGCTTCCATCTGTTAACGTTATTTACTGACCAAATCCGATGCCTACAGGCTTGCTGAAAAATAAATCGAATAGACTTCGGGGCGCGGGGGGCTTCTTGGTCTTGATTGGGATTAAAAAGGAAAAAACAACGACGGCGCACCGGGGTTCATTTTCGTGCAAGAGATCCAAGAGACTGGGCCGGTGAATGCCTCTTCAAAAATTGTACAACGCTCGAAAACAGCTTAAATACATAAAAGCAAACAGAAAGACTTCCTCAGTTTGATTTAACCATTTGCAATTAGACGCCAAAGGTTATTTTGAACAGAGCTCGCGGCTCAATTTGTTTTTGTTTTTCAAAGGCGGATTGTGCCAACCAAAAACGACCGAAGCAATAATGATTTTAACAAAATCACCACGGTCACTGTGGCCACTTCTGCACTACATCGTTGTAGCGCTATTATTTCATTTTTAACATCCTGTGGAACTCGGGGGTTTATAGTTTACTGAGGCCCCCTAAATGCCCCTCCTTCCACTGCAAATCCCAGGATTCCGTAGGATGTTGAAAGTGGAAGAATAGCACTAGAACAGCGGAATGCGGGAAAGGCCTGTACCACAGACAACCGCAGGCAGCCCAACCTCCTTCCTAATGTCCTTGAATAGTATTTTCCCTACCCTGGCGGGAGAGGGGGACCGTATTGTTTCCGGAACGTTGGAGACACGGCGCCGTTTGGCAGCCGGACTCCTTACAGAAGCTCCCCGTGCGCCCCAAGATGGCGGCGTGCGCTCTGCGCTCTCTCTGTCGGGCGGCGGTGCACCGGTCACGCTCTTCAGAAGCTGGGGGGAGTTTGTCGTGGGGAGCCCTCGCCTCCGGCCGTTCTGCCTCGAGTTCCGGATTCCGGAGCGAATACAGCCTGGACAAACTTTATCCGCCGCAGCAGAAAGGAACAGACGTGACAAAGGTTGGAAGGTGGGGAGGGGAGGGGGTAGGAGCAGGAGCAGATCTGTATGAAAATATAGAGAAGTGTGTCCCGTACGAATGAGCTGCTGGGCAGAGAGTTCCCCCGGGACAGAAATGAGAGCTGTCCATATTCGTCCAAGATATTATTGTATATGAGACTAGATAACAGTGTCTGAGTCCAAAAAAACTAAAGGCAGCAGGAAAGAGAGGATCGCGTCCTGTTTCTAAATCCAAGTAAATCTTGGATAGTATGAAATAAAAAATGGATCCCCTAATTCCGTATGTTTTTTCCGAAGGATGCCACTCAAGCCACGGGCCTATATTTCTGAATACTTCCGTGCAGCTTGGCCTGGTATTATTTTAAATATTATTGGTAAAGGTAATATTCTTTTAAAAAGGGTGGGGAGTGAGGGGGTAGTTTGTGTTGTTATTTTCTGCAAATCCATGCATGCTTGTCATGGGTGTTCATGCAAATCCATGCATGGAATCAAAATATTTGCAGCTGCAGCTCTTACTGGCTTTATTGACCTTTGGTACTGTGTTCCCAGGTTGTCTTAAGCAGCTTCCCAGTCACCATAACTGAGTATGATAAAAATGGACTATGTTGTGAGTTTGTTCACTGTAACATGAGTCTGATTCTGAACCCAGTGTACAAGAGTAGATGTAATGGACATCCCCAGGTGGTTGTGTTCTGCCCTTCCAACTGTTTTGCAATAAAGGGCATAACACGACAGTGGTGTTTTGTAGAATTATTTTGAAGCACTTTCATCAATATTCCACCTGAGCTACAGTTCAGAGCTGTGATAACTTATGGCCTTCCGGCCCTATCACTCCTTCGCCTCTTGTTATGTGAATAATGGACTGCATTACCATTAGAATTTACGTCGACAAGGCTATTTTTAAACTGGGAGTAGGAGGAATAAAAGTGTGGTGTTCATACAGAATTTAGACTCAAGACAGAGTTGGTACTGTGTTTAAAAGTGAACGTGATGGTGTCATACCTACAGTGAAATCATGAATTTCTCTACTGCTCTTGATAGATAACTGTCACTTTTGCCCGAGGAATGTTAAAAATGCCATCTCAGTGAGAATCAGAAAATGTTACAAGAATTTTAGATAATATGGTGGATATCTGTAAATTTTTATATCTCTGTGGGTTGTAGGAGCCAGAAGAGTTGTGCGGAATGGAAGGGTGCAACTGTTAATACAGTAGTGCTGGAATTTAGGAAAGTTTTTTTTTGTTCTATCGTTAAAATCTCTCATTCTGTTGTTGTGGAGAGATTCTGGGAGTTAGAGGCAAAAAATAACTTTATCAAGCTATATGGTCTAGGTCAGAGAAGTGAAGCTTGAGATCAGAGCATACTCTTGCATATACATATGAAACAAAATAAGATATTAAGGAGGGCGTTCCTTGTAAGAATAACTCATACAACAATTTTGTGTGTGGAAATCAGTAATTGCCTCTGTTTGAAGGTTTTTAACATGATGTACTAATTCTGTGAATGCTCAACAATCTTAGCAATTTATTGTTCCTTGTTGTTTGAAGGTTTCCTAGAATCTGGTGGTCTACATTTGATACCATAGGCAGAAGTCACCTGGAAAGTAATCTCATTGTGACTTTACTGTAGTGAAAAATTGGTCATGTGAATGGTGTCTGAGAAGTCAGAGATTAGAGGAATGAAATAAATTGAGTGCCTGAGAACCTAGTTGCTGTGTAAAGTAAAATTTGAAAGCAATAGACTCTGCTAGTGATCTTGCTGTTTAAAAAATATGCTGGTGTGATTATTTCCTAATTGTGCATTGAGAGGCTAATTTAATACAAAGATCTTGCAACTACAGTAAGTGTCATAACTCAGTTCTGTGCATCTCTTTTTTACAGGATGGAGCAAACCAGACGGTCCTTCACATTCCTGTGGGTGAGTCCAGAATACCTCCATTATAATTGCCTAGGCATTTGTCCATCTTGTTTGCCTGTAAACGTGCATTCTTTTGCAGGCTCGTTTCGAGCTAAGTACTACTGAACTTCATGGGATGCATTTGTGATTAACTAGACATGGGACACAAATTCTGAATCACTTAAACAGCGTTTTAATAGAGGATTGAGTTACTCAGGCAAAAAAAACTACATATAACAGACTAGCAAGTAGTCAAACTAGCAAAAAATTAATGAAATATGTCTTGTAATCCATATGCCAGCAGGAGACGTATATTTGCAAATGGTAGTTTATTAAAGTAAGGATCAGTGAGCTGCTTCGCACAGTTTCTCCTGTCTACTTCCACTGTCAGTCTTATATCCTTTTCCATCTGGCATCTCTCATATACTGAACACCCATGGTCTAAATTGGGGCAAAAATAGTTCTTTTAATAAGAAGTACAAACAACTTCCATTTCTGCCAGTGCAGGATGTATATGAGACATTCTCCCTGACTTAACAGAACCAAGCATTTTCCAAAGCTTTGTACAAATAGAGAAATCAGACAGTAAGCTATAATTCCATCTACATGTATGGAATTACAAAAATATAGAGATCTGTCAAACTGCTGGAGTTCAGTCATCAAGCTTCTATTAATTTAACCAGTGTTTTTTACCTCAAAATTAGCATGGTCCATCCTTAAACCAGCCTCTCCAGAACTACCAACTTTCAGATAAATCCACTGCACTGTTTTCTGAGTATAAACTGTAGAACTGTTACTTAATTTCTCTTAAAAGAGCAGAATACAAAATGAGAGCTACCATCATGTGTGTGTATGTGCCTTTGAACCACCTGTCAACTTATGCCAACCCAATGAATTTCAATAGGTTTTCTTAGGGAGGAATACTCTGAGGTGGTTCTGCCATTTCCTACCTCTGAAATGTAGCCCATAGCACCTGGTGTTCATATAATTTTAAGTTTTATTTGTTCCAAGCTTGGCTTTTACTGCATTTAATAAAATTTATGTTCAGCTTTTTTTATTCTCTCCTATGTACACCCAAAACTATGAACATGTATTTTTCAGTGATTGTGTTTGCTCTTCTGTTAATAGTACTTTTTTCTTTTTTATATTTCTAGAACGTTTGTCTGTATCCTATTGCCGGAGTAGTGGTCCAGGAGGTCAAAATGTTAATAAAGGTATGAATTTTACCAAAGCAGATGGAGAAAGTGGTAAAAGAAATTCAATCCTGTGCATCTTTATTTGGGTGAATTAAGTGAAGCTCACTTATAAGTGTACTCAGTATAGACCCACTGAGTCAAGGAAACTGAAGTGAGTGACAATTCCTGCTGATTCAGTGGGTCTGCTCTAGTTGGGACTAACAGTTGGATTTAGGTCATGGTGCCTTGTAACAAGATGAGCTAATAGTTTGTGGCAGCAGCATTAGTGAATTGAAAGTCCAGAGCTATGGCCTGGATGAGACCTGCAGCTCTCCTGAGAAAAGTAATGTGTTTCTTTGTTTCATGTGTAGTAAATACTAAGGCAGAAGTCCGATTCCATTTGGCATCAGCAGACTGGATTGCAGAAGATGTGCGGCAAAAAATGACAGTTATGGTAATTCTCTGTGCATGCCTTTCCTTTTCCAAGTACTTCACCAAATAGTGAAACATACAAGGAAATTATGTTCCCCTGAGGCTCTACATGGTCTCTGGAGCAGAATATAAATGGATACATAAGAGAAATGTATACACATGTAATGAAATCTACATTCAGAGTGGAATCCCCTGCTGTCAACCTATCAACAGAAGGCCTGTAAGACATGGTATGTTTTGTCTGTATGCTTGCTTCCAGGCTAGTTGGCATAACCTGGTAGCTAACCTGACAGTATAACAGTATAACCTGATAGTGTTTTTCTAGTCATGGTTTTGTGTGACTATAGGATTGCTTTGCTTTTATCTTCATCCAGTTGCTTGCAAACTATGTCAAACTCCTGTAGTGCGGAAAGACAGTGAAAATGCTGAACTTGTGACTAGAAGTAGTATCTCTATAGCATTTCAGTGCACAAAGGAGACTGCAATCTTTATTTCATTTTTCATTGTGCACTGTGATTGCTCCCTGGACAGAGAACTTTTGGTCCTCAAATTGTTGCTGGGCTACAGCTGCCACCTGCCGCTTCCCAACATAGGTAAAGGTCATGGTGACAGAACTTACAACCAGCAACTTCTGGAGAACCATTAGCTTCCTTCTTCTGTAAACACATATGGACCTGTGCAAGTTTTCTTAATTTGCATGTGTCTTTATTGTTAAAAAAAAATCCTATCCCATTATGAAATTTGAATTCTTTCCACTACACATATGCACAAAAACACTGTATTTGATAACATAATAGAAGCCCTGGTGCAATAGAGCATAGACATAAAACACCTAGGGCCACAGTTATCACCTGTTGCTAAATCTGAAACCTATTGTCTGCTAGGTCCTAATATTGAAATTCTCCTGATCTTGGTATTCTTCCAGAAACTTGTGACATTCTGCGAAAGTTCCTGGTTGCAGAATTGTTCTTTCTTTCCGGAGCCTAATGAATGAGGCACCCTTTTATTACAGAGCAAATTGAATCAGTGTGCCAACAGTAGATAGGATTCTGACCTACAGTCTTCATTTAAACTTCTGATATTGACAAAAAGAGCCTGATATTAAAAAGATGGGTGTTTTATGAAATGCAAATACAAATGTAACAGAAATTCCATAGTAAAATTTTTTTCTTTCTCAGCAAAAGAATAAAATCAACAAGTTGGGAGAACTCATAGTCACCTCTGAAGTGAGTCGTTACCAGATGAGGAATTTGGCAGAGTGCTTGCAAAAAATCAGAAACATGATTGTAGAAGCCACAGCAACACCTGAAGCTCCATCCAAAGAGACTTCAGAGATGATGATAGAAAGGTATGTGAGTCAGCCACTCAGAGAATAAGCCAGTCAGCACCTGTTTCCAGCTCTAAAAGATAACTTACGCATAACCCATTGCTACCTATGATGCTTGGTTTCAGCATGGTTTCTGCGTTGCTTTCTGATGATCATTAGCTGAGGTCACCAGCTTCTTATCTTCTTCTGTCCAGCATGCGTCACAAAATCATATTAACTAATTTGGGAACTGACTTGAACTTAGGCCGTGTTAGCAACAGAGCTCCCAAGATGTCCTTTTTCTTTTTCTTTTTCTTTCCTTCATTTTCTTTTACTGCTTCTAGAGATGTATAGATAGTTTTTGTATATTGATTTAGGGCAGCACACTGAAGATCATATGATTAGCTGACCAATTAAAACCTGGAGTTCTTTTAGAAGGCTACCTTCAGAAATATATTCCAAACTGTTTGTTCTGCTCTTTAGTCTCAGCTCTGTTCTTGATTACAGCTAGATAATGTTAGATAGTGGACAAATCTACAGTTTCTATATATATTTTTTGACAAGGTCTTTAGATCTGAGCTTTCTGGAAAGTTAGGTGACCTTAATGAAGTCTTCATATTTAAAATGTAAGTTTTTTTTAAAATGTATCTACTGTCACTTCAAGAGCCAGCATGGTGTAGTGGTTTGAGCATTGGACTATGACTCTGGAAACCAGGGTTCAAGTCCCCTCCTGGCTATGGAAACCCACTGCATGACCTTGGACACATTGTGCTGTCTCAGCCTCTGGGGAAGGACAAGGACGAACTCCCTTTGAACAAATCTTGCCAAGAAAACCCTGTGACGAGCTTAATTTTGGGGTCGTCATAAGTCAGAATGGCTTGAGGGCAAAAAGTGTTTCCTTGGGAGACGGGCAAATCAACATTCCGGTAGGCATGTGGGGAAAATTTAAGACAGGCAGTCCTAAACAAAATAACCTCTTCTGAGGATGCTACTTGCCCTAGAAGGAACTCCCCTATTGGCTTCAATAGGGATTCCACTAGGGATGGGACGAATCTAGAATTTTCCAAATCCAGATCTTAATCTCTGGAAGGTTCTGGGAATCCACAAATCTCAAATCTTTCCTTTTTTTAAAAAGCAAGAGAAAGAAGGATAATCTTGGGCAAGACACACTCTCTCAGCCTCAGCAAAAGCCTAGGCAGAGGCAAACCTCCCTCTGAAGAAATCTGGCCAGGACAATTGTCAGTTTTGCCTCAGAATCTCCCCAGATTGAAAATGACATGAAGGCCCTTTCTGCATAGGCGGGAAAATGTGAATTAATGTCACATTTTCCTGCCTGTGTAAAGAGGGCCACATACTACAGTACAGAGATAATCCAGGTCAAAACTGTATTTTCTTTGCATAGCTCCTTATGTCATCCTGGGATTTGTAGTTTGATAATGCACCAGCACACTTTGTCAGAGAAGGATGTGACACCTTGTAAAACTACAAACCCCAGAATTGTGTCTGAAAGAGCTTTGCAAGGGAGCTATGCAAATGAATCTTTCAGCTGTCTTTGAAATCTCAAGAAGACTGTACCTTCCTGTCAAGTGCTGAACTTAAATATTAAATGTTCAATTTAAATATCTTAGAATACAACCCCAGATGTAATTTTTGAAATTGTTAGCAAAGGCCATTATTACTCCAAGGGAAAAATTCACCTACTTGCCATCTCTCCTTGTGTGTCTAGTCTCCCAGGTTTTCAGGCTTCTTGGTCTCCAACAAACTATTTGGGTGGTGGATTCAAAAGATTCAGTTTGCCTATTTTGGCACAGGGATTGGGATTCGCGAATCTCGAATCCTTCCCAAGGATTCAGGGATTTGGTTGGCTCATCCCTAGATTCAACAATCCCAGCAAATACCCAAATTCCCCTTTCTCACCTACTGTGATCCAGTAATTATCTCACTCTTTGCATTACATGCCTTGTTTAAAAAAACAAACAAGAAAAGCCTTTCCACTGCATTATTTTATTTTGGTGAGAACTAATATGTAATAGCAATGCAGACCAGTTCTAAAACTGATGGGAATTCTTGTATGCCTTAGAGTGCAAGTGACATCTAGAATTGGTCTTCCTGAATTAGGGGTGTATTATTTTTATTATTTAGAAAAGTTATTGCCTTTTAAGAATATAGTGCCAGCATAAAACATAGTGGGGACTGCTTCTCTGGAAAGCTATTTGGGGCTTCTTGGAACAGGATACTTTGGCTACCTACCACTTTCCTGATGTGTTGAAATTTTAATTTCCTGTTAGGGGCACCTGCTGTATATTTTTCATAACATTTCAGGTAGACACTGATGTGTGCCCTTCTCTACCTCTGTTTGGTTTAAGGGTGGAGAAAATGAACCGTGAACGTCTTCGCCAGAAAAAAATTCATTCCGCTCTAAAGCAAAGCAGACGTGTGGACTTTGACTGAACATACCGGAAAAGAGCATGCTGGGATACATTCCTGGGACTTTTCTATTTCTTTGGATTGTAAAAAGAAAACAATTTTTATGAGTTCTCTGTGTAATTAAAATAAAACCATGCCCCAGAACATCTGTTTTTTGTTTATTGAAATACTTATGCCCATTTCATTAAAACAGTGAAATAACAAAGATGCTATCTTACATCTATGTCTGAATTTAATCAACCCAATGGACATTGACTACAGTGATTAGTTTTCATATTATTCTTTCTCACAACTATGGATCTTGTTCATTTTTAGACAGTTATTTTCCACAGCACAGTTTTACTTTACCAAGTGCATTCTTCCTGTTTGCTTACAATTTCTGTTCATCTACATTCAGCTTATCTATGTGTACAGAATGGAATTTGGTAAGAGTTTAGGACATGAATAGCTGCTGCTGCAGTTAAGAAAAAGGTTTCATTCTACTGTCAAAGAAACAATTTATGTAGATAACGCCTCCTGAAAACTCCAAAAATGAAAAGTGATCTCTTCTTCTGGTGGTCTATGTAGCCTTCTTTTCTTTCTTATGTCTTCTAGAAGTTAGCCTGTTCTATTTTGGGAGCTTTCATTTATTTCCCCACAAACAGACCACTGCTTCAGGATATCTTTGCATACTAAGCCTTTTCCAGAGCTATTTGGATATGCATGTTACTCCTGTTGGACTTGGTGAGCCACAGTGCTGTGATCTTCCCACACTTTTCCTCCACATGTCCTCAATGACAGTTGACCCTTTGGCTTCCTGTACAGTAGCATGAAAAAGGAAGAAAACAGATATGATTGCTTCTCAATACATATATTGAGAAGGTACCAATATGCTATAATCCTACCTTTCTGCCATTCTAACAACTGGTTAAAAGTAATGTATAATTAAGATACTTCATTAAAAATCTTTGTTAAAATAGGCAGTGATGTCTTAGCGTCTTAATGGTAAAAGTAGCTCTTTTCTCACATATGCTACCTACTCAGATAATAAGTATATATCATTTATGCCAGGTAAGGAAAATATGTCCATTTGCATGATGGCTAACAATACAGATTGCATGGTTGTGATGTTCTTAGTGCAGAATTGTGTTATTTTCTCATGCTTTGAAAATGAAATCAGGTGGACTTTTACTTCCAACAACTGGGCTTTCTCTGTCTCTCTTCCCCTCATGAGCCCTCTTGCCAAGTCTCTTCCACAGAATCTCTCAGCTCTAGGGAGCAGATTTGAAGGGAAGGGGTATTATTGCCCCTTCCACATTTGCCGGACTGAAGCCATTCCATCAGCAGATGGAGCTCAGTGAATACAAGCTTAAATATAGACTACACCTCTCTGAATATAATTTTCTAAAGGTCTGATTCCCTGTAGATGAGCCATGAATCAGGTTGTTCGTAACAATAAAACCTGTTAGCTATACGTGTGTTGGGGAGCATGTCTGTCACAGACGTGCTAACTTGGAAACTGGCTTCATTGAAAATGGTGGGGCTTACCCTTTGAAGAGCCATCCATAACATTGGTTAAATCATGGGTTTTCCTCACTCTCATTGCCATATAATACAAGGCACATACCAAGTATTTGCAAAACACAAGTAGAATGTCAAAGAGAACAAGTTTAAGAATATGGTAGGGTGTTTAGTGCATATTATTTACCTGTTTTAAAGTAAATGATCATTCTGTGAGACTTAAAAAGCCCTAATAAGGGAAACTGCTGTCTTGGGAAATTAGACATTCAAGCCTACATTGTTGTCCTATTCTACAACCAACATGTCATTACTATTTTAGTAACAGCTGTGAAGGAAATTGAATCCAGGAGTTAGTTTTATTGGAGGGCTGAAGGCGGTAAGAGACTTCTCCCATACATAATGAAGTAAGTGTAGTTCTCAGGTGACTGCTACTTCCCTTTTCACTTCATTGCTTTGTCTTTCTGCCAAAAATGGGAAGAAGGCAATATGGAAATGAAAGACTATTGCCTAGAAACAATGGGATATCGCTCTGCTTCTAGAATAGGAAGGAATCATGATCCAGATGTTGGACTGTGATTCCCATCATCCCCTAATATTGGCTGTGCTAATTAGCTCTGCTGGAAGTTGCAGTCCAACAATATGTGGAGTCCTTTCACACTACACAGTTATACTGTTATGATTCCACTTTAAGTGCCATGGCAATATCATGTGGAATCCTGGGGTTATCATTTGAGAGAGGGACCTTTAGGATTTTCAGCCAGAGAGCTCCAATGCCACTCTCAAATTACAAACCCTAGCGTTCTGTAGGGTGCAGCCATGGCACTGACAGTGGAATCAGAATTTCCACACCACACTGTTAGAGTGCTGTTATTCCACTTTCAACCTCCTATGGAATCCTGGGGCTTGCAGCTTAGGGAGGGGCATTTAGAATTCTCAGCCAGAGACCTCTTTGGCCTCAGTAAACTACAAACCCCAGAATTGCACAGGATGTTGAAAGTGGAATAATAATATTATAACAATGTAGTGCAGAAATGGCCAAGGTCTGCATAATTCCCAACTGTTTTCTAGAAGTGGAAGGACAGTAGAACAAATAACCTTGGACATAAAACCAGAAGGGGTTAACAGCAGGAAATAAGTGAGGAAAGAGTTGTCATCTTGCCTGTTCTTCCTGGGTCTGGTTTGTTACTTTGCAAGCCAGAGGTGACTCACACCAGAGCACAGGCTGAAAGCTGCCCAAGTGTAGAGCAGTTTCCACAGGGAATCAGTGGAATCATGCAGTGGAAATGGGGAAGGGAAGCACTCCCTTGATATAATACTATACTTTAAAAAAATCATGTAACAAAACAAGTGATACTCTAAAATATAATTCAGTCAATTAAGACATGCATCCAGAGACACAGCATTAACGCAGCAGCAAGACTAATGAAGCTTTTAAAGCTAAACAAGTAGGTTTTCGAAATCTTTTAAAAAAAACTGCAACTGAGGGCATCAGCTGTATATCCTTTGGGAAGGATTTCCATATTGTACTGGACACTCCTAAGTAGGATTTTTTCTTAGTGCTTACCAATCTAAATGATCTTCAGGGATGACCAGTTAATTCATCCTTGTATGTAAGTTTAGAGAGGCAAAATTTATTTCTGTGAAACAAATATGCACCATGGTATCTAATGCATTTAACGGGGAATGTAATTTTTCAATAGTGGACTGTCAGGGCTAATCTACATTTGATAACTTTATTTCTTTTGGATTAATGTATTTGATCTTTCATCCAACACCAAACTATAGTGGAAAATTAACCGTTTAAGGTTCATGAACAGAGTCTGTTAGTAGAGTGAACACAGCAGTTTTTTTAGATAGAACCACCATGAGCAAGCCCTGACATGTATGCTCCAACATTACTGGCTACCTGGCAGCTAAAGCAAGCCAATACAGAATTCTTACAAAATCATGTGGTGGAAACAGTTGAGCAACAAAAACCTACCACAATTGTACAACTTAGCAACAATGAGCAGTTACTGTTTTCACACATGCACACCCACACCCACACTCACACTTGTTTTTTGTATTGCACACTGGTGTTTTAGCTGGTATCTTTTATCAGCAGAAACTGTTGTCAGGATATTTTAGGACACGGCTCGGAATGCAACACATACGCATCACTTAACTTGATATTTCTATATGCTGACAACATTTTTGTTGTAAACAGATACTGTATCTTCTTTCACATGGCTGGACCTTAATAAGCGCTTATGGTCATTTTCTAATTAACAATAGCATCATAAAATAATTTTCTTTAAAAAAAAATCTAGATATTTTAACTAAACACGGTTTTAGAATAACTCCTGAATGCCACCAGATGGCGTTATGGACTAAACTTAAGGAAAAAGTTGTGGAGTTTTTTGTGTGTGTGTGTGTGCTTCTTTTAAAATGTCATTGTCTTTATTTATTCGAATCATTTTTATCCCACTCCTCTGCCAAAAAAGGTTCACAGGGCAACTTATATACAATGAATAAATACCAAGTCATTCCCCATTCACAAGCTTCTTCATTCAAAAGATAGAGCATCAAAAGAAAAAGGAACAGAGAGGAAAGGGGAGGGAGGAGGCGAGACCCTTTTTCTGCTGGTCTGGTGGAAAGGTCCTGCTGTGCCTCTCCTTGCCCTTTGTTGCAACCTGTGTGATATATACCTCTTTTAAAAATTCAGCCCTACCTTTTTATCAGCAATTATCATTAGAAACGAACAAGGGACTTCTTACAGCATGATAAGTGTGGGGGTATTATATTGAACCTCAGGCAAATTCACACAGCTCAGATGGTTTGTAAAAAGGATTTTTTTTGAGAGGTGGGAAGATAATTATACTGGTCATTCCGGAGTAACTAGGTATAGTTTTAGTACTGTAATTAGTAAAATGTACTAATATGTACAAGATATACAGGTTGTTCAATAAAAAAGACTAAGGGCATTTCCACACTACATTGTTGTAGTGCTATTGTTCCGCTTTCAACCTCCTGTGAAATTCTGGGGTTTGTAGTTTACTGAGGCCAAAGAGCTCTCTGGCTGAGAATTCTAAAGGCCCTTCCCTAAACTGCAAACCCCAGGATTCCACAGGATGCTTGAAAGTGGAATAATGGCAATCACCACCATATTTGGGGGGGGTGCGGCAGGGGAAGTGTTCCCCAAGTGGCACTTTTGGGGGGCTGCAGCCGCTCAGGTGCCCCATGAAGACATTGGAATATTTTCCATATCTTGGCTCAGTCAAATCAGAAGAAGAGTAGGACTTGGGAGGGCAGCTATGGAGGAACTAGACAAGATCCCGAAATATAAAGATGGATAATTGAATATTAAAATTAGGACTGTCCATGTCATTGTATTTGCAGTTTCTGTGTATGGCTGTGAAAGCTGAATAGTAAAGAAAGTTGATAGGAAGAGAATAAACCCATTTGAAATGTGGTGCTGGAGGAAAGTTCTACAGATACCCTGGACTGCTAAAAAGGCCAGTAAATGAGTCCTAGAGCAAACGAAGCTTGATCTCGCCCTAGAAGCCAAGATGACTGAGTTGAGAGTGCCATACTTTGGACATAACATGAGAAAAGTGATACGCTAAACAAGACAGTAATGCTTGTTAAGGTAGAAAACAGTAGTTACAGAGGAAGACCACATTACAGCGTGACCAATTCAATCAAGGAAGACATGGCCCTGAATCTGCAAGTGACTCATTCATAGGGTCGCAGTAAATTGAAGTCGACTTGAAGGCAGTTAACAACAACAAATTGTAAGCAGGGTCCCTCTTTGTCTTTAGACGAGAAAAGGCAACTGCCTCAGGCAGCAAATGCAGGGGGCGGCAGCCATGACAGTCCCCCAGCTGTTTCTCCTGAGTCCTGGCCTTTCCTTATCATGAAAGATGGAGGTATTTGGGGCCAAGGACTGTCCTGCACCCCTTTAATCGCCTTGCATGCCAGAGCTGTGGTAGGACTCAGCTCCTATCCCATTTTAGTGGGTGCTTGAGGTGAGTCAGGGGAGCAGCAGGTCGTAGCCGCACTTTCTATCAGATAATCTTTTTTTTCCCCCGACCCACTACCCAAAGCCATCTCTGAGCATTCCTAAGAAAACCCTATTAAATTTGTTGGGTCACTATAAGTCGACAGGTAGCTTGAAGGCGCACGCACGCACGCACGCACGCACACACAGAAGTATAGTAAAAATGCACTGAAAATGCAGTGATGTCAGTCCCAGACTAGAGGTGCCTGCAGCCTTTATTAAGCAGGGGTATATATCTTAAATATATCTTAAAATATAATTTCTAAAATATGTCTTAAAAGACATATTTATGAAACATATCTTAAAAGAAAATGCAGCAGTCAATGGAAAGTGAAAAGCAAGCTATTCACAATCTGCCTGTAAAGTAATTAAACTATCGAATCGGATGTAGGAAAACGAAAAATAGAGACAGTTGTCCCGCTCCACCCCAGATGGGACTCGAACCCACAATCCCTGGCTTAGGAGGCCAGTGCCTTATCCATTAGGCCACTGGGGCTCGGTGGTGAAAGAATTGTGCACGTTGTTACTTAACTCTGTAACAGCCGAATTAATTTTGTTGAATCCCGATGGTTAAATGCTTTGGTCCGGTTCTGATACGCCCGCGTTGGAGGAAACCTGTTCCCGCCACGCACGGGAGCATTTCTGCCCTGCTACGTTTTCTACGGGCGCCTTAGCGGAAGGTGGCAAAGCCCGCCTGGTGCGAGATCGCTTTCTAACCAGAGATGAAAAGCTGTACAACCCTCCAGATCTTGTTGGACTGCAACTCCCAGCAGTCCTGGCCAGCACAGTCAACGGTCAAGGATGATGAAATTTGCAGGCTAACAACACAAGGAGGTGGACACGTGCCCCACCTCGTTTGAATCTGTTACGGAATTTCAGCAGCCCGAAATGTGTGACAGAGAAAAAATACAGGGACGCTCAGACGAACGGCCCCGAAGACGGGATGGGGCTTTTGGTAAGAACAGAGAGGCGCGGTTTGCCCATGCTCAGGAACACCCTTGTTCATTGAAAGATCAGCGTCTAAACTCTAGCTACCCAGTTTAGCCGTCGCCTTAAATACTCGTATAACAAAGAGAGGCCATTTCCGCACTAGACTGTTATAGCGCTATTATTCCACTTGCAACATCCTATGGAATCCGGCCGGCCCCTCCCGAAACTGCAAACCCCAGGATTCCATAGGATGTTGGAAGTGGAATCATAGCGCTATAGTGCGGAAACAGTCAGAGAGAGAGAGAGAAATCCCCGTAAAGAACATTTCCAAAACACAGAGATTAATTTCTAGGAAGAATACAGTGGATCTTGGGGCTGTTCATAAAGCCACTCCAGATACGCAACTGTTGTTATGCGCTAAGGCGTAAAAAATCTGATGCTCGGGACACTTTTATGATTATTATATTATTCTCTTTAAGGTATATTGCTGTTATTGTTGCTGCTGTTACTAGCTCCGGTTAGGAGCACCGAACGTCTTAAAGACGCGCAAAGATACAAAAATGTTCTGCAGCGAGGATATTCTCTGGGAAATCGTTAGCAAAGCGGGTCTTGCTAACACGTCAAGCCCCCCTGGGGACGATGGCATTTACTCCCCGGGAAGCGTGCAGGAGGGTCGCTGCGTGAAAGCAGCGGCAGCACGAAGCCTCCGTGATCAGAGTTATCACTGGCAACGCGCAAGTCACATTCATTTTCAAAAGCAGAGAACGGCAGAGATCAGGGCAATGCTCCAGAAATACTGAATATCGAAATCCACTTTTTGGTGAGACCTTGTAATCTCCCGTTCTATACTTTCTGTTTACCAATACGAGGCTGTCTTCACAGGTGACCGCGTGGCCTAATGGATAAGGCGTCTGACTTCGGATCAGAAGATTGAGGGTTCGAGTCCCTTCGTGGTCGATACGTTTTAGCGTTTCAATAACAAAGCGGATATAATCAATATGTGTCAGACAAATTATCTAACCTCTTATATATGAATGGGCCGAGGGTGCAATCTAGTGAGAAACCTGTCTCTCCCTGAACCTCCCATCAGTAATTGGGGAGGGTGGAGGTCTCGCGTGGCTATCTAGTCAGGCCGACCAATCCGTTTTATGCGGAAGAACACAAAGCGATACACGTGCACAATGGGCGGGGGTCTCTGCAGCAGTTCACGAGGCTCAAAAATTGCAGCTGGAACGGAGCAGCCGCTGACTGCCATCGACTTATTTAATTCAAAGCACGGATTTGTTTTTGTTTTTTGGGGTTGTTTTTTTTTTTGAAGATCGGTTTTCTTTCTTGCCAACCGAAATGCACGCAAAACGTCTGCGGATAGCCAGAGCTAGGAAACTAACATTTTTCATCAAAGCCAGTGCTTCTCAAGCCATCTGATCCGGCGAAATGGCTCTGGTTTCCTGCAAACTCGCCGCGGCTAGGCAGTCGACAGGCTGAAGACCACCACTTTAAACAGCATAGATCGAAGCAAGGAATTAGGGAGCTATTCCACAAAATGGAAGAAATAAGATAACATCTCCAACAGCTGGCCCCAGTGGCCTAATGGATAAGGCACTGGCCTCCTAAGCCAGGGATTGTGGGTTCGAGTCCCATCTGGGGTGAGTGGGGGTCATTTTGCAAGCCCTGTTGAAAGATAAAGGATCATCTCTCCTGATTTTCTTCAGTTTAGGTGTTCACGAACTTGTTGGTAGCAGGCATGAAACCTATGCATGAAGTAAACATTTTTCACACAATTTTTTACCATGTGTCTTATAGCCTAGATTGGGACTATAGGGAAATGCGAGGAGTAGGGGGAAGGGTCCTGTCAGGAGAAAGGTCACCTGGTTGCATCCATTTCTATCAGCACCGCCTGTGAAAGTTTAGCACAGTTATTTTTCTTTGCAGTCCAGATATGTGCAAAGCTCTGAATATAATATGCTGCATGCATTGATAAGTCAGAGACTGTAAATCCAGCCATCTTCACTTGCCTTTAACTTGGCTTTAAGTATTATTTGGCACCCAAGTTTGCAGGAATGACAGATGTCCTTTAGAGTGGGGAGGGGGAGGGAGGGGATGTCTCTTGGAGCAAGCACCACAAGCCACTTTCCTGGCATAAGCACTATGGAAAACAGTGGGACTTACTTCTGAGCAGAGCAATAGAAGACTGCCCCATAATCTTTCATTTCTGTACCCACTTTCCTGGGAGTAAACCCCATTAAGCTCAGTTGGATTTACTTAAGCATGTATAGGATTGTGCTTTAAGGCTGCAATTCTGTACACACTTTTGTGTGAGCGGTGCCAGAGATGCTAGTGGTGAAAGGCAGCAGCCGTGCCAAGCAGGTGAGCACAGGTGAAGATCTACGAATGCGCACAGACACTGCAGGAAAACAAAACACAGGCTGCAAAGTGAACCATGTGATCTTTTTTGGGAGCCCCTGTGGATATGCAGCTTTAATGCTTCCGTTAGCTCAAAGCATTTCAGCCTGATAATATTTAATGGCCTTTTTCAGGGGCTGATAAAAGATAAAAGAAAGAAAAGGGACAATGCAGAACAAAAATTATAACAGGATACAGGTTAAAGTTTGCAAGATCAATTATGGGTACATATATCTTACATAAAAATGCATGTAAACTGTCTCAATTTTAAAACCACTCGGTAACCTAGATAGACGTATACAAAGACAAAATATAACTTACAATTCAACTTTAAAACCACCTGCAGGGATTCCAAAAAGAGTGTTTCTGAGCTTACCTGTGGCAACTGATAGTTTGAGAAGTAGGAGGCAAAGCATTCCGTATAGTGTTACATTTTTTTTCAACTTGTACTAAGGACATCCTTGTCATAACAATTCTTCAGCAGATGGCAAGTCAGGGATGTGTGAAAACTTGAGTTTTAAAGTATATGGATGTACTCTAGGTCTCCATTTAGACCGCGGGGAACTAACGTGCCAAGTCTCAATAGTCAATCCATTTCTTTTTTCAGCAGGGTTCTCTCATTCTGGGAAAAAAGCTTTTCAAGCACCCAAATGCACAGATCTTTAAAAGAGTGGTCATGCTCCAGAAAATGCTCAACCAGAGAGGCACCTAATCTTCCTGATATTACTAAGGTGTTCCCCTATATGGATTTTTAGATGTTTCTCACATATTTAATTTGTCTTTTCCTATATATAATTTATCTTTATTTGTCTACATAAATCATTTTTTTAACACCCCGAGACTTTGTCTCTTTTCTACATCCCTTCTATTGGGTGTCACCAGTCCTCACTGCTTTCTGATATGTAAATGTGCCCACGCACTGGCAAAGGGAAGAAAACACAGCTCTTGTGAGTTTGACTGTTGTGTGGAAGAGAACAATTCAGTCAGCCAACACATGACTGCAGTGGATATTCCCCTTAACCCATCTTAACTCAAGTCCATTGTTTTCCCCTAATTTAAACTGAATTAAAAGGGACACATATGGAGCCAAACTGGAACAAGAAGAATCCACACTGGAGATGAGACAGATCCCTGTTGCAGATTTAGCCATAGTTAGTGAGGTAAGCAGGAACGGAGATTTTAAAAGTGCAAACAATTTTCATTACCTAAACTGGCATCAACAAACAACAATTGAGTGGGAGTGCAGATGTCTTCGTGTACATGAACTGATTAGCATATAAACTGTGATGGAAAATCAAAGAAAGTTAAGCTAGACTGTTTTCTAGTTATAATAAAGTATTTGCTCTGATCCCTACAGGAAATCACACAATGCTTTTCCTCTTCAGTTTCTATTGTTTGTCTTTACTTTACTCTTCATTTTGCCCTGTAAATCAGATGGCACTCACATTCAGGGGATACTTTTGGCATTTCCATGGACCTGTAGTGCTGTACCATTAGTGAAAAAACAAAAACAAAAAAATGATGGTAAAAAAAATTACAGTGATTCCATGAGAATACCATTGGAGGTGCCTGTGCGTGACAAAATATTTATACTGTTGTTGTTATTTTATTAGTACGGCACTATGAACATGTATGTTCACTTTATATCGTTCCCCTTTCCCTATTAATCTCCACAGCAACCCTGAAAAATAGGTTTACTGAATGGGCCAAGGCCACATGGTAAATTGCATGACCAAGGAAAGATGTGAACTTGGATCTCTCTGTTCCCAGTCCAGTACTTTAAGTGCTACCCTGATATCAGATCAGTTGATACTATAAAAATGCTACAAATATTGAAACATAGTAGATGGAAAATGCAACAATTAATATGCTGGATTTGCATAATTGGTATCATTAGAATAATTGGCATAATGTGCAAATGTGATGCCCAGATTTGAGAAACTGGAATGCTGCAAGCCTACCAGAGGCAGAGTATTCACATTGTTTCATGGGTGGGCTAATGCTAAGTATGGATCTACCCATAAGTCCCACTGTATATCTTCCCAAGTCAAGTAAATCATGTTCTCAGAATGCCAGAAGTGTAATATTGTCCTCTCATAATAAATGCAGTTAAACAATATTTCCAAAGAGTGAAATAGTGCACTCAGGATTGCCTGGGGAGGAACACTGGAGTAACATTCAAAGAAGAGCCAGCAGTAATGGGCACTAATGAGCTGGTCCTTTTTTATTGAATCAAGAAGAAAGGACGAAGAGGAAAAGAAAGCAAATGTTTTAAGGATATGATCTCATCCTTAGGCCAATCAATAGAAAGGGAAATATGCTAATGAAGATCTAATTGCAAGCAAACGCACAGAAGTAGAATAAATACCTATAAACATGAAGTGCATTGTCTCACATTCAAGACAGTTTGCAATATAATGTGGAGATACTGCTGTTCCTCACCTTGGTGACTATAGCAGCCTAGCAGTTCCTTGGTTCTACTATTATATGTCTTTTAAGTATCTGAGAAGGAAGAAGAATGTGGAGAGAGATCATAATTACCCTTCTCATCTGTTGGATGCCGGGTAAGACCATTTTTTCTCCTTTAATATACCCTGCAGGAATACTAATAGCTGACAAATTTAGCATGGTGGATTAATGCTGGAAAGAAAGAAAACAGTTTCGCTGTCTGTTGGCTGTCACACTGAACCACAAAGTGTGAGAAGAGGAAGACCGAGGACTGTCTGGTTCTGTCTACAGCAAAGAGTTTGGATCTCCCTGTGCTAATACGTTAATCTTGTCATTTTTATCCCTACCAGAAGTTGCTCTGAAACAGATCTGTGGATACCATGACGTGGCTGAGTATCTGAATATCTCCTCTAATAAAGAACGCCTCTTGTACACTATGCCCAAGAAGAACTGGGAAAGCCCCATTGAAGTGGGCCTAGACTTCACCTTGGCGGCCATCCTTTCAGTGGTAAGAAAGAAGTACTCACTGTATCTTTGCTTTCCAGTGTTAGGACTGGTCCAAGTATGTTGGAGTGAGAGCAAAGCACCCTGGAGAAGAAAATGCTCTTTTTAAAAACATATAACTTCAGGCTTTTATTTCTCCTTGCATGGGAGAAATGGCATTATAAAAGGTAAGCTATACAATTCACCAAGGAAAAGCAAGTTAATCACAAATGTAGATGTAAATGTCGAGTTTTCCTAAGTGGCAAAGAACTCTCTTCTTTCTTCTCTCTTATGTATGAGTGAGCTATTAGAGGGAGAATTACAGGACACTCCCTTACTTGTTCAGTATATAAAAGAGAGAGAAAGAAGTCTCAGGGCATCTTTAAGTCTCCTCGGTTTCTTTTAGCTTAAGCTCTAGTGAACAGCAGCCCATTTCCTCAGGTGCATGATGTTCGTTCCATCATTAATGAAGGAATCACCTCCAGCAGTTGCCCAGCAGTGCCATAGCGAATCTGCCAGTTCTTTGTAATGTGTTTGATTGTGTGTGTGTGAGAGGGGGTAGCTTTCATACCGCGTCCTCCACCTGGCTCTCCCCAATATTGCCACCTACTTGCCTTTCTAAGCACAGTTCTGTTCTGTATTACCTGGGAGGAATCTCAATTGGAGGCCACGTGAATCATGTCTGAGTCAATCTGTACAGCCTAGCACTGCCTATAAATGAAGTCCGGTTATCCCCCATGTAAACTTTCAAAACCTTTTTCTCCCCCTCCACGCTAGCGCTTATAGCCTCCTGGGCTACCTGAAAACTGCTGTGGAGGGAATCTTCCACAAGGCTGCAGTAGGGCAGGAGAATCGTCGCTCTTCCAGTTGCTTTTCTGCCAGTAGAAATCCACTGCTGAAGTCTGATCTGTCTCTTGATTCTCCAAGGAACGAAGTGTAAAGGGTTTATACTAATAATACTTTCCCTGTTATTTCTTTGCAGCAAGAAAAATTGCAAGTGGTCACATTCTATATCTGGACATATGTGGTAAGGTATTTTTTTCTGCCCTGTAAATGCAAACAGAGCAATCATTCCAGGGAAACATAGGCTAGATTTTTTGAAAAACTAACAAATCATTTGACTCCCCTCCCCCATCTCTCCTGCCCTTCTAGAGCTGGACAAATGAGTTCCTCTCCTGGAATCCTTCAGACTTCTGTAACATTTCCACTATCATTCTTCCTGCAAAACTTTTTTGGATCCCTGATATTTTCATAGATGAAAGGTGAGACAGTTTTTGTTACATTTTGATGATTCCTTCAGACAGCATTTTGAAAGGGAGTTTGACTCATTGCTATGCTTGATGTAGTGTTATGTATCGATAGTTCATTCAGACTGCTGATTTGTGCCAATTAGGGATGAGCCAACCAAATCCTCAAATCCTCAGCAAGGATTTGAGATTCACAAATCCAAATCCCTGTGCCAAAATAGGCGAACTGAATCTTTCGAATCCACCAAATAGTTTGTTTTTAAAAATTGGCGCCTCTGGGACCTGCCAAAGGCCTGATTGGCCAGCGGGCCCCCGGGCACACAAAAATCATGGCATAAAACTACACAAGAACGCCGCAGGCTGCCTGTGCCCACTCTTGGGGCTGCCTGAGCCTGCTCATGGAGCTGCCTGAGCTCGATCGTGGGTCTGCCTGTGCCTGCAGCTGCCTCCCTCTGCAAGGTAACAATCTCTATTCTTTTGACTTGAGACTGGAGGCTAGGGATTGGGAATTATCGAGACTGGACTAGCAACTTGACTTGAAAGTCCCTTGCAGGACTTGAGACTTGACTTGAGGGTAGAGAATTGAGACTGGACTAGAGGTTGGTTTTTTTTTTAAGTGCCTTGTTGCAGGACTTGAGACTTGGCTTGAGAGTAGAAAATTGACACTGGACTAGAGGCTGGTTTTTTCCTTTCTTTCTTTCTTTCTTTTTTGAAATATTTTTATTAAAGTTTAAATTGAAAGTAAAAAAAAAAACCTTCTCCACTTCCAAGCTTTTTTCTTTTTTCCAGTTGAGTCTGCTTGTTTACATTACATTCATACATAGTTTCTGTTTAAAGGATAATCTTACATTGTTACATCTTACATTGTTACATTGCTGCTTTGTTACATTGCCTTATTACATTGTTGCCTTGAATTACATAGAATCTTGCTTTATTTCTTTTTCCTTTCTTATACTATATCTTTATTCAATCCAAGACTTCTCTCCATTCCCTTTCAAAGTTCTGGATAGGCTTATTTTTCAGTGAAGATGTTAACTTTTTTGTCTCTACCATATCCAGAACTTTTAATTTCCATTCTTTTATATCAACATAGTTCCTTTCTTTCCAGTATTGTGCATATGTCAATCTTGCAGCAGTTATCAAATATAACAATATCTTCTGATGACATCTTATTTCTCTTTGTTGCGCTAGCATATTTAACAAATAAAACTCTGGCTTCATTTCAAAATTTAAATTATAAATTCTTTGAATTTCATCATGTATTTCCTTCCAAAATTTCCTTGCTGTCTTACAGGTCCACCACATATGAAAAAATGATCCCACCTTTTCATCACATTTCCAACATCTTGCATTTCCATTTTTAGTTATTTTTTGCAACCTTTCAGGTGTCATATACCATCTATGTAGCATTTTATAGAAATTTTCTCTTGAATTTAAACTTGGTGTAAATTTTATATCTGTTTTCCATGCCCTCTCCCATGTATCCAACTCAATTGGATGCCCAATATTTTGTGCCCGTCTAACCATATTATCTTTAACAGTCTCTGATTCCATTTCTCTTTGCAACAATAGTTTATAGAGTTTGGAGATTCTCTTCTTCTGGCCCCTCTTCATCAATACATCTAATTCATTTTCTTTTCTTTCAAATCCATATAATCTTTAATCCATTTTAAATCTCTCTTTAAGTTGTCTCCATGGGAACCAATGAAATTCATGTCCCAACTTTTAGATCTTCTTCTGTACGCATTCTTGGTTTATCCCCTTCCCATTTCAACAACTCTTGATAAGTTAATAGATGTCCTTGTTTTGTTAGGGCAATTTTATAAGCTTCTTGGGGTGAGGTCCAGATCGGAAGTCTTCTATAAAATTTGTGCTTAATTTGTAACCAAATACAATGATTATTAAACTCTTTATTCACTGTTATTTTGTCATAGCACAAGTATCCATGCCATCCAAACCTATTATTTATTCCTTCCAATTCTTTACATGTTGTATTTTCTGTCACTGGGAGTCCTGGGGATGCTGGGAGCTACGCAAAACCACGGTAGCACTTCCCTCCCGACCACTGAGCTCTGTCAAAAGGCTGTACCAGAGTCAAGTGTACAAAATGCCCAAAATATAGCAGAGATTGGCTGCACAGCTATGCAAGCGTGCCCAGCAGAGAATACCTTAGCAGCAATGCACTGTAGCCAGGAAAAACTCACCCACGTTCACTTGTTATCTTCCATCAAGGAGGCAGTTTATTCTTGAGTTACAATATATGCATATTTACAAGAATGTCCAGATGGCGTTCCAGCTTATCTCAGCTTGCTCTTTCTGGCAGAGCCTCCAGCATACATGCTCAGGCACGATGTGCAAAGTTGACCGGTACTTGGCTACATTTATACAGGCACCTCACTGATGCAATCCTGACCTACCATTGCATTCTCCCCACATCTGATGCAATCTTCTCCCCTGATTGTTCATCAGCATGACTCAGCATGAGTCAGCTACAGTCATATGGCTTTTCACAGGTGCACTTAACAATTCACCTCACAATGTACATCACAAAGTATTTTCTTTGGATTCCAGGTTTTGTCCAACCTTTCTTGACATTTTCTACTCGTATCCAGTCTTTGATTAAGTCTAAACAGCATGCTTGATAATAGGCTTTTAATGATGGCACATCAAATCCTCCTCTTTCTTTTGCATCTTGTAGTATTTTAAATCTTATTCTTGGTTTTTTCACTTGCCAAATAAATTTTCGTAACTCTTTTTCCCATTCTTTAAAGATCTTCTGTCTTCCTATTATTGGTAAATTCTGAAAGAGAAAGGTGAGCTTTGGTAATAAAGACATTTTAAAAGCATTTATCCTTCCCAGGAGAGACAAGTTTAAATGCATCCATCTTTCCATTTCACATTTAATCTCCTTCCATATCTTCGAGTAATTGTTATCAAATAATTCTTGATTTTTATTTGTAATTATCATATCTAAATATTTTACTTTCTTAGTGATTTGATATCCAGATCTTCTCTCCGGGTACGCTTGTTCTTTTTTTGTTATATTTAATGTCATCATCATTATCTTTTCTCTATTTATCTTATATTCTGCCATTTGTCCATATTTTTGTAAGATATCAATCAACGCCTGAATCGACTCTTGAGGTTCTTCCAAAAATATAATTACATCATCGGCAAAGGCTTCGTATTTTATTTCCTTATTCTTTATTCTCAAACCTCGTATCTGTAAGTCTTCATTTACTGCAATCAGTAATGCCTCCAATGCAGCTATAAATAATAATGGTGATAAAGGGGACCCTTGCCGTACCCCCGTATTTATGCCAAAGCTTGTCGTTATATTTCCATTTATGATTAACTTCTCCGATTGATCCTGATAAATCATTTCAATCCATTTGCAAAAGGCTTCTCTCAGGCCATATTCTTTTAAACTCAGTGCAAAAATTCCCAGGAAACATTATCAAAAGCCTTTTCTGTATCCAATAAAATAATAGCTATCTTCTTCCCTGGGTTTTTATCATAATATTCCATCACATCTAATAATGTTCTTATATTATTCTTCATATATCTGCCTGGGAGAAAGCCTGTTTGACCTTCGTGAATCTTGTCCTGTATTACATATCTCAATCGTTTTGCCAATATTGTCACCAATATTTTATAGTCTATATTCAGCAAAGAGATTGGTCTGTAGTTTTTAAATTCTCTTTTATCTTTATCTTCTTTGGGTATCAATATGATATTTGCTTCTCTCCAAGATTGTGGTTTCCCATAGTTTTCTATTTCTTTCAAGGTTTTTTGATATGGATGAATTAATTCTTTTACAAATCTTTTATAGTATAACACGGTAAATCCATCTGGTCCTGGTGCCTTGTCCGTTTTCAAATCTTTTATAGTCTCTTCTATTTCAGTTAATGTTATTGACTTATTTAACTGTTCCTGTTTCTCCAGTGATATTTTTGGAATCTTGATCTTGGTAAAGAATTCTGTCTACTTTTTCTCATTTCGATACTGATGGTTTTTTTCATAAAATAATTTTTCAAAGTATTCTTTAAACTTCTGTTTTGTCTTTTCATGTTGCGTAATCGTCTTTTTCCCATTTTTCAATTCAGTTACTGTGTTCCTCTCTCTCTTCTTAAGTTTATACGCTAACCATTTCCCAATTTCATTAGCTTGTTCAAATTGAGTCAACTTCATCTTTTCATCTTTTTTTCTATTTCCTCTGATGTATTCAACATTATCTCTTTTTGTACTTTCTTTATCTCCACTTGTAGTGATTTCTTCGATGGATTTTCTCTGAATTCTCTTTCTTTCTCTTGAAGTTTAGTCATCAACTCTTGATGTTTCTCTTGTCTTGTCTTATTCTGGATTTGTCTTCTTTGTATAAAAAAAACCCTCTCATTACTGCCTTAGATGCATCCCAGACCGTCTTCATCTTCGTATCTTCTCTTATATTTTCTCTAAAGTAGTTTTTTAACACTTCTTTCACTTGTTGTATTATCTCCTCATCATTTAGTAGACTGTCATTTAACCGCCACTGGAACTGTTTTGCGGTGTCCTGTATTTGCAGCATACAAATGATGATGGTCTAAGATGATGATGGTCTGAGATGATCTTAGACAGTATTTCTATCTTTTTTGTCTCTGTTAACAAATGTTTAGAGATAAAAATCATATCTATTCGAGACCAAGATTGATGTACTTCTGAAAAATAAGTAAAGTCCTTTACATTAGGGTAAGAGTTCTCCGTGCATCCAAAACTGATATTTCTTCACACATCTCAAAAAAATTTTTTGGCAGTTTACCTCTCTTTCCTTGATGTTGCTTATTTGGAGGTATTAATTTGTCCATTTTGACATCCATTATTCTATTCCAATCTCCTGCTAAGATCCAACCTTCATATTCATATTCTGATATCTTTTCTCGCAATTCTTTATAAAATTTCCTTTTATTTTCATTTGGGGCATATTTTCCTACTAAAAATATTTTTTTTGCGATTTTTAACAAATTCTACTCCTAATATTCTTCCTTCCTCATCTTCCAATATTTTTTTTGCTGGGATATCCTTGTCAATATACATTGCCACACCTCTTTTTTTCTTCCCATATAGAGAGGTAAAACATTGGCCTAATTTAGAATTATATATATACTTTTCCTGATTTTTCTTTATAGGAGTTTCCAATAATATCATTATTTGAGGTCTTAATCTTTCTATGTGATTAAAAATTTGTTGTCTCTTTGCTTGTGAATTTATTCCTTGGACATTTCAGGTTATTATCTTCATATTTATTTTTTGCTGACTTTACTTCCCTTCTTCTTTTTCTCTTCTGGTTCTGTCGATTCAGACTCTTCCGCTGACATTGGACTCATTTCATCAGCCATTGCCGTACCCTTTTTTGTTGTTTCCGATGTAGAATCCAATTTCTTTTCTTCCATTCTTATTGTTGCGGTTCCCGATTTCAAATAATTCTCTTGAAATTCCATTGCTTATTGAACAGAGATTATCTTCTTTCTCCACTCAAAGAAAAAAGAGAGGCCTTCTGGTATCTCCCATCTATATCTTACTCCCTTTGCTTACAATTCTTTTGCCAAAAAACGCATACTCTCTTCTGCTTCTCATCACACTTGGCTGTACAGCCTTGAACATTTTTATTTCTATCTCATCCACTATTAATTTTTCTTTGTAATTTTGTTGCAAAATCAAATCCCGTGTTTTTTCTCTGATAAAATATACTACTATATCTCGTGGGAGAGCTCGTCGTTTAGCCACCACAAATTCGATTCTAAAGGCCTTATCCATCTCATGTTCAAATCTTGCTTTTCTTTGGCCTATATATGGTGCCAAGATGTCTGTAACTCTTTGAATTAAGTTTTCCTCTTTCTGTTCAGGAAGTCCCCTCAGTTTCAAACTTCTGCTCTATTGTCATATTTCCAATCGCATTATAGTTTCTTTGTCTTTTTGTTGCTCTTTCTTCATCTGTTCCAACTGATTTTCCAATTTTTGACTTTTTTCTTGGATGTCCTCAACTTTGTGATCTATTGTTGATAAATCTGTTGTAAATTTTTGCAGGCTCTGATTCAGATTTTCTACTTCCCTCTTCAGGTCTTGTTTTATTTCTGTCCTGGTTGTTTTTATCTCTGTCCTTGTTGCCTTTAATTCTTCCATCATATCATTCCTCATTTTTTGAAATTCTTCCAGCAATCTATTCATCTCCATTGTTTTTGATCCCATAGATCCTCTTCTTTCTAAAACTTGTTGTTGGATTTGTGTCTGTGTTATCTTCTTTTGTCCTGTTGCCATATCTTCCCTCTTTTTTTATTTAATGTTCTCTACATTACTCCCCAAACTTTAATATCATATGATTAAAATACCATATATCTGAAATTCACAATACACTTCACAATATGAAATTCACAATGTACTTCAATATTGCAATCACTATTATTAACACAATCTAATAATTTCTAGCCTTACTAAATCTTATTTATCTTTTACCCTATTTCTATATTTATCTATCCAAGTTATACAAGGGGAAGAAATTGAAACTATTTTACTATTGTATTATTTATATATAATATAACCACAGTTTGTTCATCCACTACTCCAAGCCCAATAAAATCAGTTCAGATGTCCTAGCATTCAAGTCTCTTCCTTTCCTTCAGTTTTTCTCAGATCTTTTTCAAATCAGGTTCCTTAAGTCTTTGTTTTTAAAAATTTCACCTCTCTTCTTGAGGCTAATCCATTTGAAAGATCGGGGGCTAGTCCAGCAAATACACCTATTCACAATCAAGAATTGGAGTAATCTTTTTTTTTTTTAAGTCTCACATATAAGTCAGACAAACCCCTCCCCCCGAGACTCCAGTTCCTTCTTTTTAACTTCACCTCTTTCTTTTTTTCAAATTTCAAAGTCAAACAAACCCACAACTTTCACCTCTCTTAGTTTTTTTTTTCTTCACCTCTCTTCTAGAGGATAATCCAAGTCAATTAAAAAAGTAAAAAAGGTTTTAAAATACAATTTCCATTATTTTCCCCTTGCTCTTTAAATCGTCTCTGTTATGTCCTACCTTTATCTTTTTGTTTAGTCTATCCCATCAACAATGTCCTTGCTCTCTTCTCTTCCCTCCCTTCCTCCACTTTTGTTTAATTAAACTCTATAAATTGTATTATAGTCCAATACAGAGAAAAAGTACCATTATGGGAGAACCAAAAATACTTTAAGAATCAAGCAAAATGCTAGGGAAAAAAAAGGAAAGGATTATAAGTCTCGTTGCTTACCAGAATTTCAAAAACCAATTGCGCCCTCCATTCCTCTCCCCGGACTTCCGCTCATCTGCAACTCCGCAGCTACAAGCTTGCCTGTCTTCCAGATGTTGCTCCTTCCTGAACTGGAATTTAATCTATTTAATTGTATTTTTGAAACCACTCTTATTCGCCCTGCAGACTCAGCTGGATTTCTTCCCTTAAGTCGTTCTCTTTTCCTTTAAAAGAGGTTTCTTGCCAGTGCTAAACAGTTTCCTGGCTGCGAACCTGCAGCGCAGCTCTGTCCTCCATCCCATTCGTGCCGGTTTCCCTCTCTTTCTCTGCCAACACTGGGACGATTGCGGACTCTATGAGCTGCTCTGCTCCCCCCTACCTGCTAAGGGGGTACCTTTCTGGGGGGACGCTAGGTCCCTGGGGGATGTTTCCCCTGCAGATTCGCAGCGGTAGCCTGAGCCAGCTGTTCAGGCTACCAGCTGTGCCGACATCTTGCCGGAAGTTTTTTTGGTTTCTTTTTTAAGGGCCTTGTTGCAGGATTTGAGACTGGACTTGAGGGTAGAGAATTGAGATTGGACTAGAGGCTTTTTTTTTTTAAGTGCCTTCTTTGTTGCAGGACTTGAGACTTGACTTGAGACTGCAGGGTGCAGAATTGAGACTGGACTAGAGGCTGGTGTGTTGTTGTTTTTTTAAGTGCCTTCCTTGTTGCAGGACTTGAGATTTGTCAAATTCTGCTTCAGAAATGCTTTTCAGTAAGTGCTTTCTTTCCCTTGCTTTTTAAACCCTTTTTTAAAAAAGGATTCAAAAGATTTGAGATTTGTGAGATTCGTGGATTTCCAGAACCTTCCAGGGATTCGGATGCAGATTCAGAAAACTCTGGATTCATCCCATCCCTAGTGCCAATCTATATCATACCATTTAATGTCGCTTCTTGACACTTCTTGTCACTTTCCTATCCAAGTTAGGAATATAATACTTCACTAAGGCCATTTCTGTACTACACTGCGATAGTGCTGTTATTCCACTTTCAACATCCTATGCAATCCTGGGGTTTGCGGTTTATGGAGGAGCCTTTAGAATTCTCAGCCAGAGAGCTCTTTGGCTTCAGTAAAGTACAAACCCTAGAATTCCACAGGATGTTGAAAGTGGAATAATAGCACTATAACGCTCTAGTACAGAGAGAGTATAAGTTTCTTGTTGAAGCGACTGATGAGTAATTTCACTAGATTCCTTCCCACTGCGAGGAAATCTTTGAAAAACCATGCAGTTTTTGAAGGCTATTCACAATTCGGGACTTATTCTGGGTAAAATTTGCAGGGGGTTGTTTTGTGCAGAAAGCAACCTTTTCTGCACAGAAAAACATTTTCTCCTTGGAAAATAATATTTCAATGCAGAGAAAATGCTGTTTTCTATGCAAATCATCCATGAGCAAATTCTACACAGAATAAATCCCCGTTACAGCATTTTCTGCACAGAGAATAGCCTTTCTGCACATAAATTAATATTTCTGCATTGAAATATGATTCTCCATGCAGAAAATGCTGTTTCATGAACAGAGAATGCTGTTTTGTGCACAAAACAACCACATGCAGATTTTGCACTGAATAAGTCCTAAACTGTGAAGATTCTCTTCAATCCGTGATTCTTCTTGTCAGGATTTCTCAACACTTGAAAAACGTGTCTTTCAACTATTTCCAGATATTTTCTGACATTCCCTAATCCAAATGTTCTCCCAACTTCAATAGAAAAGCGGCACATTTCCGTTCACTTGGGAATGTCTTGCTTGCGATATGGGTTTCAGCCTGGGATATAGGTATGCCCAACTCCCTCAAATTTCCAGATACGTTTCCAGCTTGTTATAGGCTTCCCCCACCTCTCTGACAGGTTAGGGACTGGAGCAGTGTCAGAATTGGTTGAAAAGCAGGATTCATGTACTGTATAGTAGGGAGCATGAAGGACTTACGGAAGCTCACTTGGGACTGACTGCGCGCACACTGCTTGCAAAGTCTCTCAGCCAGCTGGCACCTTTTTTCCCTCTCAGCTCAGTTTGCAAACAGCACGTGAATGCAGGCAGTTCCAAGAGAGCCTCTGTGGGCAAGGAGAACTGATGAAAGGGCAGAACCCCCAGTGAATTAATGGAATTTTTCCTTAATTTGGAAGTGTCAAAAGAGGAAGCTGTCAGATGTCTGCTGGACATCAAAAGGTGGTGGCTTCTTGTATAATCCTCATGCAGTCTCCTTGTCTTTCCATCCCTGCAGCCTCCTTAATTCCATTTTTTCTTTTGAATATTTTTTTTCTCTAGAGCTATAGCAGTTAAAGGTAATGTTCTCCACATACACAGGCATACTGTAGATAGTCTCTTCCAACTCCTCAGTTCACACAAAAATTGAATGTGAGAATGTGGAGGCGATCTTGCAAAAGTGACATTTTACTGATGCACTATAACTCTTTTTAAAAAAGAAAAAGAAAACATGAAAACAGAAAAGGAGACTTTTTGTTCCAGTATGTCTTGCAATGAAAAAGAAGCCAGATCGAGGATGGGAATAAAATGTTGCAGCTGGTGCTGGGAATTGCCAGAAAATAGTCCAGGACAACAGTAATGTTGTTTGAATATTTTTTAAAAAACCAAGAACTAAATACAGCAGTCTCCTGATACGTTTGCCGCATCTGGAAGAGGTTGTTCCTGGAAATCAAGAGCATCAGAAACCATCCCAAGATCTCTGCTAATAATATCTGAAAGTATTTTTTGACTATAGGTATTTTAATACCGTTCTTCAAGTATATAATATACAGTCATCCCTCCACATTCGCTAGGGTTAGGGACACAGGACCCTCATGAAAGTGGCAAAACCGAGAAAAATTCTAGGCCCTCCCAAGCCGTATTTAACACACAAAGTATGAGCACCATATTCAACCCACCATGGATTCCTCAGAGGCATCACGGTTCCTTCACAAGGCAGAAGTGGGTGGCTGGTGGGGCTTACTACCACCTCCCCTGCTGCCCCACACCATTTTTAATAGGGACTTACAAGCCTCGTTCGCAGTTTCTCAGTCTCACAAGGCTTGCAGTCCCTATTAAGAATGGCAAAGGGAGGCAGCAGAGGTGACAGCAAATAATCCATGAATAATCAAATCTGCAAAAGTGAAACCCACAAATGTGAAGGGCTGACTGTAGTGTTTTGGTACAAAATCCATAATGCCATTTTCTACTCATGTTCATACCTTCAGTGGTGGTTATATAGGTGAAAAGATTTTCCATATGGAAGCCAAATCTAATCAGTTGTCCATTATGTGGAAAATCCTGTCCTTTCTTAACAACTGTACTATGTCTTTAGAGCCGATGACAATGACGTCTTTGCCAGTCCTTTTATTAACCTCTCATCCACGGGTCAAACTCTTTACTTTCAAGCATATCGACTTACCTCCACATGCAATCTAGATATCCATGCATTTCCTTTCGACAAACAAAAATGCAACTTAACCCTGACACCTTCAGTATATCAAGGTAACACAACTAAGCACAGCTATATGTCTCTGAACTGTCCTGATCTTTGGCTTCCTCTTGTCATGCGCATAATTTGTGATGCACGTCCCTAGCCTGTACCCTGTGCATTCAAGCTCTCCTTCATTTGTAAACTTCACCTCTTTTCCACCTATGCCAATAGTCCCTACCACAATGCAACCAGCCTCGCTTTGTAACTGTGTCCCTCAATCCCCACTTTGCTTATTACCCACATATCTTTCTTAATTCACTGCTGTTCTTCCGTGCACACCTGCTCTGCCCTGCTCCTCCCTCCCAATTCAGTGTCTTTGGTGTTTTCAAAAACAGAGTTGGAATTGTTCTGGGGGGGGGAGGGAGGGAGTTGGCCTGCTTTCACTATCCTCGGTCAATGTACTGTTGACACCTTAATGCAATGTGATCTCATGTTATGGTTCTATTTGCATATGGCCTGAGCAAGACATGGAACCAAGAAGGGATCAGAAGGGATCATTACAGTATAAGATCTAAGGAAGAAGACACCCATCCAAACCCAACCCTACAGAACATTTGCTTTTTATGGGCTCCTGACTGTGGATTGTTATTTCCAGAGGAGGGCCAAGATCCTATTTGACCACTGGTGGAGCATAAAGCATACTTATGGCCGTGGTCCCAAGAGGTGAAGGCTGCAGCTTTTTCCCCTGCTGGGCAACAGTAGGCAGACAGCTCTCAGACACAGCAATGCCCCCCTGGTCATAGATTAGCCATGAGGGTGAGCCTGGGCACTATCCAGCTATCTATCAAGGCATAGCTAGGAGTGAAGGAGAAGCCTTCTTCCCAAGGGCAAAGCCTAATGTTTCCTCTTCAGCTGTGCAATGCCAGCCAGAGCAAGCCCAGGCACACCCCTGCAGCAAATGTGTGGTAGCAGTAATGGAGCTGTGCTAGGGTACTAGGTACCTCCTTCTTCAATGTCCTCAGTGGACTGACTTTGATGATACAACTGGGGGTTCTGCCAACATAAATCACCAACAAGATACTGGTGGAGGTGTCTATTGAGCAGTCCCACCGAGCATTTCTGGAAGTTTTTGGGAAATGCAGAGAATGACACATTTGATTGGATGCTCTCCTATTTCTCCCCGTTGTTCCTTTAGTTTTGCTTTGTTCCTTGCCAGATAAAATCCATGGGGGGGGGTACAGAATAGCTGCAGAGTACCTTTTGATTTTGACGAGGAGAGTAATCTGCATGGAAACACACTTTGCATTGTCTTGAAGAGGCAAATTCTCTTGCCTACCTCTGTCTGCGTTTCTGCATTGTCTTGAAGAGGCACCTCTCTGTGTCATTTGCCTTCTGTTGTCTCTAGGTGACGATATATTATTGAAGAGTGTTAAAACTTCCAAGATGGCAAGTCAAGAAAGTCACAGATATTATTTGACTGACGGTGAATGGGAGTTTGAAGAACTGAGGATCATTGAACCACTTTTAGATAGTGGAGTGATTTATGAGGTGGGTGTGGGTGTGTCGCCTGTTGACTTATGGCAACCTCATGAATTTCATAGGGTTTTCTTAGGCAAGGACCAGCAGTAAATATATTTCTTAGGTAAGAAATAGAAGAATAGCAGGAACATGTATGTCTCTGTAAACTGAGGCCCTTTCCGCAGCAGGCAATTAGAACGGGGCAGTGCGTCCTCTCACGGAGGTCGTCTGCACCTTGGAGTGGACTAGGAGTGGACAACTTACTGGAGATCCGCACCTCAGTCTACTCCAAAACGACCCCAAGTGGTCCTCCAGCGTGTTTTCTAAAGAGCGCAAAAAACAGCCTGCGAGCCTGCTATCTGCGGAGGTCGGTCTTTAGGCGTGGCGAGCTTCAGCGGTTGGTCGGGACCCACGACCAACCGGAAGCCGCCATTTTGGAAGCCGAAGCTGCCATTTTGGAAGCCGGAAGCCACCATTTTGGAAGCTGGAAGCCACCATTTCAGAAGCCGGAGCAGTGTGGATCTACAGACCTCGCACTGCTCCGATTCGCCCTGGATCAAGGAGGAGCCCTGCAGAAGGACTTCAGGGACAGTCCACATTGCTTCGGACCCCAGAAGAAGCGGTAGGTAACGGCACAGAGCGATTCCCTCGCCTCGTGCGGAAAGGGCCTTAGTGTGTCAGGTTCAATACCTATAGATCTTTACCTGATTTTAATAGAAACAGTTTTTTAGGTCTTCCGAGATATGGTACTAGAGTGTGTTAATCTGAGAAAAAACAAAGGAGTAGAGCATAGTATTAGCTATTTTTGAAAACTACTCTTCATTGATGAGGGATCCTATGGTCCTAAATAACAATTTAAGCAGCAGCAATCCAACAGAACAGGGTATTGAAACCGCAACGCTATGCACATTTACCTGAAGCGCCACTGAATATATTGGGACTGCTTTTGAATAAAAATGGTTTGTGTTTATAGTGTGAGTTGCTGGAGAAAGCACAAAATTACCCTTGGTGATGTGCCTGTGGCTTCTTGCTATGGGCCATTAATTCACCTGCAAATTATGGTGAGCCTACGGGGAAAAGAATTCCAAAAGTTCCTGTTATTAGCAGCCCTACTCAGGTCTTGTACACTAGGGTTTCATATATTAAGTCAGTCCATCCATCATTCTGTCTTCCTCTTTTTTCCTTCAACTTTTCCCAACATTATTATTGAGAGATCAATATTTTTATGGTATCCATAAAACTCTCCTTCAGAACTCCATTTGAAATGATATGACGTTTTCCCTGTCAGCTTTCCTCACTGTCCAGCTTCCACATCCACACATAGAAATTGGAAATGCCATGATATGGATCATCCTGACTTTGATATTGAATGATACATCTTTACATTTGAGGATCTTCTCTGGTTCTTTCACAGCTCCCTTTCAAGTCTCAAGTCTTTGGGGGGCTTTTTTGACTAGAGTCTCCATATTGACTGATGACTGAGACAAGGTGTAGAAAATCTCTTAACTATTTTGATGTCTTCATCCTTAGCTTTAAATTTTCTATAGGTAGTTCTTTTGTTTTATAGGTTTTGTGGTTATAGGTTTGCATTCCTCCCAAACTATGTCCCCAGTTATGGTCTACAGTTCTTCTGGTTCACAATGGATTGGATTTAGTAGTGAAAATCTGTTTTTCACATCGTCTTTAAATTCTAAATTCTTTAGATTGTATGTTGACACTGTAATTGATTGAGTCCCATTTGTGAGAAAAGTAGGATATAAATCAAATAAATAAAATCAAATAAATAAATTGATTTAACGTTCTTCTTTAGCTTCAATATTTTTTCGTTTCTTGTGTGTATTTAATTTTTTCATTTTCAATTGTCTTGAAAAAAAATTTTCAATTGGAGTGTAGATTCCAACCACCATAACTTGAGATTCAGAAAATGGACTTTTGCACCAACATAATGACCATGAGGCTCACAAAAAATTTCTTCCGAGGGAAACCTTGGATTGACATAAATCACTACTCCTCTTTTTTTCATTTTGAAACATGGACATGAAATTTTTCCCCAGTTTGGGTTTTTTAAAAATTTTTTTTGAATATTTGGAGTCTCATTCTCAGAGTCTAATCTCTTGCAAACAGATTAAAACTGCCTTTTTCTTTTCTAAATAATGAAATATCTGTCTCCTTTTAAAACCAGAATTAAGTCCTTTCACATTCCGTGATTGAAATTTAATTGTCATTTTTTTTCTTCTCCTCTTTCTTATTATTTAGTTCTTCATTCTTTGTTTTCTATTATGATTCTGAGTGTTGTTTTTTCCTCTTCTTGATCTGATTCTTTTTCACTATCTTCTCTGTTGAACTCTTAATTCAAATTGTCTATCCAGACTCTATTTTTGCTTCCTTGTGTTTGTTTTCTCCTTTTTGCTCTTTTTGATGTTCCAAATCTCTTCTTAATTTTTCATAAAATTCTCTTGCTCTGGTTGGTGTAGTAATTTTGTGTCTCTTTTGTTTGTAGAAGAAGAAAATTCCTTCCACTCTCTCTTATTGGTAATTTATGTTGTTCTTCTGTAATATTTCTGTAAGAAATTTATATTCCTGTCTTTTCTTGAAAATGTAGTATGGCATATCCTTGTCTATCTTACTTCCTTTGTCATCCATAATTAATTTGTATTCATAAGGGTTTTTTTTTTAATTTTATCTCTAATTCTTGTCCTTGTTAGACAGACATTGATGTCCCTGGGACAATTTTTTTCTTTCATGAGTCTTGAACTTACTCTGAATATCTAATCAATGTCCACCTCCAATTTATCTTCGGGAATTTCAATATAAGCCGCCAAAGCAGGAATGAGTTTCTTGTATAGATCCTCCACTGTTGAGTCTGAAACTCCTCTTAATTTCAAACATTTTTCTCTGTAGTTCTGCTCTTGGATGCTGATTGTGGTTTCATCCTGTCTTTGCATCTCTTTTATAGTTTTAGTGTTCAATTCCATTTGTTTAGATTTATCTTATAATCTCTGTATGTCTGTTTTCATCATGGTGATATCCTTGTTTGCCTTGTCAATTGTTTTGCTTATAAAGTCCATTTCTTTTTTTATGTCCATCTTTATTTCTGCTCTAGTTCCCTTAATTCCTGTCTTGTTCCTTCTTTGGAGTTTCTAAATTCTTCCAATATTTGGATGTCATATCTGTTGTTCTAGCAGGATCTCTTTATTAAGGCAATCTGAGACTGCATTTTGGCTTGAGCTTGAGCTGTGGCTTTTCTTTCACCAGTTACCATTTCTTTCACCCCCCTTTTTTTTTAACTGTCACTGTATCACTATATCATTTACTTTCTTTTGTTGTTGTTTGCTATATAGTGTATGCAGGTCTTCTATATATACACTGCAGTATTCCTTTAGTTAATTAGGAATGTAACCAGTTTCCTCTTGGCCACCCGGTGGAAGCAACTGCTTACAGATATTCTTCCTTTTCTCTTCCTTTCTGTCAATCAGTGTCAAATTTGAGGCACAGCTGTGTTCTATTCTGCTTATCTAAATCTTGAGTTCTGTTTCTTCTTCAAGGGCAGAGCTTGCTCGATATCTTTACTTTACACATTATACTTAATATTGTCTTAATACTCCCTTGTACAAACTATACACACTGCATAAATATATCAATCTTATATATCAATCTTACCCAATATGCCTAAATTATGTTAAAAATTCGAATACTATCTCAAATACAATTTCATTAACCTCATTTTCTTATTTCTTAAGCAATATTATATACCCCTGATTAATAGATTACTATTAAATTAATTCATTAATATAGCAATTAATTCATTGATATAGCAATTACTATTCAAATTAATTCATTGATACAGCAATTATTTATATAGCAATATTCTAAGTATCTTAGATTCAATAAAGAGGAAATATAAGACAGATAAGAAGTGACAGAGGAGAAATGATTCTGTAATTGATTAGTAGATTGTGAGTTTATAAAGTTAATAACCAGTACTTAAATGCTACTACTTCAATATTCAACTGTTCAACTGTTCCAGATGTGTGAATGGAAACATCAATTTTATGATGTTACCTCAAATGTTCTTTTATTTTTGTTGCCATATTAGGGCTTCCTTGTCTTCAAAGTCCTCTTGACTTGGGGCTCTTGTCTCTAAATGAAATATTTATAATGCTGCTTCCAATTTTCTCCCCAGTCCACTTTGTGTATATTTCGTCTTGAAGTCATTATCTGAATTCTGTCTCAATACAATCTCCCAAATTCTGTCAATATTATAGTCAAAGTTAAATCTTTCTCCTATTAGTGTTTTAATGTCTCTAATCCCTATCCTTCAGTACCAATATTGTCTCTATTTTAATACCCAATGTTCTCAGAGTCTGCTTTCATGTTACAAAGTTGTGTTTTCCCTTCACTTCTTTGTACTTCTTTCTGATAAATTGGAACAGTTTCTAATAGTTTGTAACAATGTAATTCCCCTATCTCAGCAAGCTCAGTGAGAATCATTAAGCTTTTCCACACAGCTTCACCAACAGACCCTCTCATGAGCTCTAGCTGGATTAGCAGTTTGATGCAAAAGTTTTCCATTCACAGTCTGAATATCTCAGTCATTTTTATTTTCCTCAGTGAGCTCATTGAGATCCACTTTCCCAAACTCTCTCCTTTCTCTACTGCCTCAAACGTCCATCTTCTCATGAGCTCAAGCTGGGTTATAGCCTTATACAAAGGTTCACAGAGCAGCCTTTTACTTTTGATTACTTATTAAATATTATGATCAGCAGATTTCATTAACACAGAGGATGTATTCAATCCTTCAAGGGTCAGTTTAATTTCTTGATCGACATTAGATTGTTGTAAGCTTATGTTAAAAAAGGTCTTTGGTGATGCTCATGCTGGTCTTGCAGATTGGCTGCCTCTAGATGCAGTTATGGAACTCTTTGACCCCACAATCTCACCCGTCCTCACTGATCAAAAGCCTATCAATGCTTCTGATCTGGAGAACAAGAAAGCGGATTCAGGTCCCCAGTGAGCCCCTCTGAACCTCCTTTACCAGGGGAGTGTTACTGGCCAGCTCGATTTTCGCTGGCTGAACCATGTTAGGCAACAGTTAGTGAGCAATGACTCGACACCATTAAAACCAGAAGTTTCCTTCTTTAGCTTTAATTTTTAATATTAGCAGTTCCTTGTCTCTGCCACAATCTGCTCCTGGTCTTGTCTTCTGCAGAATGAGTGGAGCTTTTCCAAACTCTGCTTTCAATTAAATAGTCTATTTGATTTCTATATTGAAATCTGGTGACATCCACCCGTATAGGAATGTTTGGTTGCCTGAAGAATGAGTTTGCAGTGAAGAAACGATCAGGTTCACAAAATGCAATTCTAGATGTTAGGCCAAATTCTTCAACAATGTTTGATCTTGCTCTGTTTCCTACTTTTGCATTTTAGTCATTTATGATTATGAAAATGTCTTTTTTGAAGGTCTGATTAGTTGTTCCTGGACATCTACACATATCTTTCAGTTTTTTCCTCTTAGCCTCCGTATTTGGATCATAACACGGGATGGTCATTCTCTTAATAGGTTTTCCATGCAGACTTTATATTCTGATATATATATCAGCCAGACTTTCCATCGTAGCCCCTGACAACTTTTGCTATATCCCACAAATATTTGCTACCCTGTTTCTTCTTAATTTGTCATATCCAGAGTAAAACACTGTGTAATTATCTGGTTGAAAATGTTCCGTGTTTAATACAGGTACTTCTAAAAACTATGTAACAGGAAGACTTTTATGTAAGATGACATGCAGTTTCAGATCATTGCAGTTTCTGACCTTGGTTTCTTATTCTCAACTCTTCTTGTAGGAATGAAAGTTTTATGTCTGCTTGTACCATAGAAGAATAAAGGAGACAAAAATAAATCTCTTTGTTTTACTAATGTCGATGGCTTCTTTTCTTTATAGTATTTTTTCCTACTCTTCAAAAACTGACAAAACCAAAGAAATTCCTTACAGTTTAACTGTTCCTTATGCTTCAGAACCTTGTGACTCCATTTGTAACAAAAAAGTAAATTCAAATTGTAATTATTGTTGAATAAACTATACTTTTAATATATCACACAATTATTTTATGCCAAATCATACAAATTTGACATTTCTAAAGTGAGTTTCACAACGTAAAGGGTAATTTTTTTCAATTTTTCTAAAATTTTCCTCCCCCTGCAAAAAGCAAACAAAAAAACCCAGTTTTTTTTCATCCAAACCTCCAAATTACCAGACATTTTACATATTTAGTCAGTGTCATGCCCTGGATAACTTGCACTCCACAAACTTCATTCAGAGTTAAACGGCAGTGTTTATTTTTACAAGCAAGCAACACAGCGTACTTCTTCCAAAGTTGCTGAGATTAAAGGCATACACAGTGGTTACAGATTTTATACCTTTCCACACAAATATAGGCACACAAAGTTGTGATTGGGTGAGGATCACAAATCTCACATCATCCCATCACCCTAGACATTTTCCCAGATTGTCAGTTTACACATCTTTCATCCTTGAGGCTAGAATATGTTCCTGCCACCTTCTCTTTCAGTGTTTCCAGTTCTCGTAACACCTTCCAGGCCTTCATTTTCTCACTCTGATCTTCTCCCCATCACCCTTGCTTTATTGTAGCAGTGAGTAGTAAAGCAGTGAGCCATTTGATGCACTAGAACACACAAACAAGCTTCAACCAGATACCTCATTGCAATCAACAATTGGCAATTGAAACCTTGTAGCTCTCTAACTAAGTATAACAATGCCTAGGCTAGCTGCCTGATCTATACTAATACACACCCAGCAAATGCATTATGACAGGAGTCATGCATCCTGACACTCAGGCACCAAAGTTCCTTGGGTCAGCCCTGCTGCCCATGCCATGAAATTTGTTCTTTTCCCCTTATAACTTGGATTTGTGTTCTTGTTTCTAACTTGACAGGCCCCCTGTACCTCACAGAGATGTATCATGATAGTCTAACATTATGAACAATGATGTTACATTTAAAAGATAGGTCATTTCCACATAGGGTTTTTAAAACAGAGCAGAGCGTCCTCCAGGGAGGACGTCTGCACCTGGGAGCGGACTGGGTTGGACCTACTTAACGTAGATTCACACCCCAGCCCGCTCCAGAACGACCCCAAGTGGTCATCCAGCGTGCTTTTGAAAAACCTATTTCTTGAGGTTTTTCAAAAGCATGGAGCGCACCAGTGCAAGGCTGCTCCCTTATGCAGATTTGCAGGCTCGCATTGGTACGAGCCTGCGATCTGCCAGGGGCGGGCTTTAGGCTGGCAAGGTTCAGCGGTTGGTCGAGACCCTCGACCAACCGGAAGCCACCATTTTCGTCCCCGGAGCAGTGCGGAGCGGCGGCCACGCACTGCTCTGGAGCAGCGTGGACCGGACTGGGGAGCCCAAAAGTCCAGTCAGTAGCGTCACAGGGCGATTCCCTCGCCCTGTGCAGGAATGGCCATACTTAAAACCTACGCAATTGTAAATATGTTCAACTGTAATGCATAATGCTTTGAAGGTAATCCGTTGCTGATGTTGGAAGAACACCACTTGAAAAATCCTATTTTTATTTTATTTATAAATGTTTAATAAATATAATTTTTTTAAAAAATGAAAAAATTAAAAAAAGTTACCTTTTAGACTAACATAAGGATGCAACAGTAAGAAAAGTTCTGGGTTGTGTGCTCATTTCAATGGTCACCCAGGCTGTTGAAGCCAAAGGAGCCTGCCTTCCTTTCAACGAGAACCCCCTGCTACCCCAGCAGCACTTTGGATCTCAACTCAGGGGCACCCAGTAACTCCACTGCCTTCCAGAATATGAGACACTGTAATGAGAATATTAACCATTTAGGCAGAACGCATTAAATTGAATAGTCAGTTGGCTCAGCCATCCTTAAGTTGCTAAGTATTAGATCTAACTATGGAGGTATTTTTGCTGTTCTTGGCAATATTGGTGTTGGTATTGAAAATGGTGTGTTCTGCATTGTAATCTGTGTTATTTTCATGTCTTTCTCCTTGCCTTTTTTGTTCAGATTACTATGTCAAGGCAATCCGTTTTGTATGTGCTAGTGCTGATTGTGCCAACATTTGCTCTCTTCTTACTGGACATGGCAGTATCTTATGCCGTTGCCGCTCCTGGAGAAAAGATTGCCTTCAAAGTGACCTTGATCCTGCAAATCTCATTTTTGTCCCTGATCCTTAATGATCGGCTGCCAGCAACATCAGATGATCCACCAGTGATAGGTAACTGCTTTTACTGGGTGAATCATTCAGCTCTGACAGTTGGAGGCTGTCAAGTACTTTGGATTGATTTTTATGAGACCAGTCACACCAGGGTGAAATGAGTAAAACCTTAATTGGCAACTAACTCTTTGTTGTGGGACATGCTCTGTGGCTCATTATTGCCTATTACGAAGGTGTCTAATATTGCTGCAGAAAAGGGGCACCATAATAACACTTAGCATTTGTGTGGCACTTTGTGCAGCAGTTAAGGATGTTTAAAGAACTTCATATAAGTTACCTTTAGGTCCTTAGCACAACTCTTTAAGGTAGGCCAGCTGTATCCCATATTTTAATATTGGACTGTAAAAACTAGCAGAACTCGTCAGTGCTTCATTTCAATTAATCAGTGAGCTGTAATGAAGTCTCTCTCTCTCTCTCTCTCTCTCTCCCCCCCCTCTCCTCCTCCTCCTCTTCTTCATCTGCCCAGAAATACAGAATAGATATGCCAACAAGAAAAACAACAAGTCTTTTCCTTCTCCTTCTGTTTCAATAATATTAAAGCACACATAATTTACTACAGCCAGTTAGTGACTTACAGTAGTTTAAGTTGGACTTATGCCATTGCAAGTCTTTTTTTCTTTTTTTTAAATGAGTGTGGAGGTCAGAATTCCCTGCTGAATTTAAGCAAATACCAAAATCCCCCGGGAACTCACCCATTAGTTGATACAGCCCCTACTCCGTGAGTAGCCAGTAGAGAAGAGGAGTTGTTCTGCCAAACATTATGAAATGTATTCTGATGAAGAAGTTCAGCTTATAATTATACCTTAACGAGGACTAACGTCACTCCTTTGGAAGTGTAACTATTTTAGTTGCTTTTATTGTTACAAAGGTTGTGTGGCCCCAATACGTAGGTTTGTTTTATACCACAGGACAGTTACTTGAGCTCTGTTTTCTTTTGGGGAAAGTAACTCAAAGTCTTGTTACTTTTGAATACTGAGAAAGATTTACAGTATGTTTAAAAATTGCAACTGTAATGGCAACCAAGGGCCAGCATGGTATAGTGGTTTGAGCATGGTTTGTACTAGTTTGAGCATTGGGCTACGACCCTGAGGAACAGGGTCTGATTCCCCACTCGGCCATGGAAACCCACTGGGTGACCCGGGCGCATCACACACTCTCAGCTCCAGAAAACTCTGTGATAGGTTCACCTTAAGGTCACCATAAATTGGAAATGACTTGAAGACACACAACAACTACTACTCCTACTACTACCTTGGAGGCCTTGTAACTGCAATTTTAACAAATTGTCATTACAATGTAGCTTCCCAAGTTCTTGTACCAGGCTATCCTGTTCCATTGCCACTATGCTGCAACAACTGCTGGTTGAATTTCTAACTGAGGTGGGCTGAAGGCTAGAATAATATTGACTCCACCCTCTGACTCCCATGAACTCTTTCACACTGCTGTATGGAAATACGGAAGGAGGATTTCACTACGTTTCTACAGCACAGCTCCTGTTCATCACCCGGGTGGACTGCAAAGACTGCTGTTTGTCCTCCTCAGCTCATCTGAAGCCATTTCGCACCACACGGTCATAGCACCATAGGAGGCAGCCATAGCAACATCTCGTCGAACGCTGGGGTTTGTAGCTTTGCCAGAGGCAACAGAGGAACTCACTGGCAGGAAATTCTAAAGGCCCCTTCCTAAACTGCAAATCCCAGAATTTCATGGGGTGGAACCGTGGCAGTTAAAATGGCATCACGGTGCTTTAACTGGGTAACGTAAGTGGTGAAAAACAAAGCAGTCCTTACAGTCCACCCAACTGGTGAACACGAACAGGAGCTGTACTGTATAATGGTGATAGGGTGCAGAGGAAATAGAGTTAAATCTTCAAAGCCTGGAATCCTACTAGTTGGTCCCAAAGACAGGAGATCCAAACTACAGGAGATCCACTGAATCTGTTGTTGAATAGTGAACCAACACATAGGTAAATATAATTGATTTAATGGATCTACGCAATCAGGACTAAAATAGAATACAATGTTAAGTTATTACATTTATTCTTGTTGCATTTTTTAACTGCTAAAGCTGAGGAGAAGTGTTTGAGAAATTTTCTGCCTCCCATGACAAAATAACTTGGCTGATTTGAGTTACCGTGCTACTTTAGTTTATGCAACAAATTGTTATGGGCCAGCCCTGCATGGAAACAGTAGCTAGAACAGTTGCCTTAACTCTTTACTGCTAAATGAGATAGGAAAAGGAACTGAGACAGCCCAAAAATAAGCACAGGTATCTGCTTCACAACCATGTTAAATATGTTGATAAAACAGAGCTTTAAAACCCCAGATAAATATGTATATGTGTTGGGGAGTGAGAGACCACTAAACAAATTGGATTATTAATGATGATGCCCTTGTGCTAATAGAAAACACTTTCGTTCTTACCTGATATTTCCCAATGCTTCGTATCCACTGCAACCCCCCGGCCTCGTTCCAAAATCACGTCCTCCAACTGCCATGATTAATCCCGTTCCATTCCACTTTTTCATCTGCTTTTGAAATGTTCCAGATTCTCTCTCCTCTTCCCATTTTCTCCCTTTGTTCTCAACTTACTCGGTTGTTACAAACTGCGTACAAAGTGCAAAAGTAGTTTGCACTCCATTAACTCCAAAGGAGGGGAGGGAGCAGAATTTTTGCCCTCCCAGTAGGCCCAGGCAAAAGCAAACTGCTGCAGCCTCTCCTAGCTTCTGTGTTCTGCCTCGTTAATAACTTTTGCCATTTTGACCACATTCTGATGTTGTTTGGGCACACGTGTCCCTTTTTTCATTAGTGAAATGTTGGAAGGTACACAAAATCACTCGCCCCACCGTGCAAGACCAGAGGCAGTTTCCAGTAGGGCCAAGCCCCGTTGGAAACAGCCCACTACATCTGCAAACACTGTAATTTTGTTTAAACATTAGTTGTGATACATCTACCTAATAATGAGCTGTCTGTGTGACTGTATATGGAAAGCTCTCTTGCTTTTTCCTCCTGTTGTTCAAAGTCACTAATTTCATGCTTGCCACGGAGATCAAGAATTGCTCGGTTTTATTTGCTTTCATAATTAACCTGTTATTACAGCTTAGCTGTAAACTTCACAGAGGGGTGGAATGGACATTTAGTTATCATAAAAGACAACTGCAACTGCTCTAAGATTCTATAAGCAAATTGCTTGCCCCAAGTTTACACTGATAATTTGATGCGAACAAATCTGCTGCAATTCCTTCACCCACTTTCAGTGTCACATTTAAAAACTGCTTTACAGAAATCTCTTTCTCTTCTTTTCTCATCCTTCTTTCTTCCTCCTCCTACTCTTCTCTACATTAATTTTCTCCCTCATTCCCTAATCTCCTTTTTCCTCTCTTTCTGGAGCTCTTTCTCCTTTCCCCAACAACACCTGGCTAGACATCTTCTCCTTTCTCCCTCCTTCTCTTTCTCCTTCCCTCTCTCCCCAAATTTCCTAGTTGTCCTCATCGTTTTCCTCCATTCCTACTCTTCCTGCCTTCTTCTCTTTTATTCTCTTCCTCCTTCTTCCCGAATCTCCTAGTTGTCTTCTCCCTCCTTCCCTATCGCTCACTTTCTTTCTGGCATCTTCTTTCTCCTTTTAACCCTGGCTGTATGTATCATCTACTTTCTTTTCCCTTCCTTCTCACTCTTTCACCTTTACACACACTTGTCACAAGAATACCTTGAATTCGTGAAGGGGATGTATTGGATTTCTCAGCTTTTAAAGCTGTAAGTACCGTTAACATCAACAGGACTTATTTCTGAACAACTATGTATAGACAGGATCACTCCATTGGTCCACTGTCATCTTTATAGTCATTTCTCCTTTCCCAAATATTTGGCGATTATTAGTAGCATCGTTACGAGTAGATTATGATTATGATTATGTTAGGGATGAAGAAGGATTCTACACCTGACTGTGGAATGGAAAGGAAAGGAAAAGAAAAGAAAGGAAGGGAAAAATATGGCCAGTGAAAGGCATTGGTTAATGGAAGCAAGTAAAAGCAGAGAGTGGAAGACTTCCTTTTTGTATGGAAAAGGTTTATTTGCTTGCTCAGTTTTTCAGTTAAGTGCAGAACTTGGATAGTTTAATTTCCAACCAAAGAAGTTTGGTTAATTTCGTTTGGTTAATTCATCTTTAATGTCATATTTAATTATCAAACCCTGCCCTGTAACATCACTCCTGTAACATCACGGGGACCCACTCACTGTCTGATTACCTAAGTATCTGATTTTGGCCCTTTCTGGGCTTTGGATGCTCATGAGCTGGCAACCCTATTGGAAAACACTGTCACAAATCATGAAGAAACTGCTGGTCTAGTCAGCTCTGGTTCACTACCAAATCTCTTCTAGATGCCCGGCCACCCAAGTCTGCCAGGACTCTTCCCTCTGCAAACAAAGGCAAAGCAAGAGTTCTTGTCTCTTCCAGTATCTGCTCCCAACCAGCCACTTCACACTGTTACTTATGATATGTGATTAACACATTGAATAACTTGTGTAGCTCTGTTCCTGTGACCAAGTTTTTAAGGACAGGCTTCAAGAGCTCATGTTTGACCACTCCTGTTTCTTCTTTGATGTAGCAATGTTTTTCACTGGCATATTCCTGTTTATGTTCCTCGGCATCTTGGAGAATACCTTTGTGCTGTATCTCAGGGAGAAGAAATCGAAGCTCCTATGCTTGGCAGCATTTGTAAATAGATTTAAGAGAAAGGAGGAAAAAGAATCTGAGGACTCTGTGACCAACCTGGGTAAGCATTAACTAACAGGTAAATAAAATTGGCAGAGAAAGGCAGGTTCTGAGAAGCTGGAAAAGGGGAATGGGACCTCTTTGTCCAGTGCATGTTAAGTTCTAGAGTACTGTAGATGCTGTTTTTCCAACTTCACCTTTGAGGAAATGTGGCAAAGCATCCCTTTTCTGCACTGAAAGTATCCCTTCTCCACACAATGCAGTGTCAATACACCCTTAATTTACTTGATTTAATTGTCACCGCTCTTTAGAAACTTCCATTGATTAACAAGCAAAAGAGAATCCTATTATAATTCCATTCCCCTTCACTGAGAAAAACATACCCTTCCAAATTCCTGGAAAGTTTCCTCCCCTCTTCATGCCATGAACAGCAATGAATAAGGAATGCAGTAAGGCACTGGTATGCAAATTATCTGACACATATACATATAACAATAGTGGTGGTCTTACACTCCTGAAAACACATTGAGAATAATTTTATCACAGGGGAACTCCATTTCCTGGGCAATTTGCTGTGGTGTGGAAACAATCTAAGAAATCTCAAAGGCCATTTTGTGGGTCTGTAGTACCTATTTTCTTTAGCTATGGATCCGTACACATGTTCTTCTTAACCATTTTGTTGGCTGGGCTGTGTGACAGTCATGTCTGTTTCATGCATTTCAAACCAACAAACAAGGTTCGGTTTTTCTCTAGGAGAGACCTAGAGCCAATCCCAGTTCTCCCAGGAAAGTACCTGCCTGTATGACATTGTTTTCAAATGTGTTCACCACATTCACTCCATTATGTTTAACCATACCCTCGATGAACTCCATGTGTACCTGTGATAATGGCAAACTAGACACTATCTTAGAATACAATTGTACAAGGTTGTATGTTGTTGCATTATACCCTTACATGTTGCCTCCCAGGCTTAGAACCTGAATTAATGAAAGCAGGTGGTTAACATCTTGAGACAGAGAGTCAGTACTGATGAGGTTGCTGTCCTGAGGAAGTTAGCCAACCAGAATCATTGAGAGGCAAAAGAATTATCCTTTGGAGAGTGGGGCGACAGCTAGTGTTGTGGAAACAACAACTAGACAAATGTAGTTTGTCATTCTATTTGTTAGCCCCAACTAGAGTAGACCCATTCAATCAATTGCTGAATGGTGAGTCAACACATAGATAAATCTCATCTACTCAATGGGCCTACTTTCTTAAGGACTAACAGGATCTAGGCCATCATTTCCTTTCCCATTTTCACATCTTCTCTTCATTTTATTCCATACAGGACCTGAGATGCCTACGGAGAATGATCAGAGGGTTCCACTTCCCTTGGCAGAAAACAGCACTGCAGCAGACACCCTGGCATTTTTGAAACACCTGAATGTGGAGCTGCAACAGATCAAGAAACACTTGGCCCTAGAAAAATGCCAGATTGTCCCGGAACAGGCCATGGAGGATGAAATCTTGCTCCTTGTCGAGAAGGGGCTTTATTATACCCGCCTGATTTTGTCACTCACGTTTTTAGCCTTCATTATTATAAGGTGGACCAACTAAAGTGTACATTATTGGCTTCTGCAGTGTAGAACAAAGGCCCCATTGTTCTCACAAGCCAGAAAACGTGGTGTAATTGTGCTACTTTACCTGCTGCTGATTGCATGAGGTCACTAAAGACCGTGTGATAGCACGTCACACAGAATGGCTGCTGGGCGTCTTGTTACCACATACCGAGCAAATCATTTGGAGAAATATGTAGGAACTGGGACGTATTTGCAATTCAGTAGGGCCCTGAGAAACCTGAAGTGTTGGTGTTTTAAGACTTCACTGAATGACATTTTTTTAGGCCTGACATCTCAGTAAAGTCAATATCTGGGTAGCCTTTGGGACGGGAACCTCCACTTTAACTTCCTACAGTGTCCCCAGAATACCCTACCGTGTCACACAGAGCACACTATTATATGGAGGGCATTGTGGGAAATCAAAATGGTGGCTCCTGGGCCACCAGGTAAGCCAGAGGAAACCAGGGACCAGACTTCCCCATTTGCCTTGCTTCTGTATACTTCCTGTAACGGTTTGCTTTGACCTTGGCAATGAAAGCCCTCATTAAATAAAAGGTGCAGCACTTGGGCAGCTCCAAAGATCATTCTCTGCCCTCATGGGCTGCACACACACAAGCCGCACAGTTCTGTCACTCAGTGCTGCCAAAATGCAGTGGTATGCAGCAGCCAGAAACGTGAGAAGCCATTTCTGGCTTCCTGAAAATCACTTTTTTTTTTTCATTAAGAAGAGAGATTTGTATTCCGGTAACAACTTATTCTATCAGAAATATGTGGTTTGCTTTATCAGTGTCCCACAGCCTTGATGAAATTTGGTGTAAGGATCCCCGGGGACCACCAAAGGGCTGAAGGGGGTCACAGGTGGTACTTGTGCCATGTCTTGTCCACTCTTGCATTAAACTAAAGTCCTAGTTAAGAAGATCTCGCCCAAGAGGTCATTCACACAACTGTTCACAGTTCCAAATGATCACAGGGAAATAATGAGATATCTAAACTACTCATAATTACTGACATTTAAAGGCCAGTAGACAATTGTGTGAGTGCAAGAAATACTGCATGACAAAGATATTTCCTAAGCAATCCTCCGTTTACGAGTTCCAATAAACATAGTTAGGGTTGCCAGATTCATAAATGGCTGCCTCTGAAGACAACTCAGAACTTTGAATTTCTGCAGACGGTGGCTGCTCATTTCTTTGCAGAGCTGTAAAAGCTGTGTTTGATGGCTGTGCCCTCCACCAAGCAATGTGCATTTCAAGAAAGAAATTTCAAGAAAGGATCTCTAGAAAGAAAGAAAAAAACACATAGCCGATACAAGCAGTTTTACTTTCACACACAAACTCGCTTTCAGGTTAATCCAAAGCAACCTCAAAAAGACAAGTGAGTAAGACTCTTTAAATGATCAAGGGTAAATTTGAGTTTAGTGGGAGGGCATTCAAAAACCAAAGAATCACCAAAGAGAAAGTCATATCCTTAAATGTGATTCCCAACTCTTACCGATGGATGCAAAAGCCATCTGGGAGATTCTGACATTTCGGCAGATGTTGTATCAGTTGCCCTTGCTGCCAGTAAACTTCAGTGAATACTACTCAATTCAAAGTATTATTTTTTAAAATAAAAGCTTTTAAAGCCGTTTGTCACCCATGCCCCACATCTTTTAATGCTCCTCTCCTTCCTCTCCCACCCCATGCCAAAATGTGTTCATTTGGTGTTCATTGTGTTCAGTAAGGCACTACTTTGTATTCAACTATCACGCGGTTTTCACTGTGACTGACAGAAGCAGGGCCTACTCATCAGTTGGCCCAAGGTGGGAGAAGTGATGTCTCCCCTGTGATTCAAAGTACCTCTTCTTTGCAAGTACGACCAAACCAGTAACGGTGCAGGAACTTTGTTCTGTGTTGTATTTGAGAAGCCCAGGAAAGCCAGTTAATTATTCAGCCAACAGTGAGCAAAGTGCAGGTCTCCAAGTGCTGAGAGACCGCACCTCTCAACATTCCTCATCACCGGTTTTGCCGGCAAGGACTGATGGAAGCTGCGATCCACCAACATCTAGGAGGCTGCACTTTGCCCACTTTTGTATTAATATGTGAAAGCAGTCTGTCTGAAACATCTGTTAAACAATACTAAACACTTAAAAGCAATATCAATTTCCACATCAGCTACATAAATAAAAATAGCAAAGCAAAGACATCTGGATTGTTCATGACTTTTCGTACAATGATTGCTGTGTAAGTATTGTATCAGAGTGACAAGAAAAATGCATAACTAAGAAGGGAATGATCACTACATTCTTACCATGTGTAAACCCTACGTATTTATGGGATCATTGTAAGTTGACAGGCAACTTAGAATCATAGAACGATAGAGTTGGAAGAGACCACAGGGGCCATCCAGTCCCACCCCTTGCTATGCAGGAACACACGTCAAAGCATTCCCAACAGATGGCCATCCAGTCTCTGCTTAAAAACCTCCAAAGAAGGAGACTCCACCGCACTCCCAGGCAGCACGTTCCACTGCTGAGCAGTCCTGACCATCAAGAAGTTCTTCCTGAGGTTCAAGTGGAATTTCTTTTCCTGCAGTTTGAATCTGTTGCTCCTTGTCCTAGTTTCTGGAGCAGTGGAATACAAGCCTGTTCCCCCTCCAATATGACATTCTTTCAAATATTTAAACATGGCTCTCATGTCCCCTCTTAACCTTCTCTTCTAAGAAACCAAGAATAAGATTTAGAACATTACAAGATGCAAAGGAGAGAGGAGGTTTTGACTTACCATCATTGAAAATCTATTACCAAGCATGCTGTTTAGAAACTATAAAAGATTGTATTCAAGTGGAGAATACAACAATAAAAGAAGTCGAAGGCATAATTAACAGATTTGGCTGGCACGGATACTTATGTTATGAGAAAGCAACTGTAAATAATGACTTTAACAATCATTGTATCTGTAAGACTTTACTGAAAGTATGGTTACAAATAAAGCATAAATTTTACAGAAGACTTCCGTTGTGGACCTCACCCCAAGAAGCTTTTAAAACTGCTCCAACAAAACAAGGGAATTTATTGACGTATCAAGAGTTGTTGAAATGGGATGGAGACAAGTTGAGAATGCGTACAGAAGAGAAATTAAAAGAGTTAGGACATGAATTTAACTGGTTCCCATGGAGACAATTAAAGGAGAGGTTTAAGATGGATCAAAAATTATATGGGTTTGAAAAGAATGAAAATGAATTAGATGTACTGATGAAAGGGGACCAAAAAAAGAGAATCTCTAGATTTTATAAAATATTGTTGCAAAGAGAAATGGAAAATGGAACCAGAGACTATTAAAGACAATATGGTCAGATGGGCTCAAAATATTGGACTGTTAAGTATTAGGCCTTCCAGTTTCCTGCCTAAAAGGTTAAAGTTTGAGTCTTGTTCCTCTGCTGCGCTCGTGGTCATGGTAACTAGCAGGCCGGCTTGACCCAGCCAGTGTGATAAGAGATATCTGGTTTGTCTCTCAGTTCCTGTGGGAACCTAAGGGGTGTTTGGAAAAACAATCCCACAGTCGCTATAACTGCTGTGAGGAATTTCTCACTGCTCGCCCTCTCTTTCTTTCACTCCCCCTTCGCTTGCTGTTTAGCATTTTTACAGCTCTATCTCTGTCATACTGTAAGAAGAGAGAGAAGCGCAATGGATTTTACCTAGCTTTGACTTCTTTATGTTGCTTATGCTGTTTTACAATAAAGTACTAGTTTAGTTGGCCTCAACTCTGGCTTCTATTCGTTTTTAATCCTATGCTGGTTTTTGCGTCTGCCTGTTTTGGAGCACAGACGTTCTGTGGGTCATGTCGGCGTACAGCGTGTCCCCTGGAATTCCCCAACATGGACATTCAATTGAACTGGATATATGGCTGAGAGTATGGAAAACAGATGTAAAATTTACACCAAGTTTAAATCTAAGGGAAAACTTTTATAAAATGTTATATAGATGGTACATAACACCTGAAAGGTTGAAAAAAATAACAAAAAATGAGAATGGAGAATGTTGGAAATGTGATGGAAAGGAGGGGTCCTTTTTTCATATGTGGTGGACCTGTAAGGTGGCTAAAAAGTTTTGGAAAGAAATACAAGATGAAATTCAAAGAATGTATGGTTTAAATTTTGAAATGAAGCCAGAATTTTATTTGTTAAATATGTTAGGGCAACAAAGTGAAATAACATCTCATCAGAAGACATTGTTATATGTAATAACTGCTGCAAGATTGACATATGCTCAATATTGGAAAGAAAGAAATTATATTGATATAAAAGAATGGAAATTAAAAGTCCTGAATATGGTAGAGATAGAAAAGTTAACTTTTTCACTTAAAAATAAGCCAGTCCAGAACTCTGAAAGAAAATGGCAAGAAGTGATGAATTGGATAAAAGAATAAGAAAAGGAAGGAATAAAGAAAGATTGACAAAAAGTAGATAATGTAAACTAATGATGTAACAGATAAAGCACAAGTTGCAATGTTACAATGTTAAAAGTAATAGTGTAAGATTGTTGGTTAAACAGAAACAACGCATGTATGGAACGTAAACACAGACTCAACTGGAAAAAAGATGCTTGGAAGCGGGGAGGGTTTTTTGTTTGTTTGTTTTACTTAAAATTTTAATAAAAATACATACAAAAAAAAAACACCTTCTCTTCTGCAAACTAAACATACCCAGCTCCTTAAGCCATTCCTCGTAGGGCATAGCTTCCAGACCCTTCACCATTTTGGTCACCCTCCTCTGGACATGCTCCAGCTTGTTGATACCCTTCTTGAAATGAAGAGCCCAGAACTGGTCACACTATTCCAGGTGAGGTCTGACCAAAGCAGAATAGAGTGGTACTATTACTTTCCTCAATCTAGACACCATACTCCTATTGATGCAACCAACAATTGCATTGGCTTTCTTGACTGCCACATTACACTGCTGACTCATGTTCAACTTGTGGCCTATTAAGACTCCTAGACCATTTCCGCTCTACGCTGTTATAGTGCTATTATTCCACTTTCAACATCCTATGCAATCCTGGGGTTTGTGGTTTATGGGGGAGCCTTTAGAATTCTCAGCCAGAGAGCTCTTTGACCTCTGTAAACTATAAACTCCAGAATTCCACGGGATGTTGAAGGTGGAATAATAGCACTATAACAGTGTAGTATGGAAATGGCCCTAATCCCTTTCACACGTACTGTTGTCCAGCCAGGTGTCTCTCATCCTATATTTGTGCATTGCATTTTTTCTACCCAGATGTAGGACCTCACATTTCTCTCTGTTGAAATTCATTTTATTAGCCTTGGCCCAGCTATTCAATCTGTCAAGGGCATTTTAAAATTTGGTCCTCTCCTCTGGGGTATTAGCAACCCCTCCCAATTTGGTATCATCTGCAAATTTGTTCAGCATACCCTCTGTTCCTTCATCCAAGTCATTGATAAAGACGTTGAAGAGCACTGGGCCCAAGATAGAACTCTGTACCTTCTCTCCAGGATGAAAAGCAGCCATTGGTGAGTACCCTTTGGGTTTGGTCGGTCAACCAATTACAAATCCACCTGCCAGTAGCCCTGTCTAGCCCACATTTTACAAGCTTTGCAAGAATATCATGGGGAACTTCATCAAAGGCCTTACTGAAGTCAAGAAATGCTACATCCACAACATTCCCTGCATCTATCAAGCTTGTAACTCTATCATAAAAAGGGATAAGATTAGTCTGGCATGACTTGTTTTTGAGAAACCCATGTTGACTTTCAGTAATCACAGCGTTGCTTTCCAAGTACAGTCGACCCTCCACATTTGTGGGTTTCACTTTCACAAATTTGATTATTTGCGAGTTTCTCCATCCCCTTTCCCCTCACCTCAGGTGCTTCTTTTCTGAGTGGCCCTTCCCTCTTGGTGGCTTTGATCAGGCTGCTCGGCACTTTAAAAACCTGTCTTTGTTCCTCCTCTTCCTCCCTTAGCCACTTCCCGGTCAGATAAGGTGAGATAGCAGCAGCCCAGTTTTTCAGTACCACAAACTCTCTCCTGATGCCTCACATACACCCAAGGAAGGAGATGGGCAAGAGAGAGGAAGTATATGGCCACTATGCTGAGCTACCCCCTTTCCCTCTCCTTTTCCTGACCTGGTCCGGACCTTGGGTGCCCATTCGCCCCACCATCCCTCAGCCCCCTTCCCACAGATACACAAACGCATTTTGATATTTGCCATTTTTCCACGTTTGCAAGGGTTCTGCGCCTCTAACAAATGTGGAGGGCTGACTGTAATTACAAACTGTCTGCTTAATAATCTGCTCTGGAATCTTTCTGGGTATTGATATCAGGACGACTGGGTGATAATTGTTTGGGTCCTCTTTTCTCCCCTTTTTGAAGATGGGGACAACATTTGTCCTCTCCAGTCTGCTTGAAGGCACATAAACACACAAGGCAAAGAATACATGTAGATCAATGCTGAATGTCTCTGTATTTACAGTTCACCACAAAGAAAACATTCTTGTTGAAATACACTTCTCGGCTTCAACAAATACACTTGGGTCCCTGTATCCATGGATTCTACATCCACGGATTCAACCAAATGTTACCCCGGTTTCTGAGGGTCCTTTGGGGGACACTTCGATGTGCTCCACATAAGGAAGGGTGGAGAACTTAAAGGAGAACAAGTGATAGCGATATGAGAGGCAGGTTAACCTAGTGAGATCTTTTACCCATTTTTTATGGGGTCAGGCCAAGCCAAAAACCAGACAAATGTAACAAATAAATGATTTTATTGAATGAAAATGTTCTCACGCACCAACACAATCACTCACTCACTCACTCACACAAGACCTATTAAGAAGCAAAACAGTGGAAAAATGGATAGGGCATATAGAAAGGGATTGTAGATGGGGTGATACTGCACCTATCCTGAGGTCCTTGGTCCGGGAAGCAGCAAGCAATATGGAACTCAGCAAAGAAACAGCTGATGGGATTACTCAACTAACAGAGTGACGGTCTGCTAGCGTGGCGGGGAGTTCTCCAGAGAAATTCTCAAAAACTAGGACTACTTGTAGGGCAGAATGTACCTTGAGGGCAAATCCTCTCCTGGAGAGAACACCGCAAAGGAAAGGATGCTCAACAATGGCAATTCGGTTTGCATGATGGTTTTATGATGTGTTTCCAATGTTTCAGGATCTTCAGTTGCAATGGGTTGTAGTGTAAATTTATGTAGATGGTCCTTGCCTTGTATGATTTTTCTGGAATAACAAGTGCTCAACTTGGGGAAAACACGCTAATCCCCTCAAGTTGGCTCCTCTGTGGCTGAGGACCCTTTGTTTATTGTGGGTTTGCACAGCTTGAGGTCTCCTTGGGCTACATGACTGGGGATTTCACTGGCCTGACCTAGTTCTCAGTCGTTCAATCGTTTTTGCCTACGTGCTCATCCGGGCAACCTTTCTGGCATGGTGGGTCACATTTGATACTAAAAATTGTATTCCCCGGGGCCAGGTGTATCAGTGGGGTAACACAAACATAGCTTGAAAATATTCAGAAAAAAAAATCTAAAAAGCAAACTTGGATTTTGCCCCAGGCTGAGCACTATGCCAATAGGTAGCCATAACCTTGCTATAGCTTCCCACCATTTTGCAGATATCAGGTTCTCTCCAGCACTCATTTGAGGTGTTTGCCATTTTATACAGGGGACATCATTTTACTGTAACATTGTATATAATGAGAGTTGAGCATCCATTTTTGGTATTCACAGGGGGTCCTGGAACCAGGGGATACCAAGGGCCCACTGTGCATGCTAAGCACCAGTCTGAAGCTGCACTTCTTTTTGCTCTTCTGGTCATTTTCAGTGTTGCCCTTCTTGTGATTTATTGAACTTCTAAGAAAGCATCAGTAGCTTATAAAAGTCCTGTTAAGTGGTGCCAATGAAACCATGCAAATAACCAACTTTGATACCCTAAAACTGAGGTCACTACTTTGAGATGATTGTCTTTAAGTAGCCCTCTGCCTCAGTGTGACATCTCCTGGAACTAGACTGTGACTGCAGCAAGTGCCTTCTTCTCCATTATCTATCACTCAAAAGCCTCAGGTGCTGGGAAAGGAATCCATTTTCAAGATTGGCATCAAATATGCAATCTCATTTCATTAAGTGAACCATTTGAAGCAAAGAAGATTAACATTAAGGAGTGACCGAAAAATGGTTAACATTAGGGAGTAACTTTCCCTTAAAACATGGGCTCCTGCCAGAGCCCGCCACATCTCCAGTTATTGGTTTTTTCCCAGAATCATTTTCTCTCCTCCTCCTCCTCCTCCTTATTATTACTACTACTATTATTATTCTAGGTAGAAAAGTTGCAGGTGAGGACAATTTATTTCTGGCTGTTTGTGGTAGGAGTCATTTTTATCATTACTATCTCCGGTAAGCTTGTTAAACTCATAGGATCAGACTGCAAGGACTCTTAACTATGTGCTGTTCCACTAGGGTTTTTTTTAAATGTATTTTTAAATGGATTTGTTTTAAATAATTTTAATCTTATAGATGGTTTCATTGCATTTTAAAAATAACATTTTTTGTACATATGTCTTTGTATGAGCTCTCACCCATGTTTGTTTTTATTTGCATAAGCTGCCTTATATCCCAGTTTTGGGGAAAGCCAGGATACAAAGCCTTTCTCATAATGGACTTGTAGCACTTTGATCCCACTTCAACTGCCATGGCTCTATCCTATGGAATCTTGGGGTTTGTAATTTCACCCCAGGATTGAGTAGGATGCAGCCAAGGGAGTTAAAATGATGTAATATAATGGTGTAGTATGAAACGACCTAAATGAATAAACAATATTCACCCATTAGATATATTACATTTACTCTTTTTTTCCCCTGTCCTCCTTCTGAGTCAGACATGATTTCTTGTAACTGGATGGCAGAAAAAGAGGTGATGTGGCCAGAGGTGCAAGGTTGTTATGTCTGTTATGTCTATAACTTGTGTACTGGGAAAGGTCACCGGCCAGAAAGATGATTGGGTCACCCCATGTGTTCAGGGTGACAGTTAGCCCTTAAAAAGGCTGAGATCTGCCTGCACAATCCACCAGTTAGGCTTTTCCTAAGTGGTCATGTTTTTCTGCTGACTATTTATGCCTTGTAAGGGGAAATGCTGTCCGTTTATCTCCTGATGTTTTTCTTTCCTAGCTGCTTTCTGGAATATTTGCTGAAAGCCTTATCTTAGTGTGCAGCAATAAAACTGCCCTAAGCTTAACATAATGTGTCTCAGGAACTGTTTTCCTGCTTCACTGAAAACTCCTGCAACAGTGAAGCCTTGCTTCACTGTCTGAACTCTGCATATGCTCAGAGGGGCCAGTTCCCACTAATTCTGACAAATTTTACTCTACCAGCGGATAAATTTTGGACATCTGAAATCTCTATAGAAGAACAGTAAGGATGATTTGTTCCACTGCTAATTTCTCTGAAGCTATTGTTTTTACAGCTTGGTCTGTTTCTCCAAATGTAAGCCAGCTCCTGCCTTGTAAACACTGAAAAAGTTTTGACAGGGAACGGTTTAATTAAGCTTTGGGAAGCACATCAGAAACAATTGCTTGAAATTAGTACAAAAAATTAAACTTTTCACAGTACAGGTTAAAGAACTTGTTGGATTGTCGTGGCTGCTGTGCCATTCAGTAGTGGTGATGGAGGCATCTCCCGTTCCCCTTGCAGTGTTTGTTCAAACAAGCACCTTTGGTCCCTGAATGATGTTTTTTAGTCAATTACAGACACTTCTGTTCCATTGATGTCAATGGGTGAGAGGTAAAGATGGTGAGAACTGACTCACTGCGCAATGTAGAAGTGATTATTTCTACAAGGATCATATCCTCTGCCTTAAATTGTTTCCAGGACCTGATACAGGTTCCATCCTTTCAAAGGGTTGCTTAGAAAGAAAAATTGCGACAGCTAATAGCTTTTCTGTTTTATTCACTTACTATTTATTTATTTATTTATTTAGTAGTGCTTGTTTGGGTTTGATTCATTGCTTTCATGTCAGCCTACCAGGTGACAACATGCATTTTATTCTGTTCTCAGTGTTCGGTGATTTAATTTTGTTACTTGAGTTAATTATTGACTTGCTGTCTGATTTTTCAACTTTCAGAAGCTTTGTTGTGTGAGTCTATTGCAGCAACAGCAACAAAGAATTCCATGAAACCTTGAAGATTACAGGATATATGTTAGCACAAAAGTTTGATGGACTAGACCCCATATCACTGTAAGATTTTGCCTCTAGGGGGCTGCCTTGAAGCTGTTGCTTAGCTATTCCATTTCCCAAATGGCTTTTAGGTAGTGCAGCCGGGATGCAAAAAAGCAACTTGGGGCTAAAGTAGAGTGATCAGAATTGACCAAGAGTAGTAGTGGTGGTGGTGGTCCTTTTTTATGCCATGATCCTGGTGAAAATTGCCTCCCTCCGCCAAGCTATTTACACATTTGATATCAATGGATTCTTTGCTCCTAATGCTAGTAGCAGCTTTAGGAGGGGATTGGGACCACACAAGCTGGAGGTAGGGATTAAATCTTCTTCCACATTAAGGGTATCAAAAAGGAAACCGGAGAGGGCTCCTGTACTTGTGTACAAGGGGGAATTTCAGCAGGTGTTGCTTGTTACCTGGTTGCGTGACAAGCAACATTTGCTGGAATTTCCTTTTCTGCATTGTTACCCTGATTTTTGGGGGTCCAGGGAGGGACACCTCAATGTGCTCAAAACAATGGGGAAGGAATTAGCAAAGAGCACTAGATAGCGATGCGAGAAGCAGGGCAATGTAGCGAGATCTTGAACCCAATGTCTACGGGGTCAGGCCAAGTCAATGATCAAGCAGAAGTTAATAATAATAATTGTTTTATTGAGATACAATCGAACACGTGTATGCAACACACTCACACAAAGAACTATAAAAATAAAAGGTAGGAGCTGGATAGAGGGATTTTGAGAGGAGGTTTGGTATGGGAAATACTACACCTGTCCTGAAGCCCGGGTAGTCTGAAGACTAAGTCCGTAGAAGTGAGGATTCTCAGCACGAAGAGCTGAGGGGAAGGTTCGCTGGACAAAGCGACAGCAAGGTGGAACGGAAGCCAAGAGCGATCCAACGAGATGCTCAAAGTCAGGGGTTCTTATAGGGGAAAATGTGGCCGCAAGCTAGTCCGTTCTTGGGGATAACAAAGAGTTTCGGGCTGGAGACAAAGCCTCCGAAAGGTCAGTACTTTAGATGATTGAATTATGACAGAGTTGTCAAAAGAGTAGCCAGTATGCAAACGCGGAGTGCTTGAGAGTTGTATAGTCCGCTCATCAAGCTGCCTGCTCAGGGCATGGGATCTTTTGTAAGTAGCGTGCACACATAATGTGGTACTTGCCTTGAGATCTCCTAAAGCTGCGTTCGGCAATGACTGGCCTGCCTGGATTGGGATTTGAATGGTTCGGCTATTTTCGGCCGTGCCTGTGTACATGCTTGTCCGGGGGCCTCACAAGCACATGGAGAGGAATGGATAAAGAAGGCCAAATTATTGATATCAAATGATATCTGATATCCCACAAGCTCGGGCTAGAAACAGCGGTAACAACATGCCCATTAAAGGTATAGGAGCCCTCTGCAATGTTTAGTCTGGCAAGTCTTCCTCCATAATTGTGGTCCCAGTCCTGATCAGCAACACCACCCCTGCCATTACCCATGGAGACTGTCTTGTTTTGCTTTGCTTTGTTTAAAAAGAAAAGTTCATTAAACACTGTGGTATATTCAATATAACGTGTACCTTGGTCCCTTAGGTGTACCTGTGTGGCATGCAGGGTGGGTTTTGAAATAGTTGCTTTTCAAACTCAGTGCCATATCACAAACCAAGGTTGGCACAAATCATTTTGATGCCTGAAGCCAAACAGCAAATTTAATAAGCAAATCCACTATGTCATCAAACAGAGTAACTAGCTTGAATATTTTATTTTTCCTGTCCTCTTATGGCACTGCACAAGAACTAATATGCAAGTGTATGGCTAATAGAGATTTGGAAAACAAACAAGCGTGCATTTAATTTGCTGTTGTCATTAAAATTGGCACACACACCCCATTCAAAGTATTCATTAATTCACCTACCAGTAAAACTTCCAGCACCAGTTGTGATACCAAGATTTATACATAAACAGAGGATGCACCACGAATGCCCTTCAAACACCTCATTCTTAAGAACAATGCAGATTTCAGCAGTAGCAGGACTACCACCTGAGCGGAGCAGGTAATCACCAGTCCTTTGCTCAGTCCCTGTCTTAACGTGTCTTCTAACTTGTTGATTGTATTTTAGAGCCAACGAAGAGAAGTCCAGAACCAGTCCATTCTTCCACATTTCTTCCGATGGGATGATGATGCAGTTCCAGGCTTTTCATCTGACCTCATCTTGCAGTCTTCACATCTATACCTTTCCTTTTGACAACCAGATTTGTAACATAACAGTGCTGTCACCCCTGCATTCAGGTAGCTGAGTGAGACGCAGTGTCTCTTGAGTGGATTTGCCATTTGAAGTCCTGCATTAGGCACAGCGGGCTGTACCTCTTTCTTCCAGTACTCATCCCTCATCCCCAGTGCCAGTCTCCATTCTTTCTTCAGTGCCCAACATCTCCCCGGAGTCCAAAACACACATCCACCTTCATTGCACTCAGTGGCCCTACCTGAGACTCCATCCACTTCCACCATTAAACAATAGAAGCCGGTGGTTTTGATATCAACGGGGTGGTACATCTGCTCTGGGTTTTGGTCTGAATTTTACAAGGGGCTATCCAAGGTACTAACCCTATCCCTTGAACAGGTTCAGCAGCTGGATAGTGCCTTTAAAGTTTGGACTAAAATACAGGACAGATTCACTGCCCACCAAGATTGTCGGGGTTTCCCTCCATTATGTGTGTGGGGAGGTACACTTAATGGGTTATGTAGTACTAAAATGTCTGTAGTTAATGTTAGTGCAGATGTTAATTGTATGAGCATTTCTTCGCTTACCGTTACCCAAACATCTTGAGTTCACATGAGATTGCCTCCTAGCAACCCCTTCAGAGTTGAAGATACAAGGTCAACCTTAATGACTTCTGTGGGAAGGAGGGAATTGTTATAACTGACTGTCTGTGAGAACTTTGCCAGTCTGAATCTCTAAAGTCACTGAACTCTGTTCTAGCTCCTTAATAAATCTTACTTTTTGCATGTTTATGTTGTGTGTTTGAATAGGATCCTGACAGAGATGGGAGGCACCAGCTACCACTGCCATTAAAGGAACTAGAGCAGCCATACCCAGCTGGTCACTTTTGCTGGAGGCAGGGCATATGAAGGATCTAGAGCTCCTCAAGGTTTTGCACGGTCTCCCAGGTAGCATTCCACTGAGGTGACCCACGCCCAGGTTTCTTACATTGCTACCTCCAGCCTTCTATAAATAGGGATTTCTTTCACATCACACAATTATGGTACTTTGATTCCACTTTCACTGTCATTGCAACATCTGTGGAATCCTGGGATTTGTGGTTTGTTGGAGGGCAACAGCTCTAAACTGCAAGCCAGAGCAGTTAAAGTGATATGTTAAAATGGACTGTGTAGAGTGAAAGAGACCAGTTGCGACTTCTCCTCAGCAGATATGGTGCTCTTCCTGGAATGTATGAAAAGACTAGATTTTTGGAACAAGTGAGGACTACTAGTCTTGCTGAGGACTGGGTCCTTCCAGACCTCCCTTTAATCTACTCCTCACAGATCAGTAAGCCTGCCAAACCAAAGACTTCAATGCATGGCTTAGGCCATTTCCGCACTAGACTACTATAGTGCTATTATTCCACTTTCAACATCCTATGGAATCCTGGGCTTTGCAGTTTAGAGAGCCGCCTTTGAAACCCATCCCTAAACTGCAAACCCCAGGATTCCATAGGATGTTGAAAGTGGAATAATAGCACTATAACAGTCTAGTGCGGAAATGGCCTTAGAGTTGCCAGGTAAAATAACAGATGGGGCTCCTGGCCCTTTAATGATGTGTAAAGACACTAGATCCCATCTGATCTTAGAAGTTAAGCAGTGTCAGCCCTGGTTAGTGTTTGGATGGTGCTGTAGGCTGTATTTTCAGAGGAAAGAACTAGTAACACCACCTCTGAGTATTCCTTGCCTAAGAAAGCCCTATCAAATTCAGGGGGTTACCATTAGTTAACAGGCAATATTAGTCAAAATGCAAGCACAAAAGTGTGACAAGCATCACCCGCAGAAATTCTCTTTCCTACACAGCCATAAAAATGACAGGAACCCTGTAATCTGTTTCATACGGCAACTGTAGCATGTCTAGGCTTTAGGAATGTGCAGATTCACACCAGTTTAGAAAACAGGAATAGAGGAGGGCTTTTTCTGTGGATGACACACAGAGAAACATCTGTTCTCTTGGGAACACAAATGCTTGCAGGAAAGAAACCAAGGGTAAATTCAACCTGATTTCTACACAAGGCTCAAATAGGTGGTTGTACAAGTTGATGCTGCAATACTGACTTGGATCTTACTCATATCTTCATGTCAAGATCAGGAAACCTTTGCTTTTCCAGATGTTTCATGTTACAACTTCCATCAGATCCACCTGGCGTAATCAACATGGGCACCTGTTGGCCAAAAGAGAAGCAAAAATTCCCTAGCTTTGCTTTAGAAGGACAGAATTCCCACATGCTAGTTACTATGGCAGAAATTTGACCTACAGGACAAAGGTCTTAATAATGCCCGGGTGCTGATAATATAAAAGCAAAAGTGTCTTCCTCCACCCACTCACCCATCTTAGAAGGCAAGATTAAGACCCTAGAGACATCCATTTAAGCCCACACACTTGATTTGAAAGGATTCCATGATCAGACTAGCTAATGTTTTAGTCAGAAAGCATGGAGAAAAAGAAAGGCTTTGGACGAGGAAGAAGGAGGTTCAATAGATTTGCTCTATAATGTTTTATTTGGGTGAGTTGTTTCATGCTTTTTAAACTTTCATAATCCATATAGTTTTAGCTGCTTTGTTTTAACTTACACTGTAAAATGCTTTGAGTCTCCTGTTGGGAAGAAACATCGGTTCTTAAATAAGTAAAATCCTTTTTGAACTAATCTTCACTTAGGCCCGAAGTAAGACACGAGATGGGAAGTTCACAAATGGATCACCTAGCACTTTTCTGTTCTATTTTCGACAAGCTGATGTAGGGGCTTGGAGTTACCGTACTTTCGAACTAAAGGTGGAATGAGATGAGAGGAGGTTTTTCCTGCCCCTCTACCCCTCCAGTGATTAATTAATTAATTAATTCTATCTATATGCCCCCTTTCTCCCACCAAGTAACCAAAGAAAGTTTACAAAATTTCAAATAGAAATTGTGATAACTGAAACCCCTGTCAGAGCTGCTGATGACGAGCACCAGCTGTTGGTCCCTGTGGCTCTGGCTGGAGATGAGTCCTGCAGCTCAAGAGCTCCCCCTGCTGCCGTGGACCAAGCAGGCGCGGACGTCCCTCTGCCTGCTCCTTTAGGGCAACAGGGATCCGATTCTGAAGATACTTTGGAGCCTGTGCCAATCAGCCCACAAGCAAGGGGGAGACTCAAGAGAGCTGAACAAAGGGAGGCTTTCTTGATTAAGTTCAAGAAGCATCGACTAGCCACACCTGTGTCTTGGGCTATATAACTACCTGCCTGGAAACTTTCTTTTGCTTGTGGCAAACTTTCTACAAGCCCTCTCCTTGCCTGTTCCTTGCTTCCAGCACCTGACTCCTGATAGCTTGGATTGATCTCTTGGCTCCAGGCCCCTGGCTTTTGGAACTCTGACTACGGCTTTTGCTTGTCGCTCTGGCTTAGGCAAATGGACTTCCCTTGAGTAAGTGCTTCCTTGACTCCTCCCGGTAGGACTCTGCTAGCTCTTCCACTCCCTTCTCCGGGCTGTCTCACTGCCCAGGTCTCCGACCCTGACAGAAATTGGCTAAAAAGTACATTACAAAAGTTTTTTAAAAAAAAATTAAACAACAATATTATTAAAGCTATTTAAAATACATTTAAGACATAAGTAAAAACAAACTGGATAAAAGCACATCACAGCACTACCAACATTTTTTCCACTATAGTCCATGCCTAAATAAGGTGTTTACCCGCCAGCAGAAAGAGAGCGGGGAGAGGGGGAAGCTAGTCAGAGGTGCCGCGGGAGGAAGTTCGACAGGCCGGGAACAGCCCCTGAGAAGGCCCTCTCTCACGTCCTCCTCAAACGAGCATGTGACGGTGGTGGAAATGAGAAAAAGCCTTCCCATAAGGATCTTAGAATTTAGGCTGGCTCATACAGAGAGATATGATCTTTTAAGTACGGTCTGGACCCAAGCAATGAAGGGCTTTAAAGTTCATAACCAGTACTTTGAATTCTGCACAGAAACAGCTGGTGGAGCTGTTTCAGCAGAGCAGTTATACACTCCCAGCAACATTACCACAGCATTTTGGACCTGCTGAAGTTCCTGGAAAGTTTCCAAAGGCAGTCCTAGGTAGACTGCGTTACAGAGACAATTCCGCTATGCAGCACACAAACTATTAGATGCAGGTTGTTGCAGCCACTGAGCAAAAACATGGCTACTTCTTTTGAAAGGCACCACTGAGATCTCAAATACCAAGGCATGAGACAGTTAACAAGATGTCTCCCAGAACAATGGGAACTATCTACTATAGAAAAGTCAAAGTCTGTGAGTGAGCTTGTCTGTTTGTCTGTGTCAGGCAGGCAAAGACTTCATATGATTGGCTGTGTGAGGCAAGAAGATCTCATACGATTGGCTGTCTGTGAAGATTCTATGGAATCCTGGGGATGGCAGTTCAGGGAGGGGACTTTAGAATTCTCAGCCACAGACAGCTCTTGTGCCTGGCCAGTTGCTATGGAGACGAGGTCTAGCAGCAAGGAGAAGAACACAGTATTCCCCCAGAAACTCTATATGTTAACAAAAACTCTGTATGTTAACAATTCTGAATACAGATTGGATTGGGGAAGATGGGGAAAAGTTACAGACACTGGAGAAGGCAGTTTGGGCAATTACAGACGCAGGATCTCAAATCTGGTATTTCTGACAACTATAACCTATGAGAAAATAAAATCTTGGGCAACACCAGGTAAATACACTAGTTAACTGATAAATACAGACAGCTGTTTTTTTTTCCTCTTTGTCTTGAGCAGTATGCATATTGCGGGGGGCTGGATATGTGTGCTGAAGACAGCAAAGAAGACAGAATTGGGTCTGTATCTGTTGTCCTTCTGCTTTCTTTCTGCTCCAGCCGAAGAGGTGAGAATGTTGAATGATGAAATTACCATCGAAGTAGATGCCAAAAGTCGCAAGCTGTACTTAACCAATTGGGAATGGAAGTTCAACAAGATCACATTTTCCAATGAAACAATGGCTGGTGTCCAGACGATGTACAGTTCAGTGACTTATCAGGTATCAGGCTCATTAATTATCCATCAGGGCTTTCAGTTTCATTACCTAATAAGAGAAATGTTACTGATTAATGCCCAAAGAGTATTCTCTTGTCATTGTCAAGGATTCTTCTTCATAAAACACAATAGTTCTCCAGCTGTCACAATCTATCGGGTAAGATGCTTACAACCAAAAATTGTTTCTATATCAGAAGTCCTCTGTATTACAGATCTGACCTCCCAAGGAGGTCTGTACATATTTCATGTCAGATTTGTATATTAACACTATATGTCAAAGTGGATTGGCCTCTGTTTTCAAACTATGGCCCTTTTCACACTTTACCTTTTGTCATTGCCATTGTGCAGGGATCGCCCGAAAAGCCTCTTGCAGGAGGGAATCATGTCCCCTGCACTTCCCTCTGTACCAACTCCGTGCTGGACAGAAAGAAGCACGACAGCTCCACCCCTTCCTTCCACAGTGCAGCCTGGGAGTATATTGACCATTTTCAGGAATTTTAGTTGATCTTTTAGATTGAATGAAACGACTGACAAAGTGGTCAACGATTTAACATTTAACATTGACAAATGACAATTACCATTTAAAGTTAATTAATTAACAGATTGATGAGAATTAATTTTACAAATTTCTCTAATCGGTTAACATGAACAATTTTTTTTTCCTTAATCACAGAATCATACACTGGGAAGGGGTCCAAAAGTTATCTAGTCCAGCTCCTTGCCAGTATAATATTTCACTCAAACTTCCCCTTAATAATTCTAACAATAGTGCATTAAGTTTCTAGTGATAATACTTTTCTGCTAATATTTCCATACTATGTTGCCAGATATCAATAACAATAGTTGAGGAACATTCAGGTGCTGCAGTGAGTGTAGCCCCTTTCGTCAGCCAAATGAGTTCTAGAATCCTGTTCAGCATCACAGCCAAAGATTAACAGCTGCCTGCCCAATTTTGCAAGGGTTATTTTTCATTTAATAGACACAGCTAGATAGTTTTATTTTTCTTGGAAGCAAAGGAATACCAATGTTTGTATAAAGAGATTAGTGAGAGAGGGAAATCTAGATAATGTTTGTCTTTATTTTTCATCCGTCTGTGTCTTTCTTTGGTCTATGTACTCAAGTCTTTTGCTCCTGTCTTGCCTGCAAAAGTCACTCCCAAGAAGCTAGTCAGTCTCTGTTTCTCTATTGTCTGGAAGAAGCATCCATGAGGCTGCAGTCACACTGGGGGAGGGGTGATGGGAGCAATTCACCCAGGGTGGCAACGTTTTTGGGGTGGCCAAACCCCTAGCCACACCCCTGCACACCCTGGCCATGCCCCCATGCACAGTGGCCATGCCCCCTGTGCCGTAGCCCCACCCCTTCTGCTCCCCCTCCACACACTCCAAGCTCCACAACTGCGAGGCTGCAATCCCAACAATGGACTCTCCCTTATACCCACACATGACAGCCAGCTTTTAGGGGCTCTTGTAACCAAATTTAGGTCAACTTCTTCTACTCATCTCCTTTCTTGTCTGAAAATGGATTTCCTGAGACAATAAACTTTTTTTTTTACCTTACAATGACATCAAGAGTCATTTCTCTTGTTTCTACCACAAGGTCATGTTGGACTAGCCTCACGGCACTCTGCTTAATATAGATACTAAATATTTCTACAGGTTATCAGCCCCAGACACTGTGCTAGTTCATCCCTTTTTTCCTGAGTTTTGAAAACAGGGATAGCAGTTGTAAGTGAGGTGAGGTGAGGTGAGATGGCTCACACCAGCAGAAATGGGAGTGTTTTAATTCCAGAACTTCAACCAGACAATTTCTATGTACAGCTCTATAGAACTGAGGTTTAGAAAGAATAGGAAGGAATTTCAGTTGCTTTGAAGACAAATAGGCCATCCCAAGATGAAGCAGACACTGCAAGACAGAATGAAAGAAACTGTAAGGCAAAGGGGACTTTGTTCAGTACTTGGGGGGTGTTCAGCTTGTGTAAGTGAAAAACAAAATATTTGCTAAGCTTGTTTCCTTTCCTATCCTAAGATGGATTTCCTGAGACTATATAGGTAAATTTTTCTTCTTCTTTTTTTTATCTTATGAGAACATCCAGAGTCACTTCTCCTGTTTCTACCAAAAGTTCATGTTGCAGTAGCCCTGCTGTACTCAGCTTAATATAGATATCAAATATTTCTACGACCTCAGTCTGGAAGTTCAAGGCAGTGAACAGATTAGGGGAGTATGCTTTCCTTTTAGCAACTTGTCTCTATTGTTGTCAGAGCTGTTAGAATGGGAGATGGATCATACCTGTGCACTTCATTTTCATTTGCTTGGTTCGGCATTGTATTAAGGCCCTTTCCCCATGAGGCGTGTGAAGAGGTTTGCACCGTTTCTTACCGGATCCAGATAACGCAGACTTTCCCTCATTTGCTTCTGCACAGCTCCTCGGTATGTTTTGTTTTGATTCGGAGGAATGCGAGTTCATGCATTCGCACTACTCCAGTGGTGACTACTCCCACTTCTCCCCTCACTCTCCCCGGCAGCTGTGATTGGTTTAGTTTTTTTTTTCTCTTTTGGGTTGGTAAGTTTGTATGTACCTATGTAGGTACGTGTTTGCTGGTGTATAAGAGGCACACCCACCCCAAAATGCCTTCTGAAAATGGGGTGCGAATATGGTAACTCTGTTACCCTGATTTCTGGGGGTCCCGGGAGGGACACCTAAATGTGCTCAAACAATGGGGAGGGAATTAGCACAGAGCACAAGTTGGCAATGCGAGAGGCAGGGTAATGTAGCAAGATCTTGAACCCTATGTCTACGGGGTCAGGCCGAGTCAAGGATGAGGCAGATGTTGAAATAATAATTATTTTATTGAAATACAATCACACAAGTGTATGCAACACACTCACACAAGAAGCTATAGAAATACAGGTAGGAGTGGGATAGAGGGATTTTTAGAGGAGGTTTGGTATGGGAAATACTATACCTGTCCTGAAGCCCAGTAAGAAGCAGAGAAGCTGGGGAGCGTGGATTCTCAGCACGTGGGGCTGAGAGAAAGGCTCGCTGTACAAAGCGACAGCAAGGCAGGATGGAAACCAAGAGCGATCCGAGGAAGCGCTCAAAGTCAGGGGTTCTTATAGGGAAAATTGTGGCCACAGGCTAGTCCATACTTGGGGAAAACAGTGAGTTTGGGGCTGGAGACAAAGCCTCTGAAAGGTCAGTACTTTAGATGATTAAGTTATGGCCAGATTGTCAATAGAGTAGCCAGTATGCAAACGTGGAGTGCTTGAGAGTCGTATAGTCCGCTCATCAAGCTGCCTGCATGGGGCAGGGGATCTTTTATAATTTGCGTGCATACATAACGTGGTACTTGCCTTGAGGTCTCCTGAAGCTGCATTAGGCAATGACTGAGCTGCCTAGATCGGGATGTGAATGGTTCGGCTATTGTCTACCACGGCTGTGTGCGTGCTTGTCCAGGGGCCTCGCAAGCACGTGGAGAGGAATGGGTACAGAAGGCCAAATTATTGATATCAAAATGATATCTTAATATCCCACAAGCTTGGGCTAGAAACAACAGTAACAACTCCCCCCACCTAGGCAGATCACTTGGCAGAGCAAAGTTGGGAGAGTGATCTCGCGCTCCCCGCTCATCTCCGCCCGGCTGCTGGCAGGAATAGGGGAAAGGAGCTTCTTACACACACACACACACACACACACACACACACACACCCTCTTCTTTCTGCCTGGGCAGGGAAGTCCCCCCCAACCCAAGCAGATATGACAGGAACTGGGAACAGAGTACTGAAATATTTTTTCCTAAATAATATAGTCTGAAAATAAGGTGCACCTTATGCAGCTGTGCACATGATGCTGGCAAATAGGGTAAAACATTTGCAAAATAGAAAACAGCTCTCGTTTTAACATGCCTCTGCTGTGTTTCGTCCACTTACTCTATTTTCTAAAACAAAACCAAAAATGGGTGGGCGTGGACAGCTGGAGAAGGTGAGCATGCCCACAGCCCACCTTCCGCTGCCCACCAATTCGCATCGGTGCGAATATATATATCTACACCACCGCGAAAGTCCGAATCTTCTCAATCTTGAAAATTGTTTCAGATTTTTTCCAGTTTTCAGATAGGGTGCTTTCCCACCACATGGGGGCACATTAACTCTGGATTACATGCGAAACGGCAGTAAATAAAGCGAACCTCTCTCCCGTGTGCAGAACAGCTCCATGCCAAAACGCATTGACATGCGTTAATAACCTGTGCAGAAAGGGCCAAACTCAGGTGCCATTTTCCATCTTCATGGGGGGTGGGGAAGTGCCCTAGCCTAAGGTATCCTTTATGCAGCCACCTGTATCAGGACTAGTGGCCCAGGGATAGGCTGGGTTCAATGTTCCTGATCACATCTCTCTAAGTGAGAAGGAATAATCCCTTAGTTTCATCCTTGCTCTGGTGAAATGAGCTATGATTCAGCTAAGATTTCTTTCTTACCTTCCAAACAGGAAATTTTATGTGTGTTTGAATGACAACCTATGAGCAACTCTGGTTGGTACTTGAAGCCCAATGCTTACTGACATCACCAGGGACTGTCTCTAGGTCTCAGGCTTTGACCCAGAAACCTCAGGGCCATGGGTAATCTGGAACTGACAATCCTACTGTGAGGGGATGCTGGAACCCATCAGCAAAGGATTGTGATGTTTAACTTCTGCTGAAGCCCCCCTGCTCCATCATTTAGCACCAATAAGGCTATATTGTGAATGATGTGTGTCAGGTTTTCATACCAACCAAAATCTTGGGGAAGTCTGGAGGTGCAGCCAATTCCAGCTCAGAATAGGCATCCTATCTGATGATCCTAGAAAGGCAAATCATCAGAATATGACAAAAGTACTGGGTGTATCAGGCCAAATCCCTCTCTAGTGTAGCATTCTGCTCCCACAGTAGCCAAACAAGATGCATGTGGAAATTCCACAAACAGGAGATGAATGCAACTGCACCGTCCTGGTCATGTTCCCCAAGCGATGATACAAAGAGGCATCCTTCCTCTGATCCTGGAAGGAGCATATAGCTGTCATGACTAGCCACTGTTGAGAGTTTTATCATCCCTAAATTATTCTATTCTTCTTTTACATCAAAGGTGGACAAAGTGTGCCCATGGGCCATATGTGGACTAAAGGGGACTCAAGGGTCAACATGACTTCTAGGTCACTTCCTGTTGTAAAAAAAGACTTCTCATGGAACTAAAATGGCCTGGAGAGGGCATGGCAAAAAAGCCCCCATGGCCCTTAAAGAGTACTCGGGGGCAAAAATGATATTTTTTTTAACAGGAGGGTACAGCGGAGGAGTGCAGCCCTTTAAGATCTCCTGGGAGCCCAGTGCATCACTCTGGGTTCAGATGCTTGCCCTGTTTTATACCCATCTGAATGGATGGCTATCACACTGATGATTCAGCTGGACTCAGCAGCCCAACAGAGCCTTTCTGTTTAGAAGGCAACATATTCCTGTACAGCACACAAGTAACAGTTTTCTTCTTCCTACATTCTGTTTTACGATTGGTCTTGCAGACTCAGGGCCTTGGGTTCCTTGATTCAGCCCATCCACCTGTAATACAGACTTCCCCTTTTCCTACTGCCTTCTACCTTACCAAACATTATTGTCTTTTCTAATGAGTCATGTTTTCTCACAATACATCCAAAGTATGACCGTTTCAGTTTAGCTTCAGTTTGGCTTCTAGGGAGAGTTCAAGTTTGATTTGTTCTAGGACCCATTTATTTATCTTTTTAACAGCTCACAGTATCTTTAGAACTTGTCTCCAGCACTACATTTCAAATGAGTTGAAATTTTTCCTATCAGCTTTCTTCATTGCCCAGCTTTCGCAACCATACACATAAATAGGGAAAATGATGGCATGGAGCAAAGCTGTTGGTATTAGGGTGGCTTGGAAGTCTCTCATTCATAAGGTCCTCAGAAATCAAAGTTGACTTGACAGCAGTTAACAACATCCCACATAAGCCCAAATGTTGGCATGAGACCTGTTTGTTACTGCCCCATCATTTGGGGCTTTGGGGTGATCAAGGGAGTCTGGATCTTTGATTTCAAGGCCCTCAAACTGGGGCCAAGGCCCGGCCCTAGGTGCACCACTGGGGTATTTGCAGTTCCCGTCTTAAGGAATTATACAGTTTTAACTACACATTGTTTAAAGAAGGAAATCCGTTCATCTCTTGTGGCTCTTTAGCTGTCCAGCTTCCTTTATGTGTCCTCTGTTGCAGCACTCTGATGGTGGAACTCCATAACCAAGAAAGTTAGGCTGGCTCCATCCATTTTAAGATTCCAGCAGCAGGCCAAAACAGTGCTGCTCTGCATAGCCTTTAACGTCTGAAATTGCTCTGTGTTAGAATCATTTTTGAGGATTGTTTTAGATTGTTTTAAAAGTATTTAAAGAATATTTTTATGTACTTAAAAACATTTTAATCTTTTCACTGTTTGAATTGTGTTTATTTATTCATCACAAATAAGCAACACCTGGAGGGCTGCAAGGCCTCACCCCTGCTATAAAGCCAAATGTTAGTTAGGCAAATGTTAGCGTTGGACAAGGACACTGGGAGACCAAGATTTGAATCCCCACTCACTCAAGGAAACCCACTGGGTGACCTTGGGTAAGCCACACACTCTCAGCCCTAGAGGAAGGCAATGGCAGACCTCCTGTTGATAAATAAGATAAAACAACTCCCTCAGAAGGTTGCCATAAGCTGGAGTCAGCTTGAAGGCATGTAGGAACAAGAGCAATGATTTGACATAAGAACTATAAGAGGGAGTTTGATTGAACGAAGTTGCTTGTCCCAGCAAGTGCCTAAGTACATCAGCTTTTAATACAGTCTTCCCTCTATTTGCGAGGGTTCGAGGCACAGAACTCTTGCGAAAGTGGAAAAATTGTGAAAAATTCCCCCATCTGCTCCCCCTCCCCATTCCCTGCCGGGGCTCTCCCATTCCCCTTCCCATTCAAAACAGAAGGGAATGAGGTGGGAGAAGGCTCCCAAGAGCCTTCTCTTCCTTCTCCAGAGTTCCCCCCTCCCCTTCCCATGCATTTTGCCCCAGCGCAGAGAAAATGGATGGGAATCATAGAATCATAGAAATGCAGAGTTGGAAGAGACCACACGGGCCATCCAGTCCAACCCCCTGCCATGCAGGAACACCCTCAAAGCACTCCCGACAGATGGCCATCCAGCCTCTGCTTAAAAACCTCCAAAGAAGGAGACTCCACCACACTCCGAGGCAGCATATTCCACTGCCGGACAGCCCTGACTGTCAGGAAGTTCTTCCTGAGGTTCAGGTGGAATCTCCTTTCCTGCAGCTTGAATCCATTGCTCCTTGTTCTGGTCTCTGGAGCAGCAGAAAACAAGCCCACTCCCTCCTCTACATGGCATCCCTTCATATATTTAAACATGGCTATCATGTCCCCTCTTAACCTTCTCTTCTGCAGACTAAACATACCCAGCTCTCTAAGTCTATCCTCATAGGGCATGGCTTCCAGGCCCCTCACCATTTTGGTCGCCCTTCAAAATGGGGAAGGGGAGGGGGAAACTCTGGAGGAGGAAAAGGAGGCTCTTTGGAGCCTCCCCCCACCCCATTCCCTTCTGTTTTGCCTCAATATGAGTTCTCTGCTCTGGAGCAAAAGGCGTTGGAAGGGGAAGAAGAGAATGGGGGTGATGCATGCACACTCACAAACACACCAACTTTGTGAATGTCAAAACGATGAATGTGGAGGGAGGACTGTATTAGCTGTCCAAAAGATGGCTGGGTAATGGGAGGGATGAGAAAAGGATATTGTTGAAAATTGGTTGCACAGCCAGCCCAAGAAAGTTTGCTGCCTGAGGCAAAGGGCAAGACCGCGCCCTTTTCTTCATTCCACATCCCTCATCTAAGCAGACTCGCAGTTGAATTTTACATCTCAGACAGGGCTGGCCTTATCATTCAGCAAAGTGATGCAGCCATGGTAGATGGCAGATACTGGGGAGGCGGACAGCAACAGAGGTGCCCAGCTATTCTTCCTGAGCTCTGCAGACATTCCTTTCTTCAGGAGGAAAGAGCTGTGGGTGCCTACACGGCTTTTCCTGCACCCCCAAAGCTAGCCTGTTTCCTTCTGGAGCTGTGGGGGACATTATCCTCTATCTAGTGTTGAAACAAGATTCAGCTGGCAATCCTGTCAACATCTGTGCCTGGGATGGAGGAGGGCATCGTTTTGTTCTGTGCCTCAGTCAGCTAAACCTCTTGGACTGGTCTGAAACCAGGGGATAGGATGGTTAGCAGACACAGAAGGTGACAGGAAAGACACAACATACACAAGTGTGTCTTTTCCCAGTCCCCACTCCTAAGCGTTTACCAGCTGAGGTAAGTGTTTCACTCTGTCCAATGACTGAGCTGTTCCTGCACCAAAAACAGAAATCAAAAATATCTATTCAACAAACATCCAGGAATAAGGAGATCATAAAGGAGACAGCATTTTAAAAATTACTGATCTAAGTATTTTTATTGCCATGTTTAGGTGACAAGGCCCTTAAGAACAAGAAAGCAGTCAAAATAGCCTGTTTGAAGAGATGGTGAAGCTGATGCTTCGTTTCTTCCTCCGGTCCTGAAAAGTTGGCTCCAACGGCCACTGTAAGGGGAGGAAGGGCTCACTTTAAGCTGGAGAGGCAGTAGGAAGTGGAGAAGACAATACAGGCAGTTTGCCTTGTTGTTTTGAAGAAGTTCTCCAAGCCCCTTTCATACCATACAGTTATAGAATTAGCATTCCACTTTAATTGTTATAGCAACATTCTAAAGAATCCTGGGATTGGTTACTTAGGGAGGGGCATTTACAAATTCTCAGTCAGAAAGCTACTCCAATATCTTACCAAATGAAAAACTCCAAGATGTCCTTGGGACAAGGAATCTCAGTCTGAAAGCACTGCCCTAGAAAGTATGTGTCCGTATCTGTTCTCATTACTTAGACTTGGTATTTTTTATTTGAATGGCATTGTTACCCTAGGGGGTGGGAGATGTTAAGGTCCACCTGCAATGCCAGCATCTCCTTAGAATTTGTGGGAATTGTAGCTCAGAGGAGGCCTGCCAGAGAAGGCTAACGGCAGGATATTTTTACCTATGTATATCAGTACTGACTGTAGAGAGGACTCTAGTTAAAATTAAACAAAGTGGTTTATTTGAATTGAGTTTTTATAGGTTACATTATTCAAAAGTGGAGGAGTAAAATGTGATGTCATGATCTTAGCATATTAAATGTGATTAGTTGTTATATAAAGGAATTTTGTACAACTTGTTTTTTGTTTTTGTGTTCTTTTAAGATGTTGAAGATGGCATGCATGGATTTCTGCCCCCCTCACAGCAAATCTCTGCGAAGTAGAGGAGGTGGCCCAGGATCACCCAGTGAGCTCCATGGCTAAGGGCCTTTCCACACTATACTGTTATAGAGCTATTTATTACTCCTCTTTCAACACCCTGTGGAATCCTGGGGTTTGCAGTTTAGGGAGGGGCATTTAGAATTCTCAGCCAGAGAGCTCTTTGGCCTCAGGAAACTACAAACCCCAGGATTCCACAGGATGTTGAAAGTGGAATAATAGCACTATAGCAGCATAGTGCAGAAAGGCCCTAAGTGGCAATTCCAGCATGAGTCTTCCATTTCTGAGACTCCATGTTAATATACAAACCATTGGAATTTTCCTAGTATCTTTTGTGCATATTTTTATTGTCACCTCTGTTCAAAGATACTTTGCAGAATTTAGAATACAAAAATGTATGAAGCCTATCTACCAGAGGGAAGCTTGGGTGAATCACCATGTACGTTCACCAAGGAGACCTTCCTCTTTCATATTCCTTTCAGCTATTTGGGAAATGTGTCTGTCTTTGGCCTTAAGATCTCAGACTTTGTAAGATATGCAGAGCAGAATTCAAGAACAGAAGAGAATATTATCAATTTAATGGTAACTTGAAGAATGGGAATATGACTTTTTTCACTGTTTCTCCTTTTAGCATATAACAATGAGGAAATTCTCAATACTAGAAATAAACCAGTGTCCCTCTTAGTTTTCAAGTCAATAAAAAATGGTTGATTTTAAGCCTAAGAAGAGTGAAGTTTGAACATGAGGTAGATAAGACTTATAGAATTGAATCGGCAGTGGCCAAAAGACGAGATCTCCCACATGATAGTGGTATATTTTATTAAAGAAAAAACACGGGACATGATTCTTGAACAAAACTATAAAGAAAAATTGATAGTGGATGAGACAGAAGTAAACATTTTTAAGGATGTATCACCCAGTGTAATAAGAAACAGAAGAAAATATGCATTTCTGACAAAAGAATTACAAGCAAGAGGAGTAAGGTATAGATGGGAAATTCCAGAAGGACTCTTCTTTTTTTATGAGGGGAGAAGAAGAAGGATAAGCTCTGTACAGCAAGCAACGGAATTTCAAAAGGATTGTTTAAAGCCGGTATCTCCGGAAGCAAGAGAATCAGATATAACATTGGAGAAAACAAAAAAGGATATGGCAACGGGAGGAGATTCAAGTCTTACGTCTGAGGATGAGGTAGAATCGGTAGAACCAGAAGACAGAAAGAAGAAAAGAAAGCAAAGACTGTAAAACAACCATGAAGATAATAACCGGAGTGTCCGAGGAATAAATTCACAGGTTAAAAGAAGACAGACTTTTCATTATATAGAGAGATTGAGACCTCAAATAACAATATTATTGGAAACTCATATAAAGAAAAACCAAGAAAATATCTCTATAGTTCTAAATTAGGACAATGTTTTACCTCTTCATATAAAAAGAAAAAAAAGAGGAGTGGCAATATATAGATAAAAACATTGCAGCAAAGAAAATATTTGAAGGCGAAGATGGAAGAATACTAGGGGTAGAATTACAAAAAGAAGGTAAAAAAATATTACTAATTGGCGTGTATGCCCCTAATGAAAATAAAGAAAAATTTTATAAGGAAATGAAAAAGAAAATAACCGAATATGAATACGACGATTAGATATTAGCGGGAGATTGGAATGGAGTTATGGATGTGAAAATGGACAGAAAATCTTCTGTAAATAAACAGGATTCTGGACAAAGAGGGAAACTCCCAAGAACCTTTTTTGAGATGTGCAAAGAAATAGTAGTAAAGGATGTTTGGAGGACTTTTTATCCAAATGAAAGAGACTATACTTATTTTTCTGAAGTGCACCAATCTTGGTCACGAATTGATATGATATTGGCTTCAAAACATTTGTTGACAGAAATAAAGAAGATAGAAATATTGCCAAAGATCATCTCAGACCATCATCCAGTGGAGATGTAAATACAAGAAGCTACAAGACAATTTCAATGGAGACTGAATGACACTCTTCTAAATGATGAAGAAGTAGTTAAACAAGCAAAAGAAATTCTGAAGAATTATTTTAAAGAAAACGTAAAAGATGATATGAAGATGAAGACAGTCTGGGATGCATCAAAAGCAGTAATGAGAGGCTTTTTTATTCAAAAGAGACAAATTCAAAACAAGGAAAAGAGACAGAAATATCAAGAATTGACAACAAAATTGCAAGAAAAAGAAAAAGAACTTAGGGATAATCTAATGAAGGAATCAATACAAATTGAAATAAAGAAAATACAAAAGGAGATAATGTTGAATTCACAAGAAGAGATAGAGAAGAAGATGAAACAATTGAAACTGACTCGATTTGAACAGGCAAATAAAATCAGGAAATGGTTAGCCTATAAGTTAAAGAAGAAGACAGAAAGAAATACAATAGCTGAATTTAAAAAAATGGGGAAAAAAGAATTACACAACATGGAAAAATAAAACAGAAATTTAACGAATACTTTGAAAAATTATTTCAAGAAGAAAATCCACAACATCGAATAGATGGAAGATGGGAAGTTTGTGTAAATAAGATTAAGATTCCAAAAATATCACAAGAGAAGCAGGGACAGCTAAATAAAAAGATAACAACAACCGAGACAGAAGAAGCAATAAAAGATTTGAAAATGGATAAGGCACCAGGTCCAGATGGATTCACCACGCTTTATTATAAAAGATTTGTAAAAGAAATAATTTACCCTTACCAAGCAACTTTGCAAGAGATAGAAAAAAAATGGAAAACCATATTCATGGGGAGAAGCAAATATAGCGGATATACACAAAGAAGATAGAGACAAAAGGCAAGTTAAAAACTATAGAGCAATATCTCTTGAACGTGGATTATAAAATCTGGATGATAATATTGGCAAAACGATTGACACAAGCAATACAGGATAAGATACAGGAAGGACAAACAGATTTTCTCCCAGGCAGACAAATGAAGAATAATATTAGGACTTTACTCAATGCAATTGAATATTATGATAAAAACCCAGGAAAGAAGGTAGCAATTATATCGTTGGATGCAGAAAAAACTTTTGACAATGTTTCCTGGGACTTTATGCATCATATCTTAAAAGAATATGGCCTGGGAGAAACATTTTGTGAATGGATATATCAAGACCAATCAGTAAAATTAATAATAAATGGAGATAAAACATTGAGTTTTGAAATAAAGAAGGGGGTACGACAAGGGTGCCCATTATCACCTTTACTGTTTATAGTAGTATTGGAGATATTATTGATAGCAATAAACGAAGACTCATAGTTAAAAGGTTTGAAAATAAAGAAGGAAATAAAATATAAAGCTTTTGCTGATGATGTAATAATATTTTTGGAGGAACCACAAGAATCTATACAGAGGTTGTTGGATATTTTGCAAAAATATGGGAAAATAGCAGAATACAAGATAAATAGAGAAAAGACGAAGATGATGACTTTAAACATAACAAAAAAAGAACAAGCGGATTGGAGAAGAGATCTGGATATCAAATTACAAAAAGAATAAAATATTTGGGAATAGTAATTACAAACAAAAATCAAGAATTATTCAATAATAATTATATGAAGACATGGAAGGAGATTCAAAGTAAAATGGAAAAATGGAAGGACTCTTGTATTAATACACTACTGTATATACCTGGCATTGCCCAGGATTTTATTTTCTCATAGGTGATACTTGTTAGAAAGATTTGAGATCCTGTGTCGCTAATTCCCCAAACTGCGTTGTCCAGTACCTGTAACTTTTCCCCATATTCCCCAATCCAATTTGTATTCAGAGTTGTTAACATACAGAGGTTCAGTTTCTGAGGGAGTACACTGTCGTCCTCCTCCTTCTTGCTGCTAGACCACGCCTCCATGGCAGCTGGCCAGGCCCAAGACCTCTCTGGCTAAGAATTCCAAAGGCCTCTCCCTAAACTGTCAACTCCAGGATTCCATAGAATTTTCATAGGCAGCCAATCATATGAAGTCTTCTCACCTGACACAGCCAATCATATGAGGTCTTCGCCTGCCTGACTCAACAAACTCAAAATGTTGACTTTTAGATATTAGATGTAGTGTGTCATGAAGTCATTGTCTTTGTTCACAACTCTGCTAATGGGTTGGAATTTGAAAATACAATTCAATTCAACATTTTTTTCTTTCAAGTCTTCCTTTATAATTTCCTTGTTCAAGGACCACAACCTGTAAATCCCTTACTCTGTGCCCAGGAAGATTGAAATGTTCTGCCACGGGTTTGCGAGTATTGCCACTTCTAATGTCATATTTCTATCCCTTAATCCTCTCGCATGGAGACTATCCTGTTTGTTCAATGTAGAGCGTAGAGGGGCATTGCTGGCATAAGATGGCATATATCACATTGGAGGACGAGCAAGGAAATGTACCTCTGATGTAGTGAGTGGTATTATTTGGCCCTTGTAATATTGCTCCCAGAGTAAATGTGGGGATAGAAATGGCATCTGGGTTTGTGGCATGGTCTTGTCCCTGTATTATCATCCATGTTATGCATCTTGTGGTATGCGAGTAGTTGTTTGAGATTTGGAGGCTATCTGTGGGCCAATAAATGCCTGCCAGCCAGAGCTTGTTATTCTCCAGAATTAGTTGTAGCTCTTCAATGATGAGTTTGAGTTGTCTCAGCTGAGGATTGTAGGTGACCACTAGGGATGTTCTGTCATTTCGTCTTGTAATAAATGGTTCCTAGCCATTAATCTTGCCTTGTCAATGAATTTCCTTATCTCCTTAGGTGGATATTGTAGTTTGAGAAATGTAATGTAATTTTATCTAGTCAAGATCACGGAGTGTCATTGGACAGATCTCTAAGATCTGATCTGCTGTCTTTCTGTATAGTTGTGGTTCTTTTCCAGCTGATGAAGACAAATAGGACAGTTCTAGATATAGTTCTGCCTCCACATTCTCATGACTCTCCCTCACGAATTTGATTATTCGTGAGGCACCCATGCCTCCCCCCACCATTCTCCTCCTCCATTCCTTGAGTTTTGCAGATGCAGAGAATGAAGGCAAGCGTGCCCAGGCAAAGGGTAAGGCGATGGCGGTGGGCGGTTAGACATGTGCGCACGCACACTTTCCTTGTGCCCTGCAGTGCTCTCCCCTCTCTTTGCTTTGCCTCTGTGCTTTTGCTGAGGACTTGCGTGAGGCAAAAGATAAGGCAATAAGGCGGCAGAAGACATGTGCAAGTGCGCTTTCCCTGTACTCTCTGGAGCTCTGCCCTCCCCTTTCCTTGCCTCTGCCCCACACTGAGAACTTGCGCCCAGGCAAATATTAAAGCAATTGGGGGGGGCACACATGCTCCTTCCTTCTCCACTCTGGTGCACCCTCCTCTCACTCCCTTGCCTCTGGCCCAGGCGTGGAGAAGGAAGGCTCCTGCATCAGATCCCCAGAAGGGAATGGGAGCGGGATCGCGGGGGAGGAGATATTTGCGATTTTTCCACTTTCCTGAGGGTTCTGTGCCCTGACTCTAAACTTTCTTATTAAATGGGAACATAATCAAAAGAAACTGAGTAGTATACACAACAAAGAAAGTAAGTTATCTTTTCCCTTGTGATTAATGAAATGGGAAACGGGGTAGTTGTGTGTATTAGACACACACACACACAATTTACTTGTTGTATTGGTTTGAGTATTGGACTATAGCCCTGGAGATCAGGATTTGATCAGTGGGGACTCAGCCATGGAAACCCACTGGGTGACCTTGGGTGCATCACACACACTCGGCCCCAGAAAACCCTATGATAGGTTTGCCTTAGGGTCACTGTAAGTCATCTAGGCGTCTAATGTCAGATCTGAGTCCAGGAGCATGCCCAAGTGGTGAACCTGAGATGTTAAACTGGAGATAAAACTGAACCCTGAGAACAATGGCCGTTGGGAATTACAGTACTTCAGAGCCTGCCCCAGAACTGTTCTATTTGCAAATCTTTTATTTCTAAATCAATCAAATAATTTCTCTTTAAATCATTTTATTCAAATTCACATATAAAAAAACAAACATTGTAACTAATTTACATGAATTATCTTTGTTCTTCCACACTGATCTAGATTTCATTTTCTATATCTCTTAACATGCTTATATTAATGTACCACATTATATTGATAATATTACACGTTAGTTCTTGCATTATCATCACCACATTCCAGCTTCATGATATATATCCAACTGCCCACTCTTTGATTATCATAATCATGAATCACTCATTTTCATCTGTCAGTACCCAGCAATTACCCAGTACCATTTGCCATTCTTTTAAAATCTCATCGTCTGATTTCCCTTTTAATCTCTGAGAGACCATATCAACATTTCTATGATCAATAAATGTTCCCCACCATTGCTCTAATATGGGTATTTGCTGAGTTTTCCAAAGCTTTGCATATTCAATATGAGTTGTTGTTATCATATACAGTATTATTCTCCAATACATCTTTATAGCAGTACCTTCTAACACATCTGTCATATTTAACAAGTACAATTCTGGTACCTTAGCAAACTGAACTTTCATAAGTGCACAAATTTTGTTATGTATTTCACTCCAATATTTCTTAGCCTTAGGACGTGTCCACCACATATGGTATATCGTACCGACCTCTTTCTGACATTTCCAACAGAGACCAGTACCTGTATTATAAATCTTTTTTAGTTTGTCTGGTGTCATGTACCATCTTTGAAACAACTTATAATAGTTCTCTTTTAGAATCTGGGCTACTGTAAATTTTTGTGTTCTTTTCCAACTCTGTTCCCAAGAGTCTAATTGAACTGAATGTCCTATATTTTGAGCCCACAAAATCATTACTGACTTAACTGTTTCTTCTTGACTTTCCTGGTGTAATATTTCTTGATATATACACGCTAATAGATGAGGCGAATTTTCAAACAGCCGTTTGATCACTCCAGTTTTCTCTTTTAGTTCTATTCCATATGTTTTTAAGTCCATCTGGAATCTTTCAGTTAACTGTCTGTAAGGGAACCAACTTAATGTAATTCCTTCTTGTTCCAATTTTTCTCTTGTTTTAATCTTAAAGTTATTAAAAGTTGTCTTCTCTAATATATCTTCATATCTCAACCATTTATCTGTTTCAGTCCACCTTCCAAAAAACGCTTCTTGAGGGGACACCCATGTGGGGAGCTGCCGTATATTTTTAATCTTGTATTCATTCCAAATTTTCAAAAGCGGTTTTCTAATATAGTGATGTGTGAAATCTTTATCTATTTTTGCTTTATCATAAAACATATAGGCATGCCACCCCATCCTCAAATCAGCACCTTCCAATGCCAACGTTCTCATATCTTGTAGATCAACCCAGTCTTTTATCCACATAAAAGCCGCTGCTTTGTAATATATCTGAAAGTCAGGTAGTCCCATTCCGCCTCTGCTTTTCTGATCTGTCATGATACTCCATTTTATCCTGGGTTTTTTTCCCCTGCCATATAAATTTGGTTAATTCTCTTTTCCATTGTGAAAAAGGCTTATTATTTGTTATAATAGGAAGATTTTGGAACAAAAAGTTCATTTTTGGAAGCACATTCAGTTTTATTTCAGCTATCCTCCCCATCATCAATAAACACATAGAGGTTCAACTTTCCAAATCCTTTGTTATTTTTTTCCATTTTTTTTCATAGTTATTTTGAAATAATTGGGTTTTGTGTTTTTTTTGTTATCCAGACACCTAGATACTTTGCCTTTTGCCCTCTATTGAATCCTGTTAAGTGTGCTGGTTCCTTCTCTTCTCTCTCAGTCATATTTTTGGTTAATAAAACTGTTTTTTCCTTGTTGACTTTAAATCCAGAGAATTCACCATATTCTTGAAGTGTTCTAGTCAAGTCTTTAATACAACTCCCTGGATCATCCAAAAATAAAACCAAATCATCAGTGAAGGCTTTTAACTTATATTGATATTTCTTAATTTGAACTCCTTTTATATCTTTGTCTTCTCTTATAGCATTATTAAGTATTTCCATTGTCAAAATAAACAGAAGAGGAGACAAAGGACAGCCTTGTCTTGTCCCTCTATGTAGATTTATCAGTTGTGTTCTTTCACCATTGATGACCAATCGAGCTTGTTGTTGTCTACAAATTGCTTCAATCCATGAGACAAATTTATTTCCAGCCTACATCTGTTTAACCACCGTCTTCATAAATGGCCAGCTGATCATATCAAAAGCTTTCCCTGCATCTACAAATATCATTGCCATTTTCCGTTCATTATGCTTTTCATAATATTCAATTATATTTAAAACTGTTCTGATATTGTTCCTTAAAGATCTTTTTGGTAAAAAACCATTCTGGTCTTCATCAATGACCTCTGACAGCACTTTTTTAAGTCTTGCAGCTAGGATTGAAGCAAAAATCTTGTAATCTGTATTCAAAAGTTATATTGGTCTATAATTCTTAACGTCTGTTAAATCTCTGCCTTCTTTCGGAATCAGCACCACATTGGCTTATTTCCATGTGTCTGGTACTCTTTCCTTTATTACTTCATTTATTGTACTTTGCAAAGGTATTGAAATCTCATGTTCCATGATTTTGTAATATTTTGCAGTAAAACCGTCCGGTCCTGGAGCTTTGTCATTCTTCAAATTTCTAATAACCTCTACGACTTCCGTCATAGAGATAGATTTATTCAAAATCTGTCTTTGATCTTCATTAAATCTCATTTTATTCATTTTCTCCAAATATTCTTCCAATTCTTGTTGCTTTTTAGATCTTGTAATCTTACTCATCAACTTCACGTAGTATTTATAAAAAGCTTGTTTTATTCCCTCTTGTTTTGTGATTCTTTCTTCTGCAATTCTAATCTCCGATATGACATTTCAGACCCTTCTTTGATGCAGCAAACCAGACAAAAAATTTGAGGGTTTGTTAGCTTGTTCAAAAAAGTTATATTTCATTCTCCGTATCTGTTGTTCTATTTCATTTAAATTAAGTTGGTCTAGTTCAGCTTGATGTACCTTCATCTGTAATCTGATCTTTTTATCCGACGGATTTTGTCTCATCTGTTTCTCAATTTCCTTCATCTTTGCCAAAATTTGCTGTTCAGTATGTCTCCTTTCTTTCCTAATCTCCACGGCCCATCTGATAAAATTACCACGCATGACAGCTTTACTTGCATCCCAAATAGTTTTCATTGACAGCTCCGGCATCATGTTTTCATTGAAATAGTTAATTATCTCCCTTTTTGCTTTCGCTATGTACCTCTCCTTATTCCAGATCTCATCGTTCATTCTCCATGTTCTTTCTCTGTCCTTGATATTTATCTTTAATTGTAGCGGATTATGATCAGAACACAAGTTAGGAAGAATATCCATATCTGTAGTTTTCAGCAGCAGTTGCTTGGATACCAGCATCATGTCTATCCTTGACGTTGACTTGTCGTATTCTGAAGATCAGAATAAAACTTATATCCATGCAATTGTCCATTCTTGTATCTCCAAATGTCATATAAATTTAGTTCATCCATCATTTTAAAGAAGCTCTTAGGAAGTTTACCGTTGTTTCTGGGGGTTAATTTCTGTATTGTTCTATCCACTTTTGGATTGAAAACTCCGTTAAAATCCCCCAAAACAACAATGTTTGAATTTCCTATTTCATTAAGATAGTTCAGTACCTCTTTGTGTATTGTGGGGAAGAATTCACCTTTAGCTCCATTTGGTGCATATATTCCAACTATTAATATTTTATCCTGTTTCAGAGTGACTTCTACTCCTATATATCGACCATTACTGTCATGAAAAATTTGCTGCGCACCATATTTTGAATTTACATATATCAAAACTCCCCTTTTCTTTTTATCAATCGTAGCTGCAAAACAGCTGCCCAATTTTGGATTTCGAACATATCTCAAATCTTGAGTCCTAATTTGAGCTTCTTGCAGACATATTATATCCAAATTTTGTTTTTCCAGGTGATGAAAAATTTGTCTTCTTTTACATTCAGAGTTAAACCCCTTAATGTTCCAAGAGTATATCTTAAGATTCATCTTAATGAATTATATTAAAATCTTATTTCTGAAAAATGACTTAGTCCTTCAATAAATCTCCTTCTAACTCCCCTTCTTCCTGTTCCAGAACTCCTTGTTCTGCTTCTACTTCTAGCTCTGCTTCTCCATTGTCTTCTTCTTCTAGGAGTTGCTCTTTTCCTCCACCGGAGATTCCTGTTCCTGATCTTTCTCTCCCTCAGGGATAGCTTTTGTAAATCTTTCCTCAGTCTTTCCATCATTTCTTTTGCTTTGTGAACTGAATTAATCCTGTATCTCTGCTGTTTATATGTAAAAGAAATGCCTTCAGTTTTTTCCCATCGGTAACTGATCTGGCACTTCATCAAAAGGTTTGCCAACGGTTTGTACTCTTGTCTCTTCTTTAAAATTTGGTAAGGTATGTCTTTAAAAATCCTGACATCTTTATCTTCAATCTTCAATAGTCCATCGTAACTTTGTTGTAATATTTTATCTCTTATCATTGTCCATGTAAATGTTATAATAATGTCTCTTGGTAATTTCCTCTCTCTCGATACTCTGGAGGAAACCCTGAACATTCTGTCAATATATGTTTCCATCTTGTCCTCATCAATGTCAATGAATTCTGCCAAGGCAGGTACAATTTTTTCATACAAATTCTCCACTGTAGTCTCTGGAACACCTCTAAAGTGAAGACATCTTTCTCGATATCATAACTCCTGCAGGGTGATTTGGGCTTCATCTTCTTGTTGCTTCCCTTTCAGCTCTGTCATCTCCTTTTCAACATGTTTGACTTGTTGTTTTATTTCCTTAGTTTTTGTTTTCAACTTAGTCACATCCTTTGTTATGCTTTCTAGTTTCTTCCCCAGTTTGTCTATTTCTTGTTTCATATCCGTTCTCATCTCTTTCCTTGTTTCTTTTAAATCCTGCCGAATGTCTTCTCTCACGCTTTTTAACTCTTCCATCATCTGCAACATAAAATCTTGAGATTTCTGGGGTAGATCTGTTGATGTTCACCTTACTGTCGTTGTTGCTGCAGCAGCCGCCACTCCTCTTCTTGTTCTTTGATCTATGTTATGTCTGACACTCAGTGACTAAGTTATCTTAAAAAAGTTTTCTCTTCTTCCTTTCTTCTTCTTCCCAGCTTTACAAAACTTAATATTTTAATATAAATGATCTTATCCTTATAATATGTGTATAACCCCAAGCTTACTATAATAGTTTAAAACTCCAATTAATGCAACAATAATTTGTAATACTTGATACTTAATACTTATACTTGATACTATAGCACTATAGTATAGCAATATAAAATTCAATTCATTGTATATATAATTTCTTCAAATAACACTTAAAAATACTTAATGTTTATAAGAATATATAATTCAATTCATTATATTTATAGCTTCTTCACATAACACTCAAATTCCTTCCATGTAAAACATAATCACTTAATCACATATATCCCCAGCTTAAATTGATTTACATTGACTTAAAATTGCCAAAACACACTCAGTACTTAGTAAGAAAAAAGAAGGTTAACAGTCAGTTCCTGTCTTATAATGAAATGTAAAATTCTGTATATATAAATCAACTATATCAGTAAAATGTATGTATATTTATTCTATGTATTTATGTATATATTTAACTAAAAATGACTAGTAATACGAAATCAATTATATTATGTTCAATTCATTCAATTGACTCAAGGCTGTGCCAAGGCCCAAGCCTCTCCAGTTCCCCCTCCCAACCAGTATTATAGTTCCTCCCTCCTTTGGAGCTACTTAAGATCTTGAATGTAGAAAATTCTTCCTCACTGTTGATGACATGAGTCCAAGCCGCTCCGCTGCGTGGGGGTGGGAATCAGCTTTCCTGTCCTTCCGGCTCAACCTCAAAGAAAAAAAGTCTTCCTTGGAAGTTTTTTTGTTTAAGTCCAATAATAGTTTGCAGAAACAAAGGGAAGAAAAAATTGTAGCTACACAGACTCAAACTGTCCAAGTCTTACAAGTCACTTTAAATACTCAGTCCAACTCCAAGTACAGTTTCCAACTTCACTATCCAGGAAAATAACAACGTAAAGTTCCGTCTCTTCACAAAGCTCAGGAAGAAGAGAAAAAAAACCCACTATAATTCCAAAGTTGTGTAATCCCGTTGTTCCCAAAAAAACCACACACAAATAAAAGGTCCCAAATTCCTCTATTTACAATTCCAGACTCCAAGTTCCGTTATTCAACAAACCATTTGTTTATGTAGCAGGAAAAAAAAACAGAAAGGCAAAAAACAGACACGTAGTCTCAATCTCAGTCTCTCCACTTCAAACTCTCCAATACTATCCAATTACATTCAATTTTCAGCTTGTTCAACACAGCTCCCTCGAACTTAACAGTGAAATCCGTGTCCTTAAATTTTATGTCTTCTCAAAAACAGCTGGGGAAATCTATTACAGTTCACCGAAATACAATCTGTCTTCAAACTGTTAGAATCTTCCTTAATAACTATCGACAGTTGCGTACTCACAATCAGCTGGGTCACTGCACACTTCCGCTCCTGTTCACCGTTGCAAGTTCAAAATTGTTGTGGTTCCAATAGAGAAAGAAAAAACTAGACCAGGTTGCTTAATGTTTCTAAGTGTGTCTTCTTACTTTAAAAGGCGGCAGCGGCGCTTGTGCCGCTTACACGGCGATCCAGCTGGGTCCATTGTGGCCCTTCGGCCCCCCTGATGCCTCCCGCTCTTTCTTCCCTGAAAGAGCTTGAGGCCAGTTGTGGGACCCCCTTCTGGCCTCTTCCGCACCCCCTTTACCGAAGGGGTGTGTGGCAGTTTTAGATGTTAAAAAAAAAACGGCTGGATTCCAGCTGGTGATAGCATGGAGTCGCGGAGCTTCACTCCGTGCGACCGCTCACGCACGCCATGCAACCAGAAACCTAAATCAATCAAATAATTTCTAAGCTTTTTTATGAGGTCCATTGTTACTGCGGTGCATAGTCCGAGCCCAAGGTCTACTAAATATAATTTGATATCAAAGAATTGGCCATTCCAAACTGCTCCCCCCCACATCCTTGCGAGGCCCCCGGACAAGCACGCACACGGACATGGCTGAACAAGCTGAAAAATACAAAACAAATCCAGGCAGGCCAGTAATTTTCCGGCATGCAGCTTCAGGAGACCTCCAGGCAAGTACACTTTAAACCTAAATTACGTATGCACAAGCATACAAAAGATTCTCTGCCCTGAATAGACAGCTTGACGAGATTAGTGCTTCTGACTACTCAAATGTCAAGCACTCTCCATCTGCATACTGTCTGCACTATTGACAATTCCGTCAAAATCCAATCATCCAAAATACTGATCTTTCGGAGGCTTTGTCTCCAGCCCAAAACCCATTGTTTTCCCTGGGAATGGACTACCCTACAGGCACATTTTCCCCTATAAGAACCCCTGGTTTTGAGTGCTTTTTGGATCGCTCCTGGCTTCCATCCCGCCTTGCTGCCGCTCCGTTCGCCGAGCCTTCCCCTCAGCTTCCACGTGCTGAGAACCTCCACTCCAACTGATTTTCTGCAGGCTACCCGGGCTACAGGATCAGGTGTCGTATTTCCTCAAAACTCCTTCTTAAGATCCCCTATCTTCTTTCCTCCCTTTATTTTCTTAGTTCTGTGTGAGTGAGTACACAAGTGTGCTGTGACTTTACAAATAAAAACATAATTATAACTTTATTGTGTCGTGGTCTTGACTTGGCCTGACCCTATAAACATTGGGTTTAAGATCTCGCTAGGTTACCCTGCCTCTTGTAGTGCTACAGCTTGCACTCTGGCTAATTCCCATTCCCCATTATTTGGAGCACATAGAAGTGTCCCCCACAGAACCCCAGAAATCAGGGTAACACCATATTTCTTCATATATCTGTACTAAGATGATCCTCTGCAAAATAATGATAACAACTTCAACTGCGGAACTTGTTCCGTTTCATGGATAATCAAATGGTAGGAGGCAACCAATTTCCCCCCAGAGTTTTTCATAAGACCACCATCAAATGGCAGCAGTTACCTGATATTTTCCATTACAGTTCAGTTTCTTTCAGCTGTTCACCTTGATGGTAAATGTGTATGTGCCTTTAAGTCACCTTTCAACTCATGGCAACCCCATTAATTTCATAGGGGTTTTTTAAGGTAAGGAATACTCAGAGGTGGTTTAGACAGTTCCTTCCTCTGAAATATAGCATACACCGCCTGGTATTTGTTGGCAGTCTCCCATCCAAGTACTAACCAGAGCTTGACCCAGCTTAGCTTCCAAGATCAGACAGGGTCTGGCGCTTTTGGAGTATCTTGGGCCTCCTCACACTAAAGAGCATAGCATTATTACGAAGGAGGGAGATGTTACGTTACAATCCCTTTTTGTTTTAGACAACAAATCATGGCTTCTCATCTATTTCTGGTGGTCCAACAGTGATCAGAACTCTGAGTCCCTTTCACAGTACCAGGAATGGCCTGAGAAGTGGGCTTTCAGGCTGAAACCCAAAGCTCCACCATCCAGAGAGACACCCCCTGCATGACCACCAACAACCAAAGCAGGTAACAATCTGACTACCATGAAAGCAATGACCAAATAATACATGAAATACTACAAAACTGGGTAAATAAAGGAAGTAAATGAAACGGGTATGTCAAGCAAAGGGAAAATATATGAGTGAATGCAAAAGTGTCTGTAATAAAACAGAGGTGGAAGGGACATCAAAGATACCAGTGGTTCTCAAATGTTGAACAGCTCTTACCATCAGAAAAGTCTCCTAAAAGTTTACACCATTTCCCTCAGGAGAGACTATTTTATTGTCGGGGTAGAAAATTACTCCAACATACCCTTAGTATTAGGTCTTTCTTGCAAGTTTTTTTAAAATATTGTTTGCCTTCAGAGTTCATAACAATATCTTTGTTTTGGATATTTATTCAGCTGGAAATAACAGTACCATTATTTTCACCGCATAAAACTTTTGTTTTTATTTTTGTTTTTTCAGAAAAGGAGGTCTTCCAGCCATTCAAACAAAATGTAAACGTGTTTTTTGACTTTCAGTTTTTGGGTATTGGTGAAATACTCTTCACTCTATATCTGCAAACACTCCTGTAGACATGTAGAATTTTTATCCCCTGAAACATATTGCAATGCCCATGTAGTCAGAAAATGCAACCTAAGTCACTAGGTTCCTTTCCACACCGCGTGGCTGCCCTGCAGTCTCACCATGATGGTGGCGCTCCACAGGTCGCGCTTCTGCACAACATCGTTGTGGTCCCGCCGTCCTCTTGTCGCACGAGCGCAGTATTTCTAAAATGGAAAAAATCAATTTTATACTTACCATCATGCCACACTGCTACCTTTTCCAGCCATGCAGAAGTATGGAAGTATGCTGGCGATGCCTCCTTCCGCAGCGCAGCAGTGACAAATGCCTGGCTGCACTGCAGAAGGGAAGAGGCGGGCCAGAGTGCTCCCCTCCACAGCAACTGGGCAATGCATGGAAGGGATTGTTCCTAGCGCACTTTCCCTCCCCACCAGGGCTGCAGTGAAAGAACATCGCTGCCCCTGTTGTGCTGAAAGGGCCTTAATGTAGTTTTTTTAAAAATCCACATGAATGGGGAATAACCAATACACATAATTTCCCAAGGAGCCTAGAAGGTGTAATTGTGTGAAAGAGGTCAGGAATAAAATTTGCAACACCACTCTATAATTCTCAGGATTCTTTGAGGACATTTACGATAATTAATGGGGACAAAATGTAAATCTGTGGATAGTGTAGATTGGGTGCAATCAGGATTCCTTATGCCTGAGACAGGAGTACAAGTGTCACTCACTCCCACATTCTATCTCCTTCCTCCCTCACCACCCACTGCTCCCCCTCCTCCTCTTCTTCCTTGTCCTCTTGCCATGGTCCAGTTCCAAATGCATTGGTCTAAGACATCCTTCCACAGAGTGAGGCAGTGGTCACACAGAGTGCTCACACAGAGATCATCTATGCCACTGCCAACAGCATCTGAGACCTGGTGGAGGTATCCCAAGAGTCTGCAGATGCCTCACTCTGAGGAGTACTCAGAGCAAGATGCTGAGTGTGGTGGCTACTCCAAAGAGCTTCCCAGTTGTAGCCTTTGCGCTTTTGAGGACCCTCCTGGTGTGAATATGGGTGTGTCATTACCTTACCCTCATGCTCTGTCAAGTAAAGCTAGGGTTGCCATTTCATTGGCTGGGTTTTACCTAGGCTCCAGACATGCCACCCAAAGTCCATTTGGACCAACGTCTGGCATGGACTCCAAACTTTCATTTTTTTAAAAAAGTAAACCTCTAGCCCTTTTAGGAGTCAAGACGTAGGGCAAAATGTGTAGGAACGTTTTGAGAAAAACAAGTTGGCCCCTGACGTTTGGGTACAAGGTGTGATGAGGGAAGGGGCAGAAAGGAAGAGAGAGTAACCACCATGTCTGGCAGAATCAGAGAAAACCGTTGTAAGGGTGACAGAGGAAGTGATGGATGGGAAGGGAAGGATGAGATAGTGAAAGGTGTGGTGTGGTGGCAGGCTGCAAGGGCAAGAGAAGCAAGAAACAGGCTGCAAGGGAGGGAGATCTGGAGTCACAAGATGAAGGAGGGGGATGCCGCAGCAAGAGAAGAGAAAGAGAGGAGGGCATGGCAGAGGCAGAGAGTGAGTCCATGGAGAGGGAAGAATGGGTGGAGGGCATGTTACCCTGTTTACCGGGGGTCCCGTGAGGGACACCAAAATGTGCTCAACAATAGGTGGGGAAGATTAGCTCTGAGCACTGCTTTAGCATTATGAGAGGCAGGGTAACTTAGCAGGATCTTGAACCCTATGTCTACGGGGTCAGGCCGAGTCAAGGCAGAACACAGAAGTTGAAATAATAAATATGGTTTTATTAAAAACACAGTCAAGCAGTGTATGCAGCACACTCACACAAGATAAGTAAAGAAGTAAAGGTTGGAGTGGGATAGTGGGGGTTTTAGAGGATTTGTTGGTTTGGGTGATACTTCACCTGTCCTGAAGCCTGGTTGGAAGCGGAGAAGCTGGGGAGCGTGGATCTCAGCACGTGGAGCTGAGGAGAAGGCTCGCTGAACAAAGCGATAGCAAGGCGGGATGGAAGCCAAGAGCGATCCAAGGAAGCGCTCAAAGTCAGGGGTTTTTATAAAGAAAATTGTGACCTCAGGCTAGGTCGGACTTGGGGAAAACAACAGATTTGGGGCTGGAGACAAAGCCTCCAAAAGGTCAGAATTTCAATGATTGAGTTATAGCCAAATTGTCAATAGGATAGCCGCTATGCAAATGCGGAGTACTTGAGCGTTGTATAGTCAGATCATCAAGCTGCCAGCGCGGGGCAGAGGATCTTTTGAAAGTTGCATACCTAATGAAGGTACTTCCCTTGAGGTCTCCTAAGGCTGCGAGTTGGCTATTTCTGGCCTGCCTGTATTGTGTTGGAACATTACGGTGATTATCGGCCGAGCCTGTGTGCGTGCTTGTCCGGGGGCCTCGCAAGCACGTGGAAGAGAATGGGTATGTGAGGCCGAATTATTGATATCAAGAGATATATTTTTATATCCCCCAAAGCTCGGGCTAGCCAGGACAGTAACAGGCAGGTCAGAAATACACCAAAGGAGGCAAGGGAGCAGCAGCAGAGGAGGTTCTCAATGAGAATGAGAAGAGTGCAATTGATTGTTTTGGGTGCTCTGCTCCCTGAGGTGGCCACCATGTTGTGCTATTCTGGAGAAAGGAGGAACTCAGATAAGGCAAGAGGAGAGGATAGATAGAAGCTTATACACTTGATATGAATCTTCAGATGGGGGGAAATGAATTCAGACAATGATAAAGGACTGCTCTACATTTATTTCTCTTGGGAATATGGTATATGTCATACTAAGTTAAACAGAACCTAAATCTAAATAAATGTCCATTGGCACCTTATATGTTTGCATTTTTAAGAATACCATGTCACCCTATAATTTATTCAGTTTTTTTATTAAAAATTCCATATGAACTAAAATTAGCAAGTATCAGGTACTGTTTTCATGTTACACAGCCTGTGTCCATATCATTCCCAGTCATCTGTTACATAACTTAACAAAAATTTTCGATGCAATACTAAACAATTATTTTCTTCCACGAATACACTTTTCAATCTTCCCCTTCCCCCTCCCTCTCTACCCTACCACCTCATATTAATAGTGTATTTTTATATGCGATCAATTCATCCTTTTCCCTCCCCTCTCCCCCTATATCCCTTCCCCCTCCCCCCTCCAACCTTACTCTGCTTATTACACATTTTCCCCAATCCAATCTCCTTTTTGAGTTTCTTATTCTAAACCTCCTTAACATGAAGTCTCTTTTTGTTGTTGTAATCTACCCTAATATTCTCTACTTAATACCATAATTTTTATTTATTTTTCACATTCTACATTCCACCCTTAATATAAAAGTTATCCTTTCCAATCTTCTGTTTTTCTGTATGCTTTAATCTTGATTCTCTTTCACCCATTTAATAATTTCATTCCATTGCTTTTCAAATTGTTGGTTTGAATTTCCTTTCACCATGTTGGGCATTTTTTCCATTTCGATAATATCCATTACTTTAATCTTCCATTCTTCATGAGGAGGTTCTGTTTCTTCTTTCCAGTACTTTGCATAATTTAATCTTGCTGCTGTTATTAAATTTAATAATATCTTCTTTTTTGTCTTCATTTGACTATTCCTTTCAGTCACATTCAATAAATATGTTTCTGGAGTCATCTCAGATTTAGTATCAAGAATCTTTGTAATACTGTCATGGATCTTTTTCCAGGTTTTTGTTTTGTTTTTGTTTTTTGTTTTTGTTTTTTTTTTTTGCTATTGGGCATGACCACCATGTATGGAAATAGGTTCCTGTTGTTTTCCCACATTTCCTTTATGCGTTATCTTCACTAATTTTTGAGGGGTCATATACTACCAATGAATTGTCTTGTAAAAGTTCTCTCTTAAGCTTAAGCTCTGAGTAAATTTTATGTCTTCACTCCATACTCTTTCCCACAGTTCTAACTCTATATTATGACGAATGTTCTGGGCCCACTTTAACATTAAATCCTTAATCCTTTCCTGCTCTAGCTCTCTTTTCTAATAGGAGTCTATAGAATTTTGACCCCCCCCCCCCATTTTTCAACAGAATCTTATCTATTCTGTTCTCTTCCGTCTCCAACCCAGTAATTTTTATATCTATTGAACTTTTCTTTTAATTGTTGATATGGGAACCAATTCAATTCAAGGTTCTGATCCTTTAGTTCTTCTCTGGTCTTTAACCCTGATATTCTTCCTTCCCGTTTCATTAAATCCTTGTATCTTAATGTTCCTCCTAATTTTGGTTCAGATATTCTAAAAGCTTCTTGGGGTGATGTCCAATTGGTAATTTACTATGAAATTTTTTGTTGATGGTCTGCCACATTCTGATTAAAGCTCTCCTCACATAGTGATCTCTAAGTTCTCCATCTACCTCTGCTTTGTTATAGCAAAGGTAGCTGTGCCAACCAAATCTGATGTTAAACCCTTCTAATTCCAATAATTTATCATTTTTCAGTTGAATCCAATCCTTAATCCAGTCTAAGCAGCACGCTTAACAGTATATTTCCAGATGGGGTAGTCCAAATCCTCCTCTCTCCTTGCTGTCTTGTAGTACTTTCAATTTAATTCTTTGTTTCCTTCCTGCCCATATAAACTTTGATAGTTCTTTGTTCCAACTTATAAATGACTTCTTGTTGTTAATTATTGGAAGATTTTGGACAAGAACATAATTTTTGGAAGCGCTGTAATCTTTATTGTATTTATCCAACCTAATAGTGAGAGGTTAAATTTGTTCCACTTTTGTAGATCTATCTTGATTTGATTCCAGGTTTTTTGATAATTGTTATCATAAGGTTCTGAATTCTTCTTTGTTATATAGATTCCTAAACATTTGCCTTGTTTATCTATACTGAAACCTGAAATCTCTTTCAGCTCTTCCTCTTCTTTTTTTGACAGGTTCATTGTCAATAATGATTATTTGTCTTTATTAATTCTGAAACCAGCTACCTGTCCATATTCCTCCAATTCTCCTAAAAGTCTGGGAAGGGTATCCTTTGGTTCTTTTAGAAACACTATCATATCATCCGCAAAAGTTCTTATTTTGCGTTCATTCTTCATGATTTTGACCCCTCTTATCTGGCTCGACTCTCTAATTTTTTTATTCAATATTTCCAATGTCATAATAAAAAGAAGGGGTGAAAGTGGGCAACCTTGTCTCCTTTTGATATCTCGAATTGGTTGGATCTTTCCCCATTGATTATCAAATTTGCTTTTTGGTCTCTGTAGATGATATCTATCCATTCTTTAAACTTTTTTCCACATCCATATTCTTCTATAATGTTTTCCATAAACCTGCAGGAGATATTATCAAAAGCCTTCTCTGCATCAAGAAATGCCATTGCAAACTTCTTCTCTGGGTTTTTGTCATAATACTCTATGCAATTGATAACTGTTCTTAGACTCCTTCCAGGTAAAAAACCTGCTAGATCTTCGTGAATGTAATCTTGAAGTGTCTTTTTCAATCTTTTAGTTAATATCACTTTAAAAATTTTATAATCAATATTCAATAGTGAGATTGGTCTGAAATTCCTGACATCTTTGATGTCTTTCCCTTCTTTGGAAATTAAAATTATATTTGAGTCTCCCCAGCTAATAGGTCTTCCTTGTGTTGGCATTGTTTTTATCATCTGGTGATATGGTATTGCCAATTTATCTTGTAGTTTTTTATAATACATAATACTTTGCCGTAAATCCATCGGAACTGGAGGACTTCCCCTCTTTCAAATCTTTAATTGCTCCTATAACCTCACTAATTGTAATTGAAGAGTTCAAGTGTATATAATGTTCTTCTGAGATCTTCTTAATTGTTTGTTTTTTTAGATATGACTCAATTTGATTTTTTTGTTGAGAGGTTATAATTTTCTCTTGAAATAAGTTCTCATAATACTTTACAAACATTTGCTTAATTTTCTTTGTTCTGTGATCAGCTTCTTTCCTTCTTTTATTTCTGAGATCAAATTTCTTTCTCTTTTCTTCATTCTATAGGAGAGCCATTTTCCAATTCTCTTAGCTTGTTCAAAGTGATAACATTTCAAACACGACAATTTCCTTTCTATTTCCTCTGTCAACAATTGAGAGATTTCTTTTTGAATTATTTTAATTTCATAATTTACTCTCTTCTTATCCGAGTTTTTCTTTAATTCTTCTTGTTTCTTTTGCAACTTCAGTGACAATCTTCGAAATTTTTCTTCTTCTTCTTCTTTTTTTTTTGTAATAATTGCTGTTGTAGGAAGAATCCTCGCATTACCAGTTTACTTGTATTCCAGATAATATTCATTTTAACACCTTCTTTAATGTTTTCTTGGAAAAAGAGGTTCCTTTGCCTTTTTTAAGATTTCTTCATATTTTAAAAGATTGTCATTTAGTCTCCAATTAAACTGTTTTTTACTTCTTTAAAAATCAAAGATACAGGATTATGATTGGACATTAATTTTGGAAGTATTTCTGCTTTTTTAATTTCCTTTAATAAATTCTTGTTAATGATTGATCAGCATCTGAGAAGAATGTATCGTGTTTATCCATTGGATGTAGAAGTCTCCAGGAGTCTACTAATGCTAAGTTTTCTGTCAATTCAAAAAATGTCTTTGGTAATCTCCCTTGGGCTTTCTTTGTATTTTTCTTTGTTGTTTGCCTCTCTTTTTCCATGTCTAATACTCTGTTCCAGTCTCCAGCCAAGATCAGGTTCTCGTATTCATATTCTTGGATCATATCATCTAATTTTTTATAGAATTCTTCTTTTTTTTCATTAGGGGCATATATTCCCACAAATAATGTTTTCTTCCTATTAATCTGAATCTCTATTCCAATGATCCTTCCCTCTTCGTCTTTAAATATTTGTTTTGCTGGAATCTTTTTATGAACATATATTACTACTCCTCTTTTTTATCTTTTCGTAGAGTGATGTAAAGCACTCTCCTAATTTTCTATTTTTCAAATATTTCCCATTTTTCCTATCTATATGAGTTTCCTGAAGGTATATAATTTCCACATTAATTATCTCCAACTGATGAAACACCTACCTTCTTTTATATTGTGAATTTATGCCATGAACATTCCAGGAGACTATTTTCATCTTAACTTTCTTTTTCCTTACTCTTCTCTTACTCTGAGGTATCTACTAACAATTCTTCCTCTTCTCTTCTCAAATCTTCTTCTTGATCTGATAGACGTATAGTATCTACTTTTCTTTCTTGCTCTTTTCTTTCTTGTTGAATACCAGATTCTTTTTTATACTTACTATTCCTTATCACTCTATCTTTTTTCTTTCTTCTCCTCTATCTGTTTGCTCTTCTTGCATAAATTTTTTATAAAATTCTTTTGCTTGATCTACTATTGTAATTTTTTGTGGTTTATCTCTAAAGTAAAAGAAGATCCTTTCGGGAATCTGTATCTTATATTTAACCTTTGTAGCTGTCTTGTTAGGAAGGAATACTTTCTTCTCTGTCTCAGGATTGATGCCAGGATGTCTCTAAATATCTTTATCTCTTTATCTTCTATCATCAATTTTTCCCTATAACTCTGTTCCAGTACAAGGTCTTTTGTCTTCTCACTGATAAAATAAACCACTGTATCTCATGGCAGTTGTTTCTTTTTAGCAATCGGTGAATCCACATGAAACATTTTGTCTATTTCTAGTTCCCATTTCCCTGCTCTTTGTCCTAGAAATGTAGCTAACATTTTGGTTACTCTCTTGTATAGATGTTCCCCTTTTTTTTTCTGTCAGCCCTCTTATTTTCACACATTTGTTTCTGCACTTTAATTCTAGTTTCAACACTACCTCACTTTCTTTTTGTTGATCTCTTCTCAAATTCTTAGTTTCTAAGTCAATCTATTGCATCTTCTCTTGTAATAACTCTACCTTCTTATCTATAATCATTATATCTTGTGTTAATTTTTTGAAATTTTGATTTATATTTTCCATTTCTTTTTTGAAATCCTGTTTCAGTTCCGTTCGAATTTCTTTAATATCTTCTTTTAATTCACTTCTTAATTTTTGAATTTCTTCCACAAATATTCTAATATTTGGATCTGTTATTTTACTTCCAATGATGGTCTCCGTCCCTGTGTTTGTGTTTGTAAGAGAAGATGTGTTGTCTTTTTCTGCCCAGATGCCATAACTTTGCTAGACTTTGTCTTATTTTCTATTTTACTCTTTCCTTTTACTTATATTTTATTCTAATTATCTTTTAATTTCCAGTGAATAAGTGCTTAAATAAATAAATTCCTATATCCTCCCCTCCCTCTAAAGGTGTACTATTTCCCTATCTCTCTTCTCTCTTCCTTCCAATTTTTTTTCTCTTTTCTCTCTTCCTCTTTTTCCTTCTCCTTTTCTTTTTCCTTTACCTTCTTCTTCTTATATTTTCACTTCAATCAACTTTTCAGACTCCCTGGTTGTATTAATGTTCTGGTTACCTAATACTTTAATACTTCTAATAAACCTTGATTATTAACTTGGTATTTCTATCACTTAAAAATATTACTGGAAGAGAGCCACCAAAATTTGTTTTACAGTTTCTCGAAGAATCAAATCAATCTTATATAATCAATCTAAAAATACTATTCATTAATCCTCAGTTCATCAAAACATTCAATCAAATCTAATCAGCCCTCCCCTATACCTCAGTACATCAGTACTCTATAATTAAATCAGTCCATTTCCCACACAATTTCCTCTTCACAAATTATAATTACATTTTCTAATCAAGGGTAATCAATTAATTACTGTTAATTTGATCCTCTTTATACCACTTCCAACTAATACTCTATATTCCCATAAGACCTTACAAAATCTTTATTAATTAATTCTTATTGTATTACTTACTGTTCTATACACATTATATGTGTGTGTGTGTGTGTGTGTGTGTGTGTGTAAAAGATAAATGTTTTGTCAATGTATTTTTATTGTCCAAAGTTCCTCCTATTCTCTTTTGGTTTATGTCCTAATTCCTCTATTTTTAATTACATATAACTTAATGATAATTTTATATAAATTATAGATTTACAAGTATGTTGATATCTATAAGTGTCTAAGTGCCTATGTGTAAATGTACATTCTTGTATATGGAAATCTGTAAATTGTTTATTGATGTGTTTAAATAAGTAAGTGTAGGCAGGTGAGTATATATGTATATTTGTATAAATATATATTGTTTAAATGTGTGTGTGTGTGTGTGTACATATGTGTGTGTGTGTGTTAAATAATTATTATATGTAAATATATAAACTATTTGTGTGTTTGTGTGTGTGTGTGTGTGTATGCCTTACTTCCCTTCTCCTCCCCCATCCCCCCTTCCTCCTTCAAACCTATTCCCTTTCTACCCTTCACAATTAATTAAAGCCCTCTTCCCCAAACACTGGAGTTCTCCAATGTCATCTTCATCAGGTTTATTCCCCTTCTATCCTTCTCAATTGTTGAAAGTCCTCTTTCCTCAAACAGCAGGATTCTCCGATGTCCAGAGAGTCACTGAATTTCAGCTTCTTCGTGCTGCGTTTGTGTCTCTTTCTTGGCTAAGTACAGTCGAAGTTCTAAAATACAGTCAAAATCAGTCTAATCCTAGAAGTCAGCTATTCCCAATTTTGTCTTAGTGAGCAGTCCTTTTCTTCCAAATAGTAGATAGCAAATGCACAGTTAATTTAGTTGCCACTAATTCTAAATGTCCAAATGTCCTATTCTCCCTTACAGTCTTTTTCCCGGGATCAACCACAGTCTTTCCCCACCTTGATTTTAATCTTGATCTTGGTTTTAGTATATTATATTATGTTACCTTCCGCTTCTTTAGTCAATCCTCACTGCCAGTCTATGTCTCTGAATAAATAGAAAACTTAAGTGTTCTTTTATCCAATCGGCAATACTCCCCAGTCTTTGCCATTTTCCTGATTTCGCTGCTGTCGCTCTGACCCTGTTTGACTCTTCTTTGTCTTCTTATTCTTATTCAGATCCTATTTTAATATTTGTGTTATGAAAATACCTGTTTCATGTTAAATCCTTGATTTAGCTTCTCCACCTTTTCAGCACTTTACTCCATTAAATTAAATGAATCTCATCTCCCCCGCCCCCCATGGTCTTTCCTCTCATTTTCTGTCAGCCACGTGTTTCGCTTTTCAGCATTGTCCTTTCTCCTTATGGGTCTTCACATCTGTAAGTCCAAAGCTTACTTGCTTTGTCATTCCCTTTTTGGTTTAACATTGTCAAATGATTAGTGATAGGATTTAAGTGTGAGATTGGGTTGGTTATTCATGATTGTGTCCCTAAAGCTAAAAACAAAGCTGCTGCCAGCACTAGGCAGGTTCTCCCTGGTCTGAGCCTGATGGCGTCTGCTCCACCAACTTGATCACGTCTGCTGACGACTCCCCTTCTCTCTTCATCACTGCTGGGTCATTTGTTGGCTCTGTGAGCTGCTCCGGATCCCCTTTACTGGGGATCTTCTTTGAACCCTTTTGAATCTTTAGGTGTTCATTTCTTAACTTGGGTTCAGCTACAGCCCGGAAGTATACAACTCAAGCTGCCATCCACACTGACATGTCAGCCGAAAGTCCCTGCCCCTAAAATTTATTCAGATCACCATTTATTGTATACTACTTGTTGAGAATTTCATTTACTTCTGTCAGGGAAACATAAGATCAGATACAAGGATAAGGATGAAGAAAGTTTTAATATCAAGCAGAAGTAGAAGCACGATGTGGCTACACGGAGCCAAAATGAGAGCATTGCTCTTCCAAATAAAAATTCTGCCCCCGATGAAATTTTCCTAAGTTCCTGAATTTCTAGCATTGCAGAGAATGAGACAATGAAAATTGTTACCCCCAGAATCCTTATATTTCCTGTGTTTGCATTTCTATGATAACTTTGCTTGCCTCTTTTCTTTGAATGCTTCAGCAATGTTTCTAAAGGCTCAACTGAAATTTAAAGGTATTGGAATGCTAGAAATTTGGGGACTAAAGTAAAATTTCATTTATAGGACAAAATCCTTTTCTGGGAAGGGCAATGCCCTCATTCCTCCTGTCCCACAGCTATAATCCTCCTGAGTACAAGAGTGGCGCTCAGGACGGAATATGCCTGCCACATTAGACTGGTACCTGTTTTGTGGTTTTCTTTTTCTTACACAAAGAAATACCCTTCAAAGTTTTCAGTGAGGTAATTGTGTCAATCTTTTGCAGCGAAACCAAAGTATTTAGTAACTAACCTCAGCGAAGATCAGCGAAGGCTCAGTGTAAAGCCCCAAGGGGAGGCTGGATCCCGGGGCTGGAAGGCTGGCCACAGCGGAGTTCGAGGAGGTTCAGAGACGCGAGTCGCGTTTAGCTCTCAGTAGCATCTGAGAGGCTTGAGTGGGACACCTCGATAGCAACGAAACAGGCCCTTGTCTGGTCTGGGAGGCACTCCGAAGAGGCTCAAAAAGTGAGGATTTTTATAGCCAATTTCCATCCTCAGGCCAGGTATCGGCTAGCAATGTGGCGTTAATGGGCGATGATTGTGGAATATAATGTTAGGCAAATATCACGACCCCTCCTCGGTATTGCTTCTCCTGGGAATGTCCAGGGGATTGATAGGCTTAAAATTCCAAATTGATAGATGTTGTTTGTTTGGCTATGCACAGGGCTTGGGGTGTGACAGTGTTCAGGAGTGAGTCTATTGTCTGCCTAGAGATACGTGACTCGGAACAATAGGCCTATAGGACAATAACCTAAAGGACATTGTCTACGTTCCCATTCAGCAGAGGGAGACGGTATAGCGTTAAGGATTTCTCATTCAACGCCAAGGCTGTTTTAACTGTGACTGATCTTTGCTAACCAATACCCAATATGGGTGAAGTCATGCCAATTCAGGGGCCCTCTCTTAGGGTTACTTTGGGGTGTAACAATTCTGGGAAAAAAGCTTTTCAAGCACCCAAAAGCACAGATCTTTAAAAGAGTGGTCATGCTCCAGAAAATACTCAACCAGAGAGGCACCTAATCTTCCTGATATTACTAAGGTGTTCCCCTATACGGATTTTTAGATGTTTCTCACATATTTAATTTGTCTTTTCTTGTATATAATTTATCTTTATTTGTCTATATAAATCATTTTTTTAACACCCCGAGACTTTGTCTCTTTTCTACATCCCTTCTATTGGGTGTCACCAGTCCTCACTGCTTTCTGATATGTAAATGTGCCCACGCACTGGCGAAGGGAAGAAAACACAGCTCTTGTGAGTTTGACTGTTGTGTGGAAGAGAACAATTCAGTTAGCCAACACATGACTGCAGTGGATATTCCCCCTTAACCCATCTTAACTCACGTCCATTGTTTTCCCTAATTTAAATTGGATTTAAAAGGACACATATGGAGCCAAACTGGAACAAGAAGAATCCACACTGGAGATGAGACAGATCCCTGTTGCAGATTTAGCCATAGTTAGTGAGGTAAGCAGGAACGGAGATTTTAAAAGTGCAAACAATTTTCATTACCTAAACTGGCATCAGCAAACAACAATTGAGTGGGAGTGCAGATGTCTTAGTGTACATGAACTGATTAGCATATAAATTGTGATGGAAAATCAAAGAAAGTTAAGCTAGACTGTTTTCTAGTTATAATAAAGTATTTGCTCTCATCTCTGCAGGAAATCACACAGTGCTTTTCCCCTTCAGTTATTATTGTTTGTTCTTACTTTACTCTCCATTTTGCCCTGTAAATCAGATGGCACTCACATTCAGGGGATACTTTTGGCATTTCCATGGACCTATAGTGCTTTACCATTACTGAAAAAACAAAACTAAAGAAATGATGGTAAAAAAAAATTACAGTGATCCCATGAGAATACCATTGGAGGTACCTGTGCATGACAAAATATTTATACTGTTATTATTTTATTAATACTGCACTATGAACATACATGTCCACTTTTTACGGTTCCCCTCTCATATTAATCTCCACAGCAATCCTGAAAAATAGGTTTACTGAATGGGCCAAGGCCACATGGTAAACTGCATGACCAAGGAAAGATGTGAACTTGAATCTCTCTGTTCCCAGTTCAGTACTTTAAGTGCTACCCTGTATTGGTTCTATCAGATCAGTTGATACTATAAAAATGCTACAAATATTGAAATATAGTAGATGGAAAATGCAACAATTAATATGCTGGATTTGCATAATTGACCCACCTGGGATATGGTGAGGTGTGATTAATTTATCCATTCTAGAAGAATAATTGGCATAATATGCAAATCTGGTGTCCAGATTTGAGGAAATGGAATGCTGCAAGCCCACCTGAGGCAGAGTATTCGCATTGTTTCATGGGTGGGCCAATCCTAAGCATGGATCTACCCGCAAGTCCCACTGTATATTTTCCCAAGTCAAATAAATCATGTTCTCAGAATGCCAGAAGTGTAATGTTATCCTCTCATAATGAATGCAGTTTAACAACATTTGCAAAGAGTGAAATAGTGCACTCAGGATTGCCTGGGGAGCAACACTGGTCCCTCAATGAAGAGTCAGCAGTAATGGGCACTAATGAGCAACTATTTTTTTTATTAATTATAATATCAAGAGGAAAAGAAAGCAAATGTTTTAAGGATATGATCTCATCTTTAGGCCAATCAGTACAAAGGGAAATATGCTGTTGAAGATCTAATTGCAAGCAAACTCCCAGAAACAAAATGAACAGCCATAAATACAAAGTGCATTATCTCACATCTAAGACAGTTTGCAATATAATGTGGAGATACTGCTGTTCCTCACCTCGGTGACTATAGCAGCCTAGCAGTTCCTTGGTTCTACTATTATATGTCTTTTAAGTATCTGAGAAGGAAGAAGAATGTGGAGAGAGATCATAATTACCCTTCTCATCTGTTGGATGCCGGGTAAGACCATTTTTTCTCCTTTAATATACCCTGCAGGAATACTAATAGCTGACAAATTTAGCATGGTGGATTAATGCTGGAAAGAAAGAAAGCAGTTTCACTATCTGTTGGCTGTCACACTGAACCACAAAGTGTCAGAAGAGGCCAAGGACTGTCTGGTTCTGTCTACAGCAAAGAGTTTGGATCTCCCTGTGCTAATACGTTAATCTTGTCATTTTTATCCCTACCAGAAGTCGCTCTGAAACAGATCTGTGGATACCATGACGTGGCTGAGTATCTGAATATCTCCTCTAATAAAGAACGCCTCTTGTACACTATGCCCAAGAAGGACTGGGAAAGCCCCATTGAAGTGGGCCTAGACTTCACCTTGGCGGCCATCCTTTCAGTGGTAAGAAAGAAGTACTCACTGTATCTTTGCTTTCCAGTGTTAGGACTGGTCCAAGTATGTTGGAGTGAGGGCAAAGCACCCTGGAGAAGAAAATGCTCTTTTTAAAAACATATAACTTCAGGCTTTTATTTCTCCTTGCATGGGAGAAATGGCATTATAAAAGGTAAGCTATACAATTCACCAAGGAAAAGCAAGTTAATCACAAATGTAGATGTAAATGTCGAGTTTTCCTAAGTGGCAAAGAACTCTCTTCTTTCTTCTCTCTTGTGTATGAGTGAGCTATTAGAGGGAGAATTACAGGACACTCCCTTACTTGCTCAGTATATAAAAGAGAGAGAAAGAAGTCTCAGGGCATCTTTAAGTCTCCTCAGTTTCTTTTAGCTTAAGCTCTAGCGAACAGCAGCCCATTTCCTCAGGTGCATGATGTTCGTTCCATCATTAATGAAGGAATCACCTCCAGCAGTTGCCCAGCAGTGCCACAGGGAATCTGCCAGTTCTTTGTAATGCGTTTGATTGTGTGTGTGTGAGAGGGGGTAGCTTTCATACCGCGTCCTCCACCTGGCTCTCCCCAATATTGCCACCTACTTGCCTTTCTAAGCACAATTCTGTTCTGTATTACCTGGGAGGAATCTCAATTGGAGGCCACGTGAATCATGTCTGAGTCAATCTGTACAGCCTAGCACTGCCTATAAATGAAGTCCAGTTATCCCCCATGTAAACTTTCAAAACCTTTTTCTCCCCCTCCACGCTAGCACTTATAGCCTCCTGGGCTACCTGAAAACTGCTGTGGAGGGAATCTTCCACAAGGCTGCAGTAGGGCAGGAGAATCGTCGCTCTTCCAGCTGGAAGGGAATCTTCCACAATCTGCTTTTCTGCCAGTAAAAATCCACTGCTGAAGTCTGATCTGTCTCTTGATTCTCCAAGGAACGAGGTGTAAAGGGTTTATACTAATAATACTTTTCCTGTTATTTCTTTGCAGCAAGAAAAATTGCAAGTGGTCACATTCTATATCTGGACATATGTGGTAAGGTATTTTTTTCTGCCCTGTAAATGCAAACAGAGCAATCATTCCAGGGAAACATAGGCTAGATTTTTTGAAAAACTAACAAATCATTTGACTCCCCTCCCCCATCTCTCCTGCCCTTCTAGAGCTGGACAAATGAGTTCCTCTCCTGGAATCCTTCAGACTTCTGTAACATTTCCACTATCATTCTTCCTGCAAAACTTTTTTGGATCCCTGATATTTTCATAGATGAAAGGTGAGACAGGTTTTTTTTTTTTGTTACACTTAGTTGATGACTTCAGACAGCATTTAGAAAGAGAGTTTGACTGATTGCTGTGCCTGATGCAATGCTATGTATCGATAGTTCATCCAGACTGCTGATTTGTGCCAATCTGTATCACACCGTTTAATGTCGCTTCTTGACACTTCTTGTCACTTTCCAATCCAAATTACGGATATAACTAATTCTTCACCAAATTTCTTCTTGAAGCTATTGATGAGTAGTTTCACCAAATTTATTCCCACTGCAAGGAAGTCTTTGAAAACCATGCAGTTTTTGAAGGCTATTCACAATTTAGGACTTATTCTGGACCAAATTTGCAGGAGGTTTGTTTTGTGCAGAAAGCACAGAAAAAATATGTATATATTCTGTTTGGAAAATAATATGTCAATGCAGAGAAAATGCTGTTTTCTATGCCAATCAACCATAAGCAAATTTTACACAGAATAAATCCCCATTACAGCATTTTCTGCACATAAATTAATATTTCTGCATTAAAATATGATTCTTCATGCAGAAAATGCTGTTTCATAAACAGAGAATGCTGTTTTGTGCACAAAACAACCACATGCAAATTTTGCACTGAATAAGTCCTAAACTGTGAAGATTCTCTTCAATCCATGATTCTTCTTGTCAGGATTTTTCAACACTTGAAAAACGTGTCTTTCAACTATTTCCAGATATTTTCTGACATTCCCTAATCCAAATGTTCTCCCAACTTCAATAGAAAAGCGGCACATTTCCGTTCACTTGGGAATGTCTTGCCTGCGATATGGGTTTCAGCCTGAGATATAGGTATGCCCAACTCCCTCAAATTTCCAGATACGTTTCCAGCTTGTTATAGGCTTCCCCCACCTCTCTGACAGGTTAGGGACTGGAGCAGTGTCAGAATTGGTTGAAAAGCAGGATTCATGTACTGTATAGTAGGGAGCATGAAGGACTTACGGAAGCTCACTTGGGACTGACTGCGCGCACACTGCTTGCAAAGTCTCTCAGCCAGCTGCCACCTTTTTTCCCTCTCAGCTCAGTTTGCAAGCAGCACGTGAATGCAGGCAGTTCCAAGAGAGCCTCTGTGGGCAAGGAGAACTGATGAAAGGGCAGAACCCCCAACGAATTAATGGAATTTTTCCTTAATTTGGAAGTGTCAAAAGAGGAAGCTGTCAGATGTCTGTTGGACATCAAAAGATAGTGGTTTCTTGTATAATCCTCACACAGTCTCCTTCTCTTTCCACACCCGCAGCCTCCTTAATTCCATTTTTTCTTTTGAATATTTTTTTCTCTAGAGCTATAGCAGTTAAGGGTAAGGGGACTATTGATGTGTTTTATTCCTCAGAACATGCTGTTCTCCACATACACAAGCGTACTGTAGATAGTCTCTTCCAGTGCCTCCGTTCACATAAAAAGTGAGTGTGAGCATGTGGAGGTGATCTTGCAAAAGTGACATTTCACTGATGCACCATAACTCTTTTAAAAAGTGGAAAGAAAACGTGAAAAGAGAAAAGGAGACTCTGTGTTCCAATATGTCTTGCAATGAAAAAGAAGCCAGATCAAGGATGGGAATAAAATGTTGCAGCTGGTACTGGGAATTGCTAGAAAATAGTCCAGGACAACAGAAATGTTGTTTGAATATTTTTTAAAAACCAAGAACTAAATACAGCAATTTTCTGACACATTTGTCCCATCTGGAAGAGGTTGTTCCTAGAAATCAAGAGCAACAGATTGCATTCCAAGATCTCTGCTAATAATATCTGAAAGTATTTTTTGACTATAGGTATTTTAATGCCGTTCTTCAAGTACATAATATACAGTCATCCCTCCACATTCACTAGGGTTAGGGACACAGGACCCTCATGAAAGTGGAAAAAATGAGAAAAGTTCAAGGCCCTCCCAAGCCCTATTTAAAACACAAAGTATGAGCACCATATTCAACCCACCGTGGATTCCTCAGAGGTATCACGGTTCCTTCACAAGGCAGAAGTGGGTGGCTGGTGGGGCTTACTACCACCTCCCCTGCTGCCCCACACCATTTTTAATAGGGACTTACAAGCCTCGTTCGCAGTGTCTCAGTCTCACAAGGCTTGCAGTCCCTATTAAGAATGGCAAAGGGAGGCAGCAGAGGTGACAGCAAATAATCCATGAATAATCAAATCTGCAAAAGTGAAACCCACAAATGTGAAGGGCTGACTGTAGTGTTTTGGTACAAAATCCATAATGCCATTTTCTACTCATGTTCATACCTTCAGTGGTGGTTATATAGGTGAAAAGATTTTCCATATGGAAGCCAAATCTAATCGGTTGTCCATTGTGTGGAAAATCCTGTCCTTTCCTAACAACTGTACTGTGTCTTTAGAGCCGATGACAATGACGTCTTTGCCAGTCCTTTTGTTAGCCTCTCATCCACGGGTCAAACTCTTTACTTTCAAGCATATCGACTTACCTCCACATGCAATCTAGATGTCCGTGCATTTCCTTTTGACAAACAAAAATGCAACTTGACCCTGACACCTTCAGTATATCAAGGTAACACAACTAAGCACAGCTATATGTCTCTGAACTGTCCTGATCTTTGGCTTCCTCTTGTCATGCACATAATTTGTGATGCACGTCCCTAGCCTATACCCTGTACATTCAAACTCTCCTTCATTTGTAAACTTCACCTCTTTTCCACCTATGCCAATAGTCCCTACCACAATGCAACCAGCCTTTCTTTGTAACTGTGTCCCTCAATCCCCGCTTTGCTTATTACCCACATATCTTTCTTAATTCACTGCTGTTCTTCCGTGCACACCTGCTCTGCCCTGCTCCTCCCTCCCAATTCAGTGTCTTTGGTGTTTTCAAAAACAGAGTTGGAATTGTTCTCAGGGGGGAGGGAGGGAGTTGGCCTGCTTTCACTATCCTCGGTCAATGTACTGTTGACACCTTAATGCAATGTGATCTCATGTTATGGTTCTATTTGCATATGTCCTGAGCAAGACATGGAACCAAGAAGGGATCAGAAGGGATCGTTACAGTATAAGATCTAAGGAAGAAGACACCCATCCAAACCCAACCCCACAGAACATTTGCTTTTTATGGGCTCATGACTGTGGATTGTTATTTCCAGAGGAGGGCCAAGATCCTATTTGACCACTGGTGGAGCATAAAGCATACTTATGGCCGTGGTCCCAAGAGGTGAAGGTTGCAGCTTTTTCCCCTGCTGGGCAACAGTAGGCAGACGGCTCTCAGACACAGCAATGCCCCCCTGGTCATAGAGTAGCCATGAGGGTGAGCCTGGGCACTATCCAGCTATCTATCAAGGCATAGCTAGGAGTGAAGGAGAAGCCTTCTTCCCAAGGGCAAAGCCCAATGTTTCCTCTTCAGCTGTGCAATGCCAGCCAGAGCAAGCCCAGGCACACCCCTGCAGCAAATGCGTGGTAGCAGTAATGGAGCTGTGCTAGGGTACTAGGTACCTCCTCCTTCAATGTCCTCAGTGGACTGACTTTGATGATACAACTGGGGGTTCTACCAGCATAAATCACCAACAAGATACTGGTGGAGGTGTCTATTGAGCAGTCCCACCGAGCATTTCTGGAAGTTTTTGGGAAATGCAGAGAATGACACATTTGATTGGATGCTCTCCTATTTCTCCCCGTTGTTCCTTTAGTTTTGCTTTGTTCCTTGCCAGATAAAATCCATTAAGGGGGGAAAAATACAGAATAGCTGCAGAGTGCCTTTTGATTTTGATGAGGAGAGTAATCTGCATGGAAACACACTTTGCATTGTCTTGAAGAGGCAAACTCTCTTGCCTGCCTCTGTCTGCGTTTCTGCATTGTCTTGAAGAGGCACCTCTCTGTGTCATTTGCCTTCTGTTGTCTCTAGGTGACAATATATTATTGAAGAGTGTTAAAACTTCCAAGATGGCAAGTCAAGAAAGTCACAGAAATTATTTGACCGATGGTGAATGGGAGTTTGAAGAACTGAAGATTGTTGAGCGATTTTTAGATTATGGTACATTGCAAGTCAGTGGAGTCATTTATGAGGTGTGTGTGTGTGTGTGTGTGTGTGTGTGTCGCCTGTCGACTTATGGCAACCCCATGAATTTCATAGGGTTTTCTTAGGCAAGGACCAGCAGTAAATATATTTCTTAGGTAAGAATAGAAGAATAGCAGGAACATGTATGTCTCTGTAAACTTAGTGTGTCAGGTTCAATACCTATAGATCTTTACCTGATTTTAATAGAAACAGTTTTTTAGGTCTTCCGAGATATGCTACTAGAGTGTATTAATCTGAGAAAAAACAAAGGAGTAGAGCATAGTATTAGCTATTTTTGAAAACTACTCTTCATTGATGAGGGATCCTATGGTCCTAAATAACAATTTAAGCAGCAGCAATCCAACAGAACAGGGTATTGAAGCCGCAACGCTATGCACATTTACCTGAAGCGCCACTGAATATATTGGGACTGCTTTTGAATAAAAATGGTTTGTGTTTATAGTGTGAGTTGCTGGAGAAAGCACAAAATTACCCTTGGTGATGTGCCTGTGGCTTCTTGCTATGGGCCATTAATTCACCTGCAAATTATGGTGAGCCTACAGGTAAAAGAATTCCAAAAGTTCCTGTTATTAGCAGCCCTACTCAGGTCTTGTACACTAGGGTTTCATATATTAAGTCAATCCATCCATCATTCTGTCTTCCTCTTTTTTCCTTCAACTTTTCCCAACATTATTATTGAGAGATCAATATTTTTATGGTATCCATAAAACTCTCCTTCAGAACTCCATTTGAAATGATATGCTGTTTTCCCTGTCAGCTTTCCTCACTGTCCAGCTTCCACATCCACACATAGAAATTGGAAATGCCATGATATGGATCATCCTGACTTTGATATTGAATGATACATCTTTACATTTGAGGATCTTCTCTGGTTCTTTCACAGCTCCCTTTCAAGTCTCAAGTCTTTGGGGGGCTTTTTTGACTAGAGTCTCCATATTGACTGATGACTGAGACAAGGTGTAGAAAATCTCTTAACTATTTTGATGTCTTCATCCTTAGCTTTAAATTTACTATAGGTAGCTCTTTTGTGGTCATTATATTTGTCTTCTTAATATAAAACCCGTGACCTCACTTCCACACTTTCCCAATATGAGTAGTCATTTCAAGCCTTCACTAATTTCTGCTAGTAATATAGTGTTATTTGCATATCTTAAATTGCTAATGTTTCTTCCTGCACTGTTCAGGCTTCTTTCATCTGAGTTTAATCCAGCTTTCAGTATGATACCTTCTGCATATACAGTTCTCCCCCAACATTTGTGGGTTTGACTCTCATGCCAGTGCAGTTGTGGTGGCAGCACAAGAGAGAGCGAATGGGAGGGAAGATCTTTCCTCCATATGCTCTTCTGCACCACTGCCCACCCGATCATCTGGGCAGGAGGCAAGAGAATAAAGGGAGGGAAGATCTTTCACTCTGCTTGCTCTTCTGTGCCACTGCCCATGCGATCGCACAGGTGGGAGACGAGAGAGGGGAGGGAAGGGAAGGGAAGATCTTTTTGGTTTTGTTACAATTTAGAAAACACAAGCTGATTTTCTTCTGAAATTCTGTGGTACTATCTGTTAGCTATTGGCCTAAAACCTATTGTTAGGCCTGACTACACTAAACCCATAGAATCAATTGGATTTACCAGCATGTTGACACCATTTTCAAGCTGTGGGCCATTGATTTTTTTCCATATTTGTTGACAATATTTTTTAAAGAATTTGGCTAGTTTGCATCTCTACAACTTGAACGACCCCTACTGATATGCATCTTGTCCTGGTGATTTACCTCTTCCACATGCTTTGAGAATAGCTTTCACTTCACTTTCTAAAATTGTAGGATCTTTAACAGAAGGCTCTTCTTTAAATGAATCTGTTGTTCTTTCATTTCTTCTGTGAGGTTCTTCAATGTATTTCTTCCATCCTCTCTTCATTTTGTCCTGATTATAGAAAAGGTGTTTCTTTGTTGACTATTCCGCATTCCTACTCTTGGTTTAACTTCCTCTTTCATTACTTGAATCTTGTAGGAGAGGTCTTTTGTTCTTCCTTTACATTTTTGTTCTCACTGTTTATTATATTAGTTCTCATTACCCCTACACAGAAGTCAGTGAATAGTTGCACGCAAGATTCTGATGCTATTTCTGTCTCTTTTTACTTTTGCTTCTTGTCTGTCTATAACTACTTGAATAGTTCATCTATCAACCATTCATTGAGGTCTTTATTTCCTTTTGGTTATAGGTTTGCATTCCTCCCAAACTATGTTTCCGGTTATGGTCTACAGTTCTTCTGGTTCACAATGGATTGGATTTAGTAGTGAAAATCTGTTTTCACATCGTCTTTAAATTCTAAATTCTTTAGATTGTATGTTGACACTGTAATTGATTGAGTCCCATTTGTGAGAAAAGTGGGACATAAATCAAATAAATAAAATCAAATAAATAAATTGATTTAATGTTCTTCTTTAGGGTCAATATTTTTTCTTTTCCTGTCTGTATTTAATTTTTTCATTTTCAATTGTCTTGAAAAAATTTTTCCAGTTGGAGTGTAGATTCCAACCACCATAACTTGAGATTCAGAAAATGGACTTTTGCACCAACATAATGACCATGAGGCTCACAAAAAATTTCTTCCGAGGGAAACCTTGGATTGACATAAATCACTACTCCTCTTTTTTTCATTTTGAAACACGGACATGAAATTTTTCCCCAGTTTGGGTTTTTTTTAAATATTTGGAGTCTGATTCTCAAAGTTTAATCTCTTGCAAACAGATTAAATCTGCCTTTTTCTTTTCTAAATAATGAAATATCTGTCTCCTTTTAAAACTAGAATTCAGTCCTTACACATTCCATGATTGAAATTTAATTGTCATTTTTTTTCTTCTCCGCTTTCTTATTATTTAGTTCTTCATTCTTTGTTTTCTATTATGATTCTGAGTGTTGTTTTTTCCTCTTCTTGATCTGATTCTTTTTCGCTATCTTCTCTGTTGAACTCTTAATTCAAATTGTCTATGCAGACTTTATTTTTTCTTCCTTGTGTTTGTTCTCTACTTTTTGCTCTTTTTGATGTTCCAAATCTCTTCTTAATTTTTCATAAAATTCTCTTGCTCTGGTTGGTGTAGTAATTTTGTGTCTCTTTTGTTTGTAGAAGGAGGAAATTCCTTCCACTCTCTCTTATTGGTAATTTATGTTGTTCTTCTGTAATATTTCTGTAAGAAATTTATATTCCTGTCTTTTCTTGAAAATGTAGTATGGCATATCCTTGTCTATCTTACTTCCTTTGTCATCCATAATTAATTTGTATTCGTAAGGGTTTTTTTAAAAATTTTATCTCTAATTCTTGTCCTTGTTAGACAGACATTGATGTCCCTGGGACAATTTTTTTCTTTCACGAGTCTTGAACTTACTCTGAATATCTAATCAATGTCCACCTCCAATTTATCTTCAGCAATTTCAATATAAGCGGCCAAAGCAGGAATGAGTTTCTTGTATAGATCCTCCACTGTTGATTCTGAAACTCCTCTTAATTTCAAACATTTTTCTCTGTAGTTCTGCTCTTGGATGCTGATTGTGGTTTCATCCTGTCTTTGCATCTCTTTTATAGTTTTAGTGTTCAATTCCATTTGTTTAGATTTATCTTATAATCTCTGTATGTCTGTTTTCATCATGGTGATAGCCTTGTTTGCCTTGTCAATTGTTTTGCTTATAAAGTCCATTTCTTTTTTTATGTCCATCTTTATTTCTGCTCTAGTTCCCTTAATTCCTGTCTTGTTCCTTCTTTGGAGTTTCTAAATTCTTCCGATATTTGGATGTCATATCTGTTGTTCTAGCAGGTTGATCAATAAAGGATCTCTTTATTAAGGCAATCTGAGACTGCATTTTGGCTTGAGCTTGAGCTGTGGCTTTTCTTTCACCAGTTGCCATTTCTTTCACCCGTTTTTTTTTTAACTGTCACTGTATCACTATATCATTTACTTTCTTTTGTTGTTGTTTGCTATATAGTGTATGCAGGTCTTCTATATATACACTGCAGTATTCCTTTAGTTAATTAGGAATGTAACCAGTTTCCTCTTGGCCACCGGGTGGAAGCAACTGCTTACAGATATTCCTCCTCTTCTCTTTCTTTCTGTCAATCAGTGTCAAATTTGAGGCACAGCTGTGTCCTATTCTGCTTATCTAAATCTTGAGTTCTGTTTCTTCTTCAAGGTCACAGCCTGCTCAGTATCTTTAGTTTACACATTATTCTTAATATTGTCTTAAATACTCCCTTGTACAAATTATACACACTGCATAAATATGTCAATCTTATATATCAATCTTACCCAATATGCCTAAATTATGCCAAAAATTCAAATACTGTTTCAAATACTATTTCATAAACCTCATTTCCTTATTTCTTAAGCAATATCATATACTCCTGATTAATTGATTCCAATTCCGATTAATTCATTGATATAGCAATTACTATTCAAATTAATTCATTGATACAGCAATTATTTATATAGCAATATTCTAAGTATCTTAGATTCAGTAAAGAAGGACTATAAGATAGATCAGAAGTGACAGAGGAGAAATGATTCTGTAATTAATTAGTAGATTATAAGTTTATAAAGTTAATAATCAGTACTTAAATGCTACTGATTCAGTATTCAACTGTTCCGGATGTGTGAGTGGAAATGTAAATTTTATGATACCTCAAATGTTCTTTTATTTTTGTTGCCATGTTAGGGCTCCCTTGTCTTCAAAGTCCTCTTGACTTGGGGCTCTTGTTTCCAAATGAAATATTTATAAATGTGGTTATGGAACTCTTTGACCCCACGATCTCACCTGCCCTCACCAATCAAAAGTCTATCAATGCTTCTGATCTGGAGAACAAGAAAGCAGATTCAGGTTCCCAGTGAGCCCCTCTGAACCTCCATTACCGGAGGTGGGGGTTACTTGCCAGCTAGATTTTCCTTGGCTGAACCGTGTTAGGTAACAGTTACTGGCACAATGATTCAACACCATTAAAACCAGAAGCTTCCTTCTTTAGCTTTAATTTTTAATATTAGCTGTTCCTTGTCTCTGCCACAATCTGCTCCTGGTCTTGTCTTCTGCAGAATGAGTGGAGCTTTTCCAAACTCCGCTTTCAATTAAATAGTCTATTTGATTTCTATATTGAAATCTGGTGACATCCACCCGTATAGGAATGTTTGGTTGCATGAAGAATGGGTTTGCACTGAAGAAACTATCAGGTTCACAAAATGCCATTCTAGATATTAGGCCAAATTCTTCAACAACGCTTGTTCTTGCTCTGTTTCCTACTTTTGCATTTTAGTCATTACGAACATGTCTTTTTTTTTTAAAGATATGATTAGTTCTTCCTGTATATCTACACATATCTTTCAGTTTTTCCCTCTTAGCCTCTGTAGTTGGAGCATAAAATGGGATGGTCATTCTATTAACAGGTTTTCCAGGTAGACTTTATATTATTCAGCCAGACTTTACATTGTAGCCCCTGACAGCTTTTGCTACATCCTACAAACATTTGCTACACTGTTTCTTCTTAACTTGTCATATTCAGAACAAAACACTGTGTAATTATCTTGTTTAAAATCTTCCATGTTTAAAACAAGTATTTCTAAAAACTAAGTAATAGAAATACTTTTATGTAAGATGACATGCAGTTTCAGATTATTGCAGTTCCTGATCTTGATTTCCTATTATCAGCTCTTCTTCTGGGAATGAAAGTTTTATGTCTGCTTGTACCATAGAAGAATAAAAGAAATAAAAATAAATTCTTTGTTTTACTAATGTCGATGGCTTCTTTTCTTTATAGTATTTTTTCCTACTCTTCAAAAACTGGCAAAACCAAAGAGATTCCTTACAGTTCAACTGTTCCTTATGCTTCAGAACCTTGTAACTCCTTTTGGAACAAAAAAAGTAAATTCAAATTGTAATTATTGTTGAATAAACTATATTTTTAATATACCGCACAATGATTTCATGCCAAATCATACAAATTTGACATTTCTAAAGTGAATTTCACAATGTAAAAGGTCATTTTTTCAATTTTTCCAAAATTTTCCTCCCCCTGCAAAAAACAAAAACAAAAAACAAGTTTTTTTTTACCCAAACCTTCAAATTACCAGACATTTTACATATTTAGTCAGTGTCATACTCTGGATAACTTGCACTCCACAAACTTCATTCTGAGTTAAACAGCAGTGTTTATTTGCAACAAGCAAGCAACACAGTGTACTTCTTCCAAAGTTGCTGAGACTAAAAGCCTACACAGTGGTTACAGATTTTATACTTTTCCACACAAATGTAGGGATGCAAAGTTGTGATTGGGTGAGGATCACAAATCTCACATCATCCCATCACCCTAGATTTTTTCCCAGATTGTCAGTTTACACATCTTTCATCCTTGAGGCTAGAATATGTTCCTCTCTCTTTCTCTTTCAGCATTTCCAGTTCTCGTAACACCTTCCATGTCTTCATTTTCCCACTCTGATCTTCTCCCCCTCACCCTTGCTTTATTATAGCAGTGAGTAATAAAGTGATGAACCATTTGATGCACTAGAACACACAAACAAGCTTCAACCAGATACCTCATTGCAATTAACAATTGGCAATTGACACCTTGTAGCTCTCTAACTAAGTATAGCAATGCCTAGGCTAGCTGCCTGATCTATACAAAAACACACTCAGCAAATGCCTTATGACAGGAGCCAGGCATCCTGACACTCAGGCATCAAAGTTCCTTGGGTCAGCCCTGCTGCCCATGCCATGAAACCTGTTCTTTTCCCCTTATAACTTGGATTTGTGTGCTTGTTTCTAACTTGAAAGGCCCCCTGTACCTCACAGAGATGTATTATGATAGTCTAACATTTAAAAGTTACCTTTTAAACTAACATAAGGACGCAACAGTAAGAAAAATTCTGGGTTCTGTGCTTGTTTCAATGGTCACCCAGGCTGTTGAAGCCAAAGGAGCCTGCCTTCCTTTCAACCAGAACCCCCTGCTACCCCAGCAGCACTTTGAATCTCAACTCAGGGCCACCCAGTAACTCCACTGCCTTCCAGAATATGAGACACTGTAATAAGAATATTAACCATTTAGGCAGAACGCATTAAATTAAATATTCAAGTTGGCTCAGCCATCCTTAAGTTGCTAAGAATTAGATCTAACTATGGAGGTGTTTTTGCTGTTCTTGCAGTATTGATTTTAGTATTGAAAACAGAATGTTCTGCATGGTAATCTGTGTTATTTTTATGTCTTTCTCCTTGCCTTTTTTGTTCAGATTACTATGTCAAGGCAATCCATTTTGTATGTGCTAGTGCTGATTGTACCAACATTTGCTCTCTTCTTACTGGACATGGCAGTATCTTATGCCGTTGCCACTCCTGGAGAAAAGATTGCCTTCAAAGTGACCTTGATCCTGCAAATCTCATTTTTGTCCCTGATCCTTAATGATCGGCTGCCAGCAACATCAGATGATCCACCAGTGATAGGTAACTGCTTTTACTGGGTGAATCATTCAGCACTGACAGTTCGAGACTGTCAAATACTTTGGACTGATTTTCATGAGACCAGTCACACCAGGGTGAAATGAGTAAAACCTTCATTGGCAACTGTTACCCTGTGTACTGGGGGTCCCGGAAGGGACACCAAAACGTGCTCAACTCAAGGTGGGGAAAATTAGCTCAGAGCACTGCTTAGTGTTACGAGAGGCAGGGTAAAGTAGCGAGATCTTGAACCCTATGTCTACGGGGTCGGGTCGAGTCAAGTAGCACACAGAAGTTGAAGCAATAAATGATGTTTATTAAAAACAAGCAAAACAGTGTATGCGACACACTCATACAAGATAACTAAAGAAAATAAAGGTTGGAGTGGTACAGAGGGATTTTTAGAGGGATAGCTGGTTTGGGTGATACTTCACCTGTCCTGAAGCCGGGAAAAATGAAGAGCGAGGCTCGGGTGCGATGTAGCTCAGCACGTGGAGCTGAGGGGAGGCTCGCCAAGCAAAGCGGCAGCAAGGGGGGATGAAACTCGGGAGCGTTCTGAGGAAGGTCTCAGAATCAAGGGTTTTTATAAAGAGAATTGTGACTGCAGGTTATGCCGCACTTGGGGGAAAACAATAGATTTGGAGTTGGAGACAAAGCCTCCAAAAGGTCAGAATCTGAATGATTGAGTTATCGTAGCGGTTCTCAATAGAGTAGCCAGTATGCAAACGTAGAGTACTTGGGTATTGTATAGTTTACCCATCAAGCTGCCAGCGCAGGGGAGAGGCTTCTTTGTAAGTTGCTTGCATACCTAATTAGAGTACTTGCCTGGAGGTCTCCTAAAGCAGTGAGTCAGCTACTTTCCGGCCTGCCTGTATTGTTGTTTGAATATTACGGCAATTAACGGCCGAGCTTGTTTACGTGCTTGTCCGGTGGCCTCGCAAGCACGTGGAGGGGAATAGAGAAGTGCAGCCGAATTGTGATATCAAAAGGATATCTTTTAATATCCCCAAAGCTCGGACTAACCAGGGCAGTAGCACAACTAATTCTTTGTTGGGGGGACATGCTCTGTGGCTCATTATTGCCTATTACGAAGGTGTCTAATATTGCTGCAGAAAAGGAGCACCATAATAACACTTAGCATTTGTGTGGCACTTTGTGCAACAGTTAAGGATGTTTAAAGAACTTCATATAAGTTACTTTTAGGTCCTTAGCACAACCTTATAAGGTAGACCAGCTGTATCTCCCATTTTAATATTGGACTGTAAAAACTAGCAGAGCTCGTCAGGGCCTCATTTCAATTAATCATTGAGCTGTAATTAAGTTTCTCTCTCTCTCTCTCTCTCTCTCTCTCTTTCTTTCCTTGCTTCCTTCCTTCCTTCCTTCCTCCCTCCCTCCCTCCTCCTCCACCTTCCCCTTCTGCCCAGAAATACAGAATAGATATGCCAACAAGAAAAACAACAAATCTTTTCTTTCTCCTTCTGTTTTAATAACATTAAAGCACACATAATTTACTACGGCCAGTTAGTGACTTACAGTAGTTTAAGTTGGACTTACGCCATTGCAAGTCTTTTTTTTTTTAATGAGTGTGGAGGTCAGAATTCCCTGCTGAATTTAAGCAAATACCAAAATCCCCCGGGAACTCACCCATTAGTTGGTATAGCCCCTACTCCATGAGTAGCCAGTAGAGAAGTGGAGTTGTTCTGCCAAACATTATGAAATGTATTCTAATGCAGAATTTCAGCCTATAATTATAACTTAACAAGGACTAACGTCACTCCTTTGGAAGTGCAACTATTTTAGTTGCTTTTATTGTTACAAGGGTTGTGTGGCCCCAATACGTAGGTTTGTTTTATACCACAGGACAGTTACTTGAGCTCTGTTTTCTTTTGGGGAAAGTAACTCAAAGTCTTGTTACTTTTGAATACTGAGAAAGATTTACAGTATGTTTAAAAATTGCAACTGTAATGGCAACCAAGGGCCAGCATGGTATAGTGGTTTGAGCATGGTTTGTACTAGTTTGAGCATTGGGCTATGACCCTGAGGAACAGGGTCTGATTCCCCACTCGGCCATGGAAACCCACTGGGTGACCTCGGGGGCATCACACACTCTCAGCCCCAGAAAACTCTGTGATAGGTTCACCTTAAGGTCACCATAAATTGGAAATGACTTGAAGACACACAACAACTACTACTCCTACTACTACTACTACCTTGGAGGCCTTGTAACTGCAATTTTAACAAATTGTCATTACAATGTAGCTTCCCAAGTTCTTGTACCAGGCTATCCTGTTCCATTGCCACTATGCTGCAACAACTGCAGGTTGAATTTTTAACTGAGGTGGGCTGAAGGCTAGAATAATATTGACTCCACCCTCTGACTCCCATGAACTCTTTCACACTGCTGTATGGAAATATGGAAGGAGGATTTCACTACGTTTCTACAGCACAGCTCCTGTTCATCACCTGGGTGGACTGCAAAGACTGCTGTTCGTCTTCCTCAGCTCATCTGAAGCCATTTTGCACCACACGGTCATAGCACCATAGGAAGCAGCCATAGCAACATCTCGTGGAACCCTGGGCTTTGTAGCTTTGCCAGAGGCAACAGAGGAACTCTCTGGCTGGAAATTCTAAAGGCCCCTCCCTAAACTGCAAATCCCAGAATTTCATGGGGTGGAACCGTGGCAGTTAAAATGGCATCACGGTGCTTTAACTGGGTAACATAAGTTGTGAAAAGCAAAGCAGTCCTTACAGTCCACCCAACTGGTGAACACGAACAGGAGCTGTACTGTATAGTGGTGATAGGGTGCAGAGGAAACAGGAGTTAAATCTTCAAAGATGTGTATAAATTGCAGGAAACTACATGGAAAGTGTGGGAGCAGAGCCATTCCTACCATTAGGCATAAGGATGAAGGTGCTTTAGGCAAGAGATTTAGCCTAGAATCCTACTAGTTGGTCCCAACAACAGGAGATCCACTGAATCTGTTGTTGAATAGTGAGCCAACACATAGGTAAATATAATTGATTTAATGGATCTACTCAATCAGGACTAAAATAGAATGTAATATTAACTTACTACGTTTGATCTTGTTGCACTTTTTAACAGCTAAAGCTGAGGAGAAGTATTTGAGAAATTTTCTGCCTCCCATGACAAAGTAACTTGGCTGATTTGAGTTACCGTGCTATTTTAGTTTATGCAACAAATTGTTATGGGTCAGTCCTGCATGGAAAGAGTAGCTAGAACAGTTGCCTTAACTCTTTACTGCTAAATGAGATAGGAAAAGGAACTGAGACAGCCCAAAAATAAGCACAGGTATCTGCTTGACAACCATATTAAATATGTCGATAAAACAGAGCTTTAAAACCCCAGATAAATATGTATATGTGTTGGGGAGTGAGAAACCACTGAACAAATTGGATTATTACTGATGATACCCTTGTGCTAATAGAAAACACTTTCGTTCTTACCTGATATTTCCCAGTGCTTCGTATCCACTGCAACCCCCTGGCATCATTCCAAAATCACGTCCTCCAACTGCCATGATTAATCCCGTTCCATTCCACTTTTTCATCTGCTTTTGAAATGTTCCAGATTCTCTCTCCTCTTCCCATTTTCTCCCTTTGTTCGCAACTTACTCGGTTGTTACAAACTGTGTACAAAGTGCAAAAGTAGTTTGCACTCCATTAACTCCAAAGGAGGGGAGGGAGCAGAATTTTTGCCCTCCCAGTAGGCTCAGGCAAAAGCACACTGCTGCAGCCTCTCCTAGCTTCTGTGTTCTGCCCCGTTAATAACTTTTGCCATTTTGACCACATTCTGATGTTGTTTGGGCACACGTGTCCCTTTTTTCATTAGTGAAATGTTGGAAGGTATACAAAATCACTCGCCCCACCGTGCAAGACCAGAGGCAGTTTCCAGTAGAGCCAAGCCCCGTTGGAAACAGCCCACTCCATCTGTAAACACTGTAATTTTGTTTAAACATTAGTTGTGATACATCTACCTAATAATGAGCTGTCTGTGTGACTGTATGTGAAAAGCTCTCTTGCTTTTTCCTCCTGTTGTTCAAAGTCACTAATTTCATGCTTGCCACGGAGATCAAGAATTGCTCGGTTTTATTTGCTTTCATAATTAACCTGTTATTACAGCTTAGCTGTAAACTTCACAGAGGGGTGGAATGGACATTTAGTTATCATAAAAGACAACTGCAACTGCTCTAAGATTCTATAAGCAAATTGCTTGCCCCAAGTTGACACTGATAATTTGATGCGAACAAATCTGCTGCGATTCCTTCACCCACTTTCAGTGTCACATTTAAAAGTTGCTTTACAGAAATCTCTTTCTCTTCTTTTCTCATCCTTCTTTCTTCCTCCTCCTACTCTTCTCTACATTAATTTTCTCCATCATTCCCTAATCTCCTTTTTCCTCTCTTTCTGGAGCTCTTTCTCCTTTCCCCAACAACACCTGGCTAGACATCTTCTCCTTTCTCCCTCCTTCTCTTTCTCCTTCCCTCTCTCCCCAAATTTCCTAGCTGTCCTCATCTTTTTCCTCCATTCCTACTCTTCCTTCCTTCTTCTCTTTTATTCTCTTCCTCCTTCTTCCCGAATCTCCTAGTTGTCTTCTCCCTCCTTCCCTATCGCTCACTTTCTTTCTGGCATCTTCTTTCTCGTTTTACCCCTGGCTGTATGTATCATCTACTTTCTTTTCCCTTCCTTCTCACTCTTTCACCTTTACACACACTTGTCACAAGAATACCTTGAATTCGTGAAGGGGATGTATTGGATTTCTCAGCTTTTAAAGCTGTAAGTACCGTTAACATCAACAGGACTTATTTCTGAACAACTATGTATAGACAGGATCACTCCATTGGTCCACTGTCATCTTTATAGTCATTTCTCCTTTCCCAAATATTTGGCGATTATTAGTAGCATCGTTACGAGTAGATTATGATTATGATTATGTTAGGGATGAAGAAGGATTCTACACCTGACTGTGGAATGGAAAGGAAAGGAAAAGAAAAGAAAGGAAGGGAAAAAATATGGCCAGTGCAAGGCATTGGTTAATGGAAGCAAGTAAAAGCAGAGAGTGGAAGACTTCCTTTTTGCATGGAAAAGGTTTATTTGCTTGCTCAGTTTTTCAGTTAAGTGCAGAACTTGGATAGTTTAATTTCCAACCAAAGAAGTTTGTTAGACCTTGTGGGGGGGGTATTTGAATGGCATTACTTATATCACTTAATTCATATTTAATGTCATATTTAATTATCAAACTCTGTCCTGTAACATCACTCCTGTAACATCACTGGGACTCACTCACTGTTTCATTACCTAAGTATCTGATTTTGGCCCTTTCTGGGCTTTGGATACTCATGAGCTGGCAACCCTATTGGAAAACACTGTCACAAATCATGAAGAAACTGCTGGTCTAGTCAGCTCTGGTTCACTACCAAATCTCTTCTAGATGCCCGGCCACCCAAGTCTGCCAGGACTCTTTCCTCCGCAAACAAAGGCAAGGCAAAGATTCTTGCCTCTTCCATTATCTACTCCCAACCAAGCTCTTCACTCTGTTACTCATATTACATGATTAACACAATGAATAACTTGTGTAGCTCTGTTCCTGTGACCAAGTTTTTAAGGACAGGCTTCAAGAGCCCATGTTTGACCATTCCTGTTTCTTCTTTGATGTAGCAATGTTCTTCACTGGTATATCCCTGTTTATGTTCCTCGGCATCTTGGACAATGCCTTTGTGCTGTATCTCACGGAGAAGAAATCCAAGCTCCTGTGCTTGGCAGCATTTGTAAATCAATTTAAGAGAAAAGAGAAAAAAGAATCTGAAGGCCCTGTGACCAACCTGGGTAAGCATTAACTAACAGGTAAATAAAATTGGCAGAGAAAGGCAGGTTCTGAGAAGCTGGAAAAGGGGAATGGGACCTCTTTGTCCAGTGCATGTTAAGTTCTAGAGTACTGTAGATGCTGTTTTTCCAACTTCACTTTTGAGGAAAAATGGCAAAGCATCCTTTTTCTACACTAAAAGTATCCCTTCTCCACACCGAAGGAGATCTAGAATGAATCCACACTACAGAGTTATAGGAGTTCGGTACTGGTTTGATTGCCATGACTACTTCGCATGGAATCCTGCAAGTCCCTGCTAGATTGCTCTGGTCCACACCCCATACTACAGCACTACATGTCTCGAGCAGACACATCTAAGTCTCACACAAAAGCCAGGATACTATGGCGGGAGGGGGGGTCATGACAACTAAAGAGGTATCAAACTGGTATAATTATGCAGTGTCAATACACCCTTGATTTACTTATTCCTAACTGTCACCACTCTTTAGAAGTTTCTGTTCATTAACAGGCAAAAGAGAATCCTATTATGAGTTCATTAGCCTTCCATTCCCTTCCACTGAGAAAAACATGCCCTTCCAAATTCCTGGAAAGTTTTCTCCCCTCTTCAATAAGGAATGCAGTGAGGCACTTGGAGCAAATTATCTGACACATATACATATGACAATAGTGGTGGTCTTACACTCCTGAAAACACATTGAGAATAATTTTATCACAGGGGAACTCCATTTCCTGGGCAATTTGCTGTGGTGTGGAAACAATCTAAGAAATCTCAAAGGCCATTTTGTGGGTCTGTAGTACCTATTTTCTTTAGCTATGGATCCGTACACATGTTCTTCTTAACCATTTTGTTGGCTGGGCTGTGTGACAGTCATGTCTGTTTCATGCATTTCAAACCAACAAACAAGGTTCGGTTTTTCTCTAGGAGAGAGCTAGAGCCAATCCCAGTTCTCCCAGGAAAGTACCTGCCTGTATGACATTGTTTTCAAATGTGTTCACCACATTCACTCCATTATGTTTAACCATACCCTCGATGAACTCCATGTGTACCTGTGATAATGGCAAACTAGACACTTACTTAGAATACAATTGTACAAGGTTATATGTTTTTGAATTATACCCTTACATGTTGCCTCCCAGGCTTAGAACCTGAATTAATGCAAGCAGGTGGTTAACATCTTGAGAAAGAGAGTCAGTACCGATGAGGTTGCTATCCAGAGGAAGTCAGCCAACCAGAATCATTGAGAGGCAAAAGAATTATCCTTTGGAGAGTGGCGAGATACCTAGTGTCGTGGAAACAACCTTATTTTAGCTTAAGAGGAATAGTGCTGATTCTTTACAACATCAAACGTATCATTTCTGAGTGGTAATGCAGGATAGAAGGTTGAAGTAAATCAAAGATAAATTTTGATTAACAAGGCTGTTTCATTCACTACAGATTGGAAAACATGAAATATTGATTTTGAGTCACTTTACATGAAGGTGGAAAGCACACAGACCATGGGCCACTTGGTCCTGGCTACTTGATGCAAGGCCTTCAGAGTCTTCTTGACTGACTGTGTCTTCCAGAGGATGCAGATCCATCATTTATCAGGACTATGATGAACATAACACTCCCCCTGGCTGGGATTCAGTAACTGGTGTTAATAGTAATAAAGCGGAGGCAGGCTATTTCTATCCAGCTGGAAAGGTGTGTCATTGCGTCCACATTGTGCGACAACAAACTGTATTCGAAACTGCTGCAAATGAATCACAGATTAAATCACTGAGAACCCAAACAATCAGCTGTTCTTCTTCACTGTGCATTTCTTTATTCTGAAGCATGAGGATAGATAAATGTAGTTTGTCATTCTATTTGTTAGCCCCAACTAGAGTAGACCCATTCAATCAATTGCTGAATGGTGAGTCAACACATAGATAAATCCCATCTACTCAATGGGCCTACTTTCTTAAGGACTAACAGGATCTAGGCCATCATTTCCTTTCCCATTTTCACATCTTCTCTTCATTTTATTCCATACAGGACCTGAGATGCCTAAGGAGAATGATCAGAGGGCTCCACTTCCCTTGGCAGAAAACAGCACTGCAGCAGACACCCTGGCATTTTTGAAACACCTGAATGTGGAGCTGCAACAGATCAAGAAACACTTGGCCCTAGAAAAATGCCAGATTGTCCCGGAACAGACCATAGAGGATGAAATCTTGCTTCTTGTCGAGAAGGGGCTTTATTATACCCGCCTGATTTTATCACTCACGTTTTTAGCCTTCATTATTATAAGGTGGACCAACTAAAGTGTACATTATTGGCTTCTGCAGTGTAGAACAAAGGCCTCATTGTTCTCATAAGCCAGAAAACGTGGTGTAATTGTGCTACTTTACCTGCTGCTGATTGCATGAGGTCACTAAAGACCGTGTGATAGCATGTCACACGGAATGGCTGATGGGCGTCTTGTTACCGCATACCGAGCAAATCATTTGGAGAAATATGTAGGAACTGGGACGTATTTGCAATTCAGTAGGGCCCTGAGAAACCTGAAGTGTTGGTGTTTTAAGACTTCACTGAATGACATTTTTTTAGGCCTGACATCTCAGTAAAGTCAATATCTGGGTAGCCTTTGGGACGGGAACCTCCACTTTAACTTCCTACAGTGTCCCCAGAATACCCTACCGTGTCACACAGAGCACACTATTATATGGAGGGCATTGTGGGAAATCAAAATGGTGGCTCCTGGGCCACCAGGTAAGCCAGAGGAAACCAGGGACCAGACTTCCCCATTTGCCTTGCTTCTGTATACTTCCTGTAATGGTTTGCTTTGACCTTGGCAATGAAAGCCCTCATTAAATAAAAGGTGCAGCACTTGGGCAGCTCCACAGATCATTCTCCGCCCTCATGGGCTGCACACACACAAGCCGCACAGTTCTGTCACTCAGTGCTGCCAAAATGCAGTGGTATGCAGCAGCCAGAAACGTGAGAAGCCATTTCTGGCTTCCTGAAAATCACTTTTTTTTTCATTAAGAAGAGAGATTTGTATTCCTGTAACAACTTATTCTATCAGAAATATGTGGTTTGCTTTATCAGTGTCCCACAGCCTTGATGAAATTTGGTGTAAGGATCCCCGGGGACCACCAAAGGGCTGAAGGGGGTCACAGGTGGTACTTGTGCCATGTCTTGTCCACTCTTGCATTAAACTAAAGTCCTAGTTAAGAAGATCTCGCCCAAGAGGTCATTCACACAACTGTTCACAGTTCCAAATGATCACAGGGAAATAATGAGATATCTAAACTACTCATAATTACTGACATTTAAAGGCCAGTAGACAATTGCGTGAGTGCAAGAAATACTGCATGACAAAGATATTTCCTAAGCAATCCTCCATTTACGAGTTCCAATAAACATAGTTAGGGTTGCCAGATTCATAAATGGCTGCCTTTGAAGACAACTCAGAACTTTGAATTTCTGCAGACGGTGGCTGCTCATTTCTTTGCAGAGCCGTAAAAACTGTGTTTGATGGCTGTACCTTCCACCCAGCAATGTGCATTTCAAGAAAGAAATTTCAAGAAAGGACCTCTAGAAAGAAAGAAAAAAACACATAGCCGATACAAGCAGTTTTACTTTCACACACAAACTCGCTTTCAGGTTAATCCAAAGCAGCCTCAAAAAGACAAGTGAGTAAGACTCTTTAAATGATCAAGGGTAAATTTGAGTTTAGTGGGAGGGCATTCAAAAGCCAAGGAATCACCAAAGAGAAAGTCATATCCCTAAATGTGATTCCCAACTCTTACCGATGGATGCAAAAGCCATCTGGGAGATTCTGACATTTCGGCAGATGGTGTATCAGTTGCCCTTGCTGCCAGTAAACTTCAGTGAATACTACTCAATTCAAAGTATTATTTTTTAAAATAAAAGCTTTTAAAGCCGTTTGTCACCCATGCCCCACATCTTTTAATGCTCCTCTCCTCCCTCTCCCACCCCATGCCAAAATGTGTTCATTTGGTGTTCATTGTGTTCAGTAAGGCACTACTTTGTATTCAACTATCACGCGGTTTTCACTGTGACTGACAGAAGCAGGGCCTACTCATCAGTTGGCCCAAGGTGGGAGAAGTGATGTCTCCCCTGTGATTCAAAGTACCTCTTCTTTGCAAGTACGACCAAACCAGTAACGGTGCAGGAACTTTGTTCTGTGTTGTATTTGAGAAGCCCAGGAAAGCCAGTTAATTATTCAGCCAACAGTGAGCAAAGTGCAGGTCTCCAAGTGCTGAGAGACCGCACCTCTCAACATTCCTCATCACCGGCTTTGCTGGCAAGGACTGATGGAAGCTGCGATCCACCAACATCTAGGAGGCTGCACTTTGCCCACCTTTGTATTAATATGTGAAAGCAGGCTGTCTGAAACATCTGTTAAACAATACTAAACACTTAAAAGCAATATCAATTTCCACATCAGCTACATAAATAAAAATAGCAAAGCAAAGACATCTGGATTGTTCATGACTTTTCGTACAATGATTGCTGTGTAAGTATTGTATCAGAGTGACAAGAAAAATGCATAACTAAGAAGGGAATGATCACTACATTCTTACCATGTGTAAACCCTACGTATTTATGGGATCATTGTAAGTTGACAGGCAACTTAGAATCATAGAACGATAGAGTTGGAAGAGACCACAGGGGCCATCCAGTCCCACCCCTTGCTATGCAGGAACACACGTCAAAGCATTCCCAACAGATGGCCATCCAGTCTCTGCTTAAAAACCTCCAAAGAAGGAGACTCCACCGCACTCCCAGGCAGCACGTTCCACTGCTGAGCAGTCCTGACCATCAAGAAGTTCTTCCTGAGGCTCAAGTGGAATTTCTTGATTATTTGTGAGTTTCTCCATCCCCTTTCCCCTCACCTCAGGTGCTTCTTTTCTGAGTGGCCCTTCCCTCTTGGTGGCTTTGATCAGGCTGCACGGCCCTTTAAAAACCTGTCTTTGTTCCTCCTCTTCCTCCCTTAGCCACTTCCCGGTCAGATAAGGTGGGATCGCAGCAGCCCAATTTTTCAGTACCACAAACCCTCTCTTGATGCCTCACACACACCCAAGGAAGGAGATGGGCAAGAGAGAGGAAGTATATGGCCACTATGCTGAGCTACCCCCTTTCCTTCTCCTTTTCCTGACCTGGTCCGGACCTTGGGTGCCCATTCGCCCCACCATCCCTCAGCCCCCTTCCCACAGATACACAAACGCATTTTGATATTTGCCATTTTTCCACGTTTGCGAGGGTTCTGCGCCTCTAACGAATGTGGAGGGCTGACTGTAATTACAAACTGTCTGCTTAATAATCTGCTCTGGAATCTTTCTGGGTATTGATGTCAGGACGACTGGGTGATAATTGTTTGGGTCCTCTTTTCTCCCCTTTTTGAAGATGGGGACAACATTTGTCCTCTCCAGTCTGCTTGAAGGCACATACACACACAAGGCAAAGAATACATGTAGATCAATGCCGAATGTCTCTGTGTTTACAGTTCACCACAAAGAAAACATTCTTGTTGAAATACACTTCTCGGCTTCAACAAATACACTTGGGTCTCTGTATCCATGGGTTCTGCATACATGGATTCAACCAAACACATCTTGAAAATATTCAGAAAAAAAATTCATAAAGGAAACTTGGATTTTGCCCCAGGCTGAACACTATGCCAATAGGTAGCCATAACTTTGCTGTAGTTTCCCACGATTTCGCAGATCCTCAGGTTCTCTCCAGCACTCATTTGAGGTGTTTGCCATTTTGTATAAGGGACATCATTTAACTGTAACATTGTGTATAACAGGACTTGAGCATCTATTTTTGGTATTCACAGGGGGTCCTAGAACCAAACTCCAGTGGATACCAAGGGCCCACTGTGCATACTAAGCACCAGTCCAAAGCAGCACTTCTTTTTGCCCTTCTGGCCATTTTCAGTGTTGCCCTTCTTAGGATATATTGAATCACCAAGAAAGTATCAGTAGCTTATAAAAGTCCTGTTAAGTGGTGCCAATGAGACCATGCAAATAACTGACTTTGATACCCTAAAACTGAGGTCACTACTTTGAGATGATTGTCTTTAAGTAGCCCTCTGCCTCAGTGTGACATCTGGAACTAGACTGTGACTTCAGCCTAGCCTTCTTTTCCATTATCTATCACTCAAAGGCCTCAGGTGCTGGGAAAGGAATCCATTTTCAAGATTGGCATCAAATGTGCAATCTCATTTCATTAAGTGAAGCATTTGAAGCAAAGGAGATTAACATTAGGGAATGACCGAAAGATGGTTAACATTAGGGAGTGACTTTCCATTAAAAACATGGGCTCCTGCCAGAGCCCACCACACCTCCAGTTATTGGCTTTTTCTCAGAATCATTTCCCCCCAAGGTTTTAATTTTATTGTAAATTAGCCAGTCAAAGACCTGGATTGGATCACCTCAAAGCAACTCACCTTGTATTTCTCTGCAATGAATCACTGGATGAGAAGGAAAGGCTAAGAACAAATATGCTGAAATTAACCTGAAGTGCTGCCTTTCTACCATAATGTGGCAAAGACGCTTTGATGAAACTCACTTCCTGATTGTGCTTGCCCAGAACCTCTTAACAGTTTCAAAACAATCCAAATGTCCCTTGAGCCTTCCTTAGCAGACTACTTGCTTGGCGATGACCAAAGTACACAGTACACTTCCTCCCGCAATATTTAAAACACACTGAACTTCTGATCTTCATCAGTTGGGTCCTCATTACTCTTCAGCAGCAACTCCTTTTGCTACACGACACGCATATGAAAAAAATGTGGACGTCTTTTTTCTTTTGTGTCCTTCTCTCTCTCTTCCCAGGTAAGAGCTACATCAGGTTTTGCCTCAGTGACTATCGTGTTGACTTAAATGTACTTCTTTGCAAAAGCAAGCCATTTTTCACTTAAGATAGGATGCAGCAAGGGTGGGTGAAGGTCCGCACGAGGAGTGACTGGTTGATTTGATTTATATCCCGCTTTGCTCACAAATGAGACTCAATGTGTTGGCATCAGTAATGGACCGAAGAGTTGGTTGAAAATAGTAGAAAAGGTTGGTCTTGCCTGAAGGAACAATTAAGAAAAGAGGAATCTCTTCATTGTATTCCTAGCAGGAGCGGTCTTCAAATGGAACTGTTCACACTACAGTTTGGTTGAGTATCTGAATGTTTCCAATGACAACAAGCTCCTCTTATATACCAGACCTAAGAAGAACTGGAGAGACGTGTTGGACGTCCAGCTGGATTTTACTCTGGTCTCTATCTTGGCGGTGGTAAGAGCCCAAAATTTCTGGCTAAGTGTGTATCAAATAGAGGGGTGGGAAATGAAGAAACTTGTCCACAATCCAGCAAAAACTAAGCATTTGTATGTTTCAGCAATTTCATTGAGAGACTTATGCATGTTAAACATGCCTGTAAGTCTTGGGAGGGTTGCTCTGCCTCCTTCTGTCCTCCTCCTCCACTTCCTCCTTCTCCTTCTCCTTCTCGTCGTCGTTGTTGTTGTTGTTGTTGTTACTCTTATTATTATTATTATTCTATAGGTAGAAAAGTTGCAGGTGATAACAACGTATTTCTGGCTGTTTGTGGTAAGAGTCATTTTTATCATTACTATCTCCGGTAAGCTTGTTAAACTCATAGGATCAGACTGCAAGGACTCTTAACTATGTGCTGTTCCACTAGGTTTTTTTAAAAAAGTATTTTTAAATGGATTTGTTTTAAATGGTTTTAATCTTATAGATGGTTTCATTGCATTTTAAAAATAACATTTTTTGTACATATGTCTTTGTATGAGCTCTCACCCGTGTTTGTTTTTATTTGCATAAACTGTCTTGTATCCCAGTTTTGGGGAAAGCCAGGATACAAAGCCTTTCTCATAATGGACTTGTAGCACTTTGATCCCACTTCAACTGCCATGGTTCTATCCTATGGAATCTTGGAATTCGTAGTTTCATGCCAGGATTGAGTAGGATGCAGCCAAGGGAGTTAAAATGGTGTCGAAGTAATATAATGGTGTAGTATGAAATGACCTAAATGAATAAACAATATTCACCAATTAGATATATTACATTCACTCTTTTTTTTCCCTGTCTTTCTTCATGCCTACCCTCAACACAGAGATGGAAAAATGATTTTGTGTCTTGGGATCCTTCTGACTTCTGTAACATTACCAATCTTACTCTACCAGCAGATAAATTCTGGATACCTGAAATCTCTATAGAAGAACAGTAAGGATGATTTGTTCCATTGCTAATTTCTCTGAAGCTATTGTTTTTACTGCTTGGTCTGTTTCTCCAAGTGTTAGCCAGCTCCTGCCTTCTAAACACTGAAGAAGTTTTGACAGGGAACGGTTTAATTAAGCTTTGGGAAGCACATCAGAAACAATTGCTTGAAATTAGTACAAAAAATTAAACTTTTCACAGTACGGATTAAAGAAATTGTTAGATTGTTGTGGCTGCTATGCTATTCAGTAGTGGTGATGGAGGCGTCTCCCCTTCCCCAACTACTTGCAGTGTTTGTTCAAACAAGCACCTTTGGTCCCTGACTGATGTTTTTTAGTCAGTTACAATACTTCTGTTCCATTGATGTCAATGGGAGAGAGCTAAAGATAGTCAGAACCAACTCACTGCGTGATGTAGAAGTGATTATTTCTACAAGGATCATATCCTCTGCCTTAAATTGTTTCCAGGACCTGATACAGGTTCCATCCTTTCAAAGGGTTGCTTAGAAAGAAAAATTGTGACAGCTAGTAGCTTTTCTGTTTTATTCACTTATTATTTATTTATTTATTTATTTAGTAGTGCTTGTTTGAGTTTGATTCATTGCTTTCATGTCAACCTACCAGGTGACAACATGCATTTTATTCTGTTCTCAGTGTTCGGTGATTTAATTTTGTTACTTGAGTTAATTATTGACTTGCTGTCTGAGTCTATTGCAGCAACAGCAACAAAGAATTCTGTGAAACCTTGAAGGTTACAGGATATATGTTAGCACAAAAGTTTGATGGACTAGACCCCATATCACTGTAAGATTTTGCCTCTAGGGAGCTGCCTTGAAACTGTTGCTTAGCTATTCCATTTCCCAAATGGCTTTTAGGTAGTGCAGCCGGGATGCAAAAAAGCAACTTGGGGCTAAAGTAGAGTGATCAGAATTGACCAAGAGTAGTAGTGGTGGTGGTGGTCCTTTTTTATGCTATGACTCTGGTGAAAATTGCCTCCCCCCGCCAAGCTATTTACACATTTGATATCAATGGATTCTTCGCTCCTAATGTTAGTAGCAGCTTCAGGAGGGGATTGGGACCACACAAGCTGGAGGTAGGGATTAAATCTTCTTCCACGTTAAGATTATTAAAAAGGAAACCGGAGAGGGCTCCTGTACTTGTGTACAAGGGGGAATTTCAGCAGGTGTTGCTTGTTACCTGGTTGCATGAGAAGCAACATTTGCTGAAATTCCCTTTTCTACATGCCCATTAAAGGTATAGGAGCCCTCTGAAATGTTTAGTCTGGCAAGTCTTCCTCCATACATTGTGGTCCCAGTCCTGATCAGCAACACCACCCCTGCCATTACCCATGGAGACTGTCTTATTTTGCTTTACTTTGTTTAAAAAGAAAAGTTCATTAAACACTGTGGTGTATTCAATATAACGTGTACCTTGGTCCCTTAGGTGTACCTGTGTGGCATGCAGGGTGGGTTTTGAAATAGTTGCTTTTCAAACTCAGTGCCATATCACAAACCAAGGTTAGCACAAATCATTTTGATGCCTGAAGCCAAACAGCAAATTTAATAAGCAAATTCACTATGTTGTCAAACAGAGTAACTAGCTTGAATATTTTATTTTTCCTGTCTTGTTATGGCAATGCACAAGAACTAATATGCATGTGTATGGCTAATAGAGATTTGGAAAACAAACAAGCGTGCATTTAACTTGCTGCTGTCATTAAAATTGGCACACACACCTCATTCAAAGTATTCATTAATTCACCTACCAGTAAAACTTCCAGCACCAGTTGTGATACCAAGATTTATACAGAAACAGAGGATGCACCACGAATGCCCTTCAAACACCTCATTCTTAAGAACAATGCAGATTTCAGCAGTAGCAGGACTACCACCTGAGTGGAGCAGGTAATCACCAGTCCTTTGCTCAGTCCCTGTCTTAACGTGTCTTCTAACTTGTTGATTGTATTTTAGAGCCAATGAAGAGAAGTCCAGAACCAGTCCATTCCTCCACATTTCTTCCGATGGGATGATGATGCAGTTCCAGGCTTTTCATCTGACCTCATCTTGCAGTCTTCACATCTATACCTTTCCTTTTGACAACCAGATTTGTAACATAACAGTGCTGTCACCCCTGCATTCAGGTAGCTGAGTGAGACGCAGTGTCTCTTGAGTGGATTTGCCATTTGAAGTCTTGCATTAGGTACAGCGGGCTGTACCTCTTTCTTCCAGTACTCATCCCTCATCCCCAGTGCCAGTCTCCATTCTTTCTTCAGTGCCCAACATCTTCCCAGAGTCCAAAACACACATCCACTTTCATTGCACTCAATGGCCCTACCTGAGACTCCATCCACTTCCACCATTAAACAATAGAAGCTGGTAGTTTTGATATCAGTGGGGTGGTACATCTGCTCTGGGTTTTAGTCTGAATTTTAAAAGGGGTTATCCAAGGTGCTAACCCTATCCCTTGAACAGGTTCAGCAGTTGGATAGTACCTTTAAAGTTTGGACTAAAATACAGAACAGTGCCCCAGTGAGATGGGAGGCACCAGCTACCACTGCCATTAAAGGAACTAGAGCAGCCATACCTGGCCAGTCACTTTTGCTGGAGGCAGGGCATATGAAGGATCTAGAGCTCCTCAAGGTTTTGCACGGTCTCCCAAGTAGCATTCCACTGAGGTGACCCACGCCAAGGTTTCTTACACTGCTACCTCCAGCCTTCTATAAATAGGGATTTCTTTCACATTAGACAATTATAGAACTTTGATTCCACTTTAACTGTCATGGCAACATCTATGGAATCCTTGGGTTTATGGTTTGTCGTGGGGCAAGAGCTCTAAACTGTAAACCAGAGCAGTTAAAGTGATATGCTAAGATTGTGTAGAGTGAAAGAGACCAGTTGCCACTTCTCCTCAGCAGATATGGTGCTCTTGCTGGAATGTGTGAAAAGACGCAAAAATTTGACCTACAGGACAAAGGTCTTAATGATGCCTGGGTGTTGATAATATTCTGAGGCAAAAGTGTCTTCCTCCACCCACTCACCCATCTTAGAAGGCAAGATTAAGACCCTAGAGACATCCATTTAAGCCCACACACTTGATTTGAAAGGATTCCATGATCAGACTAGTTAATGTTTCAGTCGGAAAGCATGGAATAAAAGAAAGGCTTTGGACGAGGAAGGAGGAGGTTCAACAGATTTGCTCTATTGTAATGTTTTATTTGGGTGAGTTGTTTCATGCTTTTTAAACTTTCATAAACCATATAGTTTTAGCTGCTTTGTTTTAACTTATATTGTAAACTGCTTTGAGTCCCCTATTGGGAAAAAAAACCATGGGTTCTAAAATAAGTAAAATCCTTTTTGAACTAATCTTCACTTAGGCCCAAAGCAAGACACGAGATGGGAAGTTCACAAATGGTTCACCTAGCACTTTTCTGTTCTATTTTCGACAAGCTGATGTAGGGGCTTGGAGTTACCGTACTTTTGAACTAAAGGTGGAATGAGATGAGAGGAGGTTTTTCCTGTCCCTCTACCCCTCCAGTGATTAATTAATTAATTAATTCTGTTTATATGCCCCCTTTCTCCCACCAAGTAACCAAAGACAGTTTACAAAATTTCAGATAGAAATTGGCTAAGAAGCACATTACAAAAGTTTTTTTAAAAAAATTAAACAGCAATATTATTAAAGCTATTTAAAATTCATTTAAGACATAAGTAAAAACAGACTGGATAAACACAGCACTACCAACATTTTTTCCACCATAGTCCATGCCTAAATAAGGTGTTTACCCGCCAGCAGAAAGAGAGCAGGGAGAGGGGGAAGCTAGTCAGAGGTGCCGCGGGAGGAAGTTCGACAGGCCGGGAACAGCCCCTGAGAAGGCCCTCTCTCACATCCTCCTCAAACGAGCATGTGACGGTGGTGGAAATGAGAAAAGGCCTTCCCATAAGGATCTTAGAATTTAGGCTGGCTCATACAGAGAGATATGATCTTTTAAATACGGTCTGGACCCAAGCAATGTAGGGCTTTAAAGTTCATAACCAGTACTTTGAATTCTGCACAGAAACAGCTGGTGGAGCCGTTTCAGCAGAGCAGTTATACACTCCCAGCAACATTACCACAGCATTTTGGACCTGCTGAAGTTCCTGGAAAGTTTCCAAAGGCGGTCCTAGGTAGACTGCGTTACAGAGACAATTCCGCTATGCAGCACACAAGCTATTACAGGCAGGCTGTTGCAGCCACTGAGCAAAAACATGGCTACTTCTTTTGAAAGGCACCACTGCGATCTCAAATACCAAGGCATGAGACAGTTAACAAGATGTCTACCAGAACAATGGGAACTATCTACTATAGAAAAGTCAAAGTCTGTGAGTGAGCTTGTCTGTTTGTCTGTGTCAGGCAGGCGAAGACTTCGTATGATTGGCTGTGTGAGGCAAGAAGACCTCATACGATTGGCTGGCTGTGAAGATTCTATGGATCCTGAGGTTGGCAGTTCAAGGAGGGGACTTTAGAATTCTCAGCCACAGACAGCTCTTGTGCCTGGCCAGTTGCTATGGAGACGAGGTCTAGCAGCAAGGAGAAGGCCACTGTATTCCCCTAGAAACCAAAACTCAGACCCTTTTCACATGGGGGGGGGGAACGGGCGAAAACGCCCAAAAACGGAGCTTACCTGAAACCGGGTAAGTCCGTCGCCACGTGGAGCAGCACGAGCTCGCTGCTCCGCAGTCCTCCGGCGTCCCAAATGGCAGCTTCCGGTTGGTGGAGGCTCTCCACCAACTGGAGAAGCTTGCCAGCTGGAAGCCCGCCCCTGGCAGATCTGCAGGCATGCACTTGCACGCGCTTGCAAATCCACTTCGGAGCCGGGCGACAGAGCGGCGCGGGGCTGCACGCTCCGTGCTTTTTAAAAATCTCGAAAAAGAGGTTTTTAAAAAACACGCGGCGCGGCTAGTTCCAGCCGCTCCTGAGTGGATTCTGGTGTGGAACTACAAAAAGTAGTCCACGCCAGTCCACTCTATGGTGTAGAAGACCTCCGTGAGAGGTCGTTCTGCACCATTTCAGAAGCCCGGTATGGAAATGGCCTCTGTACGTTAACAACTCTGAATACAGATTGGATTGGGGAAGATGGGGAAAAGTTACAGATACTGGAGAAGGCAGTTTGGGGAATTACAGACGCAGGATCTCAAATCTGCATATTTTAACCGCATCTAATTCCTAAGGTAAGGTAGGTAATTCTTAAGATATTCCTAACAAGTATTACCTATGAGAAAATAAAATCTCGGGCAATGCCAGGTAAATACACTAGTTGACTGATAAATACAGACAGCTGGGGGGTTTTTTCTCTTTGTCTTGAGCAGTATGCATGTTGCAGGGGTGGGGAATATGAGTGTGGAAGACAGAATTGGGTCTGTATCTGTTGTCCTTCTGCTTTCTTTCTGCTCCAGCCGAAGAGGTGAGAATGTTGAACGATGAAATTACCATCGAAGTAGATGCCAAAAGTCGCAACCTGTACTTAACCAATGGGGAATGGAAGTTCAACAAGATCACATTTTCCAACGAAACAATGGCTGGTGTCCAGATGATGTACAGCTCAGTGACTTATCAGGTATAGGGCTGATTAATTATCCATCAGGGCTTTCAGTTTCATTACCTAATAAGAGAAATGATACTGATTAATGCCCAAAGGGTATTCTGTTGTCATTGTCAAGAATTTCTCTTCATAAAACACAGTCGTTCTCCAGCTGTCACAATCTGTCAGGTAAGATGCTTACAACCAAAAATTGCTTCTATATCAGAACTCCTCCATCTCTTACTGACAGCTACATTACAGATCCGACCTCTCAAGGAGGTTTGTATATATTTCATGCCAGATTTGTATATTAACACTAGATGGCCATTTCCACACTAGGCTGTTACAGTGCTATTATTCCACTGTCAACATCCTATGGAATCCTGGGGTTTGCAGTTTAGGGAGGGGCCTTCAAGGTCCCTCCCTAAACTGCAAAACCAAGGATTCCATAGGACACTGAAAGTGGAATAATAGCACTGTAACAGCCTAGTGCGGAAATGGCCTATATGTCAAAGTGGATCGGCCTCTTTTTCAAACTATATTACAGGAAAGCCTGGGAATTCTTGAATACTTTTGTGAAGGCAAGTATATGGTATGAATTTCTCCAGGTGACAACTTGTCCACCAGCATTAATCTTTACTTCTAATGATATTATTTTAGGATGTACTCCTTCATGTGACAGGAAGTGACAGGCATAGCCCAGTACATGGGAAAGTTACATTGTTGGGGTAGAATTCTCAGAATCCTTCAGTAGGTGGGCCGTTGAGGCTCAGCTCCCCAATGAGGCCCAACAGGTTTAGCCTGTTAGGAAACTTACCTTTGAGAACTATATCTCCCCAAATCGCCTAGCCAGTAAAGCCAAAAGCCACAGGAAGTAGGATCCTGGGAGCCTTAGTTCAGAGTAACTTTTTAAAGCTCTGCTTTATCCAGTGTTTTGCATGAAATGCTATGTGGCTTGAAACATGATTTACAGTACAATCCCATGTATCTTTACTCAGAAGTAAGTCCAGTTGAGTTCATTTAAGGTTACCGGGGGAAGCGCAGGAAAAGGCTCCTGTACCTTTAACAACTGTGAAGAAGAGCAAAAATTCAGCAAGTAGAGCTAAAAGTCCTTCTTCTATACAACTATTACAGGTACAGGTTTCCTGTCTTGTTTTTCACCTGGCAGCCCAGTGTTTAATAGGGCCTACTCTGGAGTATAAAATAGTAGAACTACCCTGTTAGAATCCTCAACAGACAAGGCAATGTGGAAAATGTTTATAAACGTAGAAGGTCTGAGAACCTCTAGATTATCCACTAGCGTTCCTGTTTCAGTGCAATAAAATATTAACCAAATTATCAAGGCAGAGAAGATCAGGGGACCTAATTTCTTGCTTATTGTCTCTGAGGAGTTTGAATTGTTTATTTTTAAATCTCTCAACAGCTTTTCATGCAGAGACGCCCAGTATTATATGTGCTAAATCTGATTATTCCAACATCTGCTCTCTTCTTTCTGGATCTGGCCATTTCCTTCACTTCTGCCAGTTCATCTGACAAAATTAATTTAAAGATTACCTTGATCCTAGAAATCTCTGTTTTGTCTTTGATTCTGAATGAGATCCTGCCAGCTTCTTCTGATGAGCCTCCTCTGATAGGTAGCTATCATCATTTCAACTGTGGTTGTAAGAAACATGCTGTGAGAAAATAGTACTTTATACAGAATTTGCATATAATTTGTTCAAAACTGATTTCTTACACCTCATTGATTAAAATTTCAATAACAATTTTAAAAGTATTTCAATAGTTGTAGGCCAGGTATATTAGTTGGGACTACAACAATTGCTATTTGTTGTTGCAATTCATTACTTTTCAGGGAAATTTTGGGAATATATTGACCATTTTCAATAATTTTAAATGATCCTTTACATTGAATGAAATGATTGAAAAAGTGGTCAACAATTTAACATTTAACATTGACAAATGACAATTACCATTTAAAGTTAATTAATTAACAGATTGATGAAAATTAATTTTACAAATTTCTCTGATCAGTTTAACATGAACAATTTTTTTTCCTTAATCACAGAATCATAGACTTCGAAGGGTACCTTCGAAGTTATCAGTGTACCAGTGTACCAAAAGTTATCTAGTCCAGCTCCTTGCCAGTGTAATGTTTCACTCAAACTTCCCCTTAATAATTCTAACAATAGTGCATTAAGTTTCTAGTGATAATACTTTTCTGCTAATATTTCCATACTCTGTTGCCAGATATCAATAACAATAGCTGAGGAACATTCAGGTGCTGCAGTGAGTGTAGCCCCTTTTGTCAGCCAAATGAGTTCTAGAATCCTGTTCAGCTTCACAGCCAAAGATTAACAGCTGTCTGTCCAATTTTGCAAGGGTTATTTTTCATTTAATAGACACAGCTAGATAGTTTTATTTTTCTTGGAAGCAAAGAAATATCTATGTTTGCATGAAGAGATTAGTGAGAGAAGGAAATCTAGATTATATCTGCCCTTATTTTTCATCCCTCTGTGGCCCTTTTCACATGTGGGGGGGTGAACGGGCAAAAACGCCCAAAAACGGAGCTTACTTGAAACCAGGTAAATCCGTCGCCACGTGGAGCAGCGCGAGCTCGCTGCTCCGCAGTCCTGCGGCATCCCAAATGGCGGCTTCCGGTTGGTGGAGGCTCTCCACCAACCGGAGAAGCTTGCCAGCTGGAAGCCCACCCCCGGCAGATCTGCAGGCACGCACTTGCGCAAGCCCGCAAATCCACTTGGGAGTCGGGCGACCGAGCGGCGCGGGGCTGCGCGCTCTGTGCTTTTTAAAAACCTCGAAAAAGAGGTTTTTAAAAAACACGCGGCGCGGCTAGTTCCGGCCACTCCTGAGTGGATTCTGGTGTGGAACTACAAAAAGCAGTCCACGCCAGTCCACTCTATGGTGTAGAAGACCTCCGTGAGAGGTCGCTCTACACCATTTCAGAAGCCCGGTATGGAAATGGCCTGTGTCTTTCTTTGGTCTATGTACTCAAGTCTTTTGCTCCTGTCTTGCCTGCAAAAGTCACTCCCAAGAAGCTAGTCAGTCTCTGTTTCTCTGTTGTCTGGAAGAAGCATCCATGAGGCTGCAGTCACATGGTGGGGGGTGCGATGAGAGCGATTCACCCCTGGCGGCAATGTTTTTGGGGCAGCCGAACCCGCAGACACATCCCTGCGTGCCCTGGCCATGCCCCTATGCACAGTGGCCACACCCCCTGTGCCGTAGCCCCTCCCCTCCCGTCCCCCCTCCACACCCTCCAAGCTCTGTCACTGTGAGGCTGCAACCTCAAACACGGACTCACACATGAGAGCCAGCTATTAGGGGCTCTTCTAACCATGTTTAGGTCAACTTCTTCTACTCATCTCCTTTCTTGTCTGAAAATGGATTTCCTGAGACAATAAAAGTTCTTATTTTTTTTACCTTACAGGGGCATCAAGAGTCATTTCCCCTGTTTCTACCACAAGCTCATGTTGGACTAGCCCCGCAACACTCTGCTTAATATCGATACTAAATGTTTCTACGGGTTATCAGCCCCAGACACTGTGCTAGTGCATCCCTTTTTTCCTGAGTTTTGAAAACAGGGATAGCAGTTGTAAGTGAGATGGGCTAAAATGGCTCATACCAGCAGAAATGGAAGTGTTTTAATTCCCAAACTTCAACCAGACAATTTCTATGTACAAGAATATAGAACTGAGGCTTAGATAGAATAGGAAGGAATTTCAGTTGCTTTGAAGACAAATAGGCCATCCCAAGACAAAGCAGACATTACAAGACAGAATGAAAGAAACTGTAAGGCAAAGGGGACTTACAGTTCAGTACTTGGGGGGTGTTCAGCTTGTATAAGTGAAAAACAAAATATTTGCTAAGCTTGTTTCCTTTCCTATCCTAAGATGGATTTCCTGAGACAATATATGTAATTTTTTTTATCTTACGAGAGCATCCAGAGTCACTTCTCCTGTTTCTACTACAAGTTCATGTTGCAGTAGCCCTGCTGTACTCTCCTTAATATAGATACCAAATATTCCTACAACTTTAGCCTGGAAGTTCAAGGCAGTGAACAGATTAGAGGAGTATGCTTTCCTTTTAGCAACTTGTCTCTATTGTTCTCAGAGCTGTTAGAATGGGAGATGGATCATGCCTGTGCACTTCATTTTCCTTTGCTTAGTTCTGCATTCTATAAACTCAGAAGGCCATCTTCCATCTTCATGGGAGGGCAGGGAATGCCCTAGCCTAAGATATCCTTTATGCAGCCACCTGTATCAGGACTAGTGGCCCAGGGACAGGCTGGGTTCAATGTTCCTGATCACATCTTTCTAAGTGAGAAGGAATAATCTCTTAGTTTCACCTTGCTCTGATGAAATGAGCTATGATTTTAGCTAAGATTTCTTTCTTAACTTCCAAACAGGAAATTTTGTGTGTGTTTGAATGACAACCTATGAGCAACTCTGGTTGGTACTTGAAGCCCAATGCTTAATGACACCACCAGGGATTGTTTCTAGGTCTCAGGCTTTGGCCCAGAAACCTCAGGGCCATGGGTGATCTGGAACTGACAATCCTACTGTGAGGGGATGTTGGAACCCATCAGCAAAGGGCTAAGAGGTTTAACTTTTGCTGCAGCCCCCCTGCTGCATCAGTTAGCACCAATAAGGCTACATTGTGAATGATGTGTGTCAGGTTTTTATACCAACCAAAGCCTTGAGGAAGTCTGGAGGTGCAGCCAATTCCAGCTCAGAATAGGCATCCTATCCGACAATCCGAGAAAGGAATTATACAGTTTTAACTATACATTGTTTGAAGAAGGGATTCCTTTCATCTCTCGTGGCTCTTTAGCTGTCCAGCTTCCTTTATGTGTCCTTAAAGAAAGGTGCTTTCTCTGTTGCAGCACTCTGATGGTGGAACTCCATAACCAGAAAGTTAGGCTGGCTCCATCCATTTTAAGCTTGCAGCAGCAGGCCAAAACAGTGCTGCTCTGCATAGCCTTTAATATCTAAAATTGCTCTGTGTTAGAATCATTTTTGAGGATTGTTTTAGACTGTTTTAAAAGTTTTTAAAGAGTATTTTTATGTGTTTTAAAACATTTTGATCTTTGCACTGTTTGAATTCTTTTTATTTATTCATCGCAAATAAGCAACACCTGGAGGGCTGCAAGGCCCCACCCCTACTATAAAGCCAAATGTTAGGCTCCACACCCGACCCTTTGCTATCTCACTCTTCCTTTCATTTTGCAGCCAAATTTTTCATGGGCATTTTCTTGTTGATGGTTGCTAGCCTTCTTGAGAATTACCTGACGCTGTCTCTGAAGATGATGAAACCTCCCCGTTGGTTCCTCAGATGGGAGAAACTCATTTGCTTTAAGAAGAGCCAAAATGGTTCTGAAGACCCTCTTTCTAATTCCGGTTAGTTAATAATCAAAAATCAAGTCTTGTGTTATGCAGCAGGTAACCCTTAAACTCCTATAGAGTGGTTTATTCCTCTTTCTGTCATCAAAGTCCAGTCTAAACTTTGTACGGTCTATTTTCTTTGGATCAGTGGGCAAGAAATGGATAGTGTTGGGGGGAAGGATGTCTTATTTTCCAATCTACATGTTGAGAGACAATGTTAAGGAACATTAGAGGGGGATGGAGAGAGAGGGAGAATGAATATAAATTGTTAATTGAATGCTAAAGTTATAAAGTGGCCCCATGTTACTGAGAATAAAAAAGAATCTGGATTTTTAAAAGCTGAAGACTATTATGTCAAAGATCCATAATTAACTTTGTACAATATATCTTTCACCACCTCCCCTTTCATGTTCTGTCTTTTTACATGTGTGTGTGTGTGTGTGTGTGTTTATTTTGTTTGTTGTGTTTATCTATTTTACTTAGTACTGTATTATCTGTTTGTAAATCCTCTAAGTAATAGGTGTCAAGGCATGCTATTCATAGGTTTGGCCCTTCCATTAGGCAAAGTGAAGCGGCTTACATAAGGCAGTAGATGCTATGAACAGAGTGTGGTGGAAAAGAGTAGGAACACATCACTGTGCGGCTTCCCCATATTCCCTTCCCCTATGCTAACCCACTCCCTTCAGGGATGATGGGGGTCACTCTCCCAGTTCAAGAAGCTTCCATTGTCAGTCTGGTCGGCTTCTGCTGGTGGAATCGGGAGAGTGCCATCTTGTCTTTCACCTCTGGTAGCAAAACGTACAGGTTGGCCCTGGCTGTTTGTCTAAAGCCATTCATGAGAGCTGAGAGTGTGGTACCACAATGACATAATAGCCAGTATTCAGGATCTAAAGCATTTTCTAGCAAGCTATTAACTGGGGACTAAGACATTCATATGATTTTGCATGGGCAGCCAATGAGGTGTAGCAGTTTGAGTGTTGGACAAGGACGCTGGGAGACCAAGATTTGAATCCCCACTCACCCAAGGAAACCCATTGGGTGACCTTGGGTAAGTCACACACTCTCAGCCCTGGAGGAAGGCAATGGCAAACCTCCTGCTGATAAATCAAGCTAAAGCAACTCCCTGACAAGGTTGCCATTAGTTGGAGTCAACTTGAAGGCATGTAGGAACAAGAGCAATGATTTCACATAAGAAGGAGGAGGGAACAGAATGTCAACAAGAAGGAATCCAACTTTGGCAACAGGAACTAGATCAACACTCCCAGCCTCAACAGAGTGCCCAGGCAGTCCTAGAAGAACCTGCTCATCGAGGAGCCCCGGACAAGCCTCAGAGGAGGCGAGTTCTGGTTGTTGGGGACTCCTTGCTCAGAGGAACTGAACCGGCAATTTGCAAACCCGACAAGTTCAGTCGAGAAGTCTGCTGTCTTCCTGGGGCCAAGATCAACCACACAACGGAGAGGCTAACCAGGCTGGTCAAGCCCATTGACCATAAGCCCCTCATTGTGGTTCATGTCGGAACCAATGACACCGCGAGCCGCAGCTTTTACCACATCGCAAAGGACTACGAGCTTATGGGGACAAAGCTTAAGGACCTTGGTGCGCAGGTGGTCATTTCATCTCTCCTCCCTGTTCAAGGATATGGCGCACAAAGGGAAAGGGCAATAGCAGAGGTCAACAACTGGCTCCGCATATGGTGCCGCCGGCAACGGTTTGGGTTTTAGGAACACGGCCTGAATTTCCATGAACGTGGGCTTCTGGCAAGGGATGGGCTGCACCTCACGAAACTTGGCAGGAATGTTTTTGCAAACAGTCTTGCATGGAGGATTAAGAGGTCTTTAAACTAAGTTCTGCTGGGGAGGGAGACAATATTATTCAGGGCAAAGCCTCAGCGAGTGCAGGGGGAAAAGGCCCAAATGATATTGACCAAGTAGTACAAGCGTCCAATGGTGGGAGGAGTAGAAACTATAGTACAGGACTTGCAGGAAGGGCCCAGGAATTTAAGTGTCTCTACACTAACGCACAGAGTATGGGAAACAAGCAAGATGAACTTGAACTCCTAGTACAACAAAATAAATACAATGTGATAGGCATCACTGAGACCTGATGGGATGAGTTTCAGGATTGGAATGTAGGAATAGAGGGGTATAGCCTATTTTGTAGAAATAGACCAAACAGGAAAGGAGGAGGAGTAGCCTTGTATGTCAAGGATGTTTTCACCTGTGAAGAGATCCATGACTTAAACCCAGAAAGCCAGGTTGAGAGCATCTGGGTAAGAATTAAGGGAGCGAGAAAAAATAGGGATATTCTGGTGGGGGTTTACTACAGACCTCCAACCCAGACTGAGGACCTTGATGACGCCTTCCTCAACCAAATGACCGCACATTCAAAAAGGAGAGATACAGTAATAATAGGAGATTTCAATTACCCGGATATATGTTGGCAGTCAAACTCTGCCAAGACAGCAAGGTCCAGCAAGTTTCTTGCTTGTCTTGCAGACAATTTCATGGTCCAGAAGGTGGAAGAGGCCACAAGGGGATCAAATATTCTAGATCTGATCCTGACCAACAGGGATGACCTTGTTAATAGGTAGAAGTGGTTGGATCTTTAGGGGGGAGTGACCATGCCCTATTGGAATTTGGCATTCAGTGGGAAGGAGAAGATAAGTGTAGCCAGACACTCATCTTAGATTTTAAAAAAGCGGACTTCTGTAAACTTAGGGAGCTGCTGGCTAAAATTCCGTGGTCAAGAATAGTGAAAGAGAAAGGAGTTCAGGAGGCATGGGAGTTCCTTAAAAGGGAGATACTGAAGGCACAGTCTAAAACTGTGCCAATAAGGAGGAAAAATGGAAGGCATCTGAAGAAACCAGAATGGTTGACTAAAGAACTCTCAGTTGAGCTAAGTGTTAAGAGAAACGTGTACAGGAAATGGAAGAGGGGGGAAACCACCAAAGAAGAATTTAAGCACGTAGCCAGGAGATGTAGGTCAGAAAGGCTAAAGCACAGAACGAACTTAGGCTGGCCAGAGACATTAAAAACAATAAAAAGGGCTTTTTTAAATATGTTCACAGCAAAAGGAAAAAGAAAGAGGCGATAGGGTCACTGCGCAGAGAAGATGGCGAATTACTAACAGGGGGAAGAGAAAAGGCAGAACTACTTAACACCTTCTTTGCCTCAGTTTTTTCCCAGAAGGATACAAGCACTCAACCTGGTGGTTGGGGAGCAGGTGAGGAAGCAGGAGAAATGCAGCACATACTAGGTAGAGAGGTGGTACAGGAATACCTGGCCACACTGGATGAATTCAAGTCTCCAGGGCCAGATGAATTGCATCCTAGGGTATTAAAAGAACTGGCAGAGGTCATTTCGGAACCGCTTGCTATAATCTTTGAGAAATCTTGGAGGACAGGAGAAGTTCCAGCAGACTGGAAGAGGGCAAATGTCGTCCCCATCTTCAAGAAGGGAAAAAAAGAGGACCCAAATAATGATCGCCCAGTCAGCCTGACGTCAGTACCCGGAAAGATCCTGGAGCAGATCATTAAGCAGTCAGTTTCTAATCACTTAGAAAGCAATGCGGTAATCACGAGAAGTCAGCATGGATTTCTCAAAAAGAAGTCATGCCAGACTAATCTTATCTCTTTTTATGATAGAGTTACTAGCTTGATAGATAAAGGGAATGCTGTGGATGTAGCACTTCTCGATTTCAGTAAGGCCTTTGACAAAGTTCCCCATGACATTCTTGCAAAGAAGCTAGTAAAATGTGGGCTGGACAGGGCTACTGTCAGGTGGATCTGTAACTGGTTGACTGACCGTTCCCAAAGGGTGCTCACCAATGGCTGCTTTTCATCCTGGAGAGAAGTGACCAGCGGGGTGCCACAGGGTTCTGTCCTGGGCCCAGTGCTGTTCAATATCTTCATCAACGACTTGGACGAAGGAATAGAGGGCATGCTCATCAAATTTGCAGATGACCCAAATTGGGAGGGGTTGATAATACACCAGAGGACAGGATCAAAATTCAAAGTGACCTGGACAGACTGGAGAGCTGGGCCAAGGCTAACAAAATGAAATTCAACAGAGAGAAGTGTAAGGTCCTACACTTAGGTAGAAAAAATGGAATACAGAAATATAGGATGGGGGACACGTGGCTGGATGGCAGTACGTGTGAAAGGGATCTAGGAGTCTTAATAGACCACAAGTTGAACATGAGTCAGCAGTGTGATGCGGCAGCCAAGAAAGCCAATGCAATTCTCGGCTGCATCAATAGGAGTATGGTGTTTAGATCGAGGGAGGTACTGGTACCACTCTACTCTGCTTTGGTTAGACCTCATCTTGAATACTGTGTCCAGTTCTGGGCACCCCAATTCAAGAAGGACATGGTCAAGCTGGAGCAGGTCCAGAGGAGGGCAACCAAAATGGTGAAGGGCCTGGAAGCCAAGCCCTATGAGGACAGACTTAGAGAGCTGGGTATGTTCAGTCTGCAGAAGAGAAGGTTAAGAGGGGACACGATAGCTATGTTTAAATATTTGAAGGGATGCCATGTAGAGGAGGGAGAGGGCTTGTTTTCTGCCGTTCCAGAGACCAGGACAAGGAGCAATGGATTCAAGCTGCAGGAAAGGAGATTCCACCTGAACCTCAGGAAGAACTTCCTGACAGTCAGGGCTGTCCGGCAGTGGAATCTGCTGCCTCGGAGTGTGGTGGAGTCTCCTTCTTTGGAGGTTTTTAAGCAGAGGCTGGATGGCCATCTGTCGGGAGTGCTTTGAGGGTGTTCCTGCATGGCAGGGGGTTGGACTGGATGGCCCGTGTGGTCTCTTCCAACTCTACATTTCTATGATTCTATGATTCTAAGTATAAGAGGGAGTTGGATTGAATGAAGTTGCTTGTCCCACAGGTGCCTAACTACATCAGCTTTTAATATTAGCTACCCAAAAGATGGCTGGGTAATGGCAGAGTGCGGGGTGAGAGAAGTATATTGTTGAAAATTGGTTGCACAGCCAGCCCAAGAAAGTTTGCTGCCTGAGGCAAAGGGCAAGACCGCGGCCTTTTCTTCATTCCACATCCCTAATCTAAGCAGACTCGCAGTTGAATTTTACATCTCAGACAGGGCTGGCCTTATCATTCAGCAAAGTGATGCAGCCATGGTAGATGGCAGATACTGGGGAGGCAGACAGCAACAGAGGTGCCCAGCTATTCTTCCTGAGCTCTGCAGACATTCCTTTCTTCAGGAGGAAAGAGCTGTGGGTGCCTACACGGCCTTTCCTGCACCCCCAAAGCTAGCCTGTTTCCTTCTGGTGCTGTGGGGGACATTATCCTCTATCTAGTGTTGAAACAAGATTCAGCTGGCAGTCCTGTCAACATCTGTGCCTGGGATGGAGGAGGGCATCGTTTTGTTCTGTGCCTCAGCCAGCAAAACCTCTTGGACTGGTCTGAAACCAGGGGATAGGATGGTTAGCAGACACAGAAGGTGACAGGAAAGACACAACATACACAAGTGTGTCCTTTTCCCAGTCCCCACTCCTAAGCGTTTACCAGCTGAGGCAAGTGTTTCACTCTGTCCAATGACTGAGCTGTTCCTGCACCAAGAACAGAAATCAAAAATATCTATTCAACAAACATCCAGGAATAAGGAGATCATAACAGAGACAGCATTTTAAAAATTACTGATCTAAATATCTTTATTGCTATGTTTAGGTGACAAGGCCCTTAAGAACAAGAAAGCAGTCAAAACAGCCTGTTTGAAGAGATGGTGAAGCTGATGCTTCGTTTCTTCCTCCGGTCCTGAAAAGTTGGCTCCAATGGCCACTGTAAGGGGAGGAAGGGCTCACTTTAAGCTGGAGAGGCAGTAGGAAGTGGAGAAGACAATACAGGCAGTTTGCCTTGTTGTTTTGAAGAAATTATCCAGGGCCCTTTCATACCATACAGTTATAGAATTATAATTCCACTTTAATTGTTATAGCAACATCGTAAACTTTTCATGTTGGTGACACACTTTTTCTGACATGCATCATTTCGCGACACAGTAATTCAGCTTTACTAGCAAATTGGAGGTACCCAGAGGCATATCTATGGTGAGGAAAGGCAGTCCCCCGATCCTGGGCTGCTGCCGTCATTCTTGCCAGGGAAAGGCACCAGAGAGAGCAACAGCAGCCGGCCAGATTTGAGGGGTCTTGCTCGGCCAGGGAGGCAACACACCAATACATTACAGGCGACACACTAATCTGTTGCGACACACTGTTTGGAAAGCCCTGTCCTAAGGAATCCTGGGATTGGCAATTTAGGGAGGGCAATTATGAATTCTCAGTCAGAGTGCTACTCAAGTGTCTTACTAAACAAAAAACTCCAGGATGTCCTTGGGGCATAGCCCTGGAAAGTGTGTGTGTGTGTGTGTGTGTGTGTTGTGTTCTTCGTTACTTAGACTTGGTATTTTTTATCTGAATGGCATTGTTACCCTAACAGGTGGGGGACATTGAGGTCCATCTGCAATGCCAGCATCTCCTTAGAATTTGCAGGAATTATAGTTCAAAGGAGGCCTGTAAGAGAAGGCTAACAGCAGGATATTTTCACCTATGTATACCAGTACTGACTGTAGAATTAAACTGACTGTAAAATTAAACAAAGTGGTTTATTTTAATTGACAAACACATGAGAAATCAGACAGTCCTGAGAACCATGCAAGGCTATTGGAAAATGAGGCAAGAAAAGTTGGATAGAGTGAGAAATTGTGTGGAAAATTGTGTGATAGTTACCAGTCCTGAAGAAGGGGTCACAGCAGAGTGGTTCAGACAGCAGAGGAACAGCAGCCTGGGGCACCATGTACAACATAGTACATCCAATGTACTATAAATGGCTGGGGTCGAAGCTAGGGTTTTTATATGCTATTTCACACCCTAAAGGGGTGCATTGACAAAACCATAATGGCTTTCCCATAGGATTGATAAAGAGGTGTGGCACGGGTTGATTGCTTAACTCCAGACTGACAAAACATTGAAGGGCCTCATGATGATCTCTTAATGTTCAGTCAGGTAGGGCATATAGGAAAGATCTCCATAAAATTAAGATCAAGGGATGGTCTCTGATTGTTCACCAATCTAGGCAATTTGTCTTTCAGCAGAGCCTGAACTGATAAAAGGATTAGCACAAACCCATCAGCACGGGCTTTCCTGCCTAATCCTCTCTGGACTTATGACCCCGAATACATCTCAAGTCACCTTGACATTGATCATGTTTTCCAGCCATTAATAAGTCCAATTTATGAAAATCACATATCTCACAGGAGGGGTGGTAGGGTATGGTAACAGCATCCTCTGTGCAACTGCTCTTGATGCTTAAGGAATCGTGCTTAAGGGTATCACAGACAGCTGTCCCTTAGAACATCACCAGGACTTGCCCCCTATGACATCATAAGCGCTTTTCTGTAGTCTCAGGTTTGGACCCCGAAATCTCAGAGTGTGGGATAGTTCTGGTTTGGCAACCCTTGTATGGCCCACCAGAAACTGATATATTCCCCCGCTTCCTTGGCGAGGCTGGTAACGCTGATAGGAACTGGAGTTCAACAACCTATGGAGACCCACAGCTTCCTTGGTCTTTATGTACACACCAGTTGTGACAGAGGGAAATGATATATTGTTGTTGTTGTGTGCCTTCAAATAATTTCTGATTTATGGTGACCCTAAGATGAAGATGAAATTTGCAGTTGACTCCTGACTGTCTAACATGAGATAAGGTTAGAAAACTGTGGTTGTTGAGTGCAGAAGCAAAAGTATTTTGGTTTCAGAACAGTATGCAAATACCTTTTATTTGCCCATTCCCCATTACCCCCATCATCACCACCATATTGTCTTGATACTCTTCTTCCTCCTGCCTTTCTTACACATTATGCTTTTCCCACCATTCTCCTGAGACTCCTGTATCAACATATCTCCCTGGAACATTCTCCTTTCTCCTATGCATTTGGGCACATGCAGAGGCATGTTTTCCTTCCACATGTGCTATGTGCTTTTCCCAGTTTAGCAAAGATAAAATCGTGGATTGGTGAGCCATCTGAAGGTGTGATATAGTTACTGTTGCTCAAGACTTCCTCCAGCTGTACAGAGTAACAATTTCTGCTTCTTTCCATTCTAGAAGAGATGGTGCAAAAGGAGGAGGAGCCCTGTGATAGCACTCTGACAAGCAAAGAAAATGCAGAAAAAGAAACCCACGTCTTTCTCAAAAGTGTCTATTTTGAGGTGAAACTAATGAGGGAACAACTATCTGCCCAGACCAATCAAGTTCCTGTAAATGCAAAATGGGACAGGGCTGTGCTTTGCTTGGAGAAGCTGTTTTGCTATGCTCGGTTCATTATATCAATAGTTTTTATAGGTTACATTATTCAAAAGTGGAAGAGTAAAATGTGATGTCATGATCTTAGCATATTAAATGTGAATAGTTCTTACATAAAGGAATTGCGTACATCCTGTTTTTTGTTTTTGTTTTCTTTTAAGATGTTGAAGATGGCATGCATGGATTTCTGCCCCCCTCACAGCAAATCTCTGTGAAGTAAAGGAGGTGGCCCAAGATCGCCCAGTGAGCTCCATGGTTAAGGGCCTTTCCGCACTATACTGTTATAGAGCTATTTATTACTCCACTTTCAACACCCTGTGGAATCCGGGGGTTTGCAGTTTAGGGAGGGGCATTTAGAATTCTCAGCCAGAGAGCTCTTTGGCCTCAGGAAACTACAAACCCCAGGATTCCACAGGATGTTGAAAGTGGAATAATAGCACTATAGCAGTGTAGTGTAGAAAGGCCCTACGTGGCCATTCCAGCATGTGTCTTCCATTTCTGAGACTCCATGTTAATATGCAAACCATTGGAATTTTCTTAGTATCTTTTGTGCATATTTTTATTGTCACCTCTGTTCAAAGATATTTTGCAGAATTTAGAACAATACAAAAATGTATGAAGTCTATCTACCAGAGGGAAGCTTGGGTGAATCATCATCTATGTTCACCAAGCAGACCTTCCTCTTTCATATTCCTTTCAGCTATTTGGGAAATGTGTCTGTCTTTGGCCTTAAGATTTCAGACTTTGTAAGATATGCAGAGCAGAATTCAAAAATGGAAGAGAATATTATCAACTTAACAGTAACTTGAAGAATGGCAATATGACTTTTTTCACTGTTTCTCCTTTTAGCAATATAATAAGGAGGAACATCTCAATAATGTAAATAAACCAGTGTCCATCTTAGTTTTCATGTCTGTAAAGATGGGTGATTTTACAACCAGGTGGAGGATCCTAAACCTCACCTTCTGGGTTTATAAAAGCTGACTCACTTGAATGGGAACATGTTGGGGAAACATATGAAGCAAGCCTAGGGACAGGAGGCCCTCTGTGTTTGTGGAATAATGGCACCCATGTGAAGCCATAGACAATACTAACAACTTTAGTAGCTCCTAGCCACAAATTCAATGTAGTTTACACACTGAAGCCAGACTAAAGAACTTATCACATGAGGCAGATAAACTGCAATCACAGCAGGATAATAGCACCTTTGTCTGGGACGTATCACATGAAGTTGTTCCTGTTCTGCTGTTCTCCTGTTGGAAGGCCATTTGGAAAGCATTTCTTCTACAAAGGAGGTCATTCATGGATTTTTTTTCAAACAGGGTGAACAACAGAACAGGAACAATTTCGTGTGATAAATCCTAGCCAAAGAACCATTATCCAGCTGTAATTGCAATTTACTTCATTCATGTGATAAGCTCCTAAGGCTACAGTGTTGCTAGGTAGACAGTTCGTTAAAATAGAAATAAAACCCATGTAACCCAATCGTAGTGGAACATGTCTGAAGACCACACTGATTTCAAGGAGGATAGCCTGAAACCTTGCCAGACCTAAAGCTGTGTTCTTAAATCTCTTGTTGATGGGCCCTGAAGAGAATGGAGAGAGTATAGACAGGATAGGCAGGTGCCTTCTCTCAGGCAAGGAGAAATGAGCTGATCGGTACGAGTATAGGATGATTTTGAGTGTGTGCATGAACTAAGTATGCTGCCAAGGCTGAGCAGAAGGTAGCCAAACACAGGTATGATAATACAGCACCAGCTGTGTAAGCATGAGTTAGCAAGTTGTCTTACAGTCAGTGATATTGTTTACCATACCATTTACCACAGTATTTAAATTTTACCTTATAAAGTAGTAGTATTCTACCATGGCAGTAAAACAGCATATAAGAAACCTTTTCAAGTGAAACCTCTCTTGGGGAAGGGACCACAACATATGTCACAGTATGCTAGACTGGGCGCTCTGTCTGTGCCGATGCAGGTTTCCTCAGCAAATGAAGAAAATGAGCTCATGCATTTCCCTTCCTCTTTGCGATGTGTAACACCTTCCTTCTCCCTCAAAATAAAATTTGCCAGAAACAAACAAAAAAAGAAGTGTGATCATTGCCTGTTTTAAAATAAATTTTTATTATTTTATTTTATTAAACACAAACATAACAAAAAAACAACAACAAACTGTTGTCTTTCTCTATAGTCATGGTTCTTTCTAGCTGATGAAGATGAATAGTCAGCACAGTTTTAGATACTCCATTTTTCAGATATGCTACAGATCTAGGAAAAGGTTTCTAGAGGCATAATCAAAAAAGTAAAATGTTTCATTTATTGCCAACCTATATGGGAAGGGGAGACACAGACATATCTCCTAACATAGATATCACAACGAGTAAAGGGGAAAAAATATCATTTTCTCATCGTAAACTAAAGCATACTGGTGACATCCAAATTCAAACTCCAGACAACCTCTTCCAGTAGTTTCATTTAGATGCTATATAGCACTGGGGACAAAACTGAACCCTGAAGCCAATGCCCATGGAGCCAGACTGGAATCCCCCAGCACCATCTTCTTAGTTTGCCTCCTCCAAGAAGGAATAGAACCATGGCAGAACAATCCCCCCAAGTCCCATCCCAGAGGGGCAGCTCAGAAGGATACCATGTTTGATGGCATCGAAAGCAACTGAAAGGTTCAGCAGAACCAGCAGGGACACACTCCCTCTGTCCAGTTCTTTACGTAGGTCATCCACTGTCAACTAAAGTAGTCTCTGTCTATAACCAGTCCTGAAGCCAGATTGAAACGGATCTACATAATCCATTTCCTCCAGGAACCCCTGGAGATGGGAGGCCACCACACATTCCAATACCTTGCCCAAAAAAGGGATATTGGAGCCTGCCTGTTAATTATCCAGTGTGGTCAGGTTTAGGAAGGTGTTTGTGTGTTGTTGTTTTTTTAATAGGGGCCCCACCACAGCTTCTTTTAGGGAAGATGGGATTCTGCCCTGTGGTGATGAGATATTGACTACTCATAGTCCCCCTCTGGCTGCTTCTATAAGCCAGGAAGAGCAGGGGTCCAGCGCAGAAGACCTAATCCATTTCCTCACTCCACTGTTATAGCGCTATTATTCCACTTTCAATATCCTGTGGAATCCTGGGGTTTGCAGTTTAGGGAGGGAGGGGCATTTAGAATTCTCAGCCAGGGAACTCTTTGGCCCCAGGAAACTACAAAGCCCAGGATTCCACAGGAGGTTGAAGGCGGAATAATGGCACTTTGGCAGTGGAGGGCAGAAATGATCCTAAAGTGGGCTCTAGAAATTAAGCCTTGCAGCCTCTGAGAAAACAAAAGTAAAGAGCAGCTCACACCTCAGCTGGAAGGTGGAGTCCTTCTGCCTGGCCAAGGGAGGTTGGCTGCTCTTGTGGTTTCATCCTCTGAGGTGGTCCTCAAGGAAGGACGTCTCCAGACTATACCTAAGACTTTACATGTTAAAACGTGAAACTATTAGTTCCTTAAGTTAATGTACTTAAAAAGAATTACCGAAGTGGAATGGATGTAAGATTCTCTATACCTGCACTGGATCTAATTTCAATACTGTGCATATTAATTCCTCTTTAAAGGAGAAGGGAAACAAAAACCATCTCTTTCCGGATAGTCCATCGCCAACCACGAAGGGACTCGAACCCTCAATCTTCTGATCCGAAGTCAGACGCCTTATCCATTAGGCCACGTGGTCCTATGCGTGACCGCTTTTTCAAGAAATCCTTCTTAGGTGTTTTGATGTTCTTCATTGAACGTACCATATTCATTACCATAGACACTGCCCTTAGGGTCTTTTATACTCACAAGCCTCAAGAAAGGCTTGTTTCTAGATACATATAAACCGCAAAACTACACGCACGCACGAACACAAAACAACGGTTTCCTCGAGGAAGGCATCCATCTAAATACCAGTTTCCCAAAGATTTCTTCATAAAGGATGCGGGGGTAAGTCTGATAAATGTCGCAGGCGTCATATTTCCAAGTGAGTACGTGAAATAATTCGGAGAGAAACCTCAGAATTCAGTTTTCGGTTCCCTTCCTCAGTCCTGAAAGAGCGGAGGGGGGGGGGCGGGAAACAGTAGCAGCCGAACGGCTTCGCTGTGCACGCGCACCCACGCGCGAGCTCCACCCGCGGAATTCCCGCGCCCGAGCCTTTGGCTTCGTCCCCGGCCGGACTCTGCCAGGGGGTTGACTGCGCACGCGCGCCTTTCCCCAGGGAAACGCCGACCCTCGTGCCCGGCGGCGCCTCTTTTTTACTTCCTGAAATCCTTTCCGTACGTTACCGGTTTCTTATTTTAGTCCCCAAAACCTCCACGCGCGCCCATTCACCGGCGAGGCGAGTTGCCTACTTTCTCCTTGGGGGAAGTGGAGCAGAATTCTGCTTAGTTAATATCTTCTCTGCTATTCCGGTGTCGCAGTTACACCAGGGGAATACATCTCCTCAGAGTTGAATCGCTGTCTTCATTCCACGGAGGGTGAGCATCCCACGCCTGCCCTCCAGTTGTTCCGAATTTGCAAATAACATTCCCCTTTAATTCTCCGTCAACTAGCTTTTCCAGCTGCCTGTAAACCGTCCCGGTTTCTCTCTCCTCCCACTTTGCTCGTTCATCCTTCCATTGCTGCAAACTAAAGTCATTTCACCGCTAGCCTGTTACAGTGCTATTATTCCACTTTCAACACCCTGTGGAATTCTGGGGTTTGTAGTTCACTGAGGCGAAAGAGCTCCCTGGCTGAGAATTCTAAAGGCCCCTCCCTCAGGTGCAAACCCCAGGATTCCATAGGGTGTTGAAAATGGAACAATAGCAGTATAACAGTGTAGTTCGGAAATGGGCTAAGTTTTAAGTGCAAAAAAGGAGTTTGCACTCAAGCAGGGTAGAGAGGAGGGGAGCGATGGGATCTTTCCTCTTCCAGTAGGTTCAGGCAAAAGGAAACTGCCTGAGCCTATCCTGGCTTTTCAGTTCTTCCTCACTGAAGTTTTCTGTTTTGACCACTTCCAAAGTTGCTTGACCACATGTGCCCCCATTTTCATATGTGAAGTGTTTGAGGACATCTCCATGCTTTTTTAAAAAAAAAAAAAAAGTACCAGGCAGATAGTAATGTAATTTTTAAAAAAGAAATGAGAAGGTGATGGTGTATAAATAGGAAGGTGAGATGTGGTATCCCAATACTCATATATGCCCTTCAAGCATATTCACAGATAAGAAGCATTTTCTTGGTTAGCCAAACACCATCAATTTAACAAAATAAAACTATTTTCAAAATACTATGACATAGTTAATTTACAACACGGACACAAATATCAGTTATAAACAACATCAGGCCAATTTACACATCAATAATAGAAATAGAAAAGAGGGCCATACTTTGTTTTATCTTGTTCACATGTGCACCGTTTAGCCACTTCTTGTTACTCATTTTTTATCATCCAGAGTAAATTATTTTTTGAACAATTAAACCCATGACTAGAAACAACAGAGCGTCTTGTGGTTCCTTGAAGACCAAAAAAAAAAAGTTGTGTTTGGCATATACTTCTGCAGACTCCAGCCCACTTTGTCAAGTCCAAGTCACCAGCTGTCACCTGTATCTGATGAAGTGGGCTACAGTCCACAGATAACTTATGCCAAATAACACCTTTTACACACACACACACACACACACACACACACACACACACACGCATACATAGATATAGACGTAGACATACATACAGTCATCCCTTCACATTCATGAGGGTTGGGGCACAGGACCTCCGTGAAGGTGAAAAAAATGTGAATAACTCTAGGCCTTCTCAAACCATATTTACCACACAAAAAGTATGATGACCATATTCAACTCACCATGGATTCCTTTGAGGCATCAGGTATCCTGGGGTTTGCAGTTTGATTGAGGCACCTGTTACTGCCCTGGCTAGCCCGAGCTTTGAGGGATATAAAAAGATATCTCTTGATAACAATAATTCGGCCTCACATACCCATTCCCTTCCACGTGCTTGTGAGGCCCCCGGACAAGCACGCACACAGGCTCGGACGATAATCGCCGTAATATTCCAACACAATACAGGCAGGCCAGAAATAGCCGACTCGCAGCTTTAGGAGACCTCAAGGCAAGTACCTTCATTAGGTATGCACGCAACTTTCAAAAGATCCTCTGCCCCGCGCTGGCAGCTTGATGATCGGACTATACAACGCTCAAGTACTCCGCGTTTGCACACCGGCTATCCTATTGACAATTTGGCTATAACTCAATCATTCAAATTCTGACCTTTCGGAGGCTTTATCTCCAGCCCCAAATCTATTGTTTTCCCCAAGTCCGACCTAGCCTGCGGTCACAATTCTCCTTATAAAAACCCCTGATTTTGAGCACTTCCTGGATCTCTCTTGGCTTCCATCCCGCCTTGCTGTCGCTTTGTCCAGCGAGCTTTCCCCTGAGCTCCACGTGCTGAGATCCACGCTCCCCAGCTTCTCCGCTTCCAACAGGGCTTCAGGACAGGTGAAGTATCACCCAAACCAACAACTCCTGTAAAAACCCCTCTATCCCACTCCAACCTTTATTTCTTTAGTTATCTTGTATGAGTGTGCCGCATACACTGTTTGATTGTGTTTTTAATAAAACCACATTTATTATTTCAACTTCTGTGTGCTCCTTGACTTGGCCTGACCCTGTAGACATAGGGTTCAAGATCCTGCTAAGTTACCCTGCCTCTTGTAACGCTAAAGTGGTGCTCAGAGCTAATCTTCCCCACCTATTGTTGAGCACATTTTGGTGTCCCTCACGGGACCCCCGGTAAACAGGGTAACACACCAGAGAAGCAATCTGGCTGGGAACTCAAACATTCCTCCCTAAACTGCAAATCCCAACATTCCATGGGATGCTTCTGTGGCAGTAAAAGTGGAATCATAGCACTATAACCATATACAGTGTGACAGAGGCTAGTTATAACAACAGGGCTGACCCTGATACAGCTAAACACCTTTTCAAGTTTGCTTTTAAGCCAGCGTGATGTAGTGGTTTGAGCACTGGACTATGACCTTGGAGACTAGGTTCGATTCCCTGACAGGCCATAGAAACCCACTGGGTGACCTTGGGCGCATCACACACTCTCAGCTCCAGAAAACCCTGTGATAGGTTCACCTTAAGGTTGCCATAAATCAGAAACACCTTATAGTCACAAAACAACAACTATGTGTTTCTAGTTACCATAGGTTAAAATTTTGTCTTCTTTCCTCCTGATTTTAAAGCTAATTAATTCTTCCTAATGCAGTTCATTTGTGGTTACTTGATAACATTAGTGTATGCAGACAGTGCAGTTATTTCCATACTAGATACCATCCTTCTTGTCTTTTCCTCCTTAACAGATTTTCTTTGAGGTAAGAAAACAAACAGGAGAAGTGGGGAAAGTCGCAGAGGATTACAAAGGGACAAGGAGAATGGTCTAAAGAGAAAACAAACAATCCTTTTAAGCTGTTCTGATATTCATTGGTTTTAAAGGTTTTATTGTTTAATGTGTTTTCAGTGGAGTTACCAGCTGCTTTGACCCTTTGTTATTTTTGTTGTTGTCAGGGAAAGATGAGATATAAAAATGTAATTTAAAAACTAACTAAATAAATAGGGATAGTTAACAGTTAGGAGCAGGGCATCCCTTCAGCCAAGGGAATAATAGAGAGCAGATTTTTCAGCCTAAATTCACTCATGGCATGGGCCAGGATGCTCCTCAGGAAGATGGGGCATAAAGTTCTGCCTGGGGGAACTATGCCCTGTCTCCCCTCTCCTGTTCCAGAAGACTCATCTGTCTCTTGCTTGCCTCCCCTGATGACATTTAGTGGCCAATGGAGAGTGATGGGTGACAGCAGAGTGTACAGCTATGTCCCAACAATGGGGCACACAAGAGCATCCCCTGGGGTCCCCCAGAGATCCCAGAAGATGCCACTGGGCACTTGGTTGGAGGACTTTGCATGAGGAAGATGCTGAATTCCCTCCTTCACAACAACCAAGGAAAGGTATATATTTCAATATGTGTCACCAACAGTCTCCCAGTGGTACTGCACCTGAGGGGTAAGGAAACCTTTTGTAGCTGCAGCACCTCCTAGGAATTTGCACATCTTTGGCTGAGCATTTTCAAAACAAAAGCTGACCAACTAGTGATCCTCAAGCATTTTCCCCATATCATAAATGTAATTTTTAATTGTGACTAATTAGAATTTCTTACCTTTTGGGCTACAGTTCCCAGAATCTACCAGCCAGTATGGTGGCCATGTTTGGCAGGTGATACTGGATATGTAGTTTAAAAATAAACTTTTTCAAGCTCTTTATATTGTGTTGGTGCTGTACTTCCCATATTGCTATGCTTTTAATTCAATTGTGTCTTTAATATTATACCCTGTATTTTTATTTCTACCCTTTTATAAAATCTTACTTTGAACCAAAAAACGGGGAAAGTTCATGGTTTAAGTATTGGACTAGGTCTCTCAGGGAGCAAGGTTCATATCCCCACTTGGTCATGAAAACCCACTGGCTGACCTCAGGCAAGTCACGTTCTCTCAGCCTCAGAACATAGCAATGGCAAACTTGCTCTGAATAGCACCTGCCGAGAAAACCCCATTATAGCTTTGCCTTAGGGTCAACATAAATCAGAAATGACTTGAAGGCACACAACTGTGAACCATTTTGAGTTCCACTTTTGGGAGAAAGAAGGGATCTAGAAGAAGGAGAACAAGAGGAGGAAGAGGAGGAGTAACCTGTTTTGATGCTGATCCCAGGAGATGTGTTCTGCATTTGGTTTCCATAGTAAGACTGAAGATTTTATTGTTATTGTTGTTGTTGTTCTGTTACCTTACCTAAACCACCTATATACTATGTCCTAAGGATCATAATTATTTTATATCAACATAGTGAGCCATAGAGATCTACTGGAAGGACACATAGGCAGTAGACCTATGGATAGATCAAAGAGCAGCACTTTTTCTGTCACGCATCCTAGGTGAATCTTGCAAATGGTTCACACAGACCATTTGAATGGATTCTCAGCAATAATAGCAACCGCCGGGAGACAAGAGGTCTCTAGGGTCAAATTAACATTTCAAACAGCCACGAATGTTACACTTTGGAGGCATGCATCCGTGGATGAGAAACTCATCTCGCAGGAAACTACAAGGATGCCTGGCTGTATTTTCTTTGAACTACAAAGCTGAGATCCATCTTCATAAAAATGCAGCCATCTGGTCCCCAGGACATTTTTTTTTTTAGCTCTGTTCACCACTATAACTAGGACCCCTTTTCCTCCTCCGTTTTGGGAGGAGTTCTCCCAGACTCACAACAATGCTTCTGCCAGTGGAAAAGCTCCCCTCAGCCCTGCCTCCTGGGGCTGAGTTGGGCTTTTCGCTTGTCTTTTCCCATCCAAAGACTTCTGGATTTGTACAGTATTACCCCAAAACCCTCGTCTCTCTCTCTTTCTTAATTTTCACCTCTTTCTAAATTTCTATAGTCTTGTATGCTTGTGGGGGTGAGTGCAGCTGAGTGATTGTATGGATTTTAACATCTATTTCAATAAAATACTTAAATTTGAACTGTTAGCCTGATTCTCTGTGATCCAACTGAGAGAAATAAAATACATTTTAGTTTCTGCAAGTATTATTAACATGTATTACTCACATATATGTATTAGTTTATAAGTATAACACATTTTAGACATATTTGCACATATATTTTAGTATATTTTGTATTTAAGCCCCAGTAATAACATAAGTCTAACAGGGAAGATTTTGGAGATGGTAGGGCCTCCCAAAGACCTTGAAGGGAACTGGTATTTTTCAAGATAACGTATAGGAGGACAAGGCAAGGCCTCAATAAGGAGGGCAAGACAAGATCTCAATAAGGAGGACAAGACAAGGCCTATGTAAGGAGTGATTTATGGGGACATGGCAAAGCACAAAGGAGATACTTTGAAACTACTGATAAGACACTTGGGGTGTAACATGATGCACAAGGAAGAGGCATGGTTAATGCGCGATCACATACACTGTAAATGGGGGGAGAGGGAAAATGTAACTTCTTAGGCATCCTGATAGGCCATACCTTTGGGGTCCTATCCAATAGAATCCCAGGGGAGGGAAAACCTGCAAGGGGGGCAGGGGGATAAAATATGAGGTATTCCATAGTGAGAGTGTCCTTCTCTCTCGGGAGGCACCGGGCTCTGCAGAGACGTATTGTTGTGGGCAACCAGAGAAGTGAGACCGGCAGTTTCAGAAAACAAGAGTTTATTTTTACTGCACAGGGATCTCAGTGGACTGAGAACCCCTCCTCTTCATATTTACAGCAATTTATACATTCTCCAGTACAGTCATCACATGTTCAAGAAAGGAAACAGATACATACAAAGGTTCCCACCGGCACAATAGACCATTCTCTAATGTTGCAATTCTTAATGTATTGAGGTCTAGCAGAAACGAGCTTGCCAATCGGAGGCGAGCTGCCAACATTTCAAGCTCTCAAGGTTCCATTGCATTCCCACAGTTCTTTACAAACTCAGAGAGAAATAACTGTTTTTCCCATACCTAGAGGTCATCTAGACTGACCCCACCACATTTCCCCCCTTTTATGCAGAATTCTTTAGCAATTCAAGCATAATTATTCGGTATGTGCCATCAGAGCATATACAGCAGTCTTCATCATCCATTATTTCATTCATTACAGGTTGAAAATACTTTAACAAGCAGCATACTAACAGGCAGATTTAAGAAGGCTATTATTTATGCACAAAGCAATTCTACAAGCAGTGCCTGTACCCATGCTTAATTAGGGAGCCAGATAATCATGTCCACATGTCTGCAGACTACAAGAATGACTTTCTAATATTGAATACTTCAGAATGCATTTTTTTCTTTTTCTTTTTATTTCACGTCCAGATTCTTTTACATAATAGCCATACACCCAAACCTTCCTCATGTCACGGCTGAGGAGATAGTCTAAAACTACTTCATGCTGGGCTGACAGCCAACACGCATCTGCCTTACATTAAAAACAACTCCCACCATGGGGAACATGATGACTCCCAACCTCTCAGATACGTGTTGTACCCAGAGAAGCCAAAATGGAACCTCCAATCCAGGAACTAAACCTTCGCTCCACTGTTGTGTTGTTTGCTATCAGCTTCAGTCGCATGCTTGGAGGGGTTTTCTGGGAGAGTTCTCTATTCAGCCTGTCCGTGAAGCTCTGCAGTAGTGTATTGCCTCCTGCTACAATTGCACTACCATAGAGACCTGGCCTGATGTCTATATCACACATTCCGACACTCGTTGTGACCACGTGGCTCTCACCAAGCATTGTGTTGCCAGATAAACCCTTTACATTGGAAGGGTCAAACAAGCCCTCAGGAATTTTTAGCTGCTCAGCGCCAAAGTCACAGTTGTAACCACTGGGGAATTCATAATGTACAGTTGGCATCTGTGCAGTCACCTGTTCATCCTATGCTGAATCAGACACTTGCAGGACAGAAGCTTGAAAATCTTGAATCACACACTGTTACTATTTTCAGGAAAAGTAGTTTCATTCTCATTCCAATTGTTAATGACTGTTCTCTCTCACAGGCTCAGATTGGAAAAACACGATTTATGGGCATTTCCTTTCCACACATTGCTTTCCTCCTTCTTGCTTCTTCTCTGCCACACTTGTCTCTGCCGTCTTGGTTAGCAGCTCCCTCATGCTGGGGCCCGCGGCTTTGCGGGGTTTCGAGCGGCTTGCTGTCATCAAAAAAGGGGGGGGAACCCTGCTGCCTGTCCCCCCTTCGCCTCACCCATCTATAGCCCCATCTCGTCAGCTGCTCTCCTGCCGCTGTCTCTGGCAGTCTCTGCTGCTCCTGCTGCTGGCTGCTTCTCAGAATGGGGTATCTCTGATTTCCCCCTTTTTCCAGATGTTACACAATGTGCTTCTGTGGTTGTATTATGTCTCTTTACACACAAGGGGGGCCAGAGGCACCTTCTCTTCTCTACTCAGTATGAACTGACCAGAATCCTTTAAGGGCTGTTTCTTTGGGTTATCCATGTTCTTCTTATAAAATGCACCCTCCCAAGCAGAGAAATGGGTGGAGGCAGGCAGAACAGGGAGGCAGGAGAGGGCTGCCAGAAGCCATGATCCCCCTTACTCCTAGGGGCAGCAGGACAACCAAGGAAGGCTGAAATGAGTTGCTCCCTCTGTGCTAAAATGAATTTTTCAGGTTCTACTTGATTTTTTTTTTTTTAAGGAGCCTTCAGCATGGAACTGGGTGCTACTTTCTAGTTGATTAATGCAATTAATGGTGCTGTTTTTAACAACCTGTTAACATAGTAATAGTTTTCTGGACTTAAGAGACGACTGAAGTTTCTTGGATTCAAGCTTCTGCCTGCTATGATAGCTTGTCCCAGGTGTAATTCACTGCAATCATCCGAGTTGGAGAGTTAAGGGTTAAATTGCCAAAGGCAGGCTTCTCACTCCCTCCCTCTCAAGCAAGGAAGGGGGGGGGGACAGCATTGTTTGTCTAAACGGGCTTTCAAGATTCTTTTTCTCTTCCTCTTTTTTTTTTTTCCCTATTTCTCCCTCCAGCAGGGAGGGGTTTACTTGGAGACACATGTGCCAAGTAAATCAAACTTGCTTTCGAGGAGACATGCATGTGTCCAGGTAGGAAGATCCTAATCTTGCATTTTCTGCTCTTTAATAATTTAATGCTTCCTCTGATGTGCCTTTTCAATGCCTTTGAAGGGCTCTTTGAAGGGCTGCTTCTTGCACCATCCAGACATCCATTATAACTTTTCCAGTTCCTTAGGCATGTCTCCCATTATTCAAGATCAAGCCTCCTTTTTTTTTTTTTCCTGGTCAAAAGGTTTGTTTTCTCATTAACATACTGACTTAATTCCTGTTATAGCCAAGCCTCATGGCTTAAATGGGCTTGCTAGTCCATTGAAAACAGCAATTTTCATCTTTATTTTTTTTTTTCTGGGTAGAACTGTCCCCAGTTTTTCTCCAACATCAACCCCTATTGAATATTGAACTGAATGCTAGGGAGTTGGTCCTTTAAGGGTTAAATCCGAATCTTAGAGCCTGAGGAGGAGGAGGGGCTGTGGGGGGGGTAAGGTGGCTCTGAGCACAGGAGAGGAACAGAAAAAAAGAAAGAAACCAGAAACTAGGCGATATGCCACTTTGCTTACACACAAACCTTGGATTTTTTTTTGATTTTTTTTTGTTCCTACATACATTGAAGCATTAAAGCAGTGTTTGTCTGTTACCTCAAACCAGGCGAGAAACTGCTGAAAAGTGCGTCTCTAGTTAACCCTTTCTTGGGGGTTTTTCCTACATACATCGAAGCAGAGTCTGATTGAAGCAGCATCTGTTGGCTGCTGCCCCCTCCCATTTCCTCCCCAAGTGGACAAACACACAGAAGGAAAAGGGGAGTTGACCCATGGGTAAGGGGTCCCACGGATCGACACAGAGGGGGAGAGACTACACTCAATCACGCTGACCCAAGCATCCGGAAACTCAACGGTATGACTTGGAAACTGCGGCGTCACACGACCGTCCTTGCACGCATTCACACCAACACACAACCTCCCACCTCCAATACCACAACCAAAAATTAACCAAAAGCTCAACAGCAGTGGGGTACTAGGGCAAAGCTGAACCAAAAGCCTCCCACTTCCAATACCACAACCAAAATTAACCAAAAGATCTGCGGCTTCACCCACAACAGCAGTGGGGTACTAGGGCAAAGCTGAACCAAAAACCTCCCACTTCCAATACCACAACCAAAATTAACCAAAAGCTCTGCAGCTTCACCCACAACAGCAGTGGGGTACTAGGGCAAAGCTGAAAGGGGTTGATCAGGCCCCTCTTCCCCCCGAGTTTGCGGGGAGGTGCTTACCAACAATCGTGGGAGGTTCCTGTTTTCTACTCTGTCTTCGGGTCCCTTGGCTGGAGCGCCGTCGCCAGAGCCGCCGCCCGGCCCCGAACCAAACCTTTCGACAAAAGAGAGTCGAGGGCGCCCCGGGTTGTATCAGGAAGGGGCGACGGTCCCGACGCCCTAGCGTCCGCCAAAGTGGGCAAAAAAAAAAGACCCTCACTTTCCTGGCCAATGCACCAGAAATGTTGTGGGCAACCAGAGAAGTGAGACCAGCAGTTTCAGAAAACAAGAGTTTATTTTTACTGCGCAGGGATCTCAGTGGACTGAGAACCCCTCCTCTTCATATTTACAGCAATTTATACATTCTCCAGTACAGTCATCACATGTTCAAGAAAGGAAACAGATACATACAAAGGTTCCCACCGGCACAATAGACCATTCTCTAATGTTGCAATTCTTAATGTATAGAGGTCTAGCAGAAACGAGCTTGCCAATCAGAGGTGAGCTGCCAACATTTCAAGCTCTCAAGGTTCCATTGCATTCCCACAGTTCTTTACAAACTCAGAGAGAAATAACTGTTTTTCCCATACCTAGAGGTCATCTAGACCGACCCCACAACAGTATTTTAAATAAACATTTAGTGCTTCAGCCGATCCTGTGCTAAATTGTTTTATGAGTCTTTTCAGCTATTTCTTACACAACTCTGTAAAGCTGGGCTAAAGATCCTTAATTACCCTGCCCTCTTTGCATTGCTAAAGCAGTGTTCATAGCTAATTTTCCCCACAAGTGATAATTTTGAAAGGCGTTGAGAATCCCCCTAAGGGATCCCCAGCAAGCGGGGTAACTGTTCTTCTTCTTGTTATTCCATGGTAAAATGAACAAGAGAAATACAGTCAGCCCTCCATGTTGCAGGTTTCACTTTCATGGATGCAATTATCTGCAAGCTTCTCCAACCCCTGCCCCACCTCTTAAGTGCTTCTTTTCCAGGGGAACCTTCCTTCTCAGTGGGTCCAACCAGGCCATGCCATTTAAAAAACCACCTCTGGTCCTCCTCCTCCAGCTGCTACCTGGTAGCTAAGGATGGATCACAGCCTGATTTCTGAGCACCACAAGCCCTCTCTTGATGCTCCTCACACTCAAGGAAGGAGGTGGGTGAGAGAGAGAAGAAACATGGGCCACCAAACCAACTCACCCCTTTTTCCTCTCCCTTCCCTGGCCTGGTTTGGACCTTGTGTGCCTGTTCCGCACAGCATGCATTGGCCCCCTTCCCACAGAAAGCAGACACACACACACACACACACATTTTTTGATGTTAGCAGTTTTCCACATTTGCAGGAGCCCTGTGCCCTTAACCCTAGCAAATGTGGAGGGCCATCTGTATAAATCTCCAAACCCATCAAAAAACATACATGCACATTTGTATTTATCTAGGGAGGGGGTCATCTGTCAGGCTTCCGCAGTTGGAATGACATCCCAGCAGTAACCTTTGTTAACGTCCTACCTACAAGCTGGAGAAAAAGCCTCCCATGCCTGAAATGCAAGCCCAGGGCATCTATCTAACCCAAGCACGTGTCAGTTGCATTGAGAAAAGACGAACAATTACTTTATGGGAAGTGTTCCAAAATTCTGTGAAAGATACTTAGCAATTAAAATATTTATTAGAAGAGTTTTGGTACTGATTAGATACAGTACTGAAATTTGGAATGTGCTAAAAATCGTGGATTGGATCCAGTTGTTCACAAATGAAGTTTGTTTTCGAAAGCTGCATCACCCTGATATTCCCCAACGCCCTCCTCTCATGTAAGCCCCTTCAAGGCGTTGCTTTAAGCCCTTCCCCTGCTCCGTCTCCAGGAGTGGAGGTTATGGCAGCTGAGCAGCAGAAGAGGGGAAAGACAAGGACATACCGTACCATGAGACAGTTGATCCAAAGCTATACATTTGGGCCACCTTTAAGGGAATGTTTGGATGAAGAGTGACTATGATCTGAAAGATGGGACTGATTGAGAAAGCTGAGATTAGGCAACAAGCCCAAAGTTTTGGAGTTTATTAAAGTGTTAGATCTTCTTCCTTACCCAGTAGAAGAATATGCTGTCTCACTCTCATTGCTACAATTTGGATAGACTTAAATCCAAATTCTGAAACAAGATCCAAATAATTAAGAATTCTTCAGTGGTATGCAGCATTCATGCCATCTACTACTTCCTGCCTCCCTGACACAGAAGCATTTTTTCTGAAATTTACTTTCTCCCATGCTCTGGTATCTTGTGTTGGAAGGTACAACAGGGCAGCAGGGATGCCATTTGGTCTGGGATTCAAGCTCAAGAGGGACATCAAATTCTAAATGTGCATGGAAACAGAGAGTATGACTTGATCTCAGACAAGTCATACTCTCTCAGCCTAAGAAGAAGGCAAAAGGAAACCCCTTCTGAACAAATTTTACTAAGAAAAGCCCACGATAGGGTTGCCATAAGTCAGAAATGACTTGAAGGCACACAGCAAAGCATTTGAAAAGTTTTCAAACTGTGACACTTCCTTAGAATTGCAAATTTATTTTGAAGATCAATCAAACTCTCTTGAATTTCTGCCTCAACTTTGGGTGGGTTGTACTTCAAATGGATTCAAAATCCAGTCCAGGATCCTAAGGCTAAACAGGTCATTAAATCTTTCTTGGAAGGAAATTACTAGGGATGGGACGAATCCAGAATTTTCCGAATCCAGATCCAAATCCCTGGAAGGTTCTGGGAATCCATGAATCTCACAAATCTCGAATCTTTCAAATCCTTTTTTAAAAAAGAGTTTAAAAAACAAGAGAAAGAAGGATAATCTTGGGCAAGAAACACTCTCTCAGCCTTAGCAAAAGCCTAGACAAAGGAAAACCTCCCTCTGAAGAAATCTGGCCAAGACAATTGTGATAGTTTTACCTTAGGATCTCACCAGATTGAAAATGACATGAAGGCCCTTTCTACACAGGCAGGAAAATGTGGATTAATCCCACATTTTCCTGCCTGTGTAAACAGGGCCACAGACTACAGTAGAGAGCTAATCCAGGTCAAAACTGGATTTTCTTTGCATAGCTCCTTCTGGCATTGTGGGGTTTGTAGTTTGCTGATGCACCACCACACTTTGGCAGAGAAGGCTGTGACACCTTGTAAAACTACGAACTCCAGAATTGTGTCTGAAAGAGGTTTGCAAGGGACCTATGCAAAGGAATGTTTCAGCTGTCCTTGAAATCTCAAACCTGTAGCTTCCAGTCAAGTACTGAACTTAAATATGAAATGTTCGATTTAAATATCTTAGAATACAAGCCCAGATGTAATTTGTGACATTGTTAGCAAAGGCCAGTTTCGCTCCAAGCGAAAACCTCACCTACTTACTATCTTCCCTTGTATGTATGGTCTCCAAGGTTTTCAGGCATCCTGGTCGCCCTGGTTTTCAGGTATCCCAGTCTCCCTGGTTTTCAGGTGTCCCGATCTCCAACAATCTATTTAGTTGGCGGATTCAAAAGATTCCGTTTGCCTATTTTGGCACAGGGATTCGGATTCAGGAATCTCAAATCCTTACCCAGGATTTGAGGATTCAGTTGGCCCACCCCTAGAAATTACTGTATTTGCCAGCATATAAGACGCACCAGTGTACAAAATGCACCCCATTTATATACTGACAAATACTATTTGCCAGTGTATAAGACACGCTGGCATATAAGATGCACCTCATTTTCAAACAGTATTTTTTGGGGGGAAAAGGTGAGTCTTATACACTAGCAAATACTGTGTTGACTCCAGTTAAGGTTTCTGCTCGGGTATTTCATCAGTTCAGTTACCCAGGTCTCCGTAAACCCTTGGCACTCCTTAGTTTTCAGTCTATAACCCCCTTCAAATGTGCAGGGCCCCCACTGAGAATGGTTGCTCTGATACATTTGGTCTTATCATATTCTTAAATCTTGTTACTGGTATTACCAGAAATTTGAAAAGAGAGTCCCAAGAGTCATCAGAGTGCTTTAAGCACTTACTGGTAAAATTTTCATTACAGCAATTTAGACCTCAGATTGCATAAGCCTTTGTATTTTTTGTGTGTGTGTTTTTTTTATATTGAGTATCTAATTGCATTTCAGGAAGGACAGAGGTCCTGTAAACAACTCCTGGGAGCCAGTTCTGCACTTATAAAAAGATGTAAGATCTTCCCTTTCCTGTTTTCCCTTTTATACCTAATAGGCTACATTGATACACACATTCGTTTTCCATTCTGTCTCAAAGCTACACGTAGATTGCATAACTAAACAAACATTTTTGTGCCCTTCCTTTTTCTTACTATCTTTGTGTAATGAAGAAACCTGTGAGTTTTGAAAGCTAGCACCATAAACTGTGTGTCTTTGGTTAGCCTAACAATGGTATCGCCACAATCTATGCACCCTCTCTCAATGAGGGCAGGAATGCTGCATATGTTCTAAGATGTAGTTTAAAGCTGGCGATTGCAAGGTGCCCCAGAATTGCCCCATACTAAAAGGGTGTACATCCTATAACATGCCCCAGAATCCTTTGCAGATATAACACACATCTGGGTATGCAGGATAATATAAAAATTGTTCCCTAAATGTACAGTGATATGTTGCACTGAAAAAGGATTAAAGTTGAATTTCAGTTTAGACACAAGGGAGCTTGTTGGTGGCTACTGGTCCTCTGCTTCACTGCTCCTTAAGAACCAGGCTAATAGTTCTAGTGCTGCTCTTGAATGCTTTGGCAGCACCCAAGATAAAGAGCAGCTTTTGATATGCTTACCAGATGTGCCTCCTCCTTGTTTTTACCTGATTAATTTCAAAATAGATTATAACTGCAAACCTTGTGTCAGTGACTGTCAATCTATCTGATGTGATGGATCAACAATTTTTTTTCTAATGCACCAGAGACTAATACTCTGCTTGTGGAAATTATCATATTGCTACAGTGTCCTGGAGAGTCCATAGACCAACAACTGATGTTTCCAGATCAGCACCAATCCACACACCGCCACTTTTGAGAAACACTCTCATACATGGGATTGCCTTTGAAACACAACTCAGAAATTTTAGCTGCTCCAGAACACCGCAGTTAACATGTTGAACAGGAACGTGCCACATAGATTATGTGCCTAAAGCAGAGTTTTCCAAACTGTGTGTCACGACACATTAAATGTGTCAGCTGCAGTTTGTGTTGCACAAATGTAATGGGTGGAAGGGCTGCCTCTCCCGCCGCCGCCGCCGCCCCAGGCAGACTAAGACCCCAGCGAGGGTGGCAGCAGCAGCAGGCAAGGCTTAGGTGAAGAGGCTGCCTATGCCACTGCTGCTGCCACCACTCCAGGCCAAGAAAGACCCCAGCGAGGTTGGCAGCAGCAGCCCAGGCTCAGGTGAAGGGACTGCCTCTCCCTCTGCCACCACAGCTGCCCTGAGCCAAGAAAGCCTTCGGTGAGGATAGCACTCGAGGGACTGGCTCACCTGCCACTGTTGCAGCCGCCCTGGGCCAAGAAAACCCTCGGCAAAGGCAGCATTGGCAGGCCAGGTTCAGGTGGAGGGGCTGCCTCCACTTACTGAATTACTGTGTTGCAAAATGATGCCTATCTAAAAAGTGTATCACTAACATGAAAAGTTTGGAAAGTTCTGGCCTAAAGAATGTAATTCATTTCCAGGTGACAGACTGCTAATGTTAACCTTTGAAGTCATCATTGGATAGTGACCAGAATGTTCAAAAGACTGTCTATTTCCATAGGAGCCAGACCACAAAGTGCACTTCTCACAAACGACATGGCTCCAAGCACTGCCATAATGAGAAGTGACGTGGTAGCAACCTAGGACCTTTTCTGTAGTGACAGCACTTAAACGTTCACATAAACTCCCCAGAGGTCCAACTACCCACCTCCCCTTAAGATATGAATTGTTTCTTTAGGTCTGCCTTTGCAGGAACAGGGAGAACATGGCTTAAAAAGGCCTTTCTATATTCTACATTTTTGGTGTTTTCCAACATAAATTTAGTTGGAATTGTGGTATATGGTATCCAGTGGATGTAAACATGCATACTGATAGATTCTCTGAAATGAAATATTCAACTGCAAGATTCTCTGAAGAGAAGAAACACAGGTTACTAGACCTTTAGTACAATTACTTTATTAATACATTCCTGCAAATTGATGGATGCTGAAGAGTACTCCCAGACATCTAGCTTTTACAAGTCAGCAATAGGCTTGTGCGGCCAAAATGGATATTTTTCTTTGTCCAGCCTAGTTTCAGGAAATGCCTCATGGTAATCATCAAGGGTCATCTGCTCAAAAGGTATCATGTTTCTAAACTTCTGAAGCTTGAAAAGAAGAAAGGATAACAATTACTATCATGAGAGAGCACAACATGCTGTAGCAACCTCTTTGTACTATGAAAATTGGCAGCTTACCTCCTTCTCATACTGAACAATACGATCTTTAGAGGCTTGTATATAGGAAGCAGCACTCTTGGCCTGCAAAAAAAAAACAAACTGTTCCATAACATTTTAGGGACATTCTGAGACACTGAAGTAGTTTGAGAAACTAGACTTAATTGACTCAAATTTTACAGTTCTGAAAAATACCCAATCCTGGGGTGAGTTTTTACCAATAGTTCAAAAAAGTCATAGTAGGACCTCTTTTTTTTCATTATACCACTCAACTGGCAATGCCCTCAGAACAGTTTAAAAATATGAAAACAAGCATCATCCATGAAGCCACATACATCAGTCCAAATGATGTTAAATTATTAGACTGTTAAGAACCAGCAATAAAACTTAAACAGTAAAACAAGGAGAATAAAAGGCAAGGAATGAATGCCTGCTGGGAGACGGACTCTTAGCCTGCCATCTGAGTGTTGTTACTGAAGATGCCAGGTGGTTCTCTTTGGGAAGGATGCAACAGAGTTTCACAATGGGCAGAGGGAGACTCTGCTTGACAAGCTTCTTTGGTAGGTGACTCACCTATTTAAAAAAGGTATCATTCTAAAAACAGTAAGCATTTGTATGATGTACTTATGAAGAATATATTATAACATTACCACCAAATGTAAATTCAGGGAACTGACTTTTTCCAGAACTCTACATTTTTTAACGTCTCGCTTGGGACAATGCATTCTATTTTCCCCAAGTGGGATGTGGGTACAGTAGATAGGACAATTCACACGGTCAGAAATACTGCACATGCTTTGAAATAACAGCTTTTACACAGTGGCTAGCAGGCCACTGTGTACATGTTGCCATATGTACACAGACAAACAAATGTCTATACAAGATATGCTCAATTCCTGTAATCTTTACGCTGTTTTTTAGAGGTAAAAGTATGACAAGAATCAGATATGGCATGCACACGTTCTATGTACAGTCCTCCCTCCACATTCAAAGGTTTAACCTTTGTGATTCTGATTGTTCACAAGGTGTGCGCATGCCTTCTCCCTGCATTCTCCTCGTCCCACTCCCCTGTGTCTTGCCACGCACCAAGAAAGAAGGCAAGCATGCCCAGGCAAAAGGCAAGGGAATGGGGGGAAGGTGTGTGCATGCCTTCCTTCTCTACCTCTGGTGCTCCCTGCTCCCACCCCCTTGCTTTTTGCCCTGATGCAGAGAACGTGTGTCAAGGCAAAAGGCAAGGTAATGGGGAGAAGGTGCACGTGTGCACCTTCCTTCTCTGCCTCTGGTGCTTCCCCCTCCCGTTCTCTTTGCCTTTGGCCCTGGCATGGAGAACATGTACTGAGGCAAAAGGAAAGGGAATGGGGGGAAGCATGCACGCACCTTCCTTCTTGTGCATGGTGTTCCCTCCTCCTACTCCCTTGCCTTTTGCCCAGGCATGGGGGAGGAAGGTACACATGCTGGGGCAAAAGGCAAGGGAAAAGGAGGGGGGAGCCCCAGAAGAGGAGGGGGGGAGTGTGGGGAGGAGTAATTTGTGGTTTTTCCCACCTTCATGAGGGTTCTGTGATTACCTCATATAGGAAACAGCAGGCACATTGGCCCTTTCCAACTGTATGAACTAGCCTAAATTGTATGAACTGCTATGTACAGCAGATAATTCCTCATATAAAGAGTTGTCTATGAGGGATAAGAATCCACTAAAACCAAACAAATAAGGAAACTGTATCTTCCTGACTTTTTGCCATATTTGAATTTTCAGTTTTCCTTTTCAGTACCAATCTAGCTTATTATAAGCTTGTTGCATCTGAGCAGAAGAAACTGGAAGGCCCCCATCTTCTTCAACAGAAACACAAATTCACACACACAATCTGAGGCTTGCAACCATTATAGTTAGAACTGACCCCACCAGTTTCACCATCCTAGCTGTGAAAAAACTCTGAAATAGAGGCATTCATCAGTGGTCAGATGAATGGTCACTGTCTATCCACATTGCTCATAATGGGATTTGTGGGAACCTGATCAAACAGTCAGGTTCAGCACAACCTGGTAAGATCCCCAGTGGTTGCTCTTGCACACATATCATCCTCATCCAGTCAAAAGGTGCCACATAACTGGACAAAGAAACAGATCACGTACAGCGTCTTGTTCTTGGGCATCTATCTTTGACGACTGGGTATCCACAGGCTCAGGAATCTTGAGCGCTTTAAACTGTGAAATTTGAGAAAACATAGATTTTAAACATGTCGCTTCCAATTCTGTCAATAGCACATTTGCAGACAAGAGTAAACTGTTCCCAAGCAGTCCTGCTTTCATCTTTCCTCTGAAACAGAGAGCTGTGGCATATGCTTTGCAGTTGTTACCCTTCCAGTTCACTAGCTTCCTCCCCATCCACTCTGAGAGAGCCTGATTAAAAACAAGGTCTCACAGAGATAGGAGTGAGCTATTGAGAATGGTACACAACATCAGTTGCTTTTGCTGAACAACCTTATAGGTGCTCATGAAAATGGGTTCTATAACCAACTATTACGAATGCAAAACAGCTGCAGATTCAATCCATAAAAAAAAAAGAATTAGGCATGTTCTATTTCAAAGCACAGAATTTAAATATTTAATGATCTTTATGTCATCAGCTTTATTTGAATGGAATTCTGACATGTTTTATTTTTCTGTCCTAAATACAGAGAACAGAAATCACAGAACCTGGAGACCAAACATCTAAGTTGTAATGCCAGCTATAAGTCCAAATTTGAAACTATCTCCTTTTAGCTTTGCACAAAATACTCAGACTGATCTTTAGTGGGGAGGAGAAGTGATTGAATTAATGCCTTGTTCCAAATAACTTTTTTTTCCATGCCCACACTGAGACAACAAATGTTTACTATTTCTTGTAATTATTATTTGATGGATCAAGATAGTAACATCTTGATATTATTTCAGAAGTACAGAAACCTTATCAGTTCATTCCCTTTTCCTCACCAGGTCACTCAACCTCAAATACCTTTCAGGTTCTTTTAACAAGTAATCAGAAAGAAATGGTAGCTAAATTGTAAGTTCATGATTTGGAATTTTAGTCTCAATTGCTTTGAGAGAGCAATCTAGTATAGAATTGGAGTACAATGCCACAAAAGTTAAAGTTTCAAAATCAACTGGTAACATTTAAAGAAAAAAAGCAACACTAAATACCCATAAAGAGACTATTAACCACGGAAAAAAGTAGTAAAATAACTATGATTACGGACAAACACACAGAGGAGAGTAAGGGCTATAATGGAGGATTGTACAAGGAATTCTTCTATTTTTCTCTTCCTATTGCCAAGCAAATGCCCAATAAATAAATAAAAATTAGTATCATTATTGACAACACACAGTTTCATAAGTCAGTAGCTGCTAGCGCTGAAGGCAAGAGAACAAAACAATGGCCCCAGATCAGAAAGGCATGGCTAGTTTCATGTAAATGCTTTACCACTCAACCACAATACTATTACCACAACACCCACTCATCTGTTGGGAAACACTATAATCAGTGTGCCATTTAGACTGTTTGGCATTCAGGCAGCGTCCATCTGAATTCAGAAACATGCGAAGTATAATAATACAGGCTCACCTTCTTCTCAAATTCATCCACCATGCCAGGTTTAGCAATTGTATTCTTGTAATAAGCCCAGTCGATAGCTGGGGGAGTCTCTGGCAAAGAAGCAAGCCTATTCAGAAGGAGGACAGTACATTAGAACTACAGGACATTCCAGACTATTGATACTTCTGCAACACTCTTTCATTCCCCTTGCCTCCCACCTATGAAAAGGTAATGAATGTTGCTAACTCTCTCAGTTATTCAGACTGGACTGTAAATGATTACCGTAAGACTGTCATCACACACAGTAACTACAGAGCCAATATTTTCATTATCATATTGCCTCTTCTTATAAACTGACTGAGACAGTTCTGCTAAACTGTGATAGGAGTTTGTATATTTTAAAGCAAACAAGCTCCAGTTATTACAAAACAAAAACAAAACCTCCAGCATGTGACAGCTAAGGTCTCATTCATGTCAGCATCAGATTTTAACCACACTGATGCCTACAGTAAAGGCCTATCTTCCTTCAAGACTAGAAGCATCGCTTCAAGACTAGAAGCATTTGTTCTAGAAGGAAACAAAAGAAAATTAACAGAGTCATCTTCAGTAAGCTGATCACTTATGTCAACAAGAATAATCAAAGCACAGAAATATAGTGTAAAAATGTAGTGAATAGTTCAGTGCTTAAAGTAACCTGTAAATACAGTAAAATGCCTTTTGTTCAATTCAGTAATACTAATTAACGTAACTAACAATGCTTGAAACCAGTCATCACAAATAAATACAACTGACCTAAGAAAAACTGGCCTCAATTCTACTGTTCTTCTATCCACAGTGTTCTTTTCTCACCAAGAAATACTTACTTTGCTGAAAGAGCATCGCTGCGTGTTTTCAGGGCAATAAACATGGGTTTCTGATTGGGAGGCACTCGTTCAGCAAACGCCACCCAGTCAACAGCTTTCAGAGCAGCTCTGCGGCCAGCCATTGTTCCCGTCTAGGAAAGCAGAAAGAGGACTAGGCAACAGGGTAAGAAAAACAACCATCTCATAGCACATTAGGTTACTTTTATAATAGCACATTTGCAGGATAGAAAAGACAAACGGACAAGAATAATAAGAACAAACTCTCAACTTTGGGTTTGCTTTTTTTTTCAGTCAAGCTATCACTGCAATCCAGTGCAGGCTTACCGGCCTTGGAGTAAACCTCATGAAATGACTTATAAACTACTGTACGTTGTAAAGGTTAAAACCATGCCCTCTCTTTCACACAGACCAAAAGGAGAAAGTCCAATTCCCCCCTCGGAAAAAAATAAAATAACTGTCAAGCTATTTCTGTGCCATAAACAATCATGCCAGGTGATCTTCCTTCTCTGATAGCCAAGGAGAAAATAGAGATGTAAGAGAAGTCAGGCCACTGCATACTCTCAGACATTAACCTCTACTTGACGTATACAAGGAACCGCCAAAGGGAACTTAACTTACAAAGCCTTATCTCAGAAAGGGACATTAAAAGGGCTCTTAGTAGGACTCAGTACCATGCAACACAGAAAGACCCAAGGGACGGCACAGACACGCAGTTCAGCCTGCTGGGGGCTGTTTTAAAAAAACCCGCATGCGGCCAACCCACCGGGGAAACCGGCTCCCTTTCTCCACTCACCTTCAGCAACCCTCTCCTCCCCGACCCAGCGCCCGCCGGAAGTCTCTTCGCGGAAGGGAACCCGACATTGACCAATCAACACGAAGGGTACCGGAAATACTCTAGCGAGCAGAGAAAGCTAGAGAGAGGAAAAGAGTAGAGAATCAGTTTTAAGTCTGGAGTGTAGAACCACAGAGCGCAAAAAAGGGATGATGCTGTTTTCAGTTGGAATCCTGGCTTTGGAGTTAGAATGTAATGAGGGGACAGCGGAGGAGAGATTCTTAGCTAGATTTACTTTTCATACTTGGCTGGATTTACTTTTCCTGCTCCCTCAGATGTATTTCGTGAACAATACACAGAGTATAGTATGTCACGATGGAGATTTCAAATGACTCCTAGAGTTTGGAAATATTTTAGAGTGCCTCAGCTAGCGTGATAACTTAGGCCAGCCCCTCCCGAAACGGCAAACCCCCAGGCTTCCATAGGATGGAGCAAGCGGAATAATAGCGCTATAACAGTCTAGTGCTAGGAAATGGCCTTACTGTGATGGCTGCGAGATTCCGAGAAGTATAGCCCAAAAAGTGATGCTTCTGTCTTAGGTCGAATTAATGTTCTTTCAGTGAAGCTAGTTTACTTGAAGCACTTGAAAGATTATGCAGGCGTTATGCAGATATGCTCATTTTATACACTAAGAAAAAATGTAGCAGGAGACAGGGTTCCGTGTCATTGACTGTATGAGCTTTAACCCGGAACGTTATTTCTCAAAACAAATAGATAAAAGGGAAAAAAGATAAAGAACGTGAGTATGAAAATGGCTACTGTCGCCTTTCGGATTGGGGATGGATTACCTGGTGCTTTGTGACCAAGAAAGTTGCAGGCAGGAAGGGCTGTCTTAGCTGCTTTGGCCCCAACTGTGTTGCTGCCAGCATTATCAACTACATCACAATTCCTTTTGCACCATGGCGTCAGGGTCCAATGACATCCAGAATGTCCTGCTCTTCATCCTCTGTTTTGGGAAGACTTTCACAACTGCATACATGTTGTCAATTCTGTCGGAGTCCCCTGTGCCATCACACCTCAGTGCCAGTGCCTCTTTAGTCAATGTCTTGGTCTTTGTTCAGTATACTGAACAGTATTATAAGTGTGAGTTTTGTTCAGTATACTGAACAAAACTCACACTTATAATCAGGGGACTCGGTTATCAGCTCCTCAGTTATACAGTGAATTTCTGCCCAAAACTGTCCTAAAGGACAACAACCTTCTTCTTCTTGTCTCCCCCTGTTTTCCTGTAGCCTTCCACTCTGGAAGTAGGGCGATTCAGGGCTTTTCTAGCTGTAATGAACACAGAATAGGCATCAGAATCAGTCTTCTACACACGGTACTGAGACTAGTAATTCCATTGAGTCCCCTACACAAACTACAGCCAGAAAATACCCCAATTTCTCCTGCTTCGTGGGCAGGGCTATAGTGTTGACTGCATGGTGTGTGGCCCTGCAAAGTAGTATGTGATGCTGTTGAGTGGACCAGAAAGAAGCCTCTTTGTGGTACCAGCCTCCAGATTCTGTGCAGAGGAAGTAAAAACTTAGAGTAAACCCTTAAATTAGGTAAGCGCCTGCATTTTTGCCTTCTGGCGTTGAACTGCAGCTTCTGTCAGACTGCATCACTGGCTAGGGCGGACAGATCTTTTAACCCAGCAAGAGTTTTAATTCAGAAAAAACATTCCTCACCCCTGAACATCGCAATGCAATTATCTCTCCCTCACTAACATGCATACTTAACTTGTGACACCGCAAAGGAGACCTGAGTCTTCAGCCCCTTATTAGAAAGATGTCTTCAGGCTACTTGCTGTCTACCTCCTTGGTCAATGCTGTTGGCACATACCTCCATTTACAGTATGTGCATGATACTAGACTACACTACACACTTTACCAGAAATGGGAAGCACATGGCTCTACAGATTTTATTGGACTGCAGTTGCCACTAGACCTGGTCATCATAGGCAATGGTGATGTTGAGGGATGATGGGAGTTTCAACCTAGCAACATCTGGAGAGATGCACATTCCCCAGCCTTGCTGTAAACCATCATGAACTTCAGAGTCTCTTGTCCTTCCTCTTTTTCCCCAATAACGTGCAATATATGATGGACATAACGGAATAAGCCATTTTTCTCATTTCACAATGCAGGACAGCAGGGATTTTAAAAATGCAACCAAGTTTTGTATGTTTCCTGCCCTAAGGACAGTGAGAACCAGAATGGTGTAGTAGTTTGAGCATTAGACTAAGACTCTGGAGACAAAGGTTGAAATCCTTACTTGGTAATGGAAACCACTGGGTCACCTTGGGCAAGTTGCACTCTCTCAGCCTCAGAAGAAGGCAAAGGCAAACCTCCTCCGAACAAATCATGCCAAGAAAATCCTGTGATAGGTTTCCCTTAGGGCCACCATAAGTGGGAAACCACTTGAAAGCACAGAACAACAACAACAGCAACAACAACAGACGGTGAGTTTTTGCTGGGGAAGATAGACCCTACTGCTAAATCACATCTGTTAGACTCCTGTTTGTTACAGCCAACTAGATTAGAGCCACTGGTTATATTGTTGAAGTCAACACGAAGATAAATCCAACTAATTCAATCGTTATGCTCTAGTCAAGACTAACAAGAGGATTTAGATCACTATCTTATAAGTTACTGTTACCATCTCTCTAATGAGAAAGCACGGCCACCGACAAAAGTAACATGAAGTCCCGCCCCCATGTCGGGGAAAATGCGTGCCTCTAATTTTTTTTGTGTTTATGGTACAATCAGGTTAGGTTAGAAAGGTGTTTCTTTGCTTCCTTCCAGTTTCTATGTGGGGCTTTTCCCAATCTTATTCTCGCATTGTCGAAAGTACACCGTCGTCCCAATCCAAACATTTCTTCATTTTAATAAGTCGGTGTTCCACTGGGTTGCCTCCAGCAGTGTAGCTCACGTAGGGGCAGGCTGAGACAGACGCTGTCTCAAGAGGTCAAAGGGAAGCAGTGTTTCACGGGGAGTTGCTGGTGACCCGGAAGTGCTTGTCCATCCCGGAAGTCCGGCTCTCCTGTCAGGAGGGACCAGGGTGATGGCGGCCGAGTCCCGCCGGGCTCAGCTTCGGTTCCTCCGCCCCGGCCGCTGAGCTGGAGCGGGCGCTGCCTGCGAGAGTGACCGCCGTTCGCCCGAGGAAGAAGCCGGAGCGGAGAATGGCGGAGTTGGCGGCGGGGGAGGGGCCGCCGCGAGGCCGCACTCCCAGTCCGCTCCCGGGGCCTCCCAGTCCTCGCCCGGCCACGGCGCCCGCCTGCACGACCCGCGGCCCGGAGACCCCGGAGCCTGACAGCCGGGCTGGGCCCGGGGCGGGAGGCGGCGGCGGCAACAGCAGCAGCAGCAGCGGGGGCTCCAAATGGGTCCGGCTCAACGTGGGCGGGACGTACTTCGTGAGTACCCGCCAGACGCTGTGCCGGGAGCCCAAGTCCTTCCTCTGCCGCCTCTGCTGCCAGGAGGGGCCCGAACTGGGCTCGGACAAGGTGAGCGGCCGCCTTGTTGAGCCCCCTTCCTCGGGATGCCTCCTGGGGCGATTCTAAGGGCCTTTCCGCACTACGCTGTTACAGTGCTGTTATCCCACTTTCAACATCCTGTAGAATCCTGGGGTTTGTAATTTAGGGAGGGGCCTTTAGAATTCTCAGCCAGAGAGCTCTTTGGCCTCAGGAAACGACAAACCCCAGGATTCCACAGGATGTTGAAAGTGGGATAATAGCACTATAACAGTGAAGGGCAGAAATGGCCTAAATGTCCCCACTCCTACGGATCCGTGAGGAAAGCAAGAAGCCCCTTTTCGTTGTCCCTAGGGGGAGCGGGCATATTTATCCATTAGTCCGAGAGAGAAAAGGTTTCGCAGAGTTCCAGGTTTCCTTGTTTCCTTACGGTTTGCCTAGCCAAAAAGGAGTGGAGAATACTGATATAAAATCCAGTAGAGTCCATTTATATGAGGAATGGGCAGATTCCAGACTCACTTAATCTAGTTTGTTTTTCTCAAGAACCCCTAAGGGTCAGCATTTGCAGTGAGGTATAAAAATGTCTTAAGGTGTTATGGAAGAAGCCTCTGTACACATATTCAATCCAGTAATTTATATGAATTACTAGAATGAGAGTGTGGACGAAAATCCTTTCCTCTGTACCTTTTTTTTCTCTTCAGATTTGTTTTAGTGGCATAATATCTGGGGAGAAAAACTTTTTGATGACACTCATTAAAAGGTTGGGTATCAGAAAACTTTCTTAATGTTCTGAAAGTCATCTGGAGATTTTCTTGTAAATGCAGATGCACTTTCCGCCCACCCCTGATCTAGGCTGTATGACAGCACGAGCAGGTATCCACTTTTCCATAAAACATTGGAACCCCTATCCGTGGCCATAAAGCATATTGTTTTGTAGTTTATGTTCTTGTGTATCGAACTTTTTTTTTTTTTGATGCTTGGACAAATGGATGGACATAGGTAACTATTGCCAGGTGTTATGTTTTCTACAGGGTAGGCCTGGTCTGTGTATATAATTCTGTCAACTACTCTCATAACCTTGATGTTTGCCTGCTCTTAAACTTCCACTGAAAACGCTAGCTAAATACAGGCAGTTATCTACAGTCATGATTTATCATAAGTACTGCTTCACTTTGTTTCTCTCTTTTCCTGATGTTGCTTGAGTGGAGTGGGTAGGCTTGGGAAGCAAACCATATGTATGTTCCCTTACATATGGCTTTTGGAGTATATCCTTGCAGTCCAAGGTATTTCTTGCTTCCCACACCCTAAAAACTAAATGTAAAATCAACTTTGTCTCTAGTGGGATTGGGGAACCTGTGAGCTCTTCAGATGTTGTTGAACTGGAGCTTTGAACAATGCTGAACGTTGGCAGTGCTACCGGATCCACCCGCGTTTATAGGGTTACGAGGTTGACAGACCTGGCCTCCAGTATAGCTGTACATTAGTGAAATAAAGATTGCATTTTTAAAAAAAATCAATATTTATAATATATGGCAGCTTGTCTAACTCCCATCTTCAGTACTGTACTTAAAAAAGTGTGCTGAGTTAAAGTCTACTTAAGCAGAGTGCTGGCTTTCAACAAATAATTGCTGGTAATATTGAAATACTGTGGAGGATTGTGAGTGTCTGGTAAAAGATCTTGCTTAGGGCAGTTTTATGGAACAGAGTTTTAATTTGAAAATAAGATGCTTTAAAATACTGCTTGATTGAAGGCATGCATATACAATTTAACCATGGGGGAATATTTGATCTGTTTTCCTTCATTATAGTTTTTGTGTAGTGTGGGTCCTGTACACTACAGACGTAAGTCTCATTGGGTTCAACTGGGCTTATCCCCACTTAAAAGTGTATAGAACTACATCCTTAATGATTTTTGAAAAATGTGTTGAAGCTACTAGCAAAAGGAATTGATTGCACTACATTGTTTCTTTGCTTTTGAAGTGTTGGTTACTAATACTGTAAAATACTGGTGTGTTTCCTTTTGTTTAGAATTACATTTGCTTGACACATGAGAGATCTATAATTTGGAGTGACAAAACTAATTTTAAAAGTCCAGGGAGGGAGTGGTAGTGTTCATGGTTTCCCAGTCCCTCATTTTTGATTCCTGTTCATAACGATGGTAAAAATTTGATAAAAATATGAGACTTGCTACTGCCATTGTGAGCTTAAGAATACTTTATTTCTAATATATATGCGTATGATTATTTAACTGGGTGTAATGCTATTATGGGGGTGGAGGCTTACCTGCATCATGTCATATAATAACAAAAATTCAGAAGTACGGGCTTCCTGCTATCCAGTGATGCAGAACCTTGGAATCCTGCAAGGTCTTTTTTCTTCCCACTCACCATCACTATTTCATGTCCTCTTCACTCAGACCATACACTATAACAATAACGACTCTCAAGTCTAACATCTGTCTATTATGGATGATCCAGGGTAGATTCAACTGGTTAAGTGGAGCCTACTTATTTTATTGAGATTAATGTTTTGTTTTGTTTGATAAGAACGAAATTCCCATTTTTATGGCACTAGCTCCCACAGCAAAATATCTTTATTTTCCTGAGTTGGCCTTTTCAGCATCAGACTCTGACACTGGTATATTTCCAACAGGATGAAACAGGGGCATATCTCATTGATAGGGATCCCACATATTTTGGTCCAATCCTGAACTACCTCCGGCATGGAAAACTCATAATAAACAAGGAATTGGCGGAAGAAGGTAAGAAGATAGGATTGCAGTGTTTAGTTTAAGTTTGGCAAAAATATAAAGCAGTCTGTATCTTTGAATACTAGAAGTATAATTAATTTGAATGCTAGAAGTATAATCTAGTATAATAATATTAGAAGTATAATTAAATAAAATTAGATATGCTTAAGCCCACTAATTTCTTATTGTGCATGTTTCTTTTTATGAGAACATGGTGTATTTTAGACAGAAAAAAAGAAGCAAGGGAGAGGAAACATCCAGTGGAAACGTAGGTAAATGAAAGACGGTCTCAGGATGTATAATTTAAAAAAAGAATACTTTGGAGTGCTTTGGCCAAGAGAAGAGTTGTCTGTGTCTGCGTGCCTCTTATTAACATATATGAAATAAAGTCTATAAAGGTGATTACAATAAACAAAATTACACATATATAAAACAGGACTATTTATATAGTTAACCAGTTTGAAAATCTGCCTGGAGAACAGTTTCCAGCCTTGAAAAAGACAAGTTGAATTGTCTTGAATCTCCAAGTTATTCTAGTTTTCTTTTTCTGGGACAAGGGGGGGACATATACAATGCAGTTGTAACAGAGGTTTTTCCACATTTCTATAGCACATTTTTTTAGTTCTGCTTTACTCTTAACAAAATGATATTTTGGTAGCATGTCACATCTGTGGATTTGTTGATGAGTTGGTGGGTTAAAATGTACATCTGCAAATGTTGCTGTATTTAGAGAAGTAAAATTTCTTAAAATTTTTAAAGCCTGGGGGAATGTTTCCCTTTTTTTTGGAAAAAAACTGTTATTTTCAGAAAATTTGGGGGGGAAAAGTGATACTAGGATAATTTACAGATTGACAGTCACTTTATTACTTTAGGAAAATAAATTGTATAGACAATATGATAAAATTCAATTTTGTTTGGCATAAAATTGTCATGTTTGTTATATCAAAAGTACATTTCAGTCAGCAGTTGTTACAAATGGTAACAATTTGTAAAAATTGTTTGTTCCCTTTGTAAAAAAAATTTTTTTGTTACAAATTGAGCAGTTAGGTCTCAAACTCAAACCCTTTGCTATGTTATTGGGAGCAGGCAGAAAACAATAAAAAAAAGAAACTATCAACTTTAACAAAATAGAGAGAACTGTTTTGTCTCCTCTAGTCTTCCACAGTGCCAGGCAGACATAAGCCATTAATTCCCATAAAAAAGAATTAGAGTGGGATGCCAGGACCAGGAATTGCGATGATCAGATACTGCCTGGTGACTTACATTGAAGTCTCCCTTTTATTTAGTCTTTAGAAATAATTTGGGAGAGAGTAAGCACATCTTGTCTTAAATATTATATTCATCATTCTTAAAAAAAAAATCCAAAACCCCATTTTCCTTATCCAATTTTTATCAAAAATTTTATTTTTGCAGGAGGACGGTTTTTGAAAAAATGGAGGGGAAGCTTTTTTTTTCTGATTTTTTTTCCAGTTTTTTTCAGGACCTTCACTTATCTAACCATATTGTAGAAATGTCGTAGTATGACAGTGTTGAGGGGGAGGCAGTGTGGTGTTTTTTTTCCTAGCATTCTTCCCTTTTCAAGGTTAGCAATGACAAGCCAACTGTTTTCTGGTCCCATTCCTAGGTGTGCTAGAAGAAGCTGAGTTTTACAACATTGCATCTCTAGTGCGGCTGGTGAAGGAGCGAATACGGGACAATGAAAGCAGAACTTCTCAAGTAAGAAAGAAGAGACGCATTTGTGGTTTGGCCAGTCATTATTTTTTGATGTCACTTTCCCTGAGTTCTCTTAGTTGCAGTGTGATAGAAGGCAGAGTGATTTTCTCTGTTCCTGTAATTGGCACAGAAAGAAAGACAGAGTGCAACATCTTCGTGGTGGTGTTGTCTATTTAAAAAAAGAGTGAGGAGGGAGAAGCCACTCTTTGCTTTCTTCTCCCAGGTTCTCCCAAGCAGAAATCAATGGACAATCCCCTCCACAAAACCTAATACTGGGCAAGTATATATATAGAGGGATGCTTTTTCAAGATTGAGGTATATCTTGCACTTGGATTTTGATGCTCAGTGTACTTCCCCTGAAACTGGTGTTTTATGGCTTCTGTGTGGTGTTCCCGACAGTAGTTTAAGTTCTTTGGTTTCTGGATGGGCCCTCATAGGGCAGGTTGTTTCCTTTGATGGGGCACTCACAACAAACAAGCAAACAAATAGAGCTATGGACCCTATGGAGCCTGGTCTGTATTTAGACGTGTGTGTGTGTGTATAAAAAAAAAAACTATAGAGTGTATATAAATAGCAGATTTTGCTGCAGAGTAAAAAGAAAAAAAAATAACCGTGGGCATGTTTATATGTTTGTTGTATGGGAGCGGAGTTAATTGCTCTTCCATTTTCTTTCAAAGTGAAGGAAGGTTGAAAATTTCTTGCAGCATTGGGGTTGATAGGTGGAACATGCACATGTTTCAAAAAACGTTGCTTGTTTTCCAAGGGAAAAGGTTTGAAACCAAAAGACCTAGAGAGCTTTCCATGTTATTTCATCAGAAACTAAGTATGCTTCACTTTCTCTGGGTAGTGCTCATGTTAAACAGAAAGCAGTAGGCTACATGCTGGGTGCCGAATTTTGATGACCGGACGTGCTGTTCAAACTTGGAATGTTAGGAAGAAAGACCAGCTAGATCACCTCTCTGCCTTTCCCATTGGTTCCGTGTTATGTTTTAGTTCATTTGAGCCACCTAGATGCTTTTCTGGAGTCTCAACATATACTGCTGTTAGATGCAGTATGCCTGTACAATCTTGCGGCCTGTCATCCAGGCTCTAGCCACATTACGTCTCTGGGCTGTTACTGGTTTTTCTGTTTCCAGAAAAATCCTGCCATATGCATTCATCTGTTTGATGATCAGGGGTGGCTAGAAGTGCTCATTTATACTTTTTTTAGAGGTATGTTTTCCCAGAAATCAACAGACACTTCGTGAGTTTACCTTAATTTTCTTGCAGCTAAGCCATAGATGAATTCCCTTTTTTAGCAAGGAGTCATACTTAGCAAAGTCAAAATTCAAATTTCTGGTTTGTTAATTGGTGTTTGCTTTGGATTTCAGGGACCTGTCAAGCATGTATACAGAGTCCTGCAGTGCCAAGAGGAAGAGCTCACTCAGATGGTGTCCACTATGTCCGATGGATGGAAATTTGAACAGGTATCCCACAATAGTAATTATTTCTATATTGAGAAGATGGGTACAGACTGGGCACCTGTCATGGCTTATCTGTCACCCTTATTATTTGCTCTTGACAGGAAAGGGACTTTAAGTTCATCATAAACATATTCTGTATTTTCCTTGCTGCCTTTCTAGAACCCAGAAAATATGGGATTTCTAATAAACCATAAACTGTACCCAGCCTTCTTGTCCCTGGGGAGAGGTCTGCTGCCAGGCCCCCTAACAGATACTGCTGTTCATCTTGTGATTCTGAGACCTGACCTCATTTTATTTTATTTGTCTGTTAATTGATCTTATTTAAACCTCTTTTAATCTACCTGCTAGGCAACATGCAATCTATTAAAAGTGTAATTTTTAAAACAGTGGTTCTTAACCTTTTCTTTATTAGGGAGCTGCTTCAAGTCCCCGAGACTTAACTCAAGATTTAAATATTTAAATTTAGATTTTAATATTCAAATATTCCTATTTATTTATTTATTTATTTATTTATTTATGGCTTCTGGAGATTATGATTCAAATCCCCACTCAGACACTGGGTGACCTTGGGAAAGTCACATTCTCTTAACCTCAGAGGAAAGCAAAGGCAAACCCTGTTTGAATAAAACTTGCCAAAAAAAACCTGTGATAGGTGCACTTTAGGGTTGCTGTAAGTCTGAAGTGACTCGAAGGCACACAACAACAAAGTGCCGCTGACAGCAGGAGGTTCTTTCTAGCCATCCGATCTCTTCCCTTTGAAACTGATCTTTGGCAACCCTAAAGCAAACCTGTCATGAGGGTTTTCTTGGCAAGATTTGCCTTTCTTTGAGGCTTAGAGAGTGTGATTTGCCGGAGGTAACTCAGTGGGTTTCCGTGGTCGAGTGGGGATTCGTATCCTGGTCTTCAGAGTCATAGTTTGGGTATGCACACGTGCCTGCTGCTGTGTCCCTTTCTTCAGGGAGGCAGTGGCAGGAATATCTGCGTGCACACCCAAACTGCTCCCTTATTTGCAAACAATGGAGCAGTTTCAGCACCCATGGCCCCTCCCCACTGTTATGTCCCTGTTGCTACTGCTGCTGTGTGTGTCTAGTGCCAGGGCTTTGCTGACCCACTGTGAGGGTTCCACAGACCCCCAGAGGTCCCTAGACCCCAGGTTAAGAACCACCATTTGAAAATATAACAGTGATACAATGGCTAAAGAAGCAGAATATACAGTAGGCCCTTCACTTTCTCAGAGGATAGGGAAACAGAACCCCCACAAAAGTGAAAAAAACTGCGAATAACTGTGGGTGCCCTACTTGTGCCATTGGGGCGCAGGAGAGAGCCAAGTGGGGAAAGGGCTTCCCGGCTTGGCTTTCTCCTTGATCCTGCCCACGGGATCCCAATTGCATGGGTGGGGAGGGTCACAGGAGAGAGCCAAGCAGGGAAAGTACTTCCCTACTTGCATTTCTCCTTGCTCCCACCATCGCAATCGCGCAAATGGGGGGGGGGGGTTTGCAGGGAAGAGCCAAACTAGGAAAAAACTTCCTTGCTTGCCTTTCTCCTCACTCCCACCCCTGCAATCATGTGAGTGGGGGGAGGGGCAGGAAAGAGCCAAGCAAGGAAAGAACTTCCCTGCTTGCCTTTCTCCTCTCCTCTCTCCCACCCCTGCGATCGTGTGAGTGGGGGTACGCAGGAGAGAGCCAAGTGGGGAAAAAACTTCCCTGCTTGCTTTTCTCCCCATCCGAGCGCATGAGTGGGGCGGCGTGCAGAACAGAGCCAAGTGAGGAAAGAGCTTCTTCGCTTGCCCTTCTCCCCTCCCCCACCTGCGGGATCCTGATTGCACAAGTGGGGAGGGTTGCAGGAGAGAGCCAAGCAGGGAAAGAACTCTCCTGCTTGCCTTTCTCCTCACTCCCACCCCCGCGATTGCGTGAGTGGGGGGGGGGCGCAGGAGAGAGCCAATCGGAGAAAGAGCTCTTTCTCCACTGGCTCTCTCCTGTACCCCCCCACCTGCACCTTCTGTCACTGCCCAGGGCGCACCCGTGCCACTGGCAGCAGCGGAAGGAGGGCGGGGAACAGGTGATCACCCACCCTGCACCTTCTGTCTCCTGCCCAGGACATGCCCACAGGGGCAACAGTGGCAACGGCAGCAGAAGGAGCGCAGGGAAGGGGTGATCGCCCACCCGAAACCTTCTACCGCCCACTGAGGGTGTGTCTGCAGAGGCGGTGGCAGCGGAAGGAGCTCAGGGAAGGGGTGATCGCCCTCCGTGCACCCTCCTGCCTCTGCCCAGGCCAGAGAATGGGAGGAGAAGAAGGGAGGGGAAGTGGGCACTTCGTGAATAATCAAATTTGCGAAAGTGAGACCCACGAATGTGTAGTGAGAACTGTACATCCAAGATAAAACTGTTAGCAAATATTTCTTTTGAGCAATTGACAGACCTCTTTTTTTAATCAGTCAATCACCAATGTAGTTTCTTAAAAATATTGCCCCTGTTACCACCAGTGGAAAAAAACCCTGTTGTGAATCCTCCCACTTCCTGAATTAGGAAATGGACATAAAACCTGAAAGAAAAAGGTTGTTTTTTATATATCTGTAAGAACACTTATCATTGATGGTATTGTGGGATAATTTTTTGTCCTAGTAGCAAAATAGTTTCTGCTGAAAGAAATGTCACCAATGAAAAGATATTTTCATTTCATTTGGATGCTTCATATTTCCCTCCTTTGTGCACCATCCACTGGTTTTATTATTCACTGCAGATGTAACAGTGGGGTGGGAGGGCTTATCTGTCAAATGCTGCGAATATATGATGGTTCTTTGGTTAACACATTTGCTGTCAGTTCTAAGTTGGTGAAAAAGTTGTCCCACTACATTTTGTGGAAATGTGGTTCAGCCGGTGTGGTTACCACATTGTAATAAAGCTGAGCTTCCTATGGCGTTGAAAAATTGATTTTGGCCAAGACTCCCCCTCTTTAGACTGTTAGATCTCAGAATGTTTTGTGCAATATAGTTAATATGTTTCTTTTCTCTTAATAAACTGGAATTATTATTTCAGATTGGAGTGTGTGTGCGTGTGTGTTTTTGTATATTTCAGAGAGCCCCTGAAGGTCTATAACTGACCTTTGTTGGAGACAAAGATACTAGGACAGATGACTTTTTATTTTGATCCTATAATGTTTATCACCTACTGCTGCTTTTAATAATTGCATTTTCTCCATTTACTCTTCCATCAGCTAATCAGTATTGGATCTTCCTATAACTATGGAAATGAAGACCAAGCAGAATTTCTCTGTGTTGTATCCAGAGAGCTCAATAACTCTACCAATGGCATCGTCATAGAGCCTAGTGAGAAAGCAAAGGTGAGGAATCTATCCTTCAGGATTACATTAATCTTTTTAATGTGAAATAAATGGAATAAAATAAAATGCAGCTTCCTTTTCGTAATGTGAAGTGTGTGGTTTCTGATCATTTGAGTTTTGACAAAGGATATTACAGTGTATACTAACTGCAGTGCACTGCTATGAGAAAAATCCAGTGACCACAGCTGATATTTCTTAGTGCATCAACCATCTGTCTTGCAAAATATTTCAAAAGGAAACTCTTTTGAGTTCTCTGCAGTATGTTCCTCAAATGGACAACTCTAGAAGGGGTTCCCATTTTTATTTTTCTCTGTTACATTTTCTTTGATATTTCTGAGAGAATCTCAGGTTTTAAATGCTTATAGTTCAATTCTGTATATGCCTACTGAGAAATTAATCCCACTGAGTTCTGCCAGGTTTGTTTGTAGGCAAGTATATGTAGAACTGAAGCCTTAAGTTCAAGAAAGCCAATTTCCTGTCTGGTACTGCCATGCTTGTGAATTTGGAAAAAAAGAACATATCTCCCTTTTTTAATGTGGATGTAATAATCCTTGCATAAGAGAGTTGTTAGTAGTGATCCCGTAAGTAATTGTTACAATATTTTTGCAATAGCCTCTGTTCTTAAATGTAATACTGATGCTTGAATCTGAGAAGTTACAGGGCATACAAGAGAAATTCCAGGGAAAGGTTGTGGATGTGGTTGTAGATATTGGATAAGTTATTTGTTGTTCTATTGTAGGAGCAACTTAAGGGGTTCTGTAATCCAGCATTTTGAATGAAAAGTTCCCAAAAGACTACCTTGTAAAATAGAAGCTTATAGTCTGTTACGAAATACAGCTAAAGTACTGAATATGTAGAAAGCAGGAAAGACCAAGATTTTTACATAGACAAACAGACTCAGTTGTCAAAGTGCGGCAGAAATGTTCCTTGTAGATATCAGAGGTGGCATGCCCCATTTCTCCTCTTCTGCGTTTGACAATACAGGTTGACTGTGCCTTATGCAAAATGCTTGGGACCAGAAATGGTTCATATTTCTGATTTTGAAATACCTGTATATTTGTATTTCATATAAATAAAACACAGTACTGTACAAGAGATCTCCAGGGAGCTTGCAAATGAACAGGCAGAAACGCTGCGACTACCACTTTGCACCAACCAACAGAGTTGATCCCCAGCGTTTCACAGATCCTTGTTTCTCTCTCCAACCTTGTGTCTTTCCCCAGCCGCACATCTCGTTTGTTTACTGTTTGTGTTATGTATGCAAGGCTGGAAAGAGACTGAGGTTCTGAGAGACAAACAAGCAGAAATATTGCCACTACCACCTCAAAGGCAGAAACAGGCAGCTGGTAGGAAAACATTTTAGTTATTGTAGGTTTCCACAGTTTGGATTTCCGGATAAGTGAGACTTAACCTGTAATATATAACCTAAATAAGGGGTTCTTTTACACAGCAGTTAGTATAGTCAGTTTCCCATGGTTGCCAGCTAACTTTTAAATTCCTGTTTCTGTTTTCCCAGATTCTTCAGGAGCGAGGATCACGGATGTAGTCCTAGCATCTACTTTAAAATTCCCAGATGTCAAAAGGGCAACCTAGCTGGGCAGAGCATTTCTCCTGCAGTCCAACCTTGCTTTTGTACAGTAATCAAACTAACACAAAGCAAAGCTGAGCCTGTCCTGCCAATGGAGAATCAATCAGTCCTGGTAAAATACAAAGGCTCGTCCCACCCAAGTTAACAGCAAGCAAAGAGGAAAGAAGAGAATCTTCCAGCCGGATAGCCCCTTTGCCCCACTATTTTTTTCTCCTTCTGTCTTGGCAATAGTGTGGCTTTTAACATTTTTGTTTAATTTTATTTGGGGAGGGAGAGCTCTTTAGAGCCTTTTGTGTGAGGGCTGCCCAGATTCTTGGGCCCTTTAAGTTATCCCAGGCATGGACTAATGATAGGTGTTTGGTAAAGCAGTGCCATTTAATGTTTCAGTTAGGGAATTTGTCCAAAGTAGATTCATCCAGATCTGATGAAAATGGATTTAGAACAGAAAGTTTAAAGCAAAAACATTCCCTTCTCCCATTTAAGACTTTTCCATTTTTGTTTTGGTTTTATTACAGGCTAAGATACCTGTGTGTTGGGGAACTTAAAAGTATTGGGGGGAGCTATTATGTGCACCTGGGGCCTTGGCTGAAGGGTTTTTCTTCAGATAACACTAAGAATATCAGCTGTAGGCATCTCTAACATTGTGGTATGGTCATCACTCTTCATGCATCTTACAATGTCTGGTTACCCCAAGTTTTGGATTCAGTTGTATTGTCTCATTTTCTCAGTGTCAGAGGAGGATAGGGATGGGACTTGTGTCCTCTTTCTAGTGCCAGAGCTTGGAATCTAGTCCTTTGGCTTAGTCTAAAGTTACTCTTTGATCTGGAGGATTTGTTCCTGCCAAGTTCAGCTTTGCCTTGTCTTTGTCTTCAACAGCATGAAATGATCCCCTTGTTCTCTTGCTGTCCTGCACTGAAGCAGGTTTTCTTTTGTATTCTAGTCATTTTAGTAGGCTTTTACAACTCTTATCCAATACATCCTGGGACAGAGTCCCTTATTTACACATGGTGATTCTGTGCTTGCATCTCCCACCTCCCTAATTGTATCACCTTACCCAAATAATTTAGGGGCATTGCACAGGTTGGGGAGGGGGGTGGGGAGGGGAAGGGAAGGGAAGGGAAGGGTGGTGATGAAAGTTGCCAAACTGTTGTGATGTTTCTTGTCCAAAGTGGTGTGTGAACTTCTGTAAACTTTTTTTCCCTTTGGAATGCCTTGAATGGACGTGAAAATGTTGTGCCTCTCTTGAATTCTAATCTTAGCCAAATGGGACTCGCTGATCTTGTCAGTGAATTTGTGCCATCCCTGGTCAGTGAAATGTCCTCTCCTAGTTGTTGGTAAATGGAATCCCTTAAGCGTTTGCTGCATGATACCTCCCTTCTGCATCTTGGCTTTGTTCCTTGTCAGTCATCTTTGGCTTCTGGGCCTTTGAGTTAAGCCCCAAATATATTGAACCAAAGTTTCAGAGAAACTGAAATGCTTTGGTCTTTCCCCCAGGCAATAATCAAAGCTCCCATATTAGCCTGCGATCAGAAGAGGATCCCTTTATTGCAATTGGTGTGTTTGGGATTTCCCATTAAGGGATTTTACTCTATGTCTTTTTCGTGTTTTATGCTGTGGTTAAATGAGGCTTCCCATTCTGTTTCTTCCGTAATCAACATTGAGGGTGAGGGCTGGGAAGGACAATGTATAAAGTGTTACGGTGGGCATAGAAGACATTCGCCATGGGCAAAGCAAAGGAATTTAATGAAGTTTGGCATCAGTTTCCCCCTTTCCCTGCATCCTCCATTATCCTTCAGTGTTTCTGTGCATTTTTCATACAGCATCCTCACCAGTTCTGCCAACATAATCTCCAGTGAACTTGTGGTTGATTAAGATTGGAATAACACATGCTAGTTCAGTCTGTGTAAAAACAGACTGTACCAAAGGTCTTGAAGTCAGTGAACTGGCTGTTGAAATTCAACTGGCTCCATAGCATGTTAAATTAATCCAACTTTCTTGTCCTGCTCCACCCTTCCTGTTTTAATGTGTTGCTATTGGCATGGTTAGACTATATGTCTCGGCTGGATTTAACTAACACTGTGATGTGTACATAAACTTCTTGAGTATCTTGTACGTTCAGATGTTGTTAGTGTATGTGCACAACTGCGAAATAACCAGGTGTGTGTGTGTGCTGTGAGGAAATAAAAGAACCACCAACTTATGGCATTCATGTATGCCCTCCTAATCTCTCCTTCTAGGGGAAGAGGAGAGGGTGACTTGTTGGTGGTGTGGACTAGGTGAAAGAAAACAGGCTGATAATGCCAAGAATAGCTGCCATTTCCAACATGGCCTAACCCAACTCATTCCCTGCCTTGCTGGGCACGTAGCAGTGTTAGGTTTGCTTGGAAGGAGACTTTACTGTGTAGCTTTAGTTAACCAAACTGAATACCTCATTTCTTTATTTTTGGTCACCAAAAACACCATGCATGGGGAAGCCCCATTAGAGGAGTGCCTGATGTCAGAATAACAGACTGGATAAAAATATGCTTTCTTTTGCCCATATTGTGCCATTGGGAACAGCTCCATTTAAAATTAGGAAAATCAGGGTGTGAAAGGAGCTCTAATTGGCAGGGTTGGAGACTGTTTGGTTAACAGCAAAGTTGGAACTAAACTGAAAAAAAAAGTGTCTCCACCTGGTAAATGGGCAATCCTATTGTATAAACTCCACTTGCTGCTGACAGCTAGTAAGAGGTTTTCAGTGGGTTCAGTCCTTCACTGGAACGCAACTGCCTTCTCCTTCCCTTCCCATGTTAAGTACTCTCAGTTGAAGTAATTAAGCTTGTTGAGACCCTCCCTGGAGTGGTGAGCTGTATAGCTGGAGATAGAAACAGTATTAGGGATTGGGAAAGCTGTTGGCTTTCCTAGCATAAGGGCTTGAAATCCAGCTGTGGAATTCTTTCCATTCCAGCTCATCTACCTGTGGTATTCTTTTCCCCATCTTGAGATGCATCTTCAGGCCCTGTTAATCTCAAGAACTGGCTTCCATGTCTTGCATCAGTTGAATCTCTGCCTTTATAGCAACAGGGCTTTTCCTTCCGTTTGCCTTGACTCAATCAACACTTTCTCTCCTAAGTTAAAGCTGGAAAAAAAATTAAAGTTTCAGTTTCCCCTGTGGAAAACAGTAAATGGAAAGAGAAGCAAATGGTAGGATGGGTACTCATCTGAGTGATTTGCATCTCTTGAGGTTTTCTTTAAGTCATTCGCTAGCCCCTGGGGACCAGTAGCAGGTCCAGTTTCCCAGCGGCCAGTTGTTCCGTTACAGCAAGGTTGGAGCTAACCTTCTCTTAAAAGTGTCTTTGTTTCTGAACATTTTTAATCAATTTTTCTCAGGGGTGACTGAGTGGTCCGAGGGGAGGGGGTACCCGCAAGTGGGAGGGGTGGCTCCTCGGACTTCTGCAGCTGGGCCGTGGGCTCCTCACCCTCAGGTTTTGCCTGCAAACCTGGAGGTTTTGTACAGTTTGTCACATGTCAGTGCCCTTTGCTACTGTTTCTCTTTGTTTATTAAATGTGTTTGAATAATAATGGAGATGCTGTGATTTTTTTTTCCAATAAAGATTCTGACATGACTTGAGCATCTGAATTGGTTTTTTGTGCCTGGCAATTTAACAACAGGCAAAAAAAATGTGGTATCCCTTTTGCACCACTGTTCTCCACAACAGCAGATAGCACCCCTTTTCTGATTATTTTAATTATTATTGTTCACATATATCTTGCCTTTTTCCCAGTCCTGGGATGCAAGGCAGCTTACAGAATTTAAAACACATAAAGATTGACCTCACGAAAGTAAACAAAATTTAAAATATGATCATATTTTCAATAGAATTAAAAGTATTTTAGAAGAATACCCATTTTATAAAATACAGACAATACAATGAATTATTAAAAACCCTTTCCCCATGAGCAATCAGTTCTCAAAAGACTATCAAAATGAAAAAAAGTTTTGCCTGCTGGAAGGACACTGTGGAAAGTTTGACCATTTCCGCACTAGACTGTTACAGTACTATTATTCCACTTTCAGCACTAATGTGAAAATGGCTTTGAGTCAATTTCTTGGGGAAGGGAGTCCCTAGAGCTTGGGAGCAGCCACCAAGAAGGCCCTCCTTAAAGCAGATGATTGTTGAGGAGAGAGCAATGACTTCTGATGCCAGATTTCTTTAGAAAGCTTACTACTTCTTAAACTTTGCCAAAATGTTGGAACAAAACAAAAGCGCAGTGCTTCAGAAAAATAGAAGAACAGGAATTGTGAGAGAAAGCATCATTGAGCTGCCTTCAGTCCTACTTCTGGAGAAAAGCCACAATATAAATAAAGACATATAAAGATCTAAATAAAGCTGTGTATTGATTATTTATATTAGTTTACGCTATCTAGTTACCTGACAAGCCAACTGACTAACAATGCGTAGTCACTCAATGCAGGTCAGTTGTTTACATTGTCGAGCTACTCGACATGTTGAAAACTAAGATGACAAAAAAACTGATGAATCATCATGGGAAAAACAATCCCATCATGGATAAAATATGTTGGAATCATCTCTTCTGATACTATACTTCCAGTACTGTAGTACAGCTGTAATCCTGTAGTTTTGTAGGCAAAATAAGTTGGGGTCACCATTTCCTGTAGCCTACTGTCAGAAGGAAATGGACCACAGACATTCAAGAAGTAACTATTTATCAAGATGTCTTATAGCTCCAAAAACATAGTCTCATGCAGTGAGCAAGTGCCTTGCTTCCATTTTAATTCTGAAAACAAAGTGAGCATCACTAAGGACACATGTGAATTAGATGATGCCATCATATAGGTCCCTATCAACCTATGTAGCTTGTGATACTTAATTCATTTACTTTAAAATTGTAAGGCTATATTCTGTGGGATGCACACATCTACCCAGCACCACTACATGCTTCTGTTCATAGATCAGCATGTTGTAATACTTGTTCTGTGCCTTCAAATTGTTTCCAACTTATGTGGGACCTTAAGGCAAACCTATCATGGGGTTTTGTGGGGCTGAGAGTGTGTGACATGCCCAAGGTCAGCCAGTAGACTTCCATGGCCAAGTGGGAATCAAACTCTGGTCTCCAGGGTTGCAGTTCAGTGCTCAAGCCACTACACCACATTGGCTCTCTGTAATAGTACTATTTTGAAAGAAATAGATTACCTACCCAGCTATCACACCACAGCACAAGGAGAAAATACCTCCCTGCTCTTAGGCAGCATAGATTTCATTATGCTAGGTAATAGGTAAAATAAAAATGTTGTAATAGTATTTTACCTATTTACTAGCATACCAAAATGTATCCTACGAAGAGCCAGGGAAATATTTCCCGCTTCTGCTGCCGTTGATAGCGGGGCAGGTAATCTGTTTCTTACACATACACACACAAAACCCTAGCTACCTTGTAGGAATAACAGTTCTAATCACACCAAGAATAAATATACAAGGTACCAAAGAAGGAGATGCTGGACCAAATCAGTCATGAAACAGTCCAAATGTTCGAGCTTCTATAGAATTGTCTTGATGCAAAATGATAATCCAGTTTTTCCAGTGTTTGCTGTATTTTATGTGTTCATCAGATGTGTTCAAAAAGTAGCACTGCATTTGTGTCTGCCTCTAAAGCCCAATTCATCTGCACCAAATTAAAAAGATGGGCAAAAATATTGCATCTAGATTTTGCTGGCTTATAGTCCATGTGGTCTTCTCAGTTCCGCTCCCTGTTACTTCTTAGAAGTGCCAGTGGTCAGCTACCTCTTTGCACAGCCACTACAGCATAATCTTGAATGTTTTACTTGGGTCTGCTTGGCAATGACATCATAACCAGAGTGTTTAACTCCCCCCCTCCTTTGTAGTTTGAACTGTGATGTCACCTAGCAAATCCAGACCCCGTGGGAGACTATCAAGTGGCAAGAATTCAATTGGAGCTGCTGTTTTGAGCCAAGAGAAACACAACTTGAAAACCTCTGGTCTGTATTGCTGGGGAGATAGCTACAGGGGAGCAATGGCTTCTGATAGCATCAACCGTTTTTATGTGCCTTCAAACTGACACTGATTAAACCTTGTAGGCAGGATTTATACAGAAGAAGTCTGCCATTGCCTGCCTTTTAGGCTGAGAGGGTACAACCTGCCCAAGGTCACCCAGTGGGTTTCCATGGCACTATAGATTTTTGCCAAAAATGGTTGGTGGTGTTCGACTAAATTAACAAACTAAACTTCTGTATAATTTATTCCAAGCTGACGATTTGAGTATTTTTAAAACGCATCCATTCCAGATTATATCTAGCAGTGTCTTGTGGCTTTAAAATCCATATAAAGCTCATAACAATTTTTTAGACTGTCTCTTATTTTCTGTAGAGTGTCATTAAGTGCAAAGTGAATAAAGGATGATTAAACCTGCATCTTCTAACAGTCAGATTGCAATAGTTGGTTGTCTGAACTGAGTAAGAAGCTTTGGCTGGAGTACCAGCACATGGGTTAAATATAGTTGTTTTTCATAGAAATATACAAACTGCGGAGGGCAGGTATCATCATGGAAGACCTATGGCTTCTACTCTCACAAAATACTGTATTAGCTGGCATGTAAGACTCACTTTTTCTCCCAAAAAATACTGTTTGAAAATGAGGTACATCTTATACGCTGATGTATAAATGGGGTGTGTCTTATACACGGGTGCGTCTTATACACTGGCAAATACAATAAGTTGCATTTTCCAACATATGCATGTAGCATACTTTTAAAAAACCAGATACAGCATTACTTTTCTCCCAAAGTATTAATCCAGTTAACTGCGTGTCTAGTCAATGTGCTGATAAGATTAACAAACTAAGTTTTTTTTCCTTAAAAAGCAGGCTGCATCCCAACATTTCATACTTCCCAAAACTTGTTTGAGCCTACACATATTGGCTGTGTCCCAGCTCCTCCCAAAACGTTTCCTGTGACAATGAAGAAGACAGGCTTTATCTTCCTGAAAGACAATATTGTGTGTCCAATATGCCTTGAGGTGTTCAGAAACCCAGTTACCACAGCCTGCGGGCACAACTTCTGCATGGATTGTTTGCAAGATTACTGGGACCACCAAGTCCTGATTGGAGAATGCCCATACTGCCCCCAGTGTCGTGAGCCCTTCAGCTCGAGACCTCAGCTCCGCAAGAACATAACTCTGGGAGAAATTGCCATGAAGTTTGTTCGAGAGGAGGCCCAGGGGTCAAGGAAGCTAGCAGGTTCCAGGGATGTCCCGTGTGACTTTTGTTCTCCCAGGAAGCTGAAGGCTGTCAAGTCTTGCCTGCAGTGCATGGCAGCCTTGTGTGATAACCACATCCAGTCCCATTACGAAGACAAGACCTTCAAGAATCACCAGCTGATAGAGCCTCTAAGTGACCTGAAGGCCAACATATGCCTGAAGCATCGCAAGCTGCTGGAGCTGTTCTGCAAAATGGAAGGCAAATTCATTTGCCAAATCTGCATCCGGGAGGAGCACAAGAACCACGAAGCTGTCTCTCTCAAAGAAGAGAGAGCCAAGAAAGAGGTGAGTATTGTCCCTTTCTTTATACATAAACCCCATAAGATTAATGTTGACAACTTTGAGGAGAACACAAGGTTTCCCAGACAACTACACAAGTTACTGTATTTTTAATGGTTGTGCAGAAGAGGGAATTCCAGCAAGTGTTGTTTGTCACATGATCCGGTAACAAGGAACACCAGCTGAAATTCCCTCTTCTGCGCATCCATTAAAAATATAGGAGCTATTTCCAGTTTTCTCTCTGGCAACCCTATCTGGAGTAGGCATTGGGGGAATAGGCAGGCATCACCCCTCAGTGGGCCATTTGGCTTCCTGTAGAGCCTAACTTTATACATAACAAATACAAGACAAGCTCAGGCTGAATCAGACCAGAAGCCCATATCTCGTCCAGGATTCTGTTCCCACGTTGGGCAACCAGTTGCCTGTAAGAGGCCTGCAAAAAGGACATGAATACTCTTCCATTCATGGCATACTGTCTCAGATAACAGAGGCAACATACAGACATTGTGACCAGCAGCTATCGCTAGCCTTATCTTCACTGATTTGTTTAATTCCCTTCTAAAACTCTCCAAGTTGTTATTCCTAATTCCACAAGGATATATGTATAGAGCCAGCATATTGTAGTGGTTTGAGCAGTGGACCATGAGTCTGGAGACCAGGGGTCAAATCCCCACTCAGCCACGGAAACCCACTAGGTGACCTTAGGCAAGTCACATTCTCTCAGCTTCAGAGGGAGGCAAAAGCACACCCCCCCTTAATAATTCTTGCCATGAAAGCCTCATTAGTAAAAAATGACTCGAAGACACACAGCAATAACAATACACATTTAGCTTACCACACATTCCTCACTGGAGGAACATCATCTACTCCCCAACCAAGTTTAATGTGAACATACTGCTTTAAGAGTTAAAAGAATAATAGCAGCCAGTTCCAACGCTTTATCTGAACTGAGGGTGGCATTGCATATTCATTTTGCATTTTAAGAAACCTGTGTGATGTTCCTTGCACCATCCTGCCTCACTGTAACGGAAGCATGGTAGCAAAAATAGGCAAGATCTGGTCTAATACTTTTTTCACCTGGTCTATCAGTATGTCTTCCCATCTTTTAGTAGCGTTGCTAGTTCAGCATCATCCCAGGCACTGAGATTTCTGGGTTAAAACCTGAGACTTAGGGACAGCTCCTGGTGATGTCATTAAGCCTTATGCATTAAGTACCAACAGAGTTGCTCACAGCTTGTTTTCAAACACAGGCACGGAGATTTTCCTGATTGGAAATTAAGATAGAAATCTTAATTTAAAGGGACTGTCCCCTAATGAAATGAGGAGACTATTCTTTCTAATTTACTCAAGGAAAGAGGATTGTTTTTATTGTTATTTTGTCCCTAAGGTGAACCTATCATGAGGTTTTCTGGACCTGAATGTGTGTGATGCACCCAAGGGCACCCAGTGGGTTTCCACGGCCAAGCAGGAAACTGAATCTGGTCTCTACAGTCACAGTCCAATGCTCAAATCACTACACCACACTGGATTACGAACATTTAATTTTGCCTACATGCTTCTAGCTAGAAGCTGGATGCAAAGCAGAATGGAGGATGAACCCTGGCACCACAACAACTGGGAAGGGAGGAAGATGCTAACTAATTAAACACATGCGTACAGGGATACCTTACTTAAGAATCCTAAACACCTTAAAGGCACCAGATCCCATCTGATCCTGGAAGCTAAGCAGGGTCAACCCTGATTAGTACTTGGATGGGAGACCGCCAATGAATACCAGGTGCTCTAGGCTATATTTCAGAGGAAGGGGACTGGCAAAACCACCTCTTAGTTGAGTATTCCTTGCCTGAGAAAACCCTAAGAAAAAATCATGAGGTCACCATAAGTTGATAGGTGACTTAAAGGTACACACACACACACACACACACACACCTCAGTTAAGAAAGTAAATGTGTTCCTGGACATTACTTCCTTAACAGAAAATTTGGTACCAGAGGTTAAAATAACATGGAAAAAACAGGGATGGGGTCCCTATACTACAAAAAAGAAGAGGAATTCAACACATTTCACCAATTTTTTTTATTCAAAACCAATAGTGTTCACATGGAGAATGAAACAATCTGGTCAGGTTTGCCTTGCATAAGCAGACAAAAATGCTTTGGGCTTTCTACAGGCCATAAGAAAGATTCTTCCAAAGTGCCTCCAGAAATTGTATTTTCTTTCACCAACCTCCGCTTTTATTATGATTTTCATTTTGGTGGCCAAACTTATACCATTATGGTTTGGGGGGTTTTTTTAGACAAACTGGGGGTAGCTGGTTTGTTGTTGTTAACTGCCAGCAAGCCAACTTTGACTCATGGCAACCCCATGTATGAGAGACCTAAAAGTCAGTCTGTCATCAGCAGCCCTGTTCTGGTCTTCCCTTGATTGATTCTATCCATCTATAATGGGAGTATTCCTCTTTTCCTGCTGCCTTCTGCCTTTCAAGCATTATTGTCTTTTCCAGTGAGTCATATCTTCTCATGATATGTCCAAAGTATGACAGCCTCAGTTTAGCCATCTTGGCTTCTAGGGACAATTCAGGCTTGATTTATTTTAGGACCCATTCATTTGTCTTTTAGCAGTCCAGGGTATCCACAGACCTCTTCTCCAGAACCACATTTTGAATGAGTTGATTTCCTTTCTATCAGCATTCTTCATTAACCAGCTTTCCAGCCAAACCTGGAAAAATGACGGCCTGGAGAATCCTAACTGTAGTATTCAATTATGTATCTTCAGGATCTTGTCTAGTTCCTTAATAGTTGCCCTTCCAAGTCCTTGTCTTCTTCTGATTTCTTGACTGCAGTCTCTATTCTGATGAATGACTGGAATAAGGTATGGAAAATCTTGAATTATTTCAGTGTTTTCATTGTTTACTTTAAGATTATGTAAATCATCTGTGGTCATGATTTTTGTTTTCCTAATGTTCAAATGTAAACCTGCCTTTGAGCTTTCTGCCTTCAGTAATCATTCTAAATCTCTGCTGTTTCTGCTGGCAGTATGCTGTCATCTGCATATCTTAAATTGTTGATGTTCCTTCCTCCTGTTTACAACCTCTTTCTTCTATGCCTAATCCTTCTTTATGTATGATATGTTCAGCATATCATACATAAGCCTGACCCCCTTGCCAACTGGAAACCATTCCCTTTTTCCTTATTCTGTCCTAACAGTAGCCTCTCATCCTGCATACAGGTTACACATCAGGCCAATCAAATGTTGTGGCCCACCTATTTCTTAAGAGCTATCCATAGTTTTTCATGATTTACACAATCAAAGGCTTTGCTATAATCTATGACTCAGAGGCTGATTTTTTTTTTGAAATTCTTCTCTGTACTCCATTGCCCAATGTATGTTTGCAATATGATCCCTAGTGCCTCTTCCTTTCCTGAACCCAGATTTGACATCTGGCATTTATCACTCCATATATAGTAGAAGTCATTGTTGTGGAATTTCGAGCATGACTTTTCTTGCAAGGGAAATCAATGCAATGGTCCTGTGGTTACTGCAATCCCTGGTGCTCCCTTTCTTGGGGACTGGAATGTAGATTGAGTGTTTCTACTCTGTTTGTAATCTTTGTTTTCCATACTTGTTGGCAGGTTTTGTTAGAACTAGAGTAGATTCTGTCTTTGTAGACTGAAGCAGCACTGTTGGTATGCTATTTGTTCCTGGTGATTTGTTTCTCCCAAATGCTCTGAGTGCAGCTTTCACTTCACTTTCACTTTCTACAAGTAGAGGTTCATCTTCATATGGTCCTTCCTTGAATAAATCTGTCATCCTTTCATCTCTTTTATATAGTTCTCCCATGTATTGTTTCCATCATCTATTTATCTTTCTTTCTTTCTTTCTTTCTTTCTTTCTTTCTTTCTTTCTTTCTTTTTATTTGTATTTGGTCATGTAATATGTTCCCCTGCTGGTCACAGAGCATCCCTATCCTTGGTTTAAATTTCCCTTTGATTTCTCAGATCCAGTGGTGGAGGGGCAAGAGAGGGGCAGGGCTACGGCTCAGGGTGCGTAGCCACTGTGGGGGGGGGCGTAGGTGTGGTGCATGGGGGCACAGCCAGGGTGTTCAGGGGCGTGGCTATGGGTTCAGCCCCCAAAAAACATTGCTGCCTGGGGTGAATTGCCCCATTGCCCCCCCGTCCCTACACAACTGCTCCAATCTTGTGAAAGAGGTCTCTTGTTCTTCCTTTTTTGCTGTCATCTTCTGTTTCTCTCCATTGATTATTATAGTAGTTCTTCTTGTCCCTGCACACACACTGCTGAACAGTTGCATTCAGGGTTCTGACTCTATTTCTGTCACCTTTTCCTTTTGCTTCTCATCTGTCCTTAACTGCTTGAAGACTTTCATCTGTCATCCATTGAGGCTTCTCTTTCCTTTGGCTGCAAACAGTGTCTTTTTGCATTCTTCCTAACAATGTCCCTGGCTTCAAACCAGAGTTCTTCTGGCTCCATGTCAATTAAGTGTAATGTGCAAATATCTCTCTGTCTTTTTTTATATTATTTATAAATTCTATGGGGATGTTCTTCAGGTTGTATTTTGGCATGATGGTTGGTTTAGTGTTCTTGTTTAGCTTTAGTCTAAATTTCACTATTAGTAATTCATGATCTGTGCCACAATCTGTTCTTGGTCTTGTTTTTTGCAGAGAGAATGGAGCTTCTCAATTTTCTGCTTCTGATTATGTAATCTATTCGATTGCTATATTGGTCATCAGGTGATGTCCATGTATGTAGTTGGTTCTTGGGTTGCTTAAACAATATTTTTATGATTAACAAACTGTGGGCCTCACAAAATTCAGTCAGTTGTTCTCCTGCTTCATTTCTTGATCCTAAGCCAAATTTCCCTACAATCTTTTATTCTGCTCTGTTTCCTACTTTTGCATTCCAATTGTCTATGATTAACTTGAAGTCTTGTTTTGATGTGTAGTTAATTTCCTCCTAAACTTCTGCATAGAATCTTTCAGTTTCTTCTTCTGCCTCTATAATTGGGGCATAAACTTGGATTATGGTTATATTGATGGGTTTTCCCTGAAGTCTTATTGACATGTTTTGCTCAGAATTGGCATTGTATCCTTTGACTGCTTTTTCTATATCTCTCCTCACTGTAATTGCCACCCCATTTCTTCTTTCAAAATGACCCATTCCTGTTCACTTCAACTCTCCCACCCCATGTATTCCAATGTTTATGTGTTCCATTTCTTGTTTTACTACATCTAGCTTCCCCTGTTTCATGCTTCTCACATCCCGTGTTCCTATAATATGTGTTGTGCAGCTTCAGTCTTTCCTTTCACTTCTGAGCACTTCAACAGCTGAACCTGCTTTCAGCTTGTGTCCAGTTGCTCATAATTGTCCTGCACTGTATCCCAGTAGCTCATTGAGTGCCATCCAACCTGGGAGTTTCATCTTCTGGCACTATTTTTTTGTGAGGCATGCTAATTCGCTTCCTCCCTTTTCTCTGTTTTGGTATTCACACATGCTCAGTAAGGGATTCTGGAGGCAGCTGCTGTTACTTTCCATGTTGATAGCAGGTGCAAAAAATCAGAGTACTATCAACTGAAGAGTATCTTATTCTTTCCCAGCTCATGCTTTATTGTACTGCTTACTGCAGATATGCTGCTGAAACCCAGCAACTAAAAGTCTGTGTTCCAGTCTGTTTGTTACACTTCCAACATGTATTTTTGGAACCTTCGTACATTTTAGCTATTCTAACTGGTGAGATATGCCATCTATATATCATTTTTAATAACTTTTCTTGGGGATCATATGACCTCATATAAGTTAAATTGTTTCTCCAGATCTTCTCCCATTCTTCCAATAAAATATTATGTCCAAGATCTTTGGCCCGTTGGACCATATAATCTTTAACAGTCTCGTCTTCCAGGTTTGCATTACATACTAAATTGCATTACATATAATTTAAAAAGCAATCCTTTTTCTCTCTTAAGTAAACATTCTTAAATCGTGTCATCTTCAAATCCACGCCTCTAACTTTAAGGTCTCCTTTAAATTTGTTAACTAATGCATATAAGGAAACCATTACATATCTATACCTTCTTCCATCAGTTGCTGTCTTTCTTTAACTTGGTAAGAGTCTCCTGATTTTTTCAAAAGGTCTTTACAAGTTAACCAAACACCATGTTTCTCTAATTCTTTAATAGAGAGGGCTTCTAAAGGAAAGAGCCAAGATAGTAACTTCAAATAAAATACCCATTTATATTTATCCCAAACCTTATATAAAGATTTACGGATATCATGATTTTAAAAAGATCTCTGGATGCTTGCCTTATTATACCAAAGAAAGGCATGCCAGCCAAAATGCAGGTCATGCTCCTCTAGTGACAAAAGTTTTGTGTTATTAAGTAAAATCCATGGCCTTAACCAAGTCAAACATGCCGCATGATAATATAAATCTAGATCTGGGATTGCAAAGCCACCTCTTCGCCTTAAATCTGTCATTGGCTTATAGCATATTCTGGGTCTCTTGCCCTTCCAAATAAATTTTGTTAAGTCTTTTTTACATTGCACAAACCATGTTTTGGTTATAAGAACTGGAATCATTTGAAATTTGTATTTAAAACCCTTGGACATCATTTCCAAATTAGACTCCCCTTTCTCCCCACCTTCTGCTCAGTTTTACAAGATAACTCCTCCATTAAATAAATTTGAATTTGTATGTCTATACAATTTTCAGTATCCATCAGTTCCAGATTGGCCACACATCCCCCCCCCCCTTGCATTACTTCCCTGAACAGTTCTGTGTTAAAATCCAGCAACCTCCCTTTTCAGATTTTTTAAAAATTCTCCCACAGCTTCTTCATCATGTTTGGCAATTTCTGATCTCTCAAAAAGTGTATCTCAACCAAGAGTTGTAAAAAAAATTCCTGGGAAAATTCCTTCTTTCTTCAGTCTTTCGTCAGTCCAGCAGTCAAACAGTTAACAATCAAAAGTCTTACCAGCTCCAAAGAGATAGTGCCTTCATTTTCCCATGAAGTGCAGAGTTCTCTGTACTAAAATTCAGTTTGGTCATATAGGCAGAGAAAATCCATTCCATCCACAAAAATACATGCTCCTAAATCCTTTGTTATACCCTTTTAAGCACACCAATCTCCAAAGTTTTCATATAAGTCCCAGTGTTATAGGTAAACATACTTACTCAGTTCTCAGTTCTGAAAAGAAGGCAACTGGAGAAGGCTCTTTTAGACCTTCTTAATCAGAAGAATTCTTCACTTGTATCATCCCAAGGTTCTATCTGAGAATTTGAAGAAAGAAGGTGACAACTTACCGTACTAGCTGGTGTATAAGAAGCACTTTTTCCTCCCAAAAAATAGCTTTTGAAAATGGGGTGCGTCTTATATGCTGGGGGACATCATTGTGAGCTCTCTTTTCACCCCCTCCCTCTCCACATCAAGGCAAAATGCATAAGAAAGGGAGGGGGCAAAAGGAGTGTTCGGACGAGCACTCCTTTCACTCCCCCTTCCCTTCCCCACCAAGGCAAAACAGACGGGGGGTGGGGGAAGCCTCACATGACCTCACATTTCACCTCACCTCCCTTTCCTATGTATTTTGCTTCAGCGGGGAGTTCTCCCCACCAAGGCAAAACAGAAGAGAAGGGGGAGAATCCTCACACAAGTGCTCCTTTCACCCCCTCCATTTCCTATGCATTTTGCCTCAGCGGGACACTAAAAAAATTTTTCCTGAAAAATACCTCTTGGAAAATGGGGTGCATCTTATACACCAGTGCATGTAATACACCAGCAAATACAGTAGTATCCATCACAGCTTTCAGATTGAAGCAGCTGCTATTCACAGCAAGGGCAAAGACATAACTTCCTCAGTGCTTCCTCATTCATTCCATGTCGGGCAATCTCCTCACTCCCCCTTGGCGGAGTGAGTTTCATGGAGTGAGTTTCGCCAGCTAGAGATCTCTCTGGTTAGCACTGTAAAAGCTCTCCTTGCTGCAGGATTGCCAGCGAGCGGCATCAATCTCTCATCCTGCCCAGAAGTCGAGCCCCATTCCACTGAAGTTTAGATTCAGGGAAAGAAAACATGGGTTTTGAGTTCGAAGGGTTCTAAGAATTATTTTTATGTGGTTTGGTTTTGATGATCTGTCGGCTCTTATCAAATCCCGATACCATGAACAATCTGTATGATTTTAAGCTTACTTTTTTATTAGCTACTTTGTGTTTCTAGATCAAGGTGAGGGAAAGTCCAATAAGCAGCTCCGAAAGCAATTTTAGGACCCTGCAAGAACTCAGCGGCAATGTATTTATTTATTTTTGAAAAAAAAATAGTTTAAAACATTTAAAAATGACCCCATACCTCCTAGGGAGCAGGGGGAAGGTAATTTCACCCTTCTTTGGAGGGGCCCTCCCTACACTGATTTTCCTTCTAGTTGTAAAAAAAAAAAAAGACCTAGAACAGCTGAAGGAGGCCCCCTACATTGTGAAATTGCCCCCCGCCGCCCTTCGTGAAACAAATATTAGAAACTTTAAAACATGGAGTGCACTGTAAAGATGTGTGCAGGCCTCCAAAATCCCATGAAGAGACCCTGAGCCCCCGCTCCCCTCCTCAGCTGTTGCCCTGAGCTGTTCTCAACCCAACGGGGATTTGTGGGATCAAACAGGTAGAAATGGAGAAAGGAAATTCTAGAAGGTTTTGTTTCCTTGAGGAAGGTTTTATGTGTTGCCTGAGGAAACTGAGAACAATCTGATTGCCCTTAACCTTCTTGACCCAGAACACGCACTATAACTCTCAGTCGCTCCTGCTTTATCCCTGTTCCGCAGGAGCGGCTGTTGTGGTAGCTGCCACAAAATAATAACTGATCCTCTGCAGAATTGAGATGCTCCTGCGTCCTGACTATCAGGGGAAAAGAGGGGATGCTTGCAGTGAGCCTACATATATCCTTGTGTGTTGTTGTTTTAAATCAGGCCCTCTTGCTAAATTTGTAATTTAAGAATTATCCTAAGGCTTTCCACACTGCACAGTTATAATCCTCTGATCCCTTTAACTGCTATGGTTCCACCCAGTGGAATCCTGGAATCTGCAGTTGAGGGGGGACGTTCAAAATTCCCAGCCAAAGAGTTCCTCTGGTGCCTTCGACCAAACTACAAACCCCAGGATTCAATATGTTGCAGCAAGGGCAGTTGAAGTAGAATGATAAGAGTTGTAACTGTGGACATTTCTGCACTACACTGTTATAGTGCCGTTATTCCACTTTCAACATCCTATGGAATCCTGGAGTTTGCAGTTTAGGGAGAGGCCTTTAGAATTCTCGGTTGGAGAGCTCTTTGGCCTCAGTAAACTACAAACCCTGGAATTCCACAAGATGTTGAAAGTGAAATGATAGCACTATAGCAGTGTAGTGTGGAAATGCCCTGTGTCATGTAAAAAGTGCCGCCAGAGTTTGAAGAAACTGCAGTCAGGGTTGAAGAAGCAGTGAGGGATCCTGGAAAGGCAAGGGGACTTGGGTGAAAGAGACAAGTCTTTGAACATGAGGGCCCTATACTTCCATTCTCTCACCCATCTTCTTCCTTGGGGGGGGTGGAGGTGGGAGAAGATTTGAGATGCAGAGACATTGGATTGTGAGCTGTCCTTAGCTGGCCAGGTAGAAGCTTCTGGAAGAAGAGAGAGATATGGGTTTTAAAGGGCTGTGTGGCCTGATCAGAGCTGCTGAAAGGGACCCTCTGGGGACAGGGAGTGGAGAAACTCACAAATAATGAAATCTGTAAAAGTTAAACCTGAAAATGTGGAGGGCTGATTGTAGATTACACCATCCAAGATCAACAGGATACAAAGTACTCCAGACGAAAGCAAGTCTCATTGATTTCAGTACTTCTGCTCCAAATATATTGTCTAGTTCCAATCTATTACTAGGATACATATATGATCCACAGTGGACATATAGCTATAAAATTCAGTAAGTTCTCTTTTGGATATAACTTCCACACAGTTTTCTTTACAGATATGTGATAGCCCAGTAAAACAATATATAATACAGTCAGCCCTCCACATTTGTGGATTTCACTTTTGCAGGTTTGATTATTCACGGATTATTTGCTGTCAGCTCTGCTGCCTCCCTATGCCATTTTTAATAGGGACTGCAAGCCTCCTGAGACTGAGAAACTGCAAACAAGGCTTACAAGTCCCTATTAAAAATGGTGTGGGGCAGCAGGGGAGGTGGCACTAAGCCCCACCAGCCAGCCACTTCTGCCTTGTGAAGATACCCTGGTGCCTCAAAGGAATCCATGGTGGGTTGAATATGGTGATCATACTTTTTTGTGTGTTAAATAGGATTTGGGAGGGCCTAGAGTTATTCATGGTTTTTCCACTTTCACAGGGGTCCTGTGCCCCTAACCCTAGCAAATGTGGAGGGATAACTGTACATACAAATGTTTCAGATCAGTGCTGGTAGACAAGCAAAGTGGAGAAAAATTATTTTGAAGAACTAACAGATTACCTGTTATCCTTTGGTTGTCCCATAAGTCACAAGTTACTAATTATTTGCAAGTAATGCAATGTATCAGTGAACTCATCATCAGCAACTGCATCCCCCAGATTCCCCAAGTAATGTTTTCTCAATTATGAGTAAATATTATTAATTATGCCCCAAACACCATCCTAATGTTAACACTGATGTCGTTATAACCTTTCAAAAGTAATGTTGGTGAGCGTCATCAGTAACTATAGTGGTGAATAATGACACTGTATTTAATGCATTACTTTCAAGCGCTGCTGCTAACTTCTTTCTCTCAAGCCGTCTCAAAGGTGCTACAAGATCCGTTTGCATCATGATCCAGACATGTCTTTGAATGCTACTTCCAAGCTCTGTAACAAAGCAATGGTGTTAGAGTATATAAGTCTGTCCTCCTTCTAGTCTGGTGCCTTGCAACCATTGTCCAATAAACACCATTCTGTAAAGGTGGGGAAGCTGTGGCCTGGCAGATATAGCTGAACTACCACTGTCTCATCCCCAGTCATGGGCCATGCTGGATGAAGCTGATGGGAGTTGACATCCAGCAACATCTAGAATGTCACATGTGTCCCATCCTTGCTGTAGAGATCCACAGAACTGAGATACAATACTACAGCACATCTGATGTTTAAAAAGCCACACGAGTATTAGGGTCTTTATAAATAAAGAGGTGCATAAAATAATGCTGTTTTCCGTCTTCTGATTATATCTTTTCCAGGTGGAGGTCAGGCAAGTACATGCCAATGTGGGAAACCAGATCTTCATGTTGGTAGCAGACAGTCAGAAACACAGGGGGAGAGTGAATTACCTTGCGGTGAGAAAAGCTTCTGAGAATGTTCAGCAACTTGGCTGAAACTGTATATGTGACACACCCAAAACAGAGTATCACGTATGCCCACAAGATACTGGCCCTTTTCACAAGCCAGTCCTGTTGTGAAATGGCCTCGGGAGCTTCGCGCAATTGTGAGGACCGTTCCATATGACGTCCTCACAATCGCGCAATGCTCCCAAGGCCAGTAGGCAGCAATCACGCACTGTATCATTTTTGGCTCATTGCCGAAAATGATGCACGATCTCGCGTCCCTCCTGTGCCCTACCCGCACTCACCTTGTGTGCGGAGGTTCCGGATGCGCGGCCATCACCCTTCCTCCCCCAACACAGCCTGGGAAAGTACCCGGCTGAGTTGCGGAAGGGAGGGGCAGAGCACTCACACTTCCTTTCGGCCAGCACGGAGCTGGCGCGGAGGGGAAGTGGAGGGGATGCGAGTGCCTCTCGCAAGAGGCTTCTCACTTAATCCCCCCACGACAACACCAGAACAAGGTAAGGTGCGAAAAGGGCCACTGTAAAATTCTGTAGGTCAATGTGTCTGCTTGCGTGTTTTAGAGTCACAGGCTACTTTGAATCTGAAGGCTGAGGCTGCCGTATTTTTCCTGTAAGGCTGAGTAAGTGCTGAATAGGACACTGTTTCCTGCTATCCTGTGGAGTGTCCCAGTCGATGATTGGCTTGTAGCCCAGTCTATATACTAATGGCAGAATCATTCATTCTCTCTATGTGAATCCATACTTAACCCAAATGGCACCATCCATGTACAAAAGGCTTGAGGGAAACCTATGGTTTGCAAAAGTACAAACAAAAAGTTAGACTCCCTCTGAGAGCAATGGCTGCAATTCAGAAGCAGCTCAGTGAGAATAGGAAATGAAATGCTTTTTGACTGTTGCATAAGGTAGAGGAAAACTGGAATGATGGAGATGTGAGAGGAAATGGAAAGGAGTATCCTGGAAGAAGGTATGGTTGGCTGATTGACCGGCTAACTACCTACCTAAAGACCTAAAGAGAAACGTTCATATACTGCAACGGTTTGCTGTAGTCTCACCATGTGTGACAGAGGCCATTTCTGCACAAAGATGCTCTTCTGTGTCGTTGCGCTGCAATCCTGGGTCCAGAAAGGAGTGCACCAGCAACGCTTCCCTCTACACTTGCTCGCTCCATGTGGGAGTGCAATGGTGCCACCTCTTCCTTCTGCAGCACAGCACTTTCCATTGCTGTGCTATGGAAGGAGGCATCACCGCTGCACTTCTGCAGCTTCCACATGGCTAGGAGCAATGGCAAAGCCACACAATCACAGGCGCAGAATGGATTTTTGTTTTGTTTTGCAAAAATTGCATGAGCACAATGCTTGGGGATGGGATGGCAGTGGGGCAGTGATGAAATCGTGCGGACTTCTGCCATCCTGTCCCAGAAGCGGCTCAGCCACATCACGGGGAAATGGCCAGAAAGGCAGTGGTATCTGTTCCCTGTCAGCTGCAACTAGGCCTGGACGTTCTGTTGACAACAGTCGCAAGGGAGGACTACCTTTGGGGCTGTTATCTCTGCTCCCGCTTTTTGTTGTCAGACAAACTCAGTTGCTGACTCACCTCCTTGTAAGCTTCATCTCTGGATTTTCAACAGCTGCCTGGATTTGATTGATGACCAGTTAGGGGTATAAACAATTCCAAGTATCAAACAAGCCATGAGGTAGGATAGTCTCATGTGTCTTGATCACATTCATGAATAAAGCACAAAGTGTGGTCTACCTGTCATTCCACAAGGAGGAGGGGAAGATGGAAACAAAATCACTCCCCCATCCTTTCACTTTGCTGTCCCTTGTTCCTTTGAAGCAGAGAAGCCGTAGCCCACATGTCCACTACTGGAACTGAAGGAAGCAGAAAAGGAGGATACAGATGCAGCAAAGCAAGGCTGGGAAGCGCATAGGTTTCTCTCCCCTCTTCTGCAAAATCCTCCTTGAGTAACGAGTAGACTCTTCCACCCCCTCACACTTTCTATGCAAACAGGACAAGCACATAGCTGTGACAGGTACAGGCTTTTGTCCCTCAAGCCTAGCAATCATGCCTTATGACCCTCCTTGGACTACCATTCCCAATCTCCCCTGCCTCCCCAGCCATCATGGCCACTGGCTGAGCACGCTGGAGAGATCTGGGAGCTATAGTTTAAAATAGTAACTTTCTCCCACCTCTGGATATGGGTAAGCACTGCTTTCTCTTGACTTCAATCCTCCAATAAAATACATGGCAGCCTCCTGATAGAAAAACTTATCCCCCCCTCGTGTCCTGCAACTCTCCGCCTCTTGTTTTTCATGATGATTATTCTTTTAAAAAGTATTCAGGAAAGCTCAGTTAGCAAGCTTATCTGCTTTATAAGTTTCTTTGGCGTTTTGTGATGTAAAATGCTGCTGCTCCCAGGAGAAGGAGGAAGTTGGCAGTGAGGAGCCTGAGCCGTTGGCCTGTTAGTTACTGTCTCTCTAAACCAGCAAAACCAGTTGCTACTTGATACTGCTAAGAAACCCAGATCAAAATGGCAGGCTGGAGGGAGAGGGGTCTGTTTTGAGGGTGGTTTCTCACTGGTTTGAATGCTTTAAAGGTGTGTGTCTGCTGATGTACAAAAAATGAAGGTAAGGTATAATGCAAAGGGAAATTTGAAAAAAAAAAACTTCAAGGTTCATGAGTGACTGAACTCATCAGTTTATTTAATGGCACAGTGCTGGGTGAACTTTGGCTTGATAGCCCAGGCATGCATGCTGAACAAGAAATTAAACCAATTTTATATAGAGATAAAACCAATTTTATATAGAATGTTATAAAAACATGCGGTGCTAGCAGTTGAGCAACAAAAGGTTATGACATACATACAAATTCACCAATAAGGAGCAAGCACTATTTCCAAACTATGTAGATCATACTTCTCCTTTTTGTCTTATTTCAATGTTCTACTCTTACCATACTAGCAGAACATATCAAGATGTTTGGGAACATGGCTCAGAATGTTTGGTACATGTTCACCATATCTTGAAACCACTAGGATCTTACAACATTTTTTGTGTCTAAGGAAACTGTTGTTGTTGTTGTTGTTTTCAATTTGGCTCTAATTCATGTAGCCCTTATGGTTACTGTCTGACTTTCCCCTTCAAGTGGTTCCCCTTTTTTCCTCAGAAAGTGGTGAAGACAGCCAGAGATGAAGTGAATAGGGCTTTTGCTGAGGTGTTAAAAGAAGTTAAGCGACTACAGACCAAGGTGATGGACTTCATAGACCAAGAGGAAAGATCTGCCTTAGTTGGAATGGGGAATTCCATTCAGCACAGGCAAGATGAGCTGGCCAATCTCCGGAAGCAGAATCTGTGGCTGGCGACGCTGATTGACGAAGCAAGTGACCATCAGTTCCTCCAGGTATGGTTCTCTCTCTCTCACTCTCCTACTCTGTGCCTGGAGTACAGTCTGCCACCTGAAATTGAGGCATAGTCTACCAGGACCAGGCCTATTCAAGCATTGGCAACTCTCGATTTCATGGTGTTCTAGGCAGAAGAAATGGTACAAGTTCTTGTGGCATTTCCCAGTGTGATCCTGTGAATGAAGAGCTGATTGTGGAAGAAGAAGCTCCGTGGAAAGCTCTCAACATGGGGAAGATCTGTGGTTTGATGGCAAACCATATCTCTCTTGGGCATTGATTCAATCCCTGCCAATCTTTTCTCCAGTTGAACTAGAATGAGCAACTGTGACCATCCAGATGTTTTCAGACTCTGTTCCATAGTTCCTCATCATTGGCTATGCTGCCTAAGGCTAATGAGAGTTGTAGGCCAAAAATATGAAGAGAGTCACAATTGCCCATGCCTGAATTAAACAGATGAGGCAGCAAGGGGTAGGAAAGACTATTCTTGGCTGGATAACCACTTACAGTCAGAGAAAACTGATTTACAAAAACTCAAACTTCCTAAGTGGCAGCTTAGCACATCCTAGATTCCTCATCAGTCTTATTCCACATATGTAAAATAGATAGGTGCCACTTGTCAGGTTTACTGTAAAGAGAAATAGATTCAAAAATAGATTCAAAAATTTTTCAGATCAAATGCCTGTATCATATAAATAATAACGAATAGTGAACTTCAAAAAGTCACAACTGCTAGCCTAATGCAATGCATTCCCTTAGCATAAAGAACAATGCCTGGACTATAATTACAACTCCTAGAATCTCCCGGAGAACTGTAGTTTTTAAAAATGTATAGGTTGCCTAAATAGCCTGAAGGCACCAGGCTATTTCTGATTTCAGAAGCTAAGCAGGGTCTACAATCTTCAAGAAGATTTTCAGGGACAGAGATGGTACCAGTCTCTGGTGTATTCTGAGTCACAGAGGGTCTGAATCTAACAGGCCCCAAAGTTGGAGAGCACCCATCATCTCTTATCAGAGACTGAGAATCATAGGAGATCTAACTGTAATTCTCAATCAGCTCCTGGAAGTCTTGGTTAAGTGTGCTCTGCTTCTCTTTCCATTTCTTTTTGAGTGTAAGAGGGAACGGGAGTGGTGGCAGCCATGTCTGAAGAGCTCCTATAAGCATCAGCTGAGAGCCTGCTTTGCTCTCTCCTTGGCTTCCCTGACCATGTAAGGGAAGTGGGGTTTGAAACGTGCTTGAGTGCTTCAAGAATTGGAACCAACCTCAGGTTTTAGCCAGTTCTCAAGGGACTTGGGGGGAGCACAGCTTTGCTCCCCACTGGGTGATGCAACAGTGCTACTGAGTGTCTCATACTTCTCAAGAGTCACTTAAAACCTTTGATCCTTCTTTGAACTTTGAGTGGACTGGGTTTCCTTAGACTGTTTGCAAACTGCTACTGCCATCACCATTATTAGCGTAGAAGGAATATTGTAAATCTGTCAGCCATTATATGCTTTGCTGAGCAGAATAACACATACCCCAACATCTTCCTCTTTACTCTGCTGGGAGGAGTGCCAGGAAACACACAGGAGGCTAAGGGTGTTTTCATGTGGTCAGATTTAGTGCAAATGTTCATTGTCTGCCCATCATTTGATCTCTCCCATTATGTGTTTACAAAACAGACTTCTCCTCTACTACCAACACCAGGTCCTGACTCATTGGCATTGGCAGCAGTTGGCTTTGCAATATAGATATGGTAGTTTATAGCAAAGCTTGGAAAGCTGTTTTTTTGGGCTACAGCATTCAGACTCCCCCAGCCAACTTGACTATTCTGGGGTGGAGCAAGGAAGGAAATTCTCCAAGCTCTGGGTTCTAGATAAAGTTGGCAGCCAGTAGCAGATAATCCCTTAAAAAAAAAGAGCGTAGGGGGTTTTGTTTGTTTGTTTGTCTGAGCAGACAGGAGAGGTTTTGCTAAGTCAAGTTACTACAGGAATACAAGTACTGTAATAAAACGCAATCTAGGTCAGGAGATATAAACTGAATGCAGTTTTATGTGAGCAAATAGCCTGTACCCTATTTAAGTCATACAACAAGGACACAAATGGAGTTTCCCAGTGAGAATGGTCATGTCTGCACAGAGGTGAAATTTGCTGAATGGCTACAGCTGGGTTAAGCCTGCAGTAAAACAGAAGTTGCGCATTCAGTTATATTCCAGTGGCATTATATATTTCCCAGCAGTATTCACTTTTGTGTGTGGAGGTATACAGTATGCTCTTGTTGGCTCTTTACGGATATTTTTATCCACACAGGATATCTTTTGTTATTTCATTGTTACATTTCCATTCCATTCTTACTCTGAGGAAGTCAAAGCTGTGATGCAGCCTTAGGACAGCCCTGTGACCCAGGTTATGAGATGTGATGACTTGCTCAAGGCAGTCCAAGTTGAGCAAGGATGCAGATATGGGCATCTGAGACTCCTCCAGCTGGAGCAAATGTGTTGGGAAGTTATGCTATTTGTTGCTGCAGTTTCTTAAAAAAAATTTTTTTTAATATCCAAATAACATTCTGCTTTCCCGAACTATTTTCTGGTAATTCCCAGCACCAGCTGCAACATTTTATTCCCACACCTGAGTAGGTTTCTTTATAATTCTGAGACAGGTCAGAACAATACATTCCTTTTTCTTTTCCTCCCTCCTCCTCCTCTTCCTCCTCCTCATTGTTGTTGTTGTTATTTGAGCATAATAAGACTATAGGACATCAGTGAAGTGGCATATTATATATGCGCGCGTGTGTGTGTGTGTGTTTGTGTGGTTACAGTGCTGAAGTGCCACTTCACTGATGTCCTATAGCCTTATAATGCTATATATTTTCCAAGAGGACAAAATCTGCCCTTCAGACCATATGCCTTCCTCAGCAAACCATGTTGTGGTTAGAAAAGAAGAAGAAAAAAACTTTGGAAGAGACTTAGTACAGATCCAAGAAGTCACTACAAACATCCCCCAAACAGAATGGAAGAAGTGGGTGCAGTGGCAACAACAACCAGCAAACTGGGAAAACTGAAGGAGCTACATTGTAAAAACCCACCCAAGACCAATCTAGAAGAGTCCCAAATGCAATGGCACATAAAACTAATTCTCCTGCATGCTCCACGTTCCCCAGAATTCTAGTCTGCTCTGTTGCAGGGCCTCACTTCCTTCTGCTTTATTCTACTGTCATTTCTCCCAGGATCTTATAGGATCCTGTTACTATTTTCTTCTTTCCGCACCATTCCCCCACACACACACACACACCGCAACAAGAACTCCCTTTGTGCAGTCTCTTCTTGACCTCTACCAACCAGCAACCTAGTGTTCCTTGTTGAGCTTGGGAAATGACTTTTTGGACTTACCCCCGATTTTCTCTTGCCTGCAAAGTCAGTGGAGTGGTAAGCAAAAAAAACCACTAACATTTCCAAGCCCTATTTCTTCACAAGCTGAGTGATCAAGATGAACGTTCAGGGTTCAGCCATGTGTTATAAGGGTGAAAAATTGTTATATCCCTCTCTAGATTTTTCGCATAGTGTTGGGGGGCGATATTCATGGGGAAGAATTTGTGGGCAGCAGGAGGTCTGTAAACCCACACATACACACACACAGATTGTTCGTTGCAAATGCTTTCTAGTTTGCCTTTACCTGTTTTGGTTTCTACTCCAGGCTCTAGAACTGGAAGTGAGTGCTGTTTGAGCCATGCTCAGAAAAGCATTTGCAAAGAGTAGGAAGGATTAAGTTATCCCCTTCTACTTGTCCCTTGCCTTTACCTTAATCCCAGCAAACATGGATTACAGAAACACAGGTCTGTCAGGAATGTAGTTGCTCTAGGCTCCATCCTGAGTATACCTATGGCTTTATCACATGAGGCAGGTAAATCGCCATTGCAACAGGATTATAGCACCTTTGGCTGGGAGTTATCACATTGCATTGGTCCTCGTTCTCCTGATGGGAGATCATTTAAAATGTGTTTCTATTAACCCCTCAAAAGATTGAATGACCTCCTTTGTGAAAGAAACACTTTCCAAATGGTCTCCCACCAAGGAAACAACAGAAAAGGAACAAGGTCATGTGATAAGTCCCAACCAAAGATACTATTACCCTGCTGTGATTGCAATTTACTTGCCGGGCATGATAAAGCCCCCAGTGAGCAACCACTGTTGCCCCCAGAACCACAGAAATAAGAGATAAAAAACTGTTGTGTATTATATGATTTGAAGAGAGAGCCATGTCAGTCTGTTTTATCATAAAAAACATGAAAAGGATCCAGTAGCACTTCCAATACTATCTGGGGGGAAAAGAAATTTCTAGCATAAGCCTTGAGGGACTACAGTGCATCTGATGAAGTGGACTGTACTCCATGAAAGTTTATGCTAGAATTTTCTTCTTCCCCAGTTAGTCTCAAAGGCGCTACTGGATTCTTCTATGTATTTTAAAACAGTGTCATATTATTATTCAGATTATCCCACTTTTCAAGAAGCTCATGGAATTTTTAGGCAGTCTCCTATCCAGCCACTGCTCAGACATAGACCTGCTTTGCTTCCACATGGTTCCACATGGTGTCGATGTTCTTTTGAAGAGCTGGAAAGGGAAAAGGTTGTTGTGGGCACATTTTAACATCTCTCATTAATACTTCTGGCATTTGAATCCCGAAGTACCAAAGCTTTATATTCTCAGAGAGAGTGTGTTTGTGGGTTTATTGTGTGTGTGAAAGAGAAAGTGTGTGTTCCTAACAGGATGGCTGCCTATCTGTACAATTAGGATAAAATATTTCTGAAAGCCAGTATAGTCAGAGAGACTGGGCCAAAAAAAAAGATCTAGTTTTTGCTCCAAAGAAATTCAAACTCTCTTTTCCAAACATTATTGTTGTTATGTGCCTTCAAATCAGCCTATGGCAACCTTGTTGTTTTTGTTGTGTGCACCTTCAAGTCATTTCCAACTTATGGCAACCCTAAGGTCAGCCTATCACAAGGTTTTCTTGGCATGATTTGTTCAGGGAAGGGGCTACCTTTGCCTTTGTCTGAGGATGAGAGAGTATGACATAGCCAAAGTCACCCAGTGGTCTTCCATAGCTGAGGGAGGATTTGAACTCTGGTCTCCAGAATCCTAGTCCAACACTCAGACCATGACACCACACTCATAAGGGGTTGATTTTGGTTTTAGGAGTTTTTTGGGGGTTTTTTTGCAAGACTTACGCAGAGGAGGTCTGCTATTGCCTTCTTCTATGCTTGAGAGAGTGTGACCTACCCAAGCTGAGACACCTGGTGGGTTTCCATGGCTGAGCAGAGATTCTAACCTTGATCTTACAGAGTTCTTGTTCCACAAATAATTACTTCTAAAACCTGTTTCTTCCTGCAGGATTTCCCCAAAATAAGGATAATGTCTGGTTGTACAGAAGCTGTAATTGGTCTAAAATGCGAGGAACCTACCAGTTTTGTAGGGCTTAAACAAACCCTCACTGACTTGAAATCTCAGATATCCATGATTGGGTTGTGCTTTATCAACAAAGTGCTTCAGAAAGGTGAGTTGGGGAAGGAATCAATGGGAAATAAGAATGCAAGCTTTTAATGCTCTTACACAAATTTATGGTACAACCTTATTTAGAAGACTGTTTATAATTTTGGTCACCACCACATCTCAAAAAGTATATTGTAGATCTGGAAAAGGTGCTAAAAAAGGCAGTTAAACTGATCAGAAGACTGGATTATTTTGCCCTATGAGGAAAAGTTACCAGTTAAGAAGGGAAACAATAGAGATACATAAAGTTATGCATGGTGGCAAGATTCAGTGGATGAAGAGAGATTTTTGTCATAATGCTAGAGCTGAAGGGAGGGAGATTTGGGACAAATAAAATGAAACATTTCTTCAAACATTGCATAGGTGTGAGGTGTAGTGGTGACAAGAGATTAAACACATTAATGGAGAACAAGACTAGTGCTGGCTACTGGTCATAATGGCTACATATTGTCTTCAGCATCAGAGCCAATATGCCTCTGAATACCACTTGTTGGGAGACATGAGTTGAAGAGGCTACTATTGCCCTCACACCTTGCCTGGCTTCTTCTGGCTTCCCAGAAGTAACAAATTGGCCTATTGTGAAGAACAGAATTCAGGACTAGGCTGAGTCTGCTCCAGCCACACCATTCTTACGTTACAGTTACAGGGTGCCACGCAGACTCCCCAGTTTTGATGGGCTGTCTCCAGTCAAAAGGAGGGGGTTCAGATTCTCCACTTTTCATGGGCTCGGTTCCATGCAAGAGACAAGGTTGCATGCACACCTCCAGGCAGGGAGAGAGCCTTCTAGCTGGCTGTGCAGCTTACTGTACTTTGCAAAGATCAATGTCCTGCCCCTGCCCCCGGACCTAGACAAGACTCTTCCCAACAGCCACACCCTAGAGACATGAGAGGGACAGTACTTAACAGCAGCCAGTGCTGGTGGAAAAAGGGACAACCCAGGATTCTGGCAGCATTTATATAAGAAGGACTTGTGTGTTAGGCCGCAGCTGGGTAGGATGGTGAGACTAAACAACCAGAGGCCAGAATGGGAGGAAGGTGTTGTAGCCAACTAATCGCGTCAGTGGTAACAGCCTGACTGACTGCTGCATTCCTTGCTTGTGTTCCTCAGACCTTAGGCCCTTTCCGCACCTTACCTCTTTCGGGGGCAGGGGCACAGGGATCACGCGAGCAGCCTCTTGCAAGAGGCTTTCACGTCCCCGCTGCTTCTGCTCTACAGCTGCTGCCTGCTGGCGGGCAGGCAGCGGGAGGGCCCCGCCTTTTCCTTCTGCAGTGCAGCCAAGTATTTTCCCAGGCTGCGCTGGGAGAGGAAGCACGAGGGCCACATCTCCAGAGGCTCCATACGCACGGTAAGCGCATGTGGGGCCTCGGAGTGACACGTAATCATGCACCATTTTCGGCTCCAAGCCGAAAATGAAATAGTGCGCGATCGGGGCCTGCCGGCCCCAGCAGCATCGCATGATTGCAAGGATGTCGTCTGAAATGCTCCTCGCAATTGTGCGACGCTCTGGAGGCCCTTTCGCATGGCAAATGCCATGCGAAAAGGGCCTTAGACTTTTGCCTGGACTGTGGATTCTGCTCTTGGACACCCATTCTCTGGACTCTCGGTAAATTCAGACTCAGTCACTCTAAGCTTGCTGAGAACCTGGACTGAGGAAAAAACAAACTCTGTCTGTTCGCTCTTGCTAACAACCTGATTAAACGGCTGGGAAGCCTTGGCAGCCTGCCAGCACAAGACAGTTAATCAAGTCAAGTGTCACAATTCTGAATACACTTCATTTCCAACCAGGAAAATATGTTCTGTCTTTGTGTGTGTTCAAATGACAAGGTGTGATCAGCTCTTCTTTCGAGTGAACGCATAATGCTTAATTACATCATCAGGCCCTGCACCCATAACATCACCGGGGCCATCCCTAGGTCTCACGTTTTCGCTGAGAAATTTCAGGGGCTGGGACGATTCAGGTCTGTCAACCATACTTGTGTATTTGGGAGAAGGTGTAGATGGAGCTTTGTAAGAATTCGTAGTGACTCAGTTGAACACTGGCTAAGCACAGCTCAAGAGGTTTGTCTGTGGAGAACTCTTGATAGAAAACAGAAGCTACCATAGAAAAAAGTATTAGGCCTTTCTGGCCTGTGGGCCGCATGAAGCCCACAGATTTTGCAGACCCTGCTGCCACACAAAGTTCCTGGTGATAAAAGAAATATCAAGTGTTTTCCTTTTGAAAGAAGGTGCAGAGAGCACCTTTTTCTAAAGGAAAATCATTTCCATGGAAGTCTCCAGGAATTGTGGTTCTTCTTTAGAACAAGACCTGTTCTCTCCACACATTTTGTTTCAAAAGAAGAATAAGCTTTTGTTTGCTTATTCCTGTCCCTGAAGCTTAACAGCACACAGCTGAAGCAAAGAAACTTCAAAGGCAGATTAGAGCAAAAAACTGCTGCATTAAAACTCATCGGTAGGTTTCAGGCTTGAATTTAGATGAAATCTTCTTCATATATTATCTTGGTTTAGCTGACTTACTGAGGACCAGAGGATTTGTATTACCAATGAAAATATTTTGTGAATTTGGCTCACAAAATATCCCAGCTCTGGAGATGGAAAGTTGGTTCCCAAACATACTAAAGTTGTTCCCCCATGTTCTGAGGGAATACTTTTTGTGGACTTTTTGTTTTGACTTCTATGTACCACATAATCTGTTTCACTACATGGCAGATTGGGTGAACTAACAGGGTACTGTGCCTGATGCCATCTGCACAAGACAGGAGATTTTCAAAATCTCTTCGCAACATTGTCCTGCCTTTTTCTGGCACGCCTTGAACCCCCTTCCACTTTTGCAGTGAAACACCAATGGGACTTGAGTTTGAGAGAAGTTCCCATCAGAAGCTGCCTTTGTGATCTGTGCCAAGTTATTCTAGCATCTTAATTCCCAGCCAATGGGAATTGTTTGTTTCCTCTATTGACTATGAATGCGGCAAAGTAACTGAACAAATAAATGTTTGCTGAAGCAAAGAAACTTCAAAGGGAGATTAGAGCAAAAAACTGCTGCATTAAAACTCATCAGTAGGTTTCAGGCTTGAATTTAGATGAAATCTTCTTCACATATTATCTTGGTTTAGCTGACTTACTGAGGGCCAGAGGATTTGTATTACCAATGAAAATATTTTGTGAATGGCCAATGTTAATGTAATTATCAAAGTCAGCACTGTATGCATTTAATTTCCCTCTGACCTCACTATCTACAGTCCCACCTGCAACCATATTACTGTAGGTATAGCTGGAATTCTAGGCTATAAACTCTTGCATCTGATGAAGTGGACTGTAGTCCAGGAAAGCTTATAAGTTTCTCTCATAATAAATTTGTGAATTTGAAAGGTGACAGGACAAACACTCTGCTATTTGCCACAACACATTGAAATACCTACACTTCTTAAACTGATCATTGAGACCTTTGTACAGTTGTGACAAGCCTCTACTGTCACTCAAGAGTTTGAAAAGTAAGTTCAACATCAGGTATGTCCATGACACTAAGAGTAAGATTGACGTTTTTTAGCTAGCACAAATTTCAGAGTGTTGGCACAGAATTAAATGGATACTTTTTGTTTTCAGGGATCACAATGGTGCACTATGAAGTCATACCAGCACCCACAGACCGGAAGAGTCTCCTAAAGTGTAGGTGGTATGCTTAAATTTATTTTCTTACCATCACTCTCTGCAAAGTCTTAGGCCCTTTTCGCATGGCATTTGCCATGCGAAAGAGGGCCTGGAGCGTCGCGTGATTGCAAGGAGCAATCTGCACGATGCACTCACAATTGCACAGCACTCCAGGGGCCGGCAGGGGCCGATTGCGCACCTTTTCAATTTAGGCTGGAAGCTGAAAAAGGGTGCACAATCGCGCATTGCTTCTGGGCCCCACATGCACTTACCTGGCGTGCGGAGCCTCTGGAGCCGGGCCAGTCGCGCTTCCTGCCCCAGTGCAGCCTGGGAAGGTCCCAGGCTGCACTGTGGAAGGAAGAGGCGGGGCTCTCGCGCGAGCAGGCAGCTCGTGCAGAGCTGAAGCAGCAGGGAAGGGAGAGCTTCTCGGCAGAGGCTGCTCACGCGATCCCCGCACCCCAGCACCGGAAAAAGGTAAGGTGCGGAAAGGGCCTTATACTCAGAAACAGGTTATATTGTTAATTAAGAGATCTTCACAACTTATTTTTGTTAGACTGATTGTTTGCATGTATAGACACTCCCCCCACCCCTATTACAAAAATGTCTATTCTCAGTGATAGAATGCTGTCCCTTGAGAAGTCTGCGTGGCCCCAACATTATCACCTGGTTGTTGCCAACTTAAGAGAAGCCTCTATTCCTTGTTACCAGTTATGAAGCCTAATTGATTGAATGTTTGTTATTGTTTTTAGATCACCATTATAACATTGGTTATTCTTATTAATTGTTTCTTGGCAAATATAGGTTTACATTACAGATATGTTTTATTCTTGTTTTTAGCTTTTGTGTATTTTAATAGTATAAGATGATGGTGGTGGCTGTGGGTGGTGAATGGCTTCATAGTGCATTGGGAGTGGATGTGTGCCTTGAATCCTTGAAAGTGACATTCCGTAGCAGCAAAAATGTATGAGTATGGTAAATTAACAGAGGCAGAAGCAGTGTATACAAATGCAAATTACTAAAACACACACACACACACACACACCCCAAGAAGTCAATTTTTTACAAAATTTTACAAGTTTTTTACAAAATTATCATCATCATCATCATCATCATCACCATCGCCACTATCACCACCATCTATTACCATGATCAGTTAAACTCCAGGTCTTATTAAATGATGATACCAAAAGTCCACGGTGGCATATTATGCCTAGTGAAATTATTTTTTATTTGTGCTGCTGCCAATGCAGAAGAGGCTTGGGTGGTAGATGCCCAAATAATCTAGTTGACTATGCAAAGATGCAGACTTAGCGCACATCTTCTTGGGTGTTGAGAGAAAGCAGACAAAATCTGTCAGATCTGAGCTGCCTGTTTCTCCAGTGTCTTCTCTCCTTCATGGCTGCTGCACTGGTGTCCTTTTTCTTTCTGACACCACTGCCTATACCAGTGTGGTTACACCAGTACAGTACACCAAGAGGATTCTGGCCAGAGAGTGCAATCCCACTTGGCAAAGATGGCTAAGAGCCAGCTGAAATTCCACTAGGCCAGCTGAAGCTGGACTAAATCCAAAACTCTTTCTAACCTAGGGATGTTGGAAATCTTAGACAGTCCTCTTTCTGGCCTGACTTTGTTCCAACATTGTGAACTGTCTCTTTGGCCTGGAGGAGGGATGAGGCTGTTGTACATTGGCCCCTCCCTCACACCACCTCTTCTCTGCACCACAACAGAGAAATTCTGCAGGCAGATTGCTCTGTCCCCAGTCTCTGAGATCAGGGGACAAAAGAGTTCTGCCAGCAGAAGAACATTTCTGCTGGCAGAAGAGGCTTGTATTTTATCCTAACTACCTCGGCCAGACCATCTGTGAGTTAGGATTGAACTGCCCACCAAAGTTTGTTTTACTCAGGGATGAGGGAAAGCTTAATGACTGACCGGCCTCAAGAAATTACATATGTTAAGAGTGTCCTGCCAGGGCAAAATATACCACTAAGCTATCAAAACACCTGGAGATGATGGACTCAGTGTTACTAGGTATGGGCTTTTGGATCACTGCAGAAGGCATTCTTAGGATACGAAAGTTAGTGACCATTGCCATGAAAGACCAGTAGAAATTTGTTGTTGTTGTGTGCCTTCAAATAATTTCCAATTTATGGCAACCTTAAGGCGAACTATCACAGGGCTTTCTGGGGCTGAGTAATGTGATGTGCCCAAGGTCCCCCAGTGCGTCTCTGTGGCCCATTAGGACTGTAGTCCAGTGCCCAAACCATGCTGACTGTCTGCAGTAGAAAAGCATCCATAAAGTGCAAAGCATTATATGACAGTAGATCAAGTCAGATTCCAGGTCTTCTTACATCGTTAAAATGCCATTAAAATCACCATCATTAGCATCATCATTAGCATCATCTCATCATCAAATAATAGCAATGATGGTACTGAATAATATAATACCAGACCTCACAGTGACTCAATATGCTTTTAGTGAAATTCGTTTTGATCTGCGCTGCTACTAATACATGGGAGACATGTATGGTAGATGGCAGGCTAACCCAGCTGCAAAAATTATTGTTGTTGTGGTTGTTTACCATCAAGTCAATCTGAGCCATGGTGACCCTATGAATTAGAGACCTCCAAAAACCCTGTTCATCATCAGCCCTGTAGAGTAAAGGTATCTTTATTCTTCCAATTCCTACCATGAACTGGTTCCCACAGTGCCCCAGAATTCAGATGCAAAACTTTGGAAGGCAGGATGGTAGGAAGTTGCATTACAGGAGAATTTAAAGCAACTTCCCTAGCTCCCTGGTCTCAGAAGCTGGCTGTGTGACTCAGTGCCTTTAGCTTTGGCTTGTGCTGCCATTTGTGCATAATCTCATTAGATGAGTGGCCTGAGAACCAACATCACCCTGAGCTTATGACAACAGCATGTGCCCTAATGTTGTGCCAGTGTTTATACTAAGGCCCTCGTACAGAAAATGCCTCAAGGCAGACACTTTGCAAGGGTGGGTTTAAGTGCTGCATTATAAAATCACAAATAAAGAGCCAGAAAGTAAAGAGTTAATTTGGCCTTGCAAATTCTGCACTCCAAAAATTCTGGATCAGTTGTCCAGAAGGACAAAAAACCTCACTGAAATCTAGAACGCCATGAGTGCGTGAAGACTTTCTACGTAGTTTGCATTATTATGGCTGTTTACTTTGTATAAAGGTTGAGCTAATGGTGGGCACAATGCAGCAAAGAAATGTGGAAGCAGTTTAGTTGCTGGGACGTGGGAATGAGGCAGGGCGGCCATGTATGATTGGCCATATATGATTTTTTTTCTAACAGGTTGCTGTATTTTTAACAATATGTTACTTCTTTCCCTGTCAACACATCTCTGCTGGAAAAACCCGTCTGGGTGAATTGTATCTATCAAGCAGCCAAAAGGTTTTATTTAGGGTGGGTCCGATCACACACCCCAGGGAAGACACTGCAGCTGTGCTGACATCCTCATGCATTTCCTGGGGTACTTGGCAGCCTCCTGCACAATCCTACTGGTAGATCAGGATGGCAGTGTCTACAAGGCTCTTTCTGAGGCAGTGCCCATAGGAGATGTAAAAAAATAATTATCCTCTTTAGAATGATTCTCAATAGAAAAACAAAAGCATCCTCAGTGTATTCCCTCCAAGATGTGTTGTAATCTGAAACGTGGGGAGAGCAGCATTTGGGGAGGGTAACAATAAAATATAACTGAGTGTAACCACTTTCTCATTTGGCAGTAGTTCCTTAAGTTTTAAACTTGCAATTTAGAGTACCTGCAGGCATACTTTTGAAAGAAAAAGGATTCACCCTGAGCCTTCTTCCTGTAGACCAAGCCTGGATTTCTCTCCCGTAGTGTCACCTTTCATAATGCTTTTGATGGGAAATACTTACCAGTGAATCAAATGCTTCACTGATTTCATTGCTGATTTAATTGTCCTTGCATTTTTCTTTATTTCTCCCAGGGCTCTCCCTCTTTCTTTTTAACATTAAGCACTATCTGTAAATCCCATTTAGGGATTGCTTTGTGTCTTCTTTTTAAACAAACAAATATTTTAAACAAATATTTTCTAGAAACTGCTCTTAGCCTGTGGGGCAGGGGAGGAATTTTATGAATTCACAAGCCCCAGGCTATCAGTGCAGTGCCAGCACCTGAACTAATTTCTGTCCTGACTCAATCCTTGATCCTGTGGGTAGAACAAAATGCTCTGACTCTTATTTTTACATAACACCCCTTCGTCCTCTGAGTGTAAGAGCTCTTTTGAGGCATTCATTTGGCTTCCGTCAGGATGACTGAAGTTACTCTTCCTGGCCTCTCCCTATGCCACCAAAAGTTCAAAGATGTCATTTGTTCAAGAGGCTAATTCAGCCTTGCCCATCCTGTGGCCATCCAGGTGTGTTGGATTACAGCTCTCACCATGCTCAGTTAGGAGGCCAATAGGCCTAGATTTGTAGTCCTGGACCTTTATCACATTAGGCAGGTAAATCACACTTTGTTACTGTTGTCGTTGTATGCCTTCAAGTCATTTCTGGCTTATGGCGACCCTCAAAGGAACCTATCATGGAGTTTTCTGAGGCTGAGAGTGTGTGACATGCCCAAAGTCACACCCCATTGGGTTTCCATGGCCGAGCAGGGAATCAAACCGTGATCTCCAAGGTTGTAGTTCTACGCTCAAACTGCTGCACTGTGCTGGCTCTAATCACACTTATAGCAGGATAATAGCATCTTTTGGCTGGCACTCATCACTTTACCTCAATTTTCTTCTGTTTTCCATGTGTTGAGTCCCAGTCAAAGACTCTATTGTCTTGCTGTAAGTGCTATTTACCTGCCTTGTGTGATAAATCCCAACACTACTAGAGGGCATCAGGGTGGGAGAGACTGGCCTACATTGGAGGCAGGAGGTAGAAGGGATGCCCTTACCAATATCCCTGGTGAGACAAGAAGTTTACTACACCACCCCATAGAATCATAGAATCATAGAACTGTAGAGTTGGAAGAGACCACAGGGGCCATCCAGTCCAACCCCCTGCCATGCAGGAACACCCTCAAAGCACTCCCGACAGATGGCCATCCAGCCTCTGCTTAAAAACCTCCAAAGAAGGAGACTCCACCACACTCCGAGGCAGCAGATTCCACTGCCGGACAGCCCTGACTGTCAGGAAGTTCTTCCTGAGGTTCAGGTGGAATCTCCTTTCCTGCAGCTTGAATCCATTGCTCCTTGTCCTGGTCTCTGGAGCAGCAGAAAACAAGCCCTCTCCCTCCTCTACATGGCATCCCTTCAGATATTTAAACATGGCTATCGTGTCCCCTCTTAACCTTCTCTTCTGGAGACTAAACATACCCAGCTCTCTAAGTCTATCCTCATAGGGCATGGCTTCCAGGCCCTTCACCATTTTGGTTGCCCTCCTCTGGACCTGCTCCAGCTTGACCATGTCCTTCTTGAATTGGGGTGCCCAGAACTGGACACAGGATTCAAGATGAGGTCTAACCAAAGCAGAGTAGAGTGGTACCAGTACCTCCCTCGATCTAGACACCATACTCCCATTGATGCAGCCGAGAATTGCGTTGGCTTTCTTGGCTGCCGCATCACACTGCTGACTCATGTTCAGCTTGTGGTCTATTAAGACTCCTAGATCCCTTTCAAACATACTGCTATCCAGCCACGTGTCCCCCATCCTATATTTCTGTATTCCATTTTTTCTACCTAAGTGTAGGACCTTACATTTCTCTCTGTTGAATTTCATTTTGTTAGCTTTGGCCCAGCTCTCCAATCTGTCCAGGTCATTTTGAATTTTGATCCCGTCCTCTGGCGTATTAGCAACCCCTCCCAATTTGGTGTCATCTGCAGATTTGATGAGCATGCCCTCTATTCCTTCATCCAAGTCGTTGATGAAGATATTGAACAGCACTGGGCCCAGGACAGAACCCTGTGGCACCTCGCTAGTCACTTGTCCCGATCCCATTGTGGGTTCTTTGTATTTACTTCAAAGAATGGCAATGATTCTTATGTGATGTGAAATTATAACAGAATCCTAAACTGGAGGTTAAACTAAGGTTGAAGTTTTATGCATGCTTACTCAAAAGTTAATTAAACATACTTGTTGGTATAGTGGTAAACAACTAAGGGCTGTCGTGGGACTTTAGAGACCGGAGTTCTTTGTTGTTAATTGTCATCACATCAATTCCGACTTATGGCAACCCTATGACTGAGAGACCTGTAGACCTTCCCTGTTATAAACTGTCCTGCTCAGGTCTTGCAAACTCAGAGATGTGTCTTCCTTAATTGTGCCTATCCACCTGTAATGGGGTCTTCATGCTGGATGGTGGCAATTTTACCACTATCCGTCATCCTGGAGTCAGAGTTCAACTCTGAGGGGGAAAAAAAGACTTTTTTCAGTAAATCTAATCGCGAACCTCCCATTCCAATAACTGGTTCTCACGTATTCCTGAATGGGGCCCATATCTCAAATCTTGAAAGTCAGTCTCAGTTTGGTTTTTGATGAGGGAGAGCACAGCTGCCTGAGCTGAGCCCCGACCTGAAAGTGCTGCTGGCCAATGTGTAGGGGTTGTAGCAGCAGCTGCATGGTGTGGCTGCTACTGCTGCTGTCATCATGGTTGTGTCATCATTGTTGTTGTCATCATCACCACCACCACCCCTTTCGCTAGAAAAAGATTTACAGTGTTTTATAACTATTGAAACAGACACATGTTAAAAAGAAAATATCTATAATATATATTCCCAGATTAGTACCTGTGTTGCGTCTGCTGCAGCAAAAGCAAGAAGGAAGCTTGGGCGCCTTAAGGACTTATTAAGTTTTATTTGGAATAAGCTTTTGTGTGCTGCTACCTCTGATGAAATGGGCTTCAGATCACAAAAGCTCATGCCAAATAAAATATGGTTAGGCTTGAAATTTAGTGCTCTGTAACTTGCTATAGAATTAACACTTGATAATCATTTATTCTGATACTGATTAGTATTTTGGACACTCAGAGCTCAGTCTATAGCTCTGCAGTAGTGAGCACAAGACTGTCTGTCATCTGCAGTATAAAAAGCATAACTCCCCCACCTGCAGAAGTAATAAATTGTAAGGATAACAAGTAGGCATAGTACCAGTATTATTTACAATCAGCTAGTCATGTCCTATCAAATTCTTGGGATTTTGAACTTGGGCTGGAAAGTATAACATACCCTTCCACCGTCTCGATTTGGCAGGAACAGTCCTAATTAATCCTCTGTCATCCCACTTTTTCAATTTCTTTTAAAATGTCCCTTGCTTCTCCTCCTGCTTTCCCCCCTTATCCTCAGCTTACTTCATTGCTGTAAACTGACTTCAAAGTGTGAAAGTCCTATGCACTCAGTTACCTGAGCAAGGCGAGAGGAGTCGAAGGGGAGAAATCTTACCTTTCCCGGGAGGCTCAGGCAAAAGAGCCTTTGGAGCCTTTCCTAGCTTGCCTGTTCTTCCTCATGAATAACTTCTGGCATCCTGACCACACTCTGATATTGCTTGGCCACATATGTCCTGGTTTTCGTCTGTGAAATGTTGGAGCACATGAGATGATAGTTTTGAGGCCAGGGTAGGCTTTCTTGGGGACAGCATTATTTGAAACTATTCCTGCCAAATCAGAATACCTGGGGGATATGTAGTCCAGCATATACAGTTGACTTTCACATTATTCTTGTCCACTTTCTGCCCCACCTTAATAGTTTTCATATATGCCCGCAAATAAACATGAGACAGAAGAGCCCAGCCATCACATGGAAAGGCTCTCTGAGGCTGAAACTAGATCTATATGGGCCACAATCCAACAGAAGGCCAGTTCGCTCCCCACAAAGTTGACAAAGAAGAGATTGAAGCATAGCATGAAGTCACAGCAGGAAGGGAGCTTTTCCTTTGCTTGTGTTTCCTCGCAGTTTAGTGAGGGTATTTTCCCCCCTCAACCACAATCCACACCTCACCTGGAGAAATCTGACTTTAAAAATGAGCAGTTTGTGGGAAAGGGAGCATGGTAAATAAACACATGAAGCACTTCCTGTCTCTTTGCCTGTAATCCACTTTAAAGTTTTCCCGTCCTACACAGTAGGGATTCCACACTCACCCAATTCTGACATGCCAACCTTGCCACAAGTCCCATCTGATCTAGTCTTAAGTTTGCAAGACATCTCAAAGTCTAGCACTTTAAAAGTATGTCAGGCATTCTGCTTCAAGCAGTATAAGGAACAAAACCATTATTTTGGAAGGGATTACAGCAAGTACCTGAAATTGCTTTTTCACCTAGTTGAAATCCTGCTCTGCAAGAGCATTAATAGCTGCTTGACATGCACAAGGTCAACAGGTCTGTCTTTCCCAATTGCTGCATTTCCATTCTGGGAAGTTACATCTACTGGATTTATCCCTCCCACTACCATCGTCGCCAGAGAAGAAGCTTACGGTTAGCCCCTAGAATTTTTTTTTTCTGATCAGAATGGGTTTCCCTGATCCTGTCTAAAGATCACTCACTCATTCACTCACTCACTTTATTAATTATTTTATTTTATTTATATTCCACCTTTCTTTCAGGTGGCTTGTAGTATCAATAAACAAATACAGTTAATGATATAATACACAAGTTCTTTAAAGCCATAAAACAAACAACCCTATTAAAATACTGTGTTCTTAAAATGCCAATCGCCTTCTCATCTTGGTCCACCAGGCATTTCAACATTAATTTATAACCCTGACATTTATTGATGTTGAACATTCCAGAAATCCAGTTAGCAGGATGATATGGCAAAATAATATGGCAAAACTGCAGGGTGTTTTGGAAACAAAGAAGAGACCATCCTCCTCCATATACTATTCCTTCTTTCTGGCTATTTAAGTGCTGCCACAGCCATACCAAGGATACAAATACTAATGTAGAGAAAAGGCCAAAAAGAGATGGGCTGTACTTTTCCTGCACTCAGCACAATGTGAACAAAATGAACAGACCTACGCACACATACACACACACATATACTTACACACATACCTGTGCTGTGTAAGATGGTTCAGAAGGAAAGAAAACTCTGCCATTTGCCTTCACAGGAATACTTTCTTAACACTATCACTAGGTATCGCTGGTGAGGGTCTGATTGTTTTCATCACAATGTGAGCCACAGAGTTGGAGGAAAATTTAATGAAAGGTACATGAAGCAGAGATCAAGTTAGTGTTTTGTTTTATTTTGTTGGAAACGGCAAAAAAAAAAATCCCTCTGCCAAGGTGAACACTTGGGTAATCAGATGTGCTCGGTCTGGCAGGGCCTGGAAAGAGTATAGAAATCCTTGGGATTTGTGCAGGACTTTTCCTGAGTTCTGTAGCCATTTCGAGGCCATTTCTTTGTCCAATGCAATTGTCCCCATGTTGCAGATGGGAGACAGAAACCGAAAAGCCTTTAAGTGAGTTAATGATTGAAAGACAGCGAGCTGTGAAATCCTAACTTCAGCTCAGCCATGAACTCCCTTGAGCTCTCAAGCCACTCTCCCAAATCTGCCAGGGGTAATACATATTCCAGTTTTGTATTTTTTATTTTTTTTCCAAAGGAGATTAAAATGAGGGTGGGGTAGAGCAGGGTGAGGTGGTTCACAAACAAAACGGTGGTTGCAAAACCTTCCAGTTCTCTCCGCCTCTAGAAAAGGCCAGTCCTAGCCAAAGAAAGGTCAGCATGCCAAAGTTAATATGAATATTAATAAGGCTGACTTTAAACCAATACCATCCTGCCCTGGCTAGTTTGCATTGGTCTTCACAGAGTCACATTCATCTCTGGTCCTGAAATGTGTCTGTGCGTGTTTTGATGGCCCCCTTTTAACAAGGGCAACAGAATAGCACTGGGGAGAAAGTCACTGTCTTTCCACATGTCGAAGACATTGTGTTATTTCCTGAGGCTCAGTCAGAACAAAAGTGCTTGTTGTAGCTTCTGTGGATATAATCCCATGTCAGGATCATGATGTTCTTTGGCCCTGAGGGCTTTGTGTGATGCTAGCTCAGGGATCAAAGACTGAAAGTAAATATTCACGCACACGCATGTGTACATACGTTTTAAAAAGAAAACCATGATAGTCTGATCACAGTAGTTCATTTACGGGGAGCCTCACAATTAGCCCACTGGAAAATGACTTGAAAGCACATGCACACACAGAGACAGTAAGGTATTCTACATGGGGCTGTCCTTGAAGATGGTTTGAAAGCTATAGCTGGACTGCTGACTGAAATACCCTATAGACATCATGTAATGCTAGTCCTAAGCAAATTGCAATGGCTTCCAACACATGCCAAGTTTGAATTCAAGATGCTTCTGGTGACATTTAAAGCCCTAAACAGCTTGAGGCCTTGATACTTGAAGAAGCACCACTCCTTATGTGTGCCTGCCGGAGGGCTGAGGGGGGAATCCTCCTCATTTTATTGGCCACAGAGTTCAATACTCTGTGGGAGGAGGTGGGAGAGGGCCTTACCAGTTGTGGCACCCGAGTGATGGAATGTCCTCTCCTCGGAGGCCCCGTTGGTGCTAATGCTCATTTCTTTTAGTAAATGAGTAAAAAATGTCCATTTGTTAAATACACTGGAGCCTAACTCACTCTGAAAAGTCTATGTACATGGTTTAAAACTGTTTAAAACTTTTAAACTTCTTTTTAACTCATCAATTGGTCCTTTTTTTAAAAGTTACTTTCAATTGGTTTCATATGAGTATATTTATTTTACTTGTTTGCTGCCTGGGATCTTGTGATATCAGTCGGGACATCAATGTTTTAATTAATAAACAAAAAATAGGTTTTTTTCATGCTGGGTGGGGGTGAAGGGTTTCTTTCCACCCTTTCCTCAAATGCAGAAAGATGATCAGTAGGAGGATCTCTGAGAGGCAGACAACGAGAAGGCTTTCCACTCCCTTCTGCAGAGATCCTCATTTAGATCAACTGCCTTTGCTGGAAAGAGCCATAAGTGTAGACTTGCAATAGAATTTCAGGAGGATGGGAGAGCGCGGGGGTGAGGTGGAGAGGCTTTTCTCTACATCCAGGCTCTGAGATCCTAGTACCCGTTGCTCATTCCCCCTTTGCTAGTAGCAACAAAGAAGCAGCAGTTCTTGTGAACCTGACAAGAAGTCAGCCAAGGGAGTGGGATAAGGGTTCCCACTGGGAAGGGGACTGTATTAGGACCTTGGGTGGGGCACAGCCTCTTCTTTGGGTATCCTAGCAGTTTTCTAAGATGCACAGAGCAAGGGGCCAACCCAAGCTCTTTTGGGCTGCCTAAGACAAAGGACAAGGTGGTGTGCCCCTCACCCTATTCCACATACAGACTGACAGGTGAATCTTACACCAGTGCTGCTGCATGGCCTTTTCGCTCCGCCTGAGGTCAGCAAGCTAACCCTGGCAAAGAGGGCAGGGAGGCATACCCTCCAGCTGTCCTGATTTGGCAGGGACAGCTCCAGCTAATCCTCTGTTGTTCCAACAACAGAGTTTCTCTGTCCTGGTTTTTCTGTCTTCCTCCCACTTTCCCCTTTGTCCTTGACTTACTTCAGTTGCTGCAGACTCAGTCCAAATGACAAGATAAGTTTGCATTCAGTTGACTTGGGGATGGGGAGGAGAGGAGGGGGCCGAATCTTGCCCTTTCCAGTAGGCCTTGGCAAAGGCAAACTGCTTGCAGCCTTTCCTAGCTTGTGTGTTCTTCCTCATTAATAACCTTTCCCATTTTCACCACAGTCTGATATTGATTGGTCCCATATGTCCCAGTTTTCATCCATGAAATACTGGAGGGATGGGGAAGTCATGTAGCATGTACTTCTCTGTCCTCTTGAAAGGGGGCTCGTGAAGAACCTTTGGAGCCTCTGCTAGCACTGCTCTGCCTGCTTCCCACATCTACTACCTCTGGTGACTGGTCTTCCAGAGGCCACCACTCCCCCCCCCGGCCCCCCATGTCTAGAGTCACCAGTTCCAGCATACAGGAATAACTGATCATTAAACATTAGGAAGAGTTTCCTGAGGGTAAGAGCAGTTCAGCAGTGGAATATGCTGCCTGGAAGCATAAAAGCCGCCTCCTTTGAAAGCTTTTAAACAGAGGCTAAATGGCCATCTGTTGAGAATGCTTTGATGATATATTCCTTCATGGCAGGGGGTTGGACTCAATGGCCCTTGTGGTCACTTCCAGCTCTATAGTTTTGTGATCACAGGGAGTCTGCCTCCCAGGGGGACCCAAGCCAGTCCAAAGGATGTGAGCAGCACAGCAGAGGAGGAGCACAGGATTTCTGTTGCTGCCTGATTTCTGTTTCTATTAAGGAAAGAGGAGGACCACTGCATAAGTAATCTGATGCTTCAACTCGCTTCATAAGAATCTAGATTTTTACAATCTTTTTTTAAAAGGCTATGGATGTGACAATAACAACAGTAAATTGGCTCCTGAATGCCTTTCAAATGAAAAATCAGGACTTTCCTAACAATTAAAGCTTGAGAAATATTTTCCTACCCAGAATACTTCTGGAAGCAAATAACTTCAAAATAAAGGGGAGAAATTGTCCATAAATGTAATTTTATCTGATTGATTGATTGATTTTATATGCTGCCTTTCTCCCAACTTCTCCCAACCCAAGGTGGCTTACAAAAGATAAAAACAAAATTAATAAAAACCTGGTTATTTCAAAAGCTAAACACAGGCCATCGTCATATTAATTTATTGCCTCAGCTGTGGATCAAAAGGAAAAAAAAGCTTGTCGTATGTGGACATGAGATGCTTTTTATAACTATCATTTAGACTGGGAAGATATTTCCGTTTAGAACAGACTGGTCACTAGTTTTAGGGCTTTGTTTTTCCTTAAAGCATTTGTGCTGGATCATTTAGTTTAACTGCCTGCTTTGCTTTACTAATATTTTCCTCACTCAGAGAGGCACCTTTGACATGGATTGGTGTGTTTATTCTTGCTCTCCACTTGTTGTACATACCAACACAATAAAGCATCAGTGGGATGTAGAGGATAGAGCGTTGTCTGGAGGTGAACTAGGACAAAGGTAGGGAGCCTTTGGGTCAGTATGAGTTGTCAAACTGCATCTCCCACGATGCCTCACCATTGAGGTAATGGGAGCTGAAGTCTAGCAATGTCTGCAGCTTCTCTACCCTTAAATTAGTGGAAATTGCAAAGTCCCTCACAGCCATGGAAGTCTCTGCAATTTTATATACCAGTTCACCTCAAAGGATGATTGTTATTGTCAAGATGAAAACAGGTAAAGCTCTACGTTGGCTGTCCTGAGATGCATGGTGGCAATAAATCCAAGAATGAACAATTGCTCTAGATCTGGAGGTCACACAGACCACAAAAAATGCTTAAAACATAACAACACTTTAAAAATGGAACCCACATTGCAGGGTTGTACTGAGAATAAAATTCAGGAGGTGGGAAAGAGGTAAACTCCTTGGAGGAAATCCTATCTTTAAAAAAAAAAACAACTTCAGATCCCTTTGGTCTCAACAACTGTATGACTTTGGACCATGCTTTATTTGTTCTAGGCCTGTTCATCCTTGTCTAGCTTCCTGTGACTTTTTTTTCCTTCCTATTAAACAGATTATTGTACCCTGAATTTTGATGCCAGCACTGCCAACGAAGAGCTCTTCCTCTTTAAGGAGACCCACTCTGTGCTGAACATGGGGATCTTGCTGGAGAACTACTCCAAACCCAGCCAAGGGTTCAACCACTGGCCACAGCTCTTGTGCACCCGCAGCCTGTGTGAGGGCTGCCATTACTGGGAGGCAGAGATCTCAAATACGTGGCTGTGCTTAGGAGTCACCTACAGCTATAGGCATCGAACCGAGAAGTCATGTATGTTGTATCTGATTGGCAGGAACAGCAGTTCATGGTGCCTGGAATGGGACTCTGTGAAGTTCTCTGTCTGGCATAACAATGTCCAAACAGTGGTGCAAGGCAACTATTACAAGACCATAGGGGTCTTGCTGGACTATGCCGCTGGCTCCTTGACATTCTATGGCATCACCAGTACCGTGAACCTCATCTACCGTTTCCTAACCACATTCACTGAGCCACTGTACCCAGCTGCCATGGTAAGCAGTGGGGCATCTGTTACTTTGAAACAACCAGAGTAGGGCCAAACCATGCAAAAGAAAAAAAATACAACAACAAAAACAACAACCCCCAAATTCTTCCTTAAAAGCCAATTGCTGATAAAACTTTTATCTCATGACTCCTTAGGCATGGTCTGTTCATGTTTTTTTTTAAAGTCACGTGGATACAAGCAGAAGCAAACTGTATACCTAAAAGTTTGTGTTTGCTACTGGCTTTTGCAATGGGAGATCTTGACTTGTTCCCCAGGATCTCATGAAGATGAGAGAGAGAGAAGCCTCACTGGTTTGTTCATGGCTTTGCTTTCTCCTTGGGTTCTCAGATTGGCATCAGCAGAGCATCTCACATTCTTCTTGTGCTTTTAAAGCTGCATAACCATATCTACCACACTGCCAGTTCTTATATCGGCATCTACATTCAGGTGCACCATTTGAAACAAGGCAACTGCTGTACCTCAGGCTTGTCTGTAAAGCTCTCTGTCTCCTTCCTCTAGTGGTGGAGAATGAGTTGCTTTCTAGATCGTGTTGGACTGGAACTGCCACTATAGCAAATAGTCAGTATAGCCAGTGTGAGAAAGGACTGCAATCCAGTACCTTCTAAAGGGCTACAAATTCTCTGTTCCTGCCTGATTTGTAGATAAGTCTGGCCATGGATGCACACGTGTCCAGAAACGTTACAGACTGGCCAAACAACCACATAGCATGTTTGCAGAGGGGAAATCTGCATAAAACCAGTTATTCTGTGCAAATTATTCCTTAGCTTCCTCCATGCCTAAGAATACATTGGCTGGCATCCTGTCAGTGACTTACGGTGGCCAACGTATACCATCATAAATAACTTTTTGGGTCATTGTGGAGGTGAGGATTCTCTACCAACTTTGCACAGTGACCAAATTTCCTCCCAATCCACTTTTCCACTATGGGAGCATCCCTTCATGGCCATTTAATGACTGGCGAAGAGCAACAAGCAAAGATGGGAGCATCTGGCTATGTTCCTATAGCCAGGCACAGAATGATGAGGTCTCATTGTCCAGCGTCTGGCTATAGAGACATAACTAGATGCTTCTCCTATGCCTCCTGCTCTCCACCAGCCACTAAATGGCCTGGAATGAGGCACCTGTAGCTAAAAGGGTGGGAGATGTAGTGTGGGTCCACATGCAGAACTTTTGTGCTGTGTTTCATGTTGCAGGATCTTGGGCTTTGTTTTCTTCTGTTCCTTTTTATCATGTGGTTGTCTCATAACTGAGAGCTGATCCCAACAATCCTTTATAGGCAGTAAAGTCAATAGTGGACTTTCTGAGTACCATATTTGCAGGCGTATAAGACACACCCATGTATAAGACACACTCCATTCATACGCTGGCAAATACTGTTTGTGGCATATAAGGCACACCAGCATATAACACACAGCCAATTTTCAAACAGTATTTTTTGGGGGGGGGAAGCAAATATTATACACCAGCAAATACAGTAGATTGTGGTGCATTTGAATCAGGCTTGTGATTGATCCAGAATGACTCACCATCTAATTGAATTGTTTCATCTCCTACATTTGAAAGTTTTTTCTTTTTTTCAGGATGTACAATCACAGCTTGGGCCACACGTTTATTACATCATATCAAAAATCACCAAGGAAAGTTGCATTCATTTTCGCCACATCAGAGTTAGGCAATATGTCTGCCTTCCTTTCCAGTTCCTCTGATCCCTTTTCTACACAACCATAACCCCAAAACAGAATACAATAATTTTACTGTTTTACCCAAACTGTTCTAGCCATGTGATCTTCTTTTCATAAGCTACAGTGATATTCTTTACAGACACCCACTCTGCAAGGGTAATTTGTAGCAAGTTTGAAAAGCCTGCCTGTGCCATTTCAGAATACAGTCAGTCCTCCACAAATGCCGGTTTCACTTTTGCGGATTTGATTATTCACAGATTATTTGATGTCACCTCTGCTGCCTCCCTATGCCATTTTTAATAGGGACTGCAAGCCTGGTGGGACTGAGAAACTGTGAACAAGGCTTGCAAGTCCCTATTAGAAATGGTGTGGGGCAGCAGGGGAGGTAGCAGTGAGCCCCACCAGCCCTCCACTTCTGCCTTGTGAAGGAACCCTGATGCCTCAGAGGAATCCATCGTGGCTTGAATATGGTGATCATACTTTTTTTTATGTGTTAAATATGGTTTGGGAAGGCCTACAGTTATTCATGGTTTTTCCACTTTCATGGGGATCCTGTGCCCCTAATCCTAGCAAATGTGGAGGGATGACTGTACTTAGCAAAGAGGCACAGGCCTTTCAGACTAGTCACAGTGGGGTTTTTTTTTTTTTCCTTTTCTTTTCCTCCAACTCCAGCCTTGAGTTAGCTGGATTAGCTGACTGTCCTGGCAGGCTCTTTCAAGTTAAGTTTTAAGATACTGTGATTGTTAATTATCCCTCGTTGGCAGCACTCACCAGCAATTTGCCTCGGATGACAGCCCTGGCTGCATCCCAGGGTTTCTGGGGTCATATGCGAAGGCACTCCCAAGGCACTCAGGCAGTCAGTCAGTGATGCTGTAAAGTGATCGGAAGCTCACAACCTCATTATCAAGGGCGTAGTTATCTGGCAGTCAAAAAACAATTGCTTGCTTCAGCCTGTGGTCCATAAAGTAATACAAGCTGTCTGTGGCTGTTTTCCAAAGGTGGCTAAGCAGAGCGAGGGGTGGTGGGTTAGTGTTGTGGTTGCTGCTGCCAGTGCTGCTGCTGTTGTTATTTGCAGTGTGTGTGTATATATGTTTTCATGTGTTCCAAGTACACTGTTGGAGTTGTAGCCCTGTAACCCTATGAAATTCACGGGGTCATCATGAATCAACAGATGACTTGAAGGCACGCATGCACAGACCTCACCACAAGAGTCAGTGTGGTGTAATGGCCTGAGTACTGGACAAGGATTTGGGGAGACCAGGGTTCAAATCCTCACTCAGCCATGGGAACCCACTGGGTGACCTTGGACAAGTCACACTCTCTCAGCCTCAGAGGAATGCAAAGGCAAACCCCCTCTGAACAAATCTTGCCAGGAGAACCCCATGATAGGTTCACCTTAGGGTTGCCATAAGTCCAAAAGTACATTGTCAATATATAATGTATTGTTAATATGGGGGGGGAGGGAACAGGATAGAGAGGGAGGAGGGAGGAGGGGTTGATTGAACAATATATTAAGGAAGGAAATAATTATTTAACATTGTACAGAAAATATTAATAATGATAGTAAAGTTATGTAAGAATGGTATACAATATGTAATATTGTAAACAACATGCGATATATATAAATTTTAGCTTATATAGAATTTTAATAAAAATACTAATAAAAAAAATAAGGTTACCATAAGTCAGAAATGACTTGAAGGCACACAATAATAAGAACAACACCTCACGGCAGAATGATACTGTTGGCATTTTTCACCCATTCCCTGGCCTTTTACTCAGGAGCAGGGAAGGAGAAAGATCGTGGCTTCCCCTCCCCTGTTGCACATTGGCAGCAGTATGCAAAAGTGTGCAGGGAGAGGTGATCGCCTGTTCTCTGCATGCCCTTGGCCGCCACCACCACTAGTGCTGGCACTCCGGAGGCACCCTCCAGGGCCATGCCGAGGGAGCAATCACCCATTCTGTACACACCCTCGGCCGCTGACACCAGTGCAGGCGCTCTGGAGGCACCCTGATTGGCCGTTCTCTGCAGGCCCTTGGCCGCCACCGGTGTGGGCGCTGGCTGCAGCCGGCAGGGGCATGCAGAGTGAGCAATCATCTCTGCATGCATTCAGCTGCTGCCACCGGCGCAAGCATGCCAAGGAGTGATCTACTCTTCCATGCATGCCCTCGGCTGCTCCCTCTTGCTCATGCGCTGGCAGGGGCGGCCAGCAGGAGCCTGAAGGGAGGGCGGGAGTTATTCGTGATTTTTTGACATTCGCAAGAGTTCTGTGTCTCTATCCCTCGCAAATGTGGAGAGCCTACTATAATAGGTATCCCTGAAACCTGGTGGGATGAGCCTTATGTTTGGAATGTAGTAATAGAGGGGTATAACCTATTTCAGAGAAATAGACCAAGCAGGAAAGGAGGAGGAATAGCATTATATGTCAAAGGTGTTTACACCTGTGAAGAGATCCATGACTTAAATCCTGGAAGTCAGGTTGAGAGCATCTAGATAAGACTTAACAGGGAGAGAAACAACAGTGAAATCACTGTGGGGGTCTACTACAGACCTCCAAACTAGACTGAGGACTTAGATGATGCCTACCTGGAACATATGACAAAACGTTCAAGAGGGAGAGATATAGGCCATTTCCACACTACACTGTTACAGTGCTATTATTCCACTTTCAACGTCCTTTGGAATCCTGGGATTTTCACTTGTGGGGGGGCTTTAGAATTCTCAGCCAGAGAGCTCTTTGGTCTCAGTAAACTACAAGCCCCAGTATTCCACAGGATGTTGAAAGTGGAATGATAGTACTATAACAGTGTAGTGCAGAAACGCCAAAGATGTAAGGGGAATTTCAACTACCCTGACATTTGTTGGAAGTCAAACTCTGCCAAGAATATCAGGGCCCACAAACTTCTCACTTGCGTTACAGACTGAAAACATGCTCACTCCAAGGCCCATTTTGTAATAACATAGTTAATCAGTTTCCAGAGAAACGCTCAGTTAGCCTCCAGAAAGGGAAAAAAATGCATTTCTCACCCTGTCTGCTCTATGCTGACCTTCTCCATCAGAATAGCATCATATTTCCTGCCCCCAAAGACTGGAGCAGAAGACTGTCTGTCTCAAATTCTACAGTGGGCTATGGTGAACCAGCAAAGATGGAAGGCCAATCAATTACCAGATCAGTTTTATAGTACACATTGTTCTACACCCCCATAAACAACCCTAAACCAAAATGGGCTCTGTGGCACTGATTCTAAGAAACTTGTTTCAAACTATGGAAGACTGTGTGTGCGTGCGCATGTGTGTGCGTGCGCATGTGTGTGCATGCACACATAAGAACACTCTGTAGTCTTCAAATCTGTTAATCAGCCATCAGTGGAATAAAATATCAGATAATGAAAAAATCACAGACTCAGACAAGTAATACCTTACCCAATCCAATAAAAATCAGTCTTAAAGGTACTGCTAGATCATTTTTCTTTTCTCCCCCTCCCTTCCTCCTCTTGTCTCACCCCCCTCACCATCTTAAATGAAGAGGAAGAACTTGCAGAGAAAATTAAGACCAGACCATATGGTCCAGTTTCAAATGACACATGGCCATCTGGTCTTAAATCACAATTAAGATTTTTTTAATACCTTTTGGTAGGAAAACTAGGTCTGCCTAAATAACCTAAAGGCACCAGATCCTATCTGATCTTAAAAGCTAAGAAGGGTCAATCTTGGTTAGTACATGGATGGAAGACTGTGAACGAATACCAGGTGCTGTAGGCTATATTTCCGAGGAAGGCACTGGCAAAACCACTTCTGAGTATTTCTTTGCCTAAGAAAACCCTCTGAAATGCATGAAATGCACCATAAGTCAACAGGAAACTTGAATGAACACAGACACAGGAAAACTAGATATAACCTGTATATGTCTCCAACAAAATGGCAGAAATGGCAGAGTAAATCTTGCTAGGGAGGGAGAGCGTACATAGTACTCTGGTCCAGCTAGTCCAGTGCCTCTTCACTAAGTACAATCAAGAAGAGGATGTGCAGTTGGCCATCCCTAGAATGCACTTCCTCTGTCCTATGCAGGATGTACTCATAGCTTTGAAGTAGTTCGTTACAAATAACTAGCTATTTTTAATTAATTCCTCCCCATCCAGTAACAAAGTTTATATTACATTGTGAATGTTGCTTAAGGAAGGATAGCATAGCTCTTTTTTGTGATACACCTGTGACTTTCAAAAAAAAAAATGTATAGTTCTGGATGTGTGACCTCCATAAAAGATAAAAGAGGAATATGAGACTAGTTCAAATTTTGGCCCACATTTTAACTCATGCTATGCCTTTGGCTCTGTGGAGGATGGGGTAGGGAATCCTGAGGAGAGGGCAAGGTATGTTGTGTGTTGTATCACAGGCAAGCACTTTGTAGCATTCGGATTTTTTAAAGTGATCCAAAAGTAACTATTTTAGCAACTTTCCAAAAAGGGAAATAATTACTTGCAAGCATAAACTGCGAATATATATAAAGGACAAACTCCAACAATAACTACCTACCGGGGTAGGATAGGATTATAACCGAAGCTAGTCACTTTTCAAACGTGCTATTCAAAGCTCTAGGCTTCTTTTGATCGATACAATGCTAGCCTTACCACTGTCCATGGTGAGGCAGCCCGCCTCAGGTGACAGGTGTTGTGATATCATAAAAGGACAGCAGATGATTAACTATTTAGCTATGGTAACGTTGTTATCATCTAAAGAAAGAAGGGCAGCCTTTGGATTTTCTCTCTCAACCAGGCACCAAAATGTCTAAAGCCATTTCTGTTTTGTTTAATGTTTCTGAGAGCAGCGGGGATTATGATAAATTCAGGCCTCTTAGGTACAAAGTCAGTCTTTTAATGCCTGTTACAAGACTAGCTCAAAATGTGGTCACATTTTCCATAGGTATTAAGACATCAGTGTTTGGGCCAAAACAAGTGGCTGAGGCTAAACCAGGATGAAGTTGAAAAGAGTTCAATTTATTTATATGATCTGTTTTCAAGGCTCTGAGGTTCTTATTTTAGTAGAGTGCTTAAATAAAGAAGACCACTCCATAATGAATACCACAACAAATTTCACAGAACCATAGATTCGAAAGGGACTGCAAAGGCCATCTAGTGCAACCCCCTGCCATGCAGGAATGCACAACTGTAGCACTCCGGAAAGATGCCCATCCAACCTCTGTTTAAAGAACTCCTAAGAAGGCAATTCCAGAACAGTCTATTCCAATGTTGAACAGAGTGCTAGAATAGAATGTTCTGGAATTACTGTCAGGACATTCTTCCTAATGTTTAGATGGAATCTCTTGCAATTTGAATCCATTGCTTTGTGTTCTAGTCTCTAGAGCAGCAGAAAACAATCTTGCTCTATGTTCCACATGACATTCCTTCAGATACTTAAAGATACTTGTCATATCACTTCTCAGTCCAAGCTAAACATACTGAGCTTACAAAGCTGTTCATCACAGAACTTGGTTGCAAGACCTTTTGCTATCTGGGTTGCTTTCCTTTGAACACGTTCTAACTTTTCAAAACCCTCCTTGAACTGTGAGGCCCAGAACAGGACACAGTACCTGCAGGTGAGGTCTGGCCAAAGCAGAATAGACTGCACTATTATTTATATTGATCTGGACATTCTGCTCCTGTTGATGCAACTTAGAATTGCATCAGCTTTTTACTGCTTTCACGTCGGATGTCACCCATTCTATATCTGTGCATTTCATTTTTCCTTCCTAGGTATAATACCTTACACTTACCCACCCTGTGCTGAGATTCATTTTGTTAGTTTTGGCTGAGCTCTTCAATCTGTTAGATCATTTTGAATGCTGGTTCTGTCCTCCAGAATGCTAGTTTCCCCTCCTAATCTGGTGTTATCTGTAACTTTGGATATTCTATAATCCAAGTCATTTATAAAGATGTTTAACAACACCGGGCCCAGGACAAAACCCTGAAGCATCTCACTTTGAACTGCTCTCCAGCATGAAGATTAACAATTGAGGAGTGCTCTTTGAGTTTATTCATTCAACCAGTTAAAAATCCGCCTAACACTACCATTGTCTAGCCCACTTTTTACCAAGAATATTGTGGGGGACCTTGTCAAAAGCATTCATCTTAGCATTCTAGTCCTTCACTAATTATTGTTGTTGTTTTAACTGCCATCAAGTTGATTTCAACTTACCCTACAAATGGAAGACCTCCAGGTCACACTGTCATCAACAGCCCTGTTTAGGTCTTGCAAACTCAGGGCAGCCGTGGCTTTCTTGTTTGAGTCTGTTCATCTTTAACGTGGTTTTCCTCTTTTCCTACTGCCTTCACCCTTACCAAACATTACTGTCTTTTCTGTTGAGTCACACCTTTTCATGGTGTGTCCAAAGTATGGCACTCTCAACTCAGTCATCTTGACTTCTAGGGAGAGTTAAGGCTTGATTTGCTCTAGGACCCATTTATTGGTCTTTTTGATAGTCCAGAGTTTCCACAGAACTCTCTTCCAGCACCACATTTCAAATCAGTTTATTCTCTTCCTATCAACTTTTTTTTACTGTTCGGCATTCACAACTGTACACAGAAATTAGAAATACAGTTTTGATTAATGACTGAGCCAAAATATAAGAAGTCTACCAGACTGGAAGAGGGCAAATGTTGTCCCCATCTTCAAGAAGGGAAAAAAAGAGGACCCAAACAATTATCACCCAGTCAGCCTGACGTCCGTACCCGGAAAGATCCTGGAGCAGATCATTAAGCAGTCAGTTTCTAATCACTTAGAAAGCATTGCGGTAATCACGAGAAGTCAACATGGATTTCTCAAAAATAAGTCATGCCAGACTAATCTTATTTCTTTTTATGATAGAGTTACTAGCTTGATAGATGAAGGGAATGCTGTGGATGTAGCATATCTCGATTTCAGTAAGGCCTTTGACAAAGTTCCCCATGACATTCTTGCAAAGAAGCTAATAAAATGCAGGCTGGACAGAGCTACTGTCAGGTGGATCTGTAACTGGTTGACTGACCGTTCCCAAAGGGTGCTCACCAATGGCTGCTTTTCATCCTGGAGAAAAGTGACTAGCGGGGTGCCACAGGGTTCTGTCCTGGGCCCAGTGCTCTTCAATATTTTCATCAACGACTTGGATGAAGGAATAGAGGGCATGCTCATCAAATTTGCAGATGACACCAAATTGGGAGGGGTTGCTAATACACCAGAGGACAGGATCAAAATTCAAAATGACCTGGATAGATTGGAGAGCTGGGCCAAAGCTAACAAAATGAAATTCAACAGAGAGAAGTGTAAGGTCCTACACTTAGGTAGAAAAAATGGAATGCAGAAATATAGGATGGGGGACACGTGGCTGGATGGCAGTACGTGTGAAAGGGATCTAGGAGTCTTAATAGACCACAAGCTGAACATGAGTCAGCAATGTGATGCGGCAGCCAAGAAAGCCAATGCAATTCTTGGCTGCATCAATAGGAGTATGGTGTCTAGATCGAGGGAGGTACTGGTACCACTCTACTCTGCTTTGGTTAGACCTCATCTTGAATCCTGTGTCCAGTTCTGGGCACCCCAATTCAAGAAGGACATGGTCAGGCTGGAGCAGGTCCAGAGGAGGGCGACCAAAATGGTGAAGGGCCTGGAAGCCAAGCCCTATGAGGATAGACTTAGAGAGCTGAGTACGTTCAGTCTGCAGAAGAGAAGGTTAAGAGGGGACATGATAGCTATGTTTAAATATTTGAAGGGGTGCCATGTAGAGGAAGGAGAGGGCTTGTTTTCTGTTGCTCCAGAGACCAGAACAAGGAGCAATGGATTCAAGCTGCGGGAAAGGAGATTCCACCTGAACCTCAGGAAGAACTTCCTGACGGTCAGGGCTGTCCGGCAGTGGAATAGGCTGCCTCGGAGTGTGGTGGAGTCTTCTTCCTTGGAGGTTTTTAAGCAGAGGCTGGATGGCCATCTGTCGGGAGTGCTTTGAGGGTGTTCCTGCATGGCAGGGGGTTGGACTAGATGGCCCGTGTGGTCTCTTCCAACTCTACAGTTCTGTGATTCTGTGATTCTGTGATACCTCAGTGCCTTCATTGTCTACTTTAAAATTATGTAAATCATCTGTGGTCATTGTTTTTGTTTTTTTAATGTTGTAAATGGGTCTTCAGTTGTAGACCTTATACTTTCTTCCTTGACTTTTTTCAGTAATTGTTCCAAGTCTTTGCTATTTTGTGCTAGTAGTGTGGTGTCATCTGCATATCTTAATTTACTGATATTCGTTCCTCCAATTTTTACACCTCCTTCCTCAGAATCTAATCCAGATTTATGTATAATACATTCAGCATGTAAATTAAACAGATAGGATGATAAAATGCAGCCTTGCCTGACCCCCTTGCCAATTAGAATCCTTTCTGTTTCTCCATATTGTCTTTTAAAAAAACTAATCTAGGTATGGGTTTGCTTCTGCCCACTGTTACTTGACTACAAGGGTCCAACACGTTAGCTAAATTCCTCTAAAGATGTCAGGTCCAAGATGCTGGATTTATTTTGGGGATAGGTTTAGTAGCTTGGATAGGTTATTTAATATTCAGCCTAAAATCCAGAATGGAGTTATCATCCCACACTCATGGAAATCTCCAGTCACCAATCAATATGATACTGACATATTTCAAAATAGATTCCAAAGCTGTTAAATCTCTATAAAAGGGAAAAAAGGCCTCTAATCTTTGGCTCTCTGGATGTTTTGAACATCAACTCCAAGAAGCACGTCCAACGGCCAAGGACTCTGGGAGTGGAAGCCCAAAACATCTGAGAGCCAAAGTTTGAGAATGCTTCACTAAGACTTATCTACACTAATGTAAGTGTTCATGTACTTTGTTGTGACTTTCTTCATAGAATTCTGAAGGGTGCTTGGAATTATTGTCTGGAGATCTCTACCGTCCCACGTTTCCCTGAAAAGATGGGCTGGTTAAATCTGTCTAGCAAATAGACAAGAGACTAAGAGCTCTAAAGAGATCAGCTCCAATTTGTCTTCAGTTTTCATTTATCCTTCTCCTCTAGAGGATCCTGTGAAAGTATTGCTGGGATCAGTATGCATTTGTATGGATCCAGTATAATTTCTTCCCCAGTCAATTGTGTAACAGCTCTTGCTACTCTGTTCCTACAACGTTGTTGCAGTCCTATTGGTCACAGGGTATGTAGGGAATGTACAAGGCTGGTTCACATCACTTGGTTTTTCCGCACTTCATTGCATATTTATTCTGAGCTTGGTGACCGATAATAACCCCTGAACATGTGGATTTAAGAGCTTTCCCTTTAACATGGCAATAGTCCCACAAAAGATCTGTTGGTGTTGTGAGATCTGCAACTGTCAGTTTCAGGAATCTGTATATCGCTACTTCATGGTATAGTAAGATTAGCCAGAAGAAAAACAAAAAGAGAAGAACAGGCAATATGTTTTATAATATCATTTTGTAATGGTGGATGTAACATGCTATATTTAGAGCCACACAGAGATCTAGAAAACAGGGGTCAAATGCCAAACAAAAATAAGGATCTGTTACGTTGTAAGCATAAGGGATCTAAATATACCCGGTATGAGCAACAGCTTCTGCCGTTGTTTTTGTCAAGATGCTGGAAGTCTGTAACTTCAGCAGATTAAATGTTGCTTGTCGATCTGGATGTTCTTTCTCACTTATTGTCTGAGCAATTGTCTGAGCAACCATGCATTTGCAGCGGCATCACATGCCCTCAGGAAGTCCATAAACTGCACCCAAATTTTTCTGTGACAGGTTCTGTGACAGGTCCTGATGCCCTTGCAAGGGAGCCTAACCTAAAGGAAGTATTTATCCCCTTGGAAGAACTGGCAGCTTTTCAGAAATGCTTTAAAATATTCTCCAGCTTGGGAAAACAAGTGAAGGAGTTGGAGGGGAGAAGATTGGCATACCTTTTAGCTTTCAGGAATTGGATTGTTTGAAAACAACCCTTACCATGGTGTTTGCTATGTCTGTCTTCAGAAATACACTGAATATATGTGGCTTTAAGCTATTATAATAAATCCTTGCCACTACCTTCTCCTTCAGCCTTCAGAGAGATTCTGAAAAGTTACAAAAAAATAGGACAGACTTTCCCCCTGAGATCCAAGGAGACATCCTTGCTGATCCTGCTGGTGACCTGTCTGCATGTATGGACATTATAGTGAAAGGTACTACTACACCAAGTACTACTGGCAGCTGGAGGCTTCCATGTGAGTGGGTCAGCAAATCCATGCTGGGTTTTAGTCTAAACTCTAAAGGCGTTATCCAAGCTGCTGAACCCAATCTTCAAAATAGGTTCAACACCTTGGATAGCTGCTTTAAAGTTCAGGCTAAGACCCCAAATTGATTCACTGCCCTAATGACATGGAAGCTTCCACCTGCTGTTGTCAACATAGAAGAGGCCTCAATGCAGAAGACCTGATAGGAAGAAGGTGTGCATTTTTAATACTGACCACCTCTATGCTGTTATGATTGACAAGTGTCAATTAAACATATACCCCCCCCCAAAAAAATACAGTAACTGTTTTCTGTTCCAGCCAACAGGCAGTCATAACCTGCTATCTACCTGGTCTTATCTGCCAGAGGTATGACCGGACATTTGTCACATGTTCAAGGACATTTAATGCAAATAACTAACCCCTACTCATGTGCCTCATGGGAAACAGCTATATTTTAAAATGTTTTCAGTGCCTGGTTATGAGTAAGAAGGAGAAACTAAAGAATCCATATGATTGACAGTGTACGTACAGAACCAGAGTGCAGCAGTTATTCTGAATTCATAAACACAGACTACAAAGGTATTTTTAGATGTGTGTTTTATTTTTTTAATTGTTTTCAATTATGATGTTAGCATAAGTCTATTTTGATAGGTAAACTTTTGTTCAGTATTTTTATTATGTTTTTCATTTATGTACAATTGCTGTGAGCTGCCTTTAATGCCATTTTTGAGAAAGACAGAATGTACAGCCAATAAATTAATGTAAAGAATGTTCTTGTTGAGAGGACACAGGCTCTTCCTGAGCCTGTCTCTTCCACCAATGTCTAAGGGTTACTTCAGATGTTATAGCTGCAGAGATTGTGTGTGCATCTTGCAAGCAGGCTACATATAGAATGTGTGCTAATGAACACAGTACAGCCCATGTGCATTGTTGCACTTATGTACACGCACTGCACTCGGAGGGACTCTTGGCCAAGCACTCCAGTTCATAGGCAGACTGCAGAAACAGGAAAAGACATACATGTGAGAGCACAGAGGGGGAGAGTTGTCCTGACATCGTTCATCCTCTGCTGAGTAACCTTCCATAAAACTAGTTTCCAACCTCCTTTCTCCAGTACTTTATAGATCTTCCTTTAGGTTCTATTGACAAGACTTTTATTGCATGTCAAGATCCTTCTCTGATTTGGTACTTTGGGCTTTTTGTTATTGAAAAAGACTGTCATTGACTGTCTACTTCCTGCATATGATAAGGGATATCTGTCTCTGTGTGTTACTACCTTGAAACAGCTTGGCCCAAATACATTAGCTGTCTTGTTTGAACTACTGGCAGATCTATATGCAATGTTGACCATAGCATATATTCCAAAGTCCATATTACAGTAATGCCTTTAGTAGGCCAACTGAAAAGACAACAAATTATCTGTGCCTTTTTAGTTGGACTAATATGAGAAATCTCCATCTAGGCTGTGACAGTTCATATGAAGGTTGATATAATGCAATTCCTCTTGGCACAATACATGCAATGCAAGCTGAGCTATAGAAAACATGATGGAAGGGAGAAGGCTACGTTTGAAACCATATCTTGATCTGCCAGCATGGGATAACAGTTTGAGTGTTGGACTACCATTGTGGGAGACTATGTTCCATATTCCTACTCAGCCTGGGAAACCCAATGCATGATCTTGGGCAAATCACACTTTCCCAACCTGGAAGGATCCCAAAGAGAAACCCCACCTGAAAAAAAATTTTTTTTTTCAAGAAAACCCCAGGACAGGGTTTTCAGAGCCACCTTGAAGGCACAGAGGAACAGCCACCTGATCTGTGAGTTTGCTATCCTTTTGGCATGGAAGGGAACTCCATCAGTCCCTGTGTTGCGGTGGCTAGTGTTGGGCTAGAGCTGGACAGAGGTGGTTTCCTATCTCTGGCCAGCGGTTCTGTTCACTACAGCAGTCCCTCTTTATCAGCCTAACCTACCTCACAGGACTGTTGAGAAGAAATGAGGAAGGATGTAACAATAGATGCCATCTTGAACAAATTGGGTAGCATTTTTTTTTTAAAAAAAGTCTATCCAAGATAATTTTTTTTAAAAAAAGCATTTAAGACCTCCTGAGGTAACACAGCATTAATCCGGCTTGTCACCTCAGTAAGAAAACCAGGGCGATGGGGGAAAAGTGCTAAAACACAGCCATTAGAACCTAGAACTTGGTGAACTCAGCTTTTTCCCAGAATCGCGGAGCCAGCAGGTCTTACGGTACAAGCTCTGATTAGAATGTAAGAAAGAAAGAAAAAAACGTAAAAACAAACCAAAACAAGAGCCGCCCAGACTCCATCCCCGCCAGGCCATCCTTGCTCCTCCTGGCTGGGTGATCCAGCCCTCCCCTCTTTTCCGAGAAGCGAGCTGCCCAAGGCAATCACCCAGCACCGGTGCCTGCCTGGCTTGCCTGCCTGCCTGCCTGCCTGCTTGCTTGCTTGACCCCCCGGCGGCTCTCCCAGGCAGCGACCATCTCCCGTCCCCGCACCAAGCCTCCTCCTCCGCAGGCAGCCACGGAGGAAAGAGCCTGGACGGGCCCTTCCAGAGGGAGGAGAGGGAGAGCCGAAAGGAAGCTGCCACGGAGAGGGAAGCTTCTTCAGACCGAGGAGGGAGCGAGGGAGGGAGAGAACCAGCAGTCCCACCTCCTAAACTCCCGCCCGCTCCGGGTGTGAACAGGTAAAGCGGAATCGCTTGGGAAACCGGATCGGAATCACCAAGATACACACGCGGCAAGCGGGGGGGGGGGGATCGGTTGTCGGACCTTAAGGCTCCTCTCGGTATCTTCCTGATTGGAGGGAGGGGGGGGGATCTCTGTCTCCCCGGGGGTACGGAGGGTGTGTGTGTGAGAGAGCGGGAGAGATCAGTGTGGTCAGGGTGGGATGTGTGTGTGCTTGCGCGCCTTCACGTCGCCTGCCGACTTAAGGATGTCCCAAGGCGTCCCGGGCCCCAGGCGCGTGATGCGTGCTCTTGATTTCCTGTGGTCGAAGAAGGCGGCAGTGATCACCCTCACCCACCCATCCACAGCCTTCTCCTCCCCCGACACCCCGCCATTACCAGAAGTAGTCTGACACTTGGCCCGAAAAATACGCAGTCCTTCCTCCCAAGACGAAGACCCTGGAGTCCCCTTTAGACCAAGGGAGGTCTCCTTGGAACTGGAGGTGGGCAACTTGCGTGACCCTTCTCCAGACGTTGTTGGATTGCAGCTCCTGGCATTCCCTTTTCCTAGGGAGTAGACTGGCTGCGGCAGCTGGGAACTGCAGCCTAATAACATCTGGAGGAGGGCCACCGTGCAAGCTGCCCCCCCTTGCTTCATCCCTTCAGTGCCTTTCTGCCCTTGCCCTGGGAAGGGGCCTGGAGAATGAGCAGGGCCCCTGACACACCAAAGCATTTCCATAGTTGTGCTCTATTGTTGCCAAGCAAGGTGAAATAGACACTTTGGGCACCAGAATCTATAGAGGTTGCAATTTGCTTGCCTTCAATTTGCATGACTTTAACCATTAAACAGAATCCTGCCTATAGTAAGATAAGAGCACTTTTAACTTTTTATATGCAACATGTGATATGCCTAGGGTCAGCAGAGACCTTTCTGATGCAAACTCAGGAATGTGGCTATGGGGGCAGGGGACGATGAGAGCACTGTCCCTGTACGAATTCTGCTCCTTCGGATGAATTTTTTTCCTTCAGTCTCCAAATTTCTAGGATTGCAGTAACTTAAACTTCAGCTGAGCTTTTAGCAATACAGTGTAGGCATCTAAAGAAAAGGGGCAAGTCAAGTTACCAAGGGAACACAAACACAGCACATAAAAGAGCTCTAGGAGTGACTGATTTTCAGCGTCTCACTCTCTGTAACACTAGAAATTTAGGGAAGGAAGATACATATCGGGGGACAGAATTTTTATCTGGAGGGCAATGCCTTCATTTTGTCACTCCGTGGCTACATTCCTTTATAAAGCATTCTCAATCCAGAGGTTCATCAGCTAGACTTCCCACTAATATGGTATTTTGGGGTGTTGGGGAAGAGGCTGCAGCTAGCGCATGTTCCCCAAGTGCCCATAAGCTAATGCCCTGGCTGGTTTGTGAGACTCAGGCAATGATGGCCCTTAGTCCAGTTAAGAACATACACACCCCACTGCTCAGACCATGGACAACCCTAGGCTCAGGGGGGAGAAAGAGAGAGAGAGGGAGACTGTAAAGGAAGACATACTGTGGTTGCCTGGTACCATCGGGATATACTTCCCTACCACTTCCTCTTACCTGGTTCCTTGTCTTCCCTCAGACATAGAATAAAGGAGTCCAGTCATGGGTTACAAGAGTTGCGATCACATTTCCAAACAGACCAAACCAGTCCTGGTCCAATTTAGGTAACACCAAGATATGCACATGTGTATTTTGCATCTCCTGCTGGCCATTTATGCCCAAGTAGGCAAATAAGGCCATACAGATTTTCCACCACCAACTATGGCATTTTTCATTTCTCTTGTCTCCAAACCAGCACAATGTAGTGCAGCTTTCCCCCAAGAAACAACTGAAGATCTCTTTTGAATGTCTGCCTAGTTCTCATAATTTTTTGGAACTCAGTTCAGGGAATAGCTCCTGTTTTAAGCAGCGGTTCTCAAGTCAGGAGGTCTAAATATGGTTGGGCATCAGTTCCCAGCAGCCCCAATCAGCAGGGCCAAGAGTGAGGGATTCTGGGAACTGAAGTCCAGCCACATCTCAAGCCTCCAGCTGAAAATCACTGCTTTAAGACACTTTGCACATGTGACATCGAAAGCATCTTTGGGGAGATGTCTCTTGGATTTTTTGTGTATGAGTGCTTTTTACGGAATGAAAACAAGAAAAAAGCTCTTTGGGTATCAAATGTATTTTCTAGACCATAGATAGGAATCATGTGGTCCTCCAGATGTTGTTGGATTGCCAGTCCCAGAAGCCCTGGCTAGTCAGCATTGATGAGGAATACTGCTAACTGCAGTCCAAGAACATCCAGGAAGCTGAATCTGATTCTCATTTCTGTTTTAGCAAATGCAGTTATTCCTTTTTTAGAATGGATAAAAGTGGCATGGGGAATTTTGAGTGCCCAGTGGCCTGAGACAGTTCTTAGTGGATGGCATTCTGCAACTTAAAGCCAGTCACCTGACACCTTTAATTGTACCCAGAAGCAAGGAGCACAGCTGGGAGAGGAGCTTATGCAAGAACACATGCTGCAACTCAGATGAATACTCAGCAGATCTATATATACTTTTTCACTATACTTGACATTTGCTTGCTTTGCCTCTTCCTCCTCCTAGCACAAGAATTTTATGACGTTAAACAGAAGCAATAAGGGGACTCTGCAGACCAAATCAGGTGAAAGGGAATGCTGACCCGCAAGGAGAGATGGTGCTGAGTAATGTTAGTTCTTTATTCCCCAGAGGTGTGTCCAGAATTCAGACTAGAGGCATTTATAATCTTGTGAAATAAAAGAAGACACAGCTTTTCACCAAGCAGGTTGGTGACTCCTGGAGTCTGTGAAGCGAACGGCAAGGCTGTCTAAAAGGAACTCAGCAGGTTCTGCTTCTGACATGGACTGTTGTTCAGCAGCTTCTTTTCTGTCATCCTTATGCTGAAGCAGCATCTGACTCTGGATTTGTTTCCTTTTCTCCAATCAGAGGCACCAAGAAGAAGCTCCAAAGGAAAATGCCCCATGAGGGAGAGGCAACCCCTCATGTCTCCAGACTTCAGGATCGAGGTTGGGCCTGGGTGGTCTTGGTAGCCACCCTGGTGGTTCAAGCCTTGACTCTAGGCTTTCCTTCCTGCATTGGGGTCTTCTTCAAGGACCTGCAGTATGATTTCCAAGCGAGCAATAGTGAAACCTCATGGTTCCCCTCCATCATGACAGCTGTGCTACACGCAGGAGGTAAGTACTTGTTTTTATTGCTCACCATTTTTCCTGAAAAGCACCTGAGGTGATTTACAACTCCTGGCAAACTCATCACACAGTTAAAGTATTTAAAACTATCTCTAGAAGACATTGCTTAACTAACTTGAACATCTTCACCCAACCGGCAAGAAAATGTGGGTTGGCGCCCAGTTATTAGCAAATTGTCTAAGCGGCAATATGTGACCCTCCAGCTGTCATTGTATCTCCCCTCAGCCCTAGCCAGAATAACACATGGTGAGAGATTACGGGAATTGCAGTCTAACATATTCTGGAGGTAAGGTCGCCAGATGAAGTAAGGAACAGAGCTCCTGTACCTTTAATGGTTGCATAGAAAAGGGGATTTCAGCAGACACTGCCTGCATGATAAGCAGCACCTGCTGAAATTCCCTCTTGTCCACAGCTATTAAAAGTACAGGAGCCCTGTTCCTTATTTCACCTGGCAGTCATAGGAGGAGGGTCACAGATCGTTCACTGCTGTACTAGAGAGAACCACTTTGGGAATTTTGTCCTGTTCAGGCCCTTAGTTTATGATTCTGCATCCTGACTCAAATATCACTTCTTCCTGAAGCCACAATGCCACTGTTATCTGAGGACAACACTGGCAGTTTTGTGATCTGTCAAAAAGATTTCCTGAATCTGTCAGTGTCTCCTGAGTCTGGGCAGTAATCCATATACTTTTATTGTACCTGACCCTGTGGCAGATTGTTGTATTAAGCTATCTGCTGAGCTGACTGAATGAAGTCTGAGAGTACTGATTTGAAATAAGGGGACCACAGAAACAAAAGGCAAAACTCAGTGTGAATGAGAGGGCAGGCATTGTAAGTGGGAAAAAAGTAGCCCTTAAAGACACTGGAGCCCTGACAGAAAAAAAATGTGGCAATCTAGTTTATAATCCTAACAGTTCCCTCTGCTCTGGTTAGTCTGCTTCAGCTCCCTTCACTTATATTACTGTTTGGATGGAACTGCCATATGTGTTTTTAATATTCCATGTAAAAAGCCCTCCATTTTAGTCTGATGTTTGTTTATTAAAATATTTTTGATGCACCTTACCAACTAGTGATATTAATGAAATGGTATTACAGGTGACAGATAAGATCCATGTGCTACACTGTCTCACACAGTTTTGTTGGCGTAGCTCACCTGTTTTCAAAGTATGCATTGTATCCCAGTAACAACCATAGCACGTCCTGTACACCTGAGGATAGAGTCATCAGTTTAGTGTTCCCTCAGGGAAGGCAGGTGCTGTTGAGGGCATGTAGCTACTATCTTGTGCACATCTCAAGCAAAGGAAGGTAACTTTTCGTGTGGGAGGATCATGAGGAACCATGAAGTGGCATTACAGAGCAACAGGAGGTTACCATCAATCATTCTTGCTGCAATCAGTGCAACTTTATCTCAGTAGCAACAAATTACTAGAAGGATTTGACCTTGTGATGTTACCTCTAGTAGCTACAGCCAGGGAAAATTCAACCTTGTCTATATATGTATTTGTGTGTGTGCGTGTATCCTCATAGCCCATGCGACTGGCAGATTTATATAAACTAGTGACACAGAAGAAAAGAGATTTAAGCAGTCACAGCGAGTAATCCCATAATAGGATAATGTGGAGCTGAAGCAGGAGGAGGGGAGGAGGGGGCAAAGGTACCTTAGATTCTCAAAACAGCAACCTGATTCAGAGTACTCTTTTTTTTTCCTGGCTAGTCTCTTGTACCCCTAAAACAGCTTCTCAGTCTCACGAGGCTTGCAGTCCCTATTAAAAATGACATAGGGATGCAGCAGAGCTGACAGCAAATAATCCATTAATAATCAAATCTGCAAAAGTGAAACCTGCAAATGTGAGGGCTGACTGTATTTTAAAAGTTGGCAGAAGAAGGTACAATCTTTCAGATAGTGTTGGACTATAAAAATCATAACTAGCCCTAATGACTTCAACCACAGTCTCCCATTCCAAGCCAAAACATGGTTTTCCTCTTTAGCTTGAAGTCTGTCTAATAGACCAGTGGGTCCCAACCTTGTTCAACTTCAGAGGCTCCATCTGGGACAGCCAATAATCAAGGATTATGATCGTTGTATTTGTACCAAGTTTGGGAATCAGCGTTAGACCATACTACCTCTTCTTATTGTTGGGATTACTTGAGGGTTGGGAACATGTTATGTTTTGTTTTGTTCCTGCACATATGACAAGCAGTGTCAGTAAATGAAGCAGGTACTCACCAACACGCAGAAACAGTTACACAGCAAAAGCTTAAATCTGATTACTTTTCTCATACCTCAAGCTATGAAAGGTACAAGAGTTCTATCAGAGAGAAAATACACCATTCCAAAAGAACTTTTTCAGTTCATATCTGTGGTCTTGATGTAGGGAGTCTAGAACCAATGACTTGGGATGCCTTTCACCCCCTAGATCCGGAACGTCCTGGGTTCAAATCTCCATTAAGCCATGAAATTCCCTGGGTGACCTTGGACCAGTCATCATCTCTCAGCCTACCCTTCTTTGCAGGAATGTTATAAAAATAAAGCTTGGTGGGGGTGGGGAGGGACCCTGTATGTCACCCTAAGCTCCTTGGAAGAAGAATGGGATAAGGATATAATGAACAAATATCCCTTTACTTTTCTGTCATCTGTTGCCTTGGCACCTCAGTGTTTTGGGTATCTATGAGCAAAAGTGAGTTAAAAATCCATTACAGTTCCCAGAATGTCCACCCTTCCTTGCACTGACTAATTTATATTAATTTTTTGTTGGGTGTTTCTGCCCTGTGCTCACTCTGTAAATAACGTGGGACTAGGGGAAAGGAACAGGGTGCCGCCTTGGGCTTAACCTTCTGTTTCATACACACCCATGCTGGTGAAACGTGAGCTGTTCCAAAATTCACTGTCATGCTGACTCTAGGGCTGCTACAGGAAGAAACAGGCTTGTATTTGACTTGGCCCAGGTGAGGCCCTCCAGCTGAGCCGAGAGCCTCCTCGAGCCCATGGGGAAGAAAGCGGAACATTGGCAACACAGCCTGTGTAGGAGGGACGGGAGAACAGAGCCCACTCCCATTTCTTTAACAGAGGATTAATCTGCTGAAGGTGGCCGTGTTGAATAATTTAATACATAATTTCTCCAAACCAGACCTCTGTTGAAGGAGTGGGAACTAGCCATTTAGCAAGCCTAACTTGTAAGCCTTGTGTTAACTTTCTGTTCTTGAACTGCTATTATGTGCCTTCAAGTTGATTCTGACTTACTGTGGCCTGATCATAAGGATTTCTTGGCAAAATTTATTCAGAGGAGGTTTGACCATTGCCTTCTTCCAAGGCTGATAGGGTGTGATTTCAAAGTAGAATTGCAATATTGAAAACTGATGAGGGCTCCTGTACTTTTGAAGGTTGTCTATAAGAGAGAATTTCAGCAGGTGCTGCTTTTCATGCAGTCAGGTAACAAACAATACCTGCTGAAACTTCCCTCTTCTGCACAACCCTAAAAGTATAGGGCTATTTCCAGTTTTTACTCTGGTGTCGCTAGTGAGTTGCCCAAGGTCACCCAGCGGGTTTTATGGCTGATCTCCCAGAGTCCTAGTCCAACATTCAAACCACCTCTGTAGCTCTTGTTGTTCCTTTACTTGGATTTTAGGTAAGAATTGGGGTTGCCAGACTGAAAACTGGAGAGAGCGCCTGTACTTTTAATGGCTGTGCAGAAGACAGAATTTCAGTAGGTATTGCTTGACACACAATTCAGTTACAAACAACACCTGTTGACATTCCCTCTTTCACACAACCATTAAAGGTACAGGAGTCATCTCTAGTATTCAGTCTAGCAACTCTGCTAAGAATTTGTATTAAAAGCCTTTTTTTTTTAGGAGTTAGGCTAATGAATCCATTATTTTATATGACTAGCAATAAATCTGAAGTCTTCCTTGGATCTTTTCCCACTTTCTGACTGGCAGAACTTGTGTGTTTAAAGTGGGGTGGGGTGTGACTGCAGGGTCTCAGGGCCATTTTTCTGTCCCCAGGTTGGCTCAGAGACTATAGAGATGGTTGAAAATGTCAAAAAACAAAAACCTAGAGTGGCCAAAAGTCCACTTCTGGTTTTGAAAAACAGGTATGTTTTGATATTCACCATGACAAGGAAGCCTGCAACCTAATAAGAAGGTGAATTACTTTCCTGAATGCTTCCAAGAAAAGTAAATCATTTTTCTTCTCTTTTTGGGTCAGAAAAGGGTAGTCTGAGGAACCCATAAGGGCTGATTGCAGCAAAAACAGCCTTGGTGTGTCACAGGTGGCTCCAGGGCTACTCGTTGCCCGCCTTTGATTTAAAAGATGTGAAAAGTTTCTGATAAGGTACAGGAGCCCTATCAAAAGAGGATGAGGCAAAATCCATTGACAAACCTAAAAACATTCCAATCACAGTCCAAGGCTATTTCTGCCCTATGCTGTTATAGTGCTATTATTCCACTTTCAACATCCTGTGGATTCCTGGGGTTTATAGTTTACTGAGGCCAAAGAGCTCTGTGGCTGAGAATTCTATAAGTAATTTTTTAAAAAAATTTATATAAAAAAGAATTAAAAAGCCCCCCTGCCTGCTTCCAGACATCAATTTTCCCAGTTGAATCTGATTTTAACATTCCATTCTGTATAAACATTTCTTACAACAATCATAAACTATTACTTTTAACTTGTATTTAACTATTTACATTTTATCTTTTACCATCTCATTTTGTCTTTCACCTTTCTCACATCTTTCTTTCTTTTCCCCTATCTTATTCTTTCATCCAATTCAATACCTCTCGCCATTTTCTTTCAAAGCCCTGGATTGGCTTATTTTTAAGTGAAAAGGTTAACTTTTCTGTCGCTACCATATCCAGGACTTTGAATTTCCATTCTCTTATATCAATATATTTTCTTTCTTTCCAATGTTGAGCATAAGTCAGTCTTGCTGCAGTTATTACATATAACAATGTCTTTTGATGAGATCTTATTTCTCTTTGTTGCCCTAACATATTCAACAAACAGAGTTCTGGCTTCATTTCAAAGTTAAAACCATACAATCTTTGAATTTCATCATGTATTTCTTTCCAAAACTTTCTTGCTATTTTACAGGTCCACCACATATGGAAAAAAGATCCCTCTTTCTCATCACATTTCCAACATTTTCCATTCCCATTTCTTGTTATTTTTTTTTCAGTTTTACAGGTGTCATGTACCATCTATATAACATTTTATAAAAATTTTCTCTTAAATTCAAACTTGGTGTAAATTTTACATCTGTCTTCCATGCCCTCACCCATGTATCCAACTCAATTGGATATCCTATATTTTGAGCCCATCTAACCATGTTATTTTTAATAATTTCTGATTCCATCTCTCTTTGTAGCAATATTTTATAAAATCCCCTTTCATCAATACATCCAGTTCATTTTCATTTCTTTCAAACCCATATAATTTTTGATCCATTTTAAATCTCTCTTTTAATTGTCTCCATGGGAACCAGTTAAATTCATGGCCTTGCTCTTTTAATTCCTCGTCTGTACTCATTCTTAACTTTGTACCATCCTTTTTCAGCAACTCTTGATATGTCAATAATTTTCCCTGTTTTGTTGGAGCAATGTTAAATGTTTCTTGGGGTGAGGTCCACAGCGGAAGTCTTCTATAAAATTTGTGTTTTATTTGTATCCACACTTTCAACAAAGACTTTCAGATACAGTGATTGTTAAAGTCTTTATTCACCTTTACTTTGTCATAGCATAAGTATCCATGCCATCCAAATTTATTTTCTATTCCTTCAACTTCTTTTATTGTTGTGTTCTCCACTTAAATCCAATCTTTAATTGTTTCTAAGCAGCGTGCTTGATAATAGATTTTCAACGATGGCATATCAAAACCTCCTCTCTCCTTTGCGTCTTGTAATATTTTAAATCTTATTCTTGGTTTCTTGCCTTGCCAAATAAACTTTCGTGGCCTTTTTTCCCATTCTTTGAAAATCTTTTATTCTCCTATTATTGGAAAATTTTGAAAAAGAAACATTAGCTTAGGCAATAGAGACATTTTAAAGGCATTTATTCTTCCTAAAAGAGATAATTTCATATTTGTCCATTTGTCCATTTTGCTCTGAATCTCCTTCCTGGCTGAGAATTCTGAATGCCCCTCCCTAAACTGCAAACCCCAGGATTCCATAGGATGTTGAAAGTGGAATAATAGCACTATAACAGTGTAGTGTGGAAATGGCCCATGTTTCCATCTCTCACACCAACCACAAGAACACAAGGATAAGACACAAGGGTCCCAGTATTAGTACCATTTCAAACCTTTTGAAGACAGTGACAGAATGACTAAACAAACCATAACCCCTTTGATCTGCCATTTGGATCCAAAAAGTGCAACAGAGCAGCATAAGCTATTCGTATAGGGGCCCCGTCTCCAGCTCAAAAAATGCGCAGCTAGGTGGGGATGTGGTTCCCAATTATGTCAGTGGGCCAGAGGCCTGGCTGGGAGGCCCCGTCATCCTTCAGGTGTTCTTCCCATATTTTAAGGGGGTCTCTCTGAAGAATACACATACATGTACATCTGCTTGCACAGCCAGCCACAACGGAAGCCCCTTAGCTCCAGAAATGTTGCCTTTGACAGGAAGGAAAAGTAATGAGAGGTACTTTCTGGATTTTTTTTTTTTAAAGGGAAGTTATTCAGAGGCAAATCAAATGGACTTTCTTACTAAAAAGCCCCTCCTTCACAGAAACCAATAACACAGAACAAAGTCACAAAAGAATAGTAAGTGAAGCCAGTTAGTAAGTCACAAAAAGGATATACCCCACTTCCTGCTTATCTGTTGCAACTTACTGAGAAAATTATTCCCTGGGACAGAACTGAATGCAGTTAGACAGCATCCCTGTGAAGAAATTGTTATTCTGTGAAGGGTACCTGTTGAGTGACTAATAATAGGAACGGTAAATATGAAGTGCCAGGGCACTGCATAGCTTGACCTTTGTACTAGTAAATTGTCTAGGACTGTTCATGTACCACAGCTTAACTTCCTTAGTTTCACGCTCCTCCTAAACAAACGGTAATTCTTTAAAGAACCTTCCAGTTCCATACTAAGAATTCAGACTATTTTATAAATGTAGCAGTTCTTTATTTAAAATCCAGCTCTGTGTTCACTAGGCTGTACATCCTGAGACTGTCTCAATGTCCTCTCTTGTCCACATTGTTATTACTGCTGCTTTTTAGTCCTGTACAGTTTGCCATTCTTCTTTACACAAAGTAGTGTCCATTTTCTTTTCTCCCCACCCTACCACCATAGGAGTGTCAGGGTCATCCCGAGACATTTTCCTGTTTGAAGCGAAAGTCAAGATGGTCCTCGCCATTTCACGGTCAAGCCACTTTCACTCTACGCAGTTGTAGCACTGTGGTTTTGCTTTCAGTGCCATGGCGCCACTCTTATGGAATCCGAGGATTTGCAGTTGAGGGCAAAGCCTTTTGACTCCTCAGCCAGGGAGCTCCTCCTCGGGTGCCTCTGACCAAACTACAAGCCCCAAGATACCATAGGATGCAGCCATGGCAGCTAAAGTGGAATATAGCACTGTGGTCAGGTCTCCATATTTGGGGTTTCACTTTCACGGATTTGATTATTTGCAAGTTTCTCCAGCCCTTGCCCCTCCACCTCACATGCTTCTTTTCTGGGGGAGCCTTACCTCTCAATGGCTCTGATCAGGTTGTGCAGTCCACCTGTGGTGGCGGTCCTCCTCCTCCATCAGTCACTGCCTGGAAGGACGGATCACGGCCAGATTTCTCAGCACCACAAACCCTTCCCCAATGCCCCTCACACCCAAGGAAAGAGATAGGCGAGAGAGAGGACGTATAGGGCCACCGTGCCGACCCATTTCCTTTCCCCCTTTCCTATCCTTGACCTGGTTCGGACCTTTAATGCCCACTCCCCGCCATGCTTCGGCCTCCTTCCCACAGACACACACACAGACGCACACGTACCTTGATATTTGTGGTTTTTCCGCTTTTGCAGATGTCTTGTGCCCCTGACCCTAGTGAATGTGGAGGGACAACTGTATAATTGCACATCGTGAATGTTTCCTTAGAGTTTGTAGTGTGTTGAGATACTACAGCAGTGGTCTTAACCGTTGGTTTTCCAGATGTTCTGGATTTCCAGCTCCATTTGGCCACACTTGTTACAACTCCTGGGAGCTGGAGGTCCAAAACATCTAGAGAAACTGCAGCTGAGAAACACCATCTCAGGTGTCCGTAAGATGCAGCCATGACAGTTAAAATGGAGTATACTGCTATAACAGTGTAGCGTGAAAGGACCCCTGGACTGGAAGTTTAACAATGTAACCCTGATGACAGGTAAACATCTCCTCCCCATTCCTTGAGGGCAGGAGGCCAGTTCAGGGGCCTCAGGCATAGGCCATGTGAACTACATAGGTCTGAAGGGACTCAGGAGGAACAGCCAGGGCCTATTGCTGCTGCCCGCCCCCCATCCTCTGCTGCCCATGGCAGGCCCCTCCTTCTGCCTGCTGAGAATTGTCCTCCTGTCTTTTAAAATCCCGTTTTTATATAAAACAGCCATGAGATATATGAGTGACAATTTCAATTATATGGGAAGGGCACACAGCACACAGTATTTTAACCATCCCAGTCACAGTGCAGGTATGTCTCAGTTAACAAAGGAGATGCGTTTCTGGGCATTATTTCTTTAACAGAAAATTTGGTACCAGAAGCAGAAAACACATGGAAAGAATAGGCACCACAAAAAGGAAGAACAGATCAACATGTTTCAGCAAACTTTTTATTCAGAGCTAACAATATGTGCATGTGAAATGAAACAACCAGGTTAGGTAACCCTTTAAAAGTAAACAAAAACATTTTGAACTTTCTAGAGCCCACCTGAAGTCTTCTTCCATAATGCATCCAAAGATGGCTTTTTCTTTCACCAGCATCCACTCTTCTTATGATTTCCATTTTGGTGGCCAGACTTACAGATATATGCCCTTTTAACATGCTGGAGAGCGCTGGTGAGGTAGACTTACCTGCTCTCCCTTTTCTCTCTGTTTTGCTATTCGCACATGCTCTGAAAGGGAATCTGGAGGCGGCTACTGTTCACCTTGCCTGCTGGAGGCAGGCACACGGAGCTATGATAGGATCACCTAGAGCAAAATCTCATTCTTTGCCAGCTCAAGTTTTATTGCATTGTTTATTGCTGACCTGCTGCAGCAGCCTGACACTAAAAGTGTGAGTGTCTCCAGTCCTCTTTCACCATTTTCCTAATGCTAATGCTGCTAAAAAAAAACCCTTCCAGCTAGATAGAGAACAAAGAGAAAAGGATGGGGGTTGAGCAGCCATAAAAAGACTTTGTCAGAGGCTTTGTTAACTGAGTACTTCTTAACACAACTGAAACTCTAATCCTGCTGTTTCTTTTTTTCAGGGCCCCTTTGTAGTATTTTGGTGGAGCGATTTGGCTGTAGGGTCACTGTCATGCTGGGAGGCCTTCTGAGTGGCGTGGGCATGGTTGCCAGTGTTTTCTCCAAGTCTATTAGTCAGCTGTACATAACAGCTGGATTCATCGCAGGTGAGTATTGCCAGTGTGGCATATGTGATCCTCATCCTAGTTTCATATCACAAACTTTCTCATCCTGTAATAACATCTGAACAAACAGCAAGCAGTGTACAAAATTGCTGCATAGTGCCTGTGTCACAGCATAGGTCTAGGTATGACTACTCGGAAGTAAGTCCTATTGAGCTCATTGGGACTTACTCCCAGGAAAATGTCTCTAGGACTGTAGTCTGAGTGTAAAGATTGCAATCCTGTTTCAGCCATTAGCTTGGTTCTAAATAACATTAGTCAAACGTATATAACTCCAACCCCATCATCTGCAGTATGAGAATGACAATATCAGCCTGCCTTTCCCCTGAATACTACTGTAGATTTCAGTAGGAGAGCAACAGAAGATAAGACTTATATTGGTTAAAAAGTACGTGCAGATGTTTCTTTCTAAACACCTCATAACTGAAGCACTGTTTTTAAGCTATTTGGGAACACCCTTTTCACAAAGAGGTCACATAACCACTTGTGATCTGAAGCTAAGACCGGAGGGTATAGAGACAGGGACAAGAGAAATTATATCTCACCTCTTTCCTCCTTAAGTAATGCTCCTGGCCTTATGGAGTTAGATAGATATCTAGTATTTGTGATAAATCTATCTACTATATAAAAGTCAAAGTTTGTCTGTGAGTTTGTCTGCTTGTCTGCGTCAGGCAGGCAAAGACCTCATATGATGGGCTGTGTGAGGCGAAAAGACCTCATATGATTGGCTGGCTGTGAAGATTCTATGGAATCCTGGGGTTGCAGTTCAGGGAGGGGCCTTTAGAATTCTCAGGAAGAGAGCTCTTGGGCCTTAGGCCGGTTGCTATGGAGATGAGGCTGAGCAGTAAGAAGAAGGGCAGTGTATTCTCTCAGAAACCAAGCTTTGGTTATGTTAACAATTCTGAATACAGATTGGATTGGGGATAGGGATAAGTTACAGTTACTGGAATAGGCCGGTTGCTATGGAGATGAGGCCTAGTAGCAAGGAGGAGGGCAGTGTATTCTCTCAGGAACCCAACCGTTGTATGTTAACAACTGACTACAGATTGCATTGGGAAATATGGGGGAAAGTTACAGGTACTGGAGAAGACAGTTTGGTGAGTTCTTAAGAGGAAAATAAAATCCCAGGCACGTACCGGACAAGACAGATTGGGGAATTAAGAGAAACAGGATCTCAAATCTGTGTATTTTAACTGCATCTAATTCCTAAGGTAAGGTAAGGTAATTCATAAGGTATTTCTAACAAGAATTACCTATGAGAAAATAAAAGAGAGAAAGAGGCAAGCAGGCAAATTATTTATATAGCAGCACGAGCTTATTTACCTGGTGTTGCCTGGGATTTTATTTTCTCATAGGTAATTCTTGTTAGAAATACCTTACGAATTACCTTACCTTACCTTAGGAATTAGAGGCCGTTAAAATACACAGATTTGAGATCCTGTGTCTCTATTTCCGAATCTGTCTTGTCCAGTACGTGTCTGGGATTTTATTTTCCTCTTAGGAATATATGCTAGTCTAATATATAAAAGTCAAAGTTTGTCTGTCTGTCCATGTCAGGCAGAGAAGGCCTCATATGATTGGCTGTGTCAGGTGAGAAAACCTCATATGATTGGCTGCCTGAAAAGATTCTATTCTGGGGTTGGCAGTTTAGGAAGGGGGCTTTAGAATTCTCCGCCAGAGAACTCTTGGACCTGTCTCGAATAGACTGGTTGCTATGGAGATGAGGCCTAGCAGCAAGGAGGAGGCCAATGCGTTTCCCTCAGGAATCCTTTGTATGTTAATAACTCTGAATACAGATTGGATGGGAAATACGAGAAAAAGTTACAGGTACTGGACAAGACAGTTTGGGGAAATACAGACACAGGATCTCAAATCTGTGTATTTCAATCTCATCTAATTCCTAAGGGAAGGGAAGGTAATTCCTAAGGTCTTTCTAACAAGTATTACGTGTGAGAATATAAAATCCCAGGCAATGCTGGGTAAATAAGCTCATGCTGCTGTGTAAATACTTTGCCTGCCTGCCTCTTTCTCTGAATTTGGCATACTCTAAGTCCATATCCTGCTGTCTCTTCTTTCTTTGTTTAAAGGCTTGGGATCATGTTTTAGCTTCCAGGCAGGAATCACTGTGCTTGGTTACTACTTTGTACGCCGGCGAGCTCTTGCTAATGCGCTGGCGTCCACAGGCGTCTCCATTGGCCTGACGCTCTGGCCTCTGATCTCTCAGTACCTGCTGGATGAGATGGGCTGGAGAAACACCTTCCTCATCTTTGGGGGGGTGCTGTTGAACTGCTGCGTGTGCGGGGCCGTGATGAGGCCAGTCCCTGTCACGCCGCCTGCCCCCACACCGAAGCCCTGCCCCGAGCAGTCAGTGGAAGGGCCGCGTCTGTCCAACGGCAGCATCTCGTGTCAGAAGGAGCCTCTGCATCCATCGAAGTGCGCTGCTTGCGTCCAGACCCTGCAGAAGTATCTGGCTTTTGACATTTTCTGCAAGAACAAAGGCTACCAAATCTACACCATTGGAGTGTCCTGGATGGTGATGGGTTTCGTGCTGCCCCTCATCTACCTGGTTCCCTATGCCATCTTGAACGGCGTGGAGGAGCGCAAGGCCGCGCTCCTCATCTCTATCATTGGCTTCATCAACATATTCATGCGGCCTATGGCTGGCCTGCTCTCAGGCCTCAGTGTCTTCGCTGGCCGGCGGATCTACCTCTTTAGCGCAGCTGTCATGCTCAATGGTTTGAGCAACCTTATTTGTGCCATTTCAGCCGAGTACAGTGTTCTCGTTCTCTACTGCCTGGTCTACAGCGTGTCCATGAGTGTCATTGGCGCGCTTATCTTCCAGGTATTAATGGATGTGGTAGAAATGGACAGGTTCTCCAGTGCCTTGGGACTCTTCACCATCTTAGAGAGCGTCACCATTCTCATAGGACCCCCTCTTGCAGGTGAGATGTGAACAGGGTTCAGGTTTTTGTCATACTCTACTCTGAAGGTAAATTACTTCAGTCTTAAAATGGCAGTCTCTGGGGGCTTAGGCAGGCAGCTGATTTCAGTATTGAGAGACCTTTGGGAGACAGAGTTTCAAGACCCTATGAAGCAAAGAAAATTAAGCAGTGCCACATAACAAGCTTTTTTTTTTTGCTTTTTATTTAGTGTGTGTGTGTGTGTGTAAGCAAGGTAACTGTTTGCTGAACGAAATGTGATATAGCAGTTAAAAGCCTAGGTTTATAAAGAAAAAAAAAGGCAAAAGGCCACAAAGAGGAAAGAAATATCAAATGCTTTGCAAGAATCACAGATGTTAAATGAAATCTGCTTCAGAGAAGAAGCAGACCTAGTTACCTGCTAGTTACCTGTATGTGTTCTGCATATAAGTTGATTGCTGTGAAATGCTGGTGCAGGTTTACATCAGAACCTGTTCATTAGACAGGATTGAAGGAGAACTCTCTTGTGTCTTTGGTTAAAGTGGGCCAGATGTCTTGAACAACTCAGGATAAAACTATGTTAGGATTATGATGGCTTCAGTGGAGCTCTTATACTAATGGTATAATGGAAAAGAAGAACTACGAGTAAAGAATCAGAAAATACAGAAAAGCAAAGGGAGTTAGGGGTTCAGAGATTCCAATCCTGGAGCTGCAGTGACTGTTTGTTCCTCCTTATTTTGTTCCTGGTTGCTCCTCTGACAAATATAGAAAGCCAGTCATTCATATTTCTGTGTTAGCCCTACACTGGACTGCACTCTATGCTGTTGGACTGCAACTTCCATCAATTCTACCCAACATAGCCAATGATGATGGGAGTCATAGTTGAACAAATGTAGAGGACCATACATTCCTTAGCTCTACCACACAAGCTGTTGGCCCAGGGTCTGTTGAATTACCTTACTCATCTGGACCATAAAAATTCCATGTTCTGAAACTTAAAGCTGTCTGGATATGCCACTCAGAGGCCAGACTCCGCAACATGTCCAAAAATCCCAACAACAATGCTTTGGATAAGGAAAGGGAAAGATGCAATAGGCAGAATATTGAGATAACAAAAGCAAGGTAGAGGGAAATGATAAAAAGGAGAGTGAGATGAAGGGTGTAGGAACAAAAGGGATGCTACTGAAGGGAGAACAGAATAAGAATGGTGAGGGACAGAGCTGAAAAAGAGGGAAAATGAAAGGATGTGCAAGAAAAGACTGGAACTGTGAGCACTCCAGTGCTTATAGTCTAATATGCCTGCCTGAGGGCTTCTAACATTACTGGGACATGAAGCATAGAGCTTTCAAGTTATCAGTCTCAGCGTGACAAATTGGCTGAGAACCACTGATAGCAGGTCGTCAGTAGCCTATCATGTGTATCTTTAGGATCCAGGCCTATAGCAATGCTTTCTTTTCATATCTATATTCTTAATAACCTCAAGAGAGTGAACACATTATTACTGTGATTTTACAAATGAAGAATTGAGACTGTACTGCATGGGGTTTGCAGTTCAGTAATTCAGTGGCTGAACTGGGATTTGGATGTTTACCTCCCAATTTACTTGACTAATTTCAAAGGAGATAACTGTGTGCTGTATAAATAGGCACTAGTTATGATCAGATGGTGGTTGACTGTGGCTGACATCATGGTAGCTACGAACAGTTACTTCGAATACACAAGTTTAGTCATATCCGTGCCACAGAGTTAAAAATTAGTCATTCCTTCTCTCCAAGGATCATAAACCTTGTAGATTTCTAATTCTTCAAATCTTCAGCAAAGCCTAATTTTGAAAATGTATTTTGGGTGTGGGGGGAGCAGTAATGACAGTTAAACTGTTGGCAGGCTTTTGTAGCAAAGCAGAGGTAAATAATGTGTGGCCCTCCAGGTGTTATTGGACTGGAGCTACCATCAGCTCTCATCAGCAATGGTGAGGGATGATAGCAGCTGCAGCCCAACATCTGGAAGAAGACAAGTTTCCCAGCCCTGAAGAAGATAGGTACCCTTTGAAGAATTACTACGACTACTACTACTATTATTATTATTATTACTACTATTATTTTCTTACAACATATAACATCAGTTAAAAGAGCGTATAAAACCAATGCATATTAAATCTATCAATAAGTATTTTAAAAACAGTAATTTAAAAATAATATGGATGGGCCTGCTAAAAGAATCTGGTCTTTACTGCTGATTTAAACTTAGGATAACATCTTGAGCTGATGAATCTCTTCTGGCAGGCCACTCCACAGTCTGGGAGCAGCCAAAGAAAATGTCTTCTGCATAACAGTCTGGTTTTGGCTGATGAAATAGATGCCTCCCAGAGGACCTGAGCATACAGGGTGGACTATATGAGAGAAGGTGATCTTGTAGGTAATGTGGACCCAAACCATATGGGGTTTTGAAGAGAATAACCAATACTTTTCCTGGAAGCTAATTGGCAGCCAGTGGAGTGATTTTAATATTTGTGCAATATGGTCTCTCCTAGATGTACCAATAAACAAATCTGACTGCCGTGTTTGGAACTAACTGAAGTTTCTGAACTTGGTACAGAGTTAGCCCAATGTACACTGCATGGCAGGCATCCAGCCTTGAAGTTACCAGCATGTACTCCACCATCCTCCAGTTCCAGGAAGGGGCACAGCTGGGGTAACAACTGAAGCAATAATAAGCACTCCTGACTGTCATATCTATCTGCGCTGACATTTGGGACAGATGCAGGAACACCCCCAAACTGCAGTCAGTCTTTTGAGGGGAATGTAACCTTGTCTACGACTGGTTCTTACACCTCCAAACCTAGGTTAAGACCCGTGACAGCAAGCACCTCCTTCTGGTCTGGATACAGTTTCAGTTTGTTTTTCCTCATCCAGCCCATTACCTCCTCAAGCATTCATTCAAATGAGCAACACTATCTTTAGCTGATGCTATTACTAAAGGCATAGAGAAGTATGCGTGGCTATCAAATATACAGTAGGAAAAGAAGGGAAGGAGTGGAGGAGGGCGTCACAGAGACAACTTGATGAGATCCTCTGTCCGTGGTAGTTAGAATTTTTTGGAGAAGACAGGAATTATATACAGATATGAAAAACTTTATTTCAACATGTTTTTGGCTAAACTTTGCATCTCTTGTTTTTGTTTTTAGGTCTTCTAGTGGATCTATTAGGCCACTACCGTTATGTCTTCTATGCTTCCAGCTTCTTCATGGTATCAGCGGCTCTCTTTATGGGCCTTAGCTTCTGCGCCATGGAGGCAAAAAACAAATTGAAAGAAACTAATAAACCACCTCCTGAGAACCCATCCAAGGGCATTTACTCGGAAGTGCCAACTGAACTGGAACCTGACAAAAATGGTCCTCCTGCAGTCGTCTACATCACAACCATCTGAATCCGGAAAAGCTGGAGAATCACTGCATTCCTCACAAAGGCAAGAGATCTGGAGGCAGAAGGGAAAAACAAGTGCCTCCTCAGTCTCTCCCTCTGGTGTCCACTTGTTTCCTGCTGCAGCCTTCAACCCAATTGCGTTGGGCTCAGATTTCTAGGTGCAGGATCTAGATCCGACAATATGAGCTCAAAGCCTTCCAAAAATCCAAAGAGCACTTTAAACAAAATGTTCTGGTACAAGCCACGGGGTCAAAGAAGGACATTGTCCTATGACAATGTATTGTCTATTTTACTTGAAGCTCAGCTATTTTTTTTTAATGATCATCAGGTTTCTATTACATCCAGTGTATAAAAATGGAAGGACTTAACTAGGTTATGAATTACAAACATTCCCTGGCAAAGAGGCCAGTCCAGCAAGGGACAATTATGTTCCTGGACAGCCCCATTAGCCACAGCTGAACTGAACAGGGAAGTCCACTGGATGATTTCTGTACAAGCACAAAGGAACAACTCTTCTTTAGGGGGCTTAGCATTAGGCTCCTTGAATGTTACACAAGACTTTTTCATTCCTACTGTATAGTCTGAGGCCAGTTACTCTATGAATGTATCACTTCTTTCACTCATAGTTGCCACATCAGGGATGAGTGGGGTTGTATATGCTACTAAGCACAGTGAGTCATTTCTGCATTTCAAGGGTATTTTGTGGAGCACCAAAAAGAAGAGAGCTCAGATGTGAAGCTACACATCGGAGTAAAACTGGATAGCTCCAAAGTGCCTGTATCTAGCCAGTAGTGTCTTAAATCCTCTTTGTTACTAACTGAAGCTCATATTACAGTGAAGAAAGGGGTCACAGCCAATCAAAAGAGGGGTCATTGTGTTTTGCCAGCATTAGATCATAGCACTTGTACAAATGCAAATGCAAGGGCATGTTTGATCTTATTCTCCTTGAGACATCATCTGTATTGTGGGTATGTGTAGTCTCTGTAAAGGCAGTTTAGAAGAGATCTATACGCTAAGGGTAGTAAATCGCATGTGGGTAATCTGATACCTATGTAGACATATGTTAGCGTAAAGAAACATTACAGATGACAAGTGCTGTCCCTATCAGCATATCTAAACCACAAGGCCAGGATCAAAACATTTCTGTTCTAGACTTATGTTTCTTTCTTAAATGACATGCAAAAATATGTTCTTAGGGAAACGGTGCTTTCTCTGCAATCATTCTCCTAAAATGATTTCTTCATGGCAAGATTAGCTCCGGAAGTGACCCAGGAAGCTGAGTTTGCTGGGAAAACTTTTAGTTAGTTTTGCCAGATCCTTTGAATTTGATCCACTGGGCCTAGCCTTGTTAACGTTGCCATGTTTGAACTGGAACACAGCTGTGCTTTAATTCAGATTTTGCTTGCTTGTTTTTCACAGTTCCAGCCCCACATCTTACATTCTGTTCTGGCAGTTATGATATTTCACTAAACAGTGACTTTCAACTTAGTGAACAAGTCTGAAACAGTTTTGAGTGGTGGGGAAGAAACATTGCCTATGAATTCTAGCATATTCAGCAAGAGTGCTTTGAAAGGTCATTGAACACAGAAATAGATAAGGTTTTGCAATTGCAATCTTGCTGTTGTATCACATTTGAACTGAGCAAATCTGCATGGATGTCCGGTCTAAAACCTCTCTGGAGACAGAAGAACCAAGTGCTACTCCCTCCCTAGCTAAATTAAGATGGGTCCCAGTCTCTTACATAAGCTTTGCTGAGCTGAATGAGAGTTGCATATAAACACAACAGCCTCACCTCACTTTCTTGTGGTTTTGCCAGGAGGCACCCACTTGAATATGGCCAATGTATCAGGTATGTCTGCCATTCTGCCACAGGTAACAGTGTCCAGAATATGTCTCCCGAGAGAGCCACTTCACCTTACCTCAGTATTAGGCCACATGTATGTGCAGGAGCAGAGCGGGGGGGAATTATTTTTCGGATTGCAACTCCCAGAATCCCCCCAACAGTATGGCCACAAGGGGAGAGATTTTTGAGAGTTGTATTCCAAAAGAAGGACCTTTTCCAGCTCTCTTAACAATGACTAGCAAAACAGTTGGTCAAGCAACCTTTAAATTCATCTCTTTACAGAGCAGCTTCACTTTTAGGCAGGATAATTTGAAATCCATTTCATTTTCTGACCACTTAAAGTGAACCACGCAGTGTAGAAGCTACTAGAGGAGGCTAAAACCTCCTTTTGATAATTTAAGTGAAGAGAGCCCGATGCAAGGATGTATGTGGGTGCTTCTTGATGGACTCTGAAAGGTCTGTGTGTACAATTATGCTTGTGCAAAGAAGCCTCAGGGCTTCCACTGAACACTAGCAGCTACCTGCCAAGCAGAGCCATCAAGGGCTAGTTTGCACATGCAGCCTGTATTTTTGGGAAGTGGAAGAGGTAGGATCGACTTGCCATGTCTAAAGAATGAATGTCTAAAGTGTATATTGAGTCTGTACATGCATGCACATATACACACACAATCTGGGAAAGTTATGCTTCAGAAAGCCAGGTCTCCAAGCTTTACAAGACTCTTGAATGTTATCACACACTAAAGATGTCTTTGGATCTCTCTCATATTATTTGTATGCCAGTATTTACAAATGTTGTCAACAGGGGAACAAAGCAGAGGAAAAGATAGAAAGTGGAACAGAACTCCTCCTCCTGCTCCTCCTTTTCTTCCATTTATTAGTATCTATTTATTTGTATCCTGCCTTCCTCTCAGAACAGGGACTCAGGGTAGCTTAGAGTTTAAAAGAGCAATACAGTTAAAAACATACATTAAGATAGAATTAGACTATTCACAATATTAAAACACTTCAAATCTCTCAAAGAATAAAATGCAGTTAAAAAAAGTTAGAAAGTTATTAGAAACAATCCAGCACCTCTACCTGTTCTTTAAAAACTTTTTATATTAAAAGCCTGTCTGAATAAAAAAGAGTTTTGCCTGCTGCTGGAAGAATAGCAGGGAGGAGGGCATTCTGGTCTCCCTAGAAAGGGAGTTCCAGAGTCTAGGGGCAGCCACCAAGAAGCCCCTCTCTTGCGTCCCCACCAACTGTGTTTGTGAAGTTGATGGAACTGAGACAAGGGCCTCTTCTGATCATCTCAGGGCTCAGGCAACCACATGCAGGGAGATAAGGTATGTTAGATAGTCTGAACCAGAGCAACATAGGGCTTTATAGGTCATAAACAGCTCTTTGAATTGTGCCCAAAAACAATCTGGGAGCCAGCGAAGCTGTTTTAACAGGGGACTAGCATGCTTTTATGTGCTGCAGTCATTTGACTGCGTGCAAAATATTGAACCAAAGGGAAACTTTAGGCTAGTCTACTAGATGTCTTCTTTTATCACTTGAAAATGCTAAGTTCAATGGAACCTATGTGCACAAGTGCATAAGAGTGCAGTCTTAAATGAAAGTTGCCTACATGAGTTTACTCAAGCCGAGTTAAAACTGTTACTGCCCCTCCCTTTTTTTGTTCTTGTCACCACTGAACAATGTTTGTTTCACAGGCAAAACATTTCTAATTCCTCACAATGGGAGGAAAGCTAGGTAGTTATAGTAATAAATAACCATACAGGTATGCACAGAATTCCCCACCACAACCTCTTCTGACACTTTTAGATCAAATTAGATGCACCCAAGATTTCCACTATGAGACATGGATAATTCACATTATTAGTAAAGGTGCAAATTGTTAGTGGTGTTTACATAACAGGGATTGAATAGGGCCCTTCTCTTTAAGTTGTGAGTCACACAGAATTTTAACAGTAGACCAAAGCATTGGCATTGTTGTAGGACATACTACACTAAAGCAATCTGCAATGTTTTGATTTCAGGACTCTGGCCAGTTTGCTACTAAAAAAAAATTGCTGCATTATTTGCTGGAAATTTTTATATGTACTCTTTTAAAAAATGTATGTAATATATTAAGATGAATGCACTTAGTATCTCAACTGTAAAGTTGAGAGCATTAAAAAAAATTTGGCAGACTTTTAGGCTTTTAAATTGTAACATGCACAAAGACTTTGTGTTTGTTTCAAGCTTAAGGGATGTATGATGCTTTTTTTCCTCTTTCGAAGTATATCATTTGAGAAAGGACCAAATCTCCTTCCTCTCCCCCTACCCCAGCAAATCGTTTTTTTGAATAAAGAAGCTAAGTAGTAATGTGTATTTTGTTTCAGGTGTTTTTGTGAATGATCCCAAACATAAATTAAGCTAAGTATTTTAGAATGTCTATTATCGCTCTATACGCTCTCCCTCCTCTGCCGCCGTTTCTTTCTCAGGGGTATAGCCAGGGATGTCTTCACAGTCTGACATAGTTTTGCCTCCACTGAAATCGAAGCAATGATACCAGAGAGTTAAAGAGGTTCCCATGGTGGCTTGGAGGAAACATCCAACAATATTAGAGCTAGACCTTTCACTCTGCCCTCAGAAGTGAGGATTTAAATCCCCCATGGCCCCACGGTACAACCTCCGAGGGACTATTAGTACGGCAGCCCAAAAAAGGTCTATTTGGTTCTTTTACAGTTCTTCACTTCTACCTCACAGTGTACCATTAGTCTCTTTTCCCCTGCTTCACAGCAAAAGAAAAGGAAAGGAAAAAAATCTGGTGTTGAATTAAATAAATTCAGTATTTATGAACAGCTGATGTGTTTTTCAGTGAAATGCTCCTTCTTTGTGAGGTCAGATGCACCAGCTGTTTACAAATTATTATTCAATTTCCTTTAACCCAAACCAGACATTTTGTCCTTTTTCTCTTGCTGTCTTTGGGACAACCAAGCCCCTTATAGTCTCATTTCTATCTCAATATTTTTACTTGTACATCTCCTCAATTTTATATTTTCTCAGCAAAAACTAGAGGACAGCTAAAACTATCATGAGAAGAAAGGAAATTGTGCTGCTGGTATTGGACCTTGCATTAGAATGGGTCTAGCACTGGAAGTACAGATCAATTTTTTAAAGGTCAGACAAGGTAATAAGTCATAAAGATTTCCTTCAATTGATTTAAAGTCATTGCATTACGAAAGTCAAGTTCTGCTTGATCACCAAGCCCTGAAGCAGAACTGGTTTCTTCAGATTTTCTAGGCAAGAGGGCAGGAAAATTTTAATTACATTCAAAATCCAGGTAACCCAAACAAAACTAGTTTTATCATGCAACATTGAAACCTGGCAAAGCTGGGGGAACAAACCTGTAAGAATTCACTCCCCCTCACAAAGACTTTTCACTGATGCAATAGCTTTTTCAAATCATCGTAGGCAGAGTGCTTTTAGTGCTGCTTATCAGCTGGCACAAAGCAAAGATTTTTAGACTAAAAGATTACGGCAAATGAAAATACACTAAGCAACGTGCATGACATTCTAGCCAACTTTAAAACAAATAAGGTATATCGTGAGCCACTCTGCATAGAGAAGGCAGGGTGCTTCATACACACTTAATGGGCTTTTCCTTCTGATCTACCCCAATTGGCTGTCCAAAGGGGGACAGTGTTCACAAACACTGCTTTCTCACCAGGCATGGTCTGAAACAGTGCAGAAAAGATTCTACCCAGCCATTCCCTCCTTCTCTGTTTTTGAGACAGTTTCCCAAGCCATGTTGGCTTCCTGTTGCACTTGCATGCCTCCTCATTAGTAAGCCGTTGCTCATGATTAGACCCATGGCCCTTTGGGTCCTGTGCTCATATGCTCACTATCTCTACTGCTGGGCTGCTACATCCCCCAGAATTTATCTTGCCAGATAATTTAGTATCTTATACATTTTATGGTAATTATTATTACTTAAATTAGTGAAAAAGGGAGGGCCCCACTGCTTCCATAAGTTGTGGTTATGCTGCCTGGAAGGTCTGAGCTGAAAGAGTGAAGACTGTGGTGTGAATCCTACGAGTTAAAGTCCCCACTAGAATAGACTTACAGAACCAATTGCTGAAAAATGAGTCAACGTATTGATTAATTGGGTCTACTCTAGCTGGGATTAACAACAAGATTCAGGCCTGAATTTCACTAGAGTAGGGTTGAGAAACATTTGCTCCTTTGGGATGACGTTAGACTGCAATTCCCAGCATTCTTCACAATTGGCCAGGCTGGATAGTGCCACTGGGGCTTGCAGTCCAACAATAACTGGAGGGCTACACAACTCCCACTGATGCCAAAGGACTTTTCTTTTGAACCTGCAGGCCCTGAATTGCTACCTGTGCTGAACAGCTGTGGACAACTTTTGTTTTTGTTTCTATTCTAGGATCACCTCTGGCAGCAGCCATGGCCAACACCATCGGTGGGTACAGCCTGTGTCCCAGCCGCATACGTATAGCCAGATCTCCTCCATGCATCCAAGCATGCATAGACACGCTCTATTTCGATCACTGACACTCACTCCCATTAAGATTTTGGAGGGATATGGGACTTAAACCACTCCCCATGCCCCTTTTTACCACCGCCCTTAGGTCGGCCATCTGTGCATTACCAAGAATAGGACCATACTGAAGGAAAGGAAGAGGACAAAGATTTGCCTTCTCCTTTCCTATGGTTCTCTATCTTTAAAGCAGATGTAGACTAGACAGCCTTTTAAATACGTGACTGTTCTCTGATAGCCATTTAACTAGAGGACTGTTCTTTGCAACATAGGGCCCATGGCCATCTTATCCTCTTCAGGAAGGAAAGGATTTCCTTCTCCTCAACTGAGAAGAGGATCGCGTTAGCCCTTACCCTGCAATTTCTCTCTGAAGAATGACCAAGAAGCCACAGAATGTAGTAAGGGTTCTGCCGCTCTTGCTGTATTTTGTCAAGCACCTATTGCATTAGAGAAGCCTCCCTCGAGAGATACCTTCAGTCTGATCTAAACCACACCCAGGGCCATTGCTTCAAGTGTTACCATCTCCTCTAGATCAAAACACATGCAACAAGTTGGTGGAGCAGATGTTAATGTATTTAAAGAAAATAATAAATTCTGTATTTGCTTTCATTTTCATTGATGCTAGTTTACTCCACCATTCATCTTTCTTTATTTAGCATACTGACTGCTAGAAGGGGCCTTTTGGTAGCCCACAGTGAAGTGAGTAGAAAAGGTGCAAGAAGACTGTTAAAATAAAAATACACAGGAGCAGTACAGACTTTTGCCTATCTGATATAAGGGACTACTAAGCTTAGCTTGCAAACCTCTTCCCCTACTACAATTATACATGCTTCTAAAATGACATGATAAAGGAGTCCTTCTGGATCAGATCACAGGTGCTTCTGAGAAGCCCAAGAACAGGGCATGAAGACAAAAGATCTTCCCACTTATTTACCACAATTGCTTTTTAGAAGGGTGCTATCTTTGATTCTGGAGCTACATACAGACTCTTATTTAAAATTTGCTGGAATATTCCTAGGACTACCTGGGTCTGTACCTAATACCCAAAACTGGGCCTCCTGTTTCCCATCCTTTTTTTTTTTAATGTCAAGATCTTATCAGGAATACCTCAGCAAACCTTCTCACACTGTCACCTGTCTCAGTAGTCTTAGCAGCAGTGCTTCAGAGCACTCTCTCCTGTTTTAGACTTTAAAAAACTGTTTTTTGTTTCCCTGATATGTTGTGGCAGGTCCCCCTTTTTGCTTCTAGGAAGTCCTCTGTATGAAATTTCAACTTGAAATTGACCACTGGAACTTGGATGGTAAGCAAAACCACTGTCAAATTCTGACGTGTCTATCATGATTTTCTGATGAGTTACGACTAGTCTCACTTTTTTGATTCCAGTGTGCTCCCCAAGTGTAACAACAAGCAAAAATGCCCCATCAAATTTTGAGGCCTCTAACACAATGTCTGCCATAGACAAGCAGTCATTTTTTTTATACAGATAAACTGCAAAGGTGGAGTCAAGAAAATTGATACACAAGCTTATTTTAAATTCATTTTCATTTGGCTGGTGGAGAATGGAGGGGGGTGTCAGAGACCACATAGCCAGATGCTTCTCTGCTCTTCACAAACAAACAATTAGGTGGCTATTGCAGCAACATGTTGAGTCAGAGCTGGGCTTTGGTCATTGCAGAGGGAGGAAGGAATACCAACCTCTATGATGACCTCCAAAATTACATGCATGAGATAGAATTACATTTGTGTGTGTCATTAACAAGATGCTACCCACAGTGTATTTGGCAGCTGAAAACACTGTGTACATCTCATCAAGGAGGCTCTCTGCCACATAAATAGATGTTGCAATAAATCTGCCAATTGTTTATGCGCTGACTCACTCTGTTTTCTGAGTCTGCCAAAAACAGTTATACTCTGGGTGACTTGCAAGAATATTAAAACACCATAGCAAACCTTGAGATTCGTTTTACTTTTAGCAGGATGGCACCTTTCTGTAGTATCAAGGAAGACAGGGAAAATTCTAGTCATGAGTATGCAATTCATACCCAAAACAATTGCACATTGTCTTTACATCATTATACAGGTGCACCATTCAAGTAATGGGCCTGACTTTCCTATGGCTAATATGTATAACTTCTGTACACATTTGCTTTTGGCCATTCTGCTCTTTTTTTTCTGCTCTCCATTCCCCATGTAACCTCAAGTACTACTTTTCTCAGCCCCACCCCTTAACAATTTCATTCCTGGAACCAAAATTGTGATGAAGCACACCTATGTAAATGTATTACTTATATAATTAGCATATTTTTTGTATGAACCGCAGTATTTGGAACTGTGAAATGGAGGATACTGTACATGTAGCCCTTATAAAAACATTTTATTTAAATTTTTAAGCAGGCATTATAATTTTCTTGTGTGTTAAAATGTAAAAAGAGGGAGAGATTCAAACTATACAGTTATAAAGCACTGCTTAATTTGATTGCCTTATTATCACACTATTCATTTTTCCACACTTTTATTCACATGATAATTAAATGACAGGAATTCATTTATGTTAGCAACTGGGTTTCAAAGAGTGACTTAAAAAAATACGTGTACAGGAAACAGAATTTCAGGGTTCTGAAACCCAGAGCAGTAAGAATCCTTACATATCCATTATTATTCTTTTCTGAAGACAGAAAAATTACACCACAGCTCTCTGGTTATACAGAAAAACATATTCACCCCTTTATATGAATTATGTAGAACAGCCAGCACTTGCCAACCCATAGTCAATTTTCTTAGTGACACTGCCAAATTCTTATCCTTCGGATCACCTTCTCCCGTGAAACGCCTCATTCCTTAGGACACGACTTGCTCAGTTGTACCAGCAGTGAAGTACCAGTGGTGGCGGTGAGACCCACGCGGTCCATTCAGGCAGGTCTCGATCCTCCTCGAGGAGCAGAGGCCAGTCAGGACGCACCCCTCTTCTGGGGCAGCTCGGCCAGTTGCTGCTGGCGCCTCTGCAGCACCTCCTGGCGTTTCTTCTCATAGCGCTCGTACTCCTGGGAACGAAGCTCTTCTATCTCAGGGAAAAAACTCCGTCTGCAGTGAACAGGCACACAGAGAGAGCTCAGTTAAGGAAGCTTAGGCAGCCCAGAGCCCTATTTTGTTCATCCAGTGTCACCAAGCGAGCTCCTCCACATCCCTTACTCCCCATCGCCATGCTAAGTGTATCTGCTGTCTAAAACGAAGCCTGAAGCACAGCAGAACCCTTTAAAACAAGAGTAATTTAACCAGCCTTTCCAAGCACAACTAAACTAAGGCCATTTCCGCACCAGACTGTTATGGTGCTACTTTTCCACTTTCAACATCCCGTGGAATCCCGGAATCCTGAAACGCCCTTCCCTAAACTGCAAACCTCAGGATTCCATAGAATGTTGAAAGCGGAATAATAGCACTATAACAGGCTAGTGCAGAAACGCCTAAGCGGTGATGACATAAGGAGCTGTGAGATGGAAAGTCTGGGGAAAGCACCGCAAAGATTCCTGCCGTACGAGCTTCCGCAGACTATAGTTCACCTCCTCGGGTGCGTGAAGCATTGCGAGGGATTTCTGGTACACGTACGGTGCTTGGGACTACAGAGGGAATTTCAGTGCGCCAAGTGCCAGCGGTGACAGCTATAACTGCAATTGGAGAAGCTGCATAAAAGGGCAGCCTTGTAACAATCCGATCTTCTGCAGGTCTGCCCTAACGTAAGTCCAATCCAGATCTGCCTGCGCCAGAGCGCAGCTTTAAGGGACGTTTTATTAAATCTTGGGGTACAGAAATAGTTTCTTTCCAGTCTCAGCAATCTTCCATCAGCATCTCCCACCCTAGACCCGTCACCTGTACACGAAAGCGGTCGCCAGAGCACAAAAAATGCTTCCGAATAACAAAGGCTTGGACACTCTCTTCACCGACATGGTCGATACCAACCCGACCGCGGAGGGCCTTCAGAAACCCCTCCTCCCTTTCCGACCCTCTGAGGTTTCCGTAGCCGCCCGTCTCCGAGCTGAAGGAAACAGGAGCGACGACATTGCCCTTACTACGGCTCTTCCGCCCGTTGTTGAACGTCACTTCCTGTCTTGCGTCATGAGCCGCGCCTCTTCGTGTTCGGAAAGCTTGCTGTAGTTTGGGGGCGGAAACTGACGACCCTGTGAGGGACGCCGTCGCGGCTCCGAGGGAACAGGTAACGGCGCGGGTGGGTAACGCAGAGCTGACCGTCCGGGAAAATTTCCTGTCAGTACTGCGGGAGAAGATGGTAGGGTTGCCAACGTTGCTCTTGTAAGCGATCTGAAGCGGCTGGACGTGTGAGCCTGGGCCATTTCTGCACTAGCTGTTATAGCGCTATTATTCCACTTTCAACATTCTTTGGAATCCTGGGGCTGGCAGTCTAGGGAGGGCCCTTTGAGGGCAGGATTCCATAAGATGTCGAAAGTGGAATAATAGCACTGTAATAGGCTAGTGCGGAAACGGCCCTGGATGCATATTCAGGGGTAGCCGTGCTGGCCATGGAGCAAAATGCAACAAAATCCAAACTCCTCAAAAGAGGGATATTATTAGGCCAACCAGAAAACACAGAATACAGCATGCAAGCTTTCCAAGCTTCAGTGGCTTCTTCAGGTAAAGATACTAAAAATCATTGCTGTGTGCCTGCAGGTCGTTTCCGACTTAGTGGCGACCCTGTCACGGGGTTTTCTTGGCCAGATTTATTTCGGGGGGTTTGCCTTAGCCTTCCTCTGAGGTTAAGAGAGGGTCGCCCACTGGGCTTCCATGACTGAGTGGGAATTTGAACGCTGGTCTCCAGTCATAGCCCAATGCTCAAACCACTACACCACGCTGCCTCTCATTAAAGATCATACTGAAGAAGATGTTAAGAGTCACAGGCCTACATTTTCTCTCAGATGTTACTTCTGTTGTCAGTTAAGATGGTCTGGAGGGATCTCAGTGCAGGCAGAAGCCACTCCTTGGCCATTGGGGACTGAGCACAAAGGACCTTAAAAGCCAGGCAATAAAATTTAAAATCCATTAGCAACTGCAAAGTAACCTCCATTTAGATCCAGGCTAACTCTGTCCTGTGAGGCTGACTGTGCCTTTCTTAGTCAGAGAACACGGAATTTCTCAAGAAGTCTCTGTACTGTTGCATCTGGAAAAACTTTTAGGTACTATCTTGGTAAACCTTGTCAAAGGTAGTCCAAGTGGTAGAAACCTCAAAAAGTTAAATCCCAGTCCATTCACTCTCTCTTACTAAAGGATTCCCTGTTCCCCTCCTCCTGTATGATTTTTAACATCTTTGTCTGATGAAGAAGCCAGTGAAACCTTGAAAGCTTGCATGATGTATTTCATGTTTTTAAGTTTTTTAGTATTACTGTTTGGTGGATTTTTTGGTACTTAGGAAGTACTCTGTCTCTCGTAAAACGGCATCAGTGGGCTATTCAGTGAAATGGACAGCAGGAGATTCAAGAATTATAAATGGAAAAAAATGTTTTTCGTATAATTTGCAGCTCTAGAATGCACTACCACAATATATACAAAAGGCCACTAGTTTAGTAAGCATTTTACACTATTGGAGACAATTAATTGGAACCTGCATATTCAGATGCAGCATATCTGTATTTAGATGTTAGGAAAAACAAGGAAAAGGCTGTCACTTTATTTCTTTGCTTATAAGTGAGGTATCTGGGTGGACAATATAGGAAAAGAATGCCAGGCTAAATAGACTAAACAATCCTTTTAAAAAAAAGCACTACTTACTGCTTTATGGGTGATCAGTGTTACAGTTCTTAGGATAGGAAAGATCAAAATGGTTAAGGGTATTTATTCACAACTCAGACTGAATTCTTTGGGCGCTTAGTTTGAATTGAAGGAATTACCTATACTTCTATTAAGAAACTAAAACCCAAAGAAAAGGAGTGGAATAGAAAATGATGGAAGTGTTATGAAATGAAATGTGCTATAAATGGTGTTTTTTATTTTCAACTGAAACATTGCCTTTTCATCTAGCACTATGTCTGAAAACCAGAAGGACTTAATAGGTCTGGGTCGACTTGAGTACCTGCAAGCTTTAGTCACAGAGTTTCAAGTTACAGACAGTTCTGGTGAGCACAACTTATTCCTCATTGCTCCTTTGACTGTGGGTTTCTGTATGCTTTGCCCCTCTCAGTAGGTTATGCTCTCATCTTAAGAAGTGTTTTTATTATATTGCAGAAGCCAAGGAGCAGGTGCTGGCTAATCTAGCTAATTTTGCTTATGACCCCAAGAATTATGAATATCTCCGGCAACTGAAGGTCTTGGACCTCTTCCTGGATATGCTCACTGAGGACAATGAAACCCTTGTGGAATTTGCACTTGGTAAAGCTTGGATTTAAACTAATACTTGCCACGCGTTAAGCACAATTCCTAAACACTTCTGGGAGACTGTACTCTCTACCCTTGGAATCAGATTCTCACCATCAGTTTAACAATAGCCTAGGGTGTCATAAAGTTGGTGAGGGTGGAATGCTGAGTTCAGAAAGGTTAAGTACTTCCACTTAAAGCAATCTTTATCTGTGTAGAAAAATGCTTCAGTATTGACATAATGCAGTACTTAAGATTGTAGGCTGGGAAGTACTCATTATAGATCTTACATTTGCTATAAATTGCTCTAGACCAGTACTCTAAGGTGAGCCCCCTCCAAGCCTCAGATTCCCCACGACCACTGTTTTATGAAGGGGGTATTTTTTTTTATGCGTAACAGTTACTAAAATAACATATATGAAACACTTTGAGTTCAAAAGCACGCTATAAATATTAAGTAGCATCCTGATTAAAATCTGCACCCTTGACTAGGGCAGGGTAACTTGTTCATAACTGTAGGAAAATATAAATAGGACACTTAAAATGGTAATTTTAAGAGAGAGGCAGGCAGTACAGTATTACCTATTAGAAAAGTCCCAAAGAATAAACACAATGCTCCACAAGGTGTTGAAAGAATTGAATTTTTTAAAAAAATCTCTGACCTGTTTGGTGGCATCTTATGAATTAATACAGCATCTAGAATGGCTAACAAAGGGCTAATTTTATTTCTGGAAGTTGTGATGAGCAGAATTGACACCCATACCTTTCCAGGGTCCAACATCCTGCAAATGCCTCCTTCAGCTGAAGAGACTGAAGGAAAACACACAACGCTGCAGTGTCCTATCAGAACAGCGATGACAGATTTTTTTTTAACAAAGAAGACCAAAGGGCAATCGAAAGATAAAAGCAGCACATGCAAAATGCAGCACATAACAAAACGTACAAAGTTGATCATTCCCTTATGCAGAGGCTTCTGCGTTTACAGTAGTGCAGTGCCTTCTAGTGGTGTGGTGCCTCAGACCAGCAGGAATGCTTTGCTGGGTGGTGATGGGATTTTTCAGGAAGAGAACAAAGGCAATTAGTCCTAAATATTATAGATCCCTTTTTTATTATAACATCTGGCTTTAACAGAAGGCTTATATTGAAAAAGTTATAATGTGATAGCAGAAGATCAATTACATGTAAAATTGTGCATTATACTACATTTTTAATAAAGAGGAAACAATGGCAAAGTGTCAAAATGGTTAAAATAGCCCTGTCACATCATGAAAACAGTAAACTTTGCAAGACAGGAACACATGCAATTCTAAGCCTGGAATACAGTGTCTCTTGCTGTTCTTCCTTTCACCATTTTTCACCAAAACCATATGAAGCTCATTCAGCAAGTAAGATACACATTTTTGAAAATGTGTGCAATGTTTATAAATCATTGTGATTATAGAACTAGATTTTTAATATACTGTATATAGTCATGTCTAAGTCTAAAAATTTTAGTCAAAAAATTGACCTCTGAAAGTTGGGTTGACTTATTCATGGGTTAGTTTGAGTACTATACCTTAACTCTTATCCAAAAAAAAACACGAAAACAAAAAACGAACTACCCCCTTCTCTAAGTACAGTGGTGAGAGTGGAAAGCTTAGTCTATCCAGGGAAAACCTGAAAGAAGCATCAACCCCCTCTATCCTCTCCTCTATGCCACTTTTGAATGCCTGGGTGGGAAAATTGTGTTTCCCCTCAGAGCACCAAAATAGAAGAGGGGCCTTTCTGGATGCCTGGGGAGGAAAATGATGGTGGTGGCAGCAGTGGCCGGGGCAGCTGACCCCCTGAGGCAGTGCTGACACTTTCACCTCTCTGCAGAATGGTCCTTGACTTACCCACAAGTCATATCAAAATCTATAATTTTGGCCCCAAAACCTGCTCCTGACATACACCTGAGGTTGACTTATACAAGAAAATATATGATAAGTTTTTAATCTGGAAAAACAGCTTCCTTTTCTGTCTTCTGTCCACATAATTTTGCATAGATTTAATGATAAAAGAACGTACCACAACATTTGTGTAATCTCTTGGCAAGTGAGTAATTTGCTTTATCCTCCCAAACAGTGAGACAACACTTACATATTTCTGTTCAAGCAAACAACAGTGAGAACATCTTATTCAGCAATTGGAAGAATCAGTTAGATTATAGGCTTTCTTGATGGCTATATCCACACTGTGGCAAGCTGCAACTTATTTCTTACATTCATAAATCTCATCTTCTACCTACAAGGTACCTGGGGTGATGTACAATAAAATATGAAAACAACAAACACACGACAAGCAAACATGCAACATAATATAATTTGAGGGCAGTATTAAAATTTTAAAAAGAGCAACATAAAACAGTACTAAAAAGCTTTGAAAAATGCTAGAATCAAGGTAATATGAGCTAATTTCACCTTCTTCAGATGGGAAATTTCTCAGCTGGGATGCTGCTGCTAAAGTCTTAAGGATACACCAATTTAGCCTCTCTCAGTGGTGGGGCATATATGCACCAATAACGATTATAAGTCATGGGCAGGTTCTTATGAAAGAAGTAGGAGGTGCTTCAGATATCCTTGTCCCAACTATTCTGGTTTGACAGAACAAAGCCAGCACCTTGAGTATCCATGACTGAAAGTTGCTTTAAGTTTATTCAGGACTAGTGTCCTGAATAAACACATACCCTTGACAAAAGTAGTCATTCTGCTCACTGTAATTTCCAAAGCCTTTTATGTCAATTATAGGGGAGGTGATTAAAGCATATGGCTAATGGTCATATTCCTCTGAATGTTGTGCTTATCCCACTTGTTGGGACACCGTCCAGTTTCTTCAGATTAAGATATTTGTCTTGAACTCCCTGAGGTTGTGTTGGATCTCCAACATTAATTCTAATCCTTCTAGTTACTGAGTTTGAATCCAATGGGAACTGCCTCCAGAGGAATGTGTTTAGTACCGCAAACTAATTTGCAGCACTGTTTCTAAGTTAGCACAGAACGCAGATGAATTCAGCAGCCACTTCTGCCTGTGTTTTGTTTTTGGATGCTGAAGTGGGCGTATAGACTGCACACAGGAAAGAACTAAAGAACATAATTGCCTCAAAACTGCTTCAGATATAGAGAAGGCGGTGTTAAAAGAGAGAGCCACTAGGTATCTTTACTATCACATTCTCCCTCTGATATTCTAGGTGGCCTTTGTAACCTCTGCCTGGACAAAATCAACAAAGACTATATCTTGGAGGCAGATGGGGTCTCTGCTGTGGTTAACTGCCTGTCCAGTTCCAATGACGAGACTGTGTTGTCTGCCATTACCACCCTGATGTACTTGACCACACCCCAGTCTCGCCAACAGATCACTGCTCTCCCTGTGGTAGAATGCATGCTGCGGTTCTCCCTCTCAGCCAACAGGAGGCTCCGAAACCTGGCAACTGTCTTCCTTGAAGATTACTGCACCCCTCTTCAGGTAGAAGAGGCCAGGAACCTGACCAAGCACACAGCTTTAGGGATCCCACTACCAAAGGACTGATGCAGCAAATCCAGAGGGATTTTCCTTATTCCTACTGGCAAAGCTAGTTGTCAGGTGAGGAGATCCATAGTATTTTAAAAAGTGACTGTTAGGGAATGTTAACACTGGTGTGTAGCAGAAGGGACACATAAGGACAAAATATGACTACTTTAGTTGGAGTCCGTTTTTCATTAAGTGACAGAGTAAAGAGAAGGTTTCAGGTGATTGAACCCTAAAGAAATATGCAAAACTCTTAGTAATGTTGGGAACCATTGATTTTTGCAATTCTGTGTTTCACTATAGATGGTTAAAACTCAACATGTAGATTTAAACGTTTAACAACTTGAATAATCCAAGTATAATCAGTATGAGATTATTGTTGCAAATTGAGGTGGAAAATGGGACATCTTTTCCCATCTGGGTTGACCAGCTGAGTATGTGCTTCTTTCTTCCCAGTTTGTTCCCCTGCCAGCTGAAGTGCAAGACTCTTTTTATTTGGCTTTGGAGCGTTTGCTGTCCAGTATGGCCCTCCAGTCATCTGTCCAAGACTCCAGTCTCCTTTGTGGTGGCTCCAGCTTTAGATGCTTGTTATGGCAGCAAGAGAACAAGATGTGCTCCCAGCTGGGATTAGGTTCCGCCCCTGAGATGAATCAGAATGGGAAGCTGCAAGAGCAACTGTTACATTACCAGTGACAAAGCACATGAATGTGAAAGCCATACCTCAAACGCACGTACCTCTGATAGCATCCTTGTCATCAAAGAGCAGATCAGCCGAAACAACTGTCTTGTCTCTGGTCAGAATTAGTCGCTCCACAAATTTTGGACCCAGATGGTTTTCAACCCATTGGTACTGTCAGTTGAAGAAAGAGCAATGTTAAAAGGATTTCAAGCCAGAGCTTCCAAAAAGCCATCTCCAGTGTAGGGTATCTGGCTAGACACAGTAGTTAGGAGAGAGGGTCTGAGCATCCCTGTAATGGGTGATAAAACTCACCTGAAATACAGTCTGCAAAAGACATTTGCTGATTTCGCAAATCATGTAGGCTGAAATCTTTTATATGCTGATTTGGGAATAAACCTCATTGAAGGTTGTCTTAATTTGTGATCTTAAAGAACAGTGTTTGAGTTTACTTTAGAAGGATGTTTTCATCTGCTGTACCTTACCTTGGGGAGCCGAAGCAGCTGAGAGGTAATAAAACTACTTCAATAAATACATTTTAAAAAACACTTCTGAGTACCCATGCACAGGACTATATGGTTGAGCTGGCCTCTAAAGCAGGATCAAGTGGCTTCCTTCAGAATTTAAAGATCCTTGGCTTAGGTGGAATTGCTTCAGTTAACACAGCTCCTCCCTTCACCACTTATTCTCCTCTAGATACATACAAGGATTCCCAAAGTTTTGTTCACAGAATAGAAAATAAATATTAAAACGAGGCCAGAGGACGAAGGACGTAGAAAAGACTGGTCCAAGTTAGTTGGAATTTATGTTACAGGATTCGCAGCATATTCCTATAGGCACATGCCATTGTTAGAATAGGGCTTACTCCCTGTGTATTTTTAGGGTTGTGGTGCCAGTCGTACATGATTGCATATATGCGATTCCTTTATATTCATTTCTGATCTTCACAGAATTGTGAACTGTTGCTACCTCTTACATTATCTTGGCTCTTTGATTCCACTGTTTGGTTCAAGGCTTTTCCTAATATGTACTTCTAATCACTGCTAAAACTCTTGGATTACGAAGTTACCATTACTGTTTTGACTGAACAGCAGCATAGAAATCTTGATCAGTTCTGCAAATTGGGGAAAGAGCTGTTCTCCTGTCTCTGGCACGAACTTGCAGTACAATTTCCTTCATGCATTTGACAGTGTGTATTGTAATGTAGAAAAGCTTATGATATTCATGCCAGAAGAATCTTGTAACATGGTATGTTTTTCTACTTTTTACTATGTGGTAATATTTATTTAAACTGATTTAATTCAGCATTTTTAATATAATTGTTTATTTTTTAAACTTTTGTATTGAATGGGTTTCAGTTGCAGTTTGTTTTAATTTGTTTGTAAGCTGCCTTGTGTCCCATACTAGGAGAAAGGTGGAATATAAATATAGGCAGAGATGTTGTGGCTATGATGTTGTGGCTATGCTCTGTCTCCTGGTTCTCAAAACCCACCTTAAAATCCAAGCAGCTGTACCACGCGATGGAGTTCTCCATTGCTGGTAATCAGGACATTGAAGGATGATGTATCCAACCCCCTTGCACCAGAGAGGGGCAGGGCAACAATGAGTTGCAACAGGACTCATCATTCCACCACTCACTGGCAGAACAGAGCTGGGCATGGCTTCATTCAGCACTCTGCTCCCCAGTGCCATAGAATGCTGTCTCTCATTATGGCTGACTGGATTTTAAGGTAAGTTTAGGGGGTATCTACAGTTGTGGCAATGATGCCATGCTTGTAAATGTGACAACTGCAAGGTCATAAGCCTAGCTTATATCATTATAACTGCCAACAGGATGTCAGTCAAAATAAATCCCTCATCTAGTGTGAATGACACACACATGTAGAACTGGGCACATAAATATTAGATGAAGTGCCCTAATACTTTCTGAGATAGTTTTAAAATTAATCAGGTAATGCCTTCACCGCTGACAAAGCCTATATCATACGGGTGGGAACTGTGTGGCCCTCTGTATGTTTTTTAACTACAACTCTCAGAACCCCTAGTCAATATAACCAGTAGTGAGGTATGCTGAGAATTGGGAATTCAACATCCAGTGAGCTGCGAAATTCCTGCTCCTACTTATACCAGTCTGATTTATTTGTACACACGCCATACACTTCCAACTTTTTTTTTTTATCAAGAGGCCCATAGACAATTCGGGTAATTTGATTCAGTAAAGTAGTTTTAAAAGCCCATGTAGTATTGGTACAGATGAGGGAATTTCAGTTTATACGGCACATTCATGGCTCTTGGGACTCAGATTCTGTCCATAAGTACTCAAGTTCCTAGGTTAAAGCAGACCAGGTGCTCAGCAAATTGAGGGCCAATTACAAGGATGCAGAATTAACTCAATCTTTCTAAGATGTGAGAATATACCAGGCACTGGCAGCAGAGATATGGGAAGGAGGAGAAAGCAAAAATGAAGGATATTGTTCTAATGACATTCATAATGCATCATATATCAGTGAGTATTCTGCCTTACATAATGTTGAAGCTGGACACAGTAAAGTAAAAAAGAAAGGGTGCGGGAGGAGGTAACAAGTTCCAACCTTCTCCTGGACGCAGTATTCATATTTCCGTATAGGGCTTGTACAAAGAAAAACCTCGGTGCTGAAAAGATACAGCATTATTAGTCATTACAGGAGAACATGTGGACCAAGGCCAAAATGTTCTGTATTTAAAATAGTTCTTACTTGGGCATTTGGATCATCTCCTGCATTGCTTCAACAGCTCCTGGAATGGGATCCAAACCCAGAAAAAAGCCTTGTGACTCGTACACACTGGCTACCTTTGCCTAAAAAACCACACACAAAGAATTGTGTTTCTTATTGCACTGCATTGGGCAGAGATTACCTGTTGTTTTAGATCCCCCTAATTGTAGAAATTAAATGCTTAAACTAGAAGAAGTTTCCTGCTCATCAAAAGGCCTGGAGACCCATTTTGATTTTCAGAAGATCATCCTCATGTTTGTTGTTAAGTAGCGCAAGACATAAAGCTGCTTGTTAAAACAGAAGTGGAATTTCTTTTTATTCATACATAACAGGTGTTAATAGTAAGTCTTCGCTCTCTGGATTATGCTTTCTTCCAGTAGGGTGCTTATGCTGGCAGAACTGCATCTGTCAACAGAATCAGGGGAGGAGCTGTCAACCTGTGGCCCCCACAACTAGCTCTTGAAGACTAAACAACCCAGGAGTCTATAATGGGGAGATAACAGGAAGAAAGTACCATACTGCTTGTGCAGGGATGCAAATTGTGCCACCTTCCAGACACTGCTGAACTACAAAATCTGGCATTCTTTACCATTGGCTATGTTGGGAGTTTTGGTTCAAGCAACAGTGGAAGATGGTGTGATTCAAATCCCTGCACTCGTGTGTCATAAGATATATAGATCTTTGTTTTGTTCTTTATTAAAAATTTAAAAGTTTTAAACATAAACACTAAAAAGACAAGTGCCAATCAAAACAATACATCCAAAAAGAACAAAAGAAACATAAACTAAAAGTTATACAAAATTACCGATCACTTTACAATTGTTAAACAAAAAGTAAAATATTTAAACTAAACTAGCAAAGTTTACTAAACAAAAGAATAGACTACAACTAATTAAAAATGGTTCCTTGTTGGAAACAGCTCCTGCTTATATAATGGTATTTAGCTTAAAGTCATTACTTACTTAGATTTGTTGCTCATTATAATTATACTCATTAATTATTTTAAATTCTAAATTTCTTAGTTTTCTAGTTTATGTTAAATATCATTGTTAGTTACTACAAGATACTATTATTTAATTCTGTGAATTGTTAATCAATCCTCAAAAAGTCTATTACTTCTATTTAAACAGACCGTACTTATCTTAATAGTATTGAAATAGCAACAACCAATAATTTAGTTTTCGTAATACCATTCTCACAATAACAACAGCATTAAAATTATAAGGAACATTACCATGCATCCTAAGATCATCAATTCACCCTTATTTTCCCTTAGATTGTCTATTAAGAATCTCCATTCTGATGTAAACTCTTCATCAGATTCGTTTTGCTCTTTTAAAAACTTTAAAAAAAAAACAACCCTCTGTTCTTTGAGAATCTCAGCTGAAAAATGGTTCAAATTCTTTAAAATAAGAATGGCATTAGTATGATCTTTGTTTTTGTACTCATCATTCAAAGATTTGCAAAGTAGTTCTTTTTCTGTTTAGACGGTTTGCCTTTATGAGAATGAATCACCAGTTGCAATTCTGGCGTTTTGCAACTACCTACAGTACTGTAAAGAACTACTCTCAATAAGAAGACTTTTTTTTTCTTTAAACTACCCGCGTTTTGCATTCCTTTCTAACTCTTTTGTAAAACACTGACCAGCTATAAGAGAAATGACCATTCAAAATTCAAATACTCTTTGTGTAAAACAGAAGATACACACAATTTCTCTAGTCTGGCTCTGAGACATTTTCTTTTGGAGAGGGAATTGACTACAAATTTGGTCTGTCACTTGACTGTGTTATCCCCTAAAAGGTCTTAGGGATCCAGTTTCAAGTCCACACTGAACCATGAAACTCTGGATAACCTTGGGCAAGTTATCCTCTCAGCCTTCTTCACAAAAGGGTTGTGAGGATAAAGTGAGGAGGAAGGAAGTTAGGGACTCTGCCTTGAGCAGTGGAAGAAGGCAGAATATAAATGCAGTATATAAATTGCTGCATTTATATTCTGCCTTCTTCCACTGCTCAAGGCAGAGTTCATAACTTCCTTCCTACAGTACTGTAGGTATTTGTATGTGTACCTGTATACGTGTGTGTGTGTGTGTGTGTGTGTGTGTGTCTGCATATATGCGAGGCCAGGTCTTTCAGTCCTTGGATGGGCAGCCACCAGGAAGCTCCCACATTTAATGCTTTGGAGTTCCTTGACAGAAGAAAAGTGGGTTATAATTAAAATAAATACAAATTCTGCAGTAGATCAAATGGTCACTTAACACTTACTCCCAATAAATCTCTAATAATCTCTTTTCTAGGGAAGAGTAGAGAAGAATTTTATATGCCCACACAATTTTTTTCATGCCTAAGTAACATCATCTTAACATTTACTTGGTGACAGTGGATCCCTGATCATGCAGCTGATACATCTACTATATAAAAGTCTCTCTGTGAGTTTGTCTGTTTGTCTACGTCAGGCAGGCAAAGACCTCATATGATTGGCTGTGTGAGGCGAGAAGACCTCATATGATTGGCTGGCTGTGAAGATTCTACGGAATCCTGGGGTTGGCAGTTCAGGGAGGGGCCTTTAGAATTCTCAGCTGGAGAGCTCTTGGCCCTATCTGGTTGCTATGGAGACAAGGCCTATCATCAATAAGGATGCCAGAAAACATCTGGGAAGCATATGTGAGATAAATTAAAATGATATAAATAACATAGTTAGAAACAGACAAACTCACAAACTTTGACTTTTATATAGTAGATTGTATAGGTTCCATATATGAGGAATCTTAAAATTGAAATTCAAAACAAAAAGTACTTCCAGGAAAACATAAAGCCATTGCACAAATTCAACAGAAAGTAAAAGAATTAAAAGCCAGTACATTAATGTTGCCAGACTTCACAGATCAACATGACACTCAAAATCAAAAGAAGATGGAAAGGGTAGGAACATCATGTGCAACAGAGACCACACAACAGCATGTCAGCCAACTACAAAAACTACAAAAAGACAGGGAAAGAGCCAGAACGCAGATTGGATTGGGAAATATGGGGATAAGTTACAGGTACTGGAATAGGCCGGTTGCTATGGAGATGAGGCCTAGCAGCAAGGAGGAGGGCAGTGTATTCCATTAGGAACCCAACCTCTGTATGTTAACAACTCTGAATACAGATTGGATTGGCGAATATGGGGAAAAGTTACAGATACTAGAGAAGACAGTTTGGTGAGTTCTTAAGAGGAAAATAAAATCCCAGGCAACACCAGGTAAATACACTAGTGATACTATAAAATCAACTGTTTAAACATGTAGAATTTATCCACACATTTAAAGATGCACTGATACAGTTCACAGTACACCCTCTACTGTAGTGAATACTCTCCCATGCTTCATTGTCCATTTTAACCTCTCCTGAACAGTAAGCTGGGGTTTATTTGGTAAAACATTTCAGATAGCATGTGTCTGTGTGAATGATTTCTGATTATATGTGCAACTACCAAATTACAGTTTTAGACTCTATTCTTAAATATTTATATGATAATAATCCCTGACAATTCCGAAGATCTGCAGATACATTCTGGGCTGAAGCATGAATGGCCCAGTGAGTAGTCAGGAGGCTTCTTTGATGAGAGATGGGGTAGAATCATAGAAATGTAGAGTTGGAAGAGACCACACGGGCCATCCAGTCCAACCCCCTGCCATGCAGGAACACTCTCAAAGCACTCCCGACAGATGGCCATCCAGCCTCTGCTTAAAAACCTCCAAAGAAGGAGATTCCACCACACTCCGAGGCAGCATATTCCACTGCCGGACAGCCCTGACCATCAGGAAGTTCTTCCTGAGGTTCAGGTGGAATCTCCTTTCCTGCAGCTTGAATCCACTGCTCCTTGTCCTGGTCTCTGGACCAGCGGAAAACAAGCCCTCTCCTTCCTCTACATGGTATCCCTTCAAATATTTAAACATGGCTATCAAGTCCCCTCTTAACCTTCTCTTCTGCAGACTAAACATACCCAGCTCTCTAAGTCTGTCCTCATAGGGCATGGCTTCCAGTCACCTTCCAGAGCAACACTTTGTTCCCCCTTTCCAAGGCTGTTTCAACAGTGAAAAAGACTGTATGTGTATGTGGCTCAGCACACATGCACTGATTTCCTACAAAAACATGTATTAGTGTTCACTAAAAACTGAACACTTTAACACACATATTTTCAGATTACCTGTAATGTAATTTCAATTTAACTGTTTCTTCCCAAGTATCTGATTTAACTTTTCTATGGCAAGAGGTGAATACAGTTGAAAGAACAAGCTTTAAGGGTACTCTAAAAGGCTGTTTTCTGGGGCTAACTTGTGTCCTTTACTGGGCAGCTTGTGCCGCACAAGGAGTGGGGAATTTTTGGCCCTCCAAATTGTTTGACCCTTTCCCATTTGAAAGGGATAGTGAGAATCTTGCCCACCAACGTCTGGAAGGCAAATGTTCCCCATCCTCTTATTAACGTATTTAGTGATAACATGACCCTGCACAAAATTTGACATCCTGAGAATTTCAAAGCAAGTTGTTGGCAAGGGTATTTAGCACCATGCTTACAGACCTGCGTATTTCAACGCGCACTGTACTTCAAGGAAATTTTAGGAATTTGATATATGCAGAGCTACTTTCACAGAAAAGAAGCACATCTTTGGGTGCCTCTCTTTTTAACACTGCATTTCTTCCTAGGAATAAAACGCCACCAGCTGAATTTATGACTTCAGCACAACTCCTGAAGACATGGCAGCACTGCCAAGGGAGTAGGGAACATAAAAGCACCTCTAACTGAAATCTTGATTTCCAACCCTAGTTGCTGTTTCTCTCAAGACTCTTAAGTCCAACAGAGTCAAGATTTTCCCCCTTGTTGCCAGACGCATCTTGTTGAATTTTTGCCCCCAGCTGTTCATGACAGAAAAAAGGGGGGAGGGGGGAAATCACTATTTTCCAGAGTTTAGAAAAGTTTTTTTTTTGGGGATGATAATTCCCAGAATACCCTCCCCCCAGCACGGGTGCTGGATGAGGGAACTCCGGGAATCGCGTTTCGAAGCTCTGCTCTCTCAGCGTTGCCTCCTACGACGTTAAATTCTTCAGCGCCTCGACCGTGGTGGCGCCTTCGCCCGTTTTCCCTTCCCGCCAATCTGTGGGGCGCCCAGCCCGGAAGACCCCGCCCAGCCGGAGTCCTCCCGCGCTTCCAAGGGGCGCAGCGCGCCCTCGCCCCGACCCCAACTTTGCTCCCTCCGCGTCGCCTCACCCCCAGATCCTTCCGCAGGCAGCGGTACTGCTCCTGCACGGAGAAGCCCCTTCGCTGCGCCAGTTCCACGTGGGGCTCGCCCGGGAAGGAGGCGAGGAAGCCCCTCAACACCCCGCCTTCGAAATCAGCCAGGACGCCGTCCATGTCCACGAGCACTCGGAGGAGAAGAGGAGCGACGGAGCCCGCCATCCTCCGCAAGAGGAGCCGGGAAAACGCGCCGGGGGACTTCCAGGGGGCGGGCTGGGGAGGGACTGGTGGGTGGAGCCGGCGCGTCGCGAGGGAACCCGCCCGCCGACCTTGCTCCCGGCGGCCGCTGGGGCGCCGGTTCCAGGGGAGTCCCGGTTGCGCGAGGGCAGGCGAGGGAAAGGCCTCGCTGAGTTCAAGCGCATGGTTGGAGAAGCCAGGGCGGAGCCAGCGGGCGAAATGGGCGGGAGCCCGGAGCCGGGGAAGCGTTCAGCTGGCGTCGCCTTAGGAGTTATCTATCAGAAATGTACCGCATGATCAGGCGCGTACATCCGCAAAAAAGAGGAAGTCAGCAACCGCGGTTGAGCCCTCCCGGGAGAAAAAAAAAGTCATTTCCGCACCATACTGTTACAGTGCTATTACTCCTCTTTCAGCCTCCTGTGGGATTCTGGGCCTTGTGATTTACTGAGACCAAACAGCTCTCTGGCTGAGGATTCCAAAGGCCGCTCTCTAAACTGTAAACTCCATACGATTTTAAAAGTGGAATAATAGCACTGTAACAGCCTAGTGCGGAAATGGCCCAAGGCTTCGGAATATCTACCCTGTGCACGCTTACTTGGAAGTAAGGCATGCTGAACGTAATGGAGGGCACTTTTAAGTAAACTGTGCTTGCAAGATTGGTAATGGGTGGGAGAGTAATTTGCCCTCCCCTTGACTGCGCCCTGTCCCTGATTGTCTACATCTAAGTATGGTAGATAATAAACATTTTTGCATCTTCTTTTCAGAGTATTATGTGTGAGAGCTTTTATTTCCTAACATACATCCACAGCTTTTGGTTTTAAAAATAGTGCAGTGAAGGGACAGATGTGATAGGAAACCTAGGGACATTTGCATTCACCCAATACATAGTCTTCTCTTTTTTTATTTTAAATGCATCTTTTTCTTTACTCGGTTCTGTAATATTTCTTGTATCACTTGCAATTGCTTTTTGGTATTCAAACAATTTCCTGCTTTAGTTGGTTGTTATTTTAATGCAATGCATTCTGTGTTTTGATTGTTTTGTAGCCTAAAGGCACCAGAACCTGTCTGATCTTGGGAGCTAAGTAAATTGTGTGGGTGGAAGAAGACAGCTAGTGGATACCAGGTGCTGTAGACTATATTTCAGAGGATGGCAAAACCATCTCTTAGTGTTCCTTGCCTAAGAAAAGCCTATGAAATTTATGGGGTTGCTAGAAATCAACATAGGAGTTCAAGGCACATACACACGTAGCCCCATGGTGACCTGGCACCATACCCTTGAGCAGGCCGTCGTTTTATTCAACTTTAGGCAATATACAGAGCTTCTGCTTTGACAACTTATAGATGTAACCCTTCACCATAACTTCAGGCACTGCAGATGACAGCCAAGTTTTTAATCCAGACCTTGTACACAGATTTCATTCTGGGTCTTCTATGCAATATCTGAGCTTGGCAAATAGCACAGACGTAAGAGAAAGCTCTGTTGATTTAATGGGATGAAGAAATGAAAGGAGAGCTGCTGCTAAAGTAATCAGTGAAACTACAAAACTATGCTGCTCCCCCTTGAATTCACTACCTCTCACATGTGCAATCCTCTGCATTTGCTAGTAAGCTTTTGCCAAGGCAGAAAAACTAGTTTCCCATCAAATGCAGCTAGAGCTGGGTTTATCCAGTATTTGATTTGTTTTTAATCCTCTTCCCAAAAGAAAGCTGGATTGCGAGAACTGAGAAAACAGTATGGTTGGTGCAGGAGGAGACAGCCACTGGAAAAATATTCTGAAATAACCACTCCGTAAGGCAAGCCTGTCTTTGTAACCAAATGGGAAATATTCCATGCCAGTAGTACAAGGCATTATTAGCCAGACTACTATTGTTCTATGAACATGTTTCTAAAAGGAAGCCCAAATGCTTTTAAAATTCCTGCCACCCTAGAATGTGTGAAGAAAATCCAAATTGCATAACAATTTCTTCAGGCACAATGTTGTTCAGATCATGGTGTTCTGCAAAAATGTTTGAGCTCTACAAGAGCTACATTGTAATTTAAATAGGGTCAGTGATTAGGGGGTGGGGGCAAGGAATGACTAAATTACTAGCAAGACAGAACACATTCCAGGACAGCTTTGTCATCTAAATTCCTCCTTAAAGCTTTATTTTGAACTTTCTCCTAAGGTGAAGATGGCAATTTAATTGAAGACAAAGTCAAGACATGGAGTACAGTACTTGGTGGCTAGTCTGTTAGGGACTGGATTGGAGTAAGTATGCTGAACTTTAATCCTGTCAAGAGAAATTCTGAATTAGTTACCAATCCAGAATAATTCTGATTAGTGCCAGGAGAAGCAATTGCTTCCCAGGTCTTTGAACCTGAATTAATACTGAATGAGTTGTTTTTGGCTGTGATGCAGGAGGGTGCCTTCTCTCTTGCCAGCCCCACACTGTGGTACTCCTTCCCAAGGAAGGGTCAACTTGCCCCCTCTTTGATGACCATCTTACACTTCATGAAAAGCCACAGCTCAGTGACAGAGAGCTGTGTTTTTGTTTGCTCTGCATACAAAGGGTCATAGATTCAGTCACATTTGCCCTTTAAATGTCTCTCAATTTTTACAAGAAGCACAACTTAACTTTTCAACAGACTCCCCTCCCCGTTTCTTCAACAGATATGAAATGCAAGCGTCCAAGATGACATAAAGGACCTACTTAGCTACAAATGAGGATGTTGACAAGCAGTCTTTCTTCATTTAGACATAGATGGGAAATGATTGAAGAATCAACCTAATTTTTGTGTTTTACTGGATTTCACTGAGGAATCAATCTGAAGAATTAGTAGAGCAGCACACCAATTTGACCCTGGAAATAAAAAACTGTTGACACTGTTTCAAAATTTCTATATCCTTTATTTTTAAGCCACAATCCAGCTTTATCAAGATACAACACACATTTAGAAGGATGAGATTTTCACCTCGTGGTCAAGCACCAGCATGATCATGCATAGCACTGGAGTAATTTGGACCTGAAATGTTCCGTTACAGATTTGTCTCCACCCCAATACTTACTTCTGCAAGATCCATTTTACTGTCACTTAAAGAGGGGATCAACACTCAGAAAACAGAAGAGCAGGCTCCTATCTAAAGCTCTGTATTTGGCACTGGCCTCATCTTGTCACGGCTGAACCAAGATTCTTCTGGTTGAAGGCAGCATGGTTAATTACTAGCACCACAACTCTGTTCTGCAGTGTACAACCGGACTAGATATTTGCCAGTTATTGAACCTTGGTTAATCAACCAGCATGTGTCAGGGGGATGGATAAGGGGGAGAGAGAGGGAGAAAGAACATATGTCACCCATCTTCTGATATATACAATCCCAACTTTCAACCCTTCTAAACCAACTAAGGGGTCTCCTACCAAGTTTCTGGACAAAAATGCTACCTAGCACACTCAGAACCAACCAGCCTAGTTTATGAAGCACACTATTAGAGACCTTAGAAATCTTTCAGTCAGCCATGGGCTGCATAGTGAATACAGCTCTACATCTACCACTAGAAAAAGAAATCACACGTGCCACTTCCATTAGACCCAAGGGAGACAAGACAAACGTTAGAAAAAAACACATTTCTTCTTTAAAAAAAGATGAAGTACATAAAGTGCTTCTTTAATGATAGTTTGAGATGTACAGTCAGGCTCAAGTTGTGCAGTTCACAAGCATGGAAGAAGAAAACAAAGATGACAGACATGAGTTCCAAGTAGTTAGAAAGCCAAGGACAATCAAGTTTAACCGAGGACTAAGCTGGACTTTCCACCAGGTGGATTTCTTCTAGATGGGACAGGCGCTGGGGCTACTGGGCTAGGCACAGGTGCAGCCGGCAGGGGCTTCTCTTCACTCAGGCCTGAAGCAGCTTCTATTTCAACCTCTGTGTTTTCTAGCAAGAGAGGAGAGTGGCAGAGATTATGTAGAAACAGAACCATTATCTTTTAGCTAAGCACCTGCTAGTATTGGCAGGAAGCTTAGAAAGTTTCTATTCCAAGAATGTCTGCAGCATGGGCAGCTTTTGCTAAAGGGGGGTCACATTATTCCAGCTGTCCTCTGCCTTATAAGCTACAAGTCCAAGTCCCTTTTTCTTAGAGTGTCACAGTTACTTGGGGGGAACAATTACTCCATAGGAAATCTTTTAACAATGGGAAGGAGAAAAATACTACCCCTCACACTCTGTTCTGTAGCTACCCTAGTATGATATACATCTTTTATAGGTTTTGCTTGCACAGAACATTGTCTCAGGGAAAAAGTGAGTGGTTAGTTTCTTCTCACTCAATAACTGTACACTCTGTTCTGCAAAGACCAACACTGCTACACTTTCAAAAACAGGAGGCAGCCCAGAGTAAAGCCATTTTTATGAAAATTTTCACTCATCAAATTTCCATTTAGCAAGGGAAAAAGCACATTCCTTAATCCACATTATACATTCATTGTGTAAGAGGTCTTGGTGTCAACAATGATGAACTGGCTACCTAAATTTGTTTAATTCAAAAAGCTTTCTGTGAAAAGCTCCTCTCTCAATCAATACACCATGTAGAAGTGCAAAGATTAACTTTGTGTTGCAAAATTAAATGTAGTCAGCATGTATAACACCACAGGCAGAGCAATCTGTCAGGAGAGGGAGAAGCTGAAGCAGATGAACTACTAAATCTAAAGCTCTGCTGGACTCATGCAGACAGGGCAAAGAGTCTTATGTTTCTATTTCCCATTTGTAGTGGCATTCTTTTTTTTTTTAAATCACCTCCAATTGAAGCTCATCTACTTCAGGAATAGTCTACTTCTCTCCCAATCTGTGTTAGGGAAACAGGCAGGCTTGGGAACTAGTAGATCCAAAGCATCCCTCAAGCCATCATGGCTTTCAGGGTTCTTTGTTGGATAGTAGAAAGGGTGGGAATCAAACCTTTGCATGGCAGCTGGGAGGAGGATTTTGAGGGCAGGCCTCTCCCAGAGGGCGAAAGAAAAAGTCCTATATAATCCTAAGATGTTCTCCTCAGAATCATAAGGTTGTGTCCTATTTTGACCAGAGAACCTAAAACAACCTTGTCTGAGTGTTTAAGAATCTACTGGGATGCAGCTTTCTCAGAAATGGTTCAGTCAACACCTCGCAGGCCTACCACTTTTGTACACTACAAGTGAGCATTGAATGGCTGCATCCAATGCTTACAAAAGTATACTAACCAGACTATTCTTATTTAATATTATTACTATTTACTATTCTTATTTAATACTACACTGAGAATTATGCTTTCTTTAGTAACTCCCTACTGTTTGTTGTTGTGTTCCTTCAAATCATTTCCAACTTAGGGTGATCCCAAGGCAAAACTATCAGGGCTCTAACAGTTTGTTTCCCAAATACTACAGCTTACTTTTTTTTTAGTTCATTCAGAATAAACTCAAGCTGAGTAACAACCTATCTTGGCAAATTCTTTCCATAATCTTGCTACAGAGAGTACTCTGAATGACCTTTACTACTCTGAGAATGGCTACTATTAATCAAAGAGTAAGGACTGAAAAAGGTTCAGGTTGTATCTTGCAAGGTACAAGGCCAATCCCATCTATGTGAGAAGATTTAAATCTGTTGGTTTGGTGTGAAAGTCCAGGTCTTCAAATAGTTGTGAATATATCTATAGAGAGCAGTTCATTTCATTTATAATTACAATACAACTTTTAAGACACCACTGCAGGAAGTGAATTGATCTAAAGCTGCAGTTTAGTGCCTCTTCTTCCACTCAGGTGTATTGTTGTTTCAAGAACAAAGTTAAATAGGCTGTGCTTTCAAAATAGCTCATGCTTCTAGGAAGTTAAGATGCCCGTGCTTCGGCTTCAGTTGTGCATCTGATGACCTCTGGCAATTGCAGGTGACGAGTCTAACATGTATACTATTAACTTGGCAAAATTGAGGATTTCTGTGATTACAGCCAGCAGTTAATGTTCCCTGAATGCTCTATTGTTCACAGTACAGGCAGTTCTATGATGTAGGTATGTATTGTTCCAGCTTTGGCTTTTGTATATTCAGCTAACTGAGACCGATGTTCAGTATTGCTTCACCTTACAGGGTAGGAACCGAACAGTCATTCCCCTGACAGAACTGCTTCCATCTCAGCAGAGAATGGATGATTTCTTTCCTGCAGGTTCCCACACACTCTTGAAAACTGCTCTAGAAGGATGGGAAGTAACCCAAAGTGGGATGTGGGGCAGCCCAAAGGACTGCACGAAGAGAAGAAAGTCACATACTGTGGTGTTGGATTTAAGACCCACTTCTACGCACTGATTCCACCTATCTTGGCTTACAAAAACGCCTACCTTCAAATCCCTCAAGCCATCAAGCCATTTCTGTACCATGTTGTAACTTCTGCTGACTATAGTTTTCTATATTTGCATCATGGTCACAAACACACCCACATACACCGTTTCTAGGAGAGCACCACTCCAAATTTCAAATATATATAGCCATGGGGAACAGGGGGAAAGGGTCTCACAGCCCAAGATTCCCAGAACTTACACATAATCAAGGAAGAATAATCTTTTAGAAATGAAAATAACTTGGCTATTCAGAAGTATCGCAGACAAAAATTACTATGCATTTGATGTGACAGAAATAGCATCTTATGGGTCTCTAATAGATGTGTGCAACAATTCAAAAGAAATATGGTTAAAGTAAAACCACTCCCATTTTTTTTTCAGAGCTCCTATCCAACAGCTTTCCGTGGACAGTTCTGTAAAGAGCATCTATGACTTTCAATTAGACAAAAATGTTAAGCAGTTTGAAAGGCCAACTCATGTATTAAAAATATTTGACCTTCAGTTCTGCTATAACAACTTTCAAATGTTACTTAAATGGCATTAATGGCTAGCTTCTTGTTAATGTGACCCACTATGAAGCCACTTATCCATGAAGCTCTTGTTTTCACTTGGCATTCTACCCTTCTCTCTATTCTGGGAATTCAACTAGTAAAGTAAAGGGAGCATTAACAACCAGACCTTCAGAAATGCAGTGAGTAATCAATTCACTAAATAGGGAAATTATACACAAAACTTGGGCTTTTCTGCTCTTGGGAGTAAGGGCCCTCACATGCCCCCCCTTTAATAAGCCAAAAATCAAAACCAAACATGCACGTCCAATTAAACCAAATTTCAACTTTGTGTGAGTCTCCATTTTTTTCTGCTTTTTGGGTCTGGAGCAGGCAACAGTAGATTCTGCAAAATGTAAATGAGACATTGCTAACACTAGACCGTGGAAACATACCACTGTTAGCATTAAAAACAACTGCTCTTCGGTGGAGACAAACTGCGTTCTGTGTTGTCATTAAAGCCTTTTCCTTCTTTCCTCATGACCACTATAAATACCCTACAAGAGATTTTTCTCTCCATCATATTACGGAGTTAGCAGTCTGGATACCTCAGATGTGTTGCTAAGAGATCAGAAATTGTTTCCAAATTCTACTTTGGAGAGCCTCTGTAAAAATATGATTAAGTATTTGAAATTTTCCAATGAGAGCAGACTGACTTCTAAGAATGCTTGTTCCAATCTTTAGCCTGAGGGAGAAAGAACAAGAACTGAAGCAAGAGCCTATTCTTGAAAATGAGTGCTTAGCACAACGCTGGGAGGAGGGTTGCCGAAGGGGCACACCCCACTGATTAATCAGGGGACAGACTGGTGGTGGGGCAGTACATCTCTCTGGCACATCTTGATCAGACTGGAGCAAGTTCCTTTCAAGAACTGAGAGGCCACTCTCACACTGAAATGCAATGATCTACAGTGATAGATCTGCTTTTCTGTTGCATTTTACAGTCCTACTAATTGACTATTTAACGTGTATGTGAATTTTACACATGTATGACAAGACAGAGTTCATCATATGCATGCACTCTGATCACATGACCTTTCCAGCTCAGGTTTTCTTTCTGACCTTGATTTCAAAATCTAGCTGAACTAGCCAATTTCTGGATGGCTAACCACGAGGTCTAAAAAGACATGCGCTTTGACTGAACACAGGGAGACTGAGGTTAACCATGTTTGCTGTGCACTAGACAGAGGAATCAGCTAAGGCTATCTGCTGAAATAGTGAAAATCAGTCATCTTAAACAGTCAGTTTAGGATGGCTTTCTTAGTTAGCTTTTCATGCATGTAAAAAGCCAACTAAGAGAAACTCCATGGAGAGATTAAGTGAATAATGACAACTGCCTGCCAGAAGAAAGGTGTGCTATTTCACAGCTAAGCCCACCCATGTGCATAATGCATTGAACGTCAAGAGTAGTTGTTCCACTTCACAGAAAAAAATAGAACTAATTCCATTCTATTCACCCCACTTCTCCTATAACCAAGTTTACCTATTTTGGATCCAGGTGCCCTTCCTGTTGTGGCATAGGCATGCTACTGAAAGCAGTACAATACTCAAGCACACCAAGTTGTCACTGCTTGTTGTAGGAAAAAAACTCTTTATACTGACAGACCATCACCAATAAGAGTGCTATATTACTATTAACAAGATTCCAATTCTTAGCAGAAAACTCTTTGACATTCCTGAGGCCCTTATAAGCTAGAAATCACAAACTAAGTTGTGAGATGGCTATTGAAAGCCATTAGGCACATCATGTATGCTGTACATATCTTATGAACTCAGCCATTCTCTACATGGGTGTACAGGTCATGTAACAATGCAGTGTTTCAGGGCCATGGTTTTACAAGTTTGGTAGGCTTAGATGGGGGCAGAGGTGGTGAAGGAAAAGCTTTATCAAACATCACTGTAACCAAAATTAACATTTTTTTTTACAGCTGTGCTAATGGAAACTTTTTCTCATTTCACCCTCCATATTTCCCCACAAAAAATGTTCTCTGCATTTCTATACTACCTTCCACAGTGTAACATGGAATATATTCCCTTACAACTTAATTTCAACATGTCTATCACCACATTGATGAATTAAAGGCATGCAACTGCTTAATCTGCGCTGACCTATTTCTACCAGCTCTCCCCTCCTCAAAGTGGAAAAGTTACAGAAATTTGAAGTTATCACATGCATCAGTGTATACATAACATACTTAATATGTACATATATTGCATGTGGTGAAAAGTTTGCCCATGCTCACACACAAATAATCAATATTTTCCATCTTTATGAATACATAGTCTGATTTAAGACTGAAGAGCTATGGGTGTTCTCATACCATGGATCTGCTCTCTTCAGATTCTAACCCTCTTAAAATTTGCACCCTTTTCTTTGAGCCATAAGTAGAGTTCTTCCAATCAATCTACCAGGGCGTGTCCCCTCAAAGGCAAAAGTTTTTAAAGCTAAAGGCTTCTTTAAAGGTAAGGCAGAAGAAAGTACTTACCTGGGGCCTCTCCTTCCCCACCCTGCAATTTAAAAAAAGTTGATGTTATTTCCTGCTCTTTGTAGTGCTAATTAATGACCAACATGTTTGTATGTAAGTCAACAATAAACAGGCAGAAAGCGTGTACAAAAGAACAACCTAATGCTGACATACTGCTGTCACAAAGCCCAAAACTGCAATAAGAGACATGCATTTTCCAAAGTGGTTGATGAATTCATTCCCAAATCGTGTGTTCAGGCATCCTATAAATGTTAAAGCACTTGCCTTTGACTGGGTGATCTATCATTCCTGCTATTGCAGCATCATTAGCCCCCAGCACAAAGACTGGAAGACGACAAGGTCAAAGCAGTAATTCACAAAGAGGCACAAGCGGCAACCTCGGCTGTGTACTTTTAAAAAAATATATATGGGGGTTTGCATAAAATGATTCAAAATCCACCTTTCAAAATGCCAAAGATGAAGCTTTAGAGACAGGCATTTTCAAACTATAGACCTGTCTGTCAGCTTTATGGCCTCCTCAGTTACAAGTCAAGATGTGCATAACAGCCCATATTCATATTCAGCCCATATAGTTCTAGAGAACTGTAGTGATATTCAGAGCAAGCTGTCAATCCTCTATGTCAGCCATTCTCAACTGTTTTTTGGCCACAGCCCCCTTAAGAGCTCTTCTCCCGTTCCAGGGCCCCCCTGTCAAAAGGGATATAACAAGAACAGACACACAGAAAATCATTTATTATTGAACACCAAGAAAACCCAAAAATTCTGACATACCGGACAAAACTTTTAAAAGGGCTGTATGAAATGAAACATCTATCAGGCCTAATACAACCCTTCAGTTTGGTGCTTTTCTGTAACTTTTATAATGTCAAGCTCCAAATTAGACAATGGCAGTTGGAGACCACCTCTTGTTGCGTTATCAGTTCAAGCTAACTGTAAAATGGTGTGTTGAAAACATAAGTAGGAGGGAAACTACTGACTCCAGTTAAGGTTGCTGCTTGGGTATTTCACTGGTTCAGTTACCAGGGCCCACATAAACCCTTGAGGCTCCCCTTCTCACAATTTTCAGTCTGCGACCTCCATCAAATGTAGTACGGTTCTCTTAGGAGCCATACGATTTACTGATTTGGCTCTGCCCCTCTCCTTGTCAGCCTCTACTGAGAGCTTGATGTTCTCACTTGTTAGCCATGATGAACAAAGCTCTTCTGCCTGAAGAGCGATGCAAGATGACTGTCATTCAGAAGAGAAAAGGGATTTGGGAAGTAATCATACTAGACTTCTTTCAGTTGTAGAGGCAGAAACAATTACACAGCAAAATTCTAGACCACGACCTAGAAACTCCATGGCTGAATCAAATCAGAAAACCAATTTAAAGAAAAATGTTTTAACATTTATAGTTGCACAGAGGAATAAAAAAACCAGACTCTCATTATCATCTGTTTATCTGTTATGCCACTTCTCCAAAAACAGTAGCCAAATTGGCTCACGCAGTACAAAACAATGTATATAATTGGAGAAGCATTACAAATGACCATGGTATCAGAGTACATATACAAGAAGAAATTATACGTTATACACACAGTCAGGGATTTCCATTCTATGAAGGCAACATGGGCTTTTCCACAATCTACACACATTAGTTGGTGGCCAGTCCTTTCACTTGTGGCTGCTTTCCTCTTGGTTCTCACCTACATCTTCACCAAGTTAATTTCCCATCTCTTGGTTAGACAGATAAAGATGCTACTCCCCCTTCAAGCCCCAAATACATTGTTTTGATATTACTCAGTGTGTATCTATGTATCTATAGTATCTATAGATACAGTGTGTATCTGTGTATCTGCACAGTTAAAGCAGTTGTTCAGTATTTTACCTGTCAAGGCTTCATCCTATGCAGTCCTGGCATTTGCAGTCTGGTGAAAAATATAGATTTCCCTGCTGGAGAATTCTTAATGTTCTGCTCTGAAGTACAACACTGAACATTTTTAGCAAACAAGTGCAGTGTCCTACCAAACTATACACACCAAACTATACACTATACACCCTCCCTGAGGAAGCCATGGTAGTTAAACAGACTACACTGTTATAACTGTACAGTGTAGATATGCCATACACCTTTCTAATCCTGTCTTCAAGACAACAAGCTTTTTTCAGACCCATGAGCTTGGGCTCGGAGAAAGAGATGAATGATAATGCTCATGCCCTCGATGTCAGTCTCTCCTCCAAGCTCTCTAAACAGCCTTTGTACAAGCTATATGGCCTGGGATTCAATAAGCTGAGCCACATTTCTTTTTTTCATTAAAGTCCACACATACCAAACTAGGTATACAGAGGCTCAACAACACATCCAACTTTGGTTGTCTATTGATTTATCCATCTGGGGACCAAATCCATGTTAGTCCCACCTAGAGAAAATCCATTCAAATTATGGGACTTGTAACAACTAAGTCAAGTCTCATTAATTTCAGTGAATGTACTGTAGGTAAGACTAATATTATATTTAGCTCATGGGCAGGTTTTTAGATCTAAGTACAGAAGCAGCAAACAGCCAAGTCTAGAATAGTAGCATGGTGGAACAGGGAAGGGAGAAGAGAGAGAACAAAGAAAACAGAAAACAATCCCAATTCACCATGATAGGTACCTATCAAATGTGTAGAACAGTAAGGAACTAAATGGGATCTCTCATGATCAGATCTGCTCTCATCTCCACCATCCTTGCCATTCCCATATTCAGTCTCTTCTGTTCCTTCACATCTTCACTCTTTCAAGACTATATGAACTATATGACTACATGAGCATTCCACTTCCATATTCCTCACCGTTTCAGTATTATAGTTCAGCAACAAGTACACAATCTGATGACTTTCAGAACAGCCATGTAACTTTAGAGTAAACAGAGAGAGAGGGAGAGGGTGAGAGGAAGAACTGTGAGCACAAGCTAGGTTAAACCCAGCTGCCATCACATACGTAAGAACTGTTTCCATGAAATGAAAGAGGTCTAATACTGCAAAAAACAATTAGCAGAGAAACTATATTAGCACTATGTGTACTAAAGGAAGTTACACCTCCATGACAGAACAGTTAATCAGCTTCCTTCAAGCTGAGACATGTCATATAAGAACATGTCAGTTGTCTGCCAAATGTCCTTATTACAAGTCCACCTTGCTAACAAACAAGTATACAACCTGTAAGTTAGGAATAGTTCAACTTATGTAACAAACACTAAAGCAGTAATGCTGCACTACTATTAGAGTCCTATCTGTCACCTTTCAAACAAAAGATGATAAAGGATCAAATATGTTAAGACCTTTAAAGTTCCCAGAACACATTTACTGCAGTTACAGTAAGCAGTTTACATGTCAACAAACACCCGGGTACCCCTTAGTGGAAGGTAAATTGGCCTAGCAGTTTCAAACCAAAAGCCTGTAAACCACTATGCTGTTAATGTCAGGTGAATATACCTCTGATGACAAATAAAAGCAGTCTTTATAGACAAGTCATTTACTTGAGACCTAATCCTCAACCAAGAGCTCAGGGAATCTTAGCAAAATTACTAAAAAAGGGGATGGGAACACAGTTGGACAGAAAGGTCATTTTTCCCTAAAGTCAAACAGCTGGCAGCCAACACCTTAATATTTACAGTTAAAAGCAGGTCTTACCTTTGGATCTACGCAGTCACCAGGATTTACATCAGAAGAATTTCTTCTTTGTGACCCAAGTGGTTCAGAACTTTCACTGGCATCACCAGACTTTTGTGCTGCAAAGAGATTTGCCACTATAACCATGTACATAAAGCAGATCAAGAGTTTTAAAAAGAATTTTAAAAAGTACTGTGTATAGTATTTCCAGCCACTACCCCAGCATCTACCTGCCCCCTAACGCTCTGTACCTGCATTCGAAATGATAATGAATGCCCTTGAAAGCACAGTTCAACACAGAAGGGTTTGGAATCCTGAACATCAGTTGGGATTTGAACTTCACTTAAGTGTGATCTGCACACTGAATGAATTGGTCCAACAGCTACCATCTTGATATACTCTGTCTCAGACCTTCATACAATTTTCTGCATTCAGAAGGCAGGCATAAGGAATGTGAAAATCAAGTGATCCAACAGTCAGTCTAGAATAACTGCAGCCCCTCAAATGATATTTGACTACAACACCATCTCTCACCATTTGCTACAGTGATGGCTGATGGGAGTTGCAGTCCAAATGCATCTGGAGAGCCACAACTGCCTGCCCTAAACAAAAAGAAGCTTACATGCCAAAAACTATTATTACCTAGTGCAGTAACATTTACCTAATTTCTGCAATTAGTTTTGCAATAGGGATAGCTGCGGATGTACAATGAAGACTTTGGACTGGGCCACCAGAAATTACCATGTATTCAGGCTAGAATTTGCCCTTCTGCCAAGAGACGGGATGGAGCATTTGGCAATGACAAGTGAAGTAGACAAATGCTCCTTCCCAACAAAGGGATTGAAAGTAATTCTCACTCTCTTTCCATCTGTTACAATTCTAGCATAAATAAACCTTAAAAGTGCAAGTTTAGTTCTCTACAATATTCTCTAGGACAGTAGTTCTTAACTTTTTCTTTACCAGGGACCGGAATATAATTTGTTGCCAATGACCCCCAAGACTTAAGATTTAAATCTACTATATAAAAGTCAATGTTTGTCTGCGTGTCTGTTTGTCTGCGTCAGCACACGATTGGCTGTGTGAGGTGAAAAGACCTCATATGATTGGCTGTCTGTGAAGATTCCATGGAATCCTGGGGTTGGCAGTTTAGGGAGGGGCCTTTAGAATTCTCAGCCAGGGAGCTCTTGGGCCTCAGTAAACTACAAACCCCAGAATTCCACAGGATGTTGAAAGTGGAATAATAGCACTGTAACAGTGTAGTGCAGAAATGGCCAGAGTTACAAGGTCTTCTTGCCTCACACAGTAGATTGTACAGGTCCCATATGTGAGGAATCTTAAAGTTGAAATTCAAAACAAAAAATGCTTCCAGAAAAATGTAAAGCCATTGCTCAAATTCAACAGAAAGAAAAAAAAAGCTAGTACTTCAACATCACCAGACAACACAGATTGGATTGGGGACTATGGGGAAAAGTTACAGGTACTGGACTAGGCCAGTTGCTATGGAGATGATGCCTAGCAGCAAGGAGGAAGACAATGTATTCCCACAGGAACCCAACCTCAGTATGTTAACAACTATGATTACAGATTGGATTGGAGAATATGGGGAAAATTTACAGGCAGAGAAATAGGCCAGTTGCTATGGACACGAGGCCTAGCAGCAAGGAGGAGTACAGTATACTCCCTCAGGAACCCAACCTGTGTATATAAGTAACTCCGAATATAGACTGCATTTGGAAATATGGAGCAAAGTTACAGGAAATGGAGAAGGCAGTTTGGTGAGTTCTTAAGAGGAAAATAAAAACCCTGGGCAACGCCGGGTAAAGACGCTAGTATTCAAATATTTATTTGGAAACTAGAATTCAAATCCCCACTCAGACACTGAATCGCCCTGGGCAAGTCACATTCTCCCAGCCTCAGAGTAACTTAAAGGCAAACCCCCTATAAACAAATCTTATCAGATTTGAAATGACCTGAAGGCACAGAACAAAAACAAAATGCCAGTGATAGAGGGAGGTTCTTTCTAGCCATCCTGTCTCTCCCCTTTGAAAACTGGCTTATGTTGACCCTAAGGGGAACGTATCATGAGGGTTTTCTGGGCAAGATTTGTTGCAGCTGCCTTTCACTAAGGCTGAAAGAATGTGACTTGTCTGAAGTCACCAGTGAGTTTCCATGGCCAAGTGAGGATTCCCTGAGCTCTGGAGTCACAGTTTGGACACACACTCACACCTGTTGCCACATCCCTTCCTTCAGGGACACAGCAGCGAGGGTGGGGGCAGGTGCCAAAACTGTTCCCTCGTCTGAAAAGGCACACACCTGTTGCCATATCCTTTTTGTCAACGCAGAAGCAAGAGGTGTGGGCACCTAGGGACATGGTGGCAGGTGTGTACATGCATCTAAACTGTTCCTTTGTTTGCAAATGAGGGAACAGTTTCAGCACCTGCGCCCCCCGCTGCCATGCCCTTGTTACTGCTCCTTCTTGTGGGCATCTAGCATCAAGGCTTCATGGATCCACTGTGAGGGCTCTGTGGACTCCCAGGGCTCCACAGACCCCAGGTTAGGAACACAGATCTTAGTGGTACACAAAAACTATTTTACAGCCCCAAAACAAGGCCAAGATCCACCAAAGCCTAATTCAGATATGAATGGTGTATGCCTTCAAGTAGCCTGTCAACTTGTGGTAACTCAGAGGGGGTTTTGCAAATTCCCTCCTCTGAAATATAGCCTACAGCATCTGATATTCAATGGCAGTGTTCCATTCAAGTACTAACAAGTGCTGACCCTGCTTAGTTTCCAAGATCAGGCAGGATCTGGTGCCTTTAAGGTATTTAGGAAGGTGATATACATAGGCACCCCTTTAAAAGGAAGCTTCACCTGTTGACCTAGCCCAGGAAGGTGGATTCTCTTCTGCGGTCCCAAAGATACTGGATGCCATCTTGTTCCTTCTGCCTCCTTGCTGTTCTTTTGGTAAATCAAAACCCAAGTTGAAATTGGAGCCACCACCTGGTGGGCGAAGAACCCTGGAAAGAAATGTAGGAATTACGTTTAAAACATTTTAGTTGCATCAAAATAAACTTAAGACACAATGACTTGCTTGTTGATCCAGAGTCAAAAGTACAGTCATGGCATCCTATTATGAATAACTCACTTGTCTTCTTAATTCTTGTTAAGTCTATTTTGTAGAATTTCAGCAAACTTTTCCAACCCACAGTGTTTTAAAAGATCATTCAATAATGCCTGGAGCACTAAGTTAAGAACAACTTTTACCTGGACATAAAAGCTGTATGTCCACTAAAGGTCAATTTTATTAGGATAATTTTTTGTACTAATTAAAAACATCATGTAGCAGAGTCTAGTTTCTGGCTCTTATAAAAGCTACATTATTACATATCTCATCTGAAACCTGGAAGATAAAAAGCCATCCACGTTTCCCATTGAGTTATCCCTAAATTAAAATACAAAATGAACTAAACATTAAAAATTAAGAACCATCTTCACAATAAGATTAACTGCTAACAGGCAAATTGTATCCAACAGACAGAAAAAGCTGAAAAAAAGCAATGGAATCCTACAGACATAATCCCTAAAGTATATTGTTTCTTCTACAGGTGTCCATCAGCTGTATTAGTTATGTACAAATAAATTAAAATACAATTTGTAGACAGACTTGAATCCAAGTTTTGGGGAAACATAGGGTATAAAATTTGTTATTGATACTATTACTACTGTTATTTCTTGCAATGAGCATACAAGATCTTCAGTTATCATCAAAGCAACAACCCAAACATACAGCTAAGAGATTCACAAAAGGACTGGTAAGACTCCCACATGCAAAGCATGTAGGAATTTTTAATGCTGAATTGTGAAAGGACTTAGTGTTACTCTACAATCTAATGAACAGAAGGGTTGCTTCACTGGGTTATCATCTTTACCATCAGTTTGTTCCTGAGGGCATTTGCAGCTCTACATGCCTCCTTTCCCTGGAGGAAAACGCCTGGAATCTGGATTATAAACTCTACTACAAGAGACCAGAAAATAATATCTTAAACACTGTGTCACATTCACCATTATACCTTTATGTGAATTTAATTGTTAAGCTGCTTTGGGAGGCAATCTTAGCTGAAATGTAGGTTAACAATCAACCAGCCATAGCAAAAAGCGTTAACAGACTGAAATTTACCAAACTACACTTCTCCCTTGAAAATAAATCTACAGAGAATAACTTGAATACACACACATACCCCTACATGAAAGAGCACACTGGTGCCTGCCTGTCCACACTCTCCAAATCATTTGTGGTATATAAAGGTAGGGCACATGTGAAGAAACACAGCTGTAAATTCCTGCAGGCTATTCTTATTCATTAAAGGTGTCTAAACAAGTGCATTTTTCCCACAACACCGATTCAGTTGGCTCTATAATAAGCAGTCATTCTGTGATACAATCAGCTCAGTAGTACAAGGTCTGCCACTCTTGAAGAGTTAAGCATTCAACAAAAACCAAGACCTCAGAGAAGCTAAGATTTAAATATAGCTGACAAAATCTGAACACTCTTGCAGTTCACAAGTTTCCTTCTGTGGGAAAAAAAATAGCTTGTGCTTTATCATTTCACCCGAATGTACCCTTATTTATGCTCTGCTTTTCAATTCACACCATTTATGCACAAAAGTGCGTGGCATAGCCCTCTAACACCCTGTTTCGTCACAAAACAGAAGCAAACACTAGTTTACACTACTAATATACCCTCCTCCACCTGAAGCAGCGATGGGGTGGCCCTTCAGTTCCTGTGGGACTATAACTCCCATTGGCCCTATGTGTGTTGAAGTGGACGGGAGCTGCAGGGCAAGAACTGCTGATAAGCCACACATTCCCCAGTCAGCTTGCTTGTTCACTCTCTCTCCTGGTGCTCAGACAACAGAAAGTAGGTCTCCTTGCCATCTCATGGCGGCAGGCTTTCAAGGATGGATCCCTCCTTCTGCCCTCACAAAGGATGACCCACTAAATCTAAAGCAGGAAACCTTTGGTTCTCCAGGATTTTCTGATCTCCACTTTCAATCATTCATGGCCATTGCCCATGCTGGCTCAAGCTGATGAGAACTGTAAACCTGGAGGGCCATAGGTCACTCCCCCAACTCTGTCAGCCCTGGTGCACCCCTCCCAAGGAAGAGAACTGAGAAGCCCCCTTCAAGACTATTACTACAGAAAGCTGGCTGTGGCATCTTTTTACATTAAGGACACCTGTTATTATTTTGCTACCCAGCACCTGTCGACCTTTGTTTCTTCCTTCTGTAGTGCAAGCCATTTGCTATCACAGTGGTACAGTGCAAGTGAAACGTTTCAACTCCTAAGCTTCTTTGTTCCAAGAGAAGGCATTCCTTCAATATTGGCTCGAGGAAGATGCAGTACTGCCTTACCCACCCATCACAGACCCCCTCATAAGCAGAACCAGTACATCTCTGCAGGGTTTGGGCCAACACAAGAGATACTCAAAGTAGCCGTCCAAGAGCCACAGCATGGGTAAGACGTAAACCATTTAAAGCAACAGTACACACTAAGCCGCTTAATACTCTAGCTAGGAGTGAAGGTGTAAGTCTAGTTTAAGTTCCCCTGACAGGCAGAACTTGGACCAAGGCAAGGCTAGCCTTTTGGAGCCCCGTTAGAAGAAGTTGCTGACTTAACCAGGGCCTCTCCGAGCCTTGAGTTAACAGGTAGAGATGGCCACTGAGAGGCGAGACAATAGAAGTGTGCTCAAGCCCCACCCAGTGAGAAGACTGGCTTCCAGGAACCGTGCCATCCCCTCGCAAGATCCACACCGCAGATTAACAAGGAAACCAGGGAACTGTGCCCGGGGGAGCGAGGCGAGCCGCACAGAAGAGCTGGGGAGCACCTAACGCCGCTGCCGCGGGCGAGCAAGGGAAGGAGAGACGCCTCCTTTGTTACACCGTAAGGCAGAGACGCACCGACCGGGCTCCGCACCGAGCCAGCCTCGCACTGCCCAGCCTCGCAGCACGGCCTCGTCACCCGGCGGCTGTTTCTCGGGCGGGAGGAGATGGATTAGGGCAGGCAGAGAGCCCAGAAACCCCATCACGGGTGCAACCACCCTCCGCCTTCTCACAATACGGTCAACGGGGCGGAAAAAAGAGCTTAATCCCAGCCTAAGCTTCAGCCCCACGGCTGGCTGAGCCCTTCAAGGGGAGCGGAGAGGCTCACCGGGCTACGGAAACGCACAACGGAGGCAGGCGGGGGAGGAAGAAACGCTGAGAAAAAAAAGGGAGAGAAAAGCGTGTGCGTGCCACAGGTCCGGGAAGAGAGGGAGAGCTAGAAAGAGAAGGGGGATCAGGGAGGCCGACGCCGACGCCGACGCCGACGCCTCCTCCCCGCACCAGCGTTTTCCTTTCGAGACTGGCCGATGATCCTCGCCCGCCGCCTCTTCCTGGGCACCCTCCGGAGGCGAAGGAAGGAGGTGGCGTCGGCGGCGGGCAAGCCCTGGCGGCGTGGGCGTGGGCCGCCAGGCGAAGCCCCCGAACCCCGGCGCGACAACAGCCCCCGGCATCTGCCCGCCCAAGGAAGACGGCGTGGAAGGGGGCCCTGCCGGACAGTAGCGCGGTCGACCGCGAGCCCCACAACTACGCAGCCGTCGCGAAAAAGCCGCCGCAAACAGGGCGAAAAGGAGGGGGGTGAGACTTCCCCTCCCCAACGAAATCCGGGGTCAGAATGAGCAAGGCCGAGAAAAGGAAACCCCTTCCCTTTCTCCACCCTTCCCGCCTACCCAAGATCTCTTTGGAGGAGGGGGCGCTCACGTGCCCTGCAGCCAAGCCGGAGGCCCGACAGCGTCCCCCCCCCGCGACCCCCTCTGCCCAAATCTTCTGCCTCCCCGATACCCCCCCCCCCGCTTCAGAGACCGGGAGGAAGCGGCCAAGTCGGGCCTCCTCCGCTCCCAGGCGCCGCGGGAGGGACAGAGAAAAAGGGAAGCGGAGACGGCACTGTCTGCCGCCAAGCGCTCCCTTCTCCCCTTCCGTTTCCCCACGGCAAAAGGCTCGGACCGAGTCGGCCGGCGGACGCGCACGAACCTCGAACTGCTGCGCCCACTGGGGTCCATCCCTTTGAAAGTGGTCGTGGTGGTCATGGCGGGGAGGGACCGGAGTGAAGAAACCGCCCGAGAAAGAGGCCGGCGGAAGATGATGTATCCGCACCCCTCTCCCCAGCTGCCGCCGGCGACAACTGCAGTAGCCGCCCGGCGCTGACAGCCCCTTTTATAGCCATCGTCCTTCGGCTCATCTCATTGGACAGTTCAAACCCCGTCGCTCCATCTTAGTAGTCAGTTTCATGCCACTCTGAGGACTGTCCCCGCCTCCGAGCGCAAGGAACAAATCCAGTCCCCCGCTCCTTAAAGAAGAGTGGTCGGCAGCTACTTTTACTTTGCGGTCATTGGCTGTTCTCGGTCGTTCGTCTCCTTTGTTTGTGATTGAACAGGGTGGCTGCCACTCGAACGAGCTGGGTCGGGATTGGCCGGACGACGCATGAGGCAACAACAACTTCCTCGGCCTTTCTTTATGAAAGAGCGGTTTAAGGGGGATCCCTCGGCAGGGAGTGGCAGAGCCTGGGCGAGGCGGCGGTGCGTCCGCAGCGCGGCGGCCTTCAGGGGTTCGCCAAAGGCTGACGCACGTCCAGCACTTCATACGCTGCCAAAGGATACTCAAGACACGCACTCGCAGATGCAAGAGCGAGGGTGGTACCGCTGTCCTGTTTTCAGAGGTTACCTCGTGCGGTGGAAATCACTACCAACACTTCCGAGGACCGCCGCGGAGCAGGCTCCTGGTGCTCCTCCAGCACAGCACTGGACTCTGACAATAAGACGCTCCCACTTCAGGGGCAGAAAACTTTCCGAACGCAGACAGTGGCGTCGCACGCTGTCGCTACTGTGCTGTGGACCAGCCATGCCGGGCATGAAAGACAGGAAGGGAGACGGAGGCGCCGTCTTTTGATCTGCCCGCCTCGAGCAGCAGCGGAACAAAGGCCATCGCCTGCAAGAGCGGTAGGCAGGGAGCCCGGAAGTATTTTGGCAGGCAGGAGTGAAAGCAAATGTGCTCCTACAAAACAAGGTAAGCACAAGTGCTGTGGTGTGCCTTCAGGTCCTTTCCAACTTATGGCAACCGTAAGGTGAACCTATCACAGGGTTTACTTGAGCACAATACATTGCAATAAAACAATCATTAACATCCAGTTGAATCTGGTAATAATAATGTCCAGTATCATGAAAGCAAGAGCAAAATGATCATTTAGTACACTTCTGATGGGTAACTCCCCAGGGGGTTTCAACTACAGAGGAGTCGTACTGATCCAACTTTGCCTGACCACTTCAGGGCGAGTTCAGCCTCTGCTGCCACACCCTGTGGCATGGTCCACAGCGGAAGAGAACCATCAGGAAGTTCCAGGTGGCAAAGGATATCTCATAGTGCTTCACTCCACTGCAGCCTTCCCCAAGCCGAGACCCTTTACGCTGCACAACATAGCACTGTTGTTCCATTTTAGCTGCCATGGTTCCATCCTATGGAGGAATCCTGGGATGGTCATCTGTTGAGCCACCGCTCAGAGCCAGTGTCATGTAGTGGTTTGAGCACTGGACCACAACCCTGGAGACCAGGGGTGTGATTCCCCTTTTGGCCATGGAAACCCACTGTGTGATCTTGGGCACATCTCACCAACACATGCAGCCCCAGAAAATGCTGTGATAGTGTCACCTCAGGGTCATCAGTAAGTCAAAAACAACTTGAAAGCACACAAGACTTCTAAAGCCAGCATGGTTTACTGAACTGAGCATTGGTCTGTGACCAGCACTTGATTCTCTGCTCAGCCATGGAAACCCACTTGGGGACCTTGGGTGGACCGCACACTCTCAGCCCCAGAAAGCCCTGTGATAGTTTCGTCTGAGGGTCACCGGACGCTGGAAATGACTTGAAGACACACAATACTGGCGCTGCCTGGCTCAGGATTCTAAATGTTCCTGGCTAACCTGCCAGTCTCAGATTCTAGACAGAACCATGGCAGTTAAAGTGGAACAACAGTGTTATAACCATGTAGTATGCATGAGCCACTAGTGCCCAGATGCTTTGAACAACAAACCTCCATCACGCCTCACTTGAAAACATCTGAAGGTTGGTGAAATCTGCTGTGCTCAATGGCAGTTCCAGCAGCTGGTTTTGCATATATTTTAAATATACCGTTAAATAATTTTTAATCCTGTGCAGCCTGTAACTAAAGTAAATCTGAATGCCTTATGAATACTTTCAAGCAGATTTGCATAGGAATGCATTGTTATTGTTGTATGCCATCAAGCCAGGTTCAGCTTATAACAAACCTATGAATGAAAACCTTCAAAGAGACCCTGTTAGCAACAGCTCTTCTCAAGTCTTGCAGACTCAGGGCAGCCATGCTTCTTTTGCTGAATCAATCCACAATATCTTCTTCTTCTTCTTCTTTTCCTACTGCATCCAGCCTTTCCTAGCATTACCATCTCTTCGAGTAATTTGTCTCGTGGTATGTCCACGCAAATAGTCTCGATTTAGTGATTCCGGCATCTAGTGACAGTTCAGGGTTTGATTTACTTTCAGACCTATTTGTCTTTTGGGCAATTCATGACATCCATGGAATTCCCCTCCAGCATCACCTTTTAAGTAAGTTTTCCACCTATCAGCTATCCTTACTATTTCATATCCACACACAGATATTGGAAATACTAGGATATGGATGGCTGACTTTTGTGTTCAGTGATACACATTGATCATACATCATTGATTTCATTGTTACTATATTTAATGGGGCATTTTTGCTGTAGAAAAGAACAGTGCAGTGTTCAACTGGAATCAAAACTTGTGTTAACTCAGGAAAGGAAGAAACTGAAGAATGCTGCTGTATCATATGACCACTATTAATGAGCTCACCTGAGCTCCTGTGAGGAAGAGTGGGATGTAAATAAATTAATGATTAATCCAAATGGAATTTGTTTTTCAGAATTCACATTATCCAACCTCCCTGAACAATATGTTTTACATCTAGCATGTAGAATAGGGATAGCAAACACACAGCACTCCAAATATGGCTGGACTGTAAATCCCAGCAGCCTTAGGCAGCTTAGCTAATAAGAAATTCTGGGTGTTGTGATCCAACATCCACAGGATGACATGATTTCCATTTCTGGTTCAGAAGCTGAAAAACACATAATAAAATACATCACCTTCTTTGTGCTGCCAAACCCTAGCAAAGAAGTAGGGAGAGAATCAAGATGGCTGAATGCACACAGCTGTTACGTGGAAGCACATCTTTGTACAGGCTTTTCACTCTACAGTTGGGAGTTCATATGTACATTGCATGTTTGAGGCCTTTAAGTAATAGTCTCCTTTTAAGATAAAATTATTTTAGGATCTGACAGAATGACCCTCAATGAGAGGGGCATTCATCCCCCCTTTTCTGGTTAAAAGCTGTGCTCAAGTTAGTACTTCCTCCAAATTAAAACCAGTAAAAAGGTAATCAGAAAATTACTGACTACAGATTGTAAAACTGCTTTAGGCAGACAAGTGAACAGAAGTTATCTGCAACAGATGCTCGGGATTGCTGTTAGAAGCAGCATTTTTTTTCTCTATTTCTTTTAACGTCCCCAAATTAAGAAATAGTACAAATAGCCCTCAGTTAACTGTCAAGTGTAAAAAGAGTCAGTAGTGGTTATGTCTGGAGTCACAGCTGTCTTGATGCAAATAAATAGGAGAAAAAAAATAGAAACTGCCTGTCAGAACACTGCACACTCTATTCTCCCTGAAAGCCTGTTATTTCATGTTCCTGGGTTTGAGATAATTACCCTCTTTGGCATCCTTTCCTCCTGTTCCCTGTCATGTGATTCACTACAGTCTTACACACTTGAGACAGGGTGAAAAGAGCAACAAATACAATCTATACACTGCCTTATGCTCTTCCATGACTCCAGATTTTTCATTTAAATACACTGGTCTTGTTCATCCCTCAGCATCCATTTTTTGAACAGCCTACAGTAAGCCAACTGAGCAGGCAGCTGCCTTCATAACTATTTTCTCTTTTCTCAGAGATTCGTCTACCACAGACTGCCAGAAATAATGGATCCATAACTATCTATAATCATGATAATTATGGTTTTGTTAACAGGGAGGTAAACACTTAACACAGAGGAGCCCTAAGCAGTTGTTAGAATGCCCAACACACTTGGAAAGCAACTCACTTTGAAAAACCAGAGGGTTGGTAAGCAGACAGGAAGCTACAACTTCAGCACTTTACACACATTTCCTTTCTGTCACAAAAGCAACAATTGTGGAAACTGGTCTCATACTTAATAGATCTGGAGCACTGAACAGAAAAAAAAATCCCCCAAGATTTACTTTAAACAGAGGCATTGAAAACCCAGAAAACCATCTGTCTTAAGTTCTTCAGATTTTAGTACTTGATGGGTTACTTTTCAAAGGCATATAACCTTTCTTGCATTGTCAAACATACTGCTTAATGCTAGTTGGCTCTGAAAATTCTCTCTGTGAAAATTCAGTCTGAAAAAGAACAGGACCATTTCTAGAATCCAGATGTGCTTACTTTGTGGGTCTCTGTGCTCCTGTGCCTTCAAGTCACTTGCCCCTTCAAGTTGCCTGTCAACTTATGGCAAACCCATGAATTTTGTAGGGTTTTCTTAGGCAAGAAAGGTGGCTTGTTGGGTGATCTGGCCAGTTCCTTCCTCTGAAATATAGCCTACAGCATATTGTATTCGTTGGCAGTCTCCACCCAAGTACTAACAAGAGTTAACCCTGCTCAGCTTCCAAGATCAGCTTACCTTATTCCATTCCAATAAGGAGAATAGCAAATCTCCAACCAGCATATAGTCTAAAACTACTTTAGACATTCTAGTAAATTCCATTTCAGTAAATTCTTTGAAACCGAATCTTTTTAAAAAATATACATACATTCCTACATACTTCAGAGTAAGTAAAACATGTGAGGTAAGAACTTCCTCAAATTCAGAAACCTATTCCCTTTCAAAATTCCAAATCTTTAGGAAAGATGAGTTCTTCATTGTTCTTTTGGTCAAAAAGAACGATGAAGAACTCAAATCCTGAGAACTGATGCTAAGAGTAGTGTGATTTGCTACTAATCAAACTCTGCATCTTGAGTATGGAAGAATAACTTCCTTTAGAAAGCCTGTGATCCAAATAAGAACAAGGCATTAACCACCTGGTTAACATAACTTTGCCCTAATACTAGTTCACTAAAGGTTTTTTTCTCCTCTCCTGGCTCATCTCAAGCCACTGAACACTATGAATGGACTTTTAACAGCTGAAGTACAACAAATTCTTCTTCATGATCATGGTATCTCCCCTGCCAGATAAGTAACAATAAACTAAATGCTTTGGTTCAACAGAGTTGTTGCAAGAGTAGGGAAGCAGCTGCATATATAACTCTTTTCCAGTGATGACTCCTACCACTATTGACAGCACTGATGCTACCATTCTCATAAGGCTGACTGAAGCCAACCATTATGTTTGCATTATTTCTAAAATGCATTCCTACTTCATGGCAACTTACACTGTGTTGTCAATGAAAGCAGCTTTAAAGCAGCAATGTGCAAGGCAAGATATACTTGGGGATTTCTAACTATTTTTACCCTTTGCTATTAAAAATACTATATTATTACATTTAAGTAACATGCAGTTTCTTTCTTAAAAGGAAGAATGCTTCTTTTTTATAGAAACCAAACCTGTTATTTTACAGTTCACATTCAGTGATACCACTGTAATGGTACAGACAGAACCCAAACATTCCAGTTTCTCTGACGGTTTGGTTAAAAAAAAAAGCCAATCCACGCAGCTGCACATGGGAAGAAGTTTGCCCCTTTTTCTTCCATGCCATATGTCCAGCCTTAATCAGACTCGTGAAACCATTAGGAAAATGGATACCTTTTGTCATCAACCTTCTTGGTCAGAGCCATGTGGGTTGAAATTTAGAACAAAGGAAAAGGGGTTAATACACACCATTTCCTAGCATCATATCCTAAAACTTCATAATACCCACACAGGTCTGCTAATTACTTTTAAAAAAATGAATGTTATTGATTAGATGCATTAAATCCAGTCTGATTTTAGTTTTCCAAACTAGCTGCTCCATTACCTACCAACATAAAGATACATTCAGATTTGTGGCTTTTAAAAATTCCAAATATCTGAGCAAGTAAATGAATATGGCCATTTACATCAGAAACTCTGTTGACTGATTTCAGTGCAAGAAGGGTTATTCACATACCCCTCCTACAAGAAAATTGCTGGTAAGCCTCCAGGACTTTTGTAATTTTTCCTCTTGTCTAGACAGCAGAAAGAATTACAGTAACTGAGTAGGAAAGCTGATGAAAAAGCAAGCAACTAGCAGATTATGTATCTGATACAACAGTTGACTAAATCCTAAACTAAGTATTATCACAGTACAGAAAAATAAGCTGTTTATTTTAAACAAGAAGTTTATTTAAACAACAAGACGGAAGGGAAAACTATCCAAGATCAATTTTCTGTTTAGAGTAATTTATCCCTACTTAAAGACAGATTGCTCTACATGTAACAGCTACGTACAAAAAAGTTATAAAATCGTCCTTGGTTGTACAACGATAAAAGAAAAACATTGAAATTATCCAATCAAATAAGGTATGCAAGGTTTTTGTTTTATCAACAATGAGAGCAAAATAACTTACTGGAATATAAAGATAAAAGTTAGAGGAGCATGCCACTAATGGAGCAATGGGGTATTTTCACAGACCAGTTTGTTTTTACCACCCCATCTCCAAATGATGTTGATCAAACATACCATTGGCCATTTAGTTAAAAAAAATATGCATGTCTGTGCACATCCACCAGTTACTTATGTACAATAGAAGGAATAGGAAAAGAAATCAAAGAAGAGAGAAAGCTATACTGCAGTAGTCAAAGATGTGGCTGAACCAAGTCTCGTTCTTCTAATTGTGAATGTGTTGTTTGTGGGAAAGGAAATTTGGTTCTCTCTTTCAGTTCGCTCCTCCTGTCTGCTGCTGGAACACGTCAATTGTATCTTCGTCCTCCATTTCCAACTGTATGGGAAAGATAAAAAGTTAAACCCAGAGTATGAAAAATGACAGAATCCAATTGTTAATCATATTATTAATTAAAACCTAAATAGAACAAAAGCCAACACAAGGAGAGCCTAAAGATCATCCTCTGTACAATATGAAGCTTCAGTAATGTGAAGCTGATAACCCAACTTCTGCTATACAACAGCAGTAAAGAAGAAATTACAATAGGTGGCCCACCAGATGTTGTTTTGACTAAAACACTCATCAGCACTCACGATTATTTATGCTGCCTAAAACTGATGGGGGTTGCATTTCAACAACACTGAAGTGTGAAATGTTCACCACTCCGGCAACATACTCAGCTGCAACTATGTTAGAAAAACAAGTTCTGGTTACAGAACTGATTGGATTTGTCAGATTCAATGGCAAGCATTCCACCTCACACAAAGGGGCTTTCCTAGCTCCTCTTCTCTTGTGTTGTCTTCATGTATCTCCCTCCCTGCAAAGCTGCTCTTGAGGCAAAGAGACCCTCTAGAAAAGCAGTGAATGGGCACTGGGATTTAGGAGGACTGGAGATGATGCCTTGCATGAGTGGAAGTATCTTCCCACTTGTGTAAGACATCTCTGGATGTAAGCCAACAGCTTTCGATTACCCAGAGTTAACTGTAGCAAGCTAAGTGTACTCTTTTTATTACTGAATCCTACCATCTACATATAGAAGATTGTTAATCAGTAACAATCATCAAACAGTTTAGGAAGGGATACCATTCAGAGGACCAGCACCATGCAAGGAGAAGCAAGGTCGTAAAACAACAGGAGAAGAACTGTATTCTAAAATGTTTAAAACTGCATCAAAGACCTGACTGACAGAATGTGGGATACAAATCCAAAAATAAAATGGCTACATTTGACAAGTAACAGAAGGATTACTCTAGATACAGCAGTGTTACTTAATGCTCAAACTCAGCAGTCTCGTTGCAAAAATGGCAATATAAGAAAGGTCTAGCATTAAATCATTCCTTGGCTGATATTTGCATGTTGTTCTTAGCTGCAGCCAGCAAATAATTTTTAGTGCTTTTCAGTAAAACAAATTACCTGTGCAGGTGTGTCTGTTTCATTGATGGGCTGCCCATCGAACCGGAATCTGATTTGCCTCATTGACAAACCCTACAGAGCAGAAAAAGAAAAATTAGCAGCAGGCTAAAACATTGCTCAGTTTAATCAAACTGCTACTACAAACAACAATACTTGCTTTCCCATCACTGCATGCTACTTTTGCATTTATAGGAAGTGTCCATCAATAAAACAATCCCCAGTAATGAAGCAAATGATATGTTCACAGAGTAAGGGTACTCAACAGTGCCCCTGCTGGTAACATTTAAGTGATATCTGATAAATCTTCAAAGGAAGCAGCAGTGATTTGTGACCCTTAGACTTAAAAAGAAAAGAAAACTGGAAATAAACCTGAATAATCTGGAGCGGCAAGTCCAAAACATTTGGCAACTATTATAGAACAAGTGGTCATCACAAACAAGATGTTTCTTGATTAAAAGAAAACTTCTCTAAGAGTAATGCACTAGATTTTAAATTTGACAGAAACAGCTATTCTTGCAATACTGGTTACCAACCTCTGAATTCTGATGATCCATCAAAAGCATCTGAGTATGAGGTTTCAAGACTGTTTCTTAACTTTCTCTCAGCTTTTCCCATTTAAGTCTGCTTACTTTCTCTTAATTATCTTGAATCATATTATACATACAGTTGGCCCTCCACATATGCAGGTTTGACATTCACAGATTTGATTATTTGTGAGTTTCTCCACCTTCTGTGCCCTAACCTCAAGCAGTTTTTTGTTTGGGGCAACTTTCCCTCTTGGTGGCTCTGATCAGGCAACGCAACTCTTTAAAAATTTGCCTTCTGTCCTCTTTCTCTTCCACTAGCCACTACCTGGCCAGATCAAGACAGCTTGTAGCCCAATTTCTCAGCAGCACAAACTCTCTCCCAATGCCCCACATACACCCGAGTAAGGAGATGGGCAAGAGAGAAGAAATACAGGGACACCACGGCAACCTTCTCCTTTCCCTGGCCTGGCCCACCCTCCCTACCCGTGTCTCAACCCCCTTCCCACAGACACACATACACAAAGTTTGATATTTGTGATTTTTCACTTTTGCAAGGGTGCCTCTTGTTTCTGTGCCCCTAACCCTAACGAATGCGCAGGGCCAACTCTAAATAGGTGCGTTTCATTTTGTTTACTCGTATTCCATTACAGAGGTTTAATTATCAAAAAGATGATAATGTTCACTTCCTAATAAGTTATTTGGGCTAAGTATCCTTACATGTTTATGGAACTGTTCCTATGAGGCTATGCACACTAAAAAACGTGCATTTGTTCCTGTTGTTATACACTTTCAAGTCGACTCATTTATGATCCTATCATATGGTTTTCTTGGCAAGACTCAATTCAGAGGTGGTTTGCTATTGCCTTCTGTTAAGGCATAAATTCAACATCCTCTGCTTGAGAAAGGGCTGGGTAGCCTCACTCAGGATAGAAACAGCCTGAAATTCAAGGGAAGTTACTTTTTCTGTTGCTAAGTTGTATTTTATTGTCTGGATTTTATGACTTTTGTCTTCCAATGGTCATGGAGGGGAGCAATCTTTGCCTGCAGACCATCTTGACTGAAAACAACAAAATCAATATCCTGACTTTTTTCTTCCTCCTGTATGACTTTTAACACCACTGCCTGATGAACAAGCCAGTGAAGCAAAAGCTTGCATGATGTATTTTGTGCGTTTTCAGTTGGTTCAATAAAAGCATTGTTATTCTGTGGATTTTGGATGTTGTTGTACTCTGCTGTATGGCCAACATGGACATCCTCAGATGTTTGAAGGCTGAGAGAGTGTGACTTGCCTAGGTCTCCCAGTAGATTCCCATGGCTGAGCTGAGATTTAAACCCTGCTCTCGCAGAATTCTCATGCAACACTCAAACCATTACAGCACACTGTATAGCTCTTAATATATCCCATTCTTTTGCTTTATTGCTTTCCACAAAGTGACAATCAGATAGTTAACACAAACACTGCTACCTCAAAGAATGGTATAAACTGGTTGTTACTCCTGACTAAAAACAAACTACCTGGACTAAGACCACCTTAAATGAAGTCTGCTTTGCCCTTAGCTCACTCTGCTTCAGTATGTATCTCTTACAAGCAGAAATTACTAATCTGTAAAGCACTGCACTTTAACAAATTTATGCTACTTCTAGCACCAGAGTATTCTCTTACTTAAATTTACTTAAGCAGGTCTTTCAAATGGTCAGTGTCTAATTCAACAACAGATACCTATGGCCCTCCAAGTGTTCTTCGACTACAACTGTATGTTATACAGAGCATTAGCAAGCACAACCAATGGTAAGAGATTAGCAGAGTTAAATATCCAGACAGTTACTGCTGCCCACCCCCTATGAAATTATCACTCTATGTGAGGCTGGAAGTAAAAGTATAGGTAAGTCAGGCAATTTGATTTTTGACCCTATGCAGGATCCACCATTTTATCTTAACAAATTTGTTGTCACTAGGACCAGGCCCACCTTCCAACAGACTTACTTTACTTTGGACATCACGGTTAACTCTGAAACTCTTCTGATACACAGGGCAGGTTGCCACTTTGGAATGCATCTTTAGTGCATGATGCTTCCAAAGCATGTACAGCACCTTTCAGGCCCAGCAAAACCCACACTAACCCATCTGTCCTCTCAAGACTGGAGCTCAAGGAAGACAGAAGATCAACCCTTTCTCTTTGCCTTCAGACCACTCATTCTGTCAGGAACAGAATCCAGTCACAAATAACACAGTTCACTCATTGCTGTTTATTTGGTGTGTAATACATGTAATGACTTTAGTGAGTGATCTGAAGCAAAGAAAAAGTATGTGAGCTTAAGATCCCCAGTGACCCCTCCCACATCTGAACGTCCTGGGAACCACTGTTATCAGTATTAGTGTGCATACCAGAGGCAGTGCCAGGCAGTGTTTACTTAACAGTCTTCAAGCTGATTCTACTACATAATCTACTAATATATTATGGAGGGGCAATGGAACAACTTGACAAACCCTGTAGTCTTGTTGTGCCTGATGGATGTGGTTCCCACTGCAAGCACTTGCGGACTCCAGAATCACTATTTCATCCAATATTTATGCCTGACCTTCAACCTGAATTAAGAATGCACCTTACTGCAAAAGAACTGTGTAGGTTAAAAAGGTGAGAGCACCTCTTTCATTGTGCAGTTATAAGACACTTCAGGGGAAGCAACACTCAGAACTGCAGAATAAACACTCCACCTGAAACAAACTCTTACCGTAAAGTCTTTCCACTTCACTGCAAGGTTGTTAAAATTTACTGCTAATAATATAATATCAGAATATAATTTTGGTAAATTTAAGTGCTAATAAATTTCACAGAAGCACCGAATAGGTCAGAATGATCCTCATGTGACCCCACGGTATCCAAATGCTTCAATTTTTATAATACTCCATCTCACCTTATAAACAGAACTATTTCTGTCATTACTTTTTCAGACAGAATAGTTTTACAGATCTACTAGCCCAATGTGGAAGTATATACTTTCTCAAGCTGATCCATTTCTAAAGTGGACCTTAACTAACCAAGACTAGTTATTCATTCAAACAATTATGTTACATTCTATAATCCTCATATCTCCATGTTTTTAGGAGCAATTCAACAAGAGAAGGTAACAGACACACCACAGTTTCATACAATATAGTATCAGAGAATGTGAATACAGATGAAACAGTCATAAATGCTAACATAATGTTACCTGGAAAATGGGTAGTTTAGAGTAATCAAATGTTCTTTCATGTAATAACTATTCATTTTATTTTTTCTAACAGTCACAAGTTCTTTAAAGCCTCCAGATGATACAACTGAAGGTGTATCTCCAAAAAGAGACAGGATCAACATCTTCACTATAAGTAGAGTTAAGACTGATTATAGGATGGTTATGTTTTTTCACTGTCCCACAACTAAATTGCATTCAATTCCTAAAACACTTCATTGTCACTATCTTGATACAACAAAATTATACTAATTAGAATACAAAAATAATGTTCATATTAATTATTATCAGCACCAAGGAACCATTCTCCAGGCTATCATGTCCAAAAGCAATACAACAACAACAAAAAAACAGGTGCAAGCTATACAACTGGCTGTACCAAGAAAACCTGTCTCTTTACCTGTCTCTTGCTAGTTTATCTTAAAGAGTAGTAAAAACTATAACTGGGTAAACTTTAACTACTACTTCTTCATGAACATGAAGAAACCTCGACGTTTCTTTGAGTATTCACACAGCCTTCTCACCTGTCGTTCACAATAAGCTTTCATTAGTTTGCTAAGTGGTGTATGCCTTTTAATCTTAAATTGCACCACAGATCCATCTTGCCCTGCAACCTTCAGATTGATGTGGTCATTATTTTCAGTCTTCACTCCTTCCTGTAAGAGAGAAAAAAAGATCATTTGAAAGGCAATTTATCCTACCTAATAAGCATTCAAGTTCAATTCAGATTGCTTCTGAACTAGCCTCCAAAATTCTGAGATCCAGAAAAACTGACCAGTATATTCTACCAACCTACCATCAACTAACAATAGATCATGGCAGCAAAGACAACTAGACCATTACAATAGCTTTCATGTTTCATGTTTTGAAGTTATGAATTCATTTGATTTCTGTGCTAGCCAATACTTTTGAGTACACAGTAGTAATAAAACTAACAAACTTTATTAAGCTTGCAATCACATACATTTTTACCTGCACTCAGTGGGGTTCACTTCTGAGTAGACATATCATACTGTATTTTAAGTTCCAGTTAATGTCCTATACTGGAAGTTAACTAGCATAGTTGATGATGAACCTTTAAAAGACTGAGTACTCATGATTCTTCACAAGAAATGTAAAGGTTAAGACCCCAGCCTAAATACCCTATAAGCACCAGATCCCATCTGATCTTGGAAGCTACAGAGGATCATCCCTAGTTAGTACTTGGATGGGAGACCACCAATGAATACCAGTTGCTGTAGGCTACACATCAGATGAAGGAATTGGCAAAAGCACCTCTGAGTATTCCTTCCCCAACAAAACCCTATGAAATTCATGGAGTTGCCATAAGTTGGCAGGCAACCTGAAGGCACAAACACACCCACAAAGGTTAAGGCAGCAACATATAGCTGTAAACAGTACAACAGTCAATTTTATCCACCTATTTGTTCTTGGAGTTTTAGCTTCTAATATGCCAATTACCAATACTTCTCTTGTTTTACTTGAACTAATTCAAGCATTAAGTTAATGTGTTTAATGTAAACAGTTTTGAAGCACAACTCCTTAACATATCCATGTTATACTTGTTTTCTTTGGCTCCTTTAACATGTTGCACACTGAACTCCTCATTTTTTAAACACTTTCATTTCAGAGAACAACAATTAGGAATTTCTCCCGAATTTGCCCATTTGCTTTAACTCAACGAGTTTTTTTTTCATGATGAGTTCTAGACAGTTTTTGAGAGATATGGAACACAGAAGTCTTTAACTTTTACCTTTAATTAACTACATAGTGGGAAGCTCAGAGTCAAACAGCCGCACTAACACCGTACTTTTCAAAACAAACGTACCTGTGCTTGGAAAAATCTACTCCAACAAACTGGAGATATTGAAAGTGAAGATGCTTACATCTCAGTTAGAGGAAAATCAATATATAAAAATCCTTTCCTTCTGATAAGCTCAGAGGCTCATTAAACACCCTGAACGTTTATTGGGATGATGCCACGACTATTCCTAGTAAGTTTATAATATGCGAAACTCCACACAGACAGATATTCCCTGCGCGTTGCTCCAGCGCACCTAATATTCCTCACACCGCCAGAACAGAAACGACACGCATACACACACAACTCCCGCGCACCGAGAGTTTTTCAGATCGCCTAGAAAAAGCACGCCGATCTCTCCCCTGCACACAACACAAAGCAACGTCGGCAACCCCTCGCCCCCCTTTAAAGTGTTCCCCTGTCCAACGGCCTTAAGCGGCGAGCCCTCCCACGCCACCAGCGTCCGGAGGGAGAGCGAGAGAATGGGGCTCGGAGTCGGCCAAGATTTTGGCGCCTCCAAAGTCACATTTAAAACGAGACGTGGGAGGGCGGCGAATAAGCAGCAGCCAGACCCCCGCTGCCGCCCTCCCCCGCGAGCGGCGAGCGGGGAGAGGCGGGCTGACCTGCGGCTAGACTACTCGCGGAGCGCCGCCAGCGCCTAGGGCGGCCCGGAGGGGAGGAGAGGACTGGGCAGCCGCACAAAGAGGCCTCTCTCCTCTCTCCGGCGAGCAAGGCTGCCGATGGCGCCCAGCACATGAGGGACTAGCGCCTGTTCCTTTCCCTTGTTTTTTACAGGGAGGGTTTTAAAAATAAACTGCGGCTGCCCCGCAAGAAGCGAAATAACCGCTTCCCCTGCAAAGGCAAGGAAGGCTCCCTACTTTAAGCCGGGGGGGGATAATTCACTGCTCCTCGGCGGGGCACCCGTCTCCCACCCCAAGCCGGCCCAAGGCCCCGAGGGAGGGGGGAGGAAAATGGCGCGCAAGAACCGGCGCGGTGGAGCCAACGCTGCGCTCCCTCCTCCTCCTCCTCCTCCTCGCCCTCGCCCCCGCCCCCAGCAGCCGGTCCGCAGCCTCTCGCCCGCTCACCTTGGGCTTCTCGTCAGCCATGGCGAGTCAGCGGGGTCTGTTCCGCTCCAAGCACCTCGCGGCAAGTGGGGGGACGAAAAGATGAAAAAGCGACCGCGACGGCCGAGACAGAAAGACTGGGGGAGGGGGCGAGTGAGCGCGCACGCACTGCCGCGGGGCCGCGCCTCAGCTTGCGAGAGCGCGCACGCACTGGCCTCCCCTCCCCCTCCAGCCTCCTCCCCATTGGGCCTCCGGCTGCGAGAGCGCGCAGTGCCGTTACATAACTCAGAGGAGAATGGCGAACGGAGGGAGAAGCATGCGTGCGTGCGCGCACCCAGGGGCGTCGTCCGCGCTCTTGGCCGACGTGCGCGTTCCCCGTGTGCAGCCGCGAGCTTTGCTCTCGCTCGTGAAGAGGGTATTGTCTTTTCAAAATGGCCGCCGGGCCTGGAAGACTGCAGAGCTCTGCACCTCGTCAATTTGTCCTTTATACACTAATGTATAAATTACATGGGTTCACTAGTATCTTTTCTCTGTATAACTATTTTTTTTTGTTAAAGGACTAGCCATGTTTATTTTTATAGAATTTCTGTGTATATCCAGTTTATGCTACATTCTTGATCTGATATAACAGAACTTAGTTCCCTACTTGCCCGAATGTTACCTTTTACAACTTTTTTGCATCACCCGAAGTTTTTTTTATTGCATTAAAACTAGCATGTCTCTTTCTAGCCTACTAAATAAATTGTTATGCATTAATACAGTGAATGGTTACATGTATGTCAAACTACTATGTCAAACTTAAGCAGTTTAAGTAGTCACTTTCTTCATAATATATGGGAACTTAGATTCTTCACTTTACTATTAATCACTGTATTTTACAGTATATCTCTAGTACACCACACCTTTGTCTACAGTATCTGGAAAAGAAAATAATGTGGCTCAGGAATAATTCCATTAGTTGCTATAGTCCTTCAGTTGTGTTGGACTATAAATCCACAGCACTATTAGCTAGAACAGCCATTACACACAGGAAAAGGGCTTAACTAATACTTGTCTATGTTTGCAGACTTTGGATCCAGATAATACTGAATGCACGCTACTGCTTCCAGAAGTAAGTGTCTTTTAATGCAGCACCCTTAATATGGAGAGACTCGATATTACAGAAAATACTATCATTGAATTATTTCTATGTGTTATTGTGCACCTAGTTGCACTGCACAACTTATGGTTTAAAACCAACTAGTAATCAATCTACTGTACTTTCAGGGCCAACCCATACTGCTGGCCAATATACCAGAAGGCCCTAATACTATCACAATATTAGTGTAATTCCTTCTCATGTATTCATCATCTAGCACTGGGTAGAATATGAAAAAAAGCAGTTTGGGAGCAGTGCAAGGAAATGGGACAAAACCTTCTGAGAAGCAATGTTACTGCTCCTACGAACCACAGACTAACATTTTGACAGTACTCTTCACAGCAATTGACATGTACAACATATCTGGCATGAGGACACCCTCACATATAGAAAAGGTGGAACTTCTAGTCCATGAGCTGACTGGAGGAACCTATGAAGGTTTCCACTTGACTCTAGGCTTCTGCTGCTATTACTTCCAATCAGGGAAAACAGAGTTTTTAAAAATCCAGAAATCTGTTCCATAGAACTAAGCCCAGCTTTGTAGCCTGGAAGGCTGATTCAATGGGACTTACTTCTGAGCAGATATTAATAAAAAAATTATATGAGTTTTGTAGCTTGAGAAGCTGTTGCACTGGGACTTAACTTACAAATGTATTGCCCCTATTGCTGAGAATTAAATTTGGCCTATATCCATTCTGCTTCAGTCCATCCCTATGATTTTAGCCTGTCGCACTGCTATAAGGTAGCTTTGGAGACCCTTCTAAAATTTGAATTTGGCTCCTGGACAATCCCTGCCCCCATTTTCTCTGACACAGGTAACAAGAATCCAACATCCGAGAATCCCAAGGAATTTCCAAACACTAGAACTGAAATTCCTATACAATTCACTTGCAAAGACATCTCTTTTGACTGCAGATCACATGGAAAGGACAGCAACTTCAACACACCAAATAGTTTCTTTGGATTGAAAACTGTTTATAAAAATAAGAGTCTTTCCTCAGACAATTGAAGATCAACAGGGGTGGGAAAACTTTTTGACAGGCACAGACGGAAAAAAAAAAGCAGAAGATATTAAGCAAAGTTACCATATAAGGCCCACAGAAGCAATTTCATTTATAAAGTGGTTGAGAAACGGGAGATGAAAGTTCAGACTCCATCATAGGAAAAGGGATGAAAAAAAGACTTGCCTTCTGTGCATCCCTGCCTGGCCATACATCAGATGAAGAGGATTCACAGTACATGAACCTACACTGCATAGTCTAAAGTAGAAGTAGATAGGTTTCAAACTTGTAGGACCTTCTGTGTGTGAGAGCATGATTAGTAAAACCGTGATATCTACCAGATGAAACAGGATAGAAAATAATATTCTGAGAATTAATTAACCTAGGAATTTATTACAAGTTTTGTCACATAAACCATTTCCACCCTATTGTTCTTTCTCAGCAACTTAAGCTAGTGTGGGAAAAAGCTGTTTTTAACTTTTTGCTAATATTAGGCAAGGGTCTAAATACCCTAAAGGCACAAGATCCTGTTTGATTTTGGAAGCTAACCGAACTCAGCCCTTGTTTGTTCTTCGATGGGAGACTGCTTATGAATATCAGGTGTTTGCTATATTTCAGAGGAAGGAACTTTCTTGCCTAAGAGACACTTATGAAATTTATGGGATCACCATAAGTTGGCAGAGGATTTGAAGGCACATGTGACATTGAAAGATTCTATGCTGGAGCCCAGGAGTTAATTAGCCACACACTAAAACAGGGCTTCTTGTGAAACAAAGTGATTGGAATGTAAAACAAGTAAAAGAGCAGAATCAAGACTAGGAAAATTTCGTCTCAGGTCAAGAAATGAAGCAGGAGAATAACTGACTGAATGTTGGGAAGCCAACAGTTTGTGTATGGAAAACACATTTTTTTCAGACTACTAAAGAGGCAACTGTATACACGGACATCACCTGATCACCAATGTAGAAATCAAATAGAAAACATAATCAGAAGCAGAACATAGAGAAGCTCTGTTCTCTCTGCAAAAACAAGACCAGCAGCAGATTGTGGCACAGAACATGAGAGTAATGACAGTAAAGCTAAAGAAGAACATGAAGCCAACCATTGTGCCAAAGTATAACCTGAAGAACATCCCTGTAAAATTGAAAGATACTGTAAAAATAGATTTTTAGTATTAAGCCTAATTGACCAGGAGTGGGAAGAACACTGAACAGAAGCCAGGGACATTGTCAGGGAGGAATGCAAAAAGACACTATCTGCAGACAAAAAGAAAGAGAAGCCTCAATGGACGTCAGAAGAAACTCTTCAAGTAGGTAACGACAGATGAGAAGCAAAAGTAAAAAGGGATAGAAATAAGGTTAGAACTCTGAATTGAACTGTTCATCAACTTGTGTGCAGGGACAAAAAGAACTACTATAGTAATCAACGGGGGAAAATAGAAGATGACAACAAAAAAGGAAGAACAAGAGACATCTTCCAGAAGATCAATTAAATCAAAGAGAAATGTAAACCAGGAGTGGAAATGCTCTATGACCAGCAGGGGAACACATTACATGATGAAGTACAAATAAAAAATTGATGGAAACAATATACTGAAGAACGATATAAGAGATGAAGGGATGGTAGATTCATTCAAGGAAGAACCATTTGAAGATGAACCTCAAATTTTAGAAGTGAAGGGGAAACTCAGAATACTTGGGAGAAATAAAATCACCAGGAACAGACGGCATGCCAATAGAACTGTTGCCAGCAGGAGAGACAGTTCTACTCTGGTTTTACTAAAACCCGTCAGCAAATACGGAAAACAAAACAATGGCCCACAGATTGGAAACACTCAGAATACATTCCAATCCCCAAGAAAGGGGACACCACGGATTGCAGTAACTACAGGGCGATTGCATTAATCTCCTATGCAAGCAAAGCAATACTCAATATTCTACAACAAAGACTTTTACCACATATGAAGTGAGAAATGGCAGATGTCCAAGCTGAATTCAGAAGCAGAAGAGCCATGAGGGATCATATTGCAGACATATGTTGGATAATGGATTACACTAAATAATTTTAGAAGAAAATCAGTGTGTGCTTTATAGACTATAGAAAACTGTTTGATTATGCAGATCATTAAAAATTATGGATTGCTTTTAAAGAAATGGGTGTACCACAATATTTTATTGTCTTAATGCATAGCCTGTACTCAAGAGAAGAGGCCACAGAACAGAATATGGAGAAACAGTGATTTCCAATTGGGAAGGGGTCAGGCAAGGCTGAATTTCATCACTCTATTATACACTGACCGTACTATACACAAAGCTGGATTAGACCCTGAGGAAGGAGGTATGAAAATTAGAAGAAGGAACATCAACAATGTTAGATCTGCAGATGATACCATACTACTAGCAGAGAATAGCAAAATTTGGAACAATTACTGAAGAAAGTACAACAGCAGGTTTGCACTTAAACATTAAGAAAACAAAAATAATGAACACAGATGATTTACGTAACTTTAAAGTAGACAATGAAGACATTGAGATAGTGACAGATTTCTTATACCTCAGCTCACTCATTTCAGTATGGGGACTGCAACGAAGAAATCAGAAGAAGACTAGGCCTTGGAAGGGCAGCTATGAGGAAATTAGACAAGATCCTGAAGTGTAAAGACATATCTTTGAATACCAAAGTCACAATTGTCCATGCCGTCACATTTCCAGTTTCTGTGTATGGTTGTGAAAGCTGGAGAGTGAAGAAGGCTGATAGGAACAGAATTAACTCATCTGAAATGTGGTGCTGGAGGAGAGTTCTACAGATATCCTGGACTGCCAAAAGGACAAATAAATGGGTTCTAAAGCAAGTTAGTCTTGAGCAATCTGTGGAAGCCAAGGTAACTAAAATGAGACTCTAATTTTTATCATGACAAGACAGGACTCACTAGAAAAGACAATAATGCTTGGTGAAGTGGAAAGCTGTAGGAAAAGAGGAAGACCACACTGCAGATTGGTAGACTCAGAAGCCACAGCCCTGAGTTTGCAAGACCTGAGTGGGGCTGTTGGTGATAGGGTGTCTTGGAGGTTTCTAACTGATAGAGTTGCCATAAATTGACTTGATGATAATTAACAACAATAGTATGCACACTGATGACTTTTATCTGCTACTTCCAGTTTTACCCATCAGTGTCCTCTTCACTGATTACACTAAATTAGTACTGCACTCTTATCCTCTGTTTATTGATCAATATCACTGGCATGAGTGCTACTCAGTTCTTTTTCTTTCCAAAGCACATTTGAACAATGGAGTATGCCAAACTGATTGCGGCTATCTGGTTTAATCACACTGGCATTCTTACTCTCATGGAGATCTAATTTTAGCATCATAGTTAGAATGGATGTTGGAGATCATCTAGTACAGTGGTTGGGGAATTTCAGACTTGTGGGATGTATTTTTTTCCCCTAAAACTCCATGATCCACCAACCAGGAGAAGAAACTCAGTCAGAATTAAATAATACTAAGCTTAGAAAAGGATCAGAATTTTGCATGGAAGGGCCAGAAAACAAGATAGCTCTTAGTACTTCCACTTATCACTCCATTCCTGGTTAGGCCCAACCTTTCTTAATTTAGAATGATATCTGTGTATGTGCGTGTGTGATTTTGTTGCTGCTAAATAAATGGGAGTCAAAAATTCTTGCCAATCTACTGTAAATCATCCAGAAATCTACCAACAGGTCGAGATCTACTTTATTCCTACTTCGTTGCTCATAACATTATTCTGCCTTAGAAAAATTGCTCTTTCAGACAAGATGACTCCTATAGTTTCACACAGGGTCTAAATCCAATTCTTAGTTCCATATATAGTAGACCCACTGAATCAATGGGACCTTGATAAGTCTAGAATTATGTATGTTCCATTGATTCAAAGGACTGACTCTAGTTTGCATCAACAATTAAGACTTAGACCAGGATTTCAAAGCATGTTTCCAGGAAGATTAAATAAAATATCCAGTCATTGTCCCTGTTTCACAAATGGCACTGCCTTTCCATGGTGGTGGGATTGTGTGCTCCTGTGAGGCAAGAGACTATGTTGATGGCAGCAGTGCTGCTAGTAGGGTCTCCCATGTCAGATAGGCTCAGGCTGAGGAGCCAGACTAAATGTGCCAAATAACTACTGGGCAGCTGCAGTGGTGGGTGGTGGGTGGCTGGTGACATTGGCAGAGGATACTTAGAGACAATGGCAGTGGCACTATAACTAACACTTTTTAGTATACCACAGGAGGTGGCACAGTAAACCCATTTAGTGTGGCTTTTACAATGAAAACTCTATGATAAGACAATCCAAAATGAAATGAGATAGTGCCTGAAGATGAGACTCCCATGTTGGATGGCACTCGGTGAGCTACTGGGGTACAGCAGAGGACAACTGTGAGTAGCACTGTGGCTAATGATGCAGCCAGACTCAAGTCGAAAGGATGTTCAGCTGTTGACGTGCTGAGAGGTGAAAGGAAAGTCTGAAGGTGCTCAACACATAGGAACATGGAATGTGAGAAACATGAATCAGGGGGAAGCTAGGCATAGTAAAACAGGAAATGGGACATATAAACATTGCAATACTTGGGGTGAGTGACCTAAAATGGACAGGAACATGTTTTATTCAGGAAATGAAAATCTAAGAAAAAATAGGGTGGTATTAATAATGAGGATAGAGGTACTTAAAGCAAACAAAGGATATAATGCAAAGTCTGACTCATCATGTCAATAAGACTTCAGGAAAAGCCCATCAATATAACCATAATCCATGTCTATGCCACAGCTACAGAGCCAGAAGAAGAAGGAATTGAAAGGCTCTGTGCTGTAGTCCAGGTGTAAATTGGATACACATTAAATCAGGATTTGTTGATCATAGGCAATTGAGTTGGAATGCAAAAGTAGGAAACAGAGCAGAATCAAAGATTGTAGAAAAATTTGGCCCAAGATCAAGAAATGAAGCAGGAGAGTGATTAATTGAATTTTACACAACTAACAGTTTATTCATCACAAACATATTCTTTAAGCAACCAAAGACGTGACTGCATACATGAACATCATCTGCAAAAACAAGACCAGGAGCAGATTGTGGCACAGAACATGAACTGTAATATCAACAACATTAGAATAAAGCTAAAGAAGAATCACTAACAAACCACTATGCCAAAATACAACCTGAAGAACATCCATGTAAAATTTAAAGATAGCGTAAAAAATAAATTTGGACCATTAAGTTTAATTGGCCAGGAATAGGAAGAACACTAGACAGAAGCCAGAAACATTGTCAGGGAGGAATGCAAAAAGACATGACTTTTGACCAAAAAGCATGCAGTTAAGGACAGACAAGAAGCAAAAGTAAAAGGTGACAGCAGTAGAGTTAGAACCCTGAATGCAACTGTTCAGCAATGTGTATGAAGGGACAAGGAGAACTCGTATAATAAGCAGTGGAGAGAAACTGAAGATTAAAACAAAAGAAGAAGAACAAGATTCCTCTTCCACAAGATCTGAGAAATCAAAAGAAAGTTTAAACCAGGAGTGAGGATGTTCTATGACCAGCAGGGAAACGTACTACATGAGCAAGTACAAATAAAAAGATGATGGAAATAATGCATGGAAGAACTATGTGAAGTAACTATGTGAAAGAAATGAAAGGATGGTAGATTAATTCAAGAAAGAACCATTTGAAGATGAATCTCAAATTTCTAGAAGTGGAAGCTGCACTCAGTATACTTGGCATAAATTAATAACCAGGAAGCAATGGCATACCAATAGATCTGCTTCCAGCAAGAGAGACAGATCTCTCTAGTTCTAACTAAAACCTGCCAACAAATATAGAAAATAAGCATCTTTTTCAAGCTACAGAGAGAAATCCTCTTGGATTCTAACAAAAATCTGTCAGCAAATATAGAAAACAAAAGAATGGCCCATGGATTAGAAACACTCAGGATGTATTCTTGTCCCCAAGAAAGGGGATGCCAGAGATTGTAGCAACCACAAGATGATTGCATTAATCTCTCATGCAGGCAAAGTGATGCTCAAAATTAATGTCAAAGACTTTTGCCATAGGGGGAGCAAGAAATGCCAGATGTACAAACAGGGTTCAGAAAAAGAAGAGGCCCTAGGGATCAAATTGTAAACTTATGTTAGATAATGGAGCCCATCAAAGAATTCCAGAAAAAAATAAGCCTGTGCTTTATAAATTATAGCACAGCATGGATCGCTGTAATAAATAGATGTGCCACAACATTTGACTATACTGACACATAACCTGTATGCAGGACTAGAGGCTACTGTCAGGACAGAATATAGAGAAGTGGTTTCCAACTCACAAGGGGTGAGGCAAGGCTGCATTTTATCACCCTATCTGTTTAATTTATATGCTGAACATATATGTAAAACAGGATAATATATGGAGGAAGGAACTGTGAAAATTGGAGGAAGGAACATCAACAATTTAAGTTATGCAGATGACATGATATGACTAGCAGAAAAAAATAAAGACTTGTAATGACTACTGAAGAAATAAAGAAAAAAAGTGCAAAGGAAGGTTTACAGTTAAACATTAAGAAAACAAATTTTAAAATAGATAATGAAGACTTTGAAATAGTTAAAGATTTTCCATACCTTGGCTCAATAATTAATTGGAATGGGGACTGCAGTCAGGAAATCAGAAGGACTTGGAAGGGCAACTACAAAAGAACTGGGCCAGATCTTGAAGTGTAAAGATACATAATTGAATACTAAAGTTAGGATTATCCGTGCCATTGTGTTTCCAATTTCTATGTTCGGTTGTGAAAGATGGACAGTGAAGCAAGCTGATGGGGAGAAAATCAACTAATCTGAAATGTGGTGCTGGATAAGATTTCTATGAATACTGTGAATTGGTAAAAAGACAAATGAATGGATTATAGAGTAAATCAAGTTCAAGCTCTTCCTAGAAACCACAATGACTAAACAGAGACTGTTGTACTTCGGACATATCCTGAGGAGACGTGAATCAATATTGACTTGGTAGAGGGAATTGGAGGTCTGTCATTGGTAGAGTTATCATAAGTCGAAGTCAACTTGAGGTTGGCTAACAACAACATGTAAATATAACATAAAAATTCTATAGTACTAAAACACACAAATTCTTCTCCCGAACTCAACCTAGCATGAACACCACAGGAGAACCTACAGCTGACACATTTTAAAAGAAAGTTAACCTTTTAATTTTAAATAAATCTAAATCAATAAATCAATAAATCTAGATTTTAAATAAATCTAAACATTTGAAATTAAAAACTTCAAGAAGCACACAATAAAGAGGTTATACTGAGTATGATGAAAAAGTTCTGCTTCTCATTAATTCTCTCCCCTCTAAACTGAAAGAGCAGACAAAAGCGATTATGTTTCTTTTTTTTGTTCCTCAGACAATCACATGCGGGGAAAAAATACAGACAGGAAAAGAAAGAGTTTTGAGACTTGCACTTGTCTTGCATTTCCTTTGTTCCAAATACCACAACAAACTTCTTTTATCAGCTGAAGGCAACAACAACAACAAAACTAGTCAAACTGTAGGTTTATTTTAAACATCTGGAGAAATGTGTCAAGTTATGACTGGACTGTGACTGATCTTCCAGTGGCAAATGTCTTGACAAGTTGAGATTATGACTCCCAAGTACAGAATTCCAGGAACTAAGAGACACTTGATCAAAGTTGGGATTGTAAATGTACTGTTCTTTGTTGTTGTTGTGTGCCTTCAAGTTGTTTCCTGCTTATAGTGACCCTAAGGTGAACTTATCACAAGGTTTTCCAGGGCTGAGAGTACATGATGTACCTGAGGTCACCCAGTGGATTTCGACGGCCAAGGGGGGAATCAAACCCTGGTCTCCAGAGATGTAGTCTAATGTTCAAACCACTGCACCTCACTGGTTTTCATCAATCATGTATCAGATATCTTAAGAGAAATCGCAAACCGTTAGAAAGACATCAAAACTAGGGGTTAACACCACAGGTTCCATAAGCTAATTATAATAAATTTAATCTTTGGCCTGAAGCTACTGCTAATCAACACTGTTGAGTGCATGAAGTTCTAGCATGATGAAAAGGGGCAAATCTATATTGTAAAGCAGCGATATGGAACTTCTGACCTGCCGGCCACTTGTGGCCCCTGGGGTTTCCCCATAGGCCTTATTTCACAGCCCCTTCTCCTCCTCTTCTAGTGCTATGCAGGAATCTGATTAATGATAACAGCTGTGTCTCCCCTCTTCAGCACTGAAGGATAACCTCTTTCAGCCTAGTGCAAAAAACTATCTTCTATCAATGACTGAAAGTAAAGGGGAATTTAAAGGAATTCAGGCCTAAAACATCAGTCTAAAACAAAGGCTGAATCTCCATTTTTGTTTGTAAGTATGTTACAATCCAATTGTAACACAGAGATTCACTATTGTTGGTTGTGTATAGCAGGCATTGGGACATTGTCAAGCACAATCTGAAACACATCACCTGACAGGGCTTATTTGTACAAAGTCATTTGGATGTTTGTAACATCCCTCTTCCTCACTTAATTTTATGACATGGACAGGGCTGTGGCTATGGGAGAGGGGATGAGGGCACTGCTCCTCAGAGGTGTATCTAGGGCGGGGCAAGTAGGTTACCCGCCCTGGGTGCCAGTGCCAGAGGGATGCAAAAAAGCAGTTCTGGAACTGGTGGAAAAGGAAGCAGCCGTGCAGGTAGGCATGCTGGCCCTAGGCGCTATTTACGCTAGATATGCCTCTGCTGCAACTTCAAATAATTCTGCCTTGGTGAAATTTCCCTTCATTTCCCAAATTTCTAGCATTGCAGACAGACACTGGAAATCATAAGTACCCTAGAACTCTTAAATTTACGGTGTCTGCATTCCCCCCCTTGCTTGACCATCCCTTTTTCTTTGGATGCTTAAACTCCATGTCTAAATGCTAAAGTTTTAAGTTACACCATGGTAGAAATTTGGGGACGGAAGGAAATGTTAATTTGGTGTCAAAATTCTTACGGGGGAGCCAATGTTGTCATTCTGGCCCCCTCCAGCTACACCCCCTGGATTTTGACCATGCAGACCTAATGAGTTCCAGCAGCAGCCTATGACGAAAACCCTTTCGCTCGCCCCTTAGACCCTCTCTTAAGAAGAGACCTCGGGATATGAAAAGCTGGCACATTTGTGTGACCTCTGACCGGGCCCCTCCCTAAACTGCAAACCCCAGAATTCCATAGGATGCTGAAAGTGGAATAATCGCGCTATAAGAGTCTAGCGCGGAAATGGACTAAGAGTTTTAAAATAAAGCGGGACAGCAGCATAGCCAGCGCTGCCTCCCACGGCGACCACCCCCAGCGACGCTCGAGCTTTCGCCGTTTCCCGCACAATTTAGCTCTTTGAAGATGGGGGTCCTTCCATTTTGACATCTAGCCGAGTGCCTGATTCTAAGGAACCGCGTGTCCCGGATTGAAGCCCCGGATTCCACAAGAGACCGGGCCAGTTCCGCTTCTCCTGAGAGATGGTATGAGGGGGAAGGGAGCGTCGGGAACTCGGTTTCAAGAGTCTGAGGGAAACGTGTAAGCCTTACAGGCAGTCTAGAGGACAGCCCTAGTGGCCGGGAAGGAAACGTGCCTGTTCGTGGGCAAAAACACGGATTTAAAAAAATCGAGAGTCACACGAGAGCCCAGCGCGTACCTTTTGATCCAGCTCCCCCACCCGTTAACCCTGAGATGAAACTGAGAGCCCTTTGGAAAAAAGCGTGCGAAATCTGTGTTCTTAGCATAGAGGTGGCTGGGTGGGCGAACCACCTCCGCCCTTTCCCCCCCTTAGCAGTAAAGGTAGTAGTTACTGCCCTGAGTTCTTACATTGTGCGACGAATCTGAATTCGATTCGGGTTTTTGTTGGAGAATTTTGACCATCTGAAAACAAAACGCGTTTGCCTGTGGGGAACCAGAGCGTGAGCTTTTTGCTTGCAGTGAAAGACTCGATCTTGGCTGTGACAGGAACTGTTTAGGTAGACTGATCTTCGTTGCCATTTATGGGGTCTATTACAGGGCGGATGGGTTGGAGGGAAAGCGAAACCGGCGCCAATCCTGTCTCGACCGCGGTACTGACGATGGATTACTCTGAAGGAGGGTAGTTATCCGCCTCTCTCTGCTTATGTCAGGATAATGGGCATTGGCTATAGTTTTTACAACCCGATTTTAATTTTTTTTTAAAGTCCCCCTTTTTCACGAAACAAAACATGATTTGCAGACAACCACACAGTTGCCTCTGTTGCTCCATTTTGCTTGGGACGCGAGACACACCACTACAAAATTACATGGCGTTGCTAGGGAAAGAATCCCGGATTTCTCCATGGCGCTCCTCCCTTAGGTTCTGAGGAAGCAGCAAACAGAAAAAGAAAATCAAGGAAAAGGGCGAGAGGCTCTAAGAGTTTCCTATCTCTACAGCGGGAACGAGAGTGGGAGCGCGAGCGGGGTCCTTGCCTCGGCGTGCGCGCGGGGGCATGTCGAGGATGGTGATTGGCTGGCTGGCGTCCCGGCCTCTTCGCGCGAGGGAGGAAGGCGCTGCCGGAGGGGCGCGCGGACGGGCCGCGGGCAGTGGCGGCGGCGCCTCGCTGGGCGGGATGGAGGAGGTGGACGTGGAGCCTTCGGTGACTGTGCGTTGTGGGGCCGCCGGGAAGCGGCACGATTGTTTGCCGAGGGAGGGGGGCGGTCGTGGAAATATAAAAGGTCGTGGCGGGGAGTGGGATCCAGTCCAGGAAAGGGTCTGCGTGCGAGTTTGAGACCCGGCGGGGAAGGGGGATTCCCTCCGGTGGGGCTCGAAGGCTTTGCTCTGGGTTCTCAAGGAGAAAGTTCGCAGTGGCAACTGGCGTTTCGTAAAAAAGTGGGCGCTGGGACTGGCTTGGAGCAGACCGCGCATTCTGTACACACGCCAAGCTTTTGGCGGAGAGTAACGCTCGATGGGACCCAAAGTAAGAAAGCGCGCTGTAGTGATTTGAATGTTGGGCTAGGACTTCGGGAGAGCAGGAGTCCGATCCCCGTTGAGCCATGAACAGCCACGAGATGGCTCTGGGGAGGCCACACTCTCTCAGCCTCAGAGCAAGGCTGTGGCATACCTCTTCTGAACAGACCTGGCCGAGAACACCCCACGTAGGTTCCCTTTAGGGTGCCATAAGGTGGGCACAATTTGAAGGCAGGTGACAACAAACCGACAGTTTTTAAAAACGTTCTTTTTGTTAGGTTTTTTTTCTGAATGTACAGTTTCATTCATCTGCCCTACCTACACCCAACACTTTTATATGAAGATATTACAAGAAATGAGCACATGAGTAAGATGGTGCGTTACAATGAACCATAAAAGCTAAACACATAAAGAACAGAAATACAAATGGTGATTGAAATAAGAAGTTAACCAAAGCAGATATAATGAAAATAACATCCGTTTTACTTTTATTCTGCCTTTCCCCCCAAGGAACTGAAGGTAGTATGCTTGTTTTTCTTCCCATCCCATCTCATCCTAACAACAGCCCTGTAAGATAGCTTAGGCTAAGAAGGAGTCTTTCTGATCCATAGTCAAACAGTTGATTTAGTGGTTGAGTGCAAGTGTGAACCTTTCCCACTTCTCAGCAGCTTTTGATACCATGGACTGTGGTATCTTTCCTATCTTCCTTGCTGGGATGGCACTTGGAGGCATTGTTCTATGGTGCCTCTATTCCCTTCTGGAGCAGTATCCCTCAGTATCCACTTTTGTCCTCTGCTGTATATGAAACTTCTGTGAGAGCCTGTCTGGAGTTTTGGGATCCATTGCCACCAGTATGCTAATAGCACCTAGCTCTTTATCTGTTTTCCATCTAATTCCAGGGAGCTAGTTTCAGTTTTAAACTGATGTTTGTTGTGGATAATGGACTGTAAGGGGGCCAACAAATTGAAGTTTAATCAAGACAAGAGAGAGGTGTTCCAGTTCAAATGATGCAGAGATTAGGTAATAAGGATTCAACCTGCTAAATAGGGTTGCACTTCCCTTGAAGATACAGGCCTGCATTTTGGGTGGCTACGGTCCTCAACTGGATGTTCTGATTTTCAGTAGTGGACAAGAATGCATATGAACATTTAAGACTAGTGTACTGACAGTACTTGTCCCTGGACGTGCTGAGATGAATGCTTTAGTTGCATCCCATTTGGGTTACTGTAATCTGCTCTGTGTAGGGCTCCCTTTGGAAAATATTTGGAAATTACAGCAGGTTGAAAGAACTTCAGCCAGATCATTAACAGACTGGTTACTGGGAGCACAAGTTTCCCTTGTTACAACAGCTGTGAATCTGTTTCTGAGCTGCCTTGGGTACTGGTTAGCTGAAGGATTGTATCTTCCCATATGAGCCTTTCTGATCTGCATGATTTTCAAAGGAGACCCATCTTTTGGTCCTCCTTCACAGGCACATTTGTGTAAGAACATTGGAGAAGGCATTCTTAGTGGCTTCTCCCAGCTCCAGAAGGCACTTGAAAGTAACGTTATGCTGGTACCCTCCTTGCTGTCCTTCTGTCAGCAGGTGAAAACTTTTCCATTCCAGTGACCTTTGGGAACTTACTGCAGGGACTTTAGTCTATCGTTCTACTGATTTTTGTATTTTTTTCTGTATCTGTTTTAAATTATTTTAATTCTATGGATACTTTAATTTAACAGTAACTTTTTGTATGTTTGTTTCTATGTTTTTATCTGTACCTGCTTTAATTTTTGTAAGCTGCCTTGTATCTTGCTTTTGGGGGGAAATGGGCAGTTGATGACGACAACGATGGTGATGGTATCAACATAATGAATTCATAATAATACAAAGCTGAATACTTAGGATTTTTTTTCCTGATTATCCAAGGATTGAAATGAGGACAAAAGCAAGATACTCCTAATTTTGGAATATCCTTCTGAATCATGACAAATGGGAAAGAGAATCTAGGCAGCACTTGCACAAAAAGCCCATTAAAAACAAGTGGTAACTCTTAAGCTCTGGATGAGGCTCATGCTGTGTTGGGGATTTGACAGCAATTCCAAAGAAATGGGGTCCCATATATGGCAGATGGTGAGAGATGAATGACACAGGAAAATAATTTTATGCTGGGATAGGAATGTTTGTTTCTCTTAATAAACTAAGTTCAGTTAACACATGTGTGAGCTTGTGCCATCTAGCCATATGTCAGCCTTGCAAATGTCTGCTTGATCCATCCCCTGATACCTGTGAGTGCAGCAGGGTGGGCAACGGTTGGGGTTGGGGTGTCATTGACCTCCCAAGAGACCTTGAGGGGCTGTACCTGCACCATACCCTCTGTAAGAAAAGAAAAGCAATTTCGCCCCCAAATATCCCTCATAGCCCTCCAAGGCGCATGGAGAGCTTTTTTGCAACCTCTGAGCCATTTTAAGCCCAGAATAGGTCCTTTTCTTAAGCTTTAAAAACAGATCTCTCTTGATGCTGCCCACCCTGATGTACAGCTGCTTCTTTGGCAGATATTTGCACTGTATTTATAGCTATGAAAGGACCAGCTTACAGCCTCTTGGGTGTGTGTGTGTGTTCAGCACAGTAATGTTCAAGTACTGATTGAATGCGTAAGATCTTCTTCTTAAGAAGTGTTTCTTCCTTCCAGATTTTGTTGCTGTTAATGTATGTAATTCCAGTACTTTTAAAAAGTGTACTTTGCATGTAAATGTCTTTTGGTTTAAGCAACGTCACCATGTTTGCCTGTGCCATTCTCTCCTTTTCTTTAAAAAACAGCTGATTCCTGAAATGAACTCTGACAAGAAACAGTTATGCTTTGATTGGGGACCTGGGGAGATGCTGGTGTGTGAAACCTTGTTTGGATCTGCAGGTTGGCACCATGTTATTATTTTGCATGCTTTTGTTAGGTTTTACAAATTCATGGTAGTGAATAGACTGCAACGGTGAGATTTATTTTTTTGTTTGGATGGAGAGCTTGATGGGGTTTCAGGAGATTTATAGGGAGTTCTCTTCTTAGTGATTCAAAGGCATGGCTGGAGTGCTGTCTCTAGGTTGGCTAGGTCTGATCAACACCAGGATGGGAGACTTTTTGAGAATTCCGTGTAGTTGCTCACAGCACATCTGGAAGCATATAAGGTTTCTTCAGTAGATAAACAATTATGTAAAGGACTTTGCTTAAAAAATCCTTAAGAGTTGCTGTTAAAGTGTTCACAAACACGACTTCCTCTGCCCATGGAAATGTTCATACCAGTTATTACTTTAGTAAGACATTTATGAAGTGAGGCAACCCCCCAGATTGTTTGGTCCCAAGTTGTTTTATTATGACTGATACAGAAATGTCAGATTCTTGAATCTGGCCAAGTTGCGCACTGACAATCAGAATGAATCCTTCAACACAGGCCTTAGGTCCAGTTGGTTACCCCCTTCTGTCAGTAGATGAGCAGCTGCACCCTGCACCAGCTGCAGCTTCTGGACTATTTCAATGGCTGACTCACACAGAAGGTATTGTTGTAGTCTAGTCTTGAAGTTAGTAGAGCCTGGATGACCATGGTCAAGTTGAACCGTCTGAAGCTCCCCCCAGCTGCAAAGATCTCTGGGGCTTCAAACAACAACAGTGAATGCAGAAATGCACCCCAGCCTCCGTACCTGCTTTTTCAGAGCAGGTGGTTCACCTGTCTTTTGGGTATGGGAACCACTCACACGCAGTACCTCCATCTTGCCAGAATTCAAGGCTGCTCCAGTTTATTTGCCTGTGTTCAGTCTATCCCTGCATCTAGTCACAGTTCCAGGGCTTGCATGTCCTCACCTGGTTGAGATATCAAGGAGAAATATTCTTGGGTGTCATCAGAATGCTGATGATCTCGTGCTCCAATTTTTTAAAATATTCATTCTGAGTGGATTTATTCAGATACATATGCATATGTGCCAAGATAATCTCAAGAGTGTTTGTTGTGTACCTTCAAGTCGTTTCTGACTTATGCCAACCCTAAGGCAAACCTATCCTGAGGTTTTCTTGGCACAGTTTGTTCTGAGGGGGGTTTGCCTTTCCCTTCTGAGGCTGAGAGAGTGTGATTTGCCCAGTAGATTTCCATGGCTAAGTGTGGATTTGAACCCTGGTCTGCAGAATCATAGTCCAATGCTCAAACCACACTGGCCCTCTTTTACAATATTTACTGTGGCTTACCTAAGAAGAATGACATTTTTTTAATTTCCCTTATAATTTATTAATTTCTGGCTTCATTTTTACACTGAAACATCTCTGGTCTGTTTCAGAAAAAAAAGAGAAAAGTCCAGGCTGTCCCTATGTCTACATTATTCGCAAAGATCAAGACGTGTACTCTCAGACGTTGAGAAAGCTTTTCAATGAATCACATGGGATCTTTATTGGACTCCAGAAGGATGAGAAAGAAAAGGCTGGGAAATCTAGGACTGCTCAGTAAGTGGTCTTCAAGATCTTGATTCTGTAGAACTGCGTAAACAGGATCAGGGGTCTGTAATAAATCATCACTCGTTTGGCAATCTAAATTACTACTGGTTTGCTTACATTTAAGTTTGACTACATTTGCTGAGATGTATTCCCAGGTGGGTGCATACAGACTTGCAGCCTCAGAATAGTATCAGTTTGTTTGATCTCAGTGTGTACCTTTGTTCTTCTGTGTCATTTTTGTTTTGAATGTGTGTTCATTTGCTACCATAAAAGGAGAAAGCAAACATCCATAAAACAAAATAAGCTACGCTGGTCCGTAAGAAAATCCAGATGGGCAGTATCATCATTGGGACCAGTAGATATCTGTGTGAGGCTTGGGGATATAATTGTAGCAATTGAATACAAGGTTACTTCACCCTTCTGTTGAAACACATGGAGTATGGCAAGATAATCTTCATTTTTTTTTTTTTTGAAAACCCAATTCTAATTATGCTTTTCTACTTTTGAAAGATTGGTTCGAGTGAGCAAAAACTACCGCTCAGTTATAAGAGCCTGCATGGAAGATTCACATCAGATGGCTAGTAAGTTGTTCTACACTATTAACCTGAAACTTACTGGTCTTGAAGTCCAAGGTACAACATTTTAGAGATAATTGGAATAGCTTGTGAAATTGAACTGGTGTCTTGCGGAAGTTGTCTATTTGTAAATCTCTTGGTTTAAGATTGGATTTCAGTATTACTTCAGTTGATTGAAGTGAGGTTGGCCTATACAGGCATAGCATTAGCTATTGTAGCCTGTTGAATGTAGCTTATTAAGATGGGGGCTATGTAACTACACAAAAAATGTTTCTCTTCAGCAAAGATGGGAAAAGAATGGCCCATGCATACGGCCTCCTGTAGGCTGTTTCTCTGGTTTCCTGTGGGGCCCAAAATTTCTTATGGAAAAAAAAATTCAAAATTATCCCTCTTGCTCCTCAGAGAGAACCGGAGGAATTTCTGAGTACTTTTTTTTAAGTAAAGTAGACAGATCAAAAATTAATGACCAATCCTGTTCTAAAGTGTGGTAGATCTGGATAAAATTGTTTTCTGGCTCAGTGAGTTTGCAAGGAAGAGGACATCTTGACTTCTGTATTTTTTTTCTTTTGCAAGTTTCCACACGGGACCCAGTAATGCACTTGTATCACAGTACACAGGTAACTGAAATATTTTTTTGCATTATGCTTGTTACTGAATTCCCGCTGTAGCATGTTCTGTGTATTTACTATGCTGATTGACTTTTTGGATTCTGTTGGACTATTGATTATTAATCTCATTGGAGTAGACAGAATTAGAAAATTACCTTAAAAAGATATGCTTGTTGCATAATCTGTCTGCTCTTTTATGAATGGTACGTAAAATTTTTCATCAAGACAAGGTTATTGTTATAATACAATAACAAAACAATCTCTTAGTCCGTCCAAATTCTTCTTCATCTGACATTTCGAGTGATGAAAGCCTTTTTTAAAGTATCTGATTCAGCATGTATCTCATTCTGAAAACTGAGCTCTTAAAACCTACATTGCATTCTTGTGAGAACATTGCATTCGTGTGAGAACACTAAAACAACCTTTAGAGAAGGAGTTGGAGTGGAGAAGTAGTGGGAGATGAAGATTGTTTAATTCTTCCCCACTTCCCAGTTCTTCATTCACAGCTGTGGGGTAACGGGTAAGTGTGTACCCTTCCACACATGGATCTGGAGCCTTGTAGGGTGAAAAAGTGGGTTGGGGAGGGGCAGTTGATGATAAAGTTAAGTCTTCCTTTTCTATTGTTCCAAATTTCATTCCTGAAGCCAATTTTCCCTAGTGAAAGCAGCTGTTGGTCTTTTGCTTCATATTTGTGTCTCTAATGTTAATTTCTGCCCTGAACTAACAGTACTGGTAGAATTTTTCTAGAAGGAAGTACTGTGGAGAGCCTTTTTGCTGTCAGTGGCTTATAAACAATTGTTTTCAGTCAATTGTAATCTCAAATCTGAGAATACTTGTATTTCAAGAGTTATGTTACAGCCTGTACTGTAGGGTTCATAGGTTGTGCACATAATACAATCCCTATGGTTACTGGGCTGTATCCACCACTAGAGTTCCACTTGAGCTGGAGCAGAACCCAATGTAAGTGGGAGAAGCAGTCTCCTCTTTCCTGCCGTAGGACCCCCTCTGCCAGTTCTGAAGGGCTGGGAGGGAAAAAAAGAAAAAGCAAGTATTTGAAGAAAGTGCGAGATTGCTGTGAAAGGAAGGAGCTGAAAATTCTGATGTTACCATAAGTGTCACATTAGATTTAGGTGTATTTTTAAAACTTGGGAGAATTTATCCCAGTTTTTTTTAAACAGAAAAAGAAAAAAAATGTGATATATTATGGTGAAATCTGTTTCAAAGCAGTTCTTTGACTTTTGTACCCTTTTTTTTTGTATGTTACCATGTTCAGAGGTCCACAAATGTTTCCTTCCTTTCCTTTCATTCTCTTCTCAAGAAGTGGTAGTGGAGGGGTTCCAACATTAAATTGAGCTTGAAATGGCATAAAGAACAGCACGCAAGGCTGGACACAAGACTAGCTGCAGGGGAGGGCAGGGATATCCTAGGTGCATGAGCACCAGAGTGAAGAGGAACACTTGCCAACGTTAGTGAAATGTGGATACTTGACCACAAGTGCTGATTGTCCTCAGCTCTGAAACTTTCTGAATCCTGACACCTGTCTTATAAAAATAATAATCTAATGTTTTAACAACAAATTCTTTCTTCCCACTAAAACTCTTGAGCAGTGTTACGCAATTTGACTGCTGATAATACTACTACTTACCCAGTCTTCAAACTCAAAACATTATTGCCCTTATGTTAGTGTCCATTTTTTCCCAGGTCTCTATTCTGTCTGCAATGGAATTGATCTGGAATCTATGTGAAATCGTGTTTATTGAAGCGGCACCAGGTAACAACTGGACAATAATGAGTCAAATTGTGGCATAGTTAGATATTCTGTACTGCTTTGACTTTTTCTTTAGCTGGTGTAAAATCACTTTTGATAAGACAGACTGTTTACAAGGAAATTGCTGTATGTATGTTTCTCAGCCCCACCTTGGCTTCAGGTTACAGCTCTGATCTTTAAGGATTCACACCCTTTGCAGATCTTACGGGGAGACTAAATGGATGAAGGGACTCCTATGATCTCTGGCCAGCTCTAACTCTTGCAGCTCAAGTTGTGCAGTTGGAGTTTTCTGCAGTGCTGTGGCTACCAGCTGTCTTGCCTTGTGGTTACCTGTTACAAACAAATCAGAATAGTACCATCATAATTTATGTGTCTTCAGACCTACTGTATGAGGGTCTGAATTTTCTGTGTGAGAAATGCATCATTATCATCCTCCTCCTCCTCCTTGGAGTTGTCTCTAGTGAGCCAACATGAATCAACGTGACAAAGAGTGACATTTTCCAAGAATAGTAGGTAAGACAGAACAGTTTATAGAAATATTTCCTTTTTTCCCAGCTGGTCCTCTCCTGTGTCATCTCCTTGACTGGGTTCGTCTTCATGTGTGTGATGTAGACAACATGGTGTGTGAGGTTCTGAGGAGTGAAACCCCAGCAAAACATGAAAACTTCTGGAACGTGGTAAGTGAGAAATTTTGTTGTCCAGAAACTATGTGTGTTTGCCTTCTATGCTTTGCTTGGAAGGCTGTCCAGCTGAGCTCAGTATAGAAGATTTTTGAGAGTGATCTCTCTTAAAGGAGTGAGATCCTTTGAGTTTATATCAGACTGACTCAGCTAGAGGAAGGAAGTGGTGTTTGAACTATCTGTAAATGTGAATGAGAAGTCATGTATCAAGCGTTACTGTGACCTGCTGTTTTGTGAGCATATTGCATAAAAATAAATTTGAACGACTGAGTGTAGAACTTTGGTTTGCAGCTCTGTGACTACCATACAGTTAGCCCTCCACATTTGCAGGTTTCACTTTTGCAGATTTGATTATTCACGGATAATTTGCTGTCGCCTCTGCTGCTGCCCTATGCCATTTTTAATAGGGACTGCAAGCCTCCTGAGACTGAGAAACTGTGAATGAGGCTTATAAGTCCCTATTAAAAATGGCATGGGGCAGAAGTGGAGGTGGCAGTAAGACCCACCTGCCACCTACTTCTGCATTGTGAAGGAACCCTGATACCTCAAAGGGATCCACGGTGGGTTGACAATGGGTGATCATACTTTTTTGTGTGTTAAATAGGGTTTGGGAGGGCCTAGAGTTATTCACGGTTTTTCCACTTTCATGAGGGTCCTGTGCCCCCTAACCCTAGCAAATGTGGAGGGATGACTGTATATGTAAAGCCAACATGCGTGGTGAAAGTACATTTATGAGTGTTATAACAGTTACAGGCATCATTTACAGGTACAGCCAGTGACAACGGCTTTTCAGCCATCATGTGGTTGTTTACATCAGTGCAACCTTATGTGCTTGATAGAATTAATTAGTGCTAACTGCCATGTTTAAGATGCTGCTCTGTCCATTTTGTTCTGAGCCACCACATATGTCACTGCAGCTGTATACATACAGATTTGGGTGTTACTATTTGTAGGTAGGTGATATCACTGGTTTCATTCCATACTTGATTACAACACATCTTATTCTGTTGTAGGTGACTATCTTTGTACTTCAGGGTCGGATGGATGAGGCTCGACAACTACTCTCTAAGGAAGCCAGTACAAATCCCACCTCAGCAGGCATGTGCAAAATTTTGGATGAGCTGATGAAGAAGATGCCTGTTCCCAGTGTATGTAGGCTGTAGCTGTCTCATACAGTTCTGGCCAGGGGCATGAATGATCAGTTCACAGTAGCGCTTCCTTTTCCTTTTCCTATATGAGGCTGCTTTATTTGCGATTCTGACTATTGACCCAGTTCTATTGACTGGCAGGAATTCTTCAAGGTCTCCAGTAAACATTTTTGCCTACCACACTACCTGGGATGGTTTTAAATTTGAGGCGATTGCAATTTAAATTAGAACATTCTGCACTCAGAGCATGTATCCTGTTGCTGGCACGTGAAGTAACAATGATGAATAGTTCATTCTTTTTTGTTCTGGTTTCTTTGATATAAAAATATGCTTCTTTTTCTGTTGGCGGAGTAGTCTTTTAAACATTTTTGATACTGCTTCAAAAAAAAAGTCTTGCTTCTTATGTTCAGCTATGGTTGTAAAGACATATCTATGGGAAGAAGTTCCATTAAAACCAGTGAAATTCTGAGGAAGGAGGCCTTAGACGTAGTTTTACTCTAGAGTTTCACTTTCTGCACCTGTTCCATGAGATAAAAACAGGAAATGAAAATGTGAAGTCGAAGGCTTTCACAGCCGGAATCCATAGGTTGTTGTGAGTTTTCTGGGCTTTGAGGCCATGTTCTATTAGTATTTGCTCCTGACGTTTTGCCTCCAGGCAAATACTATAGAAAATGAAAATGTTTTCTGTTTCCTTGAAAGTTGTTTGAAGGTCCTGTCTGTCATAATGAATTTTAAGGTTGGTTCCCAAGGGGAAAAAATGTTGCTGCCCATGTATCCCTTTCCAGCTTGGCAACACCCAGACTTTGACAGAGCTGGAGCTGAAATGGCAGCATTGGCACGAGGAATGTCAGCGGTTCTTGAAAGACGGCACATTTGCTTCCAACCCTCACATGGAAACCCTTTGCAAGGTGCGTAGAATGTGAGAATGAAGGATTCTGGGTGAGACAGTGATGGGTTTAAAGCACTTGGAGCACTCCTTCTGTAATGATGCTGTCATCGAGAAGCATCCAAGGAACATAATTTGGGGCAAAACCCTCCTTTCTGCCCTCTTTTCTTTCATTGTGTGATTTTTAAGGACGCCACTGATGCCAGAGCATCGGTGTCTTGATTTCACTCATTTGTTAGAGTGATAAACCCCGTGAAATGACTGGGGCTGAATATCTTTTGTGTGATGATGACTATTTTGGTCCATGTTTTGAAAATGAAGGAGTAAAAGTCTCTGAGGGATGACCTGTGTGTAGCATTGCACAAACTGTGCTCCTGAAGCTAAACATTGAGAAGAAATTATGTTCCAATATGTAGGAATTTGTACCTGTTCTTTAAATGATCATCTCTGCTGTGTGGCCTATTTGATCATGGGTATGGAATTTGATCATGGGTATGGAATTTGCACAATAGCAGGAGCAAGCATAGTTGCTCTCCATTTTGTATTGTATGCACATTGATGAGGCATATTAGTGTATATGTTGTGGGATTTTTTTTCTTTTCCCACTCTAGGAGCACTAAGCAGAAAGTGCCCATGACATTCACAATGACGTATCCTTCCCTAAAGCAGTGTTTGTTGCTGATAAAATGCTGCTGTTTATCTAGCTGGTGCATCTGGTGTAACCTGTGATATTGTGCAGAGCAAAGATTGGGAGGAACACTTGGACCTCCAGATGGTTGGGACTATGTCTCCCATAATCCTTCATCATTGGCCATGCAGCCTGGGACTTGTGGGATTTGAAGTCTAAAACATCTGGAGAGCTGAGCTGAAGGTTCCCCACTCCAGTGTAGAATACATCTGTGTGAATGTCACTGGCACCTCCTGGTTATTGCTCGTAATACCACTGATAATGTGTGACACCATCTTCCTTTCTGACTCATGTCTGTGCCATTTTTTCGTCTTGAGAGGCTCTGGAGCACTCATACCTTTTTCTTAGGTCACTGGGAATTGGCAGAGTGGACATAGTGAATATTAATAAATTTACTGTTTTAGTTTTGTGAATTTTAAAAAGCTATGTACTCCATCATTGGGGAATAGGAGAGGACAGAATGTAGGGTGAAGCTTTGAAACAAAGAGAGCTAGTTGATGAATGTGATGACTGTTCTCACACATTGCATGGGTACAAGAACATGTCAGGAGGAGTTATTTGGGAAAGGCTAGGACAACAAAATACACAGTGCCTCCAGCACATGAAATTTTTTGAATCAAAAGATCAGAGTAGTGTTCTGTAGAGACTCTTGTAGGGAACTTATAGGGTTTTTTTGCTTTTGCAATTAGATTCTACTGGGAGATGAGAAAACCATGTTAGAGAAGAAAGACCTCATGACGACTTGGTACCACTTTCTGGTAACGCGCCTGCTGTACTGTCATCCTACTGTGAAGCACGTGGAACTCCATCTCTTTGCCCAGGTGACTGAGGAAATTCCTCTTCCAACCAGCTGCAGTCTTGCTGCCACCCAAGCAAAAAAGCAACTGGTCGTGCTATTCTGTTTGCTTTGTTTCTGCCTTCTCATGACATTGAGAGTAGAAAGGGATGATGCCATCTTAGAGGCACAGGATTGCAGGGAGTGTGCAGGGTTGTTGTCTCCTCTTGCCCTCAGTAAAGCTTATTTTGCATCAAAATCCAACATACCAAATTAGAGCTATCAGCCCATGTTAAGCCTCACCTAATCTTAATTTGGGAAACTCAAATGCCTCTGTCATTTTGCTGTTGACAGTAAATGGGCAACTCAGTCTATGAAAAAGGACCTAGTGGCACCTTGAAGAGTAAAACCTGTTATAAAGCATAAGCTTTTGTGGACTGGAGCTCATGTCATAAGATGCAAGTCTAGGAAAGTGTTGACAGGACATTTTAAGTAAACTGTTCAGCTTACATAGGCCAGATAGCGGTTGTACATTTAAAAAGATATTTTAAGACATTTCAGAGAGTGTTTTTATGTCATTCTCTTAGAAATTCTAGGGAATTTTTAAATAACAACCCTAACAAGTAATATTCTAAAATGTTTTATTTTTCAAAATTTCAGTGACTAATGATAATAAAGTCTTACACATAAACTGGAATATGTAATAAGAATGAATACTTTTTAAAAAGTAACTTTCCATGCTCTGCCTTTGACTGTGTTGGCTATGGCTGAGTGAATTTGCAGTCTGACAGCATTTTCAGGGCCACATGTTCTCCATGCCCACTTTACTAAGGTAGAGAGAGAGAATCCTGTTTGACACTTCTGAGTACATGTTTGTTCTTAGGTAGCCTCTCTGCCAGATGGCTTTTAATGGCATAACCAAAGGTTGATGGTGTGTGGCACACATTCTTGGCACTGAGCATATCTTACCTTCTTTGTGTATTCAACAGTCCAGCCTGGACCTGTTCCTGGGAGGTGAAAGCAGTCCTGAGCCTTTGGATAGTATCTTACTGGCAGCCTTTGAATTTGATATCCATCAAGTGATTAAAGAATGCAGGTAACCTGCTTTATAGCGGCTTCTTCTATCAGCTTTATTTTAAGGGACAAAGGAATTTTTGTAAACATAGTGGGTATGTAAGGGGAAAAAAAGAAAATAAAACCAGTTTGAAACCAAAATGTGTTAGCACAAACAACCAAAGAATCAATGTGTAATAGTTTGCTGAATTGGGTGGAGAGAAAGTTGCTGTTCGTCTGATAAAAGTTATTTTGGGGTGTGTTAATTAAAATCTTATCTCCTCCCTTTCATTCCTTGTATCTGCAGCATTGCCCTGAGCAACTGGTGGTTTGTAGCTCATTTGACAGACCTGCTGGATCACTGCAATCTCCTCCAGTCTCATAATCTTTAGTAAGTTGTCTTCCTTTGTTGGGGTTTTTTGTCTGTTCTGCTGCCAGGTAGGGCTCTTGAGAGGTTCCTTGTGGTCTTATGGTGACTAGCAATAAAAGCAAACATGTTTGCTATTAGGAAGCATTCACCGGGATGACTGTGGTATTACCAACTCCTAGAACTGTCTGAATTTTTAATACCTTTGGTAGGTTTTTACAGTTTCTTAGTTTGACTTCTTTTTAACAGAATGTTTATATGAAGCACTTCAGAGTGCTTGAATATTTCATATACATTATCTGTACAGTTCTAAAACAGTTCTGTAAGATGGTTCAGTATTATCAGTGCTATTTTAGAGATTTCAGACTGCAGTCAAGAGAGCAGTAACTTGCCTAATGCCTCTTGCATTCACTGGCTTGACATTTGAATTGGAGACTTCCAGTTCACAAACATGGTCACTGCCCTCCAGCACAGTGGGTAGGAATTGTGTGGCTCTTCAGACCTTATTGAACTGCGACTCCTATTCTGGCTAGGGCTGCTGGAAGCTGCAGTTCAACAATGTTTGGAGGACTGCACAATTTCCACCCCTGTTGTGCCTGCTCTTTGGGACAAAGTACAACTGTGTTTATTCTGCTTAAAAAAAGTTCTTCATGAAACAAAATGGAAAAAAAAAGTTTTGTAGTAATGGCTAGCTTTAGTTCAGTTTGGTTTCACATATTATTGGTGAAATGAGAATATGAATCAGATAACCAATTCAGATATGATTGTGATAGAAGAGGAAACTGGGAGTTGACTTTTCCCATAAAAATAGTGTACCTGGAATGGCAATATGTTAATAGGAAGCTTATTACGATGTGTTCTTCTTTTAGTTTTGGTTCCAATATGCGTGAATACCTCCTGCTGGAATATGCTTCTGGACTCTTTTCCCACCACAGGTAACAATCTTTTTTGTTTAAAATGTGCTAGAATGCTTTTCTTCTCACTTATAGTGCTCTATTTAGTTATACCCAAGTGGTTTCTAGATAAGGAGTGAAACCCAAAGAAGATGTATATTAAAGGTCTCCCCCTGTGTTATAATGATATTACCTTGAGCATCAACATGTTTTACCCACAGGTGCTCTTTCCCTTGCCAGCTACTTGTGGAACATGCTGCATTGCAGATTGCTTAGAACTCATGATGCTCCTGAGATAAGGGAATCCTAGTAGAGGAGAGTGAAGTAAAAAGTTTGATGTTTTGACAGTCCAGGCAACACAAATGAGTGTGGATGGGATGGGGTGGGCTAGTAGTGTTTCCCATTGAGCCCAAGGTGTTTCGTAATCCTAATCTCTTGATGCCCAAACATCATGAAAGAATATGGGAAGCTTGCTGAAGTTCCCAGGCAACTCATGTTACTGAGAAATCTTAACTGGTGAAAACCTCCTGACCATAATTGCTCTGATTTAGTTTCACATTATTTATAACTAAGTCCCATTGAAACAAATGCTTTAAGTTATTACTTGGTTAAGTTCCATTTGTTTGATGGGACATACGTATAACTGTCATTTCTTGGATGGAGCCATTAATTTTACATTTCAGGATTTAAACATTTACCACAGAAACAGGCTTTTGTGATTCCCAACTGGCTTTTGATTTCTCTCGGGTATATCGGGGAACGTAATGCTATCAAAGCTTACTGTTTTTGTAACCAGTAGAGGCCAGAAATAATCAGATTTTCATGGTGTATTACATGGATGGAATGGGAATATGCATTCAGATGTGAATTCAGATGTGAATTCATGAGCACCCATACATCTACTGATTGAGTTTTTTTCATGCAGACTTTCCTTTCCTTTGATTCATTGCATGTGTGCTGACCGATCTAGCTTTGCATGTTAAGTAAGTCTATGAGAACTGGTTTCAAAATAGAGCCATTCTGTCATTCTTGTTCTGCTGTAGCTTATGGCAGCTTGCAGTAGACTATTTTGACCATTGTCCAGAGTATGGCAGAGCATACTTGGAACATCACATTGAACGGATCCCTCTGGACACAGAACATAAAGCCCTGAAAATCCTGAGGATTTGTGAGCAAAGAATGATGAGTGAACAAGGTGAGTCTTGTTTGTGTTTTTTAAAGTATAGCAATATGTATTAAATATGGATTACATACAGTATTTACCCCTCTTTCTTTTTGCTCCAAGTTCGTAGCATCTGTAAAATCATGGCCATGAAAGCTGTCCGGAACAATCGCCTTGGCTCAGCATTGTCTTGGAGCATCCGGGCAAAAGACGCTGCTTTTGCAACCCTCATATCAGACAGGTAAGAGTTGGGTAAGGAAAACCTTTTTGTCAAGCTGCAGGAAGAGCAAAAGGGTAAGGAGATCTGAAATGGTGGGGGGAAATATGCTATTGGAGGGAAACAGCAGGCTGTAGCTGCAAGATGAGGGCATTGCCCCACAAACAAGAATTCTGTCCCTAAATGAAAATTTCTTTCAGCTTCCACATGTCTAGCTTCACAAAGAGTGAAACATTGAAAATTGTTGACACTTGAACTCTTTATGTCTGCAGTGTTCTCATTTCCTTGGTTACTTTGCCTGCTCCTTTTCTATGGATGTTTAAATGTTATTTCTAAATACTCAAGTGAAGTTTTAAGTTACTGCAATGCTAGAAATTTGAGGATTGAAAGAAAATTTTATTTGGAAGTGGATAATTCTTACTGCAGGTGGTGCCCTCACCATCTCTGCTTCCCTATATCCACCCATGTGAAACACTTGATTCAGAACTAGCCTCTGTAGTTGAGTCATCGGGGGCATCTTATTTGTTAAAAGTGAATTGTGCATGGCCACAGTTAGGATGCCCTGTAAACAGTAGTGAAAGAGAGGCAGAGTGCCACTGACTTTAAGATATGTTGTGCACCATATGGAAACTGGGCCCTAGTTTTTTTAGGCTACAGCATCACTTCAAGGCGAGATATCTCTGTCTTTTGGCTCTGAGCAGGATATTAATTTTACAAGAAAGCAGCAGTTGGCCATCAGATAATGGGCACAGGAGGTGGACTCATTCTCCTGAGTTCCAGCTAAAGCACCTTGAAAAGTGTGAAGTAGCTCAAGGCTGGAATTCCTCTGAAACTAGCTATAGAGGCAAGCTTTTCTGTTACCAAGATACCTTTCATAGTGCTTTTGTTAAATGAATGAAAAGCTTCAAAAGCTTTCATTTGCTCCACCAGCTTTAAGATTTGGACAGGTAAAAAGACAAAGCTACAGTTGGGTGAAAGTTGTTTATGCCTTGCGCCAGGATTGCTTACTGGAATGCTATTCAGACATTTTTTATTTAACATACTGCTTGCAGTTCAGTAAGGTTCCCATGTATGCATATTCTAGGTCTGAATGCCAGGTTGCTATGGAAACTATCTGTTGTAACTTCCCTCAGTTTGCTGTCCTGCCCCTTCTCTTTCCACTCAGCCCCTCCTTGGATTAGGCAGTTTTGTCATGTCTACAAGCAGCCCATGTGACCGAATCATTTCATCACTCCAGTATAGAGACAGATCAGAATGAGAAATTGGTACTTACGTGAATGGTCATTCTGGGATGACAGGAGGGGCAACCCACCACGCACGGGTTGATCCCTTGCGTGCCAGCCTGATGCAGGAGCGCACACGTTCTATTCAGTTATTTTCTGTTGGACTCCTCTCCCTGTCCGGCCAGTTATGTTCCCTAGCGTGACCTAAACCAACTTAACATTTGTAACTTGACTCTATTTAAAAGAGGTGGGTGTGGATTGCCCCTCCTGTCATCCCAAAATGACTGTTCACGTAAGTACCAGTTTCTCATTCTCGGGCTGGCAGGAGGGTCAATCCACCACACATGGGATATTCCCAAGCCTCTCTATTTGGGTGGGCCTCGTCTCCTTAAAAAACTTAAAGAACTGCCTGTAATACTGTACGGCCAAAAGCCACCTTAGCTGAATTATATTTATCTATCTTATAGTGCCTAATAAATGTAGATGGCTCTTTCCATCCTGCCGCATCACATCTTCTAAAGAAGATGTCTTCGAATAAGCCATACTTGTTGCCATTGATCTTGTTGAATGTGGCCAAACATTACTTGGTTTTGGCTTTTTCGCACAGTCATAACAAGATGCAGGCTTTAATCCATCTAGCAATTACTGCCTTGCTTGCTTTATGACCCAAAGTTCTTGGGTGATAAAATAGCAATAAAGCTTCAATCCACCTATAAATACTTGTTCTGTTAATGTATATTTTTACTGCACGACGCACATCTAACGTGTGCCATTTCCGTTCAAGAACACGCACAGGTTTTGGACAAAAAGTTGGCAAATATACTTGCTGCATAGGAGTACACGCATTTTGGCAGGAATGTAGGATCTAATGTTAATCTATCTTGTTCAAATTTGCATAAGTTGGTATTAACTGACAAAGCCGCCAACTCCGAGACCCTTCTAGCAGATGTAATTCCCAAAAGAAAAGCCACTTTGAAAGTCAACAGTCTTAATGACGTCTCTCTTAGCAGCTCGAAAGGTGCTGATGTTAACACATTTAGCACTAGATTTAGGTCCCGTGAAGGAAACCTATGTACAGTTGGGAATGATTTCAGTGTTTTCCCCTTCAAAAATCTTTTTATATATGGATGAAAAGACAATGGTTCTCCTTCCCACTTTAATATAGTTGACAGTGCCGCTACTTGTCTCCTTAATGTATTAGGCCTTAAGCCCTTATCGATTCCACTCTGTAAAAAACACAATACATGTCGAATTTCAAGTGCAGCAACAGAGATAGGTAATAAAGAACACCATCGCACAAAAACTTTCCAAGTTCTATTATATATACGCTGGGTGGATTCCATCAGATAGGATAGTTTCCACCACTTCAGTAGAGTATCCTTGCCGAGTTAATAATCTCCTTTCAGTTTCCATGCAGCTAGACATAACCAGTTGGGATCCAGATGAAACACTGGTCCCTGACTGAGTAAATCCAGCCGAGACTGAAGATGCAACAGAAGACCTTGCGCCATTTGCACTATCAATGTGAACCATGGTCTTTGTGGCCCATATGGTGCCACCAACACCACAACTGGTCTTTCCTGAATTATTTTCAGAAGCACCCTTTGTATTATGGGAATTGGAGGAAAAGCATAATGAATTCCTGGAGGCCATGGAATTGCTAATGCATCCTGCGCCTCCGCATCTCTGTTTCCATCTATAGAAAAATACAACCTTAACTTGGCGTTCCCTTCCAGATGTGAATAAATCTACTTGTAGCGGACCATAAAAGCTTTCTATCTGACCAAAAATTTCTTCGTTCAGCGACTGCTCCTCCAGGTGAATCCAGTTTCTGCTCAGATAATCAGCTTGAATATTCAGTACCCCCTTCACATACACCGCTGTCAACGAACAAACATTTCTCTCTGCCCATTTGAACAGTTTGGTTGATTCCATCACCAATGGCATGGAGTAGAATCCCCTTGCTTGCAAATGTACGCTCTCACAGTTATGTTGTCTGTGCATATCCGTACATGTTGGCCTTTCACCAGCTTCACAAATCTTTGCAGAGCCAATCGAACTGTCTTTAATTCAAGATAGTTTATATTGAATCTTTTGTCCTTCACTGTCCATAGTCCTTGCAATGATGGGCCGTTGTAGTGTGCTCCCCATCCTGTTAAAGTCGCATCCATTGTAACTTGAATTCTGTTCGGAACCTGAAGTGGCACCCCCAACTCTATATTCTTGGGCATTAGCCACCAGCTTAATTCTGTTTTTATCTGTTCCGGCAGCTGAATCTTGTAATGTCTTTTCAGACCTATGTCTAACTGATGAGGTAATAATAGTCTCTGCAGGGGCTTCGAATGAAACCTGCACCAATTGCACTGTTGATATCAAAATCCCCATCAGTCTCGCTAACTGCATTAAATCTACAGATCTCAATTTCCGAACCCTTAACACTTCCTGCTTTAACTTTTCTAACCTGTTCTCCGAGAGATGCAACATCCCTACTGAAGTATCTATTCATGCTCCTAAGTGTGTTAACTTCTTTGTTGTTGACAAATGACTTTTCTCGTAATTTAAGAAACCATAAGTTTCTAATGTATGAATAGCCAAAACATACCTTCTTTAGCTTGGTGTCCATACTTGCCTTTATCAATATATCGTCCAAGTACGAGAATAAATGAACCCCCTTTATTCGAAGGTGAGCGATGAGTGGAATTAACACCTTCATAAAAACCCGTGGTGCCGACTGAAGACCAAAAAGCAAAGTTTTGAATTGGAAATGTCAACCCTGATACTGAAACCTCAGATACTGTCTGTCTTCTATTGCCATCGGGATATGCAAATAAGCCTGCTTCAGATCCACCGATACCATCAAATCCCCGACTCTCAAATTGTCCTTTATGGACTGAAGAGTTTCCATTTTGAATCTCTGATACTTTACAAACTTGTTTAAGTATCTTAGGTTTAACACTGGTCGAAATTTCCCATTGCTTTTGGGCACCACAAACAGAATGGAATAAACTCCTGAACCTCTCTGCTCCAGAGGTACCTCGTCTGTTGCTCCCATCTGAAGTAGATGTACAATTTCTCGCCAAACAATCTTCTGCTTGACCTTGTTCTTGGACACTGGTGACGATAGACACCTGCTTCTTGGAGGACTGTGGAAAGAAATTTTGTATCCATGCCTTACCACATTGATTACCCATTGATCTGATGTTCTTTGGCTCCACTGTCCTCCAAAACGCAGAAGCCTTACCACTACCAAAGTGTCCAGATTGTCAAGACTGTGATTTTCCCTGTTTAGGGGCTGGTTGTCCTCCTTTCCCTTGTCCCTGCCGGAAAGGTTGTGACTGTCTCTTATATTGAGGCCTCTGTTGAGACCACTGCATCCTGCTAGACCTATATTCTACCATCCTAGGTCCAATTCTCCCTGTGTGAAAGGAATAACTAACACTTCGAAAGGGTCTTTTCTCATTCTTTTTTTGTAACGTAGGCATCACTTGTTTCTTTAGTCTCAACTAGTACTTTTTCCAGACCCTGAGACTCAAATAGTAATTCACCTTTAAAAGGTATAAAAGCCAAATTGTTTCGGGATTTTTGATCCGCTTGCCCCAAAAGCCACTGCATCGTGACCCACATCAGCTATGTACTTTAACACCCTTTGAATTCTACTCACTGCTCTTATCACTGACTGTACAGACAAATCATCAGTGTCTATTACTTCCTGTGCCCAAAGAATACCATCTCTAGCAAACATAGATGCTGCTGCTGATGCCCTAATAGCCAAAGCTGCTGATTCATGTGCTTTCTTTAAAGCTGTATCCACTCTCCTATCATCCGTCTCTTTGAGTATCATTCTCTTTGGGAGCAATAGCTTCTGACACTAAACCCACAATTGGAGCGTCTACCAGAGGAAGTTTTAAAAACTCTACCTCTTTTTTTGTAAAAGAATACAACTTTTGACTATATGCTAACAACTTCTTTGAACTCCACTGAGATGACCATTCCAACATAATCACTTCTCTAAATAATTTTGGAAAAGGAATCTCCATTTCTTGTGCTTCTCTTTTCCTAATCACTGAGGCTATTTTACTGGTTTTATCTCCATCCTTATCCTCCATTGAATCAGATTTTGTTATATCCAGACCCAACAAGTGTAAAACTCTTTTAAGCAAACTACAGAAATTTTCTCCCTCAAATAGCCTGTTACTATAGTCTGTTACTCTCTCTCCATCCTCTTCCTCCTCTGAAGACTCGTATCTGTCCTCTTCAGACATCACCACTATATCATCCTGACCATCCTCTACATCCTGTGTATCTAGATCTTCTTGCTGAACAATCCTAACATTTTCTCTATTCCTAGCTCCTTTCTTCAAATTTCATTCTAAATTTGCACACTTTCTTGTCACTATTTTATCTTCCAATATGTCGTCATTCAATCTTCTCTTCTTTCTGCTCCGTTGCTCAACCTCCACATCACAAACATCCGTATTTTCTCTGTTTTCATTGAAATGTTCAACATTGCCAGTAAATTGATTCATTAACGGTAAATTCATTGAATTCATTGAGGTTTGAAAATTAGAGTTCTTAAATAAATTCATCATTTTTAAAAAAGCCATCTGACATTGTAATTCATGTTGAAATTCATTTGTGGTGTCAACAGAGGTTGTATATGATTTTGAACTGCTTGCTTCACTAAAGCATTTAAATTTTTATTCCCTTCCTCTGGTGTCTGATTCCGTGTTTCAGGCACAACTCTCCCAAGAGTGTGCTGTGTTGTAGCACCCATGTCATTTACTGACACCTGATTGATATTGGCCATATCCACAACATTTTCTGTATATATTCTTTAACACCTGTAGTTAATTTAATTTGACCCAGTTCTGTTTCACAAGCTTATTTTGCCTGGCAACGGAACTCAGCGCGTGCCAGCGTTACAGAAACCTCTGGTGTTTTAGCTGAAAAAAGGGCAGTCTCACTGTTCCGGGGAACTCCGCCCCCTACGTTCCTGGTTTGCACGTTGTCCTGATATACTGACTCCGTCAACGCCATCTTAGAACTTGCTTTTTCAAGATGGGAGATGGGATCCGCAGCGGTAAGATTTCCTCCCTTCACTGCCAGTTTAATGGCTTTTCTAGACTCTGAGGTCTCTGACCTTTCTGCCTTTCTCTTATTTCTATCTGATTTTACCTTTTGTGGCTCTTTTTCCCTGCTAACCTTTCCGGTTAGCTTTTTCTGCCCACTGATCAATTTTTATTTCCTCCAGCTCACTTTCACTTGCGCTGAGGAAAATTTTCCTTAAATCAGATCTTTTCTCCTTGTCCATCGTCCTTTGAGAATTGGATATATGGACGGAATCCAGTTTGGCTTTGTCAGAGCCACACTTAGAGGGTGGCTTCAAGACGGAAATATTTCTTACATCATCCAAGATCTGCTTTTCTGCAGTCTTTTGGACAGAATCACCTTTAATTTCTTCTTTACTTGCTCCGTTCTTCTCCTGCTCCATAATATCTAAACTAATTTAGCAAAAAAACCGGACAGGGGAAATAATGAGTCTGACTGGTTCGCAGGAGAACTAAAAACTGGCCAGACAGGGAGAGGAGTCCAATGGAAAATAACTGAATAGAACGTGTGGGCTCCTGCATCAGGCTGGGGCACGAGAGATCAACCCATGCGTGGTAGATTGACCCTCCTGCTATCCTGAGAATTACCTGCCCCTCAGAAGTAATTTTTCTGCGTTTCTGCTAGTCTGGAGGCATGTTTAAAATAGTGTCTCACGCAGAAAGACAGGGTAGGAGGGGTAAGAATTTTATTTCAGTTTTGTTTTGAATTTATCAAACTTCCATTAAAATTGAATGTGAATGAAAACAAAACTGAGAGTTGTCTATCCTTAACATAGAGCTGGACTCATTTGCCAGTTGGGTAGTTTTGTACTATTTTTAAAAAATACATTAGGATGTAAGAAGGAACTGTGCCTTTAACTTTAATTCAGTTGAAATGTCACTTGACAATTAGAAGTTTTGGAATCACAGTCTTAGGTCCTAAAAGGCAATACCCTTCAAAATTGCGGGCTTTGAATTATTAGGATGGGTCCTAGGAATGAAGGACAGCTATGATGCTAATCTGGCTTCACACACATCCAATCTTCCAGATTTCTGAAGGAGTACTGTGAAAGAGGCACCTTCTCAGACTTGGACCTCATTGATAACTTGGGACCATCCATGCTGCTTAGTGATCGATTGACATTTCTTGGTGAGAACTATGATGCACAGCTTCTTCTTTTTTTTTTTTTTAAGGTCCTATAGTGTTGGGTAAGACAGTCCTGTGACGACACTGCAGCTTGTGGGAACCTGACAGGGTGGGTGCTTGCATAAGGCAATGAAAGTTCCATGTCTTAGAAAACCAACAGTACAGCAAGTTACTATGAGTTGCTTTGGGGAATGCAACAGTAACCTACACTTAAGTGAACATGTAGGCTGTATATTTATGTCACAAGGAACACCTTTGTTTTAAAAACTATCATAGGAATCATTTCCAGATGCTATACTAGAATGAACACACACACACACACACACACACACGTACCTTACTGTTTAAACTACTACTGGAATTAATCTCACTAATGTAGGCTTCATCATGGATTCATCCAGCAGAAGCTCAAGCATTTAATGGAACTTCTATTAAAATAGGACAGTGTAGATGTGTCTAGAATAGTAAAACTGTCTCTGTCCTTAACAGAAATAGAGGGAATATGGCATAGCAAAGTAATTTTGTTACAGCATGAAGGTATTTTGAGGGGCAGATGGGGAAAAATAATCTCAAAATATATTTTCTTTCTGGAAAAGTTTAGAATTTAAGCAGAAGCAAGACGAAGCTATCATGCCAATGTAATTGCAAACAGAAGAAGCTCTTGCTTTAAAACCACTACTTTCTGCCTGTTGTCTCCCTAGTTTAATTTTCCACACAACCCTACAGTTTTAGTAAACTATATTTTGTTTTCTAAATGAAAGCTGAAATTTTCAGAACTTTAAAAACTATCTGGCCTGATTTCCACAAACAGTTGCAAATACTTACTTTTGTAGACTCTCTTAAATGGGTTGACTGAATTCTTTACACATTACAGACACAATCTAGTGGCTGCTAAGGACTTTGTCCCATTGAAATGAATGGGACTCTCCAATTCATGTTGGTAGAAATTTATTGCAACTGATCTTTACTAGATTATACGCTAACTAAATGCTAGGTTATTTTGGTGGGTCAAAGACTGAGAACCAACAGCACTGGAATTATGTAAATGCAACCCATCTGACTTTTCATCTGACTACAGGGAAATACCGGGAATTTCATAGGATGTATGGTGAGAAGCAGTTTTTTGCCGCAGCCAAGCTGCTGTTGATGTTAATGACCGCCCGTATTGCACCATGCTCCTTCTGGATGACTTTGTTGACTGATGCACTTCCTCTCCTGGAACAGAAAGAGGCAAGTCCAGCATTTCTGAAAAGTAGATGATGAGTTAGTGCTGGAAAAAAAAACCTGCATAGGAAAATCTGTGGTTCAGAATAGCTGTCAGCAAGGGTTTAGCAAGGTCTCATACTTTATTATTGTCAAAATTCAGATAGTGGTAGAAGACTAGCTGTCAAGTACACTCAGTGTAATTGCTAAAACTCCCATCTGTGGTGTTCATAGGGGAAATAGGTACTTGTCTTACTTTCCCCTTTGATCATCATCTTCTTCAAAGAAACATACTTGTTACTGTAAGAGCTTAGATTTGCTGCAGATGGGTTCAGTTAAGCTTAACATTTCTAAAATGTGAAGGGCATTTTTCCCTTGTGGTTCAGTTTGTCCAAGTTGATTTCTCAAGGGACAAGGCTGCATATCTGTTTGAATCCTTTCCAGGCTTAGGTGGATAATGTAAGCAGTAGTCTGTAGAAACCATTCCTCTCTGGCTCTGGTTCCTTAGCCCTCTAGATGCTACGCGACTGCAGCGAACCCTAGCCAGCACAGCTATACTGAGAAATGCTAGGAGTTACTAGACAACCGTGGGGAGAACTGTATGGTCCCTATCCCTGCTGTAACCCTACTGCACACAAGTGCTAAGATGCCAGAGCATGGTTTACCACACCTGCACTTGCACATACTATCTTGCTGTTACCCAGAAGCCAAAACTAGTCAAAGAGGTTAAAGAGAGCATGCTGTTAGAATAATAGTCTCATCTTTTTTTCTCTTTAGCAGCCACCAACATCATGCTGTTCATACTTAAAAGGTCTGACCTGCTACAGAATCAAGGCTTGAAAGCCAACCCCCAGGAAAAAGATTACAAGAAACTATAGTTTGTATGAATGTTAACTGTTGCTTTCCTTCAGGTAATATTCTCCACTGATCAGACATATGAATTGATGAAATGCTTAGAAGATGTAACAGCAGCAGAGTCAAAAAAAGAGAAACTCCAGGTAATCCCTGTGCAGGGAAAGGGCTGATGCTCTTGGGGGTGGTTGTTTAGGCGTCTTTTGACACATGATGATTCTAGGGTGTGTCTGGCCTGTGTGTTTAAATTTCCTGCTGAAAACTTTGGCATAGGTGTCAGCCCTTGGTGTAGATAATATTTGGCAGAGGACTTGGAACCAGCAATGCATACTGTCCTGGTTGCATGTATACAGAATGAAAACATGTTTGTCATTGCATAGTGTGTGAAACAGCCTTTAGATGAGGGGGGCATGTCATGGGTTACAAGGCTGAATTGGTCCCCCCAGTGCAGTGCCCTTTAGTAGGACTACACCCCCAAGCCCCAGAACTGTTTTTTTCTAAAACAATTGGCAGGGTATTGGGGGACCATAGGGGCCTTGAACAGCATGTTGGGCCACACTTTCCCCATACCTACTTTAGATTTTATGTGAAGAGATCTGCAGATAATAGCTTAATTAGTTGGTCTCTAGTTACCCAGCTAGCAATTCCTTCCTTGCCCAAGTTCTCTGGCATAGGCAGAGGGTTTCCAGAGAAATTTCTGTTTTGCATGACAAAGCAAGGATCAGCAGGGAACTGTACCATAAGAACTTTATTTTTCCACTTGGCGTTCTGCAGAGTGAAACATCCACTTATTTGGATAAGAAGTATTCTAGTTTTCCTAAATTTACCCAAGCCTATGGAAGACTTGACCAAGGCTTTGCCAAAGAGCTAGCCAGATGGCAGCAGGTGCCAAGGGTAGTGACATTAGGGTGCTGAGCATTAGGTGCCATTTTTATTTCCCACAGTGCCCTGGAATATTAGTGTATTGGGGGCATCTTGAGAAACTGATAGCTGCTTAGAGGCCTAAGGCAGGTAGCAGTTGGATCTGGGACATCAGCAGCTTCCCAAGGATACCAGGTGCTGACTCTGACTGTGGAAAGAAATTCAACTTTGAACCCTCTGAGAAGTCCTAAGAGCTTGGGAGGAATACCAGATTTCCTCTCTTATTGATGCAGTTTGGAGGAGAGGCTGCTGAATAAATTCCTTATTATTCTTTTAATGTACAAACTACAGCATAGAAAGAGTCTGCCAGAAGCTGCTGGCAGTTGTCCTAGCCAGGGAAAGGCTTACAAAAACTTTTGGGCTGGAGGTAGCAAGTTGATATATATAATGCTATGTTTAGCAGAAGCAAGAATGTCAGTAGCTAGTTTATAAAGGAAAAGAAAAACCGGGAGCATCAGTTCCATGAGCAATACTATTTCCCTTTTGTTAAAAACATGTAATTTTAGATGCATGTTGTAAGTACTAGACCTTGCTCAGATGACTAGTTGCATTTTTCCCCCTAAACATTCTGAAATATCAAATCAATTCAAACCTCATTGGAAAATGCCATTTAGTAAAACAACTGTTCATTAGAAATGAACTTGAGACTTCAGCACAAAACTCTAGAAAAACATCGAAGTACCTGTCTGTAAACATGCATTAGAAATGTGTTTTTCATAAAAGCTGAAGTAGAAAGGAAACATTAATCCTGACTGAAAGTGCAGATTGGCCCTAATTGTGTTGGCATCAGCTGCACTTATCCTCAGAATCTGAGTGGGAGAAAACTTGTAGTGGCAGCTCCCTGTTAGGCAAACCCCTTAGTTTTCTCTACCAAACAGGGCAGCTGTAGCTGGAAACCTGAGATGTGAGGTAAAATCTAGGATATGTTACTAATTTGGTAAATTTCTACAATTATTTCTAGGATGATGATGCTGAGACTATGAAGGTAGAAATGCTGAGGCTTGCCCTGGCACGGAACCTTGCACGAGCCATTGTAAAAGAAGGAACATTGGAAGAATCATGAGAGTAGCTTCATGGAGCAGCACACAAAATGTGTTTTGTTGATTACTGTACATACCATGGTTGGGTTTTTTTTCCTAGGAATAAACATAATCTTTTGCATCTCTGTTGTAATTTCTTTGTTAGGAGAAATTAGTTTCTGTTCTAGTCACTATTTTAGTACTACACCCAATTGCTGATTGCACTACTGGTGTAATGTCATGGGATTTATGTAATACTTGATTTACCATTAAGCAGTTCATTCAGTGGGTTGACTCTATTAATTGGATTTGGGCCCTAGATTTCAGTAATTTAATTTACAGTAACCAGAGTAAGTCTCCTCCATTTGGTCATAAAAAACTACCCCAAATTTACTTCAAAGGAAGCATTTTTTTCCTCTGTAGTTTAAAAAAAAATTACCCAGGGCAGCTGTAATTTAGCTTGCAGGCAGTCTACCAGCTCACCAATAAATTATTCCCAACACCATTTCTCTCATTCAGTTTGCAAGCTGTATAGAACAGGGCTTTAAAAAAGTCAGTCATATTTCATATAAATTCCTCTGTTAACTTGCTATGTCCAGAGCTTCAAGGCAAACTCTGAGCACTTAGCCACCCAGCCTCTGTCTCACAACACTGTTGATCAGAAGCTGTAGAGTAAGCTGTAGCATCTCACACTCTAAGAACAAAACACACTCCAGTATGAAGTAGCTGCAAAGTAGCTGAAGCAGAGTAAAGAAAGCAATTTTATTGAACGTGCAGAAAAACAAATGCCTCAGACATATTTACAGTCTTGAGTGTTTGGTAAGAAGCTGCAACTTCAGCCTATGAACAAGTAACATTCATAAATAATTTCTGAAGCTTTTAACAGTACATTTCCACAGAGTGAGACTATGGGAACCTCTGGATTACACAGTATGGCATGACAGCACTGCTGACCTTGAGAAAGCCATTTGTTACAAAGCACTTGTGCTTTTTCATGGTTTCCTCAGTCAAGGAGCAACTTGCTTGTAGGCAAGCTCTAGCAGTGAAACCTGCTCTCTATGAATAGGCTATGGCACTGGGGCAGACTTCAGCAGGCTAAGCAAAAACCTGATAGCAGAGAGATTAAAATGCTAGTGAGGACCAGACCAAGAGACAAGAAAAATCATCCTGCTCCCCCTTAGCTAATTCAGTCCTCTGCACTGCCCCCCTCGCAACTTAGGTACACAAGCTGATCTTTCTAAAATACCTGAACAGGTTACTGTGTGACTCAATACAGTCTTAACCCAGTGAGGAAACAACCCAATGTTGATGTCTGACTGCTCCATGGTGCTTTTAAAATTCCTTCTGTTTCAAGTATAAGATAGCCAGAAATACTAGATTGCTGCTGATCGTAGGAATGAATTCTTTAAAACACTACTTACTTAGCTTCAGCAAAATCTCTGCCTTCAGTTATACAGTGTAGCAAGAAGTGCTGAAAACTACCCATCTAACAATTCATAACCTACTTTAGATTTAGTTCCACAGGGCCGCCTCTTCATAACCAAGCAAAATGATTGGCTCAGGACAAGAATATATATTTTAGAGTGCAACTCTCCTTAATGTCTTTTTTAAGGAATATTTAGATTGCAAAACAAATGGTGATAGCTAGGAAATTGCAAAATAAATTGTGATAGCTAGGAAGAAACAACTACCTGACTCTAATCAGAGAGACTCACTTTTATGGCTGATGTGCCTGATCGTGAATACCTCTTAAAATTTTGAAAGGTCAGTGTGTCTCAATACAGGAATCTCCTCTCGTGGAGACAATTGCACTTAGCCACTTAATGTTTGGAATGAATAAAACAAAGAATAATCAACTGAGCACATGCACTGCCATGGCTTCTGTTTTCCCTTATCTGCAGGTCTGATACTTTCCTATAGTTCTATGTACATTTTATATTCCTAAATGATAATACTGCCTTTAGAAAAAGAACCAAGACTCCAACTGCACCACTTCCCACCTTTGATTCTCATCCACGGTTATGTCAGAATGGATGCCCTTCCTCACTGTTAACTTCTCTCCATGCTCCCCACACCAGCAATTAATAAACTGTCTTTGTGACTGATCACCATTCCAGCTCACAACAGAATGCAACTGTTGAATGCAGAAGAGCTGCCATAGTGTGCATACAAAACCTAGAAGCTTGTTGCAAAGCACACCTTGCCTATGCAGACAGAAGTTTAAAAAAAAAAACCAAAAAACTAAAGGCAGCAGCTCAAGAAGCGTGCCTTAATATTTACTTGTTTGAAAATGTAAAATACAGAGCTATTATTCACCTGTATAGACTGCTGGCTTTTAGGATAAATGTTACCTAAGAAAGAAAATGGAGTGTCACATCATGGCAGAAACCTCTTTTGGTAGCCTGTGTTATTGCTCAGCAAGCCTACAGGTGATCTGAGTTCTGGCACCAACAAGGTTAAAAAAAAATGGAGCACACGTGCATCCATTAGGGCTCTGCCCCAAAGGAACTTATGAAGGCATCATAGCCCTTTGTAGACATCTGACGAACGGAGAGTAACCAACAAGCTGCCCTTCTGCATACAGAGCTCTCCAGAAGTATCATATTTCAAGTTTTAACAAAGTGGAAGGTTGAACCGGATTGGCCAAGGTAGAGAAGCGAGTTGGGCCCCTGTTCTTGGCTGCCCATAGAAGTTCATGCTTGGCTTTCATGCCCCAGACTTCATCCCAGAGTGCAGGGAACATTCTGGACTAAAGCTACAAGTGGAGCGGACGGGACATGTAAACAAAGCTAAATATCACTGATGGATACCGCATCTGCCCTTTCCACTTCACATCCATTCCAGTCTCTTTCAGAGGCCTCTGGGTCATAGGTTCCCCCACTGTTCAACTGGAGGAAACTGATCTACCTCCCCTGCTTCTGTGCTGTGCTGGTCTCCCAGTGCGAAAGTCAGTCGATACCTCAGCCTCACTTTCTCCTGCAATGAAGAAGAGAAACAGTGCAGCAGCCAGCCACAGAACACAGAGTAGATAAAAAGAGAGGAATACAGAATGAGCCAATGTGATGTAAGGCACAACGTTGTGAGTTACACATGGGAACAGATTAAGACATGAAGTATAAGTGAGGTTTGACAATTTATTTGTACCATTTGCAACTGAGGCATCACATTCTTGGAGAAATTTATTAATGTGAAGGATTTTTACCCCACTCCTGAGTAGCTGACAAAGATCAAAAATATTTTAAATAATATTATGTAGACAATGACCTATACTGTTTTGTACTTTGTGGTTTGTTTTCATCAGGAGAAGAGAAGTGGAGTACAAATAAATTAATGCAGTGGAGACACCACATCATCAGTCCTAAGAGAAGATGAACAGTGAAGTGAGCATTCACTCAATCAGATCACCTTTTGATTAATAGTTGGTAAAGCTGCCATCAGACAAATAAAATTCTCCTGTCCTATGGGTATAATGCATGTGTGAGTGCTCCAGTTGGCTATCCTTATTTAGCTTGACCAACTAGAATTACATTCCTATATCAAAGCCATGCTGCTTCAGTGCTTCCTGCCCAAGGGGTGGTGGCAGCTGCTTGGTGGAGAGGCCAGTGGCTTAATTCCCTGATTTGAGTTGTTCCAAAGAGCAATACATCCGGCTGAGCACATGTGGAAGAGTTCCAAGTTCAACTGAACAGGAATGTAGGATGCAGAAGAGAAGCAAACACTGAACTTCATGATATATTCCTTAAATGTAAGAGAGCTCAGGGAAAAAAAATCAGAGCTGTTTGACAGTGGAATATGCTGCCTTGGGGTGTGGTGGAGTCTCCTTCTTGAGGCTGGATGGCCATTTGGTGGGGGTGCTTTGTGTGTTCCTGTGTGCTGGGGGTTGGACTTGATGGCCGTTGTGGTCTCTTCCAGCTCTATGATTCTACAGTACATTAAATCTGGATTTGTTTTTTCCACATTTTACAATAGCAGCGTAACTCTGATCTTAGACTACAGAATGCACTCTTTTGTGGACAATCTGAAGTAAAACTCAGAAGTGCCACAGAAAGGGTATTTTTCCTACCCTTCTAACAAATAGATAATGACTTCAAATCCAAGTATAACTGCAATTTAAGAATTAACTTTCGGTAGTGGATTTGTGGTAGGATCCTAACTGAATCTTATTGTTAGTCCCAATTAGAGTAAATCTGTTGAAACAATGACATTTACCTATGTGTTAACTCAAAATTCAACACTTGATTCAGTGGGTCTGCTCTAGCTGTAACAAAGCAACATGTGCTTCTAAGCCAGCATATTATCACTGCTGGTAGCCAGCAGATGCTTCTGAAAGCTTACAAGAAGACAGCAAATAGCAATGACCATTCTATCATCTGCGCTTGGTAATTGATATTTAGACTCAGCATTTGCACTTGGTAACTTGGTAAGTGATATTTAGATTCAGCATCTGATATATTGCCTTGGACACAGATATCCAGGTAAGGAGTCTGTGTGCTGCACAATCATTCTGCCTCTGGCCGTAACAACAGGGAAAAGAGGCTGAACATTTGAGCTAAATGGTCCAGTGTGCAGACACATGATGGATACAATCATCTTCTGAGAAGAGATGGGGTAACTGAACACAAGCTGTCTTACCTTTCTAGGATTTGCCAGCAACATGACCTGGGTGATAGCAGCTGGGGGCTGGATGGGATTGAATGGTGCTAGTTCTGTCCCTGAAGGTGGCTGCAATTTTACCTTCATGGACTGCAAGTAAATGAAAAAGAAGAAAGTCTTAGGTAATGCCAATGTTTATGCAAAAAACAACCAACCAACCAGCCAGAGGAGTTATGTAATGTGACTGAACATATTTATTATTATTTTTTCAATTAAAGTATCTGGTTATCATCTCAGTCTGCCAGGGCCTCTGTGGCACCACAGATAAAAACATTAATTAAAAACAATATTGAAACATTTTTAAAAAATTAAAAACACAACAGAAACAGTCCTTAAAGCCACCCCCTAGTTTTAAGGAGTGAGGGCTATACAAAACAGTGCAGTATTGCTGCCCATCAGAAGTTCAAAAGGGATGGAGCCAGCCTGAATTCCCTTGGGAGAAAATTCCCACAACTACTGCCCTGTCTCATTTACTCACCAGTCTAGCCCTGGGACAGTTACATCTGAAGAAGTGGGGCATACTACTGAACAGTAACCAAACTATAAACATAAATACTTGCCTAATAGATTAGACCAAGGAAATAATACTAATCGTCTCCTTGAATCACAATGGATTTCATGGAGGCCAATCCCATTGATTCACTGGAATTTAATTCTAGCCAAAGTTACTTATGTGTTGAGGCCTATGGCTGTAATGGTCCCACCAAGTTGTAGCAAGAAAAGCTTCTGATGCTCCTCATCAGGTCTGGCTGGGAAGCAGTTCATTCAGTTTGATCTTCTGACCCTGTAGCTTTGCACTGATGGGAGGTTCTCATCTCTCCTTGCTTCATCAGCAAAAAGAGCTCTATGTACTCCCAATTATGGTGTATGGGAATTTCTATCTTGATGTCCCCTACCTTTGGCACTGCAGCTTGTAACACAATGTTCTTGATAGGCAGAGGAGCTGTGTTTAACATTGATACCACTACTACCAACACATCAGGTCTCCCAGGTGGACACTCCTTGGCAAAATGCAGCAGGATGCGTAAACCATCTTTGTCATAGGCAGTCACAGGAAGAGCACTGCCTGCAAGGGTAAACAAAACACATTTGAAGTCATGGCAGTACAGAGGTTTAGATCTTCATTAGGGAAGTTTCCGGCCATTTATTCTGAGCCGAAGTTGCATAACTGCAGCAGATTCTGATGAGATGGCCACGAAAAATGGATGTTGAAACTGTCTCTTCAAGTTTGCATGCATTTCTACTGGTGGCAGATCTGTCCCCAAAAGGAAAAAAATAAACTTCAAATGCCAACGTCTTCATCTGAGAAGTTAATTGTACAGTCTCCTTAAATGTAATCTTTGTAAGGATCCCACTGTTGGGCATGGAATCTGGAATACTGTGCTGCTATCTGAATCTTACAATATGGCAAGAATGAATCATTTTTCTCAATTTCCATTTTCCCCTAATGATAAAATGCCAATATTTTGAAAGACATAAAGTGACAGAACAAACGCTCAATGCAAACAATGCACGGGTTAACATAACCCAGGTTTACATGGGCAGACAGAGACAAAGGTTAAGGCTCACATTCCATACCTCAAGCAACAGAAAGCTAGTAAGAGCAAAGGGGATAGCATTCTTTGGCTCCACTGTTGAACATATGCTGGACAACAATGCTGAAACCTCCTTCGACCACAGAGACTTTTTTTCACTTAAAGGGGGAAAAACTGATAAGAAGTTTCCCCCATCCATGCCTGACACTATTCACAAGACTTGCTTCAGAACAGCAGCTTGGGGAAACGGTAAAAATGATTTGTTCCTCAATCACCTAATTGCTAAAGTTAGGCAACAAATGGAAACACATGACGATGAAAAAGGTTGGTAATGCCTACTGGGCTTAATGGATTCTAGTGGAATGTGGACATTGGCCAAGGAGATCTCAGGTCCTTTCAGAGGGCTCCCTTGCTGCTGGAATGAAGTTGGCTGAAAGAGGGGGCTTCCTGACACAGATGTGCTGCTGCTTGGGTATGAAATTGTAGGGACTCCTGGAGCCGTAACTGGTAATCCTGCAGCAGTAGCCAGAGATGTAGATGCAGCAGCAGGCAATGCAACTCCTGAGTGGAACACAGAGTCTCCGATATTGCTGTGAGCCAAAGTCCTGCAATGAGATAAAGAGCAAAAACACAGGTAAACTAAAATACAGAGCAGGAGGGTAAACATAAGAACTCTTCTCCAGAGCCAGCAAGCCTCTACTTTTTTCTCTCTTGCTCTGTAAAAACCATTGTGGAGTGTGCATGAGACCCTTTGAACAGCCGTGTTGCCCACCAGCACTTTGCTGTATGCCATTATATATGTGGTGCTGAATGAACACACACATACCTTTTGAGGCCAAAAGAGAGACTTAGACGGCAACATTCTTCCAGGCAATATGCCAAACAGCAGGGCAATGAGATGAAAAGTCACTGTCCTGGACATATCAAGTATCCAGAGCCCTCTTCTCAAGAGGTTTAACTGAATGTTAACTTATTATGACATACTGTTCTTCTGTACTTGCATTTCACCCAGCAAGTACATGCAAAATAATGCCTACATAAAGGGTTGCATTCACCTAAGTGACATCTATTGAGTGATTCTCCCTCTATGCAGTCTATGCAGTCACTCATTGGCATTTGTATGCTCAGTCCCACCTTCCTTTCATGTGAGATATGTAACACAGAGATGAGCAATATACATATGGCTGCAGGCATTCACAGAAACATGACAGAAATGACTGTGCCTGCACTCTATATTTTTATGAAGAAACTACATACTACAAGATACATTCTTTAACCCCAAACTTTATTACTACATATGTTACGATTTCTCTAAATCTACCATAGGCACACATGATTTTTTAATGAATTTGTATATAGGATAGTCACCTATCTAGGGCCAGAAGAAATGCAAAACTCTTCTAACTTCTAACCTCATCTAGTCACTCTGCAGATCTGTCTACATATCCCAATTAGTATGTTACAATAAGAAAATGGGAGTGAGGACTTACTCCTGCCCTTTTCCAAATATCATTAGTGCAAAATAAGCACTACACATTTACAAAAATGAGGCCTTTGTAATGCTCTCCCAAGAAAGCTATGATTGGGGCTAACCTTGTTTTCCTTTTGCTAATCAAAATTTGCCCAGGCCTTTTAATATTTAAAACCATTATCGACTGGCCAAATAGTTTTTATGTGTCGTTGTTGTTGTTATATCCCTTCCAGTTGTTTCCAACTTATGGCAATCCTAAAGAAAACCTATCAACAGGTTTTCTTGGCAAGTTCAAAGGGGGTTTGGCATTGCCTTCCTCTGGAGCTGAAGGAGTGTGACTTGCCCAAGGTTGAACCCTAGTCTTCCAGAGTCCTGGCCCAGCACTCAAACAACTATACCACAGTGGCCTCCTTGTTTTTGTATCCTTGTAAATATTATAGTTTGGTTTTGCCTTTTTATAATGTTATATACACCATCATGGGATCTTTTGGAGGATGGAGGGTGGTATATATATGTTTAACTTAACATAACATATGATGCATCACATCCAGAGGTGTTTTCTCATTTCAAGAAAATAATTAAAAAAAAGGCAGTTTAGTATCAATTACTGAATTGATTGAACATATAGTAAAACAGTCCAAAAGCCTCACTGCTATATGATGTAAGGAAAACTCCCTCATTCCCTACTTTTAGCATAAGAGAAAAAGTGGGAGAGAGAGAAAGAAAACCTACAGCAGCATTTGCAAACAGGCAGAGAAAACAAGCAAAGCCCCTTACCCTTTGCTTTCATCCAGAAGATGTCCTAAGGGATCCATTTTGTGCAGGCCATTGCTTCCCAAAGCAGAGCCAAGGTACCCAGGGGCAGCTGGTATTGTATTAGGAGGGCCCAATGGTGGTCCAGCAGAGAACATGAAAGGGGCTGACGTGGGGGCAGGGATACTGGAAACAGGTGGAGGGGTAGTGAATGTGGAAGCAAGAGGTGCTGATGTTCCACACATGGGCTGTGACACCGTAGGAAGAAGAGGGTTTGTTGCAGAGTTGCAGGCAACAGAAACTGGCTTTGGATTCAAGAAATCCAGATCTACAGGGTCATTCTGAAACAAGAGGAAGATGATAAAATAGTCCTCTGTAGCAGTGAGAAAGATTTTACTTTCAACCCATTATGATTCTCTATGATGGCACTCATACCATTGGAGGAGAGTTCAGCAGATGTTGTGGACCATGAAAGAAAGAAAGAAATGGCTCCAAGAGCAAGTTATACCTCAATTCTCACTAGAAGCCAAAATGGGTAAACTGAGGCTATTGTACTTTGGACATATGAGATGACATGACTCATTGGAAAAACAGTAATGCTTAGTAAAGTGGAAGGCAGTACAGATAGATTATTAATTTAATGAAGGAAGACACAGCTCTGAGTCTGTAGTCCTGAACAGGGCTGTCAATAACAGGATCTCCTGGAGATCTCTCATTGATGGAGTCACCATAAGCCAGAGTCAAATCAACAGCAAATAACAACAGCATGGCGGCACTCCATGAAGCTGGGGCTACTTTAGAGGGCTGAGAGATCAAAAGGCCTGATCATAAAAGGACGTAACTTATTCCATGGCCAGTTATGTTTCCTTACACCCCAGATATATTTGGAGGATAGAGCTGATCTGTATCAAGTGGGAAAGGGAGTCTGGTTTTTATCCCTCCATTCCTCATGACAACGTAAGCCAGAACATGAAAGCAAAGTTCACCTCACTAGATCCACGTAAATTAACTATCCCCTACTCCAAAGGCCTCCTAAAGCATAGCATCTTGGCTGCAAAGGCAGTCCCACCAGTATCAAGAAAAATACCTGCAACAAACTCCACTGGCTGCTGTCTGTTGATTCTTTTGCTGCAGTGGAAGGTGGATCATTTAAGCCTGAGAACAAGAAGTAATATTAGAGATTCGAAAGGACAGGTGTGCAAAACAGTTTAGCAGGGGAAAGCACACAGCTAAGCACATGAAAGCCATCCTGCAACATCTGGGCTGAAACTATGAGAAGCTAACTATAAACCCACACTCAGCCATGCTTCATCCTAAGTGGCCTTGGGCAAACACTCTTTTCAAGCTTGTTACCAAGAAGGCTGTTCTGAGGACGAAGAACAGGCTTTATGAGAGAAATAATTTAAACCACCTCCCCATCTCCAACAGGAGTTGCTACACATTCAATTCTACAACTTTTTGGAAAGAAGGCGTACATGGGGCCAACTCACATATGCCTTTCTTTGTTGCTGTCCAAGTTCAGACACACTACATTTATTACCACTCAGACTACATTTCTTGTGCAGCAACTAGGTGTGGTGCTGCATGCCAGAGATACTGTTTCCAAAGTATTTTTTTTAATCAGACCTAGCCCTTCAAACAAATAAATACTGTGATATGCTACAAAAGAAAGGTTTTTAAAAAAGAAACATAAAGTCACTAGCTAATCAGCTACAGAGGTGGAGAAGAGGAGTTTCTTTCATAATCATAAGACATGGCCCCTGGGCTCACAGCATCCTGCCTATCTTACCTTCCTCCTATCACATCAAGAATAGGTAAGGTTGCACAAAGCCACCTTCTATCAATCTCAGCGATAATCTAGTCCAGTAAATTCACAGAGACGTTTTTTGAAAATGGCTTTGGGCAGCAGAGAAATTTAAGCCATGCTACTGGAAGGCCTGTGCACAGCATCGGCAGCTGCAGCCAACACCAAGCAGTAACTTCCACAGCAAGCACATCCGCATCACTCCTGCTTTACCTAAGCAGAGCAGTTCCTCATCAAGCAAGGAGAGGGAATTGGCAGTACTGGTCAACTGAGCAGCAGCAGTGGCTTCAGCCTGGCTGGAGGAACGACTTCGAGTGTGACCAGTTGCCTGAGGAGGAGGTGGGAGGATGGGGATTTCTGATGAGGCTGGCGCTGGAGTTAGGGCTGGTGCTGGTGTCAGCGCTGCAGGAGGCATTGGTGGTGGTGGAGGAGTACTAGAAACGTCCAATCCCGCCAAGTCAATGAGCGCATTGATGTTATCAGAAGTATCACTTCCTGCAGTGTTCAGGAGAGAATAGAGAAGCTGACAAGGGATGTAGTAAACCAGAGCTGAAGTACTTGTACTGTCAAGTTATTATGTAATGAGGTCGTTAACCAAGAAAAGCTATGATGGTTCTGAACACCTAGATGTCAGAAATAAATTGTTCTGTTGTCAAGTAAACCATACATTCTTATGTTTTTAGGGTGCCGTCCTTTTAGAAAGTGATTTAAGCAACATTCCTAGACCTTCATGTTTCTGTGAGAATGCACACCAGTGTCGTTATTCAAGCAAGCTCAGATTCTGAAAAGTGCCCCCTCTTAACCCACTTCTTTAAAAGTACCACCCTTGGACAAGGTCCAGGTACAGACATGTCTTTCAGTTCAAGTAACCACTGCACTAGGGTATGGCATATTATTGCTATTATTTATTGTTCATAAAACTGACAAAGATTGTCAGGCTGCTATCCTCAATGACTTAATATCTAAAAATCAACCAAGAGAGACTGGGGAGAGTAACAGAGACAGGAGTAAACAATGGAAAGTAAGGCAGGAGGTAAACAATATCTTGTTGGGTGCATTCTCATCAGTCACCTCTTGAGACGGATAGGTAAAGCTTTTTCTTGAGAGCACGGAGGAGCCAATTTCTTCCATTTCTTCAGCAAAGAAGGGAAGAACTTTATTATCTTTCAGATGTTAAAGAAACAACATTTTTCTCTTAATTTCTGTGCTGGGGAGCCTGAATGCACTGCAGCTCTTTGTCCCTTGCACATACACATGCCAACACGTTTAACAATTGGCTTAATGCAAAGCAAAGCAGCAGACTGCCAGCATGAAAAACTTAGAAACTATGGAAAAAGTTCATAGTTTCATCATTCCTCGCTCTTTCCAAACAAACTTCGAAGGGGCAAAATGTGTGTCATGAAAGATCCACGCTGAGATACTCTGATGCATATTGTTTGCTTTTAAACCATCGTCAAGGAGGGCACACATATGAGATAATCCTGGCCTTGTGTATCATAACGCTATGTGCAGCCATTTTAGAACAGTTATTTTTCCAGGACATCTTATCTAAAATACGTAAAATAGAAACTCTTATGGGGCACTGCTACCATCCTGGAGGCTTTTTGCAGTATGATTTGGGAGTATTCTGCAGCTAATAAACAGCTTAACTTGCTATGTTCTCTCTGGTACGCTCTGCCTGTTCCCTCCCCCGCTGCCAGATTGTAACAGGGCTGGGAAGTAATCTAGACAGGAAGAGTCAATGCTTTCAAAGACACTGGCAGACCACACTTATTAAGACACTTTAGTACAAAGGAGTATAAAGTACTCTATGTATTTTAAATCACATAAAAGCTAGAAACATGGTTTTTAGAGAGGGGACCAGATTGCTGGTGAGAAATGTGACTCACTGTCTTTTGTAGGCAGGACAGAAATATCCACTTCACCATTGATGACTTGCCCCTCAATAATTCTTTTATAGGAATTTATTACCCGTGATAAGTTGTCACTGGCCTGTAAGATATCTCCTGTAAGAAACAAAGACCATGCTACAAATGTAAACAATTCCATTCTTGGTAATGCTTTCTCTAAGTAGGATTATGATTAACTTTACTTGATTCAATCACTGACATGACAGTATCTGGAAGACCACAGATTCCCCAGCAGTGACTTAAGTGCGGAGAGACTAATTTTTTAACCCAAGATTTTAAAATGAATGTTAAAATGTGCACAGAATCCAGTAAGCAACAAACTGGCTAGCAAGGATAGATGTCATTAGCAATGCTATGCTGTGCTTGCCAAATCCTTAGACATGACTAGCACATTGTAAAGTAGTCAGGTAACTAAGGAATACAAGTTCCATTCTGGGAGGATATGGAAACCTAAGGGCATATACTCCATTTTATGGCATTTCATCCAAATTTCAGGTCAAATATGGAAGCACAAGAGGATAACACAAATACAGACTTCAGGTTTCTTAATGCAAACCCACTTCCCAACAATTCTCGCCCCTGACATTTGACATCGCTAATGCTTCTGAACACCTAGCTTTAAATGCTACTACAACCATTAAAACCGGCATAGCTAGAATCACTTCCAGCCCCTCAAAGAACAAGTTTCTGTTTACCTAGGCTGCTGTCATTATCTTCTGTCTCACTGGCCAGTTTGAATAAAGTCCGCCTCTTGGTTTCACATCTGTCATAGAGCTCCTGTGCGGATAAATGATTGAAAAAAATAATCAAGAAGCCAAAAGAGACATATGAAATCCTTTATACTTCAGCCTCACTTACTCATTCGTAAAAATCCAACTGGAGACATCATCATTTCCTGATGTGTATATACTGTGAATGGTGCTGGGAGCTGTTTTTGCATGGAAAGCTGAGACATTTAAAGTCTTTGCTTCAAAAGATGAAGAGCCAAAAGTCAAAAGAGCCAGATGATAATAAGCAGTACACATATTCTAAGAAGAAAACTCATACCCACCTTCATAAGTTCTTTATCAGCCTCCGAGGAGTCTTCTTTGCTGTAGTGAACTAACATCTCATTCAGTAGTTTCACATTGTTGTTTACCTCCTCCAAGGTATGCATGCGCTTTGTTACTTTCTGTATTCGGGCTTCATCCTTCAGGTTTGAAAGCAAAAGAGACAAAGTAACTCTTCTCCTTTTCCTCTCACCACAGTCCAGCACAGGCTAACTTGGAATGCTCAAAAGATTGCGTATTTACAACTGGTGCTTCTACAAAATTACATTCATCAGCTTCCTACTTTCTGCTATCAGAAAAGTACTATGCATGCTTTGAGTTCAGTAGCATTTACGCTTAAGCAAGACTACAACCCCATGCAGACTCACTCACCTTTGACTATTAAAGGTAAAACTGTTGGGAGAACATTACTTGAATTTCTGTTTAGAACGGGGACTAAGAAACTAAGAGATTGAAGGGATGGATATAGTATGTAGGTGAGCGGAGGAAGAAAAACTAACAGTTATGGGAAAAAATAGAGAGTTATATGAAATGATCAAATGCAAAGGCACTCTTGTAGTTTTACAAGAGGGGCATTTTAGGAGGTGCAGTTCGTTGTGCACATCTCAGAGAAGTTGCCAAAATCATCTCTTCTAGACAAGCACTAATGACATTGGAATTCTGTTCTCCTTTGCATCTGATCACCCTAAGTAAAACAGGCAGACCTCAACCACAATTGCCCTTTGTGTTTTCTGAGCCTTTAAAAAACAAGGCTCACATATTTTCAAATCAACTTTCAAGCTTTTCTCTGTACAACAAAGAACTAGATATTTGATGTTGGTTTTGTTGTTAATTCCAATATGTGAAGAACACCTGTGTGTGATCAGATGGAATCACCGGCCAGAATTCTGTACACACTGAGAAACAAATGAGGAAATGGAATTTGAGAAAACGAAAACCTCTGTCATTCTATGCAGGTTACATCCCAAACTCACACTAAAGCAGAACCAGGATGCCATAAGCAGGCCTAGCTCTTCGGAGTGTAAGGTTGTTGTTAGCAAGAGAAAGGGGAAGTGAGTTGAAAAAATAATAGAAGCCTTCAGAGGGAAAAGGCCAGAGTAATTCTAAAGTCTGAAGGCTGACCTGGGGTAACCAATTACTAACCCGTTTATCTTATAACTCACAATATAGTCACAATGCAAACCAAAAGAGAGCTAAGATACCCAGGTTTTCTAGCATTGTGCAGCCCAATGGTATGGATCAAACAGATTCCAAAATGCTTCAGACTACAAAATAAGCCACAAACAATAATCTCCTATGTGTGTAAACATGCTTCCAGGCTGCTGTCAATTACTGGTGACTCCATAAATTTAATAAGGTTTTCTTAAGAGTGGTTTTGCCAGTTCCTTCTTCTGAAATACAATCTGTAGCCCCTAGTATTCCTTGGCAGTCTCTCATTCAAGTATTAATCAGACCTGACCCTACTTAGCTTCCAAGACCAGATACAACTCTACTGATGTATTATTAAATGCTCAGGCTCACCTCTTTCACCATGGATTTAATAAGCTTGTTTGCCTCTTGTAAATCATCTGGATTTTTGCTTTTTAATAGTTTAGCTAAAAGCTGCAGAAAAAAACATTGAGAAAAACAATTTTACAACTATTTAGAAATTGAGGAATATTTTCTGATTTTGCATAATTCCGTTGGATGAGTCAGTCATTAACAATGTTTTGATTTGTTTTTGAAATTTCCATCTATACTTATGCATTTTGATCATACATGCTTCGATCACACTTGCCTTGAGCACTATTTCCAATGGAAATTCAGTATGAATTTAATTTAAAAAAAATAACATGCACACACATAGAACCAGGAACCATGGATATTGTTGGGAATGCTGTAGAGATTGCTTAGAGCAGTGGCTCTATGCTTTGAAGCTAACCACAGTTAATCATGAACTATCCCAGAATAAGTACTGGGTTGGCTGGACTAACACTGGCTTGCCACTATTTCCCCAGAATGGTAGGTGCAAAGATCTTAATATGTGACAGCTACAATCAGGGCTGGCTTTCCCTTGGCAAGAGAAAGAGAGGACGGGGCCAGGGGAGAAGGTGGACTCTGAATTACTCATCTCAGCTTCAGAGTATTCATCTGACATCCCTCTCTACCCCACTCTCTCTCAGGAGAGCAACCAGAGATGAACTCAGCATATTAAGGAACATCAGCCATGCCTTGAAAGCTTTGTTGTTGTTTTATATGCCTCCAAGTTGTTTCCAACTCACGGTGACCCTAGGACCACCCTATCAAAGGTTTATTTATTTATTCATTTATTTTGCAAGATTTGTTCAGAGAGGGTTAGCTGTTGGTTTCCTCTGAGGCTGGGAGAGCATGACTTGCCCACCTGCTGGATTTCCATGGCCAAGCAGAGGCGGTCAGGAATATCTTGTTTGTTTTAAGTGAGTCCAAAACTCAAACCACTAGACCATGTTGGCTCTCTTGCCTTGGAAGCTACTGACTCAGAACTAAGTTCAGCTAAGAATTTATTGAGCGAGCTAAAGAATTCCTCTCTCAGGTATTCATCTAAAAATAGTGATAATAATACTAGTGTATTTTTAACCCTGCAAATAATGGTGACTTGAGATAACAAAAAGAAAGCATATAGATCCTTAGGAGCAGTGCTGTACATGTGCCAGTTACTATTACTCAAAAGTATTTCATCCCTCTATTGTTCACCAATATGCAAAAAAGCTTTATTTTGGATCAGCTCCAGCAAACTCATGGACGGCTTTCTCAGGTTTCACTTCTGATAACATTTTTTCCTAATAGAAAGACAATTATGTGTTCTGTCCCCTTGTCCCTTTAGTGATTTTTTTCAGAAAACACCAAAGGTAAGTTTAAATAAAGTGAATGGTTCCCCAAAATTAGGTAAGTACTTCTGATAACTTCACCTGAGTGCTACTTTTCATTTATATTAGGACTGGACAACATGCATCCACATGTTGCTCCAGCCTTGCCCCAAAAATGTGCCACTGAAAGTAGGAAAAGCCCTCTAAAACAGGCATATCTTTTAAGTGATTTGCCCAGTTTGTTGAGAAAAAGAAACCAAAACAAGACAACAGTTGACAAACTTGCCCACCTCGATTTAAAGGATACAAAAGAACAGCAATTGGGAAGGAGTACAACACACCATGAAAAATGTAAAACTATTTATTAAAGTTTTCAAAAATCAAGTTGCTGTGTTGTAACACTCATGGAAAATAGGAACTATTTGAAAACCTTTAACTTTTAAAAACTGTAACAGTTTGTACATGTTGGAAGGGAAGGTACTAGATAAAGTGAGCGAATCGTGTGGCCCTCTAAATGCTGCTATACCGTATCTCTCAGCAGCCCTAGACAGCAGAACCAGTGGTGGGGAATTCTGAGAGTTAAGTTCAGTGACAACCAGATGGCAGCATCAATTTTACCCCAAAGCAAACCTTAACTTTCAGTCCTCTAATGGCACCATTACAGGGCCTGGAAGATAACTGTTATTGTAAGTTCTGGCTTCCATTTTACCTTTGATTTCTCTTCATCATCAAACACAGGGTTTTTGGGACGAGGTGGAGGAGAAGGGATTAGTGTTCTCTCCACAGGAATTACAGGGTCAGACAGAACAATGCCTGAAAGCAGAAAGGAAAAAAAATGTTATTTTTAAGAAAAAAACCCAGCAAGCTGTCTTTTTTTAACTTGCAACAAGTTGCCTGAACAAAAAAAAAGAAAAAGAGAAAAAAAGGCTCTATCACAATATGGAATCTGACCTGATCTAGGATGTTCAACATGCTAATAATTGTCTTATTATGCTTGTTCCTGAATAAGCTGATAAAGACTACAACATCTTATGTAATTGTCCCCCAGTGTCTTGCCCCACAAAGAACTTGACATTGTTTTGAAATCTTGATCTGAAATAGCGGTGATCAGCTCGCTTTCAGACAAGTGACAGATTTTATTATCTATAGATGAACTCACTCAGTTATGTTAGGTCTTTAAGACATCCTTCTTCTCACAATATAATCATTTTTTGCCCTATAGTCTGCATGATTGCTGTTAATTTTGTCACTTGCTTGAAACTTCTTAGTATCTTGTGACTCAACTGATCAAAGCAAGCATCAGGGCTGAGCAGCAAAGATAAAGTTAGCAGTCAGCATCTAGATTGTCAATTAAAGTTACGGAAATAGTGAAGCCAGATCTGCATAGTCACAATTATGAACAATTATGAACTCTACACAGTAAAGTTATATTTCTGCAGAGAGGTCTGTTTTATTAGGTATAAATCAGCCTTCTGACCAAACTCGTCTTTTGCACAGGCTGCTGGAGTCTTGCCTTTGACGTTACAATATTACAAAGACCTAGGTAACAACAAGCAAGCAAGCAAGCAAATAAAGAAGGAAGAAAGAAAGAGGAGATGGTTCTCCACCTTGTCTTTTCAACATGTAGTAGGCATCTTTGATTTTGGATTCATCTGGCAAAGCCACTGTCCAGCTGTACAGCAGCTCAATTATTTTGGTTTTGACTTTCTCCGACACTCTGTCTCCCAGGTACTGCAAGAATAACCAAGAAATGAAAATATTTAAATTTAATGGCCCTAAGAAAAAAATATTTATTTTGAGCCATTAGGTACTGAGCTGTGTGTAAAATCTGCTAGAGGTTTTGTTTTTGCTGATATGACATACAGTCTCCCAAAACACAGGAACAATTAACTGCGATATTCATCAAGAAATTCGAGACTCAAATTATTACGCCAAAAAACTATTTTCCAAGGATATACTCAGAGAATGTGAGAGCTCTGAGATTTAAAAAATATTTCTGACCCTCACCCCAACATTCAACCAAAACAGAACGAAACAGTTATCAGTATCTGAACCTTTGGTATCCGGCATTGTAATTCTATGCATGTGCATATCTACTCAGAAGGAAGTTTCATTGAGTTCACTGCGATCTAAAATTCCTTGTTAATCTGAATACAATGTATCTTCTTTGTATAACTCCTAACTATATAGCATTCTTGTCTAACTATATAGCATACTGATCTAATTCACATATTGGACATTGTTTGTGTTGCTATGTGCCTTCAAGTCAATTCTTGATTTATGACAAACATATTATCGAAGGGTTTTATTGGCAATATTCATTCGGAGAAGGTTTGCCGCTGCCTTCCTCTTGGGCTGAGAGAGTATGACTTGCTTAAGGTCAGTGGTTTTCATGGTTTGGAAGGGATTCAAACTCTGATCTCCCAGAGTCATATCCAGCCCTCAAACCACTATGCCACGTTGGCCAGAGGACTACACATTATCCTGTGGCTATTTAAACAGACGGTGCAGGTAGATTAAGGCACTTTTTCTCAGTGTTGGATTTTTATTTGTTTCTCTAAAGCCTATCTCACTCTAGAGGAGTATTATCAACAGCAGTATTTGACGCATCCAAGCAGGCTAAACATAAATGAAACTGGTACAAAAATAAACGTCATACCAACCTTGGGAGACACAACTTTGATTAGTTCATTTAAAAACCTAAACTTCCCCACTTCATTATGAAATCTTCGGCCGCAGTTTTTCATACAAGCTTCTAGCACCTGCGGTCAAGCAAACAAATAGACCTCAGAAAAATTCAAGAATTCAAATCTATCTAGCTCAGTGTGTTGTCCCAAACTGTAACAACAGAGACAAAGGTTGTCCATGAAATCTTGAAATGTGGCCTACACAATATGGGCTGAACACTAAGCTGAAGTTCCCCATAAATCAGATCCAGCCCCCTGGCAATTTCCCTCTGATATTGTACATTTTTTTCTGCGCATTTTCCCTAACTTCACCTAATACAAACAAACAAACAGAAACCCACAGTGTCTAATGCTGATAACATTATGTACAGGGAGGGGCATGGGATTGACCCTAGTCACTTAATGTCATGACTGTAGAGGAGACGACATATGCTGGCCCCAAAGTACACACCAGCTTTATGGAGCATTATTTATGCAATTTGATGGGATGGGATCTACACATTCCTATCTCTACGCAAATGCAACACTCAACATGTCAATGCTATGCTAAAGAGGTAGAGTTTGTTGGCACAGTTACAATACCCATGCATACCCAACATTCTTTGCTCAAGACTGTTGTTTAGCCAACAAATTCTGTGGCCACAGAGGGAGAGAAGAAGAGGCAGGCAGAGCTCCATTATGCCTAAGCCCAGAAGCAGATGCAACACCCTCCTTTCATCCCACCTGCTACTGTCCTGGCCTTGGAGGGAAAGAAGAAGAGGCAGCATCTGTTGGAATTAATCCCTTCCCACACTGCTATCCCCTTCTGCCTTTGTGTCAGATCTTAATTAGACTGTAAGCCTCCAGAAATGGAGCTGTTTTGTCATTCTTTTACTTGTAAAGTGCCTTGTACAGTGATGATGTACACGATGAAGTTGATGACGATGACAACAACATGAGTAGTTTAATAACGCAGCTGAGATTGCATGCTCCTGTGAGGCAAGAGGCTATGTTGGTGGCAGCAGTGCTGCTGGTAGGGTCTCCCATGTCAGACAGGGCTTTTCCTGAGAAGCCAGATGAAACATGCCAAACAGCTACTGGACAGAAGCAGTAGCGGAGACTGACGCTAGTGGTGTGTCTCTCTGGCACCATAGCTAACACTTGTTAGTACTGAGCAGAAGGAGACATGGTAAACCCTTTTGAATGTCTTTTACCATGAAAATCCTATGATGAGACAATCCAAAATGAAACAAGAGACAGTGCCAGAAGATGAAGCTCCCAGGTCAGAAGGCACTCAACGAGCTATTAGAGAAGAGCAGAGGAGAATTACAAGTAGTGCTGTGGCTAATGACACAACTGCACTTAAGTTGTTGACATGCTCACAGGTGAAAGGAAAGTCTCAATAGTACAATACATATTATAAGAACATGGAATGTGAGAAGCATGAATCAGGGGAAGCTAGACATAGTAAAATAGGAAATCAGAACATATAAACATAGCAGTTCTTGGGGTGAGTGAGCTAAAGTGGACAGGAGTGGGACATTTTGAGTTAGATTTAGATTTGAGTTAGGAATTTTACTCAAGAAATGAAAATCTAAGAAGAAATGGGATGGCATTTATAATGAGGCATTTATAATGATCACCAGGAAAATTGACTGCAAAAGCAGTCAAAGGATACAATGTATAAAGTTTGACTGAATCATGTGAAAGGCCACCAGTATAACCATAATCCAAGTCCAATTACAGAGGCAGAAGAAGAAACTGAAAGATTCTATGCAGGAGTCCAAGAGGAAATTGATCACACACCAAAAAAGGACTTCTTAAATACAGGCAACTGGAATGTAAAAGTAAGAAACTGAGCGGAATAAAAGATCGTAGGGAAATTTGGTCTAGAATCAGGAAATGAAGCAGGAGAGCAACTGACCGAATTTTAGGATTGTCCATGCCATCATATTTCCAATTTCTATGTATGGCTGTGAAAGGTGGACAATGAAGAAAGCTGATAGGAAGCAAATCAACTCATTCAAAATGTGGTTCTGGAGAAGAGTTCTACAGATACCCCGGACTGCTAAAAGACAAATGAATGGGTCCTAAAATAAATCAAGCCTGAATTGGCCCTAGAAGCCAAGATGACTAAACTGAAGCTGTCCTACTTTGACCATATCATGAGAAGATATGACTCACTGGAAAAGACAATAGTGCTTGGTAGGGTAGAAGTCAGCAGGAAAAGAGGAAGACTGCATTACAGATGGAGAGACTCAATCAAGGAAGCCATGGCTGCCCTGAATCTGCAAGACCTGAGCAGGTCAGCTGATGACAGAGTGAATTGGAGGCCTCTCATCCATAGGGTTACCATGGGTTGAAGTTGATGTGATGACAGTAAACAACAACAACAAATGTGGTCATGAAGGACTTGACAGCAGAAGGGAAGATACAAATTAGATAGAGACAGCCAATTTATAAGAGGAATTCCCACAAAGAAACTCATTGTGTAATCAATATAAGGTATTTTTTAAATAACATACTCTATTTTAACATTATTAGGACTTTTTAGTGCATTTTTTTTCCTCAGGCTGCATGTATTCTGCATCCAGAAAAACTGTTCTTCCAAATTCTGTGCTAAGAAAAAAAATATTGCATATATGCTACTTATTTACATAATTTAACTTAATTTGGGTTTCTGTTGGATCTGGAATGTTTTAGCAAACGGAATGAGAGGGCATGAAAGACAGGAAGGCAGGGATAGCCTGAAGCAGAAGCAGAAAAGTGGACCAACAAGAACAGAATGGGAATACTATGTGAGCATTAACAGGAAGCCGTTCAAGGCACAGATGCTTTTTTTTTGCCTAATTGCTGAAAATTCTGTCCATGTTGTTCAACACGCACCACATGCACATTCTCAAAGTGAAGGCTGGAGGCTTAGTTTGAAATAAAATACTAAGCTGAACAAAACGAAATCCTAAAGAAAACCAAATCCTGAACAAAACCAAGCCCTTTACACAGAAGTGAGTCCACTATGTTCAATGGAGCATACAGCTAAGAAACATTATATAGGATGACAGCACTAGAAAGCCAAATACAAGACTACACAATACAGAAATATACAGATTGCAGAAAACATTATATCAAAGTCCCACTGCACTTCTTCGTAATGAAGGAATCATGAATCATGAAATACTATCTGTTGTTGGAACAAAGGCTCAGGACTGATAGGACCAGACCATCCCCTTGAGGAATGTGAATCACCCATTCTCAGTTTGTGTCCTATAATCAAAGAGCAGGAAGGGACCAAAGGTCATCTAATTCAAATTTTGCCAAAAGAGAAGTCCAGCAGCCCAGCAACTTCCCCCAAAGTTGAGGCTATCTTCTTTAATCTAAATCATCCCACCTTTACTTGGTGGGATGCCAGCATGTAAACACAGAATTTAGATGAGGAACACCTACCGTCAAGGCCTGGACTGCCTCCCATTCCTGCGGTGACTGGATTTTATGAGCCAGCAGCCTCACGGCTATCTGTGGACTAAAACAGAGAGTATTTATTTACGGAGATAGTATTATCCATGTACATTAAGTTTACAGAGAATGGGAGGCCACTGCTGTCTCTGCCACCAAAAGGCTTACTATTTAGATACTGGAACACCAGGAAGCATCAGTGAAAGGGGAAGGAAATGGAGGGAAGTAGGGGAAGACAGGGAAGAAGATGTGTTCAGTGCAGGTGCAGAGGCTTAGCTGCTGTTGGGTTTGGGGACTATGGGGTGGTGTCAAAGGCCTCACTTGCATAGCTGGCACTGCACATGCAGCAGTCATATTTTCAAGATTTTATCTGCAGAGAGCTTACAAACTAGCTTTGAAAGAAAAAGGAGAAAGTTGAAACTTCCAAAGGTTTATCACAGGGCCCCAAATGAAATGAAACAATCTAAACAGTCACATATGGAGTCTCAGCTGCATATCACTCTGTATAATTTTACAAAATAAGAATGAAGCACATAAAAGGATGCAATAAAAGGAAACAACAAATGGCATGTCTATAGCTTGAAAACCCTTAGCAGCATTTAACTGTTCTGTCCTCACCATTGTGCTAGTATATCAAGCAGAGAATTGGTAGTCTCCTGGGGGCACCCCAGATCTTACTGTGTAGTCCTGGGTAGACTGTAATTTTCTTGCCCTTCATTTCCTCAATGTGGGAATGATAATACTTCCCAGTTTCACAGAAGTGTTATGCTTCATGAGGGTTTGTTATGAAAATCTGCAAATTGTTTTAGAAACATAAAAGCCCTGTATAAATATTAAAGGCTGCAGACACGGCAATGATGTTCGTTTTGCAGATGGAAACCTGAAAAGGTGAATTAGCATTCTTCATATTCCAAAAGCATTTAGAATCAGAAATTAAGTTTTACAAGATACTCCTTACCAAAAGTTAGCCCTGGATTTTGCCACACCTATGTTCACCGGCTGCTTTGTTACAGTGATCAAGACATCTGGACCACTGTATATCTGTTGGAATGCTCTGGAAGAGCAGTAAGAATCGAGCACTATAGAATGCAAATACTACATATCAAATCAATATATTTTGAACTGCCACATGGAACACATTAAATGAAGCATCAAAACCAGCAATTCTATAAAACTGCTTCTTCAAAAAAGAAAAAGAAAAAAAGCATACAATGCAGCTTTATGAAGTTTTGGACACACACCCTTCAAGTTCTTTGTTGATCTGATCACAGAAGCCAATGATATATTCCCAGTCTTCTTGCCTATTCAGGGGGTTGGTGGCTTTATCTGGTTAAAAGAAACAAGAGTGCATTAATCCAAGATGCAAACAAAAGGCTTCCTGTTCCTTCCAGAATTTGGAAGGGCCACACACTGCCATCTTTTCTTCTTAAAAACAAAAAACAAAAATACAAAATACAAAAGCAAAAAACAAACATAAAGTGCTCTCATGTACAGATTACTCTTTGTTTATCACATACATCAGATTTGTCAAAACTGAGGACCAAATATTACACACCATGAAATTGGAATTAAACCAGTTTTACAGATAAACTGTGAGGCAAACAGCCACTCACTGCCCCACATTTTCCATTTGCCAGTTTTGAAAGTAATGAACTGTCAGATCCACTGAAAAATGCACCCAAATTAATCCAAGTAAGGCCGTCTTTCAAATCTCAGTGCATCTGACAGTTCGTAACACTGAAGGTATAATCTGTTGCTGCTTACTAATGAAGGGTGAAAACCAGCCAAAGTTGTTGCTTCAAATATTTTCTGACTTAAGGTGAACCTGTCACTGAGTGTGTGCGATGTACCCAAATCATCTAGTTGGTTTCCATGGCCAAGTGGGAAATCAAACCCTGGTCTCCAGGGTCACAGTCCAAAGGTCAAACCACCACACTATGCTGGCTCTCCAGCCAAAGTTAGCCATGTTTATTTCACTTATTTCAATGGAACTCTTAGAAAGTACTTTGTTGTGCTGTTTCATATCAAAGGTCATCCTGCTGGCTTCAGTACATTTGCATCGTTACATGCCTGATGAGAAAGACCACTGCCTATGAAGATTCCCATTCCAATACAAAGCAATCCATCTACAAAGTACCACTACAATTTCTCTTCCTTTTTGCTATTCCAAACTAAAATGAGTACACATCTAAAATATATACTCACAGATAAACATGGGAATTTATTTCAAATTAAAATTGAAGTAAAAACGGCTCCTGCATCTCTTTTTTTCCCCGTTAGAAGGATTTAAAACAGTTTCTCCCATTTGCTTTTTAAACAATTTTGCAGTGATTCTACACAAAAAACACCTCTAGTCTTCCTGTGTCAGGCATTATCTCATTTGCTTAATAGGGGACTTGGCTGTCTTGTCTTTGTCTAAGACTTTTTCTTGTTTTCTCTGCTTTCCATACGGGATTATTTGCTAAGAAATGCCCACATACTTGTATGTCCTTGAGGGTTCTGGAGGCATGTGCTAATGACATACATTCAGTTTGTACAGACCACTGGCATAGCCTGCTTATACTCAACTTTTATCCCACTTGAACTGAGAATCGCCCTAAGACACGTCCAGTACTTTATTGTGGCGATATGTTGCAAGAGATTGGTACCAGCAAGCAGGCTGCCTTGTGGAAAGCTTATCTTTACTTTAAGTACTAATGAGCAACTCACAGGCTTCTGAGGAATCCCGAGGTTTCCTTGAATAAAGTATGCATCTTTGTTTTGTTGTCGAGCAGACTGTATTGTACTCAGTAGAAGTTTTCACATTTCTTACGGGGAACAGGCATCAATAAAAGTTCATTGTTTCAAGGCCTGCCTCTGATGTCTTCAACTCTTGAAAGCAGCAGATAGCAGAAAGCACAAAGTATTCAAGATGGATTTGTGTTTCCTGTTTTATCTGCTCTAGATAGAGCAGTTCAGACACACAGCACTAGACTGTCAGCCACTGAGACACCCAATTTAACCTAATTTTTAAAGCAAAACTGATCAGGACAACATGTGAGAGAATGAAATACTGTTTATTCTAAGGACAGAACAGTATGGGTCTGTGTTGTATTACAAAGGCAAAAATTATAAACAAGTGATGATTAACTAAGAACAAGGAACAAGGAACAACAATGAATCAAATTGTTTGGAAGCCTTAACTATTCAAGACGCAAGCATCTGGCAGAATGGGCACAGACTAATCTGTAGGCTGTATTTTCTTTTATTAGGATCACCATGGTGTGTTTTGATTTTACCAGGCAAGAAAACCCCTAAACTCTTCACAGTTATGGTACTAATTTGTGTACTGTAAAGAGTTCCTAAGAAGTTCTTTTTCCATGTGAACATACTGTATTTGCTGGTGTATAAGATTTACTTTTTTCCCAAAAAATACTGTTTGAAAATGAGCTGCATCTTATACACTGGTGTGTCTTATACACCAGCAAATATTATTTGCTAGTGTATAAATGGGGTGCATCTTATACATGTGTCTTATACAGCAGCAAACACAGTAAACAGTACCGTGCTAGAAAATAACAAGGTCCAAGCAGTCCAAGATCTCTCTTCCATATATCTATACAAATAGACACCACTATGGGAAATTCTTTTTTGTGTAAATACCATATGAAGAAAGAGCAAAAGGTAAGATCAATACAGGACTATGTATACTATTTTCAAAATGTAAACACTCAAAATTCTGAGTCTAGGTAATTGAAATTCTACTTCTCTATATATGCAAATTATTTTGCATCATTTATCCTGCTTTGCTATTCAAGACAAGCAACAATGAAGCCTCATTCTATTAGCACCAGAAATCCTGTTCACAGCTCCTATGCTAGCATTTTTGTTATATTTTCAAACCTATGTTTGTAGGAATGGAGGCTACAGAAGGCTTTGAAAACAGGAAAGCTGAGATTCTGAAGGTACTGAATTCCATGCTACAAGCATGGAATTAATGTATGTCTCCATTGTGCCCTATTTCAAACTGACCAGGTGTCAATGTAGTTCTCTGTAACAAGCTTCCATTGTCATTCAAATTGTTTGAATGTTCTGCGTTCCATTTACAAAATGAAGCTGAGCTGTGTGCCATACAACAGGTGATAATATTTCTACTAGAAACTTAAGCAGTGTGGCCCTACAGACCAAAAAATAAAACAACTGGTCAAACAGATGTTAAGCATCCAAATACAGTAATACAATGTTCAGAATTTTAGGGATGAGAAAAAGGTCTAGAAACTACTTCTTGTTATTATTCATTCCCAAACTGGAGAAGACTATACCACCATAGACAAGATCAGCTCTAATTCCACTACCTATATATTTCTCTCCAGAGACTATAGTTTGTGTGTTCAACTGCTGAACAGCGTGGAAGAGCCTTGGATTGACATGATTTGCAATCTAGACTGGTATTCTATTATCAACAATTCCACAATTCTGCTACAGTGCAGTCCAAGGAGGTCTATCACCTAAGAAGGCTGGGTCACTTCCTTTAATAGATGAACACTGCATGAGACATGTAAAACACTGGTACTCCAAATCAAAGCACTGATTAAGGTAACCTTTCAAATAACCCAGCAGTGCTCATTCATAATTTGGATCTTTAGGAAACATGTATAATGAAGCTGGGCCATTTCAGAGGGGTGGAAGGGAAGTGAGAGTGGCTAGTTTCTAAGGTGATGAGGGAGAATTCAAGGGAGAAGTTATACCAGTTAGAATGGACAACTGGGAGAAAGAAAGAGAAAGGACAAGAGATTTGAGGGGACTGGAGCTATGCTATGTAACTAAATTCTACTTTAAATTATTTATGTTTGTGTTAGTAAATACTGAGTTATTTTCATATTCCTTGTTCTCCCAAAAGAATCCAATCCTGCCAACTATAAAATAAACTGAACTCCTGTTTTTGAGAGAAGTCCAGTGTATATTGTTCTCTACATTGAACTCCTGTTCATAGGATTTTGAACACATACATAGGAAATATTTATACAGAAAATATGAACATCTGGTTCAATATAATAGCTCTCTGATGAAAAGGGGGAAAATGGCAACCATTCAAACGAACTAATATTAGACTGATACTAGAAAGCGCTAAACATCTCAGCCACAAAGATATGGAACTTAACATCTTTATGCAGAGAAAGGAGTATGCCAAATTATAGTCAGAGGTAACAATCAGCACAAATATTATTACTATTAAACAATGTAGTGTAAAACAATAGAGTGCAAACTAATTTACACCAAGTTGGTGGCCAATGGACAAGATATGGCCCTAAAACAATTTTTATGAACCATGTTTTTCAAACCGTAGGAAAAAGAAATTCCAAACATTAATGTTACATCAATTTTCTTATGGAACTGATCACACCTGTCCCACTCCACTATCTGGAAAACTGAGGACCTCCTTTCTCCCAAACCATCTCTTTCAAATGTGAAATACATGCAATATATACATTTCATGAGAACCAGCATGGTGTGGTGGTTTGAGCATTGAACTACGACCCCGGAGAACAGGGCTTAATTCTCTACTTGAACATGGAAATCCACTGGGTGATCATGGGTGTGTTACATTCTCTCAGCCCCAGAAAACCCGGTGATAGGTTCACCTTAGGTTGCCACAAGTCCAAAATGACTTGAAGGTACACAACACAACATACTTTTCACATAAGTAGAAACAGGCACCCTCTAGGATCCATCCAACTCGGCATAAAAAGTAACGCCACCCTGTCTGTGCATAAGAAAATCTATCCTACTCATCTTTGCCAAATCTTCCACGCAATTGCTGTATTACGTCCACCTGCTCTTTGCCAATCTGTGGGGTTTCTTCCTGATGCACAAAACAACCTAACTAACCATTTATGTGCTAAATTTGTAGGCCATGTCTAGTACATTGTAGATGGCTTAGCTACAGAAATAGCAAAGAATGCTAAGCAAAAGGAGATGGCTGCATGGGAGCAACTGTGTGATCCATTTTCAGCCACTGGATTTTAGCTAAAGGCAAGCGTGGAAACTGAGGCAAAGAAGTTCAGTTTCCGCAGCCACAAGTTGGAAAAGAGCTGTTATTGTTGGGACATCACTTAGCTCACTCCAGTATCAGGATCAAAATATAAGCTTGCTAAGGTAGCTTTCTCTGATGACAACACATCTAACTTGGAAAGGAGAAAATCTTTGGTAAGGAAAAAAACATATGACAATGTTTCATATATTATGGAACAGGATACAAACAACAACAAAAAATTCTTCAGAGATTCTGAAGAAGCTTACACTCAAATTTAATCATAAAAGTGAATAAAATGATCACTGGAACCGAATTAGAGTAAATCTAAAGTATCAATTGTTGAATCCCACTGACACTTATACAAATTCCATTAATTCAGTGACTTTACTGTAGTCAGGACTACAAATAAGACTGAGGCCTATTTACGGTAAAAGAACATTTTCTTCCTCTCTTATTACAGTAGAGGCCAAGGGTCATCTAGTGAAATTCAATTGTGGGACATTCATATAGCTAAACTGTGGTATTTGCTATCAAAAGCAAGATGCAAGATGAACTTGAACTCCTAGTACAACAAAATAAATACGATTTGATAGGCATCACTGAGACCTCGTGGGATGAGTCTAAGGATTGGAATGTAGGAATAGAGGGGTATAGCCTATTTTGTAAAAATAGACCAAACAAGAAAGGAGGAGGAGTAGCCTTGTTTGTCAAGGATGTTTTCACCTGTGAAGAGATCCGTGACTTAAACCCAGAAAGCCAGGTCGAGAGCATCTGGGTAAAAATTAAGGGAGCGAGAAACAATAGGGATATTCTGGTGGGGGTTTACTACAGACCTCCAACCCAGACTGAGGACTTTGATGATGCCTTCCTCAACCAAATGACTGCACATTCAAAAAGGAGAGATACAGTAATAATAGGAGATTTCAATTACCCGGATATATGTTGGCAGTCAAACTCTGCCAAGACAGCAAGGTCCAGCAAGTTTCTTGCTTGTCTTGCAGACAATTTCATGGTCCAGAAGGTGGAAGAGGCCACAAGGGGATCAAATATTCTAGATCTGATCCTGACCAACAGGGATGACCTTGTTAATGAGGTAGAAGTGGTTGGATCTTTAGGGCAGAGTGACCATGCCCTATTGGAATTTGGCATTCAGTGGGAAGGAGAAGATACGTGTAGCCAGACAGTCTTCTTAGATTTTAAAAAAGCGGACTTCTGTAAACTTAGGGAGCTGCTGGCTGGAATTCAGTGGTCAAGAATAGTGAAAGGGAAAGGAGTTTAGGAGGCATGGGAGTTCCTTAAAAGGGAGATACTGAAGGCACAGTCTAAAACTGTGCCAATAAGGAGGAAAAATGGAAGGCATCTGAAGAAACCAGAATGGTTGACTAAAGAACTCTCAGTTGAGCTAAGTGTTAAGAGAAACATGTACAGGATATGGAAGAAGGGGGAAACCACCAAAGAAGAATTTAAGCAAGTAGCCAGGAGATGTAGGGAGAAGGTCAGAAAGGCTAAAGCACAGAACGAACTTAGGTTGGCCAGAGACATCGAAAACAATAAAAAGGGCTTTTTTAAATATGTCCATAGCAAAAGGAAAAAGAAGGAGACGATAGGGTCGCTGCGCAGAGAAGATGGCGAATTACTAACAGGGGGAAGAGAAAAGGCAGAACTACTTAACACCTTCTTTGCCTCAGTTTTTTCCCAGAAAGATACAAGCACTCAACCTGGCGGTTGGGGAGCAGGTGAGGAAGCAGGGGAAATGAGGCACATACTAGGTAGAGAGGTGGTACAGGAATACCTGGCCACACTGGATGAATTCAAGTCTCCAGGGCCAGATGAATTGCATCCTGGGATATTAAAAGAACTGGCAGAGGTCATTTCGGAACCGCTTGCTATAATCTTTGAGAAATCTTGGAGGACAGGAGAAGTTCCAGCAGACTGGAAGAGGGCAAATGTTGTCCCCATCTTCAAGAAGGGAAAAAAAGAGGACCCAAATAATGATTGCCCAGTCAGCCTGACGTCAGTACCCGGAAAGATTCTGGAGCAGATCATTAAGCAGTCAGTTTCTAATCACTTAGAAAACAATGCGGTAATCACAAGAAGTCAACATGGATTTCTCAAAAATAAGTCGTGCCAGACTAATCTTATCTCTTTTTATGATAGAGTTACTAGCTTGATAGATGAAGGGAATGCTGTGGATGTAGCATTTCTCGATTTCAGTAAGGCCTTTGACAAAGTTCCCCATGACATTCTTGCAAAGAAGCTAGTAAAATGCGGGCTGGACAGGGCTACTGTTAGTTGGATTTGTAATTGGTTGACCGATTGAACCCAAAGGGTGATCACAAATGGCTGCTTTTCATCCTGGAGAGAAGTGACTAGCGGGGTGCCACAGGGTTCTGTCCTGGGCCCAGTGCTGTTCAATATCTTCATCAACGACTTGGATGAAGGAATAGAGGGCATGCTCATCAAATTTGCAGATGACACCAAATTGGGAGGGGTTGCTAATACGCCAGAGGACAGGATCAGAATTCAAAATGACCTGGATAGATTGGAGAGCTGGGCCAAAGCTAACAAAATGCAATTCAACAGGGAGAAGTGTAAGGTCCTACACTTAGGTAGAAAAAATGGAATACAGAAATATAGGATGGGGGACACGTGGCTGGATAGCAGTACGTGTGAAAGGGATCTGGGAGTCTTAATAGACCACAAGCTGAACATGAGTCAGCAGTGTGATGTGGCAGCCAAGAAAGCCAACGCAATTCTCGGCTGCATCAATAGGAGTATGGTGTCTAGATCGAGGGAGGTACTGGTACCACTCTACTCTGCTTTAGTTAGACCTCATCTTGAATACTGTGTCCAGTTCTGGGCACCCCAATTCAAGAAGGACATGGTCAGGCTGGAGCAGGTCCAGAGGAGGCGACCAAAATGGTGAGAGGCCTGGAAGACATGCCCTGTGAGGATAGACTTAGAGAGCTGGGTATGTTTAGTCTGCAGAATAAAAGATTAAGAGGGGACATGATAGCCATGTTTAAATATTGGAAGGGGTGCCATGTAGAGGAAGGAGAGGGCTTGTTTTCTGCCGCTCCAGAGACCAGGACAAGGAGCAATGGATTCAAGCTGCAGGAAAGGAGATTCCACCTGAACCTCAGGAAGAACTTCCTGACAGTCAGGGCTGTCCAGCAGTGGAATATGCTGCCTCGGAGTGTGGTGGAGTCTCCTTCTTTGGAGGTTTTTAAGCAGAGGCTGGATGGCCATCTGTCGGGAGTGCTTTGAGGGTGTTCCTGCATGGCAGGGGGTTGGACTGGATGGCCCGTGTGGTCTCTTCCAACTCTACATTTCTATGATTCTAAAAAAATGAGATAATGGCGACCAACTTAGACAACTTTAAAAAAGGATAGACAAATTGATAGAGAGTAAGGCTTTCTCTACCTTATGGTTACGACATTTATATATTATCTAAACACCAGAAATCACTGGTAAAGAGCAGCAGGAAAGGATTGGTGTCTTCATGTCTTGATTGCGGGCTTCCCAGAAACTTCTGACTGGGTCTGATCCGGTGTTCCTCTTCTTAGGAACATTGCACAAAACACAAATTGACCTTGCCCACAGAGATGATAGTTGATGTTAATGACACTGAATCACAAAGGCATGTGATTAAGCCTCTTGGTGACAAAGTGAAATATGTGTAACTGTTTTTAAAAGTTCACAGGTAAATGTTATGAAGAGGTACCACTTGGAAATAAAAAACATTTCAAGTAAATTTAGGCCATGAAGCTTATCTATCCACTAAAACCCTTTCTAAAAAAGACAGACAGAGTGAGAAGGAGAAAGAGAGAGAATGCACCATGCTGAACCAAGAAAAAGGGCCAATCAAGTCCAGCACTCTTTGCACAGTGGCCAACCTCTGGGAGGTCCACATGCAGGACAGCAACAGCATCCTCCAGTTACTCATGTTTCCCAATAACTAATACTGAGAAGTTAACATACTCTTTACTGGAGGTAATATAGAACCATCATGATTAGAACCCACTGACAGCCTCAACTTCCATCAGTCTAATTGCTTTTTAAGGCACCTTGTGGTAGCAAATCCAAAAACTCAAATATGCACTGTGTGAAGAAATACTTCCTTCTGTCTGTTCTGGACGTCCCATCATTCAGCTTCACTGGACTATGCAGACTAATATTATGACACAGAGAAAAATATCTCAGTAACCAAAAGGTTGTCCTCATGCGTGCCTTCGTTTCTGACTTACGGTGATCCTAAGGCAAACCTATCAAAAGGTTTTCTTGCAAAGATTTTTTTCTGTCTTCCTTTGAAACTGAGAGAGTGTGACTTGACCAACATCACTGAATGAGTTTCAATGGCTGAGCAAGGATTTGAACCCTGGTCTCCAGCTTAACATTCAAACCACTACACCATGCTGGCTCTCACTATATTGTACTCATTTTAACTTGTGAGCTACCTCCAAACCTCCCAGTTTGAAGGAAAAGGTAGGGTATGAATCAAGTTTATTATCATTACCACCATCCTGTTATCTAAAACATGAACTAATTAGCTGCAGCAGGTGTCCTTGGTTTTTTTGAGGTTGCATGTGGATGTGTAAAATCTCAGAATTCTATTGTTATTTGAACATGTTAGGGTTTTTTTCCCCCCGACGGAGACTAAGATAATGTTATAGCATCTGCAGAACAAAACCTCCTTCCTCCTTCCTTAGCCCTTAGGGATTCCCCAAAACTGGATGTGAAATTTTTTCCAGCACTTCAGATGTGGTTCTGGAGGTTCGCTGGCAAGTTACATTGGAGAGATCATCCCATTCCTTACTATACTAAGTCTGCTGTTCCATCGGAGGAACTGCAGCATTGGATCCTGGCTACATGGTCTAATAAACCAAAATACTACTTTTATTATTTAAAAATTTAACACCGGAAGGCTGTCACTCAATAGTGTTCAGATCAGGGTCTGAAATGTTGTACCAATAACATCTGTTTTTATGTTGAACTTGAGTAATTTTGAAGTTAGTTACTTTGAAGTCAAAATAAATAAATATTACTCTAAGGGTGTCTACTGGACTCTAAGAACAGAGAGATACTATCAAAATGAATAATAAAGGAGAGTTAAAAATAAGATTATAGCCCTTATAGCTATAGATGTCTGCTTGACAGTATGATAGCAGTGAACAATGCTGACTCACAGAAGGTTTTTATTGTAAAATCACCTCTTCACCCATTCCATGTAGCTGAGCATTTTTTTTTTATTAGAGCAATCAAAATTATTGGGGTAAACAAAAAAAAACAACAAAAGGAGTAAAATCCGGTTCTGCTCAACAAAGAACTGGATTGCTTCAACAATCAGTGTTAGTTGACCGTACGTTAATAGATTGCACTGAATCTGTATTGTTGCTGAAATGATAAAAAAACTGATCTGTGATCATTGTGAGCACATGCAACCTACAACTTACACATTACAGTTGTCACATACTGAATGTACAAATGAGCCAGCTCTAAACACATTTTTCCACATCACATGACATACAGGGAAGCATTATGACTTTGAATATATGATTCACTATTTTGAATGAAGTGATCAACAGAGGAATCTTAAAGCAGGGGATGGAAAGTTAGGTGGCTGGCTGGCAGGAGATGTGAATTTTCAAGTTTTTATTTTCAAACAGATCTTTGCTTTTTAAATTCTCCACCAAATGGAACTAATGGGATAGAATTTCCCTTGAAGCTCAAGACTGCTATTAATGAGCAACCTGAACCATCTTGACATTCCATCATATAAGTTCTATGTCTTATCCAACACAACGCGCTTATTTTAACAAAGGCAGTATTTAAAAATCCTCTATAACAGTTTGCCTTGAAACCATGTATGAAAGTGCTGCTTAGTGGCAGGGAGACTCAGCCATGTACTAGGAAGTCCATAACTCACATTTCACCTAGGCTGCACACCTGCCAAGTAGCCTTAGACAAGCCATTCTTTTTTCCGCATCAGTCCTCCATATACAACATAGCAATAACACCACCGTACCTATCAATGTAAGTGAACATTTTAAAGCAGTATATGGAAAAGGAGAAGAAGCCACCAAAATACTTTAAAGACTATCAGTAGCTACTGATAATAAAAGCAGTATGCCTCTCAATACCCACTGCTGAGGAGTGCGCTTGGGAATCTGCTCTTCCTTCATGTCATATATCTGGGATTCCCATAAGCACCTGATCAGCGACTTTGACAAACAGGATGCTGCGCTAGGTAGGCCTTTGGTTTGACCCAGGAGGGCTCTTTCATCAAATTACACTTGCATCCTTCCTTTATAATGCATTAGATAATGGAACACTTCGTTTGAGCTATCTCACAGATTTTGGTATAGACTGAAGAGTATACCAAAATTATAGTTTACTTTGCAAATCTGATAATGCAAAGCAGTAGAGAAATCACAGGTTGTGGTATTCTTTATAACCAATAAACCAGTTATTTAGAAGAGGAGGAAAATGCCCATGGTGTTCACTACCTTCCTCCTATTAGAAATGAATCACTGATCAATGGGGCCAGACTCCAGACTGTCTCTGTCCACTGCAACTGCAGCTCTGTGTTTCTGTACAGATGTCTCAGTTTCAGTGTACTGCTTAGTCAAGGAAACAAGTCTTCCAGGATCCTTTTCTGGAGAAAGGGCTCACTTCTTTGCAAAGGCCTTACTTTCAAGTTCATGCAAAACCAACTGTAGGATAAACTTAGTTTGTGCATTTTTTTTTCTATTAGAATGCAGGAGCTGTAGAATGCATTCTAAAAGAGGAAAGAGAAGGGCCAAGAGATAAATGAGATGGAAGAGTAAGGTCAAGAGGGATTCAGTACTGAGAAGAAGAAGCAACTGAGTGGATGGAAAGAGCATGGAAACAGGGAGATCTGTACAAATCTGTGCAAATTAGTGCTTTCAGGAAGCACTAATCTTTCCCCACACAAACTAAATGTGGCAAGAATCAACCTATACTATCAGAAGCATGGAAAAGGAACAGCTGCATCATACTGTGACACCTCCATCATGAATGGGTAATTAGTTGATATCAAGAATGAGGAATACATGGTGCCCAGATGTCACTGGGCTGTAATCCTTATCGGCTGTAGACACTATTGCCAATGGTGAGGGATGATGGAAGTGAAGTCCACCAGTATCTGCAAATGTTTCCTAGCCCTGACAAAAACCTAAGGAAGTCAGTAACCAGAACATGTCACAATATAACGACTTCAACAGAAATAGTACAGAACATAACAACTTGCCATCTGGCTCAACCTGCTACAGGAAGTGCCCATTAACTCCCAGATAATGTATATTACCGATTATGCCTGTATAATTAGCTTTTAATTGTAGAACATTTTAACATTAGGAAGTGGACAGAAATGATGTGGCTATATACTGGGAACACAAAAGTAATAAGGCAGAGAATACAGTTAATCAAGAGTTTTTGAAAAGACTAGCACAAACATTATTTGAATCATCCTTCCAACAGTTGTGAGTTAAGGTGTATGTCCTACCTATTACAGATACAAACTAAATTTATGAGATAGCACCTTGCTCAAGGACAACAAATGCGTTACCATATTTCCTGGCATATAAGACGCATCCCATTTATATACTCACAAATACTATTTGCCAGTGTATAAGACACATCAGTGTACAAGACGCACCTCATTTTCAAACAGTATTTTTCAGGAAAAAAAGCAAGTCTTATACGCCAGCAAACACAGTAATTGCCGTAGATAAATTTGAACCAGGGTCTTTCTACTTTTAGTTTCTACTTCACTGTTTTCATTCTAGCTTCCATGAATTTCTCAAATAGAATATCATATCTACAAAGAAAAGTTAGAAAGCTGTGGCGAGTCTTTGGGGTGCAAAACATTTTGAGTGTGGTGGGGTAGTGTCTTCTCAAATAACCAAAAACCCATTATTTAAACAACATTTATATCCTACCTTCCTTTCGTGGAGCTTGAGATGGCATATGTGCCCTCCCCGCAATCTACCCTCACAACAACCTAGGTCAGAGCTTTCCAAACTTTTCATATTGGTGACACACTTTTTAGAGATGCATCATTTCACAACATAGTAATTTCACAGGCTGTTGTGAGTTTTCCAGGCTTTAAGGCTGTGTTCTATTAGTATCTGAAGATGCCAGCCACAGATGTAGGCGAAACGTCAGGAGCAAATACCAATAGAACACGGCCTCAAAGCCCGGAAAACCCACAACAACCTATGGATTCCAGCCGTGAAAGCCTTCGACTTTACATGGTAATTTCAGTTTTACCAGCAAACCAGAGGTTAAACTAACACTTATAAGAGATACAGACACATACATAAATACTAATAACAAAATATATGGGTACACAACATATCTCATGAAAACCTTTCATACATTTTTACAAATATATGATTTATAAATAACAACATACATTTCCAAGACTGTAGGTGACACACCTACACACTTCAGGCGACACACTAATGTGTTGCGGCACACCGTTCGGAAAGCCCTGACTTAGGCACTGACTGGCCCACCTGAATCTAGGTTGCTCCAGGCCTAGTCAGACACTCTAAGCACTACACCTCATGCACACCTTTTCTTCACACCTACCTAAAAAAGGACACCGACAAGAGACTGAAGGGTCCTAAATAGATACAAACTGGCCTGAAGGACCGGGACTGATATTCCCTGACCCAAAAGGGCACAGCGCCTTTCGATGAGGCAAGAGAATCCTGTGGTATGATCTGAAGAAAGGCTGGAAATAAGAGAGGGGAGGCTATACAGTAGCGGGCACAAAGCAAGGATTAACAACCCAGAGACACTGGGCAAAAAGGTGACTCCGTACCGGACGAGGTCAAGACAGAAGTGAACGAAAACCTAAGAGGCGGACGACAGCTACAGGTAGAGAAGCCCAAAGCAGCAGTGCCCAGAAGAGACTTTTCTAGTTACAGTAAGGGTGTGCGGGCTGGTGCTCAAATCGCCTGTCTGACTTATGGCGACCTCAAGAACTCCATCGGGTTTTCTTAGGCATGGAATACTCAGAGGCGGTTTTTGTCAGTTCCTGCCTCCAAAATATAGCCTCACAGCACCTGGTATTCCTTGGTGGTCTCCCATCCAAGTACTAACCAGGGCAGGCCCTGCTTAGCTTCCAAGATCAGACAGGTTCTGCTAGCGCCAGCCAGCCCAGTCGTGCGGCTGACGCCTGCCGAGACGCCCCTCGTCCGGACAAGTGTTACTGGCAGAGAAGAAGTCCGTTTCCCCTTCGCCTCGGCTTCCCTTCCCCGCTCCCCACCCACGGTGGCCCCTCTCCGCCCAAGGAGCAGCAGCAGCAGCAGCAGCAGCCGCCCCCTCCCCGCCTCTCCACAGCTGTCTTTGGGGCTGTCATTGCCCCACTCGCACGCTCCTCACGGGCATCCCCCTCCCCTCCGCCGGGTTCCCGGGGCTCCCTCCCCCGGCCCCCCGACTCTCCCCCCACGGAGGGCAACGGTAGAGCGACGCCGCCTCCTCGCTTCGTCGGCCAAGGGAGAAGGAGAGGACGCGGGGGGGGGGCACTCACTCAGCCAGGACTCCAAGCTTTCCCCTTCCGCCTCCGCCATGTTGCCGGCCGGCCTGGAAGCTCCGCCCCCTGGTCAGGCGACGCCGCCGCCGAGCCCAGCCTCGGCACAGGCCCGCCCGAGGCCGAGCCAGGGAGCAGGGGTGGGGCGCGGCGGCACGCCAGGCCCCTCCCCTCCTTGCGGGACCCCGACGCCGGGCTGTGCTCGCGCCCCCCCCCTTTTGATTTCGCTTCATTCAAGACCCACGGAAGATACTCGCCGTTTCCGAACGAGAATGTTATAGCGCTATGATTCCACTTTCAACGTCCTATGGAATCCTGGGGTTTGCAGTTTAGGGAGGAACCTTTGAGGAACCCCAGAATTCCATAGGATGTTGAAAGTGGAATCATAGCGCTATAACACCCTAGTGCGGAAAGGGCCACTGTCGTGAGTCCCGCTCTTGAAAGAAAAGCAAGATGTTTTATTAATAATGAACAACCCGCCAGGCTGAGGTTTACCTGTTGTGTAAGGGGTTTTAATGACCGTTTAATTTTTTAACTTTTGTATGTTGTGGATTTTTAGCTGTGTTTCTTCTAACTGTTGTAAGCTGCCTTGAGTCCCGAACTGGAAAAAAAGAAGAAGAAATAATATAGTAATAATACCACAGATATACAAGCATCCCACAGATATACCTCAGTGAACCAAGTGGATGTGTTCGTAGGTATTACTGTTTAGCAGAAAAATTGGTATCAGAGGCAGAAATAACATGAAAAAAATAATAGGTTCCTACACTATAAAAAAAAGAATAGCAAGTTGGTGTGTTTCAGCAGAATTTTTATCCAAAACAAAGAGTAGGCACATGCGAAATGAAACAACCAGGATTGGTAAGTCTTGCATAACTAAACAAAAAACATTTGCAGACCTTCTGGATACAGCTTGAAAGCTTCTTCCAAAAGGTATCCAGGGATTTTTTTTTCTTTCACCATTCCCCATTTATGATATCTGTGCTGATGGCCAAAGTTACAAACCTATGTTATTTTAACATGCTTGAGGTAGTTGGTGAGGTAGGCTATCTGCTTTCCTCCTTTCTCTCTGTTTTGCTGCTCACACATGCTCACTAAGAGATTCTTGGGGTAGCTGCTATTTACCTGTCCTGTAGTAAGCAGGCACACATGTCCACAACAGAATTGCCAGATCAGAATTATATTTTCTTCCAGATCAAGCTTTATTGCATTATTTACTGCAGACACATTGCTGCAAACCAGCACCAAAAGTCTGTTTTCTCCAGTCCTTCTTTACCATCACACCATTCTGCTGCTAACAAAATTCCAGCTAGACAAAGGATGAGGAACAAAGGCATGGGACTGAGTGGGCATAAAAAGACTTTGCAAAAAGAAGCTTCTTTCTCAGAGGCTTTGTTAACTGAGTTAAGCCTGTAGTAGTAGTAGTTATAATAGTAGTAGTAGTAGTAGTAGTAATAATAATAGCACTCTACCTCAAATCAAACAAGATATGTATGCTCACAAAGCAGTCTTTTCATGTGTTCAGATTTTTGTCAACTCTGAAGATGGACAAGAAACATAGGCCTTTAACACTTTCTTCTACCTCAGATCCCAGGTTTAGTTGCTGAGGGTCCCTTATCCCATCACAAACACTGATCATATAACAAGATTACCTTAGAACAGGACTGAAATGACTGAGGATCTTGTGGCATCTGAACTCTAATTAACATCTGTTTCAAATATGGGATGGATTCTCAAAACTGCTGTACTTGCCAGTGCATTAAGCCAATGTCTAAGTTTTTCTTTTGGACAGAAGAAGAGTCCTTCAGGACAGGTAAGCAGAAGGTCCTTGTGACTGTCAAAGGCAAAAGTTACTGAGGATGGAATGAAATCTGTTTAAATTCAATAAAGACGAAGGAAAAATCCTGCTAAGTCAGTCCAGTTTTTCCACAATGGCTAGTCCAGTGGTTTTTGGATGTCAGGAAGTAAGCATGAAGACAATAGTTCTCTTTTTCTCTTTGCTCTACCTATATCTTCTTTAGTAGACTGTTTATCTTTTAACTGTCTATTCCATTTTGCCATTAAAAAGGCTTAAATTACAAAATAACATAAAAATGTCAACACAACAAGGTTTTATAACAGCAAAATGATAAAGCAACAGTCACATATGCATTAGCTAAAGCACAAAATTTCATCAGATTGGCAAACTACCTGATGTTCCTTGTCCACATGTCTCGATTTTCAGCTGTGAAATGTTGGAAAGCATGTGACAACAATTTTGAGTAGCACTATTAATCTATTAGTGATTACTCCAACGGATTACTAGTGACATGTTGAACATAGTGGGGTCTGTGTTGGTCTAGTACGATTTACCTGAAGCCTTTTCACATTGCACATTGACAGCACTATCATTCTTCTTTCGGGGCCATGGCAACATCCTATGGAATCCTGGGGTTTGTAGTTTGGTCAGAGGAGGAATTCTCTGGCGGGGCATTCTAAAGGCCCCCTCCAAAACTCCAACTCCCAAGATTCCATGGGGTGGAACCATGGCCCTTAGAGTGGAAGAGACTCTTTCTGCCCCTCTTCCAGGATCTTTTAGCATAAACTAAACTAGCTTTTACATTAGATGAGTAATTAGGGGCCGTAAGTTGAATCCCATTCAATCTGAAACAAACTACAGGGTGCAGTTTCAATTATTAAACGCAGAGTGGGCTCCTACACTTTTAACAGATAAATGCAAGAGCAAATTTCCAGTGATGCAGCTTTTCTCACCCTTGCGACAACTTATAACCGTATCTGTGTCCTATGGTTATCCATGGCCATTTCTGCACTACCCTGTTATAAGGCCCCTCCCTAAACTGCAAACCCCAGGATCCCATAGGATGTTGAAAGTGGAATCATAGCACTGTAACAGGCTAGTGGGGAAGTGGCCTATGAATAGCATGATTGTCTTCCTGTCATTGGGAAGAAAACGGAGAGGAGTTGGTCTCTGGTTTTACAAGGTGTAAAACTGACAATAAGAATGCAGAGTGGGGATTTTTTTTTAAAGAAATGTGAGATTCCGTTTACTATCTCACACGCGTGCGAGGCACCGCGAACTCGCTCTGCCTCCCCCCGCTCTCAACGCAACCGGAAGAGGCTTCCGGGGCTTCATTCAGGCGGTCGTTGCGGACAGCTGTCGGCGGGGTCCTGAGGGCAGAAGCAAGATGGCGGTCCCCGCGGCGGGGCGGCTCGGGGGCTTACGGCGGGGGCTCTTTGGTGCTTGTAAGGTCTGGTTGCCTGGGTAAGAGACAGCGGCTCCGGAGCGGGGGTTGCGAGCCTTTGGATTGATAATGTGGAATGGCGGCGGTGCGCGTGTGTCTCCTGATTTTTGTGTGTTGTCACATAAAATCTGTATTTCTCTTACCGTTGTCGGCCCCTACAGCGTTGCGAACATCGTTCATTTAGGCCGTTCCTCATTTGCCTGTTATAGCGCTATTATTCCACTTTCAACATCCCGTGGAATCCTGGAGTTTGCAGTTTAGGGGCCGGCCTCAAAGGATTCCATAGGACGTTGAAAATGGAATAGTAGCACTCTAGCAGGGTAGTGCGGAAATGGCCTTAGACACTCCAGTCCATAATTTGTGAAATATTTGTCCGGCGGTTACAGAGTCAGAGTCGCAAGGCGGGGAGGTGCATCTCGATCATAGCTAGGCAAAGTTACTTTTGGGTGCCAAAACTACCAGCATGGCGTAGGGCTGGATTCCATTAGTGCACCTGAGGAAGTGGAGGGTAACGTGAGGAAGTCCTTCCTAAAATAAATCAAGTTTAAACGTGCCACAAGATTCATTTTTCTTTTTTGCTTCCCTTTTAATAGGGAAACAGACTAATAACAGCTTTCTCTTTCAAAATCACACACCTGGTTCTACAATGAAATGACAATTGAAGGTATATGCTTATATGGGGTGCACTTGAGCATTGTAATGGTTTGGTGTTATGATTCAGATAGGTTTGTATAGCATATAATTGAAAGACGTTTAATTACTGATATTGTCTATGTTTGTTGTGTTTGATCTTTATTCTTTAAAAATGTTGTTTAAATTGGGGTCCTATGTTGGTCACTGTTGGACATGAATGAGTATGGCTCTCTCACAAGGAGTAAATGTGTGAATTATCCAGTTCCATGTACTAAATTGATGTATGTTGGAATATACAAGATCTCTTGGAGTACTTAGGATTCATTATTTAGACTAAAATATGGACTTTCACATGTGTGTACTTATCCTAAGGGAAATACTTATAGTACTTAAGATCTAATCTATATGTTTTATGTGGGTCTGGGATAATTATCATCCTCTTTTTTCATATGAACAATCACATATGTTGTACATTCACCTGTAGCCATGAATAGAAAGTGATGTAAAGGAATCCATGCTGTAACTTCATTCTAACTATTATGGGTATGAGGTTGAATAACCTGCACTTTTGCAGAGATACACATACCTAACTAAGCCTGTTGTACTCATAGGGATTTGGCCTGCCCCAAACTCTGCTTTGAACTGGGTGGAAAATATGATAAATGATCTTAGTGGGACTGATTTGTAAAGCTGGATGTGGAAGAGTGATTTATATGCAGAATTATATGCTTCCAGATGTTGGAGCTGGACATTTTTGTGACTCTTATCTGTTCTTTGACTTCTTTTCAGGCTAACTCAGGTCAGGTGGAGTCGATACAGTCCTAATTTCCTTGAACCAGAAGTGAACAAAGAAGTGTATCTCAAACCACCAGAACAATTATCAGAAGAAGAAAAAGCTAAATGGGATCTTAAAACAGTCCGACCTATAAAAGCTGCCCCTTCCAATGTCAGCAGCTCTGTGTTCTATGATCCACTGATCAGGTCTGAATGCCGTCATACATCTGCACTTATGTCTGTCATAGCCTTCTCCAACCTGTTAATTCCTGATGCTTTGGACTTCAAATACTCCTGATCAGTGGATATGACAATGGAAATTCCCGTTCCCATATCCCATGTGGAAATTCCATATCTGGAGGGCAACAGCTGCAGAAGGCTCATCTGTTATCGGAAACTTCTAATTGAGATCATAGAATCTGACAGAAATATTAAAATGTTTAGCTGAAAAAGCTAAGAAATACTGCAGGATGTTCTAAAGTTGTGGGCCTTAGTAGTATTGAGTTACTTTGATAATAGATCACTGCAGAATGTTTCCAGAGTATTTCATGAACTGTCTCTATAGCACAAGTGCAATAGCAGCTCTGGAACGGCAGAGTAATACCCCTTGAGAAAATGCTCACTTCCCTTTCTCAGCCTTTCCTCTGGAACATAAACTGAACAGGAAAGCAAGGAAAAAGGAATAAAATGACTTGCATTCTTAATACTTGTTTATATTTCTCACCTTTATAGCCCAGTTTTGTAAACATCTGCTGGCTATTGTAAAATGCGAGGTTGCTAGTTCTAACTATGCTCAAACATTCTTTGACAGATCCTACATTCTGTGCTGTACAGGATTATCAAATGGTTGGTGCAGTGATTTGTTTCTATTACCAAGCCTTGATGAATGCTAGAAAAGGAAATTACACCTGCTGGGGCATTTGTGTGGGTTGCAAGATCATGGAGGCACAGTGAAATTGCAGATGTCATAACTTGTGTCAGCACTGGATGCTGCTATGCCATTCAGTAGTGCATGACTGCATGACCCAGATATGGTAGCTCATGGTGGTTGTGCCCCTGACCTCCGCACAAACAGCATCAGCCCTCAGTGGCAGGAGCTGGTAACACTCCAGCAAACCTCTACAGCTATTGATTTGAGAATGTAGCAGGTGAATTATAGAGACAGACAGATACTAAGTAACTGAAACTCTTGCCAACTGTTGGTAACTACTGTCTTGGTTGATTAGTGTAATGGCAAGAACTTAGTTATTGGGATCTTAATGTCACAGTGAGGTTGCTTAGAATACCCGTACAACTGCTTTTTCATTGTATTACAGCAAATTCACTAGCCTCATAATGAAAGGAGGAGATAAGATTTTAGCTCGATCCATCGTGAATCAGGTAAGAAGTTAACATTCTAAATTACTGTTCCTTTTCCTTGATTATTGCCAATGTTGCAGAAGGAAAAAAATGCTTATTTTTAAGCTGCATAGCGGAGGTGGGTGGGGAAATTCTTGTGGTTGAGTGATACTTTGTCCCCTTGAAACCCTTCGGCCTTTCCCAGAAGGTTGCTGCTGTAGAAATCCCTGTAGCAACGTAACTTGGCATGTGTGAATGGCTCCCTCTTATGTGTTCCATCGCCTGGCAAAATCAGGCTTCTGACAGCCCACCAAACTATGATTTGGTAGTTTTGAGAAACCTGATTCTACTGAGAAGGAGGATGCATGAGTAGAAGCCATCTATATGTGCCTTTCCAAGAAGAATCGTTGGGCCTAGAGTGAGAGATGTGAACTGGGGGCTTCTCAGGTGGTTGTGAAAGGCTACAGGTTACCCTTTTCTGCCATTGTTTGTGGAAATTGTTTATCACTGGATTAGTCACTTCATCACAGCCATCATCTTCTGCATCTCCATGGCTATTTCATCTGCCATCCTTTTCCTGTTAGACTTTCTGTCAGGGCCACAATCGAGCACTTTGATTATGGACAAGAACCCTTTAAAATTTGCAGTGTCTGCTAGTGGCTCTGAAACTTGAAGGAGGCAGGGTCAGTGAGAATTGTATTTGCTAAGAAGGAAATGCAAGGATTAGGCTTTGTAGTGGGAAGGTTTCTGAAAGGTCATTATCAGTATTTATATATTTTACTGCCTGTCCAAAAGCCCGATAAGCACTGAGGGGGAGGTTTATGTGCATGAATAACTTTGTTCTGTGGTTGAGCTATTCTGTTGTTTTTAAAAGCAGGGCCTGTGAGTTCCAGGAACTTAAGAAGTTGCCTTATACTGAGTGAGACCATGACTGAGATCTAGCTCCATACTATCATTTTTTGTCAGGCAGTGCCTCTGCCAGGTATCAGGCAGGATTCTTTCCTAGTCATAGGTTTTCACTTGAAGATCTTGACATTATCTAGTGGTCACATATCCAAATAGGAACAAGGCCTGACCCTGCTCAGCTTCTGAAATTGGAGGAGATCAGTTGAATAAAAGCTGGTGTTGTGATCCACTTTTATTTTTGTTTGCAATTTAGACTTTGGAAACTGTTAAGAGGAAGCAGCTTGAGAAGTACCATAAAGCTAATGAGAAGGAGAAAGAAAACATTGAGTGCAACCCTTACACAATCTTCCATCAGGCATTAAAAAATTGTGAACCTGTTATTGGGCTTGTGGGCATCCAGAAAGGAGGCAGAACCTACCAGGTAATCTATGAAAAAGAAAAAGAAGAAGAAGAAAGAAAACAGATCAATTCTAAAACTAAAATTAAGGTAGTATAATGACAGCCACAATCAGGTTGACTTAGGTTTCCCCCCAAAATACAACCGTTATTATAATTGTGAATGAACATGAAAGAGGCCCCAATAACATATTTTCTTTAAACTGAACTTTTGGAAGGAAGGCCCTTCTGCTTCCATCTAAGTTGGGGTGGGAAAGAGCATTCTGTGGGCTGTATGTGGCTCTGCCAGGCTGCTCATGTGTCCTTCAAGACCCCTCTGGTCAAACTTTGAAACCACTGAAGATCACTCAAGACAACTTCAGAACAATTCAGAAGGAAAATGAGCAAGTGTCAGGGGCTAGGGAGTGTAGATCTAGGGAAGCATTTTTTTTTAATGAAGCGATCCAAAAGTTCTGGATCAGTTCCTAATGGAAAAAAAGGCCTCTTAATGGACCTAAAATGGCCCAGCAATGGCAAAAATGTGGCAAAAGTGTGCCCGTGCCCTCAGAGGTCATTGGAGGACATTTGGAGGAGAAAAGTAATTTGAGGAAATGTATTTCATGCATGTTGCCTTCTAGAGATTCTTGTGGGAACAATTATGGCCCTCTAACCCCTGACAGTTTCCCAGTTGCATTGTTGCAGTTGGACACCTATTATTAGCATTTATTTCATTAATATTGAGAAAAATTGTTGATAATATAATCCAATTGCCCTTCTCCTTTTAAATTGTTTCATAGTTGTCTTGATCTCCAGCAGTCTGAGATTCCTGTGTATATGCAGAAGTATGATAACTATTCTATGTACCTTTGAATCTGAAATGTTGAGAATGCAGTGAAAGTTCATAGGTTTGCTGAAAGAATATTAGTGGCTAGGCAATACTAGCAATCACTGTAGTGATTTCTGGTGCTTCCATCTTAACACCTTGGCTTTTTCAACTTGCACATTGCCCTGAAAAATCCCCAATGATTTTTTGGAACCCATGTCTTGGGTTTCAAAATTTCTGCATCTGTCTTATAGGTCCCAAGCCCTTTGACAGACAGACGGCGACGCTTCTTAGCAATGAAGTGGATGATAACAGAATGCAGGGACAACAAGCACAGACGGACACTTATGCCTGAAAAGCTTTCCCAAGAGCTGCTGGAAGCCTTCAACAACCAAGGTCCTGTAATAAGGAAAAAGCATGAGCTTCACAAAATGGCTGAGGCTAACCGTGCGTTTGCTCACTTTCGATGGTGGTAGAGAGCGCACTGCTCTGCTAAATGCAACTTAGGAGGACATAGGCTTTGTTACAAAACAAGGACTCTTTCTTTTTTAAAACTTCTATATGGCTTTCTTTGAATAAAGCCAGCCTGAGAGGGCTTTGGCCAGCTGCCGCTTCTCAAATAGTCTGACAAGGAAGATAATTAGCTAAAATAAAATATCCTTTTTTTCAGGCTCCCATGAGGTAAAGTGACTTAATCTGTACAGGCCTTTGCTCCTGTGGTTCCTCCTTCATTCCATTCTAGCCTCTTTCCAGAAGAAGGATTTGTCTTTAATACAGAATTACAGATTGTCTTCCGGAGCACTGTAAAGCATTGTTAAGCAGAATCTTCTGGCAATGTCCTGGACTGGAGAACTGTAATGCAGATGGAAATCATTTGTGGATATTCTCTGTGTATTTGTGGTGTCCTACTTTAAAATGCTTTTATATCATGGGGTTAGTGACAATGGCTTATTGACAGGAACACAAATATTGAATGAAAATTAACTTCTTAAAGGAAGGTCAGCTTTTCTTCCTTCTTAGATATGGTTCACACATGCCTTTTTATTGCTCGTTTTCTCTGCAGTCACACCCAAGCAGCTGAATATTTGAACTATGTTGAGAAGGACTGTATTTCAGATTATGTGAAAACAGAGTTTGGTCTAGCGTTCTATCTGTACTGTCCCCTTCAGTTATGGAAGTCATCACTTGATGGTGTAGTCATCAAGTGATGTGAATGCTTGACTATACCACCCTCAACCCCAATTGTGTCCCTAAATCCATATAAAATATTTTAACTGAAGTGATGGTGTGACCTTAGTTGTTGCAATAGGTGGATTCTCAGTTTGTTGAGTGTTGATCTGCAGATTTCTTGATTCCTTTACCTATGGAATGTGATGGGGTTGACTTAACCATACAATTCTCGTCTGAGAATGATGGTTCTTTATTAGCACACTTTTAGGAAAAATTCTCACACTGTGCCAAGGACATGTTTCAGAATATTTCTTTCTCTGTGCCCTGAAGCTGCCTTGGAAATACATACAGAGGAGTTTCTAGCTCATCTACCATAATATCTGTTATAAGAGGCTTGAGTCTGAATTACTGTCTATGTAGCCAAATTGTATTATCCATACAAAAGAGGGAAACAGCAATAAGCCTGGAGGAGCCCCCAACACTGAGTAGGATATTTTAAAGACCACTGAGGACTGAACATATTCAGTTGCCAGTGTGGTATCTCATTGAGGGGGGCAAAGCTGCAAACGGGGGGGTGCATAGGATCACGAACAGCAGCAATCCAGATTACAGCATTACAGTGACACCTGTAGTGCCTATAATTCATTTGAACCTAAAAGAAATAAAAAAATTTTGGGGAGGGGAAAGCTCCCTTCCTGATTACCTAGAGATTGCTCTTGCTACTCACAGGCAACTTACCACGTGGCTCTTTACAGCCCTGCCCAAAAGGAATTTTGTGTAGCCTACATCCTTGGTGGATACAAAAGTAGAGGCAGAAGTATAAAATGTTTATTTAAAAAAAAGTTCCAAAGAGAACGAACCTTCTTAGAAATGTACAATACTGTAATTCAAAGTAGTTTTATAAAAGTTACAAAATCAAGTTGTAGCTATATCTGCTCAGTGGAATAAATTTTGCCAGAGTGAGGCTCTGGAACAGTCTATTGGCTTTACATATCCTGCAGTGGGGCCCCTCAGATTTTCATACTACAACTTGTGTCCTTCATCTGCCACCATCAGTGGTGTAAGGGATTGTGTACTCTCAAATGTCTGGAAGAGGCAGCAAAGATTCCCTGCCCCATCTTATAGGGAGAAGGCACTGCCTTAGCTGTTAGCTATACCTGAGCTGGCTAGGAGTGGGGTAGAAAGGTAATGCACCTATTGGGGGCTATAGGCTGGAAACATTTGCAGAGCCCCCTCCTGCACTTATAGAAGGATCAATGCACTCATGGTGGCATCTTATATTAAAGAGCAAAGTGCTGCTGAATCATCAGTTGATGCATTCAAACTCCAGTGTGCTATTGCAGAAGCACTGACATCTACAAAGCCAACAGCCAAGCAACAACTTTTACAGTATGACATGCCCTTAGTCACTAAGCTATGCAATACTGACATTTGTCCCTTGATGCCAGGAGGCTGTCGTATAGCTCAGTGCCATAGAACCTTTGGCCCTCTAGGTATTTTGAGACGTGTGTTCTTACTGTCTCCACCCACCACGGCCAGTGGTACAGGACTATGGGAGTTGTAGACCAGAATGTTTGAAAGGTCATATGGTTCATGCTACACTATAATCCCTTAATCTAAAAATATACACGCAAGGAAGAGAGAGGGAGACTGTTCTTCTCCCAATCCTAAATGTGTTCTCCTGGGAACAAGGTCCCCTTGATTTTGATGGCACATACCTGCATGTAAGTGAATATCAACATTTTTGACCTCCCTTGGACTGTGCTACACAGACTGCCAGTTTGTAGTGGCACAACTGAATGTTATACGTGAAAGCCTCCTCGTTTGTGATACTACAGTATTGAAATGTGAAGGGCTTTCCCCTCCTCAAATCATTTTCTGGATTCAGAAAGCTGTTTTAATTGCAAAAGGAAGTACCTAAACCTGCACTCTGTGTAATACAATCCTGGCAAATCTGAACAATATACTGATGAACTTACGAAGTATGCTGTGTACTTCAGACTGTTAGCTTTTAGACATCACATCTTCCTGTGACAAAAGAAAAAGGATGGGAGTCTGCCATTCTGGTGATGCCATTTGTTTGTGGAAATTGCACTGCAGAGTGTTACTCTCATTAGAATCTACTAGGAAGCTCTATGCACTTTTTGTTACATATTAAGAAGTGAACAGACTATTTTTTAGAAGTCTGGCTTTCTGACCAGAAATAGGAAGTGTGGTACAGATGTTAAGCTATCTGCCATTAGTGGTTACTGGGTACAGGCACACCAAAAGAAGCATTTGTTTGCTTCAGCCCAGTTATGAGTCGTAGCCAAAACAGATCAATTAAATACCAACTTCACCATGCTCCTATTTACTTGGGACTAGCAACTGAATATAGACCACTGATTTCAGAATAGCATGTATGCTTCACAATGACTGCTAGTACCAGCGGCATATGTGAGACTCCTAAAATCGTAAGAAGGTTTCCACTAGATGAGACAAGAGTCCTAACTAACTGAAAATACAGTTCCCGCAATGGTCAACCATATAGAGGACAGCAGTGCCATATGGCCCTCTGGCTCAGGTGGTGTTTAGAGCATTTGAAGTGGGCTACAAGGAGTAAACTGAAATTCTAGGCTTGTGCTTTGATTACAGAAGCACCTTCCCTTCTAAAATTGAGGTCAGCTATGGAAGCTGAAGAGCATAAAATACAGCAAGCTACTGAATGGAAAGTGAGATGCATCTCCCTATCTGCTTGCAGAATAAATATGGTTATTAATAGGTTGGGTTTAAATCATCGCCTAATTGCTTTTTAGACTGCATGTTTTAAAATTAGCATATGCAATATACACATAAGAAAAGAACAACCCTGTTTAAAATGTCAATTCACCCTGCGACAAATGATTAGAATAGGTCCCTATTTAGTGCAACACATTAAGAGTTTTGAAAAGATACCTTCTTCCCACTAAATTCAACTGCCCTCCTATCTCCCCGGTTTCAGCTGGCAGCTACCCAGCACAAAACAGCTTTCAAGGGAACCCATTATACATTCTATATACAAAAAGTGCTAGGGGGGAAAAAGCATTGAAAATAACTGAAGCTTTTGTTTTGCTTTCTGTGGAGGTTGCTGATGAAAGTGGGTCAGATTGAGAATGCAAACTCTTTCCGTGAGCTGGTGGCCATGGTTAATGGTTCAGTCAGTGACCTCACTGTAATAGTATTTTTGGGCCGCTTCTGTCATTTTCCAGTCGGCAGCCCGGAATTCAATGATCTCCAGCAGTAGCAATTGGGAGAGGGAGCTAAGACCCTCTTGTAGAAGGAAGCCATCTCGCAGGAGGGAAAAGAGTTCATCCATTCGCTGAGAGTTCATCTTTTCCAGCTGTTCGCCAATGCGGTGTAGCTGGAGCACCAGACAGTCCACCTTAACAGAAAGATAATAACACTTTTCTGTAACAACTCAAGTTTTGTCAGGGGACATTGTTGCACAGAAATTCCTCATATTGGCATCTTAACCCTAACTCAGAAGGAATAGAGCTGCTTCTCTTGTGGCTCTCCAGATGCTGATGAACTACAACAAACCATGGCTTCTGGGGCTGATGTGAACTGGAGTCCAACAACATCCAGAAAGCTGCATCCTTACTATCTTTGTCCTAAGTAAAAACATCAGTTACTTTAGGAAGATTCTACTATCAAAGTATGTAACTCTAGGAAGTATGTAATACAATGGGAAAGCAGCTTACAATCTAAAACTGAACATGGAGAAACAACAGAAGGAGAAGAGACAGTGGTAAACAGGTAAACAATATGCCATTGCTTTAGTTAATTGGCTAGCATGGATGAGAAGGTAAGCACCAACTTTTGAAAACAGTTACATGCTCTGAATACATGCCTGACTCTATTCAAAATCTTACTAAGTACAATAAGAATTGACCACTTAAAAAGCACCATTACAGTTTGTTTCTTCAGAACAGAAAAATCCCTTGCATCCCTTAAATCCTTTTTTTTTAAAACACAGGAAGCTTTCTTAACTGAGCCAGACCATTAGTACTTCTAGATCAGTATTGTTAACTATGACTAGAAGTGATGGCTCTCTAGAGTTTCAGGAAAGATCCTTCTCTAGCCCTACTAGAAGATACTGCTAGGTGTCTTTATGTACTAACCAGATGTTATACTGCTTAGCTTCCAAAACATAAGAAGATCAAGTGTGTTCGGGGCAGTATGGTGGTTACTCTGTGTGTCTGCACACAACAGTTCCTTCAGTGTTTTTAAAAATATAAACATTGCTTAAAGATTATGGGATAATCAGCCTATGTAAGTGATCTTAAAGACCAATGATATAGACCTATGGCTCTCCATGTTTCTGACCTACCACTCGCTTCAGCCCTACCCAGTCTAGGCACTGGTGGCAGCTCATACAAGGTGCAGTTCAAAACTATCTCAGGAGCCATGTGTTGTCCACTCCGTATTGCAAGCCACTTCCATCAGATTTTCTGACATCACTGTAGTGCCCTGCAGAGGTGTTGTTCTACAGTTCGCACCATGCTTGCATATAACGAGGTATAATCCAACATCTGGAGGGTGCCAGAATGGACAAGACTAATTTGTGCAAAATTCTGGAAGAAATCCCTCACTGTGAGCTAACCTCTCATCACATGAGAATCAACAAGTAAAAGCGGCAGGGTGGTGGTGGTAGAACCTAGGGAGTACATCCTGCACCAGCCTCTGGTAGCACTAGGTGTTGTCAGCAACATTCAGCATGAAATAGCAAAACATTTTGAGAATCAACTCCTTTTCCTTACCACAGTTCCCAAGCTTAGTCTTTTGTCCCCAGCTTTTCTGTCCTAATCTATCATCTCAGTTGTGTTCCTATAGCACTCACCTCTTCCTCTTTTCGCATGCTATCAGGCTGTGCCAGCTGGAACAGACAATCATAAACCGGATTCACCAGTGCCATCATGGGCATGTTGTTGACCTGTTAGTGGAGAGCGTACTTGTCAACTGATATTTACAACTCTAGTGGAATACTTAAATACCTCCCTTCCCCACTCCTCTTGGAATTAAGAAATCCAGAAGATTAGCTGTGTTGAGCCTGCGGAAACAAGAACAATAAAGAGTTGTGCAGCAACTTCAAGATGAACAAAGGTACTGTGGCATAAGCTTTCTTTTTGCTCAGAGTACTAACTCAAATGCATGATGAAGAGCTTCTTCCCTACAAAAACCCAAGCCACAACATATGTGTTAAATGTGAAGAAAATTTCCAACCTAGGCCTCCTGTAGGTGTTTTGGACTACAACTCTCACCATCTCTAGCCACCATCTCTAGAAGACACACGGTTTGGGTAGGCCGAATTAAGATCTGGGAAAGGGGAGAGCTGTCTGAATTGAAATGTCTGACTGCCAGAAAAAGAGTGCCTGGCTGTGCTCTAACTGTGGAATGCTCTCCCAGAGAGGTTCACTTGTTGCTTAGCTTGCTGTCTTTTTTGTGCAATGTATTATAAAAATTACCAAGCTTTTCAGTGTTGCTAGCTTGCAACCTACTAATCTTTTGGCTTATCATGGGTATTCTCTAGAGCTTACTACAGAGAAAGCATACAAAGAGTTGCACTGTTAACTGTTCTATTATTTCTTGTAAGCCATCTCAAGAATATGTTGTGTTGTCACTATTTCATGCCTTCAAGTCATTTCTGACTTACGGCAACTCTAAGGCGAACCTATCAGGGTTTTTTCTGGGGCTGAGAGTGTGTGACACATCCAAGGTCCCCCAGTGGGTTTCCACTGCTGAGTGGGTGAACCCTGTCTCCAGCGTCATAATCCAATACTCAAACCACTACACCATGCTGGTATGAAAACACTATATATATCTGAGCCAGAATCATATCAACTCTGAGGTTTGCTCTGGAGACGCTAAGAGGAACAACCTGTTTTCAGCAACCCTGTCTCCTTACTTTCTTCTTCTTCTTCTTCTTCTTCTTTTTATTATTATTATCTTTATTTTTATCCTGCTTTTCTCCCCGAGGGGACTCAAAGCGGCTTACAGCCATTAAAAGAACATAATTAAAAACTGTCATGTGCAAAAGTTAAAACAAAAATTAAACCACAATAATAATTAAAACATGTTAAAATACATATAAAAACAGCATTAAAATATCAATTAAATAACAAATAACCAGCACCAATAGAAATTATATATAAAATGCCTGCTGGAAGAGGAATGTTTTTAACTGTTTCCTGAAGGTAGGCAGGGAGGGTGCCAGTCTAACCTCTTTAGGCAGGGAGTTCCAGAGCCTGGGACCAGCCACTGAGAAGGCCCTCTCCCGTGTTCCTACCAAGTGCACCTGTGAGGGTGGTAGGACTGAGAGAAGGGCCTCTCCTGTAGATCTCAACACCCAGGCTGGTTCATAGGGGAGGATATGGTTCTTCAAATAACCTGGAGCTGAGCCGTACTTACTCTCAGGTAGTCAAAGATGCTACAGATGAAGGTGACATAGCCAATCCAGGCTTGCAGGGAACGAGCTCGCAACTCATCACGGTCCTTATACTCCTGCTGAAGGCGGTTGAGGAGGCCCCGCCGAAAGACACTCTGGCCCACTTGCTTGCTTTCTGCCTGTGAGAAAGGCAAAGCTGTGAAACCTGGAAGGATGCTGCATGAAACTCAGCTGCAGCAGCAACAGCTTTTTTTTTCTTTTCTCATACACAATTCCATCTCCTATCACTGTAAAGAAAAAATATCTGTCACAAGGAAGGAGGAGGACCCCTGTAGGTGGTCAGAGTTTACAAGGAAGCAAAATAGAGGTGGGTAATTAATGAGCTTTCCTCCCCAAAACTAGGCTGTAGTTGGATGGACAGATTCACTTTCTACTTCTTAGGGGTTGCTGCCCCACATGGGGACATTGGAACGTCTTCCTTTTCCTGCCTATTAGGAGTGAGCAGGAGGAGCAACCCAAACATTTAGAATGTTCCTTCCTTCTCTGCCGGGGAATCACTTTCTACACTCTCAGAATTGCTTAATATCCAAAATGTTCAAGAAGATGAGGCCAAACCAAGCACCACTCTCAGGAAAGGAAGCATGCCTGGGGACAGAGCCAAGATGAACAGCATGCTCATCCAGAATACTATACAGGCTCCTATACATACATATATCTTATCTATAATTTCATTTAATGTTAGATTCTTTCACTTGGTTTGAAATCAGCAATAACACAAGTAGTTTCCACATGCTGCCATCACTCTGTTATCTTTCATCAGTTACAATGGACATACAGGACAGAAAGAAGAAACAAAAGACAGAACAAGGACATTTAACAGGGAGGAAATTATGTACCCCTCCACATGTTATTGGACTGGAACTCCTAGCAGCCTTAGCCAGCAATAGCCAAAGCTGAGGAATACTAGAGGCTGCAGTCCAACAACATCTGGAGGACTGCACAATTCTCTCTCCTGTTTTAGAATATTTAGGACTCCAACTAAAATTTTAAAACAAATTTCTAACTCTCACAATAGTTGAAAACACGATAGCATTATACTGAAAACATCCCAAAGAGGACCAAAAAACGGAAACCCACATTTAGTTTGTTTTCAAATCTCATGATCTCCAGTGCCATCTCTTGTTTGTATGGGTCTATCTCAGGTTTTCACTTTGACTCTACTAGTACAAGGGGTCACTGAACCAGTTAGGAAATTTGTGGCCAATGTGATGCCTGCTTATCATGTACAGAATATGTAGATGTGACTGACACCCCAGAGAAGAGATCCATTCTGAAAATAAGGGATGCTCACACTCCTACCTGGATGATGGTGTAGCAGATGCGCCCTGCCTCTTTGCTGAATACACAGTCTTTGAGGGACTGGTCCACAATGACATTGGCCACCTTCTCCAAATCCACACTGCTGGGATCTACAGAACAAGAGGCAACACTGTGACTATTGACTTGAAACAAACAGAAATTTGCACACTTCTGTGTGTTTAGAATTCTGCAGCCATAAGTAATTTCTAGATTCTTTAATTTTTGCATGATAAAAACTGTCTTTCTCGAATGGTGGAGGGCAAACCATTCCTCCGCCAACTGTTTGATCAGAAAGATCACTTCCTTGTTCCATCTGAAACAGGGAAAGAATCCAAGGCCCAAAGATATGTGGGGGACATTTAAGGTTGCACAAGGATGCCCACTGCTAAGTTACATCTACTGTATAATATCAATCTAGTTTCAAAGTGCTTGAAATGTGGTAGCCCCTGGGAAAGAAAACCTGGACTGTTCATTCTATTTAGTAGTTAGGAATTTTAACAATAAAATTCTCACAATACATTGTGAGGGAAGGATGAGCAACAAGCAACTCTGAACTAATTCCATACCAGTTTTTGTGCACTTTAAACCACTTTCAGTTCAGAACTTCTTGGCCTTTCAGTACGACTACCACAGCAGTACTGCCACTGACTGCTGACTACAGTAAAAGTGCACATCAGAGATGAAGAAGACTATGAACCTGAAAGGAGGCCCAAGCTGAATGAGAACATAAATCTCTTGTTAACCAAGTATCTGTCACTGCCCTTTTACTATATTGGAAATGGATCTTCTCTACTACTATAGGTTTGGGGCCTATTGTATCTGCCTGATAGGTAGAGAGATATAAGTTTATGCAAGATGCAGGCAGTGGAGTAGGAAGAAAAGAGGAAAAGAAGGGAAGAGGGAGAGAGATGCTGACCTTTGAGAGCTGTCTTCAGTAGCTGCTGAATCTCTGTATCAAACGAGTGTATCTTATAGTCTTCTTTGCCTGTGTCTCCCATCTCTTTCCCTCTTCCGCTGGTCAAGGAAGCAACTGAGTTAGTAGTAACTGTGGGAGAGAAGAGATCATGCACTGTTTACTCATGACAATGATGGAGACAGTATTAGTCCTGGCTGGCATACACACTGGCTCTTTGCTGAACAAGGGAACAGCACTGCCAGTCACATTGAAGCTATGGAACCAAAAACAAATGCCCCACAACAAAGGAAAAAAGTTGGAACAAAAGCTCTTCTGCCTCCTCCAGCTGATCCTGCCTGGTCTACAAGGATCTAGAGACCCTGACTTGTTCTGCTAACTTGAGAGATGGAGGGGAGATGTGCTTTCATTTTGATTAAAAACCACTCTCATCTGCTCACCTTGTTCAGTGCCAGACCAATGGACTGTCACAAGACTTGTGATCACTGAACTGACATGGGGCCAACTGAATTGCTCCCTCATCAAAATTCCAGAGCTCTGACATGCACTTTCATTGCAAACAGGCAAAAACAAAGTGACAAAACAAAGCATGCTTCCAGAGAAAAGATTCAACACTCTGGGATTTATTAGAAAAAAAGAAAAGGAATGATAACTGCATTTATACACCACTGAGTTCATGAGCAGCTTTTGGCACTTGAAGAGTTTGGGGCCTCACTTTAAGTTCATGGTCATCTACATCCTTCAGCCTTTGGTTATGTCTCATGGTCCTTTGGGTTCTTTATTGCACACGGTATATCTGATGTACCCTCCTTTCCCACAATTTGGCACCTTCTGCCATGCCAGAACTGGCCATCTCCATTCTTCTTTTTATCAAAATACTTCTGATTATTTCTCCTTAAGATCCCAGGCTTCAGCACACTCCTTTTTTCAGCAATCTTGCCTACAACTTCTCTGCTACATGTCCACTGTCTCCCTCATTCTAACTTCTTGCATCAGTCCTTGGCATCCCCTTCCCCTTCCTTGCAATAATGCAGTAATTAAACCTTTCAAGGGGATTGCCCCTAACAAAATACAGTAAGAGTAGGGCAGCCATTTAGTAAAGTTGTTAGTTTTCTTCTCCCCTTCCTTTATCTACTAACAAATTAATGGAAGCAGTAGTCAATGTCAGCATGATCCAAAGGGCTGTTCTGGAACACCATCAGAGTTGTAACACAGGAGTATTTATTTGTTTATTTAATTTATATACCATCTTTCTCCCAGCATGGGAGTGTGACTTGCCCAAGGTCAGCTAGTAGGTTTCCATGGCTGAATGGATATTTGAACCCTGGTCTCCACAGTTGTAATCCAACAATGCCCAAAACACTACACCATGCTCTCTTCCTCTTGACCTTCAACAATTGTCTACCTGGCTTACAAAGTAAGAGGAAAAAAAGGTAAAAAAATATTTGAAAACACTGGAAACTGTTCATTCTGTTATACAAATAGTACAGACTTAAGAGCAGGAAGAAATATCCACAGCAGAAATAATGCTGATTATGTTTCGAAGTTAAAATGCCTGGGGAAAATAAAGTCTTCACTGAACAGGTACCAGATGCTGGTGCCTAGAAAGAACTTTTCATAAGTGGGGCACCACTGCTGAGATCTTCTTCCCAGTCACATCTGCAAGGCTGGATTAAGATGGCTGGGACCCCCGAGCATCATACAAGACAAGGCATGTTTTAGCAACCTTTGTGTGCTACTCTAGGAGCAGTGACATATAAATCATACAGCGCAATAGACAGCACTACAAAAATCTTCCTGTCTGAAACCACAAGCAGCCCTACAGCTTCAATAAGGCTAGCAGCCTGATCCCATCCATTTTCACCCAAGCAACACACAAAGTACTGGGGATAACAAAAATGCTGGGACATTCAGGAAGCGGCTGGGTGGTGGGGAAAAGGAAGCAAGAGATACTCCTTTCCTGCAGCATTGGGCACCATTGATAAGCCACCTCTAGCCAGCCAAAGTATTTCTGATGGAGTGAACACATAGGAAAGGCCTCTACTGAAAAGCTTCATGCAGCCACCACCAACCTAGCACCCTCAACATTTGCTGGATTAAGACTCTCACCTCTCCCAGCCAGCATGGCCAAGAGCAGAATGGTAACCCTTGCACTCAGTAAACAGGAGTCTTGTGCACCAAAGAGTAAAAGAAGTACGGTGCAAAGAAGCCATGGTCCTGCACTGGGGAGTAAGCTCAAGCTGGGCGGTTGATGGCTGGAATTCTTTGAAATCTCTCATTCAAAGGGTTGCCCTAAGTTAAAGTCAGCTGGAGGGCATATAACAACAACTAAATCACAGTGAGCTAGAATAGAACCCTTTAATAATCAAGTTTCTCCACATCCCAAAGCAGTCTTACAAGCATTCTTGTATATAGAGAATGTAGGCTATAATATACAGAAGAAAAATGTTGCCAAGGTTTCAGGATCAATGGCCTCTGTGTTGCAACTGACCCTCACCACATCAAGAAGAGGTGGCTCTGAAATGACCAGAAATTGGATTTCTGCATATCTTAAGTCCTGGTCAGAAAGTAGATTGATCAGGGAGTGATACATTAACTTGTGCAACTTCTGTGATCACATGAGATCTTCAAGCTGAATGAGAGAACATTTCCTTTGCACGTAGCACACAGTAGGCAGGAACAATCCTAAATGTTTCCAGCTAAAAAGGATTCTGGGGTGGTAAGGACTGGGAAGGATATTCGCACTGGGAGAGCCAATCCCAGTGAGAACAGACAATACTGTTCTGATTTGGTATGAAGCACTTTGAGAAGTTCAGATAAGACCTCAGTGAGCAGATATTTTGATTACAGAGACCGTACAGGCTACATGTGGCTCTCCAGATGTTGCTGAACTGCAACTCCCCAGTATAGTCAACAGTGAAGGACTGTGAGAATTACATCCCAACCATATCTAGAGGACCAAGAATTCCCTATTCCTGTACTACAAACAGAGCAGCTTTCTCCAGCCTGATGCTCTCAACTGTTGGATTACAACCTTCTCCATCCCAGTCAACGTGGGCTTACTAAGGGGAGACTGTGGAATTTATAGTCCAACATATTTGGGATCCAGTAGGTTGGAAAACACTGGCCTAGCCTGTTGCTTTCCTGGTATTTTAGTACTCTTTATATTTTCACCCTGTGACAACTTCAGTCTGATGTATTTAAAAATTGTGAAGGAAATTCCTCCTCCTCCACCCCCACTCCTTCCATGCCAGTTAAGTAGGATCCTTCCTACTACTGGTGCCCAAAAAATCTGTATGTGTAGTGAGGGCTTCCTATTCCGCCCACTGTCACAACATATAAAATGTTCACGTATGTCTGTGTGCCCAATCTCCTTGATCCTCCCATTTTTGCAGGCGGAACGCCAAGATGAGGCCGTGCACACACACACACATACACATCCTAGGTGACACACTACCTCACACACATTGTGTGGAACTGGGGCACACATGCTTATGATGCCCAACTGTGCGTTTACAAAATTTATTGGGAGTTGGGTTCCTCTCTCTCCTTTCTTCCAATGGGGACAAGGTAATGCGCCACAGCTCTCTTCTGCCCTACCATCTTCAAAACAACAGCCTCTGTGAAGCAAGTGAGGCTGTGAAAAAGCAACTGGTTTAAGATCCGCCTAAGAGCCTCACGGCTTAGGCCATTTTCACACTAGACTGTTACAGTGACGTTACCTCACTTTCAACCTCCTATGGAATCCTGGAGTTTGCTGTTTAGGGAGCGGCTTTGAGCCTTGAAGCCCCTCCCTAAACTGCCAACCGCAGGATTCCATAGGATGTTGAAAGCGGTATAATAGCACTGTACCAGTCTAGTGCGGAAACGGCCTCAGTGGCGACGAGAACGTGGGGTTCCCGGTTCCCAGTCCAACACGCACCGCTATTCCCCGCTGCCTCAGGTGCGAGCGGGGCCGCAGGAGGAAGACCGGGACTATTTTGGACACAACCGACGCGCCAGAGAGCGGCCGCCCGGCTGCGCCGACACGTCCGCAGGGCTCCGCGCCCCGCCTGAGAAGCGGCCGCGGTGTGTCAGGTTTCACAACGCGGACCGAGGAAAGAGGAGGGCAGGGTTGCTCCCCGCGCGCTTTAAGAGGCGTCAAGTTCCTGAATCAGCCGCAAGAAAGGAAGAGAGAGGTCCGAATGCCACCAACCTGCTCCGAGCTCTAGGTCTCCGCTTTCAGGACGGGAGCGGCCGCATCTTTCAGCGGGGGCGGCAGCGGCTCCCCTCCCCGCGGCCCCGCCCCGCCCTAATTCTTTTTGGTCTCTGGTTCGGGTCGCTGGAGGTAGAGGAGGAAAAAGCCCACAGCCGAGCACAGCAGCAGCAGGAGCAGGAAGGGCAGCAACTCGAGCATGGAGTGCAAGTGCAGGATAGGCATCCTGCGCCTCCGCGCCGCGCCACCAGACCGCCGCCACGCGGCCCGAGCGCCCGGCCGGCCCGAGCACCGCAGCGCACTCGCGGCTGCCGCTCGCACTTCTCCGCACCCGCTCGGGGGGTGTCTGTCAGGCGGCGCCTCCCGGGGGACGGGCTTCTTCCATGGCTGGCAAAACCCGGAGGGCTTCCTCTTAGGTCATTTCCTAGCACGGCCCGGCCAAAAGGGCGGAGAGAGGCCGGGGCGAAGCGCAGGAAGTGCCGCCACCTGCTGGAAGCCTGTGCTGCACTCCTTTCGTTCAGGGTTGGTTAAGAAAGAGACTTTGGAGGGAGTCGTCCTTTTTTTTTGGTGTGTTTCGGTTTGACTTGTCAGCTGGAGCCGGGTGAGAAAACGGAGGACGGGGGGACAACCAGACACAAGATGGCGGCCAGCGGGACGGCGGGAGGAGGAGCCGCCAGTTATTTACTACTCCCTGTCAGCCTCAGAGGAAGGCTAGGGCAAACCTCCTCTGAGCAAATCTTGCCAGAAACCTTGCCTCGTGTGATAGATTCGCCTTAGGGTCTCCATAAAGTCGGAAACGCCGTGAAGGCACCCACCACCACCATCAAAAAGTGCATGAGGAGATCTGCGCACCAAGACAGACCGAATACGTTTGCTGCCTGAGGCGAAAGGCAAGATGGCGCTCCCCATTCCATCTACTATACAAAAGTCAAAGTTTGTGAGTTTGTCTGTGTCAAAAGATTCTATAGAATCCTGAGATTTGCAGTTTAGGGAGGGGCCTTTGGAATTCTCAGCCAGAGAACTCTTGGGCCTCAGTCAACTGTGTCTGTCTTTAATAGGCCAGTTGCTATGGAGATGAGGCCTAGCAGCAAGGATGACAATGTATTCCCTCAGGAAACCAACCTTTGTAGGTTCATAACAGATTGGATTGCAGAATATGGGGGAAAGTTACAGGTACTGGACAAGACAGTTTGGGGAAATAGAGACACAGGATCTCAAATCTTTCTAACAGGTATTAACTATGAGAAAATAAAATCCTGGGCAACACCAGGTATACACACTAGTTCCATATACAGAAGCCCGCTGCCTCAGTGTTTCCATCTGTTCTTCAGCACCAGCAAGAAGCCAGCCCCCACAGCATCTGAAGGCACACTTCTTGTTGAAGGATCAGAAACATCTATGAGCTGAGAACTTTGCCTTTTGATAGTTTATATACCACTGGGAGTCAGAATCTGTTCTCACACAGACTGCAAATATTCTGATCTACTTTCCCTCCTTTGGTCAGTCTCTCATTACCCTTCACTGAGTTTACATATTTTTAAACCACATCAAATTTTCAAGAGCAGCAAAGTCATTCTGCAATGGCCTTAACCCACTATGGAAAGAATCTAAATTTCACCTGCCTCTCTGAGCGTGAACTTCAGTTGCCACCACCTCTCCTAGGACCTTGCTCAAAGAAGAAAGAATGGAGTTGTGTGCCTTCAAGTTGTTTCCAACTTATGGCGACCCCATCATAGGGTTTTCTGAAACAGAGAGTGTGTGACATGCCCAAGGTCACCAAGTGGGTTTCCACAGCTGAGGAGGGAATCGAACTCTGGTCTCAAGGGTCATAGTCCAACACTCAAACCACTATATGATTGATTTAAATAATACTTATTTCATGATGTGTAGACACAGCTTTCCTGTGAAAAAGCTACTACAATTGCCATACCACTACCTATCTGATTAATTTTCTACCAGCCCCTTATACAGCCAAAATAACTCTGCTGGGCAACAGACTACTGACAATTTATTGGTTGCTACTACCACTATGGAATAGGGTCTAACATATGCTTTGGTAGTTTCTAACTCTAGTTAAGGTGCCTGGATCAAAACAATTTTCATGCGTACCTTGCACTAAATGTTAACAACGCTTAGTGCTGCTAGTGATTTTGTTTTATACTGTAGGGGTTTGACCTGATATTCTACTGTCTTTGTGTTCTGTTGTTTCCTAGTGCTTTTGATGACTGTTTGTATTTTACCATGTCTTACTACCTGGAAGCCAGCTTGCAAAATTTTTGTTGAATTCGTATGGATGCTGCAAACAAAACAAACCACACCTGTATGCTTTAAGAATATCTTCTGTGCCTTAAAAACAAACCTCATAATAACCCTTAACTGTGTTATCACTACAGGTCAACAATCATCTATCTGATTTAAAGAAAAAGGATTTGTCTTTGGAACCCATACCTAGAATATATTTAGGATCATTTTTAGTATAACATTTATACAATGCTTTGCTTACGAAGGGTTGAACATAACATCCTTGGCATCCCATCTTTCCTCTTCCTCCAGAACATGTTGTGAATAGGTTAAACAAGTCTGAGAAGAAACCACCAGTGAATATCCTCCTCCTGTTTCAAGATAGCTAGGAGTTGGTGCTGTGAACCAGGAAGTTTCAGATTAAAATCTTATTCTGTTGCTGTTGTCTTTCACCCTCAGCAACTTAATTTGCAGTGTGAGGATACTAATATGAAGGCTTACAGTGTTGTGTTGTTGTTTTTATAAACATTTGAGTTAAATGTACATTAAAAATTGTGTTGATGCTCTGTAGGCATTAGATAAGTTTCCACCATTTTCATTGCACAGGCCCATTTAATTACTTATAATAATGGACATTCAGTGTGCAGAGGCAGTGAATTCCACTGTGATGGATGTGATCCTGGGAAGAATCTCATGAACATGCACAAGAGGTATACCTTGCTTCCTTTACTTTCCCAGTCAGATAGGCAGCATGCACAGGAATGCCTGTTTAACTGCCATTCTGTCCCATACCTCCCAATATCTGGCAGCTGAAAACAGGTACATTTGTGACACATAGGAAAAAAAACTCTTCACAATGTCAGAAGAACTACATATAGCAGGATAAACGAGACTTCTATAGAGGTTTGGTAAATGGCATGTTCTGAGTCACTTTCAGCTTCAGAATGAATGCTTCTGTCCTATACTGGGACTGTTTAGGTTTCTTTTGAAAAAAAACCTGAACATGTTTTTGATGCAGCAACATGTGAGTGCACTTGTGCCTGCTGACCACATCCCCAAATGCAACTGTATCCACTAGCCATGCTTAAAATAACTACCTATTAAACTTTGAGTGCACAAACCTAAGCTTGCAATAGCTCCATCTTGGGTTTTAGAGAGATACAAACACATAACCATTAGTTCTTCACAGTCAAGAATCCTGACTGGTGCAGGCACTTTCCAAACTCCGAGACTCCAAATGGATTCAAACTGCAGGAAAAGAGATTTCATTTAAATCTCAGGAAGAGCTTCCTGACAGTCAGGGTTGTCCGGCAGTGGAATATGCTGCCTCGGAGTGTGGTGGAGTCTCCTTCTTTGCAGGTTTTTAAGCAGAGGCTGGATGGCCATCTGTCGGGAGTGCTTTGAGAGTGTTCCTGCATAGCAGGGGGTTGGACTGGATGGCCCGTGTGGTCTCTTCCAACTCTACATTTCTATGATTTCTATGAAGACAACTATGCAATCCCAATAACTGTATCTCATTAATGTTGAATGTGCATAGCACAGGATTAGTGGGTACTCTCCCACATTAAATGTATACATGCAGGAAGTATTTTAGGAACACCCCTATGTTTTGTCTGTTATATCAACTGAACTGCTAAATATTTTCAGAATTTGGCATGTGATATCAACATAAACTGATCAGATACCAAAGGGAGGAAGCTAATATTCCACTGACCACATAATCGGTATGGCTGTAATAAGCCCTTCTATTAGATGGAAATTTTAGTCAACCTGACAATAATAGAAACAGGTACAGATGGAGGTATGTTTTCACACAGAGAATATAACACCTTATGACTAAATGGTATACTTATTGCCCAGAAATCTTTCCCATTCAGTATAACACAAGATTCCTTTTCTGTCCACATTCCTGGATATATAGGGATCTAACTACTAAGAAATTTTTTTCCGCGTTAATCATAACTGGAATACTATCCTGGGACTATCCATAAAATACATCTTACTTTGAAAGTCTGTTCAAAATCCTCTCCCCCATCACAGCCTATGCTGTCACAACTATGTCACACTTGTGCCTCAGTACTTTTTAGATACTTTCTGGAACCATGAGTGGTAGACAACAGAGCTAAAGGATCCTCACTTGTGCATCATGCCATAAAGCAATTCTTCTGGCCAGGAATGCTGTGCCATCATGGACACAAGGCAGCAACTGATTAGACTTCAGATTTCTCCAGGGATAATGGCATCACTCTTTGAACATGGATTTCTGCAAGAGACAGACATCATGGTAACAGTAGTACCGCACATGGCTTGCATGTACCAAGAGGATACAGCAGGTTGGTATCATTTTAACTGTCAGGGCTCCATCCTATGGAATCCTGAGATTTGTAGTTTGGTGAGGTACTTAGAATTCCCTGGTAGAGAGAGCATTAGCCCATTCCTGGGGCCACAGCATTAGAACTCTCTACGAAAGAATTCTGAGTACCTCATTGAACTACAAATCCCAAGATTCCATAGCATAGAGTCATAGAAGTTAAAGTGGCATCAAGCTGCTGTAATTGCGCAATGTAGGTAAACCCAAGGATGTAGCTAGAAGTAGTCTAGGAAAAACCCCAACCACTAACAGCCAAAGCAGCCAACACTGGGCCAGATAGGCCAATGTCTTGGATCAATGTAAAGCAGCTACATAGGTTCAAAATGGACTAGATAACTGAAGCAAGGTATTTTCACACTTACCTTTGTGAAACAGCAGTACTTTACTTCTTTGCTCCTTTCAGCAGCAAGTGCTTTGTTTCTTTCAGATACACCCTGCCAAAGGCAGGAGGCTCCTCCAAGCATCAAACCACATCCATACCATGGATCAGTCACTCTGCCTCCAATAGGCAGTATGCAGCTCTTCAAGGGAATCTGCTAGTTTTCAAACTATTTTATCAACACCTTCGCCATGAGCAAACAATATTAAAACAATACCGGTACCATGTTCCTGGATAACACTTTGGTTTGGTTTTGAAAGGATGGGGGAAATCACTGTACTACCATGTGCCCTGGATACATCAATTAGGTCAGCCATCTGTTATTTTAGTAGTCCTTTCATGCCTCCTGGACTAACCCCAGCTTAGCACCAATCTAATTAAGATGCTGCTGTTTGGAGACAAAGTGAGCATAGCAGTGCTCCTTCCCTGTAAGAGGCAAGAGTGCCCTCTTGTGAACTGTACTGTGAACTGAGGTGCAAATAAAATATTACCGTGTGATTTGGGGACTACATCCTTTGCTGTCCTACAGATTCCAACTAACTAGTCCTAGCTAGTGCTTTTCTTTTCACTCCACAATGGACCTGCCAGTTTTTCAGACATTTCCTGCCTCTGTGCTTTTAACAGCAGCTGCATATGCAAATCTCAGCCAGTGATCACATTATCTTCCATGCCATGCAAAGTCTAAGAACAGATCCGGAGTGGCGTGCTGCTTTCCCTGGACAACTGGAAAACCCACCCTAAATGTCAATTAATAAAGGCACTTCCTATAAGGCAATTAACACTCTGCAAAAGAGCTCAAATATGAAAGACACATTGATAGAGTACCTTACAAAAGACAAATAAATTAGCTTTTCCCTTAAGAAGCCTTGAGACTCAAGTCTTTTCTAGGCCACTGCTTGTGCACAGAGGGCAAGGCCAGATTAAGATGGTTGCAATGCCTGAGCAGACTGCAAAATAGGGCCTGCACTAGTATTCTATATGAGCTATTCCAGGAGTAGTGCCCTAGATGTTAACTAGCAAAACAGACAGCAACACAGAAATCTTCATGTGTGAATTCCGCTTTTAACTGCAACTTTGATGGGACTAACAGCTTGATCCGATGCATTTTTACTCATATAGGGAACACACAAAATTGGTAACAGAAACTGGGAGATTCAGGAAGTGACTAACGAAGAAGCAGCTAATATCTTTGTCCCCCAGCAATGGGCCCAAAGACTGTATAGGACTTGGAGCAAAAGCATGTGTTGAACCACTGATAATGTGGCCCTTGCAATGAGAAAGGGAGAAGCACTTTCAAGGTGCTTTACAGTTTTCAGGACAAAAGTGAACTGACTGCTGAAAAAGGGAGAGTGTATGTAATCATGGGATAGATTCATGTGAAATACGTTTATTATTTGTTTTCCCTAAGAGAAACACAAGTTCCACATAGGCTGGTCAGAATCCTTATAAATCCTGCCCTTGAAAAATAAATTCATATGAAAAAAGCAAATTCCATAATAGATTACTCTCTAATAAAACACTGAGAGTTGAAAAACAAAAGCCACCTCAATCACTGATCATGAAATATTTTTCTCTTGTGTTCCTGCATTGCACACATAGTGTTCCCAACAAGTACTGTGAGAGGAATGGTCCTAGAGGTACAAGTCACATTACTTCATCTACTGAAAATTAAGAAATGCCACTGGATGCATTGGGCACATCTGAGTAGTTTCCAAGGTACAGGTGCCTAAGACTCCAGCTATGATATCTAATATAGACATAGAATTTAAGGTGTTGTTGAGTAAAGTGTATCTAGATATGTAGGTAATAAGGCACAAGATTAATTTTAATCTGCATGACTGATGGGGCAGGCAGTGGACAAAGGGGGATAGACTGAAATAGAACAATTGCTTCTATTTTCAATAGCAAGAAAAACTTCATAAGCACAGGCACATCTAATTTATCAGAACACTGCCTCTACAGAAAACCTGTATGCCCAAATACTATGAACTGGCACATGAATTCTCAGTACCAGTCTTACATACCTCTGCACACTTGGACATACTGTAAAACTACAACAGGAGTTGACTGGCACGTTTACAGGCTGATTTTACTTGCATGTTCCTTCATACATAAGAATAGCCACGTTCAACCAGGCATATGCACAAAATTAGTGATCTGCGAAATGTTCGCTTTTGATTTGTTTGCTCCAAAGAAAGTATATGTTTTATCTGCACTGGAAACTTTGCTCTGGGACAGAATTTATCTGTGGGGTGATAAATTTATAATAAAGGAGGCATTCAAGTATTGATTAAAGAGACACAGAGCAAGAATGTTACAGTCTGCTTATATTAGCGTCAACAGGCCTTTTCCGCGTTATTGTGCAAAACTAGAAGATTTGAAACATTTCCAAAAGGCCACTTCTTACAGTTTGGATTCACCAGTTGTGCATTACAATAAGAGTGCATTACTGTAAAAAATGTAAAACACCTTGTTTCTGGGTCTGCTGTTACTACAAGCTAGCATCTGCCTTTTGAACAGGCAGTAAAATGTAGAGGCACGAGAGTATTTGGATGTGCGTGCAAAATACAAACAGCAGTGGAATGCTGGCACAGAAGACAAATGGCCAGTGAATGCAGAGCCACTCTCAGAATTCATAGCTGGATGAACTCAGCACCTCTGCAGATCTTTCTTCCTTTGGCAGCATACTGTTTATTTTATCTGTTGATTTTTTTAAAAAATGGTGGGCTCCACCACTGATGAAACACTGTGGTATCACAAGCTCCTTTAAGACCATGGACAAGAAGATAAGGGACCAAAAAAAAAAAAACCAGTCTAATTCAGGATGCTAAGCTTTCACTGCCTGCATGGAATGCACCATTGTGGGTGGCTATCTAACAGAAAGGCATCCCTTCCATACTATTGAGAGAATGCCTCTAGCAAGGGCTGTGCAACTAAGCCAAGTGCTGTCCCAAAAGAGTTGGGGAGGAGAGCTAGAACAGCCCCAGTAAAGATAGACTGGGAAGGACAGGCAAATGTTTTACCAACAGGGCAAAACTCTCTCCATTATTTGAGTGATCTTCATTGAACCAGGGGCTGCTCAGTGTAGCAGCTGGTGGCAGGCAGAAAAGGCCCACAATGCCCTTGACCAACACTGCATGGTGCCAGGTCTTTCTGTTTGGGCCAAAGCGATTAGTAATATGCATCTTGGGCTTGGGTAAAAAGACAAAATGAGCTCTGCAAACCCCTCCACATTCCCTCTCCATATAATGGCAAGGCTGACAGAACATATCAGCAAGAATCACTGCAGACAGCAGCTCTTGCAGGTGTCAGCCTTTCTGCTTCTTTGAGGCGCCTGAATCCTTTAGAGTTCTCAGGAGACTGCAGAAGAGCTCATACCAGAAGAAGGTGAAGCCTGTTGAAAAAGCAGCTTTCAGCAAACTTGGGGAGAGGCCTTTGAAGAATCCCTGGGTGCCTTCATCCCGTGCAATCCGTTGGGCACAGTCCAATAAACCAGTGTATGTCCGCACCTGGGGAAACAGAGAATCAAATGAGCCACAGCACCAGGACAGCCCCTGGAGAAAGTTTTATTCCTTCTTGGTTTGCTAAGAGAAAGATGAACAAATCAAGCAGGAAGACTTCATTTATGAGCAAGATACAAACATTCTGAACCAGCAAGTGTGGTCCAAAATGGAAAGCAACATACAACAACAAGCAAAATATGGCTTTGTTGGGGTGGAAGGCAAAATCATAATGTTCTGTCAGAGCTTGGAAAAACTGCTTTTTCAGACTGTAGTTCCTGGGATCTCCATGCCAGTGTGGCCTCTGACCACGTGGGAGTTATATATATATATAAAAGTAGCTTTTCCATGTTCTATCATCTCTCAGAAAGGAGAATGATGAGCCAATATGCTGGTATGATAAAGATGTGAAGCTGCACAAGCTGTAGCAAACCTCAGGTATCTCATGCTCTTTTCCTTTATCCAATGGGGAAATGATCTGAAAGCTTTCATTCACTGCGTATAACAAACTACAGTTTTCTGTTCTGTCTAATTAACAAGCCAAGGTGACATAATAGTAACTGATCATGAAAGAAATTTCAAATCTTCACCCCTTAGGCTCAAAGGAAGTGGGAATGCCTGAGACTTGGGCTTGTTTGTTGGGCTTTCAGAGCTTCTCCGTTGTTTGGAGGGTGGGCTGAATGCAGCTGGTTGTGTGGGAGTCCTCATTCCACTTTATTAGCACAGTTAAGAATGGGAGAAGAAGACCTAATGACCAATATAAGCATAGTGACTGTAAAGGGGCTGAAGAAACTGTCACTCAGGGAGACAGAACCTGATTTTTGGAAGTAACTAATTACAAGACTTCCAATTTGTCCTACAGTTTTCTGGTCAGTGAGGACAGAAATGTTGTAAATCTCTTTTTGTTCTTTTTATTTTTTTCATCGTAACTGCTTATCTCCATTTTTCCTGTTACATATATTCTATTACACAAATATATAACATTCATTCTAATTCTTCCTCCCTTCTCTCCTTTGCTCCCCTCAATCTTAGTAAGTCAAGTATATATCACTGTCTATCACTGTAAATCTAATTCATCTTCAGACACATAGGTTGTATATTGTTCTGAACAGTCAAAATACAATCTTCCAGAAAAAAAATGATTAGATAAAATCCAGAGCTCACTGAGTAATGCAAGTAATAAAGGGCTTCCAAATTTCTTCAAATTTAGCCTCTTTGATTTCTCCTCCTTCTAATCTCATTTTATGTGTTACCTTTTCTAATAGTGCTATAGACCACACTCAATTTACCTGATTTGCACTGAAAGATATTCTAACATTTTTCATGATTTCACTATTTCTAATCTTTCAGCACTTAACAAGAGGGCTACAAGCTCTTTACTTGGCAATCTTTCATTTGCATTTTCAAGCACAGAAATTAACAGTAATGCTCCTGTATAATCTACTGTTTGACCTACCATTTGCTAATCCAATTGGTATTTTGTCCCAGAAATTAACTATTTTTGGACAGGTTAGCCACCTATATTGCTATTCTCCTATTTTACTGCAACTTCTCCAGAATAACTGAACAATGATCTGTCAAAGAAATGTGGTGAACACCATGAATCTGCTTTTGTTATTCTATTTCACAATTCCAAATCAGCAGCAGAAGGAAAATAACTACATTATAGATATTTCATACTAATCTGGTTTAGATTATGTATTGTCTATTTTTGGCACGCACAAAAAGAAAGAGGATGAAAAGCAAAGTTCCTCAGGACTGAGATGCTTCTCACCTGCCCAAATGATGCCCGAGCTTGTTCAAAGCCTCCCACCTGCAGTCGTTTCTTAAACAAGTCAAAAGGATAAGTGAGGGTTTTACTGATGACTCCAGCACAGCTGCCACACACAAAGTTTTTAACATTTCCTGAAAAGCACAACAGTGAGATGATGGGAGGAGCACTTCACAAAGAAACTAAATCATAATTTAGAAAAACTAGTACAACACTTTGAAGACAACAGCAACAAAAACATTAGGTAGTACAGGAAACTAATAAAGTATGGAGGAGCAATTAGGATTCTGATGACTTTATTATGTGTGTGTATGTGCTTTCAAGTTGCCTGCTGATTTATGGCAACCCTATACATTTCATAGAGTCTTCTTAGACAAGGAACACTCAGAAGTGGTTTTGCCAGTTCATTCATCTAAAATATGACCTACAGCACCTGGCATTTGTTGGGAGTCTCCCATCCAAGTATTAACCAGGGCTAACCCTGCTTAGTTTACAAGACCAGACAAGATCTAGGACCTTTAAGGTATTTGGGTCTTGATATTACTATCAGCTGTTTATAGAACACTTTTACGATACAATGATTTCCAGCACAAATGGTCAGAGTGCTCTAGTAACATTCTAAGCACAGCTACATACTATTCAGAAACAGACTGTACCAACAAGGGTTTTCCCTACAGTAGCAAACACTAAACACCCCTGCACACCCCTATGTGTTTGCACACAGGTGTGCATACACACACACCTGACTAACCTTTTTTCATTTCTTCATTTGGAACAATCCAGTCATACAGCTTCTTCAAGAGACTGTAGAAAGAAAACTGGAAGCCAGCATAGGGGATAACAGCAATGACGGTAGGACTGAGCCCCCTATAGAAAGTCAGCAGCCCTTCTTTCTGGTACATGCTTACCACAGCATGGCGGAGGTTCCTGTAAATCTAAAACAAGTGATGGGTGAATGCATTTCTCTGTATATCCAATCTAGAGAGGCTCATAATGCAAATATTGATCCCTATGCATTAACACATAAATCAGATTTCAGCAAAGCTCACAACTCCCCCATGCACCCCATATGGTGGCTTTCTAATTGCCCCTTTATTTCCAGACTAATGAGACAATCCTGTCCATTTGCCATGGCCTGAACAATACAGATCCTAAAATCATGCATGCACATTTCTGTTCCATTGAACACATTTCTACTCCCCTTCTCCCAACACATCTAATTTATATAACCCCATGTTTGCGTCTTTAATTTTTTCTGAATGAAGATCTTTTACCTTCTTTGGACACAAGGGAGGATTCCGAGGCACAGAATTAATGCTTGTTGGAGCCAGGGGCACAAACTACTAATACATCATACAGATAACCTCTAAACATTTGGTATATGTAACTTTACCACATATTAGAAAACACAGTGCACACGTGTGTGTGTTACATCATGTTTTAACTAATACAGATGACTAAGCAACCAGGTGGCAGAACATCAGAACCTGGAAAAATTACTTCTCTGGACTGCAACTCCCAGAAGCTCCCAGCCAACATGGCTGTTGCTGGTAAATCCAACCATATTCTTACCATACTAAAGGACCTTCATCACACTCCTTCTTACATCTTTCCTCTATTTCTTCCACTCAGGATTAACACTTGTATATTTTTGCTTTCTCTTCAGTCTCTGCCTCTTTTACCCTGCTGCCTAACCTCAGAATATATCATCCCTCTTAGACCCATTTCTTTAATACAAGTTGCTTTCTAGGCAGAGGGCTCTTTGTACTATGAGTTAAAAGGTTCCATGTTGCTACTCCATCATGTTGCCTCCTTCACTGTGTGTGAGGATGCCACGACAGACAAAAGTGACAGCTGTGGAGAAACATGGGAGAGTTTTACAATGGAAGACGAACATTGTCTAGACCTCTCCAAAATTCTGAATTGGGGTGACTCCACAATAAAAGCCTTGTCAGGAAACAGGCTGTGCTTTCCCTGAACTAGCTTCAGCTCATCTGCACCCCTACTGCCACCTGAATCACCTATTTATCAACCTGATTACCCATCTTGTCTTCTCTAACTATTGTAGACAGGAAATTCTCTAACAAGAACAGTGTCTGTTCTGGTCAGCATCTGTACACTGTGGCCTTTAAATAGATACTCAGTAGAGTAAAGAACCACAGTGCTTCTCCAGGATCACTGTGTGGCCATTATGTAACTTGGCAGATAGAGAATTACAGTTGGCTCTCCACATTTGCATGTGCAGACGATGGATTTGATTACTTGCAAGTTTCTTCAACCCCTGCACCTCTCACCTCTTTGAAGGGGAACCTTCCCTCCTGACAGCTCCGATCAGGCCACACAGCCCTTTAAAAACCCACTCCTGGTCCTCTTCCTCCTCCACCAGCTGCTGCCTGGCCGGCTAAGGACAGATTGCAGCCCAAATTCTCAGCACCATAAACCTTCTCCCAATGCCTCCACACACCCAAGGAAGGAGATGGGTGAGAGAGAGAAAGTATAGGGCCACTATGTCAACACCCTTCCTTCCCTCTCCTTTCTCTACCCTGGTTTGAACTCTGGGTGTCTGTTCTCCCCACAATGTCTTGCCCCCTCCCCACAGACAGACAGACAGACATTTTGATATCTGTGATTTTTCCACTTTTGTGAGGGTCCTGTGCCCCTAACCCTAGTGAATATGGACAGTCAACTGTAATCTGAAAGGAAACAATTTGGCAGAGAGCACATACTGAAAGAAACTTTTCTCAGCCCTCCCTTACCTTTGGCTCCCCTTGAGCAGCGAGGCGGGTGCGCAGCGTATCCAGAGGCTGAACTGTTACAGTGGCAGCGCAAGCAGACACCCCACCACAGACAAAGTGCACAGTGAAGTCACGAGCATCATAAGATGTAGCATGGTGCACCAGCTTTGTCAGAAGTTCAAAGCTTACAAACTTGGAAAGAAAAAAAAATCATATTGTATCCAGTTGGGCTGGGTGAGAAATACGGTTTCACATCCACAGTGGAGTAATTATCTAGCTGTAAATATAGGAGGATGAATCATGCAGCTCCCCAGCAGCTGTTTAGACTGCAAACCCCAGCAGCTCTAGCTGCCACTGCTTTCTGTGAGGAATAGAGGCAGCTGCAACCCAACAACATTTGGAGGGCCTGCCCAAGCACTATAAGGAGACTTTTAAAAATGATTTCTCTTTTAACACAAATACTTAGAAAACCACAAATGGGAGGATCCCTCTGCCAGGCAGGAAAGCACAAGAATATTTTTAAGCAGTCAATTTCACAGGAAGTCACACTTATAACAGATAAACAGTTGAGCATATGGATTCAAGAAGTACAAATCCAATCCTATATGTGTTAATTTAGCAGTCAGTTTCACTTCAGACAATATTTTAAGAAGAAATGACTTAGACCACTCACCACTATATAGTATTACAGTATCTAGATCCAACATAGATTAAAAGACTGGGGAAAGAATATTAGGTGTGTTATTGAATGTGTTGTAACTCTGCAAAAAATCAAATAGCAAAAGCCCTCACACTGTTATCAACTTCCTAGCTATAAAAACCTGTATATAAAACTTCCTCTTGTTTTCATATAGCTTCTCTTCTCTTAATTCAGTTTTTTATAGTTTTTATATCTATATCTATATCTATATATATGTGTGTGTGTGTGTGTGTGTGTGTACATAAAAACTATAAAAAACTGAATTAAGAGCAGAGAAACTATATGAAAACAGAACTGATATGGAAGATAATGGTGAAATCACAACATTCTAGGGCAAACAGCAAAGCTACAACATTTACTGATTCTTACCTGGACACCCCCATAGGTGATTGAGAGGAGCTGAGCAGGGACATGGCCTTTCCAAAAAGCTTTTGGCCCCTCTTCTTGATGAATCATCCAAAAGGCTTGCCAAATACCATGATACTTAGCCTGTGGATTTTTGGCTGACACTTGCTCTATCTGAAGCTGAAGGAGAACAGAAGCAGTTGTAAAATGCATCAGGACTTCAGGAAGACTCATAACAAATTAGGACTGTGGTCTTTCTGACAGACTCCCCACTTTAGTTTCTTAACAAAAGTTGCAAACTTATACACAGGGTAGGTGCATCCTGCGATCCATAGAGCCAAAGCACCTGATTCTCAATGCCCTGACAGGTGCCATTTTGGGCAAGCATCAGTGGCACTGTACCACTTCTAGTTGCTCCGATGAGGTATGGTAGGGAATTCTTGCTGATCTGGGGTATGGGAAGCCCCTGAAACAGACTGAGAACCAGAATTTTCTGAGTTGTGCAGTTTACATTACAAATAATATGATTGGCAAATCAGTGACTGAAGATAGCTTATAGTAAAACTATTACAAAATCAGAATAAAAAATTAAAACATAACATATGAAACAAAAATAAAGAAAATAAAATAAATATATAAAATAAACAAAAATAAAACCAATTGAGATCTGCCCATTAGGTGCCTTGCAAGTCTCTGTAGGAAGGGCTTTCCACAAACAGAGTGCTATCCCAAAGAAAAGGAACTTCCCACCCACATTTTAACCACGTCCTTTGCCTCATCTGGCAGGGCCAGCTGGATCAGAGCATCAAATCATGATGTTGGGGCACAACTAAAAACAGGTGGTAGCTGTCCAGGATGTAAATCTATTTCTTTCAAAATTGTTCTGCATGCCCATGCAAGGGAATATTTCAGCTGTATTGCTGCCTGTCATCCAAATATTAAAAGCAAAGCTGAAAAGTACAATTGTAATTGTATCCCTGGAAATACAAAGTTAGTTATCGAACCAAACCAATAGGATCATTAAAATTTCTGGACTGTTACAACACATTTTCAAAATGTCTTAAAATTCCCTCTTTTATTCAACTGTTAATAGTGTAAGAGCTCTATCCTCATTTGCATCTAGTCACCCTATTAAGAGGATTTTTCTTAATTAAAAGATAAAGGGCATAATAATTAACCACATATCTGAAGCATCTGTATGGCGAAGGATACAGATCCAATGACACAAATAGTTAATGTGAGATCTGCGACAGATTATGGTAGTGTGAAGTTCTCTTGGAGTTGGAGTTCTCTTTAGCATTCTGTAGTTACTAGGCATGCTCAGTCCTCATTAGGCTGTTTTGAACTCCCCTCCTATTCAGAATTTCATAAAAAAAACAAAACAAAACTATTTTTCTTTCTACTCCTGGAAAATTGAGGATCACTCCACACTTCAGCCCTTTCTCTTCCACATGGATTGTACTGTATTGGCTGAGGTCAGCACTTTTGAAGAATGAATTTGCTATTAGTGTATCATAATAAGAAGAGCTACTCCTTTGAAAACTTACAGTTCAAGGCCTCGTACGAGTATTTGTAACAAACAAAATTTTAAAAAATTCTATTTGCCATTATATTCTGAATAACCTGTATAACCTGAATAACTATATATCAAATATGGTAACTGTATGCCAAATCAAATTATATATAATATACAGTCAGCCCCCCAAATTTGCAGGTTTCACTGTTGCGGATTTGATTACTCATGGATTATTTTCTGTCACCTCTGCTTCCGCCCTGTGCCATTTTTAATAGGGACTGCAAGCCTTGTGAGACTGAAAACTGCGAATGAGGCTTGTAAGTCCATACTAAAAATGGTGTGGGGCAACAGTGGAGGTGGCAGGAAGCCCCACCAGCCACCCACTTTTGCCTTGTGAAGGAACCCTGATGCCTCAAAGGAATCCACAGTGGGTTGAATATAGTGATCATACTCTTTTTGTCTGTTAAATATGGTTTGGAAGGCCCTAGAGTTATTCACAGTTTTTCCACTTTCATGGTCGTCCTGTGCCCCTAACCCTAGCGAATGTGGAGGGATGACTGTAGTTTATTTTCTATTCTATTTTCTGTATGTTTTCAACAATATTGTAATTACTATAATTTCTCAGGTGAGTCCCTGTCTGGAAGGAAGACAGGATATAAAGAAAGATGCTGCTGCTAACAATCAGTTGTACTAGCACTACTAGTAGCAGCAGCAGCAAAATTACTTTCAATCTGTGCAGGACTGCATTTTTCAATTTTTCTGAAAACTTTTTTTTTTTAAAAGACATTTCCCTCATGGTTTCAAGATTTCCAGAAATGTTACATCTCTAGACTTCCACATGCATTCCCAAAAACAATACCTGAAAACGGATCTTTAGGACATCAAAGGGGCTTATCATTGCCCGAGTAACCAACCCAGATGCAGATCCAGCTGCTGCTATTTCCCCTGCTGAAAGGGCTGAACACTCGGAATCTGGGTCATAGCCAACCATCCCTCCAGGGTTCACAGACAGCTTCAATATCCATCCAGTCCTCTGGCTGCTGTTGCTGTGGAAAGAAGAGTTTCAACAGAGAAAGCTGCTCAAAGATCAGTGCTTGACACATTACGTCCAAGTGTCTGGATAGTAGGTTGGCTTAGGGAAAGGGATCAAACACATAACTCTATAGTGGGGGGAGGGGGCAAAGGATGGTCCCAAGCCTATATGTACCCCCTAATCTCTCTATAATCCTCACACCTTTTGCTGCCCTCCTCAGCTGAACTACTTCTCTTGAAAGCCTCCAAAAGTGGCAATTGCTCTTTTAAACAGGCTGCTTCCCTCCCAACCCACTGCTTAAATTTTTTAAACCACTTTTCCAAGCCAGAAATGGTTTTTTTGGGCATTATTAATTTTGAGAATTTTCTTGTTTTGTTTCTGCAGAGAGCACTAGGGCAGAAAACTGCCCCCTGGACTTGCCACAGTTGGCCATCCCTGCTTTCCACACCCTTTCAACAACATGTCCACAGACTGTTAGAACAAATATGACATGAAACACAAAGGGACTTCCACTTATTACAACATTCCCCCTTATCACAAAATCTCAAGATGGCATAAGAAGAAAGTCAATTTAATAAAAAATCATTTAAACAGACTATCGTAAAAGCATATTTAACAGTTTACCAAGTTAAAACCATGTGTATCTGGAAACAATCAATTAGCGCCCCCCCCCCCGCAAACCTTAGTAATCTTTCACAAATGCCTCCTATGAAAAAGATGACAGATGCCTCTATTTCACAAGTGCATTTGGGAGGAATGCAGGATAGGGCCTTCTCAGTGGCAGCCCTGAGTCTTTGGGACTTCCTCCCCAGGGAGACTGAAAGGCCCCCTCCTTGCCGTTGGCAGGCAAAGACTTTGTTTTTAATTCAGAGAGGCTTTCAGAACCGAAAACCTTTAAGGCAAGGGCTCATATGAGGATCCAATATTGTTTTAAACTGTACTGTTTTAACTGCTTTTTATCCATTTAAAGTCTATGTTCTAAATAATTTTAATATCATTAGTAGTTTACCATATTTTAACAGTGACTTTTTGTATTCTCTAAAATATGCAGCACTATGATTATTTTCTTAGAGGGAATGGTGGGGTATAAATACAGTGAATTAGAACTTGATCTAGGACTACAGTTAGCTTTCCACGTTCATGGGTTTAACTTTCACGGATCTGATTATTTGTGAGTTTGTCCAACCCCTGCCCCCCCATCTCAGGAACCTTCCCGCTTGGGGGCTTTGATCAGGCTACACAGTCCTCTAAAAACCCCCCTCTGGTCCTCCTCCTCCTCTACGAGCCGCTGCCTGGCCAGCTACAGATGGATCGCAGCCCCATTTCTCAGCACCACAAACCCTCTCCCAATGCCCCCCACCCCGCCAGGGAAGGACGGAGGACGTCTAGGGCCACCATGTCAACTCACCCCCCTTCCGTGACCTGGTCTGGACCCTGGATGTCTGCTCTCCCCACCATGCCTTCAGACACTTGCGATTTTCCCGCTTTTGCAGGGGTCCTGTGACCCTAGCCCAAGCAAACGCGGAGGGCTGGCAGTACTTCCCAACTACGCGGGTGCCGCTCCAGGGGAGCGCGATTCTCTTCAGGACTTACCCAGTTCTCAGAGCTGGGACTCGCAAGCCCAGAGCGCTGCTGCCGTCTACCTGGGAGTCCGCCTCCGCCTTGTTCGCCCTCATCCAGCCCATTACAGCCTCCCGGTCCAGCGCCTGCAGAGCCACAGCCCGCGCCCATGGCAGGCAGGGAGGGAGGCAGGGAGGGCGGTGAGCCCGAGGGACGCCGCGCCCCACACGACCTCCCCGAGCCGCTGCTCAAAACGCAAGCTGCCCCTCAGCAGGAACAACATCTCCGCAGGGAGCCCGCCAAGGACACGCTTTTGCTAACCGAGGACGGTTCCCAAAGAAATCGAGCCGCACCATTTTACAGAAAACAATATCCCCATTCGCGATCCCCATTCAGGCTTAGAACTATAGCTTTTGAGATGAGGACCGGGGGGGGGATTAAGAAGTGCCCCTGAGCATGTTCAGAGTGCATTCCCAATGTCAACGAATATTCCTGTAACTGAAGCCCGCATATCCGTGATTGGGAGTAAAGGCTTCTGAGACAGAGAGCCCAGTTCTTCAAAAGAGCCCAACTTCCGGCAATAAATACAGTATTGCCGCTTTTAAAGGGGTGAGAAGGGTCACCCCGCTGCTACCCGATCCCCTCACTCCTCTCACCTCAACCAACCTGAAGGTCCTGTCGATAAAGGGAAGCAACCGCCAATAGCGGGCCACGCCACCACGCAAGCGCGCCCCGCCCTCAGAGGCGGTGTGGCAGCCGCCTGGCCTTCTGGGAAACGTAGTCCGCAAGGCATTCCAGCGATTTGCTCTGTTGGCGAGAAATGCAGATCGACCTGGTTGGAACACTGGGGCCATTTCCACGGTAGACTGTTATGGTGCAGTTATTCCACTCTCAACATCCTATGGAATCCTGGGGTTTGCCCCCAAGGCCCCCTCCCTAAACTACAAACCCCAGGATTCCGTAGGATCTCGAGCGTGGAATAATAGCACTATAACAGTCTAGTGCGGAAATAGCCTTCGTGGTGCAGCCTGTGTTACCCTTAAACGTATTCCACTTGGAAGCGGATTAGGATATACACATTTTTGGAACTGAAATAGAAGCCCTCGGTGGCGACGTGCCTGCATTCCAGTATTCTCACGTTTTTCCAGGGAAAATTGAGGAATAAGAAACGTGCGTGTCTGAACGCAAGAGGGGAATAACCAACGAGGATGCTGGGTGCGGAGCGGCGTATGAATGCCTCTTTCCAGAGCAGTCCGCAAGCCTGGCTGTACCGCCGATTGTAAAAATTGCAGTCGCTTTCTGTGTGGGCAGGACCAGCCCGAGACCTGCTGGCGCCACAGGCGTGAGCCGCAAGCCCCTCTCCGTTTGTCCCACTCCTGAATATTTCCCCCCTCCGCGGGTCTCTTCCCGCTTATAGCGCATTCCTCAGTTGTGTTGCATGCTTTGCATGCACGGTTTAGCCCATCCCGTAAAACGACAAGTCGCACTGGGATGTGTAAATCTATTGTGTGTGTGTTTGTGTGTTGAGGTTAATGGTATAAAAGAGGTTTAGAAAACTGGCTCTGCTACTCTCTCACTCTGGGTTATCTCAAGTGACCCAAGATGTTTCAGTCGCAAAACGGAAAGAAAAAGAGGTCACCACGCATGAATGCATGGGAATGGACAGTGGCTCCTCAAGCACGTTGCAAAAAGAGGAAGATTTGCTACCTGCCAGGCCTAAATACTCTAAAGGCACCAGATCCTGTTTGATCTTGGAAGGTAAGGAGGGTCAGCCCTGGTTAGTACTTGGATGGGAGACCACCAACTAATACCAGGTGCTGTGGGCTATATTTCAGAGGAAGGAACTGGCAAAAAACACCTCCTAAGAAACTCCTATGAAATTCATGGGCTCACTGCAAGTCGACAGGTGACTTGGGGAAATGTATAGGCAATAGTTAGCTAAATCAACAGGGCCCAGAAGGGGCTTGGACTACCTCCTTCAAGGCTGCTGGGACAACCTGCCTTCATCAGAACAGCATTCCCCACCACCCAGACAAAACTTATGCTGCCCCTAAAGGCTCACAGGCGTAGGGATTTGCTTCGTACCCCCCACTTCAAAGTCAGTCTGATGGGGAGACAATCTGAAGGGTTGCATGCAGCTGATAATTCCTGTCTCTGATGTAAGATGTCTGAAACTGAGTTCAGTTTAGTCCAAGGGGTACCCCAGTTAACCTTATGGCCAAACAAGGATTTGAATACTGCAAAACAACCTGTGTGTGTGTGTGTGTATGTGCACTTTCAAGTACCCACTGACTTATGGTAACCACATTAATTTCATAGGGTTTTCTTAGACAAGGAATACTCAGAGATGGTTTTGCCTGTTCCTTCCTCTGAAATATAGCCTACAACACTTGGTAGTAGTTGGTAGTCTCCCATCCAAGCACTAACCAGGGCTGACCTGCATAGTTTCTTAGACCAGATGGGATCGGGGCCTTTAGGGTACTTAGGCTGTATCATACTTTGTCTCAAAGCCTTATTAAGCACATCTGGTACTCTATTACTTTGATGTATCATGTAGCAATATGTAAGAACACATTCATGTCATTTTCTCTTGCATCTTATGAAGTAGCCTGTTACAAAAACAGCTCATACCGCAATGGTTTTTCATGTTCACAGTAAGAACCAGGATGGATATCTGCCTTTGCAAGTGCTGTCTGAGTTATTAATATACTGATACATTTTTATTCTAATACAAGAACTATCATAAAGAGGAGGTGGTTTGTTTTGTGCTGCCCTAGAGGATAGGAGCAGGTCTAATGGTTACAGTTTAGATTTTGATTGAACATTAGAGGGAACTTTTTGACAGTAAGAGCAGTTTGGCAATGGATCCAATTGCCTAGAGAGGTGGTAGGGTCTCCTTCTCTGGATGTCTTCACAAAGAGGCTGGACAGCTACCTGCTGAGGATGCTTTAGCTGAAAATCCTGCACTGAGCTTGATGGCCCATGATTCTATTGTTGTTGTTGTGTGCCTTCAAGTTGCCTTTGATTTATGGCAACCCTATCACAGGGTTTTCTTGGCAAGTTTTGTTGGGGGGGCGTTGCCTTTGCCTTCCTCTTGAGGCTGAGAATGGGTCACTTGTCCAGTCACCCATGGTGTGTCCAAGGTCAAGTGGGGATTTGAACTCTTGTCTCCAGAGTCAACCGCTTTGCTGCACTGGCTCTCTTATGCATTTCTGTCCCCAGAAATAAACACAGAAGTTCACAGTAATGCCATTTGTGAAATGATTTCCTCAAGATGTATCATGAATGATGGGAGTAGTGGGAGAACAGATATGGCAGACAAAACTAGACTGGTGAAGAGTCTAGTCTCAACTTCAAAATGAAGGTCTTACCTAATCAGTTATTTCATCAAGTAAAGAAACAGATTTTTAAAAAGGCATCAAATTTAAATTCATTGCCTACAGCATAAAGATTAATTTTGTGCCCAAACCAATTGCTACACATTGCTTTAATACCGAATAAGGATATACAGCAGGAGTGTTGTTGCTGTGGTTACTTGGTGGCTAAATTTAGAGCTCTGGAAGTACAGGCTCACAGACAGCCAAGATTTAAAATTTGAGCCATATGCCTTTTGATGGCTGATGGCTTGCCAGCAATCTCCACAGCAAGCAGGTATGTAGATTTCTTTCTTAAATAGTAGCTTAGGTGGAATGTGACATCCAGAGAGACTATATTTGTCTCCAAAAGGACATTTGTATGCAAAATGGAATACTATTTGGGAAAAGAACAGAAGTGAAGATGACATCATCCAATAAGCTACTGGGTGAACAGGGAGAATGTGTTCAAAGTAAGTTTTTCCCCTCCACAATCACCCCCCCCCCCCCGTGGTAGGTAAGCAATAGTTCCACTGACATTGGGCCAAAATTTCCCTGCAAAATTTCCTGTTTTGGAGAAGAGGTGGGGAAAGTGTAATTCTAACAGTATGTATCTCAAATCAAGTTCTGCAGTGCTGAGGAAAATAACATTCACATCTTTGTCTAGCTTGAGGTCAAGCAGGCTCAAATAAGTAGAAGCAATCCATGACACAACTAGTAGAATAATTTAAAAAAGAAAACAGAGGACAGAATACTTAGTATAAACTCTGCAAAATATGAAAAATAAGCTTGGTAGAATTCACTTACGGTTAAAATTAAGAAGTCCACAGTTTGGCCCATCTTCTTCATACCACACTTTGTTCTATGTGACGTATCTTTTTGATGTGTTACAGTAAGCAACCTCTCCCCCAATTAGTTAAAAAGTGTGGAAATCTCAAACCAGGAGGATATAAATTATGAATTTTACATTTGGGCCATACTGTCAAAAAACCACAGGCAGTTCTGGAAAAACCTTGAGGTCAGTGGATTTACTGGGGAAAAGCACTGCAGTCCCAGATAGTAGAGCACAACATAATGGATAATAATGAAAAACTTAGAAGAGGTAATACCTGCACTGTATAATACTGGCCATAATGCACCCCACCTCCAGCTTGGGCCTTAAGCAAACTTGGAGATGCTGATTTAAAGAATTACCAGATGTACTTCACATACTTCAAATAGTAGAGTTATGAAGTGCTATGTCAAGGTAGTAATTCCCTTTATCACCTAAGTTGCAGCTAGAAACAGAAGGGCTTCAGAAGCAACTCTGACAGTGAAGACTCAGGCCTTCATTCCCCTGCCCCGCCAGAGTATACTTAGTTTTATTCCCCTCAAGAAATGGAAGACTGACATGGTCGTATCAGGATGCACTGTTTCTCATTTGTGTTGCAACCTGAATCTGATTCCACACAATCAAAACCAGCCCTGGATTGATGGTTGCTCTGGCATTGTAAACATTCAACCAAATATGCAGTACCAGCCAGTGTATATACTGGGGTGAGGGAAGGAAGTGGCTCAATTTGGGTGAGTTACTCTACACTGGGCCATCAGCTGAAGCCAGTATGCTCTACGGCAAGAAGGACTTTGGGTCTTACATATCCAAGAAGTAGTATTCTCTTCCCCATGCCCATTAACCTATGGACTTCAGGGTGATCACTTGAATTTTGCCTTCTATTTATCCAATATATTTTGTAAAGATGAAGGTGTTCTCACAAGCTGCTCCTCAGTTCCAGAATTCACTAATTTGAGAAGTTCAATGCAGTCTGGATTAGTATCTTTTGGAAGTTACAAATGATTTGAGATCATCACTGTATGGCTGGAGGTACGTACCATATTATTTTATATATTTACCTCATTTAAATATTGTGGCTTTTGAGCTCTTAGTTGTAACCTATCTTTACCCAATGATGCATTTACAGTAACAACTAAACTGGTATTTTGATTGGATGAAAAGGTCTTTGAAAACATACAGACCTTCCAATTTACTGATTCTTCAGATCTGCTAATGGATTTAAATTCACAGAAAAAGACACTGATATTCAAGTGAAGAATTCATTGTATATTTATTATTCACAGTTAATTACTATCTACCAAATGCTGCTGCTGAGTTAAAGGATTACGTACATAGGCCTGTTTTTATTTAAACACGGATTTTTAATATATATATACACACATGACATTATGTCTGCAAGGCTGCATGATATACACCAATTCCAAAATAAGAAAACAATCAAATGGTCCAAGTATAGAATGCCATAGATTTCTTTTCCAATCATTTTTGAAAGAAAGGAGGGACAGTGGGAGAGAGAAAGACAGCTAAGAAGGAAAAGGTAAGAAATTAACATACTACAGGGTAGCTTTTTCTTTCATCTGCTAGGAGAAATGGAAATGTAAGGCAGAGTTTATCTCAGGAATCACAAACTTGTAACACTTATAGTAAAAAGGCACCCGCCAACACAGAAATTTCTCCATCCAGGCAGAACAGGAGACCTCTGTGGTGGCTTTGGGATCTGTTGTTGGGATGAATGTTTCAGCCAGGTGGCTCAGGAAAAGGAAATAAGGTGAGTATTGGCACAAGAGCTTGGGAGGTCAGTCTCCCCTCTCTCAGGACCAAATTCATTCATAATACTATGAGAATAGCATTGGGTGATTTTTATTAGGGGACAGTAGGCTGAAACGCAATCCCTCACACATTCTGCTGTGAACTAGGAGCAAGAAACATGGCTCTTCCAACTAAAGTAATGCTGGCATGAAGGGATAAGGAACTACCAAAATATAAAGACAGCAATTCCCTTTTTGTGAGAAGCAGTCACGGATTGCAACTGTGAGCCAGCTGTACAAGGGAATTGGACTGTTTATCACCAAGCATCATGTTCAAACATTCCATAAGATGTTAAGTACAGTTAAGCACAATTTCTCGAGGCTTCCTGGCAATATAAAAACTATGTATTTCACAAGATGTTCCAGACTATTCAGTCTCCAAATATGGCAGCTTCAAACAATATGCCGTAATTTTCACTGTGGTACAATCTTCTTTTCCCACTCAAAAGTTCCTGGACTGAAGTTCTAGCCTTGCCTCTTATAGAAAATTTTATGCCTTTTCCACTTGCTAATAAAGAATATCAGATGCTCATACATGTTTTAAAGCTCCATTTGTTTTGTGAAGGTCTGTGCATTTAATAATAAAGCTACAACCCTCCCATTCAATTCATTAAATATTTACATAAAAGCAGAAAAAATTGTGAAAGCTCTGGACTGTCCTTTTAATGAAAAAAATTAAGGAAAAGAGGGAAAGGCACTAATGGAAAAAAAACCCCAAGAATGTGCTCATCCACACACTTAAATAAAAAAAAATTACATGGTTAATGAGAACACGATCTGGTTGAAGGACAGAATTTCTTTGAACAGCCCTGCAACCTGTAGGGGATAAAGCCATCTTTCCTTTGCTCTGGAAATGCTGAAATTTCAGATGGAGGGGGAAAAAAATAAAAGACTCTACCTTACCAAAGGAAAATCCTGATGGCAAAAGCAGACTTGGCAAGTGTGTATGTGATTGTGTGTGTTGGTTTTCAACTGGCTTATGGATCTGGTTCCCCTCTTAGTCCCTTCAAAAAAACAGTTTTTGCGTGAACATAAACACTCACAGAGCTTTCTCGTCTTTCTTCACTGGTATGGCATGGAATCTGTTTAGCATTAAGAGATCATGCACTGATGAACTGCTGTGTCAGTGTAGGGGGATAAAAGATGAGTGAACAAAACACAGCCTCCTAGAAGTAACCAACGTAATCTATTAATACGTATTTTAATTTGAAAGGTAACTTTTGGCGCACAAGTTGGACCCTTTTACTGTCCCCTCCCCATAAAGTTCCATTCTGAGTGAAAAAAGTATTTCCCTCCTGCAGAGAGGGTGACTCAGATTTTATGGCCTGATGTCTGGAGATCACTGGCTGCTGTTAGATTCTGAATGTGTACTTTACTCTTTCTCTTGTTTCCTTAAATAATCTTTAATAATTTGCTCTAGATGTTCCGGTTCACCGGGGTCACATAGTTGCGTGGAAACATGCCTGTTTGTCCATGGCATGCTCCCTTCCACCAGTTGGGGTCAGAATTGTCAAGGACCTGGATAAAGTCTCCACGACGGAAGCCCAGCTCACCTTCCTCCTGAGGGTCAAAATCAAAAAGGGCCTGAACGTATGTGGGTTGCTGCGGAAAAAAGAAAACAATGGCCAATTATTGATGCTTTAAACATCTTCAGATTAACTTGCTGTAATGCCTTGTGTTTAGGAGTGCTCTAGATACTTTAAAATGTTGATACAAAATGCAGCTTTGATTACTACTTGGGAATCAGTTACAGGAATCATATCTCATCAATATCTTTGGTTAGCTACATGGCTGTCAAAACAGCAACATAGGTGTTAATCTATTTACAGACACAATTAGGGTTTTACCAATAAAACCCTAAATGGCTGAGAACCTGTATCTGAAAGATTATCTTCTACAATAAAAAACCTGCCACCATCAGACACCTGGCTCCATGTTCCACATCCCAATCTTCACAATTTGAAGTTAAATGGGCAGCAAGTATCTTTCGAGTTGCAGAATTCTGTAACTGGAATACCCTCCCCTGTAGATGGAGCCAACTGTGATGATTACTTTGGGTGTGAGGCAGATTTTTTTAAACAATTTGCCTGCTGAGTTGCATTCAGTGCTATCTTATGGAAGGAAGCTTTGTTCAAGGAAATTCGCTGCTCCCTCTTCCCTGCTGCAGCCCCACACATCTTTTCAAAAGCCTCTCTTGGGGATTAAGTAACTCCTGGTGACAGCAAGGAATGAGGTATAGGATAGACATGCTTGTTCTTATTTATTTTATTTATTTTTCTGTCTATGCAGACATCTTTATTTTCTTCTGTCTTACTGACTGCGAATCTGTTTTCCGTTTCTGCCATAAAGGCTGAAATTCACTATATTTTTTTCTCATTTTAGGGTGTGATAACCATCTGGAAAGACTTCTGCTAAAAGGTAATATAAATTTTCTAACTGTGGCACCTTAAGCCAGGACAGATAGGTATTACAAAATGTTTAACTTATCCTAAGTAGGAACAGGAATCATATTTATCCTTCACATAATTAATGCCCTGAAGCCTTTGCATAAAGAATATAAAGCAGGTAAGGTAAGGTTGTGAGGCCACTAAAATGGAAATGGGCCAGCAATGACAACTTTCTCCCTTACCTGAGGCACCTGCTCAATGTCCCGGAGGAATATCTGTTGATTTCTGGAGACAGAGGTTGATCTGTGATAGTCTACCAACTCATTTAAAGAATTGAACTTTACCACCCAAAGGAAGTACTTTCCAGCTCCGTCTCGAAGCACCTTAAAGTGCTGCACATCGTTTCCAAATCTAGAAAAAGAGAAGAATAAGTCCAGATGTATTTATTCCTCAAAATTTAATGTCAAATTAATGAGAGGACTGCTAATGATACCTAAGTAAGTGGCATCCAAATACAGACTTAAGAAATTCCTGACCAGCAGGTGGCAGTATTATTCTAGGACAAGTCAGTATCAGGGATGATCAAAACTACTAAATGTGTACTCATTTTGTAATAAAGGCATAAACTGATTGGAAGCTTCATTAATCTCTTGGTTGGCTATTCTCAGCTCTCAGAAGTGGGGGTTTTCTCATTTGTACGAAAAGCTTAACTATAACAGTGAATGAGAGGAAGCCTGAGACAGAACACTTGGAGCTGCTATGTTTAAATGGCAAGAAAGAAACTACCTAGCTGTGGGGTGGGAGATAACAAGCAGGTCAATCAATAAGCATTCCACATCACTGCCTTATAAGCATTCATGTTATCATCACTACAATAAATCCACTGCTAACTCTGCTAACTCCAGGGTGGAGAAAGATTATATTCTATGACCATTGTACAAATCAGGGAGATAATTCAAAATGCGCTGAATTCAGTTGGGTTTTGTATACAGAATCAACCAGGTCCAAAGAAATACTCACTTGACAGAAAGAGAAAAGTCTCCAGGAGCACTCTCACTCTCTCTGATGAGGAAGGCACCATCATGTCTCTGTTTGCCCAACATCTCCTCAGCCTTTGCTCGAGGGATCTTCCCAAAAAACCACCTGAGCAAACAGACAGTTGAAAATTAAGCTCAGTTCAAACTCAACAGAAAGGGCACTCTTCAACATATTCATAGGTGGACAGCAATCTGACAGATAAGAGCAAGTGAACTGAATCCTGAAGCCATACTTAGAATTTTAGAATTCTTAAATGAGGAGGGAAATAAATGGGGATTCTATAAATAAAGAAAAGTCTCGTTACGTCATTACATAATATTCTAGTACAGGAGTGGACAACTGTTCAGTCTGGGTACCTCCACCCCAGGACATTGACTACTATACCCTACACTGTATCCCAAATTATTTCCCATTTTTATTGCAGGCGCTAAAATGCTACCAAAGCCACAGAAACTATGAGGACAATTCTGCCATGTTTTGGGGAGAACCCAGGCTGTTTTAGGTCGAGGAGAGGCATTTTTAAACCTAGAAATAAACTGGAAGTTGATTGAAGGATATGGTGGGCATGTTTAGCAAAAAAAAAGAAATTTTTAAACATGGGGAGGGTATTGCCAGAATGTGGCTTACAAGCTGCACTTTGCCTACCAAAGGTCCTAGTATGTAGCAAGTTATACTTTATAACAAAAACCCATCTCACCTGTGTATTTCTCCAATGAACTATATCTATCAACTTAACTGCTTTCGCAATTTTCAAAGCTTCTAGCCATTCTGTCATAGAAAGAGAGACAAATTTCTACTAACAAAACAGTGCTGTTAGCTGTAGCAAGGAGACTCATAATTAACAGGTCCTACAGGTCCTTGGGGAACCTTCTCTCAAAATTAAAATTTATGGTTAACTTCTTCATTTTTTACTTCTGATGCTAATCATTTCCATTATGAACAAAGAAACAACTTAACTTGTAAGCAAACCAGAAGACAGTGATTTTCAAGGGAGATGGTAGGTGTCACTTTGCCTCATAAATACCAACAATGCTTCACTATCTGGGAAGATTTTGTTCTGAATATACTGCTGAATATTACCCTAAAGATCTAACTGGGATATGGAGCACACTGAGCACATTCATAGGAGTCTTTAGGCCCAATCACCTGAAGGGTCCATAAACTGCAACGTACATATTTAGGTAACTGGTAAGTCATTTTTTGGGGTGCTGGTGGATCAAACACACACATTTAAATAATCTGATCTGGAATAGCACAATGGCTGAAGAATCTGAACTATGATTTGGAAAATCCCCGAATCACATCTCCTTTCTGCCATGAACTGTCTAACTGGCCTTAGCAAATTATCATTCCCAGTCTCAGCTCACATTGCAATGGGGTGTTAATAGTATTGACTTATTTGATAGAGTTGCTGCAAGTATTACCACTAGACAATGCACAGGAAGGACTCTGTACACTTGAAGCTGCTGCACAAATGTTAAATATAGTAAAAGCTTCTCTCTATCTTCCATGGAAATGATCTGCATGAACTCATTATGCTTTCATCACTCTTTTGGGGAGCTGGGGGGAAAATCTGGGTTTTACTGGACACAATGGGAAGCACACCACAAGGTTGGTGGACTGATTCCCAAGCATTATGTCATAAGGCAAGCTGCATCTGTTCATCCTCTGATTTCATTTTTCTAAAATGTCAGATAATATAGGGATTGCCACAAAGCAGAACTTGCTTTTGTATCTGCTACGTATATTGCTTATTCTTTTACGTGCAAATTGAACTTCCCTACAACTATATTAGCAATGTAGACAAAGGAATGATGAGATCCTTAGCTTTTCCTAAGAACAAACTGCCAGCATGTCTGACTCAGATTACACAACTCCTTTTTACACTTATTTACACTTACTCTTTTTTACACACACAGCAGATAGCTAAGCTGCTCCTGCAAGGTAACCATACTGGAAGCTGCTATCTAAGGGTTCACAATCAGTTCCTGGTAAAGTTCTATTGCTTTTTTTCCATGCACGCACTGCCTGGGTTTATGCTTCAGAAACCTAGCAACTACAGTTTCAGCCATTTGCCAGCAGCAAACCTCTCTGTATGTTTGTGGCCAGTCACTATGGAGTCATGCCATACACAGCTCAATTGGTTTCATACTCAGCATGTGAAACGTATCAAGAGAATGTAATTTTAGGCAAATTTTCTTATTACTGGTATTATTCAGTTCCAAACCACACAGTGCTCTTTTACCAATGGAGCAAACCATTTGAAACCCAAAGATTATTCACTATCAAGTAAAAGATGAGAGCCAACTTGGTATAGTGGTTTGAATGTGAGACTACAAGCCTGGAGACCAGGGTTCGATTCCTTGCTGGGCCATGGAAACCCACTGGGTGACTCTGGGTGCCTCACACACTTTCAGCTCCAGAAAACCCAGTGATAGACTTATCTTAGGGTCACTGTAAGTCAGAAATGATCTGAAGGCACAACAACATCAACAAGTAAACAACAGGTTGACTTTGTGATGTATTCACTTTTGTTTAAGCAAGTGGCTTGCTAAGCTAATCTGCAATGCCTAAAAGCCACTCTCTTCTGATAACCAGAGGAAACTAGAGAGAATGGGGTTCAGCGTTTGCCCCTTCAATTTCTACTTTTTCACTGCATCAAAAGCATTTTGATTCATTTCAAAGTATCACTGGATTTATGGGATCTTCCTGATTGGACTGGTCTCTTAAATTAATGAAAGAGGGCTAAAGTTGCCACCTGCTATGTTTTTAGTCTTATTTTAACAGTAGTTTTAAATAAATGTATTACCCCTTCATAACTTGCACAATAATGTCAGTAGCAATTTGTTTCTGCATTAAATGCAAAGCTAACTATAGCTAGTCCATACAGACAAGCTTCTATTTCTTAAAGAATCTGAATCCTTGTTAAAATGCAATGGCAACTCAATTCAATCTGGCTCTTTGTACTGCAGTACACAAATGTACACCTACAAGGCTGCAAGATTTAACTAGTATATTTTAAAAAACTGAAAGTTTAAAGAGTCTGTGTAGATGCATTTTAACTGGCAAGGGCATCATTTCAAAATTTAATTAGTTTAGAGGTTGCCATCTTAAAATACATATTTTCATGAGCAGAGTAGAAACAGACTTATTATTAAAATGTACTACTAGATTTTTTTTAAAAGGTCTAACAACAAGTGGTGGCCTAAATATCCTAAAAGCACCAGATCCTATCTGGTCTTGGAAGCTAGGCAGGTCAGCCCCAGTTAGTACTTGGATGGGAGACTGCCAGTGAATACCAGGGGCTGTAGGCTATACATTAGAGGAAGGAACTGGCAAAAACCACCTCTGACTATTCCTTGCCTAAGAAAAGCTGATGAAATTAATGGAGTTGCCATAAGTCAACAGGTGATGTGAAAGCACATTCACAAACACAACAATGAGTGGTAGGAGTGAATGGCTGGGCCTGAATGGCATGCTTCCTCTGATGGGACTGCTTCTGTCAGTGGAACTATAAAGGGAGGCGTAGTTCCTTATTCAATAATGCAGCCCCAAAACCATCTCTGAGACACTCCCTTGAGTTAGTACAGAGAGATCTCAGGTGAGAGGAGCACAAAAAGTCCTGTTGCTAGAATGAGGCTGGATGTATGCTTCTGCTTACTGAATTCATAGGCATTTCACTCAACTTCTCAAAATGACATCTTAATTAAAGTCTTGGGAATATATAATTATCTAATTAATGAAGTAAATACAAGTACAAACCTTACAGAAATTAAATCAAAGTAACTGTGACTGGATTGAGCCATCATGGCGTAGTGGTTTGAACCCTAGACTATGACTCTGGAGAACAGAATTTGAATCCCTGTTTGGCCATGGAAACCCACTGGGTGACCTTGGGCAAGTCACGCTCTCTCAGTCTCAGAGGAAGGCAAAGGCAACCCCAAACAAATCTTGCTAGAAAACACGAGAGGATAGTTTTAGGGTTGCCAGAAGTCAGAAATGTCTTGAAAGGCACACATAGAACAGAATGGTTGGATTTCTGCAAGGTCCACCTCTGGCAACCTCACTCAGTTTATACTGTAAGGTGCTTTCAATGGGAACTTGTCTTTTGCTTATATTACTGTGCAATGTGATGTGACGTAAGTCTTAGTAATATAGCTGAGTGCTGGATCACTGGAGTTAAGAGCCAAAGCACATGTGCCAAACTGGCAGGCCCCTGGCCAGATTCAGCCTGCAGTGCCTCCTCACTTGGCCCTAGCCTCATCCCTTCCATCCCTTCCTCCTGGCAGACACGACAGGTGACTGACTGCATGTTCCAAGCACTGCACAACCACTTGTTTCTTACACAGAAAATTTGAGAACCCTGAGCCACTGCCTATGGGAGTCTGTAGGGAGATGATGTGGGTAGAAGGGGCTGAAGTTATCTGGTGGGGCTACTTCTTTCCTCCTGGATTGTTTTCTAAGCACCTTGGATACAGTACCTTTCAATGAGTTGTGCCAATAATTATTCCTATCCTCTCTTTCCATCAAATCTTTCTCCTCCCTCTCCCTCCCACTTGGCTGTGGCTTGGAGTGAAAAATCTTAAGTGATGGGTCCATTCTGGAAACAACTTCTCTTAGTGTTCTCTAAAGAAATAAATACTAACTGGAAAGACAAGGAGTATGCACATCATTCAGTAATGTTCTTTCAGTACAAACTCTAAAGGCTCCATAAATGCATTGAAAAAAAATTATGAAAGGGGGTTGATTGAGATGATCTCTGCACAGGATATCAAGTAGAGTTAAGTAACTGAATAGGATCTGGATGGCAGAGAAAAAGTAGGAAGTGGGGGTGGGCAGAAACAAAGAAAGAAAACAGGAAGATTTTGTTGGCTGTGAGGATGTAGATTACCTCCGAAGAAATGGGAATCTTGAAAGAAAAATCGCCAATGACACTCACTTGGATTCAGTTATTTTACCCAGGGACTGACCCACAGATAACTTATTTGATGAAGTGATCAAGTGATGGAGTGACTTCTGAAGGACACTAGGAGTTACTGTATTTACTAGTTTGTTTGCCATGCTGTGTTTTGCTCTACAGAACTGCATGTTCTTAATTTTTATTTTTATGAGCCACCTAGAGAACTTATTACAGGGCAGTTTATAAAATAATGTAAACAAATGAAACCAACAACCTCTGGCTGATGTTTTTCTTTTGTAGGAAAACACATGGATTTTATGTATTCTAACATGCTTTCAAGCTCTAGCATCGAAAATCTTTGGAAATGCATGGAATTACAAGCTACTTTCAGCAATGAAGTCTAAGCTGCTCTTCTATTACTTTTTTACTATAAGAAAGCTACCTGTGCAGCATCATCATTGGGTGGAAAAATCAGCAAAGAAAGAGGGACAAAAGGCAGTCTGGAGACTAGGCAAAGTCAGAGTCATTTGCTCAATGAATCAGAAAGAGAAAGGTATAGGCAAAAAGGATGAAAAACAAATGGCAAAGGTAGATTTCAAAATTAGATCTCCACTAGAACTATTCCTTCAAGTAAAAAGGATTCAATATTGACATTTTAAAAATGAATTTCCATGTCTCTTTTGAATACTATGCAATATTCAAAAGGGTTTTCCAGCAGTGTGTTTTCAATGCATAGTTCAATGAAGACAAGTTCATGTTCATTAAAATATCCTCTATATTGAGGCCATGTCACTTTTAACTGCGCAAGTTCAGTTGAAAATAAGGGATTAAAGACTTTTTACAAGTTGGTGACCTAATCCATTAAAGATACTGTCTGCTCATGACCATACAACCAACCAACAGCAAATATGAACATTTTCCATAGGTTCACAAGAACAAAATTCTCACTTCTTGGAGGAAGGGGAATAGCATGTGTGAAAATTTTAAACCAACCAAGTGTGTACCATTCTCATAGATCACTCCTTACAGTGGAATCAAATGTTATACTAGGTAAAGCCTGTCTAGTCAAAACTGCAAAAGACAACAACCTGGACTTTAGTGCTGATTCTGCAAGACTAGCTGTGAATACACTGCTTGAGAATACAAGCCCACATGATCCATTTCCTTCTTGCCAACATCAACAATTGGCAATACTACTAAATAACTTCATTTGATGTTAAATTTAGCTAGATGGCATCTGAATCACCCATAAAATAGTTGCAGTTTGTCTGACTAGCAAAGTTTATATAAAATTGTACTGATGGTTCCTGTGAGCATAAAGATGTGATCCTGACAAAAATAGGTCTGAAAGCATAAGCATAATCTTCTGAACTGATATGTACAGGAAATTCAAGTGACCTTTGGCTGGACTGGTCCCCCAAGGATCTATAGGAATGCTGAGAGGTGTCTTCTGATCAAGATGCTTCCTGGTTTAGAGTCAAAGAATCACAGAGCTGGAAGGCATTTCATGGGCCATCTAATCCAAAAGCCTACTCAATGCAGGATCTCCAGCTAAAGCATCCCCCCTGCAGATAGCCATCTACCTTCCTTTTGAAGATATCTAGAGAAAGAGACCTCACCACCTCTGTAGGCTATAGGTTCCACTGCTGAACTGCTCTTATTGTCAACAAGTTTCTTCTAATGTTCTATCAAAATCTATTCACCTGTAACTTGAAATCATTAGGCCCGGTCCTATCTTATGGGGCTACAGAGAACAGCCCTTGAGGTATTTAAAAAGTACAATCATGTCACCCCCTCAGTCTTCTCTTAACTAATCTCAGCATGCCCAGCTCCTTCCACCTTTCCTATGTTTTGTTCTCCATACCTTTGATCATCCTTGCTGACCTTCTCTGAACCTGCTCCAACTTGTCTATATCGTTCTTAAAATGCGGCACCCAGAGACTGAACACAGACTCCAGCTGTGGCCTGATCAGAGCAGAATATAGTGGGACTATGACTTCCCTCAACTTCAAAACTATGCTTCGATTAATGTGGTCCAAAATAGCTTGTTTAGCTTATGATCGACACGATCAAAAGGACCCAAGCTTCTTTTTGCATGTACTACTGCTGAACGTTGTATCCCCTCCCCATACCTGTGCATTTGGTTATAGGATGGGGGAATGCGTGGCTCTGCAGTACTACATGCGAAAAGGACACGTGTTTGTCAGTGTTGTCTTAACAATAACTAATGTAGAAGTCTCCTCCCCCCCCAGCACAGAATCATTTCTGCATTACTCCCTCGCCTTAAAAAGGACTATAGTGGGGACTTCTTTCAAGTCCTTCCTACAATAGCTCAGGCAGTAAGCATGCCAGACACACAAGGAAATCATAGTGTTTTACTTACGGATGTGGTTTCATTTCAATATAATTTTTGGGAATGAACCCATCTTTGCCATTCAGTTCTGCCTTGTACCAGTTTTGATCACATTCTTCATTCAAAACCTGGAGGAGAGAGGACAAGAGAAGGAGAAGGTTTTTTAAAAAAAATCTTTATGTTGTTGATATGCTGTTGACATGCTGATGTAATTCTACTTTGCTAATAGCCAGTTTCTAAGTTCTCTCATTCTACTCCAAGAGCTAAAATGGCTGGAAGTGAGAGAGGAAGTAACTTAGCTTTCTAAGTTAGGCAATTCAGTGGGATAATTAAATACACACCCAACCTGTCAGTTCCATATTTAGTCTTTCAGTAAAGTTTGCCACTGATATTTTGGCTCAAGTAAATCAAACTTTGGAAATCAACCCATATGCTGAAACTCACTGTGAAAAACACGGAATGGAGTTGGTCAAGGGCAGCAGGTTTTCAGATTTTGAAAAGGATAAAGAGCTGAGACATCATCTACCTATAAGTAGACTCTAACAGGCCCATTAGAAATTCATTACATGATCTATATAGAACTATTTTTTAGCTTATGGAATGCAGCTACATTATCTTCAGTCTGGAAGCCTATAAATGGCATTTAAAATGTGTCCTCCAGTCAGTTTTGCATTCTATTTATTAATTACAAATATTAATTGCCCTTAGTCTTGCTGAGTGTCTAAAGGCATTTACAGTAGATACAAACTTTCCTTAAAAACAGGGGTCAACAGTTTAAAAAACTGGTTTGACCTCCTCCCTCTATTAAGACTGGCTTTGAACTCTTTCACATATTTAAGCAATCCGCTTTCATTACATGTTCACCTAACCCCAAAAGTGAACTGGTACATTTCCACAGCTAGGAAATGAAAAGACTCTAGACATATTTGAAGTTTCATTTCCATCTGTAAGAATGCATGACAAACAGAAACACAAGCTACTCTCATTCCAGGGAAAGAATAAACTTTACAAGACAAAAAATTTTTAGTCAATTTACTAAGATCACATGCTGTCATTAGACCAGAGAGTACTTCTCCTGCATTTTAATCTACTTTAATAATATTCCGCTGTGTAAGGAAACCACGCCATATTATCAACAAATATGTGATGAAGCAAGTGGTTATCAACCACAACCACCAGAGTAGCTCCATTACTTAAACTTTTTTTTTTAAATGATTGTTTTTTCAAAACCAGCTCATTGTGCTCCTGGCCAAATCCACCAAGTGTTTTGTCACCCAATTAAAATATTTCACCAATTAGTTCCTTCATGCCTCAGATTAACTATCTCAATAGATGTGCATCAAAAGAGATTAGAAGATTTTTTTCATGACTAATAATCACACCATTTACTGCTGGAAATATCTTACGACATTATATCAGTGGTGATATAAAAACATGAACAATGCATACCATCAGGGCTAAATATAGCATCTAAGCACAAAACTCAACTTAAGTCTGCCTATTTTAGCTGAGTGAGGAAGCTCATGAATACTTTCAGACCTGTTAACATTTACATAGTGAACTTACGTGAAGTCATGTTCTGTTAACAGTTTCCACACACAGAGAATACAATACAGTAATGGTGTGGGATTGCATGCTCCTGTGAGGCAAGAGGCTCTGTGGAAGGCAGCAGTGCTGCGGGTAAGGTCTCCCATGTCAGACAGGCTGTCGCTGCAGAGCCAGACGAAATGTGCTAAACAACTACTGGGCTGCAGCAGTGGGGGCTGACACCAGTGGGTGAATCTCTCGGACATAACTGCAGCGGCACCATAGCTAACAGTACAATGCAGGAGGAGGCATGGTAAACTCCTTTTGAATGTCTTTTGCGGCTAAAACTCTATGAGGAGACAAGCCAAAATGAGCTAAGAGATAGTGCCAGAAAATGATGTCAGAAGGTACTCAATGAGCTTCTAGGATAGAGCAGAGGATAACTACAAGTACTACTGTGGCTAATCATGCAACTGGACTCAAGCCAAAAGGATGTTCAGCTTGGCATGCTCAGAGGTGAAAGAAAAGTCTGAAGCTGCATAATATATATCACAGAAACATGGAATGTGAGAAGCATGAATCAAGGGAAGCTAGACGTACTACAACAAGAAATAGAATGTATAAAAATTGCCATACATGGGGGGAGTGAGTGAAAGTGGAAAAGAGCAGGACACCTTGAGTCAGATAATTATACAGTGTTTGACTCAGGAAATGAAAATCTAAGAAGAAATGGAGTGGCATTAACAGTGATGACCGATGTAGCAAAAGCAGTCAAAGGACAGAATACAAAGTCTAACTGAGTCATATCAGTAAGACCTCAGGGAAAACCCATCCATATAACTGTAATCCCAGATTATGCTTCAACTACAGAGGCAGAAAAAGAAGAAGAAATTGAAAGCGTCTGTGCAAGAGTCCAGGAGGAAACTGGTCACACAGCAAAACAGGATTTCTTAATCATAGTTACTGGAATGCAAAAGTAGGAAACAGAGCAGAATCAAACACTATAGGAAATCTGGGCCTAGAACCAAGAAATAAAGCAGGTTGAATTTTTCAAGGCCAACAGTTTGTTCATCACAAACACATTCTTCAAGCAACCAAAGAGATGTCTGTATACATGACCATCACCTGATGACCAATATAGAAATCAAATAGACTAGGTAGTTGGAAAGAGACAATAGAGAGCTGCCATTCTCTCTGCAAAAACAAGACCAGGAGCAGATTGTGGCACAGACCATGAACTGCTAATATCAACAATTAGAGTAATGAAAACCAGGGACATTGTCAAGGAGGAATGCCAAAAAGAAAGAGAAGCCTCTATGGACAACAGATTAAACTCTTCAAGCAGTTAAGAACAAATGAGAAGCAAAAGTAAAGGTGGCAGAAATAGTGACACAACCCTGAATGCAACTGTTCAGTCACTTGTTTGCAGGGACAAAGATAACTATTATAATTAATCAGAGAAACAAAAGATGACAACCAAAAAGGAAGACGAAGAGACCTTTTCCACAAAATCCAAGAAACAAATGAGAATGAAGAGTAAAAGGTGACAGAAACAGGGTCCGATCATAAAGAGTTACGGAGACCCCTCCTAAGAAACTGCATAGTGTTAGAGAGTGTAGTACTGTATACATCAAAGAAATGTGAGAGAGCATGGACAATGTGAAACCGAATGATACCGCAAGCAAACTGTATCAACACCATTTGCTTCCATTTTACATTCCCTGCCATCTTCCATGTAACACTGTACGTTCTGTATGTACAGTATCTATCACTTCAGTTTTTATTTATTACTATTAAATTACTAATTACTATTTTATTACTAGGGGTCCAATTTGGCTCCACTTCATGAGAAAGGGTACTCAGGAGTGACTGTATTCACCACCCTGTCTATTTCTGAATTACAGAGGTTAGCCAGGACTTCCAACGGACTGCCTGTTAAGGCAGCAGTAAACTCCCCAAGAGACATCAGGAATCCATTTGGATACATAAGCCTCCTGGGGTGGACCATTTTAATGGGTCCCCAAACCCCACAGAGATTCTGAATCCCATCAACTCTAAATCCCACCAGATGGTGATCTATAGAATTACAGGCAATTTTCCACTCCCAGATCACATTCACCCCACTCACTACAGAAAACAAGGTCCACTGTGTGCCCCACAGCATGAGTAGGGCCAGATATAACTTGAGGCCATGCAAGATACAACTTGGGACAGATATGGTTGTTGTGCCAGACACAATGTCCTGAACGGCTCCTGACAGGGCAGTCCTGGTGTGGATGGTGAAATCACTCAGCATTAGAAGTTGGGAGAATCTCAACACCAATTCTGGGACTACCTCGTTTGCTCAGGAAGGGAGACTGTTGAGCAGTGGAGTTGGCAGTATCTCAACAGAATTCCTAACCTGTCCCAGCCACTTAGCTTCAGATAAATACACTTGAGCCCAGAAAACTGTGGGACAGGTCAAGGGGACAGAGTTTCAATAGACTACTGCAACTCCACCTCCTTGCCCCCCAGGTCTCACCTGCTGCTGAACAGAAAACCCTGGTGGATAAAACTGAGAGAAGTTGACCTCCCCCTGGCTTCACCCAACCAAGTCTCTGTAATATATGATAGGCTGGCATGTTCATCCACAACCAAGTCCTGAATGGCAGCTGTCTTCCCATTCATTGACCTGACATTCACCAGCTGCATTTTCAATCTAGCGGTTCTGTTGCCAAAATTATCCAGATTGTTTCAGCTGGGGGACAGTTGTAGGGACAAGTATCCTGTTCCCGTCCATTCAATTAAACTGTAATTTGTTCTCCTTTCTTTGTACAACTGTAATGGCTGCCCCCTCAGACCCAGTATCTCCCCACCTCTTTTCACAACACACCCCTCCTTTAAAAGACTGGCTGTACACTTACAGATGATAATGGTGCAATGGTAAATTAAAACAATGCAGTCCTCCTCTTTCATTCAGTGTAACTCTTCAATGATTTGGGCATAGAGACAAGAAAAATTACTATAATGCAGAAAACAGAAGATGAAAACAAAACAAGTCAAAAAAAGGAAGAAGAGATCTCTTCCATAAGATCCGAGAAATCAAAGGGAAATTTAAAGCAAGAGTACAAATGCTATACAACCAATAGGGGAATACATTACAAGACCAAGGACAAATAAAAACATCATGGAAGCAATAAAGATAAAAGAGATGAAAGGATGGTAGATTCACTCTAGGAAGAACTATTTGAAGATGAACCTACAACTTTAGAAAGTAGAATAGAAGCTACACTAGGAGCACCTAGGAGAAACAAATCACCAGAAAGAGATGGCATACCAGTAGAACTGCTTCAAGCTATAGAGACAGAAACTACTCTAGTTCCAACAAAAATCTGTCAACAAATATAGAAAACAAAAGAATGGCCCACAGATTAGAAATGCTCAACATACATTCCAATCCCCAAGAAAGAGAACACCAGAGATTGCAGTGACCATAGGACCATTCAATTCCATTAATTTCTCATGAAAGCAAAGTGATCTTCAAAGTTCTATATTAAAAACTTCTATCTTCTATGGAGGGAGATATGCCAGATGCCCAACCTAGGTTCAAGAAAGTAAGAGGCACTAGGGATCGTATTGCAAACACAGGTTGGATAACAGAATGCCCCAGAGAATTTTAGAAGAAAATCAGCTTGTCTTTTATAGATTACAACAAAGCCACTGATGACACAATAGCAGAAAACAACAGTAACTTGGAATGATTACTGAAGAAAGTCAAGGAAGAAAGTGCAAAGGCAAGTTTATAGCTGAATATTAGGAAAACAAAAATGATAATAGATAATTTATGTCACTTTAAGGCAGACAATGAAGACAATGAAATAGTTCAAGATTTTCTATATCTTGGCTCAGTCATTAATCACAATGGAAACGGCACTCAAGAAATCAGAAGAAGGTTAGGACTTGTAAGGGCAGCTATGAAGGATGTAGACAAGATCCTGAAATTGAATATTAAAGTTAGGGTTGTCCATGTCATCATATTTCCAATTTCTAGGTATGGTTGTGAAAGCTGGACTGTAAAGAAAGCTGATGCAAAGAAAAGCAATTCATCTGAAATGTGGTGCTGGAAAAGAGTTCTATGGGTAGCCTGGACTGCTAAAAAGACAAATGAATAGGTCCTAGAGTAAATCAAGCCTGAACTCTCCCTGGTAAGCCAAGATGACTAAACTAAGACTGTTTTACTTTGGACATACTGTGAGAAGACATGATTCACTAGAAAAGACAATACAGGAAGCTCCTGCCTTTTGATGCCCTGCTATCAAACTCCTCACTCTTTTGATGTTTACAAATTAAGGATGAGTTCTATGAATTTGATGTGTAGTCTGCTCTTTGTCAGTTCTTGCCTACAGAGCCTATCTGGGACTGCTCATATGCTGGGGTCCCAAGTCTTGCCTTTGAGAAGAGCTGATCCCCAGTCACATTAAGGGAACTCATCTACACTGCAAGCACTGAAACAATGGGCTTCTGTCTGTTCTCCTTGCCTACAGAGGTTTGTATGAGACCATGCATGCAGTGGTTACAAAGTGAGTTCAGAGGGAGGGAAAGGCACCAAGCCACCTGAGAGACTTTACAAGTGGTTGCACACATGTGGTTGCTCTCAAGCAAGCCTCCATAAGTCTCTCATGCTCCCTACAGTAGACGGGTTCTGCTTTCCCACCATTTCTGCTTTCTGACAGTGCTCTGGTCTCTAACTTGTCAGAGAAGTCTGTAATGTTTAGTAAAGCAGAAGACAGTAGGAAAAGAAGATCTTATTACAGATGTATACACTCAAACAAGAATGCCACAGCTCTGAATCTGTAAGACCTGAGCAGAGTTATGGATGACTGAGAGATCTCCAACTCACTGTTTCATAGGGTCACTATAAAGTCAACTTGATAGCAGTTAGCAACAACAACAAACTTTATTTTTAAAAAATATACTGCTACAAGTTTTCAAACATGTTTTATATATGCTATATGCAAGATCATTATGGTGATCACTGGGTTTTTTACTGCATTGGTCATACTAACCACAGAAGGTAGAAAAATTAAGAGTTTTGATCAGAAAACTGCAGAGCGCTGAATTGATGATACAACTGAAGATGTCACCAGAAAACTGGAAATAACCCTTACACTTCATCAGGCTAGAGAAAAATTCCATTTTGGGGGGGGGGGGTAAGTGTTAGACATTAAGCGAAAATTCCTAAAGACTTGAAAGGAAAGCCAAGTCAGTAATTAATATAACCAAACTGATGGGAAGCAAAGCAACTGTTTCTTTTATGCAGGAACATTTGTAGTTGAGAGGGAAGATATTTTTAGCAATTACATTTGAAGCGAGACTGCAGTGTGATGGCCTTGATCTGTATGCAGCATCTCATTGTATTATAGTAATACTGAGAGTGCTCAGGATTGCACCCTGCCAGTTTCCTAGTCTGAAAAGACAGCTCTTATCAAGCAAACCCATCTTTCTCCTTGGAAACAGAAAAGGTGGTGCAGCAGGGGGGCACTATTGCTTAGAAAATCTGAAGATGTTCAGGAGGGGCAAACTAGACAACAGTTACAATTTCAAGTCTGGATAAAACAGGGTTCTGCTGGAACCCTGGCTTCATGGTTATAAGCAGTCTGCTAGTGCACACTGTTTGACTGTTCTACTTGAAGTAGAATGCATAAACTTGGGTGTGCAATTATAGGAGTTAGAGGGCTAAACTACCCCCCAGGAGAACTTAGAGGATGATACCCCTAATGCTGCAACCCAGAGGGCATTCGTTTTGCCCCAAATGCCCTCTGGGGATATGGGAAGTAGTTTTCGTCCTGTTTTTGTCCCCATTAGCTGTTTCAGGCTCCAGAGAAGCCCCTTTTTTTAAAAAAAACAGGAAGTGATACAGACGTCAACTTCTAAGTTGCTTCCTACTGAAAGAAAGTCCCCATAGTCTCAAATGGCCCAGCCCTCCATCTCATGGAAAAAATTGCCTGACACTCCTCTAAGGGGAACTTGGAGGCAAAACCATTAAAAATGTATGGAGGAGGACAGAAAAATGATACTAGGGTTGCACATGCCCTGAACTTCTCCCACTCAAGCTTAAACAGACTATACAGTTTATTATTTATTTTATTTATTGAATGTATACCTCACCTTTTTGCCAGGATGGGATTCAAGGCATTAATTTATTGTGTAGTTCAAATGCAACCATAGCCAGCTCTCTGGTGCATCTCCTCAGAAAAACAGAGAAACCTAAAACATTGTTTTTTATTCTTATTTGTTAGGAAATAAACCAGAAAGCCAACTGAATCTGAATTCCGAGATCATGAGCAATCACAGATCAAAGCTCAGTAGTTTATTTAGCCATTCCTACAGCAGGTATAAAAGACCAGGCAGTGTGCACCAATACGCTGTTTATACTTTATAAGCCAGGATTCCCACAGATCCTTGACTCTGTCACGTTGGAGTACCATGATAAGTTTCATATATGCATACAATTAATGAATCTTGCTTTTACATTAAAATTAACAACTAGAGAGAAGCTGGTCAAGTTTGGGACCACTTCACACACATGACAATAAGCCCCCTTCTTCTTTACCACAGTCCTTATGGCCCTTTGCCAAGCTGCTATTCATCTCAAAAGAAAAGCAGTCAGTGGCTTCCTAATCTCATAAAGTGTGAGAACTCCACTACCAAAAGCATATAAACCATTATTAAAAATTAGCAAACAATTTGCTGAGAAAGGTGGATTTGGCTTCAGACCTACCATAATCTGATGAAATATATCTAATTCTTTGTTGCTGACAAGAAACCTAGCTCTAATATCTTAAAGGCTCATATAACTGCTAGTACAATATGGTGTTGAGGGTGAGGTAAGGTTTCTCATGAGAAGGAGTTATGGTTCAGTTGAAAGAGGCAATCAGTGGTGTTAGCACTAAATTGCAGTTCCACATTAGAAGACTGAGAACCAAACAATTCCTTAACACACCACGCTTGTAGAAATCCACGTCTATGAGAACAGTGGCATAAGTTCTTTCACCTTTAGACCATGCTTAGTGCAGATTAAGAACACCAATTACAGAAACCTTTGTGCATACATACATCTCATACAGTTTGACAGTGCAGTGTATACAAACTGTAACAGTGGACAACTATGTACAGCAACACTCTAAGGTTGTTATTTAGCTTCCAGGCTACTAAGTGGACAAGGCTCAGCTGAGGATAAAGTACTGAGACCAGCAAGAGAAAGTTCCAGCTTAGTGGAACTCGCTGGCGATTCTGTGATGAGATGAAACCAAAGCCTGGAGGCAAAATGTATTTCTAGCACAAGTTATTCTGCAGAAACGATGAACGTGGAGGAATTATAGGAAAGCACACAAGAATGCTGTTTCCCATATTAGTTCGGTGCATACATCCTGCGAGCTTTTGGACATCTAACTATTGCTACACAGGAATCCATTTGGCAGTTTTTAAGACATGTGATTAAAAGTTTCAACAGTTTTCTACCTTCTATGATTTAACTGAGAATGTAAGGATACATTTTACATGTTGCCTGCAAAATTATGTTTACAAGTTGGCTTGCTCATACATACAGACTGCTATGTTTTCCGTGCACCAGTATATATTATCTTAAATCCTGTACTGAAAAGCTGAGAGTGGCAGCTATGTAATTTGCAAATTGCTAGTACTCAGGCTAGCTAGAGGAGACGTGGGCAACAGTGGGCCTCCAGAATTTTTTTGAACTTCAGCTCTCATAAACCCCCTGCTGACTAGGGCTGGTGGAAGTTGTGAATGAGAAACACGCAGAGAACCACAGCTGTCCACTCCATTTCCAGAAGCTAACTCCCTATCTTAAGTGCCACATCTGACAGTAGGGACTGTACTCTCGAACAACTCCCCTAGAAGCAAGCTGCTAAACAAGGAGTTGTTGAGTTCTAGCTGAAGCTGCAAAAAGAATGTCTGTAGTGATTAGACATGGACGATCATGCCACCACATTATGTGAGGATATAAGCATTCAGTATAGGAAGGCCAGCTCTGCTACATCTGCCTGCACTGGACTCTCATGGTAGGGACAGTCACCTCACCTCACCCTCTAGGAATATTTCTTTGGAATATATTAGAATATCTGGAATATTTCTTTTCTCAGGAAAAGAGGTGTGAAGTTTCTCCTGCAGGACCTAATTGCTCCCACAGAGGCAGGAAACTCCTTTCCAGGAATTCTGTAACTGTCTGTCTCATGTTTTCAGCATGCACCAGTGATAGCAACCTGATTAGAAGGCTATGTAGGTAAAGGAAAACTGCAACCTCTACCCTATTCCACTTTACCCAGTCCTCGTGGGAAGTTAGGCCACTCGGACTAAGTTCTGTAATAGACATAGTAATGTGAAACCCAGGATTCTGAGAATGTCCCTTCTAAATGAAATGCAAGAAGGAGACTGTTTGTGGCTGATCAGAATAGGAAGGGAGGCCCCTCAGATTTAGAGAGGTTAGAAAATTTCCCCTGAAAAAAGCAGCTATCATGGATTTCAGAATGTCCATTTAAGAATGGATTTTCCTAACACATGTACTTGATATGGTGGCACATGCTGCCTTGCAAAGACAGGAAAAGATGCTGAGTACTACTTAGGATCTCTTTCTCTCTCCTCGCTACCAGTGAGATGGAGGAAGACATACGGTTTACTTATGAAGTAGCAGTTCAGTATGGGCCACAGTAAGTTCTAGGTCCCAAGGGAAGGAGCAAACAAAATTACTACCACTTCCATATTTGCTTCATGTACTAATAATACAACACAATGTTTAAGAGACGTCACTTCAGATGTCACACTGAAATTTGTTTTGGGTCTTTCATTTTTGTTTTGAAAATGGAAGCAGGAGACAAAATTTGGTTTGACTTAGAATGCAGTCCCGAACGTGCACGCTAGATTTTATTCAGATGTCTCCATCTTCATCTTGGTTTTACACGGGTATTTCACTAGAAACTGACAAACACAATGTTCAACCGACAAATTATACCAAGCCCCTCATTTTATTCAATCCTCCCTACAAGACTGTTGAACGCCTTTCTGCAGCAATTTTGATCATTGTTTGCAAAATGCATAAGAAACCTTGGCTGGTTTAAGAGTCCTCTTTGTAAAATGTATATTTTATTTGTCCTTTCTCTCAAATGCAATATATTCTGGTACCAATAGTGACAGTTGTAATACAGTCTATTAAGAACTCCTGTGTAAAAAGCTCGGCTACTCAAAGGAAATTCATTTGAATTAGAAAATATGTCCTTATTGAAAAACTAAAGCTATCAGCTACAACTGTTGCAAGTAGAAGTGTTGGGTTTACAAAAAGAGAGAGGGTTATTATTCAAACAGCATCAAGAACACTTTCATTTTAAGCAATTTAGGGCTAAATTCTTTGCATTACAGAATATCCGTTTTGTGGATAACACCAAGAACTAGGACGAATACAGCAGACAAAACAGGAGGATGTTTCATTGCTTATTAATAACTTAAAATGAAATATCTCTAAGACTGAAAATATGGGGAATCTAGCAGCCAGAGGGGTTTGGTGGTTTTAGTCTGGGACTACGAGCCTAGAGACGAGAATCCCATTCTCCACTCAGCCATGGAAACCCACTGGGTGACCTTAAGCATGTCACACAACCAGAAAACCCAGAAAACCTCATGACTGGTTGATCAGGTTCATTGTAAATCAGAAATGACTGGAAGATACACAACAGCAGCAGCCACAAAAAAATGTCACAGAAGCAGTTCCCTTTTGCACCAGCAGGACTTAACAAGACCGTTAAGCTGAGTGTTCAGTTCACTCACAGTAACTTTTCAACTTCATAAGAAACCAGAAGCAAATGACTTCTTTGCACAGTGATCTATACTCAAAATGCCATGTAATTATAGAATAAGCTTGTACCTTCCTCTCTCATTCGTACGCTGGAACAAAATTAAGAAGTTTTATAAAAGACAAAGACGCTTACAAGTGTATTCTTTATCAAGAATCATTACCATATGGGAAAAATCAGAATGTGTCTAATTTTATTGCCTCTCTTTACAACCCTGCATTGTCTTGGATATAAACTAACAAGCCATTGTCTTGGTTAATTGCCTTCTCCTTCTTTCAGTTACCTTTGCCAGTTTTGCATATTATTTTTAATGCCTGTTACTCTGAAGCAGCTCAGTCCTCATCAAAATGCTACAGCCCGACACATCCCTCAATATCAATGTGATTTAACTGGGAAATATTATTTAATTGGCAAGCTACATTAATTGGCAATGATACAAAACGTGACCTGAAATGACTGGAGGGTCAAGCTGGATAGAGGAAAATTACTGACTGCAAACATGAAACTGCAATGCAGGTCACCCCACATCCATGTCCAGGTGAAGCCAAAGTCATTGTCAGGCAGATTACATTGTCAGGCAGAATACAATTAGGCAAAAGCTGAAACTCTCCAATTGGAATACAATGGTCAAGCCCACCAAATAGTGATTGCCTAAACCCAGCTACCTCATTCCTGGGCATTTTCCCTGCATTGTCCTGCCCTTTTCTCAAGCACAGAACTATTACAACAGTCATCATCTCTTTGTCACTTACGCACTGAAACCATTAGAACCATCCAGACCCCACTGTCTGTGTTGCAACTTCCACTGTCCATTAGGCTGGGAGAGCAATTAACTCACCCTACTTCAGGAGGGAAACTACAGTATAAAAATCCCCAGTTCTGAGCAACTAGTTCTGCAGTTCACAAGTTGCTGAATATCTCTCTGCCAGTTTCCCTGCCAGCTGTGTACTGCCCTTAGGCACACAAGTCTAAGCCACATTGCTTCTTCTTCACTATTCCTCTGGATTGGTAATTATAACCCCAAACCCTCAGCCTCTCTATCCATAATTTTTCCTTTATCCTTCAGTTAGTTCTTGTGTGACTGTTTGTATTTTGTGTGCACGCCTGAGTGAATTCCCCTCAATAAAACAGATTTTTAGTTTACTTTTGGATCCCTGGCTGGTTCTTTCCTGCAAGAACCTGTAAATATCGGTGGAAAGATCTTGTTGTTACCCCTCTCTTGCAGGCCTCATAATTTTGAGCGAATTAATTCTCCTCCATCACACGGAGGTACTGGCATCGCGCAGGTGGACCCCTGAGTCACCCATGTTTTGGGGTAACGATAACTGCAAACTGAATTCAAAGAGCTCTCTATCATCACCACAAACAGTTTCTTAAAAAGAGGAAGCAGAACATTCTAGCTGATGAAGAGGCAGAGTCTGCTGAGTGCTCTTGAGCAGTCTGAGTGCACCATTCTTTTATAACTAGCTGTAGGACTCAGGATGTTATCAAGGAAACAGAAGAGAGAACATCCTTCCTTATTTCAAACTCAATCTCCATTTAAAAGTAGAAGTGAGGAACACAGCATTTCATATGCCACAGTGTAAATCAGTCCTGGGTTAGTTATGGTCTAGTCAAACATATGTAGTAATCCTCCAGAATGTCGCCTGCTCTTCTCATGTGAAATCCTATATTCACACTATAGCTAACATATATACTTTAGTTTTGCTGTATTTACTCTGCATACTTTGCCTTTATTCTTCAAACAATGACAGACTTACACTCACATATGTTGCTTCATCTCCAAGCACAACTTAGCAGCAAGTTGCACATGGATCCCATTAGTTACATGGAAATGTTAGCTAGAAACAAATGCTTTCTTTTCTGTGCATCTACACAAAGAAGTCGGCCAAGAATTATAGATGGGCCTGTTTACAACTTAAGCATATAAAAAGATGTTAAGAACAGAGGCTTACCAGTCTGAGGAGGTTCTGTTTTGATTATAGAAAAAAGCCAAATCACTTAGAATGGCATTTTAAAGCTGGAGTTTTTGTCCCCCCCCTTCCCCTTCTCTTTGCGTGGTGCTGCAGTCAGGAAGTGGAGACCAGTTGTTCTCTCTCCACCATTTGTTCTGGCCATCATCATGCACTTCAATTTATTCAGGCCACTATTTTCCGTGAAATGTTTTAAAGGCATGCATAAAAATCACTAGTTCACAGTCTTCCTCAAATAAATTCCAGCAGAGAGAGATGGGCTGAATTTTCTTCCATTCCCGCCAAGACAGTGATCAGAACATATAGTACTGAATTATTTTTCAGTGCCCACAACAGTAGTATGAAATGTTAGCACAGTATAAGATCAACACATTTAGTCCTGTTACAGCTATGTTCCAACAAGTTAATCCTTGATAGCAAAACAATAATCTCTCAATATAATAATAATAATAATTAAGAATTTTGTTCCTCAGGAGTATCTGGCTTGTTATACAAAAGTGAAAGCAAAATTGACTGTCAGAAAGCCAGCAAATCAGCAGTGAAAGAACGGATTTTATTACTATATGCAGTACTATCTACTGAAAAAACCTCCTGTGCACAAATGTACTTATTAAGTATCAAGACATACAAATACTTAAACTCGTTACCTAGCTTTCCCAAGTCTGATAACCAGAAAATACTTGCCTTCCTCACGTTCCCCTAAAATTACCAATATAGTTTTACTGGGGAAACGATCATTTCTGTTCACCAGACGATTAACACTGTGGAGAATTCTCAGCAAGAGCATATAAACTTCAAGGCACCATCACTACATTCTGTACATATCTGAAACCAAATCAAGAATTAACACTTGTCAAATATGGACACAGGAGATCAGTAATATAAGAGTATTTTCTTATGATAAAGATGTATGTGCCATCTTCCAGACTACTTTAGAGGAGTGTTTCATTTTCCATGCGCTTTGGCACATCTTGGTAATCCTGTACGCCAATTTGAATGCCACAAAAAGGAAAAGTGGTGATGGTGTTGCCATGGAGAATGTAGTAGCATCTCTGAGACTGATACATTTTAGCATGAGCTTTTACTGAGTTCAATCCACTTCTTCAGATACACTGATGGAGTACAAACTTTTTGCCACAGGTATATTACATGGTTGTAGGGTGGAATCAGAGAACATAAAATGTGAAATATAAAAACTCTGAGATGAAAACTGATAAAGCAGTGATAACCTCCTGGGCATAGCTATGAGAAACACATGTTTATCTGCTACATATGATCTGTGCCCTTCATGATAGTCCAAGTTCTCTTCATATATCTTCCCCAAAGGGGAAGCCACTAAGTTATCTCCACATATCTTCTCTTAAGGGGAAGTTGCTAAGCCACTAACAAACAGCAGCTTGTGTAATACTTTATTCTTTGCCACTAGCTGCCATTATAATGCAATTTCTATAAACCAGCAACATCACAGTTTGAAAACTGTGTCTGCTCAGGATGTCTGTTTAAATATATAATATTAGAATATTTATCTTTAATTCTGAAACAATTAAGAAAGTAGTTCTTGATTATTGTACATCCTTCAAAATAAAACAAATGTCAGGAGAACAGGTACTTCATCTGACATGTTATTCACAGCCATCTTTCCACAAGATGCCTCAGTCCTTACTGTGTTTATAAACAACCCAGGATAAAGAAATGATTCTTATATTTGACCAAGCAAGAGCAGGAAAAAAGTATATACAAACTTTATTCCTCATTCTCCTCAAAAATCAGGTCATGGCTATAGAAAATCGAGTATGTTAGACAAATCAGGATGCTTAGTTAGGAAGCTCTTTTGTCTTTTAATTTCTTATCCAGGATTCTCTCAAGGAAACACTGCACAACTCTAAAAATTGCATTATGAATTAATTCCAATAAAAGTCATTTATGTTTCTTTGTTTGGAAGATATCACATTCAGAGTCATTTCTAGGTATTCTTTTATATCTTCAGGCGCAAACTATGGATGCTTTACAGAATGAGGTTTATAAAGTAACACACAAGTTCAAACTTAGTTTTCACTATTTAGATCTAATGAAAGCTTCAAAGGCCAGATGTTTAGCATCCCTCAAATTAACCATTAAGCTTTCTAATTACATTTTTTTCATGGCTTTTGGGCCAATAGAAATTTGGCCAACTTAAATGGCTTAAAACTTAGGAAAAATGAGCTCTTGAAATCTGGAAGGAGGTTTACCTAGACATGTATTTTAAAAAAAAATGTACATCCTAACTGGGTCATTTCCAGTTATAGTTCCTTTCTCTACAGCTACTAATGAAAGGGTTAAAAAAGAGCTCTTTCCAAACCTAGAATACTTAACAGAATGAGATCAGAATAATACGATTACTGTAATCTGTCTCACACATACACAGCTGGAATTTTGTCTAATCACTCCATTCCAAGACAAATGGAAATGCATGAGAGAGATAACAGGCCAATTTCTTAGAATAAGCTGCTTTTCAAGGTTTACCCTTGGCTCGCTCCCCTCCACTCCCCAAACAAGTCAACATGTTTTGCCAGATCCTCTCCTCTTTGATCAGTCTGAAACAGTATACGCTGCCTCACAGAGCTAGCAACATCAACTGCGTACACTGAAATATTTCTTATTGGCAGTGCAGTTGAAATCACTTTGAATACTAAAGCATTTCAGTATCTTCTTCCTTAAATGAAACAGAAGTATCCATCCCCAAAGAGACTAGCAGTTACACTAAACTGAAATTTTGTATCCAAGCATGACATTATATTGTATAACCGTTAACATTTACAAAATCAACTCAGAAATAAAACTGTTGTTTAAGAAAAGTTGCTTAAGCACTGCCTTGTATAAAAGCTTTTTACAGTCTGTCCTACAGAACTTAAAAAGGGGCAGAGAGTATAAAGAGAGAAGAAAAGGATTGTTGTTCATAGTGAAAAATGGCTAAACAACGATATGATTTTTTAAAAAAAACAGTTGAAGGAAATCATTAATTCAATGCACATATATAAAGTCAATCTCACAGGACCTGAATAAGCATACTCATTATCATGGTCATTATCATGATTATTTCTTACCCATTTCTCCCTATGGACCGAAGCAGGGAACAACAACAGATTAAAATACAATTATAGAGTGTGGGCATGTGACACCAGTTAAGTCTGTCTTGTACTTAATGTTTATACTGCAGGTTTAAAAGAAGTTGGTCTCAAAAATACATTTCTGTTCAAGTTTCTATATTCGACTCTTTGGAGATAAAATATAAATGAAGTCACGCCTGTAAAACGAGTTTTCAGTTTGCTGCTAGAACTGATATTATCAATATTGAAATGAAAATAAATTTATTTATTTAATTCAATTCTGTCTTCCCCTCAATATGGAACCCAACAGCAATTTCTATTTTAAAACCAAATTTATTTTCACCAACTGATGTGTGAGGCAGGCAAAAGAGTATTTCTTGGATACTATTTTTACTAGAGGGAAATAACTGGTTTAGTATTTGTTCTTATTTTCTTCAAAGTTTTCTTCAAAGTCAACCTAAAACATTTTTGGGCACATGCTGGACAAACAGGATTAAAATCTGTCGAACATGCCAATGGCAAAACCCATGCACTCCTCATTTATAACAGTGCTGAGTTTACATGGCTGCTTCTAATGAAAGTTTCTGTTGTTGTTTGTCTTCACGTTATTTCCAACTTATGATGACCATAAGGTGACCCTATCATGGGGCCTTCTTGACAGGATTTCTTCAGAGGGGTTTGTCTTTGGCTTCCACTGAGGCTGAGAAAGTGTAACTTGTCCAAAGTATACCCAGGGGGTTTCCATGGCAGAGTGGAATTCACATCCTGGTCTCCAGAGTTGTAGTCCAGTGCTCAAACCACTATACCACACTGGCTCCCCACTAATGAAAGTACATTGCTATATTTTAATACAACAGTTGCCACAACCTACCAGTACTCCAGCCAGTTAAATGCAGAGGTGTGGTTCAGTGTCTTCCTCCCTGATATTCTCTACCAACCTGCTCACTTCCTGCCTCATCACACAGACAAGACTAAGACGAAATTCACTGGAGATGTAAATATAGCAAACCATGTTTATTTCTTGCTGCTGGACATAAAGCAATTGAGTCCTAGGGCTACTACAATATTACAGCAAAGGAGGCTTTCAAAAGAGCCAGTGACAGCTATTAAAATGCACGTGAAATGTAGGTCAATGGGAGCAATAGCCCATTTTTAGCCAAGGCCAGGCTGCAGGCTGCCTTGAGATTTATGATTCATCATAAAAGGCAGTTGTGTTTTAGTCTCTGGATGAGATGTACATATTGTTTTCAAATTCATCAATGACAGGAAAATAAGGATGACTATTCTGGGGGGCAGCGTAGGTCAATGAACAATTCACTCCAAGATTAAGTTGAAAACAAGGATACAAGTTATGAGAGCAACAGTTAAGTGCTTTGTCACAGCAAGCAATTCCTATCACAAGACCCCATATATGTCCACAAAGCTCTTATTTACACTCCGTTCCCAAAATTTATGCTATTTACATTGATCAAAAGGACGGTCACAAGAATTAAGATTTAATTTGCATCCTTACATGAGCTTCTTCATTTTAATCTCATTCTTGTATATTAGTGCACATGCTATCTAGCTTTCAGGTTTCCACTTAGATCATGTTAAGAAGACCTCTTCGCATGATCTGAAGATCCTCTAGAAATTCACATTAAAGTCCTCCTATGTGGTATCTGTTCTATGCAGGAAAGAAGTTTCCATGTACTGGTTTGTCAGACAGAAATGCTCTGACTGTGAATGTCTTTCCCACTACAAACCAGTACATGCTATATGGAACAAATACCACTTGGAGGCATTTATAAGCAACCTACCTAGGAAGGCTGTCCCATAAAAAGCACAAACTACATTCAGGGTTGGAAAAGTATTTATTGAGGAAACTAAGGAAAATTTGAACCAGATCCTTTTATAAAGAGAATAATCAGCAAGTCAATCCTGTCACTCTGAGGAAAGCACAAAGAGGATTACAAATGAAGGTAGGATAAGATCTGCCCAGGTCTGCAAACAAAACTGCAGAGGTGTGAAAACAGGAAGTTGCAACAGAAAGGTTACTTCAGTTGTCCCAGACCTAATCAGGTTGTTATGAACTCTCAAGGAACACACTGTTGCACGTGTAATAATTAAGTTAACTAAATTCCTTGCTATGATTCTCAATTGCTACACTTCTGATAAAAAACAGCTCATCTTTTCTATGGAAATTTCACTCTTGCTCCTCTCATGTTAAAAAATATGTAGTACATTTTCATATTTACTTTTTCATAGCATATTTCTATGAACATTTTCATAATATATTTTTGCGATCTTCAGTGCTGCTATCATTCTTGCCTGTCACAAGATTTCTTCTTTCAACATTTGCACTAACAATTCAATACTCTTCAAATGAATAATATATTATTAGTTATAAATATTGGAAAGTAAGAAACAAGAAAAGAGGCCAAAGAGCAACCTAGATTTTTCATTAAAAGGATATTCTTCACTAACACACCGCAGCTTGCAGGAACTGCCTGACACCTAAATGCCTCAAAACAAGCCTTCTGAAGGTTTATGGCTATGTTGCAACAGCTGAGACTGTATAAAGAATATCATCACTTGCTATATCAAGGCCAGGAAAGTAACTACTTTCTATCTTGCCTGTTATTGGGGGATTACCAATTTCTGTTGATAAAGACACACACCACAATGGAAACAATTAAGTTATGATAATCTAACAGTTCAGATTACTACAAATCTTCAAGTGGCCTAGAGACTTCCCAGCCAGTAAAGAGAATTTTAAGAACAATTCATTTTGTTTACAAGCTCAGTATAATAACTGTGCTTCACTTTACTTTCTCAAGTATCTGTCACGAGTTCTGTATCAACCTTGTTGTTATTGCTGTGTGCCTTCAAGTCATTTCCATTTTTTAAAAAATTATACAAAAGTTAAAAAAGAGCATGTTACATAACAAAATACTGTTACATTCCAGTCGTGGTATCAACATTCAATATCTATAAATAGAAGAAAAATAATTAAGAATAAAAAAAGGATAGAGGAAGAAGAGTACATCCATAGCAAAATTAATAGATCAAAAATATATAAAAATTGGTCAATCCAAGAAACAAGTAACCAAAAACATTATTACATAAATAAAACAAAAAGAAGATGAAAGGAAGGAAAACTCCCTTCTCAAACAGTACTGAGTGCTTCTTATAAGCACCTTCTCCTGAAAGACAGAAATGTTCTTACCAGATCTCTACAGCAAAATGTTACTTTAATCACTAAATAAATGTTGTTGCTGTTGTTCTTGTTGTTGTTATTATTATTATTATTTTCAGATAGGGTTCTGGACTTAATCCTCAAAACACACTAAAGATAATTTCTGGCCCCAAAACCAAATGTTCTCTATGCCTCTTTCAGGTGATCCCACAGGGAAAAAACTGTGAATTGCTGGTCTTACAACTATTGGTTCTTTTCCTTTTACACTGTCAATGTATCAGAAACAATAAAGGCAAGCTAGTAGACTGTGTACTATTTTGCCGCATGCTTTGTACCCAAATCATTCTGTGTTCAGGCCTCTCTCACTCTATTTTCCTATCTTCCCCCAACTCTTAAATTACTTACGAGACAATTATAGGAATAACGTAACTCCTAAGCAACCTCCTTCAGTTAGAAAACTGCTATAGTTTGAGGAAACACTTTCATTTGTGTAAAGTAAATATATATAAACTACACAATGCTTAACAAAGTCAAAGTTCTTTTTTAAAAAATTAGAACACCCTACCATGCTGAAAGACCATAAGCCTTTCAAAGATGCCTAAGCAACATGGAGGTGAAACACAATGCTTCCTCAAAATGCTACAAATCGTAAGGATAACATGTTACTGCCTAATTGCTTGGCTTTAAGGGATCAACGTTTTTGCTTCCCTCACACACAAATAGTATGACTACTTAGGGAAAGACTGTGAAAACTTATTCATGAAAAGGTTACACGGCATGTGTGTTGCACAGCTGGAGAAAGAGAACATAGAACTGTATAGAAAAAAAAATAGTAGCACCAGTAGTTCCCATGGAGATGAAGGTGGGATGATATCATCTGTCTATGTCCATTCTGATTTTCTCTTACACCTCAAGGAAGCCAGTGGATTCCTGAAAAGACTTCCTTGGACCATTAAACCTTGGACCTGGCTGGGATTCTTGTGCCCATCATCCAACCTGGACAATGTGTGTCTGTCAGATTGTGAGCAATGATCCAGGCTGTGCCATTAAGTCACAGTTACCATCAAAGGCAACTGCCTCTGGCAGATCATCCATTTAAGCTGCCTCCTGCTTTTCTGTCTCTGTGTAAATGGACTGTGAGAGAAAGGATTTGGTATAAATGGGTTTCAAGGGATGATGGCTCTGGTTAGTTCTATTTTGTTGTTAACTGTGCCTTCAAGTTAACTCTGACTTAAAGTGACTATCATAGGCTTTTCTTGGCAAGATTTATTCAGAAGATAAATTCCTCTGAATACATCTTTCAAAACCTTTGTATTATTATTTTAATTATTCACTGTTTATATAGCATCTTCTATTTTCCTGGCACTTGACAAAGAAAGTGTAAAACAGGCTCCTACTCCAAGGGGCCTAGAATCTAAAAAAAAGAACCCTCCAAAAGCAAAGATAATGGACGCTTGGACAAGCAAGGAAAAATGTGTAATTATTTCATTTATAAGAACTCTGTCTTAGTTACAGTAAGATACAGGGATATTGGTTATGCCTAATTTTATTTCTTGCTTCCTGCCAGCTCTAGGGTCAGATCTATCTCCTTTAACAGATCATCCAAATTGTTTCAGTGCAGGCGTAGGTGTGCATTTCTAGCTGAAATATGGGTTCTAGTATCTCTGTGATTGATTAATCCTGAATGTGGTGTTTTCTTAAGAGCAGGACCCAGGTGAGGAACTACACTAGCATAAAAATCACTGCACAGTTACATTTTCTGAGTTTACTTAAGTGCAGTTCCTAGTGCAACCAATTGTTTGTTCTGCAAGGACACACAGAGCTTTCACTCTTGCTCTTGCTCACTTTTGACATGGTGTGTGTGTCTGTGTGTGTTGAAGAAAGGCCACAGAGCCTGTTCCACAATTGGTTATGTAACTGTGTGATCTAGCATTAAGTTTACTGGTGCATATTTATGCTTCAGTAAAAGTATACACAATCTCAGCTATCGTATCAAATAACCAGTTGCTTGCCTGTATTGAGGTTCTTCTTCGTAGCCTCTGTGCGTCACACAACTGGATCTTATGCCTATGCACGGCCACACAAGGAAGGTTCCAGAACTGAGTGTCTACTGGTAGGAATCTCACCCCACCTCTGGTATGCAACCACACTTGCTGCCAAAATCCACATCCTCTTCGGTTCCCTACTCTGTCGAGCAGACAGTGTACCTGGAGAGAGGGAGGAAGCTGGGCTGTGTGAGGGTAACAGTGTTCAAAGGAACACTGTTACAGGTAGACAACCTGTTCTTCTTTGTAATCTCTGTGCTTCACACAACTCAACGATTAACAAGTTTGTCACAGTGGTGAAACAGGAGGATAAGTGACAGAACAGCCCTTCCAACTGGCACATCTGCCCTTGCTCTGCAGTCCAATAGGTAGAGCTAGATGATAGTGGAGGAAAGTGATGCCTTCCTGGCATCAGGTGTAACAGAGAGATAAAGTTGGGTAACATCAGCATACTGATGACACCCAACCCCAGAGCTCTGGATGACTTCTCCCAGTGGCTTGATATAGATGTAGAAAAGAACAGGGGACAGACAGTATTGACTGGCCAAAACACTGAAAAACAGTCCCCCAACACCACCCTCTCGGAACGCTCACTCACCTGGGTGCCTCCTTCCAGGAAAGGCAATTTTTAGAGAGCAAGGCAAGAAAGACACTCTGGCAAGTCTAGAGCAGTGGTTCTTAATCTGGGGGGTCTGTGGAGCAGACAGGAATGCGGCAGTGTGTGGAGGGATGGAGTGCGAATGCCAAAACTGCTTCCCCATTTGCAAACTGTGTGATAGGTTCACCGTCTGGCTGCCAAGGCTCCCTGACAAAAGGGACAGGTGTGTGCATATGCCCAACTTATGACTCTGGAGATCCGGGTCTGAATCCCCACTTGACCATGGAAACCCACTGGGCAATCTCAGGCAAGTCACATTCTCTCAGCCTCAGAGAAAGTCAAACGCAACAAATCTTGCCAAGAAAACCCCCTGCCGACAAAATGGGTCGTATGGTCGGGATCAGTGCAACGACAGACTGTGTTGACAATGAAGCCTACAGAGATGTTGGCATAGAGGACGCAGGTTGAGTATCCGGCGGAGGCCGTGACACTGTGGCTGTCACCCAAGTAGGAGGTGAAACGGCCCGATGATGAGGGGATGGGTCTCGTGACCAGTGGCGAGATCGAGAGCGGCAGTGGTAGGCCGATCGGGACTGAGAACAGGAACTGGAGCAGCGATACCGAGGGGAACGCCAGTACCGAGATCCCGAAGGGGACTGCGATGGAGAGTGTGAATGTTGAGGGTGGTAAGGAGACCAACAATGAACATCGGGATGGTACCAATCGTGGTAGGCTGGTAAGTAAGAGTGGTAGGAACGGGCTCCTCTCTCCAAAGATGTTTGTGGCCACACCTGGCAATATAGGAGGCCGAGGAAAAGGGCGAATCCACCCTCGCCAGCGAAGGCTCATAAGCGGTGTGATGTCGGTAGTCCCGATGACGTGGGGATCTACCCTGTTCACTACGTCGCAGAGAGCGAGCCACACTGAGCTGTGGTTGGTCTCAGGAAACAGCCCGAGGAGCGTCCAAAGCAGGTGGATGGTTGAACTCGGTACAGCCAGGAGAGAGAGTCGGAGCCATCAGAGTTTGCAGGCAGCCATCTTCGGATTGGCCAGAGGTCACAGGCAAGGAAGCCATCAGCGAGGATCGACGGTCCAAGTCGGAAACTGGAGCCACAGCAGCTGGGACCGACAGTACTGGAAGCTGAGTGGCGTCTCGTACCGGCAAAAAGGTGGGAGCATCCTCCTCCTCGATGGTGGACATCACAGGCTGCGTTGGCGGAGGAGTCGGTAAGGGACCGAGAGAGGCAGGTCGAGTAGCCGACAGACGGGTAGCAGGAGAAGGAGAGCAGTGCCTCTCGTTTCTCCTCTTCTTCTTTTCCTTGTTGGAGGAAACAGAAGAATGGTGCGATGAGGTGCATTTATGCTCTGCCAAGGTAGGGACCCTGCGAGCTTGCTGCGAGGTCGAAGTGGCATCTCCAGCGGCTTGGACAGTAGGCATCTTGGAGAGATTCGGAATCTTAGGCAGAGACGAAATCGGCGGCGAGGTCAATGAGGCTGCCGTCAGTACCGGTATTGAGGCTGTTGATACCGAAAGAGCGGACGCTACCGATAACTTTGGGGCCAAAGTAGAGGACGGCACGGAAGGTGCCGATACCGACACGGCAGACAGAGTGGTATTCGAAGAAGCCTGTTCCTTAATGCAAAGTGCCTGTTCCCAACAACAGGATTTGAACCAAGAAGCTCTATTCTTAAGAGTCTGTGAGGTGAAATGCTTACAAATAGAGCAGGCCCTAACGTTATGGCCCTCCCCGAGGCAGAACAAACACTCGAGGTGGGCGTCCAAAAGGGAGACCTTACAGCCACAAGGCATGCACAACTTAAACAAAGATGACATAAGAAGGGGGGAAGAGTTCTTACAGTTTTTGTAGTAAAAGACGAGAAAAAACAAACAAAAGACGAAGAAAAAAGGCCAAGAATCGAGAAACTGCTCAGCGAGGAAACCTTCTGAACTGCTAATAGGTCGGCCGATGAAAAGAAACTGAGGAGAGACCGTTAGCTTGGCTGGACTGAGCATGCTCAGTACCGGATGGGGGAGGGGTTCCCACCAAGCTGCTCAGCTCTAGAACTTTCCGAAAAGCTACTGCACATGCACGAAGATTCCCACTGTGTGAAGCAGAGAGACCACGAAGAAGAACATGCAGTGTCTGAGCAGAGATTTGAATCCTAGTCTCCAGAAGCCTTAAATAAATAAACTATTTAAATAATTATTTGAATATTTAAATCTAAATTTAAATATTTCAATCTCGAGTTAAGTCTTGGGGGTCCCTCGCAACAAATTATATTTACAGGAGGTCCCCGGTAACGAAAAGTTTATGATCCACTGATCTAGAGATTTTGAGTGCCAGAAGAAAAGCCTTGGGGCTGCACTTTGCCCACCCCTGCAACAAACTAATTTCTCTCTTATTCTGATGTCATGTGCTTTAGGTTTAAAGTCTGGTGAGATATACAAGTAACTGGTATTAAGCTAGAAGCAAGGCAAGAGATCTTATGCACCATTTAAGTTTTTTAACAATAGAATGTATAATTTACATTTTCTTTTTCAAACATTCAAAGCCCTCAGTAAATGCCTATAAAAAGCAGAACACACACAATACGTTCTCTACGTCATCATCTTCCTCGTCCTCCCCTTCCTCCTCTCATGTAGTATGCACATTTCTTACTGAATGTAAGCACTGCCAATTCATTTTAAAGAAATAACTACACTCCTCCAGCCCTGTGAATGGTGTGTCAGGCGTTAAGTCAAAAGCTCTGGGCAAGTAACATATCACAGAGAGCTAAAGGCTACTGACTCGGTTTTGTATTCCCATATCACGATGTGAAGACAGAGCTCATCTCCAGATTTTATGCTTTTAAAAATTAATTTTACAAGTTAATGAGTGTGAAGATAGGCGAAGGATCTAAATTAAGCATAAATTAACAGAAAATGTTATCAACAAACACCATGAAGAAGGCAGCCCCAAGTGAGAGCTAATTAATCTCACATTGCTAGCTCAAATGCTAAAGGGGAAATTATTGTTGATATTTTAGCATATCTAATGTCCTTATGTTAGTCTACTATTCCAGCAGCCAATAGTCAAAATGCATCTAGCTTCCTATTTCCAACAGCTTTGAAGATGTAGCTGCATATTAATACCAGTCTTTCAAGTGAAGAAAAAGCACAGGACAAAATTACTTAAAATATACATCAAGGCTGTATCAGTGGTCTACCTTAATGTATTATTCATGAAGAATCTTATCTTAAATTTAAATGAAGCTACTACAAAAAAGTTTTTAGACCCTTTCAGCTAAAATTCTAGCAGAAGTTTAGTTACATAGATTTTCCACATTTCCTCCGCAATCCTATGTCAGAGGCATCTACTGCCATTCTTAGCACTACGGTTATTAGAGCAGAGTGACATCTTTAGAAGCTGGCCTTCTAAAGTACTCCACATTTCAACTCTCAGCGCTGTGCAAAATACAATTTTCACACGAGATTCCTGAGTTACCTTTTGTTGCACATCATGAACATATGGAATAACCTTCCCAAAATTGTTGTCCTTTTGGCAGAATACAACATCTTTCTATCTAGCCAGTCATTCCAGCATGCCAACCAAGGTATTTTGAATTCAATTATAGTTGTAGTGATACTGCTGGTCTCTCTCATTCTGCTTGGATTTTACTGCTTTGTTGTATTTATTTTTTAATCAGTCTTGACTTTATGACTTCTGAGCTATGTTGACAGTTTTGTTAAACTGACGGCTCACATTGTTCTCATAGTTGTGCGTCTTTGAGTTGTTTCTGACCTAAGGCAAATCTATAATGTGGTTTTCTTGACAAGATCTGTTCAGAGGGGATTTGCCTCTTGCCTTCCTCTGAAACTGAGAGAGAATGATTGCCCAAGGGTCACCCAGTGAGCCTCCACAGCTAAATGGGGATTTGAACCCTGTTCTCCAGAGTTGTGGTCCAACACTTAAACCACTACATCATGCTGGCTCTCAAAAGCTGACATAAAATGTTTTAATTAATGAACAAGCTTATCATCATTAATGAGTAGCAGCAGCACTTTTTTCTATGTAAGCAGTGTACCTCTATCCCTGGAATGTGTTACATTTATAGAGTTCTTTTCTCACCGAAGATTCCTACAATAGGTCTTCCATGGGTGCTTGTTAGAGCTGCTGAATGTCCATTTCAATCTTGAGTTGAAAAATTGCTTAAATGCTAGAGTTACACCACCCTTGTGACAACTAAAAGCTTCTGGCAAAACATTTATTGTGCATTAAGTTCATCTTGCACTGTAACAGGTAATGGAATAAAGGTAAACAAATAGCCTACCAGAAAATTCACCTTCCCACATAACATAGCCATGCACTCAGTTGGTATTAAAAACAGGCAACTACTGACTGAGCCGCTTAGGACCACTGCTACTGCTTTTAAGGGGTGAAGTAAAACCATCTCTGAGAGTTCTCACTTCCATGTCACATAGGTAGAAGAGCCAATAAAACAAGAAAGCCTAACATATGGGGACAGGAGGATATTTTAAAACTAAAAAGCAGCACTCCTTGCTATTAGGAAAACAAAAATAATTAGAGAAGTCCCTTACAAGATCTCCATGCTGTCAGATTCAGAGGTGCCATAAAGCTTTGAGAAAATTACTTTGTTGCATCTTTATTTTTTTAATTATTAGATAAAATTATTTAATATTAGATAATCATCATAAAGGAAGAATGTAGCAAATACAAAAGAGCAATACCAGCCCACAGGAATCTAATTGCACAGATGATTAAGCAAGGCAACTCAGCATTTAAACAACAGCAAGATACTTCCATCTTTTGCTGGAGCATTCTAATCAGAGACCACAAATTCCTTCACTCATGTTAATGCAAGAGTCAAACAAGAATCACAACAGTCCACCAAAACAGAATTTCTAGGCCAGTAGGGTATAATGGTCTGCAAATTACAGCTCACATAAATGGTTAGTGGATGTTTTTTCAAAATCTCAAAAACTGGCACGGATTCATTCTCTTTCATACACACACACTTTTCTCCTTTCTTTCTCTCCCTCAGCTCAATATTTGCCTTCTTTTTTCTCTGTTTCAATCAATTTTCCAGTCTTTGCTATTGATTAGGAAATCATGAAATATGCATTCTTTGTGCTATATCAATCTAAGCATATGTAAAATGAAGAAGTACTGAATATTTTTTTAAACCCAAATTCAGGTGACAAACAGACGACAACTGTTGAACCATTCACTGACTATAAACCACACAGCGAATGTTAAAGAAACATATGTACATACTTTGGTGTCTGTTTATCATTACAAAATTCATCAGTCACTTTTCCCACACACAGACTCTGGAACAAGCATCACACATATCTACAGATTATATTTCTTTTTTTAATTAGGTTTTATTATTAAAATAATAAAAGATTATAGAAAAGAGAAAAGTGCACTGTGACAATTCATTTAGAAAACCAAGTAAAAAATCAAACAAGTATTCTCAAACCTGACGCAAAAAGTTAGGATTTTCCAATCTCATCCCTTAACATCAACTAACAACTCAGTAATTGTATTATTATACTTGTGTAAATGTTGAAGCATCTACCCATTTTTTCCAGTACACTTTTCTCTCTTCCTCCCCTCCCCCCTACCTCAAGAAGTGCGTCATTCATTATCCTACAGATTGTATTTCACTGGACACAGGACTCAAACTCTTCTAAAAAGTTAAGAATTAGTAGCACTAGGTTCATGCTACCACAGCTCTGGCTCTCCCCTTACCTGAAAAATATTGGCATCCATATTTGGCACTATGACAAGATGCCAATTGGCCCCAGCTGGTTATAACAACACCGTTAACCTAACAACCATAAAATCTTATTAGAAAAACAGCTATTCAATTAAACAGTGCCAAACAGCTGTTTGGAAGTTGGGTTTTCCCTTCAAGATGCCATATTTGGCTGTTTTCTGTTAACAGTTGGCTTTATATGAGAAACTAGTCCATTAAATAAAGTGGGAGCATTTAATACCAACTTACCATATTTAAGTATACCAGTTGGTATTTTTACACTAGATGGACTGTAAATCCATCTAGTGTAAAACACTATCTCCATCAGTATATTTGTTGTTGGGTTTTTTTAAAATGTTGGGAGCAGTCTGAGTGTGCAGAGCCAAGCAATCGCGAGTGGGAAGAGTGAGGTTTTTTACACTATTTTGTTCACGCTGCACTAATTACCAAATGGCATACACATTTGAAACCACAAGTTCTTTGTGGACAAGCCAGAAGGAAAAGTAGCGTTTAAAGCATAAGTATGAATCCTAAGGACCTTTCAATGTTGCTGGACTGCAAATCCCAGGAGCTCTAGGCAGCACAGCCAATGGTGAGGAATGCTTAGAATTGCAGAAGGCAACATCCTTCTCTCTTGTGATTTAAAGAGAAGCCCACTTCAAAGGAAAAAAGTGGCTGCATGATCCCGCATGACAACATATAAGACATTTTTTTCTGCATATAGTCTTCAGTCTAAGAGGAATGAATGAATTACCCCCATTGTTAAAACCTAATAAGAAAAGTGAAGTGCATCTAAAAAACCATAGTGTTTTTCAAACTTTCAGACTGTCCAATACCTCAAGTTTCCTGGATCGTGTACAGCAATCATTCTCAAACCCTGGTCTTCCAGGTGTTTTGGAATTTAACTCCAAAAGCTCCAGCCAGCTTGCCTAGGAACCAGAGGTTCTGTGAATCTGAAGCCTAAAACACCAGAGGACCAAGTGTGAGAACCACTGGTATAAAACACATGTACCACCCATATAAAATTAGCAGCAAGCAACACAACTTGTAAAGCAATAGTAAAAGCAGCAGAAAAAACAAACAAGCAAACAAAAACCAGAGAAATAATCTAAGAGAATTCATCCCTCACCTTGTAATTTATTTATTTATTTAACTTAACTTAATTTATATCAGCCTTTTTCCTCATACAGAATGCAATGTTGCTTACAGCTTAAAAACAGAGTATAGTTAAAAAACTATTTGTACAAAAGTTAAAAACAACAAAAGGACAACAACAACAACATTTATTTACAATGCCCTTTTCACCGAAGGGTGGGACAGCAACATATACTGTCAGAGACAAAGACAATAAACATAACACTACACCAATACATGGAATTAAATCCCCAAACAATTCTGTTAAAAACACAAGGTTAAAACGACATAAAACACAATTAAAACAGTAATAAAGCTAAAAGTGCAACCTCTTTATATAAATTAATATAAGCCAAAGACCTGCCTGAATAAGAAAGTCTTTGTTGGTGGAAAGAGTTGGAGGGGCAGAGAGATGGGGCCAACTGAGCCTTCTTTGGGAAGGAATTCCACAACCTGGGGGTAGCTACCAAGAAGGCTTTTTCTCCCATCTCCTCACCAAATGAGCCTATGATGATTTTGGGACTGAGAGAAAGCCTTCCCCCAAAGATAGGAAAACATGGGCAGACTTATACATGAACTTTCAGTCTAGGCTTAAGCCACATAGGGCTTTAAAGGTTATAACCGGAACTGTGAATTCTGACCAGAAATGGACTGGTATCCAATAAAGCTGTTCCAAAAAACTTGACAGAAAGGAACACCACCTCTCAGATAGTCCTCTCATATGCAGCCACCCACCTCAGCATTGGCACAGTATCATCACATTGCCAGTGCCAGTCCCAATTAACAATCTAATCCCCCAATTTTGAAGTAATAGATGTTTCTGGACTATTTTCAGAGGCAGCTTCATACATGAGTATAACACATGGCAATAATCCAAGACAGCATAACTGTTACAAGGCTATTCCTGTCCAGGTAAGGCTGTGGTTTTTACATCAGCCTATGCCACTGGTTCTCAAACTTTTTACCTCTTTGAGCCCCTTTACAGCTACATAAAGACACTGTGCCCCCCTGCTCTATGCTGTGCCCCCCACCCTATGCCTCTCTCTCACAGACCCCTTGTGTCACATGTCCCTTCTGTCCTAATACTGAGCTCTTGTGCTCTCTGCCTCCTCTCCACCTGGAAAGGTGAGGGCATTTTTAGAATTTATTCTACAGAGGACACCCTTTGTTATCAAATATCTAAGAAACTTGTAAATTCCAACCTATCAAGATTTCAGCTGTTACAATTATATACTCTAGAAAATAATATTCATTTACACGATGGCCCTCTTTGTACTACCACAACCCTCTCTGTACTATGACAATATTATATTACCACTATCCACTTAACATCAGGATTCGTTTTAAAAATTTATAATACAGTTCGGGAAGACTAATTTGTGGGACATGAGACATCAAAATAGTATTGAAAACGGACTTATATGTAACAATTTCTGAGAAGACTGGGCTATTGTACAGTCTAAAGCCTCATTTAAAACTACATCAACACCTTTGAAAGAAAATATTCACAAAACCACTTACTGATGGCATCTGACAGCAGTCAAACTATCTTATAATAATCAAACATTTACTCCACTATTTTGGAGAGGTCGTGGCCAAAGAAGCATATGGTTCAAGTGCCCCAAGATAAGTTCTTTTTGTACTCCGGTTGTCAGATAACTCCAAACTGTCAACCAGCAGACTGATTATAATGGTCGTCTGTTATTTTTATCTATTTCTGTTCACAAAAATAAGGAGCTTAAGCACAAACATCTTGTCTCTATGTTATTATCAGTAGCAAGACTTGTGGTGGCCAAAGAATGGAAGTCAGCTAAGTAAACAGATCGGTATGTATACTTAAGGAAAATATAAGATCTTATGCTAAATGAAAAATTAACTGCCTGTGCTAAATAACTCTGTGGAGGAAAAAAAAGACACCTTTATTGAAACATGGCTACTGTTTACTGAGTACATAAACAGCAAGAAGGAAGAGTGTGAAACCAACTGTACAACACTGGAGATACTGCAGAGGTATACTAGATGCCGCACGATTATTATATCAAATGGATGAGACGCCTAATCTTTTTTTCTCCCCAAGGACAAAAAACATGAAATTAATGGTTACTTGTATTCTTTAAACAAACTACGTTGTTGATGGATATTTGAGAGGTGCTCATATGTGTTATGTTAATAAAGCATTTATTAAAAAATACAAAGAATGTATGTGAAGTACTAAACACTGATTGAAACAGTCCAACTATTCTTATCAGATACAGCCTTATGAATCAAATCAAGTTTTTTGTTAACTTCTCAGTTTCATGTAGTCCTTATCCTGGAGGACTAGCAAATGCCAGGAAGTTCCCTCCATGTCATATCAAATCCAAGTTAGAGAACAATGACTTGTTCCACTTTATTTCTTATATGCTCTGAAACTAGAAAAAACGGGTTGCTTATCTGTAAACTGTGGTTCTTTGAGCAGTCACCCGTGAATTCACACAAGTAGGTCTGCTTGGAGCAGGCACAGATCAGACCTGTTTGTTTGAGTCACAGAGACCACAAGGAAGAAACAATTTAAGTAACTATGAAGTAGGTTTAGATAGTTATTCATTCTGAACATATTAATTCTTCTGTCATGTTCTGTCAGAGAAAACTGGGAATTCTGAGAACATTCTTTTAAAACGTCCTAGTAGTGTTCAATTATTGAGCTCTACAACCAAGTTGGCTTCAAAAGCTGAGCAGAAGAATGAGCTTACCAAATAAAATTGGCACTCTTGTAAGTGCTGTTACCACAAAAGGTAAGATCTGATTTCCTTCCATCCCAGTCAGATACACCAGACTATCTGTTACAATTACTGGAACCTGCTGGCTCAGATATATCAATGGTAACCTTTTCAGAAATGCTTGTTCTGAGTACTCTCTCTCTCTCTCTCTCTCTCTCTCTCACACACACACACACACACAATAGTATGCACAATGGTGCAAGAACCATATGGATTCACAAAACAAAACACAAAACAAAATACAAAACAATACAAAACAAAACAACAAATTGCCCAGATACTAATAAGTCTGGCAGACTCTGAATACAATTGTAGCACAATCAGAATGAAAGACATGCTATTCTCTAAGAGAGTTCAAACTGTTTCTGTGGCATCCATACATAGTCTAGTTTGTTCTATCAAGACAGTGTACTTTTTAAAAACCAAAGCAACTACATGAACCCACCCAAATATATGAAATAAGAACATTTTAAGCATCAGATGTCTGGAAGCATGTGTTAATTTGTGTAAGTGTTCCAATATTCTCTACAAACGTTTTCTGAATCATCTATGCCTGCTTCATACTGAAATGTTTTCTGAGCTGAGCCCCACATATTTCTTGATCTGTTGACAGACTGCACATGAATCTGGCCCAGCACAGGTCAGAGCTCTGAAATAATACTAGCTGCACAACAGCCAAGGAAACAAAAAGTAAAGATCATTACAAAACAGAGATGTAGATAAAAATATATTCACCACTGTTAAACTGCAACTTTACCTTGACCTCAGAAGGAACAAAGCAAATATGAAAAGCACAGCTCCAGTTCTTATAAAAGGGATGGCACAGAGAACAACTTTGTAGCCCTCCAGACATTTCTGAACTGCAGCTAGTCATACTGGTAAGCACTTCTAGGAACTGCAGTCCTATGAAGTCTAAAGGTCTGCACAATTCCCACTCCTGCTCTAAACTCATTAGGCTCACAGGAAGGGGACTCCTATAAACCTATAATGTTAATTATGAAAGGAAATCACAATTAGAATTCCATTAGTAACTAGCATTTAGCACTAATTGAACATTACACTAGCAGCTTGTAAAAAACCTTCATGAGTTCTAATATTTAAACAGCTTATTTCCATCCATTAATACAATGCACAGTTTGCACTTAACGCAAATAGGTTTCCAGGTTTACTCGAATTTGCCCTACATAGCTCTGTTTTTTACTTCAATGTGCTGATCCTGTTCTCAGCATCAAGCAGACAGACTGAACAGACAGACAGACAGATGGATTCTCTGGACAATATTCCACATCTCCATACAGAGTGAGATCAGAAGGTTGATCCTGGATGCACATATTTCTTCTCTCCTCACTGTGCGTTGAAGCCTGAACAGGGATATCCCACATATTTATTTGAATGAAGGACCTCTCCAGTTCTGCAGTCTAGTGGTATTGCTAAGCAAGGAATCCCACATGCTCGCACAATTCTGCCTTAGAAGCAAGCAGCTGTAACAGAGGATGCATACCAGAATTTGAAGTACTTCAAATACAATAAAGCAGAAGCTTGCCCTACTTAAAAGTAACCTGGCACCCATGCCTCCTGGAATTAGGAGTTCATGGAAAAGCAGCTTCTAAAACAGACTGCACCAACACACAAGGCTGGATGCAGAATTCTACAAGCTGCAGCCCCACAAACTGGACATTAGTTCTGTGGGTAGAACAGGGAAGAGAAATCTCTGCTCATTTGGCCCTGTCTCTACAGCCCCTGCTGTGCATAGTGACACTGGGAACTATACGGAGAAATAAGAATGAACTGCTTCCCAGCTTTTTACTGCAGCAGGCAACCTCTGTTGTAATCTTGTTAACTTTGACAACAGAATCAAACCTAGTATTTACAGAGGGGCAACTCTGGACCTAACTATAGTGAAGAACAGCACTGAAACTAAACATTCCTGACATTGTGTGCCACTAAATTTCTCTCTTACCATGGCACTAACTTTCAATGACAGTGGGATTGCACACTCCTGTGAGGCAAGAGGTTAAGTTCATGTCAGCAGTGCTGCTGGTAGGGTATCCAGTTTCAGACAGGTTTTTGCTGAGGAGCCAGACTAAATGTGTCGATCAGCTACTGGCCAGCAGCAGTAGTGGGGTATGTGTGTGTGACACTGGAGGAAGATCTGAGACAATGGCAGTGGCATCATAGCTAACATTTGTTAGTATTGCACAAAAGGAGGTATGGTAAATCCTTTTTGAATGTTTATGCCACAAAAACCATCTGATGAGACAATCCAAAATGAAACAAGGGATATTGTCAGAGAATTCTCTTGGTCATGTCATCATCCCAGGCCTGCCTGGTAAGGACAACGGGGGGGGGAGCTTTCTCAGTGTCTGCTCCCATCCTGTGGAACTCTCTTCCATGGGACTAGGCTGGTCTCCGCCCTGATTTCCTTTTGTAGGCAAACAAAGAGATTTCTTTTTAAGCAGGCCTTTAATGGATGAGCAGGAGAGATTTTATTTATTAACTGTTTTTAAAATTTAAGTCTATAATTTCATATTTTTTTAGTGTTCTTTGTTTAATAATTTTTTTATTAGTTTTCCGCAACACATAAAAAAAGAGACATACATCACCATGTTTGGTGTCCTGTTTTTTTTTTTTAATGTTTTTAATTGTTTAAATGTTTAAATGTTTTCAATGTTTTTTAACTTTGTGGAAGCCATTATGGGTCCTACTTTTGGAGAAAAGATGGCATATAAATTTAATAAATAAATAATAAATAAATGACACTCCTAGGTCGGAAGGCACTCAATGAGCTACTGGGGAAGAGCAGAGGACAACTATGAGTAGCGCTGTGGCTGATGACACAACTGCACTCAAGCCAAAAGGATGTTCGGCTGTTGATGTGCTCAGAGATTACAGGAATGTCCAAAGCTGCACAACACATATTATAGGGACACTGAATGGTAGAAACGTGAATCAGTTGGAAACAGAAAAATAGGAAACAGAACAGAATCTAAGACTGTAGGGAAATTTGGCCTAGGATCAAAAAATGAAGCAGGAGAGTGAATGATTGACTTTTACAAGGCCAACAGTTTATTCATCACAAACATATTCTTCAAGCAATCAAACAGACAACTGTATACATGGATATTACCTGGGCCAATATAGAAATCAAATCAAATCGACTACATCATTGGAAGCAGACAATAATGCTTGATAACATAGACGCTTTAAAGACGGATAGACTCAATAAAGGAAGCTCTGGCCCCGAGTCTGCAAGATCTGAGCAAGGCTGTGGATGACAGGGTGGCTTGCAGGGTTCTCATTCACAGAGATGCCATAAACTGAAGTCAACTTGATGGCAGTTTGCAACAAATTTCTCTCTTTAATTGATCTATTGGAGTGTAACTCAAGGATAGATTTAATCAAGATACGAGAGAGGTTGGAGAAAATGGGTTCTACTTAGAATTGTGTAAAGATGATGACCATGGAATTAAAGAAGTGTACAAATGCTCTTTGAAACTAGAGACAAAAGGTGTATATAAGACGGGCCCAAAATTTGGGCTATAAAGTTCAAATAGATGTATACGGAAAAAGTGGCCTAAAAATATAACATTTACTTTGTGTAATAATATAAAAGACAACATGTATAAAATGATGCATAGATGGACCCCAAATAAGTTGTGAAAAATACCTCAAAGTTTCATATCAACGCAAGAGGTGTCAAGATAAGGAGGGCTCCTTTTTCCATATGTGATAAACCTGTAAGAAGGTGAAAGTTACTAGCCTAGGATTTACATACCCCCAAAATTTAAAGGTGGATTTTGTAATGTCACCAGAATAGTTTTTGCTGGGTGTTATACATGAAGAATTGAATAATAAATATAGATTACTTCTTTCATATATGATGCTAGCAGCAAGAACACTGTTTGATCAAACCTGTAAATGGACTGAAACAGAGACAATGCAATAATGGATTATTAAGGGTTCTGAGTTAGTTCAAACTGCCAAACTAACATAGATTTTAAAGGATGAGCCAACTGAAGTTTTTTTTTTTTTTTTTGCAGAGGGCGCTGTTTATGGAGTTTTTGATCAGCAAGAAATCTAATGATGCAGTTATCTGTGACTATGGTTACTGGTAATTTTAGCAGGATTATTTAGTTGGGTCTGTAATGGTAGAGTAATATATTTTTTTCTTTTTTTTCTCCATTATAATTTGGCAGAGGGAGAGTCAGAGCCCTTTTGTGCTTCAGTAAGTTAGCACTGAGTATTTTTGTTAGGTGTTCAGCATTTTAGTACTGTGTTTTAGTTTAATTTTTTCTTTTTCTTTCTTCTTTGTGCTCTTTTTCTGAATGTATATTATTCTGATTGTGAATTAGATTGATTGCATTAAAATTAATAAATATTTTTAAAGAATTATCTCTCTGAGGGCAGACTGGAATAAAAATGCGCAGAAATATATACTTAAGCAAAATTGTTTTTCAGGAAGGTAAAAGGTTTAGATAATGGTATATCATGACACTTATTCAGTGGTCATTTCTACCCCTGAAAAACAAAATTATGTTTCAGGAATAAAATGAATGGAATTCAGTGTACTGTGTGCTCTTTTACCTGTTTTTCTTTTCTAATTACCCCAAAGTTTGGATACGAGGGGTAGATTATTCTCATATATTCACATTTTTCAAACACAAGATGATAGTGTTCACTTGAACACCAATTTGCATTTTTTTCAAGTACAGATGAAAACTTGTATGTATTTTCATGCATACGAAAATGTATGGACAGTACTGTAAACTATTTCATCTAATATTTGACAATTTCTTTTCCCCATGTTTTTCCATACACAGATTTTGATCACAAAGAAAAATGCTAAACTGAGTCTCACAGCCGCTTTGGAAAACTTATGAAGACTGTATCTCCCTTATACAAATGTTCTCTGTAAGGGTTTGCATGGACTTTTTTATTAAAATTTAAGAAGGTATCTTTTACTAAGGCAAGAGTCCTATTTTAAGGAAGGTACTTAAAATACTCTCTCAGACTGCCTCATGGATATTTAAGGCAAAACTAATATCGAAGTGTGCGCGTCTGGCTAAAAATGCATCTGACTCAAATTTCAAACATGTGCATGTAGCACATTTTTGGGATTAAGACCTGAATAGAACCTTTGCTATTTTGGGAGCAAAAATAAGGACAAATTAATTGTAAAAAATATCAGAGAAACTTATGCTCTAAAAATAGTGCCACTTTATTTAACAGAAATAACCACATCTTTAAAAAATTTGTCAACAAACTATTACTATATAGCTATACATACATTTTGAAGAAAACAGACATGCTGTCACCATTACAATGTGCCTCACAACTAACCTGGTATTCCCACTGACCTGTACTGGTCATCCAACGCCAAAAGGATTTCTATTATTTAATTATTACATTTGTATCTCATCTTTACATCAAAGTTACTCCATACAGCTAATAATTAAAATATAATGCAGTTAAAAACAGAACTTGAGAGTGGTCACCAAGACAGTCCACTCTTTTATCTCCACCATTCATCTACTAGGAAAGAAGCCTCCCCTGAACAGCTCAGAAAAGCTTATATGGGACCTTATAGGCATATCACACATAACAATGAAACTCTCTCCTTAGGTTGGCCGGAATGGTACCCTCCTCATTCTCCTTCTGTTGGCAACTAAAAACAGTTTTCTGCCACCAGTCTTTTACAAACTAGATGATGTAGTTTTGTCATCTGTACAGTGGTTTGAGCATTGGACTAGGAGTCCAGAGACCATGGCTTGAATTCCTGCTCAGCCACTAAGTGACTCTCTCAGCGTGAGAGGAAGGCAACAGAAAAAACCCTCAGTGACAAAGTTATGGGGGCGTGGCTATCTGAAGTGCCAGTGCAGCCTGGAAGCAGGTTGCTAGGCAACCAGAATAACACCTTCAAAGAGAAACATAGCAAGTAGTGCGTGGGAGGGGTTCGCGGCTAAGAGAAAAAGTTATATAAAGCCAAGTACCTGTGGGTATTTGGATTGCTTCAGTGAGAACTTAGCAAGGAATTAGGGAATAGAGTCTCTCAGTCCACCTGAGAGTATGGCTGTGTTGGGAGGTTTAGTTCTTAGTGGAAGCCTAGTGAGAGACGGAAGAGTAATTGAACCCTAGCAAGATCTGCTCAGACAGTATAACCCAGATTGGGGGTTAAGCCTTTGGTGGGAGTTTAGCTAAAGCACTGTTGCATAACTGTGCCTTTCATGAAAGTCTAAAGATATAATTGAGCTGTTTCTGAGCAGTGAGTTAACTGTTAATACTATCTGAAGAATGCACTGAACAAATGCATTAACACTGAACTGCATATGGCCTACAATACCCTACCTTACTCTTGTTATCTTAATAAATATTACAGTTTATCTTTGTAAACACTGACTCCACTTGAGTTGTCTACAGTGACAAGTAACACAGAAAACTTACTACCATAAAATTATTAAGTGGTTCTAAGTAAACATTGAAAACCCTCACCCATTTACACAAAGGTGGTGTTACTGGGAGGAGGCAGAGCTGTGTGGTAAAGACAGGGTGCCTTATCAGACTGAGAATCGCCTCATTAATCTGGGAGAAGTAAGGGCCTGTCACATCCTCTGAACAAATCTTGCCAAAACAAAAAAACCCACAACAGATTCGCTTTAGGGTTGCTATAAGTTGGAAATGACTTGAAGACACACAACAACAACAACAAGAAGAATATTTTAATAACATCAGCATTGGGAGGTGGTGAAGGAGGGCTGGAGAAACACCAGACTTCTGATGTTGGGTTGCAGTAGCATGTCAGCCGTAAACAGTAAAATAAAGCTTGAGATAGGAAGAGTGGGATTGTGCCCCAGCTGATCCTACTGTAGCTGTGTATGCACACCCACAACAGGCAAAGTAAACAGCAGCTTTCTCCAGAATCTCTTACTGAACCTGTAAGAACTGCAAAACAGACAGATAAGGGGACAATGGACAAGAGTGCCTCACCAGCATGTCAAACTAGCACGTTAAAAAGCATAGATCTATAAGTTTGGCCAAGGAAATAGAAATCATAAGAAAAGCGGAAGCTGGCGAAAGGGAATGTAACCTCATCCAACACAGGTAGATTCTCAACTAATAAAACCTTTCTCTTGTCTGGATTAAGGTCCAATTTGTTCATCCTTATTGCTGGCACAGAACAGTCCTCTTGGATTTAGATGGAAAGAGAGTGAAATCCATTAGCATACTGGTGGTACTAGTTTCCTCTCCCAACAGTTTCATGCAACATACCAGGACGACAAGACAAAACTGTAAGGGATGCCACAGGCCAACAATGACGTTTTTGAACAGGAGCTGCCTAGTATCACTTTCTGAACTTGGTTCTCAAGGAACAATCTGAGCCATCGCAGAACAGCACCTCCACATTCCATCCCAGAAAGGATAGTTACTGGTCTAGGATACTTATTGCTGCTGTTAATGAAAGCCACTGAGACATCCATCAGAACCAACTGAAACGCATTCCTACTGACAAATTTCTTGTGCAGATTATCTACCATGGCAATCTCCTAGAACAGTTACACAGTATCTGCCATAACAGCTATACTATCTACTTTTATTGCAATATAACAAATATTATATCATGGAGAACTGTACAGATAATTCAAGCATGAATGTCCATCACTAAGTTTCTAACTGCTTGAAGAATCAGAAAGTAATTCATAAAACGGATCCCTAGAAAAAGCATGGATCTCACATGATATTTAGTCTCTCTCTAATGATTCACAATACAAGTAACTCTCCACTTCTTTGCACCATCAACAGATATAAAAAGGTACGTAAAAAAGAGCCCTTAGTTTAACGGGGGGGAGGGGGTGTCATTTTTATGAGGAATGGCCACCAGCTCCCTTGGAGACCTAGGAATTTCACCATGTTTTTGGCTCCCCAGGTGGTTCATAGTACAGGACAAGTCCTTTACCCAAACAGAAAGTAAAACGGAAGTTAATTTCTATATTACCTGGTGACTGAAAAAAGGCTTCTTTAGGGCTTAAAATGTGTGGAAAGGCCTACAACATGTTTAATATGCCACCCTGCCCCCTGTTTATTTATTTGATTTTGTTGGGGATGATAGAAGTTTCAGCCCCACGGAAACGCAGCAGAAAAACCAGAGTTCAGTGAGCCAACAGCAGCAGCCTTGTTCCCCAGTAAGGGTACTCACACACAGAGGAGTTTCTTCCAAAACAGGAGGCACTTTATCTTGCAGCAAAGTTCCGTTATATACAAAACATAGAACAGACGGACAAAAACTTGCGCCAGGCACCAGGTTTGGTCAACAGACAAATACATACTGGCATTGCTTTGTTATATACATATCTACAACCAATCAGGCAGAGGTTTGCACACCTCCCTCTACCATCTGCACACGACCCCAGTTTCTTATGCAACCTTGCAATTACCCACAGCTGGGGCATGATGCAACATCTTTGCAGTGGGCTGATCATTTTCCCAGGGTTCCCTGCCTGGAATCCCTGACACCTTTCCCCCAACGGAGAACCCAAAGTGCCTTACAAGTGGGCGAGGGGACATTTTAAAAAAAAACTTGCAAAAAACCCAGTATGTAACTTTGTAGCATGGAAAATATCAATTTTATATCAATCAGTTTAATGTCTGTTTCTTAGAATTGGGTACTACTGACTGCCAATCTAAAAATGAATCTGCCACAACACAGATCATATTGTGGCTGGCCTTGGAAAAAGAAGCATAAATGGGAAGCTCTGTTGCCCTTGTCTCACCTCATCCATCTCATATCACACAAATATTTCCTTCTGCAATGAAGGTTCAGATTTGCTGTCATGAAGGAACTGAAAATGCAATCTCAGCTCTTTGGAAACCTACAATTCTGTTTGACATCTGTTCCGAAACAAAGAAGAACAAACTTACTGGAAAACAGTCATATGAACAGAGTTTGACTGGAGGTTAGAAAATTAGTTGGCATCACTGCTGAATAAGTAGTCTTGTGGACTCGGTTAAGTCAACTAAGGTTCTGACACAGAGCAAATCACAATTACCATGTTGCTCTTCAACCCACTACAAATGGATTTTTATTCAAGAGGGAAGCTGAACATTTAATGGGCGCCTTCCTGAGAGTTTCCCAAAATAAAGTCTTAAAAAGCAGTAAGGCATTACTACTTGGTCAGCTTATAAAACTTCCTCTTAAATATCCTTTCGACAATAATCATTCAATTTTCTTCAGTTGTCCAGAGAGAGGATCATAGATCTTCAACCCTTTATCATTCACTTTATATGCCCTCTCTACATATTAAACATACTACTGTATGATGGAACGTAATATCTAACAGAAGACAGTCGCAGATGGATTTGTGTCATTACCAGCCAATGGAATCAGTCAATCTATTCTCTATTTCTCCACCATATGGCAAACCAAAAACAAGTATCAGCATATTAAAATTTGGACCACTGCCATTTGGCCAGAAGACCAATATAACAAAAATCCGCACAGGAGAACATTACTGCTTCTCAGGAACAGTATCCAGTACCCTTACAGCGCACACAGATATAGAGTGATCCCAATTACAGCAGACAGGAACCAAACTGTAAGGAGAGAATCCTAAAGGTATCACAAAAATATATCACCTGTTAAAAATTAGCCATTTCAGCACTGATAATGATGGAATTCCTAGGAAACCAGCTAGTGGTTCTTGTGAGAGGAAGTATAACACTAGCATCCTCCCTGAAATACAGAAAGATTCCGGATGTATACAAGAAACAAGCTTGATGGTTTTGGAGGATTACCTCGAACCAAAGTTAATGGGTTGTTGCTAGTCAATTAGAAAACATTTACAGCCTGAGTGCATGTTTGTATCTAGTACAGGAACTATAAGTGTCAGCAGTAGTCAAAGGCACATTCTGTGTGTTACTTCTACTACAGAAACTCCACTCAGTCTTACAGAGAGGGGAAGTTAATATTCTTGTGTATGCCATTGTAACACTGCAGACTGTAGTTCTCCAGAAGTCTTGGGTGCCTTGATGATTCAGCCCTGACGCGTGCCAGCTTTCAACTACTGCAGAGTGCCATGGCCTATCTCCTTGGAAATTAGGAAAGCAAGGTGCATAAGTCAGACAGTCTTGCCACAACCTCAGTGCTTTCCAGTCTTCCCAGCCAATGCAAAGTTCTGTCTTCTAAACTTGTAAAATTCTGTATCCTGGAACTTACATTAGAAACAGAGGGAAAAGGGAGAAAATCAGATATGTACAAAAATACTGATTTAGATCCAACATGTTTCAGAATAAAGTCCTTTTTTAAGGAGCACACATGAAGGGCAAGTTTTAAACTAGAATTAAACTACTCAGATATCTTTCCAAAGTGCCTCTTAAAAAAAAGGTTATTCCAAGAAACCAACACAAATTATTTTCTAAGAAGCTGAAGTTTTCATCCCCTTTCTCTTGAAAACTAAACACTACTAGGGCTCTATATGGGCCTGTTTGCTGGTCAGTTACTATCTTCTTCTGAATCCCTGCTGTCCATTCCATCTTTTTAAGTGGTTAGGACAATGTCAGCAAGACGTAGGGCTTATTGGTGGTTGATCCAGGATACCTACTGTAACCATACTTTTGTAAGAACTGTCTTCCAGGGGAAGCTTAGCCAAGTATACATTTAATGGTTCTTAAAAGATGTTGCAAGATCCACCTCTTAAGGAAAGCATTTGGCAACTGGTTTACAAGGAATCTGTATTGGAAGCCACTACTGCAAATTTAGTTGATGTGTATTTGATTCTATATATTCTATTTTTTTTAATGAAAGACTAATTCTTCCTAGAGTTTTTGTATGTGTGATAGAAAGCTGTCTTAAGTGCAGGAAATAAATATTTTATACTATGTGTAAAAGTACAGTTGGCTCTCCACATTTATGGGTTTCATTTTCATGGATTTGATTATTTGCGAGTTTCTCCGCCTCCCGCCTCCTGTCTACTTCTTTTCTAGAGGAACTTTCCCTCTTGGTGTCTCTGATCCAGCTGTACAGCCCTTTAAAAATCTTCCTTTCTTGGAATAACCTTTTTTTTAAGAGGCACTTTGGAAAGATATCTGAATAGTTTAATTCTAGTTTAAAACTTGCCCTTCATGTGCGCTCCTTAAAATATCTGCCTCCTCCACCATTACCACCGGTTGCTGTCTGGCCAGCTAAAGATGGATTGCAGCCCGATTTCTCAATACAAGCCCTCTCCCAATCCAAGGAAGGAGGTGGGCAAAACAGAACAAGTATAAGACCACGATGCTGACCCACCTCCTTTCCCTCTCCTTTCTCTGACCTGGTTCAGACTCTGGGTGCCTGCTCTCCCCACCGTGCCTTGGCTCCCTTCGCACAGACAGACAGACAGACTTCGATATTTGCAGTTTTTTTCTTCTGCAGGGGTCCTGCACCCCCAACTCTAGCAAATGTGGAAGGCCAAATGAATACACAAATACAGTTTGAGGAGAGGAAGAACATGCTAGCAAACCAACAAAGAAATAGCCTCTCTGCTATTTTGTAAGGTAAAGGAAAAAATTCTGATTACCTTGCCAGACATCACTGAGCTGTGCCACAGACCTTCCTGACAACACTGTAAAAATCCTGCCTGTTCTCAAAGTCAGAAATAAAATCCAAGATGTATCACACTGCAGTCTAATACACACACACACACACACACACACACACACCAATGAGTCAATGTCTGAATGGTTTACACAGTTTTGAGCCAAAGGTTAAATATCTTCATTCAGTTTTGGACCACAGCCAAAGGGTTACTAATAAGCAAGGAGCTAATGGATGTAGTTCAAATGATACTCAATCAAGTGCAGAATATGCAAGTATTCTGCAGTAATGGTACTATGACATCATAGGCAAATTATCTGCTGAAAATTAAACCTGAGTCATACAGCATGCAACTTTCTTTCTCTGCAAAGAACATGGAAAGACATTATCAATCATTTTAGCATTTAGTTTAAGAGCAACACAAGCAAACTACTCTGAAAAAAGTATTTTTAGAATGTCATCATTCTACTCATCAGATACCAATCACAATTTAACTGATTCTTAATAATATTCATCCAAGGAATGAAACACAAAGAAGCTATGAGCATTCACAAGTAACCAGTATGGTCAGTCATAGGAGGAGGTAGGGGAAAATCTTGCCAGATTACATACCTAAAACAATCAAACTGATGACTCTATTCCACTCTGCAATTCCAGTATTTATAAAATTTTCTGACTAGTTTTAAGTAACGAGTTTTAAATAACTAGCAGTAGTAATTTCCAAAATCTAAATGTTAATCAGTTGGAAATCTCCTCTAGATGTGGAGCAACTGCTGAACTGCCAAAGTTATTACTATTAAGAGGACTATTGTCACGACTCAGAATTCTTGACCAAATTTGGATTTAGAAGAGACTTAATTACTAACCTACTCCCAATGATTTCAACCAATTTTATCTAAATCCAACTCAACATCTTCACTGAGATTATCACTTCTCATTTTTCATCTGACTCAATACAGATAAGCTAATTATTCTGCTTCAACAATCATTCTAAGCACACTAGATGAAGGACGCAAAATCTTAGCACCCATGTTTTGATACGGCTACAGAGTTATATGCTGCCAAACAGAAATTGCAGTTTGGACACAGTCCTAACCTGGCCGCAGGGCTCACTGGTTGGATTGGACCATGTCCTCGTTTCTATGTTCAACAATTACTGCCAGGCCAAACTTGAACCCAAACTTGGATAATCTTAGCCCAAGTCTAATATGACTTACTTACACTAATTTTGGGACATGTACAATGCCTATTTTCACATCCTAGCGCAGTGGGATCTACATTCATATTACCAACAACATAAAATAGACATAGTCATGCTTAAGCCATACTCCTACAGTTTTTTTTTTTAAAGAAAGGCAGTTAGATGACCCAACAGGGCAGATTATTCAATGTTTAATTGAGAGGCAACCTGCAAATCCCAGATATTTGACTACAATTCTCATCAGCTATAGCTAGGCTAGCCAATGATGAGGTGTGCTGGGAGCTGCATTCCAACACTACTTGGTGGGTCATAAATTCCCTTAATCTAACAGAAATAATAATTATTAGAAGGAAGAATCATATTAAACCAGAATGTGAAATGACTGCACTCTTCAAAACAGTGTCTATATTTAGTTTTTTAGACCTCTTTCCTTAAAAATTGTTATGTATATAGGATGGAATCTATGCATATTATCTCCCCAAAACAAGATGGATTCCTAACATTAGGGAATTTCAAACCTCCTGATCACATCAGTCAGTAGTCAGTGAATAAAAAGTTCCCGCACACTACTGGCAAGAAACACGTCCATTTCCTGAACTACTTCTCTGCACTGGATTTCAACTAGTTGACTTCGGGGCTCCAGTGAAAAATAAAATAGATCCTTCATTGTGAATTGCTGCAAATCTAAAGTCTGCCCACAGGTTTTACATCATCACTAGCACTACCACCTCCAGAGCCTTCTTTTATCAGCCCTGCCTTTTTAAAAAGTCACTCAGTTTATTATTCATTCTTACAGTTGTCTTGGAGACCTGTCAGGCACTTAAGATGGACATATATATTCTTAAATTAAATAAGTAACACTCTCTTTTGTCCAGTTCCTACATGATGATGTAGATCTCGTGCTTTACCTATCAATCTCTGTAGACTCAGTACTCCCATGTACAGTTACTGTAACTGAGGACTACAAATCATGAAAGGGTCGTGCATTCTATACACCTCAGTAGTCAGCCCGAAGATCCCAACATTCATTAAGTTTTCAGTCAACAAGCTTGCCTGAAATCAGCAATATTTGAAAAACAAGAGGAAATCTGTACACCGAACAATATAACTGAATGTCTAGAGACAGTAAATCATTACTTCTGTACAGAATAAGCCTATGGAACTGGCTCTGGAAACCCCTGCTCCTAATTTTTAAGCATTTTACAATCCCTTCCCACCTAAGCAGCACTAAATCTCGGGTACCTGCAAATCACAGCATATAGAATGCTAGTCTGTGCCTGTCTTAATGTTTTTGTAGTAAAAGCAAAAATCCCACAGTGTCTTAGATTGTAGCATGGCATTTCAAAGACTACAGCTTGCTTTGCAAGGTGCATTAAGAGCTAGCCTCAGCTAGCAGATATATACATATGAAGACACAAGCAAATAAGCCAGAAAACCATGATTTGTGCGGGGATCAGAACATTTTGATGCAAAGCCAATGTATACAAAGGTAAGAACAGAATGATCTATTCTCAGAAGGACTCACTGGTTCTGCTTATGCAGGCAAGAGATCTGGCACTTGCAAACCAGGAAGAGGGAAAACAGATTTAGTATGGGGAACAAATAATAACACAAAGCATCATAAACCAAGTTACAACAAATCTACAACACGAAAATGCAATTGCATTAATGTACCTTTTAGCTAAACAGTCAAAGCATTAAAACGTCTTTCCGTATAAACTGAACAGACCAAACAAATCGAGATTTGGGAGAGAGGCAGTTATGTAGAAATTATGCGATGGAGCTTCTGGAGAAAGGAGCGATCATTACAGAAAACGCCTCAAGAGGGCAATCTCTGCCTCTCTGTACACCGCTTACCTTAAGAATATCCCCACGTTTGAAACTGAGCTCGTCATCTGCGGTGGCTTTGAAATCGTATTTGGCGACGGCTTCCATACTCGGCCGGCTTTTGTACGGCTGTAGTGGGTGCGGATAGGACTGGGACTCTCCCTGAAGCCTTCTCCGGGAACTCCCGGTGCAGCTCTCCCTCCTGCTCGCGAAGCCCTTTCTCCCGGACTCCTGGCTCTGTCTTTCGCATAGACGGGGGGAGACTGCGAGGGCCAATTCGCCCTAGGAGGAAAGGAGACGGAACATTGAGCGAAGCAGCCCGGATCGATGACAGAGACCGCGCCCTGAACCTCTCCCTCCTCCGGGCTCAACTCCGCGCTGCCGCTTCCTCTTTCTGCAGCCTCCCTCTCTCTCTCTCTCTCTCAGCCCCGGCCGCAGGCAAGAAGCGACGAGTGGCAGGCGCCGCAGCCAATGGCAGCGCCCAGAAAAAGGACAAGGCGCAGACTCCCCCCCCCCGCCGACCGGCCCCCTCGCGCCCCCAGCCCGACTTCCTCCTCCGGCCCCGAAGCGGCTGCCGTTCAGCGCTCGCCCTCTCGCTCCGCAGCGAGGCTGGCACACAAAGCCGGCCGGGCTCCACCGCAGGCCGGAGCGACGCGGGACCGCCGCCGCTGCTCCTCGCACGGCAGGGAGACCCCCCCCGCCGCCAAACAAAAGCCGGCCCCCCGCTAGAATTCACGGACCGGGACTTACTGGCCGCCCCCCGCCCACTTCTGAGGGGAAACCCTGAAGTCACTCTTTCAGTCTCGAGCGAGGACAATAATACGCCTTCTCCCCCCTCTTCCAAAGAAAGTCGAAGTCATACCTCTCCCCGATTTTCGAACGCTTTGCCCATCAGCGGTTCGTCTTCACGGTTAAGTACCTCCCGATTTCTAATATGAAAGGGCGTGGCATTCCTTTCCTCCGTTTAGAGGTGGAGAGGACTACAATCCCAAGAAAGCATGCGTGGGATTTTTAGGTTCCCCTGGGAGAGGGGAGACAACCTCCTCCTGAATAGGCATAGGCTGGAGCCTTAATTTTGATGAGCCAGTAAATGTGGAGTTCACAGCATGTCATAAACACTTTCTTTAAAAAGAGTGGGGAGAACAAGATGGGGAAGGGCTACCGACTACATTATGTCCCGGTTGTTAAGAAAATAATGGTATTGCTTCGGGATGTCACAGGAGAAGGTCGTAAATCACTCTCACATGCCATTCTCTCAAGATATATAACAGCTGTGCCAGAAATACCATTTAAACAGGTGCATATTCTATAAAATAGATGTTCTGGAAACAGTGAGGGATTGCAGGTGGAATCGCCTAATATTTTAAGAGCGAGAGATGACAGTTTGAGCTATTGGACTGCAATTTACGTTTAAATTTTGAAATAAAAGTGGTCAGTAGGCCTTGTATTTACTAAAGTGAAAAACAGAATGTTAACACACTGCATATGAATGAATGCCACTTTTTGAAGAAACTCTGGTTTTGACCTCACAGGAAATGATGTGTTTGAATTTATGCAAACCATTTTAAGCAGGGATCTCATGCTTGCCCTGCTTATTAAGCAGTAGTATCTTTCACTGGTAGAAATGTAGGGTTTTTTTTTTTAATAAAGTACGCACATATTTTCTGCACAATGGAGCCCTTTTCCGAGTTAGGCACACTACAGCTGTAACGCTCATGTTTTAAACGGAGGCATACAGTCCCTTCAAAGAAAACAAGGCTCTTGAACAGGTAGGGCATTTCACTTTGTAGAAGTGTTTACAAGACTGCCTCAGTGGTATTGCAGGAAAATGCTTACCCTTTACAGAACTAAAAATGTAAGAACTTTGAAAACTGCCCACAATATGTGGGCAGAGTGGGTGGATGGAAAGCTCCAGAATGAGACTATGCATTTCATTATACCAGTTATCACCACCTATCACAAGTAGTGTGGGCTTTGCTGACTGGAAGAAGTGTAATGTACTGTATATTGGGCATGAATGCTGGGAAATGGTGATCTCTTTGTAACAGAGGAATATCTTAGAGGAGAGAGGTAGGTTAACAAAAACTGAAAGCATGTACTGATTCTTTACCCTTTCTTTCTGAAAGTAGCAATATATACAATTCTGTGTACACATACTCCTAACAAAGTCACACTAGATTCAATATGGCTTATTGCAGGTTAAGTGTATATAGTATTGGAGTCTTCCATTATTTACTTTCCACAGTCTGCAACACAATGAAAGTCAAGGCTTCTGCCTCACAAGTGCTTTAGGATAGGAGACTAAACAGCATTTTAAAATTTAAATAGTAATAGTACTTTTTCAATATTTACATTATAAATAGGATTACACTGAGAGACTCCTATCCAGTTAAAGAATTTAGTAATTTAATGTACAAATTTTAGTCAATTAATGTACCAAGTAAATGCGCATATGTAAAAATATTATTTTTAAAGAAACATACTTTGTTTAGTTTGATTACATATGTATGTCATAGCAACCATTTTCAAGGCTACAATTGGCAGGTATATACTACAGATGGCAAGTACTTTAATAGTTGTATTAAAATATTTTTTATGAAATGATCTGTTGCCCAAATAATAACAGTTATCTTCTAGTTGGTTTACAGTCTGTAACAGATTTAAGCTAAGTAACTGATTAACTGTTGCAACCTTAACTAGAAACAAGGCAACTGTAAGAAACCATAACTTGTGGAAAATCTGAATATGCAATCACAGCATTCAAGCAAACATATAAAGATGATTCTTTCAAGCAATTATTTCAATTATTTTTAAACCTCACGTGTATCACATGACACAGTGTTAAAGACGTTTAATCTAATGCTCTCCAATTAGATTTATCTGTAAATAAGCCCTATTAAGTTTTACTTGAAAATAAGCAGGCTTACTGTTGTACCAGAAGTTTTATTCCAGAAAAGCCTAAATGCATGTGTAATCAATGTGTAATCAAATACTTTTGACATTTTAAGATACAGAACTATTAGAAATGTGTTTCCTATATATTTACTCATACTTGTTTATATCTTTCATACATATACATACCTGTGTATATAGTTATTTGTGTGTTTGTGTGTATATATATATATATATACATATTTACACACACACACAAATGCAAGACAGCCGTATTTTGCAAATCCAGAATTGCAAAAATGATGGCCATGTAATCCTAACTTTTTACTGATACTCTGAAAATCTATAACAATTTATGCAAACATTCTTATACTAAAGCCATCTATAGTTTTTTTAAATGTAGACAATCAGTCATTTATTTATTACAATCCATAGACTCATCAAAAGAAGAACTTGAGAATAAATCAGGACATGTGCAAAAAATTTGAGAGGAGAAAATCGGAACAGTAAGACAATCTTGATCAACTGTTATCTAATACACAGTGAGCTCTAATCCTGGCCACATCTGTGAGAAATTTAGCAACAGCCAGGGGACCAGACATTTCTCAATCCACATGCCAACTTGCCTGGGGGGATGCCCTCAGCTGTCCGGTGGTGTCTAGCTTCTATTGCAGTTTATGTGTAGGTAAAGATATCAGAAATCTGTTTCAAGTAGAAACGGATTATCCCACACAAATCAAAGAAGACACTGCATCTTTCTCATACCCTCTGTGCAAGCAAGAGCAAGGGGAGGATAAAACCGATTGCAATACATAAATGTGAGGTTAGACAGCAAAGCAATATTTGTGGTCCTCTGTAAGTGAAAACTAAGCCTCCAAAATCACCAGGTCCCTAAAAGTCAACTATATGTATGTTGGTTACTGATCCTACCCCTCTTTAACTTCCCATTATACACTTGTTCTGTCTCACTACTTCTGAAGATTGCCAAAGCCTAACACAAACTGAAATATGGGCCCCTTACTTTCTTCAAGTTATCTAAGCATAACACAGAACATATGGGGGAGGAGAAAGGGTTTATCTTTCCTGTCCAGCATGGTAAAACCCCTCCTATTTTTCTGATATAGATGAAATTTGGAATGGGAAAACAGCTTCCAAGTGTTACTGGCCAATGTGGCATAGATTGCTGCTGGAAAGATTTGGAATTGCTCTGCCTGTCATTCTGCAACCCACTGAAATTTCTGATGTAAATACTGGTGAACTGTGCCAATAACATATAATGCATAGAAAGTTTCTATGTGTGACATGATATACAATCAGAACACAAACTGAAAATGTTCTTGATGGTTGCCCTTCAAACAATAATGCAACACTACCTTCGTTTACTTAAGCCAAAACACTTTAAATTCAAAGGGACTTAGAAGTACTTTGCCTGACATTAGCCTGCCAAGTAGAGGTTTTAAACAGTTATACCTATATAATAGTCACTACAGACACCATTTAAAAAAAATCTGCAAGCAAATAAAAAGAGCTGACTTGATGGAACTATGAGATATCAATTAGCAAAACAAAAATACTTGCATATTGAACAAAACAAATTCCATTCTTATTTTAGATAGACACTTTTACTTCACTCAAAAATATATACGTTACAACTATGACAGCACCCGTAATACTAAAATAAGATTGTGGCTACCAGGCACATAAGCTGTAAAACGCAGGTAATTTACTAAACATAGCTGCAGAGCTAAATACAGGAGGAAAAGCTACAAATTTACAGTGGCTCCTCCCTTACCACAATCTCCACACATATGAATGTGAGGTTGCATGAAGCATTGTGCCTCATTATAGTCAACGGACACAGTGGGCACGCACATGGCAAGTCCATTGACTATAATAGGATGTGAGGCTTTGAATTTTTTTGTTTCACACAGGGGTTCCTGGAATAGATCCCACACATATATGGAGGGCAAACTGTATTACCAAGTTACTGACATGATCTTTAATATCACACTTTTCACTCTATGGCTGTATCTGCTTAAAGCTGGAACAACAAGCAGCAAAGATGTAATTTTAGAAGAAAAAGATTAAGCCACTGCAACAACAATAAGTAATAGATGGTCTGGCAAGCAAAATACATACAGTTTTTTTACTTTTCTGATAAGAAATACTGTGTATCCTTGTGTATTTCTCATTTTAGATCACACCGCAGTTTTTAGAAAATCACTATACTTTGAATCAGTGAGAAAAATATTGGGGAAGGAAGAGGACATCTTCTTGAAACTTTCCATGTAAGTAACTAACTAGATATACAGCTCAACACATTGTGCAGCTGATGTGGAAAAGGTAAATTTCAAGTTATTAATCATTAGGAAAAGGATCAAAAGTAAAATTGGCAATATTATAATACTTTGTACTAATTTGTGCTGTGACCACACTTGGAATTATGCACACAATTCTGGTCACCATCCCTAATAAAAAGTACCCTAAAACTAGAAAAGATGAATAAAAATGGCAATCAATATTATCAAGTAGCTTGAACAACATTCCTTTCAGGAAAAGTTCTATTTTCAGTTTTTTATTTAAAAAAAAAAGGTAAGAGAGAACACAGTAGAGGTATATAAGATTGTGAATGATATGGAAAGAATGGAAAGGGAGAATTATGTTCCTCTTTCATAGCAGCAGAGGCCAGGTTCATTCACTGAAGCTGAATGGTAAGAGACAGGGCATATAAAAGCAAGCAGATTTTCACAGCACATGTAACTACACTATGAAATTCACTGCTGCAACATGTAGTGATGACCATCAAGTTGATTCACTTTCAAACGGATCAGACAAATTCATGGATGGTAAAGCTCTCATCACCTGGCTGGAGACAACAGTGGAGATTTCCCTTGACGTACTGCATGCCCTCCCAAATGGGAGGGGAATGATTCACAAGGGAGAAACTATGAGTAAAACATGGGTGAATAAAAAATAAAAATCAGGCAATAAATGCTGCCAACTTGCAGAGGACACATAAGCGCTTTCTACCTCTTCTGCCAGTTTGCTTGGTTGGGGCTACCCATGCTTCTGTTGACAGACCTATTTACTTTGGTGCTGGAAACGCAAGATAGGACTTTGCCTCTTGTGTACCAGCACAGAAACCAAGCAGGCTACCAGCACAGATCTCTTCATCCATTCTCCACCAGCTTGCTGTATTTTTATGTTTTTATGCTAGACATGTAGGAGGCAAAGCTTGTCACAGCACAGAAATCAAGGGGGCTAGTGGCAGATACAAACTGTCTCCATCCCTTCTAACACTAGCCCACTGTGTTTCCATGACTACAAATGCAGGAAAAACACAGGATTCTTCTTTCTTCCATCACCAGTCCTCTTGGGTCCTATGCTGGCTGAATAAAAACAAACTTTCCCTCTGGTGCACCCAATATGGAGATGCAGCAGATTGTCAGAGAAGGAATGAAGCACTCCTTGCTTCTACTGCTACCTCTTGCATTTCTAGGTTGGTTGACCTGGAGATGTTGCACCATCTCATGGCCTGGCATAGCCTGCAGTGGGCTGACGCAAGGGGGTAAGCATTCTAAGCCAGCATTGAACAGCAGGCACAGAAAGCATCCTCTTCTAAATTTGCAACAGAAAAAGAGTAAGATGCCATATGAGGGGTTGAGCTTTCCATTCCTCTTCAAGAAGCTTACTAACTCACTTGGGTGAGATTCCTTACTTTCTACAGAGAGCAGGCAGTGGCTCATCTTATATGTTCAATGCATTTGTAGTAGCATGGAAGTAGATGAGGGAAGCAAGAGACTGAGTTTGCTGATGTTTACTAGTCTTTGCTCAACAGAGATAGCTGGCTCTGTAATAAGCATGTATATGGCATTCCTTCATATAGCATCCACCCTCTACAGGAAGGATTGGCTGTTGCCTTAAGAGGAGGGCAATAAGGCCAGTTTTCTTTTTCAAAAGAACTAAATCATTCTTATTACTATTTGGGGATGTTATGTGAAATCTTCAGTGGCAAGAACAATAGTTCATTTCCTCCTTGTGCCAGGAAAAGAATTATGTTCAGTCTTGTCTTATAAATAGCAACTTTTTCTTTCATGCTTTTCAGGACATCAGTATTCTATAAGTTACACAAGCATATGTGGGCCAGTTAGTTTTGTTTTTAAAAACACCAAAAATCTTTGTAGATTTATTTGCAAGGTACCATTTACTTCTTATACGCATAAGAAGAACACAGGATAAATAGTTGTATCATTTCTAATAGTACAATATATTATCATAACTGAGAGCCAGCATGCTGTAGTGGTTTGAGTGTTGGATTAGGACACTGGAAGACCAGGGTTCGAATCCTCACTCAGCCATGGAAACTCACTGGGTCACCTTTGGCAAGTCGCACACTCATAGCCTTAGAGGAAGGCAAAGACAAACTCTGCTGAAGAAATCTTGCCAAGAAAACCTATTGGTAGGTTTACCTTTAGGGTAGCCATAAGTCAGAAATTACTTGAAGGCACACAATAACACCACCACCAAGCTACAAGGACTGAAGTGAGGAAAGCAGGAAAAAGCCCCCATCCACAGACATGAAAGGAGAAGGCTGCTAGCTCCAAGTGGTTTCACTTTTAAAGCCTTGCTTCTAAGGATGGCCCAGGGAAGGTATTCTTCTCATGGCATTGTCTCCTCGTGCAAACTATGAGGAAGTAACATTACTGGCGTGATGGACCATTATGTGAGTGGCGTGCCACTATTCTAGACTCTGAAGATCAACATAGCCATATCGGAATTAGTAAAGTGAGCTAGTGTGTTGTAGTGGTTTGAGCTATGACTTGGGAGACGAGGGGTTCAAATCCCTACTTACCCATGAAAGACCTCTGGGTAACACTGGACAAGTCACACTCTCTTGGCCTCAGGAAGACAAAGGCAAACTCCCCCTGGACAAATCTTAGGGTCACCATAAGTCAGAACTGATTTGAAGGTACAGAACTACAGCAAATTTATTACTACAGTGTGGAAAAGGAGTTCCTAAATAGTTTATTTCCTTAGCCACATCCTTTTCCCAAGTGAAAAAAGAAAGGTCAATTGTAGGTACAGTATACACTGGTTAAACTACTAACGTAAAATGTTACACAAAGTGTCTCACTGCACAATTATCAAAATATGTGCAAGGGTTGCCAATTGTCAATTTATATACACAAAGTTACTTTTAGGGGCACATTATCCTGTAGGAATTAAAAACTGTGCATTTGCAATGTTCATTATATTGTAAGGGTAACATTACACAATTGACTGGACATGTTTGCTGGAAAAAAGTGTCTGATCACATGAATGGAAACTACCCACTTCTTCCCTGAAGCTACAAAACAGAAAGAATACCGGTCAGAGTATCTTGAGGTAGTAGAGATTTTTCAGCTGACAAGCCTAAATCTCCTTCGTTCTCAGTGACATCTAACAGAAGACATGGCCCAGATGTAAGAGTAAATTAATCTGGGTGAGCTGTAGTATGTTTTGGGGTATAAAGGCTCATTTTCCATTTTGAGGGACTGTTTCTGCTATGTCTTGAATCAAGCGTAACGCATCCCGTAAGAGCACACAATTCTAAGAAGAGGTATCCTTTTAAGATGTTGAACTAAGGCAGAACCTGGAAATGTTACTTTTGCTTTACAATCCCCAGAAACTCCTAGCCACAGGCCAAGCTGGGAGTTTCAGTTCTGGTTGTACAACTTCTGGTAACCGCCTGCTCTTAGAAGCAACATGGTCGCAGAGAAATTTAAAAAGTCAGCAATAGTCTATCTTTTCTTGGAACATTTTTAAGATTCTGGAATGAAGCTTGGGCTATATGGAATTTTTGGACAGGTTCAGGCATTCATGTTACAGCTATCTAAATATCCCCTGTCAGTGCAACAGCTATTTTTACCTTGATCAAAAAGCATTCTGTGAGACACATGAGAGCCTAGTTGCTTGCCTGGAGTTTCACAAAACACAACAATCCTGCACTGTGCATTTATTGAGGAGGTACAATTCCTGTCTGAAAGCTAAGCAGGGTCAGCTCTGGTTAGTACTTGAATGAAAGACCACCAAAGAATATCAGGAGCTGTAAGGTTTATTTCAGAGGAAGGAACTGGCAATGCCACCTCCGAGTATTCCTTGTCTATGAAAATCCATGGTTGCCATAAGTCGATAGGCAACTTCAAGGCATATACAAACACACAACACAGCTAAATGTGAATACGATCGGACTGCACGGATAACAGTGCAATTCAAAGGCTGGCTTCTAATGTTTCTCTTACTCACATACACCTCGCCACTCTTTACAGAATACTACATTGACCGCAACTGCTGCTTCAACACAAAACGCGAGTTATAACAGAATCTCATTTTAGTGGCAAATTCCAACATGGAAACTACGAATTCACCACAACACCCCTGCTGACACCCTGTCTACATGTCTACTATGATAAAAGACATGCCACAAAGTCAGACCACTCGATACAAATCAGACCCGAGACAAGTTACTAAGTTCCGCAAAACACATCTACCCGCAATCAACGTGGGTGTGGGTGGGTTAATAATCCCCTTTCTAAGTTAACAATTAGTGGGCCAACGCTGGAAAGATCGCCCCCCCCCGCTCTTCTCTTGCCTATTTCTCAGGGACCAGCACGGCCATTCGCATGCAGCGACGGAGCCCTAGAACGAGAAGGGAGCCCGAGGGCTCCCCAATCCCTCCCGCCATCCCGCGCGCGCACCCCGGAGGCGGCTGCCGCGCGCGACCCCAAGCCTCTCCTCGCCTCCCCCTCCCCGACAGCCCGTGGCAAACGGGCCGCCTGGCCGCCTCGGGAAGAGACTCGAGGGCGGCTCCCCGGCCTCCGCTTACCGTAAGCCCGCCGGGGTTCCGCTCCGAGCGGCCCCCACTCTTCTTCCTGCCCTCTCTTCCTCTCTCTCTCTCGCTCGCCTTCTCCCCCGCCCCGCCTCGGCGGCTTCTTGGCCCTCAGCAGGGGAGCGCCGCAGAACAGCTTCCGCCACGGTCCTCTCGCGAGGCCACCGTAGCGCGAGCGGGGCGACGGAGAGGAGGCGTCTCGCGGCGCTGAAGAGCGCAGGCGCGCCGGCTCGCTAGTCAGCACACTGCGGGAGGAGCGGGAGCTGTCGGGGAGGGGGTGGCTTTGCACTCCACGGAGGGGACGGGCACAGAGGGGGCACACGCAGCTGAGGGCGTTTCTGAACCCTTAGGAAGGAAAATACGCGCTGTTCAGCTTCTCAGAGGTGAAAAAATAGGATACTTGGCCAAGAAACGTCAGTGTGACGGCGGCAAAAGTTACTAACGAGGAAGGACAGGCAAGCAGGGAAAGAACGCAGCAGTTTCCTTTTGCCTGAGCTCACCGGGAAAGGCGAAATTCTGCCCCTTCTTTCCCCCTAACTTAATTGATAACTACATTTGCTCCTTGCGCTCCGTTTGCAGCGACGGAAATAAGATGAGGGGAAAGGGAAAAAGAAATCAGAACATCAGCTGAAAAGCGGGAAGATAGATTAATCAGGAATGCCCCCACCAAAGCAGGACAGCTGGAGATGTTGAATAGGGCTGATGGAACGAAGGCACCTAGTAGTACCTTTGACTCGAATTAATTTATTTCAGCATGAAAAGCAGAAGTAATTTTCTGGTTTTCTTGTTGACTGGCGCTGCCTCGCTCTCCAAATTTGTGCCTGCTGCTCAGTCCACAAACTGCTGCTGAAGGGGAGGAAGGCATAAACTTCGTACATTTTGAGCTCAATCCAGTTGTGATTTCCATTTTTTTTAAAGCAGAATGTAGCCATTTGAAATCACATTAGCGTTAGAATGTTTTAGATGCAATCTGTAGTTTCACTCTGTGACAGAGGTGAATAGCAACTGTGCTGGTATTTAACAAAGTCAGACTTTCTTTGCAATACTGTCATTTTGTTAGCACAGATAGCCTAAGATACTTACTTGCCTGAGCCAGAGGATCCAAAGATGGCTGTATAATAAGTTAAGCAATTGGCCATTTGCTTCCTTTTAACGGTATCCTAGGATCTGGCACCTGAAGCACATCACCTCACCCTGCTTAAAGGGAGCGCTTGCCTAAAACTTGAGAAACTCTTCGATGGAGCACAATCTGTAATAAGCATCACTTTTTTATGCCTCACTTGAATGTGAAAGTCAGTCACTGTTACAGTCAGAACTGCTTTCACTTTACTAGAAATGATAGATTTCTCATATAATTTCTAGAAGACTACGTAACATCAACAGACTTCAGTAGCCCTGTTTCAATCATATGCTTGTCCATGACACAAAGGCAAAACTTCCAGTGTCTAAGTTGAATCAAAAAACTTATGCCATTCTCCTTTGTGTCACTAAGTCAATGGAAATCCCTTATAAAAGAGGTCAAAGGAGTGGTAAATTAAAGTTACAATCAACAGATACCTTTATTATGGAGTAATAAGAATATGTTGGAATTTACTTCAAAGTAAACATTAGTAGGACTGAACTGGAAGCCTATTTAAAAGCTTATGAGTATGTCAACACTGCCTGGCAATCCTTACTCATAACACTTAGTAATTAGATTCATTTCCATTAAGATTAGTCACGAGTCATGGAAACAGAAGAGTTGGCAGCGAGGGTGCTTAACCTGGGATCCATGGGTGGGTTTCATGGAACCTATGAAGTAGGTGCAGAAAAATGTATCTTCCCCCTGTTTATTTCTACTCACTTCAAAATTTTCCTGTTACTTTTAATTTTAAGGGGTGAAAATAGTCTTTTCAAGTATTGGTTGTATTTTGTTGTTGTTGTTGTTGTTGTTGTTACAACCAGTCTTTATAAAGGAAATCATCAGTGCAATAAAATCAACTGTATGCAAAATTGTGCCTATGCAAAATATATTTAGGGGGAGTCTACAGAGTTCACCAGATTCTCAAAAGGATCTATGACCCCAAAAAGGCTAAATTACTACAGAAGTGCGTAGTGTAGTGGTTTGAGTGTTGGGCTACAGCCCTGGAGACTAGGCTTTGATTCCCGGTTTGGCCACAGAAATCCACTGGGTGACCTTGGGCATGTTGTACACACTCTCAACCTTGTGATAGGTTTGTCTTATGATTTCCATAAGTTGGAAATGACTTTTAGGCACACAACAACATGGCCTACTGCCTGCCACAATATTAGACAACACCATGCATCAGCCCTCTCAATAGCCAAGTGTAACCAAGTATCACACTCATCTATCTCTCCAATGGATTAAAAATTCAGAGTGCATGGATCTACTTGTGTAACCTTTGTAGTGGCACCAACAACAAGGTGAAACAGTTGGTCTCCTTTCGCAAGTACTGACCATTGTTTTACTCTTAAAATGTCTCCAGAGCAACATTCTGCAAGAGCTTGAGACATAGTATGTTACATGCCTTCAAGTTGTTTCTGACTTAAAGTGACCCTAGGCAACCCTACCACAGGCTTCTCTTGGCAAGAGTTGTTCAGAGGGGTTTTGCCTTTTCCTTCCTCAGAGGCTGGGAGAGCGTGACTTGCCCAAGATCATCCAGTGGGTTTCCATGCCCAAGTGGAGATTTGAACCCTGATCTCCAGAGCTGTAGTTCAACACTCAAACCACTACTCCACATAGTATGGGGGAATGAAAATGGAGGGGCACAATCCTTAGACTGGGTGTTTTTCCTCTATACAGGTAAGATAAGCCTTAACTTGAGTAGGGCAATAGTATTCTGGAGGGTTCTGGCTATCATTGATTGTCTAACTGTACTAAGCTTTGAGAACCAAATTATTATTAGCATACAGAGCTCAAACTCAGCCCACTGTCCCCAAAAGATCATGCTATAATATGGCTTTGAGGGACCATAGGCTTCTGTTTTTTACCTCTGGAAGAAACTAAACATGGCTACTGTTTTGGAAATTGATAGTTTTTGAACAAAAACAATTTATTTTTCCTGCTTCTTTTTTTCTTTACAGATACCTAGATTACATCATAAGTCTGTGTGGTCTGCATTACTGGCCCCATTCTGAAGATTTAAGGAAGATCTCTTAACAATGAGCTCTCATTTCCATAACAAGAGTGATGTCTGGTAACTTTACCACAGACTATCAAGAACATTTGCAATTATTCTGGCCCCTCTTAACTGTTTCCTTTCCAAACTGCTAGTTTTGCAACAGTATTATTAAAAGAGTGGCCCATATTTTTATGCAATTATTCTACCTTGAGAAGCCAACACAATTTTAGTATAGGGATAATTTTAACCTATTTGCAATTACAAATTTGAAATCCAATATTAATCCTTGGACAATGAGAGATGTGTAGTATTCAGAGGTAACCATGTTTCAGGGGGGTTCTCTGATGTGCACTGAATAAAGGGAAGTATTACATGAATAAAAAGAAAAGGGTAGACAATAGTAAATCATGATATGTAATCTGAGCTTGGATTTAGAACTTTTATTTTCATGCAATAAGCTACCTATCTCCCTGGACAGTTTCCTTGACAATTAAAAAAAAATCTAATTTGAGTGTGATTCTAAGTCTTATATATGTGTTGGCTACAGCTTCCAAGGGTCAAGGGAGAGATTTCATGTACTACAGATTTTTCACTTCTTATTAATGCAAGGCTCTGTTCCTATTTGTTCATGTTATTTATCACATAACTCTCACAATTCTCACTTTATTTTTGCTGTTCTAAACCTTGAGAAATTTAATACAATTTTAGAAAAAAAACCTAGGGGCAGAATAACTACTTTTACAAAAGTGTAACATTTTTAGGTGTAATTTATTAATAGAGCAGCTTTTTTGTTTGCCACATTTTAAGATGGTTTAAAATACAGAAATCTAAAATCCAGATTACCTGCTTAAATGGGAGTGGGCAACTTGTGGTCCTCCTTATTTTATTTTTTAACTTAAAATTCCAATCAGCCCTAATCGTTATAGCCAGAGGTGAGGCAGCATGCCGACCCCTGTACTGTGAGTACACTGAAGACAGAGACAGAAAATTGATATGGTGCAGATAACTCTCTCTTTCAAGTTAACTATAGGAGCAGAGGAGATAATAAGCTGTTGTAATTACTTTTTTTGGCTTTATGTTGCACTGCAAAAGCAATATAATCAGTAGGAACTGCTTTCTTTTATTGGTGCAATCCATATCTTAGGTCATTGTTTTATCAATTCAAAGTTGTTTAAAACAAGTAACAAAAAGCAATTGGAAAGTACCAAGCAAAACACATGAATTATTTTCCCCATATTGTAATTAGTGAACGGTTTACTTTCCCAAACTGAAAGTCAGCTGGCATGGTATAGTGATCTGGGCATTGGACTACAACTCTGGAAACCAGGGTTTGAATTTCCATTTGGCCATGGAAAATCAGTGGGTGACTTTGGGTGAGTCACATTCTCTCAGCCTCAGAGGAAGGTAAAGGCAAACTCCCTCTGAACAAATCTTACCTCTGAACAAACCTGCAATAGGGTTGCCTTAGGGTTGCCATAAACTGGAAATGACTTGAAGGCACACAACAACAAAGGAGTAAAAGGGGGAAAAATACTTCTTAAAAGTAATTTTACAAGCTCTGTTCAGGACAAAGGAAGGTGTCTGAGGCACAATTATAGAACTCCTGTGTGGAGCAAAAGAATAATAATGTTGACATGGCAATATTGTCTTATAACCATATTATTGCGTTATAACCATATTGGCCCCTAGAAAACTTGGGAGAGCCACCATAACACACACTCCTCAACTTTCCTCCTTTTTACTGACTCACCTTCCCTCCCTGCCCCAGGAAAGAAAGAAAGAAAGGTGTAAATGTTTGCAGCCTTACGATTCTGACTGCCTGGCTAGGTGCGTCTTCAGAGCACAGAATAGTGGCACACCTCTCACATAATGGTCCATCACACCAGTAGTGTTACTTCCTCATAGTTTGCACTAGGAGACAATGCCATGAGAAGAATCCCTGCCCCAAGCCACCCTTTGAAGCAATGCTTTAAAGGTAAAGCATCTTGGAGCTGGCAGCCTTCTCCTCTTGCGTCTCACTTCAGTCTTCACGGCTTGTTATTGTTGTGTGCCTCCAAATCATTTCTGACATTGCAACCTTAAGGCAACCCTATCGATGGGTTTTCCTGGCAAGATTTGTTCAGAAGGGGTTTGCCCTTGCCACCCTTGGGGGCTGAGAGAGTGTGACTTCCCCAAGGTCACCCAGAGGGCTTCCAAAGCTGAGCAGGGATTGTAGTCTTCACTTCCAGACTCCAACACTCAAGCCACTACCATCAATTTATATAACTGCACCAGTAGAGGTATAAGATCTTGGACTTAATTGTTAAGACTAAGAGCTATCTGACTGGAAAGAGGCTGGAATATCTATCTTTAGCACACTCATTTAGCATAGTACTCATACTCACATTTTAGCCCCTGTGGCAGGTAGTAAAAAGAGTCTGTGGGGAGCTACTACATAAACTGCATGTATTTATCTCCCATCAAGCATGAAGTAGGCATCAAATGTTTATGGGAAGCAGACTTGTTTAATGCCGCTCTCATGATCCCACCACATGCTGATTATCAGCAAGGCAAAAGCAAGCAAAATAGCAAAATGAAAGATTTTTCATTTAACAGAACATCCACCCATGCTTGTTGCATTTCTAAATGACATTTCACAAACAGTAACATAGCAAAGGGAGACTTTTTTTCTATCACACTCAGTATTTCTCAATCAGATCATCAAGCAGGGGAAATTTTCCTCCTACATCACATTTAGCATGCAAGAACAAAACATACACACAGAGATGGGGGGGGCAGAATTTGTGATGGTGTTATCTGCTACAGAAAATTGTTCTTAAATCTATAATTTGTTACATTTTTGCACTTCATGCTTAATATTTTCCTTGATGCAAAATTGTACTTCATTCAAGCTTTTGTCTGTACAAATGGTCTTACTCTGCTTCTCTTGATGACCACTGTGCCATTCATCGGCTTTCATCTGAGAAATCTTTCTGTTTTTGTAATTGCATGTTGCACTGGCGATTTTTACATCATTTAGCTCATACATAATTTCACCTTAGACACATTTATGTCTTTCTAATTACAAAGCAAGTTATCCTGTCTATGTCTCAAGTGCCAACTTGTCAGAGCCTGTATGGTTGCACAGGTGTTGCAGAGAAAAGGCAACATTTAGTGGCAAGAACAGCCATTTAAAAATTGCTGAATTTTAAATTATTGGAGGAGGGAGCATATACTATAGGAAATGTTTAAAGATTCATATTGGGATACTGAACAATAAACAAAGGCACCCAAAGTTCTGGCTTTAATATAGTTCAAAAATTAAGCATTTTAAGAGGTGGGATTAATCACACAGATTTAAGATCTAAACATGCAGCAAAATCAAGTAGTACAGCATGGGGTAGATATACAAAGCCACTGTTTAAACATCCTTCAGACACATGTCCATGTAATAGACATTTGTGTTAATTTCATGCAAGGTACTGCTAGTCAGGATCTTGCACATGCCTGATTAATATTCTATGCTTATATCCTTGGTAAAAAATGCTATATTCATTTCAATGGAATTTGATTCCCAGGAAATGAGCATGCAGTCAGTTTTGATCTATCTCAAAAGTAACAGCTCTCTTTTGTTTCAGGAGGCCTATCTTCCAGGTAAGCATGGCCATATGTAGCAGGGATGTGCAGAAAGTGGGGGAGCATTGGCCTTTCTAAAACTTCCAGAGACTGCCCAGCTTTCACTCTGCCAGAATGTGGCAGCAGAGAAAAGCCAGGTGCTTGGGGAGCACGCTTATTAAGCCAAATAATTTTCCTCTTAGTGTAATTCAGCTTTATGCTGCCCATAAACCTTGCTTTAATGAAAGCGTGGACAACTGCTAGGAGTTAGGGGGACTGTAGCTCTGTGTGGGACACTGGAAGTTTTCTGATTGTTTTCTCCTCCTGATTCACTTGCTCTCCCCTCCTTTTCTAGGATCTCAGAAGGTTGTGCCTCCACCTTCATTTTTTAAACTTTTTTAGGAGAAAGGGTCAAAATGCCTGTCCATCTTCAAATGGGCATGATGGTTAAATTCACCATGTCCCTCAGGGTGCTTTACACCTGGGACATTTTTTTTTTGAGCCAGCGTGATGTAGTGGTTCGACTGCGATCCTAGAGACCAGTGTTCAATTCCCATGGAAACCCACTAGGTGACCTTGGGCTCATCACAGACTCTCAGCCCTCAGAAAACCCCACAGTAGGTCTGCCTTAGGGTTGCTATAAGCTGGAAATGACTTGAAGGCACACAACAACAAGCCAACCAAAATTTGAGAATTGAGAAGCATTTTTAGTAATAAATAAATAAATTTGAGGGGATGTTGAGGGCCCTTGGAGGACTCTGAAACTTTCCTAGGGGCTGCATGCAGATCATACTTTTCCCATCCCTACTTTAAAGTAAATAGTTCATTTTTTTTCCTTCACCACACCACCAAATTTGGATGATAGGAGGTTCAGGGGCCACAATAAATTGTATGCAGCCATGCAGGCTACAGGCCACATGTTATTCAGCCTTGTGTTTGAACCTGCTGTTAAACAGTTGTTTATTTGCTAAGCTCACGTTATATGATTAGAAGTGTCCCCTCAACACACACATGCACACACACAAAATCACAAAAAATACAGTTCAAATTTGGACTTGTAACACCAGTCCACAACATTACAATGATATGTTCTGCATCTTTGAGGAAGCACCTCTCCATGTACTTAAAAAAAGAAAAGAAATCTTGTGACATGTCTGTTATATAAACCACAATGTGCAAACATTTGTGTGATGTGTAAATGTAGTTGATTATGACAGTTGCACATTTTTGTAGGTTAAAATTCTTATCTGGAAGAGATTCTAGCAGTTACAATTACTATGTCTTCCCCTTGGTGCCAGCATACTAAACAATTGGTAGAATACAGAAAAGAGAGCAGCCAAGATATGCTCCACAGTATAATGTAATTCAAACCTTAAAAAGGGAACAAAGAATAAACCAGTATTGTTCCAAGTCTTTCTTATGAGAGAGCAGAGTGAGTGAACTACCTTCAAGTTGGCCACTACATTTTGGGAGGAACATTTTCCCACAGTTATCACTGCATTTAGAGGAACTGAGGGGAATATTAATAAAGCACATTCCCTGCATTACCACACATGTTCCTATGGTCACAAACAGAAGAGAGGCTGACAGCTTTTAACAAGGGAGTCAGGGGAAATACGCAACTAGAGTAAACTGTACTGGAGTGAGGCTGCACAGTTGCAGCTAGTTACTTTGAACTTGAAAGAAAACAAAACAAGCAGTGCAAACCATCATAGTGTGTATCTATGTTTAGGTGTGTGTGTTGATAAGCCACTGCTACTCTGGTGTAAGAGCCTTCCAATCCTATATATGTTCAGCCCAATACAGGAGGGATGACATTCAAAAAAACAATAACAGCAAGAATGGAAACACTGCCACCAATCAGGAGCTGTTATAGTGACAACACCCACATACCACCCCTCTATGGAGGGAGGGAATGAACTTACCTCACCCCAGGACACCTGTCTGCATTGCTCCACTGTATAATGATTCAATTATCTCCTGTAATGCAGACAGAAAACAATCCTCCTGCTGCCTCTGAGTCTCCAGGTATCCCTGCGGGCAAAATTTTGGATCCCCTTTTGTCAAAAACTGAACATCACTGTTTCTGAGCACCATACCTGCATGGAGGAAAGTGAAGGCCCTACAGTGCAGCACCCACAGGGCCCCCTTGGCAGGAATCCTAAAGAAGCAAACAGTCCTGCTTGAGATAAGTACTGAAGACCAAGTTGGGTGGCTGGGGGAGACTCTTTAGCTAAACAGGAGAAACAAGATAGCCAAAGGCACATGCTGCAAGCAACACTCTTTAGTGACTCATTAGCCCAAAGGGCAGAGATGGGCAAACTTCCATCATGCAAAGTTCCCTATCTGCGAGCAAGCTTCTGCTGTTATCACTGACAAGATACAAGGGAGAATTTGCAGACATAGAACTGGGATATGCTGTGCAGTCAGGGAAGCTATTGCACTAGACTTTACTCCTAAGCAGACATGTCTAGAATCAAGCTATGTTCTGTATGCTTGCTGGGAAACCGTCTAAAGGCGTAAGCATCACACCATCCTACTGCCAATTTTTCCTTTGCTCATACCTATTCTAAACTTGGCTCCACCCATACCTTTTGTTCCACTTGCTACTAAACTTGTCCCCAAGACCCATTCCCAAGTTGGAATTCTGCCTGAACACTCCCTCCCCAGGTTTCTCACACTAGATAAATGGAGTTAGGAAACTGGAGATGTGAATATGGGCTTCATGTTAGGAGATCATGGCCTTTCTTGCCTTTTGAATTCCTGAAGGGAGTGGGGGAAGGAAAGTTAACTGTTTACAGTCCCACACCAGAAACATCAGAGAGAGTCGCATTCCCTAGAAAACAAAGACAATCAGGTGGAGGGAGCACTGTATAGATTGATGGTTTGGCTACCTGCGACCACCTACCCGACTAGGCAAACAATGGAGGGGCCAATGAATCTGACAGCATCAGGCTCCCTGCCATTTTCCCCACACTCTGAAATTCCATCTTAAGGTCAGATCAAACCAGCCTCCCAGCAAGAAAAGGGACAAATATGTGCGAAGTGAAAACCTTTATTGAACAACATCCAAGATGAAGTTGATCAAGGCAGTGGAGATCATGTAGCTCTCCTGATGTCACTGAACTACTACTTTCAGCATTCTTCACCATTTGGCTATGTTGGCTAGGGCTCCAGAGAGCTGATGGTCCAGTGGCATCTGGAGACCAATAGAATTCCCCATCCTGGAGTAGATCTTGGAAGGAAACATTATGTGTTTAGGGTTGCCAACCTCTGCAATTGGTTTGCCTCAAGCATGGAAATTGTTTTGGAGGGAGGGGTCCAACGTCATTTTCTTTCATTTGTAAGCCTCCCATTTCTCCCTCCATCACTTCTTCAACTTTTTCTTTACATACCCATACACACACACAAACAAAATTGTGAAGGAAGGAAAGGTAAGACAGTTGAGCAATGCCTTTTGACCTAGTAGTGGTAGGAGACATCTGGAAGCCTCATCCAGAACAAATATCCATAGAGTGGTCCTTGAAGCACTGCGAGGGACAAGATCTTGGAATACTCCAGTGATGCTGTAAACCACAAACCGTTATATTCTTATCCTACACCCTCCAACATTTCCAAAATTAAAACTGGGATACATGTGGGTAGGCAACATCAGGGTGTGGTCAAGTTGACAAAAGTTATTAATAAGGAAGAACAGATAAAATAGGAGAACCTGCAGCAGCTTGCTTTTGTCCGAGTTTACTCAGAAAGGCAAGATTCTGCCCCCTCCTCTCCTTCCTGCTGATTTAATTGAGCAGGAAAAAAATTGCAATTTGAGTTCAGTTTGCAGCAGCAGAATTAAGCTGAGAACAAAGCAGAAAGTGAGAGAAGGAGAGAGAAACTGGAACATTTTAAAAGCAGCTGAAAATGTGGGAGGGCAGAGGATTAATCAGGACAGTTGGAGTGTATACTGAAAATGTGTTTGTCAGTTCTATTTGTAATTTAATTATCATTCTCTCGCTTTTCAGTGAGCAAATAAAAACTTGGGAAGAGTCAGAACGTTACAATCAGTACCGATCAAAGAAAAAAGTTTCACATTTTTACATGCTAGCGACTTTTTAAATATCATTACGACGGGTTAATAATGGGATATTTTCCTGCTTAAAAAAAAAATTAAACTATAGAAACGCAGATGCCAGTGCCAAATGCAAATAATAATAGAATCTCAAGCGCCTGGAAGGGAATCCGTACACTAAAAATACCCCCTCTATAACAGGCAACGTTTCTGTAACGATCTCAGCGGCGGAGCGGCATCCCGCCGGAGCTTACTGGGCATCATGTGACTTCTACCCCTCAGGAAACCCCTGATTTGACGGTCAACAAGCAGCTCTTCTTACAGCGCCTAAGCAAGCCCTGGAGCGGAGCCTACAGCTTTCGCGTCCACAGATAGCGACGAAAGAAGGGCGGAAGTACACCATCGCTCCATGGACTACTCTAGCCTACCACAGCTAAGGTGCGGCGCCGTCGAAAGAGAAAGTAGCCAATCCAGGTAAAGCTTACTTAGTGGTGTCTGAAGCCACACCCATGGTGATCTGGGGCAAAGCGGGTTGTTTGCCAGTAGCAAGGATGGCGGTTCTAGCGGGGTTTGGGGCGATAGAGTAGGGCTTCCTGGGGGCGGCCCTCAAGTTGGCAAGGAAAGGCCCCGGGAACAGTTTTATGTCCTGGAGCCGAGAGGAGGGAGGCCGCGTCCGGTAAGCAACCCACAGGACCCTATGGGGAGGGGGGGGAGGAGAGCGGTTCCGTCACACCCTCTGCGCAGACCACTGAGCGCTGTTCCTGCCGAGTCCTCCCTCCTCGTGTCCCGCTCCGTCCCAGTTTCATGGGTTCCCGCGCCTTTTCCTCCTTTCGTCAGGATAAAGTTAAGGCCCGGCAAAAAAAGCGGGGAGAGCCGCTTGGCGGCGGCGGCGGCGGATACCCCTGCTTGGTTGTCTCGCCTCGTTGCTGTTTCCTAGTGTCCCTTGCAGGGTTGCCAGAGTGAAGACTGGCAATGCCTCCCGTACCTTTCGTGCGAGGAGCGGGAATTTCAGCAGGGACTGCGTGTCACCCAGCCAGTGAACAAGCGACACCTGCTGAAATCCCCGCTAAAGGTGCAGGAGCCCGCTCCCGTTTTCACGCGGGCAGCTTTGGGACTCCCTCCTTCCCGAGGTATGCGACCGTGGGGGCGGGCAGCACTCTAGGGCGGTGGACTTTTTTTTCCACTTAGTGAGGGTGTAGCCTGACGAAGGTGGAAGCCGGATCTCTAGGGCCCTGAATTTCGCGTCTACAGCGGGCTGCCTGGTCGAGGCGCTGTGCAGTAGGGAAGCCCCTGTGCCAGGCAGCCTCTTGCCGGGACGCGGCAACCGCGGGCCGCTCCCTCTGCGCCGCCCTCCTGCCAGGCCCGAGGGGAAGCGTCGGGACGGGCCAGGCGTTGCTCGCCGGGGCCCTTACGCCCTGTGGGCAAAGACCACGCTGCCCTGTGGCAGCCTTGTTCCCGCTAAAGCTCTGACACGGCTCCAGCAGAAGTCTGTAGCTTCTGTGCCCTCTGGCTGGTCTGTTACATCACAGTCTTCCCAGGAGCCAGAGGTTAGAAACCACATCAGCTGGTTCACGCCCCATAGCCGCATGACAAGAGCATGGTGACATTGTGATCTCTGTCAAAGATGCTTTGCGCCTAGGCTTAAATGTACTACCGTGCATTGGATTGAGATTTTTGCAAGAGGATAATGTTGGACGGGAAGCGGGAAAAGGGGAGGATACATCACAGAAGAATTGATTCAATCAAGGAGGCCGTGACTGAGTTTGCAAGACCTGAGCAGGGCGGTTGATAACCGAGTGCTGTAGAAGTGCCTCATTCATAGGGTGGTTGTAAGTGGAAGCTAATTTGGTAGCAGTTAACAACAACGAGGATTGCATGATAGTAATGTGCCCCTCGGTGCCTTGAGCTAGTTTGCTTTTGTGGACAGTTTAAATATTTTGTTTTTAAAACCTATTTTTATCAAGTGTTGTATAGATATTAGAGTATCATTTTCCTGCTGAACATATTTAGGTTGTTTGAATACCTTCCACTCTCATTCATCTGAGTAGCTGACACTTTAAAATCTGTGTAGTGGGTTGTTTAATTGTACTGATTAGTGAGCGCTGCTATGTCTAATCCACATTATAGCTGATTTCATAGTCTGCATAGTTGCCAATACAATTAGTAGGTAATACCAAGCTAGTCCTGAGCAGCTTGTTTTGGTTTTTGTGATCTGTTAGACGCATAATAGAGCAGCAGTCAGCAAAGTGCAGGCTTGCACAGTCTACTTAGTATTTTTGCTAGAATGCCAAGATCCACCAGCAGGCACCCAGCCGTCAAGTGCTGTACACTTAGAATCAAAGAATTTGGAAGCCAGGAATTTTTTTTGAGCACGGAGACTGAATGCTGCTCACATTCCGTATCAAACATGCATTCCCAGTTGCCCCAGACTTCCTTCGTTTCAGCAATGTAATGGGAATGGGTCAGTTTTGTTGCTACTTTTGTTAAACTGTTGGAAGCCAGAGATGTTTGCTGTTCTGTTGCACTCACTGAGATCCACCAGTAGATCAACTATTACCTTCTTCTTGCCCCCATTGTAATACATTTGGGGTCTTAGTGGCAGAAAGACTAATCTCAGTGGAAATGTTCTTGTGGCATGTCGAGAGCATTTTCTTTTTGCAGTGGCAATCCCATGCTGGATCGAACCATTCAGATGGTTTTCTTTTTATCTCCTTGGAGAAGCCTTTTCTCCTCCTGGCATACCTATTACTTAAGTGACTGTTACTTGGCACTCTCCTGTGGCTGCCTTCTGACTGTGAGCAGTGTTGCTTTAAAAAGATGACTTGAAATGTCACATGAAGTACAACTGCTGAGATAATATCTTGAAATGATATACCTTGATATTATGAATAAAATAATAAACAGTTTTTTTGACCTCATGGACTAGAGGGGAGCTATACAGTTTCTTTGGTTCAGGGAATTTTATGACTAGTTTTTATTTGCTACATATTGCAAGGAATTTAGAACCATGTTAGGCTGCAGTCCTGTGCATGCTTACTTGGGACTATGATCTAGTGAACACCTGGGAATTACTTCTGTGGGGGCATGCTGATAATATTGCACATGCTGCAAGGCCACTGTGCTACCGATGAGGCTGAGAGAGAATGATCTCCCCAGTGAGAAATACTAGCTGACAGAAGGATTTGAACCTATGTTTCTCACATCCAAAGCCAAGACTTGACATGATACGAATTTGCTGGCAGACTTTATCCCTTCCATCTAGAAATTCCAGATGCCATTGATATGAGTGTCATAAGTACATGATGAATGCAAAATTAAATGAATAAGATTTATCTTTTAATCTTTCATAAGGACTTATTCAGACTGTGTTGTAGAGATGGCTCCTCAGCATCTGATTAAAAGATCCTAAGACTGTAGATCAGGGATAAGGAAAGTGTTGCCTCCCAGATGTTGCTGGATTGCAACTCCCATAATCTCAGCACTGGCTTTGTTAGCTAGAGCATCACACATCTTCCAGCTCTTCTGTAAGTGACCTAATGTTCTCCTTGCAGTTGTACAATGGATCTGTCAGTTAGCTTACTGAAGATTGTCATAGATTTACTCAGTGAAGTGTGGTTGTGAGTTGGATTCCCCAGGAAGTGAGCATGTTATTTTTTAAAAAGCAGCACTGATATCAGTACTGCAAGAATAGAGTATTGATTCCCTTTGCAGCCTTTAGCAAAAATCTGGCTTTAGTTACTTACTCTCACCTATCTGTGTGAGTGTAAAATGCTGTCTGTGTGCTAACATCCTACTTCCTTGTGTGTGTTCCAACTGTGTTCTGCAGCAGAGATAGTGATTCAGTTTTGGGGTGAAAAAAGCATATACACATATCCTTAAATGGAAAGGAGTAGGCAAATGTGCAGTAGCTTATTTCTCAGTAGCTGCTGAACTTGCTTGAACTGAAGGATTTGCTAAATATAATTGGGCAGAATCTTGCCAGTTTGTCAGATTGCGGTGTCTGCTCTTGTCTAATTAGCATGCATAGTTCTGAAGGAAGTGGTCTGTGAGCAAACACTTCTTAAACTCGTCGTTCCTCTTGGCTCGTACCATCTCTGGCCATAGGCCATAAATAGATATGTTGGCTCTTTTACAACATATATCTAGTCCCTGATATATGAATTGGAATAACATTCTGCTTCCTTTGAGCACATGTGCAGGTCTACCAACTTTTTGAATTCCTAGCTAAAAAAGCATTTTCATATAGCCCTGTTTGGATTATCTTTTTTAAAAACAACAACGTGGACCCTTGATTCTGACCTTTTACCTTTTATCTATTTTGCCCCCTAGGTATAACTAAATTAAATGGATTTTCAGGAGTAGCAGGTTTGTACATGGAGTTACTGTTGAACAACCCAGTTCTTAAATCAGTTTTTGATTTATAATTGGTAGTGGTTTGAGTGTAGGACTAGGATTCTGGGAGATCAGGATTCAAATCCCTGCTTGACCATGGAAACCCAATGTGTAACCTTGGGCAGGTCACACACACTCTGAAAGCAATGGGAAACCCTGCCAAACAAATCTCGCCAAAAAACCCCTGTGGTTGGTTCAGTTCACGTTAGTGTTGTCATACGTCAGAAATAACTTGAAGGCACACAACAACAATCCAAATAACTTTTGAAGTATCTAAGCCCTGTTGAAAACAATGGGAGGGAAGTACAAAGAGGTTCTAGGTAGATTTACACAGAAGCAAATTCTTGAGGCTGTAATCCTAATCATACTTACTAGGGAAAAAGTTCCATGGAACTCAGTAGGACAGAGTGAAGCCTGTTTAGCATTGGCTTATTGGGTTGCAATTCTGAGCTATCTGATTGGGAAGTAAAGATGTTCACAATCAAGTTGCAGCGTTCATCATGATGAAATTCCATCATGCTTCCCCCATGGAATGTCATTGATCACACTTTATTGGTTGCTGCAGTGTGCCAATAATGGCTGTCACTATATGTTTGTTGGTATATGCACGTAAACATGCTGTATCTATTTATCTACCTGTGTTCCTGATCTTTATAGTCAACTGGTAATTACCTTTGTATCCTTGTGTTTTTAGTAAGTTTGAAAATGTTATATCTAGAAATTCACCTAGGGAGATGATAGGCTCTCTTTGTCTGGACATCTTCAAAAAGAAGCTGGACAGCCACCTGCTGGGGATGCTGTAGCTGGAGTTCCTGCACTGAGTAAATTCAAAGGCCTATGGGGTCCCTCCCCGCTGTGTGATTCTATAATAAGATGTGAATATACTCAGTAAAGTTATAATTAGTATGATTTTGAAATAGAGGGAGGAGTATAAAATAAAGTGTTGTAAAACCTATGCTATTTTTGTTGTCTTGTCCTTGTGTCATATTTTTTCCCTCCCTTTTGTATGATTAGTATGGCAACTATATGGGTTTTGGGGGGAAATCTTGTAACTGTTCTAGAAACTGGCATTGCTCTAGTAGTAGATCTCACATATTAATTGACAATTAACTTTATTTCAGAATATCTGAGCAAGTTTTAAATCAGTGTTTTCTACAGTATATTGATATTTTCCATAAGCAGGAAGACGTGCATATGTATAATTATGACAAATAGATTAAATAGTGACCCGCTGACTCACAGCTTATGCTTGAGACAAGCCATTCAAAATATCCATTTGTTTACTGAACGGTACAATCGAAGCTCTGATTCAAAGAGTGGGTAGCCACATATGCCAAATAGTCATGTAAACTGACCAGTTGTTATGGATAGGCCATTTTCATCTCTCTCCTTGTATTTCTCCCCTCCTACCTTTGTCCAAGTTCCCTGTTGCTTTGTTATTCCAGTGACTTGGTTGTTGCATTCTGTGTGCATTTGTTCAACTCTGCAGAACTATTTAGCAATGGCTTTCTCTGGGTTCACTCTGTTCTCTAGAGCAGGGGTGGCCCTGGGAACCCCTAAGGGCAGCCCCTGCAAAGCCTCTAGGCCCCATAATAAAAAAAAAATTGGGGCGAATTTTTGGGCAATCTTTTGCTGGACCAACTTCTACCCCCAGTTATCCACAAACACAGTGACCTGCTTCCCTAACCTCACAGAATCTCCCCCCACCCAAAAAATGAAAAATGTTGGATCAAATAAAGGTGGAAATGATATTACTTCTCTTCTGGTGCACCTGAAATGCACCTGAGTGTGCTGGTGTAGCCTGCTGGACAGGCATGGAGAGGAGAATGACCCCACCTCCTCTGCAGTTGCCCATCTTTGTTCTAGAGGCTAGTTTTGAGGCCAGGCCAGAAGTGTAATTTTGACAAACAACTTGACCTCTCACAAGTTGGCACTATCTAGTCATAATGATGTCACAATAGGGGAGCATCCAGATTCAGGCATGGTATTGATTAGAACTATGTATATATGTTCACGTATCATTAGCATTCACTGATTCTTTTTGCTATCGTCACTGTGCTTCGGGATGTGCAAGTCTATCAGCTTTGGTGTCACTGAAGTTCTCGTATTTCCAGTGTCAAGACTGTTCTGATGCAGGTTAATATTGGATTTTCCATAAGCATTTCTCACAATGGATCCTTTTTGTGTGTGTCTTTTTCAGATGGGTGCATTTTCCTGATGGCGAAAAGGCATTTATGTGCATTTTTTCAAAGGGGGTGTACTTTTCCAGTTTTTTCCCCCCTCTCAAACAGCTGTATTTTTTGTGGAGGGGGGAGTTGTGAATCACATCATGTGTATGGCACATTGTTTTCTGGTTCATGTTTGGTTCTGGGATATGAAGTTCAGGTAATATTTCATTAAAATGCAAATCCAACAAATTTCCCATCCAGCCCTATCTTCAATGAGTGTTCCATTGTTCTCTGGTGAAGGAAGGTAAGATGTGTGGCCCTAGACTTCTCTTCACTTTGGAACTGGGGAGAGGAAGATGTAGTGAGCTTGCCCTTTGCCACCAAGCAGGTGGATATCACTGGTATTACTACTGTTTTTTATTATTTTTTGTATCCCTCTTTTTCCCAACCCTGGGAAAGAAGAGGGCTTAAAAACTTAAAACAGGCACGGCAAAAAGTATACATTATATACAAGTTTAAAATTAAACTGTCAGTAGAATTAAAAGTGTGCCCATTTAAAAAAATAAAGTGGAGTTTTAGAGTCATTGTTAGTATCATGGCCAAATGTTATCAGCTGCCCAGTGGCACAGAAAGGTTTAATTTGTATTTTGTGTGTCCTGTGGGATAGATTCACTTTAGCTTGGCAGTACAAAGTTAAGAAGAGACTGAAGGAGGAAAATGGACCTGGGAAGTAAACTTTCCTTTTAGTAATATGCTCAATCAGTTCCTACCTATTGGGCTGAGAGGTGGGTCAAACCTGCATGCTTCAGTTTCTGTTGTTTGGTTCTGCACTATATGAAAGTGACCTATTTTCTACAACCCTTGCTGTGGATGGGAGTTGCACCTGAACTCAGGGACCCTGTTTAGCCAGCCATAGGAATGTGGAGTAGTTGGACAGGCATGAAGGGGAGAATGACCCCCACCTCTTCTGCAGTTGCCCGTCCCTGTTCTAGACACTAGTTTTGAGGCCAGGCCAGAAGTATAAATTTGTTCCTTAGGGGCCTGATTCTTCCACTGGCTGTAAGGGGATGGTGAACCCCATCAGCTAAAGGACTGTGATATTTCCTCTGCTGTGGATCACCTGCTGCATCATTTACTATCAATAAAGTTTATATTAGAACAGTGATGTATGTCAGTTTTTCATGCCATATGAAATATTGGGCAGGCCTGAAACAGCAGCCAGTTCCAGCTCAGGACAGAAGGGGATTGTTGCTAGCATTGCCCTGTGCTTGGAAATATCAAACTACTGGGAATCCTCCAACAGTGGAGATGGCTGCTTTGGTGTTGGGTGTCAGGAGGCACACTGTGTGTCTCCAGCATCAAAATAAGTATCAGGCTTTTGTTCCAGAGCTAAAGGACGGTCTTTGTTGTTTTGGTGTTGAGTTGTACCTGTGCTCAGAGTACCTGCTTGCGCATTCACAGATCAAGGGGGAATGCTTGGTCCTGTTATCCTCAAGCTTCCGATACCATGGCTAGCCAAAATTTGTGGAACACGTTGCCTAAAATTTTACATACAACATGTAAAAACTGGGTGTTAAAGTACATCCTGTACTTTGGTTTCCTGTACTATTTCCTTTTAAATGAGACTTTGTTCAGTGCTTTAACTTGATTAAAATTTAGTTAGTCTGCCTAAAGCTAGATTAGATTTACTTGAGGGCCAAATCCAGCCTGCAGATCATCAGTTGGCCTTCTCTGATTTAATGAGTTATACTGATAGCATGGTAAATGCACACAACTGGAGGCTTTCCTAGAATGTTATATTTATAAAAAGATTTAGGGAAATGACATAATTAAGGGGAAGGCAAATTCTCCACCAGCCCTCTATGGAGTGGATGATCCTGGTGCCCTCAACTAATGCCATTGGGTCCAAGGCTGATATACTGGTTATAGCTTCTGCAACCATCACTTTGGGAAACTGTTTTTTTGCTTTGCTGCTCCATTCTCCTTACAGGAAAGACAGACAAGGAGCAAAGTACTCTGAGGCCTCTGCTTGTAGGCACCAGTTGTATCCTGAGATGGGTGTTCGGCCAACACGTGTATGCTTTGACTCAGAGAGGAAGGGTCTGTGTGGAGCTTAGGAAGGTGCTTGGCTTGAGGCAAAAGCTTCTGTGGGCTGGGGTCTGTTTCTTCGCAGGCTGGAGGTCCCCTCCGCAGTCCAGGGAGAATGATGACACATGAGTAAATCTAATCCTTTGTGTGAGCAAATCAATTCCAGGTAACCTGAGGGTGTAGCGACTGGCTAAAGTGTCCTGTGTTCCTTGCATTTATTTATTTAGCTGGTTGCTGCTCATTTACTTCAAGCTGTGTAAAGGGAGATTTTTTGTCAAAAGCCAAGGAAAATGATAAATGGAATGGTTGAAACTGCTTGTTGTCTGCCATAGGTGTTGAAGGTAACATTTCAGATGCTGGGACTCAAATGTCATCAAAAGGCATGGCTTGATTTCAAGATCACATTTCAGAGACAGAATGTCTTACTGCAGTGCAGGCTGTGTTCCTGCCCTGCACAGCTGCCTTGCCTCTTGACCTTCTCCATCAGTGCTGGGTCAAGAGGCACAGAACTGAGCCACTGCTGCTAGGAGCCAAGATTGTGCTGAGTGTCTGTCCTGTTTTTTGTTTTCCCTACAGGGCTTTGCAGCAGCTTTTCAAACAAAGTACTTTTTGATTCTATGAGTTGTCAGTGTTAAGTTTTTCAGAGGGGATTCCTGCTGTTTTGCATTTTTCTTCAAACAAACATGCAGAGCGCTGCCTGCTCCCCAATTCTCCAATAGGTATCCTTGATTTAAAGGCAAAACATGAAGTTGTTCAGCAAGGCTTGGTTTATGTAAGAATGCTTCCTTTCATGTAGCAGCCACCTTCTGATGCCTAACTGGGTTGCCAGGGCAAGCTGAGCTAGAGAGAATCCTTTTCGTCCTGTGCTCTCATCATCCACAAGGGTCATGGAGTGAATATCAGGGGTGCAGTTCAGACTGAAGGCAGACTTGAAGGATATGCCAGGTTGAAGGAGGGAAGATAAAATGAATTGTCATGGGATGCCTTGTTTTTTGTTAGCACCATATTCTGAAAAATAAAATAAAATATTTCATCATGAAATGCTTAATTTTTGCACACTAAATAAATAATGTGTGTTAAGTTTCCGCATACTATTTGATTATTTTGTATAACTTATTCCACGTTTGTATCATTTGTTCTGCTAAAGGATAATGTACCATGCTCCTGGATTGTTATGAATCCTGCTTTGTATCCCTTGCTCCCTTGACAATCCTGGTTTCAAGTATAAATGAAGTTTTCAAGAGTTACGTCAAATATCTGAAGGCATGGAAAAGGGATGATACTAACTGTGCCTTGTTGGCATCTCAGGACTTTGACTTTTTCTAGCTGGTGCCTATGATATTGAACGTATTAGGCTTCTTGCTTGAAGGTGTTTTACATTCTGCAGTCCTTAATGACAAATTTATTGATTTCATATGATTTTTTTAAAGTTTTTTGAATGGTTGTCAAAGAAGAAAAAAGAATAGTGCACAACACATTTGGAAATAAATGGATGCACCTATTTGGGCTGGAGCTGTGCCTAGGGGTCAATGTGTGTAGCTAGCACAGGTCTGCCTTGCTTGTGAAAATAAAGACTTGCCTTGTTACTCAGAGATACATCATTCTAATGGAATTGAGTATCAGTAGAAAGACCTAACTCAGACTCTGACATCTTGCAAACTACAGTAGCTCAGGCAGAGTGTGATTGGAATTTAACCTAGATAAGTCAAACAATACAAGTGAGAAAAAATAACTTTCCTGATAGACTCAGTTAATTCCAGCCATGTTGAAGTGTGAGTTGCTGAGGATCTAAAACTTTTCTGTAGACCTTCTAACCTGGACAGTTGTGAGTCAGACTTGCACCTACGCCTGTAGTGCTGTCACCTTGTGAAAGAGAATTTCTAGTGCTTTTCAGAAAATTGAAGAGTTATGACTACAGTTTCTGTTAGAGATTATCAAGCCAGGAACTTGGGTAGAGATAAAAATGGAATGCAAGTGGTTGTCTGTGACAGCTAGCTCTCTCTTTTTTTAAATTTTTTTTTATTGATTATAAAGAAAACAAAAGAACAAAAAAGAAAAACACCATGTGATACACATAACAGTGAAAAAAGGAAATTTCAGCAAAAACAAGCTTACATTATTATTTCTCTCCAATTCCATTACAATCATATACTTATTCAGCGTATTCTATATCATACTGCTTATATACTTTTGTTACCTATATCTAAATCTCATTCTCATTATACTCATTATTATTATAATAATTTCATTCTTAACTCTATACTTTTCCATTACATTTAATCTATTATAAATATGATCTTATTACCAAACATATCAAACTATTCCTAAAAGTAAACCCACATCCCAGAGCCCCTTATGTTTCAACTTACTCCACCTTCCAGAATTGTAATTCTTCTTGTGGAGGTATGACACCTTCCTCTTTTATTAAAACCTTTTCCACAAATATCTTCCATATTGCTTCAAAATCATTCCCCTTCATTATTCCTTTTTTGGCCTAATTTGACATGTTAACTTATCATTGATCGCAATTTTCCACGCTTCTTTATACCAATCCTCTCTTTGAAAATCTCTATGAATTTTCCATTTTCTCGATATAATTAATCTTGCTGCAGTTAATAAGTTTGTAATTAAATCCTTCATTGCCTGGGTACAATTAACCTTATCAAATATAGATAATAATGCTATACCTGGACATTTGTAAATCAATTTCAGTTATGTCTTTTATCTCTTTAAACACCCTTTGCCAAAATTTCTGTACACCTTCACAATTCCACCACATATGAATATATGTACCAATCTCTTAATAACCCCTCCAATACAACCTTGAATAATTCTTATTTATATCGTTTAACCTTACTGGTGTTAGGTACCATCTCCAAACCAATTTATAATAGTTCTCTTTTATCCTTACGGACAAGTTTTTTTTAAATGACACTGATTCCAAATTTTTCCCCAGTCTTGAATATCTATTTTTTGTGCTAGTTCTTCCTCCCATATTTTTCTAAGATATTCATCTTCATATTTTGCCAACATTTTGTTTATTTCACTTGTGGTACCCTTCAATATTTCATTTTCCTCCATACCTTCTCTTTGTATAATCGTTTGTTCAAATTTAGTATATTCTCTGAAACCTTTATTATTCCTTTTCCAATTCCTTGTCCACTGCTCTAGCTATATATATTTAAACCACGATGTCTTAGTATCCTGTAATCTCTCCTTTATTTTATCTTTATTCGTCATTATATTCATCCGATTTTTTAAGTTATTTATTCTCTGCTTCTTTAATTCCTTCTCTACTTCACCTCTCAAATTCATTGGAAATCTTGCCATCATCACTATAGGAGTCAATGGTGAAGTAGCCGGCATTAATTTTTCCTTTTTTTACTTCCTGATTTCTAATATATTTTTCAGAAAGAGGTTTTCTATTTTTTCCATCTCTATCTTGACAGGATTCCAAATAAACAAACAAACAAATAAAAATCTCTAATCTCTTCTCAATTTCTGTTGTTCCCATCTCTAACCAATTTAAATCCCCTTTTCCTAGAACTCCATCTATGATATATCTCAACTGATTTGCATTATGATACCATTTTAGATTTGGTAGGCCCAATTTACTTTCTTTTTGGGATTTGTACCAAAATTTCTTATTAATCCTCACTCTCTTATTCCCAACAGCTAGCTCTCTCACATGCCTTCTGGATGACATTTGAGCCTGCCATCTTTGCAGGACCTGATGAAATCTGACTTTTTACTTAGAGGATGAGCTTGGCAGTTCTAGGTGTGCAAGAACGCATACCAAATACTAAGGGATTAATCATACTCCAATCTACGTGAAATTCCATACTGCCCTCGGAACTGGCCTTTTCAGCGTTTAGACTGATGAGTCCTAGTTAATGGTGGGTTGGATGAATTGCCGAAAGTTAGACAGGTGTGGGTTTATCTCTTGCCTTTTTTTTTTAATGCCTGGATCTGTTGTGGTCTTGAATTCTCCACAGTGGTTCTTTCAAAGTGTGGAGGAAAAGAGTAACTGCTATCATTTTTGTTTCCACAGATGGTGTAACTAAAGTACACTAACTAAGCTTCACACCATATCTGGAAGAGGACGTCTCACGAAGTGGTACTTCTGATCTCCTGGGCATGCTCTGTGTGCTGAGCAACCATGGACCCCAAGGAGAAGGTAGGTAGACTTTTGGATCATGTCTTACTTCTTGCACTTCTTTGGAGAATACGTCTGTGGCAGATGTGATTGGAGTTTAAGGCTTGATAAGTCTACAGCTTTTTGAGTTCCCTTCACACTCTCAGTCATTGTAATCTATACTGGAAATATACTAGAAAGCCCCATAATTAGTTTTTGTATCTAGCTTGAAGGAAATAATATACTAGAAAAGTAGAATACCTGAAGATGACAGCATTACTTTGTGATACTGTGGAGTCTTTCTACACATGGATTTGCCTGGCAACATCTGTGTAGAATGTGAATGGCCATCTTGTGGCCTTCAGTGTGTTTTGAACATCCACCCTAGAGGGCAGAGCAAACATTTTTATTGCTGTCACTAAAGCATCTCAGAGGGGTGGGGGTGTGACAGCAGCAGCATTGTTGTTGCAGAGCTGATAACAGTTGCAGAAGACCGGATAGGGACATGTGAATGTGAGTGAGTATAAATCCAAAGACATTTGGGCTGTATGTAGGAATTTGACAGTGCTACTACATCTAACTCAGTTTGGTGGTAGAGATATTTTCATTTTGTGTCATGATGGATATGTGGCTGGAAAAGAAACATAGGGAGACATGGCAAAGTAGCAGAGAAGCTGATGGGTGAAAAGAACCAGATGAAAGTATTCAGTTTACAAACTTCATCCTGAATTTATTACTCCAAAAGATAGCCAGTGAGGGTTTTGTTACTGGCAGTAGATTCTGAAAATAGGAATTAGGTGAAAGTATTTGTCTGAGAGTGCATTTGGGAATTAAAAGTTGACTCATGATGCTGTCTCCATGGCTTCTCGGCATGTATCTTTTCTGCAAGATTGATTTATTTGGAATGTTGGTAGGAGGAGTAGGACTATGGCACCCTCTGCTTGGCTTTTATATTTTGTTTGCTATGTCATAGTGCCCCAAACGTGCACCTTATTAGGACACTTTATCTGGTCTGTGTGGATTGCGCAAACTATAGAAGAGCACAGTTTCTAGGTCTGGTTTTGCAAGTGCTGGGTAGGAGGAAAGGTGCATGGACAGGAGCATGAAAGCAAGCCTCTTATCAGATGTGTTAGATCTGGTTTGTCATTACTCTCTTGAAAAAGATGGCTTATCTCTGATTAACTTATCTTCCATCCGTTCTTAGTTAAAGAAGGAATATGAGTGCCGAATTATCTTAATGTCCCATGGCATGGTTTCTTTTTAAAATGAGATGTTGGCTGAGCTTCTGGATTGGAAAGCATATCACACATATGTAATTACAATGATGTCTTTTCCAACCCCCTCACCCCCACCCTTTTTCTGCAGCAATTCCAACATGGGAATTTCCTGGCTGGCAGAGAGCAAGGGAGAGCAACTGAGGAGCATTTAACCATTTTCCTGTAGCAGGATGCAGAGCAATAGCATCATCCTCAGGGACTTCCAGAGGACCTGTTGGAGATCCTGGAGAATGCCTTTCACCATTCATCCAGCCTCAGGAACATAGTTGGGTGCTCCTCCACATTCTCTTTTCTCTCACCACCGGCCAGGAAATGCCCGTGTTTGGTGGGAGAGACTACAGCAGAGAAAAGGTATGGTTCTGGGGGAGGATTTTGGTTGTTGTGTGGTTGCTACAGATTTCCAAACTCTGTAAAGATCAAAAAAGTGAGTTATGATAGTGTAAGTTAGACTGGTGCCATTGTAACTCACAAGCTGATGCAAACCATTATTTGGCAACTGCAGTTGTGTGATGATGGAAGGCATTCACTAGGGCAATGGGAGAATGTGAGGGAGTGAGTGGGGAGAGGAGAATACAAATTAATACCTGTGAGGGTAATACCTCTCTCCTGGGAGTGTGTCTGTGTGTTCTTTTGCAGTAGTGAGAGAGCTGGGGACAGTCTAAAGAGGATCTGGCTACGGCAGTTGTTTCTGTCCCTTTTCTTCAGAATATTCTCCCTCTTTGCACAATAAGCTGAGTGTCATTTGCTGTCAAACTGGACAGGGCAGTAAGAATGCAGTAAGCAGTAAGAAATTCAGTGGCAAGCTGACTCCGCTGAAGGTGATGAAGAACTGTGAGATGCAGGATCACCAAACAGAGGTGCCTTTTGTTCCCTTATGGTTCCTGGACAACTGATACAATCAACATAAATGGGAGTGACAAGTGTGTGGAAATTCAGATGTTGTCAGACTGCAGCTTCTATCCTCCTCGCCAGCATCTAGGAATGATGCTGGGCGCTATGGTCTGACAACATCTGGAGGGCCACATATTTCCCTCTGCTGCTCTATAGCTCCTCCTCCTAAAGGAACCTTGAAATCTTGCTTCACAGAGTATAGATCAGAGGTGTATCTAGGATGGGGCAAGTAGGGTACATGCCCTGGGCGCCAATGACAGGGGGACGCAAAAAAGCAGTGCCGGAAGCAACACAGGAGGAGGAGAAGGCAGTGGTGGTGGCAGCCTTGGAGGTAGCGGCACAATTTCGACACTTGCCCTAGGCACTGTTTATGCTAGATATGCCTCTGGTGTAGATGCAGATGATGGTTTTACCATACTCATAGCATGCACGTCTAAAGCAGCCCTTCCCAAGGTAGCACTCTCTCAATATGTTAGACTACAATTCCCATCAGCTCAGCATTAGCCATGTTGGCTTGGAATGGTGGAAGTTGTACTCTTAACGCATCTGGAAGTACATCTGGTTTGGGGAGGACTGATTTAAAGTAAGGTAAAAGCCTGCTTGCCAGTTGTCAGGCTGGTACAGGTGCTGAGTTGCCACAGAGCAATAGAGCTTGGCTTGGACTGTTTTGCCGTTTGTATAGGCTTAGAATCTACACTAGACTCAGAATCTGTTCAGTAGAGTGTGAATGCATATGTGCATTTACTGCTATTGTGTGGCTTCTTACTTTGAAGTCTTGGGCGATGTGAAAAAAATGCAGTAGTACATTATTTCTGTCTGGATAGTTGACACATTGTGCCACTGAATTTTGGAGTTCTTCTGCCCTGCTAACCTAAGAGGAGTAGAGGCGACATTCCAACACAGATAACCAAGCTGGCAATTAAAGGCTGAATGACCTACTTTGGTATTGATCAGTAGGAGACATGTGGAACTTAGTGTTTGTAGGAATGTTTTCATGACCTCAGACTATGGTGTGGCTTGTGTGATTGTTTCTGAACCACTGAAATGTAAAAACACTTTATGCCGTTGCATAGTATGGAGCAAGTACTTATGAAGACAGAAGTCAATTGCTATTACTTGGGTCAGCAGTAACCATATTCATGAAACTGTACTCTCAACCTGAATGGCTGCCTCATCCTTAACAAAATAATTGCGTTTTCTGCAGTAAAAATAGCAACTGTGAATGATAAATTTGTTTCATTATATGTACAATGGACCCTCAATATGTGCAGGTGTTTGGGTCCACAGCCCCCCCCCCCAACCATAGCAAAAAATGAAAATGATCATGTCCTATATTATTAAATGGTGGTGATATGTGTGCAGATGCTTCAGCATGTCCTTGTTCATGTTGCTGCCGTTTTATGTATGGGAAATTATATGCAATTATATATTGAGTTTAGGTAGGCTCTTCACTTGTTTTCTTTCCACTGAATACCTTCTATGATTTTTCTTACTGCCTTGTATTGACAGCCTTTGCATATCACAACAAGCCTTGGTTTGTTTGGTTGAAATTTGACATCTTGTGATGTTGAAATCCACTTCTGCTGACAAGCCATGGTTTGCTAACCAGACACAAAGCACAGTCTGAATCCACAGCTTATTGTTGGCGTATGAATTGTGGCTTGTTCAAATTTTGGCTTGTTGTGACATCTGGACCTCAAACTGTAACTTATTTCCCCAGCTGCTCACCCTGAAACAAAAGCTGTCAAAAAGGACATAAGACAACCAGAAATGGATCAGATAAGTTCTAGCTTTTGCTTTTCATTTTGTGAACGTATTTGTTGACTGCTGCCCTCAACATTCAGTTTGAAGCCTTTGAGCTGCCATTCAGTTGGCAAATCTTTGTGTGAACTTGACTGCTTCAGCCTTCAGATTGGGGCTCCTGTGGCTAATGATTCTCTTATTCACTCCCTCAAATAATAATAAACATTCTTCCACATGGAAAACAATGCCTGGGAGAAGGTTTCTTGGGGAGAAGATTTAACTTTGGCATTCTTGTTTTCAGTGACTTTGGAGTCTTTTCCAAAGGAGAACTGTCCAGTCCCATGAGCTCTTAGTTACAGTCTGAAGTGGTACCACCCAAATAACAACTTACCACCTCAGTGAGTTGCTCCTCTTGTCCCACTGGAGATGGGGGTGGGGAGGGTGGAGTCCTTCTATTCCTTTTTAGCATTTTGTTTCTTACTTAGTATTGCTGTAGTATTGTTTCTTAGTTAGTATTTAAAATGCATTTTAAAATGTGAGATTTAGGTTTTCACGTGGTGTGGACCACGCAGATAATAAAAGAAGATGCAGGTGGTATTTGGGGGTGGTTTACAAGCCCTCCTGTTTTGCACCTGCTGTGTCACTGCAGAGCCTGAGATTTTGAAAGATACCAGGTCTTTAGCTTGTGGCATGCACACAAATACATTGCCAACTGTGGCTGAGAATAATTATTTCTCAGATGTGGCATGACCTGGCACCCAATCTTGGCTAAGAGCCATATATGGAAGAACAAGAGAGCAAAAATCCTGAGAGTTCAGCCAGAAATCTCTAAAATTCAGTTTAATAGTCTAGTTATCTGTTCATTTTAGAGTCTGTTATTTTTCCCTCATCCATGTAGCATACTTTGTAGTCTGAAGGGGGAGAAACGGTGTCTTCTTTTGGATGTGTACACCAAGTGCAACAGGAATGGGCAAATTGTGACTCTCGGGCTTTTTTCGGAAGCTCCCACCCTCCCCCAAAGCTGCTCCCACAATTTTATTTTTACGGGGGAGGCTTTTTCCCCCTGGAAGCCTCCAAGGGGGTAGTTTTGCAGTAAATCTCCCTCTCAATGGAACCAGAAGTCAATAGCTGACCACTGGTTTTGACTCGCCCTCCTTCTCAAGTATTCGCAGAGCTAATGTGGCCATGATATGTCTTGAGGGAGGAAAATTGTCGTGGGCTCCTGGAGCTTACCTTGTCGTAAGAAAGACATAGTTAGCAAGTTCTGTCTTGTCTGTCTTAACCATGATGCTATGGTATTTTTTAGTGAGACAATGGGATTTTATTTCCTGTTTAGAATCATGTCTTCATGTTAAGATGTGTATTTTCTCAGGTCTTTTCATGATGTGTTTACTTGAAGCCCAGACATTTAGGAGATCTGATGGAGCCCCCCTAATTAACTTCACTGTTTTGAGTGATCACATTTTCTATATAATCAATCAGTATTGGGATGAGAGGGGAGACAGGGAAACTCCCTTGTGTTGCAACACTGAGTGCAGTAAGTCCCATGGACATATTGCTTGCATCTGTGACACTCAAAACAATGAAAAATGCGTTTCTTGCTTTTAGGGATGGATGAAACTAAGTTTGTCTATTCCAACAGTTCTTAACTTTTTTTCACCATGGACTCCCTTTAAATATCCTTTTTTTGCCAGGGACTACCAAGACCTAACCCAAGATTTAAAACCCTAAAGTGCATCAAATATTTGTTTAAAGTGGCTCATCAAGGGTCTTCAGATCTGGAGAGAAGCGAGAAATAACTAAATGCAGACAGTTCTGTTACTATATTTTTATTGAAATGATTCCATACAAATTTAAAATTAGTAGTAATAACAATAGCAATAGCAACAACAACAACAACAGTAATAATATCTGAACACCGACCCATGACCTTATATTACTTGTTAATTTTAGTTAGTAAGTTAATTAATAAGAAGGCTGGTGCTGCATTTCACTTACAAGCCTTGTTATATCGGGTTTAATAGCTGAAACTTGTTTTCTGAGTTTGACTACATTTTTCAAACAGTTTCTATACTGATTTTAAGATAAACGAAATCAGAGAATGTTTTTTTCACACAAGTTTGTCACTTGTACTGTTATCTCCCTGAGATGTGCACTCATTCAGTCATATTCTTTCCTACTTGCAAGGGAAAAATAACCACCTTGCTGCCCATGTAGCCATGCATGACATGGCTCTGGATGGAGAGCACCCTGCACTCCTCCAGCATCCCTGCACACCCCATGGCTAAACCAGGAGAGGAGGCTGTGTGCCTTTGCTCTCTACCCTGGTAAGCAAGGAGTCTTGAGGGCACACTGCCAGCTCAAGCTGGGCAGGAGCAAAGAAGGGTGACCTGGCACTGACAGGGTGAGTGGCTGATTGGCCAACTGACTGGCTAGCTAGCTAGCTGTGAGAGTCACCAAGCAATGCAGGGAGGCAGGCGGCACTCACAGCAGTAGAGCAGCCAAGGACGGCAGGGAAAAGGAGAAGGATCCCAGCAGAAATGACGAGGAAAAGTCAGGCAACCAGCACAAGCACCTTAAATCTCTTCTTATATCACAGATGAGACTGAACTGGCATCAGCTCCCATGAAAGCCATTTAAAGCCATGCATATGCTACCCAGCAGCAGGAAGTGGTGAATGGTTCACACAAGAAGTGATGCTGTGCAAGGGGAGGAGTGGCAGTGACAATAAGCTAACCCTGTTCCCTTTGACGCTACCAAAGTTTTTGCTACCAATGTGCCCAACTAGCCCTTTACCCATGTCTTTCCAATCTTTTCCTACGCTTCTGAGATGCCCATGCGAATGCCCACTTCTCCAGTGATAGGAAGAGGAGAGCTGATACCAGAACAAACCCATACATGCATTTGTTCAAGCCTTCACACACACTCCGTAAAGACTTTGTGGCCCTCCTGGGGTTTGTGGACCACAGGATAAGGATTGCTGGTCTATTCCATATTGTTAGTTTATATATAAAATTTGGCTCTAAATATCATAAAATGGAATTTTAGGGTTCAAATCTGATGCACAACCTTGCAAGAAAAGACATTCTGATAGGTCAGTTGTTCTGTATGGTGTGTAGCAATAACACCTGAAAGAGAATTTTGTATTGTATGAATTTCTCAAGCTTCCTTACTTCCCCTGCTCTGCTGTTTCCGTGATCATTTCCAGCTTGGGTTTTCTGGTTTCGTAATGATCCTGTGCAGTCCTGTACTCTATATGTATCTGGTAACTGTGGTGTAGGAAAATAACTGTCCGCAAGGCAGCTCTTCCTGACCTCTTCTGTTGTGTGAGTAGAGCGATGTCACTGCTGGAGGCCAGAGATTAGCATTGCTTCCCTGGCTTTCAGGTGTCCGAAAAGGCCTCCAATGAGTACCTTTTTTCCTTTGCTAAACACTAGGAGAGGCTGACTGATATTTCCATCTGAAGACTCTTGCTGTGTTGTATCCTGGGTTGCCCTGTCTACTATACTGAGTTCCATTAGTGGTAATGTTGCCCCCCAACTACTCCTTCTTTTCTGGCCCTGACACAACTGCTCCACCTTACTTGCTCTTGACCAGCCCACCAGTTCATGCATCTCTGTCCTTTGCCTTGTTTTTTCTTGATTCACTGATTCTCGCTGAAAAGCAGGCTGTTTTTTCTTTTCTTTTCTTTTCTTTTTTTTTTTTTGAGGTAACTCCACAGAGGAATACGTGAGGTAAATACAGACACTTGTCAGGGGCACACATTCATGAACAGATGGAAAGCAACAAAGGGCTGTGCCTCCTTTTAGAATTCAGACCTTTTTCTGTATGCTTCTCTCAGTGTGAACAGAAGCAGAAATGAATGATTTAAACTTTTCAGGCATTTCTTCCCCGTCCTTTTATATCTTTTCTAAGCAAAATGATTCCACGACCCCCCTGCTCCTTCCCATGTGGGGTAAGTGGCATGTGGGAGTTTCCCCTCTGATTTTCTTCTTTTGTACTGAGCATCTCTCACGTACACACTTAGGCAACCACCCCCCAGCAGGTGGAATGCTTTTATACAACCGAAGCATTATCTTTCGAGTGGTATTTGCTAGGAAAGGTGATAATAACTCACACTGTAATGTATCCTTTTACTGGGGGAAAGAGTTTTTTTTTAATAAAGGGAAAAGGGCCAGTGAATCTAGGAGGCCATTTGCTGAAGAGAGTTTGAAAGGCTTTTCTTAGGGTTTCAGAAATAGAGAGGCTGTGCTCTGTGAAGCAGGGATGTTTCTGAGAACTTCCTATGTCTTCACAGTCTGAAGTTCCGGCATATAGCTCATTTAAGACAACAAGAATTATTTCTAAAAAAATCTGTCCAGCAGCATTGCTATCAAAAGCCCACCAGCTGAAAAAAAAATGTTGAGTGTGTACTGGAGCTGTATGCAAAGGGATCTTGTAACATTTTTCAGACTAATTGAGAGAAAGAAGTTGGTAGCATAAGTTTTGGTATACTGCGAAAGCTTGTGCTACCAACTTCTTTCAGTTAGTCTCAAAAGTGCTAGAAGATCCTTTTGCTTACTGATCCAGGCTAACACAGAAGCTGTGCATAAGGGAGGGAGGGGGTGTCAACAGGAAAGTTTTTTAGTCCTGGCTCTTGGAGTGTTATTTTCCCCTTTTCTGGTGGTGTCTAGGTTACAATGAGTTTCTGTGCTTTAGCTGCCTAATTACTTGCTAGGAATTGTGTTTCTGGAAAGGGGGATGGTGTGGTTTGCATTTGTGTCTGTGTGTGTGTAGAATCTGTGTCATGCAAGACACTTTGTTCCTTTGTGCAGTTAAGGAGTATGTTGTCTAGGAAACATAATGCCCTGGAGAAAGATGCTGTCTCTCTCTCTCTCTCTCTCTCTTTCTTTTTTTTCCTTTCCTTTCCCTCCCCTCCCATCCCTGCTGTGTTCTTCCTTGCAAACAAAACAGCAAACACTCTTCTTCTTTTCTTGAACTTTGCCCGTAGACTTTTATATGCAGGTGCTTTGATTTCTGAAATGGAGCAGACTTTTGTTGGCCATGCAACAGAGCTGGCTGGGAATGATGGGGATTGTAGTCTAATGGCATCAGAGGATCTCCATTATGGAAGGACTTTAACCAGGGATTCCAGAAAACTAACCCTGGGATTTTACCCATTCAAAGCAGGTACTTAGCCCACTCAGTTGTAGCCTCCCTTGTTTAATATGAAAAGAACGCCTCACTAAATTATGGGTCTTCTGTACCTCTTTGGATGCAGGCGTATGTGTTAGTAAACATTTTTTTTCTCTGTGTTCTTGTTAGATCTTTCCAATAAATACACAAATAAATACTAATCTTGGAAGCTAAGCAGCCCTGTTTGATACTTGGATGACACAGCGCCAATGAATACCAGCTGGTGTAAGCTATATTTCTGAGGAAGGAACTGGCAAAACTACCTCTGAGTATTCCTTGCCTAAGAAAACCTTATGAAATTCATGAAGTTGCCATAAGTCAACAGGCAGTTTGAAGGCATACCGTGTGCATGTGTGTGCGCGCACACACACACATTTAACTAATATGGTTGCCCCATCCTCTCTAGCCTTGTGCTAGAACAGCTCCTTTGTTGCTTCCATCAAGGCTTGGCAGGGTTACCTGTGTCTTGCTTACACTGATTGTCAGGGTTGGCTGATTGGCTTACTTATTTAGTTTTGGTTAAACCCTTCAGAGAATAAGATAGTGTCCATGCCATGACTCTACCCACTTCCACCTTTTATCTTCATGACAACCCTGTGAAGTAAGTTAGGCTGAGAGACAGCGACTGGCCCAAGATCACACAGTGAACTTCATGGCAGAGTGTGGGATTTGAACCCAAGCCTCTAATGCCATAATTGCCTACTGCTCTTTTATACCACACTAGCTTGTTAACGTTTTGACTGACTATGAAGACATGAACACGTTTTTGCTCTTGTCTGTGTGTCATAAAGGTTCAAGGGACAGATAAGCTGTATCATCCTCTGGATATTTAACTAGGGTTGAGCAATTAGTGGTGTACAAGTGAATAGTGGAGGAATGGTTAAACCACAGGTAATTGCTTTGGTCTAAAAAAGAAGCAGAATAAAACAGTTATGATTTCCTTTGGGAGAGTATAAAAGATAGCGTGCTGTGAGTCATTTAACAGAAAATAATCCTATAAAATTTTCCATATCAAAGGATTGCTGGTGAGATGGCTGAGAGGCCTTAGCTTTAGTCAAGTTCCTACTGTGTTCATTTAGCCCAAACTGTGATGACTTTTTCATTGGGAAATAAATCAAAGGTGAAAAGTAACTGTGTTGGCCTATAAGAAAACTTGCTTGCAACTCTGGGGGAAAGGATTCTACAATCTACTGTGTTGTAGTACTCTTGCCATGACCAGCCAAAATGCCATAAAGTTGTGAGCAAATTTTCAGATTTTCTAGGACTCTGTGTTAGGAAAATCATTAAATAAAACAAAAGGAGAGGGAGTAGGGGTGAGAGACAATAGGTAATAGGTTTTTTTTAACCCTCATCTTTGCTGTTCTTTAGATCCACTGTAGGAGCTATCATTTGGACATAACTGGGTTAGTCTCAGTGGAGGAAAAAAAGTAGCATTGATCTTCCTTGCTTCCTTGCTTGCTTGCTTGCTTGCTTGCTTGCTTGCTTGCTTGCTTGCTTGCTAGCTTCCTTCCTTCCTTCCTTCCTTCCTTCCTTCCTTCCTTCCTTCCTTCCTTCCTTCCTTCCCGATAGTTTTAAAAAATGCACAGTCTAGTAGTTTTGAGAAAGAACTGGTATTCTGGGGGGAAAAGAAACAATCTGACCGAGTCCTTAACACTGTGGTTCTGATATGTTAAGATCAGGGTGGGGAGGAATTCCGTCTTTGTGTGAGCATAAATATGGGTGTGTGAGCACACACTCATGCTCTCTGGAGCCTTTCAAGCTGCTAATTATGAATCTGATATGTCCTCACTGGGGCTGACAGACAATGTCTACAGTTAGTGCTAAACATGGGACCCAGTCCTATGAAAGTGGAGGCTCACCAAAGTACCAGGATACAGGTGGGCAACTTCTGGCCTGCAAGTTAGATGTGGCCGTTAGAATTCCTAACTGGAAAGATTGGTGCCCAATCTTGTCATCTCTCAAATTCATTTGGAGTTGTGGAATTCCATCCCATGGGCGGGGGAGCATGGTTGACTCTCTCTCTTCTCTAATTTTTTAAATTTTTATATCGTATTTATTTTTTAAATTTTTTGCTGGCAGGCAAAGACCTTTTTATTCAGGCCTGCCTTTAGCTTAAAATTCATGTGACAGAAAGGGCTTTTAATAGCGTTGTGCTTTAAATTTGTTTTAAATAGTTATAACTTTGTTGCTTTTAAATAAAATTGTTTGTTTAATTTTTTAAAACTTTAGGGCCAGTACTTTTTTTTAAAGCTGTGCCTTGTTGGCAGTAAGCCACATTGGGTCTTGTGCAAGGAAAAAGGCAAGGTATAAAATAAATAACTAAATAAAACTCTCAGCTGTTTGGTGGCCCTTGTGCGTGGATGAGGTGGTTTGTGATGAGGAGGCTTTTCTACATGATACTCTTGGAAGCTAAGCATGTTCAGCCCTGGTTAGTACCAGATAGCTGATGATCACCAGGTGCTATAGGCTGTATTTCAGAGAAAGGAACTGGTAAGACTACCTTTGCATAAAGAAAACCCCGTGAATTTCATGGAGTCACCCTAAGTTGACAGGTGACTTGAAGACACACATGCACACTGACCTCTGCAGCATAAATGACATTTTCCCAGCTTGCTTATCTGCTACTTAGCAGTCCAGCCTACGTGCTTGATTGGGATGGAGAGAGTGATTCCTGTGTGCCATCTTTCTTGTTTAAACTGTACACTTCCACCCTCATACTTGGTTGTCACTGGGAAAAGTGCTAGTCATTTCAAGTAAGGGAAATGCACTATGGGAGCTTGCTTCTTAAGGCGGGGATGTTTAAATCTCCTGTTCCTACATGCGGAGGTATGGGATTGGAGAGGAGTATATTTTTGCTTGTATATGAGAAGGAAAGTGGGAGGGAGGGAAACTGTAGGGGAGATGATAGTGGCTGAGTTTAGGGATGAGGAAGATGCCAGCCCTGCCCGTATCCAGCGTCACATTCAGCCAAACCTACTGCTGGTGTGAGAAGGTTTGTTGTTGCCTGTGGCCTTTGGGGAGGTTAAGAAGGAAAGATTTGGAAGTGGACCTTCTGGTTGAGAGAGCTCCTTCAGGCTGTGCTGGCCATGGGAATGCTTGAGCTCAGGAGTCCTTGTGTGCTTTCTGTATTACATCATACCCCTATTCTGCCTCCTCCACCCTCCATAAACAAGAATTTAGCAGTGAAATTGACAGAGAACTCCTGCTGCACATTTCAGGGAGGCAGCCAGTGACTTATTTCTCTCATCAAGCAGCCTTCTCCATCTGGTTGCTCTCCAGATTTTTTTGAAGTTCCAACTTCCATGATCTTTCACAGTTGTCTCTGTTGGCTGGGGCTCATGAGAGTTGCAGTTCCAAACAGCAGAGCTTGGAGGGGAAAAAATCTCTTTGCAGCATAGAGATGCCTAAACCAGAACTATTCATAGAAGCCACTTATTTATGGCCAAATATACTTGGACTTTAAACTATTAATAGTTCTGACAGCCTTGTTGTCTCGTTTGTGATAGGACTGAGCTCTCATTGAACTTGAACCTTTGTCTTTCCACCCCCTTAGGCATGGAGGAGATGATGGCAAAAGTATTCTAGACTGTGATTGTTTGAATAGGCTGAAAGAGGTTGCAGTATGGAATAGGCCTGGCTCCTTTAACTGTGATTAAATCTTATTTTGCAACCTTTTTGTCCCTTCTCCTGCTGGCTGTGACTATATGGTATTTACTAGCCTAGAGTTGTTGGCTTGTTCCTACCCCATCGCCCCTGTTGCTGCTACCACCATCACCTAAGTCTTGGTCAGTGGCAAAGCCCCAGACACAGTAGGGTTGCTGTTAATAACCAGCAGTGCACCTTCTCTTGGAGTCTCCTCCTGAGATGCCATGAATATTTGATGCCGTGAGGGGGACTTGCTGCTCTTCTCTATCCTGATTACAGCTGGGAAGTCCTGCTGGGAATAAGTGGTGTCTCAGGAAGGAGGAAGAAATACCAATGAGAAATACCAACACTGCCCAACAAATTGAAGGGCGCCTCTTCTTGAAGTGTATTGCTATAATGTAATGTAATGTAAATGTTTATGGAAAATCCCAGTTTTGTGTTAGCTTTCTTAAGAAATCATTTTAGATTTATAGATCTGCAACCCTTCACAGGGTTTCTCTGCTCTGAAGACGGTTTTCCTCTGCTTTGGTTTGTCTTTCCTGCTTCTATTAGTGTAGTCAGTAGTGGCTTTTTCCTAGCTGGATTTGTATACTTTCCAGAATCTTGCTGCTCTAAATTGATTAGCTTGTCATCAGCATAATTCCATGTTTGAACATGCATTTTTGCCCTCTGTTCAAGTATTTTCATGGGATATCTGGCTTTGAATGCTGCCCTTTTGCCCCTATGTGGGGTGTAATCCTAAGGAGCTTCTCCTTTTTCCCTCTCTCATCCCTCCTTTATTGCCCGTCTCTAGCATGCAGCAGTGTGACTGGCAACAGGCTGAATTAATCAGTGCCTTGGTGCTTCACTCTGCCGTTCCCCCCCCTCTCTCTGTCTCTCTCTTTCTCTGCAGCGTTGCGCTCTGCGCACTCTCTCTCACTCTCTATTGCTCTCTGCTTCCCTGTGAGTAGCAGCAGCAGCAGCAGCAGCAGCATTGGAAGTTGCTATTCAAGGTTCCAAGTGGTGCAGCAGTTTTAGCCCTGATGCTTTTTAAGCAGACAGATTGGTGGATGCCCCAGCAAGCCAAAAGTGGCAAAGTAAGTTTATCTTTTGCATTTTTTTTCTCCCTGCACCAGACATTTAATTTCAAAATGGCTATCCCCCTCTTTCATGCACTTTTTCCTAAGCAGCTGATACATAAAGGTTTTCTGAAGCTCTGCTTGTATGTTGGGGTGAAGGGGAGTGTATGATAGGTGAACCACAATGAATGATGGCTGATATGTGATGGTGATCAGGATCTATTTCTTTTTGGTGCTGTTGTACTAGTACATGGAGGATGTCAGCTCCAAGTATAGTAGACGGATCTGTCATGCTTTAAGCGATAATGAATCATTTCTGTTCAGTGGTTAGGATTTCTGCATTTCACTGACATGCCTGAACACTGCATCACTAACTGACTCTTTCTACTGGTATACTGGAAGAAGAAAATTAAGGCTGTGGCATAAATTAGCAAGAATTGTGTGTGCTGCTTCTCGTGGGTCTGGAGGATTGCCAGATGTTCAAGGGAAGCAAGTGTGGCAATGATCCATCCTTGCAGAGTAATAAATCTAGGATAACATTCAGTGCATGGAGGAATTTTGTGTATGTTTGTGTACATACACATGAACAGACACAGACACAGATTTATGTGCATGTGCATGTGTCTGTATATGTAATTCCCAGTTGCACTCATATTGCACCCATACTTAGGAAAATATATAGAATAATTTTTGCTTTAATATCACATTGTATAGTATGTCTTCAAACCAAAATGCAAACACCAGTCCCCATGTGTGTGTGTGTAAGCTATACAGAGATCCAGCCCTTGGGTGATCTGCAGGTGAGCAAAGAGGGCTACAGGGACAAAGTAAAGAAGCTGCAGAGCATGCTGTCTCCTGCAAAAGCAGCCTCTTCTCTAATTTCTTTAAAATGAAGAAGAGGGAGTCAGTGAACAATCTGAGGTTGTGTTTTGCATTATTGGTTCCAAAAGGCTCATCCTGCTGATTGGCATCCAACTTTCTACCTTTATACAACTCTAAAAAATTATGTTGTCCAGAAAATAGTGGATTTCCTACCATGAGTTGAGACCAGTGGTGATCATCTCGTCAGGTGTTTATAAGATGCACTGAAGCTGGTTTCCTTTGCTGAGTGCTGCAGTTCTGTAATTCTGAATTGCTCAGTGCCAAGGTTTTGTGATTCTGAGGGATAGAGAGGGCTTTCAGTCCTCATATATTTACTTGGCTTCTGATCAGGGGGTGACTGCTTGCCAGAGTGATGTAGGGAATCAGGTTTCCCTTTGCAGCTTCCTTCTCTGAAACTAGACAGAGATTATGCTAAGTTGACCAGTGCTGCAGGTGTGGTCCAAACCAAGAAGTGTTAGACTCCAGATGTAGGTCGCCTTGTGTTTCCCTGTCTGAATAGTGGTACACAACCTTTTGGGGTATGTGTGCCACAGGTCAAATTCATAGTAAAAGATGATGCCACTCTAGCATGTGCTACAAGCCCCCTTTGCTTTGATGTGGCTATGGTTATGATCTACAGAACTAGAGTGCAGCATCTGGGAGGCAGTCAAGAGTGAAGGCAATCTGTATTAACTTGGTCAATAGACTGAACTACTCCTATCTAGATGTGCTACAGTTTCTCCTTCCCCACTTGCCCCCTTTATGGCATTTATGCCACAGGTTGGCTGTCCAGGATTGAATTCACCTAGCCTGGGACTGCCAAGGAAAACTTGCTGATAATAGCAGTAGGTTGCCCTGTCTGCATGTGAAATACAAAGGGGTACTTAGTCAGCAATGAGGTTTGGTGTGCTTTGTAGTCCTGTCTCTGTAATTTGTGAAAATGTGCTATTGTTTTTTTTTTTTTAAATGAGTTTCCTGCTAGAAATTCAGGCATTTCCACAGGCATACATGCATCTGCCACTCACCCTAAATCTCATATGGATAGACCCTAGAAGTCCATACAGGAGTTGTTTGTGTGTAGATAGTGTTGATGGTGGAATGGGGGTACACATAACGCACAAGTGCAAATTAAAGCCAATGGTATTCCCATTCTCATGGTTTCTTATGCTTTCCCTTTCCTCAGGAAACTCCTGTTTTTAAGTACCACAGGTTATAGTGGGCCGAAAAACTACGGACTGAGCTAGGCTTCAGCCTAGGTATCTCCATCACACAATAATGTTTTACTTCTTCCCAGTAGTACAAGTACAAGTTTAGTACAAGTTTATTATTACAGCAAAAAGCCAGCAATTCCCAGTAGCGGTTGATTGTTTTTCTACCCTTTTTTTAGCTAGCAAAGGATTGAGGCTTTGATGTCTATTTCTTTTGGCCCCTAACACTCTGGAATAAGAAACTCCTTTCTGTGCTAATTCTTTCCTGACCTGCTTTATTGTATAAGATGAAGAAAGGTTGAAGGAGCAGCAGTAATGAGGTCAGAAGAAAAGGACAGGGGGTTACAGAAGATGGCAGATGTCACTCATGATGTAACATGCGTGTGCCTTTTGCTTTCTCTGTTGGCCTTGCTTCCCTTTTACTCTTAATCCACCATGCAAACCTTCCTCTACTGAGTGGGGAACACAGGTTGCCCAGATGGAATGCCATGGTTGTCCCTCTCCACAGATGATGTTGCTTAGTGGGTATGGGAAGGGCCATGCATTTCCTACCCTTTCACTATAGCTCAGCCATCCCCAAACTGCTGCTTCTAGGCCTAGTTGTCTTAGAATACATTGCCCCTTGTCCCTACCCCTAGCAGCTGATGGTGCTGGAGATGATGGGTGCTGTATTCCAACCCATCTGCGGAATACAGGAGCAGGTAGCAGGAGGCTGAGAAAGCATGGTGAGAAAGTATCAGTGAGATTGGCTGTGCTGGCAGTAGGTGTGAATTTTGATATTCCCATCCCAATAGAGGGATGAGAAGAACTACTGGGAGCCTGGGGATCAAATACTGCTGTTTAAGAATGGTAACCTCTTTTTCAACAGAAAGAACAATCCTTCCTTCTCCATGCCATTCTGGGCTGATGCCTAAACTTTTGTCAGTGGTTGCTTTTAAAACAAATGGCTTTATTACTTTGGCATTTGAACCCCTCCTCCCCCCTGCAAATGTAGATGGCTTCACATTTATTTTGTCTGATGAAATGGTGTCCCTGAGAGATTGGTGGCAAACTTAGAACCTGTTTGTTGCTACAAGTGAAGAGTCCCATTCTTCTGTGCCTCTTCTCCCCTTGATGATAGTTATGTAACAGGCGGTGTGCAGAGAGAATTAGTTGTCAAAGTAACTCCTTCTCGTATATCTATTGCGTCTCGGAGAGGCCTTACTTGTGTTATGGATTTATAGAATACAATGTGACCATGGGAAAGAAATGGTGCTTTTTTCTTCTGAATGGGAGAAATACAGCTGGGACTGGTGCCTACTATGGCTAGTGGAGCAGAGATTTGGGCAACCAGTAGTGTATGGGTAGAGCTGTGCATTGAAAGGTGTCTTCTCTCCCCTCTGCCTGCTGTCTAGGCAGGTAAGCTGAAAGGTGTGTGATCACCCCAGTCAAGTTTAGGGCTCCCAGAGTGAACACTGAAGAGTAGAGTTGTTATGGGAGAGGGGGTTTTGGAAAATATTGCTTGTCATGCACCCAGTAACAAGCAGCACCTGCTGCAATGCCCTCTTCTATGCAACCATCAAAGGTACAGGAGCCCTCTCTGGGAATCCTAAGCGTTGTACCTCAGGCAAGCATATTTTCTTACACACACAATCACACTCCGGCAGATATTTTCTTACACACACAATCACATACAGGCAGATATATTTTCTTACATATACAACTACCTCAGGCAAGCAAATTTCTTAACACAATCACACACAAGCAGATATATTTTCTTACACACACAATCACACTCAGGCAGATATATTTTCGTACACGCACAACTACATCAGGCAGGCATACTCACAAGCAGGCACGTAAAACCCCACCAAAAAGGTCTACATCCCCTGCCCCCAACACACATACCTTGAGCAGGCATGTTCATGAATACCCCTCTGTGCATCCACATCTCCTGATGCAGCTGGCTTCCCCTGTCTCTCCCCCTTCTGGGGAAAAGATGAAGAGAAAGAGAGACCTGGGGGAGTGTGCTGCCTCAAGGTGTTCTGAGAGTCTTTAGACAGAATTTCCCAGCAGAGCGGGTGCCTTCCATCCCTTGACAAGTCTCCTAGACTGTGGAGGAAGCTACCAGAAAACTTCTCAAATACACATCTATAGATTCTCCTCCAAGGTTCCCCCCTCAGGCTTCCTCAGGCTTTCCTTGACCTCTTCTCTCCTACTGGAATGGGCTTTAGACTTTCTCCTCTCTCACCTTGTTTTCCTGCCTCTTTCTGTCTGCTCGTTGCAGTGCCATGAAGCAGGCATTGGTTAGGTGGAAGCTGTCTCCCTTACCTCACATTTCAAGCAGTGCTGCAGTTCAAGGACTAATGATGAGTGTCTCATTGAGGGCCTGCTTCCTATATTAAAATTCTGGGTCCTTCACGTTGTACTTAAGAGGGAGTGGGGAGGATTTTTTATACCAATGCCCTGCTTTTCCTGGCCCTTTAATTGTCTTCTGCCAGGTTGGGGATACATTCTGAACCTAGTATTCCTCAAGTTAATACTGGAGGATGAGACAGGAAAGAAGAGGAAGACAAACTGAGTGATTGTGAGTTTGACTGAGACCTGCAGAGGGAGGAAGGGATGAGGGGCCGCCATTCCCCCACTTTTCCATAAAGGCAATCTGCCTTTAGAAGAATACAGATCTTCAGAAATCACCGGAACTGTCTGTTCTTCATGTTATGACTTTGCCTGGCCAGATAACAGAAAAACTTGCTTGGGAGAAATGGCACAGTCCTAAATTGCGTCTGGCTTATGCCCTCACTTCTGTGGCATGTGAAGTTTGAGCACCATTGTGTTGAAGAGGAAATTGCAAACTGCCCCAAACAAGGACTATGTCATCTTGAGATAAAATCCCCATTGTAATATAGTGTTTGTGAGCTCTTAACTTTGTTAAGGATCATTATTGGCAATAGGATTACATGGCCTGTCTTTCTTTCTAGTCTTTCTCCTTCGGCATGCAAAACTCCTTGGCTAGTAGCTTCAAGATTGCATCAGCTTTTATGTACAGTCATCCCTCCACATTCTCCAGGGTTAGGGGCACAGGACCCCTGTGAAAGGGGAAAAACCATGAATAACTCTAGGCCCTCCCAAACCCTATTTAACACACAAAAAAAACGTGATCATCATATTCAACCCACCATGGATTCCTTTGCCTTGTGAAGAAACCCTGATGCCTCAGAAATGGGTTGCTGGTGGGACTTACTGCCACCTCCCCTGCTGCTCCACCATTTTTAATAGGGACTTTCAAGCCTTGTTCACAGTTTCTCAATCTCACGAGGCCTGCAGTCCCTATTAAAAATGGCATAGGGCATCAGCAGAGCTGACAGCAAATAATCCATGAATAATCGAATCTGCAAAAGTGAAACCCACAAATGTGAAGGGCTGACTATAGAACATGAACATGAGGCTTTATTCCTAAGCAGGAGTTTCAAATCATGGTTAAAAGTGAACATTAGTTACTCTTGAAGCTGACATAGCTTCTTCCTGCGTTGAGAGTGAGGTAGGCAATTTATGCACAAGAGGCAAGGGAATACTATTAGCTGATGGGAACAGCTGCCCTCCATAAATCCCCTTTGATAACCATCTAAGCTAGAAGCCATCACCACATCTTGTGACAGCAGTTTCCACAAATTAATGAGGTGAAGTGAAGAAGTCTCTTTGTATATTATGAGTCTACTGCCAATCATTTCATACTTCTTTTTAAATTGGTACCTGCTTTTGATTAAGTTTTCTGGTCAGTATGGAAGACTGACTGTTGATTAAGTTTTAGTAGGGAAGGGGCACCTCTGGATACTATAGGACTGAGTGCTAAATTTTTTTAATACCAGAAGGGATGAAACTGTGGCCCTCCAGATGTTGTTGAGCTACATCTCCCATGATACTTGACCACTGGCTGCGCTGTCTGGGGCTTATGAAACAGGAGTCTGGCAACATTTGAAGGGTCACATATCCCTGGTTCAGTTTATATCTGGCTGCTGTCCCTTATTGTTTAGTTCATGTTCCCGTCTTAATGGTTTTCATCTGTGGTTGCTTCATATTCCTTCTCCCTTTTATTTGCATGTATTGAATCCAGTGTATCGTTTGGATCTGTGCTACTAAATCAGTGCTTACTAGGAAAAAATAATACTATTGAGTTTACAGTTCTGGAAAAATGAGGAATACTGATTGATATGGAAGGCACACAATATTATATTCTGGGACAGTGGGTGACTAAAATGAAATGACCTACTTACAAGACTGCTGGTCTGTACACAGTGCTGATATTTGTGCATAGTGTTTGTAATATGCTTGGTTTCTGGGAGAACCTGTGAAACAGAACTGGTTTACAAACACTTTCTATTTGTATTACCAATTTCCTGTCCTCCCTCTTTATTTGACCTTCATTTCTTTTCATGACTTTTTAGAGTCATCTTGTTAATGAGCCCCCTCCTTTTCCCCCCTGCTCCCATATTGCTAATACATGAATTGCTAATACATGAATCTCTCAGCTTCACGGTGTTACAGATATGGAAGGGGAGCCAACGTACTTCCACATATCCTTGTATTGTCTATCACAAGGGTGGGAAATTTGTGGCCCTCCAGAATTTTATAGCCTACAGAAGTTATTGGACTTCACTTTCCAGCTGCACAGGTAATCCTGAAGAATGCTGGGAATTTCAAGTCAACAACGCCTGGAGGGCCACACAATTACCACCGCTGCTCTGTGATCTAGTCTTTCTTTTCTCTTTGGCAGGGCCAGTCAACATAACCATACAGCTACCCTGAGAGATTACTTTTTGGGGCAACACTCACTGTTGCCTGCTTTGTGGCAACATGGGGCTCCAAAATGACAATGTCATAGAGAAACAGCTGGAAGTAGGATGATGGTGACTTGTGCATGTACCAGCACCATGACTACTAGAAAGTGGCTATACTGCTCCTAAAATATGCATGGGGTATCTTATGTTGTTGTAGTAGGATGGATGTTGGCACATAGCATCATCATTGACTTTGCTTTAGTTGCCCCATAGTCTCTTTACATGACTTGGTGCTCCATTGCAGCCATGTATTTTGTTTTTTTAGCATTGTCTTCCTACAGGTTGGGCCCATTTCCCCTTGAAATATCAGAGTGGAACAGGCAAATGTTAGTTGTGTAGAATAAGCAATGTTGGAAAGTTAGCACAGCCTATGCAGCAGGCACCAGTGCTGAGAATACAATTGCATTGTCTTACTCAGCACTCTCCTTCCTAACTTATTGAATTCATGTTGGAACCAATCCTGAGCTGTCTCGACATTTTGCTTTTCCATTATAATCCCTGCTGCCTTGCAATTTTGTGTAGCAGAAGGGTTGCTGTTACATCCAGGCTCCAGGGAATAAGCTACTAAGCCAAACTACGGGTAGTGTAATAAACTCAGCAGAAATATAGAGTTCTTTGTCATCTTAGGGACTGTATAGTTTATTGGGGTGTGTTGTTATTATTTGCCTTCAAGTTGACTTTGACTTAACGACAATCCTATGAATGAGAAACCTCATTAATCCGTAGTCTTCAACTGCCTTGCGCAGGTCTTGCAAACTCAGAATGGCTGTGGCTTCCTTGATTGAGTCAATCCACCTGTAGTGTGGTCTCCTTCTTTTCCTGCTGCCTTTCACTTTACCAAGTATTATTGTGGCATGTACTTTGTATGGATAAATATGCTCTACAGTCTGTAAGAGCCAAGGATGCTTAAGATGTTTACGTTTCTCTGCTTTTTGTTTCACAAATGTGAGTAGGAAAAGGAGAGAGAAAACGCAGGCTGTATGCAAGCACACCCTCACAGTGTTCAAAGGCTAAGAAGGTACAATTGATGGAAGAATACCATGATAAAAGTAGGAACACCAAAATGACTCTGAGAATCAGTGTTCAAATGGAGTTCCAGTTTGTGTCTTGCTCAAATGTTGAAAACTAATGGCCACTGAATGATGCCCATTACTGCTACTCAGTACCTAATCATCTCCTTAGAAGTAAAGCCAGGTTCTATCATTTACTGAAAAGTTTACAGTTGGCCCTCAACTTTTGTGGGTTTGACTTTTGTGGATTTGATTATCTGTGAGTTTCTCCAACCCTTGCCCCCCGCCCCCGAGTGCTTCATTTCTGTGGGAAACTTCCCTCTCAGTGGCTCCAGTCAGGCCATGCAGCCCTTTAAAAATCCACCCCTGGCCCTCTTCCTCCTCCACCAGCCACTGCCCAGTCAGATAAGGATGGTTTGCAGCCCAGTTTCTCAGGACCATGAACCCTCTCCTGATGCCCCCTACACACCCAAGGAAGGAGATTGGCATGAGAGGATACCATGCTGACTCCCCCCTTTCCCTCTTCTTTCTCTTATCTGGATTGAACCATACCTCAGCTCCTTTCCTGCTTTTCAATATTTGCAATTTTTCCACTTCTGCAAGAGTCTTGAGCCCTTAAACCTAGCAAATGTGGAGGGCCAACTGTATTTCCAGTAACTGAGAGGACAAATATCAAAGGGAGAGTCCTGATGCTGCTCTTTTACCCTTGGATGTTCTGTACAGGTTGAAAAGTAGAACTCTCCAGCCTGCCAGACAGCATGTTAGAATATAAAGATACTGCAGTGTCCAGAACAAAAATTCAAGTCACTTGTGACAGTAAGAAAAGGGAGAATTGTTTCAGATCCTCCTACCCACTGAGTACAATTTTACATATTTGAAGAATTAGCGGATCCAGACTAGTATACTCTATGTATATACAATGTTCCATATAATGTATGAAAACCTTTTGCTCTTTCTCTCCTCCTTCTCCTTCACATGTCAAGGAAATCCAAGTATGTTTCCACACACTGAAAAATGGTGTGGTTCTCCTCCGCTGCATGGTGGTTATATGCAGTATCCACATCTTTATTTGTTCTGTTTAGTTAGTTCATTTCTATTCCACCTCAAGTTCGAGATCGTATACATGCTGTCCTCCTCCTCCTCCTCCTCCTCCTCCTCACTATCTTTGCAACAATTCTGTGAGGTAAATGATGTGACCATCGAGATCAGGCAGTGAGTTTAATACCTCATTGGGGGCTGGAATCTGGAGCTTCCAAGTCTCAATTTGGTACTCCAGCCACTACATGTGTGACACAACCTAAATCACTCCTGCAATACAGCACTTAGTGATTTAGTGTACAGTATGTACAGTAGCTACTATGTACTGTACTATGTACAGTAGCAACAAGATTTAAATTATATAAGTAAAAGTAAAAAAAAATCCATCATCTGCAACTAGAATAAATGAGGTATTTTACTAAAACTATTTTATTCCTTTGGAGTTTTTTGAGGGATATAACATGCCATTGTAAATGTAATGATATTACTTATAATAATGTTTATTTATTTATTTATGTTACTTTACAATAAGGTTAACTATTAATATTCAGAACCATAGTACTGACAGAGAAAATGAAGTGTAATACTTTGGTTAACACCATAGCCTACAAGTGGCACATATGGTTGCTGACTCCGTCAAAAGTGCTCTTTTGGAAGTTGAATTTGCCCTCTCCAACCTGACACTTTCTAAATGAGGACAAATCCTACAATCTGGCTGGTGGGATTTGTAGTCTAGGCATGTCTGGAAAATACCAAATTGGAGAAGGGTGACATAAAGCCTGGAGTCTAACAACTTGTGCAGTTATGTTTTGCCACCGCACTACTGCATCTCTCTTTGTTTTTCCCATTCTACCACCCTTGGCACATACTGTATACTGTTCACTCCCCCTTCAAACTTCATGGATTGTTTAAGACAGAATGGCATAAAACAGAAAGAAAGCTAGACAAAGTGCATCAAAAATGCCCTTTAAGGTTACTTGTAGCTGGACAATGTGTGTGTGTGTGTGTGTGTGTGTATGTGCCTTCAAGTCACCTGTCAACCACATGAATTTCATAAGGTTTTCTTAGGCAGGAAATACTCAGAGGTGGTTTTGCCAGTTCCTTCCACTGAAATATAGCCTACAACATTATTAATTTCATATGAACAAGTGAGGTCTTTCCTACACATAATATTACTGAAATTTAACACTGCTTACAAAAAAAATAAGTTGCTACAGGTAACTGAGTTGCTTCTGCTATCTGTGTACTCATGCATTCTGTCTGACTCTCTCTCTCGTACTCTCAGAGAAATTTATTAGCACTGCAATGGTGCCTGCTGTCACAGAACCTGCCAGAGCTGCGGGAGTGTGATAGCCAAGATTGCTGTTTGTATCATTCTGTTTTGTTGGTGGGTGAGATTGTTGTGGTTGACAGAGAGGGTAGGGAGGACATGTATGTTCTGCCCTGAGTTGATATCATTTGGTCCTTATCCAACAGAAACAAAAGAATCGTGTTCTTCTAATCCCTAAAATCAGCCAAGCGGAAGGAGAATTACGTCTGGTTTTATTCTTAGCTCTGCAAGAGATGCAGACTTCTCTGTGCTTCATGAGAATTTGCTGATTTTAGACACTTGTATTGCTTTAGAGGGATTTGCATCTTCAAATGCTTCAAAAAGATTGAGGGGGTGACTTTGGAGGTGGTGAGCTCTAACAGATTAGCTTGGTGGTCAGAACCATTTTTAAGCAGTGTGAACTCATGCTGATTGTGTGGGACTTAATATCCTTTATCAGCTATGATCATGCCTTGCAACAGATCAGTGTTCCCTGGGGTAGGATCATTAGCAGCACCTTCCTAGAAGTAGTTGTAGCTGCCAGCACCCCAGGGCTCATCCTTATTTTATCATTGCTTTTCATTATCTATAGCACACCTCTCTATGCCCTTTATGGATTCTAAAGGTAGAACTTAATCCTTTATTTGCAGGGGAGCTGCAGCCAAGATATTTTAGTTCTTGCAGTAGAACATCTGAATGCTGTCCTCCACCCCATCACACTAATTAACCTGCTGGAGAGTCCTCCTTTGTGAGCCTGCATAGAAATGTATCCGCACTACAGGAGGATACTTCTGAGAGTTTTGCATAGCTCCTGTTAAAATGTGTGACTTTGATGTGGGTTCTGCCACTTGGAAGGTTAATGAGAGAGTAAGAGTTCCCATGGCCTTGAGGAATAGCTCCAGCCTTTTGGGTGGGAAAGTAGTATAGGAGAACAGGTTCAATCCCTCTTCCTGCCATGTATGAGTCCCCTTTGCTTTTAGTGCAGTGCCCTAAGGAGCAAATTGCAATATAAGAGGCATCAGAAGAATTCCTCTGTTGTAGTCATGCTTTCCTGGTGGGAATAATGACATGGAGCCTAAATATTCTGAAGGCACCAGATCCCATCTGATCTTGGAAGCTAAGCAGAGTCAGGCCTCTTTAGTACTTGGAAGAGGAACCGCCAGGGAATACCAGGGGCTATAGGACAATACTTTTTAATGTGGTGGCCTGGCAGGGCTTTTTTCCCCCCCAACATCCCAGGGACTGGTGCCATATTTGTGCCCATTTTGTCCCTATATTTTTTCTGGTTACTTGTCCTAGACTGGCCACCAGTGACTCTCAAACTGGCATTGATCCACAGGTCACCAATTTGAGTAGCATTGCTGTAGAAGGCAATGACAAACCCCCTCTGAGTATTTCTCACCTAAAAGAACAGCCAACTTCAAGGTGTGCGCACACACACATGATGACACTGATGTTTGTTTTTGTGGCAAAGGTAGATGACTGTACAAATAGGCTGGCCAGGGCATATTGTTCCACCATCATACTGGTAATTTATTTATTTGGTTCGCATTCTTGCTCTCCCCCCCCCCCATCAATTTTGGACACAGGGAGGTTTATGAGTAATACTCAATGAATACTGTATGATTCAACACAAAACCAGATGAAAGACACTACATTGTTAAATTAAAGGCACAATGTAAAAAGAAAACTCATATCATTAAGAAAAATACAGCACTCAGCCAGTAACAGCTCTCCTCTGTATTAATTGTTCAGTTGCTAAAAGCCTGCCTGAATAAAAAGGTCTTTGCTTGCTGGCAAAAGGACAAGGAGGGGATTTGCTTTGTCTCAGTTTGCTAGGAGCGCCAGATTCTGGGGAAAGCCACGAAGAAAGCCCTCTGTCTTGCCATTGAGCTTCACATAATAATTAACTAGGCATCTGAAGAAGTGGGTCTGTATCCATGAAGGCTTGTGCAAAAATAAAAATGAGTTTTAGTCTTGAAGGTGCTGCCACATTTCTTCCCCCACCGCTTCCTTCCTCCTTTTCATTGGGCCTGAGATCAACCAAAATGGAGTAGTTAATTTCTCACACATAATGTCTGAAAAGAGGGGAATGGTTGGCTGTGCTTGATAATTACCCTGCACTCTTTCCTGCTATCAAGAAGCAGCTAAGAAGAAGATCTCTTGGAGGTCAGTGTTGGCAGAGAGTGGCATTGCCAGTGAGTTGAGATTACATGATCGTTATTACTTTATCAAAATACTTGAAAGATATGGGAGCCCAAGGAAAAGACAAATACAGGAAGAAAACCATGGCCTTATTAGTCCAAGTTAGAGTAGACCCACTGAATCAGCAGCAACTTAATAAGTCACTAGTTTGGTAATTTGCATAAACATACTATGGCTGCACTGGTTCAGACTAGAAATAGGATTCATGTCTATGAAGTTTCCACTTCTCCTTTTATCTTGAGTAGAGGGAAAGAGTTGCTTAAATACCAGTGATATATTTAAGCCTTTTACTCCAAGTCTCAAGTCCTTGAAGATACTTTCAAGTCAAATCTTAAGTCAAGTCTCAAGTCTGGAAGCCAACTTTACACCGCAACCAAAATTCCAGAATATTTTGGATAGAGTGAAATAAATTCAGTTTCAACAATTAAGCAGAGTCAGCTCTCCACATTTGCAATTTTGCCATCTGCAGCTTTAGAAGCGGGGAATAGGATCCTGTCTTATTCCCCATTACTCAAGATTCAAAAGCTTTAGAAGGAAGGACCCTTCTTCCTCAAGCCTGTTGCCTGACACATTTGCTATTGCCCTCTGAGAAATGTACTCTGGGGGCAAGTCTTTGTCTTTTGCTCTTAGGAAACATTTCAGAAGGTTCCTCCAATATGCAGTGGGAACAGGCTGCTGAATAGACCTCAGACCTACCTCAAACCCATTGCCTATCCTGTTTGCTGTTCCCCTCTGAGAGATGCACCCACACTTTGGGCTTGAGAGAGAATGTCATGTGACTAGTAGGCAAAAAGAGGTGGAGGCGTTGTTCAAAGTGATAAGGTTTCTGGAAAAAAAGAGGGGAGTAGCGATGTATATGAACCCAAAATATGAGACGGTAGAAGTAATAAATGATGAGCAAGGGAGATATATAGGAGTGGTGGTTAATATATTGGATACAAAGGTATTAGTGATAGGGATATATGGCCCATTGGAAAATAAAGAAAAATTTTATAAGAAATTATGGGATAAAATTAGAGATATAGAAAATAAGGAATTTAAAGAATTAATAATTATGGGAGATTGGAATGGGGTAGTACATCCAGAGCTAGATAGAACCAAAGGAAAAAAGCAAACAAAACATAAAGGGAAGCTACCAAAAATAGTATTTAATATGACTGAAGAGTTAACGTTAATAGATACGTGGAGAAGTTTATATGGTAAACATAAACGTTTCTCTGAGAAATATACGTATTTCTCAGAGACGTATAAAACATGGTCGAGGATAGACATGATTTGGCACTCTAAAACAATAGATAAATATGTTAAAAAAATGGAAATACTATCAAGAAATATATCTGATCATAATCCTATGGTACTAACATTGGAGAGTAGGAAAAGAGAGTTTAATTGGAGAGTAAATGAGAATTTATTAAAAGAGGAAAAAATAGTAGAAAAAGGTAGAGAAATTTTAGAATGGTATTTCAGGGAAAATTTGGATAAAGGAGTGAATATAGGAACAGTATGGGAAGCGGGAAAGGCTGTTATGAGAGGTTATCTAATGCGACAAGAAATTAAAATTAAAAAGGAGAAAAGAAATAAAGAGCAAAAAATATTAAAAGAAATAGAATGTTTAGAGAATAAATTAAAAATCTCCCCTATGGATAATAGGATTGAGGAAGAGATTAAAGTGTTACAAAAACAGATCTCCTTACAAGATACTGATGAAATAGAGAAAAAATTGAAATTGGTAAAACAGAAGAATTTTTTTTTTGCGAATAAAACAAATAAATGGTTAACGTATAGAGTTAGAAAAGAGAGAGAAAAGAATTGTGACACAAATAAAAGAACAGGAGAAGGTTTTAGTAAAACAAGATGAAATAAAATTGGCTTTTGAAAGATGTTATACTAATTTATTTGATGAACAAAATTTAGAACAATGGGAGAAAGAAAATATTGAACAATATATAAAAGATGGGAATTTAATAATAAATGAAGTTCAGAAAGAGGAATTGAATAAAGAAATAACTAGAGAAGAAATTCTACAATCGATCAGGAAGCAAAAACCCAGTAAAACTCCGGGACCTGATGGCTTTTCCGCGTTATATTATAAAACATTTAGCGATCAATTGGTAGACCCACTATATAAATTAATGAACGAATTGAATAAAGAGACACGGCCGTCTTCATGGGGGCGTGCAAATTTGACGATGATCCCGAAAGAAGGAAAAGATGGTTTGGAAGTAGGGAATTATAGAACAATTGCGCTTCCGAATGTGGATTATAAAATATTTACAACTATATTAGCAGAAAGATTAAAAAAAGTATTACAAGAGATTATACATATAGATCAAAATGGATTTTTACCTGGAAGGGCTATAAAAGGGAATATAAGAACAATATTAAATACTATAGAATATTATCATAATCACAATGAAAAGAAAGTAGCGTTACTTTTCCTAGATGCGGAAAAAGCATTCGACAGGGTAAATTGGAAATTTCTAGAAGAAACAATAAGATTACTGAACTTAGGGGAATCTTTCGTAAATTGGATAAAAACAATATATTCAGAACAAAAAGCTCAAATTATTATAAACGGTGAGAAGACAGGTGTAATTGAGATTAAAAGAGGTGTAAGGCAAGGATGCCCGCTGTCACCATTACTTTTTATATTGATTTTAGAACTATTGAATAATAAAGTTAGAAGAGAAAAGAGAATACAGGGAATCAAAATAAAGAATCAGGAATATAAAATAAGTGCATTTGCAGATGATTTGACAATCATAATAGAAGACCCTTTAAGTGGTATAAGAATTTTATTAGATGTTTTGGAAAAATTTGGGGAGTTATCAGGATATAAGATAAATAAAGGAAAAACAAATATAATTACGAAAAATTTATGTAAGGAAGATGAAGAGGAGTTGAGTAGAGTAACTGGATTTAATATAGCAAAAAAAGTAAAATATCTAGGAATTATAATTACAAAAAATAATGTAGATCTATATGAAAATAATTATAATAAGGTATGGAAAGGAATCAGGGTAGATCTTAAAAAATGGGAAAAATGAGATTTGTCGCCATTAGGAAGGATAGCAGTGGTTAAAATGTATATATTACCTAAACTGAATTATCTGTTTCAAAACCTTCCTATAATTAAGAATGAAAAACCCTTCAAAGATTGGAATAAAGATATAAGGAACTTCGTATGGAAAGGAAAAAGATCTAGAATTAAGATGAAAATTTTGGAGGACAGTAAAGAGAGAGGAGGAATGGGCTTACCAAACTTAAAATTATATTACCATGCAAATAATCTGGAATGGATAATAGAATGGATTACACTGAGGAATAATAGGATATTATATCTAGAGGGAGAAGGTTTAAGTTTTGGTTGGCATGCATACATTTGGTATGAAAAAGCATCAATAGATAAAAATTTTAAAAATAATATTTTAAGAAATGCTTTAATAACAACATGGACAAAATATAAAAGGCAGTTATATCTAAGAATACCATTATGGGTCTCAGTTCATGAGGCTTTTTACAATAAAGAAAAATTAAGAGGAGGGAAATGGATAACATATAGGGATATTTTGAAGATACAAGGGGAAGAAATAAAGTTTAAAACACAAAGTGAACTTCAGTTAGATGGTTGGAATACTCATTGGTTGCTAATCAGACGGTTGTGGGAGAGATATAAAAGAGATAGGGATGGAGAAGGTTTTGAATCCAAAGGGAAAGAATTTGACAAAATATTAGAATATGGAACTAAACATAGGGTAAGTCTGATCTATAAGATTTTACTTGCAAGACAAAACGAACAAGAAGTAGTGAAAATAACAATGGTAAAGTGGGCACAAGATGTAAGAAGTATAATAACTATGGAGAAGTGGGAAATGGCATGGAATACAACTTGGAAGTTATTGACACCGGTTAGCTTAAGGGAGAATTGTTATAAAATGCTTTGTAAATGGTATATAACTCCAGTACAATTGGCAAAGATGCAAAAGAATGTGAAGGACATATGTTGGAAGTGTGAAGAACGTGGTACATTTTATCATGTATGGTGGAAATGTAAAAGAGCGAAAAGATTTTGGGAGATGATACATAATACAATACAAGAAGTATTAGGAAAAAGATTTGATTTGACACCTCAAATCTATTTGCTTAATATGATTGATGAATTAGGTATTAATAAGTCACAAAAGAAAATAACACTATACATGATAACTGCAGCAAGAATATGTTATGCTAAAGTCTGGAAACAAAAAATTATTCCAACATTGAAAGACTGGTTGTTTAAGTTATATGATATGGCGGAAGCAGATATTGTTATTGAGTCATTAAAAGAAAAGCAGAAAAAGAAAACTCTTGAAGAATGGGAAGCAGTACTCCCTATATGGAAAAAATGTTGGGGAGAAAGAGCGGTATTATTTTTAAATTAAGAAGTTTGAGAAGTAATAAGGAATAAGGAATTGAATTGGAGATAAGAAAAAGAAAAGGTTTGAGAAAATTAGAGATAGATAGATAAAAGAAGGTAAAAGAAGGAGGAATAGATAAGGTAATAGGATATCCCTGAGCTTTCAGAAAGGGGGAGGGAAAAGAGGAGGTTGGTAATTTATGTCTAACTTGGGTGAATGTTTTTGGGTGGTGGAGAATATTTTTCTTGAGGATGTGTTAGAAAGGAAGATTATGCACTGGGGGAATTGGGTGGTGGGGAATGTAAGAATTAATATGTGTAATATGTGTAATATGTGTGTAATTTGTGTGTTATATGGATGTTTGTATTTTTATCTTTTTGAATTAAAATAAATTAATATTATTAAAAAAAACAAAGTGATAAGGTTTCTGGATGAAGGCATTATGTTACTGAATGAAGGGCATCAAGTCAGTCATTAAAAACATACAAGTCTCAAGTCGAGTCAAATCAGTGCATCATTTAGGGTCAAGTCTGAGTCGAGTCACTGAAGCAACTTAAGTCCGACTTGAGTTCGAGTTTATCAACTCGAGCCTACATCACTGTTAAATACTCTAAGGCACCAAACCCCAACTGATCTTGGAAGGTGAACATGGTCAGCCCTGGTTAGTACTTGGATGGGAGACTGCCAACAAATACCAGGTGCTGTAGGCTAAATTTCAGAGGAAGAAACTGGCAAAACCACCTTTGAGTATTCCTTGCCTAAGAAAACCTCATGAAATTCATTTAGGAAGACTCAAAGCTCAGGATACAATCTTGTTTGTTGCAAGATATGTTTTCTTAGATACTGGGCTGAGATTAGTTCTTCTTTTCATTAGTCGGGTCAGTTCTCAGTGCCTTGTATATGTAGCAGTTGTGGAGGACTGCCTAGAAACTGATAGGAAAGGTTGCGGAGAAATACAGCATTTTCTGTCTGTTATTTCAGGATGAGATGACTGCAAATTTGGGTCTGACCACAACAAAGGCTCTTACTGTCCTTAGAGACCAGCTCTTAACACTGCTCGAGGGGCATCAGAAGGAAAGAAAGAAGGTGGTTTCATGGAAGGTAAGCATTACAGTTATGGGAGCCTATGCCCTTTTATTTTGCACGTGTTTGAGATGTTTTTGTCTGGAAAAAGATTACATTAGGGTGACCCTCCAGATGTTTTTGGACTTCAGCTCCCAGCAGCCCAAGGCAGCATAGCCAGTGGTGAGGAATGCTGGGAGTTTTAGTCTAACAGCATCTGGTAGACCATATAATTTCCCTCTTTGGATTACATTTTCAGCAAAAGTATACATTGCACATCATTGAAGAAAACAAGACATTTCTTGTTATTAAAGCTGGAGGATGGTTCTTAGCTGCTAGTCTACCTCCAGTTATGTGCAGCAAGAATTAAATAAAAAGTGCTTCTCATCCTCATGAAGTTAATGGTCAGAGGAGCTGAAGAACACTGAGCAGCACCAAACTGCAGCTTGCCCTGGTTCAAGAGGCCTAACTTCCCTCCTTGTACATTCTGCCTGGTGTATAAGTGAGTTGGCTTTGTTGCGAGCCCACCTCTAAATTGTGGGTTTATAGAGTTGGAGCAGGTATTGTCCAAGGTTGTCATGGGGCCACCAAGCCTCTAATGGTCTTTCCTGTGTGGAGAAGCCACCTCCCAGATCTATAGGTGGGACTCTGAAGTCTTTGCTTTTTAGTGAATCTGTTTGTTTGATAAAAGGGTGGAAGACTCTATGCTATGTACATAAATGTTGAAGAAAAGTATGAAGAAATAATCTTGAGTATGCCAAGTTAATCCCCTAAGAGGAGGGACTTTTTCAGTGTCTCTCCCACTCTTTATAACCAACTTAAACAAAGTCCAGATTCCATTTTGTTGTTGCAACCCCTTTTCCTTTGCTCTTCCCCTTTGGTAGGAAGTATGGAAGACCAGTTTCTTGTACCATGGCAACCGTTGCTCCTGTTTCCATTGGCCAGGAGCATCCTTAATGCTGCTGACAGTATTGCTACTATTATGCTGTTATGGGAGCCAGCCACAAGGAAGGTCAGCTATCCATTTTTATTTATTAAAATGTTGCTGTTTTTCTTGATCTTTCATCCATATGGGATCCTAAAGTGAGCTAATGTTCAATCATAAAAAGATAAAACAGTAATTTTGATCACTGGACAAAATGCTAGTCAGTAGAGATTCGGCAGCAAAACTGAACAAGATCATAGCCAGTTTCCACTGAAGGAATAACATCTTGATATGATGTGTGAAGTCAGATAGTGAGAAAGCCATGTGTATCCACTAGGGCAAAAGAGTCCACAGTATTGTTGCTAACAAGCAAGTCTCACCAGTAGTAGGACATAGCAATAGCAATATCATATGTATTTCTATACTGCTTATCAGCTAAGTGCTTTCTAAGTGATTTACAATGTGTTAGCTAATTGCTTCCAACAAGCTGGGTACTCATTTTACCAACCTGTGGAAGGACATAGACTGTTATGTGCCTTCAGGTCATGTCTGAGTTATGGCAACCCTAAGGTGAATCTTTCATAGGGTTTTCTGGGGCTGAGTTTGTGTGATGCACCCGCGATCACCCATTGGGTTTCCATGACTGAGTGGGGAATCAAACCCTGGTCTGCAGGGTTGTAGTTCAGTTCTCAAACTGCTGTACCACACTGTCTCTCTCCCCTCTTAAAATCAGCAGATATGGGAGGGTAGGTGTACAACTGCCTCATGTTTTTACCACCTCCCATCCTGTTGGTCTTCACTGACTTTTCTTTAGGTTTTGTCTGTGAAACCATCCTAAGTACTTCGGAAGGACATCTGTAGAGAAGTTGTTCATCTGCCTTGAAAAATGGAGTGGATATCCAGTTGAGCATAAAGCACTTGGGCTGCTAATGCCTGGCCTTTGAGGTTCTCATGTGCCTTTTTAAATAGGTACTTGGGAGTATTGCTGTGGCAATGAGGATGTTTTGCTTGCTGGGTGTCACACTGTGATTTAAAGGTATGACAGGCATAGGAACACCGTCTGGCATTAGCAAAGCTCCTCTTCTGAGTTAGGTTATGAGCCAAATAACTGAGGCTAATTTGCATATTTAGCTGCCTCTGAGGAGAATATTTTCACATATCACCCATACGGTTGGGCTCCGTGTTGAAGCATAACCCTTGCACAGTTTACGTATAATGTTTGCCTGGAATTATTAGATTTAAAAATGTGTTGTCTCTGTGTTAATTCAGATCCTGGTTTTAAGTTTGTATATAATCTTCTAATGACTTTTAACTTTATGAATTGTTTAGTTGTTTTTTAAACCTTATATTTATACTTGTTAGCCACCTTGCGTCTCACTACTAGGAGAAAGGCAAGATATAAATGAATAAAGAATAAATCCCACAAAGAACTTGCAAGGGATTTTGAAATCCAGAAATTTGAATACCTGATACTTTTGGAGAATCTTCAGCTTGGCTTCTTTGTTCCCCCTGTCCCAAGCCTGTGTTATTATTTGTCTACCAAACAAGCCTTTAAAGAATTTTGAGTCAATTTGTTCTCATAGTTCTCAGGAAATCATAGGTTGCATCATTATTTTCAGGTTGTTTTTTGCTTTCACTAGCCTAAATATGGATGTCCTTATTGAGAGGCTATCTTTGATGCACCTTCTTTTTCCAGGGTTCCTATACCCCAATTTAGGACAGAATAGAGAAAGTAAGAGGGCGGGAAGGCTAAGAACATGAAAGAGGACAGTGGGAGATGACTGAATCACTTTTTTGAGCCCAGTGTGGTTTGTGAGGCAGTCTGGAATAATTTAATGCGTACACCTACTTATGAACCATTTGTGATTCCTTTGCACCTGGTAACAGAACCATTGTTCTGATAAATGCGGCTCATTAGGTGTTCCCATTGGCCTTCTAGCTTTTCCGGAATGTGAGAGATCTGATGATAAGTCTGTGTTGCTCTTTTTCCTGACAGTATCACTACTTTTGCTGCTGTGAATGCATGGTTTGCACTATCCTGGTTCTGAAGCTTGACCTAGGAGATGCCAGAGGGTCTTTGCTCTTAGGCTAAGGGCAGAGGCTGCACTCCTAATGACTTCCATCCTGACCTTAATCCCAAAAGGCCAGTCAAGACCGCTATGCATTCTTCTGGCTGTAACTTCCAGTGTTTGCTTTGAAACAGTGAAGGTTCTGAAATTGTCAATGCCTTGGCGCTGTTCCTGCTGGTCCTTCTGGATCTCTTCTTGATTGGGCGGCAAGAGAGGCTGAAGCGTCGGGAGGTTGAGAGGCGGCTGCGGAACATTATCAGCAAAATAAATGGTGAGCCCCCCCCCCTTTTCTCCTCATTGGTCCTCCTTGTTATTCTGCGTGTGTGTGTGGCTGCATCCTCTCCAGAGGCCAGTCCGTGCCATACTACCTTATTTGTACATTTGTTCCTATATGCAGTTTGAAACAGTGTGTTCTAAGTGAGAAGCAAGTGGTGCACCGTAATGATGGTGATACCAAGGTTCTTCACAGTAGCCCTATCCCAGAATGCCCCTGTGCTGCCCATGTCCTCCATCAGTCCCACAGCCTTCAGTTCTCCCTTCCACCAGTCATATCTCCTCCTCCTGATTCCCAAAACAAGGCTTTTTGTTCTCTTATGGTGTTGGGAACAGAGCAGGACAGGCCAAGTGTGGCCCTCCATATGTTGTTGGACTCTCATTCCCAAAAACCTAGGCCAGTGGTGAAGAACGCTCTGACTTCTAGTCCATAAATATCTGAGGGCTGTGCTTTGCCCATTCCTGGAAAACCGAGAGTGCTGTTCTGTTTGTCAGTTGCAGTGACCTCCGTGTTGTATCTCACAACTTCAGCCACTGTGCTGTCCCAATGGCAGATAACTCACTGCTTTATCGGCATACCTAGACGTGGAATCTCTTATTTTTACTGAGGAAGTGTGCAAAGATACCTGGTGGAGACCCCGTGTGAGCATTGAAAGTGATAGGATGTTTATTCTGCAAATTGTATGCATGAATTGCACAATTGCAATTGGCATACCTTTAAAAAATGTAAGTAGAATCTGCAGGATGCCCCAAACAGTGCAGGATATGAAAAGAAATTTCACCCTCAATAACTATAGTGTCAGAGAAGATTGCTCCTTCAAGCAGCATTGGTGTCTCAAGCTCCCCAGGTTCATCAGAGTGATGGAGGGTGGAGTGGCAGGGGAAAGGTTAAGTTCTCCCTCCTTCCCTCTGTCCCGTGCTTTGCTTCTCTTGCTTCCTTCCTGCAGCTGCTGTTTAGTTTTCAAAAACAATATGCTAATTGCATTCGTGAAACTTAAATCACATTTGTTTTGGCTCTGAGATAAGTCTAGAGTGGACTCCATCCACAGAAGAGATGTGACTTTTCACCCCAAACCTTCCCACTCTGGACAAGTGTCTCTTATTTCTTTCCTGTTGTTCTGCTTTTCAGATGTCTTAAAAGATGGCAAAGAGCCGATCTGGGCAAATGCCGTGTACCCTGACCTTCACATGCCTTTTGCCCCGTCGTGGTCCCTCCATTGGGTCTACAGGGATGGTCATCTTGTCAATCTCCCAGTTAGTTTGTTAGTAGAGGGCGATGTTGTTGCTCTGAGACCAGGACAGGAATCCTTCACTTCTCTCAGAGGGATTAAGGTAATTCATATTACTCCTTTCTGTGTGTCAGGATAATAACTATGTGAGGATTGTGACTTTTGTATTAGTAAGAAACAAGAGCTGGTCATTATGAAGGAAGACTGTAACACTGAATGTTTGCAGTTTAATTCGTATATCCTATGGGAAGAATTTAAGAGGTGTAACATATATTTTCATGTATTTTCTACATAACTGTGAGAGCTGGAAATTTCCTTTAAAAGAAAAACATTCTTGCATGGATACTCAGTGATTTCCTGTCTGAGAGAGTGATCATGTTTGCACCTATCTGCTTAGCTCAGTGGTTCCCGAACTTTGGTCCTCTGGATGTTTTGGACTTCAGGTCCCAGATTTCCTGACTGTTGGCCAAGCTGGCTGGGGTTTCTGGGAGATTAAGTTCCAAACACCTGGAGCAGCAAAATTTGGGAACACCTTAGCTTCAGCAATGCTGCAGCAGGAGGCACTTGTGTAAACTATTCGTTATCTCTCGTCAGAAGCCTCTTTTAAAAACAAAAACTGATTTTTTTTAAGCCTATAGTCTAAAGCTTCCCAGTACCTATGAAAAACTGTGTTGTCAGAGGAAGTTTGAATACTAATATTATGACAAGAACATTTTATCCCTGTGACCTTAGCAAATGCATACTTCAGAGGACTATTGTACCAAGCCAGAGTACCCACAGCTTTCCATAGGCTTTTTAGAGCTCTGAAAGAGTCTTATTTAAGAAATAGGAAGTGACTGGTTGGGGCTGGGGTGGTGAGGGGGTGCACTTTTAACACTTTTAGCATAAGTCATGGAGTGCATTGCTGCCAATTCTGTTGTTTTAAGAAGCAAATGCTTCCAAAATTGCCCTGAGTTGTCCATTTATTATTCAGTTTTTGGGGCACTTGTCTTTTTAACAGGATGATGAGCACATTGTCCTGGAGCCAGGAGATCTGTTTCCCCCCTTTTCTCCTCCCCCTTCACCCAGTGGGGAGATGAAGAAGGGACCCCAGAATCCCCAACTGTATCGACTGTTTCGTGTGACAAAAACGCCAGTGATTGACAACGTCAGGTAAAACCAATGGCGCTTCCAATGCTGGGGCAGCCTATTTTCACTTGTTAAAATTTATAGTAGGTTTAGAGTGAATTGAGTGGAGAATGCATCCATCAGATCCATTTCGATCCATTTTTAAATTATTGTTGATTAAAATATTCATATTCTGCTCTATATCAGTGTATCATATGATAAAATGAGCTCCATCTATTGAAAATGTGAAGCAGTAAAAAGACAGTAAAATGGTACCCAGCTTAATAAAAATATTTTAAACTTGGTAACATTTTACAAAGTGAAAGAATTAAAGCTGTGTATATGTAGAAACTGAATAAAAGCATTGGCCCCAAAGATATAAAAGACCCTTCTTAGCTTGGCACTGAAACAAGGACAGTGTTGGGGCCTGTAATCAGGACTATAAAGAATGGCTGTTCCAATCTAGGAGTTCCACAGCAGAGAATTCCCTCTCCCATACTGCATTGCTTCCACTAGGGTCCCTAGGCATCCCATTTTATAAAGGACATCCCATATTTGGAGGCTTGGAGTCTGTTCCTGTATTGGGGCCATATAGGACATCTCAAAACTGGTATCCCATAAATTCTTGAGAGCAAGTGTCGCACACACTCCCTACAGTCCAACCCCTGAGCATTTTGGTGTGCAGCCATCAAACCTTACCAAATACCAAGGATCCATCTGTGGGGATCGCGGCTGGAATGATACCGCTCTTTCTTCTTCGTGGTCTCTGTGCCTCACACAATGGGAATCTTCGTGCATACGCAGTAGCTTTTCGGAAAGTTCCAGAGCTGAGCACTTGGCGGGAACTCCTCCTCCATCCAGTACTGAGCATCCTCAGTCCAGCCAAGCTAACGGTCACTCCTCAATTTCTTTTCGTCCGCCAACCTGTTAGCAGCTCGGAAGGCTTCCTTGCTGAGCAGTTCCTTGATTCTTGGCCTTTTTCTTCATCTTTTGTTCGTTTTTTTCTCGTCTTTTGCAACAAAACTGTAAGAACTCTTCCCCCCTTCTTATGTCGTCTTTGTTTAAGTTGTCCATGTCTTGCAACCGTAAGGTCTCCCTTTTGGACGCCCATCCCGAGTGTTTGTTCTACCTCGGGGGGGGCCCATAACATTAGGGCCTGCTCTATTTGTAAGGACTTCACCTCACAGACTCTTAAGAATAGAGTTTCTCAGTTGAAATCCTATTGTTGGGAACAGGCCCTTTACATTAAGGAGCAGGCTTCTTCGAATACCGCTCTGTCCACCGTGTCGGTATCAGCGCCCTCCATGCCGTCCTCTACTTCGGCCCCAAAGTTATCGGTAGCGTCCGCTCTTTCAGTATCGACAGCCTCGGTACCGGTACCGACGGCAGCCTCATCGACCTTGCCGCCGATTTCGTCTCTGCCTAAGATTCCGATGCTCTCCATGATGCCTACTGTCCAAGCCATTGGAAACGCCACTTCGACCTCGCAACAAGCTCACAGTGTCCCTACCTTGGCAGAGTATAAACACTCCTCGTCGCACCATTCTTCTGTTTCCTTCAACAAGGAAAAGAAGAAGAGGAGAAGGAGAAGCACCGCTCTCCTTCTCCCTCTACCTGTCCATCGGCTACTCAACCTGCCTCTTTTGGTCCCTTACCGATTCCTCCGCCAATGCAGCCTGCAACGTCCACTGTCGAGGAGGAGGATGCTCCCGCCCTTTGGCCAGTACGGGACGCTACTCAGCTCGCGGTACTGTTGGTCCCAGCTACTGTGGCTCTGGTTTCCGATTTGGACCATCGATCCTCTCCAGTGGCTTTCTTGCCTGTGACCTCTGGCCAACCCAGAGATGGCTGCCTGCAAACTCCGCTGGCTCTGACTCTCTCTCCTGGCCATCCCGAGTTCGACCATCCTCCTGCTTTGAATGCTTCTCGGTCTGTTCCCCGAGACCGACCACAGCTCAGTGTTGCTCGCTCTCCGGGACGTAGCGAACGGGGTAGATCCCCACATCGTCAGGCCTACCGACATTGCACCGCTTATGAGCCTTTGCTGGCAAGGGTGGATTTACCCTTTTCTTCGGCTTCCTATATCGCCAGGTACGGCCACGAACATCTTTGGAAAGAGCAGACCAGCTCCTACCACTCTTACTCGCTGGCCTACCGTGATCGGTACCATCCCGTTTGTCGTTGGTCTCCTTACCGCCCTCAATGTTCACACTCTCCATCGCGGTCCCCTTCAGGATCTCATTACTGGCGTTCCGCTTGGTATCACTGCTCCAGATCCCATTCTCGGACCCAATTGGCCTACTACTGCCGTTCTCGGTCTCGCCACCAGTCATGAGACCCATCCCCTCATCGTTGGGCCGTTTCACCTCCTCCTCGGGTGATAACCGCAGTGTCACGGCCTCCGCCAGATACTCAACCTGCGTCCTCTCTGCCAACATCTCTGTTGGCTTTGTTGTCGACATGGTCTGTCGTTGCACTGATCCCGACGGTACTACCCATTTCGTCGGCAGTGACTTCGGTACCGATTTGCACCCCAGCCTCGGTACTGGTGCAAATTCCTGTCTCGCTACCGGCCCCGACTGTTCTACCGGCTTCTGCTCCATCCGCTGTTCTTTCTGCGATGGGACCAGCCCAACACCGTTGTTCTCAATCCCTTCGCTGATCTTCTCCTTCTTCTGGTTCTTATGATTCCGACGGTGATTCTATGGATTCCACACTGCAATCTCACATCTCCCGCCCTCTAGCGTTTGGAGACCCGTCTCCTAATTCTGCTCCTGAGGATGTCAAGCAGTTCTCGGACATCTTAGTCTGCCTGGCCACTGCCTTGAGCCTCAACATCTCTGGACCTGCTCCTACTGTACAGGACCCGGTCTTCCACTATCTTGATACTTGCCCCCCGTCGATGGCTCCAATTCCGTTTCTACCCATCCTGCAGGAGGTTTCGAAGCACCCTTGGGCCCAGCCAGCTTTGCTTCAACCAATCCCTCACCGCTTGGAGCATCTCTACCGCACCCAGAAGAAATATTGATTTCCTCTTCAGTCATCCGACTCCAAATTCGGCTGTTGTTGAGTCGTCCCAAACTAAAGGGGGCAAAAGGGCTCATACGACCCCGCCTGATCATGAGGGCGGCTGTGTAGGTGTCTTCGGCTGTCGCTTCTATTCTGCTCCTTCGTTGATCGCCACGATCTCCAATACTCAAGCTTGTCTGGCGGCCTATCAACACAACATCTGGGATAGATTCTTTCCCCTCCTCCCCCATCTGCCGGATGATCACAGGGCCACTGCTGTTCAAAAATTTAACAAGTCTGTGGCCCTTTCGAATCAACAGGTTTTGTCCTCTAGACATGCTGTTGAGGGTGTGGCACACGTGATGGTCAGCGCAGTTGCCCCCCGCCGTTTCGCTTGGCTCCGGTCTGCCAGTTTAACCGAGGATAGCTGAAAGTGTATTGAGGACCTGCCCCTTGATGGCCAAGGGCTGTTCCATGCCGCTACAGACGAGGCGATGGACCAACTTGTGAAAGCTTGTCTGACAGCTAAAAAGATGGGCCTTCACCCCTCGGCCCACCCTAGAAGGCCATCTTTATCATGTTCTTCCTGGAGGCGCCTTTCCTACTCTTACAGGTCACGCTGTCCTCACTGCTCATCTCTGCGATCTTCCTTACCAGCCTCTTCATGCCGGTCCTTTAGACGTCGCCAACCGTCTTCTAAGAAGTCCTCCTCGACTGCCAAATCTCGTTTTTGACGCCCGTTGCAGGTCGCCACCTCTGCCCCTCTTCCACTTGCCCAACCACCTTACCAGAACCACAGGACTGGCCCGCCACCTCAACATCTGGCGCAACATCACTTTGGACTCATGGGTTTTGACCATAGTTCGTCTTGGTTATGCCATTGAGTTTCAAAGTACTCTTCCTCTCAGCATTGTCTATTCTACCCCTGCCAGCCTGGCCCTCCTCGAAGAGGTAGAGACCCTCCTTCTCAAAGGGGCCATAGAGCGACTTCCGCCTGCTGCAAAATTCACGGGCTTCTTCTCCCGGTATGTCACAGTACCCAAATCGGACGGCACGCTCCAACCCATTCTGGACCTCAGGGAGGTGAACTCCTTCATTGCCCCTCGAAAGTTCAAGATGGTCACCCTGTCTTCAATTCTACCTTTTCTGAGGTGCTGGGACTGGTTCGCGTCCATCGATCTACGGGATGCCTACTTCCACATTTCCATTCGCCCCCAGCAGAGGAGGTACCTCGGCTTTGCGATCAACGGCATCTGCTACCAATATAAGGTTCTTCCCTTCGGCCTCTCCACTGCCCCCTGGTTCTTCACAAAGTGCCTAGCCCCTGTGGTGTTTTACCTCCGCATGAAGAACATTCTGGTCTACCGCTATTTGGACGACTGGCTCCTGGTGGCGTCCCGCAAAGAAAAGCTATACAAGGGCATCCATATTGCCCTCTCCCTCCTTTCCGATCTTGGGCTCAGGGTGAACCCCAAGAAATCCCACTTCAAGCCCTCGCGCGTCCTAGATTTCATCGGGGCCACCCTCAACTCCAGTCAAACCAGGGCCTTCTTACCTCTGAGGCGCACCCGGACTCTGCGACAGGCTGTGGCTGCCATTCTGTGCAATCCATCTGTTTCCTCCCGCAACATTCAACAGCTCCTAGGCTACATGGCTGCGATGGCGGCGGTCACCTATTCCTCCTGCCTTCACATTCGCCCTTTCCAGCACTGGTTTCTCTGATGTTTTGACCCTCTTCTCGATGATCAACGTCATGTTCTTTGGGTGCCTCGTCCAGTGTGGGACTCACTTCGTTGGTGGCTGTCCCCAAGCCATCTCTTATTGAGGATGCCATTTCGGAACCCCCGTCCAACTCTCACTGTCATGACTGATGCGTCTCTCTTGGGCTGGGGAGCTCACTGTCATGATTGTGCAGTCCAAGGCCACTGGTCCGGCCTGGAATTGCGTCTTCATATCAGTGTGTTGGAGCTACTGGTGATTTTCAAAGTGCTTCAGGCTTTTCGAAACCTTGTTGTCGGACGGACCGTCCAGATCCTATCAGACAATGCAACAGCTGTCTGTTATGTGAATCGGCAGGGAGGCACTCACTCTTCCACTCTGCTCCACCTGGCTTTACGCATCTCGGACTGGTGCATTCCACTGATACACCCTGCTGCGGTCCACCTTGCGGAGTGGGACGATGTGACAGTGGACACGTTGAGCAGGGACACAGCATGTCATCACGAATGGTCCCTGTCTGGTGCCACCTTCCGGCAGATAGTGTCCCAATGGGGCACTCCAACCGTCGATCTCTTCGTGACCAATCGCAACAGGAAGTGTCCCCGTTATTGCTCGAGAGCCGGCCTGGGTCCCAGCTCTCTCGGCGATGCGTTCCAGTTTCCTTGGAACAGACAGTTCCTTTACATTTTTCCACCGTTTCCTCTCCTAGGTTGAGTGGTGGTGAAGATCACGACAGACAAAGCAGGCACCATCCTCATCACTCCCTTCTGGCCGAGGCAGCACTGGTTCGGCCCCCTCCTCGCCCCGGTGCGGGGCCACACCGTGAGGCTCCAGAACGTGCCGGACCTTCTCTCTCATTCGGGGGATTGAGTACTGCACCTGGACCTCCCTCTTCTCCGCCTGCACAGTTGGAGGATAACGTTCTAGACTATCCCGCTATCCAAGCTGTTCTGACGGTTGCAAGGAAAGAATCGACTCGTAGGTCCTATGAGTACAAATGGAAGAAGTTTGTGGCCTTTGCCGTCTCCCGTGATGAGCCTGCTTCTCCTACCTCCCTGTCCACAGTGCTTCACTTCCTCCTGGCGCTACGGGATCAGGGCCTCGCCTTCTCCTCCCTGAAAGTTTATTTCTCCACAATCATGGCCTATCAGCCACGGGGTTCTCCTTCTTCTGCTCTTTTCTGGAACGCTACAGTGAAGCAATTCCTCAAGGGCCTGCAACACCTATATCCTCCTGTCACTCCACCACTTCCTCCATGGTCACTGTTGCTTGTCCTGTCCCAACTCATGTACCATCCCTTTGAAAAGATGACTGCGTCTGATGACCGCCTCCTCACTATGAAGATGGTGTTCTTGGTCGCCGTCACTTCAGCCAGGTGGGCAGGAGAACTAACTACGTTGCGTTGTGATGAGCCATTCCTGGTGTTCCACTGGGACAAAGTGGTCCTCCGTCCCGATCTTTCTTTTCTTCCTAAAGTAGTCTTTGATTTCCATATAAATCAAGACTTGATTCTACCTACTTTCTATCCAGACCCTGCATCGCCCCTCGAGCGCTCTCTTCACTCGCTTGACGTGTGCCGTGCTTGCCTTTTACCTTCAACGGACCTCCACCTTCTGTCAGACACCCCACCTTTTTGTGTGCTATGGTGGGCGTTGGAAAGGTCATAAAGTCTCCTCTCAACGGTTTTCCAAATGGGTTGCCCAGACAATTTATCTTGCCTATGAACTTGCCAGGCAACCTCCCCCGGCTTTGCTTCGGGCCCATTCTACCAGGGCGATGGCCTCCTCAGCAGCCCTTCTCAGGGAAGTTGACCTACAGGACCTTTGCTGTGTGGCTACATGGTCGCGGCCTTTGACCTTTGTCTGCCACTACTGTCTTGACTGTAGGGCCCAGTGTGACGCCCGCTTTGGCCGTGCGGTACTGTCTTCTATCCTCTAGGACCTGACCCGCCATCCAACGGTAAGCTACTCAGTCTCCCATTGTGTGAGGCACAGAGACCACAAAGAAGAAGAACAGGTTGCTTACCTGTAACTGTGGTTCTTTGGGTGGTCAACTGTGCCCTCACACACACCCGCCCAGCCTCCCCTCTTTCAGGTCTTCCTTTGGCAGACTTCGAAACCGAGGAGAGACCGTTAGCTTGGCGGGACTGAGCATGCTCAGTACCAAATGGGGGAGGGGTTCCCACTAAGCTTCTCGGCTCTGGAACTTTCCGAAAAGTTACTGCGCATGTGCAAAGATTCCCATTATGTGAGGGCACAGATGACCACTCAAAGAACCACAGTTACAGGTAAGCAGCCTGTTCTTTTCTTCTCCAGCTCTGTAGGCTAGCCAAAGAGCAACATGACCTTTTTTTTTCTGTGATGGCTGGCAAGCCATCTTAACATTTTCCATGGGTTTTTGGGTTCTTACAAGAAGTGAAATCTCACAGGAGACATGAGATCTCATGTGAAGCCTTCCTTTCATGAGACTTCAAGTGGCTTTATATAGGCCTGTCTCATATTTTCAGCTGATTTGCTAAGCAGGAGGAGTCTGTCCTGTACTACTCTGCAAAAAAACCAGCCAATCTAGCCTCTGCTGGTGGAGCACAGAGGCGAGGCCGTCTGGCAGAGTTCAGTCCTCACACATATGAAGGCATATGAAGGGATTTGCCATGGGAATGCTGTGTACGCTATAAAAAGGGCCAGTTAAGATACTGGGTGCTAGTAAGAATCAGTTCCTGAAATGAAGAGTACTAACTTTTTCATGTACAGAGTGGGGATATATGCTAAGAAGATGACTCGACACTATGTAAAATCCTCAGGGTATCTTCTTTTGTTTCAGGTTATGCTTGGAAATGGCCTTATCAAGACCTGTGACTGCTCTGGATAACGAAAGGTTCACAGTACAGTCAGTGATGCTCAAGTTTGCTGTCCCTGTTGTCCTGGTAAGTCTGCTGCAGCTGAGTTTGACAGACCTCACTGCTCAAACATTATAGAATGCACGAAATGTCTGTTGTTTGTGTGCATTGTTTGCGAAAGACAGCTAGGACAAATTCGCAGGGCAAAGGGGGACAACCACTGCCAATAGCCAAGAGCGTCATGGCAAGATCTCCAAGCTTGGACTTAAGATTTTCTCTATGTATTAATGAAGACAAATGGAAAGGCTTGGTTCCAACAGTGCGATGCATTCTTGTAGTTCTTCTGCTGTGTCCAAATTAAGATGCCATATAAAAGAAAAAGTTTAGATTTTTAAACAGCTGTGTTTCCAAAAACTGAGGGCTGGACCTGCAAGATTCTGGACATTCAACCAGACATTGACTTGGGCCAGTGAGGCTGTATTGTTCTTTGTAGAGATGATTATGTTGTTCCTGAACGTTGAGGTTTATACATGTTGTTTAATGTCATCTTTCCCCTCCCTTTGAACAACAGATTGGCTTCCTCATCACCAATGCCATGCGCTTTGTTTTCATGGCTCCTGGAGTAATTCCTTGGCAATACACCTTCTTCCAGTTGCAGGTAAGGAAGCTCATGCTCTTATTCTCCCTGCCTCCAAAGTGTAGTTACTTGCTTCCCTCACTAAACTTATGGGCTGCTAGTGCAGCCATTTTCTGCAGTCAGTGTCCTATTTCTCTCTGCCTGTGGGGATGAAGCTGTTTAAACATCTCCCCCTTTGCCTGGTGGTTTTACTAATTGGTGTGGTGGGATGGCTTTACAGGTCAATGGTGTATTGCCCATCCTCCCGCTGCTGTTTCCTGTCCTGTGGATTCTTGCTACTGCCTTTGGTGAAGCGAGAGTTCTGGCCCAGATGAGCAAGGCCTCACCCACTTCCTTGGTAAGTAAGTATGTAGCAATCAGGAGAGAAGAGGAAGGGATGAGCTGGTGGTGGGGTGTGTGATGGGGTGGAGAAACTACTCTGGACTACTGAATCAGGAAGGGAGTTTCCAAGTAAGTCTGAGACAGAGGGACAATGTGGTTGGCGATTTTTGTTTTTTTTTTCTTTTGCCATTGCTGTCTCTGAAGCTTTAAGACAGGCTCAACTAGGGTTACTGCTAGGGAAGCAAAATTAAAATGACAGATTATAGTTGGCTGTCCAGTTTTGTCAGGGTTAAGGGTGCAAGACCCTTGCAAAAGTGGAAAAATCGCAAATATCAAAATGTGCATGTGTGTCTGTGGGAAGGGGGCTGAGGCATGGTGGGGAGAGCAGCCACCAAGGGTCCAAACCAGGTCAGGGAAAGGAGAGGGAAAAGGGTTGGGTCGGCATGGTGGTCCTGTACTTCCTCTCTTGTGTCCATCTCCTTCCTTGGCTGTGGGTGACAGTGGGAGAGGGTCTGTGGTGCAGAGAAATTGCCTTAGCTGGCAATTAGCTGCTGAAGGAGGAGGAGGATCAGAGGCCAGTTTTGAAAGGGCTGCGCAGCCTGATCAGAGCTACCAAGAGGGAAGGTTCCCCTGGAAAAGGAGTGTCTGAGGTCAGGGGCAGATGTAGGAGAAACCCAAAAATAATCAGAGCGGTGACAGTTAAACCCATAAATGTGGAGGGCTGACTATAGTTGCTTTGAGGATGTGGGCATTGGCAGCAAATTGGGGTAATCAGAAAATCCTGATAAACAACCTGCACCTCTGGGCTATGATGTTTGTTCCTCCTAACTCTCCTGTTCGCCTGCTCTTCTCTCTCTCTCTCTGTCTCCCCTCCCCTCCCCTCCCCTCCCCTCCCCATTCCACTCCCACTTATTTGCTTGCTGTAAGCATATGGAGCTTGTTATCCCTAATTTTATTTTTCCTTCCACCTCATCTTGTTGCCAGCACTTATGTCCTGCTTGTTACCTACACTCATATACCAAAATGTTTTAATTTTTATATTCTCTGCCCCCAAATCCTGCCCATTCTTTCTCCACAATTGCACCTCAGTGTGGTTGTGCATCTTTGCCCTTTTCTACCAAAATGGTTGCTTGTGCCCAGGTTAGTTCCATCTTGACTTAGAGTAGCCTCCTCTCTTGTCTCTCTTTCTTCCTCCAGATCCATTTGGAATGTACCAGGTTTGGACGTCTTTCTCCAGCCTCTTGGATTACATATTCTCTTGTCCCTTTGTAGCCTTCCCTTTTATCTGTGAACTGCATATGAGTCACTGCATGCTTCTACTCTTTCTTTCCCACCTTTTTCATTTTGGCCTTCATCCCTCTTCTCTGAGTTCCCTCTTGAAGCCTCCATCTAAGCAACTTTTACACTTGATGTACCTCCCCATACCCCACCCCAGTCAGTGCCTGTCTTCATGTCATTGGTCCATCTTGAGTTGGATAGTATACTTGCTTCTGGTCAAAACCGGTTTTCTTCTACATCTGCACCATGTGTAGACCTACACATTTGTACAAGGTGAAACACAGGTTTTCCTTATGTATGCAATATTTATAAGATTCTCAAAGAAAAATGTTGCTTTGAGGGTTTAATTCTTGACATGTCAAAGAGCAGCCAAGACAAGATTCTTGACCCTTTTCTGATACAGCGTTTCCTGCAGAGTAGAGCCCTTTCTCATCCATGTTTCCCACTAGTGAAGAGTATTTTCAGAAGGATGATCTTCACACGTCCTTTTTAAACACCTTGATAGTAACCAATCTCTTCTCTTGCTGCAGCTGGCTAAATTTTCAGAGGACACACTCAGCAGCTACACAGAGATGGTATCTTCCCAGGTACTATTTTATTAATCTGCCTTGCATCTTGCTCTTCTGTTGTTTTGTGTGATCTTCCAAATCTAGTTCCTTTGTGATCTGCTTGCCCTTCCCCACTTATGCTTTTGTATGGTTGCTGGTGTCTCTTGCTTTTTGACACTTTCATTTTGCCATTCTGTTGCACTCTGCATGCATCCAGTTGTGCTTCTTTGCCACGTGCTCTTTCTTGTAGAGGATGTTCACAGTATTCAATTTCCCTTTCATCAACTGGCAATGAAAGGTCATGTCATCTAATCTGAACCTGAATTTTTTAAAAAAGTATTTTAAGCAAGCTGTATTTTAAACACAGCTTTCTGGGCAGATTTTAAAATACAGCTTTCTGGGTGGAAATAGGTGACTGAGAGAGAGTGGTAAGTATTAGCAGTATTTGATTATATTGTGTGTTTGTCTGTGTCTTTAATATATATATATATAGCTGTAATATATATAGCTGCCCTGGCTATACTACTTCTGTATTGTGTGTGTATGTGTGTGTACTTCTGTATACTATAGTGTGGTGTAGTATAGTGTACAGTGTACATGATATATGAAAACTGGCACTCGTTGGTTGCAAAGTATTTACCGGTACTGCAATGATACACCTGTATAAGTTCAGGTGCAACCCACTGCCTCCAGAAGCCAATTCTGATGTGCAGTTCTATGATCTCAAATTTAAATAATCTGTCTTTGGACGGGCTCAGAGTTTGTGTGAGACCATACCTAAATGAGCAGCATCCTGAAGGAGATATGTGAACAATCTGAGATCAAGTTGTGCAGAAATACCAATTAGGGTTGGCTTATTTTTTTTAAAAAAAACCCCAAACTTTTAACATGTTCCAGAATAATCTTAAATCCATTATCTAAAAAATGCAAAGCATATAGCTGAACTGTGAGTCTGCCTAGAAGAATCTTTCCATCCAAATTCAGTGACTGGGCAAGAAGGTTATTAGTCAGAGAGGTAGCCAAGAGGCAAACTCTGGAAGAGCTAGAGGGATCCACAGCTGAGATGGGAGAAACCATTCATGGGACACATATCACCTAAGTGCTCCACAAAACTGGGCTGCGTGGAAGAATGATGAGAAGAAGGCCATTGCTGAAGTGAAACAGAGCTATTTTGCAGGAAAACTATTTCATTCTGCAAGGGATCCTTGTTGGGGTGGAGGTTAATCTTCCAGGAGGACAGTGATTCTAAACACACTGTCAAATTAGCACTGAAGTGGTGTCAAAACAAGAACCCTGTATGTCTTCAAATGGCCAAGTCAGACCCCAGGCCTCAATCCGGCTGACAATCTGTGGCAATATTCAAAAGTTGCTCTTCCTCAGTAGGATAGCCAACCTGAGAGATCTGGAGCAATTTTGCCAAAAAAAAAAAAAAAAAATTGACAAAAAATTGCAGGATCCAGATGCACAAAGCTGGCAGAGACTTTCCCAAGAAGACTGTCAGCTGTTATTACTGCCAAATACTCTTGTATGAAGCATTGACACAGTATTGTCAATACGTAGGCATAGCCTGTAACTTCTGTCTTACATTGCTTCCTAAAACTGAGCGTAAGAGGCAGTCCAGAATTCAATTTGAATCTGAAGTTGGCTTGAAACATTTGGTTAGGGGTAGGGAATGTACAGTTCCCCAGGTTTTTTTTTTTTGATGCTCTCATTTGCTAGCACCCTCATAAATTTGGGAGAATTTTTTCTCTTCAGATGCTTCTACAAGGAAGTAAACTGGAACAAATTTACTTTTTGATTATTAAAACACCTCTTCTGTGTACAGAAGTGCAGGAGCCCAAAATATGGTGAAACTGTAGCTTTGCATGGATGGTTTGTGTAATTAAAAATGTTTTTAAAATTTTGTTGAGAGGGATTGGGCCTGCCCAAAGTCCTGTGGGGGCCAATGCAGTCTCCCAGCTTCTGGGAGTTGTCCACTCCTGTTTTATATCTCAGTATATTTCTGAGTCATTCACAATACCTAATCAAGCAGTCACACTGCAGTACTTTCTCTCTCTTTCACACAAACAGACAAACATACGAGTCTTAAAGACTAAATTCTACACTATGTATATTTTTTGGAAACTGATTATCATCCCAACAAGCTTCTTCCTGCACTAGATCTCTTGTTTCCTTATAGGAGCCTACAGTAGCCTTCTCCTGAAATGTTTACCTCTAGTCTTGGCAATGGGGAACTGAGTGAATGTTTCCAAATTAAATCTACCTGAATTTCTGCTTGCCTGTTTTTTCCTCAGTGGTCCAATCTGTGTGGCTTTTTTCTGGCAGGAAATGATCCGATGTATTTGGAGTCACTTCTTGCGTGTTCTGAAGGGCAAATCTCCAACACTTACCTTTACCTCTAGTTTGCTTCACAGCCTGGGATCTGTCACAGTAAGTATGATTTTAAGGAGAGGTCTGGGAATGAGCATCTGAATTTCCTAGACAGGCTGGAAGAGTTTGCCTTCATGATCCATTGCTTTAGATTTCTTGCTTACTGTATTGTTAAAAGGATTATTTTAATATCTCATGATAGCATCTGTTAGCTATTCTTGTGGTAGTGGCTTAGATCTTAACCTTTTCTTTACTGGAGTCTCCCTGTAAATATAATTTGTTGCCGGCATCCCCCAAGACTTAACTCATGATTTAAATGTTTAAATTTAGATTTAAATGTTTATTTAATTGAATATTTAATTGAATGTTTAAATATTCAAATATTTATTTATTTATTAAAGGCTTCTGGAGACTAGGATTCAAATTCCTGCTCAGACACTGGATGACCTTGGGCAAATCACATTCTCTCAGCCTCAGAGGAAAGCCAAGGCAAACCCCTAAGAACAAATCTTGCCAAAAAAACCCCTGTGATAGGTTCACCTTAGGGTTGTCATAAGTCAGAAGTGACTTGAAGGCACACAACAACAAAGTGCCACTAACAAGGGGTAAGTTCTTTCTAGCCGTCATGTCTCTCCCCTTTGAAAACTGACTAATGGTCACCCTAAAGTGAACCTTTCCTGGGGGGGGAGGGGTGGATTCTTGGTAAGATTTGTTGCCTTTGTCTTTCACTGAGGCTAAGAGAATGAGACTTGCCTGAGGTCACCCAGTGGGCTTCCGTGGCCAAGTGGGGATTCAAACCCTGTCTCTAGAGTCATAATTTGGGTGTTCTGCCACTGTGTCTCTTTTGTCAGGGATGTGGTAGTGGGGGTTTCTGTATGGGTGCCAAAACTGCTCCCTCGTTTGCAAATGAGGAAGCAGTTTGGACTCATGCGCATACCTGCTGCTGTGTTTCTCGGTGCCCACGCCCTCTGCTGCTGCATCCCTGATGAAAGGGACATGGCCACAGGCATGTGCACAAGCCCAAACTACTCCCTCATTTGCAAATGCGGGAGCAGTTTCAGCACCAGCATGCCTGCTGCTGTGTCCCTGTTTCTGCAGTTGGTGTCCAGCAGCAGGCTTTGTAGATTCCTTGTGAGGGCTCTGCAGACCCCATGTCAAGAACCGCTGGCTAGATAACATGTTCAGACTGTCTAGAATGAAGAAGGTCAGGTTTCTTCTGCAGCCATGGGCAAACCCTTCTAACCTGGATGTACTGGCTAGCTGTGGCTAGATCCAAGCCATCGACAGTAGTCTGGGCTGGATGTTAAAATTTTGACTAACTTGAACTACCAGTTTTTAAATCAATCAAATCAGTCTAAACTTGGAATAGGTGACTTGGTTTCATTGGTCTCAGAAATACTGAACTCAGGAGTCTTCCTATTCTTCGTAGCTTCACCCACTTCTACAGGAATTGATGCTCTCCAGAAAACTGCTGTTTATGCAGTGGACTATAAAGGCAATGGCTGCAGGTTATAAAGGACATTTAAAAGGGCTTCTTATTCTGTAATCCTTTTTAGCAGTAGTTGCCATGCCCATAAACTGGATTTGCTACTTGTCATAGGTATTTTTCTTAAAATACCTTCTTGCCTTTGTATGTTAACTGCCAGAGAGCTGTGGAAGATGGCTTTTTGCTCTGTATTGAGTATCATTAAGGAAAGTTTCCCAGAGTTATTTAATACTTGGATAAGACCTTTCTTCCAGTATGCTTAAATGATGAGCTGACATGACTGATGTTTAGTGACTGATACTTCAGTAATTCAGATGCAGTCTTGCCAATGGTTTATTGTATGTCTCTGGGGTGTTGTGGGATGTCTTGGGCCTGTTTTTAGGTGCTTTGCTGTGTGGATAAGCAAGGAATTCTGTCCTGGCCTAATCCCAGTCCAGAGACGGTTTTGTTCTTTAGTGGCAAAGTGGAACCACCCCATAGCAGCCATGAAGACCTGACGGATGAACTCTCCACCCGGTCCTTCTGCCACCCAGAAATGGATGAAGAGGTGAGAGATGGCTCCTTTCACCTTCAGACCTTGTCAGAAAACTCATAATTCTGATCTCGTATCTCTTCCCCTGTCCCTTTTTGTCAGATGTAGGGATAAAGCTAATTAAATGGTAAAAGACAGTATCTCAGGGATATCTCTTCTTGTATTAATTTTCACAGCTCTGTTCTTTCAAACTGTTTGGGGAAACTGTTTGGGCAGCAGCTCAGGGTTCCATTTGTTAGTGATACAAGGCTGGCAGCTGCTTAGTCCAGGACCTTCTCAGCAGTTGCCTCAGCAGAGTCAAATGCCTTCACCTGGTAGATGTACTTGGCCCCACCACTGATTGATTTTTGAATGAAGAAGAATTTTCTTCATTCTGATTGCTTGTTTCATATGCTCCTCCCTGATTAGTTTCTAAATTGGGTTGCTTATTTTTTGTTCTGCTTTATTTGATGTAATTGCTGTATCATTTTACAGTGTAAACCACTTTATAAATTTAACATAGGTGGGAAAGAATGTCTGCATTCCAAATAAGGTCTAACTGAACCAATAGTAGAGATGGTTATATTTGTAGTGTAGATGTTTCCTGACAGCGTTTAGTGACTGAGAAATATCTGTAGACTTCTTTGCTGCTGGGGGTAGGATTTGGGGAAGGAGAAGTCTAGAACTTCTCTTTTCACAGAACTTTTCTCCGGAGCAGCTAGGAGACATTAAGTGTGAACTTCCTCATCAGTTAAAAGGTTAAAATGAATCTTCCGTTGTCCAGATGTTTATACATCATGCAGTCTTCCTGTTTTGTTTCAAGTCACATGGCTTTCTCTGCTCACCTCTCCTTCTTATACTGTATTACAGCCCCACGAAAGGGATGCTCTTCTCTCCGGGCCTTTGTCAGATGTGGTTCATATCACCAACGAGCAAGACAGGACTGAGTGGTCCACCAGCAATACCCCCAAATCTTCTGATACTCACATTCACAAGAAACCAAGTGGTCGCAGTAAGCACCACTCAGGATCCAATGTGAGCTTCAGCAAGGACATTGAGGGAGGAGAAGAGGAGCCAGTGAAGGTAAGACAGGAGGCCCTCAGCTTCTAGCAGAGGAAGGTCAGAAGCAAGGAGAAGAGAAAAGGGGGTGGAGATAAGAATGTCAAGAAGAATCTGGTCTTCAGATTTGCAGGTTTGAGATTACCTGAGTCTTAGAAACCTGCTTTCCTTTTCTCATGGTGGGATATTCACAGTAAATATAGGTTAGAGAAAAGTAGACCTGCCTGGTTATTCTAAAGCACCAGTACCAACTGGTATCTGGGAAATACAGTTGGACTGGCTGAATGGAGAAGGGGCAATAACAGAAGTCAGGGGTCACTCTGTGGTTCACAGACTGAGGACTTGTGCTTTTGCATCTTTCTATGTGGTAACAGGGGAAGGAAGGATGTAGTTAGGTCTTTTTTACTCTGCACGATCTCTCTGAAACTGGGACAAACAGGAGATTAGAAATTTGGCATGCTTAGGCTTCAAGTACAAGTAAGGCTAGACTCCTTGGCCATCAGCTTCTGATCTGGAAGACTGAAAAGTGGTACTTGAGATAGAAATCTGTAAACTGCCTCCTGATTTTTCACTTGTCCAGTCTAGGGTCACGCCACTTCAGGAAGAGCAAGGAATGGAACGTGTACAGAATTCCTGTGTGACTGTTCCTCTTGAACTAGCTTAAACTCACTTGTGTGTGTTAGTGGGAATGTGCACCATAGAGATATAAGTGAAATTAATTGGAAGGTTTGTAGGGTATGTGCACAGAAAGCCCAAGAGAGTGCACTGAAGGATAAAAGAAAGACCTGTGGAAACCTGTGGAAAAAACCCCTAGAAGCAGCTGTCCTGGAGTGGTCACTCGTCCAGAGAGAGTAGATATGAGGTGGAAGTGCTGCCAGATCACCACAGACTGAACTGGCAGCCATTTTGGTTGACAAGAGTAGTGTGCCTCCTAGGACAAGGTTGCTTAGCAACACGTTGAGCTGACGTCCTTGCTTTCTCTTTCTATTTTTATAAGATGTAACCTTAATGAGGAGGAAAGATACATGAAACCTTTGCTTCATGTTTTGCCTCAGGAATCAAACAAGAGTAATATAAGTTGTTCAGTGTCTTGAATGAAAGCTAGTTAAGCTTTTCTACTGATGGAGCTGCTTTTATTAGTGGATCTGGGAGGTGGATGGCCTTCCTCTCTGTAGCCCTTCAGGTGCTCTCTCAATCTCCTCCAAAGGGTTGAGGATACACCTCAGGGGAAAGATTTTCATTGTTCGTGAGGTGTGTGTGTACGTGTGTGTGTTATAAAAAAGTTCTATTGTATTGGTGAAGTGGTGTTGAATTCTACTTAGGGTATTTATTGTCAGCAAAATAGTTTCTTAAAATTTTAGGAAGGACAACATAAAAAATGGGTTTAGGAGTCACACATTCTGTCCATAGAATTATAGTGAGACCACCTCCACCCCAATTTATTTTGAATTTTCTGCCCTTTCTACTCTTGTCACATTTTCTGACAATTTTCCAGAACAGTGAGAGGTAAAATTTTGCATTTTTAAACAGAAAGGGGATATTTTTAAGGATATTAAACAATTTCTCCAGCTCTACAGAACCCTTCTGAAGGTTCCTTGTGAGCCTATGGGTGGTATGCTAACCCTATGTGAAGTTTCACCCTCCCCCCCTTCACAATATGTAAGCAAAATGATGGCTGGCACCTTGGCTCTAATGCTGCAATCGATTGGTTGTCATATTGAGCTGTGGCGAGACTGATAGAGCTCTCATTTTACTTTAGAACTGATGAGACATTTCTTTAATGTTGAGCCAGGTTGAGGGTGACAGCGAGGGACTGGCCTGTGAGGCTGAAGACTTTGTATGTGATTACCACTTGGAGATGCTGAGCTTGTCACAGGACCAGCAGAATCCTTCCTGCATCCAGTTTGATGATTCCAACTGGCAGATGCATCTGACCTCCTTGAAGCCCCTGGGCTTGAACGTGCTGCTCAACCTGTGCAATGCCAGTGTGACAGAGCGGCTGTGCCGCTTCTCTGACCATCTCTGCAACATTGCCCTGCAGGAGACGCACAATGCTGTGTTGCCGGTGCATGTGCCATGGGGACTTTGTGAGCTTGCCAGGCTTATAGGTAAGCATGAGAGAGATGACAGGGATGAAGGAGATGGTGGGGAAGTGGGATGGGCATTCTACTATAATTTTATTTTTAGGAAGGTCTCCCCTCCCCTCCCCTCCCCTCCCCTCCCCTCCCCTCCCCTCCCCTCCCCTCCCCTCCCCTCCCCTCCCCTCCCCTCCCCTCCCCTCCCCTAAATACTCTAAAGGCATCAGATCCCATCTGATCTCAGAAGGAAGGCAGGATCAGTCCTGTTTAGTACTTGGATAGGAGGCTGCTAATGAATACCAGGTTCTCTAGGCTATATTTTAGAGGAAGAATCTGGCAAAATCACCTCTGAGTATTTTTTGCCTAAGAAAACCCTGTGAAATTTATGGGATCACCATAAGTCAACAGATGACTTGAAGGTGCACGAACACACACGTACACGCTCTGTCTAACATATACACATTTGCTTTGTTGGCTCAGTGCTCCAGAGGCATGAACACTGGCATGATTGCTGCTGGAGGCAGGTGACAGAAGCAATCCCTCATAAGTTTTTTTAAGATGCAGTCTCCCCACTTAACATCTGGCTGTTGGTGTTGGCAGGAACTAGTATGGAGGGGGCATAACTGCCTCCTTGGCTTTGATTAGTTTCCTGGATCCTGTAGGAGGAAATGGGCACAGAGCATGTTAGAGAAAGAGGCACGGATCACTGCATGCGAACATCATGTTTGATGGCTTTGCTTGTCTTAAACCTGCATCTAGGAACCATAATTCCCATAACCAGCCAGTTAATATTGATTTACTGTGGCTTGGTGTAAAAAGACAGCCAGCCAGCTGAAAGCCGCATGTAAATCTCTCTCTGCTGGGTCAATAATGTGTCTTGCCACGGTGGGACCTTTGACCAGATCTGTGGAGTCATATGCTGGTGATTGGATAGGAAGTTGGACAGACAATTGTGCAATTGCATGGGTGATCTCTGCAGCCTGCTTGCCTTTACATACCTAATCTAATGATGCTAAATCAATATTTGGTGTGCTTGCAAATCGTAGGCTTTTCTTCTGCCTTCCTTTTCTGTATCTTTGCTTATTTAGGTTTATTAAAATATTTATATCCCACCTTGTGTCAGAAAATAAATCAGCATAGGACAATAAATAACAGTAACAGCAATATTAGAAGACTGAAAATATGTTAAATCATTTGTCACTTAAAAGAAGTAAATTTAATCCAGTTAAAACAATTTAAAATAAAGCCAACCAGCAAATAGGATAAAATCAGTTATGCCCTGAAGTCTTTAATACAAATCTATCTTTTGACTTGATGCCAGAGTGACACCAGGGTTGGTACCAGTTAGGCCTCTGAGGGGAGAGTTTTCCATAACCCCTGTGCCACAGCAGATAAGGCCCTTTCCCATTTTCTCCCACAGTGTATTAATCCTCCACCATGGGACCCAGAGGGAGGGTCCCTCCAATAGATCTCAGGTCTTGGGCAGGTAGTGATAAAGGTGCTTTTTTAAATGCCACCTAGTAAGATTTAATCTAGTCAGGGCAGTGACAATGGTGGCTGTTACTGCTGCTGCTCTTCTTCCTCTTCTTCCTTGTTATTGTCTCAACTTACCTCAAAACTGGGACTCAGGGTGACTCAAGAAAATTAAATAACTTTTATTTAGGTAAATTAAAAATTAACTAAAGATATGCAAAAAGTTATAATTAAAATATTCATAGAACTAAAGTGATTTTAAATAAAAGCATTAAATGGCAGAAATTCAGTGTAAAAGCACACTGTTAAATGCCCTTGCAGCCAGCTCCTGAAAGCTGGTCAGAACAGAAAAGTTTTCACTTGCCAATGGAGGGACGGCCAAAGAGGGAGCAGTCTTAGCTTCCCTAGTGGAGAGATTAAACTGTAATTTGGAACTGAGCAGGAAATGCAGTTCCAAACAGCAGAATGTAGGCATGAAAACAGTGAAAGAATATCATCAGCCTTTGTCTAAAAAGATCAAAACCAATATAAAAATCTATAATCAGCAGGTTAAAATCAGTCTGAAGCTAATAGTTCAGAAATCAGAAATTTCAACCATCAGTTTTAAAAAGCTGTCATATAACAAAGAAAATAATTTTAATAAGAGCTGTGTACTAGCCCTCCCCAACCTGGTGCCTTCAGATGTGATGGATTGCAGTGGTTCTAGTTGGCTGCAGAGTTCTGAGAGTTTCATTCAAACACACACATGGAATGCTGGGAGAATTTGGTGTCCTTGGCCCTTGGGGAGCTTATGAACCTAATGAAAACTAAGAAAGCAGCATAATCTCCCTACTGCTTGCTATATATTTTAGGAAAGCATGAGGGGGAAAGCCAACAGGAAAAGAGAGTGTTTCTTTGGTAGTTGAGACAAATCTTTCCAATCTCTCTTGGTGGTTTCATACATTCAGTCCTACAGTTGCTACCAGGACTGTAGCCAGCACTCACAGCTGAGAGGTAACATTTGTATGAACTAGTTCCTTTCCCTCTCATATGAGCTGTTGTGATTTGTTCAGTTGCCGAATCTAAAGTAAGGGTTGTCATAACTTTGCAAATGGTGGTAGTAACGCACAGATCCCTGTGGTGAGGGAACCACTCATATAATCAAGATCTCCCAGCGATGAGCCACTGCTGGCTGCAGAGTCTTCTGGAGGTAACTTTGTATAAGAATGTGTGCAAGATTGCCTTCAGTTACAATGCTTTGGGAGCAAATTATGAAGGTTGTTGTTGTTGTTGTGTGCCTTCAAGTTGTTGCTGACTTACAGCAACTCTAAGGTGTACCTGTTGTGGGGTTTTCTAGGCTACGAGTGTATGACACATCCAAGGTCACCCAGTGGGTTTCCATGGGTGAATGGAGAATTGAACCCTGCTCTCCACGGTTGTGGTCCAACACTCAAGCCACTACAGCATGCTGGCTCTCTGTCATGAAGGTAGAGCTTGGAAAAGTTAAATTTTTGGGCTACAACTCCCAGATTCTCCTAGCCAGTGTAGTGTGATTAATGAGCAAACTGATCAGTGAAGGAGAAACAAAGAGCAGGAGTTACTGTTGGAAGTTTGTTTTAAGACAGGATAGTTATTTAGAATACTACACTAAACTACATGCTAGTAGAGGACTGGGTGGGAAAGAAGTAGAGTCATCTTTGAGTATCAGTCTATGCTCTGGTGGGGGGGGGTGTCTGTGCCAAATTTTTATCTACAGAAAAGGTTAAAAAAATAACAACAGAGGAGAAACACCCAAGAGGTCCTAACTATCCTTCCACCAGCCCCCGTAGGCTTTTTGGTGGTATCAGGATGGTAATGAAGGAGAACAGGAGACAAACAAGGACAGCACCGTCCTGTCCCTCTAGGTTTCCTTCTAGTATTTCTTACAGTGTTCCATTCTCATACTAACTTTCCTTCTCCTCAGGCTTTACACCTGGTGCCAAAGAGCTTTTCAAGCAAGAAAACTACCTGGCCCTTTACCGCCTGCCGTCGGATGAGATGGTGAAAGAAGTGATGGTTGGAAAGCTCTCGTTCATCACTAAGAGGAGGCCTCCTTTGAGTCACATGATCAGCCTTTTTGTTAAAGATACCACTACCAGTAAGGCTCCTGGGTGGGGTAGACTTCTGACTCCTCTATAGTTCATAAGTTGTGCATTCACCTTATATAACCAAAATTGGGCTAGCAGCCTCTCCAGTGTATTCAAAGTCCTCATATGTGTTCCAGTTGTAACTGGCATGGAATTTGGGTTGTGTTCTTAAAATGCATGAGAAATGCAGAAGAAGAAAAACATTTCCTATTCACAATGAAGGCAATAGTGTTCTCAAGTGAAGGTTCCTAGAAAAGGAGCTATTTTTCACTGGGTGGCTAACTTCAGTCTTGGTTAAAACCATAAGCTGGAAGTTGAGGAGTTGTTTTAGTACTACCTAGAGCCAGAATGTTAAAAATGGTACCAGTATGCTCAGGAAGGAAACGTAACACGTTAACTTGTTCATTAAGGTTCCTTTTTCTTATTCATTAAAAGGTCTGTATCAGTATTCCATTTTTGCTCTGCAGCTTTCCAGGCTGTGTGAAGAGTTGGCTATGTATGGGAAATGCTTTTAGTTTGTTTTCCATATTTAAAGCCCTGGAGGATTCAGATGATGGTGATGGTAGGATAATAATAATAGCTTACGTTAAAAGCCCAACATGTCATGGCCACATTCTAGCATAACCAAGAGATGAGTAGCTGGCTTCTTGCAGACATGCAAGGGCAGCAGGCTTTTCAGTGTGACTGCTCACTCTAGATAGCTGCTGCTCCTTTTAGAACCACAGGGAGCTCTATCTAAAGACCATTAGAGAGGAATGAGGAGACCTGTGCCCTAGTTTTCAGTCTGTCTCCCATTATCTGAGAGTGGGCATCAAGGTGCAGTGCTGAGGAAGAGCAAGCAGGAGACTGACTTCTGTGGGAGATTGCAGACTGTTGTTCTTAGGGACACCTGGTGAAAATGGGCATTCTGGACTTGACACTGAATGGAGGAGATGCTGTCCCACAGAATGCTGCACACAAATGAACTGTATCTCTCTCCCCTTTCCCTGTACCTGATGCCTGTTACAAGGTAGGGCATTTGGTTAGTTGCAGTATAACAACCATAATCAGAATAATGTGATGAAGCTCTAATTATATGTTGGAGAAAGGCTGATGATTCATCTTTTACAATGGTACTCAATTAGACAATAGACAAAGTACTGTTTTTAGTATCTTCCTTGAATGTACCCATGATCATTTGTTATATTGCTAAATGCAATATAACAAGTGATGCCCTGTGGGCAATGAGGAACATTGAAATCTGTGAAATAAATAAGCCTGTCAACAAGCAATGTTCAGTCCCCACTATGGGCTCAATTTTCTCTCCTAGGCACTGAGCAGATGCTTTCCCATGGGACTGCGGACATCATACTTGAGGCCTGCACAGACTTCTGGGATGGCTCCGATATTTATCCTCTGTCTGGATCTGACAGGTGAGCAGTCTTCTCTTACTGTAGTGCAAGCCACTACTTTCATAGAGCATCATAGAGCTTCATGGAGATTTCTGCTTGAGTTGGATTTCTGGGTTGGTTGCTCATGGCTGTGTGCAAGACAGAGCAGTGAAGTCTGACTTTCAGAGATTGTCCCGTGAAGCAGAGGTAGGAGTTGCGTGGCTCTCCCGATCTTGTGAGACTGGAAATACCAACATTCTGCACCATTTAGTAGGCTGGCAAGGACTGCTGGGACTTGCAGTCCAATTACAAGTGAGCAGCCTCACAAGTCCCACCGCTGCTGTAAAGATAGATTTAGACCAAGTCCATTTTCGCACTACAGTGTTATAGTGCTCTTATTCCACTTTCAACATCCTGTGGAATCCTGGGATTTGTAGTTTAGGGAGGGGCATTTGGAATTCTCAACCAGAGAGCTCTTTGGCCTCAGGAAACAGCAAACCCCAGAATTCCATAGAATGTTGAAAATGGAATAATACCGCTGTAGGGCAGAAATGGGGCAAGATGGTGGAAATGTGATCTATCAGCTCCATGGAACCCCAAAACTATTTTTGAAGCCCCAAAAGCTTCAAATAAAGGGTGGCCCATTATTTGGGAAGATTGTTTTGATTTCTTTAAACTCAAAATACTCCCTGTACCCTCTAAAGTGCATAGAGGTTCCCCACCCCCAGGATGTGGTAATGCCAAGAGAGCTTATTTTGAAAACCAATTTAATTCTTGATTTTAAAAAGACATATAAGAGGCTGGAGGAGGCAAAACCATGAGAGAATTACTCCCTTCATGCTCCTTAGAAGGCACAGGTAGCATTTTTAAGCATTTTTTAAAAGTAAAAACAGCAGCAGCAACAACAATCAGATATAAGGGAAACAGCAGTGTGTGTTGTCTACTCAGGTCTGGTGAGAGGCCTGTATGCCTGCCAGACCTCAGGTAGTTGTTCAGCCCTGATTTAGGTCTTCCCAGAAACATGGAGGCAGGGCTGGAGAGCTATCCTTGAACCTTGTTGTATGCACTTTTCTAGCACCTCAGTCTGTAGGGACCCCAGTTTTGTATTCTCCCTCTCAGAGTTTCCTGTTTATTGTTTCAGCCCTTCTAGGACAGGAAGATTCCACTTCACTCCATGCCTCCTCTCCCTCTAGAGCCATTCACCATTTTGTAGCCAGTCAGCATGCTTCATTTGCCCTCAGGGCAATTTCTTTTTCTGAAAGGGGATACTTCTTTAAACCAAGAAGCTGTGGAAAGCCTACTGATATCTCCCTCTAGTGCGCAGTTTGTGTTGTTTTGGCTTTATAAAAGCAGGACTTTGCAGACCTAAGTTCATTGGTAGGATGGATGCAAGGATAGTATGTCAACATAATTCTTCTTCTACTAAAACACTTGTTGCTGTTTATAAAAGTGAGGAAATCAGTACATCTTTCAATATTCATTTTTTACTTCTTTCATCATTTTGCCTTTCACTACTGCGAATGTCCCAAGTTTGTGTGGGGTTGGTTTGGACTTGGGGTTGTTTTACTTAAGGGCTTAAAGAATAAAATACGCTTTCTCTCTTCAGCAAGATTACTCTGCCCCTTCCCACCTCCCCTAGCAAGGCCTCTGTGTGTGCGAGGGGCAAAGGAAGTGTTTTTATGTATTCTTGTATCATAGGCTGCTTTTCTGGATTGCCTACCCCTTTCAAGGCAGCTTGCAACATATCAAAACAATCTATAATAACATGTTATAAGTCATAATATCATTATCTAAACCGCCAGGCTAGCACTTTAAAAGATATGATTACAGCAGTGGTAATGTAGTGGTCTTACCAAACAGTGATATCTGATGCTTAATTTTGTGGGTAGATGCTTTCTTCAAGCATTACAGTATAACTGTTTTTGCTGCGTACTGCAGGAAAGAGTGAGATCACTACAGTTAGCCCTCCACATTCACTAGGGTTAGGGGTGCAGGACTGTTGCAAAGACCAAAGTGTGCATGTGTGTGTGTCTTTCTATGGGAAGGGGAGCCAACGCATGGTGGAGAGAGTGGCACCCAGGTCCAAACCAGGTCAGAGAAGGGAGAGGGAAAAAAGGTAGTTGTCATGGTGGCCCTATATTTCCTCTCTCTCTCACCATCTCCCTTGGATTTGGGGGAACATTGGAAGAGGGTTTGTGGTGCTAAGAAATTGGGCTACAAGCTGTCCTTAGTTAGCTGGACAGCAGGAGGTAGAGCAGGAGAAAGATCAAAGATGGGTTTTTAAAGGGCTGTGCAACCTGATCAGAGCCTTTGAGAGAGGGGAGGTTTCCCCAGAAAAGAAATGCCTGAAGTGGAGGGGCAGTGGTTGGAGAAGCTCTCAGATAATCAAATCCATGAAAGTTAAACCCACAAATGTGGAGAGCCAACCGTACTTGCAACAGTTGCACAGGACTTTTGAAAGTGGACATCTCATGAAAGCAGCGATGGCTTGTGAAAAAGGTAGAGGAATGGAAGGGGGTCCACAAAATTGGTGAAAGATGCTGATGACATCTGAATAGGAATGAACACCCACACACACAATTACCATTAGCAGCTTCTCCTCTAGAAACTGAACCCTATGTTGAGGTAAGCAACTTGACAACTTCCACATTGTGGAACTGTAACTCCTGTGCATTCCAGCCAGTGTGGCTAATGCCAGTGCTTATGGAAGCTGTGGACCAAAACATCTGGGGACCACCAGGTTCCCAGCCTCTCTTATGCACAACCATTTTACTAGGCACATATGTGTGGAATGATCCAGATGCTGAGGTTATTTTTGAGCAAAAGATGTCTCTGATGGCCTTTGTCATTGGCTCTTCTTCTTCTTCTTTTGGTTGGTGTCAGGAAGAAAGTGTTGGATTTCTACCAACGTGCTTGTCTGTCGGGATATTGCTCTGCCTTCTCTTACAAGCCAATGCACTGTGCCTTGTCCTCCCAGCTTAATGGCAAGTGCATAGAACTGGTGCAGGTCCCTGGGCAGAGTGCCATCTTCACCTCCTGTGATCTCCCTGGGACTACACCCATCAAGCAGAACAGCCGGAGAAACAGCTGGAGCTCGGATGGTAGGTGCCTTGCCTTCAGCACTGGAGCTCTGAGGCAGGTGCCTCCTACAGAAGGGCTCTGGCAAACCCCTCTCTATCTCCAATCTTCTACTATTTTAGAAATGAACTCTCAAGACATCGTTTAAAATAAAGGCTGCTACAAAAACTCCTCTATCTTAAAAGAGAGAGGTTGTAGAACACAAAAATTAAAAATGCTTCAGAAGTAAACAACTGCATTGTGTTTTCTAAAGGATCAGTCTGAACATGGTCAAAGTTAATTCCAAATGATTTATGTTATAAAATAAATTGTCTAATGGAGGGCTTTTACTCAAACTAAATTTTACAAAATTGACAAACTAAATGTACAAGTATCTTATGGCAGTTACTCTGATGCCTTAAGGCTATGTTGTACCCTCTGTTTACATCAGGATTCATTGGAAGTCTCATTGCATCAGTATTTATTTTAGTCCAGGGACTTCTGGTTCAGGATTTTGCCCGTCTTTACATCTGAGCTACAAGTTGTGGAAGAATTCCGTTTGTCTAAATTCTTGGCACATCATATTTCAACAAGCTGCTGTTTCAACAGAAACAGGATTCATTAGGTCCAGTTTCCTCAGATCACTTTCTTTTTACTCTTCCTGCTTATTGGTTTCAGCTGAAGAGGCAAGCTCCTTCGGTGTCCTTGGGCAGATCATGAAGGAGCAGTTTAGATATTCCAGGTGTCCCTGCTCAGAGACAGAACCTTTCCTTCCAATCACAACTTCCTTGTTTTCCACCCATGTTGTTGCCTTTCAGTAAAAGATAGACATGGTTGTTTAGCTCACAGAACCTACTCAAAATTTTTATTAAGCAGCACAAAAATGAAGAGCATTTTGGGTAAAGGTTGAAGGGGAGGTTGTTCTCTTGCTAACTTTGCATGTGCTATTCCTATTGTTGTTTTCTTACTATTGATTGTCATTGTTTTGTTCCCTCCCTCCCCCTGTGTGTATGTTTTATACTATGTTCTTTTGGATACTTGGGTTATGGTGGGTCACGCTGGTTTCCTCTCCTCTCCTCTCCTCTCCTCTCCTCTCCTCTCCTCTCCTCTCCTCTCCTCTCCTCTCCTCTCCTCTCCTCTCCTCTCCTTTCCTTTCCCTTCCTTTCCTTTCCTTTCCTACCCTTCCCGTCTCTGTATCTGTGACACGTCTGCCCCCACACATCTGCCTGTTTTTTGTATGCTCAAAGAAGGGATCGGGGAAGTGATGGAGAAGGAGGATTGTATCCAGGCTCTGAGTGGCCAGATCTTCATGGGAATGGTCTCATCCCAGTATCAGGCCCGATCAGATGTTGTTCGGCTGATTGAGGGACTCGTCAATGCCTGCATTCGTTTTGTCTACTTCTCCTTGGAAGATGAGCTGAAGAGTAAGGTAGGCTGCTTCTTTGATTCCTGTATTACTACTACTGCTACTACCCCTACTACTACTACTCAAAATGCATAGATTGTGCAGTGGCTGTGAGAAGAGTAGAGCCATCCTATCTGTTAAATTTAATCAGCTACATTTATACCCAGCCTTTCCTCTAATGAGGTCAAGATAGTGTACATCATTCTTCTCTCTGCTTTCTTCTTACAACTCTGTGAGGTAGGTTAGGCTGAGAGTGACTGGCCCAAGGTCATCCCATAAATTTCAAGGTTCAGTAGGAACCTGAATGTGGATCTCCCAGATCACAGTCTATAATCACTGCACCACACTCCTATTCATACTTGCTTTAGGGGTTCTCTCTCTCTTTCTGGTTTTAAGGTGCCCCTCAGTTCCCCATTGTGCTTCTGGTCAGCATTTGAAATATTGGATAACTGATGATTGCTCCCAAAGCCTGCTAATGCTGGAGATGTTCCCTCAGTGAATGCGTGTTTGGATTATTTAGTATAATAGCCTCTTTTAACCCCAATTGCAATATTAGGGAGTTTATTAACATCTGAAATATGTGTGAAAAGTGGAATGTTTCTCAGGCTACTCATTCAGTGTCAATCTCCCTCTGCCCCAGGGAGGAGACTGCCAAACATGCCACGGAAGCATGCACATCATCTTCTCTCTAAAGCTTCTTATCCTGCTGTTTCCACAGGTATTTGCTGAGAAGATGGGTCTTGAGACTGGCTGGAACTGCCACATATCCCTAACACCCAATGGAGACGTTCCTGGATCTGAAATCCCACCTTCTAGCCCCAGTCATGCAGGCTCCTTGCGGGATGACCTGAATCAAGGTGAGGGAGAGAGGCCCCGGGGGAAGGCAGGCTCCAGTGAAGGTACCCGCTTGGTTGAAGCAAATCTACCTGATGGAAGGCCTAATCTTAGGATTGCTGTTGCATGAGAGGAAGCTAGGGTGGTGGGGGGAAGAGAAAGTTTCTACCTTTTTTGAAAAAAGAGAACCTTTTGCCAGTTTTAAGAGTAAATATCCTTTGGGATGTGTTTACACAGATAACAGTCCATTTCTTCAGATGCCTTGGCGGTGTGTAACATTCAGCTCTCAGGAATTGGGAGCTGCCACCACCAAGCAGGTGAATCTCACCTGAAGGCCAGATCTTGTTCTGGTTGTGTCTGCTTACTTGAGACTTTTGAGACGTATTTCCACCCATAAAACATTCTTGTATGCAGGACCACTCGAATGACCCGAATTACTATTTTCATTTGCCTGCCAAGCAGAAATAAAGCTGGATCAGCCTCGTGCTTTGAAGTAGCAAAACCAAAAGCCAAGGAGGCAGGACCTGCTTGCGTGATAAAAGTGGCCCTCAAGTGAACTCAGTGTTTCAATTTGCATTTGTGTGCCTGTTGATTTGTGTGCATGTAGGATTGCCACCTTTTTTTACCTGGTGAGGTTAGAGGCTTTCTAGCAATGTAATAGACATGGAAGGAGCAAAATGCTTCCTTGTGCAAAATTGGAGAGGGGAAAAGCTTTGCCTAATGTAATTTCGTGTGCTCTCAAAGATATAGAAGCTTTGCCAAGAAATGATAAGACCAAGAGTGTGTATCAAAGTGGACAAAGTGTGGCCCATCAACCTGATGTAGCCCACAAGTCCTTTTTTGTGACTCCCAGGGATCAAATTCTTATTTTTTCATTTTTTTTTTTCTGTTTGCCCCTAAAAGCCCTCTGGGGTTGTGGAAGGCAATTTCATTACATTTTTGCCCCCCTGGACCAATTTAGGCCTTTTTTAAAAACAGGAGGTGAACAGGAAGTGACTTCTGCTCATCTCCTGTTGTTAGAAAAGGCCTTCCTTGGGCCTGAAATTGCCCTGAGGAGGCAAAAATGTAATGAAATTGTCCTTCACAACCCCTAGAGACCTTTTAGAGAGAAAAAATAAAAAATGATTCTGTATGGCATGGTCTTCTGGTGTGGGGGGCTAATGCAGTGCTCTCACTTTCTACAGTTGCCCACCCCAAAGTATAACTTGCTGAACTATAGCTCCCACCAGTCCCATCCTGCAGAGGTATTGATGAGGGGTAGTGGTCCAGTGACTTCTGGAGAACCACACAGTCCCCGTCTCTGTAGTGAGATAAACCTGTGTCAATGAAGCTTCTGTACAGTTTGCTGTCTACTCCCCTCTCTCTTTCTTTTTTTTTTTGTTCTTCACACGCTCTTGAATCTTTGCGAAATTGCTGTCTTCGGATACTTCCAGACAAAGCTTTCCTTGTGGTTTGCTCTGCTCGATTCGTGTAATTTACTGTGGGCCCAGATGTTACCCTTTCGAAATGGTAGCCCTCCCATTTTTAAATAATGCTTTTTTTAAAAAATTACACCAAGAAGTCTGTTAAGAAGGGAAGAGAAGACTGGAACAGCTGCATATCATCTTTTAACTGGTAGTGCTAGGAGCCCTCCATCTGCAAGCACTCATGATTTTCCACATAACCTGTTCCTTTTTTGCCCTTTGTTAAGTGGGAGAAAAGAGGCAAAAGTGAAGAGCTATAGCTACAAACTCACTTAAATATGAGCTTATGCTTCTGATGCTGGGAAGATGAGTCATTTTCAAACACCTTTTCTTCTGAAGAAAATTGAGTGGGATCTGTGAGCTGATAAGAGCGTAGGAACCCAGAGCTTCAGCTTCTAGGCTGCTGGAGTGCCACGTGAGAGGGGTATATGTGGGTGGCCTCACGTGGACAGATTGTGGCTTGGAATGGTCATGTCTTAAGTGAGTTGTACAATTGTCACACTGTTCTTCTTTCTGTTCTCACCAGTCTCTCGAGATGATGCAGAAGGCCTTCTGTTGATGGAGGAAGAAGGACACTCAGACCTTATTAGCTTTCAGCCAACAGACAGTGACATCCCCAGCTTTCTGGAGGATTGTAATAGGGTGAGGCTGACATGTTAACCCTGCTTAGGGCTCCGTCCCCTTAAAAGATGTCTCTTATAGCTCTGGCTAGTTGTATTAAAATTGTTTGCTCTTTTGTGGGCCTCTGCTGGCATTATGTGGGAATCCTACAATTTGAAGCCTGAGAAAAATGGCCTTCAGAGGCCATTTTAAAATTTATGTTTATTTGTTATAATACTTATATCCTGCAGTGTATTTAAGGTCTCAGGGATGGTACACTAGAATCAGCTTTACCAAAAAACAATTAGACAAGTGAAAATGAGATGTTTTGAAACAAGTTGAAGCAGTTTTAAACAACTTAAAACCACACACATGTGCAGATTTATTTAAAGTGAATTAGATCCCAAAGCTATGTTTTTTTTCCCCTTGATGCCACAGTGAGAGCAGCATTAGCACCACTTGGGAATCTAAGGGAAGGAAGGCATTCCACAACCAGGGTGCCACAGTAGAGAAATCCCTTTCCCATCTCTTCTCACAGTGTATTGCACTGTGGGATGCAGAGGAGGGCCCCTCTGGTAGACCTCAAACCTTATGCAAACCTTTAGAATGCAAACCTATGCGTCTTTCCTTAAAGTAAGTTGCACTGAATTAAATGGGACTTGCTCTCAGTTAAGTGTGCATTGCACCCTTAGTCTAGCAATTTGCTCCCCCAGATTACCGTCAGTGAATTAAACATGTACAGTCCTCCCTCCACGTTTGCGGCTTTGACCTTTGTGAATTTGATCATTCACAAAGTGCCCACTTGCCTCTCCTGCTCCCATTCCCCTGCATTTTGTCCGGGCTGGCCTATCTTCCTTCCATGCATCTGGGCAAAAGGTAAGTGAATGGGATGGCGCAGCCTTGTGCGTGTTGAAGGTGTGCGTGTGGCTTCTTCTGGTGCGGGGCTGCCCCTCTCATTCGCATTCCTTTTGCCAGGTGCCTGGAAGGCAGCACACCCAGGCAAAACACAAACAAATAGTGGTGGTGGGGGGTGGGATTGGGAAGGAATGGGAGGGGAAGTGCTCACTCAGGCATGGGGGAATTATTCACAGTTTTTTGACATTCATGAGGGTTCTGCGCACTGAACCCTTGAGAAGGTCAACGGGCCATTGTATAATGGGAAACAATCACATCATCTGTTTTTGTTTTTGTTTTTTAAAGAAAAGAGCAAGTAGAAGGAGTTAGATTGTACAAGTTTCATAGGAGTCTACAGGCCTATAAATAAGTATATAGAAGCAAGCCATGGTCATGCACTGCAGAGAATTATTTAAAAAATCTTTCCCAGCCTCAAATAAAGATGACTGGTTAGCTCAGTTCTGGAAATGAAACTACCTAGTCAGCCCTTTAATAGTGCTGACATACACACACAAGTGTGTGTGCACACACACATACTGTGTAGTAGTTAGTGATTAAATCATCTTGTCCATTATGCTGTCTATCTTTCTCATTTTCATTTTGAAAGATTTTACTTTTAGTTTTGATGTATTTTTCATTACAAGTTCACAACACAATAAAGGGGCAAAGAGTTTGATCTGATTTGCTAAACTCGTTTCTTACTTACAAGATAGTACAACTTTTGCATTAATGTTGTGGAAGAAATGTTGGAGCTGCAGTGGGGAAAATTCTGCTGCAAGAAAAGGTGTGTAGCAGCCCAGAGGGACCATCTGTTTTTTGGGATTACAAATCCCAATTATCTGCCTCATCCAGCATGGCCAGCAGTCAGGAATGATGAGATAGCAGTCTAAAACATCTAGGGAGTCCCAGGTTAGGGAAGGCTGATGTATTGTGCCATGACCTTCACTGATGACTGCTTTGAAGTATCCCATTTCTTTCTTCTAAGCTATGTCCTCTTTTATTCACCTTAGGGAATTTCCATCAAAAGGGCTGAAATTAATATGATTCAACCCTCAGTGGGACTTGAACCTGTGATTTTCCTAGCTTTTTTTCATAAATACGGTGATAGGCCTTTCCACACTAAGGTTTTGTCTAAGAAATGCTGTTTGACTCAAAGCAGATTTTCAGCTGATTGGTAAAAATATGCTATCAAGAAGAGATTCCACTGCCTTAAAGAAGTCTTATTCCTCAGTAAAGTGTTTAGGGCTGCATTATTTTCCAAAGGTCATTACAGTAGGCCCTCCACATTCGTGAGGGATGGGGACACAGATCTCTTGTGAATGTCAAATAATCATGAATAGGGCACCCACCCAGGTGGGGGGCAGGGAGGCAGGGAACAAGCAGTCGCCTTCCTGGCACTTTCCTGCCACCTGCGCGAGGCGCACCAGCACTGGCTGTGGCGGCAGGAGGAACTCAGGGAACTGGCAATCACCTTCTGTGGACCTTCCTGCAGCTGGTGTGAGGTGCACCTGCAGCAGCAGCAGCAGCAGCAGCAGGGGCGGTGGGAGGAGTGTGGGGAATTGGCAGTTACCCTCCCCAGGCCTTCCTGCCCCCCGCATGGGCATGCCCGCAGTCACGGCAGCGTGGCAGGAGGACCGTGGCGAATTGGTGATCGCCCTCCCTGGACCTTCCTGCCCATCATGCGGGCATGCCCGCCGTCACAGCAGGAGGAGTGCGGGGAATTGGAGATTGCCCTCCCCGGACCTTCCTACCCACCCCACATGGGTGAGTCGGTACCCTTGGTGGTGGGAGGAACGTGGGGAACTGGCGATCGCGCTCCCTGGACATTCCTGCTGCCCATACAGGCGTGCCTGCACCCGCAGCAGAGGAGGTGGGAGGAGCGCGGGGAACTGGTGATTGCCTTCCCTGGACCTTCCTGCCGCCCGCATGGGGCATGCCTCCATCAGGGCCAGGAAGAATGGGAGGAACAAGCAGGGTGGGAATGGTGTGGGAGGGGGAGAATGGGGGGGCAAGCAGGCATCCTGCAAATAATCAAATTAGCGAAAGTGAAACCCATGAATGTGGAGAGACAACTGTGTTAGTTTTAACATCTACTCAGACTTAATAGTTTACATAAGGAAAAGTTCATTACATTTCTGAGAATATAATCCCTTATCTGCTATCATTAGTACTACACACTGTATTCTGAAGTGTTCACTAATTAGAAAAAGTGGCATGGTTTTCAGTTGTAGTTCCTGGGTGAGTGGAAGCTCATAGCTAATTCTGCTAGCTATATGACATTTGGGAAGGGTGGACAATAATTTGAATAATTTTACGAACAAATCAGTGATTATATGCAACAAAATTCCTCATAGCAAGAGTGGCTTTATATTTTCTCCAGATCCAGCCCAGCCCAATCTATCCAGCAATGAACAGAGTTTAGAGGAATCCCCTTATTCTGCCTGATTACTTTGACTGCAGGGAACAGGATGATAGGATCTTGACTTTCCTGTCAGCTTTGATTATAATCTGGACCAAAGCCCACAGGCATCTTTTGCTTGTTTTCTTTCACTCCAGGCCAAACTTCCACGGGGAATCCACCAGGTGAGGCCCCACCTGCAAAACATTGACAACGTGCCTTTGCTCGTTCCTCTGTTTACAGATTGCACCCCAGAAAGTAAGTGTGAATCAGGCTGTTGGGTTCTTTATTGCCTAGAGGAGGAAGACCCTGCAGAAATTTGTAGAGCTTGTCTCTGTGTTGAGGCTTATCTTCTCCCCCTCCTCTCTCGTAGCCATGTGTGAGATGATCAAGATCATGCAGGAATATGGGGAGGTCACATGCTGCCTGGGCAGCTCTGCCAACCTAAGAAACAACTGCCTTTTCCTCCAGAGTGATATCAGGTAAGTTGTGGTGTGTGTTAGGCATCTGTATTTATGAGGCAACAGGGGCAGGCAGAATGGGAGAGGGACACTGATTTGGTTTTCTTACTTTGAGGAATGTGTATGTATGTTTTGACTAAACATCAGAAGAAATTTGACAGTAAGAGCTGTTCGGTGGTGCAATGAATTGTTTTGGAAGGTGGTGGAGTCGCATTCGTTGGAGCTTTCTAAGCAGAGGCCAGATGGGTCTCCTATCAGAGATGCTTTGACTATGGATTCCTGCACTGGCAGGAGCTTGGACTGGGTGGCCCTTGGGGTCCCTCCCAACTCTTGGCGCTAGTGTCCCTTTCTCTAACCTGTTTGACTTCTGTGATGGCTTCAATGTTGGCTGCAGCATAGTTGCAGGCAGTAAGTAGTGCGTGCTTAAACTATGCAGTTGGCTGTTGCAAGAGGTAGTGATGCTCACCAACTTGGATGGCTTAACAGGGGACTGGAGAAACTCAGGGAGGATGTGGTCATTGGTGTCTGTGGGCCACAACAGCTTCTACATATCGTTTGGTGGAAAGCAAAGGAAGGTGCTGTTTCATTCATGTCTTGTTCATGTGCTTCCTGTAGGCAACTGGTTGGCCACTCTAGGATCATAAAGCTGGATCAGAGACACACTTCATCTGATCCAACGTGGCTGTTATGTCCATATTCAAAACCCCACTGAGACTGAATCACTGCTATTTCATTGCTTGGTTTTGCTTTGGCTATATGCCCATGCTGTAGTATAGAAGAATATCACTGTCTCAAATGGGGACTGTGTGGCCTGCCTGACAATGCTGGATCACAACCCCTGTTGGCCCTAGTCCGCATAGCCATTGTGAGGGTTGGTGGGAACTGCCATTCCAACAGATCTGTAGGCCCATGCGTTTCCCTTCTCTGTGAGTTCTGATACTTTCTCAGAGTTCGTAAGGGTCATGTTGTGTTTGGGAAGGGACGTTGTCTTAAATCAGCACCTGAATGTGCTCTTAGGGTGTTTGTTGAGACCCCTGAAGGACCCTTCCTTCAAGTTGATAACTCCCCATGTCCTGAAGGGAGCAGTCTGTGTGCTGTTCTAGTGGAGCAGGGCAGTGGGAAGAAGCAAGGGGGAGAGCCCGTCAGAACTGCCACAGACCCAATTCTGATAATGGCAGAAAAGACCACTTTAAGGTCTCTGGCAATTATCACTTCGTTCATTCAGCAGGCTTGTTTTTTGTTAAAATCAAAGTGCTTTGTTAAAATCAAAGAGTTCAAAATGAAGGATACAAGGTTTGTTTGTAGGAATATGGAAGCTTAGTTTTGTAAAAATTATTTTGGTTGTGACTGGGGCTGGTGCTGGCCCTGTTGTTACTGTTGTAGTTGTTGTTAATTCTAAAGGAGCTCCGTGGTTGTTTTTGTTCAATGATACTCTCGCTGTTGTTTGGTCCTTAATTTTTTTTTTTATCTTGCTCTCTCTCCATCATATCCACTTTGTAAAATGCAGAGTTTAAACACTGGGCTTATAAAATTGTAGAATCATAGAGTTGGAAGAGACTACAAGGGCCATCCAGTCCAACGCCGTGCCATGCAGGAATACATCATCAAAGCATTCCCAACAGATGGCTATTCAGTGTCTGTTTAAAAACCTCCAAAGAAGGAGACTCCAGCACACTCTGAGACAGTGTATTCCATTGTCAAGCTGCTTTCATCATCAGGAAGTTCTTCCTGATGTCTAGATTGAATTGCTTTTCCTGAAGTTTGAATCCATTGCTCCATGAGGACATGGCTCGGGAGCAGCAGAAAACAGGCTTGTTCTATCTTCCATGTTTGGTGTTCTTCAGCACAGTGTTCAGCCATAGTTTTTATCTCTTGCACCAAATCTCCATACTGTCTTTCTACACAGTTTTAGGGTTTTTGAGTGTGTGTGGGGGGAGGGTAAAAGTAGCTGTCAAAACTGAATATTCTAGAAAAGTTCTGGCATTTGAATAAGCAAGAGGCAGGCTTAGGCTGCAAGGTGTGGAGACTTACCTGGGAGTAAGCTTCATTGAACTCAGTGGAAGTAATATGAATAGGTTGAACAAATAACTAAATAAATACTGTGTTTTTGTCATTTATTTGTTTGCAAATATTTGTAAACTGCTTACATCTAAAAATTTCAAAGAAAAATGCGTATGGTATAAAGCTGTTCATGTTTTCATTTAATCTGTGTAATCTTATCTGTATAGCATAGCCCTGGATCCTCTTTATCCTTCCCGATGTTCTTGGGAGACATTTGGTTATGCCACCAGCACTAACATGACCCGTATCTCTGATGAGCTCACACCTCTTCAGTTGTCTGGCCAGCTGAACAGCTTGTCCTGCTCCCTCTCTATTTATCCTGAGGAGACTATTGGGATCATCAGACTTATAGAACAGGTGAGCCTTCTTCTTTATTTCTAGTGGCATTAAAAGAAATAAAATAGATGAATATCTTTATTCAGTTAATTTGGGCTATTTCCATTGTGCATTCTCTTATGATTAGTGTACAAATGAATGCGTTTTAAAAAGTCAATCTTATTTTTCTTGATGCTGAGAAATTATTTGACAGACTAGAATGGCCCCTTTTTATTCCTCCTCCCCCAGTTTATTGAACCTTTTACATTTTGATTCAGATTTGGAAATTCAGTTAATTTATTGCAATCATGCTATCCAGATATTCTTGATTATTAAGCCTATGTTCCTGTTTATTTCCTATTAGTAGAGGCATCTGTCCCATTGTCTGTCTCTGTGTAACAGTTTCTGCATGGTATAGGTCAAGGTGGCTGAGGTGTGACTCTTCAGACATTCTTGGATTACTACCTCCATCAGCCCTAGCCAGCATGCCCAGTGGTGAGGAATGTAGTCTAACAGCATCTGTAGGGCCAGCGCTTTCTTTGTCCCTGCTGTAGATGCAAGATCTGTTTGATTGCTGACATCTTGCATATCATTCCAATAATGTATGGTTCCTTTTAGGCTCGGCATGCAGCATATGGCATTCGCAAGTGCTTCCTTTTCCTGCTACAGTGTCAGCTGACTCTGGTCATTATCCAGGTGAGTTTTGCTGAAGAGCAGCAAGAAGCACAGAGGGCTTCTTAGGAACTGGGTGAAGACAGGAAGCCATGCAGTCAGCACATCTCCTATCTCTGACCCTTGGAATCTTGTATAGCATCTTTGTCAATTTGTTCTCTAATCATCTATCAGCCTTTGTGCTTTTCCTCCTGTCCCCAGGCCGTCTTTGTACTGCAGTGGCGTTCAAAATAAGTAAATAAACAAAATGTTTCTCTCTTTAAAAAAGTAGAATGAAATAAAAAGGCATTATTGAAAGTCCTGTGCTGTATGTAGATTTAGTTCTGCTCTGTACCATGAAGGCTGCTCCTAGGTAGCCTTCCAAACTCCTGGACAGTTTGGTGATTCCCAGAACTCTCTTGCAAAGAAGAACCTGTGGTCTGCAGCTCAGCTACACTGATTCAAACATAGAGAATGAAGATATTGCTTTCTTGGCAATAACTCAGTTAGTACTGTTGGATTCTCAAATTGTTCCCTGTGTTAAAAAAAAGCTACTAATTTGTCACCTAGGTTCCAGACGATTTGATTCCATCTACATGTTTCTCTGATATAGCTTTTCTAATTTGGCTTTGCAATATGTAGCTTTGCAATATGATCCCTGGTGCCTCTCCCTTTCTTGAGCCCTGCTTCGATATATGGCGTTTCTTGCTCCATATATAGCAAAAAACTTTGTTGTAGAATTTTGAGCATGACTTTGTTTGCATGGGAGATTAATGCAAGGGTGTCCCCTTTCTTGGGCACTGGAATATATATTGACCATTTCCAGTCTGTGGGCCATTGTTTTGTTTTCCATATTTGTTGACAGATTTTAGTTAGAATCAGAATAGCTTTTATCTCTGTAGCCTGAAGCATCTCTATTGTTCCTGGTGATTTATTTGTTTTTGGTGATTTATTTTTTCCCAAGTGCGCTGAGTGCAGTTTCCACGTCACTTCCTAAAATATTAGGCTCATCTTCCTCTGCTTTTTCCTTGAATGAATCTGCCGTCCTTTCATGTCTTTTATATAGTTCTTCCCTGTATTGTTTCTGTCTTCTTTTTATTTTTGCTTGGTCAAGTAATATGTTCCTCTGCTGGTTGTAGAGCATCCTCACGGTTGGTTTAAATGTCCCTTTGATTCCTTGGCTCTTGTGCATGAGATCTCTTCTTTTTTGTTGTAATTGTCATCTTCTCTGCTTTGATTATTATAGTAGTGCTCCTTGTTCCTGTGCACAAGTTGTTGAACAGTTGGTTTCTGGGTTCTAATTCTGTATCTGTCCCCTTTTACTTTTGCTTCTCATCTGTCCTTAACTGCTTAAAGAGTTTCATGTTTCGTCCACTGAGGCTTCTATTTCTTTTTGGCTGCAGATGTGTGTTTTTGCATTCCCCCCTGACAGTTTCCCTGGCTTCAGTCCAGAGTTCTTCTGGCTCCCAGTCAATTAGGCTTAATAGTGCAAATCTCTTTTTAACATTATCTTTAAATTCTACAGGGATGTTCATCAGGTTGTATTTCGGGACAATGGTTGGTTTAGTGTTCTTCTTTAGCTTTACTCTAATTTTTGCTATTAGCAGTACATGTGCCTCCACAACCTGCTCCTGGTCTTGTTTCTGCAGAAAGAATGAAGGTTCTCCATCATCTGCTTTCAGTTATGTAGTCTATTTGATTTCTGTATTGGCCATCAGGTGGTGACCATGTATACAATAGTCTCTTCAGTTGCTTGAAGAATGTGTTTGCAGTGAAAAAAAAATTTGACCTTGCAAAATTAATCAGGTGGTCCTGTGGCAGAGCTTAGAGTGTGTGGAGGGGGGATGGGGCTACGGCGCAAGAGGCGGGGCTGCAGTGCAGGGCCCAGGGTGTGCGGGGGCGTGGCCAGGGCATGTGGGGGCGTGGTTATGGGCCAGGACAGCCCAGAAACATTGCCACCTGGGGCGAATCGCCCCCCCCGCCCCCATGTCTCTACGTGACTGAGTTGGTCTCCAGCTTCATTTCTTGATCCTGGGCCAAATTTTCCTATCATCTTTGATTCTGCTCTGTTTCCTACTTTTGCGTTCCAGTCGTCTAGGATTAATAAGAAGTTTTGTTGTGTGATCAATTTCCTCTTGAACTCCAGCGTAGACTCTTTCAGTTTCTTCTTCTTCTGCCTCTATAGTTGGAACATAAACTGGGAATATGGTTGTATTGATGGGTTTTCCCTGAAGTCTTATTGATATGATTTAGTCAGACTTTGCATGATATCCTTTGACTGCTTTTGCTATATCTCTCATCACTATTAATGCCACTGCATTTCTTCTTAGATATTTATTTCCTGAGTTAAACACTGTGTAATTATCTGACTCATAATATTCAATTCTCGTCCACTTTAGCTCATTCACCCCAACTGTTGTGATGTTTATATGTTCCACTTCTTGTTTTACTGTGTCTAGCTTCTCCTGATTCATGCTTCCCGCATTCCATGTCCCTATAATATGCGTTGTGCAGCTTCAGACTTTCCTTTCAGCTCTGTGCACATCCACAGCTGAACATTCTTTTGGGCTTGAGTCCACTTGCGTCATTAGCCACTCGTATTTGTCATCTGCTTTACTCCAGTAACTCATGAGTGCCATCCAACCTGGGAGTTTCATTTTCTGGCACGATCTCATGTTTCATTTTGGATTGTCTCATCATAGGGTTTTTGTGGTAAAAGACATTCAGAAGAGGTTTACCATGCCTTCATCTGCATAATGCTAACAAATGTTAGCTATGGTGGCAATGCTGTTGTCTCTGAGAGATCTTCTGCCCGTAGCTGTTTGGCACATTTGGTCTGCTCTTCAAGAAAAGTGTATCTGAGATGGGAGACCCTACCAGCAGCACAGCTGCTGTCCACATAGCCTCTTGTCTCACAGGAGCATGCACTTGCACCATTATGGAAAGGTGGTGCCATTAGTGGGATATAACTAGTTACACAGAGTTATTTTTTCCTGCAACAGAGGTTCAACTACATAATGTTTATAAGTGAAAGGAGCAATAATATCATTTGGTATTGTAACTATCACTTTTGACAATTTAGTGAAGGAGCATAGCTTCACTTGTTACTTTTCAGGGAAAAGGCAGAGCATTTACTTTTAAAATTGTAATTACAATGTAACTATTTTTCAGGATTCAGAGCTGTAACTACTTTGAAAAGGGTATCCTCTACTTCACCCCTAGCTCTGGCCTTCCTGCGGGGTTCCCACATATCTTCAGGGAGTCCCAGGAAAGGAGAGCAGGGGCTGCCTTAGTGGTGCATCAGGAGCTCCTTTGCCTGGGCTTCTCCTCTTCTTTGGTTCTCACTTTCTTTCTCCAAGATGGGTGGATGGACTTGCTAAAGGGTGCTTCTAAAGTCTTCCAATCCTGCTGCTGATTGTGCCTTTTTCTCTTTCTTGCCTAGTTCCTCTCTTGCCTGGTGCAGCTGCCTCCCATTCTCAGCACCACAGACATTTTGTGGCTTTCCTGCTTCTGCTACCCATTGCTAAGGTAAGTCCCTTCCTGTGACCTGTAAGCACGTTCCACTCAGCAGAGCCTGTTGACTGAGGACTGCTTTTCTTTTCTAAGATGAGTGGGGACACAGGGATGACACAGACTAGATTTTTCATGTTGGAGGCTGCTGGAAACATTTTTATACAGCAGCAGCTCTGTGCAGAGGCCATATTTTCACAGGCCTCTGTGCTTTGGTCTAAACTATGGCCGGAATTTGCCATGCAAGAGCTGCACATTTCTGCCAGTGCTGTCACATAGATCCCCTCTGCAAGAAAGCTGAAGCTCCTCTTGAGCTGCTTTTGCCTGTTGGAGCTTCTGTGTGAAACCAGTGCCATGAGGAAGTGTTTCTGGCTGCTCCTTGTTTGGAAGTTGCATGTGCAGATTTCCCCAAAGAACATCTTGAGTCCTTATCAAAAGGTGCTTTCAGAAACCAAGTCCCTGTTGACACTTGGCTTTATCTGCAGTAGGTTGCAGATCTAACTGTGCCTCTGAATTTTGTGATGGGAGGAAAACTTGCATATGCCATTTGGCATAGGCTTTTCCTCACATCTTGGCAAGGACTGAGATCTTGGAAAGCAGGAGGAGTGCTGGGAGATGTGAGGTACCAAGATGGCATTGTCTGCTTCCTAATCTATAATATAATAGCAATATGGGGAATGGGGGGAAGAGAGTCTCTCCATCTCTGTATCATTGAATATATTCTAATAAATTCATTGCAGCTTTCTATGATGGGGACAATTATATGGAATTGCTGGAGCATGGGAATATGTCCCTTGAACATGAAACTGCCAGGCTTAACTTTGTCATAACAGAAATTATACACTGTTAATTATTTAGGTGCCAACTCCTAGTAAGACTAGGTATTCTTATCCAATGGTGGAGGATCCTGGAGTTGCAAATCAGTTGCACCTAAAGGGCCTGCAGGTTATTCACCCCCTGTTGCAGACGATGTGTTGCAAGACAGAGAAATGTTCTGATTCCGCAAAAGACAGCTTTCTGTAGTCATTACAATCTTATTTTTTAAACAACTACCATTCCAGGCTAATTTCAGTTTTAATTTCTTTCCAAGTGTTTCCCTCCTGGGTAAGCCCCCCCATAGTTCCATCATGTCTATGGCCACTGGGAAAAATCTGACCTCCATTCCTAAAAAGGTAAGCAAAGGTTCAAGCTGAGTGCCTGTTCACGGGGGTGTAAGAAAGTGTCAGAAGGGTGTTAACAGTGATTGTCTTATCGGCTGCTATCAGATGACACCAGGGATTGCAAAAGAAAGTAAGCTGTGAAATCTAGTTTGCATTTTGCCAATCAGCCAAATATGAAGCATCCTGAGTGATAGAATCACAAGTTTTTGTAAACTTTACTATCTCTCTCAGCACCTGACAAGAGAGATAGCAGAGTTTCTTCTGGTGTGCAGGACTAGAAGAATTCAGGCTCTGTCTTTCTTTCTTCATGCCCTCCCCCAGCATAGATTATATAGTAAATACAAGTATGCATTTACAGTTGGCCCTCCACATTTATGTGTTTCATTTTCATGGATTTGATTATTTGCAAGTTTCTTCATCTCCTGTCCTACCACTTCAGGTGGATTGTTTTTGGGGGACCCTTCCCTCTCAGTGACTCTGATCAGGCTGTGCAGCCCTTTAAAAACCTGCCTCTGGTCCTCCTCAACCAGCCGGTGCCTGGCCAACTAAGGACAGCTTGCAGTCCAATTTGTCAGCACTACAAACACTCTCCCAGTGCCCCCCTATACCCTAGGGAGAAGATGGATGAGAGAGGAAGTGTAGGGCTATCACACTGATCCACCCACTTTCTCTCTCTTTTCTCTGACCTAGTTTGGATTCTGGGTGCCTGCTTTCTCCATCATGCCTTAACCCCCTTCCCACAGACACATCCACACACACATTTTAGTATTTGTGATATTGCCACTTTGTAAGGGTCCTACACCCCCTAATCCTAGCGAATCTGGCGGCCCAACTGAATTATGTCTGCCTTTTCTAATTAAGTAAGATTGTGCATGTTTGTGTGTGTGCGCTTGCAGTCAGGATTGAGACTGCATAGGAAGAGTATTTTTTTAACCCTTTCACCTCTCGTCTTAGAGAATGACCCCTATTATTGTAAGTTGCTATTAACTCTAGGAAGGAAACTTCCATTCCTGCCAAAGGGAGCTTCTCTTGCGAAGCTAAATAACAGCTCAGAGGGGGTGATTTTTCTTTGGAAAATTTCACTGGAATGAAATGAATTGCATATTCATTTTCCTGGGTCTGTGGTTTGGCGAGGGAAAATTAAACACCCCGTTCCTGTATGCTGAGCCCTGCTGTTTAAAATAACAAAAACCAGACATGATAAATGCATACATGTACTTAATGTATGAGCTAGTTTGGACCTGAGCCATGCTGCCTCAGCATTTGCAAGCTGTGCCTTGTGGCTGTTTGGGAAGAGCATTGAATGTATGAATTGTCAATTTCTTTCCATACAGACAGACGGGGTGTGATTATCATTCCCGTTTTAAGTGAGGCAGTGGGGGGTGTGGTGAGCTAAGGAGATGTCTTTGAGATACATGAGCCTTGCTGGGAGTTGCAAGGTACTGTTTATGCAGCACATGGTTTGTCCAGGATTTTAATACATCTACCATAACACATAAGATGAAACTAGATTTTTTTTTTGAGGGGGGTGGCTGCTATTGACTCGAGTCAGGAGAGGGCTTATTAGAATGATCTGTCCCTAGAAACTAGTGGGTCCCCATAGGTTTTTGTTGGTGAATTTACTGTTAGTGTTACTGGTTGTCTGAGTGTCCTGACTGATCCCTGGAACTAGGGAGGTGACCTTCATAATATGACTGGGTTTGTGTGGTTCTGTGGCTTATTATAATGATGGGGATGATGAAACATGTACAGGAAGGTGTTTTTACTCATGACAAATATGACTAAGCAAGGATTTAGGCCTGTTTGAGAGTTTTCTCTGTGATGGCAGTGGTGATAACAGCAGAGAAATCTTCCTTTCCCTACTGCCACAGCATCTGCCCTGTCTTGCCCAGCAGCCCTGTCCCTTATGGCAAAAAGGCCTTTCTTCTAACGTGGCCCGTTGTGGGAAGTGTTGCTGTCCCCAGGAGTCCATGGTGATCTGTTTCTGTGAACAAAATTCCTCCGGGTGTGTCAGTTTGTATACCAGGTAGAACAGACATTCCCTCTTGCCAGGTTTATGTGGCTCCCTGAGAAGGTGGAAGGGATGCTTAGAGGTGCCACCAATCACACAGGCACTGAACCCTTGTCCATCCTGGCTAATCAGGAAGGTGAGGTTGGTGAGTTCCTCTGTTAATGCTTGGTTGAAAGATGGCCATGTTTGATCTGTGCAGAAGGAAGCGTTTACCTGCACTTCAGTGCCAGGACACATAACCTGTGCCCCTCTAGGCCATATGTGCAGACCAAAGTAGTGCCCAGCCCCTTCCTACCACCTCTCATCCTCCAGAAAATGCCTTCTCTCCTGTCAGTTTCCCAGCATTGTCATACTCATTGTTTCCCCACTACTGCTGCTGGTAAGGAAAGACTGATGTACTGGAAAACAGGCCTTTTTCTCTGAGACTGTAGTTGGTGCCCAAAAGGGTTTGGGCAGGCACAGTAGGATCAAGCAGATCATTGCCTCAGGTTCTGTAAATAACAGTGGTTGTCCCTGGCCATGTTTGCAGACTCAGCACTACTTCCTGTTCTGCTTCCTGCTGAAATTCAGCCTCACCATCTGTTCCTGCCTGGCTTGCTTTGGCTACATGCTGCAAGATTACTGTGCAAACTTCAACTCCTCTGCCTTCAGTGTGAATGTCACAGGCTGCTCTTCCATCATGCTACACAGGTAGGGGGGGCATTCTTGACAGAAGTGTGGTAGATTTATATAAATAAATAAGTAAATAAATAAATAAATAAGCAAGCAAGCAAGCAAGCAAGCAAGCAAGCTGGCTAAGTGGGAGTAATTTGCATAGATCTTAAAACTGTTTTATTATATGGATTTTGTAGAATTTTAAATTGTTCTACTAAGTTCCTAAAAAAGTGGACTAGAAAACTAGCGCAGAAAGTTAGGGAATCATGGAGTATAGGTTTGTGCTAGTATGGCCCTACAGGCAGAGTAGCTGGGACTGTAGAAGTATTGAAAGTAAGCTGCAATTTGTGCCAAAGCTGTTAACCTCTGAGAGCACCTGGTAGGTTCTGTTTTTGTGAAACAGGAATGAAACTCACCCAGCCCTCCAGGTGCTGCTGAACTGCATCTCCCAGCATTCTGTTGGCTACGGTGGGTAGGGCTACAGTGAGTTTCAGTCCAGCAACTTTTAGAGTGCCCTATGGTTCACACTTCTGCTGTAAAAGAAAGTTTTCAGGCATTATCAAGTTTTAATAAGAATCAGAAACTTTGTTCATTTTGGGGTGGGGGGAACCTAAGTGCTTGCTTTACAGATTTCTATCTTGGTAAGAAAGCTAACAAAGAATCAGTTATCAAAAACATACAAACAAACAAAAACAAAATAGGAAAACAAATAGAGGGAAAAAAACCTGAAGAATGGAAGCGTGGAGAAAGTAACTGAACATGAGTCAGCAGTGTGATGCGGCAGCCAAGAAAGCCAATGCAATTCTCGGCTGCATCAATAGGAGTATGGTGTCTAGATCGAGGGAGGTACTGGTACCACTCTACTCTGTTTTGGTTAGACCTCACCTTGAATACTGTGTCCAGTTCTGGGCACCCCAGTTCAAGAAGGACATGGTCAAGCTGGAGCAGGTCCAGAGGAGGGCAACCAAAATGGTGAGGGGCCTGGAAGCCATGCCCTGTGAGGATAGACTTAGAGAGCTGGGTATGTTCAGTCTGCAGAAGAGAAGGTTAAGAGGGGACATGATAGCCATCTTTAAATATTTGAAGGGATGCCATGTAGAGGAGGGAGAGGGCTTGTTTTCTGCCGCTCCAGAGACCAGGACAAGGAGCAGTGGATTCAAGCTGCAGGAAAGGAGATTCCACCTGAACCTCAGGAAGAACTTCCTGACAGTCAGGGCTGTCCGGCAGTGGAATATGCTGCCTCGGAGTGTAGTGGAGTCTCCTTCCTTGGAGGTTTTTAAGCAGAGGCTGGATGGCCATCTGTCGGGAGTGCTTTGAGGGTGTTCCTGCATGACAGGGGGTTGGACTGGATGGCCCGTGTGGTCTCTTCCAACTCTACATTTCTATGATTCTATGATTCTATGATGATGCCCAGCCACTGATACTCTCATTTCACTGCTCCTAGCTTTGTAAGAAACCAAGGAGTCATGTAGGCTGTCACTTTGCACTTGTCCTTCTGACCCCTCTTCCTACAGTACTGCCATGTGCATGTGGATGTAGCTGTAGAGGTAGCTAACCACAGATGTTAATTAGGCAGGGATTATAACATTGCTGGTGACTGGTAACAGACTTGATCTTCCCTGCTGGCCTTTCTAGGTAGAAAGATCTGTGCAAGACCAGCCACTCACAGCAATGCTGTTTCATTGATGGTGGTAGAGAGAGCTTTCAAGTTATATGTCTCAATTGTAAATAAGTTAACTAATAAAAGAGATTATCTTACCTGAATTACAGAGGCCATAGGACTTTCAGAATTATCCTCATGGGCTGTTCTTTTGGATGGGATGCAGCCATGCCTTTAAACCTGATTAGCCCTCTGTGATGCCCTATGTTTACTTTCTTAGTGGTGCAGAAACACCCCCTGATTGGTTTGGATCATTTTCCAACATTCTTCTCCTGGCCCAGAAGTTTACAGCTGGAATGATTGTCTTGCACACTAGTAAGTTACTTCTGTTTCTTGTGTCTTGCTGTGGAAGGAGGAAGAGCAGGACTTGTAGGCATGCATGAATAAAACACAAGATTAAGTCAGGACTGAGCTCTATAGTTTTATGTGATCATGACAAATTAATGTGAGAAACAACAGGGGAAGCACAGTGTGATGAGCTTGCCTGTAGGAAATCCTTTATGAAATCTCTGGTCATAGAACTGAAAGGAATCTTGGCTTTTGTTGTGGCCCCGTTCTAAGCCATCTTTAAACAATTACTAATCCAGTTTCTTCTTCTGAAGATGACTGCAGAGCCTCAGATATTTCTTTTTTCACATAATTGTTTTGGGAGAGGGGGTTGGTTATTCATTAGGTCATGATATTACAAGGGGTGAGGGGGAAGGAAATCTGTCTATATAGGCACAACTCTGTGTGTCCCATCTGATTATTTAGTAAAATAGGGTTTTTTAAACAAAAAAAAATCCAGTGCTATGCATGTAAATATGCAAGTTCTGCCAAAAAGATAAATATAGCAAGTTCTGGCCCAAATATACCTAAGGCAGTGCTTCCTAAGTTGTCTGATGTGGGGAACAGGGAGGGGGGGTCTCCAGTGTGCCAGGGGGACTGGCACCATATTTGTGCCCATTGGCTACAACTGCTTATTTACTGGAAATTCTCCAGGGATTGGCAGTTGACAACTCACAGACTGGCACTGATCCGTAGACCACCACTTTAAGAAACACTGACCTAAGGCATTGTTTTATATCTAGTAGTATATTCTGTCTTCTTAGGTATTTCTCAGGCTGGGCAGCTGATCTATCAGGATCTCAGCCCCTCGCGTTGAATGCACCTGAATGAAGCCAAACAGTCTGTCTGGCTTAGCTCTGTTCTGGCTAACTTGAATCTGTGCATGATCTTCTCAACAATGGAAAATTCCACACTTTGACAGACCAGTAAAGACTTGAGGGACTTGAAGGAACATGGGAGGAACTCCATTTTCTCTAGCTAATTCTGCCTGCATCCTCCTCTCCTAGTGTAGCCCCATTGAAACAAGGGAGTCTTGTGCCAAATCACCACGTTAAAGGCAACTCCTGTAAATTGCCTTGTCAATTTCACTGCTAGGATATCAGTAAAAGAAAATGCCTTGCTGGTTATGATCACAGTAAAAATTAGTCACTGACCGATTTGGGGATAGTGCATTACTAACTCAATCAATCTGCTTAACTACCCAGAAAGTGTCAAGAAGAATACATGTTGGGGCATTAGATGATTGCAAGTGGTATATTTCTGGATTGTTCAGTGTAGTAAAGGGCTGTCCAGATTGCTGAATGCTGTAACTTGGGCTTGGACAATAAAATCCAGAAACCAGACTCTCTCCAGACTTCTCTAAAGCCCCTTGTGCATCTGTGGCAAGCTTGCAGATAAATAAGCACTTTGTATTTTCTTCACAGTATTTATATCTGTCACTCACGTCCATCGCACCAAACCACTGTGGAAGAAAAGCCCCTTCACTAACTTCTGGTGGACACTGACTGTGGTGGTTGTGTGAGTATGGTTTTCTGTCTGTTCTAATGGGCAGCAACTGGATCCAATCACTCTTTTTCAGCTGGTTTCTCCACTTCCTTGATTTCAACTTCAGGAGCACTGCCCTCATCCTAACCCTCACTACTCTTTCCATGGTTTACTTGCGGCATTAGTCTGTAGTCATTTTCAGTGTATACTTCTCCACTTCGTATACCATATTCTCAGGTATCTCTCTGACGTAGTCTTTTACCATGGTGATACAAATACTTCTAAACCAAAGATGGGCAAGGTATGGCCCTCTAGATGTTGCTGGATTGCAACTCCCACCATCTCTTACCATTGGGCATGCTGACTAGAACATATTGAGTGTGCAGCAATAACTACAAGGCTACAGGTCCCCATCCTACAGATTCAAACACTTTTGCAGCTGGAGGATTTCAGGCCCTGAAGAGGAATGAGAATGAATGAATGAATGAAGAGGAATGAGCACTGCTCAATTGCTCAGGCACTGCTCTCTTTTATGGCAGGTTGTTGGGTCAGGTCATTCAGACCTTCCTGGACTTGATGCTCTGGGTGAACCTCGAGTCTCCTGTGACCTACCAAATGCACGACATTCCCATGGCTTCCTGGCTGCTAGGTTTGCTCTCCCTTATCCTGGTTGTCATCATCAATGAGACAGTCAAACTCCATGAGATCAGGTAAGGCAACTTTGTCATATTACCTTGCTAGTGTTTGTTACAGTGTTTGTTATAGAAAGCCTCCACATTTCTCCTACAGGCAGGCTAGTATTGTAGCTATCCCCGTGTTACAGACTGTGGAGGATAGGGTAGCTGAGGCTGACTGAGAGTCGCTTGCTCTGAGTCCAAATAGCAAATCATGAAAAAGGTGGAATTTGAACCAGGACTGCCCAAGTCTATTCTTTTAAGCAATGTGTTGTGCCAGTGGTTGGCTGCTTTTAGGGTACATCTGCACAAGGATTTTTTTTCTGTTCCCATAATGGCGTAGTACAGATGAGATGAGAAAGCATTCTTATGCTAAACAAGGCAAGGTATGCAGAGGGAACCTTATATTGGCGGCATCTCCTGGATGCCTGCTGCACAGAAGCAGTGATTGCATCCCATCTGCAGCATTGGAGTCCTGTGAAGGCTGAGGACAGGCATGTTTCACACTGTGGGAATGGTCTGTACTGAAGCAGCTCTTAGTCTTGATGTGTGAGTTGCTAGATGAGGATTGGCACCATCAACATGACATGCTCTGCTGGATCAAAACCAAGGCCCCAGTTAGTCTAGCAAACCTTTTCCAACACATCCTTTCCCCTGTCTTGCTCCTCACCCCACTCTTCCAAAAAAACAACCTGAAAACCTTGTCTTGGTTACAAGATCACACCTGTACACCTCCTGGACCAGTTAGAGGGGAGCAAGTTATAGAGAACATCCTGGTCTGCGGTTCAGTTAATTGTTTCTCCCATTGGGAGGAGGGACCTGATGAGCACTTACATCTGGGTTCCAGAAAGGAGAAGTTGCTACCTAACTTCTCCTTGTTCTCTCCAATGTTTTGGTCTTGGCAGCAGGACAATAAGCATGTAATGCTACCTTTCTCCCACAAGGGTGTTTGGATATTATCATAGATCAGAAACTGTGCTCAGCTGAGTCAGGATTTCTCAATAGCCATCCCCTCTCGTTTGCCCTTCAGCACCTACCACTATGAGATTGCTTCTGAATGGGGAGGTTCTGTTGTTCTTCTTAAAAGATGAAAATGTTTGAATTAGCATAGTATTTATCTGAGGTGGAGGAGAGATTGACAATTCACATCTGCACCGAGAACTTAACTGGGGTGGGGGAGGCTGTTATGATAAATGTATTTCTTCATTTTAGAGAATTCTCCCCTCTTCCTTTGTCAAATGGTTAGGTCTCAATCCATCTGTCATTTTACTTACTTGAGAACAAGCCGCCAAGAAGATAGCATATAATCACACCGTTCATATATCTGTGGCTACAGGGCTAGTGGTTATAGAAGGGAGTGAATTTTTTTTCCCAGAAAACCAAAGATTACACCAGGAAATCTGATATTTGGTAAAAAGTCTTTTCTCTGTGTGGGTTTTAAGCAAAACAAGCTTAGGATTCCAGCTTTATGCCTTGGATGCATGTGTATGTGTGTATGTTATAGGTATCTGTTGTTCTCCTGTGAGCAACAGCTGAATCAGTTTAGTTCATGCCGTGCCCAAAAAAAGTCCAAATCACTATGCCAAAGCAACCGACATCCTCCACTTTCAAAAGAGACAAAAACAACTGTTTGTGTTCCTGATGGCGTGTAATTTTTCTGGGCTGAACAACATAAGACATAAATTGGCAGACTGCGGTAGTAAGCAGGTATGAAAAGGAATACATTGGCAAGTGGCAGGAAATGAGAACTATGAAGGAAGCAAAGGATTCAAGGTAGTAATTCTCCATCCCAGGCTTTCTTCAGCAGATGCACCTTGTAAGCACAAGTGGGCAACTTGAGGCTCTTCCCAGTGCTGTTGGGCTGCAACTCTGCGTATCCGTCACCACTGTCTGTGCCAGTGCCTCCCAGTTCCCTTAAAATGAGCAGGCCTATTAAGTCTCTCTGTCACTGCAAGTGAACAGTGAATGCATCCCTGAGTGAAAGGAACTCATGCATTGTTGAAGATGTATGGCAGCTCTTGGGGATTTAACAGAGAAGCCTGGCTGCCTTTCCTAATTCGAGAAGTGTCTGATAAACTTCCAGAGAACCCCAGTGCCCCACAGACCATGGCTTGAAAACATATGGATTAAACCCAGAAATTAAAAGAGCTCCTTTTTGGATTCCCAGAATCCCCTAGGCTATCATCTTCAGAAAGGTTTTTCCCCACTCTAAGAGTTTCCCCACTAAATGATAGCGTGAACATAACTTGTTTGTGGAGATTATTCAGGAAGTGTGTAGGAAGGGTCAGTTAGTGGGAACCACAATGCTGTCTGCTCTTGTATTTCCTGTTATTTTCTCCTCCTTCCCATTTCAGGGTTCGAGTCCGTTACCAGAAGAGGCAGAAGCTGCAGTTTGAAACCAAGCTGGGCATGAATTCTCCATTCTAATCCCCACCTCTCCAAGGCGCCTCAGGAGGCCTGAAGGCTGCATGCCCCTTTCTCAAACCATTGTGTCCCTTTGCTGGGAGAGAGAAACCAGCCTCGCATGTGGATCCCTGTGGCAGGAGTGGGTCAAGACAGACCAGCTCCTGGGGAAGGCTCCAGCAGGAGAAGATGAAGCAGGCAAAGATGCAGTGCCACACTGGTGGCACTGGTGATACACATGCTGCTGCTTGCTGCTGCTGCTACTTGGGTTATTTATTTTTGTACCTCTTCCCTTGAAATCCAGCTGATTGACTTGGATGCAAAAGTGTGCCGTTATGCAAGGAATTCTCATTCTGACATTTCTTTCCCCCCAACCTTTCATAACTCGACCACACACACGCAGGTATGCAACACATCCTTTTTGCCTTGATGACCTTCTTGTCAGTCTCCTCCCTTTACGTACAATGATATGCCTCTTGGTTCTGGGCGAGCACAGCACCATTTCCCTTGGGAGGGAATAAAGGCAACGTTTCCTGGCCCCTGGCCCTGCAGAAGGCCTCTGGGTTACAGCTCCCCCTGCTCCTCGCAAAGGCTGCTGCTTCTTAATTGAGTTCTGGTAACATGATCCTCTTGTGACAGATAAACAGGTTTTTAGCATTCCAGGCAAAAATGCTTGGAGGTGTGTTCACAAGAGTGCACAAGCAACTCTGCCAGCGTTTACCATGGTTGAATTCCTCAAGGATGCAAAATGGGTGATGGCCCATGCCCTTCATTCGTGTAGTGGGAGAATTCTTTAGGGAAAGGAAAGTAGCACTCCTGTGGTCATCTCAGGTGGCCCAGCAGGAGACTCTCCCTTAGCGCTCAATACTTAAAAAATCTAGATTTGTCTATTGATTTCTCCTTCACCCTCCCTGTCCACCCTGATAAACCTTGTGAGTGACCAGGGACTGCAGAACAAGAAGATCCCTGGACTCATATGCACATGGGAGGCAACCTGCCCCATGATGCTTGCGTTCTGACACTGATTCCATATTTTCTTCAGTGGGAGAGTGTATTTGCAAGCAGCCTTGGCCTCTCTGAATGGGGAATGGCACATGGGGTTGCCAGCATCTCTTCCTGCCTCACATCTGCAGGACCTTGGGCTTTTAAAACACAGTAGCTGGAATCTGTCAGTTGCACCTTGAACCTCCCTGCAGTTTGGGAGGGTATCAGTGCTTGATCCCGTATGGTGAAGTTGCAGGAAACGCAAAACCCCCTCACCATGCCACGGTCTCTGCCCTAAATAGAGCCAGTCTGGAAAGGAACTCATCCAAAACTGGGAGGACCTACATCTTGCTCAGTACCTCTTCTGTATTACCTTTCAAAGGGGGTTCCTTTGGCAGGAAGGAATCAAAACCACTACCTCTGCTGGCCAGCCTCCTTCATGCTGCTCTCTTCTGGGGACATGCCAGCAGCATCTGCTTTACAAGCGGGGGTTTTAACTTTCTCCATCAGATTTAGGTGAGGAGGCATATGCTGGACAGCCAAAAGCTGTTTTTAAGTAAGTATTCTGGGATAATGTGAAATGCTTTCAATATTCAGGGGTTCTACATTGCCCTGCCCACCTTGCTGAACGTTTTGCCTAGTTCAGCCTTGCCCAACTTGATGCTTTCCAGATGTCTTGGACCTTGTGCCCTATAATCACCAGCTAGCAGGGCCAGTCTCATACATCTGTTGAGTACCAGGTTGGAGGAGAAAGGTTCAGACAGTGAAATCAACTGGTCATGTTTGTTGACCTGGCCACGGTGCTGAACCCGGCATACATAAAAAAGGTGGAGGCTCTGCTTTACTCTTCCACACTGAGTGAACTGGCATTTAACTTTGCAGGTAATAATCACAGAATTCATTGGGCTTCCTTCTAGCTGGTGGTGGGGATTGATGCCTGGTCCCTGGCAAGGATAGAACATCTCCCTTAAAGATCTCTACAGAGGGCAGATTTCTCAGACAGTTGTGGTACATATACCTTAGCCACTGTTGTTTTGGCTGGAAATTTGAACAGTAGTTTGCATTTTGAAATAAGTTATTGTCTAAAAATCATTAAAGCTCACTCTTCCTCCCCTCTCTTTTGAACTGTGCTAAAGCCTTGTCGTCTTTTCACTTCATTCTGTATATTTGATGGGCCTCTAGGACCTGTGTGCTCTGGGCAATATACTCTGGTTCACATGTTGGCCAGCGAGCTGCTGTCTTTTTCTCAGTGCCAGATTTGCTGTTGGCTTCAGGACTGGCCTGAACTAGAGACACTTGGCCTGAACCCACTGGGAGTCTCAGGTCCCATGCTAAGTGTGAAGAGTATGGGAGGTGATGCTATATTTGGAAGATTAGCTGAGCTGCTGGGAAACAGGCAGTTGTCTTAAATTTTGTAGCCACGTTTAAGCAATTTCCCTTACCTCTCCTATTTCTAAATCATTTCGGAGTTCTGGATGGCTGAATCTGTTTGCCACAGGAATATTCTTAGGGTTATAACTCACAAAAGACTGATTTGGGCAGCTGTCCTGCAAAAGAGGGGCATTTTTTTGTAGGGTTGGTTTTTTGTTTTTTGCCTGTGACGTCTGACAACTCTGACTATGATTCTCCTCCTAGCACTTTCACACATACCTCCTCTCCTAAATTGTACTCAAGAGTCAGAGCATGAGTAAATGAGCCTTTTTGGAGACTCGCTTGTGGAAAGCCTTGTGACCCCATTCCCTCTCTTACCTGCTCACTCACCGGCCCCTTTCCTTGGCCAGCCAGGGCTTCAGAAGAGTGTGAGCATAGCTTTAGGAGTGAATTCAGTCCATCAAACTGTTTTTAAATGGTGTATATTTTATATTTAAAACATTTTTGGGGATGTATGTAAAAAATAGATTTCTATTATTAAAACTTGTAAATTGTATAAAAAGAAACAAAAGAGCACCTGATATGAATGGCAATAAATGATTGTCTTTGATACAGTACACTTGTTGTTGAGAGTGTGTTTATCTTTGGGGAAAGAAGCTGGATGGACTTGGATGGATGCTGCCTCTATCCAGGGCATCACTCGTACACATGCTAGATGCTGCTGAAGCACCAGGGGGAGGAGAGAGGGCTCATCTCTCCCAGTATCAAGAAAGCAAGAGAGCCCTCAGTGACAGTAATCGCAAATTTAAATCCTCTGAAATGTGCAGAGTGCTCTGCAATACTATTCTTACAAAAACCCTATAAGGCGGGCGTTGAAATCGTGTAGCCATCCATGTGTTGTTGGGCTACAGCTTCTGGCATTCCTCCTCACTGGCCATGTTGGCAAAGACTGCTGGGAGTGGCAGTCCAGTAGCATCTGAAAGGCTGCATGGTTCTCACCTCTGCTATAAGGCAAGCCCATAGCCTTGACCCGAATCTTATAGATGGTAGGGGTGTTGGTGATATTGACAGGGCTTATCTACTGGTGAAGAGCTGAAGTAAGATGTGAACTAGAGGCATTTTTTTCTTATAGACTGCTGTTCCATGCTGAGCTCAGCAGGGTCTCTTTTTTCACTAGATATGTACAGAATTGCATGGCCAGCCATTATGATGCTACCATCACCTGGCTTGGTGTATCTGTGTCATATCTGTGGCTCCACTAGGCAAAATTGGCTAAGTGGCTTGAGTTTGTGTTCATTTTCTCTCTTCTCCCATTTTCCTGACCAAACATTTCCTTCTCCTCCTTTTCCAGTGGAAAAGAAATTATAATGCTGATTTGAGAGGACAGACAAAGGGGGCAAAGTGGATTCTGATCAAGATGTTTTACCAATGCAGTGTGAAATAAGGAGGGATTCTAGAATAGTGGCTAACATGACTTTTGCCTGGGTTTGCTGCAAGTTATTTATCATTAATTTTTTTTTTTTTACTTTTAAGCTCTTGTCAGTTATTCATGAAATACCTGATGAAAACAGGACTCTGATTCTCGTCCTGTGGTTGTTTCTGTGTATTTTAAGTGAGACACACACACACACCATACATACAACATCCTTTATACATTTAGGCATGTCACGCTTTAAGATGCTCATATTTTTGTGTCTAAAAACAGTTATTGATCCAAAGAAATAAATGAATGGAATAAAAGGACATACGTAGGGTGAAAGGCGAATACCCAGCAAGACGAGCATAGCCATCAGAAGGAGTAACAGTTCCAACTGTTTAATATCATTAAATTGCAGATGATGTTAGTGGAAAACAAGAATTCATGATTAAAACAAACAGGCCAGATGGTTCAAAGACTGTCTGGCTGATGTTTCCCTGGACTAGTTTCCCCAGGTCACTCCCTGCTACATGTAGGTTGATTAAAGACAATCGCACCCATACATAATTTACACAGCATACAATGTCTTTAAAATAAAGAACTAGCTCTTAAAAAATAAGCATTCTCTGAAAGATCAAAAACCCCAAACCAAAAAACCACCCTCCCTTCCGACATAGTATATTCCCTCATCAGTGGTAAGAAAGAACAGCATTGTACTGCCGTCTAGTGGCTCAGACAGTAATGTGGTTCCAACCCAGACTAAAATACAACAGAACTCTGGTTAGTAAATATATAACAAACCCACTTTTTTTTAAATATATACATTTCTTCTTTTAAAAAAATTTACAGTTTTATCAACAGTGAAAAATATTGGACTCATCCAAGTGAAATTTAAAACCTTTTCTGGGGAAAAAAAGGGTTTAGAGAACACTTCTTATTTAAAGTGCCACTCGTTGCAGCTATTTTTCTTTATTCTCTTACCACTAGGCATCAAACAGAGGATGACTAATCCCCTTGACACTATGGCTAGAAAGAGAGTGAAAAGAAAGGAAAAAAACTCTTCTGTATGGCCAAGACGTCATAAAAGACTCCACTGTAGAGCTAAAACCCTGCCAGCCCTTGATGCTTTTCTTCCCCATTACTCATCTTCTCTATTTGAATTTCATCTCCTTTGTGAGAATCAGAATTTGCCACTCTATGGTCCACCACTGAGAAGCTAAAAACAAGGGCAGCCTGGCTATACCTGCAGGTTCTGTTGCCCTAATTTGAAACCTCTTGAGTTGCCACGTTTGCCTCCGGTACTGGTCAAGTTGGTGGAAGCCTTGGGAGACTCTGTCCCAAGTGCAGGTGTAATTTTACAAGTAAAAACTGTCTAGTAGGTTTATGGCCTCCTTGTAACACATGAGGAGTAACTGTGTGCCGTTTTATTCTCCACTGCACCCCATTCTCTTGCTCATGTCATGGTTCAGGTGGGCACCATCTCAAGCATGTTTACCTAGGTGCTGCACGCATGTGCGCGCGCGCGCGCGCGCGCACACACACACACGATCTGCCTTTCTGAAGGAAAGGAGTGGCACATCACATGCTGGCACGGTTGCACTTGGCTTCACAGAGGTGGACATGGGGTTGAATTGAAGGAGGCGGACTTGGAACACAGCCTTGTCTGTACTCCAAATTCTGCCATCTTTAATTTCTATGAAACGCCAATGGACTGTCACATGGATTTTGTTCCCTACTGGGAAACAGGGTAAGGAGAGTGTATCTGAAACTGGCAGAATGTTACCTTTTCATACAGCAACAAAGGAGAGCAATTGGCACGTTGGGCATCCCTTTAAAATTTTCCACCAGGGAGCGCTCCACACTATGCAGCCCACTAATCAACACTCTCTTCCCATAGAACTACTGAATGAAAAAGGGGGAGACAATTATTCTCCACTCCTGGGCCAGCTGCCTGCTTGCTTGCCCGCACGCAGTGAATGAATTCAAGGTACCTGGGAAAGAAGGTTGTTTGCAGTTCCCCTGAAAAGCCTGTCGTCGAAATGTTGAGCCCATTTTGCTTGCCTGGGAACTTTGACAACTACAGGTTGTGTCAGCTGCTTTTGGAAGGAGAGGCGAAGAAGGTGCAATGGGAGAGATTTAAATCCAGATGGATTACATGGTGCTTCCTCTACTGATGGGCTAGAAAAGCAGCAAGGGCTTCTCTGGCTCTGTTAGCTTCCAGGCTACCAATTTTGTTTCATTTTGGCAACCATGGTGGTGGACCTCGCTGAATAATCAGGTCTCTTTGTTGCCGTAGCTGACATGTTGTTGGCATCACTCAAATGGGGAAACTTGGGAAAAGGGAATGGGTTGTTCTTTGTGGGATGTCCACAGCATTATGGGGTGAGAGGCCTGAGTGTGGGTGAGGTGTCCGCAGTGCCTGGCATCAAATCGTCCTCCGCACCTAGTCAAAGCAGTCAGCCTTCTATCAAAGCCTGCCAGTGTAGATGTGGGTGGTCGCTGTTCACAGGCCTGGCAAGGTTCTGGTGCACAGACAGAAACCCAAATCGATGTGTACCAGTGTGTTCTTGCCCTGGCTTGCCATGCATATTTTTCAGGGGAAGAAAGGCTCCTGCGTGTCAGTGTCAGGCTGAGGTTGTCTCAGGCTGGAGATGACACCCAGCAATCTCCCTTCAAGAGGGGCTGCTGGGTGAGAAAGTGCAGGAACAGCAGGCCAGAAGTCATGGTGAGATTCATATGTGAGGGCTGTCCTCTTCTTCTTGTAAGTGGCACGGTGGGAGGATGAAAGTACAGCACAGCACCACGGAAAGGAGCCTGCCCTCTCAATCCAACATGGCATCCAGCTGCTCCGCTAGGTCATCGAACATGTTGCTGATGTCTTCGAGAATGTTCTTGGCTGTGTGTGCTGTCCCATAGTGGCTGACAAGGAAAAAGACAGGGGGGAAAGTGCTCAGTTTGGCTGCAGAGCTCTGGAACACAACTTGACAGTTCATCCCTAGCCAGATCAGAAAGCCTCTCTCAAGTCCTCTCCTTTTTGCAGGACATGGGCTTGGATTGGTTTATTCCTTTACTCCCCTATTGCATGACTCTTTTGGTCATGGCCAGCTTCTTCCCTGGCTACTACAATTGAGAGCTTTAATAGGTGAGTCTCTCTGGGTTTGGAGAGGTGCTCTTCCTTTAGCCCTTCACAGGGCTTGCTGTTTAGGAGAGGTCACCCTTGCCCCTCCCTGTTCCCTGTGCAGGACAGAGAGAGAGAGGAGGTGCAAAGCCCAGAAGGGAGGGCATGGTCTCTCCCATCAGTGATTGGCGATAGTGGAGTCTCTTTCAGGACAGCCTCAGACGCAGGGCTTAGAAAAGAGGAAAAGGCCAACAGAAGGAGAGGAATTTCCCTGCCACCTTTCACAATCCAGGTACAAAATTTCTGCAGGTTGGGTTAAGGCCACAGGCCAGGAGTTCCCCTCCCTTGTTTTCGGAGCTTCTTGAACTGTATAAGGTGCTGCACCTGAAGCCTTTCATGTTCCTGTCTCAGGCAGATAACTATTCACATGGGAAGGGTATTAATATGCAAGGACAAAGCAGAAGTAAAAACCAAGCTGTAAAGGGGGAAGGATGTTAATATTTGCCCTTAGGTCACGTAGCAAGGTATTTGGCACTGTGGCGTGGGCGTCAGACTACATCTGTGGGCAGATGTGCTCGTAAAAATGTGACTTTCCCTTTTAGCATACACAGAAGAAAGAATGGGCTCCTACTTCGTTTCGTTTTAGAGCCAAGCATCCAAGGCATTTCCAAGTGGCATTCCCCTCAGCATGCTCCTGCCAGTGGAAAAGAGGTTGGGGAGGAGGGAGGGGAGGTTTATCTATTCCCCCTTCTTTAGTGCCTGTGGTGCCGCCTCACCCACAGTTCTGAAGAGGCCCTTACATTCCTCAGCACACACTTTTTGATGGAGATACAGGATTGTAGGGGGAGTGGAGAAGTAATGCATATCACCCTGTTGCTACCTCCCTACTCGCCCCCATCTCTGATGGATGAGAAGCTGTTCACAGACAACAGGAGCCCTTACAGCCACAGAAACAAAATGCTGGATCCAGGTCTCTCCACTGAAGAATTTTATATTTATAGCCACCCAAGGTTATAGCTACAGGGGTGGGGTGGGGTGGGGTGAAGTGGGGTGGCGAAATGAGGGCAACGCCTCCCCAAGTAAGAATTCTGCTACCTTAGATGAAATTTTCCTTCAATTTCTAAATATCTATCATTGCGCTACTTTAAAGCCTGAGTTAAGCATTTTAAGAGTCAGGCATCTAAAGAAAAGGGGCAGGCAAAGTTATTCATGGAGAGTGAACTCAGAAAATAGAAGAGTTCTAGGGGTGAAAGATATTCCATGTCTCACCTTCTGCAATACTAGAAATTTGGGGACTGAAGAAAATTTCATGGAAGGGGCAGAATGCTTATTGGCGATGAACTTTTTTTTTTTTTTTTTGGACAGAGGGAAAGGTGCTATCCTGTAGTCCTTTATGCAACATCCAAACCATCCCCCTCTTGCAGCTATCAAGCCCTGGGAAGGCCTGCTGCTGCTTACCAATGGGGAGGGGAGGCTCTTCAGATGATGTAGCTCTGAGGAGAAGGGATAGGAGGGTGCACTCTGTCTGCGAGTGCATTCCCATTTCCTTCCCCCTCTGAACCCAGATGCGCTGATTCTTCACTGTCTGACTTGTCTCGCTGCTCCCTCTCCTTGGCACCAGTAAGCAACAACGGCAACCCCTGCCAGGGCTTGTAGGTGGGGGGAGGTTTTGGACAAGGCATAAATGTCCAGAAGATAGTCCCTTGTGCCCCATGGCCTCCCTCCGCAGAGACATACACAAGGGACAGACACGGAGCTGCACAGGTGGAGTGTTACATTCCACCTGCCTGATGTAGGACCTTGGCCTCTATTTCCTGATATTTGTTATTACATGACTCCGACTTACAGAGACCCTATCATAGAGTATTCTTGAAAAGATTTGTTCCCACGGGGTTTGTCTTTGCCTTCCTCTGAGGCTGAGAGAGTGTGACTTGCCCAAGGTCACCCAGTGGGCTTCCATGGCTGAGTGAGGATTTGACCCTGGTCTCCCACAACCCTAGTCTTAACACTCAAATCGCTACACCACACTGGATCTCACTTATTTCATGATAAGCATGTTTAATTTTTCCTTACTGTTATTCAGGCAGGAGAGATAGTGGAGTTGCCTTGATCTTTCAGTGGGGATGTGGGGGTGGGATAAAGAAACGGCACGAGCATTGCCCTTTGCATATGCAATCCTAGGTGGCTACCTTTGGGCAGGAGCCTACTTGAGTGTGGCCCTCATCTGGATCAGGGCAAACTTGTCTGGAAGAGGCAGAGGTGCTGTTTGTCACACATGCAGCACCTGCACATTCTGCCCTCAGTTTCTGTCCCCAACTCCCCCCTCAAGAAAAACGGCCCATTAGGATGCCCTATTGAAGGCACAGGCTTTGGTCTGCCCTCTCCTCGTACCCAAGTGAGGCCTTACCTGTCTGCTTCCTCTGCAGAGATTTTCTTTTCTGCAGCTTCAAGCGTGGAAGCTAATGATGAGTTGGTTTGCTCCAGTCTTTGCTGAGCCTGAGTCATGTCTGCAGATCCACTCAAAGGCCTCACAGAAAGGGGTGTCCCAAAATTCAAGGTGGGCTTGCTGCCAAGTCCAAGCTTCATGGGGTAGGAGCCGGTCACTTCCGACTCCATCTCAGTGGCCGCCCAGGGGGCAACCGTGGTCCAAGAGTTCTGCAGGACTTGTTGGTAGATGGTTTTTGGTCCTGAAAATACCAGCTTGGTTGAAGCAACGTGCTTGGCTGAGACATCTGAAAGGAGAAAGAAGGGTTTACCATCCTGTGTAATGCTGGGTTGGATGGATGAAGTCTGCCCCACAGAGTGAAGCAAACACAGCCCAGCCTGCACCAGGGAGCAGCATTTGCCACATTCCCTGGCATATTCCACACCAATTCCAGCATCTCATAGAAAACAAGAGCAAACTGCGCACCAACATCCCACAGTTCACTGTGAAGATACCATTCCCAAACTGCAGTCTGGAATTGCAGCCAACTTGATCAACTTATCGTCACCTGCTTCTAGAATGTGTGCACCCTGACTTTCGCAGAGATTGTTTCAAGAATTAACTGTTTACAGCAGGGTTGAGAAAATCCTAAGATGCAATAAACAGAGGGCCTTTCTGAGATTCCCCCTTCCACACTCATTCTCTCAATACGGGAGGCTTCCACTCTAGCCCTTTTCTCCTAACTACCATCCTTTTGTCTCCATTTTCTTCAGAGTAGCGACTGACTTTCCTGCTTCCTGTATTTCCTTCCCATCTGTTTTTCTAACCTGATATCTGGAAGCATCTTTGTAAGTAGAAAAAACTGCACCATGCTGTGGACATACAAACTGTTATGAAAACTTGACAAGTATACCTTTAGAATAAACATTTTTTGCTTTTAGTTCCAGGTGTTTTATTGATTCTGCTGGTTCCATGTGAGGGTACCTGTGAGTAAAGCCCCCTCTGCCTCTCTGTGCATTACTTTAGGCAAGATTTTGTTCCTGTTGGTAATATTAGTCACCAATCTCCCTGCCTGCCCCTGCCCCCATATCCCATTAACTCTTTAAACAGATTAAAAAAATCAGAGGCACTAAAGAAAATAAAATGAAAAAAAGACTCCATCACTTCCTGTAATAGAAAATGACATGGAACAGTTCAGTGAGAGGCTATTCCAGGAGAAATTATTCATGAGAATAATTGAGATGTCCAGCTAGGTTCAACAGGAAGCAATAAAATGAAGTGAACCTGCAAGTAATCAACTTTTACTTGAAGTTGGTTGAAATGTTTTGCTGAACAAAACAGATCTGAGAGGGGACTTTTAAAGCCATGGGGAAGGTCACTGGTAGTTCATACAGTGCCACATTGAACGACGTTATGTAGAACTTCCATTTTAATTATGCTTCTAGCTAATGACAGAAAAATGATCTGGTGTGCGAGTACTCACAGCCTGAGCTACCTTTCCCCTACCCCTTATTTTTACTGACAGGAGGAACCTAAACTAATGGTCAGTTGTTGGCAGAGGATGTTTCCTCTAGAAGGAAGCACTATCCTGCTAACAACTCCCCTCCCCCACCATCTAGCCAGTTCCCATTCCCACTGGGTCTGTGGAAGCTGTTCATTTTTCCTCTGCCCAAGTGAGACTACAGCCGCATTGTGAACGGCATCTTAAAAGTTCAGTGCTGTTCCCTCACCAAAAGGGACAAGTGTGATGGGAATCCTGCTGTCTCCAAGACTTAAGAGTGCTTCCAGAGAGACAGCTCCTAGTAGTGCTAGTCAGACTAAGGAGCTTTTCCGTCTTTTTATGAGACATACTCTTCTCTCTCTCTCTCTCTCTCTCCCCTCGTGTGTGTGTGTGTGCGCGCGCGCGCCATGTATGTATACATATAATCTGTCTGCCTGTCCATCTCAGATACATGCTCTGTCTCTTTCTCTGGTAAGGAAAAAAAAAAAAACAGGGAAGAAGTGGTGGGAAAACCCAGAAAGGTTATAAAATGAAGTTGCGAATGTCTGGACCCATGTTAAAACTCCATGAATAAGGCAGGATTGTTGTTTATTTGATTGTTCTGAGGAGTCCAGGGAGCAGTGACACATTGTGTCCCCCCCACTGCATCCCCCAGCTATCAGAAAAGGTAACACAAGGGTACCAGGAAAAGAGAAAGCCCCACTTAAAATCCTTCTGGTTCCAGGAGACAGCACTGCACTGGCCAGCCTGCAGACCAAATTGCCTAGCCTTCTTAGTCAATGGTAAAACTTACACCTCTGACCACCACCTACCGCTCACTGTGGCTGGTGTCCTCAGCTGGACCAACCCTCCTTGCTTCTCCGTCTGCAGTGGGGATGGGCTGGCTGGCTTCAGAGAGACGGGAGGCTTCTTGATACCCCTCTCCAGCGACAAGATACTTTTCTCTATCTCAGCGATCTGGAACTCCACACTCTCGTCACTCAAAGTGTCTCCAGGGGGTGACTGGGGCGACTCTGCCCCATGCAGGGAGGGTCCACTGATGCTGACTGTCTGAGCCTGGGCATACTGTGGAGACGAGGCTGGAGGGGCTGGGTTTGGGGCAACCACCCCAAATGCCTTCAGCACGTTCTGGAGGGGCTCTCTCTCTTTGCACCTGGGCCGCCTCTTGACCGTATCGGATTCAGTGAGGTTGAACTCCAACACAGGGCTCTCCTTTGTGGTGGCCCCCTGTTGCTCTTCCCCGCCAGGCTGAGGTTGGGTAGAAGTGGCGTCCGGCGCAGAGCTGTCTGTCTTGAGCTGCCCGACAGGCTTTGGTCGCTGTTTGATGGTCAGGTTGCCTTCCTCAGCAAAGGGAATGCACTCACTGGAGCTGTTCTGGGAAGAACAGGGGGACTTGGCACTGTTGTCCCCCTTGCTCTGGCCCTCTTCCTCTGTGTCTGATCGGACGTCCTCTTGGCTGTGCCGCAAAGCCTCCGTCATGGTGACAGCAGGTTCACTGAAGGTTCGTCTCCTGGGGACGTTGCTTTCAAAGACTTGGTTTATGTCACTTGCGGCTTCAGTGCTGCTGGGCTCTCCTTGAGTTGCTTCGCTGGACAACTCCAGAGGCTTGGCAGGGCTCCTGTCAGATCCAGAGCCATCAAGCCCGGCTGGTATATTTCTCACAGGACAATTCCTCTCACGGGTATTTTCACCTCCATCCTGGGATGATGAGGAGCCTAGGCCCTGTTCGTACTCCGCATCGACAGCCTGAGTGCTGGAGACCGAGCTGAGGCGTTTGGGGGGAGGAGGGGGAGGGCCTTTCCTCCTGGCACGGATGGCAAAGGACTGACTACGCAAGACCTTCGCATCTGCTGACGGCTGCGTCCGCGGCACCTGGCTCCGCCCAGGCCGCCTGGTGAGGGTGGCGTACGAGCCCACTGTGTTACTGGACGGCTCCTCTTCTTCAGGTTCCCCATCGGACAACGCATAGCGGTTCAAGCTGTGGGAGCGCTTCTTGTGCTTTGAGCCCTCGCCGTTTTGCTGCTGTGCCCCCGGCTTTGGGGACACGTGAGGCAGCGGTGACTCCATGGGGCCACAGTGGGAATGGAGATAGGAGAAAGCTTTCTGGGCCGTGGACTGCAGGAGGGTCCTCTGGGAAGAGAAGTGGGTAGCAGCCTTGGGCTGCTCTGGCACAGGAGGTGAAGGAGGTGGCTGAGACTTCAGAGAGACATGCGGGTACATGAAGACATAGGGGGCTGTCCCTTTGCTGGCCGTGTGGGGCGACGTGCAGGGGGAGGCCCCTGGTCCTGGGTTGGCTGGCTCCAATGGAACTGACTGGGGAATGAGATCCCCTTTCAGTGCACTTGGTCTCTGATACTGATCCATCCCCTCAGGCAGATTTCTCTCCCTCAAAGGACTTCCTCCACCACTACTGCCATAGCCGTTGACTCCATCTGGTCCACTGAGCTGTGGAATGAATTTTCCGTAGTTATCTGGGCCAGGCCGACCCTGGGGAACGGCAGGGCCTTCCCCCAGGCGGGGCTGCGTGGAGGAGGAGTGCCCACCGCTGCTCCCACTGCTGCTTTCGCCACTGCCCAAGCTCTCCTGAGAACGGCTCGAGGTGATGCTCTGGGACAGCATGTTCTCTTGGGAGTGCCCAGACCCGCGGGATCGCACACCGATACTCTCTTGGCTTCGTGACATGCCTTTGATGGTCAGAGTCTCCTGGCAGCTGTTGGACATGGCTGTCTGGAGCTCGTAGCTCAGCTCGCTGTCCTGGAAAGTGGTCATCTTGGGGGTGTTGGGGGAGTGGCACTCCCCATTCTCAACCGACTCAATGGTGACAATGTCCAAGGCGCCTGGGATCTTGCGCCTGAGCGTGTTGGTGTCAGCCTGGCTGACACTCTTCCGAAGGTCTGTTAGTCTTTTGACAGCCAGCATGATCTTCTTTTGGTGGCCTGCAGAGGGCATGAGAGTAACAAAAACAGAGCTCAGTCCTTGTACTACACTGGCATGCTACCCAGGAGATTCCGGGAGTTCTCAGTCAACACATCTGGAAGGTGCCAGGTTAGGGAAGGGAGCCATTGGGGAACATTCCTTCTTCCCCACCACCTTTTCCTAGTCCTACACTCAACCATTAGAGAGTGAGGGGTGGGGATAGTATCTTGTTTCATTACAAGCCAAAGCTTTCAAGGCAGAACCACGACATATGCCATGGACTGAAGGAGCACATCCTGCTTCTGTTATGTAGGCTGTAACAGGCCAGGGTATAAACAGAAGAACAGCAGAAGTAGGAGTGCAAATCCTTAACTGTTTTGTCCTCATATGCAATGACAAATAATTACAGTAGTTTTGAGAACCAGTGTAGTGTCATGGTTAGAGCACTGGATCTGGAGACCAGGGTTTGAATCTCTGCTCAGCCATGGAAATCCACTGGGTGACCCTGGGCAAGTTCCACTCTCTCAGCCTCAGAGAAAGGCAAAGGCAAATCCTCTCTGAAAAAATCTTGCCAAATCTTAGGATCACCAAAAGTCAGAAATTGCTTGAAGGCATACAACAGCAACAATGGGAAAAAACAAATATTCCCCCACAGAATTATCCCCATATTCAAGCATCTCAAAGGGTTGTGGAGGAATTATGCTGTAGAGAAGCAAACACTGGCTGAGATTCTACATCATCAAACACATCTCCATCATTACAATGTCTGCTGATGCCACCCCTTAAAAAGCTTACCATTTAAGCTAGACAACATCACAAATGAAGGCTTTATGAGGAAAAGTAGATTGGGCCACTGGGTAATGATAACTGGAGCACTCTCCTGATCATGGGGGTGCTTGGAGACAGGCACCTGGAAAGACCTCTCAGAGTCCTGCTATGGCTACGTGTCTTAACATGCCCCAGGGCGATGAATGTACTACAGACTTCATTTCCCAGCAATCCAATCTTTAGTGCCTTAAAAGCCTGTTTAGTTGGGGTGCTGTCTGGTTTAAGTGGTAGATTTTTGGAGCCGTGTTCAGTCACTGACAACCACAAATGTGAATTCCAGTAGTTAATGAGATTGTAAGTCTGGCTAATGATCTTGTAAATATTTGGACAGGGTGCTGGCCACATCCCTCCTCCCCGCCCCCTAAAAAAGTTTTCTGCACATAAAATACATTTACTGGACAGAAAAGGGATCTCTTGATTTAAAAAAAAAACATGTTTCCCCTCCAGAATAATTCCTCTGCAACATTTTGGGATGCTTGAATATCAAGAGAAAATTGCGCAGATTGCTTCCTGATGTATTATTCTTGTCTGAGTTTCTGGACTGTCAGAAAACCCATTTTCCAACCTGAGAATGAATAATTATTCTTTCCATCTGTAAACAGAACGCATAGTCCCAGGTCTGCTGAGAGCCAGCGTAATGAAGGGGTTAGAGAACGCTGGATTGGAAAGAATGAAATGTATGTGCCTTGAAGTCATATGTTGACTTAGGGTGACCTAATGAATTTCACAGGATTTTCTTAGGTAAGGAATACTCAGGAGTGCTTTCGCCACTACTTTCTCTGAATATAGCCTACAGCATGTGGTACTGCCTGCCAATCTTCCATCAGAGTACTAACCAGGCCAGAGCCAGCTTAGTTTCCAAGATCAGATAGGATCTGGTGCCTTTAGGGTATTTAAGCAGATAGACTGGAGAGCCCCAGGTTTAAATCCACATGCAACTATGAAACATCCTTAGTGGCACTGAGCTACTCACTCTCTGGCAGCATAACCTACCTCAAGGCTTGTGAGGATAAAAATAATGAACAGGAGAGAAGAACCATATATCTGGAGGGGAAGGTGGGATATAAATGCCATAAGCATTCTTTAAAAAATGTCAAATGGTTACAGAATCCAAGTTCTACAGCTCCAACAAACTGCACAAAAGGTAGCTGTGCAAATTCAATTTGCTTTAATCTTTTATTTTGGTTATTGAATTTAAATTCAAGAAACAGACTCTGCTATGCAGTATGCAATGGCCTCTATGTCTTGAGTGCTAATATGCTCTCTTTATCAAGGATCCTGCCCCGATTTACTTGAAGGGTATTCCTTTTCCAATGTCCAAAAGGAAAATGTGTGAGATACATGACCTGGCTGAGGCTTTGCAGGCCTCAGCACCTTTGTGATAAGGTCTGGTCTTTTCACCTGTTTGAATTACCCCTCCCCTTGTCTATAGGATTTTATGGTCCTTCTTTTTTATCTGTGACCACAAAGTAGGAGCTTCCAATTATTAAAATTCTGGGCAGGACAGTGGGAACAGCAAAGGGAAAAAGTGATAGTGCAGCAGTGTATACTGAGGGAAGGAGAAACTGACTGGTATGTGGATGAAGACACTGGGCTGCCTTTTGGGAGCAAGTTTCAGCTCCCAAATGGTTTGCTGAACAGTGGCTGGTTGGGAAGGGAGCTGGCTGGCATATTTGCATAGTTCTCATGCTCACAGACAGGCCTGTCTTCACCCATGCCAAAACAGGCATCCACTTACCCTGAGAAGTTGGTTCAGAGCCAAATACCACACTAATGACTCCCTCCAAAGAAGGGGACATGGTCTTCCCCTCCCCTTTTTCCATCTCTTTGTAAGGGCCGTCTTTGGCAATGAGCCAGTCTGAAGTTGATGGGGAGGCCTAGCTGGCTAACATGAGAAACAAGGCCTCCCTCATCAAATCAGGCCATGAAAGAAAGTAGGAAGGAACCATGCAGGGAAAGTGCCAAGATTTGCTTTCTCTTCTGCCACGCTGGAGATTCAGCAGACCACTCTCTGAGGCAGGAGAATCAAGCTAAACGTCTCAGCCCTGAAACAGACACTGAGTCCTTCCCCTGTGAAGACAGGGAAGACAAAATATATCCCTGGCCCAGAGAGAAATCTACCACTGTTTTCCTAGAAAGATGGTAGGACCTCTGCTGCCCTTGTGGGAAGAAACAGACTGGATGGGCAGCCTTTGGTAGTGGTGGTGGTGGTGGGGAACGATCATGAGAGATGTGAAGGCCTGGTGGGAGAAGGTCAGGTAAACATTCCTCTGCATTTTCCTTCTTTGACCAAGCTGGTGTCTTCCAAGTGTGGAAGACCACAACTCCTATCATCCCCATTATGGCAGTCTGGAATGATAGGAACTGCAGTCCAATGCATCTGGAGAGCACAAGTTTGGGAGACACTGACTAAAGGGTCTTCATGCTATTCATGATGCATGTCCTAAGGAAAACAAACCAAACTGGACTTTTGGTCGGAGTGTCTCCTCATGGGAAGGACAAGGCAGTTCTAACTTTAACTTCACTTCTGATCACTGAAATCCTACAGTGAGAGGGCTGAGATTATACCACCCCATCTGGAGGCAAGGGAAGAATGTGTGGTATACACAAATGCCCATGGGCTGCAAAAGTGGGAGACTGTCTTGGACTGAAAACTCCTAGAGAGGTAGTTGTGCTAATCAATAACTTCTGGCATCTTAAAGGCTAACAAATGTATATGGCATAAACTCTCAAGAACTTCCGTCAGATGCAGAATATATTCTCCAGAGTTACCATATAAAGACATGTGGTGGGTCTGGATGGGACTGCAATGAGTAAGACTAGGAAAAGTGAAATGCAGAAACTATGAACAGTGATTGTAACAGAAAGTATTGGGCACTCTCAATAAGTAGCTATCAATGTCTGTACTGCTTACATTTCATCCCTTCCTCACCTCATTGTCTACACTATTAAAACAAGTGTCTCTTTCATACTACACAAATATATCACTTTGATTCCACTTTAACTGCCATGGGAACATTCTACAGAATACTTGGGCTTATAGTTTGAATAGAGCTACCAGAGAAGGTCTTTGGCTTAGACTTCAAAATACCTCTCTGTAAAGTGCCAATTCCAGGGGTCCATAAGATGTTGCCCTGGCAGTTAAAATGGAATCAGAGTGCTATTAATTGTATAGTGCAAAAGAGATCTAAGCTATATTGTTTTTGCCATAACATATCTGTAAGCTATAATATAACATATCTGTTTCTGCTATAATATATCTGTAAGGTATCACAGCATTCCTTATTGATTTTGGTGTGAAAATTGCCTTCATCTAAGCAGCTCCTCCTGGGAAGCTGCATCCTAAACAACTTTTTCTAATTTGGCCCTTTTCATGGATTTCATAGATTTCACAGATTTTGGCCTAGAACTCCCAGCAGGTCTAATCAGCATGGTCAAGGTTCAGGCATTAAAGGAGTTGTAGTCCTAAACATCTGGCAGGTACCAGGCTGGGGAAGGCTGCTCTGGAGAGATGGAGTAGAGTAGCTTCTACCCCAGGGGCTGAATCCTTTGCCTACCAGCCCTTCCACTGCTAAACTCCAGTGTGTTACACAGCCATGATTCTCAAACTTTGCTTCTCCAGATGTTTGGGACTTCAACCCCACAGAATTCAGAACAACTGATTATGCTAGCTGGGACCTTTAGGAGCTGAGGTCCAAACATTTGAAGCACCTAAAATTAAGAAGCAGTGTAGTAGAAAATATTTCAGGATTTCTGATGTGGGAACTAGCAGAGTTTTTTTACCACTGTACCAGGGAGCTAAACTATATTTATGCCCATCGTCTAGAACTGTTTCTTTATTTCCTGGAAACTCCCTAGGGATCAGTAGCCAATGGCTCAAGAGTAAGCTCTGGTTCATGGATCATCACTTTGAGTAGCACTGCTGGAGAGGATTTGATGGTCACGTGACACGAGTTAAAGTACCTCTTAGAAATACGGGAAACAAAGAAACTTTGGGGAGCTTGTCAACCCATTCAACTCAAGAAAACCCTTGATAAGCTTCCGTGGGGCTCCGTGGTTCCCTAGGACACTGTTTAAAAGACTATGTTCTCTCTTCCACAGAAGTATATGCCACAATGTGTCAGTTTGTCCTTCTTTGCTGTTGTTATTTCCTTCTGGAATGTGCCTCAGGTAATACAGTTTACTTGAGGCAGACTCCTCAGGCACTCTTTGGGTACTCAAACACCACAAAGCTGGATTATGCACTGTGAGACAAAGGAAAAGCCACCAATGTGTCATCATCAAATAATCCATCTTTGCCTGCTAAAACTAAGAGGGCAAGGGAGATAAAATGCATCTCTATAGTAGAGATACAATTTATCATAGTGGTGGGTAGACTTCACCTTTGTGGGATCTAGCTGGTTTTTTACTAGAATCCTGTGATGCACTGGCGCTTGGAGTACAAGATACGCATTTAGAATTCCTAAGCTAAAGAATTTATTTTCAGCACTGGATTGAATAGACTTCACAATAATTCCACACAGAAACCCACTCGTCCCTTCTCTCACTCCAGCAATTTCATTTCCAATTGGTGGAAGAATGTTTCTGGTCCGTTTGTTATTGGAGCTGTTAAATAACTACGAATTGGAAAACCTTGCCCATCTACTGTAAAACACTCAACTTTCTAGCTCTCAACTTAGATCAATTGTCCCTGGTTTACCAGCAGGATCTGGCTAGTGTAGATCAGGCTTGAAACAAGCAAAAAGAAAGCCAAACATTCTCAGAGCCATAGTGGTCCTATACATATGTATGTGTGTGTGTGTGTGTGTGTGTGTGTGTGTGTCTTCCTTTCTTCTCACCAAGCTTGTTGATGCCGATCTCTTGCAAGTCTTCCCAAGTCAGATCTGTCACAATGCTGATGGAGTCATAACCATTGCTCACTAGCTTTTTGTGGTACTGGGGTAGTCCAATGGCGCTCAGCCACTCCATCAGGTCATCCTGTAAAACAGTGAAGCTAGAATAAGCTACCTATTAAAAGCTATCCCCCATGCAGGCTTCCTAGTCTGTGCAGCATAAAGTGCTGAAAAATTATCTGGGCAGATCTTGAAATCTACACAGGTAAGAACATCCACCTGTTCATAAATGTTACCAACTCTGTACATGGCCTATAACAGCCACCTAATAGTTGTTAGTACCAAAATAAGCCAATGAATGCTTTCTGTGGTGTAGAGGTCAGATTACTGTCCTTGGACTATGGAGGCCTGGGTTCAAATCTCCCCTCAGCACAAAATACATGTGGGCTAGTCATGGACTTATAAGGCTGTTGTGGAAGGAGAACACAATGCATGATAAGCTGAACAATTTCAAGCAAAGTTGGCATAAAATAAGGCATAATGTGTATCTTGTAGTGTGGGTCAGGAGTTAGCCCATGCTACTTGCCTAGTGAGATCTGTAACTGGGGCAAGGGGAAACACAGGTAGTGACATTATGAGCCAGACCTGTTATGTGTCATTCTACTGATGATGACTATTATAATTAATTATCCTCCATAGCATTTTGAAACATAGAAATGTGTTCCACGAAAACCCTTTGTTCCCTTTTACAGATAGGCACCTGAGGCACAGGAACACAGACTTGGTCAAGGCAACACAAAAAGTCCACACCAGAAATGAGGTTTGAATTCCTGCTCTGTCAAGTCTAAAGCTGTAGCCAAATGACCATCAGGGGAATATTTTACAGCCCCACTGAAGTTTGCTTAAGAGCCCTAGACACTTTTCTATGGCTACCAAATGCCCTCAGGTGATACGGGTCCTGGGCATTACACTGCTGGCTGCTCCATGGGTTCCTTGCCATCTAGGCTCCATACTCACAGGGATGTAATTTGGGAGCCATTCTGCAATGCTGAGCTGCCCAATTTCAGTGGAAATTTTCTTCCGGTGGCCTGGCTTGGTCACCCCAATGGCTGTGAGATCCTGGAACAAACAGCAACATCGTTAACCTACCCCCTCAGAGGTTGTGTGCTCTAGCAGGAAAACTATACACGATGCTCCAGGGACGAGTGGTAAGTTCTTACAACAACCAAGCAGCGATGGCATGGATAGGTAATGACTGGGTAAGTGAAAGATTTAAGTTCCTCCTCTTCTATTGCTTGGCCCTTTGCTTTTTCTGACTTACCTCTGGAGTCATGCGGCTGATTGTTGGCACATCATAGCCCGCATTCAGGAAGTTGGCTGTGTAGCACTCTAACTGGAACTCACACAGCCAGTTGTAAATGGCTTCAGCATCCTGGGAAGTGAGACAGAGGAGTCCCTTGTGAAGATGATGTCATGGAATGGATGGGTCAATATGCTCCTGCAATCACTTCTCATTGATAAGGATGGGACCTGTAACCCTACAGATGTTGTTGAACAGCAACAATGTGCAGCCTTAGCCTGCATAGTCAGAAATGAGAATTGATGTTCAGCCACATCTGGAGTTCAACAACATTGTTGTATCCTCCCGTATCATTACGTCAATAGAAAACTGCTAATACATGAGCCTTGCTAGGAATGTGTAGCCTCAAAACTGAATGGTCTCTTGTGGATGTGATTCTCTCTCTCTTTCTCTCTGGAGAAAGAATGAGGTCCACAGGCAGAGAAGGATGTCCTCTCTCTCTCTCTAACAATTCTTATTTAATTTAAATCTTCACTGCTCTGGTTGGTAGTCCATTGACACTAACAACAAAAATAAAACTCCCCAGGTGTCTGTCAGCTATGGATCCACCAGATCAAACTTTCTCATTCCCATGGTGATGGAAGGAAAAAAATTCCCTCCAGCTGCTCCCCTATGCAACAAACTTTGGATTTGGTAGTTCTACCCTGGAGTCTTATTTTCCTGCCACCTTTTCATTCCTCTGCCAAGGCTGCTTCCAACTAGTGACATCTAAAGTAAAGTCCTTTTTATAGAGAAACATATGATGCAAAAACTTATCTATCTATTTTTCACCATTACTCAATCTCTGGTCTGATTATTTCCAGTGCTTTCCAAATACCTTCCCCTCCAGCAGCTGCTCTGGACGTAGATATTGGTGGGAGAAGATCCTGTCACTGGCGTTGCAATTAGAGAGGTTCTGATGTGCCAGGGTCCCTGCAAGGAGCCAGAGGGAAGTCAAGGCAGGTCTTGGGGCATGAGATGGAATCAGAACAGATGATAACCACCCAAAGAACCCCATGGCTGCAAATTTTTCACTTGTTTTAGCAGGAATGATGTTGGATCACAAACCACCCACACTAAAATAATAAGGACAGTGAATTTGTTTTCATATAGGTAGAATTTCACAGGTAGATTAAATGGGAATGTAAATCTTAAAGAGTGTACATTCTATCATGCACTTTTTGAAGAGTCAGTGTTGGTACCAACCACTTACAGAGGGATAATACAATAAAATACGACACATAATTACATGTATAAACTATACAGAAGTTACAAAGCAACCTCCCTTACTGTCTGCTAAACATGCTTACCAGCTCAAATAGGAGCTTTTTACTGCTCTTACCAAAGGTGTTCAGACCTAGGATTTGATAATCTGCTAGGGAACGGGCAGCCACACCTGAAGGACAGATGCCAAGAATGTTTGTCCACACGGCTGTTATATTTGAAATTAACATCCTACTGACCCTGCCATGTAAACAGTTACCCCCCACCTAAGGATGTTCAGCAACAGGAGGGCTGTTTTCATGTTTACTTCCATTATTAAAACTTCTGTGTTTTTCTTTTTTACTTTTGCAATATACACTTCTGTTCCTTGCCATGCCTTTAAACAGATCAGTCTCTTCTCTTACCTATCATGGGATTTATCTGGCCATTGTGAGAATTTGAAGTCAAGAGAAGTTGCTGCAGATCCTCACCACCCGGAGAAAGCGGCTGTATAACCAGGAAGGAAGGAGTGACGGTAAGAAATATCAGTGTGTTGCAGAATTATGGACTTAGCAAGCTGCGTGACCCCCTGGCGTGCTCTACTTTTGCACACAGCAGGGTCAGCAAGTGGATTTTTGCAGCTGCAGCTTAATCCTGACCAACTGAAATGCTGCACACATATTCAAGGGTAAGGCAAGCTGAAGACCTAGCTGCAGGCACCCATCAGATTCACATGAATTTCTGCTCCTCTTGTGGGTGCTCACAGGCCAGTTCCAGTGTGACTCTTTAGAAGCAAAACCAGAAGGGTTATCTTTCTAACCATGTTTCTGTGGGAGGGAGGGAACTGAACTAGGTCTGGGTGAGAAGGGCAAGACGGAAGGACAACAACAAAGCTATCTGCACCTCACAAAGACAGCAAGGGTACTTTCCCCCATCCATGGTCAATTACATGGGGATTAAATACAGTATTGTTATCTTTGAGTGCCTTGAATGGATCACCTGGATAAGCCCTGAGAATTACCATTACTGATTTAGGGGAAGAGCAGAAGCTCCACCAGTACAGATCTTGCATCAGTACAGCACTCCTATTCTTCCAAGTTACTGTAAAAGGAACACATAGAACTCTTTTACTCTATATAGTTATAACACTTTAATATCACTTTAACTGCCACAGCTGCATCCTATGGAATCCCGGGATTTGTAGTTTGGCCAGAGGCACCAGAGGAGCTCTCTGGCTGAAAATTATAAATATGTCACAAAACTACAAGTTTCAGGATAGGATGGAATCATGCCATTCAAAGTGGTATCAAAATGATGTTAACTGTCTAGTGCGAAAGCAACTGTAGTTATGAAGACAAACAATAACAATTAAAGGAACAGTTAGATACCATGTGTGGTATCTACCAGCAGACAAGTATCCTTTCCCCTACAGAGAGAAAGCACCACCAATTATGGGACTTTCTAAGAATGAGTTAAATGAGTTAAAATACTGGCTACACCCCTTCACCCAACACCATTCAGCCAACTGTGGCTTAGAAAGACCTGAAGCAAGAATGCATTTCAATGAAATGGGAGACCATTTCACAGCTAATCTGTTTGTCCTAAAAGGTAAACTGCACTCTGTGCGTGCACATGCACGTGTGCGTTTTCAGGCCACCTGTCCACTTATGGCATTCTGTTTAACCGCATAGGGTTTTCTTAGGCAAGGAATACTTAGTAGTGATTTGCCATTGCCTACCTCTGAAATACAGCCTACAGCACCTGGTATTCCTTGGTGGTCTTGCATCCAAGTTATTGTTGTTGTGTGTCTTCAAGTTGTTTCCGACTTATGGTGACTCAAAGGCAAACCTATCATGGAGTTTTCTGGGGCTGGGGGTGTGTGATGGACCCAAGGTCAGCTAGCAGGTTTCCATGGTTGAGAGGGGAATCAAACCCTGGTCTCCAGGATCATAATCCAACGCTCTCATCCCATCCAAATACTAACTTCGAAGATCTCACAGGATCTGGTGCTTCCAGGGTACTTCCTTTCAACTGATATGCATGTATGTATATGAATGAACACTATTTATCTAGAGACACAGAATCCATGTTAAATGAATTTGATTGTTTGTGTCCCAAACAGAAGAGATAACAACAATCTTAAAGGAAGTGGGAGGAACCCAAGTGGGAAAGGATCAATCATCACAGGGTACTTTTTGGGCATTAGTGAGGTATAGAGGGAAGTCTTTCATATTTTGGTGCAAAGAGAGCAGCACCCCCTTACCTTCACGTTCTCAATGAGCATTCCAGTGATTTGCCCATTGGTGCCCTCAGTGCTCTGACCGCTGCCAGCACTCCGGATGCTGCCAATACTGCCCTCGCTGCCCACACTGTTCCTGTCACCTGCTGCATTGGAAGAAAGGAGAGATTTCAGCATGGGGCTGGAAGCAGGCAGGGGTGCGGAAAAGAAAGACATCCTGTTGCCAATGTCACACTAGGCAAGCAGGTCACACTGGAGGTGGGAGGGATCGGCTGACTGTAACAAGGGTTCAGAGGCCCTTGGCTTTTCCTGCAAGCTTTGCTGAGTAACATTTGAGTAGGCTCCCCCTGCTATCAGGAAAAGGTCAACTCATGTCAGTTGTAAAATTTCTTCCATTACCAACATCCAGTTATTTGGGATCCCACTCAGGGCCACCTCATCCATTAGGCACTTTAGGCACAGTGTCTAGGGCTTATGGCCTATGAAAATTTTAGGGCCTACAAAAACAGGATTTTAGGGCCTATGAAAATATCCCTAGTGGGATGTTGAGTTGAGGTGGGAAGTTAAATATAAAAGAATCTAGGGCCTACAAAAACCTTCATGTAGCCACGATCCTACCCCCTAGTTCCAGTGGATCAGGTTGAAAGTCATTCTGCATTTTAACTGCTGCATCCAGAAGGAAAGAGGAAAAGGAGGTGTAGTGTTGAGGACATAGCAACAACTAGCAGGCAGGAAGGTCTGCACAGGATGAAGGGTGATTTTCCACATGTCAGGGAGTGGCAAATGGGCAGGCACACACTGAGGGTGAGATTGTACCAGTGGCAGAGATGTGCATATCACATTGCTGGATGGGTAATAAGTCTAAGGAGGCATCTCTATGGGAGGTATGTTTTGATGTCCAAAAATCTGCATTATTATGAATGGCCACAATCCTGGATGACTCAGAGTAGTGTTGTAAGTCCACAAGCAGAACTACTGCTATGCTGAGCCATCCACTACCCCCTGGACCTACTGGAGACCTGATTAAGACTCCCATGATCATTTCATGCCTGGTGGAGAGTGTGAACAGCATTACAGAACATCTGACCATGTTTCCATAGCCAGATATAAAGTGATCACAACATTTGCCAGAGTCCCCTTCAGAAGTTGCAGTGGATGATGTAATTGCTTTGTGTCTAGCTGTGGGGACATAGCCAGACACTTTTGTGATTCCCACAACCAAGCATGAAATGGCCAGGGGGGACCCTTTGGCAGGTCTGTGGTAGCTCAAGGAGGGGGAACTTTGGTTGCTATAAAGGAAGGAAGAGAATATCAACTCTGCAGTGACCAAAAACAGATATGTGTAGGCATAAGGTTAGCTTACACCTATGTGTGCTCCTAACAGGATGCCAGGCTATGAAAGAAAGGGATTACCCTGGATGAGAAAGTGTGTTTTTTGTGAGACTTACTAGTGCCTAGTGAGTAAAGGCAAGGTTGGAAGTGTCCACAGTGGTCTATTGACAGTGTATTAATGGACAAGAGTAAGTGCATATTAAGAGACGTGCGGCTGTGTGAGGGAAATACACAGATGTATACTTGAGCCAGGTAAGCATCACTGACCGTATTACATATATGCATAAAAAAAAATGAGGGACGTATACATCAGTGCCATGTGACTTATGCAGAAAGGGAATATATATCATGGGCAAATATGCAGAAAAGGAAACATGAGTGCAAAGGCATATACTTGGGATGTAAATACATGAGGAGGAGGGCCTCATACACCTAAATCCCTCAAGCCACCCCCTTCATATCTGCTACTCCCCTTATTCTCCCTCGACCTGCTCCAAAGTTTGCCCTCACTCCTTTCCCAGGCTCTGTTTGTCCAGCCTAGCACTGACCCTGACCTGGGATCTCGGGTGCTGGGGCTGTCCTGCTCAGGGCGAAGTGGCTGCAAGCTGTGGGTAGGCCGAGGGGCACCTGTGGCGAAACAGGCGGAGAGGCGTCTGTATGTGGCTGCAGACCATTAGGAGGGGTGGCAGTGGCAACCTGCTGGCCCTTGGCAAGGCTCTGGCACTGGTGGGAGGGCACCATGCGGGGAAGAGTCAGGCCTGCATGTAGAGACAAAACACGCGGGTCAGAACAAAATGTGTGTGAAGGTGAGGGGGGTGGGATGAGCATCAACAGGGATAATCTCCTCTCTGTCAGACTGAGGTACACTGTGAAGGTCAAGGGTTTAAAGGGAAGGAAAGGCTGCTGAGGCTGAAGATCACATAGCTCACAGAGCATGTGTGTTCATTTACAACATACAGAGAGACTCAGTGTGGGAGGTACATGAAGTCCCTGCCCTGTTTTCAGAGTCATTCCCACAAAGAATCTTTCAGTAGCCCACAGTGACATTAGGAACTATGCCAGGAGGTAGAAAATATAGATTTCCTCCCTCCCTCTATCCTTCATAGGAGGACTTCTCCTCGTGAAGTGGGGTTCTTATATCCAGTTCTTTAGTTTCACCATTCCCAAATGCCACTGGCTGGGGAAAGTTCAGAGTAATGAAAGCTGTGTGAAGGAGTAAACACATCTTATGATGGGGCATTCATCTCATCCTTGTCTCTGGTGAACTCAGCTTTGCAAGTTTTTGTCCTAAAAGTCCACAAGCCTTTTTTGACCAGATGGAACAGGAGGAACAAGGAATGCACTTTCATTTATGCAAACATGCATGTATACTACGGAAAAGTAATCTGCCATCTAGAACAAAGCAACTCCTAAACTGCAACTTCAAATGTCTTAAGAAGATATAGAAATGAAAACACAAGCAATAACTTTTATAAGTGATGACTCACTGCGAAGTTATACAACTATTTGTAAAACTGAGGAAAATTATACACCTTTGTCCAATCAGTGATCACATCAACAGATCACAAAAAGATGGCTTCCAGTATGGCTCCACTGGCACCTTAGTGAATTACCATCTGATAAATGTTGGTCTATATTTTCCCATTGATAAAGTGGAATCCATACAAGATAGAAGTTACAAAATGGAAGGCCACAATGCACGGAGTAGAAAACTCAGCTCAGTAAAATTATGTGAATGAGGCAGAGTGATTACTCAATGAAAACTTCATGTGGAAGGTCTTTTAAAAGGAAGGCAGGAGCCAAGACTATGGCACAGTTCCCACCTTCCTATACCAGTCTTCCAGAAGCCATCTTCATTTTGAGGATGAAGGTTATCATGCTGAAGATGATCTAGTTGAGGATGACTTAGTCTAATACATCCTTGATACACTTAAACATACTTTCTTCTCTTACAGAATGGATCTCTCATTTCCAAATACCCTCCTTTCCTGAATTTTTCATATAAAAGTTCCTAGAAATTCTCTACAGAGTCTTCTCCAGAAAGCAGAGCAGAACAGAATGTGTGGATACTCTTTTATGAACTAAATGAACATGATTCTTATTATGATGAAATAGCGGGGAGATCACTTTTGTACAAAGAGTGTGTATGGAAGAACCTATCCAATTCATCATGACACTGGAAGATCTAATGCCTTTGTTCATGCAAACAGAGCATCCCAAGGCCACAAAGTAATTGTCATGCATGGCTAGGGCAGCAGAAGGGGATTATGGGAACAGGAATCCTTTCTGAAATATGAATAAGTCACTGGACAAATGGGAAATGGAATCACAGATACCTCCCACTGATCACATCTTTGTTCGCCCACAAAGCCCCCCACTTGTGACCCTAGGCTAACCTGTCCGCTTGCTGATGACTTCCACAATGGATGGAGGGAAGTAGCCAACTCGGTCAGTGCCCTTCTGAGAGTCATGGATATGGCCTTTCCAGCGTCCATCTGCATGCTGTTCCAGCACCTGAGAAAAGGGCACAGTTCTCCTTGTCAGTTGGACAAGACAGGTACAGAATCGCAGAGTCAGAATGATGAAAAGAATCCATGTAGTCATGAAGTTGAAGAAGTACTGCAAAGGATTTTCTTGAGCCAGTTTGCAGTTTTTGGCTAAGATACAAATAAGGAAGCTTACCCCTGTCCCATTCATGCTAGGTGGTCCTAGAGGCTCCATTCTTTGCCACCTAAGCCCTCCATCTTCAAGATGGGGATAAAGCCAGTGCTGTTGTAGGATAAACAAGGTAAAGGTGTGTGAAGGGCTTTGAACACTCTAAAGCAGCCTTCCACAAGTTGGTGCCTTTCAGATATTTTGGCTTCACCTTCCACGACCTCTCACCATGCTGGCTGAAGGTGATAGGTGTTACAGTCCAAAACATCTAATGGATAGCAGGTTGGGGAAGTCTGCTCTAAAAGGCTATATATACTCAGCTTCACTGTCATTAGACTGTATTTTCGTCCATAAGGATTAGAAACATGCTTTCAAAAAAAGCCCCTGTGCTTCTCAGCAGAAAGCTATGCCTGCAGTTAGAATTCACATTCTGTACTTTTCCTATCCTGCACAAGTGTGGCACACTGCACATTCTGTATCTTCCCAATCCACTGTCAGGGTAAAACTATGTTTGTGTTATTTTTTCTGGCTACTACATTTCCTAATAGGGTCCTAGCAGAAGATTGCTCAAGGCCCACAGCAAAGTGAAAATGACAAAGGGGTGATGCATGGGGAGAGATCCAGCTGTTTCAGGGCTTCTATGGGCTTCTGTTAATCTCTCACCGTGATGACGTCTCCTGCACGGATGTTGAGAGCAGTCGGGTCATGGAGGTTCCAGAAATCCTTTAAAGCTCGGACCTTCAGGATTCCTGATGCCTCTGAAGAAAAAGGGTAGAGGAAAAGGAGACAGAGGGGGTCAGAAGAAGAAAGGCACGGACAGGAAATTTAGGAAGGAGGAGGAGAAGATGTTAATATTACTCACTCTGCACAATTCCTCCTACACCCCACAGCTTGCTCACTTGTTTGTTGCAGGAAGCCTGTTTTCTTCTCATTCCTCTCCCACCCCATCAGCTTTCCAAGCTGGACTTGTTTAGATCAAGATTCCAAGAGAACGGTAGAGCAGAACATCACAAGTATCTACACTGCCTGTACCCAAATTACTTCACTGCTAGCCAGCCTTCAAAGCAAAGTCATGCTGGCCATAAGGAAGGTGCAAAGCAACTTTCTTCACATCAGAGAAAGAACTACTAGCTTATGGCTGCTCACCTCGCAGCAGCTGTTTGATGTCCTTGCTGGCATGTGAAGTGGTGAACTGGTTCACAATGTCCAGGGCGGTCTGGTTGTAGGTGTTGCGGATGTTGACATCGATGCCCCCCTACCAAAACAGAGACAAAGTTAATGATGAACCTAGAAGAGAACAAGCATTTTTGGTCTGAGCTGGGTCTCATAACCAACTGGTTCAGCTGGAGCCAACACTGGATGCTGGTTAAATGACACCTTCCTAGGTTGCAACTCTTGCCAGCCAAGGAAGCTCTTTTGCAGTCCAGGGACTGCCTTCCCATACTTCCCTTATTCAGTGTAGGGGCCCTGGACCTATCAGGCCTTGGGTGTGCCATACAGTTTCAGCCTTGGCTTCCCACTAGGATGTCATGAGTCTCCTTTACAGGGGAGCTGTCCATATGAATCAAGGGGAAACCATGGAGCACTAGGTACATTAAAGTGCAAAGAGATTATTTCCCTTATAGCTGTTTGATAACAATGTCTGCAGTCACTTCCAGAGCTGTGTGATGCTTGCATGCATGAAGGGAGTTGCGAGGCCACTCTGGCAAACCCTGATCCTGATGGTGGGCATGCTACCTATGCCCCCAGCCAGCTTTACATCTGGCAGGGGTGTCAAGGAACCATACCCATGGAAGGTTTGTTTCCTTGCATGGGAACAGAAATTCCCTTAAACAACTCAGAAGGTGGTGGACTCAGTGCATCATCAGTGAACTCGTGAAGCTTACATACAACTGTGTGTGTGTGTGTGTGTGTGTGTGTGTGTGAGTGAGAGAGAGAGAGAGAGAGAAAGAGAGAGAGCTCCCCCCCTCTGTTCTTTGTTCCCATTTCCACCTTAACTCCAGGGTATGGGGCCCCTCTAAAGCTGAAAACTTTTGATCACCAAGCAACCATTCATACTCCAATGTGAGCCTCACTTGCAGCAGCAGGCGCACCACCTCCGTCTTCCCATACAGGGCTGCCTCATGCAAAGCAGTGCCTGTCTTTGTCTGTTTGTTGATCTCGATTCCAGCTTTCAGAAGTTGCCTGTGCAGACGGGAACACAGAAGCAAAGAACACTAGCAGTCAAAAGACAGAATAGATTCCTCTGGCCCAAATCACAAAACTGTGGTGAACACCATATCTGCACAGAGTGGCAGTGGCAGCGGGGACAAGAAGGAAGAGGATACTCACAGAGGTAAGAAAGGACCTGTGGCACTACTTGTGCTGCAAAGAGGATTAAACAGCAGTGGAACACTGGGGGCGTATATCTGCCTTGTAGGTAAAGGGTTAAGGTATGACGTTGTGGTAATGCTGCAGGGATTTCACTTGATCATAGTAATTTAATAAACAGTAATTTCTACTACTGAAAGATCCAGAAGACAGTTTGTGACTGTTTCCCTTGGAATACTTGAGGGAGGGTAATGATTTGCACCCAACCCTTAAAACTGCAAGAGCACAAAGGCAGTTTCACCCTACATTTCATTCCTATCTTTCTAGGTCTTGCCCAGATGTTCAATCGTGTGTTAAAACTGCAGAAGCTAATGGACCTCGGCTACTGTCTGAGGCCAGGGGTTTCTCCCTGTATTGGTATACCCAGAGGAGCTACCTGATGATCTCCTTATGTCCATTCTTGGCTGCCAAATGTAGAGGAGTAGTGTAGTTGGGGTCACTTGTATCCTTAGACTGTCCCTCGAGTAGAGCCACACACATATGGCTGTTCAGGAGTAGCTGGGCCACCTATAGGGGACAAAAGGAGGGAAGGATAATGGAAATGACAGCAACTATAGCCTTTTGGGAATTTTGATGGCCACATCATTGTTAAAAGAATCTTCTGGTGAAGCCTCTTACTGTTTTTATGACCAAAGGATGTCCAACCTGCTTGTAGCAAATGTCCACATATTTACAGATGGCTGCCAAATGAAGAGATCATATTCCAAAAGGAAGAAGATGCTTCTGTCCCTTTAAGATGAGAGTGGGCAATACACACTCTGCACACTACCCTCGACACCCAAGGCCATGTAAAACTGTACCACTGAAATTCAGCAGCAAGCCACATGACGTCCTTTAAACCAAGCGGAAAATTCTTCTTCCACAGAGCTTTTTGTGGCTTGCCTCAAAATATTTCCTCTCGTTTCCTGGTTTGCTTCTGACATTTGGAAGTTGGGAGAGGGGCTGTGCAGCCCATGGTGGGTTGGGGGAGGGGGAAAATGGGCTTTTGGGTCCACTGTAGTTGTCTGCTCCTGCATCAAGACCGCCAAGGGAGACAAGTGTTCTGAAAGAGTGGCCCTGCCTCATTCCAGTACTGCAGAAAAAGAAGGGAGGGAAAGGGACACCAGCTGCCCATTTGCTTTGACTTGGAGCTCTTAGAGGAACAGAATTCCTGTGCCTTTTGAAACAGAGTCATTCTAGTTATCAGCATCCTCTCAATTCTCCCCCTTTTTTTTTCCAGACTGCACCTGCCCCGTTCTTTCATTCCTTGCCACTCCTTTTGCCCAAAGGGGCTCAAGAGAGGTTACGAGGGTAGAGCTTGGAGTAGTAAACTTGGAAAGGTCACTATGGTAGAAAATTGCTTCTTCTCCAAGGGTCTTGCTCTACCCCTTTGAGAGACTTTGGTTTTGACCTGGCCTCTACAGAACACTTACACATACATATGCACAATGCAGTCTGTATCCAGAGGCTCTTGAACTGTTATTTTGTGCCCCAATGACTCTAGATTTATTGTGCTATTTATAGTCCATTTGTTATAAAAATTGACATTCAAGTCACCCCCTTCCTTGTGATGAGAACAGTGCATTGCCATCCCATCAACCCCCTCTGCTGCAGTCCTTCAGGCTAACATCCTCCAATTAATGTATATTAGCTGTCCTTCCCTTTAGCTTGTGGGGGCAGTTTCCCACCCACCATGGAGGAATCCTGAGCAGCCTCTTGCACCTGTCCCCGAATAGTGGAGACAGGAATCCACCGACAGCTCACAGCTTCAGTAGGTTGGAATCCCAGGCCTCCTACCCCAGCTGGCCTTGGTTTTGCCTTCCACAGCCTGAAGAGATTATCAGGGCTCAGGCACTGTCTGGTTTCTGAGGGGAAGAGGGAGAAAAAAACCTGTTGCAAGTGCTGTCAACACTGCTGCGGCCAAAACCAGGGTGGCCAATATGAAAAAGAGGAACAGATTCCTGTACTTTCAACAGTTACAAGGTGAAGAGAATTTCAGCACATGCACCATTACTAGTAACGCATCACTATCAAAGATAGAGGAGGCCTGTCATCTATTTCCCATGGCTAGTCACACACTCTCAGCTGCAGAAAACCCCATGATAGGTTCACCTTAGGGTCACCATAAATTGGAAATGAGTTGAAGGCACACAAAAACAACAAAGTATACCTAGAATGCCATTGCATTCTACCACAATTTGACCCACAGATGTGTCTTATACAGTAACATGTTTTCCACACAAAACCACTTTTTGGTTTGTGGGGGAGGAGAGGGGATGCCATGAGGAATGTACAATATTGTTTTACCCTATCTTACATGGAATATCCTTAGGCCTCAAGTGGTGTGAGGTTGGCTTAGGAAAGTTCCATGATATAGGGAAGGGGGGAACATTACAGTATACTATTCATGCTGCTGAACCTCCTGCCATGCCAGAACCCTCTTCGCTGGTAACTGTGTAGGTGAATAGTAGAACTCTTTGCTTGGAATAGCTTGCTATAGGTATTAACTACAGATGCTTCTGCTCACCTTCAGTCTTCCAAACTCACAAGCCAGGTCCAGAGGGGTTTTCTTTGCCTTGTTGATAAGGCATGGATTGGATTGGTGCTGAAGGAGCATCTCTGACTGCAGGAAAATGGGAGAAATGTGGAAAGAACAATACGAAACTTGAAAAACTGGCTGTGAGATGTGCAGGTGGACATCTTAGCTCCCTGTGATCTATGCCGAATGAACTCAAAGTCTTCCTGCAACAGGCATCCAGCTCAGAACTTACAGTACAACACATTCACAGTGATAACAGCAATGTGTTTATCTGTATTCTGTTACTGTTCTCTCATAGACAGCTGATTTTATTCAAATCAGTTAAATTTAGACGTTTTCCAGTCTCCCCTATAGATTTTTGAAGTCCTCTCTAGAGTTAATTTAGAACAAAATAAATATCATCTCATGGTGGTTTCATCTGCCTCCCCTGAAGTCTCTCTGGCTACACTCTCACCCCTTATAAAATGAAAAGAGTATCTGTTTCACACAATGAGACTCTTGGAGAAGATGCACATTCCTCAAATTTACATGGACAGTGCACATTCCTCACATTTGCATGGCCAGTGAATCATGTATCTGATGCAGTGCCTAGTATTCAAAGAATTTCAGCTTCCATTTTTTACAAAAGCAAAGAACTAGTCCACATTAGATTTCAGAGACAACTGAAAACATGTGGACAATTGTCCAATAAAAGCTAAGGCTCAAAGTATATCATATGTTTACCACATACTTGGAACAGGAAGTTTTCCAAGTGGTTAAGAATATTTGTCAAAGCATGTGCTTTTTCTTACCTACACATCTTCACTGGAAGGTAAGCACAGGTTTAATTTGTAAGCCTTACTGCTGAAGCATGTATTTTTGAGGAAATCCTTTTGTGGGAAGAAATGGGCTAATCATAGTGAATACACAACATCTAGTTTGATTGTTCAATAGCAATATATCAGAACTCTGAGGACATCTGAATGTTTTAATGCTGTATGTATTTCTTTGTTTTCTTCCACATCAGATTTTCCCTGTTCTTTGGCTCTAGCAGAATTTAATAAATCTCCACAGTTCAAATCACCAGCATATAGGTATTAACTATTTTGCCTCCTTGCTTTTTTACACAGCAACCTATACTCAGCTCTGGGAATGGACTTAGCTCATGACTGTGCAGATTTACAATGCTTTTCAGATCAAGGGGACTTCTGTGATCCCCCTCTTTCACTGCCCACCAGAAGAATTTCTCCCTGAGCTGAAGAGGAAGGTAACTTGGGTGCTGAATGTCACTCATGACAATTTTGCACGGCAGTTTCACAGCTGCATCCATGCTTTGCTCTGGGGCAGCTCAATACTTTCATTCACATAGTGCAATTTTCAGCCAGCATAGGCACTGTTGCTTGGCAGGTGAGAAACTAATGAGAGCTGGGGGCATGATAGAGTAGTGGGAATCATCTAGATTGGGCAGTCCATTCTCTTTCTCCTTCCCTACCACTTACCACTTCGTAGTGGCCATATTGCGCAGAAAGGTGCAATGGGATCTGTCCATCCAGTGATGCCATATTGACTGAAGCACCAGCTCGTAGCAGCAGGCGAACTGGTTCCACTTTCCCTTGCCAGGCAGCATAATGTAAGGGGCGCATTCCTGTAGGAAGACAGTATGGTAGAGACACAGGTCTGTATTAGAAGTGGGCATACTCTGGAGCTTGGAGGCCTGCATGACTGCCCCTGGGACTACGCCAGGAGATTACACTTGCCATTTTGAGCTGCATGGGATGATATTACATCAATCCCGGTCACCACCAGGGCCTTTTTCAGGGCTACATAGGTGTCTGCTTGTTTTGCAACTGCCCCTCAAAGCAGCCTTGTAAGCATATCTGAACAGGTGATCTTTTTGGCTGAAAAACTTCTGTTACTGGAGGCTTTGAGAGGATCTGTGGGGGGTCCCAACGAGGCCCAAGGGGTGCATGATTCACTGACTCAGCAGCCCACTGAGTCAGTGGTAATTTGAGAGGTAACCATTTATGTGAATTCCATTGATTCAATGGATTTGTTCTAGTTGGGGGACTAATAAGAAGATTTTTGGTCATGGCAGCTTTAGCTATACTTAGAGAAGCTTCACTGAAATTAGGGGTTTTGAGCAGAGATTGGAAAAATTATATTTTGGAACTATAACTGCTAGAATCTCCAGCCAGCATGAAGATTGTAGGAGTAGTTGTCCAAAGGTGGTTTTAAGTCAGTCATGACTAGCTTAAGTTCTGATAATTTCAGTGAGTGTCTTTTAAGTGTGGAACCAGCTCAGATACAGACTGCATAATGGGAGGATTCTGTGGACACAGAGTTACAGTCTTAGACCAAGAAAGCAAAGAACCTAAATGTAAGACATTGTAACTAGCTCCACCAGTCCCTTTCACAGTCCTTTGACCAGACATGGAGCAGGGAAAGGGGGCTCAGAAAGTGCCATTATGCTATTAGACATGATGGAGAGTGTCAACTACCTGTTACTGAGGCCAGAGTACATATTTAGCCATGTTTAGAAACACGCTATCCTCACCTTATTGTTTGCAAAAGACACTTTTCCCTTAGTGACACAAGAGTAGTTGTGCAGCCATTCCCTCATACTGGATACTGAGGCAACAACAGCGATTGTCCTTCTCCTTCTTGACCAGGAGGAGGAAGAACAGAATGCTTACCATTGACATCCTTGATGTCCACAGTAGCCTGTGCCTCCAGTAGCAGGGAGATAAGATCCAGGCTCCCAACCAACGCTGCATGATGTAGTGCTGAAAACCTGACAACAAGAGGGGGAAAAGTATCCTTCAATGCAGCAAACATAAGGGATCCTTAAGTTACAAGCCAGTCTTCCCAGTGGGAACCATTTCTAGACTCCAACCTTGACAACTGAGAGGCATGCCACAGGGAAACCAAGGTTGTTTCCTCTAATTTCCAACCATGTGGTCAAGCCCATCATCATCCCCCCTTCTCATCCACTTGGACATTCTTGGAAAGGAAACGGAGATAAAGTTTGCCTTAACTATGGCTCCCTTCCCCATGCCAAGAAGTAAACTCTTAAGAACTAAAATGACACAGTGGGTAGTGTGCTGAGGTGGGAGATAAGAAGTTGTGGTCTCATTGTCCTCATGGAAAAACTGACACAACAGTTCAAGAAGTGAACTCCATGGTGGTTAATTTATTACAGATTGATTTCCATTTATTTTTTTTATTAATAGAAAGAGAGGTAATCTAGATCCACCTGGTTCTCATGTTTGTCTTTGAATTGACATCTTAGCTTGAAGGCTATAAAAATAAGTGTGTGTGTGCGTGTGTGCGCGCGCGCGTGCATTTATTATATGTTTTGTTAAGGAATGCTGACAGCCTGTAAATTTTTTTTGCTCTGTTGAATTTGGTTAAGTTACATTTCTTTCAATTAAAAATTTGTTCACACATGAAGACCTTTGTGTGGCCTTGGATGAATCACCCTTTTAATCTCCCTCAGAGGGTTGTCGTGAAGAGAAAGTGAAGGAGAAAGAGCCATGTAAACCACTCTGAACTCCATGGAGGAAGGAAACAAATATAATCAATTTTTAAAAATGGCTACCATGTTGCTCCCAGCCATCTGAAATGGATGAGTGAAGAAATTATCATGATGTCATCTTTCCCTCATGTGGTCAAGAGTTTTAGTAGTGTTATGTCAAGGAACCAAACGGTATCACTCTTTTTGACTTTTTACCCTTCGTGCTCCTTAAAACCCCATTAAATGAATAAGATCAGTTCAGAAGGAGGATTATTTTCAAGCATAAGGAAAAATGGAGAAAAGTGACAAGATCTAAGAAGGCTAAAAATTGTTCAGTTACATTCTTATTAAATATCTTCCAGTTATAAGGTACTAGAAATGTGGTTTCCTTGCTTCTTTTCCTAAATCAACGCTTTTTAAAAAAGCTGCCCCTTTTCATCACCTGCTCCTGACGGTTCAGCACAGGTACCTGTTCACATGTTTAGCAAAGAGAATAAGAGCTATAAAACTAATAACTGATATTTCTCACTAGACCACCCTCTAAATAAGTAAGGTTTTGAGGAACCCTTCCCACAGCACAACTATTTGATTCAATTTGATTCCATTTTAACCAATTTGATTCCATTTTAACTGCCATGGCAACATACTATGAACTCCTCCTTAGGTTTGTAGCTTGGGTCAGACACACCGGAAGAGCTCTCTGGCCCCCCTCCACGGCCGCCAATGCCGGGATTCCACCGGATGCCGCCATGAGAGTTAACGTGGAAGCAGACAGTTACAAACGTGTAGTGTGAAATAACCCTGAGTTAGACAATGCATTCTGTTTCACGAGGCATATTGTGTAAGATCCAGCTTTATGTAGTTATAGTACCAACTGCAATCAGCTGAGTTAACAGATTGCTGCTTGTATATTTCCAAATTTGATAGACCAAATATATAGAAGCTATAGTGTCAGTTTTATAGAATTCTGGGAAGCAGGGTTCTTTTGAATTGATAGGCCTCTGGTGGGCTATCTGGAGCTGTCAGCTTCCAAAATAATGGAGACCCCTTTAAAATGCATTGTGTAAAAAAAGTGACATCTGGCAACCTTAGTTCCTTGTAAACCATTGCTTTTTACAGCTTTCCAGCAATAGCAAAACAAGACCAAAATGCTTAATGACACATTTCTCGTTCCTTTGTCTCCCTGTAAACCAGCTACTACAGAAATGGGATTTTTTTTGAGACCTCATAATGCACAGGGCAGACCAGGGTGATGAGGACAGATAATGATCCTTTCATGTTTAATACTGGCTTTTGCCACAATGCTCATTTTGTATCTTGGTATAGTCATTCTCAAGCTTGGACGGAAAGATACTGAGCGGCATACAGAAGGCTTGTGTACAGGTACAGGTATGTAGCAACACAGTCTTTCAGGCTTGTACAGTCTTTCATTTTCACTCTTAATAAGTAACATGGAAGGAGAAGTTCAACAAGAGCGGCTTTTCTAATCACTACACTGCTCTCTGTGACATTTAAAAAATAAGTATCTATCTCCCACCTTTTCCTCCAAACTGGGCCACTCTCTGCCATTTTTATTTTCTTTATTCATTCATTCCTGTCCCCAAAATTGGGACTCAAGGTGTCTAACCAAAACCAAAACCTCATGCTGTTCTTTAAAAGGGGGCAGGGAAACTTTTGGTTCTGTTCCTCAAAACATACTAGCGGCGTGTGAGTGGCACTTCCATTTCTATTTAAAGAAAAATAAACCCATAGTTTGTGTCCCATGCACAACACTAAGAACCAGCCAACTGAGGTATTATTAGCTGCAGGGGAACCACAGGGTGGGCCGAACTAACCCCGTGGTGGTCCCTGGCCTTGGTGACAGATGACAACCCTTTGGTGGGCATGCAGTATATCTCCTCCCCTGCCCCACCTCTCCCGGCTTGCCTCGACTCTGGCAGTCTCTCCCAGCACGCCTTTCCTACTGTCCTGAGTATTTGAGGCCACTGAGAATGAATAGACCTTGTGTCTCCGGTCTGTGAAAGAGGCCTGTTTATCCAGAGTCTCCCTGCACCGCCCCCCACCGCCCCCCGCCACCGGCTCCCGCCTTCCTCTTGCTCAGCGCTGATTTTATCCATTCAAACTGAAACAGGCCCAGAGCTGCCGGAAGCCAAACCTCTTCAGCATTGGAGGAGAGCTCGGAGCCGTCGAAGCAAAAACATTATCCCTAGTTAGGCTCAGAGAGTGTGGAAGGCGGCTTTGTAGCAGTCACAGCTGGATTTATGCACAAACTAAGTAAACTACAGTTCAGGCCCTTGGACTGGGTAGTGTCTCTAAGTAACCTGCTCATTACTAAATTTGAGGTTTTACTTAATTGTTAAAATCATACACTTTGGGGGGGAAAGTAATGCTACGGGGGGCCTTTAAACGTGACCTAGCTTTGGGCCACAGCATGTCTTAATCCCGCCCTTCTTGCAGCCCATTGTAAACCGCATACTATGTGCAGTTTAATGAGAGAGGTGAATAGCAGCCATGCCAGGGCAAAATGTTAAGGAAAGAAACCCAAGTGACAGTACCCTCAGGGGAGGTCTTTTCCTTAGTCCCAGACATCTAGCTAGCAGTCAGGTCATGCTGTGCTTTTGCTGCAGGCCTGGATGTTCCAATTATCCCCACGGTAACCTCTGTCGGAAGAAGGGGACCCCTGGAGCCAGGAGACTGGCCCAAGGCTCTAAAAGGGCACCGTGCCCACCCAAGAGGTAGGCCCAAAGAGCTCCGACGAATAGAGGTGAGGAGTGGGACAGTCACCGCCCAGCAGGGGTAGGCAGCATGGGTGGGTCCCAGACCACAAACAGGCAGCCTGCCAGCCACGGTGAAAATTTTCCACAGCATTAAAAACAGTAAATGGAAGCTTTCTACCCTGCAGAGCTCCAACTAAGCTCCTTGGAGTCTTCTCATGCCACTCTTTCTGTCTGTGGCCGTTTCTGCACTATAGCACTATTATTCCACTTTCAATATCCTATGGAATCCTGGGGTTTCCAAAGGATTCCACAGGATTCCATACGATGCTGAAAGTGGAATAATAGCACTATAACAGTCTAGTGCAGAAATGGCCTGTTCTTCCTGACAGACTCCTGTATCAGCACAACAGGCAGAAATTCTACATGAGGTACACTAACACTGATAGGAAATGTCTCACTTCACCGTCATACAGGTGTGTCATTGGGGGAACCCCTGCCCAAAAGCAACTCCTTGTTAACTTTGTGCCACAATAATAATAATAAAAAATACTATGCACCTTCACAGTCTTAAATGACTTACATACATCAATTTATTAAAATATCAGTCCAAATCCATTCCAGTTCAGGTTGTGACACAGCAAAATGTAGAAAAGTCAAAGGAAGTGTGCATGAATACTTCTGAAAGGCATTATATATACTATTATGCCCTATATCGGAGATTCTGGGTAAAAATGCAACAACAACAATAACACATATACACTTTGCATGTTCATAATTTGAATATCCACTAGGTGCTCAGTTAGTGACTCTTGTGTGAGTATAACGCATGCATGCATGCACATATGCAAACAGTGATTTAGCATCTAATGGGGAAGCTCTAGTGTAGTAGTTGCTGAATTAGAATCGTCAGATGCTGGACTACAACTCCCAGAGGCTCTGACCATTAATTATCCTGGGTAGGGCTCCTGGAAGCTCTAGTCCAACCACATCTGGGGACCAAAGTCTGGAAACCACTGCTGCGGTATCTTTGCTGTGAGTAAAATAACTACCCTAGCCTCTCTTATAGAACCTTAGAATCATAGATTTGGAAAGGGCCACAACAGCCATCTAGTCCAGCCTCCTGCCATGTTGGAATACACAACTAAACACCTCTTAAAGATGCTCATCCAACCTCTGTTTAAAGACTTTCAAAGGAGGAGGGCCCCAAACCACCCTGTGGCAGTCCATTTCACTATCAAACAGTTCTTATCATAAAGACGCCCTTCCTAACGCTTAGGTGGAATCTCTTTTCTTGTAATTTGAACCCACTGGTTCTTGTTCTGGTCTCTACAGCAACAGAAAACAGGCTCACTCTGTCTTCTGCAGCTCTTCAGATATTTAAAGATGGACATAATGCCACCTCTAGGTCTCCTCTTCTCAAAGCTAAACATATCCATTTCCTTAAGTCATTCCTCATAAGGTTTGGTTTCTAGATCTTTGATCATCCTGGTCCCCATTCTCTGGACACGTCTGAGCTTGTCAACATCTTTCTTGAACTGTGGTGCCCAGAAATGGACACAGTATTCCAGGTGAGGTCTGACCACCCTGGCTGCTGTTAACTGAAACATGTGTGTTATTCATTGCTTTTAAAATATATATTTTAATGTAACAAGCCACCAGGGCCATCATTTCAGCTTTTAGAATGGAGGCAGGCTGAGAAACTTTACTTATTTGTTGGAATAATTTTCTATATGTTCAAGATAATAACCCAAATTGTAGATTTTCCTGTGGAATAATAGTGTGAAAACTGTGGAGGGGGGAGTTTCCTTTCCCTGTCCCTTACTTCCAAAATAATTCCCTGGAGAGTGTTAAGTATTTACAGCTATAAAACAGAAGGGACAGACAAAAGTACAGATTTTGAGAATTATGGTGACAGTAGTATTTAATATTTGCACAGCACTTTCAGGAGTTCAAAGTGCTGCACATGCATGATCTAGCCACCTTCCTTACAGTAATATCACAATATTGATGAATATTATTATCTTCTACCTCTCCACACTGTAGATAAGGTGATGGAATCTAAAATAGAATGGCTTTCCTAAGGACACTTGCTATGTCCATTTCAGAGGCAAAATTTAAAGTTGGTACTTTCTGATGTGCAGGTCAGCCTTTGAGTCACCACACTGGGATCCTTCTACAACAGAACTGCATGCACAATATTAGGCATGTATATTCAAGAGACAGCAAGCAATTCTCGTAATGGGCAAACAGAATTGCATTCCCATTATATTACAACCAAAATACCTCCTGCAGTTATTTTGAAAACCCATCCCTGAGATGTGAGGCAATCAGGACTGGGTCTTTGGATTGTTTTTTTCTCCCTCTGTCAGTATTTGATCTTTGACTTTAGTAGACATCTGACTATTTGCTCTGGCTTGGCATCATCTCTATACTTTGATTTCCTGGTTTGTACCTGTTTGATCTGCACATTGCCTATTCTGGATCTCTGGAAGTTAGTGTGGGTGGAAACTTCAGGATAGAAGATTCTGACAAAATTCCTAGACTACATTTCACCTCGGAATCCAATGTTTTCCCTGTCCTTTCAGTTAGGACTCTTTTGTAGGACTGTATTGATAAAACCACATTCACTTGAACTGCCATCCCCAAAATTGTGGGAGTTAGGAGCAATACCTCTCAAAATAATTGGCTTGGGGAAGCAGCTGCAAGGGAGACAAGAAACATTTTGCTGTATATTTATATAAGAATGGAGGAAAAGTAACATTACTGCTATAGGAACAGAAATATAGGAACGTTATACTGCTAGTTAAGCAGTATTAGCTAAATTTTAATGCAGGCTATGACCTTAATCCACAGTGATTGCTTGTCAGTGTTCTGGGAAGCTATTGTATTTTTCCAAGAGTGGGGTTAGAAGATAGCATTTTTCTCAGCAAATAAGGAATCATTGCCCTGCTGAAAAGGGGCATGTGGCTACAGTCCTCAAATCACCCTATTAGTGCAAACTCTGCTTCAGCCTTTCCCCAACGTGAGGTCATCCATACGTTTTGTGCAATGACACCATCCCTTTACCACTAGCCAGTGATAATGGGAGATGCAATCTAACACATTCAGAGGACACCAGCTTTAGCAGGCTGTTTTATTCTGTTATTTCAATGAGTCATAAGTCTAGCAACACGTAAAGGACTGGACCTTTTTATTTGATTTTCCTAACTTGACGTGAATGCCCAAGGTCACACAAGACGATGGCAGACAGAACTGTGACAAAAGTGCCTTGGCTTGTAATCAGACACAGAAGACAGAGAGGAGTGGAGTAACTGGAAAATCATTATCCTTTGTTGAGCAACATATTCATTGTTCTCTTCAACTCATCAACACTTTTGTCACTGTTTAATCAGATTATTACATACCCGTCCACATCCTGGTAGTTCACATTCAGTCGTTTAGTTGATCCCAAGAGTTCTAGAGAAAAAGAACAAAAAAGGGGAGAATGGGAAGAAATGTATCAGTTCAGAATACTGATAAATAGGATGGCCTGTATGGCTGAATATATATTTCAAAGAAATCGTCAGCAATGTTTGCAAGAGGAATCTGCAGTCTTCTGTTTATGAAGACTCTGGGAGAAAACACTCTGACCACAAACACTGGGTGGTTCCAAGCTGGAAAAGTGGCTTAGCATTCACAATGTAAATGGCATCTGAAAAATCACCCAGCAGACACAGTCCTTTTGCCCAGTGTCTGCTTTCTGCTAGTAGTCCGGACTGAAGACATTAAATCATGTTTGCAAGAAACGGGACTAAGATTTGCATGACATCAACCACAGAGGCTGGATTAACGACTGGAACAGTAGAAAGGAAGCACATTCTCTATTTTTGTCTCACTCTACATTCACAAGTTTCCTTGCCTTCTCTGGAAAAATCTATGACCACCTTGCACAATGGGCTCAGTTCCCCACGAGTTATAAAAAAAATCTAGCTAGGAGTTCTCAGCATTCCTTCTTGGATGCATTTCATGCACAACTGGGCCATCTCTCAAGACCTTCAGTCTAAAGTGCTTACTCACAAAGGAGAAAAATGCATTATCAATCAAGCAATCAATCAATCAATCAATCAATCAATCAATAAGAATGGATTTGAATAAAATTTGCATAAGCTCTTTTATCAGGACAATTCCTAGCTTGGAAATAATGAGTGCAATTTAACTACATTTTGGCATTAATCAGGGAGACTGTCACCGGTGTGTCTGATGCTCAGTCTGCTGTCCAGGTGCTAAAAGTTGCTGATGGGCAACCAGTGGACAACTGTGAATCCCCTGCTCTTCTTTAAACTAGACTTGGTATGAACAGCATTTCAGACACAGTGAGGTGTCCTCTGTAAAGGAAGTCACATGACCACCCTACATCAGACTAACCTTGCAATGCACAGGACAGTGCCTGACCCATCCTTTTAGCTTCTTCCTCTCTTCTCCAGCTTCTTCATCGTTGCCTTCTACACACCTCCTCCGCAGGTATCAGCTTCCTACAACCTTCTTCTTCTCACTCCCTCCCTTCCCCAGCACAGCTGCTGTCACCACCCATTTCCAAAGTCTCTTCAAATAGTTACGCTACTTCCACAAAACCAGGAGGGCATAGCCACTATTCCCATTGCTGTAAACCAGTGGGTCAGTATACTTGCTCTTCTTCTCCTCTCTTCTTGGTGTTATTCCATTTATAGTGCCTACTGCCCAGAAAACTGCAGAGCTGGGACTTTTGACTTCTGCTTTTTTTCAGTTTGCCAGTGCCAGTGAAAAAGCCCACAGACCAGATGGCTGGCATTTTTGCTCCAAAAGCAGGGGCGGCAGATCTAGGGGCTGTGAATGTAACCATTGTATTTGGCATTCCCTTTCCCTTGCCTTACCTCTAAATTCTCCATTTTATAGGTGGTATGGACTACAAGGGACCACAAGGAAGAAGTACCGTCCCCATTTCCAACCCAACCACAATAGTTTCACCAGTTTAGATTCCATCTCTCTTACACTGAAACTAGTTTGTTTATGTATTTATTTATTTATTTATTTTCTTATAAGAGGTCATTCTCTTCAGGAATTTGACAGAAAACTGAAGGACAACGGAAGGAACGGGTAATTATTTTAATTACAATGGACAATTAATTAAAGTCGGCATTATAAAGCATGCATGAAAATACAGTTGGCCCTTCACAATTGCGGGTTTCACTTTCACAGATTTGATTATTTGTGGCTTTCTCCAACCCCTGATCTCCCCACTTCAGATGCTTCTCCTCCAAGGGAAACTTCCCTCTTGGTAGTTCTGGTCAGACCATGCACCCCCTGAAATACCTGCCTCTGGTTCTCCTCTTTCTCCACCAGCCACTGCTTGGCCAGATAAGGATGGACTGCAGCCTGATTTCTCAGCACCACAAACCCTCTCCCAACAGCCCCCCCAAGCCCAAGGAAGGACATGAGCAAGAGAGAGAAAGTATAGGGCTACCATTCTGAATCACCCTCTTTCCCTCTCCTTTTCTTGACCTAGTTTGGACTCTGGGAGCCCATTCTCTCCGCCATGCCTCAGCCCCCTTCCCACAGCCACACAGCCATACAGACACTCATACTTTTTGATATTTGTATTTTTCCACCTTTGCGGGGTCCTGTGCCCCTAACTCTAGCGAATGTGGAGGGCCAACGGTACGCACATGTAGATTTCATAATGCTGTCAGTCTGTTTCTACCCCTGATCCTGGAAGCTTCATTGGGAAAAGTGTTCAGTCTGTCATGGAAACATTAGGGCAAAAAAGGCAGACAGTCTACAACAGTGGTCCAGAAACTTTTTGAGCCAGTGGACACATCTCAAATTCTGAGAGTGTCATATGTACCACCACAAAATGGCTGCTATGTAGCAGCTGGCTAGTCATGAACAATCCATTTTTGAAAAGGTCTGCATTCATTTCCAGAAAGCAGAATAGTTTAGACATTTCACAGAGGACAAACTGTATTCCTCAGGGAAACTCACACAGGCAAAACACCCACACACAATACAACAAAATCAACCAACCAAGCAGCTAACACATACTATGTCAAACAAGCAAACCAGACAACACACACAGACAAGGAATCCCCTCCTCCACATCTCTGCCAACTCCTCTTGCACCCCAGGACGACCTCCAATAGACCCCAGCTTCACTTTTCTTCTGGGCTGCTTTCAAAATGAAGTACTGGCAATTGTGTAAACAAGCAACACCTAGTGAAATTCCTATTTTCATATTAACCCATTAAAGATACAGGAGTCCTCTCCAGTTTTCAATCTGGCAACGCTAATGGTCACAGCCAGCTGCTGTCGTTATTTTGAAAATGTGCTTCCAAGGCACTAGTGAAGGCCAGAGGCATTATAAGAAATAAAGATGAAGTCAGCACATTATTTTTTGTAGAAAACCAGCCTCTTTGGGTTTTTTTTTTTAATAATTTTTAAAAAAATCTAACAAACAAAATCAGGAGAGACAGGGATCCTGTAGGTATCAGTGGAGGTGTCTGTGAGATGTTGGGGAGCTCAGGCCTAGGAGATGAGGCAGAGAGAGAGACGGTTGTTGATGCAAGTAGAATGATAGCAGAAAAGCCTTACAGGTGTTGGGAGAAGACAGGGGCCATTGCCACTCTACACTGTTATAGTGCTATTTTTCCACTTTCAACATCCTGTGGAATTCTGGGGTTTGTAGTTTGCTGAGGCCAAAGCGCTCTCTGGCTGAGAATTCTAAATACCCCTCCCTGAACTGCAAACCCAGGATTCCATAGGAGGTTGAAAGTGGAATAACAGCACCATAACAGTGTGGTGGAGAAAGCCCCAAAGATGCAATATGCAAGCAACAGACACGCGATTTCTTGCCTTATTTTCTCTTGCCTTCTCATGATTCAAGGTATATTAAAGCTGGTCATTTTGTGTCGTGCATAAGTGTGGTGTAGGGGTTTGAGTGTTGGACTATGACTCTGGGGTTTGTAGTTTACTGAGGTGAAAGAGCTCTTTGGTTGGGAATTCTAAATGTTCTTCCCTAAACTACAAACCCCAGAATCCCACAGGATGTTGAAAGTGGAATAATAGCACTGTAACAGTATAGTGCAGAAATGGCCAAAGCCTCCAATGCTTCAGTCAGTATCTCACAGTTGAAGCCTGGTTTGGTAAGGCTTTAGACAACGTGCATGCTCGTGACTACAATACTGTAATAACATCATTTCCTCCCTTCCTTCTCCCATGCAGGTTTTTTGAACAGCTTGGTCTGACAAAGGAACTTTGGTTTGGAAAGCAAGCAAGCAGATTTTGGTGTATCCTTGGTTGAACTTCTTCTATCAGATACACACAGAAGGATTTAACATCCTTTGTAAATGGTAGAAAACATATGAAGCCTCTGGACTGGCAAAATCTGGTATAAATACTGCAGCTTGGCTGCCTGAATTTGCCTACTTATCTAAACTATATATTTTGCCCACTATTCTTCAAAGCCAAGTTTTCCTTTTTCTACAGTCATCAGCTTTACTGACCTTCTGAACTGGAGAACATACCCTTACAAGGCTAGATTTGGAAGTACAGTTCTGATTGCTAGATGCTGAGGACAGACCGCAGTGGTTGGCTATCAACACCACATTCTGCTTGTCAGTTTTCCAGTGCTGACTGGCTACTTTTTGGAAACAGAAGACTGGACTAAACTAGCTTTTGATCTGATTCATCCAGCAAGGCAGTTCTTATATCCTCAGCTACCAGAATGAGTAAGATGGGTGCAGGTACATCGGCACATTGCTTCTTCGGAAGGACTAGATGCATCCAGTCCTTTGCCCAGGCCATATCCACACAAAGTGTGGTGGTGACTATAGGCTCAGTTTGGGCTAGTCTGCATGCAGCTGGCTTCACAATCCCAGTGACGGGATGTTTCAGGAAAAAAGATCCACGTTTTCCCCCCAGGGATATTTTTGCATGACTAGAATGTCAAATGAAGAACACAGAAAGGGGCTGGGCAGTATAATAGCTTGTATGCAGGTATCAGGATTATGCACAGATGTCTTCAACTAACATACTTTATTAAAATTTCCAGGTACACAGAGCAACAGCTAGGGTTGCCAGATCAGGACTTTCTCAGATCCTAACATTTCAGGGCCCAAACCTAAGAGCCAGGTAGAACGCCTAGTGATGTCACAGGGTGTATTCCTGCTGATGTTACAAGAAAGATGTTGCCAGGAAAAACTCTTGGTGATGTCACTGTCCAGAATGATGTCAAATTTAAAAAAAGCACACATCTAACAAACAAAGAAAATATATTAACATTCTTTCTTCAAGACATTGCTCTCATCTTGAGATTCCTCTGCTTCACCCTCAAGAGTAGACGAGTGAGGCAAGGCACCGAGGGCCGGTCCTGAAGATCTGGAACCCCTAGCAACAGCTGACTTTTAAAGAAACATCATAACTTAATTGAAATTGGCCTGGAATTTTCCTAGCTTCTGAGAATACAATATAAGCCCTAATTGCTCCTGCTAGTATCTGCCCAAAACTGGAAGTGTTCCCTCCTTCTCCTCCCAAAAGCCCTGCTAACAGTGAGGCCTTTTGAGCTTAAAGAGGCAGTACACAAGAATTTCCCAATGCCAGCAACTTGAACAGAACACAAGAGTACCAGGGTGTGTATGATAAAGGAGATCTTCTGCTGCTTTTACCACACGCAGCAAATTTCTCTACTTTGGTAGCACTTAGGAGGTTTTGGCTAGATTTTCCCAGGCTCACTCTTGTGAGTCTGGTGTGACCTGCATTTTGATGTGTCCCAGTCCATTGGAGTACAGCTTCTGTCTCGCTCTGCTTCAGTAACTTGCAAGATCCCGATGGGAATAAAAGATGCAATACATGGAGAGGAAGCTTCACAACTCCCTACTGGAGTAACAAGGGAGGGATGCAGTGGAGGTGGGCTCACTGACATATGTAACTAGCGCTGAAAAGAAAACCAGCCTAAGTGTGGGTTTTCTTGGGCTAATCAAAATGTTTTGCAAATAGGTGTATTGAGGCAAAGCTATTTACAAGAGCTGATTGTACAATGCGCGTGACAAACTCAGCTGATGTCGTCAGCCTGGCAGAGCAAAAGCTAGGGAGGTCTAAACAGATTCAGGATAATTAGGTCCTTTAAGGACTTTTTATATCTTCAAAAGTGCCAGAGATGTGGCTGGGAAACAAACTGGCATCCCCTTGCTTTGGGTGGATCTGCTCCTTAGGCTTCCTTTCATGTAAATAATTTTTCTCCCTTCCTGTTCAGCCAACAGTGATGAAACCCAGGTGCTCAAAGCTAAGAAAGTTTCATTTAGAGAAGACCCATTTTCCATATAAGCAGCCTGCAATATGCAAATAATTCAGCAGGATTGGCAAGGAGGACAACACGAATTCAGGGAAAGCTTTTCCTGATAAATTTCTGCTTATCGCCCAGCTGTCAGGCACAGTCAGAAAGGAAAAGGATTTTTTTTTAAAAAATAGAAGTTTCCAGTGGAATGACTTGAATTAAATGAGATCCATTTTTTTTTTACAAGTTCACTCAGAAGAGGGGCCCAGCAAAGCAAAAATAAGTGAGAGGGCTGCCCCAGATAAATCTCATACTTCTCAATTCTAGGCTGTGTAAGCCAGGGACAAAGAAACTATGCAGCTTAAGACTGCAAGGGCCTGGAAATCAGATTTGCATCTCTCCAGATGTTTACATTTTTGCCCACAACTCCCATCAACCTTCATTAGGACAGCAAACTGTGAAGGATTATGGGAATTAAAGTTCAAAGCATCTGGAGAGTCATAGCTACTCCTGCTGTAAACCATAGGATCACCCAGAGGTGCTTAAGAGAAATTTTGTATGGGGGTGTAGCTATGGGGGTGGGACAAAATGAGAGAATTGCCCTCCTCGTAAGAATTCTGCTCTACCCAATAAACTTTTCCTTTGGTGCTCAAATTTCTAGCATTGTAGGAATTTAAAATTTCAGTTTAGGCATCCAAAGAAAAGGAGCAGGCAAAGTTACCAGGGGAATGTGAATACAGCAAATGTAAGACTTCTAGGTGTTACTGGGGGGCAATTCTCTCACTTTTCTCCCCACTGTAGCTACATCCCTGACTTAACAGCTACATAGCTGTTCAGAACTACCAGACATGGGACTGGGGGAGAGACTGCCAGGCATTAGTCTTGGCAGCCATTCTTCCTGATGTTATTTCAGGAAATGGAAAAACTCAAAAGGTACAATTTTCACTGCTACAGAGATGCGGTGAAGGGGAGATCCTGCCCCTGTTGAATTGCTACCTGCTTTCTAAATATTAATGGCATAGAGCCTCTGCCCCCTGGATATGGGGGGAGTACATATGTGAGCAGTCAGGGACATGGCAGGACAACTCTTCTCTACTAGGTTCCTTCTAGCTGTGTTAGACTACGACTGCCATCTGAAGCTGTCATCATGCTGCCTGGGGTACATCTGAAAAGTGCCAGGTTTAAGGAGGCTGTGGCAAAACCTCTCTGCTGGTTAATTCAGCATAGCTACAGAATTTTGACAGGAAAAAGTGTGTGTGTGTGTGTGTGTGTGTGTGTGTGTTGGGGGAAACCCACGATAGAAGTGAGGCCTATTAGACCACTGAAGGCCACATCACTCAAGAAAGGGTGATACCCTTCCTGACAACTGCAGCAGCGATGCTTGCTCATTCAAATACTCCTTACAGGAGTTAAGAAGACTGTGGTAACCTTCGTCAGAAAAGGATTGTTTGCATGTGGGGCTGGAGTTTTTCTGGGACCTTTCTTCCATCAAGGGTTTTGAAAATCCTTGATAAAACATGAATTAATAAGTGAGAATTTAATCTCTCTTGGGAAAAGTAAGAAGCAGAATTTGCCCTCATTTCACTGGTGGGTAAATTGGGACAGATGGAAAAAGAAGAAGATGAAATGGTTTGTTTCAAATCTAAAGAAAAAAGGAAAGGGATCTGAGGATAGAACCCAGATGCTGTGACTCCAAGGACCTTATGTAATGAGAAGGGGGAAAAGAGGGAAGAGTGTTCTTTTTTAAATGAAAACCATACGGTTATATACAATTTAAATTATTACAGAAATAACAACAAATATTATTGGACAGTTCTTTTTCACTCCATTACGGAAGAACACCTTCTGCTGCAATGCTACAGTAAAAATAGATTATAACATCCATTATTCTTTCAATATAAAATAGCTTTATAATTTGTATTTTTTCCTACCACCTGTCCTGAGAGATCAGAGCAGCTGGAAACCAATAACCAAGTGAAGGTAAATAAATGAAAAGCTACTAAACAAAACATTTAGATCACATTCTTTTAACATTTGCATTAGTTCACAGCACAGATATGATAGGATAAAGGGAAAAACAGACATATAGGCCAGAATCCAAGAGTGTTATTCCCTTGACACTTGCTGTTCTCTCAGCAGAAGCAGGAGGTAAATGGTCCTACTTCCCTAACAGTTATGCATGCTCAAAATCTGTTCCCACACTTTCTAGGGTGGATTTTCAGGCAGCACAAAGAACTGTGGGATAAAGAAGAGAAGGAGCAAGTCCTGTTGTCCTTGGGGTTCTACATCAGCACAAGGGTGGATTTAACCCACAGTACGGTGGGTTCTTTGGAGCTAAGAAGTTAGTTAAGCTGCAATGCTATGCCCACTCAGTGGCATTATGCCTCAGGGAACACAGTGGGTCTTATTTTTCAGTAGACATGTATAAGATTGTAATGTAAACAACTTCTTTTGTTTAAGCTCTCCCAGTAAACACTCATCTTAAAGGATTTGCACATGAGCTTTCATGAAGGTTAACTTAAACCTGAATAGCCATGCGGCTGTCATGGTATATAACTTGATAGCATCCATGATGGAATACCCTTACAGGGTACTCCCTTTGGAAGACTGTTCCAAAGAAGTCCCATTTAAGGGTAATCCATCTCTTCAGAAGACTCTTCAGAAAATTCAGTTCACTCAAAATACAGTTAATTTAAGTTGTGATCTGAAACAGGGAATGTATTCCTTGGCTAAAATGACTGCATAAGTTTCAGATATGTTTCTGAGCCCACATAAGAGTGCTAATTCTGATCTTTAAAGCCTCAAATAGCCAGCACCAAGCTACTTAGGGAATGGCTCTCCCATTACCAGCACCTCATTCCCTCAGATTATCCTTCCTCTCAAATCCAGGTCCTTCCAGAAGATCTGGCTACAAAATCCATCATAATTCACCACTGAACACGTTGGATAGGACTGGTGGAAGTTCTATTCCACACCATCTGGAAGTACTCAGAGTGGTAGAGGTTGCATATTAAATTCGTCTAGAGATAGCTTGTTCTCAGTAGCTTCTCTGCCTGTAATTAATTTGGTAGAGACAAAGAGAAGTACTTTATCAGTGGTGGCTGCTGGTCTCACAATGTCTTTGCTAGAGAGGCCTGCCTGCTGAATTCTATCCTTGGCCTCCACAAATATGTTTAGGCATTTCAATTTCACAATATTTTGGGAGTGAAAATAAATGGCATTCAGTTTCTCTTTTTTTCCATGCCATAAACTTAATGAAACAAACCAAACAGAACAGTGAGTAAGATGCTATTTTCAGCATTTATGACTATTACAAAAACCAACTACACTCGTATGTATTACAATGGACTCTCATTTCTTTTGCTGTGTAACACAGAAAGAGTTGTTAGGCACTGGTGGCTTGGAGCTCTGTTTCTTTTATTTGCTAAATCTCTAATCAGGTTTACATCATCATCATCATCATCATCATCATTGAAGCTATTGTGAAAATCTATTGGGGTCATATAGGCCATTCCCGCACTAGACTGTTATAGCACTATCATTCCACTTTCAACATCCTATGGAATCCTGGGGTTTGCAGTTTAGGGAAGGGCCGGCCGGCCCCTCCGTAAACTGCAAACCCCAGGATTCCATAGGATGTTGAAAGTGGAATGATAGCGCTATAACAGTCTAGTGTGGAAATGGCCATAGTTGTACATTTGTTTACGTAGATAAAATAAAACATTAACACTGGATTTGTGAGAACTAGCAGCTCAGCCCTGGTAAGCACAGACTGCTATCTTAAATGTCAGAGTTTCAGAAAGAAATAGCATGTTGAAGATGGCATAGTGGGTTTTTGGAGGTAGTGATGACAGAAGCTGTAGCTACATCAGACTCCTGGGTCATTTTGTTCTGGTCATTTTAATTGAAAGTGGTAGATAAAATGAAAAAATTATACTGCCAGTGCAAAAGTTCATAGCTGCCACCTCAGTGGACAGGTAGACCCTGCTGAAGCTACAGTGTCAATGAAATAAATGTAGGCTGTTGTGTGAATTTATTACAGCCATGTGAAGTTTCAATAGCTGAAAACTAATACGCTTTCAGTACCTTGACACAGCGTCATCAGAAGAAGATACTGAGCTCATCTCATACTGGTTACCAGCCCCTTGTATATTATTGGCTAGAGAACAGAGAGATCCTTCTCAGTCTGCATTGCCATACACTTCAGTCCCCAAATGGAAGATATGAGCTCTCTTTCCATTTTTCATTAAATGAGTGGGGATTGACAGGAACTCACGGTGCAAATAAACCAAGGAAACATTGAAACTCAAAGGCCAGGAAGTGGAGCAAGAGAGCACACAACTGTCTGTCAGACTCCCAGATCTATGGACATGGAAGTTTTTTTGGAAACTAAAGAAGGAAATGAACTCCAGCTTTGCACAATAAACCCAGGAGTGATGAACAATGACAACTGTGGTCTATAAATAACACGGTTTGTTGCCATTCCCTTTCATACTCCTACATTAGGACATGGCAAATGAAGGTCAAGACTGGCGCCTTACACACACCTACGCGGCAGTACATCCTGTTAAGTTCAGTGGGACTTAGGTCTGAAAGAACGACTCTGATTTGCGCAGTAAAAAGGTCTGCCTGCAACCACTCTGTCTCTACTAAATCTGTGCTGGTTTCTGGCCCCAAACACTGAACTTAACCACCTATTCCAGGGACAAGGTGACCCAGCTGAAAGAAACTTTAGTGATTGTTCTCAGTGCAGACTGCAAAGGCTCCCTCTAGTGGCAAAAACATTAATCACCTCTGGTGTCCTTTTTTTGTGTTGTGTGCCTTCAAGTCATTTGTAACTTATGGTGGCCCCAAGGCTAAACTATTTCAGCATTCTCTTGGCAAGCTTTGTTCAGAGGGGGTTCCCCTTTGCCTTCCTCTAAGGCTGAGAGAGTGTGACTTTCCCAGGGTCACCCATGGCCAAGTGGGGATTCAAACCCTGGTCTTCATCCGACTCTCAAACCACTATACCATGCTGACTCTCATTCCACCCCTTTTATTGTACCCCAGAACTATTACACATAGCCAATATTGACAACCTCAGAACACACCAAATGCCAGCAGACTGGAGGGTGATGTTGGTGGGGAATAGGAGAAGCAACATGTGTCCTTTTTCATTTGAAACAGCTTGGTGGGTTATTCTGGGGCAGGGAGAAGCCCTGATCCCTACTGCTCTACTCCGTAGAGAAGGTGGCAACACTACACTGCTCATATCCCAAAACAGCTATAGGGTACAAGCTCACCTTTCAGGAGTCCAACAGGGAAAAGGAGGAGTTTTAAACAGGCTCCATAGAAATAGTGAGAGTTTATCACAAAGTACAAGGGTCATCAGCCACAAAGCCCTGGCAAAAAGTATATGGTTTCTCAGAATCTTTTAGGAGAACAGCGTGTCCTAACCTGAAATGTATGGAAGAGCCCCGCATTCAGCCTTGTTTTTCTTGGGCGAGTCCAACCCTTCTACCAGGTGTCGGTTGACAGACTGAAAACTGGAGAGAGCTTCTGTACTTTCAGTGACTGTAAAGAAGAGGCAATTTCTGCAGGTGCTGCTTGTCATGCAACAAGGCAACACCTGCTGAATTTCTCTCTTCTACACAGCTGTTAAAAGTGTTCATCTCCAGTTTTTGATCTGGTCACCCTAAACAAGTGTGGGGGACCTTTGGCTCTTTACCACTGGTTAGGATAGCGTCTGGTGGGAACTGCAGGCCAAAATGTCTGGATGACCAAAGAGTTCACGTCCCTGCCTCATTCAAAGTTAAGTGTGTGTGCCTGTATGTATGGGTGTATGTATCTCTGTGTGTGTGTGTACATTTCCAATAAATTCATCCCCTGTGTATATTTTCTGGAGTGGGGGAATGAAGGGACAATTGCGTAGTGCAGATATGCCTTTTCCATTTTTCCCCACCACACCACTCCTCCCAGGATGAACATGAGAATGAAGCATTTGGAAAATTCACCCAGGCATATGTTTCACATGGGTAGCAGGAACTGAAGCAGGAGAATCCTTTCCTCTTGTAAGTACACTGTGGAGCCCAGAAAGAATGGGCCAAAGCAAGGGAGTTCAGTGTACAAAATGATGAACTGTGGGCTTTCAGTTGTGGAGTACTAAACATATCTTTAAAGGAGGTACAATGGAGCACCTGCTTTACCTTTTGATACGTGCCTGGTGAGACCCAGTCTATCACACTGGGTGTGCCTCTTATTTTATGCTGCCTGTTTTGTGTATGCCAGAGCACGTGGAAGTCTGTACAAGCAACTTTGTTTTGCAGAGAAAGTTCCGTTACCCCTCCTTTTACCAACGGTAGCCCTCTGATCCCACTTTAAGTACCATGGTTCTACCTGATGGGATCCTGGGACGTGGAGTTCAAGGAGGGGCCTTTAGAATTTCCAGCCAGAGAATTCTCCTTTGGTGCCTTTGACCAAACTACAATCCCCAAGAGTATTCTATAAGGTGCAGCCATGGCAGCTAAAGTGGATTCAGAGGCCATTTCCACACTACACTGTTACAGTGTTATTATTCCATTTTCAACACCCTGTGGAACCCTGGGGTTTGCAGTTTAGGGAGGGGCATTCAGAATTCTCAGCCAGAGAGCTCTTTGGCCTCAGGAAACTACAAACCTCAGAATTCCACAGGATGTTGAAAGTGATATAATAGCACTATAACAGAGCAGTGCGGGTATAACTGCATAGTGTGAAAGGACTCCTGGTTCTTAATAAAAAGAAAGCTGTCATCCTTACAGCTGGCTGAGATCCTGGATTCAGTGCATAACAACACACAAATAGGTTTGCTTGACAAATCCAAGATAGGATTAGTAGTCAAAGCTCATATTTCCAATAGCAATCAGACATATATCTTTGGAAACTGAAAAGCAGTAAATACTACTGGCCATCCTTTTTTTTTTTTTTGGTCACCTGACCCTCACCGAGCTGTCATCAATTCTTCAGAGATGTAATACCTCTGAACACAAGGTAGGCCATTTAGCTACTACATCAGAGTGGTTTATTTTCCATGAACCTGCAACAGAGAACGTGAATGCATGTTGCATAGGCCAAGCCTGTTGCTTTGCAGATGTACTGAGACCACAATCTCTATCCTCCCCAGCCAGCCATGCTGCTTGGGAATGGTGGTGGTTATAGGCTCAACACATCTGCAGAGCACCAGATTGGAGAAAGCTGCTCAGTTCTTTCCTAGCCAGGGAGACCAGACTCACAAAAGGTATGGGCCTAAGCCTTCATCCATAAGGCTTCGGCCCCACTAAGCCTTCATCCTTCCCCTCTGCCTGCTGGCTGCCTCCCCCACCCACACTCATCTGTCTTTCATTGCTTCACAATAGGCTGAGGAACCAAAGGAACTCCAAGGACGGTGATGTCATGGTCTGCAACAATATCACAAGGCCATGGAGCACAGCCCGTGGGGGAGAGCCTTCAGTTCCCACACTGTCCCTCACTCTGTTCCATCCATATCCAGAGGAATGGGGAGAGAAGGAGATGATGTGCCCCTTTCAAAACTCTTCCCAAGCAAAGAAGTTTTGTTCTTAATATTTTTTCACCCAAAGGATTTCACTGGGATTGACAAGGTAAGAAGATGAAGTGAGGACTGTTTCTACTCCAGGCTCCCAAACCTCACAATTCACACTGAGCAGTGGGTTGTCTGCTATACTAGAGGATTCCTTGTCTGGGATTCAGATGTCAGAGAATTTTGTATTTGCATTTGGAAAGCAGCAAGACAATCCCAGCTCAGTCCTGAACTCACCAAGTGGGCCCTTCTCATCATTTGCCCAATCTATAAAATGGAAATTTTGCAGTGCAATAATGACCTAAGTGATGGTCAACAAGGAAATAAAGCACAGATGTATACAGAAGCACAGCTATAAGTGTGTGTGTGAAGCATAACTGTATGATGAAAAGTGCTCTGTTGAAGGTTGCTCATAATATGAGACTCCAAACGAGGCTTGTGCATGCATATTTTATGTACAGTCCAGCTCAAGAATTTATGGATAGCCATTCCAGAAAAGGAGGGGGAGGATGCAGTAACTCAGTAATCCTCTAAAAAACAGTGAAAACTCAAAGGTGTGTGTCACCATTCGGCTACTGAAATTTTATGACCCTGGAAAACAGTTGTGTAGCTGTTGTTACCCACTCCTGCTGTAGACTCCTCTCTCCCTTTTACAATTTCTCCCTTTCACCCAGTAAAACTCTCATGACTGTTCTTTCTTCCTTTTGCATTCACTGCACGCTCTCTGTGCACTGCCCTGTTCTATTGTCTACAATATGAAACAAGGAGAAGGACCCAGTATGACAGAGTCTCTTTCACCCTTGCAATGACCTCCTTCGTCCCAGCCCCTGCTGCGTGAGTAAGGTTCCCATGGAGATATTTTGGAGTACAGGGCAAAGAGCCACAGTATGGGCCTTCGTTGATCACGTTGTTCCCTCCAATGCTGCCATTTGAGAGGTGTGGCGCTGCCCTCTAACACCACAAAGCTGGAAAGGCCTCTCCTTGGTAAGCTGCCCCAGAGCTTGAGGCTTGTATGTCTTCCGATGAGGGACCCGCAGGATTCTGTGATGTGGCTGACTGACCTTTCCGGGGGACGTCACAGGGCCTCAGCTGGTTGCCTCCAGCTTCCTCGTGCCAGTCATCCAGCTTTGCCTGAACCTTTTCCAGGCCAGAGATTCCTTCTTGGTCAGAAAGCACCAGGCTCAAAGCCAAGAGAAAAAAGGCAAGAGAAAAAAAAATCATACACATCCACAGTCCAGAAGTGAACCAGGAATCCCAGAATATTCTATTCGAAAGGAAGATAACGCTCATTTGTTTGTTTGCTTGCTCGCTGCGCTATGCTGTGACACTTGCAGCAACTTCAAGGGGTAATAAATGGGCCCTTGTATTGGAACCAAGAGAACCAGTGTGGGGTATTGGTTTGACTGTTGGGACTAGGACTCTGGAGACCAAGGTTCGCTTGCCCTACTCAGCTATGGAAACTCACTGGGTGATCTTGGGCAGGTCACACTGTCTCATCCTCAAACAACGGCAAACCTCCTCTGAACAAACCTTGCCAAGAAAACCCACGACAGGTTCATCTTAGGGTCACCATAAGCAGGAAATGACTTGTGGTCACTCAGCAGACAAAAACATCGGAACCAAACTGTGACAAAGGACAGGCGGTAAGGGTAACTGAGGCTAGATAAACAGGCATCCAGTGGGCGACTGTGGGAACAGAATTCTGGAGCAGAAAGGCCTGATCCAGCCTGTTGTCAAGTACCACCAGATATCAGCTATGCCCCACAGTTATCGTATTGGCCGTTGGGGCGTGTATTCCTCTGCACGTAGATTGCTGAGGGGAATTCAAGGCCACCTGTGCTCTGCCCACTGTGTTCCCAGGGTGAACTCTCAACTACCTCCTCTCACGGCACTGCCTTGTTGCCAAAGGCGGGCATGTTTCTGCTTCACATCTGTGGCATAGGCAGGGCAACAATGGGCTGTCGGTTGGTGCTGCGTGGGCATGCTCAGCTCAGTGAGTCATGCTCCACTCCTGCCAACTGCCCCAAAGGCTAACCTGGCACTGCCCATGCATAGCGTTTTTGTAGGTTGGTACTATATGGCTCTGCTAAAAGGGGAACTTAGTCCCTTGTACGATCTCATGGGGGGGGCGGCCCTGGGGAGTGTGGCGGTAATTCAAGTTATTCAACAACAACAACAACAACGACATTGCTATTGTTAAAAATTGGCATATAAAGAGTTACAAACCCAGCTATGGAGCTGAAATATTTGATTACACACTACAGCGGAGAGAACATATTTCTCTTTAGACACATTTGCAAAAGCTCCAACTTCTTGTCTTGTGGACACACCCCACGTTGCTGGCACCAAACAAATATTGTTCTGTGCTGAAGTACACCTGGTCCTGCCTCCCACTTTCTCCCACTGACTCACAGCAGGTTCCCTGGGTCCTCTGGAAAAAACCAGAGCCAATCTCAGTTTGGCAAAAGATGACAGTTTTGATCATTCTGGCCCACAGTGAGGTCAGTATGTTTGTGAGGTTAGGTAAGAAACAGTTCACCTCCTGCTGTGTTTCTGCTCTCTTACAAAAAACTGTACGAGGTGCTTTACGCCCACTAAGAGCTTTCGTCTTCTTAGAGTTTGAGGAATCTGAGTTTTGGACTACAAGATGAAAGATCTTGGGGGATTCTGGTAGTTACAGTCCAAAAAAGCAACTTTCCGAACTGCTGACAGACATAAGTTGGTGAACGGCAGAGTGTGTCTGCCCACACTCAACTTACATGAGGAGATCAGATGGACTGATGGAGACAAGGAATTCCAGAAAAAAACATGGCAGGGCTCCCGGAGACTAATGAATGGTCCCGGGGAAAATGTATTATGAACTTCTCAGGAGTGCCAGGGCAGATGATTACTAGCCGAGCTACAAACTTCTCCCTGAACTTTTCAGTTTATTTCTCTTATATTCTCTGCCTCCACTGGGCTGAGGCAGAGTGCTGACAGCTTCCCAGCCCCTGCAATCATTGCAAAATCCACTGTGAGCTGCATTCCCCATGAAACTATAATGTGCTAGAGCCAAAGGGCAAGCCCTTCTTCTTTCTATAAGCTTTTTTCAAACCCCAGGAGTCCCCTTTCTTTCCTTGAAAGTCTAAAGCGAGCCCCTGGCCTATGTATCCCTGTTCCCTCCTTTTTCCTTTTGATCTGCCGCTACTCCACAGCTTGCAGTGATAGAAAGCACAGCAGGCCTGAGTCATCTGTCTTTTTGTTTTGGAACTGCAAATAATGGTTTGCAACACTGGCAAGATATGGCAGGTGCTACCACTCCTGCCTTGATTTTGTTCTTCAACATGCAGGTTTGGGACTCAGTTCTGAATCAGAGCTTGGGAAAACTGTTTAGTTGGCTGGAGAATTCTGGGAATTGTAGTCCCCCCAAAAGTCCCTGTCCCCCCTTCTAAAAAACATGGACAGGGTGGCAGAGACAACCTGCATTCCTCTAGTTTTCCTTCAACCTGGGATCACAGAATCATAGAATCGCAGAGTCAGAAAAGACGACATGGGCCATCAAGTCCAGCATCCTGCCATGCAGGAATACACCATTAAAGCATTGCTGACAGATTGCCATCGAACCTCTGTTTAAAAACCTCCAAAGAAGGAGACTCCATCACACTCTGAGGCAGTGCATTCCACTGTTGGAATGCTCTTACTGCCAGGAAGTTCTTTATAATGTTTAGTTGGATTTTTTTTCCTTGAAGTTTGAAGCCATTGCTCCATGTCCAAGTTTCTAGAGTAGCAGAAAACTGGCTTGCTCCATCCTCCATATGACATCCCTTCAAATATTTAAACATGGCTATCATCTCGCCTCTTAACCTTCTATTCTCCAGACTAAACCTACCCAGCTCCCTAAGCCTCTCCTCATATGGCATGGTTTCTGGGCCTTCTACCATTTTGGTTGCCCTCCTCTGAGCACGTTCCAGCTTATCAATATCCTTCCTGGACTGTGGTGCTCAGAACTGGACACAGTATTCCAGGTGGGGTCTAACCAAAGCAGAACAGAGTGGTGCTATCAATTCCCCTGACCTAGACATTACAATTCTATTGATGCAGCCCAGAATCACATTGGCATTTTTAGCTGTCACATCACACTGGTGACTCATGTTCAGCTTGTGGTCTACTAAGACTTCTAGAGCCTTTTCACATGTATTGTGGTCAAGCCAAGTGTCACCCATCTTATATTCGTCCATTCTACTTCTCCCTATTGAAATTTGTTTTGTTAGTTTTGCCCCAGCTCTCTAAGCTGTCAAGGTCATTTTGAATTCTGATCCTATTCTCTGGATTGTTGGTTACCCCTCCTAATTTGGTGTCAGCTGCAAATTTGATAAGAATGTCCTCTACTTCCTCATCCAAATCATTGATAAAGATGTTGAATAGCACTGGGCCCAGGACAGAACCCGGTGGCATTCCACTAATCACTTCTCTCCAGGATGAAGAGGAGCCATTGGTAAGCACTCTTTGGGTTTGGTAGGTCAACCAGTTACACATTCACCTAACAGTACTATTGTATAGCCCAGATTTTACTAGCTTGTTTGCAATAATATCATGTGAGACCTTGTCAAAGGCCTTACTGAAGTCAAGATCTGCTAAGTCCACAGCATTCCCTTCATCCACCAAGCTAGTAACTCTATCAAAAAAAGAGATAAGATTAGTCAGACATGACTTGTTTTTGAGAAACCTATGTTGACTTTTAGTGATCACGGTATTCCTTTCCAAGTGCTTATAGACTGTCTGTTTAATAATCTGCTCTAGAAACTTTTCCAGTACTTGTGGCTGTGGCTGAAAATGTGCTTAGCCGAAGCACAATCTGCAATATGTGCTAGCATATAACTAAGTCATACTGTCAGTGCTGCAGATGGGAGAGCCTTTGTCCCTCCGGGTGCTGAAGTCTCAGCTCTTATACGTCAACCCCTGTCAGCCCCAGTCAGGATGGCCACTGGTAAGATATAGTGGGAGTTACAGGGATGAAATAGAGCCTGGAAAAATTAGGATTTTGGACAATACCCACGCTGGTTGGGGGATTCTGGGAGCTGCCATTCAAAAAATGCAGTTTTTCCAAGCTCTGTTTCATCCCTAATAACGAATAGATGGACCATTAGTATCTTGCTTTCTAGAACTAGCAGCTCCTGACAGGACAAGTGTTTTTTTCCCCAACTATTTTACAATCATTGTCTTGACACAGTGATTTTTAGCACTCCAGTCCCCCAACGTATCTGCTGAAGACCATCTCTATGGTCACTAAGTATTGCTAAGTAAGAAAATGACTGTCAAAAGGTACTCCAGATCATTGCTTCACACAGCTAACTCTATTCTGGCAACTTCAGTGGAAGATCAGCTACCTAATGGAGAGCCATCAATCAGCTCAAGAGACTTTTTTTTTAACTGACTAAATCCTTATGCTCGTTTATGGGACCAAAGACAAAGAAGCAAAAGATTCTTGTGCATCTCCAAGAGTCAGCTTGGAGAAAGATATGGCCACCAAAGTCCCCCTTCTAAATAAAACAAATAGCTGTGGAGAAGACCTGATTTTCTTTGGCTCCAGTCAATCTCATGCCAGCAGAAGCACACACTCAGATCTGCATGGGCGACAGGCTGAGGGTCAGAACAGGCTGGGAAGACCCAGGTCCACATTCCCAGCCAGTCAGGGAGCTCATGTACTAGAATAGCCTTGGCTAGTTGCTGTCTCTCAGTTTGACCTACCTCTCAGGGTTGCTGTGAGGATAATATGGTGGAGAATACATATACTGCCATGAACTCTTCTCTAGGAAAGGGCCTGATAGAAGTATAATGCAAAAATAAATACCAAAAAAAAATGTAAATACCCTGAAGGCACAAGCTCCTGTCTGATCTTGGAGGCTAATCAAGACCAAGCCTGATTACTACCTGGAAGGGAGGCCACCAGGAAATTCTAGGTGGTGTAGGCCCTTGTTTCTCAGGCTATCTGATGTCAGGGACTGGCAATTTTTTTTCCCCAATGAGCCAGGGACCAGTGCTGTATTTGAGTAGAATTGTTTCTTTCTTTCCTGGAAACTTGCTGGTACCCAATGGTTTAAGGACCACCACTAGTCCAGGGACCACCACTTTGAGTAGCACTGGTTCAGGATATATTCAAGGGAAGGCAATGGTAGACCTCTTCTTTAAAAAGCTTGCTAATAAAACTCTTTGATAGAGTCACAGTAAGTTGGAATCAACTTGAAGGCACAGAACAAAAGCAAACAATAAAATACATGATGACAGTATTCAGTACTCAGCTGTTGTGACCCATCCTGTAAGACAGATCATGGTCTGACTTTATTAGGTAGTCCTAATTAGAGAAGACCCACTGATCAATGCTTTAATGGTGAGTCAACATGCAGGAAAACCCCACTGATTCACCTTTTGTTGGGACTAAGACTAGGACCATTTCCACACTACACTGTTACAGTGCTATTATTCCACTTTCAACATCCTATGGAATCCTGGGGTTTGCAGTTTAGGGAGGGGCATTTAGAATTTTCAACCAGAGAGCTCTTTGGCCTCTGTAAACTACAAGCCCCAGAATTCCACAGGAGTTTGGAAGTGGAACAATAGCACTATAACAGTGGAGTGCAGAAATGGTCTAGGATTCAGACTGCAATACCCTTTTTCTAAGCCATCCTGGTCTGGCAAAGTAGTAGCATTTGCCAAAAGGCCCTTGAGCTTAAGCTGTTGATGAAGCCCTAACTGTCTGGGCAGCCTCAGCTGTCAGGAAGCAGTTAATTTGGAAGGTGAAATGAGAAAGGCCATGTGCCTTGGCTAATGACATTTAAGAGTACACGGTACTCCAGCCAACACAGGCAATGGGCAAACAGATGTGGGAAGGGGAAAGGGGAGGCTGCTCTGGTGAGCCAACAACCAGCTTACAAAATTAGTTAGTTAGCTTCAGCCTTGTATATGAGACATCTACAGTTGTGTGTTGCCTATCCACAGGTAGAGGCCCAAAAGGAAGCTGTTCCAAATAGCAGCATGAGATGGGTACGATTATTCCCCAGTATTTTCCAGGAGAAACAAAACCTTAGCCGCCTCAGGGCTACAAATAATTCACCCATTAATCTGTATATTTCATCTGTTCAATAAACACAGATTAAAATTAGATTTTAGTGGAAGCCCCTGGTGCTGTTGGCAGAGTTTGAAAGCTGCATACATTTTATTGATTCAGCAAGGCATTAAAGTTAATTTCACCCTCTTTCTCTACCACCCCCCATATCAATTCCCACAACAAAGACAGCTGCTCATGTTTTGTCAAAAGCAACTGTTAATTAAGTATGCAAAAGTATCACCTGTGATGAGACACTGTAGAATTTATTTTAATTAGATAATGAATTAATTGCTTAAAGGCAAGACAACATTGTATAATGCCTCATTACAGTATTTAACAGGTTGCTGCAGGTGTGCTAGAGAATACAGAAGGATGTGGTGGGAACGGGAAGAAAGAAGATATAAGGGAGCAGCACTCTTAATAAAACTCTGAAAAAGTAAAAGAGCAGGGGGGAAAAGACTTTACATGACTGACAATACTAGATTGGATATCTGGCCTTTAAAAAAATCTGGTGCACACCTCGCACTAAGCAAGCAATTCATTCTGTGCTAGTAAAGGACCCCCCCCAATACACAAGAAAAAAAAATCTGAGGTGCTAATATGCTAGAAACAGATTGAAATCACTTCCATGCACCGCAGGCACAAGAGAACACCATGGAGTCACTTTGGGAGCATTCCTTTTAAAGATGCAAATGAAGCGGCATAAGTTGTAGTACCAAGTGGCCCAGGATCCCTTGTGGCCTTGCAACATCTTCTGTGGCACTTTAAGGGATTCTAGGAGGTATCTTACAGATAATGCAGTGCAGCTTCTCGAAGCAAGAAACCCCCCTATGCAATGCTTGTACAGATGCATACTATTTTAACTGTACAATTGGGAGAAAATGTTCTGAGAAACAAAACAAGAATAAAATGAGTTGTGGGGGCTCAGCACCCTAGATGTAAGGCTCCTGGAGATTTGTCACAGCTGTAGCATTTGAGCTTCCTGGCTGGACATTGTTTTTAATTCTTTCCTTGTTGGATCAGTATCCTTCCTGTTCCTACCCAAACCTCAAGGTGGGGTACCTGAGGCTTCCTTCCATCCTCTCATTTAATCCTTTGCAGCAACTGTGTGAAGTAGTTTAGGTGGGAGGACAGCGATGGGTGACCCAGTGAACTTAATGCCTGAATGGTCATTTGAAACTGAGTCTGCCTGATCCCAGCCCAACTGTTGTCTAATGGTTAGAGGGCCCAAAAAAACAGCATACTGCACTGACAGTCTGGGGTCATCAAAAAGAATTATTATGCAGTATATACTCTACAGTGCTGGGATTCTTTAAAAATGTTTCTTGATTACATTTTGCTTCAACTTGTTCACCAGTGAAAGCAGGCAGTCATAATACGTCCTCAACCACCCACGTTCCAGGAGCCTTGAGAGAGGGGGAAGCTCCAGGCAGACAATGCTGTTGCCCTCCCCATACTCATCAGACTATTAACATAAAGGCAAACAGATAGTAACATTACCCCATATTTGTTAGCCACCTTGGGTCCGACTCCAGGAGAAAGGTGGCGTATGAACAAAATAAATTGAAAAAAAGTATTTCAGGGGTTGGCAACCTGTGCTCTTCCATGTATTGAGAGACCAACTCCTACCAGTACTAGCCAGCACAGCTAACGGTGAGGGTTGAAGGAAACTGCAGTCCCAAACATCTGCAAAGTCGCTAGTTGTCTATTGTGATGGGAGAAAAAAAGAGTTCCACAGAGATCTGTGTTTTCATCTCTGTGATTTTTTGGGGGGCGGGGAGGGATATGTATCTGGCAGTGACACACCAATTGTCTTGCCCTCATGGACATGGTTGCAGTGTTAGCCCGTTTGCCACAATTTCCCCCTCCTTCTAGGTCTCCCAGTATTTGCATAAACAATGAGCCCGCAAACTACATTGCCAGGGTAACTTAAGTGCATGGATGGACTGGTTTTCCTTTTGCTGGCTTTCGGGAGGGGTAGGGACAGAGAAGCACTTCGTGACCAGAGAGCACAGACACAGAACATTCATTCCCTGCTTGACAAAAGAGAGGGAAGGCTTTAGGAAAGATGCAATATTAACGGGTGATTCCTGTTACCCCTTCAGCCTTCATTGGGGATGAGGCCAGTCAAACCAAATCAAGTTTTTAAAGAGATTAAGGGGGGAGAGCAGACAGATGCCGGCAGGCTGTTCCATGCTATTCACTCTCCATCAGCACCTTCTGCAAAGCTTAATTGTGAAAAAGGAGCCAAGCTGGATGAGAGAGAAGATGGCTTTTCCTCTCAAGCAGCACCCTTGTCAGAGAGCAACCGGCCACCGTAGATCCCAAGGCAGAGCAGGAAGGAACATCCAGCAGGCCATTTCAAAGAAAGTTACGACACACACATGGGAGAACAATGGAAGGAAGGAGGCACTGGAAAAATCAGACTCCATTCAGCCAGGAACAGGGAAGGATGCACCCTGCCCCCGCTGAAGCATGTGCTCTTTATCAGTTCAGGACAGGGAGGGCACAGATCCACGGTTGGATGGGGAACACGAATGCTACAGTGTGAAATGGGCAGAAAAGAGGCAGGTTTAGGGCAGTACAGTTGGCCCTCCTCATTCACTAGGGTTGGGGGCACAGGACTCTTGCAAAAGCAGAAAAAAATGCAAATATCAAAATGTATGTGTGTGTATGTTGGTGGGAAGGGGACTGGCATGGTGGGGAGAAAGGGCACCCAGGGTCCAAACAAAGTCAGGGAAAGCGGGAGAGGGAAAGCGGGGGGGGGCGGGGGCGGCAGTGGCGGTTGGCATGATGACATACTTTTTTCCTTTTGCCCATCTCCTTCCTTGGGTTGCAGGGGTGTCAGGAGAGGATTTGTGGTGCTGAGAAATCAGGTTGTGAGTTGTTCTTACCTGGCCAGGCAGCAGCTAGTGGAGGAGGAGGAGGAACAGAGGTGAGTTTTTAAAGAGCTGTGTGGTCTGAGTGGAGCTGCCAAGAGTAATGGTTCCCCCAGAAAAGAAGCGCCTGAGGTCGGGAGGGCAGGGGTTGGAGAAACTCACAAATAATCATATCCGTGAAAGTGAAACCTACAAAAGTGGGGAGCTGATTGTAATATCATTAGGAAAGACTGCCACATAGAACACAGCTCGGTGGAATGAATAGCATCATTACTTCAGGCTCAAACGGTTTTCTCTCATGCTTGTCTCCCTATTTTTACATGGCAACTGTGCTTGCCACAGGTCTCCCATTGCTATATCCAAATTTCATGTGAAGCATGGATAACGGACCTACATTCTTACATACATGTAAGAATGTTCACACTTAATTATTAGCCCTGTTCTTAAAGAAATCAAATAGGAACACAGATACAGAGACCCTGACTGAAGCTAACTAGCATATGCGAGAGCTATGAAGTTCTTCATGGAAGCATATGCCTGAACAAATTTTGTAGTCTTGCTGTAGCAGTTACAATCCTGGACAAGGATCTAGGAGATCCCAGGTGCTAGTCCCCACTGAGCTACACAAAGTCATTGGGTGATCTTGGGCTAGTCATTCTGTGTTAGCTTTGCCTGCTTCACAGGATTGTCAGGAAGATAAAACGGAGAAAACAGCTATGCATGCTGCCTTGAGTTCACTGGAGGAAAGGCAAGATAATAACAATAATTATAATTATTGGTTTTTCTACCACAGACTGAACATGGCTACATCTCTGAAAATTAAAAGCAAACAAGCTCCTTACCAGAGAACTATGGCTAAAATTGCTCTACCTAATTCTTACTTAAGAAATCAGATCTGTTCATTTTAATGTCTGAGCATTGAGGAGGCAAAAGATTACTACCTGAGGACACAATGGCATTTTCCCAAAATCTAGGGGCATTCACGTGGTTACACAGTATGGACTATTTATACATCAGCACATTTTGACCATTCTTTTGTTCATTTATGCAACCACAAAGGGTGAAAAATGGGTTCCTTCTACTATTTCGAAAAGTGATTAGAGGGAGGAATGATGATTCTACTTTGCAACTGTGAATACTATATATGCCAAATTAATAACTATGGGGGGTCAATACAAGGTCACAAAAGGGTCCCTGAGAGTATTCACAAAGAGAAGAGAAAGACCTCCCTTTCGTACATTTTAGTCATGCTGAGTGCTTGGCCATTAACAAGGGATTGCTTAAAAAGGTCAAAAGGATAACTAATCTGTGTTAATTGAGACCACCCCTTGGCTCAAAGAGGGTGTGGGTAACTCTGAATAAACAGACTGTAAAAGAGAAAACCAATTGAAAAGAGAGAAGCAGCTGATACTTCTTATCAATGAATACAGAAGGAATAATCAGGATCTTGCAGGAGTCTCTCCCATTCTTCCAATCATATCTGACAACCCACAATCTGTTCTAGATGTCTTCACGTGTGTTCAAGAGACAACAAAGAAGGAACTGAATAAATAACAGGAGAAAGAAAGTATTACTGTTAGGATCTGCACAAGGCTTGATTTTCAGCTATATCACCCTCGATACAAAAAGATAATGAAACAAATGCAGCTGTGTGGCCTCATCTATCAAGGTACTTGGAGAGAACTCTGAAGATTACAGATTGCAGGCTGAACATGTTTGCTTTCGCAGACTTCTCTGAAGGTACTACCTAACTGGATGTAATCTTAGAATTGTGTTGTTGTGTACCTTCAAGTCATTTCCAACTTATGGCAACCCTAAGGCAAACTTATCCTGGGGTTTTCTGGGACGGAGAGTGTGTAACATGCCCAAGGTCACCCAGTGAGTTTTCATGGCTGAGAGGGGAATCAAACTCTGATCGCCAGGGTGGTTGTCCTACACACAAATTACTATACCTTGCTCACCTACTTAAATTATTGGGCTTTAATTTCAGTCCTATTGACTTGATAGGTAGAAAAAAAGGAATGCAGAAATAAAGGATGGGGGACATGTGGCTGGATGGCAGTACGTGTGAAAGGGATCTAGGAGTCTTAATAGACCTGAACATGAGTCAGCAGTGTGACGCGGCAGCCAAGAAAGCCAATGCAATTCTCGGCTGCATCAATAGGAGTATGGTGTCTAGATCGAGGGAGGTACTGGTACCACTCTACTCTGCTTTGGTTAGGCCTCATCTTGAATACTGTGTCCAGTTCTGGGCACCCCAATTCAAGAAGGACATGGTCAGGCTGGAGCAGGTCCAGAGGAGGGCGACCAAAATGGTGAAGGGCCTGGAAGCCATGCCCTATGAGGATAGACCTAGAGAGCTGGGTATGTTTAGTTTGCAGAAGAGAAGGTTAAGAGGGGACATGATAGCCATGTTTAAATATTTGAAGGGATGCCATGTAGAGGAGGGAGAGGGCTTGTTTTCTGCCGCTCCAGAGACCAGGACAAGGAGCAATGGATTCAAGCTGCAGCAAAGGAGATTCTACTTGAACTTCAGGAGGAACTTCCTGATGGTCAGGGCTGTCCGGCAGTGGAATATGCTGCCTCGGAGTGTAGCGGAGTCTCCTTCCTTGGAGGTTTTCAAGCAGAGGCTGGATGGCCATCTGTCGGGAGTGCTTTGAGGGTATTCCTGCATGGTAGGGGGTTGGACTGGATGGCCCGTGTGGTCTCTTCCAACTCTACATTTCTATGATTCTATGATTCTATGACTTCAGTTGGTCTGTTCTAAGCACAACTTAGTCTGGAACCAAGCCATTATTTCTGAAACTTTTCCTCTATCTTGTTTTTTTTTTAAATATATAAATGCCTACTTGCAGCAACCAATGAACAAAAATAACTAACATATTTGCTGGTAGTGTATGCCCAACTGAAGAATATACATGGGGGACCTGGCTAGTGGGGAACAGGTATGTCCATATATAGGGTGTGCACATGTGCACGCATGCATGTATGTTTAAACATAAATGGTACACTGCATTTCAGGTCTGCAGAGGCAAAATGCTTCGTCTGTCTGAAGAGAGGGCAGGGGTAGAAATCCAGAAACAAAAAAAAAGCTCACCTCCAAAAGGCTTGCAGGATTCTCTGCCCTGTTACCATGTACTCTGCCTTGTAGAAGGGGGAAGATACTATTATCTGTTCTGGCTCAGGCAGCAAAATATCTTGATCTGGTCTTTATAAGTATCTAGTAAGATGTGCTTAGGAAATCTAGTGCAGAACCAGCCTGTGTAGCAGTGTGAGTGTTGGGCTATGACTTTGGCAGACCAGGGTTCAAATTCCCACTCTGCTACATAAACCCACATTGTGTGACCTTGGGTAGGCTACATTCTCTCTGCCTTAGAGGAAGGCAATGGCGAACCTGCACTGAACAAATCTTAACAGGTAAATCCCATGATAGGGTCACCATTAAGTCTGAATTGGCTGGAAGGTGTATAATGACAATGACATCCAGTGCAGCTACTGTCCAGACACAGCATTTATATTCCCAACAGCCACTCCATTAAGAAGTGAGAGGAGTGACTTGCATTCATCCACCAGCTCAGTGCTGCAGTGTAGCTACAGGTATGCTGGCTCGGGAATCCTGGGAGCTGTAGTGCAAAAAGTAACTTTTCCAAGCTCTGGTCTTCATTATGTTTTAAGAAATTATTATGAATTTTTAAGGAGTGTTCCACTCATAAGGTAAGATTCTTGGCTACTAGGTAGATCTAATCAAGGGCAGGGGAAGTTTGCATTTCCCCTAGAGTCAGAAATCTACTCTTTCCCCCACCCCAAGATGGAAACAGCTGGGGAAGTCATTAGGTGGGGAAGGGGTACAGGAAAATCAAGCCTTTTCTTCAGAGATTTGGGGAGCTCCTTTCCCAGCTGGCAAGGAAACATGTTACCGGTCTATGAAATCACTGTTTCTTCTGGGAACCGACTGTTCCGCTCTCCAGGATGCGAGCTCAGCAGCCTTTTATTTATATGAGGAAGAGGTGGGGCCGTGGCCATTTCCTCCATCCTTCCGAAAGGACAGGACACCTCCCCAGAGGGAAAGAGATGCATGCAAGATATGGTGAAGAGGATCTGGTTCAGCGGCTGGGCTCCCTTCCAGGGCTGACCACAGCAGCTCCTCTTCTCACTTTAGAAGATTTCAGGGGGATGTATACTTTGAAAAACTTCCTGCTTTAGCACAGCTATTCAAAGGAAGGATCTCAGTGAAATAACAGGATCATAGAAATCCCTAAACTTCTTACAGATAATAGGCATAAGAGAAACCATTTGCAGCACAAGATCTTCGGGAGCCTTCCTTATTATATGAATCCCTGCATCCACTGATTAAGCAAACAAGGGCTAGAATCCTGTGTCTTAGTCCCAAGAAGAGTAGCCCCATTTAATCAATTGTTGAATGATGTATCAACACATAGGTAAATCCAATTATTTCAAGGGTTTTAATCAGGACAAATACAGGATGTGGTAAAGGATACATCTCTGTGTGTGCGTGCACATGTATGTGTTGAAAGGCACTCTTATCATACTCAATATACACAGGGGAAAGCCATCTATAATGCAGCCATGCATATATAATTCAGAAATGGTTTTGCATACTCATATATACTATTTTACCATCTCTTTCCACAGTGACAATGCATCCAAAACCACACCAACAGATCTTTGTGAGCACCAGTCTTTCTAAATAAGCCTTCCCCAAATTGCTACCTTCCAGATCTATTGGACCATAATTCCATAGAGTGATGTTGACTTTCCCTTTTCAGTGCTCCAAATAATGTTATCTGATTTAGCACATTAGGTTTAAACTGAATATTCAAACACATTAAGAGATTTATATAGAAATTATTTTATTGGAATATTTGTAATAGTGTAAAGAGCATAGTGTATACTTCTCTTTCATTTTACAAAAAAAAAAAAAATACATCTGAAAGAACACTACTTTTAAAGACACATACCTAAAGAACGTTGTACCTGATATCTCTAACATCAACAGTTTAACTTTCTTTGCTGAGGAATCCCTGTACTACCTTCAACTTCACTTACCCTCTAAACTATTTATCTGGTCCATTTCAAGTTGACAAAAAGCTGATTCAATACAGTTAGTTAAACATTCTGCTTCACTGAAGAATGGATGTGAATCTGTAAGCACAGACAGTGGGTCACATTTTGTCTTGACTATTTGTTCTTGTGACTGAATGAGAAGCAAGAGATTTTGCAAAATAGGAACGAGCTTAGCAATGCATTCATTTGTTAGTCTATTCCTCTGAGCAGTTGGGTTTATCAGTGCTTGTCTTCTTACAAGTTCACAACCTGTATTTAGCCCATCTGCCATGGCTGATTGCCGAACGACTGCCCAGACAACTGTGGATAAACATAGAAATACGTAGATATATATGACGAGGAAATTTTTCCACAGAAAGATATAGCATTGGAAAATTTGCCACGCCACATCTTTGATTCCATGGCCATGCAGCCTGGAGATAATGGGCGTTGTAGGCTGCCGTCACATCTAGAAGACACCAAGTCAGACAGGAATGCTCTATGCAGATTCATTCTTAGATTAAACAGGAGGTATACCTGTATACTCTTTCAATAACAAATAATCCACACAGTACCAGAGTGACTGATTCACCCAGGTCCTGACTAGCTAAGTAATTTTGTTGAGTAAAAGCTACCAATAATAAGTATTTTCCCGCACAAAGCATTCTGGGGCATGCTTTGATAGATAAAATGTTGTAGAAAGAACTCTGAGGAGATGCTGGTTTCGGTGGCTGGGAGACTGATCACACACGATCATTGTGTACGGTCCCAAAGAAGATGAATGCGATGATGTCACACCCTGTCCCTGTTACCATGACTTTAGAAAGGACTCAGGCTGCAAAGAGTTACAATGGATCTGGCCTTTACAATGGCTGTAATCGTTACCGTTTTGGTTGAGCTTATAAATATGCAATTATCTTGAATGTGCTTTGGCCTTTAGCAAAGCGTTTGAGATTCACACACAACACTCTTAAACACAGAGTCTTTCAGTGTCCTTTCTGATCAGCTTGAAATGTGAGCGCTAGGGTGATGGCTAAATGACCCCCAAGGGTAAGTTTTATGAAACAGCAGAGAGAAAAACCCTGAGGTAAGACAGGGAGGTAAAGTGAGGACCCATGATGAAGCTTGGCAGTACAAGCCTGCCTCTTCGTGCATCCCTGAATAAGCACAGCGTATTAATGAAATCCACAGAGGATGCTGCTGACCACAGTGGGCTTTGGGGACACCCAATGTGGGCAGAGAAATAATACACAGGGACTTAGGAAGATTAGGAGAATGAGCAGGAAATAAACAAAAGCAGATTCAACTTGGGGGAAATTGCACACTACAGCATCTGGGGGAAAGATAATCCCCTGGGCGGATATTGGACAGAGGGAGAAACCTTGGGAACAGAATGCAGAGGGACTGCCGATGCTAAACTAGGAGGAGGGTGTGACGCAATAAAGGGGGGACATTCCCAAAGGCCAATAAAATTCCCAAATCTGTTCTTCACCAACTCATCTCTCTGACAAAAATGCAGGCAGTGGAAGTATGAGTCTCCCCGGTGGACTTTGCTTAGCCAGGGCTTGCACGTTCTTTCCTGGCACTGCTCCTGTGGTGTTAACAGCAACTCTTACATGAAGAAACCAAGGAAGTGAGAGTATATTCCCCATCCCCTTTATGCGACTAGTATCAAAAACCTTCACCAGTTTCACTTCTTTGTAGTCAGGCCTACTCCTAGGAGGTGTCAAGTGAAGGAAGGGAAGCAAATATGGCTGAAGGAGTGCTGCCTGGGAAATTATCATGTCTGCCAAGAGAGGTATGCAAACCCATAACCGCTGGTGGGGATATTCTAGATAGCTGTGGATCTTGAGCTAGACTACATTGTTTATACTCTCCATTTTAATTCTTGGGTGTTCTCCATGTAGCTCTCAACAACTGAGAGCCACAAACAGAGCCACGCTATACCTATTTTACTCAGGACAACCAAACCGCAGCTCCTGAAACATTGCTGTGTCCAAGTGGAGGCATACACTGTACTTCAGAGTTACTGCTACTGTATAGAAACTGGTAGGTGTGTGTACATGTGTCTATGTGTACAGGGCAGGCACTGAAAAGCTGAATCTAAACAGAGACTTGTACCACCCTGTGAAGGAGGATGAAAAAGGACATCTATGCCATGTATACCACAAAGAGGAGTAGGGCTGGCCCAAGACATTTTGCAGCCTGAGGGACAGCAGCAAACTTGCATTCAAATGAAGGTGCAAAGCATTCACAGCAAGATATGTTACCCTGACACCTAAGGCAGAAAATCCCACAAGTCCCAGCAGTAAAAATGCAATAAAGTAAAAATGCAATAATGGTCGAGTAAATGTTGTCTGAGGTAGTTGTCCCACTCTGCCTAATAAGAGTGCCAGCCTCAAGAAGCAGGAATCTTCCCCTTAATGTATAGTTTAGTTTATTTGGTCTGTCCTGCTTATTGTTGTGTGCCTTCAAGTCATTTCTGACTTATGGCAACCCTAAGGCAAAGCTATCATGGGATTTTCTGGGGCTGAGAGTGTGTGATGCACCCAAGGCCAGCCAGTGGGTTTCCATGACTAAGCGGGGAATTGAACCCTGGTCCCTGGGTTGTAGTCCAGCCATCAAACCACTACAGAATGCTGGTTCTGCTTACCCTCTGGGAAACTGGGAGAAAGAGAGGTGAGGGGGTGAAGTAACTTGCTCCAGTCTGCTGGGGGGCAAGGCAGAGACTGAATTTGTTACTAAGAAGTACAGTTAGAGTTTTCAAAGTGCTGGCTCAACTATGGCTGGGACATCACTTGGGCTCTGCTGCTGCTTCAGGCAGCAAAGTGGGCTAGCCCTGAGGGAGACTGACACCCAGACGTGCCTCTAAGAAGACTAAACTCTCTTCTTCTCAGCATGCTCCTTTATGTCCCAAGCGCATTCTTCATACTCCCACCAGGGAGGAGTGTCCGGGTGGGCATGCAAGTCACATATGAACCCCACCACCTTTATCAGAGTGTCCTCTCACTATAAAAAGTTAATGCCTGTGAGAGAAGGCAGCCTTTTTCTAGATGGTCCAGTTGCTCCTAAATCTCTTCACAGCCTCAGCCAATTTCTCTTGGTCTTTCAGCATTTCAGTTGCCAGTACTGAATCCCATCTTCTCAGAGTCTGATATGGGAATGCACTGCCTTGTAAAACAATCTTTGAGACAAGGCAGAATTTTCTCACTGCAACCAGTAACTCAATTATGCAAAAGTCCTCACCTCAACACAGGACTCTTTTGTGACTCATTTTATGCTTTCATCAAGTGGGCCACTCCGCACTCTGGTTCTGCCCAAATCACTACACTCTTTGAACTCAGCTCCAACTCTTTAAACAGCCCTGCAAGCATTTCTATTTGTAGCTCAAACGTTAGCAACTGTTTTAAGAACTTGGCATCTGCAAAGCTAGCTTTTAGTGCCTCATTGACCTGCAGGTATTGGCAGAAGAAAGGCATTTCAAAAATGGGTGGAAAAAAACGTAAAACAAATCAAAGGACTAATGGAACGGTTTGCCAAACGAAGGTGAAGAAACAACATTTGGTTAAAACTGTAATTTAGCACTACCAATATAACAATCTCTAGCTACGTAGAGAGGACTTGGACTTCAACACCAATCTTATACCAACAGTAATGTAAGCAGAGTGAGTTAGATTGTTAAATGTTCGCCCATGATGACTCCCCCAGGCTAGAACCTAAAGTGATATACTCCAGGAAGAAAACCTACTATGTGATTCTGCAAAATGTGAAGCTTACTGCATTCTTGTGCATATCAAGAACACAGGACTATAGCAGCTTGATACCACTTTAACTGCTGTGGCTTCATCCTCTAGAATCTTGGGATTTACAGTTTTGTGAGTCTACAGCAATATAGCTGTCCAGCAGACAGACAGAGCACCTCACCAAATTACAAATGCCAGTTTTCCTTAGGATGGAGCTACAATAAGTGCTATAACTGTGCAGCGTGAATACACACTTGAAGAATTAGTGACATGGTACGGCAACACATAATTAACATGGCTAGCTAGAAACTAATGCAATTCAGTGTCTTAAATCACTCTTAACACCAATAACCATTCACCTGTACTGCCTCTTGAAAGCTCTTAACTTTAAACCTCCTACGGAAGCCTTAAATCATTCTGCCTACTGGTCAGATAATCCTATATTCACAGCATGTTAGAACTGGCTGTGCCATAAGGGATTGCCCTGGGCACTCCATCTTCCTGTTAAATCAGTTATCAGCCCCATACGGGGAAGAGAAATATTTCAGTCCTGCTGAGGTGCTGAAAATCAATTTGGCCATAAAGTGGAGCAATCAGACACATACCTTTTGAATTCTGCACTTGCCTGGAGCCAATTTTATGTAATCTTTTTCTACCCAGAACTTGTTTCTGTTTGTTTGGAGAAAACAACTGTTCCAAACTGGAGCCTCGAGATGTGTTGGACTACATTGCCCGTCATGTTCGCCACAACTGTGGCTTCTGCAAGGCTGTCTGGGGTTGATGAAAATTTCAATCCAACACATCTGAAGGGTGTCAGTTTAGGAAAGGCTGGTTGAAAACATGTGCAATCTAGACAAAGCACAAACAAAGCTTGGAACATTTGCTTTATGGACTACAACTCTTGGGTACTTTCAGCATGACTGGAAGTTGTGGTTCAAGAAAAGTAACCTCTCCAGGTTCTAGGGAAAGCAACCTATGCGAGGCTGTTTCAAGGGGGCTTATGGCATTATGAGAACTTGGCTCACAGAACAATCTGGCCAGGATCCTCTGGGTGACACACAGCCTTCTGTTACAGTGGCAAATTTTGAATTTGGAATGATGCTGGGCAAGAAGATAACCTGTATCTCTCCAGGCAACACCATAGCCCCCTGTGTGCCAGGGCAGCCAAGCAGTTTCTTGGCACAGCTCCATTCTGTCTGGCCCACTGCTGGGGTTGCCTTTAGTACCTAGCAAAGATGGCACAGTGTTATGCTGGGGGCAGGGGCCACTCCTTCTCAGCTGGGTTAAAATAGCTGGTAGGATGCAACTAGGCACAGCTCCTCACCCAGTCAGGAGATCAGAGTCATGCCTGGATGTCCCCTGGCTCCTTTTGCACAAAAGGAAGGAAGCGGGCACAAGGAAGTCTCCTCCACCTCTTTCTTTTTTTTAATTTTAAAAATATTTTTATTGAAGTTTATAATTGAAAATAACCCCCCTTCCCACTTCCAAGCTTATTTTCCAGTTGAATCTGCTTGTTTTCATTCCATTCATACATAATTGCTGCTTACTCAAAGGAGAAGATGATCTTACATTGTTACATCTTACATTGTTACATTATTGCTTTGTTACATTACCTTGTTATATTGTTATATTATATTACTTACAATCTTACTTTGTTCCTTTTCTTTTCTCATTCTATATCTTTAACCAATTCAAAACTTCTCTCCATTCCCTTTCAAAGTTCTGGATAGGTTTATTTTTCAAAGAGAATGTTAACTTTTCTGTCTCTATCATATCCAAGACTTTTAATTTCCATTCTTCTATATCAATATATTTCCTTTCTTTCCAATATTGCGCATATATCAGTCTTGCAGCAGTTATCAAATACAGACATCTTATTTCTCTTTGTTGCCCTAGCATATTTAACAGATAAAACTCTGGCTTCATTTCAAAATTTAAATTATAAATTCTTTGAATTTCATCATGTATTTCCTTCCAGAATTTTCTTGCTATCTTACAGGTCCACCACATATGAAAAAAAGATCCCACCTTTTCATCACATTTCCAACATCTTGCATTTCCATTTTTAGTTATTTTTTGCAGTCTTTCTGGTGTCATATACCATCTATGTAGCATTTTATAAAAATTTTCTCTTAAGTTTAAACTTGGTGTAAATTTTATGTGTGTTTTCCATGCCCTCACCCATGTGTCCAGTTCAATTAGATGTCCAATATTTTGTGCTCACCTAACCGTAGTAGTATCTTTGACAACCTCTGATTCTACTTCTCTTTGCAACAACAATTTATAAAATTTGGAAATTCTCTTCTTCTGGTCCCCCCCATCAATAAATCTAGTTCATTTTTTCTTTCAAATCCATATAATTTTTGGTACATTTTACTCCTCCACCTCTTTCACTGACACCATAAATATACTGGCAGAGATTTTCACTGTGGCAGCACACCTGCTGGTTCTAGATCTTTGTGTTTTGAAGTTCCCACCATCTAGATGAGTTTTGAAAAAGCAGAGTCCCCTAACAGGTCACTATGGGCCAACTTTTGTAATTCTTATGTTTTTCTTTTCTTCTTTTCCCTTCCTCCCTCCCTCCCAATGCTAGTAGACTCTGATAATCAAGGGCACATTTTCCTCTGTCCAGAGATGGGATGATTGTCCGGAATGGTGAAGGAAAACCCTGAGTTGGTGATCCTACCCAGCAAGACTGTCACAGGATAAGTATGTCACAGCTGCTCGTCTTGAACTTTGACCTCAATGAGAAGCTTATTCTCCGCACAATTGGCATAGCTCACAAATGTGCGTAGTTTAAAAAACATTCCCTCAGGGTTCAAACTTGCCCTGTTCATTGGAAAGAATCAGAAGGGACTTTACAGTGGGGTTTTTTTTGCCACACTTTTTTCCTGACAAAGAGACTCTTCCAGGAACGGGGAAGGAAGGTTACAAAACAGACCACATGGAGACTTCTCTGAAGTTACAGGAAGCAATATATTCTGATCACACACTTCACAGCATTCTCTACCCAAATAAATTCCTGAAGTCCACTATCAGCAACAGTATTATCACAGGTATATCTCAGTTGGCAAAGTAGATGTGTCCCTAGGCATTACTTTCTTAACAGAACATTTGATACCAGAGGCAGAAAGAACACAGAGAGAACAGAGAAAAGTTCCTATGTCACAAAAAAGAAGAGTAGTTCAACATGCTTCAGCAAACGTTTTATTCAAAGCTAACAATATGACCATGTGAAATGAAATAACAAAGTATGGCAAGTCTTACATCAGTTAAAAATGTTTTTGAACCTTCTAGAGACCATTTGAAGGCTTCTTCCAAAAATGCATCCAGAGATGGCTTTTTCTTTCACTAACCTCCACTTTTCTTCTGATTTCAACTTTGGTGGCCAGACTTCTAGATCTATGCTTGTTGTTGTTGTTGTTGTTAATATTATGTTAACATAACATAACACACCCCTGTGAGGGGTGCTGATGAGGCAGGCTGATCTACTCTCTCCCTTTCTCTCTGATTTGCTGTTCACACCTGCTCAGTAAGGGATTCCAGAGGCAGATGCTGCTTACCCTGCCTGTTGGATGTAAACACATACAAATGCGTACAAATGTAGGTTTGGCTAGACTAGAATCCTGCTCTTTCCCAGCTCAAGTTTTCTTGCATGCCGCTGCTGCTCAACATCAAAAGTTTGTGTTTCTTCAGCTCTCCTTCACTGTCCTCCAAATGTTAATGCTGCTTTTACACACGCACACACACACACCGAGTTCTGCCAGGCAGAAGATGAGAGGAAAAGGGGAGACTGGGTAAAGATGTTGAAAAAAGGAGCTTCGAGGGGTGGCGCTATATGTGAGTCCAAAATACGAAGCGAAAGAAGTCACAAACAATACCCAAGGCAGATATGTAGGAGTTGAAATTAAAATGTTAGGCATGACAGTGTTATTAGTGGGACTATATGCCCCACTTGATAACAAAAATGAATTCTATGAGAAATTTATGCAAAAAATAAGGGAAGTTGACTGCCAAAATATTATAATAATGGGAGACTGGAATGGTGTTATCCAATCAAATTTAGACAGAACAATAGTAAAGAGGAAACATAAAAATGAAGGGAAATTACCTAAAGCCTTCTTTAATATGATTGAAAATTTAACATTAGTAGATATATGGAGAAGTTTGTATGGGAGAGAAAGGAATACACCTACTTCTCTGAAGTATACAAAACATGGTCAAGGATTGACATGATCTGGTGCACCAAAACAATCGTGGGACAGATTCAAAAAATGGAAGCCCTGCCTAGGACTAGATCAGACCATGCCCCATTACTAGTAACACTGGAAGATCGTAAGATGGAATACAGATGGAGGTTAAACGAGGAATTATTGAAAGATGAGAATGTAATAGAAAAGGGCAAGGTAGTATTGGAAAGATATTTTGCAGCGAATCTAAATAAGGGAACACCTATGCATACAGTGTGGGAGGCTGGTAAAGCAGTAATGCGGGGCTATTTAATTCAACAAGATATAATTTTTAAAAAGGTAAAAAAGAAAAAAGAACAGGCCCTGGTTAAAGAAATTCAGCAGTTAGAAAATGCATTAAAGACCACACCAGGAAACATTAAGATAATAGATCAAATAAAGGTATTACAAAAGTAATTATCAATCCAGGATACTCAAGAGATAGAGAGAAAATTAAAATTCATAAAGCAGAAAAACTTCTTCTTTGCAAATAAAACAAATAAGTGGTTGGCTTATAAAATCAGAAAAGAGAGAGAAAAACGGTTGATATTTCAAATAAATGAAAATAAGAGAACATTATTTAAACAAGAAGAGCTAAAGAAGGCATTTGAAAATTTCTATAGAAATCTCTATACAGACCCAGGGATAACTCAAGTTAAAAGAAACAAAATAATGGAGTACTTAAATGAAGGGAAGATATTAAAAATTACAGAGGAACAGAGGGAACAATTAAATAAGGTTATAACTAGAGAAGAGATAATCCAAGCCATTCAGAAACAAAAATCAGGAAAGGCGCCAGGTCCAGACGGTCTAACTGCACTTTATTATAAAACTTTTCATGAACAGTTAATAGATCCGTTGTGGGAGTTAATGAATGGATTAAACAAAAATACACGACCACCGTCCTGGGGCGAAGCTAACATTTTTCTGATTCAAAAAGAAGGCAAGGACCCAAAGGAGTTCAGTAATTATAGATCTATCTCATTGTTAAATGTAGATTATAAAATATTTGCCACAGTATTAACTGAGAGATTAAAAAAGGTTATGTCTGCAATAATAAATATAGATCAAAATGGTTTTCTGCCGGGGAGATCAGTAAAAAATAATATACGAATAGTTCTGAATATAATAGAATATTTTCATAGACATAATGAAAAGAAAATGGCAATGTGTTTTTTAGATGCTGAAAAAGCCTTTGACAGGGTAAATTGGAGTTTCTTAGAACAAACAATAAAAGCTATAAATTTGGGACCTCGATATGTTGAGTGGATAATGGCTATATATAATGACCAAAAAGCGAAGATAATAGTGAATGGGGAGACAACACAAAGTATAAATGTAAGTAGAGGTGTCAGACAAGGATGTCCCTTGGCACCACTTTTGGTTATACTAGTATTAGAAATATTTAATAATAAGATGAGAAAAGAAATGCAAATCAGAGGGGTTAAAATTAAGAAGGAGGAATATAAGCTCAGTGCTTATGCCGATGACCGGTGATTTTCTTGGAGGATCCCAGTAGTAGCATAGATACATTAATGAGTAAATTGAAAGAATTTGGTATATTATCTGGATATAAAATAAATATGCAAAAGACAAAAATGATTGTTAAAAACATTCAGGTGCAGGAAGAATTGGAATTAACAAATAAAACTGGCTTTACGACTGCGAAGATAGTAAGATATTTAGGCATAAATATTTCAAAAAATAGCATAGATTTGTTTGATAACAACTCTAAAAAGACCTGGATAGAATTAAGAGAAGAAATTAAAAGATGGCAAAAGCCAGAATTATCACTACTGGGCAGGATCGCTGCAGTTAAGATGAACTTACTTCCAAAAATCAACTTCCTATTCCAAAATCTCCCCATAATTATGAATGAAAAACCTTTTAAAGAATGGAACCGAGAATTGAGGAAATTCATCTGGAAGGGGAAACGACCAAGAATAAAACTTAAAGTAATGGAAGACTGTAAGGAAAGAGGTGGACTGAGATTACCCAGTTTAAAATTGTACTATCATGCGAATTGCCTGGAGTGGATGACAGAATGGATAGTTCTGAGAAACTCTAGATTATTAAACCTAGAAGGGGAAGAGCTACACTTCGGATGGCATGCCTACGTGTGGTTTAATAAATCACTTATAGATAAAGAATTCAGAGCCCATTATTTAAGGAAAGCCTTATTTAACCGTATGGTGGAAATATAAAAGGCAATTATATCTAAAAACTCCACTCTGGGTGTCAGCCCATGAGGCCTTTTATAAAAGGAAATTCCTAACACAGACTCTTAGGTAACATATAAAGATATATTGACCATACATGGGGATAATATAACATTTAAATCTAAAGATGAACTTAATGCCCAGGGATGGCAGACACATTGGTTATTGTTCCTGCAATTAAAGGATAGGTTTAAAAAGGATAGAGAAGCAGTGGGATTCAAAATAAAAGAAAAAGAATTTGTAAGATTTTAAAACCTAACAAAAAGCATAAAATTGGTTTAATATATAAAATATTACTGACCTTAGAAAATGAGATGGAATTAGTTAAAAAGACAATGATAAAATGGGCACAGAATCTGAACGGAGTAATTACCATGGATCAGTGGGAAAACTCTTGGAAAGCCACATGGGAATTAGTAAAACCGGCCAGTCTGAGAGAAAACTATTGTAAAATTTTCCACAGGTGTATGTTACCCCTGTACAGATTGCAAAGATGCAGGGAAATCCAAGTGATGCTTGCTGGAAATGCGGTCACAAAGGTACATTCTTTCACATGTGGTGGCAGTGTGAAGTGGCCAAAACCTTCTGGGTTGGAATACATAATAAAATGCAGGAAATACTAAAAATAAAATACTCACTATCTCCCCAAATTTACCTTCTTAATATGACAGAGGTTCTACAAGTAAATAAATCAAAAAAGAAAATAGTGCTTTATATGATCACGGCAGCCAGAGTATGTTATGCAAAAGTATGGAAAGAGAGACAGCCCCCAAGGCTTGAAGACTGGTTGACAAAATTATTTGATATTGCAGAGGCAGACATTGTACTAGGGTCCTTGGAAGACAAAGGAAAAAGGAAAATTGTTGATGAATGGAAATTAATCTCTCCTATTTGGGAAGATTATTGGGGTAAAAACACAGTAACTTTTTTGGAATAGACAAGATACATTGGTTGTAACAGATATAAAGAAGTTCTTTTTTTACTGGATTGGAAAATAAGTGTATAAAAGATAAAAATGGAGATAAGGAATATAAGGAATGTATTGTAAGGTAATGTAAGATAATGAAGGAATAGGAAGGTGTATTTGAAAAATAGAATGAGACATATAGGTTAAAAGGTTGAGTAGCTATCTAAACTTAAGATTTAGAACTAAATATAACATATAATATAATATAATGTAATGTTGAACAATTTGAAACACTATAAATAATATTTATAATATAAATGTTATAACAAAATGTTATGTTATAGTTAAATCGATTGTCAATCTATATGCTGCTTTACCTACTATACTATTCATTATGTTATCATGTTATCTGTGAAATTTAGAAGGAACTAACAGATAAGGAAGCATGTGCTAACTGAGTTTCGGCAAAAAAGGGGGGGTACTAGAGGGTGGGGGGATTAGTATTAGGAATGTATTGTTTTTTGTATTTAGTGTATGATGGGTTTGGGTTAATGGTTTAGCTAGTTGTGTATAGTTAGATTATGTCTATGTTCGTATTAGTTGTAAGTGTATTATTGTAATCATTATTTGTAAGTGTATCATTGTATCATCTGCCTGTGTTTGTGCTTGCTTAATAAAATTTATTAAAAAAAAAGGAGCTTCATTGTCAGAGGCTTTGTTAATTGAGGTCTGTGTGTGTAGAGAAGGTATGCTTTTATGCTTGATTACTTAGTTTTCAATATGCTGTAACATAGTTCATGAAGGTTTTTGTCCTGAAAGGTGGGCTAGAACAAACTAACATTTGTGCTGTTCTTGTTGTTGTGTGCCTTCAAGACATTTCTGACTTATGGTGACCCTAAGGTAAACTTTTCACGAGTTTTTGGGTGGGCTGAGAGTACATGAAGTACCCAAGATTCTGTGGCCAAACAGAGACGCAAACTCTGGTCTTCAGTGTCATAGCCTACACTTACACCACTATACTACGATGGTTCTCAACAAAAAATGTGTACTAGGCTTTATGAATGCGCAAACTATTGCATCTATTTGTATAAATATTGCATGTACCAAAAAACTTTTCATTTAAGGATAACAGGAAGATTTAATGTCACTTTGAGGTCCCAACCTAGGAAGAGGTTAGAGTAAGATAGAGTAAGTAAGACACATATTCCTTCCCCCCTGCCCCCAGATCTCCTTAATGCACTATAAATACACAGTAGAAAGAAAAGCAAGAATGGGCAAGTGAGAAAGGATTTTTTCTGCGTTTTTGTTCCTCATGCACCCGGACAGGTGAAAGGAATCAGAAGGCCCTCTCTGGCTCAGTCATGCCCACAGGGCAAGCCAAAAAGGAAAAGATTAAATAACAAAGGGCAAACTTATTCAAAGTTTCCCTGCAATTAAATTGCCAGGCAGCTCCTTGGAGAGGGTGCCCGGCCCTTTAAAAGAGGGTTGGGAATAGTACATCCCACAGGGTGCACGTAGACCTTTGGGGAGTCAGGTTTCACACTTGGGATCATCATCTGTCCCTCTCCAAAGAACCTGGCACCCACTCCAAATTTCAGTTGAAGAAGTCACTTTTCAGCCCAGACAATGCATGTCCTCAAACCTCATTGTAGGACCATTAAAAGCTGTTTCAGGATGCTCCCTTCACCCAAAAGCCCAAAAAGTGACTGGAGGTTACACCTCATCACTATTGGTTGTCCAAACTGGAGGCTCTGATAACCAGCTGTGGTTATTGGGTTGGTGCGACTCCAGAGCATACCTATCCTTCCTTGAAAGCTCTGAGGTATTGAGAGAGGGGGTAGCTCCTGCCCTGTTTCTTCATTGCTCCTTTCATTCACACTTTTCTCCAACCTCTTGTACCAAGCAGGCTTATGCAGGGTCAAAAGAGTAATGTGTGCCTCTGGGGAACCACAGCTATCACATCCTATGTTGCAGAGTTGAGGGATCTTTGAACCACCAGATATTTTGAACCACAGCTCTCACAATCCTTCCCCACAGACCATGCTGGCTGAGGCCTTCATGTGGGTTTGGGGCTTATCCCCTCTTGCTCTGCCAATAGCTTTAGGCTTTTGAGGGGTCAGCAGCCATTTTCAGGTCTGATAACCATTCTTTGAAACACAAGGTAACTTGTAGCAAAGCAAACATAATGAACAAAACCTACAGATTATAATCTGAGGGAGGATTACCATAATCCATAACGCTGGTGGTATTCATTTTCAAAGGGCCTAGGCCAGCAAGCTTGATAATGATGTGCAGGACAACAATGACCTTTGCTTCTCTGGGTATAATATCCTTCACTGAGTATGTCATCTTTTCCAAGACTCCAGCTGGAAAAAAATACCATTTTCCCCCTGCTATCTTCCTTACAGTATTTTTATAGTAGAGTTAGGTCTGTAGGATCCTCTGAGAGGGACATGTCCTTAACAGATTGGAGAGCTGGGCCAAAGCTAACAAAATGAATTTCAACAGAGAGAAAAGTAAGGTCTTACACTTAAGGAGAAAACATGGAATGCACAAATATAGGATGGGGGCATATGGCTGGATAACAGTATGTGTGAAAGGGATCTAGGAGTCCTGGTGGACCACAAGATGAACATGAGTCAGCAGTGTGATCCAGTAGCCAAGAAAACAAACGCGATTCTTGGTTGCATCAATAGGAGTATGGTGTCTAGATCAAGAGAGGTAATAGTACCACTCTATTCTGCTTTGGTTAGACCTCATTTGGAATATTGTGTCCAGTTCTGGGCACCTCAATTCAAGAAGGATATCGACAAGCTGGAATGTGTCCAGAGGAGGGCGATCAAAATGGTGAAGGGGCTGGAAGTCATACCCTATGAAAGGTGGCTTAGGGAGTTGTTATGTTTAGTCTTCAGAAGAGAAGGTTAAGAGGGGACATGATAGCCATCTTTGAATATTTGAAGAGATGTCACGTCAAGGAGGGAGTGGGCTTGTTTCCCACTGCTCCAAAGACCAGGACAAGGAGCAATGGATTCAAACTGAGGAAAAGAGATTTCATTTAAATCTCTGGAAGAACTTCCTGATGGTCAGAGCTGTTTGGCAGTGGAATATGCTGCCTCGGAGTGTGGTGGAGTCTCCTTCTCTGGACGTTTTTAAGCAGCGGCTGGATGGCCATCTGTTGGAAGTGCTTTGATGTGTGTTCCTGCATGGCAGAGGGTGGACCGGATGGTCCCTGTGGTCTCTTCCAACTCTATGATTCTATGATTCTATGTCATATATACTCCAGACAAACACCATGTTTGTCATTGTTGCGGGATTCATCCCTTCTCTTTCTCTTCTCTTACTCCTGCTAAAACACCTGCTCTTTCAGAGGTAGGATTTATGAGAACTTCTCTTTGTCTAGCAGCTTTTGATTGGCTGTTCCATATGCCACGGCCCGAATCATCTGTCTGGACAAAGGATGACAAAAGGCTGGCAGATGCCTTGAGATCAGCGTGGGACAATAGCAAGCGCATGGGCAGCAGGGGTGCTGTAAGCAGGTGTACATGTGCATTGGCACTTAGTACAAAGCGCTGGTGGGACAAACAAGGAGGACAGCATCCTTGCCATTGCCAGAAACTTTGTGCAATGAAGAAAGAAGCAAGATTGACATGGTACTAAACCTTACTGGGAGTGCACACCTCTTATGTGGACTAATTCAGTGGTGATGGGTGACATCCTGGAGTGGTGATTCTGCTCCACGTTTCAGTCAAAACTTTAAAGGATCTATCTAACTTGGTGATTCTGTTTGGGAATAGGATCCAGTGTCTTGGACATTAAGGTTTTTGTAGACCCTCTTGTATTCGACTCCCTGCCTCGCCTCAACATACCACTAGGGACATTTTTTTTTGTTGATTAATCCTCTTTTCATAGACTCTAGGGACTATGCCTAAAATGCCTAATGGATAACCTGGCCCTGATCTTAGATAGCGTTTTTAAAATCTGGACTGAAACTTAAGGCAGATTTACTATCCCACAGACATGAAAACCTCTAGCTGTCACTCAGTTAGTTTAATTGGGTTTACCACTGGCCGTTGTCTAAAATGGGGGATGACTTTTAAGACACACTCAACACTCTCTGTTACAAGTCTTGTAACAGGCCTTGATGGAAACAGGGGGAAAACCCCTAATAAGTAACAGCTGGAAATCTTTTCTGCCTCCTTCCTTAAAAGTTCCCTTTTTTCACCCTCTACCTGCCCCATCACTCGACCTAAAGCCGTCCCCACTCTCTGGCGGGCACCTCATCCCATCTGTTCTTCAGATGCATGATGTGGCCTTGAGTGTGCCTCATGAGGCCTCCTCTTAAGTTTTCTACAGCATGGGTTTAGGATGAACCTCCTTCCTTTTGTTCCTTTAGTGTGGCTGTGCCTGCCCACTGTAGATCTCCTAGAAAGAGGGATCCTCCTGTCAGCGGCAGCAACAGCAGCAGCAGCACCATGAGTGCCCCTTAGGGGTTTTTAATGGCTCTTGCTTTGCTGGATGTTAGCGAGACAGTCTCAACCAGGCAGACTGAACAGGGGGGTGGAGTTTTAGGGCAAAGACGTTTAGAAAGAAGAGACCAGCATCACCCTGCCATCACGGCCACTGGGAGCTGTAGCCCAAAAAATAACTTTCCCAAGAGAGAACGATAACCCAAACTGCCTGTTTAATGAAGGCACCTAGGATCCCACAGCACTGGCAATCAGTCTGGGGAAAATGAAAACAATACTGAGAATTTCTGCCCTCACCATGACCCCAGCTTTGCTGCCTTCCCCAACCTATTATAGACGCGTTTGCTGTAAGCCAAAAGAGTGGTCGGAGTTCCTCAAGCAGAGACTTGCCTGGCTTTCATAGATTCCCTGCTAAGGGAACCTGATCTGTTTACGATCCAGGGGGAACCACAGAGGCATGTGCTACCAGAATGGCCACTATGCTCTTGCTGAGGAAGTTGAGGAATGGGAAGAAATTTGGTATGGGACAGAGATAACATAGACCGAGGGAATGTTGCCTAGGACAGATAGGACTGAAATGGGTGGGTGGAGTTGGCGGGGGGGGTAGGGATGTCAGGAGGGAGCAGGGCAGCTGTTTGTGCTTAAGCTCTCATCAGCACTGTCTTCAGCATCTTCAGTGCAGTACTTGCGCCATGGGGAAGAAGGGAAGAAGAGAAGAAGAAATAGTTAACAGGACAAAAGACTCTGCACAAGCCCAACAGCCAATATGATGCACAAACTCAGTAAATGCATCTGGTAGAATCCCCCCCTGGACTGTACCACTTCATATTGCAGGTGAATAATTGTATTTCTGAATGGTGTTCTACATTAAAACAAACAAAAACTAATACATTAAAGAGAGAAAGGATCTGTGCGGTCCAGTCCTTCCCATGCTGCTCTATATTTCCAGGAAGTTTGCCTTTCATATTCTGTTAAGCAAAACTTTCTTCTTTCTCTCACCCCCCTTCTTTTGCTGTACTCACAGCCTCTGTTATCTTCCCCATAGTTGACTTTTTTGTGGGCAGAGATCATTGCCTCTACTTTCTCTTTTGTCTATTAAACTCACCAGAGTTTGTAAGTACATGTATACTAACAAACAAAAAATGAAAAAATTACAGCAGTGACAGGGTATATACAACAAGTTATGTAAAATTTTAGGGGCTAAGCACTCGCAAACTCACTTGGCTGGGAAAAAAAAAAAGAGGCAGCAGGTACCAAACTGTTTCTCCTGGCTGCCTGAAAAGAATCAATGCAATGTGACAACATTTGAAAGACCCCAGAGGCAATGATCTGCTTCATCATTTGAGGAGAAAGACACCACCTTATGCTGAGAGGAGATCTAATAGTAGCAAGCAGGCCAGGAATGGTGCTCCTAGAAAGGTGGCAATTGTCATATTTTTGTGGGCAGACAAAGACTAAGGAGAAACCCAGTGGCCAGAGGTGAGAAGGGGAAAGGGCTCTTAGCAAAACCTTCCTTGCCCAAGCATTCTCCAGATTTGGGCTAAAAAACAAAAGAAAAGAAATGCAACTCCAAGAATGCAGCTCCATGTGGAAGCCAGCAAATGCAGCTAAATATAGATGAGGAAACAGATGCTTCAAGACACAGAGCTCTGAGGTTATGAGGGAGAAACAGAGCATTAGCTCAGAGAACTGGCAGCCGTGTGTGAGGAAATGATGCGCACCTTTCCTAGGGGCTGAGTGAGCACTTGAAGGAACACATTGCCAGGCACATGTAGCTCACATGTGCACACTGGCTGCTGTAGCTCCTTGAGGAACTTCCATGAGGAATGTCCAGGGAATTCAACTGTAAGGTATCCACTGCTCTGCAGGTTTTCTCTTTGGAACATGACCTGTTACCAAATGGACAACAGTTAGAGGCAATCCTTCCTAGGCTTCTGGCCCAGGGCTGCATTTGTCTGAGTAACTGGGTCAGTTGGATTTCTGTTCATCATGCAGAATAGTCAAGCAAGGAACAAAGTGCTGTCTACTGGATTTTCAGCAACATCAACAGCAGCACCTAGCAATTTGCCCCTGTTGATAGTGATAAAGGGAGGATTTATACTGTGTGAGACAACACTGTTACAAGCAGGTTTCTGAACTTCTGTAAATTTGGCTAGATTTTCTTTTCTTTTCTTTTCTCTTTTCTAAAAACCCACGTCTTTAGCCCTTAGGTTTACAGAGAAAGCATTATATTCCACTGTTAAAAACAAGGCTGATGATCTTGCAGACCTTGTTTACATGGGGGAGAGGGAACCAATTTCATCACTGCTGCTGTGGAGAATTCAGTCATGGAGTTGCAAGGGATCTAGTGGAGGCTACAGAAAGTGTTTGAAAAGGTTTGCTGTGATCTTTGGTCTAATAAAATACTTATGATGTGCATGCGGAAAGCACCTGGGGGAATGACTGCACATGTCATGAGGTAATCCCCTTGGGACAGAAGGTTGAGTCATAGTGATACGAAACCCGGGCAAGGGGTTTCATCAGCCATGGTGACATGAAATCCTGGCTGGGATTACATCAGCTAGTCCCTGTGTATATAAAGAGGTGGGCTCTGACAGGTTCTCTCTTGGTCTCCTTGAATCTTGCCGGAGCTCTGTCCGAGCATACCTCAATCTTACGTAATGATGGAATGCTGAATCTTTGTTGGAAGATCTGTGAATCCTGTACAGATGTATATATTGGAACTGAAGAATAAAAAGCCTCCAGGTATATTTTTGGATGACAACACTGTGTGCTAGTGTTCTTAGTGGGTAGTTTTTGGGGTCAGAGCAGTGCTGCATATCGCACTCTGCTGCACATGCTTCTTGTGGCTGTGTTTTAAACTCTGCTGTATGTTTGTTTTGCTTGCCTCTGAGCCACGTTGGTCAGAGCACAGCGGTATGAGGGCGGATTTAGTGCGGTCTGCTTAAGTCCCATCATCCACCTTCCCTCCACAGAAAGAACTAGAGGAAAGCATGTGATCTATGGGACACATATTGCCCACCCCTCTTAAAAAGCATGTTAACCCATGTAAAGAATTCCAGACTGCTTGCAACAATAAATCTACGGCTACTGAAGAAAACAACAATGATAACAATTATTATCCAACCCTTTAAAACATTAAACACTCCACAAATAAAACCATTAAACATCCCACAAATAAAACAATAGCATATGTTAAAATAAAAACAGCTGCATTTGCTGTTTCACAACCTCCAGATAGGAGGGATGTGAAAGCCATAGTGGAATTAATAGGTAAACCTAACCTGCCATCTAACACTGTACTAGCACTGCTGCCTGGGGGGCCTCATGGAGAAAGGAATTCCAACACTGGAGGGCCACCGTGGGGGAAAGCTTGTTTCACAGACACAGAAAGATCTCCTGCAGGTATGGAATCCTTCACCCACAGATCTCAATCAGTGTGGACTAAGCCTCAGGGAAGAAGGGATTGGGATGCAAGATGATCTGAACAGACTGGAGAACAGGGTCAGTACAAATAATGTGAATTTCAACAGAGATAAAAGTTTAGTCAGTGAAAATCAGCTGCACAAATATAGGATGGGTGATGCCTGGCTTAAATAGCAGTTATGTGTGAAAAGAAATCTTTCGGTCTTAGCAGACCATAAGCTAAATGTTATCCAACAGTGTGACAGATCAGCAAAGAAAGCAGATGGAATGCATCAACAGGAGTACAGTGTCCAGATCAACAGATCAATAGAAGTAATAATATTACTCTACTATATTTGCTCAGACCTTACCTGGAGTTCCCTGTCCAGTTAAGGACATGATATTTCAAGAAAGATAGTGACAAGCTGGAATGTGCCAAGGCGGGGGGGGGGGGGGGGCTGATCAAAATGGTGTTGAGTTAGGAAACCAAGACCTACGAGCAACAGTTGTGAGAGTTAGGCATGTTTAGACTGATGATGTGAAGACTTAAAGACGATACGACAGCTGTCCTTCAGTATCTAAATGAAAGAAGGCCTGCTATGTGAAAGAAGGAATAAGTTCGTTTTCTGCTGTTCCAATGGGTAGGACCCAAGCCAATGTGTTCACATTACATGAAAGAAGATTCTAACAAAACATCAGGAAAAACTTTCCTAACAGTAAGAGTTGTTCAACAATGACACACACTACCTTGGAAAGTGGTGGACTCTCTTTCATTGGGAGTTTTTTAACAAAGAATGGAAGGACAAGGAAGATCCTGGGATTGTGCAAATTCCATCCATTGTAATAGACAATCAAAGAGTTTCACAATTCTAACCTGTAAGGATGCTGGACAATACTGTTAGCGACCATGGTTGTATCACACTTAATGAGATTTTAGCTGGCAAAATCTGATTTCGTTTAGAGGTAAGGCATATTAAATCATACCTTTCATCTATTTTTGTCAGTAAGATGTTAGCAAAATGTTCCCAACCACACAACAATTTGCTGGGTGGATCTCATGTGTAATTTTGAACAGCGAATGAGTCAAAGCGGAAGCAAAATAGATAGGTAGGGCTGCAAACGTACAAGAAGACCGTGGGTCCAGATGTCAAACCAAGGTGCCTATAGTGATACAAATGAAGCCCAACACTTCCTAGAACAGACTGTGAGAAGATCAGCAACAGCACTAAGGGTTACAAAAACTGCAGTAAGGGGTTGATCAGTCACATCAATGCACCATTCCATTTACTTCACTAAGGCTTAATTAAGATGGCATGTCCAAACCAATCTTAACCAAGCACTGTTAAAATGCTTGTTCTCTATGGGTTAGTTTCTAATCACATTGGGTGTCTCACTAGACTCCATTTAGGACCCTGATCACATGCAGATGTTACATTTCTTCAAGTCAACCTTTTCTTTTTCTTCTCCATGCCTCCTCATCCCTTCATTTCCTTTTACGTCTAGCCTAGCAAAGCGATCAGGAGAACTCAAAAGCCTGGTCACAACAATTTCATGCCAGGAGGTCCAGATGTTTTTAATAAAGATATTCCTTGACCATGGATTTTTGCTCCTCTAGACAGTGTCTACACTATCCAGTTATAGCAGTTTGATACCACTGTAATTGCTAAGACTCCACTGTACAGAATGCTGGGATTTGCAGTTTGTTGAGGTCCTTAGGGTAAGAAAGGCAGAAACTGTTTTACTGTTCTCTCCTTCACATGATGAGTTAGATCTAGAACCTGGATAAGTTACTTTTTTGGACTACAGGATGACCAGGGAAACTTTGGAAGCCAAAAAAGTAACTCTTCCATGCTCTGGGAGTTAGATAGGGATGGAGTTCTTTTCTATTTATAAGAAAATGGATTTTCTCTGTCAGTCCAAGCCTATGATTCCATCCTCTCATTTCTTAAAGGACTAATGGATATGACTTATTTTAGCTACAGACTATTTTACAAAACATACATACCAGCTTCATACTGCTGAAATAGTTACCTGTAGTAGTTAAAGAAGGTTTGTGCATACTTGACCCAGGTGGCAAGATGGAACAAGGATGGGGTGGCTCCTTTTATTGGAGTCAGGAAAGAGTCTGTAAACATTTAACTTGACCTCCTTCCAAGACACTCATCTTCAGGCAGAATGTCGGACAGGGTAATTTCTCTGCTAATTGCTAAGCCAAGCTGCTCAAATCAAATAATTTCTTGTCTGCTGTATATGTGACAATAGCAGTGTGCTATTTTTCTTCCAAAACCCCCAGCTTTTTATTACTGCAGTTCATGGGGAAAGCCCAGGGCATTTAAAAAAAAGTGATTTGGAAGAAAAACAAGACATGAAAATAACTAAGAATTTTTCCTGCTAGCAGGTCCACTGAAGCTCAGCTTTCTTCTGGCCCCTAAAAAGATTATAGGAGTCTAACTGTTCATATGAGCTTCTCCTGCAAATGTAACACTCATTTCTTCCAGCCCACTCAGCATGCCCTGGTCATGCTGAGGCCTCCTTATAGTGCCTCTTCCAAAGCTGGTACACAGGTGATTTGTCTGCTGTTTTATAGAGATAATAGCAAATGAAAAGTCTCTGCATGTTTAGGGGCTGAAAAGAATAGGAAGGTTGCAGCTGGGTGACAGTTGTGAGAGTGACAGCTGGATTCATAGTGCACTCCCAATCTCTCTCACAGTGGGTGCAGGTGGGCAAACACAAGCCCACCTACACCCACTGTGGCTGCATCTTGGACTAAGGGCCCTCCCTGCCTGTTGGCTTGCCTTCTTCTTCCCCCACCTGCAAGGTTAAGTGGACCACACAGTCTGCTCATGTCAGGAGACCACAACAGTATCTACATTTGCTGCCTTCCCCTTTCTTAGTTTATATCCTAATGCTCTAGTACCACAAGGGCACATGGTGAAGTGATAGAGATGGTAAGCTCCATCACCGACAAGTTCGCTCCAGTTTGAGGTTGGTCTCATTTTACACAGTCCTGTGTACACAACAAAGGCAGCTCCTCACAAGTTATTACAGTGACATTAGCTAGCAAACGTCAGGCCCAGAAACATTATGCAATCACTTATACTACAGAAGAGTCAAAGGGCAGCCACGCAAAACCACAGGCCTCCTTCTACCCAAAAGGGCAGCCTGCTGTTGGGGTCTATGGAGTTGAGGCAGGCAGTCAATATTTGTTTTAGCTCTCATCCAATATAACAGCTGCTCCTCCAAAGGGACAGTCAGCTTTTAACCACTGCATTTACTTGCTTACTCGCTGGCTTGGAACAGCACAGCTGAAATTACATGTTGGATCGTTCATCTCTGGACAATACTGTGCGGCTTAGCACTCCAAACAGACTCTTCAACATTTTGCATATGAAAACTGGGACACATGTGGCTGAGCAACATCAGAGTGTGCTAAGATGACAAAAGCTTTTAGAGGAAAGAACAGAAAAGCTAGGGGAGATGCAGCAGTGTGCTTTTGCCTGAGCTTACTAGGAAGGTCAAGATTCTGGCCCCTTCTTTCTTCTCCCCCTTGGTGAGTTAATGAAGTGCAACAGAAATAGGCTGAGGATGAAGGGAGAAAGTGGGAGGAGAGTGAAACTGAGACATTTCAATAGTAGCCAAAAAGTGGGATGGTGGAGATCAATTGGGACTGCCCCTGCCAAATCAGGACAGTTGGAAGGTGTGTATGTGCACACGTACGCATGTGGAAAAAATGAGGATTGGACCAAGGGGCACTATAATAGTGACTTTTAGCACCTGCAGCAACTTTTAACAGGTTCTACAACCCATGGTGCCACATAATAAATGCCTCTCATTATTCTCCTTATCTTCTGCCCTATGGCACTAGTGTGCAGTTTTATCCTTAGCAGTGGCTGCTAACAGTTACACAAACACACACACACTCTCTCTCTTTCTCTCTCACTCCCCTGCCTGACACGTGAGTCGCACAGTTGCTTGGCTTTCTTCTAAACCCTTGATTGGGGTGATATCATCTCCAACACTGCCAGGAGATCGGATTGCTAAGCCTGAGCAGTCGCCGGGAGGCAAGGGGCATTTCCAGACAGGCTTATAAACTGCTGGAAAGCTTAGTAATGCAGGTGGGGCTTACACCTACAAAGTGCCACAGCCCTGGCCTCAGAACTCTGGCTCCAACCTTGGAGGGGAGAGGGGAGGGGAGCTCATCTGGACTGCCCCTTCCCTGCTATCTGAGAAGGAGGCTAGACCCTTCCCCCTTCTCCCCCCCATGCTTTGACTTTAGCAGTCAAGAAGGAAGGGGTGGGGATTTTTGTACTTGCATACTTGATCAGTACATATTTCACTACTAGCAGTAGACTCTTGTACTGGCACACTGCCAAGCCAAGCTAAGCTAAGCTCTTTTAAAACACATACATACAAAAATGTGTGTGCATGTATCTCCTTCTGCAAGAATATGAATATATGAAGTCATTTGGCAGATGTGACTCCTTTCCAGTCAGACTGAGGACTAGCCTCCATCCGAGTAGTAAACATTCCAGAGAGCCCACTGCAAATCAAACAGGAAGAAGGAGACCCTGTCCATTGGAGATGCCATGTGCTTTTGAAAAACAGAGCCTGGATGTATGGGGAAAAAAATCTTCCTCCTACTCATTTCTGTCTCAAGAGGTCTGTGAACTCTCTTATCTTTTCCTCTGCCTACCTTAGATTCTCAATATGCTCATCCAAAATTCCAAAGAGAGAGAAAAATTGGTTGACAGGGAAGGATGTCACCATCTAACTTGGTACCTATAGTTGTTGCTTTAACTGACGTGGGGTAGTGATGCTTTTGCCTACAGGAATCCCTTCACTCACCATCCCTTCCTACCTGTCTTTTAAGCAGTGTCTCCTCTACAGCAAAGAAAGTCCAAATAAGTAACAGCCACACCATTTTGCAAATGCTTCATGAAACATCGAGACTAGATCAGCAGTTCAGAAATGTTCCAAGCTGCCCTGCCCCACCTTATGTGTATGTGTCTTCAAGCTGCTTGTTGCCTTATGGCTACCCCATGAATTTTGCAGGGTTTTCTTACGCAAGGAATACTCAGAGGTGGTTCAGCCAGTTCTCTTCTCTGAAATATAGTCTACAGCACCTGGCACATTCAAGTACTAACCAGGCTGACCCTGCTTAGCTTCCACGATCAAATGGGATCTGATGGTTTTAGGGTATTTACATATATTGTAATACTCTCTTTTCTTCTACATGCCATAAATAAGACTTCCCATATTCTTCAGCTGGTGCTCGGGCCTCTGTTCATAACTCCAGGCACCTTAGCCTCAATGGTTATTCTACTAAATACTCCAGAGTCTAAAAAAGTTGCTTTTTGGATTACTATTCACAAAACCCCATGGTCAGCATAGCTACTGGGGTGGTGGTGGTTCTGGGAGCTGTAGTGCAAAAAAGCAACTTTCCCAAGCCCTCTGTGTTCAGACACTAATCCTGGCTTACAACGGTGTTGGCCAAGCAACTGTTGCCCACAATGCTGCCTAAAGCAGGCTGCTCCAGCTTGCTCCACGGGAGAGTAAACCTCACCCACTAGTCCACCTCTACTCCTGTTATCCTTTAGACTCCGCCTCAAAAGCACACATTGCCCTTTCTGCCTCTGTTACCCTCACCTCCTTTCACTCAGGCAGGCCTCTGAGTGATACGGTATTCGTTGAAAATATTTATCTTATTTTGCTGATGATATGTGTCATTGATTTTAGGCCCATCAAAGGATGTCCACCTTGTGATGTGGCCAGCACAGGAAAGCTTGTGGGGGTAGTGGCAGTGGGGAGAATGGCTCCTTTCCAAATATAACAAGCTTCAGCATGCACGTTTGTGTGACGGGCAGTCAGGGGGCCAAATAACTCACAGATCTTTCCCTGAGCTTGAACTCTTCCCAGACTTCTTCTTACTCCTTATTTCTATACATATAGACAGGTACACACATAAAGAACTGACAACAGGTATTCATGCAAATATTATGGTTTTTATTTAGAGGATAGTAAGTCTCTTGCCTCCAGCATTATTTTCTGACTGCCACACTCTGATCCTGAAAACTCTACAATGATCACAGGATCTCCTCTACCATTTTCATTCCAACTAAGATCAGCAAGGAAGGCAGAAACTGAAGCATCTGGTGCTTTAATAATATAAACACCCATTATCAATCATTTCATTAAGCTTCTAATTATCTTTATGGCACTTCCAGGAGACAGTACTGTTTGTTGCTTTATTTACATGTTTTACACACACACACACAGTGAAAGAAAACTGGCACATAGTTCTAGAACCTGACTGCTATCAAACAGCTGAATTTCCAGCTTGGCTGGACAGGGATCACTAAGCATAGTGGTATTTTTTTCTCTCTGCTGATGGGAATTCACCTGCCATGGGAGACAACTCAGATTCCAGAGATCCCAACATGAAGGAGAATGCCAAGCGAATGGCACTGCTGACACACGATTCAGCAGCCATTGGCTGAGAACTCCTCAGTGGGGTGCGGGCACAGAGTAGAGACACAGAAGAAGGTCTATAAGACACACAATTGTGTTGCTACCAATTCCAGACATTGTTATGACTCTTTCCTGACACTCCCTTCCTTTGTCACTCAAATTTGAAAGGGGTGGGGGATTTGTTGGCTCACTGTGGAGATGTTTAACCTAATCTCTCCCCCACCTTCACACACACAGGGTGTGTGAAATACTCAGTGCTAAAAGATTAGCCCTCTTCCATGGAACATTAATGGATGGAGATTTAACTTGCTTTTTACACAGGAGGGTTAGCCCTTATCCTTAAGGTAAACAGAGGGGCTCAGAGTCATGCTGCAACTTAATATACAGCCTAAGAGTTCTATAGGCTAGGGGAGCATATTTAAAACAAGCAGTCTGGACAAAATCAAACATACTGTTAAGTACTGCACACCAACCCCTCCCCAAACTGCTTCAAGGACAAGGTGACCTAAGCAGTTCTTGACTTTTTCCTCCTTTTTCTGGAGGGTTGGGGTAGGTATCTATGTAACCCAGAAAATCAACTTTCTGCCTCTTCTATTTCCCACTCTTATTACAGCTGAGAGGCTGAGGAGCCCCTAATGCAAACCAACAAACAACAAACAAACAAACAAACAAACTAAAACATCACTCAATTTGCTTGCAGCCTCTGGCTCAGCAGCAAAGGAAGATGCTCTGGACAGAGAACAAAGTTCTTCTGTTCGGACCACAGACAGGTGGTGTTGGGCAGTTGCAGCCAGTTTGAGAATAGAACCAAAGTATACAGGAAGACCCAAACAGGGATGCCACCATGCTGGTCTGTCTATACCCGTTATTTTGGAAACACTAGTACGACTGCCATTCTGAACACTGCAGTGTGGTAGAATTCTATGACGGCTGAAGACACGGTTTTGTAAGAGGACCGGTATTTTGTTCCAAGAGCCATGTACCAGTCTGAGCTCACACTGCTGTACATTGGCATGGCTTCAGCAGGGGCAAACTGCCACCTCTGGTGAATCCTTTCTACCAGGAGTGCTCTCTTTCATTTGCTTCACCCAAAATCCCAACTGGCCACTGTTCATTTTCACATGTTGCTTTAAGAACATGCCCCACCTGTCACCAATGTGGCAGTGGTATCTGAGGGAGCAAATAACAAAGGAGCATTACCACTAAGGGCCCTAAATTCTTCCATTTAGAAGAAATGAGGGATCAGGACCTTGTATTTCTAATGGTGTACCCACTTGTCTAAAAGGTACCAGAGACTCACTAATTACCCATCCCTGGTCACCCAATACCTCTTCTGGTGATCTGGGCTACTTTTAGAACCAGCTTCATGCTGGCAGCACATGGGAGTGTTAGCTAAAGAAGAGAAAGAGAAGTAAGTTGTTGGGGGACAGAGACAGTTAAATTGCCAGCTAACCAAATTTGTTGTTGTTCCTAGTTGAAATACGGAAGCAATAGACAAAGACGCGATGTGGAAGTAACAGACATACGATTTCTTTCCTTATTTCCTCTTGCCTTCTCACGATTCAAGGTATATTAAGATTGGTCATTTTGTGTTGTGCACAAGTGTGGTACAGGAGTTTGAGTGTTGGACTATGACTCTGGAGACCACGGTTCAAATCCTCACTTGGCCACGGAAACCCATGGGTGATCTTGGACAAGGCACATTCTCTCGGCCTCAGGGGAAGGTGAAGGCAAAGGCAAACCCCCTTTGAGCAAATCTTGCCAAGAAAACTCTGTGATAGATTTGTCTTATGGTCATCATACTTCAGAAGTGTCTTGAAGGCACACTGCAACAACAAACGGAGATACAAATGGCCTAAAAGAATCAAACCTTGAATCCCACGTTAAACTCCAGGGAGTGGCTCCATGTGATGGAAGTCTGTGGAGCAGGGTGCTTCGGAATGGGATGGCCAAACCCTTCCCGGTGCTGAGCTGTGGTGTTTCTCAATGCATCCTAGCATGATGGCAGGAGAGGGATGGCTATGTCACCCTGAAGCACTCTATTTGACCACTCTACAAGCCTCCATTGCAAGGAGTGGTTCCCTGGAGTTTAAGGCAGGGTTCAAGGGAACATTTATTATCACGGTCATAGTGCCATAGTTGTGAATATGTAGCACAGCTGAATATGGAGCAGTTACAGATCCATAATTCTAGGTTATGAGCCAATAACTACAATGCAGGATGCCAGGCAATATCTTTATTTTCACATTGATTTCTTTGTGATCCTATGTGTTTTATTTTAATGCCTATAAAAAAACTATTCTGAGAAGGGGTCCATAGGCACAAAAATGGTTAACAACACCTGATCCAGAACACACACCCCTGCTCTTAAGCACTCTAGGAAGCAAGAAAAAAAAATGCTTATATTCTCTTTATGCAGATCTGAAAAAAGAAAAGATGAGCTGAGAATGGGTGCACAGATTCGGTACCACATTCCTTCCCTGTGGGTCTCAGATGTGCTGAAGAAGTATATCGAATTCCTGCAGTATTTGGGCTCACCTGGATTCACACACTGCTTTTTCTCACAGCAGAATACTTTAATCACAGATCAGCACGGATGGCAGAGTTCACCGTGACAAAAAGAATGTGCAAAACCTTAGTGGAACATGCATCCAAATCAGTAGTCTTGTCATGATTTGTTACCATTACATTTTTGTTCCCTGTTGCTCAGTACTGTTCACTGCGCATTTCTCATACACAACAGGCACTTCCCTGTTTGAGAGTGTGGGCTTAAGGTTTTTTCATCCTTAATATATTGCTGAAATTTGTACAACCACAAGCTCCCCATCCAGTGGTGACCCATGATCCCAGAAGCAGGAGGAAGAGATACGATCTCATCCCACCTTCAGGTCACAGTAGACACTTCTGTACACAATTCTGTATGACTAAACAGGAAGAGGAGCACATGCTGAGCATGGAATGTTGTGCAGACCATACTACCTCCTCGTGAAATTTTCTGTGGTGGTTGTGGTGTGCTTTCAAGTTGTTTCTGACCTTAGTCTCCAGAGTCGTAATCCAACACTTAGACTGCTACACCATGCCGGCTCTCAGCTATGTTTATGTAGTAACAAAGGCAATGCAAAATCTCAGCTATATTTTTTCCCCATCCAAGTTCACAGACCTCCTGAAATGTATTTACAGACCCCAAGTTAAGAACCTGTGTTCTAGATCCTTTGCCAGTGAGCCTTGCTAGAGGACCACTTTGAGAAGTGACTACTAGATCATGGAAGGTGTGATAACTGAAGCCCCTGTCAGAGCTGCTGATGACGAGCAGCAGCTGTTGGTCCCTGTGGCTCTGGCTGGAGATGAGTCCTGCAGCTCAAGAGCTGCCCCTGCTGCCATGGACCAAGCAGGCGCGGACGTTCCTCTGCCTGCTCCTTTAGAGCAACAGGGATCCCATTCTGTGCCTGCTCCTTTGGAGCAACAGGGATCCGATTCTGAAGAGGCTCTGGAGCCTGGTTCAATAAGCCCTCAATCAAGGCAGAGACTCAAGAGGGCTGTGCAAAGGGAGGCTTCCTTGGCTAAGTTCAAGAAGCGGTGACTGGCCACACCTGTGTCTGGGCTATATAACTGCCTGCCTGGAAGCTTTCCTTTGCTTGTGGCAAACTTTCTACAAGTCCTCTCCTTGCCTGTAGCACCTGGCTCCTGATACCTTGGATTGATCTCCTGGCTCCTGGATTTTGGACTCTGACTATGCCTTTTGCTTGTTGCTCTGGCTTAGGTAAATGGACTGCCTATGAATAATTGCTTGCTTTGACTCCTCCTGGTGGGATTCTGCTATCTCTCCCTCTCCCTTCTCTGGGCTGGTTTGCTGCCTGGGTCTCTGACCTTGACAGAAGGCCCCAAATCTCATTTCTCTTTCCTTCAGAAATGACAACCCAAACCACACAGTTAAAGATGCTATTGCTCCCCATCACTTACTTGCCCCTGTTCTTGACACTGTGGAGTCTAGGTAGAAATGTCCAGGGACACAGATGTGAATTCAGTGTTCCTGATGCTGGTTTCTCTCCTATGGAGAGATTTTATCAGCATATTTTGATAATGCAGAACACACTTTATGTTGATCATCACTGTGCTACGGAAGTAAAGTTTCAACCTAACTAGTTTATAAAGTGCCCCCACAATTTTTGCCTCTTTATTTTTTTCTTTGTTTTGAAAAGCTCTTCCACAATCTTAACTAGTAAGATATTGAAATGTACATATATTTAAATAAAATGCATGAATAAACCACAGCCCTTTCCACAGAAAGAGACTAAGTTCTACATGCCAAAAAAAAAAAAGGGGGCACCCCAGCCCAATGCGAGATATTTTTTCCTTGTGACAAGTATTTGATAATACTGCAGAGTAGCCTAAAATCAATAATTTATAGACCCAATCTGAACAATTGTACCCAAGTTTTTATCTATCCAATTTGGCTTGTTTTTGTTCAGCCGATGATATTAATTTATAATTGAACATCTCAACTCCATAAACACTCTTAAAAAAAAATGACTCCAAAAAACAAGAATGTTCCAACAAAAGAGTCATTACCCAATTTATATTAAATCCGAAATTCAGCAGGAAACTCAAAAAGGCAATGGGCAAAGTCCTCAAAAGAGCTGAATACAACACCCCAAAAAGAATAAAGTGCATGAAAACATGGATTACAGCTTCTCTAAATTATATGCCCATTGAAAGCAAGGTTGACTTATTTATTTATGTATTTTATTATCTAGGGGATGAACCAGTGCATTGCAGTGGCTATTCAGTGTCCTTGTTTTTAGTACAACCCCTATGTATGTGACCATGGAACAATTTCTGGAAATGCAAAATGCACAGTTGTCTCTATTTTTACAAAAATCTACTGTATTACACAAGATTCTTAAAGTAGCTGCTGCATCCTGATATATATACGGAGAGTGGGATCCTCCTGAGGCTGTACAGTTTGTTTCCAGCTGCTTCCTTGTATTAATATGTGCTAAATATAAAGTCCCTTCTCAATTTCACTACACAAAGTAGTAATGGCTTTACATCACCAAACAGAAGTTCTACAATTGTTTTATGGGCTGTAAGTGTTGCAAGAGGCAGATGGGCATACTCAGAAATCTCACGTGCCTCCAAAGTGATATTTATTGAGCTATCTGGGAAGCCTAGAATTTAGAACAGTATATCCTGCTAAAATGCCCTCCTCCTGATAAGTAGGCATCTCTCATGATGGACAGCAGACTTCTGCTGCCACAAGGCACAGTGAGTAGCTCTTTCAGATCAGCCTTCCCCAACCTGGATCATGGATGACACCCCACATTACCCCCAGAGAGTATGGCCCATTGGTGAGCTGTTTGGATATGATGGGAGTCCTAGACAGTGGGAGTTCAAGTGGTTACAACAGTCCAGCCACTTTTCATGACTGGTTGGACGCCTAGAGACGCCAGATGGAGTAGCATCCATTCAGACACAAAAGCTACTGATGAACATCAAACAAGTGTCAAAAACTAAAAGAAACCAAGTGTGGAGATCTAAAAGAAATATGTGGGAAACAGATGTGAACTGTTTTAATTCTGTAGTTAGTTTAATTCTATTTTAATGTTCACTTTTTGTATATATTTAGTTGCATTGTTCTTTTTAAATTGCATGCCACCTTGAGTTCCAATTTTGAGAGAAAAGTAGGATACAAATGAAGATGATGATGATGATAAATTCACTAACATTTTAGGAGGTGAACAAGTCATATGACCAGGTTGCAAAGCTTCTAACAGTTCATGAAAGCAGTCCCCACAGCACAGTGGCAGACCTAGAAACACCACATCATAAACTTGAGATTATGAGGCAGTCTAAGTCTTCCTTCTCAGAGTCTGGAACAGGGCCAGCCCAAGCTATTTTGCTGCCTAAAGCAGAGCACCAAATGTTGTCCAAACTATTTTGCCTCTTCCCATCAGCGGCAGTAAATATATAACAACAATAAATCAAATAACTAACAATTTGTTCTCTTTCATGACATATCCCAAATCTGCTGCCTAAGGCAGCCGCTCTTCCCTGTCTAATGCTAGGACTGGCCTTGATCTCAAGCCACATTTTACTGATTCTTCCTCAAAAGTTTTTACACTTCTGTGCGGCAATTTTGCCAGACATTTGAGGAACGTATCAAGGGAGGTAGTGTTCTCAGAATACAAGTGAAACCTTTGAGAAGTTTCAGAAAGACCCCTGCTCTTACGAGGCTGCCGAACTGAGCTCTCCCTTCCCCCTCAGAAAGGGCTTGCTAAACACTGTCCTCCTCTGGGGACAATGGCCACAGATCGCTGCCGCCGCCTCCTCCCCACCCCCAGGAATCTAAGGCTCAGACCTATTTTCTTCCCTGCTCCTCTGGGGCTACTGTGCTCACCCCAGCCCAGCCAACTGGCCCATTGTTAACAAGCGCGTCCAGCCGAGAAAGTGATTGATCATCAGGGAGAAAGGCCAAAGCCCTGATGGGTCGTTTAACAATTTCAATTAAAGTCCACTGCATTCAAACACTGACAGAGGGGAAGAAAGAAAGGATTTTTTTTTTTCATTTAAAAAAGGAGAATCTTCTGCTGCTGCCGCCGTGGGTGACAGCTCCTATGGCAACTCAAGCAGGGTCAAAAGGGCTCTCCCCAGAGAAGGTGCAACGTTTGAGAAAGAACCCCATTTTTCCTGGACTGGAATTAGCTATAGCAGGGGAAACATCCCACTTCCTGGACCAAAAGCACAGCTGCAGGATGAAACAAACTCTCCCTTCTTGCCTCCCAACAAAACATGGCCGACAGTTCCCACACAGGAACCCAATAATGGGTGGCTGTGACCCATTTGCAGAACTACATTTTTCAAGCCAGGGTACTGACAGAGAAGATGCGCGTTCAACATTAAACTACATGTCCCCAAAGTTCCCGTCGCTGGGCCTGGCGCTTGATTCTTGGTTATGTGCAGTGACTTTTTTTAGATACACGCGATCCCTGAGGGCTAATCAGAGAGACGCAGCTCTGAATCCACTGAGACAGCAGAAGGACTCTTAGAGGGATTTTAAAAAACTCAGCATCTCAGCCTGTCACATGGAAAGAGGCGCTTTAATGAGCGGCAAAATGCGGCAAACATGCTGCTCCCAACACGGCATTCTGGAGACAAGTGAAAATCATAATAAGAGATCAAGAACAGAAGGCTTTTGTGAGGGAGCAGCCCAAGCCCCCACTCACAAAGGAACTGTAGCCATGTCCCACGACAAAGAACACAAGAGTTGCCAAGAAAGAAAGAAAGACAGGACAAGGTGAAGCCACACTCCTCAATCTGGTGCCTTCCAGATATGGATTTGTAATCCCACACAGCATGAGGGTACCAGTTCAGGGAAATGCTGAGGTAGACAACAGTGCATCCTTAAGCCACAATTTCTCTCTTAAGAGGCCTTGTGTGACGAGATATTAGGCCCTGAAGGCAGAACCCACACTTATTTGTGGAAAGAGGGACCACTATTCCAGCATGACATATGTCTCAGTCAGACTGATCGTTTCTTTCTCCCCTTAGTTATCTTAAGCCTATGTACAGCCAATATCCCCCGTGAGCATTTTTGTCCTACATGGTTTGCTAACTCAGCATCTTCTCTCTTTGTCCAGAAAAGCAAAACCTGTATATGATGTTAGCTAAACACTGGAGGAACCCATCCTCATCCTTGGTGCCCAGTTCAGTGCTGGTCCAAGGCAGTTAATATCTAAAGCCAGCACATGAGGCAGAAAAATCTATGAGGATTTCTTTTCCACCCCCACTCCCACAACAACAATAAAAATACAATGGTAAAAATTAAATAATTAACAATTTGCTGTCTTTTTATGATATTACAAGTCTGCAGCTAGACACCATTACTTCACTCTGCCTAATTTTAGGGCCAGCCCAGCCCCACCCTCTACCAAGCAGGTGTAGAAACGTTTCCTGAATTTTCACTTGCACTTTGATCCTTGTCTTTCCCTGTTCTCTTCTCCCCACAGCAATTCTTCTTCCTGGCAGATTATTTTGAAATCTCACCCAAATCCTTTATATCTCTCACAAAACCATTAAGCAGTGCCTTAGCTTTCTGTCCTCTCTGAGCCTATAGCTCCCTACTGGTACCCTCCACTGCAATCTGGCTTCTTGTGTCGGGGCTACTGAAAGCCTCCTCAGTCATTGCTTTCGGGACAGCAAAAGCATCTGTCCCTTAAGCCCAATGCACTGGCAATTCTCTACATCCTTTTCCCAATCAGAAGGAGCTTTGCAGCTTTTAGCCCAGACCCTTTATCTCTTTTCTTCCTTGTTTTCTTAATCTTCAGTCTAGCTGTAGTTTAATGAACGGGTGACCCCAAGCTGCTCCTACTCACCAAAAGCATTTCTTCTGATTAAAAGACAACAACCATCATGTTTTGTTTTATGGAGAGATGCACCACACAGATACACAGTCCCAGAGTCTCTACTTACAGCCACAGCACAAACCTAAGGAACACGGGCAAAAGGAAAGCAAGAGTGGCAGGCATGCCCTATCCAACACAGCCACAGCGAGGAAGGAGACTGGCAATCACATGACACATTTTTAGATGGGGCTACCTGCCAGAGTTCATGAAGGAGAGTGCCATGGCAGCAAAGGCAGAGCTCCAGCCAGCTGCCCTGGACATAAGCTGAAGAGCAGGAAGGAAAAGTAGGAAGCTTCAAACTATGGCAGGCCATTTATACAAAGCCAGAAAAGGAGAAAATGCATCACAGTCAAAGGAGGGCAAATGGGGACATTGCAAAACTCAATTTATGGGCATAGATGCAAATGTAGAAATAATGATTGCTATTTAAAAAGAAACACAATGTGTCTGACCTGTACAGGGAAGACACTGACTAGGTCTGATCTGTGTACCTGCTCTGTCTGTTCTGCAGATGCTAAGCCAGTGCTGATGGGCAATGCCAAGGCCCCAGCTGTCCCTTCTTACTATGGTTCTTTACCTTTGAATCAAATTTGGACAGGACACCATTTTAAAGAGAGGACTCCTTCAAAGAGAGAATGACCGGCCCCAAATCTGACTTGTAGATTTAGAACCACTGCTAGACATTCCTTCATTTATGGAGGTTGAATTTTTTTGAAGAGTTGGCCCTTATTCTAGACCACCCACCTGTTTTTTCTGAGATTTAAAAAAAAAAAGGCAGAACGCAATTGTTAAAAAAAACCAAGGTGGTCTTGGATCAGCGAGACACAGCACAAAGTTCTGCCAACCAGAACCACTCTGTACCTCCTTCCTCACCACCCCCAAACCCACCTTTTATCTGCTGCAGCCCCACTGATTGGTTGTCGGAGGGTGGAACAGTGGCTGAGAAGCATTCAGCTATCTTCCTACAGCTGGCTGTACAGCTCCACGACCTCCCAGAAGTACTTCAGAGGTTGCAAAGGATGATGTTGCTTCTGTGCGTCCAGTTACAGAAGCATACCTGGACACTTATCTCCCACCCCGACCTGCTCCAAACTGGCCAGGCAATGGTTGTGTTGATGGGGCTACAGCAGGGAAAAGGTGGGTTTGGGGGTTATTCTGATCCTTGCAACAACACATCTGTAAATCATTAACAGGATGCTAGCCAAGGAGTAGGTAATTTCTGGGGGCACTGGACCACATGGAATCCAATGGACACTGTGTTTGCCATATAACAGTGGGAAAAATTAAATGATTATTTTTTTTTAATGCATAAACAAGGTATGTGGAGTACACTCCTGTTTTTAAAACAAGTAACATTTCTTGGGGGCTTCTAGGCATATAATTCTCCTCACAACCTTGTACACCTTTGTCTACATGACAAAGTTGAAAATCTTGCCACTGCTGTAAGTCAACAGGAAGGGAAAACCAAAATTGGCAAAAACAGCTAGGGAGGATGCATGCAGTCTGATGGGAATTTAACTCCCAGCCTTGTCACAAATGTTCCACTTAGAAGATTCTTCACCTGAGTTGTATCAAATCAAAGTAGCACAAAGTTTCACACTTGCATTCCTGGAGGTTCTCCAAGCATTCACAGAACTCCCCTCTAGGCTGTTTGGTTTGTTCTAGACCAACCCACTGGTTCCAGACACTGGCCTAGAAGTAACCCTCACTCCCACTCTTTTTGCTGCATTTGCCAGAAGCTACAAGAATGCTTGTGGCTTCACTTGTAAGTGTTGACTGATGATGAGAAACAGCTCCATTAAGAAGATGCCATGAGATACTCACTGCTTTTGGATGCCTTGACCTTAGCCACCAGTTTCTGCACACCAGATACATCCCCATTTTTCACAGCCTGGATCAGCTCCTGTTCCCGCCCCATCATGAATAAGGGCAGCCGTTCCTTGGATTTATGAAGCCATTAGGGTGCTCCGTGGATGCAGGTGCAAGGTAACTCGTTTAGAAGAACTTAAGGTAACGAGTTAACTCCGCAGGAAGCACAAGAGAAAAAAGCGCCCAGAGGAATGAAAAAATATTCAGAAATCCCAGGACATTAAAAAAGAAGTCTCTGATAATTATGATAAATGCTGCCGGGAGATGCACTCCTCCAAAAGGAAAAGGCGATGAGACAAAGCTTTGTTGAATAATATGCAGTCAATTAAATGGATGACAATGCAGTACTCATGGAGTGAATCCCAACTATTTGGAGTCATCAGGAAAGATAAATTAATAGTTCATTAAAAGGTCCAGACAACAGAAGGGGCGATGCTCAGCCTTCCTTGCTAAATCAGAGTGCCCCAATAAATCTTCACCTCTTCCTAGCCACGCATTTGGCCCCTCATAAGCGGGAAATTTCCACTGCGTCTTCAAGTCCTCAGATCCAAATCCTTTAAAGTCAAGACTTGAACAGTTGCTCAAATACCTGTGAACATAAAAGGCAGAATCAAATTACCAAAAGGCTGCTGACTCATTGGAATACTATGGTAAAACAAATTCTGGATTCCAGCAATAAATTATGCAGATTTGCTTGTTTTCACTTCATTTGTGTGCTATGATTACACTGAAAATTGTAATTAGAAAGCTCAGAGAGGGAAGGTTGAGCGGCATGAAATGCACAGGCACTTGGATACAGTTACAGACCAAGGAGAGGGTCCACAGGAAGAAAACAATTAAGGGCGATACTAAGACGTCTAGAGAGCACCAACATATGTTGCACTAGGATTCCAGGAGACCAGGATCTGAATCACTGCTCAGACATGAAAGCCCACTGCGATAGTCAGACTCTCTCAGTCTAAGGGGAAGGTAATTGCAAACTTCTTCGGAATAAATTTTCCAAGAAAACTCTATGATACGATCACCATAATTTGGAGTCAACTTTAAGGTACATAATAATAATAGCAACAACAAAAACAACAGTAACACATCTAAAATTCCAACCACTCCATGCATCTCTTTGTCATCTTGCTTTTTGAAAGGCTTTTGCAGAACCAGCTCAAACATTTTTTCAGGAATTTTTTTGTTGCTTTACCCCACTGTTGTTGTTTATTGTTGTTGTTGTTGTGTGCCTTCAAGTCATTTCCAACTTATGGCAACCCTAAGGTGAAGCTATCATGGGGTTTTCTGGGGCTGAGAGTATGTGATGTGCCCAGTGTCACTCATAGGTTTCCATGGCTGAGTAGGGAATTGAACCCTGATCTCCAAGATCATAGTCCAGAATTCAAACTATTATGCCACACTGGCTCTTTTTGCTCTGCTACAATCTTGTAATGTACAAATTTCTGTGGACTAGAAAACTGTTAACAATTCTGCAAACACTGAACATTTCTGCAGCTCGAGTTTACAAAAGGATCCAAGACAATGTCAGTCATGATGTGCATGCAGCTATGCCCATTCTTTTCATTAGTATGAACAACATGTGGTCCCAGGGCTTCATGCAGTCCCAAGACTATTTTTTGTGTTCCTAAGGCTCCCACAAAAAGAATGTACATCTTCTAGATTAAAAAAAAAAATCATCTGTCTCTTTTGAAAGCCTCCAGGAAAAATGATTCACATTTTAAATAGGTCGCAGGTCCTCTCTGCACTGTTTAAAATTAAAAAAAAAAATCTGCCTATAGAGCAAAACAGTGATGCCTGTTGATCGCTGGTAACAGAATAATGCCCTCCACTGCCCTGGACACTGGCCATACTGACTGGGGGAATTCTCAGAATCGTAGTTCAAAAAAGTAACTTTTCTAAGCTTGTGTGTGTGTGTCCCCATCTGTCCTATGTGCCACTCAGAATAATATCAGAATGCTATGCTGGGTTGGGGGAGCTAAGAAGAAATGGTCAGACCTGTTGCTCCTGCTACCTCCCCCTGCCCCCAGCAGCTACAGCCAAGGCTGTTGTCTCATTTTGCCTAATTCTAAGCCCTGAATGGGAATTGCCACACCAAAGATTGGGAGAGATCCAGGTTGCCATAGGACATGTAACAGAAAGGGAACAGAAACGCTTTTAAAAACATAATAGGTACAAATCCAGGGAATCTTTATACTGGATAAATTTTCTTTCATATTGGAAGTCAGACAGAGGTGGGTCTTCTTAAGACAGGTGGATCCATTTCTATCAAGTGGAAGATTTTGGGTGGCAAATGATCCATCATCATTATTCCCCTTAATCTGCTTCAGCACATAAATTACTCTGATTATGATGATATTGCCCCATATTTCTGGCAAACTGAATCTTTGAAACTAATTACACAACCGCAGTTTGCTGCTTACTTTATTTCTGTCTTAAGTAGGCCATGTTCTGTGTTCCCCTTCTTCCCTCAATGCTAGAAGGGGCTTGTCAGACTGAGGGTTGCACAATGGGTGGGGATCCTGAGATAAAACAGGTTACACCAAGGTAAAAAAAAATGCAAATCTACTCAGACTAGAAGAGATGGATATACATATACATATTAAAGCATTTCCATAATGACCAATATAACATTATTTACCCACTCGTGTCATTCACCTTGCCACCAAACAGTATAAGACTGTTCTGTTGAATCAACCAATTCAGTTTTATAGAACCAAGGAGTTCACACCTAGCAATTTTTAAATCTACCTCCCTTCCAGGTATAGAACTATTGATCTGGGTAAAACATAAGGACAGCCTTGGCTGGATCAGACCAAAGTCAAATACAACCCACTATTCTGTAATCATTGGTCACACTCAGTGACCAATGAGAGATACCTATGGGAAGGACAAAAGCAGCCTCCCCTACATGCTCTCTAGATACGGGTATTGATAAGGAGGCTGCCTCTGGTTCTGGAGGGACAGCATCTGTATTGTGACTAGTATTCATTAAGAACAGTGCTTTCCTTTAAAGGAGGAGAGAGGCAGAAGCCCACAGAAGAGTGCTGATTCAGGGTGGCCTGAATCTTTCCATCTTCACCCATTCAAGCTGACCAATCAGTTGCATATATACAATACAAAAGCCCAGAGGTGGCTGGTGGCTTCCCTGTTAGTAGAGCAGTGACCCTTTTCTGTCTGAATTCTAAAGAAGCCACACCAATGTGCCAAACCTATTTGGGAGATACAGTTCACTACTCAAAAGCCTCTGTTAAATTCCACACTAAAAGTTGGAACAAATTCACTGCCCACCTGATACAGACACCACCAGCTACCACAGCAAAAGGCCCAGTTCTTCTAGGTTCAGGCTTAAGAGTCAACATCTTTTCTGCATCACATCCTGCTTTTTTCATTAGGTGGTAGTCCTAAAGAAAAAGTGGATGTTGATGCAAAGCACATGTTGCTGCTACAGACTATGTCTGTCAATAGCATAGTTACATCTTAATGGTCCCATTTCTGATCCTGAAAAGCACATTTCATGGTAATACTGACATCCACACATCCACCCCTCTCCCTCTTCTTTTCATAATATGGATTATTTGCCTTTGCATACATAATACATGGACCACAACAGGGAAATGTTCATCCCTCTAGATGTTTTGGGCTACAACCCTTGTCATCTTTTACTACTGGCTAGGGCTGTTGGGAACTGAAATCCAAAACTATTTGGGAGGTAGTTTCCCAACCTTGACGTAAACCCATGTCATTGTTTACAGCAATAGCTATTTAGAGCTGTGAAGAATCAAGAGGGAAGCAGGAAACACGAACATCCCTTGCTTCCAGTCTCCTTGCTTGACAATCATGCCCCAGACAGAACCGTTCCATCTGGCCTCCTTCCTCTTCCTGATCCACCATCTTTCCAAAAGCTGCGCAAAAGCTCCACAGCTCACATCAGCAGCAGGTATGAAACCATGCCCCATAAATGTACTGTTTCATACTGTGCCACTTGGGGTAGCAACAGTGCATGACTGAATGCTCATGCATATAACCCCCAACTTCCCCAAAAACACTGACTGCACATTAAAAAACAAAGTGAAAAACTGCAATACCCCCCCATGATCCCCCTCCCATTCCCTTCCAGGGCTCCCCCTCCCATTCCCTTGCCTTTTGCACGCTGGGGCCAGAGCCAAGGGAATGGGAGGGGGAGCAGGGAGGGGGAAGAAAGGCGTCTGTCAGCCTTCCCCATCCCCTTGCTATTGCCTCAGTGTGAGTTTTCAGCACTGGGGCCAAAGGCAAGGGAATGGGAGGAGGAGAATGAAAGACACACACATTCCTCGCAAATAATCAAATTCACGAATGTCAAACCAGCAAATGGGGAGGGAGGAGTGTATATGTGTGTTTGTCAAACAACTGGGTACATTAAGAACTTCACTGATGCAACTTCTGAAAAAGCACAACTACTTTTGCAATGCTTTTTACGCTAGCATAGTGTCTCAACTAGATTCTGGCCTGGATGTGCAATTAATTCTTTTGAGGCATGGTAATGCATTCCACTCCATGTGAAGCAGTCCACTCCAGAAAGAGTTTTCCTGCCTCCTCCATGGTTGTATGAGCTAGGCTTTAGTTCACAGGAATAGTGAGGAGATCTGGAAGCATCATTGGATGTGAGCTAAAGCACAGGATGGGTGGGATGCGTATGACTTCCCTCCTGAAATGGCTCCCCTGCTGTGTTCTTACCTATCCCCCTATATTATGCAGACAGCTAACGCATTTTATCAAATAAGGTTTCCAGGCATGGCAAATCTCATTCATGTTACAAAATTCAGGAACTGCATATGCAGCCAAAACCCCCTACATCTACATGGAAAGGAATTATGTAACAGATTGCCTGGACTGAACCCCTCCCTCCCATCCCAACTGAAGGAGAATCAATTTTTCCAGTGCTTCTTCTGTCCAACACAATTTTAAGATATTGTAGCTATCAAGGTTTTTTATGATATTGCAGCTGTTGAGGAGACAGTTAGAAATCTTCTTCTCCTTTTCCAAGTGAAAAAGCTGTGGTTTTTAATCCATACACTGACATGGTCTCAAGAATTATGTACTGAAAAAACAAAAGATGCTGTGGTCTCCTCAAATCCCTCAAGTAGTCTGCACAAATGTAACACAGCAATGGCCTCATCTTTCCTCTCCTTTTGTTTGGGTTTCATTAAAATCAAAGAAGGTGTGAATATTTTAGAGGTGTCAATAAGAACAAGGACTGACCCAAGACTTTTTGATCCCTGAGGTGAAGAATAAGATGGCACCCTCTCCACATTCTGTACACAAAAGTTGACCAAACTGGCAGCTGAGTTTTCCTCTGACGCTGGCATCCTCTACCTCATTTGAAGTCAGGTTAGACAGGGTACACTGAATGGCGCACACACAACTCTCTTCTTCCTACACCCGCCTGCAGCAGCCTACCTGTTAGCATCCTCTGTTGGACTCAGCTGCCTCACTCCACCTAATGCTAGGGCCGGCTTTGATTAGGAAAAAAACCTGGGTTGAACAACTTCCAGGCTACAGTTATGCACATTCTGTAGCCTTGCTGACAAACATATATTAATCTCTCGAGAATTTCACCATCATCAAAATATACCCTATATTTGTGACAGAACCACTGCAGACTCAACATCACAAACAGTAGTTTAATATTGCCATAAACGCAATACATTTCAGTGGATGGGTAAGTCACACACTTTATTGAGAAGCAGCCAAAGTGGAAGTCTCATGGAAGAAGTTTCATGGGAGACGTACCACCACTGCTCTCCCATTTCCACTCCATTTTCTATTCAAACAAAATAAAAAGTAGCTGGGGGAAGCTGTGACTGGTATCAAGGAAACAGTATAAGGAAAAGGGTTAAGGATGCTTGGCATTTTCCCTTCTGGCTGTTTCCCTGCATTCCTTGTGGTTACTAACTGGATTATGCAGGAATTCAGCGAGGATAGCAAAAATCTGCAGAAACAAGGATGAGTGGCAGTACGGTAATACACCTGTTACAACTGAATTGCAAGATTTACAGCAGAATTTCTGCATACTCTTCCCTTCTCTCTCTTTTTCTCTCTATCTACCTGGCAGGCACCAATATTGATTTTCAGAATTAGCCGGACTGAACTATTGCACTGAGACTTCCAACAGATTAAAAGAGGTAACTAACATATGGTCATTCCCAGGCCAATTCAGGTAATGAATGAGTTTCAAAGTGGCAGAGCAGCAGCAAAGGCACTGAGAAACTAGAAAGGTGAAAATCCCACAAGACTTGCCAAACTAATCCCTTACTAGGATGCTAGCTTTGGTTTATACAAAGTGAACAGGTGGAAGGGAAACACACCACTTTGTCTCCTGGTGCTTGGGAGGAGGTGTGGGGTTAACTGTACTTATTCAAGAGTCAGAGGAAGGCATTTTGCAAACCTTCAAAGCCATTTACTTCATTATTACTTGAACTGATGTGCTGGAAACAGGCTTCATGGCTAAACTCAAGTGTACTTAATACAAAGTATTAAGGCCTGCTGGAGCAATCACTGCTGTGTGCCTTTTATATCAGTTTAGTAGCCCCAACCTAAGGAAAACCCATTACAAGTCTTTGGATGCTGAAATGTTAGATGCTGTCACCAGAACTTTAACTAATCCTCTCCAGCTACATTTCCAATCCGTGCTCCTTATTTCCCAGATGGAAGACACTATTTTCAGATCCTTTCATGGAAGAGTGGGATACAATTGTTGCAGAGAGAGAGAGAGAGAGAGAGAGAGAGAGAGTAGGTCTATGCTTAGGCAGAATGAAACAGTTACTTCAGGCAGAAGATGCTGGGAGGAAGACGTAGGAGGAGAGAGCTGCTCAGACTCCTAAGTTACGCTGCTACCTTCACGTTTAGGGAAGGATGCTCCCCATGGTCAATGTTGAAGAAGGATCCAACCACCAGTCCAGTTGGCTTTTGTACAATGGAATGGGAGTGGTGTGCCATTTCGTTTGCTGGCCGAGGCAACGTGGGATGGACCAGCGCTGGTAAGCAGAGAGAGAAAGCAAGCGAGATCTTCCCATATGAAGTCACTTACCAACTGAGGTCAAGTTAGTTGGCTTTGCTGTCCATTCTTCTGTGTGGCAGTGGCCAGGGCTGGGCCTTTTCACCAGTACCTCTCCTAAACACTTGAACTTTTACTCAGAAGTTTCTAGGAAGACTTCTCACATTTCTGTTTTTTTTCTCCTAGAAAGCTGTAAGTCCTTTCAGTTTTGCCAGGCTTTTAAGTAACCATTTCAAATCCTCTGAGTCTTCCCTGCACTTTTACATATGTGCTTTCATTGTGATTTACAGTTATTTGTTTACATTCTGAGGAAGAGGGCTAAGTGTGGCAAAATGGCTGAAAATGTTTTAAGAAATATGAGAGCTAGGCCTTTTGTACTTTAATATGTACATTTGGCCTATTTATCACAGCTACTTTGAGAGAAAAGTTGGAAGCATGAGAATGGCAATGCTCTTGAAGTTTTTACCACAGTTCTCCAGGGTCCCTGCCCTGAGATTAAAGGTGATAATACTGAAAAGAGCCACCACAGAACTAAGAGTTCAGGCACAGTGTTTAAAAATTAAGAATGTAGCGCTGCTCTGGAATCTGTTCTGCAGAGCAATAATATTTTGAAACAAAGGGCATCCCTATGGGATACTTGACAATCCTCCTTTAATGTACTGGCTCAAGTTTACTTGCATCTGCTTAGCAGACTTCCTAAACAGAGAAATGCTCATAGCTGGATAAAGGACAGCCAAATGGAAAGTCACCATTGCCTCTGACCAAGACCTCAAACTGAGAAGAGTCTTACTGATCGTGGGCACTTCTTCCTAAATATACATCTAGGGGACTATTCATACTATACAGTCATACTCTATGATTCCACTTTAATTGCCATGACAACATCCTGTGCAATCTAGGGACTTGTAGTCAAGGGAGGGGCCTTTAGAATTCAGCAAGAGAGCTACTCTGCTGCCTCAAAGAAGTTACAGACCCCCAAGATTTCATAGGATGGCAGTTAAGGGAGAATAATAGCACAATAATTCTACAGTGTGTACAGACTCCTGTTCTTACTGGTTTCTTATAAAACCATCTTTCCTGCATTTATTGGGGATAATGAGCAAGAGGGTACTGTTATGTAATGGGGCTAGTGCCACAAGCCCTGTTTCTCACATTGTGCAAACAGAATGCAAGACTAGATAGGCCTCTGGCCTGATTCAGGCAGGGCCCTTTTTATGCTTACATGGTTGATGTGGACAAATACACAGCTATAAGTCAACAATGACTAATCCCTATTAGTACCGGTAACTTAACCCTATCCACTTTCCATTACCACATAAATCCCTATTTCCTTTAAGTTTGGACAAACCTGAGGATCTTCTGCTGTTTACAACTTTTGCTTGGAGGGATTTTTCCCCCGCATAAGACACACAAAGTTAGTAGACAGAGATGTCTCCTGAGTAGCCTATGTGTGGGGCCACAGCTTGGAAAAGTTTTTTCCCCCTCCCAGATAGTGAACAGCCTGCTGGGGTTTTCTGATAGTCATAGTCCAAAAAGCAGCTTTTCCAAAGCTCTGCTCAGACCACCTAAAGCAGAGGTTCTCAATCTTTGGTTCTCCAAATGTTTTGGACTTCAACTCCTAGCATTCCTTAGCACTGGCCACACTGGCTGGTACTTTTGGGGGAAAACATCTGGAGGAGGATCAAAGGTTGAGAGCCACTGAGCTAAAGGATCAAAAGCTAATATATAGGCCATCGTCTCTTTTTGATGTTAATCAGGCACATCAGGAAAAAAAATGTATTTCCCAGTGATCTTGCATAGGAATAAAACCAAGCTCCAGACCAAGTAGAATCAGAAATGACTTTGACTGAGAAGAAAAGAGAAGAGCCTTTAAGAAGAACTTAACACAGCTGTACAGATTCACAGGAATCTGAATTTTCAAAGCAATTCCACACTCTGGTAAGTGCAAGGGTGGCTATCTCAATAGACCAAGCCACTTGTCCCATCACAGGTGTGTGAGAAGTTTTGAGAGAATAGTCAGGAATCCAAGTAGGTACTTGATCACAACACCTTTCTCTTCCAAGAGCCACAGAGATCCTCATATTGAGCCATGCTAGAAATAAAACAATTGCACAGCCTCTGCTTTCAGACAATCAAGAGACACATACCTCATACCTGAATTAGCATTGAGATGAATGCCTAAAAGTAGTTAACAAAGAATGTGTATTCAGATGCACTGCTGATAAATGGGGGGAGGTGGGGGAGGGAGGATGAATACAAAATTATGTCATAGCTTGATTATAAAATATTCTGTCACAAGATGCAAACTAAATACCCATAAGCTATAACAAAGAGAACATCTGGCAACAGTAAGGGAAACTCTACACAATAGAAGAGAATACTACGGTATTTAAAGCTAGAAGTTACAGTTGTGAGGGTGAGGTGTGGAAAATCACCACAAGGAAGTGGCTGGAGCATGATTAATGGTCAGCTTCAGATTAAGATGGTTTAGGAAATAGAGTCCCTATTTAGACATGCTTCAGCCTACATGTGAACATACTTCATGACTGCCTGTTAAACTATACGTCAGATATGCTGAGTGCTACCTAACTGAAATCTGAGGCAGAATCCATTTTATGTGCTGGTAGTTCTTCCAAGTGACAACTTTGGAAAGGGACAAGTGAATACTGGCAGCAGGGTTATGTAGAAGACAGGTGGTGAGGAAATGTTGGACATGACAGAAAATTCTAAGCTGTGTGGCTCTCTGTATTTAATATGTCCATAATTAACCTTTGTTATCTAACAAAACATGCTTTAAGAATTTTGTAAAAACATTCTTAAAAATAAATAAAATGAATAAACAATATCCCAGTCCACACCAAGACTGTCAGGCAGTTTGGGCAGAACCTAATGAGGTAAGATACCAACTTGCAACATATAGAGCAACTTCCATAAAAAGTCTCAAAAATCAAACACTGAATTATCACTGTGCTTCAGTGTAAAACAAGTCACTTGCAACTGAGCATCCTGGAGACCGTGTACAACACTTGTCCATGGATACTAAAGACAAGATCACCTGATGCCCTGAGTTTATGAGCCTTGCTCTTTATATAGTGTTAGCATTGCCCATCTCCAGGACAACTACCCTGCGATAGTCAGGAAGAGGAATGAATTGCTTATCCAGGGGAAAAAAGGAACAGGCTGCATATAGGCAGCTGCTTGGTACACTGCAGTGTTGTATTACAGCACAAAAACAAACCTATGTCAGGAGGAACGGGTTTAGAATAGGCACAAGAGATCCTGAAGATCTCAGACCAAGGTCTCTGGGTCTACCTATGATTAGGATGCAAAGAATTCAGTGGGTGAGGGACAGAAGCAACAGTGATAGAGCACATACTTGCTGTGTAGAAAGTTCTGTCCCTGGTGACTCCAGCTGAAAAGATGAGACTGCAGATAATGTGGCCTGCCTCTACTTGTGACTCTGGAGAGCTGCTGCCAGTCAGAGTAATGCTGAACTAGAAGGAGAAATAGTTAGAGCTGGAATAAGGTGCTGCCTATGGCCAGGTGTACCACAGATCCTCAACAGCATCAGTAGCATAATTTCACAGGTAAACAGTATGCTTTTGGAAAAGCTATTTTTTGGATTAGGGTTCACAGAATCCCCTGGCCAGCATCTCCAATATATTCTTAAAAATTGCTTTTTGTACTAGGAACAAGCAAAATGAAAACAGGTGCAGGTAGAGAATGCCTTTTTACCATCCTGTCATTAGAGCCTGTCTTGTATGTCTGGGTTAAGGGAGGGAGGGGTCTCAAGCTGGAAGGGTGAAAGCAATAGGCTTGAATTCTGGCCCGTTTCATTTTGGAAGTCATCCACTAAAACCAGAAGAGAGAGGCTAGTGGTCCCCTAAAGACTATTTCTTATCCGGCACAGCCCATCCCACTTTCTCAAACTAACCAGCTGTTTCCACACCTAACTGATTATCCATGCTCCTGCAAATCTTTGGGTGCAGTATGCCTGGATTCCTTTTTCTCTCATCCCCCGGTCTGTTATAATCCAGATGCAATAAATACCTCTTGAGACTGTTGACTGAAGCACAAAGGATCAGAGGTTTGAAAGCTGTAGAATTTTGGAAGTAGTCCCTAGACTGAGGATTCTTACCAGAGCTTTGGGAAAAGTTGCTTTTTTAGGCAAGGACAGCCAGCTGGGGATTCTGGGAGTCATAGCCCAAAAAGAGAGAGAAACTTTCCAAGGCTCTGCAAAGAATCTTACTTCAACCCAAGGATCACTTGCAAAATTCTACAGTCCAATGCTAACCTTGTAGGTAAAGGTCACCAATCAGACAAAGAGACACAGAGAGCACAGAAGCTCCCATTGACTCAAGGCACAAGAAAGGGAGGACCAGAGTATTGGCGCACCTCTCCACCTTTATCAGAATCAGGACACATCTGGCATAGCCTTGAGATATGATATCCTCCACACCCCAACTGGAATGTGGATCAGAGTATAATGAGATGGTAAACATCTCTCTTCACCAAGGAAATCTAATCTTTCCAACTCAGGACTCTACCTGCTGAACTCAAATATCTGAAACATTCCTTCTTCAAACAACTTGGGAGGGAAGGATAAGGAAGAGGAAGAAGAAGAAGGGGGGGTGGAGGTGGGGGAGAGGCAAGAGTGGGGTTATGTAAGAGGAAAGCTAAAGATGCTGAACCACAGTTATTAAAAATACCAGCCCTGTAGGGAAAGGCGCAATAGAAAACACTCCCTCAGCAGGAAAACAAAGCCCGAGAGCAAAGGTTACTTACGAGGAGGACGGAGGGCAACCTCTGAATCACAACAGCAAACATTTCAGCCCTACAGTTTTTCATGCCAGGTATACACATATCGCAGAGAGAAAAAGGGAGGAAGAAAGAGAAGGAAAGAAGAGAGTCACAAACTCCTTAGACCCCCAGAGACTGGGCAACATGTACCCCTCTTTCTTTTCAGGAGGAGGGAAAAAAACCTGGGAGCTGATTTTGTTTCCTTTATTTTTAACTTGCGCCCAGAGGCTGCCAAGAGAACGAGTTAAGAAAGAAACCAAAGCGAGGAGAAGGAATGTATGGGGAAGAGAGAACAAGTCACCTAATCTTCGCCACCGGAAAAAAAAAGTCACAGCCGGGAACAGTTCAGAAAGGAGGCATTACAGTCGCAGCAGAACAATTACGCGCATTTATGACACCGTTCTGGTTACGTAGCCCCTGGCCAACGTAACTTCTTAAAAGTTTTTTTTTATTAAAAAAAGAAAAAAAAATAGAAAGACCACGCCAGCATCAGCCAAGGCAGCTCCCTCGCATCTCCAGCTCCAAAAGCTGCGATCGGGACGGAGCGCACGGGGCTCAGTTCGAGAAAGTGGGTGAGACTTTGAAACCGACCGTACTAGATACGGAGAAGTTACCAAAAAAGGAAACGAAAGGGGCGGCGGAGGGGTTGGATGGGAGAGAAATAAAGCTTTGCGGCGAAGCCTTGGACGGGATTCCTCCTCCTTCCCTTCGCCTCGCCGTTCTCTCATCCCCCCGGCCCGGGAGACGCTGGCCGGCGCGCAACTCACCTCGTCAGGAGGACCCGCGCCTTCCCAGCACACCGAAGTGGCAGCCCCGAAAGCCGAGTTCCGTCACCGGCGGCCAAGGCTCTCCGGCGTGCCCTCCTTCTCCCCGAGTCAAGAAACAGCCAAAGGGTCGGTCTCTCCGCTTCCGAGACCCCCTCCCCACCTGGCCAGAAAAATATCCGAATGTTTTTGATCCCTTCCCAGTCGCGGGCTCGCCGGTGCGGGCGGGCGGGCGGGCGGGAGAGGGGTGTGTGCGCGCGCTCTCCCTCTCCACAAGGTCTAGGGAACCTGAGACTTCAAGCGGAGGCAAGCCCGCGCCCGCGTCCCCCTCCTCCTCCGCCTCCTCCTCTCCCTTCCCGGCTCTCGCATTCTTCTCCCTCCCAGGGGCACCGCCGACCCCAGTTGAAATTGACGAGTCTAGTCAGTTTCGGAAGGCGCCTGGGAACTCTTCTGTAAAGTAACCGCCGCCACCTCCTTTTCTGTCTCTCCGCCTCCCCTGGCCCCCCTCGCTCCCGCCCCCGCCCGGCGAACCAGGATCTCTCTCTCTCTCTCTCTCTTTTTTTTTCCTTTTTTTTTTTTTGTCTCTCCGCAGGAAATCCCTCCCAGACTCCGGTTCTTCCCTCCTGATTGGAAAACCGAAAGGGGGGAGACGACGAAGCGAACTGGGCAGGGCCAGAGGGAAAGCGAGAGTTACCTCCCGGCTGTCACTCATACGGGGAGGGAGCGGGGAGGGGGGCGGTGAAGAGTTTCGGAGTTGAACGCACGAGACGGCCGCGCGCGCGCGCTTTCCCGGCCGTGCCTCCTCCGCGTGTGAGGCGGGAAGCGTGTTACCTGACCCCCTTGGCGCGGTTTGGGGGCATGTGCGCACAGGTAAGAAAAGAAAGGCCCGGTGCGTCTGGAGGAGGGGAGCGGAGGCGCCTTCCTTCCCCGCCTCCCCCACCCTTTCAAGGAAAAGAGCCCGCCGGGCTCGCTGTAGTCTCGAGTAGGATTTTAATGAGAGCTGCTTAGCAAGGGAGAAGCGGCAGGAACTGCTTGCCAAGCTGCGGTACAGTGTGTTGGAAAAGGAAGGGCAGAAGTCTTACAGGTATCGCTTAGGGGCTGCCTACGATACCCTCCCAGTCACCCCTTCCCCCGGCTCCTTTTCTGGATGTTAGCTATCGCCTCCCACCCCGTTAGAAATCTTTTTACTTCACTGTCTTACGGCCTTGCCGCGCCACACTGTTATAGTGCGATTATTCCACTTCCAACGTTCCATGGAATCCTGGGGTTTGCAGTTTAGGGAGGGACATTTAGAATTCTCAGCCCAGAGAGCTCTTTGGCCTGAGGAAACTGCAAACCCCAGAATTCCACAGGATGTTGAAAGCGGCGTAATAACACTATAGCAGTGCAGTGCAGAAAGCCCCTTAGGCAGGAGGTTGCTAGGAGGGCCAACAAGAAATCTGCCCCCTCCCGTGAAATTTTCCTTCAATCCTCAAATTTCTGGCACTGCAAAGAGTGAAACACTGAAAAATCCCTTCACTCCTAGAACTCTTCTGCTTGCAGTGTTTGCATTCCATTGGTAACTTTCCTGCCCCTTTTCTTTGGGTGCCAAGACTAATTGCTGAAGGGATGTGCTGGAGATTTGGGGACTGAAAGATAATTCCATTTTGGGAGACAAACTTCTTAGCTGGGGGCAGTGCCCTCATTTTGCCCCTCCATCCACATTCTCCTTTCTATTTTAATTTTTTCGTGCAGGAATTACTTCAGATATTGAAAGCCAGCATGGTATCCTGGTCTGCATGCAGGATTCCCCATTTGGCCATAGAAACCCCCTAGGTGGTCTTGGACATGTCACACACTCTCACCCCCTAGAAAAGCCCATGATAGATTTGCCTTAGCATTGCCATAAGTCAGAAACAACTTGAACGCACACAACAACAAATTCAGATACTGTTTTTTAAAATTTTGTTTTATTGTTCATTATATATTTGTTTGTGGAGAGTTGCTTGTTCCTAAGTATCTTCCCCAGGAAATCATTTGCGTATTTAATACGTTCATAATCTACACAGTATCCTGAGAGGTGCATATGACTCATTTCAGTGGCACAGATTTTCAAACATGGATATTATTTGTAAAATCACAGGTTTAATTCTTCTATGATTCATATTTCTTTGTGTATTGACATATGGGGGCAGGACAAGGCTTTTCAGTAGTTTTTTGTGTCAAAGCAACGAAAAAAATACTTTTAGGTCTATGGGATTCTGTGAGATGTACTCCAGAAAAGTAACTTTTCCAAGCTTGGTACAAATACAAGCTGTGCTGTACAGGAAAATGGAAGCCATCAACCATATTCTTCAAAGGCACTACCTAAGCTTCTACTTCCTGCTTCTGTGCTGTGGTGATACAAGGGGTTATCAAAGCCCTGGGATTTTCTGAATAGCACAGACCATGTCATCATCTGCTCGCCTCCTTTGGGCTTCCTTTTTCCCTCTGAGTTTAACTGCAGTCTGCACAGTAGCTAGAAGGAAACGGATTTTCCCAGCAAAAATGCATTTTTATAAGTTTTCCCAGTTATAATCAAAAATATTTTTGTGTCGCTTAATCTTGAGTAGACAAGACCCATTATTTTTACAAAAGGCCTGCACTTGCTGACAGCCACCAACATTTTGGCTTCTTCTTAGAGGCATTATTATAGACACAGTCATGATGAGAACCTGCTCTTCAAAATGTAGCCTTACACCACTGCATGTATGGCGTCACATTATATTTATCTATCTATTTCAGGCAAGGTTGGGTATGAATGAGAACTAACAGACCTTGCTTTGATCCTGAATGTGACAACTTGTGTTCTTCTGGGGGCTGAGAATGGGGCCTTGGTGGCTTGTAATTTCCATTCAGTGGAATGGTAAATCAGCTTCAGGTTTTAGCCCAGTCTTCAGCACTAAACTAAATCTGGCCTCATTCGTTGGGCATCCCTTCCTGATTCTTTGTCCTTGTTCCCTGTGTAGGAAATGATAATTTCACTTTTAAGACCTCTGGTCCTCAGTGTACTAGGTCGATCTACCTATACAAGAGGGAGAAATGGGAGTCAAGAATGTACCATTTTAGACCGCGGGTGGCTGTTAACTTGAATGGTCTAATCACAAACTCACACTTCCTGCAAGTTCAGTGTTCTGTTTTAGGAACCCTCACGTAAAACAAAAACACGAGGATTGCATCCCATTGTGGTCAATGGACACATTGTGCTCACTGCTGTGGCATTGCAGGCACACACCCATCACATCTGTTTACTGTAATGGGAGACAGCACTTCACACAACCTCGCATTCATGCATGCAGAGGTTGTGCCAGAAGAGGGCACACTGTAATATAGTCCTGATACTGTGCACCCGTGTGCAGTTTAGCCACTGCATTATATCAGTTTAAACTTGTAGACACTGCGTTCAAGGGTCACCCTTCATAGCATACACTGCTGTAGCCAAAACGTGGTATGACTAAGGACTGAACAACAGTTGTCAAGTCAAACAGACTTGCAGGAGATGCTGTGGCTGGACTGGTGCATTAAATTGTGCCGATTAATTATTTGCCACCACTGTTCCCTGGGAATTCAGGGACTAAATAGGATCAAGAAACACCCTCAGACTATGAACTTGATCTTTCAGGGGAGGCACAACCTCTTCTAATCCCCAAAGTCAGATGTTATAAAGGGCATTATAAATAAATGTTGTTGTTGTTATTATTAGCATGTATTTTCCCCATCTCATTCTGATGCTTTGAGTTTAGCGGTTCCTGCAATCTAACACTTGCCAATTTTTCTGTAACCTGTAGACTTTCGTGACAGAACAAGCTGTCAAACCCTGAACAATCTGAACTGTGTCCATATTGGTGTGATAAGATCATGTCACTATTACACACTGGAGTGTGTATATTGGAGTATACAAATGAATCAGAAAGTGAGTCATATTACATTTTCAATAATTCCTTTCTTTTTTTTCAAAAAGCTTCAGGCACAACATCAAAAGTGTGTCATGGATACGTTATTGTGATTTTTGTTCTATTTTTCTAATTTTTTTATTTTTTAAAATTTTGATTGCAGGTAAATACAATAATACAAAAGAGATGAAAGAAAATAAAAAAAATAGGAAGGGCAGACGTCTTACAGTATCTGTTAGGGGCTGCCACCCCCAAATATGAAAATATAAAATTATCAGGATACAGTTTATGCAGGGGGCCAAGTACCTCAAGGAGTTTCCAGGTGTCAATCATAGTGTTCCATTATGTAGTTGTTGTTAAAGCTTCTGAAGGATATTACCTGTAGTCTTGACAGTGTAGTGTAAAACCGTCTGACCAGAACTCCTACATGGAGTGGTGGTTATGGCGTTTGGCTAGGATAGTGGGGCAACAAATTTTTTTTTTTCATTCAGCCGTGAATCTCCCTAGGTAACCTTAGGCCTAACCTACCTCATGAGGTTATTAGGATGAACTGGACGGGATAAAAAGTCACATGTATGCCACCGTTAAGACCTTTGGGGGTTTTGAGAAATACAAATCCAGCAAATAAATAAGGTTTAAATAGTGTGTTTGCAATCGCTTGTTCTTGCTGATATATTGTGATGTTCCAAGATTATGCAATAAGATAAGGGACTTGTTGAAGTAAAGGATCTCACATTTGTGAGGAACCTGTGTCGCTCCATGTATTGATGAACTACTACTCCTGTCATTCCTTAAGAGTGGCCAGGCTGGATGGGGTTAATGGGAATAGTTTTATACTATATGGGCAGCGATAGCTTCTCCTGCTCTCAGTTAAAGACCCAGTAAAATGCAAGACGCAAGGAAGGCCTGGGATGCAAAGGTGGAAAGAGAGAAGTAGCTCTTTAGTGATGTCTCTGTCTGGATTCTCATAGTCCTGTATGTTTATGACATGGCTCTTTGCCCTCCTGCCTTGTGACAGCAATTGTCCCCTTGACACAGAAGACTTCAACCCCAAACTGCTACAATAACAGGCTTGGCTTGCTTTTTGCTTGTTTTCCCTCTTGTGCAAACTCTTTAATTTTTGAAATCAAAAAAGACTAGAGATTTTCTTTAAATGTTTATCATTTGCTGTCTAGATAGAAAATACCTCTCACTGGTGCTCTGGAATGAGAAACACTTTGGCCTCTCTGAGGAATGCCTCTTCTGAGTTGTTTTGGTCTTCTGTAAAGGAATGACCTCATTCTGTGATCATGCGGGATAACTGTTTGTCATAAGCACCTGCAATATTCTTAAGCAAAGAGATTCTTTGGTTTTGGCAGAGGACTGTGATCTTGTTAATGGCTTTGGTGGCCCTGTCAAGGGCATTTCTGCAGGTAATAAGGCCATAAGTAGATGAATAACTTTACCCATATCTAGGACAGCCATTAGCCTTGTCCATGGAATACAGGTTTGGGAATCACGTGGCTCTGATTAGCAGTGGAGGGAGGAGCCTTTAGAATTCTCAGCCAGAGTACTCCAGTGCCTCACTAGACGGCCAATCCCAGGATCCTAGAGGACAGAACCATGCCGGATAAAGTGGAATAGCAGTGCTATAATTCTGTAGTGTAAATGGCGCCCAGATGTTGCTAGATTGCAGTTTCTGTCTGCCCTAGCAAGCAGACTTCATGGTGAGGGATGATGGGAATTTGAATCCAACAACATCTGGAGTGTTGCAGGTTCCTGCCTTGGCACAAACATGGCCCTGGGATTCTGTATGTGTGATTGCTGTGGGACCATCATCCCCACCACAATCACATTTGGGTGCTCTCTTAGTGATGAGCATAAGTAGCAGACAAAGTACATCTCTGAATAAAAGGTGTTTGCTTTTTGAAAATTCTGATCCTGCTCAATGTTTTTTTCATAAATTCTTCTGACAGATTCCTGCTTCTTCCTGAGTCCCTTTTGGAAGCCCTCATTTCTGTCAAAGAGATTCTCTTCCTCTTCCTCCAGGATCGTTGTCAGCAGCAGCAGCAGCTTAAATGTGAGAATGAATAAAGCTATGTAGTTTTGACAGACCAGTTTCAATTTGTTGTCTTTCCTCACATCAGCCATAATGAAACTGTCACTTTCTTTATTGATGTTTGTGTGTGTCTTCAGGCCAAGGGTCCTATCAGCTTGCTTCTGTGATCTGCTATGCAGCTGTGCTGATTCATGGCCTCAGACTCTCCATTCTACTTCGGCTACCTCTCCAAACGTCCAACTTTGGACCACCTGTTGGGTCAGGTGGTCTGCAGTGGTGCGGTGGTATATTTTGAAGCACAGGTCTCTCTTCTAAGGGAAGAGAAGATGGCGTGTTCCCTATTGTCCTTCCACTGGCAGGCAAAGACAGGGCTTTTGACAGGCCTCAGCTGTGTTGTTGAGGAAGCGGCTTTCAACCTGTTAGGTGGTATTCTTTCTTTTACGGATAGATCTTTAGCCTGTGTTTGTTTTATTTGATTGTATTGCCTTTATTTGCTGCCTTGAGTGCCATTGCTGCGGAGGGAGGATATAAATCCATATCAGGATATAAGTCCATATTAATCCAACAAACAAGCCCTCTTCAGGGCATATTTCTAAGGTAGATCTCAGAGCCCATGTACGTTTGTATAGGAGAAGACAGTCTTTGAGATAGCTCAAAGCCAAACTGCATAGGACATAACCAGTACTTTGATCTATGGAATTGGGGACCCCTCAGGAGATTCCCCAAGGTAGGTAGCACTGGGATTGTTGAGGACTGCCTGCCCTCACCTAGTACCAGTGGGACCATGCTGAGCATGAGACTGTAGGAAAAGTGTAGAAATCAGTCAAGATCACCTATGCTCCTCCTCCCATTTCCACCAGCAGAATTCTTCCATTAGATCAGTGGTTTCCTGCAGTATTGTCATGATCAGTAGGACCTCTCCAGGATCTCAGATAGACCAAGCTACTTAGGGAAGATTTCAGTGCTGAAAAATGAGACCTTTGTCTGATACATTTTCTTCCCTTAGGTGTCTAAAGATGGGTATTTTCTTAGAGAAGTCAGACAGTGTCATGGCATGATATCACTGGGCTCTGTGCTCAGTGATAATGCAAACTCTCTTTCCCAGCCAGGAGGTGGTGGGGCTTCAAAAAAGGTAGGGCTTTGGGAGGGGGCACACTAGATGATGAGCCAGCTTCAGACCCTCCCTAGGTCACGGACGGCCAATGTGTTAGAGTGGTTTGGGTATTGGATTAACATTCTGGAGAACAGGGTTTGAATCCCCACTCAGTCATGGAAACCCCCTGGATGATTCTGGTCAAGCCACACTCTCTCTGCCTCAGAGGAAGGCAAAGGCAAACCTCCTCTGAACAAATCTTGCCAAGAAAACCCCATGATAGGTTTGCCTTAGGGTTGCCGTAAGTTGGAAATGATTTGAAAGTATAAAATAACAACAACATACCCTCCTTATTTTCATCAGCCCTTACTAGGTTATCAGAGCCAATAAAAGGACTCATTAGACTGGATTTTATTGTATAAGAACCAATCCTGAGAGATAACAAGAACCCATAATTTCTGCTGACATCCATTGCAGTTAACGCCTCTCTTATTCTGAGTGTTAGGGAATTATCTTAAACTAGAGTTTATTGAGCAGACTGGATTTCCATAAAGAGAAATGGTGGAAGAGTGGGATTCTTGTCTCTAAGACGCACCCTGTCTTTTTACACTTCCTCATAAATAGATTATAGTGCATCTTTGATTATAAATGTCAGCATTTTATGGCTGTTATTTTGAGGCACCGTATCTATAAGTAGACTGGCTTGGGAACATCAGAAAGCTAAAGGTCTTGTTATTCATTATCTGACTTTGGCAGAGCTTGTAAAGTGCACTGACATTTATAATGATTCTCTGAATTTATGTGGCACCCTTTGTCCTTTTAAGGATCTTAATTAAGCTTCGCAACTCCCCAAGGAACAGATAAGCCCATTTTGACGAGGTGCGGAAACTTAATACACCAAAATCAAGGCCAGCTGTGGATTAAAATCAGGACATCTCTGAGAAGACACCTTGATAACTGGCCTGGTTTGTAAAGGAGTGTGGCTTACAACTTTTTAATTATAATTTCTATCTTGAGATGAAGCCCAATATTCATACCTCTCAGGCAGCTGCAAAGGATCGAGCAGAATCCAGAACTGATATCTCCACTGGAGACCCCTTAAAAATTGTTGGTCATGTTTTTGAATTGATTTGTACCCTTCCCTGTATCATTAACAGTCTTATTAATAGTCTGTATAAGCACACACATTTAAAATCACAACATACAAATATCTCAGATCACAAATACAGATATCTAAAATAAGAAATTGTAAATGTCTACTAAATTTTTTTTTAAAAAAGTACTAACAAGCAGTTGCAAAAGACAGAAGCAAATACTAGCTTATTCCTTAAACATATCTATGAATAAATATGCTTTTAATTGGTGCTTGGAAAAAATATGGCTCTCTAATGGGGGTTGGGAGTACTGTTACCAGGAAGCCACCACTGAGAAAGCCCTGCCATGCGTAGTAGATCTGGTTCACACCACAAAATTGTTTTGAGTGCTTTGGCAAGCACCAGCACCTGGAGCTAAAAAGCCATCGTTCAGATTTCTCACCAAGTCTGTAGAGATGCTAAACTGGTAGTACTGTGGGAAATTAAAATAACATTTCTTAGACCCAGGTGCTTAATGCTGATTGCAGTGCTGCTACTGCCAGTTGCTTCTCCTGTTAGGTAAACTTGACAGGGCCCACCAGTGTATGAGAGGCACTCAAAATGGTCCTAGCTGGGATAATAATCCTAAAAATACTTGTATGCAAAATATCAAAGTTATTCCTATGTGCAGTGTTCCAGGCCCCAGTAGAATGACAAAATATTAGGGTTGTATTGCCCTCATTTGTTGTTAACTGTTATTATGTACCTCCAAGTTGATTCTGATTTAACAGACTTTCTTGGCAAGATTTCTTCAGGGAAAGTTGGCCATTGCCTTTCTCCTAACTTAAGACTTGCCCAAAGTAGTGGATTTCCATGGCTAGCAGAGATTTGAACCCTGGTTTCCAAACATCCTTGTTCAACACTTAGGCCATTTCCGCACTAGACTGTTATAGCGCGATGATTCCACTTGCAACATCCTATGGAATCCTGGGGTCTGCAGTTTCGGAAGGGGCCAGGTGGCCCCTCCCGAAACTGTAAACCCCAGGATTCCATAGGATGTTGCAAGTGGAATCATAGCATTATAATAGTCTAGTGCAGAAACGGCCTCAGACCACTACACAACACTGGCTCTCATTTCCCCAAAGCAGATTCTGAAATGGAAAATGAACCAAATGGGAAGAAAAAAAAAGGGGGGGTAAATGAGTGTTAAGTTTTTAGCTCCCCCATTATCTCCCACTGTTATTGCTGTGTGTTGCATTCTTCTGCTCCCTTTAGTGCTTGAGAATCAGGAATATAGGCACAAATAGACAACCAAGACAGACAGCAAGACATGGCACAAACTTCCTAGCTTGCATTCCTTAGTAGTAACTGTCAGTGTAATTCCCCAGCTCTCTGCCCTGGCATTGTTTTTATTGTTATTTCAGTCGGTAATACAGACTGTGGGTGAGATCCTTTCCCAGCAAGTGTTAGTCATCTATTCCATGGAGCACTGATTTCTGAAGAGCAGCCGTGTGGATTCTGGGAAAGTCATTGGTGGATCAAGTGAGTGGCAGTGGCACATGGCAACAGAGCAAAGCAGTTTGAAACAGAGGCAAAACTATTTCAGTGGTCCTGTTCAGTGGCTGGAAGCTTGGCCTGTGCATTGGGAGATCCAGGCTAAAGTCTCTCTGAAGCATGAAAGCTCACGGGCTGACCTGGGGCCAGTTACTCTTTCTCTCAGCTTTACCTGCCCCACAGAGTTGTTGTGAGGATAAAAAGCAGAGAAGAAGAGTCATGTATGCCACCTTGAGCTCATGGGAGAAAAGCAGGGATGGAGGTGCGAAGAAGAGGAGGAGGAAGAAAGAATGGGCATTCAGATTACACTTCTGTGTAATTGTTTTGGAACAAAATATGGATGGTAGCTGGATCTTTTCTACAGTGGCCTTACAATGACCTTAGATAACAGGTGTATTACTTTTTTTTGTGAAGTGTTCAACAAACTTTTATATCTCATCATTAGTACTGCCACTGCATGCTTTACCACTGCTTTTCCCTTCCTGATATTTTAGTGGAAGAAAACAAAACAAAACAAAACAACTGTTTGCCAACTCTAATTTTATTTTTTAAAAAAATAGTCTGTAGTTTTGCATTTTAAATTGCAACACTATCATTACTGCTTGAATGAAATAGAGTTTACATCTACTGCTCTGATGCTCAACCCATTTACCTACAAACAGAGTTTTGTTGCCAAAAAAAAAAAAGATAAAATATTTTGAATGAAAAAATAAGTCACTTAGATAATCATGGACATATTAAAATGGCTATGACACGGAAGGAGATGAAGAAGAAGAGGAGGAGGAGGAGGAAACAAATAAATAGTGATACAGTAATTAGCATCAGCCATGGTGCATTCTGGCGTGTCTGTAACAGACAAGGTGCTAAAACTGGATCAAATTGCCACTGGACCATCAACTCTGGGTGGCATGCTGGGGCATAGGTTTTGCTGTGAGGCCCTGGACTTTGAGCCCAAGGTCTAGCTGGATACTACCTCACTTCTACCTACACTACCTTAGTTCTAGGAAAAGATTCTCAAAAAGAGGAATGTGTCTTTCCTCTTCAGTACAGAGGCTTGCATCATGTGTTATGTGTATACATATAACACATGCATGCACACACACAACACATACATGGTGAACACCCATTTACACAAGTGGCTGTGCTAAGGAGCCAGGGTTAGCCTTGCTTTTCTCCTCTGCATATACTGTGTGTACTTGCTGTGACAAACTTGTTGTGTGCACAGTGTGCAAAGGACAGTCTAGCCTGAGGGCTATTGTCAATTAAACCAAATGGCACAGGGCAGAGCACTTTCTTATGGCACATACAAGCGTAGCTCTCCATGTTATTTCTTTTGTCATGCTAAGTGATCATTGGCAGAGACAGGATACTGGGTAAGATCTGATGAACTTTTTTCTTTCAATAAAAATTTTATTTATATAAAACCAATGTAAAGAAAGAAAAATTAATAATTGGCACAATATAGTGCATACAGAATTCAGAGCTAAATGGACATCCAATGAATACATGTGGCATTCAACTAAAATGAGTCCAGAAATCATTCATCCGAGGGAAGAAGAAAAAGAGAAGAGAGAGAGAGATGTTTTATATTAATAAATATTTCTACAGCAGATGGACTGTTGATGAGTACACTGTTCACCCCAAATGCCTGATGCTGTATCTGTGTTCATAACAAGCAATTGTGTGGCCTTCCAGATGTGGTTGGATTGGAAGCCCCAACAGCCCTAGCTAGGATAAACAATGGTAAGTGAATGCTGGAAAGTGTGGTCCAATAACATATGGAGAGCTACATGACTCCCCCCCTTGTCTGTGAGATGCTGTTAAATATCTAATGATCATTTCAACCTGATGATGTGATAGTTTTATAATTCATAATCACACAACTAATTTAAGGCTCAGGTTCTTATCACTGTTCATCAGTTCCCAGGAGGCCATTCTTTCCAGCCTTGGTGATAAGAAGAGTTGTCTGCTGATCTGTGAGAGTAATTTAAAAGTAGACTAAAGAAAGAAAAGTAGTATTGTGAAGAGAGAGTATTGTGGTGGCTAGCATCCTGTTAGTGAAGAGTAATTCCACCTTATGCCTATGTGTATATTTTGTGTGTATGTGTGATTGCAGAGGTTGACATTACCTGCTTATCCCTCCACAATGACTATAGATGCCCCAGGACTCACTGTGGTACTGCAGTAATGCCCCCCTGCCCCCCGTGGCCATTCCATTGCTGGTGGAGAGTGGAAGGGATGGGGGAAATGTCTAGATGTTCTCACCACAACCAGATGCAGACTGATGATATCTTCTGCTGAAATCTCTGTGGACCTCCAGTGGATCTTGGCAGAAGATGCTCTCAGTCTGCAACTGACTATGGGGCCAGAATCAGACACTTCTCCAATCCCCCTGCTCTCCCCCATCAGCCAAAGAATAGCCATTGAGGCACTATTGCAGTGACCTCAGATCCATTCACACCACAGAATTATAGCACTATTATTCCACTTTAATTGCCCTGGTTCCATCCTATGGATCCTGGGACTGGCTGTTTAGGGAGGGAATTTAGAATTCTCAGCCAGAGTGCTCAGCATTCCCACACTGGGATTCCATAGGATGAAACCAGGGCAGTTAATGTGGTATATTAGTGCTATAATTCTGCAGTGTGAATGGGTCCTGGGGATGGTGACAGGGAAACCCTAGCCGAGCACTGTGCACAACCATATAGTGTCTCGACCACAGTCTTTGTTTTTCCCCTTTCCCAAAGTGCCCTTTCTTTGCTGGCAAATGGTGCACCGGCTGGTTCTGTGGATCTTCATCCCTTTTGAAAATGAGATTATTTTTTAAACAGTAATGCAGGAGCTCACAAGTCAGGAGAAATTTACAGGTAAGCAGAAATGCACTCATACACCTCCTCGTGTAGGAAAAACGTCCAGTGTAGAGGGAAGGGGGAGTGTTCTCTTGATGGATCACTGTTGCCATCTAGAGGTTAGTATCAGCACAACAATCCCATTTTGGGATGTGACAGTTGGGGAGAAGTGTGAAGATCAATGAATCTCCCAGGAGTTTTACTCCCCAGCTGGATCTAGCATAATACATGTCAGGCTTGGCACAGCTGCTCTGAGGGACTCTTAGCCAGCAGGCATCCCAATGATGCTTACATAATACACCAGGCAGAATAATTATTTTTGCAGAGGATTAAATGAAAGTATAAGAATGAAAACAGAGTTAGTGGGAACACAGGAGAATCTGAATAATTACAGTGTATTCTCAGGGTGCCCTCTCTCTAACATTAGGCAGAATAAGATGGCTGCCTCAGGAAGCAGGTTTTGGGTGTCAGGAAAAGGCATCTAGTTACTAGTTTATTTTCTGATTAGTGTATTTTTATTGTCAAGAAGGGGAAGAAATGCTTGTGGGATTTTCTTCCTCGTGAACCAGAACAGTTTGCTGTCTTAAGGTACTGTGTGCCTTCTCTGGAGTTTCCAGAGGGCAGCATTTTCTGTTCTGTCTCAGACAGCAAAACATCATAGGTGGTGTTCTGCATTTACCATCATCCTCGCCTGATTGGAAAGAGGCATTAACTGATATCTTGAAACTCTGACAAATAACATGACAAACAAATGGGAAAAAAAATCTCCTGCAATACAGGTCCACTCTAATTTAGCTAAAATTGCCCCAAGCAACAATAAGATAATAGTTTTTTTATCTCGTAGGCATTGATCAACTACCTGGCTAACACCACCTCCATTCTCCTGAGTCCTCATAAACCGAAATAAGAAAGGGACATCTTATTGAAATTTTGCTGCTTCAGAGTTCTGTCCCAATGGAAGGTAGATAAAATTGCTAGTTTTTCAGCGGTCCTATTTATCCTCAGAACTGTCTCTGTTCTACACCTTCTGTATAATACAAATTACTTCTGCTTTACAAATAAAAAAAATCTGGGTCCCTAACTGTGTAAGGGTGACACTTTGTCTCGAGATGCTTATTGACTAACTGCCCAGAGACATGCTTGCTGTTGGATTGTAATTCCTCCTCCTTGTTGGCTAGACTAACTAGGACTGATGTGTGTTGCAATCCAGCAACATCCAAAGATTTCCACCCCTTATCTGCTTCATAGATGTGTTTGAAGCTGCTATGAAAGGCACCATCAGGAATAATATAATTTATTGTGTGGTCCATTGGTTGTAACAACAAAAATTGAAAGTGTTGCTTAAAGCACAATGACGTCTCCTCCTCCTGGAGGTCCTGTCCAAGAGGCACAAGAGCAGTGCCAGTATAGAAAAGAACAGGAGGAAAAATACAGGAGGAAATTATGAGAATAATGATAAGATATAAGAATACAGTTAATTGACAAAATAAATTGAATGCTGGGTCAATATATAAGAAGTGATTGATGACAGATAAAAGGTTTACGTTATAAGACGAATAATATTTATTAGCTTTTATAAGGAGGCTAGGAAGAAATATTGCACATATGTGAAATTGTTGTAAGAAGATACTACCACTATATGTTGTATTACTAAAAGATGTACAGATTTCTTTTTAATTTTTGATTTTTTTTTCAAATTTAATAAAATTATTAAAATAAAAAGAAAAGAACAAGAGGAAAAAAACCCAAAACACTGATCATCACACTACGTAATTTTGTTGTTAATATTAATTGCCATCAAGTTGGCTTCAACTTATAGCAGTTCTATCAACGTGAGTCTTCCAAGAGCCCTGGTCATTAACAGCCCTGCTCATGTCTTGCAAACACAGAGCAGCTGTGGCTTTCTTGGTTGAGTCAATCCATCTTTAATGCAATCTTCCTTTTTTCCCCACTGCCTTCTATGTTACCAAGCATTATTGTCTTTTCCAATGATTCGTGTCATCTCATGATGTGTGCAAAGTACAACAACCTCAGTTTTTTCATTTTGAGTTCTAGTGGGAATCCAGGCTTGATTTGCTCTTGGATCCATTCATATGTCTTTTTGTCAGTCTATGGTATCTGTAGAATTCTTCCCCAGCACCACATTTCAGATGAGTTGTTTTTCTTTCTGTTAGCATTCTTCACTGTCCAGCATTCATAACCGTATAGAGAAACTGGAAATAATGTGACATGGATGATGCTGTGTGGTACTTTGCCTAAATTCTGATGTGGTTCTCCCAGCTTTCTCATCTCATTCCTTCAGTCCCTGCATACAGGGACAGCCCCAGGCATTAGAATGCCTGAAGGTCTGATGGTGCCTCCCCCTCCCGACATTTCACATAGAGAAGCTAATTAGATTTTTTTCCCCAGCACTAGTCACAGGAATAGCACCCTTCCTTACACAGGCTGGTTTGTGTGGGAAGGCTAGCATAGAAAAGGGCCAAAGGACCCATGTGGCACACAGAGATAGCTGTGTTCTCCAAGAGAGGGGAATGAATGGCCAGGGGGATTGAGAAGTACAGCATGGGGTTACCACCTCCACCTCCCAGCACGTGCCACCTGAAGACAATTGCCTCATTCTGCTTAATGGAAAGACCAGCCTGAACTGTACTGCAGTGACCAAGGAAGGTGGGAGCAGCTTCTTCAGAAGGGACAAGCAAGTATTTTTCCACTGGAATAAAACGACTTTCTTAAAACCCTAATAAGAAGCAGCACTCAGCAATTTGACAGATTAAGGACACTGGCTAGGAAAAAAAAACTATACAGATCCTTTCCCCGTCCCTGCTCTGAGAACCTCTTCGTTTAAGATAACACACTTAACACAAGAGAGGACTGCTTATGTCATGGAAATGAATGAAAGCAAGGAACAGGGCTGCAAAGTTATGCCTGTAAGAAAGCTCACTTGGAGCACCAGCCAGTTGCACTGCAAACCAACAAGGGTTGGGGGTTGTATGTGTGTTTTGCCATTGACCTCTGGACCCAGAAACTTTGTGTTCCTATAAAAATACAATGAGTAGATCACTATATTCACAGATGATTTGTGCTTCTCAGTAATTAACATGCAAAGACACCTCCCCTCATCAATGTCATTTGAATATCATTTTCCCAAGTGCTTTGGAAAGTTATTGACTAGTTTGATGGACTGGTATGGCCATTAGCTTCAGCAAATAGAAGTATAAAATCTTAGCCCTAGGGGGGACACACAGGGACCGTCTAGTGCAACCCCCTGCCATGCAGGAATATGTAATTTAAAAAAAATCCCAAATACACCATATTGAAACAACAGGAATGGACCTTTGGCTGACTGCCCCAAATCAGATGCAAGGTTGCTCATAAGATAAAGATATGAAAACCTTTTTCAGTGCCTTAATGATGACCTTCTGAGCTGCTATGGACTTTGGGCTACCAACAGTGCCTTTAACAGGGAGCTAATGTAGGAATGATTAGATGGAGTTTTGAATGGCATGGAGTACAATGTTGTTTGTTGTTGTTGTGAGCCTTCAAGTTGTTTCTGACTTATGGTGTAAGGGGTTTTCTGGGGCTGAGAAAGTGTGATGTGCCCAAGGTCACCCAGTGGGTTTCCATGGCTGAGCGGGAAGTTGAACCCTGGTCTCCAGGGCCGTAGTCCCACACTCAAACCACTACAACACACTGGCTCCCTAGTACAATATTAGCACCTGCTAGTTACTTCATATGAAATTGCAAGTTGAAGGGACAGCTTCAGGGACTGATTGGTAAGCTGGAAGCCCTACCATGGACTCTTTGCTGAGAAGCTGATATTCCCAGAATACTGTCATCAGAGTTCCTTTTATTAGGGGTGCATGTATTCTGAAAGTTACACATAAGCCTAGAAAAGACATACACAAGAAAGCTAACCCATTTCCATCTTCCCAAGGATATCATCTTTTGTGTTAGTTCCAGCACTCCTGTTCTGGTCTTTATGGCTGTGGACATAAGCTTGGAGATATATGGAAAGTGCCAAGTAAAATCTCAGAATGAGGAGATATGGTCCATAGTGTTGTCATGTGCTTCCAAAGAATGGTCCTGTGGCATAATGGCTGTCAAAAAAGATAGTCCTCTATTTGGAGATGTCCTCTGCTTGGAAGAACTGTTCAAACCATAGCAACGGAAAGCAGGGGCCTTGAGGGTGCCCCTCCATCGTCATAACTGGGACAGTGAGCAGGATACAGGTCACAGTGACCCCCATTAGGATGTGCTGCCCTGTGTTCCTACGTAAAATTATGAGTAGCCATTTCAAAATTTGCACTTATTAGTACATGCATTTTTTGAGTAAGGTTGTGTCCTCTTTTGATCTCTTGCTCACAACCGACTTTGTTTGTTTGTGTATTTTTAAATTTGCAAAGTGCTATGCACTGGAAGTGCCTACCCTATTGGCTAGATAGGTTAGATCTGCAGCAATTAGCAGGCAATAATGTTTAGCAACTTGCTACCAAAAGCTGCATCTGCTAATTTCTAGATATCAGGGTCCTGTTAAAGGAACAGGAGGCCAGATTTTTCCCATCCAATTGGCAATCCAAGGAGAGGTTTTTTTTGGGGGGGGGGTCATTTCACCTTTGCTCTTCTCAATGAGTGGGAAAAGGAGGGTGTACACAATTTAAAATGTACATAGCATTGTGAGGAGAAAAAGGCCTTTCCCCCTCCCCAGACTCTGTCACATGCATGCTAGAAGAGTGGTGGTTGATGGTTTCCCATGTCAGTGGATCAGTGAAGATACTGTGAGTTTTAGTCTGAACAGACAAAGACTTATCCAAAGTGATGAACCTATCTTGGGGACAGGAGGCAGATACTTGGATAGCCGCTTGTCAGTTCAGACTAACACCCAGAGCAGATTCACATGACATGGGGCCACCAGTTGCCACCACTTTATTGTTTTCAAAGTACTTTGCTTGCATTTCTTTGCTGTAATCCTTACAGACACACATTGCAGATGAGTGGCTGAAAGAAAGCAACTTACTTTAAGGGCACATAACGACAAAGGTGAGGTTCAAACATGGGAATTCCTGATTCAAAGTTCAGTTACTTTGCCATTGTACTTAACTAGCTCTGTTTTAAATAAAATAGGGAAACATATATACTTGTACCCATTTACATAGGCCATGTTAACCCAGACGCTAGGATCATTTGGTACACAGGTCACCCTTTACTAAACTGTGTGCCCCAGTGACTCAAAGCAAACCAGACTGAAATGAAAGCCTTACTGTGCAATCTTACGTAACTTTATTCAGAATCAAGTCCCCATTGTATTCAGTGGGGCTTACTTCCAGGTCTGAGCGTAGCCTTGAATGCATTATGTGTATCTTTTGAGAGCAATATTGACATTTGAATATCACAATCTAGTGTGACCTGGTGCGGTAAATTTACTTGTGCAAGATTTGCTGGATTGGATTCAAAATTAGTTATACTTAAAATTGGTCTATTAGAATAAAGAAAACCTAAAACATGTCAATTGAAATGACCCAGGTTTGAGGGCAAAATGCAAGGAAGAAAGCCATCTGTCAGATTCAGGAGAGGATTGAGAGCATTCCCACAGGGGACAGGAAGGACACCCACAAGTGTTTCTGCTTTCAAAGACACTCGTTCACTCCCGTTTCTGCAAGATATTTGTGTGCTGCTTCTGAAGATTAGACACAAGACCACTTGATAGCAGCCTCAAGGAATACAAATCAGATAAACTGATATCTTATTCAGAGCTTGGAAGGAATGCATTGTAAACAACAAACTGCTTGTAAGCAAGTTCTCCCTCTTCCCCTGCGTGAAGGTATAACTATGTTAACCATCGTAACTTAGCAAGACATAACTTTTGCAGTGTAACTGTAACTACTGCATAGAATAATCATTGCTTAACAAAATATGACATTACTCAATCAGCAGTATAACTGTAACTTTTAGTTAATGCCTTGAGACATGAGGATGTAGCCTTGCTAAAATGCGGAGGAGGAATATCGCAAGGTTCAAATGCTGGCTCATGGTGTTGCCTTATGAGTACTGAAGTGAAGACATGGTGAACAGGGAAATGTATTCTGTTCCTCAGGAGGGTTTAGGGTTCCTCCAGATATCTGCAAAACCTTTGAATTTGGCAGGAGTTACAGCTGTACTTACTGGGATTTTTCCCAGTATCCATACCGCATTCTTCCTGCCTCAGTATTTTTCTTGTGAATTTCCAGTATTAGCCTCAATGTTTTATTCCCACTGCTGATTTTTGTGTGTGTTCATTTGTTTTCATGCCAAGAGTTTCCAATATTTGCTGAGGCAAATGTCACACATCTGTATCCATTGTGTTGGTTTCTCCTGCTATATTTTTGGGCAGTCCCACTGATGAGGTTTTGAATGGGGATGTGACCTTTACCGTGGGTCTTTTCAGCTGCCCTTCATTTCTTCATTACATTTCCAGTTAGTGGATTGAATGTCCCTGTCCCGTGCCTCTTAGAGGTATAGTGATAAATTGGTACAGACTGAGATTACTTTAACATTATGACTGTATAAAAAAAACCCCTAACTTAACTAAACTAAATAACTAGACATAGGCCATCTCCGCACAGGGTGAGGGAATTGCCCCGTGATGCTACTCACCAGACTTTTGGGCTCCCCGGTCTGGTCCACGCTGCTCCAGAGCAGTGCGTGGCCACCGCTCCGCACTGCTCCGGGGACAAAAATGGCAGCTTCCGGTTGGTTGAGGCTCTTGACCAACCGCTGAAGCTCGCCAGCCTAAAGCCTGCCCCCGGCAGATCGCAGGCTCGCACCAATGTGAGCCTGCGAATCTGTATAAGGGAGCAGGCTGGCACTGGCACGCTCCGTGCTTTTGAAAAACCTCAAGAAACAGGTTTTTCAAAAGCACGCTGGACGACCACTTGGGGTCGTTCTGGAGTGGGCTGGGGTGCGGATCTACGTTAAGTGGGTCTGACTCAGTCCGCTCCCAGGTGCAGACGTCCTCCCTGGAAATGGCCATAGAAAATGGAAATAGGTTGGCATCCTGTTCAGAAGTTACAAGTTTGTAAGGTGGCTTATGATCTTGTAACTTTGGAGATTCACGTTAATAATAATTACTGAATGTGACCCCCACAGCTTATCTTATCAGTCTGGCAGTGCCCTAACCAAAGAGCTTCCATGGTGCTGCAGATTGGGGCCCTGGGAAGTGACCTCTGGAGCACTCTCCCAGCCATGAGCCACATTGAAAGAATCAGTTGCAATAGGACTCTAAGGGGTCTCTGCAGCTATCTGTTCTCAATGAACCCCACAACTGAGAGAACACTACAAATGCCACTTCCCAGTGCCCTGGTCTGAAGTGCATTGGAAGCTCTTTTGTTGGGGCACTGCCAGACTGACAAGGTAGGTTTGGGCAGAGGTGGCATTGTAAAATGTAACCATGATGATGGAGCTGTGTTGTTGCTGCATTTGGCAATGCAAGATTTCAACTACAATTCATGAGGGGTTACAATAATTGAAGATTTCTTCTCCCTGCTTCTTTTTAGAATTACAGTGCTAAAATTGTATCCCTTAACATCACTTTAGCACTATGACTATATAAAAAACTACTGGGCGAGAAGCGCATGAGGGGAGGTAAAGAGTGGTTGAAAAGAAAAGAGTAGATCTACAGTAGCCCCACAACCAGCCAAAAACCAAGGCCAAAAGCCATGTATATTTAAGAGATGATAGGGTTCAGGAGAGGAAATAATGATTACAAGACATGAAAAAAAACAGAAAGAGAATTCCCTGACATTTCCTGAAACAATTTGCTTGTCTGGAGGAGCTGACATTACTATTAAAAATATGTATATAATAATTTCAGTTACTTTTGAAAAATGGGCTACTAAAGAGTTAAAAACTACTACAATGGTAGTCCACTACTTTTTGAATCTTGGAACAATAATTGTAACAACGTAGTTTTATAATGTAACTTTTCAACTGCTGGTCTTACTTCAAATTCATGTTGGTGGTTTAAAAAAAAGCAAACATTAAAATCATGGAAGCCAGTGTGGTGTAGTGGTTTGAGAGATGAACTCAGGCTCTGAGAGATCCAGCTTTGAATCTTGACCTAGCCATGGAAATCCACTGCGTGGCTGTGGGGAAATCACACTCTCTCAGCTTCAAAGGAAAGGAATGACAAACCTCCTGTGAATAAATCCCGCCAAGAAAAACCTATGACAGGATCATCATAAGTTGGAGTTGACTTGACGACACATAACAATGACAATTTAAACCACAAACAAAACTTCATCACTCAGTCTGAGTTAATTGGAAGTTTACATATTTCTGATCCAACTTTTTTTTACTTTACTTCTCTTGATTTGTGTGTGTGTGTGTGTGTGTGTGTGTGTGTTTAAAAGTCACCCTTGTGATATTTTAAATTGCTGGTTTATGTAGACAGTTTTAAGAGCTCATAATGATGTTGTTGTTGTGTGCCTCCCAAGTTGTTTCTGACTTATGGTGACCCTAAGACGAACCTATCACTGAGGCTGAGAGAATGGGACTTGCCCAAGGTCACCCAGTGGGTGACTGAGTGGGGTGACTTTCCATGGCCGAGTGGAGAGTCTAACCCTGGTCTCCAGGGTCATAGTCCAATGCTCAAATCTCTACCATGCTGGCTATGTTTATCATATTGCACTGCTGTAAATCATTAGCTCTATGGATGGTATATATTTGGAGAGACCTATGCATTGAAGCCAAATCTTTAAAGAAGAATGGCAGTTCCTCACATTGGTTTGTCTAGTCTTGGGTTTATCTGATGCACATGTTACCGTAGTTCTATAGAAGGTAGGAAGCTGCTGCTTTCTTTCACACCTACTTACTCTGATTATTCAAATGCACCCATGGCAGTAATTGTTGGCAAATGATGTGCATATAAACCCTGCTTCAGGGACAAGAATGAGCTTTTAAAAAATCAGCCTATTTCCACTGACCTGTCATGTCTACAGAACAGGATTTTGGTTCCCCTGTGTAAGATATGAGTTTCAGGATCATTGGATGCCCTGAAGTCTGGCAAAGGCAAAGAATTTGCAGAAGGTAGAATTATAAATCTCCCAACTTGTCTAAATCCACAATACTGATTCCAGAAACTAAATTTCTCCTAGAGTTCAGAATCAAAGAAGGAGATGAGCAGAGAAAGGGTGACAGAGGGAGTAGGACATGAGAATATTATAAATATAATCCAGAGTGTGGAAAAGTTCCTTTTTTCATCTACACTTCTTAGAATCTTTCATCCATAGCCATGCTGTCTGGAGTTCTGGCAGTGTATTTCAAGCTTTGGAATATGTGTGGAGGGAAGGGGCCTAGAGATTTGAGGAAAACAGAGGGACATGCAAAGGTATTGTTCCCCTGAACTGAAATTCTTTCCACTTCTCTTTATATTTCTAGACTTCTCAGCGGTCTGACATGAAGGCTGGAACAATGTTTATACAAAAGAATGAAAATAAAAGTGTTATTTTCAATCATGCATGCCACTTTGATTTCTTTCTACTACGTTACTGGATTCTGGTTGTGCAATTTGATAGCACTGATGGAGATTGCTGCATATGACCTCTTTGTGCTAGTCCTTCCAATAAAGATGTGGATGCCACCATCAAACCAGCAGAGAGGAAATCTGCTGAATGAATGAGAAATCAGACAGTAAGATATACCTGCTGTGAGCCAGATGCCCCTAATTTTCAGAGCATGCTCCTATTCCAGAACATCCTTACTCCATAAAACATGTTTAGATTCCATTCATTTCTGAGATCTTCAAAGATTTTGCATCTACCCAAATAAAATTTGACCTGGCCACCTAAAGGTGCCACTGTGTACTAAAGGGGTGAGAAATGTTTGGCCCTTTCAATACTGTTCAGCTGCTATTTCCAGCATTCTTCCCAATGGCTGTGCTGCCTACGGCTGTTAGGAGCTGCATTCCAGCAATATCTGGAGGGCCACATTTGTTAGTGTTAGCAACCTTTGCATGCCTGTACTCACTAACTGCTAGTTTGCATGTGTTTAGGCATAGCATATATTTATGGTAACTTCTCATTTGTTCAGTCCCCTCCCCCCCAATACAATCTCTGCTCCTGCGTCACTCTGATCTGAAGCCATTTTCCCCTTCTCTCTGGGTGCTTTTTTAGACCATATATTTGAGTATGCACAAATAATTTGTAAGTTGATCTACTGCATATGTTTTACAAAGAAGCCTAAAGTTGCTTCTCTCTCTGCTGTGACATGGATGAGCAGAAGTGGGACTGGTTGTTGTTCAGGTTCTACCATCCAAATTTTGATTACTTTATTAAAGAGATCCACTGCTAATTGTGATATTTTCCAACGGCACTATACCCACCTTTGGTCTAGTACATGCTATAATTGTTACTCATCATCCTCAGAACTCAGTGATGACAAAGGCTTATGTTGAGGCCTTTGTAAACAGACAAAAAACCTTGTAAGCTAGATATTTTGAAAACATTTACTTGTTTATTCAAGGAAGTAAGAAGTTAGCTCATTTTGTTATTTGTTCAATTAGTGTCCTATCTGCAATCATCCTATCTGCAATCATCCAGAAAGCTTTTGAATTTCGCAACAGTTCCATGAGGTAGGGTAGGCATGCTGTCCCTGTACAAATGAGAACCTGAAAGCTTTAAACTGGTAGGTACAGAGCCTTTCTGTTGCATATATTATTGAAGTGATTTAAAGCCACTGAAAACCAGGATGGCAGGAACTCTGAGCCAGTTAGCTGCGGAGGCTTGTAAAGTCATAGACCCTTTCTGCACCATACCTCAATAATGCATTCTTCTGTTACAATCCCAGCATTGCCATTCTTGTAATGGTGTCAGGGTAGGAATGCTCTGTAACATGCACTTTAGCCTTAAGTGGATGAGTAGCGATATTGCCACTGGTGTTCCTTCCACACCACAGTGGCATTGGCCAGTCTTTTTCTCTGCCTTTTCCCTACCCCACAGCTCCTGATTGGTCTTTTTCTTTTCTTTTCTTTTTTTTGTAAACCATACTAGCACAGCCACATTGTAATGGCATGACACGCCAGTACACTATTTTAAATTTTTGTGCTATAGTGCTTAAAAATGTATTAAAAAAGTAAAGTTTTAACTCAGAGGAGAAATTTAAAATAACCATGGAGAGGTGATAGATTTTGAAGTTACCACGCCGTGGGAGTCTCTGAGGAAGGGAGAACCTGGGCATGCCCGCACCTGTCCACTCCTGGATGCCTGATGACAGGAAGGGTTATCAAGAGCTATTACGGTACTGCACTGAGCTGGTTAACAGGATTGAAGTACCAAAGGATGCTTTTAATGGATTTTTTCTGGAAATGATATAAGGTGGTTTTGCAATGCTTGGGGATAGAATAGTAGCTGGGTAGCAATGATGTCGTGTGGTACCATGACTCCTGGACCAGTAATAACCAATTGCTTTTGTGGGATCGTGACATCGTGTGGAAATGGCCACAGGAGTTACTCACTACTGTACAGCAAAGCTCAGTTGGTTAGCTTTACAGTTAGGCCAATAGTGGGCAACTACTTTCGGGCTGATGGTTGAATTCAGTTTCAGAGAAGTTCTTGGAGTGGTGCATTCTAGTCGAGAGAGTGGGACCAAAATCAAAAGAGTGAGTCCTAAAATACAAGCCCTTTAGAAAGCTTAACGTTCTTATGCCAATAATTAAGCTTTTGTAATAGTATGCCTTCAAGTCATTTCTGAACTATGGCAACCCTACAGCGAATGTTATCAGAGGGTTTTCTCTTGGCAAGATTTGTTTAGAGGGGTTTCCTTTGCCTCCTTCTGAGGCTGAGAGAGTGTGACTTGCCCAAGTCACCCAACTGGTTTCCATGGTCACTTAGGGATTCAAGCCCTGTTCTCCCCATCTTCTAGTCCAACACTCAAACCACTACACTGGCTCCCTAGGAGATGCATTTCATCCTTGCAGAAGCAGGGATGGAGAACCATGGTGGCGAGAACCAAACAAATGCTGGGAAACTACCAACAAATGTGTCATAGACAAGGGCATGAGATCGATCAGACTGAGTCTCCAGGAGGACTGCATCCCTAGGGCCTGAGGTTCCCCATCCCCTACTAGACAAAGTGAGTATACTCTCCAGATTTTCATGGAAGAAAAGTGGGATATATGTGGTCAAAGAATGTCAGAGTGCAGTCAAGATGGCAAAAAGTCTTAATGGAGAAGAATGGGCAAGCTAGGAGAGACGGCAGCAGTTTGTTTTTGCCTGAGCCTACAGGGAAGAGCAAGATTCCGTCTTTCCCCTCTTGAGTTAATGGAGTACAAACTACATTAGCACGTTGAACTCAATTTTCAGCAATGGAAGTAACCTGGGAACAAAGGGGTAGTGGGAGGAGGAGACGGAAACAGGGACATTTTAAAAGCAGATGAAAAAGTGAGGTGACAGATAATTAATCGAGACTCTCCTGCCAAATCAAGACAGTTGAAGATACGAGTGAGGTGGCCCAGATTTAGGGACATCACCCAAAAGAAACAAATTGTCAACTGCTTTATTCCCATGTGGTAGTTGTGTTTATCCCCTCCAATTAGACAGGATACCTGCCAAATGATTTTATGACATCAAAACCCTTCATTGTTAATCCCTGTTAACCAAGCATATTTTAGACTTCTACTTGTAATTCCATAAAGTTGTGTAGAAAGGCTGCAGGGCCATTTTTCAATGCTCCACAGAGCTGTGCAATCATGAAACCAGTCCACAAAGAATGGATCAAAGTCAAGGAAGCTTTGCAACTCAACAAAGTGAAAACACCACTGTTCCCTTTATCATAGAATCATAGAGTTAAAAGAGGCCCTATTGGCCATCAGGCCCACTGCTCAATGGAGGAACTCCAGCTATAGCATCCCCAGAAGCTGGCTGTCCAGCCACTTCTTGAAGACATCCAGAGAAGGAGATCCTTCTAAGGCTAGTGATTCCATTGCTGCTCTTACGGTCAAGGAATTGCTTCTAACGTTCAGCTGAAATCTGCCCTCCTGTAACTTAAAATCACTAGACCTATTTCTACCCTCTGAGGCAGCAGAGAGCAAGCCAGCAGCCTCCTCTTTGCGGTTAGCTTAAGGTATTTAGAGTGCAATCATGTCACCCCTCAGTTATCTGTCCATTGTAAGTTACCCAGGGCTTTTCAAAATCTTTGGGATTTCTAGTACAATGATTATGGGATTAGTGGCTTATGTCCTTAGTCTGGCTGAAAAACAATACATGTCAGTTTTTACATAATTTGCACACATGCTTGCAAAAACAAAGCCCTGCCCTGTTAAAAAGAAAGAAAATGTAAATTTTAATATGAAAATCAACATTCCTATTGGATTTAGCCCAAGTTTCAGTCCTTTTGATAAGTAGGGTTGCCAAAATGCACACCTGGAGATTCATGAGTGGCCCTGTTGGAAGCTGGATATAAAGATAAGAGTATATACTTCAGAGCTGGAGAAACCATGGTCCTTTTGATTTTTTTTTTGACTACAACTCTGACCATTCCTTATCTTTGAGCATGTTGGCTGGGGCTTCTGAGAGCTGAGATCCAAAACATCTGTGGTCCATTCATACTATATAATTAGAGCACGATTCTTCCATTTCAACTGCCATGGCTGCATCTGTAGACGTGTTGGACTACACCTGCCAGCTTCCCCAGCTCATGGCTGGGGATAGTGGGAGTCATAGTCTAACACATCCTGAGGGCTGCCAGGTGGTGGTGGGGAACTGTTCTAGAGGAAAGAACAACATTCACTGAGACAACTGCTTCCCTCTCTTAAGGGACAGAGTCTGATACTCCATGAATATGGTTGGCATTCCCTTCTCCCTGTTCCTCATGGGCAGAGCTGGTTCTGTCTTTTCAAACTTCCTCACGCCTCTGGCCAGGTAGCAATCACCACCATATGTTTCACTGCTTTCAGAGATCCCTTCTCCTGTCTTTTCCTAACTCCAAGAAGTGAGCCTCAAAGCAACTCCCAAGATGCCAAATTGCCTTTCAGCACCATCATTGCTACTTATCTCCCTCCATCAGCAAGTTCACCTTGAATGGAAACAGGGCTCAAAGTGGATAAAATCAAGAAGGCAACTTTAAAAAAAAGCTCTAGCACTACATCAGACCTCCCACCAGCCAGCACTTGCGGCTTGTTTGTTCCAGACACTGCAACTCACCTTTCCATCAGTTGTTGTAGCCTTTCCTCTCTCTCTCTCTGGCTTGCCTGAGGTTTTTCCCCCCTCTCCGGTTTCTTCCGTCACCACTCATATGTCAGTCTGGCTGTGCGCACTTGGTTGTTCTTCCTGCAAGTCTGTTTCCCTCTCTTCTTTCCCACTCTACCTCCTTTTGCTGACTCTCTCAGGAAATTAAAGATAATCCTCCCCCATCTCTTTTCTTGCTGCTGGATTCCCTGTTTAACATTCTCTGCATGTACTCGTGCTGATTCAAAACAGGATTAGACATTCTGTTGCTTTGATGTCAGTTGGGATTTGCACTTGAGGCAAAGTGGTGATGTATGTGTGTGTGTGCGTGTGTTATGGGGAGGCTTGCATGTGTGGAGAGAACTGTCTGTTAATGAGCCCTCCAGGTTCCACACACACACACACACACACACACACACTTCCACCAGTTGACAAAGCAAAGGTCAAAATCATTCCTCAGAAGCACACATAACAACTTTGGTCAAATATCTTTAAATTTTGTCTATGTGAGGAGAGACCAGAGGGGTGCAGGACGTGCAGGCTGGAGACACCCACCTGGACTGCTTGACAAGAGATTATGTCTCCCCTGCCCCAAATGTTTGTTCTTCTGTTAGCAGCTGACAACCGAGCCATATCACTTCTCTGCCCCCTCCCCCTCATGAAGCACTGTAAAGGCTTATGGAATTGACTCTTGTTAGGCAAAGAGGAATAATTGGGGGGAAAAATGACTTGTTAGACTGTCCGTAAGTATTATAACATAAAAGACACCATGCTGTGGGGAGGAAACAAATCGCTGGTGTCAGGTTCAATAGGCAAAGAGCTGTTCATTGACATCCCCGTGGCGAACAAAGGCTTGGAGTTATCGTGGCTGAGCCGACTGCTCTGAGCTATATGGAGATATCATGTATCATCACTCCCTGAGTGAGGCTCACAGAAAGCAACAAAGAGCAATGAATGCATGGGGACTCGTTAGTCTTATACATTCTATCCCATTTCCAGTATCATTTTGTAATTGCTTTCACTAAGAACCCAAACATTTGGCCATTAGTTACCTTGCATACATATGACTCCTTGCCTGGGACTCCCCATGGTTATTTAGAAATATTCTTATATTATGCTCACTTTTAGCAAGATATTTTTCATGGACCAAGCTGGGCCAGCTCTACCGTTAGGGAGGGTGAGGCTACTGCCCTTCCTTCCCCCTGTTGAAGGAGAGAGTTGTATTACCATACACTCTCTTCTGCACCCTGTAAACTAGCCGGCTGCCTTAGGTGTGGTGGAGGATACCCACCAACCACTGGTTTTAAAGTAAAGTTAAAGTGCTTGTGCAGTTGCCTTCTGTATGTGGAAGAGAGGCAGCTCCCATTTTGTCCATTGTGTCAAGCAGGCAGCAATTACCCTGGTTCTGCCTATTCTCCATTGTGAAACTCTCTGAGCTGGTCTTGGGAATGTACGAAGTCCCGCTGGATAAATAAAACCGAATTGTGAGTCACTGTTTCTCCTTTATATATACACATACCATCTGGAATCTAGCCCTGGGATTAGCTGATAGCTGCTTCTCTCTGTGTTTCCTGAGACGTACACACAAGCTTTGTCGGAACAAGCCTTTATAAAATAATTTCAGGTGGACACTCCGTAGTTTCCTGAGATGCACACACAAGCTTACTCAGAAGAAACTTTGATAAAATAATCCCAGGTGGACACTCTTTACATAAAAGACCTTCTGTAGTGGGATTATTGAGGACTTATTTAATGCCAGTAAAATGCAGGGTATATCTAAGAGGTAAGCCTCTCCTTTGCTTCCCTGGTACCCATTTATCATATTTGGAAACAGACATCTCCCATTCCTTATGGTGCAGAGCACCACAAGTCCAGCTGTTAAACATGCAGCAAGAATACTTCTTGTAAAAATCAGGAATGGGTCCTTCATGGTGCTGTTGATGTGACCAAAAGAAGCCCAGTGGCCTCTGGGTACAACCTGTCAGACTGTGGGCCAAGGCAGGGCTTATTTCAGTGCTAAAAACAGTCATGCGATGGGGACTTACAACAATTGTCTTCTCTCATTCAGTGACTAATTCTGACCGACGGGGCCAGCTCTTCTCAGTAATGTGAGCTGTCACAGATATTTTGAGATGGTGTCAACCCAGTCAGTGGCAGGTGACATTATTATTGTTCCAGGCATCTTATCAGGCAAGTTTGTGTGTGTGCACAGTCTCCAAGGTCTGTGCTCATTGCAGGTGGATTCTGGCAAACTTTGAAATTAGATGCATACATCTGTTTTTGCCCAGAGCTCTTTGCTGAGGGGACTGGCCTATTTCCAGGAATCTTTCCTGTTCCTCTAGATTAGAGGCTGATTTGCAGCTAGCTCACAATGAGTAGGAATCACCAGCATTCCTCAACCTGGTGCCTTCCAGGTGTATGATTCACAGACCTGTCCAGCCAACTATATCCAATATGCTAAGGGGTTCCATATTGGGGAAAATGTGCATCCTCAATATTTATGCATATGAGTATTTCTGCACCAGGTAACTACACATCCCAGCAAGCTCGAAGTGGATACTTTGAACACTTATTTTCATCAGCCCAATAGTAACCATCTTGTTGCTCTACAGAAAGAAGACATAATGGCCAGGCCAGATTTTTAAACATTGTCTTGTCCCTCGCCTTTTCATATTTGCCCCATCATGTCTTATCCTAGCATCACTTTTGTAATCCATCTCTAATTTTTAGTTTTACTTATGGATCACCTGGTTATTTTCTTCTTTTATCTTGTGTCTCACATCATTTCAGTTCCTAGTTTCCTTTTGTCAGTTCTTTTTAGGCGAATGAGTGCTTTATGTCTGCCTGACACTATGGAGGATTAGAGGAGACAAAATAGTTTCCTTTGTTTTATTAATGTTTGTGGTTTATTCTGTTTTTGTTAGATTTTTTAAAAAACTTGCTTCTCATAGACTGGCAAAAGAAAAGAAAAAGAAAAAAGATTCTTTATAGTTCAAGTCCTGGACTTTGTACCTCCATTTGTAACAAGCAACAGCAACAAAAAGTAAATTCAGTTGTAAATATTTTCTGAATAAACTGTAATTTTGATATATTTTTTACACCAAGTCAAATTATTCCTAATGATTTTTATGCTTTGAAAGTAACAAAGTAATTTTAATCTGGCAATGGTACTTCTTGTTGTGTGCCTTTAAGTTGTTTCCAACTTGTGGAGACCTTTATGATGAACCTGTCCCAGGGTGTTCTTGGCAAGATTCATTCAAGGGGGGTTGCCTTTGCCTTTCTCTGAGGCTGAGAGAATGTGACTTGTCCCAAGTCACTCAGTGGGCTTTCTATGTCTGGATGGGGATTTGAACCCTGGTCTCCAGAACTGTAGTCCAACAGCAAAACTACCATATCATGCTGGCTTCTGGAAATGGTCCTACTATTCGTTTTCCTCCCTAATTTTTCTGCAAAATTTCAGGGTTTTCTTTCCTTAAAAAGGGGGAAAGAATGACTTCCCCCCATAGTTTCAAAATATCTGAAAATTTTACTTCTTTAGTGCTTATGTTTCTGACCTTCCTTCTGGTGTTGGCCTTATTTCTTTCTTCCGTTCTACCCCTTTATATTTCCCCCTTGCCACACAAACGGCTCCCTTGTTTCTGTTTGCCTTTATTCTTCAGGTCATCTTTAAGTATTGACATAATCTTTAGTTAATGGACATAATGTCCCTGGTGTGTAAGTTCTACATGCAATAAGAGAGGAAAGACGTATGGGAGCGAGCCATGATTTTGCTTGCTTCTCTACAGCTTGTGTGGGGTTTTGTACATTGCCTGGGGTTATCCATGAAACTCCCCTCCATCTACCTCCTGCAAAAAAGAAGTAGATAAAGGACATTTTCACACTACATTGTTATAGTGCTATTATTCCACTTTCAACATCCTATGGAATCCTGGAGTTTGCAGTTTCGAGAGGGGCCTCTGGCCCCTCCCGTAACTGGAAACTGTAGGATTCCATAGGATGTTGAAAATGGAATAATAGTGCTATAACATTGTAGTGCGGAAAGACCCATAGTTTGCTCCAGAGGTCAATGGGAGTTATTTTTTGGTCTAGAAACCTCAATATCCCCTAGCACAGACCATGCTGTATAGGGGGTTCTTGGAGCTGTAGGCCAAAAAAGTAACTCTCTCAAGCTCTGGCATGCTCACTTCTGTCTTCTGAATCACATATGGAATAGCTATTTTGCCAGAAAAATAAATAGATGTAACGATGTTAGCAGGATGTTGGGATGCTAGCAAGGGCCATTCATGGACTGAGCAGGGCCCACCTCCTCCCCACCATTTTGGGGTGCAGTGTGCCCCGCTGCTTGAACTACCACTGGAGGTTAGCATCTTTTTCATTTTCCCTCCCTCATTAACATGTTTAGCTTTTGAGTGAAACAACCTAACACAGCTCACAATTCAAGCAGTCAAGTGATTTGATAACATCCAGCTTGTGATTCATGCCAGACAACGAGTGATCAGTTACTCCAGCAAGTCAGAACAAATTATCCTCAGCTATTGAGACAGTAAGACAGACTTAAGACAGAAGGTGCAAGTGTTCCATCTTAGAAGGAAAATGTACATTCTAGTAAAATGCGAATGGGTCCCCCTCTTTATTTGTAGCCTGTTGGAAAATGCTTCCCAACTAAGCATCCTCTTTAACCTTCCACCCCCTCACCCATGTGCTATTAGAGCAGTGGGGCTTTAGACAGTAAGGGTTTCCTACATGCTTTACCCTGTACTTGCTGTCTCTGGAACTTTTCGCATTTGCTCACCCACCCATTGTGGGGATGTATCTAAGCATCCACACCATGAGACCAGAGGATCTTCCAGGTGTGTTTGCACCCTCCCCTCAGGATGGTGAGTACAGACTCTTCAAAGCTCCTTTCCTCTTCTTGAAACTTCCTTGCAGTTAGCCAGGGCTTAGGCACTGCATGTATATATGTTTGAATGTGCCTTTAAATGTAACTAGGACATTTTTTAGCTATGAAACTTGCATAGTGCTTGCTTGCCTTACTTTGCTAAAACCAGTCTTGGAGAGAGCCAAGAGATGCAGCACTTCCACTTGTAAACTCTGCTAAAAGAGGCTGAATCTTTATTGAACCAGTCTTTATCTTTCTCAGAAAAGGGACTTGGAATCTATTTCTAATTCAACGTAACCATTTTCAGTCAATGGAACAAGGGTTTTTTTTAAAAGACACTGAAGCCAAAATGAAGTGTAAAGGAAGATAAAAGGACAAAATGGAACTGTTAACCAAAGTGATAAAAAGGCCAAACCCTTTCTCTCTCTCTGAAACACACATGCAAACACACAAAATGGTGTTTGATTTGAAACTCTAAGGGCTATGCTGCAATCCACATTTACCAAATAGTGGCCGAGATCCCACATCTGTGCTTAGCTCCACATGCATAGTTTTGTGTCCTCCCACTGCCCAGTGGCTGCCAACCCCTGGGAGGGGCCCCTGTTACTGTCACTTAGTGGTGGGGAGGGGAGGGAGCGGGAGGGAATTCAGACCATAGAGAAGCAGCCGGTCTTGGCTTGGTGGAAGGAAAAGGAGAGGGCCCTCTCAAATGCAGTGCACCCACCTTTTTCTTCCCCTGGGAGATCAGAGGAGACAGACCTTCACAGTCTGATTCTCCTTCCTCCCTTCCGTATTAGAAGGCAACAGCAGCAGGGGTCTCTTCTAGGGCATGACAGCTGCTGGTTGGTAGGAGGTTTTTGGAAGGAACACAAGGACAAGTGAATAGCTCCCTGTGCCCCATCCAGAAAGGCACTTATGGATGTGGCAAGTCACTAACAGGATCTAACTAACAGTAGGCCCCACTGAAGTGGGAATCAAGATGTGGAATGGGGGAGAAAGATGGAATGTAAAGAAAGGCTTGGATGAAAAAGTCTGCAGCCGTGGATGGAAAACATTGGAATCTCTTGGACTGATGAAAATCCATGCTGGTAGATCTGTCCAATAATTCACTCTTGTCTGCCAGTAACTATGTTACAACAGTTGGGGCTGGGAGACTATTCTGTTTCCTCCAGACAGTATATGGAGACTTGATTACATCTTGAAATGAGCCCCATCCATCATCACAGGGAAAAGCAGATTACCCACGACATCTCAGACACATGTGATCGTCTTTCTAGGTATTCTAATTAATAAAACAGTCCCCAGTTTATTTACCAGCCAGGACTTGAGTTATGAGTGAGTGTAAATTAAGCAAGGATTAGCTTATTTTCTTCGGTTCTTTTCTCATTTTAACAGACAAATGATCCATGGACAGGAAGAGGCCAATCTCTGGCAGAGCACACGCCACCTCCAGTCTTACCTGGTTGGGCTGGCTGGCTCTTGAGTGTCTTTTCCATACTGTATTTACGGTGCAAGAAATAAATACCTATTGACAGTTAAACACAGTCTGCACATCTTATCTCAAGGCACATCAGAGCTATGAAGAGATTGCATTTCCTCAGCCCTCTGGGGAACGGGAATAGTTTTTCTATAGGAAAATCCAACACTTTCCCCAGTTAGCCCATTTGTTATTACTGCAAGCATTGTGTTAGAAAGTTGTCATGCTTGGGCAACTATTTGTTATTGTTTGTGAAGTGATTAGTTGCATGAAACAACAGCTTAATATCCCTTTTGTCTTGTGTCCCACTATTTTCTATACTTCTAAAATCCACCCCCTCCTTCCTGTGTCAGTTTTCCAATGAGTCTTTGGAAGCTTTGTTTTTCTTTCCTCTCCCTTACCCACACAACTTTTGGCATGGAAATGTTCATTGGAACCAGTTCTTTTATTTTTAAAAATGTCTTCATTAGAATTTTTAGCTTTCCAATATCTGTCCATTAGTAATAATTGAAAATAATGAATACTTCTATTTTAAGATCATTCAGAAATCAAGTAATCCTAAAATTTAATATTTAAACATTAAAATTAATAATTTAACACATCCATTATCCATTGTTCTGATACCATTACTCTGATACCTTTATAAACCCAATATAAAACTTCATATCCTTTGTTAAATCAGAAAATCTTTTCTCCTTTTAAATCTAACAGTAAAATATATTTCTTAATCATCTTCAGAACTTGAGTGAGAAAGAGAAACAATCCTACATCAACACCATTTAATGAAACAATTTAAACTGATTTTAATCTAAAATATACCTTAATCTTAACTCAAGGTTTTCTTCCTAAAAATTGGCAAAATATAAATTGCTGGTATCTTCCCCCATTCTCATCTGTGATCTCTTTCCTCATCACTGCGGCATTCCCGTTTATTATTTTTGTAGTTCCAGTGCTTTCAGTTATAATAACTTGATCTACATCTACATCTACTTGCTTACTGAATTCTTCCTTTTCATCTGATGTCAAGATTATGCAGTCTCTGCCATCTCCCTATTTATCTTGCTATTGTATGAGTTTAGGTTCCTCATCTGGTCACAATGTTGCATGATCTTCATTTTCCAAATCCATATTCTGAGATCTTTGATTCATCTCTTCCTTTTTATAGTCCTCAGATTGTTCGGAACAGTCATTGTCGTTTAGTGTCCCACCTCATCTCCAAGAGATTTTGACATGGGATTTAATGTTCCTTTTATTTCTGAGTTCACCATGCACAACTTGATAGAAAGCAAAATCTGCTGTGCATGGAGGGGTTGCCTCCCTTCTTTTCTTGAAACACAGACATTTCTCCATATCTACTATTATAGAGCCTGGCAAACAGCAACCAACCTTATGCTTTTTAGCGTTGTCCAATCCAATGCCTGCTCTTAACAAAACAAATACAATTTCACACAATGTTTCCATCTTGTAATCTGAAATTAATAAGTCTGAATTAATTAAATCCGATATATAAAACAATCAATAAATCTTTTAAATCTTTTTTTTACTACCCCTTGTGCTTGCTACAGATTTTGTTTTTCCAGTTCTAATTAAACATTCTGTCCTTCTTTCAAAAAGAAAAGAGCTCACCAAGGGAGAAGTATCACAGCTAGGTCCAAGATTCCTTTAATTCCAAATGTTAATAAGCAAAAATCTGAAAACTAGAAGCTCAGTAAACAAAGAGAAGTTTTGGGTTCATAGGCAGGTTTTATCCAGTCCTTCAAGCAAAGATGCAATGGTAGGATATGATGAGATCCCAGCTCCCCAACCCCTAGTTTTGCAAACTGCTTCTTGTGGTCTCTGTGGCAATGGCTGGGTTAAGGAGCCCTTGTAGGTATTCTGTTTGATCTTCCCTTGATCTTGGAAGATTATTGCCAACTGGAGCTTGCCTTCAGTTGGTGAAAAATTTGCTGTCACTGTGGAGTGCCACAGAGGGAAAGCTTCGACCCTCCAGCTGTCTCCTAGAAGTCTGATACCAGATGTTTTAGACTCCAAACGACAGAAGTCCCAGGCAGCATGGCAATGGTAAGGGATTATGGGAGTTGTGGTCCAAAAACATCTGGAAGGCTAAATGACCACCTCTGGCCTGATCTACACGTTTGAGTGGTACACTCCCTCTGGGGTAGTGCTTTACCATTTTGTGAATCCTAGGTGAATTCTTTAGTCATTTTTAAAAACAGCAACACATTGTTGAAGGCTGTGACCTCTCCTTTTCTTCTGTTGGAGTAAATATCTAGAAGAACACAATGACTCTGAGTTTTAGGCAGTAGAACATGGACACCAAACTGTCAGCCCTAAATGTTACACTGCAGCACCCATGTACCTCTTCTCAGTTGCAAAGCACCATTTAATTAATGAGAGGGAAGGGAGCTCTTAAACCAGGAATAGGAAATTGTGCTGTTCTCTGGATGGTGCTGGACTATAACTTCTTTTAAGCTTAGTCAGCAGAGCCAGGATGAAGACAGCTGAGAGTTGCAGTCCAGTGACATCTAGAAGATCACTAGTTAGCTATCACTTTCTTAAGCTTTCCCTTGCCACTTTCTTTCCCAGTAAAACCTTCTCCCCCTTGGTAGCAACCTTTTCCCCACCAGTGTTCTGGATGGTTGTGTATTTCATGAAGGGACCCATAGCCAGATAATTTGAGCCAAGGAGAACCCAATTGTCAGCAGGAATGGCCAGCACAGTTGCATGAAAATATATAGGTCAGGCTCAGTATCTGTAAATGCATTGTTAAATAAGACCCTTTATTCTCTACTAAGAAATAAGTACCGTACTTGCCGGTGTATAAGACGCACCCCTTTTATACACTGGCAAATACTATTTGCTGGCATATAAGATACGCTGGCGTATAGGACATACCCCATTTTCAAACAGTATTTTTCAGGGAAAAAAGTGAATCTTACGTGCCAGTAAATAGGGTATGTGTGCAGGAGGGGCAAGCACAGCCCTGTGAGTCCCATGGCTAGTCTGGCCCTATGACAGGAGGGGAGACCAGAGGCACATTTTCTATGGTTTGGCTTCCATGGTCCCTCTGTGGCTACAGGCCTGTGCAGTGCACACACTCTCTCTCTCTCTCTACTTAGGAGGAATTTTTTTGGAGAAAAATGAGTGGCATAGAAAAGGTTATGTATTCCTTTTCTTCTTGCATCTTTTTTCTATTTAAAAATCAAGAAGGAACTGTATCAGGCAGGTTAACATTATGTAGGGCTGTGACATAATATGATTATTGATCTTACTTGATACCTCTTAGCAACTGTATGACTTGGACATTTAAAAAAATGTTCTAATAGCTGTAAACTCTATACCTATATCTATATCTATATCTATCATGTATGTCTATACCTACTTATCTACCTCCATACACATATATACACTCATATACACACATATGTGTCTAGGTATTGTGTGTTTTAGAGACAATAGATCACATAGAAATCATGTGTCTCTCCAGGTATCATTGGAGTGCAGCTCACAACATCCCTCATCTTTGGCTGTGTTTGCTAGGGCTGCTGGGAGCTGCGGTTCAGCCACACAGTCCCTACTCTTGGCACAGACAAACAAAGCAGCAAATTCCTATACAACAGAGTCCATTCACAGAAAAAAACTTCACTTACCAGAAGACACTATGGGGGAGAGGGAACAGAATGAGGCAAAATTTAACAGCTGAAATCAAACAGTCACTCTTCCCCAGGTGGGCCGTGTGGCAATGAGTCTTTGTTTGCAGATAAAATGATCTGTTACCACACAGCAGGGAAAATTTCCTTTTCACTCTTCCCTTTTGCCAGTCTCAATTTATATGGCGGTTTCTCTGGGAGTGCAATTGACCAAATCCTGTCAAGCCAACTATACACAATAAGTCTTCCTTATGCTTCCCAGCATCTAGCAATTTTAAGGTATATGATTTCCAGTAAAAGAGAAATCAAATCTTTGTACAGCTTTTCATTATTACCAAGGGGGGAGAAGATAGAAGCACTTCATTATTGTCATTCAGATGAGGATATTATGAATCCACTTTCAGAAGGATACTGCTGAACAGGTAAGCCACAAATGGCACTGATATCCTATTTTGCTACATCCTGTCTAGCACAACACAGCAACTTTTAAAATTTTATTTTATTATATTTTATTCATACCATGCCCTTCTCCTGGCGTGGGATCCTATAAGAAAGGGGCTATACTTAAAGTTCATTAAACATTAAGGATAATTAAGATCCCAGCCTAACCCCAGTCCTTAGTCCAGGAATAGATGAGTAGGAGAGGATTACTCCTGAGGAAGCCTAGAAGTCCTATCTGTTCACAAGCAAAGAGGCCTGGAAGTGCTGGCAACAGCAACAGTTGTTGGCATCTCTGATACCAGTATCAGGGCCCTGTCTTGTGCTGGACCAATATTATTCTTTAAATTTAGAGAATTTGCTCACAGAGCAAAGAACCAAATCGTATTTGTGTTCTGGAGAGGTGTATATATACAGTATGGGAGTATTCCTTGTTGTTGTGGCAGCTGCTGTTGATAGGTGCTTTCTCTGTTTCTGTTTTTGAAGAGCTGCTTTACTAATATTGCTGCAGTTAATGGGGAGATGTGGAGTCACACAAATGTGATGTCTAATTTTACAGCAAGTAAATGGAATCGTTTATTGACTCCTAGAGTAGATGAATTGCTGACAGGAACATTAGATGTTGACAGTTCATCAATCTTTTGTTGTTTAAATGCCTTAGAGAGATATTGGCCTGGGTTTCACCTCTTCATTTTTTGTTTCCCTTCTCAGATTGTTGAGATTTGCTTAGGACTCAAAACTGTTTAATGATCAGAATGTCGCTAAGGGTTCTTCACTCCTTCCCCTCTCATTCCTCCAATGAGTTTCTTCTCTTTTATCTTAAGCTAAATCTACGATTAAAAAGCCAGAGGGAAAAAAAACCCTTCTGTACGCAATCAGGAACTCACATCTGGAAATCTTACAGGAACTATTCTGTTCCTTGTCTGGAACTGTCATACCCTGCTTCCAGAGCATGAACTCTGACTCAGGGTCTGAAGCAAAGGGCACACCAGAGGCTGAAACAGAAGGCATGCCAGGGCCTGCACTACAGAAAGAGGTTACAGTGCCGGAACCAGAACAGGGGACGGTGCCGGCTCCAACAGAGAGTCCTGCCTCTTCAGATATAGAGGAACACTTACCTCGACCCAGCTTTGCAGTGCACAGGCAGCAAAGAGAGAGCCAACATCGCTCTCTCAGGATTTATAGCCAACAACAATCAATCAAGTCTCAGCTGTGCTATGCTCGGGACCTATTTAGCTGGTGTCCTTCTCCTCCAGGAGTTGACAGAGCTTATCTGACCCGCTACCTTGCTGGATGCCTTGACAAATGCTCGATTGACCTTGGACACTTCTTTGCTTTGAAACCCTGCTGGACTTTGTTTATGTTGGACTTTATTTATGACTCCTTGCTTACTGCCTGGAAGTAAGTAACAAGCTGGGAGATATTCAGTTTGTTATGTTTGATTTATCAGCTGTGCCAGGTCTGAGATAGGACAGGAACAATATCTGAGTTTTAGTTATGGAAATGTGCCTCCTAGTGATTGTATGATACTATGTAGGCCCCTATCCTGTGTACTAAATAAATGACTGTGCCACCTAGTGACTGAAGTGCTTCTGCAGGCTACAGATATTTAAACAGATTAAAATTGATGTGTTTTTCAAAATTAAAAAATAACTCTGAGAAGCTCATACCTATATTAGTGTCAGTATCAGTGAAAGTTGAAACTGTGGCAGAGACAGACAGCTAGACAACCTTTTGTTATTACAAAAGGACAGGAGATGCATAGATTAATCCGACTGATTCTGCACAAATAGCCATGTTGTTGTTACCCTAAAAGGTAAAAGGGGACCTTGATGTCCATCAGCAGTGCCAGCATGTCCTTAGGATTTGGGGAATTATAGCTCAAAGGAGACCTGTGAGAGGATGGTAATGGCAGGATTTTTTCACCTGTGTATACCAGTACTAAATGTAGAGAGAACTAGAATTAACAGTTTAAAGAATCCTTTATTGGAAAGTAATAGACACACACAAGAAATCAGACACTATCAAGAACCATACAAGGCTATTGAAGGGAAAGGTGAGAAAGGTTGGATGGAGAGAGATTTTGGGTGAAAGGGGTGATATTTACCAGTCCTGAAGCAGAAGCTTGAAGTGGAGTGGCTCAAACGGGAGTTTGAGGGCAACACAGAGGAACGGGAGTCTGGGGTGCAGCATAACACCCAATGTGCTATGAATTATCCAGGTTGGAGTTGGTGTTTTTATATCTTATTTCCTGCCCTAAAGGAGGGTGCATGGAAAAAATGGTAATTGCTTTGCTGCAAGTGGACAAAAGGGGTCTGGAATGGGCTGATTGTCTTAACTTTAGGTGACAAAGCATTGGTGGGAGTCATGACAATCTCTTAATGTCTTGATTGGGTACGGTAAACAAGAAAGGATATGTTTATAGTAGGTGCTTGACTACTTCATCTGGGAAGTTTCATATTCTATTGTGTTTGGAGGTTGGGTTGTTGAGAGGATTATCCCATACTCATTAATGTCGGGGGTTTCCATCTAATCCTCTTGAATTTATGACCTGCCCATGCTGAGGTCATCCTGACCTAGCACATGCTTGCAGCCAGTGTCCTTCTACCACATGTTTTCCAGCCATAAGTGTCTATTATATTTCCCTCCAATTTTGCTGTCCAGCATGACAAGGGGTATATGGGCTTGTAACACTGTATGACTAGTGGCATGTTAATTATGACTGTGGGGACATCCCCTCAAGTCGCTAGTTGCTTGGAGTGTTTCCTTGGTTTTTGCATTTTAACATTTTTTCTGAGTTTATTGTAAGAGTACTGCATCACTGCAGTTAACAACTTTACCTGAGTCTCTAAGGATGCACTGAGGAGATCCTTTCTACTAACAAGTCCGCCTGGAATTACTTCAGGCTTCTGTTACTACCTTGCCCAGAGAGATGGGACAGCATCATTTAAACTAAGGCTACAGGTTCTACTTAGAATTAAATCCTGTTGAAGTCAATAGCATTTACCTCTATGGAGACGTGGATAAGATTGCATTAAAATCCCTTCTTTTAAGCTCCCCTGGGTATGAGTTTTGCCAAGACTGATTAGTGATTGTGTGTGTGTGTGTGTGTTTGTGGCGCTTGTGTGATCAAAATGCTCACACAACAAGATAAGAGAAAAGCATTCCAGGTAATGAAGGAGGGGGGAAAAATCAGGATTAAGTCCAGGAGTATTTTTCAGAGCAAACTCCTGAGGTTCTTTTCTAAAAGCTGGATTTTATTAACTATGTGTCTGTTTAACTGTAAAATTGCTGTTTATAGTGATGTATGTGGAATTTAGGTTGCACAGCCAGATTCTCTGACCTGCTAATTCCTTATGTGATGTGAAAGCCAGATCTTTGTAGATTTCCTCTCCTAATGGAAATATTTTTCCTGTTGCCTCCTAGAGCAGCTGTCCTCTGAAGAAAGGAAAAGAAAGGATCCATCTGTGTCTGGTTGTAAAAAGGTTTGTTGTCTCTGTCTTTTAATTGAAAAGAGCTTTCTGCCATGTGCTTCTATACAGTATTTGAAACTTTTTTTTTTTAAAATACTGATTTATTTTAAAATGGTATAATTTTAAGGACACTTTTGCAATATGATATTGAGACCTACTGTTTATGTCACAAGCTGTATACGTTCTTTATATTTAGTCTTCTTATATTTTGAAAGGGAATGGTCTTGAAAGACTGCTAAGAAACATAGGAAATGGAACGAAATAAGAAATAAAGAGGTTTAATGCTGGATAGCAGAGCATTTTGCTGCCTGAGATGAAGGACCAGATGACAACTCCTGTCCTTCCATGCATAACAACTGACCGTACCTTTCAGCACTGGCAGCTGGGCAACATAGGGAAATGTATGGTAAGCCCCATTGCGCGCTCTCTCTCTCTCACACACACACACTCACTCACACACACACACACACACACACACACCCTACCCCTCTTTGTCTTCCAACACCTTGCTATTGCTGCTCCTCACTGTCAGCATCTGCTGCCTGTACAACTACCAAACTCCACCAGCTACCCAACACTGCAAGAGAGCCCCTTCTGCTGCTCACAGAGCATGAAGTTTTGTGTGGCTATAATTCTTAATGGGTGAAAATTGGCAAGGTCATTACAGTTTAATGGGGTAGTTTTATGGAATTTGGGCAAGCACCCCATACCCTCCAGCTTTCCTGATTTGGCAGGGACAGTCCCAATTCTGTCCTGCCACTTGTTCAGCTGCTTTTAAAATGTCCCAGTTTTTTCTCCTCTTCCCACTCTCTCCCTTTGACTTCAGCTTACCGCAGTTGCTGCAGTTAGTTGCTGCAACTTACTGTAGTTGCTGCAGTTAGTTAGTACTTAGACTCTTTCTGCTGAACCTTCCCAACCTGCCATAGGGACAGGAGAAGGACGAGACCGCGACAACACTTATGCACGACATCATTGTGATCCTGTCCTTCTCCCGTTCCCAGGCAGTGTGATCACTCTGCAAATCATTGAGGGGTTTTCCCTGTCAATGACTGGTGATTGTGTCATCATCATGGACTTACTTTGTCTGTGGAGGCCCTGGAAGTGCAATGACTGTCCCAGCACAGCCTGTCCCAGCGCAGCCTGGGAAATTCCCGGCTGCGCTGTGGCAGGAAGAGGCAAAGCCACCGCACTTCCTGGAGCGTGGAGGCAGCCAGTGCGGAGGGGAGTGCTCCTATCACACTCCCCTCCTTGCAGAGCTGATACCGGGATCCACGTGGGATCTTTCTGTGACCAGGTAAGGTGTGGAAAGGGCCTTAGTTAACAGGGGGTGAGAGAGAAGGAAGGAAGAGACAGAATCTTGCCTTTTCCAGTAGGCTTAGGCTAAAGCAAACCATTCCTGTGCCTTCTAACCTGTGTACTCTTACTAATTAATAACTTTTGCCATCTGATGTTGCCTAGCCACGTGTTTCCTGGTTTTCATCTGTAAAAAACTAGCATACACTTCTGCTAGTTAATTTGCATTAACGCTCAAAACCAACAGTTATTAAATCATTTTTTCCTCAAAAAGTCTGTCAAGGGTTTCCAGTCTTTTTTAAAAGAAAGTCTTTAATGATTTTTCCTCTAATCAAATTCAATAATTTATCCATTTCATTTATCATTCAGTTTTAACAACAATTCTTCCACCATAAGGATTTCTGAATTCTCCCATCTTTAATCATGCCATAATCATATGTTGAAGTATTTTTTTCACAATTCTTTCTCAGTTGTTCATCCAAAAGTCCGAAAAGGAATTGTTCTGGTTTTAGTTGTAAGTTAGTCTTTAATATTCATTGAATCAAGGTAGGCATTTGGACCCAAAACTAAATATTCCCTCTTGCTATTCCAACAGTGATTTGAAACTCCTTCATACATTCTAGACAACTTTTCTGGGGTGATATACCAACAATACATCATTTTATAAAAATTCTGTTTAAGATAGTAACATAATGTAAACTTCAAGGCCTTTGATCATGCCATAATCATATGTTGAAGTATTTTTTTCACAATTCTTTCTCAGTTGTTCATCCAAAAGTCCGAAAAGGAATTGTTCTGGTTTTAGTTGTAAGTTAGTCTTTAATATTCACTGAATCAAGGTAGGCATTTGGACCCAAAACTAAATATTCCCTCTTGCTATTCCAACAGTGATTTGAAACTCCTTCATACATTCTAGACAACTTTTCTGGGGTGATATACCAACAATACATCATTTTATAAAAATTCTGTTTAAGATAGTAACATAATGTAAACTTCAAGGCCTTTGATCATATTTTTTTTCCCATTGTTCCTTCTGTATATCATATCCAAAATTCTTAGAACATTTTACCATACAGTCTTCCACTTGTTCCTCTTCCATATCATATTTTAACAAAAGTTTTTTCATTGTGTTCAATCACATGTTTATCATCTGTACACAGCTATATTCCAAATTCTGATTTATGTTTTTCAAAACCATAAATCCTTTTATCCATCTTAAACTTTTCAACTAACTGTTGATAAGAAAGCCATTGAAAACTATATTCATCTGCAAACAATTGTTGTTTTGACTTAATTTCATATTCTCCTTGATAGTTCTCCAATAAGTCTTGATATGTTAAGCATCTTTCTTTATCTACTATTTCTTTCCAATACAAAGCCTCCTCTGCTGAGACCCATAAAGGGATTTTTGGTCACAACCTTGGTTTGTAACCTATTACATATTCTCAATAGGACATATCTCACATAATGAATATTGAACTCTGCATTCATCTTAACTTTATCTTACCACAAATATCCATGTCATACAAACTTCAGTTTGTGTTTCCAAATCCAATAATCTTTTACTTCTCAGCCCCATCCATTCTTTCAATCAAACCAAACAGCAGGCAGCAAAACACAATTTCAAATTCAGTAGACCCAAATCTCCTCTTTGTTTTATGTCTTGCAACATCTTGAATCTAACTCTTGGCTTTTCCTTTGCCATATAAACTTAGATAAATCCCTTTGCCATTGTCAAAACTGGTGTGGTCTGAAATAAGAATAGTATTCTAGGCAAAACACTGATTTTTATCACAGAAATTCTTCCCAATAATGGAATACATTTAGTCAAGATCTGAAGGTGTAGACAGCCTCTCTCAACCTAGTATCCAACAACTGTATTGGACCATAGGTCCCAGAATTCCACCCCAGATCAGAGAGTGAGGGAGTTGTAGGTCAATAGATCTGCAGGATGTAAGGCTGGAAAATGCATCTGTAGTTGCTTATAGTTTGATAGCTCAGCCAGCTTGAAAAGCAGATATATTCATCAGGGAGAGATGTAAAGGATGTGACCAGGTGAGGTTTATAGAGGAGTAGTAAAAGAAGCCTGTGTAGTGAAACATAAAATACGAGCATATCCCATTGTGGACATATTTTTGATATTTGGAGCTAGTTACTGTGTCTTTTTCTTTTCTTTGGGGTATTATTTTTTTCCAAGTGATATTGTTAATTGTCACTGTCATAACCCTGTTGGACAGTTACAAATGCATAACCAAGAGTTCTACACTTGTGACTGTTTTATATTCATGATCTCTACATAGCCCCTAGTTTAGAGAATACATAGAGATCATGAAAGTCCCCCCAAGCCCAACTTACTGGGCAGCAGTCACTGTGATCGATGGAGATTTATTTCCCTGTCACTCAGGAGGCAGCTGGCTGGTGGTCCCACCCCCTCTCGTGGCACGAGGGCTAATTTTGACATAGGCCCTACTTTTGCCTGTCCCAATAGAGATTGTTCATGGGAAGGGAAGGGAATGTCAGTCAGCTACTTTCTGAGCAGTGGGAACTGCAGTGGCTGCTTCTCATAGGTGGGCCTTGAAGGGGTTGAGACGGATGTCACTGTGTAGCAGTGACCGCTACATTCCTGACTGCTCGACAAGATTCTGGTTGCAATCTTTAATGTAGGTTTTGGTGCCTCTATGGTATTAGTACGTAATGTACATAAATGGTAGTGGACATTTATTTTTAAGTAAAAGAACAAGTGGTGGAGACTCACTAGCCTAAGAACTGCCTACCTTCTCTTGTCCTTATGCTTAAGGCAGCTACCTCCCTGCTTCCTTATTGTTTTGTCTGATCTGGTTACAGCAAACAAGGAGGAAAGAGGAGGTAATTCTTTTAAGTTTCTCTAATGAGCTGTGGGGATGCAGAGAATACAGGGAAAAGTCTCCAATGATCAACTGGAGGCGAATTAGTGAAGAAGAGGTGCCAAGTCAGCTTTCATCACTCTCCATTCCCAGCTGATGCTGGTGGAATGATGGCTGTCAAGAAAGAAGAGGTAATTGTCTGGGTCCAGTTTAAATGCACCATTAGAGTTAATTACCCAGACATTTGGCTCTGGTAATGAGGAGCTGGAGGGCATTCAATTACTAGGTTGTCTCATAAGCTGAAGGGATACCTTTTTGAAAAAATGCTGAACCCTGTTACATTTTACATATGAATTGTGAAAAGGGAAGTTAATGAATCCCTAGGAGCTCAGTGGACTTAAATACTCTAAAGGCACAAGATCTCATCTATCTTGGAAGCTAGGCAAGGTCAGCCCTGGTTAGTACTTGGATGGAAGACCCCCACTAAATACCAGGTCCTTAGGTTATATTTCAGAGGAAAGAATAAGCAAAACCACTTCTGAGTATTCATTGCTTAAGAAAACCCTATGAAACTCATGGGGTTCCCATAAGTCAACAGGGGACTTGAAGGCATGTGTGTTCAGGAGCCCAGTAATGGCCGCCTCTAGAGAAGGAAATGTTGGCTTCATACATTAAGTCAAAGGATGAGGCAAGATGATGGAATCCCTTTTCAAGTTGACTCCACATTTCCAGACCTAGGATTCCTGTCACTCACCTTGCCCTTTTACCCTTACGATCCCTCCCTGGATCTGTACTCAGGCCTTAAGGGGACCACTATTCTGGACAAGTGTTGCATTGATCAAGACATAGATGTAGAAAATAGAACAGTAAATATTTAATGTATAGCAAATAAAATAACCATCAGCATTGGGCTGATTATATACACAGTTCACAGTAACACCTTAGTTTCCAACAAAGTAACACTTCTCCCTGAACTCTCTCCAAGATCTTGGATCCCTTCTAACCTATTCAGATCTCTTCCACTCCTGTCTTCCTAGTTGGCCCCCACCTATTTCTAATTGGACTTATCTAACCCTTTACAGACAAGTCTCTGACTTTTGTATGTGTCTCCCCTCACCACATTCCATGAGCTGTGCCCGGTTGGCTCTATCTATGTTTGCCAAGCTTTTTATTTCACAGTAGGAATGTGAAGAAGGCTGTTCCAACACTTGAGATGCCCTGCCAAAGAAAATGGATGTGTGATTCTTCCCATGTCAAGACTTTCATCAGGAATATTTATGTCTGCAAAAATACACATTTTTCTCTACATAGAAGATGTCTAATATCTATCTATCTATCTATCTATCTATCTATCTATCTATCTATCTATCTATCTATCATCTATCTATCTATCATCTATCTATCTATCATCTATCTATCTATCTATCTATCTATCTATCTATCTATCTATCTATTATACAACATGTCTAAGGGGGTTGATTCTGCATGCTGCAGTAATAAGGTAGAGAACTGTGGCATCTTAAAATCTGCTTATCACTGAAGACTGAGTGGGAAGAGAGAAATCAGTGCATGTTCTGTGCAAGGACTTTCGGGGGAGTTTTTTTTTTTTAAGTGTCGTTGATTTCTGTGCAGGAAATACACTGCCTCTTCTTCTGCTGTACCCTCTGCACCTGCTAAAGAGGACACCACAGCGTGAGATGTACTGCCTCTTCCCTGATATGCTTTCTCCCACCTGGAAGCCTGCAGGAGAAAACACAGCAGAAGAACACAATTCTCACCAGTTACTTTCTGTCTGTGTGCTCCACTGAAGAGGAACTGTTGTCTAACAGCAAGCCAGTTCATCCCAAACTCCATTAAGATCAGCACTTGCTGCCTCTTTTGGTCCCTGTGGAAGCATCTGCATATTCTTCTAGCCTGGAAGGGGTGAGCGCTGCTGTTTTTTTGCTTTAAACCTCTTTAAAACTGGTGGTGGGTTGAGTAAAATTGCTGGCTTTGTGACTACTCCAGCACTGTTGGAATACATCACTCTGGTCTCCCATGATTACCAATGAAACTGGCTCCTCCTATTTACATCAGTCTCAACTGACATGACAAGTCCAGGAACACAATCCCAAGATAAATCAAAACTCACCTGTAAATGACGATCGACATATCTAGTGAAGGGTGAAGGGGTTGTCTATTTCTGCATAAAAACAATGCTTCCTAGCCATTTTAGAGTGGACTCCCCCTGCAAACAAGGACTGAAACTATAAGACTTTCACATTTTTCTTGTCTGGGGCTGATTCAGTGCAAGTCATCACATCATTGCCTGGAGTTCATATCTATTTTTCTGCCCCCTTTTTGATTTTAGAATTTGGGATTATCAGTTTCAGAAGGATAATGTAAAATAAATGCAGCATATTCAAGAGCTGTAATTCGATTTCCTTTGTGTCTATGCAAATTGCAAGTAACTGAACAAGGCAGATAAGCAGAGATCCTGCAGTTAAATACAGGAAGCTAGGGCTGCATGAGTTGGTTATTTAGACAATAAATTTGTCCTCCAGATGTCTTAGGACTGTAAACTCCATCAGTCCTGGTCAAGATGCTTAATGGCTAGGGATGATGAGATTTATTATCTGACATATCTAGCGGGAAAGGTTAAATTAAATTATCAAAAAAGATTTCCAGTTTTCTGGTTCTATGTGGAATGAAGCCAGAAGCCAACAATTTCCAGTCAACAATTTCCTAACTATGTGTCCATTTATTATTATTATTGTTGGTCCCAGTTGGTAAACTGCTGAACTGACTGGAATCTAGGAAGGTTAGCACTTTGTTACCCTGTGAACTGGGAGTCCCGGGAGGGACACTAAAATGTGCTCAATTAAAGGTGGGGAAAATTAGCTCAGAGCACTGCTTAGTGTTACGAGAGGCAGGGTAACGTAGCGAGATCTTGAACCCTATGTCTACGGGGTTGGGTCAAGTCAAGGAGAACACAGAAGTTGAAATAATAAATAATGTTTATTAAAAACAAGCAAAACAGTGTATGCGACACACTCATACAAGATAACTAAAGAAAATAAAGGTTGGAGTGATATAGAGGGATTTTTAGAGGGATTGCTGGTTTGGGTGATACTTCACCTATCCTGAAGCCCAGAAAAATAGAGAGTGAAGCTGGGGTGCAATGTAGCTCAGCACGTGGAGCTGAGGGGAGGCTCGCCAAGCAAAGCGGCAGCAAGGCGGGATGAAACTCGGGAGCGATCCGAAGAAGGCCTTGGAATCAAGGGTTTTTATAAGAAGAATTGTGACTGCAGGCTATGCCGCACTTGGGGGAAAACAATAGATTTGGAGTTGGAGACAAAGCCTCCGAAAGGTCAGAATCTGAATGACTGAGTTATCGTAGCAGTTCTTAATAGAGCGGCCAGTATGCAAACGCGGAGTACTTGGGCATTGTATAGTTAACCCATCAAGCTGCCATCGCGGGGCAGAGGCTCTTTTGTAAGTGGAGTGCATACCTAATTAGAGTACTTGCCTGGAGGTCTCCTAAAGCAGTGAGTCAGCTATTTCTGGCCTGCCTGTATTGTAGTTTGAATATTACGGCAATTAACGGCCGAGCTTGTTTACGTGCTTGTCCGGTGGCCTTGCAAGCACGTGGAAAGGAATAGAAAAGTGCAGCCGAATTGTGATATCAAGGGATATCTTTAATATCCCCAAAGCTTGGACTAGCCAGGGCAGTAACAACTTATGCAAGTTCCATTTACTCTATGGGGCTACTCTGGTTGGGATTAGTAATAGGATTTAGGCCTAAATGTTTGAACAGTCATTCCTTCTCTGTAAGGAATCCCAGGGACTGTACTTCTCTGAATGGATGGGCAGGGTGTGAGATCTTCCACAGAGTTTTTAGCATTCACAGCATGATAGAATTTCCAGGATGCTTTGAGGGAAACTCTTAACAGTTCAAATGATACCAAAAAGATAACTAGTTTGTGGTGTAAATATATTGCCACTCCCATAAGCCCCCTGCTCTCGGAGCTTTGGCTGATTTGCCTTCTTTGCTGGTGGAAGTTTGGAGGTGTGCCTTGTTGCCGACAATGGATTAGCAAATTAGGACCCGCCTTCAGAGGCCATGAGACATACTTTATGATAATGCAGCTACATCCTAGACAGGGTATGCAAGCCTCCTGGTGAATTGCAGTGATGTGTATCAGGACTTGTTGTACAGTGTCCTGTACCAAAAGAGAACCTATAGCACCATGATGTCCATTGCACGAGGACATCCTAATGGGATGTCAGCCAGTCTCTCCAGCTTGGAAAATGCAAGGCAGCCAACCACTCCCCACTGGGATGTAAGGAAGTGGGAGAATATTTTCAATTAAACCTTTCTTCCACAGGGATGGGATTTTGCTTCATATCATATTTTGGACTTTCTTTTGGTCTTTCTCCCCTGCTTTGTGTTGATTAATTTCATTTCCTTTATCTACCATTGTTTCAGTTCAGCGTTCTTCGTTGTCCTGCTTCATTAACTGTCAAGATGGCAACACTTTGCTTGATTGTTAATTACTACACCTTTACACGTGGATTGTGTTTTTGATGCAGTTGATCAAGCAATTCTCTTTCCAATTAGCTGATGTGGTTTCTCTTGTACATCCCAAATTTCTTTAAAAGAGATTTTCTAGAAGTGATTGTAGTGCTGGGTTTTTGCTTCTTTAACACAGAGAGAAACCAGAGCTTATTGACAAATGGTTCTAATGCAAGACAACTGCTCTGTCACCAGAAGAGGAATGCAGCTGTTAAGTTAGAATTGCTGTGACTGAGAATATTGACTAGAACTTAAATGAGCCCAATGATGGATCTGGAGAGAGCCAGGGAGGGGGTGCAGGCTATAGAGTTATTCCTTGTAAACCACAAGGAACATCATTTGAGCTGGGATTCCCTGAAGATGGGTGTGGAATTTGCTTGAGATGCCTATGTTTCAAGGACAAAGAATTTTCACAAAAGGCATCAGCCAGGTCTATTTTCTGTCTCAGGAGTTAGATAGGTTTAAACAGAGGACACCTCTGAGTTATGCAGATTGCCTTTCCTGGAGGATTAACCCACCGTATTTGCATACACACTAGTATTTCACCAGTGAAAACCAGGACACGCGTGGCCAAACAACATAAAGAGTTGGTCAAGATGGCAAAAGGTGAAGGGAGAAAAAAGGCAACCTGGGAGAGACTGCAGCAGTTTATTTTTGCCTGAGCCTACTGAGAACAGTAGAGAGCCAGCGTGGTGTCCTGGTTTGAGCTGTGGACATGCACAGCCCCAGAAAATCCCCTGATAGGTTCACCTTAGGGTTGCCATAAGTTGGAGATGACTTGAAGGCACACAACAACAACAACAACAACTGGGAAGGGCAAGATTCTGCCTCCTTGATTCCTTTCTTTCCATTAAGTTAATTGAGTGCAAATTACTTTTGCACTTTGAGCTCAGTGAGCGGCAACCGAAGTAAGGTGAAGATGAAGGGGGAAAGTGGGAAGAGGAGAAAGAAACTGGAACATTTAAAATGCAGCTGAAAAGGGTGAGGGTGACAGAGGATTAATCAGGACTGTCTCTTCCAAACTGGGACAGTTGGAGGTTATGCATTCAGCTCCACTTATCTGGGATAATGGGTAGCAGAGGAAATTATTTCTCAAGACTGTGGCTGTCATTCTCTCTCCCTCCCTCCCTCCCTTCCTGTTTACTACATATCATTCTACCTCTGCTTTACCAAACATATTTTTTCATGGCTTAAGTGTACAGCTTTGTTCATTTCGTTGTGATGGTCATCTGGGTTGCTCAGTTGTTGCCTGTGCCACCTTTTAAAAACAAATCTCTGTTGTCCCCTTGGTAAACCCTGTCCTGGGGTCTACAACTTTGATATAAAATTAATCTAACCCACCAGTTAGTTTTCTTTTCTGTCCCTGTTTGTTTTCCCAAGGAAAGAATTTGCCTTCAAAGTAAATTTTTCCTACAAATAATCCCTGTTTTTTGGTTAGTTAGGCAAGGAGAGAAAGGCGAGGCAAGGAGAAGGGGTATGATGCTTCCCGGTCATACCAACCGACCAGTCTACCCTCCCAACAGCTGCGTGATCTCCTCAGCGTCTCTTCGCTGAGCAGCTGTTCGATTGCTGCTTCCTGGACCAAGGACTTCAGGAAGAGGTGCAGTATCACCCAAGCTGCGAATCCCTCAACAATCCCTCTATCTTATTTCCACTCTTTATTTCTGTTAGCCCTTGGATGCGCGTGTGTGTGTTTGCGTTAGTGCGAACTATTACTATTCAATAAAGTCATTCATTGGACCTTTTTGTGTGATTTCTGACTGAGCCCGACCCCATAAACATTGGGTAAAAGATCCTTAATTACCCTGCCCTCTTTGCATTGCTAAAGCAGTGTTCATAGCTAATTTTCCCCACAAGTGGTAATTTTAACAGGCGTTGGGAATCCCCCTAAGGGACTCCCAAGCAAGCAGGGTAACATCTCACTGACATGGTACAATGATATTGTGATAATGTTTACTTATCTTGCCACCTCCCTTTTATATGAGGCTGCTGTTTTGTTTTTCTTAACATCTGCCCACCATTCTTAAATACTAAAGTCTTTGGCAAAGGCTTATGTGTTCTATTCTTGCAGAGTGCTCATTTATACAGGATCAGTCTGGCAGTCTCTTAGCCATGGGGATGCCAAGTGCCAACTCAGAGTCATATTTTTGATAATGTACGGTAGTATATTCTCTGAAAGAAGCTGCTGCTATGGGATTTTCTGCTCTTTTTTTTCTAGGTCTCTGACTCAGACTGCTGTGCATTGAACTTGAAATACACTTTTTTCCCTCGGTGGATTGGAAAAGAGGATGAGCAACAGTAAGAGCCATAGCAGACGGAAAATGTTCTGCATCATCATATGTATGCTAGAGGTGTGATTTGTGGGTCATAATATGGCAATCTGAAGAATCCACCTGCAATGTACAGGGCCTGTAATTGCAAACAAACTCTCTGTATGTTGGAGGATGGGACCTATGGCCTATTTCAACCTTAACATCTGAGTTAGTGGAGGTAATTTGTGTTCCTTCCGTGCTGTGGTTGCAGTGCTATGATGAATAAAAACTCCAGAAATAGGAATGCAAGCATGAGGTGTTGCTTCACAGTCTGCTGAATCTCAAACTCCTTTTTTTGTTTTTTGGTCTCCTCATGAAAGCTGGTCTCTAGTTCAGAGTAAAGTAAAGTTTGATAGCTGAGGCAGAACTGCTGATATTTTAGCTGGAAACTATAACCATACCCAATGAAAAGAGGACACCGTCTTTTTTCTTGTTTCTGAACGTGTTATCAATGACTTGGGTGCCTACCCAAGTGTTGGCCCTCACTAACACCGTTCGTTTAGGATCCACACAGTTACAGTCATTTTGCTGGAACTATCTTTGTGACCCTAGCACAGCCATGGTAGAACTTGACAACAGACCCAAACAGTCAAAGGGAGTGACCACTCTGAATATTTTTTTAAATGTAGGATCTTTGCTTTTGTCTTTGAAGGGTGAGGAGTCAGTGACGTGAATCCTATTGATTTGTTCCAACTAGAGTAGGTGCACTGAATCAATGGGATCTACCTACTGGTTGACTCACCAGTCTGCTTTTGATTCAATGAGTCTGTTCCAGTTGGGAATAACAATACAGTTTAGGCCAATCTGTGGCTTATGTCAATATATGGCTTACTCACTAGGTGACACTGGAATTTGTTGTTCCTAACTTTCCATAACTTTCCATGATAATGCATCTGACTACAGATCAGAAGAATCTAGCTTCGACCCCTGACTGGCTCACAACAGAGTTAACTTTGAGGTTTGAGTGTTGGATTATGACCTTAGAGACTAAGGTTTGGTTCCCCACTTGGCAATGGAAACCCACTGGGTGACCTTGAGTGCATCACAGACTCTCAGCCCTCAGAAAACCCTGTGAGATTCATCTTAGGGTCACTATAGGTTGGAAACAACTTGAAGGTGCACAGCAGCAGCAACAACAAGTTTTCAGCACCTGTTTTACTCTTGTTAGGAAATACAATAAAGTTTTTGCCTAGCCTCCTGACTGGTGGCTGCTCTGTAACCTAGCCTTTCATAACCTGGCATATTTCATATCTATTGGATTACAAGAGCCATCATCCCCAGACAAGCTGGCCCACTTTCATGGTAGCTAGGGTTGACGAGAGTGGCAATCCAACACACCTATAAGGTGTCATGTGGGGAAGACTGATCTCATGCTTCCAGCACCTTCTTCTGAGACCATGTATCTGAATGTAGATGTTCACTTTCAGACACAGATTTGCTCCTAGGAATCATTTCTTTTGGAGGGAAATATGCAAATGATATGAGGAAGAGATGAAACCATCAGCAGCAAAAGCAAAAACCTTAAAAGCTAACAAATACACTGTTCACTAGTGTGCATGTGTGTAAGCAAGCTCTTTTACAAAATGATATAATAAAAATTGAATGCATGCTCAGAGTAGGAATGAACATGCGTGACACAAATACAAACAATGGAGACACTCACATGGCATCAGTGAGTCCATATAGAATGGAGCTCACTTTGCATCACTCCACATGTGAAATCATGTCTGCTTGTGGGAATGTAACCACAGAACTTGGAAAGTTGCTGTTAAAAAAAAAGTAATTAATTCCCTTGGTTTGTTATGATGTTCAGAAAAACAATGTGCTCTTGTTACCTGTTACACTGTTAAACAGAAGTAACATTTTGCCCTCCATATAGCATTGTTGATTATTTGGGGGTTACTTTTTGCTGCTTAAAAAAGAAATTCAGATTGATACGAAAATGGTATCGAACTTTAAAAAAATCCCCCACTAAAACCCTTTGAAAAATAATCAGAAAACTTTTGTTTGCACTGGTTATATTACATTACTCTTTAAATTCAGCTACGTTAAACCCTCATTACAGAAGTAATAGTAGTAGTAGAGGTAGTAGTAGTCTGGGGTTCCTCTTTACAGACAACTGTATTAATTGTAAATCTTCCATGTTGTGATTCACCAATCTAGGTAACAACCAAAGATGAAAAAATCATGTCAGATCTGCAAATGAACTTCAGCTCCACAGCCTCCGGCACATCTGCTCTTAAGAAGATCTGTAAGGAGCAGGCTGTATCCGTCAGCTACTCCTGCCAAGTAATTCTTGCTATTTGCTTCTGTGTTGCCACACCCTGTGTGGCGCAGTTTTGTTTAGGTAGTAGCAAGGAGCTGCATCACAGGGGACGTCAGCTACAGCATCAGAAAGAAATACCGAAAACAGGAAATGCCGTGGGATTGGACTGCCACTGAGCATGAGTCAGAACTCAGGCTGAAGCTGAACGTGCCGAGAAAGCCAGCAGGGGTACAGTTTTCAATGAGTAATTTGTCTGCTGTCCTGACACTGTGGGCATGTCCTTTGTAATCTGATGGATACACTTCATACCAACTCATTTTTAAAGCAGGGCCAAGAGAAAAATTTCTGCTACAATCAAGCGAATGAAGTGGCTGATTTGAGCGGCTTGCTTCTGTAACCATCTACTGAAATTAATCATTAAGATATGAAAGTAACATGTACCTTGGCTTTTTCCCACAAGGAAAATCCCACCCAGAGGGAAATCTACCCAAACATATGCTTTGTACCTGTCCTCTCTGCAGATACAGTAATACTGGAATGAATCTATTTGGGCACAAGTCATCTAAATGTTTATTTATTGCTGTGCACGGTACTTCACAAAGCACAAGAAATTAGGCCCTTGCCCCAAAGGGTTTACAACCTAGAAATGGACACAAGGCAAACAATAGAGGAAGGGGAAGGAAATGGAGCCAGGGAGAGCTGCGAAAGAAGATGTGATTATTTCAGAGACACGTGGTTAAACTTGCAAGATGGGGTGGGGGAGGCATCCTCCAGAGTCAATTACAATCCCCCATACTTCCTGACTATTCACATGAGGTTATTGGTTATACTTGTCCATCATCCATCTTGTCTAGGATGATGGAAGTTCTAATGTAAAACTTCATGAGGGCAGTCTTGCAATAAGGTTTGGAGATGTGTGTGTGTGTGTGTGTGTGTGTGTGTGAGAGAGAGAGAGAGAGAGAGAGAGAGAGAGAGTGTTCACAGAAAAAGGATATAATTGAGGAGGAATTGTTATGACACTGTGGAACTGTTGTGGGAGAGAGTTCTGTGCCCCAAGGCAGCAAGGAGGAGCGAGAGCTGTCACTAGAAAGAGCAGGAGAGTTCCAGTCCATGCAGGCTGATGGAACAGAATGAGTGACATTCATAGATGGGGAATTGGGAGATAAAGGCTTTGGGTAGCAATGACATGGAATACTCTGAGGCTTGTTAAGGACAAGGATCTTACACAGATCTAGGAGGAGATATGGATACAAAGGGAAAGATTTTGTAGCCAAGTTCTCAGTAGTGGAGAGGGGATTAGAGTACAACAAACAGAAGAAAAGAGAGAAGATGGTTGTGGTACTTTATGTAAAAGATGACCGGGGGCGGACCAATCCCCCCCCCCCCAAAGGATAGGAAAGGAAAACTACGTTGGAAAGAAGGAAGCAATGTGATTGGCATTTGAATCAGAATGAATACAGAAGGAGGAAGAGCAGCCAAAGCAGCCTCATGTGGGCAGTGATACTTTGTCAGTGGACAAGATTAAACATGGAGAGGAAGGCTTGAAAGGAAAGCTGAGAAATTCAGTTTGGAACACGCTGAACTCGAGATGACAATGAAGCACCAAGTGGAAGTACTGAAGAGGCACTTGGAGAAGCAGGAAGAGAAAGTGGGAGAAAGTTGGGGGTGAGAGAGAAACAGAAAGCTCACTCTTAAAGGTGCAGAGGCAGTATGCTTATTTGCATTGGATTCTTTTGTAAGATAATCAGTGTGGTAGAAAATATGCAAGTGGCTAGGAGGTGTTTTCAGATGCTTTAAATAAGAAACAGTATGTTTGGTGCTTGAGATTATTCTGTGCTCAAGTAGAGCATTGGAAGGAGACACAGTCCAGTTATCTTCTCACTTCAATAATATAACAACAACCATGCTTCTTTTTTATATCTCCTATTCAGTCAATCACACAACTTTAGCATTTACAGTGTTTTAATTGTTGTCATCTCACATCACCATCTTTTATTGATAATATAATCATATTACCATTTTGTCTTTATCTTGTGTTCCATTGACTCAGTCTTCTTTTTGCATCTGTGATACGGAAACTACAACAAGGGATACCCAGAGACAGTGTGGTGAGAGAGAATAGCTGAAGGCTAAGAGGGGAGTCCCTGAAGAATCCTAAGGGAGAAAGTGAAGAGTAGAAGACTAGTTCCCTGTATGGAAACAGTGGAAAATACATGATCAGATAAGAAGGGAAGCCAACATCATGGGAGCATGATGCAGAGGAATACAGCCAAGCAGAAAAGAGTGATCAATGGTATCAAAAGTGGCAGAAGTATCAAGATGGAGGACAGAGTAGGGAAACCTTTGCATTCTGGAGTGAGGAGATGGCCTTTGCTTTTAGGGTGGGTGCTAAGCAAGAAAGACAGTTTAGAAGGGGTCAAAAGCAGAAATGGAGGAAAAACATTGGTCATAGGCCTTTGGGACAAAAGAGAACTGTAGCCCTCCAGCTGTTTTTGGACTGTACTTCCAAAGATCCCCACCATTAACTGTGCTAGCTATGGATGATGGGAACTATAGCATGGAGAGACACAATTGTCTACCCATGTTTTAGGATTTTTGGAGTGAAAATGCAGGTTAGAAACTCAGTGATCGAAGGAGAGGGGAAATGGGTCATGTTTTGTTTTGTTTGCTCAGCAGATAATCTCAACAGTAGCATGCCTGAATGCAGTAATGAAAAAGCCAAAGGAGACAATGAGGTTCATCATAGGGTAGAGCAGATAGGAATCAGTGAGAAGGACAGGCTGGGATCAAAGTGGCATGTGAGTAGTTAGCAAGTTCCTTTCCCTACCAACTGTAGCACCCTTCCTTTAACTTATTTCCCCATTTTGTGTAGTTCTGTGAGTGCTAAGAGAGGTTTCTGCTCAGTTTTTGGAACTTGTTTTCTATCACGTGCCCAGCCACTTAGCTGCAGTCTTGGTGGAGGGGCATCATGCTCAGACTTCCTTTTTGGTTCTGTCTTTTTCTCCTCTTCTGGACTACTGGTGGCTTTGTGTAATCTGAAGTCTTTACGGTAATTAGGTTGGACAGAGACAGTGTGGGCTGGAAGAGAAAGACAAGGAGGGGGTAGGAGCTAGTGTACAAGTCACCAAGAATGGTTTGATTGTGTATATGTAAAATGTCACTATGAATAAAAATATATAAAGGAATTCTGTAGCACTTGAGAGGAACTGAGAGAAAGAAATTTCTAGCGTAAGCTTTCATGGACTCCAGTTCACTTCATCAGTTGCATCATTGAATATCATCATGAAGTTCGAAGCATAAATCAGCCTCCATACTGCAGAACTGGAAACTATCCAGTGTGAAATGTTTTGAAAAAGGGTGAGGAGTTGAGGGGCTCCAAGGAGCTATAGGCCTGCCCCACATATATCAATGAACAGCACAGTGAAGTGAAAGATTTAAAAATATGTGGCTGAATGTTGTCAGGAACAGGAAACTTCCAACCTATGGATTAGAAACATCCTATTGGAAGTTCCTATTTGGTTTCTCCCCTCTGCTTATTTTCAGCTGTTGATCAGAGATAAGACATTTTCTTCCCTTCACATCAGTCAAGATTCTTAAAAGCCCCCATTGGCACATTGAAAGCCTCACTAGAACATGGAGGGGGCACTGCTGGAGAGGAAAAGGTTAGCACCGCTTCTCTCCAGGGCTCTGATTCCTATCTCCCAAATAAATAATCTTTCCTCCACTGCAGTGAAGTCTTTACAATGCAGTAGGAGGAGGATTTGGGGGAACTGTTCCTGCTGGGGTGAGAAGGGCTGGCCCTCCCCTCCCCAATTCTGCAGTGCCCCCTTAAAAGTAATCACAACTTACTGTGAACCAGGGTTTTTAAAAAGAATGATTGCAGTGGGAGATTGCCTGTGTGTGTATTTGTGTGAAGGAGTGTGTGAATATGTGAATTATTTCTGGGAAATTACATTGGGAAGTGGGCTGCATGCCAGCAGTGTGGTGGCTCTGCCCACTGCTCTATTTACCTTCTTCCGCATGCTTGCCTGGGTTGGAAAAGATTCTCCACCCCTTTCCAAGAAGCCATGGGCAGGGAGACATTTAATTCACTAATTGCCAGGGAGACCAATGCCTCATTAGCCTATTAAAATTTGTCAGAACATCAACAAGCAGGTGGGCAGGCATTCAGTTAGCGGATCTAATGTTTCTGCACTTCTGAAATTATTGACATTTTCTTTTTTTTTGCTTCTGCTTCTTTAGGGTTTCAAAAACCTAATTCATTTAAAAAACAAAAAGTTTAAGTAGCTTCCTGAATCAGAGTCATGGATTCTGCTCTGTCCAGCCTTCTTTAATGAGTTCCCCTCCAGATATGGTAGAAGGCAGCAGGAAAAGGGGAAGGCCTCACTACAGGTGGACAGACTGAATCAAGGAAGGCCAGGAGTTTGCGAGACCTGAGCAGGGCTCTTGATAACCAGGCATCGTGGAGGTCTCTTATTCACAGGGTCACTGTAAGTCAAAGTTGACATGATGGCAGATAACAACAAACCAGATCTATTTCATGATGGCTGTGGGTGATATGCACTAGGATACATGTTGCCTATCATGGAAGTTCAGGTGGGCAACCACTCTTCTTTTGTTGTGGCTGAGCAGCAACAGCAGCAGACGACCCTCATGAGCCACCCTCTCAGCAACTGATCAGTTGTGGGGATAGGCCCTGGTCCTGCTAGGTCATGTTGTGCAATCAGTGGCAGTGGAAGCCCAGTGGAAGTATGCAGCTAGAGTTTTACACTCCACCAGCAGTATGGTTGGAACTTGGCCTACAATTTCCACCATCCCCAAGGAATATGCCTAGTACTGACTTGGAATATTGTGAGTTTTAGTCTAATAAGACAGAAGCAAGCTGGGGAATGTTGGCCCAGGCAATGACCACAGTCCACCACAAAGCAATATTCTTACCCAGATGCTCTCAACTTGACTTCCTGGATTTAAGTCCTGGATCTCTTCACAAGTGAAAACATCCTTGACATATAAGGCTACTCTTCCTCCTTTCTTGTTCAGTCATCACTGAAACCTGGTGGGATGAATCTCATGATTGGAGTGTAGGAATACGGGGGTATAACCTATTTCACAGAAATAGACCAAACAAGAAAGGAGGAGGAGTAGCCTTGTATGTCAAGGATGTTTTCACTTGTGAAGAGATCCAGGACTTAAATCCAGGAAGCCAAGTTGAGAGCATCTGGGTAAGAATTAAGGGAGTGAGAAACAATAGGGATGTGATTATGGGGGTTTGCTACAGGCTTCTGGGCCAGCCTGAGGACATGGATGAAGCCTTCCTGGAGCAGATGGCCACCCATTCAAAAAGGAGAGATACCGTGTTAATGGGAGATTTCAATTATCCTAATATTTGTTGGCAGTCAAATTCTGCAAAGACCGCAAGGTCCAACAGGTTCCTCACTTGCCTTGCAGACAATTTCATGGTCCAGAAGGCGGAAGAGGCAACAAGGGGATCGGCTATTTTAGATCTGATCCTGACCAACAGGGATGACCTAGTTGATGAGGTGGAGGTGGTGGGATCCTTAGGAGGGAGTGACCATGCTCTTTTGGAGTCTGTCATTCAGTGGGAACGAGAAGCCAAGTGTAGCCAGACACGCATCCTAAACTTTAAGAAAGCTGACTTCTCTAAACTTAGGGAGTTACTTGCTGAAATCCCATGGTCAAGAATACTAAAACAGAAAGGAGTTCATGATGGATGGAAATTTCTTAAAAGTGAGATATTGAAATTGAAATTGGAAACTGTGCCAATAAGGAGGAAAAATGGCAGGTCTCTAAAGAAACCGGAATAGTTGACTGAAGAACTCTCAGCTGGGCTAAGTGTTAAAAGAAACATACAGGAAATGGAAAAATGGTGAAACCACCAAAGAGGAATTCAAGCAAATAGGAGATGTAGGGAGAAGGTCAGAAAAGCTAAAGCGCAGAATGAACTCAGGCTTGCCAGAGACATCAAAAGCAATAAAAAGGGCTTTTTTAGATATGTCAGCAGCAAAAGGAAAAACAAGGAAATGACAGGATCACTGTGTGGAGAAGGTGACCAATTAATAATGGGGGGAAGAGAGAAGGCAGAACTACTCAATACCTTCTTTGCCTCAGTTTTCTCCCAGAAGGATAGAAGTACCCAACCTGGGGTGTGGGGAGCAGGTGAGGAATGGGGGGAAATGCAGCACAGAATAAGTAGAGAATTAGTACAGGAATATCTGGCTAAACTAGATGAATTCAAGTCCCCAGGGCTAGATGAATTACATCCAAGGATATTAAAACTGCTGACAGAAGTCATTTCTGAACCACTTGTAATAATCTTTCAGAACTCTTGGAGAACAGGAGAAGTCCCAACAGACTGGAGGAGGGCAAATGTCATCCCCATCTTCAAGAAGGGGAAAAAAGAGGACCCTAATAATTATCGCCTGGTCAGCCTGACATCAATTCCAGGAAAGATCCTAGAGCAGATCATTAAACAGTCAGTTTGTAATTACTTAGAAAGCAATGCCGTAATCACTAAAAGCCAGCATGGATTTCTCAGAAATAAGTCATGCCAGACTAATCTTACCTTTTTTAATGATAGGGTTACAGGCTTGATAGATGAAGGGAATGCTGTACATGTAGCGTATCTCGACCTCAGTAAGGCCTCTGACAAAGTTCCACATGACATTCTTGCAAAGAAGCTAGTAAAATGTGGGCTGGACAGGGCTACTGTTAGTTGGATTTGTAACTGGTTGACAGAACGAATCCAAAGGGTGCTCACCAATGGCTGCTTTTCATCCTGGAGAGAAGTGACTAGCGGGGTGCCACAGGGTTCTGTCCTGGGCCCAGTGCTATTCAACATCTTCATTAATGACTTCGATGAAGGGGTGGAGGGCATGCTGATCAAATTTGCAGATGATACCAAATTGGGAGGGTTTGCTAGTACAACAGAGGACATGATCAAATTTCAAAACAACCTGGACAGATTGGAGAGCTGGGCCAAAGCTAACAAAATGAATTTCAACAGAGAGAAATGTTAGGTCCTGCACTTAGGCAGAAAAAAAGGAAGGCACAAATATAGGATGGGGAACATGTGGCTCGATAGCAGTACGTGTGAAACGGATCTAGGAGTCTTGGTAGATCACAAGCTGAACATGAGTCAGCAGGGTGATGCGGCAGCTAAGAAAGCCAACGCAATTCTTGGTTGCATCAATAGGAGTATGGTGTCTAGATCGAGGGAGGTAATGGTACCACTCTATTCTGCATTGGTTAGGCCTCATTTGGAATACTGCGTCCAGTTCTGGGCACCTCAATTCAAGAAGGATGTCAACAAGCTGGAATGTGTCTAGAGGAGGGCGACCAAAATGGTGAAGGGTCTGGAAGCCATGCCCTATGAAGAATGGCTTAGGGAGCTGGGTATGTTTAGTCTGCAGAAGAGAAGGTTAAGAGAGGACATGATAGCCATGTTTAAATATTTGAAGGGATGTCATGTTAAGGAGGGAGCGGGCTTGTTCTCTGCCGCTCCAGAGACTAGGACAAGAAGCAATGGATTCAAGCTGCAGGAAAGGAGATTCCACTTGAACCTCAGGAAGAACTTCCTGACGGTCAGAGCTGTCCAGCAGTGGAATGTGCTGCCTCGGAGTGTGGTGGAGTCTCCTTCTTTGGAGGTTTTTAAGCAGAGGCTGGATGGCCATCTGTCGGGAGTGCTTTGATGGCTGTTCCTGCATAGCAGGGGGTTGGACTCGATGGCCCCTGGGGTCTCTTCCAACTCTATGATTCTATGATTCTATGAATATATGTAACTCATTGAATTATGGGAAACATCTTAAGAACAAGGAGGATGCCTTTTTTTTCTTTTATTTTTTTAAAAATCCCACTTCTGTATGTGTTAAATATTCCAAATTTTTCACCTGCGTCCTTTCTTCAAGAGCCCTAAAAATTAGACTGATATTATTATCCCATGCTGCAGATGTGGGGAGTGAAACTGAGGGAGAATAGGGGCTCCCTTATGGCCACTCTGTAAATTCAGAGCCAATATGAGATTTCAGTCAGGGAGTTCACTCTTAGGTCCTTGGGTGAGGGGGTGGCTTTAACTTTCCTCGTGTTCTTGGATGACCAAGCCAAACTAGTCAATTGTGAAAGAGTATGACAATTCTGGTCCAAAATGTCTGGCGTCAGGCACAGATTAAGATATGCTGAGGCACTATGTCAACTTTAAGAGACCCCACAGCATTAGCAGAAAAGTGTATTAGTCTAATAATTACATAAAATTTGGGATTCAGGTTTTTTAAAACAAAACAAAGATATTTAGAGACTCTCCCATAACCCAGTGTCTAAATTTATAGTTTATTTAGTTTCTGCATAAATCCAACCCTGTCTGGAGGGCCAAAAGTTTCCTAAGGGCTGCCTTAACCTGCACCATCCTATGTTTTTGGGCAGGCGGCTCTCTTACTCATTTGTCCTCTCTCTCTTTTCGGGCATGGTGGGTGGATCATGCTAATCGGTTCGAAGTGTTGAGTCAGGGTGAAGTTCATCATGATGAAAAGCCTCTACTTCTTACCCTGAGGAGAATTCCTGGGGATTTACCAATTGAAGGGAGAAGGAAGCCCATGGCTTCTACCATGGCAAGGGTGGAGGAGGTTTCAGTCAGAATTGCTTGAAGGACAGGTTCCAGTATTTTCGAGGGGCTCAAAGTTTGGACGAAAACCCTGCTCGGATCCACTGAGTGAGATGGAAGCCACGAGGGCCTGGGAAAGCCCTGGAGAGGGTTAGTCTCTCTCTCTCCCTTTTTCCTCCACAGTGGAGGAATGGGGAGAGGCTGCTATAGCCCCCTCTCTGCCGCCTCCTCCCTCCCGCTCCTTTGCCAAAAAAGTTGCTGCTCCTTCCACGCCATCACCCCATTGGCACCTCCTCGACTCGCCCTTCGGACTCACCTTCACTCCGTTCCCTCCCCTTCCAGGAGAACTCAGGCTCGCAGCCCCGCCACCCCACCTGTCGCCCCCGCTCCCCCCCTCTTAAGCGCTGGGGGCTCGCGGATGTCAGTCCGCGCCTACAAGGAGGCAGGGGCGCTGCCGGACCGTCCCTCGGCAAAGAGGGCTGGCCGATGGGGGCGGGCAGGCGGGCGGGATGGCGCAGCTGCCGCCTAGCTGCCTTTTTATTCAGCTGCCGCGGGGGGGAGGGGACCTAGCATTCCGCCCCCAGCACAACACTTTGTGGAGCTCCCAAAACCTTGCCTTTCCCTGACTGTCCCCAGAAAGGAAGAAGCACGGAGATCGAGTCCATCTCAGCAGAGAGTAAGGGGTGTAAAGGAGCCCCTTGCGCGCAACGCCTCTGACCCGTACGAAGAATCTCTACGGGCTCAGAAGACCCCCGAGAGGGAATCGGGTCGGGAAGGACGCGGGGGGGAAAGGCGGAGCCTCCTTCCGTTCCCTCCCCCACCCCGTGGGACTTCTCCCAAGTTGCTTCGCCCACTCGGGCACCTTCCTCGCTCCTACCCGCCCGCCGCCCGCGGGGGAGGCCACCTGTCGGAGAGCCATGCGGGTGCCCAAAGCGCCACGGGGCCGCCCAGCCTCGGAAGAGGCGGACTGATTTTGGGGGGCTGGCCCCTGCTTCCCATTCCCACTCTCTGGAAACGCCGCGAGGGGAAACCATGGCCGTAGGGAACGGCTCCGGAGCTTCTCTCTCCGGGAATTCCTCGCACCTCTCTGCCAGGAACGGGTCAAGTAAGTGCGGGACGGGAGGAGGTTCCCCGCTGCCCAGGACTCAGGAAGGGAAGGGAAGAACGGGGTTCGGTTTTCTGGGCGGGGGAGGGGCACTGGTTTCTCTCCACCGGCACCTGTTGGCTTTCCCCGCGGCAGTCTTCTCCAAAGCCAAATTTGGCGTGGGGTGGGATGGGTTGTTGACATCCTCGATCCACATTCGGAACCCCTTCGTTTTCCCCACTTGCGGTGCAGATCAATCCTATATGTCTCTGCTCCGAAACAGCTCCCACGGCGTTCGATGGGATCCTTATTCCCTGCTTCGTGAGGATAGGAGCAGTAAGGCTTCCCTGAGTTAAGCCAACACGTAGCGGAATAAAGACAGGAGTGATTCAAACGCCTTAAGAATAGGACTGGTGTGTTTGTGTGTGTGCGTGCGCGCGCGCTTTTTCAGCGCCTGTTTTTTTAGGAATAAGACGTGAGCTATCCGCATCTTCTCTCTCCCGCTCTCAGTCTCCGTGTCTCTGGCCATTTCTGCACTAGCCTGTGATCGTGCTATTATTCGACTTTCAACATCTGGTGGAATCCTGGAGATAACAGGCTGGTGCGGAACTGGCCTCTGTCTTGGTTGGCCTCCCGCTCGCCCGCCCGCCCTCGTCAGTGCAACAGGTTGCGGGGATCCTCTCACTTCAGCACCAGCAATCGTGGACAGCTCCCGCGGGGCGCCTCTCGGTCTCTTCTCGAGGCTCCGCTCGGCTTGCTTTGTGGAGGGACCGGCGCCATAGCGAGTGTAGGGGAGACCCACCCGTTTTGAACAGTTTCTAAGGGCTTGTTTTAATGTCCAGCCATGGGAGAGCAGTAACAAGTCCTTGTCCACTAACTGGGAAGAGTCGTGAAGAAAGACATCCCTGTCCTGGATTACTCCCTGAGATTACGGGCTGACAATTCATGGGCCCTTTAACTATACAGTCATCCCTCCACATTCACTAGGGTCAGGGGCACAGGACCCCCGTGAAAGTGGAAAAACCATGAATAACTCTAGCTCGCCCCCAAACCATATTTAACACAAAAAAAAGTATGATCACCATATTCAACCCATCACAGATTCCTTTGAGGCACCAGGGTTCCTTCACAACCTTGAAGTGGGTGACTGGTGGGGCTTACTTTCACCTCCACTGCTGCCCCACACCATTTTTAATAGGGACTTACAAGCCTTGCTCACAGTTTCTCAGTCTCAGGAGGCTTGCAGTCCTTATTAAAAATGGCACAGGGCAGCAGCCAGAGCTGACAGCAAATAATCCATGAACAATCAAATCCACAAAAGTGAAACCCACAAATGTGGAAGGCTGATTGTATGTTTTTTAGCCTCTTGTCTTTCATTTTAGAAATTAGTTGGGCTTTCAACCAATTAAAGCTTTCTAATCCATTTACCAGCTTGCTTTTAACTACTGATTGACAGTGTATTTCTATGCCTAGCTACGCAGAAGCAAATCTTATTGGATTTAGTGGGGCAGGTAAACATGTGAAGAATTGCTGCCTAAACAGATGTAGATAGTGCTTCTGAGGTTATTAAACTTGAAAACACCAACAGCACCAAACAGAACATTTCATTTGTTGTTCAGAAAGGACACATAAATAACCTGCAACAAAGCAATAAATTTTAAAAGCTTTTTTGTGGTGTCAAGTGGTCACACACAAAAACCCAGTTTTTTTTAAAAAAAATAGTTTTAAATGGGTGGGTAGGGAATTAAATGATGATGTACATTAATCTCAGCAATACTTTCTTTCAAAATATGCTTCCCAAAATACCAATTTGCCAACCGTGGTGTTGGTTCTTACACTGGCAAAGGATCGGACAACTCTGTGAGTCTGTGAGGACAATGACAACAACATTGATGACAGAAACCTAGGGCATGTTTCATGTCTCATTAAAAAGAAACCAAATATTTGTATCTAATTTATGGACTGGAAAATCGAGGACTTACAACACATATTTTCTAGAAAGTAGGGCTGCCATCTTTTACATCCTTACAAAAAGAAGAAATCCACCAGACTGATTTCTGAGTAGACCTGTTGAGGCTGGGATTATAAGTTCCACTTTAAGACTTAGGGTCATGATACATGTGAAATAAGAGAGCTGTTAATGACAAAGTAGGATGAGTGTCAGGATGGGAGGTTCGGAGGAAGAAAATCTATTCAGTTTTATGAAGCAAAGTAAAAAAAAAAAGTGGTGTGCACAGTTTTGAAATATCATTAGATATGGAAAGTGTTGTAGAAACTAGTATGATAATCATTGTTCTCATCATAGACAGAATGTTTGCCTTAAAACCAGGGAGACCCTGGTTTGTGTCCCACCTCAGCCAAGTTCTTGGATTAGGCACAGTCCCTTGCCCTAAGCTACCTTCAAGAGTTATTGTCAAGAGAGAGAAAAGACCATGGATGCTGTTTCAAGTCCTTCAGAAGAAGAATAGGGGAAAAAAGTTGTCTCTGGAATAAAGAAATCTTCGTCCATTGATTATATGGACTTGGGCCAATTAAGCAATTAATTACTCAAGACTACAACCTCAACCAATTTCCCTGAAAGTAAATTCTGTTGGACACAATGAGATTTACTTCTGAGCAAACATGGATTGGGCTACATTGTAAATGTCCATCTATTTGCATATGCATAAAACATACATTTTAACTGATATACATGCATGTCATCACTAACAAGATCTTACATGAGACACAGTATCCTTTGTAAAAACAAAAATGAGGCTGCAGGAAAGAATGGCTCTCTTAAGATGGCACTTGCCACCTGCAGTTTTTATACCTACTTGTACTTGCATTTACAATACTATATAATAAAAACAAAGAAATATACTTTGTCATAATAAACTCAGGGCACTGTTTTACTTGGTCAAAATATTTCTGGCAGATTGAGGTAACTAATTAAAAACTTGGATATTTCAACCTGAATTGTTGTTGTTGTGTGCCTCCAAGTTGTTTCCAGTTTACGGTGACCTTAAGGGGAACCTATCATAGGGTTTTCTGGGGCTGAGAGTGAGTGACGCACCCAAGATCACCCAGTGGGTTTCCATGGCTGAGTGGCGAATCGAGCTCTGGTCTCCAGCGTCATAGTCCAATGTTCAAATCATTACATCATGCTGAATTAAAAAAAAAAATTAAATAATTGAAGGGAGGAACATGAGAGAAGGATCTGAAAGTGAAGATGTGTTGAAATTTTCCAGTAAAGGCCACTTGATGGGTTAAATGGAGGCAAGCCTGGGTTTGCCCCTAGGTGTATACTGGAACAGGGAACTTCAGCCTGCATCAGCTGCCTGTGTAGTACACTCATTTGTACACACTGTTGTTGCAATTACGCTTGTATTTTATGTCACCAATTAAGACTACATAGATATACGACTAAAATGTAATGTGTGAAACAGCCTTGGGCTTCTAATACGTTTCCTAAAGGTTATGTCCAGAACTGAGGGCAAGGGGACACAAAGACATAATGGAAGAAAAAAGATCAAATACTGTTCAGTTTTGGTCTCTGTTTGAATGAACCACCTGCAGAGCCTGCTGCCACTCTATAAAGTCTGATTCACATTTTGCTTGTGGTTGTCAATGTAAGTCCAACTCATTTAGGATACCTGATATCTGAACATCCTCCAGCTGGAAGTATCCTCTGATCAACCTGTGCCAGTGTCCTGTTCTCAGTGAATGGAGCCTTCTTTCTGACGTACCCATTGTCAAATCCTTTGCAAGCAGATAATGGAGGTGGCTAGGAGATTAGGCAGACAATACAGTTTGGTATAATTTAGACGATGGTAGCCTTTTACAAGCTCTTTCTGCTTAAGTCAAAGTCTGGGTGTGGGAAGAGAAAGAATTCAATCAACCTGCTGTTACTCATGAGAAATTCCCTTCCCATATTTACTGTTTAAATATTGCATCTCATGCTTAGATTGAATGTACAAGTTACATCTAAGCATTAACAAAACAGAAACTCTGTAAAAACAGGTTATCTGTCAAGACAAATTAAATCACACTGGTTACACTTTTTGGACATCAATCTCCAGAATCCCTTGAAGGATTCTGGGAGTTGTAGCCCTCTCCCAATCTTTTGCTTCAGGGTCTGCTGATACCTAGTAATGTCTGCAGCTAATTGTGGTACAAAGTTTCAAAATCTGTTTCTTCTCTGAACAATACCCACCATTTCTTTCTTAAACTGTCTTCCTGCCCTTTCCTTTGATGCCATTCAGCTCTTTGTCCAGCCAGCCTCACCATTATTTGGGCTCAACATTGTCCTATGTCCCAGATGGCACTGAGGGTGGGTGAGGAAATGCGGCAATGACTCTGTGCCTTGGCATGAGTGTCAGTTGATAACAGATGCAGAAATCAAGATGCCCTGCTTTTGGCATCAAGCTGTCAGAGATGAGCCATGTATCTGGCAGAGCTTTTGGGTCTTCAAGGTGGGAAAAGACAGTATGCAGCAAATTTTAAAGTAGAACTTTTCTAAGCAGAGAGCTTTTGAAGTGAAAAAGATATGAATCCTGATTTCCAAAACTTTATCAGTTTGTGGAGAAGAGATGGTCTGAACAGCCTTCTTTTCTCAAAAGAAAGTGCACATGACAAAATTATTTGTTTCACACAACTATTCAGAACATGGAGAAATATGAAACTGCTCTATATTAGGTCAGACAGTTTTTTTCCTTTTAGCCCAGTATTTTCTATTCAGAATATCAAAAACTTAAATGTATTACACTATAGCATGTATAGGCCCTTTTCACATGGCATTTTTCATATGAAAGAGGGCCTGGAGCGTTGCGCGATTGTGAGGAGCGATCCGCACGACACACTCACAACCGTGCAACGCTCCAGGGGCTGGCAGGTATTGATCGCGCACCTTTTCATTTTCGGCTAGAAGCCAAAAATGGTGCGTGATCACACATTGCTCCCAGCCTAGCATGCACTTACCTGGCATGTGGAGCCTCCAGAGCAGTGCCACTCGCGCTTCCTGCCCCAGCACAGCCTGGGAAATTCCCAGGCTGCGCTGCGGAAGGAAGAGGTGGGGCTCTCACGTGAGCAGGCAGCTCGTGCGGAGCCAAAGGACCCTGGACATGAGAGCCTCTTGCCGGAGGCTGCTCACACAATCCCCGCACCCCAGCGCCAGAAGAAGGTAAGGTGCGGAAAGGGCCATAGTATACACATTTCTTCAGGCAGGGGCAGAGAAACCATAAAGACAGAAACCTGATCTTTACATATGATCATGCTGCGCTGGGATTGACAACATATGGCTCTCTAAATGTCACAGGACTGCAATTTTCATGAGTCCTAACAGTCATAGCTAATGGTAAGAGATGACAGGACTTGCAGTCCAGCAACATGTGGAGGGCCACAAGTTCCCCACCCCTGTTGTATGTGAACTCCATGCTCCAGATGCTTTGCTCACCTGGGGGAGGGGGTGAGGCATAACTCAGGGCATTGGAACCACACTGAACATTGGCCATGCTGGCTGGGGCTGAGGGGATGAAATTCCAAAACTTCTGGCGGGCCAAAGATGCTGAAAATTCTCATCCAACTTCCAGGATGTTCTTTTCCTATGTGTACAGAAGATCTCCTTGCTGGGAACCTTTTGAAAGTACAGAGTGTAACACTTGCAGAATATGAAGTAAAAAAATCTGCAGAAGTCCAGACGTTTTGGACTAGGCTTTCATCACCCTAGTGAGCATAGCTCAAGATGATGGAAGTTGTAGTCCAACATGTCTGTAGGGCACCAGGCAGAGGAGTGACTCTCTTACTGAACAACTGCTCCACTGGGATCTCCCTGCTTTCTTAACCTTTATTCCAAAGTCCTTTGGAAAGGATGCAAATATTGTTACACAGAGCTGTGTTGCTGGAATTATTCAGGTTTCCAGCTGATAAAATGTTCCTAATAATTGTTAGTATTCATAGAAATCCAGAGGGGTAGCAAAAGAACTATGCTAGCACCCAGTAGGCAGTGGCATAGGTAGGTGTGAGAACAAGGGGACTTTTGAGTTAATCTCCCTACCTCCAGGGACTGAGAAATAGGCAGGGGATATCTGCTTTAGAACAGCTGGAACAGGACTGTGTTTCACCTACTTTAAGAATAGCTGGAACAGGACTGTGTGGGCCTAAAGTTGCTGGCTGTGAAACAATAGGTCTCTTTCCATTTTGCTCGGGTATGACGGAGAGTTAATCAACCCTCTGTAATAAGCCTTGGGGTGCTTCCTTTGGATTAATAACTAGCTCGGAAAGAATGACTCCAGATTTTGCAACAGTTTAAATGTAGCTAGGTAATTAATCTTCCTTGAAATGATCCATGCCAACATCTGCTTTTCTGAAATTGACAAGTGAGGTTAATGCCAACAGAGAAGGGAAAAGAACATATTGTTTGACGATACTGGGGTGAATGACATACCATTTAAACATCAGGGCTGTTTGGAGCATTTGTTCAAAATGGCATCCCTTGTTCATCAGCTAGATAGTCTTTCTTTAAACCCATTCTTCATATGGCCAATATAGGTGATACAACATGGAGTTTTCTTTGCAGGAAACATGGAGTTTTCTTTGGCTGACAGTTGGCCTTCCCTTGGCAGAAGGAAGGCATGTCTTTTCTAATAAAAACATTTGTGTGACTGTGCATGTGGAAGCAATTCAGCAGGTGATGCTTTCTTGGTATCTCCAAGATGGGAGAAGATCTACCATACACATTTTTGTTTGCCATCAAACTACTGATAATAGAGGTGGCCCAAGAGGTGGGAAAAGGCTGGCAACCTACTTGCTCCAAATCATTTAGAAAACATTCAAACCACTACGCCATGCTGGCTCTCTAACAGAGTAACCCACTGAAGTGTTTGTTCAGTATTAAGTCATTTATGTAAATCCCATTGATTCCATGGGGCTGTGCTGGCTGGGGACAGCAATTGTATTCTGTGTGGTCCAACTTCAAGGGGCTACATAGATATCCACAATTATTTATCTGTTCTTCTTCTTCTCCCTACCCCCCTTTTTTGGCAGTGGTGGAAAGGCCAACTCCCTACACCAACGTGATTATGCCTAGTTTGTTTGGCATCATTTGTTTCCTTGGCATAGTTGGGAACCTGGTTGTGATCTATACCATCATCAAGAAGAAGAAACTGAGGTGCAAACAGACAGTGCCTGATATCTTCATTTTCAACCTTTCCATTGTGGACCTGCTCTTCCTGCTGGGCATGCCCTTCCTCATCCACCAGCTCCTTGGCAATGGGGCTTGGTATTTTGGGTCCCCTTTGTGCACCATCATCACTGCTCTGGACACCAACAGCCAGATCACCAGCACCAATATCCTGACTGTCATGACCCTAGACCGTTACCTGGCAACCGTCTACCCCCTCAAGTCTACTTATGTCCGGACACCACACGTAGCAGCCCTGGTGATTGGCTTGGTTTGGCTCCTTTCTTTTCTCACCATCATCCCCGTGTGGATGTATGCAGGACTGATGCCTCTGGAGGACGGGACTGTTCGGTGTGCTCTCCTGCTGCCCAACCCGGAGACTGATATCTACTGGTTCACCATTTACCAGTTCATGCTTGCTTTTGCTATCCCACTGTTCATTATCTGTGTGGTCTACTTTAAGATCCTTCAGCACATGGCCACCACAGTAGTACCCTTACCCCAGAGGAGTCTCCGAGTCCGCACCAAGAAGGTCACCCGGATGGCCGTTGCCATCTGCTCTGCCTTCTTTATTTGCTGGTCCCCCTTCTACATCCTTCAGCTGGTACATCTCGGGATAGACACTCCTTCTGTTGCTTTCTTCTATGCCTACAATTTTGCCATTAGCTTGGGCTATGCCAACAGTTGCCTCAATCCTTTCCTCTACATTGTCCTAAGTGAGACCTTCAAGCGTCAGTTCATGGTGGCCATCCGTCCAGCCAGGGAGCAGTTTCGGGTCAACAACAACAACCATAGCACAACAGAGGCCAGCGTGTGCTTGAAGCGTGCACCAGAATCCACCCAACAGACTCAGTTTTTAGAGGACTTTTCTCCACATGCCATGCCTGTGGCAGTTGCTGTCCACTAGCTGGTCTTCCTGCAGGTTTGGTAGTCCTGCTGTTACAAGACCATGAAATGCATTCCTTACACAAAATCCTACTGTAGTGATACAGAATGATCAGAGCCAACCAAGACCATGGTTAGGCAATAAGAGGAGCCAAAGGAAGCCTAAAATCTATATATGTTTAGCAATTGCTTATTCTGAGATGTGGTGAGAGGCGGAAAGAACTGCTGAATATACAGGGAACCCAAGAGTGCAACACAATTTACAAGAAAACTAAAGGTGAGCCAGTAGAAGTCACAATGATACAGCTGTTTTCCCAACGATATGCAAAGCATCAAAACAACCTCCAGGCAAACGGACATAAAAAGGATGGAAAACTTGAAAAGGCATATTAGTGGCATCCACTGAATTTTCTGTCTCAAACAGAATAAGATGCCTGCAGCAACGGAACACCTCTGCCAATCTGCATTATCTGAAGATATGCCAAACCATGAGTTTGGGAAAAACTGTGGCATAATAAGGGACAAGGATATAACAAAACTCATTAAGACCAGAGAAAGAGCACCAGTGGTTTATGAGTGTCACACTAGGAAGCATTTATGGAAAGCTTCCAAATAATAGTCTCTTTAGGACTTGTAAAAGCTTCTGATGAAGACATGAACAGCACAATCCATTTCTCATTCTGGACACTTTTTCCCAATAAGGGGCAGAATTTGAAAAAATTCCTATTTTGGACTGCAGCTCTCAGAATCCCCTAGCAAGTACATACTTCAAAAAAGGAAGCTTTTTTTTTTTTTTTACTTCTGGCAAGGAAATTTCAGTTCTGAATTTGTACTCTCTCTCTCTCTCTCTCCCCCTCTCTTTCACGCACATGTGCACACGCATACACACATTTGGGATAACAGCTCAAGTGAAACATTATGGTCAAAACTGGTTCATAAATGTTTATTACAGGCCCAGTGCAAAAAGTGGTGAGCTCCATTTGGCCAGATGAAACAAAAACACCTTTACTGGAATTGAAACAGACGACAACTGTGTTGGTTATATAGCTGAGGAGATGTGGGCCCATTTGCCCAATGATAGAGGCCACTTCGTTCAGCCCATCTGGTGGGTAGATCTGGAGTGACAGACACGATATTCCTCATGGAGAGGGGCCACTGCATGGTTGCCCTGCCTCTCAGGAGTGAGTCAGAGCCACAAACCCTGAGCTTGGTGTGAACCTAGTTGCTTCTACCTGCCATACCTGAAACTGGGTGTGACAAGCAACCAGGCACCAGTTTCCTCAGACTAGATCCAACCCTGTACCCAAACTGTTGAAGTTGTGAAAATTCAAGATCAAAATATGTAACACATATTAATCACCTGGGGCTGACTTTGAAGAAGAAGATACAAAGAACTGCAGCCAGATTGTTAACTGGGCTGTTTACAGGGATCATACGAGTCCCCTGCTTCAATAGCTCCTCTGGCTGCTGGTCTCTTTCTAGGCACAATTCAAAGTGCTGGTTATGGTTATCACTTGCAAAGCCCTATAAGGCTTAGATCCAGGCTGTCTGGCAGAGCGTATCTCCCCCTATGAGCCTGTCTTGGCCAAGAGATCCTCAGAAGAGGCCCCTGTTTCAAGCCCACCACCTTTATGGGTGCAATTAGTAGGGATACACAACAGGGGCTTCTCAGTGGCTGCCCTTATCCTCTGGAACCCCCTTCGCAGGGGGCCTAGAATAGCCCCCTCCTCACTGTCTGTACTTCAGCAGGCTTCTGAGAAGGGAAGGTTTATAACGAAAGGGCTTTAAGAAGGTGCTGTACTGTATTAATTGTACCGTTTTAAAACTTTTCAAAAATGATTTTTGATTGTGTGTTTTAAATTGTTTCTAGTGTTGTTAATTGTTTGATTCCATTTTAATGGTGATTTTTAAAACAGGCTTTAGCTATATTGCATTTGTTTTCATTTGTAAGTTGCCTTGAGGGTTTGGAACAAAGATGGAATATAAATAAAAATGATCATTCCCTCCATCACTTTTACCATTGCCGTCAAAGCATACCATTAGGTCCTATGGTCAAACTGAACATATAATGCACACCACACAGAACACAGCTCTTTGCTATAGAGGTTGACCAAAACAACCTCATTTAAAGGGGTCAATGGGAAGCTGCTTCAAAGCTGACTGTCAGTGTACAGGGAGTCTCCTTTTATACTGTAGGGAAAGAGGGAAGGAACGATGGGAGGAAGGAAGGAAGAGGGAATAAGTACATGAAGTAACCAACAAATCAGGTCCCAAACCCTCCTATGGCTTTTGTTTTGATCCCATGGGGCAATACACCAAGGGCCTTTCCACACTACATTGCTATGGTGCTATTATTATAGTGCTATTATTCCACTTTCAACACCCTATGGAATCCTGGGGTTTGCAGTTCAGGGAGGGGCCTTTAGAATTCTCAGCCAGAGAGCTCTTTGGCCTCAGTAAACTATAAACCCCACAGTTCCCCCAAGGATGTTGAAAGTGGAATAAGATTACTATAACAGTGTAGTACACAAAGGCCTTAAGTTGGGTTACTTTGTGTTCAAACATGTGGATTCGTACAACCCACAGATAGGCATTTGTACAACCTACAGACAGTATAAATGGTTTAAAATGACTGTGTCATCCTCTTTCCATCGTGCCAAGAGGATGTTAAATAATAGAACCCAACCAATTTGAAACAACCCAAGAAGGAAATGAGAAGAGGAGCACCTCAAATAGCAGGTGTGGTTCTATGAAGAGAAAGGTCATTAAGCTCAGCTGATCTTTCTCATTGAGGTTTAACAGTTTCAGGAACCCTGAGCTGAGGTGAGTAGAAGAAAACAAAGACCCAATCATAAGACAAACCCAGAAAGGGGGAAATTTGGGGTAGGAGGAGGCCTGGAAACTATTCTAGATACCTCACCAGGATTGCTACAGTTTTTTCCATCAACTACTGCAGCTGTGTTTCTAACAACAGAGACAGCAAGTGTGTGTAGTGGTTAGGACTGCTAGACTAAGACTTGGGAGATCTAGATTCAAATCTCCCCTGAGCCATGAACTTGGGCCCATCACTCTCTCTCAACCTGACCTACCTCACAGGGTTGTTGGGAGGATAAAGTGAGGAAGAAGGTTGAGTATACCACCTTAAACTCGTTGGAGGTACAAATGTAATTGAAAACAGCTTGAAGCTCAGAAATTGTCAAGTGAAGCTTTCTACAACATGGTCCTAAAAAGTGATGAAACCTTAACTGATACAGATCAAGCAGCTTTTAAAAGCACAGAAACAAGGGCTCCAAAAAAGTTGTAGGCCCTATGTCTAATGTCCATACAATTTGCAGTTGTGGGCCTGCAAGTCAGCTCCATCTTATTTTGACCCTATCGTAAGGTTTACTTGGCAAGATTTATTAAGAGGAAGTTTGCCCTTGCGTTCCTCTTTGGATGAAAGAGTATGTCCTTGCTCCTGTGTTATTTAAATGCAGAGTTACAAATACTTTTGGTATCCAAGGTACCTGATCATGTGATGCAGGACTGTTCTTAGGGTCATTGACTTTTGACAGCATTTCTCAGATCTCTCCCTCTTCTTCACCATTTTTGCTTCTACTTCCTTCTCTCTCACCATGCTTTGCACCTTCACCAAGAAGATGGTGAGTTAAGAATGAAGCTACTGTCTTACCTCATCTATCTGTTAGCTAGTTAGGATCGAGGCTCCCCAATACATATGTAATTGTAAAATCTATTAGTATTTTTTTTCTAAGTTTGTGACCTGAAACTGTCTGCCTTAATTTGATTTCCTAGTCAGTGTTAGTTCAGGGAAGGAACATATAGAGATTGGGACGTGCTTTCTCTGCTACTCTGCTAAAAGAAGGCTGATTCCTAACAGTTTTAGCTTTCATAGAATTTCCCCAAAAGGGCTAACACTCTGGGAAATATGTTTAATTCCCAACATACATCATGCTAGCTCACATCACATCATCCACAGATTACACAGGGATGCATTCAGGTGACTGCTAGGCCAATTGGGAGACCGGTCAGGCTTAGTACAAAAAGGGACCACTTTAATGACTGAATCATTGCCATAGAAGCACAGGTATATCTGTGCCTCTTCCCTTTAGAATTCACCCCCATGCCTCATTTGGGGGTTTAGTTGAAACCGTGCAACCAGTTAAGGAACATATTGCGATCTAGTGCCCAAAATCGGTTGGGGAGCTTGACACCCCCCCCCCCCATGGTGAGGCAAAATTAAACTACCAAGATTTTTCTGTAGTTGAGCCCCTTCAGGAATTATCAATCAGAAGTGTACTAAACAATCATCATATTGCTTTTACTTTCAAGTTACTCAGATTGTTACCAGCTTCAGTTGGATGACGATGATCATTTTAATCCAACCTATTGTGTTTTCATTGTTGCAATTATTCAAAATTTATAAGGACCTGCCTGCCAATGTTGAACCCCTTACCTTAAAATCAGTTCCAGGGTCTCTGAACTTGACAAAGAAGGTTGCATTGGGGAAATGTTTCATGGCTTTCTCCTTACTGTGGATGCAGGTGTCAGATCTGAGACTGATGTGTGCAGCTCATCCAAGGCAGCCACAGCAGACAGAATCCAGGCCGCTGCCAATAAAAGTGTGATCTAGTACTCATTGCCACTTTCCCAGGGGATACTTGGATGTGGCTTTTTAGAAGTGAGATTTGGGGAGCTGTGCTACAAGCTGTGTTACAATCTCTTTTTCTGTCAGATCAGAATTCAGAGAAGATGTAAACTGAATAAATATAGGAATGGCATGCTTTTTATGTAAATATGTTGTGTTCATCGTTATTTGGTGATGTAAACACAGTGAAAATTGGGGATTTACTTGAGTGATGTCATGTTTGGAATATGTTAAGAATAAAGGTATTCAGACATTTTGTTTATTCCAAATTCATGTCTGTTTTCTACCTAAATACAAAATGAAAGTACAAATTTCAGTTCACTTACCCAAGTAATTCTCTATAAAATTAATATACGGTCCTCATTCATAAATTACATAAAGCATACATTGTCTTTATGAAGGACTCACACCCCAAAGTACAGGATTTTTGGCATTTCATTCAATCTATATGAAAGGAAAAGCTTTCCAACCATCAAATAAGGAACATCCCTTATAATAAGGGACACCTGGCAACCCTAGTTGTGTGTATCATGCAGCCCTTTCTTTACACACATACACACACACACACACACACACACACAAACACACACACATTTGTGAGCCTGATCCCCCTCAGATGCAGTGAAGTTGTTCTCTCATCGTAAGTGCTGAAGAAAGGTTCAAACGCCACCAACAGTCTCAGCTCAGTCATCTTGGCTTCTAGGGAGAGTTCAGGCTTGATTTGCTCTAGGACTCATTTATTGGTCTTTACTTGCAGTCCATGGTACATGCTGAACTGTCCTCCAGCACCACATCTCAAATTAGTTTATTCTATTCTTATCACCTTTCTTCACTGTCCAGTTTTCAAAACCATACATTAAAGCTGGAAATACAATGGCATGGAAATACTGCTTCATTTCTTGATCCTAGGCCAAATTTTCCTACAATCTTTGATTCTGCTTTGTTTCCTACTTTTGCATTACCATCCCCTATGATTAACAAGAAGTCCTGTTTTAATATGTGATCGTTTTTGTTCCTTCTCCTCCTCTTCTGCCTCTGTAGTTGGAGCATAAACTTGGATTATGGTTATACTGATTGGTTTTCCCTGAAATCTTATTGATATGATTTATTTACACCTTGCATGATATCCTTTAACTACTTTTGTTACATCTCTCTTCACTATTAATGCCACCCCATTTCTTTTTAGATTTTTATTTCCTGAGTAAAACACTGTGTATTTATTACTCAAAATGTTCCATTCTTGTCCATTTTATCTTGCTCGCCCCAAGTATTACAATGTTTATATGTTCCATTTCTTGTTTTACTATGTCTAGCTTCTCACATTCCATGTTCATATAATATCTGTTGTGCAACTTCAGACTTTCCTTTCACCTCTGAGCATGTCAAGAGGTGACTGTCCTTCCAATTGTGTCATTATCCACAGGGCTGCATGTAGTTGTCCTCTGCTGTAACACTGTAGCTTGTTGAATGCCATCTAAGCTAGGAGCATCATCTTCTGGCACTATCTCTTGTTTCATTTTGGATTAGGTCATCGGTTTCCAAAGAGTGTGAGCATTTGTGGATTTCAGATGCATGAAGCATTATGCAGAGTTTCAGGTACATATACAGTACATGCAGTTAGGGCAGATGGGAATCAGAAACAATGAAGTCAGAGTGCAGAAAGTCAAGGGCATAGTCAACTTCAATAGGTTTGGGGAGCAATTTTACAATTCTGGGAGCCTCTGCCACTTGTATTATCTCTCCTGCTAAAAGCTTTATTTTTCATTAAAACATGGTGTGCAGGGGTCATGCACCTTGTTTTAAAGGTAAATCACACTTTGCCTTGTTGGAGGAGGAAATATTTTTCCCCAAAAATCCCTGGTGACTTCAGATGCTGCAAAAACAGGAAGAGGGGGCATAGGAGCCTGCAGATGGCCTGCCCCTGCAGAGAGCATTGAGATCCACAAAGGGTTATGCCATAATAATTTTTTAGCCTTAAAGATGCTGCAAGACTCTTTGCAGCTTTTACTGTAATGGAACTAACATGGCTCTAGCCCTCTGGAAATTGTTTTTCAGATGCAATGAAACGTAGCCCACATAGCCTGAACTTGAATTTCAACAGGCTCCTAGTCTTCTGTGATGCGAATTGGCCATGAGTCTGTTTCCCTGATCAGTGCCACCAGCTCTACTTCCTCCGTGCCTATCACTTTGCATTTCCATCAGAAAGTTATAAAGGCAGAACGCTGGGTCAGCTGAGGCAATTGATCTGGCAGAAGGCTTGGGACTTCAGGAAGAAAAAAGAAAATACAACAAATACTTTTAAATGTATGGAATTAATTACCACAAAGAGGGCAATGGCTGCTTCCTTGGATGTCTTTTAGTAAGGATTAGACCAACATAGTGATAGTAAGTCTGTTAGCTGTGTGGTAGTATCTTCCTGATGGTCAAATGCTTGGGGCCATTCTAGGGGAGAGCAGCCTTCAATCTTTTATTTTGCTCTGCCTGTAAGCTTCCCAGGGCAAGGCAGCTGGCTGGCCAGAAGCAGAGAGAGATGGATTACATTAGGGATGGGCAATCTGTGGGCCTTCAAATGCTCTGCCTAGCCATTGGGAAGGGAAGCCAATGGCCCAGGTACCAGTACTGGTTCAGGAATCTTCACTTTGAGTAGCACTGACATAAGGGATCTCCAGAACAACAGCTAAGGGGTTGAACAGGAGTCCCCCAGCACCCCGTTAACCCCTCTAGCAAGGAATGGGTTGACCCAACCAGAAGGAATAGAGCTACAGTAAAACAGTGTTCCCAAGTGCCATCCCAGAGAGGCAGCTCAGAAGGATACCATGGTTAATGGTATCAAAATCTGCCAAGAGATCCTGCAGAACCAAGAGAGACACTCCCTGTCCAGTTCCTGGTATAAGTCATCCACCAGAGAGACCAATGCCATCTGATCACACAAGACAGACAAGATTACATCCACTGGATCTGGATCAACTGTAGCATCAAAATCAGAACACAGCTGAATGAATTGGTCTGCCAAGTCTTACGCAAATTATCCACAGCATGCTGTTGAGTGTCTGCATTCTCTTCTTAAAGGACAAAGGCCCCCGACCACTCCAGACTGCTCTGCTGGACAACACTATGCAGATGGAAAGGTGGCAGAGAAGTATGATTTCTTCACTGCAACCACCACAGTGCTACTGACTTCCCAATGAGCTCTAGCCTGTGTTCGGCCAGACCTGCTCTGAGTTTTCCACCACTGATGTTCTAGTCACTGTCCCACACGCTTCATCACTGCCACCTCCTAAGTAAGACAGGGGGCTCCTTTGGCCCCACTCCATGAGAGAGCACTCCATTAGAGTTCAGGAGCAATGGCACCACTGCCCTGCCATTTCTCCATTCCAGAGATAAACCAGGATCACCAGACAAGGCAACAAGAGACCATCCAGTTCCATTAGCCTCCTGGATCAGACTATTTTAATTAGCCTCCCCTCCCTTCAAAGGCTCCAAGTTTCAGTGAGTCTAAGCCCAACTGCATAGTGGTCTGTTCATGACAATGGAGCAATAGAAAGTACTTCCACACCCTGGTTACCACCATCCCACCCAGTGCAGAAGACTAGATCCAGAGCATGGCCCACAGGCTAGGTGACAAAGAATACTAGTTGTAACAGACCCATTGTCGCCACCAAGGGCATGAAGTCCTGAGCTGCTCCTGACACTCACTTTTTGAAATGCCTTTCACTGTTGCTGTGTTTCATATGCTTTTCTCTTGTTTAAAATACTTACGGTTTTAATCTGGAAGTGTTTTAAATTGTTTATATTGCATATCACCCTGAAATCCTATTATAAAGGGCAATATAGATATGTTTTAATAAGCTATAAAATAAATAAATAAAGCAATCCTTGAACTGGATAGATTGTTGGCATAATCCAGTGGAAGCAGACCTTAGGGCCATATGAGCTAAATCATTGAAAATAACTTTAAAACAAAGAGTATCGAGGTGGAACTGATGATAGGAAATATTACTTTGCTGAAAAAGTACTGTCTCAACAATTTTTTTAAAGCTGCCACATATTAATTAAATGTACATCCTATGGTGCTGGAGCAATATCAGCTTGGTGCCAAAGAAGCTTTTTCACTTAATGAAGAGTCTGCAGAAGAGCCGGTATAAGCACTGGATTACACACCTAGGCTGCCATGCAGAAAACCCAAGGGAGAGATTCAGAGAGTCTAAAGCAGCTTGTTACTGATGTGGTGGTGGATTTTGTAATAAAGAGAGGTTTAATACTATGTCCGCTGTTGCACCCATGCCCTGAAAGCAGCCACAGAAATTGTGAACGGCCACTTGGCTCAAATGTTCATACACTTTTGGTACTACTGTTAGGGGTTAGAAGCAAGACTTAGTGGATGCAACCATAGCAACATCATTTTCTTAATGGTAAGATAATTTTAGAATACATCTAAAATTTATTCTAGTGTAAAAAGGTAGCTGCATATTTCCTCATGAAGTCTTATTTGGAAAAAAATGTCAAGACATTTCTAACCAATTATTGGTATTTGGAACCCAAGTCACTGACCTTGATACAGATAACTGGAAAGTTATCATCAAAATCTAAGATTCTGCATTCATTAGCATTAGCTCTTTGGGACAGAGATTTTGTAAGCCATCCTAGCAAGAGAAGAATGCAGGTCAATTCTCCAGGATCTCTTGGTGGCTGTAACAACCAAAAACATCGCTCTGTTATATTTCGGAGATGATGATCGTAACGATGATGGTGGCGGTGATGATTATGGCAGAAGAAACACCAGTGCTGCATGCAGCTGGTGAAGTAAGCAGTGCTCTACCAAAACTTAGGGCACAATAAAAAAGTAATCTTCAAAGGGTTACAAAACTACAAGTGTATATGCCAGTCTTTCTAGTCTGGCAGCTGCATGTACTCCCGCCAAACCTGGGAGGATCATACCTCCCCACACCCCAAACTATTTTTTTTTTAAAGTGTGGTTCTTTTTTAATTAAAAAAAATCGTGTCACACATTTTAGTGGCTGTGGGAAGGACATGTTACTATATTTTTGGGCTTAAAGATGGAACTGAGGAACCCATAGTCCTCCAGATGTTGCTGAATTTCAATTCTCATCAGTTCTAGCCAGCCATGTCAATAGGCATGATGGGAGGGGTTTTTAATCAACGTTTGGATAGCAAAAGTTTCACATCCCTTCATTAAAGAGGCAAAGCAAGTGCTGGGGATCTTATACACTGAGGCATGCTGTTAACTGCCGTCAAGTCAGCTTTGACTTATGGTGACCCTATGGATGAGAAACCTCAAAGTCCCCCTGTCCTCAACTACCCTGCTCAGGCCTTGCAGATTCAGGGCAGCCACATCTTCCTTGGCTGAGTCTTTCCATCTGCAGTGAGGTCTCCCTCTTCTCCTACTGCCTTCCACTTCATTGAGCATTATTGTCTTTTCTGGTGAGTCATGTCTTCTCATGATATGTCCAAAGAATGACAGATAATAAACTGACAAGTAACTAATATGCTGAAATAATAATAATATTCCTACTAAATTTGTCATGAAAAGGGAACTGGAATTTTTAATATACAGAAATTGTTGAATGCACATAATACAGCACAAAATATTGACTGCATACTGTTACAATGCACTAAATGCAATTCAAACAACAAATAACGACCACTTGACAGTGATTATTTACTGCTTACAATTACAAGAAATTGAATATACTAAATACAGTTCCAACAGCCAGTAACATCCACTTGACGGAGAGCTCTTCTTAACAGAAGGGAATGACTCACAAATGCGTTGAATTCTTATGCAAAGACGTTGAGATGAAATGTAGGCTTTCATATATAGTGGAGTAACAATGGTAAATTGATGGTTAAATTCTCATTGAAGTGTCAGAGGATCATTTCCTTCTGTTAAAAAGAGCTCTTCGTCAAATGGTCTATCCATTTATTAGCTCTAAGCATTAGGGGACTACGACATTTTATGGTTCTTGCCAAAGAATGACCGTCTCAGTTTAATCATCTTGGCTTCTAGGGAGAGTTCAGACTTCCAAACTTGCAAAAGCTCATCTGATATGGGACCCCCCCCCCCCCCGCAGCAGCACTGTTGCTATCAGTATGGCCTCTTGTCTCACAGAAGCATGCAATCCCACTGTAGGAAGGTAGTGCGATAGGTTGAACATTGAGATAGATCGACCTAATATACCCAAGTGGGCTCACGCAGACACAGGCATGTCTGGTCAAAAGGAGACAGATGAGCTTATATTAGAGAGCGGATAGGGGCATGAGTTTCTTTGGCCATCTTAGTTATAAACTAAATTAAATTACTGGGTTATTTGGGGTTCAGAACAGGGTGAAGAACCTGTAGCCCTCCAGAATTTTCTGGATTTGGAATTATATCAATACCTCCTAGAACAGTCAGTGGTGAAGGGCTTGTGGGAGTATCGGTTTAACAATTTCTGTGTGTGTGTGTGTGTGTGTCACATGTTTCCCACCCATGGCTCAGGGCCTCCTTTTGCTGAAGGCTCAGATGCCCATGGAACAATGTTTCAGGTTACCAGATATTCTGGGGTACTGATCTACTTTACCATTTGCTGGCTGTGGCTCCTAGGAGGTGTGGTCCAAAACATCTGGAGAGTCAAAAGTTTCTTCTGTCATAGATGGCTCAGCTGGTCAGCTCAGGAGTCTGAAACCTCAAAGTAGAGAGAAGCCTTTCATTACTGTGGGAAGAAGAGATTCAGAAAAACTCTGTTGTCTGATTGGCCAAAAAACTGGGAGTAGAAGAAATTGGAAGAGTACATATCTGTGTGTGTGTGTGTGTGTGTGTGTGTGTGTGTGTGTACACATACAAAGCTGGATAGCAGCTTGTCAGAAAAGGTAGAAATCAAAAGAAAGGAGCTGGAGAGAAAATACTGCAGACTATCCAACTCCAGGGACATGCCTGAGTGGTGAAAAAGAAACTACACTGCCAAGAGGCTCTGATGAACTTGGGAGAAGAAATGCTTGAATGAAGTCACCCTGAGGAAAGAAGCTGCTTAGTTAAAGTTTACGTGGAGGGATGTTTTCCATGTTACTGTCACATCCTCATTTTTTTTATGCCTCCCTACTTGTTGAGGAATTCTGGGAGCTGTAGTTCAAAGGTCTAACTTTTCCAAGTGTGAGAGGGCAGATGCAGGCACTGTGCAATCAGGTAATGATCTCAAAGCTGTTAAAAACAATCACTTCTCAAATGTCACAAAATATTTTTATGTCTCTCTGATTTATATTTTCCAGAGCTTGGAAAAGACTGTTTTGGACTGTAACTCCCAGGGTCGTAGGGTATAACTTTCAGAATGCACCAGCAATGGTGGCTGGGGATCCTATGAGTTGTTGCTCCAAAAGTAACTTTTGAGCTCTTAATTACCATTTTAAGCATAATAGGCTTTGAAAGAAATATCCACACAGTCGGTAGAGTGTCAGGTCAGGCTTACCATAAGAGAGAATAGGGTACTGGCTTCGCTGGGAAATGGCAGCAAAGCAATGGAAGAGAGAGCTGTGTGCTGTGTGCTGCGTGACTTGTTCTGCTCCACCCGAGCCTCCTGTCTAACAGTGTGGTGGAGAAAGCCCTCCCATCACTAGAACTGAACAGTAGTTCAACCGCCAGTCTAGTTGGCAACTATACAGGAAATGGGAAGAGACACCGTCTTGTTCTTCATCTTAGCCAGCAAATTGTTTTGTGCCAGTCCTGTGGAGAGCTGCTATGTGGAAAGCAAGTTGAAAGCTGCATTGCTGTAGTTATTGCTGACACAGTCTGCTTGGCAAGTGCAGCTTGTCGTGTAAATTCCCTCTTTGACAGAGCCCTCTCCTCATCTCTCACTCTACTCTTATCTGAGGCACCAAAGAGTAGAAAGGATATGGGAAATAGCTTCTTTGTCTTTGATACTAATAGAAATGGTTGTCATTCATTCCTCTGGATGGAGCTGATGTTGCAGTCATGGTTCTAAAGGTAAGCAGGTCAAAGCACGACCAGGACGTGGGCAGAAGACAAACTTGCCAGCTTCTCAACTAGGTGTGTCTTGGTGCCCTTAAGGACAGTTTCACCCGAGACACTGGGCAGACGGCAACACCTACCCTCATTCTATGAAAACCTTCACCTCATGTTTCTAAGGGAGCAAAAGTGCAGAGAGAGAATCTAGTAGCACCTTTGAAACTGATTATTTTAATATGAACTTTCATGGTTATCTGTCTACTTCTTCAGATTCGTTGATGAAACAATATTAAAGCCACAGGCATTTAAGCACGGTAACACAGTTGCGGAAATAGGATAGAATATAACAGGATACTGAAAAAGGCAAATTGTGACCTGGCCATAAAATAAGACTTGGGTAAGTTGATGCAAAAGTCTTTCAAGTAGCTGGTCTACTAGTACTGGAGTGGGAAACCAAAAATTTGCTGGCCAGAAGTCAATTTTCTCAGAGTCAAAACCTTCACTGAGAAGAAGAAGATTCCTATATGTTCAGTTGGGAGTACCTGTGTATTAATACATGCAGTGAGCCAAGAAGCCATTATCTCTATTCATACCTCTGCTAATGGACTAGAATTAGTGAACAGAGTCAGCCCTTCACATTTGCTGGTTTAACTTTCAGGTTCTGATTATCTGCAAGTTTCTCCAACTCCTGCCCCCACCAACCATCCCAGGCACTTCTTTTCCAAGGGAACCTTCCCTCTTGTCGGCTCCAATCAGGCTGCGCGGCTCTTAAAAACCCACCTCTGGTCTTCCTCTTCCTCCTCCACCAGTTGCTGCCTGGCCAGCTAAGCATGGATCACAGCCTGATTTCCCAGCACCACAAGCCTTCTCCTGATGCCCCGCCTACACACTCAAGGAAGGAGATGGGCAAGACAGAAGAAGTATAGGACCATCATGCTGACACACACCCTTTCCCTCTCCTTTCCCTGACCAGGCCCATTTCCGCACTAGCCTGTTCTAGCGCTATGATTCCACTTTCAACATCCTATGGAATCCTGGGGTTTGCAGCTTTGGGAGGGGCCGGCCGGCCCCTCCCAAAGCTGCAAACCCCAGGATTCCATAGGATGTTGAAAGTGGAATCATAGCGCTAGAACAGGCTAGTGCGGAAATGGGCCGTGTTTGGGCCCTGGTGTCTGTTCTTCCAACTATGCCTCAGCCACCTTCCCACACATACATTGATATTTGATTTTTCCACTTTTGTGGGAGTCTTGCTTCCCTAACCCTAACAAATGTGGAGGGCTGACAACCGAAATTACCTGTTTGTTTGTTTCTAATTTAACTTTGATTTTTTGTTTGTTTGTTTGTGAACCACCACTTTTAAGTCAGAGATTGGAGTTGAGCAAGCAAATGTACCAGAGTATGTCAAGCTTTGTGGACATACAGCCTCTGACGTACAAATATTTTTCTGTATTTTATTGCATTCTATCCCAATCCCACAACTGTGTAACAGTGCTTAAATTCCTGCAGTTTTAGTTTCACTTCATCAGCACGTCTGAAGAAGTGGATTGAAAGTCATGAAGCTCGTGCTAAAATAAATTAGTCTCAAAGGTGTTGCTTCTTTCTTCGGAACCCTCCCCCTGCCTTTTTACTTTTATACTTAAACAGACTATATCTTTGAAAACTGCTCCACCATTTCTAAACACTGTGCTGCTCTTAAAAATGCAAGAACAGGCCAGGCTGTTTTTTCAGGTCAATTGACAACCGAAATGGGAAACTATCTGGGATGTACTAGTATGTCCCACTGAAATGAAGGTAAGATGCAACTGTTACATATATGAAAGAGCTGTGGTTGAAAAAAATTACACCTGCTAAACTTCTTTCTTTCCCGTTATTATGATACAGAAAACCTTTTCCTGTTGAAGCTGGCAATCCTAAACTTGTTGGAAGCTTCCAGGCTTGTTTGTGACAATGCACACTAGACTGAATCTGCACTTAGAATAGTTTGTTTTTCAATGTAGGACCAATCCCTCACGGAAGAAAGCAATTCTTTTTTTTATGAGCACCGAAAATTGCCTCACAAATAAAGGAAGGAAAATGTGTGTTCAAAGCAATGTTCATTTTTTTTTTAACAATACAGATTCTTGGCTAGGTTTTCCAGGAAATATGAACAGTATTGATGCAAATTATGCATATGTATAATGTGAAATATGGAAGAAGCTTAGTACACAGTGTACTGTCTGAGCACTTTGCAGTCATATACTGACTAGGTGATCCAAAACCAAATTTTTGTTTATTTATTTGCTTTGCCTTTGCTTATCTTATTTTAGGTTCCACAAGAAAGCAGCTCACAAAACAGAATGAAAATAAAATCAATCAATCAGTGCTAACGATCAATGCAAACATTAAAACACATAATCATAATGCAATTACTGTAAGGACCGAATGATACCAAAAGCATGTATAAGAAGACTGGATTGGGAGGGAAAAGGGACCAAATGGGTTTCTGGAAGAAAAGAGTTTCAGAGCCCAGGTACCACCATCGCAAAAGTCCTGTTCCTGCACGCTTAGACAGTAGCCAAGCACGGAGCATTTTATGTAGCGTGAAGTGAATCTGGTTCATTTTCACCTATAAGTGAAAACATCTATGCTAGTTATTGTTTCTTGGCCAGTTGCTGTACCAATAACAAAATGTCACATTGTACGAAAATTTAGCAGGTGAAGTTTGCTCTGTAATGGACACAGTAATGGAAAAGCTCTTCCTTCCTTAATTTCTGAATCTTGGGGTATTTTTAAAGGCACAGGACCAAAACCACTTTAAGCGGTAGGTCAAAATCCGATCTCTACTACTAATAGCAATAATCAGTGGCTGAATGGTAAGTCAATACTTACGTAAATCACAATGGATCTACTGTCATTGGGACCAGCAATTAGATTGAGGCCTTCTTCACCATACAAACAGCATATTCACAGCAGCTAACCACTGCTCCTAGTTCCACTTATTCATATCTCACTTTCTTTCAGTGAACTCAAATGTTGCTCATTTTGTTCACCTCCTCCCCACTTTATCCTCACAACTATACTCCGAGGTAAGTCAGAGGGAGGCAGGGAGGCAGAGTAACACTCGCCCAAGGTCACCAAATGTTTGTGTGGAATTGTTTCAGGTAAACGCTTGATCACAAGATCTCCCTATGGTGGCTACAGTAAGAACAACGGTTCCCTTCACTTCCGAACAGAGCTTGGAAATCGGCTGTGTTGTCCGGGAATTCTGGGAGATGCAGTCCAAACCCCAGCTTTTCTGAGCTTTTGAAGCTCATGAGTCAAGAAGACAAGACTGGGCCATGTCTGTGTTCACTGAGATGGACACTCTCTTTCTCTCTTCGGTTAGAATGCATTGTTCCCAGCAAAGTACATTACTCATCCTTCTGGCAGGTTAGTTAATGACTGGCGTCCATCTATTACTATTTGCTTCTTTTCCCTGCTGTTTGCAGATGGTGGGTGAAAAACCTGCTGCTGTCTCCAGTCCGTGCTGCATCTTAATGTTCCAATCAGGATAATCCGGCTGGGTCCCCCTATGGTCTCAAAAGCATCACCTGACAAATCCATGCTGGTGTGCTTTATGTTACTACAGCATAGGTATTACGGTGCATTTGTTCAGAGAAAAGGGAGAGGGGAGGGCAAGACCACAAAGGTGTTTAGAAGAAGAATCTGCTACCAGGCCCAGCATGTAGATTACTACACTTTGCTTTTTCTTTTCCTCTCAACATCATGAAGCCAAATCATCCATTTCATGAAGAAATTGCTGCATGCCATGTGCAGGCTATTCTGTGGCTGGTGCCTATAATATCTAGGGTGGCTAAAGTCAGAATTAGCCTTTGCAGCTCTGCCTTTTATAGCTGGATGTACACCAACAAGCAGTTGCTAGTGTTCTGTTCGTGAGGGAAAAGGGTTCCTGAAAATTGGGAAAGGGCAAGAAAAGGCAACCAAAACAATCAGGACCTGCTCTAGTAATGAAATGGGTGATCACAGGTACAGTATGAGTAAGGGTACTGTCATGAGAGCCACTGTGGTGTAGTAGTTTGCATGCTGGACTATGGCCATTTCTGCACGAGACTATTATAGCGCTATGATTCCACTTTCAACATCCTATGGAATCCTGGGGTTTGCAGTTTCAGGAGGGGCCGCCTGGCGCCTCCCGACACTGCAAACCCCAGGATTCCATAGGATGTTGAAAGTGGAATCATAGCGCTATAACAGTCTCGTGCGGAAATGGCCTATGACTCTGGAGGCCAGGGTTCAAACCCTGTGATAAGTTCACCTTAAGGTTGCCAGAAGTCATAATACAAGTGAAGCATGCAACAACAAACATACCCTCCAACCGTCCCAATTTGGCAGTTCCACTTAATCCTCTGTCATCCCAATTTTTCAACTCTTTTTAAAATGCCCTGGTTTCTCATTCCTCCTCCTACTTTCTTCCTTTGTCCTCAGTTAAATTCATTTGCTGCAAACTGAGTTCAATGCACAAGAGTAGTTTGTGCTCAATTCACTCAGCAGAAGGAGAGGACAGAAGGAGGCAAAATTTTGGCCTTCCCTGTGGGCTCAGGCTAGAACACAAAGGCCATTTCTGCCTTACTCTGTTATAATGCTATTATTCCACTTTCAACATCCTGTGGAATTCTAGGGTTTGTAGTTTATTGAGGCCAAAGAGCTGGCTGAGAGTTCTAAATGCCCTCCCTAAACTGCAAACCCCAGGATTCCATAGGATGTTATAAGTAGAATAATAGCACTATAACAGTGTAGTGCAGAAATGGCCACAGACTCTGCTAACTTGTGTGTTCTCCTTTCATAACTTTTGCCATGTTAACCACACTCTGGCTTTGCTTGGCCATATGTGCTAGTTTTCATCTGTAAAATGTTGGAGGGTGTGATGTGGTCCCTAGTTGAGCACCCAGGATCCACAGGCTGTTGTCGGTCCCCTTCTCTACCAATGGAACAAGACTTCCGCATGACACTCTTATAGCATGATTATTCCACTTTCAACATCCTATGGAATCCTGGGGTTTGCAGTTTAGGGAGGGGCCATCTGACCCCTCCCTAAACTGCAAACCCCAGGATTCCATAGGATGTTGAAAGTGGAATAATCGCGCTATAAGAGTGTCATGTGGAAATAACGGAAGAGATCCACCAGTGGACTGGGATGTCTGTTGTTGGGGGTTCCCTTGCCTTTTCTGCAAAATCCTCTCCTGTCTTATATTTTCCACTGAAAGTAGACCAAAGAGGAGCAGAGAGGAGCAAAGAATATTTCTGAGGATTTCACAGGCCTGAAACTAGTTTCTAGTTTCTATAGCACACTTACTGAATTAATTCCTAAGTGGTAAATCCCAGTGATTCAATGGGCCTACTCTAACTGGGACTAGAAATTAGGTCTAGTCCTATGACTCCCAAGCTTCTGTCGACGAATCTCTATTGGAACAGTAAACCCTTTCACACTACACAATTGTAGCCCTCTGATTCCACTTTAATTGTCATGACAACATCCTATAGAATCCTGGGGTCTGCAGTTTAGGGAAGAGCATTTAGAATTCTCAGACGTTCCTTTCATGCCTCCCCAAATTAGAAATCCCAAGATTCTATGGGATGTTGCCATGACAGTTAAAATGGAATCATAGTGCTATAACTATTTAGTGTGAATGGGCCGATGTTCCTCCGCCACCTCCATAGCATTGCTCTGTGAAGCAGCACACGGGGAAATACATGACAGAAATCAGAGCATCTTTTGGGGGTTATAACTTCCAGAATTTCCAGGCCCACACAGGTGGGAGCCATATGGGACATGGGTAGGGCTCCCAGATCTCTGAGCCTGGGCCTGGGCTGGATGCTTTTCTTCAGTCTTCAGGGTGAAGTGGAGGAATTTCAGGACAAGTGCGCTGCATTGAAAAGTGTGTGTGTGTGTGTGTGTGTGTGTGTGTGTGTGTGTGTGTTCTCCTGATTTGTTAGACTTGTTTGTTCAGTTCTTAATTTAAAAACGCACAATCTGGGCCATCATGGTTGGTGCTTGATGTATCATGGTTTATGACATCACCAGGGGCTGCCCCTAGGAACATCATTCTTGCAACTTCATCAGAGCATGCACTCTATGACATCACTAAGGGATATTGCTAAGCCTCAACTTTGGCTATGAAATCTCAGGGACTATGAAAGTCCTGACCTGGCAAATCTACCTGTGGAGATTCTATGATTTGTAGCCCCTCAAAATAAGACATGTATATAGGGAGGCAGGGCATAGAGAAAGTAGAGAGATATTCCTTTGCTTTCTCTTGTAATACTACTACTTGCATGTTAATCCACTGCTCAGGTTGGAAGCCATTTTCAGCCTTCCTGCCTGTCTTTTTCCCCCCTTTATATATTGCATATTTTCCCAGAAGTTATAGAGGAGATCTCAATGTTCACTGACAGTGGCACACTGGTATTCCCCACCCACTATTTGCATACCGTCTCTAATAAACTGTCTCTGCAATGTTTGATCACTATTTAATGCCTGTAGTCTCCACTTATATGGTGAGGAAATTAGATTGCCTCCAGTTACTGTATCCTGGGATTCACTCAGGAAGCTTTCCAGCAAAACTGACACCCTCTCATGCTCCCCTGCCTACATGCATACATCCATGCATAACTAATATGCTAATAGAATATGAGCTTGCTGTTATTAATTTGAAATGGAAAACATATTACACAGGCACTCATACCCCCTGCCTGTAGAACAGCCAAAGAACAGTGAAACAAACACAGTGGTTCTGTACATAAATTAAGTTGCTAAATAATTTGCTAATATCACGTGGGTCCAATTGCTGCCTCCTTTAACTGATGTCAGCATCAGATCTGGGGCAAGTCCTTGTAATTACTCCCTTTTGAAACCATGACTGTTTCTGTTCTAAAAGCAGCTTTTCTCATGCAACTCTTTTGCTTCATTTACAGACGTCTAGGGGGATTCTAGGTGTTGTCCTGGTGGTTGGATCCACCTAGACAACTTGATGCTCTCGGGCCTGGGACTGCATATTGTCCAACATTTCACATGAAAACCAAGAGGTGTGTGTCCAGCCAAAATCACAGTGGTCAAGATGGCAAAAGTGATAGATGGGGAAGAACAGACAAACTAAGAGAATCTGTCTGTTTTGCCTGAGTCTTCTGGGAAGGGCAAGATTCTGTTCTCTCCTCTCCTCTCCCTCTTGCTGAGTTAATAGAGTGCAAACTACTTTTACACTTTGAACTCTGTTTGCACCAGTTGAAGTAAGCTGACAAAGGCCGGGTGGAGTGGGGAGAGAAACCAGGAAATTTTATAAGCAGCTGAAAAAAATAGGATGATAGAGTATTAATTGGGACTGTCCCTTCTAAATCAGGACCGTTGGAGGGTATGTGACTGAGTGTGGCCAGCCAGCTTAGCTATCGGTTCCTTCTGGATAAGAAGGCATATAAAAGGGCTTCCTGTTGCAGTTGAGCCCCTCCTGATCATGGGCTTCCTGATGTGGCCAGGAGCACAGACAGGGACAGCTCATCTCACAGTGACAGGGTAAAACCCCTGCCCAGCTTGGACTTCTACCAGCTGCTTATGATCGGGACCCCTGGTTCTGCTTCCTGGGGCCTTTTCATGCTATACCATTATGGTACTCTGATTCCATTGCTATGACTGAACCCTATGGAATCCTGGGGTTTGTAGGTTATCCAGAGGAACAAGCCTTCTTTGGTTGGGAGTTCTAAATGCCCCCTCCCTACACTACAAATCCCAGGATTCCATAAGACATTTGTTACTGCCTTGGCTAGCCCAAGCTTTGGGGATATAAAAGATATCTATTGATATCAATAATTCGGCTTCACATATCCCTTCCACGTGCTTGCGAGGCCCCCGGACAAGCACGCATACAGGCTCGGCCGATAATCGCCATAACATTCCTAGACAATACAGGCAGGCCAGAAAACAGCCGACTCGCTGCTTTAAGAGACCTCAAGGCGAGTACCTCCATTAGGTATGCAAGCAACTCTCAAAAGATCCTCTGCCTCACGCTGGCAGCTTGATGACTGAACTATACAACACTCAAGAACTCCGCGTTTGCATACCGGCTACTCTATTGATAAATTCGGCTCTAATTCGATCGTTCAAATTCTGACCTTTCGGAGGCTTTGTCTCCAACTCCAAATCTATTGTCTTCCCAAAGTCCGACCTAGCCTGCGGTCACAATTCTCCTTATAAAAACCCCTGACTTTGAGCGCTTCCTTGGATCGCTCCCGAGTTCCAGACCGCCTTGCCGCCGCTTCGCTTGGCGAGCTTCTCCTCAGCTCCACGTGCTGAGATACATCGAACCCCAGCTTTGCTCTCCATTTCCTTCCGGACTTCAGGACAGGTTTTGTATCACCCAAACCAACTATCCCTCTGAAAATCCCGCTATCTTACTCACACCTTTATTTTCCTTAGTTATCTGTGTACTTGTGTTGCTTACATTGTGTGCTTGTATTTAATAAAGATCATTCATTATTTTCAAGCCGGTCTGCTTCTTGACTGGGCCTGACCCCGTAGACACTGGGTTGCAAGATCCTGCTAAGTTACCCTGCCTCTCGTTTTGCCAGCTTGTGTTCTGAACTAATTTCCCCAACTTATAGCAAATTGGTGTCCCTCCCAGGACTCCCAGAAAACAGGGTAACACATTGCCATGGTAGCTAAAGTGGAATTTGGGTGCTACATTTATGAAGTGTGAAGAGTTGCTACTTTTCCTCTCTTCCTATCTTCTGGTTTGCTTTCCAGTCCTGCCTCCTGGGGTATCATAGTCCTCTCTGATTCTGCCTTCTTCCCTTGACTCTGATCTCCTGGTGTACCCAGTAGCTCTGAGATCACCACAGACGTCCTCTAACAGATCAGCTCTGACAGTGAGGAAGCAAGTGGCTACATGTTACATCCCCTGCTTCTGCAGATGCCCCAAATGGGGTTCTGTACCAAGGTATGGAGAGTCGCAGGGACAGCTCCTTGCAGGTGTCTCTCCATGATCATGATGGACCTCTGAGTGGAGTGTTCATCTTATTTGTCTCTGACTCAAGGAACAGGTAGGTCCTGACAAAGCACTGGCACATGAGCCTAGCCATCAGGATGGGTGTAGTAAGGAAACTGGATATAGTCAACCTTGGTCAGGAGTAGAGCGAAGAGGCAGAATGTCCCAACAAAACTGATTTGCAATGCACAAAGCCATTCAGAGGTGCTCAACCTGGGCAGTTAAAGACTTTTTAAGAATAGTAGTTTGAGTGTTGGACTTGGACTCTGGAGGCCAAGGTCTGAATCTCGGTTCAGCCATGGAAACCTATTGGGTGACCTTGGGCAAGTCACATTCTCTCCGCCCCAGAGAAAAGCAGTGGCAAACCCACTCTGAACAAAGTTTGCCCAGACAACCCCATGACAGGTTCACCATAAACCAGAAATGATTTGAAGGTACACAACAACACCCACAACCACAACAACAGCAGCAACAACAACAGCAACGTTCTTGGATGGAGTATAAAGTCCCATACTCTTCCAGTGGCATCTTGAGAAGCTACATCAGAATAGAAGGGGTCTAATCACACCTCCACATCCCAATGCTAACCCAAAATGTGGCAAAACTTGGGCAGTTAATGAAACCAAATTAGTTGATGCTCACAAACAAGTACTGCAAATAAATGAACAATCTCATTAAACCACCACATGTTGGTATAACCATAGTCTGAGCCTTAGGTAAAGGTTGCTTAAGGTTTGTTTTTCACACTTGTGACATATCCTCTATTAAAAGATGAACATCAGTGTCTCAGCTGAAATGTCAACAGAATTTCACTCAGGATTACGGCCATCCATACCTTTTATGCTCCTCAGTTATCATGCTGAGATGCAGAGAGATTAGGGGGCTTAAGTGTGTACATGCTTAGGAATTGCAATGGTAGCTGAAGCTGAAAGCAGGACTAACTAAAACCTTTTTACAGCCCTACATAAAGAAAGAACTGCCATCTCAACATACCAATCAGCCAGCCTCCTCCTAAACTCACACTTAACAACAGTCAAAATGTTTGTACTTAATGTCACTCAAACCCTGCTGTCTCATGGGACCAAGTCACCCTGTCAAGATTCCAGACATTTTAGTCCAAAAAGTAACTTTTACAAGCTCATTCAGAGGCTGTTTGGGCCTCCACCCCTTCTTCGTCTGCCTGGTCACTTGCCCTATCTTGTGAGTAATAGGGAAAAGGGCAAAAAGTGGGTAATATGCTTGTTTGGACTACAAATCCCAGAATCCCCAGTGAACTTTGGCTCAGATTAAACTATGGATTGATGCCCTAATGCTCCCATGAAGTAAGTAGTAGAATAACTCAGCCCAGCTGTCTTAGAAAACTGCCACTTAAAGGGTGATGTAGATTTGATGCCGTACACTTCCATGACTAGAATAATAGTATGTTAAAATTGTCCTCTGGGAGCATTGTTTCAGCCAATGGTATATTGAATAATAAACTCACTTCGTGATCTTATGTTTCTTATGTTGTCACAGCAAAGGCGTGTTGCAGACAAGAAGTAATATATTCAATAAAATTTATCATTTCCATCACATTTCATATTCTCTACTTCCTTTGTGCAGAATATTTTTTATACAAATGAATATCCATGCACAGTCATCTATTAAATGTACTCCCCTCTGGGACAGAACTGCAATGTGCAGCATAATGGTGACAGGGAATGGTTTTAAAAGGACTAGCGATTGAAATTAATTGGATTAAATGAACCATGACTGGTATATGGAGCAAGTTTTCATGTGAACATACAGATATTCTGGAAGATAATATTTCAGAAATGTCCATAACCCTAGAATATATTGACCTTCCATGTGCAAATATTTCCAGGATAGAAGGCTGATTTATATGTTGGCCATTGACATAGACACGGTCAGTCCACCACTACAGAGTGAGGATTCTTTGCCTTATACCCATTGGTTTGAATCTATTTGGATTTTCTGGGGGTTACTATGTCAGTTACCTAAGCTTCCAAGGCTGAAAAACCCAATCCTATCTAATAGATCAACATTCATTTCCCCCTTAAGTATTCTTAAGTCTTGGTCTGTCAGGAAATTAACAGAAGAACAAGTTGCAGCTTTATACTAAGATTAAGGCCCTTTCTGCACATTACCTTTTTCTAGTGCTGGGGTGCAGGGATAGCGCGAGCAGCCTCCGGTGAGAGGCTCTTGTGTCCCTGCTGCTTCAGCTCCACATGAGCTGCCTGCTTGCGTGAGAACCCCACCTCTTCCTTCTGCAGTGCAGCCTGGGAATTTCCAAGGCTGCGCTGGGGCAGGAAGCACGACCGGCATGCGCGTGGTAAGTGTGCGCAGGACCCAGGAGCAATGTGCGATCGCGCACCATTTTTGGCTTCCAACTGAAAATGAAAAAGTGCGCAATCGGCACCTGCCGGCCCCTGGAGCATCACACAATTGTGAGTGTGTCGTGCAGATCACTCCTCACAATCGTGCGACGCTCCAGGCACCCTTTCGCATGGCAAATGCAGTGTGGAAAGGGCCTCAGTTTAGTTAACACAAATAGCATTGATAAACACATTGTTCTTGGTGGCACAGCTGACACAGACCTCAATCAGTCTAGGCACACTGTTGTTGTTGTGTGCCTTCAAGCCATTTCCGACTTAAAGCAACCTACGGTGAACCTCTCATGGGGTCTTCTTGGCAAGATTTGTTCAGAGTGGACTTGTCTTTGCCTTCCTCTGAGGATGAGAGTGTGTGAGTTGCCCAAGATCACCCAGTGGGTTTCCTTTGGGAAGCAGGGGCCATTTCCACACTGGACTGTTACAGCGTTATTATTGCACTTTCAACATCCTATGGAATCCTGGGGTTTGCAGTTTAGGGAGGGGCTGGCTGGCAGCTGAACACAGCTGAATTACCCAGGACCAGGCTGAGAAAGAGCTCCACTGGGTCATATCAAAGGCCTATCTAGTCCAGAAACCTGTTTTCAGCAACAGCTAGGCAGAAATCTCTGGAAAACCCACACAATCAGGCAACAGGGCAAATATTGTCTCCTTCTGTTGTTTCCCAGCTGTTGATATCCAGAAGCATAGACCCTTCATCACCAATACACATCTGTATCATTCTTGTCTTGTAGATGAATCAACTATCCCAAGACTGAGCCTGAGCTTCTCCCATTCAGAGCGGTAACTACCTGCTGGTGCCACTCAGTATCACTCCACACTGCATCCAAGGAGGTGGGTTTATATCCACAAAAGTTCATGAGAAAATAAAAACAAGTTAGTCTTAAAGGTGCTGCCACATTTGTTTTTCTGTTTTTCTCTGCCTTTCTTTTCCCTTATTATGTCAGATTCAACAGCATCCTTGGGAGGCCAAGTGATTCTCAGAAGCTCCTCTCCAAACGCTATTCCACAATGTTGTTTGATTCCATCCCTCGCATACCATCTACCTTTTTTTTTTTTTACTTTGTCCAAGTAGAGAGAAGCAATGAGATCCATGCCATGCTCTGCTTGTATCCCTGGTCATTCATTATGAAAAATGGCCATGGATACCAGAACATACCCTCCAATATTTCAGAGGTTAAAAATGGGACAAGTGTGACCAAGGAACATCAGACTGTGGTCAAGAAGGCAAAAGTTGTTAATGAGGAAGAACACACAAGCTAGAAGAGGCTGCAGAGGTTTGCTTTTGTCTGATCCAACTGGGAAGGCTCCTGTTCCCTTCCTTCCTCTCTTCTCTCCTGAGTGAAAGCTACTTTTGCACTTCTAACACAGTTTGCAGCAACTGCAGTAAGGCAAGGACAAAGGGACAAATGGGAGGAGGAGAAAGAAACTGGGACATTTTAAAAGAAGCTGAAAAGGGGGAATAACAAAAGATTAATTGGGATTGTCTCTGCAAAATTTGGACAATTGGAAGGTATGCTAGAGGGGAACATCCTGCCCCACAGACAATGGGGAGAGTTTCTGTATGGGAAGGGGAAGACTTGAAGCCTTTACAGGTCAGACCTGGGACCACTGGCAGGCTCTTGCCATTAATAGATCCTTCTAATGATTGCACACAAAGCAGCGGTTGGGGAATGCTCAGACGTAAAGCTCATGCATGTAACAACAAACTATAGGTTGTTGTAGTGACAGTTGGAGGCTTGCGTGTCAGCAGGGCAGTGAATCTGATAAAAATGGCTCCTGTTGGGTCCAGGCTGCACCTCAAAGCAGACTCACTGCTCCACTGACAGGGGGGCTTCCAGCCACCACTGATTTGTTTATACATCACAGCAGAATCATTGGCTGTATTTCTTAGCTTACAGTAAGTTTTCAAAACTTCATTGAAAGAGGTGGGGTTAGAGTGATCCATGATGTGCCCTGCTGTAGTCATGGTTACCATGCAACCTGCTCATGAAAGTAGGATGGTATTTGTAGACGCTTCTTGGCTTAGGAAAACTTGGGAATCCCTATATAATCAGAGTTAGGGCTGCGGAGAGTACGTTTTGGCCCTGGTGAAAAAAAAAATATTCAGGCAGCTCCCTGCTGTTACCACCAGAAGATATATATGATGGAAGGGGACTGGTGAGTGATTGCAGCTAAGCTGGCTAGTTGAGCAAGCCTCTCTGGGCAAGAATGGTAGGTTTAGGCCAAGCAGGAAAGGAGCTCCCAGCTGTGCCTGAAGGAGAGGTATCAGAGGAAGGGGCTTGTGGCTAGCAGCAGCCAACCACAGAACAGGGAATGCTGTGATGGGGGGAGATGTGAGTAGGAAACTGTCCTTAGACTTGAGTCTAAGCCACACCATTCTTTGCTGCTCTTCTGGATTGGTAAATATCACCTACTTTACCCTAAAATCTCACTATCCAAAACTTTCCTCCCTTTTCCTTCTGTTATCCTTGTGTGGTTGTGTGACTGCTTTGATCTTCTGTGTGTGATTGCAGTTCCTCCAATAAAACAATTAAGCTTATATTTGGATCTCCGGCTGGGTCTTCCCTACACTAGTACTAGTAGGCATGGGTGTAAAAGAGCTCATAAAGTTATCCCCATCTCACAGGTCTCACCTTTTGAGTTAACATTCCCCACCTTCTTGTGGAGGCCCTAGCATTGCAGGTGCATTCTGAGTTACCCATGTTTTGGGGTAACAATTCTAAACTGGCAACCCTAGTACTAAATAATCAAGCACTAAAGAATATTAAGATGACTATTGTTGTTGAGCCTGCCCAGAAATAATAAAGTCTGCCTGCAATCCATTTTGTGTACACTTTCTGGGGAGAAAACCACACACTATGTGGAAGGCACTTCTAAGTACACATTCTGCTTGGAAGAATCTTCACATTTAAGGATGTTTCAGTGATAGGAGATGGGGACAGTAATTTGCCCTTCCCCTGTCAGTAGGTAAAATGAATAACAAACTGCTTGTCAGTGTTAGGCTCTGAGTCCCTGTGAGTTACAGCTCCCAGTATTTCTTTCTATGGGCTACACTGACTAGGGCTGCCCAAACTTGCATCTGAACAACATCTGGGGGAACCACCCCCACTCTGGCTTACATCTATTAGCTAAGTCGATTAAGATTTGCCCAATTCAAGAGCAGTCCAGATGTGGAAGAAGGAAAGCTTGGGAGGGAAGCAAAAGTCAGGGGGATATAATGCAGGCAGTGGAGGGGAGGTAGTTCTGGATCTCCCATGGACTCCCTGGGTGACCTGCAGTAGATCAGGAAGGATTTCTCACCCCCTTAGTTTAACAGTGGCAGCATCAAAATGACACCCAGACCAAATTATACTGCTGTAATGAAGAATTTTTATGTGGCAGGACAATGAGCACCATTCGTTTTTTGTATTCTAAAGACATTTTGTGGAGCAGAATTCTTTCACTTTAAGTGGATTTTTTTGCACCAGGTTCTATTTGATACATATTGGGTTTCTGGTAAAAACAATAACAAGAGCTTCAGGTAGATTCGCCCAGAGTGGAAGTCTGCCCACTGCACTGCTGCTGTAATGGATGGTGTGTGTTGGACACTGACTGGGAAGAGTCATATTTCAATCCTTCCACAGAAATTAAGCTGGCGGTGTGCTTGAGCCCTTTGCTAGTTTTCTGATTCATCTGCTTAAGAGGATTGTTGCAGGGATAGCAAAGAGAAAGATCATATACACTTCCCTGAGTTCCTCAGGGAACACAATAAAATCAAATCTTCTAGGGAAAAGTGAGATAAAAATATATACGGGGGGGGGGAGGACTAGCATTGGGATTTGGGGGGCATTGGTTTGGATTTTTTTTCCTTGATTTTTTTTTTAATCATATATTTTATTCAAGGCTTACACAGAACAATAGCAAATTATCCCATTCTCTCTCTCCTGCTCCTGCAGACAGGAATTTATGGTAATGAATTCAAAATAATATCAGACAGCTTCAAGCAGAAACAGAAAACAACAGTGGACTCTGATCTATAACCAAAAGTGTTCACTGTGTTTGCTTCCAAAACATCATATGTTTCGATGGTGAACCATGTACAGAACTTACATGAGATATATGTGTTATAAATGGGTACTATGTGGCCTCAAAAGTGACCTCGTCTATTTGGCCTTTGGCAAGTTAATATTTCAATGTCAATTTATCCAACATCATGAGGGTCCAATCTACCTTGCTCTGAATTTTTTGCAAGATATTCTTAAGTCTACTGTGCTGCGGTTTGCACCCATTTCCTCTTGCTTTCCTCCTCCTTTGTCACCAGTAAGGGAAGAGCTGATTGAAAAGAAGTGTGGGGTGTGTGTAGTTACGAATGTCCATGTATGGTTTTTATGACTGTTGTGCACATCAAAAACAGGACAGCAGGATATTAACGTTTCTTTACAGGAAATCCATCTCCACATCAATAGATTCTTGTTTAACAAGCTGCTTAAGGCTGTCTGAGTCTGTCCCTTGGGATTCTTGCAGTACAGTCTTTAAGTTTAATTCACTGCCATGAGCACATCTCTATGGTATCACTTCTACAGTCTTTTTGTTTGTTTTATAGGCTCTGAATTGAGTCCTAGTGTGCTTGGTAAAACATATGTTTGGCACATATCTGAATCTGAATACATGTCTTCAGAGAACTTCTCCATGGACCAAACCATGACTGAGGAATGGGTTTAATATCAAGTGAGGGTTTTTTTTCCTGTTTGTAGCCTCTGGATTTATTCCCATCAGGAAACAGACAGCTATCCATCCCTGGTACAGTTGTTTTAGAAAACTAGAGCTAACACTAATAGTATGCATCTGTACCACACAGTTATATCAGTTTAATACCACTTTAAATGTCATAGTTGCATCCAAAGGAATCTTGGGATTTGTAGATTTTTGTGGTATTTAGAATTTACTGCTAGAGAGTAGAACCCCCCAGCACAGAATTTCAAATATCTCACTAAACTACAGATCTTGGGGAACAATAGTAGTTAAAGTAATATTAGACTGTACTAACTATATAGTGCAGTTATATTCTTAGATCCCAGGTCTCCCTAGTGATTCTTCATCACAAGTTTTCCAGAAAGGAGAGGCAGAGCCAGGACTTCAGGATTAAACAAGAAAATGGAGTTTGTTGGGAAAAAAGGCAAAAAATAAAATAAAATAAAAAAAATAATCACCATATTTGAAAGTTTAACTTCATCAAAGATCAGATAAATTATGTTTAGGATGGGAATATTACTGTGAGGTACCGATATATCTTTGTTTTGCTCTCAGAAATCTAAAAAGCCTTATTTCCCACTGAACAAATATACTTCCGCTCTCTATTTTATAGTACCATCTGCCCATCAACATAGAAAATATTTGTTTTCCTGGTGCATACATTTCACAAGTGGAGAAAAAGATCTCTGGTTAGGATTTGATAAATATTGGGGCCTTTCCTAATATTCAGCCTGGAAATCTTTCTGGGTATTAAAAGAAAATAGAAATCTATTATCTCTCTCTAGACACACACACACACACACACACACACACACACACACACACATTATGTATATGTGTGTATATGTGTGTGTGTGTGTGTGTGTGTGTATAGTGTGAAACTAGAAGACCAGTAATAACAAGACAGTAACAGTGTGGAAGAGGGATTGCAGGACGGAGTAGGGCAATAAATTTTAAGTATATTCAAACAGAAGAAAGAAAGTAAGAAAAATAAACCTTATCAAATACATATATTGCAAGGCAGAAATCAAAATAGTTTTTACAGAGGCTCACTGCCTTTAATTATCAGAGCGAGAACCTGATATTTTGTTTTTGGACATATAGTTACATGTATAACTCTGTCTTAGGGATATAGAATAACCTCCTAGGTATTTCCCTCCTCATTTTTCTTTCCTTTATCGTTTATACTTTTAAAATCCAATAAACACATTTAATGAATTAAAAATGGAAAGATAGTAGCTCTTCTGAACACTATAGCCTCAATCCTATCTTTAGCACATGGTGGCCTCCCAGTTCCAGAGGTTAATAGTTGAGATGGATTATCTAGCTCCATTTCAATCTGGTTTCAGCCCTGGCAACGGGACAAAGATGGCTTTGGTTGCCTTGGTGGATGACCTATACAAGGAGCTGTATAGGGGAAGTATGTCCTTGTTGCTTCTGCTGGAAGTCTCAGCAACTTTTGATATAATCAACCATGGGATCTTTCTGGCTGCCTTGCTGAGATATGAATTGGAAGCACAATTTTACAGTGGCTTCATTCCTTCCTGGAGGGGCAAATCCAGAAGGAGCTGCTGGGGAACTCCTATTTAACAGGCTGTTGGCCTGTGGCATCTTTTAACATTCTTATCTGTTCCCCATGCCATTAAACATTTAAGTGAAATTGCCGGGAGAGTCTGTCCAGAGTTTTGGGGTTCAATGCCATCAGTATGCAGATGACCCAACTCTATTACTCCTTCCCACCTCAGCCCAGGGAAACTGTCTCAGTCCTAAACTAGTGCTTGCCATCAGTAATGGACTGGATGAAGACAAACGAATTGAAATTTAATTCAGAAGAAGGCAGAGGTGGTTGTGGTCAGTGGAAAGGCAGATCAGGAATAAGGGTTCAGCCTGTACTGGAAGGGGTTACATTCTCCATAAAGACGTAAGTCCACAGCTCGGGCTTACTCCTGGATTCAACTCTGAGCCTCTAAGCTCAGGTCTCGGTGGTGGCCTGGAATGCATTTGCACAGTTAAGGCTTGTATATCAGCTGCACCCATTCTTTGAGATATTATAGCAATATATTTCACTTTAACTGCCAAGGCAACATCCTGTGGAATTCTAGGGTTTGTAGTTCAGTGAGGCCCAAGAACTCTCTGGCTGAGAATTTTAAATACTCTTCCTAAACTGCAGATCTGAGGATTCCATAGGATGTTGCCATGGCAATTGAAGTAGAATAATAGCACTATAACTGTGTAGTGTGATAAGGCTCTTAGTTATAACCTGGCTGGATTATTGTAACATGTTTGAGATGGGGCTGCCTTTAAAGACTGGTTGGAAACTTCAGCTGGTTGTAAGAGCTCCAGCCAGATTACTAACTGAGGCCGACCACATGAAGCGCACAACTTCTCTGTCCAGCCAGCTCCACTGGCTGTCAGTTTATTTCTAGGCACAATTCAAAGTTCTGGTTTTGATCTATACAGAGGTATATGGCTCAGGTACAGGTTATCTGAAGGACCATATTCTCCCATACAAATTTGCCCATGTTTTGGGATCTTCTGGAAGGCCGTTGTTTTTCTCCTTCATCTTCACAGGTATATCTGATGGGAACATGGGAGTGGTTGCTCCCAGGCTGTGGAACTCCCTTTCCAGATAGGTTAGAGTAATTATCTTTCTGAAGAGAATTTTAAGAATTCAGTTTTAGGGGGAAATGGGCTTTGTATAATATGCTGGATTTTTTTGTTTGTTTATTTTTAAATGGTTTATTTTTTAAATTGTTTTAGATCTCTAGATAGTTTAATTTTTATCTATGTTTGTTTTTAATTGTTGAAGCCACCTTTAGTTATGAACTGGAAAAAAAGCAGGATGACGCCAGCAGCAGCAGCAGCAGCAGCAGCAGCAGCAGCAGCAGCAGCAGCAGCAGCAGCAGCAGCAGCTCCTACATTAATGAAAAAGTTTAGTTCTGGCTCACACAAGAAATTTTGATATACCTTCTCAGTAGCAGTACCAACACCTAGGACCTTTGTCAACCTCTAGACTCCTATAGAACCAATGAAGGACTGAACATTTCCATAAAGTTCCTTTTTGCAATTGATCCTCTTTTGCCTTTTTTAAAAACATGAGTTCAAACAGCTGCTTCAAGTCATTTTTTCCCTGCAGCAGTAAAATATCAAAGCCACCCCAAAGCCTTTCAAGTCACCTTTGAAAATGAAATGATTAGCTAATTAAATCCAGAGGAATTTTTTTAAAGAAAATTCTATTGAGTTGTGATTTTCTTGCTTTCCAGTCTGGCTGGAGGTGGTGCAGTGGTAGGCTTTGAAAGTGAGAGTAGATGTAATGCAAGACTCTGTGAATGAGGGAAAGAGGGGGAGGTGGCACTAGTCCTGGCTGCACCCATGGCCAGCCCAGGGCCATTGTGTCTCCTGCCACCACTGACCATGCACAGCAATGCCCAGTGGTTCCCACTCCATCATCAATATTACTGCTACTACTACTTTTGTTGTTGTTGCATGCCTTCAAGTTGTTCCTGGCTTACGGCAACCCTAAGGCAAATTTATCATGGAGTTTTCTGGGGGCTGAGAGTGTGTGACGCACTCAAGGTCACCAAGTGGGTTTCCATGGCTGATCAGGGAATCAAACTCTGGTCTCCAGGGTTGTAGTTCAACGCTCAAGCCACTACACCTCGCTAGCTACTACTACTTCATCTTTTTCTTAAACTGGGACTCAAGGTAGGTTACAAAAGTTAAAAAAGATACTGCCAAAAAAAATTGACATCATATAAAATTAAAAATATAATTACACTATATAATTACACTATTATATTTTTAAAGGGAGTTACAAACAAATCATTAGAAAGAAGAATAACAAATATAAACAACACAATGCATGAAAAGCCCTTTCTCCTGAGTGGTCACTCTGATCGTCTGCCAGGACACAAAGGTCTTCACCTACCTACCTTGAAAGGATGCCAATAAAGATGCTAGTCTAACCTTTTGAATTGCAGAGTCTGGAAACAGCCACTGAGAAGGCCCTCTCCCATGTCTCTGTAAGCAAAGAAAGGTTTCAGGACCTTGGATAGCACTCTCCTCTGTGCTTCCCTGGTCTTCCCTGGTCTACTCTTGGCACTGAGTCAGTTTTAAAGGTCCTCCTTGTGACTAATCTCCTTGTCCTACTTAAATTGTGCTGACTGCATGTACTGTGCTCTGTCAAACTTTGCAACCAGAAGTTACTTTATTAGCTATAATGTACAATGAAATAAGTCTAGGAAAAATCATGATTCTTGCATGAATTTCACCCATGCCCTGTATACCTTATGAGATCATTGCCCTGACCCTATATGCCAACCCTATAAAAGCCCATTGTGACAGAGTCCAGGGGAGTAGCTATCCTGGGTGTTAGAGCAGCTGCCCAGTAACAGGTTGCCAGGCAACCAGAATGGCCGCTCCAGAGAGAAACCCAGGCCCTTTAGTGTGAAGGAGGGCCTGGAGGCCTCAGGAAAAAAAAATGCATAGATGGCAGGCACACTGGTTTGGTTTTGTAGTACAGCTTCAGGGAGCAAGGGCTAAGGGTGAACCCTTCAGCCAGAGAAGTTTTCATTCCATCAAGGTGGTTGGATGAAAGGGATGTGTTTTATCAGACAAAGCCTAGAGAAAAGGGCAGAAGAGTAATCAACCCACTTTCAAATCTGATCAGAGCGAGTGATCTAGATTTGGGAATAGAGCCTTTGGCAAAAGGGTAGCCAGAGGGTTTTGTGTGTGTGTGAAACCTGTTTCTTTATGCTGATATAAAGATATAAGAAATGCATTCTAAAGATGTGTTTGAGCTTGGACATACATACAAAACCAATACTTTATTCTGTTTGTTGTTTTAATAAAGATTATCGTATATTTTTATAAATTTTGACTCAGCTGCATAATTTTCAGTAGTTCTAAACAATCAGAAACACACTAGCATAGATCAGTAAATCATTCTAAATAAGAAGCAAAAGGCTTTACCCTTTTTACATGAAGGTGGTGTTTAAAGGGAAAAGCAGAGCTGTATAAAGTGGCAAGGCACTTTAGCAGATTGGTGAGAGGGAGGTTGCCATACCAGTCTGTGATGAGAAAAGGCAGGCCTTGTCACACCTGTCCTTTTAACAACAAATAGTTCTCTTTACTTGTAAAAGAAATGGTTGGCTGTGTTCTTGAGAGGCGAGAAGACATTTTGATCCAAGTTCCAAGGGAAGAGTCCTTTCCAGGACAATTCTGGGTTCGCCCACCATTGCTTATTCCTTCAGGGTAATATGCAGCAGATCTATTACTTTAGATCTGGCCCTAACAAGCTTGGGACGCAGGTTTACCCCTAATGTCTCCACCAAATACAGCTGTGACAGGTGCTGGGACAGAGAGAAGGGTCTCCTCATCTCAAGACTTGGGCAGACTCATACAGGGAGATATAGTCCTTCAGATAACCTTTCCATCACTATGTGCCCTTACAGAAGCAGTGAAGAAAAGCTGTAATTTTTATTGATGCACACATTTGTTAACATTGGCATAAACATTCGTTCATGTTTATACAGTGAAGGCTGAGTCTGAGCAGAGTTAAAGTGTTGCTTGGTAAGTTAGAAGTCTAGTTTTCCAACCTAAAACAGTTGCATCTACCGTGGTTACTGTTTCTATGGAAGAGGGCCTTAAAACGTGACAATTTGAAGATGATGGCTGGGAGGCAAGAAACCGCCTTCGTTTGTCAAGAAGTTCAATAAATGTGATTAGGACATGATTGTTCTGACCAAAGGAGTCAGCAGCAGAAACCATGCGGCAGCTGACATGGTGAGCTGGAAGAGAGATGATGGTAGTGCAAGCAGTAAAAGAGTTCAGACAAAATAGATAAGGCCTCCCAGCTTTTCCCTGGTGACTCTGCTGGGCTGCTAGAGATTCAGTGCCCTGGACAGGGCAATTCACAGAGGGTATTGCCTGCTTAAATGTCCAAACTAAAGGAACTCTCTCTCTATCTCTCTGCAGTTGCTTAACCAAACTTCCTCCAGTTTGAATTCTAGTCAGCTTTGAAGGGTGTTCCTGTTGTCAGCCGCTTGTCCTACTTAAAATTATGCTGACATTAATTGGCAAAGTCAATGCCTGGGTTCCCAGACTTCTCCTATACTTCACTGCTGAGTGAATACATGTGTGATCCAGGGTTCATTGTTGATTGTTAACCAGAAGTTACTTTATTAAGAACCATGTATCAGAATTTTCATTGTAGGAAAGCAAATATTCTTACACATGCTCTGTATACTTTATGAGTCATTGTCACCCCAATTTATAAAAACGTCTCCTTTTAACTAAAGGGTCCTTGTCTTTGCTCATATAAGAAGTGGTTTTGACTGTATTCTTCCTAAGGGGGGAGAAGTCCCTTTGGCCAAAGTCAGGGACTTTTTCAGGCTGATTCAGAGCTCACTCGCAATTGCATAGACTAATAGGGGTAATCGGTGCAGACCTAATATTTTAGGTCTGGCCCCATGTGTCTTTTGAGGGTTTCAGGTTAACCCCAACAGTAGGAGAGTGTTCAGGGCTGGGGAAGGAGAAAAATATGTATGGGAACATACTACTGGAATTTCTGGGGACACAAGAAGACATTTGTGCTCAATCAGGCAGCAAAATCTAGTACCAGAAGGATTCAAGCAGAGAATCTTCTTAGCAATCTAGAAGCAGCAGAAAGAGCCAGAGAGAAAAGACTACTGTCCACCATTTGTTCTTAGTTAGATGCTGGGGTGGAGTTTAGGGCAATCTGGTCTGAGGGATAAGACAGTGATTTGGAATGGTAATCAAGGACATTTAGTCTAAGTACATTCAATCAATCTCAACTTATAATATGAAGAGTGCCCATTTATTCTTTTATGCAAATATTTCCCTTAATAAACATATTAGGGCTTTTCCAAATTGCTCTAAAAGAAATGTGAGTTCCCATGATGTAGCTCCTTGGATTTTGCTGAGTTTAGCAATGGTTGTCACTTCTTTATTCCATTCTTTTAGAGTGCTAATTGTAGTGATTTTTTTGGATCTGCACTAAGCTTCTTCTAAACTGGGGTGTGATTTTCTGAAGTTTCCCCATGGTTGGAAGGGAAATTTTTCTCTTCTCTAATTAAAAAAAAAAAAAAACCTCTTAAAAGTTACACTGCTGTAGTGCAAACATGCCATTTCACTCTCAAAATAAATTTTAAGCACTACCAAAGATGAATTATCTTTTTCAAAATATTCCTACAATTACAAATGCTAAGCCTTTCATACAATGGAAGAGAGATATAACTAATTTTATATGGCAAGGCAAAAAACCAAGAATAAAATGGAAAGTCTTGACTGACATACCAAGAAGAGGAGGCTTCGGATTACCGGACTTACAAGTATACTTTAAGGCTGTGGCATTCTCTTGGATAAAGGACTGGATGGATTTACAAAATATGAGAATGCTGGCTTTAGAGGGAGCAGATTTAAGGATGGGGTGGCATGCCTACATGTTCTATGGAAAAGCGACAGTTGATAAAGATTTTATGCATCACTTTGTAAGGAAATCATTATATAAAATATGGAATGATTATAAGAATAAGAACATTAGGCAGCTACCTACTTGGGTCTCCCCTCAAGAAACTTTTTTTGGAAGATGGTCAGATACAGAAAACTGGTTGCGATATGAAGATATATTGGAGAAAACAAATATGAACACAAATACAAATGTTTTTAAGATGAAATCAAGAGAGAAATTGGAAATTGAAGGTATAAAGTTAAGCTGGTTTCCCTACAGACAACTATCAGAAAGATTTCAGATGGACGTGAAAACTCAAGGAATAGAACAGAAAGAACAAGAGAATCTGTTGAAGCTTTTACGAGAAAATCCACCTCATTTACTTCCACATTTATATCAAGAGATATTACAACAACAATGTGAGGAGGAGACAATTAAAATAGCAATGATACAATGGGCACAGAACATTGGACATCCAATTCAGTTGGAATGGTGGGAACAAAGTTGGCAACGAACAAAGAGGTTCACGGTAGCTCAGAACCTTAAAGAAAACTACTATAAGTTATTTCATAGATGGTACGTGACACCCGAAAAATTAAAGATAATTTATAAGATGGGTACAGGTCAATGCTGGAAGTGTCAAAAGACTGCAGGCACACTATTTCATATGTGGTGGACATGTTCTAAAGCAAAAACGTATTGGAATGAAATTCATAAGATAATATGTGGTGTACTGCAGGTTCAAATTGATAAGACTCCTGAAATGTACTTGTTAAATATGACACATATGTTAGAGGGAACTGCGGTAAAGAAATTTTGGGGAATAATACTGTATATGGTCTCGACTGCCCGTATTGAATTTGCAAGGCTTTGGAAAAGTGATATAATACCAACGACAGAACAATGGTGGGTAACTTTTATTGAAAATAGAAATGCAGATATTGTTTCACAGAGATTAAAAAGGAAATCAGATGATGATATCTATAAAGAATGGCAGATGATTTCGGAAGCGGGAGGGGTCTTGACAGGGAATAATACATAATTCATGGTATTAAAGGTTCTTACAAGATAAAATTCAGAGAAATATCATGGAACAAGTAAAGTTGAGTAGAAAAACAGGAACTAACGAATTAAGTAGATAATAGTAATAATTTATTGTGATGCATTGATAACAGTTCAATGGAATGATAAAGACTGTAAGCCAGAGAGGAAGGAAGACAGTTGTAATATGACAATTAAGAATACTATGATAATTGTTTGTTTTATATGTTGGAACTTTAATAAAATTACTTTAAAAAAAATTTAAGGAAGAGAGAAAAGCTGGAAAAGAGAACTATACTTTTAAAAAAATCTCACAAGTATAGGAATAAAATGTGACAACTGATGCTGGGAATACCCAGTAAATAGTCCAATAGAAGTGGTATTTGGATATTTTAAAAACTCTGAGAATTACAACAACAAATACCACAACCTCTGCAAACCTACAATGTGTTTTCCTTGCCTGGAGAGCTTCCATTTTGTCCATCTTCCCCATAATGGGTAGTATCAATCCCATACTTCTGCCATAAGAACAGGGCTACTGAGTTTGACAAGGAAAACAAATGAAATAACTGTGATTCCATCACATCTAGTGGTGCGTTAGGCCAACCAACTTTTTTTTCCGGAACAGAGACAAAAGAGTTGTCCAAATCTGGCTTCAATAAAGGAATGATCTCACATAGTTCACTGTCTAATGTGAAGTACAGTCCCCTACAAAATCTGAAAGGATTTCTGTGCATATGCCCATGCCATGGCTCTGAGCATCTGTTGCGCTGAATGCTGTTCAAACAAACTCAAATCTCACATTAGTATCCAGAGCTGGAGCAGAATTTTTGAGGGAAATAAGACTCATTTAGTAAAACAGCTGAACATTAAGAACTGGGCAAAGCTTCATACCTAATGAGATAACTACGAATGGGTGACATGTATAGCAGCAATAAGACTAGATAGATGAATATGAGGTTGCAGTAAGAAGACAGAATTTCATCTGTGGGTTCCGCCGGCTTACTGGCTTCTCCAGACTGGTGACTTGTGCTGATTCATATCACACCATTTCATGTTTTTTCTTGACAATTCTTGTCACTTCCCTATCTGAATGCTCTCTGGATTTTTTTTTTAAACCTTCCATGGAAAAATGGCAATTTCTCATTTATTTGTGAGCATCCTTTTTTGATGAAGATGTGGCTGTGCCTGATGCCTGTCAAAATCCCCCAGGGGTCTTCCCAGATTGTTGGAATCTTCACATGGTCTCCTTTCATCCCCCTCCCTTGTGCCTCCTTATTTTTCAAATAGTTATTTCTTTTTTTCTCTAGAGTGGTAAACTGCAATGGCATTGTTGTTATATTCAAATCACACAGGCAGTGAATGATTGTGTGCCTGTCAGGAGGAGCACTGCTTCGAGGGAAACAAACATAGGAATAGCCCCATTACAGTTTATTACTTCAGCAATATAATTCTAAGCCAGTGACATGTAGTGGTCTGAGCACTGGACTACAACCCTAGAGACCAGGGTTCGATTCCCTGCTTGGCCATGGAAACCTACTGGATAACTTTGGACGCATCACATACTTTCTGCCCCAGAAAACCTCATGATAGAGTCACCTTAATGTCATCATAACTTGAAAACAATTTGAAGGCACATAACAACAACAACTATAACTCTAGCCCTATTGGTCAACCTAAAAACTTCGGGAAAATCGTGCAGAGATATCGTTCTTCCCTTCTTTCTCAAATCCTGCAGCTTCAACACAAGTTGAAATTGGTGAGTGCATGGTGTGTGTGTGTGTGTGTGTGTGTGTGTATGTTCACGTACCTATATGAATCTTTTTCAGCATAAGAGCTCATATTTTTGCTCTCAGGCTTTAGGGAAGTACTTTTTTTAAAAAATAAAAACATTAAAAGGAGGTGAGGGAAAGAGAAATAGGGAAGAGTGTTACTGCTGTTTCTAGCCCGAGCTTGTGGGATATTAAGATATCATTTGATATCAATAATTTGGCCTTCTTCACCCATTCCTCTCCACGTACTTGCGAGGCCCCCGGACAAGCACGCACACAGGCGTGGCCGACAATAGCCGAACCATTCAAATCCCAATCTAGGCAGGCCAGTCATTGCCGAATGCAGCTTCAGGAGACCTCAAGGCAAGTACCACATTATGTATGCACGCTACTTACAAAAGATCCCCTGCCCCAAGCAGGCAGCTTGATGAGCGGACTATACAACTCTCAAGCTCTCCGCGTTTGCATACTGGCTACTCTATTGACAACTCTGTCATAACTCAATCATCTAAAGTACTGACCTTTCGGAGGCTTTGTCTCCAGCCCGAAACTCATTGTTATCCCCAAGTAGGGACTAGCCTGTGGCCACACTTTTCCCTATAAGAACCCCTGACTTTGAGCGTCTCGTTGGATCGCTTGTGACTTGCTTCCCAGCTTGCCGTCTCTCCATTTGACGAGCCTCCCCTCAGCCTCCATGTGCTGAGATCCATGCTTCCCAGCTTCTATGCTTTTACCGGGCTTCAGGACAGGTATAGTATTTCCCATATCAAACCTCCTCTCAAAATTCCTCTATCCAACTCCTACCTTTATTTCTATAGTTCTTCGTGTGAGTGTGTTGCATACACGTGTTTGACTGTATTTCAATAAAACATTTATTATTATTAACTTCTGCCTTATCATTGACTCGGCCTGACCCCGTAGACATAGGGTTCAAGATCTCGCTACATTACCCTGCCTCTCACATTGCTAACTAGTGCTCTTTGCTAATTCCCTCCCCATTGTTTTGAGCACATTTAGGTGTCCCTCCTGGGACCCCCAGAAATCAGGGTAACAAGAAGATGGGAACAGCCTCCAAATGATGAGAGGTGAGGGACTGGGCAGACCTACTTGAATGGTGCAGTAGTGATAAAATCTGTTTTTCAAAAAGGCCTTTCAGAATGGAATAAAATACTCCAGTATACTGTGGAAAGAGAACCAGCATGATGTAGTGCTTTGAGCATTGGATTATGATGATTCCCCGCTTGGCCGTGGAAACCCACTGAGTGACCTTGGGAGCATCACACACTCTCAGCCCACAGAAAACCCCTTAATAGTGTTGCCTTAGGGTCACCATAAGTCAGGAACTACTTGATGAAGCACAACAACAACAGTATTGTAGAAAAGAAGTAGAAATAACTCAAACATTGTGTGATTGGTAAAGCGTCATTTGGCTCATTATTTTTTTAAAAAAAGCAAGAGGTACATCATCAACCATCACCACTTGCCGATACATTTGTCCCCCTGGAGCAGACCTGTGATCAATATCTGAGATACTGCCCAGACAGAATTGCTTTACTTTCTGAAGAATGCTGATTGTTGAGTGTCTCTCCTCTTTCTCTCTCAGTCTCTCTTTCTCTCCGCGTCTCTCTCACATACAGCTCAGAAAGGCAACTACCATTAATATATATTTTAAACAGGGAGGAAGTAATTGAATCTCTCATTACTGAGGAGAATTCAGCAATTGAGATTCCCAGCAGCAGTGTGGTGATATTAGTACTGATCTTTATTGTCAGTTGCTGTGAAGTCTGTAAGATGTGGAACAAATTTCATGGGAAGTGGGTAGACTGCAGCGTCAGATCAAATACTACTGCAGAGAATGACATCAGGTGGGAATGATGCGCTAACAAAACTTCTCATGACCAAAATGTTTTGGTTGTGGTGATGGAGAAGTGGAGTTATGTTGTAATTGAGTAAGATTGGGCATCTGTCTAGCTCAGCCTTCCTCAAGCTAAGCCTCTCCAGATATTTTGGGCCACAACTCCCATTAGTCCAGACCGCTGGCGATGCAGTCTGTACTGATGGGATTTGTAGTGTAAAACATCTGGAGGGGCCCAGTTCAAGGGAGACTGGGCTAGCCCAACACTGGACTGTATTGATATTTTACCACTAAAGTGGATTCATTTAATGTACTCTGTCCGAACTTGGAAATGTTAGTTTTTCCCCCACCAGGCCATATTTTCTGGGGGATTCTGAGAGTTGTAGTCCAAAAAAGGCAAACTTTCCCAAGCTTTGCATTCTGTGCCGATTTTCTTGTAATGAGTATCACACATTGTTAGAGCACCAAGAGAGCTTTTTTTCCATCTGGTGGCTTCCTCCCCTGCCACTGCTCTAGACAGATAGCTGTTGTCCTGGGATGAGAGCCCTGCAGTGACCAAGGAAGGAGAACCTACGACAGGGCCTCTCCTTATGTGGTTGCGAACTGCCTAAAATGGCTACAGGGAACCATCTGGGTGGAACACATTACCTAGATCTTCCCCATCCAACCACTGAGAGCCAATGGGGCAGGGACATGACTAGGTCACTGGGAAGTTCCTGGCTTCCCAGTATGACTACAATGGGATGGTAAGAAGCCACAGAGGAGAAGACTTTTGCTCTTTTTTTGAAGTTCTTTAAATAGGCCACAAGAGTGCCATCAGATTGCAACAGAGGGAGATGGCAAGCAAGGCCATCATTCTGGCAGTTCTGCAGAAAGAACAGCTTCATCAGGCCTCCTCTTTTCCATGAAGTATTTTCATTCGAGTTGGTCAGTACCTGAACTACTATTTTAAATTTTTAAGTAATGATGCCTGTGTCTACTTCCTCTCCATTCCCTTTACTTTTTGTGGCACTTTGTTTTGATCTAAATGCTGCAGCAGGAGGGCAGCTGGTGGGGCTCCTTGAACTATCTGCCCACCTTCCATTTCATTCTGAGGATGACTTCAGGGTGAGACAAAGAGTGGCTGAGAGGACTCGCTAGAATTGTCTAGGTCATGGCCCCAGTGTTTCCTTGGGATGATTATCCCACAATGAAAGACCTTCTCAAAGCTCAAAAATGGGCTGAACCGCTCTAAGAAAAGCTATGCAGGTAGCTTTCCCTAAGGGGTCCTAGAATTAGCTATAGGGTGGAAATTCAGATGGATGTGGGGAGACACTTCATTATCTGGGTGGCAAAATATGTCCTCCTGCTCCAGGCAGCAAGATAGCTTGTGCCATTTTTGCTGAAGCTTAATGGTAAGACTCCCACATAGATTTCTTTTTTAAAAAAGGGATGCTGTGGCCACTTCTGCACGGGGTATTTGAAATGGTGCAGTCCGTCCTCCAGGGAGGACGTCTGCACCTGGGAGCGGACTGGGTCTGGACTATTTAACATAGATCCGCACCTCAGCCCGCTCCGGAACGACCCCAAGTGGTCGTCCAGTGTGCTTTTGAAAAACCTGTTTCTTTCAGTCTTTCAAAAGCACGGAGCGCACCAGTGCAAGCCTGCTCCCTTGTGCAGATTTGCAGGCTCGCACCAATGCGAGCCTGTGATCTGCCAGGGGCGGGCTTTAGGCTGGTGAGCTTCAGCGGTTGTTCAAGATCCTCGACCAACCGGAAGCCACCATTTTCGACGCCAGAGCAGTACAGAGCGACGAGCATGCACTTCTCCAGAGCAGCTTGGACCGGACCGGGGAGCCATAAGATCCGGTAAGTAGAGGCATGGGGCGATTCCCTCGCCCCATGCGGAAATGGCCTGTGTCTAATATCCTCTAGGAAGCCCACAAGCAGGGCAAGAAGGCAGGAAGGGCCCCTCCTGTTGTTCTCCAGGAATTTGTATTCCAGCATTCCCACATCTGGTTACATCCAGGGGTTAGAATTACAAGTTTCATAATATTTGTCCATCAGACATGCTGGTAGAGTTTATGGGAATTAAAATATATACAAGTGCTGGCAGTACAATACACATGTCTCTAAACAAAAACAAACTAAGTACCTTTAAATGCGCTTCAAAGGACTTTTATCAGGTAAGACAAAATAAGCCCATGTGTGAAATGTTTTGGCATACATGCCAGCATTAGTCACAAGAGCAGGATGAATCAACAATCTGAATGGTAGTATAAACTATCTGGAGAGCACCAGATTTGGGAAAACTTGTAAGGAGCTTCTTAGCCTTCACAATTAATAGCGCGTCGCCTGTGAAATGGGCTAATCCTTTTTTCAGGGGTGTGGAATGTGTGACCCTCCAAATGATGCACTACAACTCCCATGAACCCCAGACAGTGTGGACCAAAAGATCATGAGGAATGTTGTTCAACAAAATCTGAAAGGCTGCACATTTCTCACCTTCGGCTGATGTAAAACCTCTCCAGTTAACTTCTTTAGAACTAATGGTGCACATCCTCAAATTAACATACTCAGAAATGCAGATTGTGTTCGCACTCTTTATGCAGCTGCAGCAAACACATTAGTAGTAAGAAATACTGACAGTACTGTTTCAACCATGCTTGCACCCAGCCAATCATAGGTGTCATGCCCAGCCCTGGAGACCCTGAAAGAGAGGAGGAGAGTTCTGATTCAGAGGCAGAAGACAGCCCAGAAGAACAGAACAACCGGCAGCAGCAGGAACCAGAGCAAGGGGAACAGAATGACCAGCAGCAACAGGAGCCAGAGAAAGAATCTACACAGGCACCTGCTTGGTAGAACGACGGCAAGCGAAAGAAGGTCTCAGGTGTTCAGGTCATTTATATACCAAATGAGCCCTAATGAGAGAACACCTGAATCAACATTGTTAGACTATAAATAAGAAGCATCTGGTTTCTCTCACCAGAGTCAACAAGTGCTCTTCTCAGCGGTTGAAACTCTGCATCTGGCCCTTGTTTCCTTGCCAGAACTCTGTCTCCAGTTGGACCTTCACCTGCTGTGTGATTATGATTCTGGTTGGCCCCTTTGGATTTAATATCTCAGGCAGTGGCGTAGCAAGAGCTTTTGCCACCCAGAGGAGGTCCCTGAGTTTGCCGCCCCTCTTGGGGAGGGAGGACCTATCCAAAATACCAAACAAAAACTGTTTGATTGGCATTGGGTGATTGGGCTCTGGATGTGTGTGCTCAGAGGGGGTGCTCTGCAAGTGCTCAGAGGCACGTCAGCATTCCCGTGGTGGCTAGGCCTTCCTCTCTCTCCCTCCTGGAAGGCTCGGCTGGGCTGGGGTCCTCCTGGTCTCGGAAGTGGGGTGCGGAATTCCAATTATCTGAATTTTTTTTTTCTGTAGGTGCATGCCTGTACACACACACACAGACACAGACAGACTTCCTCTTTCTCTCTCAAGGGGTTGAACACGCTGTTAAATGAGAGCTACCACAGAGAATTGTGTTTGCTCTTTGAGCATCGGGGGAAGGAATGAGTGCGGGCAGTAGTTGTTGTTTTCGTTGCCCTGGGGGAACGTGTGCATGTGTGTGAGCATTTTAAAGCCCACAACTAGCACTGCTAGCTCCAAGAGGCTCCTTGAGAAAGAGAGAAGGAAAGGAAGCCCCCTTGCTCCCCTTACCGCAGGAACAGGAGGGCAAGGAAGAGGCGCGCAAAGACACCAGGAGGTTTCGCCATGGCGGGTGCTCTTTGGGTGCTAATTCTAGAAAGGCATGACTCAACCTTGCTTCTTCTTCCTTTCCCCCCTCGTTCCCTTCCTTGGGTTGGAAGCAATTTGCAAAACAAGGCAGTTGCCACTAGCCATTGTTGTCTTGCCTCAGCCTTGTGTTTGGAACGAGGTGTGTCTATATAGAAGAGGGCTAGTGTCGCTGAACCCCGCTGGGCACTGAAGAGTGAGGAAGTCTCTCCTCAGGAGATGACAGGAGGTACCTCAGCAGCATTGTCCTCCTCACTGCCTCTCCCCACATGTTTTGGGGAAGGGGGGGAGTGGTCTCTTCACACAGACACCCACACCCTGGCCACATTTCAGCCATCTCCCCGCAGCAGCTCTGCTCCCCACCCCACGATAGCTGTAATATAATAATTAAAAATAGTTCACAATAATGACAGGGCCTGACACTGTGACATATTGGGCAATATGTCAAGGTTGTTGCCGGGCAGGCAAGGTTTCCTCTGAGCGGACAGCAGAGGGAAGAGGCAATGTGGCCAGACAGCCAGGTGCAAGGCCAATAGGGTTGTTTTGGCTATGTCTTGTGTATTAGAGAAGGCCACATGCCAGAGCACTGATTGGGTCACCCCACTTGTTTCAGGGTGACAAGGTAGCATAAAAAGGCTGGTGTTTGCCTTGACCAGCTGCCAGTTAGATACCGTAGCTGGACCTGTCATGCTATTGGCAGTACACTGATTGTAAGGGGAGATGCTGCCTGATTTTTCTCCATTATCTTCTGTTATTCCTGTTTGTCTAATTGCTGGAATGCTGGTATGTTTTCGCTAAGCCTTATCTTAGAGTGCGGCAATAAATTCAGCCTCTAAGTACTACTTAATGAGCCTCTGGAATTTTTTCTGCTTCACTGGGATCCTCTGCTGCAGTGAAGCCTTGCTTCACAGATTGCACTCTGCTCATGCTCAGAGGAGCCAAATCCTACCAACCCTGACACAATATGTACAGTCAACCCTCCACATTTGCAAGTTTGACATTCATGGGTTTGATTGTTTGGGAGTTTGTCCAACCCCTGCTCCCCTACCTCAGGTACTACTTTTTGGGGGGAACTTTCTCTCTTGGTAGCTCCAATCAGGCTGTGCAGCTCTTTAAAAACCTCCCTCCAGTCCTCCTCCTCCTCCATCAGCCACTGCCTGGACAGCCAAGGAAAGCCCAAAGCCTGATTTCTCAGCGCCACAAGCCCTTTCCCAAAGCTCTCCATATACCCAAGGAAGGAGATGGGCAACAGAGAGGAAGTACAGGGCCACCATGCCAACCATCTCCTTTCTCTGACCTGGTTTAGATGCTGGGTACTCGCTGTACCCAGCTGTGCCTCAGCCCCCTTCCCACAAACATACACATTTTGATATTTGCAAATTTTTCACTTTTGCGAGGACCCTGTGCCCCTAACCCTAGCAGATATGGAAGGCCAAGTGTAATCACTTTTACTGCACCTGAGGAGCCTGATACAGTTTGGAATCCTACATCTGCTTTTACCTCTGGAGGTGAAAAGATATAATGTCAGAAGCTGTGTTTCACTTCTGGTTAGCCATCTAACACTTTGGAAAGTGGGGCAATTGATATTAGGGGCATACTAGAACAATTCATACTGAAAACTCACACTGGCAACATTTCACAGAGAAAATCCAGGACACATGTGGCCAAGCAACATGAGAATGTGGTCATGACTGTAAAAGTTATTAATAAGGAAGAACATACACTTTAGGAGACAATGCAGCAGTTGGCTTTTGCCTGAGTCTACTGGGAAGGGCAAGATTCCACCCCTCCTTTTCTCTCCTTCCTGCTAGTTGAGTGCAAACTAATTTTCTACTTTGAATTCAGGAGGAAGGAGAAAAGTGGGAAGAGGTGAAAGAAACTGGGATGTTTTAAAAGCAGCTGAGAAGTTATGATGACAGAGGATTAATTGGGACTGTCCCTGCCAAATCAGGAGAGTTGGGGGGTATGAAGTAGCATGAGGTGAAATACTAACTTCTCCTCACCCAATGCTGTAATCCTGTTGGATTCAGGGGCTCTTGAAGCAGGCATTTTACGACCTGAATTATAATTATAAATTAGCATGATCTTTTCCATTTGAAATGGTTGCATAAATGTCTTTTCCCAGTTTTTACTTAAAAAAAAAAACCTGAGGAGAGGAAAGAGGAAGGTTGGGAGGCCTCACTAAACAACAGGAGATGTACAGGGGCTTCTCAGTCAAAGGACTGAGGCCATTTCTGCCCTACATTGTTATAGTGCTGTTATTCCACTTTCAACATGTTACCAGGCCATACACCCCCACATTCTGATATGGTCTAATTGGCAACATATATTAATTGGCAGATGTGTTGGCATAAAATACAAATTATACTTACGGATGGCAAGGCCATGTGGAAGAAAGGGACACTGGCTGGGAGTAGGGCAGAGATGACCCCAGCATGGCCAGATCAGAAGTTCTCTGAAATTAGCCAAGAAAGCCTGATTTAGGCCATTTCCACACGGGGTAAATAAAACGGTGCAGTGCGTCCTCCACGGAGGAAGTCCGCACCTTGGAGCGGACTGGGTCCGGACTACTTACCATAGATCCACACCTCAGTCCGCTCCGGAGCGACCCCAAGTGGTCCTCAATCGTGTTTTTGAAAAGCCTGATTCTTGAGGTCTCTGCCCAGCTGCCTGGCCTGTCTGGTACACAACAATAGCAGGCCATCTTGTTTTCTTTTGGAAAGACATTTCAGGCCTATTTATAGAACAGTATGTTCTACTTTTTTAAAAAAGAGAAAAGAACTTCCAGCATTTCAAAGCAAGTGATTAATCCTTTGATCCTATAATGCTTGGCCATCTACTATAACCCCCTGCCATGCAGGAATACACAACTAAAGCACTCCTGAAAGACAGCCATCCAACCTCTGTTTCAAGACTTGCAAAGAAAGAGAGTCCATTACTCTCCAAAACAGTCTATTCCATTATTGAATAGCTCTTACAGTAAAGAAGGTCTTTTAATGTTAGGCAGAATCTCTTTTTTAGTAATTTGAATCCATTGGTTCTCATTCTAGCCTCTGGAGTAGCAGAAAACAAGCTCACTCCATCTTCCATGTGACCTCCCTTCAGCCATTTAAAGATAGCTATTAGGCCACCTCTTACTCTTCTCTTCTCCAAGCTAAACATGCAAACTCCCTAAGTTGTTCTTCATAAGGCTTGGTTTCCAGACTATTGATCATCCTTGTCATCCTTTGCTGGACACATTCCAGCTTGCTAACATCCTTCTTGAACTGTGGTGCCCAGAACTGGACACATTATTTTAGATGAGGTCTGAGCAAAGCTGAATAGAGTGGCACTGCTACTTCCCTTGGAGAACTACATTGGTTCTGTAGACAGGGTACAGCAGGGCCATAGTGCATGGCTGTCTCAGTGTTTTTTCCCTATATAATTGACATCTCAAAAAACAAATCTGGAATGCCACCTCCTCCCGAGGGAGGAAATTTGTTGATCTGTGAAATCAGTAGTCAAAGGTGGCCGGAGGAAGATATCAAAGAGTTCTCCATCTCTAATTTGCGAGCAAAATGTTCTTATTAAATCCTTTGGAATGACTCTATTTTCATGTCTCTTTCATAAATCCTCTGCTGTTTGCTGAAAATCCATTTGCAATTTTGCTTCAGCCAATTCCTGGCTTTGTGCTTTTGCTTTAGAAATGGAAAATAGGTGGAGAGAATAGAGCAATTATTCTTCCTGGCAGATGGAGAAATGAGACTTGTGAATACGAACACTCTCTAACACATATATGCACGCACACTGCAGTGGGGAAGTTCGAGCACATTGGAGTGGATAATAATCAAGTTGAAAAGGACTTTCGGATTTGGTCAGGCCCGAAACATAGGTCGATGCTACAACATGGGATAAGTGCTGTGCATCGAACTACGTCGCTTTCCGCCAGCATAAAAAAGAGCCTTGATAACTAGGTGGAATTTTAATCTCTCAGGCAAAAGGGACACATCACCCAGTAGCTAGGAATGGTAGCTAGATCATCTTTTCATTTCAGGGATACAATGAAAGACATGTTCATAACAAGATGGATAAACTTTTTTTTCTTTTCATCATCTTGCCTGAGACTGTCATAGTATCTCTGAGGAATCAAAGGAACACAATCACCTCCCTTGAAACTTTTTCTTGCAGAAACCTAGCCAAAATGAACAGGGCCTGCACAATCAGAAATTTGTACTCTTAACAAAAATCCTTTTCTGTTCAATGGAGCTTGAACAGGAAAAACTCCTTGTGGAATGAGTCCATTGTCTTGCTTCTTTCTCCTTGTAGAATGAGTCCACTGACCTGTTTCTTTCTAAAAGCTTTTCCAGATGGGGCAAATGTATAAGAAGGTTGCTGAAGGTGTCTGTTGCTGTAGTTCTTAAGTGTTTTGTTTTGTTTTCAAATACCCACGTGACATTTCTCCTGCCCAGGACTATTTTGTGGTGATTCCTGGCACCAATTCCCAATATTTTATTCCCACCCATGTATGAGTTCCCTTTTAATCCCCAAACCAAAAGGTCTCCTTCGCTTCCCTTCCTCATTCTCTCTTTTCATTTTGTAGAGCTATGATGCTATTGTGGATCACTATCTCAAATCAAAAATTCAGAGAGGACAAATTTTGCCCAGCAGACCACAAGAACACCTCAGCAAACTATGCCTCAGTTTAAAAAAAAAAACAAAAACTTTAGAAGATTCATAGTGCAGCTTCAAGAAATCACTACAAACAGCCCCCCAGATGAATGGAATGAGTGGAAGCAGGGGTGAAAACAACCAGCAAAATCTTGCAAAACCTGAGAAACCATATCCCCAAAACTCAGTTTCTTTATACCAGTCAGATTCATATTCCTAAAAAGAAACACAGTTATCAGTGGTAGATAGTGGCTTCCATGCCAGTGAAGTGATGAATTCACCCCAGATTTTAAAGAAACTATGGAAAGTGCTGAACCCAATCCCCAAAATAGATGCAGCACTGGGAATGGCCTCTTAAAATTCAAATTAAAACCCAGAGCAGATTCAACACTTTACTGACATGGGAGCCCCCAACTTAATACAACTTCGACTGAAGAACAGTACACTCCTTCTATCTGGGATGGTTGTCCTCTTCCACCAAGTGTGCAGCTTCGAGAGAGACACACATGGAGCAGTGAGGGAGGAAGGGAACACCTGCCTAGCCAGCCAGATCAGCTGAATCAACCCTGGCGATTAATGGGATGACAGATGTCACAGCCAGATCACCCTCACACCCATCTTAATATAACAGTTATATTAGCAGGTAGGAAAAAGAAGAGCCAGATGAAACTGTATTATCTCCTTTATTCGATAAGATAAGACTGATGAAGAATCCTGAGGTTTTATGATCTGGCTGGATCTCAACATATCGAGAACCTCACGTGTGTCAGAATCAAATGGTTTGTGTGGACTAGGGAGATAGTATGTGTGAGGAGAAGGGGTAAACCACCCATCACTCAGCAGCATGCCTTAGATAAACTTTTGAGCTGCCTTCAAAAAATTTTAAAAAGTAAAAAAAAATACTGTCATTAGGAGAAAGAATTACTGATCTGCCTCTTAACCAGTTGTTTGACCTTGAATCACTCCAGATGATCCATGGCTCATCACTCTGAGTGCCTGCTGTGAATTTAAACTGCTCTCATGCCCAGCATCTTCCTTAATAGTTTCAAACTGAGGTGAAATAGAAGCAAATAAATAGCCTCTTTTCCAGGCGCTCCTTTCTTTGTTTTTAATAAAGCTTTGTTCATACAAAGTTTTAAGCGTTTGTTCGTATAAACAAACGGAATCTGAAAGAATGCTGAAGGCATAGATTTCTTAATCTCCAAGTACTTTGGGGTTTAATTGTTGTAGTTACATCATCCAGTTATGTTACTCCTAAGTAAGTGGTATTGTGTTCCATGGGCTTACTCCCAAGAAAGTGTACATAGAATTGCAGTGCAAAAGACCTTACTTACAGGTAAATTGGTTCTAAGTTTGCAGTCTCTGTTATTTTGCTGGTTTAGAATAGAAATTTGAAAAGGTAGGCAACTGAACCGAGTGAGAGAACTGGTAACGACCTATAAAGCCTTATACGGATTGGGTCCAGAATACTGAGAGAGCATATCTTCCTATCTTCAATCAGCCCTCTTTTTCTTCTCCTCTTGCTGACAAGCAAAGATCTTATTCAGCCAGGCCTATGGCTTATATTTGTGTGGCATAAAGGAATTTTAATGGGGTTGCGCTTTTATCTTTTTTACTATGTTTTAATTGTGTTTTATGTTATTATATATGTGTTTTAATAGATAGTTGCTTAACTGTTTTTTAGCATTTTGTAAAAATAATTTTTTAGCTGTATGCTGTTTTTTATGTGGATGTCAGTTGCCTTGGCTTCTGTACAAGGAGGAAGGTGGGATATTAATTGAATAACCGAATGAAGAGCTGTCCCACACTTTGACTGCTAGAAGTCACGCTGGCTTTTGCAAAAGCACCATACTATGTGAAGTTATCATCTCTGATTATCTCTGATGATGAAAATTGCTCTTCAAACTGTATGTAGTGTAACAGAAGAAGCTGGAAAAAGTACTGTTTGGCTAAATATGATGTTACCATTGGAATTATGCCTCTTGAAAATGGTATGTGCTGCTTTATAGTGCATCAGAGCTGTTGAGGACTTGAGATGCTTTGGCAGTTGGCACTGCATCTTATTTTTGGACAATCAGGATTGTCTCTTTCTTTCTTATGCAGCTGAGATGCACAAAAACAGCACCTTTACAGAAGAGTTAATATAACTGCAACAAGTTTTATCACACTGCTTTATTTGGGGGGTGGGATGGATGGAGACAGGGATGATGATGGGCACTTACATGGTGGTTTAGAAGTTTTGTATTTGTTACCTTATTGTTTACAACAACCTCTGAAGTTGTGAATGTTGTTCATATTCAGTGGCAGCTGGTGGCCCTAATATCAGTGTATATGTGTATGTGTGTGTGAATCCACTTGTGGGTTTTAGTTGAAAATGTAGACTAAACTTTAAAGAAGTTATCCACAATGTGGAACCCTATCTTCAAACTTGTTTCAACACCTTAGATAGCTCTTTTAAAGTTCAGACTTAAACCCAGCACAGATTCACTGCCCCATGAAAGCCACCAGCAGCTACCATTATTGCTGCTGCTGTTGCTGTTGTTATAGTCTTCTTGTCAGGGTGATGGAGCTGAGACAGAGGAAGAGTAGTCCACCTGAGACAATCGACTGAACTCACATAGCAGAGGCAAACCTTGAACAGAGTGGAAGTCTTTCTGATTTATACCTCAATCTGCAGTCATGCACTGACCTCTGGTATCACAGTGGTTCATGGCCCGCTATGTTGCCGCATGTATTGGGGTGGGAGTGGCTCACCACAAAAGGGAGGCACCTTCTTTTCCTCAGGCAGCAAGCTGCCTATGATCAGAGGCACTCAATTCTGGGTAGTCATGAATTTCATGTGTGCCTTGCCAGGGATTTAGGATGTCTGTCTGAAAAATGTTCCCGAACCCCCCCAGCACAGTTCCCTGGTGTAAATCATGATGGGAAAGTTGTAGAGGTCCCGTAGGTACACAAAACACGGAGTTTTTCAGCTGGAGGGGGCTTTCTGGGCTTAATATTAGCTTGGATGAGAGGACAGAGCAAAAAAATGAGTTTTTTTAAAAAAAACAACAACTTTTGATTAAAAAATGGAGGTGCATCAGGGTAAAGAAGAGAATATGGGATGCGGCAAAATCTTGGGGTCTACATATTGCCCTAAAAAGGGCTTGGAGATCTGTATATGCCTATGGGCTATATTTCGCCCATTCCTGGAATGCATCCACATTGCACAATTATAGCAGTTTGCTATCACTTTATCTGCCATGGGTCTATACTATAAAATTCTGGGATCTGTAATTTGATGAGGTCCTTAGAATTCTCTGCAATTCTCTGAACTACAAAATAAACACTTTCTGGCACCAAATTCTAAGTCCCTCACAAAATTATAAATTCTGGGATTCCATAGAAAGGATTCATGGTAGCTAAAGGGGTATCAAAGTGATATAAATCTGTAGTGTGGATATCCCACTGGTGTAGATGCAAAGATCCCCACAGTAGATCTGAATTTGTACATCAAAGATACCAGTGGGCCAGAGATAAAACATTGTGTCCCAAGAGTAGTCTCCTGGATATGATAGTAGAGTGTGTATTCAAAATGCTGTACACACTCATTGCTCCCTCAAGTGACAAGACATTCAAGAGTTTAGTTTACCGAATTTAGTTCCCTTTGGATGACTTAGGGTTGAAGAGTTACAGTGCCTTTGGAATGATAGCTTTACTTACAAATATACTAGAGGAATGCATAGGTACAGTGGCAATAGGGACTTTTCTACAGCTAAATGATAAGTAACTACATTTTATTTTGAGGGGAGGAAAAAAAAGTATTTCACTAGCCCTGATGGACAAGGATATAGAATACATGTGGTGGGATGATCTCTTTCCATTTATATTTCAGTTTAATATATTATTCATATTTTTATATTATAGATATTACTAAGGGAAAAAAACCAGGATACTGAGGAAGGGCAAAAACTATTAAAGGTATATTCAGAACAGATACACACTAACTTCAAAACTGTGAATCAGTTAGGTGAGATCCACGTGAAAAAGCAAAAGTTGGAAATTTTGCGACTTGCTCAGCGGTAAAAATATTTGTTCCATCTCCCCTGCCCCCAAAGCTCTTTAGGAGTAATTTTGAAAGAGAATGATGGATAATACATTAGCTAAAAACTTGAAAGGAAAAAAAAATGAGAAATTGATTCCCACTTTGTAGAATTCCAATAGCTATATCTAGCTCCGAAACTCTCTTGTATAGATCCTAGGCAACCCTGCTGGCACTGATTGACTGCAGAGCTGACTCTCTATTGTGTGGGTATGTTTTGATGCATTTTTCTGTGAGTTCTGGTTTACTGTCTCTTGTGGAACAACTTCAGAGTTCAACAATGACACAATTTCTCAGCATTTCCACCATCATCCCACCCCTGGCATTAATTGATTTACTAACATGTCAGTAGTTCTTGCAGGATTTCAAGATCTTCAAGAGAAGATGTTTGCTGTTGCCCTGACATGACAATATAATTATCTCTTACCATGGAAAGTCTAAATATTACTGGTACAAAAATGTGCGTAATGGAACAACCTGCAATTGAAAATGAAATGTAGGCAGGAAATGTGCGTGTCTGCTGCAGTGGCAGCCAGTGACTCCCATCTTTGTGGAGAAGTGAATCCACGCTGGGTTTTAGTCTGAACCTTTAAGGGTGCTGTCCAAGGTGTAGAACATACTGGGAGAATAAAGTTCAGCACCTTGGGTAAATTCTTTAAATTTCACACTAAAACATGAATGCTACAAGCCGCTGGCCTATAGTGCAAACATATACTCTACCCATTGACTTTATTGCACTCTAAACATCCACAAGAGAGTGTGAGGTACACTAGAGGGCACAACATAAACCAGAACTTGAACCTTTAGATATTTCTCCTCCACCATTTGTCAGGCCATATCTCTGTCACTATAAAAGTAACTTGGAATGTTACAGTGGCACTGCAAAAGGAGTGAAGTCATCCCTTCGTAGATCACAGTCTTAATGCAATGTAATGATAGCATGAGGAAAATGCAATGATTGTAATGTGTGAGATTTACTTGATTACTGAAATATATTTGATTGCAATGAAGCAACTGAGCCCTAGACAGAAAGTATCAGTGTTTCAATTCTAGATTGCTGAAGCAAATTCTTTTCCAGGAATTAGACTGGGAGACACAAACATCTCCATTCAACAAGGCTTGGTGGAAGGAGGCAGTTGTGAAGCCTTTGTTGAAAAAGTCATCCCTGATTCCCTCTATAATGGATAATTATCATCCAATGTACCATTTTTGGCTAAAGGAATAGAGTGTGTAATGGCCTCCCAGCTCCAGAGGTTTCTGGATGAAACAGATTATCTAAATCAATTTCAATCCGGTTTCAGGCCCGGTTATGAGATGCAGATAGTTTGGTCACTTTGGTGGACCTACACAGGGAACTTTGTAGGCCCACAGTTCCCTGATGGTTCTGCTGGACCTCTCAGTGGCTTTTGATGCCATTGACCACAGTATCCTTCTGGACCACTTCACTGGGATTGGAATCAAAGGCACCATTTTACAGCGCTTCTGTTCCTTCCTGGATGGGTGAACCTGGAAGGTGGTGCTTGGGCACTCCTGTTCATTGATCTATGGGGTCCCTCATGCTTCTCTTTTGTCCCCCATTATATTTAACACTTACATGGAAACACTTGGAGAATTAATTCAATGTTTTGGGCTGCAGTGTCATCAATATGCAGATTACACCGAGCTGTACTATTTCTTTCCACCCCAATTCCCAAGGAGGTCTCTTAGTTCTAAACTAATGCCTGTGATCAGTTAGGGACTGGATGAGGGCATACATATTGAAACTTAATCCAGACAAGACAGCAGTGCTCCTTGTCAGCTGAGAGACAGATCAGAGAATAGGGATTCAGCCTGTGTGAGATGGGTATTACGCTCCTCTTGAAGACACAGGTTTGCAGTTTAGGTGTACTCCTGAACTCAGCATTGAGCCTGGAAGCCCAGCCTTCTGCAGTGTCTAGGAGTGCATTTGCATATTTAAAACTGGTGTGCCAAGCGAGTCTGTTCCTTGAGATGTCCTATCTAGCCATGGTGGTACATGCCTTAGTTACATCCTGTTTGGACTGCTCTAACACGCTCTACTTGGGCTGCCTTTGAAGGATGTTCGGAAACTTCAGTTGGTTCAAGGAGCTGGAGCCAGACTGTTAACTGGGGCAGGTTACAGAAATCATACTACACCCCTGTTAAAACAACTCACTGGTAAACAGTTTGTTTCTGGGCTGAACTCAAGGTGCCAGTTATAAGTTATAAAGCCTCATCTGACCGAGGTCCAGATTGTTTGGCGGAATATATCTTCTTGTCCAGGGCCATCAGGAAAGGCCCTCCTCTCAGCCCCATCACCTTTGCAAGCATAGGTGGTGGAGACGCAAGAGAGGGCCTTCTCAGTGGCTGCCCCTGGACTCTGGAACTCCCTTCCCAGGGGGGCAGAATGGATCCTTCCTTGCTGTCCTTCCAGCAACAGGCAAAGTCCTTTTTATTCTTTTTAACACAGAAAGTTTAAATACAGAAAGTTTTAAAGAATGAGCTAGGAAGCGCTGTATTATTTTAAACAGAATCATTTTTACTGGTTTTTTATCTTTTTAAATTGTATTTTATTCTTTTAACCAGAGGTTTCTAATGTTTTAACACTGTGACTAGTTTAATTCTATTTTAATGTTCACTTTTTGTATGTTTTTAACTGTATTGTTCTTTTAAACTGTAAGTTGCCAAGAATCCCAGTTTTGAGGGAAAGGCAGGACAACAACAACAACAGTTCATTCTTACATTCAAAATATTCTATTTCTAGTGTGAGCATGAGCCTTCTTCTACATATGCCTCCCTGAACTTCAAGAACCTCTTGGAAGACCCTATTCCAGGTGTCCAAAAACTAGCTCAAGATACCCATCTTTTGTGGGGAGGCGGGTATAAGAGCTAAAACAATAGGGCTGAGGTTCTGGATCAAGTGGGCAAGCCCTCCTTGAATGAGCAAGTGGGACACAGAAGGAGGGAGGGAAGCAGTTCAGACAATGAAGTGGCTGGTCTCAGTTGTGAAGGGAAAACAAATGAGGGCATGTTCTCAGATGGAATCCTTGTTTCTCTTCCCTTCCCTTCTCTTCCTTTGGGAGCAACCACTTCTTTATCAGTGGAGTCAAATCCTTTTTGCTTCCCTCCAGTCACTAAACAGCAGCAGCAGCAGCAACAGCAGCCTCCCTTGGCTTGACAGCTGCCTGGTGGGGAAGGTTTGGACAAGGTGGAGTGGTTAGGGTTGCACTTTGTCCAAAAGAAAACATATGCAGGGATATGTCTTCCTTGATTGAGTCTATCCATCCATAATGAGGTCGTCCTCTTTTCCTACTGCCTTCTACCTTATCGTTACCTGCAGGATCACTTCCTCCCATATAATCTGCCCCGTACACTCAGATCCTCTGGGGGCCATTTACTTAAACCAGCCAGGACTAAACTGGCATTGGTCACTCAGAGGACCTTCTCATCAGCCACCCATAGACTGCGGAATGGCCTGTTGGAAGAGATTCTACAGCAAAATATGCTGGCCAAATTTTAAAAAGTACTAAAGACTTATCTCTTCTGGCAGGCCTACCCAGTCCAATTTTAATTGTGCTTTTAATTGTAATTTTAATCATACTTTTAACTGTATTTTAATTATACTTTTAACTATGATACAATTTAATTATAGTATATCTGTACTAATTGTTTTATGTGTATTTTAACTCCATCTATTCTATATCTACCTCAAGCCTTGGGGAGTGGTGGGTAACAAATAAACAACAACAACAACAACTACTACTACTACTACTTCTTTTTCTTCTTCTTCTTCATCATCATCATCATCATCATCATCATCATCATCAGTCTTTTCTAGTGAGTCATGTCTTCTCATAATATGGCCAAAGTATGACAGCCACCTCAGTTTAGTTATCTTGGTTTCTAGGGAGACTTCTGGTTTGATTTGCTCTAGAATCCATTCATTTGTCTAGGCTTCTCCAAGCACCACATTTAGAATGAGTTGATTTTTCCTCCATCTGCTTTCTTCATTGTCCATCTTTCACAAGAAAGAAACTGGAAAAACAGTTTCATGTTTTTCTACGTTCATACATAGAAACTGGAAAAACAATGGGATGGACAATGCTAACTTTAGTATTCAATGATATATCTTTATCCTTCAGGATCTTGTCCAGTTCCTTCATAGCTGCCCTCCCAAGTCCTAGTCTTCTTCTGATTTCTTGACTGCAGTCTCCATTCTGATTAATGACTGAGCCAAGGTATGGAAAATCATTAACTATTTCAGTGTCTTCATTGTCTGCTTTCACATTATCTAAATCATCAGTGGTCATTATTGTTGTTTTCTTAATGTTCCACTTTAAATCTGCTTTTGCACTTTCTGCCTTGACTTCCTTCAGCAATCCTTCAAACTCGACTAGTAGTACAGTGTCATCTGCATATCTTAAATTGTTGATGTTCCTTTCCCCAATTTTCATGCCTCCTTTCTCGGAGTCTAATCCTGCTTTATGTATGATACATTCACCATACAAGTTAAACAGATAGAGTGATAAAATACAGCCTTGTCTGACCCCCTTCCCACTTGGAAACCCTTCTATGTCTTCATATTCTGTCCTAACCCGTAGCCTCTTGCCCTGCATACAGGCTATCCATCAGGACAAGCAAATGTTGTGGCACACCCATTTCTTTAAGAGCAATCAATAGTTTCTCATGAAAGGCTTTGCTGTAATCTATGAAGCACCGGCTGATTTTCTTTTCAAATTCTTTGGTGTGCTCCATTATCCAATTTACATTATCCAATGTACATGTACTGGCATTTTTTGCTCCATAGATGATAGAAATCTTTGTTGTAGAATTTTGAGCATCATTTTGCTTGTATGAGAAATTAACGCAATGGTCCTATAGTTACTGCAATCCCTGTTGTCCTTTTTCTTGGAATAGATATCGAACATTTCCAATCTGTGGGCCATTCTTTTGTTTTCTGTATTTGTTGACAGCTTTTAGTTAGAACTACAGTAGATTCTATCTCTCTGTAGACAGAAGCAGCTCTATTGCTATACCATCTGTTCCTGGTGATTTATTTCTCCCAAGTACTCTGAGTGCAGCTTTCACTTCACTTTCTAAAGTTGGCAGTCTGTCTTTGTATAATTCTTCCTTGAATCAGCCTGTCAACCTTTCATTCCTTTTATATAGTTCTTCCGTGTATTGTTTCATCTTTTTATTTCTACTTGGTCATGTAATGTGTTTCTCTGCTGGTCACAGAGCATCCCCACTCTTGGGTTAAATTTCCCTTTGATGTCTCTTGTGGAAGTGGTGTCTTGTTCTTCCTTGTTTTTGTTGTCATCTACTTCCCTGCAGTGATTATTATACTAGTTCTCTTTGTCCTTGCGCACAACTTGTCGAACAGTCACATTCAGGGTTCTGACTCTATTTCTGTTACTTTTTACTTTTGCTTCTCATCTGTCCTTAACTACTTGAAGAGTTTCATCTGTCATCCATTCAGACTTTTGTTTATTTTTGGCTACAGATAGTGTCTTTTTGCATTTCCCACTGACAATGTCCCTGGCTTCAGTCCAGAATTCTTCTGGCTCCCAATCAATTAGTCTTAATAGTGCAAATCTATTTTTCACATTCCCTTTAAATTACTACAGGTATGTTTGTCAGGTTGTATTTCAACATGACAGTTAGTTTAGTGTTCCTCTTTAGCTTTACTCTGATTTTTGATATTAGTAGTTCATGGTCTGAGCCCCAATCTGCTCCTGGTATTGTTTGTGCAGAGGGAATGGAGCCTCTCTTTCTGCTTCCAATTATGTAGTCTATTTGATTTCTATATTGAACATCAGGTGATGTCCATGTATACAGTCACCTCTTGGGCTGCTTGAAGAATGTTGTCATGCCCTGCTTCCAGAAGATGGAATCTGACTCAGAGTCTGAAACAGGAGACATGCCAGGACCTGTTGTACAGGAGGAGGTTACAGTGCCACAAACAGACCAGGGGGTGGTGCCAGCTCCAGCAGAGAATCATGCGCCTTCAGACACAGAAAATAACTTACCCGTACCCACCTTTGCCAAGCATAGACAGCAAAGAGAGAACCTGCACCAATCTCAGAGGATTTATAGCCAGCAGTAATTACTCAGGCAACAGCTGCGTTAGGCTGCTGACCTATATAGGTGCTACGTTTCCCCTCCAGGAGTTGTCAGAACTTATCTGACTGCTTGATAGGTTGCTGAACTCTGTGCCTGATTTTGGATTACACTGACTGACTTTGGACTCACTTGCCTTGAACTTCTGTTGGACTTTATTTATGACCTTGTGCTTACTGAATAAAAGTAAGTAATAAGCTGGGAGTTATTTGTTTTGTTTATCAGCTGTGCCACTCTGACTGAGATAGAACAAATGTGTTTGCAATGAACAAACTGTTGGCCTTGCAAAAGTCATATGTTACAAGCTTGTATATCATCAACAGGATTCCAACCTACATACCCCTATGCCGTCCAACAAACAACAACTAGAGAAGCTTTGTTTTTCATATTAGATTTGGCCTACTCTGTCTGAACTATGTGCTACTTTTGCATTGAAACATGCAGTGTTTTATATGCCACCCTGAATCCCTGTTTGGGGGAGAAGTTGTGATATAAATAAAGGTGATCTCCTCTACTATCACCTCTATCATCCCCATTATCCCAACTCAGGGCACACAGTTCCCAAGGCTAGTGAAGTTGTTATGGTTCTTAATAGAGTGTCCCACAAGCACCAAGCCCTGAGAGTAAAAATACAACAACAATATTTTAGATACTTAATGATGAACTCCCTTCCATGTCATTTAGCACTAATCATGTTAGCTGGTACTTCTGGAACTTTAATACATCTGGAAGTTCAAAAGGCAGCCAACCCTGGCCTGAAGAAATCCTCAACTTATTCCCCTAAGCCTATCATATAAACAGGGTCAAAAATGACCTAGCTACTCTGGTTAGTACTTGGATGTTGACCACCAACAAATACCAGGTGCTGTATGCTACATTTCAGAGGAAGAGAGTGGAAAAACCACCTCCAAGTATTCTTTGCCTATGAAATTCATGGGGTCAGCATAATTTGACAGGCAACTTGAAAGCGCATGTGCATGCACGCATGTGTGCGCATAGCCACCCACCCACCCCTCGTTGGATTTCTCTGCTTCTCATGACCCCTTGGCAGTTTCTTGACGCATGGTTCGGGGGACCCCTAGGATACACAAATGTACATTTTGCCGGACAAATACATTTTGTGTACCCTTTGTCTTTCAACCTGAGGGGCAATGCCTCATGGTCAGTGATGAGCATCAGGCCTCTGAGCCACCCACGTTAAGAACACCACTTTGCCACATATTAACACACTGTCTGCTGTCAACCTGAAGCAGCACATCCCATCCATCACCAGCATCTCTGACATCAGTGAGGAATCAGCCCGAAGCAAAGAAGTGATACAGGGGCAGATAGTTTGCCTGAAGACAAGCACCATACCATTTGTGTAGCCACGATAACCAATACAAACATGTAACACTTGATAACAGATGTTGACAGAAGTGAATCAAACAGCTGAATAAGATTGTGCTGCACACTACTGGGAAGCGCTGAGAGGGAGAACAATGTCTGTACACTGATTTCCAACCTCTTACGTCCACATCTCTGGATTCCCATTGTGTCACAAACAGAAAACTCACTGCTTTTTTTGTTCAACGTACCCAGCTGCACAGAACTAGGAATGATTGTTGCCAGGTGTCTTTTCTTCTAAACAATCACTCAAAATGTTGTTAGAATAAGACCCCCCCCCCATGTCATCTATCTCCCAGAGAGACAGAATAAACGCTGACAGAGTTTGCTCCAGGCATTTTGCTGTCTGAATCAAGGGGCAAGATGGAATCCCCCCATTTCACATACCAGCCTTCCCCAACCTGGTGCCTTTGAGTTATTTGGGGGCAACAACTCCCATTGGCCTCACAGTTCAAGAAAGGTCCAACATTCAAATGCCCACCAATACATTATCTCATCTGCACTGCATCCGAGGCAGGATGCTCTCTTAGGCAAGGAAGATGCCACACCTACTTCTGTTCACTTGGGACTTCAGCATCTGGTGAGAAAGGTAGCTACCTAACCACCTAAAGGAAGGTCAAACTATGCTCTAGAACTGGGGGGGAGGGATTCAGTAGGGTCACTGGCATGGGTTTTGGGGAGTTGCAGTACAACACCTGGAAAAGCTTTATTTTTCCTATTAATTTGGCCTACTCTGAATTTACTGCTGCTTCTGTTTTGGGAGTGTAACAGTTTCTCTACATACTATATGGCAGTGCAACATGCAGCAAGTTAGGGGTGAACCTGATTTAGACAAGCCTTAGATTATGCTTGGGCCCATAGCCAGGGTGGAACCAATAGGTTCACAGGACCTGGAAAAGCTACGTATGCAATTACATAATGGCAAGGGGATTTGGGGAGCTGTGGTTTTAAAAGTAACATTTCCCCTGGGGAAAGCAGAAAATCTCACAGGATTCAGAATTATACTCCAGCTGTGAGTATGGCAAGCTACTGAAGAGGTGAGGAGGGTAAGAGGTAAATTAAGGAAGTGTTCGTTATAACGAGTTACAATGAGGCATTCATTAAAATGAGGTATTTGTTGCTGTTTCCTTTCAAGTCATTTTCAACTTGTGGCAACCGTAAGGCAAACCTATCATGTGGTTTTCTTGGCAAGATGTTTTTCAGAGGACGTTTGCCTTTGCCTTCCTCTGAGGCTGAGAGAATGTGATTAGCTCTAGGTCACCCAGCGGCCAAGTGGACATTTGAACTCTGGTCTCTAGAGTCATAGTTCAACGCTCAAACCATTATACCACTTGTGTCTACTTTCTAATAAATTAGTAAATGCTTCTCAACTTTTTTTAAAAAAACTTTTCTTTTTCAAATTTGATGTTTCTCACACTAAGCACAGAAGTTAAACGTGGCTGAGAAGGCTTGAGAAGCTGCCATTAGCAATGTGGAAATATCACTGTTTTCTCTTTAAATTGTTCAAAGCCTCACCTGGGAAAGTGGTAGCTCCACCTAGCAAAGATGATAGCTAACAGCTCTGGCTTCGTGTTTCCTGGTTTCATGATCCAGACCTCCACAGTTGTGACCTATAGATAGGAATGGAAGTCTCTTATGTCTTCTCCTTTACATATAATTTAATAGCTGTCCCTTATGTCAGGTACTACGGCACCAAAATGCTGTTAATTTGGGCAAACTGGATATTGCATTTCAAGCACTCTCATCCTTCAGAATCTTAAAGCAGTTTTCTTTATGATGGACCATTCTGCTCCTAAGACAGCAGCTGACACTTTATGGATGAGAGTAATTGCAATGTGTTGGATGTACTAGTTAGGGTAAACTCACTGAAATCAAGATTAATGTGAGCTCCATTGTTATCACAGTTGTATCAGTAAGTTTTGAGACCCAGGATGGTATGGTGGTCTAGGACTCTGGGAGAGCAGGGTCTGAATCCCTGCTCAACTACGGAAACTCACTGGGTGAGCTTGGGCAAGTCACACTCTCTTAGCCCCAGAGGAAAGCAAAGGCCTAAAAACCTTCTGTACAAATCTTGCCAACAAAACCTTATGATAGGTTTGTCTTAGGGTTGTCACATGTTGGAATCAACTGTTAGTAAGTCTAGATTCCACCTCTGTGCATATGTTGCAGCTGGGTAGCTTATTTAAAAGCATACTCAACAGAACAATACTAATTATGGTATGGGTAATGAAACATCCTACCATAGGCAAAGAAACTGCACATCATCATCATCATCCCTTGTGGTACCATGGGAACTGGGTATGTTTAGTCTGCAGAAGAAAAGGTTAAGAGGGGACATGATAGCCATGTTTAAATATTTGAAAGAATGTCATATCGATGAGGGAACAGGTTTGTTTTCTGCTGCTCCAGAGACCAGGACAAGAAGCAGTGGATTCAAGCTGCAGGAAAAGAGATTCCACTTGAACCTCAGGAAGAACTTCCTGATGGTCAGAGCTGTCTAGCAGTGGAATAAGCTGCCTCGGAGTATGCTAGAGTCTCCTCCTTTGGAGGTTTTTAAGCAGAGGCTGGATAGTCATCTGTTGAGAGTGCTTTGATGTGTGTTCCTGCATGCCAAGAGATTGGACTTGGCAGCCCCTGTGGTCTCTTCCAACTATATGTTTCTATGAATCCTTGGAACACATAGTACTCCATACTGTACCAGCAAAATATTTACAATCATTTCTTTTCATAGCAAGCTCTCTTTGCTAATATTAAGTATTTCTTTTAATAAAGGCTAGCTGTCCTAATCAAACAACCAATCAAGCTGGGGTGATTGTGTTCCACAGGGAAGAAAAACAAGCTTATTAACTGAGCCAATATTGGACAGCGCTAAATATGCAACATTCTTGCATGTGCTAATTTTGCTGACCCTAAGCATCCCTTGTTTTTGAGAGCACCACTTTTCACTTTCAGGATGATGGAATTCTATATTTGCCCTTTGAAAGGCACAGGGTGGCGGGTGACTGGAGTTCTCCATTCGCTGCTCTAATCTACTCAACAGCCCCTACAGTTGCATCTCAGGAGGAGAAGAGCAGGAGCCTGAGACAAACTTCCTACATAATGTATAGTTTGGTCCTCCTCAGAGAGAGAGAGAGAGGTCTGTCTGTGGTCCCCCGTTCAAATAGATCCTCCATGGCGACATATTTGCTTCTGTGTGAAGTGTGAAATGTCCCACAAACAGGTGGGCTGATATTTCAAAGCCCCTATTTAAGCATCTCTTTGATTGCACTGATGTAGTGTTTTACTCATCCCACACAAAGGGTCAATAAGTCCTTGTCTTCTTGCCTCCAGCGCAGATGTGTGGTGGTGGGAATACTGAATTATGAATGCAAATAAGAGACGAAGATGTTACTTTGACTGCAAAATGCATGTTTTAGCTGTTTAAAAAAGCATTCTGTTGTTACTTGAAAGCCTCTGATGTCCTCTAAGCAGCCTTATAAAAGCTGAAGAATGAATGGTGGGCTGTCCGCGACAGACATTTTCCTTTGATGTTCAATCAGAAATAGAAGCAGACTCTTCACATTGATTTCTTCCTTGTGATCTTTACTCAGTAAAAAAAGGCCTCTATCAACAATAACGCATAATACAACAAATGGCACAGAGTGAATCACTCACAACAACATGACGCTTCAGAGGAATAAACTTCCTTCTTTCTGCAATATATGCACTTGGGCATGCTGGTTGCAGGCTGCTGGAAGTTATAAATTAACAAATAACTTTTACACACTCTGGCAAGTCACGTAGGGACATGGGGGGGCGATTTGCCCCAGACAGCAATGTTTTTGGGGTGTCCTGGCCTGTAGCCACGCCCCCGTGCGCTCTGGTCATGCCCCCACGCGCCTTGGCCTTCCCCCTACACATTGCAGCCATGCCCCCATGCACAGTGGCCATGCCTCTCACGCTGTAGCCCTGCCTCCCTTCCTGCTACCCTCCACACACTCCAAGCTCCGCAACTGACTCTGGCCTAACCTAGGGATATCTCTCAGCAGTGGAGGATGTGCTGCCACCCACTTCAAGTCCTGCAGAACTCCCCAGTGGCATTTTTGTTCTTGTAAACACACAAGGGATCAAGATAAGAGCACAAAATACAAAATCTTCAGACAAGAGCAAATCCATACAGAGATATAATTTCCCACAGTTATGAAAGCTTCCTTTTTATATTAAATTGACCATAGAATCATAGTGTTGGAAGAAACCACAATGGCTATCAAGTCCAACCCCCTGCCATGCAGGAGCACACATCAGAGCACCCCTAACAGATGGCCATCCAGTCTCTGTTTAAAAACCTCCAAAGAAGGAGACTCTACGACACTCTGAGGCAGCATATATTCCACAGTCAAATTAATGATGTATCTATTCACATTGCTTCTCAGAAATGTTCCCTTCTCTGGCCTCTAACCTTTCATACTCTCTGTTTGTATCAGTCGTCTCAAAGAGAGAATGGTTAGGATCACAAATAATCTTATGTGATGACCCTGTGGGTGTGCTTTACCCACAATCATCAGGACATTCAAGCTATATAATGCCTTACTAGCCTAATGAAAATCTTTGCTAGACCCCCCCCCCGCAAAAAACCAGTTCTTTCCTCAATTTCTCTTTAAACTGCTTGTTTTTCAATGACTCCTAGCATTTTGAAACTTTACATAGTGCAATACAATACAGGTCTACTCAGAAGTAAGTCCCACTGACTTCAGTGGGACTAAACCTTCTCTCATAAAGAGAAGGTTAGGAGGGGACATGATAGCCATGTTTAAATATTTGAAGGGATGCCATCTAGAGGAAGGAGAGGGCTTGTTTTCTGCTGCTCCAGAGACCAGGACAAGGAGCAATGGATTCAAGCTGCAGGAAAGGAGATTCCACCTGAACCTCAGGAAGAACTTCCTGACAGTCAGGGCTGTCCGGCAGTGGAATAGGCTGCCTCGGAGTGTGGTGGAGTCTTCTTCCTTGGAGGTTTTTAAGCAGAGGCTGGATGGCCATCTGTCGGGAGTGCTTTGAGGGTGTTTCTGCATGGCAGGGGGTTGGACTGGATGGCCCGTGTGGTCTCTTCCAACTCTACATTTCTATGATTCTATGATTCTATAAAGGCCTTTCCGCACTATACTGTTATACTGCTATTATTCCACTTTCAACACCCTATGAAAGTCTGGGGTTTGCAGTTTACAGAGGGGCATTTAGAATTCTCAGCCAGAGAGCTCTTTGGCCTCAGTAAACTACAAACCCCAGAATTCCACAGGATATTAAAAGTGGGATAATAGCACTATAACAGTGTAGGGCAGAAAGGCCCTCACTGACAGGTAGATGCATGTAGAATTTCAATTTCAGTCTTACTCGTGGTGGTAGTGTCTACTCTGACGAAAGCACCAATGCCTTCAGTACGACCTTTCTCCAAGTTGATGCGTGAAGGTTGCAATTTTGGTCTATCTGTGGTTGGGAGTGCCTATTCAGAAGTAAGCCCACTGGATGGGATCTTGTACATGCACACACTGATTTCATCACCAAACAGAAGAAGTCAAATCACAACAATAGATCTCACTGAGAAACTGAGGAAAGAGTAGGAGAGCAATGCCATAGATGCGCGTGCTTAACTCTTACCTATTCAAAAAGGAAAGTTAGATAGAAGGGAGAGGTTTAAGAAAGAACAGGAAATCAGAGGGCAGCCTTTAGCTTCCATATAAATGTGAGCAACATTTGGCTGGGGGAAATGAAAGGAGCAGTGCTGAACCCAGTCGAAGCAATAAGGGGGTACAGATAGGGGCACCACCGCCTGAACGGCCCCTCTGCTCACCAGCTGACAGTACATGCTCTGCTCTGGGCACCTGGGCCATAGCAGCCAGGCTACGTTGCCGAACTGCTGCTGCTGCACACATGCACAAGAGACTAGAACAGAGGGAGAAAGTGGGTGCACACTCAAAGCAAGACAGCTAGCTTGATCTCTCTCTCTCTATCTGTCTCTTGTTTACACACACATTCAGTAAATACATATACACAATATGGCCTTGCTGGCTGGGCAGCCCTAATTAAGGAGCAGTGGTATGAAGTGGCAGTTTCATCTTTCAGAGGTTTGTTGATTGCTTTAAATTTGTTTAAGGCTTATCCCTGTCCACTGATTAAAACTTTTGTTTCAAAAAAAGAAAAAAGAAAAAAAAAGGAAGATAATTGCCCATGGGTAATTTTTCAGAGCTCGATCACAGGCATCATGATTCATCAAGACAGTCCCGCTGGTGCTTACTAACAGGTTGATGTGCATTGGAATTGGCAATCTTTGAAAACTGGAATAAAAAGATCCAGGGTTTGTAATATGGAAGGAAAATTGCTGCAAAATCAAATTCAGACCAAATTTAGTTAAGAAGTCATGAAAGTGATACACATCTACATGCTGCACAACCTCAGTGCCTTCAAGAAGGTGGGGTTATGTATGGAGGGAGGATTTGTTTGTGAAAATCAAATCAGTTTAAAAGTGTTCTCTTTCGAGTACAAACATGTTGCTATTCACAAACTAGGAAGCTATTGTATTATTATTATTACTATTACTATTAACATAGAAGTTGACAGCAAGATTCTTCTTATTTAAATTATTAGAGTGAGGGCAGGAGGTTTACTTGAAACCAACTCAAATGAAATTAAGAAGGTACACCAGTGTATTGTTGGACTTTCCCTATACTGTTATAGTGCTATTATTCTACTTTCAGCATCCTGTGGAATTCTGGGGTTTGTAGTTTACTGAGGCCAAACAGCTCTCTGGCTGAGAATTCTCAATGCCCCTCCCTAAACTGCAAACCCCAGCATTCCATTGGATGTTGAAAGGGGAATAATAGCACTATCACAGTATAGTGAAGAAATAGCCTAAGATTCTGGAACACCAGGTTTTGAATTCCCAGGCAGATTTTATGCATGTCTCACTGGAACTCAGGTGGGCAATTGTACCCCTCCAGATGTCTATGGCCAGATGTCTATGGCCCATCAGCTCCAGCCAGCATAGTCAGCTAATGCTAATAGGTCCCCCCATCCAACTTTCCAAGCAACCCTTCATAGGAGTGCACTAGAATCCCTAGTGATTTTTTTTTTATAGAATTTCATCTCCAAGCAAGCCTGTTCAGATTTCAAAACAGCTGAGGACCACGTAGTGCTAAGTCTGAGTTCAGAGGAAAGTTCAGAGGGAAGCTCACTTCTTAAGTACTGAATGTAAGTATGCATGACAACTTGGAAGTAAGCTTCACTGTGTTTCTCAGGGTGTCATGTTCATTTAATTCAGTGTGGCTTAGTAGCAGGAAAGTGTGCCTACAGCCTAATGTTGCAGTCCTAACCATATTTGCCTAGAAATAAACTGCACCTTCTTCTACTACTCTCAGCGTCCCCCAGCCACTACGCTCACTGGCCACATTGGCTGGAAAATTCTGTGTGTTGTAGTCCTTTTCCAAGAGACTACAGCCATATGAGACTGCTTTTGAGTAAACGTGTTCAGTCTATAAGTCCTATCCATGCTTGTAAAGTGTAAAACTTGCCTTCACAAGTGTTTGAACTTTCTTTAATGACCAGGTCAATGTTTTCTGCCAGCAGACAAGGTTTACTTGGTCTGTATGTGTTTTCTTTGCATTTTCTAACTTGGGAAAGATAGAGAAGCTTATTGGTAATAATGGAGAGAAAGAAACCATAGTGGGAGTGGCCTGGCATATTTTGAATGACTTACCTTCTACTGTTCAATATTTACATTTCCAAAATACTAATGAAATTAGAGCAAACTGAACCTCATCAGGTGACACCAAGGTGTGTGTGGTGATATTAAAAATGATCTGGCCTGTTGTCAAATACACTAGGTACACCGCTGGAGAGGAGGAGAGAGTTTGAACGAGAAGCCACACATAATGGCCACGGAAGGGAAAAAACAGTAGCATACTATATCGAAATCCACACCAAAAAAGAAGTGCAAGTAGCTGGCATACTTTAAATTGTTGCTATTTAAAGCACTAATGAAAACCCACTGGAGGTGGTAAGAGATCACCTGAGTGGTTATTCATTAATCCTGAAATGTCAAAACACTAAGCACACTATCAGATCCTGGCTGACATCCTGTTAGTCACATACGCAAGTGTAACCCCACCTTATGCCTGTGTATGTCTTTTTTGGTCATCACAGAGATTGATATTCTCTTTCATCCCCTGCAAAGACCAAACCACCCTTGACTCACAGTTTAGCTGCTGCAGCATCCACATACACACACCCTAAGGCCATTTCCGCACTAGACTGTTATAGCACTATTATTCCACTTTCAACATCCTATGGAATCCTGGGGTTTGTAGTTTAGGGAGGGGCCAGCTGGATTCCATAGGATGTTGAAAGTAGAATAATAGCGCTATAACAGTCTAGTGCGGAAATGGCTCATGACTAGATAAGCACCAGGCTATGTCCCTGCACCCAGAAACACAAGGATAACATCATCTGCCGAGATTTTGGTATAAGCCTGGTGGATCTCAGTGAAGGATGTCATTGGCTGGGGATTCTCTAATTTCCTTCTCTGATCCTCATCCTTGTTGGAAAAATTCCAGCATTCTCTCTCCCTGTCCTATCTTGTTCTTAGAGCAAGTGGGCATAGGTAGCATAGGGCTTCCTTTCTCTTTTGCATGCCAAAGCTCCACCATTTGCCTTTCTGTCATTTAATTGCATGATCATAAATACCTTTGGTGTTCAGGTGATCAGCTCATGTGACCTAGGATTGTTGCTTGGGTCATCGGTCTTATCAAAGAAAGAGACCGCTTCTCTGCTTTCTCTCTTCTCCTCCATTTTTGCTCCCTCTTCTTGCTCTCCGACTAGGCTTTGCATCCCCATCAGAAGATGGTGAGTTAAGAATGAAGCTACTACTATTCATTAGCTAGTTAGGACGTAGGCTCGCCAATACATATGTAAATATAGAAGCCATTAGTAAACTTTTCTAAGTTTGTAACCTGAAGCTGCTTGCATTTGTTTCGTTTCTTCGGTCAGTTTGAGATTAGAAAAGCCACACACAAATTTAGGCATGCTTTTTCTGCTACTCTGCTAAAAGGAGGCTGAATCCTTACAGTTTTAGCTTCCATAGAATTTCCCAATAGGGCTAACACCCTGGGAAACTCTAATTTCCAATAATCCTCCCATTCTCTGATCCTGCCCACTAACACTACATAGCTGCAGGGAGGGGCTGCAGTGGTTAAACAGTGAGTCAGGGGGTTGAGTGGAAAGATATAGTATTGTTCTGTCTGTGGGGCTATACTCTTCCATACAGCAACTTGGTCCCAATTTGATAGATAGACAGATTCAGTAAATGTGTTACAAATTTCAGCTGTAGGGATAGATCAGTACCTGAGCTTATTTTAAGCAGCATTTTCAGATTCAGGTATACCACTCATACAATAAGTTAAAAATTTGTTAGCCTAGGCTTTTTAATAAATAGTTTGAAAAAGACTAGTCAAAATCCTTAATGGATCATATTTCTCCATGAGTTAGATCATGTTGTTGGAGGTCCATATTCCAGCTTTCCTGACAAATCAATAAGCAATACCAATAGAAACTAAAGAACTTCAAAACTGTTTATCTTTGGTCACATATTCTTTTCTCTGAGTTTAATCCAGCTTTCCTTATAACATGTTCAGCATATAAATTAAACAGAACAGATGATAAAATGCAGCCTTGCCTGACCCCCTTGCAACTGGAAACATTTCTGTTTCTCTATATTCTGTTCTTACAGTGACCTCTTGTCCAGAGCATAGATTACACATCAGGACAACCAAAAGTTGTAGCCCTCTCATTTCTTTCAGTATGACTCATAGTTTTTCATGACCTACACTATCAAAGTAAAGCGCAGCCCTTCCTCCTATAATGTTTCAATTACATCTTTCTGTGCAGTTAAATACCTCTTTACCCGGTAAAGAACACATTGCTATTCATTCTGAACCTGAGCAAAAGGCAGTGGAACAAACTTTAGGGCAGAAGCCTAGATCTGCACTGATCAAAATGAAAATAAAAATCGAAAAAAAAGAAAGAAAGAAAGAAATAGGAGGACCTCCAAATGCAGCAAGGGTGAAGCACATACACATAAGCATTTAAATCTCCTTCTGCTCCATATAACCATTAAATCTAGAGTCTAAAATTGCCTGACTGCATCCCTAACTCAGTGGGATATAGCACACGTTTTACATGCATCTAATCTCATTACTACAAGGCTGCCTGCACCATCATAATCGCTTTCATTTTTTCTGCAGGAATAAACATCATTCTTGAATAAGAAACTAGTCTCTCTTTAAAAAAATGCTGCTCTCCTTTTATGCACAGTTGAATTTGCACACTAATTGCTTATGTCTCTAATTGGTACATAATTGCTATGATTATTTTGCAAGAAGAACTGATAATACATTAGCTTGATGTGAAATTTCCTGGAAGTGGCACGGCATCCAAACAAGGTGGTCAGTCCTAGAGAAGTGCCTGGCCCTTTCCCTAATGAACAGAGAAACCCAGCACTCCCTCTCAGACACTCCATAATCTGGCTGGTCACACCATGAGCCATTGTCCAGGGATGCAGCCCCACAAAAGACCAAAAAGCACAAAGATGAAAGCAAACTGAAGAAAGATCAAAGCATCCACTTCTATTCAAGAACAGGTTTAGGAGCATCTCTCGTTGCTAAATGGGATAGCAGGCTTTTCTTTCTCATTGTCTTTGTAATGAAGCCGCGCATATTCATATGGGGGGGGGGATTAGAAGGAGTCTGCAGGTGGACCAGTCCTGATGCAGCAGAGTGAGTGAGTGTGTGCACATGTCTGTGTGTGCATGTGAGAGAGAGAGATTGAAAGGATTTTAATCCACCACTGTAGTATGTGTGCCATGTTTCAGGCAGTGTGGCCGTGTCAGGCATCAGAGAGGGCCTCTTTCACTAGAAGGATGTAGTCACCAGAATTTCAGTGCTTTCCTGTGCTACACCTGAGCGTATTGGTTCTCAACCTTTGGCTATCTAAGTTTTTTAGAAATCAGCTCCCAGAAGCCCCAACCAGGGCAGCCAATGGTCAAAGATTCTGGATGCTGATGTCCGAAACATCTGGGGGGCAACATCAGTGGGCGTTGATGGTAAGAAAGGAGGCGGAAGCAATATTGGTCCCAGCCCTCACCCCCATAGTAACAGACACGCCCAGCGCCATCATGCCTAGGTCCAGTAGCAGATGAAAAGTTTTCCTTCCATCCCAACTGTCACTGCGCTGGCCATGGACAGAGAGAAGAAGAGGCAGGCACTGTTCCATCATGCCTATCCTCAAAAGCAGCTCAAAGATCCTCTCTTGATCCCAATTGCCACTGCTCTGGCCTCGGAGGAAGAGGAGAAGAGACAGTGGCTGCTGGGCTTAATTCCCCCACACTGCCATCCGCTTTTCCTTTTGTGCCATCTCTTAATTAGCTTGTAAGCCTTAGGGTTGCCATGAGTTGAAAATGACTTGAAGGCACACAACAAGAAGAAAGCTTGAGGGCAAGGACCTGTTTTGTTGTTCTTTTACTCGTAAAATGTCATGTACAGTGAAGGTTCTATATAAATAAAGGAAGAAGAATGAGAATAAGGATGGTGATCATGGTGATGGTGATGATAAGCTACATCTGCACTAAAATTGTTATTTCTCCTGTTTGAATTGGACAGTTTGTATACATCCCCCAACACCCTGCATCAGAGTAGCCACTGTATGGCTGCAAGGTAGGCCCAGGTGTCATTCTTTGTGAGTATGGAGGACTAACACAATCAGAAAGAATTTTTTTTGAGAACCATGTGTTTTGCAAATAAAAATGCACATGGGCATCATTGGTTGGGCTGTAGTAATCTACCTGTTTGTTGTACAAGCCCGGCCAACTGGCAGAGTGAGGCCACAAGGCTTTGGTGCCATGAAAAGGAGACAAATGATTATATATTAATTTATTATACTTGCATTGTTCCTACTAGAGAGTCTGGACAGAGCTTGTAGTAAATTTTTTCTGACCCAGGTGCCAAAATAAGATGTTTGGTCTGGGGTTCTATGAACCTTGACTATTGGAGAGGGAAGGCACCTTTTGCTGCTCTACCTCAGGCAGCCAAGTATCATAAGCTTGCAGTAGTTGTGCAGCAACAGCTTTAGAAATCATTTGAACACATAGAAACCTCTCATATTTCATGGACATTCAATGACTTGAATTTGTGAGATGGCATGAAGACCAGCAGTTCAAAGGAGAAAGTCCAAAATTACAGTGGGAAAGCACAAGCCAGTGTGCTTTTACAGCTCATGACCATTCAGCCTTGCTATGCATCAAGGGCTTGCATGATCACATAATATCACAAAATGCCTGGCATGTAGAATCATTAATTCCCTTAATCAATTAGTAGTGCTGTCATTCCTGTCCCTATACTAAGTTAATAAATTCACTGATGAAAATATCTATTCTGGTATAATAAAAGAGCCAGTGTGGTGTAGCAATTTTGGTGTTGGGCTAAGACTTTGGAATGCCAGGGTTCGAATCCCCATCCAGCCATGGAAAGCTACTGTGTGACCTTTGGCAACCCACTCTCAGCCTCGGAGGAAGGCAAAGACAACCCTCCTCTGAACACACCTTGCCAAGAAAGCCTTACAATAGGGTTGCCATAAGTCAGAGTTGACTTGAAGGCACACAAAGAGGAAGAGGATAATAAAAAAGTGTTCCTGACACTATTGACACTAATTGACAATTAGAGTTGGCTGACTCCAAGCTCTAACCAATATGGGTCATTTGCATACTTCAAAATGTGGTAAGCCAGCCTCCCTGTAACCACTCTCTCTGTTGAGTGGCACCCTGAAGTCCTACCCTGATAGCACTTCTTGCGCTTATCCTTTCATAGGATTGGTTTAACTATAATGCGAGAGCCGTAGAAGTACACAAGGCTTTGAAATATGTTTATTTTTAATTTGCTGCAATAGGAATACACCAAAACAATTTCAGTTTGTGAGACAGCACCAGTACTTCCCAAGCAGCATGCATTAACAACTATCCCTCAAATAAATATTTTTCAGCATTTGGTCCTCCAGATGTTTTTAACATCAGCTCCCCAAAGCCTCAGACAGCATAGCCAATGCTTGAGGGTTTTGGCAACTAGAGTCTAAAACATCTGGAGGACCAGAGGTTGAGAATCACTCCCTTAATAGCTGCTCAAGGTTTCTATCTCCTTTGCCGGCTATATTCTGGCTGCTTCTCCTTCTTTTGCAGCTAGAAACAATTTCACCAATGGTTATAGCTCCTCATCCCCCATATTCTTATTGGGAAGACAGCCCCTAGGTCATCAACAACCATCACCTCCTAGGAAATGCCCTACCACTGGTGGATTTAATTACAGTTTCGTTAGAAGAGGCAATGAGTATTTGATTGAGATAGCTCTAATTTAACCACAAACAGAATGCAACAGAGATACAAGTCTCCGCAGCAAAAAATATACTATGGGAGAGATAAAAACAATTTCTTTGCTACAATTAAGTGCTAGAATGAGACAGATTTCTAGCTCTTCCTGCCATGTGAGTTAAGATCAGTCAAACAGGGATTGCTCACCTAGAAACTAGAGATGGTTGGATTTATGGAAAATGGCAGTGAAACCACTTTGATATTCAGGATTCTCTTCTACTCCCACAAAGCCACTCCACACATATACACATACACACATACACTCCATACATTCCACAACAGTAAGGGAGTTGTTCTCTCACTGCGATGCCTGCAATTTCCTATACAGGATTGTCTTGTGCTGGCAGCCCACCAAGGCCTCCAGGAGTATAATCAGACTGTTAGCAGGAAAAGTTTGTCTTGGTCAGTCTGAGTTCTTAGCAGGGTTAGAGAAACCAAGTTTGAATTTACTGTGAGTCCAGAGAGAGGGTGTCCAAGGGCAGAATATATAGTGCAGGTGAAGGTCAAGGTTCAAAGACCATGAGCAAGGAATACAGGAGTCAGCTGGGCTGTTACCACTGATGGAATTAGTTTGCTCCAACAACTTCCTCCCATTCCAGCCTCTTGTTACATAAACTCAGCATCCTATCCAGCTGTGGCTTAATTAACAAGTCCTTCTCATACAAAGGCTGCCAGAAGCCTGGGCTCTCCTTTTTCCACCTGCACTGGCTGCCATAAGTACTGTTCCTCTCATGTCTCTAGGGTGCAGCTGTTGGGAAGGGTCCTGTCTGGGTCCTGGGGCAGGGGCAGGGCAAAGATATACTAATAGCATATTCCTTTTCCAAGTGCAGAATCTTCCTGGCTACAGGAAGCTGACTGATAGAGGGGCATAAACAGCAAACAGAATAAGAAGGAAAGAGAGAGTGTCCTGGGAAATGACATGGTTGGCTGGCTAAAACTCTGAATAAGCTTTCTCAGGACAGATATGAACACATACACAGGAAAGGTACAAGAAACAAACAAAAAAATGGCTGGCATCCTACATTGCTGTTAGGGATTTGTAACCTAGAATTACAAGTGCATAACTGCTCCTCATTCAGCCAGGTTCTCTATTCATGACCATGGCACTATTGCCACAATTGTAAATGACCTTGGAACCCACCTTAAATTCCAAGGAGCTGCTCTGAACAATGGAGGTCTGAGGCTTAGGTGAGTATAGTGCTTAAGGTTGATGTAGCCACCTCCCCCTGCCACCCAAGGTGTGCTGCAGTGACCAAAGAATGAAAGAAAGAATTAGAAGAATGGGGTTCCATTATTTACCACCATCAGTTCTGTTAAGAACACAGATTAAATTATTAAACTTGACTGAATACCTGCAGACAAGGTTTTATTTCTCCTACTATGACATCTTGCAGTTGGCAATCCATGAATTATGCACAGAAAATGGTGCAGAGAGGGAAGGTCACCCTTGGTACACAGGGAAACTGGCTCAGCATTGCTTGATGTCTCCCTTGAATGGATGCTTGACTGAGACATCACTGTCTTTAGTTAAGCGAAATAATGGATAAGGTCTCTTAGGAAGTCCAGAATAAAGACACTCTTGTTCTACAGATTTGTTTTTTCTAAAGGACCTTAAGGGTCTTTTCCTGTCTCAGATCGCTGAAAAATACTGAAAATGCCAAAGGCAGTTTGCTCCAAAGATCTCAGATGCCACAGGCGGGCTTTACTTGAATTTTCCCATCTTCAGCCAAGAACTCTGAGAAGAAGGTGCCCACCTCCCACCTTGCTCCTTTTTCAATTGAAATCACTCCAGAAATCAGGCTTTTGGCCACAGAACCTTGTTAGCTCATTCTTCTCCTCAATCCTGGGCTCTTCCTGCACCTTCCATTCTCACTTTGTCCTCTGGTCATGATCCCAGAAGCACCTCTGCTGGGAAGGGAACAAGCCAGAAATGCTCCCCTTTGCACTGGACTGGCTCCCTGCATGATGAACACGCGTCTTCCTTCCGCAGTGCAGCCAGACACTTTCCCATGCTGCTCTGGGGCAGGAAGCATCTCCATCGCACTTCAAGGCCTTCTGCACAGCAGGTAAGTGGGGGAAGGTCGCACGATCAGGGGTAATTGATGGGAAAAATCCATCAATGATTTACTTTATGATTGCACCAGCTGGCGATGGGAGAAGGACCGCAACGATGTTTTGCAGAAGCATTGTTGCTGTCCTGCTCCTCTCCTGTCCCCATGCCAGGAGGGGAGCCTCCTGAGGAAAGGGCCTTGGTCTGCTTAGAGGACCTCAGTAGTCTTCCTCTATCACCATCTGCTCCCTTTCTTCTGGTGCTCATATGTAGACGGATGGATGTGTGTGTGTGGGGGGGGGTAGGTCAGTGGACTGGGAAATATGTTCTATTTATTTTTTTGAACCTCTCTCTCAATTCTCAACCTCCTTTCAGCAACCTCTAACATTTCACTTTGCTTGATTTCTAACCCTCTCAGCCTTGAGGGTTTGTTGATTTGAGCTGCTGTTTCCCATCCTAAAGCAATTGTGCTCTGCTAGGTAGTTATTTGTGTTTTGTGTGTATTGTTTGCCCTTTATAAAGTTGTATTAAAGTATTTTATAGTATTTTTTATTATATCTGCTATTCCTCTATGTAACTATTGTGTATATTTTGATTTTTGTCTGTTCAATAAAAGAAATCCTTTTCAGGAAATCCTGTGGGGATTGGGTTGTTGACTACACTGTGTCTAAGATGCACTACTGTCATGATCACAAGATGTGTGTGCTTGGAACACGTAGCTGTCCGTGTGTGCTCTGAGACCATCCCTAGTAACAACAACAAGAACTTGTTGACTACTACTGGTCTAGTTGGTGAGGATCAGGTTCAAGAGAGTTGATTCTCCTGCTCCTTCTTTCACTTATCGAAAAAAAGAAATTGTCAGCAAAGCGAGTGAGGCATCTATTGGAATCATGGCTAGTAAAACCTACCAAATCCTTTGTTTGCAGCATTTTTCTTTTAAGTGTGCAATTTATGGGTTACATCCTTTCTGTCCTCCTGAAAAACACTGTGTAGTAGATAGCATGTGCTTTACAATAGGTGCACTTACTTCTGTATGAATCTGTTCTGTCGTTCCTGCATCCTAATTTCCTGGAGATGTTACTTGATCTCTTCAGGGGCAAAAAGCTGGCAGGTTGTATTACTTCTGCTTTTGTACAGACAAGACAAAAATTGAGGTGCTTGATGGGGTAGGGGGAGGGAGACCATCTATTCTTCAACTAAGGGAATATTGTGCCTGTTTCTCATATAGTTGGATTCTTCCTTACTCAGATGTGACCAGAATTCAGAATGAAGGTGTCCTATTCAAGGATCAGGCAGGCTATAATAGCAAAGTCTAACAGTCCAGTCCAAGAGGCAATACAAGGGGCGGCACTGAGAGGCAGACTAGACAGAGGTGCTCTAACAACCGGGTCAGTAGTCAAGCTTAGGTCAAATAGTCAGATCTTATTCAAGAACAAGTCAGTTCAAATGACAGTAGATAAATTGGCAACATCAGGGAGTTTGAAGTTAAAACATAAGCCAGGAAAAGCAGATGAAAAGTATGGAGAGACTTTCCTACCCTTGAGGTCCTGGATCTGCCATTGATCACTTGCATTCTTAATGTTTGGGAGTCTTTAATTCTACCTTATTGGAGGAATCTTTCAGCGGAGGCGTGACACAGTCCTCATTTCATTGTACTTGGCAGTTTAACTAAACAACCCCCGTTATATGGCTTGGAGCAAGGCACACTCTCTGCTTTAGAGGAAGGTAATGGCCAGCCTCCTCTGAATGAGTAGCACCTTTAAGAGTGACTGGGGAAAAAAAAGTTCTAACATATGCTTTCATGGCCTACATTTCACTTCATCACATGCATGCATGCATTTATGTCTGTTTGTACTAAAGCAGACCAATATGACTATCTCCTTGAATCTTGATGGAAGTCTTGTTGAAATGTTACCCTAATTTTGGGGGTCCCTTGGGGGACACCTCACCATGCTTCATGTGATGGGGAATGGAAACTAGCCAGAGCACAAGCAATAGTAATGCAGGAGGCAGGGTAACTTAGCAGGGTCTTTACCCAGTTTTTACGGGGTCAGGCCAAGCCAAAAACCAAATGAAAAATGTCCAGTAAATGATTTTATTGAATAAAAGTCTCACGCACAATGCAATCATGCACACATGCACCCAAGAGCTATTAAGAAACAAAAGAGAGGAAATTGGATAGGGGAGTATTGAATGGGTACACCTGGGGTAATACTGCACTTTTTCCTGAAGTCCTGGGTCTGGGAAGACAGCGGAAAAGTGGGGCTCAGCATGGAGAGGGCTGAGGGGATTACTCAGCGGACAGAGCAACGGTCTGCTGGGGTGACCAGGAGCGATCCGAAGAAACGCTCAAAAACCAGGACTATTGCAGGGGGAAAAGTACCTGAAGGACTAATCCTCTCTCGGGGAGAACAATGGGTGTTGGAGCGAGAACGAAGCCCCACACTGGTAACTTCCTTTGCACGATGGGATTGCAAAGTGTTGCCGAAGTCTCAGGATCTTCGGCTGTGCTTGTTTGTGGTGTGACTTCATGTAAATGGTCCTTGCGTGATAGGATATTTGCTCAACTCGGGGCACACATGCTAATCCTCTCAAGTCGGCTTTTCGGGGCTGAGGACCCTTTGTTTATTGTGGGCTTACACATCTTGAGGTCTCCTCGGGCTACGTGACTGGGGATTTTACTGGCCTGACCTGGTTTTCGGTCATTCAACCGTGCCTGCCTACGTACGCATCCGGGCGACCTCTCAGGCACACGGAATCATATTTAATATCAAATTGTAGACCCCAGGATAGGCTTTTTCCATCGGAGTAACAGAAAGTTATGGAGTTATACAAAAACAAAAATACCAAAAGGTCAGTCCAACATCTCTCTCCATCTAGGAAAAGGTGGGACTATTTATCTACCACACTTCTCATACATCACCAGCAAAGAGAGAAGGAGATGCTTATTTTTCCCCTCCCCACACACAATATTTTGCATCTCTCCCAGTTTTCTTCCTAAAGATTACCTTCCTGTATACCCTGTGAAAGTGTGCAGTCAGTTGCGTAGGGACAGGGGGGCGATGGGGGTGGTTCGCCCTGGGTGGCAATTTTTTTGGGGGGGCATTCCAGCTTGTAGCCATGCCCCTGCATGCCATGGCCTCGCCCTCTCACACTGTAGCCCCACCCCACACACCGTGGCCATGCCCTCTGTCCGCCCCCCCCCCCGCACTCCAAGCTCCACCACTGAAAGTGTGGCTTGGACTACAGAAACTGGAGGGAAAGATGAAGCAGTTCATCTGTGCTGCAACTCTAGTCAGCTTCTCCTGAAATCTATTTTGTTGGTGGTATTGTTTGTTGTTGAACAAGACTATTGAGCTCACAATGTTGTCATACAAGTCTGTACTCTGGTGATGAAGAGGAGACTTGGCACTTACCATAGCGATGACCAGTTCTTAATGCCTCTTTTATGTACAAGAGCTGGAGCTTGGAAAAGTTATTATTTTAGAGGAAAACTCAGAGAATCGTCCAGCCAGCATGCACACTGGGAGTTTTAGTGCAGAACAGGAAAACTGTCAAGATTTGGCATCTATGCTTTAGCGCTTCAAAGAACTATTGGGATGTTACCAGAAACAAATTTTGCAATAATTCCTCATTTCTGTGTGCATTCTGAGAAGATGCAAATGAATGCCTTAGCAGGAGAAATTGGTTTATGTGCCTGAATAAAGTTCTGATCTTGCATGATGTTTTATTTTCATGCAAATTCAAACAACTTTCAGCCATTTTGTACGTTTTCCTCTCTCCCATTTGAGACAGAAGTACCATTAAGCCATCTTAAAACAAAACTCTATTCTCTGATGCAGGCAACTATCTCATGTGGATGAGGCAGAAGCCTCCTATTCAAAGTAGGTTAGAGAAATCAGGAAGCTGGGGCAATTGCTGAAGCACACAGGGTCCTTGCCTTTGGTTTCAAGGAGAAGCTGTCTTACATCATGGCCCAGCATGTTTTCTTCAAAGAAAGTAACCCAGATTTCAAGCAATATGGTTACCAACAGAACAAACATCATGGGGGGGGGGGGATACTTTAGAAGAAACTTTCCTTCCATATCCAGTTCTATCTTACAGAGCAAAAGTCAATTCTCCCTCCCTGTCAAATCTAAAACTAACATTCTTTTAAGGAAGCTTTATTTTTTTTTCATTATAGATTTAGTAACAACAGTCTGACTGCTCCAACAACAGAAATCAAAATATTTCCTCAGGTAGCACCTGAGACCATGCAAGATATTTTTTAAATATGCCATTTCTCCTCACATGCACTTACTTATTTGAGCAAGCTCCTCAGCTGCATAGATAGTGTGTACAATGTACCTGATTCCCTCCCTCGGCCACTGTTTATCAGGTATCCACTTGCGCTGTGATCAAAAAAGAAAGCATAAAATTAGGTACTGCTGGGTATAAAATTAAACCTGTGAAGAAATGATCTGGAATAAGGAATTTGGAGTACAGAAATTAAAATTTGCATGTGACAATTTAGATACGAATGTACACATGCAGGTCTCTCCCTTCCTATCTGAGAGGCTAGGGACTAGAGCACTGTCAGAAAACAGAATTGATTGAAAAGTGGACCCATGTATTGTACTGTAGGGAGCATGAAGGACTTATGGGGGCTTACTTGAGACTGACCATGCACATGCTGCTTGCAAAGTCTATCAGCTGGCTTGGTACCTTTTTCCCTTTCTCTGCTCACTTTGCAAGCAGTATGCACACATGAGCAGTTCCAAGCAAGCCACCATAGGCAAGAAGAACAGATGAAAGAGCGGAACACCTGTTGAATTAATGAAACTTGTCTTTAATTTGGAAGTGTTAAAAGCGGGGGTCATCAGACAGTGATGTATTTAAGTCTTTTACTTCAAATCTCAAGTCGAGTCTAAAGTCCTTGCAAGATACTTTCAAGTCAAATCTCAAGTCAAGTCTCAAGCCTAGAAGACAACTTTATACCCCAACCTCTATTCCAGAATTTCTGGACAGAGTCAAAAGTCGATTTTAACAATTTAAGTAGAGTTGGTCCTCTACTTTTGTGATTTTGCCATCTGCAGCTTTGGAAGTGGGGAACAGGATCCTTCTTACTTCCCATTTGCAAAACTGGAGGCTTTTTCAGAAGCGAGGAATTGGATCCTTCTTATTCCCCATTATTGAAGCTTCAAGAGCTTTAGAAGGAAGGATCCCTCTTCCTCAAAACCACTGCCTAACACATTTTCTGTTCCCCTGTGAGATACGCACCCTACCCTCTGGGCATGAGTCTTGCCTTCTGCTTTTAGGAAAAGTTTTAGAAAGCTCCTCCTATCTGTAGTGGGAACAGGCTGCTGAGCAGACCTCAACCCCACCTCAAGCCCACTGCCTAACCCATTTGCTGTTCCCTCTAAGAAATGTGTCCACACTTTGGGCTTGAAACATCATCACGCGACCAGTAAGTTGTAAGGTTTCTGGATTAATGTGTCATGTTACTGAACTAAGTGCAGCAAGTCAGTCACTAAAAATATGCCAGTCTCAAGTTGAGTCAGTGTGTAATTTTTGCCGAGTCGAGTCGCTGAAGTGACTTAAGTCTGACTTGAATCTGAGTCTATCGACGCGAGTCTACATCACTGTCATCAGATAATGGGGCACTGAAAAGTGAGGGCTTCCTGTATACATATGATATATATGTATATATTAATATCTATAATAATATTATACATTTTCATAAGCAAGGTACCACAATAGAGAACTCTTTTTTTGGTCACCATATTATTGATTGCTCCCACTAGCATATAAAGAAATTTCTGTGGAAGAAGGAAGCAAAAAAAAAAAAAATCCCAACTTGATGTCTTGTTTAAAGCTGGCAAGCACCCTGCTAAACATACCTGTAGTCCACAAAACTGAACTACACTCTAATCCCTTACACAGAGTGGAAAGCCAAGAGGGGAATTGCCAAAAAGTTTAGTCCAAAAGTACATACCAAAAGTCAGAGAGGCTGAAAGCCAGAGGTGTCAGAGAGGGCTACTCGGAGGTTTGGGAGCTGTTGTTCTGCAACAACAGAATGGCTTGAGCTGAGCTAGTTTATAATCAGCAGTTAATCTGTCCAGCTGGCCTGTTTAGCTTAATGTCCTGTGTTTAAAATGGAGCAGAGCACTCTCTGACCTTTGGCTCTCTGTGCTTTAATTTGCATTGCTTGAGAGGGTGAAGGGTCCTCGTCCTGATCAGCAGCTGCTATCTGGGACGGATATCATTTGTTTATACATTTTCATGGTGTTGCTACCACCGTAGGGTTTTTTCCATACATGTTTAAACTATTACATACTGTTCCAATTATTTGTTTTAGGGTTTTCCTTAGTCATGGTCTTGTTTGGTATGAATGAAAATCTTCACTGGGCCATGAAACTCACCACATAATCTGGAGCCAGTTATTCTTTCTGCTTTTGACCTGCCTCACAGGGTCAAAGTGAGGAAGAGAAAAACCATATACTCTGACTTGAGCTCCCTGGAGGAAAGGTAGGATATAAATGTAAAGACTACATGAACAATGACTAATAAACAGAGCTTTGAAGATACTGGTGTCACCAGAGAGCTATGAAGCGATAGGACATATAGTGCTTGGGTGGAACTAGCGTAAACATATTGGTGGAAGACAGCTCTGAAGAGCTACAATGTTTCTCCCCAGTTGAACATTATTGCACTGTTGAATTCTTTTGGTGGACCACAGAGCTGTTTGTGGTTCATCAGAGAATGGCATTCATTTTTATAGGGGGGTGGTCCATTTGTTGGACTATGCCTTGGTTAATTTTTTTGTTTTGTGGGGGTGAGTTATTATCAAAGCATAACTTCTTGTTCTACCTCTGTGTCTGTAAATAAGAGCAATACTGTGGCACAGACTGTTGTTCTGGAAGTGGGTACAGTTCCAGGCCTCTCCATGGGTTCTTCTAGTGCTGGACAGTGGCACGCATTGCTGCTGTAGCATATGCTTTATTGAGAGTAAATGACACAGCAAATCATTCTAGCACGTTCTGCTTTTGGGGTGCAGCATCCCTTCACAGTCAGTAGTAGAACTGCCTCTGCAAACAAATTCTACCCAGATATCCCTCAGCTGACAATCAAATTTCCCACTGCTGGATATATGAGGAGCCCTTGGGCTCAGGTGCACCCCTGCCCCAAGGCCTATGGAAGATGGGCTCCCAAGGCTTACATAGAGCAGAAGCAAACAAAATCAAAATGCAAAGGTGACCTATCTTCCCCCCATATGAGAACTGTACAAGCACTTTAAAACAGGGGAAAATAATCCTTCTGTGTCTGTTCTCATCCTTCATCTCTTTTTCCAGCCTGACACTGCAAAGTGAATGCAACAAATAGCCACCAAGGTCATCAATAGAAATGAATTCTTTCATGCCGCTGGATAACAGTTGCCTATAATGCCAACAAGAACGCCAACACCCATCTGCCTTGAGGCAGAAGCCCAATTCATTACACAAACATATCAAGCAGGGAATGTGTGTGTTGTTGGTTTTTCCTGAATGGCGATAAACTGAGTGAAAATTATTCACCTTTATCCTGGCATGGCAAAGAGGAAAGTTGGCAACTCTCGTGTTAAATAAATCTGAATCACATTTCTAGATGCCTGATTCCTACTTCAACAGGCAAGGATGCAGCTGCCATATGTGAGTATGTATACTTTTAATTAGCATAGTAGTTGACTTACCATCTGCTTTCCAAAATGTTAAATTATTGAAAGCTTATGAGAAGGGTTAAGAGATTACCTTGGCATAATAAGTTGGTCTTCTATGATATGTCCAGATATCCCCAGGCCTTCCATTTTTAAGCTTTTACAGAAGCTTATCTACACGCTGGTTTTGTTCTGTCTCACATTTCCAGTCTTTTCATCTGGACCGAGTGTCCTTAACCGCAGAATGATGGACTTGGCTGATACATTCTTCAAATAAATTGTCCCAGGCTTATTCAACAAAGTGTTGGAACTGCTCTAGAAATAAGGCAAGTTGGCAAAAGCAGTTATTCCCCTGAACACTGTGTTTAGCATCCAAGGCTGGTGTAAAAGTTGTACTTCTGGCAACAACACATCAATGGATTTCACATAAGGGAGAGATGAATTCAGATTGCTCCTTTTAATTGCCCTATTATCTTTCAGCTTATTGCCAGTCATGGGTTGTTCAACACTCTGAACATGGGAGGATGAGTTATTTGTTACAGAAGAAAGAAACTGCTGTTCCGGACATCACAAGTCCTTCTTTGAAACCAACCTGATTTGAGAATTTGCAGTCTGTGGATTGCTTGAAAGAAATTCAGCACTGTTACATAACGTTAACGGGTCACTGGGGGATTCTGGGATATTTGCTACTGATTTTAATGGAAGCATGAAGCAGCATATTTTACTTGAAAAATTGGCCAGCTCTTCTAAATCCTTCTCATTCTAAATACCTGGTTCTGAATGGCCTTAAACAACCTTGAATACACAAATAAAGCATGTAAGTGTATGATTTCCAGTAGTAGGTGGAAAGATGGAGAATAGTAATGGAATATTTCCGTATCAGTTTCACAGGGTATTTTTCATACTTTTTCTGCATAGATAGGAATGTGGCATACACTTTTAAGGACACGTTACAACTGGCACTATAAGTATGACTCTACCTAACACTGCAGTTCTGTTTGGACAGCTGTTCCTAGCCTAGCACCCTCTGTATTATTTGATTATAATTCCCATCATCCTCACTAACACAGCCATATTGTAACAGGATGGTGGAAGTTGTCATTCAACACATCTGGGGGTAAGACTATGTTATAGGGATGGGAATGTATGGCCCAACAAATGTGAGACTGCATCTTCCATCATCTCTCACCAGTAGGCATAATAACTAGGGCTGATAGGAGTTACAGTCCAACAAATAAGTAGTGGGTCACATCTTCTCCACACCTGATATATTACAACATCCTTCCTAGAGTGATTCTAAGCTTGGGAGGTATGAAGAACAACCAATATGTTTCCCTGCCATGCTTTTGATGTTCTGATGTCAGTACTATGTATGCTGCCATTTGTGACATCTGTCACAAAGAGTATTGGCACTCCAGTACAAGTGCCCTTTTCTCTGACAACATGATGTCAAGATGCAACACTTCAAAGAGGAAAAGGCTAAAAGCACCCATCTCACTGCAGTTAACAGATGTGCCTTGCTTTAAGGAACATTTCTTCCCAAGTACATCACAACATCACAGAATATGTCAGCCAGAGCATTCTAAGAAATCTTACCAGTTTTTGACCTGACAGCAGGGTAAGCCCTGCTGTTAGACCCAGGGCAGGCAACTGGTTAGCCTCCAAATGTTGTCTGCCTATAACTCCCAGCAGTCCTCACCTTGGCAGTGTTGGCTAGGATAGATGGAAGGTACCATCCAACAACATCTGGAAGGCCACAACTTGCCCACCCCTTTACTAGGCAGAGTGAGGTAGCCATCTCAACCACATTTTGAGTGTCATGAAAGAGTAGCAGACATTTATTAGTGACATTTGTATCCTGCCTTTCCTCCAGGTGGCACACATGTCTCTCTCCTTCCCCACCGTTACCTTGTGACAACCGTGTAAGGTAGGTCAGGCTGAGAGTGACTGGCTCAAGGTCAGCCAGAAAATTTCACTCAGAGGAAACAAGAATCTGGATCTCATGAGTCCCATTCCAGCACACTAAGCATTATAGTGTACTGCTGCTCCGTTGTTTGATTTGCTATTGTTCTATTTTTACTGTCAAGCCTGTGGAAAGATATTTATGAGATCTTCTGTTTTATGTGCCATAGTAACTCTGATGGTTGAGTTTTGTCCATGTTGGCTTGGATGAGTGGAGAGGTGCCATTTACTGGTCTGTTTCAGGCAGCAAATAGCTTAGTCCAGTCCTGCTTACAGGTACTCACCTGTTGAATAGCTTTGATTGCCCTAAAACAATGTGTAATGCCTTTTCTTGTTGTTTGTTGTTAACTGCTGTGAAATCAACTTCAACATATGGTAACCCTATGAATGAGATGCCACTAAGCCACCCTGTCATCAACAGCCCTGCTCAGGTCCCATAGACTGAGGGCCTGGCCTCCTTGATGGAGTCTCTCCATCTGTAATGCAGTTCTCCTCTTCTCCTATTGCTTTCTACCTTACCAAGAATTATTGTCTTTTCTAGTGAGTCATGTCTTCTCTTTTCTACTTTTCAACACAAACAAATAGAAAAACAAAGAAAAGAAAAATACAAAAGAAAAAGAGAAAGAAACAATGAACAGAAAGAAAACAGAACAATTAACATTGACTCCCAGCTTTCCTAAGGCCTTTCCGCACTACACTGCTATAGTGCTATTATCCCACTTTCAACATCCTGTGAAATCCTGAGGTTTGCAGTTTAGGAAGGGGCATTTAGAATTCTCAGCCAGAGAGCTCTTTGGCCTCAGGAAACTACAGTACAAACCCCAGAATTCCACAGGATGCGGAAAGTGGGAGAATAGCGCTATAACAGCATAGTGCAGAAAGCTCCCTAATGATGGTTATACATTTTACTAAATAAGATAACTTTTCCAGTTATATATTATGCATTGTCTTCTTCAGATTAATAAAATCTAATAATTATCAAAACCTGCAGTTAACATGTTATTCTCACTTTATTCTCACTCCACTCTTGTGGAAAGTAAGGCTGTTTTTTCAAATGAAAAAATTAATGGACTACTTATTGAGATACACCCATGAAAACTAATTGTTGATGGGATACTGGAATGGTGTAATCTCCCCCTTTAACAGACAGGTCCTCTGAGAAGAACATTAAAATGTCACAAGGTAAAACTCCAAAGCCTCTTTTTGAATTAATGGACTATTTGGGATTAATGGATGCATGGAAACATAAATATGAGAACACTAAAAGAATGTACTTTTTTCTCTGAAAGACATAGAACCTTTTCAAGAATCAACATTTTTTTTGGTTTCTATGACTTTGGCTAGCAGGAGCATCAAAATGGAAACATTACCAAAGACTTTTTTTTTAAACTACAATCTGGTAACTTCAGTATTAAAGGAGAAAAGAGGGTTTATGAACTGTAGGTTGAATGAAAGCCTCCTCTAAGATGAAAAGGGGGTAGGTAAATGTAAAAAGAAATTGACAGAATATTTTGGTAATAACTTGAAGAAAGGTGTTAGAATGGTACAGGATATAATAAAGTATTTATGAGAAGATATTTTATACAACAGAATACAGAGTTTTAAAAAAAAGATAAGAAAAAATGCAGTTAATCCTAGAGGAAATAAAAAGAAAGGAAGAAGAACTAAAGAAGCGCAGAATTTGGAAGTAAAGACTGAGAAGCTGGAGGGAAAAAAAGAGAGAGGATGGGTGAAGATTCTGATCAAGACCTGGACATTATTACTTTAACAGAATTAAGAGTATGTGAGATGTGTTTAAGATTCAGATCAATTCCAGAAAAGGCAAATGAGAATATCCAAGGAAGAATGATTGAGGCCTTAGCTACTCTTTTGGAGAAGTGAAGCAAAGACATACAACAGGACATAGACTGTGTCTACAGACTTAATTCCAGGGCCACAGCTCAAAGAAATCTCCCATCATCAGGAAGCAGATGAGAGATCAAGTATTACAGCAACATTTTGAAAGCAGAGCAAAGATGGGAGATAACAAAGTGGTGGTCTGTCAGTCATGTCGTCTTATGATATGTTCAAAGTATGACAGTCTCTGTTTAGTCAATCATGGCTTCTAGGGAGAATTCAGGCTTGAATTGCTGTAAGACCTGCCTATTTGTCTTTTTAGCAGTCCTTTGCATCTACAGAACTCTTCTCCACCATCCTAACTTTAGTATTGAATGTTATATCTTTACACTTCAGGATCTTGTCTAGTTCTTCCATAGCTGTGCTTACAAGTCTTAGACTTCTTCTGATTTCTTGACTGCAGTCTCCATCCCGTTTAATGACTAAGCCAAGGAATGGAAAATCTTGAACTATTTCAATGTCTTCATTGTCTGCTTCAAAATTATATAAATCACCTGTGGTTGTTCTTTTTGTTTTTTTAAGGTTCAACTGTTAACCTGCCTTGCATTTTCATCAGTAATCATTCCATGTCTTTCCTATTGTCTGCTAGTATGGTGTCATCTGCATATCTCAAATTGTTGTTCCTTCCTCCAATTTTCATGCCTCCTTCCTCTGAGTCTAATCCTGCCTTATGTATATGTTCAGCATCCAAGTTAAACAGATAGAGAGAGAAAATGCAGCCTTTCCTCACCCCTTCCCAAGTTGTAAACCATTCCATTTCTCTGTATTCTGTCCTGACAACACCCTCTTGTCCTGAGTACAGATTACACATCAGGACAATTAAATATTGAAGCACACCCATAGCTTTTCATGATCTACACAGTGAACGGCTTTGCTGTAATCTATAAAGCACAGGCTGATTTTCTTCTGCAATTCTTTGGTGCAACCCACTATCTCATGTATGTTTACAATATGATCCCTAATGCCACTTCCTTTTCTGAATCCAGCTTGGACATCTGGCATTTCTCAGTCCACATATGGTAAAAGTCTTCATAGAATTTTGAGCATCACTTTGCTTGTGTTAGAGATTAGTGCAATCACCCTGTGGTTACTGCAATCCTTGGTGTCCCCTTTCTTGGGGATTGAAATGTATATTGAGCATTTCCATTCTGGACCATTCTTTTATTTTCCATATTTGTTGACAGATTTTAGTTAGAACTAGAGTAGATTCTGTCTCTGAAACTTGAAGCAGCTCTATTGGTATGCCATCTGTTCCTGGTAATTTATTTCTCCCAACTGCTCTGAGTGCACCTTCCAGTTCACTTTCTAAAACTGGAGGTCACCTTCAACTTCTTCTTCCTTTCAACTCTTTCATATAGTCCTTCTATGTATTGTTTCCATGAGCTTTTTATTCGTATTTGGTCATAATATATCCCCCTGCTGGTTGCACAGCATCTCCACTCTTCGTTTAAATTTCCCTTTAATTTCTCAAATCTTGTGGAAGGGATCTCTTGTTCTTCCCTTTTTGTTGTTATTATAATAGTCCTCCTTGTTCCTGCACACAAGTCACTAAACAGTTGTATTTAGAGTCTGACTATATTCTTGACACTTTTTACTTTTGCTTCTGACCTGTCCTTAACTGTTTGAAAAGTTTCATCTGTCATACACTGAGGCTTGTCTTTCTTTTCAGCTGCAGATAGTGTCTTTTTGCATTCCTCCCTGACAATGTCTCTGGCTTCAGTCCAGAGTTCTTCTGATTTCTGCTCAATTAGGCTTAATAATGGAAATCAATTTTTACATGATCTTTAAATTCTAATGAGGATGTTCTTCAGGTTGTATTTTGGCATGATGGTTGGTTTAGAGTTCTTCTTTAGCATACACACACATATACACACAGTGTGAAAATTGTTCATGGTCTGCTCTTAGGCTTGGTTTTGCAAAGAGAATGCAAAATCCTCTGCTTCCAGTTATTTCTACATCCAGTGATGTCCAGTGATGTTCATGTACACAGTTGCCTCTTTGCATGCTTTGATGAACAAATGTTGGCCTCACAAAATTAAATCACTCTCCTGAATCATTTTCTGATCATAGGCCAAATTTTCCTACAATCTTTGATTCTGCTGTTTCCTACTTTTGCATTCCAATTGTCCATGATCAACAAGTTTTGTTTTGGTGTGTGATCAATTTCCTTCTGGATTCCGGCACAGAATCTTTCAATTTCTTCTTTTGCCTCTGTAGTTGGAGCATAAATTTGTATTATAGTAATATTGACGGGTTTCCCTGAAGTCTTACTGAGATTGACTGCTTTTCCTATCTCTCTCCTCACTATACATGCCACCACATTTCTTCTTAGATTTTCATTTCCTGAGTAGAACAGTGCAGAAGTATCTCACTCAAAATATCCCGTTCCTGTCCACTTTAGCTCACTCACCCCAAATATTGCATTGTTTATATGTTTCATGTCTTGTTTTACTGTTTCGAGCTTCCCCTGATTCATATTTCTCACATTCCATGTCCCTATGATATGTGTTGTGCAGCTTCACTTTCCTTTCATCCCTCAGCACATCAACCACTGAATGTCCTTTCAGCTTGAGTCCATTTGGGTTGTTAGCCACAGCGCTGTTTCACCTACTTGGGAATTCCATCTTCTGGCAATATCTTGTTTCATTTTGGATTGTCTCTTCATACGTTTTTTGTAGTAAATGACATTCAAAAGATGTTTACCGTGCCTCCTTCTGTGCAGTACTAACAAGCGTTAGCTACAGTGTCACTGCCATTGTCTCTGAGAGATCTTCCACCAGTGTCACCCTCACACACACTGCTGCTGTCCAATAGCTGTTAGCACATCTAATCTGGCTCCTCAGTAAAACCCTGTGTGACATAGGAGACCCTACCAGCAGCACTAGTGCCCTCAGCATAGCCTTTTGCCTCATAGGAGCATGCCATCCCACCACTGTGGAAAGGTAGTTCCATTGATGGGAATGCTTTTCCTATCCACCTATTAATGGTGGGGATTCACCTGTCAAATGCATTAGTTGGTGGGGACAGAGCCTTTACCTCTTTCTCTCCCAGATTGATATGGCAGTTCCCCAATCTGAGAGGGTGCCCTGTCTTTTCTACAGTTCTCCCTCCCCCCCCCTTATAACACCACCTTTGTGTAAAAGAGTGAAGCCTTTCAATGTTTCTTTACAACCCCTTAATAATTCTATGGCAGTGTGTGTTTCCTGTTAAATACTGTATACCACTCAACCAAGTCAGTATTTATAAAAATAAACTGTAATATTTATTAAGATGACATACAGAACAAAGTATTGGAGTTTATATTAAGCCCAAAATTAATGTAGTTCTTTGGAGTACTTTTAGACAGTTTCCTTATATCTTTAAACTCTCATATAAGCACAAGTATCATAAACAGCAATTTGGCTGCATTTTCACTAGAGGCTCAACGCTCAATCTAGGTCACACTTTCTGACCAGATTCTATAATGGTTTAATTACTTTTCTGCCCTTCTCTAGATTTTCCCTGAGAATTAATACCTTCCCACACAGTTACCCTCCCTGGCTGACCAAGGAATTCTATTCCCCAGCTCTCTCTGGTAAGAACTCTCACTGAAGGATTGCCAATGACAATCAGTGTTTGTCTTTCTGTATCTTTTCCTCTTAGCTACCAGCCCCTTCTACACACTACTGGGTTGGGTTTCTTTCCTGAGGAGCTATTCTGGTTGCCTGGCAACTTGTTTCTGGGCTGCTGCAGATAGCCATACCCCCAAAACTTTGTCACACCTATCAAAGAGGAATGTGCAACTTTGGCACTCCAGATGTTTTTTAGTCAGCAATTCCCATCAATTCTACCCACCTGAATTTTGAAAGATGCAATCCACAATTATTTGGAGGGTCACAAGTTGCTCAATCCTGTCCTAGGCCCTAGGAGCATGAAGTTGTTACAGACACAGAAACTCTGCCAGTAAAAGGTTGCCAAATGCAACTCTGTATTTCAAATTAAAATTTTCAGGGTGCTTCACACTGCTGGCACCAAACAAATAGGAACTAAAATAATGATTAATGGCAAGGTATGGAAGTTCCTGGTTCAAAGCTTGGCTCGGTTCAACTGTATATTGATTGAGTTATAGTCTCAGATTCTTGTGTGCAACATAGGGACGATAACATTAGCTAATTCATAAGAGCTTGGAAAGATTGTCCTGATGATTTTAATTCTCTTAAAGTAGTCCTTCATCTTTAATATATATGAAAGGGTTTTGACTGCTTGAAATGCACCATATAAATGCTAAGTATTATGTCAGCAGGACTATAATTCACATCCTTGCAGCTGATTGAGGTTGTAATTGAGCAAATGATGAGGCAGGCCTGGTTTTCTTTAAGATCTCTGTGACAAACAGAAATTCAACATGTGCAGCAATTCTTGACATGGCAATGGGGTCAGGGCCAGTTTAACTGACAGACATCACAGATAGCTAAATGGCCGTAGGAGCTTTAGGAACATCAGAAGGAAACATACAGCTACACTTCAGGTTTTTTTTCCTTAATTTGCTTTTATTTTACACATACGCGCACACACACACAAAGGATATTCTCAGCAAGCCATGGCCATCAATTCATTCATATTTAATGATGTTATTAAGTCTTTTCAGATCTTCTAACTTTAAATATCAAAATTTCTTTAGCACACTTAGGAGCTTCCACAGTCTGACATGATGTGATGACAATCGCAACTATCGTGGTCCTTTGTTTAGACATTCAGTAAACAGTAGCCATTTATCCATGAACGTATCATGATCAGTTTGTCCTTTAGAAGCTCTAATGTTATCTGTCAGTTTCTCCATGAGCCATGTGTCCCAGGTTCTTCTCCACTTAGTTATCAAGGAACAGATCTCCACTCTTCCAGCTTTTGCTTGTCTCCACATGAGCAGCCACGATAAAGAATTCAATCACATCTCTGGGTTGTAGTTGTTTATTTTAATTTGAATAAAGAGAGTAGTAGAAGATCTGGGCATGCCTTTGTTGTTTGCAGGCATACCATAGTTAACTAAATACCTGAGAATGACTTAATATAAAATTTGGTATCAGAGGCAGAAATAACATGGAAAGTTTAGGGATAGTTTCCTATACCACAAAAAAAGAGCAGCTCCACGTGTTTCAGCAAACTTTTTATTCAAAACTATCAACAGACACATGTGAAATAAAAAATCCAGGTCAGGTAAGCTTTGCTTAAGCTTTGTTTGTTTAAGTAAACAAAAGCATTCTGAACCTTCTAGATAGCACTTGGAGGCTTTTTCCAAAATGCGTCCAAGGATGGTTTTTCTTTCACCTGCCTCTGCTTTTCTTATGATTTCCATTTTGCTGGCCAAACTTACAGATCTATGCTGTTTTTTAGTATGCTGGAGGGGAGCTTGTCTGCTTTCCCCTTTGCTTTTGGTTTTGCTGTTCACATATGCTCAATAAGACATTCTGGAGGCAGCCGCTGTTTCTCTTTTCTCTTGTTGGAAGGTTACGCACAGCTACAGTAGGATCAGCCAGAACAGAATCCCATTCTTTCCTAGCTCAAGTTTTATTGCATTGTTCACTGCAGATGCATTGCTGTAACACAACACCAAGCGTCTTTCTCTCGCCCTTTTTTAACTGTCTTTCCAACATCGACACTGCTTGAAAGCGTGCAGCTGGACAGAGGACGAGGAAGGAGACACTCGGCAGGTGTAAGAAGCCCTTGTTGAAAGCTTTCTCGTCAGAGGCTTTGTTGCTAAGATAGGCTTGTGACTGCGATCAGACACCCACCCACGTTGCAAGAGTTCCGATTCTGCCATCATCGTGAAGGAAAGGGCTGAAATCATCCAATTGCTTTATTTTCCCTCATTTTGCGGTGCTGCCAACCCGCTGACAAGGAATACAAAAATCAGTGTCGGGTGGCCGGTAAAAGCTTGAATGCGCTGAAGGACAAAACTGCACCCGCTCAGTTTCCACAGTCGCGGCCCCAAACGGTGCCGAGCCTGCGTGCGCGGCCGCGCTGCTATGCACCGGCTTGTCTCTGCGCGCAGTATCGCCAAACGCTACCACATGCGACAGGTCCAACCGTATTCACCATGCAGATCCACAGGGCGGAAGGAACTATTTGCTTCTTAATATCGGGTCGTACAAGCCAGACACGTTAAAAGCGGCAGAATTTATACGGCCGTTTCCGCACTAGATTGTTATAGCGCTATTATTCCGCTTTCAACGTCTCATCGAATCCTGGGGTTTGCAGTTTAGGGAGGGACCCTTGGCCCCCTCTCGTTCATTTTTTTCTCCCAAAGAAGCCTGAACTGCTGTAGCAAGATCCTGCCCTGGCCCACAGGGCTCCTATCGGCCATTTTCTGTTTCCCTCGCCGCTCTTGGCCCCCGAAGCTGCCGTCCGGTCCGCCTGCCGCTCGGCAACCCTCCCGCCCGGGCGCTGAGAAAATAACATGGCGCCGCGTTGCCAGCTGTTGGGAGGAAACCGCGTCGGCCCTAGGACCCGGGGGAAGGGAGGAAGCCGCAGAAGAGGTGGGCGGAGTCTGCCGGCGCTCCAGATGGAGCCTCAACTGCAACCTCGTGCGGGCCGCCGTATGCTGAGGTAACCGGGGGAGAGGGGACGGGGGAACAGAAAGTGAATTTAAAGGGGCCGCATAGGCCTTGCTTGGGGCCCCTGTCTACTCCCTCCCCGTAGGCGCTCATGTTGATAAGCTATCCTGGGTTGATAGAGATCATGCCGGAAGTGCTTAGAGGAGAGCGGCGTGACATCGGATAACGTGGTCCGGGGCGGCAGGTCGCTCTGTCACATGTATACCGCCGGTGGTTGTCTGCATCGCGCAGGAGACGCAGTACCGTGTATACCCTAATGGCAGGTTGTTGCTCTTTCAGGATGAGGCATCCCAGGGCTTTCCGGATGCTTTGGACTACGAGTTCCACAAGTCCTGGCCACCGGTCCTCCTGGCTGAAGCTTGTAGTCCAAGACATCTGGATGGTTGCCTACGTGCGACTGGGGCCGTTTCCGCACTGGGCTGTTATAGTGCTATTATTCCACTTCCAACATCCCGTGGAATCCTGGGGTTTGCAGTTTAGGGAGAGGCCTTTAGAATTCTCAGCCAGAGAGCTGCTTGGCCTCAGGAAACTACAAACCCCAGGATTCCATAGGATGCTGAAAGCGGAATAATAGCACTGTTAACAGGGGCCATTTCCGCACGAGTCTGTTATGGCGCGATGATTCCACTTTCAACCTCCTATGGAATCCTGGGGTTTGCAGTTTCGGGAGGGGCAGCCCGGCCCCTCCCAAAACTGCAAACCCCAGGATTCCATAGGAGGTTGAAAGTGGAATCATCACGGTATAGCAGACTCGTGGGGAAATGGCCGGGTAGTGAAAGAACTGTGTTGCCCCTGCTATCGTACTAGGAAGCGTACTTGAACATACAAATCAGGGCAAAGGCTTCAACCAGGCATGGCTCGAATTACAGAGGTAAAGATAGGAGGCCGCTTCCTCCACTGCCACCCTTACCAATTAATTCCTCATCCAAATCTTGCCTCTTCGTAGCCAGTGGGGTGTAGGGATTAAAATGATGGACTGAAAGTTGGGACCTGTTCACACTACACATTTATAGTGCTATGGTCCTGCTTTAATTACCGTGACCTCATATGGAATCCTGGGATTGGTAATTGAAGAAGGAACATTCATAATTCTCAGCCAGGGAGCTCCAATGGTGTTTCTGACCAAACTATAAGCCCCATAAAGATTCCATAGGAGGCAGCTATGGCAAAGTGGAATCATAGCACTGTGACGGTAGTATGAAGGGATCTTTGGAATTTCCTCCTCTAAATTTTGGTGATGGCCACACAAGTTTAGGCTGCTTCTAAAGAGGCAGTCGATATATTAATGGAGTCCAAGATTTATCAGTGGCTGTGATGGCCATACATTACATTTGGTATCAGAGAGGCAGCCTGCTGTTCAAAACCAGTAGCTGGGGTACAACTGCAAAAGAAGGCTGTTGCACTCTTGCTCCAGTGGTGGGTTTCCTTGAGTTGGCCACTGTGGGATGCTTTATAAGAGAAGTCTTTGGTCTGATCCATTCTGTTGACAAGCTGATTTTCGCGCTTGTTGCATATTTGTTTGTTACTCTTGTAGCCCCGCAGAACTGCTGGCTGCTCGCACGCGTGATCATAAGATTCCTCAGCGCTCCCATGGGCAGAAGGATTTCATCCCTGATGGATCTGAAGAACAAGAGGAGAGGCTGCATCAGTGTCGGGAGGAGCACTGGCAGCTCTTGGAGGAGGAACGTGTGGAGCGGTTGTATGTTTTGTTGTTATAGCACTAGTAATAATAGCAATATTATGATTTGATAGTAATAGTAACAAAGAGGATTGCCTTCTCCTGTCCTTAGTGTTTCTAGCATGTACATAGGATATCAAGTAGTAGGTTTTGGGGAAGAATCTTTGTCATGGCCCTCCAGAGGTTGCTGTCCTGCAGTTGCCATTAGCCTTAGCCAGCCCAGCCAGTGACTGAAGCTTAGTAGTTTGTAAATATCTGAAAGACTGAAGTTTCCCCATGTTAGACTTCCTTGTAGCTCACTGCTGCTACTAAACACATTTACTTTTACAATCCCATTACTGGCTACCACATGCTAGGTGACAGGACATATATTTTTTTATGCTTCTAGGTTTTTTTTCATTTTATGTTACTTTTACTACTTGTCCTGCAAGCATACCACTTCTGCTCTGAGACTTCTTTTCCCTCCCAGCTATATGGTTCTGGGGTAAAAACTTCAAGAATACCTCAGCTCTTCTGTGAAACCTTCTGTCCCTAGGAGCTTACAGCTGTTAGCTGAACATCTGCTGTGTAATTTCATAGAGCCAGCTTGGTGTAGTGGTTTGAATGTTGGACTGTGATTCTGGAGACCAAGGTTCAATTCCCTGCTTGGCTGTGGCCCAGTCACACACTCTCAGCCCCAGAAAACTCCATGATGAGTTCACTTCAGGGTCACCATAAATCAGAAACGACTTGAAGGCAGGCAGACAACAACAACAACATTGCGTCACAGCCAGAATAGGCAGAGTTGTGTTTGAATCTGAACTACCACTGGTGTAGCCACTCAAGATGCATATGTGTGGGGTGTGTGCATGCATTTGTGTGAACAATAACTTCATTACAATCAGAAGCAGAACAAAAAGTTCAGAAGAATGCAGTTTCAGGTGATCACTTTCTTAAACAGCATGTTTGTTAGGCCAGTTGAAAGGCACAGAATACATTACCCAAGCTTTCAAAGCTCACAGCTTATTTGAAAGCTTATGTAATGTATTTTGCATCTTTTAGTTGGCCTAATAAAAGTATCACTACTATAAAACTATATGGAGTTATGCAGGAGATTTTGCTATATGTTGCTGCACAGCCACATGGCTAGTCCCAGGTATATATTAAATAGTACAGTAATTCAGATAATCACAGCCTTCCTAAGTATCTGTTACCTATAGTCTACTCACACCAGCTAATCAAAATAAAAAATAACCATACTGTCACTCTCTAGCCTCCACACTGTACCTCAGCCTCACTCTGACTCTTTCGGGGATCACATACCAGTGTTCAAATGTTCCCTTTCAAGCTCCAAGCCTATCACCAATCACTCTCAACACTCCTCACATACTTTGCCTCTCTTACCGTGACTACCTAATACGCTTGTACAGATGTCAACACCACAACAAATAACACAATGCTTTACCCTAATTGGTATAATATATAAACAATAACATTTGTAGTGATGGCAGGACATCACATCTGAGTCCTATGCTAGAAACTGGGGAGCTGCTGCTTAGTTACAGTTGGCATTACTAGGACAGATGAACCAAATTGTGTTTTGATCAGTGCAGTTCTTCCAAGAGGAGCTTTTAAACTCTCCAAGGGCCCCCAAGGTAGCTGGCATTCATTGAAACACAGAGATATAAATTAATAATAAACAGCAGTGTGCAGTTAAAAATGGAGTCATAAAAAAAAACAATTCAGCAACAAAGAACTATTCAGCCACATCAGATAGCAGGTGAATGTGTGTTTGTGGATTTTTAGAAGAAGAGTTTTTAACTACCAATCTGAAAGCCGAAAAGAAGTGGGCCACCATTTGCTGCTATTTTAGCTGAGAGACTTAAAAAGGCTCTTCAAGATAACATACATGGAAACCAGAATGGATTTCTGCCGAAGAGAACAATGCGAGATAACATCAGGACAGTATTAAATATAATCGAATACTATGAAAGACATAATGAAAAGAAATCAGCTATGGTGTTTGTTGACATGGAAAAGGCTTTTGATATGATCAACTGGGCATTTATGAAGACGGTTATTAAACAGGCACAAGCAGGAGAAAAATTCATTTCTTGGATTGAAGCAATTTATAGTCAGCAAATGGCGAGACTGATTATTAATGGAGAGAGAACAAAACAGATTGAACTTCATAGAGGAACAAGACAGGGTTGTCCGTTGTCGTCTTTGTTATTTATAATGACACTGGAAATTCTTAATAATATTGTACGGGAAGAAATTACAATAAGAGGAGTCCAGATAAAGAAATATCAGTATAAACTTAAAGCATTTGCAGACAACCTGGTTTTGTTTCTAGAGGATCCTCTCAGCAGTATACAAGGATTGATGAATATTATTCAGGAGTACGGAGATTACTCAGGATTTAAGATAAACAAGGATAAGACAGTGTTCATAACAAAAAACATGAGAGAGAAAGAAGATATGGAGTTCAAACAGATAACGGGATTTAATAAAGGACAGAAAGCAAAATACTTGGGAGTTTGGATTTCCAAGAGAAACAATGAGCTTTTTCAAAATAACTATGAGAAAAAATGGAAAGAGATATCTAAAGACTTAGAGAAATGGACTCAAATGCGATTATCTATGCTGGGAAGAATGTCTGTTATAAAAATGAATGTACTACCAAAGATGAATTATCTTTTTCAAAATATTCCTGCAATCACAAATGCTAAGCCTTTCATACAATGGAAGAGAGATATAACTAACTTCATATGGCAAGGCAAAAAACCAAGAATAAAATGGAAAGTCTTGACTGACATACCAAGAAAAGGAGGCTTCGGATTACCGGACTTACAAGTATACTTTAAGGCTGCGGCATTCGCTTGGATAAAGGACTGGATGGATTTACAAAATACGAGAATGCTGGCTTTAGAGGGAGCAGATTTAAGGATGGGGTGGCATGCCTACATGTTCTATGGAAAAGCGACAATTGATAAAGATTTTATGCATCATTTTGTAAGGAAATCATTATATAAAATATGGAATGATTATAAGAATAAGAACATTAGGCAGCTACCTACTTGGGTCTCCCCTCAAGAAGCCTTTTTTGGAAGGTGGTCAGATACAGAAAACTGGTTGCGATATGAAGATATATTGGAGAACACAAATATGAACACAAATACAAATGTTTTTAAGATGAAATCAAGAGAGAAATTGGAAATTGAAGGTATAAAGTTAAGCTGGTTTCCCTGCAGACAATTATCAGAAAGATTTCAGATGGACGTGAAAACTCAAGGAATAGAACAGAAAGAACAAGAGAATCTGTTGAAGCTTTTATGAGAAAATCCACCTCATTTACTTTCACATTTATATCAAGAGATATTACAACAATGTGAGGAGGAGACAATTAAAATAGCAATGATACAATGGGCACAGAACATTGGACATCCAATTCACTTGGAATGGTGGGAACAAAGTTGGCAACGAACAAAGAGGTTCACGGTAGCTCAGAACCTTAAAGAAAACTACTATAAGTTATTTCATAGATGGTACATGACACCCGAAAAATTAAAGATAATTTATAAGATGGGTACAGGTCAATGCTGGAAGTGTCAAAAGACTGCAGGCACACTATTTCATATGTGGTGGACATGTTCTAAAGCAAAAAGATATTGGAATGAAATTCATAAGATAATATGCAGTGTATTGCAGGTTTAAATTGATAAGACTCCTGAAATGTACTTGTTAAATATGACACATACGTTAGAGGGAACTGCGGTAAAGAAATATTGGAGAATAATACTGTATATGGTCTCGACTGCCCGTATTGAATTTGCAAGGCTTTGGAAAAGTGATATGATACCAACGACAGAACAATGGTGGGCAACTTTTATTGAAAATAGAAATGCAGATATTGTTTCACAGAGATTAAAAGGGAAATCAGATGATGATATCTATAGAGAATGGCAGATGATTTCGGAAGCGAGAGGGGTCTTGACAGGGAATAATACATAATTCATGGTATTAAAGGTTCTTACAAGATAAAATTCAGAGAAATATCATGGAACAAGTAAAGTTGAGTAGAAAAACAGGAACAAGCAAATTAAGTAGATAATAGTAACAATTTATTGTGATGCATTGATAACAGTTCAGTGGAATGATAAAGATTGTAATCCAGAGAGGAAGGAAGATAGTTGTAATACGACAATTAAGAATACAATGATAATTGTTTGTTTTATATGTTGGAACTTTAATAAAATTACTTAAAAAAAAAAGTGGGCCACCAAACCTCTTTAGTAAGAAAGTTTCACAGCCAAGGTGCTGCAACTAAAGTGACTCGTCCCGTGCCCAGCTAATCATAACTCTGAAGGTAATAAGTTATAGAGCAAAGCTTTAGATCAGGGTGTACAATTTTGAATGTTTTTCTTTGCAATTGGGGCAGTTCTTCACTCCCAGGAGCCACCACAACCTGCATCAGGTGTAGAAATACTCAAGTCTCAGTTCATTAAAAAAAAAAAAACTGAAGGAGTTTGGTGGGCCCTGTACCTGTTCTCAGAAAGCTGCTATTTCCAGAGGCTTATTAGAACAATGATTTTTTTAATTATTTTTTTTCAGGTCAGGGCTTTGAGTTTCCTCAGGCTGTAAGAATAGCCAACGCATAGCACTTTACCCTCCACAGCTTTAGATGGTGAGCTTGGTGGGTGTCTAGGTTCACATGGAAGAAGTCAGTTCTTCACCTGTCATGCTCCCAGACCTCAGATACACCTTTCCCAAGCTGACACTCTCCAGATGTATTGTGGGCTACAATTCCCAGCACTCCATAGGTTGTGCCAGTTGGATGTTGGATGTGATGAAATTTGTGGTCCAGCACCCACATCTGAAGGTGCCAGATTGGAGGAGATTTGTTTAAATTAATGATGCTGACCTAGTGTAATGCAGGCTCATATTTGGGGCCTGTTATAAGGATTCCTGTTGTCTCTGTGATTTAGTACCATTTTCAGCCTGTGTTGCACAAACTCTTGAGGCAAATTCCTGAGGCTTGTTCACAATATGTAGGCTGCTCAAAGTTCACATCTATAATGCAGCTCTTGCGCTCTCTCTCCCCCCCCTTCTCTCTGTCTCCCTGTATGTGTGTTAAGATTCTGTTCCAATGTGCTGTGGTGCAGACACAAAGGAAACATTTATTCCCAAATCTGTCATCTTCATCTTAAGTTCCATTCCATATCGAAACAAAAACATTTTTGGAAAAAAATGCCTCCTTTTCTCTGTGTTCTTGGACTAGTGTGGCCGTTTAGGTTGGTCCTAAATGTTGGGAGTTCTGCTTCAGGATTTTGAGTGGCACAAGTTGATCCTTGATTTATTTTGAGAATATGAGAGAATTTTGTACTAAAATGATGTATTAGTCCTTTTTCAGTTAAGATAATCAAATGTACATTGAAGAATGTTTGAATGAGGAGAACATAAATTCTTCTAAAACTCCTTTTGTAGGGGAAGCCTGGTGAAAGCTGAGTGGAAGCCCAAGGAAGGTATTGTGGAGCTGAAATCTCCTGCTGTGAGTGGCACTATCTTCCTCCCCAGCTCTCTTCACTCTCCCCCACCCAGCTGATTTTGCTGTCATTACATCATGTCAGATAACTTGTGGACTGGAGCTGTAAGGAACTACTATCAGAGCCTTGCTCTGGATGGATATGTGAAGCCCCCCCCCCCCCCAAAATAAGGAGAAAAACCTTTTTGTCCTGTTTTTTTTTCCCCCAAGCCATTTTTCCCAGAAAAATCAGGGGGGAAAAAGAACAAGTCATGGATTTTTTTCCCTTATAGCATGATAAATAAAATATTTAAGACAAGGTGCTCATATATTTACTGTCCCCAAAATATTTCTAAAAACTATGTTAACAGGAAGACTTTCATGTAAGGCTATGCACAGTATCAGACCATTTCAATTCATGATCTTGGTTTCCTTTTCTCAGTTTCTTTTTTAAATAGGAATGAGTACTTTGTGACTGCTTGACACTATAGAGGAAGAGAACAGCTGTCTTTGTTTTGCTAGCACTGATGATTTCTTCTGGTTTTGTTTTTTTGCCTGCTTTTTATAAATTGGCAAAACCAAACAAGTTCTTTATAATTCGGGATCTTTATTTGTAACAAAAATTAAAAATAAATAATATTTTTTAAAAATAAATCAAATCAAAATAAAAAGAGTAAATTGCATTTTTTTCAATTTTTATGAAAAATTCCGTTTTTTTCTGGGTAAAAACCCATTTTTCTTCATGGCTTTGTAATTTTTAGAAATGTCACATCTCTAGCTTCAGATCAGCACCCAAGTTACAGTGCTGAGTTTGGGTTGAGTTCTGAGCCTCATAATTTGACCTTGTTAATCATTTTCATCACTTCTCTCTACCATTGTTCAGTGTAGAAATGTATTTTGCCGTGTTTAGCTTTATGGTAATTGTGTCACCATTTCCAGCATGAGTGGAGAACATGTTGGCTTTCCAAACGTTTTTGGACTGCAACTTCGTGGTCTCTCACAATTGGCTATACTGAGGGCTATAAGGGAAGCAAGTTTCAATCCAACAGAATCTGGAAAGTCATACCACTCCCTCAGGGCTTAGGGCTGATGCTGGGGATATCCCCAAGTGCTGCTTCTTTCAGATGGGGCAGGCCAATTTAGTACATGAATTACATGGGGGTAGAGGAGATAGGGATCTCCTAATGAAACCTACAAGCTGAGTCTCTGACCCCTGTTAGTTTCAGCCAAATCATACCCCTTCTATAGTATTCTGAAAATAGTAGCTAAGATAACCATCAGAAAACATAAAGGAACCAGGCTGAATTATGCATATGCCCACATCCTGATAGTTCAAGCACTAAATATAGATCTCCTGAATGATAAAGCAATGCAGAGCCGGGGGGCTGAGCTGCCTTTCTTATCCAGGTACATAGCCACAGAGAAGGTGCAGGAATCTAAATAGGAGAGATATCTACATAGGTTGAGGGAAAAGCATTCCTCCCATTCTTCTAAAACACTAACTAATGCAGTTTTTCAAAAGGGTACCTGAAGACCCCTGTAATTATAGCTCTGGCCAAAGGGACCCTTTGAAACATAGAATTCCAGGCCTATGCTACAATGTCATGTGTAGATGGAAGGCAGTCTAGAAACGGCTTGGCTTGTGCCATCCGTGTTTGAAAGGCAAAGACTTGTGAATTGCCCAGAACTAGTCCTAACAACACTTGTTTTTGTTGATGATATCAGGGGAAATTCTGGCATACCATGGGGTTTGTGGACCATGGAAAGCAATGCCTCCTTCCAGAAGAAGCCCTCTATCTGCTGGAATGTGTAAGTAGATCATGCTTGCAGCCTTGTAAAGTCTGTGTGTGTGTGTGTGTGTTTAGATAGCAGGTGGGTTATATCTGGTGATTTGCAAGTGCTCCCTCACCATTTTTGTCATGGAGCACAGAAGGGTTGCAAATTCTATGAAAACACTGGCCTGAAAATAAATTATGTAGATTGAACAAATATGTATCTCGAGCACAGGATTAGGACAGGGAGAGAGAGTGTGCCTGCACAGGATAGCACAGATACAATCATGCTGTGCTAAGATGAATTAATGTAAAATGCCAACCCTCATATTATATCATAGTTAAAATGGAACAAGGGACTGCCTCTGCACACTCAAAAAGTAATTACTGTCACTTGCCTGGGTGTTTGTGGTGTTTTAAAATGGGTGGGCATTGTGTGGCCCTCCAGACATTGAAGTTTTTGCAGATGTTTGTCCAGTATTTGGTATAAGTGGTCAAACCCTGTATAGGTACCCCATATGCATATCAGTTCATGTATGCTGACTTCACAAAAGAGGGCAGGTAAAAGTGAAGAAGGTATGTAGTCAAAATGAGCAAGCTTATATAGACTGGCATCTGAGACCATGGGAAGAAAGGATACAATCCTCCTGGAGTTGGTTCTTCACAGGCTGTAATTCCTCTGTCTTACAGGGATCTATTCAGCTATTTTACAAAGACCTGCCTTGGTCAATCCAAGAAGCCTATGAGAATCTGCTGTCCCAGAAGGTTGTGAGCTTGCTGAAGTACCAGGTATGTTTCAGGATATGTATTTGGCTGCAGTTACCACAGCTAGTGGAAAAAGCAGAGGCCGTTTCGCCCCTAACCCCCCCATAGCATCAAGTACTAGAGTTTTTTAGCAACTGCAGAGCTAACTATTTACAACCTTAGCAATCTATGTAGAGGTATTTCCGTTCCTGTGGTAAAGAGAAGATTTTCTCTCATTCCTTTGTAACCGGGAGTTGCCTTACCTTCTGTTCCAAAGCAGAGAATCCTGCACCTAATCAGTTTGGTGTGCATGTGCGTTCAAGTCGTTTGTTGACTTACAACAACCCCATGCATTTCATAGGGTTTTCTTAGGCAAGGAATATTCAGTGGTGGTTTTGCCAGTTTCTTCCTCTGAAATATAGTCTACAGCAGCTGGTAATCATTGGCAGTCTCCCTTCCAAGTACCCTGCTTAGCATCCAAGATCTGATGCCTTTTAGGCCTCCTCCTAATTAATTACCACAATGTAATTGGTAACTACTGTTATTCTGGCATGGGAGGATGTGTGTACATTTACCACCAAAGTTTGGGGCTTTACTGCTTCTTAAACAGTGGTCTAGATACTAACAGTGTTTGGAGCGCTGCAGCTTCCCTATACTCAAGTCTATTTTATATGGGAGTCATAGTGACTTTTTTCACATACTTTCATTTATATATCTTTGCTAAATTATAATGCTTGCAATAGTATCCAATTGTTGTTGGCCTTTCCTTTTTAAATTAAAAAGGATGGATGTGCTACCAGTGCATAGTTTCCATGATACACTGAGCTTTCTTCATAGTGGGATGTTAAAATCTACATACCTGGAGGTCTATAGCAGTATAATGACTCTTCACTTAAAATATTACCTTTTCTAAGAAGTTGAGCAGTAAGTGTCTGTGTCTTGTGTTTAAATGAGAAGAATGCATACCTGTATCTCTTTAAAGTGCTACTGTTAGGTACTGTTGTAGCACTGATCCATCATGTACGCTAATAGTTCAACAACCTTTACTGCTGCATCTTGTATATGCTTACAGAGTTCATTGGACTTTACTCCCAGGTAAGCAGAGATAGGATTGCAGCCTGGATATCCTGTGTTCTTCCTCGATTGCAAAATCAGCGAAGATCACATCCAAAATTTTTTAAAGATATATTTTTAAATGAACCATGTATTTAGTAGTGTTGGGTCTGATACATTTGCCCATGCCAGTGAACTAGGATTTGCTGCAGAGTTCTTCTGTGTGTAGTCATGGTGGAGAACGTGCATGTGCCACCATGTATTCCAGAGTTGGTGATCCTGCAGCTCTCCGGCTGTTGGATCATTCCTGTTAACTTTAGCCTGGTCAGTGATGGTGGATGGTGGAGGTTGTAGTTCAGTCAATATCAGGAGAACACTAAGCTCCCCCTCCTTGATGTAACATGCAATATAGCCTTCAGACCCAGACAATGTTGAACCTAGTTTGGTCATGTGATTTTGAAAACCCTGCTCTTTCGAAGATGGCAGCCTTGCTTTTCATCCCTGTTTTTAAGGTATTCAGCCACTTGAAGAGACTGGGTTACATCGTTTTGAGATTCCATCCCAGGTAATTGTCTGACAGTGTTCTACCTATGCTGTGCCAGCACTCCTCAAAGTTTTCCCTTAGCCATCCCCTTAACTTTGCATGCTTGTTCCTTCTTACCCTTTTAACTTCTCTGCTGCTTAAGATGAGTGTATCTCTTTCCTATCTTTTGGATGTCTGATGAGCCCTGGAGGTGCCCTTTGTTTCTTCCTTTGAATGGGTCTGTGGATTAATTAGTTGAAGGGATTATATTTGAGATATTTGCTTTCTTAGTATAGCTTGCCGCTGTTGCTACTTTATTGGCAAGCTTTTGCAGCTGGTTTTGAAAGAAGCATTCTGATGATATTTTCTCCCACGACATTATTTTTATTTGGCTCCTTCTGTACAGCAATGTTCCAACACCTTACGAGAGACAGCTGAACCTGGAAAGCCGCTATCGAAGTACAGACGGAGGCCAACACAAGAGGAAAAGAAGCTCCAGCTCTTGGTAAAGGCATATGGAATTCAAGAGGGATGCCCTCAGCAGATTAGCTCTTATGGGGCATGTTGCTGAGCATTAAGAAACGGGTCCATTTTGTTCTTGCTTTTCATTACTGCATTTTTTTGTATTCTCTTTTATCATACTGGTTGGGAATTTGAATTTGAAAGGTGCAAGATAGGAACTTGCATCTAAAAATTAATTAGTTGCAGTTAATAGTTCCAAGTACTGTTAATATTACACGTCTTTAATGGCAACTCAGCATTTTTTAAAAGTAACTGAAATGGTAATCTTTTTTTTTAAAAAAATCTGAAATCCTACAAGCCGATCACCTGTCGTCCAAAACACACTTTACTCCTATCCAGCTTGTCTTTATTTTAATATCCACAACACAGCATGAGGCAGCAGCATAAGACACAGAACAAGCCAGCACTTGAATATTCCACCTCTTCCTCCTCCCCCATATGTACCTTCTAACTATAAATGTGACTAAAGAGTGACAAATACACTTCCTTCAAAAGGAACTAAGTTATTTTTTGTTAAGTTACCATCACAGTTTATCTTATATTTTTGTTACTGTTAGAAGACATTAAAGTAACTGCTCTGACCTAGCTACAGTGTTCTCTGTATCAGATAGGATGGTAAACCATTTGGTCGAATAGGTCCCTTACCATGATACATTTTTATGCTTCAGTAATGGTAAACAATAATTGATGAAAGGATCCTCATGTTTCAATCTTCTTCTGCTTGGTTAGGTTACAAGATGAGAAACTGCAAACTTCTGGGAAATCTCAGGAATGCAAAGAATCACCAAAAAAGGCCAGGAGATATCATGAGAGGAGCAGCCAGCCAGCATCAGACAGTTCATCCAAGGAAAGAAAAAAGACCTCAGATCTTAAAAACACAGTTGAAGAACTTGTCCCATCTTCCAGTGCTACAAGGAAATGTGAGGAACCTGCAGCATGTAGTCAGCAGAGATCTAAGAAGACCACTTGGGAATGTTTTGATGATGTTCGTCCTTCCCGCTGGGATTTCACCACAATTACTTTTCCCAATGTAGGTGCTGACTGCCCACATACTTTCCTCCCACAGCCTGATAAGAAGCTTCTCCCAGAGAATGTAACAGCACGGGAGGTGGATGTGGCTGGTTGGCGTGGGCGGCTCAATCAGAAGCATGAGCGGCTGACTCGCAAAGAACGTGAACAGCTGAAGTGGGAGAGCAGGTACAAGAGCAGTGTCAATGAGGATAAAGAAGTCAGACGTTGCTCCAACTGGCGAGAATACAAAGCACTTCTGGAAGAGAGGAGACTGTGGAAAGAGAGGAGCTGTCCTACACACCTGTGGGAACAGGCAGTCACACCACTGGTAAAACCAGATCAAGGACTTTCAACAGGTAGTGTTGTTGTTATCTTTGTTGTTGTTGTTACTCCATCAGTGTACATGGTGCTTTACAAGTAAAACAAGCAAAAACAGTGGGTCGTGCCAAATGTGTACAGTCTAAAATGTATGTGCTACACACACACACACACACACACACACACACACACACACACAATCACAGTAGGAAAGAAGGAATAATAAAAATGTGAAACTATACAATACACTGTAAAACAAATTATCCAGATAAAATACAAAAAAATTAGACTGTAATATAAAGCAAATTGACAAATATATGTAATGGAAATTTTCAAGATTATAAAACAATATTAAAAACAAAAATTTCAAAAGCTTTGGAAAACATGAAAGTTGTTATTTGAGATTTTAAAATAATGCAGGAAGGAATAGTCTGCAAATGTTCAGGGAGGCAGTTCCGAGAGTATGGAGCAGTGAGTAAAAAAGTATGAAGCTGAGCCAAGGAACCCTAAGGAACTCTAGAGAAGCCTAGAGTTCCTAGAATGCAGATCCCGCACAGGCTGGTAAAAAGAAATAAAAGCAGTGTTATAAAGAAAAAATCAACATGACTTTGCCACAGCCTCAATTTGAGAAACAAAAGACAAAGAAGAGAAAAAGTAAAGCTGAGCCTATGTGCTTCCTTCATGGGATAAATGGGAACATTATTAACAGTGATGGAGAATGTATGTTATAAAGAAGATTTTGGAGGAAAAAATAAGTAGTTCTGTCTTTACCATGTTATGTTTTAGGCAACAATGAAGCATCCATGCTGAGATAGCTGAAAGACATGCTGCAATACAATGTTTGATGCCAGAAGAGAGTTCTTGGGTGGAGAAATACAGCTGAGTATTATCAGCATAAAGATGATATTGAAAACCATACCAACTGATAAGATTACTAATGATTGTGTGTAACGAGAAGACAACAAAGTGTTCAGGATAGAACCCTGTGGAACCCTAACTAAAAGGAGAAAATAAGACATATGAGCTCCAGCTACCACATTAAATGACTGACCAGAGAGACCAGCTGAAGACCAAATGAGTAAACCCTAACTCATGAAGTGAATCCAACAAGTGAGCATAATCAACTGTGTCAAAGTCTGCAGAGAGATCAAGGAGAATGAGGAGTGAAATATAGGCCTTTTGACTTGGCCTGAAAGAGATCATCTGTGATTTTCATAAGAGCTGCCTTTGTAGTGTGTAAAGGGCAAAATCCAGATTGCAAGGCATCCATTACAGAAATATGAGAAAGTTGAGGCAACATACATAAACAGCATGTTCCAAGACTTTTAAGAGGAAAGGCAATAGTGAAACGGCACTAATTGGAAAGAAAAGATGGATCAAGTGAAGGCTTCTTAAGAATTGGAGAAACAATCACATGTTTAAGAAGAAAATGAACAAGTAGAAAGGGAATGATTCATAATGTGAAGAAGAGAAGGAGGGGCAACAGTAATTAAGAAGCAAGAAGGAACAGGATCAAGAGAGCAAGTAGAAGGATTCAAAGACATCAACATTTTGGATATTTCATCTAACAAGACAGGGAAAGGTAGAAAACATAAAAGAAATAGGTATTTGATGCATTGGAGTGAAGAAGGTTCAGGAGCGGCAAGATCAGAACAGATAGTTTCAATTTTAAGTATTAAAGAAAGTTGCATAATCATCATAAATCCAAAAAGGTAGCATGACTTCCAATAAATATGAGATCACTACCTGATCTTTTGCCTCTTTTAAATAGACTGATAGGTTCTCTGATCAGAAAACTCTAGACTCAGAATAAGTTTCTGTGTTCCATGTTCAGTTGGTGCTTAAAATGGTAATGGAAATATTCTGATGGAAAATCTCCCAGAATCCTCTGGCCAGCATGGCATTTGGGAGATATTCCATAGGGTGCTGCATACTAATAGCAAGTGGAACCACAGATTGGTGGGAATACTTGTTTTCTCTCTCTGACACTCACTTTTCCCCTCTCTTTTTCATCCCCCCTTCTCTAAACCCCCTTGTCGGGTCTGAAGGGAGTGCAGTGGAGTGGTTAGAGTGGTGGGCTGGGATTCAGGAGACCCGACTTCAAAACCCCACTTGGCCACGAAACTCAACAGATGACCTTTGGATAGTCATCCTCTGCCTCAGCCTAGCCTCCCTCACTAGTTTGTTGTAAGGATTAAAAAAAAATGGAGAAAGAGTATGCTGCCTTGAACTCCTTAGAAGAAAGGTGGGGTTGAAATTAACCATTTGCAGAAGTCCAGACCAATTTAGGACAAGTGTCCTCATTGCTCCACTTTCAACTCTAGACTGTCCTTTCTTAGGACTCTGTGAAACTGACATGAGGTAACATTTGTTAGTTTTGCTTTACACTGGTGAGCATAAAAAGGAACACAGTTTCCATTATAAAAAAAGAGAGAGGGAGATTGTAAATATCATGCCTGGAATTATGTTACATGTTATAACAAGGACTTGCAGCACAACTGATTCCCACAGAATCACCATAGAATTAACTTTACTGTTCAAGTGAAAAATGTACTGTCTCCTCAGTTTAAAAAAAAAGTCAATTTTCAGCACGGGGGGGGGGGGGGCAATATCCTGCAGTAGAAATCGAGCCTTAAGAAAAGATGCATTGATAGTGTCACAAATTAGAAGTGGATGATGGAGGTGTGGGAGAAAGTTTGCATGTAAATTGATTATGTGAGCAGTCCTTGGAATAGGACACAGATCATTTGCCTCATACGTTTGTTTGAGCAAACATTTATTTGCTCATATATTTGCCTTAAAAAGAATTGTGATACACTGAAGGAGGTGCACATTAGACATATTCTGCATATGGTACTTATTGTAAAGTGGGATGGTGTCACAGCAAGGCCTCTCTGCAGTTTTTTTCAAAGAAAATAACTTGTCTTCAACTTGTATGCATAGAAAGATTGAATTACAACCAGCATAACATGAACAAACTTCTCCTTTTCTCCTGTCTCCTGCACCCCGTGTGTACCCCCAGGTCTGTTCTGGGGGTCCTTCAACCCTTTGAAGAAAATTCTGGGGGTGCGCAGAAGAGATAAAGAATCCATTGCTTTACTAGTGCTGTCTGTTCTTTTGGAAGATGCATAATTTTGGCTATAATCCAGTAACAATGTATTAGTATCCACTGGCTCAGGAATTGCAAGAATACAGATACATAGGTGCATTGATTATTTTTGAATATAGAATTCACACATAATCAATTGCCACAGGATTTTCTGTTCTATTTGCACAGAAATGGTAAATATTTTTCTCAAACAATTTTATGAGCAGAAGAGAAAGATGCAGATAAATTCTTTGAAGAGGAGTGAGAGAGAAAAATCAGAATGCCTGAATAACTAGCTAGTCAAAGCAGATGCATTTTTAGAAGGCCACATGCTTCTAATCCAAATTTTCTGTTTTTTCCCTCCCATTAGCTGATGTCCTCCAACAGATCAGTGTGTTCCAGACCACCCACATCTTAGATGAGGCATCTCGGTGAGTATCAAATCGGAAAGAAGGTTGAAAGTATCTCATCTCCCTTACTGATCCTAGGCATGAGTAATTAAAAAGTACATGCCTTGTATATTTATTCTGCAGTTTAAATAAAAAGAATTCTGTGGCAGTTTGCAAATTTGGAACCGTGTTACAGGTTTTATGTTTAACATATGCTTACTGATTGACTGGGATTCAAACCAAATACCCTACGAGATTGCATGGTCAGAGCTTGCAGATGTTACTTTTCAGGCTTCAGCTCCCAGAATTCCTAGTTAGCAAAGGCACAAGTCAGCTGGGGATTCTGGGAGTTGCGGTACAAAAAGGTAACTTTTCCAACTCTGGTTAGTGCATGCTGCACCAGCAATTCCCTGCCAGTGATCCAGCACTTCTCTGACTGTAACTAATCATCTTCATGGGCAAAGTGCAGTATACCTTAATTGTTAGTCTCTAATCTCTTCTTTCCCCTTTCTCCATGGAAGTGGGATAAGTCTCAGATATAAATTCAAATGTAATTTACTTTCCTTAAAGCAAAGGTTGACAACTAGTTGGAATCTGCTGTAGACACTCCTCACTGGATTTTGGAAAATTACATGCTCACCCCATTTTAAAACTTTAAAAAATGTTTTACCCCAGATGACTTCTGCACCTTCTAGCAGGGATGGGAGGCAATTTCACCTCAGTCATTGCCCTTCCTGGGATGTTTTGGAGGTCTTTTTTAAACCAGAAAGAGGCCTTTTAAAAATAGGAATTAACAGGACCGGATGGATTTACTGTGCTATATTATAAAAGGTTTGTAAAAGAACTGATCCACCCACTTCAAGCAACACTGAAGGAAATAGAGAAATATGGTAAACTGGAAACTTGGGGAGATTCCAATATTGTACTGATACCCAAAGAAGGCAAAGACAAAAGAGAAGTTAAAAATTACAGACCGATCTCTTCGCCGAATATAGGTTATAAAATATATGCATCAGTGTTGGCAAAACGTTTGAAGCACATACTGCAGGATAAGATTCAAGAAGGCCAAACAGGTTTTTTCTCGGATAGGTATATGAGAGATAATGTTAGAACAATCATCGATGTGATTGAATTTTATGATAAAAAGCTGGGGAAGAAAGCAGCACTTATATTTTTGGATGCTGAAAAAGCTTTTGATAATGTTTCCTTGGACTTTATGTTACGGGTTTTTAAAGAATATAATCTGGGATAAGATTTTTGCAAATGGATGGAGATGATTTATCAAGGCCAGTCAGTGAGGTTAATCATAAATGGAGATACCATGGCAAGCTTTGTAATAAATAAGGGGGTACGACAGGGGTGCCCACTATCACCAGTATTATTTATAGAGGTTTTGGATGTCTTGCTGATAACAATAAATGAAGGTTCACAGATAAGAGGTCTGAAAATAAGGAAAAAAGAATTGAAATTAAAAGCATTTGCAGATGATGTAACTATAGTCCTGGAGGATCCACAAGAATCAATTCAGGTGTTGATGGAAACTCTACAAAGATATGGATTGAAAGCAGGTTATAAGATAAACAGAGAAAAGATAATGATGATGACTCTCAACATGACCAAAAGAGAGCAGGCTGATCTGGAGACAAGATCCGGATATCAATTGACTAAGAAAACAAAATATTTAGGAATTATTATGACGAAAAGGACCAAGAACTATTTGAGAATAATTATTCAAGAACATGGAAAGAAGTTAAACGTGATATGGAAAAATGGAAAAATTTGAATTTATCTTTTTTGGGTAGAATAAATGCTTTTAAAATGTCTTTATTGCCAAAGCTTATGTTCCTCTTTCAAAACCCACCAATAATAGGGAAAGAGAAGATATTTAAGGAATGGGAAAAGGACTTACAAAAATTTATTTGGCAAAGGAAGAAAGCAAGAATCAGATTTAAAATACTTCAAGATGCAAAAGAGAGAGGAGGACTTGATTTACCATCATTAAAAATCTATTATTACGCATGTTGTTTAGATTGGATCAAAGGTTGGATTCAGTTAGAAAATACAACTATTAAAGAATTAGAAGAAATAAATAATAGATTTGGATGGCATGGATATCTATGTTATGATAGATCAGCAGTGAATAAAAAGTTTAAAAACCATTGTATCCGAAAGACATTGTTGAAGGTTTGGTCACAAATAAAGCAAAAATTTTATACAAAATTACCAGTATGGACATCACCACAAGAAGCCTACAAAATCGCCCCAACAAAACAAGGAAATTTATTAACATACCAAGAGTTATTGAAATGGGAGGGTGATAAACCAAGAATGTGTACAGAAGAAGAGTTAAAGGCTGAGGGAGATGAACTAAATTGGTTTCCATGGACACAACTTAGAGAAAGATATAGAATGGATCAAAAATTATACGGATTTGAGAGAAAAGAGAATGAGTTAGATTTACTGATGAAAGAAAATCAAAAGAAAAGAATCTCTAAACTTTATAGATTATTGTTGAAAAGAGAAATGGAATCAGAAGTAGTTGAAGATACAGTGGTTAGATGGGCACAGAACTTGGGACATTCAATCGAAGTAGAAACGTGGGAAAGAGTGTGGAAAACAGATATGAAATTTACACCAAATTTAAATATAAGAGAAAATTTTTTATAAAATGTATTATAGCAAGATTACAAAAAATAATGAAAAATGGGAATTCAAATTGTTGGAAATGTGATGAAAAGATGGGATCTTTTTTTCATATGCGGTGGACATGTAAGATAGCAAAAAAATTTTGGAAGGGGGTACATGATGAAATTCAGAGACTTTGTAAGTTGAATTTTGAAATGAAACCGGAACTTTACCTGTTAAATATGCTAGGCCAACAAAAGGAAATAAGAAGTCATCAGAAGATATTATTGTATTTAATAACTGCGGCAAGGTTAACATATGCGCAACACTGGAAAGAAAAGAAATATATTGATATTGAGGAGTGGAAGTTAAAAGTTCTGGATATGATAGAGATGGATAAATTAGCATTAGATTGGGGTGAGAAAACATGGTGAAGTTGCCCGCTATGATCCCAAAGGATGCAGAGGGCATTTTTATTGAGTACAATGTGGGTTCCCTCCCTCCCTCCCTCCCTCTCTGTCTACATATATATAAAATCAAACAGCGTTGCTGCTGTTGTTATTGTGTGCCGTCAAGTCATTTTTCCACTTAGGTGACCCTATCATTGGATTTTCTTGGCAAGATTTGTTTGCGGGGGAGAGTTGCCGTTGCCTTTGCCTTCCTCTGAGGGTAAGAGAGTCTGACTTGTGCAAGGTCACCCAGTGGGTTTCCATGACTGTGTGGGGATTCAAACCTGGTCTCCAGAGTCCTGGTCCAATTTTCAAACCAGTACACCATGTGTGGAGCCTCAAAAAGGCCTTGGAAGCTGGATGTGTCCCATGAGATGTATTTTCCTCTGCTTCTGCTAGAGTCCTTTCCAGCACATATGTGGGATGCTCTCGCACTATAGATTCAGTTACAGTTCAGATTTCCTTCTTAAAACATAAGACCTTGAACTTGGTGTACATAGTTGTACAAACCAAGTTAGAAGCTTGGTTGACTTTCACTGGAATTCTGCAAATGGAATGTGATATGCATGGTGGTTGAGAAACATGGTTATTTCTTTAAAATAGAGAGAGGCAACTATTGCCCTTCAGACATTGCAAATACGTTGGGCCTCAGCCAGAATAGCCAATAATGAGACAATGGAAGTTGCAAGGCAGCATCTGGAGGGCTTGCATTTAAAGCTCCCTACCTGATTGAAGAAGCAAACTAGATATACCTTTGGGTCCGTTAAAAACATGAGAAGGGATAGGAATATGAACGCCTGTATTTAGTCTTTAGCTTTTTGCTAAGTTCATTGTCCTCATGGTGATGTCTGCTTTAAGTCTTCCCTTCGAGTAGTATTTACTCCCTAAATAGGCATGGATCCCCTTCTTTTAACTCCATTTCAGATTCTTCTAAAATATGCTATATAGCTCACACACCTGGTACCTCTGGTGGTACAGGAGAATTTTCAATCCTTTGTATTGATAATTAACCTCTTCAACAGACTGCAGAACAGTTCCAGAGGCTTGACGATAGATTTTGATGTTTATCAAGCAGATGTGGCCTCAAGCTTTAAGAAGAATAACCCTGGGAAACCTCATGTCCGGATGTGTGTTCGAAGGTAATAGGCTCCTGTCAAATAAATGATTAACAGAACTGCAGACAGCTGTTAGTGGAAGTCTCAGCCTTCATTCAAAAAAGGAAGTGTCTCAGTCATGTGGTAGCATTCAATATGGGTTTTTAAAGAACATTCTTTAACACCAACAGCATTAAGTTCTTATATTCATGTGGTAGAGGGTGTGCAAAAACTCTTCTGCAGTCTGCAACCAACAGTACTCTCATTGGGATAGGAAAACATGGTACCTGTGAAGCTACTTCCTGTCCTTGCGGGAGAGGGAGAGAGAGAGAGAGAGAGAGAGAGTGTGTTTTCAGAACAAAAATATTAACATATTGTTGCTAGACATTTTGGCTTCTGCCTTCTCCAGCTACTTTGAATCAAAATATGCTGCACTAAGGTCCCATCTTGGGAGAAAAAGTGGCACATAAATTCAATAAATAATAAAATAAACACACTGTCATAGCACTTTGAGGCCACTTTCATTGCCATGGCACTGTGCTATGGAAGCCTGGAGTTGTTCAAGGACTTAAAATTTTTTACTAGACCTCTTGTGTGCTCCCCTAGACTATGGTTCCAAGAATGCAAAATATCTCCCCAGACTACAGATCCCAGGATTCCATAGGATGGAGTCATAGCAGTTCAAGCAGCTTGAAACTGCTATGACTTTGTAGTGCAGATGCACTCATAGAATATGAAAGAAGACAGATAGTTTTGAAGTATGCTAGATTATGCTAGATGTTATCTTCTAGGCTGGGCTGTGTGGTGTTATGCTGTTGAGTCTATAAAGCCAGTAGTGCTCTCTCATTTTTTTTAATGTTCTTGGATCGTCTGATATTCCTATTCCAGTAATTGACAAATCAGATAGTCTATGATGTTCTGCACCTGAAGGTGTTTGTCACTGGTTGTTCTAATTTTTTTTTGTCAAGATTACAGATTTGCGATAGCTAACTCAGATCAGTTGCTGCACACTGTATATTTTTCTGTTGTATGATGCTTTGTCTTGCTTGAGGTTGGTGGACAGAAGGAAATCACACCCACAGGAACTGTCCTGTTAGTGAAGCAATTGGTTTCACTCCTTGGTTGGGAACGGAGATGTGGCTGGCTGAGAGGAATATGTACAGCCTTCAGAATCCCTGTCCACCACAACATTACACTTTCTGGCATTGTCGCCAATACGGATCACAGCCCTTAAGCTAATAATGTGTTCAGTGGTTCTCAATGCAATAGTGCTTCCCCCAGATGTTTTGGACTGTTCCAGTCCCTTCCTACTGGCTGTGTTAGGCTTGGTGAGAATTGTAATCCTTAAACATCTGGAGAGGGTCAGATTCAGAAATGTTGGCTTACACTGTGGCTAGCATTCTCTCTTTAATCTTGATGATTTCAAATTCATTTTTTTCCCAAATGAAAACTGTTGCTGTTGTTGTTATTGTAGTTGTTGCCTTCAAACTGTTTCCAACTTAGGGCAACCCTACGTCAACCCTACCACAGGTTTTCCTGGCAAGATTTGTTAGAGAGAATTTGCCTTTGCCTTCCTCAGGGGCTGAGAGAACCTGACCTGCCCAAGGTCACCCAGTGGGTTTCCATGGCTGAGCAGGGATTCAAGCCCTGCTCTCCAGAGCCAGTGCTCAAACTGCTACATTATGCTGGCTCTCAAAATGAAAACTAGATATCCAGAATTTTGAATACAGATGTCCTGACCTGTTCTGAAGTGATGTTACCTGCTCTGGTTGGGCTTCTTAGAAACTCACGTACATTTACTATTCATTCTGTTCTCCTCTTTGTAGGTTTGATGAGCAGATCCCTTCCCTGAGAGATCTGAAGCAACTTGCTTACCAAAGTGGAGACATCCCAGTGGTCTTTGCACTAGTAGACAATGGGGACATTGCTTTCTACTCTTTTAAGGAGTTCAAACTGCCAACTGACGTTTATCCCTGAGAAGACTGCTGTCGCTTGGAGAAGCATATTTCAGACTAGTGCTTACACAAAAATGAAGTGTTACTCAGGATTCGATTTCTGATTTGTGCACCTGGATACAGAACAGGATCTCAAGACCACCAACACTGTGCTTCCCATGGAAAGAACTCAGCCCTTTACAAAAGTAAAGAGCCATTCAATTTAAATCTTTCACAGCAGGAAACACACAATAATTTTATTCTTTTAAACCACCATTCCCCAGTTTTAACCTGATCATAATCCATTCCTGCAAACTTCTAGAATGAACAATAAGCCTTTTGTATTATTTCCGCCAGTCTGGAATTGGTTATTAGTTATCTGATGCTAAAGGAGACAGTTTCCATCATAAGTTTTGGCGCCCACTGGATGGTTTGATACATGTAAATACCACAAGCTGACAGACACTGGTAAAGACAGAGATGTCTTCCATACTACCAAGTTATAGCATTTTGATACCAGTTTAAATGTCATAACTATATCCTACAGATTCCTGGGATTCATAGTTTGGGGAGGTGCTAGAGTTGCTCTGTGGCAGAGAATTCTAAATATTTCACAGAAATACAGATCCCTGGATTCTATAGCATTGAGAGGTATCAAAGTTCTATAATTACGTAGTGTAAGAAAGATCAGAGCAGAAACAAGCTGGTATTATGCAGTAGTTTTCTCTTGTCCTAGAGCTAAGCACAGCCAAATGAGGATAGTTTCCTGCAGCCAGACATATAGGGTGAACTGTGAAAATTGACTGTTTTGGAATATAGTCCAAACCAGCCATTTTTCCAATTTATGTACATAGAATACTCTTCATGGTTTTTTTCCAACAAGATCGCTCTGCTAGAGAAAAAAAATGGCAAAATTCTGAGTTCTTACAAGAATTCATTGAAATATATTAACACCCTCTCCCCCCCCTTTTTTGTGCTATTCTATAAAAGTAGCCAACCTTGAATTATTTAAGAGTTCAGTGATTATTATTAAACTACTGTGATTCACTTCTGCTTTCCAACATCTGCCCAGGATTTAGTCTGATGTCTCCTGTTGAGAGTCATTGTATGAATTACCAGAGTTCACTTGCAGCCCTTGCTGCTATTTCTTCCAAGATAACATGTTTTCCTCTCTTTTGTGAAATGGTTGTGGTGTTGGGAGCCAGTAGTGTCGACAGGCTCAGAAGGGCTGGGTGATGTTTTTTTTCCATTAGAATAAAAGTTCCCATTAGAAACTTTACAGAAAGTTTGCCTTTATGAAGTTTAGGGTGATTTTTGAGCTTTAGAGGTTAAAGCAATAAAATGTGCTTTTTATATCAGCATTATATGATCTTTTGGGGTGCTTTCTTATGATGTTTTTTCCCTAGGCAAAACAAGCAGTAATAAATGTCTATTTATGTCATTTTGGGGCTTTCTTAATTGCTAGCAGTTTGTTGTAAGCATTTGCTAAGGAGTGAATTCTCAAATATTTCAGACTATATTTGACTGAGTCATAAGGAAGAAAACAAAATGTTTTGCCTTCTGTGCTCCTCTGTGTTGGTTACCTGGAAGAGTCAAGATATTGGACGTATGATAAAAGTAGCTCCATTGATCCATTCTGTTTCATATGGGGCAAACCAACCAAGGCTTCCAGAGGGTGTGCCATTATTTATAGAAACAGTGATTATATGAACACAACCACAGTACCAATGCTGTTTATAGTCTGAGTGTCAGCATTGGGCATTAACTCTTTCTCTGTATCCTTACACAAGTAATCAGCTTCACCTAGCTGTGTGTCAGCGTTGCTGAAACTGATTCCTTGTTTACTTTGTTCTTCTCATGTGACTGCACCTTTGTTCCCTCGTACTGTCAGCTGTCTTTGGCTGACACACTGTTTGGCTTACAGGGAGTAATCTATTAGGAGCAGAGAGCTTGGGAAAAGTTGATTTTTGGACAGTTTTCACAATGCCCTTGCTGGCCAAGGAACTCAAAGTGCTGTACTACAAAAAGTAACTTTGGCAAGCTCTGCTGACGGTGAAAGGCAGCTCCTCGTTTTGCTGTGGAAAACTCTGGTAGATGGCCTTTAGATCTCTTCCCATTTTTTGTACAATAATATAGTCCTAATGGAGTGCATTTGGAAATACGTTGCAATAAAATGTAGTGAAGGGTGCTCCCACGTAAATATTCACAGAATTGCAGTGTGCAATGGTGGCTGGCGGTCTCTATGTCAGCAGGCCTTGAATCTGCCCTGGATTTTAATCTGAATCTTAAGGGCACAGTGAAGGGTACTGAACCGACTTGAGGGCTGGGGCCAGCACCTTACAGAGCTCCTTTCAGCTGGAAACCCAGAGTAGATTCACCAATCCACTGCCATTGCCCATCCTGACTGCCTCTACAGTGATCCCTTGGGGGTACATAGTTTTCTTACGACAAGAGTTCTGTACATCAATTCCTTGAAAGTAGAGCTCACAGCAAGAGAGAGAAGCAAAATGAAATCTTTTATCAGACTAGCACTTCCTGATTTACCCTCCATTGTCCTTCAGCAGGAGCACCTGAGATTTGCCTATTTCTTCTTTGTGGTCTCTGTGAATCACACAAATGGGTTTACGTGCCTGCGCAAAACAGCATTTGGAACCTTCCTGAAACCTAGAAGTAGGCATTTTGGCAGTTTACCCCTCACCCATCTTCCTAGGGAATATAAGGCCCCTCCTTGTATAACGGTCAGTTCCTCATCTTCCGCCGCGGTAGCAGCATCAAAGGAGCCTTCCTCTAGCTTTCAGATTGGTTTAACGGTTTCTTTAAACAAGATTTGACTAAATACTTACGCTTTTCTTGGCATTTTGGTGGTGGTTTGTAACATTTTACTTCTCTTTTTGCCTCTTTTGCATGATACTATGAGTTCGAGATGAGGCACTGTCAGCATCCTCTCAGAAGGGGCTGAGAGTAAACATCAACCTCCTACTTGCCAAAAAAAAAAAGAAAGAAAGAAAGAAAGAAAGAAAGAAAGAAAGAAAGAAAGAAAGAAAGAAAGAAAGAAAGAAAGAAAAAGAAATTGAATGATCCCTCACAGGAGGAATCACTGCTGAAAACATTAAAAGAAGGAGCAAACTAACTTGTTCTTCACCGTGAACAGCGCAGAATCTTCTTCTTGTTATAACTGAGGAAGTTATATCTCCTTCGCTACGACCCCTCAGAATTTTTCTGTGGGTGGCCTCGGCAGTGGTCTTTAAACCCTGCTTTTCGTGCGGAGGCAAGATCTTGGATATTGACGAATTTGCGTGCCTGCCTGCCTCTCAGAGGATTGCATTGCACAATCTTGCTTTCATCACCAACTCCCGCACATGAGGCTTAACAGAGTGGCCACATCAGGCTTTGCTCTAGTAAAACTGGTGCCTTCGACGACGATGTTCTGACCACACCCTTCCCCACCGCGTCTGTAATGGTGGTACTTCTAAGGCAGTTTATGGCACCAAGGGGGCTCGTTCACTGCTTCTTCAACAGCAGTGCACCCGAGGCGATTTCCGGTACCGACAGCAATCCACGGAATGGCTGAGTCTCGAAGGACCACTCGCCATCAGCCCCATACTGATTGGTACTGTCAGTTTAAGTAGATGGTTTGCCATCAGTCCCGTCCATGGTTTCTACCTCTGACGGTGTTGCCATTCTCATAGAGGGGGCTTCCAGTCAACCCGTCTACCATCACGGTATTGTCGATTTCAAGGAGATGATACCATCGCCTCTTGATATCGACGATGATGTATACTACCATGATATCTTGGCTTGATACCTAGGCTTGGTACCTAGACTTCATATCTAGTTTTCTTACCTAAGCTTGATGTGTGTGCTTGGTATCTATTCTGAGTGCCTGAGCTTGGCACATTGTCAACACTACCATATGGTCAATTCTTGGTAGTATGATACTGTACAACCATGATACCTGACATTGGTGCGTAGGACTAGTATCTGGACTTGATGCCTCGGCTTGGTGCCTGGCTTTGGTATCTAGCCTTGATACTGACGCTTGATGCCTAGGCTAGATGCCTGGGTGTGATACCTAGACTGGATACCTACGCTGGAACTTAGGGTCTGTGCCTAGACCAGTGAATTCGCTCTGAATCTCCTTCACATGTTGCTCCCCTAGATGTTGTTGGCAACTCCTTCTGACACATCAGTATTGGGCACTTAGATTTTGACCTCAGAACACGAGTTTGTTTTTCTGTTTCATCTTGATACCGATGGTGGTTTTTTGCATCCTCCGTTCAGTACCGTGATTGTTTATGTATCCAGTATAAGTCATCTGTACAGGGAGACAACTCCCTACAGTTAATCGAAGTACTATCTTGGAAAACTGTTTTTCGAGTAGCTATAACCTTGGCAGAAGAGCTGTGGAACTGGCAGCTCTAAGACTCTTGATAACTAGGCTAGAGTCATAATACCTAAGCTGGATACCTAAATTGAATACCTGGGCTTGGTGCCTGGGCTCAGTATCTAGGTTCAATACCTAGGTTTGATACCTAGGCTCGGTACCTAGACTGGTTCCTATGCTCGATACCTAGACCTGGTATCTACGCTTGATACGTATGCTTGATTCCTACGCTCTTCTTATCTTTTGATTCAGCTGGCCTGTTCAGTGGTACTACTGATGATAAATTGGAACAGGGAGAGTGTTGAGTTGTTGCCTACATGACAACAAAGGTAAACAACTCCTCAACAACGCTCCTTGAGAAAATTACCACCTGCAGGTTTAAAAAAGAAAAAGATCAGGATCAACCTAAGAATAGAATTTTTGTCAACCAAAGGACGATACCTTTTCAAACATCAAACCAGAGTAGATACCAATATTGCTCCTGCTTACAATGTTCTTGACATCCTGGTGTCAAAAAAAAAAAAAAAGGAGAGACGGTGGCCCTCACCCTATACTGGGTCTCAAAGGTGTCAACCATTATATACAGAGGAAACTGTTTCGAATAGTAACCTTGATATTGATGATGCCTATGTTGAATAAATTTTAATAGGATATCAGGCTTATTGACTCAGACTGCTCCCCTTTGGTATGAGTACAGTACCAGAGGTATTCACCAAATGCTTGTCAGCAGTGGTAGCTTTCTTACAACAGAAAGGTATCATCCTGCTTCCATATATTGTTATCTATTTCATCATAGCATCATCTGGAAAGTAAATTTAATAATAATGATAATAATAATATAAGGTAACATAAAATATAATAATTGGTTCTTCTTCGTGGTCTCTGTGCCTCACACACTGGGAGTTTTCGCGCATGCACGGTAACATTCGGAAGATTCTAGAGCTAAGCAGCTTGGCGGGAACCCCTCCCCCATGCCGGTACTGAGCATGCCCAGCCCGCCAAGCCAATGGTCTCTCCTCAGTTCTTTTTCGTCCGCCTTAGCGAACGGAAGGTTCTTTGCTTCGCAGCATCTTTGAATTGTGCTTTGATTTGAATTTCGGCTTTTGGACTTGGATTTCGGATATTGGTTATTGGATTTTGGATTGGATTTGGTATTTTCGGCTTTCTTTGAACCTCTCTTCCTTCATGTTTTTCTTCATTCTTCGATCTTCTTTGTCGATCTTCTCCGTGAGTGTTCTTCCCCCGCTTGGACTTTTGCTCTTCTTCTTCGGCTTCTTTCTATGTCTGCCCTCTTCAAGCGTTGTGTTTCGTGTGGGCGTAAGGTCGCTTTCTCCGACTGGCACTCGGAGTGCCTCTTTTGCCTTGGAGAGACCCACAACCTGAGGGCCTGCTCTATTTGCCGGGAGTTCATGGCCCAAACGTTGCAAAACAGGTCATCTCGCCTGAAGTCCCATTGCTGGGAGGAGTCTCTTGAGGGCAAGGGAGCAAGTCGAAGAAGAATCCACCATGTCTTCACGCCCCTCCTCATCGGCACGACCTTCGACCATGCCCTCGTCGGTACCGGCAGCTGCCATACTGATGACAACGATGGTACCGGGCTCGGTACCATCCTCTCGGCCTCTGATATCGGCCCTTCCATGCATCTCGAAGCTCTCCTCGGGTGCGTCGACTTCTAAGGAAGCTCCTGCGGGCCCGCAGGCAGCGACGTCATCAAAGCCGCTAACTGCTGCTCAGCGCAAGCGGCCTCCTTCTCTTGATACATCTAAAGAGAAGGAAAAGAAGAAGAGGAAGAAGGAGAAGCGGGGTTCGCCCTCTAGGAGGATTTGCCCTCCAACACCTCCTCCAACTCAACATCTTGAGGAGGTTGTTGAGGAGATTGGGCCGCCAGATATAATCGAGGTGTCTGAGGAGGACCCGACCGCTGGCATTGTGGCGCTTTCAGGCCCGCCCGTTCTATCTGCTGCAGTAGCTACGCTTGGTCTCCCGGAGGGGATGGACCGCCTGGAACCTGTTCTGGCTTCACCTTGGGCCCCATCTCGCCATCGAGCGACTTTGCGAGACCGTGCCAGGAGGAGTGAGTCTCGTTCCCTGGAACGGCGGGAGAGACATCGATCCCCGCGTCGTCAGGAGGCCTACCCGGAGCAGGCTCTGTCTTGGCCCCCGATAGACTCACCCTTCTCGTCTGCCTCTTATATTGTGAGGTACACCCATGAACACCTCTGGCGTGAGCAACTGGGTTCGTACCGGTCCTATTCGCCGGCATATAGAGACCGGTACCACCCGGACGTGAGGCACTGGCCGCCGTATCACAGGTCGTGGTCTCCATCCCGTGGCAGGTACCATCCGTGATACTGGCGTTCACCTTCACGGACGCCTTCCAGGTCTCCATATTATGAGCGGTCCCGGGAACGTTCGCCTCACTATCAGGCTGTGTCACCGCCGCCCAGAGTCACCGCGACGGTGTCACATCCGGTTTCGGAGGCCCTCCTGATGCAGACCCCGGCTCCGGCATGGACCTCCACCCAGGCCATCCAACATCCAGTGCCTACGGTGCTGTTGATCGTCTCCGCTACACTTTCCCAGCCACCGGCAGCTCCAACGGTACCGCCTACTGCGCCAACGATGGTAACCGTGCCAACAGTCACCTTGTCGTTGCCGACTCAACAGCCATCGGCAGAGAGGTCTCCTTCTCGTTCCTCGCAATCATACGAGACGGAGTCTGAGTCTGAGGAATTGACGCCTGGTTCCCACGAGTCTCCGCCCTTGGCCTTTGGGGACCCCACACCGGATTCGGCACCGGAAGACATTAAACAGTTCTAGGACATCCTTCTCTGTATGGCGAATGCACTCGGGCTGGATGTGTCGGACCTGGTACCATCTGTACAAGACCCAGTGTTCCACTACGTGGACACCCGTCCGCCATCTACAGCACCGCTACCTTTTCTTCTGGTGCTGCAAGAGGTCCTTAAACATCCGTGGACCCAGCCCGCATCTGCACAACCGATCCCGCATCGTCTAGAACACCTATACCGGACACAAAAGAAGGATGTCGAGTTTCTGTTTAACCACCCAGTGCCGAACTCCGGGCATGGTGAAGATACTGCTACAGTTTATTGATATATATATATAAAATAAAGGACAAAGTAAAGGACAAAAATAATTGTAATTGTTGATATATATGATGACAATAATAAGAATTTTAAGCATGACATTCCCTCCTCCAACAGGACAGCTTGCTAGTCTCCCATTTGTGTAATTCACAGAGACCACGAAGAAGGAGGGCAGGTTGCTTATCTGTAACTGTGTTTCTTCGAGTGGTCTTCTGTGAAGTCACACAACTGCACCCGACCTCCCCACATCATGTCCTGCTAGATGGTTAGTTCCCATGCTGCTACTCTAGTGGCGAAGGAACTGACCGTTATACAGGGAGGGGCCTTATATTCCCCAGGAGGATGCGGGAGGGGTCAACTGCCAAAATGTCTACTCCTAGGTTTCGAGAAGGTTCCGAATGCTGTTTCGCGCAGGCGCGTAAACCCATTTGTGTGACTTCACAGACCACTCAAAGAAACACAGTTACAGGTAAGCAACCTGTCCTTCTCATCTTTTTAAGGCGTGCCTGTTTATCTAGATAGGCTAGTTCCTTCATCAGTGAATCGACCCAACTCGTCAACTTAGCAGAGTGCTAACCCTTGCTCTGGTACCTGTGCCAGACTCTACCACCCTCAGTGGAAACAAAAGGGATCAAAACAGCTGCAGAAAGTGCAGGCAGACAGTAGCAGCATCACAGGAAGCAATAATTTACTTGGTTCTTTGCTCCTCTGTTAAACAAAGTGGGGGAATTTGTGCCAACCGACAACCTTCCTCCTCCTACCCCGGTTGCTAAAACTCCTCCATGGTGCATGAGAAGTTTTCCAGGAAGCTACAGAAGAAAGGAGAAGTCTTGGAAAGACCCATGTCACAAACTCTGTTCTATTCACAGAAGCAAATCAGTATCGAAGTCAGTATCTTTATTTGCCAATACATTTCATGTAGAGCTCTCTTTATCAGTAGAAGTTGGGCTCAAAGTTATATTGATTGCACCCTCTTTCTACAATTGATTGTGCCAATGTGTGTCTCTCTTCAAGTTATCTGTTGACTTAGCAGTGACCCCATGAATTTATTGGGGCTTTCTTAGGCAAGGAATACTCAGAGGTGATTTTGCCACTTCCTTCCTCTGAAATATAGCCTACAGCACCTAGTATTCATTGACAGTCTTCCGTCCAAGTACTAACCTGCTTAATATCCAAGGTCAGAGGGGATCGGGTGCCTTTAGGATAATTAGACCATCTCTCTACTGTATATTAGAACAACAAACAAAATAGAAATATTAAAATGCTATAACATGACATTTCAGCTTTTCACATTCTCCAGCTGTTCTGAATCAGGTACGTGGTAGCCAAAACAGCAGGTACATATGGCATTTTAATATTCCAGTTTGTTAGTCACTAGTATATGTTCTCAGTGATTAGAAAGCCTCAGTGGCTTCCTGTACATAGTTTAGACATTTGCACAGCTGTTTGCTCAAGTGTGGAATTTCACCTCCACTATTCTTTCAAAGAAACCCGAGAATATCAATTTAAAGGGCTGTAAAAAAAAAGAACTTTTAACATGTGAGACCACATGAGTCTTCAAGTGAGTCTTACTGTGATTTTAAGTGGCATGGGACAAAAATTCCTCTTCTGTTGTTTTGCAGTCCTATCCTCCTGTTTCTTTGGATTCTTCCCACCATTTTTAAGCCCGAATTTAAATGTACAAAGTGTTGAACCTGTCAAACTTGTGCAATATGTCTCTGAAACAGAACTATGTTTCATTATTTTATGATGTTAAGTTGGTATGTATACGTAACAGGGCATTCTTTGTGGTAGTACCACAACCGTGGAACGCCTTAGCCAAGGAAGTTAACCTCTCTCTTTTTGTATTTATCACTTTTTACACAAAATAACTAGTTCCAACTAACATTTTTGACATAGACATAATCTAAAGTAAAAACACCATGCTAAAGCAATAAATTAAAAAAAACCTGAACACTTACTGACTAAATACTAACATACTAAAACACAAAAGGGCTCTCACCATCCCCAACCAAATGGTAACGAGAAAAAGAAAATAAGGACAGAAAAATAATATTCTACCATTACAGATCCATCTAAACAAACTACTAATAATTGTATCCACAAATTATTGCATTATTTGATTTCTTATTGCTCAAGAAATCATTAATGGGTTCCAATTCTCCAAATAAATCTTCAGTTGGTTTATCCTAGAAAAGTCATTTTAGTTTGGCCATTTAATTCAGCAGCCTTAACTGTCCAGTCTTCTGTTGCTGGAACTTCAGTCCATTTCAGTGTTGCAGTTGTTATTATATAGTAAAGAGGGAGTCCATATTTATAGTCTATATCCTTGCCCAACCGAAACATTTCTGGAGACATTACAACATCTATCTTTAATATTTATTTATTGCATTAACATATACATATTATGTAACATAAACATCTTACACCAATAGCTTTTCACTTTTCTGGCACACAGCCCAAACAGTGCTGTTTCAAATGGTGCTGCACGTAGCTTTAAATGTTTGAAATTGTTCTGCTTTAAAATTGCACATTAGGATTGTTTTTAGATGGCTTTTAAATTTTTTTAAAAGCATTTTAATGTGCTTAAAAATGTTTTATCTTTGTACTGTTGTAATTGCTTTTTGGTTATTGCCTCAGGAGCCCTTGTGGGCTGGGAGGAAATACAGAAATATCTTAAATAAAATTAAAGGACCCTTTAAAGATAAAATTGTTTTAATATTAAAATACATATGTTTCTGTAAAAATAAACTTTCGTCCACCCATGGCACAATGTCCTTTTCATGCTCTCCTCCACCCCTACTTCCCTGGTCTATAATAAAAACAGGATTGGTACTGCAGACAACTGCATGAAAACTCAGGCCATTTCCACACTAGACTGTCATAGCACTATTATTTCACTTTCAAGGCCCCTCCGTAAACTGCAAATCCCAGGATTCCATAGGATGTGGAAGTGGAATAATAGCGCTACAACAGTCTAGTGTGGAAATGGCATCAATATAAAGGAGCAGGAAGGAACAGGGTGATGGTGGAAGAGGAACAGCATAATCTCAAATATACTTATATTCAGGAGTTAAACAGGGCTTATTTCTTATCTGCCTAAGGAAGGGTTAAGCAGCATCCTAACCAGATTTACTATGAAATAAGGACTACTGAACTCAAATTCATTTTTGAATAAATTTGCATCACATAAATATTAAGTGGATAGGTGTACCATATATGGACACTTAGTTGGGATTAGGCAGTGCTAAGTTCAGTAAAACTGCTGATTTCTGAGCAAACAAAGACAGGGCTGTCCTTAAAAAGTACTTTTTTCCCCTACTAATGTAAGGTGTTCATTCCCAAGACACTGACTTTGGGACAAATCAAGGCCATGTCTGAACATAGAAACAATATGACAAAAGTATATTAAATTAAATTTATAATGCATATTTACTTTATATTATATATTATATATATAATGTTATAAATGTAATTAAAGCATTATTGTTGTTCGCTGCCTCGATCCATCTGGAGAGGCGGGATAGAAATAAATTTTATTATTATTATTATTATTATTATTATTATTATTATTATTATTATTTTTATTACTACTACTACTACTACCCCAAAAGGTATTCTTCCCATTTTATAGGTAGAAACTTGAGTCTGAGGCATTGCTTCTTACACATGACTGTTGAATAAGCTAAAAAGCACTATGTTCCATATTCCATCAAAACCACCAGGCTGGATTAAGGATATTTTCATGGCTTCAGTATCAAATCCGCTTTTTCCTCCACCCCCTTGATGTGGACTGCATTACTTGCTGCCTAATTAAGAGATTTGTGGGCACAATTTTAATTTACTATAGTTTTTTCTTGGTAGGCAGCTGTGCCACTCTGCATGTTTATGGACTACAGCTCCCATAATCCCTTAACACTGGCTATGCTTGGTTGGATCTGATAAGTGTCGTAGGGTGAAAATATTTGGAGGGGCACAGCTGCCCACTCTTGCTTTATGTAGTATTTGAAATATCCCTAAGTCATTCAGGAACAGGACCCTATGACTGCAGAAAGGGTGAGGTTTTATGTTTTCCTATAAACGGAGTCCTACTGAAGACAGGGGGCTTTTTTGCCCCAGCCATTAGGTAGCACTACCCAATTTGGTTTCTATTGACTTTTTTTTAATCTTGTGCAACCCAAAATTTAATCCCTAGGTTTGCTTTAAACAATGCTGTTAGTTCTATTGCCTGTACACCATGGAATCATCAATGTGTTTTGCCTAGAATTAGAAACAAATTCAAACTTAACAACTTTTGATTTATATTTTCCAAAATGGGGGAGATGCAGCAATATGTCTTATTGTCTCTACAGCCCTTGATGCAACTTATTAAAATCTAAATAACATCTACAGGAGCCTAATCTGTTTAAATTAGCTTGACTTTCTTAGACTTAAGGTCAAGGCTTTGACTGTGCAGACTTCACTACTTCAACGTGAACTTTCCTCTCCCTCTGCTCATTCCACCACTATCTCCCCACCACAACGAATTTCTGCTCACAGGTTCTAATCAAGGTAAAGCCTAACTGTGGTTTGTGATTTTTTTCCCTTATGGATCAACACTGCCTATTTTGCTTCATTTTTGGAATACGCACCAAAGGCAGATTTTTTTTTTAATATCTAAAAATGCATACATGTGTATCTGTTCTTTCTTAAGGAGTATCTTCCCAGGCTGTTTTAAGCATGCTGTTTTACATCCTGTATTAAAGAAACCTTCTCTGGGTCCTTCGCTTTCAGTTAACTATCGCCGTGTGCCTCTTCTACCATTTCTTTCAAAAATTTTGGAGAGTGCTGCCCTTTCCCAGTTGATGCCATACCTGACTATACATGATTTTTTTAACCCATTTCAATCAGGGTTTTGTACAGGCCATTCCACTGAAAAGGCCTTGAATCATGTAGTGAACACAATTCTAGTGGCTAAGGTGCGGCAATTAACTTCTGTGTTGATCCCGTTAGATCTTTCTGCAGCCTTTGACACTTTGAACCATCACATCTTACTATTGCAGTTGGCATCACTAGGAATAGGAGGGAATGCTCTATCCTGGTTTAAATCCTTCTTGTATGATTGTTTCTTTTCTGTTTCATTCCAGGGACTCATGTCAAAAGCTTTCCCTGTAACGGTAGGAGCGCCACAAGGATCAGTCTTGGGCCCTCTTTTTCATTATATATACTCCCTCTTGGATGTCTTATTTCCGAATCGGGTTTTCAGTATCACGTTTATGCAGATGACACTCAGATTTTTCAGAGTTTCAAATCAATTGATGCCACTGTGTGGAAGTCAGTGATGTCGTGTGTTTTTTCTTGGTGGGCAACTGTGCCAGTCTGTCGTGTGTTTCTTCATGGATGACCGCTCACCATCTTAAGCTGAACATGGACAAAACAGAGATCTTGGTGTTTCAGTCTGATCATCCAGCAGCCCCTCTCTCACGTCCCCCCCTGGATTTACAAGGTCACACAGTGGCTCCCATCGCAGTTACCAGGAACCTTGGAGTCCTGCTGGATGACTGCCTATCTCTACATCCCTTTATCGGGGCTACAGCAAAGGCGTGTACCTTCCATCTTTTGAACATCCACAGGATCCGGAGGTTCCTAATGTAGAGACTGCCCATCTGCTTGTTCAGCCCTTGGTTATCTCATGCCTGGATTATTGTAACAGTTTACTGGCAGGTTTGCCTTCCTGCTCCCTTCTTCCTCTGATTTTAATTCAGAACAATGTTGTCCAGGTTGTTTTAAATCTGCTGAAATATTCACCTGTTTCTTCTCCCCATAGATCCCTTCACTGGCTACCAGTTTGGGCCAGGGCCTGCTTCAAATTTTTAGTCGTGGTATTTAAAGCTTTGCATTCTAACCTCCCTCAGTACCTCACAGCTTGGCTAGTATGGTATGTTCCATTCAGGAATTTGAGATCTGCAGGTAAAGGATTATTGTCTGTTCCACCAACACGTACAGCTCTGCCAAGGCTGTGAGCCTTTCAAGATCTGGCTGTGCATTTGTGGAACAGTCTTCCATCCAAAACCTCCAGCTGGAGGAGGATCTCACCCATTTTTGTAAACAGTTGAAGACCTTCCTCTTTGACCCACCATCTTAAGCCACTGAGTTGTGTTTAAAGTGCTGAGATGGGTCGTGGCTGGTGGGATGTTGGGAATTTTATTCCATCTATTGTTGTGGTGTTGTTTTATTGTCTTTGTCCCTGATTGTGTATGTGATGTTCCACCCTCTGGTGTAAAGGGCATTATAAGTAAACATTATTATTATTTCCATTACCCTTGTGAAAAAAACACAGCTTCTAAAATAAAAAGTAAAGCAATCATTAACAAAATAGCTTAGGCTTTGTGCCAACAGGCAGAAGGAGCAAATAAACCCTGCATTTCTTCCACTCATTCAGTCTCTTCATAATTCTATCCCCACCCATTTTTTTTTTAAAGTCACTTCACGTTAGGCCAAACAGGGATCACTTTTCTGACAGCATAGTAAGAAAATGCAAAAAACTTCTACCTTGAAATATAGCATATGTATTTCTTGGAGTTGATCTAGCAGAAACTACTTATTACCTGGGTGTCTTACCAAACCAAATGCCAATCATCCCTTCATTCTAGAGACAGAATGATAGTTTGGAAAGTGTTTTTGTCCAGGGACATGGGCAAAATTCTGATGAAACCAGAAAAAGAACAATTTATGGAGGCATTCTGGAGTTTCCAGTTCTGTGCTGCTTAACAACGTGTTCTGTACTGCAGAGCAGTGTCACATAACAGGTGAAGGAGGAGAGGTCCCACCCTCGGATTTAGTTTCAGTTTTTTCACCAGTCATCCAAGGGGCCTCAGAGAGGAGTTTGCTAGGGGAAAAAAACAAAAAAGAAGGAAAGAGAAGAAACAAGATAAAGTGAAAGAGGTAGGAATCCCCTGGGGTTAAACCCACAATCTCGGTAATTCAGCTGAAACTAAATCTGTTGGCTCATTTTTCTTCTGGGACTTTGCCCGGGTCTCCTTGGTGCTCACTGACTGTTACTCCCAGCCTGTGAGTCAGGACTCAGTTATAAACCAATTGGCTGTGTGCAAGTCCACAGAAACAGCCTCTTTGGAAGAAGGATAATCTAGAAGAAACAACACACCAAAACCAGGTGCAGGTACATTGAAGGGTAATTTTCACAAAGAATACAACTTTCTCAGAAACTATTCCTTTTCTTCCTTTCTTTCTTCCTTCCTTCCTTCTTTTTGGTAACTTCAACATTTTTTCAAGTTTCTTTGTATGTTTTACTTAAGAGTTGCCAGAGTGCAAACCGAAGAGGGCTTCTGTGCCTTTAATAGCTGTGCAGAAAAAGGAATTTCAGCCGGTGTTGCTTAGCAGGTAATGAGGAACACTTGCTGAAATTCCCTTTTCTGCACAGCCATTAAAGGCACAGAAGCCCTCTCAAGTTCTCACTCTGGCAACCCTACTGCACAGTTAGTATCTACAAATGCAATTTTTTACTCCCTGAATTGTCAGGGTTAAACAAATGATTGGCATGAGGTCTTTATTCTCTGAGGCTTGCAACCTTGACTCTAAACATCACAGGCACAGATCCTATTGAGTGATATAGTTTACTTCCGGGTAAGCCTATTAGGATTACAATGGTGCTTTTAAAAAAAATCTTACGTTCAGTTGTACCCTAAAGCTACACTCAAGGCTTTTTTCAGTTCCTGGTTAGATAATAGATCTGGTGCTCTCACCACAGACTGTTGCTGTCACAAATAGGAAACACTGTAAAAGTCTAATAGACTACTGTGGCACAAACTGCTTCCTGTCTTTGCCACAGCTAACAGGGCAGCCCCTCTGGAAGCTTTTGCCACTAATGTCCTGCACGGGGATAGTAAAGGGAGCATGATGAATGTTTGGCTCAAATAAGTTTCTACCAGCTAAGGGGTGCCAGCTCAGAGAGTGGAGATGAGGTGAAGGCAGCAGGCAATGATTAAATTGAGTCACAGGTACAAATATTTTCTTGGCACAACAGCCAACACTGCTATGTCCCCATTTTTGACTGGTCTCATGAAGCACCAATTTCTTGTTCCTGCCCCATAAGTAAAATTCTTCGTTCATGTTTAGAATATGAAGCATCATTCATTTGGGTCCCATAAATAGAAAAAAAAAGGATACAAATCTAATATATAAAAATCAAAGCTTGTCTGTGTCAGGTGGAGACCTCGTACAATTAGCTGCCTAAGAAGATTCTATGGAATCCTGGGGTTTGCAGTTTAAGGAGGGGCCTTTAGAATTCTTATGGGTCTCAGTCAACTGTGTCTCTCTTGAATAGGCCTGTTACTATGGAGACAAGGCCTAGCAGCAAGGTGGAGGGCAGAGTATACCCTCAGGAACCCAACTTCTCTATGTTAATAACTCCCAATATGGATTGGATTGGAGAATATGGGGAAAAGTTACAAGTACTGGACAAGACAGTTTGGGCAATTAGAGACACAGGATCTCAAATCTTTCTAACAAGTACCAACTATGAGAAAATAAAATCCCGGGCAATGTCGGGTATATACGCTAGTTAATTGTAAAAATTAAAATAGACACGCATCAAAATTCTCTGTTGTTCTTTCACCTGCTCCAGCAGAAAGGCCACAGCAGAAAGTTTACATGGGAAGAAATATAACTTGAGTTTTAAACTAATGTAATGTTCCTAGCAGCACCTTAGGCTTGCTGTGAATTAAAATGGGGGTGGGCAGAACACAAAGAAAGTAACATGCACCCCAGAATCCTCCGTTCTTGAGCGACCTCAGTCTGCTACTAGCAACAAAAACCCACAGCCGAGCTCCACGTCCTCTACGGTCCACTCACACACCCCACCTCCCCTGCCGGAAAAAGGTAGGTGCGTCCGGACCTCAGCGGATATGGGGCGTGACCACGTCTCCTTAAAAAAAGCCGCCAGAGACCTTCCTGCTCGGCTCAGAATCACCATACTTTTGATTCGGATTCTCACTTCACCCCCCTACCCTTTTCCTATTGGCCAGAGACGCAGTGAGAAAGACGGGAGAGACGGGGGGGGGAGGGCTCCTCTGATTCCCGATTGGCTGAGGACGGCAGCAGTGAATTATTTCACGAGCGAGGTTGAAAGAAGGCGCCGCGCTAACCACGCCCCCTCGCCGTGTCTCATTTGCATGTCCGGCGGACACGCCCCTCCCGGAGGTATCCAGGAAGGCGAGGCGGCGGCGGCGGCGCTGCTGCTGCTGCTGCTCGAGGTGGAGCCGAGGCGCCTCGGCCGAGCCGAGGGGATATTGTAGGGTAAGCGGTAGGGTCTTATGCGCTCTGTTTGGGGGTGCGCGCGGGGCCTGGCCGGAGAAAACGGGGCTGCGGCTGCACGTAAGAGGGGTTTGGCCGCGATGGGGGGGGTGGCAGCTAGGTAAGAAGGCTTGGCCGGGGAGAGAGGTGGGGTGGGAAGGGGGGGGGAGGGAGGGAGGGAGAAGAGCCTGGGAGCCTGGGCGGATGAGGGGGTGGAGTGAAAGGCTCGTCTCCGTGCTGGAAGGTAAGTTTGCGGCCGGACTCCGCTGAGGTGGGGGGAGAGGGGTCGAGCGCCAGTGCGGGGTGCTGCTTTTCTGAGCTTTGAGCTTTGTTTACCGGGGAGGGGGTTAGAAACCAGAGGAGGACGGGGGGGGTGTAAAGGAGGAGCAGCTCCTGGGCAAGGCCGAGGGAGGGGGTGGGAACCTGTCCTGGGTGGCTTTGCGGTCGCCTGGGGTGAGCGGAGGGGAAGAGAGGGGCTCCCAAAAGGTGGCAGCCCCGCCTGTTGTTATCTGATCGGGACAGTGGGGGCGGCTGGATTCTCGAGTTACGGGTGGGAAGTTTGGATCTGTCGGAAATACGGGTTCTCTGATTTGATGGGGCTTTGCTAAAGCTGAAGGTTGGTTAACATGGGGGGGGGGTGTCTGCCATTGTGGGCTTGAATTCTCTTGCTTGTGTTAAGGGAACAAATTTTGGGTGTCGGGTTTCCGGGTGTGGTGCAGTCTTTTTGATGCTTTTCTTAGCCTTGCTTTGCAGTGTTGCGTGTAACTGGTGGTAGTTCGGAAAGGTTTGTTCCTCTCTCCCTAATGATAGTTTTTGTTTGTACAGGTGCTAGGATGACCTGAAAGGCTAGGCTATAAATCCCGGTCCCATTACTATTATATGCTTCAGGTTGCGCTTTTATTTGATGTCACCTTGTGAGTTGACAAAACAGTGCCTGCTTTTCATTGGCTTTTCTTTAAAGGGCAGGATAACGTGCTGGTAGGAGAGTGCTTTCCTTTGTAGACTTGACTGAATGAAATAAATGTTTGACAGAAAGCAGGAAATGATCTAAGCACGAGCCAGAGATCTGAGGGTTAATTTATAAGATCCAGTACTCTGGGATGTTTAGGAATATCTTTCGTCACAAATGTTCTTGGTAGAAAGCTTTCCTGAGTTGAGTAGCTTTTCTTTATGGGGATGAATATTCCTCACAGGCTGAACCAAGTTTTGGCCTGAATCAGAGCCTGAGAAAAGTTGTCTTTGGACTACAGCACCTGGAATCCTCCGGGCAATATTGTCAATAGTCATGCTGGATAAAGAATTTGGGTCGTTGTGATACAAAAAGTAACTTTTCCCAGGAAGCTTTGCTTAAGTTGGTTTGATGTAATGAATGCCCCTGCTGATAAGCCTGAGGCAAACTGAAACCTATATGCAATCTTTAGCAATATGAATTGACAGAACTCCCTGGCTAATAAAGGGGCTTGTCTTGTTGAGTTTCGACTACTGAAAATGGCCTTGCTGTATCCCCTGAGGCAAAGCAAAGCGGGAAGTTAACAAGCTAACAAAATTCCACAGCTACAGGCTTCTAAACTCCTTTCCTGCTTTTTGTCTTATTTGGAGTTTGATCTCCCAAGTTACGGCTTCTAGAGCAAGCTGGATTCTTCAGACAATAAAGGACTGTTGGCTCTCGCAACTGAACTAGTGACTTTGTTGGAGGAAGGGAAACAAATTACCAAGTTCTCGTTGGCTCTGGCCTGTTTAGGTGGAAACGAGAACCTTTTGAAATACTTCACCTTACTGTTGAATAAATCTCTTTGAATGTGTCTTATTAATAGTCTTTCACCAGGTTTTCATTTCCAGGCTCAGACAATGGTACATTATTGTAGATAAATGGCTTGCTTCCCGTGCCCTTCACCTCTACCTGTGCTGTAGTGCAAATTGTCATCATCTTTGCCTTTGAGGGAGAACAGGTACCCATGCAATCAAGCCTTCTCCAGTCACAGGGCTGGAGGCTGTGCAGCCCCCTTGATGAACCTAGATTGCAACTCCAAGCATCCCTATCCAATTCGTCCAGTAGCGATTAATGCTGGGAGTTCAGCAGCATATAGGGAGCTACAAAATTCCCATCCTCATCCAACTAGATACCTTACAGAGGTGTTGAACTACAAATCCCATGCTGACTGGGCTAGGATGGTAGTGATAGTCAAATGCATCTGGAAGACACTGGGTTAGGGAAAGCTGGTATATAGGTTGTGCATGTTCTCCCTTGATGAAACTGGTATCCACAGGAGGTTCCTTGATGCTGCTTACCTGCTACTGATGGTGGAATTGGCATTATTATGAAAAGCCCATGTGGCTACTCATTTAACACACATCAAGCATGTCTTGTATTTTAGAATTTTCTACATAATCAAACTTTGTGATGCAAAAAGTTCACCTTGTATTGTTGGCAGCACTCTGCAAATATCTTTCATCTTTCTGCCTACCTTCCCTTCCACATACACGCGCGCACACAGATACACAGAGATGTTGCTGCTGTAGCAGACAAAGGAGCAGCTGTCTGGTTATTCCATGCAACATGTGGATTTTACCTCATAGGATGGGTGACCCTTATATAGGGGTTGGTCTCTGTGTCAAAAACTATAACGTCTGGTTTCTCCCTTAGGCCAGAGTCCAGAGTGTGCATGATTTCTGAGCACTGTGTTCCCCTCTTCTATATGGAGCTCTTCTATATGGAGCGTTAATGCTTCATATAGTTTATTGTTAGGGTTTGCTACTGCTTAGTTTTAGCAGTATTAGTGTGTCAGGTGCTTATAGATTATTCCCTGGTGGGCACACAGTTAAAATAATAAGACTAACTTCTGAATAAAGAGGTTTAGAATTAGAGTGTGGGGCCGATGATCCATGTTTATGATTCTACCTGGCTCGCACCCATAGCATGATGGTTACTGTTGGTACATCACCCAATGTAAATAGAAGTACTTCCTACAATCTTGCTTCCCCACAGGTTTTAATGGGAGAAGTGGTGTAACACCAGTGAAGGGCAGCCACTTTTTCTTTCTCAGTATCCTCTGAGTACCATTTGTTAATAAAATTTTCTCTGATGCTAAAAACTACTGTGATGGTTGGCTTATGAAGAATTAATGCAGAAGCTTTAACATTAGTGAGTGCTGTACGTTTTTAAAATAGTTGTATTTGAAAGCTTAATGGTTAAAATTTATGTATTTGAATACTTTCACACAAGTCGGATGATGAAAAATCCTTATTTTCCTTTGTACGATTGTGGGAATGTTCTCATGTGACACATGCTAATCTGCTTTTCTAATCTGGATTAGAAAAGCAGTATTGTGGAGTATTCTCACAATATATACAATGTATGCTGAGATTACTCCTAGCTGATTGAAGGTTCTAGTTTACAATGGGAAATGGAAAATATTCCTGCATTATGTCTATTTAACAGTAAGTAGCATGTTTCTTTGCATTGGTTCTTACCTTCTAACTTTGCCATGTATTCACTTTGTGGTGTTAATGTGTGGCATAACTTCCCTGGTTTAAAATGGTTTGCTGCAGAATTATTTGCGGTGTCATTTTTACTGGTGTCATCTATATCCCAGTTATAGATGTAGACATTAGCCTCTGGCAGAGAAATGGCCTAGTAATGTTTTATGAAGAAGAAAACTATTAATACGTGTCACTGTTTTAAAAGGCATACATAACTGTAAATTTAGTAGTAAACTGTGAAATTTATTATTGCCTTCCCCCACAGTTTATGGGCATCTCAGAATGTCACTGGTGAAAAGACCTTTTGGGTTTTAAGCTAATTTCGCTTTTTGTGGACTACACATGTCTCTTCTGTCTGGTGGTATGTTTTATTTGAGCCTAAATCTGTTTCCAGGTCGTAGCTCATGGGTTCATTAAACAGCTTTGAGCAGGGAATACTTCATTAGCCTTTAAACACAAAATTGGTTTGATTACAAGTGCTCTGTGCAGTTGTGAGGTCAGAAGAGTTTTAAAATACTTCACAAAGTTGATACACAACTGAGTAGTGCTTTATTTTTGTCAACCTATTTAATTTTAAATAATTATTCAATAGTTTCTAAAAATAGTGGAACATTTTAATAAAATCATGAGCAAAGTCTAAGAGATTGCTTCCGTGCCTAGTGTCTTCTCTGCCTTCTGTTCTCTCTGGCTCAAAAAATTTAGAGAGTTTTCCAATAAGAACCTAAATACCCTTATTGGTACCAAGCACAAGATGTTGTCTGATCTTGGAAGCTAAGCAGGCTCAGGTTTGGATGGGAGACCACCAGTGAATACCAGGTCCTTTTGTTGCTGTGTGCCTTGAAGTCATTTCTGACTTATGGGAACCATAAGGTGAAGCTGTAACGGGGTTTTTTGGGGCTGAGAGTGTGTGATGTGCCCAACGTCACCCTGTGGGTTTCCATGGCTGAATGGGGAGGAGAACCCTGGTCTTTAGGATTGTAGTCCAGCATTCAAACCAGTGCACCATTTTTGTTGTTTTTTTAAGGTATAAGGCAAAAAACTATTTGACTTTTTCTTATAGATCTGTATTCGCTGAATCTACGCTGTCAGTGACATGGTTTACTATACAATTTCATGAAAATGATGTATTTTTTCTTTTTTCATTCAATTCTTTGTTTTTCAATGTATACTTTTTCTATCCTTTTTATTTAGTAGAAACTACTTAAAAGAACACTGCTGAATATTCCTTTACTAAGAAAACTCTATGAAATTCATGACGTCACCATGACTCAAGAGGTGACTTGAAGGCACATAACACGCAGAGAGAGTTTCCCAGCCCTCTAAAATAGGTCTTTAGGACATGGGGAGGAGACTGCATGTGGGAGAGGGGGTTACCTATTCTGGAGGAACCAGTGCAGTAGGATCAAATGGAAAAACACTATTGCCTCCTTACTGATAACCTGCTGGCTGCCTTAGCAATTTTGTCATGTTTGTTCATAAATACATTTCTGATAGTTGGAATGGTCTAATTGATTGATTAGTCTGAATAACTAAGGCCTTATTAGAATACTAGCGTTGCCGGGGGTTTTATTTTCTCATAGGTGGTACTTGTTAGAAAGATTTGAGATCCTGTGTCTCTAATTCCCCAAATTGTCTTGTCCAGTACCTGTAACTTTTCTCCATATTCCCCAATTCAATCTGTATTCAGAGTTATTAACAGAGAGGTTGGGTTCCTGAGGGAATATACTGCCTCCCTTCTTGCTGCTAGGTCTCATCTCCATAGCAACCGGCCTATTCAAGAGAGACACAGTTGACTGAGGCCCAAGAGCTCTCTGGGTGAAAATTCTAAAAGCCCTTCCCTAAACTGCAAATCCCAGGGTTCCATAGAATCTTCCTAGGCAGCCAATCATATTAAGTCCTCGCCTGACACAGCCAATCATATGGGGTCTTTGCCTGACACAGACAAACAAACTTTGACTTTTATATATTAGTTTGGTAGCTAGAGTTGATCCAAGATGGAACTAATTTTGTTTTGAATATATTAACCACGTGGGATACAAAGGTCAATATAATTGCTGGCACATTATTGAGACTTGCAAAAATTGACTGTCCACAACTGTAAAAATCAGCTGGCATCATATCTTTCATTTTCTGCATCTGTGATGGATAAAGAAAGAATCATTGTCTTTCTGTTAGGCTATTACAAATTGAGCGTATAAGTGATGAGTGGAAAATAATCTTGGTGCCATTCGTAGGGCTACAGAAACTGTCTTTGTTCTGAATCTAAAGGCCACAGAAACTATCCTTCTGAAGTCTAGGAACAGTCTTTCAATCTGTGTTCGGCAACAAGAATTACATTGCAAATGTCACTTATGTTCCATCTTTTTCATTTACATTTGTTTTCTAATATCCTTCTGTGTGCAAGTGCCCATGAGCACCAGGTCCACATTTTAAAATGGCTTGTGTACAGAAGAATTCAGCACCTAATAATCTACTTCTGGTGGCATAGTTTGGTCTTGGCCTTTGTATATTTTCTGTCATTACCTTGATAATACTTATTTGTAACTGCTGATCATCTCTTTTTCATGTCTGTTTTGAACTCCTAGCCTGCTTGCTTGATGCTGTGTATATTCCATTCAGTGCAGGTTAACTAGAGGGTTTTTGAGATGTAACTTATATATTGGCAGGCTAGCAGGCAACTTTTGAAAGCACCTCATTTGGATTCGTTATTGTCGGGTGATTATTTGTTTCCCACAAAGGTTGCTTTGGTGTTATCTCAGATTCTTAAGTCTACTGTTGAGCTCTTCAAACCCCAATCTAGTTTTAAAACTCAGGCCTCAAATGTAAAACTGATACTTGAATATTCTGTAAATATTTGGATTACTATTCATTTTAGTATTTGTGAATACACAGTTCCTTGTTATTTCAGAATTTTCAGGCCAGATCATAGCCTTTGAAACTTGAATGGCTGTTCTGTGTTTAAATAAAAAGTGTGACCTGCCAAAACTGTTTTCACATAGTGGAGATGTTTCTTGTCTTCTGCAAGGAGGAGGAAAAGAGCCCTGTATAATCATATTATCTTTTAGCCTAATCCTAAGTAACTTACTCAGGAGTAAGTCCTAATGGTTTGATGAGATTTGCCATTTAGTACCTCCATGTTTAAAACTACAGCCTTATTTTTCCAACCTTGGCTGTGAACAGAAGCATTACGAGCCCTTCTAGAGCAGCCTTCTTCAATTTTCCACCCTCCAAGTATATTGGACTACAACATCCATCACCATAGTCAGCGTGATTATTCACCATGCCAGATGTGGATGATAGGAGTAATAACCCAAGGCACAAAGAAAGTGCCAGTTTGGGGAAGGCTTACCTCAGTAATCTGCCTAATGTGGTCAAGAATAATGTTCAGAGTCTGCACTCCTGATAAATAGATACATAGATGATTCTTAATGTAGATTTGCTTGCAGATGTAAAATTAAACTGATTTAAAGCCATTTTAGAGAGAGTATTCAAATTGACTTAGGCAAATTTATTTTTCAAAAGCTACATTCTGAATTACTGACAGCATGCTATACTTTAAAATGTGTGCAGCAATTTTGTTTGTATTCTAGTTACAATAATTAGAGGTTTTATCTTGTCATTGTGCACTGATTTTCTTTGTATTTTCAGTCAGTGTATTATTGATACTCTTGTCAAATGTAGGTTTAGCCTTTTCAGTTAACAGGCAGAAGACACATAACTAAAGCACATGGGGAACAAAGGTTTGTAAGGGACTACTAAATGTGGAGGCATGCTGCCCTTCAGCCCTGTAATTGTAGAGAACTTCCTTTTTAAGAATAATTAATCTTGCCTGGTTTTGGTTAAGTATTTGGGAAGGTGACTTAGAATAAGCAGGTGGGTAACAAATGAGACAGAGTAAGTATTCTCAAACATACTGCCTTTGCAGGCACAGGAGAACACTTGCAAATTGGAGAGTCTCAAATATTGACCCTGTACAACTGGAAAACGTAGTTTGAGGGAAAGAGTGCTTTAAAGCTATAGAATGAAAGTCTTGGCTTATCTGACGAGAACTGAACTGTGACATAGATTGCAGATTTCTTATATGCATCTACTTTCAGAAGAATGCAGCTGCACGGAGAGACATCACAGTGAAGTTTCTTGGCTTTCTGTAGCCTGTTTGTCTCAACGCAGCGTAGGCCTCTTTCAGTCCACAGGCTTCCTCACCAGACCAAATGTGAATGATTCTCTGGTGACTATACCACAGACATGGCAACAGGGCCATCCGTGGCTTACCTTCCCTTGTACAAGTAATGGCAGTGTGCCACTTTACTATATATGCTAATTGCTTGTACAGCAGAGGTTTTTTTACATTGATCTTTATATTTTAAACATTTTTAAAATGTTGGTGGATTAAATTTTAAAAATTTTTCATAGCCTTATTCACTTAATGTTTCTAAATGTTTGTATGCTACGTTGTTTTGGTTGTAGTTGGCTTCTAACTTGTACAGTAAGCTTCTTTGGGTCCCGTATAGGGTGGGATGATAGGATATAAAACATATAGACAGATGAAATGCTGTACCTCTCTGATGACATACATGGTTGAAAGCAATCAGTTTAAGGATCTGCACCTCCCATACTTCAGCAACTGTTTGAAATGTCATCTAGGGTCGGTTGCTGTGTGACCTGCGTGCCATTGCCGCAGAGCCCCTTGGTTCTGCTTGCCAATTCTTGTCAGAAATCTTGGGAAATATTGCAGTCCACATGTTGGGTGTCAGTGTGTTCCGCTACATGGCTAGAAGTGTCTTCCAAGTTGTGAGGACTGTTTGTAGGCACTGGTAGGATTAGCAAGAAAGTTCTAGGCATCTTGAAGACAAGTGACATATACTGCCGGACCTTTTCTGCGTAATCCTCTAGAAGCAGAAGATGTGAGGGAAGGGAGCCCCTTTCAACTCAGAAATTGCTTTTTAATTTAAAAAGCAACATAAATTTGTTTGTGGTTTGATTCCAAAAGACCTGATAATTCAGTTTTTTGTGCCCCACCCCCCGCCCCCCATGATGAGGAAGGCATTTGCTTTGTGCCCTCAGTTCATTTTGGACTTCTGGTGTCCTTAAGGATGGAGTTTTCTTGAAAAGATTTATTCCAGGGAGATTTGTCATTGCCTTGTCATTGCCAGTGGAGACTGAGAGAGTTTGACTTGCCCGAGGTCACCCAGCAGGCTCATGGCTGAGCAGGGATTTGAACCCTGGTGTCTCAAAGTTCCAGGTCAGCACTCAGACCACTACACCACACTGGTTGTCAGTATGGAGAAGATATCCTTTCAAATAAATGTGAATCTTTTAAGTGAGATTCTGAATCAAAACAAAAAGAGCGTCTTTGCAATCGAATGGATTTCTCTTCAAATGCTGTCTGGCATCCCTACTCTTTGGCTAACCTATTTGGGAAAAAAAAGAATTTCTTGAAATCTTTTCTTAAAAAACATACTGCTGTGTCATATTCCAGCATATACTATTATCGTGACATGGCTTGCAATCGCCTGTATGGAGGCCAGGGCTGGTCCATCACAGTATTACTTTTCCAAGTAAACTTGTAGAAGTACTGTACTTAAATTGTTGGACTTGATTAGACTTAATCACGACCCCAGTGTTGTAAATCCCTTTAATCAAAATAATATTGAAGTGCTTGCATTTCTGCATTATGAGAGGAGGCCTCAGAAAAAAGCACTCAGCTGTACTAATTCTGTGATGATTCAAGGCTTGCCTGCCCATTGTTGTCATCAGAGTGAAATTATATGTCTCTTTTAAATTAATGACCACTTCAGTTTTTCTCCTGTGTATTTGGATTTTATGCAGTGCTTCAGATAGTTAAATCACAGGGGACACACTTCCACCGAAGATTGTTCTAAGGATAACTTGCTTTGCAAAGTAAAACCTGTGAAAATAACTAAAGTAAAAAATATAAGACGTGATAACCTTTATCACAAAAATAATAACAAAAATGCAATATATGGACTGCTAACTGAGAGCGAGTATGGTGTAGTAGTTTGAGCATTGGGTTACAAGACCAGGGTTCAACTCCCCACTTGGCCGTGGAAAGCCACTGGGTGACCTTGGGTGTGCCACGCACTCTCAGCCCCGGAAAACCTCATGATAGGTACATCTTAAAGTTGCCTTAAGTCAGAAACAACTTGCAGGCATACAACAACAAACTAGCATAAACTTAGTAAAATGTCAACCTGTGGTTAATCCCAAAGGGCTGGCTGTGTTTATATTTTGCAGTTGGAAAGAACTGTTGTTTGATTGTGGACCCAGTGAAGCTTATTCCACAATGTCTGTGGAATATGCAGCATGCCCTTCTTTGTTTCAGCCTGGTATCTGATAAGATTACCTTTTACTATACATACTCAGACATTAAATTATTTCTTGCAGACCCTCCTTGGTGTGCCCTCACCCACACGACCTGGGTGTTAGGAGAAGGTCTTAGTAAAAGTGTCCTAGATCTAGAAGAGTGGTGGGGAATCTTTGGCCCTCCAACTAGTTTGGATTTCAAGTCCACCAATTGCATATCATTGCCCATTTTCAGAGTCATTGATGGCAACTGTAAGGTTAAACATGTGGAGTACCAAAGGTTCCCTACCTTGCATCTAAAGTGTCCTTGGTCAGAACACTTTTTTTTTGGCCCGTTATTGGTGTCTTCCCAGCAGTGAGTGAAGGCCTTTATTTGCTCAGGGCTTCCAAAAGTATTTAGATCTTGTCTTTAACTCTGATCTTTACTGTTCTGCTAGCTTTCATGGTTTTATTGTTTTATTGAGGTAGTTTTAAAACTTGTAAGATATTCAGAGAGTTCTAACTGAAAAGTAGAATAGTCTGTGAAAAAGTACAATATTTTACTTAACTCCACATAATGAACATTAGAGCAGTGGGTTCGTCAGGACGTGGTGACACAATTTAGGGAATGTCTGATTTTTAGAACTTCCCACCAGGCTTTCAGCTCAGTAAAATGAGATCGCTTTGCATCTTATAACACCTTGGGGATGTGTAAAACTTCTTCTGGAGTGGGAATGCTTGCCTTCCTGTGAATCTGGGAGGTTTGCAGGGCCCTCCTGTCTCTGAGGTGTGTCTATACTAAAAACCGTCTGTGTCTTTGCAGAAGTTGGAATACACTGAAGCTGCTCTGATGCACACTGGATTTAGTGTAAACAAAAATTATGTGATAAGATATTAACAGTGTATGCATGCCTACACAAATATGACCCACGTTGACTTCAATGAAACTTACAGTTAAATCAGCGCTTTCATTTTACAGTTGTCTTTTTAAAAATATCTCATTATTGCCATTTGCAGACATCTTTTTTCTTATCTCGTTATCCTTGCTGTTACATGTTTTATGACAGTTTGATTTTTTCTTTCATTTTGGAATTTTTGCATCCAGTTCCAATCAGTAGGTTAAGTCTTGTCTTTTGCTGGGCTTAGACAGACTCCTCTCTATCATGCATGTGTTTACCTGCTTATCTACATTTAGTCACCCACCCATGCCCTTTTAACAGCTCTTAAAGACCACCGTTAAGATCTACGCTTGTTACCCTATCCCCATGCTAGGACATTTTGCATTTGAGCTTTGCATTCCTCCTCTCCCTCCTTCCTTCCCTCTCTCCCTGTGTATGGATGCTTGCCTGCTGAGGCTGCAGTAAAGAGGTTTGCTGTTGTTCACAAAAGTTTGTACTGAAATAATGCATTAGGCTTATAGGTACCACAGGTTTCTTTTTTCCTTCCCTCTATATGGCTGTGTTTGAAAATTGCTATATGTGTCTACCTAAATATCATTCACGTTGGCTTCAGGTTGACTTACTCTGAAGTAGCGGGAGTACAGTTTAGTGTGACTAATGAGTGAGTGTACGTGTTTTCCTTTTCCTGACAATATGTAAAGGCTATTTACTATTAACGATAGGCTTTTTGGTTTTTTTGGGAACCATGTTTTGGAGAGAGGTGTGTGTCATGTTTAGGAAATGTCGTTATAAACTAGAAAAAGAAAGCTGGGTGTAGAACAGGAGAATTTAGTTCTGTGGTGCTCTCATATTTGAAGGTAATATGATTTCAAAAGATTGGGACAGATTTATTAGCTGCTTAAAAAGACTCCATCTCTCCTTTGTCTGTTTGCAAAAGTGAAGGCAGAGGGTAATCTTATCAATTGTGATTAGGAGATTCTCCTTGTTTTTATTTGCTCTTCATTCCTACCCCTGCCCCCCACCTTTTGGCCTGGGCTTCTGCAGTAATTCTTGATAAAGACTCTTACTACAGACTCTGTCACTCTATCAAAATAAAATGCAACAACTAGCTTTGGGTGTTTTTTGCTTTGGCCTTCCATTTGTATATCTCTACTCAGATTACTAAGGAGGGCGCAAAATGAACTGTGAAGTTCAGAGGCTCATGGATACCAATCCAGTTTGATGTGCGAGCTCTGGGGAGGCAGTAGGTGCAAAATCACAGTAAATTAGGCCATGCTTTCCTGCTAGGACAGTGCTAGAGGCTTACTTCCAACTGGCAGCCCCTCTGGTGATGCACACACTGAATATATGTTCTACCAATTTTGGTTCTGATGGCTGTGACAAGATCAGCGTGTGTGGGCAGTGCAGAGCCCAAAGAAATGTTTTGCGTTTGTCCATTGGCTCCCTGGTTGTTGGGAGAACATGCCATCTGGAAGTGGCATTAAAGGGTGTTATTCTAATTCCTTTTGATGCATATAAGTCATCTCAGTGCACGGTGGGTGTTTTTCTTCATTGCATGTTCACTGCATGTATGTTACATGCTGTTTTTATTCATTGAATGTAAATGTCCGTTTCCCTCTAAGAGCTCAGGGCCATGTTAGCATTATTTGGGCTTCTTTCCCCACTGTATTCGCACAACAGCCCTATGAAGTTGGCTGCAGTGAAGAAGAGACACTAGCTCAAGATTGTTGAGCGAGAGTATAATTGCTGAGTGGGGGGATTTGAAAATTGCTGGGTCCCAAATCCAAAATAGCTTGATTTCTGAAATATCTAGTGTGATGCAATCTCTAATGAGCCTTTCTCAACCTTTCTACCTGGAGGAACTCTTGAAATAACTTCTACGTCTGAGCGAAGCCCTGCATAAAAATTATTATATCTGCAACTCAAAACTCGGTGTTTTTGCTTTTTTCAATGATGATCTCCTGCAGAACCCCTAGCGACTTTTCACAGAACCCAAGGTTGAGAAACTCTGCCCTCAACTATGTACAGCGTCTATGGGTTTCAGCGTTTATGGGTTACGACCAAGCCTCTGCAGAATAACAATAGCAACAACAGTTTCAGTGTCCTCCTGGAATAGAAAGATTCTCCATTTTCTGTGGTTATCAGTAGATACACAAAGAACTTCTGTAGCAGATCATAGTATTGCATGCACTTGCATGAGAGAGTATAGATCCACTTATATTTCACCTGCAGCTATATGCGCTTCTCTGCTGCATTTATTCATAATGACAACATGCAAGTGTGTAGAATACTACTGGCCTAGTTGATTCTATGAGCAATTGTTTGGTTTCAGTGGGCTGCTTGAGACTATCTTGTTGTAGGAAAAACCATGTATACCAGGAGATGTGATGCACATATAATAGTTTTGTTCCATTTTGGCCAGTTCAGCGCCTGCATATTTTGTTCAGATGATGATCTAGTTGTTTTTAACTGATTTAAGGAAAACTGCCTATACCAAAGAAAGAAGCTGTGCGTGATATGGGAATAAGTTTGGCAGAGTTTCAATCCTGACCTCTCTTTATTCATCCTCCTTGTGTATAGTCCCTCTATAGGTGTCTTTTCCAACTTTTCAGATATGTTGGACTACAGTTCCCACCACCCAGCATGGTCAATGGACACAGTAGAGGGATGATGGGAATTGTAGTCAAACATGTTTGGAGAGCATTGGGAAAGACTGCCCTGGAGAGTGGGAAGTGCAGCTGGGCATGCTATAGGGTGAGCTCAAGAGTAAAGACAGACTTTGTATAATTCATTCTTATGACTTTCTTTAATTTTGTTGAATTTGTGAGTGTTAAAAAAATTAATCCATATTTAACTTTGAGAATTTTGAATAGTATAACTTACTGTAAATTAATTTAACTGTATTATTAATATCTTACTCTTACATTATTGATTAATCTAGACAAGACAGGAATTCTCTTTATTAAATTCATAATATTGTTTTCTTAGAAGCATGTGGATTTTTTGAATATGAACTACAGTGGCCACTAATTCTGCTTTCTTTAAATTAAATTATTCTGTGATTGCCTTAAGAACCAGCATGGTGTAGTGGTCTGAGTGCTGGGCTACAGCCCTGGAGACTGGGATTCAGTTCCTTGCTTGGCCATGGAAACCCACTGGGACCCTGGTGCATCACACTCTCTCAGCCCCAGAAAACTGAGATTGGTTTGCCTTAGAGTCACCATAAGCTGGAAACCAGTTGAAGGCACAAAACAATGATGCCTTATTCCTAGTTTTGTCTGCTCTTATACAAGAAATCCACTATCATTGTTCATTCTCTTTTTTTCTGTCCCGTATTTTTAAATACAGCTCCTCTCTTTCATAAAATAGCCACACAGTACAGCCTTCAGTCCATTGAGGAGTAAAAAGTGAAGATTTTACTAGTTCTGTGCCTCTAGTTTGACTCTCCCTTCTCTTTCTTGTGTGGCAGTGACTCTGCTGGAAGATTTAATGAAAGTTGTGCAGAAATAGATTGATTTATGACATGACATATGGGTGATGACCTCATTACTGACTGGAATGCAAAGAGAATAAGCCCACTTGTTTATATAAGCATAAAGTAATAGAAACATCCCAGATTGCTAAAAGATTTGCTGCCATCAGAATATTTTACACTGGGTTGTGTATCGTGGTATGTACCCTACCCTAATGACCTTTATGGTTTTTCAAAATCAGAAACAATAAATTGTTTGTTTCTTCTAAATACTGCTATAAGCACCAGTAATGCAACAATTGTCGGTAACTATGTGGGATAAATATTGTTCACACTGGGAGTAATGGAAATGTAGGAATGTCCGTGTAATAAATTGCTGATGCTTAAAGTAGTGTGTGAGAAATTCCTTTGGGGAAAAAAAAAGCTAGAGTGACTGGAGCCCTCCTTTCTTCAAAAGGAAGCTTTTACAGACCAAAATAAAACAGTTGGAAATACTAGGAGGATAGAAGCTCTTAGACTTTTTTTTTTATGATAGCATAGTCTTCTGACCTTACTCAATTTCCACCCTTGGCGGACCACCTTGGTTTCTCACATGTTACTGCTCTCACATCAGAGGCTTTGTCTGAAAGGCTTCAGCATGGAAGTGCCATAACAGTGCTTGAGCACATGGTTTTTAGGCAGAGGGTCCTAGTTTTAGTCCCTGGCATTTTTTTAATGGGTTTCCACAATCTTGAGGCTCTTCATGAGTTAGGGTGGAGAAAGGCTGGACTAAAGGAAGTGATAAGGGAGGTTCATGTGCTCAGTATTTGAAACCCAGCTCATTCTGTGTTCAGATGCAGCTACACTGTGTACTCCAGCCAAAAGAACAAGCAGAGGGCTTGAAAGAAGCAGAAAGTACTGATGGATTTGCACTGCACGCAGTCTATTGAAATGTAACTGCTAACAATCTGTGGTCTCTGAGCATTCCTGTAGAATAAAACAATAGTCATTCCTGCTGTCTAAACATTCTTAAACTGCCTCTTCCAGAGCTTGGAGAAGTTGTTCTCCAGCCAGCATGGCCAGTCAATGATGAGGGTGGAATGATGAAGGTCATTGTCCAACTTAACTGGAGGGCATTGCATCTGAGAAAGATTGCTGGGCAGCCAGGGGAGAAGGAGAGTGTTTCCAAGCTCTGTTCTCTTTACCCTGTGTGTAGAGTACAGCTGCACTCGGTGTAGAATAAATGGTGGCTTTTTCTTTCTCTCTCACTCTTTGCTATTGACAAGGCCTTCAGTTTTTGTTGCTTCCGTGTTTGTTGTGGTGTCTACAGATAGTTATGTACAATCAGTCTTCCACATTTGCAGGTTTCACCTTTGTGGATTTGATTATTCATAGATTATTTGCTGTCACCTCTGCTGCCTCCCCTAGGCCATTCTTAATAGGGACTGCAAGCCTCATGAGACTGAGAAACAGCAAACAAGGCTTGTAAGTTCTTATTAAAAATGGTGTTGGCCAGCAATGGAGGTGGCAGTGAGCCCCACCAGCCACCCACTTCTGCCTTGTGAAGGAACTCTGATGCCTCAAAGGAATCCATGGTGGGTTGAATATGGCGATTGTATTTTTTTGTGTGTTAAATATGGTTTGGGAGGGCTTAGAGTTATTCACGGTTTTTCTACTTCCACGGGGGTCCTGTGCTCCAGCCCTAGCAGTTGTGGGGAAATGACTGTAATTACTGTCAGAAAAGAGTGTCTAGATAGGTGGTGCTATGTCTTTCATCTGTATGCAGTTGTTTTCTAACTGAGAATGCAAAAGCTATTTAGACAGAGGTGTGACTTTAAGATTTCCTTCTCTTCTACTGAATCTCGAGGTTTCTTTTTTCTCCTCTGTTTAAAAGAGTCTCAGTGTGGTAGAAAAAGTGGCATATTAATAATAAAATGCCTATCTTAAGTGTGTGTCTAGAAGTTCCCCATCTCTGTCCTAGGTCATAAAATTTCTGTAGCAGCTTCTACAATTGGAGCTAATTAACCATTAGGATCTGTCGTTCATTTGCCCCAAATGCTATTATATTCCAGTCATTCACAGCTACTTGTTCCTCTATTTAGATACTTCTGTTAGTGTTTGTAGAGTTACTGAGCAGGTAAGTAGACCTGCAGGCTGTTAGAACTTCCATGCTTGTTTTGTCTCCTCTTCTGTCTCTTTTGAGCAAAGGCTGGCATTTTATAGTTCTTAACAAAAATGAAATTAACTATTTCCCATACCAGATCCCACTGTGTGCTCCAAGGACCATCATCTTAAGTGGCGATAAAGAAAATTACACAGTACGCAGGTACGCTGTGTCATCCTGGGCAGGATAGATTCTGTGTCTGAGCCCAGAGTTTGGATGGATCAGTATGGTTTTCTGGGAATCCTTGAGACATTTTCCTGTTGGATTAGCCAATGGATTTGTTGAGGTCCTGAGCTCTGCTCAAAAGACAGGGTGACTTGGACCTTCAGTGCATTTAATCCAAAACATCCTTGACCCAACCGTAGAACTTTATCTGTTACTTTGAGGCAATGAGGGCAATATAACTTGTGGATTGATAATTAGAGTGCAAATGACAAAGCCTCACTGTGAATTTTGATCGAACAACAGTGAGAAATCTGACTGGACTTGCATAGAAGAAACCTTGAGTGGTAGTTTTTTGCATGAACTTTTGTGGTTATAAACCACTTTTTCAGATGCTGTGGTGTTACGGCCTCAGATATGAAGCATATTTATACAGTTGTGGGACTGGGATAGATTGTAATAGGATCCAGAAAGATGCAAATCATGACCCTTACCCTAAATTTTCAAAGGACTGCATAAGCTGATACAGATCTTTTAGATCTTTAGAGTAGTCAGTTAGTGATGATCTATGAAAGCAGTAAATCTGCTTACCAAAAGTCAGTTTCCCTGGGTTAAGAACTCTCTTTAAGAGGATTCCTTTTGTTACATGTGCAGCAGAGAGGACTCTTGTATTTATATAGGTAGTATGACGTGAAGCTATTTTCATACCTTTGCTAATGGATTGGAATTTGTGAATACAATTCAATTCAGCAGCTTCTGCTTCCAGTCTTCCTTTGTAATTTCTTTGTTCAAGAACCACAACCTGTAAATTCCTTACTATATGTCCAAGAAGGTTGAAATGTTCTGTCACTGGTTTGAGGGCATTGCCATTTCAAATGTCAGATTTATGTCTTGCATAGAGACTTTCCTGTTTGTCCAATGTAGAGTGTAGAGGGGCATAGCTGGCATAGAATGGCATATATCACATTGGAGGAAAAGCGAGGAAATGTACCTCTGACATTGTAAGTGATATTATTGGCCTGTGTAATATTGTTCCCAGAGTAAATGTGGGGACAGAATTGGCATCTGGGTTTGTGGCAGGGTCTTGTCCCTCATTCATGTTATATCCTGTTGTGAGTATTTGTTTAAAATTGGGAGGCTGTCTGTAGGCCCATAAATGCCTGTGTCCCAGAGCTTGTGAGGAGACTGTGGCATTCTCCAGAACTGGTTGAGTGGCCTCAGCTGAGGAATGTAGGTGACCACTAAGGGTGTTCTGTCATTTTGTGTTTTTGGTCTGCCTTGTAGTAAAATATTCCTAGGTATCAATCTTGCTTTGTTAATTTGTTTTTTCACCTCCTTAGGTATGTATACAGTTTGAAAAATGCCTTTTATAAATCCAAGATTTTTGAGCCTCTGTCTTGTGGATCTGAGCTGATGTGGTTGCATTGGGCGGCTTGGCTATAAACAATAGATTTGGTAGTGTGTTCTGAGGGAAATTGGAGGCATGCAAGTGTATGTAGCAATCAGTGGGTTTTTGATAGAGCATGGCATTTAGAAGTCTGTTGTGCAGTTGCATAGTTGTGTCATAAAGTGACTTCGTGGTATGGATTATTCCGTTCCCAGGTTGGTGGTAGGGTAGAAGTTGTTGAAATCCTGGTGGAACTTCTCTAGTGATTGCTTTCCATCTGTCCAAATTACAAAGGTGTCATCAAGAACATGTAGGTAGACGAGAGGTTTTTGGGTGTGTGTGCTGAGGAAATGTTGTTCCAGGTCAGCAATGAAGATGTTTGCATACTGTGGTGCCAGTGTGGGTGCCCATGGCAGTGCCACTGACTTGGAGGTCCATATTATTCCCAAAGTGAAGTGATTATGCTTAAATACAAAGTGGCAGAGTTTGTTGACTCGGTCTGCTGTAGCCTCATTTGGGATGGTATTTTTGATGGCTTGTAGTCCATCTTGATATGGAATGTTGGTGTACAGAGTTTCCACATCAATAGCGAGTAGGATGGTGTTCTCTGGGAAACTCACTTTTTGGTAAGTAGATCTATACATGAACAGATTTATATATCAGCACTGACTGACCACTGTAAAGATCTGAAAGACCTGTATCCGCTTATGCCACCCTTTGAAAATTTAGGACGTGGCTCATTATTTGCATTTTTTGGGCCCTGTTACATTCTATCCCACTCCCACAACTGTATAAATATGCTTGATACCTGAGGTCCTAATACCACTCAGTTTTGCATCCAAAGAAGTGGTTCTGTCTGTGAAGGCTTGTGCAAAAATAAAAGCCAGATACTCTTAAAGTTGCTGCCAAATTTCTTTTTTTTTTTCCTCTCCCTTTCTCCCTCTTTTTTATACCTTATCTGGAGAATCTCAAGACGAGACTGAGATTCTTCCGACAGACATGAAGTCCTGATGCATTTGTTTGTGGCTTTGGATTCATGGAATTACTTCGTGACAGAAATATACATATGGTCCTATCAATTCAGGCTTTCAAATATATTCTAGATGGATATTGGGTGCTGCTGTTCTCAATGGGTTTTAAGACTGCAGAAGCTACTTGGCAGTTTTACTGCTCCTTTTCACAGGATGTTTAACCATAAAGGGTAGATTTTGTTCCAGAGGCTAGCATTAATATGAACCTAAGATAGAATAGCTTTAGGATAATTAATATAGAGTATAAGAGTGTATGTATTATTGGCAGTGTCTCTTTCCCTTAGTGTGGAATAAGTTTAGCCCTACTTCTATGATATTCACTAGAATAATTGAAATACCCTGTTTTTTTCAGGAGTACTGTTAGGTAGACTATCTCGGGGGCAGGTTGAGGTAGCGGAGGAAAAATCTCTGGCCATTCTTCCAAAGCTCCCTGGCCCTGACAGGATTACTTCTGCCACATGCCCTTCCTGCATGTCCTCAAGTAGTCACCTGAGGTAGTGGACTACCTGAAGCAAAATTCAACTTCTACTTCTGTACAAGGAATGAGTAACATCGTCTTGATTGTTGCTTTGAATCCCATCCCAGAAGAAAGACAGGATATAAATGCAGTAAAATAAAGAAATTTCAAAACTGAGTAGCTCTTTATTTGCAGGGGCAGTCTTACATTTTCCCACTTTTCCTCTTCTGTTAAATATGTGGATGATATGACAGCTATCGCTTATCAGTGCCGCCTATAACTCCAGGAACCTGGAGGATCTTCAGAGTTGTTGCTTTATTTAAATGTCTGTTGCCTCTAATATTTCTTGATTGTTGATCATTTCAGTGCACTCCCCTTTCTTTTGCTGGTCAGAAAGGGCAAAAGATTATCTGTTTCTGTGGAATGTTCTGATATGTTGCACATCTGTGATATTCAAAGCCTCCTTATGAAAGTTTTTGCTCTTCTTCCTCAGGTTTTGGTGCCAAGCAGTTAAGGAGAAAATGAGAAGGTTTTTGAGGTCTGGGCATGATCCAATAAGAGAGAGGCTCAAGCGTGACCTTTTCCAGTTTAACAAGGTATGTTGTGGGGCTTGAATGTGGCTCAGATGAAATGAGTATAAAATTCTGAAAGAGCAGCCTGTCCAGACAGGCTGAAGAGGTAGAATATCTTCAACCACACAGTAAGGGGAAATTGTGTTCAGCAAGGACAGTCTTCCTTGGTTGTTGGGTTAGCAAAGAGTATGAAACCAAACAAATATTTGTAAAATGAATGTTGGGCTTATCCATTCCCTGATACAATGTGCTTTTTATATATGCATGTTTCTTAAGCTAGCAGACAGTTTCCTGCCTTCAGATAGACATTCAGATCCCATAACATTTGTTTATTTCTTTTTTATGGCAGAAGGTCTTTCTCTCTTATTTGGCAACATTTTTTTTTCACTTTGAGGAGGCACATGGGAGGAGACTATTGTAGTTTGCTTATAGTGTTGCCTTTAAACAAACATTTAAGGGTCAATGTACATCTCTCAGACTTAACACATGCTTTCCTACATTTGAATGTGGGCAATGGAAATATTTACAATATGTTTTCAGAAGTGTAAACAGCGTCTGTGTGCTGCTAATTATCTCAGTGAAAGTTGAAAAGGTGCCATGTTGTGTTCTTACTTTTGCAATGGGTATGCTGTGAACTGATGTGTAATTGCTAAACCACAGTAACTGTAAGTGGACCTCTATTCACAGAAGATCCGCTTTTGTGTATCTGAAGAAAGGCTGCTTCTAATCCCACATGACAGATGGTACCATTGACTGTTTGGAAGCAATGAAATATATATGCAACTTTTGTGGTGCACAACATGACCTGTAAACTGTTAAGTGTTTTGGCAATTGCATGGATTTCATGTTCTGCATGTTGGCAATAACGAACAGGAATAAATATGGTATGAGCTAATAGGCGATGGAAAAAACTGCTGAAACAAAACAAAAAATTGCCATATTCAGTGGCAGCCAGTCCTCTCTAGACATTTAAGCCTACTCTCAGGCTGTTATTTATATAAAACACAGCACGGGAGAGTGCGTGTGTGTCTTGGACTGCTTAGATGGTTTGATCTGTCTTAGGTTATTCTTCTCTCACATGTTCTGTATTTAAATAAACAGCTATATTGAAAATTCAAGTCTTTTTGAGGAAAGACAAAACACATGGGTTGTTTGTGCTCATTCACAGAGATCCAAAGAACTGCAGTGGCACCCTGCTGATTCCACTTAGGTTGCTCACCAAGGAAGTCACAGATCTATATGAGTGCTGGAATCTGTACATAGTAAGGTGCAGTGTAGCTATCTTAATCTTATGTTGCACCACCTCATTCTGCTTTTCACACTTCGGTTTCATTTGCTGGAGCATGAAACATGAGTGTAGAAAATAAGTTTGTGTGTATTATCCTTTCTTCTTTGCACTGCTGAAGTCCTTAGATTGAGACTAGGATTCATAAAGTCCTTCAGATGGTGTTGGACTGCATGTCCGGTCAGCCACAGTCAAGGTAGCCAATAGAGATGCTGAGAGTTGCAGTCCTACAACATCTGGAGGGTTGCATTGTTTTGTGTCTTGCTTTCAATAAAAACTTATTAACTTAAAACGTTTTCTCATATTATGTTTATGACCTCTTCTCAGTTTGTCCAGTGTTGTTGTTGTGTGCCTTGAAGTTGTTTCTGACTTGCTGCAACCCAAAAATAACCCTATCACAGGTTTTTCTTGGCAAGATTTGTTCATTGGGGATTTGCCTTTGCCTTCATCTGATACTGAGAGAATGTGACTTGCCCAAGGTCACCCAGTGGGTTTCCATGGCTGAACAGGGACCTGAACCCTGGTCTCCAGAGTCATAGTCCAATGCTGAAACCGCTACACATTGCAGGCTCTCTTGGGCAATATAGAACCAACTTAAGGATGTTGTATGTATTCTTAAAAAGCAAAACAAAACAAAACAAAAAAACACCCAAGGTTCTTTGTGTGTGGGACTTGCTTTTTTTTCCCCCCTGAAATGGGGCTGATCCTCGTGCTTGCTGTATGTGTGCAACTGAAAATTCCTCCCCTGGACACACACTTTTGGAAAGTTTCTCCTTTCATGCTCACATTTTTAAAAGGAGAAGGATCTGTTTGTAATGTTGAAGTCATTAGCTTAAAATAGACATTCTGCAAGGTGTTTTCCAAGGTAAGGTTACATGCTTTCAGTGCTAGAATGCCTTGCATGGTTAACCATTTACTCAACTTGATATCTCTTTAGAGTGGGTGTCAGCTCACCTGTTCTGAATTAACTGTGTTCTATAAGGTAAGACACTCTCCTTGGCTAAGTAGAATGTTTGCTTTTCCCTGATGAAGAATCATTTTTGGTGGCATAAAACACAGTCATATTAATTGACAATTCTAGTGGAAAATTCCCAAACCTTAAAGCCTATGAAATCCTGTGTTTAGATTTCCGATGTCTGTCACTCAAGGTGATGGTAAACCCCATAGTAATGACATAAAAAAGAGTGGAACAATCCTGTTTTTATATGCAAGCAAGAATGAATTTTAGGTATGTTGCTTTCTCAAAGAATTTATTAAACTTTTTGAATGATGAAAAACTGCTCCTGCTGCTGATGTGACTTCCAGTGTGAATGTGAGTGCTTGTGCCTTTGAAATTTTTGTTCTTATGTCATCCCCATCTTTGTCATTATGGAGCAAAAATGGCCAACGTAAGTTGCTGAACTGTAGCTTCTGCCAGGCAGAGGTAACTTAGCGTGGGGTGTGATGCTTAGAGGTGCAGTCTAAGAACGTCTAGAGGCCACAGGTTTTCTCACCTCTGCTGCAGAGAGAATAGTTCAGGACTGGAAATCCTGTTTCTTTTAACTAGCTAAGCAAGAAAGATTCTGAGAAAGCAAAACTTGGTTGGACAGCAGCAGACATGAAGTCAAGAGAAGCCAAGAACTACAAGTGTCTTCTGTCATTTGTAAGCTCTTCTCTTTTGGACGTGGAGCAAAACTGAGTTGGGGAGGTCTGAGCAATTTGTCCTTCGAACAACTGTAAAAGTTATGATGGTATTGCAATTGGATAAGAATATGTGGCAGTAGAATTACCTGTTCTTTAAGGGAAAATTAATGCAGTGATCCTCAATTTGTCAAGCAGCAAAAGCCATTTTAGGTCCAAGTGCCATCTCTGAAACCCCTTGAGTGGGTTTTTGTGGACAATAGAAGTCTCGGTCTCTCTCTCAGATGGAGACTGGCAGCAAAATGATGCACTGCACTTGGCTCGAACCCTTTGGGAGCCTCTTCTCCCAGTCCTCTCCATATTTATCCAAGCAAGGCCTCATCAGTTAGATCACTGGTTCCCAAACTTTGTTCCTCCAAGTGTTTTAGACTTCAAGTCCCAGTAGTCCAAGCCACATTGGCCATCAGTCAAGAATTCTGGAAGTTTGGTAGCTACTGAATTAGATCATCAAAGTGGCAAATAACACAATGAGAAGTCCCAGAATGACTGATAACTTACATAAAGCAAAGCTATCTGAATTCCTTAAACAGCAGCCCAGGCCTGAGTGCTTCACTTAGTAGATATAGGTGTGAAAAAGAAACACTAACAGGAGCAAACATCTCTACCTTCCTGCTTTTTCTTGTCTCTCTAATCAGGCAAGTTTTGTGCCACTATCCCTATGTCTGGTTTGCACATGGGAAGAGCCTAGGTACCAGAAAAGTCCTCGTTTAGTTTAGAAAGTATATGCCTTAATAGTGCAAATATGAGGTTGGCTGTGTCTACTTTTTTGAGAAACCTCTATATAGAATGTGATGCTTTTTTAAAAAAAAATTCTAACAACAGTTTTCCCTAAAACTTGTTCTATGTAATTCTCATATGTCATAGGGACTGAAACCTACTACTGAAAACGGTCAGAATGCTCTGCCCACTCCTTCTTTAGACTTGGGCACACTCTGATCTGATCCACCTACTTAGCTTATAGTCAATATATGGAATACCCAGGTCGGCTCATGAGCTGCATGAGTCACTGTAGGGATAGTCATGTTGACAGTGCAGCATCTATTAATGGCACAGGTCAGCCTTCCCCAGTTGGGTATGCTAGCATTGTTTTGGGCTATAACTCTCATCAGCCCTGATTGTTCTCCATGCTGACTAGGGCTAATTGTAGTTGTAACCCACAACATCTGGAGGGTATTGGATTGGGAAAGACTGACGCAGTTCATGAGGCAGTGATGTCCCTTGTTGAGCTCTGCAGTGATTTTTGAGGATTGCTTAGAAGCCCATGTAAAATTTCAACTGGGTGGGAAGCTGGGAATTCATCATTGTTGTGGTGCACTTGAAAAGTGTGCAGACTTGAGGTATCTTGTAGATTAAACTGGCAATGAAACATGCTAATAGTTTCATTTTTTGCTGGTGGTTCTCTCCTCCCCTGTGGGATATTTGTGCGTGCAGTGGAACAAAAGCTGTCAAAGAGGGATTAAATGGCATGATGGAAGAAACAATAAACTCCTGAGGAAACGTTTGGCTTCAAACGAGTGACATAGTGTTTGTCTATACTCTGTTGAACAGAACTTTCTGATGGTTCTAGTATTTGATGTCTTATTTTATAGATATTTAGTTTGTTCATTTAGAAGATTTATATCCTGCCTTTCAACTACAGTCCTCAAAGCAGGTCACAACACCTATAACATACAATAAATGTGTCAAGAACCACATATACAAAACAAAAATGGCTTTCAGGTGCCTCTGTCTGGTTCCCATTCCCACCAGCCCTGCAAAGGTACACTTGATATCAGATGGCTCTGTGTTAGAGAAGGCAGAAGTGTAATCGGAACAGAGGCAAGCCTCTGGCGGTAAGTATTTTTGCCTCCCCCTTAAGTTTTCTAACACAAGGCAGTTGGTATTAGATGGCCTAGTGTGGTGGGAGAGGAGGGAGCATATGTCAGTAACACTGAGATTGCAGCAGGAAACACGAAAGCTTCCTTTCTTGTTTCCCACTGGAATCTCAGTGTACAATGATTAACTGCTGAGTGATTCCACAATTCGGCTCTTCCTTCCAATGCCTTCAAAGCATTCAGTCCTTGGTAGTTTTAATTATTCCTGCTCTTTGAACATTGTATTGGCTTCTCCTCTTGTTCCACATCTCCTCAGTGTCTTTGTTTGCATTCTCCAAGATATTAAAGTGTAAATCTGATGTAAATGGGCCATAGGCCCTGTGAATTCTCATGACTGCAAATAACTTGGTACAGTGTGCCATTCCCCTCTATTTAAATAACAATTTCAGCTATCAGAAAACCCAGATTAAAGGTTCGCCATAGACAAAATGAAGCTATGTATGTAAATTAAGCATGTCATCGTTACCATCATCTTCATTTAATGTCTCTTCACCAGCCCTGGAACTCAAGGTGGTTTACAGCAATTGGAAGAGACAGATGGAGACTCGTATAATTAACCACATACGGACAGTAAAATAGAATTGCAGTAGGACCCCCCATATCTGCGGATTCATTATCCACTGATTCAGTTATCTGTGGTTGGTGATGGGCATGCAGAGAACGGGAGATCGCCCACTCTACACACCCCTGCTGGCTGGAGCAAGCGAGCAGAGGCCCCAGGGCACGCAGGGATGCGTTGAACGCCAGCCCTACACACCGCTGTGGGAGAACTGTAGTTTTAAAAAATAATTTTGGGGAGTGTTGGCAGGGCAGTTGCTACTATCCACGGGTTTCAGTATCCACGGGGAGAGCGGGGGCGGAACCAATCCCCCGTGGATGTGGGGGTTCTACTGTAAACTATCATTAGAATTAAAAGCTGTTTTAGAATATATCCATTAGAAAGCAAGAAATATAGACAGTGTAGCACATTATTAATAACTCTTTGTTTGTAAACAGTTTCCAAAGGCCTGGTTTCACATGCCACCAGAAGAAGGACATCGTGAGAGGATCGAGTCTAGTCTGTTAAGGGAGGATTCCATTGCCGGGGACTTTGTCCATGAGGGAATAGGCAACCAGGCCTAATTTCAAAGTAGTGTAGCAGTGGAATTACAGAGGAAAAGAAAGAGAAGGGTCTCCTGGCTATAAGAAAATAGCTTATTGTAAGGCTGGTACATTTGGGGCAGGAGACCCTTCTGAATTTTCGGCTCTTACTGTGTAACTTCTTCATTTGAGTGATGCCTCTAGCTGTGTGTGTGTGTGTGTGTGTGTGTGTGTGTGTGCATGTGCTTGTTTGAATTATATCCTGTTAGCAGCTTACAGTTTATTTATTTACTTACTTATTTATTTTGGAGTATTTTCAAGCCATGGTTGGTTGAATCTATGAATGGAGAATCTGCAGATATGGAGAGCCATCTGTATGTATTACATACTACAACAGCACACCTAATGGTATATCACTCTGCCCTGTGCAGTTAAGGCTGAAGACCTGCTTAAACAGGAAGGTCTGTGCCTGCTGGTGAAAATACAGCAGAGAGGGGGCTAGTCCGAACCCCTTTCAGAGGGAGTTCTGCAGCCTAGAAGCAGCCACTGAGAAGGCTGTCTTCTGTGTTCTCCCCAACTGAGCCTGCGAGGGTGGTGGGATAGAAAGAAAGCCCTCTCCTAAAGATCGTAAAGCTTGGGCATGCTCACATGTTTCATTTCTTATTTTTGTCTCTTTGCTTTTGACCGATTTCTCTTGTCATGCCTCCTGCTGCTGGGAAGTGGATATAAGGAGTGGAATAAGGCCTGTGGTAAGAGCAGAAGAGCTGGGTTGGATCAGATCAAAGACCTGTCACTAAAGGTGGAGATTGTGCAGTTCTCCAGATGTTGCTGATCTGCAACTCACAATGTTCTTCACCAGTGGCTGTGCTGGCTAAGGCATCTCTGTTGCATCAGGCTCAGTATTCTGTCCTCAGAGTTGCTGCATCAGTTGCATGCGAGGAAGCCCACAAGCAGAACATGAATTGTAACTGCACCCTCAGAGTCACATTCCCCGGTACTGGGTATTGAGAGGCATGCTGGGACTGCATGCTGTGGTCATGCTGGCTGAGGGATTCTGGGGGCCTTAATCTAAAAAAGTAACTTTTCCAAACACTGGGTCCAAGTCTTTTTCAGTGTGTTGTAACCTGCTTTGAGTCCCGAACTGGGGAAAAAAGGCAAGATATAAAAATGATGAGAGTGAGGAGGATGATAGTAGTAGTAGTAACAGTACAATTGGCCATCCACATCGCTTCTCAGCCTTTTGGCTAAGATCAAGTGTAGCACATCTGTGGCTTTGACATTCACAGGTCTGATTATTTGTGAGTTTCTCCAACTCCTGCCCCTCCACTTCAGGTACTACTTTTCTGGGAGAGCCTTCCTTCTCAGTGGCTCTGATCTGATCTGTTTTTAAAACAGCCTTTTAAAAACCCAGTTCTGGTCCTCCTCCTCTACCAGCTGCTGCCTGGCCAGCTAAGGACAACTCACACCCTGATTTCCAGCACCACCAACCCTCTCCCAGTGTACCCTCCACAAGTCCAAGGAAGAAGATGGGCAAGAGAGAGGAAGTATAGAGCCACCATGACAACCCACTCTCCCTTCCCTCTTCTTTCCCTTACCTGGTTTGGACCCTGCATGTCCATTCTCCCCACCATGCCTCAGTCTGCTTCCCACAGGTACACACAAACACACACACACACACTCTCTCTCTTTCATATTTGTGGTTTTTTTCACTTTTGCAGGGGTCCTTCACCCGTAACCCTAGTAAATGTGGATGGCTAACTGTAGCAGCAATAGATCATGTGAGAGTGGGTACTATGAAATACTGTTGCAGTGGTAGAGAAGTCATTTTTTTTCCCCATGTGAGTGTTAACCTCTTATTTTTCTTGCTGGCTGCAGCAGTAGTCCTCCTAAAACTCCTTCCAGGTCTTATCTAAATGTAGTAGAAAAGGGAACAGGTGGGGAGGAGTCTAGTGAGACCTTTAAGACCTTTTTGGCATTAGCCTTCATGGCTTTAGTCCATTTTTTTTCAGGTCCATCGCTAGAGTAGAGTTTCATTTGTGCAGTGGATATGATCTCCTTTCTTTCCTCAAAGTACAGTATTGATCTTAAAACTTGCTGAATTTCAGGTCTCCTAAAAAGCACAGATACTGAATATCTTACTAATGTGCAAATGCAGCTCCTACGAATCAGTGTTGCATTTCCATAGACTTCTAATGTTGGCTATTCAAAGTAATGTATGTCAAAGATTTCCTCTATTACTTTTGTTGTTGTTGTGTGCCTTGAAGTCATTTCTGACTTAGGGAGACCCTAAGGCAAACCTGTCATGGAGTTTCTTGGCAAGATTTATTCAGTAAGAGTTTGCCTTTGCCTTCCTCTGGGGCTGAGAGAGTGTGGTTTGCCCAAGATCATCCAGCGAGTATCTATGGCCAAGTGGGAAATTTGAACCCTGCTCTCCCAGAGTTATAACCCAACACTCAGACAGCTATACCACGCTACCTCAATTACTTAACAGTGCTTTAATTGTGGTTTTAGAGATTACCTTCAGCTCAGATTTTGACCAAAGCAAACCAGCTCTTCCAGTTTCTGTTCTTGATAATGAAACATGCTTTCTACCAGAAACAAAAGAAGTTTCCCAAATGCCACAGGGCATGTTCCACGTACATTCCTTTCTGCCTTGAAATCTGAGTCCATACCATAGTTATCATTTGTGTTATGTACCTCTCATGATTTCCATGGGTTCCTGTGTTCCCATCCTTGCATACTTGCAGGCCACACAGATATACCCATAACTCCCCACAGGACTGATTTCCTGGTTTGTGCCCCTTCTTGGTATGCATCCCAGAATGTAGTATCAAAAGGCAAGTTGATATGCTTCCTTAGGGTTCTGCTGGCAGTGGGGCCCCTGCTGTTTGACAGTCTTAAGTTCTTCCCCACTGGTTTCTTTTTTAAAAAGCTGCTGTTAAACTATCTCAAGATGGGGAAATCTTTAACATTCATCCATATAAGAAGAAAAATTAGAACAGATAAGAGCACTTTAAATTGAAGCCAAACACAGTAAGAGTAGAGTTTAGATTTTAACTTTATAAGTCTCTGTTACCTTTACATTAGATACCTCTGCAACATAGTGGTTAGAGCAGGGCTTTCCAAATGGTGTGCTGCGACGCTTTAGTGTGTCGCCTGAAGTGTGTAGGTGTGTCACCTACAATCTTGGAAATGTATGTTATTTATAAATCATATATATTTAAAAATATGTGAAAGGTTTTCATGAGATATGTTGTGTCCCCATACATTTTGTTATTATAATTTGTGTATGTGTCTGTATCTCTTATAAGGGGTTAGCTTAACCTCCGGTTTGCTAGTAAAACTGAATTACTGTGTCATGAAATGATGCATGTCTAAAAAAGTGTGTCACCAACATAAAAAGTTTGGAAAGCTCTGGCTTAGAGTGTTGGCTTGTGGGGTTTGGGAGGTTTCGTGTTCAGGTCCCCATTCAGTCATGAAACTCACTGTCTCTTAGCCATGCCTACCTTATAAGGTTGTTGTGAAGATAAAAGTGGGGAAGCCATGTACGTTACCTTGAGATAAATAGAAGAAAAGGCAGGTACAAGATTATAAATTATAATGGCCAAATCTGCCTTTTTAAAAGAAAACAAAAAACTCCCCGATACTACCTTTGGATTTTATTTTCATGAACTTTCTGAACATATTGTGGGCTTGGATCTATTCACACCTGCCCATGGTCACTAGCAGAGGCCCTCTTCTGGTCTTTCAGATGGCAAGCTTGGCACGTGGTGGGGGTGGATGGGAGATATTTCTCTGCTGTCTAGGCATTATGATGAAGAGATGTCCACAACAAAGGCTGTAGATGCCTAACTGGCAGAAATCTTCTCCAGAGACTGGCGAGCAGCATAGAGTGAAACTCCTTGTTAAACAAAAAGAAACTGTACCTCCCTCTTCTCGCTCTGGCTCCTAGAGAGCTCCCTTTGAGGCAGGCGTGTCTCAACTGGCAGTGGCAAGTTAGCTAACTGGCAAGGTTCAGCTGCCAGACAAGCTGGTTTCACCTGGGTTTTACCTCCCTGGAAGCATTCCACTTAATGCATACCTGAGAGGGGGTTCCTTGCTTTTTACGGGCTTTCAGACCTGCCCTGCTAATTGATGTAAACACAGGCTGTCTCATTGATTAAACAGTTGTGCAAATGTGATTGACCATTGTCTTGACTCCTGTTCTTTTCTACTTGAAGGAGGATTTGGGGAAGCTGCTGTTCCTGTGCAGTTGTAAAGGGAGAGTTAATGCCAGTGCTGGGTGAGAAGTGGGAGAAACAGCTGCTAATCTGTTCCTCCCAGTATCGTTGACTCAGCTCAGCTCTTAGAAGTGCTGGGTGCTGTAGGCCTGCAAACTAAAATGAATTGCCACCTTCTAAGGGTAACCGACAGTTCCCCCATGATCCAAACAGAAAACAAAAGGGCTCTTGATTCTATCCAGGTTGCTGTTGCTTGCTTCCTGAGCTTTTGTATCCAAGGCATAGTTACAAGACGTCATTCTCTCTTCTCCCCCGACCTGACCATTCAAGATACACCTGCTTGTCTGGTCTCTTGATACACTGTAATATAAGACGAAGCCACTCATTTGGCTTTTTTTAAAAAATGTAAAGTATATTGTATTTAAAATATGCAGATGTCAGGTTCTAAGATGTATGGTCACACTGGAAATTCTGGAAAGCTATTGCTTGCTACCGATATGCATTAATCTGGTTGCAAAGAATTGCAAACAGCTGGCCATGCAGCAAAGCTCAATCTCCGTCTGTACTGCGCAGATGGCAAGGGGTGGTGGTCAAACAACATAAGTTTGTCACAGGTGGCTATATGGAGTAAAGTAAGTGGCAATAGAAGTCTCTCTTCAGCAAACAAAGAAGCCCCCATTTACTCAAGGGACGCCTGGGGAATGGAGCCATTTTGCATTATTTTCATCCCCAAACCTGAAAGCTTAGAGAAGTGCTGACAGCTGAGAATTCTAAATATGGACCACCACTGTCCTTTGGAGAGTTGCTGCAGGGTGAAGAAAGATGAGTTATTAAAAATTTGTTAGGGACTTTTTTTTCCTAAGGGTCATGTGAGGATCAGATATTTGACAATGTCTCACCGTAAGCTCAGAATCTGGTAGACAGATACAGCAGGAGGAGGGAATGGTGAAGGGTGTGGGAACAGGCAGCAAGCACATTCAGGTACCTGCTTTCCACATTAGGGAATTATTATTAAATTAAACATTATTAAACATTGTTTTTAAACTGTCATTTAATCAGGACAGATGAGTTCCTGCCCGAATTATGCAGACATCTTATTGCTCAAGGGAACGGACAAGATGATGTCCCTCCCTTCTGTGTGCGAAAACTGATCGACCCACCAACGTTATGTCAACACTGACAATGGGATAGGGCCTCTCTCATACCTGAGAGCAGCGGGCTAGTTAAGGGAGTGCAGGACTGACTTGGTGGTGTGTACAGTTTTGTCCAGCAAAAGTGTAGGATGGCAGGGGAACTCAGGACAAAGGGTGCACCCAGGACCTGCCATATTAAATGGTTGTTTCACTTTGCTTGTTGCAAAGGCCAACCTTACACACACATCAAGGAGGCTTTAATATCCTAGTTGATAGAATTGTTCTATAATGGCAGAGTTTTCTCTTTTTGGCACCCTCTGCTTTGGATGAATATCTTTTGCCATGGCAGCACTCGCAAATGCCAGATCTACATTTTCTTCAAACTATGAAAAGTATAGACATCATTGTACATCACTATAAGTACCAATTTGATGTTGTGGATTCTGGGAAGAGAACCCTGTGGTTACAAAAAAAAATCACTGAATTTTACTCTACATGATCCTACTGTAGCTGTATGTGTTTGTGTGCAACAACGAAGGTAAACAGCTGCCACCAGAGTCACTTCCTATATCAGAAAGAAAAAGAGAAGGCCTTCCTCACTAGCTACCCTGGCATGTCAAAGAATCATAGATCTATAAATTCTGCCACCAAAATAGAAATCTGAAATGAGGAAAAGTGAAGGCTCTTGAAAGAAAAAAAATTATCCTGGGATGCATTTTGGAAGAAGCTTTCAAGTGCTCTCTAGAAGATTCAAAATGTTTTTGTTTAATGTTGAAAGGCTTGGTTGTGACCTGGTTGTTTTCCTTTCATGGGTGTAAGGTTAGTTTTGAATAAAAAGTTAGTTGAAACATGTTGAACTACTCTTCTTTTTTTGTGGTGTAGGAAGCTATCCTTATTCTTTCCATATTATTTCTACCTCTGGTATCAAAGTTTCTGTTAAAGAAGTAAAGCCCAGGAACACATCTACGTTGTTTGTTGAGGTACACCTGTTATCTCATAGAACAGGCCAGAGGATATGCTGACTGACATGATGGAGAGAGCATCACATTATGGCTATGTTGTAGTCCGTCACATCTGGAAGGGGCCAGATTAAATGGAAGCTGGCCCCAAATTGCAGGTGGTAGACTAAAACAGACCAGTACATTTTATCCCGTGTATGATCTTTTGAACCTCTGTATGATGCAGATTTTTATGATCCCTCAGACATCTGTGTGCGTTACTCCTTTCTTCTGATAAAGTGGACTGCAGTTCACAAAAGCTTATACCAATTAAAACATACCTGCCCTTAAGATGCTACAAGACTCTTGTTTTTGCTTGGTTGTCTTCACAGCCATCGTGTGATGTGCTCTGCTTTGCTTGTCCTGAACTAGATATGTACTTTTTCTGAGAATATGCTAACCTTGACCTAAATCCACTTGTAAGTTCCAATAAGGATTGACCCACTGAATCATATAATTGTTGACTTACCAGATTATCATTGATTCAGTAGGGGTACTGCAGTAGGGGCTAATGGACTTAGCACTCCAGTTGGGACTAACAGTTGGCCTTTATCATCCTAGTACTCAAACACTTGCCATTCTTCAGGAATAATTTGACCTATTGTTTGACTGTCTTGTACCTGAGCTGGGGAAAAAGGGATTTGTTTTTGTTTTTTCTGGTGTGTGTATGTGGGGGGAGGGAACTACATCTTCTTGAATCTGCTAGCCAGTATGGCCACTGGATTGAGGGTATGATAATCCACAAAGTTACAAAGTTACCCAGCGTTGTCTTGTACAAAACGGAATTCTGTACAGAAAAGCCTCTGATTTTTATTTGTGATTTCTCAAGTACTGTGGAGGACGAGAATGCCAGAGTGTATGTTTTGTAACTGTTGAGCCTAAGGTTCAGTTCCTGACATTTCTGATTAATGGGGTTTTGGCAGTCGCGTAGGAACGTGGGGGCAGGGGGGACGATTCGCCCCAGGCGGCAACGTTTTTGGGGTGTCCCGGCCCGTAGCCACCCCCCTGCGCACCGCAGCCACGCCCCCTCCTGGCCTCCCCCCTTCCAAGGTCCACCACTGATTTTTGGCAGCTGGGCTGACAGAACTTTGAAAGCAGCAAAGAGGGTACAAGTATATGCAAGGGATGGTCAACATTACTCAGAGGGCTGCTAGCCTCTGCTTATTTCTAAGCCCACTTCCTGAGGAAAGACTTAAAAAGTTTCTGAAACAGAACATATTTACTTTCCCTCTGTAGCTAGGTCTCTGTGTGTTGGTTGCTACTTGCAGCTCTGGAATGCATTGGTCAGGAAAAGAGAATGGAAATGGTCTGGAGGAGTTTGGAAGTTTGCTGCAAAAAATTAATACCGCCAAGGTCCAGTTAGAAAAGATGTTGCAAGGCTGTAAAGATTTTCCTTTGAGGTGTTTAAACAGGGGCTGGATAGCCATCTGGCGGGAGTGCTTTGATTGTGTATTCCTGCATGGTAAGGGGGTTAGACTGGAGGGCCCTTGTGCTCTCTATCAGCTCTGTGATTCTGTGTGTTCAAAGCAGCTATGGGTGATATTTTCACAATGGGTTTCGGTTCTTATGTCTAGCTGTTTTCACAGAGGAGATGTTCGATGCAGTAATTTTTACTACAGCATGTAGTTGATCACTTGCTGCAAGGCACATAAAATGGAAATAAGAGTTCAGGAAGTGTTGTGAAGCACCTGGAGACTGATGACTCTCACTCAGGCCCAAGCTGTGGGGGTTGACTGGACGGAAAACTCTACTCTTGTCATGTTTTCCAAAGGGGCTTAAAAACTTGCCTGCAAAATCTAACTCAAAAGAGCATATTTTTTTTTAGTAGTGGAATAAAAATTAGTAACAGTAACCTCCTTTAGTTCTGTCAGACTTCATCTGAGAGTACTTTATCTTGACTTATTTTGCCCAAACCAAGGATATGGTGTATTAGAAGGGGATCAGTTGCTTGTGTAGTCAATGTTTTTTGTCTTTGTGTTTTATGTTTCTACCAGACTGTTGAGCATGGCTTTCCACACCAGCCCAGTGCACTTGGCTACAGCTCTTTCCTTCACCTTATGGCTATTGGGACCCGGTCAGGAGCCATCAAACTGTATCCTTTTATTTGAACTGCATAATGGCTTTCAGCAATGACAGGTAGGTCAAATGGATGGTGATGCATAGCATTTATGTAACATAAGGGTAAGCAACTTGTGGCCATGCCAGAAAGATATAGGAGCGCAACTCCCATCATTACCCTTGCGTGCTGGCCAGGGCAGATGGGAGTTGCAGTCCAGTAACATCTGGGCAGGGATGCAAGTTGCCCGCCCTGCTAAAGTCACCTGAGTAATCCTAATAATAATAATAGCTCTATCTGGTCGTTTCAGCCTCACAGGATCACACAAGCTTGTAAGTTACATGAAGAGCTTACTTAGCTGAGGAGCATGTTTGAAGTCCTATGAGGTCAAGTGCTCAAACAGAGTTAGACTCAATACTGCAGATTGAGATGTTAGTGGGGAGGGATAGAAGGCTGAGATTTTGGGAGAGCAGGAGATAAAACTGAGAAATATTGACTATCTGTTTAATTTGTGTCCAGCTGCCTAGCTGGTTTGGGGTTGAAGCAAAATGGGAACTGGAGGAAATCTGATTAATTGAGATGATATGAGAACTCTGTTGTGTCACTTGAAGAGAAATGTGCTGAACTGTCGTGGAAGTGACTCAGGCTAATCTAGTCTAGTGGAAAGTGGTACTTGGAGATAAAAAGCTTTATTTTCTGCATTCCAAGTCTGTTTTAAATATCCTGGCACAGAAGAAGGATTCATTTTTAGCACAGTCCAATGTATGCTGTCTGTATTTTGAGTCATAAATAAATCTTTGGCTTTCCTGTGTTGATAACTCTATAATACTGGACAGAGAGAGACAGAGAGAGAGAGAGCACTTCAAAGGTGCCTCTTCTTCATTTAGGCCCCAAAGTAGCATACATATCAATGCAGCTCCGGTTCCCATGGCACTGAGCCAGCAAAGCATGGGCATAGTCGCCAGGGGTGGGTGTGGGTAGGGAGAACGAATTCTTGTTCCATCTCTGCAAAAGAGAGAGCCCGAATTCTTTCCAGTGACATGGTACCTCCCAGCAAGGTTTCCCTTCAGAAAGGCTCTTCCAGACTAACAATGGGGCATCTCTCTCTCTCTGTCTCTCCTGGGCTATGGCTCAAACAGGATTTGCAACATTAGGAAGCCTCTCTGAGCATATGCAGGCTGCCACCATCTCATCTTGCCCAACTTTCAAAGTGCTGCATAAGCACATGGGACTGGGGAAAGCATGCTCTCCAAGTATGTAAATGAAGACCGGGTAGACGTGTGGGCAGTGAAGCCGTCTGCTGCTACATTTCCCAAAGAATTTCCAGACAATCTGCTTATCTCCTAATATAAATCAAGGGGGTTGATTGCTGCAGTTACTTCTGCACACCTCTTCTAAGAAGTCACAGTTGTCCTCTGTAGTTACAGGCACTGTGAGCAATGGCCAAAGGTGATGTCAGCCTAATTCTAGTTGTGGTGTGGGGAGAGATCTCAATTTTTGTAGGATAATCTGCCATAAGCAAAAAGAAAACAAAACAGTATTCTCTTAAATACTATTGACCTCAATCAGTCATTCAGCTATGGAGCTCCAGGGGTGGAGTTCATGGGCTTACATGAAGAGACCAACACTGTGATGCAAATACATTTCATTCCTGGCCAGGTGAGTAGAATTCAGGTAACTAAATTCTGTATTTCACCATTAGTTATATTTTCAATAACCAAGAGAAGCCCTGTATGCATTTTACCGGCTTTGGACTTTGCCACTAGCCTACCAGGATGTCAAACACAATAAATATTATGATGGTATGTCAGTGAACAAGCAAGAAAAGCTGTTTGTGCTTCTTGCTTTTAATACTGGTGTGATTCATAGCTCAGCGCTCTTCTGTGTTCTCTGCTGAGGAGCCTCTGTTACTCCTACCCAGAACCCTCTGCCTCAGGGTATGTTAAATGATAGGAGCACTCCTCGTTTGTTCGGGCCCACCTCTGCTGTAATTGATTCCTGCTGCATAAGGTAGAGAGAGGGCTTCAGTTTCATGAGCTTGCTCAGATGCTTAGGTACCAGAGTTATGTCCAGATCCAACAGTGTTTGAGGCAGGCCCTGGGTTCTAGAGCTCCTTAACTGCTATGTTTCCTCTTAGTGCTATTTGTATTGGAGCCAACAGCGTAAGTGTAAACCCAGACGGCTGTCACCTTCCTCCTGCACCAACCCTGGAATAAAAGTAAAGTGATTAAACATCATAGCTGGAATGTGGAAACTTCTATTCACGAATTAGACAAAGTCCCGTGATGCCTTTTCAAAGGTTAATGGATCCACTGTGTTGTATGCTTTTGTAAGCTGGAGCCTGAGCATATGCAGCGATTGACATGCTCTTCTTAAAGTGCCACAGGCCTCACATGCTTTAGCTATAGCTGATGTAACCTAGCTGTCTTTCTGACTTGGCGCAGCTTGTACAATTTCTGTTACTACCTTTTTAAAAAAGTAGCATGTACCCCTTTGGACAGTCTGTGTATCTTCCAAGAATGCTGCTGTGTCACCATTTGCCTTGTTTCCTGCTATTCTTTCATATAGCTGGTGTCCAGCCAGCTTCTTACCATGCTGGAGAAAAGTAGAAGTTGTCCCACGTGAGTGACATCTGTCCTGCATGGGTAATCTCAGAGTGTAGAGTAAAAACCTGTGCAGGCAGTTGGATGTTAAATACAGCATCAAGTGCACAGGTTTGGGGAATACTTGTGCAGCAGCAGCTGCTCAGTCTCTCTCTGTGTGTGGTGCCTGTCAACCTACCTGTCGACTTATGGTGATCCCATGAATTTCATAAGCTTTTCTTAGGCAACGAATACTCAGAAGTGTTTTTGCCAGTTTCTTCCTCTGAAATATAGTTTATAGCTCCTGGTATTTGTTGGCAGTCTCCCATCCAAGGACTAACCAAGGCTGACCCTGCTTATACTCGCTGTGAAATAAATATATGTGCTTTTTCCTTACAGGTTGTAGGACAAATGTTATGTACAAAAAGAACCCTTCTGCTGTTTAGCATTAAAAATAAAACAACCCTTTACCTTGGGCTAAGTGTGTTGTCTTTCCCAGAAATTTATTCAATACTTCATTGAGTATAAATTCCAAGTTTACTTATCTGGTGGGCTTACCAAAGCACATGCATGGAATGCCTTTGCTAAAAAGGGCTTGCCAGTGGCCCTTACCAAAAAGAAAAAAAATGGCATGACTTAACCAGTGTCTTTGCTTCTAAAATGAGGAAGGAAGAAGTCTATATTCTGAGCCCATTTTAGCCCTCTCCTTTGTTGGGGACTGAGCCTCGCGTTTTGTTGGGATCACACAAGGAGAAAATGTTAGAAATAGGGAGCGACAGCAAAGTGTTGAAATACTCATGGGAAGCATTGCCTGTTCTGCTAGGTGTGGTTCAACAGGTAGAATAGTTGATTTTGACTACCTTAATATTGGCTAGGGTTGGGCTTGTAACAAATATGCTGGGGCACCACTCCTTTTAGAATGAAGTCAGATGTAAAAAATGTAAAATGAGAGTATCAGAATACACCACATATTTCCAAACAGGGTGGAGAAATCTCTTCTGCTGAAATGACAATGAATTAAAATTATGAGCCAACTTAAACTCACATGCATAAAACCAGTAGTTCAGAAAGGGGTAAGTTGTCTTTTTATATCACAAGCAGTTCAGTTTAACAGGCAGTTGAGTGACTGAGTGAACTGTTTTGTGATTATATTAAGCGAGGTGCTGTGAAGAACCCTGAAACAACCATATCTTTGCTGAGTTCATTCACTTGAGTGGAGTGGACTGTGCAAAAGGAAATCTAGCCCAACTGGATAGGATTGAAAATAGTGTGATGATATATGAGAGTCATAGAGGTTAGAGGTCTATGCTGTGGCAATTCAGAAAAAGCTTTACTAGAGCCAGTTTAAGAGAGAGAAGTGGCCTAAACAGAGAGGGACTAGAAGGATTTCCAAACATAGCAATTTAGCAGAAGGCATGAATGTAATGGCTCTAGAAGCTAAAGTGGACTTGCTGGATGAAGTTCTGCACTGCAGAGAAGCACATTTTGTAACAACAGGAACAAGCAATTAAATATATTCAGGTTCACTTGATTTGCATAACCAAGTCCCCTTTCAGTATTCATTAGAGCTGAAATCAGTTCCCTTGCCAGTTCTCCTTTGCAAATTTTGGTATCAGATGTTTGCTGAATGTTCAGAGGATGTTTGTTAGAATATCAGCATCTAAATCTAATTTTGCAGAAGCATTCACCATCTGACAGCTGATGTAGTACATAGTGTATTAGTTCATTTGTTTAACCAATTTAGAAACACCCCTTTAATAGACGAAAACATACCATTGAGATTACATTTAAATTCAGAGGTGTGTGAAAAAGAGAGACAGATTCTGAGATCTGTTCTTTGACAATCCAACTTTGCAGGTGCTTTTTTTTTTTTTTTGCTTTGATTCAGCTTTGGTATATGTTGCTTCAAACACTTTGCCTTGCTGTTCTGTTTCTTCAGTGAGCACCTTACCTTTTCTGTGGGAGGTTATAAGTTGTTGTTATGTGCCTTCCAAGTCGACTCTGACAAATGGTGACCCCATCATACAGTCTTCTCAGCAACATTTATTCAGAGGAGGTTTGCCATTGCCTTATTCTAAGGCTGAGAGGTCACCCCATGGGTTTCCATGCCTGAGCAGGGATTTGAACCCTGGTCTTCCAGAATTCTAGCCCATCGCTCAAATCACTATATCACACCGTTTCCTCTCCCTCTTCCTATATCCCTGTTTCCTTTTGAATGAATATTAGCCATAAGACAAATTCCAAAATCCATCTTGGCAAACCAGAAAGGCAGAAGAATCTGTGCAAGCTTTCAGAACCTCCAGGTCTCTCCATTAGGTGAAGATGCTTTTCAAAATCTGGTAGAAGAAGCAAGGCTGAGGGGAGGGAATGACTTGTTCCTTAAAGCTTCATTGTCTGCTTGCTGCATTTAGATGTGAATATCTTAGTAATAGGACTTTTGAAAGCTCTACCATGATCGCCCTCTTTTGAGCTAGCCTCTTAACTCTTTAAGCAGCACCACTGAAATATAACCAGGTTTATTTTGGCCTAATTCTATTCTGTCCTGTTTGAGAATTCATTTGAGACTGGCCTTGTCTTGTGGTGTAACAAATACAGTTTGCTCAGTAGTATGGCTCTTGAAATGTAACATGTAATACTGCACTAAAAACTGCTTATTCCGTTGTTAAATTTTTCAGTGCCGTTTAGTGACACTGCTGGATGACAACAGCCTGCACTTATGGACCTTGAAACAGTCCAACAGCAGTACATCTGAGCTGCAGGAAGAAAGGCACTTCACGCTCAGAGGACCCCCTGGGTAATTGGGACACTCCCTTTCCCACCAAAAGCAGGCCAAGAAGGACAGTCTTCATGCAATGTTGTTTACCTTCCAGATTTATTCAAGCTTTTAAAAATTAGTTCTGTGTAATTTTGATAGCTTGTTCTGTTTCTTTTAACTGAGATTGGTGTGCGGGCTAGGTGAAAAAGTGTCTGATTTTTCTCTTGTGACAGTTGTGTTCTAACTGAACCTAGCCATAGAGCTAATGGGGTAGTGTTCTTGGATGAAGTTTGAATGGAGTGCCAAGAGATTTGTGCACTGAAGTTGTAGTAAGAGGATACAGCCATTGAGATCTGTGGAGTGTTTGGTTACTAAAAGTGGCTGGCTAATCAGTGTAGTTTGCATAGAGTGTGCACTTATATAATGTTTACTGCAAAGTTGGGAAACGTGGCCTTCTCAGTGTTTCATACTACAACTTGCACAGTTCCTTATCATTAGCTGTGGTAGGTGAGACCACTAGGAGTTGAAGACCAAAGCATTGTGGGAGGCGAAAGGTTTCTCATCCTTGTTTACTGGGTAACCTGTTCATTCTCTTGTCTGGAAACCAGGGCTGGGGAGTATGTGGCCAGAGGAGTTTTGAAGTTGCAGCAATTGTTACTGCTGGCAGGGGCTGATGAAGATTGGACTTGCAATTTGGAAACTCTACAGGTTCCCCAGGCCTGCTTTTAACCATGCTTAAGAGATTCTGTTTGTTGTAGCAGAATTAAACCCTGCCTTCTTTTTGTGGGTTAATGACAAATCAGTTGTTAACAACAAATTTCATATCATCACATTGGATCCTTTTCTCTCTTCCCTTGGGAATTTTGGAATGATAAATCTAGGAGTTGCATTTCAAGTCTTCAGTGTGTAAAGAATTCTTGGTTCCAGTGTGTGCTTCATATAGTGAGATACAAATGTTGTGAAGCAAACTGACCTCACCATTGAGCTTTCCAAGATCATGTTATTTTTCCTTCCTTCTCCATGTACAGTTCCCCTCCAAGTGCTACCCAGGTGACAGCAATCCTTGCACATTCCTCACAGGAACTATTGTACCTTGGCACTGAAAGCGGTAGTGTCTTTGTGGTGGAGATCCCTTCCTTCAGAGTGCTAGAAGACCAGACCATCAGTCCAGAGGTTGTGCTGCAACGGTAAGCACAGACAATTGGAGTGAGGCTACCTAAACAAGGATGCTTCGTTATGATGCTGAATGCATAGACTAAAAGCAGGAGTGGGTAGAAGGAAGAATGGGATCTACTGGAAGGTCCCTCAGTGGTTTACAGAATCCTAGTTTTCTTTTTCAAAGTAGATCCTGTAAGCCTGAAGTCTTCCTTCCACGGAACTGAAGCATAGGTGGGAGTAGAGATTCTGCCAGTAGACTCTCTCACAGTGCAATTGATGGCATTCTTTTTGGGTTGTTTTCACATTAACCCTGAAGTAGTAATATTGTTGCTGCCTCCAGGGCTGCCCTGTGAATGGGTCAAAAGTATTGTTCTGTACAGTTTAACTGGAACTCATTACTGTTGCAAAGGGATCTGCATGTGATTCTGGCCGTGCAGCAGGTTCTGAATTCCAGTTTCCTATCCTGGTTCATTTTTGTGGATGAAGAGGTTCCCTTGTCCTTGGTGGCAGCCCTGCACACAGGACTCTGGGTAGCATACTCTCATGATGCAGGATCATAATTTTGCATTTTGTGGATGAGAAGAGGAATACAGATGTCACTCTAGGGCTTAAAGAACTGTTTATGTGTAAATGGGTTGAAGATTTAATTTTCGCAATTTAATCCTTTAAAATTCTTTTTTGTAGTGATAGTAGTGTTGGCATACATCTTTTTGAACCACACAACGTGTTGTTGTATGCTCTAAAGTAATTTCTAACTTAATGGCAACTCCAATGTGAATTTATCACGGGTTTTCTTGGCAAGATTTGTTCAGAGGGGCTTTGCCATGACCTTCTTCTGAGGCTGAGAGAGTGTGACATCCCCAAGGCCACACACACCATAGTTAATTGAAATTATTGTTTTGTAATTGATTAGCACGTGGACCTTGAATATTGGCCAGAGAGATAAGATGGAGCTGGGACTTCTGCCCTCCAGATGTTACTGGATTGCAATTTTTATCATTCTTGGTCTTTGGCCATGTTGGCTGATGGTGATGGGAGTTAGGGTTCTGCAGCATTAGAGGACCACAGGTTTCCCACCCTTGATACACATTCTTCTGTGGAATGCTCCACTATTGGGGAAAGGTGCCATCACAGATTTTCGTGAGTGGTGTTTATGGAAGGACAGTAGTGGGGACCACATGGTTGAGTCACAGACTGCAGGCTAGTCAAGACCAGACCTGTGACTAGGACATCTATATTATCTGGGCAAAGAAGACAGTTCCCTTGCAGAATTTTGGCAACTGTTTCCTCCCATATTTTGCTTAATTTCTTTGGCTCACAGTAACATCATCCAATGGCAATGTGGACCTGATTTTTTAAAATTATTTTTAAAATTTATCTGTTGTTCTTGTTGTTATTTGGCCTTTCCTTGCAGTGTGCCAGAGGATTATCGAAACAGGCGGTCACTTGAGTTAGTAGAAGCCTTACGGGAGCATCCCCGAAATCCCAACCAGATCTTAATTGGATACAGCAGAGGCCTCATTGTCCTCTGGGACTTGATAAATAACAAAGCAACACATCATTTCCTTGGCAATCAGGTACTTGGTACATTCTAGAATCTAGAGGCTCTGGACCCAGGGCAGGGGTGGAATCTCTGCATCACTAGAATATCCAGCAAAGCACAGAGAATTCTGGATGGAAAAACAGTGCAGGGAAATCAGCTGTTTAACTATGTGTTATGCATTCCATGCAGTCATAAAGTCTTGTCCCTCCCTTTGGGAGAGGGAAGAGAGGCCATGAAGGGGGTGGAGGAAGATGGATGTCTAATACTTTTCTCACCTGCAGCTTATCCATTCAGAATCCCCTTCTGGGACTTCTTTGTAAAACAACAACAACAACAACAACAACAATGCTATCTGGTGTACATTTCACAGGTTTATACACATGCAGTTAGCCCCTCAGCTGCCATCTCCAAAAAAAGTATTTTTTGAAAGAGAGAGAAACCAGTTCTCTATGTATAAGAAGCTGCATGTTTGAATGCATCAGGCAAAAAGTATATTCATGGAATGGAAACCTTGTAGTTTGGCATTAAAAAAGAAAGTCAAGTCTGTAGGGGGGAAGAGGGAATAGAGCCCAAAGGTGCAAAGACATGCTACTAGACACTGCCAGTGCAGTCCTTTTGGTTTTGTTTGTATCTCCATATAGCTGTTAACCACTGCCACCCCCCCTTCTCTGACACCTTTACACAAACCTTCCTGTTTGTTTTCAGAACACTGAATGCTGCGACTAGCTGATTGCAAATAGTTCTTGCTGGGAACTCCTCTTTCTCCTAAAATGCAGACAGATTTATTATAGTGTAAGCTTTTGTGGGCCAGACCCCATACAGACACACACCCTTGTTTTTTTGGCAGTAATGGAGAATAGGTTGAAGGGCACCCCGCAACTGATTTATGTACAAAGGGGCACCACTGTCAGGGATTCCAGGCAGGGAACCCTGGGAAAATGATCAGCCCACTGCAAAGATGTTGCATCATGCCCCAGCTGTGGGTAATTGCAAGGTTGCATAAGAAACGGGTTGTGTGCAGATGGTAGAGGGAGGTGTGCAAACCTCTACCTGATTGGTTGTAGATATGTATATAACAAAGCAACACCAGTATATATTTGTCTGTTGACCAAACCTGGTGCCAGCTTTTGTCCGTCTGTCCTATGTTTTGTATATAACGGAACTTTGCTGCAAGATAAAGTGCCTCCTGTTTTGGAAGAAACTCCTCCGTGTGTGAGTATCCTTACTGGGGAACAAGGCTGCTGCTGTTGGCTCGCTGAACTCTGGTTTTTCCGCTGCGTTTCAGTGGGGCTGAAACTCCTGTCATCCCCAACAACCACCACATGCACATTTTAAATACCTTAAATACCTGAACGAACAGTTCAGACATACAGTATGTTGAGAGGAAGAGACAGAGCTGAGTTAGCATTTCTTCTGTTAGTCTGGTAGCCCAGACAGAATAATCATCTGTGATTGAGACTATCCAAATAAGCATTTTAATAAGTTCCAGGCTTCCAAGATCCTTTCATAAGGATTCCAGATAAGAGAAATAAAAGGTTGCATTAAAAATAGTGAAACAGTGATTGTGTTCTAGCAGCTCTTGGTGTGGTGTTTTCTTCTTAATGAACCAAACTGTCTGTTTACCTTGGACTTTCTTGCTGCTGCTTCTTAGCAACTGGAAAACCTCTACTGGCAGAGGAATGGCCATCAGATCATCAGCTGCCACAGTGATGGGAGTTACACCCAGTGGCCGGTTTCAAATGATGATAGGCAACCTGAGCCCCTGGAAAGCAAAGTGCCTTATGGTGAGTATGCAGGTAGCTGGTCCTCCGTCTTGTATGTGCTGTGACACATATTCACCGTGAGCCTGTGTAGTCTTTGAAACCACAAAGGAAATTTTGCCTGCTTGGTATAACCAGAGGCCCACTGAGAGGCCGAATATCCTGTACACTTGCTTTGCTAAAAATGCAAAAAGCAAGGAAATTGTCAAGCATCTGATAGGTACTGTGTGGGCATACTCCTGTACTAGATGCCTGTATATGGCAGTGTAAACTGTGTTGGCCCCATTTGAAGTCTTGATACATTCAGTCAGAATATTCCCCTGAAAGGATGCAGGAGATTGGTGGCATTTGATGAGTAACATCCTAGTAAAGCAATGATGGTTTCCAGTCTTCAGAGCTGTAGGCTTTTCAGTAGAGCTTTCTGTTGGAAATCTGCTAGGGATATTTTAACGTATGAGTTATTCTGTAAGGAACCTGTGACCCACCAGGTGTTATTAAGCTGCAGCAGTCATCAACCCTGACCATGGCTATATTGGCTGTAGCTTATGGGAGCTGGAGCTCAAGAACAGTTGGAGGGCCACAGGTTCCCTACTCAGTGCAACTATTTTCTCAGCACAGGCTTTCAGTTTTAGTGCTATCTTGAAATTCTCCATTCCAAGCTCTGTTACATATGGCATCAGCAAGTTGAGGCTATTTCTGATTTCAGTGTTTCCATTGTTAGTGCTGTGAGGCTATCTGGAAAATCCAACTTAATGAGTGCTAGCTCCCATAGATGAGGAAATTAGAGGTGCTTTTTTCTGCAGTTTCACGTTTATTGATGAAAACCAAACAATGTCATGTGAATTCTCCGCTTTAAAAAGCATGCATGTGAAGCATATCTTCTTTACAAATTTTCCCATCTAGGTCCTTTTCCTTGCAAGGCTATCTCCAAGATTTACTGGCAAACAGTGAAGAAAGGGTAGGTACTTTGGCAGATAATACAACACTCCCAATTCTCTAGAGCTTCTAGACTAACCTTTTGGTAACAAGCACTGCTGCTTGCTAAAAAATCTGCAGCCAGCTGTCATGCTGCCTGGATCCCCATGCGGCCTCTTAATAACTTGAACTCTGTGGCAGTCCATCAGACTGCTCAACAAAACAGTGGAAGCTTAGACTTGACAATGTCTCCTTTTGATCCTTTCACAAATGCTATGATTTATAATCCCATCTTTCATCACAATCTCCTTCCCAAGGTGGCTTGCTAATAAATTGTCCTAAGACAATAGAACTGTACATCAAAATGAAATATCACTAAAAACACCAAATAAAAACCACCAGACACAGCCAGCAAAATAGTAGCCAAAAATAACAACACATTCCAAATAAAAGGATCTTGAAAGGATTTCTCCAGGCACCAAAAAGGTAATGGAGATGATGCCAAGTGGCTATGCTGAATGGAGGAATTCCACAGTTTGGGTGCCACTATAAATGAAGCCCCTCCCTCTGGCCTCTGTGGCTTTGAAAGTAGGAAGTGGCACATAGAGAAAGTCGCTTGACTGTGTTAATTAATGGATGGGATGACTTAGAGATGACGACCCCATCCAATTTGGGCTTAAAAATAACGATGTTGGATATTTATATTTGTATCTGACAGCTAGAGAGTTTTAGAGAGAGTCAATGTTAAAGATTCGGAGGTTGTACTTTGACATTATAATGCTTGCTTTCTAAAGAGAGAAAATTTTTCTGTGTTAAGAATTGTGGATCTTGCTTTTAGCAATGTGATGCTTTAAGACTAAAAGTTATTCTTAAAGATTTAAGTTGGAAAAATAGTACTGGGCAGAACAGTCCTATTTGCCTAGGTGGAGAAATATATATCTACTGCATCTAAAGCCCTGCTGGCCCACAGTGTCAAGGAGTGGTGAGATGGCACTTTAAAAAAAAAATTCCCTCTCACATTGAACCCAGCACAAGGGACAGGGAAATAATGATGTAGGCTTCATGGCTGGAATACACAGAAGGCCTGTTTAGGGGACAAGTAAGCCTTGGATCCTACAGATTTATAGCTTCCTACAGAAAACTCTGTTTTGGCCAGCAGAAAACCACGGGCATTTTCAGTGATGGTGGTGGAGCTTTCTGCTTCCAGATGAAGGCGCCCCCAGCAGTAGAGATGTAATTCTGCATTGTCCTGCAGCCCCTTAGTGGCCAACCCCAAGAGTTTAGTACTGTGCCCTTAATCTTGTCCTTGATTGTTTTCTTTAAGGCTTCCATACATTATATTTCAAGGAGGGATGCCTCGGGCAAGTTACGGTGACCGGCATAGCATTTCAGTTGTTTATGGCAATCAGCAAACAGCCTTTGACTTCACATCACGGGTGATAGACTTCTTTGTCATTGCCAACACAGATCCATTTGCAGGTATGTAGAAAACTTTTGAGATCTCAGAAATTGGAATCGACTGCATGAACACTTGGGGGCATACACACTGGGAACATTGCTCATACAGATTTGAAAATTATTAATGCCTAATTTGAGATGACAATTATGCAGTATTCCTTTGCAAGCTGCTAAATTTTTGCATGTTAGTGGGAAAGAATTTTGCATTCCCAGGATCCAACCTCTGTGGACTGAAAGTGTAAAATGTTTTCATATAAATAGGAAGAAGCTGAATGGCAATTATAGCTTTAAGCTCTAATTGAACCCTTCCACTGAAACAGGATTCTCTTTGAGAGAACTTAGACCTTCTTCATAACTTGCACCAGCAGTGCTGTCCGTAATTACTGTCTGGAACATTTAATTTTACAAAACAGCTGCTAGTGAGAAGTAGACCAGCTCTGTTCTCCTTGTACTGGGAATGTTAGCTGTTGTATGCTGATAGAAAAGGTACTTAAAAGGTGAAAAGGGCCAGTGTGTTCATCCTGTGGTTTCCAAGTTGCAAGATGGCTCAAATATGTGTGAACTTTAATGCTTTTAATTTTTGTTTGGACAAGGCAGGTCTGTATGGAATCCTGGGTTGTTATTTGTCTCTTTCTTACCCCACCCCTGTCTTGACTTCAGCTGCTGCCAGACAGAAGGAATAGTAAACTCTGTGTTACATTCCTGGCCCCGGGGGTGGGGGAGATACTAGCAGAGGGATCTGTCAACAGTTGAGATCTCTTCTGCTCGTTTTCCCTTAGCGCCATTTGGTGGAAGCCTGTTGGGAATGCCAGGGCAACACTGAGTTTATTTCTGAACATTTGGGTTCTTAGGCATTTATCTGAGATAATCAGCTGATAGCACTGTATCCGTAACAGTCAAACAAGAACTGAAGAAGGAAACTGTAGCTTTTGCATGCTTAGTGGAGGAAGTTGTTCAGCAGTCATCTGAGGTTTCTGTGGCAGCCTAGCTTCCCTGTAACTGACTGCCTAAGCCTAATGGGAATCTGCCTCAGCTCACCTCACATGCTCCTTGGTTTGTTCAGCAAACCAGAGTGTGAGAGTGGGTCACTCACTGTCTCCCAAATCCACTTACATTAATGAGTAATGCTTATGTAATTGAACCTTAGGTGTTGGGAAGCTGTTCTTCCGTTTATTTAAATGTCCATGCTCTGACCATTTCGGGTTGTGGGATCAAAATATTTTGCATAATTGGGAGAGAGTGCAAAAATGCTTTGTATTATATTTATGAATGCTGCATCTGGATGTACCTTTCCCATTTTCTCTTTCTTTCTCCTCTAAACGGTGCATAAACAGGACATCTGTCTTTTCCCCTTGCTTCTTAAAGGAATTTGGAGGGGGAAAGCACTTTTTATGTACAGTCCTCCCTCCACATTTGCGGGTTTAACCTTCACAAATTTGATTAGTTGCGAGGTGCATCCATGCCCTTTCCCCCCGCCTCAATTCTCCTGCTCCCATTTCCTTGCACTTTGCTGGGCACAGAGAAAGAAGGCAAGTGTTTCGGGCAAAAGACAAGAGAATGTGGTGGGGAGAAAGCTAGTGCCATCCTTCTTTCTCCTCTCCGGAGTTCCCCTTTCCCATTCCCTTGCCTCTGGTCCCGGCACACAAAAGGCAACGGAATGGGAGGGGGATCACAGGAGGAGTTATTTGCAGTTTTTCCACTTTTGTGAGGGTTTCTGCACACCGACCCCCTGCAAAAGTGGCGGGCCCACTGTGTGTGTATGCCATTCTTAATGTCAGCTGCTTGTGTGATATTCTTTGCTGTGCCTCTATACAAAATGGCTGCTCCATACTCCAGCTTCATACATTCAAAATAAAAACACTTTTGGTCAGCCCAGACTGCTCTGCCAGCAACACAACGTTACAAAGTACTTTGAGCTTGAAGTTTTGCAAATTATGTTGTTTGGGGGGGGGGGGGTCTAAATATGTCTCCTAAGCCTAGGGTAAGGCATGAGATTAAGGGTGAGAACTCAATTTCTCCCACCCTGGTAACATAAATCAAGGCCATTACATGCAATCAGGGTTCACGTGGAGCTCGCTTGGTTGTTCTAACTATCACCCAAATCATTTATACCTATTCTTATATGCAGAAGTAATTTTAGGGGGATTCCAGTCCTATAATGGATCACAGTGTGCTCAGGCAGTAGATGATGGAACTGGAGCCTTCAGAATCTTTGCTTACAAGCCAGAGCATGGCATTAATTGCTTTAGCGAAGTGAAAAGCCACCTGATTAAACAGAGATTTCATCCCAGTCCTATGTGTCAGTTCCTCTGTTTTCAGTGCAACTTTGATATAATTAAAGTCTATCTATTGTAGCCCTAGTCTATTAATCATATGAATTAAATTTGTTAAGATATGGATACAACGCTACATAACTTTCGTCAAGCAAAAAACTGACTTCTCCTATACCTGCTATGGCAGATGTGTGCATAAATCTTAAAAGGTATTCTATCCTGTGTATGACAGAAGGGAGAATACCTTTCTAAACATGGCGTTCTATTTGCCAGTTTTGTAAGTACTTGTGTTTAAAAGTGTATAGAATCTCCTTTCCATTTATCAGGACATCTTTTTTAGTCAGAAAACTACAGATGATGTAAGCCTCACAGCCCAGTTCTTCTAGTTTTCACGTTCTATAACATATGGTATCATTAAAACTACAATTACGGATGTAGTTGAACATGAAACCAGTTTGGAGAGGGGTCTTTCAAAAGAAGAATGTTTTTGGAGGCAGATGGGGGAAATGATGCAATACAGTTGGGCCTCCGCATTCACTAGGGTTAGGGGCACACGAACTCCACAAAGGTGGGAAAACCACGAATATAAAAGTGTGTCTGTCTGAGGTACACACACACACACACACACACACACACACACACACACATACACATACACAGGAGGCTGAGGTATGGGGGGGAGTGGGAACCCAGTGTCAAAGCCAGATAAGGAAAAGGGGAAGAATGGGATGGGTCAGCGTGGTGGCCCTATACTTCCTCTCTCTTGGCCATCACCTTCCTTTGGTGTTGGGAGGGGCATTGGGAGAGGGTTTGTGTTGCTGAGAAATTGAACTGTGGGCTGTCCTTAGCTGACCAGGCAGTGGCTGGTGATGGAGGAGGAGGAGGAGGAGGAGAAACAGAGGCGGATTTTTAAAGGGCTGTACAGCCTGATCAGAGCCACCAAGAAGGAAAGTTCCTCCAGAAAAGGAGCAGTTGAGGTGGAGTGAGGGGTTGGACAAATTCACAAAGAATCAAATCTGTTAAAATTAAGCATGCAAATATGGAGGGACAACTGTAACTCAATGCAGGCAGTTGCTTTCTGGAGTTTTACCCCACCTCTTGAACTGAAAATACATTTAGGACTTTTTGCTGTAATAAGAGGATTTTAAACTGGTTTTTAAATTTTGTTTCAATTTTATCAATAACTTGATGTTCAGTGTATTTTGTTTCAACTGTTGTAAGTTGCCTTAACCCCATTATATTTTAGTTGTATTTTTTTTCCACAATATTTTATTTTCCAAGGGACTCATTTTTGCTGAGTTCAAATACAGTAGTACACACACGAGATAAGATGGTACGATAATGTGCGTACATTGCGTGTTCCAAAAGCAAAGGCTGAGGAGGCTGTGCAGAAGCGGCTTCCAAGCTGTAATGAAGTTCTTCTTGTTCTTAAACAGACCAACTATTCTCAGAACCAGCAACACAGCTACGTTTTAAGCAGCTTAGTTTGCTGGATTGGCCTGTATTCCTAGAAATGGTCTAATGCAGTACTAACTGGGTCACTGCCAAGTAGGCACAATGCAGTCTGTCGCAGGCAAGGCCGTCACAAGCTGCACGTGAAAGGCTCTACTGTCCCCCCACCCTACAGCCTTTTGATTTGCACCAAAGAATAGATTTGCAAGTCTGTCCGGGTCACTTCGTGTGACTTTTTAACCATGCAGATAATCTTGATAAGACACTCACGTATTCGTTTCTTAAGCATGGTATCAAGGACTTGGACCAGAGTGCAAAGCAAAATTTGATTATTATGTTTCAGAGGTAATTTGTTCGTTTGTTTTCAAGAAGCGTAATATGCTGTCCTTTAACAAGTTCCCAGAGTGGTTTGCATACAGCTAAAATTACAATCAAAAGAAAACATTAAAATGTCTATGTGATAATGGCACCTTGTTGTTATCTTAGGCGACACATCTATAGGGATGTGGGTTCAAATTCAGAGCTAACATGCGGATTTTGGGGAAACATCATGCAGAACTTGCAAAGGATCACAGGAGGCTGTCGGTCATTTACCTAGTGGTTATGTTATTAGTGAGAAGATGCAAAATGTCTCCATTTTTTTCAGACAGAGCGATTATTTAAGGGTAGTATCTTCTCAGTGCAAGAGACTTCCTGGCACTGGTGAAACAGTAGGCATAGGAGCCACCTACCTCTCTTTAAGAAGTGTGCCCTCAAGCTGGACAACGAGGTCCAGGCTCCTCTCTTCCCCCAGTGAACACCTGAAGGCCAGGATTGCCAACAGCACTATGGGTACAACGTGCAAATGGATAGTTAGTTGTGTTAGGGCCTTTGTTTGTTTTTTTTCCTTGCCTGATTATGATCTAAGACTGTGTTGCTACTTTGTAACTTCCATGTTGTGCCTGAAGGAGGGATACCCTTTGAAATGTGTGATGCCTTTTGCTAATGTAATAGAGATGTGTGTGTGTGTGTGCGCGCGCGCACGCGCCTTTAAGTTGCCTGTTGACTTCCTCCTTTCTTCCTCTCCTCCTCCTCCTCCATTATTCATTTATATCCTGACTTTTCCCAAAAAATAGAATCAAGATGGCGTACAACTTATTAAAAAAACACAGGTCAAAAACTGTATGAGAAATCAATAAAAATATAAAAGTTACTTTTAAAAACAGTTGAACAATCTGTAAAGTTAAGACAATTTCCTGTACAGAAGTCAACAAAGCAGTGCAGCATACCCAATAAAAGGCTATGTGATAGTTATTTCAAAAAGCCTGATGAAATAAGATTTTTTTTTTCTTGCTAGCAGAAGGAGAGCAAGGAGGGAGCCATCCTAGCCTTCCTAGGGAGGGAGTTCCAAAGAGTGGGAGCAGCCACCTTAGAAGGCCCTGTCCTTTGTCCCCACTAAATGAACTTGAAAATGTGGTGGGACAGAGAGAAGGGCCTCTCCTAAAGATTTTAGATTTCTAAGAGGCTCCTGTAGGGAGATACTGTCCTTCAAGTAGCCCTGGTGTTGCTAGTCAATTTACAGTCACCCCATGGGATTTTTCTTAGGAAAGAAATACAGACAAGTGGTTTATCTTCTGAAGTATAGCCTCTAGAACCTGATATTGTTGGTGGTCCTCCCAAGTCCTCCCAGACCTGATCTTGCTTTGGTTTCAAGATCAGAGGAGATCTGGTGTCATCAGAGTATGTAGGCAACTTTATGTGGTAGTTACTTGCTTAGAATAAAGTTCTTGTCTTCTTGCCTTTTCATGTGTCTATGCTGTGTGTGTGTGTGTGTGTGTGTGTGTGTGTGTGTAGAGTCCCCATTCTCCTGTGAGAGGGGGAAGGAAGGTGGTAAAAAACAAGCCACCAGCAGCATCTGCCCCCTCACTGATTTTTGAAGTGTCCTTGGATAGAAGGATGGGGAAGTGGTGGCACCAGCAGAAGGATTCATAGAAAGTGGGGGCCCTCTCTCCTACTGAAGGGTAGGAAGCAGGCAACAAGATTTTAAGAACCCACATAAGAGCAGCTGTGATTAAAAATAAATAAAAAGCATTACAAAAGCAAATGCCTGTTGGGTCAAAATGCTTAGAGCAATAAAGAAGATGTTTGCCTGTTGCCAATGTGAGATCAAGGAGGGCTCCAGGAGGACCTTTCATGGGAGAGCATTCCAGAGTTGGGATGTTGTCACCAGGCTCATGTAGGGGGAGTGGTGGGGATACTCTGCCCAGTAGCCACCACTATACAATAGATGATGGAAGCATCCAAAAGGCAGGGGGCTGTTGAAGATGTTATTTTATGGGCAGGCCTGTGTAGAAGCAGGTGACTCTTCAAGAATCTCGGTCTTAAGCCATGAAGGTCAAAAGCGATGGTTTATACTGAGCCTGGAAACAAACTGGGATCCAGTACATGCATATTGTGTTGGTAACACCAGTTCCAATTTAGATGCCTTCTGGCTGTATTTTGAACTGACTTGGGCTAGTTGCAGGTTGAAGGGCAGCCCCATGTCCTACTTAATCATAACTTTGTAAATAACCATCTGATTTGGACATGCCTCACGTCAAATTATAGATAATGTCTTGGCTAACAAATATGTTAGATATAGCTGCAACCACTTTTGGTCATAAGATCCAGTATCTTTATCACCTGAGCCCTTATTGTACTTCATCCATCAGCAGTGCTGTCACAGTTTTGTAGCACAGCTCCTTCATTTGGTATAACACTATGTCAAAACAAAGTTCATTACTCCTCAGAACTGTAAAATTATCCTAAAAGGACCCAAGTGTGCTAAGAAGTGATCTTCAGGATTATGTCAGAATAACATCTGCCCACATCTTCTTTGTAGCGCTGTGTACAATTTGTCTGACTTCATTGCTGGTGGAAAAAAAATGTGTGTGGCTGGCCTAGGGTGTTAAATCCAGCATCTTGTCTAGTGGAATTCCTCTTGCTCCTTTCACCTCTGCATCCCTGTGTGTATAACCCCAAACCACCTCTGGAGGGTTCCTTAGCCCTGAGGAGCAAATCTGAGAAGTAGCAGAGGAGCTGTACATAGTGTAGGGGAATTTTTTTCTCTATGTGTTTTGTGTTCCACTGATGGATGAATAGGATTGTTATGCATATAAAACAGTGGTTTTTAACCTGCAGGTTGTTGGATCACAGCTCCCAGGTTCCTCCATCATGGCCATGGGCAGTAGTCTAACCTGGACGTAACCAGGGCGTAGATCACTGAAGGAGCCATCATGGTGCAGTGGTTTGAGTGCTGGACAAACACTCCAGGAGATCAGGGTTTGAATCCCTGCATCAACACTGGAAACTTACTGGGTGACTTTGGGCAAGTCACACTTTCCTAGCCTAAAAGAATGGCAAACCTCCTCTGAGTAAATCTGGGCATGAAAACCCTATTGTAGGGTTACCATATGTCAGAGTCAACTTGAAGGCACCTAATAACAACAACAAAGATCACCGAAGCCAGGCTGTTTCTTTTGTTTTGTGGCTGCAACTGGTATACCTAAATTGTTAGATTATATGTCAGCAGCAAGGAGCGTATCTTTCCATGTCCTTACTTACTTATTAAAAATGTTTACATCTTGCCTTTCTGTCCAGACTTTTTAAAAAATATATTAACAATATATCCTAAACAGCTAAAAGAATTGTGTGTGTGTGTGTGTGTGTGTGTATTGGCTAGAGATGATGAGAGTTGCCATGGGGGGGGCAGTAGGTTGAGAAAGGCACGGAAGGAAGACCTGTCAGCCCTCTTACTGGGTCAGCAAAGTGCAGTGCTCGTGCCGCATGCACAGTTGACTGTACCCTGGTGTTCCCTCATTCACAGCTGGATCCTGACCTGCTGAACCACTAGTCTAGACAAACCTTGCCACTCATCATATTTTGATTTATGGATGAAAGTACCTTGTGCTTGTTCTTCTCTCTTGCCTAACGTCCTCTCCCAAGCAATAACAACTCTGTATTTATATGTCTCTTCTTGTAGAGTTTGATGACCCCTCTGCAATGGTGGTGTTAGCAGAAGAAGAGCTGGTAGTAATAGACCTGGTGTCTCCGGGCTGGCCATCGGTCCAGCCTCCGTATCTTGCATCCCTGCACTGCTCAGCCATCACATGTTCCCACCACGTCTCCAACATCCCTCTGAAGTTGTGGGAAAGAATAATCAGCGCTGGGAACAAACAGAACTCTCAGTTCTCTAATATGGTATGGCTTCCATATATTGATGAAGAAGAAACGCAGTTGAAACAAATTCATCCCATGACTCCCCTTTTCCTCCACACCCTAACACCAGGTTTTGAACTCTTCCACAAACCAGACTTTGGCAGTAGAAGGTATTCCTGCTTTTAAAGAAGAGAGGGAGTATGAAAGAGTGCTGCTTTTTCAGCACCAGCATCTTAGCCTCTATCTTAAGGACTTGAAAGTAAAGAAACCTCCAATGCAATGGTGTGTGTGCGTATATGTGTAGAAAGATAATTTTATGTGGTAGAATAAAGAAGCTCCTGCAAGACCTAACGTTGCTTGTTGTAAAAGAGAACTCTTTGCTAGTGCTTAGGTGGTGTGAAGGGACTTGCAAACTATTTTTTTTCTGAACACCTGAACAGATAGTGGTATAGGAGCAGCTCACTGGGCGAGGACAGGGAGTTGATTGGATTTCTCCTGAAATGTTTCCAGCTTACCTCTCCAGCCTCTGTTCCTTTAACCTCCAGCCACTATCCCTATAAATCTGCACACCTGTTCTTGTGTGAATCTGCATGCTGTTAAGTCAAATGATGAGAATCCTCCAACCCATGGGCAGCAGGCAGACCCCAGGCTTGCCTGAGTGCCCCTGCCCCCTCTTTATAATTTGTGGGGCAAGGAACATCCCCTCACCAATGGTAAATGGATGTGCCTAGAGGCCTCAGCTTTAGAAGTCTTGAAATCTGACTAATTCACAGTGAATGTGGGCCTGGTTTCAGAGTGCTCAGACAGTTAGGGCTTGTAAATATCTGGAGCTTTCTGCAGCAGCTGCTGCTTACAGGAAAAATGTAGGTTAACAGATTCCCTCTGACCTTATATTAAACCTCAGCAAAAAGAAATTGGCTTGTAAAACGTTAAGAACTGATGTCTAATCTTAATCCAAACAAAGCCTAATTGGTATAAATTTGGTCTCCAATACTTTCTTGCTTCCCCTCCCCTTCCCCCTCACATAGGTAGTTACAACTTTACATATAGTAAGTATGTACTTATTATTATTTTTTAAATCTATTCTTCTAGCCATGGCTGATTGATGGAGGTGTCAGCAAGGCTCCAGATCCTCCACAGCGGGACCTGTTGCTTACAGGGTAGGTGTAAACTCTCCCCCTTTGGTTTGGTGTTGTGAAGGCTGTGGTTTTGCAGTCTCATAGTAGAATGTTCCCAGATACCACCTGCTGAGCAACATGAAAGGGAGGGTGCTACTTCATTTATAGCCTGCTTGTGAATTTCCTGTCTCTCATTGGCCACTGTGTGAACAGTGTGCTGGGCTACATCCAGGCTGTAGGTATGATCTAGCAGAGCTTTGCTTATATACCTCTTCTGCATAGTCAGTCCACAATGGATGGCCAAAATAGGAGAGTCATTGCTTATGGAACAGTAACTAAAACACTGTGTTCTTGGAGGATGCAGCAGTTCATCTTTGAAGTTTTATTGATCACTGATGCTTCTGAAGGCAAAGAGTTTTAAAAAGATGTGTGATTATGGTTTATTGTTTGTTTATTTTTAAAGTGGACTACAAACTAAATGGGCTGCAGTGATGTGGCAGTCTTACTTTGCCTTGTGGAAAGTCTTGCTTTGTGGTCTAAGTAAGCCCTTATATTTCTGCTTTTTCATCTGGATTTTTTTTTTTAAAAAAAGGTTCTTAATAGGCTTGCAAGGCCTGTAGAAGGTTTCTGCTCAGATTCTTGGTAAGGTTCTGTCACTTAAAAGTCCAGGCATCCTGCCAGTCATTGTAAGAAGATAATTAGTATACAGCAGCTGAGATACATGTCTGTGTTCCTGGGAACCAGATGTACTGGTACTGCAGAGAGTCAATCAAGTGTGAGGGTTCTTCACCAGACTACAAAAAGCTGACAGGAATCTACAAATTACTTTATGAAATGCTACTTGATGTTAGGAGCAGCAATGAAGTACAGAAAGATCAAAATCCTGATGTCTAACCAAACAAAAGGTGTATGGCACCTCAAAAGCAACTGCCTTAAGGTGTTGCTTATTTGCTCCATTTGTTTACCACCCCTTAGGCACTTAAAGGCAGTTTATAGTTTTAAATTAATGATTGTTACCACAGTACAAAAAAGTGTGTGTGAAGAGGAGAAAATAAGGAGTGAAGAGAAAGTTAATTCAGGTATTAAATGTTTCATACAGTTGGATACGGAGCAGGTAGGACAGTCCCCACAAGAGACAGTTCTGAGACAACAGGAAGGAAAATGGCACCTGGTTCCTGGTTGTGGCAGCTCTTCCTGTCCCTTAGGCAGGTGGAATAGCTGCTGATTGTGATGTGACTTCCCAGATGAACATACTGATATGCCTTGCAGAGATTTTTTAATTCAAATCATGCCTGTTCTGTTCCTACACCCACACACCTACATACATACATTCGTTTGCTCCTCTCTTTTCTTTCCACCAGCCATGAGGATGGCACTGTGCGATTCTGGAATGCCTCTGGCGTTTGTCTAAACCTGCTGTATAAGCTGAGCACAGTGAAGGTGTTCCTAACAGATGCAGATCCCAATGACAATATGAACCAGTTGGGGGAAGACGAATGGCCTCCACTGCGGAAGGTGAGGTTTCCAGAGCTCAGCATAAACGTTCTGAAGCCAAGGTGTATGATGTATAGTAGTTGCTCTTTGCCCTGGGACATGTTGCTTTGTGTTCATCTGATTTGTTTCTTGCCTTGTTGCCCTGCTAGGTTGGTTCTTTTGACCCATACAGCGATGATCCCAGACTTGGGATCCAGAAGATCTTCCTGTGCAAATACAGTGGCTACTTGGCTGTAGCAGGAACAGCAGGGCAGGTACTGATATTCATGAAAAAGATACCGGTGGGCTGTTGCAAATGCTGTGTCCATCAGCACCCTTGTCATGTACCCAAGTTGCATACATGGACTGCATAGTACCCTTAAATGGCTGAGTGTGCATAGAAGCTTCAGTCTGATAATGCTGTGTACTCTGACCTGGAATATTTTTCTATTGTCCTCACAATTTGAGGGGTTGTGGGAGGTGGAAGCATCCTCTAAAAGCTCAGATAACTTCTGTGTGACCTGTGTGCAGGTCTCTGGCTTAAAACCATGTTCAGAGTCAGTGTTCTTGTGAGGCTGTTGATTTCCACTTTGTATACCCTGATGTAGCTACAGCCACTCTCTTGTTAAACCTGTCTTTGAAAATGTCTGCTCTTTAATTTCTTGTGCTGTTTTCAGGCAGTTGTTAGTAATGCATCTGTGTACAGCTCCAGAATGGAGTGTCTGTATCCTGGAAAAAGTTGGGTAGAGTGTTAGGTAGGGTTAGGCAAACTCAAGTACTAGGTAAACTCTTCTACAGCTGGCCGGCAGTGTGTGGGGATGATGCGAAATCTCTGGGCTACCTTCTGGAACGTAGCTGCTTTCTTATCACAGTGTAAGAGAAACAGTGTAAGAATCCTTGCTGTTGTCACTGACTCAGGATGGGTTAGCCTTTTTTTCATGGAAGACTTTATAACAGATGTATGCAGTGGTTCCAACAAATCCTGTCAGGATATTGATTTACTGTTCCTGTGTGGATTGTGGGGGACCAGCACATAGACATGACTGAACATAACATGCTTCACAGATGTTGTGCAGCATCAGACAGGGAAAACCAGTAGTAGCCACAGGAACATGCATGCCTTCCATTGTGAATTATGGAATTCGGTTTTCTTCCAAAGGGTATTAGTTCAGGTTCTTGAAGATAAGTACAGCTTTGCCCTTGGGCTCTTAATCGATGCACCTGCTCTTTCTAATTTTAACTTCAGCTCTAACACTGAGCTGTGTCCTTTATATGCCTTTGTATGTAAACTGGCTTTTAACATCTGTTTTCATCCAAAATGTCCTCTTCAGAAATGAGCCTTACTGGACTTAAGGGAGCCATGTTTCTTCTTTTTCTAAAAGTCCATGCACATATCCATAATTTATAGGCAGTAGCCAAAATGACTTCTCATTGGTTGGCCAAAGTAGCTGTGTTTCCTCACGATGAATAGTTTGCCGAGCCCATCCATGACAAGAAAGCAGTAGCCTTTCAAAAGGTTCATAGCGGGTAGACCCAGGTGGCCGTTCTTCAATGCCAGCTCCACAGGAAGCTGCTTGGTAGGCTGGCCATCCATAACATCCTGCCAGGTGGTGATAGGAATCTTGGCAAACATTCACATCAGATCTGAAATAAGAGAAGCGGCTGCTGGCCAAGAATCCTTCCTTGCTTCTATGGGTCAAAAACACTGGGTGACTCCCTTATAGATTGATCTCATGACATGAATTGTAGAAAGACTTCTGCCGGTGCCATTTATGTTGTTGTGATTTTTATTGCTTTTACTTTATATAGGATGGATTTGGTGTTCATAGTGCAGCTTGAGAGGATTTGTCCTAAATGCTGAGATCCAAATACATAATGCTTAACAACATGTTAGTCTGCTTCACAATACTATACTGCAGCATGGCTTGTGTATTGCCTTTTTTCCTGATAGCATTTTTTGCCCTATTCACTTGAGATTGTTTTATGTCACACAAAGTCATTAAAGATCGTGTCCTAAAGTGAATTCGATAACTGTAGTTCCTCATCATTGAAATAAAGTTTGAAGCAAATGAGGAACTTGATTAAAATGCAGACCTGTTTCCCAGCATTTTCTCAGTTTAGGCTCAGAGGAGGAAGTCCTGGGGTGAGAAGCAAATGGTGTTGGTTTTGCAAATGCTGAGAGATTTCATAACGCAGTCCTGAATGAACTTTCGAACCCCTCACCTTCCCAGGTACTTGTACTGGAACTAAATGACGAAGAAGCAGATCAAGTGATTGACCGTGCAGAAGCAGATCTCCTCCAGGACCAGGAAGGCTATAAGTGGAAAGGTCATGAACGACTGAAAACGAGAGATGGGCCTGTTCTTTTTGAGCCTGGCTTCCAGCCGTTTGTCTTGGTCCAGTGTCAGCCCCCAGCTGTAGTCACGTCACTGGCCCTTCACTCCGAGTGGAAACTTGTTGCCTTTGGTACAAGCCATGGCTTTGGGCTCTTTGATCATCAGCAGAAGCAATTAGTCTTTGTCAAGTAAGTTACATTCTAGATTTTTTGCTTAAAAGATCCCTGACTCTCACAATATAGGGCTTATGAAACATCCCACAGTTTTGCACATAGCTTCAAATTGTTCTCATGTATAGGGCTGTTCTGCCAGACTGCTCTGGCACAGTGGTTAAGGGCTCAAGCAGTGAGCTTGGATGAACTAGCCACTGAAATGATTGGGTCATTTGGGCCATGTTAGAGCCATACAAGGTAGAAATTCCTGAAACAATTGGAAAAGATCTGTATTGGAATGAGATCTTTGGCTTTATCTGCAACCAAGAAGATCCAAAAACTGAGTTCATTGGTTTCTTATTTTAAGGAAGCATCTTCCACCAGTTTTCCACAAGTGCCCCGCCCATACAGTCTAAGGGAAGCTCCATCACCTTCTCTTAAACCAGTGAAACAGGCCAGATGCATCTTTGCTAGCAGAAAGGGGAGCCGAGTGTGTTTTTTGAGCACAGGTCAGCCAGTGTAATTGGGTTTGGACAACGATGCTGGGTCATGAAAACCTCTCCTCACTCTTTAGGCACATCAGTAGCAAAGGCACTAAGCCCTTGCTTCATCTTGAAGTTATTCTTGGAGGGGAGGGGAATGGTATCTCCCATGAAAGTTGGGAGGTAGGAAAGGTATGTTTCTATGAAGATATTAATGCTGCACCAGAAGGAAGGAGGATCACCACAATAGTGCATATGGACAAGTTGTATAATGATTTTGGAATGTAAGGGCAGGACAGGTGAAGACAGCATGTATGATGCTTCTCTTAAAAAAAAAGAAAAAACCTTCAGCTTTCTAGCCATTTTCCCTAGAGAGAAATGCTTTAATTGGTTTACCGTCTGAAGCACTTTCAGGATGTGCACAAACATACGACAACAACATTTCCTAAAAACAGATAGTGGACAGAGTGGTAGTTTCAGAGTTACAAAGGTGAATTGGTCCCATTGGTTTCCTCCTAGGTGTACCCTGCATCCCAGTGACCAGTTGGCCTTGGAAGGCCCTCTTTCTAGGGTAAAATCCTTGAAGAAATCTCTCCGTCAGTCCTTCCGACGGATGCGGAGGAGCCGGGGATCAACAAGAAAACTGCGAACTGCTGAGGTGAGATGATATGCTGCTCAGCTTTACTGAATGTGAAGTCACTCCTAGGTGCCACATGGGCCACCTTTTAGAGCAAGGAATAGGAAAAGTGTGCCCCCCCCCCCCCACTGTCAACATTGGGTGCCAGCTCTTATCAGCTCCAGCCATCCTGTCTGATGATCAGTGACTGGGCAGATTGTAGTTTAGAAGACCACAAGTTCCTCAGAGATTCAGGCAGTCAGAGGCTTAGCCATTAAGGCAAAATTATGCAGCCTTCGTCAAATTGCTATTTAGGCAAAATGTTCCTGTTCTTTCTCTGCATCATTCTTTCTAATCAAAGCTAACTAATACCATGCTTATGCTACAGTAGGTGCTTGCTGCAGCAAATGCCTGACTTTCTATTTAAGTACGCTTACAGCCTCCTTCTCTTACTTCTGTGGAGTTTCCCAGGTAGACTCCCATCCAGGAACTGCCCAGACCCAAACTTTACTTCAGCAAAATGGCTGCCTCATAAGCCCTCTGATAAAATTCCTCTTTCCTTGCCCCAATTTCTATTCGTATTCAGTTAAAAAATGATGTAGCTTAATCATCAGAATGCCGTTATTTATCTGTGTGTACTCAGTGGTTCCTGCATTTTGTTTCCTGGGAAAGGTACAAGAGGGGATTTCCAGACATGACCACAATGCGTTGCAGGAGATAGAACTGGCTCCCGTTCAGCGGAAGATTGAAGCACGGTCAGCAGAGGACTCCTTCACTGGCTTTGTGCGCACCTTATACTTTGCTGATACCTTCTTGAGAGACAGTGAGTCAGTTAGCTAGGCTTCTCCTTTTTTATCTTGCTGTGTGTTCCTGCGCTGTGACAGTGGAAAGAATTGATAACTATGCATTGCCATTACCTCCTGCACAGCACCTTGGCTTTTCTGACTCATGCCAAACACTTTGGATTGGTCACTCTCAACTACTACCTGTTAACCTCAAAGGATGTCTAAAATAAATGTAGTTTCCCACGAGAAATATACAGACACATACACGTGTGTGTGTGTGTGGTGTTTTAAAATTTGATGTAGAAATTGCTGAAAACCCCTTTTGAGGTTAACAAGTCTTTGGCTGAGATCCTGTATTGCAGAACATGGCATACAAGTTCAGTAGATGGAACAGGCTACGTTTCTCAATGCTTCTTCCCAGACTCACCATTTAGCTGCTCCAACTGCCCCTCCCCCTTTATTTAGTGGCTGGTTGAGAGATGGAGCAGGGGATTGGGAAGTATCTGGCTATAATTTTATAGCCAGATGCAGACTGATATCATCTGCTGAGATCCACCAGAGCCATCTGGAGGTGGGTGGATGATGTAATTATTCTGTGTCAGTTGTTCTAAGGGCATAGTGAGGTGTTTCTCCATTCCCACTCCCCCCGCTGTATGAATGGCCAATGTTGGAGGCTCTCACAATGAAATGGTGAATCCTGAGTGTGACATTGTTCATTTCAGAGGGAGGAGAAGAATGCCAAATTCCACAATCACCAAACAAAGACATATGCAAGTATATGTTGGATATCAGAGAGTCATAGAGCTGGAAGAAACCTCAAGGGCCATTGTGTCCAATCTCCTACTCAGTGGGGAATCTCCAGCTACAGCATCCCCTGCTGTCCAACCTCTTTTTGAAGATTACAAGAAACTGAACCACCTCTTTACATAATTGGTTCCATTAGTGAACCAATCTTACTTTCAAGAAGTTCCTTCTAAAGTTCAGTTGAATACTCCTGTAACTTCAGACTGTTAGACATGGTCCTATTCTCTAAGACAGCAGAGAGCAGACCTGTCCCTTCCTCTCTGTGACAGCCCTTGAGGTATTTAAAGAATGCAATCATATCAGCCTTCAGTCTTCTCTTCACCAGACTGAACATGCACAGTTCCTTTAATCTTTCCTTATATGCTTTGTTCTCCATACTTCTTATCATCCTTGTTCCCCTTCTTTGAACCTGCTCCAACTTGTCTATATCCATCTTAAAATGAGACACCCAGAACTGAGTGCAGTACTCCAGATGAGGCCTGAACAGTGCAGAATATAGTGGGACTATTAACTTCCCTTGACTTAGAAACTAGACTTCTATTAATGCAGGTAAAATGGCATTCACCTTCTTTGCTGCAGCCTCACACTGCTGTCTTATATTCAGTTTACAATCAACAATAATCCCAAGGTTGTGTGTGCATGTCACTGACAGGATGCCAGCCATTGTTTATGGTCAGGACATTTGGGTTTATCTAACTAGGTCTTAAATGCAACTAAAGTACATACATACATGTTTGTCAATCATCTGAGTGGCAAAATTTCTGGGTTTTTTTGCAGGATTATTTTTAGTCCTTTGGGTAATGGATAGGAAAGAACATGACGGAAAGGGAATGTTGGGCCCAGAAGGGTAAACTGGTAGCCATGGCTTGCAGTGTTCGGGACTTTTTTTTTTTAGTTTTGAACAAATGCAGATAAGAAGACTGAGCTTCAAAATTATTCATGATGTGGAGAAAGAAGGTTGTAGAGATTTTTTCCCCCTTTCTCGTGATAAGGGAACCAGGGAATTTCAGTGGTAGCAAGTACAGAACAAACAAAAGGAAATAATTCTCTATTCAGCGTTTGTTTTATATCCAGCCTTTCCTGATGGGACCAAAGGCAGTGTCCAAAAATACTAAAATACTAAAACAGGACAAAGCTTTAAAAACCTTATTATAAGAAGTTATATCCTACCTCTTTCCTAAGCCTAGAACTCAAAGTGGCTCACAGTGTGATTAAAACTCAGATGCAACTAAAAGTACAATAAGCTATATTCAAACACAGTTAAACCAGACATCATATGAAAGTTATTAACTAGATTTAAAAAAACTGAAAAGCAAACTAGACCACAAGAAGAAAAGAAAAAGAAAAGGACAGCATCTTGGATTAAATGCTGGTTGCTCATTTGCCAAATGCCTGCTGAAATAAAGAGATCTTTGCTTCCTGATGGAAATACAACAGGCACAGGGACAATCTAGCCACTCTTAGAAAGGAATTCCATAATCTTGGAGGAGCCTCTGAGAAAGCCGTCTCATGTCGTCATCAAATGTGCTTGGGATGGTACCTGGGCTGACAGAAGGGACTCCCCTAAAGATGTTACAACCTGGTTAGGTCCATATAGTCCTTCAGGTTTAGAGACATTTACTACTTGCTGGGGAACATAGCTGTTGTCCTCATGACCTGCTTGTTGGCTTCCCATAGACATCTGTTTGGCTACTAGAGTGAACAGGAAGTTGGATTACAGATATTTTTCCTCAGGTTCAGCAAGCCTGCACTCATATAAAAATCTTGTGCCTTTTTCTTATTGACTATTATCACTGTCTTTCCACCACCATGAAGACTAGAAGTGCATAGGTTTTCTTTATTAAATACCCTGCCTGTAACAGTCAAGGATCTGCAGATTTCAAGAACTACTTTGATTAGCCTGTGTGTAAATGGGTCTGATAACTTGTATGTTTGTGCAATAGATTGTAATGATGACTTAATAAGGATGAATATATGAAACATGTGACTCCAACTCACTGGTTGTGTGTGATAATTCTGTTCATGGGCTCTTACCTCTCTCCCAGGTTCCCGGCACACACCATCCTTGTGGGCAGGCACAAATGGGGGTACAGTATATGCCTTCTGTCTGCGTGTTCCTCCAGCTGAGAGAAGAATGGATGAACCAGTCCGAGCAGAACAGGGTCAGTGAACAGTAAAAAGCAATATTTCTTGTTATGGGCCTTCAAGTCAACTCTGACATATTGCAGTGCTATCATAGGGTGTGTTGTTGTGGGTTCTTTGCAAGATCTATTCAGAGGGAGATTGCTATTGATTGTCTCTAAGGCTGAAAGAGTGTGACTCACTCAGAAGGTTTCCATGACTGTCTGGGAATTCAAACCTAGTCCAGTACTCAAACACTGAACCACACTGGCCCTTCTACTACTGAATATTGACAGAGGTTATGGAAGCTCCTATGCTTAGGTTTGAAATGCCATGGTGGTAATGAAAGAATCCAGATTTCTAGCAAAGATTTCATCCATTCCTATTAGCAGGAGATGGACTCCCTTTCTGTGTAGGCAAGACTTGTGTGCTGAATGGCACAGTGTGTCAGAAGCACTGTCCATATTTTGCATGATCAGAGCCAAAAGCCACTGGCTGCAGTATTGTGGTGTTGTGTGCCTTCAAGTCATTTCTGACTCACAGTGACCATAAGGCAAACCTATCTCAGGGTTTCCTGGGGCTGAGAGTGTGTGCCCAAGATCATTGTGTGGGTTTCCATGGCTGAGCAGGGAATTGAATCCTGGTCTCCAGGGTCATAGTCCACCATTCTGGCTCTCAGTATTGTACCAGCTGTCAAATGTTTCTTTTCACAAGGATTTAAGTCCCTGACTTTGCTGGAACTGATGACTGCCACTCTGGGGTGATGTCGTGTTCTGGAGAAAATATTTAGCTTATATATCCCTACCTGAAAGTGATGTGATTATGAACTTGGGCAAGTGCTTTGAATTGATTTTAAAACTTCTGCTTCACTGGAATGGTCCTTCAGTTGGCTGGCCAGTCACTGTAAAAGAAGCCAAAGTCCTGTTTTCAAGTAAGTTCTCACTGATCACAGAATTTAGTAAATTCACCTGGGTAAAGTACTGGTAGGTATGGAGATTTAATAAGGATCATATAGGTCTGGGAGAAATTTGGCCCTCCAGATGCTGCTGTGCAACTTCCATCAGCCAGCATAGCCAATGGCGAAGGATCATGGGAGTTCTAGTTAAACACCATCTGATGTTGGACACCTCGGATTTAGTGAACATCTGAAAATGAAGTACATTTTCATAACTGTTTCTCTCAGATAGTTATGTGAATTCTTCTAATACTTCCAGAGAATGTGGTTTAGCCACTTTCCACTTGAGCATCAGGTCCCATTGGTTACAATAAAGAATTTTCTGAATGCTTAAAATTACCATTATTAACAGTGTTTCTTTAAAAAATGCCTTTTTTCTGCACCTGCAGGAAATAATTCCTCATGTTCTCTGTGGCATTGCTGCTTGAACACTTCTGACTTTCCTGCCTAGCCCCACCTGAACTCATTCATTTTTAAATGTGTATATATTAATTACATTTATATTCAAACCATTTTTTTTTCCTGGAGCTCAAGGCAGCATACATGACTCAGCCGCCTCCCTCTCCACAGCAACAAATGTGGCGAAACAAACAAACCTTTTGCAGCAACCTTGTGACTGGCCTAAGCTGAGCTTTATAACTGAGTGGAGATGTGAACCCAAGTTTGCACACCCCTAGTCTCAAACTCTAACTATACCTGCTCTCTCAGTATATCCTCTGTTTTGCCGGGGACCATTCATGATTGTGTGAATCTGCTACAGAGTGCCAAGCAAAAGGCAGAGGTTTTTGCCTTGAAGAGCAGCCAGTTAAGCCTCTGGCTTCTGTGAGATTCATGCATGACTCTTCCTCTCTCCTCAGCCAAAGAGATCCAGCTCATGCACAGAGCTCCTGTTGTCGGCATTGTAGTTCTAGATGGCCAGAGCACGCCACTTCCTGAGCCCTTGGAAGTAGCACATGATCTTTCCAAGAGTCCCAACATGCAAGGTAGCCATCAGCTTCTCGTGGTGTCTGAGGAACAATTTAAGGTAACAATACTGGGTGTGTATGTGTGTGTGTGCTCCTTACCTTCTGGCATACAGCACAGAACTTCTAGGGAGATTATTTTTTTCTCTCAAGGTTCCCTTCCTGAACTTGCTCGCATTTAGGCAAAGCCTAGAAAACTATTTTGAGCTGCAGCTCCCCAAATGACATACTTACAGGGAGATTTTGTGAGTTGAAGTGTGAAAAAATAACTTTCCCAAACTCTGCTCAAGAGCATCATTCAGTTATGTTTAGGTTGCCTTTAGACATGAAATAAGCATCTAGGAGCCTTGAATGTTCCTCATGTGTCCCAAGGCTTCTTCCCATTCTCTCTCTCTCTCTGTCTCATTTTCTCTCTCTCCCCTATTCACACAGGTTGTACAATTACGTGTTTTACTAGCTTTGTGTGTCTCATACCCTTTCCATACATACATTCAGACTGCTGGAAAGTTGTCTAACATGCTTCCCCAGAAAGTGACAGAGTCAGGCTAAGAAGGAAAGACCAGGATTCTGTCTACAAGCCTGTGCTTTTGTGTATGGCAGTGTAGATGTTAGCAGGCAGTGAGAATAAGACATAGCTTATCCTGTCTGTGTGCAAAAGCTTCATTGCTTGCAGATCATTGTGGAATCATATAGTCTTGTATAGAAACACAGGTAAGGTTAGCTACTTGCTCAGTGCTTTAGGAATCAAGGCTAGTTAGTGCTGCTAAGAGGGGGAGAAGCTGCAACTTCCAGTTGGCAGTCAGACTGAATATGCTCTGTCTCTCTCTGTACAGATTGATCAAAGGTGGTGTTGGGGGACTGCTGTATAAAAGAAAAGTAACAGGTAACTTGTTTGCCCTGGCAGGTTTTCACATTGCCTAAGGTCAGCTCCAAGCTGAAGCTCAAACTGACAGCCCTGGAAGGTTGCCGGGTGCGAAAAGTGTCCGTCGCCAACTTTGCCAGCTGTAAGTCTGAATACAGTGAGAACGCTCTGGCTGTTCTGACAAACCTGGGAGACATCCAGATTGTCTCCCTGCCTTCACTCAAAATCCAAGTGCGTTATCCCTGTATCCGCAAAGAGGATGTGAGCGGCATCGCCTCCTGTGTGTTCACAAGATATGGACAAGGTAATAAGATAGCTACCCTTAGGTTGCCCAGCTCAGCTACATTAAATCTTTGAAACCGTTTTATCTCTTGCTTAACAATTTGGATTTTATGTATGAGTGGATGGGGGAAACCTCCTCTATGCAGAGCACTAGGACGGTGAAGCAAAAGACAGTACATTATTGGGAGATATTTTATCAGCTTTTGCAATAAACTCCAGTCATTTATTGAATTGTTCCTCATGGGGCAGATGTTATATCTCAGGGTCTACTCTTCCTTTAGTATTGGAACAACTTAATTTAAAACTAGCATTTTGATAGGAATGCAAGAGTGCCTCCTTGAGGAAACATTACGTCAGGTTTGGACATGTATATAGATGTCTATATTTGTGCATCCATAGGAATATGTCTGTAGATTATCCAATAAATTTTATATACTGTATAGAGATCTTCTTTTAAAAACCAGTTTCAATCACATCATTGGAATCTTATTTCAAATTTAAGCCCACATTGCTCAATTGCACTTGCTTCCAAATAGCGGTATACAGGTTTGAAGCTTTGGCCTTACTTTGTTGGGTGGGAGACTGTGTGTAAATGCTTTTTAAGACACCTGGTTCTTTCATATTTTGGTGTGTCTTTACCTGCATAATTTGTATTTTTTTCCTCTTTCTCTGCAGGCTTCTACCTCATCTCCCCTTCAGAGTTTGAGAGATTTTCCCTTTCCCCAAAGTGGCTGGTTGAACCACGATGTCTGATAAATGCACGTGAAAGCGCAGGCAACAGCCGTGTTCATAGCCCATCTGCTGTAGAGAATGCTTCAAGGAAATCCAAGTATGAATGCTTACAGAGTTTTCAGTAACCTGGCCAGCTAGCCATTTTTGTTACGCTTGAAAGGGATGCCCTTACAGAAGAGCAGAGCTCCAATTTGTATTGCTCCATGTCTTGTAGAATTTATCACTCATAAATACCTAAGGAAAACTGCAGCAAGAAAGATTCTGAATTGGTTCTCTTGCCACTCTCCATCCTGCCTAGTCTGGCAATGCATCTGCTTGTACCCTCCCCACCGTGCCACGCCAGCTTGTTGGCAATGTTCGCCTATCTCCCCCCTTCAGTTCATTATCTTTATTGAAAAGGAGAGGTAAAACCTCAGAAATGCAGATTTCATATTGTTAAAATTCCTGTGAGGTGGGTAGAATGTATAGTTACCTGGCTATGTTTAAAAGAAAAGTTATTATATATTCCAGAAGGGATGGAAGTTGGCAGCAGCAAAATCTTAGAGCTGTAGAATGTGGCAATTTTGTCCACCCGCAGAAGTAATCTTCTGCCTCTCATGGACAGAGTATATCTATATCTAGGCCTATACCGCTTCACATTATAGTGTGACCTCACCCAAAAAAGTATTTATACATAGCAGCATGGTGTGAAGAAGGGTTTTAGCTTCATCTCTACACGCAAGGATATTTTTGTTAATGCTAACAATGATTCTTTCAAATGAGCAATTCAAAGTGGTATAATCCAGATATAGTTGTCCAACACTGTAAGAAATAGGCTTATGTTAAAACTGTTCTAGCCACATGTTTTGGTATCTTAAATTTTTAGATGCAGTAAATGCCCTTCAGAACAGTGCTGTGTGAACCAAGCATGCATACTTTTGTTTGTTGCTTAGGACAGTTGCCAGATTTTGTTGTTCTAGGTGCAGTTGTGTCTGACCTGCCTAGTCCAGAGCTGCAATTCACTTAATTCTGCAGAGCTGCAATTCACTTAATGACTGATTGTTTTACTGGCTGTTTTTCTTTCTCTCTGTTCTCTGCTACAGCAAGGAATCAGGGTGGAGTTCTGGTGATCCACATGGAGAAGGTGACTAAAAATGAATTCACATGTATTATCTTGTTGACTTAGTGTGGTTTGGTTAGTAAAATCCATTATCACCCAAGTTAGATTACTCTAACAGCACAGTTTATGAAGAGCTTAATTGAAAAATTCATACTGGATCAGGATATAGCCAGAAGGCTGCTGATTCCCATTGATAAGAAGAAATATATATATTGCCAGTAGTTAGAGCTTCATGGTTGTTTGTCTTCTAGGCACAGTTTAAAGTACTGTCTGGACACTTTTTAAAAGTCTGAGAAGTAAATGAGTTCTTTCTAGAAAAGGCTAGATCATGATCTTCATCATTTAGGGGAATAAGATGTGGTCAGAAGACAGGAGAGTCTCTAGCCTTTTCATAGAATCATAAAGTTTCAACAGGTTCTAGAACAGGATTTGTAATCCTAAGAATCTTGTTTTTGCTGCTGAGTTGGGTAAGATGTTGCTTGCGGGGGGAAGGGCATTGGATTTTTTAACCTTTCTTACATTTTGTCTTTCAGAGAAGACACCTGGCAGGCTGATGGAACATGCTCTGCTCAATGATGAAAGTGAGATGGACATGGCTTCCTTTGTGTATAATGGGTGATTTGGGGGGTCGCGGACATGAATCAGATTGAAACTCTTTTGTTAGTGGAGATCATAGAATCATAGAATCCTAGAGCTGGAAGAGACCACAGGGGCCATCGAGTCCAACCCTCTGCTATGCAGGAGCCCACCTCAAAGCACTCCTGATAGATGGCCATCCAGCCTCTGTTTAAAAACCTCCAAAGAAGGGGACTCCACCACACTGTCAGGCAACATATTCCACTGCCAGACAGCTCTTGACTGTCAGGAAGTTCTTCCTGAGGCTCAGGTGGAATCTCTTTTCCTGTAGCTTGATCTAGCCATGTGGTTCTGCACTGTCACCTGTATAACTTTGGGATGCTGTTTTTGTGTGTTTTACTAAATTAGACGAGAAAGGAATTGCTACTGCTCCTTGATAGGCAGGAAATTATAGTTATACACCTTGTGTGTATAGCAGCCCATTGGCACCTGGTACTTGTTCTTCAGTGTCTAGATGTCATCCAGGTCAAGCAGCTCCTCTGTGATCAGTGGATGTTTTACACTTTGAGACCTGATCTAGCTCTTCTTTGCTAAGGGCACACAGTATGGCCTCAAAAACATTACTGTCTCACTATCACTTCCAAATCCATAGAATGAGAAAAATGGTGATTATCAGGACAAACCCAAAATTCACAAAGTGTTTTGCAAATCAAAGGATTAAGTAGATCAGCTGGGTCTACATATTCATCTGGCTGTTATTGTGTTGGTGTTGCAGTGCCATTATTTGGTTTATCATTTAAACTTACATATGGTTCATGGGGAAGAGATCAACCCTAATGGAGACTTCTGATTTTTTTAGTTGCTTTCCTATCTTACCTTTGCTCCAAAGAGCTCCTGGCTTTCCTCTTGAGTAGTTTCCCTAAGCTCTGAGTTGAACACTGTGAGGTACCCCTAGAGACTGTACAAGATTGGCTCACTACATGCGGACTCTTGTTATGGTGATCACATAAAGCAGATGGTCACGTGATCAGATGCCAGACATTCTGAGACGAAAGCAAGTTGTGCTCAGGAGTTTGTGTGTGCAAAAGTGCTTGCGATGTGTATTAAGCCCAAGGTTTCACCAAAGTTTTTAAGAAAAACGTTTGAGATCTCTTGAGTCCTAAACAAAACTGAGTGAAGCAACACATGCAAGTCCTTCTCTCTCTCCCTCTCTTTAATTCTAGCTGTTCTAAGCTTAGAACCTTTCAGGACATATTAGGATTCTTTTTCAGGTACAATCTGAGAAAAGCAAAAGAAAATAATGTCTGGTAAAATCTTAAGTTTGATGCTAGACTCTGTAGATCATTTGCAAAGCACTGGCAATTATGTAGCAAAATTATCACCTGAATTCATTTAGCCTAAGTAGCAAAAAAAGTTGTGTCTCAGATTTTACTTATTTTCAGAACTATATTCAAAGCACAAAGCTGGTATATGAGATGGTGAACTGAATGTGACAAGTACTATTCATTGGAGATAAAAATTTGCTAAGCTCTGTGGTAGTGACTAAAGTTCCATCACTTGTCCGTGGAGGATAGCATTTGAAAGAGGCAGTTTCAAAGGGATGCAGCGGGAACAGCACACGTTCTTGAATTATCAGTGTTGAGCAATATCTCTGTTCACTTCTCTTGACTGCCTTCTCTTTTTTACCTTTCAGATGTCCTGAAGGAAATCCAAAGCACTCTGGAGAGCGGAAGAGGGTGAGTGCTGCACTCAGGCTTCTCTTTATTTTTGTTGAGGCTTTGGGAGGTTCTCTTCCAGTGAGAGAAAAGAGAGAGAGAAATGGCCAGAGAAGATCTGAAAACACTTCTTTAGCAAACCTAAAATACTGAACAATATTTTTATTCAAGGGCTTCTTTTCCATTCTCAATTTTTTAAACTGATCTTGCAGTTCTGGATGTAGGAGCTTCGAAATGAATTGTGATGGGCAGATTGTTTTCCTGAATCCTAACAAAGATATTTCGAGCTAACTTGGTTTAGGGATGTATGCTGTCCTATCCCTGCCTTGTGAATAGTTCAAGATACATTAAAGGGGAGAGAGGTTCTTTGGAAGAGTTACTACTGTTTTGTATTGTTATTTTGAGGGCCCTTTGGATTAGGATCATAAGTATTTCAATAAGTAAATAGGAAAGGTATGTATATCTAATGAAAACAAAGTAGGAGAAATGTGTGTGAACTGGGCCCTTTGCCATTTTCATCAATTCACTTTGTTGCCTTGGAAGTATAATGCTTCCTTTTCAAAAGGAGGCCAGCTTCTTCTCCCTCAGTGGTTAGTGTTTCATGGATTACTGCAGCCTTCACACTACACGATTATATTTCTATGATTCTGCTTTAACTGCTATGAGTGCTTCCTGTGGGATCCTGGGGTTTGTAGTTTGGAAAGGTACTAGAGCTCTCCAAGAATTCTAATTTGCAAACTTCAGGTCTCCCTATGAAGTTGCCATGACAGTTAAAGTGGAATCATACCAATATAATTGGGTAGTATGGAAGGGCGCCTGGTTGTAATGTGCCAACTTGTAGTCTTCTCTCCTGACTCACAGTCGCACTGCTGTCCCTTTTTCTCTCTCTCTCCACCCACACCTGACTAATTTCTCACGTTCTTCTACCCCCAAAATACTGATTTATCTCCTCCCACCATTTCAGGCACTGGGGCAGGACATGGCAGGGCTCTGGAGAACCGGCTTTGGTGCTGGGCCCCTGGGGCCCCTGTGTGCAGTATCCAGCAGGCTATGCTGATACGTGAGGGAATGACTACAAAGAGTTGGGGAGAGTGGAAGGGAGGCTATAGAATCATAGAGCTGGAAGAGACTACAAGGGCCATCAAGTCCAACTCCCTGGCATACACATCAAAGCATTCCTGGCAGATGGCCATCCAACCTCTGTTTAAAAACCTCCAAAGAAGGAGACTCCACCACACTCCTCAGCAGTATATTCTACTGTTGAACTGCTCTTACCACCAGGGGGGATACTGGTGCTGAAACTGCTCCCATGTTGGCAAATGAGGGAACATTTAGGACACACACACACACACAAGCCTGCCACCGTGTCCCTTGGTGCCCACACCCCCTGCTGCCACGTCCCTGACAGAAAGAACACAGTGGCAGGCACCTGTGTGTGCATTGCTAAATCGATTAATATAAGTATTGTTCCTTCTTTCCCTTTTTGGTCTCTCCATATTTAATGTACAATATATATTTGTATAATCTATTCAATTCTGGATTTTGTCATACACTTGTTATGTTCCGCATTATGTCAAACTGAAGTTATATATGTAAATCCCTCAAGATATTCAAGAACCAGTTTCTAATAAAAATAACTCTTTTAAAAAAACTGCTCCCTTGTTTACAAATAAGTGAGCAGTTTTGGCATCCACACAACCCCATTTGTGTATCTCTGTTGTTGCTGCTGCTGCTGCTGGTGTCCAGCAACAGCAGTTCACAGACCCCGGTGACGGCTCCACGGACTCCAGATGGGGGTGTTAAATGATGGTGAAACATCTGCTTCGTTGTTACTAAGCTAGTACAAAATACTAGTTTTAATTGAACATGATAGGAGAGGGCCTTGTTGGTACTTCTGAAGAAACAGAATCTTTTGTAACCAAGCTGACTAACATTTATTTACTGACAAAATTACAATGTTTCTAACTGGCAGATAACTGCTCAAAGCAACCATGCTTTTTGCTCTTCATCAGGATAACTTTCTGCTGCCTAATCTGCGAAGAGATTCACCATTCTTAAAGTCATTGGATACGTCACTGGTTTTTTTCTGTTTTTATGGATGTTCTTTAAATTGAAAAACAAATATAAACAAAGGCCTTTATTAAAGAAAAGCCAATTGTCTGCAACACTAGAGGAACAAAAAAAAAGTGATGTTTAATGTGAGGAGAAGGGAGTTAAGCTTCCCCTGTGCAGTTTTTGATCAGAAAGTTTTGGATGCACTCTCTCACAACTATACAGCTGTTGGTAGCTGTGCCGTTGTTACTTAACAAAACTTGGATTCATTTGTCCAAGGAGGACACATCACTTATTGCATGATGTTTGAAAGATTTGCGGCACAGTTTCCATGGGCATTTTCTTGTTCCTGATGCAAGCAAAAATTGGATTAGAGATCTATTTTCAGTTAATGGAGCTCACAGCAGTAGTGGAAGACAAGCTCACAGAAATATCCACGGATGGTGCTGTGAAATTGCAATGCAAAGGACAGTCCCTCCTGCATTTCTGGGCTCACTTGCAAGCAGTTTTTCCAGAAGTACCAAAGTGGGCTCTGAAGTATTGACGCCTTTCCTAATGACATACTTGGGTGAAAAATCATTTTCTGCTCTCATTTATCTTAATAAGATAGAAACTATTTGAACAACAGAGTCAGAACTCAAATACAAGTTTCACCTATTAAGCCCAATACAACAAAGCTTGTAAGTGAAATACAGCTCCAGTTTTCTCATTAATTAATTAATTAATTAATTAATTAAAATCAACAAGTAATATTAGGCCACATTTTGGTGTTCAGGTATTGTTATTGTTGTCGCTGCTATTATTGTTTTTTTCTGCAGTCATTCCAGTAAAAATACTGTAATAGGAGTGTATGCATTTACTTATTTCTCCCTTCTGTCCAAATAAGAACGACTGTTGATGAGCCACTTTAAATGAATATTTGATGCACTGATTAAAAACATTGATGTTTTAAATCTTGCGTTATATCTCAGTGGTCTATGGCAACAAAAGATATTTAATGGGGATCTATGGTAAAGAAAAGGTTAAGAACCACTGAGCTGGACCATTATTTGCTCTTAGATTTTGATGAGGGAAATTGTCGGATCCAGAATAACAGGACAAACACTGTCTGACACATAATGGCTTCCATCTGATGACCTGTTCTATATCTTTGCAGCAGTTATGGTGACAGAAATTCACGAAAAATCCAAGTAGGATACAGACTAAGTAATGGAGGAGGTAGGTGAGCATATCTTGACTTAAAAGAAATTGAAGTAGTACATAGGATTGATGGTATAATAAACTGTGGTTTGTCACAAGAAATATATAGATATGCCTTGAGTCCGTGTTGTTCCTGCTCCTGTTGTACATGGGGGAAGGATACAGCAAACTTCCACTTGCAGTGTGTTACAAACCACAATTTTACTTGAATTGTGGTTTCTGTAAACTATAGTTTGTTACCAAAAAAAAAATCAGATCCTGGTTTTCCAAAATCAGATCCAGTCCAGCAAAGTGTTAATTTGTTTTCAGCCCTGAGAGGATTGAAAAAAGGCTATCCTCAAAACTTAAATGCTGAAAGTCTGTTCTGTAGTTAATGCCAGCCTGCTGGTGACTCAAGCTGATAGCTGCCAATAATGCCTTTAAGAGTCTTTCTCTGCTGCTACCATTCCTAATCACCGCTGTAAAAGATTGTCTGGCAAAGAAGAATTTAATTCCCACTTTCCTCCCACACTCTACAATTTTCTCCCTTTAAAGTAAGCTGCAGCTGGGAACTTGGCCAGACAGCCAACGGTACTAATGTAGCCTTTTGACTGACCTAATTTCTTCTTCTTCAGTCACCTCTCCAACCAAAATCAGCTGGGACTGGACTTCAGTCCAGCTCTTTGAAGGCTCTATGTTGAAGAGCGCCAGTTTTTGGAGGCAAAATAAGATTATTTAGTCTGGCTTCCTTCTCGGTATGGTTTAGCAACAGTGAAACAATTCTAACAGAGGCCAGGCATTTATACAGCCAAATTCCTTTCTACTCCTAGTTACATGCTATATAGTAGGCCTTGCTGGGTAGATTGGTAGAGGGATTTCCCAAGGTGCTGCTGGACTGCAGCTGCCTCAAAACCTAGCCAATACAGCCAAAAATTAGGGGTGGTGGGAGCTGAAGTCTGGCTAGATCTGGATGGTCACAGATTGCCCACTGTCACTGTAGTAGGATGCTCTTTCCCGGCTGCTACCAGTGATGTAGCACAGAGGTTAGCATGTCTGCAAAAATTATGCACAACAATGGCCTTGCACAGCTTCTCTTGCATCCAGTGTTCTACTGTTCTTGCTTGGCCCGTGTTTGTTTTTTTTATAGTTAACAGTGAATTAACTCTCTCTTCAGGCTGCATAAAGTTAACTACTATTTTCTCTTTCCAGCAGAATGAGTGTGAGTTGGCTGTGTCGCTGTGATGCCAGGCATTTGGAAAGAATGCCGTAACACTACTGACCATTGGTCCAGCATCTGTGGGGGAGAGGCCTTAACTGACTATGGCCTTGAATTAAATTATGGGGCTAAATCTCACTTGGCCACTCCTCATCTTCACAGTGCCTCGTCCAAAGCCCTCCTGGCTCTCTTGAGTCTGGAATGGTTCCCTTGGCCTCTTTTCCTTCATGCCTCTGGACATTTATGTTCTTTTTGCAATTCCTCAAATGTTTGCACAAATTTTTTTGGAAAGATTTCTACTGGGATGGGTTTTAAATTATAAATGTTGCTGCCTTGCAAGCAGATTTTTTTTAATAAATGTTGTTACCTCTGATTAAAATTATTTTTTGTACATTTTTTAAAAAATTGTGATGGGTGTTTAATAGAGGCATATTTTAGAAGAATTTTTTTTAAAAAAATCTTGAATGAAATAATATATGTAACTTTAGATCCCTGTGGCTGCTGTAACCTTTTTTTTTTCCCTATGAGGAAATTGCAAGCTCTTCATCTTTTTACAGTACTGTTAAGTGGCAGATTTGAGTACAATCTTATTTTTGTAGCTGTTCAAATCGGGGAAGATTAATCAAAATGAACTTGATTTTTGTGTGGACACTACATTGATCTGTCTCTAAATAAAGCAATACCTTTACATGTTTAAGAATCTTTCTGTTACTTGTCTTTTTTAAAAACATTCTCTGAAGTGTCTAGCTAGCAGACTTGTGACTGCAGAAGACATGATTCTCTTCTCTTAGGTACTGTGTGACTTTTAGAATTTGAATTTTTCCTTATTAGTCCAAAAGCCATTTACATAATGCCTCCACAAATGGCCAAGCAAAACTCCTCCTATATGCTACAGTTTGGGAACATATTTCAGCCTGAGGGCTGAATTCAGCTTCAAAAACATAATCAGGGCTGTTGGAAGCAAAGAGACATCAACACTTGTGATGAGAGGGAATTCCAGAGAGCATGCCTGCCGTTTTATTTCACCTCTGTTTCTTTTTTTGGATCTATGTACTCAAGCCTTTTTGCTTCCTTCGTACCTGCAGAGGCCACTTCCCCCTTCTGCGAAAAGTTAGTTAGTCCTTTGTCTGTGAAAGGAACAACTACGAGGCTTCAGCCTCATAGTGGGCACTGGCTAACATGAGGGCCAGCTTTAGGGGCTCTTCTACTGAAAGTGATGTACTCTTTTGTCTGTCTTCTTCCCTACTCCAAGATAGATTTCCTGGGGGGGGGGGAATATAAGTTTTACCTTTTTTTTACTTTACAAGGGGTAGATATTTGAAGGAATGTGACACTTAGAAATAGGAGGACCAGGGATCATTCTGTGAGTTTGGAACTACACAATTGATTTGGAGCTCTATCCCTTATCAGTGATAATAAACAAGAGCAACAATGTGAGTCCTCAAAGAAAGTGAAGGTGGCCTTGGAAGATTCAGCACATGGATGACCCCTGCTAATCCCCAGAGGAGATGTGTGATGGTGGTAGGGTACTCCCTACTGAGGGAAAGAGAAGCCATGGTTTGTGGGCCTGACAGGATGTCTCAAGAGGTATGGTGTCCCTGGGGCAAAAATCTGTGGTGTAATGGAGAAGCTGACCAGACTTGTCAAGCCCACTGACCATTACCCCTTTCTTTCAATCCATGCGGGAACTAAGGACACTGCAAGACATAGCCTTCAGGATATCACAAAGGATTATGGGACTCTGGGTAGGAAGCTGAAGGACCTTGATGCACACACAGGTTGTCATTCCATCTCACAGTTGAAGGATGCGGCCCAAGAAGGGCAAGAAGAATAATGGAGGTGGAAAACTGGCTCTGCAGTTAGTACTACTGGGAATGATTTGGCTTCTTGGACCATGCTCTGTGGTTCCACGAGGACGGATTGCTGGCAAGGAATAGGTTTCACCTCACAGCAGTTAACAGGAACATTTTTGCTAAGAGTATTACAAATCTGATCAGGAGGGCTTTAAATTGAATTATGTAGGAGAAGGAGATAGTATTCTTGATGGTAGGAGTGCGTCAAGTGCTGGAGGTAATTGGGAGAGCTAGGTGAATAGTACAAGAACCCAACAATGAGAGGAAAAAAGTGGCTAGAGAAAATGACCCATGGTCTTAGATGTCCCTACATTGATACATAAGGCATGGAAAATAAACAGGATGAGCTTGAACTCTTAATACAGCAAAGCAAATATGATATAACAGGCATCACTGAAACCTGGTGTCATGAGCCTCATAATCAGAATGTAGTAATAGAGGGGTGTAATCTATTGCAGAGAAATAGATCAAACAGGAAAGGAGGAGTAGCAGCACTGTATGTCAGGAACATTTACACCTGTGAAGACATCTGCAACTTAAATCCTGGAAGCCAAGTTGAGAGCATCTGGGTAAAAAAGGGGAGAGAGATAACAGGAATGCCATGGGGGGGGGGCTAATACAGAACTCCGAATCAGACTGGGGACTTGGATTATGCCTTCCTGGTATAGATTCAGAAAGGAGAGACATAGTAGTAATGGGACATAGCATGTGTATGGAGAAACTCAGAAAACTTAAGGCGCAGAAAGAGCTCAGGCTTGCTGGAGAGGTTAAGAACAGTAGAAAGTGGGTTTTTTCTTTTATGTCCGTAGCAAAAGAAAACAAGGAAATGGTGTCATACTGAGTTTACTTCCAGCCCCCCCAAGACTGACTTCTACCCTTGAAAAGGAGCAGGAAATTCCCCAGCGTTCGTTAATTCTCATGCTGCCACCACCCACTGAATTCTGAAAATACTTGTAACTGAACAGGACAGTGGGACCCTGTCAGTGAATTGCCAATCTCTATGCTTAAGGACCTTTCCTTTCCCTCCTCCTTCTGAGTGAGAGAAGTTCTATCTAAGCGTGTGCCGAAGAATGGCGTGGGAATGGAGAGGAAAGAGAGGTTTTATGGAAAAGCATTTATTGTAAGGCGTGCAAGTAAACGAGACAATAATACACATGAGAGGCTCCCCCCTCCCAGGTACGCTTAAGTTACAAGTAGTTATAACAACAGAGACATTCTTAAGATCAGCCAACCTCCCAAATAATAAAAAGCCCTAACGCGACTACCTTATTCTAGTTACTCGCATTTGGGTTCACAGGCTTAGATGGTCTAGGAGAGGAATGAGACCAGGAGGCGAGCCCTAGGCCTGCAGCCTACGACTGGCACAGATCCCATGGCCAGGAGGTTCCTTGGTCGTCCCTCTGCCACATGGCCTCTCAAGGATTTTTATCACTTCTCCTTCGAAGCATCTTGAAGATGCTCACCTCTCTTCCCTCGATTGGGCCATTCTCCCCCTGTGACCTGTGAGGCTGACCCACAGTAAAAATGTAACCTAATCCCAACACCTCATTAACCCTTGGATTACCTGAAGAGGGAAGCATCCCCCGTCAGCCAAGTCTAGATAATGGGAAGCCCCATTATCACAAATGGTAGGGTTATTACGTGAAGAAGATGACAAAATACTAATGGGACAGAAAAGGCAGAGCTATTCAACACCTTTTTTGGCATGGTCTTCTCCCAAAAGGAAAACAATGCTCAATCTAGGGGAAATGGAGCAGTTGAGGTAGTAGGAGAAAGGGAGCACAGAACAAGTAGAGCTACTGGAAGAATACCTGGTCACGCTAAACAAGTTCCCGTCTCCAAGGCCAGACGAACTACGTCCAAAAGTATTAATAGACATGGCAGAAATAATCTCAAAACCACTGCCAATAATCTTTGAGAATTCCTGGGAAATGGAAGATGTCCTAACAGACTGAAGGAGGACAAATATTGTCCCTGTCTTCAAAAAGAGAAAAAAAGAGGTCCCAAACAATTACTGCACAGGCAGCCAGAGATCAATACCAGGAAAGATTCTAGACCACATCAATAGACAGATGGTCTCTAAGCACTTAGAAAGGCATGCCATGATTAATAAAAGTCAATATGGGTTTCCTAAAAAACAGGTCATGCCGGACTAATCTCTCTCTCTCTTTTTTTTATTTTTTATTTTAATTGTATTTATTTATTTATTTATTTTTGAGGGGTGGAATTACTATCTTGGTAGATGAAGGAAATGTTGTGGATATAGCATATCTTGACATCAGTAAGGCCTTTGACAAGGTCCCACATGATATTCTTGCAAACAAGGTGGTGAAATCTGCATTAGACAATGCTACTGTTAGGTGGATTTGTAACAGGTTGACTAATCAAACTCAAAGAGCAGACATGCTTACCAATGTTGCTTTTCATCCCGGAGAGAAGTGACCAGGGGGGACCCCAAGGTTCTGTCCTGAGCCCAGCGCTATTCAACACCTTTATCAATGATTTGGATGAGGGAATAGAGGGCATGCTTATTAAATCTGCAGATGACACCAAATTAGGAGAGGTAGCTAACGCCCTATTGGACAGGATCAGAATTCAAAATGACCTTAACAGAGAGCTGAGTCAAAATTAACAAAATGAATTTCAACAGGGAGAAGTGTAAAGTACTACGCTTGGACAGAAAAAAATGAACTGCACAGATATAAGATGGGTGACACCTGGCTAGAACACAGTACATGTGAACAGGATCTAGGAGTCTTAGCAGAGCACAAACTGAACATGAATCAGCAGTGCGATGCGGCAGCTAAAAACGCCAATGCGATTCTGGGCTGCACTAATAGGAATATAGTATCTAAAGTCTAGGGAAGTGATGGTACTACTCTATTCTGCTTTGGTCAGACCCCACCTGGACTACTGTGTCCAGTTCTAGGTACCACAGTTCAGGAAGGGTGTTGACAAGCTGGGATGTGTCCAGGGGAGGTGACCAAAATGGTAGAAGGCCTGGAAACCATACCCTCTGAGGAATAATTTAGGGAGCTGGCTATATTGAGCCTGGAGAAGAGAAGGTTAAGAGGTGACATGATAGCCATGTTTAAATATTTGAAAGGCTGTCATATGGAAGATGGTACAAACTTGTTTTAGGCTGCTCCAGGGACTAGGTTGTGGAGCAATGACTTCAAGCTGCAGGAAAAGAAATTCCACCTACCTAAACATTAGGAAGAACTTTCTGATGGTAAGAGTCGTTCAACAATGGAATACACTGCTTCAGAGAATAGTGGAGTCTTCTCCTTTGAGGTTTATAAACAGAAGCTGGATGGCCATGTGTCAGGATTGCTTTGATTGTATATTCCTGCATGATAGGGGGTGGACTGGATGACCCTTGTAATCTTTTCCAATTCTATGATTCTAAGGCCATTTCTGCCCTACACTGTTACAGTGCTATTATTCCACTTTCAACACCCTGTGGCGTTTTGGGGTTTGTAGTTTCCTGAGGCCAAAGAGCTCTCTGCCTGAGAATTCTAAATGCCCTCCCTAAACTAAAAACCCCAGAATTCCACAGGATGCTGAAAGTAGAATAATAGCACTATAACAGTGTAGGGCAGAAATGGCCTGTGTTTCTATTGGACATGCTTGGATATATATTAAGATAAAAGAGAAAACAGTAGGCCATTATTAAGCAGATTTGTTCTCTCCAACTTGTCAGAGCTTGCTGGGTGGTAGATGGTGTGAGAACTGGAAGAGCAGGAGAGAATGATACAACTTCCAGCATTTCACAGTTGAAAACCAGGGTGCATGTGGCCAAGCAATCTCAGAGTGTGGTCGAGATGGCAAACGTTATCAAGGAAGAAGAACATACAAGCCAGGAGGAACTACAGCAGTTTCCTTTCTCCAGAACCTACTGAGAAAAGTTAAGAATCCGCCCCCTCCTTCTCTCTCTCCCATGCTGTCACACCACAAAACTATTTTTGCCATTTGACAAAACAGAAGTAAGCTGAGGACAAAGGGGAAAGTGGGATGAGGGGAGGGAAATTGGGACTTTTTTAAAAAAAAGCTGAGGACAACAGAGGATTAATTGGGTCAGCTGGGAGATACGGAATAGAAAGACAAGGAGAACACAAGGATTGTTCTGTCTAAATATGGAAGTGGTTGCGCAGACATAGCAGCCTTAAAGTTTTAAAATGGAAATCTATGTAGAACTAAGGTCAAGCTTTTTCGAAAAAAGTGAGTTAATTAACAGCTACCTAGTAACAAACATCTCTAAATCTTAGCCCCACCCCTCGGCCCCTTTGAAAATGTCTCTCGCCTCGTAGAGAGGTGCAAAATCAGGAACAAGGCTGTTAGGAATGACCTGATCTCTTTTATAATTTTTTTTCCCCACATTCTGAAAAATGTTGCCAATTATACGGGTCAAAGCAAAAATCAGCCCCCTTCTCAAAAGAAGCATAGGCGTGTTAGACAGCGGGACTGGACTGGTCTTAGCCTGGAAAAATATACGTTGCTATTATCGTCGTCATACTGATATAAGTATCATTATACTGATACCAAGCATTTTCACAGAAGAGGTAACAGTGTGTTGGGCCAAAGTTTGTTTGTTTTTTCACACCTGAGAGTTTCATACTTATATAAAGAGAAGTCTTTAACTCTTTTTAATAAATTGACTCATATTTTTAAGTCACTAGAGTATTTACCTGGCATTGCCCTGGATTTTATTTTCTCATAAGTAACTCTTGCTAGAAATACCTTAGGAATTACTTACCTTACCTTAGGAATTAGATGCGGTTGAAATACACAGATTTGATATCCTGTTTCTCTAATTCCCCAAACTGTCTTGCCTGGTACCTGTAACTTTCCTCCATATTCCCCAATCCAATCTGTTTTCAGAGTTGTTAACATACTGAGGCCCTTTCCAGATGTGGGAAGGGGGAGCCGCGTGAAAACGGGACTTACCGGATTTCCTGAGCGTCCGGGCGAGTCCGTCGGGACGAGGGGAAGTGCGAGTTCGTCGCTCCGCACTGCTCCGGCGTCCAAAATGGCGGCTTCCGGTTGGTGGAGGCTCTCCACCAACCGGAGAAGCTCGCCAGCCGAAAGCCCGCCCCCGGAAGATCTGCAGGCACGCACTTGCGCGCATCTGCAAATCTGCTCCGGAGCTCGGCGACGGAGAGACACGGAGTCGCGCGCTCCGTGCTTTTTAAAAACCTCTAAAAAGAGTTTTTAAAAAGCACACTGTGCGACCAGTTCCGGTCACGCAGAACCGGACTGAGGTACGGAACTACAAAAAGTAGTCCGACCCAGTCCATTCCACGGTGCAGAAGACCTCCGTCGGAGGTCGCTCTGCACCATTTTAAAAGCCCGGTGTGGAAATGGCCAAAGTTTCCGTTTCTGAGGGAATACACTGTCCTCCTCCTCCTTGCTGCTAGGCCTCACCTCCATAGCAACCCAAGAGCTCTCTGGCTGAGAATTCTAAAGGCCCCTCCCTAAACTGCCAACCTCAGGATTCCATAGAATCTTCTCAGGCAGCCAATCATATGAGGCCTTTGCCTGCCTGACACAGACAAAGTCACAAAGTCACAAACTCCCAAACTTTGACTTTTAAATAGTAGATTAGTGACAGACATTGTGGAGATGGAAAATATAACATAGCCCAATATCAAAATATAACCATTTTAAAGTCACTGGACAGCTTTTTTAACTCAGACCCATTAATAACACAAAGGGGCATAGGAGCATAGCATACAAAATATAAAACATTATTTTAAACAATATAAAGGCACATATTTAAAGCCAGGCATGTATAACAAACACTTTAAACACAGTTCAGATGCTCAAACTGTAATTTTTTATTCATTACTATGTTTAGCCACTGTATATCCTCCCCCCCCCCTTTTTTTTTCTGGTTTAATGTTCCAGAAGCCAAAGCAAAACAAATTTTAGTCATTAGAAATGAGATTGTCTTGTACTTTTTTTTGCTTTGGGAAAGTAATTGCTTGAGCTGAAGCTGGGTGTTTAACAGTAGAGAAAAATGGTTTTGCAATTTGACTAGCAAATGTCAATGAAGTTAAATTTACATGCATTTTTAAATATATAAAACATTTTAGGAAAAGAGCTCACTAACTTCTTTCCCATCTTCTGAAAATTATTTTTCCCATAACTCCTCCATCTTGGGTCCATTACTGAGCAAAGCAAACCTTCGTTAATAGGAATAAGAATAAGAATAAGAATAAGCAAAGACTACCTAATAGTGACAAAATGACTACAGAAAAAAAACATGATGTAGAATGAGTAGAGATATTTTTTTTCAAAAGAAGTTTTAATCTTTAAAGTGTAACTAGAAGCTCTTTAGAGCCAAGACGGAGATAGTAAAAGTATTACCCCAAAACATGGTTGACTCAGGGGTCCACTTGCAATGCCAGTGCCTCCATGAAATTGTGGGGAATATTAGCTCAAAACGAAGGCCTACAAAGGGTGGGAATAACCTTGCAAGATCTATTACACCTGTGTATATCAATACTAGTGTAAGATAAAACCAGCCAGAGATTCAAAAGTAAGCTTGCTGGTTTTATTGGGAGAATTAACAATCATACGTACAAGATGCAAGCAGTCTTGCAATCACAGAAGGCTAGCTGAAGGAAAAAGGAGGAAAGGTTTATATAGTAAGAGCTTAGGGTGACGTGGGTTTTATTTACCTATCTAGGAGTGAACAGGCAAAGTGATGTGGCTCAGATCAAGGGCCAGAGGGTGGAACAGAATGGGTTATCAGAGCAGCGGAGTAGTAGCCAGTATGGCTAAGTACTACTGCACTACAAGTTCATTGGCTTAGAGCCAGGGGTGAAATAAGTACTCTTTTTCTGCCCTGAAGGGAAGGTATTAATGGATTTCTGGCAGAGTACACAACGGGGTCCAGAGAGTGGACAATGGGATCTCGGATGAGCTATTGGACTTAGCATTAGGTGACAAAAGGTTTGAAGGGAATTGTGATAGCTCCTTGCTGAACAGGTGATGGGGCAAAAGGAGAGTTTCTCTGGATAAAGGGAGAAGATTGAAGATAGTCAGTCCTTCTGTGGAAGCAGTTTTGCGTGCTACTGTTTCTAAAAGTCAAGTTGTTGAGGGATATTTGCAAGTCCATTATCACAAGAGCTTCCCTGACTATGACCTAGCCATGCCCTAAGGTCTCTTTCGGACCTAGTTTTGCAATGCACATATGCAGTCACACTCTTTGCCAGTGCTGGCAATAAACTCTGGAGAAAATGTTAGGACACCAGCCCTTAACACTGTCAGGGCACCAACCCTGAAGACTGGGCAACAACCCAGAAAATGACCAGGGCACCAACCCTGAGAACTGCTGAGCAACAACCCAAAAACAGTTTGGGCACCTACCCGGCCAACCATGAGAAACTGTTAGAAAAACACATATAGGGCCAGACCTAAAATATTAGGTCTGCACATACTACCTCAGGTAGTCTGCGCAATTGCAGGTGAGCTCTGAATCAGCCTGGAAAGATCCCAAACTTTGGCCAAAGGGACTCCCCTCCCTCAGCAAGAAAGCAGTCCAAACCACATCTTACATGAGCAAAGGGAAGAACAGTTTATTGAAAGAAGGGAAGGGTTAAATAGGTTTGGGATGACAATGATCTCATAAAGCATACAGCGCATGTGCAAGAATATTAAGAATATCCGCTTTCCCAGGACTGGAATTCTGATACATGGTTTGCAACACAGTAACTTCTGGTTAACAATGAACAATAAACCCTATATCACACATGCATTCACTCAGCAGTGAGGTGTAAGAAATATTGTTACAATGAGCATTGGGAACTCGGGCTGAGACCCTAGGAATTTGCCAAGTAATGTCAGCATAATTTTAAGTAGGACACGGGGCTAACAACAGGAACAACCCTCAAAGGCCCTTTCCAGACATGGGGAAGGAGCCGTGCGAAAACGGGACTCACTGGATTTCCTGAGCATCCGGGCAAGTCCGTCGGGACGAGGAGCAGTGCGAACTCGTCGCTCTGCACTGCTCCGGCGTCCAAAATGATGGCTTCTGGTTGGTGGAGGCTCTCCACCAACCGGAGAAGCTCGCCAGCCGACAGCCCGCCCCCCGGGAAGATCTGCAGGCACGCACTTGCGCGCACCTGCAAATCTGCTCCGGAGCGCAGGGACGGAGCGACACGGAGTCGCGCGCTCCATACTTTTTAAAAACCTCTAAAAAGAGGTTTTTAAATAGCACGCTGCGCGACCAGTTCCGGTCGCTCCGAACTGGACTAAGGTGCGGAACTACAAAAAGTAGTCTGCCCCAGTCCACTCCACGGTGCAGAAGACCTCCGTCAGAGGTTGCTCTGCACCGTTTTACTAGCCCGGTGCGGAAATGGCCAAAGTTGACTAGAATTCAAAATGGAGGGCTTTAGTTAAACAAAGAAAAAGAGAGTTTCTTCAGCTTAGACATTTAAGCAGGCAATACTCTCCGTGAATTAAACTGTCCAAGGGACTGAATCTCCTAGCAGCCCTGCAGAATAGACCAGGGGAAAAGATGGGAAACACTGTCCACTTGGTCTGTACTCTTTTACTGCTAACACCAGCAGCCTTCACAGCCATAGCAGGGTATAATTTATATTTCATGCCAATTAAATATATTTTGCCAATTAAACCGTATCATGGAGTAGGGGTATATGGCCTGGTAACAAAGGATTGTTTTGAAACACTTCAACTCACTGCATCAACCCCAGATACTAAAAGGCAAAGATGTATACAATTGTTTGTAAATTGCTTATAAATGCTTGAAGGGTGCTCAGGTTATATACACATATATGTGTATATATGAAAGAACAGAAATTTGTCAATAATACCGTTTAGTCTTTTAAGAGATTTATATGGATTCAACAAGATCTACCAATACATACAGAGATAAGACCTTGTTGTTGTTTTTAATCTTTCATTTGTACTATGTTTTTAAACTATGTTTCAATTTTCTTATATATTGACACCTAGGGCATTTCACAAACACACACACCTTCTTTTTTTACAGTTTTTCATATTTTTCAGGTGTATGTATATAGATACACACAGGCATAACACCACAAACATGCATGTGTGAGGGCATGTACATCTGCATGCCTGCATGAACACACAAACACAAGCTACAAACTGTAAAAAAAAAAACAGCTTTCATGGATTTTGTTTTCATCATATAAGCAGATTATTCATGTTTTGTAGCAAGTGAGTTTGGTCACTCTCTGGCTACCACCCAATCCTAGTAGATTCAAATTCTCTCAGGGCTGACCTTAGTGGAGTTTTATAAAACACACACACACACACGGAAGTAACACTTGCTTTAATTAGAAGAATTTCCCTCCAAGCCTAACTCATTTCAATATCTATGTCCCAAACAGAAGGCAGGAAAAGACTTCCCTCACTCTCTTTTTCTTGTAGTCATGTCTCACACACATACACACACGCTATCTTTCTCTGTCTTATAAGCAAACTCAATGTTACTGCCATTGCTAGCCCGAGCTTGTGGGATATTAAGGTATCATTTTGATATCAATAATTTGGCCTTCTGTTCCCTCCAAGTGCTTGCGAGGCCCCCAGACCAGCACACACACGGGCTCGGCCGATAATCACTGTAATATTCCAAACAAATACAGGCAGGCCAGAAATAGCCGACTCGCAGCTTCAGGAGACCTCAAGGCAAATACCACATTACGTATGCATGCAACTTTCAAAAGATCCCCTGCCCTGCGCAGGCAGCTTGATGAGCGGACTATACAACGCTCAAGCACTCCGCGTTTGCATACTGGCTACTCTATTGACACTTTGGCTATAACTCAATCATTCAAATACTGACCTTTCGGAGGCTTTGTCTCCAGCCCCACACTCCTTGTTTTCCCCAAGTACGAACTAGCCTGCGGTCCCTGTAAGAACCCCTGACGTTGAGCGCTTCCTCGGATCGCTCTTGGCTTCCATCCCGCCTTGCTGTCACTTTGTCCAGCGAGCCTTCCCCTCAGCCCCACGTGCTGAGATCCACGCTCCCCAGCTTCTCCGCTTCTAACCGGGCTTCAGGACAAGTATAGTATTTCCCATACCAAACCTCCTCAAAAATCCCTCTATCCGCTCTTACCTTTCTTTCCATAGTTTCTTGCGTGAGTGTGTTGCATACATTTGTTTGATTGTGTTTTAATAAAACAATTATTAATTTCAACATCTGCCTCATCCTTGATTCGGCCTGGCCCCGTAGACACAGGGTTCAAGATCTCGCTACGTTACCCTGCCTCTCGCATTGCCAACTTGTGCTCTGTGCTAATTCCCTCCCCATTGTTGTGAGCACATTTAGGTGTCCCTCCTGGGACCCCCAGAAATCAGGGTAACATCAACGTAACTTTTTTAAAAATTATAGAAACACTACTGTATTTAACCAGCGTTGCCTGGGATTTTATTTTTCTCATAGGTAATGCTTATTAAAAATACCTTAGGAATTACCTTACCTTACCTTAGAAGTAGGTGCGTTTGAAATACACAGATTTGAGATCCTGTGTCTCTAATTCCCTAAACTGTGTTGTTCAGTACCTGTAACTTTTGCCCATATCCCCCAATCCAATCTATGTTCAGAGTTGTTAACATACAGAGGTCGGGTTGGTGAGGGGACTTGCTGCTAGGCGTCATCTCCATGGCAGCTGGCCCATTCAGAGCTCTCTGGCTAAGAATCATGAAGGCCCCTCCCTGTACTGCAAACCCCAGGATTCCATAGAATCTTCACAGACAGTCAATCATATGAGCTCTGCACCTGCCTGATGCAGCAAACAGACAAGGTCACTCACAAATTCTGACTTTTATATAGTAGATGAAACACAAGGAAAACAGAATTTTTCTGGCCTGACTCATCAGGAAACTCTGTCTTCAACTCCAGCATCAGATACATTTGAATCCACTCACTTTTCTTTTTTTAAAACCTCCTGGTTTCACCTACAGCTCTTCCCCTCATAATAAAATCTACTTTTCACTGGAAAAATATCCCCTCTTTTTTTTAAGCAGACATCTTTTTTTTCCTTTTTATTAGCCCTGCATAATTCTTTCTATGATAGGCTTTTTCCCAGTCTCTTCCACCAACTTGCTAGGAACAGCAACACTTTTCTCTTTCTTTCATTTTTTTACCACGTTTTAGAAAAGTCAAAACAGGAAAGAAATATGCCAAGCATCCTTGGGCAAAGTAACTTATTTTTCAGATTTCTGGGGTCACATTCCTTAGGTTATTTTCCAAATAACTTATTTTTCCAAATTTAAGTTAGCTAAAATTCACCTTCTTAACTTGCTTTCCAGGGTTATTTACAAAGATAGCCTGATGGGAGGATCAGACCAGTTTAAAGCGATCCCCCCTGCCAGTGTTATGATTTAGACCATTCCACACTACACTGTTGTAGTGCTATTATTCCACTTTCAACCTCCTATGGAATCCTGGGGTTTGCAGTTTAGGGAGGGGCATTTAGAACTCTCAGCCAGAGAGCTCTTTGGTCTCAGGAAACTACAAGCCCCAGAATTCCACAGGATGTTGAAAGTAGAATAATAGCACTATAACAGTGTAGTGCGGAAATGGCCTTAGTGATTAAAACTGCTTTCAAGCACTACAGCCTGTCTCAGAGTGGGTGCTTTCTAGGTGCTGATGAGTACCAACAAACTCAGGTTCAAGACCATTTTTAACAGAACTGGGCAAGTTACATTAAAGGACAGACAAACAGACCCGACCCCCGTCTACTGTAACCATAAAATAAAAGAGCTCATTGCCATACTACTGTAACATGCTGTATATGGGGCTGCCTTTGGAAACCGTCTGGAAATTTCAGCAGGTTTAAAAGTGGCAGTCAGAATGCTGACCAAGGCCACTTACAGGGAACACATAACTCCCTTGTTAAAACAGCTCCACTGGCTACCTATTTGTTTCCAGGCACAATTCAAAGTGCTGGTCGTGATCTATAGGGCCCTATACAGCTTAGGTCCAGACTATTTGACAGACTGTATCTCCCTGTACAAGCCTGCCAGAGCCCTAAGATCTGCAGAGGAAGGCTTTCTCTTGGTCGGGCCACCATCCGATGCTCGCCTGGTAAGGACACGGGAGAGAGCTTTCTCAGTGGCTGCTCCCACCCTGTGGAACGTTCTTCCACGGGAGATTAGGCCGGCCCCCTTCCCTGCTCTGCTTTTGCCGGCGTACAAAAACATTGCTCTTTAAGCAGGCTTTTACGTGAGCTGGGAGCTTTTCATTTATTTATCAACTTGTTTTTAAAATTCCACATTGTTATAGGTTTTTATAATTTTATATGTTTTTAATTGTTCTAAATGTTTTTAAAGTTTTTAACTTATTTTTGGAAGCTGCCTTGAGTCTCATTCTGGGAGAAAAAAGCAGCATACAATTATAATAAGATGGATGGATGGATGGATGGATGGATGGATGGATGGATGGATGGATAGATAGATAGATAGATAGATAGATAGATAGATAGACAGACAGACAGACACATAGACACACAGACACACAGACAGATAATCTCAAGACTGAAAAAAAAATAAGGTAGAGATTCAGAATTTTTATATGTTTAATTTCGGTCTCATACTTACTGCCGGTAGCCATTTTGTAATCCTTTTTTCCAAGTTAGTCAGTCCCAACACTGGAGTTCCACTTCATCCGGTTTCTGATGCTAACTTGAAGGGGAATTTTTAAAAAACCCTTTCAAGGTTCATGAATGGAGTTTGATAGTAGACTGAACTCAGCACTTTACTTCAGGACAACAGAGCTGTGGAGACTCCAGCTTGGTAGCCCAGGCTTCCACTCTGATCAAGCAATTAAACCAACTTTATATAGAATTTTACAAAAACATACAATGGCAGTAATTGAGCCATGGCATACAAAGTCACCAATAAGGTGTGTGTATGTGCCTTCAAGCTGCATGTCAACTTTTAGTGGCCCCAGGAATTTCACTGGGTTTTCTTAGGCAAGGAAGACTAATAGTTTTGCCAATCCCTTCTTCTGCCAAAGCACCTGGTATGCACTGGCAGTCTCCCATCCAAGTACTAACCAGGGATGATCCTCCTTAGCTTCCAAGATCAGATGAGATCTGGTGCCTTTAAGGTATACCTTTAAGGTATTTAGAAGCATTTAGGGTATAAGGAGCAAAAACTATTTCCAAACTATGTATGTCACTCTTGTTCTTTGTATCTTATTCTCATGTGGCTGCTGTCATATCAACAGAACCTATCAAGATGCTTTGGAATGTGACTCAGAATGTTTTGAATATATTTAACAACTTGAAATCAGTAGGAACTACCACATTTTCTACATCTAAATGAATTGTTTTCTTCAACATGAATCTACATCATTTAAGCCTTATAGTCGCTTTATGACTTTTCTCCCTCAGCTTGCAAAACTAGCAGATATTGTATCCTGTCCTGTCTTCTGGGTTTGTATGACATTTCCTTAACTGTGACCACACCCTTGCTATCCCTTGTGTGTGGAACTCATTTCCTGAAGATGAACATATGTGGTATCATCTCTCTCCCTCCCTTCAAATCCATGCTAGAGATCAATATTTTGGGTGGCTCCTTGTTTTCTGCATTCCCAACTGCAACCAACCTTTTAAGCAGTGAAACCATGTACTTGTTGAGTATATGTAACCTTTGCCTTCACTTGTGAGTTTTCCTATTGTCTATTTAAGTTTATCAGCTGGCTAGAGCAGGAAATCTGTTTCTGTTTACCAGAAATGGCGAAATATATAATAGCCGTGGCCTGGCAGATGTGCCAAAACAAAAGCTGTTTGCAGGAACTCTGTGAGGACGGTACCATGTATTGAGCAGCTCTGATCTTTTGAGTCACTTTTTAACTTCAGTTTTAAAATGCATGGGAAAGCAAACAAATGATATTAAGCAAATCTTGTAATAGTTTCAAGTTACTCAAGTTACTATCCATGTTACTCTGTTGCATCAAAAACTAAGTCTTGTAGCATCTTCAAAGACTGAACTTGTGCCAACTTAAGGACTGATACTTTTGTTGTGTGCTAAGAGAGCCTGCGTGGTTTAGTGGTTTGAGCATTGGACAACAACCCTGGAGACCAGGGTTCGATTCCCTGCTCAGCAATGGAAAGCCACTGGGTGACCACGAGTGTGTCACACACTCTCAACCCCAGAAAACCCTGTGATAGGATCACTTTAGGGTTGTCGTAAATTGCAAACGACTTGAAGGCACACGACAGCAGCAGCAACAACAACAAAGCTTTGCCAGAATGAAGTCTACTTGGTTACAATATATGAGGTGTTATCGTAATTTAGCAGGCATATACTACACCCATGGTTGTGATAACTGTAAGTTGTGAAAGAAGTAGAAGAATTACCTCTCCTTTTGCTCTAACATGCTACATTCCCCTGTTTAGAATCTTCCAACATACACACGGACACATGCTCCCCACCCTGACATCCTGTGTGCCTGCATTCATCCCATGTATCTATAAGAGGACTCTGTTGTTATCTGTTGTTATCTGCTGTTAAATCAATTTTGATTTATGGTGACAAAATGGGCGACCTCCAAGAGCCTTGGTCATCTATGGCCCTGCTCAGGTCTTGCAAGCTGTAGCTTCCTTGATTAAATCAATCCACTTAGAATGCAGTGTTCCTCTTTTCCTATTGCCTTCCACTTTACCTTTCCCCATAACTGCATTCTCCAATTAGTCATGTCATCTCAGGACATGTCCAAAGTCCAACAGCCACAGTTTATTCATCCTGGCTTCTAATGAGATTTGCTCTTAAATGCATTTTTCCCTCTTTTTTGGTGGTTCCACAGAACTCTCCTCCAGCACCACATTTCAAATGAGTTGAATTTCTTCCTGTCAATTTTCTTCGCTGTTACACTTTCACAAGTACAAACCAAAATTGGAAATACTACAAAATTTCCCTGCAGTACTTTGCAGTACCCTGCTGCAGTACCCTGCAGCAGAACTTTCACTGCAGTACATTGGGGCACATTAAGATGTCACAAGACGATAGCAAGAACAACAAACACAACTACCCCTCTAGAAGCTGCATTAAGCAGTCAGTTCCATGATCTACCACAGGAGGGAGGAAGTGGGTTTCCTTTGAGATGCTGCAAAATTTCTAAGTGAAGAAGGGCATGGATCTCATTTCTTTTCAAGCAAGCTTTTAATGTGTGAGCAAGGGAGCTTTTTATTTTTCAAGCTGTTTTTAAATATTCTTGTAGATAGTATCGTTCTATATGTTTTTAATGTTTTTAATTATTTTAATTGTTTTCCCTATCTTTTAACTTTTTTTGGAAGCTGCTTTGGGTCCCACTCTGGGAGAAAGGTGGCATATAAATAACATAACATAACAACATAACGTAGCATAACGTAATATAAATGTTCAGACTTTGCTTTCACCTAGAAAACAAACAGGTCCTGTAAGTAGCTGGGTCAATGTGTGACCCTTATCTGCCCTTTGCATTGCTTCTTAATAGCATTAATCATACCAATGACAAGTCTTGCAGCACCTGAGACTAGCAAATATATTGTGGCAAAAGGTTTTGTAGACTAAAGTCCACTTCATCAGTTGCAGGAACCATCTGCCTATGTTGCAGGCATATGTTGGCGTATACCTAGAGCAGGTGGGAAGGGAAGTTAGGGCAGCAAAGTGCAGGAAGGATTGTATGTGGTAATTCAATACCGGTTGAAATATCGGCAAATTTATTCATGTCTGCATATGCACAAATAAAACTTTTTGGTGCTAAAAGTGCTATTATTCCACTTTCAACATCCTGTGGAATCCTGGGATTTGCAATTTAGGGAGGGGCCTTGAGAATTCTCAGCCAGAGAGCTCTTTGGCCTCAGTAAACTACAAACCCCAGAACTCCACAGGATGTTGAAAGTGGAATAATAGCACTGTAACAGTATAGGGTGGAAATGGTCTGAGCTGACCTCTTAGATAAAGACAGATTAATCCTATCAAGTGATCATCGTTCTTGCCTTTCACCCACCTGTTATTATTCCAACAGCTGATCTGACAAAAGCTCGAAGATTGTTTGCATGTTTAAGAAGACAAAATAGATTTTTAAGTCTTTCAATCTGGGCCCCTCTGACAAAAGCAGCAATGATGGGTCTATGGATGAGTCTGTTTTATTTAGATAATGAGTCTGTTTTCTTTTGGCTGCTGGCTATAAGTGAGTTTTTTCAAAATGTGTGTGTGTTCTCTTTCACCCCAGCTCTTGTCCTTTCTTTCTTTCTCTCTCTCTCTCTCTCTCTTTCTTTCTTTCTTTCTCTTCCTCTCTGCAGGTAACAGCATGGTGAGTTATAGCCCGTATTGTAGACAAGAGTGGTCAGATGAAGAAAGGAGAGAGCTAATATATCTTTAGAAGAAGAGAGAATATCAGTGCCTGTAGTTTGTCATGCAAGCTTCATCTAACGAAATTCCTCTTCCACGCAGCTATTAAAAATGCAGTAACTCCGGCCTCCTTTTCCAAGTGTAAGATTTCCTTCTCCCATTCCTTTAAAGGAAACGTAGCTTCTTGGATTTCTAGTTTCTTCTCAGCATCTCAAGAAACCTGGCACTAGGTTTTTGTCATGGTCTGTCATATTTGTCCGGCTGCTCCTTCATGGAGATGGGGATGAGGCAGAATGCATAGGGCTAGGTGAAGACCACAACTACCCCAAACCCCGTAGAGTTGAGCACAGCAGCAGCCTTCCATTTGGTTCATCAGTTGTTGGTGCGTAGAACCATCTCCCAACATCTTTCTGAAGTAGATTAAAACTGAAACTGGTTGAAGTAGTATGTTGGAGCTCAAAGAGGAACATCTGACTGTTTCCATGTTGAAGCTAATGCTGCAAGCGACAGACAGTTTGTAGTAACAAGCTAGCATTTCTGCCTTTCGACTGAACAGTAAAATAAAAGGCCCTAGGTCAGACAGTAAATATTCCTGTGAATTATGCATGAGTAGAGACGACATTATGACTTCGTGTGTGGTTCACACTTCAGGTCCTTCAAATGGTACTTGAAGTATAAACCGTACATAAAGACATAACTCTAGCAGCTTCATACAGTGTTGTAACCATAGGAGTGCAAGAGATCTGATTCACTGTGAAGCTAAAGCCAGCATGCAAAATGCTTGCATGCCAGGTTTTATTGTTATTGGACTGGTTTATAACTGTTCAGATTATATGGTGAAAGTGATGCCTTCATGTATTTTAAAACTAATCCTGGAACAACTGATGCTGCTGGACATAATGCAAGCTCTGACTTCACTCTTCATTTATGTTGATGGTAGAATGCTTTGCGCTCTCCTAGAGAAGAACCTACTGTATTTGCTTACTGATGTCTTAATTTATTTTAATTTTAAATCTGTAAAAGTCTGTATGAGGGGTTGCCATTAAAGATGGTAGAATGACTTGAACTGGTACAGAAGCCAAAATGTTAGGATGCATGTGGTAACCAAATGTACACAGTGTATAGTAACAGAATGGAGCACACACCTACGCCAGCAGCATCAACTGGCTAAATTTGTTTCTGTGCTAACTTAAAAATCCCAACCTACCTGGACCTTAAGATCATCTTGTGAATTCTGGTGTGCAAGCCTAATTTCAGGATCCATCATACCAGAGAGACAGGGCCTTCCAAGAGGCAAGCCTCTGTCTTCAGAACTCTCTCCAAAGAGACTTGTAATTATTTCAGCCTGTGTTCTAGTCAAAGCATGGGCTGAATTTTGAACTACTTTAATGTTTTGATGTTGTTGTTTTAATTGCTACTGTACTGCTGCTCCAGATATTGTGCAAGATAAAAAGAGATGGCCATCAAGCAGTGTACTTTTTACCAAAATGAGAGATGCAAGAGTTATGTACCTTCAAGCTCACTCTGACTTATGGCAACCCTACCCAAGGGCTTTCTTGGCAAGCTTTAGTCAGAGGTGGTCTGTTGTTGCCTTCCTCTTAGGCTCGAGTGTGTGGCTTGCCCAAGTTTACCCAGTGGATTTCCTTGACTGAGCAGAGATTTAAATCCTGGGCCATTTCTGCACTACGCTATTCTAGTGCTATTATTCCACTTTTAACTTCCTATGGAATCCTGGGGTTTGCAGTTTAGGGAGGGGCCTTTAGAATTCTCAGCCAGAGGGCTCTTTGGCCTCAGGAAGCTACAAACCCCAGAATTCCACAGGAGGCTGAAAGTGGAATGACTGCGCTGTAACAGTATAGAGCAGAAATGGTCCTGATCTCCTTGATTCAAATCATTACACCATGCTGGCTGTCCCTGCAAACTCCTTCCTGTGATCCAGCTGACTCCCAAATACTAGATGGGCTGCATAATTACTCTACAGTGAGGGAAAGTCACTCTGTGCATTTACAGAGGAATCCAGACTGCCTGATTATTATATTCCTTCGGTCATGTAGCTCTGTACAACTCTGTACCTCATCCCCCTGAGATTAAAGTTTGTCTGAGGGGTATGCCACTGTCATTTCTTTAATTCTAATCACAGATAGTTTAGTGAGATGAAGGCACAAGAGCTTGACAGTGGCTTGTTAGTTCATTAGTTCGTTCCTTCCCAATGACACGTTCATAACAAGGCGGACTTGCAACAAATCGTGTAAAATGGGTCTTGATGGTCTCTAATCAGATTTGAAGCTGGGTACCTATGTTTCTGCCTCCTCTTCCTCATCCCCGCCATGAACACAGAATAGGCAAGACAACAGTAGCAGAGAGCAGGGTCAGATTTTTCTGCCTATTTTGGTCATGTGTCACTCCACCACCATTTCAGGCAAGAGTAAACAAAGGGGCAAGGGCAATGGCTATGGAGTCAGAGGTATAAGATGAGTTTGGTCCATAAGGGGTGGGACTGTGTTGGAGAAAAAGACTAGATTTGATTTCCTTAAAATAATAAAGGATAGAATTCCAGAGGGGAGAGGCTGATATAATCAAAAAAAGACCAGATTCTATTGGCATGTCTGTGGCTTGGATGAACAGAGCTTGGGAAAGCTACTTTTTTAGATGGCAGCTCCTGGATTCCCCAGCCAGCATCATGCTGGCTAGGGAATTCTGGGAGCTGTCATCTAAAAAGATAGCTTTCCCAAACTCAGGCCATTTCTGCACGAGGCTGTTATAGCACTATGATTCCACTTTCAGCATCCTATGGAATCCTGGGGTTTGCAGTTCCAGGACTCCATAGGATGTTGAAAGTGGAATCATAGTGCTATAACAGCCTCGTGCGGAAATGGCCTCAGTGAAGATGCGCTTGTATTGTAGCGCGAGTGGCTAGGAGAGAGTGCTTTCCTCATGACGGGGGGCGGGAGGAGGCAGAAAACCAATGCTGGGAGCCATATGGAGAATCCTCGGCTCTGGAAAGAAGAAGTGGTCTTTCTTTGCGCATGAAACTCTGGTCACTTGGGACATTTCAGAGTCGGGACCCAAGAAGAGGGAGGAAGCTTCTGAATAATTTCATGCTTCATTAGGAGAGTTATAGTAAAGCCAGGCATTTCATGGTCCAAGTACAAAGACCTATCATTTAGAAGTGAATATGTTATGTTCTGACACCCTTTCAGGCTGATCTGCTCTTCTGTCACATTATCAAGGGTGTGGGGATAGCTTCCTCCAGGAATAATGTACTGTTCTCAGCTATCTATTGTAATGCAAGAGAGGATGACAGCAGCAGTGTGGTCTTGACTGATTAATTAAGACATATTAACTTTACAAAAGACCCGGCAATGATAACTGCTAGAACTGATATGTCAATACATACCAATATAGCTCTCAGCTTTTCTTAAACTTCCCCTTGTGGGTTGGCTGTAGAGATTTTCATCAGAAGAAACCCCATTTCCAAATTTACCACTAAACTACTATTCATTCAGTTCATTTGCAAAACAGTTAAACTCCTGCTTGTTTGGAGGCTTTTGTCTTAAGGGGCCAAAAACTAGGTTTACAATCAATACAAACATTCCATTTAAATCCTACTTGGAAGCATAGGTCTACTGGATTCCCACTTGCTTCCCAATTGCAATTGGTAGCCACAGAAGCCAACGACATGTGTGCCTACCGTTGCTTTAAAGTGCTTGTTTTTGATGGTAGGGAGGAGAGAGAATGAAGAAATAGCATGCAACCCACACTATTGAACAGTAAGTGAAAGCTGACTCTTTCAACTGCAACTTTAAAAAAAACTTTATTTCAGGCATAAAAAAGCAAACATCTCCACCAGGAAGATGCTCCAGCAGATCATATGCTAGCCTACACATTATCAATAAACATTCTTCAGACACTTGAGTGCTGGTCACTCCTGGGAGGTTGCCCGGTGTTGCAGCACATCTCCTGGAGCCAGCGGCGGGTGTACCGTTTCTTTGGTGGGAGGTGGCTGTGTTGAGAATTCATCCATTCTCTGGTTGACATCATGGGGTCAGGCTGGGAAGAGCTTCTCTCCAGACTCAAGTGCTCTTCTTGCACATGACTTACACTGGCAGCTTCCACACCAGTCGTAGGGGACAGATTCTCCACTACTGGGTGAACTGGAGCATTTCTCTGGAAGTTCACCAGATGGTTGAATCTCACTGGGTCAGGACTTCTCATGTGCTCTTCCCATGGAGGCGATGCCTCTTTCTTCCGCACTTCCACATACATCTTCCTGTCGGGAGGCAGCAGCCTTGGCCTCTTCTGCACTGGGGACCCTAGCACAATATCTGAAGTGCAGATTAGAAGGAATTCATTTTCTTCATCTTTTTCCCAACCTGAGGTGCTACCAGAAGGTGCTATAGGAAGCTGGTGCGGAAAAGACTCAGCTGTTGAGAAAGTCCTGGGGCTCATGGGCAGAGGATCCTGAAGAGGGGAACTGGTCATACTGAAGAGGTAAACAGCATTTTCATCAGGTTTCGAGGAAGGACTGGTGAGTAACTCTGATGGCTGTTCACCATCCCTTGTCTTCTTCTCTTGGTCTGGAGTGTTGATTACTGGCTGATCCTCTGGGATTTGAGACAAGGAGGTGCCTGACTGCTGCTTCAAATTTTCGTTACATGCATATTTTGCCCTTTGCACATCATTTGGATCCATAGCTTTCTCATCTTTCATGGCTGCACTTTTTGCATTAAGTATCTAAGATTTAAAGGTCAAGATGGAAGACAGGTTAACTTAAAGATCTCCGTAATACATGCATTTTATTAAAAGGTGATACTTCTAGTACCCCCTTTCCCCACGTTGTGTAGGAATAACTGTAGCTTTGCTAAGAAACCACACATTCTAGATCCTGCTGGTCTCACAAAACCATTTTAAGCCTAAGCCATGACTCCCACAGCAATTGGACAAGAGGGAACAGACTTCCCAGTGTCGTGCACTTGGGACAGGAGCACCTACACTGGCATGCAGATCCATGCGCTACTTCCTACATCTGTCCTGACCACAAAACCAGAGCTGCAGCTGACCAGTCCTGAAATATGCTGCCATGGCTGAGATTCTGCACTGGGAAGTTATTTCTGTAATACAGCATTATCTCCCAGAGCTGCCATCCAAACCCCACCTTTTAAAGGATGCATCCCATGCTGCAACAACCATCTATTGGACTGCCAGAAGTCCTCAGGAGCTCCCTGCAGATGATGTCCTTACAAGTCCTGCTATAGGAAAATAGGTGGATGCATCCCTGCTGATTCCCCCACTCTCCAAAAATGTGGAAGTGGCTGGAGTGGGGCTACATCACTTAGAAGGTAGGGTTTGAGGAGGATTTTGGTTGTTGCATGCTTAGTAAAGAATTCCTCAAGGACAAAAACCAAAAACCCTAAGCTGACCTTCACACTATTGTAACTGACTAACAGGATGCCAGTCAACATGTACTTACAGTACTGGTACTAGACCTGCTTGCACAATTTATGCCTGCTGCCAAGAGTCATGGCTAGAACATGTCAGTCACCAACAGGTTTTGGATCTGTTGCCAAAAGAGGCTTCCTCTGGACAACTGACCCTCTGCCTATTCAACTAGAGCCATTGAATCCATTCTCCTGGTGAGCAAGTCTTCGGAGAGGAAACATATAACAGAGTCACTGTGTCTCAGGTCCTTCTAAATCAGGGACAGGAGTCACAAGGCCCTCCAGATGTTGGTGGACTGCAAGTCCTGGGGGCAGGGGTCACCCAGTTTAGCCTATGCTGAGGACTGCAGGGAAATGCACCCCAACAACACCTGAGGGTTGCATGATTTCACCCCTGTTCTAAATCAAATTACAAAAAAGAGGAGAGAATCTTCTGCTACAGCCAATTGGCTTTGCCGCAGCAGCTTTTTATTATTTACACAGACCCAGGGGTGGGGGAACCACTATTTGGTGTACTCTTTGGTGGTAAACCCTTATTTTCTCTCTAAGATGGTCCTCAAGGCAGCTTGCAATATTAATAAACTGCAATTAAAACAAAGCACAATCAAATATTGAAACCAGATTATGTGACCACTCAATTTGAAACATTTCGTACATTCTCAAAAACACAATTTAAAAATGTATCACTACCTGGAAAAATGTTAAGTCATTCCGAGCACTGATTTTTCCCTTCTAACCTCTACCTCCTTTTCTTACTGTCTACTCCTAATGTGATCTGTTTACACCATTTACGTTGGTGATGTTAAGGGTTCCTGTGAGCATGATTTTTTTAAAAATGCAGAATAGAAAATAGAAGAAAGCTCCTGAACAAGTTGACCCTCAGACCGTGCTGGAATTTTGCTCTTTCTAACTACACCAGAGAAGACTCCTATCAGTAGAGCATGGCTGTTTAACCAGCAACACAAGCTCCTCCGCCCCTACCCCACCCCAGTTCTGCCCACCTAGCACCTCAACTGAGCCCCCTCACCCTGTGAACTTATGTGTTGAGGACGGGAGAGAAAGAGACAAGGGGTTCCATTGGAGCAGGATCATTCCCTTCAGCCTCATGGAGTAGCTGACAATTAAGCAACAAAGAGGCAGTGAAATATTAAAAGGGAGCAGGGTTTCCAACCTGTGTTGCTTAATTGCTCTGGTATTCTTTCCCTGAGCTTTTAATATTTTATCAAGTCGCTTCACCTTTCCTTTAAGGCAAAAAGAGATCGGATGCAATTTATTTTAGTATTGTTATTATGGGGATGACAGCAAGCGGAAGCAGGGAAGCAAATTGGGAGGGAAACTGAAAACTTCACTTGGTTTGATCAAAACGATGGCAGTGTCATAAGCTATCAGAGACAGAACTGTTTTTAACTACAGCTGTGTTTAAAGAAAATGATTTTTACATGTTGCTGTTACGGGTTTTCCAATTTGACTCTGATTTACTACAATCCGGTTTTCTTGGCGAGTTTTGTTCAGAGGAGGCTTGCTGCAGCCTTCTCTTTAGGCTGAGAGAGTGTGATTTGCTCAAGATCATGGGAGCGATTCCCTGACTGGGTGGTCCTTTGAATCCTGGTCCCATTCAAAACTCACAACTACTACATCATACCTGCTCTTTTAAACCTTGTTTACAATGGTTTAATGTTGGGGAGATAGTCACATGGACTCTGTACTGAGACATACCTATATTAAGTTTTGTCCAGGAGTACAAAGCTTCACATGGGGACGTCCCATTATAGGGTTCCTGTGATTTTGTTATATCAGTCTAATCTGGTGTAGAAATAAGATGTGTAAAATTCACCTAGTTACCCCTGGCAAGGGTTAGTGGCTTCTATTGATCCAGGAGCTCATGTGTATGGGATTCATATTCAACCTTCTTTAGCCAGAGTCACTGGAGGCCCCTCCCTAAACTGCAAACCCCAGGATTCCATAGGATGTTGAAAGTGGAATAATAGCACTATAACAGTATAGTGTGGAAATGGCCTATATACAAGTGTGGCAAAAGGAGAATCACAGAGGCCTTCCACTACCAGGCACTCCTACACACAGTTAACCAAGATCTTGCTGCATTGCCAGATCTACAGTTGGGCAATACCTTTATTAGGATCAAAATGCCACACTTATTTTTTACACGCAATATACGGGCAAGAGGAATTAGTAGCTGCCCCGCTCTAGAAGAGGGGAAGAGAACTACTGGAAAAAAAGGAGCAGAACCACACAAGACGATGTGTTGTTTAAAACTGCACTGTTTTTAACTCTTTTTTAAAAATCATTTTGAAATGTGTTTTAAGTTGTTTTAACGCTGTGAAGAGTTCAATTCTATCTTAACTTTTTGGGGGTACATTTTTAGTATATTGACAAATTTTAGTTCTCAACCTGCCTCGAGTCCCAGTCTTGGAGTATAAGAATAAGAATAATCACAAAGACGACAAGAAGGTCCAGTTTAGCGCAGCCACGCGCAACCCCGGCCGGAAGCCCTCTCCCGAATTCATTTCAATTGTGCGGGAGGAGGGCAAGAGAGCTGGAATTGCTGAGCTCCTCCGCCTTTTCCGAGTCCAACCTCCCGCCTTCGTAAAGCAAGGCCCTGTCCTGGAGCCATTACGCCACACCGCGCTCGCTTTTCGGAGAAGGCTATGGGACGCGGGGAGGGTGGCCCTCGCGATCACCCCACGGACACGCGCGGGAATTGGGCATAGCGGCTGGGTGCCACTCTGTCCGCTTCCATCAAAACTTGCTCTCGGAAAAGTGATTTTTTTGTGGGAGGGGGCATGCACATTGTAAACCGCTTAGAGCGTGTTTGCACTGATAAGCGGTATAGAAATGTACACGCTGTTGCTATGCCGGACGGGGCACTCTAGTAGTCCAAAACTATCCCTTTTCCAAGCTCTGGTCAGAGATTTTGAAAATGGTTCAGAGCCAGGATAGGCGAAAGCGCCGCGTAAATCGTTGGAGGCGTTTTCCATCAGCCCTGCGGGGAGCGACGCTGGGAGGTGAAGTTGAATCTGGTTGAGAGGCTGATGCCGTCTCCACCGTCCTTTGGTTGAAGGCCGGGACGGGGGTGGAATTGCGATCCTCTTTGGATCTCGTTGAACTGCACCTCCCAGCACCCTTCGTCGCGGGCTTTGCTGTCTAGCCGCCGCTTTAGCCTTCTATTGCACCGCCCCGGCACCCGGACGCCTCAAACGGGCACCCGGTGGCTTCTGTACCGTCCAACGACACGCATGACTTTTTGCCTAGCCTTGCTTTGATTCGATTTCAAACCTCTTTCAAGCAGAGTTTGGAAAAGTGATTTGGAACTGCAACTCCTAGAATGCCCCGACGGACATGGGCCAACAAGAAAAAGAAAAGAAAAGAAAAGAAAAGAAAAGAAAAGAAAAGAACCCCAGACTTTTCCGAAATCAACTTTAGCACATAAAGCGGCTATGCCCAGTTCCCGCAGGGCTGGGGCCACGATCGCGAGCCTTCCCCCGCTTCTCGCGTCCCAGAGCCTTCTCTGAAAAGCGAGGCCAATGCTGTGTAACGGATCCAGGACGGGGCCTTGCTTTACGAAGGAGTTTGGACTCCGAAAAGGCGGAGGGGGGGTCTTAGCCAGTTCCCGCTCTTCGGCCATTTCCTCACAAGACTGTTATAGTGCTATTATTCCACTTTCAACATTCTATGGAATCCTGGGGTTTCCATCGGATTCCCTCCCTAAACTGCAAACCCCAGGACTCCGTAGGATGTTGAAACTGGAATAATAGCACTATAACAGTCTTGTGAGGAAGTGGCCTTCTCCTCCTTCCGCACAATTGAACTTAATTCGTTTAGTGTTCCTGGCCAGGTCGACCCGAGTTCAAAGCCAGGCGCAACTCTGAGCCACTCCGGATCGGAGGCTTGGAGGAGCTCCGCCGCCTCTATCGCCTCTCCCGGAGCCGCTCTGAAGCAAGAAGCCGCTGAAGAGTCCGTGGCGCAAGGGCAGTGGTGTAAAAGGCTGAAGTGGGCCTTCTTGTTCTTGCTGATGTTATCCCTACTTATACCCCGCCCGTTCCCCCAAGTCAGGGTGGAAATCGTTTTGTTGAATTGCACCTCCCAGCTTCGCCATTCTTGGTTTGAATCTAACGGTAGCCCTGTAAAGCCACGCTGGCGCGCAGGTTGCGCAGCTTGGAAACTGGGGTCATTTCCTCACTAGACGGTTATAGCGCCATTAATCCACTTTCAACATCCTATGGAATCCTGGGGTTCCAAAGGCCCCTCCCTATACTGCAAACCTCAGGATTTCATAGGATGTTGAAAGTGGAATAATGGCACTATAACAAGCTAGTGCGGAAACGGCCTGAGCCTAATCGCAGCTCCACCGGCGCGCCTCGGCCGAACTCTCACCAGAAGACGTGCTCAGGATGAGAAAGGACATTTCTGCTGTTCAGAGGCTCGGCTGAGAATCTGGAAAGGCAGCTGCCCATCCACCGAAACCCAAGGGCCGGTTTACAGCTATAGAAACACCCTTGGGGTTGCTGTTGTGCGCCTCCAAGGCGTTTCCGACTTGTGGCGACCCGATCTGGGGCTGAGAGTGTGAGGCCGAGGGGGGACTCAAAGCCTGGCTCCAGGGTCACCACGCTGGCTCTCAGAAATATCCCAAGAATACCCCAGAAGAAATGCAAATTCCTCCGAAGGCCTTCCGCAAGATCGATGTCAACCTCCCCTTGTCGAAGGCGAGGACGAAAAGGGCGCTCGGTTTTCCGAGGGGGAAAAGAAACCCGTCTGGCCTGCGCCTTCCGCCCCAGGGGGGGTCATGAGGCCCAAGCCCCCCACACCAGGTCTTTTCGTTGCCCCCCTTTTCCAAAAAAGCCTCCCCCCCCCCAAACAAAGGAGCCTAAGAAAGAGAGCGGGGAGGATCCCCATCGCTTACTGGGAGGTCCGTTGGTGTGTCCTCGGGGGGTTTCTCCTCCGCGGAAGAGGCCGGATTGGCGGGGGCCACGAACGGCTCCTGCGCCTCCTCTTCCTCTTCCTCCTCCTTCTTCGGGGTGAGCGACAGAAAACCCATCCTAGTGGCGATGTTTTCGGCCCTGTGGGAAAAGAGAGGGGGGAAAAAAAAAATAAAGCCTAAGGATGTTCTCCTAGGTGAGGTGGGCCTCCCCCTGCCCCCTTCTGCTGCTACTGCGGCTCCCGCCTCTCCATCCGGTCTAACCTGGGCGGCAGGGGTAAGGTCGGCTCTCCAAGGGCTGGACAGCTCTCCACGTGGGACTCACGCCAGTTAAACCCTGGGAGGCGACGGGTCCGCCAAGAGGCCCGTCCGCCGCCGCTCGCCGCCTCAGGTGTGCCTACGAGGCTGAACCGGGGGGATCAGGGAGCCACTTGAACTCAAAACCCAGGAAGATGGCCGGATTGCCGCCCCCTCGGGTCCCCGTCGGCCGCTTCTCTCTCTCTGTCTCTCGGGACCTGCCGATCGACCTCACCCCTAAACTCCTGGCTCTGGCGAAAGGCAGCGGTGGGGCGGCGGCGGCGGGAGGGGGTCCGGTCAGGAAGGTGCAACGGGCACCCACGGAGAAGGGGGCTCTCGCCTTTTCCGAGCAAGGATCCCCTCCCGCTTCTTGCCCTTGGACGCGCCGGCTCCCGCCAACGAAAGCCCAGGCAAAGCACCCGGGAGCAGAGGCAGGGAGGACTTACCTGGTGCTCCTCAGCCCACTTCTTGCCGGGGCTGCGGGGAAGAGAAAGAGAGAGAGAGGGGGGTACGGAAAGAGAAATAAGGAGACGGGATATAAGAGAGTTCCCCGGATCTGCCAAAGTTTGGAAAGAGGAGGCAAAGCATTGTCGGCGTTTTTATACCAAGCGACCCCCACCCTTTCCCACCCCCAGGGAGATACTTTGGATTGGGCAAGTAGGTCCCACCCAGGTAGCCAGCCAACCAAAGGAGGGGAGGGGTGAAGCGCCCGGCGGGAAATGTCAAAACCCCATCTTAACGGCTGGAGCGCAAAACCTGCGGCCGACAAATCTTGCTGCAAAGCGCCGGAACTGAGGTTTTGCGCCGAGAGGCTATTTTTGGCGAGTAGCTCCGTCTCTCCCAGGCCTACCGTCCCAAACCCATCTTTCAAAAACGCTTGCAGCCCAGAGGCTGCCCCAGCCCTCGATCTGACCACGGGAGATCCCTGCAGAGGATGTCCTTAGGACGGATCCCGCTAGAGGGAAAACACGTGGGCGCATCTCCGCCTTCCAAAAATGTGGAAGAGGCTGGCAGGGGGGCGCATCGCCTAAAAGGTGAGGTTGAGGAGGATCCTGGTTGTCGCCCCTCAAACGGAGGGTGCGGCCGTTTGGTTTTGCCCGAGTCTGTTGGGAAGGGCCAGGCTCTTGTCCCCAATTCTCTTCTCCTCCCTGTTGAGTTTGAATGGGAGGGCAAACTTCTTGTGTGTGTTTCACTCCGTTGACAACGGCTGAAGTAAACTGAGGCTATTTCCACACTGGACTGTTATACAGTGCTATCATTCCACTTGCAACATCCTATGGAATCCTGGGGTTTGCAGTTTAGGGAGGGGCCTTTCTGCTGAAATGGCCTGAGCGAGGGGAGAAGAGAGAGCCTGGGACGCTTTTAAGAGCAGGAAGGACAGAGGATTGATCGAAGTCGTCTCTGCCAAACCGGGAGGGTCAGGGGGCATGTAAGCCTCCCTCTCACGGCCTTGAACAAAGACGCAGAGCTGAAATTTATCCGAGGAGGAGTCAGGTATCTCCCCGCACGCACGCGATCAAACACAGGCGGGAATGTACTGTCATAATTCACTTTTCTTATTTCTGCCCTGCTCTGCTTCCTACCAGCAAACGAGACTCAGACCGGAAAGAAAAAAAAAAAACCAGTTGAAGGCAGGACTAAGCGGCACAAATCCCGCCCTTTCTCCAAAGGGCAACCGTTAGTTTGGGGCGACAAGCACTTTGCATGTTCGTTTTTGCTCGAGATTTCACGGTCGGTCCCCCCTTGCTGTATACATGGTGGACTGAACGCTGGATTACGACTCTGGAGACCAGAGTTCCAATCCCCGCTCGGCCATAGAAACCCCGGGGGTGATCTTGGGTAAGTCACACTCGCCCAGCCTCTGGCAAGGGCAACCCCCTCTGAACAAATCTTGCCAAGAAAACCCCATGAAAGTTATGCCTTAGGGTCACCATAAATCGGAAACAATTTGTGATGGTTGTGTGTGAAGGAACATAACACTCACCTGTTAGGAAAACCAACATGAAGACTGCACTGCTCCGGAAAAGGCTGCGAAGACCCTCCGTAAAAACGAGGCGTCGGAAAAGCAAAGAGTCGCTTCCCCAATACACGATCCATTCATTCCTTCCTCTTTTCATTCAATTAAGGTTTTTCTGTCATACCGACTGGCAATCCACCTCCGTTAGGCATCTCTCTTTACTTCTTTCGGCATTTGTTTGTGGCCGAAAGGATGAAAGTCATGTCCCCTGCTGCGCAAATATACCCCCGGGAGGGCTAATCCCCCCCCCCCCGGTTCATTATGTGCGTTCGTTTCCTTGTTCTTGTGGGCTTTCAAGTCGCTTCCGACTTATGGCGATCCTAAGGGGGACCTATCACGGGGTTTTCTTGGCCAGATTTCTTCCGGGGGTTGGCCTCGCCTTGGCTGAGGCTGAGAGAGTGTGACTTACTCGAAGTCGTCCAGTGGGTTTCCATGGCCCAGCAGTGATTCGAACCCGGGTTTCCCGGCTCCTCGATCCGACACCAAATCCCCTATACCACGCAGGCTGTGCCGAGGGTAAAATAGAGACTTCCTGCCAATTCTTTGTTAATCGATTGCCACCTAACGATACAGCCGCCGGAGGTTCCGCAACCTTTATGCCAAACTTCTCGCCTCGACAGGCGCATTCAGATCAAAGATTTGAAACATGGACTTTTTGGTGAATAGTATATTAAAACCTCCTGCTTCGACTTTTTCCGAGATTCATGGGTAAATCGGCCATGACCAGGTCTGGACTGAACCGGCAGCCCGAGGGCGGTTGTTCAAAGTCACCCCATTGTCTCAGTCGCAGACGTTTCGTTATATTTTGGCAATCAATTAACTGAGCAACAGCAGCTCACGCTCTCAATTGCTCTTTTGCTTGCATTTGGATTAGTGCTTTACTCGAAATTTACATCTGTTTTTAAGCATGAAAGACCACTGGTTAAAAACCAGTTTAAAATCCAAATTGAGCGTCCGTAGATGAGTGACGCATTCCTCCGATTTCTTGGCTGGCAGCGTGGTCTAGTGGTTTGAGCGCTGAACTAGGACCCTGGAGGCCAAGTTTCCATTCCTCGCTTGGCCATGAACACCCACTGGGTGACCTTGGGGATGTCACACACTCTCATCCCCCAGAACCCTTGGTAGTTTCGCTTTAGGTTTGCCATAGGTTGGAAACAACTTGAAGGCACAGGACAACTTAAAATGCCGGTAACAATTATGGAGTCTTTCTGAGTCAGATGTTTTGTTGTGTTTTGGACATGCCTGAGTCTGGCACACCTTCTACATTCAGCCAAAATCCTTGTCATCTCTGTTTTCCCAGTGCCACGGCTAACCATCTGGTACCATTGTCGGTTGAACAGTTCAGCCGTGCCATTGGGAATCTTGAATTATTGATGCCAGCTTCCTTTTATCCTCCTCCTTGCATCACAGGGCATCGTAGTTTAGCCCATATTTACTTTTAAAGTGGCCTAGTTTGAAGAGATAAAAATGAGCTTCTTCCCCAGCCTTCAAGGAACATCGTTTTTTTAAACGAATGGGGTTCCAAGCAGGAGGAACTCTGCTATTCTCAGATAAAACAGGAGAAGAGAGACTGGTAAGTTGAATAACAGCATCTAGAGTACAGCATTCATGAAGAAGCTTGACTGATATTTGGTATGGGAAAATGAAATAAACTCTTTAAGTGGAGCCTCTGAAAGATTAAAAGTACAAAATTACATTCTGAACACTTAGAACATTATATAGCTCACACCCAGCACAACAGTCAACATTCTAAAGGTTCAGAATGTAATTTTGTATTTTCAGTGCCAGGATGGAAAAAAGCATAATATGTTCTACAGAAACATCTTTTCCTAATGCACTGTTAGGCAAGTGTTTCTAGGGGAAGGGCGTTGCCTCTGCACAGCCACCAAGAGGCAGATTTTGGGTTGGTGCTTTTGCAATAGCTTTTGTGCTGCAGAACTTCCCCTGTGCTGAAGGTGACCCTCTTTGCTGTAGTCAAAAGTTTGCTCTTTCTGCATGCTCTTACTGTTTTCCTAGGATCTTCCATTTCATTTGGTAACCTTTTATCATGTTATCCCCACCCCAAAAAGAACTTCTAAGACTAATATCATTTTTACATTAACAAAAACAAAAAGTTCCTACTAAAAATAGATTATTGTTAACAACAAAATTAGCCTCAGGTCTATCCATTAGCCATATGCTTTGGTATAAAGTCTTTCTTAGTACCTAATGGTTGTATTTCACACATTTCCTAGTAGTTGGTGTATTGAGTCTGGATCTGATACTTTGTTATTCCTCTGTCTGCTGAGTACACAATGGTGCTTTCCTGAGTTTCTATCCTGACCACTTTCCATCTTCTTTTAGTGACTGATAGCTGGATACTTGGCTTTTTAAATACACACACACATATCAATAAATTCTGCTTGGCACTTAGTGACTATCTGCTTTAGTTTAGTATATTTCGTTATGTTGACATAATGTGCCAGTGCAATTCCCAGCTTTTGTTGTCTGCCTTATTTGGCAAAAATGGACATTGTTGTTCTGGATGCCATCACAAATTGCACGTCTGCCAAAAAAAAAAAAAAAAAAGGAGGGGGGTCTATTATTTATTTATCTTCACAGGCCATCCTCTTTCCATGGAATTCACAAAGACACAAAAGCAGATGCCTAACTTCACCATCACCCTTTAACCTGGGTTTTTGTTGTTGCTATTGTTGTGTCTTCAAGTCATTTCTGACTTATGACAACACTAAGGCAAACCTATTACGGGGTTTTCTGGGGCTGAGAGTGTGTGACACATGCAAGGTCAGAGTGGAGAATCGAACCCTGATCTCTACGGTCAAAGTCCAACACTCAGACCACTACACCACACTGCCTACTTGAGAGTAGGTTAAAACTTTGCCTGTCATTTCATTTGGAAGAGAAAGTGGGTTGCTGTGTGTATGTGAGTGAGGAGAAAAAAAAGAAAGAAAGTAAGTAAGAGAAAGAGAGACACCACACTCCAGTTAAACATTTCTCTTTGGATCTAGCTTGTAAATGCCTTGGCTATGTCTGAGCACTTCCACGGTTGCTGTTCCCTTATTTCTGAGTAACATAGTAGAGGTGCAGAACCCTGGGCTTACCAGATGCTTTGCCCTACAACTCCTAACAGTCCCATCCAGCATAGCTAATGCTATGGGATTATGGGAGTCAAAGGTTCCCTACCATTGACCCTCACCATTGGCAAAGGGGCTTGTAGTTGGTATTTTACACACCCTAGATGTCTTCATAACAGATTAGGCCCAGACTATACAGAAGTTGGTCATCTTTCTTATAGGTGATGCTTGAGTAAGGAGTTTTACTTGCTTGTTGACAGCTCTTAGAAAATGGCACTTTTTCTCCCTTAATAGGTGATGTGCTTACTGGTATAGAAAGAATGGCATCATCTCGATCTAAAGGACAGCAGAAAACAGACAGAGAAAAGAAAGGCAAGCATGACTGCAATGAAGTAACACCACCTCTTTCTCAGAAGAGGAAGAAACATGTTGAAGAACTCAAGAGCCAGAAGAGAAGGCAGGATGAAAAAAAAAGCAAGGAGCAAGCTAATTCTGATGATTCATCTTCTGAGAAGGGTGGTGTTTCTGTTGTCTCTTCAAAGGATATGGGAAGGAGCAACAGAGAGTTGGGGAGGCCAAAGGAAGGCGGGGAGAGTGGCTCCAAGGGGAAACGAGAGAAGAGAGATTCCAAGATCAAGGGAGGTTGTTCTGACAGAGGACATGGAGACCAGTTTGCATACAAAGGACGTAAGACAAAAAGAAGGGATGTGAGACAAGAGGATCAGAGCAAGGATCAGCAAGAATCAGAGCAAGAGCACCATGGCAACATCAGAAATCATAAACAAAAGGACACTGAAGACAGTGAGGAACATACTTTGAAGAGAAAATGTAAAGTAAGAAGTAAGAAAAGAAATGTCCCTGATGTGGAATTCCTTGGAGTAGAAAGTGAGGAAGGTTCCTCTTGGATGCCAGAACCGTGCCAAAGAAGAAGTAGTCATGACGAAAGCAGGGAAGAATATAAGAAGAAGCCTCACAGTAAGGCTGGTGGTAAGACTGCCAGGGGCAAAAGTGAGGGGCACAAGAAGATGCACGTTAAAAAACCAGACAGTATATTTTCCAAAGCATTTTCTGTGAATTCAGAAGATTCATCTTGTTCTGATCCCCAAATTAAACACAACTGGAACCAAAGAACAAGAGGTAAAGAGATCAGAAAGAAAACAATTAAAGCTAGAGAGGAGAGAAGCTCTTCAGAAGACGATGAGGAACAATCTTGTAGTAAGAAATGGTTGCCACCTATTATGGAAAGTCAGCATAAAGTCAACATAAAAGACTGCCAGAAATTTCAGGAAACAACCAGTGAAAGAAAAGGGAAGCCAGAAAGTGTAACCAAAAGATGGGAATTTCAGAATGAAGAGAGTGACTCTGAGTTAGATGGGAAAATGACAAGGAAGAATAAGGAACCTATGCAAGGAAAAGCTACACCAACTAATAACAACAAGCACAATGATGGTGAGTGTAATTCAGACAACTACAGTGGAAGCTCTACAGAAGAAGAAGAAGAAAAAGGAGGAGACAGAGGAAGAGAAGAAGGAGAAGAAAGTGATGATAGAGAACATGAAAACCTATCAGGAAAGAGAAGTGACAAAAAAGACTCCAACGCTGAGCAAAGAGGACCTGAAACTGAAGAGAATGAAAATGAGATGAGTAGCCTTGAAGAAAGGAGTACCACTAGTGTCAGACCACTCCCCAGTCCTGTAAAATCAAAGCTCCTCGATGTTGGCTGGAGCAAAAGTCTTCAAGAGAATTTCCAGGCAGAAGAGAACAAGAGCAGAAAGGGCCAGATGGCCAAAACTGAAACCACGTCTTCACCACAGCCAGGAAGGCATAAAAGGCAATCTCCTAATCAGGCTGATGCATCCCAAGAAAGTACATCTTTAGAAGATCAAGCAAACCAAGACACAAGAACAAGATCAGATGCAGTGGCATTGCTTGCAAAGAGGTACTGTCATCTCACTTCACAGTCCCAGATCCTGCTGAACCTAAAGAGCAGGCATAGAGATGCTAAAGCTAAACTATTGGCTGGTGACACACTTTGCTATTCCACTAAGCCAGCAGAAATGGCCCCTGGTTCAGAGAAGACTCAAAGTATCCCTCCAAAAAAAGGTACAAGGAATAACCAAGTGGCTGCTGGGGCTAAGGAGGGCAAAGAATCAAGATCAAGTCTTTCTACTGCTTCAAGTTCATATTCTGACACTAAAAAGCTTTCTGCTGAGAAGGAGAAGAAGAAGAAGAACGTTGGCAAAGTAACTGGAAAGGTAAAAATGGCTAAACAAGAGACCCAGGAGACAAAAGCAGAAAAGGTGGTGGAGGAGGAAGAAGAAACTGGAGAGGAAGATGTTGCTGACTTAACACCTAAGCACACGAGATCCAAATCTCTCCAAACCCTTTCAGCATTTAGAAGAGTAACCCATTGGCTGAGCCATAAGCCCCTCAAGAAAGTCAGCTTGAAAGGTCGTTTCTTAAATGCAGTGCGTGCAGTTGGGATCTCAGGATGGTTGTTAAAGAGGTTTGGCAAGAAGAAAAGCAGCAAACCATTTGGATTCCAGAGAAGCATGGCCATCCACATAGTCAGCACAGTTGGACTGGCCAAGAAATATAGCAGAGCCTCCCATGACTCAAGAAGAGAACAGCACAAGAAAGATTTATGTAGCAAAGGGGCTCCATGTTCCTTGTCAGAATGTGATGGGGCTGTAGATGAAGATACAATCATGGGGGAAGAACTGGAAGAGGCAAGGAGGCCTCCAAAAAATTCTTCCTGCAAAGAGGTTGCCTTTCAGCCTCCACTAATAAATCCCAATGGACACTCAGAGGAAGAGAAAAATAATGTTCTTGAAGCAAAGTTTGCCCTTTTATTTCCCAGGGTTCATCAACTGGTGAAGTCAAAAGCTTCCTCTCTTAGAAGCTCAGGCAACAGATCTCAGGCGCATTCCCTCAGTCAGTCAAGAAGGAAACCTCTCATGCCCACACAATACAACTTTTCTAAACTCAGCACCCAAAGAAGTAGCCAGGGGCTTCCTTGCAGTCTTCATACTGGTGCCTCCTTACCAGGTAAGGCAAATCTATCTGCTCCTAAAAGAGAAGAGCTATAATGACAAAGAAAGACAAACATGTAGCTGATTGGATTCTGTGTGGTTTCTTCCCATCCTTTGCCTCCAAGCACTCTACTTTCAGCTCCCCTGCATTCAGATTTCCACTCACCAGCCACATAGGCACAAAAGGAGTGGACAACAAACAGCTGCACACTGTGATCCCCTCTATAGCTATTTTTGTGTCACCCACAGTCCTCCTTCCTCTGCCACTTGCCCAGTGAAAAATTTCAACAGCACAACAGCAGAAAACTTCCTGTTTTGAAGGAGAATATTGTTCCTTGAATCATCTGGAGAAAACAAAGCACATAGGCCGTACGCACACTGCTTTGCTTTTAAAATGTGCTTTTACAGAAGATCCTGCCATCCGTTTTTGTAGACCTGACCACAGGATTTGGTGGGACCAAGAAACAAGCCACCAGCCAGCCCTTCCCCAAGCTTTTTACCCTAGCTTTCTTGTCTCTCTCCTCCTGAGTCTTCTTCATTCCTCTTGGTGGTGGTATCTTTCTCCCTCCCCCAGGAGTATATTGGTGTGAAACAAATTAAGCCACACATCCAAGGAACTTGTCTGGAAGGCAAATGGATGGATGCACTTCACCACCCCACCCCCTAATGACAAGTGTTTGCTAGGTATTAGAGTGTGGGTGGGGAGTTGTTTGTTTGTTTTGGGGGTGGGGAATTATTTCTCATCTTCTTCACAAAATTAACAATAAAACTTGAACTTCAAGGCAAAAGACCCAAGACTCTCCTTTGGGATATTTTTCTTAGGATTTTGATGCCTCCCCCATTAGTCTTTTAACTTTCACTGAACCTGAAGCTGGTACCACTGAACCAGAAGGCAAATACCCTCTGTTTGCTCCAGTACCACACTACCATTTTAAAAATCTCACCAATAGGCTTTTCCTGTTCGTAGGGGGAGTGGAATTGGAATGATTCATTGAAATAGTATGCTTTTCTTTTCACTTGTGCACTGTGATTTTATCTCTAAGTCATATGTTTGGTCAGAGGGTTTTATTACATCCTGTACATATGTGCGTGTGCCTTCAAGTTGCCTGTCCACTTATGGGGACTCAATGAATTTCGTAGGGTTTTCTTAGGCAAAGAATACTCAGAGGTGGTGTTGCCACTTCCTTCCTCTGAAATATAACCTACAGCACCTGATATTCATTGGCAGTCTCTCATCCAAGGCTAACCAAGGCTGACCCTACTTAGCTTCCAAAATCAGATGGAATCTGGTACCTTTAGGGTATTTAGACCTTTTGTTACACCTTAGTTCCTTAGAAAAAGGTGGAAAATCCAGTTACAAATGCCAAGCTTCGATGTTTTAAAATGCAACTAGGAATGGATGTTGTGAACAAGTACTTTTCTTGCTTTCAGAGGAAGGGAAGGTATCCTGGGGTCCTGCATCTTCTTACTTGGAAGAAGAAGATGTGGAAGACCTAATTCAGAGAACCACACCAGAAATTATGGATCAAGTACACTGGACTCAGCATCCGTCTCTCACATGTGACCCTGCAGCTTGGCTGAATTCCGAAATGCTGCTTCCACGGCTCACCATTGAGAATTTGAGCAAGTGGAGTTTATATAAAGGGCAGGATGTTACCCAGTCTCCTAGGTCAAAAAAGGCATTTCAAGGAAGATGGGAGGCAGAAGATGTCACTGAAGATATTCTGGAAAAAGACATGGCACAAAAACAGGTTAGGAGCATGGGAAGCCGCTTCATATGAAGTCAGTCCATTGGTCTATGAAGCTCAAATCTATAGCAGGAGGAGGGAATCTTCACCACCCCAGATGTTTTAGACTACAGTTCCCATCATCCCTTACCATTGACCATGCTGGTTGGGGTTTCTATGAGTTGAAGTCCAAAATATATGGCATTCTCCACCCTGATCTGCAGATTGAAGCATTGGCTCTCTAGGTTTTCAGAAAGAGATACCAGGAGATGCCAAGTGCTAAATGCCAAGACAATAGCAGCTAGTGGCTTCCATGCAAATCTGCTTCATAATTTAGTCAAAACTTTAAAGAAGCTATTCAAGATTCTGAACTCTGTCTCCAAAATGGGTTCAGCATCTTCAAAGCTCCTTCAAAGTTTTCACTAAAAGCCAGAACAGATGTAATTCCCATCTAACATTGGAGCCACCAGCCCCCCACTGACCTGGGCTATGAACAGCATGTTCTTGATCACTGAGCAACCAATCTTCCCTTGGTGCAATATAGTAGCCATAGAAGCAAGAGATCATAAGTAGCTGAGCTGATGTTACAATGCTCTTACTGTATGCTTCCAGATACATAAAGATGAAGAGTGTTTCATGGAACTGGAGAAAGTGGAAGACCTCTCCAGATTGGAGTAAGTAAGGGGCAAAGGCATTTCCAGAGAGAAGGTCCCAGAGGAGGCCCACTTTGCTGGCCTTGTACTGATGGCTCCCAAATAAATCATAGCATCTCTCTGAACCACTAGGGAAACTATTCAGAAACAACAGTGAGTCTCAGCACCATCACTGGGGATTGTGAAATGAACTGAGTTACTTCAGACGGCAGGGGCAGTTATTTTCCACGTCACTCCATCACTCGTCTGATTATGGCTGGGGAGGGAGTGTACAAAAACAAGGAAGTAGACATTTAAAGGGAAAATCAGAAGCTAAAATAACCATTTCTTAATTTATTCTCAGGGAAGTATGTGAAAGCTCTGTGTTGCTGTGCTTGAAGAAGAGATTCCACCGGAATTTTATACATGTATGAGTATTACATTCTTAATATCTGTGGTTGTTTGGCATACAGTGAAAGTGTGTGTGTGTGAGTGTGTGTGCGTGTGTGTGTGCGCGCGCTGCTGGAAAGAAGGGGGAATGCTTTTTTCCTGATGGGGACCCATAGTGAAAGTGGCTGTGAATCACAGTGCCAGCTGTGTCTTGGTGCCCTGGACCTACAAGGGACATAGGGACATAGAAGCGGTTTCTAACCTCCAGTCCCCGGATGTTGTTGGATTGTAAGTCCCACAATCCCTGGCCACTGGCCATGCTGGCTAGAGCTTCTGGGAGCTGAATTACCACAATATCTTGGGTCCCAAGGTTGGAAACCGTTGGAAATCAAAAAAATGATGGGAGGAGCAGAAATTTGAAATGCTGTCTTCATTGTGTGCATAAATAAAGCCAAACCCATTCTGCTCTTTCTTTCTAGACCTACGTTGGACACATCCTGATCTGTGTCAATCCATTCAAGCCGCTCAGTCTTTATTCAGAAGAGGTGATGGTCCAGTACCGGAAAGGGATGCTCTCCAGAAATGCACCGTATGTCTGTTTTTCTTCTCTTCTGTCAATGTTCCCTCTGGATTTTGTGATTATTGAGCAAAGTTAGTGTGTCTGTCTTTGGAACTTGGGGAAATAACTTCCACAGCACTGTTAATAGCAAGATCTTTCTAAGGTGCACTTTAGCAAGAACTGATCTTTGTATACAGTTCCTTATTCATTTAAATGGGAATGTTGCTATGGAATTTAGAGGTGGGAGGAAGAAATGATGGTGAGAGTATGGTCTTTCATTATCCTACTTGTGTGCTTAGTGCCATTATATATTTCTTTTATCTTTCTAGATTTCTGTCTTTCTGGGTCTTGGACAGTTTGTAAGCCAGAACTCATATAAAAGCATTGAGACCCTGCCATCTAATGTTAAAGTGTGTCCTTAGCCAGAAACAATCCTATTCAGGGTTCCACAACAGCCTGGAACAAAAAACCCTGGCACAGACCCCCCTCCCTTTTTGTGTGTGATCTCTGCCCTCCTACAAAAAAAACAGATAGCTGATAGGAGCCAGTGGGTTCCCATGGCCCAATGGGGATTTGAACCCTGGGCCATTTCCGCACTAGGCTCTTATAGTACTATCATTTCATTTTCAACATCCTAAGGAATCCTGGGGTTTGCAGTTTGGGGAGGGGCCTTTGAGCACTATATCTCAATATTCCGCAGCTCCTGAACCCCCACAGGGACATGGCAGGGATAGAGATGGTGGTGAGGATTATGATTTAAAATGATAAAATCTGATCATCCTGCCTACCTAGCAAGTCTCCGTAGTGTATAGTTTCCACTAGCTTATTTTAGGATAGCACTGTTTTACCTCTCAACCACCCAAGTTTACCACTAGCTGGAACTACAATAGCCAGCTGACCAGAAGAAAAGGTAAGCGCTATTGATTTCAGTAGAACCTAAAAGGCCTTAACTTTCTCTGGATGGTGGCCAATCTTCTTCAGATTGTGGGGTACCTACAGAGCTTGTGGAAGTTATGTTTTGAAATAAGGAACCTAGGTCATTTCTCCCTACACTGTTATAGTGCTATTATTCTATTTTCTGTTGGAAAAATCCCAGCATTCTCTCTCCTCACCCCACCTTGTTCTTAGAGCAAGTGGGCGTAGCTAGCATAGTGCTTCCTTTCTCTTTTGCATGCCAAAGCCCCACCATTTGCCTTTCGGTCATTTAATTGCATGATCATAAATACCTTTGGTATTCAAGTGATCAGATCATGTGACCCGGGTTTGTTGCTTGGGTCATCAGTCTTATAAAAGAAAGAGACCCCTTCTCGGATTTCTCTCTCTCTCTTCTCCTCCATTTTTGCTCCCTCTTCCTCCTCTCCGACTAGGCTTCGCATCTCCATCAGAAGATGGTGAGTTAAGATCGAAGCTACTACTATTCATTCACTAGTTAGGATGTAGGTTCCCCAATGCATATGTAAATATAGAAGCCAATAGTAAACTTTTCTAAATTTATAACCTGAAGCTGCCTGCATTTGTTTTGTTTCCTTAGTCAGTTTCAGATCGGAAAAGCCACACTCAAATTTGGGCATGCTTCTTCTGCTACTCTGCTAAAAGGAGGCTGAATCCTAACAGTTTTAGCTTCCATAGAATTTCCCAGTAGGGCTAACGCCCTGGGAAACTCTAATTCCCAACACTTTCAACATCCTGTGGAATTCTGGGGTTTGTAGTTTACTGAGGCCAAAGAGTTCTCTGGTGAGAATTGTAAATGCTGCCCCTCCAGCTAAACTGCCAACCCCAGGATTCCATAGGCTGTTGAAAGTGGAATAATAGCACTATAGCAGTGTAAGGCAGAAATGCCCCTAGATTTTCAACCAGTATCGCCAATGCTCATTTGTTGTTGTTTTTGTGCCTTCAAGTCACTTCTGACTTATGGCAACCGTAAAGCAAACCTATCTTTTTTGGGGCTGAGAATGTGTGATGTGCCCAGGGCCAGCCAGTGGGTTTCCATGGCTGAGTGTTGTAGTCCAGCACTCAAACTACTATACCACCGTGGCTCTTTCTGACATTACAAACCCCCAAAAATAACTTTCTCAAGCTCTGCTTGTACTAGCTTCAGTTATTATGCCAGCTGCAATTTCATGAGTAAGCAGCCATTTTACCATAGTAATTCATTCTCAGGTAACTAGACTAGATTATTAGAATACTCTGTCTGGGCTGCACAGAAATTTCAGATGGTACAAAATGATGTCACTATAAATTGCTGTCAGAAATAGGATGGACAGAACACAGCATCCTATGGCTATTTAATCTATACATTCCAGCCCCCCCCCCTTTTTTTTCTGAGCCTGTCTTAACCTTGACCCAGGCCTCTGGGGTTAAACGGGCAATTTTCATCACAGAATTGCTACTGAATGAGGCTTGCAAAATAGTTCTGCAAAACAGGCTGTTTGGGATAATGTTGACTATTGCAGTGTTGGCTAAAATTGTACTGTGGAATTTGTTTGTCTGTTTTCCTTCTGCCCATCCAGACACATCTTTGCCATCACAGAAATGGCATATGCTTTTTCTCAGAACTCAGAGAAAGAACAGTGCATTGTTCTCAGGTAAAGTAACCTTGCCAAGATCGTTTGAGATTTCTCAGTCTCCTTGTAGGTTCTTCTTTTTCAACTTAAAATAAATAAATAAATAGAACCAGTTGCTTTCAGATAAATGAGCATTAGCTGGTGGGGTCAGTGAGAGGAAGTTGTTTAATCTTTTAGTCTGACTTCTCTTCTGCATACAAATAGGCATGCAATTTGCACGTGCTGATATACATTTGCATTACAGGTAGATCCTGGATTTTAGGAAACAAAGTCAGAACCAGGGCCTCAGGACCTAAAAATCAATTTCTATTTCCAATTTGAGTAGACCCATTATAAGAATAGATGATTTACATAAAGTCGATGATGAAAATATTGAAATACTGTAGTTCAAGATTGTTCATACCGTGGCTGAGTCATTCATGAGAATGGAGACTGCAGTCAAGAAATCAGAAGGAACTAGACAAGATCTCGAAGTATAAAGATAGATCACTGAAGGCTACAGTTAGGGTCATCCATGCCATCGTATTTCTAGTTTCTATGTATGGTTGTGAAAGCTGGACGGTGAAGAAAGGTGACAGGAAGAAAATCAATTCATTTGAAATGTGGTGCTGGAGAACAGTTCTAAGAATACTGCTAAAAAGACAAATGAATGGGTCCTAGAGTAAATCAAGCCTGAACTCTCCCTAGAAGCCAAGATGACTAAACTGCCATACTTTGGCCATATCACCTGAAGACAGAACTCACTAGAAAAGACAGTAATGCTTGGTAAGGTAGAAGGCAGTAAAAAAAGATGAAGACTGCCTTCCAGGTGGATAGACTCAATCAAGGAAGACACATTCCTGAATCTGGAAGAACTGAGCAGGGTGGTTGATAGGGTGACTTGGTCTCTTATACATAGGGTTGCCACAAGTAAAAGTTGACTTGGGCAGTTAACAACAACAAATCAACATTCATGTAAATTTTGTTGATTCAGTGGTTTTTGGTGAGACTTGCAGTTGAGTTTAGGCCTGGGGTGGGAACTGTGTTTGTTGTTGAACTGCAGACATTGTTGAATTGCAGTTCCCAGCAGATCTGGTCAATACAGCTCCTGGTGAGGAATGCTGGGAGTTGCAATTCAACAACATGGGAAGGGCTGAACAATTCTATTCACAGCAATATCCCTCACCAGAGCTTGAAATGTTACCTTTTTAATGATGGCTCCCAAAATCTCCCAGCTAGCATGGACACTGGCCTTTTTGGGTGCAGGATGCTAAGAGGTGTCCAAAAAGGCAACTCTTATGCATTCTGGCCTAGTAGGAATCTCTGTGCCTTGCGGGGTGGAGGATGGTAATAACCGCAGTAAGCTTCCCTGCGGCAGTTTCAGGGAGGAGCCACTTGTTGCTAAAAGCAGGGCTTCCTGCATTGATATTGCTTTGAAATCAGAGGTTCAGTTACACTGGCAAATGTGTATTGCAATTGCCAGTTTCCCTCCTTACTTTATTTTCTTTATCAGAAAAATCAGTTCGAATGAAATTGTGGAAATAGTCAGACGCAACCATATGCGTCACTGCAGTGGCATTAAAATTTCTCTTGTGCTATCAATAGTCCCCGGTCTATAGTCAAATCACACATTTGAAGAACGTTTCTTCATTATGTTTGTGTGGTGGCAGTGCTGGTGGTATGAAATGTCCTGCTTTGTTTCCTGGGTTTTCCGGCTGCTGAGAGGGTGCGACGCCCCCAAGGTCACCCAGTGGCTGTTCATGGCCAGGTGGGGAATGGAAACTTGGTCTCCAGGGTCCTAGACCAGAGCTCAAACCACTAGACCACGCTGCCAGCCAGGAAATCGGGGCAAGGGGTGACTCGTCTAGGGACCATCAATTTGAATTTTAAACTGCCCCAGTTTAAAATTCAAATTGATTGTCCGTAGACGAGTTACCCCTTCCCTGGATTTCCTGGCTGGCAGCGTGACTTTTCATGCTTAAAAAAAAGGTGTAAAATTCAAGTCAAGCACAAGTAGATCCAAATGATACCCGCGAGCAATAGAGAAAGATGGGCAATGGAGACTGTTCTTGGGCTGATTAATTGCCAAATTAACTACAATGAGACAATTCGTTGCCTTGGAACGACCGCCCTCGGGCTACCTGTTCACTCCAGACCTGAGAATGGCCGATTTACATACGAATCCCGAAAAGCAGGGGGCCTCACCTACTATCCAACAAACAACTCCGCCTTTCAGATGTCCGGCCCCAACGCGCCTCTCCAGGACAGGAGGCTGAGCGGGCGCGGAACCTCCGGCGGCTGTCCCGTTAGGGACCAGTCGATTAACCAAGACTTAGCAGCCAGTCTGGGTTTGGCCGCCGGCGCAGCCAGCGTGGTATAGCGGTTTCGACGTCCGATCCAGGAGCCTGGAAGCCCGGGTTCGAATCCCTGCTGGGCACACACCCACACTCTCTCAGCCTCAGCCAAGGCAAGGGGGGGCAACCCTGCTTGAGCATATCTGGCCAAGAAAACCCCGCGATAGGGTTCCCCTGAGGGTCGGCACTTGAAGCTACTTGAGAGCACCGAAGAACAACGAATACACATACCCTCCTGTAATGAACGGACGGGGGGGGGGTGTAGTCCTCGGGGGGGGGTATATTTGCGCAGCAGGGGACGCGGCTTTCACCCTTTCGGCCAAGAACAAGTGCCGAAAGAGATAAAGAAGGAGAGATGCCTAAGGTAGGTGGACTGCCAGGCTGAAAAAACGTGATTGCATGAAAAGAAAGCGGCATGAATTGATCGTGTCTCGGAGAAGGGGCGAGGGCTTTACTCTTTGCCGTCTCGGCACCAGTTGGTCGTTTCCCTCTGCTGTTTGCTCAGCCTTTTCCGGAGCAGCGTAGCCTTCATTTTGGTTTTCCTAACAGATGGTGGTTGTGTGCCACCAAGGATTTTCGATTTCTGGTGACCCTAAGGCGGACCCTCTCGTGGGGTTTTCCTGGCAAGATTAATTCAGACGAGGTTGCCCTTGCCTTCCTCTGAGGCTGAGAGAGTGTGACCTCTGGGCGTTTCCGCGGCCGAGTGGTCTCCAGGGTCGTCGTGCAATGCTCAAACCACTGCGCCACGCCGGCTCTCGTAAAATGCCTCACAGCAGGCAAAAAGCAGGGGGATCGCGTTGCAGTCCACAACTTACTGCTTTTGAATACCAAGCAAGAATTAACAATAATTAATTATACCGAAATGGACAGAAATTGCCAAACAAAATGATTCAGAACCTACCAGAATGATTGACCCAAGTGTGCACGGAGCCTAGTTTTACTTCACGAAATTAATACATCTTGATATATTTCCAGGTGTCAGAGAAGCAACTAACAGAATTCAGTTGAAACCTAAATGTACTTTTCTGCCAGTAAGTTCCATTGTACTGAATAGGATTTACTCCTATGTGTGGAGAGCTGGAAAACTTCATAGCACATTGAGCAGCCAATTTTTTAAAAAAGGGCTGGATATTTCAATTACTTTGGAGCATAACAAGAACAATAATAGGATTATTACGTGCATTGAAAAGTCCTTTTTGTTTTGTTTCATTTTGTTTTAGTTTTTCACTGATTCAATCAATACTCCTAGTATTTGATGAAGATATCATCATAAAACATGGTATAGAAAAATTACATCTTACCAGATTTTTTTTAAAATATAAAAATGAATAACATACCCTCCAACATTTTACAGATTAAAACTAGGAAACATTTGGCCAAGCAACATGAGATGTGGTCAAGAGGGCAAAAGGAATTAATGAGGAAGAACACAAAAATTAGAGGAGGGGGCAGCAGTTTGCTTTTGCCTGAGGCTACTGGGAAAGGCAAGATTCAAGCTCTCTTCTCATTTCTCCCCAGCTAAATTAACTCAATGCAAATTATCCTTTGCATTTTAAACTCAGTTTTCACCAATGGAAGAAAGCTGAGGACAAAGGGGGAAAGTGGGAGGAGGAGAGAGAAACTGGGACATTTTTAAAAAGGCTGAAAAGGTGGGGTGACAGAAAATTAATAGGGACTGTTCCTGCCAAATTAGGACAGTTGGAGGATATGAAAGATGTTTGGGCGGCAAGAGAAACTCACTTAGCAACTGTACCATGGAAGATTTGATCCAAGAAGAGTTTGCAGGATGAGGGTTTTGTACTAAAACTCTATGCTATGCTGGCTGGGAAATTCTGAAAGCCCTCAAAGTAACCTTCCCTACCTCTTGATCTAGCAGTCAAAAAAGCTATGTAAGCCTTTTGTACTGTCATTCTGTTTTTCTGCTGCAGTGGACAAAGTGGCTCAGGGAAGAGTGAAGCTGCCAAAGCAATTGTCAGATACTTGTCCAGGCTGTACCAAAAGCAAGAAAGTCCTGGAAAAAAGCAGGTATGTTTTATAATCGTTAACATCACCACTACCATCCTCAATGACAAAAATGTTAGGCTGTGTACAGAAGTGACTACATTACTCAGTATTTACATTACTCAGTATTAAACATGCCTCTTGATCTGAAAGTAAATCCCAATAGGAGCAACAGGACTTGATTCCTCACAAGGATGTGCAAATTTAGCAGATCCTAAACTCCTGGGAAACCTGTGGAAGAGCTGTCGAATGCTGCAGGTGTCCCTTTCTGCAGTTAGCATGGGAGACTCATAGGCAGAGAGAACTATTTGTGGTCAAGAGTTTCCTAGAATTGGATGACGGGAGTTCCAACAGGATGAACTAATAGTGGAGTGAGAGAGGCTGTTGGGTAGAGGATGTGGAACCACAAAATCCTCAGTGCTCGTTCTCTAGGCATTTCCACAACCAGGTCCATTGGAGCTTTGATGGGAAGGAAAGCTGCCCTATTTGCCATGGGGTAGCAGCGCTGTGGATGCAGTAGACTTTCCCTTTCAGGTCCCCATCTGGCTAACTAGGATTACTCTGTTGTAACTGACTGAAACAAATATGTTTTCTTTAATTGGGTTATAGCCACAAACAACAACCATTTTGACAATATTTCCATTGTTGTTTACAGCCGTCTGATGTTCTGCCCATTCTAGAAAGCTTTGGAAATGCAAAGACCATCTTAAATGACAACTCTAGCCGCTTTGGAAAATTCTTGTATATTCACCTGAAACAGTGAGTAGTAAAAAGGAGTGTTCCTCCAGTTTCTTCTAAAGAGTTCTGAAATGCAGGAATTACTTGGGTTTTGGAAATTGATTTCACTTCCACCTCTATTCATTCTATGCTTTTTAGAAGCTGTTGATAGCAGTTTCTTGGATCAGCACTACAACTGTTGCAAATATTTTGTTTTGGGTTTTCGGTAGCAATTTCTTGGATCTCTAATAGAACTGGTCCACAGATTACTTTTTAAAGCAATTTCTTATATCTATACTACAACTGTTCCAAATTATTTTGCCTGTTTGTTTTGTTTTGGGGGGGCAGTTTTGGTAGGATATTTTACCTCTGTACCACAATTGTTCCAAATGTTTTGTGGTGTTATTATTGTTAGCAATTTCCTAGATCTGTGCTACAGCGGTCCCAAAGGGTTTTATTTTAAAGGCAATCTCCTGGATCTGTGCTACAGCTGTCCCAAAGGTTTTGTTTAAAAAAGGCAGTCTGTTGGGTCTGTACTACAACTGTACCAAAGTTGCTTTTTTTTTTTTAGATCAACCATGTTTTGCTGAGGTGGTTATATGATTTCAAAGGCAATTTTTTTCTCCTTGCTGAAATATTTATTTATTTATTTTAGAGTTTTAGAATGATAGAGCAAAAGTGCTATTTAGCTGATGCACTATACACCATAGCACCATAACAAGAGAGAAAGAATATGTTTTAATATGGCTCCAAATTTTTGAAAAAACGCTGAAACATAGGAATTAAAACTTGTAACCAGTGCTGGGATTTGCTAAAAAAAAATAGAGTAGGACAATAGGAATTTTGTTGAATATTTATTTTAAAATTCATGAACTATAGCCATGAATACTGCAACCTTCCAACACATTTGCTCCATCTGAAGAAGTCCTGAAATTCAATAAATATTCCTGTTTTAAACAGGAAAAAAATGTAGTCTACTGGTCTCAAATGGGTAGAGTGACTGTGGAAAATCTGCAGTATATGCCATTATGAGATCAACATATTTAGTAACTAACATTCACTAAACATGTTTGTGAAAGATAGATCTATCAGTTATCCCTGTTAGCTCAGTGGAGCAGGGATGGGGGAAGTTTTGCACCCCCCAGATGTTCTGGACTTCAATTCCCAGAATCCTCAGTCAGCATAAGTGATTACAGGAATAGTCAAAAGTTCTACAGTCTAAAGACATGCTTCTGTGCCCAGAGGAAAATCTTCTAAATGCTGAGCGTCTGAGCTTGAGACGGCATGAGTTGCTCAAGGTCACCCAGTGGGTTTCCATGGCTGGGTAGGGATTTGAACCCTGCTCTCCCAGAGTCCAGCACTCAACCCACTACACCATAGTGGTTCTCATTCTGATAGTTAGACAGTGTGCCCACATACCAGAAGTGTTGAACACAGCCTAACTACAAGTAATCCAGCTGTTAGTCCCATTTAGAAGAGATGCTTTGACTGAGTAGAAAGATGTTAAGTCAACACTTATGTAAATCCCGTTAGTTCAGTAAGGCCATTTCCGCACCACACTGTTATGGTGCTGTTATTCCAATTCCAACGTCCTATGGAGTCCTGAGGTTTGCAGTTTATGGAGGGGCATTTAGAATTCTCATCCAGAGAGCTCTTTGGCCTCAATAAACTACAAACCCCAGAATTCCACAGGAGGTTGAAAGTAGAATAATAGCACTATAATAATATAATGCGGAATGGCCTCAGTCTGCGCTATCTTAGGCTAACATTTGGATTTAGGCCATGGCTTTCCAGCCTGTTTGAATGTTAAAGTAATTTAAAAGTAATTTGGAAACCAGTTCTGATTCTCAAGCTGGTGTGTCTCCTGGAAGGTGACCTGTGCTGGATTAATTGTATAAAAATGGCTAGTGCGTTAACTGATAGATTCATATGTAATTATTTTTTTTTCTCCTAAAATCTCTGATTTACCTTTATTTCAAACAATGAAGGAAAGGAAGGGAGAACCAGTCGGTATAGCAGGGGGGACCTTGAATTCCAACAGATTTGATCTCCTGCTAATTTCCAATAGCCTTCAACTGTCTTGTATTTTTTTTAATCAAATGTCACCATCAACATCTTTAAATGGGTGTTAATGTTCCATAAAGTACTTTGGGGAGTAGCAACCTATTTCTTAAGAATGCTTCTAAACCCCTAAGGTTAAATGCCTCCATTCTTTGTTGGTGGACTTTCTTGATGAGGGTCCAGATTTTGCCCTGCCTTGCTTGTAGATTTCTAATATCGAGTCTACTGTCAGAGGATGAAATAAAATGACTCCTCTTACAGGAATTTCTCTCTCACAGTGGATTCATGGTGGGTACCTCTATCTCCCACTACCTTTTGGAAAAGTCTAGAGTTGTTTTTCAGGTAAGAACAAACCAGCTGCTGATCTCAATCACTGATGATTGCTTTTGTGTGAAATAAATAGTTCTTTATCAGGAAGTCCCAACTGTGTAATCTCTAAACACATATTGGACAGAATCAGAGCTTGGGAATGATTATTTACAAGTAATGATAATGCTTGTAACCATTTGAGGTTGAGGGAAGGCCATGTTTTAAGTGTATTATGTGTCTATTTGTTGCTGTATTTTAACCTGCTGTTCCTTGCCTCAATTCATAGGGAGAAGTGGGGAAGAAATAATAATAATAGTTATTATTATTATTATTAACTGAAATGAAGGTGCAATGACTTCATTTTTTTCCATATGAGATAACAACTCAAAGTTGTTATCTTTCTGTTGTTGTGATGAAAAATGTTGGAAATTCTGGCATTCTCTCTCTCCCTCACCCTTTTGTTCTAGGGCTTAGCTAGTTTAGGGTTTCATTTTTCTTAGCATGTCAAAGCCTTTTGCCTTTCCACCTAAAACCTCAGTCTTGCTCTTTGTGTTATTTAAATGGGTGGCTATGCTATCCAGACCATGTGACCCATGGGATCATTGGCTTCTTTGCCATCTTGCTTCCATTTCCTCCTCTCTGACCATGCTTGGCCTCTCCATCAAGAAAATGGTGAGTTAAGAATGAAGCTACTCTCCTACCTAATCTTTTTGTTAGCTAGTTAGGATCTAGTCTCTCCAGTGCATATGTAATTATACAATTCATTAGTAAATTTTAGATGAGCTTTTAACCTGAAACTGCTTGCCTTGTTTTGCTTTCTAAATCGGTCTTAGTTCAGGGAAGTCCTGATCCAGCTAGCCCTGGTTAGTGCTTGTATGGGGGACTGCCAATGAATACCAGGTGCTGTAGACTGTGTTTCAGAAGAAGGCAAAAGCCACCCCTTGAGTATTCCTTGCCTAAGAAAAACCTGTTAAATTCATGGGGCCGCCACAAGTCAATAGGTGGCTGGAAGGCACACATACACACACACACAATGAGAAGCATTTAGGAGGCATTGAAAAAAAGGGAAATTAGCCACTGCAGCCTCTGCCACCATCTTTACCTCTTCCTCCTACATTTTTTTCTTAATGTTCCATGTTCTACTCAGAAATTTCTTTTATGGAAAGAGGAAGGGTATGTGGGGCAAATTAATGAATTTTGTAGGACCATTTTTTGGTCTATATCCAGCTCCCATCAACCTCAGACAGCATGCCCATTGACCAGCGGTGATGGGAGTTGCAGTGCCCAATATCATCTGGAGGGCTGCATGATTCCCAGCTCTGAACTGTGGAGTACTGAAACAAGTCTTCACTGTTAGAGCTGCTTTCTCTCTCTCTCTCTCTCTCTCTCTCTCTCTTTTTTATTTTTTCTGTTTGAGGGCCATGGAGAGAGGAGCTTCCATGTCTTTTATGAGTTGCTTGCTGGACTGCCAGTAGAACAAAAGGAAGAGCTGTATCTGCAGGAGCCAGAGACTTATTTTTATCTCAACCAGGCAAGTAAATGGATGACTCCAATCACAGTCATTTTTTTCTTACCTTCCACATAGCCTCCCAACATTTCACAGAGGAAAACTGGAACCCATTTCGTAAGACCAGAGCGTGGTCAAGGTGGGAAAGGTAACTAATAAGGAAGAACACACAAGCTAGGAGAGGCTGTGGCAGTTTGCTTTTGCCTGAGCTTGCTGGGAAGGGCAGGATTCCTCCCCCTCCCCCTTGCAAAGTTAATTGAGTGCAAACTACACTTGTGCATTGAACTCAGTTTGAAGCAACTAAAGTAAATCAGGAGAAAGAGAGAAAGTGGGAGAAGGAAAGAGAAACTGGGACATCTGAAACACAGATAAACAAAATGAGATGAGAGAGGATTAATCAGGATGGTCCTTGCAACAATTGGAGGATATGATCTAATATATAAAAGTCAAAGTTAGTCTGTTTGTCAGTGTCAGGGAGAGAAGACCTCATATGATTGGCAGCCTAAGAAGATTCTGTGGAATCCTGGGGTTTGCAGTTTAGGGAGGGGCCTTTAGAATTCTCAGCCAGAGAGCTCTTGGGCCTCACTCAAATATGCCTGTCTTGAATAGGCCAGTTGCTATGGAGATGAGGCCTAGCAGCAAGGAGGATGACAGTGTGCTCCCTCAGGAACCCAACCTCTATATGTTAATAATTCTGAATACAGATTGGATTCAAGAATATAGGGAAAAGTTACAGGTACTGCACAAGACAGTTTGGGAATTAGAAACACAGGATCTCAAATCTTTCTAACAAGTATTACCTATGAGAAAATAAAATACCGGGCAACGCCGTGTATATATGCTAGTTACATATAAAAACATAGCATATTATATTGAGGGTCATCAAACTGAATGACTAAAAGTCACTCGAGAGGGGCTTCTCAGTACATCAGAGTACATTCTCTGTCCTCAGGGAACCCTAGGATATACTGTTTGGTAATGGGTATGTATGAGGGAAGGGTGTTGGTTTTTATCAGTAGCACCTATGTGTGTGTGCTTCCAGATCTCTTGTTGATTTACAGTGATCCTATAAATTTCATAGGGTTTTCTTAGGCAAGGAATATCCAGACGTGGTTTGCCATTGCTTTCCTGTGTACTATATCCTACAGCACCTAGCTGACCCTGCTCAGCTTCCAAAGTCAGATGGGATTTCGTGCCCTCAGGATATTTAGGCCCTCGGTAGCGCCTTTACCAAACTGCAAGGAATCTTTGAATGATTTTAAACCGATAAAGCTTTTCAAAACAAACAGGCCTTCATTAAAAAAGCTCTTTTACATCTATTTTTTTGTAATCAATGAATAATCAGACAGCAACCAAGCTGTGGACTGTGCTGCAGTTTGCTAATGGCAAAAAGGAAGTTACTCAATTGTACTGAATTGGTAAAAAGGAAGTTACTCAATTGTACTGAATGTAACGAGTAGATACAATGTTAATAAACTTAAATGAAACTTCCTTTTCATCACACAGCTGCTGAAGTTTACTCTAACCCATGAAGGACCATGAAAAATAAATCTGTTAGCCTTTCCACCAGAGTTTCTTCCTGATCTGCCCCTTTGAGCTAAATTGTATTGATTTATTTCTGACAAGCACATTATGATTTTCTGTATTTATGTCAATACCATCTGCTTACTTTGATCTGTCTCTTGTTAGAAAATGTATTAGTTTCACAAGAATTAAGGTTCATGATGAGTATGGGGCCTTCTCCTATTTGGCCAAGGATGTATATATATCATGAACATGTTTTAATAAAATATGCATTAAGAAAAGAATTCAAACAATTTGAACCTACCTATAAATGATGGAATTAGCACTGGTACATGAAATTGTAGACAATTTCTGCACTACACTGTTATAGTGCTATTATTCCACTTTCAACATCCTTGGGGGAATTGTGGGGCTTGTAGTTTCCTGAGGCCAAAGAGCTCTCTGGCTGAGAATTCTAAATGCCCCTCCCTAAACTACAAACCCCAGGATTCCATAGGATGTTAAAAGGGAAGTATTAGCACTGTAACAGTATAGGGCAGAAATGTCCTTAGTTTGTGCTCTCAACAAATGATTTAGACAACTCATAGCCTGTGTCAGGGCTGGAAAATATATGGCTCTCCATATACTGTTGGCTTACTATTCTCATTAGCTATACCCAGCCTGGATGGTATTTGTGCTTTCCAATATAATTTGTTATACCAATCGGTATCAAATGTCTAGTTATGAACAGTACTGTAATAGCATAAAATGTTTGAAATGTTATCCAAAGAACAACTCTTGACATATTCCCCCACTTTTCTGGAGGACTTGTACTGGGCTTAGAGGGTATGATATTCTTTGAGTAGTTAAAAAAAAAAAGATTTTATATTCTAAAGTAAGAAAAGTGAAAAACATTTTTATGGGCAGGCTTATTCATTCACATCAGTACAATGTCATTTACATCTTGTCCCTTGCAAAATACTCCTACCTGTGCAATCACTTCCATTGAATTTCATCCAAAGTTTGGCAGCTTTTCAAGAACTACATATGGTCCTAAAGGCCTTTAGGGAATGGATGCCCCCAATTATGTGACCCTTTGGGCCTTATAGCACTATGACTCCTCTTTAACTGCTGTGGCTGCATCCTATGGAATTCCAGGGTTTGCAATTTAGGAAGGAGCAGTTTTAGAGAGAGATTTCTGATGCAGGTCTGTGCATTCCTAACCCTGAGTTTGTCTTGATTTTCCTAGGGCAGAGTCTGTGAACTTCTAGGAAAGAGAGACGATCAAGACTTTTGGGTCTTGACGAAGGCTCTCCAGATGATCGATCTCTCTGATGATGAGGTGACTTCCATCTGGGCAGTGCTCGCTGGCATTCTCCAGCTGGGAAACATCTGCTTTACCTCCTGTGAGGTAATGTCATAATCCTGTGAATTTCAAGTTGACATGGGCATCAGAGGAAAGGGGTAGTTTCTTCTCATTTGATCCAGCTCTCTTCCTTCCCTAACCATAACTAGAAGTGAAAGTAGCAGGGCTGGCTATTCAGTTTCTCCTGTATCCTCCCTACAGCCAATAGGCTTGTATCAGTGTATGGGTCTTCATCCTTTCCAGCCTTTCTGTGCAGAGTGCCTAAGAGGACTAACAGTCCCATCTATACTGAGGAGGGAGCACCTTTGAGACCCAGCCAAGCCAAGGAAGATGAAAACACCTCTTCTAAAACCCAGGCTATGCAAGGCCCTTATGTATTTCCCTCAGAACACGTGTTACCCCACTGGCATACTGGCATACCCTGTCCCAGGGACTATAAATTTGATATCGAAGGAGGTTGAATGACTGAAAATAGGTCAGGCCAGGAAAATTCCCAGCCACGTTTCCCTAGGGGACCTCAGGCTAAACACACCCTCACAAACAAAAGGTTTTCAGTCCAGCTGACTGGATTATTGGGTTTTCCCCAGGTTGAACAACTCCGATGTTAGTAAACCCTACACTGCATCTGCGTAAGCCAATCATGCAAACTACCAAGTTGCTATTGTGTGGCATTTCTCCCTTTGTTTTGGCCATTGTTCTTCCCGGGAGAGGGCCTGCCCTTGAGGTACGTTCTGTTGGAAAGAGATTGCTGTGACATTTGCTCCAATTAAAATACTTTTGATGAGCATGTGGGGAAAACACCTGGGGAATGACTTGGCAAGTCATGATGTAATCCCCAAGGGACAGTAAGGCTGAGTCATGGTAATATGAAATCCTGGCAAGGGATTGCATCAGCCATGGTCCCTGGTGTGTATATAAGAGGTGAGCTCAGACAGGTCTTTCTCTCGGTCTCCCTAACTCTTGCTGACACCGGAACTCTGTCTGAGCAAACCTCTGCCTGATGTGATGATGATGGGATGCTGAACCTTTGAGGATCTGCGAATCCTGCCTGTACAGATGTATATATTGGAACTTCAAGAATAAAAGCCTCCAGGTATTTTTTGGATGACAACACTGTGTGCTAGTGTTACTAACCGGTGGGTAGTTTGGGGTCAGAGCTAATGCTGTATGTTCACACTCTACTGCTGCTCACGCTTGTGGCTGTATTTTGATACTCTGCTGTTTGTTTATGCTTGCCTCTGGACACGTTTCTCGTTCAGATCACAGCGGTACCAGGGAGGATTTTGTGCTAGGTGCTTAAATCCATCTCCTGTCACGTTCTGCCCTATAAGTAGTCCTAGTTTTTTTTTAAGTAATTTTATTAAAGTTCCAACATATAAAACAAACAATTATCATTATATTCTTAATTGTCATATTACAATAAGCAGTCCTAGTTTTTGAGGGTCTGTTTGGAGAACTCCCCACCATGCTAGCAGACCAGCACTCTGTTAGACGAGTGATCCCCTCAGTCTCTTCTCTTCGCTGAACTCCATTCTTCTCACCACTTCCCGGACTGAAGACTTCAGGATAGGTGCAGTATCACCACCTTTACGCCCTCTCCGCTGAATTCCCTATCAATTTTTACCTCTTTCCCTTTTCGATAGGCCTTGTGTGCATGAGTGAGTGAGTGCATTGGTGCGTGAGAACACATTTATTAATAAAATCCAGTTATTGGTATGTTTGTCTGGCTTTTTGCTTGGTTGGACTCCATAAAAATTGGGTAAAAGATTCTGCTGGCTTACCCTGCTCCTTGTCTGGCTACAGCCAGTGCTTCACTAATTTCCCCAATCTTTGCATTTTTGGATTGAATCAAAGTGTCCCCCAGAGGACCCCCAGAAGTCAGGATAACGCATGTACCCTTTTGATGAAGGTGGACCCAGCCATAACACCCACAGATGTCTGGAATATATTATTTCTGGTATAAACAATGCCCACATTTATTAACCCTCACCCTTTTTCTTTCTTTCCCCCCTCACCTCTCCCTGTCCCTCTGTCACATGTGCACCTACGCTGACCATCTAGAAAGAATCCTTCGAGCTTGCAGTTATCCCCAGTGAAACGGAAATCCAGATCATTGCCAATCTGTTACGTATTTCAGCAGATCTCCTTCAAAGAGCCATCACCCACCGAGTCACTGTGAGTGTCTCCTTCTCTTGCTTGGCATAGCTCATCTTTTCACATTAGGCTCTTCACAGAGGATTTGGAACTGAGTGACACCAAGTGTCTTGTGCTGTGATATTAAGAGTGAAAGGGGTATGAATACTTTTTCTCCTGCCCTTCTCTGAAGTTTTTTTTCTTTCTTTCTGCAATGTCAGATCTCAAAAGCATATTTACTGACTCTTGATTCCATGGTGCTGTTAGCTACATATCCAATAATCCAATTCATGGGGTAGAGAGTGATTCCCCCTCCACAGAGTCTGAAAGAGTTTGAAAAACTGATTCTTGGAATGTTTAAAGGAGTGGATTTGCAAGTTGCACCACCCCCCACCGTATCTGGGAAAATGCGGTGTCATCAGGGTGGATAGGGCGTCATTCTTTGGGTTTTGGATTTCTCAGTAGGCACCTGAAGCATTGAAACAGCGTGCACCAGCAGCTGGTGATTTGCAGGGCTGGTAGACCAGGACCAGCATCTTTTGGGATGGTTTTGGATTTCAGGGTGGAGTCACAGAGTTCCTGCATTTTGGAGATTAAACTAGAGAGAGAGGTTAACTGTTGGGCCCTACCAGCCAGAGCTGGGGGCTGAACCACACAGGGTGCTGGTGTTGTATGGAGGTTTTGGGCACTGAAGCCTTGCAGGTACTGTACCCAGAGGACAAAAACTGGTGTTTTGAGGCTGAGAGCACATAGAATGCAGACATGAGATAGTGGTGCTTGAGTTACCAGCAGGCTAATAGACCAGAGCGCTGGGTCGATGCAAGTCCACTGTGGCTTGAATTGTGGATGCAAGTATTGGGGAGTCACTTAGCTGAGATTGGTCAGTACTTCAGAGTCAGGAATGACCATCTGCCTGGCTATGAAGCTGAGAAAGCCATAGCACAGGCATTTCTAGCAGGCACGCAACAGGCACCCAAAGCCAGCCTGTGAAGGATAGCCAATGACTGTTCCCTCTGAGACCCTTCCTGCTCCAGGCTGGATGATCAGAGAGAGGCTCTAATCTCATGCTGTGGATGTAGCATATCTCGATTTCAGTAAGGCGTTTGACAAAGTTCCCCATGACATTCTTGCAAAGAAGCTGGTAAAATGTGGGCTGGACAGAGCTGCTGTCAGGTGGATCTGTAACTGGTTGACTGACCGTTCCCAAAGGGTGCTCACAAATGGCTGCTTTTCATCCTGGAGAGAAGGGACTAGCGGGGTGCCACAGGGTTCTGTCCTGGGCCCAGTGCTGTTCAATATTTTCATCAATGGCTTGGATGAAGGAATAGAGAGCATGCTCATCAAATTTGCAGATGACACCAAATTGGGAGGGGTTGGTAATACACCAGAGGACAGGATCAAAATTCAAAATGACCTGGACAGATTGGAGAGCTGGGCCAAGGCTAACAAAATGAAATTCAACAGAGAGAAGTGTAAGGTCCTACACTTAGGTAGAAAAAATGGAATGCAGAAATATAGGATGGGGGACACGTGGCTGGATGGCAGTACGTGTGAAAGGGATCTAGGAGTCTTAATAGACCACAAGCTGAACATGAGTCAGCAGTGTGATGCGGCAGCCAAGAAAGCTAATGCAATTCTCGGCTGCATCAATAGGAGTATAGTGTCTAGATCGAGGGAGGTACTGGTACCACTCTACTCTGCTTTGGTTAGACCTCATCTTGAATACTGTGTCCAGTTCTGGGCACCCCAATTCAAGAAGGACATGGTCAAACTGGAGCAGGTCCAGAAGAGGGCGACCAAAATGGTGAAGGACCTGGAAGCCAAGCCCTATGAGGATAGACTTAGAGAGCTGGGTATGTTCAGTCTGCAGAAGAGAAGGTTAAGAGGGGACATGATAGCCATGTTTAAATATTTGAAGGGATGCCATGTAGAGGAGGGAGAGGGCTTGTTTTCTGCCACTCCAGAGACCAGGACAAGGAGCAATGGATTCAAGCTGCAGGAAAGGAGATTCCACCTGAACCTCAGGAAGAACTTCCTGACGGTCAGGGCTGTCCGGCAGTGGAATAGGCTCCCTGGGAGTGTGGTGGAGTCTTCTTCCTTGGAGGTTTTTAAGCAGAGGCTGGATGGCCATCTGTCGGGAGTGCTTTGAGGGTATTCCTGCATGGTAGGGGGTTGGACTGGATGGCCCGTGTGGTCTCTTCCAACTCTACATTCCTATTTCTATGATAAGCTCAGTGAACCAGAGGGTCACCCAGCCCTCTTAGCCTTGAGCTTGCACAGCGACACCGTTCTCACCAGGCATGTACTGGGCTTGCTGCCATTCCTTGCTCTAGGCCTGCGCTAGAGGTTACAACCTGGCTGACTCAGTAGAGGACTTTTCTTTAGTTTCTATTTTGATAGGAACACACCACCACAGATTACCAAATTCTTTTGAATAAGACTATAGAGCCCTACTCCTTACTCACTGAGGTGGTAGGTTTGAAAGGGAAAAGCAAGGGCTGTATAACGGTGGAGGGGCAGAGTGCTACAGAGAGGCTGGGAAGGCAGCTCCCATCTCCAGTCTGTGAAAGAAAAGCAAGCCTGCCCACCACTCTACAATGGCTTAAGAGGAAGCAGATGTTCTCTCTTCTTCTTCTTCTTCTTTTTTTAAAGATGAAACTGCTGTAATGGTTTCATAATTCAGTTTTGGACTTTTATTCTACTTTCAACCTCCTGTGAAATTCTGGAGTTTGTAGTTTACTGAGGCCAAACAGCTCTCTGGCTGAGAATTGTAAATGCCCCTCCCTAAATAGCAAACTCCAGGATTCCATAGGATGTTGAAAGTGGACTAATAGCACTATAACAGTCTAATGCAGAAATGGCCTTGGATGAGGCATACAGAAATCAAATGTCATTAGGTGACTGTACAGTTACAGTTTTAAATAAATAAACACAGTATTCAGGCAATCCAGATATTAACAGTTGTGATATTTGGTGCTTTGATTTTGCAGAATGCAATTCCTGAGTTATTTCCAAAACTAGGTGAACATCTTTCATGATAGTGTAGATTGTATCAATTTGTGTGGACATCCCTGAATATACACAGATGAGTAAGCAAAGGTAAAGCAGAATATATTTCTAAGTAAAATGAAAGCTTTTATCATGTCAGGACCCCCAGTCAGAAATATTTCAGGTTTTGAATGTTGTATATCACAATTTCCACATCCAACATCTCTGTCTCCCCAGGAAACATGTTATGACCAGATATCCACTCCCTTGTCGGTAGAAAGTGCCATAGATGCCAGGTAACCTTCTCTGCTTTTATCTCTCTGGTACTCTGGGTTCTTCATCCACATTATAACTGTTCTTTCTCTCCCTTTTTTTTCAGGGATGCGATTGCCAAGGTTTTATACTCCTTGCTTTTTGATTGGCTGCTGATGAAAATCAATGAATGGCTGGCCCCACTGGAAATGGACAGCACTATTGGCATTGTTGACATATATGGCTTTGAGGTCACTTCCTGTATTCACTTGATAGTGTACTTTGAGTGTACTTCTTTCCTGTATTCGCTTGATTGTGTACTTTGCCCTTTGTGAAGAGTTTCCATGGGTGCCAGTGATGAACTGCCTGATGCTGGTTGGCAATATAATGTGTAGGGAGATTTTTTTTTCTCAGATAACCTTCGGGCATGGATTGGTGTAGTGGTTAGAGTGCTGAACCTAAGATATGTTCCTGTGGCTATTATGTGGCATGTTGTCTGCAAGTATTCACATCAGCAGAGTTTGGTGTTTGCTGCTCCCCCTCACTACCTATGTAATATCTTTCTCTCTCATATATATAAAAAGAATTCTATATATGTGTATATGTTATTCTTTTTCTCCAAGTACATCTCTCTCTCTCTCTCTCTTTTCTCTCTCTCTCTGTGGTCAGCAACTGTGTTGCCTTCTCATTTTGTACCACTGTGATGATCTGGGAAATGCGAAAACATCCGTCAGAAAGTAAGAGTGTGTTATTCTTTAAATCCAGAGACTTGTACTGTTTCCAAAACAAACTTATTTTAAAGCTAGATAATCTTTATGAGGTAAAGGGATGCAGGTCAGGCTGGTGGAAGAATCTACAGACAATCAAGAATTGGAAGACAAAACTAGAAGTTTTACAGGACCAGACAAAGCCAAGCCCAGAGTGAAGTGACTACTTGAGGCAACCAACTTCGGGTGTGATGAAAAGACCACAAATTCCCAATTATGAGCTTGCTTGTTATTTTTACAGTTGTAAAGGAACAGGAAGATGTGCCTGGGGGTGTTCTTTTTCATGTGCCAAAATAACCTGGCTGGCTTTGGATACTATGCACCCTGACAGGGGAAGGTGGGGGGTGAGGTGTCATTTGCTTTGCTACCTCGGACAACAAAATATCTTAGGCCGGCCCTGGAAGCAGCAGGAACTATCTTGTTCCCTTGTGTGCTCTGACTCCTCTTGAACAGTTCAGTGCAATAGTACCCTTGGCCACTGCAGTGGTGACACTGAAGCACAGCTTGAGGAACAGCGCTGCCACTTCTCCCGTCCATAGGGAAATATGAGGAAGCTGAGTATGACTCGATTTTCACAATGAGGGAGACAACCTGTGGTCCCCCTGTACAGAGGGGGAAAACCTGGAGCTACATAAATGTAACATGTTTATTTTGTTTTCCTTATGTCTCTTTTCACTTAACATCGCCTCCTCCATCTTTAGACTCTTTCAGACGATACAACAGTGACACTTCGATCCCACTTTAATGGTTATGAAGCCACATTATGGAATTCTGGGATCTGTTGTTTCATGAGGTGTTTAGACTTCTCAGCTGGAGAGCTCTTCTAATACCCAAATTACATGTCCTAGGACTCTATGGGATGCAGCCATGGCTGTTAATGTGAGACATGATTGTGTATTGTGAAAAAGACCTTAGTCTGTATGAAACAATATGGCTGCTTTCCTTCCTTCTCTGGTAGGGAGGCTGCCCAAACCACAAAGCAGCAGCATGGGAGAACAATCTGTTACCCCCAAACGTGGGTGCCACAAGGGCCAACCTGCAATGCCAATACCTCCTTGCAAAGGTGGAGAATTAATTAGCTCAAAATCAGGAGGCTAACGAGAGGGGGGCAACTTAGCAAGATCTTGCTACCAATGTTTATGGGCACCCGCAAGAGAGACTCAGCCAACACCATGATGTAGAGGAATCAACATCATGTTTTATTGCAATGCATCCGCACATTCAAACAACAATCTGTACATACACACACTCACACAAGAGCCAACCAAGAGAAAGGGAGGAAAATGGGAGATATTTACCAGGTCAGACACGAAGTGGAGCGCAGGATGAGGTGACTTGGGTGCTGGACTCAAGGGCAGTTCTTGGATTGGAAATCGGACGGACAGAGTGACACTCAGAAGGGTGAGAGGCTGCGAGTTGCGAGCCTGAGAACAGGGGTGTATGTACCCAAAAAATAGCCTGTGGCAGGGAAATTCCCCGGTGAGAGACAAAGGGGGACCTTTGTCCTAACAATGGTGTATTCGCCTGTTAATGTGCACAGTGTTTGATTGACAAGGACATGATGGTTAATCCAATCATGAGTAGGGGTTGAGGAATGCAAAGATTGGAGTAATATAAGGATCAGAGTAAATCTGGTGGGCTTCTGGCTTGGTGTCATTGGGGGAAATGTCCTGCTTCCGCCTAAATCAGTCACCTGCAGGGCACTGGTTATTGTGCCTAGCAAGCGACCTAATCTCACCTTGAAGATCTTAGGCTGACTCGCCTTTCTTTTGCACGTTTACCATCAGAACAATCCCTTGCCCGATTTGACCTTCCAGTCACTTCACAGGCTTGATTTTGATATCAAGGCCAATTAATTCTGTTGCCAACTAAATATAGTGCCAATTGCATTTGGTTCCCATCCAGACCCTATTGGTATTGGGGACTCCTAAAGCAGGGCCTTACAAATCCACTTGCTTTTCATTATATTGTCAAGTCTCAGCAATTAAAACTGACTGGCAACATATACTCAAGTCCCCATGGTCTACTGTCATTTTCTATGCACTGTCTGTCACTTTCCTGACTGATTTGTGAACCAGAAGTGAAAGGTTTGTGTGCTTTTTCATGTATCCCCAGGATCTTGGAGTGAACAGTCTGGAACAGCTGTGTATTAATTTTGCCAATGAACATCTTCAGTGCCGTTTCAGTCAGATAGTTATCTCACAAGAGGAGGTAAAAGAGATTGCTAGATGCCTGTGTGAGTGCAGTAGCTGCCCATGAGCATAAGGGGAAACATAACCTTGTGTGGGGAGAGGGAGAGCCTGGAGCCTGCAGAAGGACAATACTTTGGTAAGGTTACAAGTCTAAGGAGTGGCTCCTGTTTTCATGATTTGGTGCTGCTAGCTGGTGCCAGCTGCATACACATGTTGCATTGTAGTATCTCCAGCCTATCTTTCCAAAACTGTTGTGCAGGAAGACTTTTTTTATCCAAAGTGCCTGTTTTTGAGTATGCGGTGGGAAGCACAAACCACTGATAAAGAAATAAGAAGAAGTCAGACTCATTTTGTGGCTTTTAATAGAATCATAGAATCATAGAATCATAGAAATGTAGAGTTGGAAGAGACCACACGGGCCATCCAGTCCAACCCCCTGCCATGCAGGAACACTCTCAAAGCACTCCCGACAGATGGCCATCCAGCCTCTGCTTAAAAACCTCCAAAGAAGGAGACTCCACCACACTCCGAGGCAGCAGATTCCACTGCCGGACAGCCCTGACCGTCAGGAAGTTCTTCCTGAGGTTCAGGTGGAATCTCCTTTCCTGCAGCTTGAATCCATTGCTCCTTGTCCTGGTCTCTGGAGCAGCAGAAAACAAGCCCTCTCCCTCCTCTACATGGCATCCCTTCAAATATTTAAACATAGCTATCATGTCCCCTCTTAACCTACTCTTCTGCAGACTAAACATACCCAGCTCTCTAAGTCTATCCTCATAGGGCTTGGCTTCCAGGCCCTTCACCATTGTGGTCGCCCTCCTCTGGACCTGCTCCAGCTTGACCATGTCCTTCTTGAATTGGGGTGCCCAGAACTGGACACAGTATTCAAGATGAGGTCTAACCAAAGCAGAGTAGAGTGGTACCAGTACCTCCCTCGATCTAGACACCATACTCCTATTGATGCAGCCGAGAATTGCATTGGCTTTCTTGGCTGCCGCATCACATTGCTGACTCATGTTCAGCTTGTGGTCTATTAAGACTCCTAGATCCCTTTCACATGTACTGCCATCCAGCCACGTGTCCCCCATCCTATATTTCTGCATTCCATTTTTTCTACCTAAGTGTAGGACCTTACACTTCTCTCTGTTGAATTTCATTTTGTTAGCCTTGGCCCAGCTCTCCAATCTGTCCAGGTCATTTTGAATTTTGATCCTGTCCACTGGCGTATTAGCAACCCCTCCCAATTTGGTGTCATCTGCAAATTTGATGAGCATGCCCTCTAATCCTTCATCCAAGTCATTGATGAAAATATTGAACAGCACTGGGCCCAGGACAGAACCCTGTGGCACCCCGCTAGTCACTTTTCTCCAGGATGAAAAGCAGCCATTGGTGAGCACCCTTTGGGAACGGTCAGTCAACCAGTTACAGATCCACCTGACAGTAGCTCTGTCCAGCCCACATTTTACTAGCTTCTTTGCAAGAATGTCATGGGGAACTTTGTCAAAGGCCTTACTGAAATCGAGATATGCTACATCCACAGCATTCCCTTCATCTATCAAGCTAGTAACTCTATCATAAAAAGAGATCAGATTAGTCTGGCATGACTTATTTTTGAGAAATCCATGTTGACTTCTCGTGATTACCGCGTTGCTTTCTAAGTGATTAGAAACTGACTGCTTAATGATCTGCTCCAGGATCTTTCCGGGTACAGACGTCAGGCTGACTGGGCGATAATTATTTGGATCCTCTTTTTTTCCCTTCTTGAAGATGGGGACAACATTTGCCCTCTTCCAGTCTGCTGGAACTTCTCCTGTCCTCCAAGATTTCTCAAAGATTATAGCAAGCGGTTCCGAAATGACCTCTGCCAGTTCTTTTAATATCCTAGGATGCAATTCATCTGGCCCTGGAGACTTGAATTCATCCAGTGTGGCCAGGTATTCTTGTATCACCTCTCTACCTATTATGTGCCGCATTTCCCCTGCTTCCTCACCTGCTCCCCAACCACCAGGTTGAGTGCTTGTATCCTTCTGGGAAAAAACTGAGGCAAAGAAGGTGTTAAGTAGTTCTGCCTTTTCTCTTCCCCCTGTTAGTAATTCGCCATCTTCTCTGCGCAGCGACCCTATCGCCTCTTTCTTTTTCCTTTTGCTGCGGACATATTTAAAAAAGCCCTTTTTATTGTGTTTAATGTCTCTGACCAGCCTAAGTTCGTTCTGTGCTTTAGCCTTTCTGACCTCCTCCCTACATTTCCTGGCTACTTGCTTAAATTCTTCTTTGGTGGTTTCCCCCCTCTTCCATTTCCTGTACAGGTTTCTCTTAACGCTTAGCTCTGCTGAGAGTTCTTTAGTCAACCATTCTGGTTTCTTCAGATGCCTTCCATTTTTCCTCCTTATTGGCACAGTTTTAGACTGTGCCTTCAGTATCTCCCTTTTAAGGAACTCCCATGCCTCCTGAACTCCTTTCCCTTTCACTATTCCCGACCACGGAATTTCAGCCAGCAGCTCCTTAAGTTTACAGAAGTCCGCTTTTTTAAAATCTAAGATGAGTGTCTGGCTACACTTATCTTCTCCTTCCCACTGAATGCCAAATTCCAATAGGGCGTGGTCACTCCCCCCTAAAGATCCAACCACTTCTACCTCATTAACAAGGTCATCCCTATTGGTCAGGATCAGATCTAGAATATTTGATCCTCTTGTGGCCTCTTCCACCTTCTGGACCATGAAATTGTCTGCAAGACAAGCAAGAAACTTGCTGGACCTTCCTGTCTTGGCAGAGTTTGACTGCCAGCATATATCCGGGTAATTGAAATCTCCTATTATTACTGTATCTCTCCTTTTTGAATGCGTGGTCATTTGGTTGAGGAAGGCATCATCAAGGTCCTCAGTCTGGGCTGGAGGTCTGTAGTAAACCCCCACCAGAATATCCCTATTGTTTCTCACTCCCTTAATTTTTACCCAGATGCTCTCGACCTGGCTTTCTGGGTTCAAGTCATGGATCTCTTCACAGGTGAAAACATCCTTGACATACAAGGCTACTCCTCCTCCTTTCTTGTTTGGTCTATTTTTACAGAATAGGCTATACCCCTCTATTCCTACATTCCAATCATGAGACTCATCCCACCAGGTCTCAGTGATGCCTATCAAATCGTATTTATTTTGTTGTACTAGGAGTTCAAGTTTTAGTGTGTTATATTGTGGTCTGCCATAGCAAAATTATTGAAAAGGTGCTGTTGCATTATATTTACACTAAAACGTGAAAAATTAATTATGTTAATCTTGCAAAGTTGAATTACATATATGTTATACCTAAATTGTTTAAATATATGCTATATTACTACACTGAAAAATTTACCAGAATGAATGTGAAAAATTCCATCTGTGGTTTTTCTCCTTCTTCTTGGGTTAAACTTATGAGAGAAGGAAAGAACTGCCTGATTTTTGGAAAACTCAGTTCTCATGCATTCACCCAAAAGGATGAAATGACATTCAGAATATATGTGCATGTGTATATGAAGGATGAAAAGCTATTATCTATAAATAAATAAATAAACTAAATATCAACCCCATCAACAACATACCACTATAAATACCAGTGTCCTACATATATGATTTACATTATTTTTAAAAACCAGCAACCAATATGAACAATTCGCTTACTGTCAAACAGTAATATTTAGGAGAAAGAGATATTTCAGCTGTCAAACTACTCAGTATCTACTATTCCGCTGGTGCAGGCCTCATTCTGCTACAGTCCAGCTTTTGTTCTCTGTCCCCTTCTTCCTCCAATGAACTCGGTGATTTCTTTCCATTTCTCATGATGTGCTCACTGAAAGACAAAAGAGAAAGAATGAAAACTTAAGACAAAATTGGAAAGAAAGATACTTCATATTCATATCGTATTCAAAACACCTAACAGATTTTATATGAAAACCAAAAGCTACATAGTGGAGGACTACTAGTATGAACAAGGTTTACCTTCAAATATTACTCTATATTGGCCGAGGATATATCTCTGCACATATGGCTGTTTACACTGGGCGGTAGCAAGAGCTGGAGTTCACCTGCAACTCTTACCCCTTTCTTATTATATGGGTTACATCTGTTTCACTTTGCTGCCTACAAGGGTACCATGTAGTTCAAGGAAACAATGAATGACAGCAGCCCTTCTACCCCTTGCCTGATGAATGGAACAGCAACAGCAATGCCTAGGAGAAGACAGCTAAGCTAGTTATTTTTCCATTTAAGTCAATCTATTCATTTTAAAAACCATTAAAATCATGATCTAGTCATGTATTAAAATAAACAAAGATTCCCATATCCTCTTCTATTTATAAAATACTTGATGTCGAAATTAATAATTAGGCACACACTAACATGCATATATAATTTTTTCAATGGGCTTATAATATTGTTGATTCTCATTTGGAATGAATGGATTATATTTGAAATAAAATTTCACCCAAAACTCTCCTTAACCTCATAAATTAAAATGATTGAATAATACTTAGAGCAGTTACATTTGTTATTAAAAAAACAAGTTTCTTTTTAAAACTTCCACTTTGGTCATATTCATTTGCAACTGTAAGATAAAATTTCTGAGCCCTAACATGCTTTCTACATGCTTTGGTCAGAGAACCTCTGAGGGCCTTTCTGCACTACACTGTTATAGTGCTTTTATTCCACTTTCAACATCCTATGGAATTCTAGAGTTTGCAGTTTAAGGAGGGGCCTTTAGAATTCTCAGCCAGAGAGCTCTCTGGCCTCAGTAAACTACAAATCCCAGAATTCCACAGGAGGTTGAAAGTGGAATAATAGCACTATAACAGTATAGTGTGGAAAGGCCCTGAGTGCACCTCTTCTCCCTTCCTTCTGGATTCACTGTTCTCTTTATCCTATCCTCTCATCTTGCTTCTTTCAAAGTCATTTTCTCCGATGTTGTCAATCATGTCCACGTCATTGTCACTGTTCATCTTTGGTGCCCTGCTTCCATCATCTTCTGTTTAGCAGCTCTTCATGTTGCAGAAACACTTAATAACCATGTTGTTTTTAATAGCTCTGTATGCACTGCTCTATGAGTACATACATTCTTCTATCTTTCATTCCCTTTTTCTCTTTTCTCCCTCTTTTTATTCCTCCGTTCCTCCTGTGTCTCTCCCTCTGTTTCATCTAGTTTCTCCATCTACACCTTCCTTTATGTGTTTTTTTTCTATCAGAGCTCCATCCACTTCTTCCCTCCCTTTCTGTCTGTCTCCTGATCTCTCTTTCTGAATGAGTCAGTTTGCTGTGGGCTTCCTCTTCCTGGTTTTCCTTCCCTCCATCGGGTTGTTCACTGCCCATCAGGCTTCATGCTAATTGGCAGTGCAACCATCCATCTCAGAAAGAAAACTCTGACAAAGCCATCCATCAGAGAATGAAACGCTAAGGAGGGGAAGCATAGATGCCACATAGCAAATTAAAATGCTGCTCCCCATTTCATTCCCAGGAAATGACACGGAATTTTCTTGATAGGGAAAGACTGCTTTGCGTTTAGTCTTAAAAAAGAACACATAGTAAATAACATAATTAGTATGAATGCATTTGTTCTGATCTCTGATCATAGTTGTATTTCATCTGAATTGTTTCTGATTGTTAGGAAGAATATACACAAGAAGGCCTAACATGGAGTCCTGTGTCCAAGATACCTACAGAGTCCTGCCTGGATTTGATAGCTGGAAGGCCCCATGGCATCTTGCATATCCTGGATGATCAGACTTTACTGTCGCAGGTCAGGAACTGGTTCCCTTCCATACGTGTGTCATTTGGAGTACAGAGTATTTCTGTGGATTAGAAATGCAGAAGTTAAAAAAGGATGTTCCCTTTCCCTTTTGCTGTTCCTCTCATGCTGGATGTTAGTGTGAGTGCCCCAGCAGTGTGTCATAACTAAACCATGGGTGCTTCCAGAGAGAGGGAGTTCCACTCAAAAGGCACCGTGAAACTATCCCATCTTTTCCCCCTTAACAGTTTTTCTGTAGGAAGAAAGAAAAAAAAGAAGATGGAAGAAATATTGAGAAAACATTGGCAGCTGGCTAGTTTACGAGAGGAACTTTTTTTTTCATTCCGGCAAGCTTTTAATACGAAAAATTTTTCAAGAGTAGGCTGATGGTGTTGTATTGTTTGAACTGTGTTTTATCTTCTAATGATATTTTAATCTTTAAAAGTGTAGTTTTAAATTATTTTAATATTGCCAATAGTTTAATCCCATTTTAATGTTCACTTTGTTGTATGTTTTTCGCTGTATTGTGTTTTTAAATTGTAAGCCATCTTGAGTCCCAATTTTGGGAGAAAGGTGTGATATAAATAAATGTAATCTTCACCATGATCATCATCATCTGCATCTTCTAAAACTGAATTCATCGGTGAACAAATGAGGCAGCAAGGCTGCACGTTCAACCCTCATCTGGCATAGCCCTTTGCTAGCAACACAGATGCGAATGCGGAAGCAGCTCTGCAAGATTGGCTATTACATTTGCTATATGGATGTGCTGATGTTTCCTAAAGCAAGCGCCCCAAGTGTGTGAACCACTGACATACATCTTTTAATGACTGCTTATCTACCTGGGAGCTTTGACTTGTTTGCAAGTTCCTGACTGGTCTAGTCCAAACTCAGAGATTATGGATAAACAACTTCTGCATATATAATTTATTGTTTAAAATATAGTCTTCCCTCCACATTCACAGGTCTGACCTTCGCAAATTTGATTATTTGTGAGTGCGCATGTCCCCCCCCCCCTTCTCATCCTCCCATGCATTTTGTCCTGGCATGGAAAACTTGTTCCAAGGCAAAATGGAAAGGAATGGGGGTGGAAGAAGGCTTGCACAAGCCTTCCTTTTCCCCTCTGGAGCTCCCATTCGTATGCATTTGGCCACAGCACTGAGAACTCATGCTAGCCTTCCCCCATATTCCCTTCCATTTTGCTTTGGCAAGCGTTCTCCACACTGAGGCAAAATCCACAGGAACGGAAGGGAGAGCTCCAGAGAGGGAAAGAAAGGCTCACACAAGCTTTCCCCCATCCCGATTCCCTTCCATTTTCCATGGGAAGGAGAAGGAGGGAGCTCTGGAGGGAAGGAAAGAAAGCTCATGTGAGGCTCCTCCCATCTCCATTCCCTTCCATTTTGCATGGGAACGGGAAGGAGGGAGCCCCAGAAGGGAATGGGAGTGGGAGTGGGAAGAGTTATTCATGGTTTTTCCATTTTTGCAAGGGTTCTGAACCCCAAGCCCTTCCGAAAGTGGAGGGGCTACTTGTATGTGTTTGCAACATGTGTGCCATAGAGTAACCATGCTGACATTTCCAAGTATAGCAGACTCTCACATGAGAATCTAAAGTGCTTAATCAGCAAAGCAAAAACACCCCTCCACCCCCCGCCCCAAACTCATACTGTGAGTAACTTAAGTAGGTAATGTACTGACACAGTTCTCTGAGCATCTGGCCTGTTTCAAAGGAATTTCCCAGTTTTCAAAAGCAGCCGTCAGTCAGAAGTCTAAGAGCACAATAAATGGAAGGCAACAGCTACAACAATTATTTTTAATTTACAATCAGATTCACCCCAGAACTTATAAATGTTTCTTTTGGACACTTACAATTCCTAGAATCCAATGTCCATGCTGGTTCAGGGACCCTGGGGGTCATAGTCCAAAGCTGTAACTTTCCCAAGCTCTGGTTTACCTTTGGGGACTTAGACAACTAGGGCCTTTTCTGGTGATTTTTTTAAAAAATTTGAACAGAAATGATCAGCTGTTGTAGAGGAATTGAGATTCAGACAGCTTTCCTTGAGGTGAAACTTCTGTTATCAGCGAGAATCCTTGAAGTCCATAATTTCTTGTTAACGGACTGCTGGTGATGATGCTGCAGTTCTTCATTCTTTCTCCAAATTTGACTGCAGCACAGTGTGGAAAGACAAACGTTAGAGGATCAAATCGGATAGTGCCACTACGTATGCTCTTTCTGTTGACAAGCAGAATAATTCTCTCCTGCTTCCTGTGTCATTCCATTATAACTGCTTCTTTTATGATTCTGTAATCAAAGATTGTAAACACTTGGGGTCATCTGTAGATCTGGATCTCTTAACATTTCAAATATGTTTTCCACCAGCACCAAAGGATGTGACTGCTCAGGAGTTTTGTTTTGCTTTGCTTTGTTTTACAATTTTATTCTCTCTTACTCAGGCCACCAACCACACCTTCCTGCAGAAGTGTCATTACCATCACGCCAACAGTCCTTGGTACAGCAAGCCCAAGCTGCCTTTGCCTGTCTTCACTATCCAACACTATGCAGGACCAGTTACCTACCAGGTACCTGGACAGAGGGATAACTGCTCACCTTATGCCCTGCTGCCTTTGAGGTTCAACCTGTGCTCACGTGCTTGGACGTAGCTTAGCAGAGCACTGTTTTAAATACTAGGTGGGGCAGAGTTGAGTCACGTTCATTGACCACAAATGAGACATTTAAGTTCATCACCCCGTGATCTGGAGAGGTGTTTCAGTTAAGGATCCATTTTGGTGGGGGAGATTCTGTTTGTGGCATCCCCAAGTTCCAGCTTACAACCGGCAAAGGGTCTGACTGTCTAACCTGCATCCTTCTACCTTGGTCACCCAACTAGGGTACAGAGAAACCCTGATGTGGCAAACCCAAATTAAGTGTGCTTTTCAGAAAAAGTACTTTCTAGATTTGCATACTGCTCAACTTCCAATCTGAAATGTATATTGTGAACATTTTTTAATGGTTGTTTGAAGGGAAAACAATTTCGTAACAGAAGTTAAAATAAATACTTAACTGTGGTTGGGCAAACTATGGTGAATGATGCTTCTAGTTCTCCATGCACTTGACTTGCTTTGTAATCTTCAAAAGTAAATCAGTATTCTAGGTCTCAAGATTCGCCTTAGAAAAGTCGGAAGTCAAGATTGTTATAAGTCAGGGTCACACATAAGATAGGGCTATACTGAGAGGAGTTTCATAGTTCTATCCTACACATGTTTACTCAGAAATCAGTGTCATTGAGTTCAACAGAGTGTCCTTCCAGATTAGAGGACAGCAGTCTCAGAAGCCCAATGAACCAAGCTTTTAAATAACCGTGTAAGTGATGTTGGAACTTGGCTTTTCAGGTCCATAAATTTCTGAATAAAAACCATGACCAGCTGCATTCAGAAGTAGTGGATATTTTCTCTCAAAGCCATCTCAAGGTATAGTGAATGTTTAAGGCTTATAATTATGCTTCTGGCATATACACCATGCAGAATCTTCTTCCTATGATTTTACAGTCCAGAAAGACAGAATTATACCTGACAGTAATTTTGTATCTATATAGTGAATATCAAGAGTCAGTTTAAATACATGATGGTGGTTCAGAACTTTGAACTTGTTTTTAACCCACTCAGAGGAGAGATTTTAGGCCTCTGGGACATGTTGTAACATGTTACTCCCAAACTCTCTGTCAGCTTAGGGTCAATTAAAAATCATTATATATGCTTTCACAGGGTCATCTCTGTTCAAGCCAGTTGATATTTAGGCTGATTTTGTAATTAGTACAAATATTCACAATTGCATATATTATAAGCAGCACAACCTGATTATAAGAAGTGCATCCTGGAATAGCTCAAGCTGATGTAAATAAAGTACATCCACTCTGTTCTAAGGCACCAATTTCACCACAGAAATTATTGGATTTTTGAAAGAGTTTGAAAAAAATGACTATTACTTTCTACATTGAGAATGAAAGATACTGGTCCATCTGCCTGCTGTCTTTTCCAATAAATATTCCAAGATGATTTGGAATCTTTTCTGATCTTTCATTTCTTTATGTCCACCTTCTCTGAAGCTGGTCTCCAGCCTTTTCCAAAGAGTCAAGGAACAACAGGCCAACCTGGGAGAACTGAGAACAAGAGTCCACGGCCGGAAACATGAAGCTTCTACACTGGTGTCTAGATTCCAGCAGTCTTTGCAAGATCTCACAGCTAAATTAGACAGGTAAGAGAACTGATTCATACATGTCTTTTCCATTTTATCTATGTTCAGAAAATATAAGAGGATGAGGATGAAGGAAGGGATTATCAAAGAGCAGAATGAGGATCTGGTTACCCTGAGCTGTGAATTTGCGACATAGATTCAGCTTACTATCTTCAGCAAATTATTTGGAGCAATTTCTCATATCAATCTGAAAAGGGATGGGCATATTTTTGGGAGGGAACTGTCTGTTATGCAGACTCTCATTCATTCATTCATTCATTCATTCATTCATTCATTCAATCAATCAATCATTCATTCATTCATTCAGTTTATACCCCACGTTTCTCCCACTGTCAGACCCAAAACAGCTTACAAAATTTAAAATAGAAATTGGCTAAAATGTACCTTACAACAATACTATTAAAAACAAAAAGTTAAAGACAGTTTAAAATATGTTTGAAACATTATTAAATATGAACAGGACAAAACCATATCACACTACTGTTAATTTTATTGATTTCATCAGTAGGATAGGTTATTTTACCATTAGCCTTTTCAATTGAGGATATAATGTATTTGTTACTTTTTTCCTGAAGTACTTTAGAATTATTTCCATATTCATAGAACTTTTGGCTAATGAATTGTAAGTTATGTGAAATTTTATAACTATGGACAGCATGAAGCTCTTGTCTTTTATGTGAAAGGTCTTGCCATATAGTAGAAGTCCCAGATGATTAATATCTGGACTCTAGAATTTTTATTTCAGAGAGACCATTTCCCTCATTGTGACAATCCTTTCATGCATTCACTCCTAACCATAGCTTTAATGTATCCTGTATAATGTCAATACTGTTATCAGGAGTGAAATTTGTAGTTAAAATTTCTGAGATATTGAATGGATTTTATCTTTAGAAACTATGTTTTATAAAAGGACATTGGATAAAGTCCATGAAAATGATTTTGTGTAGTTATTCCCAAATTGCAAATGTAGTCCAATTGATGAATGTTTGGGAGCTGAATTGATCCTGTTTGGGCATTTAAGACCTTATCAACCAAATTATTTGAAATTAGTATGTAGTCTAGCATGGGATACATCTTATGTCTGTGAGAGAATTAGTCCTGTTTAGCAGTGTGCATCCAAAACCATAAATCAATCAGATCAAATTCTTGAATAATATTCTTAATAGAAATTTAAATAAAATTGATGAAGCACTGCTACGATCTATAAGCTCTGCTATGGCATTTAGGTCACCTCCAAGAATCAAGGGTCCCCCAGAAGTCTGTTAACAGCTGAAGAATATTCAAAAGATAGGTGTCAGGTGCAATGAGCCAAGTGTGACCATAATATTGCCTTCTGTTGGATACTTAATAAAGATGTAACAGCCCTATGAGTCTGCCAAAGTGCCAGTGAGATGAAATAAAGCTTTTTTTCTCACACTCGTAGAAGCACCCCCTGAGCTCCCTTACAATCTTGCGCTGAGTGCAATTGTCCAAACTGTAGGCCAGGTAGCACTCTGAATGGGTCCCCTTGTGGTGAGTCTGTAGAATCACAAGTATATATCTGGGAAGCTATCCTTTATGATTTTCTGAATTGTGAATTTTGAATTGTGCTCCTTTTGACTGGATTTCAGAATAGGCATTGTGGTGAGATCAACAATGCTACTTTAGTTACTGGAGTAAAAAAAAACCTGGATTTCCAATGCACCTCAATTTTCCTATACTTCAAACAACAAGAAATGCAAATAAAACTGGTAAACACAATAAACAAGCCCCATTCTAACACTGGGAGATAAGCTCATAGCAAGAACTCCCAAGCCTTCCCTGGAAAGGGGGAAGGCTGCCTTGAGACAAACTTTGTTATTGTTGTTGTGTGCCTTCAAGTCATTTCCTGCTTATGGCGACCTTAAGGCTAAACCCTATCATGGAGTTTTCTTGGCAAGCTTTATTCAGAGCTGGTTTCTCTTTGCCTTTCGCTGAAGCTGAGAGTGTATGATGCAGCCAAGGTCACCCAATGGATTTCTGTGACCGAGGAGCGGAGATTGAAACTCTGGTCTCCAGAGCCATAGTCCAACCTCAAAGCACCACTGATGGTAAAAATCTCATGCAAAGAGATTGCTTTAATGACTGTATTAGGCTTAACAACCAGACGGCTTTAAAGTCATTTCTGCCAAGATTTGCTGCTTGGGCATTCCCAAGCTTGTGAGTCAGGCACAGTAAGACTGCTAAGAGATTTTTCCACTGTATTGCCTTCTGGCAAGTGAGTTGATGAGGCAAAGTGACTTTCAATGAGAAAAGCACAGACTTCAGCAGAGTTGTTTAAAGAAGTAAATTTGCCTTCAATTAACCTTGTAGACTTTCTAGGTTTAGCTTTTTTTTTTTTCTGGAAAGGTTTGTTATCTGTGGCTTTACATAGATAATTTATGTCGTTATTGCATTGATTGAATAAAAAAAGATTTGAACATAGAATTATTTCTATATTCATAGAACTTTTGGCTAATGAATTGTAAATTATGTGAAATTTTATGAATATCAAGAGCATGAAGCTCTTGTCTTTTATGTGAAAGGTCTTGCCATATAGTAGAAGTCCCAGATGATTTATATCTGGACTCTAGAATTTTTGAACTCTAGAAACTCTAATGCCATGAGACACTTTTTTTTTCTCACAAACTCTTTGTGTAGTTTTGGAACTCGTTATATTTTTGCAGAGTGATGTGCTGCAAATATAATTTGTTGCTGGGGACCCCCAAGACTTAACTCGAGATTTAAATATTTAGATTCAAATATTTCAATTTATTTATTTATTTAACACTTCTTGAGAATAGGATTCAGATCTCTGTTCAGATATTGGCTGACCTTCTGCAAGTCACATTCTCTCAGCTTCAAAGGAGGGCAAAGGCAAATCCCCTCTGAACAAATCTTGCCAAAGAAACCCTGTAGATAGGTTTACCTTAGGGTTGCCATAAGTCAGAAGTGACTTGAAGGCACACAACAACAAAGTGCAGCTGACATGGGCAGGTTCTTTCTAGCCATTACGTCTCTCCTCTTTAAAAACTGACTTATGGCAACCCTAAGGTGGACCAATCATGGCGGTTTTCTTGGCAAGATTTGTTGCCTTTGTTTTTTCTCTGAGGCTGAGAGAATGTGACTTGCTTGAGGTCACCCAGTGGGTTTTCATGGCTGAGTGGGAATTCAAACCCTGGTCTCCAAAGTCATAGCTTGGGCATGCGCACAAGCCTGCCACCCCATCCCTTTTGTCAAGGACATGGCAGTGGGGGTATGTGTGCGTGAGCCCGAATTGCTCCCTCATTTGAAAACAAGGGAGCAGTATCAGCACTCGCAAGCCACCTGCCCACTGCCACATCCTTGTAGCTGCTGCCGCTGTTGGTGTCCAGCAGCAAGGCTTCACAGACCCCCTGTGAGAGCTCCGCAGATTCCCCAGGGTTCCCTGGACCCCAGGTTAAGAACCACTGATCTAGACCACCTTATATTCTTTGGCAATCTCCCATCCAAGTACGAACCAGAATTGACCCTACTGACCCTTTCAAGATCAGATGAGATCTGGTACCTTTATGGTATTTAGGCCCTTCCAGCACTACATCACAAAAATCTGCCTTTAAAATCTTCTCTCAGGCCCATAATATGAAGGTTAGGCTTTTTCCTCTTTGTTTTCAGGCTGTTCAACATTGGCCTGAAGGTCTATTGTACACTCTACTATAGTTGCTAGGAACTTTTGATGAGCAACTCCAAGCTCCATTGCTTGATCGGCTGTTTCAGCAATATCGGCTATCTTGTCAGCAATTTCATCAAGTTTCACCTTGACTGGATTAATATTGTTACTGAGCTCCTGTTGCAGTTGCTTAATTTGCAATGTGAGTGCACAAAGAGGGTCAGAATCTTTATTGGGATATCTTGTCTCTCTTCCACCTCCCATGATTGGGCTATCAAAATCACCACTGTGGCTTGTTAGAGGGACAATAATTTTGCGCTAAAATAAGCACCGAGGAAAGCTTCTCTATGCCCCAATTGATATCGACTCATGCTGGAGGAGGGGATACAAATAGAAGACTCACCCACACTATTAGAAGAATATGTAGTCAGTCTGGTGTTTGGAGACTCAAGATCACACAAAATAAGCCATCTTTCCAAGCACCATCATAGTGCCCCCCCACCCAAATCTCACTGTCATTATCAGGGATATAATTCTACTCTGGGTGGACAGTGCTACTGCAATGAACGTAAACTGTCAAACCGTTTATCTATGCTGCAAACTGTGTAAGACTCATACAATATATGACAATGGCTGTGAGAATATTGTATGCTTAAATGTGGAAGGATCCTGCAATTCCATCCTGAGAAGACTGGATGATTAAATTGTTGGGCATGGCAGAGATGGAGATGCTAAGAAGGTTATGGAGAGATGGTTCTCTTATTGAATATAAGAAACAGTGGGAGGGAGTTATAATATGTTTTAAATCGATAGAAGGGAAACAAGCAGTAAGAAGTTTTGATTAATTGATAAGGTTGTTACTTTAGCTGTAGAACATTATTAGAATTAAGAAAGCAAGACATTAACAATAGAAATGCAAGCAAGTTCAGCTTTATTTTATCAGCAGTGGATTTGTTTTTAATCTGCTCATAAATGGATGAGAAAAATAGGGGAAGTATATTAACAAAAACACTGTCTGTTTTATTGGAGAGTGGGAAGTCAGATGTGTATTCCCCTTTTATGTTAGTAGTTTAGTTAATTAGTCTGTGTCGTTTCCGTGTACAGTTGGCCCTCCACATTTGTGGATTTAATATTCACGGATTTGATTCTTTGTGAGTTTCTTCAACCTCTGCCCCCAACCTCAGGTGCTTCCTTTCTGGGGGAATCTTCCCTTTCAGCAACTGTCATCAGACTGTGCAACCCTTTAAAAATCCACCTCTGGTCCTCCTCTTCTTCCATCAGACACTGCCTGACGATGTCAGGATGGATTGCAGCCTGATTTCTCAGCACCACAAGCGCTCTCCTGATACCCAGGGAGGGAGATGGGTGAGAGATTAAATATAGGGCTACCATGCCAACCCACCCCTTTCCCTTCCCTTTCTCTGACCTGATTTGGACCTCGTTCTCCCCACTATGCCTCAGCCCCTTTCCCACCCACATTTTGATGTTTGCATTTTTTCCACTTTTGTGAGGGTTCTGTGCACCAAATGTGGAGGGCCAGCCGTATTATGTTAGTTTAGTTTAGGTTTTTTTTGTTGTTGTTGTTAATATGTTTGTCTTTCTTTATTTTAAAAGTGTTTTAATAAAGATATTACCAAAAAAACTTGTGCATTTATTTTTCTTTGTTTTCATGACTGTGCATTTCTTATTTTTCATAGCCTCTTCTACGTTCCAGCATTCTCCAGCAGCAGATGGTGGGAGCCATTTCAGTGTGGCAGTGATTCTGCTTTGACTCTTAGGCCATTTCCGCACCTCACTGTTTACAGTGCTATTGTTCCACGTTCAACGTCCTATGGAATCCTGGGATTTAGGGAGTTTAGGGAGGGGCATTTAGAATTCTCAGCCAGAGAGCTCTTTGGCCTCAGTAAACTATAAACCCCAGAATTCCACAGGATGTTGAAAGTGGAGTAATAGCACCATAACAGCTTAGGGTGGAAATGGCCTTTGTCTGAACTTTAAAGGAGGTATTCAAGGGGCTGAATCCTATCCACAAAATAGGTTTTATATCCTGTAAAGCTCCTTTAAGAGCTGAACTAAAAACCAGAGCAGATTCACTGCTCAGTGGACTTGGGGACCACTAGCTGCCACTGGCCTCAATTTTTGCCTGTCAGGATTGAGACAGAATGGTGCTAATTATTGACTTCTTTTCTCTGCATCCTACAGGAGTCACATTTTCTTTGTTCGGTGCATCAAACCCAATTCCAAAAAGGTAAGAAATTAATTATCTTTGTAGGGCTAGATCTCAAGCAGAGGCCATATTGAGTTACTAGAAGCAGGAACAAATACTGGAAAGCATGTATGTGAATCAGCAAAGGAGAAGGAGGCTAGACTCCACATGCTTATAGATGGACCAAATTTTATTCTTTAAAAAAGCCCAACACTGTTCGACCTGTTCATAAATTGTAGAGTCGAAGGCTTTCACGGCCAGAATCCATGGGTTCTTGTGGGTTTTTTGGGCTTTGAGACCGTGTTCTGGTTGTATTTTCTCCTGACGTTTCGCCTGCATCTGTGGCTGGCATCTTCAGAAGAATGGTGAATTGGAAGTGGAGTGGAGAATATATATGCCAGTCTCCTCCTCCAGAGGGGAGGGAGCAATTAGCGTAATGGTCCTATTGTGTGTATTGAATACTTGCTCCTGGAGGGAGACTTCCTGAGCCCAGGTGGGGCCCATTAGGGCTCGTTAGTATCTTTTGTGTTTTGATTTTGTTTTTCAATACTGGCAGCCAAATTTTGTTGACCTTGCAAGTCTCCTCTTTCCTGTTAAAATTATCCAAGTGTTTGTGGATTTCACTGGGCTCTCTGTGTAGCCTGACCTGGTAGTTGTTAGAATGGTCCAGAATTTCTGGGCTCAGGAAGTCTCCACTCCACTTCCAAGTCACCATTCCTCTGAAGATGCCAGCCACAGATGCAGGCGAAACGTCAGGAGAAAATACAACCAGAACACGGTCTCAAAGCCCAAAAAACCCACAAGAACCCACGTTCATAAATTGTTTGGCCTTCTTCAGGGGGCTGTATGAAAAACAAATACGTTATGTCAATATTATATAAAAGAACAACACACACACTTAAAATCCAACAGGTTTTGAGTTACTGCCAAGCCAATGATCCACTGAAGTTGTAAAGATCAGTGAGCTTGCTTGGAAGTCCATGAACAAGGCAGTGTGCTGGCCAGTTGTTCCTGCTGTGAGAGGGAGGGGCGAAACAAAAGGTTGATTTTACATCCATGCTTTGCTTATATTGACATCCTGAGCCCTGGATTTTTGTTTGCTTACTTGAAGTGAACATTGCACACAGTCTTTCTACACACACTGTCACTGCTAGTTACTCTGAGCTTTCTTTGTTACAGTGTTATAACTTCAGCAGTACAAAGAGGGACAATTTTCTTGATGCTGTTATTAAACATTTGGGAGTCAGCAGCCTTTGTCAATGTACTGCAAATCACCCAGAGATCGGTGGCATACTGAGGCAGGGTTGGGGGGGGGATCGGTGCACCCTGGGTGGCATGTTTTTGGGGGCAGCGCTGGGCCACCCTTTGCACGCTGGCAGATGCCTGGCGGCTAAATGAGCACTGGAGCCTCCCGGAAGGGTCTGCTGGAAGGGGTAAGGGACCTGTCCATTCCCCCCTCTCTCCCTCCCAATCCAGAGTCAAACCTGTTTCCAGCCAAAGCAGCAGCGCTGACACCAGCGAACGTCTGCGCAAGGCAGAGAAGGAGGAAGGGAGAAGAGGAAGGAAGAAAAGGAGGAAAGGAGAGGAGGAGCACTGAGGAGGCAGGGAGAGGTGCCTGACTTCCCCCCCACCCCACCTCCGAGATGGGGGACAAGCCCAGCCCAGCCAAGCCTACAAGGAGGGAGGAGGGGAGCGGGGGGGGCTTGCCGCTGTGCCTCTGAGTGTGTGGAGAGCACCCCCTCTGAGCCTGCACACCCAGAGCCCAATCACCCAATGCTAATCAAGTGGTTTTTATTTGGTATTTTAGATAGGTCCTCCCTCCCCTGAGAGGGGCGGTAAATTCAGGGACTGCCCTTGGGCAGCAAAAGTTCTAGCTAGGGCACTGCCAGAGATCCACCAGTATGTTCTGCCAGCTCCTTCCCACTTCTGTCTTATTCTCCATTAGGGGTGGGCGGAGTTCATCCTGCAGGCCACATGTGGCCTTTGCATGCCCAAAGGGCAGCCCTAGACCTAAATCCCTCACTGTCCCATTTTTTTAAAAAAACATGCTAATTTTCAGTCAATATTTTGCCTGAAAACCAGTCAAATCAACCCAAAATCCTGCTCCAAAGATTGTCCTTACCTCTTAAAGCACAGGTGTCAAACACAAGGCCCGCGGGCCAAATCTGGCCCACCAGGCCATTTCATGTGGCCCTTGCACCTTTGCTGCAGCAGTGGCACTACCCCCGCCTGGCGAGCCTGGGGGCAGAACGAGGCACACTTTGGATATACTGACCAATTCCGTGTTACTTTACAGAGGTACAGGGACCATAAACTATGATGAAATAGTCCCTAAATGTCCAAGACAAATAAAGTTTATGCAGAGGGAAGACAGTTTAAAAACCAGTAATAATCGGATGCAGAGGCAATTATTTAATATGATAAAAGAGTAGATACATTTATATAGTCTTACAGATACGACTGGCCCTGTGAGGGCAGCCATAATGCTGATGCGGCCCAAGATGAAATTGAGTTTGACGTCCCTGTCTTAGAGCATCCCAACCTCCCCCCAAAAAATCCTGGGAAAAATAACTGGCTGAAAATGGCAGCCAGAAATGACCGGGCATCACTTCTATATGCTGAAATGCAACAACGTATCCTGCCAGGGGACACATGAGGGAAAAGGTCCCCTAACCCTGGCACAGTTGCCCACTGCTGCTCTAGAAAGATCTGACACAAGGCATCAGAGACAAGAACTGATTTTGAGGATGGGGAGCTAGCTGTTTCTGTGGTCTTTTTTTTTTTCCTGTCCCTTTTTCCTTTTTCTGTTTGGACTCACGAAGCAGTTCATTCGCTTTCTCCTTCAGGTACCAAACATCTTTGATACTGAATATGTGGCTTGTCAGCTAAGGCATTCAGGGATTTTGGAGGCCGCATGCATCAAGAAGGAAGGTTACCCCATCCGCATCCCATTCTGCCATTTTCTAATCAGGCAAGTTTGTTACTTCTCTCTCCCGTGTCAACATGGTGTCATGGAGCAGAATGCACAGCAGTAAAAACACAGTTTAAGATGCAATAACAGTTTGTGTTAAGCAGGCTAATAAAACAGTCACCATCTTGGTTTCATTCAATTTGGAAAAGTTTTTAAAAATGCTAATTTGTTTTTTTTTAAATATTGTTATTAAAATTTCAAAAAAGATATAAAATGGGGACATTTCTTCTAAATGTTCCGCTCCCCCTCCCAACTCCCATTACAAATTTTTTTCTCCAGTTTTACCCAGCTAATCAAACAAAGAATACAATATAGTACAATACAATACAAGGAGACCAGTCGACTATGCTACGTAAAATCTTAGACATAATTACTATTTTTACCATATTATATCATTGTAATCAGTATCTTTGCAGTTGAAGCCACTCTTTTATTTCTCTCCGTTCTCTATCAAATTGTTTAATAGGTTTGTTCTTTGATGCATTTGTCAATTTCTCCATCTCCATCATGTCCATAACCCCTAATTTCCACTCATTTCAATTTATTTTAGTATCTTGTTTCCAATATTGAGCATAAGTCAATCTAGCTGCTGTAATTAAATATAACATTTTTTTTATGCTTTCTAAAAAAAAATACTAATTTGAAATGACTACAAGTTCAAAATCGAGGGCTGTTGGGGAGGTTTCAAGCTTAACCTATTCCAATAGGGATCGCACATAGAGAGCATATGAGCTGGTTTTACTTCCTAAATTAAGGCATTTGCAAGAGTCTTTCTCATTTAGCTCAAGGGGCAGTGAGTCTCTTATAAAGAGGGTGTTATGGATATGAAACCCAAATTTTCTTGCCTTATAATTGGCATCCATTGCCCAGTTTCTGCAGAAGTTCTCAGCTAGGAAAAATAATCTGGAAGTGATACTTAGATAATCAGACACACTAACAGGGCAATCCTATACATGTCTTCTCAGACCTGAGTCCCACTATATTCACTGGAACTTACTCCTAGGCCCTTTCTGCACCCTACCTGCTTGCGTGGTCCTCCGGTAGTGGTCGAAAGTGCTCCCCTCCACACTGGACCAGCTGTCTGCAGAAGGAAGCACAATGGACATGCCTCTTCCTTCCATAGTGCAGCCAGGTGCTTTCCCAGGCTGCTTATCTAAGAAGCAAAGAATAGAAAACTTGTTCAGAGGAGGAACTAATCTGTACACTATACAGAATGGGATGATAGAATTACGGAACATATTACTTCAGACTTCCAGTGGATTGTCAATTTTCTGTATGATCCTCATGTTAAAAACACACTGTGTACAGAACATCAGAGCGCAGCTTAGTGCAAGTACAAGCCTGGAGGTTTTCACGCATGGCAGAAACATTACAGGCACACACACGGAGGCCAGCATCTTGTTAGTGACATACACAAGTGTAATTCCGTCTGATGAGTATGTATTCTTTTTTTGTTTGCTGCAAAACTTGGTCTTCTCTTCTTCCCTCCAAGACGAAAGACCAAAGCCCCCTCTTCCCAGACTCACTGGGTTGCTGCAATAGCATTTCTCACCATCATCAATGATCATTTCACTGCTGATGTGAGAGTAGAAGGAGTCAGAGGAATGCCTGGCTTTGTCCCCATAGCCAGATATGGATGGGTGGCATCATCCAATGAGACCTCTGGAAGCCCCAGTGGATCTTAGTAGAAGATGTCTTTGGTTTGCATCTGACTATGGGAGCAGAACCACACACTTCTCCAGTTGCCCCTGCTCTCCACCAGCCGTGGAATGGCTGTGGGTGGGGGCCATTGGACTGTAATGGTGAGTTCTGGGGGTCGTGACCGGGGAGCTGTAGTGGACTTCTGTGTGCAATCATATGGATCTTGGCCCCTGCCTGCAAAAGATACCCCGCTGCAGCCCAGCTCTGCACAATGCATGGGTCAGTTCTTACTCTGACCACCTGGGTTTCCTCTCTCTGTTGCTTAGGCAGGCTGAGGGTATACCAGGCAGTTCTTAGGCAAGAGGTAGCATGAAAAATGTTCTTCCTTGCTCATTCCCAATTCCTGAAACTTTCTATTTTTAACTCTTTGTGGGTATGAACATTCCCACCTGGAAAGATGCAGCAAGAGTACTCACAGGTAAGCAACCCAGCCTATGGTGTGAAGTGACACATGAGCAGCTATGCCTGTGTGACTGTCTGAAGAGTATCCTTGTGTGTCCCTTATAAAGTAGTGAAGCCCATTCTAAGTAGATCTATCACTGCTCATCATTTGTCTGAAGTCACCAGACTGTGACTATTTCCACACTAGCCTGTTACAGTGCTATTATTCCACTTTTAACATCCTGTGGAATCCTGGGGTTTGCAGTTTGCCTTTGAGGCCCCTCCCTAAACTACAAACCCCAGGATTCCATAGGATGTTGAAAGTGGAATAATAGCACTATAAAAGGCTAGTGTGGAACTGGCTTGTGTTCCATGAGGAATGTCAATGCTCATTCTGACCTAATCTCAGAAGTAGTGAGATGTATTTCCTTTCCCTGTTCCCCGTACCACTGGAATAGCTTTGGAAGAGGGCTCTTTTGTCTCTTTTCTGTTCATCAGGTATGGCGCCCTGCTACCTGGCCGAGAAGAGAGCAGCTTGCAGGAGAGAGATGGTTGTGCAGCAGTCCTTTCACATGTGGTGGGAGACTTTTCTGCGCTCTATCAGATTGGAGTTACCAAGGTTGAGTGTCTGCTGTTTGCAGCTTATCAGAGGGCAAACGTGTGTGGGGTGTGGTTCCTAGAGCTTGTTGTGTCACTAGGAAGGGACTATAATCATAAGTAGGAAATGCACCATTATGGATTCCCCATCATGTGGAAGTGTGAGAATTATACAAAACTGCTGCATCCATGAAACTGGACAAAGAACAACAAAATAAAATCATCACACATTGAGCAATGGTATATATGTACTTTAAATAAATAAATCCACTTGACTCTGTGTGAAAAATTGGGTTTTAAGACTGAGGCACAAAAGAGAGAGAAGGAGGGAGAGAGAGGGAGAGGGAGAGCACAGAGGTAAATTATTATAAAATAAGGGCAGAAAGCCTAGAAATAATTGTGACATTACAGTATATTCTCATTAAACTGAGGATCCTTTCAAACTACACAATAACAACACTATGATTCTACTTTAATTGCTACATGGCTGCATACCTTAGGATTCTCATGGGATTTGTGGTTTGCTTGGGGGCACCAAAACAGCTCCCTGGCTGAGGATTCAAAACGTTCCTCCCTGAGCTGCCAATCCCAGATTCTATAGGATGTTGCCATGGCAGTTACAGTGGGATCACTGTGCTATAATTGTGCAGGTTGCATAAAAGGTCAAATCCACTACCAGTGAGAGCTTGGAAACTTTTTGGGGGGAATACAGTTCCCACAATTCCCCAGTGATTCTGGGAGTTTTGAGTCCAAGAAAGTAACTTTCCCAAGCTCCGCTGCCAATGAATAATGAACTGGGCTGGCTGGCTGGTATGCTTCAGGGGCAAACTAAATGTAATCCATGAGATGGGTGAATAGCTCGCCAGTTGCTAAATTTTTACAAGTGGCACATGTGGGGGATCCAGATCTTTTCTGTCTCCTCACCACATCTTTAAAGAGACCAAAGAGATGTTCACAGCTTCACTTCCTTCAAAACATCTGATCTGGCCTTCAGATTGCTGGTAAAGAGTTTCTCATTGTAAAAGTTTCTGTCCTCCTCTGCTGGCAACTCCCAGGGGAGCCAACAAGCTGCATTAAGGTTTTGTCCTTTTTAAGACATTTTATGGTTTTTGTTGTGCCATGTACTGCATCGAATTCTGTTGTTAACAACCAAGAGAGCCTATTTTAGGCTGTTTGGCAGGATTACAGATTTTGGTATCAAAAACAGAAATATATTTACATAGCTTTAGCCCTGCATTTTCATTAAGCAAAATGAAATATTAAGCAAATAGGCTCTTTGGCCAATTTTTGGCAAATAATGACAGCAAAAAAGGAGAGGGTGATAGCTAATTTTTAATTGTTTTGTCTTTTTAAATTGTGAGCTGCTTTGAGTCCCAATTTTGGAAAAGTAGCAGATATTATCATCATCCTCATCATCCTCATCATCCTCCTCATCATCATCATTATCATCCTCATCCTCATCCTCATCCTCATCATCATAATTATTTTGCCACAGTTCCCATATCTCTTCCTTGCCTTTGACTGCTGCTTTTCCTCAGGTGTTCTTGAAGGAGAAAGCACGGCAGATGCTAGAAAGACGATGGAACCAAAAGCTGAGCTGGGCCGTTGTTACCCTGCAACGCCACCTCCGAGGCCTCCTCAACCGTCGGCGGTTCAAAGCCTTCAGGCAGAAGGCCACAGTCATCCAGGCTCACTTCCGGGGTTACTTGGCAAGGTCAGAAAATTAAGGCAACGAGGACAATGCTGTCAGAAGGCCCTAAGGCCAACCTGCTCTCAGACAGTAAAGGGAAGGTCAAATTTCTTTCTGTTCTTGCTGTGAGCAGGTAAAGCCATTAAGTCCTCAAGTCACAGAAATCACAGCCCCTAACATTGTATTTTCACTTCGGTATCGGAGAAAAGTTTTTGTTCAACTTAACTGTCATGCAAGGAATGGTTTTTCAGGGGGAAGGGTTGTGTCTGGTAGAAGAGGAGGGAAGAAGAATTAACCCTCCTCTGCTTTTTCAGTGCCCCCCCCATCTGTGATAATTACACTAATACTGCTAGGCTTAGTTGCCTAGGGCAGGACAATTTTCCTCCTGGGGAGATGCAGAGAGAGAGAGAGAGAGAGAGAGAGAGAAAGAGAGAGACTTAGAGATGGAGGGATGTTGGAAAAGGACAAACAAAGATGAATTTTAAGGAATTAAGAGAGGGGAAATGTGCCACCCTTTCAAAAGGTGGGCTGTCTGGGCAGGAAGCTTTCTCCCGATATTCATATTGTGTGTTAGCATCTAGTCAAACTAGAGTCCAGTTTCTCTGTGGCACTTAGGGGTGGCGTTTATTGTGGGGCTTCCTAACTTACTCTGCTTGTGCCTTGTATTTGGTGACATGGGGTAGGGGGAGCTCACAGTTAGCCTCCGCTGCATGAGGAGACATGCAAAGAAACAAAAGCGGGGGAACAATCCCCTCCTTTTCTCAGTACGAACACCTCTGCCAATATTTCTCTTTCCATTCACTCTTTGTCTCTTCCATTCTGTCAGACATTGACCTTCAATCTGATTCCTCGCCTCAAACATGCTTCTGTCTTCCACCCTCCTCTTCTGTTCTGTTTCCTGATCTTCTTCTTTGCTCCTTCTCCTCTGCCCCATACCCCTCCCTAGTGTGCCTGTGTGAGGAGGCAAGTGGGGTAATTCGTCCACCCAAAGTATTGGGCCCCTTCCTCAGTTCCTTCTATACAATTGGCTTTGCCCAGACCCTGCCTTGTTGCTCACCAGAGAGTCAACTGCCTTCTCATATCATTGCAGCACCTCAAGCAGGAAGGGCCGTTTATTTGCCTAGCAATGCCCCTGTCCATGGAGTTACATTGGTAATCAATGCAGCAGACATTTTCACAATCCCATGGTTGCTATGTTGTTTTTTGCCTTCCCTTTTTCTTTTGCAACCTTCAGGAGACGTTATGAAAGGCTGAAGAAGACCCTGAGACAACTTAGCGTGGCCGTGCTCGTCTCCAGGCCACTGGCGCATAGAAAGAAGCAGTACCAGGTAATGGGATTATTGATGACTCCAATGGAAGGATACTTTCTGCACTCAGAATCAATTGGTGGGATTATATGTGATTTAAGGTTTTCTAAGCCAGCAGTGGTGGGTGGCATCCACATCAGTGGGGTGCTGAATCTGCTCTGGGTTTTTGTCTGAACTTTAAATGTACTGAACCTTAGATAGTTTTTTTTTCCAAGTTCAAATTAAAAGCTAGCGTGGATTCACTATTCTGCTGTCATGGATATTACCAGCTGTCACAATCCTAGGCATATCATTTTTGGATACTGGTACTAAGAACAAGTAGCAAAGCCAGTAGCAGTCATCCCATGTGAAAAAAAATAATGTGGAACAGATTTTTCTTTTCAGAGTTGCCTAAATGCAAGAAGATGTGGAAATCATGATAGCTCCTTAATGGTGGGACAGGTGAAGGAACAAAAGGGGAATTTTGGCAGGCAGACGAAGAGGACCAAAAACTGTTCTACGGAGGCAATTTCAGGTGCTATTGTTTCTAAAGGTTGAGAGACATTTGCAGGTTGCCAGGGCTTCCCTGACTATGACCTGGCTATGCCCTGAGGTCGCATCTAACCTACTTTTGCATCACACATGTTCAGCCAGTCCTCTTTAGCCAGCATAGTGTTGCAGCCATAGCAGTGTATAATTTATATCTCATGCCAATTAAATGATATTTGCCAATTAAGCTGTATCATGCAGTGGGGGAGGGGTGTGTGGCCCAGTAACACTTCCTGCAATCCAGATGCATAGTAAAGCAGCATGAACCCAGAACATATTAATGTGGCCTTGAACACTACCAGCTAACTTACCTTCCCCCTCAAACTTGTCCCAAGAAAAATATGCAGGCACTTCAAGGCCCCCCTCATCCACTCTGCTCTTCTGCCAGAGACGAGCACGCGCTCTGAACCCATTCTTCCCAGTTTCGATAGCTCTTCTCTCCCAGGAACCACCACAAAGCTGTGCTTTTGTTTCATCATTCCACCCATCTGTTGTTTACTTTATTAACATTTAGCTCTTAGTGAGAAATGACAATAAAAGGTCTCAAAGTTCACTGTTAGAATCACAGAGCCTCCCTCTCCTTCTCCTGTAACCCTGCCTTGGGCGGACTTTGGCACCCACTCAGTCTTGGACCAGCCCAGCACCCCTGTAGCTCATTCCAGCAGCTTTTTCCTGGTAACCACACAGCTGAGCTCAGTGAGGAGGAGAGGAAAGGACACACCATAGATCGCAGAATAAGAAACAAGTGAGTACTGTTCTGTGTGCGACTCGGCTAATGTGTTTGTTTATCAGATGGGAAAAACAAAGCTAAAGAGGAGGCTGCATAATGGTCTATTGCAGCACTTTGCCTGTGTAGGCAGTGGTGGTGGCAGGTGGGAAAAGATCGTGTGGCACAGCAGCCACGGAGAAAGTAAAAGCATTGGACATCTAGAGTGCTCAGAATCAGCAGATTTTGCCTGCTTTTCCACATCACTGCTATATTGGCATCAAAAGAATTCTGGCTTATTTATCCTTCTGAAAAGAAAGAAACATTCAGATGGATGGGTTACCTTCCAGATGGGCTAGCTGAAAATTTCTCATCAGCTAGAAGGGTAGGGCAGAGGAGAGATGAACACATTTTCTGAGCAGAGTCCACTCTGTAAGGGCAGTCATATAGGTCATTCACAGTATTAAGCGCTAATGGATCTTACAGGTTATGATTTAATGGCAGCATTAAAACTTCCTGAATCATCTGATTCTAATCACTAATGAAGAAAGGAAAGTGGGTATTATGCGATTCTGAGAGTTAACATTAGACTGTGGACACATAACTTTTTGGGCTACAATTTTCAGAATGGGCTTGCTGACTCGAGGATTCTGGGTAGAGCAAAAGGTAATGTCTCCTAGCTCTGGTTAACATAACAGTTCTCCCTCTTCCCACAAAAAAAACCCTTACTAGTAAATAAGCCCCATTTAACACAGTGAGATGGATTTCTATGTAGCTGTTCATATAACCATGAGTTGGTTGTACAAGAGAAGCACCATTTCTAGTGTATTTGCAAGGAAGGTTTGGAGACTGGGACAACTTTTTTTAAAGGAATACTGTAGGTAAGATATTTTTTTTAAAAAAACAGTCCTTGGAAATGAGGTTATGAGGTAGATTGATAGCTAGTTGCCACATACATACTCCTCAGACATCACAACAATTTACATGGCATACAAATGGCAAACCCCTTTTCCAATCTACACACATTCACTTTATTACATGAACAGATCCTACATCTGTGCAAACTATGTGTCCAGTTAGGAACTCTCCAGAAATGAGCATCCCAGAATACACAGGCAATCCAGCACATGTACATTTGTGCATATGTGTGTATATGTGCCTTCAAGTCACTTGCTGACTTATGGCAGCCCCATTAATTTCCCAGGATTTTCTTAGGCCAGGAATCCTCAGAGGTGGTTTTGCCAGTTCCTTTCTCTCAAATATAGCCTAAAGCACCTGGCAGTCATTGGCAGTGTCCCATCCAGGTATTAGCCAAATCTGACCCTACTTAGTTTCCAAGACCAGTCCTGTGACTTTAGGATATTTAGGCTGGAACATTTGTACCAGCCTAGAATGTGTTCAGCAGCCCATATGAAATGTGTAGGCAGTCATCTGCAAGTGTTGTTCCCCTTTCCCATGATTTCCACATTCTTTGAAGACACATCTTCTGGAGAGTTCAACAGGTAGGTTTCAAAGGGAAACCTGTTTGTTTGACCAGCTTGAGTTGTACTTATATATTCTAGATTCACTGAAAATAGAGCTCTCTGTGTCACAGTTTATCCCTATGGAAATTATTTCACGTAATGAAGTAATTATGTGACAGCTGAAGTCCCACCACCATCACTGCTGGTCAGTAGGGGTTACCTGAATAAGACCATAGTTTACTACAAGTACAGTCAGGTAAATGTGACAAATACCAAAGTAAGCACTGCAGCTGAGGCCTTGGTCATAAAAAGATTAAAGGAGATGAAAAAAATGATCTCTTGTCTGATTTACTTCATTGGGAGTGAATGCTTATCTCTAGAGTGAATACTTCCTCTAGTGTTTCGGGGGGGGGGGGAGGCAAGAACTCATCCAATTTGGTTTCTTCTGTAAGGAGTTTTTGGTAAGAAGGAGAAACCAATCATGTAGGTCCCACTTGGAATCAACAGTGGGGTGGTCTGGGAACAGTTATATCGCCTCATCTGCTCTTTGTGTGAACTATGCCACCTAACTCTTCTTTCAGTGGATGAATAACACCCTTGGGTAGAGCTGCCAAGTGAGAAACATCCCAAGCCCACAGATTTTAGAACTAAAAAAATAAGTTAGTTAGCTAGTTAGTTAGCTTATATCTCACCTTTCTCCCAATAATGGGATTCAAGATGGCTAACAACATGTTTAAAACAATGCAAAAGCATTAATAAAAGTATAAATCTGAGATTTAAAAAACAGTTGTTTGTAAAGTTAAAACAGTAAACATTAACAATATTAAAAGTCACTAAAAGATCATATGCAAACTTTTAAAAACAGCATTGTGAAGAATTAAAAAACCAACCCTAGTCAGTCCTGACAGCACAGGAATGTTTTGACCAGCCAACAGAAGGAACATAAAGACAGGGATATCCTGGCAGAGACAGAGAGAAGGGCTTCTCCAAATGATCTTAGAACTCTAATGGACTCATAAAGGGAGATACTGGCCTTCAGACAATCTGGACCCGAGATGTACATAAGATAAGAAATCTAGGAATGGCACTTGATCGTAAGGAACTGCTTCTGGTGATGTCATTTAGCAGCATCTGTTAAACACCAACCATAGTTTCTCAGAGCATGCCATTCAAATAAAAACAGGAAGTCTGCTAAGGAAGAAAATATTTCTCTCACTGGAAATTAGGTTCTTCAGGCTCTGCACTATACAGAAAAAAAACAAACTTCTGCTGCTTTTAACATTGTCACAAACACTGATTTTTAATAATATGTGGAAGCTGCAGTCTTACCAAAGAATTTTTTTTTAGGCAAATAGAATATTTTCTAGGTACTTGATTTAACTGGTTGTTCCCATTCTATAGTGCTCCTCACTGGTCACATTTTCTTCTCTTTTTCTTTTTTTCATAGCCACTTCGTAGAATCCTCCCTCTCCCCCTAAAATAACCATCATCATGCTATTAATAATCATCAAATATTTGAGGAAGCAGTATTATGATGGTTATGGTGGTGGCGATTATGATGATAGACCAACAGAGCAATTCTCACTATTCCTATCTATTCAGGGGGAAAAAAGTCAAACTGAATTGGGATATACAACTTTAAAATTCTGAGATACTAACATATCCCAATCACAACTTCAAAGTACAAGGGAACTAGAATTGAGGGGGGGAATGAAAAGACAGGGAGAGAAGGAGAAGGAAGGTGAACAGCGTAGCTATGAGATGTGAGGAGGAAAAGAGAAAAGAGAGGGAGAAAGAGGGAATGGGGCAAGAGTGAGGCCATTTCCGCATTAGCCTGTTATAGCGCGATGATTCCACTTTCAACACCCTCTGGAATCCTCGGGTTTGCAGTTTCGGGAGCGGCCAGCTGCAAACCCCAGGATTCCAGAGGATGTTGAAAGTGGAATCATTGCGCTATAACAAGCTAGTGCGGAAATGGCCTGAGAAACACATGTTGCCAGGAGAATTGGAGATCAAAGAGAAAGAAAGCAAGAGGAGTGGAGTAGGGAAGGAGGAAGAAGACAGCGCGACTGGAAAATGGGGACAGGGGACAAATGAGAAGGAAAAAGAAGGGAAAGAAAAGATATTCAGCCAGAAGTGGAAGATAGAACAGGGGAGAAGGGGAAAGAGGATGTGTCAGAACAGCATGTGCTCCATCTGTCACATGCCTGTGTTAAGTGTGTATGTGTTCATCTGTTCAGCAAAAACTGGAATTTCTGGTATGGGGGACATTTTGTGATTTATTTACTAACCTTGCAACCTGGGGTGTACAACTTGCGATCTTGGAGCTACATGTAGCGCTCAGCTGCTATCTGTGCAGCTCTTAAAGGACCCCACCGACCTCACTCTACAGACTAGCTGATCAGCTGGGTTGTGGTTAAAAACAGTGTTCTTTGGCTTCTGGACAACTGTTTGCCAGCCCCTAGTACTAGTCAGATTTTAAAAGCAGTTATTTTAGCAGAGGACGCTGTGGGAAATGAGTCTCTCCCAACCTGCAGTGATTTTGCTTCTGAGTCTACTGTTTTTCCAAATACCCACAGTAGAGGTGCTGAACCTGTGTTTGGAAATTCTGTGTGAGTGTACAAGGGGGAAAACGTATGTGTGTATGGTGTATGCGCATGCAGGCATGTGCGTGCGCGCACACACACACATGTACTCCACTGCTGACATACGATGAAGTCCTTGAGATTAACAAAATTGTGTATCTCTGTTGTAAGTCCATTTGTTTAGTCTTGATATTTTCAGCTTCTTGGCGTAGGCCACACTGCTGAGCTGTGAAATTGCCTTAGCCCCAGCTCAATCCTCATTATCATCCCCATCATCATTTCTATCCTGCCTTTCTCCCAACAACGGGACTCAGAGTGGCTAACAACATATTTAAAATAATATACATTAAAAATTAAACAAAGTAGTTAAGCATAAATAAAAGAGTTATTTAAAATGATTAAACAATTTATAAAGAGGAGACACTAAACATTAAAATTCATTAGAACACCATATCCTAACACAGAGGAAAAGAATATGTCTCTGTTTTAATTTGTGAGATGTTGAAGTTTATGCTGATTGGAAGATTCTTTTTTTTAAATCTTTTTTAATTAAAATTTTACCAGATAAAATACATATCTATAAACATAGCATTGTTCATAAAAAAAAAAAGACCGTAATAGAGTCTGAAGTATCTTTTTATTCTTCCTCTATCCCTACCTAGGTTAATTTGTTATTTGGAATTATGGTATATTAGTACTTCTAGACCAAAGATATTTTCTATTTCCGTTTTTGCTCGTGGTACAGATTGGAAGATTCTAAGAGTCCCAAAGAGCTAACATTTCCCGGTTCTGGAAAGGCCATCTTAAAACATAAGTGGTCCTGCCCCAGCCATCTTAGCAAACAGGCCCACACACTCTTAGCTATGTGAAAGGTATCTCTGGCTTTGTTTTACCTGTGTACATATGCCAAAGGAGACTCACTTTCAAATTAGGTGGAGATAAAATGTTCACGTTCTTTAGACTGCACTTGTATACAGTGTGCAAATTTGCATTATTTTTCACAAACCAAATTTCAAGATCTCCTTTTCGTAGGGCTGAGATTTCTTTTACTGGAGTGGCTAGCCAGCCAGCCAGCCTTCAATGTAGTCTGTGGGTTAAGATACCTTGCATTCTTCCATGATTTCTCACCCCCTTTCTCTTTTGATTACAGAGGCAGGAGGACAGCTGGCAGAAAAACGAGTCACTGGTCAAAGGTGCTGAGAAGAACAGGAGGTGCCTTGAAATGGTATGCCATGCCAATAAAATATGGGGCATTATCTGGCAAAGCCTGGTTATGTTTGTAAAGCCAAGAACGATGTTGAAGTTTCATGCACAACAGAATGAGAATACAGGGGATAGCTTTCAGTGGGACTGGCTTGGCTTTGTACATCTGCATTTTTTAAGGCAAGACTTCAAAGTTTGTGAGTACTTTAAAAAGCCAAAATAGATTGAGCTTGTTTTCCATTGACAAAAGCTACTGACTTTCTGTTTGAATCTCAACCCATTTCTCTTGGTAGCTTTGAGAAACTGCCACGCTGCTGAAATCGACTTGTGATTTTAGACTTTTCCTGCAAGTCACACTATGTATTCTTATAACAAACATGAGAGCCAGCTTTTAGGGCGAAGCTCAGTAGCCTGTTTTCTTGACCAGAACTAGATACTGCATGCTAATATAATATGTAACAAAGTAAACCAATCTGAAACTTTAGACTGCTTAATTTAACAGTCCAAGGGCTTGAACTAGCATAGAGATGATAGATTGGTTGCATATTCCAATCCAATGATCTGTTTCTAACCATTTGAATGGCTTAGACAGCTCACAAAGACCATTCTCTGATGCCTGTCCTGTGAAATTGGTATTTAAAGGAGTAGAGCTGGTTCTGCAAACAGACATTCCATTTAGCTATCATCATGCCCACAGTGGCTTATGATTTAAAAAAATGCATGGAATCTTTTTTCTTGTCAACAGTTGAAATATTTTTAATTAAAAAAAAATTAATTGCAAAAATAAAAAAGAAACAAGTGGATATACACCATTATTGGGTGTATCGCACCCACGCCCCCACTTCCAAGCTTATATTCTCCAGTTGAATCTACTTTGTTTCTGTTTACACAAGAGAAGAACAGTTACATTTCCATTAACAAGAAAAAATAACAGTTACCTTTGTAGCTTTCTTTCATTACATTTATATCTGCAACCAATCCAAAACTCCTTTCCGTTCCCTTTCAAAGTTCTGGATAGGTTTATTTTTCAAGGAAAATTCTAATTTTTCTATCTCTACCATATCCAGGACTTTTAGCTTCCACTCTTCTAAATCTATATCTCTCTTTTCTTTCCCGTATTGCACATACACCAGCCTTGCAGCTGTTATCAAATATAACAATATCATTTGATGACTTCTCATCTCCCTGTGTTGCCCTAACATATTTAACAAATAGAACTCCGGTGTCTTTTCAAAATTCAGATTACAAATTCTTTGAATTTCATCATGTATCCCCTTCCAAAATTTTCTTGGCCTCCTACAAGTTTTCCCTGTTGACATTTGAATTGTTTCAGATGCATCAGGTCAGGTGCCTCATCCTTCAGTTTCTTTTTTCCTTATGTCATTGTGTGCATTCTGTTGGCCGACTGCACCACAGAAAAACATTGTGATGCTCATGATGACAATGTTATAAAGTTTATATATGCTTGCCATGATAGAGATATGGTATGTATAATTTTTAAAAAAATGAAAATTAATCCTTCATTTTGGTTGACGGGAAGGGAAGAAAGAAAGAAATTAGATGAACCACATGTTTTTTTTAAAACTGATGGCTGAATCTCTTTCTGTTTAGGATGTCCGAAGGCTGGAAATCCCTGCTGAGCTTGCAGCCCTGCTCCGCTTGGCTGAAGGTGAATAGAGCGCCTTGAAACTAAGCCTGTATTTTGCTTCAGCCCATATTCTTGACCTCTGAAAGGCATTACTTGGGGAGAGGTGTGGGAAACCTCAGGCTGTGGGGCTAAATCTAGATGACCACACCACTTTCCCCATGGCACAATTATCTGGTGTTTCCCCAGCCTATGTTCTCCATTCTGGAAGGTTGCAATGCTTCTTCCATGATTGAGTTACTGGAACTTCAGCCTAAATTATCTTGGTGTTTTTTGTCCTACTCTTTTACCTTTGGTCTTGCCCATCACTTGAATGAGCCACCCAATAACTTCATCGAAACTGAATCCTGCTCTTGGGCTGAAAGAAGTTTGCCACCCTTGATGTGGGGCCTAAAATGAAATTATTCACAACAAAATTTCCTTTGAAAAAAATCTTTTTGAGTATTGCAGTGTTGAAAATTGTCCCAGTAATAATCTCTAACTGCTTCAGTATTCTCTAAAACTGACATCTGGTGATACTTCTTTTCAGTATTTGACACCTGGCTGTTTTATCAGTCAAATATCAAATTCAAAAAATGAATTTGAATTTTCAACCCAGAAGCTCTCATTCAAAATCTGCATGGCAAATTTGGAAATCCACCCAAATTTGAAAATTTTCAAGTATTAATTTCTTCTCAGCTTCAGCCACTTTTATGCTAGTTTGTTAACTACTATATACCTGGCTTTATTAATAAAGGTATGGGCCAGTTGTCTCTCAATGACAAAACAACTTGACCTTGGAGAGATTGATTATTCATTTGGCTACGAAGGCCTTGACTGTGCCTTCCCAAGAGCCCCTGAGTACATTTATTCCTCCTTTCTATTTCTACTTTCATTAATTCTACCAGATCTGATCCGCTCCCCCTCCACAATCGAAAAACTTACTTATGTTAATTTAGCATAAGCCTTCTATTCTCATTCCCATAGGTAACCAAGTTTTAAGAACATGACTGCATTTGCGTTACCACGTTTATCCAATACTATGCCCTGTCCCCTTTTAAATGTCTAGTTTTCATTGAAAGCTCTTTGGAAGCTGAATACCAGCCTAATTTTTGCCTGAAAAATTCTGCCAGTCACTATGAACACTCATCATTTTCTTTCTTTTCTAAATTCACCAGGAAGGAAATCAAATGTATTCCCAACAGATGCTCAGTACAGTGAATTTCCATCTGACTGTTTTGAATGGGATGGTTTTGTAGTACTTGGCTGGCAGAGGGGAATGTAAGAAGCAGAGGCATGGGTAGAGACAAAGTTGCTGGGCTTGGAGATAAGGAGCTGCAGCCAAAAGAACATCCTGCTAATGGTCTGCCCATAGGCATCTGGCTGACCACTTTGAGATCAGAATGCTGGACCTGATAGAGGCTTTTGGCTGACCCAGTAGGGCTCTTCTTAGTTTTTGTTTTTGTTTTTAATAAAATCTCCATCTCTTGCCCACTTGAAAACCTCCCCATGGTGCTTATTATTTTTTAGTGTTCAATACATTCTTTGATGTACTGAACAGTAGAAAATAATGTTCATTTTTTCCCCTAGCCATGAGGACTGTAAACATTTACTTAAGAGGAAGGAATGAAAACAAGTATTAGAAGGTATTCTGGAATTGTCTGTACCTGGGGTTCAGTGACCTCAGAGATAATAAATAGCAACTTACAAGGTGTCACGAAGACTGTGGGGAAACATAAAATTCAGAGAAAGGAAGGAAGCAGGAGGGAAGCTGGTGAAAAGAGTGCTAGAGTGCCACACAAGAGGCAAAAGGAGAAGCATAGGGTTGTCAGGTCAGAACTGTCTCCCAGGCATGAGAACTCAGGGCCAAAACCTGAAACCTAGCAAAGACATCTTGAGATGTCAAAAGGAACAGCCCATGGTGATATCGTTAAGCTTGATATACAGCTTTTGTGAAAGTTTGGGCCACAGAACCCTTGTGAAAATAGAAAAATGGAAAAATTGCAAATAACACCCCCGCCCATGCTCCCCCTTCCCATATTCCTTTCTGGGGCTCCCCCCTCCCATTCTCTTGCCTTTTACATGCCTTCCTTCTCCACACTGAGGCAAAAAGCAAGGGAATGGGGAGAGGCAAGCGTGCCTTCCTTCTCCATGTACAGTGCTCCCTATTCCCATTCCCTTGCCTTTTACCTGGATGTGGAAAAGGATGTGGATGTGGAAAAGGAAGGCATACATGCCCAGGCAAAGGGAAAGGGAATGGGAAGAGGGAAATGAGGGGGGAAAGGCGCATGCGCACCTCACAGTAATCAAATTTGCTAAGTTCAAACCCACGAATGTGGAAAGAGGCCGGTTTTAAGTTTCAGCCACAGTTTCCCTGGAGGGGAGGGGACTCCAAGTCTAACAAATGGGGAAAATATAAATACCCCCACTTTTCAAGGCAGTGCTCTTGCCTTGTGATTGCTCCCCCTCACCCTGAGGATTGAAGAGCCCTATGGAGAGGTAAGAGCTAAGCCTGTCCAGAGATTGATCTTCGTTTGATCCTGATAGCTCTTTTATTCCAGAGTTCATTTAACATGTCCTTTGCTTGAGAAGTAAATGTTCATGTGGGATCAGTTGCAATTTATTGTCCGCCCAGGCTGGACAAATTTCTTGTGTTGCTTTCACCTTCCATGCCCATAGGTTGTAAATGCTTTAGGAGTTTGATGTGCATTTAGCTGTGCTTATTTTCAACTGATCATTTGCCCTGTTCATAATCAATTCGTCAGCTCATCTCCAGTTCTGTTTTGCACTCCAATATCTCCAAGGAAGCCTGTTGTTGAAGCTTTTGTTGAAACAGTGCATTTGGAGGAAAGCTGTTCTTTCTCAGAGGAGAGTTGTTAGAGTTCTTCTGAATAAAACGTTTGAGTATGCTCATGACTGTTTCATACAACAATCTGTTAAAATGGTTAAGTCAACATCAGCTGATCTGCGTTTTTATATTTTATTATTTTATGGTGGGATGGGAATCCTGAAGCCATCCAGATGCTGTTGGATAACAATTCCCTGTATTCCTCACCAGTTGCTGTGCCAGCTGTGTCTGCTGGGAGTTGCCTTTGAATGACACATGGAGGACAGCATAATTCCCATCCCTATTGTATGGCAAGCCTCCAACCAAGGCTACTGTAAGATGTTCTGCTGCCTGAAAAGGGCCCTAGTATCCCCCACTAACTTTATTTTTGTAAATTAAATTAGGTGTATAAAGTCATGCTGCATCTTTCAGACATAATTCTTGCCTTCATCTAACCCCACCACATATAAGACGCTGCCTCATGCAGGCTGCTTCATCCTCCTGAATAGCAAGGCTATCCTTCCCTCTGTTGACCAGAAAGAGGATTCCATAAGAAAGCATTCCTCCTCCTCTCAACCACCTGCCTAACTTTGGGTAATGGGAGCAGAACCACTTAACCAGTCATCCACACAACTCACTTTGGAGCACCTTGAAAGATTGATTTGACAAAAGACTGGATAGCTTTGCATACGATCACCTTCTCCTAAAAAAGAAACATAAAATTATGATAAATATGATATTTTATCATTTAAGGCTATGGCTAAATATTTTTCATTATGAAGTTTGTTTTGTTTTTAGCCATAGTTAACAGGAAGGAGACAGAATGGCTACTACATCATGAAGCTGGGGTGAGGAACCTCCATCTCAGAGCCTAAGCTGGCTCATGAAAGCTTCCAACCAAGCCAATTTCTCAAGCGCCAAGCCCCATGTCCCAGAGGCCAGCAGGGAAAGGCGCCTCTGCTGCTGTTTCTGATCAGTGAGATTGGCCAAAGTGCAACTGGAGAACCTGCCATCAGCAGCTTGGCTCTGGACCTGCTGGTGTTGAGAATATAGCCACATTCTACAGAATCTAGCCTGTGGTTTCCCAGTGACTCACCATCCCTTCCACAGAGAAATAGTTCTACCTCATAAGGACACAGATCGGCCACTGTTGAATATAGCCTGCTTGAATACTCAGCTACTTCTGTTTCAGTGCTTGGTTCCCTGGAAAAAGGTACATCTTGGCTGAAACAGATCAGAGGAACAGCCTCTTGTTGCAAGTAAGACAAATAGTTTGGCATTGTGACGGTTGCATGTGCGCATCTGTGTGCCTGACTGTTTGCACATGTGACTGCAACATAATTTGAGATCATCAGTGCAGGCCCATGAGGTTTGGTTGGTGGGAACACATCACAAGGACTTCTCTGTTGCAACACCTCAACTGTGGAACTCCTTCTCAAGGGAAGTCAAGCTGACTCCATTGCCTCTGAGTTTCTGGTCCACAGTTAAGACTGTCTTGTTTCACTTGGTTTTTATTCCTTGAAAGTACTCTGGGTCTTTTAACTATCTAATTTGAAATTATTTTTAAGGTGTGTTCTGTCCATATATTTAGTATTTTAACAGCTTTTTAAATTCAGTGCATGTTGCCTCTCAGCCTGATGGGCTGATGCGATACGTACATGCTTTAGCTAGCTAGAACATAGTCCCATTGGGCAGAAATGGCAGGGAGGGGATGGAATCTCTCACCTGAAAAAGAGAATCTTCTGGAATGATTAGACATCATCACCTATTGCTTAAGAACATAGCATTTCCCCAGTGCTTAACAAAGGACCTCTACACTGACAATGAACAAGAACTAAGCAAAGCACTCTGACAACCAAAAACACAGCAAAACCATTTCTTTTTTAGGCTTCAACAACACCTAAACACCCAATGTTATTTTAGCATGCTTCTTCAGAGACAAGCCAACGTGTATCATGCTTGGACTATTGTTGCTCTTGTGTACCTTCATGCCATTCCCAACATACAGCAACCCCAAGGCAAACCTATCACAAGTTTTTTTTCCCCTGAGGTTGGAAGTGTGTGATGGGCCCAGGATCACCCAGCATGTTTCCATGGCTGAGCGAGGAATCAAACCCTGGTCTCCACTGGTCGTAGTCCAGTGCTCAACCAGCTACACCTCGCTGGACTATGCTTGGACTATGCTGCAGATTAATCCGTTCACTTGCCAGACTGATGACTGTTGGTCACCACTTGCTGTTTCCAGGCACAAAAGTACTGCCTATTCAGCTGCGCTTTATTGGAGAAGGTGATATGTAATCAGGGGACGTGGTGGTTTTCCCTGCAGCATACCTATCCAGGCGTTTTCTGTTAAATTGACTCCAGGGAGGCACACAGAAAGTAGTTATGAGAAATTGAGAAGCAAAGAACACTGTGCTATCCAGCTACTAGAACATTATCAGCAGCAGAAGCGAGGGGTGAGCCTCCCAGTCTCTGCTAATACTGTCACTCCCTCTGCTGCTCTTTTGTAGGTCATCACCATGCGCAGACAAACCAAGTCACAGAAGTTACCCCTCCAGATATCAAAGCCAAGGTTGATCTTTCTCTGCCCCCTGATATCAACAGTTTCCCCTTCTCTACCTTTATGAAGTCCAATTTCCAGGTAAGAAGCTGTAGTCAGAAAGGACTATAACCTCTGTCCCTCCTGACTCCTTTTCTCTGTTTGTTGCCCAGTAGCTGAGTCCATCAGTTTGTTTTTGTTGGTGTGGTCATGTTCCCAAAGGGACTTGACTCTTCTTCATTGCCCAACCCGCTGTACTTCTGCATCCTTCCCCCTTCTTTACTTTGGCTGCCACGGCCCTTTGCTTCTTGTTTCCCCACATCAGAACCTAGCTCTGAGAAGGCTATGTATGCAGGTTTTTTTTTCTTTAGAAGGAATTTTCATGGGAGAGGGAATGGCTTCAGAAGGGCACCTCAAATCTGACGAAAAGGCGTTTTTAATCTTCATTTTAAAAGAATTTTTTGTTTAAATTATTAAATTTAAATTATTATTTTAAAGTATTAAATTATTAAATTTAAACAAATTATTATTTCAATAAACAAATGTTATGACTCCTCCTCCTGTGGCCATTTGCTCCCCAAAAGCCTAAGTTCTGTTTTGGGTGAAACTGAGCACCATCATTTCATCTGCAGAGTCATGCCTTTCCTTTCCATGACATCTTGGAGACCAAGACTTTAAATGTCAAAGGGGCATTCACACTACACAATTACAGTAGTTTTATCCCTCTAACTGCCATGGCTCCATACTACAGAAACCTTGGTTGTGTTGTCTGGTGACCTATTTAGAAATGTCTAAATACATATTTGTATTTAGACATTAGAAATTTCTAAATGCATCTCCAAATTCCAGGATTCCGTAGGATGGAGTCATGGCAGTTACACTAGCATAAAACTGCTATAATTGTGCAATGTGGATGCAGCCCAAATCTCCTCTCTTTCAATTTTTCTCTCCCTGCCCCATTTTCTGCAATATCCTGCCTCATAAAGAAATCTAAAGACCACAAAAATTTGCACAGATTTTGGTGTCTTTTTAGTTAGATATTACTACAATCAGGATTATATAACTGTAATAATAAATTACTGCAGTAAAGAGCAGCATTGGAATCTGTGTTTTGTTCCCTTTAGATTTCCAAATGTGAATCAAGGCCAAGCAGAATTAAAATGACATTTCAGGTAGATTGTTGAGTGGACTGGTAGGGAATTAATGAGAGCAATTTATATATTTAAAATAGCCCTGTGCCCATGATCATGCACTTGCAATGTCTAAACATTGCTTGCAATTGAAATGTATTATCATGTTTTATGTAGCTATTAGGGTATAATAATGTATTGTCCTTTTTCTTAATTTGACATTTATATTTGTACTTTTTTTATGTAGCCCTCAAAGAAGGCCGTTGAAATATATACATAGGCTGAAGCACATTGGGCTTGTTTCAAAATAAAAAAATAAAAACCATCCACTGAACACTTGGAGATGTACCTCCTCCTTTGTTTCCAAGGTAAATCCTGCTTGCACCATCTAAGAACTCAGCATTTCTTCCTTTGATCAATTCTAGGAGATGGGTTTGCCTGCCCTTGGACAACCCCTGCAACAGCCTTTGACCCGACTGGATGGGGAGCAGAGGCAAATTGCTCTGCAGCTCAACAAACTGGTAAGAGGGAGAGTCAAACATAAACGGCCAAGTCAGTGCAAATGGATGGAGAAAGACGGTTCCCCCTGCCTCCCCAGGGAGCTGAATATACTTTCAAAGTAGAGTCGCTGCTCATGGTGTGTACAATCATTCTAATTTTGCGTCTGATGAACTATTTTACAAACATCTTTCCCCAGAACCCTGAAACACCCTGAAACTCACCTGTTTGATCAGAGGCAAAAGTGAGATGAAAGGAGTATATGTGTACATGTGTAAATGTGGAGTCTAATCCCCAGTCCCCACCCAGAATGGCCATTGTAGTCCAACATCTCTGGAGCATCCCAATTTGGGGAAAGCTAGTAGTATACTCTGAAAAGCAAAGTCTCTTTCAAGCCACTTCCAGATTGTGTGTGTGTGTGTGTGTGTGTGTGTGTGTGTGTGTGCTGCGTGCTTCTACAGAAGAGATAGTATGACAAGACACAGATATTTTAGCTTTTTTAGAGCAGTTTCCTTGAAGTAGCAGTATGGGCTCTTCTATAATTCAGGAATGGAAGGGACTGTGGTTGTGTCTCAGTCCCACTGTCTTCTACCTTCATTCAGAAGCTTTTTCAGGTGAAATCCAGAGCTGGGTATTTCTTTAGCTAGCCAGCCACCCCCTGCCATGTCAGTTTTTCCCTGTAGGGTGTTGTGTAGAGTTAACAGTTAAAGAAAGAGTGCTGAAATCAAGGAGCAGAGCTCCAAGACTAGAGGACAAGAATGATCTCATTGCCATAGAGTTTGGCCATTTCCTCACTAGACTCTGCCTCAGGGCCCCTTCCACCTCAGGGATCCTCCCTAAACTGCAAACCTCAGGATTTCATAGGATGTTGAAAGTAGAATAATAGCACTGTAACAGTCTAGTGCAGAAATGGCCTCTATCTTGTTGACTTTTCCCAGTACACTTTTGCCTCTCTCTTGCTTTCACAGTATTCTTGTCTACTGGGTTAAATTCCCTTGACAGGAAGCTGCAGGCTGATGTGTGACTTCATGTCACTTGATGTAGAATCACCCAGGAACATCATCATGAGCTTTACATCATGTACCTATCCAGCAATTTCCATATTTAATTATAAGTTCCAAGAACAGAAAGTGGAATATTTTATGATGTGATCAGTGTGAGAGGCATTTATTAGAGTGGAAAGAGATGGAAGGAGAAAGGTCAAGGCTATAATGATAAGAATAATTTTATGATTCATATGTGAGTTTGTACTACACCCCTCCAACAGGCCATTGCTTAATAAATCTTGGACAAGGAAGCATTTTTTTTTCATTAATAGTTACTTGGAGGAGTCTTCTTTTTAAGTCATTCACTGTAATGCATTTTTTCTTGTACTGAAAGGAAACACACCTTTTACTCTTGCTTGCGTCTTGATCTGACTTGTTATTTCTTGATGAAACTGTTAAATAAGAATCCGAGCAGACTAAGGATCAAACCTCTGTCAACATTTTTGACAGAGGTGCTCCCCCAAGTGGTCAAAGACATCTGTTTTCCATAAATTATGATTTTCCTCTTGTTGATGTTGTGTGCCTTCCAGTTGTTTCCAACTTACAAGCTTGTATTTATTGTACTTTGTTTTGTGAATCATCCCTGGTAGAGAAGCAGGAGCACAATTTGCAAGTCTGATTGGTAAGGCGTTGTTTCTCTGCGTCGCTCATTGTATCTTGTTGTGGAGAACAAGTAAATTATTCTCCTTGATGTCAAGTTTGACTCTCAGCTTCCAGCAATAGAGCATGGCAAGTCCGAAATCTTGGACAGGGTTTTGCGAAATTACTATTTTTGACTATAGCTCGCAGAAGCCTCTGGCTAGTGTCTGAGAGTGGAAGTATTTTCAAGCTCTGACCTTGGGCATCTTCACTGTGGAGAATAAGGCCCTTTCCACACAACGATGGCACCCCAGCATGGGGATGCAAGAGGAGTGGAACTGCAATGACGCTTCTGCAAGATTTCGTTGCGGTCCTATCCTTCTCGTGTTGCCAGCCAGAGCAATCATGGGGTAAATTATTGATGGATTTTCTCTGTCAGTGACCCCCAATTGTGCAACTCTCCTGTACTTACCTACTCTGTGGAAGGCCCAGAAACAGGATGGAAGTGCTTGCACTCCCTTCTAGAGGGAGCCAGTCCAATGTGGAGGGGAGCATTCCCATTGTGCTCACTTCCTGCCAAAGGCACTGCCACAATCATGACCACAGGGTGATAAGGTAAGGTGAGGTGTAGAAAGGGCCTAAGTCTGGCTAGCTTTCTTACACAGATGGAGAAAATAGTTCCCAGAACAGTGTAGATCAGTAGTCAAGCATATGCTTTCATGCAGAAGGCCCCCCTGTCTTGCTGTTTTTACAAAAAAATTAATTTATGTTGGGGTTTCCAAGCATACAACTCCAATGTTCTGCACACTAATTTATTCCTGAGAAGCAAAGTCAAATGATATGCTTTGAAAACAGTGTTATTTTAAAAAGGAACGGCTCCAATCCAAGCACAGGAGAGTGACAAGACAGCAGGGAAATAGTGTCAATTTGTTTTCATGTAAGTGAAAACGTTTATGCTGGAGCTTTCAACATACCTTCATTTCTTTGTAAAAGCAGCCAAGGCCTTCTGCATGAAAGCCTGTGAAAGGATGTGCTTGACCAGACAAAACCCAAAGGTGTAGAAAAGTACAACTCTGCATTTAAAGCAACACTACCTGGTTTTCTTGCACCTTCATTTCGTGGGTTGTTTTATTTTTATTTTTTTAAAAAACCAACAGATCCTACGGTTCATTGGTGACAAGGACCTGAAGGTCTGGCAAGAAGAAATCCTGGGGAATTATATAGCAAGCCGAGGGCTGGCCAGCCCCTCCCTGCGGAATGAGCTGCTAAGCCAGGTGGCCTCTCAGGTGTGGAAGAATTTGGACTTGGAGCAATGCCAGCGAGGATGGGTGTTGATGGCCATCCTCCTGGGGACCTTCTCCCCTTCTCCAGCTCTGGAGAAGCCCCTGCTAAAGTAAGAAGAGAGGTTTTCCTTTGGCAGTGGGTTGTTGGTTTTTTTGACACCCTTGAGCCAAGGCTCTGATTTTGTTGCTTTACAACACAGATTTGTGTCAGACCATGGCCTAGAGGGCTATAATCACATCTGCCAGCAGAAACTCCTAATGTCCATGCAGCAGAAGGAAAGAGACCCAGAAGTGTCCCGTAGTTTCCCTCCCACCCACCTGGAGTGGACCACCAACCAGAGGAAAGGCAGGATGGTGCTGGATGTCTATGCCTATAAAGGTAAACATGATTGGTAGTATATGCAATCCTCTCAATCAACATATGCATTGTGGGAGTAATTTAAAAAAAGATCACCAAAGAACTGGGAAGTGGATTTGACCATACAGTACAGTGAAGCTGAGGGTTTTTGAGAAAGAAAAAAAGTTTACATGCCAGACTGTTCTATTGTATTCCCATGTGGTCAAGAGTAGAAAGATTGCAACTCTTTCAAAAATTTCAGTTCAATCTGTTTGACTAAACAAGAAAGAATGATGTTCCAGTGTACTTGTTGCAATTCTTGAACCACCCAGCAATGCTAATTTGATATATTATCACCAGTTACCAGTGCTGCGAACAGTCATTTGGCATACATTTAAGCTCAAATTAAATTAGTTTAAATACTGCGGCATAAATACCTGATAAACAAAGGTGCATAAACACTGTAGTCTGTTCCCAATGACCACTGGAAACATCATCTGTTCACCTGGTCATTTTCTTGACTGACAGCCAGCCCTTGCTATTTAAATGACCTTTTAAATTGTTGTGTTCTTGATTTTATTGCATGGATTTTTATTATATTTTTATTATGATTTTATTTTGTGAACCACTGTGAATTTTTTTAAACAAAGCTCAATATATAAGTTATCTAAATATATGCAATAGATAACAATAAATAGATCTTTTGCTATGTTGCATGACTTCTCCAAAGCTCTTTTCTTCTTTCTCTCTCCTCAACCACCTTTTTGATCAGCATATTTTGGCTCCATTATCTGTCCTTTCTTAGTGCCAAATGGTAGCCTGAAATACTGAGAGGAATCTGTGAGAAGGTGGTCTTGCTTGTTGTGGTTGTAGTCTTTGGACAAAGAATTGTACAGCATGGTCTTTGACATCTTTATGATGCAATCACGCACTGCATTACTTTCACCATCTGTGTAACATCCCCATCCTTTCCAGTAACAACTTTCTGTCCTTTTACCTAAAGTGATTTGTGTTGTATTGTATTCCTTTGCTTGCTCACTTGTCAGTACGCACCAGAGAATGCAATGGGATTTACTTCTGACTAGACTTGAATAACTTTGCACTATTAGTTCAACATTGCAGCCACTATAATGATGATATGTACTAACCACTGCCTTTCTCAAGCTGACATTGACTGGGGTGGGGTTAACTGTAGCCAGGACATGCACAGGACACCAGGTTGGGCAATGCTGTATTATCTAGCTGCTCATTTATTCTCTTAATCCCAGTCATTATTGCAAGGAAAATTTCATCACACATTACGTACTCACCATTGGCTTCAGCTCATTGATACAATTCTGTGTGTGGCCTTAGAACTATTTATTGATACTAAAACTGCTCCTCTTATGGAGTAAAAAATATATTCGGGTAGACATGTTGACCATGCAGCAAAATGCAAAAGCATCCAAAATCCACAAGCAGCGATACTTTTATTGGGCCAGCTCCAAAGCATAAAATTTGTCATGCAAGCTTTTGAAGCTTCACTGGCTTCTTCATCAGGCAAAGATGTTAGCATCAGCAAAGGTGCTGATGCTACGAGTTATGGGCCTACATTGTGTCTGAGATGTTGTCAGCGAAGATGGTATTGAGGGATCTCAGTGCAGGCAGAGGCCAATCCCCTTATTGGCCATGTGAGGACTAGAGACAAAGAACAATAAAAGGTAGTTAATAAAATTTCAATTCCAGTAGCAATAGAAAAGTAACTTCTCTTGAGATCAGTCCCTATCCTGTGCAAAGCTCTCTGCTCCTTTCTTAGGCAGAGAACACTGAATTTCTCAAGAAGCCTTTGTACTGTTAGTTGCTGTTGTGTGCCTTCAGGTTGCTTCTGAGTTATGGTGACCCCAAGGGGGAACCAATCACAGGGTTTTCTTGGCAAGATTTGTTCAGGGGAGGAGCTGCCTTTGCTTTTCTCTGAGGCTGAGAGAATGTGACTTGGCCAAGGTCACCCAGTGGGTTTCCATGGCCAAACAGGGCTTAAACCTTAGTTGCCAGAGTTATAGTCCAGTGCTCAAACCGTTATGCCACACTGGCATCCAGAAAAACTATGTGTTGTGGAGGTAAAACTTGCCAAACTCTAGTTAAATGAAAGGGTTTTGCCTTTGTTGGGGTAGAAACTCTCAAAGAGTTAAGAATATTCTATTAACACTTTGTTGATAATTGTCTGGAGCTTTTTTGTCTCTCTCACATTTCCCTCCGGTCTTTTTGAGGTGTTTCACTTGTTTGAGGATGCACTCAAGTTCTCCTGTGGTTTGACTAGAATCTTGGACAGGAGCACTCCCCATGGTGACATGTCATTACAGGTTGCACTTGTGTTTAGCACTTATTCCTTTCTTTTTCTCTTGAGTAGAGGAGAAGTTTTCAGCTGAAGTGGAGTCCTGGACAACAGGAGAGCAATATGCTGGCTGGGTCCTGAGTTCAAGGTACATCCGAAGGGTTTGGGTTTTTTAAAAAATTGATAGCCCTTTTCAGAGTCAGAGCTACTCTTAGCTGAGATCAAAAAGGATCTGGTTGCTATCAGTGTGCATGAGGAGGCATCTATTTGTCCCAGCAGGAGGGCAAAAACTATGCCCTCTCTCTACGGTCAGGTTAATGCCAATATCTTACAACACAGTTTTGACCAGTTGGGATCCCTTCTGGCTCCTTGCATGGCCATGCTATGAGGAGGATGCACAAAACAGCAGAAAAGTGGGGAGGTGATCCTGAATCTGAATTAGCTTCTCTGTTAGGCCACTTCCACACTACGCTGTTATAGTGCTATTATTCCTCCTGTGGAATCCTGGAGTTTGCAGTTTAGGGAGGGGCCTTTAGAATTCTCACCCACGGAGCTCTTTGGCCTCAGTGAACTACAAATCCCAGAATTCCACAGGATGGTGAAAGTGGAAGAATAGCACTATAACAGTGTACTGCAGAAATGGCCTTAGAGTTGCCGGTCCTTGAGAGCTGGGAGAGCTTCTCTTCTCTTAAAATAGGGGTGGCTAATGAGTGTGCTACGGGTTACATGCAGACCCCCAACCCTTATATTGCGTGCTCTCCACATGTGTCTTTTGGAAATGAAAATGTTCTTTGCTTTTTCTAGTAGCAGGGCAGGAGTTGGGTGCAGCCCACTGGTTGGTTTGGCCCATGGACTTGTGAAAGTCACCCAGCCCTATTTTATAGCTGTGGTGGCATTTAGCCAGTTCACAGCAGTTCGCCTGAACCAGCTGTTCAGATTTGTTGGGATCACCAAACTGCTTGTTTTGGGGACAGAAAACAAAAAGTCCATTAAATTCTTGCAAATTTGCTAAATGTCTTTCAGCTTAAGTATAATGAAAACAATAATAAATTGTTATATATTATGGGAGTCATGAACTCAATTCATGCTAAAGGGCAGATGTACCAATCCAGGGTGGGATTTTATATGTGCAATGTTTCTTCAAGTAGTGGTTTATATCTGGGTATTTCATGGGCTCACTCCTCTCCAAAACTCAATTTTAAATGTTGTTTTAATTCTGAATTTACTCAACCGTTTGGTGTGCCATGAGTCATAAACTTTCCAGCTTCTGAGAAATGAGAATTCAAGAAGAGTGTGGAGTGTGGACTATTCAGGAGCATTTAATTTTGTGTGTGTGTGTGTGTGTGTGTGTGTGTTTGTACCTATGCACAAAGGGTGCTTCCAAAATAGGCTTTTATTGTGCCACCAGCCAGCCTTTTTCATGGAATTATGTGTATATATTCATAAGCATCTATCTTGTAATCCTCCAATTCTTTTCCTCCATTTTTTCCACAAAAAATGGAGGAAAACATTGAGTTTTTCCGCAAATTTTTTTTCTACAAAAAAAAAATTGAGTGAAGGAGGCAAGGAGGGGGATGTTGTTGTTGCATGCCTTTAAGTCATTTCTGACTTATGGCGACCCTAAGGTGAACCTATCGCAGGGTTTTCTGGGGCTGAGAGTGTGTGACATGCCAAAGGTCACCCAGTGGGTTTCCATGGCTGAGTGGGGAATCAAATCCTGGTCTCCAGAGTCGTAGTCCAATGCTGAAACCCTTGCTCCGTGCAGGCTCTCAAGAAGGGGAATAGCTGCACAATTTCTATTTTGGACAGTTCTAGGAGCTGATCATGGAAACACTGTGGCCATTTCAGCACTACATTCTTATAGCGCGATTATTCCACTTTCAACATCCTATGGAATCCTGGGGTTTGCAGTTTTGGGAGGGGCTGGCCAGCCCCTCCCGAAACTGCAAACCCCAGGATTCCATAGGATGTTGAAGGGGAATAATCGCGCTATAAGAATGTCATGCAGAAATGGGCTGTGTGTGCTTGTGCGTGGGTGTGTGTCCGTGTGTGTGTGTGTGTGAGAGAGAGGGAGAGAAAGAGAAAGGCATGCATACCAAAACGTGATAAATGATGCTGAACCTAGAGGAATGCCATCCGTTTTCCCCTCCTTTCCTCCCCACCGTGCCACCCCTTTATATCTTTCTTTTGGGCCCTGACCGCTATTTAATGGCACCCTCTCTGCCTTCATCTCTCCCGCTTCCTCCTCCATGAATCCGTGTCTCCTCACTCTGCTGATCTCAGAGGTCTGGATGTGGTCCCCCGAGGCTGGACTGTGTCTATGTTCACAGGCCAGGTATGGCATGACTTAGCAGGCTGTGATTTTGTGCTGGACCTCATTGGAGAACTAGAGGAAGGCAACTGGCCCTCTGAATCCTCCCCTGATTATCCCATCACCCCTGAACAGAATGAAAGCTACTCCCGACGGAACTCTCCAGACAGGTGAGTGACTCCCTCGTTGTCACTTCTCTCTCGGCTATTCCCAGGAACCTCTACTCTTCTGAATGTTCTTTCTGGCTTTCCTTTCTGACAGGGCGCTCTTGAACATTCCTCCTGCACCAGATATCCAGGCTCCTTCCTTCCCACCTCCTTCATTGCCACCAGATGTCAACAATATTGCCTATCCAGGTGAGTGCCAATTCCCAGGGTTGCAGCTGAACAGCACAGGGGTAAGTGCAAGCCACGTTGCCCAGCTTCAGGGCTTGAAATGTTGAGGGCTCTGTATTATACCTGCACATGTGTGGGTTTTCAGCCAAAGATGTATCTGTGGTCAAGAAATTCATAGGAAAAGGTTGCTTCCAGAAGTTCTGTTTTCCCCCACTCTTGTCCTGTTTCAAATACGGAATTTTAAAAGATACCCAGATGGTTTTGTATTCCATTTGCAAGCCTCCCTTTGTTTCCCAACATGTCTTACTTTTTCTGACGTGCTGTTGTTGTGTTGTTTGCTTTCAAGTCATTTCTGACTCATGGTGACCCTAAGATGAACCTATCATGGATTTTCTAGGGCTGAGAGTATGCAATGTGTCCAAGGTCACCCAGCGAGGTTCCATGGCTGAGCGAGGAATTGAACTCTGCTCTACAGGGTGGTAGTACAATGCTCAAACCACTACATCACACTGGCTCTCTATTTTCTTACACACGCACATGCACACACGCACACCAAATACAATCCATTAAGAAGGAAAAGTCAGAATGGGTGCTGTTCTGTCTCCAGCTACAGTTTAAAGCGTTGCTTGTGCAGTCAGCCCTCCACATTTGCGGGTTTCACTTTTGCGGATTTGATTATTCACGGGTTATTTGCTGTCACCTCTGCTGCCTCCCTAGGCCATTTTTAATAGGGACTGAAAGCCTCGTGAGGCTGAGAAACTGCAAACAAAGCTTGTAAGTCCCTATTGAAAATGGTGTGGGGCAGCAGCGGAGGTGGCAGTGAGCCCCACCGGCCACCCATTTCTGCCTTGTGAAGGAACCCTGATGCCTCAAAGGAATCTATGGTGAGCTGAATATGGTGACCATACTTTTTTGTGTGTTAAATATGGTTTGGGAGGGCCTAGAGTTATTCACAGTTTTTTCACTTTCACAGGGCCTGTGCCCCTAACCCTAGGAAGTGTGGAGGGATGGCTGTAATCTCTAAAGCTCTATATGGTTTGGATCCAGGCTGTCTGAAGGACTATATTCTTCCACATAAGCTTGCCTTAGTTTTGAGGTTTTCGGGGAAGGTCTTTCTCTTGGTCCGCCACCCTCACCCTCACCGGCTTTTCTGCTGGGAATGCAGGTGAGGGCATTCATAGTCAAGAGTGGCTGGTGGACTTGCCACTGGGGTGAGAGTGAATCCACTCTGCTCCCACACTTGGCCTGTGTTGAACAGGAGCTCTGCTGTGCCAGACTTCGGAAGTTAGTTCGTCTCAGAGTGGCTGCAGGAAAAGTGATGGTAAAATTAAGAATGGATTTGCCACCCCTGTGGCTTCGGATCCCCATGGCTGCAGGACCCTGTTCTTGGTGGCTCTGGAAGACTCTGGAATTCCCTCCCAAGAAAGCTATACTGGCTCCCTCCTTCTTGTCTTTCTACTTTGTTTTTATTATGACAGGCTTTTGAGGAATGACTCTTGTATTCTCAATCTCTCTCTCTCTCTCTGTCCCCCCTCTCTTTTCCTCTCCTGCCATATACCAAAGAGTCTCAGGGTGATGTACAAATAATATCATCAATGTAAAATTTTTAAAAAGTAAAAAACAGTTTGAACAATCGAACAGCATAGTGAAATATGCAACAAATTAAGATAGTTTAAAACTAGGTATCTCTAAAAATTTGGACAGAATCATTTAGGCTCTAAAAAAGCTTTAATAATGAGCCATCTTTTAACTTGGAGCTTGTGTCCCAGGAGAAGGTATTCCTCAACTGGGGTGCCACAGCAGAAAAGGTCCTTTCCTGGGTCATCAGATGGTATGTAGTTCCTACTGAAGGGAAACCGTCATAGAATCATGGAATCATAGAGTTGGAAGAGACTACAACAGCCGTAGAGTCTAACCTCCTGTCATGCAGAACATACCCCCAGCAAAAGGCCATCCAGCCCCTGTTTAAAAGCCTCCAAAGAAGGTGACTCCACCACACTCTGAAGCAGCATATTCCACTGTTGAACAGCTCTTACTGTCAGGAAGTTCTTCACGATGTTTAGGTGAAATCTCCTTTCCTGTAGTTATTTTCCTGTATCTATTGCTCCATGTCCTAGTCTCTGGAGTGGCAGAAAACAAGCTTGTTCCATCTTCAGCATGACATCCCTTCAAATATTTAAAGGTGGTTATCATGTCATATCTTAGCCTTCTTTTTGTCAGGATAAACATACCCAGCTCCCTAAGCCACTCCTCACAGGGCATGGTTTCCAGCCCCTTCACCAGTTTGGTTGCCCTCTTTTGGACATATTCCAGCTTGCCAATATCCTTACTGAATTGCGGTGCCCAGAACTGGACATCACAAACCAAAGCAAAATAGAGTCAGCAAAGCCAACAAAGCAGAATCTCCCTCCAGGAGACCTCAGTTCTTAGGCAGGCAAGTATAGGAAGAGGTGCTCCTTCAAGTATAGAGGTCCTAAGCCATTTAGGGCTTTAAATTTCTCACCAGCACTTTGCATTCAGATTGGGAGCATATTGGCAGCGTATTGTTTTTATAAGGAAATGACTTTTAATGTTGTGCTACATTATTTTGTTTCTTGCCTTCTAATGGCTACATGTTAAGTGGTTTTAATTCTATAGATACTTCAGTTACATTTTAGCAATAACTTTTAATATGCTTTTACTGGTACATATCTTCACTTCTATATTTTAAAAAATTCTGTAAGCTGTCTTTGAGTTCCAGGTCTGGGAAAGGGTAGGGTATAATAATCATAACAACAACAACCATTACATTGACTTTTTGACCAGTAGTACTCAAAGCCTTCTTTGCAGGAAATCCCTGAAGTGTCAAGGATGTGAAATTTGCTAGGGGAAATAAGAATGCCAAGAAGGGTGGGGAGATACAGTCTGATAAAAGAATGTGGATTTTCCTCTAGAACCAGGCACCAGAGATAGCCCAAAATACGCCAGAGGACTGGATCATTATGTGGATGACCTCTTTATGCCATTTCTGAATCATGGATCCAGGAGCCACCCGTCGGTAAGCATGCGCTTTTCTCACCTGCTGCTACATGTTCTTCTTTTTTGAGAGTTGACATTCCTTTTGTTAGTATTGGGATCCATTTGACAGAGTTGCTGTCTGTGGCCTTATCACCCTGCTGCACCCTCAGAGGTCCATTTTCCAAGCCAGCCACAGGCGTCCTGTTAGTGGCATGTGCCAATGTGTGGACCTTTGAGTATGTGGTGGGTGGCACTGAATACCTCTTTCTGCAGTGTCCCGGGTGTGCCACAGGAGCCAGGGTGCTTGCAGGTGCAGGTCTGTCCCCTGAGCCATTGATTGTGGAGGCAGGCAGGCAGTATTGTGCATCCCAGGTACTTGTGAGCAACAGGGGCCAAAGGAACAGCCTCCACCCAGCATGAGGCTGCTCTTTCATCTCCAGCTACTCCATCCAGTCAGATTAGTTAGTCCAGATGGAGCTGTGCCTGCTAACCACCTAGATCCTGTTGCATGCTCAGTCTAAGCAGCCTCTTCTTCCTTCACCAAAGCCACAAATACATGAATGTAATGTTGCAATCAGCATGTCATCCAGTATGCTGGATAATCTGTATACTAAATATTCTCCCTCTCCTGTTTTCTCTCTCCCTCTCTCTCTCTCTCTCTCTTTCACAGGATCTGGACAGTGAGAGGAGTCTGACTGGACGCATGAAAGGAGGTGGGAAAATTGGGCCCGGTCAGCAAGGAATTTTTCCAGGTACACACATCAGTGCCGGGGTAGAAAGGAAATAGAGTTGGATTATAGTGAAAGGGTGCTTGCAGGTCAGGCTTGAACCCAGCCATTGCTCTGCCTCAAACTCTTGATGGCCGGTGGCTTCTGTGTCAGTCAACAATGAATCCACTCTGGGTTTTAGTCTGGCAACACCAGCAGTAGATGGCTAATGGCTTCCATATAAGTGACTATGCTGAGTAGAGCACGTGAACAGAAATACCAGTCAGTTTTGCTGTTTATGCTGGAGATAACTTTGCTATGAGACATGGCAAGACACTGTCCTTCATTTTCTCAGGCTACTCAGGAATGATGACTATGCCAACATATCAACCTATGCCTGTCATGGGAGGAATGGTACCTGCACTAAATGGAATGGGAGCAATGCCAGGTAACAAAAATAAAGGAAATAGACAGAGGCTAGAATAGGATGAAATTGTGTGGACATTTTTGAGGAAGATAGGGCTACTCTGCCCAGTCCTGTGCAACAGACCACTATGCCCTTTTCCTGCTGAAGAAAAATTAAGCTTTCATTAGATGAGGGAATGTTGCATGAATGTATAAATTTATACATGTATACATTTTACATTTATCTCCCAGTATTAATGCTGCAAAAGCATAAGTCCAATATTTCTCAAATGAAAATTCAGACACATGTGGCCAAGCAACATCATATTGTGTCAAGATGGCAATAATTATTAATGGGGAAGATGACACAAGCTAGGAGAGGCAGCAGTTTGGTTTTGCCTGAGCTTACTGAGAAGGACAAGATTCTTCCCACTCCCTTCTTCTCTCTCTTCCTCTGCTGAGTTAATTGAATGCAAACATCTCATGTACTTTGGGAATGCTCTGCAACGAGCAGGGGAATATACTGCATGGTCAAAAAGCAATAAAAAGTCAATGGAAACAGTACACTGAAGAACTATGTAAAAGAGATGAAAAGATTACAGATTAATTCAAGAAAGGACCATTTGAAGATTCTCAATTAATTTATTAATGCTTGGGCCATAGGCCATTCGCATACATAGTAATAAAATCAATAATTACAGTTTCAAAATACAACAATAAAACACAGCAGTATAAAATGCAACATAAAACAAAGAGAATATTAGTCTTGCATGTTGTAATTAAAAGAGGCATCTAATGCAATTAGGATACACTAAATATATTAAGATACATTAAATATATATATACATTAAATATAAATAACAGCTCTAAAGTTAGTGAGAATCATCCCCAGAGCAATCAACTGCGATATCCGTGATGAATCTTGCCCTAATTTTCATTGCTGCCAGGGTGCCATTTGAAGATGAACCTACAATTTTAGAAAGTTAAGTGGAAGCTTGAACTTAAAGCACTTGGGAGAAATAAATCACCAGGATCAGATAGGATACCAATAGAGCTGTTTCAAATTACAGAGACAGAATCTTTAATTCTAACTTAAATCTGTCAACAAAAATAGAAAACAAAACAATGGGCCACAGATTGGAAATGCTCAATATATAGTCAAATCCCCAAGAATGAGGATCCCAAGGTTTGCAGTAGCCACAGGACTACTGCATTAATTTTCCAAACAAACGCAGTCATGCTCAAAATTCTACAAGAAAAACTTTTACCATATATAGACTGAGAAATGTCAGATGTCCAAGGTGGGTTCAGGAAAGAAAGAAGTATGAAAGATCATATTGTAAACCTACATTAGATAACAGAATGCATTAAAGAATTTCAAAAGAAATCAATCTGCGCTTTATGGATTATGGCAAAAACTTTGATTGTGTAGATCATGAAAAAACATGGATCACTCTTAAAGAAAGCGGGGATGGACGAGGGTAGAAAGCAATAGAAAAAGGAGGACTGTATTACAGGTGGATAGACTCAATCAAGGAAGCCACTGCTGCCCTGAGTCTGCAAGACCTGAGCAGGGCTGTTGATGACAGGGTGACCTGGAGGTCTCTCTCATTCATAGGACCACCAGAAGTCAAAATGAACTTGACTGACAGTTTACAACAACAAAAGATAAAATAATTAGACTCTAAGCATAAAATAAACAGGGAACAAAAGTACAACATGGGCAATAAAATTCAGAGCCCTCCATATATATAGAGGCCCTGAGATCACTAAGGTTCTTGCCTAGAAGACAGCCTTAACAGTGATTATAAACTGCAAAGCTAAAACAGGGACAGAAAATGGGAGGCTCTTTAACTAACAGATTATACTTGCCTGAAGCTCTCATGGACTACATGGCCCACTTCCTCACATGCAGTGAGTGTTGCTTCACTTTTTAGATTATTATTTACACATATCTGGGTGGAATAGTGGGAAATGATCTGATTATTTAAGGTGCCTTAAGAATTTAGTAGGTGTATTTCTCTGGCTGTGATGTTGATCCATTAGGATTTCAGGACTGCTCATTGAATGGCCGGTCAGCTAAGCAGAATAGTCTCTCTGGCTTAGTTCTGTCCTATATAACGTGAATTTGGTGTGTAATCTTCCCAGCAATGAGAAAATCCCATAGTTTGCCAGACCAGTGAAGAACTGCGGGAGGTTGGGAAGAATTCTATTTTCTAGCTTTGTTGCTAACGGTAAATACAAAACAAGGGTGAATGTAGACGTGAGTATCACCAGACTAATGTCAAAATGTAAGCTAAAGTGGAGTCACGTTCAGACTCGAAGTTTTTAGACTGTTTAAATATTTCAGAGGTGGTTGTTCTTTGAGAATGGAATTCTGAGGAATTCTGCAATCATCTCTCCTCACTAATAGAAGCCCCACCTTGGAATAGTGCCTCTGGTAGCTGTGTATTTAACAGGAAGTGGCCACATGCTGTGAGAGGGCTCAAGGTTTGCTCTGAGATGCTTTGTTGCCATCTTTCTCTTTCTCTCTTAGGTGTGATGATGCCCCAGCCTCAGCCTGTAGTACCATCAGTGGATCCCACCCAGGTGGCAGCACAGCAACAAGCCTTCATCAACCAGCAGGCTTTGCTCCTGGTAAGTGAAAGGATTTTACGCAGCAGTGGGAAATATGTGTCTGCCAGGTATCACTGGGCTGCCCTTCGCATTATGCTTCACCATTAGTTATGTTGGCTAGGGCTGATGGAGTCGTAGTTCAGCGAGGGCCACAGGTCAGGAGTAAATTTGTAGCAGTATTGTTTCTTTTGTCACATACCTTGCCCTGCACAGACACATAAAGAGACCATGCTCTGGTCTAGTGTTAGATCTTGGGTTTGGTTTCAATACCTTCTTGCTATCTTTTTTTCCCTCCAAAGCAGTCATGAGACTCAAAGATCCTAAAAACAAAACTGGTTCAAAACCTGAAACAAGAGAATTGCCATCTTGATTGGGCCAAATGATCCACTGACTTCAGTGTCCCTAACACTGATCAATTGGCAATCATATTGGATACTTCAAAGGAAGAGGATATTAGCTCCCAACATCCTACTTAAATATGAAGTAGGTGGCACATGGCTGGATTGAGAATCCAGAACACAAATGGAACCAGTTGAGTATATGCTGCCCCACGTGTTTTGGATGATGGCTCCCGCCAAATCAGCATAGTCATTCTGGTAATGGAAGTTGCACTCCAAAACATCGGGATTTCATTGCATGGCAAAAGTTGCTCCCTATATGGCAGCTGTGAATGCACAGGGTAAACAAGGATTAAGAACATTTCTATGTCATGTTTCAGGCTCAGCAGATGACTCTTCAAGCCATGACACTCTCTCAGCAGCAGCAAGGGCAACAACGCCTTCAAAAAGAGAGATCTCCTGAGTTTCCAAGATCAAGACGATCGTCATCAAGGAGGAGATCACCAGAACCTTCAAGACGATGGCAACAGTCACCACAGAGCTCACCTGAATTTTCCAGGCGGAGGAGAGTGTCACCAAAGAGAAGGTCACCTGAACCAAGGCGAGCATCACCCCAGAGGAGGTCACCCGAACTTTCAAGGACCAGGCAGGCATCACGATGGGAACAATCATCTGAACATTCAAGGCAGAAACAAGATTCTCTTCCACCTCAACCAGCTCCATCTGCTAAACCCAAGCGCTCCAACAGTAGCAACAACAAAGTGTCTGTTCCTGACCAACTAGAATCTCCACCTGAGACACCAGAGCTGGTACATAGTTCAGAATATCCAGCAAGTGGCCTCCAATCAGACCTGAGTAGCTTCTTCTCAGGGTGCTATTTCACTCAGTTTGACATGAGATGAAAGGACAAAAAATAAAATAAAATAAAATAAAATAAAATAAAATAAAATAAAATAAAATAAAATAGTGGTATACTGATAAATTCTGAACTGCAGGTACACCTCATGACAGTCCCCCAACTTCCCCCCAAAATGCAGACAACTCTGCAGAGCCGCACCAACAAACCAGTTCTCGTACTTTTTGTCTGAAATTCCGTTAGTACACTACACTAGTGGTTGCAGTTTTTCCAAGTTTGTGCAGTGGTAGCAAAGGAAAGCAGGCAAAATCTGCTAGTTTCTAACAGCCTGTTTCTGCAGTGCCTTCCTTCCTTTGCAGCTGCTGTAACTAAGGCATTTTTCCTCCTGTCCAACAGTGTAGTTACACTGTTGTAGCAGAACCACAGGATTCTGGCTTTCAGTTTTCACCACAAGCAGGCCTTTTGTAAAGCTAGTGAATGGAAATGCTCTGGGGACGGGATTCTGAGGGCTGTAGACCAAAAAGGTAGCTTTTCCAAGTTGTGTGAAAGTAGAGTTGTAAGAGAGTTTGAATTCATTGACAGAAGGGCTGAGAATGAGATAGGCATAAGGAGTATCAATACAAATTGGCCATTTCCACACTACACTATGATAGTGCTATTATTCCACTTTCAACATCTTGTGGCTTCCTGGGCTTTGCAGTTTAGGGAGATGCAGTTTAGGGAGATTCTAAGGCCCTTAGAATTCTCAGCCAGAGGGCTCTTTGGCCTCAGGAAACTACAAACTCCAGAATTACACAGGATGTTGAAAGTGGAATAGCACTATAACGTAGCGCGGAAATGACCTCTGTGGCCCTTTTCACATGTGGGGGGGGAAACGGTGTAGAGCGACCTCTCACGGAGGTCGTCTACACCATAGAGTGGACTGGCATGGACTACTTTTCGCAGTTCCACACCAGAATCCACTCAGGAGCGGCCGGAACTAGCCAGGCTGCGTGTTTTTTAAAAACCTCTTTTTAGAGGTTTTTAAAAAGCACGGAGCGCGCAGCCCCATGCCGCTCCGTCGCCCGGCTCTAAAGTGGATCTGCAGGCGCGCGCAAGTGCGTGCCTGCAGATCTGCCGGGGCCGGGCTTCCGGCTGGCGAGCTTCTCCGGTTGGTGGAGAGCCTCCACCAACTGGAAGCTGCCATCTGCGACGCCGGAGGAGTGTGGAGCAGCGAGCTCGCGCTGCTCCGCATGGCGACGGACTTACCCGGCTGGAGGTAAGCTCCGTTTTTGGGTGTTTTCACCCGTTCCCCCCCCCCACATGTGAAAAGGGCCTAAGTGTGCATGCATGTATGTGCATGCACATATATGTGCACTCATGTGAGTGTGTGTTTGTGTGTTGTTTAATACCCCTAATGTGTCCTAATTGTGTTCCCAGGATGCCTTAGCTCCAGGCCTATATTTTAAGATGGTGAAATCTGGCAATGATTGTGAATCCCACAATTTAAATGTGTCACTAAAGAGGGTACTGGAGACACTGAGAGGAAGCCTGAAGAAGCTGAGATCAGTCAGTGAGAGCTAACATCTTATGGTCTGTGTTCCAGAATCACATCTACGAAGAAAAGAAGCATTCAGGATTCCAAGCAGACACCCTTTCGAAAGTAACTGTCCAGAAGAAAATTGAGTTCTTCCAAAAAGCTGGTGAGTTACATGTTCATTTTTTTACATCAGCGTCTCTTCACTTTCCATACTAATGCAAAGTATTAATTTTAATTGTTGTTGTTACTTGCTCAAGGAAAGTTCCAGTAACATGCTGAAAATATTCCTCTGTTATAAACAATATTTTTAGTTCTCTAGTTCTCAAGGAATAGGGTGGGACCTCAACAGACAGAGAGACTGTGTGCTTCCACAGCCCAGTTGTTTAGCCTTAGGAAAATTATTTTACCAAAGGGTATGCTTGGAGATCTAGGTGATTCTTCTTCCCCTCTGTAGCAGGTGAGGTGGTTCAGAGCCACTTTCCTCTTATGCCTGGGGCATACCATAACTGCAAAATTTTTTTAAAAAATGACCTGGCTTATATGATGCTTAATATCATATAAGCTAATCTGTTGTTATTTGGTTGATATTTTAAGTCCCTCCAACCTCTGCCACTCTGTTTTATTTCATTATTTTAACTGGAATGGTGCCATCAAGCCTAGGAAAAACAGATTTAAGAACTGTCTGTGCTTGACCTTCTTTCCTCTTCAGGGCAGCAGGAGAGTCCTATGAAAACAAGAATTCCTCCACCAAAGAAACTGCAATCAGGGCATCAAGAGAAGCCTCAGAGTGCTGGGCCTGAACTAAACGCAGGTGAGCAATGGCCAGATATACTAAATATGTGCAGGAGAAAGCCATGCAAGACACAGGTTGACCTTTGGGAGATCCAAATCCTGAGTGGTGTTGGATGAAGGCAAAGTGCATTGAGACACCTTCTTGAAGAATAGTTGGTTGGATGCAGCAGCCTGAGTTCTTGTAGCCAACAGAGAACATCATTAGGTCACAAAGTGCTTCATGAAACTAATAGCAATACATATGCGTAGAAATGTGTTGATGTATGCTGAAAGTTACCACTCTCTGCACCAGAGATTGGCGCATGATAGGAGTTTGAAGCACCATTTCCCACAACCAGCATACTCTCCAACTATCCCAGACAGTCCCAATTAATCCTCTTTTTCAGCTGCTTTTAAAGTGTTCCAGTTTCTTCCTCCCTCACCTGCTTTTCCCTTTGGTGCTCAGCTTACTTTCATTGCCACAGATTAAGTACAAAGGGCAAAGTAGTTTGCATTCAATTAACTCATCAGTGGATGGGGGAGTGGAAAGGAGAGGACAGGCAGAATCTTGCCCTTCACAATAGGCTCAGGCAAAAGCAAATGGCAGCAGGCAAAAGTAAACTGCTCAGCCAAAAGCAACTCAGGCGAAAGCAAACTGCTCCAGTTTCTCCTAGGTCGTGTCTTCTTCCTCATGAATAGCTTTTGCCATCTTGATCTCACTGTGACATTGCTTCACCATGTGTCCTGGTTTTCATTGTGTTGGGGATCGTGCTTCTCCTGACAGACCATCCACCAGCTCTTTCTGTATCTCCAGCCTGCTGAAAAAGGCACAAGGGGGGCCCTGATGGATACCACTATCTTATGCTCTTCATCAGTCCTTCACCTGTGAAGTGCTCTTGTATTGTATTCCTCCTGAGAAGGGCAAGATTCTGCCCTCTCTTCTCCACTCCCCACTTACTGAGTTAACTGAGTACAAGTACAAAGTACAAGTACAAAAGCACTTTGAAAGTTTGCAGCAGCTGAAGCAAGATGAGAACAAAAAAAAAGAGGAGAGAGAAACTGGGACATTTTAAAAGCACCTTAAAAAGTGGAAGGGCTGTTTCTGCCAAAGTGGGCAGTTGGAAGATATGGAGAGATCAAGCTAACTCTTCTACCCTATATCTGCAGTGTCTTAGTACTGAATGGCAGTCGGCCTTTGCTGGCAGGTGGACTCCCTTGCTTATTCTGGCTTCAATAACAAAGCAACTGTAGGCAGAAGGCAGCCTAATAGGGAAGTGTTTGTGCAAGCAACTGAACCAGGACTCAGGAGAAACTATCAGGATGGATATGAGGATGAAGTGAAGAGATATTTTGTGGGCCTCTCTCTCAAACCTATTTTCTTCATTTCTTGTTCCAGGCTTGTCAGCTTCTACACAGAAGGAAAATAAACAATTAATGAAAGTACAGAAGGACACTCCCTCTCAGATGGCACAAAAACCAGAACCAAGCCAGCAGATACGGGACATTGTTAAAATACACAAAAGTCAACCAGTCCCACCACCAAAACCTGTCGAGCCTCTTAGGTGAGCAGTGGGCCCAGTTTGTTTGAAGACTCAGACCTCTCTTTAGAGCAGAGCTTTCCAAACTTTTCATGTTGGTGACACACTTTTTAGACATGCATCATTTCACGACACAGCAATTCAGTTTTACTAGCAAACCGGAGGTTAAACTAACCCTTTATAAGAGATAAAGACACATACATAAATTGTAATTACAAAATGTACAGGAACACAACATATCTCATGAAAACCTTTCATTTATATTTTTAAAAATATGTGATTTATTTAGAACCTATAACATACATTTCCAAGGCTCGAGTGGGGGGCTCATTCTCAGTCCAGGGAGGTGACACACCTACACCCTTCAGGCGACACACTAACGTGTCGTGACACAACATTTGGAAAACCCTGCTTTACAGGCTCATGGGCAAAAAGGGTCTCACACGTGTTCCCATGCCAGCCAAACCTTTAGTGGTTTACTTTCACAATGTGGATAGAAATCGCCCAGACAAGGGACCAGCCTAGGGGTTAGATGTTTCATGTGTGATTGCTAACAAACTAGTCACACAGCAACCCACATGGGCAGAAGTCTTGAGATGGTCTCTTTCCAGCACAGGCACAATCATAGAGCTGTTGTATCTGTATACACAGAAGAAAATCTGTCCTCTGAGGACAGGCATTTTGTTGTGTTTGATTCCATTATTTCTTCATCTAATAGACTGATCATGGCAGGGCATTTTCTTTTCTGTTCTGTATTTTTCTTTTCTTCTTCAATTTGGTGTGCAGACATGTTTCTAAACCTTTTGTGAAGAAGCAAGACCCAAAGGATGAAGCTCTGGCAAAGCTAGGGATTGCGGGATTGTCTCCTTCATCGGTGAGTGTCAGTTTGCCACTTCTTTCTATTATCAACCTACCAGTGGGAGCTCATGTGATCCAGAAGCCGAAGTCCTATTAGGATTTTCAAGCCCAGATTTGCCAATGCTCTTTGGGTAGCCTTAGGCAAGTCACTATTTCTCATACTAATTTGCCTCACAGCATTGTTGTGAGGATAAAAAATGTATAAACCCTATATGGCACCCTGAACTCCTTGCTGGACAAGTGGGAGACAAGTACAATCAATACATATTACAGAAATAAAGTTACAATGTGAGGTCTCCAGGCTTTTCTCGAGGTTGACTATGTGACTGTAACTATCAGCACTTTGCCTACATCTCTGCTTTTTGGGGTAGGGCTAAGGGAAAATTAATTAATGTTGTGGAAAGTAGCTTGAGAGCCTGACTTAAGTTACAGATCATTCACCAGTACTTCTAATTTAGAGGCCTCTAGAAGAAAAATTATTGTTGCTTTACTAATACATTTTACTTTGAAAGACAAGTTAATTAATGTTGACTGTTTGTTCTTTGTTGCTATTTGCCATCAAGTCAGCTTTCACTTGAGATGATTCTCTGAATGGGAGACCCCCAAGAGCCCCAGTCATCACTGGTCCTGCTAAAATCTTGCAAAACCAGCTCCATGGATTCCTTGCTTGAATTAATCCACCAGCAATGTCATCTTCCTCTTTTTCTACTGCCTTCCATTTTCCCCAGCACGATCATCTTTTTCATGTCATCTCACAATATATTCAAAGTATGATAGCTTCGGTTTAGTCATTTTGGCTTCTAGAGAGAGTTCAGTCTTGATTTGATCTTGGATCTATTAATTTGTTTGGGCTTGGGGGCTTTTTGGCAGCCCATGCCATCCACAGAACCTTCCTTTAGTAACACATTTCCAATGAGTTGATTTTCTTTCTGTCAGCTTTCTTTACCTTCCAGCTTCTACAACCATACATAATGGAAATATTATGGCATGGATGATTTTGACTTTGGTCTTTAATGATATATCTTTACATTTGAGCATTTTATCTAGTTTCTTCATAGCTGTTTTACCAAGTCTTAGCCCTCTTTTGATTTATTGACTACAGTCTTCGTATTGAATAATGGCTAAGCCAAGGAATGGAAAATCGATATCTATTTTGATGCTTCCCACTTTAAAATTATGTAAACCAACTGTGGTAATGATTTATGTTTTCTTACCGTTCAGCTGTAGTCCTGTTTTTGTACTTTTTTCCTTAACTTTCATCAATAGTTGTTCCAAGTTTTTGCTGTTTTCTGTGTAATTTAGTGTCATCTACATATCTTAGTTGTTGATGCCCTCCATCTCCAGTCTTCATGCTTTCTTACTTCAGATCTAATCCTATCTTTTGGATGAAGTCCACTTTGACTGATTATTCTGTTTGACTGATTTATTATGGGATTGTTGTTCAATAAGACAGACAAAACAAAAGGGAGATATCCCATTTAACAATAGGCCATCACACAGGCCAACTGTAACACATGCGAATTGCTTCCTCCCACCCAGGGACTACACAAGTATGTATATTCTGTCTCACTTCCGTGCCACCAGATCCTCTGAAGATGCCAGCCACAGATGCAGGCAAAACGTCAGGAGAAAATACTAATAGAACACGGCCTCAAAGCCCGGAAAACCCACAACAACCTATGGATTTCGGCCGTGAAAGCCTTTGACTTTACATCAAACAAATACCTCTGGTCTTTTGCAGTTTAGGAGGTCAATGTCATCTTTTCTGGTTCAGAATCCTATATGTCTGCCAAACACTACTAGTTGCAAAATTACCTTTTATCTGTGGCTATGCTTGATTCTTGTTTTCCCTTTCTGCACCCAGTCATCCCCTGCAGTACCAGAGAGGAACCCTCAACTGCCATCTCCACCACCACCACCACCACCACCTACCAAGCCGTCCAACTCCATCAAAGAAAAACAGTTGCCCCTCATGAACCTCTTTCTTCGGCCCTCACCCACCTCTTCCCCTGCCTCAGTGCTTCCTCCTCCTGGGCCATCTCCTCCCTTGCCTGCACCACCCACTCCTACAGGTAATGTCACCAAAGAAATTGGGGTTAAAGGTAAGCTAGCAGTTCCTGCACCTTCTCTTTCTTTGGGCCTGAGTGGGACAGTCTACTTGCACAGCAAGCGTGATGGACAGAGTGTCTTCTCAGCAGAATGGCCCTCAATGGCAAGCAGTCACTTTACTAGTACAGAATTGCCTTCGTTCTTCAAACTTGACTAATTCTGAGTCAGAAGTTTGTGTTGTGTATAATGTGTTCTGTGCTGTACAATGTCTTTTGGTCTCTATTCATTTTTTAAAAATCATTTCTCCTTGGTACCAAAGAAAATTGGTTAACGTAAAACGATCAACTTTTTCAACATGGATGTCATCTACTTTATAGACTATTTTGAATACCCAGTTTCCAAATGCTACTTTACTTCACCACTTGGCTTTGCATAACAGTGGACTACAATTCTTTTCACACCCAGCTGGTCCAGTCGGTGGGGTCCAAAGATGGGAATAACTATGTCGTTGTTGCTTTCAAGTTATTTCTAATTTATGACAACACCAAGGTGCATCTATCATGTTTTTTTTCTTCATAAGATTTGTTCAAAAGGGGGAGGGGTTGCCATTGTGTTCCTTTAAGGCTGAGAGAGTGTGACCTGCCCAAGCAGTGGGTTTTCATGGCAGAGTGGGGATTTGACTGGTCTTCCAAAGTAGCACTTAAACCAGTGCACCACATTGGCTCAGGGAATGGTTGTGCTAGGGCATAATTAAAAGTGCTGATAATTCCCTGAAAACCTTAATTGTCTTTGGACCGGGCTATCAGACAGATTGACTTCTGCTGCACGAACCTGCCCAAACCAATTTGTCCCATCATTAAATGCCATACTTTGGGTTCCAATACCCTTCTGTTTGAAGGTAGGTGAGTGGTGACCAGGGCCAGAGGGCTTTCTCACTCTCAGTTTCCTCTGTAGAGAAGCTCAGCTCAAGGCCACCATGATCTATAGTGAAGCTTTTTCCTTGTTTCTTTGTCTGGGCATTCCTACACAGTTCCATAGCTAGTTACAGTTTTGCTTTTTTGCTGGACATTATGAACTCTCCTGATTTTGTAATGACTACTTCTTTAATTCTAACATTGTTCTTTGCTTGACATTTATTGGACTTGTCTTATTTTAAACTGTACACTGCCCTGGAAGTCTTATACTGAAAAACACAAGACCAGAAACACTATTCCCTTTTAGCCAATATTCTGTTTTGGTTTTATTTTGTTTTTTTGAAAAAACCTACTCTGAGACCTTATGAGGAAGATAAGTGATTAAGGTACCTGATTTTTTTTAAAAAGTCACCAAAATTCCAGTGGTTTCTTTATCTTGGGGAAAATGTGAATGTGGCTAGTAAAGATGTCAGAAGTGTCATAAAATATTGTTTTTAAGCTACTTTGAAGGTCAGATTGGTAGAAATGTGACATATAATCTCTGGAACAATAGCATCTTTCTTCTGGCTCCTCTTCTGTCATACTTAGGCTCCACTCGAACAATGGAGGAAGAAAGCAATGTCAAAACCCAACTTTTCAGTCTGTCTCCTAGTGTCAGCTTCTCCTATGCCCATCCCACCTGGAAAATCTTCCTGCGCAAAGAGGTGTGTCAAGGTTCATGAGGCCGCAATATTGCTTTTGGGGAAGTGGCTAGTCACTATATGGGATTTGGCCATTCAAATGCAAGGCAAATGCACCAGTAGTGAGGGAATCTCACCTCAACAGGGAAACCTGGTAGCAAGACGTACTGAAGCTATTGGTCTGTTTATGACCTTATCTGATCCTGACTTAAAATTGAGCTTGAGTAATTCCTTGCTTTTAAAAAAGCTTCATTTCAAAAAGAGATGTGGTAAAAAGACATGATGGCTTTCTGTAAGCTGCCTCTCTTGCCATGTTAAATTCTGCAGGGTTTTGCTGAGAATAATCGTGGTGAAATGTTTGTTTGTTTGTTTTGGTGCCTTCAAGCTGACTCCAATTTATGATGACCCTTTTATAGGGTTTTCTTGGCAAGGTTTATTCTGAAGAGGTTTCTCATTGTATTCTTTGTAGGCTAAAAGAGTATAACTTGCCCAAGATCATCCAGTGGGTTTCCACAGCCATGTGGATATTTGAACTCTAGTCTCCCAGAATCTAACTCCAATGCTCAAACCACAACACCAGGCTGGGTCTCTGAAATGGGCCTAAAGGATGATAAAAATGAGTAGCCTAACAACCACAGTGCTGAAGGACTTATTAATACAAGTTGATTTAGACTTGGACCTGCATATTTGTCTACATGTTCTAGCTTGAGCATCAGATGAAGTCCAAGAACAGGGTTAGATTCTCTATGCAGAAAAGGACATGTGAATGATTTGTTAATCTTCTATTAGCCTCAGACTTGGAAGTCTTTGAAAACATAAATCTAAATCTCAGTTGGTTATCCCAACTAGAATAGACCCATTGAATCAGGGAGATGTACATAATGTGTTCAACTAGACCAGGCCCATTCAGCAATTCAGTCAATGAGCAGATTCTAGTTGGGAATAGCAATTGGATTTAGGCTATAATTCACATTTTATTGCTGGCTGGCTTGAGTGGAGGTTGATTAATTGTTATCTGTGTTGAAGACAATTTCCTTTTTATTTGTTTCCCAACAGGTTTTTTACCCCAAGGAAAACTTCAGCCATCCTTATTGCTTGAATCTATTGTGTGATCAGGTGAGAATTGGTGTGTAAAAGAATGTGTGTGTATGTGTGCACATAAATACACACACACACACACATAGTACAGAGATAGTCACTTTCTTCCCTTCTTTATCCATTAGTCTCTCCACTAAAGATCTTTTCTTTCTTTCTACCTCACCTCTCTGTGTTTTCATGTCCTGTCTTTTCCAAAGTATGCACCTGCTTTCTGCTTTGAATCTACAGCTTCAAAGCTTTCCTTCTTGACATTTTCAATATGAAGTATGTGAGCCTAACAGAAGTCAGTCTTCCTTTTCCAGATCATCACAGACACTTACTCAGAGTCTTGCATTCGGATCTCCAGAGAGGAGAGGCGTAAGATGAAAGATCTGTTAGGTAAGCAACTAGTTCCCTCTCTTAATTCACTCTAGCCTGTCCATTTCCCCCTCCCCGCAAAATGTGGAGGTATGTGGCTTCTCTCTGGAAGTAAAGGATCCTTTGGGTGGATCTGTCACAATTATGCATTATGCATTGAGATGAACGGATTGTTATGTTTACATAATATACCTGTCTGTGTTCTGTCACTGTACAATGAATCCATCACACAAGTCTCTAATGTCTTCCTGGGCTTCACAGATGTCATTCCCATGGTGTTAGAGTAGGCCTGCTAAATGCACATGCTTCCCCCCAACCCCCAAATCTTTATTCAGGTTGCTACAAGGAGGGAGAATTTAACTTCTTTGCCACCTTGTCTTCTTTGTCCTCCTCTCCCCCTCCTCCTCCTGACTATTTTTATATTCTGGGACTCAAGCCAGCCTTTCTTGAGTCCTTCTAGTGATCTTGAGCACCACTGGCTTAAGGGCAAGCTTAAAGTCTTGCTCCTCTCTCCATCCCAGTGTTCATGCTCATGCTCATGAAGGTAGATGTGAAGTTAAAGTTCCCCTATCCCAATTTCCAACAAGCACCTCTTTGAAAAACTCAGAAAGATTTCCAAGTACCAAAAGATCACCTCTGTGATAAAATTCCAGCAGAATAACCCATTCACAGACTTCATAACAGAAAAAGAATGGAGGGCCAATAGTCTAAAAAAGAACTCTGTGAGTATATGAATTCTTTTTGTCTTCAGAAGGTCAAGTTCCTGCTCATAGAATTTTAATTTCTCTGTTGAAACATTTTAACTGGTTGACATTGTTTGCCTTAGGCATCAAATTCAGATTCAGGCCCTTCTCCAACAGAGTAAAAGCAGCTTGACTCTATAAGCAGTAAAATCAAGCCATATCCTGTCTCCACTGATGATTCCACCTCCCACCTTTGCATCCCTGATAGCGGAGTTCAAGGTGGGCATGGATGCCAGCTCAATTCCAGAAGACGGGATAAAGAAGAGGATTGTGGTGGCTGCACGAGATAACTGGGCCAACTATTTCTCTCGCCTTTTCCCTGTTAAGGTAAAGCCAGACTTGCCATTATTTGAAAGAAGGGAGGGGGAATCTCTTGGGCTGTTGTACTTGTGACTGGGGTGAATTCTCCGTCTTAATCCCTTTAGCTTTTGCCAGCAGCCCTGACAGCAGCCACTTCAAAACTGGTGCCAGCCCCTCCCTGTGTTTCTCCTTGGTTAAAAGTATAAGATATAAAGCTTGGGAATCAAATCATGCCTCATTAGTGAACTAATTCTGCACTCCTAGGCCCTTTCCGCACGTGGGAAAGGAACCGTGCAGAAACGCTACTCACCGGACTTGTTCAGCGTCCGGTCGAGTCCGTCGGGATGAGGAGCAGTGCGAGCTCGTCGCTCCGCACTGCTCCGGCGTCCAAAATGGCAGCTTCCGGTTGGTGGAGGCTCTCCACCAACCGGAGAAGCTCACCAGCCGAAAGCCCGCCCCTGGCAGATCTGCAGGCATGCATTAGTGCACGCCTGCAAATCTGCACCGGAGCGCAGCGATGGAGCAACACGGAGTTGCGCGCTCCGTGCTTTTTAAAAACCTCTAAAAAGAGGTTTTTAAAAAGCACGCTGCACGACCAGTTCTGGTCACTTCGGAGCGGGCTGAGGTGCGAAACTACAAAAAGTAGTCCGCCCCAGTCCATTCCACGGTGCAGAAGACCTCCGTCGGAGGTCACTCTGCACCGTTTTAATAGCCCGGTGCGGAAAGGGCCTTAGACAAGCTGGTCTTCTCTTAGCCTCCTACATGCAAGAAATTAGAGCAGAGGAGAAGAGTAGGCTAAAACATTTTGCTTCCTGAAGCAAAGGAAAAGATAGTGACCCAGCAGTGCAGCTGTCATCTGAAAAAAGAAGCAAGAAGGAATAACCCATTAGGGTGTACAAAAGAAATGTGAAACCAGAGAAATTACAATGTACAAAGAGGGAAAAGTGGGTAGTTGAGAGACAAGGTACAAAGAAAGTTGAGAGATAAGGATGTGGGGAGTGCTGTAAAGTACAAAGAAAGGTGAGAGCTCAGAAATTGATGTGCCGAGAGAAAGAGAAAGTAGCAGACCTGATGGTACAATTAGAAAGAGGGCTCAGATAAAGATGGGAAGAAGAGAGAAGTGAGAATAGCTGAGATACACAATGTCACATGTAGTTGGGTGTGAAGAGAAAGAGAGGTGAAGAATGAGAGTGCAAACAATTATCTCAGACAGGTAACAAAGAAACAGCTAAAAGCATGCACGCACGCGCGTGTGCGCACACACAGACAACCCTGCAAATACAAAGAACGTTTTCTGCACCAAACACCATGAAGGAAAATACTAGCCTACCTCACGTTGTTGATTACTAAGGATTACTGAGATAATGCTTGTGAAGTCCTCACAGTACTTGAAATGTTCTGTTCAAGTGTTAGATGGTACTACTACTACTACTACTACCACCATTATTATTACTATTACTACTACTACTATTATTATTATTATTATTATTATTATTATTATTATTATTATTATTATTATTATAGCAAACCTGATAAGATTAAAATAGGGCTTCAGGATGACCAACCCCACTCTAAAAGTCTCTCATACTACTTCTGTAGAAATGCCTTGTCATCTCTGCACTTAAAAGTGCCCCTCATGCCTTAGCAACCAGGAAAGAAGCATTTTGTTGGCCTTTCTTTATGAGAGACTCTTTATTACAGGGAGAAAGTGGGAGTGATGTCCAGATTCTGGGTGTTTCTCATCGAGGGTTTCAGCTGCTGAAGAGAGCAAAAGAAGTCAGCTTCAGTCCTGAACATCTAAAGATCCTCTGCAGCTACAGGTAGGAGGCAACAAAATCCAACGCAAAGAGGAAAACAGTGGTTCTGTCTGGTTTCATGAGGGCTGGCATTATCTCTGTGGAAGTAGCCTGCCACACACTGAACCAGATTTTTCCTGCCTGATGCACAAAGCACTGACCACTGTATAAGCAAACACTGGCTGCAGGTTCAGCAGGCTTGGGTGCTCATGGCGTTATTTCAGCTAGCCCAATATGCTGTGTCCCTGTATCATTTGGAAAGTCAGTATCCTTTGTCCTCCTGCTTCCCCCCTTCTCCTTGGGTATCACGGATTGACACATTTAGATGCGAGGTCATGGGTGGTTTAGAGTTGCCATAATTCCCTTAATGATTCAGTGCATGGGTTTGATTCTATTCTCCATAGCTGGAGCTGAGAGGAAAGCACTACCCACTCAGGTTGGCCAGTGACCTTATCTGTTGGGCTTTCTTTCTTGCATTCACTTCTCACATTAAGGCATTTGTATACCACCCTCCATAACATTTATCTCATAGCAGTTTACACTGAAAATGAAAACAAACAATTAAAAAGTAAAAATTGGTAAACAAGGAACAGAATGAAATTATCTCTTTAAAAACAGCAGGTTGAAAAACTGATTTTCCAGAGTTTAATATGCATAGTCATATCATTTAGATTGTTTCTCTCGGTCCCGCCACCACCTCAGGTTCACCTGGGGAGGATACGGGAAAGAGTCTTCTCAGTGGCTGCTCCCACCCTGTGGAACAGTCTTCCATGGGAGGCTAGGCTGGCCCCCTCCCTGATTTCCTTTTGTAGGCAAAGATTTATTTTTAGGCAGGCCTTTAATGGGTGAGCAGAAGAGCTTTTACTCATTTATTAGCTGTTTTTAAAATTTATTGTAAGTTTTATATTTATATTTATTATATTTATATTTTAATATTTTAATTGTTTACATGCTTTCAATGTTGTTGTTTTTTTAACCTTTTAGAAGCTGCCTTGGGTCCCACCTTGGGAAAAAAGGCAGCATATAAATTCAGTGTATTTCAATGTGCTTTCAAAATGTTTTTATTGTTGTATTGTTTCCATTGTTTTTATTCATTCATTGCCTCGGGAGCCCTTGTGGGCTTGGAGACAATACAGAAATATTAATTAAGATTTTGATTTTTCTCTTAGAGATACAGCTTGGCACAGCTGGATTTTTTCCACTGGCACTATTAGCTCTGAAAGCACTTTTTCTCCCTCTCTCTTTCTCTCTTTCTTCCTCTCTGTTTATAGCACTCTGTGGTCTGGAATGCACTGGTGGTTCTGTGTGAGGCTAACAGATGGATGCCCTGGTTCTGAACAGAAGGCATATTAGATGGCCTTTCCATTCCTTCTTTTGATTCTCTGCATCTTCTCTATCTCCCTCTTCCAGTTACTTTAGCACTTTTTGGGTTTGTTATTATATAAGCACCAGCCTTGGGTTTCTTTTGAAGGCTCAGGCTTGATTGCAAGGTGAGGAAGATCCTAATGGCTGCAGTGACAATGAGCTAAGCCATGTAGAAAGACCAGGCATGACTTATCTTCTTTGGATTTGGCAGTTATGCAGATGTGCTGTCTTTAGAGCTGATGGGTCGGGACATCCTTCAGTTCTCTCTGAAGAGTGAGCAGCTCATCTTTCATTCTCCAAAGGCCTGCCAGATTAAAGCCATGGTGGAACTCTTCCTCCATGAACTGAAGCAGGTAAGGGGAAGCCCTGTGTGCTGTTGGCCCCTGACACCAAGATGTTACCATTCTTGACTAAAGTAAAATATAGGATGGAGATCCAAAATAATTACAACCACTTAACCGTGCTTTCTCTCACTTTCCCTTGCCCTTAAAAGGAGTCCAAGTACGTTGTTGCTCTCCGCAGCTATGTAACAGATGACAAGAGCCTCTTAAACTTCAAGCAAGGCGACTTCATCCGGATAATGCCCATGGAGGGCCTAGAGCCAGGTAATGGGAGTCTGGCCATGAAAGTCCTTGTTATGGTTAAAACGTTCCTTTCATGGTCATGGAGACCTTAATGATAAGTAATTTGTCTAGAGACACACTGCTTAATTGGTTAGAGCAGTGGTTCTTAATCTTTTCTTTACCTGGGACCCTCTATAAATATAATTTATTGCCAGGGATCCCCAAGACTTAAATCAAGAGTTAAATTTAGATTTATATTTAACTATTCAAATATTTATTTATTAATTAAAGGCTTCTGGAGACTAGGATTCAAATCTCCACTGAAAATCTCATTCTTAAAGAGAATCAACTTGACTGAAGTCCTTGGAATTTGTTTATCCTAAATTTTGTTGGCTGGTTTCCGTATAATAGACAGAAACACCTCTGATACAACTGTCACTGCAAATTCAGAAGGAAGTCAGGCTCGTCCTTCCAAGAAAATATGCAAATCTTACTTTTTTTTCCTTTTTTGATAAATCAACAAGTGCCTAGCTGTTGTTCTACATATATGTATGGGTGTGTGAACACACCCTAAGTAAATCCAGCTGCATGACATAAGTAGCAACTAGATCCTGAAAGGGAAGCTTTGTTTGTTCTTCATCCAATATTCTTAATGCCTGAGTTTGAGCCTCTTCGCTTACAGGCTGGCAGTTTGGTTCCTTTGGCGGTCGCTCTGGCCTTTTCCCTTCCAGCATGGTGCAGGTTGTGGCAGCTCCTGATTACCTCAGCCTCCATATGAACCGCCAGGAAGAGGCCAGGAAGAGCCTAAGGAGAAGCACACAGGAGACAGTCATTAGCAAGGAGGTAAGGCCAACCTGGGACAATGCAAATCAATTCTTCAGTAGCTTTCATGGGAGCACGTCTGGATACATAGAACAGCACATGGATCTCAGAGATCCACGTGCAAAGGAGGGGCTCCAAAGAGGTCAAAGATATATCAGAAGATAGCTGCTGAACTAAATCACAGAAGAGGGGAGAAAATGGGTTTTCTTTATTGTTTACAAATTTGCAGGCCTGTGACGGAGACAGCAGTGTATGGGAATGGGAAACTGTCAAAGGGACATGGGTACTGCATGTCCTTCTGCTGCAAACATTTATTCTTCTGAAGTTTGTTTTCATGTCTCTTCAGAACTCTGCACCTCCCACAGCATCAGAGATCGGTAGCACTGACACAGCTAGTCCTGATGCTTGCCACTACACTATGGCGGAGTTTGCTGCAGCCCACTTCAGGGAAGCCCAGCCCAAGTGAGTAAAGCACAACAGAGACTCTAAAACACTATGGCATTAGTGAGCCACTATTATAGTTTGCTTGCTCCCTGTTGCCGCTGCATTTTCTTACTTTGTCACCATCATACAGGAGGCTTCTCTGTGTGATGATTTTAACTTGAAGCGTCTATTTTATGCAGACTCCCAGACAATCCGTTATCTGAGGATGTCAGTCTACTGTGAACTAATCCATGCTATTAGAGCATCCCCATCACAAAACAGTCACCTGAGGAAACGGACTCTCTTTTACAAAAAGGTCCTATGGGGTTTTCCAAGCACATTTTTTTAATGGAAAGATGGGGTGAAAATATTAATAAATCAATAATACCTCACTGTGCTGTGACAGGTTTAAGAAAATGCCTCTTCAACTTCCTGTATATTATCTTGGCCCACTTTCCTCACTGGAGCTGTAGGATAGGGGCTTCCTAAGGAGGGAATGCAGTTTGGCAACATTTTGATCTCTGGATTCCCACATGTTTCTGGGCATAGGTGCTCCTTTCAGCCTTTTCTATATTACACTTTTGGAATAAGATGTGGGGTTGATTCACCCATATGTTTGTCTATTTACTAAAAAGACTTACATTTGTTTAAAACTTTACCACAGTCTTAAGGTGTTTTGGTTGTTAGTTATTGCTGTGGCGCATGACCTCACTAAACAACAGATGAAGAAAGAAGAATTACATTAACTGAAAAAATTACATTTTTTTTTTTAAATGAAGCCACTCAGTGCAGCCTCATGCTCTGTAACTAAGTGATTTGTGCACATGGGAGAACAGAGAGAACAAAGAACATAGACTTGGTCTAGTCAGCAACACTTGACTGAGGTGACCACAGTGGGAGGAGGTGGAGGATTGTCAGCATCATCAGTGAAGGAAAGGAGAAAAGAAGGGACATGGAGACTAGAAATGTGTGAGCAGCTGGTCTCCCCCCTCCAGCTTTTTCTCTTGGGAGAAGAGGAGAGTGGCAAGGAAAGAAAACACTGTGTGAACTCAGGATAAAATGAAATGGCAATAGTTCCTCATTATGACACTGGCCATTTCCGCACTAGCCTGTTATAGCGCTATTATTCCACTTTCAATATCTTAGAGAATCATGGGGTTTGCAAACCCCAGGATTCCATAGGATGTTGAAAGTAGAATAATAGCACTATAACAGTCTAGTGTGGAAAAGGCCACTATTACATAAAGAGTTTTACGACACAGCAAAGGCAAAAATTAAAGACCTAATGCTTTAAAGCATGTGCATTTAACTTCTGCCCAATCGTAGAATATAAGGTGTACTCTCATGGTTTCTTTTACAACTACTGGGTGTAACTAATTTGTAATAAATGCTTTTAAACAGTTTATAACTAATTTTGCGCAGCAATAATGATCGATGCAATGAACATTATCAAAATTTCTCTTCAGGTATTCTTCACTAAAGATTAAATAAAACAAAGAAGGATGGGGGTTGTACTAATATTCTGTTCTGTACACATGCCTTGTAAGCCACAATAGGATTGCCGGAGTGAAAACTGGAGGGGGCTTCTTTATCAGTAACAGTTTTTGGGAAGTGGGGGAATTTCAGCAAGTGTTGCTTGTTACCTGGCTGCATGACAAGCAACGCCTGCTTTAATTCTCTCCTTTTCACAAACATTAAAGGTAAAGGAGCCCTCTTCAGCTTTCACTCTGGCAACGCAGTCACTAATGTTTCAGAATGTTTAGGTCTGCGAATGGTATGAGTTTGCAATATTATTCCTGGGCTTTTGAAACAAGGGCCATTTCCGCACGCGTCTGTTATAGCGCGATGATTCCACTTTCAACCTCCTATGGAATCCTGGGGTTTGCAGTTTCGGGAGGGGCCAGCCGGCCCCTCCCGAAACTGCAAACCCCAGGATTCCATAGGAGGTTGAAAGTGGAATCATCGCGCTACAACAGACGCGTGCGGAAATGGCCAAGAAGTGTGGTTCCCCACACATATACACACACATGGGAAAACACTGAAGAGGACATACAGCTGATAAAGAAAATGACAGAGCTTGGAGAAATATTTTTAAAAGTAACTAGTTACAGCTAGTTCCAAGCCCCCCCCCCGCGCAAATATTTTCTTACCGTTATAGTTGAGATTTCAAAAGAAGAAAATGAAGAAATACTTCTTAAAATAAAACAAGTTATTTTTTGTTCTATTAACAAATCTGAATGCTACGAGCTCCTAATCTGTGGTGTTTCATAATACACTCTCTTCCTGCCCACCTCATCATTGTTTCAATATTCCTGGGAGAACATGAGGCAAAGCATTAGCCACCACTTGGACATACAATATTCTTCTTTCACTGTTTAATGAGGCCACACCCTGTACCTCTAAACATAACTAAAAGTTTACACTTGCACCTTAGAGAGAGGGATATTATTCCTAGTTAAGTTACTGTAATAATGTAATTTCAACTTGCATTGTTAGAAAAAGGAACTGATTACTGGAAACTATTTATTCATAACTAGTTTTGTCCAAGCTCTGGGAAAAATAAAAAGGTAAGAGTACTTCTAGAACCTTCTTTCCTGTGCAGATAACCTGAAGGACATGCAAATAAGGGATTTTCACAAGCGGCCCTCTGTCAAAATGTCAGCCAAGTACTCATTTATGTCTTTGGAAGCCTTAATGGAAGCAGCTCTCCCATCAGCAACAGAGATTATGTCAGCCACATAAGACATCCTCCCAATATCTCTGCTGAAGAAGAAGAAATCCTTTTACGTTTGTACCCAGGAGGCTTGGATCAGAATGTGGAAGATGGCAACTGGCAGTCAATTGGGAAGTCACTTGTTATGCGATCAGCCATCATACAATGAAACCATGATGCAAATTTCACAGCTTCTGATGTCTAACACTTGTGAGACTCCACCTGACAATTAGAATTACAGCTGGGAAGGATACATCTGAACTGTGCTCGAAAGGATGCAACCAGATGGGCACCTTCTTCAGTCTTTAGAAATGTAGTTCAGTACTTTGGTTTGGGAACATCTGCCAAGAATGCCTCTTTACATGGCCTCAAAACATTCACTCGCTGCTTTGAACACAGCACTGGGTTTGTTTGCATGAAATTCAATATGATGCACAGAGGTGTGGTGAGAATCTGGAAAATGTCTTACTGACATAATTTTATATGTGACACTCTCTTGATAGGATATGAGAAAGAACTGATGTGTGCAAAATTACCCTTTCATTATAGCAAGGAATCCTATGGCTTCCTTTTCCCCCCCATGTTGAGTTCCTGCTCGCCCCATGAGTGTATTCTTTCAACACAGAAGTCTATATCTTTAATCTGATGCAATTCACCTAATGTGTTGTGCTTCATTTTACATGAATTCTCCAACAAATCTGATTCTCAAATTCTCAAACAAATTTGGTTTTCTTACTTTCCAAATTCCCCTTCTTTTCCTCAATTGGCTTGGTGACATCACTCTTGACACTTTATAACAAGTTCAGGATCTCCTTTGGTTTGCTGGAAGCATCTAAATTTAAATAAATTAGTTTGATTTAGTTTACTTAGATTTGCTATTATCATATTTATATAGATAGCATTTTCTCTAATTCTTGTATATTCCAAAACAGATGTTAATAAAAAGTATAGAATTTGTAGAATTTGTGTTGCTGTTACTGTGGCTCGTACTGAGGGTTTAGAGAGCTAAGATAGGAAAGATGTTGTTACATGATTTGCAGTCTAGGGGCACAGGTGGGAGCAGTGCCTAGGAGTGGAGTGCTTTCTATAAGCTCTGGCTTGTATACCAGCTGCATACAAGCTGGTGCTATCAGACTTTGCCGTGGTTACTCATGCTCTGATGGTTATCCAAGCTATATTCCCATGCCAGTTGGATTACCACAATGCTCTATATGTGGGGCAGCCTCTGAAGGCAGACCAAAAGGTGTAAAACATCTGGATGCTAGTGGGGACCAGAAAATCTGAACACACAATTCCAGTCTTGTGTCAGTGGCATTGGCTACCAGTTTATTTCCAGGACAGTTCAAAATGCTGGTGTTAACTTTTGAAACCCTTAAAAGCATGGGACCCAAAGACCACTCCCACCCCTACATAGTCCTGTGTACATGTTAAGATCTACTGGAGGGGTCTCTCTTGATTGGCTGCTGCTCACAGTGGTGAGATTGATGTGCACCAGAAATAGCACCTTCCTTCTGGTGGCCTTGAGTTCTTAGAACTCCTTTCCAATAGACGTTGCCCTTTCTTTCTAGCCTTTAGGTGGGTTTTCATGACCTTCCTCTTCAAGGTTGCCTTGATAGCTACCATAGCATATACCAACAGAACAACTTTACAAAGCAATTCCAGATATCTGTTCTGATGTGGTCACCTTTAAACTGCATTTCATCTCTCGCTTCTCTCACACAACACTAAGGCTCTTTTTCTTTTTTCACTTACAAGTAAATGCCTGGGCCCTCAATAGTGTTTCCGAGTTTTAAAAATAGATGTAAGGAACAGTCAAAGGTCATGACATGCAGGGTTGACAGTCAAGGAACTAACTTTCTGACAAATGTACGTTTTACCTAAATTGCTAATGAAAGTATTGATTTCAGTTAACTTAGTCATATGTTTCTTTGTAAAGTTAACATATTGTCCACCTTCATAACTTAAATGATGCTCACATTTCTGTCTTCATGAAGGCCCCATCCTACCCCACCCAATATGGCATCTTCTTCAGTATACGTAAAGGAAAAAGCTTTCCAACCTTCAGATAAGGACAGCCCTTATAATAAGGGACAGCTGGCAACTCTAGCCCCAGTCTGGATTGGGACCCCTGTGTTGGTAGGGAAGGCTTGAATGTTTCTCTCTGCAGCTTTTTTAAGCCTGAATTCAATTGTTAAGTCCCAACTGGAATAGATTCTTTGAATTAATGGAACATACATTGAGTCCTAGCTCATCAAGTTCCCATTTATTCAATGAGTTTACTTTTGGTGAGACAAACAACTGGATTCAGATGATTCCTTTCAAGTTGTGCTTACACACACATACATACACACACTATATATGGGAGTTAGATAAACAGGAAAAAATCACTTGGTGCCAATGTGAGCTGCTTTTTTAAACAAAAAACCCTGAGCATTTAGGGATGGAGGAAAGGCTAAAACCTTGTGCAATGGTTCTTACTCAGATCAGAAGTCCAAGTGCTCTCTTGAAAAAGAAAAGAAGGCTCAGGTACATGCTAGATATTTAGCTTAACCTGCAGTGTAGCCCTTAAGAGAGCAAGATTTGTGGCACTTTGCGTAATCACACTCAAGAAATTTCTGTCAGGTTCTTACAAGTTTTTAAAAAATTAGACATGAATTTTACTACTTAAAAGGAATGGATGGGCCATTAAGATAAGAAGAGGGACAAATGTTTTGCAAGAGATCTTAATTTAAACTTGACCACATCTTGAGTATGTGTTGGTTAGACAAGGGGGGAGGGTTAGGAATTCCTTTGGTATTCTAGGTTGACACTAAGGGACACTTTTAAATAACATTCATATGTTCTGATTTGTCTGCTTTCCTTGGCCATTCTCCAAGAATGCACCTTGGACTTATTCATCAAAACTGGATCAAGAGATGAGTCCTCCCCACTCTATTTGACCCTCCACCTCCAGGAGAAAACTCTGAGATAGCTATAATATCAGCGTTATGGAACCCTCAACGGAAGAGTGTTAATTGACGTACCTCTTCATACAAGGGCTATTTTTCAAGTCAAATTTTAAAGTAGCTTATGTATTAAACATTGTGAGTGGTTTAGGTGGAAATGGTCAACAAAACCTTAAGCCCACTGCTATTTCTCTCTATTTTTTTATTACTGTCTTGCAGGTGACTGGTAGTCCATAGCCTGCCATTTAAAAGTCACTCTTATGAAAATAGGAAATTGCATTATGCCAGGCCAGATAATCTGTTCATCTCACCCAGCATTGTCCACACCAAGAGAGGGAGGAATGGGTGACTCTCCAGATGTTGTCAGACTCCAATCTGCCCTAGCCAGCACCGCCACTAGTCAGGGATGGTGGGAAATGTAGTCCACAAACGTTTGGAGGGTGGCCATATGCTCTACGCTCTAGGTCTATACTGATTGGCCACAATAGACTGGGGTCGCAGAGAGAGATCTTTTCACATCAGACTGTTCTTGATTAATTTTCTGGATAACTTTCTAACTTTCTCTTTCTACTAGGCTGGGTTCGATGAGTGCTGAGCAGAAGGACCCAGCTCTCCTGGTTCAGCATGCTGAGGTAAATCAGAGGAAGGGCATCATCTCTGTACACTGCCTTCCTCTTCTCATCTCCCTTTGGGACATGAATTGTGGAAAGACATCTGGGACTAATTCTTAAGAGCAGGAAGTGGGGAATCCTTGCCCTGTCAGTGCTGGATCTACCATTAGGCAGAGTGAGGCAGTTGCTATAGGTGGCAGATGTTAGAAGATGGCAGCACAGTGTTAGAGGAGAGAGTTGTGCTGCAAAGAGGCTATTGTGCAACTCCCTAAATTAGCCTGTGGACTTTGGATGTGATGGAGGATGCTCTTCCATCACCGGTGCAGGACAGTTGGCTTTTAGATAAGTATGGTTGCTGATACTGTTGTTATTGTGGTATGCCTCCAAGACAACTCTGGCTTATGACAAGCTTCTCATAGATTTATTCAGAGGAAGTTGGCTACTGCCTTCCTCTAAGACTGAGCGAACGGATGAGGAATGGAGAGTTGTGCTATCTCGTCTTGGGTTGGCCCTGATTCCTGTTGTGTTAGTAAAACTCCCATCGCCCTTTACCATTAACCACGTTGGTTGGAGCTCTAAGCAACTGAAGTTCAAAATGTCAGGACGGCCAGAAGTTAGCTTTGCTGCTGGGCTGCTTCGGTTGATTCATCAGCGTATGTGCATCTGTTTCAACCAGACCCACCTTCAACTTGGGCTGAGGGTGAAGGGTTTTCTTTTTCTCCCCGTGCCCTCCTGGATTCTGCTTCCTCTTGTTGACTCCTTGTATTCTGACCTCACAGGTACCAATCCAGGAATCACTCCTGTTCTACTCTGATGGCGAGATGACTGACCTGGCTACGAAATCTTTTATGAGTAGGTGATGCCGGCTGCTCCTTTGGACCAACCAGTAGGGATGTGATGGGGACTGTGTCTGAGAACTGGCAGATACAAACCTCCACCAACATACATTCCACAGCCATTGAGGTAGAGGCTGCTCCTCTCCTCCCAGCAACTTTGTGAGTTGTCCAACAGCAGCCAAGGGCCTTCCAGGAGAGCAGCTCCATCCCCTTGGCCAACAATCCTCTAGGGAAGTGCATCTTGGAGTGTTCCAGCTGGCCTCGTACAGCCTCGTGCAATGTATCTGCACTACTTTTATGGCAGGGTAGCTGGAATGTGTTCAGGTAACCTTGGTGGCCAAGGGGGAGACAGCTGCATCCAAGAGCACCTCCTCCTTCCATGGCTGCTGTGCACCAGGGGCCTGGAGCATTCTGCAAGGGGTAAAGGATACCTTTCTCCAATGGTTCTGAAAGTGCACCCTGTTACGCCAGCATCTATCACCCAATGTGATCCTGGCCTATACGCCAGAGCCTTGAGGAAGACCTGACTTACCCAGTTCAGGGGAGAGGCTGAAGTGGCTTTCTGCTTCTTCTTCCGATGAACCCACGAATATCCAGGTATTTGCCTCTTGCGTTAGTAGTATTGGAGAAAACAGAGGTAACTCTTTTTGTCTCTTCCCTATTCCCAGTGAGGATTCGACTGAGTGTGTTCCATTTCTAGCCCGGATTAATGCTCTCTCCTTGTTTTGCAGCTCTAATGAGGTTCATGGGAGATGCGCCAGGCATCAAGAGCCAAAATGAGGTTGATTACATCTATGAAATCCTCCAGGTTTGTGGTTCTTTCAGTGATGGATGTGAGAAGGGCCAACTTTTTGTTGACAGTCCCTCTGAAATGAAACTGAACTCCTGAAAGGGTGGCTGGTTGATTATGAGGGTTTTTTCTACCCACTTTCTCAATCCATATAGGGAAAGCGTGAGGAGAGTGTAGTGTACAGGTTGCTTGTGGCCCTTAGGCCACCCAGGGTCCATTTTTTTCATTAAAAGAAGTAAAAAAATATTTTTTTTATCCCCAAGTGCCCCCACAGAGCCTCAGAGGGCCATTCTTTGCAGGGCGTACAGCCTTTGGAAGTTTCCTAGGGGAGCAGTGCAGTGGCACACTCCTGAAATAGGTGATTCAGGGGGGAAGCATTATTTTAAAGCAATCCATGAATAAAACCATTTAAAACACACACACACAGAGAGAAAACACAGAAAGAAAAGTAGTCAAGAAGGCATTAAAAGGAAGAAAATGGAGAGAGCAACTGCCAAATTCACAAAAGTGGTGTTTTACTGAGCCCAGTGCATCTGAAAAACGAATTCTTTTCAGTACTGCTGTTCAGCAAGTTCAGGCTTGGGATACAGTGGTCTTACACCACACACCCAACAGAGGCGGCAGTGAGCATTACTCACTTTTTCCCAAATTTATGGTTTCGAGGGAAAGGAGCAGCTCCTGCCCATTCTGCTGAGCTGGGTCCTGGAACTTTGCCTGCAAATCCCGCTCTATCTGTAGCTTCCATGTCAGCTGGGAGGGGATCTAGTGCCAGGGCTTAGTCTGAATTTTAAAGGGGCTACCCAAGGTATTTATCCCCCAAAGAGGTTCTACTTTGGAAATCACCTTTAAAGTTCTGACTAAACCCTGGAATAGATTCACCATCCCACTAAGCTGGGAACCATGGGGACAACATTGTATGTTCCACTGATTCTTTTCCAGAGGCACATGGGTCTCCACACTCAGCCTGCCGAAACAAGGTCATCATCTGGCATCAAGAGATCGCTAAAGATGCCAGATTGATCTACCAGGCAAGGAGACCCACGTCCTGGTCACTACCTCAGAGAAGGCCCTTTCCCATGTCCCATTCCCATTTCCACAACAGGTGGATGTGGGACACAGCAAGCCAATTGTGCAAGAGACAGAGGATCTTTTTACCCACTCACAGAATTATCAGGTTAAGAAGTGGCAAACAGGGGACAGGTGGTGAGAGACATTATTCTAAGTTAGTCGTTGTGAATGAACTTGACACATCCCCGATCCCACGAAAGCACAGGAAAACAGAATTAAGCTTTCCTTAAATACCCTAAAGGTACTAAATCCTCTCTGATCTTGGAAGCTAAGCAGGGCCAGCCCTGGTTAGTACTTGGATGGGAGACCACCAATGAATACAAGACACTGTAGGCTCTACTTTCAGAGGAAAGAACTGGCAAAACTGCCTCTGAGTATTCCTTGCCTAAGAAAAAACTATGAAATTCATGGTGTTGCCATAAGTCAACAGGTGACTTCAAGGCACACGCGTGCACACTCACACACACATCTGTGTAAAATAAGATACTGTGAAACTGAGCTCTCTCACATTTTCTCTGCCATGTACAGCTTTGCAAAGAAAAGGAGAATTTGCATGATGAGATTTATTGCCAGGTCATCAAACAAATCACCAGGAACCCCCATCCGTAAGTCCAGCTGTAGGAGGGGATCTGAAACTTAAAGGGGGGGGAGGCAAGGGATGGTTTGGGATAAGTATTTTATAAAGAGGTTTCTGCTAAAAAGGAAACATTGACATTATTCCAAGGAAAATCCATGGAATTGTACCGGCTAACAAGCCCCTTTTAAAAATGTTGGGTCTTTCAGTGTGCAATGAGAGTGGGAGAGTTATACAATTTTGTGCTAACTTAGTTTTTCCATTCTTCTTTGTCTGCTGCAGTTTTTTTACCTGATGGGAATGATCTAAGAAAAGCAAGGATGAGAATAATATTATTGGCCTTGTTGGTGAGGCTCTTGAAATGGAAAGGATAATGAGTTTTAAAGGAGCTGATTATACTTATTATAACTTGTTAGATTTGTCCTACCTTTCCTCTCAAGGCAGGATATACATGGGTGTCTGTTCCAATTTTTATCTAACAACAGCCCAGTAAGATAAATTAGGCTGAGGGATAGTGACTGACCCAGAGTTGTATCTGGATCTTCCTTCATCTTAAGTTTTATCAAGTAGCTACCACACCACACTGATTATCTTTCCTTTCACACTGGACATTTATAGCACTATAATTCTACTTTAACTGCCATGGCTGCATCCTATGGAATTCTGGGATTTGTAGTTTGTAAAAGCACACTAAAGGAGCTCTCTGGCTGAGCTTTCTAAAGATCCGTCTCCAAACTGCAAATCCCAGGATTCTATAGGGTGTTGCCTGGCAGTTCAAATGGAATCACAGCACTATAATTGTGTAGTGTGAAAGGGCCCAAATTCTACGCCAGACACACACATCTCCTCTGGTTTCCTCAGTAGAAATGCCCAAGTGTGTTTCTAATTGTAGCTTCCCCCTTCAAGCTCATTGCGCTTTAAATAAAACATGTACCTTTAGGCAAATTCTCCAGATTCTGTGCTACTCAGCAAGATCCTGGAGTAGCCTTCCCCAGTCGACACCCTTCAGATATGTCTGACTACAGATATCATGCTGGCAGGAAGTGATGAGTAGAACTCTTGTTCAATCGGGTATTGTTGCTGTCCTAAAGCAGATCTTTGGTTTTACAGTTCTCACTTATAGCCAGTAACTCAGGGCCAATCCCATTCTGGTGGTAGGGTGAAGGGGAACACGGATGTGCCCCAGATTTCTAGCTGTTCTTTTTTCCCTTTCCTCTTTCCTCTGTTTGGTTGACTTCCCAACTGTCAGCTCCTCCCCTGATGATCTTCACTGAGAGGGAACTTAAACACAGCGAAAGGAGTTACCCATGTGCAGGGAGGGTCGCTCTTGTGTCTTCCAGCTGCTGTCTCCTGCTTGAGGTTTTACATCTCTCTTGCCTGCCCTCACTCCTACGAATCTCCGACTGCCTCTTACGAGCCCTGAATTCCTTGCCTCTCACGGTCAAGGGCTTTTATGTGATCTCTCTGTGCTATACAGACTTTATGGGCTCCAAGGCAGCAGCTGGCAGCTTTATCTACTTCATGCTTTTTGCTGTTCTTTGGCTGGAAACCTGTTTGTTGCAAACTGAGCAGGTACACAGAGTCCCTTAGTCACAAATAACGTCCCCCCACCCAACTTTGAACTTCATTTCATAGAATCATTCATTTCCCCTTCTTTCTCCCAGTTTTTAGCCCTTGCTCTCTCTTTCTTGTTTTTCTACTTCCGCCAAAAAGAAGTTGTAGTTTATGTAACAGCCCACTTTGGTCCTTGTGTTATGCGCACCCTATGTTTCTCTCTTACCCGGCAGAGACAGAAGCCATCGTGGCTGGCAGCTCCTGAGCCTCTTGACCGGCTACTTCCTCCCTTCCAGCAACCTGATGCCTTACGTCACCAAGTATTTGCAGCAGACCAGCTCCGAAAGCTCCAGCCCCTTCATAGGTACAGGCTTTGGGGCCCTATTTGGGCTTCATTTAGTTCTTCCATTTTCGGGGCCCTATTTGGTAATGATTTAATTCACTGGTTTCAAGTAGTTTTGGAAGATTTTCCCATGGGCAGGAGAGAACCCCCAGTTCTGCCTCACCCCTACACGCTCCTCTCGACTTCCTTCTTCTTTGCCACAAAGCAACAGACAACCAGTATCTTGATACCAAGTGGGTAGAGGCCCGTGACTGTAGGACCCATAAAGGAACAACAGGCTCATGGAGTGCTACATTCTGTTCTTTCTCCTTTGTCTTCCTCAGAAATAGCCCGAACTTGCCAGAGCAACCTGAGAAAAGTGGTTTTGTACGGAGGCCGAAGACGCTTGCCATTCCGTGGAGAGATGGAAGCATTTTTGGTAACCAAGTAGGAGGTGGGAGGTTTGGAGGAGAGGGTCTGGGGGAAGAAGAAACTATTTGAATCTGGAAGGCAGATGCAAGCAGGTCTGTGAAGCATCAACTCTGGGTGAATAGATGTTTGCGAGGACTGCACATGGAAATGGTTTGGAAGGTAAAACAAGATGTATTGTGAGCCAATATTTTTATGGCATGTTTCCCAAACCCAGTGCCCTCTAGATCTGTGGTACCACAACAGTCATCTCCTCCAGACAACATGGCCACTGGCCCAACACGTCTGGAGGGTCCTGGGTTGGGAGAGGCTTTTAAATTGCACACTGATTGGGAGTGAAGTGGGGCTGAGAGTCTGTGAAGCAGAATGATAAATCACAAGTGGAGTGAGAATAGGAAATGTTTGCTGTGAGGTACCTTGCCTGTGTTTCTTTGGGATAAGGGATGGTGCTGCATTGGAGGGGGAGGAGATCTAACAACAACAACAGCAACAAATTTTATTTGTTGCCCACCTCTCCCCAGGGCTCAAGGTGGGATACAGCATAGATACAACTAAAGACAAATTATGGTTAAAATATATTAAAACACAAACCATTTAAAATACAAATATACCATAATTAAAATATATCATAATTAAAAATACAATTAAAAGTACAGTTAAAAATAGACTATGGATAGGCCTGCCAGAAGAGAGAGATCTTTAGAACTTTTTTGAATTCAGACACCATATTTTGCTGTTGAGTCTCTTCCAGCAGGCCATTCCACAGTCTGGGGCAGGCAACAAGAAGGTCCTCTGGGTGACTGTTGCCAATTTAGTCCTGGCCAGTTTAGGTAAACGACTCCCAGAGGACCTGAGTGTTTGTGGTGGATTGTATGGGAGGAGGCGATCCTATAGGTAATTTGGACCGAAACTGTGTAAGGGCTTTAAAGGTAATAACCAACACTTTGTCTGGAAGCTAATTGGCAGCCAGTGGAATGATTTTAATATCAGTGTGATATGTACACACCTCATTGCACCTGTAATAAGTCTGGCTTCCATATTTTGGACCAGCTGGAGTTTCCAGGTAGCCCAATGTACAGTACATTGCAGAAGTCCAACCAAACTGGTACATGCACTACCATCTTCAGGTTGTCCAGTTCTAGGAAGGGGTGCGGTTGGGTATCCTCCAAAACAGTGTATTGGGATCTTCCCCATTCCTATAGGACTCTGCTGATCCTGATATCACCACCCACAGGCTTTGATCGTTAAGTGTAAACATAATTAATAAACGCAAGTCAGGCAGTTTAAATATTTGCATTTGTTCAAACGTGTTCCTGAGAGATTAACAAAAACTGCAAGAGCATGATTCATGCAGACTTATTTTCACATTTCATTCATTTCAGTGGGAGAGTTCAGAATATCCCAAAATCCTTTTCACTGAAACCAGTGGGATTTCAAAATGCTTAGTATAGTCTGGCTCATGCTTTTGGGGTGATGGTGGAGACAAACAGAACCCCATATTGATTTTTTGTTTCCCCTTGGTAGAAGGGACGGAGCTCACGCCGGATATCAATCAACCTACCTGGAGACCACGGGTATCCCATAAAAATTAAAACTTTCACGGTGAGTTCCTGCTTTAGCACATTTGCCAGCATATTAGAGGAGCAGTGCTGACCATATCTGATACTGGTGGGTTAGCATCCACCCCTTGCATATTCACAATAGCAGCTACCCCGACATCAGTGACAAGACTGATGATCCAGACTGATGGAAAAAGAACAGAAAGTCCCAGCTTTTGTTCTTGTTTTTCCAATTGTATTTTGGAATCCCTATAAGTTTTGTTTATCCCAGAATGTTGTCTGTCAGCTGCAGTACAATCAGAGACTTTGTATATCAGCTCCCAGATGGATTTATTTTAACCCAGTATAAGATCAGAAAGAACAGGAACAAAAGCTGGGGCTTTTCATTCAGTCTGGATCTGCCCTTGGAGTGGGCTACAATGTTTGAAATTGCTGTTTGGATCCAGAGATTCAGTCCTCCATCTCCTGCTGGTGAAGCAGCCTTTTATTTCTGGAGAGGCTCATTCTTGGAGGAGAGACTTCTGCCCAACCACTCTTTTGGTCAACCAGTGGTCAGGCCAAGGATCCTTGCATTATTTAAATGCATGATTTAATTTCCTTAATTAAATTAGATTTCCCTTTCCCCCTTTGGGTTGCAGGTTGCTGCAGATGTATTGAAGGCGATTGGTGAGGAGATGGGGATCACTGAGCCAGACGAGTTTCAGGAATTTGCCATCCTTGCCAACCGAGAAGGTGGTAAGAGTCCCCACAGCAGCAGTGGGCACTGGGCAGGCAGGCACTTTAAATCAGTTTTTGCTGGTATACCAGTTACAGCCCTTCCTTTCTGAAACCTGGGCAGGCAGCTGCCTGGCTGGATGACTCATGAGCTGTGCGGGACTATCAAGGTAACTGAAAGCATAGTTGATGGAATTATTATTCTAACTGAAGCACTAGGTCCTGTAGGTCAGTAGATCCTGATAAGACTAGTGGATTTCATTGTGTCTCAGAAAGCTTGCCTACACTAATAGCTCATGTTGCAGTTTTTGTACAGCATTTTTAAGTCTCCTCATTTAAATTTGTTTAAGCGGGGGGGGGGGCATTTGTTCCATTTCAAAACTGTGACAAATGTGAGTCATCCTTCTTTTATCCTTACCTTCGCTGGCTACTGTAAAATATAACTGAAGTCACTCTGAGACCACTTAGCTGAGGGTGCCGCAAGGTCGAGTGTGGGGTGGAAAGAAAAGCGAGGAAACTATGGGAGAAGACTGTACACATACAGACAGACATACACACACAAGTGAGTTATACTATTGCTCAAAGAAAAAAGGTGCAATTTGAGTCAAAGGCCCGATGACCATAGTAGGTGCCATCAAACATGACCTTAGCATCTGCTGCTTGACATGGAAGAGGAAAGGCAGGACAAAGAAGTTGAGCTCCTATCTGACACTTGTGCAATATAAAGTTCCTTATGTGTACTTACGTGGAGGTCCAACAGGGCATTCAGGTCTGGGAGTGGTGGCGGCGGCCAGACAGGTGATAGCATGGAAGGAGCTTTCAGTTTTGTTCAGAGGACTGGAGCTGCTGCCTGGCTGTTATCAGGCTGTCACTGCACAAGGAATACTGGATACCTCCTTGCACTATGTTATGAAAAGTAACTGCAATAGCCTCAGTCACTAAGAGAATTCTGGCATTTGCTTGGTTGATGAGCAGGGCTGGCTCCAGAAAGTGGTGAGGTTTGCCAGGAACCTAAGACTGTGCATCGTGCATCCAAGAAATTCAGGAAACAGGTTAATGCCCTGCTGTGTCAAGAGGAGGCCTAACTGGGTGGGTGGGGGTGTCTTGGGTGAGGATCCTCTGAAATCTTTGAACTAGTCACTAAAGGACAGTGCAGGGCCATATTTTGTGGGTTTTTTTTTAAGATAGGACTCACTAATGGGGCCAGGATGAAAGACAAGGTGCAAATAGTACCAGTGGACTAATTCAGTTGACGTGAAAAGTCACTGTGTGCAGAAATATCCCAGCGCAGGAGAGTGTAACTTAGGCTAAACTGCGCTAGGAATCAGGCTGCCTTTAGTTTAAGGGAGTGGATTGACTTGAAAGACCTCCCCTTCTCCTCTATCTCCTTGGTTTTGAATAGAGGTGATACTCAAGCATTCAGGATTGTCTCTCTGTCTCCTATGCAGGCAAGGTGGTACGGCTCTTGCACCAGAAGGATTATGTCCAGGACTATTTGCTAGAGGACGGTTTGGTTCAGCTGACTTTTTCCAGAATCACCTGGAAGATATCGCTGCACTTTGAGAATGAGAATTATATAAACCTTCATTACAACCAGGTTAGCTAAATAGGCCATTTGTTCTTGTCCTGTTCAAGGACCCCTGCCCTCATACAAGCCATACAATGAAAGATGGCTTTGCAAAAGGCTGGGGGTGACCTGCACATCACCTGCAAACAGTTGGTTTACATCTCGAACATTTGATTCCCATTCTCATCTGGCTGCTTTTGCTGGGACCTAGTCCTTGATATCCTGTTGTCAAAAGGACATTTTCAGTACATAAACAACCAGAATTTGCAGGAAAAAAGCCTTGAGCTACCTAATATGCAAGATACAGAATGCTGCACAACTAATACCTGCTGAAAAACCTCAGAGAAAGATGCATGTGTTCTTGTGGATTATTCCTAGGTGCTGCAGAATTATATGAAAGGGAAACTACTGTTGCAGTATATCAGTGATTTGGAGCAACAAGTGGGTACCTTAGCTCTGCTTCAACACTGGGCCAGAGGAGTTAGATCAACCCCCTCCATGTAAGTAATTTTCTCCACTTTGGGAGATGCATGTACTCATTTATAGCCTTTGATGACTTGAAGACCAAAATCAGATTCCTGGCAGAGAGCTTTCCTAAAAGTGGCCAGACCTCTCAGGGGAGGGAGAAGAATATGTTTATGAACCCCAGCCATCTTCCAGTGTACTCCCTGATCCCTTGTTTCATGCTCAAGCTGAATATCTCCTTCTAAAACATCCCAAAAGTTATACACACTAGCGTAACCTCTGTTTACACCGGTCCCTATGTCACCATAGGATTCTGCTCCAGGCATTCTTGATCAGGTATTTACTAATTCTTATACCTCTTCTCTTGGAAGGATAAACAATTCAATCTGAGGGTGAAACTAGATGAGACACCACTCATGCAATTCCCACTTATGAGAAAGACTTTTAAAAAGTAAATGCCAGCCATGGGAAGAGGGCTGTTAAAGACTGTGACTTTTGCATAGGCAGGTAAAAGGAGCCTCAGCCCATTGCCTGGTGACAGACAGGTAGGAAGAAAATTAAGCACTCACATGCTTGCTGAAAATAATCCCTGTTAGGAGATCTTAGGGCATGCCTTCAGAACAACAGGCGAAGACAAAAAAAAGGAGTAAATGGCAAGAGAACCTTTTTAAGACCAAAGAATGTGTAGGTGCTGGAGGAAGAGGTGTTGACCAAAACAAACAGGAGGTTTTCTCTAGGCTCTCTCTCTATGCTTACAATAAACATGCAAACAAACTAGCCAGTTAATTAAGCATGCAAAGGTTGCCACTCCCAACCATTAATTCTTTGCAAAAGCAACTTTTTTTTCCCCTTGTCCCCCTGCAATCCCAATCTAGATCAAGGGGCTTGATTTTGCTATTCCTAGAGAAGGAAAACTTCCATTTGCACCAGTGGATGTTTTTCTTCCAATGAAAGCAGCAGGCATGTGCCCCTGATCCAGATTGCAACTGCATCAGGGAAGGGTAATGTAAAATCCTTCGTCCCCCATTCCAGGTTGAGCTCCCCACATCTGTTTATTTTTTAAAAACAACCCACACAAGTGGTAATTGCATTAATAGCATCTTGTTTCTGTTCAGCCTTAGAAAGCAGAGTACTTTCTGTTTAATACTCATGGAGGGAGGGAGCAGGGACAGTATTAGTGGTGCCACATTCTTCTGTGACTGAGTGCTTTTTGAATTTTTTTCTTTGCACGGAGCTCAGCTGCAGTGTATGGTCATACTTTTGTTTCACACTTGCCTAAACAGACAAGAGCTAAGAGGCTACATTCCTAATTCTGTGGCACATCTCCTCAACCCAGAAATCATTCAAGACTTTGTCAGTCGCCATCTGGAACAATGGCAACCCACTGAACCACAGGAGGCAAAAATAAATTTCATTGGTGAGTCCAGCTGGGCTGCAACATCCCAGGAAGCTGATGTGTATGTTGTGCATTTGTGTAGCTGACCTAAATCACCTAGTAACTGAGGAGGATCGTGAACTGAGATCTTCCCATTTCAAGTTTCTCATTCTGTTACATACATTCCCCCCACCCCAGAAGCAAGGCATACAAAACAAGGAAGCCAGGCAAGTTCCTCTCCCCCTTTCTGTCTTATCATGGAGGCTGAAAACTTAAAATCATTCCATCACGTATTTTATGTTTGGCTTGTGCAGTTTTGACACACTATAACTACTGCTACTTCCATCTGTTTTTAGTATTGTTATTACTACTATATCTTTGTATTTCATATATATGTAAGTTCTTGGATTACTTGAGTAAAAAGTAGGCTAAAAGTCATTTCAAAGAAAAATACAGAAGCGACTTCTGCCATAGTATGCAATGTGAATACAAGCTAAAGGAAGCCGTAGATTGCACAAATATTCTACACATTTTGTAAGATGTCATTTTCATAAAAGCTAATGGCTGTAAAATCACTCCCAAGAAACAAACTGAGATGTTATCTTTATTAGTTATTTTTTTGTTAGTAACCTTGTGTTACTTTTGTTTCTTCTTAGCCAAATCCTACTAGGAATAGTTAAAAAGCTAGGTGTGTTTATCCTGGAAAAGAAAAGTTTAAGGGGAGACATAATAGTAGGTTTCGCATATCTGAAAGGATGTAATGTAGAAGAATGAGCAACTTCTTTTTTGTGGCTGCAGAGAATAGGACTAGAATAAATGGCTGAAACCGTGCAGGGAAGAAGACTTGGTCCTAATAGTAGGAGAAACTTCCTAATTTCTTAAGACCATTTGAGGGCTCTTTTCATGGAAACCTTCTAGCAGGAGCCAGATAGCCATCTCTCTAGACACTGTAATTGTGTCCTGCACTGAGCAACAGGCTGGCCAGCATACTTCCAGGATACCACCACTCAGCTGTATTATTAAAAAAGTATATTTCACTTTTTACAGGAAGGGGGAGTTGCTCTTAATTCTCCCCTGTTCCCCAGAGCTTTTAAAGTTCCCTAAAGCTCACAGTTTTTAAGGATGTTTTGTAGCTCTGTGGATGATCATTCAACTTACCTGCATAGAAATGAAACAAGTTAAAGCATAGCTAATCAAAATGGGTTAAAACTGAACTTCTCTCAAATACAGTGGCAATCATTATCAGCTGGTGTGTCTGTAAGGTGGGAACTTGCATATAATAGCAACAAAACAACTAGCAACACCACATGGAACAAATGTCCAACAGTCTTCAAAAACATCACCATCAGCTCTGTGACCCTTGCAGATGAAAGCAGAAACAGGACTCTGCTTTTGCCCTTCTGCGAACTGCAGGGTTGGGGGGGGGGTTGCACCAGCTTTGTTACAATTGCAAAATAATGAAAACATCTGTAGGGGTATACAGCAAAGATCTGACCAGCCGCTGTTATTGTTGAGTAGAGAGTGTTCAAGTCTTGGAGTCATGACAGCACTGGAAATGCCATGGTGTAAAATATTTGTATTTTAGGCACATCTGTTTTAGCAGAGGATTAAAACTCCATATAGCAGTATATATGTAAAATAGTTCACCACATGATAAAGAGTCTGAGCTGTGATAGTTTTATCAGTATGGGTTGATGAGCACTTCCCTCTTTTCTTCTCCTAGAGCATGTAGTCCAATTCCCACTTTTTGGCTACAATGTTTACTCAGTGAAGAGGATCAGTATCGCTGGGTTGCTCATGCCTTGCTTTATTGGAGTTAATCAGGAACAACTCATTGTCATGGACAGGAAGCTCCAGGTATGCAGTGAGCAGAAATGCTGAGAACAAAACTCAGTATTTCTTCCTCAAATTTCACGAAATCCTTAGCAATGGAAAACCATAGAAAAGAGCCTAAATAATAGTTGATATAATTGTGTTTTCCTCTGATCTTCCAAGGATCTCATCTCTGTTTGCATGACACTTTCAGAGGAAAGTTTGATTTTCATTGCCATCAACTTGCCTGTGGCTGGAAACGCTGCTGGATTCCATCATGTTATACCGTCCACATTGTTATTTTTTAAAAAATAAATAACATCAAATTCCAGCAGGACAACTACCCTTTAACAGGTCAGATACTGATATCTCCATCTAGCTCAGCACTTTCCAGCACTACTTCCTCCCAGAAGTGCCATGATAGATTGAGGCCCAACCTAGACAAGATACCATTCATACAATTAACAACTATTCATCTATCTATCTATCATCTATCTCTCTACCTATAAATCTTTTTTTAAAGTAAAGTACAGCAGGTGTGAGAAGCCTGATGAAGACTGGGGAAGGAGCCTTTTTGTCTTTGACCCCTCCACTGCCATGCTGCCATTGTATCGGGGGAGTGCTGTCCTAAAAACCACACGGGGCAATTTGTGTAGAGACCCAGTGACAGGCAAAGGATGAAAAGCTCCTTTTCCCTGTGCCCCAACTGCCTCCAATCCTGTATCTTCTACATTTGCTAAGAATATTAAAATCCACTGAGCTGCAGGGGAAGTGTTGCATCCAGTTGGGTCCCTCATTCACGAGACAGATAGACGTGTATTTTCTAGGAGGTAGCCAGAATGATGTTTGGAGCATTGGACTATGACCCTGGAGTCCAGGATTCAATTGCCTACTTGGCCATGGAAACCCACTGAGTTACTTTGGGTACATCACACACAGCGCAAAAACCCCATGATGGGTTTGCGTTAGGGTTGCCATAAGTCAGAAACAACTTGAAGGCACACAACAACAAAAGCTTAATGCAGGGATAGGAACAGTGCAGTGCTCCAGATGCTGTTTGACTGCAATTTCTACATCCCAGAAGACTGGCTAAGCTGTTTGAAGATTGCTGGTGTTGCAGTCCAACTATTTCGAGACCTAATGTATCTGGTGGGGTGGGCTTTGGTCTGTGAAAACCTATCTCACAGTTCTGCATCCCATCTGCATCTTATGGTGCCACTCTTGATTGTGCTGAATATAGTAGTCAACAAGAAAAAACAGCATGAAAATATTTTGGCTACTCATACATAATAATTGCTATTTAAGTAGGATGGAAGTCCTTATATTCAAATCAGCCTTATTATTTTAATAACATTTTTGTGATGATTAGAATACAGTCAGCCCTCCACATTTGCGGGTTTCACTTTTGCGGACTTGATTATTCACGGATTATTTGCTGTCACCTCTGCTGCCTCCCTATGCCATTTTTATTAGGGACTGCAAGCCTCCTGAGACTGAGAAACTGCAAATGAGTCCTGTAAGTCTCTCTTAAAAATGGTGTGGGGCAGCAGTGGAGGTGGCGGTAAGCCCCACCAGCCACCCACTTCTGCCTTGTGAAGGAACCCTGATGCCTCAAAGGAATCCATCATGGCTTGAATATGGTGATCATAATTTTTTTGTTGTTAAATATGGTTTGAGAGGGCCTAGAATTATTCACTTTTTTTTTTCACTTTCATGGGGGTCCCGTGCTCCTAACCCTAGCAAATGTGGAAGGATGACTGTAATTTCACAAATATTCAACTGATTTTTACCATCGTCATTCCAGCAGCATTATGGGATATTGTTAAATGAAAACCATTGTTTTACCTTTTGAGGGGAGCTCACAGTATGGGACAAAGTACTCAAGACCCCATTCTCTCCAATCAGGCCCACTCCAGATCAGGCGCCACAAACTTGCAATTTATTTATCTATTTATTTTTTTAAGTCCTTTGCGCAGTTAGTAATTATGTGAATAATATCTTGACTAGTTTGGTTCTCAAGAGTAAACTCAGTGCTCTCACGAGTCATAAGCAAGACTATTAGTGTGGCAAAGCCCAACAGTCACCATAGATTCACCAGTGAAATGGAGAGTTTCTGCAGTCTTCTGTCAAGATGCTTATCCTAATGATAGATTCCCTTTTCAATATCCAGAACATTCACTGTTGGATTCCACTGAAGGAGGTGAAGATGATGAGGACCTTACGTCCCCTGGATGATTCTGGAACTCCCGGCCTGGAAGTGAGCTATGGCTCACCAGAGGATCCTAAAACTATTTGGTTTGAGCTGGAACAGGTAATATCAGTTGGAGTCAAAACTTGGAAAGTTTTTTTTTTTTTTGGACTTCATCTTCCACCATTTTGGACTTCCATCTTCAGACACATGGCCACTCTAGCTCTACTCCCTTTTCAGTTTAAATATCCAGATGCATAAGGAGGGAGTTTCAGCTTGCATATTGCCAAAAGATACATACGCAGGGCACCACAACATTCAATCAATTTATTTGCAGTGGAAGTTGTGGCTTCATATTAATGCAGTATTTATGGTAACAGAGAAAAAGCCAGCTGTTTCTAAAATAACAATGTGGGGATTGCATGGTATAGGCCTTTCTGATTCCTGTAGCCAATAGTGAAATATAACTCCAAGAAAGCCCTTAGTAATGTGTTGACATGTTGCACCAGAAAGGGCACAAGCTGCGTAACTCAGGCACAGGCTAGAAGGCTGTGTAACTCAGGGTTCCAAAGAGGGAGGCCTGTTCTATAGCATGAGTGTCCATCCTTGCGGAAAAATGGAAGTATTGTGTTCTTGAGGCTAATCATGACCCAATAGCTAGATCAAGGGTGGGAACCTTTGGCCATCCAGATGTTTCAGCCTACAGCTCCTATCAGACCCAGCCAAAACAGCCAATAGTAAGGATTGTGTGAGCTGTAGTCAAAACACTTGAAAGGCCAAAGATTCCCCAGCTGTAGCTCAGATGGGCTAAAATTTGGCACTAAAATACTCGATTGTGGTGTAGGTATTTATTTATTTCAGAAGAATGAGACCAACACAAGAATAGTGCAAAACCTGTGACTGTTGGGAAGGATGTGATTTTTTTTTTAACAGACCTATGGAGGGCAAAGTAGTAATAAGCTATGCCTGGATTTGATATATTTTGGCAGCTTTGGACTTTATTTCAGATGGGACATCTGGGTGAAATTTTTAAATGACATGAAATGACTTTGTTTGAAAGGCACAGGAGAAGCAGGGAGGAGAAGGGGTAGACCAGGGAGAGGAGAATCTTTGTTTCATTTAGGTTTCTATCTTGGCAGGCTAAATTATTGTACCAAACAATTGCTGTCATCGCAGAGGAAGTAGCAGAGTCCGAGGCTTAGTATCAGTCAACAGAAGACTACAACAACATTTTTATTCCATTTCCAAAATAATTTCCGTATTTCTCTGGTATGTCTAATGGCCATATGCAGTCTTACCAAGCAGTCTTAATTTATGAAACCTTTTTCTTCAACCTTTGTACATCAGATCTACCTTAGTTCTTACTCTTCTGAATGAAGATTAAGTGTACAGTGTGCATTTGGGCAGAGCTTCTTTTTCCCTGTAAGAGACAAGATTTCAGCTGCTCCTTGAACTGCCACTGCTTTTAGATGTGCAGGAATGCTATTGCATTCTGCCCCTCTTCTTCTTCTGTTTGTTAGCTGCTCTGATTTGCTTGCAAGAAAGAAATTAAAGAATTCTTTAAATAAAATTATATGTAGGTTCTATTCAGAGTTTAAAAGCATTTGCAAGCCAGTGGCATGGTTATCTTTGGTATGATAAAGTTAAGACATGTGATGAATTTAAAAATTATTGCATCAGAGAGGCTCATATACAAGGTTGGTATAAATACAAGCAGATACTTTTTCCTGAGATAATATTAGCCACCCGACTTTTCTTTTTCAAGAAAGAACAGGTTGAAATTTAGAGATGGTTGTTTTATGATGACTTTTTGTACTTTGAACAAGACAGCTGGGAGTTTAAATCAAATGAGATGCTTCTTAAGGAAGGCAAAGATCTTAACTGGGTTTCTTATATACAACTCAAGAACAGATTTAATCATGATAAAAGAGATCTACCCATAGAGGTTGGAGAAAATAAATTTCATTTAGAGTTGATATAAAATTTATCTTATAAAAAGATATTATTTTTTCTTTTTTTGCTAGTAATTTTTCTACTAATTTAAAATAAAACATGGATAAAATGATGTGTAATTGATATCTAACCCCAAATAAACTGTCAAAAATGTCTAAGAATGCATCAAAGCAACATTAGTGATGTCAAGATAGGGATGGCTCCTTTTTCATATGTGGTAGACTTGTAAGAAGGTGAATAGTTAGTGGTCTAACATGATTTACATGTTAATCCAAAAAATTTTAAAAAGTGGGCTTGTAACATTACTAGAAATGCTTTTGCTGGATATTATGGATGAAGAATTAGACAGTAAATATGGATTACTTCTTCAATATATGATAACAGCAGCATGAACACTGTTTGCTCAAACCTGGAAACAGACTGAAGCAGCAATGATGAAAGAATGGACTGTTAATGTCGCTGAGTTACCCTAAATTGCTAAAGTAACGTGAGTTTTAAAGAACAAGCCAACTGGAGATTTTTTGAAAGATTAGAAATTGTTTATGGTCTTTTTGAGCAATAAGAAATCCAACAAGGCAATAATCTGTGGCTATGGTTACCAGTAATTCTAGTAGGATTATTCAATTGGACCTGAAATGGTAGCAGTATATAGTTTTAAATTTTTTACAGTGCTTTAGTGTTTCAAAATAGTCTTTTTAGTTTGATTTTAGTTTTTTTCCTTTTCTTTTCCTGATTTCTTCCTTTTCTTTTTCTGAATGTAAGTTACTTTGATTGTGAATTAAATTGCTTGTATTAAAATTAATAAATATTTTTTAAAAAGCATTTGGAAGCCCAATGCTTTTTAACACCTAAAATGCATTTAATTCCACATGGGATTAGATTGGTTATTCAATAATAAAACAGTTCAGACTTACCTTTCCATTGCATAGGACCTCTGTCCTCAAAAATAATGAGAGCAGCCTCTTTAACATTCACTTTATTAGCAGATTGCACATAGTTTTTTAAGTAACAAAGCCCAGTTCCACGTGTCAGCTGTTTAGAAGATCTGTTTTCCAGTTCCAGTTTGTCTATGAGCTCACACTGTCAGAAAATACAGTGACTTCTGTAGTGATAGAACTAAGGCACATGTCAACAAAACACAATTGTAAAGGTTGCTATTCTGTGTGCATAAATTGAATACCAACTTCCCCACAACCTCTGGACAGTTTTGCTACAGTGCTGAGTGGTTGATCAGGACAGTGATAGAGGCACACTGAAGCAATATGGCTTTAAGAATTCAATTCTGACTGAATTAACTCTTCCAAATACACAGTTATGTCAGAATACACATCAGTGACAATTCATACAATGATGGTCTTTGCCTATCATAGCATGATTTAGCACGTACAGAATAAAAGGTGCCTTTCTCTTCCCTGAAAACAAAGCAGCTCCAACTCATGTGCCCTGCAGAAGTTACTTTGCAGCTAGTTTCATTCATCCTTGTTGGAACTGCTTGGCTGAGAACGCAGCTGTCACTGCAGAACTTCAGAATAAAATGTGTAAACTAAGGCTCCTAAAAAGGGACAGGGGAAGGGAAGCAGCACTAATCCCTGTAACATCTACTTATTTGCAGCATCAAATAAACCTGGTGCCAAGGTTTACAGGCACAGACATTCTCTTCCATACCAATGACAATGCATACCAAAACCACCCATGTCTCGATTATCCCTGCTATTGGAAAGGAGGCTCTTTAGCACCACAACGAGTAACACTATCCTGTGGATAATACAAAGGATCACTTTCCATGTTGTTTTAAGGTGCACTCAAAACATGTTATGTACACACCTACCAACAAATCTGTGCATGCAGCACACACATTTTATGCATGTGCAAAAGTCAAGGGACTGGTGACAGGGCCCAGCTCTTTGCCATACATTAAATGTGTTTGTCATCACAGAACCTGTAAAGAAAAAGCCCTTTGGGAACTTAGGGAAATCAGATGTCAGTAATAACCTTACTTCTAAGAGTTCGGATGGTATAGGATCATCCTGTACACACAAACAGAAATGTAAGTAATAATGCAATGTTACTGCAAAACAATATGTAACATTACAATGGCAATTTCTCCTAAAGATGTAAGTTGGCTTTTCCATTTGCAATTGCAAATGTTCATGCAAATATATCAGATGAACATGCTCTTGCATTTTAAAAAAATCTTACCCCATTTGGACACACATTTTGTGGACCTTTGGAGTTCAGGAACAGAATATATACTCGTAACCAAAAGCCAAATGGTTGTGCGCGTTTTGTTTATTCCTGAGGTTTCACCAACAAACAGAACTCCTCCTAGCTATAAAGCTCTATATATTAAATTTTAATGGCATATTATTAACAAAGGTCCTGTACATTGCTACTCCTACAACTGAGGACATACCATCAAGCCTGAATGAACGTAAGAACAAAAGACGTTGTAACTTTCTTATTTAAAATAAACTTGTAGGGCCTAATTCTTCCATACAAGTACACATAACAGTATGTTGATGAACGTGGGGGGAGCATAGGGAGGACAAGTATCTGAAATCCTAAATAGGGGTGGCTGCAGTGGCAATTTGCAGCAGTGAAGCAGCAAGCAGGATTAGAGCTAAGTGCATATAAGCCTCTCCGCACTCCCTACACTGCATTAAGGCTGATCACTTTCACTTAGAGCAGCTTTACTCCTTTATTTTTTTTAAAAAGTTACCTGCATTTTGTTATATATGGTTTCCATGCAATCTTTACTTTGGTTGTTAATTTCAGTCCACACTATTGCCAGCTCATAGAGGGACAGTTCTGCCAATGTCCTGTCTCATTCTTCTAGCATTTTGAGGGGTCAAACTTTTTATTCTAATGCAAGAGGATACTTTTCAGAGTAAAAGGAACATGTCAACAGCTTAAGGAAAATCAGAACGGAACTACCCAAAGCAACTCTTCCAGATTTACTTCCAATGTCAAACCAGACAGCAGTTTTCTCCAAAGTAAAGGTATGCTATAACAAGTGACCCCTACAGCAGAGAAACCTAAGTCGGGCAGCTGCATTTCTTTTGGCTGCTGCTGGCAGCATTCATGGGGTCAGGACTATCTTGGGTAGCAGGAGGGTTCCTAACAAAGTACTCTATTTAAGTCCCTTTATATTTGCTAAAAGATGCAAAGTGATTTGTAAGGAAGACAGGGCCACCAAGAGCCTTGTCTCTGTCAGTTGTGCAGATGTAGTCACTGAAGGTCTTTTTCCCAGGGATATTCTCTGCTAATCACCCTTCCCACCCTACTACTTCCCCTCTGTGTCATCAAAAGGCACAGACACAATGACTCCACCAGTGGGGAGGGCTTAAGTCTAGTAGCCACAGGAAGCAGAAAGAACTGCTGCATTTCCTCTGTCATGTTTCCAAGCTCATGAGGTCCTGCCAGTCCTTCTCATTTTCACACTTGCTCCGGTTTTTGAAAAAGACCTTGATCAGTCTCTGTGCTTCTTCTTTCACTGCAAAGAGAAAGAGTAATAAACAAGACAATGGTAACTAAGCATGCACCTCACTGCTGGCTGTAGTTTTGTCTAAGTATTTGCTCACTACAAGGTCTTTTTGGAAAAGAAGCTGCATTAGCCTCTCTCTCTGCCCCATTCACACAAACTGTTACCGCATGGTTTGAAACTAGAACTCTTCCAGTGACAAACACTATCTGCAGAACATTAGTGTTCTCAAAAACTGGGACACTGAGGAGGCAACATAAAGAATGAGAAGAGACTTGGAGTTTCATGGTGGAGCAGGCACTTTGCAGGGAGAAGCCCCAGATTCAACCACAGCATTTCCAAGATGGTTGAGAAAGATTGCTGTCTGAAATTCCATGGTGCCACAGCTGGTTGGGTAATACAGAGTTAGATGACGAATGTGACTTGGTGTGAGGCAGTTTCCTGCTCAATCAATTTTGCCCTGCCTAATGGACCATGGCCAAGAATTAAGATGGCTTCTTGAGAATTACTCTTTAACGAAAATGCCACATGAACACCTAGCAGTCACTACAGCTTCCACATGTGATCTATGCTGATCCAAACATTTTCTTCAACTCAAATGACAGAAACCTTTAATTGCCCCTGCTCAGAATCAGCACATTTTGGGGCTACCCAGAGCCCATGCCGAGTTGCAGAAGGGAAAGGCCTTTCCTCCCGACCCATCTCTGAAGAACTCACCCATCTTGCGCAGGGGATTCTTGTCTGCAGCCAACAAGTGAGAGAGATGACGGGCAAACCCCTTAAACAGATCCTGTCAATTAGGGACCAAAAAAAAAAAAAAGGCAGAATGAGTATAGTGGAGGTCTAATTTTCACTAACATGCAATTGTTGTGTTTTTATGCAACATGCAATCAAACAAGCTCACCAAGCTATCTTGGTATGGCACAATATGCCTACACATGCAGAGATCATTACACAAGGTGCTGCACAAACAGAAAGTACACCTCACCTAATGAACTAACCCTTAAGACAATATTAAAGATCACATTTATATAAATTGCTAGAAGCTCCTAAGAATGCAGACTTGAGCTTTACTAACATCTCATAGGAGCCAGTAAATTTTGAACTGCAAATGCACAAAAATAAATGTGCTGGTCTCTCAGCAGTACATTGCTCTGATATAGCCCATATAGTTCTCATAAACCAAGTCAAAGGAGTTGTTGAGGAAAATCATACAGTCCTCTATTACTATGCCAACAATGACTTGGGGACCCATCAGTATGCTGGTTAAAAAGGCAAATAACGGGTGGGGCATCACAATGGTTGGGATGACATCATCACTTCACATCAGATGCAGATAAATGAGTTCAGAAGAATAGATCAAACAGGAATCCAGGTCAGGGCCCAAATATCTAGGAATGCTTCCTTCTCCTTCCCTCCTAAGAATTTGTGAAAAGCCTCTGAAAATGACATTAAGCAGCAGAGGGAGGTATATGATGAGAGTCCCAAAGTGGAAGAATTGCTGCCAAATGTACTGTATTTGCTAGTGTATTAGACACACTGTCATATAAGGTGCACCCCACTTTTCAAGGGGTATTTTTTTTTTAGTTCTCTGGTGAGACAAAATGCACAGGAACGGAGAGGAATGAAAGGAGTGCTACCCCAGGCTTCCTGCACCACTCCCTTCCTGCTTTGCTTGGGCAAAGAGAACTCCCAGCAGAGTCAAAATGCCCAGGAGAGGAGGGGAAGGTAAGGCATGTTACACCAGGCTTCCACTACCCCCTCCCTTCCTGTTTTGCCTGGGCAGGGAAAACTTCTTTCACTCACCCTCCCTTCCCTATGCTTTTAGCGTTACCATATTTGCTGGTATATAAGATGCACTCCATTTTCAGAGGGTATTTTTTAGGAAAAAAGGGCATCATATATGCCAGCAAATACGATACATATTCCTTCAGGTGAAAATGCACATGATAGGTATTCATCTAAATGAAGCTCAACGAAGCATAGCAATGGCGAAAGACAATACAGTCTCTTCCTTCTGATTATGGTCCTAACTTTACAAGGGACTCAAAACATTGGCCCAATACTGTTGAAACTGTTTAATCAGAAGGGCAGCATGAAAGGTAAATACTATTTTCCCACTTCTTTTTCAAATGAAAAAACACACACCTGTGGCTCATAACTCACCTTGGAAGCAAATCTTCCATCTTTGTAGAAAGGGGTCAGGTATTTCACAACAATATCAGCTGTTTCTTTAAGCGACAATGCCTTTGTAGCTGGCTGGATGCTTTTGGTGGTTCCTTTTTTATCAACTTGTGCTAAGTTTGGATCAAAAGTGACTTTCTTCTTCACTGGTCCCCCAGCTTTTCCCTCTGACTGCAACAATATGGATGGCGTGGTTATTGTCCTGAGCCTCTTTCCAGCAGGGCTCTCCAGGTCCTTGAAAGAAGAACAAAGACCCATGGAAGAAACATCATGTGGCTAAAAGCTAAGTTGAATTTCTTAAAAAGCACTGTATACCTCCCAAACACCCAGCCTCATCTGGTTTTTGAGGCTAAACAGAGACAGGCCTGGTTAATATCTGAACGGGATACCACCAGGATACACCAGGAATCTCCAGGTCAGGTGGCCAGGAAAGAATCCTGCCTGAAATCCTGGAGAGCCCTGGCTACCAGTCAGAGTTGGCAATACTGGGCTAGATGGACCAAGGCAGCTTCCTACATTCCTCTTAGCAGGGGAACACGTCTGCCAGTGTTACACATTTTGTGTGCGGCAGACTCTTTGTGCTTTCCTAATGGCAAGAAGAATTTCTCTAAACCTTTAAAAAATGAAGTACAAGGGAACAAAGCTACTGGGGATCTCAATCATCCCCCGTAAAAATTAGCTACTCTATACATAATGCTTATGCACGTGTGGACATCTGCACATACACAACCATCACTGTAGCACTGATCAGATGGACAGATATGAGGGAGTGGCTCAGCAGTCTCAAGCCAGGCTTGCAAAGAGGTCACACTGTTATCAACTGGCCTCCTCTTTTCAATATGCATTCAGAAAATGGTTCCTGTTCTTCCACTGTATGCTACAAGTGGAACTACGTCTGACTTGGCAAACTGTTGGTGACAGTGGAATTTACACTCAGGAAATACACATTATGCCCTGCCCACACCAGTACACTAAGCACTACCCTTCCATCTGCTTCAAAGGATATCGTTTTAACTTGGGTAATGACTTAATGCACAGCCAAACCTATTACAACTCTACAAACATTCACAAGACCCTTTGCAACGGGCAAACTAATCTTTTTAAGTAACAATAAACCAGCCAAACCAGTCTTCTGAAGAGGCAGCATGATCTAGTGGTTTCAGCACTGGACTATGACACTAGAAACCAGTGTTCGATTCCCCCACTTGGCCACTGGGTAGCCTTGGGTGCACCACACACACAGTCAGCCTCCAGAGAAACACACTCAGGCCCCAGAAAACCTCATGATAGGTTCACCTCAGGGTCATCGTAAGTCAGAAACAATTTGAAGGCACACAACAATTCAACAAACCAGCCTTCTGCCTATATTCTTTTTGTTTGTTTAAATACTCACTGAAGCAGTACCACAGCATCACTTAAATGAAAGAGCACTCTCTTCCCTGCCTTTCACGCCTGTCTGTCTAGGTGATGTCTGTGTGCATACATAGAACACAATGTATATGCAATGATGAGAGGAAAAAAACTTCCTAGCACTGCTATTTTAGCAAGGTGTTTAATGGGAATGGTGACCAGAAACGTTCTTTTTAAAAAGGATCTTTTGTCTTTTAACATCATGACAGATACATAGTATTATGCCTCTTTGATGCTAGAATACATTTCCTCTAAAGTAGTATTATCAGAATATACTGGCATTCCCTCTAGTTGTAATTTTTTTTTAATTCACAAAATAACTTTCCAGTGTCCACATCCCATCTTCCTTAACACTGTAATAAGTGAAAATGGGTCTTCCTTCTTAATTTTTAAAATTTATATTGCACTATAGTTCTGGAAAAGTATATTGTATTACTTTTATTTTAATATTTAAAAATATAATATAGTTTGCTTAGTCCTACTTAACAGATCAATTTTAAAAAAATAATTAAATTATACCAGTTCAAAGATTATACTGTATTATGCTGAGTTATAATAAGTTCAACTCCCTCTTTTGGCTACTACCCATGTGAAAAGTCTAACTCTTTTTAAAAAGAGATAAGAGTAGCACTGCAGGTATTCACACTTTTGGAGCCTGCATTAAACTTCTATCCTTATTTTTTAAAAAAATAAATAAACAGATCTTCGCAAGTGATAACAACAACAGAAGGAAACAGCACTGGGGGAAACTAGACAACTACATACCTATTACAACTCTGTTTGGACAGGCTATAAAATGCAAAGGAATAAATCTTTATCTCAACACAGGTTTAGTTTGGGTTGATCATAGCAAATGTAACTATCTGCATATCAGCCTCTTCCCTTACCTACCAGGGATTGCTCCTGAAGCATTTATAGGCACATCAGTTCCCAGTGCATAGAACAAAATAGCTTGGGATTTTTTTTTTAAGTGTTCTGATTAATTTCTCCTAAGACTACCTCATTGGTATTTGTTTAATAGCAAAAATGTTTTGTGGTCATGAGTTCTTCCCCAAGCACAGAATTTTTCAAATAATAAGAAGGGTAAGAGTGAGATACAAATTAATACAGGAAGAAGGCAATCTAACAGTTTTTGACTCAAACTACACACTAAGGAATACAAAAACGGTCTCTCAGGCAAACTGGCAATGTCTGCTTTGTGTCCCATCATCTCTTCCTCATCAGGACAAAGGGAAAGAGATCCTTATGATATCCCACAACGATACCAATGATAAGTAGCATCTGACTGAAGCCAAGCCACAGCAGAAACTTACAGAATTTGGCAGTTACTGAAATTGTGGGACTGTATGTTCATGTATCACCTAAAGAAAACCCCTTGGATAAGCATTTAAAAATTCTTTGTTTTCATAATTCCTCTTCAGAACCACTAATATATTAGATTTAAATTGTATTTGCATTTAGTTATTCTTAGAGTTCATTCACTCAATGCAAGAGTCTCACTTTCTCATCATCACACTGCAATTATCAGGAGGAGGGGCATCATACAAATTATACCTTACATATAAAACCAAATAACTGGGTACCTCTCTACATGTTTTCTCCCACTATGAACCAAAAGATTCTACAAGACGGTCTACGGTTTTACCATATAACCATAATTATACTGAAATCTGCACCATTCCTTTGCCAGATACAAAGGAGAGAAATCTGCATGACTTCCCTCAGGCATTCATAAAATCACACTCATTTGGGGAAATGAAGAAACAGTTCAGCCAGTATAGATGGGTCCCAAAGAAGCTCCTACCACAAAAGACAGGCCCAGCAGAGAAAGAGAATGCTGTTATCATCTATGTACCTGTTACTCCAGTAATCATAGTTCATATACTCACATTCCAATTGCAACAACATTTTAGTAGCTGCAAGAGAGCTTTCCTACAGTAAAGTTCCTGCAAAATAAGCAGGCAACAAGAACTCAAAACAGACCAAAATATATTTCTGTTCATGTCCCAAGAATGTTTGTCTGTGAGAATGGAGGGAAGCATTAAAGGAATTTTAATAACAGTATCTCACCTCAGTTGATCCTGGTCTCTTTCCACTATGGTTTTCACAACTGTTGACCTTTTCTTCTTCCATCAAAGGTTTAGCACTACTAGGGGGATGAAAAATCAGATAAGCTTAAATGAGTAATGCTCTCCAAGGACAACAGTGGAGAGGAAGGAAAAGCCCATCTATTTAAAAAACTATTTAGTCAAGTGGTTTCCAATAACTGCCCTATGGAGCGGGTGAGTCCAAATCCCTAAATTAATAACTTCTGTAACAGTTTCTGCAACAGTTACAGTGTCAATTGTCATTATGCATTCACCTGAATACAGCCCAAACAATAGCCAAGATAGATATGGATTTTTCCACTCATATTTATACTTAAAATCAGCCTCTGACAATCCTCTGGGTTTGAGATATTCTATGACACAATCCTGAGGCACTGAAGGCTAGGATGTTATTGTGGAAAAACAGCTTATGAATTATCCCTTCTTCTTTCTTCGAAACCCTGTACTATTTTGACAACTGGGGTGGCTGATGAAAAAATCCTCTGGTTAACCTTTGCAGCCTGGTCCTGGATGATTGAAGTAAATGAACCAGAAGACCTGATGGTACAAGCAGATTATATGGCTTGATTTTTACTCACCTTGATTTTTCAAGGGTTGATCCCAGACATAAGGATTCTGTTCTCGAGTTAAGACTTCTCAGAGTCAGATCTTCTGTTTTCTTAGACCTGTCCTCTTCCATCTGGGATGTGCCTCCTATTTCTTCTTTGGGGACAATTTCAATTTCCTGCAGTCCTGCTTTCTCCTTGCACACTCTTTGAGAAGGAAATGGAGGTAGTTCACTGAGATAATTGTTTTGCTCTTCTGTCAAATCAAACTTGCTTACTAAGGCCTTAGATCCTTCTTTGGGAATGGAGAAGAATTTGGCAATGTTCTGAGATTCTTTCCTAGCTGCCTCTGCCAGAAGCTGCTGCTTCTTAGTGGGTTTCCCCTTCTTGGTGGGGCTAACTCCCAAGGAAACAACACTGTCAGAGGTGCTGCACTGTCCTTTCTTCTCAGGGACTTCATCAACATTTCTGCTGATGTCTTTGGTCACTTTTAGCTGTTTGTCAAGAACACTATTGATGTCCACAGGGTCAGGGTCACCACAATAATCTCCCTTTGAGCTTGGGCTTGCCTTTTCCTTCACAGGATTAACATCACTTTCTTCTTTGGCAGCTAGAACCTCTGAAGCAGACTGGAACACTCCAGATGTCTTTCTGATTCCAATCCCCACTCTCTTGGGTTTGAACTACATGAGAGAGAGACAAGAAACTAGATGGCTAGAACTTCAGTTTTTTCCTACCTGTCTTACCTCTTGGAAATATGAAATCAAAGCTTAAACAGAGAGTCAAATTGCCATATTTGCCAGCATGTAAGACACACTTTTTCCTCAAAGAATACTGTTTGAAAATGGGGTGCATCTTACACACTGGCAAATATGGTATGTTTTGCCCATATGGACAACATTAACAGGTAGAAGCAATAGAGGAAAGGGCTACCTAAGAAGGAATTACAGAAATGGACTATTACAGAAAACATCATTGTTGATTTGTTGTTAGAAATTAATTTTTATTGTAAAAAAAAAGTTAAGTTTCAAGAATAACTATTACTACTTACCGTATTCACCTTGGATGCTTGAAAATATTCATCACTGGCTGTTACAGCAGGTTCACTCTTCTCCTTGGTAGTGCCATTGACTCTTGCAACAAAGGTGGAATACAGTTCTCCATCTTTTGAAGCTTTGTTAATTTCTGATACCTTTATGCAGAAAAGACCAAAAAATGTCCTGAAGGTACACCATCATTTATATATCATTGAACTCAAAAACAGTGCAAAGAGCAGCTCTGTGCAAGGAAATGTTCATAAATTATTCTTGTTCAAATTACTTATTGCAGAATTACAATCAACCCTGAAAATCAAAGGACATTCTACCTTGGATTATTTTCAGGTGGGATTGTTATTACACACTTCACTTGCACAAAGAGCTCTCTTGTACACAGAAAACAGGTGTATTTTTTTTTCTTATTCTGCTGAAGTATGTTAAAGAAAATATTCCCACAATTTTGTTTGTTCATTCAAAAAATGTATCCTACTTTTAAATGCATTCCAAAAGAGGGATTACAGGATTAAAAACACAAAACAGCTGAACAGTATAAATTTCATAAAAAGACAGCTAAAAACCAATTAAATAATTAGGCAAATTAAAAAAAAACCATAGGGAGGTATCTGAAATATTATAAACAACCCAGGGGAGAGCACTCCATATTCAGGGACAACCACTGAAAAGCCCCTCTCATCATGGTCCATGACCAGTGAATGAGGCTTCAGGAGAAGAGCCCCCAAAAGCCAAGTTATGGTAGAAAGTGGAAGACCTGCAGGTAACCATGGCCTGGGAGACTTCCATTAATCTGTACTGAACAGTGCCTTGGGGGGTATCACAGAACTTCAGGAAAACTAAACATAATGTACATATTTGGGTGATGGCTTTTCCCTAGAACACCTGAAAGTTAAGTGGCTCAAAAACTGACTCTTCAATAACAATATAGATATAAAAATTAAATATATAAATAAATTTATAATATAAAAACAATATAAATATAAAAACAATTAAACAATTGATAAAGTTAGAAACACTACATATTAAAAAATATAAAAATTTGTTAAAAGAAATATACAAACCTTAAAAACAGCACCACCCAGCATTAAAAACCCAGCCCAGTCCACTTCTAAAAGGCTGATGACATAAAAATGCTTTAACTTGCTGATGGAAGGAGAGCAAGTATGAGGTCATTCTGACCTCACCACAGGGAGGGTTACAAAGTCTGGCAGCAGCCACTGAGAGGGCTCTCTCTTCATTGTTCCAACAAACAAACCCGAGAAAGTGGTGAGGCAGAGAGAAGAGCCTCTCCAGATGACGTTACAGCCCTAATGGGCTCGTAAACGGCAATACAGTCCTTCAAATAGCCTGGACTCAAGCTGCATAGGGGTTTATGGGTCATCACCAGCACTTTGAAGTGTGTCTGGATACATACCAGCAGCCAGAGGAGCTGTTGCAACAAGGGAATTGTGTATTTTCTGCAGCCATCCTCAGTTAACAATCTGGCTGCAGCTCTTTGGGCCAACTGAAGTTTCTGAATATTTTCCAAGGGTAGCCTGATGTTGAGCAAATAACAGCAATCTAAATAGGAAGTAATCAAGCCTTGTGTTACTCGGGCCAGATCCAACTTCTCAAAGAACATGCACAGTTAGTGCACTAGCTTCAACTGTACAAATGCACTTCTGCCCACTGAAAAGATCTCAGCTTCCAGGGTCAGGGCTGAGTCCAGGAGTTCCTCCAAAGTGTGAATCTGTATTTTCAGAGGGAGTTCAATCCCATCTAACATAGGCTGAATCTCCATTCCTAGATCTATCTTGTAACTAGCCAAAAGCATCTCTTTCTCATCTGTATTAAACTTCAGTTTGTTTGCCCTCATCTGGTCTAATCCAGCACTAGTTTAGCACAGAAACAGCTTTCTTGAAATTAGGTAGAAAGGAATAACAGAACTGGTTATCACTAGCATACTGCTGACAACTGACTCTTAAACTCTGGACAACATTACCTAGCAGTTTCATGTAAATGGTAAATAGCACAGGGGAGAAAACAAATTCTCAGTCTCCAAGGAATTGAACAGGAATCTCATAGCACCGTTCTCAGTAAATGCTCCTCCAGGGAAGAACGGAGCCCCTGTAGAACAAGTACCTCCAAGCCCCATCCCAGTGAGGTGACTCAGGATACCATGGCTGATGGTACAGGAAGCTGCTGAGAGGTCCTGTAGGACCAACAGGAACACACTCCCACTTGTCCAAGTCCCAGCATATGTTGTCCATCAAGGTAACCAAACCTGCCTCTGTTTCCTATCCAGGCCTGAAACCAGACTGAAATAGTCTAGATAATCCATCTCATCCAGGAACCTCTAGAGCTGAGAAGACACCACATGCTCCAGTACCTTGCCCAAGACTGGGATGCTGGAGAGTGGCCTATTCATTATCCAGTACAAAAAAATACAGGGAAGATTTTTTCAGAAGACCTCTGACTACAGCCTCCTTCAGGCACAATGGGACCCAGCCATGTTGTAAAGAGGCATTAATCACACCCCTTACCCACTCAGCCAGTCCTCCTTTGGCCTGTTTAATAAGCCAGGAAGGGCGAGGGTCTAGTACACATGTGGTAGTCTCACCTCTCCAAGGATACTGTTCAATCCTACACTAATTGAAAAGTATCCATCAGCACCGGACAAGCAGGAGCCAGGGTTACATCCACTGGACCTGTATCAACTCTAGTGGCCAAGTCAGAGCAAATCTGAGCAATTTTCTCTGTGAAGTGGTGGCCAGATTCTTCATTGCAGGCTATTGAGTGGCTAAAATTCTCCTTTGGTGAGACTATAACATGACCACTTGAAACAGTTCCACTAGACACTTCTGTGACGACGGAATAGTGGCAGGCAAAACGTCTTTTTCACTACCCTCATTCCTCCCCTCATAGATGTTCAGGTAGATTTTAGCTCATTTTTGGTTGGACTTGCTCTCCATTTTCTGCCAGCATAACTCTAATCTCATTCATTTCACTGCCGTCAGTGTCTTAGAAAACCAAGGGCTGGTTTAGCTCCACTCCATGAAAGGTGACAGTTAGGAGAAATTGTGTCATTTCCTCATTCCAGATATCTACCAGGGCTTCAAAGCAGCAAGAAAACTAGCCAAAAGTCAAAAACTAGAGTGAGCAAGGCAGCATAAGCGGGGCCCAACAGCTCTTTGAAGAGACCCATGGTTGTCACGGCACACATGAAGCCCTGAGCCACTCCCAGCAGGACAGCTTCAGCCTCACCCCTGGGACCATCCCAACTAGTTCAGGAAGGCAGGCTGTCCAGCAGCACACTAACAGAATCTCTAATCTCTTCTGGCTACCCACCTTCAAATAAACTCTGTAAAAGTCACTCTTAATCTGGATTTATTCATCTGGAAGGTTCTGGCAATGACTAGAGTGGTTTAGAATCACAACACTACCTTTTACACTTTTGTGGAAGTCACAAGTCCTTTCATTAGCCCAGCTGTAACACTCTTGGGGAATGATACTTAAAAACCTAACTTAGAGCCACTGGTATTGCTCACTTAATAATGTGGGGCTACAGGGAGAGTTCCTAATATCTTAAGAAGAGAAAAATAAATGTCTTCAATGTGATGCTTATCTAAAAAGTGCTTGAAGTATCTGGATGTACATATTCTTAGTTGAGTCCTAAACTGGAGAAATTAAAGATTGCCCACAGACAAATATTCTAAGAAAGGTAACAGTGAAACAAAGAGTAGTAAACAATGTTTCTTCTTTTGACACACACAGAAAATAGTTTCTACACACTTTTTCATGGAGCTACATGTATTAAGTGGTCAAGAAAGCAGGAAAAAAAAGCCCAAACCCACTTTGTGCCCTGTTACCATCAACTGTTACTTACCTTCTTTAGAACAGTTGCTTTGTACAAGTTTGCCATTTTACTCGCCTGGAAAGCCTCATATTCCATTTCCACAGCCCATGCTAGGGTATCTGAGCTAAAACTAAAAATGGGATCAGGGGGAGGAGAAATTTGTTTGGTTTACTTCAGTGCAAGCCTATCTCATTCATACTTTCTGAAGCAATGTACAAACTAGAACGCAGGTATCTTGCGTATTCATCACTGCTCTGGATTTTGCATTGCAATTTTGCAATTAAAAAAGGTACATACAAAGGGACAGGTGAGAGGAAAATGCAAACAAAAATGCACATAGTAGTGAAAGTAAGATACAAAAATTCACTTTTATCTTAGGAAAAATGTGCACAAAAAATGCATGTGACTCTTTCTGTGGATATAACAGCAGCCTGTGGTCCAAGAATCGGGGGGAGGTATGCGCATCTCACAGTTACAGGATAAGGAACCCTGACCCTCCACTCCCATGTACTTGGATCATGAACCATACATGTGTGGACTTCAGAGAAAATGCAAAGTGATGCAGTGAGACTGGAAACATATGAAACTGAAAGGAAACAAAAAGTAACAGGTTTACCCATTCCTAAAACTGAAAGGCACTTACTAACTTGGGGGACGTAGTTTTCCAATGGCAGGAAAATACTGTACCTGTAAAGGCTGTTACTAGGAAATCAGCACTGGAATAGCAGCAGTGCAAAATGAGCATTTATGCACTGTAACTATGTTTAACATTTTCCTAGGACTAGGTGGCAGCACAGAAGATATAGGCATATTTATCCTTTGGAATTTTTCTACTCTGTTGCACAGGTACTTCTACAGCGTCTCTCTGGTAACAGAATATTGTATTTACGCACTATGCTGCTGCCCTCTGGTGGGACAAAAAAAACCTGCAACCTTTGGATCAGAGAAAGAGGGTCTGAGCTATAGGGTCACTCACCTTTAAAAAATAAGCTTTTTTAATTTCACCACCACATGCAAAAAATTACTGCATAAAGAAACATTTAGGCTTTGATAGAAGCCAATATCGTTGCTCCAAAGAAGACACAAATTTGGGTTTTAACTTGAAGCACAGTATTTAGCTTGAAGTACACAACTTGCAGGTTTTTCTTTTTAGGTTTCAAGACATTTTTCCATGGTTCAGCACATGGTGATGACATGCGTATTACTTATTTATAGCCTGACATGCACAGAGACTTTCCCAGGACAGCTTCAAATAGAAATAAACAGAACAAAAAATAGAAGAACGGTACAACAAAAACCTAAAAATAAAATAAAAAAAAAATCTAAACCCCAGACAAATGTTTCCCTTGCTTCTAAAATAAAAAAACGAAATATGGAACGTTAAAGTAATGGGATCTGCTGCTGAGATCAGATTTATATTACCAACTATAGGGCCACCATTTCCGACAGTGGCAATATATTTTAATAATCATGATGAGAATTAACATTGGGATAAGTCTGGATATAGTGTGAGTATGGTGGCTTTATGTGCAAGGCTCCTGTTCCCCCTATATCCTAACACCACCACATGTGCACGTAAACAGAGAGCACAAAGAGTCACTGCAGAGCATGGTAGGCTTGCACATGTACACTTCACATGGCAAGCATGCAAGGGATTGAATGAGAGACACAGAAGGATGGTATGAGTATCCCACACACCCTGAAAAGGTTGCCGGTGTTGCTTTGCATATGTGCCCACCCATATATGCCTCAATTAGCGGGACAAACGAGAAGAAGTTTCTGCTGAGACCTGTGAGACTCTTGGGTTATAACTCCCTACCCCTCTCTTGTTGATGCTGCTTTTTGGTTGCTGCTCAGTGCTTCTTGTAGCATCTTCAGGCAGTGTTCTCTGGCCTAAAATTGCAAGAAAACAGATGTGAGCACACTATCGCATATGCAGGAAAGTGAAGCATTACATTTAAACCCATGGTTCTGGGGCAAGTGTAGCTAGTATCTACTTTTTTCTTGTTTGGTTTATTCTTTAAAAAAAGGGCTACTCATTCCTGTGGTCTCACAATCTAAATGGTATTTTCATATATTATAGCAAACCTGATCCAGCTGGAGTCCTACATAACATGCAGACTCCCAGTAAAAGATGCATAATGTCACTGGCCTCATATGATCAACATTTAGCAGAAATTATAACACAAATAGCTCTTGAAAACTTTTTTGATGTTATGATTCAGAGCAGGAGATGTGTGACTAATAAAAGAGATATGTGGAGATAAATTCATCTCATCTCAGAGGTGCTATTCAAATACAGAGTGAACAATTCTGCAGATGGGATGGAATGCTGGGCTCGAAGATTCCACTGTTTCTTCAGGCTTAGGTTTACGAAACTGTTCTGGTTTAGGAAAAGGGGCATTTCAAGTTGCAAACAGGAAAACGCATCCATGTTCATCACAATCTCAGTACTAAGATGAATATTCGAGTCTGCATCAGTAACATGCAGGAAATGCTAATTTAATACACAAATCATTCTTGTTGCATAGGATACCTACTTAAGTAGCATGCAAACAAGCAGGACAGAATACTGCTCTAAAAAAATCCTTCTCTAATTAAAACTGTCTAAAATAAGCAAGCATTCATCCTTCTCTCAAGGCTAAATGCACATAATGTCCCTTCCACTGTTTTTCAGTAGGGTTTCAAACAATTTTATATTTGTTGTTGTATGTGGCAATTGCCAAATTCGGCAACTGAAATGGGACAACATGCCTCAATCACGCTCTTATTCTATCACTCCTCATAATTTTGATGTTATCCCTCCTGTTAATTCAACCTGATATACTTTGTAAAACAAATTCCACTGGTAAAATAAATGAAGTTCATGCCACTTGCAGCACTGGTCTGTTCTGGCAGCTCCATCCTTTTAGTCTGGAGCTGACCCTAGTAAGAACCAGAGCCCTCACGGAATGAGCTAAAATCACCCCTCTAAAAAGGCTATGCAGGTTGGGAGGAGTGGCCTCCTTCTACCTCAAGCAGGCTTGCTTTGTGAAAAGTGTGGGGAAGGATGCTTTCTTGGTGGTGATGCCAGGGGTGTGGGGAGGGAAGAGAAGGAGGAGAGAAAGGGTGGCCCCAACAAGTTTTGGGTTCTGCCTCCTCAACTGACTTATCTCAAGGATTCCCTGTTTTACATTAAAAGTTTCTCACTCCAGTTTCCTTTCTTCAGCCTATTTTTCTTGCTCCAGTTTAAACCTTATGGCCTAATCAGCTGGCAACAGAAAAGTACTTTAGGCTAAATTAAATTCTCATGCAAAAATCTTCTTACCTTCACTGTGATCCTAGCAATTTTCTGACTGGCTGCATCCTTCAATGGACAATCAGCATCTACCATGAGAGACAGAAACAAACTCAATTATCATCTCCATGCTTTTTGATACAATACCTTATTGCTTGTAAAAGATATACTGATGAAATTTAACTATATACGATTCCAAGGCAGGAAGTTTTATTCTGCCACTTCCATCAATCCATCCTCAGTTTTATAACTCTCCCTCCTGGAGAGTCCAACAAAAATGGACTGTACATCAAACTTCATTGACACTCCTTAACCATTGTTGTTCTACAGCAATCTGCAAGGAAAACTGCAATTGGATTTTTCCACTTAATAGTTAAAAAAATGGGAGGGGGACCTTTGTTGTACACATACTGCTATGATTCATTCGTGCTAGTGGATATGACATAGCTGCTGTGAGTAGAGTGAGGAAGAGCCAACTCATCTCAGGTCTATTCTCCTTTTTCCTTTTTAGCCATAAGCTGAAATATTTACTATTTTCTCAAATTTTGTGCACATCAAAATAAAAAATATGGATTTTTTATTTTATTATTTATATTTGTTTATTGCCCCTGTTTTGTTTGTTATTTTAGTTTTACATTTGTTTACATTTATATTATATTCCTGATCCTTTAACAGTATATATGTCATCCAGAAGACCAAGGAGAAGACAGGAAGGGTTAAAGATAAGCTATCCTGATTCTTCACATGCCAGAACTCTCTTCCTGAGAGCTGTGTCATGTCAATCATGAAATCTAGCCATGCAAACAGCATTTAAAGTTTGTGAGTAAATGGCCATTAAGGAGCCACAGATAAACTCCCCAATGAGGTGTCCCCTAAGTTCATACAATTACTATGCAAGTGCCGTTATAAATATATCTATAAACTGAAAGCTCTGAGATTGTGACAGCTTTCTGATATGGTACCTGTCTTGAAAAAGATATCGTTTTTCTGTGGAGTAGGAAACAGACATACAACCTTTTTTCCTCCAAAGCTGAGTTTGCTTAAGTGAACTATAGTTCACTTAAGCAATAATCCCATCCTATTAGACCATATTAACTCTGTACTCCAAACATAGAATCCTGAGCTCTTTGTTTTTATATACAGGAGGAACTTGCTGTTATAAACAGTATCCATCAGATATTCTGCAACCAAACTGGCTCAATAACACAAGCAGGCTAGATTTTGTGCATGGTGATTTTGTTTGCTTTAGATTTCTCAAAAAGAATCCTGAAAACTTTGTCTGGATCATTTCTGATCTATGAAAAAATACAGAAATTTACCTGGAGGGACAAAGTTGTCCTTTTCGGGTTCTTTACTCTGAAAAAAATAAAACAGGGAGAAAAACCAGAGATCTGAATCAGGAACGATGATGATGACGATGACCATCATCATCATCACCATAATCATCATCATCATCGCTGTTGCTACTATTACTATTATTATATTCATTTATATCCTATCTTTCTCCCAAAATTGGGACTTAAGGCATCTTGCAATATAAAAATACAATACAGCCAAAACAAACAAAAAAGTAAACACTGAAATGAGATTAAACTATTGACAATATTAAAATGATTTAAAACTACACTTTAAAATATAAACACAATTTAAAGATAAAAAGCAGTAAAGGGATGAGAGAGAATGCAGAAGATACAACATGCTGGGCTTGATTTGGAATCTCAGATTTGTATCTAGAGGACTTGTGAAACCTCCTATGTTTACTCAGTAGATTTTGTTTTAATTCAAAGCTGGCTCTTTGCAAAATAGGCTTGGAGTACTAGTTAAGTTTTTAAAGGCTCTTTCAAAATCTTTGAAATTTATGGCAAGATCTCTTTTTTTCTGGAAACATCAGAGACAAGGGAAAACAATCCAATTGTATCTCATGTTCCCTGATACACATGTTAATGATTTGTTGGCAGCCAAACTCTGCCAAAACCGCAAGGTCCAACAGGTTCCTCGCTTGCCTTGCAGACAATTTCATGGTCCAGAAGGTGGAAGAGGCAACAAGGGGATCGCCTATTTTAGATCTGATCCTGACCAACAGGGATGACCTAGTTGATGAGGTGGAGGTGGTGGGATCCTTAGGAGGGAGTGACCATGCTCTTTTGGAGTTTGTCATTCAGTGGGAAGGAGAAGCTAAGTGTAGCCAGACACGCATCCTAAACTTTAAGAAAGCTGATTTCTCTAAACTTACGGAGCTACTTGCTGAAATCCCGTGGTCAAGAATACTAAAACAGAAAGGAGTTCATGATGGATGGGAGTTTCGTAAAAGTGAGATACTGAAGGCACAATTGAAAACTGTGGCAATAAGGAGGAAAAATGGCAGGTCTCTAAAGAAACCGGAATGGTTGACTGAAGAACTCTCAGCTGAGCTAAGTGTTAAAGGAAACATATACAGGAAATGGAAGAATGGTAAAATCACCAAAGAGGAATTCAAGCAAATAGCCAGGAGATGTAGGGAGAAAGTCAGAGAAGCTAAAGTGCAGAATGAGCTCAGGCTTGCCAGAGACATCAAAAACAATAAAAGGGGCTTTTTTAGATATGTCCGCAGCAAAAGAAAAAACAAGGAAATGATAGGATCACTGCGTGGAGAAGGTGACCAATTAATAACGGAGGGAAGAGAGAAGGCAGAACTACTCAATACCTTCTTTGCCTCAGTTTTCTCCCAGAAGGATAGAAGTACCCAACCTGGGGGATGGGGAGCAGGTGAGGAAGCGGGGGGGGGGGATGCAGCACAGAATAAGTAGAGAAGTAGTAGTACAGGAATATTTGGCTAAACTTGATGAATTCAAGTCCCCAGGGCCAGATGAATTACATCCAAGGATATTAAAAGAACTGGCAGAAGTCACTTCTGAACCACTTGTAATAATCTTTCAGAACTCTCAGAGAACAGGAGAAATCCCAGCAGACTGAAGGAGGGCAAATGTCATCCCCATTTTCAAGAAGGAGAAAAAAGAGGACCCAAATAATTATTGCCCGGTCAGCCTGACATCAATACCAGGAAAGATCCTAGAGCAGATCATTAAACAGTCAGTTTCTAATTATTTAGAAAACAATGCTGTGATCACTAAAAGTCAACATGGATTTCTTAAAAATAAGTCATGCCAGACTAATCTTATCTCTTTTTATGATACAGTTACAAGCTTGATAGATGAAGGGAATGCAGTAGACGTAGCATATCTTGACTTCAATAAGGCCTTTGACAAAGTACCCCATGATATTCTTGCAAAGAAGCTAGTAAAATGCGGGCTGGGTTGGACTGCTGTTAGGTGGATTGGTAATTGGTTGACTGACTGAACCCAAAGGGTGATCACCAATGGCTGCTTTTCATCCTGGTGAGAAGTGACTAGTGGGGTGCCGCAGGGCCCAGTGCTATTCAACATCTTCATCAATGACTTGGATGAAGGAGCGGAGGGCATGCTGATCAAATTTGCAGATGACACCAAATTGGGAGGGCTTGCTAATACACCAGAGGACAGGATGAAATTTCAAAATGACCTTGACAGATTGGAGAGCTGAGCCAAAGCTAACAAAATGAATTTCAACAGAGAGAAATGTTAGGTCCTGCACTTAGGCAGAAAAAATGGAAGGCACAAATATAGGATGGGGGCCGTGTGGCTGGATAGCAGTACGTGTGAAAGGGATCTAGAAGTCTTGGTAGATCACAAGCCGAACATGAGTCAGCACTGTGATGAGGCAGCCAAGAAAGCCAACGCGATTCTTGGTTGCATCAATAGGAGTATGGTGTCTAGATCGAGGGAGATAATGGTACCACTCTATTCTGCATTAGTTAGGCCTCATTTGGAATACTGTGTCCGGTTCTGCGCAACTCAATTGAAGAAGGATATCGACAAACTGGAACATGTCCAGAGGAGGGCAACCAAAATGGTGAAGCGTATGGAAGCCATGCTGTATGAGGAACAGCTTAGGGAGCTGGGTATATTTAGTCTGCAGAAGAGAAGGTTAAGAGAGGACATTATAGCCATGTTTAAATATGTGAAGGGATGTCATGTCGAGGAGGGAGTGGGCTTGTTTTCTGCTGCTCCAGAGACTAGGACAAGGAGCAATGGATTCAAGCTGCAGAAAAGGAGATTCCACTTGAACCTCAGGAAGAAATTCCTGATGGCCAGAGCTGTCCGGCAGTGGAATATGCTGCCTCGGAGTGTAGTAGAGTCTCCTTCTTTGGAGGTTTTTAAGCAGTGGCTGGATGGCCATCTGTTGGGAATGCTTTGATGGGTGTTCCTGCATAGCAGGGAGTTGGACTCGATGGCCCCTGGGGTCTCTTCTAACTCTATGATTCTATGATTCTATGAAATGGGCTTTGGCTTTGGGAAGATGATGGGGCAGACAATAGACACATAGAAAAAATGGTGAATTGGAGATAAAGATCTCACTTGGAAGTTGACTCAAAAATGTGTAGGACTGAAACTGGGGCTGAGATATGGGTGACTCATAAAGCATGTTCCCACATCTCCAAGCACCCACATGTAAATTTTATAGCACTGCAGAAAGTATGAACAAGTTGCACCATTTTCCCACTAACAGAAAACAATGCCCAGGCTAAAAACCACACAGCATGCACTAGGACTTCTTTAGGGACTTGAAAGTTTCTACATACAATACAGACTTGACAACTAGCATTAGTTTTACTTAGGAGTCTAATTATTCACTTATGCCTAAATCTTCCTGAACTTCCTTCCCTTCCCCTACCCTCTGTAGTACTTGGGGCTGCAAAAACTCAGTTCTGAGGATTTTCTAGGGCAGACTTTTGGGATGTGTGGAAGGCTTCCGGGGCAGACTTTTGGGATGTGTGGAAGGCTGACATGGAAAAGAGATTGCTCCCATTTTCTGCTTGTAAGTTGGGCACTGGATACTGATTGCCCTTACCTGGACCCTTACCTGAGTCCCATTAAACTCAGTAAGACTTACTTCTAAGTAGATTATAGAGATTGTTGAACTACCTCCTTATGCACACATTCCTTTGACTTGTGGAGACAGCCACTGCTTCTAGGAGAACGACTACCAACTTACCCTGCGCAATTTCATCTGTTTCTTATAGAAGTTATTCCATTCCTTTTTCTGATTGTCTTCATAAGCTTCAGTCACGTTCCCACTATCTTCATCATATCTGAAAAAGTTACCCAGCCAAAAAGTGGGAATACACTATTTTAAAAGGAAAGTCATGCAAAATTACATCAAATCTTAAATCTTAAATAAGCATTCAGCAACCAGATCACAATTTCTCAGATAACCGTGCAGCCAGATTCATTGCCAGACTTCCTTACAAGGCAGGATACAATTTAGAGTTAGCCATTTTCTCAGAAGTTAACAGTGACTTTTGTGTTTCTCTCACCAAGCCCAAATACCTGTGCACATATTTGTGCTCTGCTCATACTAGGCATGAAATACCAATGCATTCAGCAGATCTCAGAGCTGCCTTAATGGACTAACTACAGAAAAATCCAGCTCTGCACAAGTAAGTTGTCTGAACTTCTGCTGAATCCCAGTCACAAGCAATGAGAGACCTTGGCACCTGGGTTACCAAGGCTGAAATAAAATTAAAGCCTACCAAGATGCCAAAGGAGCACCATTGGATACAGGATGAAATATTTGGGCTATCTGTGAAGAAGACGTTGAGATGGTGTGTACTTTCAAGGCAGTGGACAGTCAGTGAAAGAGGTAGCACTGGTGACTTCCTCCCTAGGAACGATTATGGGCTGTACTGGGTGGAATAATCTACACGTTTGCCATGTGCTTCATAATCAAATTGACATAAATGATCAAAAACATATTTTCATTTTTAATCTCTATGAATAGGATTTCAAGTACATTTTGGGGAAGAAGCAAAAATAATTTCATTCCATTTTTATTTTACCTATTGTCCCCAGCTTTTCCTCTTGCCTTCCGTCTTTGCTTCATTTATGTCGATCTACCGTTGATGAATTCATACATATAAATTTTGCCCATCATAATGGAAGAATTCAAAATGGCATAGACCCTGTTGCATAGCCCACCATCCCAAGAGTTTGGGCTGGCAAGTATACAAAAGAGGACTTTTCTTGTATAACCACCTCACTTGGGGACCTTCATCCACATGGGGGTCAGGCTAGCCCTATCTGAGCTCCTGACAGGCCCTTAAAGTACTATCGTTCTGCTGAATTTTTGACTTGTAAAAATTTAGATTTATTTTTAAAGAATGCTTTTCTTCCCTATTGTATATTTTATTGTAAGGCTCTTTATGGATTTGGTAGACAAAAAAAAAGTAATTTATAAATACATTTAGAAGTAAAATAAAATTTATGATTTGGCTACAGGAGCTTTAGAAGGGAGCTGCAGGCCTAGAATTCATACTCAACTGTTGTGACTACTTTCCCAATGACATTTTAGTACCATTCCTATGCCATTCTTGAACTATCTTTGTGTTTGGTTGGAGCTTTTCTGGATAGCCATTCTCTGACCATTTATAATATCTTCTTAAAACATTAAAGCTGCCTTGTCCATCTTTAAGTTCATAAGGTTAAATTATTTCTAAGTACTGGGTAGCAAAAAAACAAAAACAAAACAATTCATTCATTACTGTTAAAATCAGGCATCTGATTTTTGACACTGGTCATGTGTTATCCATTAACTCATCGGTTGCTAAGGCAAATTTGACCAATGATTGATCTACCAGATTAACACACATGAATCAACAGCATCAGAAATATATTTGTTAATTAAGAACTTCTTTATTTCAGAGGTTTTCACCTACTTATGATGAATGCTTTCCTTTAAAAAAAAAAAAGAACACCTTGCATAAAGAGTAAATTTACAGACGCAAGATATGCAGGTTGAATAAAGTGAAACATTATAAACCTTAATTAAATCACTGTAACAGCATAAGAATTAAAGGTGTTAACAGTAAGCAATGAGCAAGGGATAGCAAAAGACACAAAATACAGCTCAAACTATTCTGTGGTACCAGAAATTTAAGAACAGTTGCAATGTATTCTAACATTTGAGTTTAACCTTTCTGCTACATTAGGAAAAAAATACTAGTAAGGAAGCAGAGTAATTGCATAACCTTGTCAAACTGAGCCCTTTCAGATTTTATCATTCTATCAGGAATTTTCACTACGCATTATGGGACTGTCTGTGGCACTGGCTCATTCATCAAGGGATGATGACTTCTCAACAAATCTATCTGGCCCAATATATGTGTTATATATAACCCCAGCTGAGCCCCATATAACAGTTGAGCCTGAGCTTTAGCTGTAAACAATCTGATTGCAGCTGGAATGTACTGTGCTCCTTTAGTGAAGTAATAATTTTGGATGGCTGTAGCAGTTATCTGTGCTTATCAAATGCTTACCTACTGTAGCCTCTTTTTCCTCCTTCATACAGGTCTGGGTCATAAGCATTCCAAGAGGAAGCCGAAGGTCCAATGCAGGTTCTGCTCCAGCTACTGGTGCTGTGCTCTAGTGCCTCAACTTGCTTTTTCACTGCTGCTGAATTCTTACAATAATCACAGCACTTGTTGCACTGTGGGACGGCATCTCCAAAGAAGTTGGCTATGGCAGCATGACGACAACTACAAGGCAAGCAGAGAGTAACAACACCTGAAGGAAAGGGGGAAGCAAAGAGATTGCTTTGACTATGTGGTTAGGCAAATATAGATGGATGCTGGTACTTAAATTGCAAATATCTAAAGGACAAGAAGAAACTATCACAACGGGCAGCATCTGATTTCCCAAATTTCTAGGTCACTGAAACTTGCAGACATCTGATTTTGGAAGCATTTGATGCCAAATCTGGTAACCACAAACAGCATGCAACAGTCACTCCTTCTAGTTTTTACTTAGAAGTTATAATAACAGTTGTGACTCTCTGAAAAACCACAGGCATGAAGAGTGACAATGGTGTCTTGTTTTAAGGTTGGTTCACACTGTCCTTTCTCCCACTCCATACAAGCAGCTGAAGATGCTATTACGCGCATGTGGAAAAATACTGTGGCATACACATTAATATCCCCATGTGAAGGCAAACAGGTACATGGCAAGGAACAGACCAGAACTGCTTGAATGTACAAAAGAAAGAAAATAGGTGAAGTGGGTATAGGCCTGCAAGTTCTACTATGGACAGAAGAGTTTAGAAGTAACTTTTTTTACAGATAGCAAATTGCTGTCTTTTAAAGACTTTGTCCTAAATGGCAAGAATCAAAGGGAAGATGTTAATAGCTGGTACTTTTCATTCTTATTCGTCTCCCAAAGCAACTCAAACAGGATAAGATTTTTGTCATTCTGCACAACAAAATATTTATGGTCCAATCTATCCACAGCACTGCTTGATGAGGTCCCGTCTTACTGGGGCAGCTTCCAACAGTGTCCTTTTGTTTACAACCTGAATGTATTAACACAGGGAAAACAAGCCAATGGATCAAGAAAAGCCACACTATCACCAAGCAACTTTGCCACACTTGTTGGAAACTTTACTTCTGCCATTCCTGTAACATGCATAATATAACAGGCATAGGGAAGCTTTAACCTGTGTTCCAAAAGGCTAGACTCCAGAGCTAGATAAACATTTTCTGAACAAGTAATAACTACACACACATAAATATTTCCAAGATTTAGAAACTAACCAAGTATTTTTTCAGGGAAACACTGTCTTACATAAAGGTAGGGAAGAGTTACACTGAACTTCTAGCAGAAAGGTGATAGAATCCCAGTAAAGCGTCTTGTGGCATTTTAAAGGGACATGCAAGGGCATTTTAAAGGGACCTACCACCCTAGGTCATATTCTTATTACAAGCAATAGGGGAAGAGGTGTCAGACTGAAAACCTTCCCAGAAATGGCAGCTTTAAGGATGTAACAAGCAAAACAAGGAACTGTCTGTGCCAAAATAGAAAAAGATGGCACCCCTCAGGTAAAAAGAGCTCAATCAGTGCCAGTAACTATGCAGAAAGTGAGGCTACAGAAGCAAAAGATGTGACAAAGCTACCTTTATAATCCTTGCAAAATGGCACAGACTCACACCACTCTAGAGCTTAAAGAAAGCATTCTTTTCACAACCATGGAAAGACTATCATCCTGATTTTTTTCCCTCCATGTCCCTTCAAAAATGCTAACAATACTCAGCTAGAAATGCCAAAGGTCTTTATCAAGTCAACCTTTTGTTTTCAAGAAGGGGAGAAAGATAATATGTAATTCCATTGCACCATGAGCAAATTTTTTTTTTCAGTTAGCAGCAACCCATAAAATGGATACTCATTTCTTCTCTCCCTGTACAGTTTGTCTCCAGAACAGCAAAGGAAGAACTCAATATGCATAGAAAAACCCATATCTTAATAGAAAGTTGTACCAGCTAGCAAAAGTATATGAAATATTTTAAGCAATACGGCGGGGGGGGGGGGGGGATATATTTTTAAGGTCACAAATCACACTTTCACAGCTCAGTTATGAGAGGTCTTTCTTGGCGGTGCTGGGAAGCTGCTGATCCATCCAGTTCATTTGCTGCTTACTTGGTTAGAAGCAACCATTATTCTGACTCCGAATAACTACAGCGACATTTTGGAGATTCAGACCTTTAATGCTGTTAAGAACAACATTAAACTATCTCTAAAATGTGACATTACCACAGGGGAAAACGGGATAAGAGAGATTCTCTGCCTTTACAGAAAAATAGCAAGGGATTAGAACTATCACCCACATCCCTCCCGAACCCCAAGACATCCCTGGAAGAGAACTGAGCAGGCACCTTTCACTTCATGCTACTGGAAAGTGTTATTTTATCTTTGGATACAGCTTTGAATACCTGCCAACATGACTGGCACAGAAGTACTCTTAAATAAAAACACAGATTTAAATTTCTAAACAGCCCCACTTCCAAGGGCTCAGAATAGGGATAAACTATCCAACAAAGGTATTTTAGGCTTACTTTCTGTTATCTGATTGAATATGTGTTCCCAAAGGATACTGGATGCCCACCCAAGCTTTAAAATCTTCCTTTTGAGAAAAGCAGTAATAAACTAAAGTTTACAGAAAAATAGTAGAAGAGCTCTGTCCAGAAAACCCATTTTAAATAACATGGACATCAATATGAAAGCCACTGAAAAAGCTAATGTTCTTCTCATGTTTTCAAAAGATATTCCTGAGAAAGAAATCAGTACTCTGATGTTTCCACAAGTCCTAGAAGAATTTCAAATTTTCTCAGTTCTCTTAATTTATCACTTGCTTCTTCACGAACATCTAATTCTTTCTCTGAGGCTAAAAAGAATTTAGCAGCCTACTGCAGGAGGGTTAGGAGAGAGCCACAACCACTTTCATACACAGATGGACAAACAGAAGGAAACTCCGTAACTCCCCAGACTTTATGAAAACTGTTTCAGTAAAGTGGGAAGAAACTGTGTACTGAAAATCAAGAGTTACACAAGGAGCAACGCGTATGGATTTCCGTCGTAAGCTCTGGACTGGAGAGTCTTTACTGCCAGCAAGGCTCCATTGGTGGCTCCCTCCTCTCTTTCGTGCACATGTAATATGAGACTTCACATCTCTAGGACGACTAACAACAAAAAGAGAGAGAGAGAGGGAGGGAGGAAACAGAAAGCAAGCAAGCATAGGCAGAGACAGCAATTGGCTGTCAGTAGCAGGGACAACAGGAGCAGCGCAAGAAAAGAGACAGAACACAAGAGGGGGTCAGAAATGGGGAGAAGAGCCAACATGAAGTGACTACAAAAAGAAACCACAGAAGACGACCAAACCACCAGTCCTGCAAAAACTTTAGGGGTAAGGCTGGTTTTTGTCTGTATTTGTCCTAATACATCATCTGAGCAAGGGAGGCTGGGGCTGTTCAGTTTACATTTGGGTCAGTATTTCATAGAGGAGTGTTGCAACATGGGACGGCAGAGGAAGGCATGTGAGTAAAACACATTAGGTAGAGGAGTGTGGCATGGTGAGATAAAAGCTTTTTGTGAGGTTAGTCAAGTTACACTGCTGTAACAGTCTTCCATTTCTGCATGTTTACTTGTTTTCTCCGACACTTTCCTCCACCCACCCAAAAATAGGCAGTCAACACATTCCAGGGTTAGCAACAACTTGTATGGCAATAATAAATGATTCAGATTAAAGGAATTTTGTATCATCTTTTAATTTCCACACACTACTTTACAAAATAGCCACAGGAGAATCTCTTCCCAGAACTTGGTTATAGAGAGTGATATTTTCTGCCAATCAGCTAGATTTTGAAGGAATGCTATAGAAGCTGCCAAATTATGTGGCTGCTGCTAATTTTTGTAGCACATTTTGCCCTAACAGCAAAAACCTTTGCCCACAGCAAAAGAGCCCTACTGCTATCATACGCAAATCAGAGTCTGTCTCGCTACTCTGGACTCTGTGTCAGTTAAGCAAAATCCAGCTTTTGTATACATACATTTGATTCTCTAGCAAACTCAGAATGCAACAACTGCGGAAATATAGCCTAGGTTTTAATGCAGTTCTTTTCTGAGGTATGATGTACAGATTTTTTAAAATTTATTTTTACTAATGCTCCACACAAGGATTTTGTTGCAGAGTCCTATTTTACTGGATTCTGACACATAGTCTATATCGGCATAGTCTATATCAGCCAAGACTGGCAAGTGTAGCGTACATAAATGCATGCGTATGCATGGACACTGTTTACAACACATCATGCAAGGGCAGAAATATTTTCACTGGAAACAGTTTGTTACTAATTCATCAGCAACAATGGCTCATTTAACTGATACGCAAGCCAAGCAACAGATGTGGTGCCAACACTATCAGCCATACCATCAAAGACTTGTTCATCCACACATTTTTAAAAGTGAGACATACCATCAATTTGCCAGCAATTCTCTTCTGCAACTAACACAGGTTAAAGCAGGCTAGTCTCCGCAAAATTCTTACCAAATAAAATAAAATAAAAGACAAATTTAGCCTTTAAGGAACATTTCAGTCACCCTAAACATTCCGTAATACACATTAATGTCACTCCATCAACAACAGCAAAAAATTTCAAAGGAAAACTTTACCATGAAGCTATTGAGGAACAATTTGGTAAGAAATTTCACACTGACATGTTGGTCAAACAAGTCCTGGGTATACATGATCGTTGTACTCCCTTGGCTGTATACTTGTACCTGCGCCTTGCTGTACCTGTTCCCAACCAGCAGTTTGCATTTTGGAATTGGTTACACTGCACTGACTGGCTTGATCTCATTTGTAAATGTAACTAATCCTTCTTTCTGCAGCCATGTTGGCACATACTCCATGGGCTTTGGCCTATGAAAGCTTAGGTCATAATATTTTGTTAAGTCTTATATTGCTTGAGTCTTCCCTCTTTTTACGGTAACAGACTACCGTTTTGAACTTACAGCAAATATCGCACCGAAGAGATATCTCATTGAAGAGATTCTGCAAATACGCAGGTGGCTATACTCTGCTGAGAAGTTTAGAAGGACCCTGCTGTAAAGTCTGTAAAAAATCTGATTTTACTAACAGAACATGTGAATAGAATCTGACATTTTACCCACAGTTTCTACCCAAGCCAGCATGTAACAATGCTTGATGCTGCTGACAGCAACCATCAACTCATCTAAAGATCCCTATGAGTGATCCTGAGAACCTGTTCAGAAACCAGTTGTCATGAAAAGTAATCCAATCCTTACAAGACTTTTATAAAATTTGGACCCCAATTTGGACAGGATCGTCAAAACAGTTTTCAAAATGATAAAGTGAATATAGACACCACTCTACAAAAAGATCTTAGTTTTTTTATTTCAAACTATGATTAAAAACTATGGTTTAAAGCCAGCAATTTATTTCCAGCATGACAGTCAAAACAGGAAGGATTCTTAGCACGTGCTGGCAATGATTAGCATGTGCTGGACCTGCAGAATGAATTCTACAGCTGAAATACTATAACCATGGGAATTCTGTACATGTCTGGACAGGTTTGACTTCCCAAATACAGCACCATCTAAAGATCTTAGGAGGCATGTAGTGGATTCCTAAGGGGGAAAAATCATCCATGCCAGAGAGCAGTGCAGAGATCAACCACCAGTGCATTGGACTTTACTAACCTTGTAGGAATTTTGCATCACCTGCTGTTTCCAAATCACTTTTAAATACAGCCCCACACAAACCGTAATACCAGATCCAAAAGTTTAAAGAAGCCTTGATTACATTTGTCTAGTCCTCATTTATCTAAAAGGGCATATCCAATATATCAGATAAAACACCTAGGCATCCAGGGTAAACACTGGATCCCGAATCACTCCAGGCTAGCTGCGTTTACTTGTAGTGATCATTTACCATCCATTTTACAGTTTGAAGCCTTATAAGAGTTAAAAACAGTAAACAGAATTGTTTAAAGCTAGAGGAGGAGCATCTAGTCTCAGTAGAACAACAGGCTAAAGACTAGGAATCTGAGAATCTACTAGAGCTGACAAAGTTTCAGACTTGGTACCAAGAAACCTCCATGGACAAAGCAGTGCCCAGCCACAAGAGGAAAGAGAAGAGAAACCCTGGTCAGCACTCTCTTCACTTGCAAAGGTGGAGAGGCCTGAAAAAGGGTCTCCACAAAGGATGCCAACCACTAAGAAGGTATCTATAGGAGAAAGCAATCGGGGGAGCGGGGAGGGGGCACTTCAAGTTCCCATGAAACACATTTCAGGAAAAATAGAATGCCACAACCAGTAGTTAATCACTTGATCTTTTGCCATCACAGCCTCTATTTTTTTCCAGATTCATGTTCAGCTTATTTGTCTTCATCTGTCCTGAACTGCAACTCTTCATGTTTTGAGTGGACAGAAAAATAAATGGTTTTGTGTCATCAGCATACTACTAATACAGGCCTCCAAAACTCTATTCAGTCTTTTGTAGCAGCCACTTACAGCCATTAAACACAATGGGCAGCAGCAAAGCTTCACATCTCTGTAGCATTCACGGCCCAAGTTTAGCTTAGTTACCGAATAGTATAATTAACTTTTTAAAAACAGTCTGGATAGTTTCAGACTTGTTAATTTATTATTTGTTAGTTATAGGTAGCCTTTCTTCCACTGAGCTCAAGGAGGGATATATAATTTTCCTCCCCCATTTTGCCCTCACAACAACCATGCAAGGCTGAGAATGACTGGGCCAAGATCACTCAGTGAGTCTCCTGGATTGAGGGACGCTCAGGACTGCGTCTCCCAAGTTTTAGTCTATCACTCTAACATTCCAGGTCTCTGGTAGGGTCCTTGCAGCCACACAGCTTTCAGTCCAAAGAACAGACAACTTGCTCAAGCATCTCAAAGAGAAACATCTGAACCAGTGCTGCCACCTGTTAGGGTTTTCTTCTACGATGACATTTTATTCATAATTTGCTGCCAAAGCCAATTATACCTTATTACTGCCACAATAACAATAATCTAGACACACTTTTGGGCTGACATCCAGGTACTTCTTCTCAATGAAGTGTATTGTTTGAGCCTGCCGGTAGGGAAAAAAATTAAAATAAAACAGATCAAGCTGCATTTTCCAGCTGATTTCTTTCTACCACTCCCTATTTCACATGAAACACTGGTGGAAACTTTCAAGTTCTCTTTGAACTTGGATGACTTGCAAGTGACATGGAAAGATATTTAGAATATTCATGCACAAAGGCGCAGCAGTTAAACAGATTGCCCTTCTTTCTGAAAGAAGCCTAAATCTCAGTATTTTTTTTATGAAAACAATTACATGGAATTTGTTTGCTTTTAGGGATGTGTTGCTCCTGTTAGTTGAATACTAAGGAAGAAAAAGGTTAAATAAAAAGCCAGACTCTAGGAAGGTATAAGAGAAAAACAGCCCAATGGTTTCTGGCAAAAAAAAAATATCCTGAAGAGTTTGGCAGAAGTCTTATGCAGCAGTTATGGAGAAACACAAGTTGAAACATATGTCTGGGAATAAGAAGGCAGAGTCCTGGCTTGTGTTACCAGCTGTCATACAGTAAAGAGGCCTCTTAGTCTCCATAAAGCACAACTGCCAAAGAGCATTTGCCACAGGCTATACAGTACAGCAAACTAGTACGCTGTCCATTCATATCAGAAACACATTGACGGTATGATACCCTGGAGAAACTAAAACACAGCAGTGGCTTCCCTCTGCTTTTCACAAGCATGTGGACTGTTCCTTTCCATGGATTTCACAGAATATCCCTTGAACTTGCACAGCTGATGTCCTACTCACTACATAACAGGAAGGCCCTTCACAAAGATGAGGCAATATACAGAAAAAACTCATCAACTTTCTACTCCCTCTTGAGCTCCAAGGGTCATCAGCTAGCAATCTCTTAATGACTCATGAAGGGCCTCTGTAGCTTACTTTTTCAGTCACTGTAGAAGCTGGAATTCTCTACTGGTCATGCAATTAAAACCCACTTTTTTAACCTGTTTCTGATTCCCCAACATGCTCATTTACTAGGCAGTTGAGGGTATAAGGTCAGAACAACGTCCAGCTCTGTTCCTGTAGTAAGATGCACAGCAATGACATCATCCGCCAGGGATCTCCAGAGGATTCCTGGGAGGTCTCAAAAGATGCTGGTTGTTCTGTGTCCAGCTATAGGAACACAGTTGGATGCTGCTCCACCGCTCCTATGCTCTCCCAGTGAGTGAGTGTGTTAGGGGAGCTGCAGGAGCTTAAGAGACAGATTGGGAGGGAGATGTTTCGGAGTTCTGCCTGACTTTACAATATGTTTCTTGACCACCAACTCTGCAGCAAACCATGGCTGCCTGCTGTGGTTGAACTGCATAGTTTATATTGCCTGCCTGTCCTGTCATTCAGCCACTTCCCTCTTGGACTCTGCACTGCATAAGCAGGACAGAGAGATCCCCCTCACTGTGATTTTCCATGCTTGTTATCATGATTTCACAACACCCACATGTTCATGGACAGAAAGATAAATTTAACTTGTGGGGACACATGGGGGCTTATTGTGGCACTCCGTATGTCTTTGCGTTAAAAAAAACTTAGACACAGGTTTTGAAAAAAATATTTTTCACATCCAGAAAATCCTGTGGGTTGATCATGGCATGCAACTATATGAGAAACAAAACTAGAAAAGAATTACAGATAAATGACTTAATGGAGACGTTACATTACAAAAGTTGACTGTATAAATGTGGTACAGAACCAAAGGACAGGCTATAGGCTTCCTAGTTATTGCTCGTTATTCTTCACCCAATATGCATGGGAGAAAAAAAAATAGTTTGCTTTGTTTCTATTCAGCTCCTTCAAGACTTTTATATAACTTTAGTTCTATTTGTTATACAACTGACCCTCCACATTAGCTAGCGTTAGGGGTGCAGGACCTCACAAAAGTGGAAAAATGACCAGTATCAAAATGTTTGTGTGTCTGTGGAAAGGGGGCTGAGGCATGGGGGGGAGAGCAGGCACCCAGGTCCAAATCAGACCAGGAAAGGAGAGGGAAGGGGGGTTAGCATGGTGGCCCTATATTTCCTCTCTCTCACCCATCTCCTTCCTTGGGTGTGAGGGGCATTAGTAGAGGATTTGTGGTGCTGACAAACTGGACTGTGAGCCATCCTTAGCCAGTGAGGCTACAGCTGGTGGAGGAGGAGGAAGACCAGAGGCAGATTTTTAATAGGCTGATGGCATGATTGTTGCTCCTGAGAAGGAACGTCCTCTTGGAAAAGAGCCTGAGGTGGGCAGGGGCAGGACTTGAACAAATTCACAAATAATCAAATCCATGAAAGCCAAACCTGCAAATGTGGAAGGCCAACTGTAATCCACCTCAATTTGGAATAAGAATCATAGCTTAATGGTAGAGTAGCCACTTTGCATGTAAAATAACTCAGGTTCCACCTGAGGTACCTCCAGATAGAGATGGGGAATTGCCCAGCGTGAAACACTAAGGAGACTTTGCCAGTCAGTGTTCAACTAGATGGACCAATGGCCTGGGCTCAATAAAAGGGAATTCTTATTGTCCTGATAAACTCTAATGAATTATTGAAGCAAACTGTCTGTGAGGCAAAGAAGCTACTGCAGCTATTCCACTGAAACCATGTCACAACCATCTTTTGAGAGGTTTTGTCTCCTGCATAAATGCTAACTGCTCACAAGAGGATTCCATTTCACAGATCCACAAGCCCATGCCAGGCCACAAGGCAAAAGCCAAACCTTCAAAGGGACATACAGGGTGCCAAACTAGATTTAGTGATTTGCTGTGGTCAGTGTTCACAAACACAGTGTTCACAGTGTTCACAAAAAAGAAGTCCATATAGTTTGAAGAAGAACTCTTCTATGGAGGTCTCATTATGTGGGTGGGGTTTGAGAGCCAGTTACCCAACTGTAATTATTTTTCCAAAGAACAGAAAGATGATAAATAACGGTGTTGTCATTCTAAATTTGGAAGTTTTTTTATGGTTCATAGATGGATATAAATGTCGCTTATCTCCCTTGACAAGATGTCATCAAGAGTACAATAAAGAAGCATTTTACCACTTTCCTAATGTATTCATCTTCATAAGTGTCTTGGTTATCATTTTTCCCATTTAATGGACAGCAGATGTTTTCCCAATCGCATCCTACCTTCTGGATAATCATGATTTGCATTCAGTTTACCAGGACCATTCTGCCTACAGGATCATGCTAGTCATGGTGTTTTAAACTACAGCCTTTTCCCTACTACCTTCTACCTTGCCAAGCTTAATTTCTTCTCTTGTGAGTCATTAAGAGTTAGATCATCAAAAATTAGGTGGGATCTCCAGATAGGGCTAGGAACACATTCTGCCTGTAACTCTAGATTGCCACAGCTAATTAGAGAGAAAGACAGTCTTTTACTTACGGCTAATTAGGGAGAAAGACAGTCTTTTACTGACCAGTGGTCAGTAATTCTGTTCAGTATTTGATTATTCTGCTGTTGCCAGGACAGATGGATACATGTATACTGGTGAATACTATTCAGTTTCATGGAAGATTCTTGTACCTCTTTGTTAAGCCCGAAAAATTTGAGGTTTTCTTACCTTCAGAATACAAAGCTAACTTTATTCATTTATTACAGTAGGCCTATCAGAGGCAAAAAAAAACCTACCCCCTTACCCATTCATTATGTCTAAGACTGTAGAATGTCACTAAGTATTAGAAACATATAAAGTTCAGTGACTGGGGACTCCAAATGATTTCAGGCTGGGCCAGTGTGAAACAGAAGAAAAGCACAATGATGAGCCTCTGATCATCTCTTATGGGGTAGGGTGGGGAACACACTACAGGTGAAGTCTTACAATCACAAGGTCCTTACACTACTTTCATGTACCACATGAAAGGAAAAGACTATGAAATTCCTTCTATGGAGTATTTTCTGGAAGGAAAGTATCTGTTATGCTGTTGGGACCCAGATGGAAGCAATCTAAAAAGCATTTAACAGCAGATAATGCCTTTATTTATTCACCTGCAATCCATCATCTGATGACAAGAGTGGCATACTGGAAAAGCAAGTTTGCAACCATTACTACATCATGCCATTGCATAGTGAAAATGCCAAGATCACTATGAACTGTAATTAACTTTCATAGGAGCATAAGTGCTATTTGGCTGGGTAGTGGCTTATTCAAAGTGGAGAAGGGTAGCGTGATAAGAAAGGAGCCAAAGAAGAGTTCTCTTGTGAAGATGAACTATTCAATTAAGTGGTTGGATTTTCCATGAGGAATAGTTCATTTTAAAAATGTTCTACAAAGCACTATGTCTATTAGGTATTCTTTTTCATGGGTACTTGATTACGTCTGCCTCTAAAGCAGCATGAAAATGCAAGCACAACAGGACTGAGAGAATTTCCTAGAACCATAAAAATGAGAAAGCTAACGCAGAACATAGAACTCTTTAAAAAATCTGCTTTAAGAACTAAGCCATCTTCGCTCTCTGTATACAAAGTAAGAATGTTGAATTATCATGATGTCAGCGAGTTTTGCATTACGTAACCATCATGGAACAGATCTACATCTTAGAAAGCAACTTTTTTTTCTGGCTAGCAGCCAAAACTTAGATCTCTTTCACAATACACAGTCATACCACTTTGATACTACTTTAACTTACATGGCTGAATTCTATGGAATCCTGGGGTTTGTAATTTAGCACGACATTTTTTTATTAATTTTTACAAACCAATCCACCATAAAAATATTGACAAATCAATTATCGCAAAGTTATGAATTTTCAACTTCAATAAAATTATTGTTCCCTACATAAACACATTTTTATACACCCATATATATCCTCCCCACTCCCTCCCCAGCCTTGAAATCCCTAGCCATTGTGTCAGTGTTTGTAAACTATCAATCTATTCCATAGATTGCATAGATTACATATTACAAGATTACACAGGACAGAGACATGACAGACGCAGTTACAGCAATATCAAAATGCTATACAAGACAGTAAACTCAGCATAACACCATGCCAGACAAACTTGATAACATAATAAAGCAGGAAGTTGAAGAGAGGACGCTATCCTGATGGTGTCACACTGCCTTCTCAAGAAGTTTTTTAGCAGTTCTCCTGACTCACAGGCTTCCTCCGTAGCGCCTTCCTTTATTTAGATGGAGAAAAACAAGCTCAAAATGACACAGTTCCCCTTCCCAGCTGGATGGACAACACATCAATCGGAGCTGGTTCACTGCCCCTTTCTGCCAAAACTTCACTTCCACCAATTGCCTCTGGCAAAGAAAGCAAAAGCTTTGAAATAAAAAGTGTAGATTCTTGCAGAGTATTCAAAGTTTTCTGCTTAAAGCCCTGCAGTGTTACTTCAGTATAGAAAAATTCAGTATCCTTTAACTGTAGCTGTAACTAATATTGTTCCTATATATATCCTTTTGCAGGCCAAAATCTTTCTTATGCCATTCAGTGGTGCACTCGTGGAATATTCTGCTTCTCATCAAATCCTGGAGGCCTAATTCTTTCAAAAGGACTTTCTGCCCAACCTACAACCTCCTTATGCTGAAGGAATGCTAAGCTGCTGTAGAAAATTGGTCAAGAATGTCAAGCTTTACATGAACAAGCCAATTAACTGCTGTAATTAACATGTACAAATATACATATTCCTGTACACATGTAGTTTGAAGATCCCAGAAGCTGTTTTCCAAATTTTTCATTTCTTAATTAGTCAGTTTTTATGCACAGGATACAAAAGAACTAAAAGAAAGTTGCTGTTCACCCAAAACAGAACAATTAAATGTAGGATTAAATTAGTAATACCTAACTTAAATTCCCTTAGTTTCAATAGGTGCATGACTAAGCATGACTGGGTCTTGATCCAGCCTATTGAAAGTAAAGTATAGTGTATTTATGAGGTATATTTTAAAATTCCCCTAAATAGATGTTAGTCTGAATGAATAACGCCACCACCAAATGCCATTATTTGGTGCTAGAACGGTCAGAACATGGTACAAAGGAGATGGAATCTAACAAACTCTAGAACAAAAACAAACGCCTCTCAGTGGAATGAAACTTAGAACATGGAATGCTGTTCGGTATGGCCAGCACATCATCATTCACTTCATGTGAGACAGGCTAAAAAAAGTCTTTGCATTTCTGTTTAACTAGATACCTAGCAAGTTACTTCCTTAAAGGAAGATCAAGCTTTAACTCTCAGTGTGCTGTCAGTGTAGGAAACATACTATTTATATTGGCTTGTACATGGGAGTGTTGAATGTAAATACACGTATTTAAATAAATAAAACATACATATTGTTTATTTGTATAGTAAAAAAAAGACTTTGAGAACTAGTGTGGTATAGTAGCTTGAGCACTGGACTATGACTCTGAAGACGAAGGTTCAAATCCCCGCTCAGGCATAGACACCTATTGGGTGACCTTGGGTGAGCCACACTCTCTCAGCCTCAGAGGAAGGCAAAGGCAAAATCCCTCTGAACAAATTTTACCAAGAACATGCTGATAGGTTCACCTTAAGGTTGCCGTACGTCAGAAATTACTCAAAGGCACACAACCACAATAAAGAATTTAGGAGGAGAATCTACATTATTGCTGTACCTTTCAAGTAATGGTAGAAAAAACTGAGAAACCAGCTTTTGCTAGGTTTGAATGCATGTTACATTTGGATGTCTCTCATCAGTCTTCTCCAGAGCTGCAGCACATGACTGGAATGCAGGGGCAGAGCCCTGACAAACTTGTTTTGCTGGTGAGCTAGATTTAGCAGCGAAGAAGATAGTTATTTTTCTTCTGGTGTTCATAAAGTAAAGTTAACAGCAATACTCTCACATATTCTCTTCTCATTCCTCATTCTTCTGTTTCCCAAGTGTCACAGACTGTGGGCTGATCCAGACAATGCCTTCCAAGGACTTTCAGAATGAACTCTATGCTATTGGTAACAAGCTATGGCTCAAGCTCCAGAGACTACCCAAGGCAGACCCTGTTGAAATTGTGTCCTTTTCTGTCATTATCTTGTTCGTTGGTAAGTACAAAGTTTTCCATATATTTGCAACTTACTAGACTCGTCGGATGGGACTACTCTCTTTTTTAAAAAAGTCAGTAACACGCTCTTTTGGAAATTCTGTCATCTCTTTAGTTTTCTCAGCAATATTAACACTGAGATCATGGTTCAAGAGTATTTGTGCATACACATGAGAAAGAATATTTAGTACATGATTATATAGGTATTCTTTATCTATTCATACTTGTGACTGTAGCACAAAGAACCAGTCTAAATTTCACCAATTGAATGGCATAGGAGATATCTGCATTTATGAAAATAGGGATCTAGAAGTCTCAGTTAAATTGTAGTTGTTGTTACTGTTGTTATAATATTTATTTCTATCCCACCTTTTTCCCGGATCAGGACCCAAAGCAACTTAGAAAAATTAAAAAGGCATCATTAAAAACCCATAAAATAAAAAGCTTAAAACAAGATTAAACAATAAAAAGTTAAAATCAGATTAAAACACACATCATTAAAAACACACATACATCCCAGCACAATTAGCAACATCCAGCACATTATGTAAGATGGGCCTTATATATTCACTCACCAAATGCCTGTCAAAAAAGTCTTTATTTGTCTGCAAAAAGAAAGCAGGGAGGGTGCCAATCTAACAGTTAGTGGGAAGAGAGGTCCAGAGCCTGGGGGCAGCTTAGGAAGACCCCTCCCATATTCCCACCAGATGTACCTGTGAGGGTGTTGGGACAGAGACAAGGGCCTCTCTGGCAGATCTCAAGGTCTGGGCTGATTCATAAGGGACAACACAGCCCTTCAAATAACCTAGACCTGAGTCATGTAGGTCTTTAATAGTCATAACCAGCACTTTGAATTGAGCCCAGAAATGGACTGGCAGCCAGAGAAGCTGTTGCAATAGGGAGCTGTGTGATACCTGTAGTCAGCACCAATTAGCAACCTAGTTGCAGCCGCTTGAAACAGTTGAAGCTTCCAAACACTCTTCAAAGGCAGTTCCACACAGAACACACCACAGGAATCCCACCAGGATGTAACAAAGGCATATGTCACCATGGCCAAATCTGACATCTTGGTTCACAGGCTTCGAATATGCAAATACACTCCTAGCCACTGCTGAAACCTGGGCTTACGAGCCCAGGTTTCCTGAATCCAGGAGCACACCCAAGTACAAACCTGCACCTTCAGGGGAAGCATAATCCTTTCCAGCACAGGTTGAATCCCTATTCCCTGATCGGTTTTTTGAATTACCAGGATTAAGTTTAAATTTGTTTGCCCTCATCCACTCCATTACTGATAACAAACACCAGTGAAGGACCAAAACAGCCTCCTTAGCTTGTGGTAGAAAGGAGTAACAGAGTTGGGTGTCATCTGTATACTGATGGCACCGAACCCCAAAACTCCAGACAATATTTTCCAGTGGTTTCAATTATATCTTAAATAGCATGGGGGATAGAACCAAACCCTGAGGGAAACCCCTCAGAAACCTCTAGAACTGGGAATCTACCACATGCTCCAGAATCTCACCTAAAAATGGAATGGTAGAGACTGGCTGATAATTATCCAGAATGGTAGAATCCAGGAGTGGCTTTTTTAATAATGGTTTTGTAACAGCCTCCTTCAGGCAAGCTGGAACTTTGCCTGTAGCAAGGCATTAACCACACCTTTTGTGCACTCAGCCAGTCCCCTTCTAGTTTTTTGTTTAAATAAGCCAGGAAGGGCAAGGATGTAGAATACATGTGGTAGCTCTCATATCTCCAAGAATCCTGTCCACATCCTCAGGTTGCACACATGGAAAAGTATGCATCGTCAATGGAGAAGCAAGAAGCAGAGTTACATCCATAGGATCTGTATCAATTATAGCATTTAAGTCACAGCAGATCGGAACAATTTTATCTGCAAAGTACTAGGAGGATGGTGAAGGAGAGCTGTAGAAACACTGGCTTTTAGAGTCAGGTTGCAGCCACATGTTTGCAGTAAATAACGCAACAAAGCATGAACAGGGACAAAATGGGATTCTTCTCTAGTTGATCCCATTGTAGCAGTGTGTGCCTTTTTTGCCAACAAGGAAAATAAACAGCTGCTGCCACCAGAATCCCTTACTGAATATGCATGCATAGCAAAACTGAAAAAAAGGGTGAGCGAGGAATTAACCCTACCTCATCAGATGCCCCTGAAACATAGATCTGTATGCTTGGTCACCAAAATAAAAATCACATGAATAGTGGAGACTGGTGAAAGAAAAAGTTCTCCCTAAATGTGTATTGGAAGAAGCCTTCATGCGGTCTCTAAAGAGCTCAGAAACTTTTTTTTTACTTATTTGCAAGGCTTATCTAATCCAGTTGTTTCATTTCATATATACATACTGTTAGTTTTGAAGAAGAAATCTGTTGAAACATGTTAAACTGTTCTTCTTTCTTGTAGTTTATGAACCCACCCCTATTTTTTCCATGTTATTTCTACTTCTGGCACCTGAACACATCTACTTCATTAACCGAGGCATATCTGTACAAGATTGCAGCAGCTTTATAACAGGAGTCTTGAATAATAAGTCCAAGCACAAAACCATAAATCCTCTCCTCAAACTAGAAGCAAAGCTTTATCCATGAGTGAAATTTCCATGGAGGGTGCTACAGGAAACAGGGTCTTTAAGAATCTCATTTATGTTTATCTGTACAAGACTAGATGGTCCTTGTGGCCCCTTCCAACTCTAAGACTCTATGATTCTAACATAAATGTAAGAATCAGCCTTGAAATATATTTTGTGGAATGGAGAAGTCCATGTAACAAGAAAAGATTATTCAGTTAACACTGTTGGAAATCGGAAAAATAAAAGCAACTTCAGGCTGGTCTGCACATAATGCTAAACCATAGCTTAGTGCTATCTGGACAAGCCTAGTGAAAGCACTGAGTAAATGCCCTCAGTCATCTCTTTTTCTTTTACCTATACATCTAGAGGAGGATTTTGACAGAAGTTAGTTTTACTTTCCACGGCAGCTGGCTAGTTTTTATGTGGGAAAGCGATATTTTGACTTAAAAGAAATGTCAATTAATTAAACAAGCTAGGAATCAGCCTGTAGAGACTCAACTAAAACCACTTCCTCAGGGTCTTACATGTATCACAAGAGAGCTTTGACAGAAAACAAAATTAAGTCCTTTTCCTGACTGTTTAGGAGGAAGAAAAGGGAGAACAACAGCCTAAACCATTTCTCAGGCTTATCTGAACCCCTCCATGTTGACAAATCACATCTACGCCCTCTAACATCAACTAGCTCCTGGTGGGCTATGGTAGGTAAAGGTATAGTTAAGCTGACACACAAACCAATCTTTCAAAAAAAAAAAACCCTCACTTTTCCTATTTTAGTGGGGTAGAAATTAAACTGTGAAATTAAATTTAAATTCTGCCTTTCCTTCAGTCAGCTCAAAGTGACATAATCTCTTTTCCTCCCCATTTTTCCCTCATAACAGTCTTGGGAAAGAGTTAATGGCAAGACGCTCACCTTCTGCATCATGGTCTTTTCATTCAGGAGGCTCTCCTGATTGTCAGATAGCATTTCTAGGGCTAGAGAGGCCACCATGGGGAAAAGAAACAGGGCACAAATTCAGCTACACATGCCTAAATCTGGATCAGAGACATTGTTAGTTATATTTATTCTAGGGGTGAGAAGACATCAATTTAGAAGTCATCTGAAACAACTTTTAGGCTATTGAGTTGGACATGCTACATGTGTCTCCAAAGCTTCGCCTCCCACAACTGTCTCTCACTTACCCATCCCTATGCACCGCCATTGTTTCCTCAACCTTGTAGGCTACGGGCAGCCCCAGGAACATTTTTGTGGCCCACAGGACCCTGTAGGGGTGAATTTTTTAAAAAATTGTTTTGCTCCAAAATGCCTTAAAAATGGCCTCTGGGGGTGTGGAAGGCATTGGGGGGGTCCTGAGCCCCTTGGGAGTCAAAACAAATTTTTGCAATATTTTTTTTCTTTAAATTCACCTCAAAATCCCCTCTAGGGTCCCAGAAATGTGCAAAATCATGGTGAGAATACTCCATGCACCACAAAGAACATTTATGGGAAAAAAACTTTTTGAGCATGTATGGTGGGAGGATACAACCCACCAAGGTCTCCTGAAGGGGCTAATGAGGCCCTCTAGACTTCCACATTTGCCCACCCCTGCCCCAACCCATCAGAGGACATCTCCTCCTCAACTTCCTTCTACAGCTTTTCCACACTAAATCTTATCCATCCAGTTACGCTATCTGCTTTATAGGCTCTAATGAATGTGACGGTCCTTCTCTTCACCGCATCTTCCTTCTTGCATTTTCTGGGAGCTTTAATACTATGTCTGAGAATTAATTATCAGCCAAGTATACCTTCTGTATTTCCCTTCTCCATGCTTCTTGTGGGTTATGGCAACCAGATTGGAGGGGGCAAGCTGCTATTTTTTTGGGACCCAAGAAACCAAACAATTAAAAATGAATAATCTCTAAACCATAGTTTGGTAACATCCTTTCTACAGTTTTTGCCAGGAGCGCCTATAGTGCTATGCTTCATTACTAATTCTAAAGGACAGGAAATATACCTAAAAACCACAATTGTTCCTTTTCCATGATTATTAGATAGTGCCCCACCTACTGCATAGCACTTCCAGAAACTAATTTGTTTTCCTTTTGCTTTATGTGTCAGCTATAATACTTTCAATGATGATCATAGCATGCAGCTGTTGCTGTGGCCGGTGTTGCAATGGAAGCCCTCGCCCAAAGAGCAGGAGGATCCAAGTTCAGCCAACAGTCCATGCATAAGAATGCATTAAGAAAAGACTGTAGAAAATATGAGGAAAGAATATGGACCATGCTGCATACTGACAGAGGTAGAGCCTCACACGAGTCTGCAGAATAACATGACAGATGATAACACCAAGCAAAGGAAGTGGAGGAAGGAGAAGAGCTTAACCTTCACGTGGACAAGGCTCTTGTGCCATGGCCATCGTATGATACTGATAAAGTCATGAAGTTCACAGAATTTCTTTCCCTGTCCTGTAAGAAACAATAATGTTGCTATCAAGACACTGAGATGAGACTGACACAGTTGGCCACTATGTAAAATGAAAAACAAAACAGCAAAAATGCCACAAAGAAATTTGCACAGATTAAAACAAGTTCTACTTTGTGACACGGGAGAGTTCCAGAGAGATGCTGAGTACCAGGACTACCCAATGAACTCCAAACTATGTGCAAATGCTCAGCAGAACAAATTACAACATGAGCAGTATTTTGTCTTACTGTTCAACTGTCCACAGCCAAGAATACTAAATCATATGTCTGACCAAGTCATTCATTCAGGAGAAAAGATGACGCAGCCTTGGAGCTGACACATGAACTTAGAGACTGCAAACCAGCTCCCCTTCCATTAGTAAGGACAAAACCAAAGAGAACAAATATGCCTATTTTCAATTGTCACTGCCTGTCCTTGGATGCAGGTGAAAGAATACTGAATGTCTATAATATTATTTTGTTCTATGTGCCTGCATTAAAGTGAGTAGCTTCTTCTTTCCTTTCTTTTGTAAAGAATGGAAATTTGTTCCCATCCCCAACAAAATTTTCTTCTCTACATGTTAAAAATCAGTTTTAGTACAATGAAGGGGAAATACCTGAGCCAAATTGTCCGCTTACAAATTCTGGAATTTATAAGTTAAGTATGTTTCCTGAAAAAAAGTATTCTAAGGAATAATTTATATCTGTAGTAGTAACATTTAAGGCAGTTTTGGCAGAAGGGCTCTCAAAAAGGGAATAAAGACAACCTTTCATTTCAGATTCTCTTATAGGTTACCCATAAAAGGGATGCCAAAAGCCCCATTCATTGTAGCCTGTAGTTTAGAGTATATTTATACAGAGGAAGCTGAAAAATTACAGTGAGGGCTGTGTTAATTCAAGAAATGTGTGCAGCAGCTGGCTGATGGCATTATGACAAATGGTAAAATGAAAGTACAGCCAAGAATTAGCTGTCCAGCTTTGGTTTACAACTAAAAGTAAAACCCCTTCAAGAAAGGCAGATTCTTTGTATATTTGGCTTCTTCTCCAGGGAACTTCAAACAGACTTACACACATACAAGGCAAACACTCATGCAATGGAGCCTGGTATGTATTAATGAAAGCAGAAAAGATGAGGAGTGGGAATACTAGCATAACCTATTGAATTAAAAGCACTGATGCCATAGTGATAGCATTATCAAGGTCATCAGTAACTAAGCTCTTGTATCTAGGAGCCTTCCCATCTATCTTAGCCTAGATTATAAAAACTGTAGTGTATGACAAAAGGAAAAAAAACGATCAAAATTGTAATGTACCACAAGGTAACACAGAATTATCTACACAATCTCTTTGAGTTTATGGGTTTAAATAATAGATTTCAATTTGCAACTTGTTTTTTTTTTAAGGAAATCATTTAACCACTCCAGACCTCCTCTCCTGTATAAGACTCTTAGCAAGAAGCAGTGGTGCTCAATGGGACAGAATAAGCAGAAAACAGCTACTCAGGAGATCTATGAAGTATCAGCATAAAATAATTATTTTACAGCTGTCTTGCAATATTAGCATGGTATCTAATGGCCATTAATGGCTTTATCAGTGGTAAGAGCAACTGAAACATTCTCCTTCCTCACCATGCTTTAAAAGCTGCAATAAGAATAAGAAGTTCTTGTCAGTTTTACATTTAGGTAGGCTTCAGAGTTTTCCTCCTTTGCCATCATGACAGAGATCATACTGTCCAGATGCACCCACTGACAAGAGCTGTTAGGGTTCTGAGACAGATTTGTGTATTATTCCTCCCTCCGCTTTTGCAAGACCGAAGGAAGCATCTAGACTTCACTGTACAAATGTTTCAGCAACTGTGATAGGGACATTAAAAGTTCATCCTCTCAGAAAGTCAGTTCATAAAAGCATGGACAGTGAGAAAGCTTTTCCAGGCAGTATTGTATCAATTTTGTGTCAGCTATACTGCCAACAGTAGGTGCTAAATCTCTTCCCCCATCTCATTATTCAATGAAACTCCAGGCTTGCAAGGTACAGCTAGGGGAACAACAGAGGTAGTATTGTAGTTATAACTATCTGTGAGAACACTTGCAAAGATATGTTAGGACTATTTAGGCCTGCTTTCATATAAGCAGCATTGTTACATTAGTAAAGAGCATTACTTTGATGTTTGATTACATTCATGGAACATCTAAGCACATATGACTGCTACTGACAGACAACACTCTGGCCCTATTTGCACATCAGTAACAAGTTCTGTAAGAAGAGATCGCCCAGAAGGATTGGGTGTCAAACGCTGTTATTTCCAAGCATAGCACACATAATCTCACAAACACCTAGTGACAAGCTGTGAAGCACACACTCAAGTAAAAGATGACAGATATCTTAAATATTCTGGTGCAGTCATTTAACATGCAGTGCCTTTTCTTACTGCATATATAAAGTCTGAGTTCCACAGCTTCACATCTTTCTGACCCCTCAAACTGACTACAGCCATTCAGTTTTGTATTGCAGTTTCCCAAGCGTTTGGCTTCCTCTAGCTTCTGGCATTCCTAGGCAGACTGGAAAAAGAAATCGATCAAAGCCCAGATGAACTGCTTCTCTGTGTTTGCTTTGCTGCAACACTTCTTGCTCTAGCCGGCATTAAAATAAAACTGAACTTGTTCGTATAGCCTTATTGCTCGCCCTATACGCATATATTAGTTCTTGTTCATTTAATTAAAACTTAGTACAATTCTTAATCAGACACACCAACTTACTTACTTTGGGTGTGCCCTGTTTCAGGAGCCACTGCCTTCTGGGGATGGGCTGGGACAGGAAAGGAGAACTAGCAATCATACAAGCACAACCAAGGTTAACTTGATTTCAAACATTGCTGTTTCTTTAAACATGCATAGCCAGAACACATCACAAGACAAGAAAGCAATACAATACAATGATAAATCTGAGCTTTGGATGAGCCAATATTTCAGTTTATTCAATGGAGAGCATTAAATAGACATTCTGTGTTCCGAATTTGCAGAGATGTATTAGATCTTTGTAGTTGGGATCATCCATGGTCTTTAAAACACAAGCCAGTATTCTCAGGTGGCCAGTGGGAAAGAGGGCATTCTTGAAAAGAGTATAATATTGAACCCTTTCTTCTCATGTCAAGTAACTGCAACTATATTCCACCAAAATTCTGATGAGCTAAGAGCAGCCTGGGACAGGTATGGAGGCAGTATTGTTTACACTGGGTAAAGTCTATGTAAATAAAGAATTAAGTACTCTTATTACAAAGAGTCATTTGCTAAAGTCTTTCAAGTAGTCAACTGAGTGCTAATTAAAGTGGCGGGGGGGGGGGAGACTACTACTTGCCTCCATTTATTATATGTTGTCTCCTCTGTTTGGGATGGACCACTTACCTAAGAAACACCTTTACAGGAAGTTTGTTACTCTAGAGAGCCCACTGTTTAGGAAAGCCAATGCAATAAAATGCCCATTTACCAATTATTCCAGAGTATAACCCCTTGGAAGGCCAAAGGTAACTTGCCATTCTATCTCTTGGGAAGTACAGGATTTTAAAAATATAAATACAAAGATACAAAGTAGGTGCTAAAGGGGAGGGGGAATATGAAAAAGAAAAAAGATGGGGAGAAATAAGGATATGAACACAGGCTTGGCATATACATCAATATACTGTAAACTGACCATGTCCAAAAATACATAATCTTGAGGTGACATATATAAATCTATACAATCTTCAATAACAATGCAAATTTCCAAAATCTTTCCAATTTTTCAACTTCCCTAAGCTCACCCTAGGTATTCAGAATTCTTATCTGACCTGTTACATCATCTCCAGCATAAAACAGTACAGCATAAAGTAGACATCATTACCTAATTTATATGAATTTCTATTTAACAGCATATTTTATGGTTGCCCAGACTCTGGATAAATTACTCATGGAATCATAAATTACTCATTGTGGTCATGGGACAACTGCAGTGATAGTTCTTAGAAGGCTCACTTGGAGAAACAATGAGGCTTTGGATGAACATAAGGGTACAGATGGCACTCAGCAGATTATTCAGACAGACAGAAATCTGATTACAATGAAGGGACTTTAGGATTCTGAAACAGAATCATTAGTGAAATCCCAAGTAAATGTAAACTTATGCATTTTGGGATTTTAAAAAATATTAATTTTACCTCTATGTTGATACAGTTTACACTGGCTTTAACTCTTCATGAAAGGTTCAGAAATTACCATAAGGTTCATTGAAAAAATGCCAGATCACTGTACTAAAGCAATATCAGATGAAGTGCCTGAATTTATTAAGAAAAGTACTGAAAGTAAAAGGACAAATATAATGCTATTGCATAGGTCTGTGGGCTGGCCACATCTGAGATATTGTATGGAGTTTCGTCCCATCATATTAGGATTAGAGTGGGTGATAGCATAAAACAGGGACAACAAAAATGATCAAGGAATTGGAACAGGGATGAGGAACCCCCCAGCCCAAAAGCCAGATATAGGCCAGGAAAGGTCCCTAACCTGTTTCCTTCTGTGATCAATAAAGCTTTAAGAATGCCTTCAGTGACGCCAACGGATATTTTTTTAAAATTATGATGGGAGGGGCATGCAAGGAGTTGAAGCCTCCCTCACTACTGAAATGTGAACTCCATTATTCTTGCCCAGAACAATTCAGCCCTTGAGACAAAGGAAATCCTCCACTTCTGAGCTGGAATATTCCTTAGGACAGGAATGAAGAACCCATGAAGCTCACAATTTCCTCAATCTCATTTTAGGAATAAATGCTGAAGTGAGTAGGGCCATCGGTTTAGGGGGAAAGGTCTTAAAGCTACAATCCTACACTGAGAAGAGAGTAAGCCTCACAGACCTTAGTGGAAGCTACTTTTCAATAGACAAGCAAAACACTGCACTGTAAGGGAGAATGTAAAACACATTTTATACGATGTCTATAAATAGCTTTGTACAATTACATAGTTAAGAATGATATTGACTGAGAAAGCATACGATTTTCTCTCAACACACTAGCACTAGAGGTTACCTAATCAAAGTGACTGCCAGTGGACTCGGAATGGACAAGTGGAATGGACAAGTACATATAAAAAAATGTATGGAACCCATTGCTACAGAACGGGGCAAGTGTGCTCTTTCGGGAGGCTTCAAAAGCAAAGTCAGAAAAATTCCAAGGGGATGTTTATTAGTGATCATTACCCATGACTGATAGGGGGGAAAAAAATCCAGTATTTGGATGCTTGGGTGGGGAGCGGGGAGACAAACAAGTTCTGGCCATCTTCATCATATTTTAGCTGCAAGCTTTCCAAAAGTGATGCCTGGGTCAACAATCACTGGCTATCTACCAAGGCAAATCTTTTTACTACTTCTATAGGATTATCCACATACAAACTGCATTCTTAAACCTTTATATTGCTGATGTTACTGTGCGTTAGAACGGAACAGACATATTTCTAGCAAAGAGGTGTGTGTTTTAATTGGCATGTTCAATGTGCATTTGTAATACAATTATTACAGACCTCTAGTCATGGATAAGATGAAGCCAGAGTTGTACAATTTAGGTGTTCAAATAAACTGGAGCCTCCCAGAAACCTCTGCAAAGGAGTGAAATAATCTCTGCTGACTGTGTTAATTATTTGCTAAAGTACAAACAAATATATTTGATATTAACCTTCTGCTATTCACACAACTAAGAAAAGTCTTCCAAGCAAGCAGAGTGTGTTTGGGAGAGTTCAGAGAAGAAAACGGCACACAACTTCAGGTAAGTAAGAACAACCTCTCCATTCTTTCCCAAAAAATTATTAGAATCATTAACAGGCATCTGCTGCATCCCAACAAACTATCTAACTTACCACTTCTTAGATAATATTTCCAATTATTTCTGTGACATGGTCAACATTTTATGGAAAACTATTTCTGGACAACAATAAGGGTCCTGCAGGACTGCAGATAAACTCTGCCCCTGCAACTTCTGCTTTTATTAATCTGCCTAGTAGATTAACACATATATGACCTTGCTAGAACACATTGTTTTTACTCTAACAAGGAAGCATTATCTAAATATTTTTCCAGCTGGTGTAGACAAATGACAACTGGGAGCATGCCTCAGATTCAAACTAAGCAGCACTTTGTGTAGGAGACATGATTTTGCCTAATCCCCTCCTGCCTTATACAGCATTTAGGACAAAATTCAGAAAGCTAGACTAGATACAAATATACTGAAAATTAGCTGATGTTTGATTCTCCCTGCACTTGCACTACTTCAGTTTCTGCCCAGCAGCAAATGTAAAGTGAGAAAATAATCCACATATCCTTTCACTGAGAACAGAATATAACAGGGGAATTAAAAATATAAGCTGCTTTCAAAGAGATGTTTATTTAGATGTTGTAACAATAGGCCTGCAAACAATCCAGTCTGAAAGGTGACAGGAAAGCAAAATTCTCTACAATCCTATGTAATTTTAAGCCTTTAATTTCAGCCACAGTCATTTCAGACATTTCTATCAGGTTTTCAGAACTGAAAAGAGCCACAAAGTACAAAGCCAAAACACCTTTCAGGGTCTGTTTTGAACTAATGGATGGCATCAACTTGAAATTATACAACTTCCTGTATTCAGGTGTAAATGGAGGATGACTGATATCACACCCACAGCTCTCCCTTTCTGCTGCACATTCAGTGTCCCATACCCTGCCCTACAGTAATCCCAGCCAGTTCACATATTTGGTGTAATGACCAGGTCACTGGGCAAGAGAGAAGACGTATAGGGCCACCATGCCAACCCACCCCCTTTCCTTTCCCTGAGCTGGTTTTGACCCTTTGTCCCCAGTCTCCCCACCATGCCTCAGCCCCCTTCTCCCCACATACACGTTTTGATCTATGTGTTTTTTCCACTTCTGTGGGGGTCCTGTGTTCCTAACCCTAGAGAATGTGGAGGGCCAATCGTAAACGAAAATCTCATGCTGAACTCTGAAAAGAAAAACACTGTATAAAAGTTTATGAGTAACCTATGAGCAACTCTACTGAGCATCACCATTTGCCCCACTACTGTTAAAAGCAAGAGAAAGAAGAAAAGGAACAATCAATCTAAATCATCCTTTAATAAAAACACTTTTTGGACAGTATCACCATTTCTAGATGACATATACTAAGTAGAGGCACTCATCCTGACATTCCCTGTATCTGAAGCTCCAAAAACAACCAAAATTGCCAATAGCTCTGTCGACGAATACCAACAAATCAGTTGCAGCAGTTTCCATCCCCAGCAGCACCATGCCTTTTATAAGGCTAATGGGTTTTAATTTCCCATTCAAGACCAAGCTACCCCCAAAAGATTTTTCATTACAGTAGGATGGCTTGCAACCGTATATTATTACTGGGGTCTTTGTCCATGCTCCCTCATTTATTACAGCTGCAGCTAAGCTCAAAGAAAAACAGTGAAGGCTAAAGAGTGGAAGATGACATCTTTGTCTTTGCTAAAGCCATGGCACTTCAATTTTGTGAACTATTCTTCCACAACAACATTGCCTGTACTTGATTTGATAGTTTCTGGCAGTCTATATCACCTGACCTTGTTAACTAATAACCAGCACTTCAGTCCTCTGTTTATTTCCTTAGTCCACATTAATTAGTAGTAGCTTCTGCAGCATCATACAGTGATACAGCAAGTTCCAGACATCAGCCAGGTCTACAAATAACAAGACTGAATGCACATTTATAAGGAATGGAAGTATAAACTTATTTCTAGTGACTGTTAACTAAAGCCTGAAAGTGTTTCTTGAGAGAACAAATACCTTGATTTCTCAGGGATCACACCAGTATTGAAGCAAACTCTCTCAATTAATGAGATTGCTATTACCTTTTCTGTTTCAATATTTTTTAACATACAAAATGAAATGAAATATGAGGATTCTCCAATGAAGCCCCTGTAGCGAGAGCTGTAACAGAGTTCTAACTATAGGACGGCTTGGGAGAGCCACTGTACAGTACAATTGCCCCTCAGTTTCCGTGAGGGTTCAAGGAGCAGAACCCTTGGCAAACGTGGGAAAAATGTGAATAACTCCCCCCTCTTGTAATGTCCCTCCCGTTCCCTTGCCTTTTGTGCCTCAGGGCCAGAAGCAAGGGAATGGGATGGGGAGCTCTGGAGGGGGGAAGGAAGGCACTTGTGAGGCTCCCTCCCCACTTTCCTTGGCCTTTGTCCGGGCGCTTGCCTTCTTTCTCTGCACCCAGCAGAATGCAAGAGAATAGGAGGAGGAGAACACGGGGGGGGGGGGGACAAGTGCTCGCCTTAGGAATAATCAAATTTGTGAAGGTCACACATTGGAATGTGGAGGGAGGGCTGTAGAACTGTATTTCCAGAAAAATGAGCAAATGAAAACATTTTAGAAAATCCTTGTAGAATACATAACTCAACGTATGCCTAGATTATTATTTTCTTCATCTTGACTATTTAAAGGAGTTATGTGTTTACAAAGAGAAAGGAAAGAAGTATGTTTGTTTTATGTCTGAAAGGCCAAAAACAACCACAGGTAACAAGTTGAAATTTGCACATCCCTTTAGAACAGTGCTCAAATTAAATTTAAGAAGAGTAGCTAAGCGGTTTGTTTTAAAACCTATGGGAAACAGACTTCCTCTGGAGCCCCTATAGCCTGAAACTTCTCTAGTGATGCTGCAACTTTATTTGTTGTTTTTATTCTTGATGTCTTCCAGGTGCTCATGCTTTTATTGCTTTAGTACTCCCAGCTGCCATGAAAAGACATATTTTGAAGGGTGACATAAATATCACGTTGATTAAGTATAAATTTAAACTTTCCAGGGCCTGGAAACAATGTCAGCTGCAACACAAACTGCTTCTCAAGTTCTGGAAGATCTGAAAACTCGAATTCTGACCGATGACTGGGCTCTTGGGGGACTAGTGGTGATAGCTTCATTTTTCACTGTCATCACTGCCCTCCTCTTATTTGCTGTCATCTTTGGTTGTTGCTCAACTCCAAGGAATAAAGCAGTTTCCATATAAGTAACAAGAACATCCTACTCTGTGGAATTTTAAGAATGCTACTGTGTAACCAAGGCATGAGGAGTACTGTTGCTTCTTGTCACCCCTTTTCACCTTATTATTTGCAAAGGCATATAACTATGACACCAAATGAACTCTGTATTAAAAAGCAATGTGCCTAATGAGCGTCTGATTTAATGCTAATTTCTTTTAATAAGAAACTTGTAGATAAATAACTGCTTCTCTTTACAATTGTGAGTTTTAAATATTCAAAAAGAAACAGGAATCAGCCAATCAAATTGCAAGCAATCTATTGCTGTGGGTGTAGCATATCTCGATTTCAGTAAGGCCTTTGACAAAGTTCCCCATGACATTCTTGCAAAGAAGCTAGTAAAATGCGGGCTGGACAGGGCTACTGTCAGGTGGAGCTGTAACTGGTTGACTGACTGTTCCCAAAGGGTGCTCACCAATGGCTGCTTTTCATCCTGGAGAGAAGTGACTAGCGGGGTGCCACAGGGTTCTGTCCTGGGCCCAGTGCTGTTCAATATCTTCATCAATGACTTGGATGAAGGAACAGAGGGCATGCTCATCAAATTTGCAGATGACACCAAATTGGGAGGGGTTGCTAATACGCCAGAGGACAGGATCAAAATTCAAAATGACCTGAATAGATTGGAGAGCTGGGCCAAGGCTAACAAAATGAAATTCAACAGAGAGAAGTGTAAGGTCCTACACTTAGGTAGAAAAAATGGAATGCAGAAATATAGGATGGGGGACACGTGGCTGGATGGCAGTACGTGTGAAAGGGATCTAGGAGTCCTAATAGACCACAAGCTGAACATGAGTCAGCAGTGTGATGCAGCAGCCAAGAAAGCCAATGCAATTCTCGGCTGCATCAATAGGAGTATGGTGTCTAGATCGAGGGAGGTACTGGTACCACTCTACTCTGCTTTGGTTAGACCTCATCTTGAATACTGTGTCCAGTTCTGGGCACCCCAATTCAAGAAGGACATGGTCAAGCTGGAGCAGGTCCAGAGGAGGGCAACCAAAATGGTGAAGGGCCTGGAAGCCATGCCCTATGAGGATAGACTTAGAGAGCTGGGTATGTTCAGTCTGCAGAAGAGAAGGTTAAGAGGGGACATGATAGCCATATTTAAATATTTGAAGGGATGCCATGCAGAGGAGGGAGAGGGCTTGTTTTCTGCCGCTCCTGAGACCAGGACAAGGAGCAATGGATTCAAGCTACAGGAAAGGAGATTCCACCTGAACCTCAGGAAGAAATTCCTGACAGTCAGGGCTGTCCGGCAGTGCAATATGCTGCCTCGGAGTGTGGTGGAGTCTCCTTCTTTGGAAGTTTTTAAGCAGAGGCTGGATGGCCATCTGTCAGGAGTGCTTTGAGGGTGTTCCTGCATGGCAGGGGGTTGGACTGGATGGCCCGTGTGGTCTCTTCCAACTCTACATTTCTATGATTCTATGATTCTATGATTCTATTTGTATGACATTATCAAACAATTTCTTGCATTCTACAGTTTCTAGAATCCTTGCTGAAAGAGTGCATTTTGCTTCCATCTTTTGCAGATAATGTTTTGCAAACATTTCATGCTATTCTTGTAAATATATTCTGATTATTTCACAATTCAGTTACTTCCAACAGCAACTGCCTTATACCAATTTGTTTTCAATACAACACCCTCAGTTTAGTACAAGATATTAGTGCGACAATTACTTGTAATCACAGCCTCGGTGTAGAATTTCTGCACATTATACCTCTAATTCTGTAAAATGCTAAATATTTCCAGCTTCAGTAAAAATTGTTACTCACTAAACATTATAAACACAGAATATTCAAAAGATGCAAATTCTTTCTACATCAAACTGTTAAGTCGTTCTTTTTAGGGATTAAAAGTATTCAGAGAGAAGTTCCAGGGGGGCGGGGCAGCATATGGTATGGATCCCACACCAACTCCTTTGCAGAAAAATAATAACAGCAATCCATTACAAGCCATTTGCACTGCCATGTATATATTACTCTTCATGATCAATCTGTTTAACAAATGTGTGTCCATATCACAGAAGACAAAGTCCCTCTTACAATATCGACTTCAAAAGAAATGAAGATTGACCTATTTGTAGAATCCATCTATTGATTTATAGAACCAAGATACACCTACCTTAGCTCTTCAGAGAAGGCCACCACAGCATCAAAGTCTGTCATCATAGCTTTATCAGATTCTTTCGAGGTGCCTCGTTTCTCCTAAAGAAGACAAGTTGAATAAGCAAAGTTTTCCATATCTGAGGTATGCTTCTGAGGATTCAGAAACAGTCTCTTCACAACAATACCTCCTTACATGTATTAGCATAACACTGCAATAGCCAGATAAGCTATCTTTTTAGATTTATTTTCAACTCTGCAGGAACACTGCAAGCATGGAAAAAAAAATAACCTTTGCAAGTGCACCATGTAAAATAACACTCAAATCTTATTACTCTTTCCCCCTTGCTATTTGCACCAATGTGTTTCTACCAATACTGCTGCAGACACATTTACATTCAGCCCCTGTCAGCTGTGAAATTTAAAAGCCTCTGCACTGCCATTACCTATCAAATATAGTAGATTAATATCCTAAAGTCACCATATCCCGTCTGATCTTGGAAGCTGAGCAGGGTCATCCCTGGTTAGAACTTGGATGGGAGACTGTCAATGAAGATTGCAGGTCATAAGCTATATTTTTAAAGAAAGGAACTGACAAAACCACCTATAAGTATTCCTTGTCTAAGAAAATCCTATGAAATTCATGGGCTTGCCATAGGTGACTTGAAGGCATACACACACACACCCAACTGAGTAAAGAAAAGAACTGCACTTAATCATAACACACAAGATTCTAACCTGGAGCTTAGCAATTTCCTTCTTGATAAGGAAGCTGACTTGATCCCGGTCAGTCCGAGAATAATAAAGGCGACAACTGGATGGCTTCCCATCTCTCCCAGCTCTTCCAGACTCTTGATAGTATCCAGCCATAGACTTTGGTATATTCCAGTGTGCAACAAATCTGCATTGTATAAAACAATAAAACCATTACCTTCGATGCAGAGAACTAGAAATACACACAAATCCAAGTCCAAACTAAGCATAAGTCACAGTGTGACAAGCTTCCATGAAGTGAGACAAGGAAATGCAGTACTAGGTTCATCTAAATCATGATGGAACATACAGGGGAACAACAACGTGCTTTATCCATCTAGAATTCCTTTACACAATACACACACACCTGACATTAGCTTTGTCAACTCCCATTCCGAAACTGATAGTTGCAACAATAATTGGAACTTTCTCCTCCATCCACTCACTCTGAACTGCTGTCCTCTCTGCTGCCTTGAGACCTGAGAAGAGACAAAGGACAACTGTGCAGTACCAGGAGGAAGGATTACTGTTCATGCCTTCATCGCTACAGTTTACTCTACATAAATGTTCACAAGTCTTTTTTCAAATTCATCTGTATGTGCTCTTCTCCTCTACTGTTTTCCTAGTGTGTACAAAAGTGACAGAAGATATGAGGCTTTAACAGAAACTTTGTGGACTGAGAATCAGACTCCAAATTCCATGTGCACAGACCTTATGCCCCCTTCAGGTACACAAAGGAACAGCAATGCACAATGTCAAACTTTGTAACTGACAGGTAACGAGGGCACTGGATAGGCCAGGACAATCCTAAAACCAGTCAGAGTTGGTCTCTAGATCAACAGACCAGAATCTTCTTCTCTGGGCTCATTCACATTACATAATTATAATGTTATGATTCCACTTTAACAGTCACAGTAACATCCCACAGAATCCTGGGATCTGCCATTCAGGGAGAGGTACTTAGAATTCTCAAGCAGAGAGCTCTAGTGCCTTGCAAACTGCCATGACAGTTAAAGTGAACTATAGTGCTATGCTTGTGTAGTGTGAATGAGCCCTACGACATTCTTGGATCTTCCATCTGATGGCAGACAGCGTATCTTAGATAACACACTTCAGATATAGTTCCTCATGTATGATTATGGCCCCTACCTGGACCCAGCACACATTATAGAAAACTGGCCAGAATCCTGTTGCTGCACTACACCCAGTCTATGATGCCAATAAAGCACACACTTTTCACTGTGACAACAGTAGTGGGATGGCAAAGAAAACGTTCCATTACTGCCCATAAAGAAAGCAGCCGGTTCCCCAGCAGCCTACTCCTTCAGTGACTTTCTTTTGGGCAGATCCTTGAAGCTAGAAGTGAGCTGGGAATGCTGCCTTGGAAGAAAGCTGGCAGTTTGCCAAAGCTGTGTTCCCAAAGTGCCCTTAGCTGTCAAGACCCACCCAGAAACCTGTCACAGAAGGAAAAGTTTGTGGAGGAGATGGCTGTTTTTCTTTTGAAATGGGGACAGAGAAGGCTTTCTTTATCTTCCTTGGTATTGACCGTCCAACTCAGTACTTCTAAGTAGACTGCAACAGTCTCTCACAGGCCTTTTCATGGACTCACTTTACTAACCAAAATAGATCAAAGAATGTGCCATAAAAATCATTAGGCACCTACAAATAGGAATCAGTAAGTTCCAAAGTGAAGAAATATATATCCAGTTTCAAGTAGCCAGTTTTACCTAGTCAGATAAAAAAATTCTAGATCAATTTTTAACCTCCAAGGCAGGTTCTCAAAAAACAAAAAGTTTGATGCCAAAGAACTGTCTTTAGAGAAATTATTTCTGCCAAATCAATTAGCATAATGCTATACACTATACATCTTATTTTATTACTCCTCTTCATATTTCAGCATCAGGTAAAACTCAACCAGAAGTGCTTGAGGTAGGATAAAACAAAGTCACCCAAGAAATAAAGATATTGGTAAGCATGCCTGCTGCAATAAAGAATACGCCATTCCTTACTCTTTTTTCAATCAGTGTAAGACCTAATATACACTTAGCCTAATAGCTGTATGATGTCTGACTATTGATGCCACAAAGTTTCCACAAAATGGATTATTTGTCAACAGTACTGTATAATAAAACTTTCAGATAAACCGCAAAGAATTTTAGGATTCCATGGCCAGCATCTCCTGTTGAAAAAAGCATCTCGGCTGCAGAACTGGGAAATACTTCCTTCTGAATTTCTGAAGCATTTCTGAGCAAATGCTAGTCAGAAAGATAGTTCTTGGCTTTATGACCCAGTGATCTGATAAAGCAACATCATGAGTTTGCACATATTCATCCGGATGTATAGCCATCATCCTTGGACAACAGAGTTTTAAGACGGATTCGGTTTATTGAGTTCAGCAAGTTTCTGGGTTTCTTTTCTAGTAAAACGTATCGGCGACAGTCTAGCACGTTCCCTGAAAAGAACTGGTTCTTAACTGATCATTCTCCAAAGCTATACCAAAAGCTAAGCAACTCTTTTACACGGTGCAGAAAAGCTTACTCACAGCAATACAGTTTTCACTACCTGCATGATATGCTTTGGCTTTCAACCCTCTGTAGCTCAGCTCAATAGCCACCTGTTCACAGACTTCTCTCATCCTGCAGTAGATAATTCCACAGCCAGAATAAGCCTGCACAGATGGATAAGAATAGATAATATCAATTAAAACAACACAAATAAATCCAGACATTATTAAATAGTGCTACTGCTCCAAGGTAGCAGGAGATGGTAACAGTAACAATAGGATGAAATCCAGGTCTACACTCAGGGTACAGTTGAACCTTGCTGCCCCCCCCCCGCTTTCCATCCTGCAATTGTATGCAGCACTGTAACCCCACTGTAAGAGGGTCTCTCAGCCCTCTGGGGTAGGCTTTTAAGCTGTACAAGGGGTTATGGCAGAAGAGGGAACTCCCCCTTCCACCAGCAGAAGCACACCACTGAATACTGACAATGCCTTATAGGAAGCGTTGTGAATTGTTTATACATGAACCTCACAGAAAGGGAAACTCAATCCAACAAAGAGTTTTGTTAAAAGAAAAATAATCCTTTTTCTAGTAGGACTGTGTGCCAGTAATAGTCAGTGTGTGGCTGGCTTTCAAATGTTCACTCTGCTGGAGAGAGGAAAACCTCTCTTCACCTTAGCAAAGAAAGAACATACTCTCCTAAACTGCCAAACAGCTCTTTTGTGGGGCTGGAAGGAATATGATCTACGTAGGGAAAAGAATAATGAATCCCAATGCCTTACACCCCACTGACAGTGGGGAGAGAATTGGGTACCCATACAGGCTGCATGGAAAACCAGTGAAGGTTGTTTGTGGGCTGCAGATTCCCCATATGCAAGCATCAGCTTCATCACTGGTCTTGACAAACATCACAACATCAAGCAGCAATATCATAGAAAAAAAGTACAGCACCTACATGGTATCACTGAAAGGGAGAAGCAAATTCCTGGCAGCCAAGGCCAGCCAAAATTTAGAGATCAGTGGTTCTGATCATTACCATTTGAACTGAGAATGCACATATTTTAAAAAAGAAGACGACAATCGATGTAGCTGCTCACAACAGTAAGTGAAAATTGTGAAGAACTGCAGATTACTATTCCCAGACTGCAGCCCATTCATTCCCATTTGGTTCCTTTTGCCAATGGATAAACTAAGCAGGAGTTTAAACTTAAACATGACTTTCCATCTAGGGCTTTTGGCTTGTTGTGTTCCTTGACAAGTGAGAATCCCAAGCCAGGGTTTGATCTTGTTTATATTCTGGTTTGTTTGGGTGCAGTGCACTTGGGGCTCTAGTTTTGGATGACTTTTGTTAACTGCAATCAAGTTGGCTTCTACTTATGGTAAACCTATGAATGAGAGATTCCAAGACACACTATTATTAACAGCGCTGCTCAGGTCTTGCAAAATCAGGGCTGTGGTTTCCCTGACTGAGTCTATCCACGCACAACACAGTCTTCCTCTTCTCCTGCTGCTAGTTGTTTATTTATAGAACATATCCCCCACCCTTCTACCTAAAAGACTCCCACAGAGGCTTTCTTGTTGTTGCTGTGTGCATTCAAGTCATTTCTGATTTATAGTGACCCTACAGTGAAACTATCATGGGGTTTTCTTGGCAAAATTTGTTTAGAGGGATTTGGCTCTGAGGCTGAGAGAGTGTGACCTGCCAAGGCCACCGAGCAAGTTTCCATGGCTGAGTGGGGATTCAAACCTTGGTCTCCAGAGCCACAGTCCAACACTCAAACCGCTACAACAGACTGGGTCTTCCCAGAGTACTTATAAGTTCTTAATGTTATAGTTCTTACACTCAGGCTTACGATCTAAACTAAGACACAACATACAAGGAAAAGGGGATAGATGGGAGAACATTAATTTCAGGAGGCACCACTATTCTACTCTCCCTCAGAGCCATAGATGTGGCAACTTAAATGGAGGGTCTTTCCTCAGTTCCTGGGGCAAAGCCACAGTAGACTTCTATCTGCCTCATCTTCTTTCCCCCAGAGGCCATAGTAATGGCAGCTGGAATGGAAGGCAAGCCTTTCATCAGCTACTGGGCCTAATCATGACGGTGCTGTCCCTGCCTATTCTTTTCTCTCTCTAAAGGTACAGTAATGGCAGTTGGCATGGATAAACGCTCATATTGCCCTCCACTTTGCTGGGCATTATCATGTCCTATAATAAGTCATGTCTTCTCATATGTCCAAAGTATGATAGCCTCTGTTTAATAACTTTCGCTTCTAGGAACAGCTCAGACTTGCTTGGCTCCAAGAAACATTTATTTGCCTCTTCTCCAGTCCACGGTATCCATAGAACGCTCCTCCAGCGCCACATTTCAAGTTAGTTTTCTTCCTATTTTCTTCACTGTCCAGCTTTGACAACCACACACAGAAATCTGAAATACTATGGTATAGATAACCCTGACTTTGCATTCAATGATTTACAGTTAGCCTCAATATCCACAGATTCAAACAACCACTGCTCAAAAATATTTTTAAAAAAAATTCCAAAAAGCAGACCTTGATTTTGCTGTGTGCTGAGCACTACACTGACGTGTGGGCATATCCTGCTCTAGCTTGCCAACATTTCACAGATGCTCAGGCACTCATTTAAATTCGCCATTTTATACATGGGATGCCATTTTACTATGCCACTGCATATAATAGGACTTGATCATCCATGGATATTGGTATCCAGAAGAGTCCTGGAACAAAGCCCCAGTGGATACCAAGGGCAAAACTTTATCTTTATAGTTGAGGCTATTATACTTCAGACATATCACAGGGTATCCTGGAGGTATCTCATTCACAGCATCACTATAGGTCAAAGTAGACTTCATTGCAATTAACTGTCTTTACTGAATGAGTTCTCCATGATAGGAATTCATTCTTTTGGACAGACTGGACACATATGAACTACTGAGTCTTTCACATACATCAACTACTAGCATCTCTCACTCTTGCATCTACTACCCTTGCAAGACCAAACTGATCAATAGTAATCCCATATGCACTTTCTCGAAAATAAGCCACACTAACACACAAGGACACATTTTTGAGTAAAAACAGATAGCATTTTACAGTAATAGCTATAATCCTATGCACACTTATTTGTGTGCAAGCTCCACTGAAATCAATGGGACTTTTTCTGAGTAAATATAGATAGATAGAATCAACTTGTTGTGGCTCATGTTACTCATTCATATTGTCTATTGTTGATTTATTTAACAGTGATGGCCTCCTGCTTTTTGATAGGCAGAATAAAATGCTCTCTTAATAGATACAGACTGTGGCACTTCACACTTACTGGTTTTGTTTATTCTTCCCTAGCTCTGTCAAGAAATAATAACAACAACAACAACAACAACAAAATTTATTTCTATCCCGCCTCTCCACATGGATCTAGGCGGCGAACAACATGAATACATTAAAAACATTAAAACATACCCCAATCCTCGCCACCCACCAACCCACCTAAAACCACCCCTTAAAAAACACAACAATTAACAGTTATCAATTAACTATTAACAAAACAGCAAGACAATTGATGGGAGGCGATGGAAATGCTAGTCTTGGAAGGCCTGTCGGAAGAGATCAGTCTTGACTGCTTTTTTAAAGCAGTCAAGACCGGTAATATGCCGGGTCTCCTCCGGCAGGCCATTCCATAATTTGGGAGCGATAGAAGAAAAGGTCCTCTGCGTAACCGCAGCCAACCTAGTTCTGACTGGCTGCAGTAAATTCCTCCCAGAGGACCTTAATGTGCAGGGCGGATTATATGGGAGAAAGTAAATTCTAAGAAATATGCCTAATCTGCTGTTTAGTCTTAGAATGTAAGCTGCCTAGAATTTCCACAAGGCAGAAAACTTAAAGTTTCTTAGAGATTTAACTCACCCCTGAAACATCCTGCTTCCCAAGACACTTCAGACAGAAATCCTTCAGGTTTTCATACGGATCCCTTAAGAGCTCTTTATACTGTACATCATAGAAGAGATTGGGCCTGAAGCAAGGTGTCTTGAAGGTAGCAACAGGAAGCTTTAGTTTAAGCGATGCTATGATATCATCCTGTACACGTTTAGTAGCTGTGGCAGTAAGGGCTACACACGGTGTATTGGGTATGCGACAACGCAAAGAGCCAAGCCGAAGGTAGTCTGGTCGGAAGTCATGCCCCCACTGAGAAACACAGTGAGCCTCATCCACTATCAGATAGGAGAGAAGGTTGCGAGACACCAAAACATCCAATGTGGGCTGAAAGGAAGAGGAAGCTGCCATCTCTGGTGTGATGTACAAGAGTTTTGTCTGAGGTGTGTCGCTCATCAAGTCAGTTAGGATGGTCTTTCTCTCCTCAGCAGAAATCTTGGAATTAAGGGAGCCGACTCTGACTTTTAGTGAGAGCAAATGATCCACTTGATCCTGTGGGAGAACAGCCAAGATATTTTTAAAAATGAATCCCTCTATCAAAATGACAACATAGAGATGATAAATTGACTTTTACTAGTTCTACACTTTCCAAAACTCATCCACATACTATTTTACTTATTCCATAGTTTTTTGTGATATGTCTACAGTTTATTACTTTACAGAAATCCAGTTTAAATAAACCATAAGTGACTTAATCCAATGTTAAGACCAACTTCCTCTGTTTAATTGACCATATTAGTTATAGGTAGTCTGACAATTTCACTTTTGCTTTCTAGAACAAGGGAGAACCATTGTGGCCTTCCAAATAAAACATCTACCCTACAACTCCCAGTTGTCCTAGCCAAGGTAGCCAATGATGAGGGATTATGGGGGATGCAGTCCAAAAATATCCAGAAGATAACTGTTGCCCACCACTGCTAAAAGACAATAGCATCTACATCAGATACATCAACACTATAATAAACTATAATTACTAATCTGAATTTAGCTGACAAGTTACTTCACATAAAGCAGATTCAGATAACAAAGCGTCTATTCTATTTCAGACATCTCAGATTTTTACTCTCTTAAAAGAAACAGAACACAATAAGCCAGGGAACTGCAGGGACACAACTTAGGAAGGACAAACAGCAACCTGGTATCAATTATCTAAATGCTCCTGCTTGCTAAACAAAGACTTTGGTTGATAGTTTTACTATAAAGCTTAAACACAGTACCAAGTAGGAGGTTACCCCCTGCATCCAATGAAGGCAGAGAAAGAACCCATCAAGTATATCCTAAATTCCTTCTTTACCTTGTTGAGAGAGCAACAAGACAAACACATACCAGGTCTATGGTTTGTCTAGACACTTCCACTTCAATCAGGTGTGATCAGGCTCCTCCCCAATAACCCAGGTTCCTACATTTCCTTGGCTTCCCCCGTATTCATTTTGTTTATCAAGTAAACATGCATAAAATAGACAAAGATTAATTTTTTTTATTTTTACTAATTTCACATATAAAACAAACATTATTACTGTTAATTTACATGAAATATTTTTGATCTTCCACACTGATCTAGATTTCATTTCCAACTTCTCTTAACATAGTTATATCAATGTACCGCTTTATGCTGATAATGTTACATGATAGTTCTTGCATTTCATTCTCTACATTACAGTTCCATGGTTTACATCAGTAGCCCCCTCACTAGTTATCTTAACTATGAATCACTCACTTTCATTTAACAGTACCCAGCAATTACCTGTTACAATCTGCCATTCCTTTTTGATCTCATCGTCTGTTTCCCCCTTTAGTTTCTGTGAAATTATATCAGCATTTCTATTTACAATAAATGTTCCCCACCATTGTTCTATTGTAGTTATTTGTTGAGTTTTCCAAAGCTTTGCATATTCTATCCGGGCTGTTGTTATCATATAAAGAATTATTCGCCAATATTTCTTTACTTCAGTACCGTCCAGTACCTCTGTCATATTTAACAAATACAATTCCAGTATCTTGGCAAACTGAACTTTCATTATAGCACAAATTTTATTATGTACATCAGTCCAATATTTCTTAGCTTTGGGACATGACCACCACATGTGATATATCGTACCGACCTCTTTCTGACACTTCCAACACAGACCGGTACCTGTACTGTAAATCTTTTTTAATTTGTCTGGTGTTATGTACCATCTATGAAACAGTTTGTAATAGTTCTCTTTCAAATTCTGAGCAACTGTAAATTTTTGTGTCTTTCTCCAACTTTCTTCCCAGAATTCTAACTGAATTGAATGTCCAGTATTTTGAGCCCATAAAATCATTGCTGACTTAATTGTTTCTTCTTGCCTTTCCTGTTGTATTATTTCTTGATATATATGTGATAATAAATGAGGGGGATTTTCAAACAGCCGTTTAATAATCCCCGTTTTCTCTTTTGATTCTATTCCATATGTCTTTAAGTCCATTTGAAACCTTTCGGTTAACTGTCTGTATGGGAACCAACAAAGATTAATTTTTCATTAACAACTGAATAAAGCCAATAGTGGAAAGAGAGTTATCGCTTTTCATCCCTTCATAGATTCCATTTCCCTTACAAAACAGGAAATTTTACCTGAATCAGTGCAATTAAAGGTGATACAACAATGGTGATGCCTGCTGCCAGGACTGCAGGAAGCTGGTAGCACAGGGATTTCCCTGCCCCAGTGGGCATGCATATGAAGACATCCTTCTCCCCTGAAAAGGCAATAATGCAGCATTCAGGGCTTTAAACAATGAAACAGCCCTTAGGATTCTGTTCTGGACACAGCATTCTATGGCAAAACAGATAGCACTTGTAACATATCCATTCCAACAATCTATGAAATTTGACTTTGTTTATTATTATGAGGTTCTCAAGGCTGTAAAAGAACAGAAGTGAAAACTTTTTCAAAAGCATTTTAAACTACTGAACAGCAATTAGCCAACTTTGTCTGGAAAGGCATATACATTTAACTTTATAGTAAATCCCACTGAACTCAATCAGTCTTATTTCCAAGCAAAGATACTTAAGACATTTTTGCAAACCTAATAAACATTTGAAGAAAGAATTGGTGTACCTAGGGAAAACTAGGATGTAGATACATAGGAAAGAGGTGGACAAACCAGACCCTCCAGACATTACCTGAATCCACTTCCCACCAGTATAGCCAACAAAGGAATGGGAGTTGTAGAATAGAGTGAAAACTACATCCCACTTATTTGGAAAAATATTTTATAATTTAAAAAGAGTTATGTACTGATGTCTTTTGGACTGCAGAATTAGCAAAGTGTTCACAATATTACAAATTTTATTTATGAATGTAATGATTTTTTTTATGAAATCTATCCAATTCTGCCTGATTTCATTATTTTGCTTATGATCTGAACAAAACCAAAAGTGGTGGTATCTACAATCCTTAAAATTTGTTTCATACCAATTTCCACACAAAATGGGCCCAAACCCATTATTTCCCCTCCCCCAGAAATCAAAGTTTTTTAAATTAGTCCCAAGCTTGCACAAAAAAATTCAACATGTCAATGTAATCAGTCACAACTGGTTCATAAAATATGCAGCCTAGAGCAAAACATATTGAAATTCCAAGTGTTTGTTTAGGAGATATCTGAACTTGCTGATGGACTGGGTCCAAAAGCTTACTACAGTCTTTGTTTGGGTCTTATTAGATATCACACCAAGTTAGGTGGCTGTCAGCAGTGTGGATTTGTATACATCACATAAGCAAAAAAGCCCCTTCACATTACTGAAGATAACATTAAACAGCACAGGTATATCAACAAACAGTGTTATTTACTCTGTGGAATCATGACAGTAACATAATGTCTGGAGACTTCATTTCTCATGTTTTTACCTCTAGCAGAATCTGCAGATATAGAAAGCATGACAATGACAAGAGATAAAAAAATTCAGCTTTACTATAGTTGGTAAACAAGTTTGCACTTGCAGTTTACCTTTCACCACAGTCAAGGTTGCGCTCTGCTGCAGAGGTGTCTTGAAAGAGTCAAATCCAAAGATGTTTTTCAGAGTTTGCTGAACTCTGCCCTCTCTTGAGGAAGAGCAGCTACTCATCTTTCAGGGAGATAACTGGGGACAATCCAAAGAAGGGCAGTAAGGAGCAGGTTTTCATGCAATTATTTTCTCCTCCATGTTCCATACTTAGTTACAAGGGACTTTTCTCATCAGAGTGCAACGTTCTTTAAAATGACAGTTTGCATAGAGCCATTTAGGATGTATCTGATTCTGTTTATGCACTACTTTTATTTTCACACAGTCACTAAGTCAGGTACACTCCCATTTAGTAAATAACACTTTTTAATAGTTTTTGGCCTGCTGGAAAGTAAATCTGTAGGTATAAAGAACATAGTCTAGGATCTAGAACGGCATAAGTGGCACAAAGAATACCTATTTTTCCTCCTTTTCAAAAACAGACGTAACTAATACCTCGCATCCCAAAAACAACTTCATTTCCATTCATCACTACCACTTTACAAGGAAACTGGCTCTTTACTTCCACTGCATCACAACTGTTGCCTTTTCTTCTATGTCACTGCTTTTAAAATTTGTCATCAAAGTTTAAAAGGCAATACTTTAATTCACCCAGTGTTCACCACTTCAATTATAGTGAATTAAATCTTCACTTTAATTCACCTTGTTTTCATCAACCTACCAAAAACAAAAACAAACCTAAGGCCATTTCTGCACTATACTTTTATAATGCTATTATTCCACTTCCAACATCCTATGGAATCCTGGGCTTTGCAGTTTAAAGAGAGGCATTTAGAACTCTTAGCCAGGGAGCTCTGTGACCTCAGCAAACTACAAACCCTAGAAATGGCCTGAAACCACTTTTCCAAGGAGATAAGGAGCTCAGCTCCTACCATTACTCTGCTATGGAAACATTACATTTCAAATACCGTCCATTTCCCCAACCCCACTTTTATTATTATCCCTGTCAAGTGCCTTTCTAAAGCAGAACTCTTAAAATGGGTGGCAGAGGAGAGAAGAGGGTTCAACATACCCACAACTAGGGACTAAAACTAGCCTAAGCAGATACTCTTCCCCTACAGACTCCCAGCTTTGAGAAGACAGACCACTCCCTCCCTCTAGGAGCCCTGAAGGGGAGTTCATGTTTCCTTGCAACCGTACTGAGGCACGCTGCACGTGTCAATACAGGCGTCCTCGCTACTGCACATGTAGCAAAAGCAATCTTCAACCCAAGAAAACTGACTTTGGGTAAGCAGATTTATTGCTTTCACACATCGTCGCTACCTGAACACTGTAAGATCTGGAAGACCTGTATCGCCTCATGCAGCCCTTTGAAAATTTAGGGCAAGGGTCACGATTTGAGTTTTTCTTGAACCTGTTACGCTCCATCCCACTTTTGTGGAAATACGCTTTCTACCTTGAGGCCTAGGTATCACCCTGATCTGAATCTACAGAACTGGGTTTATATCCAGGAAAGCTCACGCTAAAATAAAAGCCCGTTAGTCTTAAAGGCGCCATCACATCACATCCCTCCCCTCCCTCTTACTTATGCTACAAGAGACTAACGCGTTACTTCTTGGCAAACTTGACCAACTACGGCTACGTATTCCTCCACGTCCCTCTTTCTCGAAACTCGTATCCTTCCGCCATAGCCGCCGCCGCTGCCCTCTGTCCCGCTAACTAGCGCGCACGTTCCCTTTCCGGCAACAGCTGAAACCCGAACGCCGCTTCGTCGCAGCGTGATGACGCTCTCAGGGTTAACGAGACGAGCCACCGAAAAAACGGGTTTCTCTCCTTGGCCGGCTTGAGCCATACAAGGCAGTAACCCGCACCCGGCAACTCTCTTCTGCATTCCTTCTTTCGCCGTCGTCCCCAATTCGCCCCCGCTCCCGCTCTATTAGACAGAGTGCGCAGCCATTTGGAAGAAAGGAATGGTTGCCACGGCGACCAATGGTTTTCCTGTTTCCTCCTCAACGTGTCACGTCATTCTCGCGCGCCGGAAGGCGATTCAGTTGGGAAGTTAGAAGGGGAAGATGGCGGCGGCGAAGAAAAGTGTTCTGTCTTCGTTGGCGGTTTACGCCGAAGATTCCGAACCCGAATCCGACAGTGAGGCCGGCGGAGCGGGCAGCGAGCGGGCAGCGGGGACGGGTGAGGCCCCGGGAGACGCCGTTGTGGAGGGCTGGGGGTCCAGGAAACTCCCGTTGGTTGGGTTTCTCCGTCTTTCCCGGAGCCCCGCTTCGCGCCGAGTTTGCGGTAGAGAGCTGTTGTTTGCACCCACTTAGGTGAAGGAGTGGAGAAAAAACTCCTTTCTCCTTGCTGTAACGGAAGAAAAGATGGTGTTTTGCGGGTCGCGTTATCTTCATTATTGGATTTTTTTTTTCTCCCGTGTATATCTCGTCTTTTCGCCGTGGAGCTTAAGGGCGTCATTGGTTAGCCTCCTGCCTCGTTATTTTCCCCAGAATTTCGTGGAATAAGTAAGGAGACAAAGTGACACCCAGGGCACTTGGACCTTGGCCACCCAAACCTCTAGCGGTTAAACTACCGCAAGTCGTTTGTTGGACTTCTTGAATACAGCCCTGGGATGACGAAGGCTGGCATTCTGAATACTGGTCCACTATAGTGGGTCAGGCGTTTAGTCCATCTGGTGCCCTGGTCCTTATTCCATTGGGTGCTTGCTCTCTCTGGCCTCATCTACTGAACTCATAGGCCTCCCCAAACATTCATAGGGGTTCTCTGTGGTTTTCTAAGGTTTCTTGAGAGGCTCATAACCTTTCCCTTGCAGGATGTTCCATAATTAGTTACTATAATTTGACTTTAAATGTAAAATGTGGTTTTAAATTTATTTCTGAACAGGAATTGACACAGGAATTTTTTTGTGTAATAAAGGCTGTCTAAATTTTTCGAAGACATATTTTTGTAGCTTCAGTATTTAAGGGTTGTGGGTTTTTTGGGGGGAGGTGGCCTTGAATCTATGTCTAGATGCATCATTATGGGGAGTGCAGCATATTTGTGGCCTTTACCAGCCCAACGGTTGGTACCATGTGACTTATAAGAGAGACATGTGTCTTCAATTAGTTAAGTACCCATCTGTTGCATGTATTCCGAGTGGGATGCCAAATTATGACTGATGTTCTTCATTATTTTTCTTCCTCAATTGTACTAGAAGAAAAAGGAGGGCTTGTTTCGGAAGGCTATGGAGAAGATGACTTTAATAAAATGGAAGGAGAGGAGGATGGTTATGATGAAGATGATGATGAAAACAGCAGACAGTCGGTAGGTACTTATCTTATTTTAGCTTCTGTATAGTTCAGTATATATTTTACTGTGTGCTCCAGTACAGAATAAAAAATAGACACTAGAGTCTCTTCTTTGTGTTTTTTTATTTTAGCAGATTATTCTGAATACGATTATGAGTGGTATCTGTTCATGAGTTCCTAGATTAAAATGTCTCCCCCCCCAAAAAAAAAAGCAGCATGTAATTGAATTTACACCAGGCTCTTTACCATTTATTCGTTCTGGTTAACAATGTCTATGGTTACTGATGTGTGGTGTGATAGTGCTATAGGTCAGATGTAAAAGCTTTTAGGTATTCTTTATCTCTAACTGAGTGAAGTGATGTTAAATGACTAACAAAGATATCAAAGAGAAAAATCTCCGTACAGTGTGCGCTTTTCTGATGCGACCTCTGCATGCATGAATGTGAGGTCATGCGAAGCTTTGTGTCCTATTACAGTTGATGGGTACAGTAGCTGTGTATTTGTGTTGCCGCAAGCACACACCCATGTTGCATCTATTGGCTATAACAGGACACAACACTCACAAGTTTTGTTTCACATCGGAGTTCCTGGACCAGAACTCCCAATAAAGAGGGCACACTGTATTGATATGCTAGGGGTGATGTTCTTTTACATCATACAGTCTGCGCTATCAATAGTCTGAAATCTTACCTTTGTCCTTCAGGAATTTGAAAATGGAAAATATTACTATTTGGTGCTTCATAAACAGATTGGTTAAATTACTTTATTACTTAACTCTGGCTTTCCCCCTTTTGTCTGAATCCTGAAACTTTCCAGAAGCGAATGGTATGTGGCATCAGGGTAAATTATGCAGAAAACCTGATGTTGCAGGATATAATTAACTTCATAAAAAGAACAGAGATGGTTGACAAACATTTTATTTCACCCACCTTAAATTGGTTGACAGTGCTGTTATTGTTTTGACAGATTTTTTAAAGTAGTTTCTCTGCCTTTTTGTTGCACACTTGTATTATGAATGATAGGTTCTAATCATGTAAGTTATATCCAGTAATTCATCAAGAGTGGAATATAATTTACTCTGTTTGCTGTGAAATAATTCTTTCGTGCATCTAGAGGATAATGGTAAATAGTTAATCCTTTAGCTGCATTCTAAAATTGCTAGATATTCAAATGGCAGCTTGTAACAATTTATGGTGGCAAAGATGTTAAAAAACTTTTTTCATTATATAATATAGTGCATCTTCCATAGCTTAGTTTGAGGAGACATTTCCAACTAGGATTTAAAATGTGTTTTTACTGATTTGCAAGAAGCAAAATACTACTGCATCGTGTGAATTCCTGTCTGTATCTATGTTGTCTTTGTCTGCTCGCACACACAGTTTGCATATACATTGCTTCTATATAACTGTGGCTTTAGATGCAGAGGTAAAAGTATCTGTGAGGACTAAGGCTTGTTTACAAATAAATGACTTGAAATAATGGGTAATTTTTTTTGAGAATGAAAAATCTATGCAGTAGCTTGCATTAAGTAGGCGAAAGGAGTCAAAGATCTCACAGAGCATGCAGCCTTATGACTCAAGTGGTAGCCCTATTAGTGTGGTAGCCTGGGCCATTGTTCTCCCTGCCTGTTTTTTAAGGTGCAGCTGAGGCACTGTACTCAGTCATACTCCTTTATGTGATATCAGGAGCAGATCTCGTTTCTTCACACATTTCCTCATTGTACATACCAGAAAATACCCTATTGAAGATGTTCAGTGCTTAATTAAGTGTCAGATCACCTTTACTTTTGTACACAAAAGATTAAAATACAGTCAGCCCTCCACATTTGTGAGTTTCACTTTTGCGAATTTGATTATTCACAGATTATTTGCTGTCACTTCTGCTGCCTCCCTGTGCCATTTTTAATAAGGACTGCAAGCCTTGTGAGACTGAGAAACTGAATGAGGCTTGTAAGTCCCTGTTAAAAATGGTGTGGAGAAGCAGTGGGGATGGTGGTAAGCCCCACCAGCCACTCACTTCTGCCTTATGAAGGAACCCTGATGCCTCAAAGGAATCCACGGTGGCTTGAATATGCTGATCATACTTTTTTGTGTGTTAAATATGGTTTGGGATGGCCTAGAGTTATTCATGGTTTTTTCACTTTCATGGGCATCCTGTGCCCCTAAGCCTAGTGACTGCGGAGGGATGACTGTAACCACAATATACTTTTATCAAGCATTCATTTACACATCCATTGTCACTAGGGGGAGAAAAGTAAATGCCTAGAACTGTTCTAACTTCACTACATGTAGAGAAGGGAAGTAGCTTCTGAACTGGCCTTAAATAAAGAACAGCATTTCTATAAACCATTTTTGTGTATAACACTAAATAATGGTCACCCTTGATTTGATGGGCCCCATTGTGATACATTGGTTTGAGTGTTGGACTCTCGAGAGACCAGGATTTGAATCACCATTCAGTCATGGACAACCACTGGGTGACCTTGGACAAGTCGCAGTCTCTCAGCTTAAGGGGGAGGCAGTGGCAGGCCTCCTCTTACTAAATCTTGCCAAGAAAATGCCAACTGAGGGTTGCCATAAATCAGAGTTGACTTGAAGACTCATAACAAGAGATAAGCAAATCTGACTTGCAGATATGAAGAACATCCTTTCCTGTTGCATCAGAATCTGAGTTTGTTTCATTCCTATCCACATTTTCCACATAAAAAGTCTTTAGCACAACATATACATGGGAGTGTCATTAACACTAAAAATCTTGGGGGGAAAACAGCACCAGTAAAACAGTGATATAACTGAACTAGAGCAAAAGCAGTTCAAACAGCAGAAAATATATGCAACATGCTTATCTGAATGGATAGTTTTCATGTCTGCTTTAAAAAACAGTAAGAGATCCTGTCAGATATAGCTGTGGCACTGTCTCTGGTTCCTCCTGGCCAGGCAGCAGAGGCCCTAAAACTGTTCTTGAGATTTGGATAGACTTATGAGTAAAGGCACTCCCTGAAGTAATTGGACCTCCTGCTGTTAAGAGCTTTAAGAGTCAATACCTAGGACTTGAAATTGAACCTAGAAATGAGTAAGTAACCCCTGTTAGTTTTAGATGATCAGTGTGATGTGCTTCAGTTACTATTTGCCAGCCAGTGTTTTGACAGCCAGGTTTTGTACTGTTTGCAATCTCTAGCTGTCTGTAAATGCAGCCCTATATGTCAAGGTCTGCTGTAATCAAATCAGATTATAACTATGACATGAAGAAGTGAGACTAGATCTGTTTTCTCATAGTGAGAGAAATGGTGAAAGATGCTTACAGCTATCAACAACATTGAGATAATCAGGAAAAATGCAGACTGTATTCTTGAGAGAGAGTGCAGTCCAGTGTAGGGCAGGTGGCACAACCTATCACTCATAGGTAACTGAACTCTTAACTAACAGTGTATCTTGTCTGGAATTATTGTCTTGAAGCTTGTTTGTGGCAAGACTGAACTGAGATACTGATTCAGGGTTTTTGGTGCTTCCCTAGGTTCTGAAGGTAGAAATGAATGGTAGGATTGATAATGTCTTGTCACATATCTCTAGACCTGCTATCCTACAATCAGTCCTGGGGCCAATGGCTATAGATAATAGAAGTTGTAATTCAAAATACCTGAAGGATACTGGGTTATTTAATCATGCGTTATTTAACTCAGCATTATTTCTGTAGGAGTTTGTTCTTTATGCTGCAGTGCAAACTGGTCTGTTTTCTTTTTCAGGGAATAAACCTGTACGTCTCTGTATACAAAATTTGTTGTGGCATTGACATTAAGTTTGATTGATGGTGTCTATAAGTGGTGTCTTGGGTTTAAGAGCACAGCATTTTTGTGACAAGTTTGCTTTTTATTTTGAAGTAACACAGTATTGTGGTGGCTAAAATGACATTCCAGTGAAACTGTAAGCAGCCTTTTTATTGAAGGTGGGAGAGAACTATCACTACATAACTGTGATTTTGGTTTTTCTTTTACATCTGAAAAAGCAAATGTCCAGCCTCACCAAGTGGCGAACCTGATGTGACTACTTTGTCTGTAGAAAGGCACAAAATAGGTGTAGTTGTAATACTGAAAGTTAAAGTCCATTGTTGAAAGATAGAGAGCTTTGAGGAGTTAAAGAAGAGTTCTGCAGCAAAGATCTAATTCAGACCACTGTTCATTTATGCATCTTTAGGGAAATACTTATCTGCTAATATTCTCAAATATTCTTTCTCATTTTCACATTGGTTCCATCATATCCAGCATCTTGAGTTGTCTCCTTCAGAGAGGTGCATTCTGCTGACTTGAACCTGTGCTGTGTAACTTACAAAAATAGAAGTGTTAACATGACTAGATCTTGTCTGTGTACTTGCCTTTCATTATGCTCTGCTTTGATTGAAAAAAGTGATCCTCTCACAACACAAGCTTTTATTGTTCCTGTATGTCTTGCCTTCTTTTTTGAGAAACCAAATGTTATATGAGCATCTGGAATCTACAGACACCTGCTTGCTTAGGAGTACTGCTCACTGTCTTTTATCTGAATAGCTTTTTTTAAATTGGGGTGGGGAATAGAGGTTATGAGAACAGCTCAGCAAAATTAAAAGCTGAAACTGGGCTTTTTAATGCAAGCCCCTTGCCACACATGCAAGAACTTGCTGAGCACCCTCTTTAAAGCTTAATCCTGTAAATTCTTTGTCTTGTAGGAAGATGACGATTCAGAGACTGAAAAACCTGAGGCTGATGATCTAAAGGTATTTGGAAGAGTGTTATGGCGGGATGGAAATACACTGTAAACTTAATAGCATGATTTAGCTTATCGTTTGCGTCTTCTGTTATTGGCAAGCTATTTTTTAATCTTGTTGGGAGTCATGCGGGATTTCTGGGAACAGGTGGTCTTAGATGTTAAGAACTAGAAGAGGCAACTAAGCTAATTCACCAGAGTATGAAATCATTTTTTTCCCAATGTTGGTGGTGCCATTTTTCTAATTAAAAAAATTGTAGTTGCTTGTATCTGTAGTGTAGTTCAAAGAGTGACCAGGTCTCCTATTGGACTGTGTAACCATAGTTTGTTGAAAGATGACATGTGTGTTTATCTAAATCTTTACAGTGCTTGACAGTAGATTGGATTTGTGCTTAATAAATAATGATCATATAATGCAACAAAGGTAGTACACTGTGTAGCATGAGACATGCTGTTTAAATAATCTGTAGTTCAGGGAGAATGCCGTGCTCAGTACTAGTTTTATAATTATACTTGCTGTTTTCTTGTGTGTATTAAAATTGTGCATTTGGCAAAAAACCAGAAATTTCTGATATTCAGTAGTTTAATATGTGCTTTTGTGCTGCTCTACTAAAGTAGGAACTAGAATTGATTAAAGAAGGTACCTGGCAGATAAAGCACTGGGAATCCCCACAGTTGCCTCTAGTCCCTTATTAGATAAAACAGCAAGGATTCCTAACCTTGCTGCGGTGGAAGCGGAGGAGAAATCTGCACGGGAAACTTCCCCAAGTAATAAGTTTCCTATCTCTATGATAAAGTATCAGTGAAAGTGCACTTTTTGGAAAGCAACAAGATACAATTGAAAATAGTAATTAGGAATTTCCCTTTATGAATTAAAGATTTAAATCAAATTAATAAATGAAATCCAAAATATAGACCTCTAGCTGTGTAGGTTATATTAGTAAAATTTCTGGATATTACCCTAAATAATGTGAATGTTTACCTTTTGAGTACCATTTTATTCAGAATCTTAACCATCATGATAATTATCATGATTTTAATTCAGTTTGATCCCACAAATGCCTGTCACATGCTTACATACACAGAACATTTTTTATATTTCAGCTTACTTATAGCTGTGTGTGTTTAAAAAGCAAAGTCTTTATAGTTTTATTCTTAATGTGAATTAGTTGAATATGCATATGTCCATATCTTGCAATTAAGAGTTCTACTACTTTTGTAAATGCTTGACCAAATGAAGCTTAGAGGTGTCTTCCTTCTAATAGCAGGGATGTGCAGTGCAAGTTTATTGGAAGAGGGGGGATCTAGGTGTAGTTATTTGGAATGTCTTATCAACTTTGTTCATTTCGGAGGAGTTTTCACAACAGTTTCTAGTCAATTCTGCCATTGCTTACACAAACAGCGGGCAACTTTGACGAGTCTGAGTGTCCTGTCCCCTGCTCAGAACCCACTGTAGGCTGCTCTGAATTTCAGCAGCCAAGTAGGAAAACAATTGTTTATGTGGTTTGCCACTAAATTCAGAAGCAAATGAAAAGAATCCTTTAAAATGAGCATGTTCTACTTCTCTTAAAGGGGATTTCTGAGGTTGCTCCTGAAGTAAGCAGCTCATTTTGCTCCTGAATTTTACAGAGATGTGTATTCCGGAGCCACAAAAATGGTCTTACAACTTTTACATACAACCTTTATTGTAATATGGAGTATGCAAACTTTAGACTGGTTTCCTAGTTAACTAGATTTATCCTTACCACTGATCCCTTCCATCCCTTGACTTCTGTGCCATGTGCAGAGGAATTTGGTGAAGGAAAGAGTGTTGGTGGTTTTTTTGGTTGTTTTTTTTGCCTTTGTGCTTACATTCTGAAACAGATTATTTTTCTGTAGCCTTCAAAACCCTGCTGAGAAAGGAACTAAGCCTTTTTTCCACCAAGTTTTTATTAATCTGCTGCATATGTAAATAACTTTTCCACTAATGTGGAAGATGTAGTAGAGTACTTATTTCACTAGAGGTGAAAATCTTTTTGCAGTGCCTACCTTTGATTGTACCAGATAAATCAACAGCCTTAACAGCTGCATTTGGCCACTCTCTTTCAGGTGTCTGTGGTCAGATTACTTAACAGATAGTATACCCTTTCCCATCTCAGGACGAAATGGCTAATAAGTAATCCTGCAATGACAATTAGGGAAATGGATGGGCAAGCCCAGTTGAAGTTGCCACTGATAACTTGCTCTGTCTTCTGTGTGCTGTAGATAATTTGACAGGAAGAGAAGAAAAGTGTTGCTTCTGTGTTTACAGAAGGCACAGGTAGACCAGACCATTAATTCTACATTTTAAAAAAGTATCCTGAAATGCTTTATGAAAAGAACAAAATCTGTGGTATAAAGGGAATCTGTACTGTCAACTGTCCAGGTCTGCAGATTCTGTATCCACAGATTCATCCAACGGCAGGTTGAAAATATCTTTTAAAAAAAAAGCATACTGATTTTTGCCATTTTACATAAGGGACACCATTTTCCAGCACCATTGTAGATAATGAGACTTGAGCATCCATAAATTCTGGTATCCATGGGGGTCCTGGAACCAAACCCTAGCGGCCCACTGTACTTTGTCTGCTTTCATGAAACTTAAGCCCACACTTGCCATCAGTGCAAGGTTCCTCTTGATATTTAATTGGCAAGTGCACTTCTAGAATCTGTTCTTGCTGTCAGGGCTGTGATCAATAACTTTAGGTAATTAAGATCTCTGAGAATGGACAGAGATCTTTTTTTTTATTCATTTCATAACCCTAACAAGTTCTAAGTTTTTAAAAAGCTTTGTGATAAGCTGCATGTAAAGTTGTTTTAGATTTTGGTTTTTCAGAGGTAGTCAGCGATCAGCTTCTATTCACCTGACTGGGACTTTTGAGTCTCCACCAGTTCCCTAGTTTTGATTCAGCACAATAAGTATACTGTTACTAACGTGGTTCAGAATCTCATGGGTGAGTTATGCTTCCATAACAGTGTGCTATGCCAGCATAAGGCAGTTTTCAAACAGTCTAATGACAGCAGGGGACAGTAGTGAACATTACCTCTGTCAGGAGATCAAGCTACCCTGATGGCTCCTAAGATGGTTAGAAGCCAGCAGGGTAGCTTTTCTCTCCTGAAAGTGATGGCTTTTGCTGCTGCCCTTCCACCATCATCGCTATTGTTACAGTGCATTCAGCCACTTTACCACTGGTGCCCCCAGCACAGCTGCCTTTTATGCAGCATAGGTATGCTGGCCAATAGGGCTTTGGCCACTGACTGCAGAATGGAGCAACAGGCTTCTGATATGCTGCTGAAGCACATTCCCTGAAATATCTCATTTTTCTTTGATTATTCTGAATGTAAGAAAGTAAGATTGCAATATCCACGTGTATGCAGTTGTTAGCTTTTTGTGCATGATGGAGCTGTTCTGTCTTCAGAAAGTTACGGAGTTTTGGTAATCAAAATCCTGAACTGCTGGCTGCAACAGTGATTGTTAGTCATGGGCTAGTCAACTGAGAAAAGGTAGGAGGCTGCATTAGCCCTTCCAGGAGACCTTGAAGGGCTGCACCCCATGTAACCTGTGCTCCTGCAAAAAAAAAAAGTCATTTTTGCTCTCTAGGGGACAAAGGCAGCATTTTAACTGTGTTTTTAGTCCCCCTTGCCAAGCCATTTTATACCCAGGAGAAACAACACTCACACCTGTTCTCTTCCAGTTTTTAAAAATGCCCCGTCTTGTGCCTAAGTTGGCCCACAGAGAACCCATAACATGGTGATAATGGCCTCCCACCATTTGCTCTAGAGGGAATTCTGGAGAAAAAAACTGCTTTGAAGTTGTTTGTTTGTTTGTTGAAAATATTGACTCCCTGGAGGCCACGCTCTGCTCACCTCTTAGCTAGAAGCACATAAACAAATTGGAACATGTTATCAAGGAGATAGCCATGATAGTGTATTTCTGTAGAAGAAGGAATGGTTGGGAGAAAGAACCTGGTGATGGCATAGAGATTAACTGATTTATTTTAGCATGAACTCTCATGAATTTCAGACCACTTCTTCAAATACATTAATGGAATACAGTACTAATGCCACAGGTATTTTAGCAATTACATAGTAGTGAGGGTGGGATCAGAAGATAATGAGATATGGAATGATGAAGATCTGTGTGCTGATTGTAAATCTTCAGAGAATTATGTATGGGCCTACAGGTATGTTGAACAGCTAGTCTGTTAGTTGTGAGACATGAGAGCAATACAGTGGACACTGTTTTGGGGGTGGGGGGTTAGAGGAGCAAGACCCCTGCAGAAGTGGAAAAGCTGCAGATGTAAATAAAATAAAAATAAATACATCTTAAATGCTATTTTTTTTAACCTGAGAGAACACTTCTCTAGGAATCTCTTAAATCCTCCAGCATGACTTTATGGTCATCTTCCAGCAAAGAGAAAATATTAATCAAATCCACAAATCATCAAACCTGCAAAAGGGAAACCAGTGAATGTGTATGGTCCACTGTACATCCTTCTTACCTGGAAAGTTGGTTCCCTTGAAGTAAGAAAACTTTTTTGAGGAGAATCCTGTTTGGATATATGTCATCTGATGAAACTCATCAAAAGTTTATGGCCAGTATCATAATTGGCATCATTTGCATCCTATTACACTGATCCCAAATTCACCCCCAACTATTTAGCCGTTGAAACAGCAGTGCTGTTAATGTTGTACTCCATTGATGCATGTGAAGAAGTGGACCAAAATCTGAGAACACTCAAGCCAAAATAAATTAGCCTGAAAAGTACTGCCAAATTTCTCTTTACTGCCCCCCTTTTTTGTTCTGAAGCATGTGAAATAAGAATAACCATACCTGGGGTCCTCATTAGCAGTTATCTGTTCTGGCTTGAATCGTATTTCTCACTGTATGTTAAAACATTTTAAAGATGAATTTGGCCCTGTGTTTGTGAGAATCTTACACAAGTATACATTGCTTGCACAGTTCATAACAGTATGTAGGTCCTTAAAGTTTCACACAGCTGGAGTATAAGCTGGGATCCTGCCATGTACATGGCTCAGGGCTGTACATATTCTACACTCCAAGCACATGTGTGACTCAGCCGTGAGCCCTTATATGCCAGTCTGTTTCTGTCAGCCTATTACCTAAAAGTATTTTATTCTGGCATTAAAATTGATGTTTGATTTGTAACATGATCTGTCCCTTGGGGCTAACACAGTTTACTATAAAGTTTTAGTCATCTTACCCCTTAGAGGCTCACAAATATAATCAGCTAAATGAGTATAAGAAGTCAAACGCTATTTTAAAAAAAAAATTATACAGGCCAGAATCCTCTTGGCAAATCACACTGGCATAAGTAGGGACTATGCCAGCATAACTATTTTTCTAGCATTGCTTAAAGAGATTTCCAGTGCCTCCTTACATAATAGTTTTACTGGATAGCATTCGGATACAGCTCCACCCCGTGTCCTCTTTCTGTTTGCTAGCCTTCCATCAACTTGAGTCATTTCTCCACTAGACTGTTACAGCACTGTTATTCCCCTTGCAACATCCTATGGAATCCTGGGGTTTGCAATTTATATGCATACTGCAAACCCCAGGATTCCATAGGATGTTGAAAGTGGAATAATAACACTGTAATAGTCTAGTGCGGAAATGGCCTTGATGTCCCAGAATTTGGTGCAAGTAAGCTGCTGGAACTTTATACCCCATCAGCTTTAGATAGGAGGTCAGCCAAAATATGTACTTTAAGAGGCAAATCAAAGTACTGTTAATCACATCTCCTAAAAGCCTACTTGTGAATTAATTACTACAGAGTGTTCTCATGTCTCTGGAGCCATGCCCCTAGATAGATGGATAATTCCTACCCGATTTTGGAATGTTTCTCCAGCTGTAGTATCACTTTGCAATAAATGGAAATAACCTGAAGATATTAAAGCAACTTATTTTCCACCTCCTGTGCCAAAGTATTTTAATGTAGATCCTCATCAGCTCTTTACTTCCCAGAATGTTCTCAGGCACTAAAATGTCAAGGGAAAGAGCTTTGATACATGAGGTGTGATGTGTCTTTCTAAAAACATGCTTGGTATGATTCTAAGGATATACCTGTGAACACTGTAAAAGCTGCGATTTAAAAGCTAAGCAGTGGCCTTTTACCTTCTTTGTCCATACAGTGGCAGTATTTCTTCTTTTTCTAGTCTGATGATCTCTCTTTGAACCCAACTGACATGTCTAAAGCTACCATATGACATATCCTGTGGGAGGTAAAGAGACTGATAAGGTTGGAGATTTAGCATGTGGATAAGTCCAAAAATGATAGAGGTCAATAATTATCTTAGACTTCAGAAAATGTAGACAAAATGATTATTCTGTGTACTATAAATGTAACCTGTGAACATGAAGAGATCGCTCCCTCTTCCATTTATTATTATGTTTCATGTGAATATTAGAAGAGGGAAGAAGTACTTATTAAAACAGAAGAAGCCATATTATTCCACTTAAAAAATCCATAGTCAGGCAATACTTACATTAGGACCAACTATATATATCTGTATGTCAAGGGTTTGAAGTCTCCCAGATCTCTTCATCAGACAAGACATTAGAGCAAGGAAGGGGATATTCTGGATTTTGGTAGGCTTCATATCTTCTTCTCATGGTTTAGAACTAGAGAGGATTACATGTATAGCAACTCAGTGTGATCAATAACCATCTAAACTGAGTTGTGTTGTTTCCATAATCTTCTTCATGCACTACTTAGCTTTGTGGTGATCAAGTAATAGTAATGAGGGAACATCATACCAGTGCAGCATTTACTGTACAAACTTTATTCTGTGGAATGTTGGTATGAAGCTAACAAATTTGGTCAATTGTTTATCTAGCATAGTTTTCTCTGTTTTGACTGGCAGTGCTCTTTTTTGGTTTGAAAGTCTTAATCATCACCTGCTACCTGCATTTCTATTTCCTGAAAGTGCAAAAAAAATATTGAACCAGAGATCTTATGCATATGTATCATGTTTTCTAATATATAACGTATGATACTGGAAGCAATGCGGGGGCAGTTATGGCATTTAGCTTTTACTTAAGTATGGACAGGTCTTGAAGAAATGCATGCAAAGAGTTCTTGTGAGGTTTTGTTTGGCTTCATGAATGTGTCAAAAGTGCCTCTATGCATGGTTGTTGGATAATGTTGTTGCTGGTTCTCCTGCTGTCAGCATAGCCTTTCATGGCATCAGGTCTGTGGTGGGTTTCTCAAACTTTCAGGGGTTCATTTGGGTGAACTGTGTGTGAGACACTATGTCTTTTTAATTCTGATCCCATGTATAGTATATAAGTGTGTCTGTTACATCATCGTGATTATCTATGCAACAGGTTTTGTATCAGTTAGCTAATCATCAGTGATTTCGCTACTGTATACTCGTGTATCAGTCAGCCTCACGTATAAGTTGAGGTCAGGCTTTTGAGCCAAAATTATGGATTTTGCTATGACCTGTGGCAATTATGGATTTTGTTATGACCCGTGGAAAAATAGAAAGTAAAGCTTTGGAGTGTGTAACAAACAAATCTTTTCCTCTCCTTTTAACAATGCATAGCAGAAGCATGCTTAGAAAGAACTAAAGAGAACAAGGGGACCTATTTCTTTGAGGGCTTATAGTTGTGGGGTGATAATTTGTATTGCTGATCTTAAAATGTCTCCATCTATACAAATACAGATGGGGAGGAAGAAAGTGCAAAGAAACCTTGCTCTGTTAGAGATCCAGCATGAATGCAGTGACAAGAGGCAGAGGCGAGAAGCCCCTCTTGGCAGGGCGTGGAAGCAGTGTTCCCACCCCATTATTCCTCCCTTGCCCAAACTGTAGAAAGAAAAGCAGTTCTCCATTTTTCCATTCTTCCCCATCTTCTTTTTTGGCCTGAGTGGCATTCAGAAGCAGCATGGGGGAGCCTGAAGAATGTGATGTGTCCACCACTTTGGGCACTTGCGGTGGAAAGGATTGGTGGTGGCCATTTTTAGTAAGAGCTTACTGTGTAAGACTCACTCCAGGAGGATTGCAGAGAGACTGTGAAGCCTGGTGAGCCTTATACAGTAAGCCCCTATTCAAAATGACGGCGGCTGCTTTACTCTACCTTAGGTCCTCAAATGGTGGGCAGCGCACAGCTTATGCAGCTAGTATTGCGTAGTCATCTCTTTCCACCATTATTGTGAGTAAATTGACCCAGATTTTGGGAGGTGATTTTCTTCTCAATTTTTTTTATCTGTACGCAAGCATATATGGTAAATGCTTTTAATTGGTGGTGGTGGTTTCTGTGTGCCTTTGTATCATTTCCAACTTATTGAACCTGAAGGCAACCTGTCACAGGGGTTTCTTGCTAAGATTTGTTTGGGGGCATTGCCTTTGCCTTTCTCTGAGGCTGTGAGAGTGTGACTTGCCCAAGGTCACTCAGTGGATTTCCATGACCAAGCAGGGATTCAAACCATGGTCTCCAGAGTCATAGTCTAACACTCCAGCCAGTGTACCACACTAGCTTAGGTAGCCCTTATTGTGAATAGCATGTAGTACACTCAGTAGCACATTAAGAAAAAAAATCTCTGTTCCTCCAGCTTTATTTAAATTCCAGAGGGGAGTTGAGAGCACTTATTTAATTCTGGGGTTTGTTTTTCTTGGTGTCTTCAATAGCAGACTACTACATGTTACATTAAACTGTTACAAGTTCATTGAAAGTAGCCATTTTTCTGAAGTCAATTGAGCAACTCATGTTGCTGTTGTTGATCTTACTGTAGATAATAGAGGTCAACACTTTGCAGGAGGCTGCTTTTCTCTGGCCTTCTGGTCATACTGCATAGCAGAACAGCATGTCCTTGTAAGCTTTTCAAGTTCAGACTCTGATCATGGCAAAGGGTGATTTCCTCTTTAGCCCCAGGGCAAGGCTGGTTGAAGTAGGGCATAGACTTTTAGAAAAACATATTGTAATGTTGAATGCTTCTAGAAGAGAGCTATCACAAATACTTTGAGGATATTGCCTTCGTAGAATACAAAAATCAAATTGCAATAAAATATTTTTAAGAAACAGCAATCCTTTGTACTGCTTCTCTCTGGAGATTTATCGAAATGTCCTCTCTCCTTACACTCTTTATTGTCATCTTATTTTTAAATATAAAATTGGAAGTGATACTTCACTTTGAATGAATAATAATGTGATTAGTTATGTTGATATATTATAAGGAGCATGTTCTATATGCCATGAAGAGACCACGCCAAAGCTTGGTAGAGCTGTTCTACAGTGTATATACAATAGCCCTTCTGCATTCGTGAGGGTTTGGGGCGCAGAACCCTTGCAAAAGCAGGAAAAAAAATAAGTGCCCCCCACGATCCCCCTCCCATTCCTCTCTGGACTGCTACCCTGCCATTCCTTTGCCTCTGGTCCCTGTGTCACTTGCTGAAGTTTACTTGCTGGTTTGTTGGTGTGTTTATATTCTTAAATGTATTTAGTAGACTCCTTTACAGCCCCTTTGTATTTATGTCTTCATAATATTTAACTTACATTCAGAAGAGTGCAGAATCATATCTCTGTAGAAGCTTTGTATGTACTGTAACCTGCAACAGTCTCAGAAAGTACAAAAATATGCTGTTTGGTTTGTTTTCTGCTCTGTATGGATACAGAAGAGCATTTCCCCCAGAATAGGATTGACAATGACTCCAGCTTTATCTGTGGATATGAATGAGGATCCAAAGGTCAGGAGCATGGGTAACATTAAAAGATCGATTACAGACATTTGAAGGGAAAAAAATCCACTGTTGAGCTGAGGAATGAAGATACTTTCCCTTGGCTTCCATACATGGTACAAACTCTACGTGTAACTGGTGCGGAATTTTGATCTTTAATAAACTCCTTGACAAGAGAACTGGCATTTTGCTACGTGTGCAATCAAGGCTAATTTGAGAAACATGTATGTAGTTGTTTATTTTGCATAATTATTCTTTTCTTAGTCATGATCCAAGGGCAAGAAGCTCTGAGACCCCATTGGAAGAAATACCTTGCCTCTGCCACTGAAAAATTCTACATAATTTCAAGCTTATTTTCACAGCTGCAAATAAGCTTAGAAATAGGAGTTTTTTAATGAATACCGAGTTTTTTTATGATGATGATGAACATGTTGCTCAATAGTTGTTTTTATTACTTTAAAGGAATTCACTACTGAAACAGTTCCCTCATTTTATAAATTATCTCAATTACTCTTGTAAAAAAAATCTAATTACTGAATGTATTGGATATTCATGTCTGAACAAGTAAATGTAGAATTAGACAGCAGAAAGTGTCTACCATGCAGTGGGCTCTCTTGACAAATTCTGGTCATAGCTCTAGGAACATAGCTACATTAAAGGTAACTTAAGTGAAATCAACTTGTCTGCTTAAACCATTCAAGTAATGTTCACAGGGAAATAATTAACTTTTCTCATGATCACTTGTCTAACTTCGCTGATATAAGTGAACAGTGCCCTGCCCTATGCAAGTAAGCATTTGACACTTGCTTGTGTATGTTAAAACACTTAATCCATGGAAGAGTGCCTTTGGTAGAGACCACTCTTTCTGCTCTTTTAGCATGTAGTTGGAATGCTGCCATGCTGGAGTCTTGGATTTAAAGACATTAATATACTTGCAGACCAAAGCACTTGTGCCTCAACATAACTTTCAGTGATCTTCTTGCAAGCCAGGTTTATTTCTTACTGTAACCTTGAATCTATTCATTATGTGGCTTTAGTGCTTCTGTTTGCTCCACTGTGAGATGTGAAGGGCTAGAGTTCTGACTTGCCCATCCTTCTTTAATCCCATTTCCAGTGCAGTGCTTCCTGCTACACCGTAAACTGAAAATTTGGGGCTGGAAGTGAGAACAGTTTGAAATCTCTTCTGATGTTTGTCATCACTCCCATCTTGAAGCCCTTTGGTTGAAATTGTGTAATATCAATTTTAGGTCATTTAACCATCAGTTAGTTCTGCAAATGGTGATCCATGAAGAAGGTCTGTGTAATCTGCCAAGTTAACTGTATTTAGACATACAGTCTCAAAACACTAAATTTCCTTGCTTTTCCGTATGCATTTCCCCAACATGGGTTCTCAAAGATGATCTCACTACTAGTTTAAGGGAATATCATAGTTTGTTACACTTTGTTATGTCTGTAAACGTTCTTGCTTTGCAAACCTTTATTTTTGCACATTTTTAATGATAGTACCTGATCACTCTTTTCAATTATTTTTCTGTTTACTCTGCAAAATAACTGTAATGTTGCTGCACGGGAACATTGGAGCAATGTGTAGACTCATTAAAAGAGATGTAGAGCAGGGGTTCTTAACTTGGAATCTGTGGATAAGGCATCAGTGAACTAGGTGCAAAAATAAGCTCTTTCCCCCTGTAATTTCCTTCCAGGTACTTTAAAAATTTGTTTAAATTCATTGAGACGGGCATAGCTTACTTTAGATTATCAAAGGGGTCATTGACCCCCCCAAAAAACCAAATGACCCCTTTGTGTGTGTGTGTGTGTGTGTGTGTGTGTGTGTGTAGACATGTGTTACCTCCCATTGCGATTTTTATCAAGATTGCTATCTATCTGTTGCAGATAACAGTACCAGAACAATGATCTTTTCCGAGAAGATCAGTTGGACCGTGGGGGAAAGCAGTTGGCGTTCCTCAGGCTTTTCTGTAGGGGTGGGCAAAGTGCAACCTGCTTGCCATTTTTGTGGCCAGGGTTGTTGTTGTTGTTGTTGTTGTTGTTTTGGCTGCAGAATGCCCCAAAATGGTCTCTAGGGGGTATACAGACCATTTCCACATGTTTGGAGCCTCTTGGATCCCCCAGGGTAAAAGTGAAATTCTGCAAAATCTTTCAGGAAAAAAAAATGTGTCCGAATGTCTCAGAATGCCCTCTTGGGACCCAGGAAGGCCCAAAAATATGCCTCATATCCCATAGAGGGATTTTTTTTTCAGGAGCAGGTACAGCCCTCCCAAGATCTCCTGGAGGGCTTATGTGCCCCCTTAGTTTTCCACAGTTGCACACCCCGACACAGAATGGTCAGAAGCAACAAGTTGTCCGCATGTAAGATAAAGGAAAGGCATTATTAATTGTAGTGTTTACAAGAAGAGCAACAATGCATATATTTGCTCAATATTCTGCATGTTGAAGCAGAAAGAATTCTTTACCAGCAAAATGTATGTTGATTTATAATCAACAAAGCTTTGCTTCTGTGTGATGCAGATTTTTTTGTACTGGGAAATCATAGGGACAGACCATGCAATCATGCAACCATAGAAAGCCCCACCTCTGAGTATTTTTCAACTTAACAGTCTACAACATTAGGAATAGAAACACCCCCTTTTAAAGATTCTCTAGCACCCATGACTTGGAATCCCAATCTTCTGCCAAGTACCAAATTCTGTATATGCTAGATCATGGGGAATTGTCCAATCTAGGTTTTTAACAAGAAGAGTTCTCTCCCATATTTTTTTCTTCGCAGATGTTTGGTTAAAAAGGCAGGAGGAATGAAGGGAGCAGCATGATTCAGGCACTGTCTACTGTGAATCAGTAGACAATCTGCCAGCCTGTGACCTAATCCAATCGAATAGTTCCCAACCCAGAACTAAGAGGGATGTGAATGAATGGAGCACTAATAATGAATGTCTGAACTAATAAGGATACTGTTCTGGATGCCTCATTCTAAGAAGGACACTGAATAAGACAACCAATATGGTGATGGGTTTAGAGACAAAATCCTTCAGGAAATGGCAAAAAGAGATTACTGTGTTTATCCTGGAGAAGAGATGATGACAAGGAGACACAATAGCAGACTTCAAAACACTTGCAGGGCTGCCATACGGAAAATGAAGCAGACCTGTTCTCTATTGGTTCAGCTAGCAAGAACAGAAGCAATGGGTGGAAACTGCAAGGAAGCAGGCAAAAGAGTAGGAGAAACTCCCTGACAGTAAACACTGTCTAGCAACAGAAGACTCTGTATTAGGGAGTGGTGGGCATTCCTTCTTTGAAAGTATTTAAGCATAGGCTGGATGGCTATTTGTCAAGCATGCTGTATCTCAGCTCTGTGCTGCTGATTGAGCATGGAGACAAGGTCTTCTATTAGAATAGATCAGGAGTTGGCAAAATGTACACCCAGATTGTTTCTGTGGAAGTGTCCAGACCTATGAAATAGGTGAAACCTCCCATACCACTACCCTGTTTAAGTATATATTTTTCCTATCCAGAGGTGTACTTCAGGCCAATTCAACTTATTTGGTTGGTTGGGGTGTTTTTATTTTTAGTTTAGTTTGGGTTTTTTGACAGTCTCTGCATTCTCCAAAGCAGAAGATTAGCTCCTAGAACTCCTGAAGGTACCCAGCTCCCTTGACTAGATGGTCTCCCAGGTCACTTTTATATAATTAAACTTTTTGCCTAGTTCTTTAAAATCTGCTAATAAAAGAGATCAAGGAATTATTCTCTTTAGGAGTTCTGTAATGGCTTTTTTAAAAAATTGCTTTTGCAAGTTGTTTGGAAGGTGAGGCATGTCCATTACGTGCCTACCTGTTCTTCTTTTACCAGGAGGGCAAGCTACAACAAACCCCTGACTCCCTCAAGTGTTGAATGCCACAGATTGTTGACATGGGTGTGGTGTGGCTTTCAGATGGGAGAAAAGGGTATTTTCTGCCAGAAAAAACTTTCTTCCCTAAATACTGCTTGCTGAGAGAGCTTCTGGCTTGACCTAGATGAACATATATTGCTGTTTCTTGACAGTTGACTTTCTTATATTAAAAAGTATGGGTTTTGTTTTGTTTTGTTTTGTTTTTTTGGTACATTTAGCATGTCTAAACCCGTCAGAGGAGCTAGTTTAAAAGAAGTGCTGAAAACAGTTAACTGTTCCCTTTCATATCATTTAGAACGCTTACTTCTCTCCAGGAAAAAATTGTTCCTAGTTATTTTTCAGGGCTCATTGAGACTTGTCAGATTCAGAAGATGTTTATCCAATATGTCACTAAGTAAAAATTTTCAAAGAACAACCTGTACATATAAAACTTTATTTTACTTATTCAGCAAATCATTCATGGGCTATTAACACAGGTATTTGGAAAATCTACAGAGGCTTTTAAGTGGCTTACTTGTAAGTAATTTTCTGAGACTCAATCCAGTGATGGGCTACCTTTCTCCCAAGAGACTCTAGTGCTTGTTAGACAGGGAGAGGTGCTTTTCCATTTCTGTCAAAGAACAATCTTCCTTTTAAGCTAACTACCAGTAGCTGTCCAAATACATACAGTACTGAGTGAGATTTCTTTTGAAAGTTGTATTGATTTCTTCCATGAGAAGCGTGAAGATAAAAGTCACAAAATATTGGCTAATATTTACAAAACATTTCTTTATAGTGGATGTTTAACAATACTAAAAAAGTAGGGTGCATGACAGGAAAGGAAAAGATGTTGCTGAAGAGTGCATGATAGGATCTCTAGTACGTGACACCCTTTAAGTTGGTGACTCAAAAGCTCTGTGCAGATGAGATTACCTCATGTCTAGTACAAAATGATTGCACAAAAGCATACTCAGATAGATAGCAATGGTCTCCTCCCATTTGGAAATGTGCATCAGATAGATGGATGGATGGATGGATGGATGGATGGATGGATGGATGGATGGATGGATGGATGGATGGATGGATAGATGGATGGATAGATAGATAGATAGATAGATAGATAGATAGATAGATAGATAGATAGATAGCAAGAAAAAAAAAGCTTCTGGCCCACACTCAGATTAAGCCACCTGCATTTACTAAGTGAAAAGTGAGTTGCATTCTGTTTAGTCTACCATTCTAGTAAGTATCTCTTTAGTTAATAGCAATCAGAGGTGACTGCACCTGGCATCTCATATTGGTATATTTAAGAACTCTTGTGTGTTTAAAAACTCTTTGATCAAGTTGCTTTCTCTTCTGCCAGATTGTGTTTGCTTGAGTGACTGCTGTTCTAATGCAGGGGATTTGTACAGTGTTTTTCTAGCGTAAAAGTACAAGGCAAAGTTAACAATGTCTGCTTTTTTGTTGTGTTAAGATCTTAAAGATTTGAATCTGAGGGGTTGAGTCTTCCAGTATTGTTATTCCTTCCTGTTTGCAGCTGGGATAACAACTTTTTGTTCTGTCCTCTGGAAAATAAATATGATTGTCATGCAGAAATCTGGGAAAAGGGAGTTATTTTACAGAAGGAATATGTGCATTCTTCCCTCTGCCTGTAGCAGAATTAACAATGTAACCTCATCAGCTTCCTGGCATTTCCCCCCAGAGATGTTTAGCTTTGGATCCTGAGTCTGGTATTTGGCCTGCAGCCTTGTCACAGAGTCGGCAAACAGGATGCATCCATAGGAAATGTTTTGGGCTTTCTCCCAGTATTTTCCTCCCACTCTCATTGTTGGAAAAGAAAACAAAACTTTTCGCTTTCCTTTTCTCCCCCAACTTGCATGTAGATTGAAATCTGTATAATATATGGAAACTAGTATATGCCAGATTGGTTTCAGTAGATGAAACGAATCTGTCATCCAGTTTGTGTGCTTTCCAAATTCTCATGTATTTTTAAATGTGGGTTGGAGGTGAAATTTTACTTCTTAGAATGGCATGGGGTGTGTGTGTGTGTGTGTGTGTCTGTGTAAGGCCTATCTGCACATGCTCCAAGGAAGGGGGAACCATTTTCTGTCCAATAACTTCCTTTTATTCAGTAGAGACTGTGTGATGCAAAAATGCATTACTTCCTGTGGCTTCCTCTTTCAGGGACAGTTGGGCCTGATCTGATTAGGTTACATTTTTGTGGAAAAATAAACAACCCTTTCCCTCAGAGAAATGCAGACACACCCTGATACTTCTTGATCCTTGGTGTCTTCCCACTCTTAGGTCACAGAATGTGCAGTGCCAAGCAAAGCCCACAGAGAACTGTTAATGCGCTATCCCAAATGTTAATCACCTAGTTCTACAATTATGTATATAGTACATTTTTTATTTTTACTTTTGTATGTATAGTATTCCTAAAGTAGCAAACTAACTTTAAATCTGTAAAGAATGCTAATTTCACTTTTTTTCCATTAAAAAAAAAATCCTGGGAAAAATGGGAAAAAAACTTTTCCCATGGCATCAGAATTTCCAGAAATTTTACATCTCATTTGCTATAGGCATGTCTGCAAGATGGCTGTGAGTTCTGTGGGAAAGAGCAAGATGCTGTTTTTATGGCTTTTAGTAAACAATGGCTCAGCTTCTGCCAGTTCATAACCAAGAATCAAAAGTATTCCCTTTATACATCTCAATCAATCTGTGTACAAAAGAATTCTGAAAAGCTCTGGATAACCCTTCAAGAGGAAGTTATTTAAGTACCTTTTGATTGTTCCTGAGAACAGGCATGCGCTGACCACATACACTGATATTTATATTTCTCATTTTAGATAACGCTTACTGAAATCATCTTTGGCTCAGTGATTTAAAATCCAGCATTAAGGTTTTTTTCCTCCTCATTTACCTGTTAACTCTTGTTGAAGAAAAATTCTACAAAAACTTCCATTATGACCTAGATCAAATTGCTAGTCTCATCTAGAAGTCAGTATAGGTCTACTCTAGTTCAGAGTAACAGTTGGATCTAGACCTATGTATTTTTCTCCATAGTCATGTGGTGAGGACATTACTTGATTCTGTAAGTGTCTGTTTCTCATGTGATGCAACTCACAATCTGTAATACATCATTCTCTTGGAGAAGTGAGAGATGAGAAAAGGTGAATAGTATTCCAAAGGTAGGTATGTCAACCTGGCTTCACATGGCCACATTCCTTATTATCCTTTACGGATCTGTTGTGGGTGACAATGGACAGACATAATCATAAACAGCACTTCTGATTTGGACATCTTTTCATACATTCATGAAACTTACTGCACACAATACGTGATTGTCTACACATTGGTCAATGTAACTCCTGTATGCTATGCCGTAAATTTATTTTTTTTATACAGTATACTTGGTGTTGTGGTTTCCTGCTGTTTCAAGAACTCTTATTTCATGCAGTAAGCAAGTTCAGTCATGAAACATTGGGTACACCTACTGTGCAGTCAACAGACTTTATATCCTCTAGGCAAGGTGAGCACTTGATGGTTAATTTACTTAAGAGGGCCAGTTTATATCATTGTATCACGTGTGACTCTGGCATGCCCCAGGGCTCTGAATACAGTAACTGCTGGTCTTTCTTAGTTGCTCTGAAGTTTATTTGGAAAGCATGAGGGCAAAGAATAAACTTGGGGAAGTTGTATATTCATCTTCTAACTGTCCATCGATTAGATCTGCCTTTCTGGATCCAATACGTTGTTCATAAAACACTGAAAAGAGATAGAAGGGAGTTTGATGTAGAAATTAACTTTTTTTTCTTGAAATATGTAATCTGGGGTGTGTGAGAGAGGGAGGGATGGACTGACTTCCTGAAAACACAGTAATTGCATTTGTACATAGTGTCTAATTCATCTTTTATAGCAAAGCTAGGAATATCTAGCTGTAGATGTGTTCTATTCTGTATTTAGGTGAGTGTTCAGAAAGTTCCAAAAGTTTAAAGATAGTATTCCTTTAGACTGCATGTGCTGTAGACATAAAACAGGAAAAAACTGTGCTTTGAGGTCCAGCAAAGTTTATGTTCTTTATTAGCTTTCCTATACAAAGAAGTGTGCCTCTTAGTAGTAACTCTGGTGAGAAAGAATAGAGTATGATGGCAGTTTCCCCTTAATCCCTCTTTCTTTGTAAATATTAAAGATACTGGATTTCACAATGTGGAAAAGAAACATTTTATCAGAAATATTTATTTATTTATTTACTTACTTACTTATTTATTACATATGTAAACATTAGTGGTAATTTTGCCAATTAGTTGAATTCTTTTGAATAAACAATTAAGGCAGCTTTAGTTTTCAGTCCTGTTTGAAAGGTGTATAGCTGTTTTAGAATGCTGTTACTCCCTAAAGATAAAGTGAAACATTTGTAAATCTCAATGCCCTATCTTACTTTTTTTAGTTACTAGCCATTGTTTTTATTGTATTTTGTTTTTGCTCATGTTATGACCCACCTTCATTTCTTTATCAAGAGAAAAGCTGGATATAACTTGAATAACTAAAAAAAATCCTGGGGGATCAGAAGTATAGCAGTGCTGCCCCCAAGATCTTAAAAGTCCAAGGGAGGCAGCCTTCTAAGGTCCTGGAGGAGGGCAGTATGGCTCCCCAACGCCTGACAGTGCACTGACCTAGACAAATGTTGCCTTGTCTAAAAAAAATGAAAACCAAGATGGCATATACTAAACAATCTCTTTGCAAGGCAGTAACTGGACCTAGACTTGCAAAGTGTCAGCAGTGTTGCTGCAACATGTGTTTCACACAGTGCCTTGGGATCATGGGGGTGATATCTGTTTAGCTCAGTGAGACTTATTGTGGAGTAAGAACATGTAAGATTTTGACTCTCTGGAGTCTAAGTAAAAAGATTTAACAGTGGCATAAATCCAGTTCCTCGGCCCTAACTTGAGCAGACAGACAAAAGAATTCACATGTGACTTGCCACTCAGTGGTTCATTCAGCAGGTGTGCTTTAGCTGGGATAAGCACCTGGGTTTTGGTCACTGTCTATACATGTACCTCAATAAAAACTGAAAAGTCCCAAAGCACATCTTCTTGGTCCAAGATTTCAAAACAACTTTAGTGTGCAAGCAAGTGATGTTCCTAGCATTTTGTCTGACTTCTGTTTCATGCATAGTGAATATTTTGGACAACACTGTTTCTGAAAAAAAGTTACAGGCATGTCTAGAATGTTCTTTTGTTTTGGACAATTGTTTTTCTCATGAGACCCTAAAATGCCATAGGACTTAAAGAATTCTTAGACAATGAACCAAACTAGTTCAAATATGTAACTCAGTTAAAATTTGTATTGACTTGTACATGATATAGTATTGGGGAAAGTTTATTTTGTTTGGCTTGGTTTCACAGTTTCAGTGAACAGTACTTTGCTCACTCACTGCTCCTAAAGAGAATAGGGATACAGTTTTTGCTAATTTCCTTCTGCAACCTCCCAAAAAGGTTGTAGATTTCCAGGATGCTACAAGACAGTATTTGGGACTGACACTCTGGGCTGTAGGCAGCACAGGAAAATGACAAAAAAAGGAATGCATCTACAGTGCATCAGAGCCTCCATTGGATCTTAATCCTTTTTACAAGCAGAAGGAAAGTATAAACTGAAACCAACCCAGTGCTTAGATTTGCATATAACAGTATGTAGATGTGAGGATATGCAGTGTCATTTTAGAAGAAGCATACCCTCTATCATGGTGAGTGGGGAGATGCCTCTTCTAAGAATATCTCATAAATTAAAAACCAAACATTAAAAAATGACTAGAGATTCTTTTTTAGTCTGTTTAAATATAACTTCACAGATTAAATTAATTAAATTTGCTGTCCTGCTAGATTACTAATGTTTAAAATTTGTCCCAATATATTGATATTGCACTGATGTCTTCATTTGATGGTCTAAAGCAGAGGAGCAAATTCAATTAATCTAACTTTACTTCCTGTCTAATATTATATCATATAATATCTCCTGCTTTATATTTGTAATCAGAACTTTATTGATTGTATATAGGTAGAATGGTTCTCAAACTGTGAGGTGGGTTCCTAAGGGAGGCGCAATAGTTGCTCAAGAGAGGTGCAAGAAAAGTTATCCTATAAGTACAACAAATGTGAGAAAGAAGATCAAGCCCTTGTGTGTGCTGTTGAGGATTGACTAGTCTCTGCAAAAACGGCAAAACATCTTCCACTGTTATGCCTTCCTCCAACTCAGACATAGCAAAAATCAGTTTCTCTTTTTTAATGCTTTTCCCACTCAGCTCCTCATTGGTGCAGCAGGCACATGCCTCTTAGTGACCATGAGTCAGTTTCTTGGGTGAAGGGGAGGAAAGTGAAGAGAGGAGGTGAAGAGCATAAGAGCTCAGTGTTAAGATGGAAGGTGCGTGCAACACAAGGGACTGGGGGTGGGTAGGATAGCACATGAGGGTGCAGTGTCTTTATACAAACGTAAAGGGGATCATTGGATGAAAAATTTGAGAACCCCTGCTATATAGTATTCCTGTCAAATTTAAAATAAAACAAAAACAGCGTGAAAAAGAATGCCCTTGAGTGCTCCTGAAATTGTACAAGTTATACCCATTTCTCTCTGGTAGTTTTGATTGTGAAGTCCTCATTTAGACAATGAGGTGAAGTCCTCATTTAGACAATTTTATTTAGATCATTTTTTCATGCAGAAAGTTTACATTTAGACAATAACTTTTGGATTTACATGGAGAAACAGTACTTAGAGAGAAATAGCCCAGCTTGCTGCAATTTGGTTTGAAAGGGTAAGTTTGTTCTCTAAACAGCTAGCTACCAGAAAATGAGGGTGCTCCCTTTCCCTCTTTCCTATGTGTACTTCTTTTTGTAAAACAACCACGACCTTGCCTTTTTATGACCTAAGCATTCTTGTCACCACTACACTGTGTTCTTTTAGCAGAAGCCATAAAAGCCACTTTGCTGTTACCAGTGGCACAAAAAACACAAGCTCTTTCTCCCTCAGAGACTCTTTAGAAAGATGTACATCACCACCCTAGATTTGGCTGAAAAGATTTCCACACTAGCTTACTGAAGCTTGGCCTTCTCCAAAGCCCCCTGCTTTCCCTACCTGAAATAAAAAATGGAAGGATAAGTAGCACAGTCACACTGCTAGGCAACTAGTAGGCAGCGTTGTCCGTTTGAATGAATAGCTTCAGTGTTTGTGGAACTATGTATATTTGGGCTGAGTCTTGACAAATTACAAAAGGCTTGGTGGAAAAAGAGAGGATGGGGCCAGGAATGCCATTGCTCTCAGTGTCTGCTTCCTTTTGTTTGGGGTTAATTTATTAAGAACTTGTACTTCTTGATGTTTGCCCTTTCTCTTTGTTTGCCTTGCTTCCTCTATCCTGACAGTTTTGGCATCTCAGGCTCTGTAGTGACATAATCTCTCCGAAGTATCCTACGTAAATCTATCCCTCTCAAGGCCTCCTTGACCTGTCACTATTCTCAAATGTGAAACTACAGTGCTATTGACTGTTACTCTTTATCTCCACTAAAGCAAACTAGTTGGTCCTCACTCTAGCTATATCTTAATGTACATTGAAATTCACTTGCCTTGAATAACTCTTTTACTCACTCCTGACAAGTGCATAATGCTTCTGCAACAAAAATATACAGGCAATTCTATTCAATAAGAATTCTAATATTCCTGTGAGGTTCCATATAATTGTTTATGTACATAATTTCACCCTTTTCAAATGACTAATAGTTTTGTCATTATTCATATTATTCAGCTCATTCGTGCTTTGACAATGGGAGCCTCTTACGTGGCAGCCGTCCATATGTCTTATGTTTAACTTTTGAATGAGCAGTGCTTTGAATTGATGGTTTCAGAATGCTCCAAACACATCTGGCTTGGAGTAGATTTAGTTCTTTGACAGCATAGGTTTTGATAGCTGGTAATAGCATAACTGTTAGTTCCTATACATTAAAAGTGCGGCCTAATTTGTATTTCAGTACATCTGCAGTTTAGCTGATTGTACTCTGAAAATTGCATCTGTGACACATGTATAGTATAAGATTCATAATATAAAGTGATTTTATAGTAGACTTCAAAGTGATGTTGTATTGGACTCCAGTTGTATTGGACTGCAACTCCCATGAAGCTGGAGGGTGCTGGCTTGGGGGTGCCTAATATACTATAGCAATGGATCATACGAAAGCTTGTACTAATAATTTTGTGTGTGTTTCTCCTAGGATTTTTCAGAGCTGGAGAAGCGAGATCCTCAGGAACTAGTTGGTGAGTATAATGTCTTGCTTAGTTTATTTAAAGCACTCCTGTATCACTCCTCAGCCCACCAGGAGCCCAAGACAGTACGTAGGTAATAAAAACATTTAAAACATAAAGTACAGAAATAAACATTTCAGAATAGACTCAAAGAACTCTTTACAAATAATCATAAAACTAGGGATGGGCCAACCGAATCCTTGAATCCGTGGCAAGGATTCAAGATTTGAGAATCCAAATCCCTGTGCCAAAATAGGCAAACCGAATCTTTCGAATCCACCAACCAAATAGTTTGTTGGAGACCAGGACGCCTGAAAACCTAGGAGACTAGGATGCCTGAAAACCTGGGTGACCAGACATACAAAGGGAGATGGCAAGTAGGTGAGTTTTTCCCTTGGAGTAATAATGGTCTTTGCTAACAATTTCAGAAATTAATCTAGGGCTGTACTCTAATATATTTAAATTGAACATTTAATATTTAAATTCAGCACTATTTTCTGTGCTGAACATCAATGGCATGTATAAATGCTGGGGTCAGTGGGTCTGACACCTATCAGAAGTAGTGGGGCAGAGGGCAAGGTCACACAATCTCATCCAGTGATTGCCACATGGAGGCCAGTGTACCTCCTTCCACAAGACCGGTGCCTGGTTGTAAACCTATAGCTAGAATAGGATGAAAAGTGAAATATCTGTCATGGTTTCTCATGAGCCACATGACAAACCACATGTAGCAGAAAGGAAACATTGTTTTTAAAAATTGGTGCCTCCAGGGCCAGCCAAAGGCCTGATTGGCTGGAAGGTACAGTCTTCCTGAGATTTCAGGGACAGCTGAAAGATTCCTTTGCATAACTCACTTGCAATGCTCTTTCATACACAATTCTGGAGTTGTAGTTTTGCAAGGTGTCACAGCCTTCTCTGCCAAAGTGTCCTGGTGCATCATCAAACTACAAACCCCAGGATGCCATAAGGAGCTATGCAAAGAAAAGCCAGTTTTCACCTGGATTATCCCTGTACTGTAGTATGTGGCCCTGTTTACACAGGCAGGAAAATGTGGAATTAATCCACATTTTCCTGCCTGTGTGGAAAGGGCTTTCATGTCATTTTCAATCTGGGGAGATTCTGAGGCAAAGCTATGACAATTGTCCTGGCCAGATTTCTTCAGAGGGAGGTTTGCCTTTGCCTAGGCTTTTGCTAAGGCTGAGAGAGTGTGTCTTGCCCAAGATTATCCTTCTTTCCCTTGCTTTTTAAGCCCTTTTTTTTAAAAAGGATTCGAAAGATTTGAGATTTGTGAGATTCGTGGATTCCCAGAACTTTCCAGGGATTCGGATCCAAATTTGGATTCGGAAAATTCTGGATTCGTCCGATCTCTACTTAAAAACCAAAGTATTAACCAAAGTATAAGCAGAAATGTGGCATGTGCATTCTTTTCCATTCAAAGCTTATAGCGAGGCCCTTAGCTCCTCCCCCAGTTTTAGTGTTAGGTCACTCTTCTCCTGATACTTAACAATTTTTGTTTCTACTTCTATTTCTCTTACGTTACATGTTATTTGTTTCATTCCTGCCAGCCAACTTGGAGAAGCTAGTACAGCCACATTAAGCCATACTTCAGCTCTCAAAACAAACACCCCACTGGGAGAAATTTTTTGAGCTGCAATCTGGCTGAACCCTTCTGCTTTCACACACCACTTTTTGAGTTTGCACCTGCAGATGTGGCCTTTGGCACATCTTGTTGCCTTGAAGGATTGCCTTAGGGAGCAGCTATGAACACCAGTATTGTCGTTCACTTATGGCTTAATGCAAAATTGCGCAGCTCTGAGACCAACCAGAATGGGGGAGGAACAGCACTCTGAAAGTACTCTACACAGACTTCCAAATGGGCAGTATGACAAAATAAGACCAGAATATGCTGGTTTTATTCTGCATTTAGAAATGTAAAATTTCAATAAATTCTGACACTCGAGGGAAGAAAAGCTTATTTTTCACTGGGGGCAGGGATGGAAATGTTGAGGGGAAAAAAGGAAAATGTACAATACGTTTTTCCCCCAGTTTTTTTTAGATCAAGTCACTGGGTTACTTTACTTGATGTTGTTCAGCATATTTATAAATGACTTGAATAATGCAATAAAGAGCATTTTAATCAAAAACGTAGATGGCACCAAATTAGGGATAATGCCTCAGGAGGTCAGAATCAGGATGCAAAATGACTCTTAACAGGTTGGAGAACTGGGCCAACCAAACAAAACCTATTTCAGTAAAGATAAAGAGATGTCATGTAGAAGATGGAGCGAGCTTATTTGCTGCTGCTCCAGAGGACGTGAACCAGTGAATTCAAAGTACAAGAAAAATTATTCCACCTAAGTATTAGGAATAACTTCCTGACAGTAAGAGCTGTTCAACAGTGGAGTAGACTGCCTTGGAGGTTTTTAAACTGAGGTTGAGTGACCATCTTTCGGGAATGCTTTAGGTGTGTATTGCGGCATAGCAGAGGTTTGGAGTAGCTGGCCTTTGTGGTTCCTTCCAACTGCATGCTGCTGCGAAGGAATCCAAGACACACTGAATACTGCTTTTGAAACTTGATCTAAAGGATCTCGGTTTCAGAGCTGTCACTATCAGTAAATTCTGGGTTGAGGTAAAGCTCCCTATCCTTTTGTTGTAACATTATTTTTATTATATTTTCATATAATCAACTACAATCATACAAATCAAGATAAAGGAAAAGAAAAAATATACTTTTTGAACATGTATAAACCAAATCCATTTCAATCATTAACTAATGTATCATTATTATTATGGTAATGTATTATTATTTGATATATTAATATATCATTAATAAAATATATCATTCTGTAATCTTTTATAATCTTCCCCCAGTTGCATCCTGTGTCACTTATAATTTATTAACTGACTTCTTCCTCTCTTAATTGAAATCATATACAGTCCTCCCTCCACATTCATGGCTTTGACCTTTGCCAATTTGATTATTTGTGAGGTGCATGCATGCTTTCCCCCTCCCATTCTCTTCCTCTCAGTCATTTGTGTTTTGCCAGATGCAGAGAAGGAAAGCAAGTGCCCAGGCAAAAGGCAAGGGAATGGGGAGAGCCATACATGGACTTTCCTTGTCCCCTCCAGAGCTGCCTCTCTCATTCTCTTGCCTTTGGCACCTGCAGTGAGAACTCACACTGGGCCAAAAAGCAAGGGAATGTGGGGAGGCATATATGCTTTCTCTTCCCCATCTGGAGCTCCCCCCTACCATTCCCTTGCCTCTGGCCCCAATGCTGAGAAGGCATGCTGAGGCAAAAGGCAAGGGAATGGGTGGGGAAGGCACGTGCAAACCTTCCTCTGCCCCCCCAGAGTTCCCCGCTCCCATCCCTTTGCCTCTGGCCCCCGCGCTAAGAACATGCACTGAGGCAAAAAGCAAAGGAATGGGGAGGAAGGCACACACGAGCCTTCCTTCTCCCCTCTGGAGCTCCCCACTCCCATTCCTTTGTGTCTGGCCCCAGTGCACTAAAGACAAGGGAATGGAAGGAGGGTCTGGAAGGGAATGGGAGGGAGATCGCAGGGAGCGTTCACTGGGCTCCCCAGTGAATGCTCGTTCTTCCACTTTGGCGAAGGTTCTGCACCACAAACTCTTGCGAAAGTGGAGGGGCCATTGTATTATATTTTCTTCTCTTTCCTTGAATTTATTTCTAATATAAACAAAATAACAGTAATATCTTAACTATTTTCTGGTCCCATAATCTTTAGAACAAACGTCTCCCAACTTCCTATCTTTAGAACAAAAATCCCCCAACTTCCTAACTCCTTCTTTAAAAAAAATCAAAAAGGTTTCTAAGTCTTTTTTAAATTGTTCCACCATTTTCCCTTTCATAAGCATAGAAAGTTTTTCCATTTTTGCAGTTTCTAATATTTTCAAAATCCAATTTTTTGGGCTGGGTATTTCAGCACATTCAGGCGTAGATTACCCTTGCAACAATAATCATGTAGTGTAACATTTTGTAATTAAATTGTTTGGTATCTTCATTGGGCATTCCTAATAGCATTAATTCCAGATTCAAATGAATTTTTATTTTTAAAATTTCTCACAGCCATAACTGGTATTCTTTCCAAAAGGATTTTGCTTTAGTACAAGTCTACCACATATGAATTAGTGTACCCCCTTGTTCTTTACATCTCCAGCAGATCAAATGTTTATAAATCTTAGATATTTTAGATGATGTTAGATATCTCCTAAATATCATTTTATAGAAATTTTCTTTAAGATCATAACAGAGTACATTTTTAGCCCTCTTGTCCACAACTTACCCCATTTGTCCAACTCTATATTTTATCCTACATCTTGTGCCCATCTTATCATGCCGTTTTTAATCTGTTCAATTCCATTTCTAGAAGTAGCAACATTTTGTGCATTTTTGCAATTAAGTGGTCTTCATCTGTGTAGAGTTTTATTTCAAATTCTGTTTTATCTTTTCTGGAATCCATTTTTTTATCAATCAATTTCAAGTTGTTTGTATCTGTACCATTGGATCTCCTATCCTAATTCTTTTAATTCTTCTTGCGATTTAATGCTCTATTGTTGATTTTCTATTAATAGTAAGTCTTTATAGGTTGTTCATCTTATATTTCCCCTCTGCTCTGTCCTGTAGAAGGCTTCTTTTGTGGAAATCCATAAAGGTGCTTTTGGGCGTAATTTATGTCTGTGTTTTTTCCAGATACTCAGTAGGGCACAGCTAATAATAAAATTGTTAAAGTCTATATTTGTTTTATGTATGTTATACCATAACTGGGTGTGGCAACCAAGTTTCAAATCATGACTTTGTAACTGTAACAGCCTATTATTCTTCAGCTTAATCCATTCTTTAATTCTGACATGTGGCAAAATAAAGTTTTAAGTCTGGCAGTGCTAAGGCACCTCACTTCCTTTCACCTTGAGGCACTCTCCATCTTATCCTGGGCTTTTTGCCTTACCATACAGATTTAGCCAAATCTTTCTCCCATTACTTGAATGGAGCCTCACTAGTAATTACTGAACTAGTCTGAAAACAAAATAACATTTTTGGGAGTATATTCATTTTATTTGCAGAAATTCTTCCCAACAGAGAGATTCTATGTTCCATTCATCTTTCTAGTTCCCGTTTTGTGTCTTTCCACATTCATTCATAATTATCTTGAAAAAGTCATAAGGTCTTATTTGTTAGCATTACTCCCAGATATCTCACTTGCTTTTTTGTTTGAAAGCCCAGACAAAGTTCCCTACCCTTTCATTTGCTGTGGTGTGATTACTTCAGAATATAGTCCATCAGAAGATGGAGAAATCAGACAAGAAGCAAGAAGACTCAGAGGCTATGTGATGCAGAGGCTTTGCCACCATAGTGCAGAAATATGTTTGGCAGAATTCCAGATTGCATTCTTGGATCAAATTCTATATTCTGCCCCATTTGAAAGTTGTTTTCCATCATCGAATCCCAAATTGACTTAGAAATCATTTGGGGGAAACAAGTCCTGGTAGAAATACATGAGCACTTTGTCTTCAGCATCCATTCATTTTCTAAAGATTTCATAATCCAGTTTTTAAAAAAAGAAGAAGAGAAAGAAAGAAAGAAAGAACAAACAAACAAACTCTGGGGAAAAGATTTTAAAAAGGGTCCCCTCCCCACAGCATGTTTTTCCTCCTCCATCTTCACATCTCTGTCTGCATTCTTGAGCCCACGAACAAGCCAGTTAACTGTAGTACCCTTTCAAAGTTGGATGACTCAGTGGTGTATTGATGCCTTGTATACTTTCATACAATTCTGCTGTTGCCAGGAAATAATGAAAACCCACTCTCTTGGGCATTGAACTACATCTGTTTAGGACTAAAGAGAATTCAAGTAATAATTCATGCTGCATTTCCTGCCTGTTTCAGAGTGCTTTTTGCACACTTGGTGGTAGTGCATCAGCCATAACAAATCTATAAATTAATTCTGTTCACTTTGGAAAAGACTGCCATTATTCAATTGCTTAATAAAAACCTGTGCCAACCAAATCTATGTAATCCAGAGATATTAGCAGAACAGAATACAAACCCACTCCCCCAAATTCATTAACAGAACTAAGTTTCTGTCCAATTAACTCTGAATCTACTCTTTTCTCCTTTACAAACCAACTCAGCCTCTGGTCTTTCCCTCTGCCGGCTAATTTGCACGGAACCATCCCAGGACATTTTGAAGGGTCCCAGGATCACCAGTCATCCAAACAGGCACATACTTCCTTTTTCCACCCCAGTGGCTCTGCTGGTCTCCCCAACAAAGTTTATTAGAGGACTCCTTTTTTTTCTTTCAGATTTTTAAAGCAGTCTCTTTACTGGGTGACTGGATGCATTGAATCTAAATTTCCTAAAAATCCTTCTACATCACGATCCTTGAGAACAGGCAAAGTAGCATAAAGGAAACAGTAATCTGAATGTGCCATCCCTTCCCCTGATCGCAGCAGGCAATGGGGGCCCAAAATATTGCGCACCTCTGCTTCATAGAAAAATCTATGATTAAACCTCTCACCATCCTGAATTAGATCCGAATTTGCAGTCACAGTACATGCACTGAAAACAGCATGAAGGGCGTGACCTGCTGAATGTATGGGCCCTGAAGCCAGTTGTGATAGGTCCGTGTTTGTCATGGATGCCATGAACTCCTGAGCTATACCTGACAGACTAATCTAGGCAACTCCAAGACCAGTTCCATGAGCTTGGCCAGGGAGTCAGTTAGGATGTACCATGTTGTGGTGTTCCATTATATGTCTTAAACAGAGTAGATTCAAGCTGCCAAGTGCCATGCAGTGATCTGAACTGCTTTGTGTCAGAGTAATTTGTTTATAGAAGCCCATTTTGTGCCTGTTCTTTACCATAGGGTTGGTTTGCAATAGGATTCTGGTCACCCACATATAAATGTTTCCCATATGTGGTCGTAGTGGTTCATCATCATCATCACCGTCACCATCATTCTTATTCATCCTGCTCTTCCCCCTAAATTGGGACTCAAAGTGGCTCACAATTTAAAAGAACACAATTAAAAACATACAAAAAGTGAAGATTAAAATAGAATTAAGCTAGGTAGAGTTTAACAGTTGACCCTTCATGTTAAAAAATAAAATGCAATTAAAAAGATAAAATGGTCTTTAAAACAGTTCAGCTAAAACAATACAGTACCCCCTAACCTCTTCTTTAAAAACTTTCTGTTTTAAAAGCCTGTTGGAATAAAAAGATTTTAGCAGAAGAATGACAAAGACAGTGGCAATTCTGGGAAAGAAGTTCCAGAGTCTAGGGGCAACCACTGAGAAGGCCCTCTCTCACGTCCCCACCAACTGTGCTGGCAGTGGTAGTGGGACTGAGAGAAGGGCCTCTTCCTAATGATCTCAGAGCCCAGGCCAGCTCATAGAGGGGGTGCAGTCTGCCGGATAGTCTGGACCTGAGCCATATAGGGCTTTATAGCGCATAACCAAAACTTTGAGTGGTACCCAGAAACAACCTGGCAGACAGTGGAGCTGTTTCAACAGGGACATAATGTGGTCTCTATAACCTGCCCCAGTTAACAGTTTGGCTGCAGCTCTTTGGACCAATTGAAGTTTCCAAACACTCTTCAAAGGGAGCCCAAAGCAGAGCATGTTACAGTAGTCCAAATGCGATGTAACTGAGGCATGTACCACCATGGCTAGATCCAACGTCTCAAGGAACTGGTGCTGTTGAGGTACAAGCTTTAAATGTACAGAAGCACTCCTGGCCACTGCAGAAACCTAGGCCTCCAGGTTCAAACCTGAGTCCAGGAATACACCCAGACTTGCAAATCTTTATCTTTAGGGGGAATATAAAGCCATCTAACACAGGCTGAATCCCTGTTCCCTGACCTGCATTCCAACTAACCAAGATCACCTCTGTCTTGTCTGGGTTATGTTTCAGTTTGTTCGCCTTCATCCAGTTAATTACTTATGACACCACTGGTTTAGGACTAGGACAGCGCCCTTAGATTGGGGTGAAGAGGAGTAGTAGAGTTGGTTGGTATCTGCACATTGATGGCATTGCACCCCAAAACACTTGACAACCTCTCCCAGCAGTTTTGTGTATATGTTAAATGGGGCATAAAACAGAATGGACAGAGAGCCCACAGGCCATGGGGTGAACAGGAGTCTTGGGCTTGCCCCTCCAGGGGGGGAACAGAGCCACTGTAAAACAGTGCCTCTAAATCCCATCTCAGAAGGATACCATAGTTGATGGTATTGAAAACTGCTGAGAGATCTAGCAGAACCAACAAGGATACATTCCCCCTGACCAGTTCCCTGTGCAGGTCATCCCCCACGGTGACCAAATCTGTCTCTGTCCCATAGCCAGGCCTGAAACCAGATTGAAATGGAGCTAGGTAATCTGTTTCATCCAGAAACCCCTGACTTTGGGAGGCCACCACATGCTCCAATACCTTGGCCAAAAATGGGAGGTTTTGCTGATAATTGCCCATTATAGAGGGATTCAGGGATGTTGCCTTCAACAAAGGCCTCAGAACTCCCTCCTTTAGACAAGCAGGAACTCTGCCTTGTTGTAAAGAACCATTGACTACCACTTCTCACATTTGTTTTAAATGATGGTTGATCGCTATGGTCAACTCACAGGGGAAAAACTCATGTAAGCACAGCATAAGAATGTTATAGGCTTCAGTTAACACCCTGTGGAGGGATGTTAAAGGCACACCATTGCAAGGAAGGGTTCAGATTTTATGAAGGAACAAGGAAAAATATAAAATATATTTGAGTTGGGAGGAAAACCTGGCCCTGTTGATTGGCAGTATACATTCAGATGACAGAAGCTTTGTGTTAGGCTTACAGTACAAGGCAGAAAAGCTGAAAAGTAACGTAACAATACAAGAGCAGAAACTTACAAGAGCGGAGAATGATTTTTTTAAAAAGCAGTCCACTTAGAACAGGAAAATTTGGACAATTTTTTTATTAGAAATTTTTATTAATATTTCACACACATAAAATAGCTGGATATACACCATTATTATGGATATATCCAACCCCCCACCACTTCCATATTTGCATTCCTCAGTTGAGTTATACCTTATCTTTTTTTTTTTTTATTAGAAATTTTTAGACAATTTGAATTAAAAATCAACTGGGCAGAATAGATTTTTTTTTTAATTGCTGATTCTGAGATATTCTGGTGATCTCCTTCGAGTTCATATGTGTTCCCTGTGGCCTCAACTACCTTAGTCAAACCCTGAGTCTAAACCATAGCTGCAAGGTATGGATAATTATTTACTTCACAAGGCAGTGGCTGGGTGTGTCCATGATGATGAATCATGCCTGTAGTCAACTTCCTGCATTCCCAGTGTGGTGCTGCTTAGGCAGGAAGCCACAAGTGCCCACACCCGATCAAATGTTTTAGCCAGTTTTGCTACACCTGACTTACACAAGAGCAAAGTTTGATTTTTGCATAACAGGATGCAGAATACATACCTGTCTAGAAATATATGCTGGCAGTGCATATTTATTGTACTTTGAGAAGGTGGGGGGGAACAGTAGATGTAACAAGCATAGATTTCACAGTTTTTAATAAAATATCTGGTGCTCATGCAGCCCAATACCTTTGGCTAAAGTGTGCCTATAAAAGAAACTTCCTGGTTGATTCTTTTCATTTTTGTGTGGGTGTTGAGCCAGATTCCCACTGTTTTGGTTTCATTGTAACTTTTGCATCTCAAGAGAAAAATGCCAAATGAGTTGGGAATGAAAAATGACAATCTTCTTCTATTCTGTTGTTTCTTTTCTTTATCCTCTTTTATAAACCTATTTTGTTTCCTTTATCTCAAGAAGTGCATTCCTGTCAGCCATTTCCTCATTGTTGCTTAACCACACAGAGAAAGATTGACATGCTTTATTCATAACTAAGAAAGAAGAAGAATAAAGTGAAAAGTACACAAGTTCAGTGTCCAGATCATCAAACATCTGCCAAAAGAACCCTGAAGTTTCAAGAGGAGTTATATCAGATGCTTGCTTTTGCACACTAACCTCCAGCATGCTCAGTTCTAGGAAAAGTCAGGACCTCTAGATTTCATCAACATCTTTGCTAGAAGAGAAGACAGATTACATATAAAGGCCTTTCCTGCAATATGCTGTTTCTGTGCCAGTTTCCTTGAACTTGTCTTGTCCATCACTTTCTTATGAAGGATGATATTAAATACTGCAACTTCCTAATAAAGAGCATTAGAAAAATGCAGAGATTTCTGATATGTAGTGGCTTGAATAGGCTTGAGCCTCTCTATTCCTTAAACATTTTGGACAAGGCTAAAGTAATCCATTAATTGTTTTGCTCTCACAGATTCTTTGTACAACTGTTCCTTTTCCCCTTTTCTCAAATGTCTAGCATCCATTATAACTAAACATAGTTTTTTGTCCTCTTCTCCACCCACAATAGCCCATAGTTGTAAAGTTCTTAATTAGAAACAATCTCCCACTCACACCAGTGGCTTTGTAACCTATAACAAGCCCACAGCTTGTTGTCAAGGGGTGCTGGAGCCAGACAGTGTTTCTCAGGGGATGTTGGCAAGATTTTTGTTGTTCGTAGAAGCACATTCTCTGGAAATGCCAAAGGACATTTCTTTGTTACTTGTGACTGCAAGAGAATTTAACCCTAAATAGTATCCTGTTGGAATAGTGTGATGCAGGAGGGGAGGCAAGTTGCCCAAATCATAGAATAGCTGCCAAACTCTTGAGGGGAGGACAGAAGAAGTGAAAATGAAGTTCAGCTGTTTGTTCGCCTCTTGATTCCCACAGACATGCATATAACAAGCACCAGTGGAAAAAATCCAGAAGCAGATAACTTTATCTTGGACATTTTATTTACTCATATTTGTAGACTTCCTCTCCATCAAAAGGTTCATGACAGACACAGTTGCATAGGAGACTGAGGTCTCTTCCATACCACTTCCTCATCTACTGACAAAGATTATGAGGGTCAGATGCTCAATCAATATTAAGCGGAAGTGGATGACGAATGTAACTACTTCTGAACCATAGTGGATGTCTAGTGTTAAGGAAAATGAAAAAAATTCAGTCAGGAGAATCATGGTGTGTATTTTGTAAAACTCTGAAGTTAGGAAAGTTCAGATTACACTACTGTTAAAAATGGCAGACTGGAATGAAATAGGATTTTCTTCCTTTACACATTAATTACTGCTACCCTCTCTTCTGTTTTAAGAGCAGCCTGTTTTAAAACTCACAATAAAGCATTTGTTCACAAACGACATATTGTCGGAGCTTTTCAGACCAAAACAGGGGAACAGAGCCTGCTGCCAGGGAAAGGGCTAAAGTATGGTATTCAGCATTGTCTTGCAATAATGTCCCTTGAAGAAGGCGCTTTTCCCTGCTCTTGCAATGTACCTCTAATTCTTTCCACCCCTACCAACAAATATGCCATTAAAAACAATATTTGGACACTGCTGAATGTTGGTCAGGTCATGTCCTCATTTGAAGAGTTGTGATACTTAAAAAAAAGCGGGGGGGGGGAATCAGCAGCATATAGCACACAGCCTAACTGAGATCTCTGAGTATTATTCAAATCCCTGATAAACTTTGCTTGTTCCTTTTGAAACAGTCCTGCATACAGAAAACTTGAATATGTGCCAAACTTTGTCCATAGTCAGAAATGAAGATTTTGGATATATAACCATGTCCAAGTTCTTGGTCATCAAAGTTAACAAAAATAGGAAGCAGACAAGGGGACATTTACCACATTTCTCAGTCCTCCAGGTGTTATTTCTTAAGAACAAACTTTTGATAAAACCTAATTTCAGTATCCATGTCCATGAATTTAAGTTTGAAACATGGCTTCAGATGAGCCAGACAGATCATTTTCCACAAAATGTGTTTATTTGTGCATACAGTTCTTCATCTGTCAAATAACATTACTGCTTGCTGCAGGAATAAATACATGAAATAGTAATAAATGGATGTGGTTATCCATTTTCTTTAACAAAACATCTGCTTATTTGTGGGGTTTGTAATCTACTGAGGCACTTTCATATGGGTCAGTTATCACCACTGTTATAAACCGATGCTATGAATATATGGGAGAAAATATTAGACAGTTGTATTTTTCCAAAATAGAAGCCTTAGATTTGTCTATATGCATAGGAGCACTGGACCAGTAAAGGTAGTTGTAGACTTCACAAACTCTGTCTAGTGCCCTGCATGTCTCCCGATACCTGCAGTTCTCCAATTTCAGAAACCAGTAACAACTATGAGTTGTCTGTTTCTAAGATCAGAATTCACTGCTATAAAAACAGGAAGGTGATTTTCTGAAATCTCTAATGCTATATCTTGATCCGGTGACCTTCTCTCTGCTTTCAGCCTCCTTCTCCGAACGAGTAAGAAACATGTCACCTGATGAAATTAAAATCCCTCCAGAACCCCCAGGCAGATGTTCCAACCACCTACAGGTGAGTCTCTTTATTTGTTTGTTTATTATCTTACCCAAAATATCAAAGAATCTGCAACACATTGTTGTCTTGCTTTTGAGTCTTCCCTAAGATGTCCTCAAAATTAATTATAAAATCTAATTGGTTCTATGTTGCAAGTTGGCTTATCTCTAATAGTGTTGTTACACTGCTATATATTTCTTCTGTTTCCAAGCCACTTTTCCATTTTTTTGCTGCTAAAAAGAAAAATCTAGTGGGTAATAACTTGGTCCTCTGATTCAGTATTGCCATGGTAACTCTATTATGGAAAAATAAGCAAATAATTTACTTGTATTCCTTGTCTATCAAAAGATCAGGTTGACCATTTGCAACTGAGGGAAGTTTTTCTATTATTTCTTAACTTTTGGCTAAACTGGCCCAGGCAACAGTGACTAGATTGTTTCTCTACCTAAAGATGCCTGTGAATGATGAACAGCAGAAAGGATTTGGAATTTGTAAACTGGAAGAGACCCTGTAGATTATTCTTTTTCTACCGATAAATACTTCCAATAACATGATAGCAAACCAAGCTTCTGAGGATGTGTCAGATAGCCATAAAAATTACAACAGAATGGACTTGCATATAATGATCTTGAGTAAATTTTTCGAGCCAAATTTCTTAGACAAATGGAGATCTCTATCCAAGTTTAGTACACTCAGGAAATAGTTTACTCTAGTGATCCACAATGTGCAAAAAATGAAACCGGAGATGATATGACATCCTATCTGGCTCCATTTTGAATCATTTTATTCAGGTTTGGGTATCAGGAAGAGTAGGGGGAGCCAAACCACTGCATTGGCGGATTTCACCTACTTTTTGCCATGTGTGGACAAAAAGAAAAAGAAAAAAAAACCCACAGCCTCAGAAAAATTAAAAATGAGAGGGGTTCTGAGAGTTTGAGAGAGTGTCCTGGGGGATACCAAAGGATACAAAAAAGGCCTTCATGGTTCATGCTTTAAGCATTGTTGCATTCCAGCAACAATCGTGCGAAAGTCTTACAGCAGTAAGCGTATTTAACTTGAGTTGTACAACAGCTATTGCGTTGTACATAAGCAAGATGTTATCTTGATTTTAACAATTTAGTAAACAAAAGTTGGCTCTCTTCTTACTAAATTTACCTGGTTCAAAGCTGTGCTTTACAAGTTTCTTCCCCAACTCATACTTCAGGGCTCACAAAATCTTTTAAAAACTGTAGCTGTACTGTACACAGTGCATACTATAGGTCTATAGATCTGTATCCGTTCCTAATTACCAACCCAACATCTTGCCTGGAGCTTAATGTCTTCCAAAGATACAATGCTTTGTGTGTATTCTCTCATTGGATTCCTGGGGGATGTGGGTATGAGTATGACCTTGAATGAAAAAGCTGCATGTTCTGTCAGAACAGGTGTGCTTGTTTAAAAACTGTGAGGTTTTTAATTCCTTTGATTACAGAGAAAGTATCTGCAGTTTCTGCTAACCATTAGAACTCTGTAATGAGGTAGACTGTCCAAGAGTTCTTTAAAAAAAATTTAAAAAAAAACAAAGATTGCCACTTCCCATCTTGCAGGAACCTACGTTGTATTGTGTAGCTTTTCGGAGTTTGCAGACATGGTGTTTGCATTGTGTTTTTGTCTTCCCAGACTTGAAAATGTGTAATGGTTCAGCCAGCTTTGCATTTTCTTTTTTTCTGTAGTACTGAACTGTATGAAGCAAATATTTTGGGTTTGGAGAAGGGGCATCATTTAACAGCTTTTTCAACACATATATTCAGATATTGTTATTCTCTTGTAATGATTCTATAAATAGGACAAGATACAAAAGCTGTATGAGAGGAAGATAAAAGAAGGCATGGACATGAACTATATCATTCAACGGAAGAAAGAATTCCGCAACCCCAGGTAAAAATACTTTAGTCCCCTGGTGGCCCCTCCGCTTTTGGGAGGGTTTGGGGTGCAGAACATGGCAAAAATGGAAGAACTATGAATAACTTCTCTCCTGTGATCCTCCTCCCATTCCCTTCCAGGGCCCCCTCCCATTCCTGTGCCCTTTGCATGACGAGGCCAGGGGCAAGGGAATGGGGGGCAGACTCCAGAGGGGAGAAGGAAGGCTCGCACAACCCTTCCCCCCCCTTCCCTTCCCTTGCCTATGGCCTCAGTGCCAGGAGCGGAGGTAAGGGAATGGGAGAGGGAGCTCCCGATGGCTGAAGGAAGGCTCGTGTAAGCTTTCTCTTTCTACCATTCCGTTGCCTGTTGCCTCGGCACAATTTTAGTGCTGGGACCAGTGGAAAGGGAATGGGAAGGAGGAGCTCCGAAGGGTAGAAGGAAGGTGTATGTGTGCCTCCCCCACCTCCCATTTCCTTTTGCCTTTTGTCCTTGCCTTCCTTCTCTGCACCTGGTAAAATGCAAGGGAATGGGAGGAGGAGAATGGGGAGCACGTGCGCACCTCGCAAATAATCAAATTCACAGTGGTCAAACCTGCAAATATGGAGGGAGGTCCGTATTAGTGAATGCAACACATATTGAAGACTTAGAACTCAGAAAGTGTATGATACTTCTGTTAACTGTAGCTTGACAAAGGCTGTATTCCTGTGCAATATGTTAAATCTATGCAGTTAAAATGTATACCTGTGTGCTACGTCTACCATTTGTACCGAAAAGGACCTAGGGAGAGTTAAACTTATAAAACTTACATTTAGCATATTCTGAAATGGCTGTTCTACCCAGAGATGAGTTCAGTTAAACGTTCACAAAGGCTTATAAAATTTGGTGGATTTTGTCTTTGGTAATTGGGTCTCTCTGGGGGAAAGTATCCTGTAATAGCAGATTCCACAGCAGTGGCTGGAAGTTTTAAAGAATCTCCTGCTCTGAATTTTTTTCACAGGCTAATGAGAGTAAAACTAGGCATTATAATGTTTTGTATTATATTATTTATTTTCTGTATTTGTATAAGACAGCATAGCAACATCATTTTCTAGCTTGAAGCATAAAATAGAAAAAATACTGTTAAAATATTTGATGTCATTTTTCCAGCCAGTTTCTTCAGTATTAAAAACACAATATCATAAAATAACAATTTTAGATCATAAAAACATTCCAACGGAGAATAAAAGCAGAGAACTAACAAGTACATAGCACATAAATTGTTCAGAATACCAAAAGAAGAGAACAAGATGGTGTGCAATGCTTAGTTTGACTCTGAAACACCTCTAGGACTTAACTTCTGCCTGGGATGATGTCTCATTTCAGTCATTCCATGGTAGGCATTGGAGTGAGGGGCTCACTTGATTTTGATTGCTCTTCTATTCCCTGCCCCTTAAAAAAGTGCTGATCATAGGAAAAATAGCTTTCCTGGCTTTTTAACTTCCTAGTTTTCTATGTATGTGAACTTTTTATCCATTGTCAATGGCAACTAGAATTACCAAGGTTAGCTTTGAATATGAATGTGCAATTATGGAAATAATGTATTGGGGTGTTTTATTTCAGCATTTATGAGAAGCTGATACAGTTTTGTGCAATTGATGAACTTGGCACAAATTACCCCAAGGTGAGTAGATGACACACCTTTTGCAGAATTAGATGAGATTCACTGCAGTTACTGAATTCTGGTTCTGGTTCTTATGTTGGCTGTGATGGTTCTTGCTTCTAGGCTGCTGGATGAAATAGAAACACCTTCCTATCTTGTTTCAGAAAACTGACTCCTACTACCAAAAGGGTAGTACTCACCGTATTGTTATGCATGCTTTACATCATTTTTAGGAAGTATGGAACCAGCTTTTTGTATTTTACATGTCCTGTAGTGTAGAATCCAGCACAGTCTCAGCATTCGTCTGTTATTGTGAGTTATTCTCCCTCAGGGGTTGTAGATAAAAAAAAACAGAACATGGAACTAGGCAGTGTTCTGAAAACTAGAAGTGAAGGACCTGTAGGGGATGCAGCTTCAGTGACCCTCATCCAAACCACTATTCCCCTGACCTTACTATATGCTGTTCTTCTCTGTCCTCCTAGCAGTATCTCTGAACACATGCATACACAGAGAGAGACCTTTGGATGTAGTCTGTAAAGTTATATTTTTTTTTTTAGGGGAAACAATCTAGAATATAAAATTAGGCCTTTATTTTTATTTTTAACTGTTAACACTGTTGGATTATTTTTGCTGTGGGACTTTCTCCTTTTTGCCCTTTTGCAATACACCATGCCATCCAAAATCTGCTCTGTGGAATTCCTAGCCCTCCAGAGAAAATGCTGAAGGCTCATCGAGGAAGGAAGAGATTAAGGATCCCCCCCATCCTCATGCCACTTATTTCCACTAGCAGAATTACAGTTAGATCCTGGCCTGTAGGTTTAAAAAAAATAGTAATTACGTAACAGAATTTTTCTTTTCTCTTTTAGGATATGTTTGATCCTCATGGGTGGTCTGAAGATTCCTATTATGAGGCACTAGGTAATCAAACTTCGCTTTTAATACTTTCTCTTGTATTTGTGAATGATGCTATAGCTGTAGGAGTTGTTCAGCTTAAATCATTGTGACAAACCGTTAGCTGAATTGTTTAACTAAAACAATGTATTTATATTTTGTATGTGTTCCTTCCTCCATGGAATTGAAAGCAAGCTGTTCCAGTGGTTTATACCATTTCCTCTTTATCTGAATGAGAAGAAGCTCGCAGCATGCTGGCTGTAGTCTGAGGGTGGGGACATATGTTTTTAATGGAAAGGGATTATACACTGAAAATATTAATTTTGGAAAGCAAAGGCACTTAAGACTCAAGGGTACCATCTTTAGTGGTGTACTCCTTTTGATCTTCCTGACATGGGAATCTGTAGTGAATAATGTTTATTGTCATGTTGCTCTGTCTTTTCAGCAAAAGCACAGAAAATTGAAATGGATAAGCTGGAAAAGGCCAAAAAGGAGCGAACAAAGGTATCAGTTGATAAGTGATATAACTGATAGATGCCTATTTGTACATTACCCAAATAGTTAAAACAAATGCACAACATTTTATAACTATCTAAAATATCAGATGGTTATAAGATTTTCCAGCATTCTTATAGCTAACCTTTATCATATCAGTCACTCAGCTTTTCTCTTTTGTTCTGTTTTCTACAAATTAAAACACAGACACATCTGTGGTTCTGTCTTCTTTCTCTCGTCATACAGAGTTGTGGGTTTGTGATCAGACTACAGTAATTTTTCTGGTTGCTAGGTTGCTGTCTGTAATGCACAGAGTGTAAGTCATACATGTAGAGACATGCATTCTAGAGGCTTTAATCTTATTAACTGTTAAGGAACATAAGTCTGTTTTTGTTATTGAATGTATCTTATATTGATCACAAAAGGGCCAGGATTTGTGCCCAAAATGGTGCCATGTGTGTCTGTGGGTGGGTAGAATAGCCTTCACGCATATTGCAGCTCAGATCTGTGAGACAGCTTTGATAACTAGCAAAGCACAGCTCATTTCTGTGCAATGTTTTTAAAGTGTATATACCTTTAAATATTCATCTGTCTCTGATCACTGATTAGAAGTAAGGGCAGAGAAGTGTTGTGGATCATTTGAGAAAGCCTTCCTTACCCCTAAATGCTCAGAAATTCCTCCTCCTCCTCCCAGTATTTAGTCACAGCTGATTCAGTCAATCATTTATTTATTACAATCCATAGATCCAAGTCACAGTTGATTTTTTAAAAAATTATTCAGTTTGTAATCTGTATATAGTTGCCTGTCCTCCCTACAGACAGGAAGGATCTCCCTCTCATCATGAACTTTTGTCATATTCATAATTTCATTTAATAAGTATCTGAGATACAGGATATGCATACTTTTTTTTTCTTCCTAGATTGAGTTTGTGACGGGCACTAAGAAGGGAACAACAAATGCTCCTTCTACAACCACCACAACAGCCAGCACTGCAGGTGGAGGTAAGGGGAAGATTCTGCTGTCCATAGCACATGAAAGCCATGGAAAAGTTTCATTTGCCCTATCTCCTTTTGAACTTTAAAAAGAGAAAAATAGGCTACTGGTAGTGAATGACAGCAAATTACAATATCAGCAAAGTGGTTGTCAGCCGAAAAAATTGCATCAAAAATTTCTGAATAAGAAAGACCATTCTTTGAAAGGAAACTTCTTCAACTAAAATAGTATCTCTTGGAGAGAGGAGGAATCTATACATAGGAAAAAACACCCATCACTACACAGAGAGACATGGGAGTCATGTAACTGTAATCTGCTGGCCAGCATTGCTCCTTCAGCCCACTCCTGTCAGTTTCTTTCCCTGTCTGTAGCCAGATCAAGGTCTTTCATAGCTCCATGATCTCCCTGTTAATCTGTCTCTTACTCAGTTCCTTCTTCACATCAAAAAGTTCTTATTGAGAGGTCATTCTTTGCCAAGCAGAAACCTTTGATTCTTCAACCTAGATTAATTGTATAGTTGGAATAGAATTATGAATTTTAAAATGAGTATCTTGTTACATAAACTTGTCTGTGGATCACTAAAGCTAGTGTTTTGGTAGATGTTGTGACAGAAATATTGGAAACATGTTAGAGATCATTCATGCAGTAGCAAATCTATTGAACTTGGTTGGAATTCCGTGGAATTGGTCAGATTTTGTGGGGCAAGCCCATGAGGTAGATTCACATGAAAGTATTACTTATACCAATCAGCTTTTCTGCCGTGAAAGTACAGAAGTACCTTGAAAACTTGAGTGGAAGATACAAGTCAACAAAGAACTATTCATCTTTGTGGGAAGGACCATAGTTCAGTGGCAGAGCATGTGCTTTGAGTACATCAGGTCTCAGATTGAATTCCTGCCATCTCCAAGAGGACTAAGAAAGGTGTCTGTCTGAAACCATGGGGAGCCATTCTACTAATGTAACCAGTATGTTGCCCTCCAGAAGTTTCAGACTCCACCCTGTTATCAGATCTGGCTGTAGCTGGTGGGCATTGTAGCCTAAAATATCTAGAGGGCACCAGGTTACCTACCCCTTGTGTACACAATATTCAGTTACAGGGACCCTTTTTAGGTCACAGCATGAGACAACTTCTTGTGGTCTGTGCCTTGTCAGGCATCTTTCAAAGTGTGTCTCTGTCAAGTACAGTGAGCATAGATGTTTGTGAGCTTTTGATTATAAAGGGCAGTTAGCACAAACAACCCTATGGGCAAGAGACAAGATTCTCAATAGGATTCCTTTTATGATTGTTTTTCATACTGAGAGCATATAGTTCACTATATTTCAGCTTTTATTCAGAGCCCTCTGAAGATTTTTTTTTAAATATTTTAATTTTTTTTTTAAATAGTCCATAAAATACTCCATGCGAGGGGAAGTATCAGGCTAAGGGAGAAGGCCAGCCTAGCAGAATGCTTCCACCACCAAGCATGCTCACCTCCCACTGGTAGGGAATTATGGATTTGGAGGAGTCATTTACATGTGTGGGTATTGTGGAGTGGGACAGAACAAGTAAAAACCTCTTCATTTAGGGGAGAGGTGGGCAGCCTTGGAAGGGAGAGGGCAGAGGCCATTTTCTGTCACCCCTAGTCCTGCTGCAGGCCACCCCAAGCCCTCCCAATGATATTGGATGTAATCCAGTCACTACTGGCTAAAAAAACAAGACAAAACTTACAGTTTAAAAAAAATAGGTCTATTTTGATGGATGTTTCTTCTTGTGTATAGATGCGAAGGGTACACTTCATTCTACTGCAAGAATAAGCCCCTTGGGGGCTTCAGAAGATGCTATGCTCTGGTTTTTGGAAAAATAAAATTAAAAAATGGAGAGGGGCAATGAGGGCTCAAGGGAGTCCCTGGACTCTTTAGAAAGAAATCTTAGTGGACCCTTGGGCTGCATGACTCTCACCTCTGATGCAGGGGTAACTCTTCTAGAGACTGATAAAAAAGGATCTGATCTGAGTAGGTCCTGTCAAAACTAACATTTGCTTCTTGAACATGCAGATGCACAGAAGAGGAAAAGCAAGTGGGATTCTGCCATTCCTGTGACAACGATAGCACAGCCTACCATTCTCACTACCACAGCAACACTGCCAGCTGTTGTGACTGTAACCACCAGTGCAAGTGGCTCTAAAACAACCGTCATCTCTGCAGTTGGCACCATAGTGAAAAAGGCAAAGCAGTGACAACCACAGCGAAGAAACTGACTGGAGGGTTTTGTGTGGAATTTTCTGGAAGATTGAGTTGTGCCAAAAGTATCCGTTTTGGAAGTAAAGGAGGGATGTTCCCCTTCTTCTGGTGCAAAACAATTATGAAAGACTGTTTCAAAATGGACATGAGAAGGAAGAGTTGACTGTACATATTCGTATTCCCATGTTCATGTGGGAAGAAGATACTGATTTTCTTGTGTGGACCTGTCCCTTTTAATGTATTGTGTGCAATGCATTGTCACTCTATACGATGTTACTTCATCAAATGCTCTCATTGTGTTAGGATTGTTAAGCTCTGTGAAATGAGAACTTCAAGGAGATTGTAACAAGATCACTTTCTTACATCCTTGGCCATTCAGTGCTGAATTACTCCTACTTCTTCTGCATTCTCATCTCTTTTGTTCCAGAGAATGATACGCAACAGTGCCATTGATTTTTCCCTGTGGAAAACTGTAAGAGGTATAAGGAAAGATTATGTATAGATTCAAGTTTCATGTAGGTCATCCCAGACCTGTGTGAGCTATCACTGTGTAAATGTTAAATTTTGATTTCAGATACTAAAGGTTTGAAAGCTTTAACATTTGAGACGAAACAGTGAAAGGCAACACTGAAGATTTTGTCTAGTCTTTGAGAATCCTTCTGCAAAAGATGAACTTTGCTGATGGGAGGGTGCTGGTAAAGAGGGAGCAGCAAATGGGGAATTCTTTGTTTATTTTAAATGTCTTCGTGTGACAGTGACATTGGTGCCCAACTACACAGTTGTAGTAATGCTGCCATTTTCACCAATGTAACAACAAAAATGCTGTCAATTCTATTTGTTTAAGCTTTTTTTTTACCTGTATAACATCTTGGAATACAAAAAAAGTGTTTTGAAATCCTGTTGTCATACTTTACTGTTGGCATTTATCTGCCTTCTCTTCCAAGCTTGAAGAAATGACCTGAATAGTACAGTCTACTTGAACAGAATCCAGAGAATGTTGCATTTCATTTAAGAGAATGCAGAATATTTGGGGAGGAAGCATGAGAGATGAAAGCCTCTACTATCTCCATTCCAGTTTGAAATGTTTTCATGCTGTTGATTTTTGTAGTCTTATTTATAATTATTCATGGACCATCAAATACACTCTCAGCTGACAGCTAGAAATTTTGAAGTTTAACAGATAGAATCATAGATCTGGAAGAGACCACAGCGGCCATGCAGTCCAACCCTCTGCCATACAGGAACCCTCATCAAAGCACTCCCAACAAATGGCCATCCAGCCTCTGCTTAAAAACATCCAAAGAAGGAGACTCCACCACACTCTGAGGCAGCATATTCCACTGTCGGACAACTCTGACCATCAGGAAGTTCTTCCTGAGGTTCAGATGGAATCTCCTTTCCTGCAGCTTGAATCCATTGCTTCTTGTCCTAGTTTCTGGAGCAGTGAAAAACAAGCCCACTTCTAATATTTAAACATGGTTATCATGTCCCCTCTTAACCTTCTCTTCTGCAGACCAAACATACCCAGTTCCCTAAGCCGCTCCTCATAGATACAATCATAAAATCAGATATTATTATAATTGGCTTCTAAAACTGGAATTTGCCATGTCATATATGATTACAAAATCCACTACTGGAAGTTCCACTGAAGAGTGAATTCTACCAATGCTCAAGGTATAATTACTATTTATTTTTGTCTGCTTAACTGACTGGTACCTTGATTTATAGAACAGCATCTCACGGGGGAATGCTGAAATATCTTCACAGCTTTATTTTCTATATCTGTTGGAGTGGTTTAGATTGGTGCTTCTCGGAGTGTCTTATGTGGAGGACCAGTGATTATTTTGTTCTGGTATTCCAGGGACCAGCACTAAATATGTGCCTCCTTGGGTTTTTTTTTCTTGCTGGAAACTTGCCAGGGACAGGAACCCTTCCAGGGACTATCACTTTGAATAGCTGTGATCTAGATGAAGAAGAAGAAACCTCTGGGCTGATTCTTTGCACCAGAGAAGGGGACTTGTAGTCCTCCAGATACTGTTAGACTGCCAGCTCCTATGAACCCACCTACTATGGCCAGGAACCAAGAGGCCACAATTAAAATGGTGAAGCTGCTGCAAGGGGATTGCATAGACTCAGTGCTTACTCTTGGCTACCTAGATCAGAGTTCAGCAAGTACCAACTGTTATGTCAGAAAAGGTTACTCCTCGGTGAATACTTAAGAACAGGGATGGGGACCTTTGACCCTTCAGATGTTGGTGGATGACATTTCCCATTTTTCCTGGCCATTCTAGCTGGTTTATTGTAAGTCTGAAATGGGATGCTATGGTTTGATCCTGGCTTTGAAATCAAGAGTTCCCTGCTTCAGATGCAATACCCATTCTAAGAGACCAAGACCAAAATGCCAAAGGCAATATGTAAAGGAACAGCATGTAGGTTCTTCACTTGTTCTCAGTTTCCCGAGCCATCATTTGTCAACTCATCAAGTTCAATTGGATTAATTTGCTAGTAGGGATTCTTAGCATTACTGTCTTACCTGCTTTAAGATTTTCAAACACTGAATGGTGAGACTGCAAACAGTATCCAGAATTTATAAGTGACCCATTTGTTAAATTTAATTCCGTCACTATTGAGAATAACAAAGGTATCCTTGGCTGGATTTGGTTTAATTTCTTAAGACAGTTTCCTATCCTAAGAAAGGATCTTCAGGGTGTCTCTTGCCAATTTAGCCTGCATGATCAAACCGCAATGAGCTGGAAGCAAAATGAAGCCTGTCTATCACCACATTCTCTCTCTGGCAAATTAGTACTTCTCGCTGACTTTGATGAACAGTTCATGAGGCTAGGACAAAGAAAACATCCTTTCAGAGGTCACATAATCAGTTCAGCCTAGCAAGACCCCTCATTGCATAACTGTTCTGATGTCATGTGGACTAAGAACATTCTCTCTTTACGGCAATGAAGAGAGCACTCTGTTCTCAAGATCGTTTTAGATAAACCAAGAAAAATGCTGCAATGAAATCAACAAGCTTACAGAAGTGCGTCCTGACAGCAATTCTCAATTCTGCCACTGACTTCCTCCTGTAGCATCTTGTCACACGGGCTATGATCCATTTTCTGTTTATACTGTAACAGAAGAACCACCCCACAGTGGATAATCCCTCCAGCACTCTTATCTGAAACAAAGCTAACCCCTGTTTTGTTACAGGAGGGAGCACTACTTGAAAGAGGGACAGTGCTAAAGGTGAAGCCTAAAAGCATAAGCAGAAATGCATGCTGGTCCCTGATTAATGTGCTCCAAGTGTCATCATCTCTGTAGGCTGCTATGAAGCCTCAAAAGTTTACAGTACAAGCATTCACAGGTTTTCTTTGTGGGTGGAGACAACCGGACCACCCACTATGCAGTGTGAACCTGGCCTGTGCTGTCCTTCTGTTTCTGCTCATCGTTCAAGCTTGTGTTTTTAACCCATGAAAGCTTGAGATAACTTGGTACAGCTTACCTCCATGTCCATTATCATCAAGAGTATCTTTCAAGGAATTTTGATCCCAAGTTTTCGGGGCAGAGCCTCCTGACTCCCGGACCTGTTGTTATGGAATGAACTTGATGGGCCTGCATCTGCCCACAGGTCAGCCATGCAGACTATTCAGAAGTTTTTAAACACCTTCCAGTTCCAATAGTTCAGTCAAAATATGCCTTAATCTACTGTTGCAGTTACTTTGCTGTATTAATTTAGCTGCTGCTTGACTTGAGGTGCAGTTATACTATTCTATTTTGATACTTTGAGCTTATGGTGTTTTAATTTTGGAAATGGTTTTGAAGTAAAGGAGAAAGCTTGGCATACCCTGAATTAACAATACTTTTTAATTTTAATGCTGACGTCTGCCCCTACTTCCATGGATCAAAAGGGCAGACCTTGGATTGCTTTCCTTTCCCCAACCCTCTTCTGAAAAATGTTTGTAAAGAGATTATTCTGGAGATTTATCATACATCCTCTGACTACTCCCTCCCTGCAAATGACTCAGAACTGCTATTACTTCTGAATCTCCTGGGGAGCTTTTATGGTCAAACAAAGATATTCAAAGACATTCAACACAAAGTTATGCGTGTTCTCCAGACGGGCCCTCTCAAGTTGGATTCATAACCTCAAAATGGCCCTGATGTACATGAATATGAATAATAGACCCTATAACACAACCCTCCCCAACCTTGTGCCTGCCAGATGTTTTGAATGACAATTCCCATCATCCCTAGCTGATGAGATATCATGGGATTTGACATGCAAAGTATCTGAAGGCATTAGGTTGGGGAAAGATGCTAAGGGAGATGATAGAGGACTTTTGGCACCACCCCTTCTGTGCTGTCATTATGACCTGTTGACAAAAACTGCTGTTCCTTTCTGTTCCTTAACTCTGCTCCCATCAAGCTTGGCACTGACCATTAGTTTCTGCCGACCTCACTCCAGTGAAATGCAATTTTATATAAAAATTGTCCCTTTGCCCTTCACTTCACCCCAGCTCCATTCTTCCTTCTCCTCTACCTCTGTTAACATTTTTGTCTAGATTTATGGATTCTGAGACCCATGCAGTACTATCTAATGGTGCTTTATGGTTGTCAGAGGAGCTACAAATCTCTGACTGGGGACAAGAATCTAGAGCAGCAATTCTTAACCTGTGGTCTGCAGTCCTCACAGGGGGTCTGTGAGGGCTTGAAGAAATGTTATGAGTTTTAACAGAGGAAGGAAGAAAGGAAGGACGGAAGGAAGGAAGGAGTGTGTACATTTATTTATTTCTCCTTTCTCTCAAAATCTGAAGACATTTGATGTGCAACATTCGAGGCACTTTAGGTTTTTAAATCTTGAGTTAAGTCTGTTTAGTGCACAGCAATAAAAGTTATTTAAAAGGGGTCCATGGTAAAGAAAATGCCAAGAACCAGGAAATGAGATCCAATACATATGTAATGAATTGACTCCAATTTGTGTGATGTGTTCACCCAGGTTGAGCCATATTCCTAATTTTCTTTCCAAACTGTTAAACAACTGTCCATTGTTGTCTTGTGTGGATGGCTTGCCATTCCCACTTTAATGTTTTATGTTAGAATTTGAAGCTTTGGATATCTGTTGACAGTGACATGGCCTATATATTTTACCAGAAACACTGATGGATCGTTCAAGATATGTTTGCTTCACTTGCTGTCCTTCACTAACTGTTTCCCTTCTGTCTTCAGCAAGCTATCATTATAGTGCGTGCCAAGCCAACAGCAGCTTCAAGTATTCCCTACTGCACCAAAATGATGCTACAGATTTCCACAATCTCCCTTCTCAATTCAATATCTTACAACACTAATTCTTCTTTGAGTGCCATTGCAAATCAGCTCTCAGCTATATTGTCAATAAGAAAAGCATGTGGGAACACTTCAGAAATGACACACTAATTCTGGTTCCCCACCCGCAGCAGGCATATTCCTACCCTGAGGAATCATAATTCCTAGCGAAGTATTTTATGTGTTTGTGAGGAACCTCCCTTGGACAAGGAGTACCCAGAGTTGGTTTTGCCAGTGCCTTTCCCTGAAATATAGCTGACAGCACCTGGCAGTCTCCCATCCAAGAACTAACCAGGGCTGACCCTCCTTAGCATCCAAGATCAGATGGGATCTGGTGCCTTTAGGATGTTTAGGCACCTCTGCTTATTTCTGATACACATTATTTATTTGGTTGGCTTAGAGATGTTTTTCAGTACATGGATGTTTCCCCCAAATAACTTACAAAATATAACAAAATTGTTTTAAAACAAAGATCAAAGCATTAAAAATAATAAAATCAACAATCAAGAGCAGTCAAAATAATTTTCACTTCAAATTATACAACCATGAAATCCAAAGACACAACCACTAAGAACAGGGTAACAAAATCACTGACCTCACCTACTTAAATAAAATAATCTGAAATAAATGTTTTTGAGACGTGCCTGAAAGAAAGCAGAGAGGGAGAGTTAATTCCTCCTCTTGAACAAGGAAGTTCCATAAATATTGGGCTACTGTGGAAAAGACTATCTCATGCTTAGTCTAATTACCTCTCCTAATGAAAGTACGTGAGCACAGTGTTGAGCCTTCCATTAGCAAACGTGTGGACCATCTTTTTTTTTTTCCTTCTCAAAACTAACAACACTTCTGTCGCTCAGCATGTCAGAACAGCTCTTCCCACCCCACGCACCACCACAGTTCTCAAAGCTACGTAGTGGAACCAGCAAAAACAAGACACACCCATAGCTTCTAGGTTCACCATTTCTGGCTTAGAAGGTTGTCCAAGCTGCCTCTTATCCAGACAAACAAATTCAAAACAGTCTCTCCTGCATTTGAACTTTTTATGCAGTCCACCTACACTACCTCTCCCTCGGTACTCCCCCCGCCTTAATATTCACTCCAGTGCGCTCCCTGGTCTTCAAATAGATTTCTCTGGGAACTGAAACTTAACTGGTCTCTCAAGGAAAGATGTGGAGAAACCCCTGGTCCTGTTCACCTCAACAGAAAAGTCCTCCTGAAGGCTCAAGCGGGGAATTCTTCCTGCCACTAGGCAAACTTCTAAAAGACTTCTCTACAGACCACATTTTAATCAGTTTCACTCCCTCTCAATGTGGTGAGCAGAGAACTGAGTTGTTGCGTTTCCTCAATTATGTTATGTGTAACATCCAGTCAGCACCTGACAGGGGACCCTATTCCAAACAGCAATCCAAATTGTATTGACCTTCTCCCTGTGGAAAGGACCACGTTACCACAGCCAAAAGCAGTGTGCATACTGTGGAAATCCAATGTCCCTGAATCAGAAGGGGAAAAAAAAAATCAAAAACAGAGATATGAATCCTGAGCAGGAAATCAGCAAAAACTGGGCTTTTATTACTACAAATCTATAATCCAGAAAGAAAAGCCATGGAAACCCACTGGCAAACCCCCTCTGAACAAATCTTGCCAAGAAAGCCCCATTACAAGGTCACCATAGGTCGAGAGTGGTTTTGGACTCCAGTCCTCATCGGCTCAAGCCGACACAATCAGCTATCAGGGATAAAATGCAGTCCAGCAACATCAGGAAGGTTACAGGTTCACCTTCCCTGTTATACGCACTCAACTCGCCACAAGTCCCTGTGAACTTGTCATGACATACAGTTGACCCTCAACGTTCACGAGTTCCACAAATTGTATTACTCACTAGTTTGTAGCTGCTGCTTAACTAGTAATGTAGCTATAGGTGTAGGTGATGATGGTACTGTATTGCAATGACAGGGAGCAGCTCCCGGGGTAAGCCACAGGCTCTGCTTTCCTCCCTCCTTCTCTGGCTGCTGCTCTTCAGCAGGATGGCTGTGGCTAGTCCTCCTTGCCCCCCACACCTGTCAGAAGTGGGAGATCATGAAGTATGGTCCAAAAAGGGATTTCTGCACATGGAAGTCAATAATTCTGCTCCCCAAAGTGTGGGGGTGGGGGTGGGGATAATGAAGGACTTCCAAAAAAAGGATTTGTGCATCTGGCAGTCAATAACTCTGTTCTTAGGAGAGGAGAGGTCACAAAGGACTGTCCAAACAGAGACTCGTGCACATGGAATTCAAGCTGTGAGGACCTCGGGCATTTTCTAGGGGAAAGCTTGGAGACCAGCAGAGGCCACAGGTCCTCAGAGGCAGTCTCAGATCCAGGCAGACACATCCTGGTGCTTGAGTGAGAAAAACAGTAACAAGCCAAGCTGCTGCTGGCTGCTGCAAAAACCACCTTCACTGTCATCCTTCTCTTCCTTCTCCTGGATAAGAGTAAGGACTCCTGAAGATTTTTGCAGCAGCAGGCTATATAGGGCATGTTTGGGGAGCCTAGAGATATTTGCGTTTTTGTTTTTTTTCACTTTCACGGGGATCCTGAGCCTCTAACACCTGCCAAACTTGAGGAACCACTATACTTCTAAGCAGGTATATTTGGACTGCACTGTAAAACCACTGAAAGAGGCCCCCAGCACACTTGCTTGTTATCAGTTCACCTACAGAGCATCCAATCTGGCATCCAACAAAATGGGAGTGGGATGAGTCACACACTGTAGAAAAGGCTACTAGACACCTCCTCCACTGTAATCATTCTTAAAGCTGTTAGTAGCAGTGATGTAGACTTGAGTTGATAGACTTGGACTCAAGTTGGACTTAAGTCACTTCAGTGACTCGACTCGGACTTGACTTGGCCATAAATGATACACTAACTCAACTCAACTTGAGACTTGTATATTTTTAGTGACTGACTTGGTGCCCTGGGTTCAGTAACATAACACACTCATCCAGAAACCTTATAACTTTGAACAACGGTTCCGTCTCTTTTTGCCTACTGGTCACGTGATGATCTGTCTCAAGCCCAAAGCATGGGCACATTTCTCAGAGGGGAAGAGCAAACAGATTCGGCAATGGGCCTGAGGTAGGCTTGGGGTCTGCTCAGTAGCTTGTCCCTGCTGCATATCGGAGGAGCCTTCTAAAACGTTTCCTAAGAGCAAAAGACAAGACTCACCCCGAGAGTGTAGAGTATATTTTTCAAAGGAGAACAGCAAATATGTTAGGCAATGGGCCTGAGGAGGAAAGATCCTTCCTTTTAAAGGTTTTGAAGCTTCAGTAATGGGGAGTAAGATAGAATCCTATTCTCCACTTCTGAAACTGCAGATGGCAAAATTGCAAACGTGGAGAGCCGACCCTGATTAAATTGTTAAAACCGAATTTATTTAATTCTATCCAATAATTCTGGAATCTTGGTTGGGGTATAAAGTTGGCTCCCAGACTTGAGACTTGACTTGAAAGTATCTTCAAGGACTTGAGACTTGAAGGGAGAGATCTGAGACTTGACTTGAGACTTGGAGTAAAAGACTTAAATACATCACTGGCTATCAGCCCTACTGAAGGGAGTCGGAAGACAGAGGCACAAGATACACTGATACTTCAGTTTTAACAATGGCAGAACAAACAATAGCTTCACAAGTGATTTACGCTAGAAAGAGATAAATCATTTTCTCAGTGCAGCTACTTTAATCAGACTTAAACCACTACCCAGACACCTTACAGTGACGATTTCATTTGGCCCAATCCAATTCATTTGGATAGCCATACCTAAAGAAAAGCTATTTTGGGGGTGGGGGGAAGGAGGCATGCCCATTGTCTTTTCCCCAAATAATTAGAAGCAGCTGGCAAGGGATAAGAAGGGAGGCACAGAAGAAAGGGCAAAGACTTTCTTCTCCCCACCTCTCACTGGAGACTGCAACGTAGGTGGCTGCTTTAGGTAAGAAAAAAGAAAATGTCAGGCAAAAAAAAAAAAAAATACATGTGATTAACTTTACCTGCAGTTTGAGCCTGTGACAGCTGTCCCCGAAGGGCAGGGATCATTTTCATGTGTGCATAGGGAATCATGAGCATCAGCAGGTAGATGCTGTAGTGAAATTCTTTGTATACGATCTCTCCACATGCTGTAAGAGACACTTGACGGAAATAACATTGAGGGTTTTTTGTGTCCATGACTTGTGCTTCCCAAGCCTAAGGACATGATTCTGCTGGCTGGCATAACTTGGATGGTATAAAGAGATGGTGTCAGTACAGCAGCAGGGACAAAATAGCCTGGGTCCTGTGGAAGGTGTGCGTGTGAAGATGGCACAAAAAGTTGTGTCCTGTGAAGAGAGGAAGCTGCTTTGCTGGCTCTTGATCTGCTCAGGAGCAAGCCGGGCTGCTCTCTTCCCTTCACAAGGGACTGTTTTCTTCTCCTTCCCTTCACTTCCAGTGTACACCATGCCAAAAAGTGCTTTACAGGGAAATGCAGTGTTTCTGAACCAAAACCTATGAATGAGACTTATGAAAACTTATGAATAAAAGACTTTCAGGAGTACCAGACATCATCAGCCCTGCTTAGGTCTTGCAAAGTCAGGGCTGTAGTGTCCTCAGTTGAATCAAGCCAGTCTCCTCCTTTTCCTGCTGTCTTCCACTTCATCAAGCATCATCATATTTTCCAATACGTTATGCCATCTCATATGCCCAAAGTATAACAGCCTCACTTTAAGTCATTTGGCCATGAAATGTTGCTGTAGTTATGTGCCCTCAAGTCAATTCTGACTTATGGTGACCCTAGGTGAACCTATCACTGGGTTTTCTGGGGCTGAGAGCATGTGCCATGCTCAAGGTCACCCACTGGATTTCCATGGCCAAGTGGGTAATTGAAGCCTGGTCTCCAGGGTCACGGTCTGATGCTCAAACCTTTACACCATGCTGTGTTAAACAAGCATCAGTCATCAAGAAGATTCCAGCCTCTGTTTCCTTTTTTGAGGGGGTGGAGGGGGCTCCTATTGACTGGGAAACTCAGTATTGAGGGTCCTACCTGTTGATTTTTCCCACTGATCTCAGGGACACCTTGGAAGTCTTTAAGAAGGATATGCCCTTGTAACACTTGCTGCCAGGTCCAGTCGTACTGCTAGACAGAATGAGGCAGCTGCTTCAGGTGGCAGATACTGAGGGAGCAGCGTAAGTAGCCTCCTGGTTGTTCCTCTATTGAAAGACAGAACTGTGTATGTCACAAGGTATTCCTTCACTAATCTGCTTCCCTCAGATGTGACTGGAGACAAGATCACTTCATTAGTATTTAAGTAAAATTCTACCACCAGTCTTGTTTGCTTCTGTATGTAGAATTGGAAAGGGGGAACTTCTTAATTGCGTCAGGCAGCAAAATGTCTTGGGCTGGACTTACCTGCTGCCCACGAAAAATATTCTTCTACAACTAAGCAAGTCCATGACATAGCGTAAAATCTGACCTCAAGCTGTCTAGATCCCAGTCTATTCTATCCAGTGCACCATGTTTTAAGCATTATCTATCATCTCATGTTCCTAGGAATCTTGGGTGTCCTCTTGCACTTCCCAGGGTTTTGGATCTATCAAAAGCTACAAATTCACACCACTGGTGCATGTTTCTTACAACACACACATAGCTCCGAGCTCTTACTGTCAATGGGGGAAGGGGAACGGTATTAACCACTGACACCTAAAAAACGGAATTAGAGGAGTCAGCTTCAAGATCAACAAGATCAAACCTTTTAAGCAATGTTAGCTACAGAACCCTTTTAGATTTAACCCAATTGTATGTGTTTGCAACAGGAATTCCATTTGAGGCACAAAGCTGTAGCTGAATATCTGAAAACAAATAGCTATTCAGACAGTTAGTCCCAAGCAGCTATTTTCCATATGGGTGCTTTGATCTTCGCACAGCATAAAAGGCATTTCATGACCCACTTTGACGAAAGAAGAGGGGTTTCATGGTTTGTTAAGCTGCCTTATTCCGGGACTCAGTTTTGACAGCAGAAATTGGCTGCTGCTTCCAGAAGGAAAAAAAAAACTTTGTGTGAAATATATATTTGCCAGAAATACAGTTGTCTGAGCAGCAGAGATAGTGAGCAACAATCTCATATGAGACCATACTTTCCCTTTTTAATTTCACAGAAGGGAGCTGGCAATTTCACACTGCAGATGGCCTGCCTGCATGAGCGGCTCCTTCCAGGAGGGGTGTTTTTCCACTAGTGGCAGCTCTCTGTACAGCCGACTCCAATTACATTATGTTGGCTTGTGTGGCCCTGTACAGTGTGGACCGAGGGCTGTTCTTTGCAAGCCATATCTGCAGCTAAGATTCTTTTAACCGGAAGGGTCAGGTAAATGAATAGAACCAGGATGTAAAACCCTTACCTATGGTCATCCCTCTATGATTTTCTTTCTAGCCTTCATCTAATACATATGCTTCTTTGACTACCAATGTTAGGAGTGGTTTATACAGTTACGGGAGGGATCCAAAATATTGCACAAAATGCCACAGAAACTCCAAACATGCATACAGCTCTCGTCACCTCATCGTAAGAAAGCACACCATCCAACAACTGAAACTGATTAAAGTTGCCATCTACCTGCACTATTGTGCCATCATTATTGGTGCTGCTCACATATTCAAATCCAGTATAATTGTGTGGGGTGTTTAGAATGCAGGTCCACTTGATACTTGCCTGCTACATGGATGGATATGCTGCCTTTCACTCAGTTTATTTTAGGGAAGCAATTTCAGGGAAAGATAGGTGAAAAGACTTTAAAGAGTTGAGAAGTGACCAGTGGTTACTTCCCTAACTGGCCAGAAAGCTAGCATGATATAGTAGTTTGAGCACTGGACTATGACTGTGGAGACTATTGTTCAATTCCCTATTTGGCCATGGAAACCATTAGGTGACCTCGAGTGCATCTCACACACACACAGCTCCAGAAAAACTGTGATAAGGTCACCTTAGGGTCGCCATAAGTCAGAAACAACTTGAAAGTCCGCAACAACAACCTAACTGCCCACACAGATTTCATGAGGCTAAGCCTCCTGCCCACCCTATGTATTGGTGCTAGGGAATGGGATCAACCCTAACACTGGGTTTGCTGCAGCAACATTTCCTATTATTATTTATGTTTGCATTGTCTAAAGGCTGTGATGTTTTGGGACAGGGATAGAAAAACTGTGCCACCCACCCACACACCCACATTTTGCTGCAGTGCAACTTCTATCATGATTCATTGGCCATGATGGCTAGGGCTGAGTTAAGTAACATCTGGGAGGCCATAGGCTCTCCGTTCCTGATCCAGAGAGGGTGGGGGCAGGCACAGAAGACACAAACTTTGTCCCTTCTGCCCACTGGTTTCTTCCCTTTCCCCACTTCCGAACAGAGCCACTTACCAAAAACTGCCCTATCAGAATGGCCCCTGTGACTTTTTAGCATATTGATATTGTTGGTTATAATTTTATTACCATATTTTGATGTTGCTTGCAAGCTACCCTGGTACAACCTGATTTCTGAAAGGCAGAATATAAATAACTGTAATAAAATGCCTGTCTGCCTATCAGCCTGCCTGCTGTGTAACAGCTTAGGGCACCAGTTTGCGAAGCGCTAATATGAGGCCCTTCTGGTCTACAGGAGTGAAATACACATAGTGGCGTAAATACTGTGACTGCAACTCCCATCAGCTCAAGCCAGAATAAGCAATAATGAGGGATGATGGGTGAAAAAATTCAAGGGCCAAGTGCTTCATTTTCCTGGCCTAGAGATACCATGGGCTATGCCACTATATAACCATTCAACTGATTGAATAGGGGGGCAAAATCAAAATTTTAGTCAAAGCCCAATTTTCATTTTTTTTTTTAGTCAAAGCAAAATCATGAGGGGGCATACAACCAGTAGGGAAAACATACACACACCCTTAACTTTGCTCCACCTGTCACTCCACCCCATATGATTGTGTATTGGTTTAGACACCACTTCCAGCCTTGGTGTCCTTTTATCAGGGCAATTCATGAGACAGTTAAAGGGAAAACTTACTTAAAATGCATGAAATGGGCCAGTGCTTGCTAGTGGAAGCCCTTGCCATCTGTAGAGCAACCGCATTGGCTGGATTGTGCTTTGGGTTACCAACCTGTTAGCAATTTGAGCCTTACAGATTTTACGTAGCTGGGTAGTACGATTTTAGATGGCAGCATACTTTGGACAGGGCAGAGATAGTGGGATTCGATTGTTCTTTCATCTGTTTGAGACACAAACCATTCATTGATTAGGCTTCTGTCTGGCAGTGAAGAAAACAGTAAGTTGGAGCTTGCTCATTCCGCAGAAACATGAGTGACCTTTTCTTAGGGGAGTTGCTAGCACTCAAATGCCAAAATGCAATGTGGCTTGTGCTCCATAGGAAGCCTGAAAGAAAAGATTAAAAAGCCAGATTGTTGGGGAGAAGGACTTCAAAAACAATCCAGCGTTCTCTCTTTCCGCAACAGAAATAGTGCGTGCGTATGAAATACTGGCGATCTGGAAGAATTCAACATGTGGCACCTCAAAGGCAAACCAGATTTGCTTTCGTGCCCCTTTTGCTTTCCCTGCTTTCAAACAATCCCTTCCGCAAATCTTTGTTCCTAAAGTACAGCTGGGTTGGGCTCTGTCTCAGCTCCTACCGTCAAGCCTTTTCCTGTGGGTGGGAGTTTCTTTACTTCTCTTTTAAAAAAAAACATGTTTGAGAGGAAGGGAGTATAGGCTTGGCTGCCCAGGCTGTTCTTGCCCATACAGGTGTGCATAACTCACAGGAATGCCAGACAAACCTGAGTCACCGATAGCCGTCCCCGTCCACTCACCCTGCAGACGCACACACCTGGGCTGAAATAAAACTGTCTCTCTCGGCTACTGCAAGGCAACTTGGCCACATGTCCCGGGTGGAAGAAGGTAGCCAGAGGGAGCTCTAAAAGAGAAGCGACCGCGACAGTTAAAGAGAGAGAGAGAGAGAGAGGGAGAGGGAGAGGGAGAGGGAGGAAGGAGCGGAAAGGTGGAAGCGAACGGCTGATCAGTAGAAACCAGGAGTCCTGCAGAGGTATGTCACGTTGACAAGCTCTTCTTTCCTTCCTGAGGACTTCAGCTTGGCCTCTAAAATAAAACAGGACTTTTCACTCTTGGGTGGGTGGCTGGGCGGGTGGGTGAGGTCAGCAGGGGGGAGACCAAGAAGAAAAAAAAGCCAGGACATTTTGGAAATGGCAATGAAGCCGTGAAGTTATCCCCCCCACACACACACACACACACCACTGGAGGAATTTCTTGGCTTGGTGTGTGGGTGCCTGCTATTTGGATTGTTGCACAGGATTTGGACTTTGAATCGGACCCAGCGCTAATGAGGTTTGTGGAATTAATTTATTTCTGCTCTCAGACGCTAAGCTGTGCTTTTAATTTTTATTCGTCGCTTATTGATTAACCAGAAGGAGAAGTGAAATGAGGCGTAAGGATTCTTGCGCAGGGAGAACATCGAGAAGATAAGAGTGTTTTGTGCTCGTTTGTGCTCCAAATGTTGTGCTTTTGCTTGTCTTTGCACTGCTTGATCCTGGCACAAGTTGTTGATCAGCCAGTTTGATGTTGCAGAGCAAGGCAAGGGGTTCCCCCCGCACCTTCCTCGTGGAGGCAAACTTTTAAAATTTACTGTATCTACACAGACATGCAAACAGAGACAACATACGTATGCCAACTCACGTTATGAAATCGTGAACGGCATTTCTGTTAGGTTTTTTTAAAACTTTCTTCTAGAGAAAAGTGAGGTGTGCCTGGGAGATGGAGAGGACAGTATTCCTCATTCCCCAGGCAAGAAAATCCTGTGCCGTTCACAGTTGCACAGCGGGCAGGTATTTTCAGTAAATTGTATTCAGACAGGGTGATTGGAGGGGTTTTGCCTGTTTACTTTCTGCCTGCCATGCAACAGATAAATTTGTTAAGCACACAGGGAAAAAAAAGTGGGATTTCTCCTGTGAGACTGCAGGTGGAGGTTGTGTTGCTAAAAGATTAAACACTTATCAGCTTTTAGGTTTACTGACACATACTCATCCTACCTATCTTCAGAGAGTTGATTTGTCATGTCAGGAATGTTTAGATTCTACACTGATGTAACTGCTGCTATATCTGCCCAGATTTCAGATTTCTTTACTGTGTGTTCAGAAAAGGTAGGTGAGTGAAGGAGGGATTAAGTTGAACAGACAATGTATATGGGAAGAGTTTGAGACTGGGTGCAAGATTAGGCTGAATGTCTAACACAGAAAAAGTAGCAAGTGTGATGGATAAACTGATATAAAATCGGTTTATATATGAAGGATGGGTGACAAGATGGAATGTCAGAAAACAGACAAAATGCATACAAATTCACTGACATCCATAATTTCTATCTCATGTCAGGCTCGGCGATGTCACTTGCACAGTAGTGATAAAAAGAGTCCCTCTGAACATGTGCATAGCATCTTTCTTCTCCCCACCAGGCTAGCCCACAAATTCTGAGATTCTGGGTGGGGTAATGGACTGACCTCCTGTATGGGGAACCATTTCAGAATTCAACAGTGAGACAGGGAAAAATTCAACAAGGTACTAATCTTGGTTAAAGATTAGATTTTAATTCTCTTTTTAACAGGGGTTTCCACCTCAGAGTAAATATAACAGTGCATCCACACAAGATGAACAGGAACTTTTTTTTTCTGAAGCAAAAAAAATGATGTGTTCTTTGACATGAACGTTATTCAGTGCAGAGACCCAGCACCAACACAGCTTTTAACAACCACCCAGTGTGTAGAATTTCTGAGGAACTGGCCTGAGTTTGAGGAAACTGAAGATGAAAATCAACACTGGAAGGGGAGAAAGAGAACTGCCACACCCGTCTCCCTCAGTTCCAAGCAGGCACTCCCTCCAGTCAGTACCTACTAGGTCAGATGCTGCTACCAAGTGTAGCGTCTCCTTAACATGTGATTATGCACACATGCACTCCTACCAACGCCTCTGAAAAATTAATCTGTAGTGAATATATAGCTTTTGACTTCATTCGTGAAAGGTAAATTAACCATAAAGAGTGTGCTTATCACCTGGAGAGAAAGAAAGAGAGAACTGATCGAAGGAAGACTGTTCAGAGTGATATTTCTGTAGTCTGGTGTTGCTGAGCAGCATATCTGCGAAAGAAACACCTGGTCTTTATGGAAAAGAAGGCAGTAAAATGGAGTTAGACCAAGCTGCATCTCTCTAGGTTATGGTGTTCAAGGGTTTCTGGTGTGCCTGCACAAAGAATGAGGCTTATCTTTGAAGTGCCCCACCTTGTGCAAGTTGTTCCACACACATTTTCCTTTTTTGTCAAGATTGACAGCTACCCGCTGGTTGGCAATGTAAGGTATTTTTACTCATTCATGCCTCGAGTTGGCTGGACTTTGCCAAAAGTGTCATGTGTAAACCTAATAAGAGTGCAAACCTGAAAAACAGTGTTCCTCCCCCCTGCCCCATGAAAGAGAGCAAATTGTGGAGCGGCAATGAAGTGAGTGGAAACACTGCAAGGGCTCCAAGGAATAGATAGTGTCTCCGGCAGATTCTTTTGTAGACTGCTGCAACAATGGAAACAGAAAGTAGGGATTTGCTCTGGGTTAATGTCTTTTCAATGGCAGGGAGTGTTCATTAGTGCTTCAAAGATTGCTAGCCTTAATTACTGACCTATGGTATCTCCTTGGTGCTTCTAAGAAAGACAATGCAGAATAATTGTCCCATGGAAGATGGTTTGGTTTTGCTTGGAATCAGGTGGCAGAATTTCTCTGATTAACTCCTAGCACAGGCTTCTCTGTCTGGAAAGAATCAGATGGGATATGGCTATGTCCCCCGTTCAAAAATATGGCTGTACTAATGGTAAGAAAGAGAGTGCCGTGTAATGGTTAGAGTGTTGGTGTGGGATTTGTGTTCACCTGAAGCCAACAACATCTGGAATGTTGAGCTGCTTCAGAATATGTGCAAATGATAGCTGGCATGTGACAGACGGGGCAGAGGTGGCTCAGAACAGTGTTCCATGTGGGTCTCTTCAGAACAGTCTCCTTAGAAAGGTGTGGCATTTCCAGATGAAGGAAGGAAGGAAGGAAGGAAGGAAGGAAGGAAGGAAGGAAGGAAGGAAGGAAGGAAGGAAGGAAGGAAGGAAATCTATAGAAACAAAACTGATCCATGTGTACTTGTAACTGATTGCATGTATTTCTCCATTACTCTTGCCTCCCTCTTTCCAACCCTCCTCTGTTACTTGCCTGTGTCAGATTTTAGATTGCAGGCTCAACAGGGCAGTGGTGTTTCTTCTGGTGTATTCTCTAAAGCAGCAAGGACAGTGGTGGTGCCATCAGGCAGGGTCCTGAACAGGAACACTACCTGTCTAGCCACAGAGTACACCAGGAGGCATTTACCACAGTGATCTACAAATAGCATCTGTCCACTATCTGGATATTCCTATTGCCTTTCACTTCCTGTATGTGCCTTCTGAGACCCAGTGTGGTTTACTGGTTTGAGTGATGGACTGTGACCCGGAGACCAGGATCTGATCCTCCGCTCGGCCTTGGAAACCCAGTGGGTGACCTTGGGTGCATCACACACTCTCAGCCCCAGAAAATTCTGTGATAGGCTCACCTTAGGGTAACCATTAATCTGAAATGACTTAAAGGCACACAACAACAATGTTCCTTCTGCCGGTTCTAGCTTTTTTGGGAGGAGGCCAGGTAAGCGCTGAACTTATACTCTAGTCAGGCAAAACGTTCTGGAAGCAAAGAGGATCTGTAAAAATTTAGTATCATTAATAAGAAGCCTGTTTTATTTTTATCTTAGGAGGAGATAAAAGAGGAATTGGCATATTCAGGCTGTTCAATATACCATTTGTGCAATCTAACACAGAGCTCCACAATGTCTATTGTATTGCAGGTTGTCAGATTTTACTTTTAAATAAAATAGGTTTCTTGTTCTCATGCTCTGTTCCAGCTTCCATTGCTCCCTTCCCCTTTTCTGTCTTCATGTCTTCCATGTTACTGTTTATATGGGGGGAAATCTTCCTTTTCCGTGTCTCTCAGTCCCTTCCTCTGAATTGCTCCTTCAAGTTCATTTCTTTGGAAAGGCTTTCCTGGGTCATTATAACCTCTGTCCCTCCCTCCATCCCTCTCATACTTCCTCCTACTGATTAACTCTGCTTATATCCTCTAAATCAAATTCTGTCATTTTTCTTACTTTTGCCATATATTTTAGAATTTTAAGCCCCCTATTATAGTATTCAGGTGTATTCAGAGGCTTTTTAAAACAAATATGGATATAATCGGTGTGGAAATAGTTTTTATTTGTTTTGGGGGGGTGTTTTGGGGGTTTTTTGGATTGTTTTTACTTTTTTTCCCCCCTCCTTTTCTTTTGTGCATTTCTGCCATATCCCAAGCAAGACTTTTGGTGAGGAAGTTACATGGTGTTCCTCTGCATTGTGCCCATGGCTTTGGCTGTGTTAAATGGCAGGTACAAGTGGTAAGGGGAAAAAACAGCAACAGGGGAACTTGGCAAAGTTTTTTTTTTTCTTCAGACTTACAACTCCCACAGTTCTTCAGCCAGGAAGGCCACTTGCCATGTTGACTGGACTATTATAAGAAATGTAGTCCAAAAAGTAACTTTCCTGTGCTCTGGAATGCAGTTGGAGAATGTGCAGGCATCTCTGCTAAAGGCTTAGTTGAGCCTTTGGTTGGGTTTTTAGTGGATAGATGATAAACAACCACGCTCCCCAGTTTCCTTCCTTCTAGCAGACCCATGCCCATTGTTCTACCCATGCTTATGTTCCATTCCTCCTCCCACCCAGTGTTCTATAAATATATTAATTTTTCCTCGAGAGTAGCTTCCAAAACAAACTGGGACAAGCATTCAGCTCTTTGCAAAGGAAAACACACAACTGCAGGAAAACATGGACAGTAACCCAGCTGCAATTCAGTGCCTTATCACCTTGAGAAAGCTGATAAATGAAGGTGAACATCTCAGGAACAAACTGGAGATGGGAGATCCAGTAATGGATTATACCTGACTCCTACTTTGCTTCGCTTTTCTCTCTCAGCAGATTATAGCAATTTGGAAGAGAGAAAACTGGCATGGAGAGAGTTTTAACTTTCTCTCTTTAGCCCCCTAACCTAGACCCAGTTCAAATTAGAGCCCTTTATCTTGCACTATTCGAAAAACAAAAAAACTAGAAGATGCTGACAGGTAACAACCACATCCAGTTTTGCTCTAATAGGTTTTTAATGCCTTTTGTCAAGAACTGGACACAACACTGGACTTCTCATAGGTCCAATTTGTTGTTGTTAACACATGCTACTTTCTAAGCAACACAGGATACACAACCTGTATGTTCTCCTTGATCCAGATATGTAACTCTGAAAGCCTGCCTATTTTCCCATCAATTATCAAAATGTGTATGTATAGCAGGATAGGAAACTATGTATTTTAGACCTGAAATTTTATTTATTTGTTTCGAGAGAGAGCATATATTCTCACAAGGTTCCAGGAACTAATAATCAGGAAAAGGAACTGATTATCAGTCTAAAACTGATAACCAAGAAGAGTTGGGGAGACAATATTAGCATGAACATCAATGAATCAACAGATGGCAGCTCTTTCTACAGTGGTCTAGGGACCAAAGAGTTGAGAGAGCTTGAATTCTCTTAATTAATTCTGTTCCGCTACCTGTATGAACTCTTGATGGCTGAAGAGAGAGAGTTTACAGGGCTTGAGAACACAGGATTCAAGAGGGGTGTGGGCAAAACTTCCTATTGTCCTGCAGCCTAAGAAGGCCACCAGAGACAGAAAACAGTCCAAAGACGGAAAAGAAGGGAGGGAAGGGATGCAAATACACTGAGTCCTTTCATATGTTCAAGGATTTGGGCATAACAAAAGAGCTGTTGTGTGATTTGCTTGTTGTAGCACTGGCCGATTCTTGCCTGGCACAAGGAAGAGTTCATCTTGCAGCGACACACACGTTTTAACAGCTGCCATCAGACTGTAAAAGCCCAAAGACACAGAACAGGGAGGTGAAAAGCACCCTTGTGAATGTGGAAGTGGAAGACAGGAAAGGAGAAGGTCCTTGCAGTGCATTAGTTCATTTCTGGTCTTTTCTCTCTGACTGTGATTCTCTTTTGGTTCAGAGTCTTTTCAGTACTGTGCTATGTCACAAGTTACAAGAAATCACAATTTAATTTAATTTGACCTGCATGGGCACCATTTCCCACTTAAGCGCAACCGTACTTTAGCAAAGGAAGTCCTTCCATTCCATGCTATGCCATTTGTACACTTTGTTCTCTGCTGGCTAGGCCAGAGGTAGCCAATTGTGTAGGGAGCATGAGCCAAACACCTCTCACTCCTGGCTTTAGTATTCAGTTGAAACAGACATTTTTTCATCATTTTGAGAGTCTAGGGCAGAGGTGTAACTGGATGGGGGACAAAATGAGGGCATGGCCCCACAAGTAAGAATGTTGCCCCCCCCCCATGAAATTTTCCTTCAGCTCCCCAAGTTTCTCATATTGCAGTAACTTAAAACCTCTGTTGAGCATTTAGAAATACAAATTAGGCATTCAAAGATGGCTAAATTAAGTATTGAAAAGAGCAACCAAGCTTTATGAGGAATAACAGAGGAGCTGGGTGTGTTTAGTCTGGAAAAGAGAAGACAGGCGACAAGACAAGCATCCCTAAATATCTGAAGGGATGTCATGTAGAAGATGGAGCAAGCTTGTTTTCTGCGGCCTCAGAAACCAGAACAGAAAGCAGTGGATTCTCTCAGGAGTACTTTAGCTGTATATTCCTGCATGGCAGAAGGTTGGACTTGATGACCCTTGTGGTCACTTCCCACTCTAAGATTCAATGATTCTACGAAAGGAAGGGGGCAGACAAACTGACCAATGCAATGCGAGCAAAGCAAATAGAAGAGTTCTAGGTGTGAAGGATTTTCAAGACCTCACTCTCTGCAATGCTAAAAATTGAAGACTGGAGGAAAATTTCATGGGGGGGAGCAGAACTCATATTTGAGGGGGAAACCTTCTCTCCCCCCCCCCATAGTCACACCTCTGGATTGGGGGAGCAGTGGAGGGGTACGGCAATTCAAGGCACCATATTTTTGTGGCAGCTTGGGTTTGGGCGGAGGGGGGCAGATTTTGACTGAAAAAAACTGGTAAAAAAAACAATAAAAATAAAAATTAGGAGTCTCCTGGGGGGGCTGCAGAGGCCACAAAATTGGGGCCCAGTAGTTAGAGGCCAGATTTTCCCCATCCCCAGTTTTAGTTGATTCACTAGGATTTCCAGTAGAAATCTTTCCCAGCCTTGCTGGAAATGCTGGGTATCAGATGAGAATTTTTGCATGTAAAGTATGTGATCATGTAAAGTATGTGATCAACTATTATTCATGGCCACAGCCTCCTGTCTAGTCATTTTTTAAAAAAAATATAGAAGAAATGCCGACAGGAAAGAACCTGCACTTTGAACTTGGTTTATACCTGGCCTCGCCCTATTTCCCTGGAAGAGTAAAAGTTACAGAAGGAGCTAAATGATTGATGCATATTCATGCTCTTTGATCTTTCCTTCAATGTTTGGTCCAGTGTGGTCAAGTTGTAACTTTCAAACTTTTTTCACTATCCTGAAAAGAATAAAAATGAAAATAGGATGAAAATGCAATGATTAGCAGCCTGAAATAGAAAAGACTCACTAAAGCAATAGAAACTTGGTAATTCAACGCTTGTGTAAGTTCCATTATTCAGTGGGTTTACTACAGTTGTAAGTGACACTGCACTTCAGGGCCTAATTGTTTAAGGATTCCAGCTTCAAGTAAGAGAAACTTTACTGTTAATTTACATTTTAGAAAGGCTCTTTTGAATCTTAAAATAATCTATTTCTACACTCAAGAGAGCTATAGAATGATAGAATTGGACAGGACTGCAAAGATTGTTTAATCCAACCGCCTGCACTGAGGAATATACAATTAAAGTACTCTCAAACAATGGCTTTCAACCTCTGTTTAAAGACCTCCAAAGAGGCCATCACTCATTAGAGGCAGTCTGTTCAAGTGTCCATCAGCTGTTATAGTCAAGAGGCTCTTCCCAATATTTGCGTGGAACCTCTTGTCTTGCAGTTCGAATCCATTGTTTGCATTCTAATCTCTGGAGCAGCAGAACACAAATCCTGCTCTATCTTCTACATGATACCCCCTTTATGTATTTAAATATAGCTGTCATATCACCTCTCCATCTTCACTTTTCCAGCCTAAACATACTTAGCTCCCAGCAAGTTTTGCTGCATCCAATTGCATGTGCTTTGGTGTGTTTCTCACATTGGTGATTCACACACATCTGACCATGCATAATGTGCAAATTACCATGGTACTTTCTAGCCCTAAATTTCCCTATAGAAAATTTATCAGTATGCCGGTTCTTGGATGTGTGCTGGGCTGAAGGATTTCACATAAAAACCTTTATTTGCTTGTCCTGAGACAATAACAGTTCTACAGTTCTCTATGGAATATGAATCAAAATATAAAATGATAATAGTAGTAGTAATAATAATAATGCTCCTAACATGTAACACTGTTTATTTGTGAAACTTGAATCTATCTGAGAGTTGCCTTGCTGAATCCTCACCTGGAATTTTTCATGCAAGCCCATTTACATCACTGTGATCAAAAATGGCACTCTTAATTAGGACGAGCTTGATGATTTATTAAATTTTTTCCATTTCCTACAGCGGCACTAAATGAAAAGGGTTTGATCAGAATTAGTAGCAAGTGTCTCTTGCAGCCATTCACTCCTCAAAGTTCACTTCTTGTCATTATTCTGTCTAGACTGGAGAAGGTTAAGGGTCAAAAGCTGTACATTCAATTAGAAGGGTAATATTACCTAGTCAAAGTAAATGCTGGATATGTAAAAAGAAATTTTAGTATTCATTTTAACTTTCAAGAGGTATATCTGTGCTAGTTGTGAGCAATTTCTAATACCAACTTTGAGAGTCTTCTTCTTAAGTGGGCATTTGGAACAATCCTACAGCCTGAAAGAAAACACAATAACATCAACAGTCAAAACATTCCTGAGTTGCAATTGACTTCCTTATTAAACTCCTCATATCTTCCTCCTTTTGTATTCAGAGGCTTGTAGGCAATTTGGACTTTGAAGTATATTGTCTGATTTGTAACTGTGGAATAGCTGAGATCATTCTTACAGCAGCTGAAGTGGTTTCTGTGACAAATGGAGCAGTTCTCCCCATCACAGCAACCAAGGATGTGACTCATGACACATCAAAAATCTATGTAGTTCTACTTAGAAGTAAATCCTGCTGAATTCAGTGGCACTCACTGCCAGATTAGTGTGTTAGGACTACAACCTAAATTATGGAAATTTGCATCTGATCGCTTCTTTCATTGCTGATCATGTTATTTAGCATCCATCAAAATAGAAATACCCAAGGGCAGCAAAGAAGGGTATACAAGTGGATGAGTTCTGTGCCAAAATCCCTCACCAACAGCCCATTGTGTCCTATTCAGGAAAAAGTAGGATATAAATCACTTTGAGTCATATTCAGGAGAAAAGTAGGATAGAAATCCAATAAAATCAATTTCTCAGTCAAATCAAACCAATATATAAATTGTGGCTGAGCCATCCACGCATGAGTCCCCTTGTTCCCTATTCTGAACTAGCAGGACTTTTCATGAAGACTGGCATAAATGATTCCATATAGTTTCAGGTAATAAAACCACACACCCAGAATTGGGGTGGGTGGGCTCTCCATTTACTTTCTTGAGGCCCATGTGCACCTGTCAACTTATGGAAACTTATGGAAAGCCCATAAATTTTATAGGGCATTTTTAGGCAAGGATTACTTGGAGGTGCTTTTGTCAGTTCTTTCTTCTGAAATGTACCCTACAGCACTTGATATTCATTGGTGGTTGCCCCTCAAAATACTAACCAGAGCTGACCCTGCTTAGCTTCCAAGAACAGACAGGATCTGGAGCCTTTAGGAGAAGTTAAAATGTTCGTAGTTGAGCTAAAGCTGGAGAAGGTCCCAGGACACGAGTCTCCTAGAACTTATCAGAAACAGTATAGATTGGTAGTCTCCAATGACAGCAGCCCTTTTTACATTTATTGATCAGACAATACTGATGCCCAGTGGTTGGGACCTAGCTATTATTATTCTAATACTCAAAAAGGGAGTAAATAATGTTCCTTCTAACTACAGCCCAATCAGTTTGCATAATGTGGTAAGTAAACTTTCGGCCAGACTTTTGTATTGGAAACTCTGGGATTGGCTTGATTAGGAGAACATCTTGTAGGAACAATAAGCATTTTTCAGGGCAGGCCATTCCGCTATCCACCAATGTCCGATTCTATACCATCTGATTGAAAATACAATGTCAGGTGTCCTGGAGTGCTTTACGTAGCTTTTGTCAACATTAAATCAGCTATTGAAGGCATTCTGCAGCAAAGACTCTGGGTAAAACTAAAGGCTTCTTTCCTGGGTTATAACATACTCATAGAATATTTCAAATATTATATGGCTCACAGCTGTGCATATACCAAAACTTTAACCTCCTGAAAGCAGTAAGATCTAAATTCCTGATAGATATCTTTGGTGTTTCATGTGGCATTTCCAGTGCCTTACCTAGAGTGGAAGCTGGCATGGTCCCTCTAGAACAGTGTTTTCCAAACTCTGGTCTTTCAGGTGTTTTTTTTTAAATATATATATATATATATATATATATATATATATATATATATATAAAACAAACAAAGCTTGCATTCATAGATCTTACACAAAATCAATTCCTCTTTTAAATAACATTATTCGTACACTCTTGCCTTATCCTTTCATCCTGACTTCCCCCCGAATAAGAGATATTAAAATTCCCGAATAGTATTTCAATTGTCTGTAGTCAAATAGTTTCAGGTGTTTTGAACTTCAGTTCTCCAGAATCAACTGATTATTGGCCAAGGTAGCTGGGATTTTTGAGAGTTGAAGTCCAAATCACCAGGAGGACTAGAGTTTGAGAATTACTGCTCTAGAAGTAGGTACCTAATTTCATGTAACTAGTTTTTGGTTCAGACTAAATTTCAACCAACTTAGACTAACTATGATGACCTTCATGGATAATTTCAACTCCAACTGGGCAAGAGCTGTTGAGGAGACTGTATAGCAATATAGAATTTTCCCTTCAGCTCTGCCACAGTTGTGAGTCTCCAGAGCCAAAGAGATAACCAAACAAAGAACTGGGGATCTAGTTCTCCAGGAAGGTGCTGGGTAGCATTCTGAGCTATGCAGCAGCTGGGAATTAAAATTAAAATTTTGTCCCTCCCAATTATCTTTATGCCTTAGACATCCCCAAATATCACTGAGCCTTTACCTTGGCTCAGTTTTAGTGTCTTACCATCAGTCTTCTTAGAGGGGAAATACTAACACATCATTGCTCCCAATGTGTCTGCTTGTACCAATCAGGCATGGCTGAAACAGTTGAACATGTTTCTCCGCTATCTATACTTCAAGGACATATGTGTTTCCCATATTACCCAATTTTAGCAGCTTTTTCTGGGCAGGTCCAATCATTTTTCTTCTACCCTTTTTTTAGATTCTATTAACAAAATTACTCTTAAGGTGTCAAAATGTGGTGTTTTAGCTTCTACTACTACGAACAAACCGATTAAACCCTCTTAGTATATTATCAGTAGTAGCAGACTGCTAGGTTCTTTATGGAAGACACTTACATTTCTGTCATTCCATATGCATATGTTGTAATTTTGTTGAAGCTGTAATCTGTACCTGTTCATTTAGTACACGTTTATTTTCTAACTGTAAATGTGTATATGTGTTACAGTGTCCTGTAATGTAGCTAATACAGTCCAGAATCAGACACATGTTCATCCACACACGTCCTGTCGTTATGGAAAACTATTTCAACATACACTTGTTCTTAATATGATTTGTCCATCCAAATGGCCTGCCTTCTGCTCACTTTTCACATTTCAGCTTTTGTTTTAGTGGGTCAAAACAATCTGTAGAAGAAATCACTGTGCAGTTTTAACAGTCAAGCTGTATACAAACAATGGATGTTCAAGACATATGTACAGAGATCACAGCAAGATAGAGATTTTGTTTTGCTCTATACCCTGATAACAGTTTTGTACTGCTTTCAGGGCTCTGGGAAAAGTCAGCCTGTTCCCAGTTGGTGGCTTGCGCAAAACTGCCTATGCACTTTTATCAGATGAGCACCATGCCCAACAGTGTTGCATGAGGAGCACTATAGATAAATACAAGTACAGGTGTATTGTAGAGATAGAGAACCTTCATTCCTTAATGATCTACCGTTCCCATAATGCTTTACCATCTACTAGGGCTGATGGGGATCAAGTTCAACAACATCTGGAGGTCCACAGGTTCCCTAACTCTGTAATGTCCAGTCGTTCTACAGAGAGAGCCTAGAAAATAGATGTGTCGTAGTCAAACTAGATATGAAGAAGAACATGCATGGCCTCCAATTAACTAACTTCCCATCCACAATGAGATTTTCTCAGAGATGGGTACCTCAGCAAAGTTTGTTTTTATCTTCCAATGACCAATCACAAAGCAATGCACACTAAATGCAAGATACGTAAGTGAAGAAGAGTATGTGCTATGACAAACAGATGTTTCTCACCACTTGAGGGAACACATCTCTTAAATATGTGCTAAATGCACCGTCCAGTCTGACCACGAACTGAACAACCCAGATGCAGCTGGCCTCGTTCAGAGCAGGGCAGTGTTCTCCCATGCCACATTACAGGCTGGTTTCTAGACTGACAGAGTAGACTGGGAGAGTGACGTTTGAACCACCACTGTAATTAATAGTTGACTACAGTTGGAACAACATGAGGTGAATGTCATAGAAAGGATATAAATATTATCTTTCAAGGCAATTTTACAGAGAGCCATTGTCCTCAAGGAATTACAGTTAAGACTGAGAGATTGTTACACCACAGACTTAAACTCGCAACAGTTCTGTTGTTTGGCAGCACTAATATTTATTCAGTGATTCTGATCACTTCCTCTGAAGCCACTTATGCACACAAACTTTGTGCAATTTGGCATATGTCCAACCAATATAAACAACAAAAGAAGGCTCCTTCTCTCCTTCAGCAGTTATTTCCTCCTTTTCCTCTGAAAAATCTCAGTTAATTTCTTTGCATTTTTAAGGACATGAGATGGGAAATGGCTGTTGTGCTTACACGTGTGAAAGTACTGCATCCCACAAGACAAAAATGCCCTGCACTTACTTAGCGTCCTCTGCCATATCCCATCTTGGCTGTCTTCCTCCTATATGCCTGTGCCAGCTGCAAATACTTCTCCCTCATCCAGCAGCAGAGAAATCCTCCAAGGTGACACATGGTATGCAGACTGCACTGGCTTTCTGCACTGGTGTAAGCAAAATTTGGAATGCAGTCTTAAGGCTTAAAACCAATGGCTCTCAAACTGTGGGGTGGGCCCCTTGGTGGGGCGTCATAGTTGCTCAAGGGGAGTACAGTAATTTTGGGGAAAAAATTAATTTGTTATAGTTGGCCCCGGCTAACTCACTGAGCGGGGGGGGGGGGGCGGGGATGGGGGGGAGCAAGAGGAAGGAGGGAAACCTAAGAAAAGGCGAGGGTGGCAGATCCATTGGTTGTCCCACAGCCTGCTCCAGATTTCTAGTGTCCAACTCTGCAATCATGAGGGGACTATTCTTGTTTCCTTCCTCCCCCCCCCCCCAATGCTTCACAAGCACACATGTTGGAGAAATAAAAGGAGCCCTTAGGAATGCCTGTAAGAATAGCTGTATTTGCCATTCTCTCGCCTCTTTCCTCCCCCCCATCACCCACCGCATGCAGAGCTTCCTTCCTTCCACAACGCAGTGCAGGCTATGCAATCACAGCCATACTCAGGGGCACAACATCTATGTGCCACCTCCTTGTATGGAACAGAAGGAGTTGAAGGAAGAAGGGGGGAAATGAGAAAGTCAGTATAAGGCAGAGATGGCGGGGATCCCGCTTTGGACAGTTCTTTGTTTTCCCTCCTTTTAGGGAACAGAGTTATTGAGTTCCATGTGTACAAATCCCTTTTTGGACAGACCTTCGTATCTGCGAAGCAGAATTGTTGACTTCCATAGGCACAAGTCTCTGTTTGGACAGCCCTTTGTGATCCCCTGCTTCCAGGAGCAGAGTTATTGACTTCCATGTGCACAGATCTCTTCTGGGACAGTCTGTTGTGACCCCACACTTCCAGGGATAGTGTTGAGTTAGGTATTGAATTCTAATTTGAACGATGTTATTTCCTTAGACATTGCTAAAATATGAATATACATAAATGCATTAATGAAGATACACACACTAAACATACATAATATTTTTATTCATATATAGCATCAAGTGGGTGGGTGGGGGTGTCCCCAATGTCTACATGCTGAAGTAAAGGCGGTCACAGGGATAAAAAGTTTGAGAACCACTGGCTTAAACCACCAGTGGGCAATATGAGAGGCTAGCAAGCCACATCAGCTCCCCAGGAGATTTTGGAAGCCTGTACGCCTCCCCGCAAAATAAAAATGTTGCCCCCAAATGGTCTCTAGGTGGTATGAGGACATTTTAAACATGTTTTTGGCTCCTTGAGCCGTTTTAGGCCCAGGAAAGGGCCCCTTTCCTTTATTTTTTGCAACAGGAAGTGATTAGAAGTCACTTCCTATTTACGGCTTAGTTTTAGATTTTTTAAAAGAAAAGTCAGGGGAGGGACAAAAACTGCCCAAGGTGAGCCACAGGTGGTCCATGGGCCACTCTTTGACTATTCCTTACTTAAGCCAACTGCTCTGGGAAATCTGGCTAACAAGGTGCGTGTCTGGTACAACTGGTAGAATCCTTCTGAAGCACTGCTAGCTTTTCAAAAACAGATTAATAAAAATGTGTTTTAAAGAAACTAGACACGGGGGTCCTCCAGATGGGACAAAAGTATCCAGATGTCCTGGTACTTCTGTAATATTTCTGTTGCCCTGGCCTATTTTTTGACAATTCCTCACACCAGCTGCAACACTTTATTCCCACCCTTGAGTGGGTTCCGTTTTAATTCCAAGCTGTATCAGAACATGATGATATTCTCCTCATTTCTTCCTTTTCTCTTTTTTTAGTTATTTCTTTCTTTCTTTTTTTTTTTTAGAGCTATAGTGATGTACCACCTCAAGCAAAATGACACTTGCACTTTTTTAATTCAGAAAGGAAAAAATTTCCCATGAAACCATAGGATCACATTAGTTTTAAAAACTTATGGAGAAACCATAGCACAGATTCAAGAAATCACTACACATAGCACTTTAAAAAAAATGTAAGGAGTAGACAGGGAGGCAAAAACTATCACAGTCCAGCAAAAGGGAAGGAGTAATATCACAAGAACTCTTGCTTCTTTAGCCAAATCTGGAAGTGGCCACTATCAGTCATAAGGTATCCAAAATCCTCCTCCAAAGAACTTTTGGGCCATAAGGTGAGCTCCGAAAGTTTCTTTATAAAAGTACTGCGGTTCATTCCCATTGCTCCTTAAAGCGTTTGGCGAACACTCCACTGTCATTACTATTAATTATGACAATGCTGGTAAACTAATTTGTCCCATTGCTTCTTGCTATGTCTGTTACTTTTTATTACTTTTTTTGATAGAATAAAATTAGAAATGAGAATAAAATGGCATTAAACTTGAAAAATTCGTGCCAGAATGCCTTTTAAAATTCGTATAAAAAGAAGCTTTTAGAAGTAGTTAAATGGTTACTCGTTACAATGATAAAATAACTTTGGTCTTGGTCTCTGTATTACTTTTCAAAAATAACCTTAGTGCACGCCTGTTACCCAAGCAGCATCCTATGGAATCCTGGGGTTTGCAGTTTAGGGAGGGGCCTTTGAAGCATCCGTAGGATGTTGAAAGTGGATAGCACTGTAACAGTCTAGTGCAGAAATGGTCGTAGTTTTGCGCCAAGCACCATATATAGCCACTTCTCTTTACAGTGAACCTGGATTCTTCTAGGCATTACAAACAGTAGAGTAGTAAGAACAGGGCTTGCAGCGTCAAAATCCAGAGACTTTCTAATTAAGAGGGATGATGTCATTGTCTGCCCCCCCCCCCCGACGCACACACCCTCACACACACACCTGGTCTTCTGTATTGACTCTGAGTTTACCTGCAATCCACATAGCAACTGAAGAGGAAATGAATGTTGGCAGCAACAGTGTATTGCTGAGAACTATCCTTGTTGAACTTCAAAATGTGTGTGGTGCAGGATGACCTTGAATGGGCAACAAAGACCTATGTTACAGAACCCCTGCTCCTGGTAATGATCAAAACTGCATGAAACGGGGTTTTATATACAGCCCAACACAGCAGCCTGCATGTTTGAACTGCCCCTGAGCTAGCACTATAGAGACTGTCACGATGAGGGCCTGTGCTTCAACATTTACTACCACACCACTGTTCATAAATGAGATGACAAACATGCTCACTAGCAAATGAAATGTTGTCTGACCTCATTTCCGGACTAGACCGTTATAGCGCTATTATTCCACTTTCAACATCCTATGGAATCCTGGGGTTTGCAGTTTAGGGAGGGGCTGATGGGCAGAAATGCCTTTCCTCTTTCTTACTTCTTGTATCAAGTGAGCCTTTAAAGCAAACAAGCAACAAAATTAGAACTCTGCATGAACCCTCATATATTTATCTGCTTATCTCCTTGTTTATAAAAAAAACCACCTGAGGCAGAGAGGATATCAATTCAAAAGTGGGAAATGGCTTGGAGAATGGGGGGGCGCGTGGGTTATTTCTTGGTGATTTCAGAGGGAGGGGCTGCCAGCCAGTGCCTTGCCGAAGTGATATCTGACTCAAAGCAAAGCAAGCAGCAACCCTCCATACAGCACTTGTGGTAATGGACTTGCTTTGCCCAGTCCTTGGTTCAGTCTCCTATTTTTAAATAAAAATAAGATATGGGGGTGGGAAACCAGAAATCTTCTGTTTCACACACCAAGAAGGATAATTCATCTTGATATTTATTAAACCCTCATATTCTCAAAACAGTGGCTATTTAATGGTTTCTCAGGGTTGTATCACAAATGAGCTCATTACATGTTGGGCAACCAGCCGCATTAAGTAAGTCTTTGTTGGTACAGATAGGAACCAGGCAGTGGGAGAGAATCCACCTGACACAGATTGGCAAAGAAATAAATAAGGGCAGAGAAGACATTTCAGGAATCATCAAAGGATGCTAGAAATTCACACTCTTTTTACCATCACTCATCCTGTGCTCCCACACACACAAATGAATAAAAAAATCCTTATAAGTTATAGCATTTGATAGCAAATGGATTAGAAATACTGCATGTACTTCAGTATAGGTTTGGAAAATGGAGCTGACTGAATTGTTTTGATTTCCAGACTGTTCCCACAGATAGCTGCAGTCAATAGATACAAACGTCTCTCCCCAAACTGCAAAATACATGGATTGCAAGAACATGGGCGAAAGGGGTACATTTCTAACAGGTGCTAGTTGCGAATAATTTCACTATCAGTAGCATCACTGCTCTAAGACTACACTATCCTCTCAGAGTGGAAACTTAATTAACATTGTGGTTGTCTAATCCACAGTTTCCCTGTATACAATACTTACACGGCTCTCAAGACGTACCATGTTAATTACAGAACAGTCTTGCTGAGCTGCAAAAATTGTAATTATAAGTTCTGTCTCGCATTCCATACCTGTCCAAAATGTAGGGGAACTTTTCAGTCTCATCGTGTTCAATGCAGGCCAGTTTCATTTTCCCCTTGATATCAGTGAGACAAAAATACTTAACTTTTGCTGCTCTTTGCTTTATGTACTGCTTTATGGGTGAACTGGGAGACCATCAGAATAAAATATGCATAGCTAGCCTTTTACATCTAACGGCCACCACACAGCAGAGCTAGGAGTATTTACTTGGAAGTTGGCCCAAATGATGCTTCTGTTAGTAAACATCTGTAAGAATGACACTGGAGGATCATAATTGGACTAACTATTCTCTCAGTAATTACCTTCCTCAAAGAGCTGTAGTGAGGACAAAATAATGACAAGAAAACCCTAGAATAGGGTTGCCATAAATCGGGAGTCAACTTGAAGGTGTGTAATAACAATAAGCACTATAACTGTGTAGTATGAAAAGGCCCAAAGTTTTCAAAACTTGCTACACACACACACACACCACAAACGCTCTGTAACAACACAGGTATGACAGTCAAAAAAGAGTAACCCTGCAGACTTGAATTCAAGAATGTATATGGACAAAAATTTTCTGATTTGGAATGGTTTCCAAATGGCAAGGTTCTGTATTATCAAATAAACATTGCCAGGATGTGTGCCGTAACAAACAAGACCTCTTGTCTTTATGGCTCCAGCGTCTAACAGCCAGATTTACCCCACTGAGTTTCAGTAGATGCGAAGACTGATGTTTCGTTAATAGCAAGGCCTGCAAGAGTATGAGCCTGTTATTCAAAAGCTTGCTGAGGCCCCTCAAACCAAAACTTCTCTGATGTAAGCCGGCTGTTTTCCGCAGCCCCACCCAATATTCTTTGTTGGTTGGTGCCATTCTGGAAATTATTAGTACAATAGGAAATGGTTGACAGGAGGAGCTTGTTTTAAGTTTACCTTGTTTTTCTTCTCCCTTTCGCATTACTCCACTAAGCCCTAGATTCAGGAAAAGGAGGTACTTATTTTGGCTGTGAGTCATTGTATTCTAAAAGATACAAGCTTTGAATCAGCAAGATGTACAGGCCAGCTTGGTGTGTACATAACGGAAGCCTCTCAACTTTATGTACGCTGGGGTTTTCTTTCTTCATGGAATAGGCACTTGGAGTGGAGACTGAAACTACTGTATTAAAAATACTTACTTGGCAGGGGAGACACCATGATCATGAAACTACTGTATTAAAAATGCTGAACGTATTCAGATAAGCCTTTTCTGCGACCATGAGAAGTATAAACTATGTTTGCTGCTCCTTGTTTGTGCAAGTTACACTTTCCTGTCTTCACTCAGGTGTCCTAATTATATTAGTGCTAATAAGATAATATTTGTAAAATGATTGCTAAATCCAGCCAAAAATAGTCTTCCAATTTTCCTACAAGTTACAGTGTGCAAAATAAACTTTGGTAAACATGGCGTGCTGAGATCTGTTTCTTGTCTAAACAAAACAAAACAAAACAAAACCCTGCAATAAGCTTTGCAAATCTTGAGCAGCTGGACTGAAGCAGAGTTTTCTTTAATTAAATGCTGATTCCGTTGTGTGTTTTAAACTTTAAAACACACAATGGAATCAGCGTTTAAGTTGATATAATCAGCAGGACCAGATAGCAACACTTTTCTTATATTGTGTATCTTCTTGTACGCAGAAGATTTGTGAGATCCCGCTTGTGGATTAAAATTCCAGGCTCGCAAAAATTTTTTTGATAAGTATGAATTCAGTCTACCTCTTTCCCCTGATGAGAACAACAACACACACACACCTCTCAGGTATTTCCCAGATAATATGCAGGACCAAGCAACTACAGAGTGTATTCAAATCAGCAAACGTTATCAGTGAGGAAGAATACACAAGTAAGGAAAACCAACTGAGAAGAGCAAGACTGAGACCATTTCTGCACTAGAGACCATTAGTGCATTATACTGCTATACTGGTGGCATCGCCATTCACGCAATGCCATCGAGTAAGGGACGCTCTTCTCTGCGCTCTTCCCCTTAAGTGGGTGGGTAGCAGTATTGCCACTGGCGTTCCTTCCGCATTACAGCGGAGCTGTACTAATGCAGCAATGTTGTAACAGCATGAAATACCAGTATACAGTTGTACTTTTGCCCTGTACTGTTTAAAAATGTATTTAAAAAATAACACGTTTTGAGTCAAAGGAGACATTTAAAATAAACAAGGAGAGGTGATAGAAAGTTACCATACCATGGGAGTCACTGAGAGAGGAATGAGCTGGGCACGCCCACAGCCCGCCCATTGCTCGATCTGCCATAACAGGAAGCACTATCAAGCGCAGTAACAGTACTACACTACAACGGCTGATGGGATTGAAGTGTTACCCCGACTTCTGGGGGTCCCGTGGGGGACACCTTGATTTGCTTCAAGTTATAAAGGTTGGGGAAATTAGCGGAGCACTGGCAATAGCAAAATGAGGGGCAGGGTAACCCAGCAAGATCTTTTACCCAACTCTACGGGGTCAAGCCAGGCAAAAAGACAAATGTACCAATAAATGAGTTTTATTAAAAGAACATTTTCTCACACACCAACACACTCCCTCCCTCACGCACACAAGGCCATTGAGAAGGAAAAAAGGTGAAAATTGATAGGAGGTATAGCAAAAGAGAGTGTGGAGGCGGTGATACTGCGCCTATCCTGAAGTCTTCCATCCAGGAAGCGGCAAGAAGAACGGAGCTCAGCGAAGAAACAACCGAGGGGATCACTCAACTGACAGATTGCCAGTCTGCTAGCATGGTGGGGAGTTCTCCAAAGAGACCCTCAAAAACTGGGACTACTTATAGGGCAGAACGTACCTCAAGGGCAGGCCCTCTCCCAGGAAGAACAATGGCCAAAACAAAGGAAGAAATGTCAGAAAATGGCTACTTGGTAGTTTGCATGATTGGTTTATGCGGATGGACCTTGCCGTGTAGGACTTTTCTAAAGTCGGAGTTACTCAACCTGGGGAAAACCCAATAATCCGCTCAGGCTGGCTGAAAACCTTTTGTCTACGTGGACGTGTTTAGCCTGAGGTCCCCTAGAGGAACATGACGGGGGTTTTTCCTGGCCTAACCTATTTTCAGTCATTCGACCTTTTTGTCCACGTACCCATTCAGGCAACCTCTCTGGCATGGCGGGCATATTTGATATCAAATTTATAGTCCTTGGGATGGGGTATGCCAGTGGGGTAACAGAAGCGCTATAGGAGGCTCTTAATGGATTTTTTATGGAAATGGAATATAGCAATTTGGCAATGCTCACGGGGACGGGGCGGCAACAGAGGTGCATCCTGGGAGGCACTTTTTTGGGGGTGGCGTTGCTCCTTGTCTGCCCCTCCGTGCGTCGTCACCCTGCGCATGCACGCTGTTGCCCTGGCCCCGCTCACATGTGCCATCACCCTGCCCACGTGCACCATAGCCACACCCATGCATGCTGTTACCCCACCCACATGTGTCGTCGCCCCACCCATCCTGGCTGCCTCTCCTCCCCCACTGGTGGCAAGCTCTGCCACTGGTGATGCTTGAGGACAGGATAGTAGCTGGATAGTGATGATGTCATGTGGAAGCACAGCTCCTGGGCCGGTAACAACCCCTTGCTATAGCGTTATAGCAACACTGTGCGGAAATGGCAAGCAAAAATTTAGCAAGAAAGCGAGAATTTAGCTATTATGGACTATGGAGAGAAGCCTGTATGTACGTGATCAATGGTCCATGGAAATCCCAGACCCCAGCCCATAAGAGGAGAGAGAGCTAAGCAGGATTTCCAGTGTTTTCCATAGCTTTTCACAGAGCTTTAAAGTAACTAGTTACAAATAATTTTTCTCAGGGTTCATAGGATAATAAATTATGCAAAGGAAGCAAAGTATAGGAAAGCCACATTTTTGCGGGGGTGTGAGGATAAGATAATTTTCATTTATTTATTTTTTTGACTGTAAATGATAGATAATTCTGCAGATACCTCTGCTTGTTGATTCAAACTTGTTACGGAATTTCGTGGTGTTTCAGCCCCATTTCCTTGCTGTCCTTCTCTGGTCAGACTCTGGTCACTTGGGTTTGTAGTAGGGAACTATGCACTCCACACCCTCTACATACCAACAGTAATAACCCAGATATTGTTACACGTCACTCATTTCCAAGAGGTTCTGCTAATCCCTTTGAATCTAATTCAGCTTTGCTTGATTCTTGAATGCCCTTAACAATTCTAGTGAAAAATAGAGTGACAATAACAGAAAAACCCCTGCTGGCTCACATTAAAATGCCCTTTAGTCCAGCCTTCTGTTTCCACAAGTGACCTGTGGAATGCTCTTTAGAAGCCCGCAGACATGCAGGAATATAAAGAGGCCTGCTTGTTCCTAGTATCGAAGGTATTAACTGCTTCTAAACTGGAATTTGGAAATTTTTGTTTTAAAACCACAATGCCCAGAATTGTCCAACTAGCACAACCCATTGCCATGCTGACTGGGGGATTTTGAATTGCAGTCCAAAAAAGCAACTTTCCCAAACTCTGCTGGAAATACAGAAGTTCCCCTTTAGCAAGTGTAGCCAATCACCATTGATAGAGCTCTCCTCCAATATGAAATGGAGAAGAGGATGAAGGATTCTAGCAGCACATTTGAAACTAATTATTATTTTAATGTGAGCTTTCATTGATATCAGTTTCTTCAGATACAGTGAAGAAGTGGACTGATAGCCATGAAAGCTCATGCTAAAATAAACTGGTTAGTCTCCAAGGTACTCCTGGAATCCTGCATTTCTCCCCACTTTCCCCCTCCCAATTTTATCATGAAAAATACTGTAATTGCTCTCTCTTTGATATGTCTTCCAATTTATTTAATGGTTGCCTAAAGTCATATGGGTAGTAAATGTTTACATTGGTGGTGGTGGTGGTGTGTGCCTTAAAATAATCTCTGAGTTATCGTGACCCTCAGGCAAACCTATCACATTTGGGGGGAGCGCTGAGTGTGTGTAACATGACCAAGGTCACCCAGTGGGTTTCCATGGCTGAGGGGGGCATTGAACCCTAGTCTCCGTGGTTGTAGTCCAACCCTCAGACCACTATACCAAGCTGACTATCTTAGATTTCTACATTATCTAATATATAAAAGTCAAAGTTTGTTTGTCTGTGTCAGGCGAAGACCTCATATGATTGGCTGCCTAAGAAGATTCAAAGAATCTTGGGGTTTGTAGTTTAGGGAGGGGCCTTTTGAATTCTTAGCCAGAGAGCTCTTGGACCTCAGTCAACTGTGTCTGTCTTGAATAGGCTGGTTGCTATGGAGATGAGGCCTAGCAGCAAAGAGGAGGGCAGTGTATTCCTTCACGAACTCAACCTCTGTATGTTAATAACTCTGAACACGGATTGGATTGGGGAATATGAGGTAAAGTTACAGGTACTGGACAAGACAGTTTGGGGAGTTACAGACGCAGGATCTCGAATCTTTCTAACAAGTATTACCTATGAGAAAATAAAATCCCAGGCAATGCTGGGTATATACGCTAGTTGCAAATAAAGAAGTAGAGTGCTGTTACGATAAATCTTGTTTCATTCACTGAGACTCAGTTTCATTCATTACAGGAGACTCAGTGTCTCATTTCTCTTATAACTCACTCGTTTTCCTTATTGCTTCTTGCTTGCTTGCTTTCTGGGACACAAACAGATAAAACAATCTGTCAAGAAAGGTAAAGATGGAAATGCTGCATATAAAGCACACCTCAGTTAACAAAGCCTCTGACAGAGAAGCTCCTTTTTACAAAGTTTTTTTTATGCCTCCTCAGCCCCTTTTCCCCCTCACCCTCTGTCTGACTAGAAGTTTCTGGCAGCGTCACCATTAGGAGTATGGTGAATGATGGCTTCAGAAGCACAGAATTTTGCTGTTGTGTTGCAGCAGCATGTCTTTAGCAAGCAAAGCCTGAGCTGGGTAAGAGGAGGATTGTACTCTGCCCAGTCCTACTGTAGCCATATGTGAGTGGCCACATAGGCAAGTGTAGCGCACATGACCCTCCCTGGATTGGGCGGCCGTGCGAAGTTTGCATGCAAGATGCTGGGAGGCAAGAACCAAGCCAGTTCTGGTCTTTGAGGATGCAGTTTATTAAGCAAAGAAGCAACAAGAAAAACGAAAGGCGCACAAGCATACATACGCTCTGACTCCGTCGGAAAGGCAAAGCAGGCGACGGAGCAGGGTTCTCTGTTCCAACAGATTGTATAGGCTTTTCGTACGCGAGTGGCAAAACAGGCTGCCAATCCATCAACCCACCGTGCCGAAACAAGCAGGAGGGGGGCTATCCCACCTCGGACGCCAATTACGAGGTACCCATGGGCCAGGTACATGATAGGCTCGTGGCCAAATCTCGTTACTTGCCCGAAATGGCAGCGGACGGTCTCTACTCAGGCTTCGCTCTCCCCTCACCGTACCGGGTGACACGGGGAGCAAAGCACCCATCGTTAACATTCCTTGGCTATTCTCACAGGACTGCAGCATACAGGGCAGCCTGAATTAGCAGTGCAATAGCATGAGCTCACCCCCCAAATGTGTTTGTTAATGCAAAAGCAGGCTGACCTGAAATGTGTGAGTGTGCAACACAGGGCCTACCCAGAGGGCCTCGGGCCCAACAGCAAGATAAGCAGCAACTACCACCGGAATCCTTTACTGAGCGTGCAAGAACAGCAAGAGAGAGAAAAAAGGGGACAACAGATACACCTGTCTCACCAGCTGCCCCCCTAGCGTGTTAAAAAAGCATAGATCTACAAATTTGATCACCAAAGTGGAAATTTAAGAATGATGGAGGCTGGTGAAAGATCATCCCTGGATGCCTTTTGAAAGACGCTTTAAAGTGGTTTCTAGAAGGTTCAAAATGTTTCTGTTCACGTCTGTGAGATTTATTTGACCTGGTTGTTTCATTGCACATGGATATATTGAAAAGGTTTGTTGGCACATGTTGACCTGCTCTTCTCTTTTGTAGTGCAAGAACCTGTTCCTGTGCTTTCTGTGTTATTTCCACCTCTGGTATCGATTCTTCTGTTAAAGAAGTCCAGAAACAGATCTACCTTGTTAACTGAGGTTTACGAGTATTGTCTTTTTAGTTGGTGGTTCCAGAGGCCCTCCATCCGAAAGCACCCATAATTTCATTAAGAGTCAGTCTTCATTGATTGTTTGCCTGACAATCATTAAAGCAATCATTAACACAATTCCGGAATTATCCGTTTGGAATGTACATGTCAAGCTTTGCCGATGGTGACACATTTGTCTGTTGACTGTTGGATTTCAGGAAGAACAGAATGGACAAGCCACTTCAAAGGACATTGCCTGGGCTGCTTCTGTTATCATTGCTTTATAGTGTCATTCAAGCAAATACAGGTAAGTTCAATATACATTTTCAAGTTTCTTCCTCATTCACAAGGATGGCAGTTGTGTAGGCCCCCCAGTATTGTTGAACTGCAGCTTCCAACAGCTCTCACCAGCACAGGCAATGGTGAAGAACCAGTGGCAGAGCTTGGAGTGTGGGGAGGGGAGGCGGGAGGGGGACGGGGCTATGGCGCAAGGGGCATGGCCGCTGTGCGTGGGGGCGTGGCCAGGGAATGCAGGGGCATGGCTACACACCAGGACGCCCCCAAAACATTGCCGCCCAGGGCGAACCACTGCCCCATCCCTACGCGACTGTGAAGAACACTGGAAGTTACAGTGCAACAACATCTGAAGGGCTGCATGATTGCTATCTCTGTTTACAGAGCAAACATACACCATTGTTTTCAAATCACTTTGATTAGTGATTTGCTTCTTGGTGCTCTGCAAGAAAGATGGAATTATCATGGTTTCTAACTGCAAGATGAGGAGGATCTGTTCTTTCCTTTCTCAGGCGTGCTTCTACATAGTAAGAAGCCACACCTGTTTCTCATTGCTAGTTGGACAAATGTATGTAAAATAACAAAACTGTGTGCTTGATAGGTGATGCATATAGGAGGATCTGAATTTTGAATTTTTGACCTTCTCAGCCTTGATTTTATCCTGCAGTGAAGTGGTTGAAGTCCGATTCCTTTGCCGACCTGATGCCCTCTAGATGTGTTTGGATCTAGCTCCCATCATTCCCTGCAAGCATACTGGTTGGGGGTGATAGGAGTTGTGGTTCCACAGATCTGGGGAGTGTCAGGTTTGCAATGATAGTATCAGACTTTAATGTACCTCATGTCAGTACTTTCAATACAAACCAAACTGATCTCTGCAGGCAAAATTACTCCTGTACTTTGTGTTACAATTGTTGGCTTCAACTACTACTCGCTTTGAAACTTTGAGAAGGGGCTTTTTATATTGAGTGAAGGCTATTGCTGCCTTTCTGATATATCTTTCTGAGTTTGTTGTCTTCTTTGCCCCTTTGGTTATCACATCAGACTGTAAATCAATTTGACATCTGCAATGCAGCAAGGACTGAAAGCGTACAGTGTGTGAAGTGCCATGTGAATGAGAAAAGAATTAAGCCTTCTATCAGAGATGGTGAACATATAGCATTTCACAAAGAATGCCTGCAGCTCCCATCATTCATCAGTATTGTTATGCTGTCTAAGGCCATTTCCGCACAAGGTTGATACATCGTAGCAGCATTGAATTCTTACCCTCCCGCTTCTGCACATGGAACCATTTTAGCTTTGTAGTTTTCCTCATGGTTCTGCGTGTTTTCAGCTCTAGAACGGTTCACTGTGATGCAAAACTGCTGTATGTAAACACCAGAAGAACTTTGATATAAATCTCCCAAACCAGTTCTGCTTCAAATTTCACCTACATGCAGAAGTGTAGCATTGATTCATAGTGCAGAAGTGGCCGGCTATGGGCGTTCCTAGGCTATCCCTTCCGTCATTTCCGTCCTATCTCTCTCCGCCCATCAAAGGACAGGCTGCCATCATTATTCTCTTCCTGTGTTAAACGGACAACAGGAAGAGAGTAGATCTGGTAATGGACTGTTAAAACGTGTTTTTTCCACATATCAACGAACATACATTCCTACGCACAAACGTAGCAACACAGAAATGTGTTAAAAATATGTGTGTTTTTTAAAAAACAGACCAATCAGTGATGGTGGGGCAGGGTGAGGGAGGGGAATGGGAGTGGCCAGGGACTTGCTGTTGTGGATGCAGCAACCGCTGTTCTCTGCAGTAGTACAATGTAAACGGTGGGGCAGGAGGGTGCAGATAGCACAGTTTCTGAATTTCTGAATTCAGTTTCCGAATCGGAGTATAAAAACACTGCTCTTGACATGCAGTGAACCACTCCTCCCCTCTCGTGCGGAAATAGCCTAAGACTTAGGGGAGTTGCACTCCGGCTACAACTGGCAAGCCTTGTTTACCTCATCCCTAATAGAAGATCTCTTCCCATATGGCGCACCCACTTGCCTTACATTCATCCCCTCCTGTTCCTATTGCACGACTAATCTGTGTTACTATTCCAAGACAAATCTAATATGTTGTTCGTGTTTCCTAGTTAACCGCTGCACAGCTGCCAGGGCAAAAAGTTGTTCCGAGTGTATCCAAGTGAGCAAGGACTGCTCTTACTGCACTGATGAGGTGGGAACTTTTTGCAAGTTTTGCATGTGCATCTCAAAACACCGGCGCTTTGGCTTTTGTGGGCAGATGTGCACATTCTGCCCTCCCTGCGCTGAAAAACATTGTGTGCAAGATGAGCTTATTGTTCCGTATGTGCACTCCCAAGTTGTAGCTTGCTCAGAGTGCACATCTGCTCATAGCTCAGAGTGCAAAGGACTGAAAGCAAGAAATGTGAGCCTGATTCATTTTCCTGATTGCTGTTGTAAACCTAACTTGTTCCCCCCATCCCAAAAACAAAAAAGGGTGCTGTAGCACCACCATACTGGCTGCTAGGTTTAGGGTTGCCAGAGTAGAAACTGGAGGAGGCTCCTATACCTTCAATGGTTGTGTAGAAGAGGTAGTTTCAGGTGTTGCTTGTTACCTGGTTGCATGACAAGCAACACCTGAAATTCCCTCTTCTGCATAACCATGAAAGGTACAGGAGCCCTCTATTTTCACTCTGGCAAGTCTAGCTGCTGCACTCTGAGCCAGTTGACTTGATTTTTTAAAAAGTCCAAGTATACTAATGTTCTGTCTTTGGCCTGTGCTTCCCTTTTTGTCTTCTTCTTGATCTTCTTATTGCTCTTACTTGGGAGGCCTTTGGAGCTGGTGGGGGTGGAATGTGGTACAGGTAGAGGAAAGAAAGATGAATGGTTCAAAGTGGAGGAGGGAAAAGGTGCAGCCATGTGGAGGAGAGGGGAAAAAAGGGGCAGGAGTGGTGGGAGAAGGTAAGAAATGGAGCAAACAGGGTAATATGAGGTGGCAGGAGAAATTGGGGAGAGCGAGTTGGTGGGCTGGCAGAGAAGGTTGAATACTGAGGTGGGGTATGAGATGAGGAGAGTTCAGAATGGCTTAAAACAAAAATAAATATTCTGGAAATCAGTTTTTTTGGTTTCTGTGTTAGGATGGAAAATTGTGGAAATGGTTTGGGTCTCAGTGCTACTTCTGCCTTACTCATTTTCTTGGACGAGTTACTTGTCCTTTAGCCTCACTGGTTTGCCTTCTATGATGGGTTTTGGTGGCTGTCCTTGCCCAGTGCTGCAGTCATATTGTGAATAGACATAGTCCCATGACAGCCATTTCGTAATGGTACCTGCCACACTTTCAGATGTGCCCACAGGCTCCCAAAGGTTGGTGATTCTAACCTATGGCTCAAGTAACGGTAGATGTGATTTTCTAAGGGATCGTTGCATTCTGTCTCAGCCTAACACCAGGTGGGGAGCAACTACCCACAAGCAAAATGCTTTAGAGTCTAAGCATATGTTGTTGTTCATTTTCTTTACTGTAGAACTTCAAAGAGGCCCGCTGTGATTTCAAAGACAATCTAATGAGATACGGTTGCAGTGAGGGAAGCATAGTATTCATGAAAGGAGAAATGTTAACAATACAGGTGAGCGGAGAAAAGTAAGACATCCTGAGGAAGGAAATAAATCAACATTTACCAAATTTACCAAAGCAGATTCACCAAACAAAGGCTTTGACTATTTGGATAATTTGTCCAAATCACTGCTAAATCTCCTCAAGATTTTTGACTGCATATTACTGGTTTCTCCCCTGGCAGGAATTTAACATTGATACGTCTCTGAAGAAAACACAAGTGTCCCCACAGAATATAGCAATGAGGCTGAGAGCTGGTGAGGAAGCCAGTTTTAGCATGGATGTGTTTGAGCCCCTCGAATCTCCTGTGGACCTCTACATTCTCATGGATTTTTCCTATTCCATGTCTGATGACTTGGACAACCTTAAAAAAATGGGCCAGCAACTGGGTGAGAACTGAACATCAATAAGACTGAATTTAGTTAGTTAATGGTCTACAATTTCTGGGTGCAGTGGGCACAGTGTAATTAACTAGGTACCATTAGATTAGGGGACAAACCCAAGACCAGCAGGTCTATTATACATCTGATTACCAACATCTTCCCATTTTTTAAGTTACTTTGTTCTATTAGAAATGCAGCATGGAATATTAGAAGTGCATATAACCTTCACATCTGTTTTATTTCATTACCCCATTGCTTCTTCTTTGTGGTGATCACTAGTTCCATATACAACTGTAGTAGATTAACAGTTTACAAAAATCTTTTTCTGTGTACAGTCAATCAGATTGCCAGAAATAATTTCATGGTGTTAAGAAAACACGTTGCTAATTCTGTTGTAGTAGTAGCAGTAATCTGCTACAGAGTAAAGTAACAACAACAGCAGCGACAAAAACTAGCTCATCCTCCAAGGAGCTTAAGCTAAATTTGGATAGTGTATGGGAGGAAATATTGGACGAAGGGATGACTAAGGCCATTTCCGCACTACGCTGTTATTGTGCTATTATTCCACTTTCAACATCCTGTGGAATTCCAAAGAGCTCTCTGGCTGAGAATTCTAAATGCCCCTCCCTAAACTGCAAACCCCAGGATTCCATCGGATGTTGAACTACACTGTAACAGTGTAGTGCAGAAATGGTCTAAGTCAATGCGGTTGAATGCAGGACTGGATCAAGATATTTCACTGTGTGAGGCAGAGCAAGATATACCCCCAAGTCAAGGTATATAGAACCCAGAGTCAGCCAGGTTGATTTGGTACCTGAGGTTGGTAAGCTAACAAATACCTCTACTTTTGCAGTAGTTAACAATTGTTAACTAACTGCCTGACTGAGGCAACCACTTCACTTAATGCGGGACTGGCCTTGGATGAGTGCCAGTAAATGTTTATACTGGTACCTAAGTTGAACTTCAGTTGAGGATCAGGACAAAAGGGTTGGCACAGGTGTAACAGGAGAGATGGGTTTTAGAGTTCACCAGAGAAGAGGGATGTGGTACAGTACAGGTCTTATAACAGGGAATTCTGCTTCCATTTCGTTATGATTATGATCAGAGTTAGTTTCATTTTGGGGATATCACCTAAAAATGAACTCAGGTAGAACAATATGGAGAACCAGCATACTGTAGTGGTTTGAGCATTGGACTACAACCCTGGAGGCCAGGGTTCGATTTCCCACTCAGCTGTGGAAACCCACTTGGTGACCTTGGGCCTGTCAAACATTCTCAGCCTCAGAAAATCCTGTAAGATGTTCACCTTAGGATTGCCATAAGTCAGAAATGACTTGAAGGCATGCAACAACAACAACAACCAACAAATATGAATGTGGTCAAACTTAATTTTAACCTGTCTTACACACTTGTTTTGCCTAGGTAGAAATGAATTTGGAAAAGGCTGGGCTGACAAATATTTTGATTTTTCAGAGTCTGAGTGGCTACATTATGTGCCAACTGAGGAACGGTATTTAATCAGGCTCCATTGCGGAAAAGCATTTTTAGGACATAGAATTTTACCTAAGTCTGGCGCAACATCTTCAGTTACTGATTACTTACAAACAAACAAATAAATGCTTTCTCCCTTACTTCCTGCCAGCAAACTTCTTGACAGAGCTGACTGCTGACTATACTATTGGCTTTGGCAAGTTTGTGGATAAAGTTACAGCCCCACAGACAGACATGAGGCCAGCAAGGTATTTTAAAGTTGATGAATCTCACAGATATACTTAAGAATGAACGACTTAGGATCCCTAGCCTTATTTTTTTTGTTACTTTTACTGGATATATGTAAAATGTATAAACGGAGTAAGTTTTATCTAATCTACTGCTAGGATCCATGCCTGTAACCTAAATAATGCTGTCTTGTATCATTATTTTAATCTATCTGGTGTTTGTAATTTGATCTACTCATGTATGGCGTATCTGCTTTCAGTCAGTATTAATTCACTTTTAATGTTACCTGGAAAAATTGCACACCAGTTACTTACATTATTATGCAGCATTTTTGCTGTCTTATTCATGCATCTGATGAGATTGCTTGGAGGAGGAGTTCCAGTTCTGTTTTGGCTGTTGTTTCCATATATTTGCTAACCTCTAAAGATTTTAGGACTCTCTTTTTGCTACATGTGGCTATTTTTCTACAATTTATGGTCCCTTCCATGTGAAAGACAAATCTAGCATTTCTGGTATCAGTGTGTTGATTTTTTTAAAAAATAATAAAGCGTTTGCTGTCATTTTGCCCTCAGACTCCTTGAGCCTTGGACTGATGCTGACCCTCCTTTCTCCTTTAAGAATGTCATCCGCCTAACTCACGATATTGATAAATTCAGTCAAGAGTTAGTGAAGGAGCGCATTTCGGGCAACCTAGATGCTCCAGAAGGTGGATTTGATGCCATATTGCAAACAGCTGTTTGCAAGGTGAGTAGAGGGAATGACGAAAAGGGCATAGATACAACGATTGCCTGAGAGTTATATGAATATGTGCCTTCTTCACCATTCACTGAGTTGTGAGACCAGTGGGAAAAAATATCAAGGCTAACACTTTGTTTTAATGAGCAACAAAACAGCTTGTGTTTTGCTAAGAACCTGTCTAACCAGCTCTAGAATGACCTTATAATTATTCAACCACAGACCAAGGACCCTTTCACACTACACAATTATAGCATTATAATTCCACTTTATCTGCCACAGCTACCTCCTGTGAAATCCTGGAATTTGTAGTTTGGTTGATGCACTAGAGGAGCAAAGTCCATCATGCGGTCCCCAGGGCCAATGCTCTCTAGGGGGTGTGGAGGGCATTTCCACCATGGTTCCACCTGGAAGATCAAGCAAAATTTTTGCAAAATTTTCAAAAAATGAGGGGGGGGTTTACCTCAAAATACCCAAATATTCTCTAGAGATTGTGGGGCTTTTGGGGGGGGGGGGATTTAATCCCAGGAGAGACATTTTTTGAAGCAGGAAGTGAGCAAGAAGTTATTTCCACTTACTTCCTGTTGTTAACAAAGGACTTTCTGGGGCCTAAAATGACACAGGAATGGTAAAAACATGGTGAACATCCCTCCCTGACCCATAGAGGCCATTTGGGGGGATAAAAATCATTTGTTTTGCAGAATTGAGTGCAGTGGAGCAGTGCAGCCCTCAAAGGACTGCTGGAGAGCTAATACCCTCTACCCTTCTACATCTGTCTACGCCTGCACATAAGAGTTATTTTCTGGTTGAGGATTCTAAAAGTTGAGGATTCCTCCCTAAACGTCGAATCCCAGGATTCCATAGGATAGTACCATGGCAATTAAAAGTGGAATCATAGCTCAGTGTGTATTGTGAAAGCACCCCAAGTTGGGATGCTCCAATTGAGTAGCACCTGAAATCTAGTAAATGTTATGTAAATATTTAAAAAACAAACCAGTAGCTTAGAATGATAGTAAATTGAGGGAGCCTTGTACTTTGTCAACATGTAAGAGATAAGAACTGAGAAGACAAGATAACAGCAGGGTGGCCAGACATGGTCAACATTAGCACAAAAACAAAAGATTAACTTCCCATTCCTGTCAGCTAATCTCAGACTGGACTGTTCTTGGAAGTGATATCCCATGATTACAAGTTTTGCTGAATCTGCTAGAGTAGTTACCACAGAAACTGCTGCTGTGGTGTATCAGTGGGCAGAGCACCTTTGTCTAAAAGTTCACGTGCAGTCTACTAGAATGAGTTCTGGGCTTCTGGCCAGCTTGCTTTATCGTTCTGAGCAAGTGAAACCCCTTTACACCATTATCTTTTCCTGTTCCACAGGAGAATATTGGCTGGCGTAATGACAGCACTCATCTTCTGGTGTTCTCCACTGAGTCTGCCTTCCATTATGAAGCTGATGGCGTCAATGTCCTCGCTGGAATTTTGAGGAGGAACGATGAAAGGTGTCACCTGAATCGAGCAGGCACTTACACCTTTGATACCAAGCAGGATTACCCTTCCGTGCCTACCCTTGTGCGACTGCTGGGGCGGAGCAACATCATCCCCATATTCGCCGTCACCAATCATTCTTATGATTACTATGAGGTAAAATGTTGACGGTGGATTTCAGTGTTTTCAGCCACTGGTGCTTGATTAATAGTGGGCTTTAGAGTAGTGCTGCTCAAAGGGATGGTCCCTGGACTGGTTCAATCCTTGAGCTATTGGCTACCAGAACTTGGTGAGGTTCCAGTAAGCCAATGCAATTCTCAGCTGCATCAATAGGAGTATGGTGTCTAGATCGAGGGAGGTATTGGTACCACTCTACTCCGCTTTGGTTAGACCTCATCTTGAATACTGTGTCCAGTTCTGGGCACCCCAATTCAAGAAGGACATGGTCAAGCTGGAGCAGGTCCAGAGGAGGGCGACCAAAATGTTGAGGGGCCTTTAAGCCATGCCCTATGAGGATAGACTTAGAGAGCTGGGTATGTTTAGTCTGCAGAAGAGAAGGTTAAGAGGGGACATGACAGCCATGTTTAAATATTTGAAGGGATGCCATGTAGAGGAGGGAGAGGGCTTGTTTTCTGCCATTCCAGAGACCAGGACAAGGAGCAATGGATTCAAGCTGCAGGAAAGAAGATTCCACCTGAACCTCAGGAAGAACTTCCTGATGGTCAGGGCTGTCCGGCAGTGGAATATGCTGCCTCGGAGTGTAGTGAAGTCTCCTTCTTTGGAGGTTTTTAAGCAAAGGCTGGATGACCATCTGTCAGGAGTGCTTTGAGGGTGTTCCTGCATGATAGGGGGTTGGATTGGATGGCCCGTGTGGTCTCTTCCAACTCTACATTTCTATGATTCTATGAAAAAACTATTGTAAACAATGGTCAGAAATATGATGCCAGTCCCTAGCAAACTGGGAAAACAAATGCCAGCACCCCAGATCAGATAGTGTGAGGAGCACTGCTTTAGACGATTACCTAAAAACCATTCCAGCTTAGCTGTTTAGAGAGAAGCTTGGTTCTGTTTCTCTAGAAGTTCATAGGGATATATTCTCCCTTACTAGGGAGAGAGTGTCTGATATTGTTGCGTGGGCATACCTGGTATTAAAAGTTGTCTGAGAATCCTCCAGCTATTTTCTTGATTTTTCAGGGTCTTGTTGATCTTCATATTTAAGTGGTGAGAGGCGTTGTCTAAGAAAGCTCTATGAAATTCATAAGGTCACCATAAATTGACCGACAACTTGAAGGTGCACATGCACACACACACATGCACGAACACATACACACACTGGTATTTGTCACCATCTCCTAGCAAATTATCCATTTATGTCTTGGAATGTATTATAGAGTATATATAAAGAGTATTGTGGCGCTGTAAAGACCAAAAAGTTTTCTTTGACAGAAGTATTCACATCTATAAGAAGTTTTTCCCACAAAAAGGTTAGTCTAAGATGTTCATTCTACTATGAATAACACAGCTACCCCTCTTTAAAAAAAAATGGAAAAAAATATAATGTTATTATGTTGTTCATCGTGGTCCTCTTGTTTTGTCTTTGTGACATACCACAATCTACGTACAGCCTAATAAGTTAGGAATATGTGAATTACGTGACTCAGTGCCTACGAGTGGGATTCAGATTATCTTCAAGCATATCTTCATTCAAGACCTTGGTGGTGAAATACCTTTGTATCTGTTCCCTCAGAGCAACTGTTCAAATCCACTTTTGTAGAGTGGTAGGAACATCCAGTGACTAGTTAGATAATCTTAATTAAGGTTACTTTAGGGATAACTGCTCCTTCACAGAATGGATTTTTATCTGCAATTAGACCAAAGGACATGTAGCACCAAGAGAACCATGACTGATACCCTGAGTTTGTTAGGAACCTGAGAAGAACTGTGTTGGTTTATTCCTAAGACCCATCCAGTCTAACATACTGTGTCCAATCACATAACCCAAGAAGCAGAAAAGCAGGATCAGGGATTATCAGGCCTGAATCTTGTGCCACTCAGGACCTTATCACACTACACTATTATAGTGCTATTATTCCACTTTAATTGCCATGGCAACATTGCATGGACTCATGGGATTTGCAGTTTAGGGAGAGGCATTTAGAATTTTCAACCAGAGAGCTCCAGTGCCCCCACGAGACCACAAACTCCAGAATTCCACAGGGTGCAGCCAGGGCAGTTAAAGTGGAATAATAGTGCTATAACAGTGTAGTGTAATAGGGACTTCAGTTTCATGTGACTACCTTGAGTCCTTGTATATTGGCAGTGTGGCAACATTACTTGTTATCTAAATAGCAGTTCAGGAAAGCCTATGAAGTCATGGCTGGTGGGGAGGGGCAGTTTAACTCTTTTTCTTACTGCTGTGGTCCTGACACAAATTGCTTGTCTGATGCTATTATTAGTGTTTCAGGAGATGCTCTAATTTGGTACCAATGGAGACTTGTTTGAAATGGAAAAGAATTCATAGACACAGTACATTCTATGCATCTGATGAAATGGACTGTGTCCACAAAAACTTATGGCAGAATTTTTTTCTTCCCAGTTAGCCTCAAAAGTCCTGCTGGATTCCTTTGTGTCTTTTTTATGCTAAAACAAACTAGCATCTCTTTGAATACTACTACTGTGGCATTCATGTAATTAATATGGTTTCTAATTTGGCTTGGTCCTGGGAAAACCAGCTTTCTCTATGTGATTTTAAATTAATATATAATTAAAGTAGGCCCTGGAGGGTTTTTCTGGTTTTTCTGGTCTATTTTCCCCCAATCCAAATCATGCTACTGCTGAATAGTTATTTGTTCTATGGAAGGAAAGTGCAGGCATTCTAAAAGTATATGTTTCCCCATTGTAAAGCACCTAGTAGATTGGGGATGTTTGACTGGGAGAAAAAACATGAGGGAAAGGGCTTAAATGACAAAGGCCCCGCACACCAGTTGCTTGATCAAGTTAGCGTACACACCATGCTATAGTCTCTCTGTGTGTTTGTAAAGAACATTGGATCAGTCCTGGGTCTTGGGTTGTTAAACATACTTTAGCCCTAAGATTCTGAACATCCTTTGAATGTACAGCTGAGTGTTGGTTTGATCTGTTGGCTTGGAGTTATCTTGGAAGTGGATCAGATGCTGCAAAAAGTAAGGACCGCCATAGCCAATGACGCATTTTACTAGCCAGTGTAGCATATTAAACTAATAATATGACATCAGCGCTGGCTATTAACATTCAGGTCTGTTTTGTCATACTGTTGTAGAAGGCTCTTTGTGTTCTGTCCCATACAACTTCATCATCCACCTGCTGATGAGCTGGGGAGACCCTATTCATCACAAATAATAAAATGGCATTTCTGAGAAAGGTTAAGATGATGAAAGGACAGAATAACAAAAAGTTGTGTCACTTTCTTTAAAATGCACATTCTGCGTATAGCCACATTCATATGAAGGTCAACCATAACTAAATCCTGTTGGAATCAGTGGGAAAAATTCACAACTAACTTTTCTTGGTCTAGTCCAGTTTTTCTCCAAGTGCCCTCGAGATTATCAGTTCTTATGTATAAAAGAATCATGAGCTCTGTTGCTTTCTTTCTTGTTCAGTGCTGTGCATGTCTACACAGAAATCCCATAGAATTCAGTGGGATTTATCCCTAAGTAAATCTGTATAGGATTGCAACCTTCATATTATAATGCAACCTTTTTTTTAAAAAAAAAACAGAAGCTGCACACATATTTCCCAATTTCTGAAATTGGAAGACTGCAAGAAGATTCCTCCAATATCGTGGAATTGATACAGACAGCTTTTGAGGTAAGATGTAGCTTCGGGGATTCTAAGCTGTGGCTGCTTGGGGTGATACAACACAACTGCCACTCCTGGAAGTACATAAACCGATGTGTCATTTTAGGAAACTGCTGCTAGCCAGCAGTAGCGGCTAGTGGCTTCTATGTCAGTGGAGTGGTAACTCCCTTCCAGATTTTAGTCTGAACTTAAAGGAGCTTCCCGAGGTGCTGGATCTTGTACCCAAAATAGCATCCAGCACCTTGGATAACTCCTTTAAAAATCAGACTAAAACCCAAAGCAGATGCACTGCCCAACTGACATGAGAACCTGAAACCACCACTGTTGGCACTGTTAGTAGTTCAGTTTAGACACCACATTGGGAAACCACTACTGTTTCACCCAGTTCTTTACACTCAAGTAGATGTGCTTAAGCATGTGGATATACTTGAAAAGAATGGAATCTAATGGAATAAATCTATGAACACCGTGGTTGCTGTAAACAAATGGCTTTCCAATCTACTGGCTGTGTCTCCTCTCCGTTATGAGAAAAGCCTGAATTCTTTAATCTGAGAGATATAGGTCATGTCATTTTGTACAGGAATTCACACTGACATAAGACTGAATCCAATTGCTAGTCTCAGTGAGAATATCACCATTTAATAAGCTGGGTTTATGAGAGTGTTGACTTGCCATTTAGCAAGTGAGTCAGTGGATCTAACAATTAGATCCATGCTGGAATTCCTCAGGCATTCTTAGTCAGTCTATTTTTGCAAGAAATATAAGCTGTCTCAGCAGGTGGAAAAGGCTTAGTGTTTCATAAACAATCTGAAAAATAAAAATATTTAACAAAACTTTGTCTCTTCAAACATGGCTGCGTGGGAGATAAGCTTCTCCGAGTAAATTCTGTGTGTGAGTAAGCCCTAAAAAGGCCGTTAGTAGAGTATGAGTGAACACCTTGTAGAGGTTAAATTTGCACTGGACTGCATGGAACTCACTGGGGGCTGCACCACTGTTGCTGCCAGTTTTGATTCTAATGTTGCCATCAAAATGTCCAGTGTAGACTCTCTCTAGTTCAGGAGGATGACAGAGTGCACCGCTATACCATAGAGCTCTGCCAATATGTTTTTTTCCCCTATGGAAACCATGCCATTTATTGGCAGCACAATTTGTTGGCAGTAACCTGGGGTATATCTCCACTGAATCATAATAGCACTTTGGTATGACTTTAAGTGTCATGGCTACATCTGTTGTTGTTGTTGTTGTTACCATCATCCTGCTTTTTTTTCCTGGTAAGGACTCAAAGCAGCTTACAGCAATGAAAAAAAATAGTCAAAATTCATGAAATATAACAGTTAAAACACAAATTAAAAAATCAGATAATAATCTCAGGACTTGTAGTTTTGTGAGGTATTTAGAATTCTCTAGTCCTGGAGTACAAAGGAGTCTATATATCTTCCCAGAGTACCAATCTCAGAATTCCATAGGATACAGTCATGACACTTAAACTTATATCAGACTGCTGTTACTGCGCAGTGCAGATATCCTGGATACAAACCAGGCCACAAAAATAGTCTGAATGGGGTGCATGCAGTGTACAGCCTCTGTGTTGGTTACCCATTACTAAAGAGTTCTGAGAGCTTTGTGATTGCTATATCAGGCTGTCTACAATTGAAATCAAGAGACAATACAATGCAAAAGAAAATGCAAGAGTCATCCCTGTGGATATTGTTGAATGTTGTGCTCAGATCGTTTAATTTGGAAAGGGGGAATCTCTGGCTTACATTTATTCTAATTCTGTATATTTTCCTTTCCTGCTATTTCCCAGCGTATTCGCTCTAAGATGGACATTCGGGCTTATGACACCCCCAAAGCTATGAAAACAGAAATAACATCTATGAAGTATGAAAAGACAGAGTCTGGTTCATTCCAGATTGTTCGTGGTGAAGTGGTAAGTCCCGCTCTTTGGATTCCTGGAGTGCCTTGTAGACTAAAATAAATTAAAAAAAAAACCTGTTGTACAAATTATGTGCTCCTGGGTATTTTGGTTTTGAGCAGCCATGTAGACTTTGGGAGAGTGGCAACAGGTTTCCTGTGTGACCTGAAAAGAGAAGAGAGGAGTTTCAAAGGAGTTAAAAATAAGGATGTTCTTTTGTTCACACTCTTATCCTCAAGTCAGAAGAGGACGCAGTTGGAGCTTGATTGAACAAGGAGGCATCTACTGCTGATTCTGCTTTTGAATTCATGTCCTGCTGCTAGTAGAAAGAGAGTAGTAGCCAGTTACTTCCTGCAGAAGCTGTCGGGGTCATCTCAGCTCTAGGACTATAGCAGTCATCATAACAATAATGGTAGCTGCTAATTCAAGACAGGAAGAGCTGTGTCCTATCTCTCTCCTAGACCATCTCTGTGTAGTGTAGAGCTTCTGGTTGTTTCTCCATCTCAGTTTGCATGATGGTGGGGAGAGGGGGTGAGAAAGGGAAGCAGCCAGTGTAATGCAATTTGGGAGACTTGTGCTTTTTGTAACCCCTGGTCCTCTCCTTTCTGGCAGAGAAAAAACTGAGTGGAAGAAAGGTCTGTTTTCTAATTTCCCATATAGACTTGTACCTACTCTTTCACTTCCCAGGATGCCGATTAAATTGATCTCTCCTACCCTCATTCTGGATAAATTCAGCAAATGTACTAATGTCTTTTTTCCATCTAGGGAACATTCAATGTCCGCGTGAAAGCCCATGAGGAAGTGGGTGGAGTGCATGTCTGCAGTCTCCCAGAGAAAGACCGGAAAGGTGTTATTCATATTAAGCCCTCCTCTTTCAGTCACAAAATGGAAATTGATGCCTCAGTCATTTGTGATGCCTGTCCGTGTGAAAAGGTACTTCCTTTTTTCTTCTCGTTCACCGGAGTAGTTCCAAGAATGGCTCCAGATAATATATAATTCAGGATGAGGGACACTGATCTAACCTTTTTGAAGTTTGTGTATAGAAGCAAGCCTAGAGGCTGCTCCTAAAGGACATTAGATTAACTCTGAAGCCCGTGGAATGAAGTTCAGTAACATCTCTACTCTCATTCTTCACAGCAACAGGAAGTTAAATCCGCTAGGTGCAATTTCAATGGGAACTTTGTCTGTGGACAATGTGTTTGTGATCCAGGCTGGTAAGTATCTCATGCACATTACTCATTAGGCTGAGTGCTTACCTTTCTTTTTCTCCCATATAAACTGTAGATGCTGCTCCCTTGCCTTTCAAAGAGCAAGGCCCTGAGACTGCCTCTTACTTCTGGGGGCAGCAGAGTCTCAAGACCTTTCCTGCATAGCAGAACAGTGACAAAGGGTTGGAAAACTCCCCCCCCCCAAAAAAGAGATAACTGCCCAATGGAGAGCGTGCACGGTTGACAAAACTCTCTTACGGGAGTGAGAATAATCACGATAATATGCTACATCAGGAGTAAAGAGGCTTTTTCAGCCCACGGGATTGAATTCCAATTCAGAGAGATGTGCAGGCTATTGCTAGTAGGCAAAGAGGTAAAGGTTACACGGTGGATCCAAAGCAAAATGTGTGAGATGCGGATATGATTGCTATCATTCTGGACGTTTTTGCAACAAACATTCAAAGTACAACTGAACCCTGTGGAAAAATACTTCAGAGTACGGCTATGACGAACCCGATGGGAGGGGGTCTTGACAACAGAGCCTCCTTGGCAACCGAGAGTGTTTAAGCTGATTGGCTGGCGAAATGGGACCTGGGATAGCCCAGGGGAGGGGCTGGTGGAAAGAGGAAAATAACGGATTTTAACTGCCTGGGGAGTGATTGAAGGGGGAGTGTGACTTGTGGTGTGTTTGGGGAAGGTTGGAGATTTGAAGAGCTCTGTGGGAGAGAGAACTGAGAAATTGGGTGTACAAGAGATAGTGAACGAATTGAAAGAGAGAGAGAGAGAGAAGAATTGTGTGCTGTTTATAAACATTTAGATACAAAACACATTTAAAGCAACAGTGTTACAATAAATGTTTGAAGTTCTGTGTTCCTTAATACAGTGTCACAGAGTCTTTTTCTGTATCCTGGAACACACACATTACCAATAATATCATCTTGACCTTAGTGCCAACAGTACCGCAGTCTTGGAAAATATAAATCACTGCTGATCCTTACATCTGGGAGAAGGGCAGATTTAGGGAAGGCAGTAAAAGGGGAGAGTCCTGAAAGGAAGAAGCAAGAGGGGGACAAGAGTGAGGAAGGGACTGTGCTCTCAGAGAGGGAGAACTGAGGCAGACCCGTTTTTCCTGGCCCTGACTTGATTCAGGGATCTCCCTGGCTTTTCAGACCTGAACACAAAGAGGTGTCAGGCTGGGCAGACCTGGGGTGTGAGGCTTGGGTGCACCTTTCACACTCGGCACTGACGGGTGGTGGTTTTTCCATGCGCGTTACAACAGCCAAGAGTTTTCTTGCACTGTGAAGCACAGCCCAGTTCTAGATAACAGATCCCTATGACTAGGGACTTGACGATATATTGAATTTGCACTAAAGTTACCAGCTTTTGTCTTGAAAGGCTTTCATCCCATTAAAAGCTTATGAACTAGAGAAAATATAGCAAGTAAAGCTTTTTTTCATCACTGTATCTCCATGATGGGAAAAGCTTTACTGGCTGAACCTCTCTCACACAACTGACAGAGGGAGTAGTAACTTGCTCTTCATCTCGCCCACTATACCAATATTCCAACCTAGTTTGACATGAAAAGTTTAGATTCGTGTATAGAAGACTTGGACAGAATACACTGTATCTCAGGGTTAAAACTAGATAACATATTTAGAACCTTTATAGAGGAGTTTCTTTATAGATGAGAGATGTCCCTTAGTCATACTATGTTATTTCCTCACCTGTGTGTCTTGGAGTTTTGTTTTGTGATTTGTCAGTGGGGGGTAAACAAATCTGATAACTAAGCCATGCACCTTTAGGGAAATCCTGTTTGGGGAGCTATAGTACAACCTGCTTGCCTTTGAATCCTTTTCCCCAGTCACCTCCTGACAAAGAGAGTTTCAGGAGCGGTTTTCTTTTCCCTTTGGAAGGGACAGTGAGATGAGAAGAGGAAAACATAAATGATGGTTTCTCCACTCTCATCATGCAAGCTGTAAAGTGTACAGTGTGAGAGTCATCTGGAGTCCCATTTTTGGGAGAAAAGTGGGCTATAAATCTGAGAAATTAATAAATATGGCTGTACTTTTTCTTAGTTTGAGCTTTTCTCTGCATAACAGGCGAGGAGAAGTCTGTAACTGCTCCACCTCTTCCTCTACTGGTAATGCGGCTTGTATAAGACCTGGAGATACAGAGCCTTGCTCAGGCCAAGGAGAGTGTTTGTGTGGGGTGTGTCAGTGCTATTCTGAGGATCTGACCCAGCGCTTTGAGGGACAGTTTTGTGAATTTGACAACCTACAATGTCCCCGCACATCTGGATTCCTCTGCAATGGTGAGTGAAACATTGAGGGGTAGAAACTAGGCTTTGTATCTGTTGTCAGAGGGTGTGTGTTTTGCCTCTCTCTTGTGGGCTGAACTCTCACTTTCTCTAGTGCTTCTGAAGTGTCACTTCACAGCTATGAATAGTCCAGAGATGCTAGACCAGGGATGGGGTTCATATGGTCCTTCAACTTTTGTTGTACTGCAGTTCCTATAATCCCTCACTATGGTTATGGTGGTGAGAACTGATGGTAAATGTAGTCTAACAAAATCTAGAGGGCTGCAGTTGCCCGTGCTCTTTCAAGAAGACGTTAAAGAAAGAGCAGAGTGACCTTCCCTTACCTGCATCCTAATGCTCAGGCTGCTTGCATTTGGCTGCCAACTGTTACTGTTCACTCTCTGCAGACCGGGGCCGCTGCTACATGGGCCAGTGTGCATGTGAAAGTGGTTGGGAAGGCCCTGGCTGTGAATGTCCCACAAGCAATGAAACTTGCATCACTAGCAATGGGGTAAGTAATTTTTCCTTCTTCTGAGAACTATAGTTACAAGTTACAATATGAATACAGAGCAATTCCTTCATATTCGGAAGGCTTAAAGGGAGACTCTGGGTGGCTTCAGAGCAGATATAGCAGGAGCCATGGGGTGGAATCCTGCATGTGACATGTGCTGGTATACTCCTCCCAGTGTATGTACTTCCTGGGATGTTGTAGAAGGAACTGTCCAATACCTCCTTGCATTCCGCTTTTCCCCACCCATGTAACTACAGCCACACTGTCAGGCCAGAGGAGAGCTGGGAGTCCCCAAGTAGTATTTGGTTGCAATTGTTCAGTCAGTAGAAAGGACCAACCATTGCCCTCTGTTACCCTGTGTACTGGGGGTCCCGGGAGGGACACCAAAATGTGCTCAACTAAAGGTGGGGAAAATTAGCTCAGAGCACGCCTTAGCGTTACGAGAGGCAGGATAACATAGCGAGATCTTGAACCCTATGTCTACAGGGTCAGGCCGAGTCAAGGAGCACACAGAAGTTGAAACAATAAATGATGTTTTATTAAACACAAGCAAAACAGTGTATGCGACACATTCACACAAGATACCTAAAGAAAATAAAGGTTGAAGTGGTATAGAGGGATTTTTAGAGGGATTGCTGGTTTGGGTGATACTTCCCCTGTCCTGAAGCCCGGAAAAATGGAGAGCGAGGCTGGGGTGCGATGTAGCTCAGCACGTGGAGCTGAGGGGAGGCTCCCCAAGCAAAGCAGCAGCAAGGCAGGATGAAACTCGGGAGCGATCCGAGGAAGGTCTCGGAATCAAGGGTTTTTATAAGAAGAATTGTGACTACAGGCTATGCCACACTTGGGGGAAAACAATAGATTTGGAGTTGGAGACAAAGCCTCTGAAAGGTCAGAATCTGAATGATTGAGTTATCGTAGCGGTTCTCAGTAGAGTGGCCAGTATGCAAACGCAGAGTACTTGGGTATTGTATAGGTTACCCATCAAGCTGCCATCGCGGGGCAGAGGCTCTTTTGTAAGTGGCGTGCATACCTAATTAGAGTACTTGCCTGGAGGTCTCCTAAAGCAGCGAGTCAGCTATTTTCTGGCCTGCCTGTATTGTCCAGGAATATTACGGCGATTAACGGCCGAGCTTGTTTACGTGCTTGTCCGGTGGCCTCGCAAGCACGTGGAGGGGAATAGAGAAGTGAAGCCGAATTGTGTTATCAAGAGGATATCTTTTAATATCCCCAAAGCTCGGACTAGCCAGGGCAGTAACACCTCTATGACCTCCAGTACTTACTGAAGATCTGGAAATACCATGGCTGTTCTTTTCTTCTAGTTCCATAGCTGTGGTTGGACACTGCCTGGGCACCTTCTGCTCTCCCCACCACTCATTTGGCAGTAAGACTGTGCCCAGCCACCATCAGGTTGCATCAAATCATGCTGTTTGCCTCTGACACACACTGTGCAAACCCTAAGTGTTGATTTGCCACTTTTTGCCATTTTGTGTCCTACCCATTTGAATAACCTTGAAGTATATAATTATATTTGGCTTCCTCTGTTAAGACAGACCAGATTTTGTATTAGTGATTAAACATAAAGCCATTATTGTAGAAGTCTAGGTGATGGAGCTCCTTTCATTGCTTTAACATAAATTTCCTACACAATTGCAAGAAAGGCTTTCAGTCTTCTTTAGCTTAGATCCACTTTTATATGACAGAATGGGAAAGGAAAAAGCTTCTCTGTTTCACCGAGAAATTGCAAAGATAACTAAGTATTGATAATAAGATGCACACAGATTTCATAGATTGTCTATTCCACAGTCTTATACCTGGAAGAGTGAGACTATGCTCTTTGTATCCTTCTTGGTGAATGTAATACTGCATATAGGTTGTGTGAGATGCTGGTGTTTGATATGAAGTGTGATAACTAAAGAATAATTGCAGAATAACTAATTAGGTTGGTTTAGGTTAAAATACAAGCTAAATTAATTTCTTTTCCATCCCTACATTCTGTTCCCCTGAGATGTAGCTATTATGAATTGTCTCTTCAATTCCACCCATGTAAGACAGTGACAATATCACTGTTCAAAAAGTCTGTTATTCCTAGATTTTTTAAAAAAAAGTGAACAGAAATTATTTCTGACTAGCGTGTTTACCTGGTGTTGCCCGGGATTTTATTTTCTCGTATTTAATTTGAGATCCTGTGTCTCTAATTCCCCAAACTGCCTTGTCTAGTACCTGTAACTTTTCCCTGTATTCCCCAATCCAATCTGTATTCAGAGTTGTTAACATACAGAGGTTTAATTTCTGAGGGAATACACTGCCCTCCTCCTTCTTGCTGCTAGGCTTCGCCTCCATAGCAACTGGCCAGGCCCAAGAGCTCTCTGGCTGAGAATTCTAAAGGCCCCTCTCTAAACTGCCAACCCCAGGATTCCATAGAATCTTCACAGCCAGCCAATCATATGACGCCTTCACCTGCCTGGCACAGACAAATAGACAAACTCACAAACAGACAAACTTTTACTTTTATAAAGTAGATTAAGCAGGAACTCTTCCCCTTATTTTTAACTTTTTTCTTTGCTGTGAAAAGAAATCCACAGGCGAATTCAGCTGCATGCTTATTGTTTTGCAATGCATTAAAACAATATCAAAAGATAAAAATTCAGCCATTACCCCTGCTTCTTACAGATGATCTGCAATGGACGTGGGAGATGTGAATGTGGCAGATGCATCTGTGATAACCCCACTCCCTTCACTGGGCCCACCTGTGAAATCAGTGACTTGGTAAGCTGTCAGACTAAGCAGTGACTGTTTATGATCTAGCATTAAGTGATCAGTATTCTAAATGTATTATTTCTTGTTACAGGAACTTAAGACAGTTCATACATAATATTCCACTGATTATAATTTGTGCTCTCATGTTTAAACTCTCTAGAACAACACTGGCTCTTTGCTATGCCTCTGATATGTACACTCCACTGGAGGCATCTGCGTACAGATTAAGGTCATTATAAATGCAGTAGTATGTGTATACAGTCATCCCTCCAAATTTGCTAGGATTAGGTGCATAGGACCCCCATGAAAGTGAAAAAACCATGAATAACTCTAGGCCCTCCCAAACCATATTTAACACAGGAAAAAAAGTATGATCACCATATTCAACCCACCGTGGATTCCTTTGAGGCATCAGGCAGAAGTGGGTGACTGGTGGGGCTTACTTTCACCTCCCCTGCTGCCCCACACCATTTTTAATAGGGACTTACCAGCCTCGTTCGTGGTTTCTCAGTCTCACGAGGCTTGCAGTCCCTATTAAAAATGGCATAGGGAGGCAGCTGAGGTGACAGCAAATAATCTGTGAATAATCAAATCCACAAAAGTGAAACCCACAAATGTGGAGGGGTGACTGTACTTCATTAGCCTTCAACTTTCCCCTGTCTCTGTTGACTCTTCCTGCAGTCCACAATACTCTCTCCTCTGTTATGGTAAGAGAAAAGGTGGATTTTCAAGAAAGCCAAAGTGTACAACAAAGAGATGCACAAGGCACATTTGTATGTCATAGCAAGCCACAGTTTGTGTCTAACCATAGTTTGGTCCTTAAACCATGCATTGCATGACCAATGGTTCCCTCCAAAACTATGACTTGTCTTCCACATTTTTAGATTGTTTCTCTCACATCCCTTTTGTCATCTTCTGTGTCAAGGATGGACAGCTGGGGAAACAAGCAAGGGACACTTGGTTGTCAGTTCAGACATCACAACACATTTAAACAGGCTAGAGTTCATAAGCCAAGAACAAGCCATTAATTCAGATTGTGGTTTGTGGCTAATTAGCATATCATAACAAACCAGATTTCAGCAAGTCATACTGTGGTTTGTTGTGAGGCATGAATGTGGTCACATCATACAATGCAAGAATCCTTGATAATTTGCCACTCTAAGGTCTTTGTTAACAAAACCCTGTTCTGTAACTCATAGGCATAGTAATTAGCCCTATATGTTTGATAAGTTACTGTCCATTCTGTCTGTTATTGTCCTTTTCCTCTCTCCTTCCCATAAGGTGTGATAATTTTATGTACTACTCTCAGGTGTTTGTTAAAAAGTCAGGCATTCTTCAGCTGTTTGACTTTTACTCTTTCTTTGATGCTTTATGGGCTGACATTCTCTTTCTGGTGAACAGGGCTTTTCACGTGTATGCAGAGAAGATTTTCAAACCTGTGTTCAGTGCCAAGCATGGGGGACTGGTGAGAAGAGGGGAAAGAAATGTTCAGACTGCCCTTTTAAGATCCGGCTAGTGGATGAATTACAACAAGGTACCATGTCTTACCACCTGTACTCTTCCTAACCATATTCAGGTGTGAACCAAAGACACCACAAAAGTCTTTTTGTACAACACAGTGGCAAAATTGCCTTTTTTTTTTCTTCAGTGTGGGAGATGAATAACAATTGTTTCTGTTTACCAGGGACATTCCCTCCTCTTGGTTATCTGTCCTGAGCAAATAATTCTCCCTGTGATTTCCAGGTTGGAGATGTCAGAAGGGGAGGAATCTGCAGTCATCCTTGCCTATGTGGCTGAGTGCCTCTAGAGGGCAATAGAGCTAGAAACACATAGTTAGCGTTTTCTCTTTGTATTGTCTCAGTGATTCCTAACCTTTTCTTTACCAGGGATCCTAAGATTAAATATTTAATTTTAGATTGAAATTATATAAATTTAAATTTAAATGTTCAAATATTTATTTATTTATTTATTTATTTAAGGCTTCTGGAAACTAGGATTCAGATCCTCACTCAGATATTGGGTGAAAAGCAAATCCTCTCTGAACAAATCTTATAAAAAAAAAAAAGCCCTGTGATAGGTTCATCTTCAGATTGCCATATGTCAGAAGTGGCTTGAAGGCACACAATAGCAAAGTGCTGCTGACAGGGGAGGTTTTTTCTAGGTATCATGTCTCTCCCCTTTGAAAACTGGCTTATTGCAACTGTAAGTTGACAACCCTAAAACCCATGGGGGTTTTCTTGGCAAAATGTGTTTTCTTTACCTTTCTCTGAGGCTGAGAGAAGGTAACTTGCCTGAGGTCACTCCATGGTTTCAAACCCTGATTTCCAGAGTCATACTTTGAACACGTGCACAAACCTGCTGCTGTGTCCCTTTCATCAGGGATGCAACAGCAGGGGTGTGGGTGCCAAGAGACATGACCACAGGCATGTGCGTGTGCTCAAAGTGCTCTCTCATTTGCAAACATGGGGGCAGTTTTGGCACCCGCACCTCCCCTCTGCTGCTGCATCCCTCTTGCTGCTGCTGTTGATATCCAGCAGCAGGGCTCCGTGGACCCCAGGTTAAGAACCACTGTATTATCTGATCTGTTGCTTCCTCATCGACAGACTAGTGCTTTCAGGCTTTACTTTGGTCCCACATAAATCTTCTCCTCTTTCTCTCTCTTAATCATGTAGCTAGCAGCAATTGTTCCCAAATATGTAATTCTCTTTATTGAAGGTGGTCTTTCACTAAAGATTCCAAACACTGGCTTCCATATGAATTAACAAGGGAAAGAGCTCCAGCCCTCAGTTAATGCAGCTTACTGCTAAGTGTGAATAGGCATTGTGTGTCACAAGTCCACTTTGTTGGAGAAAGAGTGCCACTGTAGTATGTTTCTAAGATACGGTGCTGTCTTCTCTGGGGCATGAACACATTAGCCTGTTATTTCATGCTGGCTCATTGTGATCTCTTGACAAATCTAGTTAGGAAAAGCTGTGCTTGAAATGGCCCTGAAGCAGTACTTCAGAACAGTGATCCTTGAAACGTCTAGAATGCATTGGTAACTCTGTATCAAATTTCTTTGCCATGCAGAGAAGGATATAAATACGGTTTGCTCCTTCCAAGATGAAGAGGATGACTGCATCTACCGCTATGCCAAGATAGAGGATGCTAACCCAGAAAACAATGGCACTGTTTTTGTGCAAAGGAAAAAAGGTAAGCAGTGATTTTCTGGAAAAGGAGGCAGCTAGTTGAATGGAATGAGACAGAACTTAGCACATCATTCCTTACAACCAGCTCTTTTCTCTTTCTTGCATGTCACTTGTACATTCAGAGAGCCTCTGAGGCATACCTGAGCAATCACAGGTTGACTGATGCTTTAGTTTCTAGACAATGTCCAGTCTGTGAACTGGATTTCTGATCATAACCAGAAACTCTGTTGTGCAAGTGCAGGGGTGCATAATCTGTCCAGCCCTAGCAATCTTATCTGGCATCTGGCTGGAGGCTGCGCATTCCTGCACACAGCCATTTGGGAGAGGAACTGGTGTGTGCATCTGTGCCTTCAAACTGCCTGTTGGCTTATGCAAACCCATGAATCCCATAGGGTTTTTTGAGGCAAGAAACATGAAGAGATAGTTTGCTGTTGCTTTCATCTGAATTATAGCCTAAGACACCTGGTACTTTTTTGGTAGTCTCCCATCCAAGTACAACCCAGACCTGACCCTGATCAACATCCAAGATCAAATGCCTTCCCAGTGTTTACCCACTTGTCCTGGCAATCCTGCTCCAGAACAGTGGAAGGCTTTAAACTTGCTCCAATCTCAGTAATCCCACTCAAGCCTCCTCCTTGCCTCAGCTATTCTGATCTGGGACTCTATCTCCTTACCCTGACTGTTTCAGAGGTCACTGAGAGAAGCAACCCATTAAGCAATGGGTAGACCCATTGTACGTACCACGTGCTTAACTCCTATTGGTCCTCCCTTTTCTGTCCATGTTCTGTTTGGTTTCTTATCTCCTCTACTACTTCATCAGTAAGTTCATGTATTTGCTGTCATGACAGAATGCCCACCAGGAAGCTTCCTTTGGATTATACCCTTGATCATTCTCCTGATGTTTATCCTGGGATTGCTGTTGCTCCTGTGTTGGAAGTTCTGTCCTTGTTGCAAGGTAAGAGCTGTGTTTCCGCCTTGTGGAAACAAAAATAACCTTGTACGTATCCAGATACTGCTGTACATATCCAAATAGTGCTTCACATAGCCTTCTGAACCTGAAACTTAAGGCTTTTCCACACTACACTGTTATAGTGCTATTATTCCACTTTCAACATTGTGTGGAATTCTGGGGTGTGTCGTTTACTGAGGCTAAAGAGCTCCCTATGGCTGAGAATTCTAAATGGCCCTCCCGAAATTGCAATCTCCAGGATTCCATAGGATGTTGAAAGTGAAATAATGGCACAATAACAGTGTAGTGCGGAAAGGTCCTTAGGAGCCACAGGTAAAAAAGACCAGTAGCCAAAACCACTCAGACATCCAGCTGAGAAACCATGCTACAACATCCCAGCTCACATAGCACAGCACTACCTGGCTGTCACTGTTGGGTGACAACTGCTGGTGGAATGGGAGGTGAGTTCATCCTCATGCACCAGTTGTCTTGCTCAGCAGTTATCTAAGAAGTAAGGCAGGTGTAGGTACATTTTGGCTTGCAACTCTCACAACCCCATACCATTGTCCATGTTGAGTGAGATTGATGGAAGTTGTAGACCACAGCATATGAAGACCAGAGGTTCTCCATTTTTAAAGTTAGGTATGGGGAAGGTACTGACGGACAGCACTGGCCAGTGTGGTGAAGGCACTACCATAACCAATGACATACTGATCCATGGAGGCCAAGTCCCTTCTGGGTCTCTTTGATGGTACAGCACCTGTGCTGTGCAAATTCTGCCTGTCTTTCTTTCATAAAGGCCATTTAGTGGTAGAAGCCACTTCCCTTCTCCCTGGACTGTGTATTGGGCTGCCCACTTGAGCTGTTGCAGGAGAAGCTATTGGTCCTTATGTTTACTTTTGCATCTCTATATTAAAAGGTATGTCATCTATAATTTTTCTTCTTTTTTCCATATAGGCTTGTCTAGCTCTGCTACCCTGTTGTGCAAGAGGTATTATTCTTTGAAATTATATATGGTCTCCATAATTGGTGGTCCCAATCTAGTATTTGGAAGCATTATAATTATTTGCAGCTAGGATCATAAAGAATATAAGGAGCTACTGTGGGGGAGGGCACTCTATAAGCATCCTATAAGCAACATCTGTTCATGCTCTGGGGACAAACAAGCTTGTTCATAATCTTGCTTCTTGAGGCTGTTTCTTCTTTGGAGGTAGAATGTTAGGACCTTGAGAGGTCAGGAAAACTGGGGACCTCATGCTGCTAAAGCACACATATTACACTGGATCATTTTCTCTCCGAATAATAAGGCCTGAGGCAAAATTCTTAGCCCTATCTCCTAAAGCAAAATGTGGATATTCTAATGAATATTGGAAAGTATTTTAATGAACATTTTCCAGAACATCAAATGTTCGGTTTGGAGTATGTAGTATATGGCTGTGTGCTATTAAGTTAGCATATGAAATGGGCCTGAGGCATGAGAAGAAAGAGGATTTATGTGAGAGTCCTCACATTTAGAAGCTGAAGCCTGATGGCAGGAGAAATTTAGCAAAGGATTAGCAGAAGTATAAAATAATAGGGCCTGTTGCTATCAGTTCTGAGTTCAGTTTATCAAACTAGAAAAAGTTCCCACTTGGGAAAATAACCTGGAAACCATGCCCCATAGGAAGCAAAATGTTTTTCCTATGACAGTGCAACCTTCCTGTTCCATTTATTCTTGTCTATGGTGTGTGAAAGATTGAGAGCACTTCCTTCTCTGCAGGTCGCACAGTTGGTTTCAAGGAGGATCACTATCTGCTCAGGCAGAGTCACGTGACTTCAGATCACCTGGACACTCCCATGGTGCGCACTGGTAACTTGAAAGGCAGAGATACTGTCCACTGGAAAATCAAAAACAATGTGCACAAGCAAGACTTCTCTTCCTTACCTTCCAACCCTGGGGATCTAAGTAAGTGGCAGTTTTACTAGATGGGGAAAAGGGTGCCAAAAAGAATGTAGCCTGTTTCTGAAGCTAGAGACAGTGAAGGGACATGATGCTTTGTGGCTTCTTCCAAATGCAATTCTAGATCAAGTTCAAATGTGCAGATGTTGCCGTGGTACATTTATCTCATATAACTGCTACCACAGAATTCTGATGTTAATCCTATTTCTGATTTCTTTCATTCATACAAGAATTGATCAGTTCAAAAATTTTCTCCCCACTGGGCAAGATTATGACAATATCTGTGTATTTTTTTTTATTATTTTTCACATTTTTCACATTTGTGAGCAAAAATCTTTTGTATAAAAAGTGTATGTGGAAAATACATGGAAAAAAAATCTCATGACAGTTGATCATTTTCTTGACAGCATGCGCCAAGATTTACCTTTTCTTTAAGAATAAGATAAATTTTGAGTAATCTTTATATCTCTCCCTCAGACTGCATGTGGGGAACTACTTGCTAGCCTCCTTCCTCATGCCTGACACAGCTCACTTGCAACAAAAGAACTCACTGATAGTCCTGAAGTCTCCTCTCAGATGGCTAAAGTTTTAACTATGGAAGATTTTGAAAAAAGGGATTCCTTCATATGCCTTTTGAGATAGTGCTGTCATTCCAGACCACTCTGTAATGCCATACTGTCAGGCTGCTTCCTATGACATATCTACATTACAAATATATTTGATTTATATCAGTTTAATTGTAGTGACTCCCCCCAAAATCTTAGGAATCATTGGGCAGAACTGATGATGTCCAAATGTTCTGAACTTGGCACATCTTGGTTCTAGCCAAATTTAAATAAATTCTTCTGGCCATTTAACAAAATGCAATAAATCACTTGGAAACTTGCATGTAGCTAAGCTGCTGAAATCCCATTACCTTCAGCCAGAATGTGGGCACATTTCTAACAACCTGAGTTTTGCAATGCATATGTAACCTAAACCTCAATGGATTTACTGTGCTGCTGCTTCTTGTTGACAACCCATGGAGCAGCCTGATCAATTTGTTCTCTTGTTTCCAGTTCCGCATGGCCTGTCCCTCAGATTGGCCCGGCTCTTCACCCCAAATCTTGCAAAACCACATAGTCGTGAATGTGAACAACTGCAGAAGGAGGTGGAGGAAAACGTAAGGAGCAGGGAGTAATGCTGTCTGTCTGTAAATTTTGCTTTTTAGGGGATATGTAGGGTGTCACCCCAAAAGCTGGGTGACTCACAAGTCCACCTGCAAGACCATTGCCTCCGTGAAACAGTGGGGAATTATTAGCTCAAAGGGGAGCCCTGTGAGAAGGGGGTAACCTTACAGAATCTTTTACACCTATGTATAATGGTACCAATGCAGGGACACCACCTAGAAATTTAAAATATGTTCTGTTGTATTAGGGGAGTATCACAATCACACACAAGATCCAAACAGTCCCACAACCACACAAGGCTAACTGAAGGAAAGGAAGGAAAAATTGGATAGTGAGAAGTTAGGGTGAAGTGGATGATATTTACCTATTCTGCAGAGAAGAGACAAAGTGATGTGGCTCAGACTAAGGGTCCAAGGTAGTACAGGAACGGGAATCGGAGCAGCAGAGTGATGGCCTTTGCCTAGAGTACTGTGAGTTATCTGTCTCAGAGCCAGGGTTTATATACACCCTGTTTCCAACTTGAGGGGGAAGGTGTTAATGGCTCTCTGGCAGAATAGACGGTGGGGTCTGGAATGAGCTAATGACTTTAGCATTGGGTAACAAAGCACTGATGGAAATCATGATAGCTCCTTAATGGCTGAGCAGGTGAAGAAAAAAGGGGAGAATTTCGGTGGGAAGGGGAACCAGGTTGAAGATAATCAGTTGCTCCTTTGAGGCAGTTTTTGGTGCTATTTTTTCTGAAGACTGAGTTGTTAAGGGGACATTTGCAAGCTCATTACATACTGCTATGGCTGAGAAGCTTCCGGAGCTTCCTTGACTATGGCCTGACCATATCCTGAGGTTCTGTCTGACCTCCTTTTGCACATGTTCAGCCAGTCCTCTTAGCCAGCATGGCTTCTCAGCCATAGCAGTATGTAATTTGTATTTCATGCCAATTAAATGATATTTGCCAATTATTTCATATCATGGAGGGGGATGTACATCATGGTAACAAGGGGGAAGCAAACTGAGAGCAACCTTCATTTTCTCCAATCTGAGTAAACGTTCAACTTATATGTAGGTCTGCGGAAAATAACAGGTCTGAAGCCTTTAACGTGGGTTGCTAATCTGAACACTGTACAGGAGGTAGAGGGTGGGGATATGTTTCTTATATACATCTGAATGCATGTTGGGCAGTCTGAATTAATGATACATTCTTGCTTTCTACAGCTGAATGAGGTTTATAGAACTATCCCAGGTGCTCACAAATTCCAGCAGACAAAATTCAGGTGAGTGACTTTGAGTGCGGGGGGGGGGGGGTTACTGGCAGACATGTGAACACATTGTGAAGTTTCATTTTTTCAAAAAGCAAGAGAAACGGATAAACAGGAGGCAACAGATCAGGGACAAGGTGTAGTTGAATCTTGAGACTACCCTTGCATTAAAAGGACCATGTCTCCTTGCATTTGGCAAAGAAAGTCAGCTATGCATCAAGCAGCAGGATTAGAGCTCTCATCCCTATCCACTGTCATATCAGGGTTTGAACAGGATGTCCCTTCAAATGTTACTGAACTGCAAGTCCCATTATCCTTCACCACTGGGTAGGCTGAGAGGCAGCTAATAAGAATTTGAGTCTACCACTGTCTGGAAGACCACCATTTCCCGTTCCTCCCCCACTGAGACATCCTCAGACTAGCCAAGCTCTTTGTTGTTCCTCAGATTGTAATTAGCAATTTGCATTTCATCTTTTTTTTTCACTCCAGGTTACAGCCAAATGCTGGGAAAAGGTAAGTAAAAGCCTTAATTTCTGGTTTTGCTCTCTAGTGAGGAAATATGGGTATTTTCCATTTTATGCTTATTCTGTGAGGGACTTCACCTGCTATTGAAACAACCTGACACCCTTTTTACAACATTGCCACTGCCTCACCTGCTCCTTCCAGTATACCATAGTTTTCCCTACAGAGAGAACCACTGACTTCTTACTGTGCCTGCATCTTGGTGTTAGTCCTTTTCAAGGAGTATTGAGAGTCACATACAGACAATTCCTGCTATGAAGGGGGAAAGACATCCTTTTCGTGTCTGTAGTATGTTTGCCAAGTTTCCCTCTATGGATGCTGTAATGTTTGAAGGGAAGAGACATGACTGCTAACATGTGGCAATACACAACTGGGTACTGCAGCTGGCCAACAAGTATTTTAGACCCATGTTGCCTCTTCAGCAATTGTTTTAGACCCATGTCCCTTTGTAGTTAGTTACAGTGGTATGTGGCAAAGATGAGGCTGTCTTGAGTTGGTTCTCTTTCTGCAAAAGGCAGGAAGAAGCTTGTGGACTGGCACTACTTTACAAACCAATGGTTGAAAATAAAATGCATGCACATGTGAAAACAGATGTATTATGCTAACAGTCTGCTTCTGGAGTGGGCAGCCCTATTTAGTCTGAGGACTGCGCTATCTCTTGGTTAATCTTCCAGGGGACACATGGAGATTAGTGGTAAGCAGATGATAGTGGTAAGCAGAGAAAACAGCCTCTTTCTTTTTCCCCTTCTTCTCTCCAGACAGGATCATACAATTGTAGACACAGTCCTCCTTGCTCCTCGCTCAGCTAAGAATGAGATTGTGAAAGTGACAGAGAAGCATGTTGCACAAGAGGCTTTCAATGATCTGAAAGTGGCCCCTGGTTACTATACTGTCATCGCCGATCAAGGTAGATGTTGCATTTTGCTTAGTTCTCACTGTGGGAGAAAATCACACTAGTGATTACACCAAGGTTTACACTGTGGGAGGCAGCTGATGAGGGGCTGCTGTTGTGATAAAATGTTACCCCCGTTGGGTATATTCCTTCTTCTATCATGTCAGGGAGAGATTTGTTTTGTTTTTGTTTTTTCCTTCCCTTTCCTGGGCATCTCATTTTAGAAAAGTGCATGCTACTTATTTTTTATTCAGGAGCACTAACAGCCAGGCTAAATGATATGCTTAGCATGTTTTTAGGTGAAGTGCTCCCTCAAGTGGTGAAAGCACATTTGTCTGTCATAGGACCAGTGGTGGGGCTAGGCCAGTCTGTGGGGGTGCTTGGGGACTATATTTCTGCCTTCTGCTTCTGGACAGCTAGCCCCTAAGCTCTGTCAATAGATAGCAGTGATATTCTTTGCTTTGGTGTCATGTGTTAAGTATATTTTGTTTTGTGACTGTTCACTGGAAGGTAAAACATGGACTTAATTTGTAAGTCAGATTTCAGTAATGTGGGTGAGCCAAATGGATTAATCATAGAATCACAGAATCATAGAAATGTAGAATTGGAAGAGACCACACGGGCCATCCAGTCCAACCCCCTGCCATGCAGGAACACCCTCAAAGCACCCCCGACAGATGGCCATCCAGCCTCTGCTTAAAAACCTCCAAAGAAGGAGACTCCACCACACCCCGAGGCAGCAGATTCCACTGCCGGACAGCCCTGACCGTCAGGAAGTTCTTCCTGAGGTTCAGGTGGAATCTCCTTTCCTGCAGCTTGAATCCGTTGCTCCTTGTCCTGGTCTCTGGAGCGGCAGAAAACAAGCCCTCTCCCTCCTCTACATGGCATCCCTTCAAATATTTAAACATAGCTATCTGAGCTAATCTCAGAGAACATGCATTTCCTTAAATGCCTAGTTAGGCCCTCTGTCATGTTATATTATTTCTGCATCCTGAAAGGGTAAAGCCTAGACAGAAACAGATTTATTAGCCCAAAGGACTAAGCTTGGAGTGAAAGATGAGAGTTTTATAAAGAGCTGTTATACCTGTAAAGTTACTTTCTGTTTTACCTTCTTGCTTTCTTTACTGTGCTTCCATTTAGATGCCAATGGCCTGGTAGAGTTTCAGGAAGGGGTGGAACTTGTGGATGTCCGAGTTCCTCTCTTCATCAGAGAAGAGGATGATGATGAAAAGCAGTTGCAGGTGGAAGCCACGGATGTGCCTGTGGGAACTGCAGAAATCAAGCGCCGACTGGTGAACATCACCATAATAAAAGAGCAAGGTACCTCCTTCCTTCTTCCCTGTCTGTCCAGTACCAACACATTCATCTTGGACAGCTTTCCTGAGGAAGGTCCTTGTTGCTGTAATAGGCCCTCTGAATGTCCCTTTGATCCTAGAAGTTTTCTGTAAAGCAGGAATGGGCAACTGCAGAGGGAGTGTGCGCCCAATTTCATTCCTGTTCCCCCTCAATGAGCTATACCAGCACACCAAGGCCCCCAGCCCCCTTACTTTAAAAAAAAAAACACTGAGCAATGTTTCACTCAACCTCCCCCAAAATCTCAAAACATAGAGATTTTGCTTGCCCAAGTCACTCGCTTACCTTGAAAAACTCACAGAAGTTTCAACTACACTCAACTGAAAATTGGCCAAAATGGAAACAGAAAATGAGCAATATCACTTCTGGTCTCAACTTTGGCTAATTTTCAGCTTTTGGGGGGTGGGGGTTCTGTAGGATTATCTAGATATGTGGAGGGAAAACTTTATTGCAGCAGTTTTGAACTGTTGGGGGTGGAAATCCCCTGGATTTTTTTTTTTTAATTTTGACTATCAGAGATTTTTGGAGGGAGGGGCTTCAAAGCCTGCACTTTGCTCACCTCTGCTGTAAAACAATTGAGAGGGAGGGAGAGAGAGAGAAAATGAAATCCTAGCTCTTTGTATGTGCCCCAGATGAACATGGGGCCTTTCGTGGATCTGAATTTGATACGCATCAAGAATGGAACAATTCATTAACAGTCTGTCCTAGAATCAGATTGCCCAAAGTGGATTGAATCCAAGTGCAGATTTTCTTTGTACAATTAATTATCTGATTCTGTGTTTGGAAGTGCCTATGATGGTACCTAAAATTAAGAGAGACCATATTTGCGATCTCATGGCATAGCAATGCCTTAATGATTTCTGCTTCTATGAAATCTTGCTTTCATTGGGGCCATGGCCTCACATCGTGAACTGTACGAGGTGCAGCATCTTTTAGTCCCATCCCAGTACCATTAATGCCCACATTAGACTTGGTTTGCTGACATAGCAAAACCAACTTAGAAATGTCTGTTACTTTCTCTGCCATCTGTTAATCTCAGAGCTACTAATGTGAGACATGTTCTGGCACTGGCTATCTTTTTAGGCTCTCCAGAGTATTAATATGTCTTAGATCCTGTTAGCAACATAATGTTAAACTAGTTAGGGTAATATTGAAAACTGGGTTTTGTCCTACTACAATATAAATGGTCACAACAGATCAATATTTGTATTAGCTTATATAATTCTGTGTTTGTACATTGCTTACACAACGGTGGTGGTGGTGGTGGTGGTGGTGGTGGTGATGATGATGATGATGATGACAGCCTATGTCTTGCTTTAGCCAACAGCATCATCAGCTTCTTACAGCCGGAATATTCGTACAGCCGCTTTGACAAGCTGGCTAAAATCCCTGTTGTTCGTGAGATATTGGACAATGGGAAGTCCCAGATAACATACAGGACACGAGATCTCACTGCCCAGGAAGGCAAAGTAAGGACTACAAAATTGTCAGAGAAATGGTGGTGGTGGTGGTGGTGGTGGTGGTGGTGGTGGTGGTGGTGGTGAACAATTTTAATTTATATCTTGCCCCCCCCCCCCACCAATACTGGGACACAAGGTGGCTTACAAAATAGTAAACCCAATGTAGATTAAAATATATACAAAAGGATCAGTAAACATATATAAAACTTATTTTAAAATAACAGTCTATAGAATTAAAACAATTTGAACGGTCACTAAGACTCACAATAAAAATCAGTAAGACAGCATATCATTGAAAGCCCGTTGCAGTCAGTTCCTGAAAGCCTATCTGAATAGAAGAGTTTTCACTTGATGGTGGAAGGACACTCGTCCTAGCCAAAGTGAGTGAGTGAAGAGCCTTGATAACAATGATTACATTAAGTTCTTTGGTCATTATACAGCCACATTATTCCATGTAAAAAAGGGAACTTAAGTACATGTTGTTCAAAAAAGTCTGTTGCTGCATATAGCCAAACTACGGCAATGCTAGCAGCGATCACTTGCATGGAATCCTGACATTTTTTGTGAAAGAACAACTTCCAGCTTTTGAAAGTGAATAATGTTGTTTCTTTAGACCAGAGAAGAAAAGGTTTGTACTCCTGCTGATCAATGAGAAATAGGCCTCAAGGCAACTTGTCAAACCTGCAGGTATTGTTGCCATGCATTTTTTTTTTCAAGAAAAAGCAACCAGGCTCTACAACTGATGTGTCTTACATACGCCTCTCTCTGATCAGAAATACATATGGATACTGCTCATGTTCATATGGATTTTAGAGAAATTAGCACATATAGAGAAGTAGGAATTTTTACAATGCTACAAAATAAAAAGCGTCAGGACAAAATAAAAAGTTGATGGAAGCAGTATATTGAGAAACTATATAAAAGGGATGAAATGGTGATGGATTTCTTCAAAGAAGAACCATTTGAAGATGAACCCAAAACCTGAGAATGCTAAGCAGAAAACACTCTCGAAAGATTTGTGCAATCAGTCACCAGGAACAGATAGCATACCAACAGAGCTGTTTCAAGCTGCAGAAATGGAATCCACTCCAATTCTAACAAAAATCTTCCAAAAACAAAACTGTGACCCAAAGTTCAATATACATTCCAGTCTTCAAGAAAGGGGACAATGGGGATTGTAGTAAACATCAGACTGTTGCACTGATCTCCTATGCACACAAAGTGATGTTCAGGATTTTACAAGGAAGATTCTACCATATATGGAGTGAGAAGCCCAGATGTCCAAGCTGGATTCAGAAAAAGAAGAGGCACTAGAGATCATATTGCAAACCTATGTTGACTGATGAAGCACACCATATCATTTTTTTTAAAATTAACCTTTTTAAAGAATAAGTTACAGCAAAGCCTCTGACTGTGTGGGTCTTGAGAAGTTATAGTTTGTTGTAAAAGAAATGGGAGTGCCACAACATCTGATTGACCTGAGTAACCTATATTCATGTCAAAAGCCACTGTGAGGACATAATATAGAGAAACATAATGGTTTCCCATTGCCAAGGGGGTCAAATAAGGCTGCATTTTATCACTTTATCTCTTTAATTTATATGCAGAACATATCATACTGAAGGCAGGATTGGACTCAGAGGGAGCAGGAATGAAAACTTTGGGGAACGAACATCAACAGTTTAAGATATACAGATGGCACCGTATTACTAGCAGAAAGTTGCAAAGACTGGGAATGACTACAGATGAAATTTAAGGAAGAAAGTACAAAAGCACAATTACAGCTGAATATGAGGAAGTCAAAAATAATGACCAAGATATTTACATAACTTTAAAATGGGTAACAAAGACTCTGAAATAAACATTTCCTATAGTTTGGTTCAGTCATTAGCCAAAATGGAGACTGTAGTCAAGAAATAAGACTAGGATTTGGAAAAGAACCCATTAAAGAAATGGATATGATCCTGAAATATAAAGACATATTATTAAATACAAAAGTCAGGATCATCCAGAACATAGTATTTCTAATATCTATATATAGTTGCAAAAGCTGGATAGTGAAGAGAGCTGATAGGAAGAAAATCAGCTAATTTGAAATGTAGTGCTGGAGTTGTACAGATACTATGATCAGAGACTGCTAAAAAGACAAATGAATGGTTCTTAGAGCAAATCAGGCCAGAACTCTTGCAAGAAGCAAAGATGGCTAAACTGAGGTTTGAGCCATGAGACAATGTGATTCATTGGTAAAGGTGATAATGCTCAGTATAATGGAAGGCAGTAGGAAAAGAGGAGACCATACTACAGGTGGATTGATTCAGTCAAGGAGACCATGGCTGCTTTCAGTTTTCAAGGCCTGAGCAAGGCAGTTGATGGCAGGGGACTCAGTCGCATAGGGATGGGGGGAGTGGGGTGGGGGGCCGTGCGCCCTGTACAGCACTTTTTTGGGAGTGACACTGCTCCTTGTCTGCCTCCCCTACATGCCATAGCCCCGCCCCCGTGCCATAGCCCCGCCCACACACGCCTCTGCCCCTACCCCGCTCAGGCCAAGCTACGCCACTGAGGGGACTTCAGAGGCCTTTCATTCATAGGATCGTCAGGAGTCAAAGTTGACTTTGTGACACCAAAAAAACAACAGCAAACTCATTGTGCATATCTGTATGGTGTATCATGTTTATTTTTCTGTCTCAGCATTTGGGCACTGTTGCATTAAACTCTGCTAGTTAATGCATACTGGATTCTGCTCACAGCAGTTGTGCCGTCTTAGGTGAGATGTAATCATAAATTCACTTTGCATTGTATGTCACAAAAATGTTGGTAGCCCAATTCAAAAGATGCAAATGCTTATCTTTCATACAGGCATCCTGAAAAGTATCCAGGTTTACTCCTGATCTTTCATAGAGGATAAGGAAGTTTTCTCTTGCACAGTGCACAGAAATAAACCACATCTTCCAGTAGAATCCATACAAACACTTCCTAGCACTGAACATTTCAAATACTGCAATACACTCTAGATCAGGGGTGGGAATCATGCAAACCTTTCCCCTGGTGCTTTTAGATTGCAGCTCCCATCATTCCTTATCATTGGCTATGCTGGCCCAGCAACATCTGGAGAGTCACATGTGTCCCATCCCTGCTGTAGATCTAAATTCTATATCTAGTCTGTACAGTGCAAAATAAAAAGAGAATAGAGATTAAAGAAATTATACAAATATACTTAACTGGCATAGTTTTGAATCTATATATTGCACTTTCATAATTACTTTGGGGATATGTGACGTACAGAAGTAACTGGGCTTGAAGGTGCGGCATTGTAAAGCTGCAAAAATACAAATGAACATTAACAAGAAAGATACTGAAGCCGGCACCAGATATTGTTTGTGGTCCAGTGTCATGTAAAGTGTGCTAGTTATCCTTAGCACTCTTTAACAGTTGTCTTTGTGGCCCCCTGTGTGGTGGCAGAGTGAATTTCTCTTGCTCTTCCAAAGCACACATTGAGGAAATTGAGATTCTTACTCTCGTTAGTACAAATAACATAATTGTGGAAGTTACTGGATCAAACAGCTAACACAGAATGTTTAGTATTAAAGAAAAGCAGCACAAGACAATCATGACTGACTTCAGCAGCTGTTCTTCAATTTTGGCAATTTTTAGTGTTGCAGGCTTCCATAAGGTGGGATATAAATGTTCCCATAAAATAAAAAAATAATTTGAGAAGATGTTGAAAATATTTGTTATATCAATGCACTATTAAGCTTCTCTTTCTCCTCTTTCCCAAGGATTATGATTTTACAGAAGGTGACTTGGTCTTTCTACCTGGGGAGAAGCGGAAGGAAGTGCAGGTGAAATTGCTGGAACTGACAGAGATAGATGCCCTTCTTCATAATCGGCAGCTGAAGCAGTTTGCAGTGGATTTAATCAACCCCAGGTTTGGTGCAAAGGTTGGCAAATATCCACAGACTATGGTGACAATTGCTGATCCAGGTGAGCTTCATCTGTTTCTGATGGCAAGTGTCATTTTGGTCCGGAGGGATCACTCTGTATTTGCCTACTGTGCTGTAACATCTGAAAGTTTGAACTTCTCTAGACAATAGACTTTGCTGGACAAACACAGTTACCAGATTTAATCCACTTCAAAACGTGAAAGCTGAAACATTATGAGCACCAGTTGACACCACTCTTAATCTAGTACCTGATCTAGTTGTAGCAAACAGGGAGAACTGGGAATTTTGGTTTAAGTACTACTGGATATGCTGTCTCATGCACGTACCATGATTTTTTTTTAATTGTTCAGTTTGTAGAACAGTATGTAGAAATGATGAGGCTTTGTCTTTGTAAGTATTTGACATTCCACCCTTTGGCGGAAAGGGTGCTTATAAATAAACATTATTGTGGTTGTGGTTGTTGTTGGGTAACAACAAATAGGATATGTACTGAAAGACAACAGTGCTTGTATCTGATGAAGTAGATTCTAGTTCATAAAATCTTACCTGATAATAAATTTGCTAATCCTTATGTTGCCACAGCACCCATTGTTTTTTAGGTATACTTATTATAATTAATGCAATTCAGCTTGGATTTTATACATATTTCCATTGTACAGTCATTAATTATTATTCCAATGAATTGATAATTATATGTATTACCTTATCACTTTAGGCAGTGATAAATGATCTTTAGTTTCAACATTTCCGAAAATCGTAATACTGTAGCTTATTATGTACTTTTATAATTCTAGATTCCAGAACATAACAAAATAGACTATTTTTGAAAAGTCCCTTTTCTTTCCTCATAATTCTAATATGGTTGGGAGCTTCAACATAAATACCATTTCCTAAACTCTTGGTTACTTTAAAAAAAACAACATAGTTTGCATTAAAATTTGCATTTTAAAATAAATTGAAATATTTTTGAAACAACCCCTCAGATACAAGGGTTACATCAAAACATTCCCAGAGTGTATCCCCAGGTATTATTGGACTGCAACCCTTGGAAGCCCCACCCAACATAGCCAGTGGCCAGAATTTCTGGGTGTTTTAGTCCAAAAAGTTATTGGGATGCACATTTGGGACTCTCTGTCCTACATAGACTCATCTTTCTTAAACAGAACTTACTGTTTCAGTGAAAATCAAGCATCCATTAAATGCAAAACATCACACAAACAAGAGAAAATAATTAATGACTGCACACTGCTATTGTTACCAGTATCTTTGGCCTATATTAGTCAAAGAAACTGACTTTGCTGCCTGGCATTAGCTGTGCTTTTTTATCCAACACTTTTTAAAGAGATAGCCATGTTAGCCTGTTTCAGCATAAAATGGAAAGTGGGGTGGAGGATGAAGAAACCAACCAGCACTTTTGAGACTGATTTATTTTAGCCTCAGCTTTCATGGATATCAATCCCCTTTTTCAGATGCGCTGATGGAGTAGAGTTACAACTCCAGGTATATAGGGTTCTCAAATATGGGTGAGCTGGACGCAGCCAAGATGGCATGAGTTGACAGACACATACTGGGGGTATGTGTAAAAACTGGGAGTATTTTCAAACCCGCAACTTTAAAGAACATAATTGAGTATCTTTACAGCTCAGCCAGCATACCTCTCTGTGTTGAAGTGGTTACTGACATACAGATATCATTGGCTCTGGTCTTCTTTGTCTTCTTACAGAAGCTGTACCACCAGGAACAGGCGGGTCAGCTACTCAACAGTCTCCCAGAGGCACCCTTGGAGCACCTCTTAATCCAAATGCACAAGCACTGAGCTCTAGGAAGATCCGCTTCAACTGGTTACCTCCACCTGGCAGACCTGCAGGATACAAGGTATGTACAAGGTACAAGGTATGAATAATCTAGCCATGGGGACTGGCAAGTTTATATCATTTCATATGGGAAAGCACAATCATGTGTGGCCTCTTCCTTCTATGGCATACCAGCTCAGCACTGGTTGCTATTGCTCTCCTCTTGTGCTGCATCACAGCTGGAGTGTTCAGCTTCAGGCAATACTTTGGTGGGCCCTCAGGCATGACTCTGCATTTGGCTCTGTATCACCAAACTTCTCTTACCTCCAGCCAAATGTCTGCTCCCACCAGTCAGACATGATTGTATTTTCTTGGGGAGGTGCCGGTAGCACTTCAGAAAGGGACTAGAGCTGGTGGCGGAGGAATGGTTTGGCTCCCATTCAGAAGCCCCCTACCCACTTGGAGTATTTTAAAAAGGGGGGCCAGTGAGGCGAGTTGCTGGTGCGAGTAGCCCACTGGCCACTTGCCTTCACCAATTGTCCCCAGTGACATTGTCAGGTTGGACTTTCCTTCCATTTGGAGTAATCTAAGATGGTTGTGGTTGGTGCTGAGCAGGGCTGAGCAGCTCATCTCCTGCAAGAGGACCACCACCTACCAGAGAAATGTGCTCATGCTGCAGAACTGGGAAGCAGTCAGGCCCCTGTGAACCCCTGAGCTCTTCCCAGCTGCCTGAACTTGCAGGACCTTACTCTAGAAGAAGCAGAAGGAGTACATATATTGGTTCCTAGAGATGAAGTATGTTGCTGAATACTTGAAGATAAACTGTCAAAGTTGAAAATCTTACCATAAGCTGCGTGCTCTGAGGCCCAGTTCTATGGTGATATGATGGGAGAAGACTGTATTTAGCTTCCAGAAGAGCCACTCCACATCCAATTCACTACATGGATCAAAACGGAATTGTCTCTTAGATCTACCCAGTGGCTTCCCACTTTAGAGAGAAGGAGAAAACAGGCTTAACGACAGTTTGTAAAATTCTCGTGTAGCAATCTGAGGTAACTCTTCAGAAGTTTATGAACATGTGGATGCTCTGTAAAGTGCTCTGTAGATAAAGCCTATGTTTTAATGATTTGATGATTTAAGGAAGTGCGTCTCATTGGGTTGCAGGTGAAATACTGGATCCAAGGGGACCCTGAATCAGAGGCCCATCTTCTTGATTCCAAAGTGCCATCTGCAGAGTTGACTAACCTGTATCCCTACTGTGATTATGAGATGCAGTCCTGCGGCTACAATGCCCTGGGTGAGGGGCTTTACTCTGAAGTGGTTCGCTGCCGCACACTCGAGGAAGGTATGTTAGCACATTCCAACATGTTAACCCAGGAGGTGATCTGAATAGCAGCACCAGCATCTGCAGGAACCAGTCAGGGGTGTGGCTATGGGGGGAGGGCACAAAATGAGAACATTTGCTCCCTGAAATAAGAATCCTGCCTTCAAATGAGAATTTTCATTCACTCTTCAAATTTCTAGCATTGCAGAGCATGAGACACTGAAAACCATTCATACCTAGAAATTTCATATTTGCTGTGTTTGCATTCCCTTGGTATCTTTGTCTGCCCCTTTTATTTGGATGCTTGAACTGTATGTCTAAATGCTCAGTGGACATTTTACATGACTGCAAGACTAGAAATTTGGGGACTAAAAGAAACGTTTTCTGGGGAAAGCAAAATTCTTATTTGGCAAACAAGTCTTCCCTTTGTGTCCTATGTAGGCATACTTCAACCCCAGTCTAGCATTAAAATGAATGACATCTATTTCACCACACTTAATAACAGGAAGAAAGAATTTCCCAAACTTTGGTCGCTTTAATGACTGACACAGTGAAAATACCCAGAAGTGCTTCATTAATTTTTAAGTCATCAGATTTTAAGATCTTTAACATAACTGTATTAAGTTTACATCGAGATGTTACCAACTTGCATCCAGTTCAGTTGCTATTCCCATGGCGTCTGCTGTTATTTGTTATATCTAGTGTGGTGCTGCTAGTAAATAATTATTTTGCTTTTGTAGTTCCTAGTGAGCCTGGACGTTTGGCTTTCAATGTAGTCTCCTCCACGGTGACACAGCTGAGCTGGGCTGAGCCTGCTGAGACTAATGGGGTAATCACAGCCTACGAAGTCAGCTATGGACTTGTCAATGAGGAAAACCGTAAGTGTGTGTTCTGTCAGCTGCCTTTGCCATGCTGTCACTCTGAAAGCTATGAGTCCTGATGAACCAATTAGCAGGGGTGAGGGGGAGGTTATAGAGGAAGTATACAACATAAACCATTAATTAATTGTATATGTTTAGAGAGCATTGGTGGATGCTGTCATTCTTGAATCTTCAAACATCTTCAAACAAGGCCCAAATGGTGATATGAGGGAAGGGGGAAGAAGCTTTTAAGATATATTAATCTTGATATTTCTGTGTGAAATCAACTTCAACTTACGGTGATTCAATGAACAAGAAACCTCCGAGAGCCCCAGTAATCAACTGCCTTGTTCAGATCTTGCAAATTCAGGACAACTGTGGCTTCTTTGATTCAGTCAATCCAGTAGCGAGGTCTTTTTCTTTTCCTAGTGCCTTTCACCTGACCGAGAATTATCATCTTTTCCATGTTGTCTCATATTTCCAAAGTATAGCAGCCTCAGTTTAGGCATCCTGGCTTTTTATGAGAGTCCCATTTTATTCTCACAAAAGCCTTATGAACTTGGCCCAAGACTATTCAGTAAGTCTCATAGCTATCTGTTTTTTAAGGACCCATTGGACCAGTAAAGAAAGTCATGGTGGAAGACCCCAAGAAGCGGATGGTTCTGATTGAAAACTTAAGGGAATCGCAGCCATATCGCTACACAGTGAAGGCCAAGAATGGAGCTGGTTGGGGGCCTGAAAGAGAAGCGACTATTAACTTGGCCACACAACCTAAACGTCCTATGTCCAGTGAGTTATTATCATAGCTACTCATATGCATATACAGTAGTCAAGTTTTTGCTGTGCAGAATTCTTGTGTTTTACTTGAAATGTTGTTCCTTTATTCAGCATACTCAAGGTGTCTCCCCCTGACTTTTCAGCTCTGTTGTGCCACAAGATAGGCTACATTCTGTTGTGGGTGCAGTGTACCAAATGTACCATGAGAAAACATTCGGTGGAATATAGTTACACAAATGTCACAAACATTGGCAACAGCCTATTGATGTTGCTAATAAGAAGTATCAAGATATTGGTCACATTGTTTTTTTTAATTAGAAAAAAGGGTTTTCTTAGTAGCTGGTCTCTCTCCCAATATGCAACGCTAATAATGGTGTTTTCACCAGGTGTTATTTTATACAAGGATCTGCACCACCTCACCACTGCTACACTGAAGCTGTCCTCTGTTCTTCAGCATGAATATCATGGCTAAAAACACTGGATGAAAGCTTGTGGTGTTTTCACATTAGGGATAAAGGGTGGTTGGGCTCACTGAGTTTGTATCTGTAAATTGGCCCTAGTAATGGTTTCTACCTTCTTACAGTTCCCATCATACCTGATGTGCCTATAATTGATGCTGAAGGAGGAGAAGACTATGACAGCTACCTAATGTACAGTGCAGATGTCATGCGCTCACCAACTGGTAGCAAACACCCCAGTGTCTCGGATGATTCTGGTACAGTGTGCATTGCAGCAATTTTGGGGAAAATGGTGGTGGTTTTTCTTTTTAGATGTCTTTCCTCAGGGACTTAGAGGGTGAAGAATGTGGGGAGGAAATTCCCTTCCAAATTAATACAAAACTCTTTAAACTTACCAAAAAAATTCTAGTCACAACACTAACCATTTTGTCCCCTTATTTCAAGGCAAACATATCTCAAAGCAGAGTAACCTCTGCTTGTGCTCTGGGAATGTTTATCCCAGAAACTGTGTGAGAAGACGATGAGGGGAAACGTTCAGAGAGTTTAGACAGCGTAAGAATCTCCGGATTGCCTTTGAGTACCAGCCACTAGGCAAAAGTAGTAGGTGGAGGCTGTTACTCTTATGTCCTTTGCCAGGCCTCCCAAAGGCATCTGATCGGCCACTGTTTGAAACTTGATGCTGGACTAGATGGGCCTTTTTTCTGATCCAGTAAGATTCACCCCATGTTCTTCAGAATTATTAAGATAAACACTTTTGTGAATATAATTTCAAGTAAGCTTTCTCTAATATGATGCGTATCAGAGTATATCTGGTAGCCCCGTTGTACTGAGATTTCATGTTTCAATGTGTTCAGTGGGAAGAATTTCAACAGTAGAGGTGCTCTGTGTTTGTGATTCTGTAGAAGTGATATAGGTCTGTGAGCTCTTTCTATGCTTAAATGTTTCAAAAATTGCTGTACACAGCAAAAAATCATGCCACTCCTACACTCTCGATTAAGGAGAGGACCTCCATTATGTTCACACCATTAGCTTAACTTGAACAAATTCCCCTGAGTCCAACTACAGTTTCGTCATTTGAACATCATTTATTTTGTTGTGCCTTTTTCTTGGTGACCTCTTTTTTCATAAGCTAAGAATCACATCCTTTACAATAGGTTCTACCTAACTAGGTTCTGCCTACAATATGTGGATCCTATATAAGAACAGTGAATAACATTCAGATTGCCTGTCATATAATTACAGAATACTTGCTGTTCTATAGAGTGATTGAGCCATTTAAATAAAAAAAATAGTAGCTACTTTGGAAGGTTTGAAAGCCTATATGTGTTTAGATACATTATTAATTTCTATAAATGTCGATTCTGGGTCTCATGCTGCCACACCTTTTCACTGGAATCCTCCTCCCCTAATTCTAGATACTTTGAGGGAGGGACTGTACTTATTGAGTGCTTCACATGCTGAGAGGTCGTCACTCTTTTTAAACTCTTGACATGTTTAAGAGTAACACCTTAGCATTAAAAGCAGATTCTGGGGTAGTTGATGAGCTGTGCTCAAACCAGTTCCCATGCAAATACTAAATCCTAATGGATAACTGTGTTGCATCATTTTATTCTGGGATTGTTAAATTCAAGAAAGAAAATTCATCAAAATCATGAAACTGACAATGGAATGTAGAAGTGTGAACACACAGATTTTACTGCTCAGTAGTTTCAGCTGACAGCATTAATTGCCACTCCCAGTGGCTGTGGTTATATTCCCCTTCTTCATTTCCCTTTGTGCCGGAAATTTCTGGATCAGAGTAGTTCACAGCACAGTTAAAATACCTCAAAACTTAAAACAATCATTCCTTTTATCTGAAAAAATATTTGTTTTTCAACATTGGCATAGGTTGAGGCTATTGTGAAAATTGTGTCCTTTGAAGTGGCTCCATTGGCAAAAGCTGGGATGTCACAGAGCAATAATTTGTTTCTAGTAGCTGCTTTCTTTCTGGCATTGTAGTTGTTGAAGAATAACTCAATTAGTTTTTTTCCTGTCCATCAAATTCTCTTTTAAGCCTTCATAAGAGGTTTTTCCTTGTAGAAATGATCTGCATACTGCTCTATGTGCGTTCTTCCAGGCATTACTTTTATTTTCCCAGGGTAGTTTTCCCAGACTAGCTGTTTCTTCCCAGCCTTTTCTATACTGATTTTTATTTTATTTTATTTTTATCCTTCCTTTCTCCAATATGGGACCCAAGGCAGCTTGCAACAGCAGATTTTTGGAAACAGTCTTCTATATAATAGTTGTCTATTATCAGGTTTTCTGTTGTGTTGCACGTACATATATGCCTGAGCCAGCTACTCCAGCTGCTATAAAAAAATTAGTAGTCTATCAGCATTGTCTTTACGTTACATCAGAGGTGGGAAATGTAGGGCCCATGGGCTGCAGGCAGCCCCTAAAAACCATTGTGAAGCCCCAGGAGCCCTTCAGCCTCACTCTCCATTTATTTTGCTAAAAATGCCCCCCAGAGTACTTAGAGTGTGTGACGGGGGGGGCAACCTTGCCATGTTTTTGCCCCCTCCAGCTATTTATAGCCCCAGAGAGACCTCATTTAATCAAAAAATAAAACAGAAGTCAACAATTCAAATTCATCTTTTGGTTAGATTGAGCTACCCTTTCTGAACCTGAGGGTGGAAAAGGGGTTTGGTTTTTTGGCCCAAAATTCCAAGAACCCCCCTTCCCAGCCAGCATTCATCTCTGTTGTACTGAAATTGGTGGTACTTACTTCTAAGTAAACATGCATAGGATATCAGAGTCTTGTTGCTCTGAGGTAAATATATAAATTGAGAACTGATAGCAGGTATGGTTGAAAGATATCCTTAGAGCCAGCATTTTGTGAAAGGAATTGTTTTTTGGAATGACCAGTCATGCTTGGAGTGCTGGATTTCTAACAGCAGCTGAAGGACTGATAGCATCCCATGACACTGACCCAAACAGATGACGTTGGCTTGCTTTGCTTTCATCAGTCCAGTGTTTGAACTAAGTGGGCCAGAGGGAGGCCACCCTCTTGTCTTTTGCATTTGCTTCCTGCTTAGCTACTGTTTTTAGGCTGCCATGGGAAAGGGGTCATAACTGGACTAAAATCAGTGGGAGCCAACAGGCCTTACACATTTCATTAACCTACCTGCCTTTCCCATGCTTAATCAACACTCATAATTTCAGCTCTTAATTTTAGCACTGGTTTGGTTGGCATGGTAGAGGAGCCACCCCATGCCACATCTGCAGCAGCAGAAAGTGCTGCTGGGGAGTGCTTTGTGCAATTCCTTAAGGCACTGCTAGAAAGTGACCAAAACAAAGAGCTTCAGGTGGCTTGCAGGTGGCAGACTGCCTCTTTTGCATGCCCCCTATCTCATCCTCCCAACCCTTCCAGTTGTGCCAATGCCAGTACTTCACTTGTTCCAAAAGGCTCTCGGTGGAAATATGTGCAGCTGCTGGGGGACGAGCTGGACCTTCGTCGCGTCGCCTGGAGGCTCCCAGCAGAACTGATCCCTCGTTATTCGGACAGCAGCTGCTTTTCCTCGGAGACAGAGGGTCTCCTCCAGGAGGATAGCACCCCCTCTGTGATAGTCGACATTGATGCACCCATCGGCAGTTTGCCAAGGAGTGGGACTCCCCAGCCCCAACCAGGTGAAGGACGACTGCCTTCCTGTCTTCCTGTAATGGTCCTGTCTCGTCCTCCGTGGGCCTGGAGCCAGACTTTGGCCTTTCCATCCTTATAGCAAGCACACACTTGTCTTAGTGTTGGTCTTAGTGTCCGTGTTGGTGTGATGCATTTGACCATCTGTAACAGAGTTCTGCGTGCAATGTGTCTTTGTGCTTCATGTACAGATATTGCTCAATGCCAAGGTGGTCATTGCCTACTCTGGGCACGAAACAAAATAAGAAACTGGTAACAGTCTGCATTAACAGGAATCATAGGTGCATCAGGAGTTAGCAGCGTTGTCTACTACAGCCACTCTCCTACAGGTATCAGCGGAATCTGCTTTAGTAATGGTAGTTAGCAACTTTGCCTCCCCTGTCAATTGGATGATCAAATGGGGAAAGATTTCCACAGAGCAACCAAGTCAGGGATGAGAGGCAACTGCCAGTGCTATACAAAAGGGTCTTTTTTTATTGCTAAATAACCCTCAGTTTAACTTGAATCAGTGTTTCAAATTAAGCTAATGGGAATGAGACTGACATCCGTGTTTTGGACAGAGTAACTTGGTATCTAGAATGTCTTATGCTACAAGGATACTTCAGAGGGATCTGCTTCCTGAAAACTAAGAATTGCTTTCTAGAACAAAGTTCCATATGTGGGATTTTTCACTGTATAATCAAACAGAACAGTCACTCTTGGTTTTCCAGTGGCTTTTTTTGACGTTCAGAACAGTCCTGTGGCTATAGAAGGAACCAATGCTTTCCTGGAGCTATTCTCTGCTGTTCATTTTAGTGTGTTCCTCCCTCCAGTCCTTCATTGTTTCCAGCAGTGACTAGTCTGATATCAGTAGGAGGCCTCAAAAGCAGGACAGAAAGGTGAATGACCATCCCCATTTCATTGTACATTCTATCTGGTATCCCACCTCAGAATATGAAGAAACTATTTGGGTGTTATAGTTCATATCTATTGGTGAATTTGGTTTATGTGAATTTGTCCAAAGAATGTCTTAATGTTTCTAATCAACTGATTAAGGTTGTCTCTCGCCGTTCTCCAAGGGCCTGGAAGCAAAGGGTTTCATGGATGTTTGTTTTAAAGCAGTTTTTTGACTGTGCTAAGTGCTTCTCCCATACAAACAGTGCAGCAGTGAAATATATGAAGCTGCCTCCTTACCCTTAAGCATCTCTCATTCTGGTTATAATTGCCCTCCAGATCCATTCAGTCATTAGCAATGTCTTGCCGTGGCTGAAGTATTGTTACTGCCTGGTACACTGTGGGTTGAATTGGCGCAATGCTATGAGTATTGGTGGGTTTTTTGTGTCTTCCTGTGAGGCTGACCATAAACATACATATCCCCAACTTGCACTAAAGAGCATAATAAAGCCTAGTGGGAATATTCCAAAACATCGTTAGTGCATAACCTCAGCTCAGGTTAATTAGCTTGGGACATGTACCCACAGATACTGACAATCAAACTGAATCTTTTTTTTTTTCCAGAACACATGATGAATGGCCGAATGGATTTCACTTACCCTGGAAGTGTTGGAAGCCTGACCCGGAACACAACTTCCAGCTACAACCATCTAAGTCCACACATGCACCATGAGAGAAGGGTAATAGCAAACTCATCTCTGACAAGGGAGTACACCTCAATGGTGTCTGGACATGGTGAGTGTTAGGGTGAACCTCATCCCATAACCAGAGCTAATCTGTCCAGGCTATGATGATATCCCTCCAGTGTTGCAACAGAAGTAGTACATTTCTTCAGTCTGATAAGCTCCTGTTAGTTAACATGAAAATTTGATATTTTTCAAAGTTTTCACATCAGTTCCAAAGAGTGTTTCCTCCCTCCCTGTCTCTTTCTCCCCCAGTTCCAACCGTGCTGCCCAGATGTGGTATCTCAGGGCCTTTCCCTCTTGGCACACTCCTAATATGTTATCATCCCCTTTTTTTCATACTGTTTTTTATGCTGAGAAAGAGCTTTCAAAATCTAACAAATTCCCAAAGTCTTCTGTTTCCTTTAGCAATGGGATTGCAATCTGTTACTCCTCTTCATCTCCATGGTTACCTTCTACCTGTAAATACCCCAATGTTAACATAGCATTTGAGTAGAGAAAGCACTCTCACCCCCCTGCCCCCCACTCCTTTGATCTTTCCCTCAAACATTGTGGGTCATAAGAAGTGTGGTGTCTTCAGTGGTGATTCTTTCTTTCTCTCTGTTTTGCCTGATCCTTTAGACCAGTCCAGAAGGATATATCCTCCCATACATGAAGATGCTGGGAGGATGGTCCTGATGCCACAGGATGTGGCCTTCAGGAGGGCAAGGGTGAAGGGTTACTATGGCGACAGTGATGCTCGGGATTCTATAGTCATGACTGATGGGCCCTCTTGGATTTCCAAATACCTAGGTACAGCAAATGGCACAGCATGGCTAACTGTTTCCTTAGATGTTTGCCTCAGCTAAAGTGACTCCTCCAATAACCAGCTAATGTATCCACACATGGATAAACACATGCATGGATCCACTAACCCTTTCTGTACCTTCACTACATTAAGTTTCATTTCCAGGCTACATCACTTCAATGACTACACAGTGGATTAATGCTCTGACTTCATGCAATGTTCTCAGCAGCTTGTATGCTTCATCCTTAAATGGTCAGTTGTTGTCTCAGTGTTTTAACCACATCTATGTGGCTCATTCCACAGGCCTTTTCATGGAGAAGTGGCAGGGAGAACAGTGCAAAATGTCCCTCTTGACTCTCTTCTGTCTAAATGAAGGAAACTGAGGGGGATTCCACATTGCTTTTAGTTTTTTGTTGGCTATTTCAACAGTCATGGACATTCCTAATTTTCACAATTTCCCTCTGGTTTTGAAACTACATCCAAGATAAGCATCTTCCACACATCAGAAGACAGGGTCTGCTTTTGCCAGCAGAAGGTGCTTTCTGGCCACCCTATTAAAGAACACTGTCTTTTATATATATTATTTAATAGATATATAACTCATTTTTCAGGGTGGATTATGACATCAGTTCTGATTAAAGAGAAAGCAAAGTGTTTCTGGAACTTCTTCAAAAGCCTTTATATTTCCCTCACTCAGGCTCCTACTGTTTCCGCCTCCAAGCATCACTTTTTTCTTCTTTTCTTTAAGGACACCCCCATAACTCCTTACACACCATCTCACATCAGATAGTTTCACTTTTTCCTTTGGAGGGGACCCTACCCGGCTGCCTTTCCCTCAGGACTAAGGCAACTGCTTTCACTTAACTCCAGTATCCAGCCACTGCCAGGGAGAAGGGAGAAGAGTACACCAGCCCATAACACTGTTCAGCTGCTGCTTGCTGATTTTGTGGAGCAATCCCTTCCTTCTCTAAAGTATGGGACATATTGCTCCATTTTGGATAACAAACTCCAATTTCATCTTGCTCTTCCCCAGTCTTGGCCAAGAGGCAGAAATGCAGTTGGGATTCCCATTGCCACTTCCCCAGGGTGAGAACATGGCCATTTCCTTCCCTGGTGGCCCCTCCAGTCCCTGCAGTCTATGTGGAGAAAGTGGCTGCTGGCTTAATGGTGGTTCAGGGGGATCGGTGCCTGACCTCTAGTTACCTCCCCATGGTAACTAGGTGGGGCATCTATATTAGAATCTAGATGCCGTCAAGATATCCTGAGGAAATAGGATGTCCCAAAGTAAGAATATTACCTGAAAGCCACTGATAGTTGCTTGGCTAACTTTCTCAAGAACTTTTCTCTGCAGTTCTTCGATTACTGTGAAACAGAGAGATAATGGTGTCCTTGGTGAATTGGTTGTGATTAAGCAGGTCTTCCTTATGTCCAAGTTTTTGAGTTGACCCTGCTGATCCCAGCACCATTTTGTTTCTCTGTGCAGGCATGTCAGAGCAAGATGTGCAGTCCAGGGTGCATTATGCCATTCCCCAGAAGGCTAGGGATCGCACTCACTCCGAAGATGTCCATGAAGCACTGAGCAGTCTGGATACAGTGCTTCAGGGTGAGTGAGCTTCACCTGGCCTCTGCATGGGACCTCACTGTGCCCTGGAGATCCAGGACCTAGGAACAGCAGAAGGAGGAGGAGCTTGCTTGGTGACATTAAATCTACTTCTCTTTTTTTTTCTCTGCTGGAGTAAATGAATGGTTTCTCTGAGATGAGAGTCTTCAAGCTGCATCTCTATTACTTGAAAAGTATGGTTGAGGTGCTGTTTCAATTCATTAGCTATCTAATTTAGCTTATTCCTCAGTCCAGCCCTTCACCTCAGCATCTCAAGTCCTTCTAGCTAGATTCTAGTCTGATCAGGGGACTTTCTTTTTGATGGGACATTCTGTCTGTTCTCCTTGGACACAAAAGCTGCTGCCATGCTCATGTGTAAGGCTGTTTCTGGTCCTACCCCTGGCTCCCTGATCCAAGCCCTTGACTATATTTTTTTTTAATCTCTGCTTCAGATTCCAGGATGCAGCAGCAGGGTGTTCCTGACACTCCTACCCGCTTAGTGTTCTCGGCCCTAGGCCCTACTTCACTGAAAGTCAGCTGGCAGGAGCCACACTGTGACAAACAAGTGCAAGGATACAGCGTACAGTACCAGCTTCTCAATGGAGGTTGGTGAACCTTTCTGTCTTGTCTATGTAGGGCAGAGTCACGTGTCATAAATCTACCCCCAAAAGAGCACTCTGTTTTGTCGGATACTGTAACAGTAGAGTGACCAGCTTACAAGTGTGTAATTTCAAATCAAAGAGCACCACAACTTTATCCCTTGCTCAGTTTGGAAAATCTTGCTATATTCTTACTCTTTGCTTTGCAGCTGTTGGCAAGATACATTTCCAGCTCTTACAGGATTGCCAGCAATCATAGAGTAGCTTCAGGTGTTCAGTTAAAATTACTTTTCTTTAACTGAAACTCCCAGAATCTGCCAACCAGCATGGCCTTCCTGGCTTGGCGATTCTGGAAGCTGTATTCCCCAAAAATAAAATTTCCAAGGTCTTCAGTTATTCCAGACACACAGAAAGCACAACCATATCTCCCTGTAGCGAGAAGAGGAACACCCTTAGCTGTGGGCATTCAAAGCCAGCAGCAAAAGAGAAACTGTGTACTGCTCAAACTCTTCCTTCATTTTCAGTCACAGATTAGCCCACAACTGCTTCTGTCTCTAGAGTAATGGCAGCCGATGTTGTTGGGAGAAAGAAGAACCCTCAGCAGCAGTATAAAAAGGCAGTATACCCAATAGGCAATTGCAGGAAGCGAAATGTTTTCACAGGAAGTATCTTTTATCACTTGCTTTTGTAACATTCAAATGGGAATAATGGGAAGGAGGTCTGCGGCAGAAAAAATAATATATGGGTTGCAAGTCACCTAAGTTTATTTTTCCCCCCAGTTCTGCTAGTACTGCAGGGCCACATCACGTAAGATTAAAATAGCTACCCAGAGGTGGCTACAGCATCCAAGATCGTGGGACTCCCATGACCTCATGTGTAAGGAAAGCACTCGTGTCTGTTTCACTACACCTAGGCCTGGCAGAAAGCCTTCCGGAGGCAGTCCACACCACAGTAGTGTTAGTTTGCCAGTGGAAGCAGCCTTTGAGCACAGTCCCTTGTGAAAGTGACCGATAGGCCTTTTCCCCTTCCCTAGGAGAAATACGGAGGTTGACTATTCCCAACCCCACTCAGAATTCTGTGGTGGTGGATGACCTGCTGCCGAACCACTCCTATGTCTTCAAGGTGAAGGCCCAAAGTGACGAAGGATGGGGCCCAGAGAGGGAAGGCGTCATCACTATTGAGTCCCAAGTGGACCCGCGTAGCCCTCTGAGTCCTGTTCCAGGTAATGTGGCCTCCAGTTCCTCACTCTTTGTTATCGAACCACTCTTTGTTGTAGAACGGTTACAGTGTTCAGATTTATGTGCTGCTTGCCTGCCACTGCCTCCCATTTTTATTTTTATTTTGTTCTCTGTGTCATCTTATTCTTAAGGAGTACTGTATACTGTAGCATTTGACTCTCCGAGAATTTCAAATGCCCTTTTGGAAAGGGAAGTTTCTACCTCCCATGATTTCAAAGAACTGGAAAATATGTAGGTGGTAACTAAAGGTTCAACAAGGCCTAAACACCGTAAAGGCACCAGATCCCATCTGATCTTGGAAGCTAAACAGGGTCAGCCCTGGATAGTACTTGGATGGGAGATTGCCAACAAATACCAGGGGTTGCAAGCTACATTTCAGAGAAAAAAACTGGCAAAAACACCTCTGAATATTCCTTGCCTAAGAAAACCCTATGGAATCTATGGGGTCACTGTAAATTGACAGGCAACTTGAAGGTACATACACATACACACTTATATATTCCCCCCATCATCTCTTCCAGTTTATGCTTTTTCTTAACATTTTATGTAACTATTTATATCACTTTAAATATAAAAAAAATCTTAAAAGGAAGGAGAAGAGGGGGTAAAGTAAAAGGAACAATAACAAGCAAATTATACTATATTAAAGCTGAAGATGGTAAATAACACACAATTTTAGTTATACAAGCCAGTTTGTTATACTTACTATGAGAGTGCTGTGCCCTGGTTGGTGTCCTATAAATAACTGGAAACAAAAACTGGCACTTTTTAATTTTTAGGAGAACTAGATAACAGCAGTATATTAGCACTAAACTGAAAGTAAAGTACACAGAGGTCTCACTGCCAAAGCCTGAGTCCTATAAGATTCCTAGTTTGTTATATTTTTAGATGAATATAAATTCTGAGCATAGAAATGTCTAGACACTAATTTCATATCAGAAAAGAAGTAGATTTATACATAAATATGCTGAAATGTTAAGTATGAATATTATTACATCAATAAAGAGTCAGGTACAAATTAAATCCAAAATCCTGCATGTCAGTGCTTGCTACTAGCTCACTCTTTTCTTCTTTAAACTTCTGAACTTTCCCCCCTTATTCTTCTAGGTTCACCATTTACCCTGAGTACACCCAGTGCTCCTGGGCCTTTGGTGTTCACTGCCCTGAGTCCAGATTCTCTTCAGCTGAGCTGGGAGAGACCTCGCCAACCCAATGGCTTAATTTTAGGTTACATGGTCACCTGTGAGACGCTACATGGTGGAGGTAAGTGAAAATTCTGAAACAAATTCCAACTCAGTTGCAGAATTTCATGCATACAAATACAGAATTTAAACAGTAAAACAGATTGAGAGAGTCTCTGAAAACATGCAGCTCTCTCTGAAATGTACACAAGAACCACTGAAATTAGGTATTTAGAGAGACAGAAGAGTGACTAAGGTAGATGATTGATGGAATTGTATTGCTTATTCTCAGGGTTCTTCTACCTGTTCTTTATGCTTCTGTTTATTTAGGAGAACCCAGAAATATCTATGTGGAAGGGGACAACCCAGAGACTACCTTGACAGTGCCCTACCTGAGTGAAAATGTTCCATATAAGTTCAAAGTGCAAGCAAAGACCACTCAAGGATTTGGACCAGAAAGAGAGGGTATTATTACCATTGAATCTCAAGATGCAGGTACACTTTTTCACTGAAATCATCATATAATCTGTTCTTTCAGCTACATCCGAGGATAGAGAAACTGCCATTGCTTTAAATCAAGCGTGGGAAACTTTAGTGAATTAATCAATCAATCCATTCATTAATTAAGGAGACCTGGATTTAACTGGGCTGCTTTCTGGTGGTGGTTGTTAACTGCCATCGAATCAGTTTCTACTTATGGAGACCTTTAAATTATCTTTAAATTCTATGATGATATTCTTCAGGTTGTATTTTGGCACAACGTTTGGTTTAGCATTCTTCTTTCAGGACTCTCAGCTTCTGATCCCAAACAGACAAGAACTGCAGTTAGATTACTGAACACAATACAGGCATTATGACTATTACCTTGCTGTGTTTGTTGTTGTTGTTGTGTGCCTTCAAGTGAATTCCAACTTATGGGAACCCTAACGAGAACCTACCATGAGGTTTTCTTGGCAAGATTTGATCAGAGGGGGGTTGCCATTGCCTTCTTCTAAGGCTGTGAAAGTGTGACTTGTCCAAGGTCACTCAGTGGGTTTTCTTGTAAAAAAATAATAATTCAGTGTTAAAGTTTTTTCTGAGAAGGAAAACAATTTGCCACACAATCCTATGTATGCCCATTGAGAAAGAAGATTTACTGTATGCAATAATTTATTCCATAATAAATGCAATTTGGATAGTAACCTGAGTAAATTATCAGATGTGTTAAATGTAAATTAACCCTAGAATTCTATTTCTTTGCAGTGTAACTGAAAGTTGAAAGGGGTTGGGTTTATATGAAGCATGTGACATTTTATTTGGAAGCTGCTTGCAAGAAAACATTCTCTTCAAACAATATCCCCTTTTCATTTCTTACTAGCGTTTTTTCCAGAGTCTGTTTTTAAGGACTTCAGACAGAATGCGATTTAGACATGCAGAAACTGGATTTTATTTTATTTTTTTTCCTCTATGTCTTTTCTGGTTCAGGTGCATTCTCTCAGTTTGGAACACAACAATTCACCAGAGAAGAGGTTTACAGTCTCCCCACAGAATACAGCACCCTCACTAGTATCACTCCTTCTCCACTGGATCCTTTATATGCAGGTAGGAAAGGGGAACTATGGAAACAAGGGCTATTCCTGTGCTATTATTCATGTGAGCCCTCCACAGGACAAGTGCTGCTTTTCTTCTGGAAAGTAAAATGGAGGAAGGGCAAATACAGCCTTACACTGAATGCTGTTCACCTGTTGTAAGAAATCTGTTTCTGTTAGTTACAAGTTTATGGACAATTTGGTCATTGTTTCCAAATTAAGCCCTTTGGATGTACGTAGTGTCTGGGACCTTCCCAAGATATGTGGTTGCTTAAAGAAGTATAGCCTATGGCATCCCTACCCACCCAAACCCAGGTGGATAGTACCCAAACCTAGCCAGTTTCCCAAACCCAGCACGTGGGACAGAAAATTGCACAGGCACCTCATCCCATGACTGACAGCAAAAATACAATGGCAACCAATTAAATACCGGTGACTTACTTTTTTTTTCTGAGTGTTCTTGACTCCCCCAAATTGTGACTGCCTCCTTTCTTCATGGTATGCTTAGACCTGTTACTGCTGATTGCCTGTGTTTATATGTACACAGTAAGAATCAAATGGGTCACTGACAGAAATGAACTGTGGCTGTATTAAGCACATGGTACCAATATTTGCAAAAGAATCTCCACATTACTTCACGATTCTCAGCTTCTTATCCCAAACAGACAAGAATTGCAGTTAGCAGCTTACCATGAACACTACCTCTCTGGTCGTATAAAGTTGATTTAATCTCTGCAGACCTAGACACGTGCATACAAACATACTGTATTTGCTGGCATGTAAGACTCACTTTTTTCCCCAAAAAATACTGTTTGAAAATGGCATGCATCTTATACACTGGTGTGCCTTATACGTCAGTATTTGCCAGCATATAAATGGGGTGCGTCTTATACACTGGCAAATACGGTAGGTGCTACTGCCACAATCTCTGTTTTGTCTCTTCTTTTTCCAGATGGCATGCTGATGACTACTCAGAGGGTGGAGAGTGGCAGCACTCTCACCAAACAGTTCACCCAAGAATTTGTCTCCAGAACCATGGTGTCTAATAGCAGTGGGACATTCTCCAGACAAACAGACAGGCAATTCTATGAAGCCTGAGTCAGGAAGGAAGCTGCAAAAGGATGTTTGGATTTTCGCCAGTGGATGACTGCAAAAGGCTGGATGTGTGGTCCATTTCCAGATTCTGAGGCAGATGGTGTGTGCTGCATCATGTCAGTTCTCAAAGCAGTGGAATTTCCTTTTGAAATACCACTGGATGGAGACCACATGCCGCCCAAGTGGTATTCTGGGACATTATGAAAAGAGGTTTTAGCACAATGCTTGGCTACAAGGGGCTTTTGGATAGTTTTGTTTTGTGTCAAGTTTATGACCATTTCATGCTTTGCTTTTAGCTGCTCTCTCCTGTTTGACTGCGCAGGATTGAATTTGTTTCTGAATTTCCACCTTCTACCATATCTTTCTGGTTGCACTAATTATTTTATTTTGATCTGTCCCTAAGTCTCCAGGCAGAGTCCATTCCATCACTCCCCAAGTCTCCAGGCATATCCCTTCTGCATCAGCACTTTTAACATCACCATCCTTCTCACACCTCAAAAAAAAAAAAAATGGGGAGAGAGTTTCATGCTTTAGGAGAAAAAGCCATACCTTTTCTAAGTTTGACATTTTTGTAAATGCACCCCTTTAGTGCAGGGAATGTGTTATTCATATTCCCTTCCTCCATATGTGTGCAAAATCCCTTATGCTATAGTTTGGTACTGATAAAACCTAATGAGCAGGCTAATTTGCATAGTACTGCCCACAATGATTTATGGTGCAATCCTATCTTAAAATATGTAGTTTGCTTAACACACACACACGCACGCACGCGGGCTTGTAATTTCTTTTTACACAGAATTTCTTATCCCAAAGGCAACAAGGAGCCAAAATTCAGTGATCTCCAGCAAGGGTATGACCTTCCTTAGAATCATGCCCTTGGTGTGACATTACAGTCAATGACTGCTCTTGCCAGATGAAGCCCTTAAAAATGAAATTATTTCAACCAATGATTTGTGGTTCATACAGACGAGGCTTTTATTGTGAAATCAACTTGTCTCACCCATGGTGTTTTATAGAGGACCCAGATGTTTTCATCTATTTTTGTGGCCTTCCTATGTTTTCCCGCAGCTTTTTCAAATATTTTTCCTAACCAAAGAAAATCTATTAAGAAGGAAAAGATAGGTGAGTAAAGATAGGTGAATCTTTTGACTAGTAGTACTAGGTCCTGCCTACCTGAAATAAGTTTAAACCAAAATTCCACATTACAGTTGCTACTGAATTCCAGTCGTAGCTCTCCTTATCTTATTCCAAGCAACAGGTTTATTTCATCAGTGAACACCACCATAGGCTTTAGCCCAGACATAACAATGTTCTGTCATTTTGTCTGTTCTTCCTGCCTCTTGACCAGGGGCAACAACTTTAACTTAAGTGCATGTACTCTGCATCTTTCAGAACATCCATAAAACAACCACAACATATTTTTTTTGCATGTGTTATTCCAGGGTTAGATAATATGTAGTCCTCAAGATGTTTAGGACTATAGTTTCCATAATCTCTGACCACTGGCCATGATGACTGTGCCTTCTGGGAGCTGCAGTCCAAAACAGCAAGATCCTCTTATTCAGGACTCCACAGTAGTGCAGGAGGACACAGGATTATTCACTCCATCACATTGCCTGGATACTGCAAGCATTTGGGTGCCTCTGTATTTAACATAATCCACTCTCAGCAGTGCAGCTGTGTTTAACATAGTGTATCAATTGCTTTTTTGTCTTGCCTGTATAGACCCAATCTGAACAGGTATCAAAAAGATTTAGGAGTGGCTATTAGGAGATAAGAAAGGAATTTCAGATACAAACAGGAACTTAATACATGGAATTCAGTCTAAAAACCAAAGCAGAAAAAATGTTCCTGCCCTTGATACAGCCACTCAGTTCTGAATATGGAGTGATTGTGTCATCTTTCTTGGAAAGGAAAAAAATGTATTTTTCTTCTGTGAATGTTTTTATTTATTATCTAGTACAATCTCCCAAACAGTCTTTTATGCCAGCACTTTTCTCCTTGCTTGGAAGCCAACAGAACTCTAGAGGAAAGGCTCCCAGTTGAACTCTGCTAAGCGAGATACCACACTGTGTTTTTCAGCCTTGGGATAATATGAATTGTTCCCCATTTTTGTACGGCCGTTGCCACAAAACAGACATTTTCAAATCATTTCCTGAAGAACCGTAAGGTTCCTCAGTGAGAAAGTCTAATGCAGGCCCCCTTCCTAAAATACAGCTCACCAGTCTTCACACACCATTCCACCAATGGCTCACCAGCCCTACCAGTACAGTGAGTAAACTGGGTGTGCATTCTATACCATGTCCCCAAACACTTTGGTTCTTGCAGCTGCTTCTTGTTTCCAGAACAGAGAGTCCATGTGTAAAATATTCCTAAAAGAGGAAAGTTTGAAAGCCATTGCCATTACAAATATTAACACATCTGGGACGATTCAATCCTAGCAGCTCTTTCTCTTTCATTTTAGTTTTGACTATAATTGCACCAGGCTTTCTTGGATAAGCATATGTGCTGTCCAAAAGAATCTCAAAGATATAGAGGAAGCTCAAAGAGGTGAGGGTTATTCTGGCCTGGTTTTAGATTGAGGTAGTTGGTGACTTCACTTTGTGCCTGATGTACCAAGCAAAGTCTCCTGGAATCTCATTTTGGATGTTATTGCCAACTCCTTCACAGCAACAGCGTGAGTCTATAAAATTTCCTGGGTCATCTTTCCAAAGGGGATGATTTCTTTGTAGGCCGGTCTAGAACTAGGCCCACCAAATATTTCCTGGCTCCTCTGTACACAACCCTGAACAACTCCTTTATGCACAACCCTGAACAGAGCGTTTTATTAGAAATGGCTACACTATATATCTACAGAATGTACATAAACATCCTATATGCTGCACAGCTTTTTACTCAAGGAACCCACAGGCCCTAAAATGAACCAAAGAGTCCATTTAAAGTGATTAATGGGCCAGATTTCAACAGCAGAGTGGTGATAATACCAGTTTTAAAAGGGAATGTATGTTTTCACTCATATGTTGGAGGAAATACAATAGAATGTAAATTATATTTTTGTAGCCTATCATGGCTTGTAGAGGTTGGTGGCATTTAATGAATTTACAGTGTGAATAATAAAACAGTCTAACAGCTGGTATTCTGGACCAGATGGCTTTCTATTGCACTTAATAAACATTTTCTCTTTGATTCCAGCTGGGTTTTTTTATTTCCAAATGCGTCTAATGTGAAAGAGGCTGGCAGCTGGGACTTTTGACAAAAATAGGGCAGTAAATCCTATGAAGAGTGGGCTGGACTAAGCACATTGATTTCAGTAAGCTGAGGCACATGTAGTTCAACAGACCACTGTGTTGTAGAAGCAAAATACTTCACCAGATTCTGGCTTGGATGTTCCTTGAAGCAAAATCCACCATTTGATAAGTATCCAAGAATGGATAGAAGCCCGAGGTCAAAGGTCAGAAGGTTAAGAGCTGTTTTACTCATGGCCTATAAAAAACAGGACCAGATTTTTGCATTGAAAACTCCCAGACTTTGCAGTTGGAGTACATATCAAAGAGTCACTGCACAATTTTGGAAGCTTTAACTGCATACCCTTGCTGGGTTGTTGATGATGATGCTTTAATGGCACTGATTTTATGGCCAAGGAAACTGAGACCCTGTGAGAGCAAAGGAATTAGCTACAGGTGCTGTAGGATGTTGCTGCAGCTGCTTCCAGCTTTGTTTTCAGCCATGGAGCCAAGCCAAGGTCATGCCTGGAACCTAGTTCCTTCTGACTCTTGCTGGACAACTGTGTTGGGAGTTTCCCGGGGTGTTATCTCTTTGGGGGAAATTCTATGAAAGCTAAAACTGTTAGGAATCAGCCTTCTTTTAGCAGAGTAACAGAAAAAGCATGTCCCAACCTCTGTGTGGCTTTCCTGAACTGAGACTGACTTAGAACACAAAACAAGGCAGGCAGTTTCAGGTTCCAAACCTAGAAAAGTTTACTAATGAAATTTATAATCACATATGCATTGGAGAGCATAGAACCTAACTAACTAACAAAAAGATTAGGTAAGATAGTAGCTTCATTCTTAACTCATCATCTTCTTGGTGGAGAGGTGAAGCATGGTCAGGGAAGGAAGTGGAAGCAAAATGGCAAAGAGGGCAAAGAGAGAGAGGTCTCAGAAGTGTGGTCTGTTATGGAAGGCCAATGACTTGAGTCTCCAGTGGGTCACATGGTTTGGTCACCTGGTTACCATAACCATGTATTTAAATAACACAATAAGACTGAGGCTTTAGGTGAGAAGGCAGAGGGTTTTGACATGCAAAGGAGCAAGAAACTCTTAAGCTAGCTAAGCCCCACTTGCCCGAGAACAAGGGTGGGGGGGAGAGAGAATGTCAGAATTTTCCCACAGTAATATGCTGGGCTTAATATCTAGATTTGTCTCTGAAAGCCTCTTCATATGTATTATTTCAGCTGCAGTCCAGCAAGGAGTCCAAAGGAAAAAAATTGAAGATTGGTACTTTCCAAGAAGATTCCTTCCACTGTGGTATAAGCAAGGATGGGTAATTGCCAGGGGGTTGGAGGCCACAATTTACACTGCGGGACCTTAAAGGGGCATACATTCTGTCCATTTGTGATTTTCTTTTAAACTGAAAGTACAATGTGGAGGAGGAGGGGGAGAAGAAGGAATTATAGTGCAAAAGGGTGATGTCCTGCAAGACAGTCCCCTCTCCTTGGCAAGCACACACTGAAGATTTTACTGCCATCAAAAAAGTGGAGAATTGTGACTTATTATAGACAAAAAAAAAAAACCCTACACTATATAACACTAATTCTAAAAGAGTTCCACTGTCTAACAGTACCCTTTCCGTCTGAATTCAGGGTGCTAGTAATGGCACATGAAGACTTAAATGGTTTGGGATCTTAATACTTGAAGGAATGCCTCTCCATATATGCACCTGCCCGAAGTTTAAGATCTGCTGTAGGGCCCCCACCTTTGTGTCCCATCAGTCAGGGCAATATACTATGGGAAGACGTGGGAGAGGGCCTTCTCTGCTGTGTGTCCCAGTTATGGGGCACAACTGACACCAATGTTGCTATCTGTCATGCCCTGTTTCCAAGACCTAGGCATAGACTCTGACTCAGAGCAGAAGACAGTACCACCCACCCCAGAGACAGAACAGGGGCAGTGCCAGCCCCAGCAAAGAGCCCTGGTCCTTCTGACACAGAAGATAACTTACTGATACCCACCATCACCGAGTGTAGGCACCAAAGGGAACGCCTACGCAGATCCCAGTGAATTTCTAACAAACAACAGTTAATCAAGCACCAGCTGCACTGATCTCTGAACCTATAAAAGCTGAGCCATTCCTCTCCAGAACTTGTCAGCGATTAACTGACCGTTTCTCCTGCCATGCCTCTGCCTGTTTTTCCTGCCATGCCTCTGCTCATTTCTCCTGCCATGCCTCTGACTTGGGATTATATCGACTGTCTTTGATTTATAAGTATTGCTGGGACTGTTGTTTGCTTCATACTTGTGTAAGATTGTTTCCTTACTAGAATAAAATAAGGAATCATTTTGTTGCAAGAACTGCTTGCCATGTGCCTCTAATCCTTATCAGCTGCCCTTTAGTCAACTGCCCAGACTGAGCATGGACACTATCATTCTGGCACAAAGCGAAAACAGGGCTGTCAATAAAGCTTTGGGGCCTAGTTTCCACCCTAATTTCACATAAACCCTTGCACTATATCTAGCCTATGGGCCACACTTCTCCCACCCCTGCTCTATGAGGTGGACAGCTGACCTTGGTTGATTGCTTTTCCTTAAAAAAAAAAATTGCATAGAGCTTTTTCAAAATGTCGTATGTCACAAATCTGCCCACTTGCATGAAGTCCAGGATTAGCCTCTGCTCTCCTTGTATCTTTGTCAGTACAATATTGAATAAACTGCAGAGAATCTTAGAGATAAATGGACTGGTAATATGGCACCCATTTCTAGGAAACGGCCACTAGTATGAGAGATTTTCCATTGGTCTTTGACTAAGAGGCTCAAGAGGAATCTTAGGGTATAGGGTGCCCATGTTCTGCATTTAGGACCCAGAGGCAGGCTGCAGTTTCACAAGCCGGGAGAAATGTAGGGAGCCTTTTTCCAACCTGACAGCAGGGCTGGTCAGAACTGTTGTTGCCTCATCTATTACAGTAGGTGGTGCCTTCAGGGCCAGAGGCTCTTAGGCTGAAAAAGAGAATAGAGACCAGTTGGATCCTCAGTTTCTGCAGTCTTTGGAGCAAAAGGAAGGTTGACTCATTCTTCTGGAAGGGCAAATTCCCAAGGTCAAAACCCACAAAGATTTTATATACACACAGACTGTCAGACCCTACAAGACTACATCTCTTCCAATCCTACCCCCATTGTTTTAACTACTGGGAAAGGCAAGGGACCTTCCAGACACATACCATTTTGAAAAAAGGCCAGTGGAAATAGTATCTCTCATTATTGCTGGTCTGGGTTATTAGAAAACACTGATGCACCTCTGGGGAATAGGTAAGGCAGTTCCTGTGACTTAGCTCGCAAACTCGAAGACATGAATTGGTAAATATTTTTAAATGTATTTAACTTTTCTAAGCTGCTTTGAGTCTCAGTATTCAGCATGAGAATAACAACAACAACAATCATAATAACAGGTTCAGAAACAAGCAGGAGAAAATCCTTTCTGTTAAAGAAACCGGGTGCTCTCTGTCCTTTGAAGCCCTGGTTGGATTGTTCTCTGTCCTTATTACAAAGTCTCCTGAGATCATTAGACAGTGGGGAAGGAGACTTTACAATCAGAAACCTGAGGAGCGATGTTGTGAGACTTGATGTGGTTTTCCTGCAGAGATTCTTTTTTGCTCCAGAGACTCTTTAGCATAGCCTTTCTCAGGCTTTTTACCCTGGAAGAACCCTTGGAATAATTTTCAGGTCTCAAGGGATCTCTGAACAAAAATTGTTCACCAGAATCCTGTATCACCCTCTGTGTTACATAACTTTATGTACACTGAGCTACGTAGCAGAGATGCTAAGAAACCCTGTTAAGTGAAATGTGAAGATGCATAACAGGAGACCAGCAAGAATGCCTGATGTGCACTGATGCCTGATGCACAATGGAACAGACGCACATTGGTCCTGTCGTGCATTGGTCCCACTGTAAGACAGTCACTTTGCTGGCTCTGCTATGTCGTAATGTGACAGAGGCCCTCTACTGCAGAGCTTTCCAAACTTTTCATGTTGGTGACATACTTTTTTAACATGTATCATTTTGCGACACAGTAGATCGGTTTTACTAGCAAACTGGAGGTACTCAGAGGCATACCTAGGGTGAGGAAGGGCAGCGCCTCCCCAATCCTGGCCTGCTACCGTCACCCTTGCCAGGAAAGGCCCTAGTGAGAGCAGTGGCAGGGGGAAAGGTAGCCCCTTCCCACCCAGTCCTTGCCCACTGCTGTCATTCTTGCCAGGGAAAGGCCTCAGCAGGAGCGACTGTAGTGAGCTAGGCATGGGTGGAAGGGATCTTTCTCAGCCAGGGAGGCGACACACAAGCACACTACAAGCAACACACTAATATGCTGCGACACACCATTTGGAAAGCCCTACTCTACTGGATATGGACATTATGAAACTGCCCAATTCTAATCCCCACATACGTAAGTCCACTTGCAAAGATACAAGTCCCCAGGAGGATTCTAGTCAATATATTTATAATACAAAAACATGATTTTTTTTTCCCCCATCACAATCTCTTGCAGTATCCTTAGCACCCCTCCTGTGGAACATTAGGTTTTTAGGAAATACTGGTTGAGAAACCCTGCTCTGGCAGGTTTCTCTGTCGAGTGAGACAGTCCAGAACGTTTTCTAAAAACATGCTGCTCCCGCCCCCCGTTACTGTCACCAATGTTTACTGTATAAGACAGTGCCAAAAAGAACAGGCCAAAAGTAAAACAACAGAATGAGGTGAAGAAATTAGAAACAGAAAAACTATTATCCATGGGTCCATAACAAAGATCCTAACGGCTAAGTGCCTCCATTGTGTCTCTTCATTGCTATGATACTAACAATACGTCCTGAAGGCAAAAACTTTCAACATCATTATCAAAGCAAGCCTTTCCAGAACTTCAAAGCATGCATGGGTGGTCTTTGAAAATCTGCATTATTATTTACATATGAAACAAATAGATACCAAACCTCTACAGAACTGTCCTTGTATTCTGTCCAACTGCTTTCAGTTTTCTTGTCAGTTTCTCAGAGACAGCTATAGACATTTTTTAAAAATCTACCCAATTATCTATGCTCAGATTATCAAAATTTTTCCAACTGTGAGAAATTTCTAGCCAGGCTGCAACTAATAATATTGAAACTGGGTACAGCAGAGATATAGTTTCCCCAGGGAACAACAACAACAGTAGCAATGCCTCATCCGTAGTCAAAGAGGCTCTCTGTCCATACTCCAATAGAAAGGAGGCAGAGTTTTCTTGGCCCAAGATAATCCTACTGGAGAAATTTGCCCTGTGTGGATTACTTTGAAGGCCCTTCCTTATAATTACACAGAAATGGACTGGAAGGAGGAATTCCTCAAGTTCTTCTCACTGTAGTTCAGATGTCTGTTTTCTGACCCAGTTCCCACAAAATTTTGGGAAAGGGTAACCATTTCTGTGTATCCGTTTCCTCCAATATTTAGGCATAATGATATCCAGGTATTTGAAGGTCACTTTTTTCAGATTTAAGTTTAATATATTTTGTAACTTATGCTGGAGCTTAAGAGCTATATCTAAATGGTTGCAAAAAAATATAGAAAATAATTTATTCTCAGCCCTATATAAATTTGAAAATTACAAAAAGAATTCTCTAAGCTAGGATGACTTTTGCCTGATTTGGAAGAAACAGCATAATATAGAAAGGTTCAAATATTGACTTCCTTCCATATCCTTTATTTCAGCATTCTCCCTGACTGTTTTAGCTGCCTATGGCAGAGGTGAAAGGGGAAACCTTGCCCTGGTTCTTTTTTGCAGTGCAGAGGGGGGAATATAATCTGTTAATATGAATAAAATCTTCAGATCCACAGTTCATGTTAGCTATAAAGGTGGTAAAGTGCTTTCCAAAGCACATACATTCCAAAATTTGTATGAGATAAGAGAAAGAGCTGCTAGCAAACTAGTAAAGAAAAAGTCCCAAGAGTTTGCTACGTTCCAGGCAAAGGCAGGACAAATGGTACAATCACTAATGTTAAGTTACAGTCATTAAATCCCAGCTTTCTTGGCTAGTCAGAGGACTTAAACCCTTTTGGATGCCTCTTTCCTGCGAGACTGGCAAAGGAAGGACTTAGGTATCAGAGGTTTGGACACTATAACTGTAAATAATTGTGACATATATCACAACCATCAGCTCTTTCACAAATGTGCACACACACACACACACACACACACAGTCTTGCCCACAACAGCAGAGCAAATAAGGCCTTCCCTGATATCACATGAAGAACAGGTCCTCTCCCACAAACATTAAGGAGGAAAGGAAAACACTACTCGTAAAACTGATATATATATTTTAATGACATTAATGAAAGACGTCAAGATGAATTCCGTAGTATCTGAATTTGAGGTCTTTATCCCAAGCAGATGAGGGATCAGGCATAGTGGCTTGGAGCTTTGTGAATTCTCCCAGTCCCTGATAACAGAGCAGCAGCTGCAAATTCTTATATGGAAGGCAGGAGTTTCTTTTCAAGGCAGGGGGTGTGCTCGGGCTCCATCGGAAGGCTTTGTGAAATAAAAAGTTGCTGTCCCACTGTATTTTCCCTAGTGATTAAAAAACAATGATCAGGATCTATCACTGTTTGGGTGAGTCAAAGTATTGTATCAAGACCAAAAAAAAACAACCTTCCAAGCCAAGATTTGGACTGTGTGTAATAAAGCTAACCCACAATTTCTAGAGGACAGGCATGGAAAACCTTTTCTGCCCCAGGTGGTGAATTCTTTCTGGTTTAGCATGTTGGGGGAGTTGGGCTACACCAGTGATGGCATGCAGCCCGGATGTGGCTGGTCGTGTCACATTCACTCTCACACACCATATTTTCCCCATTGTAATCACTGACAGCAATGGAGACCTTTCAAAAGCCTCACTGCACCTGGGGATGCAGAACTCTGATCTCCAATCACTGATCCATCACCGATAAAAGATAAGGCTAGAAAGAAGTTGGCAGGCTATATGTTGTATTACAACCACAGAGTAGAGGTTCTCCTACCTACTTGAACAGGGATGGGTGAAGGATAGTCTGCAAGCCTCATGTGGCCTCCAGATCTGTTTATGTGGCCCATAAGGTCCACCAAAAAGTTCGGGGGAAAAATGAGGGGGCATATTTTTGCCCAAAATTCTTTCAGAGGGTGTTTTTGGCCCTCCTAAGCCTTCTTCCAAAAGGGGCGGGGTGACCTGGAAACTGACTTCTAGGGCACTCCCTGTTGAAAAAAAGGCTCCTTTGGTCCCAGAAAAGGCCAAAAATGTGGGAATAGTACTCTTCCTTCACCCTAGGAATTCTGGGGTGTACATTTTTAAAAAAATGTATCTTTTTAAGTTACAAAATAATTCAACAAACATGAAACCAAAACAATGAGCACAAGAATGTATCAGTGCAAATAAAAATACTTTCCTGGGTATATAAAATGTGATAAAATATGAAATAACAATCAAAATAAACTTTTCCAGTATATCAGATGAGCTAAAGGAAGACCAAATGGTGCTGTTTCAGAGCATGCAAAGATAATAAACACAACCCATTTTTGCGTGAATTTGAGGAGTCAGAAATTTAATTCATCTGCTTCGCACCCTGTAAGGTTGTAATGAGGAAAGGATTTTGTAGATTAGACTGTCTGATTGATCTTGGCATGAATAAAAGTCGAGAGACTTGATAATGTGAGTTGCTATCTAGTTATGTCCAAACCCAGGTATTGGACTCATTCTGATGAAGAATCTGGATCATTTGGTGTAACTGGAATGCTTCAAAGTCTAATCTGAGATTCAGAATTGCCAAAACTCCAACAGAGCTGCAGCTACAATGTTCTGATTCAGAACACCTGTTTCTTTGCTGTTGAAAATAATTTTTTGAAATATCATTTGCCAGTTGACAAGTTTAGTACGGTCTATGTCTATTGGCAGAGTTTGAAATGAGAATAAAAAGCTGTTTAGGGTCTCTGGATAATATTATTTCCAAATATCTAAAGCCAGAGTGACCGAGATGAAATTTTGTTAATGTACAAAGCACTTTCGTTCATTAAAGGCTGTATTTCAATGCATAATATTTGATCTTGAGTAATTAATTTTAAACCCTGAGAAACAGTAAAAATGATCAAGTATATTTTGTAGGGCAGGAATAGAATCCTTGGGATTAGATGAGCAGCAAAATATTGAGAGCAAAAGTATTTTTCAAAAAACACTGAGTGAGTGGCAATATGTTTGTGCAGCTCCCTGAGGTCCCTGAGGGGCTAATGTGGACCCCTAGCACCCCATAGTTGCCCACCGCTGTGTTAGACATATTGCCATTACCACATCAGATGGTACATACTAAGGGCCAAACTAAGCAACTGTGTTTTAACCACTGAAAAGCTACCATGACATAGAAGGTGGTGGGGCGTGGAGATTCAAGATTAACAACAAGAGGCATATGCAGATGATGAATGCTTACTTCATTCTGTTGAGTGAACATTCTTCCAGGCCAACAGCAAGAAGAACCCTTGTCCCTTTCTCCCTACATTAGACTGCTTAATTGAAGAAAGCTTTGAGGAAAACCAGGAGTGGATTTGTCGATGAAATTATTGTGAACTTAGCTCTGGTACTACAAATGAACTTCTGGACTTATCGTGTACTTCAAAGCATCTTCTTCCTTAATTCTACATATATCTTTGCTTCCACCCCTGCCCCTGAGGCACACTTTTGCATCTGGCTCCTGCTCAGGATTCAGATCAAACAGATCTCATGAATTAAAGTTCTGCCCACTATGGATGCAAATCATGATAACACGGCAAGTAGTTTGCCATTACCAGTATGTCCGTCACATACCTTGATGTGTCTCAGAACTTTCTCTGCTGCTCCAGACTCAAGTAGGGTAACAGTGCAACCTCCAAACCCACCACCAGTCATTCTGCTCCCATAAACCTCAGGGATCTCCATGGCAGCAGAAACCAGCTCGTCTAGTTCTGGACAACTGACTTCATAGTCATCCCTAGAGGTAGGGAGGAAGAGAGGTCAGTGAGTGTCAATGCTATAATTGTTAACAAAAGTGAACGGGAATGCATTTCAACCCAAACCATGCCAACCTTGCCCTGCCAATAATTTATAATAATTCAGCAATGAAGGGCTATCAAAGAAGTAATCAAATCCAATCTTGGGCTGTAATGATCCTGAACAAGAAACAGAAGGGCACTGGTATTATTCTTTCCCAGCAAAGAGTCCAATGTTATTATTATTAACATGCTTGCTAATTAAATAATACTATTTTAAAACATCAAAATGATAATGTCCAATATGCTCTCCACTCCCTGCAAATATATGGAAACCATTCTTTTCATTTCAAAAGACAACAACCCTAGAAGTAAATTTGATGAGCTTGTCTTTATGATTAAAAATGCTACACTATTAATGTTCCACACAGGATGGCTTTTGATTGTTCAAAATAGATAAATAAAAAGAAAATTATAAATTTGGAGGTTAGAATCAGTTGTCTCAAATGACCTTGAGACAGAACAAATTTAACAGCTTAGCAGGAATTTTAAAACAGGTTTCTCAACATAATAATCACTTTAGAGAACTGAAGAGTTGCCAGTGCTACACACATTACACAATTCATACACAGAATTCCTATTTTCATTTAAAATCAGTCTACAAACATGTAAGGCAATGAGTGCACTGGGTATACCTGTGCTGCCAAAGCAGTTATTATGGTTTGCAGGCCAGGGACACACACAGCAAACTGCAGTCATATAAGAATGCTACACAAAACAAGCCACACTTTGAAATCTAGAATCATGTGTGAAATGGCGTTTTTGAAAAATGACCTTAAAATAGTTCAAAAGGCAGAAGTATTCTTTATATACTCATCTCTGGCATTTTAGCCTACCTCAGGGAATTATGACTCTCCACCATCAGTTGTCCAAACCTCCGATAGTCCTTGGACTGCAGTGCTTCCACAGCCCTGGCAGTGCGATCTATCTCTCCAATGACATGCTTGGCTCGCCTATACACCTCCTCACTCAGAAGGTCCTTTGCCTCTAAGAAAACGAGTGGGTGTAGAGGAACAGTTCAGTGAGGCAGACTAGAGGACTCCCCATTTTTTTGTGACCCCTGAAGTCCCCACTAGTCCCCCAAAGCCCCCTCTTGGCCAGAAAATCCCACAGATAAAATCCCCCCAGACAAACAAAAGCTTGTGAGAAAAAAACACGCACCACACAAACCCTCACTAACCTCAGATGCCTTAATTTCCTTCTCTAGTCACTCTCAAAATGGTAACTGTAAATCAGAGGTATTTCAGCTGGCTGAGGGAGGGTGTACTGGCTGCAGGAGAGTGACGGGGGGAAATTGGTCCCTGCCCCCGTGCAATTTCCCACCCCAATTTAGAAGAAGCTGTGGTGAAGTACAAATTCTGGTACATTATACATGAATGGAGAACATTGACCCTTTCTGGTCCATTCTCTTTTGCTCTACGGCTAAAAAGTCATACTGAAGGGAAGAGACAGAAGGCCATTGTCACCCTCCTGTGCTTGCTTGCTTATTTATTTCTTTATTTTAAAAAGACTTACTCTCTAAGTCTGTCATATTGGCTTCTCTCAAGCTTGGCTTGCCAAGCACCTTTGCAGCCTCTTCGCACTGGCGCCGACGGGTGGGGTACTCACTGCCTGACAAGGTGTGCCGTACATTGGAGTTGATGATGAGAACAACAACATTTGGGTCAGCCAGAGGTACCAGATGAGTCTCCAGTGACCTGTATTCACAAGATCACAGGACAGAATGTCAAAGCTATGAGGCATTACACTTCAAATCTGCATTCTGAAGTGCTTCTGCTGGTGGGTGCACTTCTATATTCTCACAGTATTTGACAGAAATGCTTCCCCTCTTTAATGTTCTCCAATGAAGAAGAGTTCAGAAAACCCTCCCATATGTCGGGAGAAGAACACATGGTGAGGGAGAGATCTGTAGGATTGCATGGAATGCCCTCTTTCCTCAGTTGCAGCCACACACCCTAACCATCTGCATGCCAGACAGTGTCCGAAGGGGCTCCATGTGCAGAGCTTTTGTACGTGAGAGGGAGGGGATCCTGAATAGGCCAGGAGACGCCCTCACAAGAATTAATTCTATACACAAACACCAAGATACATATAACATCCCTCCATGGGCCAACTGAATGCAGCCAGATAGCTGCTGCATGCATCAGTAGCAGGAAACTGGGCCAATCCTGTAGCTCCCATTCACACATTCTTCCAGTCTGGGAAGAGAGACTGTTGGAACCCCCACCCCTAGAAACATTTTAGGTTATAAGCACTTCAGAATAGAAAGAGTTCTTCATGGAGCTTGGAACAGGAGAAAGTAGGAAAACTCAAGACCACCTCAACACAAGGCTGGGGGCTGATCCCCCCGAAATGATCAGGCAAGACTCCTATTATAGTCAAGCTCCCTCAGGAGTCATCAATCAGGAGTGTATTAAATGGTCATTACTTTGCTATTGCCTTCATGGTTCTTACACTGTTACCTTCTTCAGTTGGATGATGATCATTGTTTTAATACCATTTATTGTGCTTTCATAAAAATATACCTGCAAGTAGTAAATCAATAACAACCTACTTGCCAATGTTGAGCCCCCTCCTCAACTTAAAAATAATTGCAGAATCCCTGAACTTCTTGACTGCAGCTTGGAAAAGCTACTTTTTCAACTGCAGCTCCCAGCATCAGACTGAAGCGTTCTAGGAGCTGTAGTCCAAAATTCAACTCTTCCAAGTTCTTCTCTTGACAGCAAAGAACTTCTCTAATTCATGCTGGCCTAATTAGATGAGACAAGAAGGTTCCTGACCGAATGTCTTTTCTTTCTACATTTTACAATGTTCTTTTTACATTTTACATCTTCTACATTTTAGGAACACTGATAAACTTTCTTTAGGTTGTTGTGGGTTTTCCAGGTTTTGAGGTCATGTTCTATTAGTATTTTCTCCTGACTTTTCACCTGCATCTGTGGCTGGCATCTTCAGAGGATATTATATCATATTATACACTCTGAAGATGCCAGCCACAGATGCAGGCAAAATGTCAAGAGAAAATACTAATAGAACACGGCCTCAAAACCCGGAAAACCCACAACAACCTATGGATTCCGGCCGTGAAAGCCTTCAACTTTACAAATTTCCTTAGTTTTAATCTATTACCTGCATCCCTTAAAACTATCCGTATGTTCAAGAAAAAGTTCTTTTACACCAATGGCTTGTTCTAGTGTCAGCTATTTGCAAATTTGCCAGTAAGCTCTGACTGTATCAGGCTTCAGCTTATTCAAGATCACATTCTCACCTGCAGTCTATTAGCAAGGCATGGCCCTCCTTCCCCATCACAGAGATGAACTGGTCCATGATTCCACAAGGCATCATTGCAAAGGTGTGTTCCGCTTTTTGACATACTAATGCCTTAGCAACTGGATCTCCATCATCTATGATGAGGAAGAAATATGGTGACAGGTAGATCAGTGCTTTTATGCCTGGTTTTACATTATATTTTCCTCGCTGAAAAATGAGGGTGAGAATGTAAGCCTAAAGAGACACAAAGTCTATCTGTGTGTGTCCAAGAGCAACCAAGGGGATACTTTTTTAAGAAAGGGAACACAGAAGCTGCCTTTCAGCATGTCAGATTATTTGCCCATACAGGCCAACATTGTCTACTTTGGCTGGCAACAACTCTCTATAACAAGGGGTTGTCGCCAACCATTGTTGTTGGAATGTAACTGCCATCAGCCTCAGCTAGCATATTGAGAAGCTTCATGGGATATACAGTGCAAAAAATATCTAGAAGCCCATTAACTGCCATCTCCAACCTAAGATCTCAGGCAGAGAATGCTCTTTCCCAGCCTTTGGATGCCAGGGATTGAAACTGGGACCAGCTGTGTGCCAGGTAGGTGCTCTGGTACTCAGTTATGGCCCCCTCCAGTTCTATTGAGCAAAGATAACCAGCGGCAAAAGTGCAAGACTGACTTACCTGGACACAGCTGCTGCAGGAAAGTGTACACAGCCACTTCCAAGGAGGCTGAGCTTGAGAGACCACCACCCAGTGGAACATTACTGGTTATGACAGCATTAAAGCCAAGGAGAGGGCCAGCTGCAGGGGGACAGAAAAGCAAAACAACCACTTTCAGAAAACAGCAGCAAACAAACTGGGAAAAACAGATTTTATCTGTATCACATAACCACCAATCATCTGTCACACACTAAAAGAAGCGAAAAGGCTCAGTTTATTTCCAGGAGATGGATGTGCTGCTTTGAAGAGCTGAAGAACAAACTGAACTAAGCAGACAGTTCCTTCTTAAGGGTTGCTCCAACAGCCTGCATAAAACTCTGGAGTGTATTTTTGCTTGCTGACTATATTGCAAATATAACATGCGAGTTTATATTAATATATAATACATACTACATAGTATATAATTTAGAGAGCTTGTCTAAATAGTCATTTGAGTGTTGGACTATGACCTTGAAGACCAGGGCTGAATTCCCTGGCTGGCCATGGAAACCCACTGGATAACCTTGGGTGAGTCACACACACTCAGCCCCAGAAAATCGTGTGATACGTTTGCCTTAGGGTCATCGTAAGTTGGAAATGACTTGAAGGCATAAAACAACTCTCTCTCTCTCTCTCTCTCTCTCTCTCTCTCTATATATATATGTATGTATGTATGCATATATATATATATATATATATGTATGTATATGTATGTATATGTATGTATGCATAAAATTTACATACATACCAGCCATCCTAATTGTTGAACTGCAAATCACCATCTTCATTACTGGCTATCTGGGCTTAAGTTTATAGGAGTTGCAGCCCAACAACATTTTTATAAAGCTATGTCTCTTTTAATTGTTGTAAGCTGCCTTGAGTCCCAAACCATTGGGATATAAATACATATAACAACAACAACAACAACAGAAGGCCAACAATTGTTAAGTAGAATGAACATCAGATCATTAAACTGCATGCAAAAACATGGACAGAAATGCTAGCACTGATCTAAATGAGGAGAACAAGAACACTTGTTGGCAGTCAAACTCTGCAAAGACTGCAAGGTCCAACAGATTCCTTGCTTGCCTTGCAGACAGTTTCTTGGTCCAGAAGGTGGAAGAGGCAACAAGGAGATCGCCTATTTTAGATCTGATCCTGACCAACAGGAATGACCTAGTTGATGAGGTGGAGGTGGTGGGATCCTTAGGAGGGAGTGACCAGGCTCTTTTGGAGTTTGTCATTGAGTGGGAGGGAGAAGCCGAGTGTAGCCAGACACGCATCCTAAACTTTAAGAAAGCTGATTTCTTTAAACTTAGGGAGTTACTTGCTGAAATCCTGTGGTCAAGAATACTAAAACAGAAAGGAGTTCATGATGGATGGGAGTTTCGTAAAAGTGAGATACTGAAGGCACAATTGAAAACTGTGCCAATAAGGAGGAAAAATGGCAGGTCTCTAAAGAAACCGGAACGGTTGACTGAAGAACTCTCAGCTGAGCTAAGCGTTAAAAGAAACATGTACAGGAAATGGAAGAATGGTGAAACCACCAAAGAGGAATTCAAGCAAACAGCCAGGACATGTAGGGAGAAGGTCAGAAAAGCTAAAGCGCAGAATGAACTCAGGCTTGTCAGAGACATTAAAAACAATAAAAAGGGCTTTTTTAGATATGTCCGCAGCAAAAGGAAAAACAAGGAAATGATAGGGTCACTGTGTGGAGAAGATGACCAATTAATAACGAGGGGAAGTGAGAAGGCAGAACTACTCAATACCTTCTTCACCTCAGTTTTCTCCCAAAAGGATAGAAGTACCCAACCTGGGGCGTGGGGAGCAGGTGAGGAAGCGAGGGAAGTACAGCACAGAATAAGTAAAGAAGTAGTACAGGAATACCTGGCTAAACTAGATGAATTCAAGTCTCCAGGGCCAGATAAATTACATCCAAGGATATTAAAAGAACTGGCAGAAGTCATTTCTGAACCACTTCCAATAATCTTTCAGAACTCTTGGAGAACAGGAGAAGTCCCAGCAGACTGGAAGAGGACAAATGTTGTCCCCATCTTCAAGAAGGGGAAAAAACAGGACCCAAATAATTATCGCCCGGTCAGCCTGACATCAATACCAGGAAAGATCCTAGAGCAGATCATTAAACAATCAGTTTGTAATTACTTAGAAAGCAATGCCATAATCACTAAAAGTCAACACGCATTTCTCAGAAACAAGTCATGCCAGACCAATCTTATCTCTTTTTATGATATGGTTACAAGCTTGATAGATGAAGGGAATGCTGTAGACGTAGCATATCTTGACCTCAGTAAGGCCTCTGACAAAGTTCCTCATGACGTTCTCGCAAAGAAACTAGTAGAATGCCGGCTGGACAGGGCTGCTGTTAGGTGGATTTGTAACTGGTTGACTGACCGAACCCAAAGGGTGATCACAAATGGCTGCTTTTCATCCTGGAGAGAAGTGACTAGTGGGGTGCCACAGGGTTCTGTCCTGGACCCAGTGCTATTCAACATCTTCATCAATGACTTGGATGAAGGAGTAGAGGGCATGCTGATCAAATTTGCAGATGACACCAAATTGGGAGGGGTTGCTAATACACCAGAGGACAGGATCAAATTTCAAAATGACCTTGACAGATTGGAGAGCTGGGCCAAAGCTAACGAAATGAATTTCAACAGAGAGAAATGTAAGGTCCTGCACTTCGGCAGAAAAAAATGGAATGCACAAATATAGGATGGGGGACGTGTGGCTGGATAGTAGTACGTGTGAAAGGGATCTAGGAGTCTTGGTAGATCACAAGCTGAACATGAGTCAGTAGTGTGATGTGGCAGCCAAGAAAGCTGACACAATTCCTGGTTGCATCAATAGGAGTATGGTATCTAGATCAAGGGAGGTAATGGTACCACTCTATTCTGCATTGGTTAGGCCTCATTTGGAATACTGTGTCCAGTTCTAGGCACCTCAATTCAAGAAGGATATCAACAAGAACATGTCCAGAGGAGGGCGACCAAAATGGTGAAGGGTCTGGAAGCCATGCCCTATGAAGAATGGCTTAGGGAGCTGGGTATATTTAGTCTACGGAAGAGAAGGTTAAGAGGGGACATGATAGCCATGTTTAAATATTTGAAGGGATGTCATGTTGAGGAGGGAGCAGGCTTGTTCTCTGCCGCTCCAGAGACTAGGATAAGGAGCAATGGAGTCAAGCTGCAGGAAAGGAGATTCCACTTGAACTTCAGGAAGAATTTCCTGACGGTCAGAGCTGTCCGGCAGTGGAATATGCTGCCTCCAAGTGTGGTAGAGTCTCCTTCTCTGGAGGTTTTTAAGCAGAGGCTGGATGGCCATCTGTCGGGAATGCTTTGATGGGTGTTCCCGCATAGCAGGGGGTTGGACTCGATGGCCCCTGGGGTCTCTTCCAACTCTATGATTCTATGATTCTAATTGCAAGACAGACATTCTGACATGGTGAAGAAAAATAGCACCACATGTGAAATACTCTGCCTGTATAATGAAAAGCTAAGTTCTCATGATGGTAAAAACAGGCACAAATAATGGAACTCAGGCATCAGTCAGGTAACTTATTCTCTCATTTACTCAAATCAGAAATATTTGGAAGGTTTCAACCACAAATGTGTTTCACAATTTGTCACTTTTTTCCCCCCAATTCTTCAAGGAGGCTTGTTTACAACACTAGTCATTACTGATTTATTTACTGTGAAATTTGCCTTTCATTCAACAGGGTATTTTGTCATGTTCATAGAATATTAAGAAGCATTATTAAGGCCATAATCTTACCCACTCCATCCTGGGAGTAAGTCCACTTTAATTCAGTGAGACTCATTTCTAAATCAACATGTATACAACTACATTTCAAGATTACAAACATGCTTTTTTTTTCCTGGTGCTTCTCACAAATGGCAGTGAAGTCTGCCAAAGCTCTGCGCTCATATCAGGTATTTTATTTTTGTGATTTTGATTTATTTATTTACTTGCTGTACTGAGCTCCCAGACTTCTGATTGAACTTCCAAACCAGGGACGGGAAACCTGTGCCCTACAGATGCTGTTGAATTCCAAATCCCAGACAGTTTAAATAACAGTAATGGATGATGGCAGCAGTAGTTCATCTACATCTAGATAGCTACAGGTTCCCCAGTCATGCCATAAATAAACAAATATTAAGATTAGATTAAATGAATTAATTGTAGGCAATTTAATAGCATCACATTCTTAAGTACCACCAGGTTCACTATTTTATAATTCTGGCTTAATTAGGATGAAACACTAAACTATGGTTTAGCAAAGTAGGGTGGGAGGGCAAAAGACAATATTCCAGTTGTGGCTGGAATACAACTCTCATCAGACCTTGCCAACACAGCCAATTGAGAGACATCATGTGAGTTGCAGTCCAACAACATCCAAGCAAGCACCCTTTGCCCTGCACTGGTTCAGAATGATGAGCATGAAGTTATTTGACCGTAAGTGAAGCACTGACCTTGCATACATCCCTTTCTGGTCTTCTGCCTCCACAAGTTAAAAGAAACTCTATCCAATTGCTAAAAGTGCCCAACAACAAACCCAAAATTGTGTGGCTGGATTGTTTTATGTAGCTTATTTTAAACAATGACTCTTGGTTCATACCTGCAGGCCTATGCCTTGTTCACATTTGCAGACGCTTGAGCCCAGAAGACTAAGTGCTGCCTCAGCCTTATAGGTGAACCAGGCCTTTTTCTGCGGCATCCAGTGACTTGGGGGCAGCAGAAGGGGCTTGGAAGTACTGTTTATCTTATAGTTTCACCCTTCACCACTCAGCTATGCCAATCCACCTTTAATAGTAATAGACCTCATGCCCCTTTTGCTAAGGAACAGGTATTAAACGAGATAAAGAAGTGCTTCTGCCCATGTACAAAGTACCTTCTGCTCACTGTTGAGCAAGAGTAGTCTCTCTCACACACACCTAGGATTAAGGAGGCTTTCTTCCAGGGTGGATGCTAAGACTTCCTCTTCTGTCCTTTCAAAATGAAAGATTGCCCATCATTCCCCTATCAACATTCTGTAAACACTGTCCACTTTTTCTGGAAACTTTTACAGCATTTTCCATATGTCATGGTGATACCCTTGTGACATCACAGCACCTTCAAAGAGTATATTTTGAATCTGATTATATCCTCCTACTTACATCACTGATCCATACAGCGTTTCCACTTGGAGGAGGTAAAAGGTCTGAACTTTTCCATGCATGTGTACCACCATGGCCTTGTTTATTTGACAAATAATGCAATCGCTTCAGATCCTACCTTTATAATGCTGGACAACCCCCTTGACATAGTTAGCCCAACGTGGTTCTCCAGGGTTCAAGGCAACCCCTTCCCCTGGAATCGGGAACTGCACCTTTTTAGGTTCTTCAGCTTCCTCAGCCGTTGTGACAATGGATACTATTTTGTCTTCTCTCGGGCTCCCAACTATCACTGTACCCATTTGCAAGGCCTGAAGGAAGAGACAGTCACTGAATCCCTCGAAGTACAAAACAGCTATCTTCAAAAGGGCAATTTCCACCATTAATTGGATATGACCACAAATTAAGAGTGGGAGGGTGGAAATGAGGAACAGCAAAAGCCACACAGATGTCACAACATTAGAATGATTGGTTATTTATTCATTGCACTTATATTCCACTTCCTCCAATGAACTCAAAGCAGTGCACATGACTCTCCCACATGTGATACAGATCATGCTGAGAGAATGTGACAGGCTTAATGTCACCCTGTGAGTTTCACAGCTCAGTGCAGACTAGAACCTAGAACTCCTAACTCTCAGTCCAGCACTCTTAATTGTTATATCATGTTGACTCTCTCTAACACAGTGGCTAACTGGTCCCTGTTACTTCAAATAAAGTAAAAAAAAAAAGAATTTTCAGTATATGGAAGTGAATAACTACTTCACCACAAAACGCTGTTAAATCAGTGTTTCTCAAATGCAATCACGGGGAAATGCTTTTGCCTATATCTGTTAACCAATTTGCTCCACTGACTTACATAGGATGTGTCTTGGGTTGTGGCCATTGGGCTAAAACATACCTTCCAATGTAGAGGCATAATTTGAAGAGGTGGATTGGGAAGAAGAGGTAAAACAGGAAAACCATATGTGGTTGATTCAGTCACATGTGTTTAGATTTCACAAGTTCAGTTACTGATATGAGCTAGATGGACTGCAGTGGACAGAGGGTGGCCCTAGACTTCCTCTTTCTCACCCATCTCCTTCCTTGGGTGTGTGGGTATGGGGGGACACTGGGAGAGATTTTGTGCTGCTGAGAAATCAGGCTGCCTTCCATCCTTAACTGGCCAGGCAAAGGCTGGTGGAGAAAGAAGAGGATGACAGGCAGGTTTTTAAAGGGCTGCATGAGGGAAGGTTCCCCTGAAAAAGAAGCACTTGAGGTAGGGCGCAGGAGTTGGAGAACTTACAAATAATCAAATCTGTGAAAGTGAAACCTGCAAACGTGGAGGGCTGACTGTAGCACTATGATTCCACTTTAACTGCCATGGCAGCATTCTGTGGAATCCTGGGAGTGGCAGCTGAGGGAGAAGACATTCAGAAGCCTCAGCAAGGGAGCTCCTCTGGTGCCTCCCACCAAACTACAAACCCCAGGATTTGGGCATGGTAATTAAAGTGGAATCATGGTGCTGCTATAACCTTGCAGTATGAAAGGATATCTGATAAACATTTCTGAGGGATAGCTTAGGACAGTGCTTTTCAGCCTATCTGATATGGTGGATCAACTATGTGATATGGGATCTGATATGAGGGACCAACATGATGATGATGGTGATGGTGATTTCCAGTGTGCCAGGGACCAGCACTACATTTGAGCCCATGGGGTACCTCTGTGTCTTTCTTGCCTGGAAGTTTGCCAGGGACCAGCAATATGAGCAGCACTCATATAGGATACTCTCCTCTTCAGACTAGTCCAACAATAGCACTCAGTGTAACAAGTTCTGCTTTTTAGACAGTGAAACCATACCATGAAGGAAAGGTAATTTTTGTAAATAAAAATTATGTTGCCATATGCAAGGATGGGTGGTGCTGTATTTTTCCCCACAAAAGGCAGAGTTGCTCCCTTCCTCTGTTTCCACAGAATGGGCTACAGCAGCAAAAGGAGATCAGCGGGAGGGCACGATTTCCAGCAGGCTGCAAGAGCAAATATCCGACCAGGCCTTTCGCCTTTTTGCACGCCACCACCTCTTACCACAGGCAGCACGAAGCCCTGGTTGTAATCGGTGTGCTCTCCGATCAAATTCACTCTTCCGGGCGCCGACACAGCGATCTTAGGGTCCACGCCAAAAGTCCTTTTGTACGCCCCCCGGGCGGCCGCCAACAGCGATCCCAGGTCGGAATCCCTCGGCCCTTCCATGGGTGGTCTGATCTGCAGGCAGGAGCGAGTTCCAATGCAAAAGACCTAGAGAGAGAGAGCGAGAGAACAGGTTTATCCACTCTCAGGAGCTGGCCCGCGAGCAAACGTTGCAACACCGCTCGCGGGCACCGGAACACATCCGCGTCCGCCCGCCTCTCCTCCTCCTTCCCGGGGCGTCGCCCCGCAGCTCGCCTCTCGCTTCCCGTCAGAAGATGGACCCGCCGCTCCGCCCGGAGAACTCCGCCAAATGTCCGCTAGGGGTCGCTGGACCCCACTTCAGTCTCTGGCGCGGCGCCGCGCCAAGGGCCGTCTTTCTCTTGGGCTTCCACTGAAGACTCCCGAGGCGTTTCCGCACTCCACTCTTACAGTGCTCTTACTCCACTGTCAACATCCTCTGGAATCCTGGGGTTTGCAGTTTAGGGAGGGGCCGAGGCTCCAGGATTGCATCGGATGTTGAAAGTGGAATAAGAGCACTGTAAGAGTGCAGTGCGGAAATAGTGTGGCCAGGTTTTCAAAACAGCAGTAAGGGGCAATCGAAAGTCATGACATACAGGGTTTGATAATCAAGAAGTAGCTATTAACAAGGTTGTGTTCTGCCTAAGTGTAACTGGGAATAAGGAACCAACCTCAGCCTCCTTACAACACCAAATGGAAGTATTGTGTTTTCTCTGTTTCTCTGTCAAATTGACATACTGTCTACATGTATAAACTAGGATTGCACATCTTTCTGTCAGGATTTTTTGGTATAGTTTGTACAAAAGGAAAACCTTTCCAAGGGCCCTTCTACACTACACTGTTATAACACTATTATTCCACTTTCAACCTCCTGTGGAATTCTGGGGCTTGTAGTTTCCCAAGGCCAAAGAGCTCTCTGGCTGAGAAATCTAAATGCAACTCCCTAAACTGCAAACCCCAGGATTCCATAGGATGTTGAAAGCAGAATAATAGCACTGTAACAGTGTAGTGCAGAAAGGCCTCAAATCTCAAATAGGGGACATACCTTATAATAACAGACACCTGCCTGTCCTACAGAAGGAGAAGCTTTTTGGCCTTCAAATAAGGGACTACCTTACAATAAGGGACACTTGCCTAGTCTAATGAGTACCAAAATGCTGGTGTAGACTAATAAGCAAGATTTGCTCTTCTAGAGCTTAATTTGAACGTCAAGCATGTAACTACAGGGTGCTTGCAATAAGAATTCTGCCCTGACGAAATTTCCCTTCAGTTCCCAAATGTCTAGCATCACAGTAATTTAAAACTTCAATTGTGCATTTAGAAACAGTTTAGGCACCCAAAGAAAAGTCACTGAGAGAATGCTGGCACAGCAAATATATTCATCTGTCCTTGGGACAGATGATTTTCAACATCTTGGTCTCTGCAACACTCTCTCCTGCTTCCTGTAGCTATGCCCCTGACTTTGATGCATTAGTTCTTTAGGAAAACCCACAAGTCACAATGGAAAGCATTTTTATTTACAATTTTCTGCTAAAGTGGGAGCAAAAACTGTCTCTTCCCTCTCCCCTGCCCCATACTATGGTTGCCCACCTCTGGTCTAATGTGAATTGGGATGTCATCATTACCTGTTACAATTTTGTCTGCGGTGCCAGGCATTTACAAAAAAAAACACAAAAAAACTTGCTTTCTGATAATGGCTAGCCCTCAGCCAGCTAGCTTTATGAGGATATTCACTCCCGTTTTTTTCATTTGAAGTAAAAGCATGTGAAAAAGCAAATTTGGCTCCAAACTTGTGTTCAGTGCCAGGATTCAGCTGTGGAACCGGAGAAGTAATAATAAGCCTAAAGTAAACTAAAGTTGCTGTTTTGTGCCTTCAAGTTGTTCCCAATTCTAAGGTGAACCTACCCTCAGGTTTTCTTTGCAAGATTTTTTCAGAGGACATTGGCCATTGCCTGCCTCTGAGGCTGAGAGTTTGTGACTTGCCCAAGGTCACCCAGTGGTTTCTATAGCTGAGAGGGGATTGAAATCTTGGTTTCCTGCTGTCCTAATCCAGTACTCAGCCACCACACTAAGATGACTTATATGGCTGATATTATCCATCAGACATTTGTTGTGCAATTGTGATACTTAGGCTATTGAATTTATTTTGGGTTTACTGTAGAATGTTATGCCACATGTTAATTGTTTTAAATACTTTTCTACAACACCCTGAAAATTTGATAACAAAGAAGTGTGGGTGTACAAAATAAGAAACGCTCTATTTTGGGAGATTAGGTGGGGTGCACCTAATCTCTATATCTGCATATTTTTGTTAATTACTGTCATGTGGCTTTTCAATTATTGTGACCCTATGAATAAGGGAAGTTCAAGACACCCTGTCATCATCAGCCCCGGTCAGGTCCTACAAAGTCAGGGCTGTGTCTTCCTTGATACAGTCTGTTCACCTGTAGTGTGGTCTCCCTCTTTTCCAGTGCCTTCCACTTTTACAAAGCATTATTGTCTTTTCCAGTGAGTCATATCACCCAAAGGACAACAGCCTCAGTTCAGTTATTTTTTTGCTTCCAGGGGAAAGTTCAGGCTTGATTTACTTTTGTTGTTGTGTACCTTCAGGTTGTTTCTGACTTACGGCAACCCTAAGGCTAACCTATTGTGAGGTTTTCTTGACAAGATTTGTTCAGAAGGGGTTTGCCTTTGCCTTCCTCTGAGTCTAAGAGTCCTCTGAGTCTAAGAGAATGTGACTTCCCCAAGGTCACCGAGTGGGTTTCCATGGCCGAATGGGAATCCTGTTCTCCAGAACTGTAGTCCACCGCTATACCACGCTGGCTCTTGATTTGCTCCAAGGCCCATTTATCTGGCTTTTTGGCAATCCATGGTATCCACAGAATTCACTTCCAGCACTGCATTTCTACATACAACTGTACTATACATAGACCTGGTCACACTGTACGAGCGACAAGGATTGAACTACATCTACTATATAAAAGTCAATGTTTGTCTGCGAGTTTGTGAATTTGTCTGCGTCAGGCAGGCAAAGACCTCATACGATTGGCTGAGTGAGGTGAGAAGACCTCATACGATTGGCTGACTGAAGATTCTATGGAATCCTGGGGTCGGCAGTTTAGGGAGGGGCCTTTAGAATTCTCAGAGCTCTTGGGCCTCAGGCCGGTTGCTATGGAGATGAGGCCTACCATTAAAAAGGATGCCAGAAAACATTTGGGAGGCATATGTGAGAAAAATTAAAATAACATACCACAACATAGTTACAAGGCCTCTCACCTCACACAGTAGATTGTATGGGTTCCATATGTGAGGAATCTTCAAGTTGAAATTCAAAACAAAAAATGCTTCCAGAAAAACGTAAAGCCATTGCACAAATTCAATAGAAAGCAAAAAAATCAAAAGCCAGTACATCAACGTCACCAGACAACATAGATTGGATTGGGGACTATGGGGAAAAGTTACAAGTACTAGAATAGGCCAGTTACTATGGAGACGATGCTTAGCAGCAACGAGGAGGACAGTGTATTCCCGCAGGAACCCAACCTCTGTACGTTAACAACTACGAATACAGACTGGATTGGAGAATATGGGGATAAATTACAGGTACTGGAAAAGGCCAGTTGCTATGGAGATGAGGCCTAGCCGCAAGGAGGAGGATAGTGTATTCCCTCAGGAACCCAAACTATGTATGAAAATAACTCTAAACGCAGATTGCATTGGGAAATATGGGGAAAAGTTACAGGTACTGGAGAAGAGAGTTGGGTGAGTTCTTAAGAGGAAAACAAAATACCAGGCAATGGTTACAATTACAATGGTTACAATTACCAGGTAAATACAGTAATGCTATATTAAAAATGTGGCTTGAGACTTTGCCCATCCCCAAACCCACCATTCCAAATAAGCCCAAAGAAATCTATACCAGCAACTTGACATGGGAACAGTTTTAGTCTTCCCTACAACCCCACAGATTTCATACTCTCTGGCCATCTGGATTTGGCAGGGAACAATCCCAATGAATCCCGTCATCCCAGTTTTTTCAGCTGTTTGCAATATGCCCCAGCTTCTCCCTCTTCCTCTTCTTCCCCTTTTGTCCTCAGCTTAACTTCAGTTGCTGCAAACTGAAGCCATTGCTGTACTACACTGTTATAGTGCTACTATACCACGTTCAGCATCCTGTAGAATTCTGGGGCTTGTAGTTTCCTGAAACCAAAAGAGCTCCCTGGCTGAGAATTCTAAGTGCCCCTCCCTAAACTGCAAACCCCAGGATTCCACAAGATGTTGAAAGTGGAACAGTAGCACTATAAAAGTATAGTGCAGAAATGGCCTGAGTTCAAAGAGTTATAGTAGTCAGTATTCACTTAATTCAAGCAGAGAGAGGAGAAGAGTTGAGGGGAAAGGAAAGGAAGAGGCTGAATCTTGCCCTTCCCTGCAGATACAGGAAAGAACAAACGACAGTCAGCCCTCCACATCTGCGGGTTTGACACTCACGGATTTGATTATTTGGGAGTTTGTCCCACCTCAGGTACTACTTTTGGGGGGGAAGGTTCTCTCTTGGTGGCTCCAATCAGGCTGCGCAGCTCTTTAAAAACCTCCCTCCAGCCCTCCTCCTCCTGCACCAGCCACCGCCCGGACAGCCAAGGATAGCCCAGAGCCTGATTTCTCAGCACCATAAGCCCTCTCCCAAAGCTCTCCATACCCCCAAGGAAGGAGATGGGCAAGAGAGAAGAAGTACAGGGCCACCATGCCAACCATCTCCTTTCTCTGACCCGGTTTAGATGCTGGGTATCCGCTCCACCCACCCGTGCCTCTGCCCCCTTCCCACAGACACACAAATGTTGATATTTGCAAATTTTTCACTTTTGCAAGGGTCCTGTGCTCCTAGCCCTAGTGAATGTGAAGGGCCAAGTGTAATGCCGCTCTTCCTAGCTTTCTTGACCACCCTTTGATATTGCTGTCCCTGCGGCCCCCCATTTTTCCTCCATGAAATGTTGGTGGGTAACGATTACTCTCGATAATTGTAAGTCATGTGGGAAGGGGTTGCACAAACAGGGCAAAAAAGAAACCGGCTGCCAACAGAATTCCTTCCCTGTTTTTTCTGTTTTGTCCCTGTGCGTTTGTGCGTGGAGGGGGGAATCGAAAGGGGAAATGGCTGTAGGGGCAGGTTTCACCTTTTCCTGCTTGTATGTGGTGGTCAGTCCTGATCATACAGGCACACACCTCTGCTTGTTTAGAAGGAGAAAGAAAACTGGCACCCAGAGGCCCTGAAGCAGGAGGTATTTAACGCAGCGAGTAATTTCTCATCTTACTTTTGGGGAGCGGTTCATTCTCCATTTCCACATGTACCCTCCGCTCTGACTGCTTTCAAGAGCTTATTCTTTGTTAGTTATACAGAAAAAATGACTGAGGTGCCCAAAGAAATCGTTTGCAAACGTGCGTATTTGGGGGGGGGGAGCGCAAAGGGACTGAGATGCCTTCGGGATGTACTGACCCCATGCGCTGTTTTCATGAGAGTCGCCCCTGCTTGTTGCAGCAAAACTTGCCCAGCGTCTCAGCGTCACAGCCTGCGTGACATAGATCCTTTCTGCACTACATTGTTATAGCACTATTACTCCACTTTCAACATCCTATGGAATTCTGAGGTTTGTAGTTTACTGAGGCCAAAGCGCTCTCTGGCTGAGAATTCTAAAGGTCCCTCCCTCCCTAAACTGCAAACCCCAGGATTCCATAGGATGTTGAAAGTGGAATCATAGCACTAGAACAGTGTGGTGTGGAACAGCCCATAATAATTTTAGAAATAAGGAATAGCCTGGTGGTAGGAGCTTGACCCACGAGGTAGAGAGCAGTCCCCCTCACTCTCTCTCTCTCTCTTTTTTTAATTATTTTTATAGGTAAAACCAGGAGGGAAAGGGAGATTCAGGAAAACCCAGCCTGTTAAAGCACCTCTTTGGCTCGAGACCTGTTGCGGAGCAAAGTGTCAACATTCCTAAGCCGGCGGAACGGCCCACGTGGGGAAAGAGGGGAGTAATATCCAAGTACGTGAGCGCAACCCTGGGGCTTCTTCTGGATAAACTAATCATATTCGAGAAACCTGTTGATGTCTCCCCAGTCCAGTTTTTCCCCACCACCGTTCTTTTGACTCTTGCCTCTTTTCCTATTTCCCCCCTTCCTTTCCGTCTGTGTCCCCCCCCCCCCACCCGCAAGGCAAGATATGGCACCTCCCAGAATGCCGCCTTCTGTTTGCGGAAGGGACTGGCTCATTACCATCGGCTTCCACCTGGTGGAGACACGAGCCGGGCGGTTCTGCTGGTTCCTGACGGGCAGGTTGGGGAGGGAGAAGCAGCGCAGCATGAGTGCGAAAGAGCCGCTGCTGGGAACCCTCAAAGGTGAGAGGACGGACCCGTGGGGCTGGGAAGCAGATTTAGGGGGCGAGCAATGTGAAATGGTGGGTGAAGAAGAGAGAGAGAGAGTGTCAGACAAGGTGCCTTGTTGTAACCAAAGGACTTAGAAGAGCGGTGGATTTGCCCTAATTTAGTATCCAGTTGCTATGGAGAACAAGTGATGTGTTACTGAGATGTTAGATAGAGGGGACCCATTCTCTGGCAAACAGATCGACACTTCCCCAATCCGGACGTGTTTGCTTCAGTTGAACTCTCACGCCTCTCCTGCTCTTCACTTTAGGAATGGGTTTCTTGTGCCCGTCTCAATTTTGGATAGTGCCAGGGACTGGTAACCGGTAGCCCAAAGTCTGCAGTCTTTGGGAGATTTTTCAGTCATTACCTGTGGGGAGGCTGCCAGGGAATATGGGGTGCTGTGGCTATACCCAGAGGAAGGTAAATCACCTCACCTAAGAAACCCTTATGAAGGCAACTTAGGCACATAGTTTACTTTTATCAGCGTTTCCGCCAAGGGTAAACATTGTGAGAATTGTGTTTGGATGCTATAGTGATGGATGTCATTTATGTTGCTGGAGGCTGCTTGAGGCAGAACCTCTTTCTTTGAGTTTTCTTGTCATAATAAGCAGTTCCTAGCATACAGGCAAGTTACACCCACACGTCCCTTTGAGTCCTGTGTCCGTCACCATCGCTAGGTGAAAACATTCTTACTTAGCTCTTGCATCAAGTGGCTTCTTTTGCATCCCTTCCGAAAATATGGTGATCTCTGAGGCCAGAGGAAAAAAGGCAGGAAAAAAAGTAACCAAATGAAACATTGCTTCCTTATAGCACCATTTGTTTTAGATAATGAAATTGACATCTTTTATTTGAACAACTCACAAGATGAAGTGTGCAAATGCAGCATTTTTGTCTACAGAGGTCAAAGTTTGAAGACTCTTGAATGTATAAGTCTGTGATGTATGTTCAGAAGTAAACAATCCTATACCCACTTACCTGGGAGTGACACCGTTGAACTCTGTGTTTGAGCAGAGATGCATAGGATTGCACTGAGTATGTTAAATGGATTTTATGCACCCAGAAGTAGACATAGGATTTGCATTCTACATTTAGGTAAAACAAGCTCCTTTATTCCTTTATTTTTCTCTGCAATTATTGCATTTACTTCAAGTACAGTGCTGCACCTTTTAAAAAATTGTTATCATTCCACCAATATTAACAATAGGAGATAAATTGCTAGGGAGTGGAGAGAGAGGACACTGCTATCCAAAGCTTTGAAATCCAGAAAAGTTATTTTACACTCCAGGATTGTCTTACCAAGGACATGCTGAATATTGCCATGAAAAGCACCATGCTTTACAGTTACATAATGGTAGTTCTTGGCTTGATGGGTGTCCCTTACAACAAGAGTCTGGCTTTTATTCTAAAACATGCCAACTGAGGTAAAATAATCAACTTTTCTTTTCCCACAAGGCCGATTTTACTGTATAGATGACAGCTTCCATAAATGATGACCCCTGTGTCACCTTAAAAATTAGAACACCGATTGTGGCTTGAACTTTTAGAGATAACAGGTTGCTTCATCTTGTTTCATTGTAAAATGCAATCTTGTACCTTTCAGCCTGAGAGTAAGCCCAGTTGAACAGTAAGTCACTTGTTTCCAGGCAGACATGTGTAGTCAAGGTGTAACTTACATAACTTTCCAGTCTTACCCCCAAAGAGTGGGGAACCTTGAAGTCCACCAGCAGTGCCAGCATTCCTTAGAAAGCAGAGAGTTATAGCTCAAAAGGAGGCGTGCAAGAGGGAGGTAACTAAAGGACCTTTTCACCTATGTATACTGGTACTAACTGTGAGACACCAGTTGAGAGTCAAAAGAATATTTTATTGGGGGATTCACAGACAAACACAAGAAATCGAGCAGTCTTACAAACCGTACAAGGTGAATGAAAGATGAGGAGAGAAAAAGTTGGATAGGAAGATATCTTGAGTGTATAGGGTAACATTTACCAGTCCTGGAGTGGAGGATTGAAGATCAGTGGCTCAAACACAAGGATTTGAGGGCAGCACAGAGGAACAAGAGTCTGGGGTACATTCTGATGCCTGAAGAGCTAGCAAAATGCTGAGGTCTAAGCTAGGGGTTTTACATCCTTTTTCTTGTCCTGAAGGGGTGAATGTTAATTGCTGTCTGGCAAAGTAAACAAAAAGGGTCTGAAATGGACTGATTGCCTCACTTTAAGTGGCAAAACATTGATGAGAGTCCTGACAGCCTCTTAATGTCTTGGTTGGGTAAGGTGAAGGGGAAGGTTTTGGTAGGAAATGCGCGCAGCAGGGGTGCTTGCCTGCTGCACCTGGACAGTTTCTTTGACTATTATATTCAGATGTCAGGTCATTAACAGGATTATCAGAAGTCTTGGCGTAATGACCTTGCCATGCTGAGGCCATGTCGACCTAGCCCAGGCATGGAACCAGAGTTCTGCTTGCCCAGTGTTTCCCAACCACAAGTGTCCAATTTTTATATAATATTTCATGCCAATTAAATGATATTTCTTGCCAATCATGCTATGCCATGTGACAGGAGTATAAGGCATGGTAACACCAGAGGTTGTGGAACTGCAGCTGCCCTGGCAAGCATAACCATTGGTGAGGGAGGCTGGGAGTTTAAGTTCAACAACATGTGGATGACTGCGCAGTTTTCACCTTGATGTATGCAATGGATTGCGCTGTTAGTGACGGTTGATTTCATCTCTAGGGTGTTCCTCTTTTTGCGTGCGCATCATCTCTCCGTCCAGTGTTGGTTTAACACCATCTTCAACAAAGACTCAAGAGGAATAAAACTGAAAGCCAATGTTGGTGTAACGGTTACAGTGTTTGACTAGATCTAAGTTAAAATCCTCACTCAAGGGACATAAAAACTTTGTTTGGGCTCTTAATGCAGTTTTGTTTCACATAGGGAGCAAGGCAGTAAAGACCAGTGTTAGCCCTGTACTCTTACACTGGCTGACCTTGAGCTACTCACTGTGTCCTGGATTGTTGTGGGGATGGAATAAGTGTGTACATGGTACATATGTGCATTCTACATCATCCTGAGGTTAACTTTGGAGGCAGAGTGCCCTATAAACAGGATCAGATAGGAGCATACATACAGAGAGGATAGTCCTTATTTTACTGGATAAAGGAGTTGTGGAAGCACTGGATCTACTGCATTGTTCTCTAGCTGGTAAAAGAAAACTTTTTTTTGCCCTGCTGGAGAATGTCTTCCTTAAGTTGGCTTATGGGATAGATGGGTGGAGTATACACTCTAGAGAACAACCAATATTTGCAGAACCTGGCCCTCCCTTGATGACTTTCTCACACTTGTATTTATTTATTGTAAGGATTTCTTTACAGCCCTCTTGCTTCAAAAGTAGTGGTGGTAGTCTGTAGACAAAAAACAAAACACAGTGGACAAAATCCATTAGGCTGGCTGTGCAATACTTTACTGACATGGATGGGACTTGTGAAATGGCTCAGGTGATCACTCCCAACTGATTCCGTTTGTAATTGGTTGACCAACCAACCCAAAGGGTGCTCACCAATAACTTCTCTTCATTCTGGAGAGAAGTGACTAGTGGGGTACCACAGAGTTCTGTCCTGGGCCCAGTACTATACAACATTGTTATCAATGACTTGGATGAAGGAATAGAGGGCGTGCTCATCAAATTTGCAGATGTCACCAAATTAGGAGGGATAGCTAATATCCCAGAAGACAGAATCAGAATTCAAAATGATCTTGACGGATTAGAGAGCTGGGCCAAAACTAAGGCCATTTCCAAACTACACTGTTAATAGTGCTATTCTTCCACTTTCAACATCCTGTGCAGTCCTGGGGTTTGTGGTTTAGGGAGGGGCATTTAGAATTCTCAGCCAGAAAGCTCTTTGGCCTCAGTAAACTACAAACCCCAGAATTCTACAGGGTGTTGAAAGTGGAAAAATAGCACTATTAACAGTGTAGTCCAGAAATGGCTTCGCAAGATGAATTTTAACAGAGCAAAATGTAGGGTAGTGCACTTAGGAAGAAATAATGAAATGCACAGATATAGGATGGGTGACACCTGGCTTGACAACAGTACTGTGAAAGGGATCTAGGAGTCTTGCAGACTACAGGCTGAACATGAGTCAACAGTGTGATGCAGCAGCTAAAAAAGCCGATGAGATTCTAGGCTGTATCAATAGCAGTACAGTGTTGAGATCAAGGGAAGTAATAATACCACTCTATTCTGCTTTGGTTAGACCTCACTTGCAATACTGTGTCCAGTTCTGGGTACCACAGTTCAAGAAGGATATTGACAAGCTGGAATGTGTCCAGAGCAGGGTGACCAAACTGGTGAAGGGTCTGGAAACCATGACCTATGAGGAGTGGCTTAGGGAGCTAGGTATATTTTGCCTGACAAAAAGAAGCTTAAGAGATGACATGTTAACCATGTTTAAATGTTTGAAAGGATGTCATGTTGAAGATGGAGCAAGCTTGTTTTCTGCTGCTCCAGAGACTAGAACACTGAGTAATGGATTCAAATTGCAGGAAAAGAGAGTTTATCTAAACATCAGGACGAACTTGCTGATGGTAAGAGCCATTAGACAGTGGAATATGTTTCTCAGAGTGTGGTGGAGTCACCTTCTCTGGAGGTTTTTAAACAGAAGCTGGATGGCCATTTGCTGGAGGTACATAGCAGAAAGTTGGACTTGATGGCCGTTCTGGTCTCTTCCAACTCTTCGTTTCTATGTTTCTGTGTCTATGTTTCTATAGTTGTGCCCTTTACTAATTAAACCAAAACAACAAAGAGTCTAGCATTGCAGTCTGATATATGCTTGACTCAGATGTGTCAAGCCCTTTGGGTTCAGTGAGATTTTTGTTGTGTGCCTCCATGTTGCTTCTGATCTATGGTGACATGAAGGCAAATCTATCATGGGGTTTTCTGGAGCTGAGAGTGTATGACATGCCTAAGATCACTTGGTAGATTTCCATGGCTGGGTGGGGAATCAAACTCTGGTCTCAATTAATTGTCTAATTAGTGGTGGGAATCATGTGGCTCTTCATCTGTGATTGAAATCCCATATATGAGTCCCAGCATTCTTCAGCATTGATTTTGCAGACTAAGGCTGATGGGGCTTGCAGTCCAATGACATCTGGAAGGTTGCATGATTCCCACCATGTATTGCAGCCTGATGCTTGTGTCCTAAACACACTTCCTGGAGAGTGAGATCTATTGAGTGCGGGGGTGTTCGTATGTTTCTCACTAAATGTACATGGAATTTCACTGTTAAGTGGGCTAGTTCCTTTAGCTCATTTAGTTAGTGCCATCTATGATAAATCTCTTCACCTTTAAATTGCCGTGAGTTTCGTATTTGTTTTTGCTACAAAGCAAAATGATGCTACAAATCAACAGAACTATGTTTTTATAAAGAGATGCAGAATCTCATCCTTTAGAAATGAAAGGAATATGTAACCCCCTCCCCCAGAGGAAATAAACATATGCAAGTTTCATTTGGGTGTACTACTGAAATGGGCACAAACTTTTTAAACAGTTCAGAGTCTGAGGGATGCCCGAAGTACAAGGAAGTAACTTGGATGGCTTCATGGAAAAGGAGCTGCAGAGCTGGGCACAACCACATGGGAAAGGCAGCTTCAAAATCAGATCAAAACAAATTTCTTACCCAGATAATTTTAAAGGACAGAATAGGGTTTTGGCAGAGAGAGAGTGTCAGGAAAGGACTTCCCACCCCAGATAGAGATTTAAGGTGTTGAAGAAAATCAGAAGCATCTTGAATTGTTGCTGGAACAAATAGGCGGCTGATAAAACTAAGCACAAATTGGAGGAATATGTTGGCTTATGGGTAGCTACCATCACTATTGGAGACAATAGTTCTGTCCTGGCTGCAGCTTAAGGACAGCCACACATAAAGCATGTTATCCCCAAACTTCTTTGATTGACTGCTATATCTTGCAATGTCTTTTCATCAAGAGACAGAAAAGCGTGCCTAGGCACTAAGTTATTTTATTGAATATTAACAATAATTATAACCATGACCAATTATAAGAAATGAAAACAAGAAAATGTTTTAATGTACACATTACCTGTTGGCTGGTTCTTGTTCTTATATACTTATTTAATTTCCAAAATTACAGTATCCTGTATTGATAAAAGTACAAGTATATATCAGCCAATTTCTATATATGGTTGTGAAAGCAGGACGGTGCAGAAAGCTGACAAGAAAAAAATCAACTTATTCGAAATATGATACTGGAAAAGAGTTCTATAGGTACCGCTGACTGCTAAAAAGACCAGTCAGTGGGTCCTAGAGCAAATCAAGCCTGAACTTTCCCTGGAAGCAAAGATGACTAAGTGCAGAGTCATACTTTGGACATATCATGAAAAGACATGACTCCTTAGAAAAGGCAATAATGCTTGGAAAGTTAGAATGCAGTAGGACAAGAGGAAGACCATGTTACAGATGGAGAAATTCAAACAAGAAAGCCAAGGCCCTGGGTTTGCAAGACCTGAGCAGGGCTGTTGATGACTGGGTGACTTGGAGATTCATAGGGTCAGTGCAGGTTGAAGTTGACTTGAGTCAGTTAACAACAAAAATATCTCAGAGAGCCAGCACAGTGTAGTGGTTTAAGCATTTGATTAGGATTCTGTAGAGCAGGTTTTGAATCCCAGCTCAGCCATGGAAACCCCTTAGGTGACCTTGGCCAAGTCACACTCTTTCAGCCTCAGAGGAAGCTGAAAGCAAACCCCCTCTGGACAAATCTTGCCAAGAAAGTCCTGTGATAGGGTCACCCGTCTTCGTAAGTCAGAAAGACTTGAAGGCAAACAGCGATACCTCAGTTAATAACCTAGATGTAATTAAGAACTAATTACTGGGCATTATTTCTTTAAGTTGGTGCCAGAGGCAGAAGTAACATGGAAAGAATAGAGAAATGTTCCTATGCTACAAAAAAAGAAAAAGAAAAAAAGGCAATTCAACATAGATAGGGCTGGAAGAGACCATAAGGGCCACTGAGTCCAACCTCCTACCATGCAAGAATATACCATCAAAGCACTCCTGATAGATGGCCATCCAGCTTCTGTTTTAAAGCGTCCAAAGAAGGAAACTCCACCACACTCTGAGACAGCTCATTCCACTGTCAAACTGCTCTTACTATCAAGAAGTTCTTCCTACTGTTTAGATGGAATCTCTTTTCCTGAAGTTGGAAGCCATTGTTCCATGTCGTAGTCTCTGAAGCAGCAGAAAAACAGGCTTGTTCCATGCTCCGTCTGACATCCCTTCAAATATTTAAATATAGCTCTTTTTTTTTACCTCTTAACCTTCTTTTCTCCAGGCTAAATATAGCCAGATTCCTAAGCCACTCATCTTAGGATATGATTTCTAGGCCTTCTACCATTTTGATTACCCTCCTCTAGACATGTTGCAGCTTGTCAATATCCTTTCTGAACTGTGGTACTCAGAACTGGACACAGTATTCCAGGTGGGGTCTGACCAAAGCAGAATAGTGTGGTACCGTCAGTTCCCTTGACCTAGACACTATATTCCTATTGATGCAGCCCAGGATCACATTGGCTTTTTTAGCTGCCGCATCACACTGCTAACTCATGTTCAGATTGTGGTCTACTACAACTCCTAGATCCTTTTCACGTGTACTGTGGTCAAGTCAGGTGCCACCCATTTTATATCTTTGCATTGCATTTTTTTTCTGCACAAGTGTAGTATCTTACCCTTCTCCCTGCTGAAATTAACTTGTTAATTTTGGCCCAGCTCTCTAATCTGTTAAAGTCATTTTGAATTCTGATTCAGTCCTCTGGGGTGTTAGCTTATCCTCCTAATTTGGTGTCATCTGCAAATTTGATGAGCATGCCCTCTATTTCGTCATCCAAGTAATTGATAAAGATGTTCAATAGCACTGGGTGGAGGAGAGAACTCTGTGGCACTTCACTAGTCACTTCTCTCCAGGATGAAGAGGAGCCATTGGTGAGCACCCTCTGTGTTCCATTGGTCAACCAATTACAAATCCACCTTACAATAGCTACATGTCTAGCCACATGTTTCTTTAAATATGTCATGTCTCAAAAAACTTTTTATTTACTATACATGCATGTGAAATGAAACACCGCTGTAAGCCATGCATAAATAACATTTTGAAGTTTCTAGAGACCACTTGAAGGTTTCTTGCAGAATGCAAGAATATCTGCCTTGTTTTTATTTCTTTTATAAAGTAGCATCTCACTGTTGCAGTCTAAACATTTGAGGCATCTAGCAAAGGACTCAGGCTGAGTCACTGAAAGCCTGAACACAAAGGGTTAGCCTGTACCTTGTTGAGATGAGAGGGGCCTTTGAGAATTCTCTATAGCCACTTCCTCTCCCTCTCCCATCAGGCAGAGTTCATCTGCTCTATGCGGTAAACACCTATGTTTGGTCAAGGAACCTTTGTTGGAGTTAGGCCATTTCCGCACTAGACTGTTATAGCGCTATTATTCCACTTGCAACATCCTATGGAATCCTGGGATTTACAGTTTTGGGAGGGACCAGGCAGCCCCTCCCGAAACTGCAAACCCCAGGATTCCATTGGATGTTGAAAGTGGAATAATAGCGCTATAACAGTCTAGTGTGGAAATGGCCTTTAGTCTCCTATATGATCTGTCACTATAGGTAGGGAGTTGAGTTCTCACTATAGCTTCAAGTCTGGTGACTGGGATCCTTTAGGCTGGGAATTTTTTTCTCTTCCACTGGATGCAAAGAGCAAGTTCATTTCTAGCCATGTGTGCCAAAAAAAAAAAAAAACAACTTTGTGAAAAGGAAGGTTTGTTCTTAGAAGCTTCGTTAACTGAGACATGCCTGTGTTCATTAACTTAGATAATTCTAATAAATGTTAATACTGCTTTGATCACACGAGGGAACATTTCAGAAAGTAAGGTGGCAAGTAAAGAAACTGGTGGGGTTTCTTCTTGATATAGGTAACAGTAAAACTGAAACTGTATGATCAAAAATAACCCCTGCTTTACTGCTGGAAGAGTCAATTCTCAATCTTTGTTGTTGTTGTGTGCCTTCAGGTTGTTTCCAACTTCAGGTGACCATTAGATGAATTTATCATGAGGTTTTCTGGGGCTGAGAGTATGTAATGTTCCCAAGATCACCCAGTGGGTTTCCATGGCTGAGCAGGGAATCAGTTTACTTTTGCCTAATCTAGTAACATGTTAAAAACAAGTGTAAATAAATATGTTGCTTGTATAATATCATCAGTGTGCTCCAAACTATGAGTATGGAATGAAATGGAATGGTTTGGAATGAAGAGAGGCCATTTTCTCCCTATACTGTTATAGTGCTATTATTCCACTTTCAGCGTCCTGTGGACTTCTGGGGTTTGTAGTTTCCTGTTGCCAAAGAGCTCTCTGGCTGAGAATTCTAAATGCCCCTCCCTAAATTGCAAACCCCAGAATTCCATAGTATGTTGAAAGTAGAATAATAGTACTATGACAGTGTAGGGCAGAAAGGCCCTTAGAGTATGAAGTGCCACTAGAGGCTCCCACTCCCACCAGTGGGCCTGTAGCCTGCATTTTCCCAATGTCCATTGAGTCCCCATGCAATCAATCTTCCTTCCAGTGGATCACCAGCTCCAGACTTGTTTAGCTTAAACAAGACAGCTGCCTCATACTACATTTGGGGATCTAAGGCTGTGCTCTCTGAGAAAGTATACATGCTACAAGTAAGGTAGTAGCAACCACATGCTTTCACAGGGGTAAGGATCAACAAGTGGATGTTCCTGGATTAAATTTGTCCCTTAGGTGAAAAGCAATGAGCTCTGCCCTCCAACTGCTGATCCAGATAAAAAGAGATAGTGGGGTGGCAGTGTCTTCTCTCATATCACGGTTGATCAGTTTGCAGTTTGGGGAACAGAGTTGGAAACTCCCCCTGCCATGCCCTTCTGCAAATGACCTGCCCAGGATCTATGGCAGCTTGTTGGTCTCTATACGTTGTGAGAATGCAACTCACCATGAGTCCTAGCTCGCATAGCCAATGGTAAGAAAAGGTGGCAGTTAACAGTCCAATCAAATGTGAAGGTCCATAGGTTGGTTGTGCCTACTCTATGGTTTGCTGCAGTTTCATAGTCATGTTGATTACCAAACTTGCAAAGTAGTTGGATTTGATCACTGGGAAAACTGGTAGGGAGATGGAGTGGTTTGATCAGGGTTCAGTTCCCCTCTTGGCCACAGAAACCCACTCGGGCCTGTCACATACTCTCAGATCCTGAAAAACCTATGATAGATTCGCCTTGGATTCCCCATATTGGAAACAACTTGAAGACACACAACAACAACAACAACAACAACAACAACAACAAGACTGGTAGGATGTCCCGTATGTCAGTAACATCCACTCTCCATAACTAGGAAATCTGTATTTTCTATTTGGAATAGATAAAAACTCTGCAGAGTCTTGGAAACTGATTTGAAGATAAGTGAGTTGTTTTTAGTTCTTGCTGTCTGCATAATGTTTTCTGCCATCATGCCAGCTGTGAAATGGAATTTTTCAAAAAGATGCCATACTTCCAGCCAAAGTTAAATACTTTGAGATGGCATAAATTTCAGTGACAAAGGTTTGAGTGAAATCATTAAATTCCAAAGAACTTCATAGTGCCTTGGCCAAATATATGTTCCATCTTTTTATGTAAGTTATTTGTACATTTATTTTACAAATTAATGGAGTAGCAATTCAACTTTGAATCACAGTATCCTACAGAAGAAGAGGAGAAAAAGAAAGCAAGGAATGATGTCTATTCCCTTTCTTGTTTTTCTGGACTCGCAACTTAAGTTATGTCCTGTTTTCTTGCAGTGTGCATTCTCAACCTTCAGGGAAGCAGCAGTCCACACACTGACACCTCCCCACACCTACAACCCTTTTGTGAGATCCTTGAGATGATCCTACGGAAAGGGATAAAACGTGAGCAGCTTTTTTTTGTTTCATAGGTGGATACTGCTTGAGGGTTCTTTTTTAAAAAAAAACTGGGGTGGTGCCTTGCAGAAGGAAATGGATAGGGCCAGCTTTGAATGGTAAAGGAAAGGCAGAGATATAAACATTTGATACAACTGTATCAGTCAGGGGACTGTCTGCACTTTATCCAGCCTCTTTTAGGAAGGCCTGCTTCCTCTTTGTCTGGTTTAACACCCTAGCATTGAATCAAGAGGGACTAGAACCCACAATGCTGAATTCTCTGCTTTTTGTGACTATGGTTTGTTCATGCAATTGTCTGAATACTCCCAGCAATCCTGCTCACAGAGCACTCAAAAAGAGTGGATTGTATCTGTGAAAGACTTGCAATGCAACACCTACAACAATAACGTTAAGAGGCATCATCCAAAGACGAGAGGACGTTCAGGGGAAGCGAATGAATGAGAAGGATAGACATATGAGATACTCTTGCTGCTATTGACACAAAGGATCATGAACCTCAAATTAGTTCCCTCATTTTGTAGCCAGAGAACCACATTCTTTGAAAGGAAAAGTAGGTGCCAAAAAGGGTCTGTCTGTACATTACAGGCTTAGAGAAGCAGCTTGATGACCAAGGTTCAGATTCCCACTTGGCAATGAGATTAATAGTTGCTCTTGGGCCAGTCATTCTCTCTAACCTTAACCCGTCCCATAGGACTGTTACGATGACAAGAATGGAGGGAAAGGGCATGTATGCTGCCTTAAGTTCCATGAACAAAAGGCAGGTTATGAGGTTCACAGAATCATAGAGTTGGAAGAGACCACAACGGCCATCGGCCATGTTGTCACTGCTGTTCATCCAACAATTCTAATCTTCTTTCCAGCAATTAATCCTCTTGAGTTCGTTCCTCTTGACTTCTTCAAACCTGATCATTTCAGTTCTGTAATGTGGAGAGATCTGGATTCTGTGATGTGGAGAAATCTTCTAAAAATTTTTGCAAGACTTTTTCTTTAAATACAGGTTAACATTGTTTTAAGATTGAATCATGGACCAGGCACATTCTATGAGGAAGGTGGCCTGTGTCAGTGCAGGCCACCACTGGACCATATATCCAAGGAAGGCAATGGATTCATGTCTTTTAATTAACATCAGTACATACCAGAGCTGGGGAACATGCTGGCCTCCGGATGTTGCTAAACTCCAGTTCCCATGAATATTAACCAGCCTGACCAATGGTGAAGCATCATGGGTACAGTAGTTCATCAGCATGTAGAATGCTAAAGATTTCCCATACTTTATCTGTGTATGTGTAAATAGTTGGTTTCATCATAGGATTTTCAGACTGAGGGATATTCAGAAGTGGTTTACCAGTGTTGCCTTCTGTACAGTGCTAAAAATACTTTGGTAAAGTCCCATTTCTGGTATGTCTGAAGGATTCTCTGCTAGTGTCACCACTCACTGTTGCTCTTGCCCAGTAGCTTCCCCTCCCAACATTGCAGAGTTTCGCAGGTTTAGTTGGCTCTTCAGCAAAAGCCTGTCTGATCTGAGAGACCCTGCCAGCAGCAGTGCTATTGTCAGCATAGCCTCTTGCCTCATGGGAGAATGCAGAAAGGTCACCTAGGTGGCATATATCATTAAGTACTGAAGTCAGAATAATCCATTCTTGAATTTTTCCAGTTTCTGTGTATGGTTGTGAAAGCTGGACAGTGAAGAAAGCTGACAGGAAGAAAATCAACTCGTTTGAAATGTGATTCTGGAGAAGAGTTCTCTCTGTACAATGGACTGCCAGAAAGACACATAAATGGCTCCCAGAGCAAATTAAGCCTGAACTCTTCCTAGAAGTTAAACTGACTAAAATGAGGCTGTCATACTTTGGATGCATTATGCAATGACATCACTCATTGATGATTAAAGTTCTTGGTAAAGTGGAAGACAATAGAGAAAGAAAAGACCACATTACCGATGCACTGATTCAGTTCAGGAAGGGATAGTCCTGTGTCTGTAAGGCCTAGCAGGGCTCTTGGGGACAGGGGCTTTTGAAGAACTCTCATTTATAAGCTGATTTAAATGGCACTTAACAACAGAGGACGGGTAGCTAAGATTCAGCCCATGTGTTTGTGTCCCAAGGCTATTTTTGTCCAACTCTCCAAAAATATTTCACCTTAAAATGGCTTGTAGCATTCTGAAGGCACAGTTGGCCATTTTCTGTGATTGCGAGGTGGCCCATAGCCTGTGTGGCCTTTTCCCTCCCTCTGCCAAGATAGGAAGTGACCATCTGGCCACTTCTGGTTTCTGAGAACGGCTTGTATAAAACAGTTGAGAAAATGTCAAAATGGGGTGCAATGGCCATTGTATCCCAGAGGTTTTCTGGGGGCATGACTGGCTACTTTTGGGGGAGGTGCAATGGGTTTAGTGGGGCACAAGGGGATGAAAATAGAGGGGCAGCGCTGCTGAGTCCCATGAGGCCAGCATGGCCTGCATAACCCTTGGAAGTTGCCAGTTCCTGATGTGAAGTCTAATTCTAGTTTCTCAGGTCCAAACAGGTGTTACATGTGTTCAACATTTAATATCTGCATAGATTATAAAATATCTTTTTCTAGGCATAATTTATTGATACAAGCAGAGTTTACCAGACCTTCCTGTGCCATCTCTCAGAACTGTGAAGGGCCACAACTAATTTTTACATGTATCATGTCACACATCTCTCTCTTTACCACTGTCACTAAAGAGATTCTACTCGTCTTCTTCAGAGCCCGTTCTGGGATTCAAGAGAAAGGACTATTGGCACTGGCTGGAACAGCTTCCAAACCAGGAGACCCATCACAGGTTGGTGGTTTGTAGAAGCATTTGGCAATTCAAAGAAGAGTAGAGTCTTCTGTTGCTGTTTTTTCTCCTCTCGCCATTCTTCTTTGAACCCAGTATTTATAAAAGATGGTATTAACTTCTCCCATAATTAGAAGTCTCCTATTTTTAAAATTAATCTTAAAGGACCACAGTAAACAATGGCTGTTTGTGTGTAAGAATCTTTCCTTTTGGAGGGAAATTCAAAGTTTCCAAAAGTCTTAGTCCTTCTACATGGGACGTGTTTAAAGAAAGGATCAGAGGAGGTGTGTTTGTTTTCTTCTACATTGTGATTGACTTCAATAATAGTTCTAGTCAGCTCATGCAAAATTTATTAATAAAGCAGAGTTCACGATAACAAAGTCTTTTCTCCCAATAGCATGGCACATCTGTCAATGATGATTGAGAAAACTAATTCTTGTGAGAAGCTGCTGACAGCACAAGGAAGAGGACGGTACTTTCTACGTCTTGCTTTGAATGGGAAGTTACTAGCTGTTGCCCTTCAGCAGCTGGTCAGAGCTCCCAGGATATTTGAGGTGGGAATATTAAATAATACATAGGAATTAAGAAGGAGCGGTTAATTTAAACAGTAACAGAATTCAACATTATCTTCCTTTCCTGGTACGTCTGTTGGGGCATGCAAGAGGATGGGTGTGCTTTGCTGAAGACCTGATTTGTATGGCATTCCTGTGCTCATGTCTGTATGATGGAATCCACCATGCTTGCCTTCTTGAAGTCATTGTTTTTTTTACTGTATCCAGAGAAGATCTGGATAAATGTTCTTTAAAAGCTTCAGTCTATCAATAAGAACTGTAACTGCCTTTTTAAACATGGCAATTAAGACCTCTAGTCCAGTTTGAGAAAAGCTGGTAGCAGCAGTACCTTGATCTTCTAAACCTAAAATCCAAACCTGAATTAATGGTCTTGTCTAGATTGTGTCCTTTTAAATATTTGTCTCTTGCTTCTGATGCCTATGTATCCTTGTGACTAATTAAATTAACTTGATATGCGTATATTTCTATCTGATTTCAGTGGTATGATCCATTGACCTCTATCCTGGGCAATGAAGATTTTTCTGGTGAGTTTCCTAAACACCATCATGACACTACCACACTGCACTTAACAACATTTTAAGGATTGCATGGCATGGTTCTGATGAAGTGGCGCTGTAATCTAAGGAAGTTAATATTGCCATAAGTTTGTTAGGCCAGAATTCAATTACTGCTTCCGATGGAAGGTAACCTCTTTAAATCGATGGGTTACCTGGTAAGTCAACACTTACATACAACACTTAACACTGTAGACTGAAACCCATTTCTGTCTCTATAGGGAATCAGCAAATAGTACTGACATGCAGGCAAGCATGCTGCCAACATGTCTACCTTGCCCCTGTGATCTTTTGGCCGTGTGTCATAAATAAATTTTTTTATTAAAAGAAGGCTTAAAAAATCCTAGCAATTCCAATTTGTATATATGTTTTCCAGTTTCATTGCAATGCCATGATGACTGGAGAGCTCCATATGGCTTTATACATAGTATTCCCTTAAAGCTTGTGGGAGGGGATACACTTTTGGACTACAGCACCTAGAATCCTCCAGACTGCATGGCCATTAGCCATGTTGGCTGTAGAATTCTGGTAGTAGAAGGTTGAAACTGTTATGTTTCCAAGCTTTGGTTTTTCCTCCTAAGTTGAATGGGCAGTCTGAAAGTGATTGTGTATGCTTTCTGTCATCAAACTACATTTAGTTGGTGTCAGGATAAATCAGCTCAGGCTTTTGGGTTGTTTCAAGTATCCTTTGGTGTTGTGGAATAATTATTTTCAGAAAAAAATGTACAACTTTTTGAGTTCAAGGTACAGAATTAAGACAACAGTTGATATCCCTATAGTGGGGGGTGGCCCTCTAGATACTCAACTGCAGCTCCCAGCATTTTTCATCATTGGCCATACTGGCTGAGGCTGCTGGGATTTGCAGTCCAATAACATCAGAAGGGCCATGTGATTGCCACCCCTGTGTTATAAGATCAGGTTAGTTGTGCAGCTAATGATGGACTGAGTCAGAACTCAGAGGTTTTGGATGCAACAATTCATTGCCATGGTGTGGCCTTAAACTGTTGCATGTTTTTTGCTTCCTTTGTATAAAATAGTTGTCAGTAATCTTTGTGCAAGAAAGATGCTTGGACAGTATGCCTCAGATAGCAATTGAAACTGAAGGCACCGGGTTCCATTTGATCTCAGAAGCGAAACAAGGACAGGCCTGGTTAGTACTTGGATGGGGGACTAGCAGGGAATATCAGGTTCTGTAGGCTACATTTCAGAGGAAGGGAATGGCAAACCGCCTCTTTGTATTCCTTGCCTAAGAAAATCCTGTGAACTTCATGGGGTAGCCAGAAGTTGACAAGTGACTTGAAGGCACATACAATACTTACAAGGCAGACAGTTTTAGTATTTAGTGTACCCAAAAAACTTGCTACCTGCAGGATGCTCTAAGGCCCTGTACCTGTGGAAAGTCTTCTCCACTATCTCAGTTTCTCCTTTGTGAGTTAAACGCTTCTCTTCCCTCTGGTTTTGCTTTTCTCTTTCTGACACCCTCTCTTCCTGGATTGCACATTGTTCATTTTATAAACATGATGGCAAGACAAATGTGGTCCTGCAGATTGTCTTGCAGCAGTGATCTGTGTGGTATCCAGCTGTGTCTGTGTAATGTTCCTGGGTCATTCTGACATTTCTCCAGCTATCCTGTGTATTCTATATAGTCCTTTGAAGTATATATGCCTTTGAAGTTGAAGATATTTTCTGATTGGACCATGGCTATCCAGAGGTCTAAAACTATGAAGACCGTTACCCATGTCAGCAGCTTACAGACAAACAAGAGCCAGTATGTGTTACTGTCTTGCATTTCAATGTGTCCAAATTTAATTATTTTCAGTGCTGTCAATGTTTTATCCTTTGAGTTGCTTTATTTTCTACTGTTTTCCTTATTCCTGCTTCCTAGATCCAGTTTGCTGGCCATAGTCCGTGAGCTCCTTAGCCCCTTCAGCCTTTATTTTCCTTAGAATTCTCCGTGCCCAGCAATAAGGAAGGCTGCTTTATGTGAAATAGTTGTATTCTTCTTGGCGTAGTAATTGAAGTAATGGAAGAAAGCAGTGGAGTCCAGTCACTGTCTCCTCTTCCCTTTTTCTGTGGGAACCTTATTCCATTCAGTGCTCTGGGTAGACAACTTCACTTTCTTGGCGCTTTGCACTATCTACATACAGTTGCTTTTTTTTTACTGTAGCGATCAATACAGGAATGGGCTTGTTGGTGTTCTCATGGTAAAGGCCCACTGAATACCAAGGAACGGTGGCAGTGAACATGTTGTTGTTGTTGTTGTTGTTGTTGTTAACTGCTGTCGAGTCACCTTTGGCTTACGGCGGCCTTATGAATGAGAGAGTGACCATCAAGTCACTCTGGTCATTTCCGCACTGCACTGTTACAGTGCTATTATTCTACTTTCAACCTCCTGTGGAATTCTGGGGTTTGTAGTTTCCTGAGGCCAAAGAACTCCCTGGCTGAGAATTCTAAGTGCCCCTCCCTGAACTGCAAACCCCAGGATTCCATAGGATGTTGAAGGTGGAATAATAACACTATTAACAGTGTAGTGTGGAAATGGCCTCTGTAATCAGACTTGCTCAGTTCAGTTGACTTGCTCAAGCTTAACAAAGATCAATCCATCATTGTGGGGAACTAAACAAATAAGCAACTATGGATTCAAGTTTGGATGCAACTGGAAAGATCATTTCTAAAAGTACAAGACTAAAAGTAAAATCGGATCTTTGGATTTGATCAACTAAGGTGGAAGTTTAACTAGCTCATATATATAGTTTTTGAATGAGCATTCTATCAAGAAAATTAATGGGAAAGCTGCTGAATTTGAAATTCTGTTAGGGTAAGAAATTAAATATGATATACTTTGAATATTTAGGTTGATTAATTTGGGAATTAAACAACAAGTTTCCTGTTATTTTTCCTTTTTTAATGGATATGGATAAAATTCAAAGACATATCTGACATTCTGCAGGGAAAAGGGTTCATGTAAGAAGAATTCCTCCACCAGCTAATAAGGACAAAGATGAATCATATAGGTCACAACTGCTGCTTGCTTGTTTGCTCTGTACTTTCAACTGCAATGTTATAATTGGGAGCAAGGTGGGACTGAGCCCCATATGCTTGCAATGCTTTGCTGAGTTATAGAGGCATTTGTTTCTCAATGAGCAACAATGAATATGTGCAGATTAACATGCCCTTTGCAAATGGAGGATGGTTCAGTAGTTGGCGTTTCCTGACCTATTTTTCTTTGGAATACCATAGCAATGGCTGTTTATATATGGTGCAGCAGGGAGAGTTCTTGTGGCTTGTCTTTTTCCCTAAAACCATTTTGGGAGCAGACTTACTTTCAGCATGGAAGAATCTTATGTGACAAATTCCCTACAAGAAACCAAATGGAGGAAATAAATGTTAAGAACTAAAAGCAGTCTGTTGGCTGGATTCTCTTAGTGTGAAGTGGATTTCCCAAAAAAAGAGATGCAGATAATCCATTGGCAGAAATGCGAGCCCCTAAAGCAGTGGTTCCCAAATTTTGGTCCTCTAAATGTTTTGGACTTCAGTTCCCAGAAGCCCCAGGCAGTTTGGCCATCAATCATGAATTTTGGGAGCTGAAGTCCAAAACATCCAGAGGACCAAAACTAGGGAACCACTGCCCTAAATCATCCCCTCTTCAGTGTGTTCAAGTCAGGTGTCTGAGAGTTTCACAGAAGCCATATGAAAGCTGATATAACCAAGTAGGGAGACAGTGGTGCTCAGTCTGCAGTCATGGGCCCCTTTCACAGTATATCATTGTATAGTGTTTTGCCCACTTTTAGCTGCCTTGGGACCATCCCATGGAATCCTCCTGGGGTCTGTGGTTTGGTCGGAGGCCCCAGAGGAGCTCCCTGGCTGAGCATTCTAAAGGCCACTCCCTCAGCCTCCAATCTCAGGAGTCCATAGGTTGTTGCCTATGACAGTTAAAGTGGAATCATAATCATAATTATGCAGCGTGAAAGGGCCCCATACTGTTTCGCCCTGAATTACCATCTCTACTGCCTAGGATTTCCAAGAAGCTGTGGAGGAGTGGTAAGTGTTCAGCTTAACTCTAGTTTCTGAGGCTGCAAGTCCTACACCATTATAGATACCAGACAGTCACTGTATTTACAGTATAGTAGCTAATGCATAACTTCTGATCTGATCATTTTAATCTCTCTCCTTGATGACATCTGTATGTCTTGACTCACAGTCAGTGCAATATGTGTGATCACATGTTTTGTCTACTGAGACATCACACAAAAGATAAGCGGAGACAACCTTGACCAATTCTTTGTAAGGATTTCTTAAATTTTCTGTCATATTCATCCTTTTAAATCTATTTTCCTTCAGCCATGAGATGAAAGCAAATACTACCAACTTAGAAACCTACTTTTCTTTCCCGTATCTTTGTCAGGGTCCAGGTAATGGGCAGCAAGACTTAGCAGATATAGGCACCAGGGCTGGGACAGAGAATAGGCACTGGGTCAGGAGTCCAGCAAGTCCAAAGCATCAGCTGTATACCTGGTGTCAGGAGTCCAGAGGGCCAGAGGCAGGTCCAGGAGAGCAAATCAGAGTGCAGGGATCAGCTGTCAGGATCAATGAAGCATCCAGACAGAATACACACAGAGAAAATCATGTTGTTGAGACAAAGGTTGCAGAGTACACCCAGCCCTTATATAACTGGCTCCTGGCTGCTTCAGCTGCCCTGCATCTAAGCAGCCAGCTGGGTCTGAGGTACTGGGCAGGATTCTGCAAAGAATGGGGTCAAGGCGAGGATCCTTGCAGGCAGAATCCTTACCATCTTGCCTTTTAAAAGGCTTAGATATTGTTTTAGGGAGGCCAGCTTTTCCTGTGGCTGAATGTGAGATCCCCCAGTTCTTCTTCGTGATCTCTGTGCCTCACACACTAGGAGCTTTTGCGCATGCACGGTAGCGTTCGGGAAAATTCTAGAGCTTAGTAGCTTGGCGGGAACCCCTCCTCCGTGCCGGTACTGAGCATGCTCAACCTGCCAAGCAACGGTCTCTCCTCAGTTCTTTCTCGTCCGCCATTGCGTACGGAAGGTTCTTTGCTTAGTAGCGCCCTTTGGGTTTTTTTCGGATCGTTTCTCTCTGGTTTTTGGCTTGGATTGACTGTCGGACTTCGTTTCTTGGATTTTGGATTTGGTTTTGGTGACTTTGGATCTTTTTAACCCCCCATCTTCTCCGCCACCCCTTTGTGAGTCTTCCCTCCTTGGGCTTCTATGTCTTCTCTCTTTAAGCCTTGCAACACTTGTGGTCGCAAGGTTGCACTGACAGACGGACATACTGACTGCCTCTTCTGCTTGGGAGAGACTCATAACGTAAAGGCGTGTCTTATCTGCCATGACTTCACCGCCCAGACTCTGCGGAACCACTTGGCTCGCTTGAAATCTCAAAAATGGGAAGAGTCTCTCCGAGCGAGGGATCAGCCGTCTGTTCAGCCCACGGTGTCTAAACCATCGACATCGAGCCGAACTGTGACCAATTCCTTGTCGGTTCCGGCGGCTGCCGCCCCGATGACATCGACGGGGACGCGGCCGGGACCGGGACCGGGACCGTCATCTCGGCCCCCGATATCGGCCTTACCTTGAATTCCGAAGATTTCTTCAGCGGTGTCAGCTTCGAGGGAGGCTCCTGCGGGCTCGCAGGCAACTAAGTCACCTAGGCCGCTTACTGCCGCTCAGCGTAAGCGTCCTGCCCCTCAAGAAGCCGGGAAAGAGAAGGAGAAGGAGAAAAAGAAGAAGAGGAAAGAGAAGCGGCGCTCTCCTCCCAAGAGGCCTTTCTCTCCTACGCCTCCTCCGACCTAGCAGCCTGAAGACCCAGGCGAAGACTCGGAACCCCAGGAAATTCTGGAGGTCTCCGATGAGGAGGTGACCGCTGGCTCGGCTGTGCCTTCCGGCCCGCCGCTACTTACTGCTGCGGTGTCCCCGCTCGGTCACCCTGAAGTGGTGGACCGCCCGGAGGATGTTCCGGCCTTGCCCCGCCATCAGGAGTCTTCGGCCAGGAGCGAGTCATGTTCCCCTGAACGAAGGGTGAGACATCGGTCCCCGCGTCGTCAAGAGACCCATTCGGAACGGGCCCTGTCTCGGCCCCAATTTGATTTGCCGTATTCCTCCACATCCCATATCGCAAGGTACGGTCGAGAACACTCCTGGCGGGAGTATCCAGGATCGTACCGGTGCTATTCCCCAGCGTACAGGGACCGGTACCACCCTGATGTGAGACAGTGGTCGCCTTATTGCTGCTCGCGCTCTCCATCGCGTGCCGCACACCATCCACGATATTGGCGATCACCTTCCCGCTCCTTTTCGAGATCACCGCGTCATCGGAGATCCCGTGAGCGCTCGCCCCATTATCGGGCTGTCTCCCCTCCACCAAGGGTCACCTCGACAGTGTCGCACCCAACTTCAGAGTCTGCTCCTGTGCAACCTTCGGCTCTCGCCACTACAGTCACCCAGGCGATCCAGTGCCCATGGCCTACAGTAGTGCCAATTACTACGACCCCACAGGCAATGGTTGCTCCACCAACTATGATGACTGCGCCCACGGTGACCCTGGCGCTGCCATCTCAGCAGCCGTCGAGAGAGAGGTCTCCTGAGAAATCTCCTTCTGAGTCTTCCCAGACCTACAAGTCCGATTCGGAATCCGACGAGTTGACACCCGCGTCCCATGAGTCGCCTTCCTTGGTTTTTGGAGATCCCGCACCAGAGTCGGTACCGGAGGACGTGGAGCAATTTTCGGATATCCTCCTCCGGATGGCGATGGCATTGGGATTAAAGGTCGCGGACCCGGCTCCGGCCGTGCAGGATCCAGTTTTCCATTGTGTGGATACCCGTCCACCATCGATGGCACCTCTACCGTTCCTGCCGGCCTTGATGGAGGCCCTTAAACATCCATGGGCCCAGCCGGCATCCGCCTAGCCGATACCCCACCGGATAGAGCATCTATACCGGACCCAAAAAGGGGAGGCTGAGTTCTTGTTCGCACACCCGGTACTGAACTCTGTTGTTGTTGAATCCGCCCAAACCAAGGGTGGTGGGAAAGCGCACACCACCCCGCCGGACCGAGAGGGCCGCGGGCTGGACACCTTCGGCAGGAGATTTTACTCAGCTTCATCTCTAATTGCCAGGGTGTCCAACACCCAGGCCTGCCTCGCGGCCTACCTGAGGACCCTGCTGGTCCAACCTCCCCGAGGAGAATTGGGCGAGTGCTACGCAGTTCTTTAACGAGGCAGTAGCACTTGCCAATCAGCAGACCATCTCATCCAGGCACTCTGTGGAGGTTGCGGCGCGGGTGATGGTGGGCTCCGTAGCTTTACGCCGCTACGCGTGATTGCGCTCGTCGGGTCTGCAGCAGGACACCAGAAGGAGAATCGAAGACCTCCCTTTCGACGGCCAGGGCTTGTTCAATGCGACGACCGATGAGGCCATGGACCACATCGTCAAAGCCCGCCTGACGGCTAAGAAGATGGGCATACACCAGCCCTCACAGTCCTGCCTTAGCTTTGCTTCACGGTCCTCGTGGCGCAGGTCGTCAGCGTCCACATTCCAATCGCGATCGCCTCGTTCGGTCCCATCCCGCCCATTGACCTTGTCCTCGGCACGGAGGCCTCTTTGGAGACGCCCGGCTTCCTCTTCAAAGAAGTCTTCTGGACGAAGTCTCGGTTTTGACCGCCTTCGCAGGACGCCACCACAGCCACTCTTCCACCTGCCAGCAGCCCTAGAAGACCATCTGAGCCTGGCCAGACATCTCGCCGAATGGCGCCATCTCACCACGGACTCTTGGGTTCTCTCCATCGTCCGTCTTGGTTACGCCATCAAGTTTGCAAGTATACCTCCGAGAGGCGTCTACTATTCCACCCCGGCCAGCTTGGCTTTGCTGGAGGAGATCCAGTCTCTGTTGGAAAAAGGAGCAATCGAAGAACTCCCGTCCTTGGCCAGTACCACCGGCTTCTTCTCCTGGTACTTCACAGTACCGAAATCGGATGGTACCCTGTGGCCAATCTTGGACCTCAGAGGGGTGAACGAGTACATCCGCCCCAAAAGGTTCAAGATGGTAACCTTGTCTTCAATCCTCCCCTTCCTTCGACGAGGGGACTGGTTCGCCTCCATTGATCTTCGGGATGCCTACTTCCACATCTCCATTTGCCCGCAGCACAGATGGTACCTTCGATTCGTGGTCGACGGCACCTGTTACCAATACAGGGTGTTGCCATTCGGACTCTCCACCACTCCCAGGGTCTTTACCAAGTGCATGGCCCCTGTGGTATCCTACCTGCGGACGAAGGGCGTCTCCATCTACCCCTACCTCAACGACTGGCTGTTGGTGGCTTCCTGCAGACAGAAACTATACAAGGACATCCACCGGACTCTTTCTCTTCTGACCCGTCTTGGCCTCCAGGTCAATCCGAAGAAGTCGCACCTCAAGCCGGCGAGAATCCTCGACTTCATCGGAGCGACCCTGGACTCGGTCTCCGCCAGGGCATACCTGTCCATGGAACGTGCACGTACCCTTCGTCGGGCCGCATCCGCCACTTTCGATGCCCCAATGGTACCAGCAAGGATGATTCAACAGCTTCTCAGGTACATGGCCTCGACCACGTCAGTCACCTACCTATCTCGACTTCATGCACGCCCACTCCAGCACTGGTTCATCAGGGCCTTCAACCGGCTCCTAGACAACCAGAGGCTTCGCCTGCGGATTCCTCCACAGGTGCGTCGCTCTCTGCTATGGTGGCTGTCTTACCGCCACCTGCTCTCAGGGATGCTGTTCCGAGAGCTGACCCTCCCAGCTCACGGTAACGACAGACGCCTCCCTGTTCGGGTGGGGAGCGCACTGCGGCAATCTCAGAGTCCAGGGACGCTGGATTGATGACAAGATCGGCCTTCACATCAACGCCCTTGAGCTGCTCGCCATCTGGAAGGCTCTGAGGACATTTCGCAACCTGGTCGCCGGCCGCACAATTCTGATCCTAACAGACAACACAACGGCCATCTGTTATGTCAACAGACAAGGGGGGACCCATTCGACCACCCTTCTCACCATCTCCCTTCAGCTGTGGGACTGGTGCGTGTCGCTTCTGGTCCACCCGATCGCCGTACACCTAGCGGGCCAAGAGAACACCATGGCAGATGCCCTCAGCAGGGACACCTCCTGCCACCACGAGTGGTCCCTTTTGAGGGCAGGGTTTCAGATGATACGAGACTGGTGGGGCGAGCCGATGACCGACCTTTTCGCCACCAGCCGGAACAGGAAGTATCGCCGGTACTGCTCGAGAGCCGACCGGGGCCAGGGCTCTCTTGGCGACGCTTTCCAGTTCGAGTGAAGCGACGGGTTCCTCTACGTGTTCTCGCCGTTCCCACTCCTGGGTCGAGTGGTCGCCAAGATCCTCGCAGACTGAGCCGACGTCATCCTCGTAGCCCTGTACTGGCCGAGGCAGCACTGGTTTGGGCCCCTGTTCGAGGCTGCTTGCAGCCGACTCCTCAGGTTCCCGACGGCATCAGATCTCCAGTCGCCCTCCAACGGTCTTGTTCTCCATCCGGACCTGCCCCTCCTGGCCCTCCATGCGTGGAGGATAACACCTTAGAGGATCTGACCATCCAGGACGTCCTGACCACGGCCAGGAAGGAGTCGACGTGCCGCAACTATCACTACAAGTGGCAGAAGTTTGTTGCCTTTGCTGAGGCGCGAGGTGAGCCGGTATCGCCTGTTGGCCTGCGTACCGTGCTCCACTTCCTTCTCCACCTTCGGCAGCAAGGAGTTGCATTCCCGTCCCTGAAGGTCTACCTTGCTGCTATTGTGGCCTACCAACCTCGAGGCTCTCCATCGGCAGCTCTCTTCCGGGACGCTACCATGAAGCAGTTCATGAAGGGCTTACAACATCTCTACCCGCCGGTATCGCCGCCGGTACCGCCCTGGTCGCTGTCCCTGGTACTATCACAGCTGACGCGACCGCACTTCGAGCCCATGACTACTGCGGATGACAGACTCCTGACCATCAAAACTGCTTTCCTGGTAGCTGTCACCTCAGCTAGGCGAGCGAGTGAGCTGACAGCGCTGCGGGCTGATGAGCCTTTCCTTGTCTTCCATAGGGATAAGGTAGTCCTTCGCCCTGATATTTTCTTCCTGCCCAAAGTGGTCTCACACTTCCACCTCAGTCAGGACATCATTTTGCCGACCTTCTACCCTGACCCGACGACTCCCCTGGAGTGGTCCCTCCACTCCCTTGACGTTCGTCGGGCCTTGGCCTTTTATACAAATCGGACTGTGTCTTTTCGCCACACTCCGCACCTCTTCATGTGTTACGGATGGAATCGGAGAGGCCACAAGGTGTCCACCCAGATGCTCTCCAAATGGGTGGCCCAGACCATCCTGCTGGCATATGAACTCGCCAAGCAGCCTCTGCCAGACTTGCTTCGGGCTCATTCCACCAGAGCCGTGGCGTCTTCAGCAGCTCTCCTGCGAGGAGTGGACCTGCAAGAACTCTGCCGTGTGGTGACCTGGTCTCGTCCATCGACCTTCGTGTGCCACTACAGACTGGACTGCCGGTCCCATAGAGATGCCCGTTTCGGACGAGTGGTGTTGGCTTCCATACTCTAGGACTTGACCCACCGTCCTACTGGTAAGCTACAAAATCTCCTAGCGTGTGAGGCACAGAGACCACGAAGAAGAAGAACAGGTTGCTTACCTGTAACTGTGGTTCTTCGAGTGGTCATCTGTGCCCTCACACACACCCGCCCAGCTGTCCCCTCTTTCTCAGGTCCCTTATCGGCGGACTCTAGAACTGAGGAGAGACTGTTGCTTGGCGGGCTGAGCATGCTCAGTACCGGCATGGGGGAGGGGTTCCCGCCAAGCTACTAAGCTCTAGAATTTTCCAAATGCTACCGCGCATGCGCAAAAGCTCCTAGTGTGTGAGGGCACAGATGACCACTCGAAGAACCACAGTTACAGGTAAGCAACCTGTTCTTTTATTGTCTCTCCAGTTTGGCTCTGAATCTTCTGATAAATGAGTCTCTAAGGCTGGTCAGGGATTGTACAGTGACCTTGGTTCTTGGTCCTCCTCTTTCAGAGCCTTTCCTCTCTCTGATGCTGGTGGTGACAGAGATGAATTTCTCCCTAGATTTGCAGGTACAGTAACTGATTATTTTAAGGCAAAGGTTTCATGCAATCTCTCCTGTGTAATATAGGTACAGCAATCTCTGCCCTAACCTTTCTTAATCTATGGCTTTGCCTCTCATGGTTTGCATTACTTTTTCTGTATAGAATTCCAGTTTCTTGGATGAAAGCTGGCAACTTCCGGTAAGTTTTAATTTTCCCTCTTAATGTCCTCTTTTTGCTTAGTTCACAATATTTGTCCATCCTGTGGTTTTATATATATGGTGATGGCCAGAAAAGTTTTTCATAACTAAAGCAAAAGACAAAAATGGATTGTCTGTTCTAGGCTGGATTTTTTTTCTTATTTGTTAATGTCTTGCAGAGGTGGAGGCAGTTAACCATTGATGGTCCCTCTGAAATCCTCCTCCCTGAATAAACTACTTCATGGCCCTGTCGATACATTTATAAGATCATCCACTGAAATTTCACTGAATTTATATTTTATACAAATTTTGAAAACTGTCTTAAGACTAGAGGGAGTGGAGGTTAGTAGTTCTGATATTAGTAAGGCAATGAATATATTCTGGTCCAAACTTGAAAGGAACTATCCAAAGTGCTGAACTCTGCCCCCTCTCCAGGTTCTGCACCTTGGACAACTCCTTCAAAATTTGAACTAAGAACTGGAGTAGATACTTGCCCCGCTGACATGGAAGACATCAGTTGCTACCTATTAGAGAGATTTGGCTTTGGCTGGGCCATAGCTTATACTCTGCCACATCACTTCAACACAAGCAAGATCATTTTAAATGTGTATCCTTCTGAAAATCTGTGGCCCTTCTGAGTAGACGGACGCTTTCACATTATCCAAACCAGGCTCAGATTGGCCCAGCATGGCGTTGTTGTTGTTTTGCTGTGTTTATATAGTAAAGACTGTATAAGACTTCACTTGGGCTGTTGCTCCTGGCTGAATATCTCTTTGCTCAGAGTTCATTTTAATCCAAGCTGTGGTTCATTGTAATCCAGTAGAGGTTCACTGTAGAAGAGGACTGAGGAATGTTAGTTCCTCCAGTTATCTTGGCCTCCTCACTTTCAGAATCCCTGTTTATTGGCCATGCAAGCTGTGGCGTTTGGGAATTGAGGTCCAACAACATCTGGAGTACCAAAGGATCCCTGACCCTGCCATAGAATCCAAAAATCCCTCCATGTTGGATGGACCACAGTGTTTTATCCTGTTGCCCTGGTTATCTTTTTTAATGGATAAATGGAAGATTCTAGACTTCGGGGCCCTTCACTGTTTTCCTTTTCAAGTGGATAAGAGTAAATTCCCTAATGGAAGCAAACTGCCTCATCTTTGCTGAGGCACTGCACTGTGAAGGGGAATTTCTTCAAGCGTACTGGCGGCCACACTGATGAATCTTGCTTTCCAGGTGTGCCTGACCTACGAAACTGTCCCCTGCAGGGAACTTGGAATGGTGCTCAGGTAAGAGATCTTTCAGTTGCCTGTGTTGCTTTACTGTCCCTTTGTACAAAATTCATCTTTTTAAGAAATTATCTGTAGGGAATCTGAAAGGCAAAGCTCTTGGGAATGCATAAGATGTGGTCATTAAAAGAATGTGGATCAACCTGATTCACTATTGCACTTTGCACTCTGATCTGGTAATACTGGGGAGCAGCAAAGAGCAATGCTGCAGCACTGGAAACTGTATGCCGTTCCCCAGCTTTTCTGCAGAGATTTCACCAAGTATTGCCTGTGTATTTTGAGGGTGGTTTTTGCTCCTATAGAGGAGTATAAAAGAGATCCAGTCTGGTGTGGTGGTTGGATTCAGACTGCAGAGACCTACTGCCTTGTTATGTCTAAAATTTTGTTTGGGGTTGTTTGGGTTTTGTGTTTGGTGAGTGATATTGTTTTTCTAACTCACTACTTAAGAAACCCTTGTGTTGGTAATATATTACTAATGTTTTATTCTTAAAGTAGTAAGTAACGGCCAATGTGTTACTTTCCCAAAGTAATGAGCAGCTCCTAACTTGTTACGTGGTACAAATACTGCTCTAAGCTCTAGTTGAATCCTGCAAAGCATGGAGGGCCACAGCACCATATACTTCATCCAGTGCGTATGTCTTGCATTTCAGCCATTCAGTGTCGGGTTGAATTGCCATTCTGTCAGACTTTCCTACTGTATTTGAACTTGGCAAGGTTTTCTTCAACACCCAAGGTTGGAATGGAATGTTTATTACCACACAACTAGCACGGAGGGGCCATTTGTGGACCTTTCACGTATGCACAAATGGAGATAAGAGCCTCTAGAATTATCCTAGTGTTTTGAATTAAAAAAAACTCATTTATTACTTATTTCTTCCATCTCGCTCCCTTTCTTCCTAGCTTTGCTCAAGTATGCGGGGTTTCATCAGGGAATGTTATTTTTCTCCCCATCACAGATACTTGGATGGACGGATTTTCATCACAGATGTGCTTCCACAAAGCCAGGCTGAGGTAGATGAGGTTGTGCTGGTTGGAGATGTCATTGATGAGATAAATGGATTTTCACTGAGGAATGCATGCAATGGGCAGGTATGGAAAGGAACAGCTCGATCTGGGGGTGAGTGGAGGGGAGCTAATGCTGGTGCTTCACTTGAGATCCTGAGAAGGAGCAGAAGAGATGGCTGTGCACAGTTGCTATGGGAACCATCCAGAACAAAAGCTCTGGTGTTTGACCTGGAGACCATGATGAGGAATCAGGGTGAAGGAGGGGATTAGAAAGACTGAGGAAAAAAATGTGTTGTGTTTTTGTGCGTGTGTGTTCTTTTTAAAAATTAAATAAGTTATCTCTATTAAGCTGATAACCATAGTAGTTTATTATTATTTAGAAGATCAGAAACTTAAGCTGTTAATTTTAGTAACCAGTTTTCATCAAAGTTTTCAGTAACAATAACAATAACAATAACAATAATAATAATAATAATAATAATAATAATATTAAGAACAACAACAGCAACTTTTATTGATAACACCCTTTACGCCAAAGGGCGGAACATCAACATATACAATCAAGGATGAAGACAATAAAACAGAGCACCCCAACAATACATGGCATGAAATCCCCAACACCCCACTAGCCACTACCCATCTCAGCACCTTAAACACAACTCAGTGGCTTAAGATGGTGGGTCAAAGAGGAGGGTCTTCAACTGTTTATGAAAACAGGTGAGATCCTCCTCCAGCTGGAGGTCCAAAGGAAGACCGTTCCACAAACTTGGAGCCAGATCTTGAAAGGCTCGCAGCCTTGGCAGAGCTGTACATGTTGGTGGAACAGACAATAATCCTTTGCCTGCAGATCTCAAATTCCTGCCTGGAACGTACCAAACAAGCCGAGCTGCAAGGTACTGAGGGAGGTTAAAGTGCAAAGCTTTAAATACCAGGACCAAAAGTTTGAAACGGTCCCTGGCCTGAACTGGTAGCCAGTGAAGGGATCTACAGGGGAGAAGAAACAGGTGACTATTTTGGCAGATTTAAATGTAGAGAAGTGTGGAAAGGAAAACACAACTATTATTATTAACTATTGTAGAAGGCACAGGGAGAACCTGTGGGCATCTTTGGAGGCTGGGTCTGTGAAGGTGGTGAGGGAGTCACGGTTTAATTAAATCACCCAATCCTACCTGATTTATAGTATTAAGATAGCTGTTATACAGCTAAATATATAATTTGAATTGCTGAATATTTCATGTTTGGGGTTTATTTTTGGATAAATTAATACATGAATAGCAAATTCATTCCCTGAGTGAGGAATCCTGTGTCATCAAAATGGCACCACTCATGTACCAGAGCAAATTTGGAGGAAAGGCCAAAGTTTTCCTTAATAAAACAGACAAAAAACAACTTTATAAAGGAAAATCCTAAGAGGAATGTGGTGGAAATAGTCCTGTGAGCACTTTTATTGGAGGTGAGGTGTTGGCTGAAGGTGTGAGAAATGGAATAAAATGATGGCATGAGTCACTCCATACTGCATCATTTTGTTTCAGGTCCTGTGTTCCTATAAATAATTACTGAATGTGCCCTCTTTTATATGGGTTGGAATAACACCTTGTTGACATATTGGAGCCTTTAAACCAAGCTATACAGCTGTCCAAGTTGTTCAGAATTATGTTGCCTGTGTGAAGCCGCAGTTCCTGCCACTATCTTCCATTCATACCACCTGTCAGGACAGCTACAGCCTTCCTGGGGAGGGGTCTGACCAGGCCCACACCTAGAAGGAAAAAGCATCCATACAACTTTGTCCCTCAGACTATTCCTCCGTGGCTTCAGATAGAATTGGCTGCAAACCTCTGCTCCTTTGTAAACCTAGTGATGGGACTGCAAAATTCAAACAGACACATTTAAATTAGATAAAATTAATATGTTTTTGAAAAGCCAAATACCTCTCCATCTGTTGCTCACTCATAGGATTACATTAGCACACTGTGTTTCAGATGTCTGGATTGAAACTCGGGAGGTTATGGATCTCATAGGACACATATCGCCTATAGAGTATTAGTAGTAGCCGTAGTAGTAGTAGTAGTAATTGTAATAATGATTCTTAATGTTCATGTATCATCTTGCTGAAGGATACTCCAGTTTTCACTTAGGTAACAAATTAGGAATTGTGTCCTGTGGTTCTTAGACACTAGGTATATATGGTTGCTGTTTCCAGCTGATGGCATCCCTCAGGCAAACCTATCATGGGGTTTTCTAGGGCTGAGAGTGTGTGATGTGCCCAAGGTCACCCAGTGGGTTTCTATGGCAGAGCAGAGAATCAAACCCTGGTCTCCAGGGTTGTAGTCCAACAGGGTAACCATTACATCATGCTGGCTCATAATAAGTAACCAGCCCCAGATGTGTCACACTTCTTGCTAACACACTGACAGGAGACCTGAGCAATGCTTGAAAGTATTGTGTTGCTTGTAAAACCTAACTCTGATAAATAGTAATAGGTTGAAACAGGGTTACTTTTTGCCTGTCTGTTAAATGTTAACTGAGTGTGTTCCAACTCAGTTTGAGCAAGGGGAGTAGAAAGAGACCCCATAGGTGGCTGACTTGTGCTGCCTCTTTGGCAGATGTCATGTACTTAGGAGCAGAGGGCAAGCAACAAGAAGGGAGAGAGAGAGAAAGCGTGGAGTGGGAGGAGATGTATTGAAAACATGAGCTGTGCAAGAGACTCAATTTGTGTGTGTGTATGTGCTTTCAAGTTGCCTGTTGACTTATGGTGACCCCAAGAAATTCATAGTTTCTTCCTAGGCAAGAAATACTCAGAGATGGTTTTGCAAATTCCTTCCTCTGAAATATAGTCTCCAGCACCTGGTATTTGTTGTCAGTCTCCCATTCAAATACTAACCAGGGCTGGCCCTGCTTAGCTCCCAACATCTGACAGGATCTAGTGCCTTTAGGGCATTTAGGCATAGACTCAGGTTACTTGGGAATACATACATACATACATACATACATACATACTTACTTACTTACTTACTTACTTACTTACTTACTTTAAAATGTTGGCCTGGCTTTTCTGCCTTGCTCCATTCTGTCCAAATTAAATAGACTGCAGCTATTGCTAGGAACAGAAAGAGTAAGTTAGTGTGAATGGTAGGGGGTGGGCAGGGGAAGAGGGCAAGATTCACTAACCAAACACTGACGCAGAGTGCATACTTAGACTGGCTGGGTTGGTGCTGTGAGAGAGAGTTTAGAGGAGGAGGGATGTTGTTCTGCACACCTGGGGCCAGCTCAGGCATGAAATTAAGAGCAAGTGTTTGGGAAAGAGGGAGACGAGAGAGAAAAAAGAGATTGAATGAATGACTGCCTCTGCACTCCTACCCAAAGCATCTGCGGGCAGTGCACATGGCAGCTTCATGATCTGCTGCACAGTGCCTGTGTAAAAGAGGGATTGCTTATGGGGATGAAAGAGCCCGGGCAGGCTGATCCACTTAGGATAATCAGAGATGTGGTGGGCAACCCCAAAGCATTTTCCTGTATTTTTAATTGAAGCAGTGGTAATACTAACAACAATGTGTTAGTAATGAATAACCCAGTGAGCTACCTCTCCTGGACTGCAGTAACAAGAAGTTCTTTAATTAATTGTCTGTGTAATTTGTCTCCTGCCTTTCTCTTGGTATGGGATCAAGGTAGTAGTGACCGGTTGCAGAAGAAATAAAGTGTAAAAGAAGGAAGCAATGACCTTTTGGGTGCTCAGAGGCATAAGCCGTGTAAATAGTTCCTTCTGAAAGTAACATTCTAAGCTCTGGGTCTGGGAAGTGATGAGAATGGGGGACTGGTGAGTAATAACACACATTCCTTCCTATTGGTGACTGTGTTTAACCCAGGCTGGGACAGTGCTACACAAGCTGAAGGGCAAACCACTGAGCTTCCGCCTAATCCGCTGGAAATGGCATGATGGAGGAATGTACAAGCCGCTGTTGCCATACCTGAAAATTCTCCGGGAGAAAATCCCCAGCTTCCAGCTGCAGCATGAGCATGTGCGCAAGGAAAAGAAAGAGGACCGGAGCTTACAGGGGGGCAGGTAGGGGACTGCCAGGGCTGGTGAGCCGGAGCAAAATGGTTGCAGGCTCCAGTGTGTGAGAAACCGTAACAATAAAGATCACAGGCTTGGATTAATTCTGAGCATGGCTTGTAATTGAAGTGAGAATGTTAAGTTTCTTGGGCTGTTTTTTTTGGGGGGAGGGCTTCCAACTGCTACAGACTGATCACAGAGTTTATGACACAGGTTTTAAAAAGAAAAGAGAACAGTGCTATGGGGTCACCTATGAGATGGCACAGAATTATTTAGATGTAGGGGCAAGTGAAATCATATGCCAAATTTGAAGAAGGATTTGGAAGGTGTAAAATTTCTCTTCCGTAATTTTTCGATCTGGATGAAGAGGACTGAAGGGGGAAGATACGCAAGAAGATACATACATAAGTGAAAGTTCTGAGGTAAGAGGCATCTCCAAGGTCAAGACAGCTAAGGAAGTTTGCCCCAGATGTTTGCATATTTAGAACCTCGTCTTCTGGCAAAAACTGACTGCTGTGTGCCAGTGGGTGTTAAGGAGGTCTTTCCATAAACATGATAGGGCCATTCAAGGCATTCTGTTTTGTGTTCTCTATGATTATATGTATCTTGGTGCAAATAGTTGCTTTTCTCCATTGTGCCTGAAAGAAGGGGACACCATCTTTTCCCAATCTTCGCTTGCATCTGTATCACAGGTAGGCAACTTCAGGTTCTCCAGATACTGTTGGACTGTGATTCCCATGAGCCCCAACCAGCACAGCCAGTGGTGAGGGATGATGGGAGCTACAGGCCAACAACATTTAGATGGTCCCAGGTTGCCCACTCCTGATATGTATTATGGTGAGAAGTAGCCGTATGTGAATGTCCCAGTCCCAGTTGTTGCACATTGTGCACGTTGTGTCCAGACGTCTATGCCAGTTATGTAGCAACCAGCCAATATCAATATCAGTCAATATCTGCATCAAATTTGATAGTGTAACTGTTCAGAATCACCAGCAAAATTTTTCTATGAAGGCAAAGAGCTCTGCTGTGCAGCTTGAACTGTCCTCAGAGGCTGCATTTGGTGTCTAAATGAAAGAGCTGTTTGTAGACTTCTTGGACTAATTGTCTTGACTGTTTTCTTCTCAGGCTGCTGTACAACCTGCGGTACCTAGGCCAGGTCAATGTAGGAAAGGTGAGACTGTGAGCCTGGATGAAGAAGGGAGAACTGCTTAGTTTTTCATTTGCATTTTAATGCTTTGTTTTTGTTACAGCTTTCTGATTTTGTTTCAGTTTGGAGGCAAAGAGGTGTTAGACTGTGGCATACCTATGGTTTTAGAGAAATGTTTACCACCACAGGTAAGTTATTGGTTATGAATGCTAAAAATGTGGGTGAGTTACAGTTTTTAAAATGTAATCTTGCATTTTCAACCTTGTAAATAACTGATTTTCTAGTAATTGATATATTTTTTAAAAAATTGACTGCAGTTTGCTGTAATCTGTAACTGTTCTTTGTGAGCAATTGTTAAAGTGGATAGGAATATGGATTGTGAATCAGTCTGAAACAGGAAATCATTCTGGATGTTCATAAGCTGAGAGAGCCAAATCTAAGTGCATATGTATGCTGCCGTCAGATTGAGGACTGATCATGTTTTGCCTAAAGCACCTAAAAGGTCCTCGCTCGGTACTATTGGAGTATATACAGGACATTATTGAGCTCTTGTAGTCAAGAACACAATATTGAAACCCACTTTAGTTTACCTATACTCTGCAGGAGGTGGGAGTGGGGATTAAAACATTAATTAAGAATCACCTTGAAACGTCTGTCTTCTGTCAGGAAATGTCTTATGGTAACTGGGCAGCCGTAATCTTTACAGAAGGGAAAGGAAGTGAATAGGAATAAGATGGTGTTTACTTCATAAATATTACTCACTAAAATGTGTGAAGAATTTGGAAACAGTGTTATTGGTAAACTACATTTGTGCAGTTTAACAGTTTTTGAGTGGTTCTCTCAAAGAAACAGCACTCTTAAAATAATTCATATGTTGTCAAATCCTTCTGTGAGAAGAGAGGGTATTGTTGTTGTTTGCTTCAAGTTGGTGGCCCTATGAAAAAGAGACCCCCCAGGAAAACCTGTTATTAACAGTGCTTTTCAGCTCTTCCAGACTCAAAGCCATGGCCCTTGAGTCAATCTAATACAGTCTACTTCTTTACTCATTGCTTTCAACTTTACTGAGCATTATCTTCTTCTCCAATTAATCATGTTGTCTCATTTAGTGGTCAGTAAATCCAGTGCCAATAGTAATGGACAAAATACAAACTGATTTTACTAGGCTTTGTCCCTTCCCTCAGGATATTTTATTTCAAAATCCTTTACTCTTTCTCCTGGATACAAAGAAGGTACACTGTAAGTGTCCCCATCAATGTGTGCAGAAGCGATGAGGCAGTCAATACTGTACTGCATGTTTTGGGAAGAAATTATGCCTCTGTTTAGGCCTCTAAGGATCAATCCATTAGTAGAGTTCACATTTTTATAAAAATACTACATTGAGTCATGTGTGAGAACCTGATCAGAATGTTCCATAATAGTACAATGCCTGTGGTAGTTTGTGTGATATAATTTTTACAACCAGCCACTTTAAGGATGTTAGGTGTTATAGTCCAACACATATTGGGATTGACAGATTGGAAGAGTCTGGCCAAATGGATACCTGTTCTCTTTTGTCAACTGCTTTCAGGCCAGGTCCTGGATCTTTGAGTATAAGTCCCCATTGTGTCCCCCACACCCTTTTAGTTTTTCATATGCTCCATGTTTTGATTTCAGCTTAGCACAAGTCTAGTTACTAATTACAGTTAACAGGAAATCATCACATAAAACAACCCTTTTGTGAATGTTCACAAATATGTGAGTGTACAATACAGTCAGCCCTCCACATTTGCGGGTTTCACTTTTGTGAATTTGATTGCTCACGGATTATTTGCTGACACCTCTGCTACCTTTCTATGACATTTTTAATCGGGACTGCAAGCCTCATGAGACTGAGAAACTGCAAATGAGGCTTGTAAGTCCCTATTAAAAATAATGTGGGGCAGCAGTGGAGGTGGCAGTAAGCCCCACCAGCCACCCACTTCTGACTTGTGAAGGAACACTGATGCCTCAAAGGAATCCCTGGTGAGTTGAATATTGTGATCATACTTTTTTTGTGTGTTAAATATGGTTTGGGGGAGGCCGTAGAGTTATTCACAATTTTTCCACTTTCACAGGGGTTCTGTGCCCCTAACCCTAGCGAATGTAGAGGAATTACTGTAATTAACTAACAAGGACCTAAGATTCAGCCACCTCTCATTGTGGCTTTTGGCAGGAGAACTGTTTATGTTCTGTAGGACAGATGTTTAGAGCAAGTCACACTCCTCTGTGTGACCTGAAGGTGCAATCTTGTTTAGTCTGTCAGAACTTATGTTAGGATGGCATGCAGATCTATGAGGTTAATGTCTAAAAATCCTGCTTCTATAGGGTATTGGCTATGAAATTATTTTGACTGGGAGGTGTTTGGAGTTTTAATCTTACTGCGTACTAAATGTGTTGAATTACATTCACCATCACGCAAGCTGATTTCTGCTTGCACAACTGGATTTTCCCTCGGTCTCCTCTTCTTGTCTGCCTAACTACTTCAGGGCTCCCCCCAACTAGTGGGGGATCAGATTTGGGAGAGCATGGGGAAGGAGTTGCCCAGAGATGAGAGAGAATCTAGTCTGCTGGCTAATGAGACAGCACTGGATACCACTAATTTGTCTTCTTTTTATAGTTTAAAATATTGGTATTGGTTGTTGCTTTGAGATTCCTGTATTTCTTATGTTCTTGTCAGACCATCAGCCCTAAATGTACAGAACCACCATTGGAGATGATCATAGCATAAAATGGCCAGTAACTGAGTGTAGTGCTCAAACTTGGGTACTGTAGAAATCTGGTGAATAAATGAAGATTGCATCTATTAAGAATCTGCAAGACAGATGGTTTGTCTGTCTCTCTCTTGCATGTGTGGTAGGATGAAACAGTGGAAAAAAGCAGTGGGAGGAGATGAGATTTAATCTGAGAATCATTCCAGCTGTATTTATAGTTACCCTTAAACTGTTTGAAAATTATGTTTATATTAGACTACTTGTGCATGAGTCCTGGCGTTTGAGTAAGGGCAGAGGCAGGATTTTGAAGTTGCCACCATCTTAGCAAAAACATACAAAGCTCCAGTCTGCTTTGTTTGTACAATTTAGCTTCAGACGTATCCAATCTGTATGTATGTCCAGCAACAATCTACCTACTGCAAATTTCTGAAACTTAGCCATATTGAGCTTTTGTAAATGGCTGATCAGCAAATCAGCAGTTGAAGAGGATCAGAACCACCAAAGCACTGACTTTGATCCAGCATTGGCTGGATTCAGACTTAGTCATGCTTAGACTCACTGAAACCAATGACTTATGAGATCGGGGGGGGGGGGGGGGATGGTTCATATTCATGAAAACTAAGTCTGGATCTAACCCATGATGATCTGCCAGGGTTTTTAACCAGTGGACCACTGATGCAAGAGGAAGCTGCTGCTGCTGGTTTTACCAGCAAAATCCACCATGTTTGGACGCATTGCAGTAGCAGTACACAGAAACTGTTATAAAACACAGGCATGGGCCAGCTGAGAATTATGCACCTATGTGCCCCCTTGACAGCCAGCATGGTGTAATGATTTGAGCAAAGGACTATGACCCTGGAGACCATGATTCGATTCCCCACCAGGCCATGGAAACCCACTGGGTGACCATGTCATACTCTTAGCCCCAGAAAAGCCTGTGATAGGATCACCTTAGGGTCACTGTAAGTCAGAAATGACTTGAAGGCACACAACAATGCCATCCTGAAGACCATTCTTCCACCAAAATCCTCAACATTCTTTAGATGTAACTTGTTTAAGCAATGGCTGCTGCCAGCCAGCATCAGCAGGACACTTTTTTCACTTGTGTCATGTAAGATCCTGCTGTAGATACCTCAGTACAAGCCACTCCAAGTTGCTGTTGTAGCTAGATGTTTCCTGGGGCTCTATCTGCCACGGCAACAAGCTCAAAATGAGTGTTTTTCTTCAGCTTGACAGCAATACTGATTTTGCTTGTGTATGCATCTCCCTTTGCTTTACTCTCAGCCCCTTTATCCACTGCTCCTGATGACCAACTCTTAAAGAGAGAGAAAGGACAGGCATAACTTGTTGCTGTGTTCTCCACTGCAAGAGAAACTCTTTTCCATTCGAGGCACTCTGATGAGCTGTTGCTTCCCTCCGTGTCTCATAAATAGCAGCAAGCTCAAATGTAGCCTTATCTCATTTCCTTTGTGAGAGAGAAATCCAGGTGAAGGCCAGGGCTGTGCATAGAATGTCAAATTGAAACCTAAAGTGGTAGGCCAGGCATTATTTGTGAAGTTATAATTACACCACTTCAGTAATCAAATCAATCCAATGTTATACATTGTTAGGACTATTGCTTGTTACAATTGAAGGCTTTGTATCTCTGCTGCTAGTTGTATTACTGCAAATCTGGATCAATTTGTACAAGTATTTTTGAGAGAAAAATCTGCCAAAATTATGTCATCATCCATTTTGTAGTTAAACACCTTTGCCTGTCAAGCAGTTTGAATGGGACTGTCACTATTTATCCCTGCTCACACCAAAAGGAAGCAAAATGCTAGAAAGAAGCAAGTTTAGCCTTCTCTGTTAACTGTTACAGGCATTTTGCCACTTTCCATTTACTTGCCCTGCATTCTTTAACAGTTTTAATATATTTTTTCCTAGATAGTTTTATTTGATGTCAAAGAAACAGAAGTCCTTGTTCAAGAGAAATCTTCTTCAAAGGTTGGAAAATTTATGTTGATTGTGCTTTTAGTGGCTGTTTGTTTCATGCCTTCTAAAATGTTCATATAAGGCAATTCACATTTAGTTTATATTATATAGTGAAAAAAATGTACAAAAAATATGTCTATCTATTGAAATATGGTGTGTTCGTGTGTGTCAGGGCTATTAGTTTGTAGCCCTAAAAAGGTTTTCTAATACTTGCATGTATACTGAGCAGTAAACACATGATCCCAAATAATTACCATAAGGCTAGTGCCTTTTCAAACTGTTGTTCTTGCCATTGTCAGGTTTTGTTTCGGTACCCTTATACAGACATTTCCTGTGTAGGACGGCGCTTGGACAACAACAATCTATTTGCCTTCTGTAGTGTGTAAGTTTAATATGCACATACTGTACTTTTTGCCATAGGGTGAATTTTGAGCCCATTTTTTCTTTGCAATGCAGTGCTTTCTCTGCCAACTTTAAAATCCTGCAAAACTTCTGTGTAAAAAGTAAGGCGTGATAGAAGCACTTTTTTTCCATACTTCTTCTAATTGTGATAAAAGCCCTCCTTACTTACTACTTCAGAGGATACCCTACAGCAGTGCTTCACTCATTTTTTTAATGCTATTTATATCCTGCCTTTCTCCCAGTATTAGGTCCCATGTAAGACTAATGGGGTAGAACAAGCCAAGAATTGATATCTGTCAGCGCCATCTTAAGTGTATTGGCTATGTAGTGATATCGTATGTACTTCTTTTATATAGGGCTTCACCAGAATCTCCAGAGCATAGCACCTTTGACTGTCTTGTGTTTGAATCCAATTCTGAAGAAGAAAATGAGGAAATCATCAGAAGAATTGGTGAGGATGTATGTGCTTTGGAGTTTAACAGTGTAAATAGCAGTAAGGCTATTATATCCAATTAAGCAGATTGTACTTAGTAGTTTTGTCTGTTACTGGAATGGCCACTGCTGGTGGAACCCCCACCACACTCCACTATATTAAGATGGGTGAACTACAAGACCTGAAATCACATTATTCCAAATTATATTTGCTGAATACATAGCTAGCAATTTTTTAAAGGGCAACAATTGCTACTCAGGTAAGGCTTTCTACTATTTGTGTTTATATTTCAGAATGCCAAAATCTTAAGTTAGTATGAATACAGGAAACGTACTAGGGGTATGAAGCATCCAAGTGGCAATTTCATAATGTAATCTTAGTGTATTTGGTAAAGCCTGCAAGTTTTCAGTTTATTTCATTACAGCATCCATCAAACAAATCTCTTAAGATTTAGGGTAAATGTTTAGGAGAAAACATTCTCAAGATTTAATGTCCAAAAGATACCTAAGCTAATCCATAATTAGAGCAGTACATACTGTCTAATTAAAGTCGCAGAAAAACTGTAGTGACTTATTTGTTTCTTTAGCTGCTGGATTTAAGCACACAGAATGGTTTGTCTAAAAAGGGATGCACTGATCTAGTCCTGGATTTCAGCCAAAAACCTCTTTTTGGAACTCCGCTGGCCTGCAAGGATCCAGTTTCAGCGATACCTTGGCAGGTCAGCTCTTGGATTAAGATGACATTGGGAACAGATTAGAAATCTGCACTGGAAATACTATTTTGGATATATCTTCTACTGGACTTTGGAAGATTTTTTACTGCCACTTTTTCGCAATGTTTGCACTGACACTTTCAAAATTTGGAATAAAATTAAACACAAGCCATGGATTTGCATCCTATTTGTATTAACCAAAATTTCTACATTGAAAGTGATACATGTTCAGTGTAAATGAATCAAGACATTAAATAATCTGCTGCATAGCAAAACAATTTATTTCTCAACATGTGCTGTGACTTCACTTTTTATTCATGTTGGCCTAAATAATTGTTAGCCAATTATTTATAGAACAGCCTCAACGAAGTCCCACTGATCCAGTGGGTATGGTCACTGGAACTAGCAACCTGAGGGCCAGTTTTAAGTGACATCTCAGAATTAAACCCTTGGCCTTCCACACAAACACCCCAAATAACTTTGCATCCACCACAGGGAGCCATTACTAGTAAGCTAGGTACAGAGGCCTCCACCCATCAGAAAGTAACAGCGCTGGCTTTGTAATTACATTCTAGCCTACCTCACTTTGGTTAGTATACATGTGATAATAGTCAAGGACAAGAACACAATAGTTCTTTCAGCTATTTCCTTAAAAAGGCAAATTACCTTAAGAAGCCTAGCTTTAAAAGGCAGCACCAGTAGGGAGTTGTTCTTTTAAAAATATTATTTTTCTAGGCTTAAATTTAGTGTGGGTGCTTACGTCACCTAATCTATAACCTTTAAAAACGAGTAGTATTGCTCAATTCTCACTTTGTTCTTTAAATTACTGCCATATTCACCAATTTTAGATTACACAATTACTGCAACTGGGATTGTATACAAAGCAAGTAACAGGCTTACTTGATTCAAGAATATAAAAGACAGCAATACTACTTTTCCCGCAACAATGACAAGACTCCTTATGTGAATGTAAAACATTTAATTTAAAAATGTTGACACTACAATATATAAAATAGCTATTATAAATGCACATAGTGTATTCTATAGCTGCCAGGTTTACGTTTTTAGGAAACTGTAAGTTACACTGTGGTTAAGACTTGTCGTTTCACCTTTCTGAAAGTCCATTCTATCACAGTGGTGTATGGTCAGACTTAACAGCCCCAATTGTTAAACACTTGGATCAAGTTATAACCAGTTTTATTGCAAAAGGACCCTGTACACATTTATATCAATTCTAGTACCTTACAATTTTAGCTACCCAACAAGTCATTAACATACAGAAACATGCATGAAAAGCAAGAAAGATCACCCATCCCTTCTGCATATTAGCAACTTGTCACTGTTGAGCAACAAGGCTCACATCACTGAGTTTTATGTGAACAGTCACTTTTAGCATTCATCCTGAGTGAAAGATGGAATGACTTAAGTACAAATGTAACATATTATAAACAATTTCATACAAAAAAAGTCACGAATCGAAACCAAAGTATTTTACAGAATTTACTACAAAACACCATAAAAACTGCCTCCACTCAAGCTCTCTCCCCCCGTATCCTACGAGCCAACTGGATATCTTTGGGCATGATGGTGACTCTCTTGGCATGGATGGCACACAGATTTGTGTCTTCAAAGAGGCCCACCAGATATGCTTCACTGGCTTCCTATTTTAAGACAAGACAAAGACAGATACTGTTAGTTGTAATACATTCTTCTGTATTCAATGCATATATTGACACTAGTTCTTGCACTGAACACAACCATACCTGCAGTGCACCAATGGCTGCACTCTGGAACCTCAAGTCTGTTTTAAAATCTTGGGCAATCTCTCTTACCAACCTCTGGAACGGAAGCTTGCGAATCAAAAGTTCTGTGGACTTTTGGTAACGCCGAATCTCACGCAGTGCTACAGTACCAGGCCTTAAAAACAAGGTATACAAATGTATCAAAAAACAAACAAATCCAATCCAGCAAATGCTGGGGATGTCTAAACATAGATCTCCTATAATCAAACCATTTGCAACACAGAATATGATATGATGAAAAACCCTCCAACTCAACACTACATAAGACTACTGGCTGCATAAAAAACACACTAACACAAGCCATCTTTGTAAGGAACATACTCCCACCTCCAAAAATCCTATCATTTCCTGTGATGCGCTTGGCTGGCATGGTGCAATTCACTACTTTTAAAATACATACTTTTTTTAAAAGAAAATTACCTGTAGCGATGAGGTTTCTTGACTCCACCAGTAGAGGGAGCACTTTTCCGAGCAGCTTTGGTAGCCAGCTGTTTACGTGGAGCTTTGCCTCCAGTGGATTTACGGGCAGTCTGCTTGGTACGGGCCATTTCCCCTTACGTTTCTACAAGAGGAAACAGACATGATGTAGCACCATAAACGCTTGCCTAATACTACTCCCCAGCGTTGCGCATGACGTGTTTCTCCCCTCATTTCAACGAATATCTCTATTCGTACTATAACCCCCTTCTACGGCGGGACAAACCCAAGAGAAGGATTAACAGTGGCAGATGCCAGCGGGCAGCCCCCTCCGCGCTGGCACGCAGCCAACCGAGGCCATCCCCCGCGGAACACGAGAGATGAGTCACGCCATCTCGCCCACTACAACCGGCGCATAGCCCCCCCACATCCGTAACTCCGTTGCCACGGATACAGTCGCCTCATTCGCCCCCCCCCCACCGCGCAGGCGGCGCCGGAACAAAGCGGCCTTCACCTTTATACCCGCCCAACCCCTCGCAAAAAACGCTCCTTAAAAAACAAGGGCTACACACCGCACTTTTAATCGAAAATGTACTTTCCCGTCCCGAGCCGAAACTTACCGCTTTCTGAAATAAATCGCTTAAAGGAAAAAAAAAAACCACTTCCGCTCTCCGCTGCTGATCTAACACAACTATCCCCTCGCCCAAGAATCCCGTAACTGTCCCCTCCCAGGCGCGGGATATTGTATTTATACAGGGAGGGGGCCCATAACGTCATGACCTCACAATACAGAAACGCAGCGCGCAGAACCATTGGCGTCTACCTCCGCCGGCGCCATGACGTCAACTGACACAAAGGCCATTTTCCCGGATCTCGCACGTGATTGGGTGAAACCTCGACAGCCCATTGGTTATTAAAGCAGCACGCTGATTGGCTACCATGAGCTAAAGCAAGCCAATGAGAATTAGACCAAGCGACTGCCTCCGATTGGGCGACAGAAACATACTTTGGATCCTACTTTTTGTTGCAAAGCTCCACAATGGAAAGTCAATGGGAAAGAAAAGCAGTTCGTCTTGAGTGTCCCAGACCCAATGGAGAGAGCAAATGTAGGAAAACAGAGCCGCACACATGGGGGGGGCGGCGGGGAAACTATAAGACGGCTAGGAACGCTGTACTCATACGCGACGGTGTACATCAGGTGTTGCAGCGACACATAAAGTGTTAACATTTAAATGTTTGATGTTTCAATGTGTTTAGAAACTAATAATTATTTATTAGACAATATTGTACAAACCACAGCATAATATATTATTTGTTCAGTTTCTTAACAACTATAACTAAGATATTCTAAGGTCAGTAAACTCATCCTCCATCAAAAGACAGGACAGAACAAATAATAAAGGTTAGTTACTAAAATACAAATACTACACTCGAGCAGGGGGACCCTATGAGTTTAGTGCGCACAGTAGTTTACTTGTATGATCAAATATCCGTGTTTAGCAGCAGTAAACAGAGTCACGTGTATTTACAAAGCTTTTTAAAAACAAAAGTATCCGATCTGCAAATGTAAATACGCTCATTCCACCTTTATTATAGAGACTAACTGTAGGTTTGAGAATTGGGGCCCCATGCTGTGGTGTATGGTGCAAAACACACTGTAAAGTGTTTGTGTTTTCAAGTGGCCTATAAACTTATGACAACCCCATGAATTCTTCATAGGGTTTTCTTAGGCAAGGAATACCCAGGCACGATTGTGCCAATCCCTTCCTCTGAAATATAGCCTACAGCACCTGGTATTCACTGGCAGTCTCCCATCCAAGAACTAACCAGCCTGCTTAGCTTCCAAGATGAGATGGGATCTGGTGCCTTTAGGGTATTTAGGCCACTGAGATGTATACAGAACTGAACTGCACGATATACATAAATGCAGGTCTATTTTTGTATACATCTTTTATGTATGAACTGCAGCTTAAGGCCATTTCTGCACTACAGTGTCATAGTGCTCTTATTTCACCTTCAGCATCCTGTGGAATTCTGGGGCTTGTAGTTTCCTGAGGCCCAAGAGCTCTCTGGCTGAGAATTCTAAAGTTCCCTCCCTAAACTGCAAACCCCAGGATCGGATGTCAAAAGCGGAATAAGAGCACTGTGTAGTGCGGAAATGGCCTAAGTTAGAAAGACAAAGACAGCCAGTCCAAATACACTAGCTTTTTTGTTAATATACTTTACAATTTGTTATATTTTTAAATATACCTGTTGCTTTACAAAGTAACAGAAGCAAAGAAGCCTGGTTGTATTGGTCGGCACTAGTTCACAATTAATAAAGCAATCACAAAACTTTTATTTGCTTGAGCACTTTTATTAAGGATCATTCTGTGTCAAAGAAACAAGGATAATTTCCCACATGTTCTCATCAAATTCAAACAGAGGCTAGAAACAATTGAGCATATACAGTCGGCCTCTATATCTGTGGATTCCGTATCCAGGGATTCAACCAACCATAGCTTGAAAATATTCCCCTACCAAAAAAATCCACAGAGTGAACTTTGATTTTGCCATTTTTTTAAATAAAGGATGCCTTCTTACTACACCATTGTACATAATGGGACTCAAGCATCCACAAATTTTGGCATCCATGGCATCCCTAGCAGATACCAAGGATCCACTGTACTTTGGACCTTACTAAGTCCTAGTGCCATTGGCTAATAGGATTGTAATTTCACTGATAGAGGTTCTACTAAAGCACTGTGTGTTCAGAGTAATGCAAAATAATTACGTTTTAAAATAGACCTAAAGAGATGTAATTAAATGAGTCATTTTAGGTATTTTTTATTGAAGAGCATCTCAATAGAAAACAATTGTGTATTATTCAGACTGCAGTCCTACAACCCAGGAGTAAGAATCATGTGGCCCTTCAGATTTTTAGGTCCACATAATTTCAACCTATGCCATATCCATTGAGCTACACGTTCGTTTGGCTGAACTCAACAGGGCTTCATTCTAAACGTGTGTGCATACACATATGATTATTCTCTTACAGTACCTCAGGTTCAAAGAACAGACACCATAGTTCTATTATGGACATTCTCATTTTTTTTAAAGATATGTTGCTAAACTATAGTAGGAATTAAACAACCCTAAAACTACTTTTGTTTCACAGCATATATTTTAATTTCCCCCTATTCTTTGTTACGGTACACTTTTTGGATCAATTAGTCTACAATGGGACACCCTAAACACACATCCTTAAAAAGGAAAGAAAGTCAGTTGGACCTTTAAAACTGATTTATTTTAGCATGACCTTTCATGGATTACTGTCCACTTTCTCAGATACACTAATGAAATGCAACATCCATGCCTTTTTTGGACATAAATGTTGTATCTAATCTCCAGTATATAATGTACCCTTACTTTATGTATTGTTCTTATATTGTATGCCTGATCTTTGTTGTACATTGCTATGAAATCTTCATATAAGCAATTTATATATTTTTGTATATTAAATAAACGATGTGACTTTCCTCCATCTATAATTATAATGCAGTTCAATCAGTTTAAGTTCCTCATAGCATAGGTAGATTAGTTCAATGGAATTAAATGGAAGTACTCAAGAGGAGACAGAATGAGAAGTGGAGGATTTGTGACATAGAAAGGTTAAGACAGGTAAGAGGTGGGGACTTTCATCTGATAACTTTACTTTCCCCTTCCCCTCACTTATAATTATAATTTTATTATGACAAATCAACATCCCCCTCACATCAAACCATGATCTTGCTGGTAAAAGTCTAAACCAGTGGTGCTCCTTGCCAACACTAGTAGCTGCCCCATGCATCCCTCATCACTGCTGCTTCAGTAGGAAGGACAGCAGCCCTTACAAAGGAGAGTCAAATCACATCTTCATGTCCTACTAAGGTATCAGACCCTGGTTCCTAACACTGTGGCATAGTTTTGTCCTGTTCCACAGCATTTGATGGGAGCTATTGTGTCACAAGTGTTGATTGCATCACAAGTACAGTAAGGGACAGGGTTAAGCTGTATCTCTGACTATAGCCAGTTCCAAACATAACAGCATGAATATGTCACTCATGTTCTATCACAGCTTTCAGAAATTAAAGATAAGGCATGCTTATAAGGCTATCCTAACAAACCCATTTGACCAAATAACTGTACTTGAGAGGTTAGGGGAAGGACTTGTCTCCCTACCTATTGGTCAGATGCCTTTTTCACAAGTTACAAATCAGCCTAATTCTAATAAAGTTCACTTAGCAATAAGACCATTTGATTTCAGTTGGGGGTTTTTTCTGAATAAAGATGGTAAGCGTCAAGTACTATCATATACACACACAAGACTTCAATCTTACGCATCTGTTATACCCCACTGAATATAGTGGCTTATAGTGGTTTAAATAAAGGTAAGAAATGGGCTGTATAGAAACAGCATTAAAATGAGTTATTCTGATACATACCCTGCTTTAACTGTACTACTGAAATAAGAATGATTGTAGTACCTTGTACATACATTTTTTGTAGGCTTATCAGGTGTTTCATCCAAAATGTCTATATAATGACAAGATACTATGGCAAAGATTTCCAGAGAGATAGGCAAGCAAGATTGTTTCAGCAAGCGGACCAAGTCTTGTAGCCTCAAAAAGTAACACAGTCCTCCTAGCACAAAATTTTGTGGATTAGAGACCTCTTCAGCAGGTACACCTGATAAAAAGTGGACTCTCAACCACGAAAACTCATGCCACAGGACCTCTGTTACAAGGATGTAACCATTTTGTACACGTGTGACGTAGTTTCTGACAGGCTGGTAGCACGTATTCAGTTACTTCGCAGCCGCCGCAAACAATAGCTCATCATGCTCCAAAAAGCAAACATCGAAGCATTATACGAGTTGAATTTCTTCTAACCAACTGCCCCCAGTTCATTTCCCCCCCGCGTGGTTTCTCAACAAGAACCACATTTTCTCATTCCTATATGCCGGCCTTCCACGTAATCCTCAGAAGGCAAGGCGCAAATCCCTACAGCTGCAAATTCTTACGAGCCTTCCATAGGAAGCAAGGTTGAAGCTTCTTGGCGCCTAGCGACACTTCCTTGCAAGTAAACAGCTTTATGACGGGCTTTTAACAGTTTACGTGCAACTACGATTTATTTAAACTGTGGCCCACATAATCCTGCTCTTGCCTAAACCCGCCCGATCGCAATTCTCGAAGGACTACAACTCCTATGAGACCCCGCTGTTGCATAATCCGGGTCTGCAAGCGCAGGGTGGTCCTGGAACTTGTAGTTTTACAGGCCGGAAGGCCATGAGAAGAAAATGGGGACTTTCCGCCACCACCGGGACTACAAGCCCCAGCATGCTTTGGGTAACCCGGGGCGGTAATGGCGGCGGCAGCGCCTGCGCATTGCGGTCTCCGTGCGGACCGCGCAGAGTGAATAATAAAGCTCTCCTCCTCGGTGGTAGCGGGCGGCGGAGGAGGGAGCGGAAGGCAGGAGCATGTCGAAGGGCCCGGTAACGGCAGGGCCTCCTGCGACCGGGCCGGTGGCGCCCGCCAGCGCGCTCCAGGCGCAGCCCGAGAAGCCGCAGCACTACACGTACGTAGCGAGAACACCCGCAGCCGCCACTTACTACTACTGTCGCTGCTACCGCCGCCGCCGCCGCCGCGCCGCCGCCGCACCCCTCCGCCTGGCTCCCGCCCGCCCGCCCGCGCGCCACACACGCCTGACGTCAGCGGGCAGCGTGCGGCACGCGCGCACGGAAACCAAACGGCCCGCCCGGAACCGGCTGGAACCGGTCGCGGCCGGCCTGGGCCGGTGGAATTTTGCCTGAGTGGGAGGGGGCGGGGCAGGAGCCGACACCCCCCTTCTCGCACCTTTTCGCGCGGGTGCGCGCCGAGTAGCCCTACGTGCACACATACACAGGCCCCCCACAACAGTCTGAGGCGCGCGGTGGACCCATGATGCGTTGCGCACCCGAATGGTTCCTCTGGCACCATGTTGGCCTGAGAGGAGTTAGTGGCGAGCGAGGCGGCGGCGGCGGCGGCGGCGGCGGCGGAGGAGGAGGAGGAGGAGGAGGAGGAGGGTGCCTGTTCCTCTCATCCGTCTCTGCCCGCTGCCCTCCCCCACGCTTCTGCTTGCCCTGGCCAGTCCCTCCCCGTCACCTCCATCCTTCTTCCGCCTGCTATCACTACCTCATATCATCAAGTAGGGCAATAATTGTTGTCGAATGTTGAATTTTTTCCCCCTCTCCACTGAAATACCTGTAGAGTGATATGGCCCTGGGCTTGTGGTGAAAACAAGTAAAGATGTCCCTTATCTTTCTAATGTTGTTTCTGGAATGAGGGACTTGCCTCATAAAGGATGCAGACTGTTATATGCCAAGAGTTCTTTGATTTGCCTTGCCCGTAGCGGTTGTTAGGGCTAGTGAGTGTCTCTTGCCACGGGTGGCAATTGAAATTTTAAACTGATGTGATTTCTGTTGAGGGCAGTCAAACGCTATTATTATGATATACTGGATGCCAAGCCCCAAAGGATGTCAGGTAGAGTAATTCAATATGCTCATAAGATGATACGTTTAAAGTAATGTATAAGAAGTGTTTGTGTCTTCTATCACATCAGAGTAGTACAGACCTTTTATTTTGATAATATAAAAAATAAGAGAGGCAGTTTGAATCCTGAAGTAAGTAGACATTTGTGTTTTTTGATGTTTGTGTGAGGAAAATAATGTTTACCGTTTGGCTCAAATCCTGGTAAATTTTCTTGGGACCAAACTGTGGGAGTAGGTGTCGTAGGTAATATATGCATTTTAGAGGTGTCAGTAAACATAATGCTATTGTAATACTATTAACCCGTAGCATTGCATATAGATAGATAGATAACCTGTAGCATTGGGTATCTGTCTGTCTATATTCATAAAAACTGACCAGAGATGGTTGGACTGGGACTGTTTACCTTTATGAATTATAAACACCTATTGGTTACCAGCATTGTGAGCTGTATCAAGGGCAGGAGAGCCAGGATTCAAATGTTTAAATACAAATACAAATGTTTAAATACATAAATTATCTCACAGATAGCAACATTACTATATGCTGACATCACTATTAGTTGGTTTTAACCCTTTTATAATGGGATTACTTATTACAGGGCAGACTTGCCTCACTTGTAAATCAGAAGATGCTGTTGTAGATGTGTATTGGCTCAGTGCCGTTGCAACTTTGCATAATGGTTGGTGTGTTCATTCTACTAGTCATCTAGGATAGAGATGGCTTTAATTTAAGGCCTGGTATGCAAGTTGTATTTATATTATTCTGTGTCACAAATGGTGAAATATGTGGTAGTGGGTGTACAAAATATTATTTTTAAATGTCTGTGAGCTGGTTCTAATGCCTAACCCCAGCTGTTTCACAACTGTAACAGTTTCTTGTAGATATTACTGGTTTTTTTCATTTTGTATGCCTCAAAGGTGCCTTGTTATTATTTCTGAAATGCTTGTTGGATAAGTCTTGCTCTCATACTTCACAGGATTGATGTTTAAGAAATAGGTAAAATGAAATAAGGTTGTGTTGCTCTGTTGATGGAATGGCTTCCCCCAGTAGAGTGGATTCTTCTGTGTCCACTGGCCTCCATGTATCCTAAAATCTGCTTCAGAGGCTTGGGGGAGCAGATTTCAGAGGTGTGTCGAGATGAGTAAAGGTTGCTTGTGCGGGTGAAGTCCTTTCATGTGACATTGGATGCAGTCTGTTTTTGGTTTTATGTATGCTTATAGCTGAGTTTCTCTTTATTCACTGGTCTTTATTCTCAAATAAGCTTTTGTGCTCTTGAAGCTAATATGTTTACTTATGTTTTTGTAAGGAAAGAGCATGTGTTTCATGGTCTTCATGATGTCTAATAAGAAAATGTTGCTGCAATTTGTTCTTTGTGCACCTCTCTGTCAAGATGGTGATGATGCATGGTGTGTAGTGCAGTCATTCGTGAATTATCTTTGTATATATGTGTGAGGAATTACTTACTGGGCTCTTTGTTGTGCAAATATTATTTGTGAATCACTTATTAAGTAGTACAGTAGGCTCTGTACTGTCACAGGGGATAGGGGAAAAGAACGCCTGTGAAAGTGAAAAACCCCCCTGAATAATCCAGTCCCCCACTGCACAATCATGGTGGCATGGGGGCGGCACAGGAGAAGGGCAGGGAAAGAGTTTCTCCACTTGGCTTTCTCTTCACCCCCACCTTTGCGATTGTGTGGGTGGGGGGCTCAGGAGAGAGTCAAGTGGGCAAAGAACTGCCCCCCTTGGCTTTCTCCTCACCCCCACCCTCGCAGTCATGATTGCACGGATGGTGGGGCACAGGAGAAAGCCAAGAGGGGAAACAGTTTTCCCACTTGGTTTTTTTCCCCACCCCTACAATCGTGATTGCCCAGAGGGGTCACAGGATGAGACCGAGGAGAAAGCTAAACCGGGAAACTCTTTCCCTGCTGGCTCTTTCCTGTGCCCCCCCACTGCACCTTCTGCTGCCAGCCCAGGGCGTACCCGAACAGGCGGTGATGGTGGAAGGAGCATGGGGAATGGGGGATCACACTCCCTGCACCCTCCTGCCCCAGCCCAGGCCAGGGAATGAGAGGAGAATGGGGACAAGCGGGCACCTCGCAAATAATCAAATTCGCGAAAGTAAAACCTGCAAATGTGGAGGGGGAACTGTATTACTAGAGGGTCTATTGTGAGAAGTTGAACAAACATAACATTTATTCCGGGCAGTTACTACTTTTTGTTATGCATCCTAACATTTGGAAAGTGAAAATTTTGTGAATTAGTATGATCATTAATGGGGTTCCTTATTATTGGAAACTGTAAAGAAATACTGTTTACAGCATGTCCATCTTAAGGAGGAACAACAACACTGAGCGTATATTCACATTAGAGAGTTTGAAATATTACTTGCCACTCCTGTGTTTAATTTTGTATAAAGAAATACCAAGTGGAGTGCAGATACCCTGGTCCACTTCAAGAGCCTTCAGATGACAACAGTCAGCAAGGCTGATTAATATTTTCTTGACCCTTTCAGAGCTGAAATTTAAGAGGATTTTAGACTTAGAAATGACATACATGGAATGCATCACTTTTCCTCTTCATAGTGCAAGCCAATGGAAGAAGCAGCTCTGAGAAGAGAGCTTCTTCTGTTAGCCTTCTATGTGTTCTACGTTGATTTAAATAGGTGAGCTTTAAAGAGCAGCATCTCTCCCCCTCTTTAAAATATGACAGAAGATCAGTGAAGATAGCAGGATCATAATAATTCAGGCCTTTTCGTTTTTGCATGCAGTAAAGTTTTGTATGTAAGTGGTGTAAATAAATGTCAAATGTAAGTAATTATGGCTGTGTGGGAGAGATACTTCTCAACTCTGGTATCTTTAAGGGGTAGACTAAATAAAATACAGATTGTTATCGTTTGTCTTCAAGTAATTTCTGACTTAACGGGGTTTTCTTGGCAAGATTTGTTCAGAGAGAGTTTGACTTCTGAAGCTGAGAGACTGTGACCTGCCCAAGATCACCCAGTGAGTTTCCATGGCCAAGTGGAGATTCGGACCCTGGTCTTCAGAGTCATAGCCCAGTGCTCAGATCACCACACCAGCTCTTCATGAAATACAAATACCCAATTTTATATGCTTTAATGAGCCTAAAATTTCTCAGGTTTACATACTGTTGCCTGTCATTGTGTGCTGCAGCTATATTCCTTCCTAATTTGAGATCGTCACAGTTTTTCATTTTATTTGAACTGAAAAACTGTGCCTTGTGCTTGTCATACAAAATAGAATCAAACCATGTCTCATAAAGAAGGGACTTGGGATACTTGAAGGGGAAAAGTGTCCAGGGCCAACAGTCTTCAGTGTGGTGCCAGAGCATGGCTTGATATTATATCTGGAGTGTCTTTGCCTAATTAGTATTTCTGTTCAGCATGTTATCCTGGGTTGGTAGGTTGCAACTGCTAATATTCTCTGTCTTTTCAAAATCCACATTGGATCTTTGTCATCTAGAAAATTAGGTTCCATTTATGCATCGTGGGCCAAAATGTTTGTATTTCATGCTTGGTTAAAAAAAAAACCCAAAGCAAAGAAGCTAAAATATGTGCCTAGATGAGCCAGATTTATTTTAATTGACATAATTTGCCATTTTTTAGTCTTACAGAATTTGACATGCTTCTATTAATAGGACAGAGAGACAATGAGCTACACAAGACACTTATCCCCTGACCATTAGAACACATGTTTTGCCCACTGTTTTGATTCTGAAACTTAAATAAGGCATTGCCTCAATACTTTCAAGGGCATTTTAATAACTATAAGGATAAGAATTGTTCCATGACTTTATATTAAAGCTAACAGATTGAATTCTGCTCTAATACCATGACCCAGTTCACATTTAATAGTACTAGCAAATGAACTGTAGTTTGTTAAATCATGAGTGACCTATCTATTCACATATACAGTTAAGTTATGGCAGGCTGATTTATACAAAGCATTCAAAACAGATTCACACTATGGGGTGTCACAACAAACTGTGGTCTTAAGAGACCCAGAAGTCTTGGATTAAGACCAGAGAAGAACACACAGATTTACACTGCTTCTTGATATAACTATCCATGACTGATACCTTCATGTATGAAATATTAGTATATGCATGGTGTAGCTCTGGTTCATATTTTCTGAAATGTATTGGGCACATTGAAATAAGCTCACAACAGCAAGTTTCAGTAAAGGTTTGCTTGAGCTTAAGAAAGACAGTGGTGTGATGTATAATACCTATCCTTCTGTTGCTTATAGCATTCTTCTGTGTAATTTGCAGGGCAGTTAATGGTGCTCAGCATAAGGGAAAACTTTAGTAGTAGATAATAGAAGAGATTTTGATAGAAGAGGATTAGAGTGGATAATACGTAAAAAAGAATGGTGCTCTTCATAATATGAACAAAACTGTTTGTACTAAAGAAGATGAAACTGAAATGTAGCTACTGCCATATTATATGTGTTATTTCATGGTGAGATGATCATGTGAAATAATTGCTTGGATATAAATGTGCAAAGGCCTCAGATGTTCATGTATCCTTGTAGGCAGATGTACTGACATGGGGTGTTAAAAGACTTTGCTGAGATTCCAACTAAACTTCGAAGCAAAGGCTGGTATCCCAATTAACTTTTGGTGAACAGACCTCAATCCAGTAGTGGCCTCAGCTTGGGGTAGGGGAGTGATTGTCATCAGTTTCCCTACTTGAAGACTTCTGTACCACCTCTAACACTGTTCTAGATGCTGCTCAACTGTTGGAAAATGGAGGGAATCAGCAAAAATGGTGGTTGTTTGCTGTGGAAGCAATCCGTGAATAGAACTTTGTTGGAAGGAGGTTCCTAATCATGGTACAGTTGGCCCTCCGCGTTCACTAAGGTTAGGGACACAGAACTCCTGCAAAAGTGGAAAAATGGGAAATCTCAAAGTGTGTGTGTGTGTGTGTGTGTGTGTCTGTGGGAAGGGGTCTGAGGCATGGTGGTGAGAGCAGGCACCCAGGGTTCAAAACACATCAGAGAAAGGAGAAGGAAAGAGGGTGGGTTGGCATGGCTGCCCTATATTTCCTCTTTCTTGCTCATGTCCTTCCTTGGGTGTGTGGAGAGCATTGGAATAGAGTGTGTGGTACTGAGAAATTGGGCTGTGAACCATCCTTAAGTGGCCAGGCAGCAGCTGTTGGAGGAGGAACAGGACCAGAGGTGGGTTTTTAAAGGACTGTGCAGTCTGATCAGAACTGCTGAGAGGGAAGGTGTCCTGTTAAAAAAAAAGGTACTTGAGGTGGGTAAGGGCAGGTGGAGAAACGTGCAAATAAATCTGTGAAAATGAAACCCTCAAATGTGAAGGACTGACAATATTAAATTCTGTTCTTTTGACTTTTAGATTTGCTCTCTTAGTTATACAAGACTGGTGTCTTGATCTTGTCCTAAACGTATTTTCTTCCACCAAGGAACTGTGAGCATAGCTTGTTTGTCTAATCTTAGAAGATGGTGATATTATGACCTCAAAGGCATGATACATGTAGTTCTGTAAGTCTTGCTCCATTACTGACTAGCATGTTGTTTTTCCCAGTGTAGCAGCCTGTTATGCACATGGTCAAGCTGATCATAAGAGGGGGATCTGTTTGTATGTGTGGATTGATGTCATTTGTTTAGAGAAATAATGGGAAAAAATTTATTTATTTTGCTATCATTGTTATTTGCATACAGTATTTGGAATAGTTTTTGGTAGGGATGTGCCAACCAAATTCTTGAATCCTCGAATCCTGGGTAAGGATTCGGGATTCCCAAATCCGAATCCCTGTGCCAAAATAGGCAAACCAAATCTTTCGAATCCACCAGCCAAATAGATTGTTGGAGACCAGGATGCCTGAAAACCAGGGAGACCAGGACTCTTGAAGACTGGGGCGCCTGTAAACCTGGGAGACCAGGACTCCTTGAAACCTGGGAGACCAGACATACAAAGGAAGATAGTAAGTAGGTGGGTTTTTCCCTTGGAGTAATAACGGCCTTTGCTAACAATTTCAGAAATTACATCTGGTGTTGTATTCTAAGATATTTAAATTGAACATTTGATATTTAAGTTCAGGACTTGACTGGAAGGTACAGGCTTGAGATTTCAAGGACTGCTGAAACATTTCTTTGCGTCACTGCCTTGCAAACCTCTTTCATACACAATTCTGGGGTTTGGAGTTTTACAAGGTGTCACAGCCTTCTCTGCCAAAGTGTACTGGTGCATCATCAAACTACAAACTCCAGGATGCCAGAAGGAGCTATGCAAAGAGAAGCCAGTTTTGACCTGGATTATCTCTGTACTGTAGTGGTACTGTTTACACAGGCAGGAAAATGTGGGATTAATCCACATTTTCCTGCCTATGTAGAAAGGGCCTTCATGTCATTTTCAATCTGGGGAGATCCTGAGGCACAACTATGACAATTATCTTGGCCAGATTTCTTCAGAGGGAGGTTTGCCTTTGCCTAGGCTTTTGCTAAGGCTGAGAGAGTGTGTCTTGCCCAAAATTATCCTTCTTTCCCTTGCGTTTTAAACTCTGTTTTAAAAAAGGATTTGAAAGATTTGAGATTCGTGAAATACATGGATTCCCAGAACCTTCCAGGGATTCGGATTCAGGAAATTCTGGACTTGCCCCTTCCCTAGTTTTTGGACAAAGGTCCCACATTTCAGTCTGTGAATTTGTTACACCAAAGCAGTGGTCCTCACACTACAGTCTTCCTCTATATTCACAGGTTTGACCTTCGCAAATTTGATTATCTGCAAGGCACGTGCTTGCCTCGCCCCGATTTTCCTCTTCTCATTCCTTTGCATTCCTCACCCCAGGCTTGCCAGGCTTGTGTTTGAAATCAACATTTTTTCTTTTTGGGTAACCAAAGCCCCCGTCCCACTGCTAGATGCATGTCTTCTCTCCAGTGTGGCTGTACTTTCTGCTGTGTAATGGCTGCTGATTGGTCAGGTGCTCCTACCCCTCCCTTTTCAAGATGACCACTGGAAGTAATTAGAAGGGAAGAACTGAGTTCTCCCTTTGAGGGGAATGTACAGGTAAGCCCTTTACAGTGCCTTTTTTCTCCCCTGCCTCCCTTCACTGGGACCAGAGACAAAGGAATTGGAAGGGGAGCTCTGGGGGGGGAATCGCAGGGATGGAAGTTATTCGCAATTTTTCCACGTTCACAAAAGTTCTGTGCCCCTAATGCCTATGAATGTGGAGGGGCTAGTGTACTATGTCTAAAGCAGTGAGATTATTCTGGAGTAGCTCCAGACAACATATTTTTTGTTGTGTGCGTTCAAGTCATTCCTGATTTATCGTGAACCTTCATGGTGTGCTTGGTAAGATTTGATCAGAGAGGATTTGTCTTTGCCTTTCTCTGAGACTGAGAGAGTGTGACTTGCCCAGGGTCATCCAGGAGGTAACATGCTTTATATTGGGGTTTACGTATTTCTTTACTCTTGGGGTTGAGGTGATGCACAGGGTCTGTTTTATATGGTTTGTGGAATTTTTAGACTATTTTGTACTGTGTTATTATTAATAATAGGTAGAAGGGTATGTTTATTGTGAGATGCAGTTTTATAACTGCATTGAGACTGACAGGCTTTTTTTAAAAAAAAAGGTGATAATCAGGATCAAGGAAACATGACTGTGTCAGTTGTACATTTTGGATGGATTATTTTGGTGGTAGGTGAACCTTGAACATGTATAGAATAGATTGATGGCAGTGAGGTTACAGGTGAAAATGAGAACCTGACATGTTTCTTTAATTGGGGCTTGTATCTAAGGTAGAGATTTCTAAAACACCTTATGTTTGTGACTTTTTTCTTCCTTGGTATCTGATTGCACTTATTTAATTGCTTGTCAATGAGCTATTCAAGGAAATACTGAATACAGTGATTAATGCTAATATTTCAAAAACGCAGTTTGGTTGTGCTTCGCAGTGTTTCTTGAAGTGAAAATGTTGCACTGCCAGGTATTTTTGCATGACATTCTTAGTAATTCTTCCAGATTTTCCCTTGACATTACACTGCTGTTGTTGTTGCTTTTGTTGTTGTCATCTAAATCACTATATATCCTCTATGATGTCTGTAACTTCAGTATACTTCAGATCTGTTTTGTTTCCAGATGACCAAAAATGGAATGACAGAAGAAAAAAAAATGAGTGACTTGCTTGTTTGTCAGTTATGTATCAGGCTGCAGTCATCTATTTATCTTGCATAGAAGAATCATGCATGAAAGAATCTTTGAATTCTGACTTATGTATCAATATAGATCCCGCCTTGTAGAATGAAGTAATGCTTTATACTGAAGATATAATAAAATCCCTTGGGATTTTTCTTATAACAAAATTGCAGTTTGATGTGTATTTTTCAGTGAAAAAGAGGTGAAAGCAAATGATCAAGCGTGCCAGGAAGTTGGAGGAATACTCTACTTCAAATTTGTGCTCATTTATCTCTGACTAGTAGCAGTAGAATCTGCTGAACTGTACTGTAGTTCATAAAACTTCATGCTATAATAAATTTGTGTTAGTCTCTCACAGCTACAAGGGACTTGTTTTTCTGCTGCAGCAGACCCACATTGCTATGGCTATTTTATATGTTGGTGGAGGTGTACATAAAGACACAGTTTCACTGAAAACACTGCAGCGTAGATTTATGGCAGTGGCTCACTGATGCACTTTCAAAAGCAGACAGTAGAATCATCTCCAGGTTTTTGTCAGACCCATTTACCTCCTGTCCACTTTCATTTTAAGCTCTTCCTCCTCCTCCCACGTGGCAATTGAATTGAGCAGTCTTGCAGCTTGCTGCTTTTCCTTTCCCAGTAACATCAGCACTGCTATTGCCTCTCTTCGGGAGAGAAAAGGCCCAAGTAACTGGAGAGTTGCAACAAAGGAGGATGAGTGGTCATATCACTGATTGAAGAGGTTGTTGGGGGAGGGGAGCACTGTGTGTTCTAGATGAAGAAGAAAAGTGTTGCTATTGCTATCTCTGCCTCTCTTTTAGTGTATATGTATAATGTATCCAATGCTGACAGAATAGAGTGCTGCAGCTGCTGCCTCTGTGTAGACAAGCAGCACTTGTTTGAACTTTGCTCTCATGCCCCTCCCCCATCATCCCAATTTGGTACAGTAGCAAGACTAATCCAGATGGAGCTTCCTCTTGCTGCTGCTGTTTCTCCTTCTCACCACTGCTACCTGACAGGCCTGATGTCAGCAGTCGGTTTCAAGACTCCAAGTGGCAGAGTGTATTCAGAATGAATGGGTACCAGCAGATACCTGACAGTTGTAACAGCTGATGATGCAGGAGTTTGCTTCTTGAAATGCTTTAGATTTACACCCGATTATTGATTTGACCATTGACACTTCTTGCCAGTTGTGCAGATCTTCTGAACTGTACTGACGTGTAGATATGTGAGAGACTTCGTTCTGTTTTAAAATTTGTGTACTGCCTACTGTAAAACTTCATCCTAGAATGTGAACAGTAGCCTTTAAAAACAATAGGGTACAGACAAGAAGAGAGACAGTGTAGTGTATTGGTTTGAACATTGGATTACAGCTCTGGACACTAGGGTTCAGATCCCTGCTCGTGGAAGTCTCTGGGTGACCTTGGCAAGTCACAGTCTCTCAGCCTCAGAAGAGGGCAAAGGCAAACCCCCTCTGAATAAATCTTGCCAAGAAAACCCATGATAGGTTCATTTTATGGTCACCATATACCAGAAATGACTTGAAGGCACATAACACACAATAAGTGACAGGTATGATAAAATGTATACAGTGGATCTTCAGTATCTGTTAGGATTCAGTTCCAGAACCTCTCATGGATATCAACATTCGTAGGTGCTCAAATCCCATTATGTATAATGATGTAGTAAAAGGGTGTCATTTATATAAAATGGCAAATCAAAGTTTGCTTTTGGGAATTATTATTATTGTTATTACTACTACTGCTGCTGCTGCTGCTACTACTATTATTAGGAATATTTTCAATCCATGGTTGGTTGAATCAATGGATACAGAAACTGCAAATATGGAGAGCTGACTGTAATTGTATGTGAAATAGATTCACTCTGCCCAACAATCCATTATTAAAAGTATTCTTAAAATGCCTTGGAAAAATGACTTAACTTACTATCTAAGTTGCAAGTGGTGAAGCCTAAATGTTAAAACAAGCATCTTGACTTGCGTTTAGAAGTGAATCAGTAGTTAGTGAAGATCCTTTGAAACTGACAAGATATTTCCAGCAAGACTTACCGTATTTGCCGGCGTATTAGATGCCGGCGTATAAGACACACCCCACTTTCAAGGGGTATTTTTCAGGAAAAAATTTTTTTAGTTCCCTGGTGAGGGGAATGAAAAGAGTGCTGCACCAGGAGAGGGAGAATGAAAAGAGTTCTACACCAGGAGAGGAGGGGATTGAAAAGAATGATGCGCCAGATTTTCTTGGGCCCTAGGAGAGTCAAAATGCACAGGAGAGAAGGAGAAGGTAAGGGGTGCTTCACCTGGATTCCACTACCCCTTCCCTTCCTGTTTGCTTGGGCAAGGAGAACTTTGGCTCCTGGTTCATTCCCTGTGTTTTTAGCGTTGTCATATTTGCTGGTGTATAAGATGCACCCTATTTTCAAAAGGTATATTTTAAGGAAAAAGTGTGTCTTATACAGCAGCAAATACAGTAAATAGCTTTCAGTGGTTCAGATACATTGTAGCGTTTCTGTTACTTGAACTGATGCCAGAAGCTTAAAAAATGTTTGTAACATTTATTAATTGCTCTTCTACCAGGAAGATAGAGGGGAAGATAGGCAATCCATAAAAATCAAGTTATCAGAGCTGTTGCTGTGCTTGTTTGCTCAAATGTGATTCCTACTATGTTTGAAAAGACTTACTCTGAGGTTCAAGTGAATAGGATTATAAATTTAATTACTCTTCAGCATATATTTATATGAAACTGATATGTTGTATTTGTTGAATATTTGTTAAAATGAACACCTTCTCAGCAGTTGTCTTATTTGTGGATATAGCTCCCTTTTATACCTAGAAGAAGACATTAATTTATTTTAAATCATTTTTGGCATTATGAATACGTTGTTAGAAAGAATTTTGTTAACTTCCTTTTTGCAGCAGACCTTTAAGTTGGATCATAGATTTTCCAGCAGGGACACTAAGACTTGCTCAGGACTAGTGATTAGTTCCTTGGAAATCTGCACCAAATATTCCTGTCTCACTAGACCACAGACTGTTATAGGGTTAAAAAAATGAATCTCTGGAAGCAAACATGCTCTAAAACCAGAGGAAGATAAAATAATTCAATTACTGTAACTGCAAGCAGTGATAATCATACAAGAGACAGGTCATGCCATGGCTCATTTCAAATGGCAACCAAACCATAGCTTAAAACACAAGAATAAAAGCAAGTCGTAGTGTAGAGTGACTTGTCTGGTTTTCTTTTCCTCTCATACCTAATATTCCTGTCTCAAAATGTGGTGGCCTATGAAGGTGAAGCAGCTTTTGTGGCTGTTGTTTATTCATCCCAAAAGCAAACATTATCCAACCCATGGTTTTCAAACTGATGTCAAACAATGGCTTCTGGTTTGCTAGCTGTTGAAATGCCCAAATCACTGTTGCTCACCTCCTTTTTTTTCAAGAACAGTAATGTGTTGTACATATGTGGAGATGGATTTGAAAATGTGAACTTAAGTTGGTTCAAAATATAGCAGATTCGTGTAGCACTAATTTCGGAATTTCACTCATTGCCTTGCCACTATGGTTGTATACAAAATTCATGATGCTATTTCTTGCTTCTTAGCTGTTAGCTGAGGATCCATGAACAAGTGCTTCTCTCTCATACATGGCTCTGTTTACTGAGGTCTGGTAATGAAAACTTGCTGTGAGTTCCACTGTTGTTAGGCTTATCTTATATCTTATATTCCTGTGCTTGTTAAAACTCCCTGCTATTGGACATTCAGCAAGGTTGAGAAGTGAAACTGTACAGACAAGCAAGCAATTTATTGTTAACATTGCCCCCCTCCGTGCTGCTACGTTTTTTATAATGGTATAAATTATGTGTATCCATAGGTGGGAAACTTTGGTCACACAAAACAAGCATTTTCCTCCTCTATACACTCCCCTACAAACCTCTCCAGAGGGTCTCAGCCCCTTCCTAATCAGAAGAAGGTGCTTTCATTCAGTTCTGAATAATTTTCCTTTCTATTGTAGTTCCCTGCTTTGTTATACTCAGGAAGAGGGCTTTTGGGGAGTTGATAGAGATGGATTTGTGCAAGTTCTTTCTGTCATCAACCCTGTGTTTTTAAAGCCCTTACCAGTATTTGTATCATTATGTTTTGCTTTGAAAACTGCTTGCAGTAAAGAATTTCATACCAAATCATAATTAACCTTCCCAGTATCTTGATTCTCTCAAGATGGATGTCCAGAATTGCATCCAGATTTCTTGTGAGCCCTAGAATGGTGCATTCAAGGATTGCTTCATCTATTAAAATAAACAGGGCAGGAGAGACATAACACAACTCTTGTTCATGTTAGTGAGCATATGCATGTTTCTAGGTCAAGTTACTGTTGTAGAAACAGCCAAGTGGCATGTTTCTGTGTGCATAGGCGGACACTATAGAACATCCTGCTGGGCAAGGAGAAAATTTCCATTAGGAATTCTTTAAGTAACCAGTGGTGAATTCTTTGTTGTTTCTTGTTGGTGAATAATTGGTGCAGTCTTGGCATTGAAAATATATATGGAGGCTAGATTTCTGACTCTTTTGAACCTGATTGTTATTAGTGTGTTTAGGCATGTTTCTTGAGTAGCTGAACATCCCTGAAATCACCATTTGGCTCTTCTAGTTTAAAGACTAAGTGCTAAATGCAGTTGTTGGTCCAAACTAGAGTGGAGCATTGAATAAATGGTTGTTGTTAAGACAGCATGTGTAAGCATCATTGATTCAATGGGTTTGTTCCAGTCGGGATTAACAGCTGGATTTACAACTACAGATGATAAATCTAGTAAATTCAGAATTTTTATTCTGTAAGCAGTATGAGTAATCATACAGGTGAAAATCTATGTGGACTATTAGCGGAGGGCATGAAATGTATCATCCACAGTCTTTTTCATGGTGTATGTAACAAGTTAACTGTATCATATACATAGGTAAAAATAGTTATAGATGATGTAATAATGTCCCATATTATTGAGAGCTTGTATGTTTGAAGTGTGAGCCTTACTCCTTTAATTAGTCTTAAGGAGGAGCTTCATATTTCCAGATTTCATTTTCCCCCAAAGGCTGAACTATAGTGGAGTGGAAAATTCAAAATTGTCCTCTGAGGACCAAACAGAGACTACCATAACAGATGTATACAGCAACCTCCTGGCCTTAAAAACAAAATAGAGCAGAAACGAGAATGAAAAACAGCTACACAAGGGTGCAAATAAGCAGAGGAGTAGCAGCAACAAAAAACTGTTTTTCTGCTTAGAATGTCAGCCATGCTGTGGGTTTTTTTGTGAGGAAAATAGACACAGTTTTCCAGTCAGTCTACAACCCTCTAGCAACTGCTTTTCTTTTTTAAAAAATCCTTTTAGATAGTTATATGCATCTGCCATGTAATTTGTAGTGTTATCCTGATTCTTCCTTCTTGCATTGCACTGTGACTTGGCCAGATGTAATAAATGAAATTTTGATAGTTTCCAGAAACATTGTAAGGCCTAGGATCCTATTTTTTTAAGTGCTTGAAATAAATCCAACCGGAGTCTTCTTTTCTGTATTCTTAGTTCAGTCCCAGAATGAATTGTGTATGTGTGTGCACACGTGCCTGCCTTCCTGCCTTCAAGTCTCCTGTCATAGGGTTTGCTTAGGCAAGGAATAATCAGAGGTGGTTTTGCCAATTCCTTTTTCCAAAATATACCTTACAGTACCTGGTATTCATTGACAGTCTTTCATCCAAGCACTAACCAGGGTTGACCCTGCTTAGCTTCCAAGATCAAGTGGGGCCTATTGCCTTTATGATATGTAGGTCCTTGCCAAAACGAACTCCAGTTATATTTAAAATATTATTTTCAGATTTAATGCTAACTTGAAATTAGTACAGCCCTTGTAACTCTCATATCAGAGTACTTAAAACTGATGCAATGGGCAATTAATTAGCATCAAAGATAAGGCTTAATATTTTAAGAAGTTATTTTTACAACAATAACAGTTTGATGGATGAATGCTGCACTCAGCATAAGGGAACTTTGGGTAGGTAGCAACCCTTTATCAGAGAGAATATGTTCTACAGATAGCTCCTTTTCTGCTTATAGAAAAAGAAGTCTGGATGGAAAAGGAAGTTCACCTCCCAAACCTAGTTCCCTTTGGTAGTGAAAAGGTCAGTTGCTGTCATTCCTTCTAGAGAGTAAAAAAGTTGTGTATGTGTGTGAGAAAGAGTAGATTAGGAAAGACTCTGGATCTATTTCTCCAAAAACCCACAGAAAAAAATGGAAATTGCCAGCTGTGGAGCTTGTGTAGTTTATTTTCCTCCCACTGGGAATAATGGGAAGGAAATGTTATTTGAAGAGAGGTTTTAAAAGGCTAGAAACAACAATAAAACCCCTCCAAAATACCCAAACTATACGTCTTCTCCAGTCTCACACTTAGCCCCAAAAACCATATCCCCCTTCCCCCATACCTTCCAACTGCTGATACAAGTCTAACAGGCATATTTGATGTGCAAGAAAGTTAATATCAAGCAAATAGACCACGCTTATTGTCTTTGTCTGTGTGATTGTTTTTTGAGTAGATATGTACAAATTACTTCCCTGTACGTTTGCGATGTTTTTCTTACAAAAAGGGAAAGTAAAATTGGAAAAAAAATGATGTTAACATCGTTTACAGGTTGAAAATCACTTTGTTATTTGGGGAACATAAAATGTTTTATGTATGTAATATGATACAGTTGTACAGTTTTGTTCGTAAAAGTTTCATATTTGGTTTATTAAAAATACAGTTTAGTCAGAGTATAGATGCAGACTGAATTCGTTTTTTTTTTACTTTTTTTAAATTTTATTTTATTTTATTTTGCTACAACTAGAGTCACAAAGTCTTGAACTGTAAAGAGCCTCTTTGGTTTTGCCACTGTATTAGAAGTAGGTGAAAACAATAAAAATAGAAGAAACCATCAACAAGAGTGAAACAGAGAAAATTATTTTAGCCTTCTGCTCTCCCGTGGTGCCAAGTAGACAGAAAGCATTCATTCCCATAAAAAGAACTAAGAAAAGGATACCAAGAATCGCAACGATCAGGTACCTTATATAAAAATCTTCCAGTTATATTGTTTTTAGAAATAATTACAATGAGTAAATATATGAATACCTTTATCTTAAACATTTTTTCATCTTTCTTAAATATTCCAACATCCTATTTTCCCATTTTTTTCCTATTTGCAATTTTTCAATGGGGGTGCTGTTTGCGTTCTGAATTTTTCCCGTTTTTTCCCAGGCCTTAACATCTGCAGATCTTCATAAACAGTGTGTACACATACAAGAATATCTCTCCCTGCATGTTCTTCTCCATAGCTGTTAAAAAGACATTGAGAATCATAAGTGGAAAAGGGTCAGATAAGTGATAACCCCCTCATTTGTGGAATTTTCTTTGGGGAACTATCTGGACCATGCTATATCTCTGATGACTTTCAAAAGAAGCCTTTTAGATAAGTGTCAGACCATTTGGAAGTGTTTAGATAGATGTTCTGTTTCTCCTTGCTAGATGTCCTTATGTTTTAATATTGTTACTTAAATCACTGTGAGTTGCCTTCAGTGCAGGATGAGGTAGAGCATATAATAAATTCATTCAAATTGGGTTGCTTGTTTTCAGGAAAAAAAAAGGGGGTGCTCATAATTCAAAAAGAGGATCTGGAAAGTTCAGAAAATAGTCTCTTGAGGACATATCCTTATTTTTCTTGCCTCACAACAAAGTGGTAATCACAACTTGAACGTGTACTTCAAATCTGTAAGTGCAGATTCAGGTAATACAGTGTCATAAGTTACAAAGAGAACATACAGAGAGATCTCCTGGTCTCCCTAGCACCATAATACACCTTAATATTCCTGCAAAGAGCATCCAGATCCCCATGGGAAGCCCACAAGCAGACATAAGTACAGTGGTATATTGCCTGTTGTGTTACCCAGTATCTGGTTTTCAGAGACAAGGCTGGCTTTGATACTAGATGTGGTATATAGTCATCATGATTAGTAACCATTAATAGTCTCCACAAATTTATCTAATCCACTTTTAAAGTTACCCAAAGTAGCAGCCTTCACCATGTTTGTGATATCAAATCCCATGGTTTAATTAAATTCTCAGTGCAGAAATGCTTTATTTTGATTGTTCTGCATGTTTTAGGATTGAGCTTTGTTAAATAATTGTGGGCTCTAGTATTATGAGAAAGAGGTTCTTCCTTAGCCCACCTTATCCACATCGTACATTATTTTATACACCTCCATGTTGTCTCCCCCTTGCTTGTCTTTCCCACCCAAGGTCCAAATGTTGTACCTTCCCTCACAGAGAAGTTGCCCAAACCTTTGAGAATTTCTGCAACTCTTTTCTGCAGGTTTTCCAGCCCTACAGTAATTTATGAGGTGTGCTGACCAGAACTGCACAGTATTGTTACTCTAGTTTTGTGTAAAAGCACTGTGATATTAACAGTTTCCTAGTAACCCTCTCATTTTTCACAGACCCACAGACTGGGGTGACATTTTTATTAAGCTATCCACCACATCCTCAAAATATTGGTTAGTTACATCAATCTCTTTCCAGCTCTCTGGTAGAGATACCCATCTCAAGAATAGGTCACATGTTTTTGTTGCAAGACCAGAAATTTCATATTTGGATTTTTTAGTATCTCTTAGTTGGCTGTCATCTGGACCTGGGCCTGACTATCCTAAAGGCACCAGATGCCATCTGATCTTGGAAGCTAAGCAGGATCAGGCCTGGTTAGTACTTGCATGGGAGAACACTTGAATATCAGGTATGGTAGACTATATTTCAGAGGAAGGAACTGGCAAAACCACCTGTTGAGTGTGCCTTCTCTGAGTAAACTATATGAAATTCATAGGGGTGCCATAAGTCAACAGGTGACTTGAAGGCACATACATAAGGCCTAGAACACTTCATCGCTGTTTACCCTAGAGTGTCTACTTGAACATGTCAGTTCAAGCTTAGCTATGTCCTTAAATCATCTAAAGTGAACTCAGACAAAAAAGGGAAGATAGTTATGGTGGTGTTACAGTGGCTAGATGTAAAAGAGGTTGGGGTCATACACCTTTAGTAGTTATGTAAGAAAAGGAATTTTTACACACCTCAGGGCTGCAGAAGCCTTATCTTGTTTTGTATCTGGCTTTTTTACAAATTGTGAACATGGAGAGAAGCTATAATGTTTCAGTATTTCTGTCAGGATCTTGCAATCATAGCATAGGCGTGTTTACTCAGAATTAAATCTCATTGTGTTCAATGGAACCTAACGTCCATGAGTACATACTTTGTAAATATGATGGGATTTCAGCTCAGAGGAACAGAAGTCTTCAATAAGGCTGATTTCAGATTTTCGCTTGGACCAGCCATGGGTGTGCATCCGCTGAGCCCTGTCGTTTGCCTTTACTGGGTGCTACTTGGGCTTCTGCTGCCAGCTGCCCTCACTCAGACAGGCTTGATTGGAGGATGGCAGGATTGCTCCATCTCCTACCAGGATATGAAGGAAGCTGCAGCTTTTGCTGCCAAAGCCTACAACGAAGCCAACAACAGTGCCTTCCTTTTCAAGGCAGAGCGCATCGTGGGGGCAAAAAACCAGGTAGTGGCGGGAATGAAATACTGCTTGAACATGGAACTGGTGAAAATGGTCTGTGAAAAGAAGGGTAGGTCAGGCCTTCAGAATGTAGATCTGGAGCACTGTGAGGTTGCCTCAGACACAGAACAGGGGTAGGAAATCTGCATATTGTCCATCTGCATGGACATTAGGCTCTTCGGTTGAACGACACACAGTTGCTGTACATGAGTTGCAAAGCAGCATCTTCCTGAATATCCCACCTGGCAATGGCCAAGATAAACCTGCTTCAACCTGCTTGCTCATACTGCTGAAAAAATTGCTGCTAATGTAGACCAGCAGCTGCTGTTCCCAGAATTCACACTTGGTTGATAGGGTTCAGGTGACTTTTTGGGGCTTCCTTCTGCATATGTACTCCAGTTGCACTCTAGAAATACTCTGCTGGATCGTATTGTTTCTCCTTCCTGCAATCCCTTATGCACTGAAAAATCATGCTCCGCAGGAGAGGGCACAAAAGTGTCCCATTTAATTCCACCAGCATGGATACTGAGCTATGTCACTGCCCTGGCTTCTTTATTAATGCTGAAATTGCATTTTTCTAGGTTTCTGAAATTAAACCGTGGCCCAGATACTACATCAGTCAGGTAGAGTGCAGTTGCTTCACCACAAATTTCCACATCTTCCTCCCACCCTGGAAGTTGTCAAGACCTAGTGAGAAACCTGTACTGCTGTTGCTTTCTCATATGGAGAGGAGAGGCAGTTCAGATGAAGAAGCAGCAGCTGGTCTCAGCTCAGTGGGGAAGGAAATGAAGGTTAAACTCACAGATGAAGTTTGTTCTGATTTCTCTTCCCTTTGGATCCCAGACCGACTGCATGTTCATCATCTGAACTGCCTTCCCACTGGTCAGCAGAGTCAGCATTCACTCCTTGATAGCTGCTGGGTGGGGAGAGGTTTTGGATGGGTACCAACAGCTAGGAAATACCCCTCTGCAGCCCATCCAAAAAGAGACATACATCCACTATAACTGCTTTTCCATGTGTATATTGGCACTAACAGCCCAAACTATCAAGCCCTCAAACATGCTCTCCGCTTTGCCTTTTCCATGGACATGAATGTAGAATCTATCCCCCAAGTCATCTTGAATCGTCTGTGATTTGTTTCTTGGTAATAAAGAGATTTCTCCTTAAAAAAAAAACCAAGGCTGATTTCAAACAGCTGTAAAATTCTGCTTCAAGAAAGCCATATATATAAATTCTGGATCACCTCAAGCACCCACTGGCACCTCAGACATCAAATATTAGCACGTCTGCTTATTGGTGGATGCCAGGTTTTGAAGAAAGATAAATGGTCTGTATTTTTTGAGTTTGTAGTAAGGCATGCGTTTGAGATGGTAACACAGTTATGGTGATTTGCAGTAAGTAAATAAAAGATGTGTCTTGAGGGGTACAATGAAAGGAAACATCACTTGGAAAGCTACTACTCTTGCTCTAAATCCTAGTTCTTTGTGTGTGGCTCTGTGTTGGCTGCTTGGAATGCCATTTTGTCAACTAAGAAGTTGGCTTTCTTGATTTTCATTTACAACACGGAAATAGTCTCCTTATTCTAAAGTTGATCAGCTTCAGGTGTGTCTTGAAAAGGAGTTTTCAGAGATATGACAACATACAGATACATGCAGGAAAAATATGGTCATTTAGATATTCAGCAGTGTAAGGTGAGGGTAAGCACCAGCACTTCTTCTGTGCTCAGAAGTAGACTAGCAGCTATTGAAAGTGCTTTAGAATTAGAAAGAATTCTCGGGGTCTGATTTACTGTAACAGGCTAGCAGTTGAACTAACTGGTCTTTCCAATATGTTCTTGTAAAATGGCTCAAAATAAAATGCACTGAAATAACACTGAAATAACCTTATCTGGAAGGTAACATAGTGTTTGTGATTGTTCAGGCCATCTGTCCCAGAGATATTGGCAGCTACTTGGTCAATAGACATCATTACATCCACAATTGTCTCTTGAGCTTCAGGTGGAAAAGCTGAGCAGCCTGTATCGTTAATCAGAAACCTGATCTATTGGGAAATGCAACTCAGTCCAAAACAGGTTGGAAACACTGTCTCTTGCTATCAGTACTTCTGCCTTGTCCATCAGTGGCTTTGGACATTCATTTGAAATTTTTACTGTTTTACCTGAATCAAGTAAAAAATGAGTTTGAAATCGGGTTACAGAAGTGGATTTATTGCAACTTGTTCCAAATCTCTGGATGACCATTGGGGATAAGATGAAACCTTGTGAGATTCCATGATATGAAAGCCTTGGGGTCCAGTAAAAGTGCTCTAGCACTGCCCTCTGAAATTGACTATCCAGGCAATACTGTATCATCTGAAAGGGTGTGGTAGTACTGAATTTGGTACTGAAAGGAGTTATGGGGTCATGTTTTTCCAGTTGTGCTTCAGTACTTGCTTATCCATGAAGAGCCTTGGCTGACTTATTTGACAGCCACAAATAATTTAAGAAGGCAGCCTGTACATTTGGGCACCTGGCTGTTCACTTGTAATGCATACTCTTTTCATTGCTGCCCACTAGCTCTTTTTCCCATATGCCAGTCCTGGCCTTCAGGAAAATAGGGATGGTTGAATGTTTAAACTGGATTACTACAAGAAGTACTGCCAGGGTAAGAGATCTCAACCTTTGAAAAATTGATTTAATTCTTCTGTCTTAGACAGGAAGAAATGGGCATAAGTCAAAGTGTTTAAAGTTACAATGCAAAATCACATTTTTCTCAGTTATATTTGAATAAGAATGTATTCTGCCTTCTAAACTGGTCTGTGCATTGGCTAGCTGCCCAAGAGTGAAAACTGATCTTTTACCCTCCCACACCATTCTGTCTCTTACAAGCTGTGATTGTGTTAAGTGGGAGAACTGTTAACATAGCATACACGTACCATGTTGTAAATGGGAATTTATGTAGGTGTTTTGTTTTTAAAATGTCTGAAATACCCAGCCAGTATTAAATAGATACAGTAAATATTTCTGAATTTATCAGTTCTGTGCTTAAAACTACTTTCTAATAAATTACGTTAGCCTCTTTCTCTCATTTTCTCCTCCTGTTTAAGTACTGATAGGATACTTAAGAGTTGAGTAAAAACAACTATGGAAAGATCTTACTTGAATGTTCTTCTGTGGACTAATTGCTTGAAATTATATTTATATGCTAAGGATTATTCCAAAGCATAGCAGGACTGTTATCTTGACAAATGTACACTTATTGAAACACTTTTCCTTTTGTATCTGTCTCCCACCCTTCATTCTCTATTTCTTTTGTTTTCAGAAAAGTAATTTATTACTCTTGACCAATTTAATTAATGGTTGGTCTTAGACAAGACTTATTAAATCTTCCCTTTTCTGGTGAAGGGAAGATAATGAACATGCAATCAGTGATATGTTCAGAAAAGAAGCAAATTGGCCTCTCTATGTAAGAAGGCATGTGAAGGAATTAACATTTAGCCATTTATTAGAAGAAACCAGCCAATTTGCTTTCGGTTTCTAGCACAAGAAAATACAGGTGTTTAGCTAGGTGGAGTAGAATATGAGAACCAGAAGCCAGTAAGTTGTGTGTGTATTTGCCTGAAAAGATATGTTATAAAATTGGAGGGAAGGACTAGCTATTATCAGGAGAGTACATGCTTTGTAAGTGGTAAGAGCTTCAATCATAGTAATATAGAAAGCTGCCTTTATAGCACGTTAGTCCACTGGTCTGTCAATTGCTCTGTTGTCTAGGCAGGTGCTTCCCAGAATTTCAGACAGAGTTCCCCCACAGTCCTTTCTAGAGATGTAGGGGTGAAACCTAGGATCTTCTCAATGCAAGCATGTTCTCGGCCACTGAGTGGCAAACCATACCTAGTACTCCTCCAGGAAGGCTTAGAAAAAATGCCTGTCTAAAATCCTGCAGGGCCACGACCAATAGACAGCACTGAATTAGGGGGGGAAAAAAAGCCCTGAATAGAGCCAGCTTCCTTTTGCTGCTGGAATGAGGTGTGTGCCAACATCACTGTGTTCGCTTTGGTTAAGAAATTATTTGTCTCTTGCTTGATGTGAAAATGTTTTAGAAAAGTGACAGAGAGAAGATGGTGATGTTGGGCCTGCATGTGGAATTTTGAGTGCTGTACTCCATACTTACAAGAAAACTGAACTTTTTTTTTTTTTGGTACCTCAGAGAAGGAGAATAGAGAAGTGTTTGACAACAGAGCTATCTCTTTTAATACAGGAGTTGCAGACTGTCTGCCATCCAGATTCTCCTAGCAACTCTGCTTATTCAAGCGTTCCTGAATTCTGCTTCGCAACATCTGGTACATTTTGCTAAGCACTGAAGGTTCCAGCTGCCTCCATTGTCCATCAATCCATATTCATTCCAGATCTTTCACTGTCTTATTGTAGCATTTGTTATTTGCTACTCCACATGCATAATTTGGCTTATTGGGAAAACTCAGCTGGATAGCAGTCTATACCACCAAAGAGTTGAATTTGCATTCTAGTGGGGTGAGAGTTTTTGATCAAGATAATTTGGCCAAGATGTTGATTTTGCAGAATCAGAAGCCATAACCTTGGCTTCAGAAGGGTTGGCCAAAACTGGCATTACTACTTAACTGAGGTACTGGATCATCAAACATGCATGAGCAGATGGTTAGACCCATGTTAATTGCACAACATATATTAGCCAAATTCAGTCAGATGTTCACAGTCATTTGCATACTGCATGCTTAAATACCCTTTTTTTCCAGTGGAAAAGTCTTTTAAATATATGGTCTTCCAGCCCAGTGGATATTTCTGACAAGGTTCAGAAGCACTTATAATTTTATCTTCTGCTGTTAGGTTCTAGGCAACATTCATGTTTTGTGAAAAGGAATATGAAAATAGAGCATAGGATTGTTAAGTGCTATATTTATTACATACAGTGAAGGTTAACTGGGCTCTGTTGTTACATTCATTTGTTGATTGGATTTCTGTTCCACCTTTCTCTCAAAAATGGAACTTAAGGTAGCTCACAGTAAATCTGAATAAAAATTCAGTTAAAACAGATTAAATTAAAAGCACAATATAAAACTAAGCCGTTAAGAAAATACTGGACCAACTTAGTAAAAGCCCTTTCGTCGGCAACGGATCACTTGCCAGAAGGCTGCCTGAATAAAGAAAGGTTTTGCTTTATGGTGAAAAGGCACTATTTTAGCCTCTTTGCTAAGGAATTATAGGGCTACTGAGAGTCCTTTCTTATATTCTCACTGTATGTGTCTCTGAGACTGACAGGACCTAGAGAAGAACCTCTCTCCAAAGACATCAAATCCCAGGGAAGTGTGTAAGAGCAAACACAGTTCTTCAAACAGCCTGGACTCAAGGGGATTTATAGATCATAATCAGCATTTTTAGTTGTATCAAGAAACAGACTGATAGTCAATGAAACTATCATAATGTTGTTACTCCTTATAAAGAGTCCAGTGAACAGTCTGGCTGCAGTATTTTAGACCAAGTGAACCTTTGAACACTGTTGCAAGGCAGGCTTATGTAGAGCATCTTACAGTAATCCTCCAAGTTTACCTGATGTAGATATTTAATCTCATCCAGGAACCCCATGAAAAACCACCTCATATTCCCATACCTTGCTCAGGAATGGAATATAAGACACTGGTCAGTCGTCCAGTACAGGTGTGTAAATATCTTAAAGGCACCAGATCTCATCTGAGCTTGGAAGATAAGCAAGATCAGCACCAATTAATACTTGGGTAGGTGACTGCCCATGAATACAAGGTGCTATAGGCTGTATTTCAGAAGATGATACTGGCAAAACCACCCATGATTATTCCTGGCCTAAGGAAGCCCTATGAAATTCATGAGGTTACCATAAGTTGACAGGCACCTTGAAGGCACATACATGCATATGTGAGTTTCAAGGAGGGCTTTTCAACAAAAGTCTCACCACTACCTGTTTATGCATGTAGGAAACTTGCAGTGCTGCAAAGTGGCAGTCAGCACTCTCCTTAGTCACTTGGCCAGGCTCTGTATCTGTATATTTTTCTCTGCTCACTTAATTTACTTGTCAGTTTTTCTAATAGGGCTGTTGTCCAAATTCTGTTTTGCCAGTTGCACTGAGTGAGTTTATGCAGAGTTTTCTATTGCTGAACAATTTCAGCCCTGGCTGCTGCAAGGAGAAATCCAATCAAATCTTTAAGTTGTGTGTTGTTAGTACCAGTAATTCTTCATGCGAATATATTTTCTGGTTTGTGATATGTGAAAGAAAAGAAACTATTTGTTCCCAAAAGATTTCACTGTTGGACATTCAAACCACATATATTTAAGGGATTCACATTCACTACATCCTCTCATGCAAGTATGTCAATACACTTTTATAGAAATATGAGCACTGAATGGGACATGAATGTCAACACATTTTCTTTTGCCAAAGATTGAGTTCAGTTTCCGTGCTTTCTTCCAATTTCTTCTGAAATTTCTGTATCTGCTTCCCATGGTGTACCAACTTTATGATGTAGCAAATTCAGTTTCTAATAACCAATTATACAAAATCGAAACATGCCCTCTAGTAGTAGTATTAGTGGTAAGACAGTAATTTTAACATGTAGTTAAAGATGTTAGCATTTTCTTGGTCTGGTATAATTTTTTTGCCAAATTAGACAATTTTGCCGAATTAGATAATTTGATATATTGAAACCAAGTGACTTCTGAACATCCTAGTTTGTCTAACCGTTCCATTGAAAAAGGCCTTCTAATAAACAGATCTGTTTCTCTGTACATTCCTCTATTTTTCATTAGTGCCCAATTGGCCAAATTCATTATAAGCAAAATCTGGATGCGAAAGGAAGGATGATAGCTGGAAGGCTAATATTTTCATGCATTGATAACCAGTTTTTTATTGTTCACATCAGGAATGGATTAGTGATATCTTGTATCTCTTTTGATGTCTGTGACAAAAAACTAGTGTAATAATGTGGACTAACAAGTCAGAACAGATCCAAAAAAGTTCCTCCGCAAGGTGTTCTGCAAATTGTTCGTAATGGTGAAGTGGTTAACATTAGCTTGTGATAGGCCAGAGTATAATAAACCTTTGGCCACGCAAAACAACTCCATTGGAAAACCATACAAATACAATGGTAGCAATGAATATCTTCATTGCCAGCATTGCTGCTAGAGTGGGTTTTCAGATAGTCTCTGGCCTGTTTTTGGTTGGACTGTTCCAGCATTTTCTGCCCAAATTGTTCTAGTTGGTGTCTCAATTTTTTTCTCCATCAGCAGCTGCCTAGAAAGCTTAGGGGCCTAGTTTGCTTCTGCTCAGCAGGAGAGGCTGATTTGAAGGAACTGTGTCCACCATCCATGCTATTTTCCTATTCTAGAGGGTCAACCAGGTCATTGATGGAATCACCTGGCAAAGCAACAGGAAAATCTTTAAGAACTGTCAAGAAATCATTCACATCCATCAGCTTAATCCTTCCAGGTTGCTGTGATTTTAAACATGCAGAGAAGGAGACCCCCACCACCACAGCTCCAAGCAATTTATTCCCTTGCTTGGAACTGTGGTGGTGGGGGTCTCCTTCTCTGGATGTTTTCAAAAAGAGGCTGGACAGCTACCTGCTTTTGCTGAAGGTGCTGCACTGAGCAGGGGGTTGGACTAGATGACTCATGAGGACCCGTTCAGTTCTATGAATCTATGACTCTAATGTTACTAGATGCACTTGTTTCTCTTTTTGGTAGCCATGAATTCCTGCAAAATCTGCAAATAGCTGACTTGCTGAAGATGGTCCTCTTACTCTTCCCCTTTTCTCTGTAGCCCCTCTCCGATTAATTCTCCTTCCCTGCCAGTACAGGGGATTTCTTGGGTCACTCTTAATCTATAGACTGGCATTCCTTTTTTTCCCCTTTCCTTTTCTTATTCATCTCCATATCTGTGTGCCAAATTACTAGATGTGATTTTGTAAAAGGTTGATCCTGGCTCGCACATCCTGTTTGTATTTGATTACAGATAGGCCAATTCTGTGACCTTAATTTATCCCAAGTCTTACCCCCTGAGATATCACTGTGGTTTGAATTCTTGCTTTCTGAAGCTAGAAAAGTAGTTATTAAACTGAGGTTATTATGCACATTTTTACAACCTGTGATTAATGTAACAACATAGAGCATTTAAAATATAAATGACATTTATTGCTCTTCTGTAAACTGAATTCCTTCAAACTCCTCTAAACTTTTAAAAACAGAGGACCTTGAATTGATTCTGAACACTTTTCCTGTGATTACGTTATGTGTCTTGTACTTGGTTAAAGGACTGCAGTTGTAGAATTTCACCTGGTTGGTTTAAATGAGGAATTTGTACCTACCATATTTGATTCATTTATCAAAGGTTTGTTAAGTTTTTGCTTGCAGGTGCAATTTTGGATTATCTCCAATAAAATCAAACATTTGATTGCTCTGGTCCAAAAATCAGTCAGGCTGCATAGTTGGAGGGAGTGAGGTAATTATTGTCTTAGAACTCCTAATTGTTGACAAGGAAGGTTAATAAATTCTGTCTGTCAAAAAGATAATTTCTTTTCTTCTTTGAAAGCTATCACTACAGTTAGAATGGCTGACAGCTTAAGTTCCAGTCCCTAAAACATCCTGGCAGCTGAAGCCCCATTAATTCTAATGGTGCATTGTGCCCAGAGATTGCATTGGGGATTTGAACATTTAGTGCTGTTTCATTCCCAAGATTAACTTTTGCAGAAATGAGAAAATAAGGACGTAAATGATGGGTAACCAGATGAAAAGAAAGATAGGGCTCTTGTATCTTCACCAGTAGAACAGACAGCTTTTTTTTTTCACCTAAGTATTACAAGCTCTACCTGCCAGAATCCTCTGTTGTATACAGTTATTAAAAATACAAGTGTCCTGTCATCTGCCACATTTGGTCAACTTAAGTATAAAGACTTGAATCTGTAAGAATTAGATATCCATAGGGAAAAATCCCAGCCTGGCATTCAGAATCTCATCCTTTCTTGTGAATTGTTTCTGTGCGAATTGGGGGGTGGAGTAGGGATGTAGAGGCCCAGTTGCTCAGGCTACCTTTAGCCATAAGAGGCTAGCTTTAATAAAGCAGCATAGTACTCTTAAGAAGTTATTGCATGCCTTCCTGACTTACAGTGACCCTAAGGTAGCTCTCTCATGGGGAGCAAGATTTTTTTGAGGGGCTTCCTCTCTGAGATTGAGAGAGTGAGATTTGCCCAAATTCACCCAGTGGGTTTCTGTGATTGAATGGAAATTTATACTCTGGTCTCCGAGAGTCCTGTTCCAACCCTGAAACAACTTCACCATACTGGCTTTCTTAAAACATAGCTGTCCATATAACTGTTGGAAAGATATGTTGTTGCCAGTAAACTCTTTTTCACTGAAGAACAAGGCAGGCTAAGCGTTCTGATGAAACTGCATTTGCTACTGGAAGAAGGAATCACATCTTCTGACTTCTCTTAGAATCATAGAGTTGGAGGAGACCATACGGGCCATCCAGTCCAGTCCCCTGCCATGCAGGAACCCATATCAAAGCACTCCCAACAGATGGCCATCCAGCCTCTGCTTAAAAACCTCCAAAGAAGGAGACTTCACCACATTCCGAGGCAGCATATTCCACTGCCGGAGGGCTCTGACTGTCAGGAAGTTCTTCCTGAGGTTCAAGTGGAATCTTCTTTCCTGCAGCTTGAATCCATTGCTCCTTGTCCTAGTTTCTGGAGCAGCAGAAAACAAGCCCTCTCCCTCCTCGACATGACATCTCTTCAAATATTTAAACATGGCTATCATGTCTTCTCTTAACCTTCTCTTCTGCAGACTAAGCATACCCAGCTCCCTAAGCCGCTCTTCATAGGACATGGCTTCCAGACCCTTCACCATTTTAGTCGCCCTCCTCTGGACACGTTCCAGCTTGTCGATATCCTTCGTGAATTGCGGTGCCCAGAACTGGACACAGTATTCCAAATGAGGCCTAACCAATGCAGAACAGAGTGGTACCATTACCTCCCTCGATCTAGACACCATACTCCTATTGATGCGACCAAAAATCACATTGGCTTTCTTGGCTGCCTCATCACACTGCTGACTCATGTTCACCTTGTGATCTATCAAGACTCCTAGATCCCTTTCACATGTACTGCTATCCAGCCACACGTCCCGCATCCTATGTTTGTGCATTCCATTTTTTCTGCCTTAGTGTAAGACCTTACATTTCTCTCTGTTGAAATTCATTTTGTTAGCTTTGGGCCATCTCTCCGATCTGTTAAGGTCATTTTGAATTTTGATCCTGTCCTCTGATCCCCTCCCAGTTTGGTGTCATCTGCAAATTTGATCAGCATGCACTCTGTTCCTTCATCCAAGTCATTGATAAAGATGTTGAATAGCCCTGCACCCGGAACAGAACCCTGTGGCACCCCACTAGTCACTTCTCTCCAGGATGAAGAGGAGCCATTGGTGAGCACCCTTTGGGTTCAGTCAGTCAACCAATTACAAATCCACTTAAGAGTAGCATTGTTCAACCCACATTTTACTAGCTCCTTTGCAAGAATATCATGGGGAACTTTGTCCAAGGCCTTACTGAAATCAGGAAATGCTACATCCACAGCATTCCCTTCATCTATTAAGCTCATAACTCTGTCATAAAAAGAGATAAGATTAGTCTGTCATGACTGGTTTTTGAGAAACCCGTCACAGCATTGCTTTCTAAGTAATTACAGATTTTTTAATGATCTGCTCTAGAATCTTTATGGGTATTGATGTCAGGCTGGCGGAGAGATAATTATTTCAGTCCTTTTTGTTTCCCTCTTTGAAGATGGGGACAACATTTGCCCTCCTCCAGTCTGCTGGGACTTCTTCTGTTCTCCAAGAATGTTCAAAGATTATTGCCAATGGTTCTGAAATGACTTCTGCCAGTTCTTTTAATATCCTTGGATGTAGTTCATCCGGCCCTGGAGACTTGAATTTATTTAGGTATCCTATACTACTTGCTCTGTGCTGCATTTCCTCTGCCTCCCCACTTGCTCCCCACCCCCCCAGGTTGAGTACTCTTTTTCCTTTTGGGAGAAAACTGGGGCAAAGAAGGTGCTGAGTAGTTCTGCTTTGTCTCTGCCCCTTGTTAGTACTTGGCCATCTTCTCCATGCAGCAACCCTATCATATCCTTGTTTTTCTTTTTGCTGTGGACATATCTGAAAAGCCCTTTTTGTTGGTTTTAATCGCTCTGGCAAGTCTGAGTTCATTTTGTGCTTTAGCTTTTCTGATTTTTCCCCTACATATCCTGGCTATTTGTTTGAATTCTTCTTTGGTGATTTCCCCATTCTTCTATTTCTTGTACGTGTTTCTTTTAACACTTAGCTCAGTTGAGAGTTCCTTAGTTAACCATTTTGGTTTCTTTAGACACCTCCCATTTTTCCTCCTTAATGGAACAATTTTTTTAAAAAATTTTATTAACAGATTTTGTAAATGGAACAATTTTAAATTGTGCATTCAGTATTTCACTTTTAAGAAACTCCCATCCATCATGAACTCCTTTGTCTTTCCGTATTCTTGATCATGGAATTTCAGCCAGTAATTCCCTAAGTTTACAGAAATCAGCTTTCTTAAAATCTGGAATTCATATCTGGCTACTCTTTGGGCCTTGGCTTCTCCTTCCCACTGAATAACAAATTCCAATAGAGTATGGTCACTCCCACCTAAGGCTTCCACCACTTCCACCCCATTAACAAGGCCATCCCTGTTGGTTAGGATCAGATCTAAAATAGTTGATCTTCTTGTTGCCTGTTCCACCTTCTGGACAAAGAAATGATCTGCAAGGCAAGTGAGGAATTTTTTGACCTTATGTTCTTGGCAGAGTTTGACTGCCAACATATATCAGGATAGTTGAAATCTCCCATTACTATTGTGTCTCTCCTTTTTGAATGTGTGGTCATCTGCTCCAGGAAGGGATCATCCAAATCATCAGTCTGGCTTGGGGGTCTGTAATAGACCCCCACAATGATATCCCTATTTTTTCTTGCTCCCTTAATTCTTACCCACATGCTCTCAACCTGGCTTCCTGGATTTAAGTCGTGGATCTCTTTGGAGGTGTAACATCCTTGACATATAAAGCTACTCCTCCTCCTTTCTTATTTGGTCTATTTCTCCAAAGTAGGTTATACCAATATACTCCAAAGTATACCAATTACTACATTCCAATCATGAGACTCATCCCACCAGGTTTCAATGATTCCTATTATATCATATTTATTTTATTGGATTAAGAGTTCTAGTTTGTTTATCTTGTTTATTTCCCATGCTCTGTCTGTTAGTGTGGAGACATTTAATACCACATGCCCTTCCTGCAAGCCCTTTACTAAAGTTGCTTTTCTTCCCGCTGTTGGTCTCTAATACTACTTGACCTGCTTTTTCTATAACATTTGGGCTGTTCTCTGCCAGCACATCTGAATTCCTGCCCTGAATAATATTGTCTCCCTCCCTGCCAGAACTCATTTTAAAGACCTCCTCTTGTTTTGCTCCTGCTTCTGATGACTTAATTTACTGAAAAATGTGAAAGAAATCAGTATATGTTGGAAACACAACATAAGTAAACTGATGTGTGGAAAGACAGTAAATCATGGCTCGGTCCACGCGAACTTTCAGTGTTACATATCCATGAAAATGGTAACAGTAGAAGAATAGAAGGAAAACAAAATACTGTTAGTGGTATCATGTAGTAAAAAGTATTCAATGCTTTTGGGTGTACGTACGTAATAACTTTATTTTGCTATGTTTAACAAAAATTAAACATGTTTAAAAAGCACTCAATTTATAAATTTGTATTTGTTGTCTAAATAAACCATTTTTTTCATTTAATCTATCTGAAAATGATTTTTATGTGCAGAACAGGCTGAGCAGGGATAATATATTTTATGTTCTCAAAATAACAAAGTGACTTTAGGTCTGTAAATGTTAATGACGTAACAGTTTTTTCAAGGACCCCCCCTCCCCCAGTTTCCATTCCTGCAGGTGTTGGGTCAAGATTTTTTGAAGTGGGGGTGTTACCCTGATTTCTGGGAGTCCCAGGAGGGACACCTAAATGCGCTGTCAATTTTATAAGTTGGGGAAATTAACCAAGAGCACAGCCTAGCAATACGAGAGGCAGGGTAACGTAGCAAGATCTTGAACCTTATGTTTACGGGGTCAGGCCGAGTCAAGGAGCACATAGAAGTTGAAATAATAAATGTTATTTTATTAAAACACAAACAGTATATGCAGCACATTCACACAGATAACTAAAGAAATAAAGGTTGGAGTGGGATAGAGGGATTTTTAGAGGAGTTGTCAGTTTGGGTGATACTTCACCTGTCCTGAAGCCCGGTTGGAAGCAGAGAAGCTGGGGAGCGTGGATCTCAGCATGTGGAGCTGAGGGGAAGGCTCGCTGGACAAAGCGACAGCAAGGCAGGATGGAAGCCAAAAGCGATCCAAGGAAGCACTCAAAGTGGGGGGTTTTTATAAGGAGAATTGTGACCGCAGGCTAGTTTGGACTTGGGGAAAACAATGAGTTTGGGGCTGGAGACAAAGCCTCTGAAAGGTCATAATTTGAATGGTTGAGTTATAGCCAAATTGTCAGTAGGGTAGCCAGTATGCAAACACGGAGTGCTTGAGCGTTGTATAGCTCGATCGTCAAGCTGCCAGCGCGGGGCAGAGGATCTTTTGAAAGTTGTGTGCATACTTGATAAAGGTACTTCCCTTGAGGTCTCCTAAAGCTGCGAGCCGGCTATTTCTGGCCTGCCTGTATTGTGTTGGAATATTACGGCGATTATCAACCGAGCCTGTGTACGTGCTTGTCCGGGGGCCTCGCAAGCACGTGGAGGAGATTGGGTATGTGAGGCCGAATTATTGATATCAAGAGATATCTTTATATCCCCCAAGCTCGGGCTAGCCAGGGCAGTAACAGGGGCTTCAAAATTTCCCAGAATGTTACATCTCCATATTATGGAAGCATGCTTATGGAAGTATGCATTCATGTGGCAACTTCACATGTCAGAAACACAGTGTATATGACTATATATACAAGCCTTCCTTCTCCCCTCCAGAGCTCCCCCCACTATTCCTTTGCATGTGGCCCTGGCATGCAAAAGGCAAGGAAATGGGAGGGGGATCACGGAAGGGAGTTATTTGCGATTTTTCCACTTTTGTGACAGTTCCACACCATGAACCCTCTTGAAAGTGGAGGGGCCACTGTAGTGCAGCTGTCTAAAATAGACAGGAAACTTAACATCATTGATTACAGGGGACTTTTAGAAGGAAGATTCACATTCAGATTATGCTATTGCATTGTCAATGATATTTTATCACTTTCTTCACATTCACAAAGGTTCACACTGAAATTCTGATTAAACTACAAGATTAACACTATAATTCTGCTCCAGAATTTACTCCCTCTAGGGGAAGTAGAGAACCTAAAATAATATATACACGCCAGATTACACAGTAAACCTGTGTCTCCTCTATTTTTTAAAAATGCACAATGCATACGTGCTGTTATTTTTGGTAACCTCTTAGTGTACAGTTAATGCTTTGAAACTGAATATACGTACACATTCTTGAGATGCTAATGAGAAAAATCCGTTTACTGTAAGTTAGTATCTGAGATATATAGCCTTATAAACAAGGATACTTTTTGTATCATAGGAGATTTAATTTAGAAATCTAGGGATTGAGTAAAAGACTTTCTTTAGTGATCTTAACTGAATATTTCAAAGCATAACGAGAGCACATGCTTCAGCTAGATTGAGAATACAAACAGAATGATCAAGGAGTTTTATGTTAATCTAGAGGAAAATACAGTAAAGAGAAAACAGGTGCATCTTGAAGTGCTTATTGGAACAAATTTTAATTTCCTTACTATCAGAAATATGAAAATGCTTTATAGTATATCCAGACTGCATGTGTGTGTATATACAATCATGATCAATTAGATTTTAGAGGCCATAAGCCTATGTAGAATAGATTGTTTCTATGACAGACTGTTAATGGAGATTTCCATCTCTTTGTTACCCATTCACGGGCAGTAGAGAAGATGAAATGTTTTGTTCTGTTTTAATCATTTGGTTCATTGTGTACTGGTAAGTTTCAGTGGCATACATTGGTTTCAGTAGGTGTCTTACTGTATTAATTATTGCAGTTGTGTGTATTTTTTCTTGGATAAAAAACCTGTCTGGAACCTGCTTCTTGGGCAGGACAATTGAGAGTAAGGGGAACGTGCATTCATGCTAGGGGAAATGACAGTCACAGATTCTGCTGAGGTCGTGCTAGGCCTGGCAGAAGGTAAAGAGTAGGCTTTATTGGACATAAACCCTCTTACTTCTGGGTTGTTTGCAGGAACAGGAGGATTTGGGATCCTGCAAATACAAAGCCTCCCTGAAATGGGCCCTGCTTATTAGCATCACAGGAGGAGCCAACAGCAGTGGAGGTTTCTGTACCCAAAAGGAGGAGACTAGAAAGCCTTGGAACTTCTTCGCCACCCCCAGACCATTCTTCGTGGAAGGGGAGATTTGTGTTGTGCTGTGCCCCTAGAAATCTTGTGATTTCAGCCTTTGGCTGAAAATCTGCCCCCATTTCCGTGGCAGTTTTCTCCAGTGACCTCCATGGAGATGTATTTTAGAGGGGATGTACTCTTATGCCATCATTCCATTTGCTAGCAACCAGTAAACTGCGGCTGAATGAAAGTGTTAAACTGAAAAGTATAAACCATAAACTGACCACTCTTTTTGCTCTGGTTTTCTTCATACTTTAAATATTAGACATGACCTTTTGGAATCTTATTGTCAGCCATTAATTCTTTTAAGTGCGAGAACTCTAAATTACAAACCAAATGCTTCAGTTATCTTTATTAGTAATATATTGTGGCTGTCCCCAGGCAATCCTGAGTCTCTTTATCCAGAAGGAAGCTGCTGTGAACAATGAGTAAAGCTTACTCTCTGATAAGGGTTTTTAGTCTTTCATTTTAAGAAAGTTAAATAGTACAACATCACTTAGTGTTCTTACTGCACTCCTTACCATGCAGTCTCATTGCAGAACTCTTTACAGCTTCCATCTCCATGAAAGGATTTTGAGGTGTCCCTTCTGTTTCTTGTGAAAACAATTGTTATGGTGCCTGATGCAATTTGTTTATCCTATAATTGTATACAATACAATACAATACAATATAATATAATATAATATAATATAATATAATATAATATAATATAATTGTTTACCATATATTATAATGTGGAGATTAGCCAAGCTGAAGAGAGGTAAAATTGATTCTAGAAATATCGCAGTAAGTTAGATCTGGTGATGTTCATAGTCTTGGATACTTGAAAAGCTGTAGTTCACATCTCAATTTATGCAGACATAGTAGAAAAAAAATTTTAAATCTTTTTATGATAGCTGATTGTTGGAGGGTGATACATATATTCAGTCTGTGAAAACTGATTACTGTGTAATTCCTACCAGGGGCTATTTTACTGTGTGCCATAAGACTGTGCATACATAAATAATACTAAAGTTTAAACAGTCGTATATGCTGTGCAATAAGCATATCTACTCAGAAGTAAGTTCTGTTATGTTTAATGGGACTTACAGCCTGGTAAATGAGTCAGGGTTGTAGCCGTAGCCTTTTAATCTAATCTACATACAGTCCAGTGGAAATTGGATAGAAGATTTGGAATTCATGGGTCAACCTGGCAGGCCTAATTATTGCCAGACTGCATCATGAAAGTGTTTCATGTACTGACATGGACCTCCACATACTTCTATGCAAAGTGTTATAGAATGGATGTGACAGACCATATAGTCAAACAGAAGATGTTAAAAATGGGTTTCCAATTAAACCTTGAAGGTGATGCATTTCTTTGTGAAGTATTTGCTTATGCATTTGGCTAAACTTAAGTGTGAAGTAGTCATTAGGTGCTCTTTAATTTTGGACCTTCGTATACCAGTGACTGAACTATAAGTTTCCTTGTTGGGATGTGCAGTTTTATAAGATTATAAGATTCTCTTTAAGCTACAGATAAAAAAAAACCTGTGGCTGAGGGCTAGCAGTGCAGGGTTGTTAGATAGTAGCATATAGAATGAGTGCCATGGCATAAGAGACTATGCAGAGCTGTTTTCTGGGGGTTCGGCAAGGGAACTGTTGAATCTGTGTGTTCCTTAGCCTATCAGTGGTGATATCACACAGGAAGTGTCCGTCAGTATTGGTCTGCAGAGGATATAGTACTGGTGAACTGCTTGCCTGTGATGCATTTTTGTAGGCAGCTTAGCTGTTCAAAATCCAAATGGTTTGTTCTTTTTATTTTTATGGATGCTTTATTCATTGGATGTTTGACTTCATCTCCCCCCCATCAAGATTTGGCAGGAGGCTTGTGGCTTCTGTCCCTGTGGATATGCACTGATATCAATGTGTATCCCTTCCTCACATGGCATGGACTATATTTATTTGTGTTTTATGTTTTATTTGTATTTTATTTTATAAAAGGTTGCATATGCTCTTCAACAAAAAATGGTTTTCAGAACAGTTTGTAATCATAAAATAGGATTTATAGGTAGATCACACTGACTTTATGGTAAATCTAGAATGCTTTGTGCCTTCAGTAATAGTCTGTCATCTGCCTCCTTTATTGGTCCCTCTAAGAAGTGGTGGCATGAGGCAGTTTTCTGCGGCAGACATTTTTGATCTCTCCCTGGCCTAGCTTTTCCGATAAGAGATTATGTTCTTATAGGGTTTTACTCACTGTTCATCACGCCTTGCTGGAGTGTGCACAATCCTTAGTTTGCATATACAGTTCTCTATTCCAAATGTGTCTTTAGTTCTTTGTGACAGTGTTGATCTACAGAGCCTCATTTGGGTTCCTGAGCTCTGTTGCCTGGCTGCAGTCTTCTTAAGCCTGATTGGGAACATTTGTCCACATGCCTGACAAAAGGAATATGTGGCATGGTGTGCGCTAGCTGTTGCTATCCAGTAAACTTCAATATATCTACTTACTTGGAGTAAATATCTCTAGGGAAGAAAATCAAACAAGGATGTTTTTGAGTCTGTGGGAACAGTAACAAATATGAAGATAGTAGAATGACTAATATGGGTCTGGATATTGCAGACAAAATTTGTTCTCTTTTTTGGGCTGGCAGAACTTTCGGCAGATTTCTGTAGTTGTAACAATAACAACTACTACAAAAATTAGTTTTGGTTTGAATCTTTTAATGTCTGAAATCACTTTTATTCACATGAATAGTGAACAGAACTTCAGAATGTGGCCGTAATAATTTAACTAGAGTAATGGAAAATGGATTAGATGTTTTCATTTCTTTTACTTGAACAATCGGAGATACTCTATCAACAGTGAATTAATGTGTGCTTGATGGTAGAGATGGGAAATCATTTTTGGTGTTATTTTGTTTTGTAACTGGTATTTTCTTAACATAATGTCAGTGTTTTTCTTACATGAACATGTGTTCAGTCTCTCACATACACAATATAGAATTATATCTAAGAAAATGAAAAAGTTATTCAATACTGAGCCACATACAGACATCTTTGCTTCCATTTAAGGGTTAAAAAATTAAATTGAGCTGATTGAATTTGCAGAATTGTAAAGGTTTTTTTAAATTCCATTTTTTAAAAGGAACTGATTGATGGTTTATCTTATTACCAGAGATTAACCTGCTGATATACATTTCCCTAGAAGTTTTATAGTTAGCAACAAAAGGAAAGCATAGTTGTGTTTTGGCATGTAGTACATCATTGAAGGAATCATTCATAAAGTGCTGTGCATCAACAGAGAACAAGATTATTGATTAAAAGGTGATGTCAGAGTCACAGATGTTCTGCTTGAGCACATTCATATAATATATATCTTCTGCCCAATGAGTGTGCTCTCTTGACTCCACTACTTTTCACATGACCTCTCATTTTGGGTTTGAACATTTCTCCATTACTGGCATAGTGTGATCAGCCCAATACAACAGTAACAGAAGTTATAAAAATTTTAAAGAGAAAATAAGTTTTTGAGTGCCCTCATCCCTTAGCATCCATGAAATTTGGAGGAAACAGGCTTTGCTTTCAAACATGAATGAACTTTACTGCTGTAAAACTTGTAGAATTTAGTTGATTATCTCTGAGATCTTACATTAAGCATGAGCATAAATCTCCTCATGTGGAATTACACATTAATTCTATTAATGTGCCCCTTATGGTGAATGGCAATGTTGCTCAACGGTATATGCAACTAAATATACTACGGAAAGAGTATTGCTGGCAATTTTGGCAGAAGTAGATGGACATTCCTTGGCCCAGTATGTGCTTCCTTGTGCATAATGAGTCTTCATGCACAACCTTGCACTGAATGCAGACATTGTATATGAGACCATGATGTCCAGCTGCTTGTGTGGGAGAATGTAAACCTGTGCAAGTAACTTAACTTACAGCCATTGTCTGGGTATGGATTTTGGGTTTTACTTTAAAGGTGCAATCCTGAATGCACCTACTAGTGACATTAAACGTAGGGGCTTAATGTCTGAGTACTCATTCAATGAATTCAAAGAAACATAGTCCAACAGAAGGTACAGGCTTCTTGGAATTTCAGCAGTCTTTGGTTTGAATCAAAATAATCTATCTTACCTTCTCCCCACTGAAGCCTCTTGAACTCTTCTCCAGACTATGTACCTGACCACTGTTGGCATGGTGTGGACTGCAGCCAGGAGTGCTGATTAGCACCTTCCATGTTTTTACCATGGTGCTAATATGGTCCTAGCACTCAGAGATAGGGAGTTAACTATATGCAGTGAAAGACACAGTATTCATCAGCTAGGTCTTCTGCAAAACTACCTGTCCTTGTCTTAACATCATGATCATTTCCTCATCATAAGCCTTATATCCACTCGTGTCACGCCACACTGTTGCCATTAATTTGCTATCTGTATTTTACCGAAACTGAAATAAGGTGCAGAATGAAGAATCTAGCTAGAGATTTTTAGTGGCACGTAAGCCTGCCATGCAATTTTGATATTTAACAGCTTACCTATAGAGAAGCAGAAATAGCAGATGGAGTGGTGAGTTGAGAATGGGTGGGGAGATCATAGCTGAACAATGGGTGGACAACTATCCTCACAGTATTTACATGATATGTACATATATTTATATCTTAATAATTAAGTTTGAGTACAGAGGTGGAGAAGTTTGGAGCACAGGATGTGTACCTCAGAATCTACCTTCAGAGGCTTTACTGAACTATCTAGCTGTGGCTCAGTCCAATACCTTTTTTCTCCACAGATACCTGAAGGAATTTCGCACAGAACAGTGTCCTCTGTTTGTGCAACACAAGTGTACTCAGCATAGGCCCTACACTTGCTTCCACTGGCACTTTGTCAACCAACGTCGTCGCCGGTCTATCCGCCGTCGGGATGGCACCTTTAACTACAGCCCTGACATTTACTGCACCAAATATGATGAGACCACAGGGATCTGTCCAGAAGGAGATGAGTAAGTTACTGAGGGCTGCATCTTACTTGACCACATGGAGTTTCCAGCCTGCACTTGCAGAGAGGAGAGAATTCAACAAACCATCTTTTAAAAATCATGCAGAAGAAGCTGTGAAGAAATGTGGAAAAACTACAGTAGGAACTTGAACAAAATATTAATTACGATGCCACCATTCCTATATTTATCTCTCCCCACCCCTTCTGTAATTCAACGTTTTGTGCTCTGGAGTAATCCTAGAGAAATTAGTGGAGTTTATTTTAAAATAAATGGCTTGAGGATTCTATCCTCACTTTGTTTTACAAATGGAATTATTTTCAAAAGGTAAAAGTTTTGAATTTCACCAGCCTGAGGATTATGTTAAACTAAAAAGAATTTCACTTTGGAATGATGTTTCAAGCTTTTGAGTTTCTACGAGCTTTCTCTCCCCCCGCTTTCCTTTTAGGTGTCCATTCCTACATAGAACTACTGGTGATACAGAACGGCGATATCACCTGCGCTACTACAAAACTGGAATCTGCATCCATGAGACAGACTCAAAAGGAAACTGCACCAAGAATGGCCTCCACTGTGCTTTTGCTCATGGACCCCATGACCTCCGCTCCCCAGTTTATGATATCAGGTTAGTAGAAGATAAAACTCCTTGTCTATAGAAGCTAACTTACAGAGCCTAAATAGAACAAATCGGCATACAAAATGCTAGTGAATATGTAGTGTTTTAACATCCAAAAGGATTATTTGTCTTCTCTCCTCTCTGCATCCTCTAGTGGAAAAGGAATCTGTCTGATACTGTCTTTTAAGGATGTTTTTTGTGCCCTTTTAAGCTGACTTTGTAAGGCAGTTACCTTTGGACAAAGAACCATGTGAAAGTTGTTACTGTGAGTGGATTTAGTATAATTCCAGTGATCTTGTCACAAGACTTTCATGAAGTCTCCAGTACTGTGCTCACCAGATGGCTAGACAGATACTGAACCTATTTCCCAGGTTTTCTGTCTTGCATATCCATACCACCAGATGACTATGAATAATCACCTTTCAGGTTTTCTAAAAAATAGGAATTGTGTGACTTTTTCCTTGCTTTCTCAGAACTGGATTATTAGAGGTAATATAAGTAACCTGAAATCTTTGGAAGTTAAGACTAAACTCTGAAAGTTAAAACCAACATCCTCATTTGACAACAGATGCTGCTCTAGAAACCTGATTGCCACCAAGCATCTGTGAAACAACAAGGAGAGGATATGATTTGTAAAGGAGATGCTTTACATGAGGAAGAGGGACTTGACATTTTCCCTGTGGGAGCCTCCATGCCCACTAATTTTTCTTCCACATAACAGCAACCATTCATTTGAAACCCATGACTGGATTAAGGATAACAGAGAGAAAGTGGCAGCGGGGGAAAGGCTAAGTATCCTTTTGCTTGTAGCCTGCACCCTTCCCCCTGCTGCTGTGCAACTGTTTGGCAGAGACAGATTGTCAGGTGTGAGTGCCACTGAATGTGTACTCAGCCTTTTCTGGGCTTCTAGTTAATATAAGTACTTCACAGTTTAAAAAAAATCTGCTCTTCTTTTCATTAAATACATGAGACAGCACATTTACAGAGATGAGGACATTAGAATGGAACTGTTGTTTACAGTAGCTCTTTAAGACTTAAATTGGAAGTGTAAGAAAGGAATTAAGTATTCTTTGTATTTGTTGATGAAATGTGTGTATCTAGTGAAGAGCAAACCTTTTTTTTAGAAAAAAATGGGGATACTTGAAGCAAACCGGTTCTGTTGGGTGGGAAGAGGAGTAGTATGAGTTCTAGCAACTGTGTTCTGTAGGGGAGCACAACAGTTGAAATCACTTTGGATCTTACCCCTTTCACAGAGCACTGTGTCCCTGTGTGCAAATGGACATGTATGTTGAAATAGGAATTGATGGAGCAACAGTGGAAAATGAGATGACTAAATACATATTGACTAAGCAAATAGTGTATTTCATAGAGTTTGTCACCAGTGTGGTGGGAGGGCAGGGTTCTCATTTGAATCTTGAATCTCTAAAAGAATGCTTGTCAATTTTTTTTTAAATGTGTGGGTATTCCTGCAGTTGTGGCAATTCCTATCTGGTAGACACATCTCTTTATCTGAATCTTCTCTGTCTGCCTATTGTTCATATAACTCTGTTCCCTAAGGGAGCTTCAGGCCATGGAAGCTTTGCAGAATGGTCAGACTACATCAGAGGGTGGCATAGAGGGTCAGTCTGCAGTTGCCGCTAGCCATGCTATGATAGAGAAAATACTGAGTGAAGAGCCAAGGTGGCAAGGTGAGTTATTTAGGATCTTACACTGGGGTGTCCATTGTTTTTGGACTGCCCATTACTCTTTTCTCAGGGGTCTTCATCTAGGAAGCAATATGCCTGTCTTTTTGCATTAACCAGTCACATCTGTCTTCACAGACACAACATATGTTTTGGGAAACTACAAAACAGAACAATGTAAGAAGCCCCCACGTCTCTGTCGCCAGGGTTATGCCTGCCCTTACTATCATAATAGCAAAGATAGAAGACGAAGTCCTAGGAAACACAAGTACAGGTAGAGTGCTTAAGGTCTTGCAGTTAGACCTGACATAGGATCAAAGGCTTTGAATTTTCTTCTTTTGGGCAGTAGCTTTAATTTAAATCCAGGGTAGTAGGAGGTTGTATTGCAAACCAGCTGTTTATTAGATGGATCAAATCTGCCAAGGATCCTGCCCTAGGTTATGCTTGGGATGACTGCTTTTCAAGTCTGTTGAACCCTATAATGTATGTTTAATATGATGACTTCTTTTTGTCAAGACATAAATGAAATAATCTGCATGGTAAAATAAGCTACAGTGTGATTATGTGGCCCTCTTTGTTACAAGTTGAGCTCCACCAGTGTCATCTTCTCTTCTAGTTTGTAGTTCTTGAACTGCTAGTCCAGGAGAGAACATCCTTTGAAATTAAATTCTGAGGATAGTTCATTACCTGGGTTTTAGCTGACTCTGACTTAATGGCAACCCTCTCATAGGACTTTCTTTGCAAGATTTATTCAGAGGAGATTTGCCCTTGCTTTCCTCTCAGAGGAAGGCTGAGAGAGTGTGATGTGTCCAAGGTCAGCTGGATTTGAATCTTCATCTTCTGAAGTCTTAGTCCACCAGTACACCATGCTGGCTCAGTTGTTGTTACTGAGATGATATTATGTTATCATAGTTTTCAGGGTGGAAAACACTTGCTTACATATAAAAACTGTACTGGATGTAGAAACTTACTACTTCAGAGGGAAATCTCAGTAAGATTACACCTCTATAAGAAGTAAGTTTCAAGGAAACTCTTATGCTTCCTATTTAAGCTGTATGCTGATTAGCTGTGATTTTTCATCATGTCTTCTGCTTCTGTGGCTGTGAGTTTTCATCTTTGGAGGTAATGAAGAAAATATGCTCTGTTCTGGGGAATTATTCAGATTCCCCCCTCCCCCCCTTTTGAGCATTTTAGGGCTCAGCTGTAACTCAACTATATCCTTGAAATCTACTAGTTCAGTGTGAGCTGAAATCATTTGTACATAATCTTGAATAGTGTAATAAAATCTTTCTCATCCTTGGGGAAGGCCATATAGCGGATGGTAAAAGTAATAGAAGATAAAGAATTTAACAGCAATACTTTTGGGAAATGGTAGATATTGAGTCCCTTTCCAGGAGAAGGTCTACTTGATGTTACCAAGTCAGACTCAGTCTTCTGATCCTGATGTCTTGTTGTTTGTGCAGATCTTCCCCATGTCCTAGTGTGAAACATGGAGATGAATGGGGAGATCCCAGTAAGTGTGACAATGGAGATGCATGCCAATACTGTCACACCCGGACAGAACAGCAATTTCACCCAGAGGTAAGAGTTAGCATTCTTTCTTGCTGGACACCTGACTAGACAAGTGGAGGAATACTGGGATATACGGGAGCTAACAGGCTGTGCTACTTCTCATACTGCAAGGGAAACAGGATCAGAGTGCTGAAATTGCCTGAGATAATGAGCTTTCAGCAAATTCTTGTTTGGGGGAAAGGGTGCTCCCCCGACTCAAACAGCCTTCAGTGAATTGGGAACATGGCATAATTGTCCCTGTATCTTCTAGAGCAGTGCTTCCCAGGCTATCTGATGTTTTCCAGTGTGCCAGGGACTGGCACTAAATTTTTGTCCATTGGGGGTAGAAGTTTTCCTTTCTCTCTTGAAACTTTCCAGGGACTGACAGGCAATGGCTTGTGAACCATACCAGTCTAGGGACCATGACTTTGAGCTGCACTGCTGTAGAGGGTGTGAGTGGCCATTTTATGTCAAAGGAAAAAAATGGATGGGCTCATAGGGACAGCGTTCTGAGGTCATGTGTAGGGCATTTATGGCTCTGGAAGTTGCCCACCTTTGCTATGTGCACTTTTCTGAACTTACTTTTGAGTGGACAGGATCAGGCTTGTGCTGTGTGTCTAATTGCATGTTATATGTTGACAGGTATGTTTCCATGGTAATAATGTCAAATCAGGTTTTGGAACTGACTCATAGACAAAGATCCTATTTAGAACTGACAGAGTATAAAACTCCACTTAATACCTATATGGAAGCCTGGACAAATAGTGAGTGCCAGCCATGTGACGTCATGACAAAGCTCTCCCTCTTGTAACCCGTCAAATAGTGTTTTGGGATCTAGCCACAGCACACAGCTGCAGAAACTACTACTACTACCACCACTAACATCCCACCTTTCTCCCTACATTGGGGCTCATTGTTCAAGGAGGTACTGTATACTTTCTTGCTCAATGTCCAAGAAAGTACTTACACTTGCATAACCCACTTTTAAATCAACATAATTCATCAGGAGGTTTCTGGCTCCACAGCTAAAGCGTAACTGGAGGGACATCACATGGTGGATTTCCTGATATAGTTCTCTGTCTCGTTAAAAACCTGTAACAGGTAAGTAAATCTGATGAATTCTCTCTTGATACAGTCTGCTTTTTGTGTTGTTTTTCCAGATCTACAAATCAACAAAATGTAATGACATGCAACAGTCTGGCAGCTGTCCCCGAGGACCTTTCTGTGCCTTTGCACATGTAGAACGTATGTAGACTTTTCTTTATCTAACAGTAAAATTTCAGCTGTTGGTTTAGAACAGAGGTGTTGGATTTGTAGTTTAATGTGAGCTTATCTAATGTGCACTTCCCAGACCACTTCCTGAACCAAAGCACACTAATCTTGCAGTGTTTGCCCTTCTCTGAATTTCAGCAGTAAAAAAGTACAAAAATGCATATTTTGTTTGACACACACAGATGTGTGCATTAGTGAAAACAGCATACCAAATGAGCACAAGACTGAAAAACTAAGCAGTGGACTGAAACTGAAATGGACAGATTCACATGCTCCTCATTCAGAGTGACGTTTGGTTGTTGTATCAAGCAAAAATCAAAGACAAAACAAAACAAATAACCTTTGCCTTCTACTCGCCCACTCCAAGTCACGTGAAAGCATTCAAGTTAAGTTCTAGTAAATTTTATTTTACGTAATGTATCCATAACTTTTAACGGATTCTTTAGGCATCAAATGGTGTTAAGTGCTGAATTTACTTTGTGAAAGCAGAAGTGACATCCAGTGGCTAGTTAAGGAATTGTCAGTGTTTTGGACATTTTGGAGATAAAGATGCTCATCTTAGGCCAATTTGGATGCCATTGTTCTTAATTAAGACCTTTTCACACTACAAAATTATAGTGGTATCATTCCACTTGAACTGCCACGGCAATTTCCTATAGAAGGGTAAGATATTCAGAATTCTCAGCCAGAGAGCTTCTCTGGTACTCTTAACCAAATTGTAAATGCCAGGATTTTTCAGGACGCAGCTGTGGCTGTTAAAGTGGAATCATAGTGCTGCAACTGTATAGTATGAAAATATCCAGCATCAGAGATGAAGAACCCTGGTGTGCTATCTAGACATATTGTTATGGATACCTTTCACTTTGCGTGACCTAATGGCAAGAATAAACTGATAGGAGCACTGAGATAATACTTCGTCCTTGCCAATTTTGGCTTGTTAAATCAGGGTATTCATTCCCTCCTCGAGGTATGGTGAGGTCTCCTCAACTTAAGTGATAAGGCCTTAATTTAAGTAATTGGATTTAGATCTTTTGTTTCAGCTGCCCTATCACGCAGGATCTCATTTGCTGGACAGGATGATAGATGAGTTACACAGTGAATGGTCAGGAAGAGTCCACATCTCCTGGAATGGCTTTGGGTACTATCAGTCCTGCTATCTTATCTGGGTTAGGTTTCCAGGCTTGTGATTACAGTGGTTCAGACCCATGCTGGAAGAGCAGTGTGCTGCTGTTTCATTCAGTAGCTATTAGTAAGTGGCATGTTGCAAGGTTCAAATTTGCTCTTCTTGTTTTTTAACATTTACATGTAGCTAGAGATGTGAAGCTTAGGAAAAAAAACTAGAAACATTTTTCAAAAAACATGTTTTTCCTTTTTTTTTCCTGGAGCCATTTTTTTCCAGTAAAATTGAGACATGAGTTATGGGATATTTTCTTTTAGAATAATGAATAAAATATTTAAGCTAATGTGTTCTTGTATATACTTACCTCCATTATATCTACAAACTATGCAACAGAATAGACTTTAGGTAAGACTGCGTACAGTGTCTCACATCATTGCAGTTCTGGTCTTGGTTTCCTTTTCTAGTTCTTTTTAGGAATGAATGCTTTATGTCTGCTTGGCACTGTGGTGGACTAGAGGTGACAAATAAATTGTCCTTGTTTTGTTAATGTTGATTGTTTCTTTTGATTTTCTTGCTCCTCATAAACTGGCAAACCAAAGAATTTGCCTGCTCCTCATAAATAGGCAAACCAAAGAATTTCCTTATAGTTTAAGTGTCTCTTACAGTTGACGACCTTGTAGCAAACAAATTTGCAACAAACAAATTTTAAAAAGTAAATTCAACTTGTAATTATTTTTTAAAGTAAACTATAATTTTAATATATTAAAAAATGAAAATTTTATGCTGGACCAGGTTATTGCATCTCCACATGTAACCTCTTGAGTGGTACATCTGAGAGGTACAGGCTGATGTGTCATCAGTGTGCAAACAGTACTCAATTCTTTCCACACATCGCAGGAGGGATGTGGAACTCCTGGTCCAATGTCCAAAAGTGATTTTTGGGTGAATGTGAGTGAAGATGCGGGTTCTTAATCAAGGCAAGATAGCAGTACTGTGGATCAGGAAACCAACTGCTCTGGAATAGGTCACCATCTGGCAGTAACTTTTAGTAAAGTGATAAAAACACATGTGTTTTGTCTGGTCCTTTCCCAGTGTATAGCAGGAATAGGAATCATGCAGCCCATCAGATGCTGCTGGGCTGAATCTCCCAGCAGCACTAGTCAGCATTGCCCAGGATGAGAAATACTGGGGGTTGGAATTCAGCAACATCTGAATATCTTTACAATTATCACCTCTGTTTTTTAGGTTTGTTCTCAGGTTTTAGCTTGCAGTTAGGTTTTAGTTTTTATTGTCATTGTAAACTGTATTAGTTTTGCCATCTCGTTATGCAATAGGATTTTATTGGGTAGACTACATGCTGTCTTTGGCCTCAAGGACAGGCTAGAAATATTTTAAAGAAATATACAAACCATTTTCACTACGTGAATTGTCATATTATTTCCTATCACTGGCAGTGAGTTTTTCTGTGATTTTTTCCATTTTTCCACCCATCCTCAATTTAGTATTATCCCTCTGACACTACATGGGCATTCAGAACTCACACCTAATTGATTCTGTCAATGGTTTCTTTCCAAAAGGATTGGTGGGTAAACAGAACTCACAGTTTTGAAGAGTGGGGGAGTGCATGTAACAGGAGGGGGAGGACTGTTCCCTTGCTCCAGGGCTTTCTAGAAGCATCTTGTTCACCTTTGCTGGAGAGACAGGATGCTGAATTTGTTGGAGCTTTGGTCTGATCCAGCAGTGTTTTTCTTTGTAAGCCAGTGGTTTACATATCCTCCAGATGTTTTGAACTTCATCTCCCAGAATCCTTCACCAGTAGCCATTCTGTTAGGTTTGTGGGAGCTGAAGTCCAAAGCATCTGGAGGGCCAAAGGTTGAGAATAAACAATTTAGATATTGCGCATGTGTAGTTAGAAGTAAATTCATTTAAATTACATGCTTATATCTGAATGTGAATATGCTTTAGAAACAGAGCAGTAGTTAATCTTCATGGAAATCCTGATTAAAGTAAATCTTATGCGTGAATAATTCTCTATGCCATTCTTTATGAATATTCTTACAGAAAAAACCAAGAGAAGTTGAGTAGACTCTCAGCTGGTCCTATGATGATTTCTTTTGACATCTGTGCTGCTTTGTAGATGACTGTAAATGGGAGATATGCAGCACAGAGCTGCCTGTTCTAGATCTGTGCAGCTCCTACTTTTACCCAGACTGTGCAATTCGTTTCCGTTTGTCTACATACCTAATTTTTTTATTTTCTTTTTTTGTATTGTTTACAGAACCTCCACTTAGTGAAGAGTTACAGCCAACGTCAGCTGTTTCTAGCCCAACGCAAGCTGGCCCTGTAATGTATATGCCCTCTGCAGCAGGCGATTCTGTTCCTGTCAGCCCTTCTAGTCCACAAGCTCCTGACCTTAGCAATGTACGTACAGCTGTTTCAAAGGTCTTGATCGGCACACTTTGCAGATCTACAATACAGACCTCTCTAAATACAGATATTTTCTAGAACCCTCTACCCCAAAGGCTTTGGTTTAGGTGACCCCTGTGTGTGTTTTAGCATAAAGGGATTGGAGGAGAGTAGAGTAGGAAGCAGGTTTCCATCTGCTCTCTCAGATTTTGAAGGAGTATAATGGCCAGAGCTTAAGTGGCAACTGCAACTTTCAAACTGGATTAGACAAGCTGAGCTGCTATAAGTCGACTTGAAGTCATTTCTGAACCACCATATGGAGAGGCCTAAGACTTTTTTCTTAGAATTTAAAACTGCTGGAACACTTCTTTTCTTACAATCTGTCTCATTTGGGAAGTACTCTTTAGTGAAGCTCTTGCAAATTCTTGCAATGCCTGCCTTTTCTTTACTCCTTCTGAGATAAGGTACTCTAAGCACAACAGGAAAGGTGCAGTCTCTACCATGGTTGTGGCATTCTGTTGTTCTAGGTTTAATCTGAAATGCTTGTTTGTAAATAGCGATAATGTAACTACTCACCAATAAATCTTCATTGATTGTATGCAGTTATGTGTTTGTAACATTTGACTTGCTATCTTGCCTTCTGTTTTTGTATTTGTGCTAGCAGCGAGCTCTAATTGTTCCTCAGAAGGTTTACATATTTCTAGTGAATTATATAAAAATATATTTTAAAAGCAGACTTACTGCTACCTAGTGTAAAACTCAAACTTTCACCTTTTATTTTTTCAGTAAGTACATTATAATTTTTCATGAACCCTCCCTTCCTGCCCCATACTGAAATACATGTTTATCTGCTGTTTCACCACTCTGATGGACTCTATATGTAGCCTGCATCAGAATTAAATTAATGAGTATTAAATATGATTGATTAAAAATAAACACACTGTTGAAATAAATAACCCATCTCATATAGCTTTGTGTTTTATCGTTGCATTGTAGGTATGGAATAAACCAGGAACTCTCCCAACTAGCCCCACATCCACTACAGTAAGTATCTTCTCTCACTGCAGAGCAGGTGAAGGTATTATATACATGGTGTTGATTGACATTCCTGTAGCTTTCTGCCATCAATCAACCTTACTTAATTCAAGTGAGTCATATTTCAAACTGTTGTAACTAGAGAAGTGAAGATTCTGGGGAAAAACTGGAAAAATTCAGAAAAAAACTAATCTTTTTCTCAAGGTTGATTTTTTCCAGAAAAACTGCAAATTAAAAAAAGTTGAAATAAATTGGGTTATGGAATATTTTCTTCTAGAATGATGAATAAAATATTTAACACAAGGTATTCATGTATTTACTCACCTAAAATTATTTCTGAAAACTATGTAACTGTACAGAATTGGATTATTACAATTTCTTGTCCTTGTTGCCTGTTCTAAGTTCTTTATTTCTGTTTGACACTATGTAGAGAAATAGAGGAGACAGGCTTTTTTCTGTTTTACTAATCTTGAGGGTTCTTTCTTTTTTTGGAGGTGGGGCTGTTTCTACTAAACTGGCAAAACTGGAAGTTCCTTACAATTCAGGATCTTCTACCTCTGTTTGTAACCACAACAACAAAAATAATTAAAAAAGGAAAATTAATTGGTCTGAATAAACTATACTTTTAATATACCAAACAAGTGTGAAACAAAAATGTACGTATGTTCATAAAGTAACAAAATAGCTTCCAGTTTGTAAAGAGTGTTAATATCTAATTCGTCAGTTTTTCTGAAACTTTCTGGTTTTACTGAAAAAAAACTTTCTTTTCAGGGTTTCAGAATTTCTTGTAGCTGATGTTCTGTGTGCCTCAGTTATACCCACACAGAGTGTGGTCTTGGGCTCAGAGTTTAGTTTCATAAGATTTGAACTTTCACTTTTTTAAATGAAAAAAATGCCTTTTTGATTGCAAGTATATGCAGAAGTGCATTGTAGGCGCAGATTTCCTGATTGGTAAACAAAGCTGCTCTTAGGCATATTCTCTCATACAAAACCCCTCCTTAACCTGGTAGCATGGTCCTTTACCACTATCAGTATTCATGGGGGGTGATGGGAATTGTACTCCAAAATATCTGGATTGCAGCAGACTGGAGAAGTTAGATACGTTGTTGTAGATGAACTGGCTTTATTTTCTCTTATGTCTGGTGATGCATTGATAGCAATACTGAGTGGCTTGGTATATGTAATAAAACAGGTAATCTGCAAGTTATCTATCTCAAGTTGTACAAAAATACTAGAAAAGTATGGATTTTCTCATTGCTGTGATATGTTCTATAACCATCAAGACATTGTTTCTTCTAACAGATTGGATAGGAATCTAGTTGTCTAAGACATTTAAGCCCCATGAAACTGAGATTTAGTGTGAAAAGATTTAAAAACTATCAAATTTTCTTTCGGCCTTTGTATCTCATCTTGAATTTTCTCTACAAAGGTGTGGTATAAATATTTAAATAAATAAGTATATTAGTTAAACATTTTGAATCAAGGAGGAATGCAACCTCTGGCACTTAAGGCTATGGGAGGGGGAAAAGATGACAGAGAATCTCTGTTGACAAAGATTTAGGTAGAAGTTTGGTTCAGGAGAAGTTGTTGTGTACTCTGATTACTATAAGCTTTTCTCAAACTGATAATGGCTTTCTGAAACAGAAATTGACCATATGTTTCTGATACATTTTTTCCAAGCATGAGAATAATAAATAACTTATGAAATTAAAACAAAGATTTTTAGCATTCAGAAGAATCAGCTAGATCTTTTACTAGAGGTCCACACTGGAGTTTGATGGCTGTGCCAGTTTCTAATGTGCCACTACTAATAAAAGAACACTGAAAACTTTGTTCAGTCACGTAAACTGAATTAGAACTATGAGAGGTTACAAAAAGGCATGCTGTCTCTGTGGTCAGGATACCACTGATCTAGTGCTGTACTGGTATTTCTGAGATGCTAAAGCAAGAGCTTCTTGTATGGAACCTGAAATATGGTCGGCCCTCCACACTTGCAGGTTTGAATTTCATGGATTGGATTATCTGCAAATTTCTTTAACCATACCCCCCCCCACACACACACACCACAGGTGCTATTTTTCCAAGGGAACTGTCCTTCTCAGGCTGTGCAAGCCTTTAAAAACCTGCCTCTGGTCCTCCTCCTCCTCTACCAGCTGCTGCCTGACCAGCTAAAGACAGCTTGCAGCCCAATTTCTAAGCACCACAAACTCTCTCCTGATACCCCCCCACACACACCCAAGGAAGGAGATGGGTGAGAGAGAGGAAGTATAGGGACACAATGCTGGCCACCCTTTCCCTCTCCTTTTCCTTAGCTGGTTTGGACCCTGGGTGGCCTGTTCTCCCCACCATGCCTTGCCTCCCTTCCCACAGAGCACAGACACACACACACACACACACACACACGTTTTGACATTTACCATTTTCCCACGTTTGGGGGGTCGTGTGCACTTAATCCTAGAGAGTATGGAGGACCAACTATGAAGTTGTGTTCCCAGCCAATATAGTTATCTGGAAGTTTTTCCAGTGACAACCTTCTGCAGTAGTGCAGATAGAATGTTAAAATCGTACAAATCAGTAACTGCACTCTCTGTCCCTCTTATAGTGTGACCTGTATTGCTTTTTCCCCCTTCTGTTAGATTCTCTGTAGGAATAGCACTCTTGGAAGCCCGTCTAATATATGTGGGTCCCCTCCTGGTGCCATTGGAAAACCCCATAGTTTGGAAAGCATGGGCTTTTCATCAGATTCAGTAACTGCAGCCAGCAGCTACAAGAAAGCACCTGGGTTTGAACGAGAAGACCTGGTTGGAGCAGAGTACCTAAAAAGTTTCAAATGCCAGGTATGTGGAGAATACTGGAAAGAGGCAACTGAGCGTTCTTGAGTTCACATTGGGTTTTGAACAACATTCAGTACTTGGGGTATCCATCACTGTGTGATGGATGTCTTTGCTCCCACTAGGGAGCCTTGCCACTTCTTAGAAGAAAAAAAATACTCTGAGTTGTTTTTCTTTTTATAGAGAGGCTGGGTGTGCTATAAAGTCGAAGACTGGCCTCCGATCTTATTTATATTTTCTCAGAACCCTCGAGGCACTAGATAGACACCAGAGCATTCTGAGAAAATTACAGTGGAGGCCAGCACTTCTACTCTGAAGCATACTCAGCCCCTCCCCAAAAAGTGGTTGGGGGAGAAAGAGGAAGGAGACAGTAAGCTGTGTTGGCAGGGGACATCTTCTCTGGCTGTGATGCAACTTCGTGGGAGGGTGAGTGACTGGAGGGGGCTGGAAGCAGAACAAAGTGATGTGTGTTTAAGATTTGTTTTTAAAAAGTTGTCAGTCCAAAGTCTCCAGTATGTATTCCAGGGGGCTTGAGATAGGGGTAGGAGGACCCCAGCGTAGGTCCCTAGTGTCTGCATTTCACATGGCAGAAAGAAGTCTGAGACATGTCATGTCTTGTTGTGATGCAGAATTTAGGGGCTGATAGTCTGATTCCAATTGAGATCACAGGAGGAGGGAAAGCATTAAAGCCCCCTGCTTCTAGTACTCAAATCCCAATCCAGAATGTGAGTGAAGGAGCATGCTAGCCTTTTTTCTCCTTTGAAAGAAAGGGATAGAGTGGAGCGATTTTAAGAAGTGTATGTATGTACTTGGGTGGTGATTGTGGATGAGAGAAGTTCTATTTCCATGTGGCTTTGAGGAGTGGAATTGCAGAATGAGGGAGATGGGGAGGGGAACAAAATGTCTTGAGGCTGCGCTAGTTGGGTTAGCTGGTAACAAGAAGAAAAAAGAATAGGAGGTGAATTAGGCTGGGGAATGAACGTAATGAGAGTCTAACAGAAATTGATTTGGGGGGAAATCGGCTTCTGGTAATCTTCTAGCCAATTTGGGGAACTAAATTAATTTTGGAAGAATTTACTTATGGGTGATTTGAAGAAAACAATTGGCCTTTCTTTTTAAATGGAGTGATATATTGGAGCAGAGGATTGTTAGTTTATGTCTGGGGACTCAGATTATACTTCTGCCCTACACTAAAATGCCTGCCAAATGACCAGTGTGCTATTCTACCAAAAAGGTGGTCTGCAGCAGTAGTGCATTTTCTGATTGGCCATGGCTTCATTATAGTAATTTCATGACTTGTTATGCCACCAGCAGCCATTATATGATGATGTACACAATATCTCAAAATTCTAAGGGTGCCCAAAGTTTGGGGTTCTGTGACCCATACAACTGAAGTCTTTTCATAGACCTTTATGGTGCTTTTAGAAATTTGGTTCTATTCTAGCAGAACATAAGCATCTCTGACATTGTGATGTATATAATCAAGATACCTAAAACAGGAATCAGAAAGAAATTGGGCATATATTTTATGTAACACAAAATGAGCTACCTGTCAACCTGCTGTTACTCTAGAATGGAAATGACTTTTACTGTGCTCAGTCGTTGTCGCTTATTTGGAATTTTGCTTTGAAGGAAATAGTTTAGTTCTGTATCATTAGTTGGACTGAACTAAGTAATATAATTCAGTTGGTGTGTTGTGGAATCAGGACGTAAGAATTTTTTTTCTAAAGCCATGTCTGATTTTGATCAAAATTTCATCACTCTTACTGCAATGTAATCCAATTTTGTACTCTTGACAAAAATAAATTCTGTATAATTGTGTCATAGATAAGGTTGTTAAATTACTACTTAATTATAGAAAAGGGCTGAGTCTATAATCCTAAACACATTTTTAAAGAATAAGTTTTACCTTTTTTTAGGTACAAGTAATAATAACCATATTTTTTAAGGAACAACTAATTGAACTCAGTGGGATTGATGATACTTCCAGATAGAAGCTCTTAGTGCTACCAATCAACAGGCATTGTGTAGTCATTTCCATTTTTAATAGATTTTTTTATAATGAGAAGACATGGAAAACCCTATAAATTCTAGAAATGTTGCAGTGCTACAGGACAGTAAAATCTGTGATGCCATTACCATGAAATTGCTTAAAGCACATTATAGGTGTTGCAGCACTTCTTCATGTCACCACAAGCCTTTAATTTTGACCTTACAGTAACATGAAAACATACCTCAGTCCCTACTACTGGCTATTGTATGTACAGTCACTCTTCAGTAATTGTAAATCAGTTTAGGATTGTATTTAGTCAAATCAATACAAAATTGCCACAGAACTTCCTCCAGTTGCTAAGTAATAGGAATCCAGCTTCTCCAGGGCATATGAATATAAATAAAGAAACAAGGAAACAGGAAGCAAACATCAGTTGTCACTTTGAGCAAGGTTTGTAGGGATTTAGCACATATGAAAAAGCTGAATATGGCCCGGGTAGGAGCAGATGGATTACAGAATGAAAGTGGTCTTTTTTACCCATTTTTGCAAATGTCCAGATGTTCCTTGTCAGGCATAGATTAAAAACATTTTCCTCAGTCCCATATATGGAGACTATAAAAATATAACAATGTTGTGTGACCCTGTGTCTGCTTACTTAGTAGTAAGTAGCCCAAATGAATTTATAATGATTACTGTATAGGTAGCCTGAGTTGCCCATTGCTCTTTGTTTTTGCTTTTTCTGATTTAGCACTCTTTTTTCTCACTTTATGAGCCCTATTCAGATTGGGAGCAATGAAATAGTAGAAGTTTGTCTGGCTTTGTCAGAAGTGAACAGCCATTTGAAATTGACATAGTCTTTCTTCACTAGTTCTTCTCTTCTGTTTGTTTGTTTTTGCAGCAGGCCAAGATAAAATCCCATTCCTTAGAACACAGAACTCAAGAGCAACCTTTATTACAACCCAAACAGGTATGTTGCTCCGAAAGGACACAAGTCTGTTCTTTGGTGTTTCAGTGCAACCCCTTCCATGGATTCCAGCTGGGTCTGTGGAAAGCCAGGTGGAGATGGAGTACATGATAGTAGCATTCTAAGTGTCTAAGGACATGGGTTCTGTTTTTTTGTTTTTTTGTTTTTTTGTTTTTGTACTCAGGCATATACAGAGACAGGGTATAGATGGGCTTCAAATTAAGATCCTCAGTAGTGATTGGGCTACAGAACTAATTAGAGTAAAAGTTCTGTGCCACTTACAAAACTTCTTTATTTAGAGAAAATAGTTTTGGATTTTTTGAACATCTGACAGAACTGTAGATATGAAGCGACTGATACTGAATGTGAATTGTACCGAAAGAGTCCTTAAATGTCTTCTGCTATTGAACACAGCAGTAAGTGTAGTAAGCAGTTCTGAACAGCTTGCTTATATATTTAGCTAGAAGGGTGAAATATAAATCCTAGAAAATCACAATATAATATATATGGAGAGGAATCAGAAGTATTTTTTAATCTTTCTAGTTGTGGTGAGAATATACACCTTTCCAGTGTTCAGTTTCATGATGCTTGGGCTTGTTTGTATGTGTTCCTCATTTAGGAGGCATTATGCAGTGTATTGAACACACTTTCCTTTTTCAGGACATATTGGGGATTCTTCCTGTTGGCAGCCCATTGACATCGAGCATCTCCTCTAGTATCACTTCTAGTTTGGCAGCAACACCACCAAGTCCAGCAGGCACCAGCAGTGTCCCAGGCATGAATGCCAATGCCCTTCCGTTCTACCCAACTAGTGACACAGTGGAGTCTGTAATAGGTAATAATACCTATGTACTCTTACTCGCTGCGCAGAGGGACTCAGCAAGGAATGTATGTAGTACTGTGGGAATTAGGAGAAATGTGTTTAGTCCTAGAGAGTTCTTGCAGAATCTCTGTGGCTTTTTTTCCTCCTTGAAGTGGCTAATATTTTATTTGAAGTATGAGCTCTTTTATAACATTGAAGTAGCTAATATTTTATTTGAAATAGGAGCTCTTTTGTAACATTACAAATCTGGAACAAACATAAGAGCTCCTGTTAGTTAATTTCATAATATCTGAATTCTGTAGAGATGTGACAAGATAGTGGATGGGAGATCATGATTTGTGTGTGTGTGCGTGCGTGTGTACGCGTGCGTGCATATGTGCGTGGAACTTGCTTGCTGTCCTACATCTTACTTTATGCTTGCTAAATTCACAGATCACAAACCTGGCCCAGGACTAAACTGTCAATCATGTGACAGGTATAATCTGTGACTGAGCAGCTGTTCTCATAAATACTATAAGGATGAAACTCCCATCTGTACACATCCAGGACAAATCCACATCCAGTTTGTGCCCTAAATGTCCCCCTGCTTATGCTTCTCTTCAAGGGGTGGATGCCACCATGTTTAAATTTGTAGACATCCCAAAGAGACTACAAATTGTGTAGGACAAGCTTTTTAATAAGTTTCTCCCCACTCACATCTTTTTTCTCCTAATTTTAATTTTTTTAGAAGAGTAGATGTATGGTCTCAGTTAACACTGACCTCTTATTCTCTAAATATCATATAACTGTTGTTAACTGTTAATGTTATGTTACAGAATACAACCTCTGCTCTTGAAATAAAAAGCGGAGATTGGGGAAGAGAACCAACTTATTTTGACCCCCAGTCAGAGTCCTTGGTGCATTTCAAATAGGAATTCTAGAGGGAGTTACTGTAGAGATTATCAGTTATTTTATAAGATAGCCAAAGGCTTAAAAAGAAGCAGAAGAATAAAAATTGTGAGGAGTTGGGTGGGAACCATCTGTGTTCAGTATATAAAATTGTCTGTCATCTCTTTTATGACCTTGCATTTCTAGAGTAACATTGAATACCATAAATATAACACAAGCCATTACCATTTGCTGAAGATTATGCTGATGGGGCACGTTTACTAGACACAGTAGATTGGGCAGGAGTAGTATTAGGGGAGATCCTAGGCAGGCTTACTCCATTTCATTCCAAACTGGCAGTATTCATGCTATATCGCTGACCCGTTCTTGGGTCATTGCTGGCTATAGCCTGCTTGCTCAGGGATGCTAATTCATTTCCTCCTTCCTGCCCCCCAGAGCCCCTCAGCTGACTGCCACACACAATTCCCTTATTTCCACTGCCATACCTGCACCTCATTCCTATTGCCCATCCCTTCCATCACTGAATTGCAGTCAGAATCACTGCTTCACTTTGGAATTCCTAAAAGCAGGAAATTCCACTTACCACACATCACATACACCTAGGCTGACTGAGATGGGCGCTTGCCATCAAATCTATTCTTGGATGTACTGCTACCTCAAGTCAGGTAGTCCAGGAGATGTCCAGGGTGATCTGGTTCAAATGGTCATTATTTCTGATGTTAGCTAGTGGGAGGAATCAAATGCTGAAAGGTGTTTAGGGTTCAAATCAGGCAATGGAAAACAGATAAGCTGCCTCATATAGACTACTACTGATGGCCAGTGGCAGTATTGTGCAGTGGGGAGTAGGGCCCTATAGTTTCTCCAGTCCAGAGCAGTGGCATCTCTGCATGTAGGCTCTTTGGGCTTCCCTATCCCTTGAAGTTGTTGGTCCTTTTTGTAATATATAATTGGTGCCTCTGTCTGGCAGAGTCTGCCTTGGATGACCTGGACCTGAACGAATTCGGAGTGGCTGCCCTGGAGAAGACATTTGACAGCAGCTCGGTGCCCCACACGAGTGGCATCATGATAGGTACATGAAAGCAACAGAGCTTTCTTTGATCTTCTGCCAAGCAGGGTTTTGCCCCACTAGCTGGCTGGAGCAGCCTAACAAGCTCTCAGAACCAGCCGTAACATTGTATGTTTGTTGGCAGCCAATGGGAGACCTGGAAGTCAAAGGGCCTTCATTGGCTAGCAGACTGGACATTTAAGCCACCAGTTTCAGACATTGCAGTTATGTTTATGAAACAGGTGTGGCTTATTTTGCTTTATAGTATCTTAACAGTAACATACCAAAAATGCTCACCAAATTATGACAACAACATCTAATGGAGGGTGGCGGGCAGAAATCATTTTCAAATAATGGGAAAGAAATTGGATTGGTATCACTGTTCTGCTGTCACAGGATCATGGCAAGGCATTATCGCCACACATTGACAAGCTACCGCCTGTGTATCTCATCATGTGTATGTGGTCATTTCCAACCAGCATCCATTCCTTGTGTGTGTCTCTGGTTGTCCAGGTGAAATTAGACCTTACAACATCTGTGCCCTTGTTGTAAGAATCCCACTATTTATTGATCCAGGGTCTTCTTTGTGAGCTGAAGCCATGTGCGGTTTGGTGGGTGCTTGGCTTATTGTTCTCCTTGACTGCTGTCTGAACCCTTGGTTTCTTAAGGGCGTTTCCACCAGCTTGAGCCTCATTCCCCTTGGTGCCCAGTGTCAGATATTGCAGAACCGAAGCATCTGCAGTGGCCTTCTCTTAGCATACAGTTCTGTTCCACCACATCCCAACCTCAGCATTGTTTTATATTTCAGCAGTTGTGCAGATTGGAAGACTATGGTCCAGGTGATAGAGTAAGCTTTTTAAAGAGATAGTACTTAGCATGAGACAACTCTAATATGTTTTTGAACAGATGTGCCCACGCTAGTCCTGGCCAAGAACCATTTGAAACTAGATACAATTTTCAGTGCACAATCTCACAAGTCGGATATAAGTCAGAATGTTCCCCAGATGATGCTTTTCCTGTAGTGTAGACACGGCCTTGATTCCCAAGAAGCCAGCCACCTTTTTTAATAAGATTGTTAGAGAGACTGTGCTCCTCAGAGGATGTCAAAACTCATTGAGAACTCCAGGTTCGTTGTCACTGCAGGTAGATCCGTTATGACAACTTGGCAGGATTGTGATAAGAAATCTTAGTTGCTTCTACCCAGAACTATAACTATTTTTAGCTAGAAGAAGGATATGGAATAATGTTGAATGTAGGATTCTTGACCCTGTCATGCTAAACCTAGTCTAATTTCTGAACCTTCTGTAGTTAGTACTGTGCACATTCGAGGCTTATAAACACAAGAGGTAAAAACTGAATTTTAACAGAATACAGTCTTAGACTTTTATGTTTCCATGCAACTGAGCTCATTCTTGCTATTGTTAAAATGGGAAAATGATTCCCTCATTCTCTTTTTTGTGAATGCAACAGAAACAGTTTTGGATTTGAAATTTAGTGACTGGATCTTCTAGGACATCTTCCTCTTATGTGGACTGTTTATGCATGCATCAGAAGTGACAGTTGTAATTTACCTCATTTTAACCTGTAGCTTATCCCTTGGCAAAATGGCCTTGAATATTGAGAATCCCTTCTACCCATCCACCCCTCGCTTTTTAAGGGACAGTTAAGAATATACTTTTATCACTTGTATGTGAATGAATGAGTTGGCTTTGTGAGAATATCTATGGCAAGATAATGTAGCATGGTGGGGAGATATTTTTAATTCAGATAGTAGTCCGGGAAATTTTATCACATAATTCATATGGTTGGATGGTCATATGGTTGGACAGATACATTTTTTCCCTTTTTGCTTTGAAAAGAATCTTAAAGATGCTTATTATCACCATTGCTAGATGATTTATTTTCCAATGAAACATGGCAGCCTCTTGTACTAGTAGACAGTTAGAATAGTGGGAAAAAAATACAAGGTTTGAATAGCATTAGTATACTGTCATTGTGGAGTTATAGGAAATGAAAAACAGCTAGCTAAATATCTCTTGTGATCGCCCCATTGACTCTTAAGGACCCTCTGTGTATTAGAGCTCTGTCCCTAATGCCCTATTTTGCCCAGCTAACTTCCAAGCAAGAGTGTTGCTGTTTTTAACATTCCTGACCAGGAGAACAGTACTGGTATTGCTCCTGCTGTAGGTAAAGAGAGATGTAAAATAGAGGAAGACCCTGGAGTCCCCCATCCTTTTACTGGTGCAGAGAGTGAAGCAAACACCTGCTGTTCAAATTCCTGTGCTGTGTTTCCATTCATAACTCATGGCTTCTACATTCCCATCCTTTCTGTGTGTTCTTTGTCCAGGTGGGAGTTTGCTGCAAAGTTCTGCTCCTGTAAATATCCCAGGGTCCCTTGGAAGTTCTGCCTCCTTTCACTCTGCCTCTCCTTCTCCACCGGTCAGCTTATCATCGCATTTCCTCCATCAGCCCCAGGGACACTTAAGCCAATCAGAAAACACATTCCTGGGGACATCAGCTTCTCATGGATCATTAGGTAAATGCCCAGTCTATATGTGAGAGCATGCATGCTAACATGTACATAACTGTCTATACCATGTAAGTATTTCCTTTTATCTTAACTTTCATTTGAATGTCCACATTCTGTGTTGCCACCTAACATAAGTTGTGACCAAAGCCCATAAAATGAGGAAGGATTTACACATCCCAGTGCATAAAAAGAGAAGTACAGCTGTACCCAAGCTGCACATGTAGCAAAATGTGTTAGGATAAGTTGAGCAAGGTGTGTCTAAGAAAGCAGAACACCCCCAACACACCTCATTCTAATTGAACTGTAAGCTTGAGTGACTACTTAATACAGGCATCCTCCACTCTGGCTGTTCACTTTTTAGTGATCTGCTCTTTTGATCCTTTTCAGTTACAATCACAATCATATATTTGATGCATGGTTTCCAGTTTTGACCACATGTTGAATATATGGATTCTGGTTTTAATTAAACAGGGTCAAAAGAGCAGATTGTCAAAAATCTGTACACAGACTAAACAAAAAGATGGTGCCAAGTTGATTCGCTTCCACATTTTGACCATTTCCACTTTTTGACAGTGTTCTTGTCCTTAACCTGTTGAATAACACTGGTATTCCAGTGATTTAAATACCCAGTATGAAAGGAAGACCCTTCACTTAAATACTGTGAGCAGAAGTGTCTGTAGCTAGGAGAAAGAAGTGAGCAGTTTGAGCAGTGGAAGAGCTTCAGTTCAGTAGTATTCCTTAGAGAAAAAAAGCAGCAGTTTCAGTCCTCAGTGTTTCCAGGTAGAAATGGGGGCAGGAGACTCCTGTTGAAAACCCGGGAGAGTGGCTCCCACCCACCATGCACTGTGCTGAGCTAAACGCCTCCTAATTTGTATAAGGCAGGTTCTTATGTTCCTAACAGCTCAGGAGGGCAATGATCAACTATTAGGAAGTATACCAACAGCAATATATCTGTGAACTCGTAGCTTCTCATATACTTTGAATATTTTACTTCTTTGGATTAGTTGCATTAGTAGTACCTGCTCAGTCATCATTAGGAAATATAGGCTGTAAACATCAAATGTATTGAAAGTTGATCAATCTCTGTCTAAATTTCAGGTGAATCCTGATACTAAAAGTGTAAGATGAGCTCAGCATTCCATTTCTGCTGGCAACGTCAAGTTTGCCTTAGGATAAACAAAGGGAAAGGTGTGCTTTGGATGCCTAGAAACCTACCTTCTTCATTGCTATTTCATCTGTTCATGGGCTGAGCTCTGGCATTCGAGTCAAGTTCCAGATCAAGCATTGGCTCCAGTTAAGGAAGCCCTGATAAAACCAGTACATGTTAACATTCTGAGGGGGAGCTATGGTTTGTTCTTGCTGTTAGCTACCACCCAGCTGACTTTGATTCGTGGTGCCCTGTCCTCACCTGCCCTGCTCACGCCTTTCAGATTCAGGGATGTGGTCTTCTTTGAGTCTCTCCATCTGTAACGGAGTCTTCCTCTCTTCCTACTGCCTTCTGGCTCACCGAGCATTGTTGTCCTTTCTAGTGAGTCATGTCTTCCCATAATGTGACCAAAGTACGACAGCCTCATTTTAGTCATTTTGGCTTATAGTTCAGGTTTCGTTTGCTCCAGGACCCATTTCTTTGTCTTTTTAGCAGTTCAGGGTATCCGTAGAAGTCTTCTCTAGCATGCCTTTTGAATGAGCTGATTTTCTTCCTATCAGCCTTCTTCAGTGTCCAGCTTTCACAACCATACACAGAAATTGGAAATACAGTAGTATGGAGAATCCAAGCTTTAGTATTCAATGATATATCCTTACACTTGTGGATCTTATTTAGTTTCTTCATAGCTGCCCTTCCAAGTCCCTATCTTCTTCTGATTCCTTGAGTGCAGTCTCCATTCTGATTATGGAAACACTTCAGAAATGAATACATTGGGGGCTGCACCTTGCCATCCATATCTAATTTGCTCCAGTGGCAACCACATTATTTTTCTTACTACCGCGCCCCCAGCTAATAATATTCCCAGAAGCTTCCCACAATTGCTGTTAGCCTTAAGGATGAAGTGTATGTGTGCCCACGCTCTTTGTCTCTGCTGAAGAAAATTTTCCAGGGTACATGTACCTTGTTTGCAGTCCAAATCCTAAAAAGTAGAATATTCAAAGTGCACGAAAAGCTAATAGTTAATGGATATATTGCCGTTGGTCCATTTAGTAATAGATGATTATTGCTCTTCTGAGCTGTCGGGAATGTAAGAACCTTCCTTAGGGATTCTGAGATGTTTCCAGAAACACCAGTAGCCTCAGAAACAATATGCATGAATCCTGCACATTTTGTTTTCAATTTAAAAAAATTCTACCATCACCAAAACAAATACAGCAGGGACAGAGGTGTTGGGAGGGCTGCAAAAATGAGGAGAGGGCTGCCTTGTTGTTTGCCACTGTTGTACAAGGTGAAACTGTTGCGGCTGAAGAGGGCTTCAAAGCATGTAGTTTCCATTTTTTACCAGTCAAGAGATGTTGTACAGCTCTTCTGTCTTTTTCTCCCCTATGGATTTATTTTGAAGAAGGGGAAGAAAATGGTGGAAAGGAAAAAGAAGAAGATGATGTCATCCAGACAGCTCCCTGCCTCCCACCCTCATGTAGGGTTGGAGTGAATAGAGAAGATAGCCAATATAAAGGGAATAGAGCAGGAAAGATAATATGCCTAAATGCTAAAAACCAGTTGTTTTTCATGTTTTTACTCACATCTGTCTTGTCGCATCTGTTTAATCACCGGCTTTGTACAAAAAGAAGTCATGGCACTTATACTGGAAGCCTTTTCAGACTCATTTTAAGTTCCTTGCTTATGCACTTAACAAGCTAGAGATGCTGTACACATGCTGGCACAGAGTCACATGCACCTCAGTGATCTAGTCTTTTTCTGAGAAAGTTTGGAATATAAATTTTCCAACTAAATGAATAATATCGCAATCAGTACTCAATGCGTGTGTTTTGGCTTTGTTTATTTCAGCAAATTAAACCTGCCTTTCTGCAAGTTCCCAGGGCTTACCAAGAGTTAAAATAGCAATAATTTTACTGTTAAGTTTTTTTGTGCACATGTGTACTCAGTTTGGGTAATCTCTCCCCTTCCAAAGAAGGATTACATGTGCTGGGCTTGCATGTGCTCTGGTTGCATCACTCCCTGACTTATTGCATATAGGATCTCTAGCCAGTGAGTGTGTGAGCACACCCAGTTGAACGGAAACAATAAGGCTGCAGCCTTCTGCACATTTCCTTGGGAGTAAGTCCCATTGAACCAGCTGGGGCTTACCCCTGAGTAGACGTGTGGATTGTACTTTAAAAGATGTTTGCATTATTGACTCTCATTAGGCTACCGATCAGTGGAAAGCATGTGTTCAGTGAGCCATATAATTTTCATTCCTGCATAAAAACAAGGATAGCCTGCTTGCTTTTAGAAAAACCAGTGTCAGCAGTAACATGATAGCAAATCAAAGTATTGGGAATAAAGCTAAAAATATATGGCATTTTCAGAAATGGTTTCTGTTTTTATTGGTCATGTAGAATTTTAATGGTTTAGATCTTCTTCTACAGTCATGCCTGCCCTTAACCTGGCTTTTCTCTGGTGGCCAGATTTATAACAAGCCTGTGACTAGAATTGGGATACACTCATAATGCTTCTTAATAGTGCCAGTTCAGCTCTAGTGAACAGTCACCTGCTCTTACAGCCATGATTTACACTCAGTGCAAAGACGTATTTTTTAAAAAAATTAAAACATGTAGAGTAGTGTTATATTTTTTGAGGCTTTCCCTGTGGTGCACCTTACCTTACGTGAGTACACTTGGGGTAAGATGTACACCATACTGGATGAAAAGCAGTCCCTGCTGCTCTGTAGACTTTGTGAAAGTAAAGCCAAAAATTGTCTTTTCAAACATGTTTGTTTGTTTTTTTCCCTGTGTGATCTCTTATAGAACAACAGTAGAAACTGTATACTCTCCAGTTGGGTTTGAGCTTATTTAGCTGGTGAGATGCTCTGGCAAGGTGGATCAAATCCTTAGAGACATTTCAGATAATCTGCAGCAGTGAACTCAGCTTTGTCATAGAGTGTAAAGGGAACAGGAAAATCAGCTAGTGCCTGTTCTCTGCTGAATATATCTACTTGAAACAGAATTTTTTCCCCTAAACACACATCTGCCATAGTCATACTTGCATTTTTAGGTGGATAATTTAAAGCAGCAATAGACAATGTAAAGAAGAGCTGGACTGCAACTCCCATCATTCCTATTGGCTGTTCTGGCCTGGACTGATAGGAGTTCCAATCCAATGACATCTGGAAAGCTGCATCTTCCCACTCCTTCTTTAAAATGTAATGTGTGTGGTAGCCATTATTTCCTTGATATTAGATTATCTGTTTTTGTTCTGAGAACGGTGCATGGTCAGGTTGCTCACATGAGATGAGCTGGTTTCTCAATTAACACCTGAATTAAAGAAGGAAAGACCCAGCTGTGGACACTGAAAATGATGTAAGGCTGTTTGCACCGATAACTCGGTATGGTTAAAAACAGAACTTCACTTTAGTAGATTCCAAGAACTGAAATAGGTTATTCTGTAAAGTAATCAGAGGACAGCGATTTAATCTGTGAAAACAGTTTTGTCTTTGGTAAAAATGAAGAGGTGATAAAAACTTTCAGACCTAAATTGCAGATGTGAGATCACAAGACTTAATTACACTGATGAATGAAGTAATAATTATGAGATGAATGTTACGTTTTTAAGTATCCACACATGTTGAATCAAACCTGTGCCTGCACTGACACTTTCCTGCCTATCTCTTTTGAAAGTGTTTGGGTTTTCTGTCTGACTTGCAGGGATTTGTTTGCCCTGTACGCTGCATCTCTTTTGCCTCCGTCTATGCCACTACTGTGGGTTAGATGCAGTACTCAGGATACTCTTTTCCCAAAATGCCACACATCTTCCTTTGTTCAATTAGAAAATATTGATCAGTCCACCATTACTTCTCCTCCTCAAAGCCCAAAGTGTCAGACCAACAAGCAGGGGTGTGCAGAGTTCCCAGATGAATTATTGCCCTGTGAGAGGTTGAATAAGATGAACATAAAAAGAAATGAATAGAAATCACTGTATTCCTTTTACACAACAGTGTTGGGCAAGGAAAGGGGTAAGCCAAAGATGTGTGACATAACACTTTTACTCCCTGTCTCTGCATGAAACAGGTTTAAATGGAATGAACAGCAGCATATGGGAACACTTTGCTTCTGGAAGTTTTTCACCCAGTACCTCGCCTGCGTTTCTGTCAGGTCCAGGTGCTGCTGAGTTGGCCAGGTTGCGGCAGGAATTAGATGAAGCTAACAGCACAATAAAACAGTGGGAAGAATCTTGGAAACAAGCCAAACAGGTAGTGTGCACGGGCAGGATACTCTTGGCCAAAGGAGTCCACCTAATGGTCCAGTTAGAAACTTGGGATCCTAGACAATAGACAGAAATAGAGTTGGGGCTTGCAGTGCTATAATGTAATTCCTTCAGTCATGCTTTTGAAGACCTGTTTACAGATAGATGAAGAAGTGGGTTGAGGGCATAGATACCCTGAGGAGTAGGTTGTAAGTTGTGACTAGATTTGGAAATGTTCTGCCCAAACTTTGTTGCAGTCCTCTGAGCCCTGGCTTTTTCAGTAGATGTTTGGGTACCCCTTTCTAATTGTTTAATGCTGCTTGTATTTTGTATGCCTTCCAAACTTAACCTTTTGCTCACTTTTTTGCCCTGAGGTCGAAAGGGTCCTGAGTCTCTCCTTCCTGCATTCAAGATGCCTTTTAAATCAAGCACTCGGTGTGCTTCCTCTAGGGAAATGAGTTTTCCCATTCTGCCATACTGGCTAGCAATTCAGGCTGCTCTCCTTAATTTTTACGTGGAATTATGTTGAATACGTTGTTCCCTGAGCAGTCTGGACTGGGCCCTCCATTTTTAGATCATCTGTTTTGCTCCTGTTCTCTTCTCATTAGGCAGTGTAATTGAAATATGGTGTAGATGAAGTATGGAAAAGCAAGGATGCCTGGACTGGGTCATCTTGATGTCTCTTTTGGATCTGTACACTGGCTTAAGGGTTATGCCTTTGAAACACATTGACTCCATTCGTGGTTAAAGAATGTGCTTCATAAAGAGAGCAAGAGCAAAACAGAGTGCTGAAGAAGCCTGCCTTCCAAACCCAAGGAGAGTATGCTAAAGTCAGTACCTGTCACTCCCCTCCTGAGAGGACAAACACTCTAAAATCAAAGATGTGTGTGCTCCTCTGACCAGTACTGTGCCCATGGTATGTTTGCTTGCAAAATCGTGTCATGAATTACCCCACAAATGTCTGTATGTGGATCAGGAGTTTGTACAGATAAGACAGCTGGTCCGTGTTTTAGGTGTTCAAAGGAATGCTTCAGAAAGTTTTTAAAGTAGGAAGGTGAGAGAATTTCCACCCCCAGCCCCCCTACACATTGCTGAAAAGAGACCATTTTGTCTCAGATGACCTGGTGGCAGACAAAACCGAGTGTTGATCCCGGTTTTCTTTACTTTGGGACGTGCAGGCCTGTGATGCTTGGAAAAAAGAAGCCGAGGAAGCTAACGATCGTGCTAGCACAGCAACCATAGAATGTGAGCTAGCCCGAGAGCAGAGGGAGGCCATGGAGCTGCAAGTGAAGAAACTCCAGGAGGAAGTTGAGAGGATTCACACTGGCCAGGACCCCCAGTTCCTGCGGGCACTGTCTGATCTAGAAACGCTTTCCCTCTCCACACTCTATAACCTACAAAAACAGCTACGTGCCAACCTGGAAAGAGTTGATAAGGTGGGTGTGAGTGAGGAGGATTTTGCTCCCAGTTAATTTTGGTTGCTATTCATAATCTGTAAATAAAACTCACTTTTACTTCAGGGTGCTGTTTCTCTTAGCTGGAAGGCAAGGCTTCTTGATGACAAGAAAGGCAGTTTTGCTCTCTAGACTGGAGGAGGAGTTGCTTGGTATCAGAGCAAAGCACAGATAAGGCTCCCACGTAATGATTTCTGGCCTGGGCATCCCCTGCTTATCCTTTTCTGTTCATTTTGGGACAGCAAGTACAGAGGCCCCTCCACTTTCATGAAGGTTCACAAAAGTGGGAAAACTGTAAATACCCCTCCCCCGCGATCCCCCTCCCATTCCACTGCTTTTTGTGTGCCAGGGCCAGAGGCAGGGGAATGGGAGAGGAGGGCTCCAGAGGGGACAAGGAAGGTGGGTGTGCCTTCCACCCATTCCTTTTCCTTTTTCCTTGATGTGCGTTCTCAGCATGAGGGCTAGATGCAAAGGAATGGGAGGGGGAGCTCCAAAGGGGAGAAGGTGCACTCATGCCTCTCCCCCCCATTTCCTTGCCTTTTGCCCAAATGCTTGCCTTCCTTCTCTGCACCCAGCGAAACACAAGGGAACAGGAAGAGGAGAATGGGGTTGGGGAAGGCATGCGTGCACCTCGCAAATAACCAAATTTGCAAAAGTCAAATTTGCAAATGTAGAAGGAGGTCTTATTTATTTACTAGAGCTAGCCCAGATCTTGCCTTTTTTGGTGTATTTGTTTATTTGGTTTTTTAAAAAAGAAATTTCAAAATTCCATAGTTTTGATTTGGTTCCCCTGTTATCTGTTAATAATATATACTATCTGTTTAGTGCAAGGGCTGAAGCAAAATGGGAGGGAGTCAGAGGGACGCGCTGTTTCTTCTTAGATCTCTGCTGGACAAAGACTACTATGCAATGTGTTGCTGTGAGCCTGTGAGAATAGGGATGGGCGGGAGAGGCCGTGGAGTTATGGTGGCTGGCTGAGGCTAGGTGAAAGCCGGTGGAACCCTGTCCAAGGTGGGTGAGGAGGCAAGATATAATGGCTTGGTCTGTCCACTTGATGGAGCTGCTGTGCAAAAGGAGTCCCTGCCAAGCTTACAGGCACAGGAGTGCAGGCCAGGTGATTGTAGGCCAGGTCATATTTTTTTTTCTGTGATGGCCTCACTAAGCCACTGTGGAGGAATAGTTTTTGCCAGGAAACAGATACATACTATACTCTGGTTCCACAGAGCTGCTGGACGGGGGAGCTTCCAGAAGAGGTAAGAAAAACAGGAAGGAGTTGAATGGGAAGGATGGAGGGAGCTCAGCAGAGTTAGACAGGATAGTAGGAGGCAGTTGCAGAGAAAAGAGTGCACATTACTCATTTGACATGGAAAATGGAAAGTGTTTCAGATGTTTAGCACAAGGTTGAGTTGGGTGGCCTGTGGGCTGCAAGCCGTCTGCAAAGGTTCCTGTTGTGGCCACACAAGAGAATTGTGCCCTTGGAAGTCTCCACAGGGTGCAGTTCTCCAGATTAAGACTTTTTTTGGCCCCCTTTTGGGGAAGGCTGCTGAAGTCGCTTTCCATGCTGTAGTGGGAAAGTCCAGCCACTTCCAGTTGTGAAAAGGTGGGCAGATATAACCTGGATGGCGAAAGATGAGGTTGAGTGGTTTTTTTTCCAAAGGGATGGGTGGGAATGGCCTTTTGACATTCTGTGGTGGCCCACCCTTAACTTTAGCAGCTGCCTCTTAGATGTAGAAAAGTGGTCTTTGACTTCCATTTTGTATTCATTGACAGTCTCCTCTGGTTTGCTGTCCCCACCCCACCCCATGGTCTTCTCTTTTCAGGCAGTATTTCAGATGCAGTCGGTGAAATGCCTCAAGTGCCAGGAAGAGAACCGGGTGGTACTACCGTGCCAACATACTGTGCTGTGTGAAACGTGTGCTGAGGAGGGTGAATGTCCCATCTGTCATCCCAACAGGCCACACGCTCTGCAGTCGTGACCCTTCTAGGACATTTGGTTTAGCATATCACATAGAACTTTTTAACTTTATATATATATATATATATTATATATATAAAATATAATATGAATATATATATGAACATATATATATATATACATAAAAACAAAAATTAGTTGCAGAGCACTTTTTAATACTTGGCATCTCCCATTTAAAAGATTCCTTCCCCTTTTCACCCAGTCCCCACTAATTCTAACTCCTTAGGGACTTTTAGAGCTGTTTTTAACATAGATCAAAAGGTCATTTGCAGAATCTGTCCCCTACTACTACTACACCTGTACTACTTTCTCCTCCTCCTTTTCTTCCTCTTTTTCTCTTCCTGTTCTTCTTCTTCCTCTCCCTTCTCTTCTTCCTCTGCTCCTTTTTTTACTTAGAATGTAACTTTTAAAAGTCTTTTTCTGGAGAGTGACTTAGAGGGGAAGGTGAAGAGGGGCTTGCAAGTGCTTTCCAGGATGAGGACTGGACTTTTGGGGAGAAGAAAGATGGAAATCAAATTTCTAATCATGTCTTCATCCCTCTTCTCTTGCCTCTTGCACTGTCATCATTTGGTATTTTTAAAGCACCAGACATACATTTGACCCAATAGTAGAAGCTGCTTTGCAGTCCCTGCCTGCTCAGAGCTTCACTCATTTGGAACTCTTGCTGGCCTTCAATAAGCGCAAGAAACATCATGGGCAGAAAAGACAACTTTCTCTTTACAGTTTTGTAAGTTTCTACCAAAGCAGCAGAAGATTGAAAATGAAAACAGACCAGTGGAACAAGGCCAGCTGATTGTTGTACTTTCCTCAGAAGCATTATCCATCACTGACATGTAGCTGAGACTTTAGTCTTGCCAGGCAGACCTTTGTAAAGAGGAGAGTTCACATTTGGTGAGCCCTGTTGTCCTGGCAATGGCTGTGTACTTCAAAGCCATGACTGAATGCACATGGAATGCATTCAAAGTTGTAGACAGGGGCAGAGATTTGAAGGTACTGTCTGTTTGTTTTCATCTTGCAAGCTAAAGGTGAGGGCCTTTGCTAGATTTTGCCTTCATTGATAGCTAAACAGAGACAGCTTTTTATTCACAGAAACTGATGTGATCCACAAAGCTAAATGCAGCTCCTTACCAGCAAAGTATGCTAGTTGCTTTGCCTTGAATAAGCTTCCAATTTGTACTGTCTGCCTGGAAGTGTAAAGAACGAGGCCTAAATCCTGTGGGTTAGCCCCAACTAGAGTAAACTAGTTGTTCAATGATTAATCAGTATATAGGGAAATCCTATTGATTCAGTGGGTCTACTCTAGGTGAGACTAAGGATAAATGCAGGCTGGTGTGTTTTGGTATAGTGTCTGAGTACAGAATGCAGTATATAGGTGGTTAGCTGTGTTTGGCTCCGTTGATCTCAAGTTGTTTAGTATTGGACTATACTTGCCAGTGGAAAAGAACAAACTGACAGAAGATTATATCTCCTTCCCTGCTATCTCTTTCCATGAATTGCATCGGAACCAGTATAGTAGGAAGCAGCGGTGCCCACTGTATACCTATAGTGCAGAAAAAGGTCCCATGCTAGGCTCTGTGTGCTACACAAGGAGGGTCATCCAAGTATTGGCAGAACAGGATCATCTGTCTGCACTTCATCTTACTAGCAGGAAGTAAACTGTGACGAATACTAGTAGGAAAATGGAGAGAGTAGGAAGCGAGAGAGAAGAAAGAGTACTTTTCAGAAGTAAGTATCTCTTCCTATCTAGCTAACAACAATCCTGCTCTGTATACTTCATTTCCACAGTTAACATCTACATAGCACAGCAGCAGATGTTTGGGAGTTGCAAGCTGATTTCAAACTCAGTTCCCTCATCGTGTTCACTTCAGCAGAGTAACAGCAGCAAGCAACTGAGGCAAACAATGCCTTACAACCAGGGATGGGGCAGGAGAACAGAGCTTTGCAAATATCCAGGGACCTTTGTGTTTAAATGTCTCTTGAGGCGTCAGACAGATTCCCCATATGCTTTACAAGGAGCTGGCAACAACTAAGACAAAGGCAAAATGGCAGGGTGAAATTAATGAAGAATCTAAGAGGGTAGAATATCTCTAATGTTGTTAGGTGTTGAGGGGAGTTAAGTTCCTAAGCCATCACATTCTTCTGAAAAATGTGTAGTGAAATACAAGGCCACACACTGTAGGTTGGAAGGAAGGGAAGCTAGTCTCAGAGTCCACAGTGCTTCATTTCCCAAATACATTCCTTTTCCTTATGATGAAGGAAATCTTCTCATTCGTGGAGCCTTTTGAACTTTCTGTGAGCGTCTGTACAGGCCATTCTTCAGGGATCAATTCTGTTCATTCCGTGCATCTGTCACCTGCCTGTGACTGGTTCCCAGCAGGAGGGAATATTCCTTGAGCCTGTATGGGATACACTGTGTCCAAAAAGTGTTTCATGGGGCAGGGGGGAGGCATAAGTTTCCTGAATTTCTGGCTTGGCCTTAATTTCTGGCTTGGCAAGCTGAAAATGGGAGAAGTTCCCATGGCTGTCCTCTTTCTTTTCCCTGTGGCTGTGGATTTCCTTCCCTGATTGAATGCCTCTCAGCTTAAACACCCATGAAGATGGTGTATATCCTCCCAAGATGCTCCAAAAGCCTGAATCTGTAAATGCATTCCTCTTAATATTGTGCATGCGTGTATTAGAGAACTGCATACAACAGACAAAATGGGTAGCCATTTCTTATGGACAGCAATGACTACTTTTAATATACCCCACCTCTTACTTGGGCATGCAGTGTGTTCTGTAGGAGGAGTACATCAGATAGGCTTTCCACTAAAATGGATGAACAGTAACCTTTTTGGAGTCCTCAGCAAGAGAGCTGGGTTATCAGTTTGTTTCTTGTGCTGTTGTAGGCCAGCATGAGTTAGATTTCCAAGCTCTGAGCAGATGTTAAGTCAATTAAAAAAACTTGCAAAACATGGTTACTCAAAAGTAAGTCCCATTGAAATTAATGGGTCTTGCTCCCTGGTAAATGTGCATAGATATGCCACCATGGCTAATAACTTCCTTTGAGAACAAATTTGCACTCGATCCAGAGTGCCTTACAAAGAGGTGTTAACTCACTAATTATGTGTTAAAAGTTTGATTATGCGTGTTGAGCTTCTCAAAATTGACATTGGGGCCTAAATCGGACTGACTTTCAATGAAATTTGTGGCTTAGAATATTTATGTTTTAAACTTGTATCCAGTAAATGTGTTGCTCTGCAGTTCTTGAGTGGTTGAATTCCCACTGCAGTTTGTTACAACTTGTTCAGATATTGCAACAGTCTCTAGACAATGAAAGCAACAGCCAAGTCCAGAAGGACTCTAATCTGTCATTTTGCACTGGGAGTGTGTTTAACTTGTAAAGTGTAATATTTAGATTATACTCTCACTCCCTTGCTCACCAGTCTCTGCTTTGTTTGCAATAGTCTTTCCCCAGCCTGAAAAAGCACTGGAAACGCTAGTAACCCTTGTTTTCTCATAAGAGTAACCCAGCTATACACTGTCAGGTTTTTGCCTCCAAAGTGTTCCCATATTTAATGCAAGTACATCATTAGATTTGCTTCCACATTTCCACCCTCCCATATTTGGAGGGTTAATATGCATTCCCAGATGATCTCAAAGTGCAGCTCTGTATTTGTTTTTTTTAATTACCTTTTATGTTCCGTAAAATTGCTTTTTTCAATGTGTATATTGTACTAGTATCTGTTTTTTAAAAAACAAACACCTAATTGGCTTTTTTTTTGTATGGAGAGACAATGCTGGCTGATTCTTGTGGTTGTGTTGTTTTTGGTTGTAGCCTTTGAATGTCTGTGCCATGAGGTGTATCCTGGTCTCCGAGGCCAGCAAACATGCCTCAGTCTTAAGGAAAGCTTGTTTGTTTAAAATATGTGAACATTTTTAGAAACACACACACACACACACACACACAAATTTAAATTATGGGGGAGTAATACTCTGCTGGAAATGTACTAAACTATTTTGGTAACTAATTTAAAGATCATAGGAAATAAAATTCTTTGAATTGGATCTAAAGTGTTTATACAGAACTGCAGCCGTTTCAGGCTCTTTGGTGGTAACTGGTTTGTAACACTTAGTTTTGTAAACATTGTGTTTTATTGCTTCCTCTGCCTTTCTGTGTGATTGTCCATAGTGCGACGGTGACTTTGTAGGACAATTTGTTTTGTCCTGAAATGCCACTGCTTTATGTAATTCCAACAGGATCCTACAGGGGGTGTTAGATGTCTTGCTGGTTTCCTAAAGTGTCACTTAGAAATAGTTACTTTGTCCTGTTCTTAAGACCTGGCAGCTCTGTAGAGTCTTGCTAGTTATCAGATCTCTCTTCCCCTTTTCCTCAATATCCACTGGCAAGTTGCTTTGCTGGTGGGATGTGACAGAGAACTTGTATGGTAGGAAAAGCCTATGTACATGCAGCACCACAATGCAGTCTTTCTGTCTATTTTTATTTTTGTTTTCTGAAGGACCAAAGAATCAAAACTGGGATCAAAAATTTCCCCAGCCCCATCAATGCCTGACTGCTCCCTTTCAAATTATGTTGACTTCTCCCCTCCCGCCTCATATTTGTCAGTATATATACTTGGCAAAAGGGTATAGCAGCAGGTTGGTTTTATCTACAAACTTCTCTCCCACTCTTTAGCTCTTCAAGAAGCACTTTTTAAAAAACAAAAATCCTAGATTTCTATGAATTTTAATATTTGAAATTAAATGCCTGAAATGTGAATGCTTTATTAGGTAGCAAATGGAAAAGCAAAATGGATCTCTCCATTTGTTTTGTAAAGAATTAACTTTGAATTAAGTTTCTAAATAGGCAATATTGTTTACTGGGATGGAATGGGATGAACCAGGAATGGGAAGAAATATGCATTTTTAAGGGGTGGGAAAGCTTGATTGTGCCAGCAGTTGCTAACTTGTATAGTGTTTGTTCGGCACTGCTTTTTTTATTTTTATTTTTTTAAACCAGGATCCTGTGATAGGCTTTTTTGCCTGTGGCTGAAGTACAAACTATTTGGTGCTAGATTCTTTCACACTACACAATTACTGTACTTTGATTCCACTTCAGCTGCCATGGCTTCATCATATACAATCCTGGGACTTGTTGTTTCATGAGGTATTTAGAATTCCCAACCAAGGAGCTCCTCTGGTGCCTCCAACCCAACTACAAACCCCAGGATTCCACAGGATGCTGACATGGCGGTTAGCGTGAGACTGAAATGTTGTAATTATGTTGTGTGAAAGACACATCAGTCATCCCTAATGAACTGCCCAAGCAGCTGTGTGTGGATGATGGACTTCTGCACACTGTTGAGCAGAGTGCCCTTCTCTATTATCTTCCCTCTGTGCAGAGACCTACTTAGCAAAATTGGTATTTCCCTCAGCCTCTACAAATCTTGTGGATGTGGGGAAGTGGGCTACTAAGATAAATTATTATGTCAGACTGCCCATTTTATTCTCGCTCTGCCGCCAAGACAAGGAGATGTTATATTTGTCCAAATCCAAGTAGTCAGAAAGGCCAGTAAACCCTTACCTTGATAAGAGGTGGAGGATTGTTGGTTACTTGAAGAATTAGTAAGGAAACTTGTGTTAAGAATCACTTGAAAGTTTACTCCTTTTCAAATGAATGCCTTTGTATGGCTGAGGAGTGCCCATCTATTATAGCAGACAGCTGATTGCTCCAGTAGCCAGGTATCAGGCCTTCCTCCTCTCCTCCTGCACTTCAGCAGAAGGGAGAGTGTCACCTAACCCATATTTACTGTGAGGAATTGCCTGCTTGTGGCCCACAAAAGCTGTGTTCATATGTAACACTAAAGCAGGGTCTGATGTCATGAGGATGAACCACAATGAGCCTTGGGATAATGCATTCACTCCTCTTCCTTCATCATGACCCAAAGCCTGGATGCGTTTTGCTTCTGTTTTAGACCAAATGCAGCTTGTCTTGCCAGCTAAACCTGGACAAACTGTAGTTTTGTCTAATGGAAAAAGCTTAGCTGCAAACTGTAGATTAGAAAGCTGGCTTTCTTTCACTGACCATAGTTAAGATTAATTGCAGTTAAGTGTTCAGACAACCTGTTAAACCAGTGGTTCCACAATTTTGGTCAGGTTTTTGGCCTTCATCTCTCAGAAGCCCCAGCTAACTTGGCCAACAGTCAGCAATTTTGGGAGGTGAAGTTCAAAACACCTGAAGGATCAAAATTTAGGAGCTACTGTGTTAAACTGTGGTTAACACAGCTTCTGGTCTTGTTGCAGCTGCACCAGAGAAGGAGAACCAAGGTGGAGTGCATGAGCTCAAGGATTATTGTGGTTCATTATGATAACACTGAGTATTTTAGCATTTACTAAACTGATCTGTCATTTAGTGTTCCCTTGTGAACTAGGCTAGAGACACCCTCCCCCTGCATCCCTGCAATACGTCCATAGCCCAAAAGAAGTCCTTTTTCTTTTTAAATTTCCATAAGTCTCTTAGCTTAATCTGAGCCACTTCAGGGGCTGGCGCAGCTTGGATAAATGAAGAGAATTTCCTTTCTGATAAAGAATAACATAAGACTCAGTCATCTTTTTCTGTTCCGCTACAAAGGCAGGACTTTCCCCTGTTATTTCTTCTTCTGAAAAGAAAAAAAAAGTATTTATTAACAGCATGGGGTGATGGTGGTTCTCTCTTTTTCCTTTCTCGTTCCCCTCAGGAGTATATCAACCTTCGGAGCAATGCAACAAGAAACTAGACATTGCTGATAAAAAGTATTATAAGTTTAAGTATTCCTGCAAACTGGTGTCTGTGGATCAAAAATCTCTGTGGGGCTTCCCCACTCCGTATCTTCCAGTGTTTCAAAGAAAAAAAAACCCATGAATACATACAATATAAATTCTTTCAACTACACACTACAGTATTTATGGTGGCAATTCTTGACCAGTGTCTCTCCTTGGATTTTCCCTAGGTTGGGGGAGGGGGCGCTGCTGGGACAGAAAACCGCTCAAGTTTGTGTAGAAATCCACCAAAAGGTAATAGGTGGTGTGTACAATGTGGTGTTTGATTCCATTATTATAGACTGTAATGCGGAACTGTGATTTCAGCTGTTGTTCTTTCTCGTATTCTGTATATATGTGTGTTTGGCTGTCCAGAAACCTGGTTTTAGACACTCTTTCTTGGCAAAGTGGATTTGCATGTGGAACTTTAAAAAATGCAATCTTGTGTCACAATTTCCAAAGGCAGGATGGATTTTCTAGAAGACAATAAATTTTTTTATTTTTTTGCTAAGAAAAAAAAAGACAGCAGTTTTGTGTGTGCGTATGTGTGTGTGTACCTGTCAAGTGAATTTACATGTGAATTTTCAGAGTGCCTTCAATCCCTGCTTGTAAGCTAGGGAGGTAGTGACAAATACTACTGTTTATTGTGTACGATGCATTCCCCCAGGAATATTTCCTTTTCAGAGTTGATGGAAGTTTAACAGCTTCACAAATGGAGAAACACCACCACCACCACCACCACCCTTTTTTTTTCTCATGGAGCTTGTGCAAGGAGAAATTCCTTGTGGACTGCATACCAGGAATACCAACTATCATCTGATTTGCTTTATCTCTTGATAATAAGAAAACAGTTTGTGATTAGGGAATCGTAAAGACAATGCATACTTACATTACTGTATTTATTTTATATAAATTCAGCTTCCACCCTATCTAATACAGCATAAATTCAAGTTTTTCAAAGAAAGATAATTGCTGGATTCCTGTATGGTTTTTACATATATATAAAAGCGCTGTTGTTATGGTGCTATGTACTGAATCCCAGGCACACACATCACCCCAGTCTGCAGTTATGGGCAGCATCCACTGCAGTCAGTGGGGGTCTCTTCCCCTCTGTTGCTTGGGAAGCAGCTAGCTGCTGTTTCCGTTCTTCCCTGTGAGTGATCCCCATTGCAGCGGGCAGAAACAGGGTCCCTGTCACAACTCCTCCTTGTGCTGGAGATTGCTCCTGTGAGAAGTGAGTGGGAGCAGCAGCCAGCTGCTGCCTGAGCTACAGAGGAATGGACCACCATCTTTTGCAGCAGCTGCTTCCCAGTAAGTGGACGTTGGGGAACTTTCAGTGTCCCTCTGTAGCCCCCAAACTAGGGGTTTCTTAGGGACAATGAACACATAACAGTCACAGGTGTATTACTCCAGGTTATGAATTTGTAATTGGGATACAAGATGCTGGCCTATTATATTAAAATCCTGTTCAAAAGAAACATGTTCCCAACTATTCATACCTGCTGGAAAGAAATCTCTTGCATTATCTCTGACATGGCTGCACCTAGGAGTCCATGGAAGCAAAATTCTAGACTCGAGAGGGCCTTTTAAATGGGAACTTTTCTTGTTTTCTGTGGCCATTTTGCAACCAACTGAAAATGGAGCTGGAAATCTGCTCTTAAAAAAGGGGGGTTCAGTTTTCTTATTTGAAACTCCTGAGTGTTCCATATTTGTCTTTCACTTCCACATCTGTGCTTGCTCTTTCCAGGATCTTGATTAGATCACAGGATTGTGCTAAAAGAGCAACCATTTATTGGAAGAGCAATGATTGGCAGTCTTCCTTTTCATTCCCATACACGCTGTTGGAGAATTTCTCCCTTTTCTTGAAGACTAAATAGTGGACAAAATCCATAGCCCTTGCTTCTCTGCCCACAAATAGTGTGGAGGACTTTGGAAGGCCATTTTCACTCATCCCTACTGTAACCAGCTTTCCAAATTCCTGCATCCAGTATAAAGCAAAGACTCTTATCTCTCTTTCTTAATCAGATCAAAAAAATCTGGACTTGACACACACAAGACTCTCTGTCATGGATGTTTAACAACTTCACTCCAGAGATTTGGGCTTGTGAGATTCATTGAAATCAAGATTGATAATTAATTTAACCATAACTAACTTCAAGCAGAGTAGCCTGCCCTTTTTAAGTTCAATAGAACCCTAAGTGCAATTAACTTTTGGGGTGGGATCCAGCTTTTCCCAAAGGATATCTGTGTTTGCCACCTGTCGGAGTTGTCATATATTTGTAATCCTGTCTTCGTGATGATTCCATCCCATCTCCTAGCTTTGACTACTTGAGTCAGGGTATATCCTAAGCTGTTCTGTTAGTGGGAGGACACAGCTCAAAAGCATGAATGTTTGGGAGTGGGTGATACTGGACCATTCATTCTATATTGGTAAGCATGGCATATAATACAGCAGTTTGGGGAGAGATGGGCCAAACATCTTTCTTGTTGGTGTTAATGTGCAAGTTGCTTGCTCTGCCGCTGGAGTAGAACAGCCATTCCAGAACTGTGAGGCAGACCTCTCAAAGGAAGTAAGAGGTCTCAGTAAGATAGTCTGATTACACGAAGACCATTTCATATATGAAGAAACCACTGTGGAAGTGATATAGGTGGGACTAACAAGTGATTTATTTACACAAAGCGACCATGTGTTATGATTTGCATGTGATGTTTTCTATACAAAAGTACTTTCCATTGTCTTGCTTCCACAATGCTACCTCATCAGGGCTGAGGTAACAACTGGTATATTGACTCAGTCTGTCTCTTGGTAGGCAGGAGATGTGGCTACTGTAGGCTAATTGTCCTGCCAGAGTGACTGAAGCAGAAGGTTGTGTGAAGGATTACCTTTGCTTCTAATGCCTGTATTACCTAAAGTATGGGCAGCCATGCCCAGTGAGATAGTTTTGAACAACTCCCTCATGGTTGGCTCTACTTAGCTGAGGCTGCTGGGATTTGGAGTTTGACACCATTTGGAGGGCTACCATAGTGGAAGGGCTGTAGATGCCTTCTTTGGCAGTGAAGAATCAGATCTGTTGACTCAGGCCTGTGTGTGTGTGTGTGTGTGTGAAGACACCATGCTCCACAAGATACTTAATTTTAATCAGGACTCCATTGTCAACCATCATATTAAATCCCTGTTCTGCTTCCTCAGAAGGTTCTGGGAGATCCTGGAGGGAGGAAGAGGAACGATCAGGGACGTGTTGCTCTTCCTGTATTCTCACAGCTTCCTTAAGCTACTTCCTTAAGCCAGTTATGGGAAGGAAGGTGAGAAGGATGTTTGTGGGAAACATTGCTTAGTTGCTTAGTTCCTGCCTGGACAGGTTCTTGGGACCCAAGGAGCTCACCTGAACTCTACTTCTCATTTTGCCGCTCCTCTACACATAGATCCAAACTTGTGCAGGAAAGTTCAGTAGGCTTGGGGTGTTTTCAGTTATATGTGTGCACTGTCCAGTATTTGAGCCTATTTTATATACTAGAGCAGGGGGGGTCAGCAATTGTGGAAGGGTAGGAGGTCTCATTAACACCTCCAGGAGACCCCAAAGGACAGTGCTTCCTGCTGCATTTGCTCCCACCAAAATACGTAATAAATAAAAAGGGTTTTTTTGCCCCAAAATGGTTTTTAGGAGACAAGTAGCAATTTTTCCCTATGTTTTTGGACTGTCCTGAGCCATTTTAATCCAGAAGAGGCTTTTTTAAAAAACAAAACCAAACCAGAACTCACTTCCTGTTATTAAAAAAAAAAGGTCTCTTTTGGCTCTAAATTGGCCCAGGGCGGCCTCAAAACATGGTGGAAATGTGTGCCCCACACTCTGGAGGGAATCTCGGAGAGAAAATTGTCCTTGAACGCTTTTGTAAAAAAAAAAAAAAATTGACTCCTGTGGGGGGCAGAAGGTCTCCAAATGTGCTGGAAATGCCCTCCACACTCTGGTGAGGGTGCTTTGGAGGCATTCTGGAGCAAATATTTTTTAAAAATTGTAAAAAAAAACCTTTTGACTCCCTGGGAGTCCCTAGGCGCCATGGTGCACTTTACCCAGCCCTGCACTAGAGGAATAGGAGATATAGGGAACTGACAAGAAAAATTCACTTATTAGGTTGGGCTTGCCTCACATTCTTAGAACTACAACTTGATGTCTATCTTGACTGATTGTTCTTTCTCTCTCAAATGCCTGCAGTACACTGCTGTGTGTTCAGCTTGGAAACAGCAGTAAATACTAAATGGCTGCAATCCTGTAGAGAATTCCTTTTCCCTGAACCCACAAATCTTTTGTGTTCATCCTTATTGCAAGAACATATTGGGATAGCTTCCTGCATCCAAACCAATTTTTCCCTTAGAGGAAAACTCAAGAAGTGATGAAAGATGGAATTTGAAGGCAAACTGACTAATTAGTGAAAATCAAGTATGAAATTGTTGATGGTCTCATAAAATTAAGCAGTTTGTTGTTAAAATCAGCTTCCGTACTAAAGGATTGGCCAGTAGCCAACGTTAATAAAATTCCTTCAAAAATGGCCTGCAGAGGGTTGGAGAATTACAGGACTGGCACTGTAACATTAGGTCAGAATGAACTGGTAGAAAGTATTTTTAAATACTTTCATCAATGTGTAAATATATAAATCAAGTATTTAATACTTGATTTAATGTATAGAAGAAAAAACCTTGGTAAAGCAGCCTCAGTATGGCTTTTGCACAGGAAAATCATGTTTCACTAGCATTTTAAATATTTTTTGAATGTAGACATCATGTACTTTGATTTTTTTTAAAAAAATGTTGATATTATCTGTTGTCAAAGGCTCCCTCAAAAGGTAAAATTGGGAGCCCTGGGAGGAAAGGCAGAGATCTCCTATGAAGCATTAACTGCTGGGCACAGCAGACACAAGCAAGCATTAACTACCATTTTCACAATGGAAAGAAAGGTGAGTAGTGTACTCCGCTCAGGATTTGTAATTGGGTTGGTAGTACTTCATGGGAGAGCCAGCATGGTATAGTGGTTTGAATGCTGAACTACAACCATGGAGATCAGGTTTGATTCCCCACTCAGCCATGGAAACCACTGGGTGACCTTGGGTATCTTGCGCCCTTTGTCCATGAAAACACTCACAATGAGGGTCATCACGAGTTAGAAATAACTTGAAAGCACACACGAAGAAGAAGAAGTAGTTAATTTACTCATAAATGATTTGGATGCAGGCATGAGTTTGTGGAGTGCGTCAAATTATTCAGGGTAGTGAAAATGCAAGCAAACTGGAAGATGCTCCAAACTGACTTGGCTTTATCAGCTGCAAGGCATATTCTAGACTAATACCAGATGGCCAAACTGATGGTAACTGACAAGGGAATCGTGCTTCCTGCTACCAAGATGATAGTGCTGTAATGCTGAAGGAAGGGCAACTGTCATGTTGGGCATTATTAGGTAAGGGTGGGAAGACTGTTCAAAAACATTTGAAAAATGGTTGGAAAACTGGTTTTTCAGTTGTTGGGAAACGTTATTTGTGTACAGTAAACTTGTTTTCTGCACATAAAATGCTGTTTTCTACAAAATGCTTTTTTTTTTTTTGCTTTTTTGCCCAGAATAAATCCCAAACTCAAATAGTTTTCAAACATTATACAGTTTTTGACCACTTTCTCACACCAAGGTGAAAAATGATAAAATTCATTTTTGTCTGCACAAGCAAATGGAAGAAAGTTTGCATCCTATATTAGGAAATGAAATAAAAGTAAATTGGCCAGTTGAACAGTGCTATTCTTATGGAACAGGCTCTTTACATGCTGTTGGCCTGTAACTCCCATCAGTCCTAGCCAGCTGAGCTAAGTGTGGGGTGATGGGACTTGGAATACATTAACATGGAAGGGCCACAAGTCGTCTGTCCCGTCCTAGAAGATGACTACTGTTTTCTACACACCTTTGAGAGAGTAGAACGATAAAAGGGTGTTTTCCTCCTAACTCACACATCTATTAGACCACTGTAAAATAGGAAATGTTTTTGTTTTCACCAAGCTGGGTTTCGTTTCCACTTGCAGCTCTTAACTGTTCAGCTGTTAATGTGGCAGAAATAGCATGTCTTTAGCTTCCTTTAATCCTTTCAATTATATGACAGAACTTCTGATGGCAGGAGAAATCAGTGGGGAACCACAGTGATGCTCAAGAGAAACAGTACACACCACCCTTAACAACCAGGCAAACTCCCCCTCATCCCTACCGAAATCCTAGCAGTGGCCAAATGCACTGACGTTTCATTGACTGCCATCACTGGAAGCAACAGCGCCACCACCAGGCAGTGAAGGACGGACACTCAGGCTTTCAGAAATTGCGGGAGGGCTATGGTGGAAGCTTGCCTAGTCTCGGGGGGGGGGGGGAGCAAGGCTGGGATTACCTGAGGCTCAAGTTCATAGTGGGTGGGCACTGACTTTTTCATACTGCTTAAAACAAAAGATGAAATTTCAATACCTGGATTTGCAATATATGCAGTTTGAGGGCCTAGCAGCCCCTCAGACCAGGGGAGGGACTCCAGCAGCCCACATCTTACATGTGTCTCCCCGCTAGGAAGAAGAAAATCCGCAGCTAGTTTCTGCATTAAAGCACAGTGTGGGGTCCCATGTGTCCTACCCTGTCACTCTCCCAGCCCCCCGCCAAGGTGGTTTTATTAAACCAGAAGTGAACTTCTAGCTACATTTCTGGGGATGGTACAACCTGCAGCAAGTCCTGGCCATTGGATCTCCAGACCTCACTCATCCCTGCTTTAGACCCGCATAACATAACGTACAGCTTTGTTACTAGAAAATGGCATTTTAAAAATTGTCCACTACATTAAACTGTGAGATTTCACACTCCTCGGCAGCATCTGTGCCCTCTTTGTAATAATCAAAACTATATCCTGGAGATGTGTGGGCAGGAATCCCATGCCAGTCCCTTGCCAAAACTGCCCTTTCATTTAATTCTCTTTTGTGTCATTGGTCCTTAATCAGAAGGAATTGCCAGCCTTTTTTGCAGAGATTAGCAGGTATGTCTCTCCCTCGGCAAAAGCTGAACCCCTTCCCCTCCCTTTGGCATCCACATATAGCAGGCAGCCTGCTTTCTATGCCATCAGCAGAGCAAAGAATTTCCTGCAGGAAGTCCACAAAGGGCTCATTACAAGTTAAACAGGTGCTTTCCAGGGTCTGGGTCTGTGTGTGCGCATGCTTGTGTTTGCTCACGATTTTTCTTTGCTTACAGCAGCAGCGTCAGCAGTGGTTCCATGTTTTGAGAGTTCACACCCTACTGCAAATGAAGAATGCTCAAAGTAGTCACAGGGGGGCCCACACAACTCTTTCCCATTGCCTCTCAGATGGAAACAAATCAGCCATTCATCCAAACACAGTTGGGGGCTTTTGCCTTGCTGCAGCTCATCTGCCTGTACCGACAGAGCTCCAGTGTCTTCTCAGTGGCGATGGTGAAACCTTTACATGGCTGCTGCATCGAAGCCGCCAGCAGAAACATCTACAGTCCCATGGCTCAGCAATCTGTGGTGTGATTGGCTGTTGCCATGGTGACACGGGGCCCACTGTACCTCGGCCCAGTCCGCGTCTAGTTGAAGCCGTCTTGTTTGGCTTCTGTCACTCCGACTCCTTTGACTGCTTGGCCCGTTGCCTGCGGAGCTTCACAAAGGCCTGGGCTTCTTTGTCTCCTTTTCGGATCTCCAAAATCTTTAGGATGTCACTGCCTGGAGTAGAAGAGAAGAGATGGTGTGCTTTCAGCAATGAGCTACAATTCACAGTTTTCTCATAACGTTTGCCGTAAATAGATTTTTCTGCCTTTTAAAACCCATTTCTTATGCCCCTAATATCAATAGAGGAGACAGAAGGTGCTTCTAGCCAAGGCTATTACTGAATTACCAGTACCTCATTCATAGACTTTTACAGAGGACCTGATCATAATAATATTTTATTTCCTATGTTCTCCCAATGCTTCTTTCATGCTTCCTGTTACCACAGAAATCCATTAAGGAAGGAAAGATGGAACAGTCTTTTGACTGGTTATGCTCAGCGCCTGTCATCTACTCTTGCTGGTGGTGGTGTGTGCCTTCAAGTTGTTTCCAATTTATGGCAGCCCTAAGGTGAACCTTTCATGCTTTTCTGGGGGGGGGGGGTTCTGAGAGTGTGTGACACATCCAAGGTCACCTGGTAGACTTCCATGGCCAAGTGGGGAAACTGAACCCTGGTCTCCGGAGTGGTAGCTCCGTGCTCTAACCACTATACCACACTGGCTCTCAGCCCTAGTATGCTGATGCCATAACGCAGGATGGAGGGTGAGGAAAGATCTACATACCTCCAAATCTTGGGGGGGGGGGAGAATAGAGTGAACAGAAACTCAAGAGGTCTCAGTGGTAGACCCCAAGACAGCACGAAGAAAGCTGCATGGAAAATTTGTAACTGGGGTACTACACAACTTGTGGATACATCTTGGACAACAAAGCAGGTCAAAAACCAGCTGTTCATATCTATTCTAAGCTCCTCTGGCAGCTCCCTTTATTGATTCTAAAGCTCTTCCTAGGTGAAGGATTCTGTGGAATCAGCTTTTCAAGCAACAAAGAGGAAACAATGCCATGAAAAGGAATGGATGGAGGGGGATATTAGTGCCCATCTTGCACTCTGAAAAATCAGGAGTTAAAGTTAAAAATGAGGGAGTGTGCCTTTGAGGAGAGCACCTGGTTAGGCTGTTCCTACAAGCTTTAGATAGATCCAGGATCATCCAGTGGGTGCAGTCCAGTCTCTATAACTACATCCTAGAGCTAAAGACAGTAAAAAGGCACTGTGACTTGTGATTTGAAATAATTTCTTCGGGGGTCACCCTCTTTTTGGAAAATGCCTCACATTTACCACAGGCACACTTAAGACTAAGAGGTTTCAGTGAAGTCAAGCCTTTGCTCCTAGTTAGGTCTTTCTGCTTCCTCAGATCATTAGCCTGCTTACCACAAACGCTGAGCCCCGTCTCAGCTGTTTTATGAAAGTGTTCATTTATCCATTCTCTCTCTCTCTCTCTTTCTCTCTCTCTGTGAGAGATGGAACAGAATAACAGAAACCATGTCTAGCTCTCTGGAACCAGCAAGCTGTGTGCACATGGCTTCTCACTGATATGAAGGAACGGCTCTAGTAACAGAGATCAAGATTTCAGAACCTTGCTAGGCAGTGTTGGTGCCAAGAAGGTGTCCCATAATGACTTAACATTAAGCTAATAAAATTAAAAGACACCTAATTGAAGTCTGCCTTTGTTATGATTAGTTAATTGTTACCACTGAGTGAGAAGAAAAGAGTCAATGAGCAATTACTACGACCTCCTGCCAGTGGAAGGGATTTGCAATATGGCCCAGACGGATTTTATAGTTCTACCTCCTTTAAAATACCTCCAGAGCTTCACTTTTGACTAAGGAGATGAGGTCTAGAATTCACCAACTACATTGGCTTGAATTTTGCAGATCAATTTTCTTATTTTAGTCAGACATAACCATGTCCATGTAGATTTAATTTACTGCTCCATGCCTATGTAAAAATGAAACCACATGACTGGTATGCTAAGTATTCAACCCTGGACCTGCTAGGGAAGAGGCAGCATGTTCCCTCTGAGTATTTATCCAGAAAATGGTTGTTACGTACCCCATGACCATGTTTGCTATGGACCGCTGACCACTAGCTCTGTTCTGTCAGAAGGCAGCAGAGCTTAAGAGTAGAGGTAGGGAAAGTTGTCTCTTTGAGCCATATCTTCCCCAAATCCTCAAGCCAGCAATAGATAGGCCAATAGATATGAACTTTTATTAAAAATCTGCATTTAACCATCCCAGTTCCTGAATTACAAGCTGGGAGATTAGAAGAGTTGTAGTTTATAAAAGGTAACATTCCTAAACTGTAATTATAAGGATGAACATGGTTGAGAATGCTTAAGGAAGGGAGTTACCAGCAGCTCCAGGATGGGTCAAAGAAAGACGGATTTGTGGCACTGAAGAGGGATTGATGGTTTCTTCCTTGTCATTCAGTCCCAACACTCCACAGAGGGGGAGGAAGGCTTCTCCCTCCAAGTCGTTGGCTCCTAAGGCATCGTAGTCAAACACTGTGAGCAAGAGGCATGCCCCATCTTGTTGGCATTTATCTGGAGGGACCAAACTGTAAGACAAGTACAGAAATGCACCACTTCATAAACACCTCTTAAGCAGAGCTTGCGAAAAAGTTACTTTTTGCTTCAGCTCCCCAAAGCCAGTAATTTTTCCTCCTCATCACCACCACCACCACCACCACCACCACAAAGCAGATGCAAAAGGCACAAAACCACACCAACCAGGCAATTCCTACAAGCTACAGCAGTGACTTCCAAACCATAGCAACCAAAGGAAAAGTGGAACTGCTACGGCCTGTGCTGTTCATTTAAAGATAATCATTCTGGAGAACAGAGGGGCTGCAAAGCAGGAAAGAAATGCAGCTGCTCATACGTACAATTCAAAGACTTCATCAAAGAGAGGATGGAGATTGTTCTTTATGCACTGGGTTGTCCGTGCCACGACCTCTGGGAACTCATGCCGAGGCTCCAAGGTGAGTTGGATGAAGGGATCACTTGAGCCTGGAGGAGTCAGAATGTGGGAGGTTAGAAGCAGCATACCACAGAATACATACCATTCTGCCCTGGAACATTTGTTCCTCCAGGTGTATGCTGTGTTTACAAGGTTATTACAGCAGTTGGCTTCTTTGTCTTATCCATTCCCTTTGTGGACTGTTTCCTGGGGCATCCTGAGACCATGAGTAATTGACATGTCCAAACCCACAAAGCAAGCAAACTGCTGAGAGTTAAACTTTAAATACTGAGGATGAACTCTATAGCACATGGGTCCATCTAGCCTAGTACTATCTATTTTCAATGGCTCCCTAACATCTGTGGCAGAGGATCTTTCCCAACTGTGTTAATTCTTTGTAAAATGGAGATGTCAGGGACAGACTCTTGGACCTTCTGCACACAATCTGGATTCTCTGTCAGTGAACCAGAACTTTAAAGTTTAAGTCTACAACTGCCAGAATTCCCCAGCCACTAGTCATGCCATCTGGAGGATTCTGGCAGTTATAATCCACCAAAGTAATTTTGGTCACTGAATTATGGCCATCTCCTGATCTAGTGCTATTTTTTCTTTGGAGCAGGCCATTCTATCTTCCTTGGCACAGTCTAACTACACTCTTTATTTGTCCACCCCAGTTCCTGAATACACGGAGTACTGTTCATGCTGGCTATTTGAAAGAGTCCCGAACCCAGGCATACCAAAGTTCATGTTTCCTGTTTTCATTTGTTGGGGGAGGATACTCAACACAAATCAAGTGAGGCAACAACATCTGGGAAGCTAAGTGTATTACAAGCTGTTCAGCCCATTCTCTCTTTGGACTTTAAGGCTGTATCCACAACCAGCACTCTTGACAGATTCAACTTTGGTACTGAAATTTTAGACTTTGCATGCTTTCCAAATCTATGCACAACTGCATTCTGGGTACTGTATTATACTTTTATTTTCTGTTGAATGCACTTCATTAAGTGTTGAATGCTACTGGCAAAAGACTTTTGATCCAGCAAATGATGCAAAGTGCCTCTTTTCAATGGGGTATAAGATTCTTTCCCACATGGCACTACCTTTCTGTGGTGGTGGGATTGCATGCTTCTGTGAGCAAGAGGCTATGCTGATGGTAGCACTGCTATTGGTAGGGTCTCCCATGTCAGAACAGGCTTTGTGGCAAAATACAAGCTGAAGAACATCCCTATAGAATTTAAAGACAATGTAAAAAGTATATCTGCACTATTAAGCCTAATTGATTGGGAGTTAGAAGACTTCTGGATTGAAGCCAAGGACATAGGGAAGAATGCAAAAAGACACTTATCTACAAAAAAAGATAAGAAAGCCTCAGTAGATGACAGATGAAATTCTTCAAGCAGTTAAGGACAGATGAGAAGCAAAAGTAAAAGGTGACAGAAATAGAATCAGAACCCTGGATGCAACTGTTCAGCAACTTGTGCACACGGACAAAGAGAACTACTATACCAATCAATGCAGAAAAATAGAAGACAACAAAAAAAGAAGAACAAGAGATCTCTTCCGTAAGATCCGAGAAATCAAAGGGAAATTTAAATCAAGAGTGAAGATGCTCTATAACCAGTAGGGGAATATACTGCATGATCAAGAAGAAATAAAAGGTAGATGTAAACATTACATTGAAGAACTAAATAAATAACTGAATAAACTATAATAAATAAAATAAATAAACTGAATAAAGAAGATGAAAGGATACCAGATTTATTTAAGAAATAACTATTTGAAGATGAACTCACAATTTTAGAAAGTGAAGTGGAAGCTGCTCCCTAAGTACTTGGGAGAAGTAAGTCACCAGGAACAGATGGCATACTAATAGGGCTTCTTCAAGTAACAAAATTCATTCAAGTTATAGCTAAAACTTGTCAGCAAACACGGAAAACAAGAATTGGAAATGCTCAATATACATTCCAGTCCCCAAGAAAGGGGACTCCAGAGATTGCAGTAACAACAGGATCATTGCATTAATCTGCCATGCAAGCAAAATGATGCTCAAAATTCTACAACAAAGACTTTTCCCATTTATCGAGCAAGAAATGTCAGATATCCAAACTGGGTTCAGAAGAGGAAGAAGCACAAGGGATCATACTGCAAACCTATGTTGGATAATGGAGCAAACCAAATAATTTCAGAAGAAAATCAGCCTGTGCACTATAGATTATAGCAAAACCTTTGATTGTGTAGATCATGAAAAACTATGGATTGCTCTTAAAGAAATGAGTGTACCACAACATCTGATAATCTTAATGCTTTACCTATACTCAGGCCAACAGGCCACCATTAGGACAAAATATGGAGAAGCAAAATGGTTTCCAGTTGGTATAGGGGTCAGGCAAGGCTTCATTTTATCATCCTATTTGTTTGACTTGTATGTAGAACGTATCATTTTCAAAGCTGGATTAGACTTGGAGGAAGGAGGTGTGAAAACTGAAGGAATTAACATCAACAATTTAAGATAGGCAGTGACACCATATTACTATCAGAAATAGCAATGATTGGAAAGATTTCAAAAGAAAGTCAAGAAAAGGAAGTGCAAAGGCAGGTTTACAGTTGAACATTAAGGAAAAAAAATAATGAGCACAAATGATTTACATAACCTTAAAGCAAAGGATGAAGAATTGAAATAATTCAAGATTTTCCATACTTTGGCTCAGTCATTAATCAGAATGGAGACCGCCGCCAAGAAATCACAAAAAGACTAGGACTTGTAAGGGCAGCTATGAAAAACTAGACAAGATCTTTAAGAGATATCATTCAGGATTGTTCATGCCATTATACTTTTGATTTCTATGTATGGCTGTGAAAACAGGACAGTGAAGAAAGCTGGTAGGAAAAGAATCAACTAATTTGAAATGTGATGCTGCAGAAGACTTCTGCAGATACCCTGGACTGCTAAAAAGACAAATCGGGGGGGGGGGTTCCTGGAGCAAATCAAGCCTGGACTCTCCCTAGAAGCCAAGATGACTAAGTAGTTGTACTTTGGATATATTATGAAAAGATATGACTCACTACAAAAGACAATAATGCTTGGTAAAGCAGAAGGCAGTAGGAAAGGAGAATGGACAGATGGACAGACTCCATCCCTGAATCTGCAAGACTTGAGCAGGCCTGTTGATAACATGGTGAGCTGGAAGTCTTTCATTCATAGGGTTGTCATGAGTTGTAGTTGACAGCAGGTGACAACAAGAACAAGATTCTGTGTGTGCATCACACATGCGTGCACACATACACAGAGGAACTGGAGCACAAGTACTTCCTTGTCTGTCATGAAAGTGGATTGTGCAGCAAACTCCTGGTCCAGATTTTTATTTATTTTATATATTCAATTTATATTCCCTCTTTCTCCCAAGATAGGATCCAGAGCAGCTTGGAAAATTTTAAGATCCATTCCAATGTACATAATATAAGCCAATTCCCATTTCTTTGCATTTAGCATAACAGAATCCAGGATGTGGTTGAGACAGGACCAAGCATGAGTAGTCTGAGTGGGCTGGGGTCACTAAGAGGCAAGAGCAGGGAAGAGGTTTAGCCCACACTCTCAGGTCACCTGCTCCTTCTCTTTCTCTCAGATAAATTAATGGTTGCCTTTTGCTTCGAATAGGAAAATGTTGCACACTTTGCACTGGGGTGTCTTGCTGTGTGTGGACCAGGCCCTGACACTCACTCACCCAGCTTGACTGCTTACCATTAGGGATCTCACAGGAGAGGGAGGTGTGACACTTGCCCCTACACAAAGTTATACTCTGCACCAGCTCTGACTACATCACAATAGCAGTTTCCCAATCCATTGCTGTATATAAGATTTGACTACCTGGCAGGCTAAAGTTTCCAGCTTCCTCCATGAGGTAGAAGGACTTGGGGAGGGGGGGACATGGATATTCCCTGTAGAACTGATCAAGTAGATCCCCCACCATCAACAAATAGTCTAGAGAGAAAAAGCCAGGCCTCCTTACTTTTGATAGCGCAGTTCCACAGAAATGTTTCTGTTCTATATGTATTATGTTACCATTGTTCAGGCTGTTAGGCTATGATTACAAGCAAAATTCATTGTGCTTGTCGAGAGTAACCCAGATGGTAGCTGGATATTAAGGAGGTCCAATGCCAAAACTTCAGGAAACTTGGATCACTGGCAGAAAGGGACAAAGCATGCCCCTGCATAAGGGAAACAAGATCTGTTACCAAGCTGTGTACTTCTTTGGCACAAAGGCTCTCTCACCATTGGCGTCCAAGGGAAGGAGATTAACAGCATTGAGTACTTCGATGCGCAGCTTTTGTTCTGAGTGGCGGTAGAGGGCTTTAATGGTCACAGCTCCATATTTTTCAGGGCTAGCTTCCATCTAAGATGAAAGAACAACCAGAGAAAGTGTCATGCCCTGCTTCTAGAACATGGAAGTAGACTCTGACTCAGAAACTGAAACAGGAAACATGCCAGGATCTGCTGAACAGGAGGAGGTTACAGAGCCACAAATCTCTAAGACAGAACACAGTGCAGTGCCAGCCCAAGCAGAGACTCCTGCCCTTCAGATATAGAAGACAACTTACCTATACCTACCTTTGTTGAGCATAGACGGCAAAGGGAGAGCTTGTGCAGGTCTCAGAAGATTTATAGGAGACAGCAATTAGTTCAGCAACAGCTGCGTTAAGCTGCTGACCTATATAGGCACAGCTCTGTGCCTCCAGGAGTTGTCAGAGCTTATCTGACCTTCTTGCCTGCCAGTTATGGTATACTTCTTAGATTGTATTAACTCTGGACTTATTTGCTCTGCCTTTGGATTCTGTTGGACCCTGTTTATGCCGTTGACCTTTTGCTTACTGAGTAAAAGTAAGCGACTGATTATGAGCAGTTCTGTTTCTTTGTTTGCTACTTTGCCTGTGTTATCTCCTGGCTGTCAGCTGTGCAGCCGCAAGCCCTGGCTTGCTGCCTGGATTGAGGCAGGACAGGAGGAGTCCCAAGAGTAATCTTAAAAGAAGTTTAAATAGTGCAGCCTGTCAGTCTTTGATGGTCAGGGTTTTCCTGTGCCAGAGGTGGGAATCATGCAAGTCCCAACAGCCACAGCCCGCATAGCCAATGGTGAGGAATGTTGGGAGTTGCAGTACAACAGCATCTGGCATGTTCCCCATTCTTGCCCTATATTGTAAGCAGAGATCACTTCTAGCATCGTAATTCCATCAATGAATAGTCAACATCTTATTTGCTAGCATTAGTTGCTGATAAGAAGACCAATGTCATTGTTTGAAAGAAGAATTAAGGGGTGTGAATCTCACTCATAAACAGGAAGCACCAGGCTCACTGAAGTCATACCTGCTGCTGAATACGGGTGCTGAAATACTTCTGAATAAGTCTTCTGCTGGTGGAAGAGTAGAGGTCCAGCTCTTTTTCCAGAGCCTAGGAGAGAAGTGTGTGTGGTCAGAAACAATACAAATTTGACAGTCTGTCTATACTGGGAGAGGAAGGCTCAGAAACACAAACAGAAGCATTCTAACTGGGGTGCTTCCAGTTGAGGGGCTTTGTAGGGCTACCCCATCAGAGATGTTGAACTGTAACCTGCAGTTGGAACTGCAGTTAACATTCGACCCTTAGGATGGGCAATTTCTAATGGTCTGGGATCAGTTGGGGCCCAGAGGAAACTTGTGGACTGCAGCCACCCAGATCTGGAAACTCAAAGTAAGAGGACAGAAAAAAAAGAAAAGCAGAAATGGCCAGAAGCTCACTTCTAATTCCTCTTCTTTTCTTTAAGTTTGGAGAAGGGAAATTAGAGAGCCCTGTGCCCTATTTAAACTCAAAACCATTGCCTCTAGAAACCTCAGGAATGTGCACAGACAGACATGATATCAATGAAACCAGCCAATCAATCTTGGGAGATCAAGGGTCCTCAAGCTACAAAACAGCTTTGGGGCTCATGGAGCTCCTGGGTCACACTTTGCTTTCCTACCCTTTCTGGAGGGATCTGGTCTTAAAGCCTGTGTGGTGCTGCTGCTGCTGCTGCTACAGTGTCAGCATGACAGAACTTGCTTCCTTTCCCCTTGAATTCCTCAGCATCACTTGAAAACCCAACACTAGGGGGTTCCCCAGCCTTTCTAGAGCAGATTTTTGGGCTGCACGGAGACTACCTGCAGGGATAATAATTTCATCAGCAGATGGTTCCTGCTGGATTTAGTTCATAGCCTATTTTACTCATTTGTGTATTCCTATGTTCCTTCCATGTAAATGACAGTGCCATGGCATGGCAATAATTTGCCCAGTTTCCCAAATCTGGTAACAACTTACTTCCACGGTTGTTCAAATGGCATTAATGTTTGGTCAGTGGAGAGGAGGGAAGAACAGGCAGTCAGAGGAGAAAGAAAGAGAGAAGGTCCCTTTGCTTCAAGGACATGATTGTCATCATCCAACAGAGAGAGCACTTTTATGCATGCCCAGATTGCACCCTGTCCATTGTGGGGAACTTCCCATCCCACAATCCTCCACAGGGGTTGTAGCTCCTCACCGTGAATGTTGTAGTGTGGAGAGTGTCCTTTGGCAGGCCACAGCCCTCTGCATGAAAACAGAGCTCCAAGCTCTACAGAAAGGGGAGCAAAGAAAAAAAATGAGTAACCCACATTGGAAGTTCAAACAAAAGCCATACTCTTTTTGTTCCTCTTCTCTTCCATCTCATACTCCCAAGTACCTGGAGGGCAAACTCCAATTTCCTGAAGTACCTCAAGTTGCCAGCTTTCTGTTTCACAGCCCCTTTCAGCAGCTCCAGAGTGTGCTTCCACAACATCTCCAGGAGACTGTTTGGGTAGGGATAAAAAGAAAAGAAAGAAAGCAGAGGCAATGATATTAGCTTGCCACATGGAGCATATTCTAAGGTTCAGCAGATACTGTTGCAGCTTGGGATGGGCAAGAAGAAAAGCCAGGGCAGGTGATCAGTTTCCCAACTTCAGAATCTCCACTCCTGTCCTTTAAGTGTGATTTTAGTGGAGAATGAGAACTGTCCAGCTGGAAAGAGATGCAGGGATGGGGAATGCAACCTTTATTGCACTGCAAAAGCTTACATCATAGACTTTCCTAGACCAGGAGGCAACTGTTCCAAACAAAGTGATAAAGTCTGTAATATGACCCAGGACCGTCACCTAACCTGTAACCAAAGAACAAAATAGACCTCTGGCGATTACACTGATAGCATTGTAGCTATTCTCAAAAGCTGTTCAGAACAATACAGAAGGCTTCCTCATACTCCGTGCCCCATGACCTCCTTCTCATGAATCTTGCCTGTTTAAGAGACAGGGTGTGGCATGTTACCACATGTGTGTGTGTGTGTGTGTGTGTGTGTAACCAATTTAACCCCAGAGACTGGAATACAGGAATAAAGGAAGGAATGGCTCTGAGCAAGTGCAGAATGGCCATTATTGTGGAGCCACAAGTAGAAAATCCAGATCTAGATGCAAGGCAGTGAAAGTAGGGGACAGGGCTTGTTTCCTAAAATTAGAGGAAACGAGCTAAAAAGCCATCTGTTGGGTGTGGAAGCCCACTTAGATGTGGATTTCTTAGCTGTGGCTACTCATAATAAATAAATAGGCACCTTGCCACTGATCAACCATGTCTGTTTCACCTCCAGGGCACGGCAATTCTTCATGGCTCCTGTGCCTCTGCAGTCCAGATGCCACCTCATTTATGAGGGCCTTCCTCTTTTGTTCAGCGTTGACCAACACAAGAATTACATGTGGCAAGAGAGAAACACATTTATCTTGCTGTCACTGCCTAGGTATTGTCCTCTATAAGTGGTGCCCAGGCAGCCTCCAATAATTCAAGAGTGGAGAAACTTTGGACCTTAAGATGTCTTGTGCTTTAGCTCTCAGCCAGCATTACCAATAGGTAGGGAATTGTGAAAGCTCTCATTCCAAAACACCAGGCGAGCCAAAGGTTCCACATCCATCCCTGCCACAATTACTACCAGAATGGGCCCCCATTTTCCCCTCTGTGAGGGCCCTTTTACACTACACAGCTATAGCGCTATGCTTCTACTTTAACTGCCATGGCAACATCCTGGGGTTTGCAGTTGTGGGGGGTGGTATTACAATGTTCAGCCAGAGAGCTCCACTGCTTTGCTGAGTTACAAATCCTTGAATTCCATAGGACGTTGCCACAGCAGTTGAAATAGTATCAGTGTGAAAGGTTCTTGGGTTCCATTTGGATATAATCCAGCCAGGGAAACGATCTTTGCAACAGCCACTCCCTGGCTTACCTGTTAAAATTCTCCTGGACCAGGTTCCCATTTAGGTACTGGAACTCACACTCCAAGAATTTCATTAGAGGGGTGATGCTCTAGAATGAGAGGGAGAAAAGAGTCAGGCAAAGCAAAGCAGAGAAGGAAGAGCACTTACAATCCCTAGCCTTGTGCAGTCAGAATGGACCGTTTCAGCAGAGTCTTCATGGAGGGTCCATAAAGTGCCTTCTGCTGGTGTGGTGTCACATGGCCAGCATAACATTTAAAAGCTTTTTTACTCTCTGTGTGCTGACCCATACCCTGACAACAGCAGCACAGCCGCCACCTGGAGTATACAATGCTAGCATTCATATACACGCATGTGTATAAGCTGGCAGAGACTTTAAAAACTTACAACCCACTGTGTGAAGCACTGCAGGGATATAAAATTTAAATCAGCCTGAAAAGACCATTCAATCTGCTCTCTGCAGGAAAGGATTGCCAGGTTCCCCCTCCAGCCCTGTCTCGTTCAAAATGGCAAGGGTAAAAAGCTGAGTGCGTGAGATGTATTCTGGCAACAGCCCTATATCAAATCACAGGGACAGAAGAGAAGAGTTCACAATATAAACTAAACAAGTCTTGTATCGAATTACACAGATAATCAATCAGACTATTCAGAACTGGACTTGTTAAGAACAGTACACCAACAAATACAACTATGTCAGTAGCTAGAGGTGCTTCCATGTGCCACAAATTAGCTCTAGAAGAGAGTTCCCGATGCCAATTCTGTTGTCATAATCAAAAACCAGTGGTAGCAGTCATACAAACATGGTATAAAATGGATGTCTTTGTGTTGCCCATGGACTACTGATTTTTTTTTTAGCTTTTTCTGCCATGAACTGAGATATCCACATTTTCTTCTTAGTCAATTCAGACCTTAGCTACTTGGTCAATATCTTTTTTTCTGGCTGCTGGTAGCAGCTTCTCACACCTCTTCTGCAGATACCCAGGTGCCAAAGTCTAAAAACAGATTCTGAGACTCACATCCTCTGGATCCTTGGAGTCACTGGAGGCAGACAATTCCTGGATGTGCCTAGCGATTCCAGCATCCAGCTGCCAAACAAAATACATGCGCCTTATATTACTAAGGAGAGATATTTTGAATACATATGAACAGCTCAAAGCGTTTGATTGTCTTAGTAATCCTTGAACCAGAGAGGCAGGGCAGCCAACACTTCATAATCTGCCACATTAAAAATGGGTTGGGTGGGAGGCTGGGCAGTGACCACAGGTTGTTTAAAGCAATCCAATAAATATGGTTCACAGTATTTTTAGACTCCTTTATACTTTGAGATAAAGGGTACATAAAAGAGGGGTGGAACCTGAAAAAGTTACTTTTTTGGGCTGTACATTCCCATGCCTGATTCTGGGTGTGGCTGCCCAAAAACCTTTTGCAAGTTCTGAACAGAGTATTGCATCCCCACAGGCTCTGCCCCCCACCTTTCCTCCATCATCAGTACCATCTAAGTGTAGGGACCTTTTGGCTGATCATGATGTAGCCAAAACAGCACCATCTGTACATAACAAGGACATGTCAGTCAGCTTGGGGGACTGAGTACCTTGTGCAAAACAAACCCAGTAAAATCCAGTGCACATTCACTAGCCATGGAATTCTGAGTGTCCAACTAGAGGAAGAAAAGGGGAAAGGGAGGGGAACAGAATTTCAAGAAAGAAGGCATGGCTGATGGGTTGGTACCCTAAAGAGTCAGGCAGAAGAGGATTGTGACCAGGAGAAGCAGCTGATGCAGCCACTGGGTCAGATCATACAAACATTACTTTTTGGCCTATAATTTTCAGAATCCCCTAGCCAGCGGGCCACTGCCATTACTCTCTGGGGGACTGAGGAAGTCCTAGGCCATTTCCACACTAGACTGTTATAGCGCTATTATTCCGCTTTCAACATCCTATGGAATCCCCTCCCTAAACTGTAAACCCCAGGATTCCATACGATGTTGAAAGTGGAATAATAGCACTATAACAGTCTAGTGTGGAAATGGCCCTAGTCCAAAAAGCAACTTTCTCAAACTTTGCACTGAAGGCCCCAAAACTCAGAGCCAGCCCTACAAAGGAGAATATATTTGCTATTTTATACATCTCCTTCTGCTTTGGGCAAGAAGTTAGATGCATGGGGGCATGGAAGCTTCCCACATGCCCCCAACCCTCCACCCCAGCTTGTGCAACACCAATAGCATAGCTTGTAGTCTTTCAAATGACTACTCAGTCGAAGTGAAGGAGGAATGCTTAGGCTGTGTGGTTACTTTGGTTCCCAGGGTCTGGACCACGCTTCGGATCTCATTGTTGAGGCAAGTGACAGTAGCCTGAAGCTGGTGGTGGAGAGTGTGCTGGAATTGCTCTGGGGCAATAACATTTCTGGTCTTCTGCTCCAGACGTGGCCAGTCCAGCTGTGAGGGCAATTTCAAGATCATTGTGCGGAGCTGTTCAATGTTGTTCACCACAACACAGAGCTGTGGGGAGAGAAAAAGAAAAGGAAGTTACACTTCAAAGGCCTCTCTTAAGCAAATGGCGAAGTTTTATAATCCCATTAAGGTAATATGGGCAGTTCTTCTGTTTCTTTCTGGTGTGGAAGACAGTCCCATGCCCCATGCTTAATTACACCAGGAGATCACCCCAAGATTCCTTGGACCACTTGTCAAAGTATGACTCCACCACTCACCTTGTTTGCTGCCTCTCCCTCCTCGTGTTGGTTTGATGACAATTCCTCTGCCCTATTTTTGATCAACCGGCAGTACATCAGAGCAATTTTACACATGTCCTAAGGAGTCAGAAAGGAGAAAGTTTGGTGACACTGTGGCTTTGTGAAAAGGAAGTGACACTTGACACCTCAGAAAAACAAGAAATCTCTCCCAATTCAGCCTTAGAGGACCAGGAATTCAAAATGTTGTTATGCAAATTCATTTGTAGTTACTGCCTCATTTGCTTTGCTTGTATGAATACTTCAATGTTAATTTTTAGCAGGATTTAAAAAGTACTGCAGGTGAATGTGGAAATGGGATGGGCTGACCGATGAATGGAAATGAAAGCGACAAAGATGAGAAATGGATCTGCCTTCTCTGCTGCCTCTACGCACCTCAACAAATTTCACCATGATCATGAAGGCCTCTTCAGGATCTGGCCAGTCCAGCTGCTGCCAGGTCTTCACCATCTGAGCATAACAAGTAGATAGGTCCACAGTGGAAGTACTGTGCTTATTGTGCTCCCCCAATGGCATGAGCTGGGTAGAAATGAAAATTTTAAAATGTAGCAATAACAAATTGCTATGCACAAAATTTACTCTTAAGTGCTCCGGTCTCTCCAGTGCCTGAAGCTTCAAAAAGACAGCAGGATATTCTAATTCTATAACTACTTAATCCAGAATGCTTCAGTAGCATTAGCTTGATACATGTAGCTATCAGAGCTTTGAGAATGCTGGGTTTTTTTTAAAAAAAATGCAAATATAGTGAGAGAGGAACTTCTCACTATCTAAATGGCATAATGCTGAAGGGCACCAGATTAGAGTCCCCATCAGTAGTTTCTGACATCTAAACAAGCACAGTGGCAAATGCAACAACTCTGTGAGTAGAGGGATATAATGATAGCTTCTGATTCTTGTCATCCAGGGAGATAACCTGCAGTGGGATAGTGCAATAATCTAGAATTTCCTTTCAATGTAACGTACAAATTGAATAAAAAGTAGCCCAGTTGAGGAATGAACGTGACAGAGATGAAAGGTATCCATCAATCATTAAGAGTGGGAAGACAGTTGGGGAAAAGTCTCAGAGATGCTAGGGGCTTGTTACCTGGTCTACTTGGACAGCCCTCTGGGTCCTTTCAAGGGCTATTGTGTATGCCTTCTGTAGCCATTTGGGGATGGCCTCTTTAAACCAGAGGTGGAAGTTTGACAGTTCAAGAGGACCTTCACTGTGGGGAAAAAAAAACACAACTAGCTCTTATACAACACTAGCATATTTACCTGGCGTTGCCTGGGATTTTATTTTCTCAGAGGTAACACTTGTTAGAAATACCTTAAGAATTAATGAGAATTAAGAATGAGGTCTTTGCTTGCCTGACACAGACAAATTCACAAACTCACAAACCTTGACTTTTATACATTAGAAAATAGATTGAAGAACAGGAAAACTAACACTATTACTTGGCATGACCTCACTCATTCCAGCCAGAATTTGCTCCAGGAATTGGTCATCCAAGTTGGATACAACAACAGAAAGCTTGTCTCAACCAGCTCTGCCTAGTGTGTAAACTCTACAGACACATACTATTGGCACGTCCACAGACAAGGAGGTTCAGAAAAATCCCTGTGAAAGCTGGCAGATGATAGTGAGATGTAAGGATAGCCTTTGTGTAGTGGCTAAAATGCGCGAAACAGACCTAAGACAGAAGGCAAAAGAGTGGAGGCAACGCTTTGCATTCAGCAGGGGCTTGTACCTGTTGCTCATGAAGTCCTTCATGCGGTAGAGTTCCTGCAGGCTGAGATAGAGCTGGAACAGGCTCTCTGCTGTGAGCTGGGACATGCCACTATCAAGCTTACTCAGTTGCTCCTTGACATAACAGGAAACCTGCAGCCGGACAAGAAGAACCACAAGTGAGTCAAAGAAAAAAACCAGTGAACCTACAGCAGTCCTGGCCCTTCAGTGAGTAAACTGCCATTCCCTGTTAGCTCAGTGAATAGTCTCCTCTAATAAGTTGAGTTGTGACTTGGGCTACTTTAGAAAACACTTTTGTGGCTTCAGCAGGAGCACAAGAGAGTTGCTCAGCTACTGAAAAACAGTGATACTAAGAAGCACCTCTGTGAGGATCACAAACTGCATTGATTCTCCAGTGTAAGCCTGGCATGGTTTGGGACCTGGTTACTGCAGGCAATGCTGCTTCCCCAGTCACAGGCCCTTTCCACACAAGGCCGATACAACGAAGTAGCGTCATATTGTCGGTTTTACATCTGCACATTAAACTGGTTTGATGATGTTCTATCCTCCGTGGTTCCGCACAAGTTGAGGTCTTAGCGCAGTTAACATCAGTGTTAAACCGATGTATTGTAAAACAGAAAAACTCTGATGTAAACAACCCAAACCATTTCTGCTGCGTGTTTTTCCTATGTGCAGAAGCGTTACATTGATTGACACACTTGCGCTAAAATGTAACAACGGCTCCTATAACTTTTTTTTTTTAATGAACCAATCAGCGGTGGCAGGGTGGAGCAAGGGAGGGGAATAGGAGTTCCACGAGAATTGACGATGCGCAAGCTACAAACAATTTTCTCTGCTTTACTTCAGTAGAAACCGGAGGACGTGCAGATAGGAATCGGGGTAAGTCGGAGTAAAAAACACTGCTCATGACACACAGTAGCTGTGTGACTCCACTCTAGTGCAGAAATGGCCACAGTCTTGTCACATGCCTAGGATTCATGTTGATTACTGGAGCATATGGAAAGCCAGCAGTGAATTCTGTACTTTTCTCTCCACTGTTTTGCATCTCTCCCAAGAAGAGCATACCAGGCTCATAGCAGCTAGAATTTTCAGCCCATCAAGGGGAGAATATGTTTGTCTTATCAGCTCCTGTTTGGTCAGTGCCATTGTTTCTCACCCATGGAGTGAACAGACATGGAGTTACCTACACACAGAGTGAACAGACAGTTGAGTGGAAGGAACAGCACAGAGCATTCCTCCTAGAAAAGAGCTTAAACCAGTCTTCCCCAGCATGCTGGCTGGGAACTAGAGCCCCACACATCTGGGATGGTGCTGGGCTGAGGAAAAGCTGGCTTCTTGGGCCTTCTTGATTGTTGATTGTCTGCCTAAACAGAACAAATTCTTCCAAGGCTCATTTCAAATTTAGAAACTGAATCTACTTTCTCTTCTTCTTTTAAAAAAATCAACCAAGTTTGAATCAATGTTTAATTTAGCAGTATGTTCCCTGGGCACCCCAAACATGAGAACAACCATTCAAGAGCAGCTCCATACAGAAGATCTGCCATTAGCACTGGCAGATCCTCTGCCCCATGGGGTGGAGATGAGTCATTGTAATAGCTGTGGTTATTATTTGTATACTATCATTAATGGGACTCAATGTGCCTTACAAATTATTAAAACAAGTACAGATTAGAAACATTTTCAAAAACCTATGTACAATTGCAAAAACTTTGGTGGTTAAAAAATTAATACTCATTAAAAGGCAATATTTTTAAAAAACAGTGGAGCACAGCACACCATTAAAATCCCACAATAGTCAATTCCTAAAAGCCTGGTGGAATGGGGAAATTTTACTTGCTGACAAGAAGGGAGCCATGCCTGGCTAGTACCTCTGAACCAGGTTGAAAAATTGTCTGTGAATTAATATGGAATTGATGCATGCAGATGGCCATTTCAGGGGCAGCTTTCGTACATCATAAATGCTCTTGCCACCCATTAAGGTAAGCACATTGCTCACAGAGTTTCTGTCCCAGTGTGCGACAAGACAGGAACATGGGCCTTCCAGACATTGTCAACTCTCAGCACCCCTCACATGGATCACGCTAGCTAGCAGGACTGACAAATCAAAAGCTCTAGGAAGACCACAAATAAGCTCTCCAGCCTTGCTTTACAAGATCCTGCTGGCTCCTTCCCCCTTCCTCCTACACTCCATCTGCCTTGTTTAGGATAGCAAAACCCAAGTCCTTGAAACTAAAGGGCTAAAGAGTGGCTACTCACCAGCTCCTGCATTTCAAGATAAGCAATTGAGAAGAGATCCACTCTCACAACACTGCCCAGGAGGGAAAAGGAGAATAACAAAGGTCAGAGATTGTCTAGACAACACCAAGAGTCGGTTTTAGATGCTTGGTTAACACCATGGTAATCAACTTTTTCAGGCCCAGTGACATGGTGTACATACAATGGAGATCTGCAGTCAAAAGGCCCAAATCTAGCCCTCTCAGTGATGAAACCGATCCCCAGAATCACCAATTGAAAGGTCAGAGGGCTACATAGAGGATGTCATGGCAGTGGCACTGCTACTGGCCCAACAGTCCACTCTAAGGAAGAGAATCTCTTGGAGTTGTGAATGTGTACAGAAATTTTGGCAAACGGTGTTTAAAGAGAGAAAAGAGATAACAGAAATTGAGTTAGAAATATGTCCTAGTATAGCATTGTTATCTATATATGATAAGGTTAATTGTACCCAGGCAATGAAGGATCTAATTACAAATTTATTAACTGCAGCAAGGTTAATTATATCACAAAAATGAAAAATTCAAGGAGATTTTCAAATCTAGGATTGGTATAAAGAAATGTGGAACATCACGATTAATGATAACTTAACATCTGGAATTAAAGTCAAAAAAGGAATAACGAAAGGGAGTGATTTTGATGCAATATGGAAGATATTTGTGGAAAAGGTGTTAGTAAAAGATGAAGGTATCAGACCTCCACAAGAAGAGTTACAATTTTGGAAGGTGGAGTAATTCGAGGTATAATTGGTTCTGGGGATCGGGTACACTTAGTAATATTAATAGGTTAAATTTAATTCGAAAAGGATAGAAATAAAAATGAAATTACTAATAGTACATTTTGAAAATATTAATTATGAGAATAATTAATAACAATGGATATAATGAGAATAAGATTCAGATATATATAACCAAAATATATAATCAGTATGATTTATAATACATTGAATAAGTAATATTATGTAAATGGATTTGGAGAGAAATACAAATGTAAGCATTTTTTTTTGTAATTTTTCCCTTCACTTTTATGTTTGTCATGTTATTTTTTTTGTTTATTTTTCTTTACAATCAAAAAATAAAACAGATTTATTTTTTTTTATATATATATATATATATATATATATATATATATAAATAAAATAAATAAAGGAAGGAAGGAAGGAAGGAAGGAAGGAAGGAAGGAAGGAAGGGAGACAATCTCTGCATTCCACCTTCCCTTGTGAAAACAGTTACTGGCAAGGGATGCACAAGGTCAGAATAGTTTGAGGAATTCCATAAACAACAACAATAGCAAAAGACATTTTGAGGGGGTGCTTGAATGGAACAAAAGAAGTCTATCTGATTGCTAGGCCAGTTTCAGACCCGATTTTATCTTCTTTTCTGATTGAATGACAGCTACTAACAGGCAACACATACATTAAAATGTTTGTACTTTCATTTCAGACAGGGGAAAGGAATCTCTGGCCCTCCAGATTACTTGGACTTCATGTCAAATAATCTCCTTCCATTGGCCATGCTGAGCGTGGCTGGTGGTGGTGGTGGAAAGCAAAGGTTCCTTATTCCAGATTGCAATTAGTTGACCAATAACATAAGCAGTGCCTTCTTCCTCTGAAAAGGATGAGCACTGGAATGTCATTCTGCTGTTGACATTTTTGTCGATCCAGCCTCTGCCATGTTTTTAACAATTTGCTTCGATAGCTCTGATCCTTCTCTTTCTAGAGAAAGATCTGGGGGAATATTTGATGAGCAGTCGATGGAACAGGAACTAGGAGGAGGAAAAATAAATTCCAGAGACTCACCTGATGAAATACTTGTTCCAGCTTTTGAGACACTGCTGGAGATCAGCATTTACCTCCACAAGAAGATTGACCAAGGCCTTGCCACACTCCTCCATAGTCTACAATGGGCAGGAAAGGGAAGGTGGTGGATGTCTTAGTATGTGTTGTGTTGTACCCGGAACCCAAATGTCTTTTAGACTCACATATTCTCTCCACCACTACCAAAGTCATCTCTTTCACAGCACCTCTGAATTGCCACTCCCACACCTATCTACCCATTGCTGCAGTTCCATTGTTGATCCACGGCTAGAATAAACAAGCCTGAGCAATTTAATGGTGTCTTGCACCAGCCCTCCATGATCTGTTGCCCTCCAGACATTTTGGACGGCAACTCCCCTCAGCGCCAGCTAACAATGCCAGTGGTGACAGGTCATGAGAACTGAATTCCAACACTTCTGTTGAAAGCTGTCTTACTAATGCACTACTTGTCCAGCAAAACAGCCTTTCCCAGATATATGCCTTGTTGAACAAGAAAAAGACATTATCTAGGCTATGACAGATATGGTTGACATCAGTGTCTAAGATTTCTCTAGCTTACCGTAAGTAAAGAAAGTCACCTGTCAAAGAATTTAATACCAGATCAAAGATTGCTCACGTTACATCTATCTGTATGAATGTTTACTTTAGGAAATTTATCTCTGTGTGTTTGAATGGATATCCCTTATCTTCATTCTCTGTTGGAAGCACTCATGGAAGGCTGTCAAATGTCTATAATCTGGACAGCCCATTTAGAGTCTATGTGACATGTAACTCAGCAGTCTGTAAGATTCCCTCAGCATAAACTTTGCTCGACTGGAAAAGAGGTTTACCTTCACCATTGGCTTCAGGTGTTGCTTCTTCATCTGAAACCATTCTGCTGTTCCAGCCTTAGAAAACAGGACACAAAATTAAAAAGAGGAGCATGGTCTAATGGTCTGAGTACTGGACTAGGACTCCAGAAGATGATGGATCTAATCCCCACTCAGCCATGGAAACCCCCTGGGTGAACTTGGGCAAGGCACACTCGCTCAGCCTGAGAGGAAGACAATGGCAAAACTCCCCTGAATAAGTCTTGCCAAGAATACCCTATAAGATGGTTGCCATAAGTCAAAGTCACCTTGGAGCACATAGCAACAAAGCATTCTGACTACATTTTAAAAGAATGTAGAAGATGAGATGATTTGATACATCTGAACAATATATTATCTGGGCTTACCATAGTTGACTATAGCAGGTAATTTATTGTACATAATGTTATTAGAATCTACATCATGCCAGATGTCAGTTTCAAAGGAGAAAGTCTAGCATCAAAGACAGATTTTCTGAACCCTCTGTGAAATGCTCCTTGCTCCAAAGTCTCTCTAAAGAAATGCTGAAATACACACTTTCCCCGGAAGAAATAGCAACAATGAACAACTTGGTGTCCACCACTATTGGAATAGACTTGCCCCTTGCTAGATTCAACCCTATATTGAAGAAACAAACATGAATATCCTCTGAGTCTCATATGTACCAAGTCTCAAAAGTACCAAAAAGTACCAAATACCAAGTAAACATGGTCCTGTACCTTGAGAGCTTCTTTCACCATTTGCTGAAGGTCAGTGGTATGAGTACAAAACTCTCTGAAGGCTTTCATTTTACACATCTGAACCAAAACCCTGTGAGAATGGGGGGAAAAGCACTGCTGAAATTCAATACAATTCGAGCATGGTTGTTTACACTTAAAACACACACACACACACACACACACAAGTGATAGTTTGGGATTCTTCTTCCTCAACCCACATAGTAAGGTTGCCACCTCTTTTCCAGCAAAGTAGTTTTTGTAATACATGGACCATGGGCTGCTTGTGAACTGTCTCTCCAGAATGGGATTTGGGAAAGCAGTTCTATGGTACCACTCCTTCTATTTGGAGGAGCATTTCCAGAACTTTCTATTTGCATTGTGGGTCTTAAAGTCATTTCTGACTTATGGCAACCCTAAGGCAAACATATCACAAGGTTTTCTTTGCAAGATTTGTTCAGGAGAGGTTTGCCATTGCCTTCTTCTGAGGCAGAGAGAGTGTAACTAACCCAAGGTCATTCAGTGGGTTTCCAAGACTGACTGATTCAAGCCCTGGTCTCTCAGCATCCTAGGCCATTTCTGCATTAGACTGTTATAGTGCTATTATTCCACTTGCAACATCCTATGGAATCCTAGAGTTTGCAATTTAGGGAGAGGCCTCTAAGGCACCTCCGTAAACTGCAAACCCCAGGATTCCATAGGGTGTTAAAAGTGGAATATTAGCACTATAACAGTCTAGTGTGGAAATGGCCATAGTCCAACATTCAAACCACTAAACCACACTGGGCAAGGTCTATTCCAATCTTATGGCAACGGGGCTTTAAGGCAGCTCAGCTTTCCATCTTTCCCCCTCTATATTTTTTAAAATATCTACATGATACCCAAGGAAGTGATAGAAGCCCTGAATATGTATTTGGGAGCAGTATCTGGGTGGAAAAGGGCAAACAAATAGAAACCTCAATCCAGTAAAAACAGAACCACTGTTGATCAGGAAGGCAGACAATCCAGATGAAAGTTTGCAACCAGTCCAGAACAGGACTGTGCTCCTTCTGAAGAGCCAGACACCTAGCTCCAGTCCATGAAATCTCATGTTACAAGAAATTCATCAGTTGTTAAACAACAGTGAGAAAAGCTCCAGATAATGTCAGAAAATTTTGTGGGTAATTCACTGCATCCCTCAAGTCTGTTTTTGTGCTCCCAGAATCCCCCTGGGATAAACAAATGACACAATTTTCTTCAGAGATGAATATTGGGGGGGAAAGGTTAGGAATCAAATGTTTTCAAAGATCTGTTGGAACAGTTTTTTAAAAAAAACTGCTCCAAAATCCCCCAAATGTGCTGTAGGGAAGTGAACAGGAAATGACTTCTGCTTATTTCCTGATGCTAAAAAAAACCCCTCTTCTCTTTCAGATCTAAAATGGCCCAGCAATGCCTAAAAACATTGTGAAAATGACCCCTAGAAGGTTTGGTGTTTGGTGACATTTGGGGGCAATTAAAATTGGATTTTGAAGTTACAATCCTCCAAGGTCAGGGGAGGGGTCAATGTGGGCCCCTAGTTTTCCTCAGTTGCCCACCCCTATTTGAAAGTTGTTGGAAACTCTTCTCTTTAAACCTTGCCTTGGCGAGGGCCACTTGCAGACCTTGTTCATAGACAACATTTCTGATAGCTCACCTGAGCAAAGACTGTAGCCTTTGTGGAGATTTGGGAGCAGAGAGTGGGAAGACAATTCTGTACCTCCGCAGGACAGAAATTCCATAGGCCAGAAAGGACTGGAAAGAGTCAATCAGTTCTGATTGCTGAAGGAAGCAACAATACATATTTTAAAAGAAACCCTCGATATGTCTGGAGAGCACTCACCTGCACTCGCCCTACCCCTTACTCTCTTGACACAAACCCTCAGTTGCTCAAGAAGGGCATCAAGATGGGTACCCTGAAGGAGTAAGGCAACCAGGATCTGGCTTTTCCACTCCTTTGTTGGTAGAGGAGTCATAGTGGTCTTTGACATAGGGACTGGAAGGACCATCAACAAAGGAAAAAAGGTTGCAATTTTAAAAGGCCTAGTGAGGTGCAGGGCAAGAGCAGCAATTGCTAGGAGCTAAGTAATGATCAGTATTTTGTTGATATATAACACAACTTTACATCAGTTTTGATGCATAAATCTACACAGGGGACCCAGCAGAAATCCTGTTTATGAGCCTTGAAATTTCATGTCTTTCTCACCTGTTCAGGCCTTAACCGTCCTTCTACCCACTGGTACTCTATGCTGGTGATCTGGTGGAGCAGGCAGTTGCTGTTGAACTCTAAGATCTGGTATAGCTTGCTGTAAGCCAACCACTGCCTGCATCAAAAAGAAGAAGAATCATACTAAGCACTAAAATTATTATCATCATCATCATCATCATCATTATTTCTATCCTACCTCTCCAGATGGAACAAGGCAGCAAACAACAATAATGCATTAATTACATTAAAAACTTTAAAAAAAATACCCAATCCTCCCCACCCACCAACCCAGCTAAAACCAACCCCCTAAAACCCACAACAATTAACAATTAATTAACTATTGAAAGAACAACAAGACAATCGGTGGGAGGCGGTGGAAGTACTAGTCTTGGAAGGCCTGTCGGAAGAGATCAGTCTTGACTGCTTTTTTAAAGCAGTCAAGACTGGTAATACGCCAGGTCTCCTCCGGCAGTCCATTCCATAACTGGGGAGCGATAGAAGAGAAGGTCCTCTGAGTAACCGCAGCCAACCTGGTTCTGACTGGCTGCAGTAAATTCCTCCCAGAGGACCTTAGTGTGCAGGGCGGATTATACGGGAGAAGGCGATCCCGCAGGTAGGCTGGCCCCAAGCCATAAAGGGCTTTAAAGGTAATAACCAACACCTTGTACTGTCCCCGGAAACTAATAGGCAGCCAATGTAAAGACTTCAGAATTGGTGTTATGTGGTCAGTTTTAGGTCTTCCAGTGACCAACCTGGCTGTCATATTCTGAACTAATTGAAGTTTCCGGACTAAGCACGTGGGTAGCCCTATGTAGAGCACATTGCAGAAGTCAAGCCGTGAAGTTACCAGCGCATGTACCACTGTTTTTAGGTGTTCCAGCTCCAGGAAGGGGCGCAGCTGGCGTATCAGCCGAAGCTGATAACAGGCACTCCTGGCCGCCGCATCTATTTGAGCTGTCATCTGAAGTGGCGAGTCCAGGAGCAGCCCCAAGCTGCGGACACAGTCTTTCAGGAGAAGTGTGACCCCGTCTAGAACTGGTTGACAAACCTCCATACCTGGGCTAGGGCCCTTAACAGCGAGTACCTCCGTCTTATCTGGATTCAGCTTCAGTCTGTTTTTCCTCATCCAGTCCATTACTGCTTCAAGACATTCGTTCAGAGGCGAGATGCCACCCTTAGTTGATGCTAATATCCGAGGCATGGAGAGATATATCTGGGTGTCATCAGCATACTGATAGCACCTTGCTCCATGCCTCCTGATGATCTTTCCCAGCGATTTCATGTAGATGTTAAATAGCACTGGGGACAGGACCGCGCCCTGAGGGACGCCAGATTTAAGCTCCTTTTTCGAGGAGCAGCTGTCCCCAAGCATCACCATCTAGTATCTACCTGAGAGATAGGACCGGAACCACTTAACCGCAGTGCCCCCGATCCCCAACCCTCTCAGGCGTTCCAGAAGGATACCATGGTCTATGGTATCAAAAGCCGCTGAGAGGTCCAAGAGTACCAGCAGGGTCACACTTCCCCTGTCGATACCTAGGCGAAGATCATCCACTAAGGCGACCATGGCAGTCTCGACTCCATATCCTGCCCTGAAGCCAGTTTGAAATGGGTCTAGATAATCTGTTTCATCCAAGACAGCTTGGAGCTGAAGACCAACAGCCCTCTCGATCACCTTGCTTAAAAATGGGAGATGGGAGACTGGTCTATAATTATTCATATCCAGGGGGTCTAGGGAGGGCTTTTTTAGAAGCGGCCGTATAATCGCTTCTTTTAAACAAGCTGGAAAATTGCCCTCCCTGAGGGATGCATTAATAATGTATCTTAAATGGGTCTTAATTACAACTCCTCCCTGGACGACCAGCCATGAAGGGCAGGGATCAAGAGGGCAAGTCGTTTTTCTTATATTTCCAAGGAGCTTGTCTACGTCCTCGGTACTCACTGACTGAAACTGATCCACTCCATTTGTAACCTCTGCTGTAACACCGGCATCCAAGTTGGCTCTTATCTGAGAGATTTTATCTGCGAAATGATTATTCAAGGCATCACAGCAAGCTACACTAGGTTCTAACAGCAAGTTCAGGGGAGTGGGTATCTGAGTCAGATCCCTTACCACCCTGAACAGCTCTGCTGGACGAGAAGTCGCAGATGCAATACGTGCAGAGAGGAAAGTCTTCTTCGCTGCATCTATTGCCACTCCATAGGAATGAAGGAATTCTCTATAGCGTGTCCCGTCAGATAAGAGTCCAGATTTCCGCCAGTTGCGCTCTAGTCGTTGTCCGACCTGCTTAATGAGGATCAACTAGGGGAGTGAAAAGTATGGCCATTCAAGGGGTAGGAGGTCAAAATCAATAACAAACTCCAAAATCTTCAGTTAACAAAAACAAAAGAAATGTTCATTGGTTGTCCAGATTACATATCTTTGCTCCAATTGGCCTGGTTTTCATAATTTTTCTCAGTTGTAAAATCCAGATGTTTGCTCTAATTGAAAATGACAATGGCAGGTGATGGAGGGAAAGGAAAGCATTATACAATTTTCTCTGCAATAACAATAGCTCTGGAAAAGTCCATGTAAGGGGACCACATCCAGTGTGAAGTTTGTGGCAATGCTACTGGCAATCCACCAAGAAGAGGTCCCATTTAAAAAGAAACCATGAAAGCCTGAAGGGCTTTTAGGTCTAGTGCAAGAACCAGAAAAGCGCATCTATGACCTAAAAATTAGAAAGAACTTCCTTCATGAATGAGTAGTTTGACAATGGAATAGACTCTCCATCTTTGGAGATTTTTAAACAGAGGTTAGAGAGGCATCTTTCAAGAGCACTTCATTTCTGTATTCCTGCTTGGCAAGGAGATGGACTAGGTGGTCCTTGCGGTCCCTTCCAGCTCTATTAGTAACTCTTGTGACACAGCACCCACCAATCACAAGGCATGATTGCAAGCTTTCAATGAATCCTGGAACACCCTTATGAAATGAGAAAAGACTCACTGCAGTCTTTTAAAAAGCATTTAGAGAACCAAGAGTGGCAGAGTTGAGAATCTTAAGTCAGTCTGTTTCCAACATGTGGCTGCCGCAGGTGGAAGCATATAGGAGGTACTTACGCCATGTCTTGGTGAAAGTCTGAAAGGTCTTTCTGAGTAGCATGTAGGTACAAGACTGTATTAGCATGTTTGCTCAGCTCTCCATCCCAGGAAGTGCTGCCAGCCTGTTGAAAGGAACAACAAAATGGTTGCTGATGAATTGATAGGAAAAGAGACTGCAGGAGTCCCATTACATGGCTGCTTAGGGAAGGCCTAGCAAATAATTGCCCCGTGTGACTCTCTATGGCTGCCACAGTCCCTTAGGAAACTCCCCGGCATGTGTGTCACCTGTGTCATGAGGAAGCTGATGACTGGAATGAGAATGCTGGCAGGCCCCATAGGCAGCTGGGCACTTGGGAGAGATGCTGTTATACCCAACTGCCTTCCCTACTGTTTAACTTAACAATTCTGTTGTAGAGCCAAGTAGCAGAGGTCCAATTAGCACCAACATTGGTGTCTTTTAGGTACCAAGCTTAAATATTGCTTTTTATTAAAGCCTAATCCTAGTAAAGTACAGTCAGCCCTCCACATTTGCAGGTTTCACTTTTGCGGATTCGATTATTCATGGATTATTCGCTATCACCTCTGCTGCCTCCCTATGCCATTTTTAATAGGGACCTGCAAGCCTTGTGAGACTTAGAAACTGTGAATGAGGCTTCTATTAAAAATGGTGTGGGGCAGCAGTGGAGGTGGCAGTGAGCCCCACCAGCCACCCACTTCTGCCTTGTGAAGGAACCCTGATGCCTCAAAGGAATCCACAGTGGGTTGAATACAGTGATCATACCTTTTTGTGTGTGTTAAATATGATTTGGGAGGGCCTAAAGTTATGCTTTTTCACTTTCACAGAGGTCCTGTGCCCCTAACCCTAGTGAATGTGGAGGGATGACTGTATACATACATGGTCTTAGCCATATCTGTTGTTTTAACTGGTGCTTTATTTAATATGCTTTTATCTCATTTAAATTATTATTTTGTTTTTATCTGGAATTGTTTTAAACTGTTTATTGTTTTAATTGTATGCTGTCCTGAGATCTTCCTGTAGATGGTGGGATAGAAATCATTAAATAAATAAATAGCATACAAAAATATGCACTAATAAAGTGGACCTTCAAAGCACCTGAAGCAGGCGTGAGCAGACACTGCAGAAACCAGCACCCTTATATATATATCCTACAGAGAGCCATTTGTTTTGAAGCACATGTAATATATCACTGGCCCATTTTGTTGATGCTGAAATGGTACACTGAAAATGTTACCACTGTGAAGAGGAGGGGAAAGCCCCTTTGCTAGACTTCAGTGCATAGTCAGTATCTGTGCAGACAAGAACATAAACTCTGCTATCTAAGGGCTTCACATGCCATTCATTGGTTTTCAATGGAGATGTGATCATCACTTCAACCTACTCTGTGTTTCATTTTTTTCTTCTTGTTTATATGTCACATAAACCAGCCTATGGATGAACTTCTGTGCATGGAGCTGCCAACCAGCCAGCCTACTTAGTCAGTCTACAGCCCAAGGGTTTGCTGTTACAAACTTCCCCTCCCACTGGGATTTAGTGGGTAGAAGCAGATCAGGGAGGTGGGAGTTGCTGCTGGAGATCAACTTGTACCAACTTGCATGGAGACCTAGGCCACCTGCATCTGTATAGGCAGCCCCAGACCACCTGTGCTGGTTTGAGAAGGTAGGTGTATACCTCCCTGCCCAGTTGCACTCCTCAACAGTCCCCTTTGAGCTAGTTTCCATCACCACCCCATTTCATTTACCTGATGCTGAAGAATCTCATAAGAAACCATCTGCTGTAGAAGATGCCGGTGGACCACGTAGCTCGGCTGCATCTTGCTGGCACTGGTGGCCCTCTAAAAAACAAAGAAACAAAGCCAAGAATTCAGCCTTTAGAAAAGATTAGCTTTTAGAAAAAGATTTTATAAAAAAGATTTCCAAGAGATCAACAAGCCTCTTTCATAAATACACATGTATTTGCAATATATCAGAGAAGCCTGGGAGTCTATCACTGACCATTCAAGTACAGTAAGCATTTAAACATTGTCGTTGTGTGCCTTCAAGTCAAGTTATTTGCAACTTATGGAAACCCTAAGGTGAACCTACTGTAGAATTTTCTGGGGATAAGAGTGTGCAATGTGCCCAAGGCCACCCAGTGGGTTTTCGTTGCTGAGCAGGGAGTTGAACTCTGGTCTCCAGAGTTCACAGTCCAATGCTCAAGCCACATACTGGGGAGCAAAGTGCTGTTTCACTATTTATTATATTTCTTTTTTCCTTTCTGCAAGAGAAGACCCCAAACAGGGCACACAATTATGTTAAAGAAAGCTCATGACATTAAAATACTAATTCCAGGCACCACACAATTGTAGAACACCTTCTGTAAGAGGCAAGCCTTCACTGCCTTTGGGAAGATAACTAAAGATGGGCTCAAACTAACCTCCCAAGGGAGGGAATTTCACAGGAGTGGTGAAGTCAGAAAAAGCCTCACTCCTTCTAGCTTTACCAGCATGGATGTCAAAGACTGCAGCGCAAAACTCAGGGCCTCTCATTGACTCTTCATGGCTAGTCTCACATCTCTATGAAAATGTCTATGGTTTTTTCCTCTCTTACCTTCTTATGAATTAAAAGGAATTGTAGGTGGCAGTGTCCTCGGTTGGGATAGGTTTCTGTACGTGGCTCCAGCCTGTACCAGCGGTCATCCCTGCAATGCAGATCCTGTACAAATGAGAGGACAAAAAAACGCGATGGTCTTTTGAGAGATTAAGAGAGTTCTGACAGTGAATGAGAAGCATGATTACTGAATTGTGATATATACATTATAAAATCTACACAAGCATTTAAAAAAAACAATTTTGATCACAAAATGTTCATTTTCAACTGGGTTGCAATAATTACTGAGTTAGTTTGGTGTTAAGTTAAAGATTTCAGTTTGGCTTTCTTATTTATTGGCAATCTTGAAATGCAAGACTTAGGTCAACAAACATCATCTCCAGTCAAGGTACACAGCACCCAATACTGTCCAAATTAATTTGGCACATGAGGCAGAAAGTCCCATGAGTATTTCTCCTTGATACAGCAATAAAAATGCAAAAGCAACAAAATAAATCAGTAATAATTGGTGTTCTTTCTTGGCTTCCCCAAAGTGTTCCTTGGGGTACAAAGTTTCAGTCAAGGTATTTTACTGCCTAAGAAGAACAAGTGAAGTATCTCCCTCTTTCCCCTACCCCATTTCTATTTCATGTACAAAAGCTGACTGGATTGACAGCTAAATCTTTCTTCTACACTGACAATGAGATAGCATCCACCACCATTCTGGAACACAGCACGCTGGCGGTGTCAGAGGTAGCAACCTCAGCATGCATATACTCAATAGCTGCTAGTTTGTATGTCTATCTAAGAGTTTATAGTAGTCACATAATTTCTTGTTGGTTGATCTTAGCCACACATTGTCTCTTCCTGAATCAGTTAGTCTGCAGTTAATCTGTGTTTGTTCATCTTCCATTTTGTAGTTCTTCTCTCTTTCCCCATATTTGAAAAGCATATGTTACAAAGCCTCTCCCCATGAGACATTATGGAACCTTTAGTATTTGCAAGACGACTACTTCATAAGTTGTTCTAAAGAAGATTAATCTTGTTTTATTTCTCTGCCAGAAATTTTGTGGGGATGGGGGACTGGTTGTTACTCAGCCTCTGCTAATTAGTAATTACTCTGTTTGTAAGATGCACTGCTATCTCTCCCATTCCCAACAAGCTGAAAGGGCAAAGGGCAGTCCATATCACACACAGCTCTGTTCTCCAAGACTTTACTATTACCTCCCAACGTCCACTGCCTAAGGTAACTACTTCACTTTACCTAATTGGAGGTCCAGCCCTATTTGCCACTGATCTGCTATTTGACCATAAGGAAATCCAAGTTTCAGTCTACCACATTACTTAATGAGAATTACAATGCTTGTCCATGTCTACAAGTAATGAGTGTGGCAAAAGGAAGACCAAAGTAACCAGAGGCAAGATGTCACAAAACATCCCTATGACAACTCACTGTTCCTCTCCTCACCTGCAGATGAAGAACCACATTCCCTAGGAAGTCATCCTGCCCTTTGTCCTTCCGAGCCTCCTTAAAAATCCTGGGTGGGGTAAAAACAAGCCAGAGAAGGATGAAATGACACACAGACTTCTCATGTGCAGAAGGAGCAAAGGATACAATGCATTTTGTTTTTTAAGCACTTATTTTGTTGAATACCCTCCTCTAAATTAGAATAACTGTAAAATAAGAAAAGACCCAATATTAACACAAACCTCTTCAGGCCATGAAGGTCTGTTACTTCTCCCAGTTTGTGACGTACAGTTTCATCCTCATCAGAATCCCTGTAAGAAAGAGATATTAAAATGTGTGCTAATATGCCTTTTCAAGATTTGCTAGATCAGGGGTGGGTAACTGTAGTGGGAGCTGGGCTATTTTTTATCCCTGCACCCCTGCTGAGGCTGTGCCAGCACTCCTGATGTGGCCAGAAGTAATATCACATCACTGCTGGTTCTGGAAGCCTCAGAGATGCTTCAGAGGCACAAAATGGGGCCCCAGGGGCTGCATGTAGCATGGGCCACACTTCCTCCAGCTCCATGTTAGATCTGGCTGGAAGAGTTGAACTCATGTCCAAATATAATTCTGCCAAGGTGGGAAAGTTAGCACATGACTAGATTTGGCAGGCTTTGTGTGCACATACAACATTAAGCCCATTCTGCCCCTTTTGTTGAGCTCTGAAAGGACATGAAATGGAGATTCCCTTGTGAATTGCTTTATGACACATGGCATGTGAGTAGCAAAGTTAGAGAGAGGTTTTCATCCCATGCAAAAAGCTTTGTCAAACATAATTAGGGGAACAATCTAGGCTTGCTAAACACAGAACTAGCAGGATGTATACCTGGAACCTTCTTTGCTTCATGTCTAATCTTCCAGACAGAGTGAATGGAGGACCTCCATCAGTTAGAAGAGTCAAATGCAAAAAGTGGTCAGGGCTACATTATCTAACAGTCACACTCTCAGCGAGATATGAGCCACAGCACAGCAATGAAGTTTGAAGACTCCCACTCAAGCCAATCAGATGCTTTCCCCCCCCAAGCTTAACTGTTGTGGGAAAAGGGAATTTCAGTGGAGGGTTAACCTGTCCCTTTCCATCTGTAACTGTACTCAATGCTTCACTCATCCTTACACTGCAGTTCAGCCCTTACAAAGTTTCAATAGACACCAACAGAAAATTTGTTTAAAAGGTTAAGTATTCTGCAAAAAAGCCAAGACCAAGGATGGAAGGCAATAGGTTGGTCAGGGAGTCCAATGAGCTGCTTGGTTCTCTGCCACTGATTTATACTGTGTTCGCACCAGTCTCAATTTCAGCTTAATTCTGAATGCCTAGTCCTACAATGTCATGGGGGTACAAGTTATATCAGCAATGACACCCACTCCCTACTTACCACATGTCCAAATGGAATCTGGCATTTGCTATATCATCAAACTCCCTAGAAAACACAAATTTAGGAAAAAGGATACAATTAATATTTGTATGTAGGTTACTGGGTATGGGCTGGGGGAGGAGCACTCAGATCCCCTTTGGAGATCCAAGAATGTGTGAAAAAGAAGAGGATGAAAATCACGGGTCACACATTCTGTATGCCAACAAGCACTCCAGCCCTGTTCCCTGAGCCAGCATGAAGAACCTGTATGTGTATAGAGATATATGTCAGGGAAAAAATTCATACCGACACCAAATTTTTTTGCGGGAGAGGGGAAGACTGGGATATTCACATGTGGCTTGTCATGCAGGAGGCATACGACCAGGGGGTGTACTCCCACTTCTGCTTTACATATATGCCAAGATGCAGGGAACGTAATTATCACCAAACCCTACCCAATGTTAGATATAAAAAGTACGGAGAAATTCCTTTACATAAAAAAGTGAGAAAAACCAAGGCATTCTTCAACACACACACACACACACACACAAAATTGAGAGATCGAGAGAGTATGCAGGAGCAGTTAAAGTCCTGTTCCTTCACTTCCTATTAAGAGAAGCTTTGGTTTCAACTGGTTCTCTTCTGTATCTGTTGTCACAAGCAGATGTCATGCTAACCTGGGATAATTTTGCTGCCAGTCTTCCCATTAGGTCTACCACAACTATACCCCTCAAGCTTCCTTCCTGGCAAGAACTATCTAACTTTATAGAGACCTCATTGATAAACTTAATCCTGCTTCTGCCAACAGCTTTAGGTTCAACTTTCTCTCAATCACTTCTAAGTTGAAACCCAAGGAACAGGAGTCCTTCCAATTGAGAAAGAAGGGTATTTTCCTTGGTCTTATGACTGATCAGCCTGCTTCACCCATCAGTCACTCAACCCAGGCCACAAAAAGTTACTAGAGAATTACCAGAACGAAGGATAGGAGACTTACAGGATAAAAGTTTCATCCCATACAGGATTTAGTGTCTGACTGATTACTTGGGTGCGATGGGTCTGGTCTTCAGGAATCAGGTTCTTCACCACTGCCTTTGTCCGTTTCTTGTTCTCTTGATGAGTACTGCCATTGCTGGAAGAGTTCTGTCTTCTACTTTCTATCCCTAAGAGGCAGTATGGGTCACTCAGTCCTGCAAGCAGAAAAGTAGCTCTCAATATGCGCAACTTTCACTTCCTACGTTAAGGCGCCATCACAGTTAGCAGGACAGAGGGTTGTAGTAGCTATATCAGAACTTTGGAGAAAATAATTATTTTGGACTACAGTTCCCAGAATTCTCCAACCAACTTGGCTAGTCTTTCTAATTCCCAACATTAAGGATGAGGGTGATGGAGACTGTAGTCCAGCACATCTGGAGGGCACAAGGTTGGACAAGGCTATGTTAATGTGACCCTATCAGCAACAATTTGCATAATCTGATAAATTCCAAAGGATTTTTACAAACATAACATAGCCTTAGGCAGAAGGAGAGAACTATATTATCAGGTTCCAATGTTTCTTTATCTCAGTTGTTTTTTTTGTTTGTTTGTTTTTTACTCACCACTGGCATCTTTACCCAAAATACCCCTGGCTTGTTTGACAGTTGCTTTGAGACAAAAAATTGGTTTCTGGAAGGAACAGAAAAAGAGAGACAACAACAAACTAGCAACAGCAAGCCAGTGCAGGCAGATTAAAATACTTAGGCCATTTCTGCACCTTACCGGTTCCCGCCAACATCCCATCACAATCCTGGCAGCACCTTTGCTGGGATGGAGCATGAGGGGAACGCTCCCTTCCGTACCCAGCTGGCTCCCTACAGAAGGAAGCGTGAGCGACACACACCTGCCTTCCACAGCATAGCTGGCCTCTCTCCCATGCTGTGCTGGGGAAGGAAGCGTGCAACCGTGCTTCAACTCCCTTCCGCAGGGCTGGGGATGGTGGGAGCATCGCACAATCACAGACTTTTAACAGATTTTTTCTGTTAAGTGAATATCCTGCAATCGCGACAGGTGGGAATGGGCTGGCAGTGGGACCACGATGACATCATGCAAAAGCATGATCTGCGAACTGCTGCCATCATGTACCCGTTGTGGGATTGCAACACCATGCGGAAATGGCCTTAGAATGGGTCAGGAGGCTTGGCAATGAAGTTTCCTGCTGTCCTCTGCAGCCTTTGGCCACAGGCAGCAGGCTCTATCACTTGAGGGAGGTGAATTGCAATTACAGCAGGAGGAAAACAGCATCCTTGGCTGGGCCTTATCACATCATGTTGCTCCTCTTCTGTTGTTCTCAGGGTGGGAAACTGCTTGGAAAGCATTTCTTTTACAGGTTAACAGATTACAGAAGGCCCTCCACTTTCTCAAGTTTCCCTTTTGCAAATTTGATTATCCCCTCTTCTTCTCCCTCTTCCATTGTCCCAACAGCCCCAGTCCGTACCTTCTTTCTACACCTTCACATCCACATGCCTCACCGAGATTTTAAGAACGACCACATTCAAGCTGATATTGCAAGCAGTAGTAGCCATTGTCTATGTCCTCCCCCAACTTCTCCTCCTCCCTGTCTCCCATCATCCAAATAGCCCCAGCCCATACCTTCGTGCCCATGCATTTCATCCAAAATTTAACACCCAGCAAACTCAAGCTGAATTTGCCAATAGCAGCAGCAGCAGCAGCAGCTGGTCATGTCTTTGTTCCTTCCTCACCCTCCTCCTCTCTGTGTCCCATTGTCCCAATAGCCCCAGTCCATATTTTCTTTTGATACCTTTGCACCACCATGTCTCACCCAGATTTTCATATGCAGACCTTCTGCAATATTGTCCAGTATAAATATATTGTCCAGTATAAACTTGTCTTCCACAGCCAGTACCACTGTTACTACTACTACTATTATTACTACTACTACTACTACTTCCTCTAGTCATCTCAGTTAGGTCATCCTCTGTTAATTTGCTGGGGCCGGTGTCAATTAACTTTTCCATTTCCTCAAGCTCTGTATCTTTAAACCCTTTCCCATCCATCATCTTTGCCAAATCTACGTGTTTCATAATGTCTTGGATTGGCTCTGTAGAAGACTCAGCAACCTTTTTCACCCATTCTGTCCAAAGTTTCTTCCATCACATGTTTATTGTCTCTGTTTTGATAGCTTTCATGGCTCTTTCAATGACAGTTAGGGCATCAGTGATAGCAGATCCCTTCCACATTTTCATTATGTTGCCTACATTGAGATCTTCTTCCACAGACTGCACAATCTGCTCCATTGAGTAATGTGGACAGGGTGCCTTAAATGTCCGTTATTACTCCTTGACTGAGAGGCTGGGTGAGAGATGTTGTGTTGGGGGGCATGTAGATGACTTCAACACCTTCAGTGCTGAACTCACAGGATTCTGAGTGTCCAGGGGCACTGCCTAGTAGTAATAGGTCCCGAAAAGCCTTTCCCTTACTGTCAAGATATTTTTTGACCTCTGGCACAAAACACTGTTGAAACCACTCTAGGCAAAGCATTCTTGTTCTTATTATGCATCCAGAAAACTGGCAGCTGGAACTTATTTTTTTCCCTTCAAGGCTTGGGGATTAGCAACTTTATAAATTATGGTAGAGTTTAACATATGCTCAGCTGCACTTGCACAAAACAGCATGGTTAGTCTGTTCCTTGCTGCCTTAAAGCTTGGTGCTTGCTTCTCTTTGCTAATAAATGTTTTCTGTAGCATTCTTTTCCAAAACAGAGTAGTTTCATCTGTGTTGACTATCGGCTCTGGTTAATATCCCCTTAAGGTGTCAGGAAATTCACTAGCTGCCTTGTGGTCAGCAGAGGCCTGTTCTCTTGTAGCTTTCACATTGCGTAGGCCAAACCTTTCCCTAAAATTATTAAACCAGCCCTTGCTGGCATGAAGCTCTGTAGAGGTCAGTCTTTCACCTTCCCATAAGGATCTTCCCTTTTCTCTTATCATATCATATTGGAATCTATAGGAATGACCTTTTCATAGCAATCCTGCACCCATATAAAAGTAGCACTTTAAACACAAGAGATGTAAGGACCTTGCACCTAACGTAGAGTCTTCAAGTCCAATTGTGTAGCTGCAGCAACAGCTGCATGAATTTCTCTTTCTTTCTTCTTGATGTACCTTACTGTTGACTTGTTGATGCCATAGTACCTGGCAACCACAGAAGCTGACATTGCCGTACACAGTATATCTAATCATTCATCCTTTTCTTGTAAGGTCTTTACTGTCCTTTGCCTCTCGGGAGAACTTTCAGAAGCACTGAAGCACCATGCTTTGGATCTCTGATTACCTGTACAGAACCATGTTGTACTGTTGATGTTTTTGGCTGCAAGAACCATGAGATAGTGTACACAGCACACTGAAAGGCAAAACATGGGAGTGAGGTTGCCTTGCTGCCAGGTAGCCTCACTCACACAATATGTGTGAGGAAAGGGAGAGGAGGAGGAGTATAGTGCTTCAAGTGCTTCTGCTGGTCGTTTCTGAAATCAGCTTGAGTTTGCTGGCTCTTAAATTTGGATGAGGTGTGTAGGTACTCTTACAGGCTCTTAAATTTGGATGAAGCATGTAGGTGCAGACGTGTCAAAAATGGTATGAGCTGAGTCTGTTGGGATGACGGGAGACAGGAGAGGGGAGGAAGAGGAGGAGAAAGGGGTGAGGACACGGCCAGTGGTTTCTGCTACTTGCAAAATCAGCTTGTGTTTGGTAGCTCTTAAAATCTGGATGAGGTGTATTGCTGAGAAGGTGTCAAAAGACAGTACCGGCTGGGGCTGTTGGAATGAGAGGAGACAGGGGGTCAAGGAGGAGACGAGTGGACAGAACATGGTCACCAGTTGCTGCTGGTTGCAAATTTGGCTTGAGTCTGCTGACCCTTAAATTCTGGATGAGGGGTGTGGGTGCAAAGTTGTGAAGCGAAGGTACAGGTTGAGGCTGCTGAGGTAACAGCAGAGAGGGAGGAGGAGGGCAAGGAGGAGAAGGAGGCAAGGAGCTGGATCTTCCTCTGCCATGGCCAGCTGCTGCTGCTGCTTGTAAAATCCACTTCAGTAGTCCTTGGAGGCAGTTGGGCTTTGAAAATCTTATTCAGTTTTTCTACTTTCATGGGGGTCCTGCACCTCTGACCCTTGCCAAAGTGGAGGGCCTACTGCAATCCATTTGTACAAATCCTGATGCAGATCTCTCCCTAGGTGCTCTTCATTTTGCAGGTACCTATAGGTTTTCAGTCAGAAACTACCCTAGAGCACTCCCACCCTGGCTTTGGTCACAACCCAACACATTCTTGCTTGCCTCTGCAGCACTGCAAAGTATGTATCTCTTATGTGTAAGGAGGGGAAAGCAACTTGGCCACAACAGAGAAGGCGTGTCTCCTCCATTCCTCCCTTCCTGATTGAAAGGACTACATAAATAAAGGGAAGGAAACTTTGCCCTGTGTCACCACTCAGAAAAACAAGAGTGTTGACTGGGTAGGGGTCTTTTGTATTATTGCAAGATATTTACCTTTAGCTCTTTGACTCTCTGTAGGATGATGCAGTGTTCATCTGGGTCCATACCAAAAGCCTGGTTTTTTAGAAGAAGAGAAATTGTGAGAACAGGTTTCAGTATGGAACTGATTGGTTTCGTGAAAGTTGAGCAGTAACAGTTCTTCATTTTAAAATCAGTTCCTTAGAATTAACTCAGAAAACCTCTTTTCTGGAATACAATTTCCAGAGCTCCCCAGCTAACAAGGGGTTTATGGAAGATGTAGGGGAGGAAAGAAAGAAAGAAAAGAAAGAAGAAATTTCCTAAGCTGTGCTTCTTATACCGCAGACCGAGATTGGCCAGCTCACAGCTGTAGTGATGCATCCAGAGCCCCCCACCTCTGCTAGCTATCATTTCAGATACCTGGCAAGAGCAATCTGTCTCTGTCCCAGGAGCTACTGGAAACAGAGTGGCTTGGTTCTGGGCAAAAAAGAAGGGAGAAAGGGTGACTTGATTTACTATTGGCATGTGGCCCTCTAGCAAATTTTCTCCCACAGGAACACAGCCTTTATGGGGGGGGGGGGCAGATTTCCTGCACCTGCCAAAGATCTATAAATATTTTTATTTACAGCAGGTAAATGGAAGAGCCTATGAGAATCTCTCTTTGTTGCATTTCTTACAGTTGCCACTTGGTGTCTCACAATAGCTGCTTAAACATTCTGTGTAAAATACATACTTCCTGCTCTTTGAAGGAGGGGATCTTATTTGGGTCAGATTTAAAAGACTACCTTTCAAATGCATTTATCCTGTGCCCAAACAGACATCGTTCCCTGCAGATATCAAAAACATTGCTAAGGGGCCATTTTTATTGACTCCTTCTCAAAAAGAAAAGAAAGAAAGGGCTCCATAACACAGCAAACTATACAATAGTCACACAAAACAGATTGAGAAAATGGTTAGATACAAACCATATCTGACAAATCAATGTGGAGAAAAAAGAAGCATAGAAGCATTCATACAAACATAGAGGATATTGAGAAAAGAGTATCACCTCTTTCCTGTGATACTGACTTTAAAAAATTAGAAATGACTCAGAGTCCAGGATAATACAGAATGATCTCTTTTAATCCTTGCTGTTTTCTAGTTTTACAGAAATACACTACAGAAAATGTTAAGTTTAGACATAGGTTCCCTGATCAAACTTGGTTTCAATTCAATGTTTTTCTTTTGGCCTCTCAATGGCCTTTTTGTGAGGTAGGTAGCATCAGCCATTGCTTTTTTCCTCTCAAAACCCAGATTGTCTTAGGGGATGAAACTGCAGAGGGAGTACAGCAATCCTATGCTATTGGTTCTTGCTGTTGGTATGACTTTCTTGCACTTCCTCCTTGACTAAGGAACCACAGAAAGCTCATGATGCCATGCTACAAAGATCTCTTGTCTTGTCACTTGGGAAAGAACAGGAAGGGTGAAGCAAGCCACACACCAGGTATGAGAGAAGTTGGAAAAGAAAAGTTCACAATCCAAAATAAAGAGTAAAGCCAGATTTAGAGTTGGACAGTGAGGAGGACAAATTTGGCTGTTTAATCTGACCTTCTGCACATATGCATACAGTTCGTCTGGATCAGCAACATGGTTTGGATCTGGTTTGCCCAAACGATGAAGAATGGTGTAGAGAACTTCTTCATACAGCAGGGTGAGCTGCAATAGCACATTAGCAGAACCAAGTCAACATCACATAAATTAGTGTCCATGCACAATATACTGTGTGAATCTGTTAATCCATGGGGAACGTGGCATACCATAAGGTTGTCTTTCTTGTTTGTGTGTGTGTGTGTGTGTGTGTGATATACTAGTAAAGAAAACGAAAGAGCAAAGTATAGTTCTCCCTCTGCATTTGAGGGCTTCGCCTTCACGAATTCGACTATTTGCGAGGTGCCCACTTGCCCCCCTTCTCCCCTTCCCATTCCCTGGCCTGGGCGGGGGGTCAGGAGGGTGCAGGGAGGGTGATCGCCCATTTCCTGTGTTCCTTCCGCCACTGCTGGTGCGGGCGCACTCTGGGCGGGCGGTGGAAGGTGCGAGGTGGGCAATCGCCCCTTCCCCACGCTCCTTCCACTGCCACTGCTTGTGCGGGCGCACTCTGGGCGCGAAGCTGAAGGTGCAGGTGGGGGATGCACAGGAGAGAGCCAGCGGGAAAGAGCTTCCCCACTTGGCTTTCTCATGATCGCGCGGATAGGGGAGAGGAGAAAGCCAACTGGAGAAGCTCTTTCTCCACCAGCTCTCTCCTGCACCCCCCCCCACATGATCGTGATTGCATAGGTGGGGGCCTGTGGTTATTCATGTTTTTTTCACTTTCATGGGGGTTCTGTTTCCCTATCCACTGCGAAAGTGAAGGGCCTATTGTATACTGGAAACATCCAGTGGATGCAGCAGTGTATCACACAAGGCAAATAAATTGCAATTACAGCAACATAATCTTATCTTTGGTTGGGACTTATCACATGACTTTGTTCCTCTTCTGTTGTTCTCCTAGTGGGAGACCATTTGGAAAGAAACCGACAAATCATTTATCCTGTGCCTCTGGACCATTCCCTCCCTGTTAGAGGATACAGCTGTTATGTGCCACACAGCCAGCCCTGCATCTCCTAAATTAGTCTGCTGTCTTTAGGTGTGGTGAAGGACTTTGTCCCATCACCAGCACTGAAGTAAAATTCAACTGCCTGGCCAACTGGCTTCTGTACAAGTTTGTGGTTGCCATTTTGTCTTTTGTCTCAGGTACCAAGACGTTTTGGACTATCCTGCCATAATATTAGATGGCTCTAGATTTACTGGTTTCCACCTGGGGCAAATTGTTCCCTGAAGTCTCCACTGCTGGAGCAATCCGCAGCTGATTTCATAACAGCTGCAGATGTATTTTGTGCATTATTCCACAAAACATTATGCAGACTATCCGAAGATCACAAACTGTTCCATTTTTAAAAAATCATCCCATAATGACAGACGCTTACTGGTTATCAGAAGAAAAAAAAGACCATTTCATACAATGCAAAGTTAACTTATGACATTTGTTGCCAAAAGAGTGTGGTGATGGTGGCCACTGATTTGCATGGCTTTCAGTAGGCATTAAACAAATGAATGGAGATAATACTATAAGACACAAAGCCTAAATGGAGCTCCCAGTTCAAAGCACTGCATTTCTGGTTACCAGGCACTGTGTTCCCTTCATAGAGTGCTACTTGCTGGCTTTCTGCAGGCACCTAGATAGGCCACTAGAAGAAACCACATTTTGTACCAGAAGCAACTTTGACCTGGTCTTCCATTATTTGGGAAAATGAACATGAGTCTTACCTCTTTCTTGGTGAATTTATGGGAGAGGTCCATCTATGGAAAAAATATATATGCAAAAATGAAAAACAGTTTTCATTTATCTCTATAACCCATTCTGCACCATTCCTGTGATGGACAGGACATGTAAACAATCACATCCTACTGTACCAAGCTGCTAGTGTCCCAAGCGCCTTCTTTATCAAGTATACCAAATAACTAAAGAACTTTTTCAGAGGTGGTACCCTAAAATGTCTTGCCTAAGGAAGCACACCTGGCACCTCTTTTTCAAGATTTCAGATGCTAAGTTAAGACATTTTTTTTAAATTTACCATGACATTTAAAATGTATATACAGGAAACCCCTGCCTTTTGATGCCCCATTATCTGACAACTCACTCTTTTGACACTTCCAAATTAAAGACAAGTTCCATCAATTCAATTGGGGTTCCACTCTTTCATCAGTTCTTGTTGCCTACAAAGGCTTGTTTGGGACAATGTGCATATGCACACTGCTTGCAAAGCAAGCTGAGAGGGAGGAAAAGGTGCCTAAACTGGCTAAGAGACTTTGGAAGCAGTGCGTGCATGGCTGGTCTCAAGTAAGCCTCTGTAAGACCTTCATGCTCCTTCCAAAACAGTACACAGGTTCCACTTTTCAACCAATTCCATTTTCTGACAGTGTTCCAGTCCCTGATCTGTCAGATTAGTGGGGGAAGACCATAATACCCTTTTATTCTGTATATCTGTGTGGTTTTATTTGTTCACCCTTGCTATTGTATAGCGATGTTATCGTTTGTTTCACCTTATCCTAGACTCTGATTCAGTAAGGGGCAGTATAAAACATTTCCAACTAACACTGAGGTTTAGTTTTTGTTTCTTAAATTTGTAATAGGTACTATAAATGATATACCATAATGAGAGGAACTATCATAAATGTTTCAATCAATCAAATTACAGAGAAGCAAGGGACAATGCCGAATCTGATTCTGAACATGGAATTTCATAATCCTACAAATACTACCTGCTGCTTTTGTTTATTCTGTTTCAGTCTGCATTTTGAATATTGTATTCTAACAATGACATAATCACAATGTTTTCAGTTCTATAAAACTGCTCAACATAAGCTAAACAATAGGTTTCTTCCCACAACAGCCCAACAGATTATTTAGCCACTGTTAACAGGTATGGCACTCCTTTCTGTGAGGGAAGGATTGTATGCTCTCGTGAGGCAAGCGGCTCTGTGGAAGGCAGCAGTGCTGCTGGTAGGGTCTCCCATGTCAGACATGCTTTTCCTGAGAAACCAGGCTAAATATGCTAAACAGCTATTGGACAGAAGTAGTAGCAAGGGTGACACTGGCAGAGGATCTCTCAGAGACAACAGCAGAGGCACCATAGCTATCACTTCTTAGTATTGTGCAAAAGGAGACACAGTAAACCTCTTTTGAATGCTTTTTAACCACAAAAAACCTGTGATGAGACAATCCGAAATGAAACAACAGATAGCACCAGAAGATGAAACTCCCAAATCAGGTAGTACTTAGCAAGCTACTGAGGTACAGCACAGGACAAGTAGGGTTACGGCTAATGACACACTGGGACTCAAACCAAAAGGATGTTCAGCTGTTGATGTGCTCAGAGGTGAAAGTAAAGTCTGAAGCTGCACAATACATATTATAGGAAAGTGGAATGTGAGAAGCATGAATCAGGAAAATTAGGCATATTAAAACAAGAAAGGGAATATCTAAACATTGCAGTACTTGGGGTGAGTGAGCTAAAATGGACAGGAATGGAACATTTTTTGAGTCAGATAGTTACACAGTGTTTTATTCAGGAAATGAAAATCTAAGAAAAAATGGGATGGCATTAATAGTGAGCAGAGATGTAGCAAAAGCAGACAAGGGATACAATGCAAAGTCTGACTGACTCATATCAATAAGACTTCAAGGAAAACCCATCAATATAACCATTATCCAAGTCTATGCTCCAACTACAGAGGCAGAAGAAGAAGATATTGAAAGATTCTATGCTGGAGTCCACGAGAAAATTGTTCACAGACCAAAACTTCTTGTTAATCATAGATGACTGGAATGCAAACATAGGAAACCTAGCAGAATTGAAGATTGCAGGAAAATTTGGTCTAGGATCAAGAAATGAAGCAGAAGAGCAATTATTGAATTTTGCAAGCCCAACAGTTTGTTCATTCTTCAAGCAATCCAATAGGCAACTGTATACATGGACATTACCTGATGGACAATATAAAAATCAAATAGACTATATAATTGGAAGCAAAAGATGGAGAAGCTCCATTCTGTCTGCAAAAACAAGACCAGGATCAGATTGTTACACAGACCATGAACTACTAATATCAAAAATCCGAGTAAAGCTGAAGTAGAATACTAAACCAACCATCATGCTGAAATGCAACCTGAAGAACATCCTGTAGTAATTTAATGTGAAAAAACAGATGTGCACTATTAACCCTAATCAACCAGAAGCCAGAAGAACTCTGGACTGGAGGCAGGGACATTGTCAGGGAGAAATGAAAAAAGACACTATCAGTAGCCAAAAAGAAAGGGAAGCCTCAATGGATAACAGATGAGACTCTTCAAGCAGTTAAGGACAAACAAGAAGCAAAAGTAAAAGGTGACAATAATAGAGTCAGAATCCTGTAGGTAACTTTTCAATGACTTGTGCACAGGGACAAAGACAACTAGTATAATAATCAGTACAGAGGAATAGAAGATTTTTAAAATGAAGAACAACAGACCTCTTCCACAAGATCCAAGAAATCAAAGAGAAATTTAAACCAAGAGATGGGATATTTTATGACCAGCAGAAGAACACATTGCATGCCCAAGTAGAAATAAAAAGACAATGGAAACAATACACAGAAGAACTATATAAAAGAGATGAAAAAATTACAAATTAATTCAAGGAAAAATCATTTAAAGATGAACTTACAATTTTGGAAAGTGAAGAGGAGCCTATACTCAGAGAATATGAGAGAAAGAAAAAACCAGAAACAGACAGCATAGCAATAGAACTGCTTCAAAATATAGCTACAGAATCTACTCTAGCACTAACTAAAATCTGTTAATGAATATGGAAAACAAACAATGGCCCATAGATTGAAGACAGTATGCATTTCAATCTTCAAGAAAAGGAACACAAGGGATTTCATTAACCACAGGACAATTGCATTCATTTCCCATGCAAGAAAAGTGATGCTTAAAATTCTACAACAATGACTTTTAGCATATATGGAGCAAGAAATGCCAGATGTCCAAGCTGGGTTTAAGAGAGGAAGAAGCACTAGGGATCATATTACAAACCTATGCTGGATAAGGTAACACAACAAATAATTTCTGTGCTGTATAGATTGTATCAAAGACTTTGATTGTGTAGATCATGAAAACTATGGATTGCTCTTAAAGGAATGGGTGTACCACAACACTCGACTATCTTGATGCAAAACCTGTAGTCAGGACAAGTGGTTACCATCAGGTGGAATATAGCCTAACAAAATGGGTTCCAATTGGTGAAAGTGTCAGGCAAGGCTGTATTTTATCATCCAGTCTGTTTAACTTATATGTTGAACATATCATATGTAAAGCTGGATGAGACTCTGATGAAAGGAGGTGTGAAAATTGGAAGAAAGAACATCAACAATTTAAGATATGCAGATAACATCATACTACCAGTAGAAAATAGCAAAGATGTGGAGCAATTACTGAAAAAAAATCAAAGAAGAAAGTGCAAAGGCAAGTTTGTGACTGCAGATGATTTACATAACCTTAAAACAGATGATGAAGGCACTGAAATACTTTGGTTCTGTCATTAATCAGAATGGAGATTGCAGTCCAAAAATCAGAAGAAGACTAGGACTTGAAAAGCAGCTATAAAGGAACTAAACAAGACTCTGAAGTATAAAGATATATCACTGAATACCAAAGTCAGGCTTATTCATGCCATTGTATTTTTGATTTCAATGCACAATTGTGAAAGCAGGGCAGTGAAGAGGCTGGCAGGAAGAGAATCAACTCATTTGAAATGTGGTAGTGAAGAAGAGTTCTACGGGTACTGCTAAAAAGACCAGTGAATGGGTCCTAGAGCAAATCAAACCTGTACACTCTCTAGAAGCCAAGATGACTAAACCGAAACTGTCGTACTCTGTGAGAAAATATGACTCATTAAGACCACATTACAGATGGATAGACTGAGTCAAAGAAGCCATGGCCCTGAACCTGCAAGAGCTGATCATGGCTGTTGATGAGAGGGTGTCTTGGAGATCTCTCATCCACAGGGTCACTGTAAGTCAGGGTCAACCTGACAGCAACTAATAAAAACAAATAGGTATGCCATCTTCAGTAGCCCCATATACAGTATATAATGATACTTAAAAATGATGGGATCGCTTTGCAACCGTTACTTAACAGAACATGGTTTTCTGATTAATATAATACAATTTCATTTCATTTCATCTTCGCACATTTCCAAGTGCATGCATTAAATCAACAAATAAATATTTGCATCTTCCACACACATCGCTCTAATGTACATATCATTTTCTTTTTTTCTCTTTTGAAATTATCCATCTATATAAACATGCTTATAATCCATTTATATATTTTACAGTCAATAAATAATTACTATATGTTCCCTTGGCTAAAGTAGCTTAAAGTTGAAATTTAGATACATATATACAATTTAATATATATGCATATATATAAAAAGGGAGAGAAAGAGAGGGTTAAAGAAGAAAAACATCATACTGTATGTCATCTTTGAGGTACATGGTGTAAGGCCAATAACTGACAGCACTAATGGCTTTTCCCCTCCCTAAATCCACTGCCAATTAGGCTGTGGCATGAACATTTCTGAACTTTCCATTTAAAAAAAAATCACTATTTCCTTGCTTGATACAACAAATGAACAATAACTAGGGATCAAAGCAGAACTACAGACTCCTAAGAGAATCAATGATGGGGCAATTTTTCCCTAAAACAGGTGGGGGAGAGAGCATATATCTGGATACAAATTCAAAATGACAGAGAGACTGGAGAACTGGGCCAAAACTAACAAAATTAATTTCTACAGGGATACATGCAAGGCAGGAAAAATGAAATGCTCAAATATAGGATGGGTGACACCTGACTTGAAAGCAGTCATTCTTAAAAAGATGTAGGGGTCTTAGTAGACCACAAACTAAACATTAGTCAACAATGTGATGCATTAGCCAGAAGAGTAAATGCAATTCCGAGCTGCATCAACATGAATATTGTGTCTCAGTTGAGTGAAGTATTACTCCCACTCTGTTCAGCTTTGGTCAGACATCACCCAGAATACTGTGCTCAGTTCTGGACAACACAGTTCAAGAAAGATACTGATAAGCTGGAACGTGTCCAGAGAATGGCAACCAGGATGATCAAAGGCATTTAAACCAAATCTTATGAGGAACAACATAGAGAGCTGGGTATATTTAGCCTGTAGAAGAAAAGACTGAGGGGTGACATGACAGTTATCTTTAAGTATCTGAAAGGATAACATGTAGAAGCTGGAATCAGCTTGTTTTCTGCTGCTCCAGAGGCTAGAACATGAACCAATGGATTCAAATTACAAGAAAAGACATTTCATCTAAACATTAGGATGAACTTCTTTACTGTAAGAACTGTTTGACAATGGAATAGACTTCCTTGGGGTGGGTTGAGGCTCTCCTTCTTTGGAGATCTTCAAATAGAGACTGGATGGACATCTTTCAGGTGTGCTTTAGTTGTATACTCCTGCATGACAGGGGATTAGAATAGATGGCTCTTATGATCCCTTCCAACTCTAAGATTCTGTGATTTATTCAGTCTTAAAGTCCAGCAGTAACTGAGGAACCTGTGGTGCCAGCGGATAAAACATCAGGCTCAAGCATCACTGAAGAGCCAGAGACTTCAAAACACAAGAGATCCCTGAGCAAAGGATAACCCTCCCCTCCAAGCCTCAAAGCCTCATACCTGAGAGCCATGGGCCCACACCTACATTGGCTTGGCACTAGCAACTAGCACCAGCACTGGTTCAGTGGCACAAGGGTGGAAGGATCCACAATCTCTGGAATCTGTCTGCCAATGCAGATGGCATGCCTGGAATGAGCTTTCCAAGGGAAGAGGGCTTGCTAGGCTTCAAATCCAAGATCCATCCCCTTTCAGCATTCCCAATTTGTGGGAAGAGGTACAGCTTAGGAAGGGTTCTCTTAGGCTAAGGTGTTGGTGCAAGTCTCCCAGAGACCATGCCACTCTGGGTTATAGGTTAGAAACCCTGGTTGTAGATTAGTTAGTTATAGATTAGAAACCCTGCTGATACCCTGACCTGCCACTGTGGGCCCCTACAATTGGCTGGAACATGCCAGCACCTATGGTATGACCATATGCTAATATTTTGACTAGATGCCATGTAGGCCTAGCCTGGACTTTAGGCAGAGTGGTACAGTCACCACAGGTAGCTTCATGGTGTGGGGCCAAAGCAAGATATATGAGGAGTTCCCTGTCTGACAGCCTGCCTTGAGACAGGCAAGCCATGCCTGTCTCAAGGCAGGCTGTGATGTAATCTTCCCAAGCTCATCTGAATGGTGCAGGAAGAAGAGACTGTCACACTTTTGAAGGAAGAGCCAACTGACCACTCAGTGGTTTTTATACATTGGTGAGGACACCATTTTTTCTGCATCTCAAGCAAAAAAATATCTTGTACTGGCTCTGGAGTTATTCTGCATAGAAAAAAACATTAAAGACAGAGCTAAAAAAAAAGTACGACACTGTCTTTAAAAAATAAATAAATACAAGCCTGTCTTGTCCCTGAATATAAATGCCTCTGAATACAAATTGAGCCCCCCCCCCTTACTACTGAGTATACAAGTTACCCTCTCATTGCTAGCATTAGTGATCCGGGCAAGGACATGCAAGATTTTTATCAATCTATCTCAATCTCAGGCATGAACAAAACGGCTCTGCACTGGTCTTATAAATTAAGAGTGCCATTTTTCTCCAAGTAATACGTTCCTAATTCTGCTAGTGTTTGCTTTCGAAATCTTACTGTCTGTCAGTGGCATTAAAAAGCAATGGCCTATTGGCTTTCACATTTATTGCAAGCAACTGTATGGCAATGCATATCTCAAGGAAATCTGAGGTCCCCTGTGACTAGCAATATCAGGAAACTGGGGTCAGCAGCTTATAAAAAAAATGGAACACTTTCATTTGGTAGGATTGCTGTACTATACCTTTCACAAAGAGAAGCAAAGACCAAGAATACTGTTTATTTCATCGTAGGCAAGGCTTCTCCCACTCTTTTCAGAGCAAATTTACTGGGCAAAAATCTGTTGGAAAATAAGACTCAGGAAGATCTTAGTCTGAGGAATTGCCAGCTATAGAAAACTAGCCTTAAGTGCTGGCACAGCCTTGGATTGTTAGGAGACGGAACAAAGTTATGATGACTAATAAAAAAAATGCACTCTGGTCTTGAAACTTAATAGGATGAAATAAGGCCTATTTTATGAAGAATGAAAAACACCTTACTGTTCCAGGAAGGAAAAAAATAATAGAATCATAGAAATGTAGAGTTGGAAGAGACGCCAGGGGCCATCCAGTCCAACCCCCTGCCATGCAGGAACACCCTCAAAGCACTCCCGACAGATGGCCATCCAGCCTCTGCTTAAAAACCTCCAAGGAAGGAGACTCCACCACACTCCGAGGCAGCAGATTCCACTGCCGGACAGCCCTGACCGTCAGGAAGTTCCTCCTGAGGTTCAGGTAGAATCTCCTTTCCTGCAGCTTGAATCCATTGCTCCTTGTCCTGGTCTCTGGAGCAGCAGAAAACAAGCCCTCTCCTTCCTCTACATGGCATCCCTTCAAATATTTAAGCATGGCTATCATGTCCCCTCTTAACCTTAAATGTGGCTGCCTTGACAATCCACCACTTCTAATTAGGAGTAATATTATTCAGCTTCCTTCTGTTCACCCTCTCTGTACAGACAACCATGCCTGTTGTGTAGAAAAGCAGCCTAGACAGGCTTTTGACAAAGCCTCCTTCTCCTAACAAACACGCAAAACACAACCAGTTCCCCTACTGTTCCCATAACACTCTGGAGTACGCCTATGCATGCTAGTTCTAAATTCCCCAGAATTGCAGGGTATTGCCATTTAACTTCTGGTCTGAATTCAAGGTGCTTGTAATGACATCTAAAGCCCCAGATGGCTGGGGACCTCAGTATACCTGAGAGAATGCCTCTCTTTATAGGTGACCGACTGAGGTTTACGGTCTGGTGGAGGGCAGCCTTCTCTTTGCCAGGACAATACACTGACGGAGGACACAGGGGAAGGCCTTTTCTGCTGCGGCACCCCACTTTTGGAACACTCTCCCCGTAGAGGACCAACTGAAAACAACATTGCTGTTGTTCAGGTGACAAATGAAAGCATGGTTACCCACGAAAGCTTTTGGGGACTAACTTATGTTACTGAAATCATTGCATGCACGCGGCTCCCATTTGTCGTAAGCTATGTAGATTCTCTTAATCTGTCTTTTAACTAGTTTAATATGTTTTTAGCCTTTTAGAATGGTTTGAATTATTCTTTAATTCAAATTATTTAAATTTGCTTTAAATTATCAGACTGGTTTTATTTTATGCTCTTTTGTGATCTCTCAACAGAGGGCAGGATATAAATATTTTAATAAAAACAATCTGTCCAGCACGCGTGTGCGCGCACACACACACACACACACTTAGTACAACACAGTTTGCAGGTACAGATAGGGTAGGGATCAGGTAAAACTAGGGCTGAGAGATCAGGAGTATCCTAGGCCCAGATTTTTCAGTGCCAACGCCTTAGGGGCAACCCCTGATGATGTCATGGTAGTAGGCATGACACTTTAAGGATCAACTATACTTGCCATTCAAATAACAAAGTGTAACAAAGGAGAAAACATTTATCCACATGGAAATTAAGTTTTACAAGGCCAGCACTGAAAAGGAAAGGGAAAAACCCAACCATTTTCCAGGTTTCCTACTAACAACTTTGCCACCACTGCTTTTAACAATACATGGGAGTTATAGTCCAAGCAAAGAAGATTGGATTGAGGTACACAATGGTTGTACCATTTTTAGAAAAATGGCTGGTGCTGACGTTTTTCTTCTTCAGCCCTGCTTAGGTACTGGGTTCCTTCCTCTTTTGAGTCGTTATTTCACCTCTCTCTCATACTCTTTCCTCTTCTCCCCTCCAGTACGCACAACTTTTCTGAACATTTATTTTGTTCTCCGGTCTCTCTTTTTCTTGGCCTCTTTCTTCCCTCTCCCCACAAAAATCTTGCTTAAATATCCCCGTTCCCAACTCCTAGCTAAACGTTTTCCCTTCTCGGTCACTCATTCTTTCCCAGTTTTGCTCGTCCTCACCTTTTCAAAGCAGATTGCTGTGGTGGGGACCAACAGCACTCAGGAGGAAATATTTTCTTTTCGAGATGGTATTCTCAAGGCTATACTTTCTGAAGCTCCTCTTGTCCTGAGATCCCAGGAAGAGGTTCAGACTTTGTGATCCAGGAACCCCGGATAAAACAGGCAGGAAGAAAAATGACTAGCTTGCTTTGTACCCCATTTCCCCAATCTTCCTCACAATCCTTAGGTCTGTGATGGGTTCCAGTACAGTTTGGCCACCAACCAGAACACAATATTAGCCCCTGTTTAGTGCGGTCACTAAAAGGCCAAGAGGAGCATGCACAGTCTTTTTCCTAACCCTAACCTGTTCGCTCATCCATTATGAATGATTATTATGACTTTCCATTTGTAATCTTGTATCCTACATTTCCTCTAGAACAGGGAACCAAGGCTTCCTCCAACATAATTTTTAAAAAAGTATCAATAAAAACACAATACATTACACAACAATGCAAAATAACGATTCCTAATCTCGTAAGAGACAGGATGTCTTGACTTTCACTTTTGGTCAGAGGCAGAGCTAGAAGTATTGAATTTGGCAGCTTCCTAATTTCTCATATCTTTGTAACAATCATTACTATAATTGTGCACTGCTGTCTGCAACTTACTAACTTCTGAGTGATGGATTTGTTTAGAAAAACAGATGTCATGACATACCAAGATGGGTCAAAATAGAGTACAGTACAAGAACCAACTTCAAGAGGCTGAAAGGAACATTGTTTTGATGAGTCTTTACTAAACACAGTCTATTTTCAGTTTAGAAATAAAAAGGGCAGTACTGCATCACAATAGTATTAAACGGGCTAGTAGCAAAACCACTGAATAAATGCAAAATGGTTGCTACTTAAAATTAGATAGTTACTCCATATAAATATGGAGTGGCCACCTAAAGTCAGCACGGTATTTACAAAACATTTATCAAGGTATATTAAGCACCCAGTAAGCCACTAAGAGGAATTGCAGCCCTAAAAAATGTTTTAACATTGGCCAAAGATATATGCATTAATTAGAAGCAAAGGAAGTGCTGGACAATCCTCCATAACTAGTCTAGTGAGAACATATGAGTGATTATCTAGATTTACACATGACTGCATTTCTTGTCCAGGACTGGAACTTTACCTCCAGCTTCTCCCCCATCCCTGGTAAATCAAAAGTAGATATTAACCCTCAGGAAGAACAGATTAGCATAAAGTACTGTGGCTAGAGACAAAACTTTCATGTGGAAAATCCAGAAGGCCAGTAATCACAGCCTGTCAGCATAATACACTCCACAGGATGGTTGTGCTGCTAACATTTTCTTCTAAGCTCTCTAGAGGAAAAACACCAAGTAATTCAGTAGCTCAGCTCATACATTTCATGTAGCTTCAGTATCTTAACGGACTGAAGAACAGCACGAAAGAAGGAGGAGGAAAAACAAGAGTTACAACTTGTACTTAAACCACATTCTACAGTAAAAAGGTTACATACTTTTCTGCTGTCTTCTCTAAGGACTGCCACCCCTGGGGCCTCCATGCTGGAAAGGACTGGGGAAAGCCTGAGCCAAGCAGAGGCAGATGTCAGAGAAAACACTGAACCCTGAAGTCAGAAGCCTGTTCCTTCTAGCTAACTGTTCCCATCAGCTCTCACACACTTAAGAGGAAACCACATTCTTTTATCACACTCTGACCATTGTAACAGCAAACGGAAATGTGCAGGGCTCTCTTGTTATTGTTATGTGCCTTCCAGTCGTTTCTGACTTACAGCGAGCCTATCACAGGGTTTTCTGGGGGCTGAGAGTGTGTGATGTCCCCAGTGGGTTTCCACAGTCACGCAGGGAATCAAACCTGGTCTCCAGGATTGTAGTCTAATGCTCAAACCACTACGCCACACTGGCTTTCTAGTTACAGAGCTGTAATTTCTCCAGAACAGAGGTGGGCAAAGTGCAGACCTCAGCGGTTGCTGGACTGCAACTCCCAACATTCTTCATCATCAGTTATGTGAGCTAGGGCTGCCTGGATGTGCAGTCTCACAACATCTGGAGGGCTACACAATTCCTACCCATGCTCTAGACTCTAGAACACATAGAATCCTATATGAACCAATGACTATTTCCAATTCAGTGGAAATAGTCATTGGTTTGCAGCCTCGGGCAGCAGGTTTAGGGTATCCTGAAAGATCATGGGTGCTGTTAATGTGTTTTGACTGTCATAGAGGGACAGAGATGTCTGTGGGCTTTTTTTGCTCCACATGCCAAAATAATTGGGTTGACTTTCTGTAGTGTGCATTCTGACCTAGGTGCCCATTTGTGGCTACCACCTCAGGTAGCAAATCTATCTTGGTCTAATTCTGACCAACCTTTGTTTGACTGGCTTCTCAGTCTCAAATTTAGCTGCCCTGAGAGCTGAAAGAGTAGAGGAAGAAATAGACCAACTAAATAAAATATATTTGCGATGAAGTTAGACATTAGTACAACACGTACAGTGTGCTAAGAATCACTAATGACTTTTAAGAGATGACTGTCAGATCCCCATCATGACCGTTGAAAGAAAACCTGGTGGCAAAGCCAGGCTGAAGCAGTCATTCAGCAGTCTTTGCCCTTCTATTCACCTTTGGCCATTTCCGCACCAGGCTAGTAAAACGGTGCAGAGCGACCTCCGACGGAGGTCTTCTGCGCCATGGAGTGGACTGGGGCGGACTACTTTTTGTAGTTCCACACCTCAGTCCAGTTCGGAGCAACCGGAAGTGGTCACGCAACATGCTTTTTAAAAACCTCTTTTTAGAGGTTTTTAAAAAGCATGGAGCGCGCAACTCCGTGTCGCTCTGTCCCTGTGCTCCGGAGCAGATTTGCAGGCGCGCGCAAGTGCGTGCCTGCAGATCTTCCGGGGGCGGGCTTTCGGCTGGCGAGCTTCTCCGGTTGGTGGAGAGCCTCCACCAACTGGAAGCCGCCATTTTGGACGCCGGAGCAGTGCGGAGCGATGAGCTGGCACTGCTCCTCGTCCCGACGGACTCGCCCGGACGCTCAGGAAATCCGGTGAGTCCCGTTTTCGCGCAGCTCCTTCCCCACGTCTGGAAAGGGCCTTAGTGCTATCACAAACTACAGGCCCTCCTTTGTTTCCCCAGCAATTGTGCTGTATGTGAAATTCCGGCTCTGTTACAGTGTTAAAAATATTTTCCCATGAGCATCCTCAGCCAACGAATGCTTGCTTTCATGTTCAAATCTGACTTATCTCTGTTCTCTGAGAGGAATTTTCCTGCCAGAGTTTTTACCAGAAGGTAAAATGGCTGATGACCCTTGAGGTTCGTGTTGCTTCTCCATTGATGACTGGTATGTTTCGTGTCTCTTTCTTATAACTAATGGGCTGGATATTGCAAAACCTTGTCATTTTCCAGACACCTCTGGCAAGGTGCAACTTGCTTGTGACAAGAAAGAATTTTGGAGGAGGGTAAAGGACAGACACAGAGCCTTCTGACTCATCTTTACATTACAATCACAATGTAGCTTAGTTGTGCCTTAGTAATTCATTATTTATTATAATTTGTTATTTCTAAAATGTGAGAAACAGCGGTTGTGAGGTAAGGGCTTGGCACAAGGAAAACGGATTTCTATAAGAAAAAGGAAGGTCATGCAAATTCAGGAAGCCAGTGTAGAGGAACTTGAATTAAATACTTAAATACAAGTCTGCACCACCTGAGAAAATAAAAGCATCCCTACCTCTGTAGCTTTGTTGTGTAGCAGATCTGCAACATTGGAATCAAAATAGTAGTTAGTATAACATGGTTTTACCCAGGAGTACAGCAACGGTGGGCAGGGAGGATGGCACTGCTCGCCCCTAAATAGGATTTCAGCTCTCCCAGTGAAATTTTCCTTCAATCCCCAATTGTATAGCTAACTTAAAACATCAGTAGACCATTTTACAAATACAAGTTAGACATCCAAATAAAAAGGGCAGACAAAGTTGCTAAGGAAATAAAAGCACAGCAAATATCAGTGTTCTAGGTGTGAAAGATTTTCAGTATTTCACAATCTGTAATGCTAGAAATTTGGAGACTGAAGAAAAAAACGTGGGGGGGGCAGAATTCTCAAGAGAGGCAATGCCCTCATTTTGTATATCTCCCCATAGTTACACAGCTGGGTGTTACCCTAGTGGAAACTGTATCAGACAGATAAGGAACATACTTTTTTATTTCAGCATAACAACCTACAAAATGATCATGCAGAAACATGCTATTACACCATTGCATATGTCTTCCTTGTCTTCTCTTTCACTTTAAAAAAGTGTGCTATTTTTATATTTTCCCATCTTGCTGTTGGAGATCTGAAGCCTCTACCTCAAGAAAACCTCTAAAAAGTTGGTGATCATTTCTGGGGAGGGGTTCTGAAAAACTGAAAAACAAAATGAAACTTTTTGGATCATGCATTTTAGAATGATATATAAAATGTGTAAGCAAACCACTCATATAGCAGTCCCCAGTTTTTACTTATACAAAGTGATTTCTAAAAATTATGTAACAGAAAGGCTTTTTGTGTAAAACGTGCCCTGTATACTGAAGAGAAATCACATAATACAAATTATCCAAATAGAGAACAAAATAAATTCATTGCTTCCTACACGGGGCTCTGTCATTTTTGCAGAAGAACAAAGATGGTTTCAGTGCCTTCTTTGCTTGAGGACTTTCTTTTATTGACATCTAGCCACAATCTAGATCTTGATGGTTTTCAATTAGTAAGTTTGTCATTACGGTCTGAATCAATTATCCCTTTAAATTTAATATGTGAAGCATGCGCAAATCAACTTAAATAAAATATTTTATGTTGCTAAAGCAGGAGTACAGCTATTCAGGTATAACTGGTCTGCAACCATCCCTCAACATAGGTTCCACTGGCTAGGGCTGATGAAAGTTGCAACTCGACAACATCTGGAGAGCCCCTATTTTCATGGCTTTTTCATAAAGTAATAAAGCGATATAGATATGAAAAGGACACGCATAAATAAGTACTGCACGTTTTTTCCATTCCCTCCCCAACTTGCAATGAGAGGGATTTTCCCCCATGGCTTCAAAGTTTCCACAGATTTTACATCTTCATGTATATTCAGTGCCACTGCATATTCAGTACTAATGAAAAGACAAATGGTGGGGAGGTGTGTAGTTCCTGTTCATACAACTACTTCTCCCTGACAGTAAAGAAGAAAATGGGAGGCAATGATCTAGTAGGGTACTGTAACTAAACAATGCTCCCCACCCCTTTTTCCACGGAAGAAGCTATGCTATGCATGTAATATGGAAAAGACCAAGAAAAACAGAGTTACATTTTTAAATGCATATTTTGAAAATGGAGGCTGTATGAACTTATTTCCCAAAGTTTTCTTCACAGGCATTTAATGCAAGTGTTGAGGCTCCAGTGAGTCTACACTAGGGGACCAAATCAGAATGACATCAGGTCTTCCTCTCCTTCACACAGGATTTGCTTTTTGAGATATGATTAACCTTCCAGTCCCTGCCCTTGGTTCCCTTTCATGCCACAATTGGAAATACAGAGATGTATGTTCAGCTTTCATTCTGTGTGAAGAATCTGATCTGTGACTTGTTCAGTATGTTTTATTTATTCCCCTCTTTACTATGTGAGCACCAGACACAGTTCTTACTCAAACCCAAGCAAAGCGCTAGTTTCAAATTTGCTTTACTGAAGTGTGCATCATGTACATCAACCCAGAAGAACCCCTGCTGATTTTTTTAAAGTGCTAACACTCTGTTAAAAAGAGAATTCTTTCCTTTTCTGACAAGGACAGTGGAGAAAATATTATGAACTCTCTTAGACAAGCAGCCATTTTCTCAGAATTTCTTACTAGTATTAGTACTGGTATTAGTATTTTTTCTTTCCCCCCTCTCCCTGTGAATCAAAGTGGGGAACAACAGATTAAAATACAGCAACAAATAGACATATAATATAGTTAAAAGCCCAAATACCAATTAAAAATACATTCATGCAGGATATCCTGAGTGTTTTTGAAGGGAAAGGTCCAAAACCTATGATAGTATATTACCTTTACCGGGCTAAGGCACAGAAATGTATGTAAAGAGGCCATATTTCTTTCGGTGAAAACAGGGAGTGACACTCACAAACAACCTTCTGATGAAACTGTAGGAGGGAATCTGTGCACAGTTATAAAAGTTTGATGCCACTTTAACTCTCATGGAATCCAGGGATTTGTAGTTTATGAAACTAAGAATTTTCTGCTATAGAGAGTTCTAGGACCCTCCTCTACAGCAGTGCTGTAGTTCAGCGAGATCCACTAAAATACTATAGGACAGAATTATAAATCCTGCTGCACCAGACTATAAATCGGAATTCCATACGCTGTAACCATGACAGTTAAAGAAGTATCAAACCGCCATGGTAGTGTGGTGCAGATACACCGTCTATCTGTCATAGAATTTCACGTTATCACTTCCCAGCAGTAACTTCCATCCTACCAGTTTACCACCAGGGTTGAAGACCTCGGTCACAGCAAAGCACTAACGACCTCTAACTCATTCTGGGCAAGACAGTACTGAATAAGTGTTTCTAGAATTCTTGCTCACTAGTTTCCATCCTGGGAACAAGTAGTTCAGCTCAACCCAGCCAAATAATCAACAAACACAAGTGAACCACACCTCTGTTTCTCAGTGTGGCCCTTGGTAATGTGGCCACATGCAAAAGAAAACCAGACTCCTCTGGTGGAAGAGGAAATTTCAGCAGGTGGAGCTTGTCACGCAAGCTCCAAGCAGTGAAATTCTCTCTTCCATACTTCTATTAAAAATAACAAGACACTTGTCCGCTCTTTTTTTTTAAATGCGTCATCAAGCTGGCAATGCAGAAAGTCATTAGAACAGGAATCATTGCTTCATATCAATCAGCTCCAGACTCCTTAAGGATATCTAGAATTTGCCTACTGTTCTGAGTGTATAAAGAAAAGGAAATAAGTGTTTCTTATAAACAATTGTGTACATAACAATTGAGTCTTTCATGCAAAACTGCAGTTTCCGAGACTGCTGGGGGAAAAACCTAATGGTTAAATTGGTTTAACTTTTGGAAAGATATATTTAATAGCAGAACTACATTATGTGCTTTTAGGACATTGATAGGATCCAATATTTTGAGATCAAAACTTAATGTTCTTTATTTTTAATTAACAGTAAAATTTAACCTGGTACCCTTTAAAAATGGCTTAAAATAATTTGTTTTTCCAATAGCTTCTATTTTGCTTGATTTGCTTTAGCAACTCTAGTGACTAAAGGCCATGTTTTCCACTGCAGTTGCTAAAGTTACTCGCTGTCAACCAGCCACAAACCCCAAAGAGAAAATTAGTCATTTACAACTCATGAAAAGCTACCTTTATGCAATATTAGCAGCTTTAAAGAGACATTCACATTATAACTTTAGAAATATTGTTCCAACTTAGCTATTTATTTCAGCTGAAAAATGTTCAAGCGGAAATGTAGAACAGCCAAAATAAAATTTTGGCAAGGCCAGTAAAATTAATAGCCTGAATAAAAACTCTCCTATGGCTCTTTTCCCTCTTCTGCTATGAGAACAACTGAAAATTCTTGCATGGCTACATAGGCATAGTATGCTATGGGTCAGGGATGGGAAGTGTGTACTGTGTTGTTGGACTGTAACTCCTATCAGCTTTAACCAGGATAACATGTGGTGAAGGAAGAACAGAAGTGTGGTTCAGAAGAAGGCCAAAAGGTCCCTAGCCCTGCTTAAAGGCAGGCATATATTTATTTCTGCGATCTCTCAACTTTGTGCTATGCATTTTTGGCTCAGATCAGCAACACCATTAACCAAATCAATTTTGTCTAACGGTAGCTTAAGTTGAAAGTTTCTGTGTATGACAATAAAGTTGGAGGAACTGAATCAGGAAACACTGGTGTTGCAAGATGCACCTTTTCTGACCTAATTTCACAAGAAGAACAAAATGTCCATTGCCAAATTTGTGTATTAAGACAGTTTTGTCTCACACAAGCCAAACAGCTAGTCCAGGGAGATCCACTTGCCACATATCCAGTCAGAAACACAGAGCAGGTGGCATACATTTAATAAATAAAATGTCATCTAGTTTCACATGTGGCCATTATAATATACCAACTATTTAAATTAATCTTACATCAATTAATTAATCTTAAATAATTAACATGATGTAATAAACAATTTAAAAGGTTACAAATTAATTCATGGGTACCTTTTTTTCTTGGTAGGCTTTCTGGAAATAAAATTACTTGACAGAAATCTTAATTAATTTTAATAATATATTTACCTATGTTATATATAATTAGGTGTTTAATTATATGCCCTTTCCTTGAAGAGCTCAGAGTGCTGAGCTTAGCTCCCGATCCGTACCTCCATTTTCTCCTCTCAGCAACCTTGTGAGATCTTACATTGCCTCAAGATGGCTTAACTATCCACAGGTGGAATTACATTACCTTTGCATTATGCAGCCGCTATACGGAATACCACCATAGTGCAACACACATGAATAGTCAATGCACACGGCCGGCATTCTGTTGCACATCTGCCATTCACATTTGCGCACTACTATATGAAATTGAATATGCTACTGCATAGGCAATCATTCCACACGCAGAACTGCACTTAACACTGCCATCGGCTGTTTACGACAGTTGCTCACGGCGCACAAAATTCACTCCACAACTTACACTTGTGTATGTCACTAACAAAGTGCCAGTCAGAATGCGCCTGGTTTAACACATTATGATCTTTTTGTCTGGGAACAAACAATGAGTTTCAATACTCCCTTGTAAATTCCATCTCTAGAGGAGAATCCTGGTTTGTGAAACCAAGGAAATCCCCTTAAATAAGATGAACAACCACGGTTACAAAACTGTTATGTCTAACCAACTTGTAGAGTGGCTAAGGTCACTTACTAAGAATTATGTTTGAGTGGGAATTTTAACTTTAAGCCTAAATCCAGTTGCTAATCCCGACTCATATAGAACCACTGAGTTAGGTGAGTGTTGACTTACTATTAAACAGTTAATTCATAGGTCTGCTCTAGCTGGCCCTGGTGACTGGATTTAGGGTTAGCTCTTTTTGCCTGGTTCTCTAATGCAGGAAGTTTCCTATGTTAAAATTCCAGCGATGGAGGAAGCTGCACTGCTTTAATAGCTGTAAGAAGCATCAATTCATGTTATAGAAGCCCTGTTGGGGACAGATTGAAAATATAATTACTGAAACAGCTTCTCCATTTATGTCCTTCTCAACCTCCATGCTCCACGTGCCCTGTGCGTTAAGAAGTCAAGAGGCAACAGTGCAGGCTTTAATTTCCTTTGGATGAGAAAGCGCTGAACACAAATTCTTCCTTTTAGCAATTGTTTACTAAATTACAGTGTAGAAGCAGAGGCTGTAGGACATAAGGAAACTTATAAAAACGGGCAGCAAACCAGATTCCTACAGAGTAATAACGTAAAGTCCCTCAGCCCTCTGGACAGCTTCCAGTCCTGACAAACTCGCAACCCACAGTGCGATCTGCATATGTCCATGAAAACCCATCTCAGCTTTTTAAAATCGGAAGGTTTTACTCTTAGAGCTTCTCTGGGATCCTTTGCTTCAGGTTGTTGTGTATCTGGCTGCCTGGTTTGCCTTTTTGGCCAGAAACCACAAAATGACATGTTAGGCGATTTCCGCGCTAGGCTGTTGTGGCGCTATGATTCCACTTTCAACATCCTATGGAATCCTAGGGTTTGCCGTTTCGGGAGGGGCCGCCCGGCCCCTCCCGAAACGGCAAACCCTAGGATTCCATAGGATGTTGAAAGTGGAACCATAGCGCCACAACAGCCTAGTGCGGAAATGGCCTTAGTAGTATCAGAGATCTAAATCTTTTACTTACATATATTCTGGGCTTGTAAATCCTACCAGCAGCACTGGGGGTTCCTATGTCCCTGTGGTCTCCACATCCCTGATTAACGTGGTTTCATCCCTTTTTCCTATGGCCAGTTGATGCAAGGTTGTCACGTCTTGCTAAGAAAAATTCTAGAGGTTTTTTTTTTTTCCAAGCTAACATTTCTACATGTACTTTACCTGTTTAAATTCATCGCCTTAATTTTCACTCTTTAATTTGCTTTTACCGTTTAAACCTAGAGTGAGAAAGCACGAGCATTAGAGGCTAGAAGACAACTCTTTTATTTATTTTGGGTTTCTTTATATATCGTTTTCGTTCTCTTACGGTTTTTCCCTGCTTTCGTGAGCTATAGCGTTCTGTACAAACTTTTAAAGACGGAGTTGTGACAAAGTTCTGGAGGTGGGACTATCTGAAGCGTCAGTGCAGCCTGGAAGCAGGTTGCTGGGCAACCAGAATAGCACCTCAGGAGAGAAACCAAGCCCAGTGGTTTGTGGGAGGGGCTGATGGCTGAGAGAGAAAGTTATATAAAGCCGCGTACCTGTGGGTATTTGAATTCCTTCAGTGAGAGAGCCTAGCAAGGAGCTAGGGAGCAGAGTGTCTAAGGCCATTTCCGCACTAGCCTGTTATAGCGCGATGATTCCACTTTCAACATCCTCTGGAATCCTGGGGTTTGCAGTTTCGGGAGGGGCCAGCTGGCCCCTCCCGAAACTGCAAACCCCAGGATTCCAGAGGATGTTGAAAGTGGAATCATCGCGCTATAACAGGCTAGTGCGGAAATGGCCTAAGTCAGTCAGAGAGTGTGGCTGTGTTGGGAGGTTTGGTTCTCAGTGGAAGCCTAGTGAGAGGCAGAAGATTAATTAAGCCTCAGCTGGATCTGGTCAGAGAGTGTGACCTAGACTGAGGATTAAGCCTTTGTGGGAGTTTAACCAAAGGGCTGTTGTATGATGCCTATGCCTTAGGTGAAAGGCTAAAGATATAATTGAGCGGTTTCCGAGTAGGGAGTTACCTGTTCTATTGTCTAAAAAGTGCACTGAGGAAGTCTATCAACCCTGACCTGCATTTGAGGTGTAACACACTATTTTATTCTTATTGTTATCATAATAAATGTTACAGTTTATTTTTGTAAACACTGACTTGACTTGAGTTGTGTACAGTACATAAAGTAACACAGGAAACACGCTACCATAAAATTGTTAAGCGGTTCTAAATAAACATTGAAAACCCTCACCCTTTTACACAAGGGTGGTATTATAAAGGGGGAGGTAGAGCTGTGTGGTAAAGACAGGGTGCCTGATCAGACTGCAAATCTCCACACCAATCTGGGAGAAGTAAGGGCCTGTCACGAGAGTATATATATTTTTTTGAAAAATCCCTGGGACAGTGCCTAAAGACAATCATCTGCAGAGGTCATGCCTGTCACCTCCTAAGCAATCTATCTTCCTTCTCTGTGGATATGTGACCCATAAGACACCTTCATACCAAACAACTTGAAACGTAATGTGGCGGCTTTATCTTCAAAGCTGCATTGGCCTGTCCTCGACTTCCTGCTTTTTAAATTTTATTTTGAGCTGGCATACTCACCAGCATTTCACTGATGAAAAATAGGAGACATGTGGCCGAGGTGCATCAGAGTGAGATCAAGACGGCAAAAGTTATTAATGAGGATGAACAGACAAGTATAGTCTACAACTGTCCCAATTTGGCAGGGCCAGTCCCAATTAATACTCTGTCATCCCATTTTCTCAGCTGCTTTTAAAATGTCCCAGTATCTCTCTCCTCCTCCTCAAACTTCCCCTTTTGTCCTCAGCTTATTTCAGTTGCCGCAAGCTGAATTCAAGGAGCAAAAGTAGTTTGCACTCATTTAACTCAGGTAAGGAGAGGGGGATCTTGCCCTTTCCCAGAAAGCTCAGGCAAAAGCCAATGGCTGCAGCCCCTCCACCTTGTCTGTTCTTCCTCACTAATAACTTTTGCCATTTTGAACACAGTCTGGTGTTGCTTGGCCATAAATATCCCAGTTTTCATCTGTGAAATGTTGGCGGGTGTGGGCAAGCTAGGAGGGGCTGCAGCAGTTTGCTTTTGCCAGCACCTATGGGGAATGGAAACACTGAGGACAAAGGGGGAAAGTGGGAGGAGAAGAGAAAAACTGGGGCATTTGAGAAGCAGCCTAAAAATTGGGGATGGAGAGGATTAATTGGGACTGTCCTTGCCAAACTGGGACAGTTGGAGAGTATGAGTATGAGTTGGCCTTCTGCTGTTTTTAGTAGAGCCAGCTTCTATTTTAAGAAGTTAGAAAACTCTGCACACGTCATGTTAAAGTTTGGTATAATTGCTCTGCTATTGGCCTTTACAATGCCAGCATTCAGCCTGTTTCTGAATGCTTATGTTATGCTGCTAAACCGAAAACTTACAACAGTTGGCATTACGAGATACCAGACTGGAAAGAGCAAAAGAGACCAGGTTCTTCATTTGGCTGTCTCTACCCTCTGACGTTTATCTGAAAACGTCCACCCATCTCTGAAGTAGGCTCTCTCCTTGGTGACATCCTCGCACCTTATTTGTTGCACAACACAGCAGTCATTATACAACTTATCTACAGAAATGGCCAATACTTCAGGTCTGGCCTAGAGTCCAGGAACAGATCTCAGTCTTAAAGGACAGCTGGAGGCCAGTACTGGAGATGTGAGACGCCACTATTGTCATTGTCATTCTTAGTGTGGGGTGCTGTTGGAGGAGTCTGTAAATCTGCCCATTTCACATCACTCTGACGTGAGACCACTGACATTTGTGTGTGTGTGTGTGTGTGTGTGTTTCAAATGGGTGTATTTACGTCATACTGTTTCTCCAAATATTAATTATACTGTGGCGATGTTTTATAGACTGTCTCTGTAAAGTTTCTATTGTAAGCTCAAGACGTGGGGTACCGTCCTACATCAGGAGGGTTTCATAAGGAGGCACAACTTTAAATAACTCTCAGAGAAATCTAAATATTCACCCACCCTTGCTGTTTGTTCTAACACTGCTTCTTATTGCGGTTACCAGATCTTACAAGAGCTGAACATGCATATAGGCATATGCTAAGAAATGCATGAGCATCAACAATGATTTCATGGGCTCAGAATATTGGATATCCAATCCAGTTAGAGCCTTGGGAAAAGAGTTGGCAAATAACACAGAAATTTACAACAGCTCAAAATTTGAAAGAGAACTATTATAAGCTTTTTTATAGATGGTATATGACACCAGACAAATTGAAAAAGATTTATAAAACAGGTAATGGGCATTGTTGGAAATGTCAGAAAGAAGTTGGTCCGATTTATCATACGTGGCGGACTTGTCCAAAAGCTAAGAAATATTGGAGTGTAATACATAATAAGATATGTGCATTATTGAAAATTCAATTTGTTAAGACACCAGAACTGTATTTGTTAAATATGACTGATATAATAGAAGATGTTGATGTAAAGAAACAATGGAGAATATTGCTTTATATGATAACAACAGCACAGATTGAATATGCTAAGTTGTGGAAAACTCAGCAAATACCTACAGTGGAACAATGGTGGGGTATACGCTTATTGAAAATAAAAATGCTGATATGGTCTCTCAGAGACTAAAAGGGAAATCAGACGATGAGATACAAAGAGAATGGCAAATGGTAAACGGAAGTGGGTAATTGCTGGGTATACAGATGGAAATTAGTATTTCATGATATAAGATAAGATAGGAGTGGGCGGCAGGATATATATCATGAGGTGGGAATATGGGAGGGAAAGGCAAGAATCAATGAGTAAAAATAGTTGTAAAATGTAGTACAATATTATATGTCTGAAAAATAGTATATAAAACTAGATCTGAGTGGAAGATCAGAAATATGTCAAGTAAATTGTCAGTTACTATGTTTGTTTTTATAATGTGAAATTGAATAAAATTATTAAAAAAAAAAAAGAAATGCATGAGCATCCAGAAACACATCCTATGCTATGGCTTTGGCAACTACCCATGGTCTGGGGACCACATAGGCAGTTCACCAGACCTTGGACGGCCACATCCCTGCCACGGCTCCACCCCCATTTTTCTTTTAATGAACATTTTAAAATTCCAAATACCCCACTATTCAGGGACCTTGGGGAGGGAGCAATTTTAGCATCTTTTTGCTGCCGCCTCCTTCACAGACACCCCACTCAAGAGATCCTATTTTAAAATCAGGAAGTATAATTGGAAGGAACTTCTAGCATACTTCCTGGTTTTAAAATTTCTTTCTTGGAGGAGGAACATGATAAAATTGTAACCTACACCACCTAGACATCATGAGTACATTTTGATTAGAATTTCTTTAAATTCCAAAAACTTGGGGGAGGGGCGTGCTTGGTGGCTTCAAAAACAGACTTGGGAGGCTGTGCACAACCTGTGAACCATATTTTCCCACCCTTGCTTTATCCTTTAGATTTAACCCCTTATTTATTTTTCCTTATGGAAAAATTCAGGCTCTGAATTGCTTGTTAGGGGAACATGATTCAATATGAGATCTGTGTAGGGGCACATTCACACTGCACAATTACAACACTGTGACTTCTGCTTTAACTGCCATGACAACATCCTATGGAATCCTGGGATTTGTAGTTTGGTCAAAGGCACCAGAGGAGGACCTCTCTGGCTGAGGAGTCTAAAGGCTCCTCTCTCAACTGCAGATCCCAGGATTTGCAGTTGGATGGACCTATGGCAGCTAAAGTGGAATCACACTACTATAATTATCTAATGTGAAAGGGCTCCAGGTCTCTGGAAAATATAGAAGACAAGAGTATAACCAAATAAAACCCCACAAAATAGTTTGCTCTAGATTTCAAGAAGGAAAACCAACTTTGAAGACCATTCTTGGAACATTTTAAAGGATTTTAGGACAGACAGAAACAGAGGTTCTAAGCAACAGAATTCAATGAATGCAATTTCCCACAAAGACATTAAAATTTTATATGGCCCAGGTTTTCAAGCAATACATTACAGTAATATATTCCAACATTTAATATTTGTAGTTAATAACAAACAACCCAAGGGAATAGTGTAAATCAAGCAACAGATTAAAGTCAGAGCCTTGGAATATTTAACAGCTACAAAAACTGACTTTCAGTTAACTGGAGGGACTACCTTCACAATAATACAGCTGGCCCTCCACATTTGCTAGGGTTAGGGGCACAGGAGCTCCGCAAAAGTGGAAAAAATTCACAAATGTCAAAATGTGTGTATGTGTCTTTGGGAAGGAGGCCAAGGCATGGTGGGGAGAGTGGCCACCCAGGGTCCAAACCAGGTCAGGGAAAAGTGCAGGAAGGGGGGGTGGGTGGGCATAGTGGCCCTATATTTCCTCCCTCTTGCCCATTGCCTTCCTTGGGTGTGAGGGAGCGCTGGGAGAGGGTTTGTCGTGCTGAGAAATTGGGCTGTGAGCCATCTTTACCTGGCTAGGCAGCAGCTGTTGGAGGAGGAAGAGGACCAGAGGCAGTTTTTTAAAGGGCTGAGCAGCCTGATCACAGCCGCCTAGAGAGAAGGTTCCCTCAGAAAAGAAGTGCCTGAAGTGAATGGGCAGGTGTTGAAGAAACTGGCAAAATCCAATCTGTGAAAATCAAACCCGCAATTGTGGAGGGCTGATTTTACTCTGATTCTCAACACTAAATAATAGACAGAACAATAGGGGAAGCAAATGGTGCTTAAAACTCAGTAAAAATTAACGGGTTTTGAAATGCAATCCATCCTGTTCATGGTTGTTAAGAGACTGAATCCAGTAGGATTTATTCACAAAATAAGTATGTGCAGGACTGCAGCAGCCTTAGGTCTTAAACACACTTGAATTTCGTTAGAACTGAACTCGGATTATTTGGGATTAAGATTAAAAAAAATGAAATTCTACAGCATATGTACATGACTGAAAATTCCATTTAAATCAGTGTCAAAGCTTTTGCAGTTTCAGTCAGCTGCAGAAAAGCCTCTTCACAATGCTGTGTAAATGCATTTCTAAGGTACTTCAAATGTTTTACTAAAGGCTGTCGTTGTTGTGTGTCTTCAGGTCATTTCCAATTTATGGTAACGTGAAGGCAAACCTATCATGGGGTTTTCTGGGGCTGAGAGTGTGTGATGTGCCCAAGGTCACCCAGTGGGCTTCCATGGCCAAGCGGGGAATCGAATCCTGGTCTCCAGGGTTGTAGCCCAACACCCAAGCCACTACGCCACAGTAGCTACTTCAACCAATTTGAAATGAGCATACAACTCATAGGCACACCTACAATTTGAAAATCTTTGTGGAAAATGTTCTGAACTACATTTAAAGCAAATTGTTGTTTATTTGTTGTTACACGCCTTCAAGTTGTTTCCAGCTTATGGCAACCCTAAGGCCATTTCTGCACTAGACTGTTATAGCGCTATTATTCCACTTGCAACATCCTATGGAATCCTGGGGTTTGCAGTTTTGGGAAGGGCCGGGTGGCCCCTCCCAAAACTGCAAACCCCAGGATTCCATAGGATGTTGCAAGTGGAATAATAGCGCCATTACAGTCTAGTGCAGAAATGGCCTAAGACAAGCCTATTACAGTGTGTTATTGGGAAGATTTGTTCAGAGAAAGTTTTGCCTTTGCCTTCCTCTGAGGCTGAGTGTGACTTGCCCTAGGTCACACAATGGCTTTCCATGGCTGATTGGGAATTTGAACCCTGGTCTCCAAAGTTGTGGTCCAATGCTCAAACCCCCACACCATGATGGTTCTCCTAAAGCAAATAACTCTATTCCAAATATTCCAGTGTTAAAATAAACACAAATTCCTTTTAAAAATGACTTTGTCTGCTTACCTCCTGGGTCGACTGTCTTTGGTTCTTCCCTTCCTTTGCTTGTATCTAGAAGAGGAACCAAGAGAAATATATGAATAAGTTTTTAAAACAGACACCCGTATGCATGCGTTTCAGTATGATTCACTTCTCCTTTTAAGCCAACACTCGGTATGCTGGTCTGGAGGAGGACAGGTCACATTATTATTATGTGTAAAATTGTATAATTTCAATTACATTCAACTTTGGAAAGTACCACAGTTTTCAATATGAAACTGAGTTACACAATGTGGTTATAAGAACATATATACTCCTGGAATTTCTTACCCTAATGCTGGGGTGGGAATCATATGTCCCCCGGTGCTGTTGAGCTGCAACTCCTAGCAGCCATAACCAGCATATCCAAATGCTGAGGAATACTGGGAGTTGCAGTCAAACAACATCTGGAGGACCCTGCAGTTGCCATTCCTGCGGTCGCTAGATGCTTTATGAGAAACAACCGATCCATTCAGCACTGTACTCCCTCCTCAATGGCAGCACATGCCGTCCAACAGTCCACGGATGAAAACCAGGACATGGGTGGGTGGTCAAGATGGCAACAGTTCTTAATAAGGAAGAAGAACACACAAGCCAGGAGAGGCTGCAGGCGCATGCTCTTGCCTGAGCTGACTGGAAAGGGAAAGATTCCACGTTCTCATCTCCTTGCCCTACTGCTGAGCTATCTGAGTACAAACTACTTTTTGCACTTTAAACCCAGTATGCAAGCAGCTCACGGAAGCTAAGCACAAAGGGGGAGAGTGGGAGGAGGAAAGAGAAACTGGGATGTCTAAAAAGCACGTGAAAAGTGGGATGACAAAGAATTAATTGACAAATTTGGACAGTTGGAAGGGATGACAGCAGTCTCCATCCTCCTGAAAGCAATTATTCATATGATGACAACAATGATGTTGTAAAAGTTTAGTCCAATATTATGGGTGTATACCCCACATCTGAACAGTGAGAAATTTCAGAATTCCACTCCAGTACTCACCCAAGGGTCTGTTTCCTTAGAAGGGCTACTAGAGATTTATGGTATTTCTGTGACGTAAGGTTTAGTTCCGGGGAGAGAGAGAGAGAGAGAGAGAGAGAGAGAGAGAGAGAGAGAGATGCATGCGGGGGGGGGGAGGTAGGTTGAACATAAGATTACAACTCCATCAAAGCCCTATTCTCTGTCAGATTTTTGAAATAAATCCATAGTAGTGTAGGATTTCCTAGCACAGAGAATAAAAAGCCAGCTCTCCGCCCCTTTCAATACAGACCAGCCCTTCTGTTCCATGCTGATATCTCACTTGATCTCCTCTCCACGTTTAGTGGTGTGAGGTGAGGAGGAACAATGAGTCATCTCTATCCATTGCCTACGCCTTCTGGCCTAGCTCTTAATTTAAACTGAATCAACCTGAATTACTTTCCCAATAAAAGAGCCATTTGTTCTCATGACATTCTTAGAAAATCAAGTAGGTCCTCACAGAGAATAAATAACATGTTCTCTTTGTGCAGCACATACCTCTTGCCCTTGTTTTTTGCATTCACCTTGAAAAATGCTGGCATGAAACCATTTCATTGGTAGCAATGGTGAGCAAATTTTTAACTTCCATCTGTCCCAGAATGGTCTGAGCCTGTCCCACCAGCCCGGATTTGGCTAATCTACCTTATTATTAGCTATTAGCTAATAGCTATTATTAGCTATTAATTGTTATTATTACCAATTACTCCATGCGTTTCTTGTTTTCTCAGCAGAATCACTGAGCATCTATCACAGCCCTGTACATAGACTGACATTACTATAAACAATCACGTTTTGATGTAATGAGGAACCGATGGAGTTTGAAATCCTGGAAACATTTTAGGACACTAAAATGGAGTTCTTCCCATGAGAACTACTTCCCTGCTTCTATAAGTGACTCACTCTCACACTCTTCCTGAATGAACCAGAGATGCCCTTACACTTAATCTTTTTTAAAATTATTTTTTAAAATTAAAATTATTTTTTAATTATTTTTATTAAAGAAAAGGAAAAAAAATGCAAACTCTGATCATTATTATATCCATTATCCATCAATGATTATTATATCCATCTCAAAACTGCAATGTACAACATCCAGAATTGTTTAAAGACAAAAGGTAGAACAAGAAAACCTAGCATCTGTATTTACATATCTATAAATCTGTATCTATTCCCAAGAGAGCTTCAACTTCCCATTTTGTGATTCACATTAACTCCTAGTTGAAGCTTAAAAATTTAGTAAATATTAAAATATAAACTTAAAAAGAAAATAAAGTTATAGAAAAGCAAATACTACTATAACAGCTGCTTCTACTATATTAAAAAAGGCAGAAAAATTGAAAAGAAAATGTGTCTCCCTTTTCAATCAGTGGTGAGTGTTTTCCTGAATTTCAATTCTCCTGAAATAACTCATGTTCATACTCACACAACACAACAACATCCAAGTAGATTCCATTAGATCCACCCAAACCTAAACATTGTCCCTACAGCAGAGATTACCTTAATCCATATTAAAATCCTGATAATAGAACAGTTATCCAAATAAATTTCTAGACTAATTCTCAAAAACCTGCTGTTGGTAATTGCCCTCATCTAGTTTCCCAGAGGAGTGTTAAAATTTGCCACTCAGATCTAAATTGTTGGATTGGTTTATCCTTTAGTGACATTGTAAATTTATCTAATTCTGCCATATTATATAATTTTAACATCCTTTCACTGGTTGATGGAATAGAAGTATCTTCCCATCTTCAGGTGAAAACTATTCTTGCAGCATAATTCATATAGAGTAGGACTCTCCAATATTTATTTTTTGCTTATATTTCGATATCATCCAATATATTCAATAAATAAATCTCTGGTTTCATGGGAAAGCTGGTATTAAACGTTTTAAAAATCTGATCATGCACAGATTTCTAATAATTTTTCCCTTCTACACACTGCCAAGAAAGGTGGTAAAAAGAACAAACTTGGTCACATTTCCAACATTTCTTGTTATTACTAATTTTTGATATTTGTACACGAGTCAAATTTCATGGTAGGTTTCCTTTAAATTAGCACTTTTTGTAAATCTATTATTGAGTTTCCAAGACTTTTCCCACTGGCCAAAAGCTATAGAATAACCAATATTTTGTCATCATATTATTTCTGACTATATCTTGTTCTAGCAAATCTTGAATATCGCCAGGATTTCTGGGAAGGGGGAGAAGGCAACTTGCAAGCAGAGGTCCCTTACCTGGGTATGCTCTTTCTGTTGTCCACTACCTAAGTATTACTAGGAATGCTTGTCAAGGATCAGTCCAGGAGAACCATATAGATGTTGAATGATGCCTGACAGCATCAGAACAACATGTCAGACTTGAGTCAGTGCCAAATCCCTTTACAAATGAGAAGCCCAGTTTAAATCACGGGGGAAAAGGGACATTCAAATTCTTCTCTCACTGATGTTCCTCTTTGGATACTCTCTCTATCCTTGGCTGATTTTTTTTTTCTTGCCAGTGTGAATCCAAGACAGCACAAGCTTTGAACACTCAAGCTGAGTCTTTAGGAATGTGAGGTTTCCCAGACAAGTAGGTCAGCCAGCTGGTTTAACTAGTTATTGCTGCATGGGCTGTGATCAGAAAGTGACCTGTTACTTTTTTTCCCCCTTTGTCTATTCTCTTTTTAAAATTTCCTCCTTCTTGTATTTTTGTTGTGGTCTTTTTTGTTCTTTCTTCTTTCTGTTGTTTTGTTTGTATATATTTTAAAAATAAAATTGCCCATGCAATCTGTTGCCCATGATCATTCACCAGCAGTCAAATGCCTACCTAGTTTTCTTTCCCTGAAGGCTGTCCATGTACATCCTGGATGTGGTTGTGTGGTGGGGTCAGTCTAGATGACCTCTAGGTATGGGAAAAAACAGTTATTTCTATCTGAGTTTGTAAAGAACCGTGGGAATGCAATGGAACCTTGAGAGCTTGAAATGTTGGCAGCTCGCCTCTGCTTGGCAAGCTCGCTTCTGCTAGGCCTCGATACATTAAGAATTGCAACATTAGAGAATGGTCTATTGTGCCGGTGGGAACCTTTGTATGTATCTGTTTCCTTTCTTGAACATGTGATGACTGTACTGGAGAATGTATAAATTGCTGTGAATATGAAGGGGAGGGTCTCTCTCAGTCTTTTGGAAGTTGATTTCCACTGAGATCCCTGCGCAGTAAAAATAAACTCTTGTTTTCTGAAACTGCCGGTCTCACTTCTCTGGCTGTCCACAACAGTTGCACTAGGAGTGTGGGGAGTCTTAAATTCTATTTTCCATTTCTTCTTTCTGAAGGGCAAATAGCACACCTATGTTAGCTGGATTGCACAGTTTTAAAAGTCACTCTCTCCCCATTCCTAGTCTACCTAAACCACATTCCCACATGTGCACAATGCCAGGTGCGGTGCACTCAGTCATTTCCATCACTCAGGTAGGCTCCTTCCTTTCTTCTGACAGATAAGCTGTTCCTTTAACACTGCCCGTTGAGCAATATCAACAGGTACAGCTTTCTCTATCACTGCATCAGTTGACTTCTGGCCTGTAAAGCAGCCCAATCATATCCAAAATTAGGCATGCTGTTAAGCCCATTGAAATCAATGTGCTAACTTGGCACAAAAGAATGCATAGAGGCCCTTTTGGAGAGAGAAGAGAGACAAACTCAAACTCAAATAGTTTCCCATTGCCCCAATACTCGGTATTTGATAAACTAACTCAGCAAAACCTGGTAAGTAAGATATTTGGCACAGCGCTTTGTGACTGAAAAGTATAAATAAATTAGGCATAGTGGCCAATACTTTAACAATCTATACAATAAGTTTTTACTAGCTAGAAAGACTTTTATACATAGAACTGCATGGAATCTACTTGGAGATATTACTTCTTTGGCACTCGCAAACCATTTGAACTACACACCTAAAAATACAGTTACTAGATGAGTAAGCCTCTTTCAACACAGTGGGACTTACTCCTGTGTAAACATGCAGTGGGATTTGTTACTGCAAGAAAGAAGCCCTATCCTGGGGTCTAGAATTTTTGATATTAAAATATAGCTCTGTATGCCAGAGAGGTCCCCTGAAAGGGCACGTAGGCAGGCGTGGCTGAAAGACCTACAACAGGGTCAGACCAGTAAAATTCCTGTCACATAGCCCCAGGAAAGCCTCCAGAAAAACAAATCCACAATAAACAAAAGGTGCTCAGCCCCGAGACACTGACTTGAGAGGATTAACATGTGTGTCTCAAGTTGAGCAAATACCAGAATTCAGAATTCACACCACAAAATCTCCAAAAATCTGGAGACTTTGGCAACACTCAATAATCCTATCACTCAAAGGAAATTACCAATATGAAGCTTTGTGTCTACTGCAACTCCCATTGTTCTCCCCGGGAAAGGATTAGCCCTCCAGGTACTGTTTCCCCTATAAATAGTCCCGGCTTTTGAGCGGTTCTTTGGAACGCTCCCGGTCACCCCACCCGACCGTCGCTCCGGTGGTTGAGCAATCCCCTCAGCTCTTTCCATGCTGAGTCCCACATCTTGGCTGCCTTCTGGGACCCAGGCTTCAGGACAAGGTGCAGTATTACCCCAATAACACTCCTTCAATACTCCCTCTGTCTAATTTCCTCTCTTTTTATTCTTAATAGCTCTTGGGTGCGTGTGTGCGAGAGTGCGTTGGTGCATGAGACTTACATTTAATAAAATCATTTATTAGACATTTTGTTTGGTTTTTGGCTTGGCCTGACCCCGTAAAAACTGGGTAAAAAGACCCCTCTAGGTTACCCTGCCTCTTGCAGTGCTATAACTTGTGCTCTGGCTAATTTCCATTCCCCATCAAGTGGAGCAGAGTGAGGTGTCCCTCCAGGGACCCCCAAAATCAGGGTAACAGATTCCTCTATTAGCTAGCTAGCTAGCATTGTTGATTCTGAAAATCTGAAAATCCAGCTAGCTAGGTAGCTAGCTGGATTTTCAGAATCAACAATGCTAAGACATGACAACAGGTGTGTTTTTGTTTGAGGAGAAGGCTTTCAAAGCGTTTTAATTAGGAAGGTAAAAGAAGGTTCCTTAATGAATGAAGATTCCTGAATTAAGGAATAGACATTCTGGATAACCCTCCAACCTTTATACAGCAGTGAATTCAGATTAATTTATGCATTGTACAGGTCTGTGATCTTATCTGTGTTGAAGAGAAACTGGCCATTATCACCATAGAAGAGACAACGCCTTTCTTTCATGGCCCAGAGATAGCTGAGACATAACTACCTCTACAGAAACTTTCAAGCCATGTGAACGTAATCTAAAATGCTGCAACTCCTGCATTCTTCTGAACTATTCATATATATACACACACACATGCAATACCTAGCACTAATAATGCAAAGCAGTTCTTCCCTATATATGTATATTTAACACTTACCGGGGAAGAAGAAAACTGAAAAGAAGACTGTCACAGCAAATGCTTCATCCAGCCAGTGCTGGCCGTCTGATATACCAAACTAAATTTTTTTCCCAGTTGTTATTTCCCTCAGAGAGTCTGTTCTGATGATACCTCCCTGTGGACCATATAATTTCATTCCACACAATGAGGAAATGTAAATCAATTTCTTACTGCATTATCTGTTGATTATAGTAAATCAGACAGTAACCCCATCATTGCTGACAGGAAATGTGAGCTTTGGCCATGCCAGGTGCCTGTTGTTAATGCCTGCACATGCTCTTTCTCTGCTCTAACTGGGTGCTTTGCCCCCCTCTAATGAGTTAATACAAATCAGTAGATCTTTGTGTCCCAATAAACCGAAGGGTAGGAAAAGCCTGCCCTGTGAGCTCAGCAAGGCTGTTTATACAGTTCAAGGCAAAACAAGTCTAGCTCGCTTCCTGTTTGGGCAAATGCTTTTGGAACTGGAGGAGAGATGGAGAAAACTGTAAGTCACCCTTCTGAGTTAAGAATAAGAACTTAAGAAAGGAGAGACCCTTTTGCTTGCATGCAGGTAATCAAAATGAAGCATTTTTTTCAGTGCGTGTTAAAATGCTCAGGAGTGCTGCATAATTTCCCTGGGCCCCTTGCACAATACATAATTATAGTGCTACGATTCCACTTTAACTGCCATGGGCATCTTTCTGTGGAATCCTGGGACGGGCAGTTTGGGGAGGGGCATTTCCATTCTCAGTGAGAGCGCCTTTCTAGTGCCTCATCGCACTACAAAACCCAGATATACAGCCATGACAGATAATAGTGGATCATAATGCTATAAGTGTGTAGCAGGAAAGGGCACTTGGGCACACACTCTTTATACATGGGGATATTATTCTCATTTGCAGTCTCCTGGGGGTATCATGATGTCCTAGAATTTCCAGGACTCTGTATTTGAAGCGAGAAGTACCTTCTTTCCCTGTGAAAGTACAGAAGCACTCTAGAAGTAAGATTGGGTAGAAATCGTGTGACCCTCCAAGATGTTGGATTGCAACTGCCAAAATTCTTCGCTATTTTCTATACAGGCTAGGGTGGCTGGCAGGGGCAGTTCAACAGCATCTTGAGGACCACAGAGTTCTCGCTCTAGAGCTAGGAAGCTGTAAAGCTGCCTCTATGCTGGTCATACATTGAAATCTACACACCAGCAAAACTGTATTTTGTCAGTAGAGCCATCCCAAGACATTTTTCTGCCTGAGGTAAACTAGAAGTTGGTTCTTCCCTCATTGTAAACCAGTTGCACTCAAAATAGAGGCCCCTGGACTTGAGCCTGTATTTGAATGATTGGTTCTGGTCTGTGGCAGCCTTCTAGGAAAGAAAGAAAATTGTACATAACGGGCATATATATTAGTGCCAATATCTGGCATTCTGGAAAACAATAATTGACAATTCTATGCATTAGACAGCCCAAGAAGCACTGCTCTATGCCTTGTACTGGCAAACTGAACTCAGTGCTTGGAACATTGGGTTTGAACATCAACACAACAATGCTGAACAGTAGATTTTGTTGTCACTAATACTGATAATTGAAATACTGGTAATTCAAATAGTTAAACTGTAGTTAACTAATTTTTGGTATCAAACTTAGTTTGTGAAACAGACTGTGAAATTTACAAAGAATGACATGGAGGTTGTCACCAATGACACCTAGGGACATTTTTTGGTTTCTCTTACCTCCCTTTTTTTTTTCTTTTTCTTGTTTAAAAAGTTTTTTTTCCCCAATTTTGATTTTGCCCCCTCCTATTGACCACAAAGCTTATAATACAATTGTTGTCTATGAATGGTGGGAGGCCAACATGTCTGTAGTTTGGGAAAGAGCATATTAAAGCATAGGATCTCATGTTATGAACTGTTATGTTTTCCTCATTGATATGGATCTTTTTACCCCTCCCACCCTCACCAATACGTACACTGTTCATTTATCCTTCAAATGTCTTGCTTGTTAAAAGATTATTAAAGAATGTTGTTTCAGCTACTGGACTCTGATTTTCTGCAATTACATCAATAAGTGGTTGGCTACCAATGTCATGTAATGAATCAAAGGTAGAGAATGGTGAATCTGAAATGTTTGGAGGGTGTATGCAGAACTGAACTGCTGCACCCTCTCAGTCAAGAAGCATGGATCTGCCACAATCAAACAGCCACCTCTAGACTAACAAAATCCAAAAGCCAATCCATTAAAACAGAGGACTAATCTCAGTGTTAAGCAAGTCATGCAGCATGGTAGGCCATAATGGTGGTGATCTAACAAATTCATAATTTAGCAAGGCACTTGCCTAGTTACTTCCGTGCTCTGGTTGAGCTCTATTTCAACATTGATACTGAATTAGGGTCCTCCATCACACCTGAGGGTAATAACTGTTTGAGCACAGGGGAGTGCAGACTACATTGTGCGATCACTGAACATTGTCTTCCAAGTGAGGAGGACTGAAGAGGAATAGCCGAGAGGCTGAAACTACAACACTGTATCCTAACCCACCAAATGCTACTTTGGCACAAAGCTTACCCCTTCCTCTGATGATGTCTTGGTTTGACAGGTACCTTCAAGACTTGGTTGGACTCCACCAGCATTTTTAAAATCAAATTTCATTTACCCCAGTCATATTCACGAAAACCATTTACAGTCTAGTGTAGTACTCCACTGAGTAAATTCTTCCAGGAAAACGCAGGAAAGAGTTGCTGTAAGTCAGAATTGACTTGAAGGCATATAACAAGTTAGACTGCTTTAGCCATGATTAGGCCACAGGCAGCAAAAAAGCAAGAAGCATTATACTGGGTCATACAAAAGTGTGTTTTCTGCTATCTTAATGGGGTTGGATCTGTAAAACCAAACACTTTCTAGCACTGTTCCACCTATTTTAAAAAACAAACAGAGGGATTCATGAACCATACATCTTAAGAAATTACCATATTCAGGGCACTCCCTGTGAATTTCTACATCAAAACAGCACTGGATATTGGAGTGAGTGTCACAAAGTGAGTCATACCGGGAAACAAAGTCCACTAGGTGTACTACAAACATTTTCATGTCAGGATATTATAACATAAAAAGAGAAAGTTCCATTGGATCAAACTTTCATCAGAAATATTATTTTTATCTCAACCAGTCCCTCATCTAATAAGAAATGGGAGTTGTTGCCTTCCTCTGAAGCAGACTTGAAGGTCACTTCCTGAGTGCATGGGAGCTGCTGTGGCATCCAGCCACTGATGTGGCAGCTTTTCATGAGATCAGGTGAATGGCTCCCCATATATTATGGTCACTGTATGAAAACTGTCATGTGGAATTGTTACTAGCAGCTTCCATGGGCTGGCTGCATGAACTCTTGAACCAGCCAAGAGTTTTTCTGAAGGCAGAGGAGAGCCAGAAAAGCTAGTGGTAATCAGGAGAGGACAGGGATGAAAACATGTCTACAAACATAAGTCCTAACAGCAGAAATCTGGCTGCAGTTGGAATACCTACTTACCTGTAAGTCTCATTGGCTTCAGTGGGGCTTACTGCCAGGTAAGCGAACAAAAGACTGCAGCTTCTGTCCTTCAAAAAGACCTTTGGCTTAAGCTGAAGAGAGCTGCCAGCATGGTGCAGCAGACGTAGCTTGATGGAGCTATACTTGGGTTTTATATGAGTATGGGAAACTCAAGTTGAGAATTCTGTCAAATTATATGGCTAGCTAGTTAACTACAGGTAATTCAAGGACTGTTAGGTTGGTTTACCTTATGAGCACAGGGTTTTACAAAACTAAAAATATTGCTTTGTCGGTGAAAAAAAAATTCAGGTGTTCAGTTAAGCTGCTGGTACACCTGGCTGACACTACCAATCATAGATTTGAATGAAGTTTTCCTTCTGAACAGCATATAGGAAAATTCACCTGTCCTGAATTTTGTGCTGTTCCCTGCCCCTGCTAATTAATGATGAAGGGCAAAGTAGGGAAAGCACAGCAGCCAATGAAAATGAAGATAAGCTTTATTACATGTTATTGGGCTGGCAGAGTGGGAACTCCTTTACACAGGCCTGGCACTGAAAAACAGCAGTTCCTTATTTATTTAGACAAGCAGTATTTCACTCTACAAGGGATTTTAGAGGAAGAATTGATTACAGATGTACTCACATTTTCTACAAATAGTCAACTTGGAGAAGAGCCTGTACTTTAAGGATTGTAGCAACTCTAAGGCCTGTCTTCTTCCACCCCCTTTTTCCTCCTTTAGCTGCCCTTCTGGGGCTTTATCATACAAGGCAAGTAAATCAAAAGTACAGCAAGATAACAGCATCTTTAGCTGAGACTTATGACCTTGTTCCCCTTTTGTTGTCCTCTTGGTGGGAGACCATTTGGAAAGTGTTTCTTTTACAAAGCTGGTCATTGACAGGTTGTGTGCATGTGTGTTAAGAAACACTTTTCAAATGGTCTCCCACCAGAACAGAAGATAAATGACCATGTGATAAATTCCAGATAAAGATGCTATTACCCTGCTCCAACTGCAATTTACCTGCCTCGTGTGATAAAGCCCTAAACCTCTATAGCGGTTTGCATCCAGATCTCCGAATGCAAAAGTGAAGATACCTGAAGGGTCAAGAACCATTTACTTACAATGGAGGAAATTCAGTGAGAATAGCTCTTTGCTGAGATTTGACAACAAGAGAACTCAACATCTTTACAGCAGAAGGGCCCTGACAGGGAATGTTAAAATCCAATGAAGCACTTTATGTCACAGCTAGCTTCCGCAAGAACTTCTGAACACAAAACTCTTCTCTGTTCAAGGTCTGGTTGTACAGCTTAGATCACAGCAGAAATCAGTGGAGCACCCAGAATAGCATCTCCCATGCTGCTGACACCCTGTGTTAAACTGCAAAGCTACTCCTTCAATTCAGGGCGTAGATGCCAAAATGAACACTTGCCCACCCAAGAATGAGCATAAACTGAGACAGAGCGATTTGATGTATGTTATCTTTACTTCACAGTCTTAGCAAATCAAAAGACAGCCTTACATTCAAATGTACCATTTCACATCCATAATATATTATTAGAACTTCTGCAAAATACATACCTATTTTTAAAATAACAGTTTCTTTACATCACTGTAGTTTAAATAGCAAATCTAGGGAAAAAAAACAACAGTGCACAAGGTAGAAAGGGGGTGTGCACCAAAATCAACACCACTGGTCAGCTAGAAAGCATTTGGGGAAACAAACCAAGTCCTTAGCTGGACCTTGCCTATCAGGAAATTCATACTTCTAAGTATTATTAGTACAACGTTGTTATAACAGCATCTGCCAGAAAAGGTTCTGCAGAGAAATAAGTGCACTGAATTTGCATCCTGCACAAACTGAAGGTCCTCACCTATTTGGCTGTGACTTGATCCTGCAGCCAAACAATAAAGCGACTGCTACTGAGAATGCAAATGAGTTTTGTTTCAGTAGTTTTCAGAAAACAAACCAGCTTGCACTTCCATCTCATGAAAATTCAAAAGGTCTGCAATTTTAACTCAAAATTAGATGCACAGAGAAGGCAGGGAAGCAAAAATCAAGCACTGCAGAGCATGCAGTTAAACCATCCCACATTACCATGGTCTTGGCAACTGATGCTATCTGCATCTTTCCTTGGGACATCTCCGCAGCAACCACAGGACTTCCACTGCTGAGAAGGGCAAAGTCACAATGTAGCCAAAGCTGGAATTAACTACTGTTAATTATACTGTACATTATAATTATTTTATACATTATACTGGTTCTGTTGTGCATGGCATGTCACTGATGTTAACTCCACGAGAGCAGGAGTGGGCACTGTGCAGCCCTCCAGATGTTAAGCTGCAGCTCCCAGGACCCTCCTCACTAACTGTGCTGCCTAGAACTGCTGGAAGCTGCAGTCTACAAACATCTGGAGAATCACAGAATTCCCAATCCTTTACTGCAGGTTGGTGCTGTAAACTCCAAGAAGATGCAGGAATCTCCAAGAAGATTTTGCCCTTTGTCAGTTTAGGTTTCATCTGAATAATCACCCATCTGCAAGATAATGCTGACCAAACAGTTGAACACCATGCCGCAAAAAAGGGAAGTGCCTTTCTTCAGATTATGACATGCTAGCAGTAAAATCCAAGTAATACATTAAAAAAAGAAAAGAAATAAATTAATATATCAACCATCATCTTCCTTAGAAACTCTTTCAGCAGCTAGAATGAAGGTTAGAGAAATCAAGTACCAAGCCAGGTGTGGCACTCAAATGCATCATGGGCCAGATTCATGCAGCCACTGTTTTGCTGTTGTATAAAATAAATTAAAAAAGATGCACAGATGGGCATAAATATTTTAAAATTAATGATGCATACACGCCACTGTATGTGCCTCTTCTGGAAGAACTGGGAGAACATGCCAGCGTCCAAATAAAACCAAACTTCTAAGAACGTGCTATCGGATTGGTTGGAAGATCAGTGCATTTCCTTGGTCAAAACGTGGCAGGGTTCATGCAATGAAGAACTGATTAGTTGACTGATTGAGCATAATGTTGAACATCTTCCAAAGCTTCACCATATGAGTGCTGGATATTAAGGGGTCCACACCTACCAAATTCAACAGCTGTTGATAAGTTTTGGTTTAAGGAGTCTTTGTTTAGGAAGGTATGTTCTCCAAGACACCGCAAAGATGGGATGGGAGAAGAAGAACAAAGCTTTTCCTTCATTTTATCATTGACATGAAGAATGAATCATACAGAAGAGAACAATATATTCTTAGGTGTAGGCGTATATGATAATCCAGGAAAATGTTAGAAGCTTTCCTAAGGAAACACGTATTTACCACTGCTGCTTGTGGGAGTTACGTGCACTGGAGGGAGACTAGACAGTCCTTATCATTGTCATATCCCTAATCAATATTGAACCAAATGGAAATAAGGAAGCAATGTGTGGTGACTGTTTATTGAGTTTTCTTATCCTCTGGAGGAAAATAGGGAGGGGGAGGTGGCTGATCCTAAAATGAGAAAAAGAAAGAGAGAGAGAAAGCGAGTAACAATTTTAGACAGATAAATTTCAGCTTCAGGATTAACCAAGGTTGCTACATCAAATCCACTACAGTAAGTATGTGAACATTAACCAAACCATGAATTGCAAAACAATCCTTAAACTCTTCTAAGAGTTGCTTCCTCTTTACTCAACTAGGCCCTTCCGACTGGTTCTAAAGCTGGAATCTGGAAGCCAAGGCTTTGCTCTATTATGAACTCACCAGGGTCTCCTTAGTTAAATCATTATTTGTAAATGGTGATTACCTACCTCACAAAGTGAATGCTGTGACGGTGTTCAGCAGCTTTCTCCATCAGAAAGCATTGTTTCAGTTATCATTAAATCATGCTCCTGAGCTTACACCAAAGGTTTTCTTGGGTTTTTTTGTCATCAGGACTTATTTTACAAACTGAAGTTCTCATACTATAGGCACTGTTCATTGGCTACACTCACAGCAATATGGCTTACTTGCTAGCATTATTCTTGTAGTTGAGGTGTAACACATGGATGTGAGATATGGGTGAGAGCCTGCTGGAAGACCATGTGCACCTTATTCCCTTAATTTATCAGACAGCAATGACAAAGGAACCAGGGACAGGAACAGAGGGCATATGACGCTGCCATCTTCCTGACACAAAGAAGCACTGGGTCCAGTCACTGCCTGAGTGGGAGGTCACCTGTGAATGCCATACAAGGTATCTTCAATACTATAATATGAAAAAGGTACACTATAAATACACTACAACATTCAAAGCCTACCATTGGCATGTAGACATTATGAGGGTTGCCAGGGTTGTAATAAGCACTTGCAGCAGCTTCTGCAGCCTTGGCTTCAGCTGTAGGGGAAAAAATATATTTTATGTTAAATAGGAGCTGTTTTTGGGACTGCAGCATATTGGTGGGATAAGTTCAAAGGGAAACGTGAAGGGATGGAAGAGCAACCTCAGTCTTCAGATTAAAAGAATGGACCGGTACGAACACAACATGTTACGATCCTTTGTCAATTACACCTGGAACAAATTGTGGACCAGAATGCCCTCTATCAGCCCCTCTCCTTATGTGCTTCAGGGGCTTGGCTCTTTGAACCACCTTTCCATTATGTCTGATAGGCAGTTTAATACTGCTTTTCTAATCAGGAATGTAAAAACTGGACCTATCTTTTCTAGGTGTCCATGACAAACTATGCTGTACTCAGAACTTATCAGACATAATAAGGAGGTTTCTGCATAAACTTTTTTCCCCTCTTTAGCATGTTTTAAGATTCTTCTCTAACACTTTTAGAGAGGTTTGGTGGGACAGCCTAGAAAAAATGCACAACATGTGGATATACACAGATACATCATTGCTCCACAGTTCCTTCTTAAAGCTAGCAGCTTTCTCAAGGATGCTTCTGCTCCTTTTCTAGGAACCACTCAAATAGCACAGTCTTTCTAAGTTTCTTGTTAAAGGGGTTAAAAGGAAAGCAGTCAATCCTCTGCCACAAGGATTACCCTAGGAATATAATGGTAGGCCTCACATCTCTTAATCTAGAACTAGTTAACATCTTACATGCAACTGCTGCTGCTTCCCTCTCCCATCAAAATACAAAGCTTCCTTGGCCATTCAAGTTATTTTGGCACCTGAAGCGGAATGTCTGTCTATCTTTATTTAGCATTTTTCCAAAAGAAACCCAAAAACATTACAAATACGTAAATAAATACATAAAAGAGAAAGAAACAATACCCAAGAAAACATTACATCCTATGAATTAAAAGTTACAGAATAAAAGAAAGCAAAGGAAGAAAAAGAAAGGAAAGAAAAAAGTATCAATTTCCCACCCTCCTTTGGGCAGATTATAACATACCAACTAATTCAAGCCCCTCAAAAAAGAATATCCAACCTTTCTCTTATTCTTCCTCCTCCCCCAATATGAACTTCCTTCTTCTTGTTAACATACCAAGCACAATATCTACACATTTCTTCTGCTACATTCTATTACCGTTTACTTGCACAGTAAATGACATTACACTGGGAGAGGGAAGGAGCAGCAGATGATTTAATATGGAACCTCAACAGTACCATTTTTAGAAACCTGTCTTCTGGGCTGAAACTGCACTACTGTGTTATGAGTTTCCAGAACACAAGTGTCCCTCTCATGGGTGTTCATAAGAAGCTAAATAATTACTGTCAAGATCTACTTAAGAGTTTTGTGACTCCTGCTGAAAACAGAATAGGCCTGAAGGCCCTAAGTGGTGCTAGTGTGTTTCAGAGTATTTGAGATCTGTCCCTCTGGCCTCACCCATTACCTGCTGCAGTAGAGGGAAGGTCTGGGCCAGCAGCAGGTGGCTCCATGGGTCCAGGATAGGGAGGCGGAGGAAGATGCATGTATCCCGCATCTCCGTCCACTGGTGGACCAGGATACATTTCAGCTACAATGGAGAACGACAGAATGAAATACAGGAAAAACACCTGCTTAAGCCTGACCCTTCTAACATATCACCTATCAGTCCTCAAGCTGATATGGTAGATTTTTTAAAAAACATGTTATTTTATTGAATAGGACCTTCTCCCTTTTGCCTGCCCCCAACTTAGGGAGCATATTTTGAGGATTAGAGAGGGAAGGGCAAATTTACCCCCTCCTGGTTCTGCTGGCAGAAGCAGCTGCATCACAAGAAAAACTTAACTGGATTCATCCAGGAAATCTTGAGATAATTAATGCATCAAACTGAACCCTTGCATCAAATATAGTGTTATGTTGTTTCTGGAAAGTTAAGAGGCCAAATTCAAACCTACTTCAGACCATACTAATGACCTCTGCCTCTACCAGATCAGCTCCCAGCTGATTTCATGGCAATAGAAAAATTAATCAATGTGGAAGGATACATACTGAAGGGTACTGGAAAAAAGAATGAACTGTCAATCATGTGCTATGCTGAAGGAACTCCCTAGTTATTAAAAGCAAAAACCAGCTGATATTTAAAAAGGGGGTTGTGAGTTTGTTGACATCTGAAAATGACCCACTATCACAACAAAGCAAGTGAATATTTTTTCTTAATTTCATCTCATATTTTAAAATTAAAGATGAATTACAGGCTTCCCCTGTCCACTTCCATGACTCACCAGGAGGCGGTGGTGGGTAAGGGTATCCTGAAGGAGGGGCAGGGTACATCCCATTGGCAGCAAGCGGTGGGAAAGTATAGCCCCCATTCGGCATGTATGAGTAACCATAGGCTCCATTGGGGACCTCGCCTCGTGAAGCTGTAGAACAAAGGGTTATCAAATTCTGTCAAGCTAACCAGAACCATTTCAGGAACACAACAGTCAGAACCACAACAGCACGGGAACTCTGACAGACTTGAAACCCCCTGCCGTAATAAAATAAAGCAAATCTGCAGCTGGTGAGATGAATAACTGAAGGGTTCACCATATCTTATAACACTACCATGCAACATTAATTGGTTCCAAGTGTTTCCTGTACGCTGATCAGAGTTGGCAGAAGCAGTGCGGGGCCTGGTGGAGTAGGAAAGGGGCCTGGTGCAGGAATGACGGAAAAAGCTTTTAGTAGCATAGTATATCTGGCTTGGTATCTAATTCTCTCTGCGCCTCACTGGCTGGGAATGAAATAAAAACGTAGGGAGACAGTATGTACAACTGTGTGAAGCCCAGTGCTAGACATAAGCTGGGGAAGGAGACATAAGCAACTGCAAATGCTGCACATTGTTGGATCACATGACTGTTAGCTCCTTGCAAGAGCTGAAAGGGAGCCAAAGGGCTTGCTGAAGTGATGTGATCAGTCACTAAAGATGATGAAAAGAATGGCTGTAGTGCATATAGGGGACTTTGGAGGATAAAGAGCTGTCCTTTGAAGGGCTAATGGTATATAGAACAATGTGTCATTAACAGAACAAGCATGTTTAGAATTCTTGGCCAGCTGGGAACACACCTGGTGCACCCCTCTACTGGCCACAGATAACAGAGTGACCTTAAAATGTGGAATAGGAAGAAACTGCAACTGAAGCTAATTAAAAGCTATCACTTAACCAAGTAATTCCACTCTGGGTTTCATACCTACCTAAGATTCTAGTATCAGAAGACAACATTAATTACTAAAAATTATTCAGTTGCTCTTTACTACAGGTGCTTAAAATTCTTTAATACCTTAAGTCATCTAGATAGTACATCCTCCTTACCCACAAAGTACTTTCAGACCTAAATCTATCCTTGACTGAATCTATGAAAAACAGTCAGCACCTTGAGATGCTACTTGTAGCATGCGCTGCCCAAATTCAATGGCACCTCCAGCTGAGAATGTCATTTTGAAAGTTGCAGATCCTTCCCAACCTCCTAGAAAGAAAATAAAAGACACATAAGTGAGCTGCTCTACTATCAGACCCCCCTATAAGGCAGTTGCTGAGTTCCACAAACTGTATTTCAAGGCTGTTGTGTATCAAAGCACCTTTGGAAAACTAAGAACTGTCCCCTCACCCTAACCACCTTAAAAAAAAAACACAACCACAATGGCCATAGTCATCAATATAGTTTGCAATAGAAGAAACAGAGATGCTTAATTCAAACCACCCCTAAAACCTAGCTAATTCAAATGATTACTAGTAAATGCCAGTGAACTGAATAAAGTGAAATAGCAGAACAGCAGAAATAGGAACATAATGCTTCTCCAAGTTAAAAATAATACTCTGAGTAAAAGTAAAAAAAGGGCATAGTGAAGTCACAATAAAAAAACTTGCATGTATTTGAATATACATAATAGGGGATAACAGTGTATCACATAGCCATGGGAAAATTAAAAAAAAAAAAAGGTTATTGTGAAAGATGGGTAAATGTGGCATCTCCTTTCTGTGTCAGCAGTCATATTTAAAAGTAGGTTTCTAGATCTCATCCAAAGGTAGAGGCCAAGCTTCTGTATTATGCACAGTTCTATATAGCCTCCAGCAATGTTTGCTGATCACTTCTCATTCACTCACATTCTGACATACCTATTCTCTACCAACACCCATTTTAAAATCTGTGTAATTTGTATAAAAACAGAACAAAAATTTTCTAGAAGCAAAATGTGACTAGCCTTTGCTTTATTTTAGTTCCTTAAAAATGGGGTAAAAAGATTTTGATTCCCTAAGACAATGGCTAACAGCCAACCAAGGACAGTAAATTCTGTTTGCCAACCTCTGGCAGACTATAATATCAAGAAGATTTGATTTGGTCTGAGTCAGCAAAGGCAAATTCAATTTTGCTAAAAAGTCTCAACAATGCCCTTTGCAAGTTAGCCATCAGTTTAAAAGGACAATCAATTTGAAATAGAATTAAATGGGAAGTATTCCTACAATGTAGCTTAAGGAAACAGGAACGGGTTAGAGAAACAGCATTATTGCTTACAACAGCCTGTCCTCTATGTCAACAATGTGTTTGGTAACACACACAACAGCCTGTCCTCTGTGTTAATGCAGAAAGAACAGTACGTGTAGATACAAACTGTCCATTAATCTGAGACCTGAACCTGTACAGGGACAATCATATACCTATAGAAGAAACTATTCTTGGGGGATTCAAACCAGTTCTGCAACACATCTAAAACTATAAGCACTTCTCACTGCCACAACTGCTTAATTTGATGCTTGAGGCACAGAAGATCTTGACCTGCTGCTCAGTGCCTCTCAGGGAACTGGCTAATCCTACCAACTAATAAAGATTTTAAAAGGTAATATTGCCAGATGTCCACACTATTTGGCTGGCTTTCATAGCCAAACAGAAACAAATGAGACTGCCAGACTCCCATCCCTATCCCTCTGTTGTTGGCAGGTGATGGGAGAATCTCCTTGGTTGATGATTGATGGAGGTGCTTAGGGTGAATAATGAATGAATAATGATGAATAATGGCAAAGGAACAGAAATAAAGAGGATTCTAGTTTGGCCCTGTGCATCCAAAGTATTCCAGAGACTTTGGCTATGCAGCTGCTAAATATCAGCCTTGTTCTCAAGCACGGTGCTGTTGATGGTGCAAGGACTGCTATGCATTTATCAGGATAATTCCTTCCCACTTCTACAAATTTATGCTGGAGGAGAAGACTGGTTGTTCTTCATACTCACCAGAGGGTGGTAGTACACTTGCCATGGAAGGGCACCATGGACTAGCTTTTTTTCCTTTCCAGAAGGAAGCTGGAGTAAAGCCTAAGCCATTTGATTCTTTAAAAAGTCTACACAGAATAGAAGGCCTTTTATGTATTGTTTAGCATGCATAAAATTGCCCAAACAACCAGTCTGATTTCAAGATACACAGCTACTGAAACAAAGTGCCTGTGATACCTTAAAGACTAAGGCCATTTTCACACTACACTATTATTCCACTTTCAACATCCTGTGGAATCCTGGGCTTTGCAGTTTAGGGAGGGGCATTTAGAATTCTCAACCAGAGAGCTCTTTGCCTCAGTTAACTACAAACTCCAGAACTCCACAGGATGTTGAAAGTGGAATAATAGCATTACAACAGTATAGTGTAGAAAGGCCCTTAATAGTTATTGTGGAGTAGGCTGCAGTCCACAAAAGCTTTTGTTAAATAAAACAGTTTTTAAGATGTTTTTAAGATGTCCCTAGATTCACTGTGTAGCTCATTACAGCAAATACTTTAACTGAACAATGTAGGCTTCTACCTGCTATAGAACTGTAATGTACCTCTTGACCCACCTACAAGAAGCACAAGTCCTAGTTATTAACAAATGCTTGACTCTTTGGCCATCTTCTAGGCGTATATACACTTTTCTGCCCATCTTCTCTTCAGTCATTACTTTAATTAAAGAATGGTGAAGTTTACGAGATGTGTATGCCTATGTGGGACACAATGAAGTCAAAGCCAAGTTAAACAGTTCTGGTACATGAGTAAGGATGATCAGTCACCTCCAAAAGCAGCTGGCTTCTCCTGAATAATCCTGCAATATTAGCAGAATGAGAATGGAAATCTGAAGTAAACCAATACGTAATAACCCTTGTCCAGGCAATCTTCTTTTCTTTTTAAGGTATTTAAAAATGACACAAGTTAAGGAAGGATGGGAGACTGCTAAAAAACTGTCTCAAAATAATTCATGCATCACAAAAGCAAACACTGTCCAAGTGCTTTCCAGTCAATTAACTCAAAAGTTTGCAATGAAGGAGAGCTAAGAAGCTAATAAAAGAAAGATAAGCTTTATAGGCAAGATAAAGCTTTAGTTATAGCTCCATGACCTTTCTTGGCTCTTCTAGAATATGAGTTGCTGTTTGGTAAAAGCCATTTAAAGATGTTAAATGGATGAAATCATTTGGCCAATTTAAGTTTAGTATCTGGAATGGAGAGGATGAGATAAAATTTTTCCTGATATATTGCTTCCTTGCAATTGCAAATATAAACAAAGAATGAGGCAGAAGTTTGAGTCTTGCTATGTAAATGAAGTGTTTTGATACACTGCATGAGGTATCTTTCTTCTGATATCTTAGGGCAACTCAGAAAGATAGCAAGCAATTATGCAAAGAAAATCTCAACTCTCCACAAAGAGCTGCACAATTGAAAACAAATGCAGTATCTGGGCCTTCACAAACTAGAATTTTTGGCAAGGACTGGGGTAAAGAAAAATAAGAACAGGAGAAAAAAAGAAATTAGTGGACAATGTATGTCAATCACTAGCCATCTTTTGGTATGAGGGTAGTATCAAGAAAAACAAGAAAGCTAATGTTGAGATTTGGAGCAAACATGAAGGAAAAGAAACCATGCAAGGCCAAAAAGAAGCTTGTTACTAATAGACATGCACAAACACTACTCCTAGTTTAATCTTTTAACAGACATTATTCCTATCTCCTTGTTTTTAACATTAGCCTTCTCTCAAACCACACAGCACAGGGTGGGCTTTTCAATGGCATGATGCAACTGCCAAATAATTAGCCTAAACAAGGGCAGAAACAGGTATTTCCCAGTTTGCATTCTATGTTAGCAACTATTACTAGCAGTGAATAAAATTATTCTCTCTCAGAATACTTTCAAGTTGGGGACAGGAGATAGAATTTACTGCACTTGGTTCAAGATGGGCAAATATTACCTTGGGATGTGAGTATGAACATGCATGATTACTTTAAGACAGGGTCTGCAAATTGTGGACCACAGCTGCACATAGTTCCCAGGACCCTCACTGTGGCCCATGGGAATTTGCTTGTGAAATATGTTTGGCCCCAAATAGCCAATGGTCTCCCAAGCATAAGTGGTACATTGTTTTATCAAGTCAGGTTTAGATACATCCATAGCTAAAAATTAAGCCTCCATGTTTTGAAGCAGAATTATCACATTCTGGAGTGTGTGACTCTCCATGGTTAGAAACCGCTGCTGGATTAAATGGACTTTTGATTGGATTTTGCACTGCATTTTTTTCCTGCTTTTAAAGCAAATGGTCTGTGATTGTTGGTCAGTGAAGACTGTTCTGTTATTCACAAGAACCCAAAGTCCACGCCATTTCCAGGTTATTCACTTTGCAGTGCATTCACAAAACTGAATAAATCAAACACAATGCCTTTGCTATGGTACATACCTCCTGCCTCTGCTTTCACTACACCTTTGATGTAATTTGCTCCAAAAACAGGCTGCTTAATCTCGCAATCTTTCATCAAATAAAAGGGCATCATGAAAGACTGCATTGGATCTTTTCCTTTAGACACAAAGATAATCTGCAGGCAAGAAGAATAAAGATCTTTAACAATGAACATAGATAAAAGAAAATGTTGGAGCATATATTGCAGGCTAGAATCTGGAAAGTAAAATGGCCTTGTGAAGCTTAAGTTTCTGCAGGTCACATATTCAATGGGAACAGGATATTAATTCAGCATATATGCACTTTAGCTGGTACTGTTGTCTACCCATTCAGGTAAAATGATACCCAAGAAAAATAAGTCATAGTATCTGTAAGTTATTAAAAGCCATTTAACCATTCCATCTTCTTCTATCCAGCTAGTCCTGACCTCTCCCCATCAATATAACTCCTCTTTTACGTGGATCCAAAATTAAGGCTATTCCTATTAGCCAGCTGGGACTCACAGCCTCAATTCCACATGAAGCTTCAGTGGAATGGCAAGTTGGAAGATCACATGGCCTGTTCCTAGACCACATACCTTCACTCACTACCACCAATTGCCTTTAGGGTGTATGCTATATGACTCCAAAATGATGAGCAGGGAGGTGGAAAATACACAATCAAAATCCCACCCTACTGTTCTGAAAGATTTTGTAGATCAATCTGTATAATCTCTCTTCTGATTTTCAACTCACCACACCCATCACTATACAGTTATATGCAAAAATAAGCCACATTTACATCACATATGAAGTGCAGCCATGCCACTACTATGAGGTTATGCCAGAGTAGAGGCTGTAGAAAGAAGTGTGTTTGAACTTCTGTCTCTTCATCCTAGAATTACAGCTGAGATCCTCTTTCCTGTTTACATGAACATCATGTTCCAGTGGCTGTCATGAGGGAAGGGACAGTAAAACAGTGCAGGTATAACTATACCTCTTTGCACTGCAGGTGAACAGAAAACAGCTTGCATAAGGGGGTAGTGGGTACCTCCTCAAGCAAGCATGTAAGAAGCCAGCATATTGAGGAGTTATGCTGGTGTAATGACCCGACAAGATGCTGACCTGCATAGAATTAAGTACATGCTTGCCTACTTACTCGATATGGGGTCATGAATACACTGCCTTTCTTGGTCCCCTTGAAAGCATCCGGCATGTGTTCCATATCATGGAATGTAACTTCAATGTGATCATAAGTCATCAAGATGCTACATACAAACAGAAGACAATAATTTATATTCCAGGCACATACCATAGCGTTTTGAACATCTTTCATCGTCACACTTTAGGTTACCAAGTGCCCTCCATATATAATATACCCACATTGCGAAGTATACAGTGATTGCATTTTTAGATAGCAGCAACCTGATGAGTTGAAAAAAGCTGAATGGAAGTCATCACAAAAACAGAAAATTCTATCAAGAGATACAGTAATACCAAAGCCAGTATTCTGTGTGCATCTAGAATTAATCAGCCTGCATGAGGCCACATTCAATATAGGAGCAAAATTCTCATCTAGAAGTCACCGCAGCTCTGTAAATGAATTCCACATGGCACATTTTGGGGACTGTGCTTGCCATTCTAGGGCATCTAAAATAAACACACAACACTTTTCAGCTCCCGTGAGTCCTCTGTTCACATGGCTGACAGGAACTACTACTGTGATTATCTGGTCTTGAAAGAAAATGATCCCACTGGTATTTTCAAGGGAGAACTCACTGGACCTTTATTTATTAGATTTTTATTCCACCTCTGTCACAAAAAATGAGACCCAAGGAGGCTCACAATCAGATTGAGCAAAAGTGTACTTAAAACACTAAACAATTTTAAATATTAAATACATCAATAAAAATACAGCACCTTCAACAACTAGACAGTTGTTAAAAGTCTAACCTGAAAAAGTATATCCTTTCTGATAGAAAGACAAGAGGTAGAAAGCCAGTATAATCTACCCTGGAACGGAGTTCCAGAGCCTGAGAATATTCACCAAGAAAGCCCAGTTTCATATCTGAAACCAAGCTTGCCTGTGAGAATGGCAGGACCAAAAGGAAGTTCTCACTTGAAGTTTTCAAAGCCTGCTCAGCTCGTAGAGGAGAACACAATCATTCAAAAAGCCTGCATCCATTTCAAACAGGCCTTTACAGATGATGAGTAGGACTCCGAACTGTGTCCAGAAACAGACCTTCTAACGGGGTCCTAGGCAGGTGATTTTTGAGCATTAGCTCTTGCAAATATGCTCCAGTTCCACTTTGCCACCCTTACCTCCAGTAAATTTACAGTCTGCAACAAACTGTCAATTGTTTCTAGTTTTTCCTTAGGCAGACATAACACAAAGACATACAGGAAATCTATAATATATATTAGTGTGTATGTGCTGCCATCTCCAGGGTATAGTATTTTTTTTACTGCCCCCATTTGCTTTGTGCCAAGTAGCTGCTCCCCTGCAGCACTTTGCTATGAGCAAGACAGGAGCTGGAGTTGAGGGAACAGGAACATATGGATGAGGAGAGCATGAGGTGGTGAGCGTGGTGGAATAATCCCAGGAAACTGCAACGCTGCATGGTAGTAAGATGGTATCTGTGTGAGTTCTGACTCCTAGCTTCACTTAACAGTTGCAATCTCTTTTTAGTGTGCCTTATCTGTTTAAATTACAGGCTTTCTACAGCACAGACTCTCTATTACAGAAATATTGTGTACGGCCCCAATTTTGATGGTTCTCTCCCTCTTCCGTTTATGCAAACTGGCATTAGCAAAAGTAGTACTGGGACTTAAATTCCGACAATATTAATTACATCCACATTTGATGCTTCCAGAAGACCAACAAAGGCTGGTGAAATCTTATATGGAAAGTAACCCTGAAAGTGTGAAATCCTATATGGAAGTGTAACCAAGAAACTTAAGATACAAAAGCACATGAGAGTGTATGAGTAGATATCAGAAACTGGGAGCAACTGTGATCTTTCTGACATATGCTCACACACTCTCATGTGCTATTCCGCATATCCTGGTTATGCCACCTCATCATCCTTCATTTACTATCAGGCTGTAAACGCCTGTTTTTGTTTTTGCTCTGATCTGTTGTCCGCACTGACTTACCTACTTCTCCTCAACTATCCCCTCATTTGCTTCTGCTAGCATCCTATGGCATGCAACCCCTTCTAAGGGTGACTTTATGGTAACCATTGTGCTTCTCCATTCTACGCTGGGTTTAATTTTACAGAAATCTTGCATCTACCAACTTGTCTACTACCTGGATTTTCAGTGTTGGGTACTGGGAGGAGACATTTGCTAAAAATAATCAACTATTGGAGATAGTACTTTTAGCTGGAAATAGGAGGGAAGATATGACAGTGAAAGCAAACCAAAAATGTTTGCAAAAAGTTAAAATAGAATGGAAAATGTGTGAAACCTTCGATTTTGTTAAAAGTTCTTCTCCCTCTCAAAACGCTGTACGACAATCTGAGGACCCTCAGGACAGACAAAAGAAAATACTATATTATTGCATAAATGTAATTCATAGAATTCACTGCCACAGATCGTTGAGAGTAAGCTGCATCCAAAAACATTTCAGACAAATCAACAAGGAACAAAAGTGTCCAATAAGCACAACAACTGAGAACTGTAATCTCCACGACCAGAGACAAGTTGCCTTCAAGTTCCACAGGATTAGTTGTTTTGGAGGAGAAAAAAAGCCGCAAAACAAACCAAGGCTTGTACTACTTTAAAATCTATTGCTCTGTAAGCTTCTGTGGACTAGGTTCCACCCTCTGATAACATCAAATATAATTCTCTGTGGGAAGAGAAAAACTATGGAGTTCTTAAACAGCAACAAAGTAAAGAAATAAAGCCTGAGACATGACACTTTAGACAGAGCCCCTGAGACAGATTTTTGAGCTTCCAGCACTTGCAAATGCAAGCTTTTTCTTCAGGTGACTGGGCAGCAATAAAGGCGCCATCACATTTAACTCGGCCACAGCACATACTATGATTATCGCTGCGTATCTGTCTGTTATGACTATTGCAGATGCAGCGAAAGGGACCCGTGGAGCCTGGTCTAAGGCCCTTTCCGCACCACACTGTTATAGTGCTGCTATTCCACTTTCAACGCCCTGTGGAATTCTGGGGTTTGCAGTTACTGAGGCCCAAGAGCTCTCTGGCCGAGAATTCTCCCTTAATGCCTCCCCCAGCTGGTGTTGAAAGCGGAATAACGGCACCACAACAGCGTCGTGCAGAACTGGGCTCAGTCTCCCAGGGGGCAGGGCTCCCACGTCAGCCCCCCAGCAGCTCTTCCAAGCACACCGGTGGGCGTGGGGCGGGAGGGAAGGCAAGACGGAGGGGCTAAACACAGGGAAGTAAACATCCTCTCACTGCGCGGAGAGGCGGGCCATCGCCGGGAGGAGGAGGAGGGGGAGGGGGAGGGGGAGGAAGGGCCGGGGGCGGGAGAGGATGCTCAGCTGACGCAGTACGAGAGCTGACCCAGGAAAACAACACGAGGAAGAGGAAAACAACGCAAGCCGCGCACACGGCTCCCTGCGGCCGCGGCCGGGCCGGACACCGATACCTTTCGCTGTTATTGACGATAACGCCGCCGCCCTCCGAGTGGTTCCTGTTCAACGCCATGGCCGCCGGACGACTCCGCGCCCTCTCCCCACCGGCCGGACTGAGGAGGGCCAAGTCGCCAGGCCGACGCGACGCAGGCACTCCGAAGGACTTCCGGCGTAGCTGCGCTCCAGGGCAACGCAGGGACCGGAAGAGGCTGAGTGGGGAGCGAGGCATTGCGGGAAAAGTAGTTCGTTGGCAGTAAAAGGAAGCCTCCGTTTTCGACGAAACCGCGTTCGCGCGATGCATTTTGGGGATTGTAGGAAGGCGGCGGCGGCGGCGTCTGGTTCCTATACGAATGTATAGTAACAGGCGAGTGAACTTCTGAGGACGGCTAGTTACATTAGTTCGTTGCAGTCGGGAAAAAAGAGTATCGTGGCACGTTAGGGATGTGTAAGTTTTGTTAGAAATGAGCGTTCGTTCAGGGATTACAGCCCATTTTATCAAAGTTGTGTTCTTTATACACAGACGTACATATAAACAGTGTGTGTGTGTGTGTGAGAGAGAGAGAGACTGTGAAAGCAACGAGCTACAAGTAACTAGTTACTGGTAGTTAATTCTTTTCCTCAGTAACTTTGTAACTACCTTATGCTTATGGCTTAATAAGGGATACTGTTATTTCTCTTGCAATTATTATTGAAAATAATTATGGATGTGGGCTCTCTAAATAGGATAGGAGCAATATTACAGAATTGCTGGCTATTCATGCAACTTAATGAAAAAAGTGTGCTTAAAGTAACTAAAACAATTTCAATTACTTCTGAAAAAAGTGAGCATTACTTGTGGAAAATTGCAGCTGTAACTTAAATTAGTTGTTTGCTACCTGGAACTATAACTAATTACTTATCAAAAGGGTTTTTTTTTCCACTCTGAAATATGGGAAAAGAAAGGGGGAAATGACTTAAGTACAGTGACTATTGTCTATCATGTGTGTGCATATGTGCACTCAAGTTGCCTGTTGCCCTATGGCAACCACATGAATTTCACAAAGAGTTTTTTTGGGCAAGGAATGCTCCTGGGTGGCTTGGTCAGCTCCTTCTATGATAAAATTAAATATATCCTAAATACACAGTATGTTCTGATCCATGAAACCTCATAGCATAATGAACACAAGTGTGTAACAAGCCATAAGACTTACCTTTTTTGCATTCTGTAAATTTTTTTTTATTCTGGATTTAATTATTTTATGGTCCTGTATTGATTGTAATGGATATTACATCAGTTACTAAAAGTGTAGTGATCAGCTCTATTGTATTTGGCTCTCTCCTACTCCTTCTATTTCTGCCTCAAAGTTCTGCCTTGAAGACACGACTGGCTTACTGTAACAAATGAAAACAGCTACACTTCTGGAATTTACAAAGGCTTTTTACCCCTCACTTTAGTCAGCTTGCACAAAGTCTAGAATACCAGATCAGGACATGGATGATCCATTCAGGGAAAAGCTGGATGTCTCAGAGCAAATCAAGCTTGAACTCTCCCTAGAAGCCAAGGTAACTAAACTGAGACCGTTGTGTTTGGATATATCGTAACACTAAATATATTTGGATATACGATGACTCACTAGAAAAGACAGAAATGCTTGGTAAGGTTGGAGGCAGTAGGACACGAGGAAGACTGCGTAACAGATGGAGATCAAGGAAGCCACATCTCTGAATCTGCAGGACCTGAGCGAGGCTCTTGATGAGAGGGTGTCTTCAAGGTCTCTCACTTATAGCGTCACCATAAGTTGAAGTTGACTTGACAACAGTTAACAACTTCATTACAGAACCTTACAGGACTTTAAAGCTAACAATGAAGACATTGAAAACTTAACTCAGTGATTAATCAGAATGAAAACTGTAGTCAAGAAATCAGAAAAAGACTAGAACTTGGAAGGACAGCTTTGAAATAACTTAGGCAAGATCCTCAATGTAAAAATACATAATTGAATGCCAAAGTCAGGATTGCCCATGCCATTGTATTCCCAATTTCTATGAATGGTGAAAAACAGTGGGAGAAAACTGATAGGAAGAGAATCAACTCATTTGAAATGTGGTGCTCGAAGAGAGTTCTGTGGATACTGTGCATACCCAAAGAGACAAATAAATGAGTCCTAAATCAAGCCTGAACTCTCTCTAGAAGCAGAGATGACTAAACTGAGACTTTGGACACATCATGAGAAGGCATGAGTCATTAAAAAAACAACAACAATAATGCTTAGTAAGACAGAAGACAGTAGGGAAAGAAGGCTGCATTAAAGTGGACAAATGCAATCAAGGAAGCTATAGCCCTGAATTTGCAAGACCTGAGCAGATCTGTTGATAACAGAGCGACTTGGAAGTTTCATTAATGGAGTCGCTGTACATTGAAATGAGCAATTTCACCTCCTCGTTTGTAGCACTCACAGTTTTGTTGTCTTTAGTGACACTATCCACAACAGCTCTTGAATTTCATTCCTTCCCAGACTGCTCTTTTTAAAATCAAGATTCAGTTATGATATTTTTGAAATGAGAGCCAGCATGGTGTAGTAGTTTGAACACTGGACTCTGAAGACCAGGGTTTGACTTTCCACTCTGCCATGGAAACCTACTGAGTGACCCTGAGCACATCACACACTCTCAGCCTCAGAAAAAAAACCCACAATAGGTTCACCTTAGGGTTGCTGTAAGTTGGGAAAGACTTGAAGGCACACAACAGTTTTTGAAACACAGTTTCAGAATGTCCAAGCTGTTTCCAAATTGTCACTCTGTCACAAATATAAACCCTTTATAAAAGAGCGGAAATCAACTACGCATTTTATCCAAGAGTATTCATTTAATCCTTCACCATAGACTTTCAATCTGAAAGACACAATGTGAAAGATAAAAGACAGAGAAGGAAGAAGAAAAACTCAGGCACTGCCAGTGCTTACAGTTATTTAGTTTCATTAATAAGGGGTATATGTATGTGTGCGTGTAGGGAATGAAACAGCACTGAAAGAATGAAGGGTGTGCTGATTAATACCATTGAAACCCTTATTGGCTCTGAACAAGGGGTGAGGAGGCTTAAGTGCTTTACACATCAGCAGTGGTGAGTGAGCCAGACCATACTGTCCCATGCCTCTTCCCCGTGTATTCATTCTAATAACTATGCTTGAATGGAAACAGGTAGAAATGCTTGTGATTTTGAAGATACTTATTTGCAGTTACCAAGCTTTTGTAACAGTGAATGTTGTCAAGCTTTTTGTGAATGTTATGCTATTGATGTCGGTATGTCTTGATGCACAGTGAATTTAAACCCTATTTGAACGAGTTATTTAGTTATTACTAACTAAAGCCCAATAGATCCATGGGACTTCATTGTAGCTAATTTTAGATATATACGTTCTTCAACAGTAGGGTAAAACTAGGTAACAGACTGATTTCATTCTCTGTCGGCACTACAGTCCTTTTACTTGGTGGTAGGGTTATCTTCTGCTTTATTTGCTCTGTGCAATAAAATCCATTACAATCACCTGAAGACCACTGAAAAATAAAACAGCAGTCACATGGATCTGCTACCAGCTCAACCCTATTTTTAGAATTTTTGCTGTAAGGAATACTTGCAATTTAGAAACATACATTTAAGAAATCTTGGCATTTCTGTGGCTTCAAATACTATTTTTACCACAGTTCTAAGTTTGTTGTGGTTTTATGCCACGGTTTTTTGGGAAGAAGTTTCCTAGCTGGCTCAGCTGTGGATAAAACACTCATTTTTCCAGTGCTTTTGTCCAAATTAAGGTGCTGTAAGCAAGAACTGTATGTACCATTCACAAAAGAACTCCCTATTAGCAGCCATCTGCCCGGCTCTGTTAGGGAGAACAGGGAAGAATTCCAAGAAAATGGAAACAGATTTTTTTTAAAAAAAATTAGCCAGTATGTCAGAAAGAAAATTCAAAATAAGATTGAAAATAGGTTTGAACTAGCATGTTTGTAACCTGCCTCATTCTAAAAGTCTCAGACTTTTACAGTACTGCATTTATAAATGGGTTCATGTTCTAGTCTCAGCATGAAAGAATGAGCCAGAGAACAAGGAATTACTAAGAACAACAGTAAGTCCAAAATAAATCATAAATTTGTTGATGCTGCCTTAGCTCTTGCACAGTCCTACTCCACCCAGCTGCATTACAGAGAGACATTTGGGACCTGCCCTGGAAAAGCTACATCCTTTAGTGGCCTTTCTGTCAGCCTGGCTTGGATCAACTGTCTTTTTGATCTTCACACTGCACAACTGTTCTTTACAATGATCAGATCTATCTGGTTCTTTAACTACCTTGATAGCCACATTTTTCTTATACCCCCTTTCTTCCATTTTGAATCCTCTCTGTCTGATTGCAAATCATTCTTTTAAACTGAATGACAGTTTGAATGTTCTGTTAGAAAAGGGAGCCTATAAAATATAGTGAATAAATATTAACAAAAAATTCCTCTTCAGTTCCCAATATAACCATGCACTGAGATTTCCCCCAATCTATCCTTGTCCAATCTCTCCAACACATTTAAAATAAATAGGTCCCACACTTCCCATTCCAAGAGATCACCCCACACTATCTCAACCTCCACACAAACTCATCTCTCTTATATACACATTTCCCTCAGCGACCCAGAACCTATTACCGGACAAGCAGAAAGCAAAGTAGAATTAATTCTTGGTTTGCAAAGAACAACAGAGAAATCAGGATTGTGCTTGCATGTTGTTTAATAGAAACTAAATCTCCTTATACACTTCAGATTATAGAGCAACTGTGTGTTTTGAGGTGAGAATCTCCAAAGCAAATAGGTTACAAACACTCCAAAATATGAAAAACAGCTTTTTTCATAATAAAAGTAATAATTGCACAGTACTGTGCAAAGAAACAAACATACTGGCTTTAGCCATTTGCGTAGAAGGAGCAATGAATACAGCCAGTTTGATCAGTGTGAACAAATTATCATTCCAGTTTATCCACAAAGGCTTGTTTAAGTATCACAACACTACTAGCTTAGTAGTCAATCTGTAACAACTGTGCTCTTGTTTATTCCACTAGCGGAATTAAAAAATCCACCTCTGGTGACATTGCTATTTCTTGCTGGTAGCCAGGAAAATTTGAATAAAACCCAGACAGCAAAGACAAGTGAACTCACACAATTAACCTCATGATTAGTCTCAATAATAATATTCATTCCCTATACAATATGTAATATATTTTGTATGAAGACCAAGCCTTGGGAGGTAGACAATTAAACTTGAGTAAATTCCTCCAAAGGTAGCTGTAATACTGAATCCTGGAGCTTCAGCATCAATGGAGTACCACCAGCATTCAGTTACTATTTCTGCAAGGAATGCATGAAGAGAAATTCTGGAATTCTAAAAAATAAGCTGTGCCTCTAGACTAAGTTCCCTTTTCTCCTCTTCCAGGAGCATAAATTTATATTAACTGTAACAATCTGGAAGCTATTACAGTTTCAATTGTAGATCAATCTATCAAGTGTAACAATTGCACATCAGATTGTAACAATCAATATTGGAAACAGAAGAAATCCAATGGATTATCAATTCCATCACCATTTTCTATCCTAAAACAGGATAGTTTAAATCACGTTTAACTTTGACTCCTTAATGCCCACAGTAGCATCTGTAACTCCTCACAGGTTAACTCAAACTACCTGACTATAAATTTTGTTGTAACAGCAGCATAGAAGGCATGGTGCATTCTCTCCCCTACCCCGCAACCTCCAGGATGTTCTCAGCAGGACTAGATTATGTTGAATTCAATATTGTTTACAGTGTCATTTTCCTGGTTGGGGGGGGGGGTGCTAGAAAAGATTGATTTTATAGGTCAGCTTTCTATAACCTGGCACTCACACCAGATGTGCTAGACTATAACTCCCATCATTCACAGCCATTGATTATTATACAAGTTGTCATCCAACAAACCTGGAAGACACCACGTTGTGGAATCATGATCTGTAGGTACATCTAGTCCTTGCTACATGGAAATTCAAACCTCCTTTATCTGCCTCAGATCTGAAGATCTCCCCACCCTTGTTTCATGGACCTGTTCTCAAGAGTAGGCAAGCTTCCATTTTCACCTTAAGAAATATATAACATATTGTTTAAAAACTCTTGGTTAGCAAAATATTAAGTGGGAAGTGCACCTCACAGCAAGACATCCTCCTGCTCTGTTCCCCATCTGCAGTAATTGACATATTAGAATCTCAAGCCCAGAAAGTTTATCCGCTTGTCACTTTTTATGCTTCACTAGGAAACTCATCAGTATTATCATATATTTGAATGATACTGCAATTCATGGATGCTCAATTTCATTTCAGGGTTATAACTTTTAAGATTTAGGCTGATATCTAAGAATTTAGTCTAAATCTATTCCGGCACCCAGCTGACAGTGCATTCCTCACTACTGTGATTGCAACACAGAATTTTTTTTGTTCAGGTACGATGGACAACCACTAGTCAAGTCTAGTGATTGCTGAACAGTGTCACAATTGCTCTGTGCACAGCCATTTTGTTTGTTTCCCTTTGGACTGTTGGGGAATGGGCTGTATACTTTTCTCAGCACAACTCCCATCTTAACTAATGAGATTTAAAAACAAGAAGTGGTCTGAACATAAATTCTGATCAAGGTTCACCTTGCTGATTATGCATGCATGACCTTTTCCACTATTGTAACTAGAAAATTGCATACAAGTGCATCTAGTAGTGTTTTACAATTGTGTGTAGTAATCAGTAACCACATGGAAAAACCCAGGCAGAAAAAATGTGGTTGGCCCATGGCAACCGACGGAATGTCTGATCTACCACATCTAATGGGGTGACAACTCAGATCAGATCTTAGTGGAGAAATGCCAGCTTCAGGAACCTCAAGAATGAGCTTTAGGAACAGAGAGCAGAAACTATTAATGACAAGTCTCCCAGATCATTTTACATAACACAACCTTCCCTAAGCTGTTGTCCTCCAGGTGTGTTGGACTCCCAGAAATATCCTGCCAGCTGCAAGTTGCAGTCCAATACCTCTGGAGGGCACCCTGTTGGAAGAGGATGACATAATGGGTGATCCAGTATTCTGTCCAATCTGGATTCAAGTAACTGAACTGACAGTCAATCCCTCAACCTTTTCTCATGGAGAGAATAACCTGACCTAAAATATTTCTACAATGAGGTGTAGAATGACTGGGTCATCTCCCCTAAATTATCCTCACTACCTTTTCCACTGAGTTTTACAAGAATGCAGATATTGACCCTTCAGCTCCAGGCATTCTGGATCAAGGACTAGAGCCAGGGCTATTCTACTCTATTTGGTGTGTTAATTCTCAGTGCAGATGTGCAGTGCTTTTAGTGATACCAGTAGATTTAGACAGAAAGAGAAGTGCAGCCATTAAAACATGATGTGAAAGGAAAGGCAGCTTAAGGCTCTGGACTGGGTGTAGCAGGCAGAAGCCCTAAAATGCACTATACCTGATTAAAACCCAGAAGAGAAAAAGTGATATCAGCAAATGCCCTTCATGTTTAAAGCTACCTATCAAATTATTCATGGTGGTGGTGACAGAGATAAAAATGACAAGGCTTTCAGCCCTAAATTACTGAGGTGACATACTGCTCCAACAGAGACTTCATGTTAACCTTTCCTGAATTCTGTGTTCTGTCCTGTACATTAAGTGCACTAACGTCGTTTCAGCACAGAAACACAGTCTTTCTTTAAAGGTCCCAGCTGCATGTGTGCATCTACACTTTCAAGGAAGAAAGCTGGCTTGAGGTTATGGGTAAAGAGTGTCGGAAACTGGTGGTTGATCTTATTCTGGAAGGGGTCAAAATGGCCCTTTTTGAAGCGAGCAACTTTGAATTGCTGCAGGCACGTCATCTTGGCATCCTTCACTCCGAAGAAAGTCAGCACCTTCTCAGAGTACTCCAAGAACACCCCAATGGTGTGGAAGAAAGGCTGTTGTATCACACAGTCAAAGCCCCCAAACCAGGCAACATAGTTCTGCCCATTCCACTGCAGGCAGCAGGACTTCTCATTCCTGCCCAGGCGGCCCCTGTCGTATGACTCCTGTGGGTTGAAATCTTCTGTGATGACCCCGATGCTCACCCAGCCATCAATGATCTCCACTTCCCAATAATAGTTGCCCCGGTTCATGATGTTCTCACCCAACACCTGCTCACAGTTAATGAATCTGGTTGAGCTCTCAGGGTAGGCAATGGGATTCAGAACACGCTTGGCCCCTTTGGTGCCAAAGAGCTGGATGAACTTGTCAGCTGTATCACTGTCCAAATCAATGATGAATGCAACTGTATTGAAGGGGAAAATTTTGAAAGGAAGAGAATGATTAGCAAAGAAGGCCACAAGGTACTGATTTCATTTTCTTACAGAACAACAAAACTGAAACAACAAAAGCAACTGAGGATTCTTTAGCTTCAGTGCTCAGGTATTATGGATTTAGGGAGGTTTACATTTTACCTCTGTTTAATTATGTGACTAGAAAACTCCAATGCTGCAACCAAAATATATTCTGCAAAAGCTGGTACTGCTAAGGCTTTTTTTTCCTAATTAGGCTTATTTTTTGCATTTCAATTGTGTGTGTGCATGCACACACATATAGGTGCACTGAGTAATGAGGAGAAACTTGTGCGGCTTTGCATGGGGTCAGACGATGTGCTGGTCCAGCTTAACAGAACATCACCAGGAGTAACAGTGATGGAAACTAATGTTACAGGAGTAGAAGTCCACAAAAGGTCTTTTCCCCTCTCCCCACCCAACAACTTTCTGGAGTAGATTTCGAGAATGCTCAGGAAGAACTGCCCACTCCATGAAGGCTGGGGGAATTGGTTCTGCCACTGAGAAAAAAACCCATTAGATTTCACCTAATGTTTTGTTTGTGGCCCCATGTACCCTAAGGTACATTTACCTTAGGTCTGGAATGTAGAATGGCTGTGTTCAGTGGTAAGCAATGCCAGCACCATGAGATACAGAAATAGAGGCAACAGTGGGAAACCAAAAGTGTTTTGCACTGTCCATGGAATATACAATACTGGATGGAGGAGGGCTGTGTTACTTATCCAGCAATTGCAGAAGTGAGAACCACAAGAACAGCAGGTGGCAGTCCAGACAGGGGCAAAGGAAAGAAAACCTAGGAAGTTCCAGATCCTGGAAAAGTTACTTATTCTAGACTGCTACATCCAGAATCCAGCAGCCAGCATGAAAATGGCCAAGTTGACTGTGGAACTTTGGGAGCTGCTGTCCAATAAAGTAGCTGTTCCAATCTCTGCTTAACACTAACACCAAACATAAAGATTTAAGAGGGCCTACCACAGGAAGGGACAGAAATCAGAAGAGGGATTTAAAAATCATAGTTCAAAGTAGTTTAGAGGCAAATGGTTGGAAACAGGGAGCTGACATGGATCAAATATTGCCATACACTAACTAATAAGAGCCCTTCTGTTTCCTATTCATTTTAGCAAAAACTGCCCTTATGGTTTCAGGTTTCTGTCCTGTAACCTTGAGAGGTTGGTTCCTATACGTTATTAACAATGAGAACTCAGATTCCTGAGAGTCTACACACAAATATCTAAATTCCTAGACCTCTAGTGAAATATAACAAGGCTGGTAAACAGTGAGGGACTGAACATATTTTTAAAATGTTTAAAAAATACTTTTGACTGAATGTTTTGACTGCTTAATAAGAAAGTAGTTTATAAATACTAGAAATATCACTGTTGTTGCTATATAACCTTACCCTACATCACATGTTCTTAGAGCAGGGCTTTCCAGATGGTGTGCCATGACAAGTTAGTGTGTCATCTACAATCTTGGAAATGTATGTTATTATTTATAAACCATATATTTTTAAAAATATATGAAAGGTTTTCATGGGATATGTTGTGTCCCCATACATTTTGTTATTACAATTTATGTATGCGTCTGTATCTCTTATAAGGGGTTAGTTTAACCTCCGGTTTGCTAGTAAAACTGAATTACTGTGTTGTGAAATTATGCATGTCTGAAAAGTGTGTCACCAACACAAAAAGTTTGGAAAGCTCTGTCTTAGAGTATGGTAGAGATAAAATCAATCTGAAAACAATTTAGAGTAATTTAAATGTAAAACAACAAGGAATATTTTAAATAGTCTAAAACATATTAAACAATTTAGCAGTTAAAACAAATTAAAACAATTGAACACTTGGTAATACTTGGACAATTGTTAGACTCCAAAGGCTACAATAAAAGCCATGTTTTAACATGTGACTGGGAAGAACACAGCATCAGTACCCATTAGCCCGCCAAAAGGAGGGCATTTCACAAACTGGATGCTATGCCAGAGGAAGCTCTCTTGCACAGAATGACCTCAGATCTTGGGTAAGTGCAATATCAGAGAGGCATTGCTTCAAGTACAGTATTGGGATCCTAAGCTTCAAATACATGTTGGCAGCCAGTGCAGTTTCGTTAAAACCAGTGTTATATGGCTTCTATAAAATGTTCCTATCAGTGATCTAGCTGCTGAATTTTCCACTAGCTTCTGAATCAACTCCAATGGTAGACCCACATATAATGAAATAGTAGTAGTCTAATTGAGATGTTACCAGTGCATGCACCCATGAGAGTTTATCATTTGCTTTACTTGTTACAGTAGGCCCTCCACATTCACGAGGGATAGGGACACAAAACCCTCATGAATGTCAAATAACCATGAAAAGGGTGCCCTCCCTACACGCTCCTGCCAGAGCTGACGCACCCATCCAGGTGGGGGGCAGGGCGCACAAGGAATGGGTGATTGCCCTCCCTGCACCCTCCTGCTGCCCGCCCAGGGCGTGCCCGCACCAGTGGTGGAAGGAGTGCAGAGAACAGGCGATCACACTTCCTACCGCCCACCGAGGGCGCACTCGCACCATTGGGGGTGGGGGGTGGCGGAAGGAGCACGAGGAATGGGCGATCGCGCTTCCTGCACCCTCCTGCCAGCTGCTGCCAGCAAGGGGAGGGAGAATGAAGGGGAGTGCAGATCTTTCCCCCTCCCTGTGCCTGGGCAAAAGGCCAGGGAATGGGAGGGGGAGAAGGGGGGCAAGCGGGCACCTTGCAAACAATCAAATTTGTGAAAGTGAAACTTGCAAATGTGGAGAGAGAACTGTATTAGTTAAATTTATATCTTAGGTTTAGAGAGGATGACTAAAATAAACGAGTCGTGAAAGTGGAGATGTTGTAATAAGATTGGGGAAGGTCCATATATACCCTGATATAAACCTATTTATATTTGGAAGCAGGGGTATATATAACGTACTTAAATACTTATTTATTGAGCCCCTCTCTTTCTAGTGTGGAGGGGGACCGATAAGTTAAAAATCAGGCTGTTTAGTCAGCGGTGGGGGAAGTACTTTTATATAACATTTGTGAATTGAAAACTGTTCTTTTTTGGTTCTGTTAATTATAAGTTTGTAAATGCAAATTATTGCATCAGAAAGATTCAGATTAGACAAAACTGATTTGGTGTGACAGTTTTTTGAAGAGCCTGAGGAAAGAGTAATAGGCTTACATTTTGAAAGTGTATCTGTAGAATATCTTGGGTAGAGTATTTATGTAGAGTATGGTAAGGTACTTATCTATGATTGTGAATTTCTATTGATCACATCTGAAGTGCACTTATGTGTATATTAGGTAAAACTAGAACGATATGCTCTTTTTTTCCCTATTACACCAATGTTTATTCTTGTGCTATTCTCCTTTTCTATATTGCTTGGTCGAAAAAAACTCAATAAATATAATTTAAAAAAAATTATATCTTGCCTTTCTATGAACTTAAGGCAGCTTACATAGCTCTCTTCATCTCCTTCCCAGCCACATATAATCCTGCCAGGTGGGTCAGGCAGAAACCTCTCTAATTCAAGGCCATGCAGTGAATTTCATGGCTAGCATGGACCTGAATCTGGAGGTTTCAAATTCCACTTAACAGTCTAGATGTAGTGCCTACATTGACCATGTTGGACGAGAAAGATCGATCAGCAGAACTGAGCATCTTTGTATGTAACTTTCCTCCCATGAAGTGTAGTAAGTAACCATTGTGGTTGTTGTGTGTGCCTTCCAGTCATTTCCAACTTACGGCAATCCTAACCAAATATCATGGGGTTTGTTATGAAGAGGGGGAGACAAGATTTGTTTAGAGGGGATTTGCCATTGTTCTTCCTCTTGAGGCTGAAAGAATGTGAGTGCCTACAGTCACCTATTGGGTTTCCATGGCCTAGAAGAGATTTGAACCCTGGTCTCCCAGAGTCCTAAGTCTAACACTCAAACCACCTTACCTCACAGGCTCTTAAACTAATCATATACAGCCCAAATGAAGCACTTTTCAGTCCTGCTGATTTAAATGGGAAAAAAAAGTTAATGTACTTAGCTTTCACATTTAAATCATGTAACTTAAAAGGATTCAATTTTGCCTTGACTATGTCCATAGATTTTATCTCTGATTATTTGTTTTGGTGTCAGTTTCATGGGATTTACCGTTATGTACTATCCTAAACATTACCCAAAGTTGCCCCGCTGACAAAAGAAAAGGAGAGGAAAGCCAAGGAGGACAACGCATAAAATGAAATGGTCTTACATTTGAGAAAATAATCTCGTGACTCCAGACAGGCAGGGTTGGTGGTTTTTTCAGAAATCTGGGGCCCCATAGTCACTGTAAAGAGAAGCATTTGTCATAAATTGCCACCAGCACAGCAGGCAGCAAAACTGAAGCAAAGAACACACAGTATTTCAGACAACCACCTGGTGGCACATCTTCCCTTTTAACCTAAAATCCAACTATTTGCAGTAACAGCAGGACTGCTGTGCTTAAGACTTTTAAACACTGAAATCACAATAGGAGGCAGCTCTCCCAGGATCCAAGAATCTAAGATCATGTGCTTATTATGCAGCTCTAAAGCGTTAGCCAGCAAAGAAGGCCACTCTAAACTTTGCTGTGGTCCTCTAGCAATCCAAAAACAGAGAGATGGAAATAGAGAAACATCTGTTTTATGGAGTTGTTGTGGAAGGCAACCTTCTCCTTGGGTCTGCAAAGCCCTATTTACTTTCTGTTCACCTTCCTTCATCTAAAGAGGAGATGTTCCCTTTTCATGGATGTCATGCTTTTTCTCAAGCTGGGCCTTGCAAGAATAGCTGGCGTGGGAGGAAACTACAACCTGGAAACAGTTGGAGAGGTTATTCTCTGACCCATTGACACTTCAGATGATAGTGCTAATATTCTACTTTAACTGCTGTAGCAACATTCTATGGAGTCCTGGGATGTGCATTTGAGGGGGAGTCATTAGAATCCTCAGCTAGGGAGCTCTGGTGCCTCTGACCAAACTACAAATCCCAGGATTCCATAGGATGCAGCCATGGCAGTTAGTGGGATCATAGTGCTGTTATAGTATAGTGTGAACGGGTCCCTGCACTTGCTGACCATCCAGGAAGTATTTCCCTTTTCAACAGTGTAGAGGTAAATGTTGAGGTGCAGCTGCTCTCTATGACTGTTTTTACAGTCACAGCCCCGAGGAGAGGTCAAACATTCACGCAGTTGTGGTAACCCATATCCATGTGAATATCTGTTCTATCCGCCTCTCCCTCGTGCACACGGAGGGGGAACTTGCAATACTATGCTGCTGGAATTATCCATCCCCTTTCGCACAGCTACTGTGAGAATTACAATATAGGTGAACTTAGAAGGAACATGGAACCCTGGAAGCAGGGAGAGAAGAAACACTGCTCTCCTTGCTAATGAAAAAGCCCAGGCACTTCAGAGCTGTGAGTACTGTCTCTGTTACAACACTGCCTCCCTTTCTGTCCCCACAGGGGTTTGAAACATGGCCACAATGGCAATATGGAGCGACAACAAAAATCTAATGTCGGCCCTGAGAGGAAAGAAACCACGGCTGCTTCAGTGAGAACCATCCATCATACTGTGATGGTTTCATTGGGTACCATCTGAAGGTCATACTAGGGATGGGGAATGGCCCTAGTTACAGAGAACAGCCAAACTGGCCAAACTGAATAAGGAAAAAAAAAAGATTTAAGGTTTTGTATAGCTGTACAGGGAAAATCCAAGCAACCGGGAATTTTAAACAATGCAATTAGATGCTAGAGGAGAGCCAGCCACCTCCTCTTGCAACTGAGCCAGCAACATCAGTTCTAGTTTTGGCAGGACAGGAAGTCTTGAAACTAAAGCCTGCTGATTAAAGACATCTTTTCCTGTGTTCTGACAGACAAGGCTCTATTTCAAGGACCGCCACTTTGGACATGCGCCCCAAACCACCACTGGCCACACCCAGTGATGTCTGTTTGTTGCCTACTGATTTATTTGAGTCATTATGGAAACCTCATAAAACCTCGAGCATAAGGCAAGAGGCCCAGAAGCCTGAGGCCAAATCAGAAACTTGTTATTAGGCAATTTTAGAGCAGCTGCACTCTTTGCAACACTTTTATATGCGGGCTATAGCCTGCAAAATCTTTTCCCTTTCCCTTTGAGGCTACTGGTACTTCACAGCCACTTATGAGTCACAAAGGCCAACCTGAAGAATGCTTGTATGCTCCTTATAAAACACTGGAGGTGTAAAATATGGCCTCCAATCACATAAATCAAGGGTGGGCAACCGCAACTGTTTTGGTCCCCCCACCGAACTTTCATCAGCCTTTGCCAGCATGCCTAATGGTAAGGAATTATGAGATTTGCAGTCTGAAAACTAGGGGCCTGCAATTGTCCAACTGGATGTGCTTACCCACTGGTTTTTAATGCCCTAACATCTACATTGCAAAACAAAATTACAGCAAAATTCTCAATCCAAAATTGATTGGATCAAATGAAGACTTGCAGTGGTATTCAAAAGTGCTGGTCCACTTACTGGTGTCAGTTCACAAGCAATCAGCTGCCAATCCCTGGAGATTTTGCAGCAAGGAAAGAAACAATAGCAGCCAATGGGCATGATATGATATTGCTTCCTGGCGCACCAAAAAAAATTCATGCCAGTCCCAAAATCAGATAGCCTAAAAAGCACCAAACGAGGAGAAGAACTGGGGATTTCTAAAAGATATCAGAAGAGAGAATTGTACAGAGTAGTGCTAAAAAGAAGACCCTGAAAACTGGATGAGAGGAGAAGACGCCATGCCTGTTGTTACGTCTAACCCATTCAATAGCTGCAAGAGATTGCCACAGCTCCTAGAAATTTAGAGTTAAATAGACAGTGGATTCTATCCTTTCCTAGGCAGCAGTTCTTAGAGGATCTCTATAGCTGATACTTTGTAGCCAAATACTTTCTATAGCAACTTCAAGACAATTATCAAAGTCAGAAAAAAAAACCCTGTAGGCCATGGTTGGGGATGCTCCTGGTCTTCAAAATGTTTTTGACTTCAACTCCCAGAAGCCTCAGCCAGCATGGGCAATGGTAAAGTTTTTGGGGAGCCACAGTTAAAAACATCTGGAGGGCCAGGGGTTCATCCTTGCTGGTGTCAGAACATGGCAGAGGACTCTGTGTAGAAAACTACCAACCTTCTGGCATCCCATAAGGAATGGTTCCATCGTCCCCTTTCCCTGAAAGCTGGTCCCACTGGTTCTTGCAAATGTTCACTAGCAATTCCTTGATGGTGAACACAGCCTGGCTTGATTTGATAAAGCTGAGTTCTTTAGGGAAGCTTGTACATGGGAAGTTTTTCTCCTCAGCAGCTATTTTCAGTGCTTGGAACTCCTGGACCAAAAAAAGGAACACAGTTGATTGACTGACAGTACGACTTATTCTGCAGACCCGCCTATGGCTGTAGCAGCTCATGATATGGAAACAGACATACCAGAGTGAGGGGGGCAGGGGACACAGCTATACTGGCTGTAGCTCCTGGCACAAAGAGTTCTTGGATCTACATTTGGAACAGAGCTGAGTCCAAGAGAGCCTCCTCCCTACAAAGTCCCTTTCCCCAGCTTCTACAAATGAAACAGATGGGAACGCATTACCCAGGAGAGACCAAACAGGACTAAGCACTATGATTACTATAAATACTATTAATGCAAGCTATACAAGCTATGGAGCCCAATGCCAGGAACAAAACCTGCTGTGTCCACTCCCTTTCCCTTTCCGTACATGAACATTCCCATGCAAAAACACACCTATCATCCCATGCGTATGATCAAGTGCACAAGTTCACTTAATTTGTCTGCTAAAGCTAGAAAGCACAATGTGGCACTTGGCTGTTCCCCATATGGCTCCCACAAAGCTGGAGCATCTCCTGCCCAACTTCCTCCAAGATCATCTAGGGGAGAAAAATGTGATTCCTTGATTTCCTAGATCAAAGTTTTCCCATCATCAGGAGGAAGAGGAGGAGGAAAATAGCACACTCAGGAGAGATCCCTGAGAGATGTGGAAAACTTTCATCGCCACCACTGTCTCCCAGTGATCCAGAATCCCAATGGTTCTTGTCCCTGTATCCGAGAAGTGGAGTGGTTGAGGCTGTGTGTGAAAGTATATGTGAGTGAGAGAGAGAAAGAGAGAGAGAGAGAGAGAAAGAAAACATCATATAGGAATGATCATCAAACAGTTATAATTAGTTATAGCTTTTGTTTTGTCCATGCTTGGTGGCAAGGCCAGTACTAATGCTGAAAAATGCATGCAATACTCTCAGTGATTCACTTTAAGTAGAAGCTGAAAATGGGCATCATTTTGAAAAATTAAATTTTTGGACAACGACTTGTAAACAACCCACGAGCCAGCATGGTCTTTGGTCATGAAAGTACTTTGAGATGCTCACGTGCGCCCTAAGCATAACTATCGGCAGGGCAGCAGCATCTGGTCAAGCAAAACTGGCCTTCAACTTGCAAAGTGCTGCTGCATTTTTTCAGGAAGAGAAGTGGCATCATGGAGGTTCCTGTTTTATTGCTGTTGCCCAGCTGGGGAAGGGCAAGTCTACGCAAAGAGTGTCACATTGTTTTGGCTGCCCCCCATGGTGGACTTTCTGCTGGCAGGCCAGTCTTCCACTGGCAAAATAACCCAGAGCACCCACCTGCAGGAAAGAGATGGTATCTGTGCTGGGGACCTTCTCCAGGTTCTGCCTGCACTCATTCAACATGGCACGCCTCTCTTCCTTCTGCCTCAACTCCTCTTCTGCCCCGCTCAGCATGGCTCTTTCACCATCATCAATGAACCCAAGGACTTCCTTCTGAAAGGCTGCAAGGACCCGGACTGTGTCAGCAAAGAGTTTGCTGACTTTCTCTTTCTCCTTCTGAGCAGTGCCCTAAACACACAAAGGTAGATTTGCGCCAATGGATACTGCAGCTAATACACCATTGCTCCCCAAAACATAGACAATCCAGGATCTTCTCTTGAAGGAGAATTGGGAGAACCAATCAAAAATTATTCCAGAGACCTGAATTTGAGAAGTAGTCACTCTCCTGGGCCAGACAGGATGCTAAATGTATCAACAGAAAACAGGCCAATATTTTAAGTAACAGCTGCTGAAGCAGCAATGCATAGCAGTGTTCATCCAGGCCTACATTGCAGAAAGAAGGAGATCTAATCCTTCCTTCCCAGTCCATGATCTTGACAGCACATGCTGCTATGAACTTATGAGGAAAAACTCCTATTGATGCCAAGGGAAGCTTTTTTTCCCAAAGCCAACTGACCCATGCGGGAGGGGAGAAAGATAAAGCAGGACTGCAGCTAGGGAAGCAAGGGTTATGGCTCCCCTCGGTGCATTACTGGTGAAATTGCCACCCCATGTTGGAGTGCAGGTGCCATCAGCTCTAACCAACATAGCCAATTGGGAAAGATGATAAGAGTCTGCAGTCCAACAACATCCAAAGGACATTGTTTGGCCTGTCCCTGCTTTATGCTGTCAACTGCAGTTAGCACTGTGGCTGTATAAGGTTTGATACCAACCATGGTTAAACAGGAATCTGAAACCAGCTGACACTGAAACAAGGGAAAGATTTCTCATTAAACAAGCATGGTGATTATAGGAATACTTTCTCCCCTCTCTTTATTAGACTTTCAGAAATTAGGAATTCTTTTCTTATACATTCAAAAGGAATGCATTATGAAGAAGGGTACTTTTTACCCTTACACCTTGATATGCTACTTTTCTATGGGAACAGAATTTGCTCCTTCCTCATGGAACATTCAAATATACGATCCTCCACCTACAGTCTGAAGTGGGATAATCCAAGAGAAACACAGTGTCATTCTTCTACAAGTGCAGACTAGCTCTTGGGATACTTGTGCATTTACCTAACAGAGTGTATACAGGGAGCAGAACTTTCCTTCTTTGTTTTCATGCCATCTAAAAAGACACCTCACAACACTGGAGTTGATTGGGCACAGAAACTTCTCTTGCCCACACCCTTGAGTCCTGTTTGCCTCAGTGGTGTGCCAGGGAATTCTCTGGAGAGTCAAACAAAACAATAAACAGGGCATGGAGAAAGATTCTACATTCAGCTTTAACTCTTGGGATGAAATCAAAATGATGTCATCTTACTTTGATAAGATCGACCGTTCTCTTCGTCTGAGCAATAAGGACTCCAAGTTCATCCAACTGACTCTCAACACTGCTCAAGATTTTTGGTCTCTGGGCCTTCTCGTTTAAAAGAAAAATGGGAAGGGAGAGAGGGAGAAATCAGAATTAATTCATTTGCATTTACATAAAGGTCCATCATGGTTACAGATAAAATACAAGTAAACTGTTCTCTATTAAAATGTAATTATTTCTTTCCTATCAAGATGCAAACTCCACGGGACACCTGGATTTGGAGTCCAGGGGGGTAGGTGGTGGGACTTTATTTTGCATACATCCCATCTCCCTTGCTCCCACATAAATCCCTATATTCCCGGTCCACTCCTTCCACATTCATTTATTAGATAATAAACTTAGTTACTGTACATACCCTGCTACCTTTCTCCAAGGAGCTTAGGCAATGTACAAGACCCTTCTCCTCATTTTTATTGCCACAGCAACTCTGTAAGTTAGATTAGGCCCACAGAAAGTGACAGGCCCAAACTCATTCAGTAAATGGGGATTTGAAAACTCCTTTAATCACTGTAACATGATAGCTTTCTGTCTAGTTTCTATACAAATTATTGCCTTTATGGTCTCCTCTTCTTTCCTTTCATTTTATTGTCCCTGACATCACGATCCAAAATTAAAAGAAATACTTTCTCCTGCTGGCTGCACCTGAAGAGATGGATGAGTCTATATTTGGAAATATGGTGAAAATGTATTGTTGATCTGTCTGCTTTTGCAAAAACAAAGGCCTTCTGCCTCTTTATGTGCCTTCAAGCAGCCTGTCATCTTATTGTGACTACATGGATTTTATAGGGTTTTCTCAGGCAAGGAATATTTAGAGATGGTTTTGCCAGTTCCTTCCTCTGAAATACAGCTTACAGCACCTAGCATTTGTTAGCAGTCTTCCATCCAAGTACTAACCAGGGCTGACCCTGCTTAGTATCCAAGATCAGACAGGAGCTGGTGCCTTTAGGGTCTTGTCTACAGTCGCTGTAATGGAAATTATGTTTCCTACTTCCTCATCATTCAACATTTTGAATTCTGACTGGAAACTTACTAGTAGGAGCAAAGTGCTACTGTTATGCAGCTCCAAATTCTATTTAGGCAATCTGTTGGGTTGAGATAAAGATCAGACAGAGAGAGCTGCACTGAAAAGAACAATCACTGCACTATGAGAGAGAGAAACAGACACAGCCCAAACCATATCAACACCCTCGCCCACACCAGAAAGCAAGGAAATTAGAGTGCCTTGGAGAGAGCTTATCTGGAGAAGCCATAATAGCCCGCTGATCTCTGAAAAACAGACCCAGGGTAGGGAAGAAGAGATTAAACAGTAAAGCAACCCAGAGTATTTAATAAAAATGCCAGATTTTGGTAACAGAAAAGAACCACTTCTTTTTCCGAGTGTGTGGAACGGTTGTTCTTTAATTGCATGTGCTAACACCCACAGACTTAAATAAAATAGTTTCTTCTTAGCATTAAGCAGACCTAAAACAACCAACTGGGTGGTTAGGTCACCTTGAGTCCTACTTTTGGTGAAAAGGCATGGTGTGAATAAAGTTAATAAGTTAACAGTAGCAGCAACAACAAAAAGAAAAGGAGAGGAGAATGGCCACATCTGTTTGAGACTAGCCAGAGAGGTGGCAGATTCAGAAGCATGTTTATTTATTAGTTGCATTTCTATCCAGCTTTTCCTCTGATGAGCTCAAGGCAGTGTGTGTAGCTCTCCTTTTACGTGATACCACAGAACTACTGTATTCACATACTGTACTTACGCACTTTCTGCTAAGAGCCAGCATGGTGCAGTGGTCTGAGTGTTGGACACTGGGAGACCACAGTTCAAATTCCCGTTTTGCCATGGAACTCAGTGGGCAACTTTGGGCAAATCACAATCTCTCAGCCTCAGAGGAAGACAAGGGCAACCCCCACTCTGAACAAACTCTGCCAGGTTTGCCTTAGGATTGCCATAAATCAGAAACAACTTGAAAGAACACAACAGCTTTCTGCTACTCCCAAGCACATGCACACATACTATGAAAGTTTTCTTCAGGGTTGTCATGAAAATAAGCCAGGGGTGGGAATTATGTATCCATCCAGATGAAACTGGATGGCAGCTCCCAGAATTCCTCACCATTTGCTATACTGGTTAAGGCTGCTGAGAGCTGCAGTCCAACAACATCTGGAGGACTGCATGACCCCCACCCTGAAATAAACAAACATATAAATAAAACTTCTTTAAGCCATTCCAAATGTAGTAATCCTTGATACAGAGCCAGAAGCAATCTATTTTTGACACACAGGAAGGCTGTTGGCCCCTCCCTTTCAACACGGGTGATAACATGCTATTCCTAGGAAAAAGTAATTAATAGATGTGTTCCCTTCCATTCCTCAGCTACAGGGTGTTCTGCCTTCCTAACAGAACTCGGGAACAATTTATGGCTGCTTGGCAGAAGAAAGGGAGTCACAGTGCCCAGGGTACGAAGCATCGCCTTACAAAGGGGTGGGCAGCATCTGCTCCTCCTCCAGCATGAATGCAACTCCTCTCAGCCCCAGGCAGCAGAGCGAATGGTGAGGGATGCTGGGGAGATGCAGGCCCACAGCATCTGGAGAGCCACACCTTTCTCATGCCTGCCTTGTATACCAATCACCCAGACATCTGGTCCATCCAGCGTTGAAGTGTCTGTTCTGATTGGCATTGTTTCTTCAGAGCCTCACACTAAGGTCTCCCATGCCCATCCAAGTACCTAAAAACTGAGATATTAGGATAGCAGGGCATGGGAGACCTTAGCATGAGGCTCTGGAGAAACAATGCCAATCAGAATTGGCATTGGGTATGGAACTAAAGATTATGCCACGAGTCTGCTACACCAGTATTTAGCTTTGGATATCTGGGGAAACCAAAACAGTATTTCCATCAGCTCCCTTTCAGACATTCTTCAACTGTTGTCCAACTCCATCTTGTTTTAATCATTGTTCAATCCCTCCCCATCACAAAGTTGCTCTGCTGTCCCCTGACCATGAGTGACAGACTTCACCAACAGCCCCTGTGTCCCTCCTCCCCTGTGCCTTTACAGCAGGGGTGGGGAGGCCCAGGCCATGATGGGAAAACTCACTTCCCCACCCCCAGAATCCCCTAGAGGGCCATGCTCCATTGGGGAACCTTTAAATCTGGTTGTTCAAGCACTGCTTACAAGCCTATCCCAGTTGTGCAACTGGCCAAAGAGAGAGCACAGACTCAACGCACTTTCTGTAGATGTAGGTTTCCCAAGTAACTCAGTAACTTTAGGAGAGCCAAACCGAAACTGACAGCTCAATTAAAAATGAGTGGGTGAAAATTCAGAAGGTGAGTCAGTGCCATCTGGGAAGGGGAGTGATGGAAAAAAGCCTGATCGTCATTGGAACACAAAAGACTAGCCGAGCAAGGAGCGGAACCTGGGAGAAGAGCCAAAGGAAATAAACGAGCCGGTCTGGGCCACTGTGGGAAAGGGCTGCAAGGGGAAGGAATGAGCCCCCGGTGGGGTACCACGCTGAAGCCAAGGCTGTCGGATCAGGAACTGGCTGGGCCTTGTTAACACCAGACGGAATTAATCACTCTTGCCCCACCCCACACTTTTGTTTTTGCCTGCTTCAAAATCCAAGCGCAGCAGATTGTTTGCATGTGTGTACTTTGGCAGCCAAGACAGAATCCACCAAAGTTCAGCTAAATGTTTGTCTTTACACTGGAAACATCTTGTTGATGGTTCTGGAACATAATCCCACTTTTTCTCCCTTTCTTTTCCTGGATAGCACATGAGGAATTGGATAAACATAGAACAGCATCCGAAGTATACACAGAAAACTAGAAATCAAGATGCAATTATAATTCTGCACAACTATATGCAGAATTGCACATGTAATATTCAGGAATCACAGAATGTCCCAATTCCAGTAGAAAGCATCTTTGGTGGGAAATTCTCCAGACCCCTTCACCTAGCTTCTAGTCCCCTGCTCGTTTTCCCAAGTCAAAGCATTCAACCCTGGCACCAAACAGCTCTTTACATCCCTTCCAAGCACTTTCTGCCCTGGATCCGTAACTCACACCATTCATCTGCTTTTCCTTTTTAAAAAAGCTCATCCTCCATCCACCTAAGCCAGAAAGACTAAGTGAGAAAGAAGACCCTCCTCAAAGCCATGCTTGGGCTAATGTACTCAGGCCCATACATCACTTGACATCTCAGTATTCAGACACTTTTGGATGAAGGTCCAAACTGCCTCCATTGAATATTATTGACTTTTTTTAAAAAAAAAAGTGGGGGAGGGTATAAAAGCTGTTAACTCCAGGAGTCTTTGGGATTCCAAGACTGAAAACTGGAGAGTGCTCCTGCACCTTGTTGTGTAGAAAAGGGAATTTCAGCCAGAATTGCTTTTTAATTGGTCATGTGATGAGCAATGCTTGCCAAAATTCCCTCTTCTACACCACCATTAGAGGTACAGAAGCCCTCTCAATTTTCCACTCTGGCAACCCCACTTGTCACTCTGCAGTGCAGATTTTCAGGTACTACCTGTTTTTTTAAAATTCAGGCAGGATAATTGCCCTCCCAATGTATTTGCTTTTCTAACATTGTTTTTATATTGTCTTCTAAAACCTTCTCTTTTAACAATTGACTTTTTAAAAACTTTGCTTTCAAAACTTTGTTTTTAAAATTTTTAATGCTTTTATCATATCATGTATCTATCTTCAGCCTCATTCACAAAAGAAACAAAAAAAAAATGCCTCACATACTTTGATTCAAGCGTCTCCATTTTGTCACAGATGGATCGCTTTCATCAAGCGCTGAAGATCTAAGAATTTTTGTCTGTCTCTTAAGCCACTCCTGGACTCTAGAACTCCCTATTGAGGAAGCATATGTGTGGGGTTCCTCTCTTGTTCTTCTGCTGGCAGACCTTTGGTGTGTAAGTTAGTGTGTTGTTCAACAGGGTTTCATAGCCTGATTACTGGCTCTGTCTTTTAACATTAGGTATTTGACTGATTGCACTTTATGCTGTGTTTCAATCAAGATCTTATTTTCAACTCTATTTTAATATCACTAGCTACCTTAAGTTTTGTGTTGGGCAGGCAGAAAGGCCAGGTATGAAATTAAACAATTTTATAAAACCAGCTTACCCAAAGTATTTCTGTGCTGACTGATCCAGAGAAAATTCCCTACTGGAAGGACCAGCAACACCAGTAAACACATTAACAATAAAGATAGGAACCTCCATCCAATGTGCTGGAGGTTGCAACTTTTGCATGCCTGTATGCTCACTTATAGTTAGTGAGTATAGGTATGCACGTGGGCTTTCTAGGAGTTTAGGCACAGTATGTTTATGGTCACTTCCTGTTCGTTCGTTTACATCTACTCTCTTCCGTAAGTGATAAAAGGCCAACTCTCCATATTCAGTTTTACCTATTATACCAGGAATGGGCATGCTCTGAAGCCCAAAGGGCGACCCCATCCTATCTTCAGCTCCCCAGCAGCTTATCTTTGTAGACATCATTTTAGGAAACAGGAATTGATTTCTGATCACCTTTGGATTGTTCTAGCTCTTTTGGGATGGTAAGTCTCTGAAACAACACCGTATAGCTCAGCAAAAGGCTTTCTGGAGATTTTTTTTTTTTTTTTTTTTTTTTTTGGAGGGGGGGTTCAGCTGAAGTATGACAAATTTGGCTGAAGCAGTACCAGGACCTTTGGGAAGCCCATATGGATCCCATGGGTCTCACTGGGCCATTTTCATCCTACACAATTCCCATCCTGTATTACATCAAAAGTCAAGATTGGCCTGGATCCCCTTTTATCCTTCTTTCCATCCACAGAAGTCTGGGGAGGGTGGTAGGGACCGTGCACAGGGAGTCTCTGGCAAAGAATTCTAAATATCTCATGAAGGAGAGGTCAGTGGAGAACTTAAGATTTTGTCTGAGGTGCTGCACAATGCAGGACCTAGCAAACAACATCTGCCTTTAGTTTCTCCATTTTGTTTTCTGGTCTCTGGTTCCCTTTATGAATTCTACAACTACAAAATGCTTATAAAGATCCTCCACAGACCCCTTTTCCTTTGACGCAGATAAGCTACATGTCAGTCTTAGGTATTCCTTATTTCCCAAATTTGTGTCTGTGAAGTTCCCTCCATTCTGCGTCTTGTCTGGCCCAGCTCCATGGCATCTGCATTCCAAGGTGGCCCTGTTGCCTTCAGGCAACCAGCACTGCCTGCAAGATTCCCAGCACGCTCCCCAGTCCTGTATTTGGCAACCATGGCTTCTTTGTTTCCATCCCCTCTTTTCTGTTTATGTCCAGGCTCTGTTTAGTAAAATAAAGTCTCAAGGCACCTTGAAGACTAATGAATGTTATCTAGCATAAGTTTTCATGGCCTACAGCCCACTTTTACAGAACCTGATGCTAAATATAATCTACTATTTAAGGTGCTTAAAGACTTCTGATACCCGACTTACCCCTCCCCCCCCCAAAAAATTAACATCCATTCAATGCAGAGCTGGGCATGCACCAATGGTCAGCAGACAAATTTTTGTCTCTGCCCAACTCTTGGTGGGCTAAAATGATGTTTCTGGATTATGATTGTCCCAGCATGTCACTTCTGAACTGTTTTATCTTTTTTCAACACTCTTTTTTGGGCTGTTTCAGAGTTACTCTCCGATAATAGACTTGCAGCAGCTTTGTTCATGTTCCCAGAGGTCATTTCAGTTTTCCCAAGTGCTGCTTAGAAAGATGCAAAATCAATTTAATCAAAAACTGGCAGGAGAAATTAATTGATTGATTGATTGATTGATCGATCGATCAATCAATCTCTTCCACACTGAACCAGTTCTGAAATGGGTTAGTAGGATGGCTGTTGAACAGCAGATGAACATCTGTTTTATTTGAATTTTACTATTGTTAAGACATCCTGAGAGATATATTTTGGCAGATTGGAAGGAAATAAATTTAGTACGTATATATACTTACAGTCCAATCCTATATGTATCTTCTTAAAAGTATGTCCAATTGGATTTAACAAGCCTTCTCACCTGATAAGCAGGTATAGGATTGCAGCTTTAACATTATTTTAATAAGAAAGGAAAAGATCCAACAATTCCTTAGGAATAAAACTGAGTAAATCAAAACCTGCTAACCATCTGCTCTAGTTAATTTTATTACTTTCATTTACTTGTATGGCTGCAGTTCACAAAACAGAAATAAAAGGGTTTTTTTCCCAAATGTTCTCCCTCACCATGGTGTCCACACCCATTATCATTCTGGTACATTCACTAAATTGAACAGCCAGTGTGATATAGTGGTTTGAGCACTGGACTCTGACCCTGGAGACCAGTGTTCAATTCCCTGCTCAGCCATGAAAACCCACTGAGTGGCCAAACTCTCAGCTTCAGAAAACCCTGTGATAGGTTTGCCTTAGGGTCGCCATAAGTTGGAAATAACTTAAAGGCAAACATCACCGACATTTACTGAATTACCAATTACTAGAACTAGAAAAAAAAATCATTCTGCAAAAATAGCAGTACACAATGTCTCCTGCCCTAGGCCATGAGGGACGGGGGCAGCAACTGCAATAGATTTGCTGTTGTTGTCATCAAGTCAGTTTCGACTCACGGCAATACAATGAATGAAAGATCTCTAACAGCCCGAGTGCTAAGGGCCTGCAAGCTCAGGACTGTGACTTCCTTGATTGAATCAATCCACTATAGCATGGTCTCCCTGTTTTCCTACTGCCTTGCACTTTAGTGAGGATTACTGTCTTTTCCAATGAGTAACATCATTGCATGATATATCCAAACTATGATGACCACAGTTCAGTCACTTTAGCTAGCAGTGAAAGTTCAGGCTGGATTTGCTCTGAATGAAGGTATAGAAATCCTTTAACAAACTGGGCGTCTTGATTTCCCACTTTAAATGAATTATGTAAATCATTAATGGTCATTGTTTTTGTCTTCTTCATATTTAACTGTAACCCTGCTTTTGCATTTTCTTCATTAACTTCTCTCAATAGTTGCTCTAACCCTCTGCTATTTTGTGCAAGTAACATGGTGTATCTGCATATTTTAAATAGTTCATGTTCCTTCTCCCAATTTTCACATCCCCATCCTCTAAATCTAATTTTCCTTTCTGTGTGATATATTCTGCATATAAATTAAATAGACAGAGTGATAAAATGCAGCCTTGTCTGACCATCTTGCCAATGGAAAACCATTCTATACCTCTACATTTCATCCTGACAGTGGCTTCTTGTCCTGTGTATAGATTACACATCAGGCAAACAGATGTCACAGCAGTCCTATTTCTTTTAGAGTGATTATGATCTATGCAATCAAAGGCTTTCCTGCAATCTATAAAACACAGGTTAATTTTTTTTATGAATTTTTGCGCTGCATTCCCTTATCCAACACATATTTGTAACAGACACAGGGGCCAATTTTTACACAATCTCTATATCAGTTACAAGCTATATTGACCTGAAATCGGCTGATTTTTTACAATTTGAAGTTACTTCCAATTGCAACTTCTGGATTTGTTGTGGTAATTTTGGATGTTATTCAGGGGTGGAGTGTTTTGAGAAAATAATGGAGGCCTCCAGGAGTTGTAATTGAGCTTTTTACATTTTTTTGCATTATTTTCACTCAACATTCTTTGGGAGGAGCAGAGGGGCCTGCTGGGTGTTGGGGACATAAAATGGGGACTGGGGCCCACACCTTCCCCACTCTTGCTCTAGACAGATGCTTTTCTGTATTTCTATAACCCAAGAGTCTGAACTTAGTAAAGAATTTAAGAAAGATCCCATAAGTTTTCAAGAAACTATTCTGGGATGGGAAATCTAGTCCACCCTCCAACCCCTGAAGATGCTGTTCCAAAGCAACTTCCAGAAATTCCATTCAGCATGCTCTGTGGGCAGGGATAATGGAAGCTGTAGTCCAGCAACAACCAGAGGGTCACTGGTGTGGGTGTGCAGTTCTTTTTCAGTGCCCTCTGATCATACAGTAGGAAATCTACTCAAGCCAGTGATCATCCACCTTCATGCACTGCCTACAACCGGGAGATTTCCAGTCATTATGGGACAGCTGGACAGTGGCTCCTTCCAGCCCTCCATGAATCAGCTGTTGAGGTTCTGCTGTTCTTCTAGGGCAGCAGTTCTTAACCTGTGGTCCACGGACCCCTGAGGCCACAAAGTCCTCACAGGGGAGTTCACAAAGACTTGAAGAAATGTATGAGCTTTTACAGTTAAGGAAGGAAGGAAAGAAAGAATGAAAGAACGAACGAACAAATGGACGAACATCATCTACTGATCTCAAAGAGCAGAAGTCTTTTGCCGAGAATAGATATCGTTTGTGCAAAGTTTCATTACAATACCTCAAACCATTCAAAAGTTCTGAAAATAACTGCTTGATAGCAGGAAATATACTCAGCACTTGCTACTTTTGCACACACTGAGAATATACAAGTGAATGATGCTGAGTGGCTAAGAGAAAGCATGTGACCTTTCTTGCTATCGCATTTTAAATCTTTAGTTAAGTCTTGGTGGTCTGTAGCAGCAGAAGACATTTAAAAGGGGTCTGTGGTAAAGAAGAGGTTGAGAATCACTGTTTTAGGGCATCCCTCTACAAAATGGCATCCACCCCGAGATAAGCTGGACTCACAGCTCTACAGGGTCATACATCCTGCCCGAAAAGGATATCTCCTGTAATGAAAGTGGAACAGCCGCCTACCCTACCCTGGGTGGTGGCACTGCTCACAGTATACATAACCCAATTACCCACATGCTGTTCCATGCTCGTAGCCCAGCCTTACAAATTCCTTGGCAGAGCCATTCCTAGGATTCCCCAGATATGGCCATGCCAGCAGCTCATTAAACCTCTGCCCAAGACTCCTCCTTCTCTTCAAGGATTGTTCCATGCCACATGAGCTGCATTTTATGCCAAAGCAACTTTTCTGGTCCATCCTACCCTGATTTTCCACTTCTGATCTATATTCCCAACCACGTCTCTGCAAAAGTGCTTGTTCTCTTCTTGTTCTGCAGCCTCTGTCAAACCACCCCTACTGATCCAGGAAGCTGCTAGACATCGGGTCACAGTCTGTCTCACCCAGCACTGCCTCTTACGACTGTCACCAGCAATTCAGGATCACATGGACTTCAGGGACCTTCCCCTACAAGGCCATTTGTACTAGAGATTTGTTCTTCTGGCCTTGCAACTGATTCTGAGTTAGAGTGACCCTTATTCTAAGGTTTTTTTCAAGATTTGTTCAGAGTGGGTTTGCCATTACCATCCTCTGAGGTGAAGAGAATGTTACCCAGTGGGCTTCCATTGAACCCTGGTCTGCCAGAGCCCTAGTCCAATACTCAGACCATTACATCACGCTGGCTCCTCTTTACTGGGAGTAAACCTGGTACTTTCTATGAAAACCCTGGGAAAGTTAATTTTTTTGGACTGCAACTCCCAGAATCCTCCAACCAGCATGGCCAGTGGCTTGTTCAAGCCACAAAGCTATACTTTATTGTGTGCCTTCAGCTCATTTCCAACTTATGGTAACCCTAAGGTGAATCTATCATGACGTTTTCTGGGGCGGAGAGTGTGCAGCACACCCAAGATCACCCACTGGGTTTCCATGGCTGAGCAGGCAATCAAACCCTGGTCTCCAGGGTTGTAGTCTAATGCTGTACCGCAGTAGAATACGGTGGAAGAGTGTAGTGTATTCCCTCCCCATTTTTATTCCCCCCCCCGCCTACATATTGTCCCCTGAAAGTTGCTGTTGGCTTTTGTTGGAAAACAACAAAGGGGGAGGGAGCAACACCATCTTCTTCGCCAGCAGTGCCCACAATCCCATGCACACTCATCTGGGAGCTGATTTCAGTGGAACTTGCCTCTGAGCAGTCAGGAACAGGATTGCACTGGCTGTTGCTATAATCACATTTGCAGCGCCTACACCTGTCTGAAAGTCAAGCTCTAAACCATGAGTTTTATAAATGACTTGGCCCATAGCTTTGTCAAAAGCTCTTATTCATCCTCAGGTTTCAGCTTCAAACATGAAATTCTTCCAGAGCTTGGAAAAGCTACTTTTTGGATTACAACACCCAGAATCCAAATCAGGTAGCATTCCCAAGTTCTTCATAGTGAGATGAAGGTGGTGGGGAGGGCTCTAGTGTCACCTTTGAGACTAATTTATTTTTTAGCACGAGCTTTCATGCGTATCCATCCACTCCTTCAGATGCACTGATGGAGTACTATTTAAGCCACTAGTATTTAAACAGTTACACAGTTGTGGGAATAAGCTAGAAGGTAAAAGGATATAAATAGAAAGACTGTGACCCTGGATATAAATTTGCAAAGTTCTGAATTCAGTCTCAGAAATGAGGATGCCCTCCTATCCAACAATTTTCTGACGTTTCTGCCAAAGGTACGTAAATGCGTTTCCCCTTGTCTCAAAGCTGCAGTTCCCATTGATATCTCACTCTGCTAGTTTCCTTATCCTCCTGCTGCCAACCCTGTTTCCAGCTCCAGCAGTTACTCAGAGAGGCAACATCCTTCCACCCCTAGGATAGGCTCTAGAGGAGGCTGCACCTTAAATGCTTCTTTTTTTAAGTTCTAGAAATATATCTCTGAGCATGTTCAGAATGCTCTTCTCTCCTGGCCAGCTCATTGCGCCTGTAGAATAGGAAATGGGGCGTTTGGGAAGAGGTTTTGAAGCACCCTTTCACCACCTCGTCTGCTGTCCCTTCCGGCCGGGGATTCCCGTATCCAGGCGGCCCTTCCCCCGTTTCCCTCGCTTTCAGCCAGAAGTTATTCTGGGGGCTGGAACTGGTGGTGATCGAAGCGGGCAGGAATGAATCCCAGGGAAGCGTCACTGAGGGGAAAAAGCGCGCGCGCGCTCGCCAGCCCGCCGGCCGCCCCCCGGGAGGAGGGAAGAGGCACAAGGGTCCCCTTTGTGCCTCGATAGCCGCCGCCTTCCCCCTCCCCTCCCCTCGCTCACCTCCACGTGTTCCCGCTCCACTTCCACCGCCACCACCTCGTGGCTCCGGTGCTCCTGGGCCCGGCACAGCTGGCAGATGCAAGTGCGGTCGGTGCGGCAAAAGCTCTCCAAGGGCCGGAGGTGCAGCTTGCAGAGGCTCTCCTCGATGTGCCGTAAGGGCGGCACCAGCCGGTGGCCTTGGAAAGCGGGGCTTTTGAGGTGGGGCTGCAGGTGGGGGGCGCAGAAGGAGGCCAGGCACACCAGGCACGACTGCACGGCCTCGGCCCGCTCGCCCTCAATGCAGAAGTCGCACAAGACCTCCTCCTCTGGCTTGGCGGCAGCGGCGGCGTCCCCGGCCGGGCAGGAGTTTCCAAGCGCGCACGGCTCTTCCCGCGCCTCCGCCGCCGCTTCTTCCTCCGGGGACATCCTCGCAAAGCCCGGGCTGCGCGGGGCGGGCTGCCGGAGCTGCAAGAGCTCGGCCAGGGTGTGGTTCTTACGGAGCTGGAGGTCGGCCGGGAAGGGTTCCTGGCAGAGCGGGCACCGGGAGGTCCCCTGCCCGCCGGCTCCCGCCGTCACGCCCCCCGGGTGGTGCCTGTGCGCGCCGAGGCAGCCGAGGCAGAAGTTATGGCCGCAAGGGATGGTGACCGGGTCCTTGAGGGCGTCGAGGCAGATGGGGCAGCTGAAGGGGCCTTCCTGGAGACTGGAAGCGGGGCTGAGGGGGCCGGAGCCCGTGTCCATGCTGGTAGGGCTGCGGCGGCCGGAGTGGGCGAAGAGGGCGCGCGGGGCTGGGCCGCTCCCTCTCTCCTCCTGCCTGGGCCGGGCCGGGCCGGGCGAGGGGCGCCAACTCCGCCCCTCAGGGGCGCCCAGGGCCACGGCGGGAGAGGCTTTGGCCGGCCCCCGGACAGGCGTCCGCCGGAGGGGACGGCCTTTTTCCTAAGGGCGGCGCCCCGTCGTCAGCCCCCAGATGGAGGACGGGGGGAGGCCGTCACTTCCACGTGTCTGTCTGTCTCACTCAAATGACCTCCCGAAATTCCGCAAGGAGGTGGCCTTTGGTGTTCCTCCCCGTCATCGTTTCCCTCGCCCGGGGATCCACCGTAAGACTTTTGCTGCCCGGCGGAGCCTAACTAAACCGACGGGCAGAAAAAGAACCCGAACGAGCCGGGCGGGTGGCGGGGGGGGGGGGCTGCCCCTTCAAACACCGGAGGTCGTTCACCATCTTTTTTCCTGCGCGAATTCCAGCAGCGGTTGATCGTGTGAACTGCTGCTTGCGCGCAGGGGAAGGGCGGAGAGGTGGCCCTGGCGCGTTCTCTACTTTGCGCTCGGGGAGTAAGCAATTCAATCACCCCACGTCGTATGGCATCCCCGCCCCCCCCCCCCGAAACCTGTCTCTTGTTTGGGATAATGCCCCTGTTTTAATACCGTTGTACTCTGGTATCTTGCAAGGGGTTGGTTGGTTTTCGCTGGAGTAAATTGGCAATGATTTAACCGCGCTTACTCTCTAGAATGAAGACTCGGCGTGGTGTAGTGGGTTGTGTGTTGGACTAGGGAGACCCGGATTCGAATCTCTGCTTGACCATGGGCAAGTCACATTCTCTCAACCTCAGCACACACACACACACACACCTCTCGAAACGTACGGAATTCGGGAGAAATCACGAACTCCGCAGGTCCGACCGGACCAGCGCCCTCCGGTGATCGTCTCCAAAAGCACAGGTGGAGGGGGGAGGAGACGCTATTTCTCAGCAATTCAGCTCGTTTGAATCTCGGAATCACCTGTGCCTTTTGAGACTCAGGAATTTTATTTTTATTTTTTTTAATGAAGGTGATTCTGTGTGCAAAAGCCTAGTGAAGTTTCTCCTGAAAGGATCCCCTTGTTCGAGTGCCTGGGATAGTATGCTGGCCTCAAGGTTGTGTGGAAAGTCACTGGGTCACAGTGGGTGGTGTGAAAAAAAAAGGCAAAAGCACTTCTGAGCATTCCTTGCCTGTGAAAACCCTGCTTGAAGGCGCGCGCGCGCACAGAAGCTGGGCTACTGCGGGAGGGGCTGAGAAAGGGACTGAGTGATCCAAAGAGAGTGATAAACCTCTAGCAGACTCGGGTGCCCGGATTATGAAGTGCGGAGGTTAAAATGTGGTGTCATGGTCTGAGCATTGGATTGCAATTCTGGAGACCGGGGTGTGAATCGCTGCCCAGCCATGGAAACCCACTGGATGATCTTGGGCAAGTCACACTCTCTCAGCCTCAGAGAAAGGCAAAGGCAACCTCTCCCCCGAACAAATCTTGGCAACAAACCCCCATGAGGGGTTCACCTTAGGGCCACCATAAGTTGGAAATGATTTGAAGGTACAGAACAAGAAGTAATCATATTTGTAATATTGTGCACAGCTCTGGTTGCTTCTCTCAAAAATAACCCAGAAGTGAAAAAGATACAAAAATGGGCAAGGGTACCTATAAGTTGGAGTTGACTTGAAGGCACACAACAACAAAATACAGATGGACACACCTTCCCCTTGCTTCTTATTAAGCAGTCAACTCCAAGTTACGGTGACCCCTGTTCTTGAGTTTTCTTGGCAAAATTTGTTCAGGGGGGTTTGCTGTTGTCTTTTTCATGGGCTGAGAAAGTGTGGGTTGCCCAAGGGCACCCAGTGAGTTTCCGTGGCTGAGTAGGGATCTGACCTCTGATCTGTCAAATCCTAGTTCAATACTCAAACCACCACACCATGCTGGTTCTCCTCTTCTTGCTCAGAGGAATCATAGAATCATAGAAATGTAGAGTTGGAAGAGACCACACGGGCCATCCAGTCCAACCCCGTGCCATGCAGGAACACCCTCAAAGCACTCCCGACAGATGGCCATCCAACCTCTGCTTAAAAACCTCCAAAGAAGGAGACTCCACCACACTCCGAGGCAGCATATTCCACTGCCGGACAGCCCTGACTGTCAGGAAGTTCTTCCTGAGGTTCAGGTGGAATCTCCTTTCCTGCAGCTTGAATCCATTGCTCCTTGTCCTGGTCTCTGGAGCGGCAGAAAACAAGCCCTCTCCCTCCTCTACATGGCATCCCTTCAAATATTTAAACATGGCTATCATGTCCCCTCTTAACCTTCTCTTCTGCAGACTGAACATACCCAGCTCTCTAAGTCTATCCTCATAGGGCATGGCTTCCAGGCCCTTCACCATTTTGGTCGCCCTCCTCTGGACCTGCTCCAGCTTGACCATGTCCTTCTTGAATTGGGGTGCCCAGAACTGGGCACAGGATTCAAGATGAGGTCTAACCAAAGCAGAGTAGAGTGGTACCAGTACCTCCCTCGATCTAGACACCATACTCCTATTGATGCAGCCGAGAATTGCATTGGCTTTCTTGGCTGCCGCATCACACTGCTGACTCATGTTCAGCTTGTGGTCTATTAGGACTCCTAGATCCCTTTCACACGTACTGCCATCCAGCCACGTGTCCCCCATCCTATATTTCTGCATTCCATTTTTTCTACCCAAGTGTAGGACCTTACACTTCTCTCTGTTGAATTTCATTTTGTTAGCCTTGGCCCAGCTCTCCAATCTATCCAGGTCATTTTGAATTTTGATCCTGTCCTCTGGCGTATTAGCAACCCCTCCCAATTTGGTGTCATCTGCAAATTTGATGAGCATGCCCTCTATTCCTTATCCAAGTCATTGATGAAAATATTGAACAGCACTGGGCCCAGGACAGAACCCTGTGGCACCCCGCTAGTCACTTCTCTCCAGGATGAAAAGCAGCCATTGGTGAGCACCCTTTGGGAACGGTCAGTCAACCAGTTACAGACCCACCTGACAGTAGCTCTGTCCAGCCCACATTTTACTAGCTTCTTTGCAACAATGTCATGGGGAACTTTGTCAAAGGCCTTACTGAAATCGAGATATGCTACATCCACAGCATTCCCTTCATCTATCAAGCTAGTAACTCTATCATAGAAAGAGATAAGATTAGTCTGGCATGACTTATTTTTGAGAAATCCATGTTGACTTCTCGTGATTACCGCGTTGCTTTCTAAGTGATTAGAAACTGACTGCTTAATGATCTGCTCCAGGATCTTTCCGGGTACTGACGTCAGGCTGACTGGGCGATAATTATTTGGGTCCTCTTTTTTTCCCTTCTTGAAGATGGGGACAACATTTGCCCTCTTCCAGTCTGCTGGAACTTCTCCTGTCCTCCAAGAAGAACCCACTAAGAAAGGACACGGTGGTGATTATGTACGTGTACATAACCTGAGCAGGGCGACTGATCACAGGGTGACACTGAGGTTTTTCGTCCATAAGTCAATGTGGACTTGAGGGCAATTGATAACAACAAATGCACATGGGTGGAGGGACAACCTTTTCTCTCTTGTTATCATCTTAGAATGTGGGATTGACCAATGACAGTGGTTGGCTGTACATTTAAAACAAAGGAAAGGAAATACTGTTTCATACAGTGATAGCAGGAAGTTTACAACAATTTTCTAGAATGAATTTGATTTTCAGAACAAACTCAGCATTCTGTTTCCTATGTCAAGTCGCCTGCCGTGGCTTAAACTTTTTTGGTTCATTTGACTTTTTCTTAGGTGCACCCCTTGGGATATTAAGGTCACCCTCCTGAGAATAAGGCTTTTTTCTGGGAGGAATCCCCCTCTCCCAATGAACATATTGCCTAAGTTACAAGCAAATTAGGGAAGTATAATGAAAGAAAGAACTTTAATTAGAAACCAAACTTTAAAAATAACATAGGAAAACAAATGGCAATAAGCAGTTTTTTTTACATTCTCTGATAAGAAAATAAACCCCATAAAACATAATTTGAAATGCAACCTGTAGACGTGCCATAGTGGCACAGAAAAGTCAAAGTTACACTTGGTTTTTGGAAGTTTAACACACAGAGATGGCAACACGGTATCCTTCTGAAATCTGCAACCCAAGAGAGTGTTACTGTCCAGTTTTCAGAACTGGAAGTTACTCAACAAGTTCATTTTTGAGATAAAGCTACCCTGAGAATTTGAACTCATCTTAAATTGTCCTGATGTCAGTTCTCAGCCACCATTGTGCCAAGTGCTTTCTGTCAATTTGGTTCTCTCTGGGTATTTCAGATCCCCACTACGAAAGCTCTGTCATTGCTTCCCTGATATACTTTAATTTCCTGCTTAGTTTGTTAATATGAAATGACAATTTCAGAATGCAGCGTTTTGCCCCAGGACGTTACACCAAGAAGCAGGTGGTTAGGACAGGTAAAGTTCTTTGTTAAGTACCTCGAGAGCATCCTCAGAGTATTAATCACCTTGCATACTAGCTGCAACTGTAGTTGTGTGGGACAGGGGTAGGTAGATTTGTACCTCTCTGGGGATGATTTAAAAAGGACAAAAACACACAGCCCACTACAAGCTTGAACATCTTGAAGACTCAAGAGACCTATCCTAACTGTTTGGAGCAATCTGTGTATCTTCTTGTTTGTCCACAGTGGTGATGGCGGTGGCAGCATCAGCTGTTTGCAGGTCAACAGGCATCTGGTTGGTTGCCCCTTGGCCATCTGTCTTTTGGCAAAGGGTAACAGCTGTGCCTTCACAAAGCCAAAAAACTGGGACCAGAGGCTCTGTAAAGATGGTGTCAAATGAGTGAAGGGGCTTCATATCGTCATCTATGCCATAAAAGGACAAGATCCCATGGTCATAGTTCAAGAACACTCCAATAAATTTGCACAAGCGCTCTTTGATCTTAGTAAACTCACCATTGTGCCAAGCCACGTAGCAGTCTTCTTGGACATGCAAGCCCCAGGAGACCTGATCCAGTCCAATGGTGAAATTGCGTCCAGCCCTTTTCTTCCTCACAATTTTTTCATAAGCTACACCAACAATGGCAGAATGGCCAGATAACTTGACTTCCCAGTAGTTACTGCCCTGGCTGAATTTCTGGACGCACGTGACCTGCCAGGGCTCAAACCTCTGTGGCTCATTTGGCTTTGTGCTGTAAGAACCTAGAGGATGGGCCGCCTTCCGGTTGAGATCAGACAACTGTAGGTATCTGTTTGCTGTGCTTGGGTCAAAGGTCAGGTTCTGCTGATCTGTGGGAATGACAGGGATGTCAAGACAAAGGGAAAAATAACCACCGTAAGCTTTACTGATCCATCCCTCTTCCTGAGATCTGTTTCATGCAGCAAGTCTACTAAACAGGAATGTGTTATATGACAGGGTAAAATTGTGATACACAGGGCCTCAAGTTACGGTGTTATTGTGTCACCTCTGCTTCTTGGTTTCTCATTTTTCAAATTGAAAAATGGAAGCCTTTTTACTTCGATTTTTTTAAAAAAGTGTTTTCTAAAAAAATATCCACCACAAAGAAGGCTGTGACTGAAACATCTGCTTGCATGATAGGACTTTCTTCCCCGTCTCCATGCAATTCGTTTGTGGCCCAGACACCTGTCTCAGGGAATTTCCCAGCTCTCCGGTTTTCAGAATGTAGAGGGAGGCTGAAGGATGTCAGACTCCTGGATTCTTTTACAGAAGCTGCTATATCCACAGAACAACTTGTTCAATCAGGTTTCCTGCACAAAAAGTACTGTTTTATGTGCAGGGAATATATATCCTGCACTGGAAATGCTGTTTTCTACACAAAACCCCACATATGCATTTTTAGTGCAAATTAAATCCCAAACTGGGAAGATTCTTGCCCGTCTAGGATTCTTGTGAGAGTTTGCAGATACTCAAGAAACTTTTTTAAACCATTTTTTGGAATATTTTCAAATGTGCTTTCCATGTGTAGTATGCACAGGTGGGGAGAAGGAGCAGGGGAAAAAGAACTAGGACTTGCCAGCAAATAATATGTTCTCTCTAGGCAGCCGTATCTAGAGGGAACATGAAATAGGGACATTTTAAGGCTGCCACCAAAGTATGACAGAGAAGGTTTCACTACAAGTATAAAAAAGACTGGAAGTTGTGAAGTTGTTTTAAGGGACTTCCAATAAAAGCCAAGGAAAATGAATGCTTTACTATTTCTTTGGCACAAGTCACATCTTCCTTATATCATTTTTAGTTGTGCAGCTCACAACTGCCTATGTGAAAACCCTGTTGTGTTTCATGGTGACTATAAAATGTGTGTGCTTGTTGCCAGCAACTCAACACTCCTTTGATCAGTTTTCTGCCTAAATAAGGTTAATGATATAATTGTTTTCTTCAGGGACACAAACCAGAAGTCTAAGCAGGAAAAGCATACAGACATATATCTAAGTATATACTTGTCCATTGGCTGTTTTCCATAGTTGCTGGAAACCGTTAGTACTGTTGGCTGTAGTTACCAGTATGTTTCCCTTTGACCATGTTCCACACTGGACACAGAACAGGAGCTGCTTCATTTACTTTAATGGTAAAACTATGACCCTTGTTAATCAAGGAAGGGCCTAGTTAATAGCTTCCTGATTTTATACTTATCTAAACCCAAGAACTATCGTTTGCAAAATCAAGAATCTTTTAAAAATATTCTTTTATTAGAGCTTTTTTTGCCTTTTACAGAATGGCAAGGATTATATTAATTTAAAAAAACCTGATTAGGACCTGTTTATTGGCCCCAGAAGAATAGATGTGGAAGCTACTTGGCCTGTATAATGCCATAGTTGCCTTTATCCACCATGGAGGGTGGGAGAGAGGCCAGTGTAGGGTTAGTCTCTGAACACATGTAGACTTGAGGCATTCAGCCATTGTGAATTGGTGCAAACTCTGCCCAGTAAAGAAACTTGGGCAGAGATAACTGTAAAGTCTGTTTTCCACCTGGAAATCAAGCAAGGTCCTGAAATTTTACACAGGTCTATCATGAATGCAAAACTACACACAGAAGTAAGTCTGCCAATTGTTATCCTTCTGTCCCTCTAAACTGGCATCTGGCAAACACTTTGGATACTTTATTGAGGGACTAACCTACATGAGTTCAAAAAAATTCTGAAATGCATGTAGCAATACCTCGAAGCCAAGAATGTCCTCATAAGCACAAACATGTCTTGCGTGGGTAGATTTGCCATCCACTTGAAAAGGACAGGAAGCAGCCTGACTAAAGAAGGAAGCATTCATGAAGCCACCTTCCACAAAGAGAACAAAGATATCTTGGACATCAAAGGTTCTCATACATGAAAGCAAAAACAAGATCATACAACTGCCTTTCGAGGGGTAAAGTCTAAATATGATTGGATTGATCTTTCTTGTGCTTTTGAACTGGGGCCTGGAGCTTAAAATGACATTAAATGAGGAGAAGGACTTCCTACTTATGCCAGAGATTTTTATTTTTTCCCCCTGTTCCAATCTTTAGCCTCCATTCACCTCAAAATTGGTGTCGGAGGACCAAAATCCACTCTTTAATGGCTTTTTTTCAAAAGCCAAAGGGCAGGGGACCCAGCACTCCATTCAAATCAGTTTCCTTACATGCAACTGGATATTTTAATCAGGGCTTTGGACTTCTATTGTTGCTTGTCCCCTACCCCCACAGCTCTTTCTGTGTCTCTCCCTGATGCGAGTCTTTCTGGGTGATTCACATCCACTGCTCCCTTCTGAAATATCCTTTCATCAGGGGAAAAAAAAACCCATAACAATGCTGAATTCTGCGTATTCTAAAACAAAGCATTAAAATATATATGCAATATATATTCTATGGATTATGCCAGTTTAAACTTGCTGATTTGATCACTTTATGGTAGAATTTACAAACACACAGTGAAATTGGGTTTTCTCAAAGCATAACTTGACCAGCTATTGACCTTTGTTTCCTATGATTACATTCCACTTGATTACTAGAAGGAAGCATGGAAGGAAGGGAGGTAGAATGTGTGTGTCTTTTGGATTAAAGAAAAGTGTGTCAGAAATTCAGGAACACAATAGCCAACTGAAATACACCTCATCCAGCCCTAAGGAATTAATTTCTAACAGATGTTTCTTTTGTATTTGCTAGTCTGTAATCCCAGTGCCAACTTACACAGAAGCTGCACTCAATTCAGTGGTGCTTTTACACACACATCCTTATCAAATAACTGCACGTGAACGTGATAATTAGAGAAATGTCAATAATAGTCAAATAACGTAGGAGATTAAAATGTATGAATATTTGCTTATAGATGGGTTTTTCAGTCAGGATGGACTGCTAAATTGATTAACCATTAAAACCTAAAGAAAGGTACAGCAGAATTAGATGAAAGAATAGGAAACCAGGATGAGACCCACACCAGGACTGGCGTCCTGCATCTATTTTTCTTTGAAATATAGAATTGCCAGTTTAAGGTCTGTTCTTTAAAAAGCATAATTCATTTAATGGGTAATTTGGCTCTCGACCCCACCCATACCTTCAACGAACCTTGTCTTTCAAGCTGAGATGGATGAGTAGCGTGGCCAATGCCTCTCCAATGATGACCGGTAGGTGGTATAGAGTTAACAAAACTCTCCTCTCCTTGCTAAACCTGTGCCTCCATATCACCTTCCATTCAGTTCAGTTTGCAAATATTTTTGCACTACTGATGATGAGCCAACTTGTGATTTAAAACAAAAGAGCTAGTCACATGGGCAGCCTACTTGTGGGAGCAGGATAATACTGCTGGAAAACCAAAGCTATATAGCACTGTGCCCCTCTCTTCCTTTGAAGAGAAAAAATGAGTTGTTTTATGTTACCTGAAAAGGAGCTGCATCTCATGTGACTTTGCAGCTTCTGTGGCTCACTGTTCACGTGAACAGGCCACCAATGGAAGCATCCCCCCCCCACTGCTTCAATTCAGCCACCAGAGACTCAGAATCCAAATCCATAGAGTGTTAGGACCAGCAGGAAACACTTTTGCAAACATGGATGCATTTGCAGCTCTGTGCAGTCCAGCAAGTTTCTTACCTTTCAAAAGACGCCTTCTTAACTCATTGTCTGGAAGACGTGGTTGAACTCTCTTCCCAGTTTCCTTTGGCTCTTGTGTCACTGCAGGTTGAGAAACAAGGAAAAAAATCAATTTCCAAGGAGTAGACAGGTGAAGTAAATATCTCAAGAATAGTGGACAAGTCAAGACTCAGGAGTGGATTCTGAAAGCCATACACAGGGACCAAAGCATTACTATACATTTTAGTTGAGGTGGGAGGAGTTTTTGAGGGAAGCAACATGATCCACAGAAAAACTGAAAGACCTCCTGTTAAATTAGTAAGAGGTCATTTTTAAAAGTAGAGTAGTTAAGGTGATTCTACATAGGCACATTTTTTAATGTCATAATAACCAGGCACACAAATAATACCAAGGAATAATAACTCCCAGTATGAAACAAGATAGATTACAACTACCTGCTCTTTCTAAACAATATCTCTGGTGTAAGGTCATTTAGTTACAGTTTTTATATATCTTTTTAACTTTATAGTTCTCATCCTATACATTAATAATATTATCAGGTTGCCACATTTTAATCGTGTTGCATATGATTTAAGGGAATCACACAGCTCAAAGGGCTACAACCTTGTTTGTTTGTAGATCAGGAGCTGAAATGAACAAATAGAATCCATGATGGTCACAGTTTGTCCCTGTGCGGGCTTTGTGGCAAAACACAGTTTGCCTTTATATCCTCTTGTGTCAAACTGTGATCTCTGCAGGTCCATGCATTCTCATGTCAGGATGCAACCCACGAGTCAAATTATGGTTTCAGAGCAAACCAAAGTTCTCTCATTGCAGACTAGAAGGGAAGCTTCTCTCCTTACACATGAAGGAGGCTGGAAGAAGAGGAGGGAAGATACAAGGATGATGTTAGCCACCACTTGTCCTTACAATAACCAGCCAGGACTTCTTGTTACCTTTGAAATGAATTTTATTTTTCTAGCAGAATACTTGGGAACAAATAACTTTTTTAAAAAAGAAAGGAAAAAAGATGCCCTCATAAAGAAGTCCAGGCTTGTGGATCAATGTAGGGGTGCAGAATTTGTAGGGGTGCAGATATTTTTCCTGACATAATACATGCTGCTGTTACTCTATTACCCTTTCAATTTGCCAATGTCTGAAAGAAAAAAACAGATTAAACAATTTATCTATCTATCTATCTATCTATCTATCTATCTATCTATCTATCTATCTCAGTTAACAAAAAACCTCTTGACTATGAAGCTCCTTTTTACAAAGTCTTTTATGTCCTCCTGGTATCCCTTTTCTTCTCTGTCTACCTGGGTGTTTTTTTTAGCTGAACCTGACACAGAGGATAGCATAAAAGGACTGAAGAAACATAAGAGTTTTAGTGTCACTTTGCACCAGTGTGTCTGCAGTAAACAGTGCAATAATAAGGCCTGAGCTGGAAAAGAAATGGATTCTACTCTTGCCAATCATGCTGTAGCCATATATGCCTGCTTACAACAGGCAAGGGAAACTACAGTTGCCTTTAGAATCCTTTATTAAGCATGCATGAAGAACAAAAAAGAGAGAAAAGGGGAGAGCAGATAAGACTGCTCACCAGCTACCTACCCCCAGCATACTGAAGAAAAAAAACATAGATTTATAAGTTTGTTCACCAAAATGGCAATGCTAAGAGAAGTGGCGACTACTGAGAATGAAAGTCATGCACAGACGCATTTTTTGGATAAAGCTTCAAGTGATCCCCAGAAGCTTCAAAATGTTTTTGTTTATTTCTGCAAGGCTTACCTGATCTGGTGGTTTCATTTTGTATGTGTGCATTGTTACTTTTGAATGAAAAGACTTCTGAAAATGTTGAACATCTCTTCTTTTTTTTATTCTAAGAACCTATCCCTCTTCTTTCCACGTTATTCTGCCTCTGGTACCAAATTTTCTCTTAAAGAAATAATGTCCAGGAATGCATCTACTTCATTAACTGAGAGAGATACCTGTAGTTTTTGTGTGAGCTGCTGGTAGGCTACAGGAATCTGACAGAGCCTCTTGCAGAAGCCTGGAAACTTCGTTGAGGAACTGAGTGATGGTAACCACACTGTTCGCCAAATCAAATTCAAGATGTGGAGGGATTTCTGAGTTGCCAGGAGTGTGAAGAAAAGGCAGGTCCTACAAGGAAGAGAAAACATGGGAATCACAAAGTTTAATCACCATGTGAGAGTAGACCCTGGAAATACAGCAGATCCTGCAAATTTTCTGCTTCCTGGCCTAGTGGGTTTCTCTGTGTCCCCTTTCTTGCCCTTCTCCTGTTCTCTAATCATCAACTGACAGTCTTTTTTCCTCACAAACTGTATTCACATGAGGGTCAGGGAGACAGGGAATGTATGTAGCCCTCATTCTGGTAAATTGCCTCAGAGCTGTTCAGCTGTTGTAGCTGCATCCCTCTTTCTCAGTGTGCTTTCAGATGAGGCTTTCATCATGTGATAAATCTGGGCCCTTTCACACTACACAATTTTAGCGCTCTAATTCCACTTTCACTACTGTGATGTATCCTATAGAATCCTCCTAGGGTTTGTAGTTTGGTCGGAGGCACCAGAGGAACTATCTGGCTGAGAATCCTAAGCGTCTCTCTCTAAACTGCAAATCCCAAAATTCCACTGGATGTTGCCATGGTGGTTGAAGAGGAATCATAGTGCTGTAATTGTGTAGTGTGAAAACAGCCCCCTGTTTCACTAACAAAATTTTACAAGTTGGCCATGACCAGACAATGGTGTCTTCCACTGATAACCCTCACAAGATTTTCTCCTGACTCTGTTATCTATTTTATTCCAAAAACCAACCAACTAACCAAATCTTTTAAGGAAGAAAATATGTGATGTCTTTTGACTGGTAACAGTAGGAGCCCTCTGTCTGGCAGAACATTCTCACCTTTAAACATTTATGTGCACATTCTTTCTCTCATGCAAACATGCATGATCACACATTTATTTTAAGAGCCCAGTTTTCTTAGTAGGGACTTGGCTTTTTTGTTTCTGCTGTTCCTAACAACAGCAACAACAATCTTTTTATGTTTTCCTGATGTGAACATCAGTATTTGCTTCTACTCTGCTCTCTACAGGAAGCCACCCTTGTCTCTGTATAGACAGAGGACCCCACAAAATAAGAGGAAAATCATTAGGATGTTGATAGTCTTTAGAGCACTGAATTGTTGACAAGGACTGCAGTTGATGCATCTATAGGTGGTAATATAAAGTGGTTCTGCTTGAATGGTGCTGCCAGGGCTCGTGGAGAGTACATGAGTTGTTAGCTCTTGGAGAGTTTACAGGAAAGAAGGAAACAACTGTAGTCAGTGGGCACAAATATGGCACCAGTCCATGGAACATGGGGGCGGGGGGAATCTGCTAGCCCTCACGTCAGATAGCATAAGTATTGCTACTTTAAAGCTTTAGCTATGGTTGGTACACCAGGTGAGGCCCTTCCTAAAAAAGAAAAGGTAACTATTCCAACAATAGTCTTTTATGTCATTACAACATACAGGTTAAGACTATTGCAATGAATTTTATATGGAGTTGCCTATAATGACTGTTCAGAAACTTCAGCTATCTCAGAGTTCAGCTAGTAAATAGAACAAGCAGAAGTATACCTTGCTAGAATTTTCAATAACTTCAATGACAACAAGCTTTTTTCCAAACTGGTTCTGACCTGCAAAGCTAGAAGTAGTCCATCAGGATTTGAAAGACCATGAACTCCCATGCCCATCTGCTCACTAGTCACAATTGGTGCCAGAGGTTCTGCTTTGGGGTTCCCAGTTTCTCAGGTGAGGACAGTAGTTATCAGGAAGAGAGCTTTCTCAGTGCTGGCACCTCAAAGTGTGGATCTTCTCCATCTACCTGCAGTTGCTACTTATTTCAGTGATTTGTAGGTACTAGGTGAAGGCACAGTTTGCTTGTGCATGTAATGGCTCAAAGTGGCTGCTCAATCACATTAATTGTACTGCTGTTTTTTGATTTACTCTCTATTGCTATAATAATTACTGAGCAGAATCCCATATGACGTTTCACTAAAATTAAATTTGCATGCACTTAACTAAGTAGCAGAGGTGTTAAGAAATCAGCTTAAGGAATTCCAAAGATGTGTAACAGGGCACCGGCAAGAGTGCCCAATGCACATAGGGGTACCTGATGTGTATTGTGGGCCCAGTGTGCATCAGGAATCATTAGCGCATCAGTCCCAATTCACTTCACTGCACATCAGTCTCTTTGCCAGCTCTACTATGTAATTATATAACAGCCTTCTACTGGATATGGATGTTGCACCTCTTCACAATTCTGTTCCCCACAGATGCAAGTCCACTTACAAGCACGTAACTCGCCAACAGGATTCCGGCCAGTTTTCATTCAGTACTTTTATTGTTTGATTTATATTGCAAGCCATCTTGAGAGCTATATTAGGAAGAAGTATGTCAATATTTTTAATAAAAGTAAATAAAACAAGCTGACCTGATATGTACAACCTTCTTGGATAAAGGTGTAGGCGTGTGTGTGAGAGGGAGGGTCAATGTAACCCAACTGTGCCCACCAGGTTTTTATTGATCTGAGCAATCTATGAGTAAAGATCCAATTCAGATGTGTGTTAAAGAAGGCAAGCAAAGCACTGTGTTCATAATTATCTTGACAGCAATAATGTGTTAGTCTTTTATTAGTATATAATGATCTGTTTGATTTGTAAACAATTTTAAAAGGTAATGGTTAAAAAAAAGTCTTACGGAGAAAGCCATGCTGCAGTTCTACACCACAAAATATTACTACAGGTAACCCATGAGTAAGCCAGAATAAGAATATTCTTCCACTGAAAGATTTCCCTTTCTGTTTGACAAGGGAAAGACTACTCCGTGGAATTCCCATTTCAGATAGTTCTGCTTCAGTCTTCCCCTTCAGCATGATGAGTGACTCACATTAAACTCTGTGGCTGACCATTGTCCCCAGCTAATCCTGCTTTTCTTTCTAGCTGACAAGGCTAGGGAAGAGCTTACCCAAAGGGCCCCACAGAAAGGTTAAAGAGTCAACATGAATGAAAGCTTGCTTCTAATCTCAGCAGTCTGTTGTAGACATTATGAAAGATATACCACTGTTCTAGCTATGACATAGTTGAATCCTGAAAAATCTTAGTTTTTCACTTCAAGTAATAAAAATCCTTAAGTATGTAGTTGGTCCTCCCCATTGGCAGGTTTGGCTTTCTTAGATTTGATTATCTGCAAGTTTCTTCAAACCCCTCCCCTGGTGCTTCTTTCTGGGGGAACCTTTCCTCTCAGCAGTTCTGATCAGGCTGCACAGTCCTTTAAAAACCCATCCCTGGTCCTCCTCCTCCTCCAACAGCCACTACCTGGCCAGCTAGGGACTTTTCACAGCCTGATGTCTCAGCACCACAAACCCTCTCCCACTGGCCCAAACCACCCAAGGAAGGAGATGAGTGAGAGAGAGGAAATATAGGGCTACCATGCCAACCCCCCTTCCCTCTCCTTTCCCTGACCTGCTTTAGACCCTGGCTGTCTGTTCTCCCCACCATGCCTCAGACCCCTTCCCACAGATGTGCATACACATTTTTATATTTGTAATTTTTCCACATTTACAAGGATCCTGCACCCCAACCCTAGCGAATGTGAAGAACCGACTCTATTAAAGGAGAGGTGGGTTACCTGTAACCCTCAGCCTAACCCGCAAACCTCTTTAAGCAATGAGCTTAGGATTCAGGCTGGGACATTCTGCTGGGTGGGATATAAAAAGGGTGGCTCTGCCCATTTTTGCCTCTGGCTTCAAACATAGCAAACAACTTTGACCCTGATCACCACCAATATGAGGCCTGTGATAGATTACTGTTGGGGAAATGTGAGCCTTAGCAGATCCCACCACCACCACCACCTTGTACTAAAGCAGGGATGCACAACTTGCAGGGGCAAGCATTCCCCAAAACACTTGGATGGGATTAAATATTTGTAAAATAAATAGAAGAATATTAAAGATTCTCAAACTTAGTGGAAGAATCAGATATCACTTCTTCTCAGTAGAAGCTTCTGGTAGTCTGGGATTGTTCTGCTAAACATTCCAGTTCCACTGTTACTCTTTAAATCATCACACAACTCCTGTGTGCTAGTAGCTGCCAGTGCTCAGAGCACTAGCTATGTGTGATACAAAAGGTAAGGAGAACCTAGTAAATGTGAGGAAGTGGGGAACAGAAGGGGAAGCCAGCAACTGCAAGTGCTGTGCCTTAAGAGAGGAAAGTAGTGGTCCATCTGAAAAACAGAGGCCAAAATGCATGCTCTTATAAATAGTTGTCCATCATCAAGCCCTGAAGCAAAGCTTCTCTGAACAGAACATCATGAGAAACGCCTGGCTGCATCAAGCCTCTAGGGGTAGCCAGATAGATGCCTCTAGAAATTCACAAGTAATGTGAATGTAAGTTGCCTGTTAGCCCTTGCCATAGAATTCTGCAGACAGGACAAGAGAAGAAAGGATTAATTAATTAGCTCTTTTCTTTCCTCTTCAAGTAGAAGAATTTGAGTTTTGCACTTCTTTAGGGAGATGGTGTATTGATCCAAGCATTGTGCTTACACAGGTCTTTTCCAAGTGACTGGGATGAAGCAAGCATAATTAGAAAATGAGACCAAGAAGGCTGGACCTATGACAAGGCACCTGATTTTGGCTGTCATGAAAGGATAGCAAGTCAGAAGCTATTGAAATGCATTAATATTATATTTTTACTGTTGAGGAGTGAGACTGGCATTTGTGGGATATTCTGTCCCAGGTGCCAAAATAACATGACTAGCCTCTGAGGAAAGGAGTCTTATCTGCTGTTGAGACCAGACCTGGAGACTGGATGGTTTGTGATCCAGCCTCATGGAGAAATTGCTTTTTACTTTCACACTAACAAGCGTATGGAGAAAGATGATTTGATAGACACTGTTAACAGTGAAAAGCTTTCCACAAAACTAATCAATAAATCATGGGAAGAGAGTCAGAGTTCTCTTATGGACAAAAAAACTGATTTTAAAAGGGGAAGGAGGAATAAATGGAAAGAACTCATTATAGAAACATGGAAACAGCTTGGATTCTCCTCACCAGGATTTGCACTGAGACTGGTGCTTTTTAAGACTCATAAAAGATCTTGAATTAAAATAAGGGGTGAGGTGTCCAAATTCACTGACTATACGAATTTATTTAGGATAGTTAAACCGAGAAAGCAAAGATTTCTAGAAGGATCTCTCCAAATGGCAAAAGTTGAAAATGCAACCAAGTGTAAAGTGACACACAGTGGGATTTTGTGTTTGCGTCTGTGTGTGTCTGTGTGTCTGTGCAAGAGAGAGAGAGAGAGATGGGGCCTAAAATGATGTTGACTACAGTATTCCCAGTCAGGAAAGGGATCTAGGAGGTGTGTTGGATAGTTCAGTGACAACAGAGCAGTGCGGTGAAAAAGGAAAATTCCATGTTGGGTATCATTAGGAAAGCAGCTGATGATACACGGATACTAAAACCCCCTCTATTGTACTACCTTTACACAACTTTGTGGTAGAACCACATTTAGAATACTATGTACAGTGCTGGCCTTCCCACCTCAGAAAGGATATTGTTGAGCTAGAAGGGCATCCAAAAATATCAAGGGGCTAGAGCAACTCCCTCACATGGAAAGGTTACTACATTTTGGGGAATCTTTAGTGTCCAAAAAGAAAGATGAGCAAGGTGAAACTGTGTATAAAAAGTATGTAACAGTTGGCACAGTATGAAGAAAACTGAGAGGAAAAAGTTTCTATTGGAATCTGCGGTTATTGACTGAAGCTGGAAGATGAGAGGTTCAGGAGAAAGAAGTCCTGCTTCGCAAAACATATGCCACTTAGAGAAATTGCCCTCACAAGATGTAACAAAGGCCTCCAACTTGAATGGCTTTAAATGGAGTTTAGACAAATTGTTGAAGATAATAATTGGTGCCCACTAGTCATGGTGAACGTGATATTACTCCAGCAGGAGAGGCAGCATGCCTCTGTATATCAGTGGCTGGGGAGCATGAGCAAGAAGGTGCTGTGATGACCTCTGGCGGGACAGACAATTAGGCTTCAGATCAACACTGACAATATAACTCAACTAGGTATCATCACACTGTAACCGCAGTCCTCTAGAAACAAACCAACTACCTTCCCACCACCCCTCAGGTTTTGTTTTTTTTGTTTTAGTGTTGTATAGTTTTTAATCACTGTTTTAAAATTAATGTTGTATATGGATTTAATTAAAGGCTATCATGGTGTAGTGGTCTGAATATTGGACTAGGTCTTTGGGAGACCACAGCAAGGCCTTGCAGGGAGAAATGGCAAACCTCCTCTGAATAAATCTTGCCAAGAAAACCCTAGGACAGGGTCACCATAAGTCAGAGCTGACTTGAAGACATGCACTAAGAATAACAAATGGTTTTAATTTTATAGGCAATTTGATATTATTTTAATCATAAAGTTTTGTATGTTTCTAAGCCATATGTGGTTTTACTTATATTTTGTTTTATTCTATAAACTGCCTTGAGTTTCATTCTTGGGAAAAAGGCAAAATATAAGTAAAGTGATTGGTTTATTAATTGATTGCTATTCCCTCATATCATGCTGGTAGGTTTCCCATAGACCCACCTGGTTGGCCGTTGTGGGAGAACTTAGAACTAAATCTGTCTTTCATCTGACCCCCCCAAAGCTCTTCTTATGTTTTGTTCTTAACTGACAAGACCAGCTGTCACAACACACGTACCAAATATATATCACATACCTCCAGAAACTTGATATTATCAGTACAGGTGAGCAGCTTTTCAGCCTCCTTATTGTATTGGGTAAGAACCTCCAGCTGGTGCTGCAGCTGATTCCAATTCTCTTCCATCTGGCCGAGCACAAGAGCCTGCTGGTTTTCAATTCTCTCCACTGCCTTCCTTTGGCATCCTTTCAGGTCTTCCATAACATGGCCAAATTTTTGCAATACCCCTGATTTGAATTTCTGTGAAGAATCCTGCATGAAAAGGAAGGGGAGGGAAGTGAAAAGCAGTGAAAGGTTCTTACCACAGATGCAGCAGCTGTTTCCCTCATCACTTTGTAATCTTTAGGGCATTTCTCAGTATTGGGGCAGGTGATAACATTAAGAAAAAAATAGGTATGTGTTGGGCATAGGAAGAGGGGGCAATCTTCATCTTGTGGGAATAAACTATCAAAGATGACGGAGGAAATGGAGAAAGCCCATTTGCTCATTCAGCAACTGGAGTTTTTGTGATGGCCTGTGTCAGTTCAGACAGTACGCAGTATCTGTTGGAGGCACTTGCATCACGGTAGTGCTATCTGCAGACTCTACCTTAGCGGTGGCTATCTGCTGCTCCAGTTTCTGGATTTCTTCCGCAATCCTTTTTGCATTCTTTTGGGTTTTCTCCAGTGTTTCTTTTACAGACTCCTGCCAAAGAATCCAAAAGCATTTAACTACGCAAAGATAATACTGGTCTTAGTACACCTCAGACTCTCAGTCTCCCATTCATGTGAAGTGGGTAAATTTTCTCAGATGTTTTATGTCTGGATTCCTTTGGAAGGCTCCTCTGCTTCTACTATGTCACTCTGTGGTATTAGGTGACAATACATAAAATCGTTGTCAGTAGTCATGAGAAATATGAGGTGGCCAAGATCCAGGAAGTGATACTAAATTCAGGTAGCCACATAGGGTCACCAGAGATATCATAAGGCTACAGGTTGACCTGAACAACTTGAGTTTATCTTGCAGTATGGTGAACTGTCTCACCAGACAAGCTATAGACTGTTAATTTGGATCAAACTGATGACTGCAAACTTGGATTGATCAAGGATTTCTCAAGGACGCTCACAGTAAATCATGACCAAATCTTTGAAATCGTACCCAGTTCTTTTTCACGCTTGTTATATTTATGCTACAACTTTTGTCTCTCCTACAATTATTCATGGCTCTTCCTTACATCGTCCCCATAAGTAATGTTTGGCATGTTGCTAAGAATTTTGCTAGAATGCGCTGGCATACCCCTCACAGAAGTACAATTCATGGGGTTTTCTGGCAAGGCAGAAGGACTGTTAATTCTAAGGCGCCGTACAGTTGGGCCCTCCACAGTTTCTGAGAGGCATTTGCCGTATTACATTTTTAGCAGGTGAAATTTCTCCATGGAAACATCCCTATGAGACGGGAGCCACGTGTCCCAGGTGGTTTCTAGGCCATGTCATAGGAAATGTACTGAGTGCGTATGTCTTAAGGCAATTTGAAGTGCGTTGAGTGTAGACACATCTCTGTTCTGGGCCTCGTGGTCCCAAGCAACTGGAATAATGAAGTCTCTTATAGTAGAAAAGGAGGAAGAGAGGGAGGAAAAAAATATGGCAGCACATTTTAGGCTGAGTGGTCAGTACAATATCTGAAGAAGTGGGTTTATACCCACAAACGCTTGTGCTAAAATAAAAAGCAGTTCGTCTTCAAAGCGCTGCCACATTTTTTTCCTCCCGCTCCCTTCCTCCTTTTTTATGAAATAATGAAGAGTATGTAAAGCAGATTTTAAAATGGGTGTCATGAAGAGAAATTGGCAAGCATGGTCTGAGTAAGGGAAATAAAAACAAGAGCCTAAACCCATTTAGGGTTAGGCGTCCCTAACCTATAGAGCAGAGCTTTCCTAACCGTGTGTCATGGCGTGTTAGCGTGTTGGCTGCAGTCTACAGTTGTGTCGTGTGCACATGACGGGTAGAGGGGCTGCCCCTCTCGCCGCCACAGCGGGCCAGGCCTGGGTGAAGGGGTCGCCTCTGCTGCCGCCCTGGGCCAAGGGAGACCCTGATGAGGGCGGCCGCGGGCTGGGCCCAGATGGAGGGGCTGCCTCCGCGTACTGAATTACCGTGTCGCGAAATGATGCGTGTCTAAACGGTGTGTCGCCAACATGAAAAGTTTAGAAAGCTCTGCTATAGAGAGAAGTCTAGAGTTGGGTTAACCTGTGTAATAATAAGAGTAGGCGCCGTAGCTAAAAGAAAAAAAGCCTCCACTCTTCACCGGAGAACATGCATGCATGCAGAGGCAGCCAAGTCTGTGACCAGTTCCTCTCTGCTCTGGGAAAGGAGGCCGGAGGGAAATTTAGGGTGGCCGTGCCTCATCCTCCCACCTCACTTCCACGGCTACAATCCTCGGCAAGCCGAAACCTGCATAGGTTTCAGCTGCACCCTATCACATTTCTAGGCTCTGTGTACAAATCCGTGAGGGATACCGGCCCTCCTGCCCGCCCCCCACCCGTCGCCTCTAGCTTACTTCCTTCGTTTTCCGCTCATCTTCAAAGAGGCCCCTGCTGTGATTCTGGCACTCCTTCACCGTGCACTCGCAGCAGATGCCCCGCTTCTCAGTCTTGCAGTAGAGCTCCAAGGGCCGGCTATGCCTTCGGCATTCCCTTCTTTGAACGGGGACGACCAGCTCTGCCCGGGGTGCCTGCGCCTCTCCTAGCCTGAGCAGCTCTACCAGGCAGTCCAGCTGAACTGTTTTGCTCAGTTCCGGCCTCTCCGGGAAGCTTTTCCGGCACTCGGGGCAAGAGTAGGCCTTCTGCCCTGTGACTCCTTGTTCTTCTTTGTTCCAGTGGCTGTTGATGCACTTCTCGCAGAAACTGTGCCCACAGGGTGTAGTCACAGGGGTGGTAAACATTTCTAAACAAATGCAGCATAATAGCTTCTCCTCCAGCTTCTGTGAGCCTCCAGATGCCATTTTGTCCAAAGCAAGAGCAACAACTGGGAAGAGAAAATGAAACTCAGCTCAGAAAGCCTGGCACTGTATTGACGTTCTCAAAGGAGAGGGCTGGGCATAAGTTCTGACTCACTGCCAACCGGCCTCTTAAAGAGACAAGCAGAGCAGACAGACTTGAGTACAACTCCTTTCCATAAATAAGGTATTGGGAGGAGGGGAGATGAGCTTTACGTTTCTTGCGCAGTTTCTCCCCAACCTAGTTTGAAAGGCATTTTTTAAAACTACATCATGAGCAGTTTTGGCAAAGGACACCGGCCTGATGATGATTGGTTTTCAGATGACTTTAAGGCTCATTGTGCAGTCTGCTTTGTCCTTTCTGCACCACACGATTTGGGATCAGCATCTCAGGACTTGTCTCATCTCAGTCAAAGGGGCCTGCGATCTGTGCTCCCAAAGGTTTTCTGGCAGTGGCCCTGTCTGGTTTGAAACTGTTTATTCCAGTAAGAATTACCAAATCCAGAATCTTTGATGCTGTGTAGTCTTGTTTACTATTTCCCAATAAGAGTTTTGTGATGCCCTTTTAAAAACTTTGTGGACTGAAATTCTTGAATTTGTATTTAAATTTTTCTTGAGAATTGCCTGGGATTTGTTTCCAAACTGCATATAGTAAGATCAATTAAATAAAATATATTGAAATAAAACAACCAAGAAACGCCACTTAACATCCTTTATGTTTTTGCTCAAGGCAGGGAATCTTTCACACGTTTTTAAAAAGATGTTAACTCTTCTCTCTGTGGTTACTGAATGCTTTGCTCTTTTGTGCTTTCTTCTGGGTAAACCTGCTATTCCATCTCATTCCAGCCATAACATGGGCTGTATTTCAATAATATTGTCTAGCTTTGTAATATTTCAGTAATATTGTCACAGACTGGCTGTGAAACAGCTTAGCACAACTTTCCAAAACGTTACTTGTCTCGTGAGGTAAGACTTGTTCAGGAGAGGCCACTCAGCCAGATGCTTCTGAAGAGCTCACAAGGAAGACAGGATTCCAACAGTTATTTGTTGGTAATCAGAAATACTTATATACATATAGAAAAACCTGTGAATTTGGGTAGCTGATTTTTTATTTTTATCTTGCTATTAAAACACAAGTGGCAGATCTATCAATCATGATTGCGTCTAACCTTTGTTAAAGGCTGTCTGGATTAGTACTCATCTCTCAATCTTGTGATAATAAGTTCTATAATTATGCATTACACTGATGTGCTCACCTTGAACCTAGTACTTTCATATTCCACTGGATGGTCCTGTATTTCAGTATTATAGCAAACATTCTTTATTCATATTCATTTTTCCAGCACTGTTCAAGATTTTTTGACAAATTTTTACTATGCTTCCCCATAGTAATTTTCTCAAACAGCCACTACTATCCCAAATCATTATGGGGAAAGTGCTCCATTTCCAGAAGAACCCTTTCTGAGTTATCTGCTTGGGATATTGTTATCATCTGCAAACCACTGTGCAGTGAACATGCAGCTGGAAGTGGTTAAAGTGCAAGTACTAGGGTGTGGGACAGCCAGGGTCAGGTTTCCTCTGTACCATGGAACTTACCAAGTCCTTTGTGAGCAGTCACTGAACTGCCTCCTAGGGCTCTTGTAATGAGAGAATGGGAAAGAACCATGTACACCACCTTAAGCTTACTGGAGGAAAGGCAGGATATAAATGTAACAAATAAAAGAAACTTTTACACACTTGGACTCAATTATATGAATATTAAACACACCAAGGCCAATATAAATCCAAGGATCTCTCTTCAGTTTCCTTTGGCACAATATTTCTGTAGTCTGCTATACCTTACAGGTTTCAAAATCCTACAAGCAGACAATACTACATTCTTCTACTTCATAATATTCATAGCCTATAAATGAACACCATGCTCGTAAGTATTTTTAAAAGGTACAGGGCCCTAGAGCTGGCCATTCTAAATAGGAACTATCAAACCTCATAAGGATACCTATTATGTGATATGATAAGAAAAAGCTTTGCAGTAACGACACAGACACAAATTCAAGTCTTTGCTGCTGGACTGTTGCATACACAAAAGCAGATGGTTGTATCATTCTTTTATTTTCTTTCTACATTCAGCATGAACTGTTTTGTTCCCTCAGATGATCCTATGCTCCCCAATGGTTTAAAAACAATTTCCTAACCACTGACACTGCATTGTGCAGCATAGGCTTTTGGCATTAAGTTATTCAAATTAACAATGAGAGTTCAAGTCAATGCCAACAGAAGACGTACATCCAGATTTTAAAAGTTTCATTTGGTGTCATCCTCTGGTACTGTTCAAACCATATAAACATACACTACCACTCAAGCCTGCTTAATTTCTGAAGTTGCAAGGCCAAAATTAGCCCCAGAAGATTCACATCTAACATTGCTCTCCTGTTGTTAAATGCAGATCTGCTTCCTATTGTGACAAAGTTAATGTTTATTCCCTCTTTTAAAATTAAAGACACACATCCCAGCATTTTGTCAGTGACCAAACAAGTTTGTAACATTTCATGTATCATCTGATCCAATTCTGATGACAGCACTTTGCTGATATGGTTCAACAGGTCACTAACAAAGCCATCTATATGTGTTGCCTGGAAAAATTCGGCTCTTGAGAGTGGGTCAGAATGTCAATTTCTCAACTGCCAAAGACCTGTTGGCACAGCTAGATTGCTTCTTCACTGTAAAGATGGTTATATTCATCACATCTCTGACAAGTCTTCTGACACACAAGTTAGAAGTTAGTTGCATCTTTCTTCTGAATGCTGAATAAGAAAGACTGATGATTTGAACTCAGTCAAACTGTGGCTCTGGCACTTCCACTGGCTGATCAGATGCATTGCAGGAAGGACTTCTTGTTACACCATCTGTCCAGGGACCTCTTGCAAAGTAGAGTGGCAAACACGTCAGTAAATTCCATAAGTAGGCTCATCACTGTCTCTGTACCTGTCCAAATACCTCAGAGGCTGACGGTGTGGAAACTTCTTCTGTGTGGGGTGATACTTGGGAGGCCGTACAAAGTCAAACACTGGTTCCTTCATGTCTACAAGAGGCAGACAAAATGTTATTTCAAAATTTGAAAATCTGGAAAGCACTAACCTTAAGCATTCTCCAACTCAGGCACCACTTATTTCTAATGGAAAGTGTAACTAATAGTCCTTTAACAGGACATTTGCCTGTCAACAATTTGTACTTATCTCTTGCTTTTCCTTTGCAGACACTTGTACAGAATGTAATCACCATTCTTAATTAGTTACAAAGAATTCCATCAGGACTTTCAGCTGCCTAAAAGCTGATGTTAGTCCACAACTACATTTTGCTAGTTTCCATCTGTTTTGGGTTAGTAAGCCAGAGAACCCTAGAAAAATCTGATCAAATGGCTCTGATAGCCTATCTATTAATGGCTGCAACATACAATCAGATGACCTCTAACCTGCAACAGTCACAGAACCTGGCCTGAACGCAGTCTTGGCCTGTGGTCAGCATGATAGTTCAAAAACAAAACAAAATAAAACAGCCAAAGCTCTGAAATGACAAGCGCTGAATACCTGAAATGCACAAACGAGTCTAAATTGTGTAAAATCTCTCATCTTAAATTTAGGATGCACATTAAAAGGATACATAATTAATAAAATTTAATCTATTTAATCTATTCAGGCACTTCCATTTCTAACCATAGGGGTTTATTGATAGATTTTACACAGAGGACCTACTTGTGGCCCAATACTTACTGAGTACATGATGGAAGACCTGTGTAACAGAATCATCCCAGCGACACTGGAAAAATGCCAGTCCTGCCGGTGTCATGTCACTTTGATGCTTCTTGTAGAAGTCAAATGTCTTGAAGGTTCTCATCTTGAGGCTGTGGCTGCAAAAATGAGAGGCAAAACAGAGGCAACAGATCCCCACTTTTATCACCTTTGGCTACTGTGACACCCTGTTCAAACCAGGCTCAAATTTATTCAATAAATAAAAAAAATCTGCAAAATTACACTTCTGCATTGCCAATGAAAACATGCCTCATCAGTTAAGTAGCAAATGATTTCCAAATTAATAGTAAAATTGTAACTCAGGCAGGTGAGGAGGAGGACTAGCATCTTAATTCAGCTAAAAATTAAGTAACCATTTCTTGTTCTGTTTTTGTTTGTTTGTCATGAAATAGCTCTGAAGTAATGTAGCTGCAGTAGAAATTCCAAGGAACGAGAGCGTTGTATTAATTTTACTTAATATCTGTCTTTCCCCAAATGGGATACAAGATGGTCGTATGGGCCTTGCCTTTGAAGTCAACTCTTCATACTACGCTAGGGAAAGATTAGCTACTCCAAACAATAGGAGAAGCAAGGAACACAGGCAGCTAATGCTTCTTCCTTTCAAATGAGAAGCTGCTCAGCCCACAGAGAGTATGACAGAGTCAGAAGCACAGTGCTGCTGAAGCAAAAGTCAGAAAACAAAATGAAGAGAAAGCAAAAAAAAAAATCAATCCTTCTAGACATTTCTATCTCTAAAGACTTCCACAGAACTCTTCTGAGCAGAGCTAGTTGCCACATGAGTAACATAACATGTTGTCCACCTCTGAGTAAGCACAGAAGGAGTAGTTAGAGAAATACTGGATGGTGTGTAATTCTACATGAATTAAATCTATTGCCTGTCGTAGTAATTTTATTACTTCTCAACATGCTATTTAGCATTAAGATTCAAAGCAGAGATGGGTATAAGAAGTAAGGGAAGCAAATGGCCCCTTTGACTGAGACAAAACAGCAATAGCAGACTTCTTTTCATGAAGTTATTTTGATGATAGGTAATAAAAAGTCTGAAAGGCAGCATATAAAATCAAACCAATTAATACAACATCCATTCGTGTCTAATTTCTGAATGAACAAGGTCAAGGTCAAACATGCACAACAGACGAGATTCCAGAAAGTAATCCCCAACCCACAAGGCTTCTGTACTTAAAATTGATTGAGGGACCACTTTTCTTTTTTTGGCTTTTTGTTGGGTTGTACGTTCCAAAAATCTTCCTGTACCATTATTTAATGTCTAAAATTCAGCAAATGCTAACTGTTCACAACTCCTCCTTAACAGACCAGCCACTGCCTGCTTTACTCAATGGAGATGGAAGCAGAAAGTAATTCCACTTTAACTGTACCAAGTGAAGAATTACCATGGTTTTGGCCGTACATCTTCAGTGAAATCAACTGCCCGGAGCTGCTTGAACAGGAGGAAGACATACCGATGGTATCCAGTTCCTTTGGCAGGGAATGCAGGGAAGTAATGGCAGATCTCCTCACCTGCCTCTATGTTGTTACCAGGAATGTTTGTCCTGTAGGCATAAAATAAAACTAAAAGCAACTTTGCCTGCAATTACATATCTGAATAGACACAAAATAAGTCACATTCTTTTAAAAAGAAATCTAGGATCCATTTATTTGTCTTTTGAGCAGTACAGGTTATCTGTAGAACTCTCCTCCAGCATCACATTTCATTTTTACTGAATAAAATATACATAGAATAATTACTGAATAACACATATAAGAAAAAAGCAACTACAAAGAAAAACTAAACACAAAACATACCACATTCCACCACACTCCTCCTGCCTATTAGCTAAACATAAAACAAAAACTAAAACAAAATAAAAAAGAAGAGAGATGATTTCCAACTACCTTTTCTGTAGATATATTTTAACCCTTAAAATCTACCTCTCTGCATCTTATCCATAGGTGACACTTCCTCTGCATATATAACTTAATTAAGAAAACAGCAGTCAAATCACATTCATTCTCTCCCCCCAAACAATAAGGGGCTTCCAATCTTACAAAAATCAAAATCTTAATCTTAAAAGAAACAGTTTGTTCATTTCCTGCCCCGCACCAAAAAAATCAATCAGGAAATTGCAATCATTCAAGGATGTGATCCCTCCAAATTCTTTTTCACATTCAAACATATAAATTTCTTGTTGTTATGTTCACTTCAAATTTTCTATCACCACGACCACCATATATTAGCCCTCTTTCCCTGTTAAGCTTGCTATTCACCTTCCAAATACTATATCTAATGTATCAGACTTTGCTCTCTCCCCATTTAATCAAAAACCATTTTCGTAAGAAAATTTCCTTTTGTCATGTTTAACATCTAATAATCAATAATAACCAATTGCCCATCTTCTCAAAAAACAAACAGAACCATCCTTTGAAATTATTCCCCAAATGTCATCCATTGTAAAGGCTGAACATGATGTGACCAGACCATAAGGAAACAATATTCCTCTCAGCTTTAGGTATTCTACTGCATTCTACACTATCCTCCTGAGTGAAACCACTCTCATTCAACACCTTTTGCCCCTTTCACAATTCTTCTGAAATCTCTTCTCTTACACAGAAGCCTTCAGTTCTATTCAGTCTTTCTGTGGAAGCACTCTTTACTTTAATGCTGGTTGCTTTCATCTCAAAGAATTCCTCTAAGTTCCTTTCTGGCTTCCAGTTCTCTTCTTCTACTCCTCTGTCCAAGGGCTCATAGCAATCCCACACATTCTCTTTCTCCAAAGCTATTGTTGCAGATCGACCTTCTGTCTTTTCCAAATTCTCCTCCTTTTGGCTGGTATAATTTTCAAAATTCACTTCAATGCCTTTCAACTCCACATCCACTTTTTCCATCTCTGGTTTATAACTTATCTCAACAATTTCATTTCTTTAAACATCTCCTGCCAAGTTATTTGAACAACAGGGTCTTCTTCCAAAACCGCATCCTTGTCTTTAGACATGAGTATCTTCACTTTTTGCAGAAAAAAAATCCTGCAATTTTCCCGATGTCCACTAGATGGTAGCAGATGGTAGCAATTTGCAACACAGTTTGGTTTAACCATTCCAAGTTTTCACAGCAATCCAATCACATCTGCTGGCCTTTCCTGTTATCTCTCATTCCAAAATGACTCCCTCCATTATCTCATAGTAAGTAAAACAAGTCTTTATTCTCAATAGTTATATACTTTGTCTTTCCTTTCCTCTTTAAATATAATTGCTATCCCTTGTACCAATTTGGTAGTTCTAATAGAAGTTATACAGACTTTCTGAATTTAAAATACATTTATTTCCTCTTTCCCCTTCTCTGACATACTCAATCTTGTTAAATAGATTCAGGAAGCTTCCTGAGGTTCTCAGTCATTACTGCAGAAATGGCAACTTCTTCAGTTAACTGAAAGCTTTAAAACAAAAATTTTTAAGAAACGGGATGGGTGCACTTACAGTCTATTTAAATACGGCTCAGCATCCAGCAGTCGGGCAAGCTGTTCTGTCAACCTCACTGCTCTACCTATGTTGACTGTCACTGCTCACTGTCTCCTCATGAAGAGCAAACTTCTGGGGCTGTTATGACTGATCTCCTTGTTTTCTCCTTGTCCAGGGAGAAATTTTGGCTGTAAGGGTTTCTTCCTTGGCTAGCAATTGCTGCCAGAGCTGTTTCCTAGAGCAGAATGCTCTTAGAACTCCTGTGCTCTATCATCACCTAAAGTTGAACCAATGGGCCTCACTATAAGTGAAATTCCCCACACTCAAATAGAAGTGGCTTGCTAAATAAACACATGACCTTAAATAAGTCACTTTCAAACTATTTCATGGAACCCTGGGGTCCCTCAATGAGAAGAGCAATTGATCCATGATGGATAAATTTCCCTTAAAGAAAGGAGTGGCTGTTATCACTTCACCTCCTTCATTTTGCAAGGACACAGCTAGTCAGAAGAAGAAGCAGCAAAACAACATCCAGCATTACTGCTCCTTTTAGGAGGCTTGGATCACAAGTGGTCACAAGACTGAATTTGTTGCCTAGAGACCATGAAAGGTTGCTCGACAGTAGGGTGGTAGCTGAATAGTGAAATTCAGTTTGAAATGTATCTGAAGTTTGAACCTGTTGGTAATGGAAAGACTGACTAGCAAGCAATACTCACACCAACCAGTGTACGTATTCCATATCGGCATCACGCAGGTGCCCATCTGTGGATAACAAACAATATATACAGAGAATCACTTAAGAGCCTGTATTTCTATATAGCATAATTATGTAGCTCTTCCCTCTTGTATACCTTCTGGGACACAAGTGGAACTTTCCTTGTCTGCAGTTTGCTTTAAAACAGTGATGAGGAAAATGTGGCCCCTGGCCACTGTTCATGTCCTCAGAATCCCCTCACCAGTAATATTAAGCCCAATGAAACCTGCAACATTTTAAAAACATTTGATGCAATTTTCAGACTAAAACAACCTACAAAGGAGCAAGCACTTTCAAAATACTTTATTTTCCTCCTATTTCCTCTCCAAAATGGCAACAGGAAGCAAAGCAACATATTTCCATCACCATTTGGGAAGGAAATGGAGAGAAATGTTGATATTTTGGTACAGTTGGGCAGGGCTATGGCTTGTGGGGAAGAGTTCCCCACCTTTACTTTGAAAGCTCTAGGTTTACCAATGCTCCCCCCCCTTTTTTTGGTCATACCACTACGGCATAATTTCACTGTGGCTTTAAAGGAATCCCTTTGTGATAACAATCCTTCTAGTGACAATTTATCTCTGGAACCACCTCCCAAGTTATAGAGTGAAAGAAAAATCCACAAGGGAACTCATCCTCATTCTGATTCAACATGCAACATTTGCATCTCCCACACCTTGTCAACAGAACCATCGCAGGCACATCAGAGGTTTTAAGACCACAGGATACTATAGTAATAACAACGTGACAAACATCTGGAACCATACGCTTGTTTGCTTTTAAGCTGGGATAGACACACATGGGGGGCTTTGAGGGCCATCTTTGGCTCTTTGCAACCCCATGCAGGCTGCAGTGGTGCCATTTTCAGACACTAGGAGAAGCAGTCCAGCCCCTTCCAGTCAGTTCTGGGACCTATATTGGAGTGCCCCTGGAATAGCATTTGCTGGAAGCATTTTCCAGCTGAATATATAGCTTTGGGAGGGATTTTAAAAGGGAAGTCTGTGGAGGTGCAGCGGTCGAATAATTCTCCCCCCTGCTTCAAGCAATAGCAGCTGATTTCAGAATCTTTCGTCAAAAGTCTGTACTTCTGCATCACAAAAGCAGAAATGATTAATGCCAAGTTAACCAAGACCTACCAACTATGCAGCTTCCCACAAAGACTGACTTAACATTAACTGCTCTAGAGAACTGAAACTTAGTTATATTTGCCAAGAAAAAAATCCAGCTTCCCTATAGGCTTTCACAAAGTTTCTGAAGTGTCTAAGGAGCTTATGTTTAAAATTGTATGTTATCTCAGGAAAAAAACAGAAAAAATATTTTATTTCGATGACCTGGTCTAGGGCAAAGCAACATACTAAGGAAGCATCTTCAGAAGATGATGCACTTACCTAGATTAGAAAGCAATAGGGTCCACAGAGATCCTTCCTCAGCTTCAAATGAGACCTTGGGACAATTAAGAGTCTAAGCAGAAAAATAAAGCAGTGACAGCAAGGAAGATTTTAGTCTACAGATCTCAACTTTACTAGTTGACATTTCTCCTGGTTACTTTTCTGCCAACCTACTTCCACTTCAAAAGTGCAAAAGACAATTCACATTGGTTCTTGTGGGTTTTTCAGGCGTTGAGACCGTGTTCTGGTTGCATTTTCTCCTGACATTTCGCCTGCATCTGTGGCTGGCATCTTCAGAGGAATGCCAGCCACAGATGCAGGCAAAACGTCAGGAGAAAATACAACCAGAACACAGTCTCAAAGCCCGAAAAACCCACAAGAACCAATGGATTCTGGCCGTGAAAGCCTTTGACTCTACAATTCACATTACTCCTCCCAGAAGCTGGTATGCCTTTATATTAACCTATCATTCTAGAGAGTGGTGAAGGAAGTGCTTTAATTTCTCAGCATTTTTTAAAAAGATTGGGAGAAGTGGGCTTCAGGATTTCAAAGCTGCTTTCCATCATGGTGGGGATGAGTAGTTGCACAGGCAGAGCATGACAATGCAGGATTCCAACTACAGAGTGTACATCATAGTTAAAATTGTGTAGTATTCTTTGGCACTATTGAACTTTGAAGAAATCAGTCAGTTTGTGAAATGCTTGAGACTCATTTTCCTCCCTCAAAACAATTATTAGAGTGGCCACAGCTTTCACATTTTGTAACATACCTCTGTGGGTGTAACTATATTCCCATGATAAACTGGCATAACGTATTCCTCATTTTGGTCGTATTCTACTCTTAGAAGAACTCGGGGAACAAATCTGGCATCATCAAACAAATCCCGATACAGTCCATAGTGTTCTGCTATTCGTTGTCTGTGATATGGGCCACTGGTTCTCTCCCATTCAGCTTTGACATCATCAAGTGGAATCAACACTGCAAGCAGAAACACAACACTGAGGAAAACTAGGCAAATAAGCTCTAGTGAATACGGGGGGGGGGGACCCAATGTGGCCGGAGGTGTCCAACATACGTTTCCTAAGACGGGATGCTCTTTCCAGTTCTGGATTTTTAAGGTTTTGTGCCCTTATTACTTTTCTCTCTTTAAGCTTTTTTCTCCATGATGGCAGGCAATAAGGTAGACCAATATTTATCTTTGCCTCGTCATCTAGGATTGAAAAAGAGAAGAGGTGGGGAGAAAGAGAGTGGGGGAAAAATACACAAAATAAATCTCACAATGTGTCTTCTACCCACAGTTGAGCTATAGAACAAATGAAAAATGCTTCAGAAGCTGGATATGCCAATGCCTTGCCTTACACTAGTGGTAAGGAATGCAAACCACTCAGTGTAGTAAATTCAGCCCTAATCCAGATCCTTTGATTTGTAAGGAATCCAAGTGTATGCATGTGTAGACCTGCATGCACCTGCTTTAAAATTAATAACAAATACATCACAGAGGCTGTCAGCTTCTAGTCACTTAGTGTGTGTGTGTGGTTTTTGTTTTTTTTACAAACAAGGGCTGTTCTGTTTCTCTTTTTCAAGTTTAATACATGCACCCTTTTTCCTACATGCAGCCCTTCATCTGAGTAAAGGTTATTAATGAAAATCAGTCTTATGGCCTATTCCTGTACGCATTTATAAGAGATAGGTTCCACTTCATTTCGCAAGTCTTGTTCTTGAATAAGTAAACACAGAATTACGTTTTCTACATAAAAAGAAGATACTGGCATACAGGAATGGCAAAAATAGAACAGGACCAGATATTTGAGTCTGGGTCTTGGCTCAGTACCTTGTTGTGGAGTGATGTGTTTCTTATAAGTTGACCACCAATGGGGCTTCTTACTTTCTTTTTCAGCCACCTTGAAATAACGAGTGAAGATGCGGTACTTTTCTAGTGCTTCCAAATTACTCACATCAATATCTTCGTTAGGCATTGGTCCCAGTGGCACCCCTACTTTGTGGAGAACAACTGAAGACAAAAATTGTTTTCTAAACATGTATGTCTTACTGTCAGCACAGTTGAACCTTTTCCAGTCAAATGAAGTTATCCCAGGAATAGCAGCAGAAAAAAGGAGATACTGATAATACATAGCTGATGCCAAAATGGTAGTGATATTAAATTTAAGATATGTTTTAATTTTAAACACTTATATCAGTACAAGCCATGACAGATTTCTATTTTGTACTGCATAACAAGAAAAATGGTGACTGTGTACAATCAGTTCTTTCTGGTATTTTCATATATTACAAGCGTACAAAAGCTTTTTCCAAGACCAGTTTGCTTCTTTGTCTTAAGTCAGCAGATGATCGCTGTCTCTGAAATCAAATGTTTTAAAGCTATGTGTACTCTGAGCCTGTGAAGTCAAGAACTTGCTACAGCCTGGTATAATGGAAGCTGAGCCCAAAGTACCCGAGCTTCAAAGCAGTATTAACAGAGAATAATTCTAATTTTGTTACTGAGATCTTCCAAGAAACAGCACAGTTTCAGAACTAGAATGATGAAATCATACATACTGAAAATAAACAATGACTTGTGTTTTAACAAAATGCAGGGCATCCGACTGCTGCCTCTGCAGTCAAAGTAGGTAAGCGTCATTCCTCCTTTTATGAACTGGTTCGAAGGACAGAAGTGATGAAGCTAATTAGTGCAGATTATGGTTATAACCTTTATAGTAACATTTCCTTGGCATCTCAAAAGACTTCTCACAGATGAAAGCGACAGCCCAGCGAAAACAACCCACTGGAATGAGAAGCAACAAGCGCTTATCCCAAACAGAGACAAGGGAGGAAAGCTAGAAACACTTATTGTTGGGTTCCTAAGACACCGAGCTGAGAAGGAATTTTAAGTATTTCAGGATCCCCAGCAGCAGGCAGGCTGCCGAGGAAAACAAAAGTCCGGTTTTCCGCAACCCTCTGCTGTAGTAAGAAAGAAGCCACCACTCACCCGTAGTACTAAAGCTCCGTCCCATTCGCAGACTTTGCAGGACCGCCCTCAGCGCGGGCGCCGCCATTTTCGCCGTCCCTGAGCCCCTCCGCCTGGAAGGTCCCCTGGTCAAGGCCAGACGCGCCGACTTGGCGCAATGTGGGTGACGTCACGCAGCCGAGGTTGTTCTCGCGAATGCCTGTCCAACAGTGAAAAAAAAAGGCCAAAAAAAAGAGCCTGTTAATAACTCCAGGTTTTAGAAACCATAAGGGCTTCTGTAGCATATTATCAGCAATATAGATATATATGTGTGTGTATACGTATATATGTACCGTCTGTGTCTATGTCTATGAATTAATTAAATGGCAAAAGCTTTCGTGGAGTACACTTTATGAAACGATCAGAACTCTATGTGATACTCCAGGTTCATGCCGTAATAAATGCTAGTCGTTCCAACCCTCAAAGAAGTTTTCTTTCTTTCAGAGGAAACTTTTCCACACTACACTGTTATAGTGCTATTATTCCACTTTCAGCCTCCTGTGGAATTCTGGGGTTTGTAGTTTCCTGAGGCCAAAGAGCCCTCTGGCTGAGAATCCTTTGAGGCTCCTCCCTCAGCTGCAAACCCCAGGATTTCACAGGAGGTTGAAAGTGGAATAATAGCACTAAAAGAATGTAGTGCGGAAATGGTCTAATGTAGTTCCCACATTGGCAGTGATTTATTTATTTTTTTCCCAAAGCATAGGGATGGCAAATAAATAAATTGGGGAAAATGGCGTTAGTACACGGCTGCAAGCTTGTGATTATCGGCTGAGCCTTGAAAGCAGAAATTTGTTAAAAGGTTTTTAAAAAGTCTATTAGGGGCATCCCATTATTGCCCTGGATGAACCCTGTCCTGCACTGAGGTTTCCATTTGTGACGATCAGAGGCCAGTCCTATGTGTGCTTAATACTGTTCACTGGCACTTATACTTGCTGCGGTTAGTGTATTTACTGTTTTCGGGTAAGAAGTAATAAAATAATAACACCACCAATATTAAGAGACGAGTAAGCGTAGGTATGAGGAGGATGCCCATCATCTTGTGTATTTCTATAAGGATTGCAATATGGTATATCAAACACAGTTCCATGTTGTCTATTCAGAAGTATTACTCGCAAAACCACCTCTGAGTATTTCTTGCCCAAGAAACGCTATGACAGGTGACTTGGAAAGCACACCCGTGCAGGTATATTCAGGGGCAGCCGTGTTGTGTTGGCTGCGCAGCAAAATACAAGAAAATTCAAAATCCACAAAATGCTGGTACCTTTCTTGAGCTAACTAAACAGCACTAAATACATCATGCAAGCTTTTGAAGCTTCACTGGCTTCTTCATCAGGCAAAGACATTAAAAATCATACAACAGAAGAAAAACAACAATGTTAGAGTCCCAGGCCTGTATTTTATCTCATGTTACATCTGTTGCAAGTTTAGATGGTGGACAGGGATATATATATATATATAGATAGATATAGATATATAGATATAGATATAGATATAGAGATATAGAGATATATAGATATATGCATGCATGCATGCATGCATGCATGCAGGCATCTCCCTTCTTGGTTATGTGAAGACCGGGACAAAGGGCAGTAAAAGATAAGCCATGACATTTCAGATCCATTAGTAGCAGCAAAGTAACATGGCTGAGTACTGCAACCTAAATAAGAAGAAAAGGAGGCAATTCAATTTGGAAAAGCCAATGGCGGAAACAAGAAAATTCTGTACTGACAGGTCCTTTTAGCTGCTGGACAACCGTCTCTTTGTTTGAGTGCAAACAATTTATTTTATTTATTTTTTTAAAAAATTCCTGCACATACTTCCAACTGTAGGAGGTGGTGAAGAGGATTTGTTTGGTTAAAATAAAGCCCTTCAGCAGGGGTTCCAGGACAGTTTTCAAAAAATAAGTTAAAATATAATAAATAATGACTTTTTTTTAATCATTCAAATATATTATAAACTCTGAAAGCATAAAAACATATTTCCTTACTACCAGAAGGATAACCTCTAGGTAGGCCTCTTTGAGTTGGAAATTCCGTAATATTGAGTCAGTTTTCTGTCTGGTTGCCTCACTTTACCTCAAATGACAGGAATGCTTGGAGAACCTCCAGAAACTATCTCGATACCAATTCAGCTGTCTGGAAACAAGACATTCTTAAGGTATTCGGATTCTAAACCATTGAGGGCTTTGAAGAGAAGCATCAGTGCTTGTGAACCGTGCTCAAAAAAGGCCTGGGAGCCAGTGAAGTTTTTTCCATACTGGCAAGATGGGCTCCAAGCAACCAGTCCCAGTATGCAGGTGACGTTTCTGAAGTTTGCAGAGGGAACCTAAAATAGTCAATCTAGAATGTTACAAACCATTAATTTCTGGGGTTAATCTGTTGCCATGAAGGAAAGGCCACAGTTGGTACACCAAGCTAAACTGTCAAAAGGCTTGCCATCCCAAAAAGACTATTTGTTGCTTGAGTGACCAAGCTGGATCTAGGAATATCTTTGCACTGCAAACTATCCAGTTTTATCATTCCCATTTTGCAGAAGTGTGTGGAGAGGAACACTGAGAAATACAGCAGTAGTGGAGAGAAGGGTTGAGGCAGAAAACTGATTATAATACCCTATGATACACGCCAGTGTTGTTGTTATCTTCACGCTATATGCTGGGAGGGTGCAAGTGAGAGTGGTTTACAACTCTGTATTGTAGTCTAGTGGTACCTCTGTTTTGCAGGTGGCAGGAAGGGATGACACCAAGGGATATTGGCTTATGACAATCTGCAGTGTAGTCTTCTGTTGCCATCTCCATATGACAGGGGAGAGCCTGAGGAGGCCATCAGTGATTTAATCTTCTAATGCAACCTGGTGTTATTATTTCAATATCACAGGATAGGGCAGTGTGGAAACTGAGAGAATGGCTAAGATGGTAGCTTCACTACATTAATGTTACTTATAATAGGAATTACTAAATTCTGATCAGCTTGGTTAATGATGTTGTGAAAAGCTGAAAGGGTTAAGGCTTTAGAATTGCATTCGCTTTAATAGAAAATAGAAGAAAATAGCAGATGCACTCTTATCTTATCAGGAGCCTTAGGTATGCGCAGCCTATGTGAGACATGTATGTGCCTAACTGTGAGACATTTGAGGGAGTTAGGTACTCCCTTGGCTGGGGCATCCATCACTTTGAAAGCTGGAATCCAAGGTCTCTGTAACCTGTCTGTAACCGGTCAACTGTTGATATGTAATGACTTCTCGTACTTGTTTACTAGAGAGTATAAAAGTATGCTGATACCTGAGCTCTGGGTCTCAGACTTTGGAAACCATTCCGCTGGGACCCTGCGCAGTAAAATAAACTTGTTCTGCTTCCTACTCTGTTTGGTCTTCGTTCCCTGGTGATCTACTACATTTTCTGGTGCGTTGGCCGGGAAAGAAGGGGCCTTTTTGCCCACTTTGGCGGACGCCAGGTCGCCGGGGCTGTCGCCTCTTCCCGACACGACCCAGGGCGCCCCTGACTTTCTTTTGTCAGAAGGATCGACTCGGAGTGAGGCGGCAGCTCTGGCGACGGTGCTCTCCAGCCAAGGGACCCGGAGGCAGAGAAGAAAGCAGAATCCTCCCACAACTATTGGTGAGTCACCTCCCCGCAAACTCGGGGGGAAGAGGGGCCTGATCAACCCCTTTCAGCTTTGCCCTAGTACCCCACTGCTGTGTGGGTGAAGCCGCAAAGCTTGTTGGTCGGTTGTGGTACAGGAAGTGGGAGGTAGTTTGTTTGTGTGAATGTGTGGAAGGAGGCGTGCAAGGTGTCGCATTTCTCATTGCAGACCGTTGATCGTCCGGCTGCGTGAGTCGGCACGTATCGATTGCTGTCTATCCCCCTTTGTGTGGATCCGTGGGACCCCTTACCCACGGGTCAACTCCCCTTTCCCTTCTGTGTGTTGTCTGCTTTGGGAGGAAATGGGAGGGAGGCAGCAGCTAACAGACGCTGCTTCAACGTATGCTGGAAAACTTCAAGAAAGGGTTAACTAGACAAGCACTTTTCAGCAGATTCTCACCTGGTTTTAGGTAACAGACAAACACTGCTTTAATGCTTCAATGTATGTAGGAAAAAATTCCAAGGTTTGTGTGTAAGCAAAGCAGCATTTAGCTGGTTTCTGGTTTCGCTCTCTGCTTTCTTTTTTTCCCGGTTCCTCTCCCTGCCCAGAGCCGCCTTATCTCCCCCCTTGCAGCCCCTCCTCCTCCTCAGGCTCTAAGATTCAGATTTAACCCTTGAAGGACCAACTCCCTAGCATTCAGTTCAATATCCAATACGGGCTGATGTTGGAAAGAAAAAAAAAAGAGGTAAAGATGAAAATTGCTGTTTTCAATGGACTAGCAAGCCCATTTAAGCCACGAGGCTTGGCTATAACAGGAATTAAGTCAGTATACTGGATGTCTGGATGGGGCGAGAAGCAGCCCCACAAAGAGCCCTTCAAAGGTATTGAAAAGGCACATCTGAGGAAGCATTAAATTATTAAAAGGCAGAAAATGCAAGATTAGGATCTTCCTACCTGGGCACATGCATGTCTCCTCAAAAGCAAGTTTGATTTATTTGGCACATGTGTCTCCAAGTAAACCCCTCCCTGCTGGAGGGAGAAATAGAAAGAAAGAAAGAATCTTGAAAGCCTGTTTTAGACAAACAATGCAGTCCCCCCCCCCCTTCCTTGCTTGGGACAGAGGGACTGAATTTAACCCTTAACTCTTCAACTTGGATGATTGCAGTGAATTACACCTGGGAAAAGCTATGATAAGCAGGCAGAAGCTTGAATCCAAGACAGGTTGTTAAAGTAGCACCCAGCTCCATGCTGAAGGCTCCTTTAAAAATCAAGTAACACCTGAAAAATTCATTTTAGCATAAAGGGAGCAACTCATTTCGGCCTTCCTTGGCTGTCTTGCTGCCCCTAAGAGTAAAGGGGATCATGGCTTCTGGCAGCCCTCTCCTGCCTCCCTGTTCTACCTGCCTCCACCCATTTCTCTGTTTGGGAGGGTGCATTTTATAAGAAGAACATGGATAACCCGAAGAAACAGCCCTTAAAGGATTCTGGTCAGTTAATACTGAGTAGAGAAGAGAAGGTGCCTCTGGCCCCCCTTATGTGTAAAGAGACATAATACAACTACAAAAGGATATTGTGTAACATTTGGAAAAAGGGGGAACCAGAGATACCCCTTCTGAGAAGCAGCCAGCAGCGGAGACTACCAGAGACAGCGACAGCGGTAGGAGCAGCAGACGAGATGGGGCTATAGATGGGTGAGGCGAAGGGGGGACAGGCAGCAGGGTTCCCCCCTCCTTGATGACAGCAAGCCGCTCAAAACCCCGCAAAGCCACAGGCCCCAGCATGAGGGAGCTGCTAACCGAGATGGCAGACAAGTGTGATAGAAAAGAAGCGAGAAGGAGGCTGCAAACGGATGCATAAGTTGTTAGCAGCAGCATTAACAGGAGAGTGGGAGATGCTGGAAGAGAAAGTCTAAACAGCAGCTGCAGCGGAAACTGCAGGCTGAGCAGGTGAAGGAGAAGCGAGCCAGGACGACTGGCCACAGGAAAGGCTGGCAAGGCAGCGCTGGAGATCCAGCTGCAAAGACCCCACCAATGAGCCCCATGTGGAGGTCTCTGGTCTCCAAGAAGAGGCAGCCAGAGTCCAGGAGCTGGAGGAATTCCGCTTGAGGAACGACTCTCGCAGCGAAGAGCTGAGAGACCTGCAAAAGGCTGTTAACATGATGAAAAGGGAACTGGCTTCTGTGAAGGCACTGAAGGAGAGAGAAGCAGAGCTGAGAGGATTGGTTCAGCCGAGACTTCACTGCAGACCAGTTTGGTTGGGAAACCTGACTGTATTGGCTCTGCAAGCCAAGGTGCCTGTGGCTGGCTGTCAGGTGAAGACTGAGGAGAAAGTTTTGTCCATCTTCCCACAGACAGAGATGGGCAGGGGCTTGGAGCTGTGACATCCTGGAAGGAGAAGTTGGCAGCAGGAGCCTGGAGAACACAAGGAAAAGCAGAGTCCTAGGTGCAAGGCAGTCCAGATTGCGAGGGGCCTATCAGTTCCCGATAGAGCGGCAACTGGTAAGAGTCTCTGGCCCAGCTACAGGAGAAGCTGGCCCAGCCCCAGCAGGTCAAGGAGGGGGTGATGGAGCACCTCTGAGCTGGGAGGGGGAGGCGATAGAGCACCTCTCCAGACTGGGTCTGGAAGTGGAATTGTGGCTGAAGGACTCTCTGATTGAGAAGGTGAAGAAAAAAAAAGGAGTGGCTGAGCTGAAGGCTGTGGGACAGCCAGGAGAAGCAGTCCCAAAAGCACACACTATATAGGCCCAAACAACAGACCTGCATTTGTTCACAAGATCATCAAAGATTGAACTACTGCTCTAGGAATCACCTGGAAGCTACACTGTGCATATAGACCCCAAAGTTCTGGGAAGGTGGAGAGAATGAATAGAACACTGAAGACTCAGCTTGCAAAGTTGTGTCAAGAAACTAAGCCCGAATGGTTGGATGTGCTCCCAATAGCACTCCTGAGAATAAGATGCACCCCTCATCGGACATCTGGGCTGACTCCATTTGAGATGTTATATGGAAGACCCCCGGCCATCTTAAAGGATTGAGAGGGGATATTCGAGAGCTGGGAAATCTGACCCTCCAAGAAGAGGTGCAAGCACTTAGGAAAAGCTCTAGAGAAGGTCAACGCCCATGCCTTGGAGGTTAGGTGGGTTCCTCTCCTCACAAAGACACATTCCTTCCAACCTGGGGATGAAGTGTAGGTTAAGGATTGGAGAGAAGATCCTCTATTACCAGGATGGAGAGGACCTTACCAGGTGCTGTTAGTTACCCCAACTGCAGTGAAGGTAGCAGGGCTGAAACCTTGGATACATTACACTAGGGTAAAGAGGGCATTTACTGATTGGACTGTAATTTCATCACAAGAAAACCCTCTGAAACTGAAATTGTCTAGACGAAAAGGGGGGAGAGAAGATTCAGACTAGACTCTGCTGTGGTCATACCAGGGAATTGGCCACTCTACGCACAGTCAGATCTGCAACAGGTGAATGAAAAATCTAGGCTAGACCCTACTGCTGCCACATGTCTGGAGGCTGGTAGCTCTACGTACGGTCAGACCTAGCAACTGCAGAGGAAGAAGATTGGGACTGGGCCCTGTCATAGTCACTCCGGAGGCTGACTATTCTACGCACGGCCAGATCCCCTATGGAGGATGATGATGAGCAATGAGTGTTAGTGAAATAGTAACAATAGTAGTGTGTGTACTTTTTGGAATTTTAGCTCTGGTGTATTTTCTGTACATGTATAGAAGGTACTGGTGTGGGATAAGTAGGTTTGGATAGGAGTGTGGGGCATGATGTGTGAAGTAATTGAGGCTAACTGGTTTAAGCAGCATGCTGCACACATGTTCCAACAACATGGACCCAATGTTACTCTGATCTGTGAACACCCACAGACAGTAGCAGATTTTGGCTTTATGCCCTCCCTCATTAATGAACCAGGAGTGGTTGTAGGAGCCCTGCAGTCGGCGTTAATGGGAAGTCCCAACATGTTTGCTAAAGTGGATGGAAACCTAAACAGAACCCGGTTTAGGCGACTGAAGTTCTATACCTATTCCCCTGGAATGTGTTTTTGTTGTCATCATAGTGGAAGCTGGAATTCTAAGTGGAAAGGGTACGTACAACACACCTCATTTTATAATAGATTGGGAAATTATTCAACATGCAATGACAGATTCTATTTGTACGGCTCATACAATAGTTCCTATAAATTCAAGACAGACTTAAATGAAACTAGCTTTAAGGATTTGACCCAGAATATCCTATGTTCACTCCTAATTTTACAGGGTCAGGCAGTATATGCTCTGGATTGATGGCTAGAGATCCGAACTTATGGTTTTACTTTAATGGCTGGGCCACCAATTACCACCCAGGGGTTTACCAATGTGTGGGAACTGGGTATATGACTCTGGCTGTTCAAGTTTTCCAACACGAGCAGACAAACCGGGGTGGAAGAAAGAAGCGGCACCTAGTGGGACCATTAGGTAATCAGTGTGAGGATCTGGTCATCATAGGGCCGCAGTTATCTAAAAGTGAAGGTAGCAGAGTAGCTGGAGGGTCAATCACAGGACTCCTCACTTTGGGATCCTATCCCGGAATTGTGGCTCAAGAAAATCGTAGGAGCATAATAGGATTGACCTGTAGATTGGAAAAAACCATAAATGCAACCGGGAGACTGGTACAGGCCCTCCAGCGGGAAATTGAAGAGCTCAATCAGTTACTGTTACAACATTGGATGGCCCTGGATTACCTGTTAGCAAGGAAAGGGGGGTTCTGCAATATAGTCAAAGGAGGATGTAAAGTTGCCCTCCATGATCTCAATAAGACTATAGAAGATGAAATACAACACTTACAAGGGACAATCCAAAATAATGACAGCGGCATTAGCAGCCCGTGGGACTGGCTGACTTCTTGGTTGCCAGATCTGAGCTGGCTGAAAACTCTGTTTCTAGGTGTTGTACTTTTGTTGGTGGGAGGATTTTTAATAATGGTATGTATTTCTTGTGCTATGAAATGCGTACACGCTTCTCTCTCAAGCCATGGAAGGCAAGGCAGCCCGTTATGCTGTTATGGCCCAAAAGCGAGCTTAAGCAATATATGCTTCAAATTGCTATGAATTTGGCATAAAGGGGGGAATGAAAGGGTTAAGGCTTTAGAATTGCATTCGCTTTAATAGAAAATAGAAGAAAATAGCAGATGCACTCTTATCTTATCAGGAGCCTTAGGTATGCGCAGCCTATGTGAGACATGTATGTGCCTAACTGTGAGACATTTGAGGGAGTTAGGTACTCCCTTGGCTGGGGCATCCATCACTTTGAAAGCTGGAATCCAAGGTCTCTGTAACCTGTCTGTAACCGGTCAACTGTTGATATGTAATGACTTCTCGTACTTGTTTACTAGAGAGTATAAAAGTATGCTGATACCTGAGCTCTGGGTCTCAGACTTTGGAAACCATTCCGCTGGGACCCTGCGCAGTAAAATAAACTTGTTCTGCTTCCTACTCTGTTTGGTCTTCGTTCCCTGGTGATCTACTACAAGCATTTTGTGTATGTTTCCATGACACTGAAAACAAAGTTGCAGATGATTTTGCTCCAAATACAGGAAGCTTCTGCATTTTGATGTACCATTATCTGATGACTCACTTTTTTATGCTTCCAAATTAAGGGCACGTTCCATTAATTCAACAGGGGTTCTGCTCTTGCATCAGTTTTTCTTGCCTATGGAGGCTTGCTTGAGACCGTTCGTGCATGTGCACTGCTTGCCAAGTGAGCTGAGAGGAGAGAAAAAGGCACTAAGCCAGCTAAGAGACTTTGCAAGCAGCCTGCACATGGTTGGTCCTGTGTCAGCCTCCATAAGTCTTTCATGCTCGCTACAGTATAGTACATAGGTTCTGCTTTTCAACTAATTCTGTTTTCTGACAGTGTTCTGGTCCTTAACCTGTCAGATAACTGGGGAAGCCTGTACATGTAGCTTAATGTTGTGACTGCAGTTCACCACCAAAGGGCAATATTGCAGCAAGAATGGATTCAGAATGATGTTTTTTTGTCCATGAAGCTGGAAAAAAAACATTATAAAGCAGGCTGCTCTATTGGGTTGTTTGACACAGAAAGTCAAAACCCATGTTTCTCAGGTTAAAAATGGAACAAATATAAGTGAAGCTGGTGTCATTTGACTGAGACTCAGATCTCAACCATTAATTCACAAAGTAGCCTTAGTGAAGCTGCAGAACTCCACAACCATAGGGCAGCCATCAATACCAGAAGAGAACAATTAGCTGATGTTTTTAGTTTTCAAACCATTTCCCGTGTAATATTCTCAGGGATTCTGAATTAAAGATGACACGCTGAAGGCTAAATAAGATGTGTCTTTTTCTTTGGTACCATACTGTCCAGCATTTCACAAATGAAAAATGAGACATGTATAGCCAAGCAACAAAAGTGTGGCCAAGATGGCAAAAGATATTAGTGAGAAAGAACGCACAAGCCAGAGAGGCTGTAGCAGTTTGCTTTTGTCTGAGTTTTCTAGGAAGGGACAGATTTTGCCCCCTTGTCTCCCCTCACAGCTTAATTGAGTACAAACTACTTTTGGACTTTGAACTCAGTTTGAAGTCAATGGAAGTAACCCAAGGACAAAGAGGGAAAGTGTAAAGAGGAGAAAGTGGGATGACAGAGGATTAATTGGGACTGTCCCTGCCAATCCATATTTAAGCGGAAGGTTAAATATGGATTGGGACCATCATTCTTGAGGATGATCTTGGAGATGTACCTGTCTTTCCCCTCATTTATTAATGGCAGCTGAAGGAGTGTGAAGGATAATTTAGACAGAGGGACAGGAAATCTCTTCCAGCAATGAGGCAACAATTCAAGTTCTTTTAAACCCCTCCCTCAAAAAAAAAAAAAAGTGACAAGAGATCACATCAGTAGATCAGCATCTGTTCTGGCTCTCAGCTTGACAATAAGGCTCGTATTGTTGCTATAAAGTTACTCAGATAATGTGTACTGAATACTCTATACACTATTACTACTTCTTAGTGGATTGTCACTAAGTGTGAGTTAGTATGTCTTCAAGCACAGCTGCATAATCTCAAGCAACAAGTGGATTCTTGCAACAAGATATTGTATAGAGTACTAGCAGTTCAGTATTCTGTCCCCTCCATTTCACTCCAACCTCCAAGTCATAATTTCATAACCACTGAACATACTGAAATCTCATTAGGTTATTTGGGAGCATTTCCTTCTCAAAAGTTTTTGTTCACATGTCTGCTAACTCCATGGTATCTCTTTTTACTATGTGAACAGTGCCATTTTGGCCACATAAAGACCATCAACTTTAGAACTGAGGTTGCTCCTAGTACATACAAGTGGGGTCTCACAACAAAATGTGTATTTGGAAAGCAACCTTCAGAGCTATCCCTTTCCAGAGAGGAGCTGCCCAGAATAAATGAATGAGCAAGCACCAGGTGGTGAAAGAATGAGTGAATAGGAGAGTTCCTTTGTATCTTTCTCTTAAAGAAATAGCAGTGTTCATCTGTTTCAGCATAAAAAGCAAGGGGGAGAGAAGGAATCTAGCAGCACCTTTGAGGTGATTTCAGCATGAGCTTGATTTCATGTTCTGTGAAATTCTCTACTTCCATTGTATTTATGTGACTCTTTATCCTTTTCAAGTTTTTCTGTTCCTTTCTGCTCCCCCACCCACTCATGCAACCAGCAGTGAGTTTGTATTTCATGAGCACTGAACTCAGTCCTCATTGGGTTGCTTAGAAGATCTGGTTAAGAGGTTTCTTCCCTTTCTGATATCTGCTTCTTTTGTTCCGTACATGTTGGTACTTGGAACATGGAATAAGAATATGGATAATGAAAGTGCAGAATTTGTCTACTTGGTATTTTGTTTAATAAGCCAAATATAGTTTAAGATACAGGTTTGATTGTAAGACTCAAGAGGGTTGCTTATGCCTTGTTTCATAAGAGATAATTGGCTTCTAAAGCAGAGTTGTGTGAGATTAAAACCCCCAAGGTTTCATTGTTCTTTTCATAGACAGTCCAATAAAGACATTATCTCTCTAACTAGTGCCCATATACTATCATTATTGATTCCTTGTTCTCTGCCATTGCAGTGATCTTTCAACCAATTGATGCCTCTTAATGGCCACAATTACATGGGCTTCTGCTGTGTTGAAGTGACTCCTTTTTTATATAACCCTTCAACGTCTTTTATAGTTGTGTGACAAACGTTACCTGGTCTTCTAAAAAGAAAACTCCATTTTAAAGTTGTGTATATACTGTATGAGCAGAAGAGCATCAAAATGCACAAAGCTGGAGCAAATGAATAATGAGGTTGCCAGCTGGCTGGAAAAACACAGACCTGGCCTGCAATTGTCTTATATATCTTCCATTGGCTTGGTAAGTATTCCCAGTCTGCTCATTGCTGCATAAAGCAGATTAAATGTTGGAAATCAGTGCAGTTGTATAAGCTCTGCTGCTTGGCCACTACCCATTTTAGAGCTTAGTGTATTGCTTGAGAATAATTTAAAGATGACCCTATCCTACAATGATGTGGCAGGGATTGTCCCAATTAATCCTCTATTGTCCTACTTGTTCAGCTGCTTCTAAAATGTTCCAGTTTCTCTCCTCTTCCCGCTCTCCCCCTCCATCCTCAGTTTACTTCTATTGCAAAAGTTTGCACTCAATTAGCTCAGCAGGGGGAAGGGGAGAGGAGAGGGTGGAATCTTGCTTTTCTGAGCAGCCACAGGCAAAAGAAAACTGCTCCTGCTGCCACCTCTCTTAGCTTGTGTCTTCTTCTTCACCAATAACCTTTCCCATCTTGACCATGCTCTGATGTTGTTTGGCCACATGTGTCCTTGTTTTTCATCTATGGCCATTTCTGTACCAACTCGTTATAGTGCTATTCCACTTTCAACATCCTATGGAATCCTGGGGTTTACTGTTTAGGGAGGCCCCTCCCTAAACTGTAAATCCCAGGATTCCATAGGATGTCAAAAGTGGAATAATAGCACCATAACAAGCTAGTGGGGAAATGGCCTATGAAATATTGGAGGATATGGATGATTTCCTTACATCCTACCCCTGTAAAATGGAAGAATTCTTCTGCTATTTTAATCAGCTGGTTATACATGTAGCAAAGCTCTTCCTGTGACTGTCTCTGCTGTATGTTAAAAATCAGTGTCAGCCCTGCTTTTTATTAGTTTCTGGCCATGCAGGCAGCAGTCTAAACAAGCAGTATTTATCTCTGTGATGGAAACTAATGAAAAAAGGGCTAAGTGTGACACGTGGAAATTAAATGTCCAGCGCTTTCTACTAAATTATATTATCCAGGGCAGCTGAAGAAGGCAGGGAGAGGAAAGCCACTGTGCCATTCCTCTAAGCAGGTTGTTTTTCTCAGGCTGTAGACTTTATTAAGGTTTCAGGCCTTAATGCGATGTGCGAGGCTTTTAGTGGAAACAGCAAATCACAGGCAGGACGAAAGCACAGACCAATGTATTTGCTAAGAATACTATAGTCTCCTACAGAGAAGTAATGAAAATGGAAGAAGTGGGAAAAGTTATTGGGGAAAAATATTAAAGTGCTTTCTGTGAGTCTTTTGTATTCATAAGAGCTTTCTATTGGTTAGTCAGTCAACCTGTTTCCTAGCCTAATAGGACAGTGGTTCATTTAATGTGTAACAGCGTGGCTGCCTATTTAATTGCCTTTTCCAACTGCAGTAGTTGCTGCCCTTAATAAAGGGCAACTAGAAGTTCAGAAGCTACAATGCTCTACCTTTCCCCTGGTAATCCCTCTGAATACTTTTGGCAGAGCGGAAAGATAGAATATGTAGCCTGTAGGGTCATGCTGGAGACAAAATACTGATTCAAAGATATAGCTGTAGGGATCTCAGCTTGTGTCACCACTGTTATCATCCATGATAACCCTCTTTGGATTATCTAAACTGCTGCCACCATCTGTGAACATTCGGTTTAACACTCGCTGGTGCCCCTTGTAACAAGCACAGTTTTGTGACTCTTTTTTTGTGGATTCATTTCCAAATGTCCCCTCTAGTCATGATAGATAGCAACCACAATGGTACATCCACTGCCCCATAGACACCACTGTGCCTGATCTTATAAATAACTTGATCTCGGTGCAGAGCACCCCGAAAGCATGCATGTATAAACAAAGTTATTTAACTGAAAAAGATACTGAAGCTATTCACATTTACTGTACTTGTTACTCAAATGCATATGGTTACAATCGTGTTTTAGCCTACTTATACACCTATATACTTTAATTAACTTTCTTGAAATGCTCCTCAGATTCCGCTCCCTGCTCCAGTCAGCCGACTCCTGACTGTTCTGACCGTGGTGTCTGCACTGACTCTTTTCTAATCAACTCTGACCAAGTGACCCTAAGAAATTTATTAACTCTAACTCATAATCAGACACACCCATCCCATTCAAACCCATGACCATTCACCTCCAACATTTCTTTCTTTCACATTCTTCCAGCAGACCATTTACTTCATTTCATAAAATTGTTGTTGTTGTTGTTATGCACCTCCAAGTTATTTCTGACGTATGGCGACCCTAAGGCAAACCTTTCATGGGGTTTTCTTGGCAAATTTATTCAGATGGGGGTTGCCTTTACCTTCCTCTGAAGCCGAGGACACCCTGTAAGTTTCCACAGGTGAGCAGGGATTCATACCCTGGTTTCCAGAGTTGTAGTCCAATGCTCTAACCACTACACTTTGCTGGCTCTTATTTCATAAAATATTATGATACACAGAAATACATGACCTTATTGTCTATAATATAAACACAATCACATTTTTACCTAAGCTGAGAACATCACAATAGCTAATTAGAAAATTTGCCTAACATCTGCACAGATACTTCCTTTATTCATTTACTTTATTAAAACATTTCTATCTCACCCAATATAATGAGATCTAAGAGTGGTGTATAAGTAAAATCAATGCAAGTATATTAAAACAAGTTGAAGTAATAAAAATAGATTAAAAAACGTTAAGCACATTAGCAAGTTAAAAAGTTTTAAACTGTGTACATAAGCATTTTGGAGTAAATCGAGTCCAAGGCTTTACTAAATAGCCATGTTTTTTTCCTGGTGCTTAAATTAAGTCATCACTGGCACCAATCAAGCTTTCAAGAGGAGAGCATCCCAAAGATGGAGTACTACAGCTAAGAAGGTCCTTCCCCATGCCCTCACACAGCATATAGAATTCAGTACTGAGACACAGAGGAAAGCCCAACCAGCAGTCAATTTGCAGTCATAGTAAGAGATGCTGCCTACAGTATCAAGGTCCCATACTATTCAGGGCTTTATATGTCATCACCAGCATATTAAATGTAGACTGGAAACATACTGGCAGCCACTGCAACTCTTTTTAAGACTGGCATTACATGGTGTCGGTATGGTATTCCAGTGAATAATTGAGTTGTTGTGTTCGCACTAGCCACAGCTTCAGAATCATCTTCGAAGGCAGCCACATAGAGAGTGCATTACAGAAAATTACTGATGTATGAACTATGGTGGCCAGGTTACCTCTTTCCAGGAAAGGCTGTAGCTGATGTACCTGTTGATGCTCACACCAAGCATGCTGACCCATGGAGTCCACTTGGGTGTCCAGTAACAAAAATGGATCAAGGAGTGCTCTCAAGCTGCATACTTGTTCCTTTAGGGGAAAGCAACCCCACTGAGGACAGGCTGTTCTTCAGATCTGCGAATCATAAATTCACAGAGCCTCCATCTTATCAGGATTCAGTTTCATTTCACTGGCTCTCAACCAGCCCAATACAGCATCCAGGCACTGTTAAGCATCTGCACGCCTTCAAGCAGATAGTAATGGGCTGTACCAGTGCCACTCTCTGGATCCAGCTCCATGGATAGCAAGAGGACCACCACAGCACAACGCCTCCTACTCACATCCCATAGAGCCGATTCAGTGAGATACCATGATCACTGACAGTGTGAAGTGTGTTCCACCCCTGCAATCACCCGATTAACTGTACTATACTTGATTGTAATAAACAAGATGGGCAGAGGCCAAGCTTACATGTGCTTGGATAGACTGATAAAAGCATCTTGCACACATTATCAGACCACAACAACCGAAACTGATCCCAGAAAATCAGCCCATTACACACTTCCATAGACTCTGTGATAAGTGTGGTGTCAAGTTCTGAGCAAGTACAAGAAACTTTCTCCTCAAAGTGCCTGGCAGATTTTTCACAGCACATAGCTAGAGGTTGAGAGCCAGTGTGGTATAGTTGTTTGAGCCCCTGACTATGACCCTGGAGACCAGGATTTGGTTCCCTGCTCAGTCATGGAAACCCACTGGGTGACCCTGGGTGTTTTGTATGCTCTCAGCCCCAGATACCCCCATGATAGGTTTGCCTTAGGGTCCCTATAAGTTGGAACGACTTGAAGGCACATAACAACCTAAAGGTTCAATTCTGATCTCTCCATGCCCGAAAGCTTCTCACTGCTTGGAATAATCTTTGAGGATGCAGTTCTAGAAGAACAACAGGAGTTTTTGGCCAGCCTTATTGTCACAGAAAAAGCATAACAGAGTCCTTCCTGATTTTTGGTTGCATTCTCTCTATGACTTATGCCACCTGTGCTCTAGCCATCATCCAACCTGCTTTGCTGCCCACAAGTCTTCTGTGAACCAATGGGATTTATGGGCTTGACAACACTGAAGTGGGTGCTTCACAAGGAAATCATTATGACTGTGAATTCTCTTCAGAACCAGATCTTCCTCCATTCACACAACAGGGGGAAAAAAAACAGATTCAGGGTATTTCCTGTCTCATGTACTGAATTAATAATGTACTGAGACAGCCACATAGTCATCATGGGAGCCATAAATTCCTAATCTGGCCTCATCTACAGCTTCAGGATGGATAATTATAGTCCTGAGGTTCTTCAGTGCCACCTCTGAGATTACCTTGGCCAGATCAGGCAGAGAGACTGCCAGGAAGCAGGATGGGTGGTATACTAGCAGCATTCCTGTTGCATCTCTGGCTCAAAGCAGAAACTTTCAAAATTGGTGCCAGGGTATACGAGGCAGATGGAATCCTTTTGATGGATGGCAGCTCCTTCCCACCAGCCCTCCAATCTCAGTTAGAACAGGTTGCCTACCTGTAACTGTGGTTCTTCGAGTGGTCATCTGTGCCCTCACACACTGGGAGTTTTCACACATGCGCGGTAACGTTCAGAAGATGCTAGAGCTAAGCAGCTTGGTGGGAACCCCTTCCCCATGCCCCTACTGAGCATGCTCAGCCCGCCAAGCCAACGGTCTCTCCTCAGTTCTAGAGTCCACCAGTGCAGGACCTGAAAGAGCTTGGCGGTTGTGTGTGAGGGCACAGATGACCACTCGAAGAACCACAGTTACAGGTAAGCAACCTGTTTTTCTTCTTTGTGGTCTCTGTGCCTCACACACTGGGAGATTTTGTAGCTTACCATTGGATGGTGGGTCAGGTCCTAGAGAACGGAAGACAACACCGCACGTCCAAAACGGGCATCTCTCCGGGACCGGCAGTCCAGTCTGTAGTGGTGCACGAAGGTCAAGGGTTGAGACCAGGTCGCCGCACGGCACAGTTCTTGCAGGTCCACTCCTCGAAGGAGAGCTGCTGAAGAGGCTACAGCTCTGGTGGAATGAGCACGGAGCAAGGCTGGTGGAGGCTGCTTAGCCAGTTCATACGCCAGCAGAATGGTCTGGGCCACCCATTTGGAGAACCTCTGGGTAGACACCTTGTGGCCCTTTTGACGACCACCACAGCAGATAAACAGGTGGGGAGTCTGACGAAAGGGCGCAGTCCTATGTGTGTAGAAAGCCAAAGCCCGATGAGCATCGAGGGAGTGAAGAGAGTGCTCCAGAGGCGTAGTCGGTTCCGGATAAAAGGTAAGTAGGATAATGTCCTGGCTGAGGTGGAAGTGGGACACCACCTTGGGCAAGAAGGAGATGTCCGGCCGAAGGACTACTTTGTCTCTATGAAAGGCGAGGAAGGGCTCATCTGATCGAAGTGCTGTCAGCTCACTCGTCCGCCTGGCTGAGGTGACAGCTACCAGGAAAGCAGTCTTGATGGTCAGGAGCCTGTCGTCAGTAGTCGCCATGGGCTCAAAGGGCGGTCGCATCAGTTGTGATAGTACCAGGGACAACGACCAAGGTGGTAGCGGCAGCGACACCGGCGGATAAAGATGTGCAGGCCCTTCATGAACTGCTTGAGGGTAGCGTCCCTGAAGAGAGCTGCCGAGGATGACCCTCGTGGCTGATAAGCCACGATAGCGGCGAGGTAGACCTTCAATGATGGGAAGGCGAGCCCTTGTTGCTGAAGGTGGAGCAGGAAATGGAGCACGGTGGGCAGAGTGACGGGCGCTACTGGCTCTCGATGTGCTTCCGCAAAGGCAACAAACTTCCGCCATTTGTAGTGGTAGTTGCGGTGTGTCGACTCCTTCCTGGCCGCGGTGAGGACATCCTGAATTACTGGAGCATCTAAGGCATTATCTTCCACGCGTGAAGAGCCAGGAGAGGCAGGTCTGGGTGGAGTACGAGACCATCGGAGTGCGACAGGAGATCTGGTGCTGTCGGAAACTTGAGGAGACAGCTGCTAGCAGCCTCGAAGAGGGGCCCGAACCAATGCTGCCTTGGCCAGTATGGGGCCAGGAGGATGACATTGGCTCGATCCGCGAGGATCTTGGCGACCACTCGGCCCAGGAGAGGAAACGGCAGGAATGCGTAGAGGAGACCGTTGGTCCACTGCAACTGGAAGGCATCGCCGAGAGAGTCCCGGCCTAGGCCGGCTCTCGAACAGTATCAGTGGCACTTCCTGTTCAGATTGGTGGCGAAGAGGTCGACCGACAGCTCGCCCCACTAGGCTAGTATCATCCGGAACGCGGCATCGGAGAGGGTCCACTCGTGGTACCACGAGGTGTCCCTGCTGAGGGCGTCTGCCATGGTGTTCTCTTGGCCCGCCAGGTGCACCGCCACTGGGTGGACTTGGAGCGGCATGCACCAGTTCCAAAGCTCAAGAGCTATGGTGAGGAGAGTGGTCGATCGAGTCCCTCCCTGCCTGTTGACATAGCAGACGGCCGTCGTGTCGGACAGTCGGACAGGATCTGCACCATGCGGCCGACGAGCAGGTTGCGGAAGGCCCTCAGAGCCTTCAGGATGGCGAGGAGCTCCAGAGCACTGATATGCAGGTGGGTCTCCAGGTCGATCCAGTGTCCTTGCACCCTGAGATCGCCACAGTGCGCTCCCCATGCGTAGAGGGAGGCGTCCGTCGTTACCGTGAGCCGAAGAGTTGGTTCTCGGAACGGCATTCCCGAAAGTAGGTGACGGTGGGAGAGCCACCAGAGAAAAGAGCGGTGCACCTGTCGAGGAATCCGGAGGCGGCGTCTGTGGTCGTCCAGGAGAGGGTCGAAGACCCTGACAAACCAATGTTGAAGAGGGTGAGCATGGAGCCGGGAGAGATAAGTCACTGACGTGGTCGCCGCCACATACCCGAGAAGCTGCTGGATTCTTCTCGCCAATATCATGGGAGCATCGATGGCAGAAGATGCGGCCCAACGAAGGGTGCGTGCCCGCTCTGTGGGCAGATAGGCCCTGGCTGATACAGAGTCCAAAGTCGTCGCTCCAATGAAGTCCGGAACCCTAGTTGGCTCAAGGTGCGACTTCTTCAGGTTGACCTGGAGGCCAAGACGAGACAGAAGGGAGAGTGTTAAATGAATGTTGCTGTATAACTTTTATCTGCAGGACGCCACCAACAGCCAGTCTAGGTAGGGATAAATCAGAACGCCCTTTGTCCAGAGGTATGATACCACAGGGGCCATGCATTTGGTGAAGACCCTGGGGGCGGTGGAGAGCCCGAACGGTAGCACCCTGTACTGGTAACAGGTACTGTCGACCGCAAACCGTAGGTATCATCTCTGCTGCAGACGAATTGCGATGTGAAAGTAGGCGTCTCGTAGATCGATAGAGGCGAACCGGTCCCGTCGTCGAAGGAAAGGCAGGATCGACGAAAGAGTGACCATCTTGAACCTCTTGGGGAGGTTGTAGGAATTTACCCCTGAGGTCCAGGATTGGTCGAAAGGTACTGTCTGATTTCGGTACCGTGAAGTACCGGGAGAAGAAGCCGGTGGTACTGGCCGAGGACGGAAGCTGTTCTATGGCCCCATTGTGTAGAAGGGACTGGATCTCCTCTAGCAGAGCCGAGCAGGCTGGAGTGGAGTAATAGACGCCTCGCGGTGGTATATCTTGAAACTCTATGGCATAACCAAGACAGACGATGGAGAGAACCCAAGAGTCCGTCGTGATGTGGCGCCATTCGGCGAGGTGTCGGGCCAAGCTCGGTTGATCTACGAACGCGGCAGGCAGGCTGAAGAGTGGCTGTGGTGGCGATCTGCGAAAGCAGTCAAAATCGAGACTTCATCCCAGATGAAGACTTCTTCAAGGAAGATCAGCGCCCTTGAATAGGTCTCCGCGCAGAAGACGAAGTCGATGGCCGTGACGGAGCCAAGCATGGAAAGCAAGGCCGGTAGGTCAACGAAGACGATCGGCGCCAAGAGGAACGGGGGCCAAAGCTGCGATGGGGCTGAGACGGCTGATGGATCCCCATCCGCTTTGCTGTTAAACGAGCCTTGATGAGGTGATCCATAGCCTTGTCAGTCGTTGCGTTCAACAGTCCCTGGCAGTCGAAAGGGAGATCTTCTATTCGCTTACGGCTGTCCTCTTGAAGGCCCGCCAACCTGAGCCACACGAACCGTCTGAGGGCCACCGAACCGACCATCACTCGAGCCGCCACCTCCAGGGAGTGCCTCGATGACAGAATCTGTTGGTTGGCAAGTGCTACCGACTCGGTGAAGAATTGGATAGCACTCGCCCGATGATCCTCAGGGAGGTGTGCCAACAGCGGGTGGAATCTTTCAAGGAGGTTCCATTGATAAGCAGTGAGACAGCCTTGCGTGTTGGATACCCTGGCAATGAGTGACGCGGCGGAGTAGAACCGCCTGCCAAAGGTGTCCAAATGGCGTCCCTCTTGGTTCGGTGGGGTAGGGTGAGCCCTCTTACCACCCTTGGTCTGTGAGGACTCAATGACAATGGAGTTCGGCACCGGGTGGTTAAAGAGGAACTCGACATCCTTCTTTTGAGTCCGATACAAATGCTCTAGGCAACGTGGAATCGGCTGAGCTGATGCTGGCTGGCCCCAAGGGTGTTTAAGGACCTCCTGCAAAGCCGGCAGGAAGGGCAACGGTGCTGTGGGTGGCAGATGGGTGTCCACACAGTGGAACACCAGATCTTGGACAGATGGAACTGGGTCTGACACATCTAGCCCAAGCGCATTCGCCATACAGAGAAGGATGTCCGAGAACACTTTAACATCTTCTGGTGCCGAATTCGGAGCGGGGTCCCCAAAAGCCAAGGGCAGTGACTCATGCGATCCAAGTGTCGACTCCTCCAACTCCGACTCCGTCTCGTAAGACCGCAAGGAGCGAGAGGGAGACCTCTCTGCTGAAGGCTGCTGGGCTGGCAACGACAAGGTGACTGTTGGCACAGGCATCGTAGTAGGCGCAGGCGGTGGTACCGGTGGAGCAACCGATGGCTGGGAAGTTGCAGCGGAGACAATCGGCAACACCGCAGGCACTGGTTGTTGGATGGCCTGGGTGGAGGTCAAGGCTGGAGCCGGGGTTGGCGCTGGAAGGGCCTCCGAAAATGGCCGTGACACCGTTGCAGTGACTCGAGGTGGCGGTGACACAGCTCAGTAATGCGGCGAACGCTCCTGGGACCTCTCATAATATGGGGACCTGGAGATTGATCGTGAAGGGGAACGCCGGTATCGCGGGCGGTGCCTGTTGTGGGATGGAGACCGAGACCTGCGATATGGCGACCAGTGTCTGACATCCGGGTGGTACCTGTCCCCATGCGTAGGCGAATAGAACCGGTACGAACCCAGTTGCTCCCGCCAGAGGTGTTCACGGCCATACCTCGTGATGTAAGAGGCGGAGGAGAAGGGGGAGTCTATCGGGGGCCTAGACAGGGCCCGCTCTGGGTAGGCCTCCTGACGACGCAGGGATTGATGTCTCTCCTGTCATTCTGGGGAACGAGACTCACTCCTCCTGCCACGGTCCGGTGAAGTGGCCCGATGGTGAGACGGGGCCCGAGGGGCGGCCAGAACAGTCTCCAGGCGGTCCATCCCTTTTCGGTGAATGAGTGGAGGTACCGTGGCAGATAAAACAGGCGGGCCTGTTGGCACCGCAGAGCCAGCAGTCGGGTCCTCTTCTGATACCTCGATGATCTCTGGCGGCCTGAGGTCTTCGACAACCTCCTCAAAATGTTGAGTAGGAGGAGGCATCGGAGGGCAGACCCTCTTAGAGGGTGAACCCTGGTTCTCCTTCTTCCTCTTCTTCTTTTCCTTCTCCTTCGATATATCGAGGGAAGGAGGCCTCTTGCGCTGAGCTGCAGAAAGCGGCTTCAACAGTTTCTCTGTCTGCGAGCCCGCCAGGAGAAGAGGACGTACCCGAGGAGAGCTTCGGGATACGCGGAAGCATCGATATCGGATGCCGAGACGACGGTACCGAGCCCGGTACTGCTGTTGTTGTTGGTGCGGTAGCCGCCGGTCCCGACAGGGGTGTGGTCAAAGGTTGCGCCGATGAGGAGGGGCGGGAAGACATGATGGATTCCTCTTCAACTCGCTCCCTTGCCCTCAGAGACTCCTCCCAGCAATGGGATTTAAGACAAGACGATCTGTTCCGCAACGTTTGGGCCGTGAACTCCCGGCAAATAGGGCAGGCCCTCACGTTGTGGGTCTCCCCAAGACAGAAGAGGCACTCCGAGTACCCGTCAGAGAAAGCGACCTTACGACCACAGGAGATACAGTGCTTAAAAAGGGCAGACATAGAAAAGGGCCGAAGAAGAGGAGGCGAAAGTCCAAGGGGGAAAAAGACTCACAGGGACGATCGACGAAGAAGAGATGGAGTATAGAGGGGTTCGAAGAAGTTCAGAAACACCAAATCCAATCCGAAATCCAAGAAGCAATTACCAATATCCAAAAATCAAGTCAAAGCCAAAGAGCAAACCAAGCACAAGCCAAAAAACACTGTGAAGCAAAAGAACTTTCCGTTCGCTAGGGCGGACGAAAAAGAACCGAGGAGAGACCGTTGGCTTGGCGGGCTGAGCATGCTCAGTACGGGCATGGGGGAGGGGTTCCCGCCAAGCTGGTTAGCTCTAGAATCTTCCAAACCTTACCATGCATGCGCGAAAACTCCCAGTGTATGAGGCACAGAGACCACGAAGAAGAAGTGTTGTACCAAATACCTGACGGACAAAGCTGGGAAAGATCCAGTTTACCAAGTTCATCCACTCAGGTTTCTGGGATGTACACAAGAGCAATATAAATATTAAATCCAGTATTAAATTAGAGCTAATGAATACACTGTGCAGACTGAGAACAATATAGGAAACTGTCTCATACTAAATCAGACCAATGGGTCCATCTAGTCCAATACTGTCAACTCTGCTGGGCAGTAGCTTCTAGTCCTCCCTGATGATCCTTGGTACCCCCTGTTGGAATCCCATCCAAGGTCTGATCCTGCTTACACTCCCAAATCTGACAAGGCTGGGTATGTTCGGGATGGTATAGTTGTAGAGTTCTGCTCTACTGTCACTTTGTGATACAGAATAAGGGAGCACTAGAAGGAAACCAAGGCAAGTTTTTACATTACAGAAGGAACATGGTGGTTGCTGCTTTGTGATTCTGCACCATACTGCTCTAGTAAGACACCATATGAAATGTATAGGATACCACGCAAGAAGCAACACAGTGAGTCAAAACTTAGTATGCTTAGGATTTTAAACTCGCGCCATAATTCTACACTCACATACAAGGGAGTAAGTCCGTCTGAACTCAGTGGAGCTTACTTCTAAGACGACATTTGCAAGATTGCTATGTACATCAGTGACCAGTTTTGACTCATCAGCAGTGTGAAAGATCCATTTCAAAAGGAATGCAAGCAGGTTATGGGGTGAAGTGGGGTGATGATGTGGTATCAGTGGGATACATTACTCTCCAAAAGATCAGTCTCCATAGCTTGGTAAAAGTAAAGAGCTTTAGTGAAAGGAAAGTAAAAACGCTGGTAGTCCGTCAAAAGCAAGAGTTTATCAGAAATGTATAAAAACATTTATTTTACAAAATGTAATTTCTACCACAACAGGTTTGACAATTTACATGTTTAATTCACTACTCCCTTCCCAATTATTTGACAATTCAGAATGATAATCCATCTTTCTTTGAAGAAGGCATCAATCCAGACAGGTCTGTCTCCAGTATTCATCTGCTCTCATACTGACTGAGATGAAGTCTTGTAGGAAGTTTTCTTCAAGGTTTCTAAGAAGAACTGCTCTTCCTCCAAAAAATCATGATCCTATTTTGTTTTTTAAAGGAAAAGGAAAGCAGTGAGGGAGAATTTTAGCACACCAAGAGTTCCTTGGTGGAAGAAAGAAGTCCTTACCCCCTGGGTATTTGGTGTCATAGTACTACTTCTTCACCGTTGAACTTATACTCAGGAGCCAGTACTATACAGGGTTAGACTTTGGACTGTGATGTGGGAGATGTAGGCTTAAAATCCCCTCTTGCCCATGAGATTGACTGGGTGGCTTTTGGTTAGTCACTCTCTCTCAGCTTGAGCAACCTCACAGAGTTATAGTAGGGAGAAAGAACTGTCTGTGTGCGGCCTTGAGTTAACTGGAGACCAGGCAGGACATAAATGTAAATAATGAATGGGTAGGTCTATGAGCTCACGCAAGCTCTTGAAGCTAAGCAGAGCTCTACCTCAGAGAAGCATGTGTCAGAACTAAAACTGAGTTAAATACAAGTAAGCAAGATGAAGGCTTACTGAAACTGTGAGGACATAAAGAGAAGACCACTGCTGATACAGTGTTCAAATCCATAGTAGGTCAAAAGCTAGATAGGGAGCTTCCTTGCACTGTCCGACCTCTGCCATGGTTTCAGGCATGATTCTTTCCTAACCAGAATGGGTGATACCTGATATTCCTTGACAGTCTCCCACCTAACCAGGCCTGAACCTTCTTAGCTTCCTAAAATCAACTAGCGTTGGCTGTGTTCGGGATGGTATGGAGTCTTACCCTTTCAGCTGTAAGCTTATGCAGCACCAGCTTGGCATAGAGATCTGCTGGTCCTGATTTTGGGAAGACCTGAGAGACTCTGGAGTTGCTAGGGTTGACTTTAGGAAGATCATTCACAGGAACAGACAAATCTAGGAACAAAATAAGCTTTGGTGTAGTAACAGGGCATGTGTTACTTATCATAGATAGTACATACAGAGTAGCAAAATATAGGCAGAACTTTTAGTCATCTGGCAAAAGAGCTTTAGTTATCTTACAGAGGGCATCTTGACATCAGTTCTGTGAATTAGATCCAATTAATTTGGCCTTGCAAAATTCTATATTTTATGCTTCTGTGAATGGATATTTCTGGATCAAAGGGACCATACAAGCAATAAATTACACACTCAGGCATCCAGTTGTAGCGCCGTGGATCAGTTTTTTCATTTGCCATATGGCTACTTAAGAAGAATGTTTGTGGCCTTTGGTAAGTTCAAAAAGGGAGAAAAACTGACAACAGTAAATAATGCTATATTTATTTTTAAATATAGGTACAGAAGCACTCTTTAGCGAAGCACATTCTTCCCTATTTATTACCTCTTTCTTAAAATTGTCTTTAAAGCCAGTGTTATGTAGTGCCTTGAATGCTTTATGTATATGGCAGGGAGGAGGAAGGCATTTTGCACCATTACTTTTATTCCTTTTCTCAAGTTCTCCTCAGGGGTTTATTACTGGCTGTGGAGCTACTTACAGTGCATGTTGGAGATGATGTTGGCCTCAGCTCCTGGCAACGGCATCTGGGGCAAGGTCTGGAACACTAGTGGATTATTGCCTGGGAGTCCCACCCGCAGCTGTTCAAGCTGCCTCCTCTGATGTGTCAAACTGAGGCGCTCCTGAACCAGTTCAATGGGAGAAAGAGAAACATTCTTGGAGATTCTGTGCCACTTTTCCCTTGCAACTGCTTGATCCTGATCACATGTGCTGTACCTAGTAGACTCAGTTTTAAATTTCCCACATGCTCCCAGATTATCAGATTACCAGATTACCATTGTATCTCTGCTACTGAGCAAATACCAGCTGTGACCAGGAGCATTTTTTAATTGGATGCTCCTGATACCCTAGCTGTGTCCCTCCTTGGAAAATCACGGTTTGGCCACTATTAACCATGGCTTTCTAATCTCAAGGCCTGGCTATTTGGACATACTCTGCTGTAATGTTCTCTTCAGTGCATTCTTGAAAATGGTTCAGAGACTGCAGCTACTATTATGGGTCATGTCTTAGAGGTTGTAAGTAGGCAGAGGCTTATCTGCATGGTTCTTATACCATGCGCACAATGTGCCTTTGGTTGCAAAGGGCAAGATGGCACCTTCCAGTTTGATGTGCAAAAGACAATTGAATTCTACCTCAGCACAGGTACTCCTCCACCACACCTGAAAGCAGCAGGCTAGGTTGGAGGGTGCACAACAGGTCATGTGGCACTCATGCTTTTCAATACTCCTTTTTTGTTAGAATTCAAAGACATAGCCATGTTAGCCTGGATCAGTATGCAAAGCGATCTTGTAGAATGTTTGAGAAAAAGAGAAAGAAGTTGATAGCACAAGTTTTTGTAGATTTAAATCTACTTTATCAGAAGCAAGATGAAGTAGACTGAAGTCTATGAAAGTTTAAGCTACCAACTTCTTTCTACCAGTGTCAAAGGTGCTACAAGTTCCTTTTTTGCTGTTTGCTGTGGGCCTTCAAGACGTCTCTGACTTAGACAGCCCTATGGCAATTCTATTAAGGGGTTTTCTTGGCAAGATTTGTTCAGATTAGTTGTTTGCCTTCCTTTGAGGCTTAGAAAAGGTGAATTGCCAAAGACCACCCAGTGGGTTTCCATGGCTGAGTAGGGATTCAAACCTTGGTGTCTAGAGTCATAGTCAAATGCTCAAACCATTACACCATGCTGGTTCTCTCAGTATTCCTTAGTAGTCTGTTATAATTCTTTCTCTATCTCAGCTGGCTCATCTAACGACATTTCCACACTACACTACTATTGCACTATTATTCTACTTTGAACATCCTGTGGAATTCTGGGGTTTGTAGTTTACTGAGGCCAAAGAGCTCTCTGGTTGAGAATTCTAAATGCCCTTCCCTAAACTCCAAACCCCAGGATTCCACAGGACGTTGAGAGTGTGGAATAATAGCACTAGAACAGTGTAGTGTGGAAATGGCCTAAGTATTTGGAGGTGCAATTAGAAAAATGGTGGAATCTGAGATTTCAGGTATAGATTTAAGAAGATGAAAAATAAAAAATGGAATCAAATGAGACTTGCTGTATGTCCCCCAAATTAAGAGACAATTAGCTTGTAGAGATAAGAATGTGTTTTTTTTAAAAGCCCAGCATATCTATGTGTGTACTTTATGATATTTTATGATTATTACTGCTACTGCTCACTTTGAGTCAATGGGATACCTCTGGCTATATTTTCATAATTGGTCCATCCAGATTCTGAGGCTGAAAAAGTTAGTGGCACAAAGGGAATAAACTCATTTCAAAGCTTCAGAAAGATCACCTGGTGCAAATGTTCCTCCTGTTGCTTGAGTCGTTCCATCTGTTGCTGTACAGCATGCAGTCTTGCCTGATGCTCTGATTCTACCTTTCTTGCCTCCAGGAGGGCTCTCTCCCCCTCTTCATACTTCTGAGAGGATAGCTATGGAGTACAGAGGACAGAATCTGGACTTAGCCTTAGCTAGAGCCCACTGGGGTTTTGCCCTTGATTCTGTTTTCCATGCCAGAGTTCAACCAGATACAATAAGTCAAGGAGCAAGTGCTGTTAAACACATCTAAAGCACATTTCCATCACTGCAGAGTGTGGTAAAATTATTTCACCACAGATTTTGGGAAGCAGGAATCAAATGGTAATTTTTTTTAAAACTTCAGGGCTGTGTTATTTGCCTGATTTAGATGTTATGATCCTGGTCTTCAAAAACCATCATTCTTCAGCCTGGGGACAAGCTTCATGCCCACACATGCAGTTCCTTTTCCTTCCTGGTCTCTGGTGTCTTCCAGCCTGGTGTTTTAAACCACACCTTCCCATAATTTCTAGATCAGGAAATGTTATGGGATCTCTCCAAACCAGCTTATGAAGACAGAGTGTTGGTGATTTTTTTTTAAAAAAAACCCTTGAGCATATGTTAAGTGCCATGTGAAACCATCAATTAAATTCTACCTACAGCTGAGAGTGGAAAAGCAAACCCTGAACAACGCTAAAGGGTCCTAATGAGGAAATAACCAGAGACAACCACTTTCTGTAACAATGATCTATGATCTTCTTCTCTGAAATCAGAGGATATATCACAACCCTCTGACGTTTGGCCTTGAAACCAAAAAGTCAATGGTTATCCTCCTCAATTTCACTGATGCTTTTTTTTTACTTCCTTGTTTGCCCAAGACATATGTCTCTTATCTATTTTGTTTCCTGCTTGTTTCTCCCCTCCAGCACTTTATCTTCTTGTCTCTGTTAACTCTTAGCATGCACAAACTTCACACCACTCATTTTCTATCTTTTAAAAGAACATTTTAAAGGTCCTTTTTATTTGGGTCTTTATTTGCAACCTCTTTCCCACCAACTCCAACCTCACAACAACAAAAAAGCGTATTTAATGTCTGTAAGATTTTCAGTTAAGTAGATTCAACAGATCTGTTCCTTGCACCAATAAAATTAAACCAAACAACAAAAAAAGCTGTCTAAATTCTGCATTCCAAGGAGTACACGGCAGCACAAATAATTTCAACTTTTCCCCTTGCAAAAATAAGTAAAACAGGCCAGAACATTCCCTGATTTAGAGCTGGAGTGGGGAACCTGTGGCCCTCAGGCTGTTGTTGGACTGCAACTCCCATCAGTCCTAGCCAACAGTGAACTGCAGTCTAGCAAGTTTGGGAAGGCTACATATTCCCCATCCCTGATTTAAAGAGAGATTCATAAAATCTGCAAGTATATCTAGGAATAGAAACCAGACTTTCAGAACCCAAATCCATTATCTGATGGGTATGATTTACTCTATTTCTTTTTCCAAGCATGTATAGAGCAGAGGTGTAAAGGAGAGAAAGGTAGTTTTCTTACCTTACTCATACTGTCAATTTCAGCTGTCCTCTGCTTGATGTGCAGAGCTGCTGCATTAACTCTTTCCTTTTGTAGCCTTAGCTCCTGCTTTTCTTGCTCCAGAACCTCTCTGTCTCTAGCCAACTGCTCCTCTTTGGCTCTCAATTCACTGGCTTTGATTTTCAGGTCTGCTTGTTCCTAATAAAAGGAAGCTCAGAGATCTCGTATCATATATTTCTGTGAACAGGATGTAAGGCAAAGCAATTTTTATTGAACTTGAGACATGCTGTACATAGTACATCTAAAATTGCTCCTTAAAAGTAACTTTAAAAATTAAATAAGAACAATATTTACCCCCTTCACTTTTTCTGCCATTTCTTCTTATTAGGTATTTTTCAGTATAACTCTTAGTTAGCAGCAAGAAATAACTAAGTTCTATTAACAATGTTATCATAGTTTGTTATTGTACTTCATTGTTTTCAGGCTCTGTCCAGCTCAAACAGACAATGGCTTTTTCGGAAAACATCATTTAGTTGTACCTTGGTTACCATTATCATTGTTTTAATATTTTAATGTCTCTATTGCATTTCCCCCCTTATACTATAAGCTTCTCAGGGCACAGTAGTACAAGAAGAAAGTAGAAGGAAGGAACTACAACGATAAGAGTTATTAGTTGTACCTGCAATCCATTCACGCATTTTTATTTTTATTAACTTCTAAATGAATAGAGGGCTGCTGCTTGGTTATTCAAATAGCCTCTTACACTCTTCCCTGCCTCTAATTTTTTACCTCATAAATGAAATACTCGTAAAGTTAAGGACTGAGCTGTGGCACTGAAAGATAATAGTTCCAGAACTCAGCATCTTCTGATTAAGTCCCTTTTTACCTTTGCAAGACTCATGATGGCCCCTTCTCTCTGAGAGTCAATCTGCAGAGCCCGGTCAACCTCCCGCTCTGTGCGCTCTTTGATGAGTCTCTGTTGAGTGTGGAGCTCTGACCACTCTGCAGCGAGTTTACGGCGCTCCTCAGCACATTTCTGCATGACTGATTTCTGCTCCTCAAGCAAAGAATTCTAAAAGAAGTAGGGTGAAACAGAGAACAATCTATTCCTTGCATTTCAATTGCTGTCATTATTAGGTGCTTACAAATTGACTCTGACAAATGGCAACCTTATCATAGGACTTTGTCAGCAAAATGTATTCAGAGAAAGATTGCCATTGCCTTCCTCTGAGGCTGAGAGAGTGTAATTTGCCCAAAGTCACCCAGTGGGTTTCCATGGCTGAGCAGGATTCAACCCTGCTCTCCTAGAATCCTACTTCAACACATAAAGCACTGTACCATGCTGGACAGTGCCCAATACCCGATGCTCTCTGAGCAGTTCACCAAAAGTAGTTTCAAACCACATAATACAAGGACATAATGACACATAATTGTGAAAGCCTTGACACTTTACAACAGCAACAGCAGAAAAACAAAATGAAGTAAAGCATCAGAGAGATACATAAGATTCTTGAAAGGACTGATGTGAAGTTAAATTAGACAGCAAACCATTTAGGCAAAACAGTACTTTATCCTCCACGATTGCATACTTTTTATTTTCTCTTGGTCATTTCTATTGAAAAATGATTTTTAAAAAATCCTTTGGGAATGGAATGTTTGCTTTAAATCTTTTTTTTTTGTTCTGTTGCTATGGAAAAATCTCTCTGTCTCTTCTTTAAAAAGAGCAGCGGCAATACCAGGCAACAATCAATGTCATATTAAGCAGACCTCTGTTTACACATTGGGACATTCCCCCTTCTGTCCCCATGCTCTAGAGTAGGTTTGGAAAGTGCAATGGGGGCTGCCCCCTCCTCATTCCATAAATAGGAGGCATTAATTGGATATAACCTTATAAAATTTACAGGATACATTTACGGATGGAAAATTCAAAGGAGAAATGTTATTTTTAATAGCTGGCGAATGGTAACCATTGCTGTAACTGAAGTTCAAGAAAATACAAAAGAGACACACATTTCCCTCAGTCCCAACTGGCAGCTCTATATAGGATGTTAACAATTACAGAATGCTGAGAACACTGCTTTACTTAAGCAACAGGGTCACTTCTAACCTTTGCCCTTTCTAGTTCTTCCCTCTCCATTGCCAGTTGCTGGGTCATGACCCTCCTCTGCTCCTCTAGAGAGTGCTGCAAAGATTCCACTTTCGATTGTTCTGTGGTTACTCTCCAGCGTTCCTTGAGGTACAAAGCCACACATTAGTTGAGAGAAAGTCTTACCCCTCAGTGAGGCAAGAAAACAAATGTAGTTGAGTGAGACATACAGGAATGGCAAAGACATTATTGACCAGCTGAAAACTAACCCACTCACAGCTGCAATACAAACTTGATGCAAGTCCATAATATGTAGGTAAAAACCATTAGGAAAAGTCATCTATGTAAACACAACCAGAAGACTTTTTGTACCCCTGATCAGTATCTATTTACTTTTTCCTATTTTCTTCTATGACTTACTAATTATTCAAGAAACAGTGCAGACACTCTATCCCAGAGAAGAGCAGAGAAGAGCAAACATAGTTTGGAACCAGACTCAATGGTTTCAAGGTATTTTGTGTAAGTAAACAGTTACAAATAAACATTTCAGTATCCTTTTGGAAACAATCATAGTGAGTTAAATCATTTTCTTAATTTTTTCAGCAGGGTATAGCAAGATGTTCTCCCAGTTTTATGTTAATATAAATAACTTGATTTTAAATTAGTTCACAGGGAGCATTTTGACAAACCATTAATGTAATCTAGAACTATTACACTGATCTATAAATACCATTCTCAATGAAGAAAAATGTTCTTGCTTTACCACTTCATACGTGGTTACACATTTAAGTAAATTGTGCTGTGAATCCACGAATAACCTCCACTAAGAATTCTGTTTGTCAAATTAAAAAACAAAAAGAAACAAACCCCAAAACCCTGTTCCATGCAATTCCTGAAATGCCGGTAGGTGTACGGACTCCACAATACTCAGCAGCAAGCTAGTTCCCTGAATGTCACCCCACTTTCCTGACACGATCTCCTATAAAATATTCAGAATCCCTTTTCAAGGGAAATCTACTCCATATCACTTTTTGCTTTTTCACTCAGTACCATACACTGAAGCCCAAGTGAAGCTGTGAGGCAGCACTGATTGGCCACTGAGTTCTCATCTCTATAACATTAATAAATAAATACAGCCAAGATGCTGAAAATGGCAGAAATCACTTGCTTTTCCTCTATTAACAACTTATGCCATCCCAAACTCAGCACTGGCTTTCAGTGTTATTGCAGGCAGGTAAGAATAAGCCATCTATTTTTAAGTCTTGAATTCCAGTTCTCATGCTTCTGTTAGTACACCTACCTGCCATGAAGCACTTCTATTCCAGCATCAGCTCACCTGCTCCAGAAGGCGAGTCTGCTCATTTAACCTGGCCTCCATTTTAGAGATGACCTCTTGCAGCCGACCTCGCTCATCTTCCATACCTCTTTGCTGCCGGGCTAGACGGTCTTGTAGAACTTTGAGATGGGAGAGAGAGGAACAGAATTACCACCCTTTTTGGAATCTGAATCAGCAGCCCCAACAAAGTGGTAGGATCCATTGATTTCCACGTGATCTGTTTCTAGAACTGAACTAGAAAAGGGGGCACCCCTAAACAGCAACTTGCATGCTTGATTTACCCTTGTAAGACATGAAGGGGATGCATACAAGATCTGGGAACCCTCACATGGTGCTTTTGTAGGGGGCAAGGAGGGCATTTTTGTTGTGTTTTGGGCCCCCAGGCCATTTTAGGCCCAAGAATGGCCTTTTTTAAAAACCCGATGTTTTGAAAATGGTCTTTCTTGGATCTAAAATGTCTCAGGGAGGCTAAAACATGGCAAAAATGCCTCCCACAACCCCCAGAGGGTATTGTGTGACTTTTGGGGGAAAAATTCTTTTTTGTGTGGGGGGTGTGTGTTTGTGTGGTGGAGTACAGCCCTTCAAGATTGTCTGGGGGCTAATACGGCCCCCTAATCTCCCACAGGTGACTACCTTTGATATATAGAAACAAATATGGGGCCATATAGAAGTGAACTGTAGACCACAGCAAGTCATTTTAGTACAACAGACAAACTAGTTTAAAAGTGCCTAAAAGCATGAGAAAGACCTGGACACCTGAGTGTCTCATGTACCTCTTAGCTGTTCATCCCGTTGGCGGGCTCCAATCTCAAGTCCTTGGTGTGTGGTGTGGTGAGCAGCTTCTACTTTGTTGGCAAGATCATTCAGGTTGCTTGAGAACTTTTCCATCTGGTCAATGATGCCATTCAAAGACCTGCAGAGAGCAAGAAGAGCACCATGCGGGCTCATAAATTGTACCCATTTGTCCTTCGAAGGTTTGCTTACCATCCAGATCCCCAAAGACTATGAAACAGAAGGCAAATTATGCTGTAGTAAAGATTAAATATTGGTTTGTATGGATATAAGCTGGACTCCTTCTGGTTACAAACTCACGTGGAATTTTATACAAGGCTCCATTTTAACACTAAAAGTGTTCACTTTACATTGGCCTAAGTGTGAATGTGCCATTTCTAGTCAGTTTTACCATTGTCAGTTTGAAGAACTTGTACCAAAGCCTCAAAATTCACTGATTAGCATGTATACTATGTGAAGGATATGGAATTCAACCTTATTTTCCACCTCCTTCTCGTGTCTCACAGCAGCACAGAATGAAATGCCTTGGAGAAGCATGACTCCCAAGTGACATGTCCTTTCGTCAGGTAACTGCATATCCCAAAGTACCCTACATCCTTCTTATTTGAAAGGGTGGAGGGTTCCTCCCTATTGCTCTTTTCAGAAGGCCCTTGGACTTTTTCACTTCATTTTCTTAATGGCACTGCCAAGGGAAAGCAGTCTGTAGTTCATCTAGACTGCAGCAACTGCCAGTATTTGTCACCACTGACTATGCTGTCTACGGCTAGTAGGAGATGTAGTTCAGCAACATTTGGAGGGATGTATAATTTATAGACAGAGTTGCTTTCTGCTGATGCTCTTATAATACTTCCTCACACAGGAAACCACTCTTGAACAGGTCAATAGCAGCAGCAAGCTGAAGAAGTCCACTCACTCTTCAGCCATGTATCACATTTTCCTATTAACTACTCTGAATACTTATATTTCTATATGAGATTGCAGAAGCTGCCATTTCTTCTATAAAGAGATTTATTATTTATGATTTATTAACTGAATTTATGTCCCATCGTTTCTCCTGGGATGGAATCTAATATGTATCCAGAAACCCTCATATGCCTGACAACTCTCTGACTAGTGGCATTTAACTGAGGACTGAAGACTGGCCTTACCAGGGGTTGCTCTTACTAGAAGGCACTTCTCAAAAGTCTGTACCATCCCTGCCTATTGGGGTGAGAGGGAGGAGCAACCCAGCTCAGGATGTTCAGCCATTCATTGTTGGGAAATTAGACACATAGACACAATCACTCATTTTCTCTATATGCATTCTCTATTTTTACTAGTGCTAATTCTTCTTCCTTTTGCTTCCTTGGAATCACAAATGAGCAGCAAATGTTACCTTGTGTAGGAGGTAGCACTGGTCACTGCATCGATCTCCTGAGACTTCAGCTGTTTCAGCCGCTGTAGTTGTTCTTCATGATCTTTGCGCATTTCCAGAATGGACATCCTAAGAACCAAAAGGGGAAAAAAATAAATGCACATCCATACTGCTGAACTGGAATAAAAAAGAGTAAGTTGCTTGATGATACATATGTACAGCACACACTCTGTGGTCATACAGAAAGCTTAGCCACATTTTGGAGGATTAGAATACAAGAATTTGGCAAAAGCAACAGACTAGCATGTCTGATTTGTACTCCCAAAAAGCACCATCAGTCTAAAGTCCAATTGCTGCCACACACTCCTCCATGTCTGCTGCTTACCGCTGAAGCTCCTGCAGCCGATCAATTTCCTTGGCCTTCTCCTGCTCCAGCTCTGTGAGTCGGCGCTGGTGCTGAGCTAGCAGCTCTGATTTGGCCTGCTCTGCACTCTGGCAGTGAGACAAGTATTGCTGTGCCAACTCTTGGTTCTCTTGCTGCAGCCGCTCTTCACGCTGGCGGTATGAGTCCTCAATCACCTTCACACGGTTCCTATCCTCAGCAAAAGTCCAAACAGATCCTCAAGTTTGGGTTGAAAAAATAATGCAAAACATTCTTTGTTCAGCTCTCATGCAATTAGAACTATATGCTTTTTGGACAAATATAAGTCTAACTGATGGCTCAGACTTTACAAACAGAGCTCCTCAAGTCTCTCTTTCTGCTCTTCCCATTTTTGATGACTATAAAGAAACTTACAGTACCTCTTTTAAAGGCTGTATTTTATCTGCTGCTGTTTGTCTCTTACACTGTATATTTTTAATCTTTTATGAAAGCAGTTCTTAATTTCTGGTCATCCAAATATTTTGGACTTCAGCTCCCAGAATACCTGACCATTGTGTGTATTAACTGGGAGCTGAAGTACAAAATATCTAGAGGACCAAAGGCTGATAATCACACTGTTTTTATGACAGTAGAAGTCCTGTGTCCTTGTTCTTTCTCAACCACTGTGTAGGCTTGAATGAACTGCTCCTGATCATTCTCAGTTGTATAAAAACAGGTTTGCAAGCCTGTTTGTTAGGGCTGGAAAAACTGCTAATGTAACCTTGGCCAGGAGCTGGACTAAACTACAAATGAGGGCATCTTGTTGAGTATATGGCCTTACCAAAATACCTACTTATTGTAACAGGAAACCAGTTGCAGAACATGGTCTTTTGTAATAGACAGTCCTATGAGTCTTCATTTTCAGTTAAAACAATAAAGAAAAAATAGTCCTTGTGATAGCTCATAAAACCTGCATAATGGAACTGTGGCTTGTGGGACTTATAGTGCTCTAGGGAAGGCATTTATGATCTACATTGCTTCTAAGTCTTCATGGGGCTTGCAGTTCAATCTATAGATATAGACCCACAAATCTTTCATCATGGCCTCTCCAAAGTCATCTTTTAATGGTCCCTATGGTTCCATGTGAAAAGCCAAAATGGTGTAGTGGTTTGACTGTTGGACTATGGCCCGGGAGACCAGGGTTCGATTCCTCACTCAGTCATGGAAACCCCGGATTACCTTTGGTGCGTCTCTCTCTCTCACACACACACACACACACACACCCATGAAACCCTGCGATAAGTTCGATTTAGGGTCTTCATGAGTCAGAAATCTTGAAGGCACACAGCCACAAGGGTCCATAAAACCATATAGATACATGGACCATTATATCTCATTTGCTTTTTCCAGTTATGTTTGTATAAATTAAAAAGCTTCCCATTTCAGTCAACCACACATACGTTCATCTCCCAGCTTGGAACAAATACAAACGCTAAAAACATGGAAGTTTGTAGCATTTGTAAAATTCTTCATAAATGAACATGAATTTGTCTGATGACAGAACTGCAATTTTAGCAAAATCGCACCTCTATCTCTTATTCACAAGGGTAGTGATTGGAAAGGAAGTTAAGCACAACCATACAGCATGAGTGCCCAGATCTAGCAGCACAGTCCAGCAAGGGTCTAATGACCTGGAGATAGGCAAGACGATAGGCTGTTGGTATCTGAAGCATTAGCATCCACAGAAGTCCTTGTGGGTAGTAATGCCAGTGGCTAAACTTTCCATACTACTTGTTGCATATAGGTCTTTGTAAAGGTATTAAGTAAAGAGTTCATTCCTTCATAGCCACTATTACCTGTGAGCTTTCTCAATGAGTTCCAAGTCCTCTTGATGACGCTGTTGCAGACTCTCCAGTAACAGTTTTTGCTGATTTTTCTCCAGCTCCAGCCGCCTTACCTGAAGATATTTTTTAAAACTTCCTATTTGTGAAATGTTTCTTTTTAGAAAATGTCAAAGATCAATTGCAAGGGAGTGGCAGCGGGAGCTCACATGAGCCTTCCTTTTAACTTTTGGAGCTCCCTGCTCCCATTCCCTTGCCTCTGGTCCCAGTGCTGAGAACTCACGCCGAGGCAATGGACGACGGAATGTGGAGGGGGGCAGCCCCAGAAGGGAATGGGAGGGGGATCATGGGGGGCATTATTTGCATTTTTACTACTTTTGTGAGGGTTCTGCTCCTTGAATCCTTGTGAAAGTAGGGGGCCACTGTACTGTATATACTCTAGAAATTTCAGTCAAAAAAATCAACCGAAAAAACCTAGGTCATCTTCTCCATAGATCAATGAAACTACCATACCTTATTAAAAAAGGAACCATCCCCTTCTCTGAATAGAGTGGTGAAAGGCAAGAGCTTAGTTCATCCCAGGAGAACCTAAAACAAGCACCGACACCTCCTGCTCTCTCCACCAAAGTGTGCTTCTGACCTTTTTTGAATGCCTGGGTGGGAAAATGGCAGCAGCCACGGGTGGCTGGCCCCCTGAGGCAGCACTGGTGCTTTCCCCTCTCTGTGGACTGACCCTTGACTTATCCACAGGTCATATCAAAATCCATCATTTTGGCCCCAAAACCTGCCCTCGACTTATACATGAGTATATATAATGCTACTGTCAGATGACACTAGGGAAATTGCAATGGCTCTTTCTTCAGAGCATCTGCTACCCGGTTTTGATACAGGAAAGCTCAGAGGTTAGAAGTGAAACCCAAGGATTTGACAATCACTTCTGAAAAATGTGCTTCTGCAGTTACACAACTGGGGAGTAGCTAGTTACAGAGAATTATTTAATTAATTTATTTTTTTGCAATAATTAAGGCATACAAAAGACACAGGAAGCTGCCTTATAATAAATCTGACCGCTGGTTCACCTTGCCCTGTATTGTTACCTTGGGCTGGCAGGAATGGCTTTCCAAGATACTCCACTCAATTCCATCTCCTCTCTGAGCATCCTCACACCTCACAAGGCTTTCTCCCCTCTTCTTTTTTGGGGTGGGGAAACCCCCTAAAGATTTTTCTCCTACAATTATTGCAAATACTGGGCTTCCCTAAAGCTTGCTAATATTTCTCTCTGGTGTGTAGATAGTATACTTTATGCTATATGAGGAAATGCACTCAGGGAATAGGGTTCACATTCAGATTACAAGAAAGTTAAACAGAGTAGTTTAACCTTTTCAACCTCAGGCCCGCGCATGATTAACTTACCTGGCCTTCCAGCTCAGTGAGGTGAGTCTGGGCACTCAGCAGCTCTGCCTGATAGCCTACGAGGCTCTCTCGCAGCTGCAGCTGCATGCCTGTTAGTCTTTTTTCATACTCATTGGTACTTGGTGAGCTCAGTAAATGTGGCTCTGGGTGCAGCAGCTGAGAAAGGGCAGGGCAGGGAGAGGAAGAGATATAAATGAAGCATATTTTTAGCTTGGAGAGGATGGACTGAGAAAGATCAAAGCTGGTTTCCCAAGTGAATAGTAAATAATTTCCCCACACATACCTGAGAGCGCATAGGAATCCCAAACACCTCTTGATGTTGTTGCAAAAATGTTGCAGGTGCTGGAAATGCAACACACATAGGTATCAGATGTAGTCATTAGTTTATGAGTTTACAGAGAAGCATGAGTAGCGGATCTCCTTTTTTAATTTAGACAATTCATAATTGACGCTCATGGTGAAAAGGAGGCCTAAGAGTCATTTAAAGCATTTTACCCTAAGCTGCTCATTACAAATACAGGGAGAGGTAAGGGGCCACCCTCTTTGCCTGAGGCAAGAAAATGTCTTGGATCATCCCTGACTGAACAAAAATAAGTATTGGATTTTCAGATATAGCGGATTCTGCTTTCAATTCAAGGAGTATACCAGAATCCTCAAGGAAAATGGGTTAGAAAGTAATACAACCAGGAAGTGAAAGAAGCTGTTTTGCTCTTTGCAACGACATCCAACATTCTTCTCAAACACCTGAGGAAGTGCCTTTTGGTGCATTCCATCTGGCAGTCCAAGCTTCAAATGTTTCTACTGTTATTTTAGTGATAGCACTTACGTAACTTTCTTTGCAAGCAACTTTGTATGACCCGCCGGTTTAGACAAATAAGTAAACATTGGTTACCAAAGGCTACCGAAGTCATAAGTGACGGAGATACTTTGGGAATGATCTTGAATCTTACCTGATGTACTAGAGTCTCCAGAGGGAGCTCCTTTCCTGAGATCAGATGGAATGCCAGGAGTAGATCGTTCCTGAGATTTTAACCTAGGTGTGAGATTCCTTCAAAAGAGAGATATTCATAGTCAGATAAACATCCAACTGAGATATTTATACTCTGGTATACATGTGAACCTACAACCTGGTTAAGAGAGCCACTTCAAGGCATATCATTAAAATCTTTCAGGCAACAATCCTGGGGCACCAGGGGTATGCTCCATCTTGTGGCACCCTGGGACTACAGGATGGAGCACATCCCCCTTTCTGCCCAGAGAGAAGAAGGCCTGTGGGCTGAAAGATCCACCCTCACAAGCCCTTTGATTGTAGGCACAGGAAACCTCCTACTGGCCCTTGCTGTTCTGCTCCCAGTGCTCTAGCACTGGTAGCAATAAAAATGCATGTTGGATCTTCCCATTCCCCCAGCATGTCCTCTGAATAGAGGGGGATGGTCCGCAAACTAGCTGGTATACAGCTTCTTCCCGTCACATCCTGCTCTTTTAGAATACGCTAAACAGGGATTGGCCTTTGGTCTCTCTGTTGGTACAGCTTCTTTCTCCACACTTCGAACCTTTGCTGTGACCATTCAGACTGGCTACTCCATTTTTTAAAAAAGCTTGTACATGGATGGCTGGCCCTTCCTCTTGATTTTAAGCCATGTGAGTTAGTTCACATTTCAATGTCAATTCATATATTTCACTCTAGAGTAAATGTTCTTGTCTCATATGGTGCACTCCCAAACATTCTTCTTCAAAAATACACTCTAGTGTGTTCTACGGGGTTTACTCCTCAGTAAGTGTTTAAAATTGCTGCCTCAATCACATGTAAAGCAGAGTGGCCCAGGATTCCTGCCCTTCAAATGCTGTTTGCAAATGTGGAAAAAGCACTCTCCCTAACCTTTTGCTTTCATCTATCCCTATACTTCCGTACCATAGCGAGATGAGGAGAATGCCAATTACTAGGAAGATCAATGCTGGATGAAGACACTTTGTTGCCTGAGACAATGGAGAAGATGGCAGCCCCACCCATTTCCAGGCACAGAAGCCAACTAAAGTGCAAGATGGCTGGTACTGACAGTTGAAACCTACTAAAAAGGGGAAAGCATCTTCCAGTGCACAGGTAGGCTACATGGCCACAGCCCTGATCGTTAACACCTTGTTGCTACCCCCAGCGTCTGCTGCCTGAGGCATCTGCTTCATTTAGCCTAATGAGAGGACAAGCCCTGAGGGAAAATTATAAGAAGAACCCTGCTACATCAAATCAAAGACCTACTGAGTTTAGCATCCTGGTTTTTTTATCATGGTTAACTGGATGCTGTTGGAAAATGAGAAACAAGTTCTTACCCAGGCTCTTCTAGTCTGGTAGGTCTATCCATGGGAACAACAGACTGCTGATGTCCCTGTGCAGAGGCACTACTATGGCTGAGTGAAAAACAACAGCAACAGAAAATGTGATCATTTTATTTATAACATTTATATATTTAGAAGTCATAGAAATTGCCTTTATGGCAAATCTTCATACTGTGTATACAAATAGATTTCAAACCGTAGGTGTAATAATATCTAAGTAAAACTATTGCCTGGAAGTGCAGAATATTCTACTCAATATCAGCCTACAAGATTCCTCTCAAGGTACAGCAAGGTGTACATCTCTAAAGGGATGCTTTTCAAATGTCTCACAGTTTGGGAGCTTGCAAACCATCCACATATCAATATATATTGCGGGTGTGATTGACATTCACAAATGTTAAGTGCTGAAACAGAGGTCTTTGGGTCTTACGTGGTAAGAGCTGTGGGATCTGCTTCCTCTCCCTGTGTTTGGGATTCAGAAGGTCTCGGTTTCTTCTCCTTCACTTTCTCCTGCAGGCGAGACTTCTTCTGAGACAAGACATTGCTCAGCCAGCTGTCGCTGTCATCCTCCATGGGCTCAGCCTTCAGTGCTGCTGCTTCTGGAGCTGGTTTGGTTCTAGAAGGGAGCTGGCTGGTAGGAGCTGGATGCTCAACAGGAGAAGACCTAGGTGGTATTTCCAGTGTGGCTCCTTTTATGGTGCTCTTGCTCGATTCCTTTAGTGGAGATGGAGGAGTCAAGTCAAAATCTTCATCTTTCAGCCCCAACCAATCAGCTCCACTCTTGCTGCGTACAGGGCTGGCAGATGCCAGGGTGGAAGGTTTGGACTTCTGGTCTGTTTTCAGCTCACTGAGGTTCTCTGAGGAAAACCTACAACAGGGAAAAGAAGAGTTACGAAGATTTTACAGACAGCTTTGTGGGAGAAAATGTCATGTTTTGCAGCTAGCATACCTATTATTACCTGACAGACTGTTGTCTTGACTGCCGTCCCTCTGGAGCAGATGCTACAGTAGGTTGGTAGGCTCCAAAGGTGAACTCATCTCCCAAAATGTCTTCCTTATCTGTATATGGGCAACATCCTTGAGTTGTCAGGCTGAAGAAATGCATAATCATACCCACTCTTGCTTTGGAACACAAATGGGGAGTTTATGACCCTCCAAATGTCAGTGGACTACAGCTCCTATCATTTTTGATGACTAGCCACATTGGCTTGATCTCACGGGAATGGGAATCCCACCTAATCTCTAGGCCACTGGTTCCCCATCCTTGCTTTAAAGACTCTAAAGTGAACTCAGAAGAAGTGAGCAGATGTAAAATATATAGCAGTAGATATAGTAGATGCAAATGATAAGCTCTCATCTGTCTTTTCTTAAAGTGCTTAAAGACAAAACTCTTAAAGAAATGAAGATGACAAGGATTGAGCCTGGTATCTCTGCATGGAAAACTTGTGCACCTCTCCTGAGCTACACTTTCTGCTTCCTGTCCCTCATTTCTTTAAGAAATGAAGGTGACAAAGCTGAAGGTCTTGCCCAGTGAAACAGCACATGGCTTTTCATACAGAGCATCCTAGCTTCAATTTCTGGCATTTCTAGGTAGGACTGGGAAAGATTCCTGATGGAAACCCTGGAAAGCAAGTGCCAGTCACTCCAAGTAGTAATAAGCTGAATGGGCTAATGGTTTGACTCAGTATATAAATTTTATATGCACTTTCTTTTTAAAAAAAGCTTATTGCGGTGGATAAATACATCTGCACGTGACAGATATTTGTCTCAAAATGTGTACCCACACTATACAATTGTAGGAATTAGATTACACTTTAACAGCCCTGGCTCCACTCTATGGAATCCTGGGATTTCCAGTCTGGATGGGTAGTTAGACTTCTCTGCCAGAAAGCTTTAGTAGTGCAATAGTTCAGAAGAGTACAATGGAACTCTCTGAAAGAGAATTGTGTATCTCACCAAACTCCATTTCCCGAGATGCCTTAATATGGAGCCAAGGCAGTTAAAGTGGTTTCACACTGCCATACAATGCAGATACACCCAAAGGCTCAGAAAGCTGAAGGGAAATAAAATCTACAACACATTAAACTACGGTGATGACAAAGGACCAGGAACAGTTTGGATGAAACAGGGAACCTGACTGATTATTGCCTTTCTTCCTCCACCTCTTTTAAAAAGATGCCCAGTGTGAATGTTTCTCACCTTGACTGGTGCAGCAGAGAAGCATTCAGTCTTTCATTAAGTTAAACTTTTGAAAAATAGTCACAAAATGGTACACTGCTGCTTTTTGTTTTGTTTTTCTTACTTTCACAGTGTCAGGGCCACTGGGCAGTACATGCTTATGAAACTCAATCAACTAGATTCCACAGAGCAACTGCAAGAGCTAGCTGAAGAATTACACTTCCTGAGTGACAAAATACCAAACACCAAGAAAATATGATTGCTCTGCAATAGCTCTGCTAGACACAGATAACAATTACATGCTTGGCATATTTATTTCACACTACAGAGAAGAGACAAGACCTTAACAATACTATGAGATGGTGTGCAATGGGGCAGGTGGGAATAACACCAGAATTGCATGACAATGCGGTCTTGGGAAAACTCCTCAACATCTTTGTCAAAGTCCAGTTTGGGTATAGCCACTAACCTATTAGAAAGGGACACCAACCAAAATATGGGTTCCTATCTTCCTTTCAGAGACTCCTAAATCTGTCAGATATCTCTGAGGGTTTAAAGTAAGGGAAAAAGACTTCCAGGATATTGTGTGTATAACAGAAGCAAGGAGGGATCAATCATCCCTCTGTAGTCCTTGCCTGCTTGTTTCTGATGTTTCTTATCCAGTTTGAACTCCTTCTGCTCTCCTGTGCTGGGTCTTTCCAGGAGTTTCTTTGCTGTTCCTCTTCCCAACAGTTCATCTAGCATGGATCGGGCAGGGCGAGGCTCCTCTCTGCCGAAGAGAAATGCCGTCTACATCATGATCTTACCCCACTGGTTCACTGCTTGGTGGATCAGTCATTCAGTACTTAGATCCATTGCTCTATACTGCACTAAGACACATCAACTGGAACAAATAAAGTTGTGGCCAATTTTACTCCAGCAATGTGTACATGTGTCATTATTCCTATCTGATAAACACTCAGAAACCAGAATTTCCAATTACTATTTCCTAAGATTCACAGAACCATGTCTTAAGAACAATTTGAGAACAGGAGCAGGGCAGACACAATCTTCAGGCAATCTTGTTTCATATGGCCCCTTAAAAGAACATTGCCTCTCTGGTTCTAGAGTGCCTCACCGGGCTTGGCATTCATGAAAAACTGAATACCAGCTTCAGCTAAGGTGGAAGTAAACAAAACAGCACCTCTAGCCCGTTCTTTAAAGACTTTCTGTCAAAATAAAAAGGTTTGAGCCTGCTGATGGAAGGACAACAAGGAGGGGGTCATTCTGGCCTCCCTGGGAAGGGAGTTCTAGAGTCCAGGGGCAGCCACCAAGGCAGCCCTCTCTTGCGTCCCCACCAATCGTGCTTGTGAAGGTGGGAGGACTGAGAGAAGGGCCTCTGTTGATGATCTCAGGGTCTAGACAGGATCATACAGTCTGCCAAATAGTCTGGACCTGAGCCATATAGGGCCTTATAGGTCATAACCACCACTTTTTGACTGCGAACAAATTGGGAGAAATTCAAGTTGTAGTATGATTTCCTTCTTCTTAGTTTATCTCAAACGTGAAAGAATTCTACTTCCAGTAATGCCATCATTCCCCTTCTGCTGGAGGACTCAACATTACTCACTGCCTTTTAGTGAAAAGAGTTTGCTTACTCTCCACCTTTTCTGTTCGACTTCAGTTCTGCCTTGGGGCTGTCACCAAATCCCAGGGCATCCATGAGATCATCCCCATCATCCTCAAATGTTAATTCATCCTTTTTCCGGCCAGGGGCAACAGTGTGGGCAGGAACTGCAGATAATCCTGATAAATGAAGTGGAAAGGTCTATGATAGTGCATTCTAATTTTACGGTAATTATGAAGTTCTGTCTTCATTCAGAAAATGCTTAGAGTAGGTTTATTATACTAGCGTGACTAATGAAATCTCTGTTAATTTTCACGCTAAACATTTTGTGGCATGGTTTACTCTTTTCTCACTTCTGATTCGTTCTTTTCTGTAGAACTGCTGTCTTTTATTCTTTCAGTTTTTAATGACAACGCTGTAAAACAATTACATCTGAGTGTTTTTTTCAGATCCAGTTTGTAGGATTTTTTTAAAAATTACAGCAAATGCAATTGTTGCATCATGTTGTCCAGTGCATGGATTAATACTCTATTGAGGCTTTTCTGGACTATTGTGCCTTTACTCTAAAGCTTCCTGTCTGAGGCCTGGATCCTATAAATTAGTCCAAGTAGAGCAGACCAATGAAATCAATGGAATTTACCTATGTGCTAATTCACCAATCAACAATTGATTCTGTGAGTCTATTCTAATTAGGACTAAGCAAAAGGAATCAGTCCTGAAAGTCCTGCCTCTTTTATTAATGCCTGCTCAGCACACATGGGGAGGGGTAGGTTTGTGAGTGATTAATTGTTACTTCATTTGTCAGCTTTGGTTTTGCAAAGATTTGAGTTAGTAATTGCTTTTAAATTCTCTTTGGCAAAATCACACTAAATGCTGCAGGTGATCTTTGCTGAAAAGGACCTGCTTATTACAAAAGGATGTTGGGAAAGGGTAGTGTACTGCAGTATTAAATGCTGTATAATTTTACCTCTGCTTCCAGCTAACTGAAGAAGAACACTACCTCAGCAGTTCTAAAATGCTCAAAGTATGGAAGTATCTTCAAAAGATTCCAGCTTGCTTTGACATACAAGGTTTTCCCAGTGTACTCAGTGACTTAATAGTCTAATTGAACAACTTATCAGCCAGTCAAAACTCATTCAGTAATGGAATGTTCACAATCTAAACAATGATGCTGCAGTTATGACTATCATCTAATCAGAAAAGTAATAATATTAGTATGATTTTCAATTAGACTTAATGCCAGTGGTTAGTTGTTGAGATTCCTTGTGCTATCCCAATAAACATTCTTCTGAAAATCAGCTTTTAAACCACATGGTTTACACACACACTCACTCACTCACTCACTCACTCACTCACTCACTATATTTCAAGCTATGAAATCTGCAGCATGGTGCCTTACAACAAATAACAACAAAATTTAAAAGTAGCTTAAGAACAATTTCAAAACACAGCAGGAGACAAACATTCTTAATAATCCACAGAATCTGTATGCTCACGCCTATGCAAATTGTCTAAATCCTTGCACTATGTTAGGCAGACTGGTAATTAGAAAAATTAAAGCTTAAAAGAGTTGGACAAGACCCAAAGTTTCTAATCCTGTGTTCCTCTGAGTGTTCTCACGAATACAAATCTCTCTTTGGCACCATTAATACAACTTCGTGCCTGATGAAATCTCTACTACACATAAAGCTGCATGAATTGAATCCCATACGTGAATGTATTGACTTATCTCATCCTACATAAATTAACATTAATCATTGCTAGAGCATTTTTGCTGGCTGGCAAAATGTTTAAAAATGTTTCTCTATAAATCCTCACAATAAATCATGAAGTAGGTACGTGAGGTCCCTGGAGAAGGGTGCACTGCTCTGTGGCTCTGTAGAGTTCAGCATGAGTCTTGCATCTAGTGACAATCAGTCATTTCTCTCCCAGGAGCATTTAAAAGATGGCATACTGTAATCAAAGTTAGGTCTTTGAGAACACACCTGATTTCCTAAGCTGAGCAGCGGGGAAGAGCTGGGTAAGCAAAAAGAACTGGAGAGGGGAAAGCAACATTCTCCAGTGCAATGCCCTTTGGATTTCTAGGATATAATTCCCATCACTGCAGCCAGCACAGACTATGATTGTGCTGGATGATGGGAGTCATAATCCACCACATCTGGATGGCAGGGGTTGGGAAAGACTGGCATATAATTCCAGATCCCAGGGTCATTCAATAAGGACTGGTGGGAGATTTAGAACAAACAAAAGGAAGTACTTCTTCACAGAGAACATATTTCATTCTTGGATTCAGCTGTGAGATGCTACAATGGTGGCCAGTTGTTTTGATTAAATGGATGAAGCTATCAATGGTTACAGCTATATACTCCAGGATCGGGGCAGTATGCCTCTAAATACTAGCTCCTCACTGTTCTTACCAAAACTTGTACAACAGGGATTCGTAATTTGCATGAATAAAAACAGTATATTTCAGTTACTCCAAACAACACATCCCAAGGAAGCCAAACTAGCCTGAAGGGATATAATTTCAGTACCTTTTTCTTTAACAGTTCCAGTATCTATTTCTGGAGCATTTTTGGCAGCAGAGGAATGTGTTTTCTTCACTATACCCTCTTCTTCATCAAACAAAAGTCCAGCCAAACGGTCATTCATATCTGAGGGGGAAAAAAAGACAGAAACATCTAGGAATGAACGGTCACTAAGAATGTGAGCAATCATTTCCAAATAAAGAACTAATGCCAGTATAAATATGTAGATTTTTAAGATGCTACAGGACTGAAAGCTGAAAACCAAAATATTTGTTAATAAGATAATGAACACATAACTAATCTTACTCAGTTATTGAAGGAATGAAAGGAGTTCAAGCAAAAATTAACACAATTAAACTAAACTTTGATTTTAAAAACACAAGTTAAAAACTGCATGAAAAAGACATGTAAAATATAACAAAACACTATACCCCCATTAAAAGCTTTATCCGCTGCATGCACTAAAAATGAAAAGCTTCCTTAAATAAAAAGGTCTTCACCTGCCAGCAGGGAGGAGGCCAACTAAACTCTCTAGTAAAGAGAGTTCTATAACTTGGGAGCGGCGACCAAGAAGGTGCTCTCTCTTGTCCTCACCAGACATGCCTGGGATGTTGGTGGGGACTGAGAGAAACCCGTCCCCTGCAGATCTTAGAGGACAGGCAGGCTCATACAGGAAAATGCAGGTTTTAAAGTAGCCTGGACCCAAACTGTGTAGGGCTTTGAAGTTGCACTTTGAATTCTGCTTGGAAATAGATTGGCAGTCAATGGAGTTGTTTCAGCAAGGGGGTTATATCTCCCCCATAACCAGCCCCAGTTAGCAACCTGGCTGCATCATTTTAGACCCAATGAAGTTTCTGAACAGTTTCCAAAGGCAGCCACATGTAGAATGTATTACAGCAATATAAGCAGGATTAATCAAACCATGTGTCACCATAGCCAGATCTGACATCTCAAGAAATGGGCACAGCTGGCATGCCAGTTTTAGTTTTGACACACTCCTGACCACTGTTGAAACCTGGGCATCAAGGTTCAGATCTGAGTCTAGGAGTATGCTCAAGCTGCAAACCTGAAATATCAGTGTAACCCAACCCAACAAATACTGAATCCTTATTCCCTGATCTGCCTTTCAACGGTTCAGGACCACATCTGTCTTGTCTGGATTGAGTTAAACTTGTTTGCCCTCATCCAATCCATTACCAACAGCAGACACCGGTTTGGTATAGAGACAGCTTATTTGGAATAAGATGGAAAGGAGAGACAAAGTTCAGTATCATCAGTGTACTGGTGACGTCCAATTCCAAAACTCCAAATAACTTCTTACAGTGGTTTCATACAAATGTTAAATAACACAGAAGACAAAACTGACCCCTGAGGGACCCTGCAGATGAATGGCCACAGGGTCAACCAGGAATCCCCCAGCACCCCCTTCTAAGCTCACCCCTCTGAGGAGGACTGGAACCGGTGTAGAACACCCCAAGTCCTATCTCAGAAAGGCAACTTAGAAGGATACCATGGTTGATGGTATTGAAAGCCAATGAAAAGTCCAGCAGAACCAACAGAGACACACTCCCTTGTCTAGTTCTCTGTGCAAGTCATCCACCAAGGCAACTAAAGTTGTCTCTGTCCCATAGCCAGGTCTGAAGCCAAATTGAAATGGATCTAAATAATCCATTTCATCCAGGAAATCATGGGGCTGGGAGGCCACCACACAATCCAGAACCCTGCCCAGAAATGAAATATTGGCTAGTAGTTATCCAGTGTAGTCTGGTGCAGGGAGGGTTTTGGTAGTAAGGGGTTCACCACAGCTTCTTTTAGACAAAATGGAACCCTGTCTTGTTGCAATGTGGCATTCCCATTCCCATACTCCCATTACCCACTCAGCCAGTCCCCTTCTGGCTGCTTCCATAAGCCAGAATGGGAACTCTTCTTGGCCTTGCTGTAATCCCTGTGCCACACTGACTCTTTCATGTAAAGTTACCAATTCAGCAACTGCATGGGAAAGTGTAATTGCACTATTGGGCTTGACTGGAGCTCACACTACAGATAATAATCTTTAGAGAATGAATGAATGTAAAGTAGTCCTGCATTCAGTGAAGGTTTTTGCTCAACATCCATCACCTATGGTTTCGGTACTGGGTGACAGATGTAGCAAGAATATTGCTGTACCACTCCAGCAGTGGGGTAAATTAGCCTGAGGGTGGTTGGTTACAGTTGGCCCTCTACATTTGCAGGTTTAACTTTCATGGATTTGATTATTTGCAAGTTTCTCCAACACATGGCTCCCCGGCACTCTTTTTCTGGGGGAGTCTTTCCTCTTGGTGGCTCTGATCAGGCCATGCAGTCCTTTAAAAACCTGCTTCTGGTCTTCCTCCTCCTCCACCAGCCACTGCCTGGCCAGCCCAATTTCTCAGCACCCTCTCCTGATGCCTCCAAACACACCCAAGGAAGAACATGGGTGAGACAGAGGAAGTATAGGGCTATGATGCTGATGCAACCCTTTTCCCTCTCCTTTCCCTGACGTAGTTTGGACTCTGGGTGCCTGCTCTCTTCATCATGCCTTGACCCCTTTCCACACACACACTTTGATATTTGCATTTTCCACTTTTGTGGAGTTCTTGAACCCTTAACCCCAGTGAATGTGGAGGGCTGACTGCATATATTGTATATACATGGTCCATCCTAGCCCTTCCCTTCCAGGTTTGTGTTTAAACCTAGAACTAAACATATTTTACACACACACACACACACACACACACAGCATTTCCCATCACAGCAATGAGACTATACCTTCAAAGGATAACTTTGGTTTAAGCTGATGGGAAGCAGTGGGGGCAGAGCTTGGATTCTTATTTATTCCACTTACAGAGTTTCCTGTATAGATAGATAGATCACCTCTGTTAAAGTCATGGTAGATATCAGCATTCATGTCCAGTTCTGAGGAAACAAAGAACTTCCGTCCAAGTCAATGGTAAAGCAGAATGTTGCTGGTTGAAAGAGAGGACTCAAGGAAAGGAGGTGAAAGTGACCTTGGCTTGGAGAGGCTCCTCCAGATGTAATCCCTCTCCTAACAGCAACCCAATGGCACAATCTGGCTCTTTTCTGAGGGCCAGAGGGCATACTGCCAGACTTGAGCATCCATCTTCCAAGGCTGGAGTGGGCAACTGCAGCAGGGACCAATTTCTATCGCTGTGCACACACAGGCCACACCACCCTATCTTTAGCTAAAAAGTGAAACTACAAGACATTTCTGGTTGCCACTTCCAGCTCTGCTGGGGCATAGAGATGGTGGATTTTATGGCTATGTTAACTAAATCCTTGGTGATTATGTGGAAGTGTTTTGCCTGAAAACTTTTTTGCTGTAAAAATTGTTTGTGGGGATCTTCATAAGAGGTCAGATGGCTGTGGGGCTGTGGGGGTCCTGCATGGAAAAAAAGAGTTGGGGGTCACCTGGGCCCACTTTCCCAACCTCTGCTTCAAGAGGCTTCATATGTCATCCAGATACATATATTTCACATGACTACATTTATACACATGATAAGTAATTCACACTTTACACCCTCAACTTTGGTACACACAAAAACTATTTCCCAAAAGGCAACTAAAAATCACTAAATTTCATCTTTTATATAACACATGTTTTTCATAAAATCATGGAGCCTTTTAAATGTGACACAGTGGAAAGCCTCAGACCATGTCTTAATTTCACCCTGACAACGTCATTCTGTGTTCCAAAGCAGCTCCTGGCTTTTTTCATATAACAGAAAACTCATTATGAAGAAGACAGAAAAGTTATGTAGTGCCTTCTAATCTCATCCATTCACTTTGGCCTCAACCAGATAAAGGCCACATGTATATACTCTTGAGTTAAAAAAGGGATTTTGAAATGTCTTAGCATGCAATTTCATCCTAAGACAGGTTTCTCATACAAAAAGGAAAGCAGCCTTGCCTTTTTCACTGATGGTTGTTTTTTGAGCAGATTTTGCTGACTCAGTTGAAGCCTGAGGCTTTGTCACATTCTTTGCAGGCTTTTGAATAAAGTCAGAATTTGTTTTCTTTATGCCCAGAAGATCTGCTTCCATGTCATCCATATCCTAGTGTGGAAAAAGATACGTTCTGAGCAGAGTGAATTTCTCCACAAATAGCAAACCACTTATTCTCTCATTGCTAGAAATATTCTCCATTTACCTTCAAGGTCTCCAGCAGAGCTTCTGGATCTACGTCAGAGACATCGGGATCCTTAAGAGTATATAAATACATATGCAGAGAAATGTTCAATTATACTTTTGTATACCATTTGGCAGTCAGTCAATCAATCAATCAATCAAAGACACTTAGTCCCAGTGCTACCAACATGCACATCACTGGTCTAGACACACAAATATTGAGCCTCAGTGGAAAAGCATCAGGGAAGCTGCTCGATATGATTACCTTGCTGCACTGAGCAGAATTCATGTTCTGCTTGTTCTTTTCAGCTGAAGTCTCTCCCATCCATATTTTCAGAGATAAGTGTAAACTTCAAGAAGCACAGACTTCTTTTGTTCCATAATATCAATGGCAGCCACTTTCATTTACTATGCAACATGGCAACTCTTACGTATTCTCACCTCCGCATCAGCCTCTTCCTCAAAAGTCATTTTGCTGAAGAAGTCATCATCCAGCAGCCTCCTGAAAAAGAACAAACAAAAAACTTAGGATGTCCAAACCTCCCAGCCAACGCACTCTCCCCCGACCTGCAATATTTCACTGATGTTACTAAAATTCCCTCTAAATTATTTAAAGATTTTGAGTATGGAAAAAAATCTCAATTCATTTCTGTTTAGAAGAACTGTTAGTAGCAACTCTACTTATAAAGTATCCTTGAACCAGGCAATCCAAATATGGTAGACAGGGGGGGAATGACAATTGGGTGAATGCTCAAACAGCTCCCAAACAGCTCATTTTGGGCACTGAATGTGCTATAGAAAGAAGTGGCAATGTCGTAACTCACTTTTTACTGGTCTGTGAGGTGATTCCTCTGGCACGCCCTCCACTGTTCCCAAATGAAGTAGGCTTACTAGATTTGAGGGGGAAGTCATCTGAAATCAGAGATTTTGTGTTAGAAGGTCAAAGTGTAGGCTCCATTGTTTGGTGTTACAACTGTATTGCAATGCTTAAAACCTTAACAGTCTCCTTGTGGGAACAGTCACCCCTCAAAAAGAAGGGAGTGTGACAAGGGCTTACTTCCTTTTCTCCCAGATTGATATGGCAGTTCCCCGATCTGGCAAGGCACTCAGTCTTTTCCCCACAGCTCTGCCTTCCCCCTTATAAACACCACCTCTGTGTAAAAGGATGAGGCCTTTCAATGATCATTTAGAACCCCTTAATAGTGCTATGGTAGCATGGGTTTTCTGTGTTACTTTAAATACTGTATACCACTCAGCCTAGTCAGTATTCATAAAAAATAAACTGTAGTATTTTTAAGATAACATACAGAACAAAGTATTGGAGTTCGTATGCAGGTCAAAATTAATACTTTTAGACAGTTTCCTTATATCTTTAAACTCTCATATAAGCACAAATATCATAAACAGCCCATTGGCTACACTTTCACCAAAGACTCAACTAGCAATCTAGATCACACTTTCTGACCAAATTCTATATCGTTTAATTACTCTTCTGCCTCTCACTAGGCTTCCACTGAAAAATTAAACCCTTCCCACACAGTCAACCTCCCTGGCTGACTGAGGGACTTGACTTCCCAGCTCCCTCTGGCAAGAACTCTCACTGAAGGCTCAATGACAGCGTTTGCCTTTTCCTCTCAGCCACCAGTCCCTCCCATACACTACTGGGCTGGCTTTCTCTCTTGAGGAGCTATACTTGTTGATTATCCACTTCTTCCTATGCTGCTCTGGCACTCCTGATAGTCACACCTCCAGAACTCTGTCACAAAGAATGAGTACACTATGTATAAATGTAACAATTTTGAGTTGCAGACAGGTCAGAGGAGAAGAACATGAGCAAGATTGTATGGTGAAGGTATCCATTGCCTGTCTACCTCTAACATCAATATTCCCTCCATTGCTTGTCAGCCGTAAAGGACATGAAAATAAAAAACAATTTATTTTGGAAAATGTTTAACTGACATTACCCTTAAAATAATCTTCAAGGTAGTTTACAAAATTAAAGCCAATGCTATTTATTAACCCTGCAAACCAATGCAACAATGACAGTAGGGGAAAAAAAAGCATACAGTACGAGTATTCACATGTAACTCTAAATCATGGTTCAGCACAGCACATGAACAGACTGGAACACACAGAAAACTTTGGATCTGCAAATTTCTTCCTTCTTTCTATGAAAAACTAGTAAGTGAAATAAAATAGAATTCAGTTTAGCAGATTCCTGGATTGTTACATGCTGATAATGGATTGTGATTTTAAAAGAAACTAGTCAGTTGCTTGAAAAGCCAAGAATAAACTCTGGGTTATTATGTTGGCTTGCTTAACAAACTAGAGTTTATTTTAAACCACAATTCCTAATTTCCATGTAAGGATAAGCCAGGAATCTGCAAAAGTGAAATTGATTTCTGGTTAATTCCTTGACCTAGTTATACACAGAAGGAGAAGCATGTGAACTCAATGCTTTCCACAGGCTACTTTCTGCTCATGCATGTTAAGGTAAATTATGCTTTAGCACCAAGCGTTACAAGCATGGGTAAGCAGCATTATTTTACCCGGCACCTAAAAGAATACTACATGTGCACCATGCCATTTTGTTAGTGGAGGGAATTTCCTCAACTGGAGATCAATGCGGAAAAAGGCCCATTTCTCTAGTATCCATCCACCAAATCTCTGAAAGCTGGGGGCACACCGAGCAAGAGCAAGGTCCTACTTGAAGACATTACTTGAAAAACAGGTTCCAACAGGATTAATTTATTATTTACCATCATCTCCAAGGAGATCACCAAGAACATCATCGATGGAACCTATAATAAGACAGAATGAGTTCGCAACTGTTAAAAGACTGCCCAACATAAACTTAACTTAGAGGGCTGCAGAAATGAGAGAGAATTATGGCTATCATAGCAAAGAGAGCTTCGGGGCCTGGAAGGACTGAACTGGACTGTTCTATCCATCAGATCAATCTATGAAGCACTATTCCAAGGCAAGAACCAAAAGGTCATAAGAATGTGGAAACAGAAAAACACGTACTTTTTAGTCCTTTCTTCGGTTTCACTGCCTAAAGGAAAAAAAAAGACCAGATAGCTTATTAAAGAAGATGAAAGCAAAGACATAAACCTGCCTAACCTGCATCTCTGAAATCAGAGGTGGTGGCCAGAAAGCTCTCATTAGACGACTTCTGTCTATTGCTTGTTAATTTCAAGGCCGTCTTGATACATTAAGAAATCAATGAAATCTCAGAATAGCTTAAAGGTGACCTTTAAAGAAACCTAATATAGGTACATTATATGTATATCACTGAACCATAATTAGTAGATGTGTATGATTATATGTACATAGTTCAGAGATCAGAAACTGGTGAATTAGGATCCCTTTGACCTTAAAAACATATTACAATTCTGCTCTCATTCCTTTTCAGGGTCATCAATTACTCTGTGAGATCTACTAAAATATAAGTCAACTGGATTCAAACGTAGAGTATTAGTTTCTGAATTTAATTTAAATTAAATTCAGGAACTAATACTCTATATTTGAATCCAGTTGAATGGATTCAGTGGGTGACCTTGAGCCAGACACGCTTTCAGCCTTACTTAGCTCACTCTTTTGTCGTGAGCTAAAATGGAGAGGAGATCTATATACACAGCCTCAGGCTCTTTAAAAGAAAGGTGGGGTGTATATGTTGTAGTCCAAAAAAAGTAACTTTTCCAAATTCTGCTGCAATAGCTACACCACACTGGCTCTGCAAATCTGTCTCGCTTTCTCCAAATTGTTCACAGATTTATAACATGTCTAATTCCTAGGAGGGGGCAGCATATCTGCTATATCATTCATTAAAATTGGTGGTATAGACAATTTCACTAAGGAAGTCACGGACCTGAGTTGCTAGCAACTACGTTTTTATGAAAGAAGAGGGAGAAGCAGGAATTACAGCTGTCAGCTTGGACTCACCATTCTTTAAAGGGTTATGCTTGGAGTCCCTATTTTCTGGGTTGGCTAGATTGGCTAGAACATGGGAGAGGGTCTTCCCAATTGTGACCATGATTCGGTAGAATAAATGGACTAATTGGTCTGTTCTTACCATAGCATGGCTTGCAGCTGGAAACTCCATATCTTTGTTTTGTGCTCTCTTCAGACATTTTTCATTTTTACACCTAAATTGATGATTCCAGCTGAGTAAAAAAACATTGACTCCAATCTGTCTTTCCTAAAGCAGTGAGCTGTAAAGCAAAATTCTTAATTTAATTTCATTAAGACAATTTTTCCACATATTGAGTTGTTAAAGCAGCAAACACATTTTGCTGATATACATAAACCTCAGAGCAGCATCTTTACAACCCTATGAAGTAGGTTTTAAGCTAAGATGTTGTGAGTTGCCAAGTGCCACTCAACTTCACACAGCTGGAACAAGGCTGGTCTGTAGGATTCCCATATTTGCTTATTTAAAGCAGTGCCTCTCAAGTTATCTGATATGAAGGATTTGGCCTTTTTTTTTTTGGTCTGGTGTGCAAGGGACCGGTGCTATACTTGTACCCATTGACTACAACTCTTTCTTTCCTTGGAAACTTGCCAGGAACTCATGAATCATCACTGCTCCAGGAAGGATCACTTTCAGGACCATTGATTTAAATTATTTTATTATTGCCTTCTAACCACTAAAGCTGCCAGACAACTTAAAAACGATTCTTCTTTTAGGCTCACAAATTAAACAGGACAAGGGAGGAAGAGGAAAGAGAGGAAGGAAAAATCCATCACTCTTGCTACTGAGAGCACATGAATTCTCTGCAACAAGAATGACTTGCATCAAACCAACGCTCTTAAGGCCTTTGCTAGTCTGCCACACCCTGATCCTTCGCACTTATGCACCAAACCGGTTCACCAAAATGAAAGCACTAGGACCCTCCTAACTCTGCATAGGAACGGTTATCTCCATCTACCCCCCCCTCCCATTACTATGCTTTCTGAGGTGTGGGCTAATTTCAAAGCATACTATTTCCTTCTCACCTAACAAAATTCAAAATCAACCCTATAACCAACGCCATTGCCGCACTACACTGTTATAGTGCTATTATTCCGCTTTCATGATCCTGTGGAATTCTGGGGTTTGTATTTCACTGAGGCCAAAGAGCTCTCTGGCTGAGAATTCTAAGTGCCCCTCCCCGAACTGCAAACCCCAGGATTCCATAGGATGACAGAAGTGAGATAATAGCAGTATAACTGTCTAGTGCGCAAATGGCCCTATTTAACTGTGTGGAACATAAAACCTAATCATTCCAGGCAAAGTTTTTTTCCCCTCGATTCCCTTCCAACTCAAAATGATGCGCGAATCCCATCCGGCCCGCGGCTGCGCATAAGCACCCTTTCTGATGCGGGTGGGGGGGTGGCATCAGATGTGGGTTTTATCAGCCAGCACTAGGCGGAGAAGCCCCACCCCAGTTGCCATGGTAGCCAAGCGTCCACGCCTAGCGCTCCCCCGCAGATACACACACAGAGCAACCCCCATGCCGCTGGTCAGGAACAGCTTACGGGGCCTTGTATTCTCACGCTCCTTTTATAACAACCGCAACAACAACGGTAGCGACTCTTACCCAAACCGGTACCGTGAGCACCAGCGATAAGGCTGCGCGGGAACCGCTCGGCCGCAAAGCATCTTGGGAAATGAAGTTCTGGTGGCTGCCCACGTGACGCCGCTGCAGAACTACACCCCGCAACGTTTTTCGGGCATCGTCTAATCGGAAATAGCGTATGTCCCTCCCCCGGAAGAGTGTCATCTTCTGCCGGAGGACGAGGCGCCGTGGTGTATGGAAACTCACTGGAGGATTTTGTTAATCAGTTATATCCTGTGGAATTGCCATTGTGCAGTTTAAAAGGCAGTTATGTTTTATAGAAAAGAAGCCTGCAGAACATGCAAACTCATAACACACATTTCGTACCGTGTTGGCGCACTCTTCCCAGCTAAATATGTGAATATGTATATAAAATATTTTTGCTGCTAGCTTGGGGAATGTAAGGGAGTATTGTCCGTAATTTAAAACCGTGAGTGCCACTACGTTAAATGCATTGTGTATTTGCCCATGACTGGAAAAGGTAAAGTGGGAAAGCAGTAGAGGAAGAAAAGACCATACTATTTTTCTCCAGAAAAGGTGCAAAGTATATTGTACAAAACAAAACTGTATCCACAGCTGAAATTTCAACATTTCATTTTCTGTAGTATTTTTCTTGCTTCTTTGGAACCTCGCCCCGCCCCCGTTTGCTGAGTAGATTCTTAAGTAGGTGGTTTGTATGTAAATATCGTCATAGTGGCATGCAGAGGATTCATTCCCTCATTTTCTCTCATTTTCTAGCTCCAGCACCAAAGGTCAGTTTCTATAAGCAAAGGAACAATGAGACAAACACTGGAAAAGAAAGTTTAAAAAGTTGCCTCCTTACATTTTAGCAGTGATGTAATTAAGTCTTTTACTCCAAGTCTCAAGTCTCCACCTTCAAGTCTCGAGCGAGTCTTTAAGTCCTTGCAAGATACTTTCAAGTCAGGTCAAGTATTCCAGAATTTCTGGACAGAGTCAAATAAAGTCAGTTTTAACAATTTAAGTGGAATCTGCCCTCCACTTTTGTGATTTTGCCATCTGCAGCTTCAGAAATGGGTAATAGCATCCTTCTTCTCATTTGCAAAGCTTGCCTTCTGCTCCTAGGAAAAGTTTTAGAAAGTTCCTCCTATATGAAGCAGGGACAGGCTGCTGAGAGGACCTCAACTCCACCTCAAGCCCATTTGCTGTTCCTTCTGGGAAACGTGTCCACATTTTGGGCTTGAGACAGATCATCATGTGACCAGTAAGATGTAAGGTTTCTGGATGAATGTGTTATGTTACTGAACCACAGGTAACAAGTCAGTCACTAAAAATATGGAAGTCTCTAGTCGAGTCAAGTCAGTGTAATTTTTACCAACTCAAGTCTGAGTTGAGTCGCTGAAGTGACTTAAGTCTGATTTGAGTCTGAGTCAATTGACTCGAGTCTACATCACTGCATTTTAGTTAACTAACTTTTAAACAAATATCATTGCAACCTTTTATTACAAAATATTTCAGTTCCCATTTAAAAAATTAATGCAGTTGCAGCAAAGGCCACTTAGGTGGTGACAGGGGAAGGGCATTCAACGTTAGTCCTGCATTTAGACCAGCTTCATGCCACCATTGCTTTGTGCAGGCGGAAGAATATCTCAGTGGATTTAAGTCAGGGATTTAAGGAACCAGTCTGCTCTTCCCTTGTCCAGTCCTGGAAGCTGCAGCATAGGCTTCCCCCAACTGTCCTCTGGAGTTCAGTGTGGCAGTCATGTTAAGGCCCACCAGGTTGGATAGGCCAGCCTAGAGACATTTACAAGATGTAGCACGGTGTGGTGGGTTAAGTGTTGGATTAGGACAGTGGGAAAACAGGGTCTGAATCCCCTCTCATCCTTGGAAACCCCACTGGCTGAGCTTAGGCAAGTCACACTCTCTAAGCCTCAGAGGAAGGCAAAGGCAATCCACTCTGAACAATTCTTGTCGATAAAGCTCCACAATACGTCTACCTTAGGGTTGCAAGAAATCAGAATGGAAGGTGTACAGCAAGAGAAATTTGGCCTGTGAGTGTATGGTTCACCATCTCTGATTTAAAGTGTTAAACTTTAAATCAGTTACTCTGCAGTAACTGATTCAAAATGCATCCATGGAGGCTATTGTGGAATAGGTTTGAAAGCAGAAGCACCAGAACAGCAGAAAGAATAGTCTTTAATCAACATATTAACATTGCCCTTGATCATTTACAGAATTAACTCACAAAATAAATGGACAAGAATGTTTTTCCACTGTTTGAAAGTGAATTTATTAAGTATACACGTGCCTGCAAAATGATTTCAACTGTCTTCTACTGTACGGTGTCCATCTCCAGTCAACACTGTATACAGAAAGCCAGTATGCACATATGTTAACACCACAGTAGTAATCAGATACATCAGAAGGAATGCTTCAGCAGCTAGGAAATTAATATGACTTTACAATCAGTTTTTGCTTTGATTTAAATACACAGTGCTTCTCTTGCTTGAAGGCTGCAGAGTAAGGAAATCCTAGCAGCATGTTTAGGTCTTGGAAGAGGGATATCAGAGTGGTCCACAAATTAAGTCTTGAGATTTCAGATCAGACTCTTTGTTTACACAGTTTTACATAATTGAAGATAACTCAAAAGTTCTTCAGTTGGGGATCTATACAGCTTGATTTGTTGGAGAAATGTAATGAAGCAGAATCCAACCATTTTGCTGGAACTGTTACTCTTGCTGATTTCACAAAATGAAGTTCTGTACAATGTTAAAATGTTAGCCTGCTAACAGTAATCTGGAGCTTTTGAGTCTAAAGGCACCAATTCTTTGTGGCACCCCTGAGATCCAGATTGTGTAGGGTGATAGGCTTTTGTCCATCATTCCACTTTGGAACTTCCTCCCATCTAGTCTTTGATTCTGCAAAAAGCAGAGTGTAAACCATTCTACTTCTAAAATAATTTAAGTGCTTCAAGGAATAGTTGTAGGAAATACCAAGACTGGTATAATTGGAGATTTTGTGATCTCAAATACTGTCCAACTTTCAGGTCAAACATGTCAGGAAGAAGTTTCCTCACCCTGCTGCAGCTGTGTTAAAAGCTTTACAGATTGTAGTGATTACCACTTATATCATCCTCAATATTCTCTAGACTCTGGAACTTTTGATATTTTCCCATTCCTTGGGACTTGAGTCTAGAGGAGGACAGCTGACAGAGACAAAACACACTTTGTGATACAGCCAGTTTTACAGGAGATATGATCATTAGTTACAGCTTTAAAAGAAAAGAGGAAGGTGAATTCCTAGGGGCCATCTGGCAGAAGAAACAGATTAACTCCTGTTAAGAGGACAGGCTGTACCAGGAGTTAATTTATGGGCCTCTAAAATTTTAAAGTTATTGATGGACAGACAAACATACATACACTGTTCCTACCAAGGTCCTTGAAGCCCAGTTCCTGACAGGGCTGTGACCCCCTCATTACAGGAAAGTAGTGTTCAGGAGTCTTCTGACAAAGTGCACACAGCTATCGTGAATTTTAACAGCATTTTCAGAAGGGAAGCTGTTACTCCTCAACTACTTCCAGAACTACTTAGTAGTGAAAAAAATCCTGCTAGACAAAACAGGCTTCTGCAGCAGTCTGAATTGCTTCACAGATTGACAGTTTTAACATCAATCTGTAAAGCTTCTCTGAATGATTAAAATGGTTAGTTTCTGAGCATAATTACAATGGCACTTTTATCATCTTGTGTTCCTTTTTGCTAATCCAGTCAAAATGTATTAAAAATTGTAAGGAGTAAAATTACCAACTACCCTATGGCTATCTGGATTCCCCAAATGATTCAAGTGTTCACTGGGCAAATGAAGTGATCAGTTCCCGGGAACAGAAGTATAGTACATTAAAACAGCAGTAAAAGTGATCACAGTTTAGCTTGCATTGGCTTCAGGTGTTTGTGGAAAGATGGATGGACCTGTGGGAGATAGTAAAATAAGCCATTAATTAAAACACAAACTATACTTTTTCATCACACTAGAATTGGGGCGAGGAGAATCTATGAGCAGGGCGAAGGCCAATTTTCATACACATATCCTGCAGGTCACACTGTTGTTTTTGGGATGTGCTGGCAATGATGTTGGGAGCAGGCACATGGACTATGCTTTCCTCACCCCTGAACTTGAACCATTTAGTGCCCATGTAAGTGTGCCTTAAAGTGCTTCAACTCTTTAATGTGGCATAAAGCCCCAAATCAGCTGATTGTCTCAACTACAGTACGATCAGTAGGAAGTGGATAGTTCACCACTTAGATAACATCCATTGATTTAGTGGATTGAGTCTAGTAGGGAACTAACAACTGGATTTAAAATGTTCTATTGTGGAGAGTTCTACTGGTTGATTCCAGTTTCTTTGGCCTCTTGACTCTCAACAGTTCCAACCAAAATGATGACAACAGGAGTTATAGTCAACAGCTAGAAGGCCAGAGGTTCTCCACATTTACCCTAATGTCTTTGGAGATGAGGTAAGGAGACAATTCCCTTTATGAACGGTTAAGAAGTTGTTGTAAATGCCCCCATGACTAGGAGGAATTGTGTAACAGTATGAGAACTGCACAATTACTGTTTTAATCCACAGTAACAGGATTTAATGGACCTGTTAATTTTTATTAGTTTTGTTTTGATAACTGGGTATACAAAGCTGTGGAGGACACTCCTCCCTGTTGCATGTCATCTTTGGCATGAAAATGCATGCTTCTAATGATCTTGAGTTCTCTTTATGTCTAAATCAGGGAACTCTGGCATACCACTGCTTAACAAACATAGAAAGATAACAACTCAAGATAATAATGGAACAGGGGAGACAAAATCTCATAGCCAGCTTTGCTCACAGCTTCGTAAGCACAGATGATGAAGCTGCGGGTGATTATTAAGGGCTTTTAAAATATGAATTTGACTATTTTATTATTTAATGTGCAGTTTTGACTATTAACAAGCATTGGCATCTCCTACTTGAGAAGGATTTTTAGCCTCCAACTGGAATTTCCAGTCTGTTTGCATGGCTCAATGAACCCTTTGTCTTTAGATTTTATATCCCTCTGTTCTCAAGAGTTGCTGGATTTCGGTATGGAATTTTCATTGTTCTGTTTCCGCTTCTGCTTTCACTAGGATCACTACATGGTCAATAAGCTTGATCAGTTTTGCAAAGAGATTTCTATTCACTTGCCTCTCTCCTTCTTTTTCTAGTGACAGTACAAAAAGAAGCACAATTAAGAGGGTTCATATTTTCTTTGCACCTATAAACCTGATTTAAGGGAAGTTTGTGGTTTACTCAATATTCAAATCCTGCAGACTTGTGATATCATGAGCTAAGTGTGCCCAGTTCATATAACTGAAGGCCAATTTTATATTTTTCAGAATCCCAAGAGAGCTATATCATTCCACCATAACTATGGGATGCAGTTACAGCTTTACCTTATCCTCTTTCTAATGCATTTCTGAGGACCTTCCTTGCTGTGCTAATTAGCTGAAAAATGGAATGGGCATAAGTATGTCTTACCTCTGTTTTATTTAGTGGAGACTTCTTTGCCCACTCAAACATATTTTCATAGACGTTACCATCGTATCGGCCAAGCACAGATCCAAGAACAGAATCGTGGAAGTCAAAGGAGTCCACCAGAGCTACTGCATTGGGACGGATTAATGCCAACAGATCCTTCACATGCTGGTTCACTTGAACTATCTGTGCATCTGTTAAAATGCCTCCCTGAGAAGGCAAGAATACAGAGTTATTCTGTTTATCTGAAGACCAGTGCAGCCACGCAACAAACCTGATGAGGACCTATGATCCAAGCAGAGTGTTAAGATGCATTTGGAAGTGGATAAGGATACTTACGGCCATATACTAATACTACGTGAAGCTGCTTTATACAGAGTAACCATGGGTTCATCTAGGCAGGGACAGGCAGATTCAGGCTTGTAGAACCTATTTTGAAGTGTTTATGAGAACTCTGAGATTGACCAACATTACCCTACTGCAGAAGACATCAACTTAAAGGATTCTGAACCAGGAATTTGTTTTGAATATCATAACCATCCAGAGAATGCTGTCCAGAGAATGGTGATTACAGTCCTTTCACAGAAAAATCCACTCCTGTTTACTCCGATTTTATTTTTTATATATATTTTATAAGCAAGGAAAGAGTCATTTGGCTATTGCTAAACAACTGGAAGTGAGAAACCCTCTCCCACCATACTGCAAATCATCCAGAGATCTATCAGTGGATCCAGATCTGCCTTCAGCCCACCTGTGATCTAGCCCCAAACTGCCTCTTCTGATGGCAGCTCTTCATGCCAGAATCTCTTTCCAGTCTCACTGTCATCATTATGCTATCCCAGTGACTACCTCTACCCTAGAAACAAACCAAAAGGCCAGTTTAAGAGCCTTGCTGTATCCACAACCAGCCAACATTACCTGTAGGTTACTTGTCAGAATTGTTTCACTAAAAGTTTCTTCTGTTTTGCCAGTAGTTTAATCCTAGTTGTGCCCACTAAGTTCTCTTTGTAGCTAAAAAGCAGTGCATTGTCATTCAAGATATCAAGGTAGAATTTAATCACCTACCTGCAGGAAGTCTCCAGTGTTTTTACTAATTCCGTGGAGTGCATACAGTAGACACAAGTTGTTCAGGACAGCCCGGACAGCTGGGTCACCAATTTCTGAAAGCTTTGCTGTGAACAGCTTGACCACTACATAGTGACAGTGTGCCTAAAAAAGAAATATTTAATGGACATGTTTTGAATTTCTCAAGTCTTCAGGGTCAATGGGATACAAAAGCTAACTTATCTGAAGGGAGTACAGACCTCAGATGCTCGTACTAGATCAATGGAAGTCCGATTCCAAGCATCCTCCTTGCTCCTCCTACGGTTCAGTTCAGCTTGCAAGTTCTTTGCTGCAAATTCAACCAGCCTATAATATGGAAGAACACAAGTACATCTGATTCAAAGTGGCATCAAACACAGTAGTCAGCAAATGAACCCTTGGGTCTACCGAAATGATAATAGAACCTGGGAACTGGTACAAGCAGTGACAAATGGTAGTGGACACAAGGATCTGAAGGTATATTATTTGGCTACTTGCCTTAATCTATTCAGAACAGTTCTGCTTTGAGCTCAGTCTCATAAACTGATAGTTACTGTTTTTTCCCTCTCTCACAGGATTCTTGGGTAGATTTAATCCAAGTGTTTGAATATAAGTAAATGAAACGTGGGTGGAGCTCATTCTTGTAACTGTAATACTTACTCACTCTCTAACATTTTGATCAGCACAAAATGAAACTAAGCCCTCTCCAGCGATAGTGATGTGCTTAATTGGTTTATTTTAATCTTTATTTAGCATCCAAGTATATTTCTTTCTCCATACTGAAATTTCTTTCTTCTCTTGTGTATCTTATTTTAACATTTTGCACTTGTATTCTTCTCAATCACAATCTCACAATCATGTGTGTTATACTGTGAACCAATGTAATACATTTTACAAGTTGGCTGAATATAATGGCTTTATCTTTGGAGCGCTAGTTCCTTGTGCCAAGTAATTAGGGGCCAGCCTCAGTGGCTATAAAAAAGTTCTCTTGCGACTGAAATACTCTTAATACTTGCTAGGACAGGAAAGCCTTGTAGGGCGAGGTAGGTAACTTCCTGATGGTAGACCACTCTAGAAAGCCATCACCCTCTAGAGACCATGCTGCTGAAGCCATCAAAATGCACAGCAATTATAGCAGCTCTCTATGGTTCCAGGGGATGCTAGAGCATCTCCTACAACACCAAACCCTCCAAATTGGAAGAGCAGAGTGTTTTGCTTCCCTTCCAGAAAAAATGGTAAAAATGTTGAATTCTTCTGCCGTTGCTGAATTTTAGCAGCATGGTTCTGCTGGTGCCGACTAATTTTAGTCTGGAAATGGCAGAAATGGACTAGGAGAGTGCACATGGTCCACTCATAGTACAGTACAATAAGCACAACCATACCTATCTTGGCCTGCAAGAAAAGAAAGATGCTGTCAACTTTGTGGTACCACTAACACATGCTCTTTGGAGTGATTATGAGAAGAAATTCTGGTTTTCAGCTTCTATCCAGTCTCCCAGCATGGGTAGAGGTGTTTTGAAAGTACTTTCCAGGCTTAATATTAGAGGAAAGTGTTGGTATTCCCCATATTGTCCTCTTCCTGTCAGCCTTTTCCTAGGGATCCAGAAGCTCTTCCTCTTTCAATACTTCATTCATTGTACCTTCTATCCTTTATCCACTTTAATTTGCTATTGCACAGCCTGATTTTTTATCAATATTTACACAAGCTATTCATTTCCAGATTGTTTCCTCCACCTCATTCTTACATATTTTCTGGACGACCTCTTCCCCAGTACTTCTGTCACACTGAACACCTCCCCTCTGTAGTACTGCTGCATTTCACACAATATTTCCAGCTGTTAGCACATTGTTTCTTAACTCCATTGGGTACAGTCAGGCCCAGACCACTGGTCAGCCTGACACTGGAACTTTCATACCGGGCCAAAAACAAAGACAAACAAGAGTGACCCATTTCACATAAACCAAGTATGAAATGGTCAAGATAACTGTTCTGAGCTGAACTGTTTTGAATTGTGACAACACGTGCTATGCACTTGACAGAAGAACTTACCTAGAAGCTCTCAATTTATATGCTTCCACTAAGCTGGATGGATTGTTGATATGCACTGTGGTGGGTCGAGCAGCCACGTGCTGGGGCTGAATGTGTTGCCCTGGGAGGTCATTCAGGTAGGACATCATGCCGCTAAGCAACTGCCCTGAACTAACTTGCGTATAGCTTTTGACAAGGAATCTGGATGGAAGACAAAAAAATTAATCATATTGCAGAACTACTGGTGAACAAGCTAGCTCATAACTGTGATCAGTAGCCATATACTGGAAATGAACACAGCACTTATGGAGTAAAACTAAGAAGGCAGAAAAGATGCTAATAATCACTGCAGTTTCTCTCTGATGTGATTCGTCAAACCTGGACAGTGTGAAAGTTTTGGCTTTCAAGAAAATCGCTCTTGGACTGAAATGAATCTTACATTTTTTATATCTTCCTTTTAAATTAGAGCTTTCTGGGCTAACATTTATTTATTAGTATTAGCATGGAAGGGCTATCTTTCCATCCAAGAAAGGGCTCTCTAGGCAGAACACCACACGAGTGACAATACCAAAAAAATCAATAAAAAGGGAAAACAAGTTAACACAAGCATGAAAAGCAGCGGGAGTAAAATAAGTAACATAAAAATGAAACAAGCAATCTCAGTCTCATCAACAACAAACATATTTTGGGAGGAGGTAACTTAATTTATATCAAAAGCATGTGAAAAACAGCCACCCATAACAGTGCTCATTAATTGTCAAAAGATTACCAGGAAACAGAAGTAGGAATCGTATGGGCTTCCAGACATTGTTGGACTGCAATTTCCACAGCCCTAGTTTACATAGCCAGTGGTAAGGAATGCTGGGAGCTGCAGTCTGTGATCTTCTGGCTCTTCAAGGGAAAATGTTGTTTTGTTTATTTTGATAATATAGGTATGTACATACTATGTATTAAAGGTTATAAGATAAAGATCTGTTGGGAAGGAGTGAGAGAATGGAACACTGGAAATGAGAGATGGCTGGTGGAGTGTCTGAAAGGATTTTGAAAGGACTGGTGTATGACAATTGGTCAGGGATGAGAGAATAATCTCTCAAGATTAGGAGCTGGCTGGTGGGGTTGAGGAGTTTGAGTGATTAGGACAGCTAGTCAGGGTCAGAGGTAGAGGACAGTTAAGAGTCAAGGTCAGAGTTAGCTAGGAGATGAGCGTGAGAAGAGTGAGAGATGTGATCTATTAAACAATTAATCTGTGAAGTTATGTTCAAATTCTGTTTAATAAAACATTATTTTTGTATTATATGCTTTTGCCTCTCGAAATGCTACATATTGGAAAGCTTGAGTTCAAACATGGTGTTGGTAGTAGCAGCAGTCAATAAAAGAGTGATGGAGTCAGGTAGGGATAGAAGATTATTAAAACCTGACACAGGAGCCAATCAGGAATGGGTCCCAGAATGAGATGTAGCTAGTCTTTCTTTAATATACTGCCTACAGCAATTCAAAACATGACAAATTCTGTTCATCCAATATTCAGAGTCATCCTCAGTCCATGCAGTTAGGCGAGATATGTGAAGAGCTAGTGAAATACCTAAAAGACATGCAACAAGTCAAGCTCCATCACTCACCGTGCAGTCTGTAGCATCATTACAGTGTTTTCTCCTTCATAAGTGCAGGAAGGGGTGAAATTGACATAGATATCAGGGAGGCCACTGCAACGGGAATAGCCATGCCCACCACATGCCATTCGACATTCCTCAATGCCAGCATTGGCAACCCAGGAGCTGAAAGCCTTTAGCCCTGCAGACAATGCATGCAGCTGAGGGAGGGGAAAAAAAAGTTAGGAAACCAGGTGTCACATGGTATTTCTCCTAGGTTTGTCATGTGTCACTATATTTAACATTAAAATTTCATACTTCCAGCCCTTATGTGAGGGAGAGGAGAAACAGGAAATCCCTAAAAACTGGTCTGAAGAGATCCTAATTGTTTCAGGGTCTCAAGAGTCCTGAGTTTTCCATTAATCACTCTTTTCACTGAAGCAATGGATATTCATTTCTTATGTTCATCTGTGAAAGTCATGGTCCCAAACTCTGCTCCCTCGACTCTATTCCCTTCTAGAAATCAGCCTTACATTCTGAAGAAAAAGAATACATTTTGCCATATTCAGTTTGATTTCCCCTTATTTTAAGTAGAAGAGTCACACCTCTGGCAGCTCACTCAAGTCTCCATCGCTGATGTTCCCAGTGATGCGACGATAGGTGTCTTTCATATAAGCACCCACAAAGTGGAAGGCATATGCTGTTGCCAGAAGAGGAAACAGCTTGTACTGCTGAGTCTGATAGTCCAAGATCTGAGGCTCAGGCTCCCTGCAATAGAAAGCAAATAAAAGAGCTGTTGCTGTGGCCTGATTTCTTAGAGAGCCAATATAAGTACCGAAAGTATGACAAAGGTGCATCCCAAAGATGATGCGGAAACGTGCAGCAACAATACATTTAATTATAGAAACAATCATGAAATGGTCCAACATGTGGATAATGAGAAGTTTCTTTGAAAAAAACATAATAAAATGATTAGTTTTAAGGAAACAAAAATCCAGATAATTCAGATGAAATGGATACAGGAAGGGAAAATTTAGTACTGAATTAACTAAATTTAGAATTTAGTAAATACAGAACGAAGCTTCTATCTCACTGCAAGTTTGGCTCTTGTCAAGATGTCCTCAGTTCCCCTGCTAAATTGCTCTATTTTCTCTTCATTGCTACTGCCCACTTGCCTGCCCAGTCTGTTTGGGCCCTACTTGTATTATCAGCTGGGGAACACAGCAAGGCAAGCAATGGGCTACTACTCCTTCTCTTTTCAAGAGAGCAGGTGGACAGGCAGCAACAGCAAGGAAAAGCAGCAGCAGGGCCTGGGATTCCAGAAAGCTGATAATGGGCCCTTTAAAGGCGTCGGGGGAGGGGTCACAAAGGAAGGTGCCCTGTGATCCTGACCATTGACAGTGGCCAAGATTGGGCAATGACCCTGATGTGGTATGATGACAATGATTCAGATGTAATGAGAGGAGGAGTCGTATATTCCTTCTCTGCAGGAGGAGAAGGCACTCATGCTTTTTTCTAATTGCCATTTATAATCATTCCCACCTCCCATAGAAATCAAAGCAGATGTCACAGATGATTAGGACAAATCAGCAGCAGCTTCTAATGTAAGTCAATGCTATTCCAAAGGGAAATGTTGCATTAAAGACTTAGTAGTGCTGTTGGCAAGATTGCACAACACTGGTATTAGATACTAAGGCGTTCTATGCAAGGGCCAGGCCTTGCTTACTACTACCAGCTTCTTACCCTGGCTTCAATTCAGACTGATGCCGCACTGCACTGTATCGGATGGCAATTGTACAAGCTCTAGCAAGACTGCGAGCAGCGTCTCCTACAATCATTGAACGGATGAACACCATGGTACCGTATGTCAGCTTGGCACTGAGAGGTTTCACATACGTGCCATCTGGTTCAACCTAGCAAAGGAAAGTAGTACAGATACAACAGGCCAGTTACTTCAATATTTCTTTTATAGTTTTACAAAGATGACACTTTGGGATTTTTAGCACATTGAAAGCATATCTGAACAGATACTTCAAAGATCTTGGTGTCCTGCATTGAACTATTTATCATCCTTATTTCAGAAAAACGGCTGGACACTATTTGTGTGAAGCGATGAGATACAAATCTAAGCACATAAATAGATCCCCACAATCAACGCATCTGACTACCTCCTGCCTAGCTCGTCCTATGAAACCAGTGGTATCTCCACTTGAGATTCAAAAGTTCATACTGTTTCAGTAATGAGATTTAAATTTGCAATTAAAAACAATTATAATAATTAGCAGGGTATTTTGCAGAAGAGAAGACTGCTGTAAACAAAAAAGGGAGGAGGGCCAGATGCTAAATGTAATTAGCATTCATTCAATAGGAGGTGGCATTGGAGCAGGAAACAATTAAGAGATGAACCACCATGTCTGGCTGCTGCCTTAAAAGATGAGATTGTCAATTATATAAGCAGCAGATTAGCAAATGTAGAAGATTGCTTGTGAGTGCAGGTTTTTTTTGCCTTACATAAGCTGTAAAACACTGAACTTTGGCACACTTCAGAATAAATTTCCAGGCAGACTGACCTTAAAAACTACAAACAAGGTATAATTGCACAACTCAGATATCTCTGACAAGAGACATAGCAGGATTTAATCTTAAACAGAGACTTGACTGCATTTCCTGTAAAACCAACTTAAAGAAAGTTTGAAGTGGTCAGCTCCTTCTAGCAAGTTTAAGCCGCCACTTGGGAAGGTTTCTTTCAAGTGGTTTGAAGAGCTGAGAGTTGTACATCGAGAGCACAGAAAAAAACCCACAAAAATTTACCTTGGCATGTTTCATTAGCATGTTTTCACGGGGAATGCGGAAATTGTCCATTTTTAAATAGCCGTTGTCCATTTCATCATAACCGAATTTTGGCCCTATGTCACCAACAGTAATGCCTAGCAAGTAGGGTAAAACAATGGAGGTGAGTGTAAAAATCTCTCTACATTCCTATAATGGAAAGCCAAAAAGTAGCATTTGTAAAGTATCTTCTCATTACACAGCTAATCAGCTAGATGTGCCAAACTATGGTGGCACAATGATTTCTGATGACAATTCTATGGATTCCTTCCATAACATGAAGGTTGAAAGGTCATAGCATCATATCCCAAAGGAGCTTCCTCTTTCATTTCACATTACAGCATATAATGAAAATACACAGACCAATTTTTTTTTTAAAAAGAGATTCTCAACATTGCTGGAAACTATGGCAATTAAAGCCTGATTTATTGGTAGAGGAGTATAGGAGGAGCCTCTCTGCCTATGAGAAATCTATGAGGATCATGGGCATGATAAATCTATATTTTATCACTTCTGCAGGTTAAATGGACTACAAGGTACTCTCCTCACCTTGTTAATTTAACCCAGGATTAAGCACTTCCTGGGGAGGGCAGTATCTTGAGCCCCTTGGAGTTATACCATCAATAGATTCCTGATAGTACCCAGCTGTCTATGTTAACAGCGGCACGCTAGAGCATCCTCCTTCAACAATGGGTGGTAATTGGAATTTGTGAAGCCATAATAGAGTCATAATAGAAGCTATAATGCAGTCAAAAATTCCAGTCTCTTAAGCAGAGATTGAAAAGAGATAATGGCTTTTTAGCAGGCTACGTGTAGTAATATGCTGGTTTTTATTACCACTGTGTGTACAACACAGACTATTCTTCAAGAAAATTCTCTTCCTTCAAAAGAAACAACTTTCTTGAAAGTAGTTATGTACTGCTTTCACACCTCAGTGGCATATAAAGTCCAGTAGTTTCGCAGAGCATGTACCAGCTTACATAAGCCACATTATTATGCTGAATCAGCCCGTTCAAAGTTTGACAGTATTTTTCTGTATCTCACTACCACCACTGTTGCATATTTGGACTTTTTTTTTAATTTGCAATTTTTGCAGTCAAGTTCCAACCTATTGATTAACTCTTGCCTTTTCACTGGGCTTAGACAAATATTCCTCTCTACTATACACATGTTTATCTGCGTATCAAAACTTGGATGTACTGATCATCCACTCATGTCCTTTTAACATCAACCATTACCATGCTAGCACATTTTGCTCATGTATTATATTTCACATCACTCTGTCCTCACTGAACTCTGTGTAAACGTGTGCCTACTGAAGCTGCACTCCGTGTGTCTGAAGAATTGGGCTGTTGTTCGTGAAAGCTTATCTTGAAGTAATGGCTTGGTGGATGTTTCTAGATTAAAGAACTCCATAGCTTGCCCTCTCTCAGTTGTCCATCTTTTAGCAAAGAGCTTTCTATTCAGGCAGACCTTCACCAACTGGCTCCTTTCTACGGTCTAACATTTTAGGATAGATGTGCTGACATGTTTTATCGCTTATTTATTATTAGTGTGGCATTTTTAAACCATTTCAATTTTGTTGTAAAAGTATAATGAATTTAATTTGTATTTGAATGTGGATAATGTGTTCTGTTTTCACCGAAACCTTTTGAAATGATCTTGGAAACTGCCTTGGCTCTCAGCTCTGGAAAAAAATATAAATCGAATAAATAGTAGTGGGTTTCAATCTGCAAGTCTCAAAACATGCACCCCACTTCACTACCTATAGACAAACCTTAGAATCATAGAATCATAGAAATGTAGAGTTGGAAGAGACCACACGGGCCATCCAGTCCAACCCCCTGCCATGCAGGAACACCTTCAAAGCACTCCCAACAGATGGCCATCCAGCCTCTGCTTAAAAACCTCCAAAGAAGGAGACTCCACCACACTCCGAGGCAGCATATTCCACTGCCGGACAGCCCTAACCGTCAGGAAGTTCTTCCTGAGGTTCAGGTGGAATCTCCTTTCCTGCAGCTTGAATCCATTGCTCCTTGTCCTGGTCTCTGGAGTGGCAGAAAACAAGCCCTCTCCCTCCTCTACATGGCATCCCTTCAAATATTTAAACATGGCTATCATGTCCCCTCTTAACCTTCTCTTCTGCAGACTGAACATACCCAGCTCTCTAAGTCTATCCTCATAGGGCATGGCTTCCAGGCCCTTCACCATTTTGGTCGCCCTCCTCTGGACCTGCTCCAGCTTGACCATGTCCTTCATGAACTGGGGTGCCCAGAACTGGACACAGTATTCAAGATCAGGTCTAACCAAAGCAGAGTAGAGTGGTACCAGTACCTCCCTCGATCTAGACACCATACTCCTATTGATGCAGCCGAGAATTGCGTTGGCTTTCTTGGCTGCCGCATCACACTGCTGACTCATGTTCAGCTTGTGGTCTATTAAGACTCCTAGATCCCTTTCACACGTACTGCCATTCAGCCACGTGTCCCCCATCCTATATTTCTGCATTCCATTTTTTCTACCTAAGTGTAGGACCTTACACTTCTCTCTGTTGAATTTCATTTTGTTAGCCTTGTCCCAGCTCTCCAATCTGTCCAGGTCATTTTGAATTTTGATCCTGTCCTCTGGCGTATTAGCAACCCCTCCCAATTTGGTGTCATCTGTAAATTTGATCAGCATGCCCTCTATTCCTTCATCCAAGTTGTTGATGAAGATATTGAACAGCACTGGGCCCAGGACAGAACCCTGTGGCACCCCGCTAGTCACTTCTCTCCAGGATGAAAAGCAGCCATTGGTGAGCACCCTTTGGGAACGGTCAGTCAACCAGTTACAGATCCACCTGACAGTAGCCCTGTCCAGCCCACATTTTACTAGCTTCTTTGCAACAATGTCATGGGGAACTTTGTCAAAGGCCTTACTGAAATCGAGATATGCTACATCCACAGTATTCCCGTCATCTATCAAGCTAGTAACTCTATCATAAAAAGAGATAAGATTAGTCTGGCATGACTTATTTTTGAGAAATCCATGTTGACTTCTCGTGATTACCGCGTTGCTTTCTAAGTGATCAGAAACTGACTGCTTATTGATTTGCTCCACAATCTTTCCGGGTACCGATGTCAGGCTGACTGGGCGATAATTATTTGGGTCCTCTTTTTTTCCCTTCTTGAAGATGGGGACAACATTTGCCCTCTTCCAGTCTGCTGGAACTTCTCCTGTCCTCCAAGATTTCTCAAAGATTATAGCAAGCGGTTCCGAAATGACCTCTGCCAGTTCTTTTAATATCCTAGGATGCAATTCATCTGGCCCTGGAGACTTGAATTCATCCAGTGTGGCCAGGTATTCCTGTACCACCTCTCTACCTATTATGTGCATCATTTCCCCTGCTTCCTCCCCTGCTCCCCAACCGCCAGGTTGAGTGCTTGTATCCTTCTGGGAAAAAACTGAGGCAAAGAAGGTGTTAAGTAGTTCTGCCTTTTCTCTTCCCCCTGTTAGTAATTCACCATCTGCTCTGCGCAGTGACCCTATCGTCTCCTTCTTTTTCCTTTTGCTGCGGACATATTTAAAAAAGCCCTTTTTATTGTTTTTAATGTCTCTGGCCAGCCTAAGTTCGTTCTGTGCTTTAGCCTTTCTGACCTTCTCCCTACATCTCCTGGCTACTTGCTTAAATTCTTCTTTGGTGGTTTCCCCCCTCTTCCATTTCCTGTACACATTTCTCTTAACGCTTAGCTCAGCTGAGAGTTCTTTAGTCAACCATTCTGATTTCTTCAGATGCCTTCCATTTTTCCTCCTTATTGGCACAGTTTTAGACTGTGCCTTCAGTATCTCCCTTTTAAGGAACTCCCATGCCTCCTGAGCTCCTTTCTCTTTCACTATTCTTGACCACGGAATTTCAGCCAGCAACTCCTTAAGTTTACAGAAGTCCGCTTTTTTAAAATCTAAGACGAGTGTCTGGCTACACTTATTTTCTCCTTCCCACTGAATGCCAAATTCCAATAGGGCATGGTCACTCCCCCCTAAAGATCCAACCACTTCTACCTCATTAACAAGGTCATCCCTATTGGTCAGGATCAGATCTAGAATATTTGATCCCCTTGTCGCCTCTTCCACCTTCTGGACCATGAAATTGTCTGCAAGACAAGCAAGAAACTTGCCGGACCTTGCTGTCTTGGCAGAGTTTGACTGCCAACATATATCCGGGTAATTGAAATCTCCTATTATTACTGTATCTCTCCTTTTTGAATGCGCTGTCATTTGGTTGAGGAAGGCGTCATCAAGGTCCTCAGTCTGGGTTGGAGGTCTGTAGTAAACCCCCACCAAAATATCCCTATTTTTTCTCGCTCCCTTAATTCTTACCCAGATGCTCTCGACCTGGCTTTCTGGGTTTAAGTCACGGATCTCTTCACAGGTGAAAACATCCTTGACGTACAAGGCTACTCCTCCTCCTTTCTTGTTTGGTCTATTTCTACAAAATAGGCTATACCCCTCTATTCCTACATTCCAATCCTGAGACTCATCCCACCAGGTCTCAGTGATGCCTATCAAATCGTATTTATTTTGTTGTACTAGGAGTGCTTATTGTCTACGTAGATTTTCATTTTACTCCAACTGCTTCTTCATACGTTGCCATTTTTTGTTTAGCTTCTCTGTAAGACTTGAGAAGGTTCAGTCATTCCGCTTATTTCAATAATCTAGGACAGCCTCTCACGGCCCTGTGCCCTCTGGATGCATTGGACTACAACTGCCATTACCCTCAGCCAGCAAGACCACTGACCATGCTTATTGAAAACAATGGGTGTGACACTCCAACACATCCAAAAGGTGCTGCTTTTGGGGGAGGCTGCTTTACAGCCACACAAAACACATCATCATTATGATGTTCTCCTTACATTTATACCACGGGTGAATGCAAACAACAGAACGACTGACATACATACACAACCTGGCACAGAGGCCAGGGTCATACCTGGCAACAGCTCATGGGTTCCCAACTGGCGTATTGGCACAATGAACGCATGCAAGCCATGACACTTGCCCTGAGTATAAAGCTGTGCCAAAACAATGGCGTGGTTGGATGTCTTACCCACTGCAAGGAGACAGAGAAAACAGAATATATAAACAAAGGGAAACAAAAACTACCCACTCTCCCCCAACACACAATTTATTTTAAAACTGCTAAGCACTGGCTTTGCTTGTCTTTAAGATATAAGCATATCTGCAACCAAAATGGGGAACAGGCCTAGCTATTGCTTTCGTTAACAACTTGGATAAGACTCTTGAAATGCAATTGTATTTTGCCCCAATGAGAAAAGACTAAAGAAGATCTGACTGAGCAGGGGGCATATCATAGTGGCTTTCCCTAAAGCAGTCTTCCCTAACTTGGTACCCCACAGATTCGTTGGACTACAGATTCCATAATTCCCAACCAACAAGACCAATGGCCATGAAGGGAGTGGCAGTCCAACACAATTAGGGGGAACAGAGAAAAAGAAAAAAAAACATAAAAACCAGTCAAGGCTCCTTAATGTACAACCACTTTCTCCCACCTGAGCCTTAGCCACCAGAGAACAGCATAAAAGAATGAGAAATATTTCTGAAACAAGACTATTTATTTCTGACTGGTAGCATCCTTATGTAGCACAATAGACTAATAAGGACACTTACATTCTCTTGGTTCTAGAACCTAGCCTGAAAACAAGATGAAAACTGTTTTTTTCTCCCCAGCAGTGGAATAAGATTATATAACATGTGTTATATTTAAAAACAAAAATAACTACTTAGTTTAAATGCTGTTAGGTAAGATCACTCTAAAGGAAGAGGCAATGCACGTAGCTTTGAAGTTTAAACAATCCACTTACATCCCCCGGGCCACCACTTAATAGAAGTCACAGTTGGGCTATTTAGGATGAATTCTTGGGTTGCAGGATCATAAGTCGCTGTGGTTTCCAGTCCTCGGAGATGAGTTCCTATAGACAAGCAGTACATCTTGCTTCATAGGTTATATAGCAGACTTACAAATAGTGAGTGGTGAGATAGACAGAGATAATGCAAAAGCCAGAAATACTGATTACAAATGCTAACCTACATCATGGAAAATGGAAAAAAACCCCATCATAAATAAAAGCAACTATATGTGTCCAATACTGGGTACAGTATTTATCTAGGATCTCTGTCAGATCATTCCAGTTTTGGGCACCTCCATCCTGATAATGTACTGGTTTTATCACCCAGAGGCAGCTGCTGCTCGCAGCTTGATTTCCTTGCCTGATTGCCACTAAAATGTACATGCAAAGTGAATGGCATAACTATCTGACAAGATCCCACAAAGAGAGACACAGACTCTTTATCCCTTTCTTGTGGTGAAGTTATGTGTGCAAATCCAGCTACTGCTCTGTGTGGAAGTCTCCACAGACAGTGAAATGTTCAACAAATGCTTCCTTAAAGCATTTCACTCCTAAATCTTCATCTTGCTCCCCCACACTGCAAGGCCAGGTGCCACAGTCTTCTTTTTTCTTCCCTGTAGATAGTCTCATAAGATTTTCAGGTTGAGCAATGGAGCTTGGCAGGTGTTGAGGTTTTTCATCTTCTGCATCCCAAGAAAATTGAGAAATCCGGCTTCGTACAAGGGTTTTGTCATTGGCTGTGATAAAGACGCTTGCATCAAGATTTTGATGTATGTTCAGTGGCCACCATGTTTTTAAAAGAACAGATTGCCTAGCACTATATTGCAGTAGACTGGTTTTGTAAGTTTGTGCAGAAAACCTCTCTAGAGCACAGCAGACATGACTTTTGTTTTGAAAGAATCCAAACACATTTAATGTATATTTTGCACCTTTTTTTAGAACTTGACACAACTGTGAACAAGGTAGAGAGATCCATCTTTGACCAACTGCACTATGAATTACAAAGTTATTCTTCTTGGGCAAAGCTGTTCATCCATTCTCTCAGCTTTTAGTCTTTTGGAAGGAAAGTGTTCAGCTTTAGGGCAGTAGTGACAAACTTCAAATATTAATGCAGTCTTGAATGTGCAGTTGTGGTCCTGTGATGCCCTCTAGTTAAGACCTTGATCCAGCTCAGCCTTATTTCTATCATTCTATACAACCTGGGGTGGGGAGCAATCTGCCTCATAAGTTTTAGTAAATTCATCCACTCTTAAGCCTTGGAAATAAGGAAGGCTATAAATCAACTCCTAGAATACTTAATAGCTTTTAGACTTGAAAACAGACACTTGGTTGGATGCCTGAACCAAGAAAGAACTGAACTGGTAGAAAAGCCTTTCTAAATTATTAAAAGAGTTGTTGTTTTTTTCCCTCCCTTTAGGCTCATCAGTGACCCACATTTGAACTATCTGGATGACAGTGTTTGTTCCAATCTTCATAATCTGTCTCAACCAAAATTCTACAAACAATGAATAAGTGCTACTGAAATTGCTAGTTTTCCATGTCAGGAACACAGAAGATGATGATTGAAACAGAGATTTCTACATTCTGACTTTCAGCACGTCCTCCAAGCAATGCCATCCTTTCGCACAATCAGTATAATAGGTACACAACGTTCCCTTCTCTTGCAGCTGCAGCTGTGGCTTGAGGAGATGGAGTCACCTGGTGCTGAGTGGGGTTGCGGAGGTTGGTGGAAAAAAATCCCAGTGCTCCTGTTACAGGACATATTACAGCTGTTACAGGACCTATCAACCACCCTTGCCAAAAGGGAGAGAGGAAAGGGATGCTTCTTTTCCCACGTGACAAAACAGACCTCAGGCCAAGAGTTAAAAAAAATGGCACTCCTCACAAGCAGAGTATAGATTATAGCCAGCTTGACTAAGATCATCAAGAGGGAAAGAAGTTGCAGTCAGTTTCTCTTCTATGAGAAAGAGCAAGGGAACAGAAAATCTAAAAGCCATTTACTAAAGCTCCAGAGATGTTCTGCCTTGGAGAAAAGCCTGGATTAAGGAAAGCAGAAGCCATCCTCCACATAATCATTTGTTGACAAGAGGTTCATTCCCATAAAACCAATCATTGTATTGTTGATCAGTAGCAAATTCCAGAATTCTTGATCAAAAGCAAGACTGCTATGCTAAGTGACAGGACAACAGAAAAAGACATCCAACACCTATGAAGGTGATAATTAAAATAAAGAGCCATGGAGCTAATATTGGTGGTTATGGTTGTTTTTACTATTATATTTTATTAACTTTATTTTATTGCTTTACTGTTTTATTCTATAAGTTGCCTTGAGACAACTTCACCTTAAACAACAGTATAAAAATATTTCAGACCAGCATTCCGAAACTTCTTGGGGTGATTCTCATATAAAGTGATACTGTATTGTTTTTGTGGGACCTCAAATCAGCTTTACTCTACCGTTTTCAAGATGAATATCCCAACTAGGGCAAAAGTCATCCAAAGAGTAGATGGGTATGGAGGCTGACTGAACTGCCACGTGCTCAGGATCACCACACCCTGGCTAATTGTAGGCTGTCATTATGTGAAACAGGAGTGCCCTTCAGATACATCCAGATATCATGTTGCACCAGAATCTCATAATTAGAAACCTAAGTGATCCTTTGTATTCTACTAGATTTAACTCAAATATTTATTTTTAGAGGGTTCATTCCCCCCCCCATGATATTATGGAAACTAGAAAGAAGCTTCTGTTTGGTGTAAGCAAATTAACTTCTGTAAATTTAAATCTTTCTGTAATACCTGCATATTATATTCAATATCATATGTGAACTAGTTGGACCTGGAAGCCTAAAATTTCTAATTAAGCATTAAAATATGGAGAAGCCAAGAATGCCTGTCAAACATATAAACACCCTAATCAAAGTTTCTTTACATCAAGTAGATAAATCCACTGAAGAAAGACTACTTTAGTTGGCTTTGCAAAAGCTCCCCTCCCCTCCCTCCATTTAGAGATGTTGAAGCTAGTGCTTCAGAAGCAGAGATATTTCCAAGGAACCAGTTATTTTAAGTGTTCTTACTGAAAGGATTAATTAGGACTGTTAGGAAATACACTTCTTTCCCTCTCAGGTCATTTTCAAAGCATGGCTTAATTTAAAGGGGGTTTCATCAACACAGAATGCTTAAGTCTTGCTCAAGACTATATGCTAATCTTTGCTTTTTGGGAGCATGCATGTAATCTAAATGTGTAACATGAAAGCTGATGTATGCCAGCCAATGGAATAAGTTGTGCCAGAAACATGGGAAAAGGCATGCTGGCTTCTTACCAATGTCACCCTTGGCATAAGGCTGAGCAATGTCTCCACACCATCTGAAATTTCTACCTCTGTGTGCATCTCTTTTTCATAAAGAGAGGTTCCATGGCTGTAAACTTGTCAGCCTGAAGGACCCTGGACTTGAGGAAACATACTCCACACTTTTTCAAACATCTTCTACCCAAATGTACCACTCTTTCAAATAAGACTTGAAAGTACTGTACCATGGCCCATCTCTGTTTGAGCATAAGTGCCAATGATCTCCAAGTTCCAAGCAGGCATGAAGAAGCGATCCTGCTGTTCTTGGGTTGCTTGGGTTAAGAGTGTGGGCAGGAACATGCCCAGGTGAAGGTCCAGAGGTTCAGGTCGCCCATGGTGAGCAGAGCTGTGGAGAAATGCCGAGGGAAGGGAATTGTGAAGGGAGATTACAGGATTGAAGCATGTGAGATTAGAGGTGCAAATTGGAAGGTTGAGAGAGAAAACAATAATTTTGTACAAATAAGAATTTAGCAAGCACAGTTTTATCAAAGCACCATTCTTTTCCTTCACCCAAAATGATTTACACAAGTAGAGTGTATTCCATTCCAATTACAAAAAGAGGACCAGAGTGACAGAGCAACTACTCTTGGTGTGGGAGTTTATAATTACAGCAGTATTAAACAGAACTTCAACTGCTTTCTCCCAACTTGCTGAAGTATATATTCTGTCTGAGTACTTAATTGGTTTTGGACCAAATTAGATAAGGAATGCTTCACAATGGAATTAAAGGAATCCAGCCATATCCAATTCAATTTCTGAGGAAAATGTTTAGACAAAACACAGTTTTGCTTAACAAAACAAATGGGCAAGCCTTATTTCAATTGTCTGTTTTTGCTCCCAATATATTTGACACCATCAACTTTTATTGTTGCTTTGAAATGATTCTTTAGGGGCTCTCTGTGCAAGAAAAGAATAATGCTCTGAATCAGCAATCAAAGCTAGTGAACAAATCTATAGCTTTGGGTCAAAACCCAACATTTATAAATAGGTGAACCATCACCATGAAAGGTCACCCAAATCCAATAAAACATGCGTCCTTATGATAATCAAATAGCCACACATGATTTCTTGATCCAGATTAAGCAGTCATTGTCCCCTTGTACCAACATAGCTTTGTATGCAATGCTCATTTCATTTCCTGCAAGAGCTGGTGTAGTGTCTAAAAGAAAAAGCTAAGAGCTCCTTGATCCAAATGTAACTGCTGTCATGAACATATCAGGTACACTTTAGTAAGCTATATACTTTCAGAGTTGGTACTCAGCCTGCAATATAGGAATAATGGGTTACAGTTAAAGAGCACTGAAAAATAGAGATTTACATGGTCTTGATCTCTGTGTTATTTAAAGTAAAGTATATGCCTCCAAGTAATCTGTCACCTTATGGCAACTCCATGAATTTCACACGGTTTTTTTAGGCAAGGAATACTCTGAGGTGATTTGCTCTTGCCTTCTGAATATAACACATAGCATTTGATATTCCCGGATGGCTACAGCACTTCCACCAGAAGACGCTTTTGTCACAGTGGGTGGAGTAGAATGGGGTGGTGAAATGACAAAGAGGCTTCATGGGGATCTAGGCATGATGAGGGTACCCCTCCCTTTGATAGCCTCAGGGACAGCAGCTACTGAAGGGTGCTGCATTTGGCAGCTTTAGCAATGACCACACCTCACGCTAGAAGAGGGGTGAACGCTGCTAATGAATTATTCCTGTTCTTGGGAGATGGCCAGTATTCCTAGGCTAATGGTGAAACTTCTTTCTAGGGATGGGCCAACCGAATCCTCGAATCCTGGGTAAGGATTTGAGGTTCCCAAATCCGAATCCCTGTGCCAAGATAGGCAAACCGAATCTTTCGAATCCGCCAAACAAACAGATTGTGGGAGACCGGGATGCCTGAAAACCTAGGAGACTAGATATATAAGGGCAGATAGTAAGTAGGTGAGTTTTTCCCTTGGCGTAATAATGGCCTTTGCTAACAATTTCACAAATTACATCTAGGCTTGTATTCTAAGATATTTAAATTGAACATTTCATATTTAAGTTCAGTACTTGACCGGAAGCTACAGGCTTGAGATTTCAGGGGCAGCGGAAACATTCCTTTGCGTCGCTCCCTTGCAAACCTCTTTCAGACACAATTCTGGGGTTTGGAGTTTTACAAGGGGTCACAGCCTTCTCTGCCAAAGTGTACTGGTGCATCATCAAACTACAAACCCCAGGATGCCAGAAGGAGCTATGCCAAGTAAAGCCAGTTTTGATTATCTCTGGACTCAGGATTATCTCTGGACTGTAGTATGTGGCCCTGTTTAGGTAGGCAGGAAAATGGGGGATTAATCCACATTTTCCTGTCTATGTAGAAAGGGCCTTCATGTCATTTTCAATCTGGGGAGATCCTGAGGCAAAACTATGACAATCGTCTTGGCCAGATTTCTTCAGAAGGAAGTTTACCTTTAAGCCTAGGCTTTTGCTAAGGCTCAGAGAGTATGTCTTGCCCAAGATTATCCTTCTTTCCCTTGCTTTTTAAACTCTTTTTTAAAAAAGGATTTGAAAGATTTGAGATTCGTGGACTCCCAGAACCTTCCAGGGATTTGGGTTCGGAAAATTCTGGATTCGTCCCATCCCTACTTCTTTCTCATCAAAGGCACAATAGTGATGGTTGCTCTAGTCATAGTAGTACGGTTCACACCAAGAGGTGGTTGGGTAGAGGTTCTTCTTTAGAACAATGCAAGTATTATTTATTGCAAACACGTTGAAGCTAGTCAGAGTATTCTCATTCCAGGAAAACTGAACCAAACTGAAAAACTTAATTAATCCCTACTGTGATAGGAATAGATCATATGGTATCAGAATTAAAACTTAAATAATGCAGCATTGCCAGCTCGTCTTTACTTTTACATAACAGTGAGGTGAGGCATATTATATCTTATTAGTACGAAAAAGGATGAGATCCTATATCAGAGACATAGTTATGAATACGTAACTACAGATGATCTCCTGACCCTACTCCCCAAGTCTACCTTAACAGCCATCAGCTGCACTGAACAATGGAGGTCTGTTCTGCTGATGCTCAGGATGCTGCAGGATAATGTTTCCAGCCCTCTTCTACCAGCAATCTGTGGTGCTCTCCAATTGCCAACAGAACAGACTTCCATCGCTTGGTGTGGATGCTGGCTGTTAAGGAAGGTTTGTGATTGTGGTGACAGTGCCAAAATCATAAACACGAAGGTGGAACTGTTACAAATGTGTAAGTCTAGCTTACGCATTTGTAATTGCTCAACAAAATGCCAGCCAGTATCTCTAATCTCTTTCTCAATCACAGAGATGCTATAAAAATGACATACTATATAACTAACCCACAGTAAATTACATACGTAAGTCTTTGTAAATGAGAAGCAGAACAGTATCAAAAGGACATGGAAGTGGTACCTCCAGCTATTGGTGTCTGAAATCACTATACAGTAAAAATAAAGAAATTTTAAAGCTTTAAGTAATAATACTCAATGTCCTGATTCACAGATCAAACAAGAAGTGTTCTAAATTTTCAAGCACAATGCTGCCAAGGTCCCATTTTCTCTTCATTACTTATTGCTGCAAGTGGAGTCCTGACTCCTCATGCTTCAGAGATGAAAAACTGGGCAACAGTACCAAGATGACAGAAGAACTTTATATTTGATCTGCTGCCCAAACGTAGGTCTGGAGTGAGCAATATCATCTATCCTGGGATCTTTGAACTCTTCTAGTTATTTTAAAATTTGCTCATTTCACATCTTAAAGGCAAGCATTTAAGATTTGAAATGCACAAGTTTTCCAGTTAGTTTAAAAGTTACTCACATCCACCACTGAAGAATTTCCTCCCAGTCCAGAACTCTGTCAAGCTGGCCCTGGTCAAGCTTATTAAAGCAGAGTTTCCATTCTAGAACAATGAATTCCAAATCACCCACCATTCAACAGCAGGAATTCGCATTCATACATGCCATTGAGGAATCATCACAAACAGAAAGTGTGAGTTGCACTACTGCATCATTGCTCACAGGAATTGTGAAGGTCATCAGCATGATCCATTTATAATTAACACATTGGTTAGTTGAGATTGCAGTGTTACAGACTGATATACAGACAAATGAATATGTAAGTCACAGAATGCAAAACAAAAACAAAAATAAAAAAAAAGGAAAAAATCATTGCCACAGACAAAGGTAGAAGGAGAGGAAAGGGAAAGACAAACAGGGTATTCCATTTCCTTAGTCTTAGGATGTTCCATTCAGCCATTACATTCAAACAGGGATGTGATGGCTACCACAATAAGGTTGTGGGTTTGTCTTCACAAAAGCAAAATTTCTGACAGGTGAAAACAGAAACAATGAATTCATCACATAGCCTAAGAAGGCACTTCATTCACCATTCTTCAGGCTGGATTCTAGACAAACCAGAAACCATGGGCTTTTCTTCTCATTTGGGGGCATTCTGGTCTTTTCTAACATCCAATACAGCAGTAAAAGATTCCAGACTAAGCCATTCGTCTTAAACACCTTCTTAAGATTTATGTAGGATGTCACCATAAGCGAAAGAGAGAAGTGCTCTGAACAACAGCACTGCCTTTCCAAATTTAAATGCAGTCACTCGATGGAAAAAGATGCCATTTAGATTCTTGAACGTGAGTATCGGTTTCATTTCATCTTCTACTTGACATGTTCTTCCAGTACATGTACTTGAAAGGAGCCATTCATCCAGGCAAATACTGAGTGTGATTGAACGGTAGCCACATCTATTAGCTGTCTCGTACAACAGCAGACATACAAAGAGCCAACATTTTAAATCTTCCCAGACTGGCTGAGGGGAAAAAATGATTTGATTCTTCTCCCTGGCTCCAAAAGCTGAAAGGGAATAAACCTAAAGGAAAGACTGACTGTGTGAAATACTAGAAAAGGGTCTTTCAATATAGGATTAGTGACTTGTAGAGGTTTGCACTAAACCAGTTAATTCTGCACAGAAAATCACACCTAGATCAAATATTAGAGATGCTCAGTGCTCGGTGTGCCTCATATGCTGCTGTGCCTCACACAGAGAGCACAGAGGGATGCACATGCAACACACTTCCAAAGAGGAGCCAAACAGAAAGCTATGAACTTGGCTCTACCTCATTTCATGCACTTATGCTAGAGCATCCACCATACTTCAAGTCTAAAGTATGCAAATTTAAATCCATGTGGTTTGCAATATGTAATCCTACCTTTAATTCTTCTGTACTTAAAGTGATGTTGAACTAGGATTTTGGAAATATAATTTTGGGAGCAGTATTTCCTAAACTCAGAAGCCAAACTAAGTTAGCTAAACACACTGCTGATGTTGACGATTAGCAATCTTCAGAACAATTCTGAGCCTGGAAAATGTTACTTTTTGAACTAAGCTTCCAGAATTCACCAGGTACCATGGCAATACAGGCTAGCAGATTCTGGGAGCTGTAATCCAAAAAAGTAACATGATTAAACTGTGCTATCTGGCCTGCTACATTCAAGATCTGACAGCAAGGAAATAAAACCAGCAGACAGCCAGGAGGAGCCTCTGACTGTGCAAATGGCACAACTATGTGTATACCATTACATGTAGCCAAAGCAGTCCAAAGTGTGGAGAAGCTGAAGTCTGGCTCTAGTATTTTTGTTTAGAAACATATTTGCATTTTCATCCTAAAGATCACTGCCAGGCAGGGGTTACACCACACAGGGTCACCCGTAAGTCTCTGAAAAGAACTAACCGTGCCCCAATTCTGTCTGAGCATAGGTGCCGATTATCTGGAACTGGGAGGCCAGAGGCAGCCATTTCTCTCGCTGGGTATCACTGCACTGGTTCTGTAACGTGGCCATAAACATGCTGAAGTGTAGATCAACAGGCAAAACAGGTTTGGGCATGAACGTGCATACACTATGGGAGAAAGAGAGATTATTGAACAGGTTTTAGCCATTACTATATTAGGCTCCAGCAGACTTCCATTCTTCTGCAGGCATACACAGAAATTTATTACACGAGTCTTTTCATGCATCTTATACTTTTAGACACAGCAGTAATCATGACAGGAAAGGCATCACTGAACTACTGTATAATGGTGCATAGGTTCCTTTTAAAAATAATATGGAAATATAGAGAAGTCATATTCAGAACTCTTAACACCAGTACAGTGGCTCCTCCACTTCTGTGAAGGTTTGAGGTGCAGAACAAATAGAGTTACAAAAAGAAAGGTAAAATGACACATCAAGACCTGGTAGAAAGCCTGCCAATATGACAGCAGAAGCAAAAACCTGGTTGGAAAAGAAATGTCTTAACAGCTAACTCAAGAGAGACAAGCATGTGGAAATTAAGCAAATTTTGGAAGCTGTTCCAAGCTCAGGGACTATCATTGGAATGTGACCTGTCAGCTCAGGGCTATCCGAAGCCCACAAACTACAAGTGCTTTTCTTTTCTTTTTTAAATTTGGCCACAAAAATGGCCGGGTGATTCCACTGAAGCTCATTTTCAGGAGGCACAAACAGAATTATGAAACGTATCAGGCAACAAGCTTTCCTTTCTTTCTTTGCCTAAGCCAATTCTGCTTCTTTTCCCACAAGGAGAATTAGATGCATTCATTACAACTAAAGTTTAAAAACCGGCAGTGAGCGAGAGCAGTGGGAGGAAATGCTTTCTCTCATTGCCATATACGGCAATAAATCGCCTCTTCCTGCTGTAATGGCTCAAAAGGGAGTAGGGTGGATGCTGCAAGGATGCTCATGTGGATTTTGGATATTGCCCCCAGTGGGCCGCTAGCTCAAAGCAGGACTTTTCAGTTGTGTTCTACCAAGCTTGTAAGCAATGTACTAAAAGTAACAATAGCACACATAATGTACTACTTTTGTGATAAGTACAGTCAACCCTCTGCAGTTGCAGCTTTAACATTCATGGATTTGAATATTTGCAAGTTTCTCCATCTTCTGCTCCCCACAAGTGTTTCCTTTCTGGGAGAACCTTCCCCACTGGTAGCACTGATCAGGCCACATGGCCCTTTAAAAACCCCCCTCTGGTCCCCACGAGTCACTGCCTGGTCAGCTAAGCTCACAGCCTAATTTCTTAGCATCACACACAAACTCTTTCTCAATGCTCCCTCACACCCAAAGAAGAAGATGAGTGAGAGAGGGGGACTATAGGGCCATCAGCTACCCATCTTCCCTCTATTTTCCCTGACCTGGTTTTGATCCTGGGTACCCACTCCCCCTACCATGCTTCGGCCCCCTTCCCACAGACATACACACATTTTGATATTCGCAATTTTGCCACTTTCATGGCAATCCTGCACCCCTAACCTTAGCAAACGTGAAGGGCTGACTGTAACAGTTTCTGGGAGAAGGAATTAATTTTTACTCATTACTGCCCAAACGTTTTCCAGGGTCATGGAACATATTTGACCTTTTTCTATTTAAGAGATGAATTTAAAATGTAACTAAAATGAGTCATCGTTTAACACATTACCTCCTCTGTCCAAATTTGCACTAACGTTAACATGTTAAAAAACATTAACATGTAACAACAAACACTAACATGCTAGCAATTTTATGGAATATTTTCAGCCTCTGGTGTGTGGGCCTGGGACTAAATTTATCCCGTTCCTCCGTTTCTTTTACAGGTATTCTGTGTGATATGTTGCTGTTATACCTGAGAAAAGCTTTAGTGTAGTTTAGGATCAGACTAAAACTCTCCATTGTTACAATTATGATTTATGCCAAGTGACTTTTCTGTTTGTAAGCCTTTTGTTTACCTTAAGACTTTGGTTTATTTCTATTTTAAATATAGAAGAAATTACTCCAATGTGGAAAATTTGCTTCTTTTCAGTGTTTCACTAGACTCTCCCTCTGTGGGTATCAGTCACTGGAACAGTCTTTTGTAGGTGACTGGGGAAGATAACATAAAACATCTCACTAATCTGTCTTTCATCTCCAATTCATTTTATAAGAGCAATTTTGAAGAAAGAAACCTACATGCACCTAAGACCATTCTTCCCCACCAAAACATCAGATCCCATCTCCCTCTTTTCTTGTTTATTATGGCTAAATGTAGTCATCTTACTTCTCTAGCCTATTAGAAGTTTCAGTGTTCAAGACACAGAGAAAGCTAACAAGTAGGCAAGAAGAAAAAAAAAACCTTTAAAAAATTCAATACTTTCATAGCTACCCATATAATAAGGTGGTGCAGAATAATACCAGAACAATTGTTAGATGATGTTGTGGGAACCAGGAGAGTAGATTAAAAATGTTGTGATGTAAGAGGCAAAGTCTGCTTTCTTGCATAATCTGGCTGCTGTTTTAAAAAAAAAGCCCAACACTTAAATCCAACAATTTCTGTTGTAAACTGAGAATGAGAAGGCACAAGTACTCTTACTGAAAAACTCTTCAGCAACTTCCTGGATCAGCTTATGCCTTGAAACAGTGGGGACCAAGCAGGTCAGCTAGCCACACACTGCATCTACAATGAACTAACTCTGCTATGGTAGTAGCTCATATAGGATGGCTGAATGTAAGAGTCATCTACATGACTTCGGGGCATGAAGCTTGCCGCACCAGTTGCTCGTGCTGTTTACATATGAAAATATGCGAATCCTTTTTTGAACACAACAAAATCCTATATTCTTACTGTTAACAGAAAGCTTTTAAAAATACATCAACAAGTAGATGCAGCAGTTCATTGGGTCACATCATCTAATCCAACATTCTGATCCTAACAACAGCTGATCATGACACTCCATGAAACTACTTTGTCTCATAAAGCTTTCATACTCTCTTTTGACATTTGATATCCGCTCTGGATATGGAAGCATCCCATCTCTGAACTCAGAGGCTCCCCTCAGCTATTATGGCTATCAATCCACAGGTGTACTGCCTAAATCTTTTCCCTGTGGATTTATTGAATGTCTGAACTTTTTTCCAGTCCTCTGTGTGTGTGTGTGTGTGTGCGTGCGCGCACACACACGCGCGCACGCGTGAGACAAAGCTCAGTGAACAGCCAGAGTGGATATATAATTCAATTATTTAAAAAAAAAATTAAAATGGACTTTAAAATAAAAGCAATAAAAAACTTCTTTTTGCTTTTAAAAATGCCACCTACAGTTACATTTCATCATAAGCACACTAAAATTAGAGCTCATAAAATAAAGTAATGGTCCATTAAGGGAACTAATGAATTAATACTAGCCTCCCAGCTCCAGGGGTTTCTTGATGAGACTGATTATCTGGATGCATTTCGATTTGGCTTCAGGCCTGGTTATGGGATGGAAATAACTTTGGTCATCTTGGTAGATGGCCTACACCGGTAACTAGACGGAGGAGTGTGTCCCTCTTGGTTCTCCTAGACTTAGCAGCATTTGGTACCATCAACCCAGGTATCCTCCTGGGCCACCTCAGTCGGATGGGACTTGGAGGCACTGTTTTACAATGGGCTCTTTTCTCTCCTGGAGGGCCAAACCCAGAAGGTGGTGTTGGGGACTCCTGTTCAATTCCTTGATCACTGGGAGTAAACTGTCCACCATGCTGATGATACCCCACTCTGTTACTACTTTGCTAAGTAGTATTACTACTTTAATAATAATAATAATAATAATAATAATAATAATAATAATAATAAAATTTATTTCTATCCCGCCTCTCCACAAGGATCGAGGCAGCGAACAACATAAAATACATTAAATACATTAAAAGAGATTAAAAACATACCCAATCCTCCCCACCCACCAACCCACCTAAACCAACCCCTTATAACACACAACAATTAACAGTCATCAATTAACTATTAACAAAACAGCAAGACAGTTGATGGGAGGCAATGGAAATACTAGTCTACACCTAATTCCAAGGACTGTTTCTGCACTAAACTGGGGCTCGGCAGTTGTAATGGACCGGATGAGGGCAAACAAGTAAAAACTTAATCCAGACAAGACAGAGGCGCTCCTGGTCAGTCATGAGGCAGATCAGAGACAAAAGTTTCAGCCTGTGTTGGATGCAGTTACACTCCTCCTGAAGGCACAGGCCCACTGTGGGTGTACTCCTGGATTCCGCCTTGACCCTGGATGCTCAAGTTTCTGCACTGGGCAGGAGTGTTTTTGTGCAGTTAAAGCTAATGTGCCAGCTATTTTCATTCCTCGGAACACCTGACTTGGCTGCAGTGACACATGCCTTAGTTATATCCTGATTGTATTACTGTAATGCACTCTATGTGGGGCTGCCCTTGAAGAGTGTTCGGAAATTTCCAACTAGTCCAAAGAGCTGCAGCCAGATTGCTGTCAGGTGCTGGCTACATGGAGCATACAAACCCCTTGTTGTAACAGCTTCAATGGCTGCCGCTCTGTTTCCAGGCACAATTTGAAGTGGTGGTTTTGACCTATAAAGTCGTATATGGCTCAGGCCCAGGCTATTTGAAGGAGCGAATCTTCCCCTACGAGCCTGCTCAAGTTCTAAGATCTACAGAGGGCGCACTTCTCTCTATCCCACCACCTTCACAGGAATGACTGATGGGAATACGGAAGAGCGGCTTCTCTGTGCCTGCTCCCACCTTTTAGAACTCTCTACCTAGGGAAATTAGGATGTTTCCTTCTTTGTTTCCATTTTGGTGACAGGTTAAAACCTCTCTTTTCTGGCAAGCTTTTGGAAACTGATTTGTTTAAAAAAATGGATTGTATGGTGCTGTACTGTTAACTGTTTAAAACTAGGATTTCAATTGGTTTTAATTCTGCTGTTATTTACTACTGTTTTAATCTTAAATTTGTATGTTTTAAACTGTCCTTTATTTCATTCTCTGTCTTTTTGTAAGCCACCTGGAGTCCCAGCCTGGGAGAAAGAGATAGCTGTCAATCTCACCTACTCACTGGGTTTGCACAGAATAATTCATCAGGTTATTGTTGGTTGAATTCTGGCTCACTGTATCTGAACTAATCTGTACCCCTCCCAAAAGGGATGTCAGCGAGGTACAAGAAACAAATCATGGTTTTTGTTGGCTCACACTCATTGTCATGTCTGAACCTGGAACTAAGGTTTATCACTGGCTAAAACCTGGAAACTTCAAGATAAATAAAAATGAGGGGTATAACTCCAGGTCAGGACATAAATTCTAAAGAAGAGACTGTTTTGACTATATTATTGAATTGTAGACCAAATCTGAGCTCATTATTCACTGCACGCATTTAGAAAGGCTGGCAGCACATAACCATGATTTTTAGAGCTGCCTAGCTGTGTGTGCAAATATTTAAGACAGATAAAAATAAAAATTAAGTGTACGCCATAACAAAATGTGATTAAGACAGCACTGCATCCTATGAACATCTTCACCCATTCAGGAAGCTTTAAGGGCAGCTCTATAAGAACGAAAAAGCAACTGGGTGAGACAGCTCCTTTCGCTATTCCCCTGACCCTTTGGGATACCTTGCACAACTGACCTTGCTGAATCAGTCCAAGGTTCATTCGGCCAAATGTCCATACATCCAGCTATGGCTTGCCCAAGCTATCCCAGAAGGTCACAAAGAGGGCAGAACACTATTGGTTTGCTTCCAGCATCTGGCATTAAGAGGTGCACCACCTCTGTACAGAGAACATTCACGCAGTATCATACTTCACAGTTACAGGCCTATCCCCCAATAACTCCGTCTACCTAAACAAGCAAACCAAACAACCATCCACCAGCTACCACCACACCTTATGGATATAAATTCCATGTTGATTACAATTGGTTTGTCTTCTCTGGGTTAACTTCACTAGGTGACTTCAAGCTCTTGTACTACGCTATAGGAAAAGATTCAGGTTATTGCTAGCTCACGGTGTTGTAAACTTCCATCTCATACTCTACTTAGTGCACAATGCCATAATGTCTCCTCAGAAGGCAATGTACTCAAAGGAATCTGATCCTTATGTGTGCCTGGATGTGACGAGATGGACAAATTGTTTGGGGAGGGAGGAAAGGAAATGCAAAAGTGAACACACCACACTCCTGGCTAGTGAGCCTAGGTGATTTGTCCTCTGCAACCCTAGCAAACAATGGTTAAGCATACTGAAGTTTGAAAGAGGTGCCAATCATTTTTTAAATTTAGAAAGTGATAAGAAATCCACTAGCTTCTGACTGTAGTCAAAAAGATTCTGTGGTAGGCACAGTCATGATTTGGATTTCTAAATTACTTTGTTTCATTTTGATGGGTGCTTAAAATGCAAGATGCAATGACATCCTTCAATACCTTTTAGAATACAGGTGCTCAAAGAGAGAAAGTAGCATCAAGGTAATGGAACAGATCAAATAACCGGATCTCAGTTCAACTGTTTGCCTTCCTTTTTATCTCACACACAGGCCTAGCCAGTCATCAAACTGCTGGAAAGAAACTGAAGTTCCACCCACAGGACTTTTACCCCATTTATTGAGTGCTTTTTGAACTTCAGCTCATCCTATCACAATTACAGAGAAGAAGGGAGGATACTTTTGCTCAACATGAATGTTAGTAACCTCTCCACTGTGTAGTTTAAGGAAAAGACATTAGACACACAGGCCAGAAAGGAGAGTGTTACAAGTGATAAAAGATCCTGAGATACTGAGCAATAAAACTCAGGTTATAATACTGTATCAGTTTACAAGGCACTGTGTGGCATAGCATTACAAAATGCTGTTATTTAGGAACTCTTACCAAAGGATCTTTAGTTACATAATTGAGGAAGAACAGTAAGGCTGCCAATATCTGAATGTTATCCACCCCAACAAAGACCTTTCCTGCTCGATACATTGGATGGATTAGATCATACCCATGAGAGTATAATATGTCACAGGCACAAAAGAGATACCAACTCATGCCAGGCTGGAATTGCTTGACTCTAAAGTTTCGCAAGGCACTCTTAACGTCATCTGTGTGAAGTGCCAAAGAGAAAAGCAAGGGTCACCAGTCCAGTTTAACTAGGTAGAAATTTCTTCACAACTCCTAAACAGGTAAGGTCTGAACTAGGTCAGAGGCAAAATCTATACATGCAAATCAAAGCATCTGCCATGTAGGATCCTGACACTTTAACACTCTTTTTCCTGATCCACTTTAGTTGACTTTAACTCCTAAGGCAGGCAGGCAAGCAGCTGGCCTATTGCACAAGAGTTTCTGGCACTTTTGCAAAGCAGTAAGAGAACCTACAAACCTCACAAGATGCAAGGCAGGCTGACATCTTTGCCTTCCTGCCCAGTGCTGCATTGTTGGCTTTGACCTGGCTCAGTAAACTGGGGACAGAATCAGCGAGAGGTGTAAGCTGTTCAGTCATGAAAACAATACAATTTAACAGTCTGGACTTCTTGCAGCATCACTTTCTAGAATGATTGCGCAACATCAAAAAAGTTATTGTTTGATAACAATAACTAGTTTTAACAATAGTAATTAGTTTTACCAACAATAACAAGTTTTAACTGCAACATGGTAACAAATCCACTCATCAGAGAGTCAGTCCTACAAAAATAAGGTTGAACAAATGGTTTGCAGAACTTTTTTTAACAAGTCTGTTTTAACATGAAAACAATTAAAAAGCATCAGAAACAAGATGCTAAATGCTGTCACATCCAGCTTGACAGGAAATTGTTTTTCCCCATTATGACTAAAAATAGCTAAAAAGTAAAAACCACTTGATATCTGTTTCTAAGGAAACAGTGGGCAACTGTGGCCCTCACGATGCTGCTGGACTGCAATTCCCATCAACCATCACCATTTCTGATGCTGTCTGCAGCTGATGGGAAGTGTAGCACCAACAACATCTGGAAGGCCTCGGTTGCTTACCCTTGTATTATGGGCCAAATGGATTCTGGATTTTGTAGTAAATTGTTTTTTCAAACCTGCAAACACTGAAACATTAAATAAGCTTGCTGTGGGTCTTTACTGTCAGCAGAAGATGGGCCAGATACACTTCTATGTCACTTTGTAATGCCTGCTCTTCTAGAGATGTGAGTAGATCATTTGGAATAGTTCAAAATTTATCATGGGATACATGTACTCCATTTCCTTATTCATTTGGATATGGATTGGTTATTATTGGTTATTACTGGCATTGGGGCATTAGCCTTGACAGCACTGTCAATAGGCTGCTTAATAATCATATAGTGTCTTTGAAGGGCCCAAAGAACAGTGGCCTATCATGCCCAGTTGTCACTCCATTTGCTCTGTAAAAAGACTAGCCTAACAAGTGGTGATAAAAAAATTCACATAGAGATGAATATTGCAACTTACATTATGTTCCTTCACACACTAGATTGATTGTTGTCCCCAAAATAACTGCCTTTGCAATCACATTAATTTTTAAATATATTTTTCACTACATTCACTGAACTACATATTACACAGAAGCAATGATAGCCCAAAACACATTGCACATCAAATGGACCAATGAATGGATTACATTTCACAGAAAAGGTTAGTCCTCTTGTTTCAAGAACTATGCACTGAACAATGTTCAAGCAGTAAGGAAAAGCATCTAGCAAACAAATGTTAAACCACATCCATCTGACAGGTTCAAAAGTCACTTAACATTTACAATTAAGTTTATGGCTGGCTGGCAGTCTTCCAACCTGCAAACATCATTCAAGCTTCGTTAACACTATTGATCTAATGCAGAATTATGAAATACTTAACACTTTCCACTTACAATATTAGAACTACTTCAGACGTTTTTTCTGGAGGAAGGAAAGGAGAATTTAAAAAAGCAGCAGTGGAAGAAAAACTGAAAGCACCAGCTCTAATTTGAATATAAATTTAGCAGGTAGTCTAGATTCGTATAAGTATATCAGGTAAGTGGGTTTTTTTCCCTTCAACAGTTTGATATTCTTCATGGGCAAAATGTAAGAGTTTCCAAGCTTTAGGAAACATAATAGCACCAAAGGATATTTATCGTGGTTACTTTTCACTGCAAGGAAAACCTGGAGCTGCATCTCTTTTCCAAGAGTATTTATTCAGGGACGGCCTACAAATTAGTTGAAAACTTTGTTTTGTATAATCTTTTACACTTTAGAGTAAACTAGGAGCCCACAATAAACAATTAAACAGCAGTGGAGTTGACCATAAAAGTTATTTCATCTACCCTGCATGGAAGTTTTTTAAATAATTTTTATTAAAATTTTAAGTGAATAACAATAACCCCCCCGCTTCCAAACATCAATTTTCCCAGTTGAATCTGAGTTTAACATTCCATTCCATATAAACATTCTGTTCCATACATTATCTCTTTTTTACAACAATCGTAAACTATTACTTTTAGCTTATATTTAACTATTTACATTTTATCTTTTGTCGCCTCATTTTATCTTCCTCCTTTCTTACAGCCTTTCTTTCTTTTCCCCTGTTTCATTCTTTTATCCAATTCAATACCTCTCGCCATTCTCTTTCAAAACCCTGGACTGGCTTATTTTTGAGTGAAAAAGTTAGCTTTTCTGTCGCTACCATATCCAGGACTTTGAATTTCCATTCTCTCATATCAATATATTTTCTTTCTTTCCAATGTTGAGCATAAGTCAATCTTGCTGCAGTTATTACATATAGCAATGTCTTTTGATGAGCCCTTATTTCTCCTTGTTGCCCTAACATATTCAACAAATAGAGTTCTGGCTTCATTTCAAAGTTAAAACCATACATTCTTTGAATTTCATCATGTATTTCTTTCCAAAACTTTTTTGCTATTTTACAGGTCCACCACATATGAAAAAAAGATCCCTCTTTCTCATCACATTTCCAACATTTTTCTATCCTGCATGGAATTTAAGTACCTTTTAAACCAGTAGATCTCATCAGGGTCTGCAATTCCATATTCTCTGAGTTTCATCACCATAAGAGCACTCTTTTTGATCGCTTCTTCATAGCGCTGGCTGCGGGAGAGGAAATTGAAATCCTCATGTTTGAAATCTGGATCATTTAGAACAAGTGCTTCTGTAGAGAGAAAATAACAGAGTCAGTCTTTGACTAAAACCAGATTCTTCATTTAAAAAGGCAGGTCTACAATAACAGCCTCACTACAGCCTGATAAACTGGTACTCCACTCTTAAAGAAAAGTGAGAGATTGTCTTCAGTGATACACAGGAAAAATAATCAGGATCCAACAGGGGCACCAGTTCCTAGCCTAGGAAACTGCTGTTTAAATATTGCACACTCTAAGAAGTCACACAGAGGTGGAAAGTCACAAAAGGAGGGAGTGCAGAGAAATGCCTGCTATGTAATGAGTGAACAAAAAGCTTTGGTGCCTGTTGCATGACTGATTATGAAACATTCATATACAGCATAATCCTACTAGAGTACACTCATGCCACACTGAAGGTATATATGATCTTTGTCAGAAAGTGCTCCATTTTAAGCTCAAGGTATTTATATTTGATCTGCTTAGTTGCGATGGACCAGCCATCTTTTGCCTTTGTAGCATGGAAAAGGCCATAAATAATTTACAGGCCAGGGTAGATTCATCAGCTATTTTTGTATTCAGACTATTTAGAGAAACGAAGGGAACTGGGCTAGTCCTCCAGATGCTGCTGGCCTGCAACTATCAGCAGCCTAAGCCATCATCCTCAATAGTAAGGAATGCTGGGAGGTGCTGCCCAACAGTATCTGAAAGGCCATGTGATTCCCTAATTTAAAGCTTAGCAGAAGCAAAAGAAGGGAAGAAAGGAAAGGAAGATCGTGAGACACTACCATCTTGACGGTGTGAGGTGCCAGTGAGGGGTACAATATTCCCTATAAGTACAAGGAACAGATGGATGAAATGGGTGAATAGCCGATTGCTTGCATGAAGTTTGACAGATATACTCTTTCCTGGATGTAGGACCATATGCAAAAACAGCTAATACAACCTGACTACCTTGCTTCCTTGAACTACTCTCACAGCTAAAGCGACTGAGGAATGGCAAAACATAAGACATTTCCACATTATCTTTGCTCTGGGGGAATGAGGATTCTAAAATACATTGGAAGGACCAAAACAAGATGGCAATAATTACTGCAACTCAAGTAAAGTAGAACTGGTGCTAAGTTGTGGGGATATGGCATGTTTGTTTCTCTCTCTCTCTCTATATATATATACATATAAATAATATGTATACACACACACACACACACACATCTATATCTATATCTATCTATCTATATAAATATATATAAAATAAGAAAATGAATGGATGGTTGTCATAAGTATTGACAACAACAATTCAGTAAAGTGCAACAGCTGTTTATTTCCCAGGTACCACTTGTGGTAAGTCTTTTCACAGCTAGTCTTGTCACCTCATAAAACGTTAATGCACAGTTTTAACCTGGTATGACTCTCCAATTCCCTATTTACAAATCCTGATTTAGTGAAAGGGTTAAGAGAACAGCTCCAACTTTGAATTAAAATCCACCCTCACTAGAAACTCATTTCAACAGTCCAAAACACAATTAAGAGTAAGAGTTGATCATCATTTAACTGATTCACTGAATAGATGAACTCTGTTAGTCATTAAAGACTCTATTAGCCATTCAACATACTTTTTTTTAAAAAAAACCCACAATACCTACAGAAACAGTACGTGGCAAGTATCAGCTTAGAAGAGGTATCCCTTCCTCTCTGTTATTCAGAAGGGAAAGCCTCTTATGCTACAATGAAAAGCAGAAAGGCAACTTCATGTGAGATGTTTTATATAATGGGTATTCTGTTTTAGTGTGGTACAATTTTTAACCTATACAGTCAGTCCTCCACCTTTGTGGTTTTCACTTTTGCGGACTTGATTATTCACGGATTATTTGCTGTCACCTCCGCTGCCTCCCTATGCCATTTTTAATAGGGACTGCAAGCCCCATGAGACTGAGAAACTGCAAACGAGGCTTGTAAGTCTCTACTAAAAATAATGTGGGGCAGCAGTGGAGGCAGCAGTGAGCCCCACCGGCCCCCCACTTCTGCCTTGTGAAGGATCCCTGATGCCTCAAAGGAATCCACGCTGGGTTGAATATGGTGATCATACTTTTTTTGTGTGCCAAATATGGTTTGGGAGGGCCTAGAGTTATTCATGGTTTTTCCACCTTCACAGGGGTCCTGTGCCCCTGACCCTAGCGAATGTAGAGGAATTACTGTACTTTCAAGTTGATGTTTTGGTTTCAATCGTACAGACAGTTTTAATCCGAACTTTATGTTTTTGGCTATAGGTGATTTGATTCGCATTTCTTTTATTTCATAACCCACCTTGAGACCCCGTCCTTGAGGGAAAAGCCTGGATATCAAATAAGGTGATTGATAACTGAATCATCAATTGAAAAAAAAAACAACAACAACAGGAGTGAGGCTGCATTCTATGACGATGGCTACTCACGTACGCATTGTGCAGTTTTAATAGATTTTTAAGAACTACACGACCCAAATACTTGAAAGAGCGTTTTCACTGGGGGGGGGGCTGGGGGTAGGAAATGCGCCAATTCATCGTTTCGAGGGCTCAGTGCGAGAACCAGAGAGGGAGAGAGGAGAGACGGGACCCCCATCAAACCAGGGTCGACCTCCAGCCCATCCTCCTTCCTCCCTTCCAGCCCGTCCTCCTTCCCACCTTTGCAGCCACCTTTCCTCCCAACCATCCTCCCCGGGGGACAACCGCCGTCCCGCCCTCCCCCCGCCTCTCCCTCCCCGGCGGCTCTGACCGATCTCCTTGCGGCGCCGGGTCCGCTCGGCTCCCCCGTCCAAGACGTTGGTGAGCAGCTCGGTGTTGAAGGAAGCGCCGTCCCGCTCCTTGCGCAGGTCTGGGTTCGTGCCGGCGGCCATGGCCGAGGAAGGAGGACCGGCTGCCCTGCGACGCGCTCCGCCCGCAGAAGCCGACAGACGAAACCGGCCGGGAGCGCGGCGGGCGCAAACCGCGGGGCCGGGCAAAGAGCTTCCGGGCGGGAGCGGGGAGGGAGGGAGGGAGGGCGCCCGCCACGCCCACTCGCCCACCACGTGACACGAGTTCGGTTGCTCCGCCCTTTCACTCCGCAGCTGCCCAATCGGAGGGCCACGCCGCCGGCGCGTGATGCGAGAGCGGGGCGACCCTCTAATCCCCGGCGTGGGAGTCGCCGGGAGCGGCGGGGAGCTTTAGAGGGAAGTCTCGGGGAGCGGTGGTTCCCGGAAGAGGTAATGGGGAGGAGGGAGGCGGGTAGATTCCTGGGTTCCCGGTTCTTCGTGCTCGACCCGGAGAGGGTTACTGCAGTTGTCACTTATCAGACAAGAAAAGTGTGCTGCTCGTCCATGGTTTTAGGTTCGGTAGCCTTTTCTCCGCATGCAGCAGCGAGAATGAACTGCTGTCCGCTGGTGAGGTTCGGTCCGTGCTCATAAAGCAAATCGTGAAGGGTAACACAGTTTGCACATCTGGAGAATTCCGGCGTTGGATGGATGATTTGTTCTGAAATATTTATGACTGCACTGGTCTGCAAAACTTTAGACATGCTCAGAAGGATTTGGTTATCGTTCTTGCGTGCGTTCAAGGCGTTGCCAGCTTATGGCGACCCTATCACGGGGTTTATTGGCAGTTTTTTTCCCCCCCAGAGGGCAAATGCCATTTTCCTCGTCTAGGTGAAAGAGCGTGATTTGACCAAAGCCACCCAGTGGGATTCCATTGCTGAGCAGCGATTTGAATCCTGGTCTCCCAGAGTACTAATCTTACAGTCAAACTTCAGCAGAAAAAATGGAATGCACAAATATAGGATGGGAGACGCATGGCTGGATAGCAGTATGTATGAAAGGGATCTAGGAGTCTTGAACATGAGTCAGCAGTGGGATGCGACAGCCAAGAAAGCCAATGCAATTCTTGCATCAATAGGAATATGGTGTCTAGATCAAAGGAAATAATGGTACCACTCTACTCTGCTTTGGTTAGACCTCATCTGGAATACTGTGTCCAGTTCTGGGCACCCCAATTCAAGAAGGACATGGTCAAGCTGGAGCAGGTCCAGAGGAGGGTGACCAAAATGGTGATGGGCCTGGAAACCATGCCCTATGAGGAACGGCTTAGGGAGCTGGGTATGTTTAGTCTGCAGGAGAGAAGGTTAAGAGAGGACATGATAGCCATGTTTAAATATTTGAAGGGATGTCATGTTGAGGAGGGAGCAGGCTTGTTCTCTGCTGCTCCAGAGACTAGGAAAAGGAGCAATGGATTAAAGCTGCAGGAAAGGAGATTCCATCTGAACCTCAGGAAGAACTTCCTGACGGTCAGGGCTGTCCGGCAGTGGCATATGCTGCCTCAGAGTGTGGTGGAGTCTCCTTCTTTGGAGGTTTTTAAGGAGCGGCTGGATGGCCATCTGTTGGGAGTACTTTGATGCGGGTTCCTGCATGGCAGGGGGTTGGACTAGAGGGCCCCTGTGGTCTCTTCCAGCTCTATAGTTCTGTGAAACCACTACACTACACTGGCTCACTCAGGATGGTTTATGTTCTGTAAGCCATTTATATGGTGTAAGCCATGTTGCAGTTTCAACCACCTACAGAATCCTGGGATTTGCAGTTTAGGGATGAGCATTTAGAATTCTCAGCCAGGGAGCTATTTGGCTTCCCTAAACTACAAGCCTCAGAATTCCACAGGATATTGAAGGTGGAAGAATAGCACTGTCACAGGGTAGGGTGGGAATGGCCAAAACCCATTGATGGATACAACTACTGGAAGTATTGTGGTTATAAGTAAATTACAGCCAGGTGTAACAATTATGATGCTCTGTATTGCAAAGGGAGTGTACTCCAAGTCATTTCTGTGTGCCTTTCTTTATTACTCTTCAGGTCTCGTAAGAGTGCAGTGAAATTTTAGACAAGTCAAGCTATGTATTTAGTTGATTAAAATATTTATACCCTGCTTTCTAGTGTTAATGCTGCCCCCTAAGGCTAGACTTCCTCTTCTTCTGTTACTATACCTTTTGCCTATTTCTGTCTTTTCCCCATGGCACCACATAGATCAGTGTAATAGTAGATTTCATGCTTATAAAGGTCACTGTAAAATACAGTGATGCTGAAAATTTCACTGTGGCCTAAGAAGAGCCAAGCATCGTAAAACAGATAAGAAAAGGTAATGCGGGTATCATTAGATCTGTAAAATAGTGTTGATTTAATAAAAGAGGTTTTGATGTTTGCTAGTGTGTGATTCCAAAGTGAGGATCTTAGTTCTTTTAGCTCCACAGCCCATTTTTTGTGTCGCTCATCTTTTCCAGGAATGCTGTTCACTTCAGACATAGTGACAGAGAAACCTGTGTGCCCATGTAAATAAAATCCTCCAATTTGTGTAGAAATTCTAGTGTTTCAGGAGTCTTAGATACTGCCAAACCACATGGGCCAAGTGGGGCTTTGACGTGCAGTTATTTCCAAGATGCAGATCTATGATGTCTATGTTCCAACTCCAAGTCTTCTGATGAAATAAAACAATCATTCCTGGCAACATCCTGTAGTGAGTGTTAATTCCTAGGTTTGTCCATGTTTATCAGGCTACCTACTAGAACACAACAGGTTCTGGAAATATTTTGAGTATGGTGGGACACTAAGCCATACAGACTCATAGACTCATGGTGTTGGAAGGAACTCCAAGTGTCTCCAGTCCAAACCCCTGCCGGTACAGAAATCTACTGCCAAGGCATTCTTGGGAGGAAGCCATTTATCCTTTGTTTAAAAATCTCCAGTGAAGGAGAATTCACCACCTTCTGAGGAGTCTGTTCCACTTGCAAACAGCCTTTATTATCAGGAATACCTTCCTGATGCTTAGTCAGAATCTCCTTTTTTGTAACTTGGGTCCTATCCTCTGGAGCGGCACAAAACAAGCTTCCTCCCCATTCTACATGACAACCCTTCATACATTTAAAGATGGTTATCGTATCACTTTTCTTCTTCACTTTACACATACCCAGCTCCCACAACCATTCCTCCCAGGGCTTGGTTTGCCATCTTAGTCACCATCCTGTAGACGTGTTCCAGCTTGTTGTTATCCTTCTTCAACTGTGGTGCTCAGAGCTGTACACAGTGTTCCAGGTTAGGTCTGGAACACCGTAGAACAGAATGGGGCTATTGCCTCCCTTGATCTTCCCTGGTCCTGTCCAATTATTGCCTCTCATCTGGCAGGGAGTAACGAAATGTATCCGCTTTATATTAGAACGGCCGTGGACTTTTTCTTTGTGCCAGCTTTGTGCCATCTGGGACACGTGCTAACCAAGTGAGGAAGGTGAGGAGAGGTATAGATGAACAAGGGCTGATTATTAATCTGTCTCTGTTGCATTACAAACTTATTGAAAACTTACATATATTTTTAAAACATCTGTAAAATAGTAACAAAAGCTAATTACACTGATAGGCTCATTGTAGAACATCCTACCCTTGGAAGACCAACTGGGAACAATGTTGACTTTGTCTCAGTGCAAGATAAACTTGTTCATGCAGGCTTTTGGGGTTCAATAACACACATGGTGTAGTGGTTTGAGCATTGGACTAAGACTCTGGAAACCAGGGTTCAAATCCCTGATCTGACGTGGAAACCCACTGGGTGACCTTAGACAAATCACACTCTCTCAGCCTCAGAGGATGGTAAAGGTAAACCCTCTCTAAACAAATCAAGAAATACCCACAATAGGGTCAACATAAGTCAGAAATGACTTAAAGGCATCCAACAACAGCAAATTGTAACTGCTACTTGGTCTGTTGGTCTGTGAGTTTCAGTTTGATGTTGTTGAAATGTTTCGGTATGTTTAAACAGTTCTAACATTGTTCAGGCTGTTTTAATGAGTGTATCCTACAATGTTACTGTGTAGAAATATAAACGAATAAATATGGCAAACCAGAAAAGTCTTTTATAGAGTACTTAAAGTGAGGTAAATACTGGAAGCAAAGTAGAGAGTAGTGTGTTAGGACTGATTTGAAGATGGTGAATAAGATACTCTGAAGACAACACCCATCTTTGTATAGAGAAATGCAATGGGATCTTACCATGTGGGGCGCTGCCATTGGTATATTTTGAAACCTATGAAAATGAAAGGATACTCTTTTAAATGTTTGTCTCAACTTTTATAGAGTCTGCCCTTAAGACCAGTTGAATGCCATGCTTCCAGCAGCTGGAACATATCGTTTTGCTTGGGAAATAAACTCTGCATCCATCCCAGAAGGAAAGGCATTAAGAACATTTGGCAGGTCAGTGCAGTTCCTATGTTTACAGTTCTTTTGCTTTTGGTCTACCAGTTGAATCTTTTTGATTATCCCAGGGAACACTGTGGAATTTGCTTCCAGTGGCCTTTTGTTTAGCCTGTTGAGTACAGTTCTCCCTCCACGTTCATGGGGTTTGGTGCACAGAACACCCGCAAAAGTGGAATAATCACAAATAGCTCCTCAGGGGTGATGGTGTGTCTGAGGTTGCTGGTGTCCTTCTGCTGGCATGTCCAAGGTTGCTTGCATCCCTCTGGGGCAGCCATCACTGACTGGAGTGACCTTGCCCTGCGATCACTCATGGAGGGGGACACCAACAACCACTGGAAAGCGCGCAAAGCCAAAGTGACCTTGCCCATGCCATTGCCCACTGAGAGGGAGTCTGGTGGCCCTCTCGATCACGTGGCTGGACCTTCTCTGGCCCTGTGTGCTTTCCTCAGATCTCTGGTGGCCCTCCTAGGTGGTGATCACAGGACAGATTAGCTCCATTTCCACGATCGCCACCTGGAAGGGATGCCCCCGATCTCAGCAAAGAGTGCAAGACTGGAGCAACCTTGGTCGGGCGATCACCAGTGCTCCTTTATTCAGATCATGGGCGTCCCTTCCGGGTGGCAGTTGCAGGAACAGAGTTAGCCTACTCCACAATTGCCCACTGAGGGGGATGCCCACGATCTGAGCAAAGCAGGCAAGATCAGAGTGGTTGGAGATTACTTGGCTGAGGTTGCTCCAGCCTCTCCCGCATTGGTCAGATTGCAGGAGTCTCTTCTGGGCTGCGATCGCAAGGTAGATTAGGCCCTTTCCCCCGATTGCTCAGATCACCGGCCTCCCTTCCAGGTGGCAAAGTGCCTGAGGCTGGAGTGGCCTCACTCACTTTGCTCAGATCACAGCTGTCCCTGTTACCTCACTGGTAAATCCTATCCTGGGGTCTACAATTTTGATATTAAAATATGATTCAAAGCGCATGAGAGGTCGGATGAGCACGTAGGCAGCAACAGTTGAACGATCGAAAACTAGGTCAAGCCAGTACAATCCCACGTCACATAGCCCCAGGAGACCTCAAGCTGTGCAAGCCCACAGTAAACAAAAAGTCCTTAGCCACTGAGGAGCCAACTTGAGGGGATTAGTGTGCTTTCCCCCAAGCTGAGCACTAATAGCAATAAAATCTTATCAGGCAAGACCATCTACATAAATTCACACCACAACCCAAAGTAACTGAAGATCCTGAAACTTTGGCAACACCTCTGTTACTCTGATTTCTGGGGGTCCCAGGAGGGACACCTTAATGTGCTCAAAATAATGGGGAATGGGAATTAGCTAGAGCACCAGTTAGCAATGCGAGAGGCAGAGCAACGTAGCGAGATCTTGAACCCAGTGTCTACGGGGTCAGGCCGAGTCAATAATCAAACAGAAGTAAATAATAATTGTTTGTCTTTATTTATAAGTCACAGCAAACGTACGCATTCACTCTGTTAGAAAATTAAGAAATACTGCACAATTGCGCAGTCATGCACACAGTCTTAAAGAAATAAAGAGAGGAAAATAGATAGGGGATTTTTAGAAGGAGTTTTTGGGGAAATACTACACCTGCTCCTGTAGCCCGGTAAAAAGGAAGAAGCTGGGGAGTGTGGGTGCTCAGCACGTGGAGGCTGAGGGGAGGCTCGTCAAATGGAGAGTCAGCAAGTCGGGAGGCAAGTCATGAGCGATCCGATGAGACGTTCAAACTCAAGGGTTCTTATAGGGGAAAATGTGCCTGTAGGCTAGTCCGTTCTCAGGGAAAACATTGGGTTTCGGGCTGGAGACAAAGCCTCCAAAAGGTCAGTACTTTAGATGATTGAATTATGACAGTGTTGTCAATAGCGTAGACAGTATGCAAATGCGGAGTGCTTGAGAGTTGAATAGTCCGCTCATCAAGCTGCCTGCTCGGGGCAGGGGATCTTTTGTAAACAGCGTGCATACATAATGTGATATTAAGAGGGTACTTGCCTGGAGGTCTCCTAAAGCTGCAGTCTGGCAATTCCTGGCCTGCCTGGATTTTGTTTTGAATAGTTCAGCTATTTTCGGCTGCTCCTGTGTGCGTGCTTGTCCGGGGGCCTTGTAAGCACGTGGAGAGGTATGGGTAGTGAAGGCCAAATTCTTGATATCAAATGATATCTAATATCCCACAAGTTCAGACTAGAAACTACAGTAACACCTCGTAATCCCATCATGCAAAAAGGAATTGCCATCGTGGAGCTTCTTTCTCATTGCAACACCCATTGTTCTCCCCAGGAAAGGATTAGCCCACCAGGTACCTTTTCCCCTACAAATAGTCCCAGTTTTTGAGCGTTTCTTTGGATCGCTCCCAGTCATACCAGCAGATCGTTTCTCTGTCTGTCGAATAATCCCCTCAGCCCTCTCTGTGCTGAGCTCCACTTCTTCATTGTTTTTCTCGGACCAAGGACTTCAGGAAAAGGTGCAGTATTACCCCAGCTATAATCCCTTCAATATTTCCCCTATCCAGTTTCCTCTCTTTTGCTTCTTAATAGATCTTGAATGAGTGTGTGAGTGATTGCATTGGTGCATGAGACTTTCATTCAATAAAATCATTCATGACATCTTCGTTTGGTTTTTGGCTTGGCCTGACCCCGTAAAAACTGGGTAAAAAGACCCCGCTAGGTTACCCTGCCTCTTGCATTGCTATTGCTTGTGCTCTGGCTAGTTTCCAGTCCCTGTCACGTGGAGCACATTAGGTCGTTCCCCAAGGGACCCCAGAAATCAGGGTACCATCCGTTCCAGGTGGTGATCGTGGGAACGGAGCTTGCCTGCTCCACAGTCACCTACTGAAGGGGACGCTGGCGATCGTGGGAATGGAGCTAGTCTGTCCTGCAATTGCCACCTGGGAGGACCTCTGGCAATCTCAGGAAAATGCATGGGGCTAGAGCAGGCAGTGATCACCTGGCCCAGGTCGCTCCAGCCTTGTGGGTTTTGCTCAGATCGCTGGCCTCCTTTCCAGGTGGCAATCTAGGGAAGGGTGCTCGCCCACCCTGCGATTGCCCACCAAGAGGGACACTGGCTATTTCAGCAAAGTGGGCGGGACCAGAGCAGGTCCAGCTGGAGAGGGAGCCTGGCAGCCCTCTCGGTGGGCAGTTGCACCCGCGAGCTTTGCTGAGATTGCTGGTGTCCCTTCCCCGTGGCAATTGAGGGAAGGGAGCTAGTCCGCCCTGTGATCACCCACGAAGGGGGACATGGCAATCTTAGCAAAGTGTGGGGGGGGCCAGGGCAGGTCCGGCCCACGATTACCACCTGGGGAGAGGCCAGTGTCCCTCTAACTGTACTGTATGAGGCCCGCTTGCTCCAGCCAGGGAAGGGGAGGAGAAGAATTGGGAGAGAGAAAGATGCAGACTTGCAAGTAATCAAATTCACAAATATGAAACCTGTGAATGTGGAAGGAGAACTGTACTTTAGTTTAGGTGGAACTGGAATGACTTTTTCAGTGCTGACTTGAATTGGACCCACAAATAGCTTTCATGTCCAAAGCAGATTGTTCTCATATTGTTCAAATATAGTGTTTGTTTCTGATACACATATACGCGCACACACAGTACATATATTGTTTATTTTGAACTCTGACTTACTCCTCTGTTTGTCACAAAGCAGCTAATAAACATTTAACTCAAGCAGGGAAATCATGCTATCTTTCATGAGTTGTTGGACTGTAATTCCCAGTAGCCTTAGCCAATGTAACCAGTGGTGAGATATGATGGGATTTGTGGGCCAAAACATCTGGAGGGCTATACAATTCGCATCTCTGATTTAAATGAACAACAAAATTCTCTGAGAGTTAATACCCCTGATATTTCCGTTTGTTTTTTTAAGTATCATGGAAGCTATTGTACTTCATCACCGCCATCATAAAGAGGCCAATTCTGTTTTTGTCCTTCAGGCTACACTCCTATGATATGATCAGCTCCCAAGCCACTCTAACAGCACAGCATGCTTCTGTTCAACACTACATCCGGGTCTGTACTAAGTTTGTGGAACCATTCCAAGCCCACCTTGGGTCTCTCTATCTTGTCCTGGGGGAAACTGAATATGGAGAGAGTAAGTACTGCCGTGTTTTCTTATTCCATGGAACCAGGAATAATCATGACTAGTGGTTCTTGGATTTTGCTTCTCCGGGTTTTCTGGACTTCATCTCTCAGCCAGCTTGACCAGCGATCAGGGATTCTAGGAACTGAAGTTCAAAATATCTGGAAAACCAAAGGTTGAGAATCACTGGTGTGGGTGCTAAAAGGGATGCTTTGGGAACTGAGCCTGATATCTTGGATGCAATCCTTTGTTGGAAGAAAATATTTAACTTGGCTATTCTGTTCATAGTTCTTTTCTTTCCTTTTGAGTCTGTCACTTAGAGATAAATAATCTTGTCTAGTCAAGTTAGCTCCACATCACAGTGTAATGTGTTGGGTACATTCTGAGTCCTGCCGACATTACTCCGCCAAAGTCAAAACTGAATCTTTGGGCCCCAGATTCCTTGAGTAAGAAAAACCAAACAAAGATTTAAAATGATTGTGTAACATAGAAATGACAGGCTGATGGCAGAAGTTTTGTTACTTTGCCTTAGAATTTGGAATGCAGGTGGACAGTATAGCGGTAGTAGTGAAAAGAAGGCTTGCCTGTGGATAATGCAGTGAGTAGAAGTTTTCCCTGTGGATCAAGAAGAATAGATGGATCCACATTCACAACTATTGCAGATACATCTTAATGGTATGTTAGAAGGGGGAGTCATGTAGCCCATGCAGTTCCAATGGCTTTTATGTGCCAAAGGTTTCAGCCTCTGCTGATCTTCAGCAGTGGTGGGCATGGGAACAGTGCTGTCTTTCATGGTTGTTTTGTACTCTTAGCATGACATCGTCTCAAGGAAATGGATGCCTGCCTTTTACAGTGAGACTGCTGGATATCCACAACAGCATCTGGTTTGGAGCCCTCTCACAACTGGTGTGCTTAAAAACTGTGGTTACCTTATGCATGAGAATCTCAGACTGGAGATGCCTATTTGTTTGTTTTTCAGTTGACACCTGATCCTCTTTGGCAGAAACTTGAGATTGGGGTGGGGAACCTGTGACATCGACTCCCATTAGCTCTAGCCAGTTTAGTTAATCATTGGATTATGGGAGTAGTCCCAACAGCTTCTTCAGTGTTCCAAGTTCCCAAAACTTGCTTAATAGGCCTAGATGTTTTCCAGGACATTTTGTAAAAGAAACTGAGTTCTCCAGTACTTATAGCAAGGATGGAGAACAGTTGCTTCCATTAGTTTTGTGCAGCATGGCCAGTGATAACAGATTATGAAAATTGCAGTCCAAAAAATTTGGAGTGCCCTTGGCGAGACATCTAATGTTCTTCTTCCAGAATCCTGTTGGTTTCTTTTGTAATCCTAGGGAGGAAAAAATAAAATAACAGCAGGCTAATACAATAAATATTTTTTGCATAGTTTGTGTGTGCTTCAGAACAAATTTATTTTGAAAGCAACAACCAATAATTTCATTTAAATGAAAAAAAAAACTTTTAAAATGCTAATGCAGTTACAGATTATAGTTCTAACATACCCATCATTGCTGGAAGATGGCTTTTGGTTTCCAGTTGTGATGTCTATCAATTTGTCATCGATCCCTCCATCTCTCACTTTAGTAGAAGGAAGGGGCATATAGCTATCACAGAGCAAAATGCTTTATTTATAAAATACTAGGAAATTTACTGTATGTTATCTGAGTTGATGATTTTGCCTGTGATTTGAATGAAAGAAAAATTAGATTGGTGGCACTTTAAATCTTTAACATTTGTTTCACAGCATTCCACACAAAATTTCCCCAAACCAGTAATTTTTTGGGCGGAAAAAAGGTTGAGATTTATCTTTCAGTTCATAACTTGTATGAAAACATTTGGGATGTCAGCTTAAGTCCAAATATCAGGTTTGATAAAAATCACTTCATAAATGTGAGCAAACAATACACAGATCTGAGTAGTATGTTTGAGAAGTAGTAGAAATAGTTGATAGATTGGGTCCAAAACCTTAAGTGTGTCTTTCACTTTGGTCCCACTGGATAATGCACCAACTTTGGTGACTGTTATGGTCAAGCACGTGGATTTGTTTAGCAAAGCAAACACTTTAAATTGGTGTTTCTCACCCTTTGTAATATCATGCCTGCTCTTTTCAGAAATATAAATATTTCATGGCCCTTCTTTCACACCTGCCTCTCTCAGTAATTTGATCTGAAATGTAATAAACTAAGAATAGGCCAAAGCAGTTGTTATTGTTTAAAAATAAACTCTTCTTTTTCCATTAATTAGTGTAACTCAGTGATAAAAGTAAATGAAATCTAATAGATTTGGTGCTGTATATCACAGGAAGATATAATAATCTATTTATTAAGGAAATTCATATACAGTTCTTTTTGTGGTTTCCAAATAATATTCAAATACATGTTTAATACTATACACACCTGTCCTGGAGTCCCTTGGTAACATAACACTACTTAATGTCACTTGGGTGACAGGCTCCACTGGTTGCTAATCACTGCTTTAAATAATTGTTCAAACAACACATGAAATTGATTGGTCTGCAGCAGAACATCTGGGTACTTCTTGTTTCATCTTGCTTCCTAACTGAGTAAGACAAGCCTGGCTAATTCATATTTCAAGGAAATGATCCATAATGCTGTTTTATTTTGTGGTTTCTAGTTTTCCTCTTATTTGCCTACTAGATTGCCCTGATTAAACACTGACAATCGTTTTCACTTGTGGTTGCACAAATATGAAATGATGCTAGGATGTCTTTCCTGATGTATGTTCTTTAGACATGAGTTGTATGATATCAAAGGTGCAAGTTCAGGTTGGGTAATATTGGTGTTTAAGGCTGAAACAGCACATTGCTGCCTCACTTGTCTATCTAAACACCTCAGCAGCTGCTTCTCTTCTGGAAGGCAGCTGAGGGTCATGTTTAGAGAATATGGAATAGAATAGAAACTTTTCCCTCTAGCTGCTTTCCCTCTTCAACTACTCCAAACTTTACCATTTCTCCCCTCCCCTTGGGAGTCCAGATCTAAGTTTTTATCACAAATTTGCTTCTGGAATTTCATCTAGGAGGACAGCTGTTGCAGGGTAGGAGGTAGGAAGATGAAAAGAGTGGATAGGAGAAAGGTAGAGTATGCTGCCTGCTCACATGCTGTTACTTCTTAAAACCCATTCCAGTGTGAAAGCAGCAGCTGGGTGTTAATATGTAGCTAGTAAAATGCTAGGTTAAGTTAAGTGCTAGGAAAATATTATATCTGTGCTTTCAGGAAGAGCATCCAAATTCCTTTCCGTAGAAGCTCAATAACTGTACCCTTATTATCTGAAAGATCACACACTATACCCTAGCTCAGAGCTTTCCAAACTTTTCATGTTCATGACACACTTTTTAGACATGCATCATTTTCCTACACAGTAATTCAGTTTTACTAACAAACTGGAGGTTAAAGTAACCCCTTATAAGAGATGCAGGCACATAGATAAATTGTAATAATGAAATGTATGGGGATACAACATATCTCATGAAAACCTTTCATTTATATTTTAAAAAATATATTTATTTATAACATATAATATACATTTGCAAGGCTTGGATGGGAGGCTCGTTCTCAGTCCAGGAAGGTGACACACCTACACCCTTCAGGCAACACACTAATGTGTGGTGACACACCATTTGGAAAGCCCTGCTCTAGCTACTCCTTGGCACCCAGTCTGTGTTTAGTGTTTTCCTCTGTGGGGCTTACCTGTATATTGAAGGAGCCCTCGATTACATGGCACTTCCTATGCCAACTGGATGATATGATGTGAAGAGAACTTTGGGATCCTATTCATAAAAAGTAAATAGCTGTGCAAGATGCCAAATGAATAAGAATGGTAGCACCTTTTTGTTCCAAATAATTATGGTGATAATCACTAGTCGTTGAAGTTCATCTTGAACATATGCCTTAGCTTGATGTTTTCTGACATCTGCTATGCCTTTCTAGTTGCTGTTGTACAGATTCAGTGTTTTGTGGCAGTAATGCTCTGGAATTAAGTTTGCAGATTAGAGAAAAAAAATGGAGTGGATAAAAGTCACTGGTTGAAAAAGTACATGAAGGTGAATGTCAAATGAGAAGTCTAACCAGGACTAATTTTGCAGTGCAGATATGCTATAGAAGCGAAGTACCTTCCTCCTCCATTGTCTCTTTCTACCTCACTACTTGTCTCTGGTTTCATTAAGCCCTTTGTTTTAGGCTTGGCTGAGGAATGTGCCTCAGCCTCCTCTTCTCTACCCCCTTTATGTACATTCCTGGTCAAGGTTCTCATCTGAACTCTGGAACAAATGCATGAATGCAAAAGGAATGGCATGTATTGCTTTGTATAGATTAGCAAATCCTTTGGAGGGGGAAAAAAAGAGAGGCCTTTTGGTGACCAGCACACAGTCCAGAGAACCAATTTTGTTAGCTATTGAACCTAAGGTATGATGTTTACACAGTTCTAATTACCCTCAGATTTCTTCCTTCAAAATTGCTTTCTGATATTGAGATAACTTTGTGAGACCAAGGGCATCTTCTGCTCTTTGCTCTGAAATGTTCCACAATGATATACAGTGTGTCATTAGGGAAGCTGGCAGAGAACCAGAAAATTCTTCCAATTATTATGAGCAGGAAGCATTCCATATATATTCTCCCTAGCAGTGTTATCATGTGCTTAGGTATTGACAAGTGATAGGAAGTGAGTTCTTCCACTGAATCAATGTATTTAAGCCACAGTTCTGTAAGAAATATACAGTCCTCTTTCCACATTTGCGGGTTTCACCTTCACGAATTTGATTATTTGCTATGTGCCTACGTGCCCTGCTGCCTGTTTCCTCTTCCCGTTCCCTTGCATTTTGCTGGGCATGGTGAAGGAAGGCAAGTGCCTAGACAAAAGACAAGGAAATGCTGGGGAGCGGGGAGCCACGTGCATGCCTTCCTTCTCCTCTTTGGAGCTCCCTCTCCCATTCTCTTACCTCTGGTCCTGATGCTCAGACCTCATGCCTAGGCAAAAGACAAGGGAATGACGGGGGGGGGGGGCTTACACAAGCCTTCTTTCTCCCCTCCAGAACCCCATCCCATTCCCTTGCCTTTGGCCCCAGTGCACAAAAGGCAATGGAATGGGAGGGGAAGCTCCAGAAGGGAATGGGAGGGGAATCACAGGGTTGGGGGAGAGTTACGCATGGTTTTCCCACTTTTGCAAGGGTTGTGTGCCCCGAACCCTTGTGAAACTGGAGGGACCACTGTACTACTGTTCCCAGATTTCTATTGTGTAACCTGAGGAAGTCATTTGAGATCTGGCACAACACAGGGATAATGACATGCCTATTTCTAATTTTGAGCAGGGTCTGTTTTGAGTATGGACCTCATACGCAAATCCTAGACTTTGCACCAGCCTGTCTTCAGGTGTTGCTGTGAAAATGCAATGGCATACAGGATTTGAAGCATTTGTCAGCATAGTAAACATTTGGATTGGTCTGTTAACTTTGGTCAAGGCTATGCATCATTAAATGTGGTAGGACTTTAAAAAATCTTCTAAAAAATCACTACAATTCTGAATTCTTTCATTTACAGGTGAGGAGGTGGTTGTCAAAGCCCGAGTATTTACATGTGTGGAAGGAATAAACCTTCAGTTGTTGGAAAAGGCCATTGAGGAACAGAGAAGATATTTCCAGGAAAGAATGAAGAATTCAGAAGGAGCCACTTCTTAATCCTATGTTTTAAAATGGACTTACTGTGAAATAGAGTTCTTTCTATATCGGACATAAGCTGGCTTATCAACTGTTCTTGTTTCCCTGTTTCCTGTGTACTGTACCACTTTGTAATGCTTTTGTGAAGCTATAATTTTCATTTAGGTTTGAGACTAATTATTTTGAAAGGGCTCTTATTTTTTTACAATTGCATTCAGAGAATGCATATTTCTTCCACTGTCATACAGCTGATGCCCGTGTTTATTAGAATGCCTATAATCCATCATCATGTTTAGAAAGCTATTCAAACAATACAAAATGGAAATTGCTGATGCAGATCTCTGCTGCAGAACTTGATGCATATTGTGGAAAAATTGACTCTAAATGCACACAGTTGTTTGGAATTAGATAAGTTTGCTAACGTACCATATTTTGAAATCATGAAAATAGCCTTTAGCCTCCATGATTTGGTTATCAATTATTGTGTTTTTTAAAAAAATAGTAATAAACTTTCGCTTGGCTGAAATAACCTTTCCCCCTTTCTTTTCCTTTGTGACAGCAGGGCTAATGAGAGGGGAGGAGTTAGTACAAATTACCAGGGCCTGGCAGTCTGAAAGGGGGCCTGGCTATATTTATTGATTGATTTCAACATCCATTGTAAAATTAGTGAATTTCAAAGAAAAGAATGATATAAAATTTTTAATCTCCTAGGTAAAGATATATATCCGCTCTGCCAGAAAGCCAGAATGCTCAGAGCCGCTCCCTATGGCTGCCAGGTGAAACAGCCTGACCGTGGCAGCAGAGAAGACCATCCTTTAGCTGACCAAGCTTCAGGCTGTGCTGGTTGTCAAACTTAAAACTGGAGGGGGCTCCTGTACCTTTAATGGTTGCATCAAAGAGGGAATTTCTGCAGAATTTGCCTGTTACCTGGATAAATAACATCTACTGAAATCCCCTCCTCAGTGTAATCACTAAAGTTTAGGAAACCTTGTCCAGTTTCCAGTGTGGTAGTTCTGCTGAAGATTCTCCCCTGTTCCCCATACCCACCACACCACTGAACTGGGCCCCAAAATCCATCAATAAGCCAGTGCAGCTGGACTACAGTAAGTGTTACATATTCAGATCTCGTGGTCCCAGTAATCAGTTTGGCTACTGCATTCTGAACTAACTGCCTTGTCCCATCCCCATTGGCAGCTCCACACACAGCAGGAATCTGAACTGGATGTGACCAGAATGTAGACGGCAGAAGTTAAGATTATCCGTATCCAACTAGGTGAGATACCTGGGCCCCTAGTTGAAGCTGGTAGATGATACCAGAAGGACTTTAGCATAGCATCCACACTGATATCACATATAAGGATCACAGGTGAAGGCCAGGATCTGACATATTTTTTGAGTAGTAGGCTTTCTAGGCATGGTTGTGAAAGCTGGACAATAAAGCTGCCAGGAATTAAAATATGGGGCTGGAAAATTGTTTTATGGATACCATGGATTACTGACAAAAGAATCGGGTTTAGAGCAAATTAATCCCAAACTCTCACTAGAAACTAAGATGATTAAACTGAGGCTATTGTACTTTTGATGTACCATGAGATGATGCTACTCACTGGAAAAGATAATAATGCTTGGTAATGTGGAAGGCAGTCGGAAAAGAGGGTCACCATACTTTGACTGGCAGCCTCTGACAGTGAAGGTCTTTTTTTTTTTTAGTCTTTGTGTTCACCCAGCACTCAGTTTCTTCCTTACCTTCTGTCTTGCTGGGAGGCTTTCTTTTAACAACATCACCATTAGAGAATAGTGAAGTTGGACAGGAGGAATATAAATGTCCAGGTTGCAGCAGTGTGTCAGCAGCAAACAATAAAATGAACAAAGCTTGAGCTGGGAAAGGTGTGGTTCTCTGTAGGCTATCTTACCATTGCTGTGTCTGCCTGCTCACAACAGCCAAAGTAAACAGCAGCTGCTTCCAGAATCCCTTACTGACCATGTGTGAACAGCACGTGGAGAGCAGATAAGCCTCCTTCATCAGCTACCCCCAGGTAAATCTTACTTATGCGAAGCTTACCTGACCTGGTTGTTTCATGTCTCATTGCAGTTATTAGTTTTGAGGGTCAATGTGGCATAATGGATGCAATTCCCCACTCAGCCACAGAAACCCGCCAGTGGACCTTGGGTGTGTCACACTCTCAGCCCCAGAAGAAGTCCGTGATAGGTTTGCCTTAGGGTCGCCATAAGCTGGAAATGACTTGAAGGCACATAACAACAAGAACAACAACAATTATTAGTTTTAATTAAAAAATTGCTAAACATGTGGAACTGCTTGCCATTTTTATGACGTAGGGATCTATCTTTATTCTTTCCATCTTATTTCTGTCACTGGTACCAGATTTTCTGTTAACGAAGTAACATGCGGGAATGCATCTACTACGTTAACTGAAGTATACCTGTATTTGCAGGACTGCATATTAGATGAACATTCGTACCTTCTCATAAATGTAGTAAAGGGGTGTGAAAAATTGATATTGCTTCACTGCTTTACATTTGCTAGTTCAAAGTGGCGTTGTATTATTTGCCACGGTCAGGATGTTCGTTACAGTCTTAGCAGGGAGACCATAAATGCCTCCTGCTTAAAAATTAGAAAATATTTCTGGGATTTTGTGGCATGTATCACCCACGTTTAGTTTTAAATAAGAGCTTAAATGCACCTTTATTTTGCATACTGATGTTTATAGCTGCTAAACTGTCTTGGGCACAGAAGGGGTGTGATTTCCAAAACGTGTTACTCATCTTGGGTGCAGCCCAGTCTGTGCTTATCACAGGCACACCGTGATGGATAGCTCTTTTACCACAAAAATATGTGTATTTCTTGTCTGCTTTTCTCTCCTTTCTAGGGTACGTGCCACTTAAACCAGCAGAACTGGCTTCACCAGAGACCGTGAGCGATGATAACTGTGTGCTAGTTTGTTAGCTCCAACCATAGCGCGAGCACAGCCAAAACAGAAACTAGTAGAGATTCACTGTGTTTTTGATTACTCTTACAAGTAATTAGAGACCCTACCAGAATCTTCCTTGCGGGATTTGCTTCCCACAACCCCCTGCTTCAGAGGCAGGCAAACAATCAGGGTACATGGAAGTCAAAGATAAAGAGTGACAATAAACGCATTCTATGATTTACAGTACGGTACAGTAGATGGCAGTAAGGCACATTTTCTGGTCTCCCATTTTCTGGTTTCAGTCTGAGGTGAGTTTTGACCCCGTGGTAACGCCGTAGTTCAGCAGGGAAGAAGGCATGGAGACAAATGGGAAGCTAATTCATCAGGTGGGAAGTCTTGTAAAGAGCAGAGAGCTGTTTTTACCCTCAAATTTCCCTGAAACCTGTAACTCGCGTGGGAAGGGGGATAGTTTGGGGCCGGTGTTCTGTGTCTCGGCGGCTGTGTCCAGGGCTGGGCCTGAAGCCCCCTCAAATTAGCCGACGAGTGCAGGTTGTCTCCTCTTTGCAAAAGCCATCGCAGCTTAGCATGGTTCGGAAGAAATGGCTGGCATCCAGGAGACTCCCACCTTTGTATCTCCGGTTACATTATTTATGAAATAAACACCTAGTTGTACACAAACTTTGTTTCTGAAAGCTTTGAAGTGGGATCCCCACAATGGTGTGGCGAGGGCTGGACCTCAGGGTCGAAGCCTGTATGCCGTACCCATATGTTCTGTTCTATGGGTATGACTGTGCCACAATCCCACAGGGCCAGTGTTGCCCTGCCACGGCATCCTTAATGGTTTAAAAATAGTATGTGTTACAGATAACCCTTGCCTAAATACCCTGAAGGCATAAGATCTTGTCTGATTTTGGGAGCTAAGCAGGATCAGCTCTGGTTAGTACTTGGATGGGAGACTGCCAGTGAATACCAAGTGCTGTGGGCTATTTTTCAGAGGGAGTAACTGGCACAAACGTCTCTGAGATTCGTTACCTAAGCAAACCCTCTGAAATTCATGGAATTGCTATAAGTCAATAGGCAACTTGACTTATAGGCAACATGTGCACACACGTTACAGATGCTCATTTTATTATTATTTTCATTAATATTATTATTAGAATCATAGAATCATAGAAATGTAGAGTTGGAAGAGACCACACAGGCCATCCAGTCCAACCCCCTGCCATGCAGGAACACCCTCAAAGCACTCCCGACAGATGGCCATCCAGCCTCTGCTTAAAAACCTCCAAGGAAGGAGACTCCACCACACTCCGAGGCAGCATATTCCACTGCCGGACAGCCCTGACTGTCAGGAAGTTCTTCCTGAGGTTCAGGTGGAATCTCCTTTCCTGCAGCTTGAATCCATTGCTCCTTGTCCTGGTCTCTGGAGCGGCAGAAAACAAGCCCTCTCCCTCCTCTACGTGGCATCCCTTCAAATATTTAAACATGGCTGTCATGTCCCCTCTTAACCTTCTCTTCTGCAGACTGAACATACCCAGCTCTCTAAGTCTATCCTCATAGGGCTTGGCTTCCAGGCCTCTCACCATTTTGGTCGCCCTCCTCTGGACTTGCTTCAGCCGGACCATTTCCATGTCTTGAATTGGGGTGGCCAGACCTGGACACAGTATTCAAGATGAGGTCTAACCAAAGCAGAGTAGAGTGGTACCAGTACCTCCCTCGATCTACACACCATACTCCTATTGATGCAGCCGAGAATTGCATTGGCTTTCTTGGCTGCCGCATCACACTGCTGACTCATGTTCAGCTTGTGGTCTATTAAGACTCCTAGATCCCTTTCACACGTACTGCCATCCAGCCACGTGTCCCCCATCCTATATTTCTGCATTCCATTTTTTCTACCTAAGTGTAGGACCTTACACTTCTCTCTGTTGAATTTCATTTTGTTAGCCTTGGCCCAGCTCTCCAATCTATCCAGGTCATTTTGAATTTTGATCCTGTCCTCTGGCATATTAGCAACCCCTCCCAATTTGGTGTCATCTGCAAATTTGATGAGCATGCCCTCTATTCCTTCATCCAAGTGGTTGATGAAGATATTGAACAGCACTGGGCCCAGGACAGAACCCTGTGGTACCCCGCTAGTCACTTCTCTCCAGGATGAAAAGCAGCCATTTGTGATCACCCTTTGGGTTCGGTCGGTCAATATCCTTTCCTACAACACCGTGGGACTTATTCCCAAGTAAATGTGATTGGAATCAGAGCTGCATAAGCAAGCACTGTTTTATTCCTGTAGTTATGATGGTGCTATGAGGTTCTGGACTATTTCATTTTTTAAAAGAAATCAAGGATTGGGAAGCAATCCTCTTCTGTTTTTGTTTTCCCTTCAAACATATTATGAATGTGGAATAAGCTGTAAAACATGGAAAGGCAGGAGTGTTGATGTTAGTGTCAAGAAGAGAAATGCTAGTTGTGTGCCTTCACAGATTTATCGTGAGGCTAACATGTTGCCTTTCTTGAAGGAAAGATGAAAGCAATTATTTGGGGATGAGAGGGATATTGTGTTCCTGGTGGTAGGCTGTGTTAGTAATAATGAAAGAATAAATAGTATAAGGATTGCGAACAACCATTTGTTTATAAAAGGTATTAATACTACGGAAGGGCATCTGCTTTGAAAGGAGAAAATTAATTAATATTTATGTAAACCAGGATAGAAGGCCCATTATTTCCCAAGTGCATGAGGGTGGAAAAAATGTTGGCATGCAATGACAAGATATGCTTAAATGACAGAATAGGACTTTTGCTGATTACATCTTATAGGAGGAAATAAGAAGACAAAGAATGAACGCTTTCCAAGATGTGTTCCAGAAGGTGGAGAAGATTGGGGAAGGCACATATGGAGTAGTATATAAGGCCAGAAACAAACAGACAGGCCAGTTAGTTGCTTTGAAAAAGATCCGCTTAGATTCGTAAGTATCTGGTCTCCATACTTCCCATTCACAAATTTTCCCCTGAATCTGCTACTCTCTCAAACAGCATTTCCGTACCAAATGAAATAAAACATGCAGGCAGCAGCATATTTTGGAAAACCATAGGTAGTGTTTTTCACATCAGATTGTGTTCCTAACAGAGTCTAGCTACTAATTTAAAATATCCTTAACAGCAAAATTGCAAGCAGTCAAGAAACGAAGACTAATACAAGACCAAACCAGATGTGACAACCTAGGAGTAAATATATGTATCTTTCTCCCTTTAATGTTTTTTGTAAGTGGCGTCTCTGTGTTTGTTTTCTCCTTATCAGGGCAAATAGCATTTTAGGGGTTATCTTTGACAAGAAAGTACTATAATAGGAAAGGGCCAACCATTTAATATCTTGCTTCCTTGTATGAAATGCAAGCTGCTTCACATATGGTTCTTAGCAATCTGGCATCACATCCAGATATCCCTAACCTTAGTGAGCATTATGTGCTCTGAATGCCAAAGGCCATTCCATTTGGGGATGAATGGTGAACATTTTCACAGGAATTATTCTTTGTGGATCACTTCATATATAAAAAAATAAGTAACTGATTAGCTTGCTTATCAATGACTGATTAGCCCTCTAAGAGAGTACAAACTCAATTTAATTGACCTCTAAAAGGATTTTTACTTTGCAGCATGGTGTCTACAACAGGGTAGGTATCTGAGGTAATGCAATGATTAGATTATTAAAAATCTGAACCTAAGAAATTTAAATTTAAAATAATATGTATATATATGTTAAGATGTATGTTCCAAGAAGTTATGCAACAGTTTCCATGAAACTCCATCTGTTGCTACTCTCTTAATATCCTGTCCCCCAGCTGTGTAACAGTTCTCTGCATCCCCAGAGACTTCATCAGCTACATTTACTGCTTAAAATTAATATAATATTACTGCAAAATTCTTGCATATTCTTGATTCTGAGAAGAAGCTGGATTGATTGATAGAGGAACTTCATTCCTTCACATCATTCACTTAATAGTTCACCTAATGGAGGCAGGGGGAGAGAGGATACAGATGACATTGGTTGAATATTTACCTTGTATCTCTGGATTTTCTCTGTTTATGATTCTTTGATTGTAGTAAGTCCCAAAAAGTTCCACAGAAAAGAAAAATGAAAGGAAATAGTTAATGACAGTGGAGTATAATTATGCACCATAAAGCATTCTTTAGGAAGCATTGGATTGCTTGATGTCAGATTTTTTTCCCCCCATAGAGAGACAGAAGGAGTTCCCAGTACAGCAATCAGAGAAATCTCTCTCTTGAAAGAACTGAAACATCCAAACATAGTGAGGTAAAAGGAGCATCTGAACTTAACTGCATTAAGCCTTAGCTATTTATATATATAGCTTTAGCTCGTGTGTGTGAAGTGTTCTCCAGTAAAACCTATACTGTTTAGTTTCATGCAAACATCATAGGATGGCTATTTCTGGATTCAGGATGTGCTTCTGTGAGCACATTTTCTTGAGACATCGAGCAAAGCCCTTGAGGAGAGAACAAATGGTTAATGGGTTGCTTCAGACTTTCCTCCCAAGAAGACAGAGTTGCTCCTTGTCAGTTTAGTATCACTTCTTGGGATGTACCAGTTTTTTTAGACACAAATCTGTGCCGTTTATGAGTAAACTTAGCGGTCATTAGATGACAGTTTCCCGTTCTGGATAACATAGTGGCATATATAAGTTAAGGAAAATAATTTTGATTTCTTCCTCATTCTCACTTTTTGCATCTATGCTGTTATTTGTGAATGTGGCCTACAATGTAGAACAATGGCAAAACCACTTCTGAATAAACTTTGCCAGGAAAACCCGGTGATATATGTTCACCTTAGGGTCAGAAATGACTTGAAGGCACACAGCAACAAGGAACATATAGAGACATTGGCCAGAATCCTGTATCAGTTATTTAGTTAGGTATACTTAACTAAGTAGCTTCTCTGGGCTCAGCCCCCTCCCAAACCTCATGGAAGTGTAATTCAGCCATGTTCTGATCTCCAGTGGATTGGACTTCATTCTCCCCATGCAGCTGATGTCAGGTAAAGTAGGTTGGAAGAGGTGTTGTAATCACAGCAATACCCTGGGCCCTCCCTATGCACTGGGGTTTGCTTCCAGGACCACCCACGGATACCATAATTCATGGATGCTGAAGTCCGGTTATGTACAATTGTGTAGTAAAATGGCATCCCTTATATCAAATGGCAAAATCAAAGTTTGTTTTTTGGATTTTTTTGGAATATTTTCAAGCTGTGGTTAGTTGAATCTGTGGGTACAAAATCAGTGGATATGGAGAGCCAACTGTAGTCCCAAAATCATGACTAAATAGTGATCATAAATACAAAACAGTTATAGATGAATAAATCCCGGGAACTCTTTCATGATTGCGATCGCTACTCAGTCATGATAGTGACACTATTACCACAGTCGTAACTCTCCCCCAACCCTTTTTGACTGGGCATCAGCTGCATGGGGAGAAGGAGATTCATTCTGCCTCCAGTTGGCATGCAGGTAAATGATGGTCCCATCAGATTTGGGGGGATTGGGCCAGGCGAGTTTACTGAGTATACTTAACTAAATTGCTGAAATAGGATTCTGACTATTATAATGTATATTTAATTAGCATTATGACAGCCAGTGTTGAGGCTAAGTCTCCTTAGCTGCTAAAGTTTGGTCAGTACCTGAACACCATGCAAATATCCAAGCAAACCCTTTTATACAATTGTATGTTCTGTTATTATCCCATTAGGCTTCCGAGGTGCTCAGAATGGCCTGTAATATTCTTTCCCCCTTTTTTCCTCAGAACAGCATTCTGAGGTAATTTGAGCTGAGAGAGTGTGGCTGGCCAAGGAGTGTGCCCAGGATCCAGTTTCACGGATGAGTGGAATTTAAAGCTGGATTTCCTCATTCTAGCAAGCTAGCTACTAATTACTATACCAACTGTGCAAAAAGAAGAAGACATTCAGTAACTGGATTTGATTTTTATTGCAGGCTTCTTGATGTGGTACATAGTCAGAAAAAGCTCTATTTAGTGTTCGAATACCTGAATCAGGACCTTAAAAAATACATGGATTCATCCCGTACAGGGGAGTTGCCTATGAGTTTGATCCAGGTACAAAGTTATGCAAATGTGCAGACTTTCACAACAGGAAAAATGTCCATTTGTCCATCAACTGTTATCTGTGAGGAAGATCCAGTGTATTGTTTTGTTTTCTCATCTCACTGTGCAGAGTTGTCCCACCAGAGTTGTCCCAAAAGCAAGAATGGTTTGACTGCTTCTCAGATTAGATTGCTCCTTTAAGACTATCCTTCTTTCCAAATGTCTGACAGATCCCCAGTGTTTGTTTAAGAAGTATGACAACCAAAGATTTAGGCAAAGGTAAAGGAAAGCCCATACTATGCTCTAGAATTTCTTCCCATAATACACTTGCCAATGACAAAGGAGCCTTCGTCTATATAATACCTATACATGAACAAGGTGTTACTGCCCTGGCTAGCCCGAGCTTTGGGGGATATAAAAGGATATCTATTGATATCAATAATTCGGCTTCACATACCCATTCCCCTCCACGTGCTTGCGAGGCCCCCGGACAAGCACACATACAGGCTCAGCCAATAATTGCCGTAATATTCCAAAACAATACAGGCAGGCCAGAAACAGCCGACTTGCAGCTTTAGGAGACCTCACGGCAAGTACCTCCATTAGGTATGCACGCAGCTTTCAAAAAATCCTCTGCCTGGCGCTGGCAGCTTGACACAATGCTCAAGTACTCCGCGTTTGCATACCGGCTGTCCTATTGACAATTTGGCTGTAACTCAATCATTCAAATTCTGACCTTTTGGAGGCTTTGTCTCCAGCCCCAAATCTATTGTTTTCCCCAAGTCCGACCTAGCCTGCAGTCACAATTCTCCTTATAAAAACCCCTGACTTTGAGCGCTTCCTTGGGTCGCTCCCGAGTTCCAGACCGCCTTGCTGCCACATTGCTTGGCGAGTTTCCCCTCAGCTCCACGTGCTGAGAGACATCAAACCCCAGCCTCACTCTCCATCTTCTTCCGGGCTTCAGGAACAGGTTTCGTATCACCCGAATCAACGATCCCTCTGAAAATCCCACTATCTTACTCACACCTTTATTTTTCCTTAGTTATCTGTGTGCGTGTGTTGCTTACATTGTTTGCCTGTCTTTAATAAAGATCATTCATTACTTTCAAACTGACCTGCTTCTTGACTTGGCCTGACCCCGTAGACACTGGGTTACAAGATTCTGCTGCGTTGCCCTGCCTCTCGTTTTGCCAACCAGTGCTCTTGACTAATTTCCCCAATTTGTGTAATTACAAGGTTATTTAGGTGTCCCTCCCGGGATCCCCAGAATACAGGGTAACAAAGGGAAACTCCTATTTGGCCTTACCTGTATTCTCTGGGAGACAGCAAACATTTCAGATGGAATTCATTTCCTTTGCAAGCAAACAGAACCCATATTTTTTTGTGGGGGGGGGGGATTACTTTGTATGTTAGCCTCTTGTATTTTCTTAGCCTAGTCTTTGAAACTTTTCTCCCCAGAGCTACCTTTACCAGCTACTACAAGGTGTGAGCTTCTGTCATTCCCACAGAGTCATCCACAGAGACCTGAAGCCCCAGAACTTACTCATAAATGAAACAGGAGCCATCAAATTAGCTGATTTTGGCCTTGCTAGAGCCTTTGGTGTTCCTCTGCGTACTTATACTCATGAGGTAATGTCTGTCTATCTGTCTCTCTTTGCAAAAATGTTGCCAGGTTAGTAATTGTGAAGGCTTATAATTTTATATAATGTACATCACAGTGGTGCAGTGAAGGGAGAAATTGGTAACATTTTCCCATCTATTCAAAGGTTAAAGGTACGGGGCAGATCTTCAGGGTATAGATCTGGCAATCTTATTTGCTAAAGGAAGAGTAGGAAGGAAAGAGCCTAAGAGTTAATATGCTGTCTGTCCTTTTATTGTGTCTGGTTGGAAGCAGAATTGGCATGTTTCAGACTAGAAACTATACTTGTAGCTGTAATGCCCTGTGAAACCTTCAAAAGTAACCTATTTGTTGGTACATAAGATTTGGGAGCCAAGATCCTATTTAACAGAAATGAGCTCTTGCTTAGAAAAAAAAAAGACGCGTCTCTGCTAGTCTTGATTAAGGGATGGTTATGATTTTTTTTATAGTAGACTAGTATGGCAATGAATTGTTTTCACTGATGATCAAACAACATTCTGTATTAAGCATGTAAAGTGCAGCAAAGTTTTCATTTTTGGTTTGCTCAAGAGTAAGTCAGAGTGACCCTGATCTAGCTTATGGCCAATATGGATGGGAGAGATTTAAGTCTTCCCTCTCTATAATTTAATTTAAAAACTCCCATGTGATGGTTTTTAAGAAAGCATGGATCAATGGCAACAACTGATTTTTTTCTTTTTTAAATCCCTGTGTGTGGGTGGGGGAGAGTTTAAATAGGACATTGATGTGGGAGAAGTAAACCTCCCCTACCCATGCACACTCATCTCTATCTGGTTACTCTTGAGTAAACAGAAGGGACTATACAATTGCATGCTATGTGCTTAATGTCTTATGTGGTTTAAGTTGAGTTTTGCATTTTCAAATTCACAGTGCAACTATAACAATTTTAACATTTAATATATTTCACCTATAAAACGATAAAGTGGACTCAGCTTCTTATATGGTCTCTTCCAGGTTGTAACTTTATGGTATCGAGCTCCTGAAATTTTACTGGGTTGTAAGTACTACTCCACAGCAGTGGATATCTGGAGTATTGGCTGCATATTTGCTGAAATGGTAACATTCTTTAGTTATTTTCAGAAAAGAGATGTAGCTTTTATATACAAGAAGAAATCTGTAGTATTTGTTCTTTGCTCTCTTGTTCTTTTTTTCTAACATGTTGTAATTTTTAAAGTATATTTTCCCTTGATTTTGGAGACCACCCCAGAATATTTGCTGAAAGGAAGTGGATAAATCTTTTAAATAAATAAAAGGAAATATACAGTGAGCTCCCTGCCTGCTCCTCTGACCCTGCATCACTGCTAGTGTCTGACCTACAGGGATTATTACTGGGGCAGTCACTTGGGACCTTGACAGATCGCTAAATGCTGAATATCCTGATGCTCAGCATAGCCTGCAATTTTAGCTTAATCCTCTGAGAATATCTGGCTAACTCAGGTGCATGAATCCAGTTCTGTGTCTGCTTTGATCAGTCTCTCTTGTGATTACTAGTTTCTCAGTGATAAAAGTAATGTATGGGGGCAGCAGCCACTAGAGGGTACTGCGGTATAAGAGCAGTGCGAGTAAAGATGGCTTTATAGCCCTAGACTAAAGGACACGCAGGATATACAGTATTTGAAAATGGCAAACTTGATAACTTCAGATTCTCCCTTCAGCTTTGCCCACCACATGTCTATGCTTAAAACTAGGCTATTATTTTCCCAAAGGTAATGCTAAGCAAAACAATCTAGGAAATTGATGGATTTTAGGGCCTGAATTTTGCTCTCTGCAAGTGATCAGACCTTTGGCAATGGGTCTCTCCCTGGCAGCCAGGGAGAGACACATTAGACAAGGAGAGAGAGATAGGCAGAACAAGAGAATAAAAATGGATTTTCAGAATGAAAAAGAAAAAAAATAGAGTGACAGCCACAGAGAGGAAAACATGCATGTGTGTGATAAGTTTTCTTTTTTTTATTCTTCTGCTTATTATTTTTCATCCTGGAAAGCTCTCCACAGAGCAAAGCATGTTTGCGATTTCAAGACAGTAACAGAGAATGTTGTATTTGTTACCATTTTGAACTTCAGCAGAAGTTTCAACCATATTATGGCATAAATACAAATGAATTACATGAATAAGAAGTACAATCAAAGTACTGAATGATCTTTTCTTGCTACCTCCCAAATATTATATTCTATATGAGTTTCAGTTAAACCGAAGACACCAGTTTGCTGTTCTCTGCCTTCCCCGCTGCTGTTTATAATTCCAGATTATGAAGAATTAAAACTCTTCAATTTTTCCTCCTTGGGAGGAAAACATGATCTGACACACATTCTGTTAATAAAAGATGGCCAGACAACATGCCGACATATGAAGCTGTTTCACATTGGGTTGAACTCTTCATCCATGTAGCTTACTATTATCTGTTATGACTGTCAGGGTCTCTTCAAGATCCTCAGGTGAAGAAGGGGCTTCCGATAATTTGAGATGCTAGAGAGTGGGCTGAGTGTAGGACCTTTGAATGCAACATGTATGTTGTACCGCTGGGCTCTGTCTGAGTACTAAGGATTATTTATGATTTCAATGAGGTATAAAATGCTATTGCAATCTAGTCATTCAGGAGGAGTTAATGGGACATGTTGGTCCTGCTGTTTTATTTTTAAGGCTGACCTACATAATACATTTTTTGTCCTGCCCTTCTGAAGGAGCTCTGTGCTCGTGTGTCCCACTTCTGTCCTCATGAGCCTGTGAGTAGGTTAGACTGAGGAATAATATTAGTTCAAGTTCACTGTTATGAGTGACCCCAGAGAATCCTGGAATGTTTATTCAGGCTGCTTGGAACTCTGAGCTAAATTGAATGTCATTCCTACTTAAATAGACCCATTAACTGAGTCAGTGGGACTCAAATTAGTTGTGACTAATCCATCCCATTCTTTTCAGTGGGTCAACTCAAAGTATGACAGATTTTGGACTTGATTCTCTGTTAGGAATCCCCCCCCATCCCATAGGAGGGGGAAGAACTAGTTGAAATTTGTGAAGAAATGTCCTTGGCAGTGAAGCCCACACCTTTTTATGTTCTAATGGGTGTTTTTCTGCAGTGAATCTATCTACTGCTGTTTGGAGATGCCTGTTGTATCATTTGACTGCAGGTCTATAGCGGTGACTTACCTTAAGCTCCACCATTCAAACACTTTTTTGATTTGGCATGCCTGAGGATCTAAAGTACATTACAGTGCAGTTTTATTCTTCACTGTGAGGTTTAATTAAAAATTAACACATGCACTTTCCCAGTGGTCCTTCTCTTTGAGAAGCTGAATGGTGAGAAATGTAACACAGACAAAAGTGCTTCTTCACAAAGAGTTAAACTGTGAAGTTCAGTTTCTCAAGAAATTGTGGTAGTCACCAACATGTGGTGAAATATTCTTGGCATGTGTTTTGTGCGTATGAAGATGATAAAATGATTTTCCTTAAATAATTAAATATTCATTTGTAATGGATAGATGGTTACAAAGGAAGATTAGATAAACTTGTGGAGGAAATAGCTGTCAATAGCTCATTGTCATGAACATTGTGTATTACTGCTAAAATCAGAGGTACCATGCCTATCAGTGCCAGTTGTTGGGGAATAAAACAGTACAGGTCTATTGCCCTCATGTCCCACTTTCCCAAAGCATCTGGTTAGCCACTGTGAAAAGCAAGATGTTGGACTGGAGAGGCCTTTGGTCTGGTCAAGCAGGACTCTTACATTGTCACAGGAAGTTTGCATGATGAAAGGTTAATGTTACCCCAAAAGTGGATCATAGTTTTGGTGAACCAGGTAAACAGATCATCCCTTTTTTTTTTTTTTGGTTCTAGGTGACCAGAAAAGCCCTGTTTCCTGGGGACTCAGAAATTGACCAGCTCTTCCGGATTTTCCGCACTCTTGGTACACCTACTGAATCATTGTGGCCAGGAGTGACTCAGCTTCCTGATTACAAAGGGAATTTCCCAAGATGGCCAAGAAAGGAAATGAATGTGGTAATTCCAAACTTGGACCGAGAGGGACGAGACTTACTGGCTGTGAGTAGAAAACTTAAAGAAAGGTTGTGGGATTGGTGTATTGTGTCAAGATTGTCCTAAACCAAAATCTGAGATTCAGTCTCATAAGTGGATATATGCTATATCCTTCTACTGTTATTTGCTACAGTGTAAAAAAAAAATCCCCCAGGTTTCAGAAGAGTAGCTGGCCAGTTGCTTCTGAAATTTAAATGAAGGATGAAATCCTTTGCCTGTGTACTAGTTCCATTCAAATGAAGTGGCACATACTTCTATGTAAATAGCCTGTGAGCTAAGCATAAGATAAAAACTCAAGCTTTCTGATATCAGTCATATGTAATCTCTATAGGACAGTAATTCTAATTTCTGTTAATTGTACTCTTGCAGGAGAAATTCATAAGGTTATTCTGAGTTTTGCATATATCTTAATAGGAATCAGAATCATTGCTTTCCCATCATCAGTAACTGTCGTCCTCCAGAACTCATTCTTTCAATTGCTCGAATAATGTCCCATTTTCAATAAAAGTGTGTTGGTGTAAATGCTTTGGCCCTTAATGATTATGACACATTTGTTCATGTTTGTTCTGCCTTTAATTTCAGCAACTACTACTGTACGATCCCAACAGGCGTATCTCAGCCAAAGCGGCTTTGAACCACCAGTACTTCCAGCAGACACCAAGGGATGCCAAAGAGCAGTATGTAGTTCAGAGATATGGCCCATGAGAGGAGGCAGCTGTGAACTGACTGCAGAAGATGGAACCTATTCATCCTGGTTTAGATGTCCTCAAATCTTTTGCTGGGGTTAATATTATGTTAATGTAAATTTCACTGTTCTAAAGCTTCTTAAAATGACACTTGCACGTTCTTTAAATGAGGCAACAAGCTTGGTGTTCATAATATATCAAGAAGTGATGGGATGGGGCAAAAGTTTAACAAAGTCCACTCCTGCAATCCCATATTATGTAATATCTGCTGTGGTTCAGATATTGTTTTGCAGAGAGTTTGTTACAGTAATTTAGTTTATGTTGGCACAACTTTATAAACTAGAGTCCACAAACCTACCTTGATGTTTGATTTGTTCTTTTCTTAATATGGTAACTTTTTCTAGGGGTTCACAGTACTATTGGCAACTAACCATGCTCAAGATAATCATAAAGGGAGCGATAACTAGATGTCATAGAGCTCCTCCCTAATAGGGTACATTTCCATTTCATTCTATATCTCTCATCATTTTGCTGCATCTTCATCATATTTTCCATATCCTTCATCATCATACTTAGGAACCCTTGTACCTTAAGATGGGGAGGAGAACTTGGTGTTTGATTTTTTGATTATTGATTTAGGATGGGGATTGTTGATCTTAGAATTTTTGCTGTAATTTATTGAAAATTTTTGATCATCAGTTTGCCAAGAGAGAAGCTGCATGACTTAGGTACTGCAGGACATCAGAGAATAACTGCTTGATGAACTCTGTCTGCTGATCTTGAGTTGATTCAGAGATCCTGTAAGCAGAGTTTTATTCCTGGGGTAGTCCTTCTACTTGGAAAGGCTTTTTTTTTTAAATTCCTTTCTTTCTATGCAGTCCCTTGTGCTCTTGAAAAATCTGATCTGGAAAGTTAATGTACCCTCTGGAGCATCTTCTGCTGCATCAAATACTGTCTAGTCATAGAATTTTTTTAAAGTTGCTATTAATGTTTCAGGTGGTTTTTGTTCTGAACTGCCGCTATTGTACATGTTTCTATCTGTGCTAAATGAAATAAAGCATATGCTGGATAAAACTTATCACAGTAAGACATGATGGTTCAAAAACATTTTTACTGACAACAGAAGCTTTGATTGGGACCATCTGATATACACTATGGGATTTCCATCTAATTATCCTTATTTTGAATGCATGCTATACAGCAAAATATCCTAAGGCATCCACTTGTCATTTTAAAACAAGGCTCATGATTGCAGAGAGTCTGAAATATACTGTCTTTCTTGTATAGCAGCCTTGCTTGCCTCATAAAGCCATTTACTGCCCACAGTCCTTCTCTGGGGTGACCAACAGATTTCTGCTTGTGTGCATGCCGTGTGACCCTGAATGTCCACGTAACTGATGGCACTGTTGTTTTCTCTGTGGGTTTGAACTGGTACATGTCTTTGGTTTCTTCACTTAAGTCAGACCCTTTCAGGTTTACTCTGCCCAGACTCACATTTGGTATCCTGATGTGGACATACATTACAGTGAGGGAAGTGCCCTCATTTTTAAAGATAACTAATGGAATCTTTTAAATCTTAACTTTTTTTATTGCATGCATGACAACAATCTTAATTCAAAGCACCTTGATGCTTTCAAACTTGTAAGGAGGCACAGTTTCCCAAGCACATTTGTTCAATTTAGAAATCTCCCTTTATTGCCCAATAGTATACATTATGCATTAGAACCCTTTAACCATCAGAAATATATCTTTGAGACACATTGCTGCCTTGGTGTAATGAACTAAGATCAGCTATTCAGAATAATACACAATCTGCTATAAAACTGCCAGGCATTCTGTTCATCTGCTGACAGGGTATGTGAGCTCTACGGAGGATCTGAAACAGTTTTCCCCAACCTTATGTGCTCCAGATGTTTGAGACTGTAGTTCCCGTCAATCTGAGCTAGCATGATCAAAGGAGAGGGAACAGTAGAGCTGTTCTCCAACATGTAGAGTGCAAATTTAAAGCAACTGAGGCTACCAGGGAGCTGAAGACCATGGTGCTATTTTCAGTGCCTGAAGCGAGGCAGAGTGGGTGAACGGTTTGCTGACTGGTATGACTGGTATCCATCGGAGGCAGCTGGCAGGAGAAGGAGCCCACTTAGAGGATCTTTCTGGCAACGAGCCATAGCTTCCTTGTAATTAATTTTTTCTTTGGTGATTGGGTCAACAAGATCCTTCTCATAGCTGGATTCATCTTGCAGCATTGTGGCCAGATCACTGCTAAGCATGCCTGTCTGAACAGCGTCTGACACTGGGATACGACCAGTTTTCTTGGGATCTATTAGTCCTCCAGTCAGGTGTTGGACCTGCAAATAAGGAAAGGCATTGTCCTTTGTAATCCACCCTTTCTGGACTGCCTCTCCTACAGACAACCTTCTCTTGGTGACCGGATCTTCAATTCCTGTGAAAGCCTTCTGAGCATTCAACAGCCTCTGCATGTATGTATTGTCAATCAGTCCTCTGTCGGTGGCTTTGTGGACAGAGTAGCGATCCCGTGAGATAAGATCAACAATCCCTCCAGTAGCAGCTTGGGCCTCCAGAAGCTTTTGAGCTGTCATTGGGTCCACCAGCTTCTTGCCAAGTGCAGACTTTATGTTGTACTTGTTGTCAGAGATGGTGTCATACACTCCCGCAATGGGGAAAGTATCGTCACAGAAGGTCATTGGTGGGCCAGGAGGGAAGAAGCTCTGCTTTTGCTGGAAGGCAGGTGATGTAACTGGAGACTTGGAGATGATTGAGCCAATAGAGAGGGATGAGTTCTGCTTGGTTTCTCCTGCTACCAGCAGAGCAAACTCAGAAATGGGGATTCTGCCTTCCTTATACAGCTGGTATTCTTCTTTTGTAATCCTTCTAAACCTCAGGGCATCTTCAATGGAGTACTGTTTTCCACTCTTCTTGTCAAGGAGGACAGAAACATCCCCCTTAGGTCCCAGGGTTGTGATTTCCTCCCAATCACATTCTAATTCTTGCAGCTGGATATACTGATCCCTGTCTATCATGCCTCTCTTGTAGGCCTCATAGGGTGATACATCCTTGCCTGTCTCCGGGTCTAGAATAGAGATCTTGGTGGAGAGATTTGTTTCTCTCATCTGGGTCTCATTGTTCAGTTCTTCCTTATTTACTCTGGATTGGAGTTCCCGGATATTCCTCTCTTTTTCGTAAATCTGATCCTTCTCTGTAAGTATGTCCGATTCAAGGTGAGAAAGTTCTTGAACAAGTTGCATCTTCTTTTGTCGATCATTTTCTGTCCTTTGGCTCAGGAGCTTGGATTGCTCTCTAAGGAAGAGGATTTTCTGTTGTTGCTGTCTTTCCAATTCTCTTAACTCATCCTCAAGATTAGCTTTTTCTTGCATTGCCACAGTCCGAGTTTTCTGAAGTTCAGTTTCTTCTCTGGACCAGCTCTTCGTCATGCTTTCTGCTCTCTCAATTTTTTCCTTGAGATGCCTAATATCCTCTTCTGCATTTTGCCGGGCAGCTCGTTCCTGGCTTAGCAGATCCCAGAGACGGGCTCGCTCATTCTCTAGCACTCTGTCCTTTTCTACTCTAATTATTTCCTTGTAGATAGTTTTTTCTTGGGACTTTGTTTTCTGCAAAACATCAATTTGGGATTGAAGGTTCTTGCACTCCCTCTGCAGGCTCAGCACTTGAGCCTTCTCATTATCCAGATCAATTCGCAATTTAGTACTGGACTGCTCAAGAACTGGATCTTTCTCTAGCTTGACAACTTCTTCTGTGATTATCTTTTCTTGAACTGGAGTGGGGCTTTCCTCAATTTCCTTTATCCTCAGGGTGATTTGCCGCATTTCTTTTTCTAAAGCAAGCCTTTTGTTTCTGTCATCTTGGAAATTAAGCAGTTTCTCTTTCTCTTCCACAGCTGCCCGAAGCTGTTGGACTTCACGTTCCAGGCGTCGACGGTTGTTGACTTCATCATCCAAGCTCTTGCTGAGCCTGCTATGCTCATCTCTGAGCTTTGGGTCTCTCTGTGTAAGAACAACTTCCTGAACTACCACTTTTTCTTCAGGTTTTCTCCTCTCTAGAAGCATATACTTATTCTGGAGGTCATAGATTGCATCTTCTGTTGCTCTCCTCTTTTGTGATGCATTACGTACTTCTTGACGGAGCCGTTCAGCTTCTCTTTCTAAGAGGGGGTCATTCTCATATCGGACGACTTCCTTGGTAACCAGCTTGGTTTCAACTTTGGATCTTTCCCTCTTCCACTCATCTCTTTCTCCCTGAAGCCTAATCAGCTGTTCTTGAGACCTGCCATTTGTATTCACAAGGTCATTCAGCTGTTGCTTCAGCCTGTCTATTTCTCTTAGAATCTCTGGGCTTTTCTCCATCTTCACCACCTCTTGGATGACCTCTTTAAACTCCACTGTAGGGGGCTGTGACCTAAGAACTTTCAGCTCAGTTAAGGCTGTTTCTACTTCTTGGTCAATCCTTGTCCTTTTTCTTGTAGCTTCTTGGAGTTCTCTCTTCAAACGTGCTATCTCCTCTTCAGTTTCTGGGTCCACACGAAAGATCTCATTGACTCTTTCCTTAATTTCCACCTTAGGCTTTTGTTTCTCTAGAGTGCTGTATGTGTTCTGCAGTTCTGTCAACTGACTTGCTAGCAATGCATTCTTGTTCCTCTCCTCATCAATGAGAGTCTGAAGTTTGGAAGATTCCTTCAGAAGCTCTGGGTCTTGCTCTACTTTTTTGACCTCTTTCACAATGACTTTCGGTTCTGCTGTTTCAATTAACTTTTCAAGCTCTTCAATCCTGCCTTTCACTTTTCCTATTGTATCTACAACTGACTTCCTCTTGAAACTGTCTTCATCAATTTGCATCTGCAGTGTCCTGATGGCTTTGAGCATCTCTGGGTCCTTCTCCAGCTTGACCACCTCTTTTACTACCACTTTCTCTCGGATGTTTGGCTTCCTCTGCTCCAGCAAGTGAAGTTCTTTCCTGAGCTGTTCAAGTTCAGAGATGGAACTTGAATTCTCACAGAGGTGCCTGATTTCCTCTTGGAGTCTGGCTGCTTGCACACCTAGACTTGGATCTTTCTCTATTTTAGTAACTTCTTTTGTAAGCAGCTGGCTTTTCACAGCCTTCCTGTCATTTTCCATTTGGAGGGCCTTGCTGTTCATTATCTCAATATCGGCCAGTAGGTCCTTTCGTTTGTTCATTTCATCCTCAATTTGACGAGATATTTTAGAGATGTCATTCTCCAGAGCTGGATCTCTGTAGTACTCAATCACTTCCTTCTCTTCCACCCTTTCAATGGGCCGCTGAGTCTTTAACATCAGAAGTTTGCGTCTCTGTTCTTCCAGCTCCTTCTGAACCCTGGCCTTCTTGCTCCGTTCCTCTTCCAATTGAGATTTCAGCGCTTCTGGTTCTCTCTGTGACCCACCCATGTTTTGAGACTGTTGGGTCTGCTCATATGTCACCTGCACTGCTTCATTTACTTCCTTCTGCAGAAAGAAATAAAGAAAAAAAAATATCAGGAAGAGAAAACAAAAGGAGGCAAAGTTTTACAGAGTGCATAAAACTTCATTTGTGAGGATATTTATTTAGTGATCAAAACTTAGAAAAAGTTAGATTTTTGAACTTACAGACCCACAGAAGCTGCAATCCAGTGTTGTGTAAATATTCGCATGCAGAAAAATGCTGCACCAGCTCTCCATAACCCCACACTGAACAGCAACATTGCACAACACATGTCAGTGCCCAACCACAATATACAACTAGAACGCGCAATGCACACTGCATAAACGCAAAGCTCGGTATTGTTGTATGCACAACTCTGCTTCTGCTGCTGTCATATGTCCATTGAAGTCTGGTGGATAATTTGCTTCATGTGCCTAGTGCGACATGCATACATATTTCACTACCAGAATGCCAGCCAGAATCTCCCAGGCTGGTTCAGGAAATTTCTCCCATGTAGTTTGGAAGTAATTTTACCAAGCTCTTGTAGGGGTTAAGAAAATAAAATGTGAACTATGAATCAAATTTCTGTCCAGAGGGGAACTCACTGGGTCATCTTAGGTAAACTACTATCTCAGGCCATCCACTTCCTTCTGTAATATAGAAATAACAAAGCTGGCTGAGCTCTGAACATTTAAGGAGAATCATTATATAACTATGACCAGCAATAAACAGCATGACTTCAAATCGCAGGGGAAAGTAATCAAAATATTCAGCTAGAGATAATCACATGGGCCTATATCCAATTACTAGTCCTACACATTATGATACGTTATATAATTATTACATATTTCATAACTATGATCAACAACAAACTGCATGGCTCCGAATAGCAGAAGAAAATAATCAAAATATTGAGTTAGGAAAAATAATCACATGGGTCTAAATCCAATTACTAGTCCCACACAGATTAGATCCATTGAATCAACTGAATTCCCATTCAACAATTGATATGGCATATGTTCTCTGTTTGGGACTGACAATTAGATTTAGGGCACAGTTTGGTTTCAGACTTAGTTATGCTTCAAGTAGATCCACTGAAATCAATAGGACAAGTTAGTCTTAACTAAGTTCCATTGATTTCACTGGGACTACTCTACGTATTACTGAGTCTGGATCCAACCTCATAATGTTATACTGATGCAGGAGAAACTGAACTTCAGGCTTTGTGGTGATGTTGCCAAAGGCTCTGTCTCACTTTAAAACCAATTGTCTGGGTATCTTAATTTATAACATAGTGGACTGAAATTTGTTTCTAAATGTCTTTGGAACTTCAGAAGGACATTTTTCCTTTTCAGTTTCTGAAGGCATTTACAATAAGAAACACATTTCAATCCTGGATCAAAATGATATACAAAAAGTCAAGCCCAAAGCTGTGGGGAATAGCAACTTGTGAGATAGTATTTTACTAAAGACATAAGATAACTGCCCATTATTTCCCTTAAATGTTGTTGTATGTTCACAACGGCTTTATATTATGATCAGAAATTTAAAATGATGACAGGAATAAAAAAATAAAGGCAGAAGATAAAATAAGTTTGTATGCAGTAATGATGTGATATTACCGCCAACAAAGCCTAAAATATGAATGACACATAGCAATATAGAATTGAGTAAGCATGGAAAAGATGCTACAAAAGTTTAAAAGAAACAGAAAACAGAATTATTAGTAATCTGTAGAAAAGTTCAGGTAAAAGGAATATATTAAGGAATATATTAAAAGTTATTTGGTCATAGCTAAAGAAGAAATAAATATAAACAAAACAAAACAAAAACAAGAAACCACCTCCCCACCCCCTGTGTATATTAATGTTCCAGAAAGAAGAAGGAATAAAGACTCAGTCTTACTGAGCTGTGGAGGTGTCAGTTCCTAGCCGTACCAGGGAAACTAAAGTAATGTCCCATGCCTCGTATAAAGACCAGGCTCTGCAATTTTAGCAGGGCATCTTCTAGACAAACGGTTGTAGTTTCTTCCCACTGAGAAGAGCTTTCAGGAGATAGTGCCTGCTACCTGTGAGATTTAGTGGTAATGTCTGAAGCAGTCTTGTTTTTAATGTTTGTATTACCAGGTTTTTCTCTGTATCTTGAATGTATCTATAGTTGTATCGTTTAACCTTGTTGGAAGTCACTTTGGCTTCCTTGGTGGGAGACAGACAGGCTATATTGAACAAACAAACAAATAAATAAATTGGGGCAGGGAGCTGAGGATACGGCCTTCTGCACTGAATGTTTTAGGTTCATTTGCTATTGTCAACAAGCTAAGGTGAAGGCCAAGCGAAAGAAGGCAGGTGCATAGTCTCGCAGTTTTTAACAAAGACATGCTTGTACCCTTTGATAAAGTCAAATGACGAAGTAATTATGGTGCGCTAGTATGACAGCACCTTAAAACAGCTTTTTTGACATTTTTTTTTTCCTGAAACAAAAAGGAAAGAAACTAAGAAATCTTCTTTGATCCCAGTAGATACGAAACGAGTTAACTGGAACTTATAGTTATTCCATTTAGATCTTCTACATGATTTACATATACCTTATCCAGAACTTTCTTCGCAAATTCCAGCCGGCTAATCTGCTCTTTGTTTTCAGCAGCTGTCTCTGTATACAGCCTTGTTACATTGTTTTCCTAAGAAGAATTGATAAAAACGTTATTCAGGCAACCAAATTACCAGGAATTCCTAAAACAACCATATGGGGACACTTCCTTAATTTAACCCACCTGACAGTGCAATGCTATGCATATCTCTGTACAGAAATAAGTCCCATTGAGTTTGGTGGGACTTCTTATTGCTGTGCACCTTCAAGTTGTTTCTGATGTATGGCGTCCCTAAGATGAATCTATCATGGAGTTTTCTGGGGCCTAAGAGTGTATGACACACCCAAGGTCAGTGGTTTTTCATGGCTGGGTGGGGGGAAGAAACGCTGTTGTCTGGGGCCATAGTCCAACCTTCAAACCATTACACCATGCTGGCTCTTACTGGGACTTACTCCTGGGCAAGTGTGCATAGGATTGCAGCCTAGCCACTGTCCTACTAGTCAGATAACCTCTGCCCTTTCCTTCTCTTCTCATGTGACAAATGTGATTTGTATGAGTGATGGAGAAGTCTAACCATAGAGAGTTTTGCATCACAGATACTGAGAACCTGCTGCTCATTTGCAAAAATTACCCTTCAGGCAATGCATTATAAAAGCTGTGTCTGCTTATGCAATATCTGACTATATCCCTCAGCACTTGCCTTTTCTTTCTTCAGGAAACATTTTCCCACTTAGGGTTGTCATCATCGGTTTAATAGATTATTCCACTGAAACTTTTATTTTTAACTCCATGAAGTTTCGTTTGTTTTGTGGGGAGGGGTGGGGAGGACCTTAATGTTTTATGTTTTTTCCAAAGCTGTTTGTACTTTTAAAGGAGTTGTTGCTATTTTGACATTTTAAAAACAGTTTCGGAGACCTGGGAGCTGACTGATTAGAAAAAGTGGAAATTTTATATAAATAAACTTGGTCCCTGGTTTAAATCCTCACCTCAGCCTGGATGCTCTCTTGAAGGGGGGTCACCCGGAGGCGCTTTGCCGAGGAAGCAGTCAAAGCGGGGTCCAGAGAGGACCGATATTTTCCAGCCTGAAGTTCATAATCCTGTTTTTTCCAAATTAATTAATTAATTAATTAAACAAAATCTCATAGAACAACAGAATGGTTCAACAATAGAATGGAAGTAGAGAATACATAGAAGATGGCAACGTACATTGAGGACAGACTGAACATTCTGGGACAAGTTGACCACAGAATTCTTGTCAGACTGTTTACTCTGGATTTCATTTGCCAGCCTCTGTAAGGGAAACAGAGATGGAGAGTTAGACCATGGCTGGATAATTCCTAGAACTATAGCATCATAGAGAAAGAGACCACAAAGGCCATCAAGTCCAACCCCCTGCCATGCAGGAATACACCAAGCATTCCTGACAGATGGCTATCTAGCCTCTGTCTGAAAAAGCAGACTCTACAACACTCCAGGAAAGAGTATTCTACCATTGAACAGCTCTTACCATTAGAGAGCCCTTCCTAATGTCTCTTTTCCTGTACTTTGAACCTGTTGCTCCGTGTCTTAGTCTCCGGAGTAACAGAAAACAAGCTTGCTCCATCTTCCATATGATATGCCCTCAAACATTTAAACATAGCTATCACGTCATCTCTTAATCTTCTTTTCTCCAGGCTAAACACACCCAGCTCCCTAAGCTGCACCTCATAGGGTATGGTTTCCAAGCCTTTTACCATTTTGGTTGCCCTCCCCATTTGTAAAGCACTAGCACATGTTCATTATAAACAACAAAAAATTATAACATCCCTGCTTGAAAGGGGTTTTGCTTTAGTTCTCTGATGGCCCTTTTAAACATGCAGGCCCTAGTTGTGTAAACTGCTTTCCACTATTTCACATCGTTCATCATTTTAAGCCTTTTTCTTGCAATACTCCCTTGTTTGTTCCATATAGTTCTGCATGACAGAAGCCAAGCTTGGAGAACGGAACTGGAAAATTAATTTCTTAATGTTGAGATTAGAAATGGGGAAATTAATTCATTGATGTTAGTGTTAACAGCTGAAATTGTTTCACTTGTTGAGTGGCAGTGGTTAATTGGTTACTTATTTTGGTGGTTTTGAAAATCATGGGATTTACAGAGAATGCCATGTGAGTTTTTGAGCCCTCATAGTACATTTTATTACTGGCTTCCTCAGATGTGCTCTTTGTGTAATTTAAAAGTTGAACATCCAATGTGGCAGTATATTGAGGTAATAGACTACAAATAGCAGGCATAATAGGATTTGTACTGGAATGAATGCATCTGGCAATGGCCAGCTTGAGGAAGGCTGTCCTAAAGCACAAGATCTAACAACCAGTCTTTTATTCCCACCTTCTCTCTAAGCATGACATATACTCTCAGCTAACCTCTCAAGTATTGTGGATTATCTTCTGGACTGGAACAACTGAATAAGGAAGGGCATGTTCATTCTAGTTAGATGACACTAGGCCACTGCAATAGTGAAGGCAGCAACAACTAGCTACAAAAATCAGCTTGTAAAACAAGGGTAGGAAATTCCCAATCAGACATATTTTGCATTTCTCTGAGCATATACAGGCAATTATAGCATACTGTTGAATAACTGTATTCTGTCCTTTCCCATTCAGAATCAAGAAGTGTGGTTTTCAAAGATCCATGCTCTGACATATATTTTTCATGCAAGGGGCAGATTGGGTCCTCTAGTTTCTAACAACCCCCAAACTCTCCAACCCTTCTCCTCTTGAGGCTATCCCCAGAAAAGAATAACGAGTTTATTCATTGCATCACAGGAATAACAAATGCTCTTAGTCAGCACATTTACTTGTTAAACTTTGCTGGAAGGAGGAAAATGAGTTAGTATACAACTAGTTAAATTTTATTAGTTATTTCCAAACTGATCGTGAATGCCTGCTAACCAACACATTCATTTGTTAATTTGTTGTATGGATGGGGGGACAAATTAACACATAGCTAGTACTGTTTTACTGATTTCCAATACTCCATCTCTTTGACTGAAGACAGCACAATTCTCACCTTCTGTGCCTGCAGCTTGTAGTTGATTTGGCTGGGACCATCCGTAGTCTTGACCTGGTACTTGGGCAGATTGTTGAGCCAGAACATCAGATTCTCATTTGCATTTTGGAACTGCTGGTAGGTGAGGCTAGTGTTCCGGAGTGTTTTCTCTCTGGATGGGTGACAACAAGGATTAGAAAAGACTTAGAAAGAGATGTTATAGGGAAGATCCCCCCAGAGATAGTCATTTTTCCTTCTGAGTTTCATGTTCAAATTAGTTGCAGACCAGTATCTTGCATCACACTGGTGGTTTGTAAAGTTCCTCCAACATCTTGTCTGCCCTCATGTCAGTCTAACCTGCCTGCGGGCTGCCCCTCTATGGCCATTTAGAGGCCAGAGGAAGTAACCAGCTCCATTTCTACAGCCAGCTGTAGGGAGATGATGTCACCCTCCCGGTCCTCTGCAGAACTCCTGGGATATCCAAGAAGGTGCCCTTTTCGTACTATGGGCAGCTGCAGGAAGAGAGCCAGCTACCTGCCTGGTTCTCCTTGTTCTCCTCCAGCCAATGAATGGCTGTGTTTAGGGGGGACGCCCAGCCAGAAAAAAGGTAAATGGCTCAGAGAGGTCTTCATAGGAGATGGGGATGCAACTGTAGCAGCAACAACAACAACAACAGACACAACTTTCTGTTATGCCTGTGTATGCATACTGTGTCTGTATAGATGAAAACTGGGATATGTGCGGCTAAGCAACATCAGAGTGTGGTCAAGATGACAAAAGTTATTAAAGAGGGAGAATACATGAGCTAGGAGGTCCTGCAACACTTTGCTTCTTCCTGAGACTACTGGGAAGAGCAAAGTTCCTCTTCTCTTCTCTCTACTCCACTTCCTCTTCTCTCTCACTACTGAGTGAAAAATACTTTTAAACTTTGAACTCTGTTTGTAGCAACTGAAATAAGCTGAGGCCAAAGGGTTAGGGGGCGAAACAGGTACATTTTAAAAACAGCTGGGAAAAAAATGGATAGCAGAAGATTAACCAGGAACATCCCTGGCAAATCTGGACAGTTACAGCATATGTGTATGTCACACATGGGATGCCAACCATAGTCAGGTGATTTCAAAGCCCTTCTATACCCTGTTTGCACATGAAAAGCGAGATGGTCAAAAGTAACTTCTCCAAATTTTGCCGTACACATTCTTTCTTAGCTCTACATAGATAATTTCCACATGCTGGCTGCAATGAGATCTTGGAAGGAAAGGAAAAACCTGCAATTCCATATCTGGCTTTCTAAACCATTCCTCTCACAAGGTATGAATTCAGAGGTGGGGGCAGATCCTTTTATGAGCTACGTCTACCACTGGAGAGGGTTGGGCTTCCCACCTGTGATCCAGCTGGTCAGCAACAGCATGGTATCGGTCATTCAGGAGCTGGACCTCCTTCTTCTGCCTGGGCAGATCTGGGCAGTACTCCTGGAAATTGTTCTGCACAGCACTGCAGCAATGCTCTGCATCCTTGAGACTCCGGTTTAGCTTCAGCAAACAGTCCTCCTGCTTCACTAACTCTCGCTTCAGTTTCTACCAGGGGAAGCAGCACACAATTCAGAAGAGCAATTTTGTTTCAACAGATAAATAAATAAATTCCTTTCTCAGCCTGCTCTGCCCCCAGAAATTAGACTTTCATAGAGAGAAGGATGGTGGTAACTGAGTGGACATGAATAGAAAGGCACTAACACTGTCTGAAAATAATAGGTCTTACAAGATATGTGGGAGAAAACAAGGACAAAGACATGATTTCACTGGATTTTATTAAGCTGAACTTGCAGGTATGTCTGTTGAATGCAGAGGGAATGTGAGGGAACTCCGCTCAAGGAAAGAATAAGCAAAGAAGCAAGACATGAAAGGGAGGAAGAAAGGGGGAAGGGTTGAGTGGCCATGAAGGTGGGTGTTATAAATTCCAGTAGTCTACAAACAGGCTGTAGGAAAGTAGATCCTTTGTCCTGTTGGGAAAACTAAGGCCATTTCCGCACTAGACTGTTATAGAACTATTATCCCACTTTCAACATCCTAGGGAATCCTTGGGGTTTGCAGGGTTTGCCAGAGGCCCCTCCCAGAATTGCAAACCCCAGGATTCCATAGGATGTTGAAAGACATCCTTCCAGCAGTGGCATGCAGTACTAATGCTAAGCTTATCTTTCCCACATAGACCTGAAGTTAGGATTGTTTTGTGGCTTTTGTCCCCAATGGGAATGACTCACTTGTCATATAGCCTTATATCTAACCTATATATCTATAGCTATATGTGCTATTCATTACCTCCTGCTTGTTTTATTGCCATTGGCATATGAGTCCGTCTCTGGAAGGGAGCTAAATGGCTAAAGGAGGACTACATGAAGAGGTGGATTCTCACCTGCTTTCAAGTAGCTGCTGACCTAGTGGACCTGTTTTTCTGGGATTTTTTTTTAACTGGACAATATCTTATTTCCTCTGATGAGAGCCCAAGCAGCTATCAAACAACAGGTGGTAGATACAGAGCAACAACTGGATCTAGCTAGCACCTCAACCTTTATTACTATCAACAGATATCAAGCTTCACCTATGGCATACTTAGCAAAACTAGAAGTACCTAAACACCGGAGGGCCTTCACCTTGGCACGATGTCATGCCCTCCCCTCAGCTGTCCTGCAAGGCTGATACGAGAAGATCCCCTTCTCAGACAGACTGTGCCCCTGTGGCTCCGGCCAAATTGAAACAACAGAGCATGTGCTTCTCCAGAGCTCGTACTACAGGGACATTAGTCTCAGCCTTATTTCCCCTCTCTTGCATAAATACCAAGGATGCACTGGAGAATTCTGCACGTCTTTGCTACTTTCAGACACCAACCCCCATATAACATATGATGTTGCCAGATTCTGTGCAGCAGCGATTAAAATTCGTCAGGTACTGATCTCCGCAGTAGACTAGCTTCAAGATTGTCTTGTATACGGGAGCTGTACAACCTGAAGGAGAATTTCAGTGCTGTCTTTAACCTGTTTTTAACCTGTGTTTTTATCGTTTTTTGTATCCCCTTTTTACCTGTGCTGGTCTTTGACCGTAACAAAGATTCTATTCTATTCTATTCTATTCTATTCTATTCTATTCTATTCTATTCTATTCCTGTGATGAGAATGGTAACATTGGACTACCCAACAATGCTTCACTCTCTACTCATCTGACTCCAAAGATTTCTCACCTGAAGTTCATTGGCACGATCCTGCAGTGCATTGGGTGAGGCAGGGATGGTGCCATCATGAGATAATTTGGCCTCAAAGTTGCTGATGATCTTGTCTGTGTTCTCTATCTGATTCTCTAGGTTCAGGGCTGCTTTGGCTCTGAGGTGGAGGAGACGTAAAAACAAAAGGCAACATTTCATTTCAGAACTGTTTTCCTCAGTACCACACTAGAACAAAATGCTGTTCTTTTTTATTATCATTCAAGCCCAAACACTCAAGATTTCATAGAAATGTTTGGGACGATGCTTCCTCCCTGCTGCATTCACATACTCCATTCTCTGGTAGCAGGTATTGCTGATGTCACTTACTTTTCCTCATAGAGCCTCGAGAGCACCTTAACATCACTGTATTTGTTCTTGATGTTGTTGAGCATCACAGGAAGCTGAGAGGCAGTGGTGCCAGCCATCTTCTTTGAAAGATAGGTCTCACACTCCTTCTGAGCAGCCTCTTTCTCTGCTCCTATGCCTTGAAGTCTTCTTGTTGTTTCCTGATAAAAAGGCAATGGTTCTCTTAAGATCAATCAATTCGGTTCAGTATATCAATTATCTACTGAGAGATCAATGCTGATTTCAGCTGGAGACACAACAGCAGTGGATTTCAGACCACTGGGCTGCTGTGGTTACAGCCTATCAGCCTGTGTGGCACCACCTTTTACTTCTGGGATGACTAGAGGACATTATTTCTTGAGACAGTAAGACTCTCAGGCCTCCAACCTTTGCAGAAGGAACCAAATATCCTAACTATTTATACATAAAATAGATGAAGGCTGTCAGCAACAGAAAAAAGCAAGCCAAGTTTCATTCTATAATATATTGAAGACTTGGCTAACAGTGAATCATAGATTCTTAGAGTTGGAAGGAGCCTCAGGTGCCATCAAGTCCAACACCTTGCCATGCACGATTATGCAACTAAATTAATCTTGAAGGATGCACATCCAACCTCTGTTTAAAGATCTCCAAAGAAGGAGAATCCACCCCCCCCAACACACACACTCCAAGGCAGTCATTCCACTGTCAAACTGAGTTATGTCTAAGGCAGACAGGGATTTGATTTTAACTAAGCAATGTCAAGCGTTGATAACAAAACTTCTCCCTGGTCCTCTTTGTTTATCAGGAGTGTCAGTGAATTTGTTCACCCAAGTTAGCCTTGTGATTTAGAAGCATAGTAAGACTGCTAGTACCAAGGCCAGCAGAAATATCTGTCCTTTCACTTATAGAGGTGGTGATTCCCACAGAGTATAAACATCTCAGCTTGGGACAAAGCATGAGAGGAAGCTATCATAGTCAAATGAGCAATGCAGATTCCCCAGCACTTGCTTCCTGGTCTCTGATCCGTTGAGTAAGGTCCTCTATTGGGTCACTGTGGTTCAGTGGGGTCCTCAGGTGGCTGTAAGTCTCTTTCTTGACCTGGCCCAAGTCACCATTAATTTTCTCCAGCTTATGGAGCAACTGGTCAGCTTGGGAGTCATCCTGGACCACAGTGGGGGTTCTGATTGGAGCTGCAATGACAAGGAATATTGACTACTAAGAAGAGTTGCTGTGATCCAAGTTAAAAGTAGTAAGCAGAACTTTTAATCTTTGCATAAAGTCAAATTTGCCTATGAGGTTTGATTTACCAATAAACATAACTGCAATGCATAAAGATTATCCTTCCATCTTTCACATTACCTATAAAAGCTGATCTTTCCCTAGGATGTTTCATGGAATCATAGAATCACAGAATCATAGAATAATAGAGTTGGAAGAGACCACAGGGGCCATCCAGTCCAACCCCCTGCCATGTAGGAGCACATATCAAAGCACTCCCAAAAAGATGGCCATTCAGCCTCTGCTTAAAAATCTCCAAAGAAGGAGACTCCACCGCACTTCCAGGCAGCATATTCCACTGTTGAACGGCTCTGACTGTCAGGAAGTTCTTCCTGAGGTTTAGGTGGAATCTCTTTTCCTGTAGTTTGAATCCATTGCTCCCTGACAGCCCTGCTCCTTGACTTCCCTGAAGGCTCTTGGGAATATTACCAACTTTAATGATCCAGTCACACTACAACGAGGTTGTAAATTCTGGCTTGAAAACAGCTAAAAGCTAACATACCCTGATGGCTTGCTTTAACAGCTCCCTTCTGGCTGCTCCTTAGTGTGTTCTGGACTGTAGCTCTCTTCTGTTTTACTGTGTTCAGCTCACCTTCCAGCCTAAATACAACAGACAACACCAATTTTGTTTGGAGCACATGATTTTCTTACCACAACAGGTGTGTATACAAACTATGCTTAGAAAGAAGATAGTTTTTTTAGCCATGAATCTCACATGATACTTTCATTCTAGGTTAATTTTTTAATCCAGGATAAACAGAATTTCTGTCTACCACCCCCACAAAAAATGATAATTAACACAGAATAGCTTTACTACTCCATACTTGGTATATAGTGTACATAGATGAGTTTTCTACAACATAGGCTTTATGTATACATTACCTAAGGAGGAAGAGTGCTGCTCCTCTATGGCTGCTTTCATCATCAATAAAGTAACATCTGTGTGAGTTAATCTTGTGAGTTGCCAGCTGGCCTACTATGTCAGCTGCTTTGTACTGGACATAACAGTACACGTACATGTTTTTAACTACCTCTTGTTCCTAGAGTCAAGGTGGTTCATCTGTGACAACAAGGCTAGTAAGCATTTTATACAGACCGGTCTTGGCATGTAATTTCTTTCTTGCAATTTCACTTCCTATTGTTCACCAAATGAAGGTTGGCAACCCCTTGCCGATGTATTACAGTTCACCCAGAAACTTACCACTAGATCCAAATCTACCTTTTGTCCACCTCCCCTCCCAACACTTTGTGGTATTATCAGATTTGGCTTTAACTGGTTTCTTTGGATTTAATGTGGTTTCTCAGAAATACCAGGAAAGATTATTAATCAGAAAGTTGTCATAGATTCATGGAGTTGTGGGTGGGAGAGGCAGAATCTACAAAGAACAATTTGTAACCAAACTTGAAAGATGTAAGCTAATTAAAATTCCTGTTTCAGAGAATGTACTAAGCAACAAGCTATATAAATAATGTGCATTTTGAAAAAACTGATCTAAAAGGAAAGTGAATAGCTGCATGCAAATACATCTTTTGAGAGTATTGACGCACTGCATATTTCCTGATTATGTTTACATGAGATACCGCTGCTTCAAGGTGGGTTCGTGGTGATGGAAATAATTATGTATACAGCACAATAATGTGTGCATCTCATTGTCACAGCTCAGTCATGTTTGCAGGTATGAAAGGCTTCTAATGTGATTCAGCCTTCTCTCTGCAACTATTGTAGGGCATACATTAACACAACCCATTTCTATGAGTGTCAAGAACACTTTGGTGGGTGTTATGATAATAAAAATAGATTGCATTCATGTATAGAGTGTTTGTGTGGGAGAGGAGAATTCATATAAAATTTTTTGTAGATCTATGAGAACTCAGAAGCTGGGTATAGAAGCCCATCCTCTGTACATACTGTCAGTGATGTGAACAAGATCACACAGCTTCTCAGTATACACATATATAATTTGGATATATACCTATTCTCCAATAATCATATGGTGAAGCCAATTGCTATCGTTCTTGTTTTATAAAAGGAACTTTGATCTGAGACGGTTTCTAGAACAATCTTTCAATTGTAAAAAAATAAATAAAAAAATTCATTAAAGATAGACAATGAATGACTTGCTACATTTTTGTGGTTTATGTTCTATTAGTTATATAGTCAAGGGGATAAAGAAAAAAGAAGGAAAAGTTTTACACTAACCTATTCACTCTATCTATGGCTTCCAGGTCTGGGGGTGGGATGGAGAAGCAAACAGCAGGCGCTACCTTACTCTCTTTGTGGCTATCTTGTACCACCCAGTTCTCCTGGCTGCTGTTATCATTCAAAGTATATTTCTCACCCCTCTCAAGCTGCACCTAGGAGAATGGAGATGGAAAAGAGTTTCAGTTTCAAATTGATTCTAGATATGGCCAGCTAGATATGGTCAAACCCCAAACATTTTTCAGATATCACAAAATTCTGTCCATCATTGTTCATACTCCCAGAGCGGTTAGATTTATTTATTTCAAATCTATGCACTTGATATTCCTACTGGCACCAACAGTAGGAAAAAAGCCTCACATAATCTTAAATTGGGAAAGGGGAATTTATCAGCCTACTAGTGTTTTGGGGTACAATCACCATCCAGTTTGGTTGTTTCAGTGTTTCAGGGATATTAGATTATAAAATCCCTGGCTTCAACACAGGAGATTAGACAAGATTTTTTTTGAAAAAAAGCTCCTTAGAATTCCATGGCTTTGTTTCAAGAGGTATGGTAAATCTGGCACAGCCATATTAGAGTGAGGAAGCTAAGTTTACTTTTCGATAAACACAAAAAGCATTAAGTATAGCCAGTTCTGTGGCTATTGTACAAATGTGGCCAGGTTTCATATTGACAATAGTAAGCAAGCCTTTGCAATATGTAAACACACATTAAGTGGAACAATTGCGGGGAGCTCCACCTTAAGACAAGACTGTAGGTGGGTGGAAAGAAACAGGTGATTGTTGAAAGCTCAAAGAATCCATAAAGCAATGAAGAACCAGGAAGCTGATCTATTACATCTCAGATCGGGTTGCATGGCTGCCATCTGGACAAAAAGGCAGAATAGTGTTAGTGTGTGCAGTACTCTGGCACCACATTATTCTGTTTCCAAACTTGGAACAAAGGACTTCTCAGATGCTTTCCCCTTCTGTCCGTTGAGATGAAGCAACAACATGGGAGTATAAGCAAGCCTTCAGAAACTGCCGTCAGAGATGGATTAGAAAAGGATAAAATCACAGGTGGCTCTGCTTCTATCACATATGACAGGAATATTTCCTTACCTCACCCATATCCCAGTCACAAATGGTATTCAGTGTAACTGGCTGGGAGGGGTGGACTCTACGCAGTTTCAAGGGACTGATCTCTTTACTCCTCCTTTTCAGTTCAGCAATGCTCTTCTCTGCATGTTTCAGAGTTTTCTCATCATTCTAGATGGGAAGAAGAAGCAGGGAATTACAGGTGGGCTAGAGATTTTGAACAAATAACATGGCTTTGAGGAGGCCAGCATAACTTAGGGCCCACCACACTTAACTGGACTGTACCAAATCAGCAGGACTTTTCCTCAGCCATTTCACCTGTTGCAAAATCAAATGTTTGGTTATGTTTCTAAGCGAGGGAAAATTATCCTTTATGTGTGATGTTGGTGATGGAGAAATCAGAATGGTGGCTGTACTGAGAAAAGCCTGTTCTGAGATATAATCTGTATTTGGGGAAATTCAAAATGTCTGTTTGCCATAAAAACACCTGCCTCCTTCACTACTCAGTGAAGTCTGCTATTGTAGCAGACAGCAGCTAAATATCTATAACCACAGATTTGTACAGAGTGGATGACTTGTTCCTCCACCAGGTCATTTTATTTGAGAAGTGCAGTGCTGAATACCCTTTGAAAGAGCAGGGATTGAAACAGACTTGCTATAAACAGGAAGTTACAATTTTTTTAAAAAAAAAAATACAATAGTCTTTGTGTGGCTTTGCATGACTAGGAGAAAGGCAATTGATTCAAAAGTACACTTAAAGACATCCTGTGCTATTTTGAGGTGGATGGTTGGGAGGAAACTGGACAAAAGCAGAGATTAGCCTGTGTGTGCATTCAGCAGTCTTATACATGCAACTTGACTTCAGTTGGGTCTGCTCCAGAGTAAACATACTGAAAGAGCAGTGAAATGATTTAATCAAACAAAGTTGAGAGGGTCAGCATGTTGGGAAACTGTTCCTCCTGAAATTACTGGGTCAATCCCTTATACAATCATCATCATCATCATCATCATCATCATCATCATCTAGATATTATAATTCCATATTATAAAAACTGAATCCACATTTCTTCCCAATTCTAAGCCAGACAGAGCCTGCCAGTCATCTTATTGGAGTTTGCAAGGTGAGTTACAATCATCCTGTTTGAAAGCAACAAAAGTGGGGTGCGTGCGTTATTAGCTGGGTGGCCTGCTGAGCATAGCAGAGGACTGTGTTTGGCATAAGACCTCACAATCTCTGTCATCCTGGCTTTGGTGCTGAAGGTCAGGGAATCCTCATTGGGATGGGGGGATGTTGATGGGGCAGGGACAGGAACTACGGTCCTGTGCCTAGATTCTGAATAATGTTGGAGGGGAGGGTCATGTCTATTGTTCCAGCTCCTAAACTGTGTTGATTTAAATATAAACTGTGCCCACTCATCTGAAGGTACTTCTATGCATACAGGTTGTGTATAGACAGTATCTCTCTACACAACTATGAAAAAGGCAAAATCATGCACAATTTTTTTAGATTGTTGGCTGAATGGAATGGTTGCTTTGGAAGGAGCCAGCAGGCAAGATACTGCTCCCTGCTGCACCCATTCACTCAACCCATCATTTTCATCAGAACAGGGCTTTTGTCATTCTTCTTATGAGATGGGAAACAGTACTATTCTAGTAGAGTACCTGGCCAGGGTGCACTGGACTGGATTTATTTTTCTCCAACCACTCATTTCCTCTTCCTTTCCCCCTTATCCACATTTGTTTCCACCCAAGTTAATGAGGCAAATTAAGGCCATGTGGCTCTGGGCTGGATATAATTTAAATGAAATCATTAAAACAAATAGCTGGGTTTGATCTCCACAACGCCTCAGGAAATTCGTGGTTGCTCCAGGGTCAGTCAGAAGACATCCCAGCTCCTCCTCGTGATCCTCACCTCCAGCTGAAGGATTAAGTCAGACATCAAACCTGGGCTGTCTTTGCTGAACTGGCTGTATTTTGTATCAAGGTCACTGTTCAGCTTGTTTAGTGACTGGCTCACAGCATCAGCATCATCATAGAACTGAAGACAAAAGGGAAAAAAGAAAACACAGATTTCTTAATGAAGCTCAGATATTACTGCTGCTATATGACCAAGCTGCACAGTGTGTGTTCACAGTGACACTTTTTTTCAGAAACAGAAAGCACATCGTCTTCATATCTAATCCACACAATCTGCCAACAGAACCGCTCTGCAGGCTAAGGGTGGAATGTGTACCTTCTGACTACTAAGCTTCATGCAAATTTTGTTTGGCCCTCATGGAATTTCCTACACTCTAAAAATACCCATGGTAGTTTCTATATTGGACTGGAAAAGCTAGAAACTCTTTTGAAAAAGAAAAATCCTTTGTGTGTTGCCCTCTGGAATCCTCTTTTCAACTTACCTTTCTATAGTTCTCTATATTTTTCAGATGGTTCTCCTGGCAGATGCACAAGTTGAGAAAATTCTGCCATTCACTCTTCAGGGCTTCCTGATGAGCCTGCAGTGAAGAAGAAATAGTTGTTATTCCACTGCCTAGCCCTGTCTCCTTTCGTTCTTTTCCTTCAGTTCTTTACTCCCAAGGCTGACTGTAGAAGTACACTCTTATTGCTGAATCCAGAAAACATAGATTGCAAGTCAGAGAGAACATCTCCTCCAATATATGAGAGAGGAAAATAAATACAATTTGTTTTGTATCAAATGAGCAAGGTAGCTCCCTTGAGGGCTGGACTGGCAGCAGATCTAAAGCATTTTCTTTAAATAATGACACTCAAAATACATTTCCTCTGCAACCCAATATGGGCATAGGTATAATTTTTACTTACTCAACCACTACCTTCCCCAAATAACTGCAGATTACAAAATATTACAGCTTTTTGGGAAAATGAGCTGCTGGAATAATTATATTCTCAGCTGAACAGAGAGCGCCCAACTTTATTATAACGTTAACACAAAGCAGAACCTCCTGAGACGGCACTGGCTCAGCCAGTTCTGTTTCCTTCTATAACTTAACATTTCAAGGGCATTTGTCTTGCTTGCACCTGTGAAGAAAAACATTGGCCCACCTGTCCTACCACATGGGGGTGAGATAGGGTATCAGGAGGCTTTAATGCCATTAAGTAAACCTTAGATTGGAGCTTAGAAAAGTTACTTTTTGGACTACAGCTCTGGAATCCTCAGGGGTGTACCTGGAGAGAAGAGAAATGAGGACATTGCTTTCCAAATTAAATTTTATTTCAGTCTCCAAATTTCCAGCATTGCAGTAACTTCAGTTGAGCTTTAGAATTACAATTTAGGCACCTAAAGAAAAGGGGACAGGTCAAGTTACCAAGGGAATGCAAATATAGCAGATACAAAAGTTCTAGGGGTGAATTATTTTAGTGTCACTCTCTGCAATGCTAGAAATTTGGGGACTGAAAAAAGACTCATTGGAGAGGCAGAATTCTTATTTGATGTTACAATAACTTCATTTGCCCTCAAAGCTACACCCTCTGGAGCTCCCCAACCAGCTTGGCTGGTTGTAATTGTAATCCAAAAAAGAAGTCTTTCCAAACTCTGCAGAACATAGATACAACTCTGCCTGTGTTCATATCTGACCCAGGCCAATACAAGAAAGTAGACTCCCAAGATGTTTTAACCAAGGTGATCAGATCTCCACATGAAAAAGGTCCTTCACGTCTGCTCTAATATCTAAAGGCCCAAACAAATTCAGAATGGAATCTTTTGAGACGGCCAACAAGCGTGTGAGTCAGCAAGGCCATGGATTGCAATGATCCATTGCCTTGATTTGCTGTATGGCAAATGTCAATCACAAATGCTAAGGCTGCCAAAGAAAGACGCAGGGCAAGTGAGTCTACAGTCTGTGTGAAATAGCAGGCTGTCTGTGAGCTTGTAGCTCCAGATGCTAATACTGTAAAGCTACTCATATTGCAAGAAGTAAAGGAATATTATCATAAAGCAAAGTAAATGTATAGTAAACAGCATAACATAGGAAACCTAGTTTTTTGGATGAGAGCTTCCAGCATCTCATAAATAGTGTGGCTAATGGCCATTCTTAGCTGGGGGATTCTGGGAGTTGTAGTCCAAAAAAAGTAATTTAGTCACATTTTGAAGACAAAACCTTCAGGGTCCTAGATTACCTCTTAAGAATACAAGAAACCCACTAATATAATCAAGTTTAATATCCAGTAAAGAACAGCATGATTGGCAGACAGCAACCTAACAGATCCAGCACATACGATCTGATAAAATTTTCCAAAGCAGGTGTTTTCTCAAGGGTCTGTTTACATGATAAACTGACACGAGTTTCTTATCCCACTTCAGCTGTCATGGTTTCCTGCAAAAATTCCTGAAATGGTAAAAACTCTCTGCCATCCTATTTCTCATAACTGCTTATCACTGGCAAGAGGAAGGAAACACATTCAGGCGTAGCTTTGCTGGCCACGCAGAAAAATGCAAAAAAATCTAAAATCCACCAAAGAGAGATGCCTTTATTGGTCAACTGAAACACACAAAATACATTATGCAAGCTTTAGAAGTTTCACCGGCTTCTTTATCAGGCAAAAGATGTTTAAAAAATCATAAAGGAGATTAAAAGTGACAGTGGTAGAGCCACAGGCCTATATTTTGATCGGATGTTGTTTCTGTTGCAGTTCAGTTGTTCTGGAGGGATCTCAATATTGCAAAGGCCACCTCTCTTCTTGGCCATGTGGGAACCAGGGACAAAGGGCAATAAAAGACAGGTAATAACATTTCAAGTTCATTAGCAACAGAAAAGTGACTTCCCTTGAGATTCCAATTGTCCCTGTCCTGTGTGAAGCTAACTGCTCCTTTCTTAGGCAGAAAACACTGAATTCTTTAAGAAATCTCTCTACTACTACATCCGGAAAAACTTTTAGATGTTGTATAGATAAAACTTGCCAATTGTAGTCCAAATGACAGAGTTTTATCTTTATTGGAGGTAAAAGCCTCAAAGAGTTAAGTCTCAGTCCATTAGCTCTCTCTTCTTAAAGTTTCCCCTGGATATTGGCAAGTTTTACTTTTATAGGACCTAAATGTTTACTCTACCACCATCACTTTTCTTCGCCTGTATGATTTTTTAAAACATTTTTTGCCTGATAAAGAAGCCAGTGGAGCTTTGAAAGCTTGCATGATGTATTTTGTGCATTTTGGTTAGCCAATAAAAGGTATTGCTGTTTTCTGAATTTTGGATTTTGTTGTATCTGGCAAGAGGGAAGTGATTGTTCAACTACTTTTGAAGTGTCGATATATATCTTAAGACAAAATCCTATATTTTAGGTGGATTACTTTGGGGGAAACACTCAGTTTAGCTGAGAGAACAGGACTATTTGGCTCTAGGTTTCCTGGAACTGTTTTTATTCCAACTGATTGTTACAAGAATGTTGTAATTAAGAAGGTGTGCCCACTTTTGGCCCACTTTTGTCTCTTCTTTTACTCTTGTATCTTTTAGCTTATAAGCTTTAGGTCAGGGACTGTCTTATTACTGATCTTCATCAGCCACTCTTGTAGAAGTCTTTTTCAGTGGACAAGTTGGGGTAAAAATGCTTCAAATAAATAGATAGATAGATAGATAGATAGATAGACAGACAGACAGACAGACAGGGGGATGATGGGAATTCCAAAATTCAACACCAACCTGGATTGGGCTCACAGCTGGGTGCTTCAGTTCAATCATCCTTTCTCCATCATCCTGGAGTGTATTCACATATTCTTCCTGGTTAAGGAGTTCATTATTCTTGAAATCCTGCAGAACAATGGAGCATTATACATTGCCACTTTAAATGCAGAGAGATCCTTTTGTGGGAGCGGGAGTGGGAGTGGGAGTGGTGGTGGTCCTAGGACAGATTTTTTGAGGGGAGACAGCATTAACTCAAAAATCAACTAATATTAATTTAGCAACTTCTTGCCTTTACTGAAATCAATGTGTCAGAGAAAACTGCTTCTTAGGCTTTCATATGAAAGTGCAAAAGCATAGTGTGTATTAGCATGTGAGTGTGTGTGTGTGTCAATTGCGTGTTAGTGGCAACAGAACAATCAAGTCAATTTTAAAAATCTTTTTGGTCATTTTTTCATAATGCAGCAACTGAATAAATCTAAAGTAGATGGAAATTGACCAACCTGATTCCATCTCAAGAAGATTGGATGATGAAGTTATTGAATCTGGCAGATATAGACAAACTAAAAACATTATTAAGAGATGGTTCTCTTACTGACTGCAAAAAAAATTGGGAAAGGCTTGTATTGTTTTTAAGGTTAACTAGAGGGATACAAGCAGCAAGAGGGTTTGATTAATTGGTATGTTTAGACTTATTATGGTAGAATTTTACATTTTTATGATATCAAGAAAGTTTATATTAACAGTGAGTCATTTGGATAACAGTGGATAAAGTTTTACTAATTGTCAAAAATATAGATAAAAATAGATAAAGAAGTTAGAGGAAGTATATCTAAGGATAACTAACTACTGTTCTCTGAAAAGCTGGAAGTCAAATGTATTTGCATTCCCTTTATGTCTATATGTTTTGGTTTGTTCTAGGGCTAGTAGTAGTTTGGTAGTTTAGATATTTGTGTATTAGTTTAGTTTAGTATAGTTTGTCTTTTGTAATGAAGTTCTGTGTTCTGTGTCATTGTTCTATGTAATTTCAAGTATCTTTATTAAAGTGTGTCAATATTGTTTTGAAAAAAAGGAAACTGACTACCCAAGGTAGTAAGACATGTTATGGATGTAGTTGTACAGAGACGCATTTTAAAAAATGCTTTATTATTATCTATTTTATGGCTTATTGCCTCAGAAGCATTGGCATTAAATATTAGAGCAGAACTAGGGCTTATTCACATGACACTATTATAGAACTATATTCCACTTTACCTGCCATGGCAATATCCCATGGAATCCTGGGATTCATAGTTTGCCATTCATCCCCAACAACATCATTTACCTCATACTCACGCCGCAGCAACTGCGGATCAATCATCTGGTCACTCCAGTCCTGCTTCAAGATCTTATTTTGCTGCTCGGTAAGGTAACCCAGCTCCTTAGTGCAGCCTTGCAGGTGCGTGTAGAGACTGCCCAAGCTCTGGCCGCGCCAGATAGAGGCTTTCTGTCAGGTTGGAGAGAGAATAGGTCAGTGCCTTGGCCACAGTTTTTATTTATAGTGTCTATAGTCTTTTTCAATGTACATGAGGCTTTATAGTTCCTCACTACATCTAACTTAATGGCGCAGTAACCCCATGAGGTAGCTTAGAATACAGAAAGAGGCAGCCTAACCAATGCATTTGTATGATGTGAGGAGGAGGAACAAAGCTTCATCGCATCTTCTTTATTCAGTCGGCACGCTATCCTCCTATACCGTACAGGACTCTCACTTCAAGGATCTCCACAGAAGATGGCAGACGGATACAGTGGGGTGGGCGGCGACACGGTTGTATCTGCACTTTCCTGACGCTAGAATCCCAGAACCATTGTGAGGAAGGGGACAAATGTAATATTGCTTCCAGGCAACACCAAAAGCCTTATCTTTCTAGTGAACCTTGAAATGCGTCAGGAATCTCCCTGTCTGGGCTGGGACACCACTCACTTTCCCAAACACATACTGTCTTGAACTTGCCAAATTTAACAAATCAATAAATCTTCCTAATTGATGTTTACAAAAGAAAGAGAAAAGTGAATCATACCCCCCCCCCCCAAAAAAACCCATTCTTACCAGCAAGTCCTTGTATTGACTCTTTAAATCAGCTGCTTCCTGTTTGGGGGGGGGGGGAAATGTACACATATATAAAGCTATAGTTAAAACAATAATTTTAATAGATTACAAAGAACGTGCTAAAAAAAAACAACCCACAACAACCCCAGAAACAGAACTTCTACAGAGTAGTCAGGGTTGACGCGTGTGGCAGAGATAAGATTTATTTTAAATCCAGTTCTCTTTCGGAAGCGTCTTCTGGTTTTAAGAATAATTTCTGTCTTTTAGCAGATATCGATTCTCCCATTATCAGTTCGTTCAAAATGCAGGAACTTGGTGCACATTGATTCAGTGTTTATTATTTGAATTTCAATCAAAATCAAAAATGTGATATTGGGATTGTGATCCCTTAAACTAAATATTTGTTTTAAAAAAAGGATTCCCGAGTGTACTTCATCATTGCAAATTAAATCACGTAGCTTTCTCTTCAAAGAAAGGCAGAGAGAAACCATTCATTATTCAGTAATATTTGACAAGCAACACTGATCAGCAATTTCACTTTACTATGCCAATTATAGCTCAGCCTGCTTCTAAGGCCTTTTATTATCCCATAGTTCATTGATAGGGCAGCTGAAGTACAAGGATTAATAAAGGACATGACACATAATTAGGTGGTGGTTGAACTGGGCCCCATATTCAAGAGGTTCCTGGTCTTGTAAACAAACCCACACATCATTCACTGTTCAGGAATCTTACTACGTAGGATCTCTGCTGGATTAAGCATCATGTTAAGTACTCTTTACTTAATGCCCTGGGCTACATTGCAACTCTTTCAGTTGCTTACCTATAGAGAAATTCCCTGGAGGGATTTTCTTTTGATCCAGCCACTTTGGGGTACTCTAGAACACAGAAATCAGTCCGAACTGGGGTACCTCATTCTCACCCATGCTGGAGAAGGCACTATACTTCTCTGCTCATTGAGAGCTTTTCCCAGTGCAGCAGAATGAGAGTTTTTTCATTGAGCTCCATGTTTACCTTGGAGCTATAAAGAGTCTGGGCTTGTAATAAGCAAGCTCCCTTCTATTTCTCCCTCAAGTCACTCCCTTAAAAGTTTTCACAACTAACAACATGAACAAGGTCATCAGGTGGGGCAGTTCACTCATCAGATGACTGGAAAATAGTGGCTGTGTCTCCAAATGTGGTACAAGATCCAAGGCAGTGTCATGCCTTGGGTTCTTTACATTTACATTGGAATGTCATCTCAGACAATCTCAGACATGGCTGTGCTTGTGAAAGTATAACCATACCTTTAAAAACAAAAGCTAAAGAAGAAACACATTTGAAGAGAGATGCTAAAGATCAAGAGAAACTCCAAGAATAAGCTGAAATGTTGAACTCAGTGCTCTATCAGTTCCATAAGAGGAGCAAGTTCAGATGTTCATACAGTACATGTAATCATTTTAATAAGCTGAGAACCAATGGGAGTTGACTTGTTTAGAGGAATTTTGTCTCTTTCACTGGTCTTGTTAATGCAGCAGTGCATATGATTCAGCCTACTTAATAGAGATTCTTCAGGGTGTGGTGATGAGTCATAATTTGGACACACACAAAGGATGTCATAAGGGTGACTTAGCATGCCACCGTTAATCTATATGAAGATCTGAACAGACCTCAGCCCCTTAAGACTGGTTAGATTAATATATCCCCGGAATGGAAAGGAAAGCAAAATGCCATCTTACCGGACCACAGACGTTCTTGATCTGGAGGCCATATGCCTCTATCTCCTTCTGGAGAATGTTGTGCTCTGCTATCTGTTTTTCCAGCTCTGGCACAGTAGGTCCATATTTCCCTGCATTGACTTGTTTCTGCAACAAACCCAAGAGTAATTCTATGCCATTTTAGAGACACTCAATTGTCAGTCAACTCCTCTGTGCCCTGCTCCCAAGCACTGCATGTAGTTAATGTTCAAGGCAGCTGCCTGCCAGCTTTTCACTTCTACATTGTCTTTGCAATACTGGATGCTTAAGATTATTGAGAACGTGGTTTAGCTGCAGGAGAAATGGTGACAGGAGCAGGAAAAAGAAGAAGCAGAAACTCATAGGGCTAGCTGGCAAGTTTCATGGCTTTACCACTACAACCAGAACTTCAGGACATCATTTTTGGATATCATTCAGGACATTATTTTTGGAACCACAACTCCCAGAATCCTCCAGTCAGCATGGACATTGGACATGACCTGTGGTCCAAAATGTAAGTTTTCCAAGTTCTGATCACAGCATTGGAATTGGGAAAACTGACTCATGCCAAACTTCACTCTGCCACTAAGCTCTTCAGCCAGATATGACCACTTCCTCCAGATCTGAGAATCCTAGTAGTGTCTAAGTTGACTAGAAGCACTGCATCCACTTTAACTGCTAGGAGAACATCCTGTGGGATTCTGAGGTTCGTAATTTAGTGAGGCCCAAGAGCTCTCTGGACGAGAATTCTAAGTGCCCCTCCCTGAACTGCCAATCCCAGGATTCCACAGGATTTTGCCATAACAGTTCAAGCGGAGCATAATGCTATACCAGTGTACTGTGGTAGAGGCCTTCAATAGATATACATCAGTACACAGGCTAACAAGTGCTGATAGGGAGCTTCACAGCTTCTGCTTTTCCTGGACCTTTCCCTTTATCTCTAAACTGATCTTGGATGGGTAATGCTTCAAGTAGGGGATCCCTTCAGAAAGAGGAGCTTCCTTTTGTTATTGCTGCTGCTGCTGCTGTTGTTATGTGCCTTCAAGTCATTTCCAACTTACTGGGACCCTAAGGCAGCCCCTCAAGCAGAGGAGTGAAATACCACACACAGCCACCCTGCAACCTCCCTTCTGAAGCCTCAAGTGAGAAGAATGAAAGGGCATTCCTGTGCCATTGCCTGCAAGTACACACTGACCCACTTTGTTTCCCCAGGTATGTGGGGTAAAGGAGATGTTGTCAAGAGATTATTGTTCAGTAGCTACAGTAGTTCTTCTAGATTAGGAACCTGGAAAACAGGACCCTCATCTTACAAGCTACTTTCAGATAAAGACACTTTAAAAATCTTTCCTACATTTGCTGTAGAGAACAATTTAAACACAGTCACTTCTGCAGTAGATCCCTTGATAATGGTGATGACAAAAGAGTACAATTTTTATGCAGCATTAACATGAAGAAAAAAGAGAGATTCTCTGGATTTTTTTTTAAGGAAATAAAGACCATTTTTTTAAAGCATCCTGAGATGTGTTTCCTTTTGCCTCATAGACTGCATTGTCACCAAGTTACAGTGGTGATTGGTGGTGGCTCCCGTGTCAGTGGGATACTAAATCAACTTTAGGTAAAGGAGAAATCCAGTCTTCCAACTTGTTTGGGGGTCAGAACTCAGCACTTAGGATAACTCTTTTAAAATCCGCAGCAGATTTACTACCCCAACCATATGGAAACTACGAGCTGCCACCTTCACGGTAGATGCCATGTCTCCTTGAAAAGAACTGCAGAAAGCCTGGCCTGCAACGAATGGTTAAGCCAAGGTTGCTCTGATTTGCTTAGCAGCAAAGATAAGGCTCCCAAAGCTACTTCCATCTGCCTCAATCGATACAGGCCATTTCCACACTGCACTGTTACAGTGCTATTATTCCACTTTCAACCTCCTGTGGAATTCTGGGGCTTGTAGTTTTCTGAGGCCAAACAGTCCTCTGGCTTAGAATTCTAAAGCCCCTCCCTAAACTATAAACCCCAAGATTCCACAGGATGTTGAAAGTGGAATAACAGCACTATAACAGTGTAGTGCGGAAATGGTCACGCAAAGCAGACTTCCCTGCTTCTCATCTGCTTGGCTAATAGGTAACAAGGAATGAGTGTATATCTTGAGTGTATGTGCTTGTTCCCCCACATATCTAAAGCATGGATCCAACATGTGCTGAGAAGAAAAAAAAATCAGTGAATTAGCCTCTGCATATGAGAATAAGCAAACCTATGCAAACCCCAGTTTAAATCTTATGTAGTGAAAGCTTCCCATAAAGTCAGCAAATCATTCTCTTCCTGGGGAAGGAAGGCCAACAAGCCATTCCTAATAGATGAGGAGACTTGGAGAAAATAGCTGTGATGGAACATGAGAAGTTGCTGCTGTGGGCAGTGGAGAGGAGGGACAAATTCAGATGCACACATAAGGCACCTATAAACACGACTATTGACTTTATGAAAATCATGGCCTTTGTCCACCTTTGCTCTTCTATACTGAACATTTCAATCAAATAAAAATGCATCTAACTAGTATCCTTTACCTGCTTTTGCTCGAGAATTTTTGCCCAGTCTACTTTGGATCCAGCTTCAGGAAGCGTAAACTTTTCGTACAGATCCCGATATTCAGCACATTGGTGCGTCACTCGCTCATGGAGTTGCTTGATGCTTTGCAGGAGAGAAGCAAGAAGGTTTCTCTGTTAGAAAATAGGATGGTCCAAAGAAGATTTGAACCAGGTCTGAAGTTCACTCCTGGTCGTAGGAAACCACACAAATGGATCTCCTTATACTTCATGAAATTCATGTTGGGAAGGCTGGGAGCACTACAGTGCCACTGCTACTCACTCTTTTTCAATTTCCAAGGCCTGAGGGTGCTTCAGACGCTTGACTTTGTCCACATCCAGGAAAAGATCTTTCAGTAGGGTCTCAGCTTCTTTCAGGTTTTTCGCATTTTCCTGCTGGAACTCAAAAGGTTTGTTTTGCCGATGGTTACTGGCATCCTGAAATGAGAAAAGAACAGGGTGTGGGGACAGGGTGTGGTTGTTAGTCCAGAAAGTAAATGTTGTACTTTAGCATAAGTATGTGATATGTGCCTGTCTCTATTACTTCCAAACTCAGGAAGAGGTTTTTTTCTTTAAAAATTATAACATGTGTAATTACATTTACAGAATTTACCACAACAATACACACTGAGAACATGAGCTCCAAATGCTTTTTTAAAATAGAGCCTAATTAAGCTGAGCCTAATTTGTGTTGCTGCTGTTGTTGTTGTTGTTGCGTGCCTTCAACAAATGTAAGCTTACTGAATGCTTATCACTGAGAGGACAAAACAACAGAAGTAGTTTCTCAAAGGGACCTGCCTTTGCTCTAATCTGTCAAATTGGTTCATTTCATGTTCTATATTACCAAACCCAAAACTATCCAGGAACTCACAAACAATCTTGGGATGCTCCCATATCACTTTGTCACCTTCCTGTTGACTTTTCTGTTTCAAACACAGGCCCCCTTCATGCTACAGAATCATCGTGTTATGGATTCCTCTTAAACTGCCATGGCCACCTCCTATGGAATCCCAGGATTTGCAGTTTGGGGCCCATTCACACTATAGGATTATAGTGCTATCATTTCACTTTAATTGTCACAGTTCTATCATATGAAGTCCTGGGATTTGCAGTTTGGTCAGGCACTGGGCCTCTCTGGCTGAGAATTCTGAAGGCCCCTCCTTGAACTGCAAATCCCAGGATTCCAGAAGATGGAATTATGGCAGTTAAAGTGGAATCATAGAATTGTACAGTGTGAAAGGACCCCAGGATAGAATAGAGAAAGAGGTTTTCCCCTTTCCACAACGACGGGTTAGCAACTAGAGTAAGAGTGTTGCATCATAACTCAGAAAAGATAATTGTCTGAAAGGGCACATGTTTTTGACTCTTTGTTCTAACCTAGAGCTCAATCATGTTGCACAATTACAGCCCTGTGATTCTATTTGCCCTAGAAAGGCCATAGAAACTCACCTTGCCTTTCTTGCATCAAGTCTGTAACTATTTTTATAGGAAAACCATACCTAAACTGCGTTCTTGTGCACATCTTGAGCATTTGGTGTATACATATTTATGTCTTTATAACTTAACCTTCAGGGTTTGGGGGGCTTTCTCCTGGTCTTTCCTCTTCATCTCCAGCCTATGGTAGTCTACCAGATTTTCAAATTTACCTGCTTAAGTTTGTTCTGTGTTCCAAGGATGTCCTTTTCCACTTGGTCAGCATTTCTTTGCATGCGAGAGATGAGCACAGCCAAGTCATTGGTACCTGAGGACCTGAGAGCAGGAAAATAGAAGTAGGTGGATAATCATAAAAATAATTCCCTGGTGTTTTTATCTGAGGCCAAGGCCGGATTAATTATTATTTTGCTTAGAACACTAGAGCACGAGAACTCAAACTAGATTAAACTCCTTTACATACCCCTTATTGCAAATCAAATAACCTCTCAGTTCAAAATGATGCAACACAAGAATCTAGAAGACCACACAGTTTCTTCTGATTTTTGAAGAAATCTAGCTCAATATGGGTAAATTGTTTGTATTATTTAGATTTTATTAGAAAGTATCAAGAATCCTTAACTTGTGGTCATGTCAGATTAGAAATAAGTTTGATATTACTTTTGGAAATACTTTGTTGCACCCACTTGTTTTGCTTTGTCTGTGTAATATTCAGAGATATAAATAACATTTGGAAACTTGAAAAAAAAACCTTTGTGCCGAAACATCATGGTCTTTCAATAGTAAATAAGACAGATGTTATGGAACAGAATGGTAACGGTCAGTACTGAAGCAAACCCATGCCTGAAGTGAGAAAGATCAGTGATTTTTTGTTCTGCCCTGGTGTGCAAGTGTCCAAGGGAAGTTTATCGATGAAGCACGTAACATGCAGAACAAAACACCGTAGCTCATCTTGTCACTTCATTGTTTTCAGATAATGATCTGAAGGTGGTAGGAAGTTAAGTCAGAAAGCATTCAGGGGGTGCTGCAAAAAAATTTGGAGAGGCAAGAGTGGAGATTCCCCCCCGACACACTGTATAAAGAAAACAGAAAACACAATAGAAGACTATTGTAAGGAAGTACCATTTGATGAACAAATGGTCCTTTATCTACAAGGATTGGCAATGCCAATGCTGGCCCAAGCAACTTTGTTACCTGAGGAAGAGGAACAAATGTTACTTTCTGCCTTTTCAGGCCAAGATGTGTAATACTTTTGGTCCATCAACTCATTTTAACACCTAAGGCAGAAAATGCTGTATTCAGCTTTCCAAATCCCACACAGTAAAAATTCATTGACAAGAAATTAATTGTTTGATCTCTATATGACACCCAAATCCTGACATTTGAGGCAACAACCTCATTCTGCCTAACAGTAGATCTGGCTCTATTTCTGAGAATGGGGTGGGACCAACTGGGGGAAAAGTATGCCTGTAAAAGAGAAACACCGCTCTTTATGGAGACATATATTTCTAGGGCTGCAGTCAAGGAACTGCAACACAATCCCATGCTTGTTTCCTTGGCAGTAAGTGTCATTGTTTTCAATGGGGTTTGCCCCCTCCTGGCAAACACATACAGAACTGCAGAACTGAGACTGAAATTCTATGTACGTTTACTTGGAAGTAAAGCTTCATTGAACATAGAGAGACTTATTACTGAGCAAATGTGCACAGGGTAATATTTGAAGTCTTGGTAAGATACGTATCCGTTCCACCAAACTCAACGTTCAAAATTATCCTGTCAGAATTATTTTCTGTGTTTGTTTCAGCTCTTGACATGCCAGGTTAATGCATCTCTATGTGGAATTTTGACAGCATTTTTCAAGCCGTGCTTATGCATTAGATCAGACTCTAGATGATAATAACATTTCACTTACTCTTTTAACAGCTACCTTCCAGATAGCACAGATAGTATATATATGCACCCTCCATTTTGCTTTATCTCACAGAGTCTGCCATTTCAAAACAGAATTATCTCAGGTTCATCCCTTTCCTCCAAGCTTATTGGTGGAACTGGCAATCGCCTTGCCAGTGACTATTGACCTGAGTTCCTGGGCCTCGTCTATTGCTGACCAGCCCTCTTATCTGGGAGGCAGTCTATCCATTCTCCTCTTTACTTATTTATTCAATTTCTTACTGGTTCTTGTCTATAATGGAGGCTGTACAGCAGCTTATACCAAATAACAGAAATCAACTAAATGCCATAGCATGTTGTTTTTCAAATGTCATTAGATATACCTACAGAGCAACTATCTAGAACAGTGGTTCTTAACTTTTTCTTTACCAGGGACCCCTTGTAAACATAATTTGTTGCCAGAGACCCCCAAGACTTAACTCAAGTTTAAATATTTAAATTTAGATTTAAATATTCAAATATTTCTTTAAAGCTGCTCATCAGTTGCTCACCTTTATGCCTTATTTTTCTAGTAGACAATGCAAAGGAAAGGAGGCTTGTTAATGGTCTGTGGAGTACCATGCTGAGACTCTTCAAGGGCCAGGAGAACAGAATAAACTGGAATTTCTTAAAGGAAGGTGATGAATGGGAGGCAGGCTTAAAGAATAGCAGCATTTGGAAAGGTAAGGGTCTTGGTGCTGCTCTGGGGGAAAGAGTAAAAGAAATGCCATTTCCCTTCAGAGGAGCACCAAAACAGTAGAGAAGCCAAGTGCTTCACTTGAAAGCACTGAACCTCTCTACTCTCCTGGTGTTCCTTCAGAGGGAAGTGGAATTTCTTTCATGCTTTCCCCCAAAGGAGCACTGAGACCCTCACTGTTTTGCTTCCAAGCAGCCACAAGAGTAAAGGGACTTTCTTCTATTCCTGTGGCTTTTTGGAAGTGAAGCTCAGCCACGCTGCTTGGCCCTTGGCTCAAGCAGCACTGCAATGCGCACCACACAAGGCCTGGGTTGGGCATCTTCTTTTGTCTTCTAGACCCTCCTCTCACCTTCCTACCTTCTGGGACCTCTAGCAAACCTGTTCACTAGTGCCCAGAACCTCCAGTTCTAGATGAGACACTTGCCTGCAAATCATTGCCACTACCACTGCTATCATCACTACCACCTTTGAGAAATCTGAGACATGCTGTATCAACTGGCCACAACCAGCTGGGATATTTTTTAGTCCCTTAAATCCAGGATTTTCTCTGTTTTCCAGGATGAATGGCAACCCTATGTGGAGCCCCCTGTGAGGGCTCCACAGACTCCCTCCCAAGGGTCCACAGATCCCAGGTTAAGAACCACTGATCTAGAAGACTAATTATATTATCACACGCAGCCCACCAAATAGTATCAGATATCATATGCGAATGGTTTTCAAAATCTCTTCTGGAGAACCCAGTACTCTGAAAAGTAGGCAATGTTCCTCAGTAAAAATAATCAGTACTTAGAAGTAATGGTGTTAACTATAAATCTTACTCTTGGGAATGAGAGGTTAAAACTATGTCCTTGTTTTCACATTTTAAAATTAAAATGTTGGGGGAGTGTCGCATGTGGGTAGCTTATTATTTTAAATGTTGCTTTTTAAATGACCACAGTAGGGTAGGGTTTTGCCCATTTTTCTATTTTTGGGTATTTTTAAAAGCATAATTCAAAGTAAATAGTTGCTTATAGCATTACTTATAAAACAACAAGTAAAGTTGATGACAACATACTATACATTTTTAAGAGTAACATATCAGATTTTTTTTTAAAAAATAATGTCCTAATGTCATCTTCCTTCTACAGCTGTAGTGGAAGGTTGGGTATGCTTGCTAAGACATGTTCTCAGTTCACAATGGGTGATGGTGAAACACAGCAGTGCTCTTGTGAACTGAGCATGCAGCCTGGAAGGTGCTCCCGATTCCTCATCAAAGATCCTTTGTGAAAATGTGTGGCAGACACACCTCCAGAGGTTGATTGGAATATATCCCAATGTGGAAAGTGTTCCTTGAAGGCCAGTTGATGGGTAAGCACTGTACAGTATGGCACTGCATATCAGTGGTCCTCACTGGCAAGCAACTCATTCTGTTGCTTATCAGCAGTCAAACACTATAAGATGCCACTGGCCAAGGCAGTGATGTATTTAAGTCGTTCAATCCAAGTCTCAAATCAAGTTTCAAGTCCCTATCTTCAAGTCTCAAGCCAAGTCTCAAGTCCTTGAAGATACTTTCAAGTCAAGTCTCAAGTCAAGTTTCAAATCTGGGAGGCAAGTTACCAACCTATATTCCCAACCTATATTCCAGAATTTCTGGACAGAGTCAAATAAAGTCAGTTTTAATAATTTAAGCAGAGTCAGCCCTCCACATTTGCAGATTTGCCATCTTAAGCTTCAGAAGTGGGGAATAGGAGCCTTCTTACTCTCCATTACTGAAGCTTCAAAAGCTTTAGAAGAAAGGATCCTTCTTCTTCAAGCCTGTTGCCTAATACATTTGCTGTTCCCCTCTGAGAAATACACTCTGCACTCTGGGGGCAAGTCTTGTCTTCTGCCTTTAGGAAATGTTTTAGAAGGCTCCTCCCATATGTGGCAGGGACAGGCTGCTGAGCAGATCTTAATCCTACCTCAAGCCCATTGCCTAACACGTTTGCTGTTCCCCTCTGAGAAATGTCCCCACACTTTGAGCTTAAGACAGACTGTCATGTGACCAGTAGGCAAAAAGAGATGGAAGTGTTGTTCAAAGTCGTAAGGTTTCTGGATGAATGTATGTTACTGAACCAAAGGCAGCAGGTTAGTCACTAAAAATATACAAGTCTCAAGTTGAGTTGAGTCAATGCATCGTTTATTGCCAAGTCAAGTCACTGAAGCAACTTAAGTCCGACTTGAGTCCGAGTCAATCGACTCAAGTCTACATCACTGGGCCAAGGTTCCAAGAGAGTAAAATGCTTCATTGAAGTTGCTACACTGGATTGCCCCACATGCACTTCCAGCTCTCTAGAGCAGCCAGTTTCACACTGCCTGATTCTCAGGAGTCTTTGGAGCTAAGGCATCAATGGGAAAGCTGGCCTGGGAACTTACTTGTGCCTTTTCAAAACTCCCAAAGTGTCTTGGCTCCCTAGGAGCTAGATACTGCAGAAACACGCTAGGCAGAGCTGGCCTGTGGCGAAAGAGGTGCTCCAAGCAACTGCCTCTTCCCCTGGCAGAGCCATACAAGCACAATGGCTGGCTGGGCTGACTTGTGGTTCATTGCCACTGCTACTCGTCCATGGGGCCAGGAGATCTTGGCTACCTCTTTGCATGAGATGCAAAACTACCAAATTAGTCTCATGAAAGAGTCCATTCCATCAGTGGGTTTGACACAATAGGATGGTGGTCACTCACAGTGTGTAAAGTAGCCAACATTCAAAGAACATTTGAAGAATATCCAAATATTTCATGAATATCTGGAGATCAGGGATATCAAGTCTTCAAAGGAAAACTCTGAGGAGCGAACTGGTTCATATTTATGCCAGTGCCACAGTGACTGAATATTGTGTGGCTGTGTTACGGTTTTAACATAAAACTGCTCAAAAACCGCAACATATACTAGGAAGTCCTGTATAGGTATGTTGAACTGAAAATAGTAGGCATTTGCCTTAGGTCTGATACTTGGTCAAGATGCTGTGACAGGTACAGATGCCTTCAAACATATATGCATTTGACTTCTGCAATTTGCAGAGAGACCCTTACCAACCCAGACTTGGTAAACTAGCTTGTTCCAGATTAACCAGTAAAAAAGATGAATATCTACATGATGGAATAGATAGCAAAAAATGAGATAATGTCTCTATGTTTGAGAAACAGCCACCCTCCTCAGCAGCAAATGACAGACATGCATCTAGGCACTGCACACTTTCAAGTGGTATTCTATTCAGTCAAGTTTCATGTCTTGAGACACACCCTGTTATTATGGCTAACATAAATCATTGATGACAGAAATAATTCGAGCTCAAAAAATTAGATGCCTTCCAGAGGTTCATAAAGCTAGAGGCAGCTAAAATGCTGACTGACTACTCCTATCCAATCCATCCAATTTAAGTTTTCTTGTTTTAAACTGTACTTTTCCAGAGCAGCAACAAATACTATGATAAGTAAAGACTGCAGAACAGAAAGAATGAAGAAGAGGCATGCAAATCCATACACATACTTTGTAGCAGGCGGGGATAATACTGCAGATAATGTGTAGGGAAGGTGGAGCTTCATTTCTAGCAAAATTGGTGGCTAGTACAGCAAATGTAGAGTTCTTACTAATTTATTCTGTCAGGTCAAGATGACTTCCTTCAGAGAGGCATTTCTGTTTCAGGAATATCACATTATCACAAAATTGCGGAAAGAGTCTTATGCTCCGGTGGTTCTTAAGATTTTTTGGGGTCATGGACCCCTTTGAAAATCTGACGCAAGCTATGGATTTGCTTTCTGAAAAAATGTGCTTAAAATGTAATTTTCAAAGTAGCAGGAAAGTAATCAAATGGAAAAGGCCCTCTTTTTCTGCTCAATCCACAGATGCTTTGAAGTCCATTGATGAATCCCTGTGGTATCCATAGCCCACAGGTCAAGAAACACTGATGTGGTTAAACTCTCTTGCTCAGTGCAGAGTCTCCAAAGCAAGATCCAAATAGAACATCCAAAAAAGAGGGCTCCTCAGCCTCTGCTTAAATGCCAATGAAAGAGAGATCGCAACATCGCAGTAGAGACTGTCATCTCCACCACTGGATGATTCTTACAGCATTTCACCGTTGGTTACACTTCTGCCAGCTGCAGCAACAACAAACATCTCCACTCCTTCCTACATGAGATAGCCCTTCAGATCTTGGAAAACCACTGACACTCAAACAACTATATATTGGTGCTGTGGAAGTATTATTCTCCTTCATTGCCAAAGACTCTGGATGGTGATATTTGATGAAGGAGGGCATCAGGGCATGCAAGTAGACTCAGGGTGCTTTAGCAGCAGATTGGACTAGATGGTCTGTGGTTCTGCTATTCTATGACTCTATAAGTGCAATGAGGCTCCTTGCCTCCCCCCCAATCCCAGAGGTCACTGGTTATAGCAGCTTCAGTACAGAATCTGGTTTGCTATTTCTTGGTCAGCTGCACAAGTTGCTTGCCTCTTGCTGATACCCTACTGGCTCCCCGTCCCTGGAATGGGGAGGAGCCGTAATAACAAACACTTGAACACCACCCCAAATTCCAGCCGGTGCTTCCTGCCAAACAAGAAAGAACATTAGTCACTGCCACCACTTTGCCTCCCAGACGTGTTGAGACAGCCCTGCAAAGGCATTCGCTTTTCTGAGTCCTCTTTCTTCACCTCAGTCAGCTGATCTAGCGAAAGAAAGGTCACCAAGAGACTTGCTCATTCTTTACATTTTATGGTAGAGTATGAGTGGCAAGAAACCACAGAGTATCATAACTCAGGGTGTTACATTGACCCACCCTTTCAGTAAAACTAACCAGCCCAAGAACTAAATACCATCTAGAAGTGAACAACTTGTGGCCTGTGGAAACATCCTTTATTGACTGCCCCCATCTAATCCAGTTATGGTTCATCCTGGCTAAATTTGGATGAACATTGGGAGTTGCATACTTGCTTGGAAGTGCTTAAGGCCAGTGACAATAGTTAGCACTCTGGAAGAACCCGCTGATGGAAAAGCTAATTCCTGTTTTCATCCTCCTGCCTTCCCAGCCATAACAGCAATGTCAGATTTCTCATTACAGTCCAGAGCAAGGCATGCAGCACTGCTACACCAAATGCTCTGCGTTAGGGCCAGCCCACGATGCTTTGGTACCTGAAGCCAAGCACCCGCCCTCGCACAAGTCCAGCTGTAATACTCAATGCCAGCCAAGTTACTTTGATAAGAAGCAGGCAATCCTACAAGCACCTCACACTCCTCCTCGGCGGTAAAAATACAACACCAACAAATTAAATAACAAATAATCTGTTACTCTTTCATGACATTCAAAGTCTGCTACCCGAGATAGCTGCCTCATTCTACCTAACGGTTAAGGCTGGACTAGTGTAAGAAATTTCTCATGGATAGCTTCCCAGTCATAGCTGGTGCTGCAAGGTTAAGTTCACAGCAGAAGAAGCCCACTGTGCATGACCTGGCCAGAGCCCTCTTCAAGCCTCATGTTAGCCCAAGAGCTCTTTTCTCCTGCATGTGAGATGAAGCCACAAAAGATGTTCCCATACATATAATCCTCCCAAAACTGTAGTTGTTAAATCTGGATTATATAAACACATTCCTCCAGAATAAATACATATTCTTTGCCTTCCTCTATGTAACTGTCTTCTGCTCACTTGGTAGATCTTATGGAATTTCCACATAATGGTGTAGCCCTCTTACTGTCTTCTTCCATGTTTTTTCTTTCCACAAGACATCTGCTATGGAGGAAAAGATGGAATCGTTGCACAATATGTTTTGATAAACAGCTCCACAAGCTGTCTGCCCCCTTATTTCTTACATAATGTATATATATATATATATTATATATAATATAATGCTTATTGGCTGACAAATAGGAAAGCAAGAGGAGCCCTGAATAGATCACACATAGGGCCTATCTTCTCTTCTATAGCGGCTAGCAAGATGATTGGTCAGCCATTCCAAAAACTATAAACATGGAAGAGAATGAGGATGAACAATGAGATGCATGCCAATTCCACACTACCGCTGTTATAGTGCTATTATTCCATTTTCAACTTCCTATGGGATCCTGGGGTTTGTAGTTTGGGGAGGGGCATTGAGAATTCTCAGCCAGAGAACTCTTTGGCCTCAGTAAACTACAAACCCCAGAATTCCACAGGATGTTGAAAGTGGAATAATAGCACTATAACAGTGTAATGCGGAAATGGCCCCACTCCCTTCACTTGAAACGTCTTCATTTTTCTGTTGCTGTCCGAAACAGAATATAAACATCATTTAGGTGAATGTAGGTACATAGGTCAATTCCACAAATCAGGTATGTGTTGTACGTAAGTAGTTTTTCTTATTTCCCCTGAACCTACTCACACTCAGTTCTTTGGGTGTCCCTCCATTCTAGTATGACAAGGGGGAAAAGGGATGATAACTTTCTCCATACCATTAATAATAACATTGATTTCTGTCATATTCCCACTTTACTCATCATTTTCCATCAACCTTGTTGTTGTAGGCCTTCAAGGCATTTACAACTAATGGTCACCCTAAGGTAACCCTATCACAGGGTTTTCTGGGGCTGAGAGTGTGTGACATGCCCAAGATCACCCAGTGGGTTTCCATGGCTGAGTGGGGAATCGATCTCTGGTCTCCAGGGTCACAGTCCAGTACTCAGACCATTACTCCATGCTGGCTCTCTTTTCTACCAACTTACAAATTATCAAATGTGCTAACTTTTGGCCATGTTGGTTGCTCTTTTCTTCTCTTTTGCCAGTTCTATGATGTCTCTTTTGTGATATGGCAGCCGTCGTATTCCAAATGTGACCACACCACAGACAGCTACAAAGGTATTACAGTATCACCGTCTGACTTTCAGTCATTTCCCTGAAAATGTCTAAAATGGGATTTGATTCTCTCATCACCACTACATATTGAACTGACATTTCATTAGCTCTCTATCATGATCCTAGAATATTTTTCCCTGTCAGTTCACAGCCATCTCTGCATGAGTGAAATAGGGCTTTTTTGTTTCAGTGTGCATTACTTTACACTTATATATTCTCAGTCCAATTTACCATTTTGTTCTTCATCCACCCAATTAGGAGAAATCCTCTGAGAGTTCTTCACAGCCTATGTGAGTCTCCATCATTCTGAATACTTTGGTGTCAGCTGCAAAGGAGACAACCACACCATGCACACTTAACCATGATCATTTATGGACGAATTAAGCAGCATCAGTCTTATTAGAGATCTTTAGGAGACTGTACCTCTTACATCCCTCCACTCTGAGAACTCTGCAGCTACTGCTACTCTCTGCTTCCTGCTCTTTAGCCTAATACTAATCCATAAAATCTCACTCCCCCTCCATTATTCCACTTGTGATAAGTAGAGGTGTAATTCTTTGCTGTTTCATTCTGGAAAGAAGCAACAAGTAAGTTTAGCAATTTTTCTTCATGGTATGAAAAAGTCCTCAAAAAACTGTGCCGTTTTGAACACTATTCACAGTTTGGGACTTTATTCTGTGGAACATTCAGATGTGGCATTTCTGTAGAAAAGGCTGTTTCCTGTGCAGATAATGCTGTTTTCTGCAAAAAGAAAAAAAATGCAAATTTTGCACAGAACAACTCCTTGAATTGCGGATATTCTCATCATTCTAGGATCTGCTTGTCAGGGTTTCCTGATATTTGAGAAATGTGTTTTTCTATCATTATTTTTGGAATATTTTCAAATTTTCTTTTCATTCCTAGTGCTAAGCTTAGTCAGAAATAATTGATGAGGGATTTTGTCAAAAACAACTTTTGAGAGTATAAAATAGTCATGTATAGATGATGTCTATCTACACCTCCAATTTAAAAAAACACACGCTTGCTCCTACTTGAAAAAAAAAACTCTGAAAAGTTGGTTATACAGGGCATCTAATTCCAAAAACCATGCTGATTCTTCCTCAACACATCTTTAAGCATGATTTCTACCAAATTATCTGCATCTGATCTGTTATTGCTACAGGCGGACTAAGCCAGCAGCACAGACTGCTATGCCAGTCTAAAGCACCATCAAGATTCCACAAAAATGCAGTAGTCATGATCGTAATTTCATTTAGGTTTTTTAAAAATGATTCCCTCACTTGCACCTCCAAATTGGCTTAATTGTGGTTCCAATTTCTTCCACAGCAAACACTACGAAATAATTCATTTGGCTTCTCTTTAATCTTCTTCAGCAGTCCTTCCTTAGCAGTCCTTTACTTTCTTTGATAACTATTATTTCAAGCACTCCCAGTGAGAATGAAATATGCACTTTTTCACTCCACCTGCTAACTTCTTCCCACCTAACAGCTTACCCACTTCCTAGAAGATGCTCTTCAATTGTGTAAAGATGATTCTGGGGATTTGGGGCTGATGAGGAGGCAGTTAAACTGAGGAATTCTCTGGGCTGGATTATAAATTTCTTTGGAGAAGAAACTATAGATGGTGTGATTCTGGCTTTTTCTCTGGGGTGTACATTTTAAGTCCCCTGAATCCTGAAACTAGACCCCAGCCTGGAGAGGTTTGAGAACATCCATTACTGTCGGGCCCGAGGCCCTCTGGGCAGGCCTTGTGTTGTACACTCACACATTTTAGTTCAGCTTGTCTTCGCACTAATGAACGTATTTGGGGGGTTAGCTCATGTTATTGCATTGCTAGGTCAGGCTGCCCTGTATGCTGCAGTCCTGTGAGAATAGTCAAGGAATGTTAGCGATGGGTGCTTCGCTCCCCACACCATCTGGTACAGTGAGGGGAGAGCGAAGCCTGATTAGAGACCGTCCACTGCCGTCTTGGTTCTTGCCTTCCACCATCTCATACTTCGAACCTTGCACGACCACCCAATCCAGGGAGGGTCATGTGTGCTACAATTATGTGCTTGCTTATGGACCAAAACATGTCAGCAGACCAAGTAGAGCAGCCAGATGGTTACAGGAAGGATCCTTTGTAAGAGGTTGCTCATCTGTTGTTATTTTTCTTTCCTTTTGTCTTTCTGCATTAGGGGTAAGATCAATAATAACTACAACCATCCAACATCAGCCCAGCCCTTGCCAAGTCACCTGTACAAATCCATCCTTGTTCCTGCATCCAAATCTGTATTTATTCTCCCCTCTTTCCTAGAGAGTAACAAAAGACCTCCCCAAAGACACCTCCATGCCAGCTATTTATGCAATCACCTTTGTATTCAGGGGGTGCCAGTGCTTGTTCACAATGTCCAAAAGAGTAATTATGTACAAAGATTACACAGTTGCTGAATAATAACTGCATTTCTATGCTAGATCCTATCTGGAAGCCATCAACAAGCACCGCAAACTAAAATGAGGAAGCTACTTTGCAGGGAGATGGTAAGTATTTGCAAGATCTGGAGCCTCTAAGAGGCAACCTGTGTCTCCTTAGTGAGAGACATAAAGATCTAGATTCTTGAAATCTGAGCTCAGGAACCACAACATAGCACGATCATTCTGCTGTATCCTATGTCAAAGAGGGATAACCTTGACAACAGTGGCAGCTTCTATGGCACTGGAACAATGAATCTGCTCTAGGTTGTTGTCTGATCTTTTCAAGAGCTACCCAATGTGCTGAACCTATTTGGAAGGCAAGGGGAAGATGGAAAGCTCCTTTAAAATTTGGACTAAAATGGATTCACTACCCCACAGACACTCACGCCACCAGCCACCTCTGGTAATTTTTGTTTAAAACTGAAGGGACTAAAGAATGTAAATATGCTAGGGCTCATTGCACTAAGTGTAGGAGCTCCGAATGACTTTCTTGACTGAATTACCTGACTTAAGATTTCTATGGAAATTCCAAATTTCACCATTAGCTTCCCCTGTCTTTGAAGTACCAACCATTGATTTTCATTTTGAGCAAACGAAGGCCATTAATGTGAACTCGATGACAAAAGTGAAAAACAGGCAATAGTTCCAGAATATATGAATTGCACTGATGTGAAAACTCTAGCCAACAACAATATATACCATGCTGGTGTCTCTCTGTTCAAATCACCTCACACCTATATTGCTACTTCACCTTTCCAAAGGGTTGCTTGTTAACTTAGAGCAACAGTGGGGAATATGTGGCTGCTGCAACAATATGAAGTGTTGTTGGATTGCATCTCCTACCAGCCTGATTCAGCACAGCCAATGGTGGGGGTGATGGGAGTTGTAGTCCAATGAGATCGGGAGAGCCACCAGTTCTCCCTCCTTGTCATGAAACAGTATTATGGAACGAGAGAGTACCAGAGAGTACCAGAGTTACCTTGAAAACGAGGATAATCTTACTGGGGCTGTTGTTAAAGCTGCCTAAAAAAGCAAAGGCTCTCAGAAACAGCCCCATAGCACAACAGATCTATGAAAACTAGTCTGACTTTGAAAGTTTCAAAAGTATTTACTAAAAGCTAACAGTGCAACCCTAACCATGCTCACTCAGAAACAAGTCCCATTGCACGGATGGTCGTGGTCAAACATTCCTGTCCGGAAAAGAAAGCAGTTGGCACACTTGCCTCAGCTGGTAATAAGGGACACCATGTTAATTCAGCCACTTTACTTTTGGCAGATATGCTTTGGCCAAATGGATTTCCAATACCAAAAGATGGATTTTTAGCACCCCAAGACAACAGACCTGGCCCTTTAGAGAGAGACAGCCCATCTCTCTCTCCCTAAACACTTTCATATCAGCAGCTTCTTCAACTTGTCAGGTATTTATTCTAGCAGACAGTGTCTGTTGCTGGGTGAGGATCATGGGAATTGGAATTGGCTCGGGAAGGCTGTTCTATAGACTTTGGAAAGGGAGATTGATGTTCATCAACTTATGTTTAAAAAAATAACAAAACTTTAGCAAAAAGTAAAATGAGGACAGCAATTTACAAGGAATTTGGGAATAAAAGGAATAAAAGATAAATTATCTTTGGTTCATAGGGACAGCTGAAGTATATGAATTTTTGTTAACTAAAATTATTACACACCTCTGTTAATTCATTATGGAGTACTGAATTTGTACATTTGTATTCCATTTTTCTTCACTGAGCTCAGTATGACTCTCCTCTTGCCCTCTTTATCTTCACAACAACCCTGTGAGGTAGATCAATTTCAAAGATCATGAGTGGTCCTAAATTACCCAATAAGGCCTTCAAGTGAGGGCTTGAACCTTGTTCTCCCAGGTCTCAGACCAACATCTGAGCTACTAAAGCACACTGGCATTCATTTGATTGACTGCCCTCTCCTGCTTTTTAATCAGTTGTTTATTACCATGAACATTGCCTCAGATACAAAATATTAAGTGTTATACCCATCTCAAATGCATTATCTCCTTCTCAAAAGAAGTTAAATGTGACAGCCACATTTGCGTCATCAGAATTGAAGGCCATTGACCAGAATGCATGATGCAAAAGAAATTTGTTGGCACAGAAGGGTTTTATTTACTTTCCATCTAATTAAGAGCTCTGCATTTTTTTTGGAACAGGACAAGACTGGAGAATATAGAAAGTAGAGACAGAGTGCCAAATCTGTGATTTCTGATAAATTTTATATGTGTGCCTACACACATCCTTTTGAATCCTGACCTTTCAATAAATGCAATCTCTTTTTCAAGAACTTATCTCAATCAACCTCTTTAAAATAATTAAATCTCAAATGTGCACGCGTGTGTGTGTTTGTGGTTATCAACAGCTGCAGCAAAAACCACATACTGACCCAATTCTTCTATCACATGGGAGAGAAAATTCAATGATTTCAAGATGCCCCATCGTTTTAGAGATCACAGTTGCTGCAGAAGACAATAAGTACATAGGTTTTATCCCACTATTAGGAGGAGGAAACTGAGAGAGATTCACCAAAGGAAACAACACTGAGCTACTTGTGCTAGGAATACTATCTGTTTTCATCATTAAAGTATGCTTCTAAAATCAAGCCATACATCTAATGAATCCTAACATGCAGGGATTCTGATCCCTCCTCCCCACTCTGGGCCTTTCTACTTGTGCAGAAAGAGCCAGTTTCACATGCTGAGCAGAATATAACTGAGCTGTCTGTGTTGCCCAAGGACCATTGCAAAGGACAAAGATTAGTACAGAAATCGTTTCGACTTCCTTACAGATCCTTTACGCTGCAATTCCGTATGTGTATTCTCAGAAGAAAGTCCAGATAGGTTAAATGGAAAAGTGTTCTGGCCTAAATACCCTAAAGGCACCAGATCCCATCTGATCTTGGAAACTAAATGGCGTCAGCCCTGGTTAGCAGTTGGATGGGACACCGCCAAAGAAAATGGGTGCTGTAGGCTATATTCCAGAAGAAGGAACAGAGAAAACCACTCATGAGTATCCCTTGTCTAAGAAAATCCTATGAAATTCACAGGGGCACTGTAAGTCGATAGACAACTTGAAGGCACACACACACACACACAAACACACACACACACACGTAAAGTGACTTTCGGAGTGCAACTTCCTTAAAGGCCATGCTAGTTTAAGACTTGGGAGAGTTGTAGACCAACAAGGTATTTTTCCAAGCTGTATTGCTTAGCCTTCTTTTCAACTTTACCCAGCCAATCTGAGTTCAACTTCTCCCTTTATGCTTACTATTCTACAGAAAGATGATGTCCTGACATTCCACCCCCAGCTCTGCGAAAAAGCAAAGACTTCAGAAGTCTGCGACTTACTTGGCATGCTTGATTGGGGACCCTCTGTTCGGGGAGCTTCTGCTTGGCGAGCCTTTGCCCACCCCTTTGAACATCTCGGAGGTGACTGAAGCTCCCCTCTCTTGGTGTCCGGAAGGTTTCTGATGAAAGGGGTGGCTAGGTTTTGGCTGCCTCAGCTTGCTGCGATCTGCTAAGATGGAATGACAGGAGAAGGTCTGCAGATTGTTAAAAGCAGAATCGAGATGGCTCCTCCCCAAGCTGCAGGTGATCAAGAGCAGAGATGGAAACTTGCCCTTAAAAATAAATGACTAGAAAAACCAGTTTATGACTGAATGAGAAAAGCCTAGAGGGAGAGCAGGAGACCCCACCCTGGACTGGTACTCAGAAGAATGTGCGTCTGTGCAAGCTGAGACATTCCCAGCTAGATTCACACGGTTTTTGCCAGCCATTTCCCATGATCCCACAGAAGCTAACTTCCAAGTAGGAAAGGTGCATGTGTACATATAGTGAGGTACCAAGTGCAGTTTTGCTCCTTCCTGTCAGTGCCTCTACACTGCATGTGTCCCAGCTGCAGATTCATGCTGAGACAAAACCACTGCCAATTCACATTGCACGTTGCTATATCTTTGTATGTGAATTTTCCTAAGTAGCTATCCCTTCACACAGGAAGAAGAAAAGACCTCATTAAAGAGGTCTGATTAATAAAAGATCTACTCTTCAAATACAGAACAATTAGAAGAGACATAAAGCAAAACCAGTGTACTGGCCATTATACTTGCTGCACATGTTGTCGTAAAAAGTCTGTGGCTAGGATCAGAACCACTGAGAGTGGGTTGAAGCCCCAGTGAAAACTTTTTTCAGGTGCCTCCCCACCACCCAACCTGCTTGCCAGCGACAGATCTATGTGATGGATGGGGACACCTGCAGGGTACCATGGACTGGCTGGGAAATCACCTCTGGGCTGGGATGATCAGTTTGGGCCGAGCAGGAGAGGGAGACATCTAAGAAAGAGCACCTTCTCCCACTCCTCTCCCTCTCTCCCTGTGGGTTCAGAAGAGACTGGAGACTCATTGCCCAGGTAGCAAGTACAATGAGCAGACATGTGGGTGGTGTGGGGAGACTGAGGTGACCATTTGGTGTGGTGGATAGGAGAGGCTCTCCAGCACCTGAAGTGGTCTGGAGACTGGCTTGGCTGGAGGTGGAACAACTTGGCAGCTGAAGGAGCAGTTCTTGAGGTGTCCAGCTTCCTTTCCTGGTTCACTCAGCAGCAGTTTGGAGCCCCAGATGGACTGCCTAAAAATCTTTACATGGGATTTCATATAGCATTACTTGGTTCTTTGAAATTTATCCATTCCACAATGAATATCAAAAATAATAAACAAATAGCTATACTACCGAGAAGAACAAATACATACGCAGCATAGCTGAGCCCCAGCCCACCCCTTGTGGACTTCCGGGCCCGGGGAATATGTGCCAACCCTCCTCCCATCATCAGCCTGGGCTGGAATCCAAAGGGCTACTTCAGACACATCTAAAGATTTTTCTAGTGCTCAGCAGGATCTTTAAGAATTGCTTGGAACCTCCACTGTAGTATGTATGGATTCAGCAACATCCAAGAAGTTGGGCTGTTGTGCTATAAACAATAGCCTTGTGGCATTTTATAGAGAAGCTTAACACATTTTACTGGACACAAGCTTTTGTATGCTGCAATCCACAAAAATGTATGCCAAATAAAATTTGCTAGTCTCCCAAGACTTTTTATTGCCTTTGTTTCAACCACAATTTGATGTTTGGGATGGCAGCTGCAATTTGCGAAAAACAAGAGCTGAGTAGTCTTGTCTTGTTATTTCCTTCTCTATTTAGATTTACCACAATTTACACACACACACACACATACATACACACATGTGGCTGATCTCCCAGTTGCGAGAGCCAGTGTGATGGTTTGTGTGTTGAACTACAGATCCTGGAGACCAGGGTTCAATTCCCAGCTTGGCTATGGAAACCCAGTGGGTGACTTTGGGCTTGTCACACACACTCAGCCCCAGAAATCACCATGATAGGTTCCCCTTAGGGTTGCCACAAGTCTGAAATGACTTGAAGGCACACAGCAACAGTTCCCATTTATATTAGACTTTCAGTTGATAGCTTACTGTCTAGTTCCCTAAATCAGGAGTGGGAATCATGCAGCCCTCCAGATGTTGTTGGAATGCAGTTCTCACCATTCCTCATCCCTGGATCAGTTAGCTAGGGCTGATGAGATTTGCAGTCTAACAACATCTGGAGGGCTCCATGATACCTACCCTTGCTACTCATGCTTATTCAAAAAACAAACAAAAACAAGCAAAAAAAAAAAGAAAGAAAGAAAGAAAGAAAGAAAAGAAAAAAACCCAAAGTCTCACACATACGCTCACTCAAATGGAACTCATCAAAAACGGATAAAGGTACATATCCATGATGGCATACATTTGAATATCCATGTTACCATTCTGCAGTGTTTCACACATCAGGAGAGTGAGAACAAAAGAACGCAGGTCACATTTGGCCATATTTTTCTACTTCTTCTCTACCTATAACTGGAGTAATCACAGTGCTACATTGATTTTTGCTACAGCAGCTTTGGAAGCTGCTTGGTTTTTCCTCAAAACCCACCTCTTCTCATTAAAATAAACAATTTTGTGGCACTTAACACATTATGGTGCATGCACTGAGGAACCCATGACAGTGCTCAGTTGCTGCTTATTCAAAGTTCCTTTCTACAAAGAGTGGGAACACTTTGCTTCCTTCTTCTAGTTGAGTTAAGACTGGCACCAGGGTTCTCCTAAGTACCTTTCAGCTTCGTTGGCCAAACATGCCTGGCATGAGTTGTGCAGGGAAAATGCAGCTAATCTCAAAGCTAAACTCAAAACATGCCAAGCATCTGAGGTAAAAGGAGGATGGCTTGCCAAAAACACAAATGAAGGTGTGGCTTCCATTGAAGGGCAAGATAAATGTGGAGTTCAAATGGCTTTATCTTTTTGCAGCTGTTGGAACCCTTTCTGAGGAAAGACAAGAAGACTTAGAACAGTGTGTGTGTGTGTGTGTGTGCGTGTGTGTGTGCGTGTGTCCACACGCGCATATGCATGGGGGGAGATCTTTCTTAGCACAGAAACTTACTGCTTTAGCACTAAGTCTGTAAAAAGAATTGGGGGGAAAAACAAAGGGACAGGAGTTGGAAAGAGAACAGGACGAAGATGTCAGTGGAAGCTTTCCTCCACTTGAGTTCCCAGGTTGATGTGTGTGTGTGTGTGTGTGTGTGTGTGTGTGTGTGTGTGCGTGTGTGAGAGAGAGGGAAAGAGAGAGAGAGAAATCTCCAACCACAAGACCCTATTGCTTCAGTGCTAAAACTCTATAGAGTGTTTTTTACAAACTGAAAACAATAAAAGGAAGTGTAGATAGCAGGAGAGAAGAAATAGGTAGGGGTGAGAACAGCTGAAAAAAATAGGAGAGGACTGGATACAGCCATGCAATAGTCACAATACATGGTCTTTCAGGTAGGAACAAAATACTTTAAAATACTGTGGTGGAGGATAGTCTGAAGCATGGTGCGTTTGGCAAAATATTATTTGTTTTTTTTAAAAAAAGCAGGAAGTACAGCAAAATAAAAACAAATACTGCCAGCACCTGACCCTCGATTTGCCCCATCTGCAAGAGCCCTCCCTTAATTGGTCCTGGTTTGATTCATACAAGTACACTTACTACTTTGATATGTCATTACCTGATTGCTCCATGTTTGCTGGCTTGTAGCTGGATGTATGCACTAAAATTGTGGTGCTGGAGGGGAGAAAAACAGATTAAATGAGAGCACTGTTTGTAGCATTAATTCTTTCACGACAATGCATATAAACCACTGCTTGTTGCTTCTTGGTGATGGCCACTCGTTTCCACGGAAATGGGACAGTGAATCCTTCCTACGTTTCCTCTCAACTTTAATGGAACTATCCAAGGTGCTGACTCTATTTTGCAGGTAGCGTTCAGCACCTTGACTGGCTCCTTTATGGTATGGACAAGATTCACCACCCCATTGACCTGGAAGCCATCAGCTGCCACTGAGTGATAAATATCCATGAGGGAAATGGCCTTTTGATTGCAAAGCCTTCCCCTACACAGATGGAAGAGGAGAGAGAAAGTTGCCTGAATTATACTTCATATGCGGTCAGTCGGAAATATAATTCAGAGAACTTTGGTTCACCCTAGGAGTCAAACTGCAGGTTACATTAGAGTCACATGACTGGAAACTTCAGCATAATTTTCTGTGTAAAACCAAATTGCTGTTTTAACTGTTTCAAGACTGCATTCTAGAATTGTTTTTAGATTGCTCTGAGGAGTTTTTAAAGAATATCTTCATCTGTTTTAAAAATGTTTTTATCTTTGTATTATTTTAATTGGTATTTATTTGTTTGACACCTTGGGAGCCCTTGTGGATTGGGACACAATATAGAAGTGTTTTAAATAAAATAATAAATAAATAAATACATCACTGGATGCCTAGTCTGTGTTGGGTTTATGAGATAAGGGTGCAATTTTCCCCCCAGTATGCCATGGTTCCCAGCCCACTTGCCCTCATAGATCTTTCTAATGGAGGAAGAGGAAGCACAGGCGCCTAAAGACTATGTCCATTATCTTTGACTTCCCCAAATAATCACCACTTTGTAGGAGGAATTAAAGCCAGAAAGTTGCTGTACGATAAAAGATAACTCCCCTCTCCAGTGTCACCATCCTGATCTAAATTGGCTGGGGTGTTTTGGAGAAGAAAATCACTTCTAGTCTCAGAACCTCAACATAATATATGGTTTTGGACTTATTCTTCATCCAGCCCAACAGTCTTTCCGCAGGTAGGTAACAGATGTTTCCAGAAAAGGTGTACAAGCTAGGAGGCAGCTATGACTCCTTTATTCTCTTTTTTCAGGTACACTGGAACTCTGAAGGGGTACCTACTTCATGGTATGCTATGTAGAGATCATTGCCAAAGGGAAGACAGATAACTTGAAGACGGTGTTAGGGCAACTGGTCCAACTGGCTCAGCTGCAATGTCAGGAACTTTCTCTGCATATTAGACAGACATCGTTAGAGACAGTACTGGTTTAGCAGGACCTGAGCTAAAATAATTCAGGGTGTTGTCAAGAAACCCTCAGGGGCACCCGCTGAGCCCAAAATATTGTGCTGAAACTGGAGCCTCAAAAAATCCCAAAACTATGATAACTCCTCATTTGTTTTCCTTCATCTCAGGAAAGGTTGAAGAATGATTGGTCACTGAGATGCCTGGAACATTTTGTGGGACCTTTTTTAATGGCTGGCAGACATGGAAATGGCTCGCACGAAATGAATCCAAGGGAAACCCCCAGTAGAGGTTGAACTTGATTTCAGTAAAGATATAAATAAAGATGCCCAACATGTCATAAATAACCCTATGGTGAATTAGCAGCAAAGAACATCATCAGTGCCATCATGAATATGCAAAGAAGTGTTTCAGAATTCTTTCACACTTGGAGATTTGCCATCAAGATTTGTTGGGCTCATACCTGCTATCTTCTAGGACATATTTGTACATTCTGATAAGACACCAGAGGAAATGGCAGAGCTATCAAGAGCTGTTGGGTGATTCTGCATTGGAAGATGGTGACAGGATATATTCAACATTGTTAATGAATAAATTCTAGGTGTCAAAGTAGAAGGCAGCATAGCAAGGACAGTCATTTAAAGTAATAAAAAGTACCATGTATCCAGAGGCAAGGACATCTCCATAGATTTTACATTGTGATATGCAAACAAGGAACTCAGTAACGGACTAAAAATCTCCAGATGGCAACTAGGGAAAGCTTTCAGTATCACAAACTAGTAAGACCAGTAGAAATGCCCTGCATTTTATTGGCTTGGATAAAAGTATTGCTAATGCTGATTGTAAATGAAAATATAGAGTAACTAGTGTTGCCTGGGATTTTATTTTCTCATTGGTAATACTTGTTAGAAAGATTTGAGATTCTGTGTCTCTAATTCCCCAAACTGCCTTGTCCAGTACCTGTAGCTTTTCCCCATGTTCCCCAATCCCATCTTTATTCAGAGTTATTAACATACAGAGGTTGGGTTCCTGAGGGAAAACACTGCCCTCCTCCTTGCTGCTAGGCCTCATCTCCACAGCAACTGGCCTATTCAAGACAGACACAGTTGACTAAGACCCAAGAGCTCTCTGGTTGAGAATTCAAAAGGCCCTTCCCTAAACTGCCAACCCCAGAATTCCATAAAATCTTCACAGGCAGTCAATCATATGAGGTCTTTACCTGTCACAGTCATTCATATCATTCGCCTTACACAGCCAATCATATGAGGTCTTTGCCTGAAACAGACAAACACACGAACTTTGACTTTTATATATTAGATGGGATTCTTAAACACAAGAGCTACTTTTAGCATAGAGCTGAAAAATACTATATACATAGCTTTTGGACAGAATAGTGGTTCTTAACCTGGGGTCCCCAGGGATCTGTGATGCTCTCTTGGGGGTCTGCAAAAGGCTTGAAGGCTGCTTGGCTCATCTTCTCCCCTCAACGGAGGGCAATGTGACAGCAACCAAGGCAAAAGGAGGCAGGCAGGCTGGTGGCTGGCTCAGCACATTGCTGCTCAATCCACTCCATCCTTAAACTGGTGGGAAGAAGCAGGAGAAAAGTCTTCCCTCCCACTCCAGCACCTCTCAGGGAAGTGTGCACTTACTTATTTTTCCTTTCTCTTCCAATTTGAAGACACTTGATGAACAATTTTAAATAAATATTCAATGTGTTTTGGGGTTGTAAATCTTGAGCTAAGTCTTGGGGGTATGCAGCAGCAAAGGATAGGTAAAGGGGGCCCTGGTAAAGAAAAGGTTAAGAACCACTGAGATAGAAGGCTTGGCAAGGCACACTTGAATCCAATCTCCAAAAGGCCACACTTACGCAAGTTTCTGTCTCACAAGCACAGTTCTGTCTTACACCTGGGAAACTGTGCCATGCCGCCACCTATCTAAGAAGGTTGTTGTGTGGCTTAAAGTGTGTACACAGAGGTCTTTTCCCAATTGCAAGCACTCAGTTAAAAACAGCACATCACATGAGGGTAGGGAGACACATCTGTGTCCACAATGTGGGATGCTTTTGGTCACGGTTTCCAGTCCGACACAGAGAAACTGTAGCTCCTGCTTGTTGGAGGTGGCTGCCCAGGTCAACAAAACCACATATACACCAACTGTCACATTCTTCAATCCCCTTTATATCATGTATTATTCACAGATAATTTACTTATTTTCAACATACATTAAGATAATTGTTATCTATTTTACACATCTGTAGCTAATTTTTATATATGTAACCTCCACTCATTTTTGGTGGAGAGATTCTCCCATTTTTCATTCAAAAAAATTCTTCTAAGGTCTGCCCTTCTTGTTAGATCACATCCTCTTTAAGAGTATGGCTTTTCTGCACTAGGCCAATTGGAAATATGGCCCCAAGCACCATGGAAATTGCCCACCTCAAGATCCACAAAGGATACACTGGGCGTTTTCAGACTGTGAAATGGCCCTGCTTCATTCACAGAATTTTACAGGAAGCCCCCACCTTTTTACACCCCATTATCTGATGACTTGCTTTTTTGATGCTTCCAAATTAAGAACAAATTCCATTAATTCAAAGGGGGGGGGGTCCACTCTTTCATCATTTATTCTTGCCTACAGGGGCTTACTTGGATACTTTCACAGGTGCATACATGGTCAGTCCCAAATCAGCCTTCGCAAGTCATTCCTGCTCCCTTTAGTACAGTACATGGGTTCCGATTTTAAATTAATTCCATTTTCTGATAGTGCTCCAGTCCCAAATCTGTCAGATAAGTAGGGGAAGCCTGTACAGAGGTGTGGGCATCTTTGATTTAAATAGAGGCTGGATGGCCATCTGTTGGGAGTACTTGACGTATGTTCCGGCATAGCAGGGGGTTGGACTAGATGGCCCCTGTGGTCTCTTCCAACTCTATTATTCTATAATTCTATGATTTGTAACCTTCCTATTTTTTTCAACAGCTTCTTCCATTAGTGCCACTAGTCAAAAGACATTCTGCAGCTATTCTGCCTTTTCTTTGGGAAGAAAACACAAGGAGCCTTTCCACATTACACTATTATAGTGCTATTATTCCACTTTCAAGATAGAGTCCTGGGGTTTACAGTTTTGGGAGGGGCATCTATAATTCTCAGCCAGAGAGCTCTTTGGCCTCCGTAAACGACAGACCCCAGAATTCCACAGGATGTTGAAAGTGGAATAATAACACTATAACAGTGCAGGGTGGAAAGGCCCAAGGTTTCAAGTGGAAGACAGCACCCCTCTTTCCCAGTGACTAGAATTCCAGGAAGGAGGCAGGGCAATTGGAAAAGCAGCTTCTGGAAGTGATGTCTGTTTTTAAGCCTACCAACTTCTTTTTTACTTTGGCAGCAATGACTCCCAGCAACACATTATTCTCAGCCAGTTAGGAAAGTGTGTTTAATGACACTTTGAACTGTTCTGCTGAAGTTTTGCCACCCACATGATTCTTGTTGTACATTGCTGATTGTGAAAGGCATTTCAGATGATGCATAATTGCCTGTGTGCGAATGGGAGGCTAGGATGAATTCAAGATGTTTATTCTTTACACTTTCTGGCATTATGAACAACACCACAGACGAAGAGAGTCAATATTTCTGAAAATACTGAAGCACTGAGAAAGAAGGGTGAGGGTGGGAGCTACATCCTGACTAGTATTCCCGGGCATTCCAGTTTGTACGGGACATTCTGCATTTGGTAAAGTCTGGTACTTGAGATTGCTGACACCAGATGCCCTAAACCCTGTATTTGAGAGTGGGCCCAGCCACAATCTCACCAGACTGACCCCCAAGCATTTGTAACATATGCAACAATCAAGCTTTCTCAACCAGATGTCTCTAGAGCTCGATGTTTCTGCAAGAGTTTGCTAGGGGTTTTGTGAGAAATTGTAATTGAAATAAAATCAAACCTTTTTCGAGCTATAGCTATCCTAATTTTCGTGCAGTGGTTTCTTGAGACCTGAAAATTATTTCAAGGGTTTCTCTAGGTTTAAAGAAAAAGAAAAGAAAAGGTTGAGAAAGGCTGCTTTAGACAGAGAGGGGGCTGTCTGCTGGGATGGTAACTGGCATGGTGCCACTCTTTCCCCCCTCTGCCTGGCTGGCCTGATGCCAAGGAACAAGGTAAAGTTCTCATCTTGCAATGGCCATCCTGAGATTTCCATGGGTTTTTAGGTTCCCACAAGATCTGAACTTTCTCATGATACTTGAGAAGAGCTTATATAGGGTTGCCTCTCATGTCCGATATCACACAGCAGAAAACTTGCCAACTTTATTCCTGACACAGCTACAAATACTGCACACATGCACTATGCCAGTTCTGAAGAATCTTGGGGCGCTTATTGATAGAGCCTCCTAATGCAAACAGTCAAAAGACAATACATAGTGTTGTTCTCTTTTTCTTCTTAATAAAATGTTTGGAGAAAGAAAAGAAAAAGATAGGAAAACATTGGATGACTACAAATGGGAGACACTGGCATGTACTCATGGTTGTGCTTATGTATTTTCAAGTCAACTCCAACTTATGCTAATTCTGTTCTAGGGCTTTCTGTTGTTGTTGTTGTTGTTGTGTGCCTTGAAATCAATTCTGATTTTTGGTGACTATATCGTGGGGTTTTCTGGGAGCTGAAAGTGTTTGATGCATCTAAGATCACCCAGTGGGTTTCCATGGCCAAGTGGGGAACCAAATCCCCGTCTCCAGGGTTGTAGTCCAACGCTCACACATTACACCGCACTGGCTTTCATAGTCAAGATTCATTCAGACGAAGTTTTCTGTTGTCTTGGCACCTGTAATATTCTGTGAATACTGCAAAGTGATTGAACGATCAACTCGGAAATACACTGTGAAGACACCGGGGCCTGCCCAGCCTGACACCATTTATGTCAGGATCTGAACACTCAGGGAGATCTCTGGACCCAGCCACGGCTATGACACTCAGGTCTGCTCCTATTTTCCCTTCCTAGAGAATGCAGCCTCTTCTCATTCTTTGTCCCCCACTGGCTTCTCCTCTCAGATTATCTCTTTTTACCGCTTTCCCTAAATCCTCACACTTCTCAGATATAAGGACAAGCAATGATTTATCTCTCCAATGACTGCGGTACTGATGGTAACCCAGTACAGAGCAATGGAGACAGCTCTTTAGAAGAAATATAAACAAATCTTTATTTAACACACTGTCAAGGTAATCGATATTTGGTGAGCAAGGATTCATAAAACAGCATAACACTTCTCTCTCTCAACTCCATACACACCCTTCTCTCAACATCAACACTCAACTCTCTACATCAACTCTCAACTCTGTTCTCCAACTCTCAACTCTACTGTTTTCAGTTAGATTTCCATTGCTCACTTCCCCCATCTAGCCCTTCCCTCTGGCTAGCCTGGGGTTCCATTTGCACCAGCCAATGAATTTGAACTCTCTGAATTGCTAGGGTGCCGCCGTTGCCAAGCCTCCCCCCCGCAGGGTTCATCACATATACTTCATGCATTTTTTTTCCTGCCCCATTTCAGGAACATCTGCATCCTTAACATTTCCTTCTGGTTTATTTCAGATATATGTGTTTCTGTATTCTCCTGCCTTGTCCAGATGTTTCATTTCTATAACCAGATAAGAAAAACCCCACTTGCTTTCTTCTTTAGGGTGGTAGGTAGGGAAGAAAATCATCCTATCAGGATTATGAAGGATGGGATTAGATCTGCCAAACTTTACCATGCTAAAAAAAAAATTGGCTTTAGAATTGAGAATAAATGTTGGGTTGCTTATAGAGTACGGTCATCTTAATATATTGCTTTTGTTATAGGGGACAGAGATAGGTTTCTCAAAATGGAGGCCAAAGTTAAGCTAAGGATGCGAGACAATCTTTAGTCACCATCTGAATTTAGGAACAGCTCAGCCAAAAAAGAAGTAAATACAGATGCCATCATGTGCAATAAGCGGTGTTCATAAGATATAAAGGCCAAACCAATGCTGCTTCTATATCAGGGTGGGAGTCATGCAGCCCTACAGATGTGGGACTGCAACTCCCAGCAACTATAGTCAGTATAAGTATTGGTGAGGAATGTGGAGAACTGCAGCCCCACCTCTTGTCTACATTCATAAAATGCTGAGTGTGCGGCAAACAAAATGACTCATGCTAAAAATATTGAAGTCTAGAGAAGATGACCATCAACCAAACAGACAAGAACAGACTTCAGTTTTTGAATAAAAGTTGTCATAGTTATAAGAAGAACTGCAGGAAATGATCAACCCACAAAACTGGTTTGGGCTGGCTGGGATGGAAAACTCAAAATTCAAAAGTAAGATAAACTCGTATTCAAGATACTGACATTTTAATTACCAGGCAGCCTTCTCATTTGCCCTGAATGCACTGCTATGGCACTGGCAGGAATGTGATCAGCAGATACATCCATATTGGAGCACGGCTATTGGGCATGATCCTGGTCAGCCTCATGTGTTCACTATATGTGTGATGTGATTCATATGAATACCCCATTATATGGTTTTTCATAAAGTGAGTTTGCCATGACCAGCTATATATCTTCTCATTTCATTTACAATCATTTTAAACTCTGAACCAGTGAAACTTACTGATTTATACCACAAAACATTTGAAGGATTTTATTTGGCCTTATTTATAACTCAGAAAAATTTGACCTAGAGGAGAACTGACTAATGGTAGACTTTGTAAAAATTACTTTTTGGACTACATGCTATTTAGGGGAGTCTGTGAGTTATAGTTTAAAAAAAAAAACACTTTTCCAAGCTTTAAGCAATGAACAATGAATTCCACAACTTCAGAAAGACTGAAAATAATTCAGTTACTCAGTGTATCACAAAAGAGCACACGAAACATTTCTCTCCCAAACAGAATCATTATGCTGTGGAAAACCAAGTCTTTATTCCATCTCTTTATCTTTCTCTGAACACTCTTTGAGAGGCCAGAAGAGTACTAACTAATTTCGAGAATTTTGATTTAATTGGTGAACACATATGGAAAGAATAAAAAGGCCTTTGCCTGTCAATATAAGGATAGCAGGGAGGGGGCCATTCTTACCTCCCTGGGAAGGGAGCTCCAGAGTCTAGAAGCAGCCACCGAGAAGCCCGTCTCTTGCGTACCCACCAACTGTGCTTGTGAAATTGGCGGAAGTGAGAGAAAGCCCTCTTCTGATTATGTGTCCACACAAGCACATACAGGGAGATACAGTCTGCCAGACAGTCTGGAGCTGAGCAGTATTGGGCCTTATAGGTCATAACAGACACTTTGAATTGTGATCAGAAACAAACTGGGAACCAGTGGAGCTGTTGAAACAGGGGAGTAGTATGGGCCCTGTAACCTGGATTAACACTCTGGCTGCAGCTCTTTCTACTAGCTGAAGTTTCCAAACACTCTTCAAGGGCAGCCCCAGATAGAGTTTGTAACATTAGTCAAAACAGGTTGTAACTAAAGCACGTACCACCACGGCAAGATCCAGCATCTCAAAGAATGGGCACAGTTGGTGCATAAGCTTTAGATGTACAAAAGCTCTCCTGGGCACTGCAGAAACCTGGGCCTTCGGATTCACACTGAGTCCAGGAAATACACCCAAACAGGACCGTTGTCCAGCTTCCTCCCTAATGGGCTGGCTGAGATGATCTCTTCAAGTGTTCTCCTGAAGGATGCCATGAACTTGGTACTGGATGATTTCAACGTTCATGCTAAAGCCTCTAATGTACTGACTCAGGAGTTCCTGGCAACCATGGGGATGTCTCTCGTATTACTGGCCCAATCCTCAGAATAGAACATGTGCCAGAGGGCTCATGTGAGAGGGGGACATTTCCTAAGACAATCATGACCCAAATTTTCAAAGGTAAAAACCAAGAGTGCTAAAACAGGTGAAATATGTGACTGATGAGTCTGTGGCTGTTAGCAAGATCAGGAATATGTGTGAAGGGGCATTATAATTTGGCATCCAGAGAGATGTTAGAAAGGGCCAACCAAATAATGCCTACTGCTGCAATATTGCTTAAGCTTCTCTTGTTTGGAGGTTCCACCAAGCATGCAGCTTCTGGAGGGATGCACATGGAGTGGCGAGGGAGGAAGGGGACACTTGCCTAGCCAGCCAGATCAGCCGAATTGACCCTGGTGATCAATGAGGTGACAGACGTCACAGTCAGATTGCCCTCACATCCTCTGCTTCTCTTGGATCTCATAGCTTCTGCTTTACAAGCCGTACCTATCAGCACCACAGAGTGCTAGGCAAAGATATGGCAAAGTCTAGCAAAAGGCTTTTCAGGGTCAGTTGGGGAGATGTGCCAGGACAGAGCCACCAGGACCCATAGTGGTGTACATATGATCTTGCCTTCAACAACAAGCATGTCCCTTCTAGCCTACAACAATACCCACTTATTGGGCACATTAGCTGTTTTCCTTCTGTGTATAGCTGTTGTTAAATACAGACTGAGTTTGCATTGAATTTGATCATTATCTGTCAATAAAAGACTTGTTTGGAAGAAGCAGGAGGCTCCTTTTCTATCAAGAGAACTGGTTCTGGTTAAATAAATTGCCAATATTCTCTGGATCTTTACATCCTACAAGTTTTGACAATGGGATGGGTGGATGTGAGGTGTGATCATGAAAATATACATACCTAATGAAATCAGAATGCACTTAGTCTTTAGCAAGTGCTCATAGTCAAAATTGTGGACGAGGAATGACCACCAACCAAAGCCCTCTGCTCACTCGCTACCCTCCTTCTGTGGGCCATGTGGGCAAGCATGCAGGTGAAAACAAAAAGAGGCTGCAGCCTGCTTGCTTGCATAAATTTTCTTTTTCCCTTTGGGCCAAACACAAAGGCAGTAAACAATCTGTTATTTTCTTCCTCTTTAAAAGACATACCCTCCAACAGTTCACAGATGAAAACCAGGACACATGTGGCCTAGTAACATTAGCGTGGTCAAGATGGCAAAAGTTATCAGTGAGGAAGAATACACAAGCTAGGAGAGGTTGCCGCAGTTTCCTTTTGCCTGAGTTTTTACTGGAAGGACAAGATTCAGCTCTCTCATTTCCCCTCCCTCTTGCTGAGCTAATTGAATGCAAACTGCTTTTGCACTTTGAACTCAAGTTTTCACCTAATGAAGTAAGCTGAGGACAAAAGGAGGATGTGAGAGGAAGAGAGGGAAACTGGTATATTTAAAAAGCAGCTGAAAAAGTGGAACAACAGTGGATCAATTGGGACTGTCCCTGCCAAATCAAGACAGCTGGAAGGTATGAAGACGTACATTCAGACACTCCCAGTGCTGCTAAGTTGCCTTGTGGGAGGAACAGAAGGGGATGCTTTCACATTCAGGCTGTAGGACCAGCTGGGGCCTATGCTGCCTCCTCAGAGGTCAGGATGATCTTGGGTCTATCTGAGTGAAGCTATTACGTTTCTTGTAAAGTCAGATGTTGCTCTGTGTTCCAGGAGGTTTTGATAAACAACGTCAATTGAAGACAACTGTGTAGGGTTGCCAGATTAAGACTATCTCATAGTGTGACAACTGAAGCCCCTGTCAGAGCTGCTGATGACGAGCAGCAGCTGTCGGTCCCTGTGGCTCTGGCTGGAGATGAGTCCTGCAGCTCAAGAGCTGCCCCTGCTGCCATGGACCAAGCAGGCGCGGACGTTCCTCTGCCTGCTCCTTTAGGGCAACAGGGATCCGATTCTGAAGATGCTTTGGAGCCTGTGCCAATCAGCCCACAAGCAAGGCGGAGACTCAAGAGAGCTGAGCAAAGGGAGACTTCCTTGATTAAGTTCAAGAAGCAGCGACTAGCCACACCTGAGTCTTGGGCTATATAACTGCCTGCCTGGAAGCTTTCCTTTGCTTGTGGCAAACTTTCTACAAGCCCTCTCCTTGCCTGTTCCTTGCTTCCAGCACCTGACTCCTGATACCTTGGATTGATCTCCTGGCTCCAGACCCCTGGCTTTTGGAACTCTGACTATGGCTTTTGCTTGTCGCTCTGGCTTGGGTAAGTGGACTTCCCTTGAGTAAGTGCTTCCTTGACTTCTCCCGGCAGGACTCTGCTAGCTATCCCACTCCCTTCTCCGGGCTGTCTTGCCGCCCAGGTCTCTGACCCTGACACATAGGACCTGAGACTTTAGGGCCCAACCCATGGGGCCCATGATACAGTAGGTGTCACTCACAATTGCCAATAGATAAAAAACACTACATGTAATAAATGAGGAAAATACATATGCACACACACTTTTCAAGGCAGCACTCTTGCCTTGAGATTCCTCATCTCACCCTGAGGACTGGACAACAAGGCCCCAAGACCAAGGAACCCTACATGTGTGGAGTGTGGATTCCTATACTCAAAACAAGTGATAACAACGGCAGCACTGGGACACCCAAAATCTGGATCTGCCCCCCTCAGCAATGTTAGTGCTGGAAGTGGGTGGAAATACTATCAAGCTTTCTTGCGCAGTCCACTTGTATATGTGTTTATTCAGAAGTAAGGCTCACTGTATTCTGTGTGGTTTACTCCAAGATGAATGAATACAGAACTACACTCTTAGAGTCAAAGAACATGGAAGAGAGGCAGGCATTAAGCAGAAGAAGTGTTTTTCCTCCTGCATTCTCCCGGCTCCACCTATTTCAGCAAAAAGGTGCCTCACTGATTCTAGGTAGATTTTTCTTTTTGAAAGCTTTAGTCTACCTGAGACAACAAACCAAAGACAGTTGTTTGTGGACACAGGAAAAAAAAGATAATACTGGATGAACATTGCAGATTTGGCCTTAGCGCAGTGCCTCAGATCTGATCAGCCAAGCCCAGATTGTTACCACTCCTTACACACTCCATCCTGTGGAACAGCAAAATTGGCAAGAAATATCATTTTCATATAAAAACTGGACACTTATGTCTGGGAAACACATAGTAAGCAGGACACTGGCTGTAAGCCTGAGCTAGGTCAGGATAGCTTCAGCATGGGTAGGTCATAAGGTCAAGAAGGCAGGAAAGCTCAGCGTTAATGGGCTTCTACTAATCATATCAATCACCCAATATATGAATACAATAGTAAACAAAACTGCCCTGGTGTGGCAGGCAAGCACCCCTCCTGTGTGCATTTCCTACAGAGACCTTCCCCATTCACCTTACCCAACCAAGACATTAAGAGGCTGTCAGGATTCCCATGAATGTTTTCTCACCCAAAGTAAGATGATTAGCCCATTCCAGACCCCCTTTTGTTTACTCTGCCAGAGAGCCATTAACATTTACCCTTTCAGAGTATGATAAAGGGTATTTAAACCCCAGATCCAACTCTGACATTTTGCTAGCACTTTGGGCATCGCACTGCACCCCAGATTCCATTCCTCCACACTGCCCGCAAACTCTCATGTTTGAGTCACTTCTCTTCAATCTTCCATTCCAGGACTGGTAAATAACACCCTATACAACCAAAATCTCTCTCTATCCAACCTTTCTTGCTTCTCTCTTCACTAGCCTTGTATGGTTTGTGAGACTGCTTGATTTCTTGTGTGTGTGTCTATTAATTTCCAATAAAAACACCCTGTTTAAACCTTTAACTGGAGTCCTACAGTTAGTACTGGTATACACAGGATAAAAGATCCTGCCATTACCCCCTCTCTCTTTGCAGGCCTCCATTGAACTATAATTCCCCCCAATTTGTAAAGAGAAATTGCCACTGCTGGTGGACCTCTAGGTCCCCCATCTTTTGGGGTAACACAGCCTTCTCACTTGTGTTGGACCCTGTCTGTGTGGTCTCACTGTTGATAGAACCAAGCAGCATGTAACTTTTTCCTGTTCATCAAGCCCATGCCCATACCAAATATCATGCCTATCAGGAAAAAAAAAATGTATAGCAAAGAGGATTGCCATGGCATGATGCCAAAATGGAGGACTCCACACCCAAGTATTATTCCCACCTAAAATCAGCATTTTCCCTCTTCTGGAAGCATCAGAATCCTGCTAAACCTGCCTGTTGTACCCCACTCCACTGAATTCAGACTTCACTCAGCTGTAGCCAACTGGTTTTTTTTAAGAAGGGACTATAGAGCTTCTTAGTGTGCCTCTTAATGGGAGCCTGCAGCAAAATTTTGCCTATGAAAAGGAAAGAGGGATTGGAAAGTCTGCAGGTTAGTATGTGCTTAAGGGGAGACCACACACATTAACCTACCAGGTCGGAACAACATGGAAGGAGTGGATACTCTTTAGAGTTAGCTCTTTCTATACAATTATCCACATCTCTTATGGAGGGCATACAGAGACTCTGGAACAGGCCTGAGAATTGTAGAAGGTTAGAGGGCTGCACTAAGCAGCCACTGCATCCACTCCTGTAAAAAAAAAACTGTTTTAAAAAATTTTTTTTGCCTCCCATTGCCTCAAAATGCACTCTGAGAGACATGAGGTCTTTCTCACCATGTTTTGGGGTATTTCTGGGCCATTTTTAGATCCACGAAGAGCCCTTTTAACAACAGTAAGTGAGCAAAAGTAACTTCTTGCTTACTTTCTGTTTCAAAAAAAGGCTTCTCCTGGGCATAAATTTACCTGGGGAGCCCTAAAATGGAATGGAATTGCCCCAGCACCCCCAAGAAGGTATTTTGAAGCGTTTGGGATCGATTTTTTTCATTTTTAAAAAACTCCTAGAGGGTCCAGGGGGCATGAAAATGGCCCTGGGAACCACATGGGTCCCACTCTTTGACTCCTTCTGCTCTAGAAGCTCACCACATTATGACAGGCTCCTGACATAAGCCAATGCTATGAGGAAAGAATGTTTTCATGACATTCAGTACTGTGTTATGGCTTTTTCTTGTGACAGTACCAACGTGATATGCAAAATTATGAGTCCTACCATCCAACACAATTTGTGTTGAGAGCCGGGGTTCACAGTTACTTCCCAGCTTACACTTACTGCATACTGAAAGAGTGTAACATACATACTAGCTGTCACACCAAACCAAAGACTCAAAGTACATTTCAGAGATACCATCTAACAGGCTTTCACCTGAGTTGCCTTCAGAAATATCAGAGAAAGGTGAATAACCTGACATGGAAAATGGGTAGTTCAAACGACAACATGGACGGATGAGTTTATTGACCTAGGTAAAACAAGATGGCTAGTTTCAATACATTGTAAGTGAAATGTTATAACATGAAGTAACCTCTGAATAACCCAGTAACGTTCTCGTATGAGAACGGGCGTATAAATGGGGTTTTGTTATTGTTATGTGCTTTCGTTTCCCAACTTATGGTGACCCTAAAGTGATCCTATTATGGGGTTTTCTTGGCAAGATTTATTCAGATTGGGGTGTCCACTGCCTTCCTCTGAGGCTGAGAGAGTGTAATGTGCCCAGGTTCACCCAGTGGGCTTGCATAGTTGAGTGGGGATTTGAACCCCGGTCTCCTAGAGTCTTAGTCTTACTCAAACCATTACACCATGCTGGTTCTCAGAACTGATTTATTTATGGCATTTGAAAACTGTGGTTTATACAAGTACCTCTTATGGTGCTTCACAATATGAAAATACAATAAAATACAAAGCATAATTGAAACACTGCATAAACACAGTCGAAACAAAAACACTTCTCCAAATTCACCACACCTTCAAAACCAACTGAAAGAATAGAATGAATTAGTCATCTGATGAACCTAAAACACAGCTTCCTATTCAATCATATCTTCTAAAAATGTTTGCTCAAATGTTTGGGAGAATAATGGTGTCTAGTAAGGATAATAAAATATAGGTGCTTGACAAATACCTCTGAGTAGGAAGGAATTTAAAATGTAAGCTTGGTGTTTCTTTTATCAGCTCCCAGAGAAGTAGCTGTGTAGCCCCCACTTTAGTAGCTCGACTGGGAAATTGTGAAGCTTTTCTGGGAATATATAACCCAACCACTTATGTAGGACCTATTGATTCAATGGCTCTACTGTAGTTGGGAGTAACAATTAGATTTAGTCCAATAATTCTGTGACACCCTTAAGCCTAACAAAAGCATCCTTTTTAACGGATTACAGTCCACCTCAGAGCCAGCGTGGCGTAATGATTTGAGTGTTGGATTACAACTCTGGATACCAGGATTCAAATCCCTGCTCAGCCATGGAAACCTCCTGAGCGACCTTGGGCAAGTCGCACTCTCTCAGCCTCAGAGGAAGGCAAAGCCAACCCCTGTCTGAAAAATCCTGCCTAGAAAACCCTCTGATAGGTTTGCCATAAGCTTGAAATGAAGGCACGCAACAATGGAAACAGTCCACTTCAGATCCATTACGTACCATTTTTAACTATAATAATTAAAATATAATCACATGCTAAAATTTTAAATTCTAATAATTTAATAAAATAGATTGAATTATAACCGTTTAAATATAACAACAAAAACAAGACCATACAGACATGCAATGCAGGGACAGGATTTTAAGCAAGCGAGGCCATCTTCTTAAAAAAAAAAAGTTAAGGAGCTTCAAGAAAATAACGAGGGGAAAGGTGACTTTTGTGGCTAACATTACATTTTACGGTCCCGCAGTTTGGTTAATACCATATAGAAAGAAAACCATCCAAATTAGTGGAATGGAGATGAAGAAAATACAGTGCTTCACACCATGACATTAACATCAACGCTGCCCCTATAAACGGGTTAGGAACATAAATGTTTGTGACAGAGACTGAAAGCCAATAAAGAGTGAGGCTCTCCCTTAGAACAGGAGGCACAATAATTCTCAAACCGCCCACTTGGCGTACAATTCATGGGTGCCTTGTTCTGTTATGTTCGGGACAGCTTGAAAAGGGAGGGCCTGGGAAAGGCAGATTCAAACCAGTTCCGCGGTACCTCACCCTCTCTACTTTTGTTCAACGTTGCAAAGAAGAAAAGGAATTTAGGTCTAGAGACCTTGACGGGAACTGGTACAGAGCACATTTGAAGTCCACAACGCCTCCCCGGGGGTGACTCAGAGCAAACTTACATGAGAAAGGCAGTCATGGAAACAGGTGTCCTTCTCCATAACTTGGCCCAAATTCCTTCGGGGAAGGTAAAGCACCGGGCGATGTGGAGAAATAAAGGAAAGGGCTGCAAGAAGAGGCTGCCACTGTGAGAAAAAGAAGGTGTTATCCGGACACTTACCAACACCCCAACCTTTGTACGCATCAAGCGTCTGCTCTGATAAAAGGAGCACTCACCAGCGCTGCCCCTACTTCCTCAAAGTCCAGGAGTGGGAGGGACAGAGAGCAGTAAGAGAATGCAAACAGTTCTCTGATTTTCTATAGACTGTCTAGCAGGCTGAAGGCAACTGAGCGCAGCCAGAAATACCTGGGGGGAGAGTGTAGCTCTCTACTTCACTCACTCATCTTTGCTTATTTCTTTCTCCATTTATACTTCTCCAAACATGCTCTCTAGAGGGCATCTGTGAATTCTCGGTATAGAATTTTGCTAGAGATGGGACGAATCCAGAATTTTCCCGATCTGAATTCCTGGAAGGTTCTGGGAATCCACGAATCTCAGGAATCTCGAATCTTTTGAATCCTTTTTTAAAAAAGGGTTTAAAACGCAAGGGAAAGAAAACATTTTCTGGAAAGTGTTTTTGAAGCAAAATTTGACAAGTCTCAAGTCCTGCAACAAGGAAGGAACTTAAAAGACAACAACACCAGCCTCTGGTCCAGTCTCAATTCTGTACCCTCCAGTCTCAAGTCAAGTCTCAAGTCCTGCAACAAGGCACTTAAAAAAAAAACAAAAAACCCAGCCTCTAGTCCAGTCTCAATTCTCTACCCTCAAGTCAAGTCTCAAGTCCTCCAAGGGGCTTTCAAGTCAAGTTTCTAGTCCACTCTCAGTAATTCCCAATCCCTAGCCTCCAGCCTCAAGTCAAAAGAATAGGGATTATTACCTTGCAGAGGGAGGCAGCCGCAGGGACAGGCAGTACAAGAGGGCTCAGGCAGCCCCAGGAGGGGGCCGGGCAGACCTGTGAGTGGGCACAAGTAGCAGCCCAACAGGCACAGGCAGCCTCTGGCGTATGCACGCACGGTTTTATGCCACGATTTTCACACGCCCAGGGGCCCACTGGCCAGTCAGGCCTTTGGCGGGCCCCAGAGGTGCCAATTTTTAAAAACAAATTATTTGGTGGATTGGAATGGTTCGGTTCACCTATTTTGGCATGGAGATTTGGATCCATGAATCTCGAATCCTTGCTGAGGATTCGAAGATCCGAGGATTCGGTTGGCCCATCCCTAAATTTTACTCTGCTGTGTTTACTCTTTATGTTATAGCCTGTCATTGCTATATTCCAGATACAGAGGTCATATCAACAAATCTGAGCTATACGCGTTGTTATATTTATTTTCCTTCTGTATTCAAATCTGGAAGGCTACATAATTTCTACCCCTGCAATAGACAAACACCAGAAATTCAGCACCCTAAGAAAGTTTAGTTCACACTGAAGACAAATTGTAAGTAATTGGGTGCTGCTCTGCTGATTCTTTTTCAAAAAGGGCATAACAAAATTATTAAAGGCAGAGAGAAAAACAAAATGCATCTGACTGGGGAAAGGAAACAACAAAAATTATGATGGCCCTTCAGCAGCTGGATTCCAGCAGGAGGCAATGATCTTTTTACTCAGGTAGAAATTTTAACATAGAAAGTCTTTAAAGAACAAGCTAGGGGGTGCTGTTCTGTTTAAAATGAATTTTAATTGCTTTTTAACCTCTTTTTAGCTGTTTTAATTCTTTTATAGTCACAAGCCCCATAGCTAGAGCTTTTGTCGCCCAAGGGCAGTCCCTGAGTTTGCCGCCCGGGAGTGGTCTCTGAGTTTGCCACCCCTCTCAAGGAAGGGAGGACCTATCCAAAATACCAAATAAAAACTGCTCGACTGGCATTGGGTGATTGGGCTCTGGGAGTTCACGCTCAGCGAAGGCACTCTGCACGCACTCAGAGACACACCAGCATTCCTGCAGCAGCAAGCACCCTCTCTCTCTCTCTCTCTCTCTTTCTCTCTCTCCTCCCCTTCCTCCTCAGAGGGTCGGCTGGGCTGGGCTCATTCTCAGTCTTGGAGGTGGGGGGGGAGGCGGGCACCTCTCCCCACTGCCTTGGGGCCCCTCCTCTCCTCTCCTCTCCTCTCCTCTCCTCTCCTCTCCTCTCCTCTCCTCCCTCCCTCCTCCTCTTCCCGACCCATAGGTCTGCCAGTGTTGGTGCTGCTGCTTTGGCTGGAAACAGGTTTGACTCCAGATTCGGAGGGAGAGAGGGACGAGAGGGGGGAAAGGACAGCTTCCTTTCCCGGGGTGACACACCCCTCCAGCAGACCTCTCTGGGAGGCTCCAGTGCCCATCTAGTCACTGGACATCTGCCAGCGTGTGGAGGGTGGCCCAGCGCCACCCCCAAAACATGCCGCCTGGGGTGCCCTACCCCCCACTCCCTCTCAGTACACCAGTGTACAGTCAATCTTGTTTTAATATATACTGTTTCTATACTTTAAAATTGCATTATTTTAATATGGAAGCTGCTTTGAGGCCCAATGTTGGGCAAAAAGCAGGATTGAAATAAAGATGATGATGACGACGACGCCAACAACAACAGTAATTAATGTTAGCGAACACCACAGATACCGAGACATAGCAGTTCATATGTATATTCATGGGTGAATACAGTAATATTCTGCCCCTCACCTGAACGATAGACACTAGATCTGCAGAACTCACTGAAAATCAGCAAGGTCTGTGGTTATACTGGGAAAGAGGAACAGTCATATTCATTGGGAAATCAACTGTTGCTATTTGACTTATATCCTACCATTCTTCTGAAATAAAACTCAAAGTGGAACTCAAAATGTAAGTTAAAACAATATAAGCTAAAATGATATGTGATACAATCCAGGTAAACGACAACTTTTAGAACATCGACTTAAAAAGAATTAAAAACAAATAAACATATTTGATGTATTTCCAAAAAGCACACTCATTGCGTATCCCTCTTCCCCAACCAGTTAAGGCCTGAATGCCTGTTTAGATAGGGAAGCTTTTGCTTGCCAGCAAAAAGAGAGCAACCTGGTAATAGCAGCCAGGTGGGATATTCTTGGGTCCTGAATGGTGAAACTGTGAATGAAAACCGTGTAAAATGGAGAATGAAAAACAGAACATTGAGTAGTTGATTGGTTTGTGATGTTACAGAAGTAAAAACCAATGACGTAAGTTGGAGATAGAGATCAATCTTCTTTCCCAGCCAATGTAACACAAGAGTGCCAAGCTTTTCCTGAGTGGTACCCAGAACGTATTTAGCATTTCCCTTCTTCTTCTTCCTTCCCTCGTCATGCTAATGCTGCAAGCAAGTTTCAGTCATGCCCGTTATAAAGCTGAGTTATCTCTTGAGTGGCAGATGGAGAGAAAGTAGCAGACAGGAACAGTGAGGGATGGAGAGAGTGGAAATGGGAATGGAAAGATAGGTCAGGCCTCTGTGAAGCTTGCTTCTCCCCCACCCCCAGTCCTGCTTGAGGTAGGCTGCTGGGACGATGGGGATGAGAAATGATAATTGAGTTTTTCTCCTGTTGTGCTTTGGCTTTGATCGGGATTCACCCTTTGCCATCACAAATCATTGTCGTCCTCTTGTTGGCTGAAGCCATTCCTCTTTCCTTTAAGGCCAGGGCGGGTAACTTGCTACCCTCAGATGGTCTTGGACAGAATGGCCATCAGCTCTGGCCAGCAACTGGAAGCATCAAGTTGTGAGTAATGTAATGAAGGCAACATTTCAAAAGTAATGTAATGAATAAGAATGATGTTACTTGGTGTAATGCGTAACTGTTTATCTAGCCATTTCCAAACATTCCCACATAATGGCATTTTTTTAAGCTTTAGAGACATATTGAAGGATTTTTTTTTAATCAGTGCTAAGAGATTTTCTTTTTCTCTTTAAAGTCACAGAAAGGAATAAAAAAAATCTTGGACTACAAAAAGTAAGGTAACACATTACCTTTCAGCAAGGAACAACGAGATATTTCTGAACTACTGAAATGATTAATGGGAACAAAGTAATGTCATACATGTAATAAGGCCAAAAAATTCTGAACGAACTGTATTTCGTGATGATGATGATTTTGAAAACCAATGTTTTGATTAAACCATAATTGTAGCTTTTGTGATTTGTAAACGAAATATCAGAGAAGAAATATGGCAAGATACTGCAATATACGACAACTCCAGTAAGATAGTTTTAAGATAGTTATATCCTTAAAAATGGTTGACTACTGAGATTCCATCAAAAAAGGATTGGCTAAACTACTCAATGGACAAATTAACAACATGGATAAGAGCAAAAACTGTGGTGACTTTTGTGGAAGATTGGGATCTATTAATATGATTCTTGCAAGAGGAAGAGAATAATATGCCACTTGTAGGATTTAGTAATTAGTACACTGGGAAAAATAGCAGTGGAAATATTTGAATGATATGTATATTTTAGCGTTTTCTCTTAGATGTGATTAAAAGTCTATATCGGGGAAGCTGGAAACCATCTTTCTAAATATTTGTAGTGTTGTGTACTACATAGTGTTTTGTAGGTGTTGATGTAGGTTTTTTTATTTAGTTTTTTTATTTGTTATAGTTGTTATCAGTTGTTTCTGTTCAGTGTAGTTGTGTAGTTTAAATTTTATTTTTAATTTAAAAAAGAACAAAGTAATTTCAAAAACTACTTTCCAAGTTCTGATTAGCATAGCCAATGGTGAGGGATGGTGGAAGTAATGATCCAGCAACATCTGTAGAGCCATATATTGCCCACATTGGTGGCATCATCACTGTCATCATCCATACTGCCCCTCTTCCCCACAACTGGGACTTAAGGTAGTTTAAATGTTTTCCTTTAAAGGGTTCTAAGGTGAACTGAGGCTACCATAAACAGATTAGTGGCTCTTTCCCTTCTTTCCTGTTTATCAAGTTTCCTCAGCCATCAGTGTCTGATCACCAATAATGTACTAGAGTTTCAACATTTCCTATTTTGAGCTTGGAAAAAATAAAGAGCAAAGGAAGCCATTTCCACTCCCCATTTTGCATTACACAATTGTGTTGCTGATTCCACTGAAACTGCCATGGCTCCATCCAATGGGATCCTGGGATTTAGAGTTCAGAGAGGGGTGTATGGAATTCTCTGCCTGAGAGCTCCCCTGGTGTCTTCCCAAACTACAAACCCCAGGATTCCATAGGATGGAGCCACGGCAGTTAGAGTGGAATCAATGTGCTATGACTTTGCAGTGTGAAAAGGCCCACTGTGCTGCTGTTGTAGAGGGAGGAAGAACACTGCAGGAGCCCACGCTGATTACAAGAAGTGCACTGCACGGAAACTGAAAATCTAGCCAGCATCTCTCCTGTCACACTGGCGCTTGGGACTCACTAATCGTGCTAGGGAACTGTGGTTGTGCCGGCTGCTTCCCAACAACTGATGTCAAAAGAAACCTTCTTCTGAGCAAGAATACATTTTCATATTAAAGGCTCTGTACTGAGGCCTTTACTCCTATACATCAGTGGAGCCAGCAGTGAACACTGTGATTAAGTTTGCAGAAAACATCAAATTATTCTAAGAGCTAACTACTGAAATACTTTATGATAAAACTCCAAAAGGCTCTGTGCAAAATGGGTGGGCAACACACTGGTGAAGAAAGTTCAGTGCAAGTGCTAAATAATGTACAACCATTAGGGGAAATACCTTACCATCACACTTCCTGTGGCAGAACTTGCACTGATTGAGGTTGGTCTAATCTACATAGTAGGATTCAACCTCCTCTTACAGGAATTAGTAGTGTCACAGATGGAGGAGGCTCATCCTGTGGGTAAAGCAATTGCTCTGGACTTCTCATTAATTGCAAGTGGCCTCTGTGCAATTGGCGCCTTCCAGAAGTTGAGTCTGGCATAAAAGCTGACATCCTCAGTTCACTCATATTCTGATCTACTGCAGTGCCTTACATCTTATTCCGAAAAACTTCATTCTGAGTACTACTACTAGATGACAAATGGGGAATGGCCTTACAAAGCAGTTGTCAAAACAACTTACGCTGGCAGTTGGTCCACTTTGGGTCAGAATATGAAGGCCTACTTCAATTCTAGCCCAGTAGGTCTGTGAGCCTCTAGATAGCCAAGGAACCCTGAAAACTACATCCTCCTGCATAACCCTACTCATCAATTAAGATGATTGTCAGAAGGTCCTCCACAGATTCACCTACGTGTGGGCAATTACCATGCAAAAGACCATACCAAAATGTTCTCCACAGAAAATCAGCCTGGCGCAGACACACCTTTTCATTAAGATTATCCTCATCAGTAGACTATCAGGTATATGAAACTTCTTGATGAATTTTTACTATTATTGTACTTAAAGAGTATTTATGCACAAAGTATTTATACATCTTGAAAAAATTAAATATTTTCATCTGTAATGACTTTCTCTTTCCATTCTGACAGCAGGATTTGCTTTTGAAAGATGCAAACCACTATCAATGCCATTCATATGGAGGTGCATACAGCTTCTTTGTTAAAACAGCTTCACTAACTATCAGTTTGTTTCCAGACGCAATGCAAGATGCTGGTCACGGACTATAAAGCCCTATCTGAATGCCTCTTATCTCCCTGTATGAACCTGCCAGAATCTTTAAGATCCATAAGTCAGAACTTTATTTTAGTCCTGCCCACATCACAACCTCACTTTGGTGAGGAGATGGGAAAGAACCTTCTCAGTGGCTGCTCCCATCTTCCCGAATTTCCTTCTGTGGGAGGCTAGGCTGTCACCCTCCCTGATCTCCTTTCACTAGCAGGCAGACCTTTTGTTTTAGGTTTTTAACAAATAACTGCTTGCAGGAAGCCTTCTTATGGATGTCTGTGTGTGTGCTCTAATTTTTTTTAATGCCTTTAATGATTTTACTGTTTATAATCTATCATTTTAATGTGTTAATTTTCAATTGTATTTAAAATTTAATTGTTAGGTTTTAGCTGATTGTTTTTATGAGCTGCCTCAGGTCTCACACCAGGAGAAAGGTGGTGTAAAATCAAATAAATCAAATTAAACTCACTGGCTACTTTGAAGATATAGCAGTAGATCATGAAAGAAACACTTATCTCAGCTTTGTTAGCGTGCAGATAGCGATAGCTGCGTTTTTTTGTGCATAACTCTTTCACATCGAGTTTTAAAAGCATTTCTATGTCTCAAAGGTTGTAGTGTGTTGTGACTAAGTATATAGCTCACTTTCAGTGATGACGTCCCCTGTACTGAAACTATTCAATGACTGAAACCAAGGTAATTCAAATGTGCTATTGAACAGTATTTTTGTTCCTAGCAGCAGCAGATATATTCAGCAGCAGAGAATTGGATGAGTCTTTTTTTCCTTTTCAGTGACAACTGATTTTAAACAAACACAATGAATTGAATTGTCAACAATTTTGGGCAGGCTTAACAAGTTCCAGCACAAAGCATATGCTAATCACAATAAAGGAAGTTCATCTGCACCTTTTTATCTTGTCTAAAAGTAAGCAAGAAAATGAGAAAAACCCACAGAACACAAATTGTTCTTGACTGCTACATTCACACATCAATGCCAGCACTTGTGAAAGAGTAAAAATTCTATTTTATTGAATCTAACATTCCCAAATGTTTGGGCAAAGGAGGAGGGAAGAGGTAAAGGTCAAGTCATCGTTAAGCAGCTTTCAATTTTGGGACACAACTTCCCCCCATCTCTTGCATTTAGATCAGGAATGATGATTCTCTAACTACTCTATCCAAACTGCAACCACAGTGTGATAAGTTTGATGACTCTCTTAATGAAAACTGTTTTCAAACACATCTGTGTTGTATGTGATGCCTGAGGCATGTTTGAGCACATTTCCCCCTAACTGAGGTCCTTGCTACAATCCCAGGGATGGTGTGCAGCATGGGGCAGCCTCTCACTTTAAGGCAGCTTTGAAAGGGGAGATAGTGGTAAAACGCAAATGCTATCTCTAACCTTAGGCTGTTGACTTGACTGAATACCTCAATTGCCCAAGACAAGTAGACCTCCTACCCAAAAGGTGTCACACCACCCAGCTTACCGGTTTCTCCATCTTTGTTCTTAACACTTCTTCTTCTACTTCATTTCTCCAAGATACTCACATTGGATTATGCTCTCAAACTACCCAAGCTGCATTTATCTATTAATCTTTGATTGTTATAGAACTTACAAGCCCAGACTACACAGCAGCAAAAACATACTCACTAGCCAAATATTTTTAGCCCTGCCAATAATCTTGTTTACCATTTGGAAGATGTCTAAATATCAACCTGATCATCAAATGGACGGAAAAGACACGTATTTTTAGACCCAGTGACAGATAATACGACACAACAGATTGCATCTCTGCTACTAACCAATTCATACACATACATCTTATATCAAGTGATGTCCAGTTTTTAGCCAAATCTTTCAGAGCATTTTTAGCCCTTGCAAATCATTTTCTTTACCTTTTAGAGGAAACCTGAATTTGATCAATTTTTTTTAAAAACCCATGCATTTTGAAATGTAGTAAACAGCAGGCCAAAATAAATAAAATTTCAGATAATGGCATCACTCATGAATATATTATATTAACAGTAGTTCAGTTTCTCATCTCAGATATACTGGTAGGCCTAAATTACTCAGAACCTGTACACTGACTATTGCGAATTGAGAACTTATTTTTACGATTCAACATTCTACTTTTAACAAATGTCCCTTGACATGATTTAAGGATCACCAACAAAGTTTTATAACACTAGTCGGTTTAGCCATTTAGGTAGCCATAGTTTGCAAATTTACTGTCTTTAGATCATTTTGTAACACTTGTGTCCTTCAGCCACTCACAAACTGGGAGTAAAACCCATTAACAACCTATTAAAAGAATCTATTTCTGATGTACAATCTGTCCTGAAATCCTGTGGTGTCCCTCACAATTCTACAGGAGTCCCTTGATAATATGCAAGTGTTCCTGTCCAAATGCTATATGGAGAACAACAGTGTTTGTTGCAATTATACCTGAAGTAGGTCCAGGCACAAACACATTGCTACAGTAGAGTTGCCAGAAACATATTACAAAAAACATAAGGAACAGAGAAAGAATTTCAGAGGTTTCAAGCCTGATTCATACTAAACACAAAACTACATGAGGATGAAGTACACACTATAACATCCCAGAATACCTCTGATCCATTTTTGGCTAGTTTAAGGTGAATAGGTGGTATTGGGAAGATGCAATCAACACCTCTTCGTGGCAGGAAGCGTTTTACTGCAATTTTCACCTGTTAATTTTACTCTTCTATTACCAATTATGTCTACTAGTTTTAAAAGGTGGTTTTTCAATTATGAAAGTATCAAAATGAAGGCTCAGCAATTTAAAAACATACCCTTCAGAAGGCAGGAATAAGTCTTTATTGTTTCAGGATTTCTCTTCTGTGTCACTAATATGTTTTGTGCCACAATTTGTTTTAACAAAGAAAGTTTTAACCATCTGTGACAGCAAACAAAGACAAAAGCAGTGGGAGTGGAATGTACCCAGTTGCCGTGCCCACAGGCCTGGGATGAAAGGCAAAACAAAGTGAAGTTAGTTTGCTACTTTAAGAGGAACACAATTCCCAAATGTAATGCAGATCTGAATACAGGAAGACTAGGGAACTTGAAGCAAAGGATAATTAACAAAACACTAATAGGCACACTGCCAGAAAGAGACCAGGCTGCAGCCATTGTACCTATATCTTGTTTCCATTTGACTTTCAACAGACCTGATCAATCGCTGGCTAAAGAGACTTCATCTCTGTCTGAAATTTTACCACTTGATAAAATTAAAAAATACTCTTTACTTCCATTTTTCTTACCATATTTTTTTCTGTAAAATTCCCTCCCACAGAGTTCAGAAAGGCCATTTCATATACATATTTTAAAACAGATGGGGGACCTGCAGAAAGGGGTTATCTTTATATACATGGTAAACAAATCCAATAATTGATAATAATAAAACCCGATTGTTCTTTAATCTGAAAATTACAATTTTCTGCTGTTTACTCACTCAAAACAGAATCAGAAGCATTTGTGGAGTATTTCTGTAACTGAATAATCCAGCTTTAACACTGTTTCCCAACAATCCCATGAAACAGAACAAAACTGGAATGCAGTATGATAAAAATATGAACACTAAAATATAGATAAGGGCCATCTGATTAACTAATGCTTCAGATGAACTTTAAACTAACTTAAACTAAGCTAACTAAATATTTCAGACAAACTAGATTAAATAACGGCTCATGGAAAAGTCCTGTGTGCAATTTAGGTTCACAAATATTTAGATATTCACACAAAGATATGTGGACTTCCACAGCAGTTAAATGCTCTCATGGAAAGATGTGCCCATGAATACATGGCTAAGATCTTTATTGCTTAAGATTCCAGCGGCTCAATTTACTTATTCTTCACTATGGAGATTCCCTAAAACAACCAAACAAAGTATTGGAAAGGATGAAAGACACTGAGTATGTAACAAAACACCCCTTTCAATTTACTGATTTCAGCTAATTTGAAGAGGGAAAGGAAGAAATGTAAGGAATTTTACGAAGTGTAATTATAAGTGGCTTTTTTTTTTCTGAATCCAAAGGCTTTTTATGTTCCTAGGGAGGCCCTCTGAGAAACATTCCATTGTTACAAGAAGTGGTGCCTCAGTGAAGAAAGATTATACCAAAGGCTTTAAAGTGTATGCTTATACAATCTACTTTAAGGATTTTAATCACCGTCTATCAACCCTGATCTTTAATCCAAGTATTTCAGAGCTCTGCAGGTTCTGGAACTAAGACTACAAGAAAAGAAATTACATGGCTGTAGATAAAACCCAAACATAGCAAGCAGCACAAGAATTTACTCAACTTTTGGTTTTCACACATTCTTCTTAGGCAGTCCTATCCAGACTAGATACATATTTGTGCCTTTGGTTTGCCTCTGCTCTGTATGATCCAGAAGGATGCACTAACTTTTGAAAAATTAAATGTATAGTGTTGGCTATTAAATCAAACGTAGAGATACCTAGCCCATATAAAGTGGATATTGTTGCTGCCTGAGCCACTACACAGAAGTGGTTTGAGACTTCATTTCACTCCTTCAGGCTGAGATGTTGCTGGAGTCAGATCACTTTATATGCATGTTCTCAGAGTGAAATGCTTCAAATAAACCAGGTAGACAGAGACAGAATACTGGGTAAATGTTAAAAACTTCCTATGTGGATTTCAACATAGGTATGCTAAAGTCTGAATCTTTTGGAAGATTCCCAAAATATGGGAAGATAAGCACTCTCTGTGATGTGACACTGGTTAACTCCGGAATCCAAAGATGCCCTTGATATATCCTGTAAGACCACTCTTTGTCTTCTGCTCCACTTTGTCTTCTAGGGGTGGAAGAGTGACATGATTGAGAGCCAGGTCAAAGAACAAAGGCTTGCATGGTATTGGTTGGAATTCTGGAGGGAAATGCACCAAACTAGCTTGCTTGCTGACAAGGGAAGGATCCAAACAGAAAGTCTCAAACCGTTCAGAAAGTGGCTTGATATGGAAAGGAAACAAGAACAATGATTAGTTTAGCTGAAATAAAATTTGCTACGTAATATAGTTTAATGTTAGATAGAATGATACATGGTTAGCAGAAATCTGAACAGAAACTTCAGTTCCCATCAGCTCCCATTTCACAGGCAATATGTTTAGAATATTTGAAACAAACAAACAAACAAACAAAAAACCTTTCAAGAGTCTGTGCATGCAGAGAAAACTCATAATCTCAAAAACACCCAAATACAGATGGCATAGTGTTAAGTCAGCGTTAAGACTTCCTGGTGAAAAAAGATATTTCATCTTCAAAGAGCATTTCAGGTGTAAGGTATCCTCCCTGAAATTATCTTTCTTATCTGTGCACAGATATAAACCCCCTATCAGCCTGAATGTGCCCAATCTTGTCTTATTTCAGAAGCAAAGCAGAGTTGGATCTGGATAGTGCTCAGAATCGGCACCACCAGAGATCTCCCTAGTACGTCTTGAGAAGAATCTTGTCAGAAAACCTGGAGGACTGTTGCTAGTCAAAACTGGCAGCTGTGCAATAAGTGGATCAATGATCTGACTGAGCATAAAACCACTTCCTCTGTTCCTCATGATGCTAATGCTTAGACTACCAGCTAATCCTCTAAATTTCACTTTTAAAATGTCTGCATGTCTCATGGTTATGATGTTCAGATTTAAAAGTGAGAGAGTGAACATATAAATAGGAGGAATTCTGGAGAGAGACTGTTTGTAAACCACAGCTGTGTGACTGAACATTTGTTTAGTATACACAAATAAAAAGGTATGTTCATAGTCTCTACATTGAAAAGAAATTGTGTCTAAATTGAGAAGAAATAGTCCGTAAGTTGAGAAGAAATCAGACTTTTCTGTTGATCATTTTAAAGTTATGTATTTTCTGTTTGGAATTATCAAAACTGACTTACCTTGCCATCTTTGACTTGGGATGGGGACTCAGTCTCATGGCCATCACCTGCGTCTGGGCAAGAGACAACAATACTTTAGGAAAATGGGGCTGCTGGTAAAAAAAACCTACCTTACTAGACATAGACAGACCTAGACAAAGAGAGGTAAGAATGGCTTCCAAAATACACTATGAATAAATTCTGAAATGCATGAAGCATCTTGTATGAAGTGTCAAAGTCAGAGCTTTTTCTCTTTGAAAAAAGAAAGGAGAGGGAGTGGTGGTGATTTTCAATTCCTCCCCATTAGTTTTATTTGTTCTTTCTCTCTCTCTCTGTCTCTCTCTCACTCACACACACACTCACACACGTTTTATATCTGGCTGTCCTTTATGATTTACGTTTATAATGTCAAAAGTGTGGAAAGCATGTACTTTGGAAAGGTAGTTAGTTCAGTTATAAGCCCACAGAATAATTACTGTTACAGCTGATGTCTTAAAAGGAACTGTTTCCTTTCTCATTATTTGAAAGTAACTAAAAAGGTTACTTGTTATGTAAAATAATCATAATGTTTCATCAAGGCACTGGCGTATGGTACAACATACATCTAAGCAGCGAGGGCACACTCTCAGTAACTCTAAAAATAATTAAAACACTTTCCATTACAACACACAAAGAGTGAAGTTATCTCTTGTTTTATTATCATAATGTAACTCATTTTATAAAGGGATTACAAGCAGATATTTAAGGAGAGGTTATCTTAAGAGATGCTATCTTAGAAGAGTTGTATGTAGGGCCAGAAGTGAATAATTCTGGTGGCAGAATGGTAGATGGGGGCTGAAGTGTGACACTACATAAACAGAAAACAAAAGGTTGCAGTAGCAAAAATGGGTCTCATACTGGAAGAAACATGGGATCTAAACTGAACAAATAAAGTAGAACATGAAGTAGCATTTTGGTGAGAATAAAAAAGGGCATCATCTTCTCACTGCTTTAAGGTCTTTGTCACATCCAAGTTGTTATTTGTCCTTGAGGAGGAACTTGGTGAGGGACAAGATACAGAGAGCAAAGGAGTCAACAATCCCATGAAGGAGATTCACTGTATTTTTAAAGAGAACAGAAGACCATCTTAGACCAGTTTTTACTATAGACTCGTTGGATTGTGACAGTAAAATAAGAAAAGTAAATGAAAATATGATTCAGCTGTCAACTTGAGATACTTTCTTTTCATAATGTGACAACAGCCTGATCACTGAAACAGCATGTACCCCTATTATAACCACATGTAAGGGGGAAGGAAGAGCCCTTGACAATATCAGCGAGCCAAGTAACTGTATTAAGTGTGACACACAAGTGTTGTAAAATCTGCCACATGTGGTGCCACTTTGGTATTTATGATGACCACACTTGGAAGAAGAAATGAAGCCCCAACTCACCTAATATGGCAGCGGCTTGCAAGGAGTATTTCTCTGCATTCACTTGGGTGATCAGTTCTTCCACATCAGGCAGCTCCTATATAATACCAGATCAGTATCTATAAAACACATCTTGCAGATACTAAAGTTTTATATTTCTTAGTCAATTTCAACCAGTGGTCAATTTTTCCTTAAAAGGACCAAACACGGTAGGACTAAACACCAAAGAAGAAAAAAATTAAGCAGGTAGAGATTCACTATGGAGTAGCTATCACACTCCCAGCCTGCTACCCCTACAGAGTTGCATATTACCAGTACACTTCCAAAAATACTAGGAAAGTCTCTGCAAACCCACAACTGCAGTTATCCTGCAAAGCTTTTGCTGTAATAAACATCTTTAACATACCACAAGAATCCTTCTTGCTTCTTCTGAACAAAGTATTAGGCCCTTGACAGTTAAGAATATATACATACAGCATTTAGCTAGTTGTCCATTCCCTTTCCACAGTTCTCAGTAACAAAAAGTTTGCCATGTTAGATGGGGTTTCGTACCTTTAAACTGTTCTTGTAAGTTCCGGCCTCGGCCTGGACTTCACTCGCATATTTCAGAACTCGATCATACAAAACAAGGGCTTCACTCCACTTTTTCACCAGAACATATGATTGTGCAATGAAAAAACACCTAGTGGGATGGGAAGACAGGATTGGGGATATTTGTACTGCAGCAAAATCAATCAAAAGCAGAAGTATCAACAGCATAGACAAGCGTAGCCCTCTTGGATACTTTCACAGTAAAAATGAAAAGTGAGGACTGCAAAGGCTATGATTCTATTAGAAGGCTTGCTGGACAACAATGGTATCTCTGTGGATGCCTCCTCCAGTATTGAGATCACTACCTTATTTCTTATTTAGCTTGGAGAAAGGCGGTACATGAGGAAAGTGACTCCAATTTGGAGTTTTCCATTGCTGTGCAAGACATTATTAAAGCCCTCTATGTTCTTTATCTGTTTATATGTTCTGTTCATACCGTTTTTTTAAATTGCTTTTCCATTGCTACTATGAAATCTGCAAAACACTTCAACATCCTGGCAAGCAGACTCCTTTCAGTATTTACACCACAGTTAGTAAAGCAGTACTGGTGTATTTTTTCCTTTCACTCATAGTCCTTTGCACCTGAACCTTTGTATTAAAATATTAACTATGTGGTGGACATTGCTCAGCTTTGTCACAGTTAATCAAAGGACCTGTCTGTTTGAAAATTACCTGTAAGCCTTATATACAAGTGTCTTTATCCCGATTTCCTTTAGGAAGCTTTTGTCTTCTTCTAGGCCAGGAAGCTGTGGCAATTCTGCCAGATTCTTCAGTGAGTGAAATGAGAATTTTTTAAAAAAGAAAAAAAAAATCAGCATCTAAATAGGCTTCTCATTTAGCAGTTTATTAATCAAAGTAGATTCTACTCAACTTAATTTTATATTTTATGACAGTGGGGACCAAGTGAGAGTCAAATGTCTCTTAAGAAAGGAACAATCAGCACAGTACATAACTGAATAAAAGAGCTATCAAAGTTACCAGCACTCTTTTCTTAAAAAAACAAAACAAAACAAAACCCTACAGTTTTCTTACAATGTAACATCTTTCCTACTTGTACTCCAAAGAATAACCTGCAATTATCAGAATTATTCATGTGGCCACTGCAGTAAGTGCTCATACAGAAAAGTGAAGCGATGTGTACATTAAGTTTAGTTCCCATTCACTGAGTGCACCTCTGCACAAAGCCTAAGCCTCAAAAAAACAAAACAAAACAAAAAACTACCGATATTTTGCTGATTTTTCAATAAAGGATTGTGATCTTCTGTGGCCATTAGAATCCCCTTTCAAGTTGATAGCAATTCTGCTTTCTCATTATGACCTCCACATCAGCTTTAGGAGACTGGAACCAAAAAGATGAGTCCTCTTCCACCAATGTTGTTACCTGTAAAATGATGTCATAGAGGCGTATCAAGTCCTGAGGCCGTGGTGTACGCTTGCCATCTTCCTCTGGCTGCTGCTGCTGAAGCAATGCCTTCTGCAAAGCCTTTGCCATGCTCTCATTGCGCTTAATTGCTGTAGACAGCTTGATGTAAGTCAGGTAACTAGAAGACACAATTTAAATGAGCTAATTTTGTTAAAAGTAAATCTACAAAGGAGAACCATAAGCAGTTACTAGACTGGGCACATCAGAGATGGAGACGACCGTCACATTGTTTGCATTTTTTTGTGACTCTATTCACCTGGAACTTAATGAACAGCAAAAAAATTTCTAGCCTCCAGAAGAACTCTTACCTGTGCAAGTATTGGATGTTAGTGACTTTCCCTGAATCCATTTCCAAAGAGTGATCCCGTTGTTTCTGTATAAAGGAAAACAAAGGTGTACTGTATTTATTTATGGAAGGCACATAAAGACACAGATAATCAAACACAGAGGAAATTAAGGTTTATTATCCCAGAAAAAACTTTACAGAACTTGGTATAAGGGATTTTCTTCAATAAGATTTAGTTATGTGGTAATGTACAATACTTTATGCTCACCTGATCTGGTTTCAGTTCTTCACGAACAGCTTGTATTGCATCCCGACACTCACTCAGTAAGGACTCAAACAAGCGTTCTTTAGTTTCTTCCTCTTCTGCCTAAATAAAGAAGTACAGAAACACTTAAATCCCTTGGGCCAGTGCTACTTTCCTCAGCAAGGTCAGAAAGGGGGTAAAAAACCCCCTCATATTAGCAGGTGCAGCTATCAGAAGTATTGTGTAGGATCATGCCACTTGTTGACAAACTGTGGACAGTTATCTCTACGACTAACACAATATTCTGAGGAAAGGCATACTGCTTATGCTCAAATCACTGAATAGAAACAATGTAAACACTTCTTTTGAGTAATGTGTTGAGAATTTTTATCAGGTTAGCTACTTGTTCCTAAACACTATATCACATCAATAGACCAATGAAAATCTAAGTATCATCTGATTAACAACGTAAAGGGATAAAACTGAAAGACAGGATCCTCTTCCTTGAGAGAAAAATGATTATCCCATGACACATGAGTAAAGAGATGCTCTCACAGGACTGGATAAGAACAAGAAGTGTAAAGCACTATCTCCTTTCCTTTCCACAGTACAATGAAGTGCAATCTTTATTCTGATGCTAACACTGCAATCCACTGCTGTCAAGAAAAGTTTCTCTCTTGTAATTACCTACAGTTTTCCCCTCTCCATTTTCCATGGAGCAGGGACTAAAATCCGAGGCATGAAACTTATGAATTTGGGCCTAATCATCTTAGTGAATCTTCTCCCAGTCACACCGATCTTAGGGATTCTTTAGTCTTCCTATAGTGTTGTTGTAGATTGGTTTGATGCATGTGTTTAAAATTCATGATCTGCAGATCCCACAGACAGCTGCACTGCACATCAATTATATAGCATTTTCATTAACTTGAAAAGCCTCTGAAAAACACACTAAATATGAGTATGACAGCTGGTGGATAAATTTGATAACAGCAGCTTTAACTGCTCAGTCTTCAAATGTTAATTTGATTAATTTTAGAAATATGTTCCTTATTCCTCAGGTATGTTTAAAAGAGCTTATATTAGGAGGTTTTTTAAATCTCTGAACCATCTGAGACAGGTGAAACAAGTCTGATAGCATTCTCAAGTACACCCATGGGAGACTTTCAATTGAGAAGTGCAAAGAAAAAACCTAGAATACTGATCAAGTAAAATGTCCAAAAATCTGAACAGAGCTTTTAGAACTGCCAGTGAAAAAGGTGGAAATTTGGATGTTTAGATGAGCTGGTACCCTCTGAAAGTGTCTGGATTACAATTCTCTTCATTCCTGGTCAGCATGGCTGACAACAGGTTGGGGGATGCTGGTTTAGATTATGTAGCATATGTCTTCATATTAAGTAGAGTCACTACCACACAGCTGTATTACAAATCTTCTTCTGTATTTAAACCTTTCTTTCTTCATCTCCCTCCTCCATATAAAAGAGGCTGTGTAACAACTTCAGCCCACAAACTATATGATGTTGATTACAGCAAAAATCACAAAGTGAGAGAAAACAGGGATTTTCTACTTACCTGAGCAATAGCTGCTTCAGTATCTGCCAGCCCCAACAGGAAGATCCTTACTTTGTCTATCTTGACTGGCACAGTTCTTCCCCTCCATTCCACCTCACTCATAGTAGCTGCCTGCTTTGCTCTAGTTTGGGTGATTAATGCCTGTAGAAATTATTTAGAAATGCATCCTTTTATTTTCAACTATGTTCCACTTATTTAATACACAGCCATAATACAACCATAAAATGTGGCAGTTAAGCTTTCAATGATATTGTGATGTTTTTAAGATGTATTCTGTTCTTCCCCTGAAGGCAGATAACAATTAGAACTCAAAATATCTGAAGTACTTCTAAGGACACAGACACAGAAACACACTCTGCAATGGAAGGCAACCAATTCTGACCAGTTTATACTTGGCCATAATATGCTTGCTTAAAAAGATCTAGGTCTGGTTTATCAATCACAGGGCCAGGGATGATGTAAAACGTCTGACACATGATCCACAGCACTAGTACCACACTCTATAGCCTTCTACAGGAACAAGTCATAGTCCAGAAGCTGCTAAGAACAGACTGAGGGCCTTTCCACCCCACACTGTTTTAGTGCTATTATCCCACTTTCAACATCCTGTGGAATTCTGGGGTTTGTCGTTTATTGAAGCCAAAGAGCTCTCTGGCTGAGAATTCTAAAGGTCCTTCTCTAAATGGCAAAACCCAGGATTCCACAGGATGTTGAAAATGGAATAACAGCACTATAACAGCATAGTGAGGAAATGCCCTGAGACAGGCGATGGCTGGAGATGTGATGTCATCAAAAGCTTAAGTTTTTGGGGCTTTAAGAACCAGCAGCTTAAAAAATAACGTACCCTCCTAGCAGTTAAAACAGTACTGGGAAGCTCTGCTTCAGACTACCTTACATTAAGGTAGACTGGCTCTCACAAGCAGCATGGCCTTTTTGACTACAGCTTGAATATTTCAAATTGTTCCATTTCCAAGTGACAGATCTGCTGATTAACCTTTTAAAATGTTGCATTCTGCATTGATTTTATTTTTTTTAAATTCTATAGTCTTCTGCAACACTTCATTTTTCCCCATCATTGTTTTTAACAACATCTAAAATCTTTACAACAAAAATATGTTAATTACAACTACAAAAGAAAAGGCACAAAAAAAGATATCCATAAGGACGACTGTCAAGGCAAAAAGAATAAAACTTTCTAACTTTTCTAAAGAATGACCTGGATCTAATGGGATATGTACATTTATGTGAGCAGAATGGAGAGAGTGACCATCTCCTGGCCTGTTGCAGTCCTCTGTTGACCCTAAAAACCCGCTCCAGAGGAATGGGAAGCCCTCCAAAGATACTGACTCTCTACCAGTTGTGAAACAGGACACATAGTGTTTGATTTGCATGAGTCCAATCTGTAATAATAAAAGGAAATCTGTGCCCATTTTCTGTTTTCCACCTGCCATAATTCCAGTGCTGTGCAGCTTACGACATCTGAAGCCTTGCCTGGTCACTAAGCAGACATGATGGATATAACACTCTGGGCTCCTTTCTCCAGAGGGCCTCTTGTCAGTTTCACATGGTGCTTTCTCTGGAGGAGTCAAACTCTTCTAATCATTAAGAGAGACAAAAGATTCCACTGGCTTGTAAAGGGGCAGGGAGGAGAGTAAAAAGAAAGAAAGTCTGAATGAATAGAAGGGTAGAGTGGGGGGGGGGCAGAGAGTAAACCGAAGGAAAGAGATTGAGTTGGGATGGGAAGTAAGGAGTCTCTGATCCTTAATAATGATAATTATTAAATTTTTCTTGCAGTCTTATGTTGTTGTAGTGCAGCCATTACAGCATTTTTTATTATCGTAATTAGTTTTCTGAGTTTTAAACTTTGAATTGTTGTACTCTGCTTTGGATCTTCTTTAAATGAAAAATGACACAGAAGTCAAACAAATAAGAGATCCCCAGCAGTGCTTCTCCCAAAGCACAAAAAGGTACAATCAGTTACCTCCAGTTTTTCAGCAAGAAGCCCCTCGGTGCCTCCAGTTCTCAGTCTCATCTGCATTAGCTCATTAATTGCAGACTGGTCACCTAAGAAACAAATGACAAGAAGCAATTAGTATATAGTCCAGAGCAACAGTTTGTTCTGTAATGAAAATAGGATGTAAAGCCTCAAGGGAGCTCCTTGACTGTAAACTAAATGTAAGGATATGGGGAGCACAAAATCAGTTTGCATTTCTAAGATCCATGCATATCTGCAAATATGCCATAACAATAAAACAAAAGCTAGAACTGAAACAAAAACATAAGAACAAACTTGCTATTTGCAGCCCACACAGGAGCAAACTGTATACCAAGGATACCTAGGTACTCAAAACACTTTTACAAGCGTTAGTCCTTTGGCCTAAATTATACTTTTTTCTGGGGCACAAATAATTGTTATTGGCAGCGTAAAAGCAGAATGTGGGAGTGAGCTTTCACATTCTTTTCCAGTAACAGCTGCTTGCCTTTCTCATTGCATGGGAAAAGACATGACTATCTGCAGGGGAAGAAAACCCCATGGACAATAAACAAATGCTGGCAGGAATAGGTTTGAGAATGTCTTCAAACAGATACACATGCCATGTGACAATCATAGCCTCTTTCTTAATTAAAAAAATAATTTAAAAAAGAAAGAAAGAAAATTTATCTGTGAAAATCCAATGCTTGGATTTTGTTTCTCTCTCTCTCTTTAAAGATCCTGAAGGCAATGACAGGGAGAAGGTAACAGTGTTAACCATAACAATAGAAAGGAAACATGCGCATAGATTCATTTTCACGACCACTGAATCCCTATCGTATTTGCTTCCTCAGATTTTAGTACTCTCTTATGACAAGCAGGAACTCTTGTTTATATCCACTTCGATTTAAAAAAACAAGCTGGGAAACATTCTGGATTCCAGTGCGTGAAGCATGAAAATGCACCTAATATTCATTACTCTTTATTGTCTTATTTTACAGATTGAACCGTGCAAATATTTCTAACATCCCTTCCATAATTCCCCCGCTCCCCATGGATAACCTACCAATATTATAAGCACAGTAACGAATATTTGGAGAGATCTCCTCTACCCGCTGATTGTATAATATTGCCTGTTCCTCTGTAAAAGCACTAGCCAATTTTTCATATATGGTTCTGTAATAAAAAGATTAAAAACAATATTCAGTATTTTGCAACAGCTTAAGCCATGGTAGTTCTTGTTTTTTCTTTTTTTTTTAAGTAAAGAATTACTGAAGTACAGTTCAGATTTTAGAATTTAAAACCCTTTTAAAAATTAACTACTATAATGATCAGCTGTAGAACAGCAAGCCTTGATTTAAATGTATCAAACAGAATACATTTTCAATTAGGAAAAATGTAATATTCTTAATTGTGTCAGAGTTGGTTTAACAGGTTATTTAAGGATAGGGATAACATGAGGGCTAAACTCACTTGCATTTGTTAAAAGCCTCCATTGCTGCCTTCCATTCTTGGTGCTCAAAGCGGAGCATTCCTGTAAGATAAGCTGTATATGCCTATAAAGAGGGTTGAATGAATGTTAGTTACTGCAACTGTATGGTTTCCATCTATAATTATATGGGAATATAATCAGTATGGAGCATGGGCTTACTGAAAACATTATTCTTTTCTTTAGTCAACTCTCTTACCACAAATTCTTTGAAACACACTACAAAAACATGAATACAGTAGATCTATCACACACAAGCATTCAGAGAATACACGTTATACAAATTAAAAGTTTCTAGTACTTAATAAGTTTTTAGACAGGAGATTTTTCTGTAACCTACTATCTGCCCTTTACCTCTAATACCAGAAGAGGCTCATTTATTCCAGTCTGATTCTGGAATGTAGATCCTACAATAAAGTGTCATAGTGTATCTTCAGCTCCTGGCAGGACAGTAATTTGTTCATGGTTTCAGCCAACCAATTATGTTTTCCTCCAGGAAACTCCAAGCTATAAAGAACTCAAGGAATATATTCAATAACCCATTTCCCCAGTTTGGTTTATTTTCCTTTCTCTCCCCTAATTAGCACTCAACATTCTATGGCTACTAAGAACGTTGTGTCTTCACCAGGCAGTTGTGTTTTGGATAGCTATTTTACCCAGCTACTTTAAAAAAAAAATCTGCAAACCTCAGGGTTCTGCCAAACATGCTGACAATCTCCCTCTAGTTTCTCAGTGGTCCTCTTATGGCTCTAGTCCAGTTATCATACAGATTTCTTTTGTCAGTGGCATGCTTTTGATCCAGCAGCTTTTCCGCTGGCTGAATGCAGAACAGAGTGATCTTTATTATCAGCCTTCAAACTCTGTAGTCTCTTATAACCTCTGAAAGTCTGCTTCACAAGAAACCTAAAGAACAGTGGGAAGATCCTCCCAACTGCAGAATAAAACTCTGTATCTAATGCAGCAATGTTTATCTGAACAGATTAATATGATGACGCCTGGTATTTCTGAAAAACATCTTCGAACATTTGGCACATCACCTTCCTTTGTATGCCCATTAGTATGCACCACAGTCTATCATATAGTGCTGACATATACATGTTACATGTTTTGCTGCAGGTGTTACTATGTACCTTAACTCCTTCAGCCTCAGATAGTGGTTTAACAACCTATGGGTGGACTATTTATTTATTTATTATATGTCTATGCTGCCTTTCTCCCAGAGTGGGACCCAAAGGGTCTTTCAAAAAGTAAAAAACATTCATAAAGTATTTAAACCAATTAAAAAACATTAAAAGACATATGAAATTATAAAAAACTACAATTTTTTAAAATAAAATCTTGATAAATCAAAAGCCCACCTGCTTATGTATTAAAGGCCTGCTTAAGTAAGAATGTTTTTGCCTGCTGGTGAAAGGAGAATAAAGAGGGGCCAGCCTAGCTTCGAGGAAGGGAGTTCCAGACGGTGGGAGCAGCCACTGAGAAGGCTTTTTTTTGTGTCCACACCAGGTGAGCCTACTGCTGCATTTTGAACCTGCTGAAGTTTCCAAACAGTTTCTAAGGCAGCCCCATGTAGAGTGTGTTACAGTAGTCCAACTGAGATGTAACCAAGGCGTGTATCACTGTAGCTAGATCTGATGTCTCAATGAATGGGTGCAGCAAGCACACAAGTGTTAACTGTACAAATGCACTCCTGGCCACTGCTGAAACCTGGGCATCCAAGCTCAGAGGTGAGTCCAGGAGAACACCTGCAAGGCTGAGACTTCAGAAGGAGTGTAACCCCATCTAGCACAGAAGAGTCTCTATTCCATGATCTACCTTTTGACCCACTAGGACACAGCACCTCTGTCTTGTCTGGATTAAGCTCCAATTTGTTTTCCCTCATTCACTCCATTACTGACAGCACACACTGGTTTAGTATCAAGACTGCTTCCTTGGAATCAGATGGAAAGAGAGGTAGAGTTAGGTGTCATCGGCATATTGGTGGCACCTAACCCCAAAACTCTGGATGACCTCTCCTAGCATTTTCATGTAGATATTAAACAGCATGGGGGACCCCTCAAGCCAATGGCCAGGGAATCAAACAGGAGTCCCCCAGCACCAACTTCTAAGTTCATCCCTCCAGGAATGACCGGAATCACTGCATGACACTGCAAGTCCCATCCCAGAGTTGGTCCAGGAGGGTACCATGGTGAATGGTATCAAAAGCTGCTGAGAGGTCTAGCAGAATCAACAGAGACATACTTCCCCTAATTCCCTGTGCAAGTTATCCACCAAGGCAACCAAAGCTGTCTCTGTTCCATAACCAGGCCTGAAGCCAGACCGAAATGATCTAGATAATCCATTTTATGCAGGAACCCTTGAAGCTGGGAGGCCACAACATGTTCCAGAACCTTGCCTGAAAATGGAATATTAGAGACTGGCTGATAATTATTCAGAATGGTGGGATCCAGAAAGCTTTTTTTTTTTAAGTAATGGCCTCACCACAGCCTCTTTTAGGCAGGCTGGGAACTTTCCTTGCTGCAGTGAGGCATTCACCACCCACCCTATCCCAGGGCTTTCCAAACGGTGTGCTGTGACACGTGTGTTGCCTGAAGTATGTAGGTGTGTCACCTACAATCTTGGAAATGTATGTTATTATTTATAAATCATATTTTTAAAAATATATGAAAGGTTTTCATGAGAAAAGTTGTGTCTCCATACATTTTGTTATTACAATTTATGCATGTGTCTGTATCTCTTATAAGGGTTTAGTTTAACCTCTGGTTTGCTAGTAAAACTGAATTACTGTGTTGCGAAATAATGCATGTCTAAAAAGTGTGTCACCAACATGAAAAGTTTGGAAAGCTCTGCCTTACCCACTCAGCCAGTCCCCCTCCAGCTGCTTTCAGAAGCCAGGAAGGGCAAGGATCCAGTATACATGTGGTGGCTCTCACTTCTTCAAGAATCCTGCCCACATTCTCAGGTTGCACAAATTGAAATGAATAATACAGGACAACCAGGCGCCAAGATTACATCCACTGCACCTGTCTCAAGTACAGTATCCAAGTCAGAGAAAATAGGAATGATTTTGTCTGCAAAGTATCTCCAAATTCATCACAGTGGAATCAAGAGAGGTCTTTGTTTTCTTCTTGTGGGCCAAAAGGGAAAAGGACCTGACCATCTGAGACAGCTCTGCTGGACAGCACTGGGCAGATGCAATGGTGGCACAGAAGTATAATTTCTTTGTTGCCACCATTGCCATGGCATAGGCCTTCCAATAGGCTCTAGCCTGTGTTTGGTCGAATTTCCGCCGAGTCTTCTACCTACGTCACTCTAGTCTCTGTCCAATTCATAACCATCAGCAGCTTAACGAACCATGGAGTTTGCTTGGTTCCACTCTGTGGGAGGGGATGCTTAGGGGAAATCATGTCCACTGCCCTGGCCATTTCTTTATTCCAGAGATCAGCTAGGACTTTGACAGGATCACTCACCAAGGCAACAGGAAACTCCCCAAGAGCTATCAGGCATCCATCTCGATCCATAAGCTTCCTGGGGTGGATCATTTTAATTGGTACCCTTATCCCTGCAGAGACTCCAAGTCCCACCAGGCAGTGATCATGACAATGGAACTATAGAAAGTTCCTCCACACTTAGACCACTGTCATCCTGCCTAGAACACAAAACCAGGTCCAGAGTGTGGACTCCAACATGGGTGACACCAGCTGTTACTTGGAACAGGCCTGTGGTTCTCATGGAGGACATCAAGTCCTTCGCTGCTCCTGACAGAGCAGCCTCCGTGTGGATGTTGAAGCCCCCTAGTATAACAAGACAAGGGGAATCCAACACTGCTGTTGAGATCAACTCAACCAGCTCAGGAAAGGAGACTGTTGAGCAGCAGGGTGGGCAGTATACCAACAGAATCCCTATTCTGTCCTGGCCACCTACTTTCAAAAACACATGCTCAAACCCAGCAGATTCTGAAACCTGGCATCTGGTGCAGGAGATGGAATACTGACAGACCACTGAAACTCTGCTTCCTGCCTCCCACCCAGCCTTGCCTCCTGCTGTACAGAGAACCAGGTGGACAAAGGTGGGAGAGATTAACACCTCCACAACGTCATCCAGCTTCATACTAGACCATCCTAACAACTGTCCTACAATTAGCTATTGTCTGTTCTCTTTCCTACTTTTTCAGTGCTGGCCTGATTTATTTTCTGGCTTAGATTACACAGATCACTGTCCTGATTCAATAAATCTTCATTTGCCAGGGCTTAACAAGTCAACTGAAGACATGCTGGACATTCCTGATCTGATCTTCACAAGATGCTTCAATATTATTTACAATTTAAACTTATCTACTCAATGAGCAACGAAAAGTTAGTTTACATTTTCTCTGCCTTTGCTATAAAAGGTTTGAAAATTAGTGGTAACCTGGGCTTCCAGCTTGGTTTTAGCATCCACTCGGTTGCTTTCACACAGTCGCTCCAGTTCCTCAGCATGTTTTACTGCTTTGCGCAGGCGAGACAACAAGTGAAATCGTTTGCGAGGTTCTGTGTTGGCTTCTTGCTTAAGCTGCATAGCATAGCTCCAGGCTCTCTCGGCATCCATGAGAATCAAGAGCAAATATCTACAGTGTCAGATATGAAGCAATGTTGCTATTTCAAAAATGTATACAAGCAAACCTTCCTTCCTTATTTTATTTGAGAATAAGTCCCACGGAGCTAGAATACAGATTTATCTGGTTTAAAGCCCTAACTGAGCATCTTGTCAGAAGACCATATTATGTCCAAACTTTTCAAATTTCCTTTAAAAACTTAATTTGAGATAGCAGCTATGTCCATATCATCTTTCTGTGACACCATAACTCTGGTACTATATCTACAGATCTCGTAAGATATACTGGACCCCCATCTCCATCCTGCTTCTATATAATGCATCCTGACAACAGTTGTTCCAAGTGAGGCATAACTATACAGCACTACGCCTGGAGGGAGATACAATCACCTTAAAAAAGTAGTATGCTAGACCCTCTGTATCTGTAGGTGTTCTGTTCCAGGCCGCCCGAGAATGGCAAAAAATGTGAATGTGCACGTCCCATTAAATGGCAGCGATGTGCATGCATCTGCTTCAGCACATTCACATCACCGCCGTTTTAGGTATAGTAAGCAATGCTCAGCAACTGCTGGAATTTGCAGATGTGGAGGCCACACATGGAGGGTCCACTGTTCTAAGCAAGTTGGCTGCAATGGCTGTTTTGAATTGTGCCATGCATCCTCAACTTGCTAGTTCCCACACTGCTCTTTAGTATCAGCACATGGACAGACAGTTTCCATGCAGCTTTTGTATCACCTCAGGCATTTGAAATCAGGTCATCTGACGCTCAGAAACCATTAACTGAAATGAGACACTGCTGTTTTCACTTTCAATCCACAAACAAATTAGCGTAATCTTCTAGCAGAAGGAATACACATCTTTTAAAGACGGCAAAAATCTGAAGCAAAACATTTTTATCATATTTGTCAGGGCTGCCCATGGCCACTTTGCTGACTAAAGCACAAATTAATCTCTTTTCTCCAATCTGCCTATGGCACAAACATAACTCTCCTAACTGTTCTCCAGCTGAAAAATGCCACTCACAAGGAATGTAGAATGGCACTTCCCAGCAGGTTGCACTTGTATTCAGGAACAGTTTGTACAGAAAAGAAGCACTGACTACTAGTTAGTGATGATTTAAGTAAGGGCTGACAAAGACTGCCCCCATTCATGGACAGGTTACTGGAAACCTCCTGCTCTTCTCTTCACGTCTAAACTTAAGAGATCAGGAGGAGGATTTTGCTCAAGGAAAAACCATAGTAAGGCAGGAAGGCACAGGTTTCTTTTTAGCTGTGTAATTGCCAGCTACTGCAATCACTTAAAAGGCACAGAAGCAACAAAGCAAAAAAGGTGGCAAAATCTCAAAATTTGTACGGAAAAGGCTTACAAAATGCAAATCAAGCAGCAGAGCACAAAATGCATTTTGGAAAAAAACTTCATGGAAAGCACAGTTTCCTATTAAAGCAGCAAGAAAACCCTTCTTATGTCCCTATTTTTCCACACATGCTGGGCATGTTAGCATGTTATCAGGACTTCATATATTTTTCAGTAATAATTGAAGCTTTTTGTTCATTTACTATCCCATGTTTGGTGGTTTTCTTCTACATGTGTAATTACCTTGAGCTCCCATGAAGCACAGAGGCAAAGTGTATGCACTTCCTCTTTCTGTTACAAGTTGGACATGATAGGGAAAAGCAGGCTGACTTTCTCTGCTTCTCTACCAACATAAAATCTAGGGCCAGAGCTCCTGTCTAATACAGGTGAAAGACCACATGCCCCCTCCCACTTCCCCAAATCCAGCCTAAAGCAGGAAACAGAAGTTTTAGGCCATTTCCACACTACACTGTTATAGTGCTATTACTCCACTTTCAACATCCTGTGGAATTCTGGGTTTGTAGTTTATTGAGGCCAAAGATGCCCCTCTCTAAGCTGCAATTCCCAGCATTCCACAGGATGCTGAAAATGGAATAATAGCACCATAACAGTGTAGTGTGGAAATGGCCTTAGTTCTGCACTTCTGTTGGCAAGTACAGAGCCAAATAAATCCCAGGGTTCATCTGAATCCGGAGAATATGGAAGGGGACAATTTATTCCTTCTCCTCTGTACCTACAGCATTCACAAGAAGTCTCTGGCTCACCTCATTCACTACAGCCTGCCTAACCCCTTATCAGGGCAAAGAGAGGAACATGCAAGATTGCCAGATCCTGGATTTAACTGTGCATGTTTGGACTAATCAGCTGTGTGCAATACATTCAGAACAGTTACTGAATATCCAAGTACCTGTTGTCAGATAACAGCTCTTCTGTTACTTTCTTCCCTGTAAATTTGTGCCTATTTCCCATCTTGAAATTAAGGGTTTTTCTGAGTCTTCTTAGTCGGCGGGAGCAATAACCCCTGGAGGTCAAAGTAAATTAAAAACTGTTAGTTGTAACCTAGACTTGCTTTCTGTTCTATTTCTGTCTGAATCTAAACTTGCCTTCTGTTGTATTTTTCCCTCTGTCTAACCTAAACAGAGAGAAAATTTCCCCTATGTAGAATACATCCATGCTACATAAAATGTGACAAATTCAGAACTATATTTGAAGAATTAGAGGATTACACTAAGTATTAGAAGTGGCTATAGATGAAAACATGAAAAAGTTGGATCTATTAAATATAAAGCTGGCTGTGTCATCAATTCTTTAAGGGGAAAAAGAAACCATACAAGAAGTGATAACTATATCTTGCCAACCAGTAAGTTTATAGTTCTGAGTGGAACCATGTTAAAAACAAACAAACAAACAAACACACACACACAGAGGAAATATGTATCTGCTCCACACCCAGATTGAAAGTTTACAGACTTATGGAAAAGCACAAGATCAATGCAACCCACACTGTGGATTCTTCAGTTTATACTTCACTACACAGATGGCTTGAGGAAATGTCCTCTGTTTTGAATTGTGTGCTTCACAATGCTGGACCAGTGGTGCTGCAGGTACTGAGTTTCCAAAATAACATTTAGTGACAAATAACAGTTCTTTTATTTTCCTCCACAGAGTGTCAGAGGGCCTTCATTATTTAGCGTCATAGTCTGCCCTAACACACAGTTCTAAACAATCTGCTTTCTAGTCATTTGTATACTCTTTAACATTGTAAAAAAGCTTACATCATTTGTATGCCCCTGAATATTGCAAAAAAAAAAAAAAAGCTTACACCTGTAAGTGCATTCTTAGGAACATAGGAAACTAACCACTCAAGCATAAGAACTCAAGTATATAGGAAAGGTTCTTACAAACCAATCAGATACAATGGTTTAGATTCAAAGTTTCTTTGGTTTGTGCATTTTTTCTCTAAAGCTACATCTTTTCTGACAGCTGAAAGGAGAAATGTTATTTACTCCCACTTATATTAACAAAGGCAAAGGCATCCTGTTGCCACAAAATATGACCCATTCATGAATCTTTCCACACTAACCTGTATCTCTGAAAATCGCCATGCCGTAACCCATGTTGTTGTTGCGATTCTTTAACAATCTGTAGGACTGAAGGGCTCGTTATGGAAACTTTAGCCAGTACACTAGAGATGTGCGTTACAGTTAATTTTTTTAAAAAAATCACATGCACTAAGCTTTCTATTATTTTACCACACTTCAGCTCAAGCTAAGGTCAAAGGACAGTTCACAAAACTTTCTGAACGTGGTTAAACCAAAGCAAACTGAATAGCAGAAGGTGGCCCAGCATACATATTGTGAAAACCTGACACACTTATTGCTTACTTGTCCTTGGAAGAAAAACAAGTCTCAATTGCATTAACTGGATCATAACAGCTGATATTTAACAGCAGTTAAGAGTAACTGTATGATATATTGACACTACGCTGCTTGTTTCTAGACCAGAAAATATTAAGGAAAATAAGTTTTGCAAACCCCCACAGTATTCAGCATTCAGCCAGACCAACTACTTCTACCAATGTTAGTTTGAAAATCATTGCCTAAAGTAGGCTACCTGATATAGAGGACGAACAATTACTGTTTTTCAATGTTCTAGGGACTGGCACTAAATCTGTGCCCACTGGGTACAACAGTTCCTTTCCTGGAAATCTGCCAAGGATCTGCCAGCAAACAGGTCAGGGACTGGCACTGGTCTAGGGACCACCACTTTCAGTAGCGCTGGTCTAAAGGATAAATCATGTTATGGAGAAATCAGTGGCTCCTGGACGGTCATCGAGGGTTTCTTGATGAAAAGACCGATGAAAACGGACCATTCCTCTGAAAGACACTTGTCCCAGTACCACTATTCCTCCCTGGCAATTTGCAGGCATAAAAATGCATTAGACAAGTCCTATGTCCACTATGGATAGGCATGGCTGAATGTGTACTGGAGCAGTACTACTCAAAAGTGGTGGCCCCTGGAGTAGCAACAGTCCACAAGACATCAACTGCTGGTCCCTGGAGTTTCCAGGAAAGAGAGAAACAATTGTAGCCAATGGACACAAACTCTGACACACTGAGGAAAAAAAATGCAAGTTCCCATATCAGAAAGCTTATGAAGCACTGTGTTAGAGAACATGCCTATGAATCCTTTGCCACACACTGTGCTTCTACAGTAGACAAGTCAATCAGAAAGTCAGGATCACTGCTTTAATAGATTAACCCACTTAAACACTTTACTTGTTTTTGAAGTTACTGATACAAAGCTCCTTGGCATTTAGAGACTAACTGTATGCAGTTTTAAAAGCTAAGCCAAAATACTATGATGTAAATAAATTTTATTTATTTATTTTGTACAGAAAGTTAAAGTAAACCTCTTTGCAGGTACCCAAATATAGATTCAAAAGATATGTTGACTATTACTAGGTGAAGTTAAAACACATAGGCCAGGAGTGTTTTACCTGCCAGGCTTTCAGTAATTACATATAAGAATGGAGCAACAATATTTATTATGAAGAAATAAAAACATAAGTTAGTAGGGGCAAGCCCTCTGGAGATGGGGGAGAGAAAGCATTTCACTATTAGGAGAAAATCCTATATAGAGTACCTTCATTTAACCCAAGAACTTGTGGGATGGTGTTCCTTCACTAAACATCAATGACTGCTACATGCTGTTAAGTCTCCACTGTGAAAAGCTTGCAGCATCTTGCAGCAGTCTGGGATAACGATGGGAAATATTTTCTCATTGACTTAAAATTATTTTCAGGAACAGTGTTGAGTTTTCCTACCACACAAAGCTCATACAGGGAAATGTCTGCCTGGAAGTAAATCCCACTGATTTCACTGAGGCATTTTCCTAGCCAAGTACTAGATTACATCTCTGTGTGATTATGCACTGCTTATAATCCTTATAAGCTTGCTAACTATTTAACACTCCCCTTTCTTGTCACTCAATTATCATTCTGCTATTTTGATTTTACATTAGCACAAAGCTATCCGGAGTTTTCCATAACTATACCAACTATTTTAATGCCCTTACTTCCTATGTTCCTGCCCTGCAACCACTATTCCTGCAATTTAGTCACTGTCAGATTGACCAAAATCTCTTCAACTAGTTTTACCTTCTCACTCTCTTCCTATTGCTGCTGAGGGAATTTTTCCTATGAGACCTTTGATTGAAGTGATCCACACTCATCCATCTGACTAAGGAAGCCGAAAATATTTGCAACAGCCAAGTCGTAGTTCTTTTCATCAAGAAATGTAAAAGCACTAGCAAAAGAGCAGTTCGGGTGGCATTTCTTTCCATGGTACACCATTCTTTCATTGTATTGATAATCTATTTCTCAGCACAACCCAATGAAAGGAGTGTTACCACTCAAAGAAGGGAGTATTTCGATAACTGTCTATCAGATATACAGACTAGACCAGCGGTTCTTAACCTGGGATCTGGGGACCCCTGGGGGTCCCTGGAACCTTCACAGGGGGTCTGCAAAACCCTGCTGGACACCACCACCAGCAGCAGAGACATGGTATCAGGGTGATGGTGTGGGTGCTGAAACAAATGTGGGATCGGTTTGGGCACATGCCTGTCACTGTGTCCCTTCTGTCAGGGACGCAGCAGCAGGAGGTGTGGGCTCTCAGGGACATGTCAGCAGGTGTGTACACACTCAAATTGCTATTTGCAAATGAGGGAGGAGTTTCAGTGTCCATGCACACACCCTACTGCCACATCCCTGACAAAAGGGATATGGCAGCAGGTGTGTGCATGTGGCCAAACTTCTCCCTCATTTGCAAACGAGGGAGCAGTTTGGACATGCATACACACACCCTGCTGCCACATCCCTGATCCTTGCACACATGCAATACATCTCCTTTTGCTATGTAGTTGATGAAAAGGAGATGGTGGCAAGATGCGTGCGCACTCAAATGACTCCGAGGGAACAGTTTCAGCACCTACACACACACTTTTGCTGCCACATCTCTGATGAAAGGGACATGGTAGTAGGCATGCACGTGTGTCCAAACTACAACTCTGGAGACCTTGGCCACAGAAACCGCTTCTGGGTGACCTCAGGCAAGTCACATTCTCTCACCCTCAGACAAAGGCAAAAACAACAAATCTTGCAAAGAAAACCCCCATGACAGGTTTGCTTAGGGCTGCTATAAGTCAGTTTTCAAAGGGGAGAGAAATGGTGGCTAGAAAGAACCTGCCCCTGTCAGCAGCAGTTTGTTGTTGCGTGCCTTCAAGTCACTTCTGACTTATGGTAACCCTAAGGTGAACCTATCACAGGCCTTTTGGCAAGATTTGTTCCGGGCGCGGTGTGTGTGTGCCTTTGACAGAATATGACTTATCTAAGGTCACCCAGTGTCTGAGCAAGGATTTTAATCCTAGTCTCCAAAAACCTTCAAAAAATTAAATATTTGAGTATTTAAATACATATTTGAATATTTAAATCTAAATTTAAATATTTAAATCTTGAGTCAAGTCTCTGGAGTTCTCAGCAACAAACTATATTTATAAGGGGTTTTCAGTAAAGAAAAGGTTAAGAACCATTGGACTAGACTACAATTGAACTATTTCTTTTTCCTCCATGAAAGAATACACATGAAAGTCACTTTGGAACTACAAAGGCTGCTTCCCCTCTTCCCCATTAAGGTCTGTAAGCAAGAGATCTCACTTCTTGCTTGAAGAGCTTCCCTATAAACCTCCCTTTGAAGCATTATTCTGTTTTCCTATACAGACATGTCTGCAACCTTTTTTACCTAGTTTACCTTGGTCCAAATCCACAAGAGAGCTTCCAACACTGGACTGTCTGAAAATCTGGCCATAGGTGGAGGGGGGGGGACTTTACACGAGCAGGTCACTTTTTTTTCAGTATCACAAAAACCTGATACTGTATGAAGTTGCTATCTTAAAGAAGCAAACGAAAAGAAACACGGAAAGGCTTACAGGATCTGACTGAAGCTACAGGGTCAGGGGCGTCTCACCCCCGTGCATTCTGAGGCACCTACAAGTGAAACGTCCCTTATGCCCCAACTTCAACCACCGCCGTATCTTCCCTCTCCCTTCTGCGGGAAGTCAGGGAAAGTCCTGTCCCCCGCCAGCCGAAAACACGTGGAACGGGAAAAGGGGTACGGGAAGCCCGGGTGTGGGTGGGGAGCGCCCCTAGGCCCACGGGCAGCGTGGGCGACGCGGGCGCTGCGCTGGAGTGACACGTCCCCACTAACACCCTCAGCCCCGTCGCGCTGGCAGGATACTCTCCAGGCCCAGGCTATCCCCGAGGTCACCCGACTTGGGCTTTTCATTCTCCTTGTTCTCCTCGAGGCCCGTCGCCGAGCCCCCGCCGCCAGCACTGCTGCCGCCACCTCCTGTGGGACCCCGGCCGCCGCCGCTGCCGCCTCCTCCGCCGCCGCCGCCGCCGCCTCCAGCCACCTGCCGCTCCGCCGCCATCTTGCGCCTCTTCCGCTTGCCGCGCCAAGCATCATGGGACGGGAAGGAGGAAGCGCCTGAAGCGCCAGCCGTGGAAGTCATGGCCGCTGAGGCCGACGGGACGGCGGTGGGGGCGGGGGCAGCGGAGGGGCGGGCTTTTGAAAAAGGCGCGCTGGGCCCCAGGAGAGCCTCGAAGCTTCCTCGCAGGTGCCTCGGTGTTTTTTTTTAAGGCTCTGCCGTCCGACACGCGGTCCTTGCCTGTGTATTTATGAAGCAGGAGTGCTTATGGCGAGAATTCTTTAAAGCTGTAGTAATATGGTGTGGGTGTTTACCGGGAACCAAGAAAATAGACTGAGCTCCAGAGTGCCTGCTTCTTACTTCTCACCACACTTTTAAGTTTTAGGGTCTGAAGGTGTGGGGCATCTCTCTGAAACTATAACATTGCAAGACGCCTCGGGTTGAGGGAAAATGCCTCTTTTCTTTCTTTGAAAACGTATTAGAAGTTTCTGTTCCTTTTATATACAGGTATACCTGAGTTAACGAAATAGATGTATTCCTGGGCATTACTACTTCAATAGAAATTTTGGTACTAAAAGCAGGAATAACATGAAGTGCCTTCACCACAAAAGGAAAAGCAGTAACCATGATTCTGTAGACTTTATTCAAAAATAACAAAATGTGCCCATGAAATGAAACAATAAACCTTGCATAAGTAGGCAAAAGCATTTTGAGCCTTCAGGAGACCACTTGAAAGGGCCATTTCCACCCTACACTGTTATAGTGCTGTTATCCCAGTTTCCGCATCCTATGGAATTCTGGGGTTTGTAGTTTCCTGAGGCCAAAGCGCTCTCTGGCTGAGAATTCTAAAGGCCCCTCCCTGCCTAAACTGCAAACCCCAGGATTCCATAGGATGTTGGAAGTGGAATAACAGCAGTATAACAGTGTAGGGCGGAAAGGCTCAAACTTTCTTCCAACCAGGGATGATTTTTTCATTTTTTCACTAGTCTCTGCTTCTCTTATGATTTCCATTTTGGTGGCCAAAAATCTATGCCTTTTTAATATGCTAGGGGGAGCATAATTTTGATTTTAAAATATGATTCAATGTGTCTGAGAGGTCACTTGGATGGGCATGTAGGCAGCAACGGTCGAATGATTGAAAACCAGGTCAGGCCAGTAAAATCCCCAGTCAGGTAGCCCCAGGAGACCTCAAGCTGTGCAAACTCACAGTAAACAAAGGGCCCTCAGCCACTGAGGAGCCAGCTTGAGGGGATTAGCATCTTTTCCCCAAGTTGAGCACTGATAGCAATAAAATCCTATCAGGCAAGGACCATCTACATAAATTCACACCACAACCCAATGCAACTCAAGATCCTGAAACTTTGGCAACACCTTGTGATCTCATCATGCAAAAGGAGTTGCCATTGTGGAGCTTCTTTTCCATTGCAACACCTATTGTTCTCCCCGGGAAAGGATTAGCCCTCCAGGTACCTTTTCCCCTACAAATAGTCCCAGTTTTTGAGAGTTTCTTTGGATCACTCCCGGTCATCCCAGCAGACCGTTTCTCCGTCCGTTGAGTAACCCCCTCAGCCCTTTCTGAGCTGAGCTCCACTTCTTTGCTGTTTTTCCCAGACCAAGGACTTTAGGACAAAGGTGTAGTATTACCCCAGCTACAATCCCTTCAATAGTTCCCCTATCCAGTTTCCTCTCTTTTGCTTCTTAATAGGTCTTGAGTGAGTGTGTGAGTGATTGTGTTGGTGTGTGAGACTTTTATTCAATAAAATCATTTTATTGGACATCTTTGGTTGGTTTTTGGCTTGGCCTGACCCCATAAAAACTGGGTAAAAAGACCCTGCTAGGTTACTCTGCCTCTTGTATTGCCGTTGCTCGTGCTCGGGCTAGTTTCCATTCCCCATCACGTGGGGCACATTGAGGTGTCCCCCAAGGGGACCCCAGAAATCAGGGTAACACTACTTCCAATCTCAAACAGCTTAAACACAATAACCAGTTGCAAAACACTTCAGTCTTCCTGGACATTCCATCTTAGACTTAAGAACAAAGCAACAACAACTACAAACCCTACAAAGACTGGAAAGAGAAACAGCAGAACTGGAATACAGTGGTGGCTCTGTTTCAGGAACCCCCTCAAATTCAGGAAATCACATCTCATTATATTCAATGGTGGCGAAGTGCGTGCAGATGCCTCAATGGATCTGTGCATCTGTTGCTGCCATTTTAGCTATCGGACAACGCTTCATGCATACTGGAAGTCCCACATGCAGAGGTTGCAGGTTAGGAGGGCTCACTGTATATCCACAAACTCCACCAACAATGGGTTGAACAGAGGCAATGGTTTCCTGACACACTACATATATTATAGCATAATATAGCATATTATACTGTACAATATACACTAGTTAACTCAACCTCTCAAGGGTTCTCTTGGACAGTTTATCACATTTCCTTTCTGGTTTCCAGCCAGCATCATGCTCTATTCAAATAACTCTCTCCACCATTCATAGACAACATTATTAAAAACTGTACTTTTCACCTCATCACCACACTCACAAGTTTTGTATTTCTATTGCTATTCACAAATACTGCCAGCTCCTAAAAGTCTGTTCCCAGGCACTTCATTCCATGCATTTGATGATGGAGACTTAAGGCTACAAAAGCTTATGCTACCAACTTCTTTCTCTTAGTCTCAAAGGTGCTACAGGATACCTTTGCATACTCATGTTTGTAGGTTAAATAAGAGAGCAGATACATGCCAAAGCAGCATCAAGATGACATCTTCCAGGACACAAATTTATAAACAAACAGGGAGGTCTATTAATTTCTCCCCCTGTTCTTTCAGGTACTGGTGCATTCTGTATGGTGCAAATTATTAAACAAATTATATTTGTTTTGATTCTGCTATTCAGGCATACCTTGGTTAACAAAGCCTCTGATAGCGAAGATCCTTTTTATCATAGGAAGAGTGGAGAAATTAAAAAATCACTCCTAGATGCATTTTGGAAGTAGCCTTCAAGTGGGCCTCTAGAAGGTTCAAAATGTTTTTGTTTGCCTGAGACTTACCTGACCTGGTTGTTTCATTTCGCATGCGCATATTGTTAGTTCTGACTAAAACGTTTGCTGAAACATATTTAACTGCTTTTCTTTTCTTGTTGTTAGGACCCTCTCTCTATTCTTTCTATATTATTTCTGCTTCTGGTACCAAATTTTACACTGAAGAAGCAATGCCCTGAAACAAATCTGCTTCATTAACTGAGGTATACCTGTAGTGGTTTCTGTTTGTTCTCTTTTTAATGCTTCTGAGATGCACTGCTCAGATCTTTTTATTTTTGTATTTATTTACTTTTTATTTCACCAGGCACTTAATAAATATATCCAGTTCTGTTGAATCTGTATTTAATGGATCCATTTTTATATTTTCTGGCTAAAATTTAAACAGAGAATTTGGCTACTCTTAAAAATCAATGGGATTTAGCTTGCCTATCTTTGCATTGGATGGAAGCATGCATTCTTTTTCTTTTTATTGCATTATTATTATTTTATTGCATTATTATTTTTTATTTTATTATTTATTTCTTTTTATTTTTGTAAATAGAACTATAAACTGTTTTCTAATTCTAGATTAATAGACAATGTATGAATTTGAAATAATCTCAGCAGATATCTTAGTAGTGTTTAATAGAAAACAGGGTATCTGTGCCTTGAGAAACTTGCAGTTGCAAAAGTATATATTGGCATAGAATTTACAAAGAATATTTATTTGAATCATTATTAATATTATTAGCTATTTACCAACACCATCTATATGTGTGGTCTCTTACAATGAACAGATTTAATAGGTTCTTTCTTCAAAGCACTTGCAATCTCAAATGTAGACATAGGAAGCAGCAGAGCAATGTAAAGGCGAAGAAGAGAAGGATAAATAGATGATTAACTTGCAAATATTTTAATTATGGATGTTTACAGACAAAACTCAGGAAAGGTATCTTTGGACTACAACTCCTCCCCATGCTTGCTGTGGGACTCTGGGAGTTGTAATCCAGAAAGTAACTTGTCAAAGCTCTACGTGATAGAGAAGCCTGAGAATGATGGGATTTAGAGTGGCACAGAATAGTATAGAGATCAGTTAACTAGGCCTCTACAGATGTTTCCCCTTTATGGTGACCTTTGAGTTGTTAGTTGGGTTTGAGAGAAATAACATATATTTTAGCTTCTGCACTGGGTATACAGTATTAATAACATGTATTAGAAGCATATATATTAGCTTCTGTAATACACTAAGGCCCTTTCCGCATGTGTGTGGGGGGGAACGGGCGAAAACGCCCAAAAACGGAGCTTACCGGCAGCTGGGTAAGTCCATCGTGACGCGGAGCAGCGTGAGCTCGCTGCTCCGCAGTCCTCCGGTGTCCCAAATGGCAGCTTCTGGTTGGTGGAGGCTCTCCACCAGCCGGAGAAGCTCGCCAGCCGGAAGCCCGCCCCCGGCAGATCTGCAGGCACGCACTTGCGCGCGCCTGCAAATCCGCATCGGAGCCGGGCGACGGAGCGGCACGGGGCTGCGCGCTCCGTGCTTTTTAAAAACCTCGAAAAAGAGGTTTTTAAAAAACACGCGGCGCGGCTAGTTCCGGCCGCTCCTGAGTGGATTCTGGTGTGGAACTACAAAAAGTAGTCCACGCCAGTCCACTCTGCGGTGCAGAAGACCTCTGTGAGAGGTCGCTCTGCACCATTACAGAAGCCCGGTGTGGAAATGGCCTAAGACTAAGAAAACTGCTTTCTAAAATTGGTAACAGAACAAAAGAAGGCCTCTTAGCCTTGGATCTCCAGAGTGAAAACCAGACTGATAAAGCAGTCTGAGAGACAACAAGGCTGTCTGTAAGGAATAAATTGGTTGATAAGGAATACAAGAAAGAAGGCTGGGATTGTTCAGGGGTAGGGGCGGTTAGAAACTGTTAGGATGATTATACCAAGGGGCATTTTGAAACCGCTAATGAGACACCTTGGAGGTAACATGAGAATTAAGGATACACAAGGGAAATGCATGATCAGTATGTGATCATTCATACTGTAAATATGAGGAAGGGGAAATGTAACTTCTTAGGCGAACCTGTAACCTTTGGGGTCCTATCCAATGGGATCCCAGGGGAGGGAAAACCTGCGGCGGGGATAGGGGATAAAACATGAGGCATTCAGTACTAGGATGTGTCCTTCTCTCTGGAGAGTACGCACTTCTGCAGAAACGTACTTTTAATAAACATTAATGCTTCAACCGATCCTGTGCAAAATTGTTTTATGAGTTTTTTCAGCTATTTCTCTCAGGTTGATAAAAGATTTTTTCTTTTTTGAATTTCCCACTGGTGTGTAACTTTTAGGTGCATTATGCTCCAGGGAAACCTTCTCATTGTCGCTAACATGCCCATAGCTAATTAGTTTTAGAGGGTTACTGCAAAGATTTTTTTATTTTTACAAAATTCAATTTTGAAACATGTTTGAAGAAAGTACAGAAGGTGACCACGCAAAGGTAGGGATTTCCAGGAAAGAAGAAACAGAATTGTTTCACGGATTGAGAAACCACTGAATGGCTGAGAGTGGTGGAGCTGGAAGAGTAGTGGTTGTAGGAAAGGATGTTTCCTGTATTCTTCAGCATCCTTCTGCCAGGGGAATAGGAAATACTGGCAAAATAGAAATCCTCATTTCTCCAAACTGATCCAAAGGTTTGGGGGCTTCAGAGGGGAAAAAAAGGCAGTGAAGGTATGTCACATGAAATTGTGTTTAAGCCGTTAGCAATGCTTAGTTATCACAATCATAGTGTTTAAAATGTGTCTGCAACCAGTGATAGAATTTCAGGAAGTGATGAGTCCTTTCAGAATTCTAAGATCACTGGACAGCTGAATACTGTTGATGAGTTATACTGCTTCTTATTTATTCTTATTGCTAACACTCATTATATTTTTCTCCTTTAAAAGCCATATTTTATTAACTGTGTTTCTTTCTGGTAGGTTTTTATCTTAAGCTAAGATTTCAGCAAAATCCTTCTGCCAGTGTATACTTTAACCCCATTTTGGATCCAAATGTTTTTTTTAAAATTCTATTTATTCTTCTCTACATTCTCCCCATCTCTGCTGTTCTGGGCAATCTTGAATTATTTATTCTCATCTTTTAAAAGTGGGTATCTTCATGGAAATCACCTGTACTTCGCAGAGAAGGAACGCAGAAGGCACTGACAGAGTGGTCTCTCCATTTGCAGAAAATGAGCAGGTCTCTCCATTAAATCTCTAAAATCATCCTGACAGGATAGCACATCACATGGTTGCTTCTGTCATGCCACCAGGCAACAACCTGTGCAGCGGAGGGCAGAGTGTCTCCTCACTCCACACAATGAGCTCACCAACAACCTGACTCTGCCCCATTCTGGTGGTCCTTAGGCTCCCACAGTGTCTTCCACATCCTGCCAAAGCAATCTTTCAGCAGTGAGAAGCTCTGCCTCTTCCATACTAAAAGTATTGTGAAAGGATGTGGGAGTGTGCTCTGCCACTCAAGCAACCATAAGAGGGTGAGGAACCTTGTTTCCAGCATGCATGAGGACAAGCCCCTGCTTATCCATTCGGCTTGCCTCAGCCTGTCAGCTCAGGAACCTTCCAGCAGGAAATTAGACTTCTTCAGACAGAAGAAGCTTAATCTGATCCTCATTTTTGAATTGATGTCCTCAGCCCAGTAAAATGCATCTCACATGTAACTTCCACTTTGATTAATATATTTCCCATTTGGATGATTGCATAGATCTCATTTCAAAATGACCATGACATGTCACACACACACACACTAATTCTTTTCTTCTGCCTGGGGAAAATACTCTTTAATATTAATAAGGCATTATTAAACTTGTGCTCTGACTCATTTCTGTTGTATGACTTCTGTAATTTCTATTAAGCTCTCTTAAATCCCTGAGGGATTTTGTTGCTGGTTCTGAAAACCTATTGCTTATTGTAAACCATAATTAAAAAAAAATCAAGAAGCAGTCTGAGGCCATTTCCGCACGAGAGTGTTATAGTGCTATTTTTCCACTTTCAACATCCTATGGAATCCTGGGGTTTGTAGTTTTGGGAGGGGCCTCAGGCCCCTCCCTAAACTGCAAACCCCAGGATTCCATAGGAAGTGCAATAATAGCACTATAACACTCTTGTGCAGAAATGTCCTGACTTACTGCACATCACTCCAGACTTTCGTTGAAGGACAGGAGTGGAAGGTGCTGTGTTCTCTATGTAACTATTCCTTTTCTGATCTGTGTTTCAGAATCCATAAGGAACTCGTATAGATTTTACAAAGTCTTTCACAACTTAAATATACTTCCATGCTAGGTTTAAAGATTAATGAATTGGATAATAACCTTACTCTCACAAAAAAAACCTAGATGGAGAGATAGTGACTTGACCCTAAGCAATTGAGAGAGCCTTATAGACAAACCAGGAATCAGAACCTGCATCTTTCACATTCAGACAATATGTGCAGATACTGTTTGCACTGGCCATTAATGGTTCAATAAAAGTCTGTATGACTTCAGTGTAGGCCAACATTTTCAGCTCCAGAGGTTAGGTGGATTCTTCCTGGCCAAGCTGTTTGTAGGTCAAAACAGTCCCTATAGTTTAATAGTTTGGATCAGTCTTGTTTGCAGGCACCTGGCCTCCATCTCTGGCATCTCCAGGTAGAGCTAGGAAAGTCTCCTGTCTGACACCTTGAAGTGCTGCTGCTGGTTAGAATGGACAATACCAAACCAGACAGATGAACAGTGTGGTTGCTCAAAGGCTTGCTGGGTGAGGAGCAATGGCATGTGTTCCACTCTTGCTTTCATCAGTGCAGTTTTTCCAGCAGGTTTGCTCAGTCTATGCTGCCTGTCCGTTGCAGTGCAAATGCCATTCTTAGGAGAATGGTCAGGAACTGCACCTGGCCAGTAGCACTCCCCAGGATGAAGACGCTTAAGAGGTAGCACTGATCTTGACCAGCGTTTTCAACCTGGAACAGTTAGCAAGAGCCAGATGCATTTTGTGGGAGTCCTTCTGGCTATCCTTAACTATAGATAATCTTTCCTTTCCTTCATTCTGTTGTAAGGATATTGTAGAATATGACTAGCACCAATGGAACACTAACCTCCCATAACATTACCTTCCTTCTCTCCATAGAACAGATAACACAGTGCAGTGATGTTAAGTTAGAAACAGCAAAGTAGCCTCACCACTGCCTAAAGAGAGGCAAGGTCAATCTGAGGATGTGTCTATGTGGGATTTATCCACATTTTTGGTATGCAGCATTGGCATGCAGGAAGAGTGTACCTGCAAAGGGACCATCCTTTATAAGAATGCATGCTTTGCATGCCAAAAGCACCAGTCTTAGCTCCAGGCATTGCCAGTTAAGAGGATCATATCACAGAGTAACCATACAGCAAAGGCCTTTCTCTGAGACCCTGGACATTTACTGCCAATCAATGTATGGACCAACAGTCAGACGTAAGTCAGATCTTTTCTATTTTCAGTGAACATCACTTGGAAAAAGATGTGATGTTCCACAGAGTTTCTTGCAGAACCATCAAACAGCAAAAGGTTCCTTGCGTCTGCTACATAAGTTGGCAGCTGATGAAACTGGTCTGCATGGGTATCATATAGCTTGGAAGTCTTAGGAGAACTGAATGTGCACCAGTCTGTTCACACCATAATACAATATACAGAAATTCCATTTTTCTCTCATCAGGGCATTCTTGTTTACATTGTACTCCTGGCTCTGATATAGGCTTACCTTGTACTCTTGTTTATGTTATATATGCACCATCTGTAGACTATTTTAAGTTGGTCCACATCTCCACATAGTGTGGAGCTCATGCCTAGAGATTCACCAAAAGGAATGAGCAAAATCCTCCACCTGTGATGATGTAGAAGAAGCTTCTCTTTAGAGAAGGCAACTGCTATGTGCAGTGCAGCCATTTCAAGTATTTGACAGACACAGACTCTGTTTTTATAAGTACTCCAAATGTTAACTCTTTTTGTTTACTATTTAATTCAAAAGTGCTGATAAACCATGATAGGAAAAAAAAGGTTAAAAGGTAATAGTTGCATCATTATTTACAGAAAGCATTGCCTTTTCTTTATAGTTAAAAATGTAATATATTGGAAGTTTGGAAAATTTCTACATCATGTACTCCAACCTTTCATAGGCAAAAATAGGGACATGTGGCCAAGCAACATCAGAGTGTGGTCCAGATGGCAAAAATTACTGAGGAAGAACAGACAAGCTAGGAGAGGCTGCAGCAGCTTTCTTTTTGCTGAGCCAACCGAACAACAAGATTCTGGCCTTTCTTCTGCCTCTTGCTGAGTTAATAGAGTCCAAACTACTTTTGCACTTTGAGCTCAGTTTGTAGCAACTGAGGCAAGCTGAGGACAAAGTGGGAAAGTGGGATGAGGAGAGAGAAACAGCAACATTTTAAAAACAGCTGGGAAAATGGGATGACTCAGAGTTAACTGGGATTAGGACAGTTGAAGGGTATGATACATAGTGATAGATACTGCTGCACGCGTCCCTGATTTTGAGATGACCCAGATATTTATTGACTGTATTTACTTGAAAAGGAGCCATGGTCTATTCAGGCAGGTTCTCAGCTATAGCTGCAAAAAGAAAGTTGAACTTGTTCTGCTGCCTTCCCAGGATCCAGCATAGCTCCTTCCTTCTGGCATGCATTGGACTATGAAAGTTTATTAGTCTAGCCTGTTTTTTTTTCCCTGGCCTTGCCTATAAGGCTGTCAAATCTGATCCAGTTTAGATGCCTCTTCTCTTCTCTACTCTGCCTCAGTTGGATGCCTTGCCTGCTTTATCCAGTTTAATGCCTCTTCTCCACTCTTTGTGCCTATATCCTTATAAAACTTAATAGGTATCTCTCCCCACTTACCCTGGCCTCTGGGCTCTAGGCCCATTCCACCGAGGCTCATGCTTCCTGTATTTCTGGTGGCACATGACATGCCCTAGTGCTGATGGTGGTAAGCTTAAGCACTATTTTCCAGTTGCCGCACTAGGGAGAATCTCTTAGGGTTGCCTGAGTAGAAACTGGAGAGGTCTCCTGTCCCTTTAATGGCTGTGTAAGAGAGGGTATTTCAACATACTTTGCTGGTTACCTTCTTGGGTGGCAAACAACACCAGCTGAATTCTCTTCTAAACAGCCATTAAAGAGACTGGAGGCATCTCCAGTTTTCATTGTGGCAGTCCTAAACAAACTGGGACCTAATGTGCAAAATAGTTCATCTTGCGGTATCGTTAGTGATTGCACTTCACCGAACAATTCTTAAGATTACTTGGAAAGTCCAGCATTCTGTCCCCTTCCATGACCCATCATATAAGTCGCCATCCCCTCATGCTATGATATCTTTGATGAAGGAATGCCAGGGCTCATCTAAATGCTCATCTAGTGATAAATCACTAAGGCAGCACTCCTCATTGAAGGGGATAGTCAATCCCTAGGTTTGCAAACAATCTGAACTGTAAGCAGTCAGCATGTATAGCGCATGTATGTGGGGAGGGGGCTGTGTTTCCATAGACACCATCGCTTTTATTTTGACTGTTTGTCTCCCTGGAAACAAGAGGCAGGCTCGAATATATTATTCGTCCCTCATGAATACCATGAGTTAGGCATTTAGAGTACGCTAACCAGTGTGGGCTCAGCATGGGTCAATTAAACTGCCGGGAAGCGCAACTGGCAAGAAGTTTAGTCCCTCAGTCTCACGCTTCTCCGAGAGTGGCTGCCAGTGTTTTCCGTCAGAGAAGAAGGAGCAGCATTCCAGCACTGTGTGAAATAGGAGTCTGCTCGCAGCAAAAAGAAAAGAAGCTCGGAGCTTCAACAGCACATTTTTGGCTTGACAATGGACAGAAATCTTCCATCTGTGACTGGAACCTGGGTTGACTTGAAGGATTACAAACAGGAAAAGTGGCTGCACAGAAGATCTGCTCTGAAGGAAATGATTCTTAGATGAGGAATTATGTTTGGAAGCAAGCTGTACATGAGACAGATTTGTGTGTTCCTTTCCAACTGACCCAGTGTGGTAAAGAACCCTTTCCCCATCTTCTCTTCCTTAACTGAAGCATGCCTCTTGGTTCCAAGATGAACAACAGATCATTGCCCCAGCAAAATTCTTCCGGGAGCAGCGAGAGCAACAGCTGGCAGCCCATGTCGGTCATCATTCCCTTTGTGTATTCGCTGATTTTCCTAGTTGGCACGGTGGGCAACTCTCTGGTGCTGGCAGTGCTGCTAAGGAATGGGCAAGTCAACAACACGACCAACCTCTTCATCCTCAACCTAGGAGTGGCCGATCTATGCTTCATTGTCTTCTGCGTGCCCTTCCAAGCTACCATCTACACTCTGGATGACTGGATCTTTGGACCCCTCATGTGCAAAGCAGTGCATTTTTTCATTTACCTGACCATGTATGCCAGCAGCTTTACCCTCACAACTGTTTCCTTGGACAGGTGAGCAAACCAGGAGAGTGTGGGAGGGGAGGGCATTTGGACCTGAAGCACCCTTGTGTAGTTTCACAAGGTGGCAAATTACACTGCCTCACGTAATCATTTCCTCTCCTCTTGCTGCCCTGCCCTGCCCTGCCTGTAAAACTTTGTTGTGAATAATCCCAAAGACAGAACAAAACTCAATTGAGTGACTCCATTAAAGTGGAGATGTTTTTGCTAGGATTGTCATCATTCTGTTGATATTCATGACAATTAAAATTTAAGATGACAGATTTTTTGAGCCTTATGTCAGGAGAAAGGTAGAATATAAATAAAATAATAAAATAAATTAAAATAAATTTTTTCCTAGACAAAAGAGGGGTGCAGAAATATACCACTGGAAGAGTAATCTAGTCTGAGAGTTTAACATACACCAGAACACTCTGCTTAGCCCTTTCCCAGTAGATCATTCTGTAAAATTCTGACCTAGCGTGTATTTCAGACTAGAGAATGCTGCACTGTAAAAAGATGCACTTAGAAGAAATACTGCCAAGTGACTTAAAGATTTAAAATTACTTTGTGTACAAAAGGTTACAGTTATAAAATCTCAAGACATAGTAAATCACCATCATCACCACTACCATCATCATCAATTTATATAGTGCCATCACAGTACATGGCATTTTCCAAGTAAAAGATCAACAATATAATTCCCCATCCTCAGGCTTAGAATCTAGATTGTTGTTACAGTCTTGAAGTGTAGGCATTGTCAACATCAGAATGCCTATAGCTAAGTCAGTCCCTATAGAATAAGGACCAGGAAAGAGATAAGACAAAAGAAATGTGATATATGGTATAGTGACTAAGAATCTGAACAGTGTGCCCAGAAGTCCTGAGTTCAAGTCTCACCTCAGTCAGGTGGCTTCCAGGCATTTCGTTTGTCTTAGCTGAAGCCCCCCATTGGCAATATGAGAATGTTAACAATACAACTTACCTTGCAGTGTTATTGTAAGGATTATAGAGCTAGTGTTTTGTGAACCATCTGGAATACCTAAAATCCGTTATAGAAATAATGGCAATGGTGCTCTTTTCTTCATCCACGTATCTAGTTGTTTCAAAATCTGGCCACAATAGTATAGTTCCGCAAAAAAAAAAATGACATTATTGGGACAATAAGAATCGCCAAATCTATCAGCATAGAAGAAGAGGAAGTATCTGTTGGATTTATTATCCCTTTCCACACTGCCGTTCTTTCCTTTTGTGTCATGTTTCCCAGCCTGAGCGCAGGGAACTGTTTTCTCCTTCTTTTACTTGTAAAGTGCTGTATATGGTGATGGAGCTATATAAATAAATGATGATGGTGATGAAGATAACGTTAACTATTATCACCTATTAGGTACTACTACTACTATTGGTATTATGTTTTAGTGTGAAGGACTGTGACAAAGAAATGGGTCATCCTGTCAGTTGATTGTCAGTCATGACATGGGGTGGGTGGGTGAGGAAATGCTTATTTTCACCTACATTCAAAGACAGGTGAGAAGGCAGGTCTTCGTTCATACCCTGTAGTGCAGATGGGGATTGCATCACAGCTACCACACCTGGATGTGCATCACAGAAGTGCACCCAGATGGATCTCAGATCTGCACATGCCGTTTCTAATTCAGTAAGGAAACAGATCTGTGGAAACTTACTCTTGCTTGCCACGCTCCCAGGCTGAGACAGATATGTTTGAAAACTGGCAATATTTTTTTAAAAAGCTGTATTATAAGATATTGTTCTACTCTGTGCAGCTTCACACATCAGGTGGAGGGCAAGTACAGATTTGTCTCTCTATATGCCCTCAGCAAGAAGCCTCAAGTAATCTTAGTTGTCCGGCAAGCGTAGCTACATTAAGAATACTTGTACAAATCTGTTGAGGTTAAATATCTATAACTATATATATATTATGTGTCCACGTGTCCACAAAGATTGCAAAGGGCTTCTTGTCCAAAATCCTTGTTTCCTTTGTATTCCACTGTTGCATCTTGTGGTGTTGCTTTTATACTAAACTGTACGCCTGACATATGACAAGCTGAGGTAGGGTCCCAGTGCATGCCTGTCAAATGGATTATATGCATTAGTCAGACACATGTTGAACTGTTAGAATTAGGGGAATACATTACAACGAAGTAGCTGGGCTAGATGCAGTGAGAAGCAGACCAGATGTGACTTAACTCACTGTTGAGCCCCACTCACTTAAGCAAACTTCTGCCCACTGTAAATGCAGAATAGAGAGAGCTTTAGAGTTTTCATAACTAGTTATTTGCAATTAATTCATTTTACCAGTAATGAGGGTATGATTACCTCATGGCTGTAACTTAATGAGTTCCTATAACTGTTACTTGATGAGTTATCATACTGTAACTGTGAGTTAATTGTAACTGCTCCTTACATCTTTTATGAGATAACTGACCTTTAACAGTTTTTGGATTCACTCACAGTCTTAGCCATTTGATCTGCTTTTCTTCTGTGCGCATGGTGGATTGTTCCTGGATCAGAAAAATGTGGTGCAAACAAGTGCTTTTGTGCCAACACTCCCTCCGCGGATTAACATTTGATTCCCTTTTTTCTTGTGATTGTGGAGCTGGAATAGAAGAACGTCTGCAAAACAGTGTTTTCGTATGGCTATATGGGTTACCACCATAATCGTTGCTGTTGCTGCATGCAAAGGGATAGATGGCTGCTCTCAGAATTTGCTGCCCACATTTACTTCTGAGTAATTGAGTCCCTTTTACTTTTGAGTAAATATGCATAAGCTTGAATTTTGTACTGTGTTTCTTCCAACATAGGTTTCCTCCAACAATTATTATTATTATCATTATTGTAATTATCATATTTATTTATATCCTGCCTTTTCCCCAAATTGAGACTCAAGGCTGCTTATAACAGTTAAACCAAATGTAGCTGAAACCCAGAGTCACAGACTACAGCTATTTTGTCAATGCAAAAACATCTTTTCTGTTCAGTGACTTACTTTTCAGTAAGATGCCTTTTCTGTTTAGTGATTTGCTCTTGGCTAAAATGCACAAAGTTGAAAAAAAAACACTTTTAGAAGAAAGTGTAGCTGTTTGACAGTGGAATATGTTGCCTCAGAGTGTGATGGAGTCTGCTTCTTTGGAGTTTTTTAAACTGAGGCTGGGTGGCCATCTGTTGGGAATGCTTTGATGGTATATTTCTGCATGGCAGGGGGCTGGACTCAACGGTCTTTGTGGTCTCTTCCAGCTCCATGATTCTATGACTCTAAGACAAGTGTGTGTGCACGGATGGATGGGTAACTGTCCCATGCACTTTACTAAACGTGTTCTTTGACTAGAATCATAGAATCATAGAAATGTACAGTTGGAAGAGACCACACGGGCCATCCAGTCCAACCCCCTGCCATGCAGGAACACCCTCAAAGCAGTCCCGACAGATGGCCATCCAGCCTCTGCTTAAAAACCTCCAAAGAAGGAGACTCCACCACACTCCGAGGCAGCAGATTCCACTGCCGGACAGCCCTGACTGTCAGGAAGTTCTTCCTGAGGTTCAGGAGGAATCTCCTTTCCTGCAGCTTGAATCCATTGCTCCTTGTCCTGGTCTCTGGAGCAGCAGAAAACAAGCCCTCTCCCTCCTCTACATGGCATCCCTTCAAATATTTAAACACGGCTATCATGTCCCCTCTTAACCTTCTCTTCTGCAGACTAAACATACCCAGCTCTCTAAGTCTATCCTCATAGAGCCTCAGTTCAGTCATCTTGGCTTCTAGGGAGAGTTGAGGCTTGATTTGCTGTAGGACCCCCCCCCCAACTTTTTTGCCCTTTCAGTAGTCCAGGGTATCTGTAGAACTCTTCTCCAGCAGCACATTTCAAAGGAGCTGATTTTCTTCCTTTCAGCCTTCTTCACTGTCCAGCTTTCACAACGAAATACACAGAAATTGGAAATACAATGGCAGGGACAATCCTAACTTCAGTATTCAATCATCTTCCTTTACGCTTCAGGATCTTCTCTGATTCCTTCTTAGCTGCCATTCCAAGTCCTAGTCTCTTTCTGATTTCTTGACTTCAGTCTCCATTCTGATTAATGACTGAGCCAAGGTATGGAAAATCTTGAACTATTTCAATGTTTTCATTGTCTTCCTTAAGGTTATGTAAATCATCTGTGGTCATTATTTTTATTTTCTTAATGTTCAGCTGTAAATTTGCTTTGCACTTTGTACCTTGACTTTCTTCAGTAATCATTCCAAGTCTTTTCTATTTTCTTCTGGCAGTAGAGTGTCATCTGCATATCTTAAATTGTTGATGTTCCTTCTTCCAATTTTAATGCCTCCTTCCTCTGAGTCTAATCCTGCTTTATATACGATACATTCAGCATACACGTTAAACAGATAGGGTGATAAAATGCAACCTTGCCTGACCCCCTTGCCAATTGGAAACCATTTCTTTTCTCCATATTCTGTCCTAACTGTAGCCTCTTGTCCTGCATACAGGTTACACATCAGGAAAATTAAATGTTGTAGCACACCCATTTCTTTAAGAGTGATCCATAATTTCTCATGATTTACACAACTGAAGATTTTGCTATAATCTATGAAGCACAGGCTGATTTTCTTTTGAAATTTTTTTTGGTGTGCTCCATTATCCAACATATGTTTGCAATATGATCCCTAGTGCTTCTTCCTTTCCAGAAGCCAGGTTGAGCATCTAGCAATTCTTGCTCGATATATGGTAGAGGTCTTTCTTGTAGAGTGTTGAGCATTACTTTGCTTGCTTGGGAAATTAATGCAATGGCCCTGTGGTTACTGCAATCCCTAGTGTTGTCATGCCCTGCTTCCAGAGCATGGACTCTGACTCAGAGTCTGAAACAGAAGGCATGCCAGGGCCTCTGTACAACAGGGGACAGTGCCAATAGAGAGTCCTGCCTCTTCAGATGTAGAGGAACACTTACCTCAACTCAGCTTCACAGTGCACAGGCAGCAAAGAGAGAGCCAGTGTCAGTCTCTCAGGATTTATAACCAGTACCAATCAATTAAGTCTCACCTGTGCTAGGCTTTGGGTCTATTTAGCTGGTGTCCTTCCTCTCCAGGAATTGTCAGAGCTTACCTGACCTGCTACCTTTCTGGATGCCTTGACAAATGCTCAGAGTGACCTTGGACACTCCCTTGCGGTGAAACCCTGCTGGACTTTGTTTATGTTGGACTTTATTTATGACTCCTTGCTTACTGCCTGGAAGTAAGTAACAAGCTGGGAGATATTCAGTTTGTTTTGTTTGATTTATCAGCTGTGCCAGGACAGAGATAGGACAGAATAAGTTCTGACCACTCCTGGAGGGGAAGGACACCAGCTAAATAGGTCCTGAGCCTAGTGCAGCTGAGACTTGATTGATTGGTGCTGGTTATAAATCCTGAGAGAGTGACACTGGCTCTCTCTTTGCTGCCTGTGCACTGCGAAACTGAGTCGAGGTAAGTGTTCCTCTATATCTGAAGAGGCAGGACTCTGTTGGATCTGGCACCGTCCCCTGCTCTGTTTCCGGCACTGTAATCTCTCTCTCTATACAGCAGGCCCTGGTATGCCTTCTGTTTCAGCCTCTGGCATACCCTCTGTTTCAGACTCTGAGTCAGAGTTCATGCTCTGGAAGCAGGGCATGACACCACTCCTCCCCCCTCAGGTGTCTCCTTTCTTAGGAATTGGAATATATATTGAACATTTCCAATCTGTGAGCCATTATTTTGCTTTCCATATTTATTGACAGATTTTAGTTAGAACTAGAGTAGATTCTGCCTCTGTAGATTAAAACAGCTGTATTGGTAGGCTATCTGTTCCTGGTGATCTATTTCTCTCAAGTGCTCTGAGTGTAGCTTTCATTTCACTTTCAAAAATTGGCAGTTGGTCTTCATATGGTTCTTCCTTGAATGAACCTGTCAACCTTTCCTCTCTTTTATATAGTTCTTCCATGTATTGCTTCCACTGTATTTTTATTTCTGCTTGGCCGTGTAATGTGTTCCGCTCCTGGTCTTAGAGCATCCCCTTTCTTGGTTTGAATTTCCCTTTGATTTTTTGCGTATTATAGAAGAGGTGTCTTGTTCTTCCTCTTTGCTTGTCATCTTCTATTTCTCTGCATTTGAGAAATTATGCTAGATTATAATAGTATAAAAAGCAATATGCAACGGAACACACATCAGAAGGAAAAAAAAACAAAGTTAATTGGGATACCTTTATGTTTCATACAGATGCTCACTAGCCAAAGCAAATAAGCAAGCAATAATATCATAGGAATATCATGGAATCATAGACTCATAGAGCTAGAAGGGACCACAAGAGCCATTGACTCCAACCCCCTACCATGCAGGAACACACATCAAAATATTCCCAACAGATGGCCATCCAGCCCCTGTTTGAAACCTCCAAAGGAGGAGACTCCACCATACTCTGAGGCAGAGTATTCTACTACTGAACTGCTTTTACCATCAGGAAGTTCTTCCTAATGTTTAGACGGAATCTCTTTTCCTGAGGTTTGAAGCTGTTGCTCTGTGTCCTAGTCTGGGGTGCAGCAGAAATCAAGCTTGCTCCATCCTTCATGTGACATCCCTTCAAATATTTAAACATAGCTATCATGTCGCCTCTTAACCTTCTCTTCTCCAGGCTAAATATACCCAACTCCTTAAGCTGCTTCTCACAGGGCTTGGTTTCCAGGTCTTCTGCCATTTTGGTCATACTCCTCTGGACACATTCCAGCTTGTCAATATCCTTCCTGAACTGTAGTGCCCAGAACTGGACACAGTATTCCAGGTAGAACTGGATTACTTCCCTTGACCCAGACACTATCTTCCTATTAATGCAGCCCAGACTCACATTGGCTTTTTTAGCTGCCACATCACACTGCTGACTCATGCACAGCTTCTGGTCTACTAATACTCCAAGATCCTTTTCACATGTACTGTTGTCAAGCCAGGTGTCACCCGTCTTATATCTGTGCATTTCATTTTTTGTGCCCAAGTATAGAACCTTACACTTCTCCCTGTTGAAATTCATTTTGCTAGTTTTGGACCAGCTCTCTAATCTGTTAAGATCATTTTGAATTCTGATCCTGTCCTCTGGGCTGTTAGCTACTCCTCCTAATTTGGTGTCATCTGCAGATTTAATAAGCATGCCCTTTATTCCCTCATCCAAATAATTGATAAAGGTGTTGAATAGCACTGGGCCCAGGACAGAACCCTGGGGCACCCCCTAGTCACTTCTCTCCAGGATGAAGAGGAGAGTTGGTAAGCACCCTTTGGGTTCAGTTGGTCAACCAGTTACAAATCCAGCTAACAGTAGCACTGTCTAGACCACATTTGACTAGCTTGTTTACAAGAATATCATGGGGGACCTTGTCAAAAGCCTTACTGAAGTCAAGCTATGCTATGTCCACAGCATTCCTTTCATCTACCAAGTTAGTAACTCTGCCAAAAAAAGAAAGATAAGATTAGTCTGGCATGATTTGTGTTTGATAAACCCATGTTGACTTTTAGTGATTATGGAATTCCTTTCTAAGTGCTTAGAAATTGTTTAATGATCTGCTTTAGAATCTTTCCTGGTATTGATGTCAGGCTGACTGGGCAGTAACTCTTTGAGTCCTCTTTTTTTTCCTCTTTTTGAAGATGGGGACAATATTTGCCCTCTTCCAGTCTGTCTCCAGTCTGGTCCTGGAGACCTGAATTCATTTAGAGTAGCCAAGTATTCCTTTACTACCTCTTTACCTATGTTGTGCTGTGTTTCCCCAGCTGCATCATCCGCTCCATTTTCCCCATGTAGACCATTGATATCTTTCTGGGAGAAGAATGAGGCAAAGAATGTCTTCAGTAGTTCTGCCTTTTCTCTATCCCCTGTTAGCATTTCACCATCCTCTCTATACAGAGGCTCTACCATTTCCTTGTTCTATGGACATAACAAAAACATAACAACAACAACAACAACAACCCTCTTCATATTGTTTTTAACCTCTCTAGCAAGCCTGAGCACATTCTGTGCTTTAGCTTTTTTGACTTTCTCTTTGCACTTCCTGGCTATTTGTTTGAATTCCTCTTTGGTGATTTCTCCCTTTTTCCATTTCTTGTACATGTCCCTTTTAAATCTTAGCTCCATTGAAAGTTCTCTAGACATCCATTCCAGATTCTTTAGATACCTCCCATTTTCCTTCTCATTGGAATTGTTTTACATTGTACCTTCAATATCTCACAGTTCAGAAACTCTCATCCATCATGAACTCCCTTCATTTTTAGTATTCCTGACCATGGGATCACTCCTAGTATTTTCCCAGGTTTATTGAAATCAGTTTTTCTTAAAGTCTAGAATGCATGTCTGACTATGCTTGGCTTTCTCTTTCCACTTTATAATAAACTCCAGGAGAACATGGTCACTTCCACCTAAGGATCCTGCCATCTCCAGCCTATTTACCAAGTCATCATTATTGGTTAGGATCTGTTCCTCTTGTTCCCTCTTCCTCCTTCTGAACTATGAAATTGTCTGCAAGAGGAATGAGAAATGTGTTGGACCTGATACTCTTGGCAGAGTTTAACTTCCAACAATATCAGGATAGTTGAAATCTCTCGTTACTACTGTATCTCTCCTTTCTGAATATTTGGTCTTCTGTTCTAGGAAGGCATCATCCAAGTCCTCAGTCTGGCTTGGGGCTCTGTAGTAGAGCCCCACAATGACATCACTGTTGTTTCTGACTCCCGTAATTTTTTACCCAGATGTTCTCAATCTGGCTCTCAGGATTTAAGTCATGGATCTCAATAAAATAATATGTTTGATATATTTATCTGCAATGGAAAAGATTTAATAATGAAAAGGGATTGGCTTTGGATAAACTGAGTGCAATAGGCAATACTATATTTTTCAGATAACCCCTTTCAATTCAAGCCAAAAAACCCAAATGATTCTTATACTGGGTTGTCCCCCATAACAAGGACCTCCTCCTCCTCATCTCCTTAAATATCACCCATGGGCATCTGTACAAAGTGGGCCATGAAAGGCTTCTGGGTAATTTTTATAATACATATTTTATTCTAAAAACTGCATATAGCCTAGGAAATATCTAAACATAATGAACACTGTTATAGTTCTGCTAAGCCAACAGCCTTTAAAAATGTGACATCTGTATTATCTGCTGGAGCCTTGACTTATGCATTCTTTTCAGAGATTATACAATCTGATTTTGGCACAGGATGGGGGGGAAACAGAACAGCAATCCACTCTTTTCAGACACAGATCACCTCAGTACCATTGTAAGCACAGATAATGCAGCAACATGATTGGCATGCAGTCTCACAACAACCACAACTACACCACGGACATTCAGATATGTGAGTTACCAACATCCACAGGGTAGGTAGGCCTAGAAGGACCCATTCCCTGTATGGCAATAACGCAACACCACTCTTCAGCCCTCTTCGGAAAACAGAACGTACAGAAAGAAGGAGCTAATGATCAGAGCTCGGAAAATTACCTTCAAAAAGCAATTGGTTACCAAATTACCGTTATAGTTCCAAGGGAAGAGAAATGTACAGTTATTGCAATAATTTTAAAAGTAACTCTTACTTTTCTTGTTTCTTAAAAAGAACTAAACCAACACTTTTTAGTTACTTGAAAAAAAAAACCTCTCTGAATTCTATGAGCTGCTGGCCTGTGCTGTGCAACATGTTTCCTTTCATCCAGTTCTTTATTGTCACAACGTCCACAACAGAGCATAAGCTAGCAGTATGAGCCAGTATGTGAACTTTGTGTTATTCTCTCTCCATCATTTAGTGAGGCCACACACTATCAATAAATCATGATTATAACCAGGAAGGTAACTAAAAAGCTACAGTTAACACCCCCAAAAAGCACTATTACCCTTCATTACATTATTATAATATGGTAACTTTATTGTATCTTTGTTTTTGAAACAACAACAACAGCAATAATTATATAATGTTACATTTGAGTAACCAATTGTTTTTGGACTCTAAGTAGTGTCAAAAGACGACAGGTTTCACAGTATGCTTCAGGCATGTACAAATAGCTGTAGAATAGCTATGCATATACAAGTCTATGAGCAGTGTTCCATATGATTTCAGGACCCTGATTTTTCTTGGTGCTTGATTATGTAATGCAGTACCTATATAGATATGCTTATGCTTATAGGCACATTGCAGGCATACATTTCAACACATCTATGGCAGAAGGGGGAAACTGGCTTCTGAACATAGGCGTAGACTCATTCATCACATGAGCACTGTCGTTTGAATGGCACTCAAAACATTACACTAGCCTCCCTTACATGAAAACCAAAAAAGCAATAGACAGGAAAACACTCTAAGTGCTCTCACAGGGTTGTACCTGTAAGGCTTCTGCAAAGACAACTGGCTAGGATCTTGCTGATGCATTACAATAGTGTGACTACTCTGGCACAGGCAGAAGTGGCAAGAGGAAAATGCTGCAGGCGTAGCAACCATGAAGGAGAAAGTCACTGGGGCTGTAGGCTGCTCAGAACCAAAAGATTTTGCTTGACTTCCCTTGCTATCACTGTGCATTTCTGGAAAAAGCGCAAGCACTAGCTTAGTGCATTAGCAGGATTCTCTGCTACAGGCAGTGTTGGCAGCAACATACTCTTCCAAAGTTTATCATTATGACAGACTGCAAGTTTGTGTGTGTGTTGTTGGTACGTTTGGGTTCTTTTAGGGCCTCTTTCACCAAATCTTCCCCACCAAAATTTCCACTTCATCTCCCTTCCTTTCCCCATGCAATAGTCCAAACTACTTTAGCAGCCTCTTCATTTATGATGTTAAAGAGCTGAATCATGTGTTACTGGACTCTGCAGTCATTGTAAGCATCTTCCCATTCTCAGGATGAAACTCAGTCAGCTATAATTCCTTCCTTCAAAATATTATGGCTATTACATTTGTCATTGTGATTGTGTTATATTAATTTTGGATTCTCCATGTGTACAGCATTTTCCAGATTCTTTTTTTTTTAAAAAGTGCCTCCGTATTATTTCTTTTTCTTGTTTTTTCTGTTGCCTCCTTAGGTATTTGGCTATCAGGTATCCTCTACATTCCAGAGAACTCAGAACGCCCAAGAATGCCCTCACAGCCATTTGCCTTATCTGGGGTCTTTCTGTAATCTTCTCCGGGCCTTACATCAGTTACTACCAGGAATTTCAGGTAGCCAATGTCACCGTCTGCCATCCCATCTGGAAAATCTCTCAGCGCAAAATTATGGACCTCTGCACATTTGTCTTCAGCTATGTCATTCCTGTGCTGATCCTGAGCCTCACCTACGTGAGGACCATTCGCTACCTCTGGACATCTGTGGATCCTATGAAAGACATGTCTGATTCCAAGAAGGGAAAGCGCAAGGTCACCCGGATGATCATCATTGTGGCTGTTCTCTTCTGTCTTTGCTGGCTGCCCCATCACTTGGTCATCCTCTGCTTTTGGTTTGGCTATTTCCCACTGAATAATTTTACCTATGTACTTAGAGTCCTCTCTCACCTGATTTCCTATGCCAACTCTTGCGTCAATCCCATCGTCTACGCTCTGGTATCCAAGCATTTCCGTAAAGGGTTCAAGAAGATCTTCAGCTGCCTCTTGCACAAAAGAGTGGCTAACAAGGTCCATGTGGCACAGGGGACCCACACAGTCAGTATCTTGGAAGCAGATCTGACAGAAGTCATACATGTCAGTGAGCCCACACACGCCAGAGCCTCCAGGTGCTGCCAGATCCCAATCCAGACATGGGGAGAGGCAGAGAAGCTAAGTCATCAAGAGAAAGTGGCCAACTCTTTCATCACTTTCAATGTGACTTAGCATTGTCCTGTGCCCCTGGGCAGCAGGCTGCTATCAGAGGATGAATTATTTGAGTACAACAATGGTGGTTTGAGCCAGGGAGATGTATATCTAAAATTGTTCATTGCTCCCCAAAGTAGCACATTTACCAGAAGCTAATAAGTTGTGGAAAGTCTACACAACATAGCTGATGACAATACAAGGAGCAAGAAGTAGTGTTATCACAGATAAACAGACAACAGCACTGGAAGGTTGTTTGTTTTGGTCAGTGGTTTCAAACTAAGAGACTAGCCAGCCAAGCAATCCCTGTATTGTGAATTTGGATTCATCAATGCTTTATAGGTGCCCTAAGGGTAGGTCACCAGGTTTGATTTGCACGGTAGCTCTAGGGTTCATGAAATGCATTGAACACAGCATTGAACTAGATTACGCCCAAGGTTCCTTCCAGCTCTTTGATTATATGATCCTAAGACCCAGGCAGGGACCTCCAGATGCTGTTGGATTCCAACTCCTTTCAGCCCCAGCCTGCATGGCTAAAGGTCAGAAATGAAGAGAACTGTATTCCAACAAGACCTGGAGGGCTTCAGAATCCCCACTCTGTTCTTAGATGAAAGATGGTAACTGCATCAGTGAAAGGGACTGACTGCTTGATTATGTTGGGGATTGTGGGACTTGAACCAAGGACCTTAGATGCTGGGACACAGCTGACTGAGTTATCATGGCTGTGCTCAGGCCTCAGTACACAGAAGGGAATAGGAGAATGGTGCATAAACTCCTTCAGGTGCAACCCGTGCAAATTCTGTGTGTGTGTGTGTGTCTGTGTATGTGCATGTGTGTACGTATGTATGAATGACAAGAGGAGCTAGGTATTCTGCTTGCTGAACTTTGGGTTCCACATTCAGCTGCTAGAGTTTACTGTCATAAACTGCTGGCTTAACTTGGCCACCTGAGCTGAAGAACACATTCTCAAGATCTAGATTCATGTCCATCTGCTTATGAAGCCAGTCAAGTTTTGACAGGTGGAGAACAAAGACCCTCAGTCTTATGCTTAGAATCCAAAGAATTACAAGGATTTGTCCATAAAACTTGTTTATAGCGACCATCCTCATTCTCCTAGGTTGCAATCTGTGCACAGTTGCTTGGGAGTAAGCCCAACTGAACTTGGTGGGTCCTATTTCAGATAAAATTTTCTCATAATTGTACTGTTATTGACCCTGGTTTAGGCTTCAGAAGATAGATCTTTCTGTACAGCATTGTGCTCTCTGTTGCTACAACCCAACAGCAGCCAATCAAGCAATGCAGTAATATACTGAATCAGCTTTTTCTTAGTATCAGGTTATTTTCTCTCCAGGACCTACTTTTTCTATAAAGTCCATAGTAGATAAATGATGTTAAAAGTGGCAGAGACTGAAAATATAATGATGAATTGCAAATATTTTCCCCTGCTATATTATAAACTGTTGCAAGTGTGTTTCCTATAATGTGCATAGTCAACTTTATTCATGCTAGCAGCTGAGAAGACATGTAAAGCCATATTTTGATAATATGAAAATTGTAAAAACTAGGACATATGTAAGGCTTTGTGTAAATGACACTGAGTATTTGGTTCACAAGATCTTTGTTATAACCAAACTAGGTTTTTGCGGAAACAATTCCTTCAATGGTATATACCACACAGTGATCTCCTTTTCCTCTCCCTCCACTTCCTCTTCCAATTTTAAGAATGGGAGTTTACTGGAGAGAAAGCCCTGCTTCTAGATATGATTATAGAGAGCTTAGCTCTGAAGGATAGTAGAGCTGGTTGAGGCTTATGATAACAAAACAATGGTTCTATAGACAATAGGATGACTCCTGCTACTTGGGCGATGTTGGGCAACAGGTCACTTTTTGGTAAGGCACGTGAGAACACGGCTGAGTGAATTTTCAGCTCTTACTCCAGAGGAGGGGCAGGAAACTTTGGCAGATACCAGAGAAAGTGGCATGCTCCTGGGAGCCTCCAAAGGCTGCACAGATGGCCAGAGAGAGAGGAAACAAAATTAAGAGTATCCAGAATCCACTTTGGGTGTTGAAAAATAGGTATCTCTAAAATATTTAATTTCACATTTTAATATTTAAAATATTAAATACTTGAAAGTGGGGATGGATGAGTGATCTATTTGAAACGTAAATTTCTGCACCTGGAAGTGTCCAAAAAAGGTGCCTCATGCACATACCTTTTGGGGTCAGAAAACATGATTTGGGGAAATATGGGGTTATACATGGCCCCAGGTTCACATTTTGCTGACACCTGCTTTATGATCTTGGGTACATTGCATGAACAGTAGGTTAAGGTGAATTTTCTGTTGTATTTACCCAGACAAATCTTCTTTTATCTTTTCTATGAATAGGAAGACCAGGCCAGTGGCGGAGCTTGGAGTGTGTGGAGGGGATGGGCGAGCAGGAGGAGGCGGGGCTACAGTGTGAGGGCCGTGGCCACTGTTTGTGTGGGTGTGGCCAGGGTGTGTGTGTGTGGGGGGTGGCTACAGGCCGGGGTGCCCCCAAAACATTACTGCCCCCCCGTCCCTACGCAACTGGGCGAGGCCAAGTTTGCCTTGTGAACCTTTTTCGCTTTCACTAGGATACCATTTGTACAATTTTGAGTATTCATCATACTTTGGACTTAATGGTCAGTGTTCTGTAATTTCTGTTTACTTTTAAGGCTCAGAAATAAAGCCAACTTTCCCTTCAGAAACCCAGGGGTTGTTTCCTCTTTGTGTTTGCATTGTGCTTCACAGTCATCGGAGCTATTTGTTGAACTTTGTCAATAAAAAGCAAAGATTGGTGTATAGATTCTTGTTTCATGTTTTCTCCTTAGGACAAAAATGGAATCATCAAAAGTATTCTGGACTTGGATTGTGCCCTGAACAGGCCATACTGCCAATACTTGAGTGATGGCAGTAGATACAGAGATAATGTATGTTCAGAGCATGTAATACATTCTGCATGTAAGTTTATAACGCCATTCTTATGGATTCTAGGAGTGAAACTCTCCAAAGTACTTTCCCCCAACATTGCTTTTACCATTGAAATTCCACTGAGACCTTTTGGGGCTAGGAGAGGGAGCACAAATTTTTAAACAAGCATGCAATTTCAAAGCACAGTGCACATGGAGGAACATATATCAACAAAAGATCTCACCGATACTCCATAAAATCAGTGTCCCCTTACAGTCCTCACCTCCGTGATCCTAATTCCTAGACTGAGAAGCTCTTGTCTGTCTTCAACGCTAATCTCCTCCATTAAACCTTATTATAGCCAGAACTAGTTGTTCCTGCGTCAAGGTCTGTAATGCTTCCTATCAATAACCTCCATATTTAGTTTAAAAATTCCCCTGGAATGAATCATGCACAATGAGTATATAAACACTTCCACTATATCCCTTCTTATTTATCTCACTGATCCAAACCTCCTTCAGCAGAGAAGGTTGTTTAATAGCCATCTCACCCGTCTTCAGTTCTGTTTTATTCCTCCCTCTTGTTTTCATCCCTTTTAAATACTTTTGCCTGATGGGCAGATATATTGAGCTTCTTAACCTAGAGTTTACCTTCCAGAATACAGAGACAGTCTGGTTCATGGTTTTGACTGCTGACCTTAATTGGTTCCAGACTGAAGGAGGAGTCTAATGAAGGCCATGGTTTCCTATTTTATTTCAGTTTGTTTTTGACGAAAATTTGCCAAAATCCATATCTCACTTCATATTCAGAATTCTAAAATACTGGAGATTTTAAAAATGAGGAGGTTGGGGAAGCCAATCTGACTGATTCCTCCATCTAGCAAGAGGGGTTTGAGAGTGTAACTTTTTAAAAACCTGGGGCCATTTCTGCACTAGGTTGTTATAGCGCGATGATTCCACTTTCAACCGCCTATGGAATCCTGGGGTTTGCAGTTTAGGGAGGGGCCAGCCGGCCCCTCCCTAAACTGCAAACCCCAGGATTCCATAGGCGGTTGAAAGTGGAATCATCGCACTATAACAGCCTAGTGCGGAAATGGTGTGGGTTTCAATCCCTCTACATTCAACCATACTAGTCCTGAACTAGCATTGACACCTATTTTTTTTTCTAAGAGACTCTTCATTTTTAACACCTATCTGGTAGGCTGAAGAGCCAGCATGGTGTAGTGGTCTGACTGTTGTACTATGACTCTGAAGACCAGGGTTCAGTTCCCTACTCAGCCATGGAAACCCACTGGGTGATCTAGAGCACATCCCATCCTTTTAGCCCCAGAAAAACCCACCCCATGACAAGGTCACCTTAGGGTCACCATAAGTCAGAAATGACTTGAAGGCACATGAGAACAGCAACAGTAGGCAGGTACCACATGGTCCTCTTCACGGTCAGAGTAGCTCCACTACTGAATTTTCTAGAGGGAGAGAATTTTGTTTAGCAGGATTCACAAACTGCACAGTTTTTTAGCCTCAAGAAATTGAGGTTTAAGATGCTTTTAATTTTTTTTAAAAAAGTATTGTTATTGTTTTAAACTGTTCTAGACTGATTTTAATGTATGCTGCCCTGATATCCTTGCGTATAGGATGGGACAGAAATATTTTAATAATTAATTAATGCAGTGAGTAAGACTGGCGTGTTTCCCCATCCTTGCTAAGTAGCAGTGACAGCTGGTGGCTTCTATGTTGGTGGAGATGGCAAATCCACTCTGGGATTTAGTCTGAACATGTAAGGAACTATCCAAGATAGTGTTCAGCACCTCAGATGTGCCCTTGACAAGTCTGGAGTAAATCTCTGAGGAGATCCACTACCCAATTGACACAGAAGCTACCAGCTGGTGCTGCTGGGTAGTGTATGTGGGGAGAAAGTGATAGGAGCAGACGAAAACCCTAGGCCCACTCCCATGGTAAAGTAACCAGGGACAGCGTTGTTCATTCATAGTGCAGCAAGAAAGTCATCATAAGGAAGATTCAGTCATAGGCTGACATCCATCTCAGCAACTATACCATCACAATTAACTCTTGTTGCACTACCAAAAATCCCCCCAAAGCTAACTTATAAGCTATGCAGCATCCCAACACAATTATTTCAAGTGTGTGTGAGTAAGAGACAGTGAGTGTGAGTGATTCCAGTGCTCTTCCAGTGAGTTCAGTGCTCTTCCTGTAGTTGTGTGTGCTTTGACAAACAGCTATAGGCACCTGAGGGCTCATGCTGGAGGGGAGGTGGTGTGGCTTAAAAGACAGGTTTTTTTGGGGTGGCATCAGGAGGTTTAGCTATGACATGTAGCTATGTCTTTGTAGTTGCATCTCCCAATGCAGGATCTCTGCTGTGTTCGTTCCTCAGCCTTTCAAGTGTGATTCAGTGTCTACATGACACTGAGTTTCAAAGGCTGAAGGAGGATTTGCTATTTCAAATGGCCTAGAGGTGTTGGAAGGAAGGTGTAACAATCATTTTGTTCCTTGATAAAACCACACACCTTCATCTGACTCATTCAGACTGACTTCCTGTAAGAAAGGCAGATTCAAGATATTGTTGGGAGCACAGAAAAAAAAACATTCAAATTTTAGAAAGAGAAGTAGCAACTACAGGCTGGGCAAAAGCCACAGTATTAAGCATGCTCAATAGACAGATACTAGAAATAGAGGCACATGGAGCTGGATTGTTAGAGGGCAAAGATCCTCGTTCCTTCAGAATACCATTACTCACTTTTTTTTTTTGCAGGAATACTAAGTACTACTTATTCATTCTCTCTCTCTCTCTCTCTCTCTCTCTCTCTCTCTCTCATGCAGGGGCTGGACCAAGTGCCTCGGCACTCTAATGGGGACCAATAAACTGAATCCCACCAAGATAGAAACTTGATACTGGCTGTGTGGGTTGCCATCAAATTCAGTGCCAGAAGGAACGTAAACAAAGAGAGGAGTTGAACTACTGTGACATCAGCCTTCCCTAACCGGCTGTCCTGCTTCAGAACTGCTGGAATACAGTTCTCATCAGGCTATGTCAGTGTGAGCAGTGATACTGGTGTTGGTGAGGCCACCTGGAGGGCACCAGGTTGAGGGAGGAGGTCATGCTAGGCTAGATGGCCTTGGTGTAACCCAGCAAAGGGTATGTCATATTCTCATGCTGTATCTCCAATTAAACAATTTCTTTGTAGCTGCCTTTTTTGTTTGTTTGTTTAGTAGATCAAGGAATTGGTTTTTGCACAACACATTAATTCAGTTGTCAAGGGGATGGAGCTGGAAAATTTGAGTGCACATGAGCAAAATATTCTACCTATCAGTCTGATTTTGCTTTGAAACTTTGATGTGTAATTGGGGCACGCTTTGCCACCATCATTCCTTCTAGTGATGCTGCTGCCCAGAGCTACTTCAGAAGAAGCCCATTTTTCTCTAGTACCATGAAGTGAAAATTCTCACAGCTCCCTCTCATAAGAGCAGGGTCCTTACCAGTAATCTCTCTGTCTTCTCCATCCCTGCTGCTTCATTACAATAAAAATCCAAGGAATGCTATCCCTCCAACCAAGTTTATTTATGTATTATTTGACGCCTATATAACTCACTCTTTAACTGAAAAGCTCCCTGGGGGGCTTACAAATATTTGTAAGGCTTACAGTCTCAATAACATGTTAAGTCTGTTTCAGCACACAGAGGAAACTTGTAGCACTTTTGAGACCAACTGGGAGACAGAAATTTGTAACACAAGCTTTTGTAGATGCAGTCTACTTCACCAGAGGCTTCTCAAAAACTAGACTGAGTCTAAGAAAGGTTATGCTGCAAACTTTTCCCTCTCCCAGTTAGTTCCAAAAGTACTACAAGATTTCTTTGTGATCTCACTAAAAGACAACATACAAGGGAAAAAGGGGTGGGAAGGAAGGAGGCAGAAAAATATAGTGCAGCAACAGCAGCATGGTGGCTACTCTTTTACTCTCTAGCTCAGCCTTTCTCAATCTTTTTATCCTGGAAGAACCCTTGAAATAATTTTCAGGTCTCAGAGATTCCCTGCATAAAAATTATATTATCTACAGCTCATCACCTCCTGATACGATCTCTTGTACAACACTTAGCAACCTCTTGTGGAACCCTGAGGTTCCTGGTCGAGAAACCTGCCCTGGTTGGAAGAACTACTCACTGTTCATTTACATCATGTGACTGAATTCAGGCTTTCATTTTTAACAGTGCTGCACAGAGTGTGCTTTCCTGTGATTCACTGACTGCCATAAGTTGGGAAGGGGGATCAAAAAAGAAAAGAAGGTCCAAATCTCAAACCATTTAGGCTGCTTAAGAAAGGAACAGACAGATGAGAAGCAAGCCCTGAGCTTTACTCATTTGCTGCCCAACCCATGAAATGAAGAGACCACACACCGGGCTCGGGTTGAATTAGGGCAATTTATTAATGTATGCCTAATTAACATAAAGCTAGTAGTGAACTTGACCTTGACCTTGGGCTTGAATTTAAACTTGACCTTGAACTTGAATTTGAACTTATGACCTGAGAAGGGGGGGTCAACAGCATGGGTAGGCTAAGGCAAGGGTCACCTCCAGACCTCTTCCCCAGCCCTCCTTGGGCGAGGTACCGGGCCCCGAAGCCAATCCATGAGGCTGGGTTAAAACTTCGGCCGGCCCTTTTCTGGAAGGCGAGCCCCCAAACTGCAACCCCCTGTCTCATGATGCCACAGTAGGGGCAAGTCCAGGACCCGCGCCAAGGACAGCATTTATCCTGCACCAAAGGGTGCCATAGGTACTCACCAAAACCCTCAGATCCCCCCCCCCCACCAGCTGTGGAGACCTATTTAATACCTAGTTAAGACACCACCCTGTAAAGCCAATTGCCCAATCCCTGGGTTTTTGTCTATGTCCACATTTATGAACCCTATCCTCTACATAGATTCTGCACTTTGAGTTAGCTCCTTTAAAGTTCAGACCAAAACCTGAAGCAGATTCACTGCCCTGTTGGCATGAAAACTAGCACTGCTTTTAGGCGCTATTATTTATTCTTTTTGCTGTTAGAGGGTAATAGCTTCTTGACTGAAGGTAGACAGAGGGCAAGCCAGGTAACTTTGTATGTTGCTCTTCATAAAATGCCAAAGGCACCTAATAATGCTGGAAACCAATAAACTCAATATCAACAGCAATCATGACCCAAAGGCAGAAACAGCAAGTACTATCCAAGTAAACACACAGTAAAAAGTGGAATTACCACAGAGTCAGTCCGACAAAGCAGCATAAAAACCTTTCAAGACAATTTCCTGCTGTTTCGGAGGCCAAATAAATTTGCTGGAAGGCTCAAACATATTTGGGAAGAATTTAAATTGATTTCCTGCAAACTTGTGACCTTTCTAAAACAAAGGAACGTCATTGACAAAAGGCCATCAGCAGGGCAGGCTTCCCTTGGTAAGACATTCTAAGGCAGCAGTGGGCAAAGTTTTTGACCCCAGGGCTATTGTTGTGACCCCCAGGTGTCAGATATATTCCTCCAGAATGCCCCCTAACACACTCTGTGGGGATGGAGGGCATTTCCACCATATCTGGAATCCCCTTGCCCTTCCCAGGGGTCAAAAACAATTTTTGATTATTTTCGAAAAAGTTTTTTTGCCCCCCAAAATACTCCAAAATATCTATTTGGGAAAGTGAGGTGCATTTCCACCACATTTTTCTTGCCCCCGGGCTAATTTAGGCCAAGGAGAGGTCTTTTTTAAAATCCTAAAAAAGATGAGAATGGACTCATACTTCTACAGTCACTGAGGGAAAAAATTGTTTTATTTTGTTTAAGTGTCATATACCGGCTAGCTTAGACCCAGTTCAAGCGATTAGGCTTAGAAGTTACCAAAAGCTTTGCTCAGGAGAACAGAAAACAACAGTACATCTTGCTTATTGCCAAGACTGATGAAGCATTAGGTTTGCAATACTATACAGGCCAGTGGTTATTACCGAAACCCCCCTGTAAGTCTGATTTATTGCCAAGGATCCCAAGTCTTAACTCAAGATTTAAATATTTAAATTTAGATTTAAATATTCAAATATTTGTTTGTTTGTTTATGGCCTCTGCAGACTAGGGGTTCAAATCCCCACTCAAACACTGGGTGACTTTGGGCAAGTCATATTCTCTCAGCCTCAGAGGAAGGCAAAGGCAACCCCCCTGAACAAATCTTGCCAAAAAACAAAACAGAAAAAAAACCCTGTGGTAGGTTCACCTTAGGGTTGCCGTAAGTCTGAAGTAATTTGAAGGCACACAACAAAAAATTGCTGCTGGTAGGGGGAGGTTCTTTATAGCCATAATTTTTATCAATCTCCTCCTTGCTCCTTCAGTCAGTTTCCTGTATCTTTGTAGCTAACTGCTCTCTAAAAGTGTTACAGTTTTAATTTGTTTTGTATATCTTATTTCCTGTATCTACAGACTCCAACTTTCTCTTAAATAAAATCTAATACTATAAAAAAAAACTGACTTATGGTGATCCTAAGGCATATCTATCATGGGGGTTTTCTTAGCAAGATGTGTTGCTGTTGCCTTTCTCTGAGGCTGAGAGAATGTGACTCATCTGAGGTCGCCCAGAGAATTTCCATGGCCAAGTGGAAATTCAAACCCTGGTCTCCAGAGTCATAGTCTGGGCGTGTGCGTATGCTAGCCATTGTGTCCCTTTCATCAGGGACATGGCAGTGGTGGGAGCAGGTGCCAAAACTGCCCCTCGGTTGCAAATGAGAGAGCAGTTTGGGTGTGTGCACATGCCTGTTGCCATGTCCCTCAGCATCCAAGCCCTCTGCTGCTGCAGAGGGACAAGGTGGCAGGTGTGTGTGCATGCCCAAACTGCTCCCTCATTTGCAAACAAGGAGTGGTTTTGGTGCCCATATACACACCCTGCTGCCACATCCCTGTTGCTGCCACTGCTGTTGGTGTCCAGCAGCAGGGCTTTATGGACCCCTTATGGAGGGCTCCATGGACCCCAGCTTAAGAACCATTGATATAAGCCATTACATTTTAAACTGACGTGTGTTAGTATTCCATTGGGTAACTAAGTAAAACAATTCTTTTCCCAGACTCTCATTCTACCTGCCAACTATGTGTGTCTGTTTAGCCTTATCAAAGCTCATTATGGTAAGATTCTCTTGTTCACAGCTCACTGTTTCTCCCTCAATCCCATCTTTCCCTCACAGCACAATAAAACCTATTTTTAAACATCAAAGCATGGCAGCAAAGCAGAGAACAAAGCCAGCCTGCTAGAGAGCAGGTACAGCCCACCAATGTGTCCTGGGGGCTAACGTGGTCCCCTACATAACCACAGTCGACCACCCCCAAAGCTAGAGCCTAGGCATGGATTCAGTAAAGTGCCTGTTGGGGGCATCATACCCCACCCCCAGCTGTCCCAGTGTGGAAGAGACAGTCCTAATTATCCTCTATCACTTTTTCATGGGCTTTTTAAATTTTCCAGTTCTACTTCGTCTTCCCGCTTTCATCCTTTATTCTCAGTGTATGGCCTTTGCTGCAAATGGAGTTCAAAGCAGTTTGCTCTCAATTAACTCAGCAGTGAGGGGAAGGGGATGGAATCTGTTTCTTCTCTGTAGACTCAGCAAAAGCAAACTGCTGCAACCTCTCCTAGCTTCTGTGATCTCATTAACAACTTTTGCCATCTTGACCACACTCTGAGGCTGCTTTGGCACACTTGTCCCAGTTTTCATCTGTGAAATGCTGGAGGGTATGCGGGACATTCAGGAGACTCAAGGAGTAACTTTCAACAAAAATGGCAGATGAGGTGGTCCAGCCTTTTCAATTGGACATCCTAGGGATAAAGCAAAAGCCAATGAAGATGCATCATGGGCCCTTTCTGCACCATACCTCATTAACGCCTTCTTCTGTTACAATCTCAGGATTGCAATTTGCACAATGGTAGTAGGCTAGAAACACTCTCTTTTGCACCCTTCTACTTTAAGCAGATGAGTAACAGCATTGACACTGGTGTACCTTCTGCATTACAGCATCCTTGGCCACTCCCTTGCCCCACCTTCACTCCCCTGTGGCCCCTGATTGGTTGGACTTTTTTTTTTTTTTGGAAGCCATACTAGTGCAGCAATATTGGAATGGCATGACACACCAGTACATTATTGCACTTTTGCACTACAATGCTTAAAAATGTATTTTTAAAAAATAAAAATTTAACTCAAAGGAGAAATTTAAAATAAACATGGAGAGGTGATAGATTTCGAAGTTACCATGCCATGGGAGTCACGGGGGGGGGGGGGGGCGGACAAGCTGGACATGCCCCTATCCCACCCACTCCTGGATCTGGGAGGACAGGACATGCTATCAAGCGCTATTACAATACCACACTGAGCCAGTTGATGGGATTGAAGCGCTAAAGGAGGCTCTTAACAGGTTTTTTCTGGAAATGATGTAAGGCGGTTTTGCAATGCTTGGGAACAGGATAGCAGCTGGCTAGTGATGATGTTGTCTAGTAGCATGACTCCTGGACCCGAAACAACTTGCTGCTGTTGCAGTATAGCAGTGTTGTGCAGAAATGACCATAGAGTCATGAGATTCAGCTACTACCCATTTCCAGTCAACAATTTGCCTGCTGCCTTTTGGACTAGCTGAAGTTCCTGGTCCAGCTGCATGCAGTTCAGAGGCAACCAGAGTTTATAGGTGGCCGTTTGAAAGCTGGTTAATCTACTTGTGCCCTTGTGTATTGCCTTTGCCTCATGCCCAAGTCAGAATTTGAAAAGTTCGAATGGACTAATCCCTGGAACCTGGCAGGAAGAAGGAGGCTATGAGTGAGTTGCTGTGACTTCATGGAAAACACACCAATTTAGAGATTAGGTACTGATTTCAAAAGAGCATGTCTGACAGGACGAAGAGTCCAAGTTCCACTAAGTGGCTGCATCCCGGTAACCAAGAGTGTTCATTAAGGTTCCTTAATCTCTAAATGAAAGGAATAAAAAGAAGCTAACTGAAAAGCATTGCTGACAAGTGGTCCCTGCAGTGACTCTTGGTTTCCAAGGGAACCACTGCCTTCGAGAGATTGCCAGCTCTATAGGCCAAATGGGTTTCTCCTTCCCTTTCACTGCCATCATTTGCCATCTTGTTCCTTCTCTCTCTGCCCTTAATAGAAACAATCTCTTACTCTTACCCATCTTTTCATTTCTGCTTCTCCCACACCAGTGCTATTTCCATTTTGCCTCCACCAATGACATAATCGAGCTTTTTGAAACAACTGTTTCCTTTTCCATAGAAGCATCAGGTTAACACTGTTTGTCAATGGCTATCCACATAACCGAGTTCGCAGTTCATCTTTGAATGAATTGGCTTATGTAAGAAACAGGCAAGACGGTCACAGTTAATATGCAGAAATATTTGGTCAGATTTGCCTGTGTTACCCTGAAAATCTGGGGGTCCCAGAGGGACACCTCAATATGCTCCAAGTGATGGGGAAAATAAGCTCAACAGAGCACAAGCAACAGCAATGTGAGAGGCAGGGTAACCTAGTGAGATCTTTTACCCAATTTTTATGGGGTCAGGCTCAGTCAGAAATCACACAAAAAGGTCCAATGAATGATTTTATTGAACAGTAATAGCTCGCACTAACGCAAACACGCACACACGCATCCAAGGGCTAAAAGAAATAAAGAATGGAAATAAGATAGAGGGATTGTTGAGGGGTTCATAGTCTGGGTGATACTGCACCTCTTTCTGAAGTCCTTCTTCCGGGAAGCAGCAATCGAACAGCAGCTCAGCGAAGAGATGCTGAGGAGATCGCGCAGCTATCGGGAGGAGGACCGGTCAGTTGGTAAGACAGGGAAACATCATACTTCTTCCTCCTCTTCTTCCCTCTCCGCCTTTCTCTTGCCTAACTAACCCAAAAATGGGGACTACTTGTAGGAAAAATGTACCTTGAAAGCAAATCCTCTCCTGGGGAAAACAAACAAGGATAGAAAAGAAAAACAACTCCACACCTGGCATTTTCTTTGATATTGGAAGATAACAGGGTGTCATCCAAATAACCGGCTCTTCCTCCGCTTTGGGGCTGCAGTGTGAGTGTCTGGAGATCGATTTGATAAGATTTTATTGCTTCCAGTGCCCAACTTTCTGGGAACGCTTTTACTCCCTTCAAGTGGACTCCTTAAAGGCTGATGACCTTTTGTCCACCATGGGTTATCACAACATGAGGTCTCCTGTGGCTACGTGACAGGGGAGTTTACTGGTCTGACCTGGTACATTCGATCGTACAACTGTTATTGCCTACGTGCACATCCGGATGACCTCTCTGGTGGGTTAGATTAATTTTATATCAAAGTTGTAGACCCTGGGACAGGGCTTACCAAGGGGGAAACATCTGTATTTGTGACATGTAATGTGGCACAGGATGGTCAAAATCAGTTAGAAATGGGGACATGCAACGTGAACAAATGAAGTTAATTTTTAATTTTTAAATGGCAGAAACAGCCATGTTGGAACAAGATCATTTTCAGTTAAGGAACTGAATTACTGGCACATTCTGCTTTACAAGCTATTGAAACACAGTGGCATGAAAAAGTCATTTGGTGTGTGTTTGTGTGCTGTGCTTCTGACATCCCTTCCTGTGGCCACAAAAGAAGAACAAGAAGGAGAATTTCCATCCATCATGAAACGAAAGTTATTTTTAAAAGAAGAATGACTGGAATGACTTACAGAAACCATCCCTAACTGGGCAGTGATTATATGTTGTTCTGAGATCAGCTGAGAGAATAGCATTGTTCTATCAGTGCTCAGTCATGGGTGGCTTCAACAGATCATTGCTGTTCTTCTAAAAAGTAACTTTCCCAGCTTTGGTGCTGGGAAGCTTCAGAAAATGTCAGCTAGGGAACTTGAACAATTCATTATACATCTGAGACCAGTCACACCTTATTGAAGAAGAAAAGGGAGGCCCTGGAGCTCAGGGGGCCTGATATAATCTGGAGGGGGGCTCGTATAACCTTGAGAGGGCAGACCCTTGGAGTATATGCCTCAAAAAGAATCCCATTTGCAGGCTATGTTTATACGCAAAATGATTCAAGAGGCTTATATTTGTCAGGGAGTAAGACTTTGGGTTCTAGTACCTTAGTACTAGAGTCTCTAATACTTTACCTTCAGTAAGAGAGTGCAGGCATGTTGCTATGGCTGGGGACAATATCGGGACATGGCCCCCCAATAACAATTCTGCCTCCATACAAAATTTTCCTTCGGTCCTCAAATGTCTAGCATTTCAGAAAGTGAAATACTGAAAGTTGTTCACCCTGAGAACTCTTACATTTGCTGTGTTGACATTCCCTCAGTAAGTTGAACTGCCCCTTTCTTTGAATGCCTAAACTATATTTCAAAATGCTTAACTGAAGTTTTAAGCTACTGCAATTCTGGATATTTGGGGACTGGAGGAAATTTCATTTGGGGAGGCAGAATTCTTCTTCAGTGGCATTGCCCTTGTTTTGCCTCCCCCAGTAGCTAACACACACACCCTGCATGGCAAAAAGTTTGTTTGTGTTAAGCCCAGCAGTTAACAGCAGCACAATTAGCTTCCTGTTTTCACTTTAGATTACTTTTGTCACATCATCAAATCTGAATGTAATAATTCTTACATTAAAATAATTTTTTTCATAATTGCTTTGTGCTATTTTGACTTCCTTAGTTGTCTTTTAAATTATTTATTTATCAACCTTAGCATAAACACAATCAGCCTAATGCACAAAGAAAGAAAGATACATTCAAAAAAAGGAAAAGAAGAAAGAAGAAAAGGGAAACTGAAAGCTAAACACAGAACAAACACACTAAACTAAAACACTGTACGCTAACTAATGAAAACACTAAATGCTAACTTATGAAAACACAAAAGGGCTCTGACCCACCAAGCCAAACAGTAATGAGAGGGAAAAAAGAAAAAAAGATGTTATTGTACCATTACAGATCTAAGCAATCCTACTAGAATTACTAGTTACCATAACCACAAATTATTGCATTGTTAGATTTCCCATTGCTCAAAGAGGACACAGATGGATTTCTTTATTTGTCCTAAAAGAATACAAAACAGATAGACAGACAATGGTATGCACCCACTGATAAAAAAGGAAATGATTAGCTAACTAGAAACTGATCTTAACTCAATTTACAGTCCCCTCTATTGACACAGAGTGCCCTTAATTGATCCACTACTACAAATCTTACAATACTGCTGGAACAAATGTAAGAATGAAATATTAACTGCTAAATAATAACAGCTACAAGATATAGGCCCTTTCCGCACCGGCTATTAAAACGGTGCAGAGCGACCTCCGACGGAGGTCTTCTGCACCGTAGAGTGGACTGGGGCGGACTACTTTTTGTAGTTCTGCATATCAGTCCACTCCGAAGCGACCAGAACTGGTCGCTCAGTGTGCTTTTTAAAAACCTCTTTTTAGAGGTTTTTAAAAAGCACGGAGCGCGCAGCTCCGTGTAGCTCCGTCGCTGCGCTCTGGTGCAGATTTGCAGGCGCGCACTAGTGCGTGCCTACAGATCTGCCGGGGGCGGGCTTTAGGCTGGCGAGCTTCTCCGGTTGGTGGAGAGCCTCCACCAACTGGAAGCTGCCATTTTGGACGCCGGAGCAGTGCGGAGCGACAAGCTTGCACTGCTCCTCGTCCCGATGGACTCGCCCGGACGCTGAACAAGTCCGGTGAGTAGCGTTTCTGTGTGGTTCCATTCCCACGTGCGGAAAGGGCCATAGTTTCCAGCACGAAATATCCACATTTCGTAAAGAATGGAAACTTGTTCTGAGTGATTGTACTCTAGGTCCTGCATCCTTCTATAATAAGAGTGAGGAGCTTGGAGCTCATGGCCAAATTGCATGGGATTCATGGCACTTGGTGCATACCCCAACCTAAAAACAACAGCAACACCAAAACCAAAACAAACAAAAACCCAAAACCAGACAGGATGTAGTCCTGGATGCCACATCTGTGGAAAGTGGCATCCAACAGTTTTTACTTCCTTTTACTCAGCCATTCCTCTCACTCCGACTTAGGGCATTTCTGCACTAGACTGTTCTAGTGCTATTATTCTACTTTCAACATCCTGTGGAATTCTGGGGTTTGTAGTTTCCTGAGGCCAAAGAGCTCCCTGGCTGAGAATTCTAAATGCCCCTCCCTAAATTGCAAATGCCAGGATTCCATAGGATGTTGAAAGTGGGATAATAGCACTATATTCTCAGAGGTGGAGAGGAAAGCCTTCTTTCATCATCCCCCTGTAGCTCAGAACCAGCTGCAGGTAACAGGTCTCTGCACCTGTCAGGCACCTAAAGTGCCAACTATCCACAGATGTAGGGATGTGTTTCAGGGGGCAATAAGAAAGAGATTGGAGCTGGCCAAATAGAGAGAGAGAAAGGCATGACATTTTTTGCCCTGACAAATGTTGCTTCCCAAAGCAGCTCACATCAATATGAAGGACAGAGGGAGGCTGAATCCTCATAGACTAAAACTGCACCGTACATGTGGAGTAAAACACTTCTGCTTATGCAATTCCACATCCCTCCCACTCCTTGGAAACCAGTTGCTGCTGAATGTGCTGCTTTTTCTATTTACTAGCTGTGGAGGGAGGATCTTGCAACCAAGTGAAGACAGCTGAAATTGCTCTCATGGATTTTCAGCAACTTTCTGGACATAGAACTGAATCCAGGGCCAGGTGCTGCCCATTCACTTCCCCCCTCCCTCTGCCCTGGCTATGTGCTTTGGCTGCTGAAAGCTATGTTGGTATGGAGGAAAGTTGTTATGTTCAGAGGCAGTGAATACCTCCTTCGTTAACGTCCAAAGAAAGAAAGACAGAAACATATATATCCATAGGCTGACAATAGGAGTCTCCTTTTCCTTTTGTGTCCTTCTAATTAGATCATAAACCAGAGGGCAGGGATTCTACCTCTACACAACACTCAGCTCTTGTGAAAGGAGAAAATGGCAGGGAACCCTACTTTATTAAGGCTTCTTGCATCAATAACCCACTGCAAATAAGCAAATACTTTTTGTTGCTATTGTGGTGACCCTAACACCTAGCTATCATGGGCTTTTCTGGCGCTGAGAGTATGTGATGCACCCAAGGCCACCCAGTGGGTTTCCACAGCCAAGTGGGGAACTGAACCTTGGTCTTTAGAGTCATAGTCCGACGCTCCAACCATTATACCATGCTGGCTCTCAAATTCTTTTTGCCCTCTGTAAAAACTTAAGGGGAGGTCAGACTTTCTCACTGGTCTGAGCAAGCAGGAAATCTGCTTTTGCTGGTTATAGGCAGTCTTTGCTAACAAGTCCTGAGTTCTGGACTGCTGTATCCCAACAGGGCAGGCATTCCAGCTGTGTTCTATAGTATGATGAACTGTGTCTTAAAACACAGTGTTTTCTGCAAAATTGCCTGGAGCCTCAGCTATGGAACCAATGAAACTCTGAAAGTCTTGAGTGAAATGAGAAGGCAGATTTTAATTAAGACAATTAAAGATTATGATTGTACAACCAGACCAGCCAGAGCTCCTTTGGTCTCAGAAAGAGTTGGTGCCAAACACATTTTCCATTTGAAATTTATATTCTCCTTGTCCTTTCAAAAATACAGATTTGGATTCCATTGGTTGTAAAATATAGACTCGAGCACACACAAAATACTTTTAATCTTCAGAACTGCATTGCTTGCTGCTCTCTGTGCCTCACAGAGTTAAAATCTTTATCTAACAAAAGGACGTGCTCAATTCACATAGAAGATGTATTTTTTTTTAACTTGGTGACCAACTTGTTTGTTCTTATCTAAGCCCTCCCAGCTCAGGCTAGCTAGCAACTTGTTTTTTTCATTCTGGTGTCTCTTTATCTCTCTCACATTCTGTTAAAGACACATTCCTTCTTAGCCCCTGCTAATTTTTCAAACATATAAAATTTAAAACAATTTTTTAAGAACAATTTCTTCTATATTTTGTGCTATCAACAGTGAAGGAAGATGCTGTCCATTAAGTCAGACCCTTTATCCGGATAGCTCAGTATAATTTCCACTGATGTGCAGTAACTCTCCAGGGTTTCAGATAGGAATGTTTCTCAGGCATACCTACATGTGGGTGGGGGTTTGAACCTCAGGCTTTTTGTACCAAAGGAGGTACTCTTCTTCTGAGCTACAGCCCCCCTCCAAACAGACAAATTAAGCCTTCAAAAATGCTAACAGTCAGAGCTATATTTGTATAATTAAGATGTCTAGACTCCTCTAATTAAGAATTGGCTCTGGCAATCAGAAAAATCTAAGTCCTAGAATCAAAGGTATCAAATTTTAGGCACAACTGTGAATGTTTCCTAATTTAAGCTAGTGTTGAAATGGTTTTGATAGAATGATTTCTGTTCCTGCAGTGTAAATGATTGCTGTTTTACTGATGGGGGAAAATGCTTGATGAACTAAAAACATCACTACAAATAGAAAACTGAGAAGCTTTGTTGTTTCTTTGCTACATGTGATTCTAAAAGCATTACTAGGCTTAAATGTTGTTTATTAGAAGGAAAAAGGGGAAAGGGGCTGGCTGAGCACATCTGAACTCAGCAGGCATTCAAATCTCTGATGCTTTTAATAAAATGCTTTTATCAGCAAATGTGATTTCATTAATATTATTACTAGAGTAGCAAACCTCACCCATTACTTGCTTGTCTGATGTGATGGAATGAATGTAGTGCTGGTCAGGTAGAGACAATAACAGATAATCACATATGATGACAGGTCCATTAGAATGATGCTTTGGGTTTCCATTTGGGCAACATTTTTTGTAGGTTTGTTTTTTCCATTAATGATTGTACCTGCATTTATATTGCCTGATAAACCAAAAAAACTGGTTGTTCAGGTTCTGACGTTTAGAAGAACCACTTGGTATGATGATGCACATTTAGATTTATAGAATCAACACTTTAAAAAAAAATCTCTTGAGGTCCATTGTTAGAAATCTTGTTGTAGTCTCAACCACAAACCATGTCATTCTTTTCCATTTTCTTCTGTCATGTTATTTTTGCCATTCTACCCCCCCTCCACCCGACTGGATTCTAAAAGTTCTCTGCTGATGGAAGGGAGAGAGAAAGAAAGAGAAAGAGAGAGAGAGAATCTGACCTGACTGGCTTCCTTCATGCTGCCATGAAGCCCCCTCTATGGGGGAGTGGTGGCAGTGGCATGGAATTTTTCTTCTTCTAGGAACCAAAATAAAACTGAAATGAGGGAAAGAAATATTCCAGACTATAAGTGATTGAGGTTAGATACAAGTATCTTGAGACTGCACCATCTGTGTTGGGGGAGAGATTAGGCAGAAGATCGATCTATCTGGTTATACTAGAAAACTTACAAATGTCTTGTGGCAGATTGGCAAAGGTTTCTGAATCAGAAGCACTTAACAGTGGCAGCAACCAAAGGACTTCCACCACCTTGAATGATACTGCTGAAATGAAGGCTGAGTTACTAGATCAGATACTTAATTATGTATACTTAACTAAATACTGTCTCCTGGCCCAACCCTGCAAAACCTACTTCACCGGGCAGCAACCACGGCAAGTGACAAAAGTCTGTTCTCTTGTAGATTAGGGTGCAGCATACTGACGTTTCCACCCTTCCCCCTGTGTGGTATGTCTGGTGTGACAATCAGAAGCAGGATCCCTGTTGCATTTCTTCATCAAACTGGAGATTACTGGAAGGAAAGGGACAGAAACACCAGTTTTCTGCACTCTAATCACTAGGAGAACAAAACCCTTTTGTTTCCGTGGCTACCGCCCAATAAGCGAAGATTGGGGGACATTTATGACTGTGGCAATAGTGCCATAATCATGAATATGTCGAGACCATGAGTAACTCAAAATTAACGAATTCCAGCAAAAGAGCACTTGAGGTAATCAGGAGTGGATTTTTGCATGGAAGGACATTGAACTTCATTATATTTAGATGCTCAGAACAAAGCAGATCTTGGGAGTTTGACTTCAGAGTCTGGACATAGATGTTGCAGGTGTTATGTCTGCCCACAGCTGCTCCGTCTGGCATCCAGGGCTTAGGATCCCTCACGTGATATTTTGATGGCAAACTGAAGAGCAGAAGAAAAACAATTTTTAAAAAAGCACAGATAAAAGCCCTGCTGCTGAAGCAGAGCAAAGACTTATCTAGTCCCACAGTAGCCAATCAAATGCTTATTGAGGAGCCCACAAACCAGGCATGAGGGCAATTGCACCCCTCTCATTTCACATTTATCAGCAATATGTATTAAGATACATACTGTATGTGATTCTTGATGTTCTATATAAGATGCCATGACTCTTTTTAAAACAGTCCAAAATGATGGCCATCATTGTATCTTGTAGCAGTGAATTCCACAGTTCACTGAAATGCTGTGCGAAAAAGTTCTCTCTTTTTTTCTTTCCGAATGTACCCACCTTTCAGCTTCATTGTATGACCCTGACTTCCAGAATTATGAGAAAAGAAGAAAGCTACCTCCATCTCCACTTTCTCCACACTATGCTTAACTTTCTACACCTCTCACATATCCCTTCTTAGTCATCCTTTTATTTTTTCTTAAGCCAAGAAGCTCTGAATGTTATCGTCTCTCTTCTTAAAAGACTTGTTGTTCCTATTCCTTGACCATTTTCATTGTTCTTTTCTGCACCAGCTCTATTGTAGTCCTTTTTTGGAGCAGAAAGATGCTATTCCATTCATCTCCAGCTGATGGGTTCCCCAGAGGTATCTGGGTAGGGGCTGTGTGAACCGAATGGTGTTGCAGCTGGCTTTTACACTGGTACTGCACAGTTTTTCTCATATAGTGGTTTGAACTCTAAACAACTTTGTAGTTCAGCTAATGTAGCAGTATCTCAAGGTGAAGACAACATCTAAACAGAATACAAGGCTATAATCTTCTCAGTAACTGAGGGCTATGTTGTATTACTACTTTTGCTTACATTGTATAAGGAAGTATTCAGTACCTCCTATGCAACAGTTTTTGCAAGGCATTGGGGCTCGGTTCCATACCCTTCTAGGTTCCTCCCATTGCTGCCTGGCTGTCTGCCTGCACTCTCACAGCTCAATAGCTACCATTCTTAGGTTGTTGTGGGTTTTCCGGGCTTTGAGGCCATGTTCTATTAGTATTTTCTCCTGATGTTTCACCTGCATCTGTGGCTGGCATCTTCAGAGGATGGCCTCAAAGCCCGGAAAACCCACAACAACCTATGGATTCCGGTCGTGAAAGTCTTCGACTTTACAGCTACCATTCTCCTAGAATTCAGTGTTAGTGTGTGGGAAGAACTTTACAATCTTACGTCACAGTCAGAGGATACTACTATTGTTAGGGAAGAACAAGGGAAAAAGTATTTCACTGGCCCTTTCCAGACGTGGGGGGGGGGAGCCGCTACTCACCGGACTTCTTCAGCATCCGGGCGAGTCCGTTGGGACGAAGAGCAGTGCGAGCTCGTCGCTCCGCACTGCTCCGGCGTCCAAAATGGCGGCTTCTGGTTGGTGGGGGCTCTCCACCAACCGGAGAAGCTCGCCAACCTAAAGCACGCCCCCGGTAGATCTGCAGGCACGCACTAGTGCACGCCTGCAAATCTGCACCGGAGCGACACGGAGCTGCGCGCTCCATGCTTTTTAAAAACCTCTGAAAAGAGGTTTTTAAAAAGCACACTGCGCGACCAGTTCTGGTCGCTTCGGAGCGGACTGAGGTGCGGAACTACAAAAAAGTAGTCCACCCCAGTCCACTCTACGGTGCAGAAGACCTCCATCGGAGGTCGCTCTGCACCGTTTCAATTGCCCCATGTAGAAAGGGCCACTGAGTGGGCATTGCATTTTCAGGAGGGCCTTGTTAAAGGTGTGAAGCCATTTCTTGAATATATCGGCTATAATTACATGTGATATACCCTTCCCTGTTCTTTTTTTCTATGCCTCCCTGAACACTGAGGTGTGAATGGGAAGAAACATCAAACTTTGGAGTGGTTTCTTCTTTGCAAGCAGCATACAAGATCAGAAGGGCATATATGAGTATAAGAAGAGAGAGAAAGGGAGATAAAAGAAGAAGATATATAGAGGTGCAAGATTATTAAACTTGGGAAGATTATTAAACTATTTTCCTGGGATGGGGGAGCTGGGACATTTAAAGCAGTAATTTTTAAAAAAAAGCAAATTCTGCTCTCACTGCTCTCACTCACAAACATCACAAACATAAAAACATACATTTTTCTGGTAGGCAGGACAGCCCAGTGCTTCTACTATGCCAATGTGTTACTAGCACCAGTGTAACACTGATGTAATTTAACTGGGCTCCTTTGCATTCTTTGCTACTGGTGTCGTCTTCAGGTCTGCCAGCACAAAGTAATTTGGGTTGCACAATTGAAACACAATTCCTAGGAGGACATCTCATTGACCTTAATTGGATTTATCTCTAAAGAAAGATGATGAGGATGGAGGAGGAGGAGGAGGAGGAGGAGGAGCTGCTGCTGCTGCTTGAAAACCAAGCATAGGATTGTGCTTTTAGTATCTCATACAATCAGCATACATTTAGGACAGTATATAAGTCAGTGAAAAGGATTTTTGACAAGCATTATTTGATTCACTTACTGGATCCTGTCCAGCTGTTACTTCAGACAAACTAGATCGCTATGCCTCTGTAAAGCCTCTCTATCCAATATACAACTACAGAAAATGGCTGCTGCAGGCCACCTTAATATAACTAGAATGATTGCTATATTGCTTGGGTTGGTCACTGAGGGCTGGGGGAACTACCCACGTGTACCAAAGTTTCCGTGAGCTCTTGCTGTATCTCTCTGTTAAAGTGCTGATGAGCTCTTGCCGTTAACAAGCGCTCTGCAATCAGAGACACCACAGGAAGCCACTTTGCAGAGCTGTTCACTTGAAGTGCTTCTCTGCTTCTTTCTTATTGAAGGCTTCTGCTCATTTAGTATCCCACTGTTCTGTAGAGCAATCCAACCGCCTCATGAAACCAGAAGAAGCATGGGCAAGTCACAACAGCCAACACTGTGGTGACAACATGTGCCATGGTGTGAAACAAGCCAAGCTAATTTGCCCAAGGAACTGCTCCTGAGTCCATAGATATAGGATGAAATTCTCATGTATCCCATTATGAAGATCATACACATATGTCTATTATGCCCAGTGATGTAGACTCAAGTCAACTGACTCGGACTCAAGCTGGACTTAAGTCGCTTCAGTGGCTCAACTTGGCAATAAATGATACACTGACTCAACTCAAGACTTGTATATTTTTAGTGCCTTTGGTTCAGTAACATAATATATTAATCCAGAAACCTTACAGCTTTAAACATTGCTTCCATCTCTTTTTGTCTACTTGTCACATGACAATCTCTCTCAAGCCCAAAGTGTGGGCACATTTATCAGAGCAGAATAGCAAATGTGTTAGGCAACAGGCTTGAGGAGGAAGAATCTTTTTAAAGCTTTTGAAGCTTCAGTAATGTAAAGCAATGTAAAGTAAGAAGGATCCTATTCCCCACTTCTGAAAAATCTTCCAGCTTCGGAAATGGGAATTAAAAAGGATCCTATTCCCCACTCCCAAAGCTGCAGACTCTTTTATGCTCATTGGCTCAAAATCCTCTAGCTTCAGGAAGGGGCAGTAAGAAGGATCCTAGTCCCTTCTGAAGCTGCAGATGGCAAAATTGCAAATGTGGAGAGCCAACTGTACTTAAATTGTTAACACTGACTTTATTTGACTCCGTCCAGAAATTCTGGAATACAGGTTGGGGTATAAAGTTGGCTCCCAGACTTGAGACTTGACTTGAGACTTGGAGTAAAAGACTTAAATACATCTCTGATTATGCTTAGATATCTCAGTGAAGTCTGCAAAGCATGGATGTTTAGAAGTGAGGTTTCTGAGTCCTCTCCTATTTCCCACAGAGATCCATTTTGGAATGCCACCCAGATTTGTCTATGTTTGTTTCCCATGTAATCAGTCTTTACATTTGCAAATGTAAAGTTGATGAACAGCTCAAATGTGCAATGAATCTGAATTATTGCTCCCTTAGAGGAATTAGGATCTGGTGTAAGACGATGACATCATTACCACACACCAAGATTTGTGGCAGCTTTCACAGTCTAAATGGAACATGTACTTTGTTATTCAATGGCCATTTCTGCACAGGGCGAGGGAATCGTCCCGTGCTGGTACTTATCGAACTTCTTGGCTCCACGCTTGGGTCCAGGCTGGTCCGGAGCAGTGCTTGGCCGCTGCTCCGCACTGCTCCGGGGACGAAAATGGTGGCTTCCGGTTGGTCGAGGCTCTCCACCAACTGCTGAAGCTCGCCAGCCTAAAGCCTGCCCCTGGCAGATCGCAGGCTCGCACTGGTGCGAGCCTGCAAATCTGCACCGGAGCGCAGGCACGGAGTGGCGTGCTCTGTGCTTTTGAAAGACCTGTTTCAAGTTGTCTTTCAAAAGCACGCTGGACGACCACTTCAGGTCGTTCCGGAGCAGGCTGAGGTGCGGAACTACACTAAGTAGGTCCAACCCAGTCCGCTCCCAGGTGCAGACGTCCTCCCTGGAGGACGCTCTGCACTGTTTCTTTAAGTCTGTGCTGAAATGGCCAATGTTACTTACAGAAGGCATTGGTGGGATGTTTGGAAGGCCTCCATCTAGACTGTGAAGGTCATATCAGGGTACGTTGGCTATAAAGCAACCGTCCATGCACAGTACGGCTAGGGAACCCGGGAATCATAGGGGTCCAATGTGGACTCAAATTGAATGGGCTAATATGGACCCACCAAATGAAGGAGAACTGAGAAGTATAATTTCCCAGCATTTGCAGCTGATGATTTCCCCTTTCCACTGGCCTCAAAAGTAGAGGACTGATGACACAATGTGTGGAACATTGGAAGCACATCTCATTCAGTACCATGGACAGCAAATAGAGAATACAGTGGGGCTTGGACAGACTTGGATGTCAAGAAGAGAGTCCAGAATGCATGGCCATGGAGGTTTTATTCATTGATCTCTGTTCTGGACTTTGTGTAGGAGATGTTCTGATGAGATTGACCTTATATTATATCATGGCACTGACATTTCAAAGACCCTCAACTTCATTTTGGAGCCAAGGAAGTACAGTTCCATTACTGTCAGGTCAGCTGAGCTTTCTCTGCCATGTATTTAGGTAGCTGCTTTGTTTTGATATTTTGCTGTGCTCTACTGTACTGTGAGGGAATGATGGGATCAGATGGGAAAAAATGTGTTGGGATCAGGAAACTGTTATTGTAGCAAACTGTGATAGGAATACAAGTGCAGGCAGACAGATACGATACAAGATTGCACTGTTTGCAAACTGAATGGAAAAATGGGAGGGGGATGAAATAGCCTGGGAAAGAGGTTGTTATCATTAGCTATCAAATAGAATGCTAGCTCCCGTTAATTTGAAATATTACAGCTTATAAAGTGCTGCAAATCCAATGTTTTAGTCTTGGCAACACCATGATGTGCTGTTATTTTCTTCCATGTTCCTGAATAAAGCTTTTGAAACTTCTAATCCAAGCTCCTTGAACTCAGAGCTAGCCTGTACATCACAATTACATGTTTCTCCTTCAGTAGTCATAACCAAAGGGCAAGATCAGACTACATTTCAAGCTTCCTGGAATCCTTCATTTGAAAAGTTAATCATTCTGCTGGTAGAGATAAATAGAGTCCTATTGTGTAACTTAATGCCTGGCCAAAGATGACCCAGAGTTGAGAATTTCATTTTCTCTGCTTCTCATCACCATGGGGGGTAGGGGGATACAGGTATTCTATTTGTAAGGTTTTAAAAAGGGCATGAGATTTTTTTTTTAAAACCAATCTCTGACATGTCCACACCATAGGAAGTGTATAATCTTTCCCTTCTCCACCCCATTTTGGAATGTTCTAGAGGTGGCACAAAAACACAGACACAACACAACTACCTACAGCTCTTTTGGTGGACTAAACCTTACATGATATGTAAGTGCCTATTTTTAAAAAACGGTAAAAGCCCACCCTGGCCACTGTTTGCAATCAGAGGGAAGTCTCCATTAGCCCTCTCAGTAGAAATATCTTCAGGTTAAAAGCTTTTCATGTGGATAATAGTGGTGATGTGGGGTTGAATTTACTCCCATATTCTGAGTTTCCCTCATGGTTGTCCTTTACATTTTTCATGTGTGCATTTTACTTACATGTGTACTCTTAATATTAATATTACATGTAATCCCTACCCACTCCTGTAAGAAAGCATCCCGCTAACTCATCTTGTATTTGTGCTGCTCTGAGCTACTGTCCCCTGCTATTTCACTGTATGAAGTTAGAGTTCTGTCTAGCAAGAATATCTGTTTACTTCCAAGTTCTTCCAAAAAGACCCTTCCTAGATCATTTGGTTCCACATTCTCACGTGAAGGGCTTTATGTCCAGATTAACAAGAGGTGTTTAGAATCCTTGTTGGGGCACAGAGTTTGCTAACAGGCCTCATATAATTCTCCCTCCATCCCCTCCAGATGTTTTGTGATTGTTGTGGCATATTAGTCCTTGCCACTGAGCAAAAATTTTGCCAACTTTTGAATGAAGTGCTTTACATTCAAGCAAACATAAGAGATTTCAAAGTACATTAGGGGTGGGGAAAGTTTACAGAACCAGGGGCAATGGAAACCCACTGGGTGACCTTGGGCACATCACACACTCTTAGCCCCAGAAAATCCTGTGATGGGTTCATCTTAGGGTTCAATCAACCAATAATGTTATTATGGTTATAGAGCAGCATAAGCAAAGATGACAGATTTTACCATAAAATATACAAAATATGAAATATGAAAAACAAAGTGACATAAAATGCAATACAATAAATACTTAAAATTAAGTTGTGATAACAGTAATGCTAAAACCAGCTATGAGCAATCACACACGTAGATGAAAACATTTTATCTAAGTCTGTATGTAAACCCCACTCCTTTATAACTCCTTTGGCTAGTTGGTTCTTTATTGCCATTTCCTACTGCTGGTTTGTCATCTGTTTACGAGTCGCAATGGCAGATACACAAAATCTAGCAACCTTGTTTGTGATATGTGAGTCCTGGTCAGTGAGCAGATAAGAAATATAAAATGCTTCTGTTCTGCCAGGGATATTTTGGATAATAGGTGTGATTAGCACAAGACATCCCTTGGTAAAAGGACAGTATAGAAAAACATGGTTAAGAGTTTCTACTGCCCCATTAGCACAAGGACAAATGCACTTGTGATACGTGATTCTCCTATATTTTCCTTCCAGTACAGCAGATGGTAAAGCATTAAATTATGCCACAGTAAAAGCTTTCCTACACTTAGGAGTTGTTAAATTAGTCAGATAATTAGGGCAGGTGAAGGATTTTCTAGTAATTCCTAAGGCAGGATATTTGGTAACTAAGCTCAGATGATTTTGTACCTCTATATCCCTTATATGTTGTTTGATGGCACTGAAGCCAAGGGTTATCAAAACATTAGGAGTGAACCTGTATGTTAGAACACCGTCCATGCTGATTGAAAGCCATCAATTAGCATTTGCCTAGTTGGACAAAAAATAAGTTTTAGCCAATAGTTGATCTTAAGGATCCTGACACGGGCCTTGATAGAGGTCATGCCCACCTCAAGGTGCAAAACTGCATTAAGGACACAGCAAGGAGTGGCAAATAAGCTTCTAAGGAACTTAGTTTTCAGTGCTTCAAATGAATCAAAGTTTTCACAGGCGAGTCATCTTAGGGTTGCCATAAGTCGGAAATTATTTAAAGGCACACAACAACAACAAAGTAGCCTTTTCCAAGTCTCCCAAGGGGTGGATGACACTCAAATGCAACACAACTGAAGGGCCATAGGCTGACCCATGTTAAAGCACAGAACCAAACAGAAGCTAGATTATCTGGTATCTGAAATGTAATTTATTTCTAGTATAACCTTTCCTTAGTTCAATGCTTTCCAATTCCAGACTTCTCCTTACATGTCTAAGCTACTGATTTGAGTCTTTCCTGTTATCTGGAAAATCTCTTTCCTCAGGGTTCTTATAAAGTCAGAGAAGGGCCATTTCTGCACAAGGTTGATACATCGTAGTAGTGTCAAATTCTTACCCTCCAGTCTGCACGTTGTAGCGTTTTAGTGTTGTAGTTTTCCTCACGGTTCTGCACGTTTTCAGCTCCTAGAATGGTTCGTTGTGAGGAGAAACCACTGTATGTGAAAACTGGAAAAACTCTGATGTAAATATCCCAAACAGGTTCTGCTTTGTTTTTTGCCTACGTGCAAAAGCATAGCATCGATTCACAGCACAGAAGTGGCCAGCTATGGGCATTCCCAGGCAGTCTCTTCCATCATTTCCACCTCTATCTCTCTCCATACATCAAAGGACAGGTGTAACATGGAAAACCACGCCAGCCAGCACTGGTGCCTGTGCCGAGTGCAAAAGAGGCACCCAAACCTCGCATTCAAGGCCTGCCCAGCCTGACACCTCTTTGTGATCAGAACTGAGCAGCCAGGGAGATCTCTGAATCAAGCCAGGTCCAGGACAAGGTCTGCATTGAATCTGGCTGCAGTGAGCATGCAAAAGGCGCAGAAGAAACAGAAAAACTGGTATGACAGACAAGCCAGAGAAAGAACATATCATCCAGGTGATGAAGTACTGTTCCTGAGGCCTGTAAAAGGAAACAAGTTGCAGTTTACCCGGTTTGGACCTGTGACCATCATGAAGAAATTTAATGATGTCAACTATTTGGTTGACCTGGTGGGGTGATCAAGGGACTAAAGTGATTCATACCAATATGTTAAAGCCTTATTACAGGAGGGAGAATTTAATCTGTTATGCAATTACAGATGGTGGGGAAGAACAGAATTGGTTGCCATGTGGGGTGAAAGGAGATGTGCCTGAACCTAAAATCCAGGAAGCCCATATTGGTAAATCCCTTTCTGATTAACAGAAAGAGGAGATTTGTAATTTGTTATCTAAGTATGCAGAAGTGTTTTCAAACATCCCAGGAAGAGTGAGAGGGGTGCAGCACTGTATTAAAACTGGGAATGCTATACCTATTGCCAGTGCACCTTATCGAGTAACTGGGAAGTAACTGGGAAGTTTGCTGAAAGTGTGGAAAAAGAGATTAAAGAAATGCTGGGACAGGGAATCCTAGTTCCATCAGAGAGTCCTCGGGCATCGCCTGTGGTATTAGTTGAAAAGCCGGACCACACTGTTAGATTTTGTGTTGATTATAGAAAAATGGAGGAAGGGTAAGATGTAAAATATATTATAGTAATAGTCGTGATATAATTACACTGTACATGTTGAGTTGTAAATGCTTTAATGATATATTGGTAGATAGAGTAATGGTAAGTGTGTGTTGAATATTAGGGTGAATGGTTGTGTGTGAATCCTCACTGCTTTTGACGAGACCTGTGTAGAGGTCTCAGCAATGCAATGAAAGAATAAAGGGGGGAGGTCTGTGACGAACCTGATGGGAGGGGGTCTTGACAACAGAGCCTCCTTGGCAACCGAGAGTGTTTAAGCTGATTGGCTGGCGAAATGGGACCTTGGATAGCCCAGGGGAGGGGCTGGTGGAAAGAGGAAAATGGATTTTAACTGCCTGGGGAGTGATTGAAGGGGGGAGTGTGATTTGTGGTGTGTTTGGGGAAGGTTGGAGATTTGTAGAGCTCTGTGGGAGAGAGAACTGAGAAATTGGGTATACAAGAGATAGTGAACGAATTGAAAGAGAGAGAGAGAGAAGAATTGTGTGCTGTTTATAAACATTTAGATACAAAACACATTTAAAGCAACAGTGTTACAATAAATGTTTGAAGTTCTGTGTTCCTTAATACAGTGTCACAGAGTCTTTTTCTGTATCCTGGAATATACACACTACCAATAATATCATCTTGACCTTAGTGTCTTGGAAAATATAAATCACTGCTGATCCTTACATCTGGGAGAAGGGCAGATTTAGGGAAGGCAGTAAAAGGGGAGAGACCTGAAAGGAAGAAACAAGGGGGTGGGGACAAGAGTGAGGAAGGGACTGTGCTCTCAGAGAGGGAGAACTGAGGCAGACCCGTTTTTCCTGGCCCTGGCTTGATTCAGAGATCTCCCTGGCTGTTCAGTTCTGATCACAAAGAGGTGTCAGGCTGGGCAGGCCTTGAGTGCGAGGCTTGGGTTCCTCTTTTGCACTCAGCACAGGCACCGGCGCTGGCTGGCGTGGTTTTCCGCATTACAAAGAGTGGTGTCAGAGCAGTGGGATCTGACCAGAAAATTGGTGGGATCTGGAAAAAAAAATTGGTGGGATCTGATTAAAATAATCCAGTGGGATTTGATAGGCAAGATTCCCTGAGGTAACAATTTGAAGGTACATAGTAAGGGAATCTGTGGAACACCCAAAAGAAAATTTCTCAGTTCTAAGATTAAAAGGCATACACTGTGTAATCTCTCTCTGAGAAACTGTCAAAGTTGTATAAGCAAAAGAATAAAGTAGTATTTCCTGAGGTAACTGTGTGGGCAATTAGTAGGGAAATACTAAAATTTTGATGCCATCTAAAAAGGCAAAAGCCAGAATGGAAAACCCTGAGAAAGAACAGCCCTCGGTTGAAACGGCTACACTTGAGTCTGCAGAGAGTGTAGAAATATGGAAAATAAAACTTGAGATGAAAAGAATGGAAGAGGAAAGAGCTTTAAAAGAACTTAAAGAACAAAGAGCTCTAAAAGAAAGACAAATGGAGATGGAACATGAAATAAAATTAAGAGAATTAGAATTGGAAGCACATTTTGCCAGGAATGGGCAAGAAAGTAGCTTAGTGCCTCATGTAGACAAGAAGAGATTCCCTAAATATTACAAAGGGGATAATGTGGAAGCCTTTCTCATTAGTTTTGAGAGAGCGTGTGGCGAATTACAAATAAGACCAGAGGAGAGGATGAGTTACCTCAGATCTCAGATTTGTGGAGTGATGGCAGAAATCTATGGGCAAATGTCTGCTGAAGAGGCCCATGATTATGACTTGTTTAAAGAAAGAGTCAAGCAAAGATTTGGTTTGACTCCTGAACATCACTGAAAAGAATTTTGTGGGCTGAGGAAAAAACCTGGGGAAACCTATTCACAGATGGGGTGTAGATTAATTAGAGCACTGGAAGGATGAGTTTCAGGATCTGAAGTAGAAACAAAAGAACAGCTGCAAGAGCTCATAGGGCTTGAACAATTTTATAACATCCTGTCATATGAATATCGATGGCAAAAAGCTGAAAACAGTTAACCAGGCAGCTGAAATGACGGACCATCTAGTTACCATCAGAGGTGCTCCAAAACCCCAAAACTGTGATAGGAAATTTCCTAGAAGTGGGCAGCCATTTTACGGCAGAAGTACTGAGAAGGCAAAAGAAACTCCTTGCAGTCCTGACATGAATAGGCCCAGAATAAAGAACATTTCTTCACCAAAAGGAAATAAAGTATGTTATAACTGTGGGAAAGCTGGCAATTTTCAATTCCAATGCCCAGAGAGGGTGGATAAAGATAAAAGGGAAAAGCCTAAACATTCATATTGCCTGACTAAAGTGGAATCAGTTCAGCGAAGGCAAACTTGTCAACCTGAGTTGGCTAGGCCAGTTGCCATGGAAATGAGGCCTAGCTGGGAAGAAGGAAACAGTTTCTTGCCTCACACTTCTAATCTCTCTGTGATAGTGACTTGACAAAGAGTAGATGAATGAATATAGAGAGAAAATAGAGGTTCTAGGGAAAAATATATATGGGGAATTAGAGATACAGGCTCACAGATATGTGTTCCAGCCACATCTTGATTCCTGCTAGAAACCTCATTCCCCAAGAAAAAGTATTATTAAAAGGCCTAGGAGGGCCTGCGTTTTCAGCTCCAACTGCAATCGTTCATATTAAATACACGAACTGGACAGGGGACTGGAGGGTAGCTGTATGGGAAGATATTCCAGCTCCTTGATTAACTGGAAATGATTTGGCCAAACATATTCATCAGGTCTGTGTAACTACCTGACACATGACACAGAAGTCTCAAGTGGTACCATCAGAGTTAAAAAGGGGGGGAGGAACTAGATGAAGGAACTCCTACCCAAGAGAGCAACACTTGTGACACTAAGAAACCCAGCAGTAAAAAGAAATTAATGCAGATCAGTGATCTTCATGAAACCCCAATGTCTGAGTTTGTTAAGGAACAAAGGCTGGATGAGAGCCTTAAGCCTCTGTTTGAATTGGCAAGGGAGAGTCCTCTGGAAGTGGCACCTGAAGTTCCAACTAGATTTATAATAGTGGATGACAAGCTTTATCAAGAGTCTCTCAAGCAACTTAGCCATAGAACAGAAGAAAGGAAAAGACAATTGGTAGTGCCCACCAAGTACAGAACAAAGTTACTTGAAATGGCGCAAGCTAGTTCTTTTGGAGGCCAGTTAGGGATCAAACGCACTAACCAAAGAATAACTGCTAATTTCTACTGGCCAAAGGTGGAGCAGCAAGTAAAGCAGTATTGCCAGACATGTGATACTTGTCAGAAGATAGGCTCAAGTAGAGGTAAGACAAAGGCAAAGTTATGTCCTGTGCCAATGATTGAGGAGCCATTTAGTCGAGTGGGCATAGATATTGTGGGTCCTTTGCCGAAGGCTACCAGAAGGGGAAATAAATATCTGCTGACCTTAGTGGATTATGCAGTCTCATATCCTGAGACAGTTGCACTAAGCAATCTGGAAACTTCCACCATTGCCAACGCCTTCATCGCTATATTTTGTAGACTGAGTTTTCCCAGAGAAATTGTATCTGATTTGGGAACGTTGTTTACCTCCAGGCTCATGCAAAAACTGTGGGAGCTGTGTGGAATCAAGCATTTAACCTCTACTCCTTATCATCCTGAGACTAATGGACTAGTGGAACAGTTTAATGGAACGCCGACACGGATGATTAAAGCATATGTAGCCAATAATCCACATGACTGGGATGTGAAATTGCAACATCTATGGTATGCTTATCGGGAGGTGCCACAAGAGAGCCTTGGTTTCAGTCCCTTTGAATTACTGTATGGTCAGAAGGTTCGTGGACTATTAGACCTAGTGAGACAAGGCTGGGAGCAAGATTCGAACTTGGAACCAGAGGCTGTGGTGAGATACATCGACGACCTATTAACGACCAGGCTGCTGTCATTATTGTCTCCATGCGTTAAATTGACAGCGGGAAGAGAGTGGATCTGGTAATGGAATGTTAAGATGTATTTTTTTCCACATATCAATGAACATACATACCTACACACAAACATAGCAACGCAGAAATGTGTTTCAAATGTATGTGTATGTTTTTTTAAAAAAAAGACCAATCAGCGATGACGGGGCAGGTTGAGGGAGGGGAATGGGAATGACTAGGGACTTGCTGTTGTGGATGCAGCAACTGCTGTTCTCCCCAGTAGTATGACGTAAATGGGGGGCGGACAGCACAGTCTCTGAATTGGAGTATAAAAACACCGCTCTTGACATACGGTGAACCGCTCCTTCCCTCTCGTGCAGAAATGGCCAAGCTGAATATTTGACCCTAGCCCAAATTGTCCTTAAGTCCTCCTTTCATCTGCCACTCACTCTGTCCAACTGAGGAGCTTCTGCTATCATTACATGTTACTGTCGAGGCCAGCCATAATCCAATACTACTCAGGCCAGAGAATATACACATTGCAGGCTGTTTTCAGCTGTTAATCAACATAAGCCCAAGAACTGATTGTGAATCCAAAATATGGCATAGCTAGTACTTATAGAATGTAACAGTTGACACTGGGAAGCCATAAGCCACCCCAAACCAATTCCACATTTCCATGCTCCATGGATAATGTATATGTTCCACAGAGCTTAACAGATGTAGCTGATGTGCAAAGAAATAGGGACAAAAGACATCAGGTGCCACAAATTGAAACATTGCAATGCAGCTCACCAACCTGCCAGCCATCCTCTTTCTGTTGCTTAATGTCCAATTAAAGGAAGTGGAGAATCAAATTGCGAGTGCCTCCCTGCCAATTTACAGAGCCATCCCCAATGGCTTGTGGCATAATATGAAGGCCTCTTTTGAACACAGAGAAAAGCACTGGAATTAAAGGAGGATCAGGGACCCATCTGTTGCCTTGACATGCAAGCAGCAAGTTGTTTCCCCAGGTGTGTTTCACAAGGACCCTGAGCTTCTTCTCTCTGTTCCAGGGTTAATCTTCTCAGCAAACATCTAAAGCAGCCTTTCCAACTGTGGTGCCTTCCAGACATGCTGGACTACAATTTTATTCACTCTACCAAACCAACCAATGGTGTAGTGGAGCCAGAGTTTGAAGGGCCAAAGACCCAGGACTTTTTCATTAGCAAAGGGTTATGACAACATTTGATATACTCCCTTGCTCCCATCCCATTCATTCCCATTTCATCTGTAATCCCCACAGTAACTCAAGGGGAAATGGATTTTCCCTAACAATGATGTATCCTTATGAGCTATTTCTTGTAATACATACTCTTTGGGAATAGCTTTACTGTTCCTGGTGGAGAGGAAAGCTGCAAGAAGCTGTTTTAGATTAGGGGTGGGAATTATGTACCCCCATGTTGCTAGACTGCAGCTCCCAGCAGTAGTGGCTAGTATAACCAATAGTGAAGACTGTTGGGAGTTGTTGTGGTTGTTGTTATATGTATTTTTATCCCACATTTGCCTAAAATTGAGAGTCAAAGCAGCTTATCATTTAAAAGAACAATACAATTAAAAGCATACAAAAAGTAAACATTAAAATAGAATTAAAGAATTGTTGTGTGCCTTCAAGTAGTTTTCAACGTGGCGATCCTAAGGCAGCCATATCACGGGGTTTTCTTGCCAAGATTTGTTCAGAGGGGGTTTACTTTTGCCATCCTCTGAGGCTGAGAAAGTGTGACTTGCCTAAGGTCATCCAGTGGGTTTCCGTAGCCAAGTGGGGATTCGAACCCTTGTCTCCAGAATCTTAGACCAGTGCTCAAACCACTACACAACACTGGCTCTCTCTAAACACAGTATTAACACACCATTTCAAGTTAGAAGAATAAAATGCAATTTAAAAAGACGAAAAGCTACTTCAAACAGTCCAATTTAAAACAATATAACACCCCTAGCCCATTCTTTTAAAACTTAAAAGTTTTTAGCCTGCTGATGGAAGGAAAACAGGGAGGGGGCCTTTCAGGCCTCCCTGGGAAGGGAGTTCCAGAGCCTAGGGGCAGCCATCAAGAAGGCCCCCTCTCATGTACCCACCAGCCATGGCAGTGAAGATGGTGGGTCTGAAAGAAGGGCCTCTCCTGATGATCTCAGGGCCCAGGCCAGCTCATGCATGGAGATACAGTCTGCCAGATAGCCTGGACCTGAGCCACATAGGGCTCTATATGTCATAATGAGCACTTTGAACCTGGAAACAAATTGGCAGTCAGTAGAGCTGTTTAACAGGGGCACAGTATGGTCTTTATACTGTGCCCCAGTTAACAGTCTAGCTGTAGCTCTTGGGACCCTCTTAAGTTTCTGAACAATTTTTAAAGGCAGCTGCATGTAGAATGTGTTATAGTAGTACAAATAAGATATAACTGAGACACTGCGACACTGCGGCCAATGACGACGTCTCAAGAAACAGGTGCAGTTGGCGCACAAGCTTTGAAATTGCAAAAGCATTCCTGGCCACCACAGAAACTGGGCCTCCAGGTTAAAAGCTGAGTCAATGAAGTATACCCGAATTGTGAACCTGTGTGTCTTCAGGGGGATTGTAACCCCATCTAACACAGGCTGAATCCCCATTCCCTGATCTGACTTTCAGCTGACCAGGAGTATCTCTTCTTGTCTGGATTAAGTTTAAATTTGTTTGGTCTCATCCAGTCCATTACTAATGACAGACACTACTTTAGGACCAAGGCAGTCTTCTAAAAAAAGAAGTACAACCAGCCCTCTGTTTTTGTGGGGTTTAGAGGTGCAAGACCCCCCACAAAAACTGGGGAAAAAACATGAATGAAAATAAAAATCATGAACCCTTTTTAAAACCTAAGAATAGTTCTCTAGGAATCCCTAGGTCCTCAAGCATGATTCCATGGTCAACTTCTTGCAGAAATGTGCCACAGAGTCACACTGAAGAACCTAGAAATGTCTAGAGAAGTGTTCTCTGTAGGAATCTCTAGGTCCTCCAGTGTGAATCTATGGTCCACTTCCAGCAAAAGTGGACAATAGAATCATGTGAGAGGGCCTAGAGATTCCTACAGAGACCATGTTTTTCCATGGCAGTAAGAATTTTTAAATAAATAAGTAAATAGTCTATGAGTGCTGAACCCAGAAAAGTGGAGGGCCAACTGTAGTAGAGTTGGGTGTTATCCGCATATTGCCAGCATGGCACCCCAAAACTCTGGACAAGGTTTCCTGGCAGTTTCATGGATATGTTAGATAGTTTGGGGAACAAAACACAACCAGCCCTAAGGGATCTCACAGGCCAATGGCCTGGGTGTCTAACAGGAGTCCTCCAGCTCCTTCTGGCTTTGCCTCTCCAGGAAGGAACAGAATCAATGTAAAACAGTGCCTCTAATTCCCATACCAGCAAGGCACCCTAGAAGGATAGTCTATGTATCAGAAGCTGCGGAGAGGTTCAGCAGAACCAATAGGGACACACTCCCCCTACTCAGTTTCCTGCATAGGAGCTGCAGTTCAACAGCATTGGGAGGACCACTTAGTTTCCACTCCATTTTAGTCAACACAGCCACCTGCATTTTTAGAATCTCTATGAAAATGTTATCCTGGCGACTCGTCTTGGTGAGGGCCCCAGTTCAACATTTAGCACTATGTCACTGCCCCATCCATCATGTCTATGCCAGCCAGGGTAGATGGGAGCCACAGTTCAACACACTGAATGTTGCTGTGGGGGAGGAGGGAGTCTAATCTATAAGACATGTAGTTTAAAGACTTAAAACAAGCAAAATAAGTATTCAGGTTATTCATCAGTGTTATCTGGGTAAGCCAAGTGACTTGGCAGAAACCCAGGCAAGCTAAAGGAAGTCCTGCAGATATTGTTGGACTGCAACGCCTATCAGTCTTGGCCAGTGTTGCCAAGGAGAAGGAATGCTCACCAGGGCTGCCTAACAAGATAAACACAGTTTTAATTAATTGTTAACTTCCACTTATAAAGTGCACATCCCATACTTTTTAATATCAATCTTAATACAATAAGGCTGGGGAGTGGCATTGCCAAAGATCACATGAGCATGATTGGTATTACCAAAGATCACATGAGCATACTGTATATACTGGAAGTATACTGGAAGTCTAAAAAAATGAATCGTGCCTATTTGTCATGCCCTGCCTTAAAGACTGTGGTAGCAAGGAGGAGGATTCTGACTCCGAGGCAGAGGCTTCCCCAGAAGCTGATCCAGAGGGAGATAATACACAACAACAAGGACCTGAGTCAGAGGAACAAATAGAGAAAGACATAGCTGACACACTTACCTTGCAGCAGAGATGCCATAAAAGGTAGGGCTTGTGTCACTTGGCCCGTTTAAGTAGTAAGCGAGCCCTAATGAGGGAGCACCTGTGGTGACAGCAGCCATAGATAAAAGAGAGCTCCAGCTGGCTTTTCCTCCCAGGGTCAGCAACTGGTGTCTCTGGCTCTGAAACCCTGTAGTGTGCCTTTGGATCCGTTTGTCTTGGAACTCTGCCTGTTTGGACTATTGTTTGGATTTGCCCCTTTGGATTTGTTTGCTCTAGGCTGCCTTTCTTTTTGGATATTCTTTGACTTTCACCTTGTGAGTAGGAGCTGTGCTGTTTGTGAATTACTGCCTGCTCTGCCGTAGAGATGACAGATTGCTGACCCTCCCAAACATAAATCTTGGCAGGGAGATAATGGAGGAGGAAGCATCATTTAGCTTATCAGCAGGTACTGAAGGAAAATGGCTTACTTGGTCAGCAAGTGTCTCAGCTTGCTGCTGCTGTAGCAGAGCTCCAGACAAACATAAATCAGCCAGGTGCTCAGGCTGTGGTGCCTCCCCTCCCTCTGGCAAGGCATAAAACCCCTCTGTCTTTGCTGGAGAAATTGTCAGGCCAGGCTACTGATGTCCTGGCTCAATGCCAACTGTATATCTCCATCTGGGCAGCTGAATTCCCCAATGATGAGGGTAAAGTTGCCTTTATCTGCAGTCTCCTCACTGGCTCTGCCCAAAAATAGGTCCTACCCCTGCTAAGATGTTCTGATCCTGTCTTGTTTAATTATCCTGCATTCCTAGATGAATTGAGGAGTGTCTGGAGTGACCCAGTGTGGGCTGAGACTGCAGATAGAAAGATTCATGGTTTGCAACAACGCAAAAGAAGTCTGTTGCAGTATATTACTGAATTTTGCATCTTAGGCCAGGACCTAGCTGGAAATGATGCAGCTTTGCAGGACCAGTACTGGGCTGGTTATCAGATGAAATTTTGGATGAGCTTGCCTGGACTGCACCTCCCAACACCCTGCAACAGCTGATTGAGTTGTGCCTGCGCATTGATGGCCATCTGGAAACTTGTCGACAGGCAAGCTGGGCCATTGCCTCCCGGCCTCACTGTCTCCTGCCCAGTTTGGCTCTGATAGCTCCTCCAACAGCCCCACCAAGCCTAGCTTCTGCAGAGGAACCCATGCAGTTGGGAGGAGCCTGATCTCCAGAGGAGGAAGAATGGTATAGGCAAACAGGGGCCTGTCTGTACTGTGGTGGTCTTGGACACTTTGTTTGGAATTGTCCAGCAAAGAGACAGGGCCCTGCCCTGCCAGGAAACAAGCGCTCCCAGGCCTGAATGGGCTCTCAAGTCTGGGAGAGAGGAGTTTGAGTCCCCCTAGGACCCCTAGCGAGCCCAAGGGGAATCCTTTGCTTGTGCCAGCTACCTTATGGGACCATCAAGGTCAGGGAGTCCATGTGGGGGCCATGATTGACTCTAGGGCTAGACTCTGGGGCTTGCTGGATTTCATGGACCTTGCCTTTGCAACCCAACACCACATTCCAATCCAGCTACTGCCGGTACCTTGGCCAGTTGAGACCATTGATGGCCAGCTTTTACGGTCTGGGCCGGTAACTCACCAGACTGCCCCAGTGACTTTGGAGATCCAGGGCCATGTAGAGCAGCTGCAGTTCTACATGGCAGCTGTGCCTTACTTCCCCATGGGTCTTAGGGTGCCCTGGCTGGCTCAGCCCAACACTCACATTTCCTGGTCCCGAGCTGAGGTACTCTTTGCTTCCGAATACTGCCAAGAACACTGTTGGCCAGAATGCATACAGTCTGCCTCAGAGCCGGGCCCAACAAGTTCCCCTGTGGGTTTACCAGTGAAGTATCATGACTTTGTACATGTGGTCAACAAAAAGGGGGCGGACTGGTTGCCTCCCCATTGGCCCTATGATTGTGCCATTGACCTGCTCCCTGGGGCCCCGATTCCAGCTGGTTGTTTGTGCTCCTTGTCGGAACCGGAATTAACAGCTTTGCAGGACTTCCTCGAGCAGAACTTGTGCCGTGGCTTTATTAGGCCCTCCACCTCACCAGCGGGGGCCCCCGATGCTGTTTGTCAAGAAGGACAGCTCTTTACGGCTTTGTAATGACTACTGCACTTTGAACTGGATCATGATCTGCAACTGGTACCCACTGCCCGTAATTCCCGAAGTTCTGGAGTGCTTGCGGCACACCAAGGTGTTCACCAAGCTGGACCTCCAGGGGGCTTACAATCTGGTGAAAATTCAGGCCGGAGATGAATGGAAGACCACCTTTCAGACACGGTACGGCCACTATGAATATACTGTCATGCCATTCGTTCTTTGCAGTGCTCTGTCAATGCTTCGAACGCTTTGTCAATGACATCTTCCAGAACTATTTAGACCGCTTTGTCATCATCTACCAGGATGACTTTGATTTACTCTCCCAACCGGGTAGCCCATGATGCCCACGTCTGTGCCTTACTCCAGCGCCTCCGGCAGCACCGGCTCTATGCCAAACTAGAAAAGTGTGCCTTTGACCTCACAGAGGTGGACTTCCTGGGGTATCGGATCTCTTCCAGGGGGATCAAGATGGACCCTGCCAAATTGAAGGCAGTGACTTCCTGGAAGCCTCCTGGCAGCCAGAAAAATTGAGGTTTGTAGTTTACTGAGGACAAAGAGCTCTCTGGCTGAGAATTCAGTGTGCCTCTCCCCAAACTACAAACCCCAGGATTCCACAGGATGTTGAAAGTGGAATAGCAGCACTTTAACACTGTAGTGCAGAAATGGCCATAGTGAGCTACTGCCTCAGCAGGAAGCAGAAGCCATCTGAGCACTTTTAAACGCAGACAAGGCCTGTACTGCTTTGGCCAAGGGACTGCAAAAGTAGAGTTTGAGGGTTACATGTAGCCCATGGGCTGCCCCGTCTCTACCCCTAATCTATACTTGCCCTCTGCTCTGCTGGTGCCCAAATCAGGTACTGTCTGAAAGGTTCTGTGGATTCAGAAGGTCCAGGTTCTCTCCCTCCCAGCTCACCTCCCATTTGCTCCTTTCCAAGGTCAAAGGTTCCAACTGGGGCAGGGGTCTCACAGGGACTGGAAAGGAGTAGGAGAGAGGATCTGATGCTAAATTCTGTCTTCTGAGGCCAGAGCTTTATCGACCATAGCAAAGATCTCAGAGCCTAGCTGGGACCAAAAGATTACAGCCATTGCAAATTACAACCTTTCTTTTTTGAAGCCATTCAGCTGACTGTTAATACAAACATTTCTAGTTTAGACAGGTCCCACCTACCCATTAATTTGAAACAAAAGCAGCATCATTAAATCTATGTTTGGATGGAAAACCAATTTCCCCTGAAATAAAAGGCTCCTAATTTACTTTATTGTTTGGACAAAACACTAAAAGGCTCCCTAATTTGGCCAGTGGGCAGAAGCCAGACAAACTACCGGGAATGTGTACTGCAGAGCCATACCAGTTGGGAAAAAAATTGCAGAAGCAGACACACACATGTATACACATGCAAACAAAAGTGTACTTGTGCAAATGAATGTGTGTGTGCGCGCACACACACCAGCTGCAGGGGGAAAGATCCAACTGGACTGTGGAACTAAGCAGAGGGAAACTCATGCTATGCAAACAACTCTGAGAGAAAGGGATGGTCAGTGGAATAAAAACCTGTTCCTGTAGTCTACAGAGAGGTACAGCTCTAGGAGGACTCAGGTGAGAGCAACATTTGATTTGCTTTCTTTGCAAGTGGAGCTCAGCTGGAAAAGCAGAAGCCAACTGAGTTACGTGCTAATGTATAGCAAGAGAAGGAAGCAGGACCGACAATGAGAAAGAAAATGCCCACTAGTTCTTCTACTGTTCTATAATACATATCTGTTTTATTCATTACTTGTGTTTTCTATCTCCCCTTTCCCTCAGTGAGCTCAAGGAAGCAGCAATGGCTCTATTCTCTCCCCTGTTTATCCTCATAGCACCCTGTGAGGTAGGTTAGGTTGAGAGTGTGGGACAGAAGTCAAAGTTATTACCCAGTGAATATCCTGGCTCAATGAAGGACTAGAATGTAGATACACAAAAGATGATGCACCATTACCTCCTGTTCCTGGACTACACTTCATGCTTAGTATGTCCCACAAGGTAAAAGAAAGAGGGCAAAGGGAATAAGAATGGAAGAAATTGGAACCATACTATCTTTCACTGCTGCCAACTTGAAAAATAGCCACATGCAATCTTTGGTTGCCAGGCTGCAATCTGTCCTGAACAAGACCCCCAACCTGGAGCAGTTGTTCATTATTCATTTCTCAGCAGCTGTTTCACAGGGGACTGGTTTGAAGTGCCAGTGTAGTGCAGGAACAATTTAACTATCTATTGAGTCCTCTAGAGAGGAAAATTGGAATACGGGTAGTTTCTTTTTCTTTGTAATAAACAAATGTTAAATTAATGCACCATTGGCAACCACAGCAGCAGCAACAACAATGACAAAACTACATCAGTGGATGATGCAGGATGAACATATGGTCCTGAATATGGATAGGCAGGCCATGATGCTGTCAGGTTGAAGCACATGTCCAGAAGCTCACGCAGCGGAATGAGCTGGAGGGGTGGCGCTCCACATTTTGAAAGGAAGGGCAAGTGTATCTCAGTTAACAAAGTACAAGTGTTGTTGGGCATGAGTTCTTTAAATTTTGATATCAAAAGCAGAAATAACAGAGGGGAAAAATAGGGATAGATTCCTGCATCACAGACACACAAAAAAATCAGTTCAAGATATTTCCACAAATATTTTATCCAAACTGAACACATGTGAAGCAAAACAACTCAGTTGTTACATAAGTAAACAAGTTATATCTACTAATATGTAAAAGTCAAAGTTTGTCTGTTTGTCTGTGCCAGGCACGAAGACCTCATATGCCTGTGAAGATTCTATGGAATCCTGAGGTTTGCAGTTTAGGGAAGGGCCTTTAGAATTCTCAGCCAGAGAGCTGTAGGGCCTGGCTGGTTGCTATGGAGATGAGGCCTAGCAGCGAGGAGGAGGGTAGTGTATTCCCTCAGGAACCCAACCTCTATATGTTTATAACTCTGTTTTCCCTTCCTTTTATATTCAGACTGGATTAGGGACTATGGGGAAAAGTTACAGGTACTGGACAAGACAGTTTGGGGAATTAGAGACACAGGATCTCAAATCTTTCTAACAAGTATTACCTATGAGAAAATAAAATCCCTGGGCAATGCTGGGTGTATACACTAGTGGGTTATATAAGTAAACAAAAACTTTTGAACCTTCTAGAGACTAACTTGAAAGATTTCTCCAAATGCAGCTGGGGTAATTTTTTCTTTCACCAGTCTCGACTTTTCTTATGATTTCCATTTTGGTGGCCAAATGTATGGAAGTGTATAGATCTTTTTAACATGCTGTGGATAGCTGATAGGTTTACCTGCTGCCTGTTTTTCTCTCTCGTTTGCTGTTTACATACAGTCAGTCAAGGATTGTGCCACAGTTGTTATTTACCTTGCTTGTTGTAGGCAGACACACACAGCTATAGTAGGAGTGGTTAGAGCAGACTCCCAGCCAAAGGTTTACTGCAGCTACTTATTATGGACATGCTGCTGCAACTGAGCACCTGAAATCTGTGTTTGTCTAGCCTTCCTTCATCATCTTCTCAGTGCTGATGATGCTAAACAGCTTCCAGATAAACTAAAAACAAGATGGGAAAGTGAGGCTAGGCAGGCATTAAAAGACTCTGTAAAAAAGCAATTTCTTTCTCAGGGGTTTTGTTAACTGAAGTATGCCTGCAATAGGCATTCACATCTACATAGAGGGTGGGGGTAATACAGTCAGCCCTCCATAGTCACGGATGCTGTATCCATGGTTTCAATCAAGATGTCTTGAAAATATTCAAAAAGAAAAAATATCCAAAAAGCAAACTTTGATTTTGCCATTCTATATAAGGGATGTCATTTTACTACACCATTGTTCATAATGTCACTTGAGAATTCATGAATTTTGGTATCCTCAGAGGGTCTTGGAAGAAAACCTTAGCAGATAACTGAGGGCCCACTGTATATTTTGAGTTAAAAAAAAGTTACCTGACTCGAACACGGCCAAAGGCGGCAAAAGACCAAAAGGTCTTGAAGAACCTGGTAGAATCGACTCATGTAAAATAAAATAAAGATTAAAAAAAACCTGCTTGATGACCAAAGGCAGATCTAGCTTGAGTGGGAGACCTGAAAGTTGACTAGATACAAAAGAACAGGCCTGTATTTAACAAGGAATTGTGGTCAGTGCACTGTGTGATACTGAGATGCACCTGGTGAAACTTCTACTCTTACACAATTATTAGAGCAGCAGGTGTCCTCTCCTCTGTATGTAAATAATGGGGCATAGGGTTGGCAGCTGTTTTCTGAAAGGGCTTCCGTGCTTTCAACAGCTATATGACAAGAAGAAATGCTGTCAGTGAAGTTTTTCTCAGCCCATAAACTTTCTGCGGTGGCAGTGACTTGAAAGGATAAATGAGGCCTTCCAGAAAACCTTAGCAAACCAACTGTGAAGGAAAGAAATATGCACAAGGTGGAAGGAGATTGTAACAAGGCCAGGATGGCCCTCTAGACACTACTGGACTGCGATAACCAGCATTTCTCCCCTTGCTTTGCTGGATAGAGCTAATGAGAGTTGCACTCCAACAAGTGGTTGCACATTTTCTACATTCTCACATTCTCAAGTGGGCCCTACAACTGTTTGGGGCCTCTTAAGTACTGTGTTACAATTAGGATGTGCCCTTCCCGACGGCAATGTCTTGCTCTTGCCTCACAGTAGAAATGAAAATGACGTCTGTGTCAGATAAAATGAACTGCTATTCTAACAGCAGACTAATCTACACATGATGGGCCAAGGTCTCTTCCTCATCTGCAAAAGAATCCTCATCCTAGGGAATGGAGGAAGCAAATCAATAACTGTGCACTGTTTTTTATTTTCACATTTAACAAAGAAATGGTTTTTTTCTTTTTTTAACAAGATGCTAAATGAGTCTCTGTTCCCTTCTCTTCCTTCATCAATTTCAAACATGAACAGGTCCAGAGGTGTAAGTGAAGGCATTTCACTCTGAGATGTGCTCCTTGTTTATTAGATTGTATCTGTTTCAAAAACACCAAAAGTTACAGAAACTTATTAAGTGTATCAGTACAAATGAAAAAAAGTCCCTTATTGAACAAACAACACTCTGTTATTTTAGATATCGGACTAGGTTTTCTGCTTCAAATTTTTTAAACATGGGTTTCACTAGTAATTACGAGAGACTTACGTAAGGAATCATGAAAAGGATTTCACACTAAAATAAAAGCTCTCAGACTAGCCTACCCCCAAATATCTAATTTCCTTCCTGCTCCATCTCCTTCCATTTCTTTTCAGCTTCAATCCACCCAACCTGTGACCCCAATCCTTCTTCCAACTCTCCCCCTCCCACATACACTTAACATTTCATACTCCAGACAATCTCCTGGCTGCTGCCATTTTCCTCCAAACATGGTTGATTAAGGATAACAAAATGAATTTCAGCAGAGAGAAATGTAGGGTCCTGCACTTGGGCAGAAAAAATGAAAGTCACAAGTATAGGATGGGGATGTGTGGCTGGATAGCAGTACGTGTGAAAGGGACCTAGGAGTCTTGGTAGATCACAAGCTGAACATGAGTCAGGAGTGTGACACGGCAGCCAAGAAAGCCAATGCAATTCTTGGTTGCATCAATAGGAGTATGGTGTCTAGATCGAGGGAGGTAATGGTACCACTCTAATCTGCATTGGTTAGGCCTCATTTGGAATACTGTGTCCAGTTCTGGGAACCTCAATTCAAGAAGGATGTCGACAAGCTGGAACGTGTCCAGAGGAGGGCGACCAAAATGGTGAAGGGTCTGGAAACCATGCCCTATGAGGAACAGCTTAGGGAGCTGGGTATGTTTAGTCTGCAGAAGAGAAGGTTAAGGGGAGACATGATAGCCATGTTTAAATATTTGAAGGGATGCCATGTAGAGGAGGGAGAGGGCTTGTTTTCTGCTGCTCCAGAGACCAGGACAAGGAGCAATGGATTCAAGCTGCAGGAAAGGAGATTCCACCTGAACCTCAGGAAGAACTTCCTGACCGTCAGGGCTGTCCGGCAGTGGAATATGCTGCCTGGGAGTGTGGTGGAGTCTCCTTCTTTGGAGGTTTTTAAGCAGAGGCTGGATGGCCATCTGTTGGGAATGTTTTGATGGCTGTTCCTGCATAGCAGGGGGTTGGACTCAGTGGCCCCCGGGGTCTCTTCCAACTCTATGATTCTGTGGTATATTCATAGTCCAACAACAACAACACCTTTTGGTTTAACACTTTGTATCAAGAGCCTCCCATTCTCACGAGGCGCTGGGAACTGCAGCTGTTACAGGCCACAACCTTAGCAGACACATCATTTTGGAAAGAGAGATGTGATTTGCTATCATGGTCAGTTCCAGCTTCATCACACAACTGCCTCATTCAGATGCAGTCTGCCACTGATAATGTGTCTGTAGGTGGCTTGTGACTGAACATGGCAGTTCTTTTTCCTGATCTTCCTCTCATGTGACAAAAAACCTTTTTTAAAAATGCTGTAATGAGATATTGCACACCAGTGTTCCTCTTCCATTTAAATGTTTTTGAAGGGTGAATGTGTTCCCAACTTATTAAGGTAGTTTCTGGTTGAAAATAAGTGTGCTTCTTGACTTTTCCTCAAGGAACGGGAGCAGAGTTTATTTAAATAACAACAAGATCAAAATAATTAGGGTGAACAAGAAATATGTAGACAAGTTCAACAGCATAAATAACTTTTGTGCTTGAAGTAATTACTGCTGCAGCTTCAGTACTTCCCCCTATAGAAACCTCTCCTCATTTCCTCTCTGGTTCTCCTGTGTGCCTAAATTTAACTAATATACTAACTCTCTACATTGCTCACGTTGTTTCCTATCTCCCTGGTAACCAGCCTCCCATGTTATTTATTCCCTCTCTCTGGGCCTCTCCCACACAAGGCTCTCTAAGGAGGCAACAGAGGTTCCTGCAGGGCAAGCTCTTCTCCACTCGTAAAGTTCTCTCTGAGCACTTATAGGCTAAACTAGACCCCAACGCCAGTATTTTGAATTAACGCAAACCAATGACAAACACCTTATAGTACAATTAGGACAAAGCACATACTAGAACAGGGATTGGACTCATGTGGCCCTTTAGATGTTGTTGGACTGTAATTCCCAGCATTCACCACCATTGGCTATCCTGGCTAGAGCTGATGAGAGTCCCAGTCTAACAACATCTGGAAGACCCCATGTCTTACCTTCCTGTATTAGATCTTCTCTCCAACCCAACCTATCAAACTGTTTCCTGAAAGACAGGAAACCATACTAATAGATAAGAGCCATGCAAATGAGAGATATTAGCCAGCAAGCCTAATCTCATCGAAGTCTGTGGAAAAACAGCAACAACTATGTATCAGACCTCTGGATGTCAGTCATCAAATTTCAAAGCCCTATAATTAAGCCTCTCGTTGCCCTTCTGTCTCATGACTGGTATACAGATTGTCCCCCACATGATCTCTCCCATGCTGCGAAGATTCAGACTGATGAACCGAGGTGCTTTCTAGCTGTAAGCCATGAAATCTGCAAAATTTCTGGGTGTAATAATGGAACATACCTTTCTCTTTATTTCAGAGATAAAGAACCTCCAGCTCATAGGTTCCTGCAATCCTTCTCTCAATGCCCAACATGTCCCCCAGGGCTTTGTGTGGGGAAGAGCCCCTGCTTATATCTCTCATCAGTGGATGTGCGTAAGAGTGGAGATTCCCCTTGGCATGCAGTTTGTTGTCCTAATCAGGATTAGAAGTGGCATGCAAAGCAGGAATACAAACCCTCCAGCTTTCCAAGGACTCGCTCTTCCAATTGCTGCCAATACGACTTTGCATGCCATCTCCCATCTCAGCCAGTTAGCAACAAGCAGCATGTGAAGCATCTGCGGGACTCTGCTGGCACTTGGAGAGGCTCTTTTGGGCACCAGCCAGAGGCATTTGTGGTTACAGTTGGGACGATAAGCAGCACACAAAACTTGGTGAGTGGGGCTGAGCAATATGCCTTACAAGTTTGTAGTGATCACTCCAGGCCACTTGAAACAGAAATCAGGACCCTGGAAAGCTCCCAGGGGGTTCTGCTGCCTTTTCATAGTGAGCTACTCCCTCATCAGGAAGCAGAAGCCATCTGAGGACTTTTAAAGGCAGACAAGGCCTGTACTGCACTGGGCCCCACTTCCTCCAAGAAGCCAGCTGTATTTATTACAGGGATCTTACAGGCTGGCTGGCCCCTCCCAAAACTGCAAACCCCAGGATTCCATAGAATGTTGAAAGTGGAATCATAGCGCTATAACAGTCTAGTGCGGAAATGGCCAAAATGACCACCGATATGAATCGTTCCAGCAATAAACCTGAAGCAGGATGTTATATTCATAATGCATTTACAATAGTGATATCATTGGCTATTAATTACCATTAAGCATTAAAACAAAACAAGAAAAGATACTTCCGAATCTTGGTTGCTGGTGTTGTTAATAAAGATTATCTTTAAATGCTCTCATTTATCATCATCATCATTCCATATTTCCATATAGATGTGGCCAAAACATAAGAGCACAACTCGTTCTTGTGTGCGTTCAAGTCAGCTCTGCCTTACGGCAACCCTCTTGTATGGTTTTCTTAGCAAGATTTCTTCAGAGGGAGTTGCCATTGCCTCCCTTTTAGGCTGTGAGAGTGTGACTTGCCCAAGGTTTCCATGACTTAGCAGGGATTTGAACCCTGCTAAGTCCAGCAGGGTTCAAGCACTCAGATTACTATACCATGCTGGCTCTTAATGTCTAAGGAAACAAAACAAGAACTGAAATACATTTCACAGTGTCAGTATAGCAAACAGCCAAGTATGAATTCGTCTAAAAGGTAATATAACAATCTAAAAAAGCAATTCATTTCATTAAATTTATGATAGTGTAAACACTTAATGAAGTAGTTAATAGCAATCATACAGTATCAGCAGATGAGTCAAATTATTGTTAGGAGAAAAAAGAGGGGGAGAAACTGAGAACACTGATAAAATCAGTTCATCCTATTTACAGTGACCAGGAATAACTTTGAGAACTTTTCTTCTAAACTTTTTTTGGAAGCCGTCACAAATAACCACATTAACCACATATGAATCTATATCTTTGACAAAGTTCCCCATGACATTCTTGCAAAGAAGCTAGTAAAATGTGGGCTGGACTGGGCTACTGTTAGTTGGATTTGTAATTGGTTGACCGACCGAACCCAAAGGGTGATCACCAATGGCTGCTTTTCATCCTGGAGAGAAGTGACTAGCGGGGTGCCACAGGGTTCTGTCCTGGGCCCAGTGCTATTCAACATCTTCATCAACGATTTGGATGAAGGAGTAGAGGGCATGATGGTCAAATTTGCAGATGATACCAAATTGGGAGAGTTGCTAATATGCCTGAGGACAGGATCAAAATTCAAAATGATCTTGACAGATTGGAGAGCTGGACCAAAGCTAACAAAAAGAATTTAACAGAGAGAAATGTAAGGTCCTGCACTTAGACAGAAAAAATGGAAGGCACGAATATAGGATGGGGGATGCATGGCTGGATAACAGTACATGTGAAAGGGATCTAGAAGTCTTGGTAGATCACCAGCTGAACATGAGTCAACAGTGTGATGCGGCAGCCAAGAAAGCCAATGCGATTCTAGGTTGCATCAATAGGAGTATGGTGTCTAGATCAAGGGAGGTAATGGTACCACTCTATTCCGCTTTGGTCAGATCTCACCTGGAATCCTGTGTCCATTTCTGGTCACCTGAATTCAAGAAGGATATCAACAAGCTGGAATGTGTCCAGAGGAGGGCGACCGAAATGGTGAAAGGTCTGGAAGCCATGCCCTATGAGGAGCAGCTTAGGGGGCTGGGTATGTTTAGCCTTCAGAAGAGAAGGTTAAGAGGAGACATGATATCCATGTTTAAATATTTGAAGGGATGTCATGTTGAGGAGGGAGTGGGCTTGTTTTCTGCTGCTCCAGAGACTAGGACAAGGAGCAATGGATTCAAGCTGCAGGAAAGGAGATTCCACTTGAACCTCAGGAAGAACTTCCTGACGGTCAGGGCTGTCTGGCAGTGGAATAGGCTGCCTCGGAGTGTGGTGGAGTCTCCTCCTTTGGAGGTTTTTAAGCAGAGGCTGGATGGCCATCTGTTGGGAACGTTTTGATGGGTGTTCCTGCATAGCAGGGGGTTGGACTCGATGGCCCCTGGGGTCTCTTCCAACTCTATGATTCTGTGATATATTCTGTCCAACAACAACAACACCTTTTGGTTTAACATTTTGTATCAAGAGCCTCCCATTCTCACAAGGCACTGGGAAACTGCAGCTGTTACAGATTTCTGTCAAATTGTTGGCAGATTTCTGTCAGGATTGAGCTCCATTTTCTCAAAGAGCACTCTCTTGTGCTCTCACTCTCTATTTATCCTGCAAAATGCCTCATCTATCTCATCCAGAGCAGAAAGCAACAGAAATGCTCTGGCAATTATTTCCTGCCAGCATTGTACCTCCTGTATGTGACATAACCCTGCATCTTTGGCTTTTGTTCTGACTCCTGAGCAAGAGGCCACTGCTCATTTATTCATTAGTGCTCGGTTTGAGCTGAGCTTTTGGGCAAAATGTTCTCTTCCAAAAGGCTTGAGTTCAACTGTCACAAGATGGGGCAGATTTGTGGTGTGGACAGAGCTAATGAAGCAACTCTGTGCCTGCTTATTCAGAATTGTTGTACTATGCAGAGTGGAGTCTTGCATACAAGAGAGTGGGGGTATTGCAACCTTCTAGACTGAGCTAAAAGTCAGGAAAGTCTTTGGTTCATATTTGGCCTCTGTTGTGTATCCTCCATGTCAGCTGTGGGGAAAATGCAGCCCTCTGATGTTGGACTGCAGCTCTCATCGGCTTGATGAGGGATGACGGGAGTTGCAGTCCAGTATCTTCAGGAGGACCTTATCTTCAGGAGGACCTCGTCCTTGTAATAAGTGGACGACCCAGTCATTGTCTGAACTGGAGCAATGGGCACTGATTTGGTGATTGCTATGTGATTGCCATAATTATCAGCTTCCCTTCCACTTGCTGATGATGTTTCTATTTTGTGCCAAGTGTTAAAATACTAAACCAACAGGTTGCCTGTATTAATATCTTTACAGTAACTAGAACTGTTCCTTTTTTGTTAAACATGTTTACTGCCTTTTCTAAGTCAGAGCCAATATTTGTAAACAGCATGGGCTACATAGTCAACCGTTTGCTGGACAAAACCGGTTCTGAAAGATGAAATGTATTTTATATTCTCAAATGTAGCCCAGTGTGTGATGAGAAACAAATGGAAGAGAATCAGCAGCAGCATCTAAGCAAACAGTAAATGAGAAGCTGGCTTGTTTGATTAGTGACACTAATAATTCAGGCAATATTTCCTTTTATAATGATCTGTTCTGCTTCAAATACAAACACACAACTCTATTTTTATTTCAATGAAAGCAGTGGAAATGATCTCCCAACAGGGCAGCTGTTTGAACAAAAAACTCCAGCATGTTGCATGACTTCATTATACACATATGACTTCAGAGCAGGCAGCTAAGATCACAAGTCACTCCCAAAGGGACATCACAGTAACCAGTCTATATCAAAAATTTACTCTGCAACATTCCATCAGCCCGTGACACTTTGTCTGGCTCAGACACAGTACATCTTCTGAAGGTATGGTGGATCTGTGCATGTTGATTGCAGGTTGTCTTGGGTGGTCCTCTTGCTGTGCTGATTCTTGCTCATTGAACGTTTGCAAAATGCTAATGGCAGGGGTATAGCTATGGGGGCAAATGGGGACATAGCTCCCCAAAATAAGAAATCTGCCCCCAATGACATTTTACTTCAGTTCCCATATATCTAGCAATCTGGAAAGTGAGACATGGAAGATCATTCACATCTCCATTCTTAACATTTGCTGTGTTCACGATTCCTTTGGAAACTTGCCTGCATCTTTCTTTGGATGCTTAAATTGTGTTGCTAAACACTCAACTGAAGTTTTAAGTTACTGCAGTGCTAGAAACTTGGGAACTGGGGAAATACTTTATTTGGAGGCAGAATTCTTTTGGGATGGACGTTGCCCTCATTTTGATGCACACATAGAGCTAAACTCCTGCCCTATTAGGAATTATCCAGGAATTCAGAGCTGGGGAAACTCAAGTAATCTTAGAAAGAGATCTATATTTATGCAAATTTTCACTGCTGACTGCAGTTTTTTGCTGCGCTATCAGCCAGGTTGATGATGCTGAGTGAGTGGATTTTTTTACTGTTGTTTTGGCCACTGTGCATCTTGGTCCGCTTTTTCATACTTTTTGGTGCTTCCAGACAAGACTATTTTTGTGAAACCACCTTGCCTCCTTCCAAGGCATCAGACAATGTCCTATCTTTGTAAATTTCCTTTGCTTTCCCACTGGGTCTGCCATCTTTCCTTACTTCAGGAAATCAGTCAAAGATAGTTGTACAATGTCTTTTGACTGCTAGTGCTAGAAGATCTCTGTCTTCTAGCACTAAGCATAAAGACCTCCTTTGTTGGAGATGGCTGAATGTGGAAAAGGCTGTTCTATAGTGAAGAAGGGTAAACTAGATGTCTTTGCAGAACCTTCTAGTTCTAACAGCCACAGACGTCCTAGTTTACAAAGGACAATGTGCAAGGGTGGCTGGTGGACCTGTTGCTGTGTGGGATGGCAAACCAACTCTTGGTTTTATGGCTGTTCCTCCTGTTCTGGGTTGTATAGGAGCAATTCAGGTGTGGAACTGTTCCCAATAGAGGTTTGACAGCAGGAGAGCTCCCGTACAACCACAAGCAGCTGCGGAAATAGCAGAGAAAGTCAAATAGAGAAAGGATTTGTCACCCCCCTACAGTAATGGACCTACTTGCTGCCCCTGGCAAAATGTTAATTCAGTCATTTAGAAGTTTGTCCTGAAGGGCCCCCGTCACAGGAAGGAGGGAGGGGAGTTAAGAAGGAAAGAGAAGGAACAGATGGAGTTGTTCTTGAATGAAATTCTCCGTTAAAACTATACGTGGCATATTAGCAAAGGGAGCAAGATACAATACCAGGGTTTTATTGGTTCTGGGTCTGATCTGTAGTTAAGCTTGTTTTCACTCATGATTATATTTGCTTATTTATTATTTTGTAACTCACTTTGAATTCAGTTTTGCTATACAAGGACAAATGTAACAGCAATGCGTGATAAAGAAAGGCACAACATCAAGCTGTGTGGTGAGAATTTTTTTCATGTTCCAGTAATCAAATTAGCTCAGACTTTTTGCCCAGGGGACTGTGACTTTTTGCAACTCATTCACATTGCCACCAGCAGCAAAAAACCAATGGTTGCCTGCTTTCCTAGGCAATTTATACATATTAGTACTACACCCATAGCAGTATGTATAGCATGCTGAGTGGATATCATAGAGGGAGAAGAACCCCCACTCTGCCAAAGTTCACTACTGACATACCCCTAAATTCCAACAATCCCATCACCCCATTTTCCTGGATGGGCTTGATGAAAGTTGCAATCCAACACATCTGGAGGGTACTTGTTGGGAAAGGGTGCTCTGCATTATGGAAACCGTACTGAATTTACGTCAGTATCTAGAACTGCACCAAGGCCCATTCTCTGTTTTAATATTCTAGGGCTGAAACAGAAAAGAAGGTAATGAAGGCCTGTCTGAAGTACCTCTTCCTGGCACTAGGTAGGATCAATCTCTCTTGTATTTTGAATATCTGTAATATCCTAAGGGCACCAGATCCTGTCTAATCTTGGAAGCTAAGCAGAGTCAGCTCTGGTTAGTTCTTGGATGGGAGACCACTGATGAATACCAGGTTCTGTAGGCTTATATTTCAGAGGAAGGAACTGGCAAAACTATGTCTGAGTATTCTTTCCCTAAGAAAAGCCAGTGAAATTCATGAGGTTGCCATACATCAACAGGCAATTGATGGATGTCTTTTTTCCTCTTCTCTGAATGGTAATGCTGTGTCCTACCAAGGGTTCTGGGGCTAATTTTAGTTGTTAAAGGATATAATGTTATGATACAACAGGACTGCAGTCAGCCCTCCACGTTTTCGGATTTCACTTTTGCGGATTTGATTACCCACAGATTATTTGCTGTCACCTCTGCTACCTCCCTATACCATTTTTAACAGGGAAGCAGCGGGAGGCTGCAAGCCTCATGAGACGGAGAAACTGCGAACGAGGCTTGTAAGTCCCTATTAAAAATGGTGTGGGGCAGCAGTGGAGGTGGCAGTAAGCCCCACCAGCTACCTACTTCTGCCTTATGAAGGAAGCCTGATGCCTCAGAGGAATTCATGGTGTGTTTTTGTGCGTTAAATATGGTTTGGGAGGGCCTAGAGTTATTCACGTTTTTTTGACTTTCATGCGGGTCGTGTGCCTCTAATCCTAGTGAATGTGGAGGGATTACTATATATGTAATTATTTTTAAAAATGTGTTATAAAAAGATCACAAAAATTGTTCAGGCTTGCTGTGCTAGGAAACATCCTTTCCTATATGCAGGTAAAAGGATCTGTGAAGAAGATAGTGTATATGCACATGAACCCACACATACATTCTGTGTAGGGAATTGGTCAATATCTTTTCACCTGGCAGATGAATGAATAAGGGAACTACTGAGATGAAAAAAACAGCAAACCTTGGGAGGGGGAAGAAAGGTAACGTAATTCTCAGCCCCAGAAAACTCCGTAATAGGTTCACCTTAGGGTCACCACAAGTCAGAAACGTCTTGAAGGGATACAATAACAACAAATTGTTATGACTTCTAAATACATGGCATCAGACACAGATACAAAAAGCAGGAATGGGGAAGCAGATGGAGGGTGTGGAATTAGCAGAGACAAGCCAAGATTTTTTTCTAACTTTAAAATTTATTCTAGCTTCTTTTTGGCTGAAGTGAAGGATAAGATCGTACCCTTCCCCACCTCCATTGCCATTCTTCATACAATAATTGACTTTTTTGTTCTTATCAGAACTTATGAACTTAACTTTAAGGGACTATAACTTTCTAAATCCTCTGGGGGTGGGATGCAAGAAGTTGTAGTCCACTAAGTAACTTTTCCAAGCTGAGAACTGCTAGTGCAAACAAATATTTATGTATATGCTACATATAAGAAGAGCCCTTGTGGGCTAGATACGTGCTTAACAAAAGCACAGGAGGCAGCATATGGCATATTGAACTCTATCCTACAACATTTTACTGCTAGTGTTGCTGCTGCTCCTACTCTTTCTCCTCCTAACCTTGTAATATCTGCTACCTGAGATGTCTGCCTCAGCCTGCTTAACAGTAGGACCAGTCCTGGTTTGGGCAATAGATACAATCAGTGAGCATGCAGGAGCAGGAAGCTCTGGTCAGCCATGAGCTTGCAGAAAGTGCTTTGTGATGCCAGCCCTGTGTATTATTATATGAGTTTTAGCTTGTTGCTTGATTGCCATAGGAATAGTCAGATGCAGCCAGACTAGGAGCCTTTGATTTGTTGCCAATATTCAACCAAGGGATGGGCATAGTTTGGATGTGCCTCACAATGAAAAAAAAAATTAGCCCCAGTTCTGCTATCTTAGAGCTTTGAGCTGGACATTCATTTGTTGTGGTAAGCCAGAGAATTGAGACCAGCAGATCAGAAAACAAAGTTTATTTTATTGCGCAGGGATCTCAGTGGAATGAACTTCCAAAAGACTGAGAGCCCCGTTTTAGGTTTCAGCATACATTTATACGTTTTAAAAAAACAGGTACAGGAAATGATTACCGTATGTGAAAAGGGTACAGGTTACAAAAGTTTAAGTTTCAAAATGATGCATTACAGTTTCAAAAATGAAGTATCTCTGTACCAGAGAGTATTCTCCCTGGGTCACATCTACTCCCAAACTCCCTATATTCCATGCATTGCTAAGCCGCATACCTAAGCCCTTGATAAGATAAGAGACGCACCTGCCTGACTTATTTTTCTCTATTTTTCTACTTAAGCAAGCCGTTTCTACAATTTAACCCCTTCACATTAAATTAAATTGCTATCAATAGCCATCTCATTTCCAACACAAGTCTAATTATTTGACAATATTATTGGGAAACCCAGTGGGTCTGAAATGGGTATTTTGTGTTTTGCTTGAAACAGCCTTGCCTCAGACAACTTGGCAAAATTCCTCTACCTCTTTTGGAAAGAAACAATTGCAATCCCTGCTAGATACTTACACTCTGTACCAGATACCAAGAAATGGAACCGATCCTCTTGTGGTGAATATCGACGTGTCGGTGTTCAATGTGCTAAATGTGGTATGTAAGACAGCTTTTAAACACCTACAGACTGATGCTGTGTCCTTAGCCAGGAACTCTGTTCAAAATAAAAGCTCAAGGTGAAACTGAAAGCGCTTCCAGATTCTTCTGTGGAATGAATTTGGGCCAAAACCAAAATAGAGAAGGCTCAGAGTGCTCCTTGGCCATTAAAATAAAACAGCCTTAAGAATTCTCATACTTAGTATATGAACTTTACAAGGTGACGTTTTAAAAAAGGAAATGATATGCCTGTGTGACACATGTAGATTATATGTACACAGCCACAGTACAAGTGTCAGAAGAAAAACTGATGTTAAATTATTTCTCCACTAGGATATCATGAAATACACTTTGACAGCAGTCTTGCTCTTGAATCAGGTAATGCCTAGTCTTTCTTGTCAAATACTTGGGAAGCAATAACAGATGTGGGTGGGTGGGGAGTCCAGAGGAAAAGATGAGAGATTCTGTTATTCTCAGTTTTCTAATCATGCTCCCCAATCAAATGCAATCGAATGAAAAGCAGTCAAATACTCCCCTCCAGGTCCTGGCTAGACCAATCGTTTTCAACCTTTTGGGATTCCATATCCACTTAGAAACCTAACTCCTGTATGAGTCCAGTTTCTTTCTCTTTTGTTTTAGATGCCTTCCCCTTCCCCACCCCTGTTGTCTCTCTCAAGACAGAACTATATTGCAAACATACTGGTTTAACAGTCATTCCTTCTCCCAAGGGAACCCCAGGAACAGTTCAGGGAATGGGAAAGTGCAAGCAAAGATTCCCTGACAGAGAAATCTTAGTCCTGTAAACGCTTAGGATTGCATGCCCTCCAACAGGTCCAATTTGGCAGGGACAGTCCTGATTTATCCTCTACCAACCCTCTTTTCCAGTTGCTTTTAAAATGCCTCAGTTTCTCTCTACTCCTCCCACCCCCCTGCATCCTCATCTTCCATCAGTAGTTTGCTCTCAGTTAACTCAGCAAGGGGGAGAGGAGAAGATTGGAAGCATGCCGTTCGCTGCAGACTCAGGCAAAAGCAAACTGTTGCTGCCTCTCTTGGCTTGTACGTTCTTCCTCATCTTATATGTTCCTTCCTTCCCTCCTCTCCTTTTGCCATTTTGACCACATTCTGATGTTGTTTGGCTACATGTGTCCCGGTTTTCATCTGTGAAATGTGTTGGGGTGGATGGGCCTAGAACCTAGGGGCATGACGCTTGCACTTATATGATGTTTACATAATGACCTCTCTGTCTGACATTTGCTCCTTTGCTCAAGCCATTTCTCATCTTTTCAAAGAAGTAAAGTGTGCTTCTTTAGCTTAGTCAGTCAGCACCCCCAGGGCTGGTCTCAACACACGAGGGCAGGAGGCCCTGTCCTTTTCCCCAGGACTATCTCTAACTGTGAAGGCAAGCTTTGTGGGGGCAGCATCTCTCCAGGATAATTCCACCCCACAACCCACTTGCTTTCCGAGTAAGGAAGTTGACCAGGAAGGAGGGAAGGAGGGAGGGACTCTAGTATTTGTTTCTTCCTTCATCTCCATGCAGTAGAATCACAGAATCATAGACTCATATAGTTGGAACAGACCCCCGGGGGCCATCGAGTCCAACCCGCTGGTATGCAGGGACACCCATCAAAGCATTCCCAACAGATGGTCATCCCAGCCTCTGCTTAAAAACCTCCAAAGAATAGCAGAGTTTTCCAAACTTTTCATGTTGGCGACACACTTTTTGGACATGTATCATTTCGTGACACAGTAGTTTTATTAGCAAACCAGAGGTTATATAGTGAGAAAGGCAAAAAAAAAAAAAAAAACCCCCTCCATCCTGGCTCACTGCTGTTTCCCTCACCAAGGAAAGACCCCAGTGAGGGCAGCAGCAGCAGGAAAGGCAGCCCCCACCTGATCCTGGCCCACTGCGGCATTGGCGGCAGCAGCGGAAGAGGCTTGGGTGGTCTGTGTGTGACACACCTATACACTTCGGGCAACACACTAAGATGTCACGACACATCATTTGAAAAGCCCTACAGTATAGAAACTCAGACTGATTTCTGTGAGTGACCAGTGAGAGTGAATGGGATGTATGTTTGTGAATGCATGGTGTGTGTGTGTGAGAGAGAGAGAGGGGGGGGAGAGAGAATGCACAACTCTGTATTTACTCTGGATAGGAACTTTGAAACTTCATACTAGAAGGGTGCTCATATCCTTCTGGCCTCATCCATTGTTGGAATGTGGCCTTTGGCACTGAGGTGATCCAGAGCCAATTTGGACCACAGGTGAAATAAAGGTTGTGGGAAAGAAGATGGCACTACATCTATACTGAATTTACCTTATTACAGACAGTTAAGATCTACCTTGCTGGAGCTGGTGTCCATGAAATGGCTGGTTTTGCTTAGACGTTAGCTTGAAAAGGGTGGGTGTTGTGAGCAAACACATTTAACATTTTCTTTCCCTAAACTTCTCAGTCATGGTACAACAAAGAGCTGGTCTGGGATGAGAAAGAGTTCCCTTTCACCACCCTCCGCGTCCCCTGGAGTTCAGTATGGATTCCAAACTTCTCAATTAGAGAAGCGTAAGTAACACTGAGAAGCACACATGTGACACGTCAGAGGAAGACATTGACCAGATGCTCCAAAAGGTTTTTCGGCTTCTGCCCAGCCAATGGCACAGGGCAGCTTTCTCCAACTAGTGTCTACCAAGTGCTTTGGACTTTCACTCCACACAGCATGGGAGTTCCTGACCAAAATACTATGTGGGTAACAAGCAACAGACTCATGAGACTTCAACCATGGCTCCAACCCAATTATATCTGATGTGGAGGTGCAAGTCAGAGAGGCAAAGGGGCAGGCTAGTTCCTGTTGCTCTTATGTTTGCACTCCACTCAAGGGTCTGTTTCCCTTCACCACACTTCGGTACCGAACAGATTCCAATAGGGAAAAATTATCTGGGGAAGGCTGCAAAAGGCACGGCTCGTTTTAAGTATTACTGGGACCTAACCATATTTGCAGATTGGGTTTCCCATGGCCAAGAGTCACTAAGATCTAATGTGCCATATTAGAGATAGAAATTCACATTGCCTGCTTCCTCTGTTGGGGGGGGGGGCACATTTATAAGTATAAATCTTTTCTCTGGTTTTGTTAGTCCAGGGTGAGGTTTCAAAATTTCAGAGGAGAATATTAAGACTGTGGCAGGCAACACTCTCCTTTTCTCCCTTCTCTCACTGCCTTTTTTTTTTCTTTACTGCAGGTTTGATGTGAAATGGAAGATTGACTCACCGAATGTGGTGCTGCACAGTGATGGGAAGGCTGAGTTTCTGCTCCCTCTGAGCGTTGACAGCAACTGTAACTTTGACCTCTTTTACTACCCTATGGATATCTCCAGTTGCACTTTCTCCTTCATCTCTGTGTCCGATGAGGGTGAGTGAGAAGTGTGCACATACACAGTGCAAAGAAAGTGTTGCTCATGTATGAAACTGGACTTAGTTGAGGTTTCCCAAGTCGAATCCTCTAAAGAAGGGATGGGGAATTTTGTGGCTGGGCAGATACTGTCAGACTACAATTCCCAGCACTCTTCACTACTGACTATTCTGGCTAGAATGCAGGACCACATGATACCCACCTCGCTCTAACAGCCCTTTCACACTATAGAGTTATAGCACTGTGATTCCATTTTAACTATCATGGTTCCAATCTGTGGAATCCTGGGATTTGTAGATATTGAGGTTTTTAGCTTTATCAGAGGCACTCAAGCGCTGTAGCTAAGAATTCAAAATACCCCATACAGCTACAGATCCCAGAATTCCATAGGCTGGAACCATGGCAGTAAAGGTAGGATCATAGCTTGACAACTGTGTAGTGTGAAAGGGCCCTAAGGCTGCCATCGCAGATACATTTTGGACACAGGTCCAAACGATCTAAGGTTATTTGAGTGGTCTCTTCCTTTATTCTGGCTGTCACCAGTATGCATTTTCAAGGACGGTGCTTGTTTGCTGGGGTGAACCTACATTGTCTGGTGATGGAGGCATTAAGACTATGCAGAAACTGACAGCACTGACAAGTTTGTTTCCCACATTTTTCACACCACTTGCTTATTGTGGACAACTGCCAACTTTTTTTAAGTGGCATGATTTCAGACATCTGTTATATGATCCAGTTAATATGCATACGTTTCACCTGAAACTTTGTACCTATTTTTCTATTTACATTACAGTAACCCCAATTTATAAATTTGGGCAGAGAAGAATAATAATTTAGAGCAGCCATAGGGGAAGTACATCCTTAAATCCTGTTTTTTAGGAGAGCCCATTGCACTGTCTCAAAACCTCTGCAACCTCTGAACATTAATTGTCTTCAAAATGTGAATTGCTGTACCTTCAGGCCTCCAGAAGCATCAGAAATCTATAACAAAAGAAAGCTGTTTCCAAGGAGATTGGTGTGTTAGTTTGTTTCATCATAACAAGGGAAAACAGAAAAAAAATGGTGTTTGGAGGGAAGAATCTATCAGCAATTCTGGGACTGATATTTTATCCTGAGCTTTTGTGGCTATCGGTCCACTCCTTCAGATATACTGACGGAGTCATATGAAAGCCAGAGGTATCTAAGCACAGTTACACAGTTGTGGAAGTAGGCTGGAATGTAATAAGATACAGAAAGAGGCAAAGTATGGCTGTGGCCATACGATGAAACAGGCCTGTCAGGTAACCAGGCTGTTAATACTGAAGTGTGACAGCAATAAATCTGCTTACCGAAAATCAGTTTCCTTGGAGTCAAAACCTTGTGTGGGGAGGTATGTGTTGTTATACTGTGACCCCTTCACTTTTGTGAGGGTTTGGGGCACAGAACTCTCATGCAAGTTGAAAAACTGTGACTAACTCCCCCCACCCAAGTGAACAAGAAAGGACACACATGTGAGGGAATGCATGTGCATGCCTTCCTTCCCTACACTCCCCCTTTCATTCCCTTGCCTTTTGTCTGGGCACACATGCCTTCCTTCTCCGTGCCCAGGCAAAAGGCAAGGGAATGGGAGGGGAAGAATGGGGAGGGAAGGCACGTGCACCCCTTCTCCACACATGGCACTCCCCCCTCCATTTGCTTGCCTTTTGCCCAGGCATGGAAAAGAAAGGCACATGCACCTAGGCAAAAGGCAAGGGAAAGGAAAAGGAAAAGGAAAGGGAGAGTCCTATCAGGGAATGGGAGGGGGAGAGAAGGCACACATGTGCGTTCCCTCGCTTGCTCACTCAGGTGGAGGGGAGTTATTCATATTTTCAACTTTTGTAAGGATTGTAGGCCCTGAACCCTTGTGGAAGTGGAGGAGCCACTGTATGTGCAGGATGCCACAAAACTATGGTTTTTGTTCATACACCTGCTAATGCATTAGAATTGTGAGCTGTTTCGCTCTCTCTCTCTCTTCACCTCAATAGCCTGTGAGGCTTCAGACATTATTCTTTCCGTTGAAGACTGGTAGCTAACTGATGGCACACTTACAATTTCTGATCGTTTATTTTTTAAAAATAACCCAATAATTTCTCTGTGTGTGTGTGTTTTAAATTACTCTTTCAAGTCAGCAAGATAGAATTCAGGACTTCCATTCAAAACAAAATTCTCAATATAAAGCGTGAATATCTTGTCATGGGTGTGAACATCACAAGCCCAAAGAATATGCCGCAGCCTTATTTTGCAGTGAAGGTAAGGAGATGACCTCACCTGTAACTCAAGACAAGCATCAGTAGTTTCTCTGCTGGGTCCTCCCCTCCTGGCCAAAACATCCACCCTCTGCATCATAAGTTTTAAAGCTCCGCTTAACTAGAAGTGGGCAAAGTTTGATGAGGAACATGGTAGACCTATTTGCTGCTGGAAAGCTGAGGCTGAGGAAGTGTAGCTTCCCCAAAGACACCTGTTCCATTCATGACAGAAAAAGACTTCACATCCTGACCTCTCAGTCACTGCTATATTTAATTTTTATCCTGCCTCTCTACCAGCAAGGGACTCAATGCAGCTCACAAAAAAATTAAATGCAGTTCAGCTTGTATTTAAAAAAGTGTTTTAAAAATGAAAGAAAAGGTTCTATCAAAAAGCATATAGTTATAGAATCATAGAATTGGAAGAGACCACAATGGCCTTCAAGTCTAATCTCCTACCATGCAGGAGCAGACATTCAAAGCACCCCAGCAAATGACCATCCAGCCTCTATTTAAAACCCCCCAAAGAAGGTGACTCCACCACACTCCAAGGCAGCATACTCTATTGTCGAACGGCTCTTACCATTCTTCCTGATGTTTCGGTGAAATCTCTTTTCCTATAGTTTGAATCCATTGCTCCGTGTCCTAGTCTCTGGAGCAGCAGAAAACAAGCTTAATCCATCTTCAACACAACATCCTTTTAAATATTTAAACATTCCTATCATGTCACCTCTTAATCTTCTTTTCATCAGGCTAAACATCCCCAGCTCCCTAAGCCACTCCTGATGGGGTGTGGTTTCCAGACCTTTCATCAATTTGGTCGCCCTCCTCTGGACACGTTCTAGCTTGTCAATATCCTTCTTGAATTGTGGTGGCCAGTTAACACTTTAATACGCATTTAAGACATAATTAAAAGATAAAACTATAGCACACCACATTCAGAACACCCTTCTACCTCATAATTTACACAGCAAAGTCCTACCTAAATAAAAAGGTATTTCCTGCCCATGGAATGAAGGCAGAAAGGGGGCCCACTGAATCTCCCATAGAAGGGAGTCCCACTGGAAAAGTTCTCTTGTGACTCCTCACCAAATATCCCTGTGGATGGTTGCGGGACTGAGAGAAAGCCCTTCAGCAAGGATCTGTTAACTCAGGCTGGCTTGTATAGGGAGTTGTAGCCTTTTAGACATTCTGGACTGAAGCTGTGTAGGGCTATGAAGATCACAGTCATCACTTTGAATTCTGCCTAGGAATGGACCCGTAACCAGTGAAGCCATTACAGCCGGGAGGTTATACGTTCTCTGTAACTAGCCCCAGTCAGCAGTTTGGCCACAAAATTTTGAACCCACTGAAGTTTCCCAACTATTTCCAAAGGCAGCCCTACATAGAGTACGTTGTTGTTGTGTGCCTTCACGTCATTTCTGACTTATGGCAACCCTAAGATGAATCTTTCATGGGGTTTTCTGGGGCTGAGAGTGTGTGATGTGCCCAAGGTCACCCAGTGGGTTTCCATGGCTAAGCAGGGTCTCCAGGTCTGCAGGGTCATAGTTCAACACTCCAACCACTATACCATGTTGGCTGTCAGTAATCCAAACAGATGTAATCAAGGTACCAGTCACCTTAGCCAGGTCTGATATCCCAAGGAACAGGCTCAGTTGGGTCACTAGTTTTAACTGAACAAATGCATGCTTGGTCACCACTGAAACCTAGGCGTCCAGGGTCAAATCTGAGTCCAGGAGTATGCTCAAGCTACAAAGCTGAGATTTCAGAAGTTGTATAACCTCACCCCCCAAGTACAGGCTGAATTCCTATTCCCTGATCTTCTTTCTAATCAGAGCACTTCTGTCTTTTTTTAATTAAAACTTCAATTTGTTTGTCCTTATTCATCCCTTTACTGACAACAGATACTGTTTCAGTCCTGCAACAGCTTCACTGGAGTTAGGTGAGAAGAAGAGCTAGAGTTAAGTGTCATCTACATACTGCTACCTCCTTTTCATTTATCTTGCCAGTCAGATGTAAGCTGCCTTAGGTCCTGAGATGAGAGCAAGGCAGCATAGTGAGTGAGTGAGTAAGCAAGGTATAGGACTGAACTGAAACAAGCCTCCTGACTTGGTGATCCAGCTTGAAAGCAGGGGTAGCCCCCACACACTTGTGGTAGTTTTAAGAGGTGCTAAAGAGGAATGTTAAGTCTTTCTTCCCACTCCATGCATATTTCTGTGCTGTATTCTCCCCATTCAAACATCTTGGAGTGGCCCAGAGGATTCTTCTGCATAGAGAGGCACGTGTCGTTTGAAGGCCTATATATATTCTGGTTCTGCACAGAACAGTCCTCCAGAACACTCAAGGACCTTTGAATAGTGGGAGAAAAACTGTGTAAAAGTCTCACTGCTCTATTACTCTTACCAATACCAACAGTGGGGAACCCATTTTCCAACCAAGAAACAAACAACATTCTTTCCATCCCTAGTGCTGAACAAAAACAAACTTTTATCCATTTCCCTTAGTTGGCACCAGTGTCCACAATAGTAGCTACATGGCCATCACCCACCATTTTGTCTAGGTGGTGTCTAGATAGTGGCAGCAACCAGAGTGACGTAGACAAAGTACAACCCTCCAGATGTTGCTGGAGTACAACTCCTACCATACATCACCACTGGCTATTTTATTTAAGAGTCGCTGGAACCTCCAGTGCAACAACTTACGAAGGGGGGCACATTTTGCCCTCCCCTGAAGTAGAACAACAGTTGCATCCCCCCTTTAGTCTATCCAAACTGAAGTCAGTGTGATACAGGCAGCCTCACCCTCATTCTGAACTGGCTACACAGACCTCTCGGTGGTATTGTTGCAATACTCAATCCGCTTAGCTATCTGGCACTACAGTATTGGTCACCTTGTGACCCTGGTTAGCTCGGATGAAGTTGTAAGGAAGAACAACACAAAAAGAGCAGCTCCCAAGTACTGAATGCAAAACATGTGCTATTGGGGTCTTTGCAGGGCTCCCTGAAGTCCCATTTTCAGAACAAAAATATTAGCTGTAATACATTCAGTGCAGCCTGGAAGTTATGCCTGCTTTTCTGACTTCGCTTCTTCATTAATTCTGACAAGAATAGCATGAGCCATTTGTTTCCCTGAGTTTTGAAACGGGCATTTTCATTTTAGTTGACCTTGCTAACTCAGTTTTAGACCTATTTGTCCTCAACAACACCGTCTTTAAAAGGTGGCAATGGCAACAGCTTGTGTGCTTCATTCACTGATTATTAGAGTTTGCTTAAGGAAACTCTTAAGGTAGCGTGTCTTATCAAGGCCCAACACATACTTTTGATGAAACAGATGTACAAATACTCCTTCCTGTCGCACTGACCTCTGTGGTCTCTTTGCCAGATAAAATTAATAAACACAGGGATACGAGCCTTATTTTCTGTGATTGTGCCAAGCATTGCGCTTGTTGTAGCTGACCTCTGTGGCTTCCTTGTCTGCCTCCAAGACAGACTGGCATACATGGTCACCCTGTTGCTGGCATACCTCGTGTTCCACTCCTCTGTGGTTGGATCTCTACCTGGTTCATCATCTTGCAATCCTCTGCTGAGTAAGTTGAATGCATCAATTGATCAGATTTTTTTTTAATGGTAAAACTGAGGCAGAGTCATGTTACAAGCACGCAGGAGCACTGCAAAAAACTGCACTGAGTTCTTTGCTCTCTGTAATACTGTTAGCCAATTACAAAGGGGCAGAGAAACACATGCTCTAATGGTATATTGTAGAGGAGTAACTGGTTAATAACAATGGAGCTACTTTCTTCCTTCTTCCAAACTCTAGGTTTTTACTACCTGGGTCTCCTGGTGTTACTATTCCTGAGCACAATTGAGACCATCTTGGTGACAAAGTTGGTTGCAGACAACCTCTATCTGTGGCACAACTGCAGATTACGAGGCAGAAAGGCCAAAGTTGCTGCTAAGTTACATCAAGACAAAAGCGATCATGCTGAGGATACAAAAGATCCTGGGAAAAGAGGTGAGTGAATAGGAAATAAAGAAACAAAAGAGTATTCAAGGGCAAGGTGACATGTAAGCCACCTCTCAGTTCAACAACACAAAGCCTTGATGCTAAAAGCTGTTTGCTAGGATAGTAATCTAGTTTCAAAGACTCAATTTTTTAAAAAAAATTGAAGTCTTTCTCCAAAATGTACTTGGGCTGCTGTTCATTTTTTTTACCTGTTGTTGTTCAGTTCAATTCAATTCACTTTTAATGCTGCCATTTATGATTTTATTTAGAAACCACAAGAGCCTGGATTAAAGAATGGGGTGAGAACAATTAACAATTAAGTGTTAGCAGGACCACCCATTCACTTAAGATTAGCTTTAAGGTACAAGAATTCTGTTTCAATCCTGCCCACAACCCAAGAAGCTTCTGAACTACAGAAAAAGAAATAACTTCAGACAAGAGGATCCCTACATTCAGAATTCCACAAGCCCAATTGTTTTTCTCCTGAAACATTTGTGTTGTTAGAGAAGTAGTAGAAGAATCTGAGCTCGAACATTTATGCTTAAAGAAGTATTAGGATCCACAGTGAACACTGTAATGGTGAACTTACTGACAAACAGAAAATTGCCTTGAACAGTATCTATGTATTCTTTCAAGTATACATGCACTATTACCTCTGATCTACACCAGGTTGGATTTCAGATGCTGCTGGCTTGCTTTTTGTGTGTGTGTGTGCAGGACTACCACCTAAATCAGTTTTTGGGGTTGCCTTCTGATACTTTTGCACTATGGAGTTTGCAAACTAAACAATTCATTTGTCACCTCTTTCTTTTACCCAGCAGAATTTGGCACAAGTGAAGATCCATCACATGTAAATGAAGCTTCTGCTGCTTTGGACAGGCTCTTCTTCTTTATCTACTTAGGATTACTTATTCTGTTTCATTGCCTAATTGGAGCCCTCTGGCTCTTTTGGAAATGTGAATCTGAGAAACCTCCTGGAGAAGACCATTTTGATGGAGTTAAATGGTGACAAAGGAGGATAATGATGCCAGCAGGAATCCTGATTCATACTCTGCTAGGCACGTTTTGCTAGCACCTATTGTTTTAGCTTGCTTTGAGCTAAATCTTTTGGGTAAAATACTCTTTGATCTCGGATAGCCTGAACCTACTGCACAATGCAAATTATTCCTGCATTTATGTATGGTGTAAATGTGGTTCCCAGACAGTCCCTGCACATATGCAACAGATTTGCTCAGCTTCAGCAGCCAAGCTGCCTCATGTGCCTCTAGCTCATTCTCTGAGCCATGAAAGTGAAAACAGGAAGGGCAGATTGATGCAATGTAAACAAGCATTCCTAAATGGGGAGACATTGCTCAGTTCGTAGCTTGCAGAGAGCAAACACCTTCTAATTTGTGCTTCTCCCTTTTCTGATGTTGCTGTCAGTTGAAAACATTTGTATTGTGTAGAACATTTGGTGACTAGTGGAGATATGGTTTTATGTAGTTTTACATCTAGTATGATGATGTTCTTCTGTTGTGCACGGATTATGTTGTTATTTTTGTTTTCACACTGTATATCATCTGAATAGTTTTCTGCTGAAACCTAGTCTAATAAAGGTTTACTCTTCACAAGGTAGCTGTTGAGGGCTAATCACAGGACCTTTCCAAGTGACTGTATTCTACATATTTTCCTTTATCTATATAAGAACTGCTCTCCTCCTGTGATCACTAAGGACATGACAATTAAACTTAAGTTATACATTAGGAATGAGACAAAAGGCATGACCGGTTAGCTAACCCAAGGTGAAATCCAGTTACTAGCCTCAGCTAGTGTAGGTTAACTCAATCTGCGGAAATTACATAAATCAGCAACTATGTAAATCCTACTAATTCAATGGGTTTACTCTAACTGGGATGAACAATTGGATTTAGCTCTAAAAATGTATCCCTTCATTCTTACATATCATAGAAAACAATACTAGAAAGACACATACTTCTGAACTAGTGAAGTGCTTGCTTGCAAAAGCATGGGCAGAGTTACTGTTCTCAGGGAGACCAAATACTGCACTGGTCCCAATAAACAGAAGCAATTTATATTCACTGATGGGATAATATATGACCCCCATATATTCCAGAGCTCTTGACTCTCCAATTACAGCTGCACTAACCTGTGTGTACATTCTTTCTTTGCTCTGTCTATAAGATTGGCTTTTTCTTAAAGAAGGACAGCACAGAATTCCCAGAACACTAGCAGAAGGAAAGAGAGCAGGTGGTACTTCTCAGTGATGCTGTGACAGAAGACTCAGGTGAACTGAAGGAATACACTTCTGTTTTCACTCACCTGTTTGAAAAAAAAAACTGAACAGACACAACTCAGGAGCTAGCAAGAGCGAAGACGGAGGGCAGCAAAGAGGCATAGAGCACATTCAAGTGAAAGGCCAAAATTGTACCAAATATGAGTCATATGAACAAAATATGAGGTCTGATTCACACATACAGGTTCATCACTTGCTGAATGCAGCATCAAGTCACACAGATAAATGAGTCAGGGGTTGAACACCACGAAAAATATTCTCCTATCACCTTCCCCTGCCCTGCCCCCCCCCCCCATGGAGTTTGTTATCACCTTCCACTACAAGTCATCCATTGCTGAGTAATCAAATGATGAGTTTCCAATGTTTGAAGTGTCCTACAGAGCAAAATCAGTCCCTTGGGCACCTGACAAAGATGCCAGATTGGATGAAGGTAAGCATCAGTAATAAGAATATCAAATAGCAGAGGCAGCAGAACAGAAAGGAGATTGCCTTAAACCTCAGAAAACTTTAAAAAACTGAAGACAACGATTGTAACAGAAACACACCGGTATTGTTAAAAAGTAGCAACAGAGTGTTCTAACGGCTTATTTCCTCTTGGAATTGTCCTGCGATACTGACTGGCCAAGAGCAGACTAACTGTGTCTTCTGAGCTGTGGGAGTGCAGCTCCCCAGGGAGTTCATTAACCCAGGGGGAACGCAAGCCAATGCAACTTCTCTTCCTAAAACTATAGTGATAAGACTCCCTTCCTAATCCCTTTTCACAAATTTCTTTTAACTCAAGAAGGTCCTGCAGACTGTTCTTGAAAAACTGTCCTAAACTTTCAGCAACAAAACCAGACCACTGCTAAACCACTCCAAACTTTGGTGGTATTCATGTTCTTCATGGCACTTAGAGAAATTGCTTGCCAGGACTTCTATTCTTCTACAAGCAGCACATTAGATAACCCATCACATTTCTCCTGCTGGTAACTGGACCTTGCTATTTGAAGATATATTACTGTTTTCAAGGAAAACACTCAACATGTACAGAAAATGTCTGTGGCCCTTTTCAAACCTTCAACAATGTCCTTAAAACAGTAACACGTAAGTGCCATTTTATATCAGTGAAGAATACTCAGGAAGAAAGGCTTTCAGAGGAACATTCTTGAATTGCCTGCTGGTAAATTACTAATGGAACACATAATTGAAGATGAAATCCATATAAAGATCCTAAAATTGACTGCAGGATAAATGATTTCCTTCCAGGAATGCTTGAATATGTTTTCGACCAGATCTGCATGGGGCATTTTTCAGACAATGTAATGTGTTGTGTGGTTCTTTGAGCCATAAAGTCCATAAAGAACCCTTATTTGTCTACAGGGAAGATGGGAATGAACTTGGCTCTTCCATTAGCACCAGTCAAGACAGAGTACGAGCACACATTTTTCTGGCGTTATGTTATATTACATCAGGAAAGTGTCCATGTATTTGACTCACGCTAAAGACTTGAATCGGGCATGGAAGAAATTCCTTTACAAGAGAAATCACAGGAGCACTGTGGTAGATTTTGAAGAATAACATAGAGATCCTTTTTATAATCAATGTGTAGTTTGGGAATGGACATGCAACGTAATGGCCAATCAGATGCCTATGGGGAAGTCCACAAATAAGACAATACAGCGATACTATCATCCCAATTACATTTCGCAATGATTGGTATTAAAAGGCACACCGCATCTAATATTACACAAAAGGAAAATGAGGCTGGTGGAAAGAAGCAATCCAGTAGCACCTTTAAGACTAACTGGTTTATTTCAACATGAGCTTCCACAGATATTCTTCAGATATGCTGATCAATCAGTACATCTGAAAAAGTGACTTAATACTCACAGCTCATGCTGAAACAAACCAATGAGTCTCAAAGATGCTGCTAGATCCTTCTTCCCACCACTCCTACTTCGTTTTTTATGCTGTGACTGACCAATACAGGTATTTCTTTAGAAAATATCAGAGGTACCACTGATAGCCTCATCCTCCATTCATTTATCCCCTTTTAGAATGATCCAGATTGGTGGCTGTCTGCCATGGCAAGCTTGAGGTACGTAACAAGTTGTCAATTACTGCTCCCTTGGCTTTACTCTCTGGAACCTAATCTCATTGATTTCAATGTGACATATAGGAAAATAGGGAAAGAAAGAAGGTAAAGAGGGGAAGGAAAGACAACTAGCAGCTGCTTAAAAACTGAAAGCTATTTTTAAAAGCATACATGGAAAACAGGTTAGAAACAGTGCCTTGGAAAACAGAAAAGTTCCCCACATAACTACCATCTCAGGGAGATCCTGCTCTCTGCAGTGATCTAAGAAATCAGGCAAGCCATAAGCTGTATTTCTAAGACTTTATAAATACAAGCATAAACAATAGCCTTCACAGACAGTTGGAAAAAAGGACTAGGAAATCACCGATACACAGTCAGGAAGCTCATGCTGATGTGTCAAACAACTTCTCAATCATCTCGCCCACCTGCTCCACTCTGTATTTAATGTATTTCTCAGGATTCTTGGTGAAGGGTACATTACCATACCTGCCAAGACAAGAGGAAAGAAAATCTTGTGTGACGAGCACGGAGGGGACTTCTCATAACATAGCTTCCCTTTCCCTTTTTACCAGCTGCCAAAGCCTCATTACTGCCATAATTTGTTCTCAGAGCTCCCAGTGCCAGTCACTACACCGCCAAAACTGCAGCAGCCATATACTGGCAGGTGGTCTCACAGACTGGGGAGAAATGCCAGGCTTGCCGAAGAACACGGAAGTATTCAGGGGAGGGAAAAAACTTCCTATCTGCAAACAGTTCAGTGAAGACTAAACAGAATTCTGACTTGAAAGGATCTCCAGGACATACAATAAGAAGAGGGAGGAATGGGGTGGAGTGGCTGAAATGCTGAGCAGCAGCACTCCACACTGCAATGTTTTGCTGCAGGTCTCAACTGTACAATATCATCCATTCCTGTTCAGCCACTGTATACACCCAATTGCTGCAAGCATCTGAAAGGCTGTCCATACAGCCAAGCTGTGTTTACAGTCAGGCTGTCATCAATGTGATGTGTGCTAAACTATGACCATGCTACAGGAGTTTTGTGTGTAAAACTCTGGCTCCTCAACCCTCAAGGACACATGTAACCAGCTAATGTGCTATGCACACAAAGGGGATAGTGCTGGAAGCCAGAATGTAGAGAGGGAGCCTTCAGTGCCTTCCCTGCATACCAGCACTCTTTCTGGTCAGATAAAGGGGGTCATTTAAGGACAAAGGGTCACCTGCTTAGGAAGGCAGCATAGGCTTCTTGCACAATGGTCTTCTGGGCCTGCCGGATTTTGTCCCTCTGTTCTGTGTCAGGAATAGCCCAAGCCTTCTGGATTTTACACAGCTCCTCCAGACCATCATTAAAACCCTGTTCCATAGGGAAGATGAAGTTAAGCATACACCTGGAGCAGGATATAAAGGGCAAAACAAGAACAAAAAAGAGTACAAAGCCATAAGCAAGAACGTTTGCCTGATCCTTGGCAGCTACTTACCTTAAAGCGTTCCTTGATCACCTGCCTTTCCTTATCCTTGAGCTGTGAAGGAGTAAGAAAAAGAAGAGCCTTTCTGTTTATGTCTCAGATAACACTGCTATTCACATTGCTTCTTCACCATTCAGGTAGGGAGTTGGCAACTGTGGGTCTCCAGGGATTTATGGACTCCCAAGTCCCAGAATCCCTCACCATATGCTATGATGACTAGGGCTTCTGGGCTTTGTAGACATAAACCATCTGAAGGGCAACAGTTGTCCACTTCTGATTTAGAAACAATTAGTGCCAGGACTGTTCTGCACATACCTAGGAAACCTGTTCAAGCCATATCGATGAGGACTGCCATGCAAGCAAGATTTGGAACACAGTGCATGGGTGGAGAGAGCACTGATCTTTTCCCAAACACAGAGGGCCAGCAATCCTACCCCCAGCTATTAGCCACAGGAGGAAAGCTTCCAATGATGGCAGGGCCAATATCAGCTGAGGGGAAAGGTTGCTAAGACCACTGTGTTCTGGAAAAGGGATAATGCTCTCCCCCTTGTACTGCATTCCTGGTCTTGCTTGTTTGACAATCCTCAATGACATCTGAAGATTTTAAAAAGATGGACATATTCACATGCATGTAATGCCACATTTGTTTTGGCCCTAACCTAATTTTTTTTTGCGGGGGGGGGGTATGTATTACAATTTCCCAACCCAAATGTTCTCACCTTGACTCCAGGTTGGAAAACAGGCAAATTTTTATCTGAGATGTAATCTGTTACTTTTAACCAACTGAAAAAGAAATGAAGAAGGGTAAGCAAAGCAGGTACAGTAATCATATGAAATTACTAGTAATCATATGAAAATGAACTTTCAAATAATAAATATCTGTACTACATGTGCTAATCAGGGAATCTAAGCACCCAGACTCTTTTTCTTGGCCTATTCAGTTTCCAGCACTGCTGCCTCTCAACATTCAGGGTGTTAGAAGTATGTGCCTCTTTAAGCAGCTTGTGTTATTTGATAGGCTGCTCCCTGTCTGACTACTCTAATGGGGTTACATAAAAGGGACAGAGGCTAGATTCTTCCAGTTTTGTTCCTTAATACCAATGATAAAACATCACAGATCAGACATACAAACCCAACAGCTGGAATTCAAAACCTGCTTGTTAAGCAACATGGGGATCACATTTCAGCTAAGCCTCCAATTTCTACACTTCATATGCAAAAGCAGTATTTTAATTACTTCTCAAAAGAAGTATGTGTATCTATGAATATACTCTATACATTTTTATTTAAACATCAAGGAGAGCACATATCACATTTTCATCAAAAGACTTTGCCTTCCAGAAATACCTCATGCCAAGCATGGGTAATATGAAGCCAGACCTGTAATTTCCATCAGCCACAGCCAACAGATCAAGTAACAGTAGATCAATGGCATACCATGAGGTGGCCAGCTAGGGGTTGGGGGGATGTGCAATCCAACAACATCTGGAGAGCCACAAGTTGCTGCTGGGGCCTAGAAAGGGCACCCTGTATGCAGCCTGTAGGAACAAAATGAGTTGCTCACATCACAGCTAGAATCCAACTGTGAAGAGCAAGTCCGATTGATGCCAGCCAAATCACGGCCCAGGGAATGCCATGGGGGGTGCTACGGGGGAGAAAGGATGCAAAACTGAAGCTTGTTTCTGAAAGAAGACAGATAGGGAAACAACTGCAGTGGAATAAGGGGAAAGATAACACAGAGACAGAGAAATGCTCTAATAGAGTTAGGACAATCAGCTGGGGGAAAAGACTGAATGAAGTTTTGGGAGCTATGAATGATTAAATACTTCAGCAGTTGATGTCTGATCTAATTGTGCACTAATACATTTCTACTTGTTTATTCCTTTTTACAAATGTGTCAGGCTGTTCCTGTTAAGTTTTGAGTCTGGTCACACTTACCACAGTGAACCCACTGAACAACACATCCACTGGTCCATATAGGGATCACCTTGAGGCCCAAGTACCCAATTCAGGGAGAGATTGTGAGGGCAAAGGGGGCAAGGTGAGCACAAGGGCAGGGCCAGCCTGGAGAGGGGATCCATCATAGCAACAATGTTAATAATTCTACTGAAAGAGCATTTTCAAGAAGGACAAAGTGCCTTCCTCCCTTTTTATCGTATTCTACTGTAAAACCTCTTCATGTAGTCATTAAAATTGATGTTACTGTTCAGGTCTTGACTTTAGTGGGAAATGACCAGATGGGTTCTTCTGACCTGCGCTGGTAAGTTAAAATCTGCTGCTTAATGTGTTCTCTGTAAGACCGCTCTGCTGTCTTCTGTGTCACAGCCACCAACTGGATTAATTCAGACCTAAAAGCAAAGAGGCAGAGTACTAAATAATCAGTGAGCTTCCAAACCAGAAACACCTTTCTGCCTAGAGAACAAGATGCAGTTTCACAATAGTCAAAACAATAGCCTGATTGTTCTACAGTTTTAACAGAAACAAGAGTTGCCTTAGAAGCCAATCAGAATTTGAAGACCCCATCTCAAGGGCTGAGGATTGGCCATAACTGAGGTTCAGAGGACTCTATGGAGCTGTGCAGATAAGCCTCGATCTTACTCTCCAGCTTTGAGCTATAGGCTGATATGTCTCATTTTCACTCTCAGAAATTATTAGAAAGTGGCCATCTGTCCCACTGAGATCCACTTCTGCAAGACCAAGAATGAAGCTGTAAGCTAGGATCTCTCAGACTTTACACTGACTTTTGGAAAGCACCAAAACCTCTCATTGCTCTCTTAGCTGCTCCAAAGCCTGAGAGATCCTGACCTGCTCTAGGATAGGAAGGACAGTAAGCACCAGAATAAAAGACAAAGTTGCCACTAGCAAAGATATGTGTGGGCTCTTATCTCAAAAGACAACAAAATCTAGGCAAAATATGTGGTACATTAATTTTCATTCACTGTTTCAGTAACAGCCTATCACTGGTCAGGTTCAGTGATTTTGCTGCCAACCAAAACCAACTCTGCTTCCCCATCTGCAGACAATCCTATCAGTGAAGCTGGGCTATCAGATGGGATAAAATACAGACTGATTTTCATTCACTAAGGACATTTTCTTTCACTGTATTTGATGAATGAGTCTGATGGCCTATTCAGGAACTAATATGAGAGGATTTTACTTTTAAAAAGACCTAAAATGTTTCAATAGCTTAGGGGTTTCCAAACTGTGGTTTCCAGGCAGGAAAGAGGACATGATTTTATAACTGAATACAGGTGTGCTTGTACATTAGGCCCTCAAGATATGAAATTCTTCATCTCCTGAACACACTGGGATCCAAATGGCTCAAGAAAAAGTGGTGGCAGTAAAAAAAAAAAAGTACTAGGAGTCAGATCAGACAAGAGTAGTTAATTATCCAGAACATTTGGAACAGTGAGAGCAACCTTAGCTTCTGGTGGCCACCAACTTAAGCAAAAGAAAAATGCATCGCAGTAATGACTTCCAGCAAAGAAGAACTAATAGGGAAGGACAACCATTAGAGATGTAAAAAGAAAAGGTTCTGTGTCTGCATATATAAATTTTAGCAGATGGCTTTGAGGATTAGGAACTTTGGATACAGTAACATAGCTACTTGCTAAACTCAGGATTAGGAGGGATCCTAGCACCACATTAAAAGGAAAGGCTAGCTGGCATTAATTCATTTTCCCCCAAAGTGTATGACACTCATCCACTTGCATCTTGCCTCTTTGGGCACACAATAATCCAAACAAACATCAACTTTCTTTTATTACCACATGTAGCTAGTAACCAGAACACTAAGTCCAGAATACCTATAGAAAAGCAAAAATGTAACAGAGTTCTTTTGTCACTCAAAACTGTAAAGGGTTTTGAGTGACTGTCCCTGTAAGACAGAATGTAACCAGCTGATAATTACTCTTGGATTTACTGCAAAGTGTTCTCCAGAAGAAGAGCCTCTCCAATGACAAGATGAAAGAGGCTGATGCACTCAGAACCTTCTTGGTTGCTTTTATTTTCCATTGCCTTATGCAAGACAACGTTTACAGCACAAATGACGGACTTCAAAGAGATCTTTTTGAAAGGGAATACAGGAAGAGTGGACAAAACGGAGTATAAAATCTGCTCTGCAGAAAAATTAACAGAAGCTTATGAGCACAATATACTGGCAGAAATTCCAGCATGCACTGTGAACATGAAGAACGCTCATGTACTTACTTTTCCAGGGACTTGAGAATGTAATTGTAGTTGTTATGCAGAAAGATGGCACTTAAAGCTGGGTCCTCATAAACTTTGGATTTACTGAGAAGGTTTAGTTGTAAGTTGCCCAGAACTTTGCCTTAACAAGAAGGAATGCAAAAGTAGCAGTGAGACCACTGTAAAGATCTCAAGTTTGACAAAAAGGACTGTATACAGTCTGCCTATACCATTCACTTAACTGGCTGGTTAAATTTTAATTCACTTTGCATATTATAACATTTCAGAAAAGATGGTTTTCTAAGAATCCTGAAAAACAGTTTCTCAAGTGCAAAATAACTAACATTTAATGCACAAAAGCTGCTATGCATGGTTAAAAAAATTTTCTTCTTTCTTGATACAGGGAATTAATCTACACTCCGTGAAGGAGAGAGGAACTATAGGATTAAAGCAGTGGCAACCCACAAGTCACTGTGATTTCCCATCCAGTTAGAACTATATAATGGATCGAGCTCTCACTCAATTTGGTAGAGTTTATTCCCAGATAAATAGGCATAGGACTTCAACCTGTGAAAAGGAAACAGCTAGCATCCAGAGAAAGATTACTCACATATATAGGTGCTGAGCAGCCTTCTATTGAATTCAGAACTGTAGCTACTGGCTGAAGAGCTGGTCTCTGAAAGGGAATGAGCATTAAGTCAGTTAAAATATGACATATTGTAGTTTTTATATGCCTATTGTATCCCCCACACAATTTTTTTTTAAACTTTTGAGATCGGCTAAACTACCTGATCTTGGACTTAACATGTAAGAGCAAGCTAGCACCATTGCTTAATTGTAGGGCAGAAGCACACACACTTGGGTCCCCCAATGCCGCTGGGCTTCAATCCAGGAAGCCAGCAAGGCCAATAATCAGGGCTTCTAAGTGCTATAATTGAGCAACCTCTGGGTAGCAAGCTTAGAAACCACTGCACTATTAATTCACAGACAGTGCCCAATGAACGCCCTATTCCCCAACACCAAACCTCTTTCAGTACCATAAATTCTCATCCAGACAAGAACAAAAACATTGTTTTTGATATCCCAGAAAATGAACAGTGCTATTATATCAGTATTAATACAGCCAATAATTTGACCTGTACATATTCTAGTGTACAGTCCTCCCTCCACATTCGTGAGTTTGACCTCTGTGAAGGCTCATGTGTGCCTTCCCCTCATTCTCCTCCTCCCATTCCCTTGCATTTTTCTGGTTGCAGAGAAGGAAAGCATACACTCGGACAAAACGGAAGGGAATGGAGAAGGGGAGAAGGCTGGTGTGAACCTTTCTTCTTTTTTTTAGAACTCCCCGCTCCCATTTCCTTGCCTCTGGCCCCAGAGCTAAGAACTTGCACTGAGACAAAAGGCAAGGGAACAGAGGGAGGGGGAAGGCTTGTGTGTGCCTTTCTTCTCCCCTACAGAGCTCCTCCCTTCCGTTCCCTTGCCTCTGGCCCCAGCATGCAAAAGGCAAGGGAATGGGAGGGGGATTGTGTGTGTGGGTATTTACGGTTTTTCCACTTTTGCTAGGGTTCTGTACCTTGAAGCCCTGTGAAAGTGGAGGGGGCACTGTAATAAGAAAATACTCAAGTTTCCATCATGCAAACAAGACAGGATGTCAAAATGCTTCTGTTAGTATTACTATCTTTGTTGGCAGACAATATCAAGTGACCTAGCTCAGCTAGAAGTGTAGGCCCTATAGAATCACATATTCTTGGTCTGAAGTGAATTCCTGTGTCTTTAAAGGCTAAGCAGCAGATGTATATTCTGAACAGTAACCCTTGAGACTCTATAACAGACACGTAACATCTGTGCACAACCAATTATCACTTAATTGCCTGAACTATAGAGAAGCAGGGGAGGATGATAGGCAAAATCTTTAGCCCTCGTGGTACCAACAACCTGTGCTTTTCTGAAACACAGCATAAATGTAGGTTTTCAGAATGAGCATAGTTAACTTGAAATTACTTTGTTTACTCTTACATTTAGAACTGAGGATGTACTAACTGGGGATGTGAATAAATCTTGTTACATTACTTACTGCTGATGAGACAGGTTGAGTGCTTGTTGAGAGTTTGTTTATCTCTCCAACAGAAGCAGAAGTTACCAAGAGCATTTTTCCCTGTCAACGTTTCAGCGATTTGTGCAAAACACGTCTGCACAAACCAGCATCTTTTCCCTTTGTGAAGAAAAGTATGCACTCAGACAGCAAACACAAAACGAAAATTATCAAAATGGCCTCAACAGCCCATCCACATGATTCTAATTTTAAAAGCCTTTGCAACAAGATTGGAGGAGCTACAGTTTAGCTATGCTATTTGTGCAAAAGTCATTCTCACAAATACAAGACCTCTCTAGACAGCGATGAAAAGAATCTCACCATTGTGGCAGGTAACAAGAAAAATGTTATGCTCTCTCATTCCTACATGTGAGAATAAGACAAGAAAAATTCACACCCCTTGTGCACACTGATTTAGGTGAATATGATGAAATGGAAATTGAGGGTTCTTTGTCATTTGTCAGCTAACCTTTATGTACCTGGGAGTACCTCTAGTCACCTGGGTTTCCAACTTCTGAATAACACAGTCATCAGGCTAGACATTTTAGCATCATCATTCTCCTTAAGTAAACATAAGCATTGGAACTGTGTGACATTTAAAATAGGAGAATAAAAAGACATGACTGTTACTGTGGTTCAGTACGCAAAGGGATATTGTATCGCCTTTTGAGCCTGAGAGAAAGCAATTTGTAGCATAAGCTTTCATAGACTAAATCTATTTCATCATCGGAGTGAAAGTGCCTATGGACAGACATTACATTCATGGGTACAAATGTCTGTCCACTGATAACTTCACTTTGCGCATCTGATAAAGGAGATTCCATCTACAAAAGTTTACGTTACAAGCTTATTTCTTTCAGTTAGGATCAAAGGATCAAAGGTGCTACCATATCCCTTTGCATGGGAGAATAAGCATGCAGCTTTGTAAAATATATTAGGCTACCCATGAACATAAACAAATCAGGATGGATACATGGATAGATAGATACACAAACGAACACACACCCCTCAGGGAAGGACAGACTTTTTAGTCTAGGCACATTCCAATATATTGGTAAGGAACTTGACATCTTGTGCAACACTCTTAACATAATCATCTGTTGACAAATTGCAAACATCTCGAAGAGACACCCATTGGGAAAGTCACACTTATCTACAGGCACTCTAACACGCTGCAGCATCTAACAGTCTATCACCAGCATTACCAGGCATGGTATTCAACCACGGTACAGCACAATAGGCAGTTGTTAGGAAATACCTGTGTATGCAGCAGTGGAAGCAGTCAAGGAGACCACTTACCTTACCTGTTCTAACATGTGCTTATATACCATCACAAACTGCTCCTCTCTCCCTATCAGGAATGACCGCTAACTGGTCTTCTGTTATCAGACAATTAACAACAACTTTTACTGGTCTTTTGTCCAAAGCCAATTAGATAGGACTTGGAATAGTTCATTTGCTCCAGATCATTCATCATCCAAGTGTAAATGAGATTTTACTGGCCTTTTGTAAAAGGACACAAAGTATCAAATCAAATCAAATCAGGTTTATGGCTAGCTGCCATCGGGAGACTGTGTCATGTGTAATTCAAGGTGATTGAAGACTACTGTACCAATCTAGTATGCCTTTTTCTCTCTCACTCTCTCTCAGGTTCTATCAAGGCCACCATTCCCTAGCTACATCATCTATTTATTATTTTCTACAAAGGACATTTGTATTTTTACTTTTTTAAAATATTGAGTTAGTTTGGCTAAATACCCAGAACCAAAACCAGACTTTAAGCCTGTATTTTTAATACTTTGCTGTCTAACCCAGAAATGTTTGGCTTTTTACTCTGAAGGCACTGCTCATACCTATTTCCATTCTTTCTTCCAATATAAAAGCTTCAGGATGTTAAATATACCCAAAATACAGTCTCCAGCTTATAACAATGAGTATTACAGAGCAACTGAAAAAGGTTTTGAATTTGAAAAGATACAGACAGGCACAATTAGAGAGGTGCCTACCCAGTTTCCTGAACTGAGAATGCTATGACAATTTCTACCTGAGATGGGTCATGCTCAAGTGCTTTGGAATAATTAAGCACAACTGAACCAGCCATGTAAGCAGCTATCTGTTCATGCATTTCCTGATAGAATATCTGGCTCAAAATGAAACTGAAAGACTCAGGAACAAGTTTGTCTAATAACCCTGAAAATAACATGTTGCCGTATAGGACAGCATCTTAAGCACTAGCAAGAGAAGTTCTCTTATTAGACATCTCCTCTTGAGTGCAGTGCAGAGTCAAGCACTTGAATCATGCCAGTGAATGCACGCCACGCAGTCTTTACAACCAAGTTTTATAAACAACATAGCAAGGATGTACATGTGTATGAGAGACTGCATAGAGAAGTGTAAGAGAAGTAATTAATTATTTCCTTATTCACAATTTTTTCACTGAAACTCCTCCCCCAGCAGTTTCTTTCATCTTGCAAAGCTTGCAAAAGAAGGTGTGCAAGTGGAACTCCCCACCCTTCTGGAAGAAAAACAACTTAAGGAAACTCAGTTTGGAACAGAAAAATGGCAGGCTCAGTTAAGTGCCAGGCATCTTTTCCTGTTCAAACCCGCAGTTGCTTCTCTCAGGCCAGATGGCTGCTGAGGCATCATTACATGCATGTGAGTACAATGTGCAGCTTGCTCAAGACACAGGACAGGCAGCTCTTCAGATCAAGAATGTGTGAGGATCTCTTATCACCATCAAGAGGTATGGAGAGCTTTGTTCTCAATTATAAACTCCTAATCTCCATGAAAGTGAGCTGTTGCCTTCACACATGAGTTTTAAGCTTAGGGAAACAACCACAACTACCATCACTGGTACTCTGTATCTGGAAATTTTCAAATAATTCGAACAAGCAGACTTTTACTGAGTACAGTGAAAACAAGCAGAAATATGTAACCAGGTGCAAAAAAAAAAAAAAAAAAAAAAGAGCAGTATTAGCCAGGTACTTGGGTAGTACAAGTATTACTGCTGCTTACCTCTGGGATCTAAAGGAATATTGTATGTGTCCCCAAGAACTATAAAATTTAAGGCAGAGTAGAGATAAAAGGATAGGGAACAAAGAGAGAAAGAAAGAGAGAAAGAAATGCAAGGTGCAAAAAGACAGGTTAGAGACAACCATACCTTTAAGAACAAAGCAGAAGATACCAACACAGAGCACTATGGGTTCAGCAGACAGGAGCTACTCTCTTTCAGACAGTCCAGTTTTACACACGTCTATTGGTAAATAAGTCCCACTCAATGGGACTTACTTCCAAGTACGTGTGTATGGAATTGCAGTCCGTACAACAAATTGTACATGTCCACGCTCATTGACAGAATGAATGGAATTGCTATAATCCCAGACACAGAATGGAACTGTAGGAGGGAGACAGCTTCTTTGCTGTCTCCACCAGCAACTAAGGAGATCCTTTTGGCCGGTAAAAGAGTTTGCTCCATAACTGTCTTTTCCCATAAACAATTTTAGCAGGCAAAGGCGGCATGAGGAAGGGAGGCTGACAAGTCAGCTGCAGAAATGGATCATCTTTCAAGTATTATTCAGGCAGTGGTTAAGGACAAGTGATGGCAGGACATGCAAGATGCAGCTAGTACAATTCAACCTCCTTAGCATGAGTCAGAATGGAAACTCTGGAGCTCTTTTCAAAAATTATAATCCCCAAGATAGTCTCATCTATTTATTTTTTTTGAGCAACATCAACACAAGATATTTGACTTACAGATACATTACTGTAACACTATCTAGATATTAAAGATATGCACTGACCACCAGATTTAGTTTGGACTCTGATTCAGGGCTTCCTGAACCTGGGTTGTGGCTCAAAAAGCCAAAGGGACCTCGCTGACTATCAGTGAAAAAGAGAGAGCGCTAAAACACTTCCCTTTCTTTGTCAGAAATGAAATAAATTTACAGGCAGAACAACTTCTTATGAGGAGACTATATCTGACAAGTTTCAAACAAAAAGCTGGAGGCGAGGGGTTGGGCTATGCCCCTTAAAGTTTTTTTTAAAAAACATCTGCCAGGAACTTTATTTCATTCCTCACCTCAGTGGAACTGAAGAAACCTGAAGTCACAGTTGCCTCTTCTGATAGAATCATAGCTGTCAACTTTCAGATGAACAGGATTTCTGTGAAAAATCATCTTTTATCTTTGGCGGTATCAAAAAGAAAAAAAAGACATCTATATCCACTTAGTTCACTGTTCTGAACATTTTTATCTAGGAATACAGACATTAACTGTAGAGTAAAATACCTCTTCCCACATTAAATATACCAGGTCGGTGATGTGAAGTCTGAATGTCACAAACCAGTGAGGGATATGCAAAATCAAAGCAGTAGTTTCTCATTTTGTCAGAAGAAAAATTTCCCTGGATTTCAAAACCTCACACCCACTTTCACCAAAAAAATCCCTAGCCCAGAATCAAATGAATGCTCCATATTATTATTACAAGTGGATCATGAAACCAGTTAAGGGCCTGTTCATGTGATAATAATCCCCTGGGAACTGTCTTCTCACTTCAAATTACTGCTCTTTGGTGATGAAAGGAATCAGCCATCCTTTGTAAGTTTCAAGGATCACAGAGCTAAGTGCACACTTACAGGCTGATAAGAACACCAGAGACATCTCTCTGGGCTTTCTTACAGCTACTCAGATGCCTGTAGCCTGTAGCTTAAACTAGGTGGCTCAGGAAGTGAGGCACGAGTGAGCTACACCCTTGCTAAGGAGGTTTTACTGCAAAGCAAGCAGAGGAAACGACTTGATCAGTGGGAAGAAAGTGTGCTTTCATCAAGGGAGCCCTGTGCAACTACCTTGGGATGCTAACATGGCACCTGCAGTTTCTTGAAAATCCAGCAACTGTTGCAGGAAGAGAATGGCCTGTGAAGAAAAGGCAGAAGGGTGTTACTGCTGTTGTTTTTGTTGTTTTTAAATCAATTGGTTATTTTCCATTTTGTTAAATTAAACACTCTTTGGCTAATGATTATGAAAAGATACAGCTGACCTGGGAAAACACAGAATGTGGCAGTCTCAAAGGTAGTATTAGAGCAATTGTATCAACAGTACCGCAAACACAGCCCTCTATAAGTGCAGTCATGAATGCCACATAGCTCAGGAACAGACATGAAGCAGAAGCGTCTCTCCTTGTGGCAAAAAACTGAGGCTCAATGAATTATTTCCATGTATGCTTAATCCTCAAGCAACAAACCAATCACCTCTTCAGCTGACGTGTGAGCAAGGATCAGGGACACCCATGCTTAAGCTCAGTCAGTTTGTACTTTAATACTACTAGTCTATCATGTAACTTCCAGGAAATTTGCAAGTTGCCAGATCTTCGGTTGGCATCCACCACTTTAAAAACTCAGGCACACAGCTGCTGTGTTTCTGAGCCTTCTGGCTCAACCACTGTCTGCCTTCGTTTCTCTTTTGCTACTCTGCAAGGGTTCCAGTTTGGCACCATAGTAGGCTGGTAGAGCAGGGAGCAAAACAGAGTCTCTAAATATTCAAATTGACAAACACCATCTCTGATGAAGGCTAAGTATTGCTAAGCAAGTCTAACAAATGGAGAGGGAAGTCCAAAGGCAAGTCATGCCAGGATTAAACAAGAACCTGGAGAATATATTTTCTGGCCTAGGGACCTCAATAACATCTACTGGACTTGGGGGCTTGAGCTGGAAAACTTGTAATCTATAGGTGGGAGGACAGGACACAGAAGAGACTGCTTTGATAAATAGACAAGGATCCTAATATTCATACCAGACTTACTTGGTTCTGAGGCTTTACGCTGCTTGCCAGTTAAAACAGGCCTCTTCTCTCCCTCAAGGGAGCTCCAAGGCCAGTGCACTCAGAGTCCAATTACAGTGATGAGATTCCTCTTTAACTGTTGTGGCAACATCTCATGCCATTCTGGCATTCACAGTAGCATCCTGTGGAATTCTGGAATTTGCAATTTAGGGAGAGGTACTTAGAATTCTCTGCCAGAGAGCTCCTCTAGTGCCTCTCTAAGCTGCAGCCCCTGAGATTCCACAGGAAGCAGCCACAGAAGTTAAAGTGGACCCTAGTGCAGTGATCATGTATTATGAAAGGGACCTGCTCTTCCAAATTCATGGCTGATATCTCAAGAGAATTCTTTGACAAGTGATCTCTGAATGAGACCTATGATGGCTGCACAGCTAGGAATGGAAAAAGCAACTTCCTCCCCAGTCCTGGAGGTGAGCATTTCTGGGATTAACTGCTATGTAATGAGGATATAACTTACAGGAAATGCTTAAAAGGAAGGAAAATTCCTTGTGATTCCAGTTTTCCACAACAGTCCCCAAACCCAGAAGGTACCCATATGTTCTGAACCATAGCGCTTGGAGACTGTCAAGGTAGCTGCTCCTGTTTTGGCAGCTCTACTTTGGCTATGTTTTCTCCTTCCAAGTAACCTAGCGTCCAGAGAAAGACACAATGCCTCTTCTATTCTGGTCTCATCAGAACGCAGCTGAGGTTAAAAATTTACAGTAGACTTCAGGCTGCACACAACATTAAAGATGAGAGAAAAATTCTAGACCAGCATTTATGCCCATGATCGTTAATCTCAATTTATTTCCTCTGACAGTAAAGGCTGCATAACTTTCATCTGTGCTTTCTCCTGCTTAAGCAAGACTGCTTTTCTTATATGAAAAAGAAAAACAAAAGGTGGAAATGAAGCTACTGGATTTGTTTTACCAAAGGACATTCTCAATTGGCTTCACATACATTGCTCGTGAGTTCATGAACTGTCCCATCTTTTGGCATATTATACTCCTTGTCAGGATTGTTCTAGGGAGAGAAAAAAAAACCAGATATATTTAATGGATGGTTAAAAATGCATGTAGTTGAGAACTATCCTCAGCTTATTATGATGCTATTTTTTTTTCTGAACCAGACATATTTCTACAACTCTAAAGTCCAAAGTCACCATCTACTGGTCACTGCAGAAATCCACATGGACAAAAATATTTTTAAAGAAACCTCCATAGTCATCCATAAGCGCAGCCAAAAGATTTATGAGCATTTACGAAACATTCTGTGGACTTTTCCATATGTCTGGCAATTGTGCCTGCTAACAGATATTATTAAGTCAATTTAGATGGAAACACATTCTAAACTTAGAAAGGCAGTTCTTTTTAAATCCTCCCCAAGATAAAATAACTTCCAGGACTCCTAAAATTAATAAAAGTAATTATTGCTTTGCAGAGACCTCTGAAACTAGTCAAGGCAGCTAAAAAGACACAGAAGAGTCACAACAGGTACCTTAATGTTGTCTGCAAAGTCCTCCAGAGCCTTGGCTCCTGTGGTCTCCATTGAAGTTATGAGGCTTGGCAGCTTGTTCTTAGTGCTGGCTGCAGTGCCCTGAAATGTCCAGCACAATACATGAGACAATCCAGATGAAAGTGAGTTTGGAAAGGGGTAGACAATATCACCCACTGCTATCATCCACTGAATGCAGAATAGCAATAGCAACAGCAATAGCATGTGTATTTCTATACCACTTATTAGCTAAGTGCTCTCTAAGCAGTTTACAATGTATTTTAGCTAACTGCCCCCAACAAGCTGGGTACTCATTTTACCAACATGTAGAAGGATGGAAGTCTGAGTCAACCTGGAGCCCAGCGGGATCGAACTCACAACGTTGTGGCTGCAGTACCGGCATTTAATCACTGCACCACTAGAAAGAATCATTGCTCACTTGGGCTAATGCTGGGAAAACCGACACAAGTTTTGTTAGCAGCAAGTAAGAACTTGCTAATCTTGACAGTGTGAGTTAAGCTCATTCACCAGGAAGGTACAGAGTACAGAAGTTAACAAGTTATATATAATATTCAAAAGTTACTTGTAAAAAGAGAAGGGGAAAACTCCTTCCAAGGATAGTATGCAGCGAAAGTTTAACAAAGCTCCATTTCAAACATAATGTGGAAATTGGGAATAACTTCACTTTTTAAAGTGTAAGGAATAGTAAGTTCTAATTATTTTCAAAATGCATTTTTAGGCATCTTGTCTGTAGAATTTTGTATGTTTTATGCTACTTTCATCAATCCCAAGCCTTCTGTTACAAGCAACTGAAAAGTAACACAATGAGCTTCCTTTTGGCACTGTAACGTGTATCAATAACAAACTGCTCTTCTTTGTTTAATACCACAAAAAGTAACAGAAATGAATTACTTTTTAAAAGTAACTTTCCAAGCTCTGGGAACTCATTATCTTCACATTCCATATTTAACTGGCTACTATAAACCTGATGTTTATAAGTGCAGATTAAACAAAGCCACAGAAATGCTAGAATGCATGATCCAGCCAAGCCGTCCCATCTTCTGCTGTAACAAAATCTGCAGTTAACTCATCTGCTGTGACAGTTACCAGACTGTAGAAATTGTTGCTTGTTCAACTGGTCTATAAAATATCAGACATCTGAACACACAGTGTACATGTGTTCATGCTGCTCTGAGGCTGTACTGCCATCCTCTGAGTTGCTTGATCTCCTGCCTTGAGCTGGGCATGTAAGCCTGCTCACTGATGTGTCTTCCAGTCTGCTACTTGACACTCTTCAACTTAATATCAAGAAGCCTTCTTACTAAGCAGCTATTCTTTGCCTTTATTTAACCTCAGCTTATCTGGTTTCCATAGGAAATGTACCCTCAGTAAGATGAAACCACTGTCAAATCCTCTATAAGACTGAATACTGTAACATGTACCACACAAGTTATCCATGGAAACTCTCTGGAACCTTCAGATAGTGAAAAATGCAGTTGTGCATATGGGTGGTAGGAAGGAGTACCCCTAAACTTTCTTTGGCTTTGTACAGGACATTTTAAGATGTCGATTACAAAGCCCTATACAGATAGACCTCAGTTAATGAAGCAGTTATGTTTCTAGGTATGACCTCTTTAACAAAAAATCTGGTACCAGAAATAATAAGGAAAGAACAGGAACAGATTCCTACACCACAAAAAAGAAGAGCAGTTCAACATGTTTCAGCAAACTTTTTATCCAAAATTAACAATATGCACATGTGAAATGACACAATCAGGTCACATAAGGCTTGTGTAAGGAAACAAAAACATTTTGAACCTTCTAGAGGCTACTCGAAAGCTTCATCTAAAATGCATCCTGAGATTATTTTTTTCCTTACACCATCATCCACTTTTCTTATGATTTCTATTTTAGTGGCCAAACTTATACATCTATGCATTTTTAACATGCTAGGGAGAGCTGGTGGAGTAGGCTTATCTGCTTTCCCCTTTACTCTATTTTGCTGTTCACATATGTTCAGTAAGGGATTCCAGAAGGATCTGAAAGTCTGTGGTTCTCCAGTCCTCCCTTACTATCCTCCCAGTGCAGATGCTGCTTAAAAACTTACATTGAGGCAGAGGAGTAAAAGGAAAAGGGGTGTAAAAATACCTTGTAAAAAGGAGCTTCTTTGTTGGAGGCTTTGTTAACTGAGGTATGCCCGTATTGTGTGGCTTTATTATGCTTTTGCAAAAGTCTCTCTTCTTGTTAAATTTGACATGTAACATTTTTAGAGGCACCTTGTCTACCTGGTTAGATTCAGTGAGACCCCATAACAGGCACATCTTTGCTACAGAATGACCTCTCTATGGGTAATCTCTTCATATTCATTTAGATGGCAGGTCAAGATTTTTAAACCATCAGGTTGGCATGTGCCATAGCCTGGCACCAATGATGAAGAGCAACAGGAGTGGTGTGCAGTTGCAGCTATAAGCAAATGCCTGCCACCCATCTTGAGCCTGTGAAGCCTTCCAGCAGTGCCTCTTCTTTGTTGTTCGCCTTAGAAATTGCAGTTTGTTGCCAATTTTTAGCTACAGCTCACAATCCTCATTTCTGGCAGCTTTTTGGTTTCTTTTTTTCCAGGAGAGCTTGGGAGACTGGGGGCTAAAGGCAGTCCATGGGTTACACTTTGCTTACCTGTGGCATATAAGGATCTATTTTATGTTGATCTGAGTGGCTGTTTTATTGGGAGCTGCCCTGAGTGACAATATTGTTGGATTGGCAGCTGGTAAGTCAGAAAAATAGCAAGAACTGTTTAAAGAAGAATTCTGCGAGCATTTAAATGACTAATTTGACAAATACACAGTCTCTAACAAGTCCTGTGTACCTCCATATTAATATTAACCTAACCTGCTTCACCAGCTCTCACAGATTTGGTTTCAGGTTCCCTCCACACCAATCTGAACTCTTGTTCAACTTCAGCCCATTTTTTTGCGCTCTCTTTTGATCTTTCGTTGCACTTAATAACCTCAAGTGTACATTTGCACTTCAGGCTTAGCTTTCTGTCCTTCACTTTTTTCCATTTCTCTGGATTGTGACTTTGTCTCAACCCTCCTACAGTTCCCAACACTTAGCTAATCCTGCCTAAGACCCAGATCCTAGCACAAATAATTACATCCTGCAGCATGACTACACATAAACTAGTTTTGCAACAGCACATGTTCTGGCTAACCAGCTACCTGCAAAACTTGATCAAACTCTGGCTTTGTCTGTTTCAAGTGCCTCAGGATGGGGAAGATAGTCAATACAGCCGAGTAATCATGACGCATGATGGCCTTCCGAGCTGCAGAGACAATGTTGTCACCCTCTATCATCAAGTTGTCTAAAGATTCCTGCAAGGGGATGAAAAATGGATGAGTCAGGGAAGTGAACAATGGATTTGCCATAACAGCCTAAGGAAGGAATTGCACAAAGTTTTAGCAAGACCTGAATGAGAGAATCAAATGTCTTCTTCTGGTGGTGTTCTGGGATGATTTCAGTCAGAAGTTGGTATTCGCTTTGGGCCAGTTTGATGAAGGCACTAACACAGTGGATGTATGCATCAATTTCCATGTCCAACATGTCATCTCTCCCTGTGAGGATTGCATGTGCACACAAGATGTCAGTTTCATGTAGCCGCATGACATGCAAACACATCTCTTGTTTCCATCTAGAGTGGAACAGCTTCGACTTAACATGTTGTCTTCAGACTTTACGGAAGACCCAACATTTTCCCTCATGTCTTCCCATAGGGCAAACTTGCCATATTTGTGAGCGCTATGGATAAAAATGAGATTTATACTGCAGCAGAACATGGGGTTGACTAAAGTTCACCAAGTACAGAAAAAGCAGTAATGAGCTCTCTTGAGTACCTTTGTGGAATCATGGAAGAGAAGGCAAAAAGTGAACACATCCACTTGCACCTTCTTTAATTAGTGCAAAAATATTTACTGTTAATTAGCTTCTGCCTTCTTTTAATATAATTTCTGTTAAAGCGTCCCATTCTGAAAAGAACCAATCTTCTTGGAAGATTGGAAAGTAATTTACTATTAAAGAGTGGTAAAAACATTTATCTAATAAACTGAGCATACTAATTAAAATATGTAAGTTGTTCCATCATGTAAGAACTCTCTACAATATAATCTGTATACATCTCCATATACACCAACCTAACATCTCATTTCTAAAATGAACAGTATAATGCCATATGCAACACAGAATACAGGCTGAGATGGCCTTGATTTAGCAGCATACTCCATTTCCAAAATATGTGCCAACCAATGCTGTTCAGGAATGAAACAATAATAATACCCCAGCTGATAACTAGAGCGATGAGTTCAAAAACATTTATGCTACAAGAAATCAGGATGCCTTCACAGTGCCAGGATAATCTGTCCTACAGGAGAGACTGAGGGGAGAAGATCAAATAAATATGATGTCCAAAACAGCAGAATAATATGTTTGATGTTCCAGCAGTATATACTTAACCTCTTTGGCAAGATTGCTACTTCTAAATGGCCACGAGCTAATAAAGTCAACCTGATTGATCTTTTTTTTTTTAATGATTTATCTCATTCTTTGTTTTAGGCATCCATTTCTTCATTGTGAATAATGGAATATACAGTTGACCCTCCACATTTGCTAAGGGTAGGGGCACAGGACCCTCACAAAAGTTTAAAAAATCAGAAATATCAAAATGTGTCTATGCATCCCTGGAAGGAGGCTGAGGCATGGTGGGGACAGCGGACACCCAGGGTCCAAACCAGGTCAGGGAAAGGAAAGAGAAAGGGGTTGGGTCATCATGGTGATGCTATACTTCCTCTCTCTTGCCCATCTCCTTCCTTAGGTGTGAGTGGCGGCATCAGGAGACAGTTTGTGATGCTGAGAAATGGGCCTGCAAGCCATCCTTGCTTGGCTAGGCAGTGGCTGGTGGAAGAGGAGGAGGACCAGAGGCAGTTTTTAAAGGGCTGTGTGGTCCGATTGGAGCCAACAGTGAAGGTTCCCTCAGAAAAGAAGCACTTCAGGGGCATGGGTTGGAGAAACTTGCAAATAATCAAGTTTGTGAAAGTCAAACCCGCAAATGTCAAGGGCTGACTATATATCTATTCTATTAAAATATCCTGTTCTATCAACTCCAGTTCTGGTGCCTTATTCCTTCCCTGCTGATATTGGTACAGATTTTTGATTCCAACCTTCTGAAAGCCATGCAGCCCAATCAATACAGTCAAATGATATATTTGTTGTGGGACTGTACCACATGACATTGTAGGACTCACTACTAGTAAGTATTTCCCCATATTAAATCTACCTATTTATAGAAAACAAGTATGTCAGTGGAAAGAGTTTTACCATTACCTTCTCTCTTGCACACTGCACTTAGGCAGTGTTCTACTGCTCCAGATAGGGAAGCCATCAAATATGCTGTTCTGCTTCTGAAAATTGGAAGCAACTCATCCAGAAAGAGCTATGCCATGTGACTTAGCTTTTGCACAGGAACACAGTATTTCTGCACTGTATCTTGGCTTCAGGGACATCTGGTTTTAACTAGTAATGAAACTAAAGACTGAGGATTTCAGGGGCACAATTTGTCAGTACTATGACACTCAATGTTTTTGACAAAGCAATACAGGGACAAGGAAGGACCTTCTACTCATAACAGCAGAAGGCTTCTCATAAATGTTGCTCTGCTAGAGCACTTAATGACTTCAGCTTATCACCATGATTATATCAGGGAGTACATTAGTCTTCTCCATTTAGACACTGTCAGCCACTAAGCCATTATTTATTAAACAAATGACCAGAGAGCTGTCTACTGTGTGATATGGGAAAGAAGTGACATCTACTAGGCCATCTTACATATCTAAAGCTAGAGTATATGGACAGAGTATATTCTACCATTCAGAGGAAACATACAACCAGGTTGGAAAAGCGATCCTCACAGATAATATTAATATTATTATTATAATACGATGGGCTTTGAAGATGCTAGGCAAGGTGAGGACACGATCTTTCATTCTAGTTCTTATATCTTCCCACTCACATTGTGGAAATACATAAGCAACATTATGTGCCACAGAGGAGACATGCATATCCATTCAATGCTCACTCCAAGGTGGGGATTTTCGGAACTTTGCACTTTACAGATAACCATGTATAAAAACACTTGCAGAAAAGTTTCACCAAAGTGAAAAGTGGATGATATTAAAAAGCCAAGATTTCGGCATACTTGTAGCCATGCCCACACCAACCCTTCTAGACGAATGGTTGTCTTTAAGAATGGCAGAGACCAGCACAGGAACCAGCACAGTTTATGCGTGGTAGGCAAGTGCCAACAACCCTGAGCCGTGCACCCCATTCCATCTGGAAGTTTCCTAAGGAAATACCACAAGAAAATACTTTAAAAAGTATTATTAGCCAGCTTACATTTTGTTATGGTACTTACCAGCAGCTGGCCCATGCTTGTCAACCAGGGTATCGGAAAGATGTTTAACTCGTAAATCATGCTCATGACCTAGTGGGATGTCAGCGGGTGTAACAGAAGGAGTGGTTTATCCAGGACCATCACAGCATTAGTGCTTGTCACTTCAGGTTTTATTGGCTTGTCAGACATTTATAAGCATTTTCCTGGTAACCCAATCTACCACCCTTTCTTTGGAGACCATAACAGTAGCAGAAGTTTCAGGCGGGATACGTACTTGATATAAAACATGGTTGGTAGTAAAAAGAACTTGCAACCATAATATGCTCCCTCTAAAGGAGAAAGCAATATCAAGAATTTAACAGTTTCAAGTTGGTCACCTTTGAAAGGGTTACTACCTTTAGAAATAAAGAGGACAAGGACAGAATGCAGAAGGAAAGGTCACCAAGCTACCACAGAGCTTCTGTTAGTCAATCAAACTGCACCATGATTCCCTCGAATTTAGATGTCCCACAGCTCTTCAAAGCTATCTATAAGAGCCGTCTTCAAAATCTAAACCCGTTCTTCATTGTGTTGGAGTGCCCAAGGAGCCAGATTCTTTCTTGCACAATCTGAATTATATATCAAGAGTAGAACTAAAGACTAACAGAACCCCTGAAGAGGGAAGAAAATCTCACACCTAAATCAAAACCAAAGAGTGAAAGTGAGAGAGGTGATTACCTTCCATAGGAATGAGGTTAGAGGCCCCCTTTTTCCCATCTAGACATTGCTGAGAATACTGTTTCAGAAGGTTCTGAGCCTTACGGATCGTGCCTGTCACCAGAGCCACAGGAAAGAGAAAGAGACCTTGGAAATGAATGAGAGAGAAACAAACCACAAACCAGCCCTCCACCAGTGCTTCATTGAGCAAATCTAGCGTGGGAGTGGTGGCCAACAGTGAGAATGCTCTGCAGACATAAACACACCCAGGAATGCCCAGGGGTCTGCCCCTCTTAATGTAGTCAATTGATCAACTGCAGTCAAGCCAGTGAAATCCTCAAGTTCAACTATGCTTTTAAGGTCTCCAGATCAGCAAATACAGAACATGGAATTACTCCAGTAGTATCATTTTAACCAAAAGATCTCATGGAAATAGATGCATGCTATTTCCCCTTTCACCTCCTTTTTCAAGAGGATGCATCGACACATTACACTGTGTAATGAAATTGCTTTAACTTTACTTTGATGTCCTTTGATTTGGTTCTATATTTTAGAGATTATGGGTGTATACATATATGTATATTTTAGAGAGAGAGAGAATGAACCTTCTCAATATCTGGGTTAATAAGTGGTACAGAAAGTACCATAAGGAAATACATACATTCCATATCTGGAATAAAGGCCAGTGTTGCACATGACAGATGTAGCATCAGAACAGCTACCGTGCAGCATCATTTCTAGGCAGGCTCACCTGCCCATACTATACTATTATTTGCACAGTGGTTTTCAGTATTTTACTCCATTTCTCAGAACAACTGGAAAGAGTACAAAGATTCTCTAGAAGATCAAAGGAGAAATTGGTCCTGAGAAACACAGAGGAGCATCCAGACTTCTGCTATATGACAGGACAGCCACATACAGAATCCTGGAAATATCTGATTAATCCCTTATCAGTTTAACAGAAAGTACACACATTTAAGCCATAATCTTAAGGACTAAAAATGTGTTCCTTCTAAAGAAATGATAGCCAAGGGCATTGTGATTTTTGCAGTGCCTGCTGGATTCCACTGAAGGTGTACCCTCAACAGTCATATGAGGCATCCGTATGTTGATTTGGAAACAGGCGACCACAGAAATAGTTACAGGCAGTGTGTTATTTCTGAGCATTCTCACTATGAACAGCTTAGGATCCTAGTAGCTACATTAAAGCAGAGAGAAAGCTCTATTCTTGTTAGTGTCCATGAAAGCCAAAGGCAACAGAAGCTGTCAGCTCACTGCACAGATCATCTCCCTTCCCATCCCCTCTCCTCACAGACAAAGGAAAGAAGAACAAAAAGATCAAGGTATTAACTTTCCCCACCCTAGTGGTCTGTACTTCAGGACAAGCACACATCAATTACACTGCAAAAGAATTTTTTTTTTAAAGGCACAAAATTAAACTGTAGCTGAAGCAGGATGGTGCAACTAAGAAACACTGAAAAAAGCATAAAAGAGAAAGCATTAAAACGTCAATTGACAAACAAACCACTGTTTTACCTGAGAAAGTATTAGTGAACATGCAACAAAGCAAAATAATAGAGTCAGAAGCACACACAGACCCCACACAGAGATACCAAGAGTTCAGACTTTGGAGATCCAATATTCAATCACTGTAGACACAATCAAGGAAAAGAAATAGGTAGGAAAGGTATAGAGTGTTCCACGACATTTTCAATGAGGTGAAAACAGATAAACTATCAGGGTTTTTAAATACATCACTAAGAATATCTTATACTGTTGCTCAAGAAGAGTAACAGCATCTAGCCTCACAATCTGGAAGTTCCCGGGGTTGCAGACTTATATACCCTACCGCTGATTGGGAAAATGACCATACAGTAGAACCCAATTAGACTAAACATCATGGTACAATTAGCACAATTGTTCTCTTCTGTAACTGAACAGTGGTGGAAACAGTACCCAGGTGAGTGCTGCAAGGGACCACCTTGCTATTTCTACAAAGCCTGCCTGGAAGCAGTGGAATGCACTGGAAGCAGTGGGAGGTAATGCACCTTCTCATGTGGGCAACAGGCAGCAAGTTGGGAGAATGGAAAGTCCTGAAAGAGCAGAAATGACTGCAAACTAGCAGCGTTCTTGTGGCAAGAATATGATTGTATTATTTAATAAACACTGACATATGGTAGGATAACAAGAGTCGGGTGAAGGATATCTCTCTTACAGTGTTTAGATATTTGGTTAATTAACAATGCAGAATCTATGCAGAGCCTCTACATAAACAAATGGCATTCTGTAAGCTTCTTCGTCAGGCAAAGATGTTAAAAATCATACAGGAGAAGAAAAGTGATAATGGTGGAGTCACAGACCTTACATTTTGTCTCAGCTGTTAACTTCTGTTATCAGTTAAGATGCAGGCAATAGCCACTCCCCTTCTTGGCCATGTGGACACTAGGGGCAAAGGGCAATAAAAGACAGGTAATAAAATTTCAACTCCATTAGAAACAGAAAAGTAACAGCATGGGTCTTAAGGGAAGTTACTTTTCTATTGATAATGGAGTTGAAATTTTATTATCTGTCTTTTATTGCCCTTTGCCCCTAGTCTCTGTTGACATTCACAGCCCAAGACGGCTCTGTCTGTTCCTGTGTTAAGGGTTAACTGTGTTCTTGTTTACTGCGCTGCCCTCTCTGCTAGCAGAAGCCCAGCAGTTCCCAGCACACAAAGCAGATAAGGGTTTTCCCTGAGAGTCTCTTCAGCCTTCACATCCTATAACAAAGGTAGTGTTTTGACTAACAAAGTTCCCTGTCCCTCATTCATCCCATGGTGTGAAGAATTGTTGACAAGCTACTACTTAAGAGCAGCCTGAAAACAGGCAGTGTGTATTTTCTCTTTATGTATTCTCTTTGCTACTGACGTCTTTGTCCAGACATGGATTTTACTTAAACCTGCTGAACATGTACTCACGCTTCCTTCAATAAACTGAGTAGTTTTTAGCCAAACCGGCTGGCCTCGTTCACTGGCAGCTTTATGGGACTGAACAATATTTTGTCTTGCTTTTAAGGACAGTTAAACTGTGGGTCATGCTAGCGATCCACAGCATGCCCCCCTGCATTTTCCAACAGTCTCCACATAGCCAAGAAGTGGAGTGGCCTCTGCCTGCATTGAGATCCTTCTAAGACTAATGATTCCTAAAATCTAGTCCTCCAGGTGTTCTGGACTTCAACTCCCAGAAGTTCCAGCTGCCTTGACTAATAATCAGTGATTCTGGGAGCTGAAGTCCAAAACCTCTGGAAAACCAGAGTCTGAGAAAACCTGTTGGACCATCTTAACTGACAACAGATATAATGTCTGATACCATCTGATACAAAACTCTAATATCATCACTATTCTTCTCCTGCATGATTTTTAACATCTTTGCCTGATGAAGAAGCCAGAAGTGAAGCTTTGAAAGCTTGCATGATGTATTTCATGCATTTTGGTTGGTCAATAAAGGCTCCCTGCACTTACCTGACAGATTAGGGACTGGTGCACTGTCAGAAAATTTGATAGGTTGAAAAGCAGAACCCGTGTATTGTACCGTAGGGAGCACGAGGAACTTATGGAGGTTCACTTGGGACTGACTGAATGCGTACTGCTTGCAAAATCTCCCAGCCAGCTTAGTGCCTTTTTCCCTTCTTGGATTGCTTTGCAAGCTGCACACACATGCAAGTGGTTCCAAGGAAGCCTCCGCAGTGAAGAACAACTGGTGAAAGAATGGAGCCCACATAAAATTAAAGGAACTTGACCTTAATTTGAAGTGAGTCATCAGATAACAGGGCATCAAAAGGTGGGGGTCTCCTCTAAAAGTATTGCTGTTTTGTGGATTTTGTATTTTGTTGTATTTTGCTGCATGGCCAAAAAGGCTATCCTTGAATATGTTTCCTAAACAAATGAAGTTCCTCAATTAGAACTATATAAAATAAATATCATAATCATATAAGAAATATAGAGAGAGAATATTTACAACAATGCTATAAATATTCAACATCTTTTATCATGGACAGCTCCAATTAAAATTAATATTTTGCAAGAAATTAGGAGTCTGATCATCATATTAAGGAAGCCAGATTGAGCTGCCTTCCAAGTGACTGTAAAGAATTAACAAACAGCTTCTACCTCCGCCCATAGTATTAAATATTGCTTCATACGTTAATTATTATAGTAATAGCATGAACACAAGCTGACCGGGGGATGACTTGTTTTCACAATATTGTGGAGCTGACTAATGAACAAAACAAACAAACAAAAAACTGTTCTGCTACAAGGTTTGAGCTCATTTTTTACATTTCTGGAACCACGTAATGCTTTTAGATTTCCTGAAACAAAATTGCCTATACTATTTTGTTGAGTTCTGTTATAAGATACTACAAAGAAAGCCATTTGCTTCTGAAAAGCCAGAGTATCACTGAAATTGGCCCCCTTCTTTATGTTGCTAAAAATCAATAGGATTTGCCTACTCTGTATGCAGCTGAGTAGGAGCTATTCCCAATGCAAGACTACAATGACAGTCCCTCATACTCTCTTACTCTCTACAGACAAGAGCCCTGCAGGTCCAGCATCCTCCTCCAATTTGCATTAGAACAATTAAGTATGTTTACCTCCAAATGCAGCAAATGCTGCTGCGTATTAATTCACTGCTACCAAAGAGCAAAATAGTTAGCATCCTAATTAAGCATTGATGGATTCTATTGGAAGCCAAAAATGTCTTTGTTCTAGGTTTATTTCTTCTTATTAGGCACTTTTGAACGAAGTGGGATCGCATGGTAGTTGCTAATAAAGGTAACACATTCATAGTAGAGGTGGTGATCAAAGAAGGAGATGGGGAACAGGTTGTTGCTTTCAAGCTTATGTCGTCATCCTCAGAGCACTGTTTCTTTGCAAGGCAGCTGGAAGACATTAACTCAAGAAATTTCTTATGGTGGGTTTTGGTATCCACCAATAAGATAGTGGGCTTGAAGATATCTAGCCTACTTGCCGCCAGCCCAGAAAGCATGAGAGAACTTCATGTTCTTTCCTCAGGAAGAAATGTTTTTTCAGAATAGGTCAGCAGAGAGTTGTGTTACACTGGGCTCAAAGGCTATTACCATAAGAGTTAACCCACAATAGAACTCTTTTTTTGGTTGGGGGTCATCTATCAGCTTGGTTCTTGGCATGAATCAAAAATATAATCTACCCTTTTCAGCTGCATGGCTCCCACACAGAAAGCTTAGTGAACCATGCACAAGGTTCCTAGGAATCACTAACCATGGAGCTTGGCTTTTCTTCAAATTAGCCAGGAGGTGAATGCCAGAAAACATTTTACAGTAGAGTCTCGATTATCCGTCCTTTGGTCATCCGACATTCTGGATTATCCGACGTCGCAGCTGCTTGGGGGCATGGCTGGAGGCATTTCCGCGCCCCCAGACACACCCCCAAACATGGCGGCTGCGACGGGCAAGGAGAGAAGGGCGAGTGAAGCCTTGCCCCAAAACACGGCCCCAAGCACCGCGGCGGCGGTGGCGGCGAGCAGGGTGAGTACCTCCAGGCCCCAAAACTTCAATACGTTTGCAATTCATACTGATTTCAAGGCTTTTCTTAGACCCTCCGGATTATCTGACATTTTCGGCTATCCAACTATCAGCCCGCCCGTTTATGTCGGATAATCGAGACTCTACTGTATTAGAAATGCTAGAAGGGGCTTTAGGTGTGAACTTTAACTTATGTGCAGAGGTATAGAAAAGAACATTAAAATGTTGACTTTCACTATATTAAAAACGTAAGCTCCCCAATCCCACATCCATTTATTTTTTGGTGGGAATCATTTGCATCTTTGAATATAGTGCCTTTGCAGCTTCGTCCTCCTAATTTGGAAGAAAGTTTATGTGACGACAGGTTAGCATGCAATTAAGCAGGTATGTAGCAAGGAGGCCTGTCCATACTATAACCAGGCCTGGGAAACTACCTGAAGTCTGGGGCGCCACATAGGACCCTCACTGGGTCATGGAAGGCCACATCTCTCTACTTAACTTCAAAATGTTTTTACTTGAACATGCCCTACACTCTTTAGGGGATGGAAGATGCAATGCCACCACGTTTTTGTCTTTCCACTAGCTGTTTTGGGCTCAAGTGAGGTCTTTTTAAAATTTAAAATCAAGAACAAAACTCAGAAACTTTAAAAAACTGGCTAGGAGGATGGGAGACAACACAAACTTGCCAAACAATGGCAGAGAAAATGGAACAGTAGTTTCTTTGCCCATTCAAGACAGATAAAAAGGCAAAATAAGGGATGATTACATTCCAACAAAAGAAACCAAAAGAGACAGTTTTGACAGAGATGTTAGACTCTTTTGAGCTGCCCTTGAAAGCTGAATAGTTTCTGGGAAATACAACTCACGAACTTTCAATCTGCCGAGGAATAATGAAGGCACAATTACCCATCATTATGTTGTAAGATATGCTTCATGCAGGTTTATTTCAAACACACGCTGTTAATTCAGATTGATCATCTACCAGATTTCAGCCCAATACACCGATTCCAATAGCTAGCAGGCTTAGTACATCCAGATTGTGAGAAGTAATTGTTCTATTCGACTTGGTGTTACAGGTACTACAGGCAACTGGATTATAGCATATCTGACAAAATTCTTTATGGATGTGAACAGGTTTGTTTGATCTACTAAATTGCTCCCATGCTACACAAATCTGTAATGATTTAATGGCCTGGAAATGTCAAAGGCAGCCAGACAGTGCTGAGTTCATAAAGTTTACTGCCTTACAGACCAGAGAAACTGTGTCTTTCAGTCCAAACAATATTTTCAGTTCTGGGCTTGGAAAAGCACAAGTGCTACTGGTAGAAAGGGAAATCTTGATCTCAAAGTAAAGCCATTTATATCCAAACAGGGGTGGGGTGGGATGGGAGGTGCCTACCAAGATACACTCATGGACAGTGGCATTAGTTTAATTGAAAAATCTGACCCCAACCCTTCCATCTTGTTTCGCAAATATTGGTCAGCTTTCAAGAAGAACTCCAGGACACGATAGCACTACTGAATGCACCTCCATAGCATTAGAGACCTCCATGGACAGTTATCCCCTAGAAATATGCCAAGCACACCATTTGCTAGCAATAGTAACAGGCCTGCGGTGGCATCTTAGCACACAGACATTTAGAAGTTGTGTCAAGCTGCAGAAGGGACACATATTAGGACACATTACCTGGGATGAGGACTGTCATTCACATAAGGATTATAAAAAACAAAAACAAAAACACAAAACAATTACAACATGCCACTTCCATGCTTCATGACCCAAGCTCTGCCTGTTCTCTAAACGTTACTTGTCTGTTTCTCTCTCTAAGAATACCAATAATTATCTGTTTTATTCTGTAAAATAGCTCACATTTTTCCTCCATAATCCACACAATGCTGTAAATTCACTTCATAGGACAACATTGATGAAAAACTGTCCTAAATATTACCTTTGAACGTTGCCAAATGCTTATACAGTTTCTGTTCAGTTAACAGATACTTTCCACATAGAATAAAAGCCACGGAATAGCAAGAAAATCTTAGCAAACTATCCTGATTCATGGAAGGGGGGGGGTATCAAAAGAATTCTTGCATTGTGAGAATGTTTAAAATAGGGAGTGGAGAACAAGTGGCCTTCCACATGTTATGGATTCTAAAATCATCCCTGATTAGCCATGTTGACTGAGGTTCACAGGAGCCATAATCCAAAAACATCTAAAGAGCCACAGGTTCCCCACCTTCAGTTTATATGGGGGAAGGTAACTTCAATGGGTTTGCAGTATTTTTCACCCTTCTCACATCTTGGTGGGCCACCTCCAGGCACCCTGACCCCTGGAGTGCTAATTTTGCCAACATAAAAATGGTTAATTATGCTCCCAAAGCATCTAGGGACCACAAGTGGGCTTTACAAGCTCTTCCCCAAATCTCTTGGACCCTTTTATTGCCCTAAATAATCTTTTCCTCTCCTCTTGGAAAGAAGAAGTGATAGCTCATGTTTACATATTTTTAAACACTATTTGGGGAGGTTTAAAAAGCTGGGGACAAGGAGAATAATATTTAAAAGGCCAAACATACCCACCAAGGTTTTTTTACTACTACTTTTTTCACTGGCCAGGCTAGGAAAAGTCTGGACGGGCACACTAGAGGGCTTCACTTTGCCCATCCTTTATTTAAATTTGTAAAAGGGCTTACTAAATCCCAGGAGCTCAAAAAAGTATAGCTGTTGTTCCACAGAACAATGTTTTGTGAGGCAAGCTCAAAAGTTGTCATTTTACAGTGGTAGCTCCATGCTGCCAACAGCTGCAGGTGGGGAGCTCTATAATGGGATGACGTCAGGCACAGCTCTGTTTGATCACAGCATGGATATGTGTTTGGTGAAACCTTATTTTATTTATCCATCACACTAAGAGAAAGAAGATGAAACAAATAACATTTTAGCTTGTTCATACTGATGATGGAATTCATTTGCCCTTGAGAAACTGAGGCAGTCTTGCTAAGACTGTTGGTTCGTGGAATGCAATACCAAATCCTTTTGCCTGGATCCACAGAGCTACGATCTATAGCACTCCAACATCCTGGTCAGAAGAGCAACAGAAACTGCTCATGTGGCCACTACAGCTAGTGAAACACATTACTCTTAGGCTAGTACTGGGTCCAGAAAATGAGAGTTCCTTTGCCCATCACTTCCTTTACAACCAGTTCATTTAGAAAAAAAAAAAAAGGTCAACATGTGGTTTTGTAACAGATTCTTCATGGCTAGTTGGAAGTTTCTTTAAGCATCCTACTACAATATAGACTTCTAAGGCATGATCAAACAACAACCAAAAGATGAAGGGAAACCTTTTCCCAGATCAACAGACAAACTGAAAATAAGTTAAACTTCCAGGCCTTGAACAGGACAACAACAATGCAAACTGGACAACAACAGTGCTAACTGATGCCTGAAATTCTGGACTCACCTGGTCTTTTGATGGGTTTTTTGGTTGGCGTGTCCTTTCTCTTGTTCTGAATGGCAGGAGAATAAGGGACCCCAGAGGAAGAGCTATTCTTCCGGAAATGCTCTTTCAGACCTTTGATAGAGCGGTCCAACTGGCTGGAACGGATTTGGTAGTAAACATTCATGAAGTCTAGAAAGAAAATCATATCAAGAAAAAGCTAGGTATTTTGCCTTTCTTTGTTCCAATGCACTTTTGATATGAATATGAATAATATATGAATAATACAAATAATGGCTGCATGACAAAAAAATATTCAGAATTCAAAATTAGATAATTTATTGATTGTGAAACCAAATTGTACCTTCAAACAGCATGATTTCTTTCAGATTTTGTACTGTTTGTTAAGGTAATTTGATTTGGGTTAACTGAAATAAAATAATTATTTTAAAAGGAAAAGGAAGTAGTTATTAGTATACCAAGATGCCATATTTGCAGCTTTTTAAGGTTTAGCCACTTGAGCGTGAGACTCTACCAGTAGATATTAGATTAGCAAAACTCCTGCTTATAAAAGAAAAGCAAACATGTTTGAAAACTGTACTACTCACTGATCACATTATGTGAGGCTGAATATGTTTTAAGGTTATCCTGTAGTGCAACTGTCATTTCTAAAGCAAAGCATGGGGTCACCTCTTGACCTATGGCAATCCCATGAAGGTCATAGGGTTTTCTTGGTCAACGAATATATAGAGGTGGTTTTGCCAGTTCCTTCTTCTGAAAATATACCCTAAAACACCTGGCATTCACTGGTAGTCTCTCATACAAGTACTAACAAGGCCCTATCCCACTTAGGTTCTAAGACCAGATATCATCCAGTGCCATTGTTCTTGCAGTTATTGTTGTGTGTTGCCAAGTTGCTTCTGACTTGATGACCATATCACATGGTTTTCTGGGGCTGAGAATGTGCGACACACCCAAGACCACTCATTAGATTTCCATGGCTGAGTGGGGAATTAAACCCTGGTCTCCAAGGTCATAGTCTAATGTTCAAACCACTATACCACACTGACTTTAGGGAACTATGTATTTTCTAGAAAAAATCTATAGAATTATTTCCAGGGCACACAAAGAATTTTAGATTTTTTTTTATTTTAGCAGCACATCTTGATTCCTTATAAATTTGAGTCTCCTGCACTTACTACAGTTGTGTCCTAATTCTCTGACTGACCGCTCTACAAAGCTCTCCCTAGAGGCTATGCTGGTGTAGGAAGTGGCTCTGGATTCTCTCTTTAGGCTTCCTCTCTGGGCTCCTACAGGCAGCTGTTTTTCCTCACACAGACAGTTAAAACCTGCACCACAAGGAAAATGAAGACAAACAGAGTCACATAACAGAACCCCATGAAGCTCAGTTCAGACTATAAAAGAGAGCTTTTGTAGATCAGGGGCCAAGTGACTCAATTACTGGGTTGAAGGAAATGCTGCTACCTCAACATGACATTAATTACTGGATGCATTTTCAAAGTACAATCACTAACAGCAATTACAGAGTCATAGTAGTAATTTCAGAATAGCAGCTGTCTGTGCTAATTTTGTAGCAGCAGGAACAGTGGAGAGTGGGAGTGCCCCAGAAGCAAATTGGCTTCTCTGAGATTATGTAGATGGCACAAGACTTCATAGACTTACACTGCAGCCTTTCCAAATTTCACACCCCACAAATAGTTTGAACTATAAGCACCATCCTGAACGTATTTACCAGTGACATTCTCCAAAAGCTGGCTATGCTAATCTGCTGCAGCAAAATCAAAGGGTCATAATGCTTTCAAGGGCCAAAGCCGACTTCATCAGTGGCATCCATCCCAAAAAGCTTACCCTACAATGAGCTTCTCTATGATACCGTTTGTACCCCGCCCTGATAACAAACTGAATCATTCTGCGAAAGGCTCCGATTTTGCCAATTGTTCTGAATTAAATGGGATTAAACCAACATAAAAAGATTTTCTTCAGATTCATTCATAAAACTAACTGCAGCTTCATTGCTGGATTCACCAATTCCATTTTTGCCAAGTTCCCTAAAGTAGACCTGGAGCCTAATCCTTGGCACATAACTTGAATTCTAGAACACAGTGCCCCACACGCCATCCCTATCCATGCACAAATGCCCACCACACTACCCTCTCTCAATCCTGATACAACTCCTCTCCCACATTTGCAACTGCTCCCCTTCTTGTGTCAACTGCCATGCAGAATCCAATCCATACACAGAACGTGCTCCAGTTATCCTCTCAAGATTGCCTGGAGCAGAAGGGGAAAGGATTATTGATATTTTATGATTTTGTTTACATAACCATCAAGAAGTGCATGAACGGATTAACTCATAAGTTGATACAGAAATGTGATTGAACAAGCATACGTGAAACTGACATGGACTGGAAACAGCTTGATCCATCCACTCCTAATTTAAGCCTCACTGAAATCAGTTGGAAAATGTAGATGTAACTTAAATCCCACTGATTTTAACAAAAATAAGATTCAACTAAAATTTTTAAATTTACAGTAGTTGTAATGTGAGGAGTTACCTCATGCACATCAACTAGGGACATTTCTTAGAAAAGGGTGTCTGAGAAAGCAAGTTTATGTTCCACAGTCTCTTCCAAGTTTATGACTACCCTCATTACACACAGTTCTGCAGGAGAAAGTAACTGTCCACAGTGGTTCTCGCTTCACAGGTATGCTTCAAGTTTCTACTATGTATTTTTGGGCAGGCAATCTTCATTTACAGGCTGGAGTTGGTAACTCTCCATATAGGCAACAAAGCTCTATGATATTTATGGCTTTCCTAAGTTCTGAAGGGAAAAACTTTTACTCAGGGGGTTTCACACAAATAACGTATCCTTTACTGAAGATTTACTGGTCAGCCCAGAAACATCTTTACCCCTTTTGTGGTACATTTCCCACTATGGTAAACACAAATATAGGACAGCCTTCTCTCCTGTCCTTCATTCCACAGTCTTCCTACCTACCCTTTCAGCTACCCTTTTTCCTCCCCTTCACTACCAAGAAGGCAAAAACTTTCCTGGATGATGTCCCCTCCTCTACTCACTCCAAACTGGGCTTGAAGATACCATCAACTGTTCCTGTTGCTCCTGTTGTTCGACTGCTGGAGACAAAGAAAGATAAGTAGCTGAAGCCATAAGAACATGCAAGGCCCAGCAGGATACCCAGAAGTGGGCAATAGGCTCCTTCTGCTAACAGCAATGATTATGTTTACACATTTATTCCAGGATAAGCGACAAATTGAGGAAAGAGCTCTTTATTTTTCAAGAGACCACTCATTTCTCCTTTGAGTGATACAGGTATAGTCCTTCCTCCACATTCACAGGTTTGATCTTCATGAATTTGATTATTTGCAAGGTGCGCACATGCATTCCCCCACATTCTCCCCCTCTCATTCTCTTGCCTTTTGCCCATACATGTGGAAGGAAGGCACGTGTGCCTGGACAAAAGGCAAGAGAATGGGGGGGAGGCATAGACACACCTTCGGGGGGGCCGCCCCCCCCATTCACTTGCCTTTTGCCCAAGCACGGGGAAGGAAGGCATTGCACCTGGGCAGAAGGCAAGAGAATCAGGACACATGCATGTTTTTTCCGCGCATGGTGCTGCTCCTTCCATTCCTTTGCCTCTTGTCCAGCCACATGGAAAGAAGGCACATGCACCCAGGCAAATGGCAGGGGAATGGGAGGGGGGAGCCCAAGAAAAGAATGGGAAGGAGACCACTCACTAGGGTGGGGGGAGTTATTTGTGGTTTTTTGACTTTCACAAGGGTTTTGTGCCTCAAACCCTCACGAAAGTTGAGGGGCCACTGTAAATGAAATGGGAGTTGGAGTGAGTTCAAAACTATGTGAACCATTTTTTATATTCATGTTTTAAATTCTTACTAGCATTTGGACAGTTTGCGGGTGGGTTTGTTTTACCAAGTGAAAGCTTCCATGAGTTACCTGTGTTTTCAAATAGAAAACATTTTACTGGACAATTTTAAAGGACGTAACAGACTGCATAAGGTGTTTAACAGAGATCAATACTTCAACTGAAAAAGCACAAAATAGCGATTAATACTGTTTTTTGTAAAAAGAAAAAGAGCCTTGAGTTAACGAAGAGTGGAAGAAGAACAAATGCAGAAAGACTGATCATTTCCTCCTTTCCTAACTGGCTCCTCTACTGAAGATTCTCTTCTCCAAAAACTGCTTTTCTTTTGGAGAAATAAAAAGGATTGTAACACGGGTTTTTATTAAATAGTTAACTCCTGAAGATGTCAACTGCTTCATACCTCCCACCAGGCAGGTCACTTCTCTTCTGAAGATAGAAAAATAGAGGCTGAGAATAGATGCCATGTCCCAGGATACACCTGTATCCTAATCTTCAGTTAGAAAGCTCAGAGCAACCTATATACAAATTTAAGGTGATCTTCTATTTCCAACTGAAGAAGAGTAATGTTGACATACCTTACAGGGTCATTATAAAGATTACAAGATAGCATAGGTTAAGAACAGTGAACACTTCAAATAAGGCTTAAAATTATTAAGAGTTGATAACACACATGTTCCATCTGGAATTTTATGCAAAGAACAGATTTTCATATTCAGTTCATATTAGGCTACATCTGTTGGCAATAGTGTTCCAGAAATAATAATTCTCCACTCACAAGGGAGATGAGAGCACCCAGGGAATAGAGGCTTAGGAAGCTTGCAAGCTAGTGAAGTGAAAAAAGCAATGAGGCTATGTCATGTTCGGCACACAAGAGTGTACAGTGTAGAATTTTAACTGCAGACAGAAAAGAGCAGATGAGACCTAGGAAAGTCAGCCAGATGAGTATGCCTGCCTATTGCAAAACAAACAAAACCCAGGATAAAAATGTAGCTTTGCTATAGAAACCTTTAACTGTAGATGCCATTGTTGATCTTAGGATCAGGTTGTCAAATTTTTATAATACATGCCAATCTCTAGTCACCAGACTCAACTCAAGGGCTTTGAAGATACCTGCCAGACTGGGCAATACACAAGTCAATTAAACTGACATGTTTGCACATAAAAGCCAGCTGACTGTACTGCCTTCAGAAAGAATAAGAAATTAGGGCTGCACATGTGCTGCTTTCAGTGGTATGCAAACAGCTGTAGAGAAGTGAATGGTGCTTACTTTTAAATACAGATGGATAGGATTACACTTGAAATCTCTAATACTGAAAATATTTTCTCATTCACCTGAAACTTCTACAATTACACAGATAACATTCAGAAATAGTAGTTCTTTCATCAAAGCAAGATATTTGGAACTGGAGGGGTCACCCTTGTCCTGGCTCAAGGGCAATGCCAGCATGAACAAACAACATAAAGTGTGCAAAAATGTGGATGGAAGTATCCACATTAAATACTTAACATATATAAAAACACTTAATCTACTTAATTATCTCTCTTGTTAGAGAAATTTGCTAATAAAGATGTTTCATTTAGCAGGTGAAAGTCATGTGTAGATAGTCAGATTCTTGTCCAAAAGATGACCTCAACTTAGTCCAGAAAACTTGGAAGAGTCTCTCTTCATCCAGATATCTGCCTTTTCCTTCTGACAACAACAAGAGGCTACAAAATGGCTGAATTCATGAAGCCTGATAATTTTCATAGATATAGCGATTGATACACACACACACACACACACACACACACACACACACACACTAAGAGTTACAGATCTAGGCCTAAATTCATTGAATCAAGGGGAACTTGGTATGTTGTCTCTTATGTAAATTCTATTAATCCAACAGGTTTACTCTAGCTGGCACTAGCAACTTGCTTTAGGTCATAGTAGTGAATCCAGAGCCATATGCAAATACCATCCAGTCACCCTTAACAATCAGTTAGCAACACATCCTTCAAGCAGCTGTCTATCACACTTGATTCCAAATCACACTTTTCTTTCATGATGTCATTATAATGAGTTAGGTTGCTTCAACAGACTCTCAAATATTATTAGTATTACTGTAGACTTGCCCACACGCCTAGGGATTCTGCCTTCAACCACCACCACAACATTGATTTTTTGCAACTTCGCATAGGCATGATTGAAACACATACGCCCCCAACACCGCTCTTATTCCCCTGAACATTTTGCATAGTAGAAGATGTATCACTTATTTAAAAGCAGTGTTCAAAAGGGAGTATTATTTTGTAATCACGTATTTCTGGAAAAAAGTGAACAGGATCACCGGAGAAAATAAATCACATGCGCACCATATGTTCACACATTATAAGAGAGATTACCACAACAGATTCAAATATTATAAAAGAACATAATCTGAATTTCATTAACATTGCCGATGTACCATGGCATATTAATTCTGCTGTAACTGAATTAAATCTATAGTCCCATGTGAAGTCACCTGTCAGTAAGCTCCACTGAACACAATGGGAATTATTTCTAAGTAAATATGCACAGGAAAGACTACATACTTGTGATAATTAAATTGTGAGTACCTATAATCAGGCAAGAAATAATCATGGCTAAATGAACACTGATGGTAAAAAAAAAAATCAGCCTTTAATTTGCTTCTTGTCACATCATGTTTGCTAGATGATGTTCTAAAATATCATTCTCTTGTCATGAAGTTTAGCAATTTAATATGAAATGCAAGTTATCCACATGTCTCTAAAGGGCCCATAGAAAGAAGACAAATGCCCTATAGTCCATTTGTGTCTCACTGAAATGTTTCTGTTTAAAAATTTATACCTCTCTTCTCTTTATAAAAAGAGATTTAGAGCAGTTCCCCCAAATAGTAGGAAATGTAGTAAAAATCGTTCAAATTAACCAAAAACTACTTCATACAATAAAATCTAAGAACAGAATAATGTTCAGCTTAGGAACACCAACAGAAAACCTTAATTCACATTGCAAGTCAGGAAAAATGAAAGAACAGCTTGCCTAAAGCTTAACAAAATAAGGCAAAATAGTCCCACTGTCAACTTACCTTGATTCCTCCCATACTCCACCAGCCAACCGGAAATACGGACAATGTCCTGTAGGACACTCTCAGGGAGGTGTTCTAAGGTGACATCTTCCTGGGTTTCCATTTCATCATCCAAAGTGATGAGATCCAAAATCAAGATGGGTGGGACTGGTTTAGAGTATCGGGTCATAAGACTACGAAATTCAGATTCCAGTGAATCCTTCCCCTTCTCAAACAGTGATTTCTGGTTGACATAACAGATACCAAAAATAAAAAAGTCAGATCTGTGCACTACCACTTTGAAGCTACTAAAATGTAAAGACATAGCTATAGTATTCTTCCTTCTTTAAAAGCCAATACACATAGGATATTTGGCACAAAGAACTTTTTGAAGAGGAAGGAAAATGCTGCTTGCACCATTGCTTATTGGAAAAACCTCTTATGATACACACACATATATACGTATATATGCATACACATAACCACATACACACACAGGGAAGGACGAAGGGCTTCTGTACTCTTAAAGGGTGTGGATGTTCATGCATACTGCTCTGGATCATGATTTTCAGGGAGATCATGATGCATTATTACTTTGGAACAAAATTTACTGCAAATACATTGAGGAAGCAAGGAGAGCTATGAAGAGAAACAGTACTGTAGTCTGATGCTCAAGCAAAGTACATACCACTCTGTTAAGTTCTGGGCTGTCAGGATTATTGTCCTGGAAATATTCCACAGCCTTCTGGATTTTAGCCATGCAGCTCAAATATTCTTCTAGTCTCCCTGTAGGGCTGCAATAAAAAGTACGGCTGGTTTAGGAAGAAAACTCCATGGACAGTTAAGTGCTTATGATAAACCCTTGCAAAGCTGACTGCCATTTCGCCAGGGACTGGTAAATAATTCTGTCATTTCTTTTGCCAATAGACAAGTTGACTGATTTTAAGTATGGGAGCACAAGGTTAATTGGTATACACTACTGACAACAGTTAGCAAACAGGCAGCCGTTTGAAACTTAGCTGAGGATTAGTTAACATGTCATGAGCTCTGGTCAACAAATTTCCTTTGAAACATAGGGTTGGATCTAGATTTAGTCATCCTTAGAGGAGACTCAGTTAAAGAGGTAGGCCTCATTTTAGTCATGCCTAACCTGTTCCATTAATTTTGATGGGTCTGCTCTACACGTGACCACATTTAGATTGAGCCTTGAATATGAATATGTGGAGAAACGTGACTAAAAGATTTAAGAAGATCTACAGTTGTTTTTAAATCCCCAAAGGGAAAATAGGCAGTAATCACTGAAAGTCATGAAAATGTCAAGAAAAAAAGTGGCAAGAAAAGGTTATGATTATTTTAAAAATATATTTATATTCTGCTTTTCTCCCATGTTTCACAGTGCTTGCAGTAACTTTAAATTATGCATTCATTTATTAAAAATACTTACAGTCCACATTATATCCTAGGATCTCAGGGCAACATACAATTGCAATCAATTTAAAACTACTTAAAATTTAAAACAATAAAGAAAAAGTTTTAACAAATTAAAAGTGTATTAAAATTAATAAGGTAGAACAGTTTAACAATCATGATACATGTATAAATTTGGGCAATATGGTTAGATCGCATAGGTTTTGATTAAAAAAAAGCACCATGTTTTACTATCGCACTGCAATGAAGAACTTATCTGTTCCCTTACAGAAGTGAAAGCTCATCTGGGACCCATAGCCCACACAACTCCCAGAACCAGAAAACATCAATACACAAAGCCTCCACCTTATTGGAATTCACCTTTGGTTTATTGGTCCTCATCCAGCCTATTGCGGTATCCAGGTACTGGTTCAGCACCTCCACAGACCCCGCTGACTCTGACAAGAAGACACAGGGCTAAATGTCATCAGCCCAGTGATGGTACTCAGCCCCCAAACTCCTAATGATCTCATCCAAAAGCTTAAAATAGACAATACATAGGATGCTGAACAGGATGGAACCATGTGGTAACCTACAGTTTAATAGACATCTCCATACTCTTTTCTGAAACCAACCCTGCAGATAGGAGCAGAATCACCAAAACACAGTGTCTTTTACCACCACACTATGCAGCTGATCCATCAGGATAGCATTGTCAATGGTATCAAAAAATGGTGAGAGATCTAGGAGGATCAACTGCATGCTACTTGCCTGACTTTCACCTGCAATAAGTCAACAGACAGGACAACTAAGGTTGTTTCAGTACCATATCCTGGCCTGAAATGAGATTGAAATGGGCCAAATAACTAGTTTCCTCCAAGAATATCTGAAGTTGCCCAATCAATATACTCTTGGCTACTTTGCAGATATTAGCAATAGGGTAGTAGTTTTCATATATCTCTGGGTCCAGGGAGGCCCTCTTCAAGGGAGGGCACACTATAGCCTCTTTTAAAGTAGCAAGTACTTCCCATTGATAGAGAAAGGCATTCACTGGACTCACAGGTCACTTCACCTCTACTAAGCTTATCAGCCAGTATGGGCAAAGGCAAAGTTTCCATGCAGGGGGACAGACTGATTCAAGTGTTGTGCCCACATTATCAGGTCACAACAACTGAAAATGACCCCATGAAACTTGACCAAATGGAGCACTAAACACTTCTACTGACTGCAGTAATTACGGCATCAGCTACTGAGCAAATAAGAGCATACTCCTTTTCAAAGTGCCAAGCAAATTTGTCACAGCAATTAACAAATTATTCTGCTCCTGGACCCTCTGGGTCTGACCTCAAGAGGCACCTCACCACTTCGCATAACTCTGCAGTGTTGCGGATTCAATACTAGAGGAAAAGTATGATTTTCTTTTGTCAACCTCACTGACACACAACTGGCAAAACAAAGAGTTGTCATTAACCTTTGATCATATGCATTCCATGACTTACATAACCTGCACTCTATATAATAAATGCAAAATTTTAAAAGCTAGTTAGCATATAAGCAAATATTAGAAAATAGCAGGCTACTTTTTTTAAAAAAAAAATCAGTATTAGATTATGAAAGTGTTATTTAAGATGAGCTTTGCCTTTCCCTCTCAAAACTTAACAGTAAGTGCTGATGCATTCCCTCTGTATCACATTCCAAACTTGTGAGACAACTGTGAAAACCCTGCTCCTCTCTATTTGGCATGTGTATTTCCATAATAAAGATAATTCCAACTTTGCTATATGCATATCTTCTCTGACTGTCTGCAGTGCAGCCAGAATTAAAATTAATGGGATTATGCAAGATAGAAAAATAGAATGGCAAACAGAACACTGAAAGAACTGATCTTTCTGTTGGGCTGGATGGTTGGGAGTGGGACTTGAAGTCTATGATTCTATGATTTTGAAAGTCTTGAGTATCAACTCACCCCTCCTTTATTATCTTCTCCGTATCTTTTGCTACATGGTAGTAACTTATAACATGGTCCAAGCAAAAAAGCGTTTTCTCAACATTCTCCTGCAGGCGCTGGAGGTTTTCAGTCTGCTTATGGACAGGGATAATTGAATTTTCCAGCTTCATCAGACGACTTTCAAAAGATGACAAAATGGAAACCTAAATAACAAAGCCAAAGAGACCTGGTATAGGCAATGGGAGCATTTCCTTCAGCACAGACTACCTGCACTGTGGGCTCACTGTTTAATCAAATGAAACAAACACAACTGACATTTATCACCTACCTTGTAAAATAAAACAAAATAAAACCTTACCATGTTTTTTGTGAGTTGGTCACTTTTTTCTAAACTTTCCCTAATAAAAGACAGTGTTTCTTCTTCCTGTCAGTGCAAATAAAAATAATAATAAAAATAATAATAAAAATCATCACCATCATCAATCCGTATCCTGAACTTGAGCAATTTCAAATCTTATCTTTCTAAATTCTTATCAGATTTGTAAGTTCCCAGTAAATGTTTAACCCCAAGATACAGAATTTTCTTCATTCTCTCCCTTCCAATGGCACCAATGGGTAGAAGTAATTTCAGGCTTGGTGTAGTTCCTAGCCCTTTTCCTGTAAGTACCAGAAGAACAGGTGGATATTCTTAAGTTAACTCTTGGTGGTTGAGGCAAGAAAAGATATTTAAAGGGGGTCCCTGTTAATGAAAATGTTAAGAACAGCAAAGCTAGACTATCAAGGCACAGATGCATTTTCAGCAACATGGTATCCTTTTATTGTGCTTCTGACAGTTTTGGATGGCTGCTTTTTAAACAAAAGGTCTGTACTCTGTCTGAATCTCTACAGTGATAGAATTAACAAAAGATGAAGAAAACAAAAATCATAATAAGAATGAATTCTTCAACAAGTCCAGCACTCAAAGGAAACAAAGCAGTTGTTTCCTTTACCCCATTTGATATTTTTACTATAAGAATTGCTACATATGTGTGATTTATACTTATTTACAATAAACTAATTTTAAAAACAAACAAGCTAGACTTGTTAACAAGCAATTTTGGGCCATCTTGACTAGAGGGAGGACTCAAATGGATCCAGAGAAGTACTGTGGACCCTATATGCCCTTCATACATTAACACAGGGTTCTTTGTGAAGCAAAGAGGCTTCTCTGGGAATGATTTTTTATTAGAGGGATAAGCCTGGAGCGCTACATGGGCCATTTCCACACCACACCGTTATAATGCTGTTTTTCCACTTTCGACATCCTATGGAATCCTGGGGTTTGTTGTTTCCTGAGGCCAAGCAGCTCTCTGGCTGAGAATTCTAAGGGCCTCTCCCTAAACTGCAAAGCCCAGGATTCCACAGGGTGTTGAAAGTGGAATAATTGCACTATAACAGTGTAGTGCAGAAATGGCCATGATTCCCACCCCTGCTCTACAGTCTGTTTCACCAGCACGCACTTCTCTCAAACTACGCAAGAACACTAAAGCAGGATTCACCTTTACAGAAAACGCCTGGGAAGAGCGAAGATCGTCGAAAAAGGATTCTATGTGCCGGACGGGGGTTTGGGGGATCATTCAGACACGCCCTTCTGTCAAGGGGAAAGGCTACCTCCTGCTTTTTGAAGTACTTCCCAACACTTCAGGGGCTTCAATACATCAGCACCTTTGCCACTTTTATATCTAATCCTCCTACTGTGACCTTTAAGAAAATTACAGGCGAATATTTTTCCACCACATAGATAACCATGAATAACTTCACGTGCTGCAGTTCTGGCTGTCAAACAGACAGTCAACACGACTCGCATGTGGCGGGCTCGCACGACAGGGCTCCCCTTCCCCTTCCGGGGGGAAGCATGGGGCCCAACGGGATAGCGAGCGGCTCCTCGGAAGCGAGGGCAGCGAGTGCGCTCCCGTACAACCGCGCACAGGACTCCGGCTTTCCCTCTTCCGTGGCTTCTGGGTGGTCCGTAAAGCAGGCAGCGGGGCACCCACGGCTGGCGACACACCCTCCTCCCCTCCACGGCCACTGCGGGGCCCAAAGTCGCCCCAGCCTAACAGGCCGCAACAAAGCGCGGGCGGGCAACTGTGGCCCTCCGGAGGCGCAACTCCCATCAGTCCTAACCAGCACAGTCAGCGGTTGAGGCACCGTGGAAGCTGCAGCCCCACAGCGCCCGGGAGCTGCAGTCCCACAGCACCCGCCCACCCCTGTCGGACGGGGTCCCCGAGGAGCCCGGGCCACCCCTCCCCGCCCAACAACCCGGCCCCACCTGCTTGAGCTTCTCCTCTATTTCCCTCCTCCGGGCCGACGCCTCCTCCGTGGGAATCATCCTGAAGCCAGACAGACCCCGAGGCCACCGCCGAGGTCTCTTTCCAGCTCCTGTCAACGCTAATTTCACTTCCGCCTCATTCCCCGCCCTCCCCGGCTCGGAAAGTCCGCCATCTTGAGAGCGGCAGGCAAGACTTCTCAGCCTAACGGAAGAATACGTGCGTGAAGCTGTGGTCACAGGGAACCGTGAGAAGAGGTACTATTGCGCATGCCAGCGAGAGACGACACGCTTAGCGTCAGAGTTTGGCCATATTGGGAGAGGCACGTAGCGCCGCCTAGTGCAGAAGTCTTGCGGGGGCGAGCAGGGAGGTGAAATCCTTGGAGAGGGACTCAACCGGGGCATCGCTTTAGAAACCGCAGAGATGGAAAAACTACAGCTTGGCTGAGCCTTGCTGTGCAGTTGCCACTTAGGGTGAAGTTGTCGTGAAATATTATACTTGTCTCAGTGAATTCATTGGGACTTACTCCCTGATAAAGCAGGATTCCCACCTTATTTGATGATTCAATCGAGTAAAGAGCGCGTGAAAACAAAGATACTGGTGGATTTACTCCTCAAACAGAGCATGCTGTTAGCTTTTCAGGGCACCGCTTTCTGGTTCATGTTACACACCATGGGCCAAGCCTTTTGATGTATTTAAGAGTTGCATCTGTTGATGTATTTTGTGCGTTTGGGTTGGCCAGTGAAGGTATTGCTCTTTTGTGGAGTTTGGATTTTTTTCCCCCCCTCTGCATGAATATATTTCTGGGATTTGAAAAAGACTGTACTGAGTTCTGCCACAAAAGGTGAAATTTTAAAAATGGGAGCTAGTAGACTGGACTTAACTTTTTGAGGTTTTATGACCAACAAAAGCGAACGTTTTCATCACAACTGGCAAGTTTTACCTATATAGCACCTAAAAGTTTTTCCAGAGGTAACAGTACAAGGGCTTCTTCTTGACAAATTCAATATTCTGTGCTCAAGAAAGGGGCAGCCTGGATTTTAAGAGAAGTTACTTTTCTGTTGCTAATGAAGTTGCAATTTTATTACCTGTCTTATTATCTTAGTAGACCACAAGCTGAACATCAGCCTGCGGTGCGGTGCGGCAGTCAAGAAAGCCAATGCGATTCTTGGCTGCATCACTAGGAGCATGGTGTCCAGATCGAGGAAAGTAATAGTACCACTCTATTATGCTTTGGTCAGATCTCATCTGGAATACCGTGTCCAGTTCTGGGTATCTCATTTCAAGAAAGATATTGACAAGCTAGAATGTGTCCAGAGGAAGATGACCAAAATGGTGAAGGGTCTGAAGCCATGCCCTGTGAGGAATGGCTTAGGGAGCTGGGTATGTTTATGTTATGCAGAAGAGAGGGTTAAGAGGGGACATGATATCCATGTTTAAATATCTGAAAGGATGTCATATTGAAGAGGGAACAGGCTTGTTTTCTACTGCTCCAGAGACCAGGACAAGGAGCAATGGATTCAAACTACAAGAAAAGAGATGCCACCGCAACCTCAGGAAGAACTTCCTGACAGTCAGGGCTGTCCAGCAGTGGAATCTGCTGCCTCGGAGTGTGGTGGAGTCTCCTTCTTTGGAGGTTTTTAAGCAGAGAATGGATGGCCATCTATTGGGAGTGCTTTGATATGGGTTCCTTCATGGCAGGGAGTTGGACTGGATGGCCCCTGGGGCCTCTTCCAACTCTGTGATTCTATTGCCCTTTGTCCCTATTTCCACATGGCCAAGAAAGGGAATAGCTTCTGCCTGCATTGAGATCTCTCCAGTACACCTTAACTAACAACAGAAATAATATCTGAGACAAAGTGTAGGCCTGTGACTCTAACATGATCAATTTTCTTGTCCTGTATAATTTTTAACATCTTTGCCTGATGAAGAAGCCAGTGTAGTTTCAAAAGCTTGCATGATATATTTTGTGCATTTTGATTGACCAGTAAAGATACCACTGTTCTGTGGATTTTGGATTTTGTTATATTTTGCTGCGTAGCCAATATGGCTACCCCTGAATATGTTACATATGAAAATTTCTTCAGACCCAGAAAGACCTCTACAAATAAATCGTTCCAACGTGAATTCTAGAAATAGTTGCATTTGTCTTGCATTTTTTAAAACAGAGAACAGGATTGTATTGTACATAAATTACAAGCACATATCCTTTCCATAGGTAGGAGTTTTTGCATGGAAATACAATAATTAATGCCCTTCAGTTTTATTGTGGTATCTGTGAACTGTTTCTTCAGACTTACATATAAAATGAGCTGTTAAAAAGATGCATTCAGCCTACTTACATGCAGACAATTTTTATTATTAGGAGTGGAAAACAGTATTCAATGCACATGGAGGCTGGCACCTCTTATCTCTTTAATTTGGGAATTAACACTTCCATACCTCCTAAAAAGTTCCCTCTTGATAATCATCCTCTAGTTGATTTCTTGAGATGCAGGTGCAAAGAGAGAACCAATATGCTTTATGTTTATGTTTGATGTTTTAATTTGTTATTGGAAGTTGCCTTGGGTCCCATACCAGGAGAAAGGTGGCATACAAATCTATATATCTATATCTATATCTACATCTACATCTACATCTACATCTATATATAAAATAAAATAAACAACAAGATGTAGTGGTTTGAGTGTTGGATGGCAAACCTGGAGACCAGGGTTCAATTCTCCGCTTGTTGGAAATGACTTGAAGACAGACACACAACCACAAATAAGTTGCAAGAATGTTTGAGTACTTACAGGGCTGGGAGTAAAGAATGTGTTACCTACAATCTCATAGGTTCAAAACATTCAGTAAGAAAAATTATATACAGAACTGTCCTCATATATCCAAATTGGTAACATAATACAACAGTACATAGGGTTGTTTTGAAGCCAATAATCTTGGTTAACATCATTAATGCAGATTAGATGCCCTTTTATTGATTTTACGAGTTGGTGTCATGTAGTGTTCATTAAAAAAAAAAGACTTTATCCCACATGCCTTATCCAGTAGGTGTCCCTATGCACCAGTCTTCAGGGGGAAATAGTGAGGGTTGAATGCTTTGTTTGCCTCTACCAATCCTCCGTTCTTACACTCAGGACATGTCATTTGTAATTTAATTGGGACATTCCTTTCAGGTAGGGGGCCAGCTATTCTTGATGCAACTCAGATAAAAGTAAATACTTTGTCCTGAGTCTTAATCCACTTAGCAAACAGCAGTACACACCACAAAAATGTGCTGGAGAATGGGGAAATACACTGCCTGGCAGGAATTTCTTTGACTTTTTCAGCTGGAGACGTTACAAGCCATACAGGCCTCTTTGAAATAAATCAGTCGTCCACTCAGCAGTGAGCTGCAGGAGGGGGGGACTCCTTAAGACGGCATATGCACTTACAGTAGACGGAAGATGCAGGATCTTGTTAATGCTTTTTTTGCTTCAAGTACCAATTACAAAGGCTACATGTTCACACAATTCACATGTTATGCAGGTGACAGTTTCCCCAACTGGCTTAGAAATCTGATGGTGGAAAAAGATGCCAAAAAAAAAAAAAAGCTAGAGTAAGGCCTAGAGCAAGGGAAGTGACTCAGGTGAGAAATCTGAGATTATGTTAAAGAATGGCAACTTGTCAGTCATTTGACTGACGTGTGGGTGAGGGTAAACATCTGATTTTTCACTTGAGCACCAACTTTTCTTGGGAAAAGGAATTTTGTGCTACAGTCTGTCCTCTGTCTAGGAGGCTAGACAAAAGAGCATTCATATTCTTTCCACACCTATAATAGTATACAGCAGCCTTCGCAAACCTGGCACACACCATATTTTTCAACTACAATTCCCATAAGCCCTAGTCAACATAATCATAATCAGTGTTCAAGGATGCTAGATGTTATGGTCCAACCCGTCTCAGGTATTCTAGTTTGGAGAGATCTGGTATAGGGTATTTGTGATGTGAAGCAGGACTTTCACGAATGGTAATACTGTATAGGAAAGAGAGCATTGGCTGGCTGCATCTTGTTGTACAAGAATGAGAATGAATGCTGTGCCAAGGTTATATTGCTATTAAAGGTGCATAAGCCCTCTCTTTTGCACCTGGTCAGTTTCTATACAATTTTATGAAATACCAAATATCAATGATTTTATAATATCAATTTGACTTATTGTCCGTAGGCTAAATCTCATATTACTAATGAATGGCATCCAGGAACATGGCATTTCCTGCTGTTATGTTTGTTGCAATAAACAGACAGCAGTTCTACACACAATGGCTGCATGAATTCATTTGAGTGCAGTGTGCCTTACATAGATACCTGTGCATATCATTGCAGATTAGCAGCAGCATCTTACACATCAGGGAAACCTGAAAGCCTCAGCCAAAAGTCATGTGAACCTTGGCATGCCTTCAGAAGCCCTCTGCAAGCAATCAGTCCAGAATGAACTGTCGGACTAAAATTCCCCTGGCTACCTGTTGGACAGTGAGGAAAAAGAAGAGAAAAAGTAGACTGCATCCAATTTTCCCTCTAACAGGCAGCACTGTTGTCCACTGTTGGCTTAGAAAAGTTACCTTTTGGGACCCCTGCTGGCCAAGTTGGCTGGGGATTCTAGGAGTTGCAGTTAGAGAATCATAGAATCGGAAGGGGTCCCATTGGGTCCAACCCTTTGCTCAGTACAGGAGGTCCAGCTAGAGCACTCCCAGCACATACTCCAAAAGCAAAACTTCCAAGATGTGTGTTCACCTTGCCCAGTACAAGCATATGTCCCACAACAGATTACCTCCAGGGGAACACAGCCCTCAATAAGGAAAAAAGGGTTCTCTGTCCCTGCCGTATACTGTAGACTCAGGAATAAGCTCTAATGAGTTAAATGGACCTTTCTTCCAGGTAAGTATATATACGATTGCAGCTTAAGTTACTTGCCCAAGTCAACAAAATGCTTCTAATTCCAATGAGAATATCATGGTGGCTATGAGTTCAGTGCCCCTCTCAATCATTCCATGGCAACTTAACCATCTGTGTAGTTGATTCAGCAACATTCCCAGAGCCTGTAAATTACTTGCCAATAATTAAAGGCACAGAGTCCTTTTCACTTTTTGGAAACTGGCAATTGACAAGTGCCTCTTCTGTTCTTTGCACAGCTGTTTTGTTATGTGTATGGGTAAAGCTATGCTGTTGAGATCACACTCTCATTTCTTCCTATATGCAGGGCCACCTTTACCTATTAGGCACTTTAGGCCCAGTGCCTAGGACCTACAAAAAATTTAAACAGGATTTTAGGGACTATGAAAACATCCCTAGTGGTACATCAAGGCAAGGCAGGGAGTGAAATACAAGAGTGCCTATACGTAATCTTTAGCAACAGAGAATACTGCTTATGAGGCAACCCTGAGCTTATCATAGCATCCTTATATCTGTGCCTTAATATGAGTTGCACTGTTTCAGGTTGGATGGGCCATATTCTCCCTTTGCAATTTTCCAAAAGCCAGATGACCTCAGGACATGAGGCTTGCTTCACTTCGACATGTGGAGGGAAATAGGTTTGAGAGATATGCATGGTTTCTTTCACACATCTGACCTCTTCATTTGTGTATCCCGACTGGGCTTACACAGGCACAGATTCTGAGAAGTCTGGCTGCAGGACTCAGCCTGATTCAAGGCCCACACAGGGGGGAAAAAGAAACATTTCCTGGTTACCATCTGACCATAAGCATCTGAGTGTTTGACTAGGGAGGAGCAAGAGGAGAACTCAGAAATAGGAGCTATTGTTGTGTCACTTGTTGAGGCATTTTTCTTTTGGCTAAAGCACAGGATCATAGCTGTTACTCTCGGGAGATATGGGGAGGGAGAGGGGATCAGCCTTCCACACGTTCCCCCCTTCTCGAAGAAACACTGTACGAAGGATAAAGACGAACAGCCAAATTCTTGCCAACCAGCAGCCCAGCAACAAAGTAACAGCTGGAGGAGGAGGAGGAGGAGATTTAGAAGGCTGCGGAAATTTGCTCTTGGCCCCACTGCTGGCCTCTTTAAAGCCACACTGAGAAAATGGCAAACTACTAGAGCGGAAGCGGGGCCCCACTCTGTTCCAAATATCTCTGGCAAAAATACCAGACTTTAGGCAGGGGGGTGAGGGAAAGAGAGAGGTGTCATCCAGACTCAAGGTTTTCCTCCCATGAGGTTGTATTTTAAAGAAGATGATAACAGTTAGGTACTTCAGAAGAAAGTGCAGTCGCTGTGCTATGTTTTGTTTTGTTTTGTTTTATACCCCACCCTTCTCCCAGCGTACGATTCAGGGAAGCATACAACAAATTCAAAGTACAGCTAATTATAAAGTATTACAAGCTTTTAAATCATGCTACACCTGTTAAAATTACATAAGCATCATTTACAAGTCTTACAATATTCTGTAAACCAGTATCACAAGACAGGGTTTATGAGTAAGAATTAGTCAAAAATAAATCCAGCCATAACAGTAAATGGGATTGGGTTATTATTTAAGCTTCATCATTTCCAGAATAAGATCCCAGTTGAGATCCTTTTTGAAGCAAATTGGCTGTGCTGTCTGGGGCTGATGAGGACTATGGTCTAGCAATCTGGAAGGCACCAAGCTGAAGAAAGCTGTGATAAACCATTGGGTTCCCAACGCAGCAAGTATGCCTACTCCGTCCTAGTCATGCACAGCTCAGAACATGATCAGGGATCAGGTTTACATGGAGGGTGATTCCTTCCCACACAATAGCGGCAGGATTTTTTGACAGCTCGATGGTGGTTAGGAGAAAAATATTGGTAGGAATGAAAGGTTTCAGGAATAAGATGGAATTCAGTGCCGGTTGTTATAAAGGACCTGGTTTCAGAGATCAAGATGGTCACACATCCTCTAAATCCCTCCTCCAAGCAGACAGTCAGCTGTTGGACCCCCCTCCAGGCTCTGCTGCTCATTTTCTGTACTATTATGGTTCATCACTGACCTTTCCCCTGGCCTAGGAAAGAACAGGCAAGTAAGCAGATCTGGAAGAAAAGAGAAGAAACAGAAGCTCATTTATTCAACAAGCTATTCCTTCTGTGTCAGGTAGGAGGGAATATAGCCCTCCAATTGTTGTTGGACTGCAGTTCCCCTCGTCCTGAACCAGTATGCTGGCTATGAGTGATGGGAGTTGCACTCTATCGTCTAGGGAGCTACATGTTCAGCAGCTCTGACATGCCTATGCAGGTTTCTTTGCCTCCAAGTAAATAGCTAGGAGTTTCTTCATACATGAACATTTGGATGGGGGCCACAATGGTCCAGAGCACTCCTTGTGATGACTTCAAAGCTTGGTGCAGCCTAGAGGCCTTTGATTAAGACTATGTCGTTTTAAGCATCTGTTTAATTTGGGGGCATCCAGGAGAGGGCACACACATCATGATTAGGTTAAGCTGAGCATGTCTAATGATCAGTGGCCTTGGCGCAGTTTGCAAAGAAAATGCAAAACAGCATGACAGAGTGTTGAGAGTGGGCCGACCCAAAAGAGGATGGGCTTCCTTTACTTTCAACTGAAGTGTAACAGAAGAAATGTTGGCTAGTGCAGCTTTTCTCATTCCCTTCCCGAAATGCTTTCTGTGATTGCCCCTGCTGCTCTGTAACAAAAACAACAACGAGGTATATTCATATCTCTAGGAAAACTGCCCTATGGTGTCTGGTAATCTATGATACTGACTTGATAGGCTGTTGTTTAAGTGTACTGCTTGCCCTTCCAAACAGTTTTCAGAGGGAATGTGCAAAGAGGTTGTTTGTCAGCACGGTATGCCAAGCCATCAGTTCCATTCACTATGTGATGCAAACAAGCTTGTTAGACCAGACAGCACGAAGGAGAGGCTGAAGAGCACTCCATATTGTTGCAGGGCGTCAAGGGGAGGCATGCTGATGAATATCTATTAGGCAGTACCGCCAGTTCTTCTTTGGTTCCCAAGGTGAAGATTGAGATACTACCACAAAAACTGAGATGTGGACAAGAGTATTTGCTCGGCAGCCTATCAGCACAATAATGGTGGAACCTGTTTGTCAATACCATTGGGCCCAAGAAACTGTGTTGTACAAGACAGAGAAAATAATACTGTTTGGATGCTTATTGAGCAAGACCATTTTTAAAATTATTTCATTATTGAGAGTATTTAGACCCCACTCTTCAGCCACAAAGGCTCTCAGAGCAGCTTACAGATTGTTAATTTGATGTATGATACTGGGTACCTGTAAGAGAGGTTGCCTTCAGATCAGCACCGTGTGACAAAACCTCCAAGGTTCTTGTATTCTCTAGCAACATGGGGACTTCTCCGGCTGGTGCAGTCGCTTTGATCTTGTGGTGGTGGTGAGGGAGGGTGAATAAAAATAATCATAGTCATTTGATCCTTCTCTTTGGGGTCCTTTTTTTGGCTACAAAATGAAATAATTGCGGCTGCAAGATTTCATCAAGATGATTAGTAGATTCATTAACAAAGCAAACATACAATCACAGATTAAACTCCTCCCCCCTCCCATCACCAGGTAATTGACTAGACCAAGACTGACAGGCACACAGAATAGTGCAGGTTACACAAGGGTGTTAGCTCATTCAATCTTGCTGTGGCAGATTTGGCAATAAATAAATATGCAGAGGAGTTCTTTGTTTCCTCCAGTTTCTCTCCAGAGCTAGATGAGGCTTTGCATTTCAAGCTGAAACTTGAACAGGATGGCTCCTCTGACTGTTGCAAAAACGGCTACCGCAGCACTCTTGTTTTGATGGAACCTATGCAAGATTGTTTTCCTGCTTGCCCTTGTGCCGGGACCTGTCTAGTTGCTATTCTGTATTTCGCCTTCCATGCATGACATCCTCCTCCTCCTCCTTCCTACCCCCTTTGCCTTTTAATTAGATAAGCAAGGTAAGATAAGTGCAGAGAATAGTAGGCTGGTGAGATACCTGATCATTCAAAATGAAGATGCCACAGATTAAATTTGGGGCCTCTGTCTCCTGCGTGCATAACACATGCTCTGCCATTGATTTTTGCAGACCCCACTTCTTGATTGGGAGTGAGGAAGCAGTAGGGATGCAGTGATACAGTTGCGTAGAAAAATATTCTGCGTATGTTCAGAGGCACTCAAAACGTTTTTGGTTAAGAATGATCCACCCTTGATTCATTGACTGATCGTTGTAGGCGTGGCACTTGTTACAGCACTTGCAGTGGATCAGTATCCTCTAACTGAAATGCAACATTCGTTATTAACCTTTCAAAAACAAGGTATTTGAAGAGTGACTGTAGTATGATGGTGGGAATGGAGAGAAAAGAGAGAAATGGATAAGTGACAAACTTAAAGAGGTGGCAAGATGAGATCCCATGCTTTAGGACAGCCTTTCTCAACCTGACAGTTACAAAACATGTTGAACTCCCATCATTCCTGGGCAACCAACATATATGGGCTTTGTAGTCAAAGAGCTGGAAGGAGCCACAAGAGCCACCTACCTAGTTCAAAACCCTGCCATGCAGAAACTTCTGTTTAAAGACCTTCCAGGAAGGAGAGTCCACCTTCTTCTGAGGCAGGTTTTTCCATTGTCAAACAGTTCTTAAAGAAGTTCTTCCTCTTTGTTTGTAATTTGAAACCATTGGTTTGTGTCTTAGTTTCTGAAGCAGCAGAAAAAAAGCACCCTCAATTTTACTACATGACATCCCCTCAGATATTTAAAGATAGCTCTGTTGTCACCTCTTAGCTTTCTATTTTCCAAAGCTACACATTCCCAGGCCCCTAAGTCATTCCTCATAAGGCTCAGTTTCCATACTTTTGATCATCTTGGTTGCTCTTCTCTGGACATGTTTGAGCTTGCCAATATGCTTATTGAACTGAGACGCCCAGAACTGGACGTAGTATTCCAAGTAAGGTCTGATCAAAGCAGAAGACAGTAGCACTACTATTACTGCTACTGCTGCTGCTGCTGCTGCTACTACTGCTACTACTACTACTATTACTACTACTTCTACTACTATTTCTCCCAGTCTGGACATTCCCATTGATGCAGTCCAGAATTGCATTAGCTTTTTTGGCTGCTGCATCACACTGCTAACTCAGTGTTTAGTTTGTGATCTATTAAACTTTCTATATTCTTTTCACATGTACTTCTTTCAAGCCAGGTGTTGCCCACCCTATATTTGTGTCTTTCAGTTTTCTGGCCTAGATGTTTCTCTCTGCTGAAATTAATTTTCTTAGTTTTGTCCCACCCCTCCAGTCTGTCAAGGCCATTTTGAGTTTGTACACCCTCTCATCCCACTGATGCAGCCTGCAGATTTGGTAAGCACGCCTGCTATTCCATCATCTAAGTCATTTATAAAGATGTTATACAACACCAGGCCCAGGACAAAACCCCAAGGCATCCTACTAGTCACTTCTCTCCAGGATGAAGAGCAACAGTCAGTGAACACTCCCTAAGCTTTGTCAATCAACCATTTATGAATGCATCTAACACGCCTAGGATGGAGGAAGGCAAAGAGAGTGCCCTCTGAAGGAACCAATAATGAAATGTCCTTGTTAGGGTCAAAACTGACAACCTCCATTCTTTGCTGTTCTTTGTAAATCCCATGATGTGCCCCAAACCAGTGCCTTAGACAACTAGTTGACTAATGATAACATAGCTAATTAAATGTTTTATATTATCAATGGAACCTATTTTTCCTTCCTATATTTTCAAACCTAACATTCTAAGGTCTGCCTGAAATAAAGAAAGTTTCGTATATTAACAAAGTTTTTTGTGTGGGAACATTATGGACTCCATTCAATTCTGCTGCTCAAAAACAAATTGGTAGACTTAGAATCATTTAATTTGTGACTTTGTCTTTTGCAAGAGGTCCCAGCTGCCAGATTTGGGGATGAACCTGCACCCCTGAAATCTGGGCTCCTCTGATTTAAGACACACACACACACACACACACACGGCTTGAAAATATTTATTTCCCTTTTTTATGGGAACAGTACAATAGTATTTACTTACTTATTTATTTAAACAATAAATCAACCAATCAATGGCTCCATGGATCAACAGCTCTGATCTAGATCACAGTGTCAGCTCAGGGCTAATGCCACGTGATAGCCTGTTGAAACACAGGTTATCTCTCAATTTTGTGTGAAGCAGGGCTGTCAGTTAAAGCAAGGCAGCCAGCCAACAGGAATGAAGAGTGATTGCTGGGGCTGTACTGTCTGTTGCTTTAGAAACTCTGGGTTGGGACTATCAGATGGGCAAGTACCTCTCACGTTAGAAAGGTTTGAAATGTTGTTCAGCAGAGGACGAGAAGGAAAGGAAGTCTGAGGAGGAAGAAAGTTGATTTACTGCCTGCCGCACTGCCAGCTTTTAGGTGATAACCCCAAGAAGCAAGAGACGTGTGACTTGCTTGCAGTTCTGCCAATTCAAGATTCTGTGTGTTCATAAAAAAAATACTATATTATCCATATAGTATTCATAATAGGTATTCATAAATGGCAGACTAGAGATATCTGAAGCAGTGGTGGACAGACTGCAGATTTTGCTATATCTACTTGGTTTTGTTTTTGCTAGCATCCTGACATCTACCAGGTTGAAAATCAGGGTTTGGAGAGGAGGCAGGAGGGGTGAGGAGCCAAGAACATTTGCTCAGAATTAAGGAATGAAGTGCTTTAACATGCTCTAACAATTTACATTTTTAGATGCTTGTTGAAAACTATTGTTAGTCCAATTTAAGCACCTGTTTTATGGCTATCATAAACACTTTTTTGGACACATTTTATAAGATTGTTCTTGTTGTACATGGCTTTGAAATTTTCTAAGTGACATAAATAACAAATAATGAGTGCATCCATTCCTGTTTTTTTTATGTAGCAGCCGCCTATTGGCAGGGCACTTTTTCACGTTTTTACTGTTGTCAAACAAGAGACAATTAGAATCTCCCAGCCATCTTCCTTCTCCTTTGCCTTTGCCTTTTGTGGGCAACAAATCATTTAGGCCAAGTGTAGGAACTGTTGCTTGAATGCAACTTCTTCAGCATTCACTATGACACAGTGCAAGTACAAAGACAGGTAGCATAACCTGAGACAACCAGATAGGTCACCTTTTGAGAAGGGAGATGGAACTTAGACAAAGACCATTTCTACACTAGACTGTTATAGTGCAATTATTCCACTTTTAACATCCGATGGAATCCTGGGGTTTGCAGTTTAGGGAGGGGCCTTTGAGGCTAGTGCCAAAATGGCCAAAGTTTGATCTGGTGACAGACTTGCTTAGACAAAGGCCAAGTCCTTAGGCTAGGCTGGAGTCCTGTGGCCCTCCAGGTGATGTTAGATTGCAGTTCCCAGCCATGTTCACCATAGGACATGCTGGCTAGGGCTGCTCTGAGATTTAGCCCAACAACATCTAGAGGGCTGAATGTTTCCCACTCCTGATTAAGACATGTGAACAATTATGAAATGCATGTAACTTAGAATCTTCTAAGTACTGTGGAGCCTCTAAGGTTACCAACTGACCAGGGAAACTGTCAGTCTTGCTTCTGTGCCATTAGTACAGGGTGGGCATTGTATGACCCTCCAGATGTTGTTAGAGGACCCCAACTCCCAGTAGCCCTAATCAGGATAGGAAGTGAGGGGGCACTGAGAACTGTAGTCCAGCACCATCTAATGGACCACATAATTGCCCACTCCTTCTTTAGAAGAAGTTTGATTCTGCTCCCCCCGCCCCCCATCTCACCAGCAGGTGAAAAACTTTTCCTAGTCTACAGAGAAAAATCATCACCTAGTAATCTAAAGATCAAGACAAAAGGAACAGGTTTTTTTTAAAATGGCATCTTTGCATGGAAGAATTATTTTCAAGCATAGGAGAGAGCTCCCTTGCTTGAGCTCTCATGGTTTATTTGAATGTACATCTTCCTATGCACACTTCATGTCCATTCCCCTGACCTGCTGTTTGTAATATGTCAAATCTGGATCATCACTAAACATATTGTCAGTATAAAAAGGAACTGAACTTTCTGAAGGCTACTTTACTATCAAGTCTTTCTGCTTTCTTCTGCTTTCTTGTTCTGTGAAAATGTTTCAGTTACTGCATTAGTCATGAAGAGATCATGGCTAGTACAATGACTGAAGACTTTGCATATTTTCATAGGGGAAAATGTAGAACAATAAAATTCTATCACCACTACTGATTTCTTGATATCCTCTCCTTCCAAGGCAGTCACTGTATTTATCTGTCTCTCCCTCCTCCTGCTGTAACTTCCCCAAACTGCAACCTTTCAACAGAACTATTCTCATTCTTATTTTGGCTTCATTTGTATGGACACTGAACAAAGGACTTTGTGTTGGTAGCTGTGGTTGGACTACAATTCCCAGAGGCCCCTCGTCTGCATGGCCAGTGGGTCCAGGATCTGTAGTCCAAAAAAGTAACTTTTCTGAAATTACTTTATCTCCCTTACTATCTCACCCTAGGGATAAGCGGAGGGCTAAAATCAAGGCGGTATGGGAGTGGATGACCAGGTAAGGTTTTGCCACACCCTTGAATCCATTGCTAGCGTGTTTGGAAGTAACTGTGCTGGGTGTGCTTGTGCGTCCTGCAGAGCAACCTGCCCCAGGGAGCTCTTTACTCCATCTTCTGCTCTGTAGTTACCTAGGCCTCCTTCCTCGCCTGCACCTTAGGGAAGCCGGAGAGGCAAACAAATATAAACAACAGCCACGGCATCCAGCCGTTACTGGCTGACGTGCTTCTCGGCTGAGAAGAGTATGTGACACAAAGAAGGCTGGCAGGCCAGGGCATGCCCATGAAAGGAAGAAAGGAGGGGTTGGGGAGAGTGAGGCTACCAGTGACCTGAACCCACAGGTGCAGCCCGTTCCTTTCACATCCAGCCCTGCCAGGAGAACAATCCCGTCAATGCCAGCTCCCTTGAGCCACACCTGGGTAGGCACAGTTGCCGCAAGCATCACTTCTGCAAAGACCTGCTTGGAAAACACTTGTTTCCTCAAGATGTGTCCGTGACCACTGATGTGTACTGTGTTCAAGTCCAATGCCCCTAGCAGAGGTGGGCAACTGGTGGCCCTCTAGATGTTGCTGAACTGCAGTGGCCACCATTGTCCACCACTGGCTATTCCAACTACTGGAGGCTAGTGATGATGGGATTTGTAGTCCAATGATGTCTTGACGGCCATGCATTACCTACACTTTCCCTAAAGGGGTGTGTGACTTTGGACCTTCTAACGTGTTGAAGCCCTAGCCCAGCTTGGCCAATATTAAAGGAATCTAGCAAATATGGTCCAAAATGTCTGGGAGACCAAACATTTAAGAGTTTAGAGCAAGAATGGGAATATGCTGTTGGTTTGGAACTGCAGCTTCCATCAGCCTTAGTCAGCATAACCAATGGAGAGAAATGCTTGGAGCTGCAGTCCAGCTACATGTGGATTGCCACAAGTTGACCACCATCCAGTATGAAGACTGGTCATATGCTTTTCTTGCCTCTTGCACTGATGTAACTCCCTGTGTCTTCTACCAGCCATGCTATTGTGATTGACGGGACCTTGACCCATTCTTTTATCTGTCCTTGTTGCTGATAGCTTCTTCACTAGCCACATTGCGGGCAGCATAATTTGGCAACTGGATGCCTTTTTTGAGGGATGCTACATTTACTTCTACTGCACGGCAGTTAGCTGGGGGGAAAAAACAGCCTGCATGTCCTTTAACACCACATAATTATAGTGTAATGATTCCACTATATCTGCTATGGCTGCATCCTGTGGAATCCTGGGGTTTGTAGCTTTGTTGAGGCACCAGAATTCTAAAGACCTTTCTTCATAAACTGCAAATCCCAGGATTCCATAGGATGAAACCATGGCAGTTAAAGTGGAATCTTAGGCCATTTCTGCATTACGCTGTTATAGTGCTATTATTCCACTTTCAACATCCTATGGAATCCTGGGGCCTTTGAGGCCCCTCCCTAAACTGCAACCTCCAGGATTCCATAGGATCTTGAAAGTGGAATAATAGCACCATAACAGTCTAGTGTGGAAATGGCCTTAGTTCTAGGGCCCTGTATGTTGCTTGTAAGCAAGAGGGGTCTCATCTCTGTCTGGATGATCTCCAAGGTCCACTTTGTGATTCTGTGAGCAAAGCAGACCCTGAAGGACATGGATACGTTACCCATTTGATATTTTCTAAGATAATGGACTGAAGAGGCATCTGTAGGTATGTTGATTCCTCTTTGCATTATGGAAGTCAAAGAAGAGCAAGTATGTGATAGAGGGTCAGGCAGGGGGATTAGCTAAAGGAATCTGGGAGGTGTGCATGCCTCATTTGCTGGGTTTGCAGGAGGCAGTGCTTTGCCATGGTAGCTTTCACTACGAGACATATTAACAAGGAAGAATGCATAAATATCCAAAGGTCACTTGGCTCTGCTGTATCAGAATATGAGTAGCAGCTGCTTTAAGCCATTAGCAATATATGAATGATGCTGACCATCCACACAGGTTCTAAGGTGTGGTAGGTACTGAGAGCCAGTGTGGTGTAGTGGTTTGAGCATTGGACTATGACCCTGGAGACCAGGATTTTGACTCCCTCCTCAGCCATGGAAACCCATTGGGTGACCTTGGGTGCATCACACACTCTCAGCCTCAGAAAACCCCATGATAGGTTCACCTTAGCGTCACCATAAGTTGGAAACAACTTGGAGGCACACAACAACAACAACAACAACAACATCACATGTAAAAGTGATCTAGTTGTCTACCAATGGCACCATTCATTTATTCACAGAAGTTTTTTTATGGGCAGATAGTTTGCTGTGTGGAATATATCACTTGTTGTTCTTTTTAATCGCCATCAAGTTGACTTCAATTTATGGTGACCCTATGAATGAGAGAGACCTCCAAGCCACCCTATCCTCAACCACCCTACTCAGATCTTGCAGGTTCAAGGATGCGTCTTCCTTTATTGAGTCCATCCATCTGTAATGCAGTCTTTCTCTTTTTCTGCTGCCTTCCACTTTTGAAGCATTATTGTCTTTTCTAGTGAGTCCTGTCTTCACATGATATTGTCAGGTTGCAAGGTATGCACTTCGGAGCATGTGCAGAGTGCAGAAAATAGACAGCCTGCCCAGAAGCAAAACAACAGGTACAAAAACAGCATGGAAGACAGACGAAGAGTATGGCCAGAGGCAGTATCAAAGTTGCCAAAGGCAGTTCCAAATGTGGCCTGAAGGAGTTTACAGAGCAAAACCTAAGCCTTTTAAGGGCTTAACCACACCCAGGTATACATTGGGTGATCCAATGCATCCACAGCACACATTCTCCCCATGCTGGATGCTTTCTCATGAGGCAAGACCTTGCAAGGCAAACTAGCCATAACAATCCTTGCAGCTGCACTGCCAAGGTCACATTACCTCATCTTTCCGTCCACCAGAAAAACATTCTTGGACATACCACACTCACATTCTGAATACACTGACAGATATGGCCAAAGTACAACAGCCTCAGTTTAGCCATCTTGGCTTCTAGGAAGAGTCCAGGCTTGATTTGCTCTAGAACTCATTCATTTGTCTTTTAGCAGTCCAGGATACCTGCAGAACTTTTCTCCAACACCACATTTCAAATGAGTTGATTCTTCCTATCAGCATTCACTTAGCTGAGGTTAACTTGGAATCGTATTAGGGACTGTAGAGAAGGCTGGATATTTGACTGCTATTTCTATTTCTCTGTGCTAGCTGGGAGGAGAAGCAACTGAAACAGTATGTACCAAACAGCACACACAGGGAATATTGTCTCACTTCACCAGCTGAAGAAAACTTTGTATTTCCCATTTTGTTGGGCATTAGAATTGCCCTAGGCCAGCTTTCCCCAGCTAGGTACATTAGATTACAACTCCTAGCATCCCAAGACAACACAGCTATTAGACATGCTGGGTAGGGATGATGCACATTGCAGTCCAGCATATCTGGAGGATATCAGCTAGGGGAAGGTGAGTTAATATGAAAATGGTCTCATTCACTATCTGAGGCCATTATAATTTAGCATGTAGTACAGGATGGAAACTGTGAGACCATTCAAAGATTATTGAAATGCAACTATTGGCCATGCTGGCTGGGGTGCTGGGAGTTGTAGTTCAACAACATCTAGAGGGTGACAAAATCCTTTCTGCTGAGGTACAGTAATATATAATAACAGGAAATTAAACAGGATATATCAGTGTTCTTTCAAACCTAAGTCCTGTTTTTCTTCTCCATCAGTTACAGTCCATAGTTGAGAGAGAAGAACTGATTTTTCCAATGTTTTGAAAATCTTGAGGTCACAATCTTCTAGGTGAAAAGTGATTGCCCTTAAAGGTGATGGCTGAGGGTAGATGGACAAGATTAGATTGTATGTGGAGAGATGGGAAAGGGTCACAATTGGCATTTGAGAGTTTGTTCTCACACATTCTATCCTGTGGAAGCATGATAAGGTTGTAGAAGGAGGGAGGGACTGCAGAGTCATTGTGACTTGCAGCGAATTAATGAAGATGTTACCATATTTCCTGTTGTCCAAAACAGCATTTTTGCACATGAGGTTTAAATTGCCTTTAAGTGTCTCTCCTTGTTATTTGACAAATTCAAATACCATCATTGGAAAAAAGGTATTAGTAATGCAACTGAGCATCCTGGTCAATTTAGTTTTTCATGCATCACACCAATTCACCCAAGAGCCCTATGGCTGTACTAGATTCAGAGAAGTGAATGACCACATTAGCACTCCTGGATCTCTTGATCCTCCTGGACTGTCTACCTGGTTGACCATAAAGGAACCAGTAGCAGTGCCAAAGCAGGCCATTTGGAGCTTCTGGAGTGAGATACTACCATCATGCTGGAGACACACAACTCTCTTGCTCCATGATACTTAACATCAAGGAAAGCACTGACACCTTGCATGTTACCTGGATTCAGGAATGGGCTGGATGAGGATGAACAAGCCGAAAATATTTTGTTCCACTGTATCACTTGCCAGTTCCCAGAGAGTTTCCAGGAAAGGAACACAATGGGCACAGCTATGGCATTGGTCCCCGGCAAATTGAAGAGAAAAACTGCTTTCCCCCCACATCAGATAGCCTAGGTTTAGATCTCAAACAAGAAGCCCCAGCCCCTACTTAAATTTCAAGTCTTCTGGGCCCCAAAAGTATAATCGTTTCCTAGCATCACAGCTTATTTATGTCCGAATGCTTACAGTACACTTTATAAGCATCGTGGGCTGCTGGTGTAGTTTCATTCATCTTAACCCTTCAAGGCAAAGGGGCTATAGCCATTTCAGATGTGATTCAAAACTACAGTTGAAGGAATCTAATAAACCTGAGCACAAAAGAGGGCACCCTGTGCTGTGGGGAGAGTGTGCATTCAGATTCAGCTATCACACAGGCAACCACCTCTGCCTAAAACACACTAAGCATTGAGCACTGTCTCCTGGTAGGGAGTTTCCAGCCCAAGGGATGCTGGAGAGAACACGCTGTGCTAGTGCCTAGGTGCTTAGTGATTCTTGTTCCCAGAGAGAGTGATAATTTGGGTCAAAGTATTGCCCTGAGGGTAGTTGTGAGATGTCTAATTTTGCTCAATGCACTAGATAAACAAATATACTATAGCTGTGGCTATGACACTTTTGATAAAAAAGAAGGCATAAAGAACAGAGTTTCTGAGGAGATGTGAGGAACCTCTGGTCCTTCAGATGTTGCTGGATTACAATTCCCATGAGACCCAGCTAGCATAACCAAATGTTAAGAGATGATGGGAGCTGCAGTTCAATGAAATTTGTGGGGTCAAATGGTCCCCACCCCTGTTTTAAAGTTACTATCTGACCCTTGGAACTTATTCCGGCTTGCTCTTTGGTATTCAGCAACTTTATCTGCATAAGTTAGCATTTAGTGAAGCTTTATATAATATGGAGAGGAGTACTATCATCTGTTAATATCTAAAGATCACACTAACCTTAAAGGCAGAGGAGAAAGATACCAACATGCCAGCAATCTTACTTGTGGATGTACTTCATTTTCCATTCCCATTGTCTTTTTAATATAACCAAAATGGGCCTTTGGGGATATAATGCCACAATACTTGCCTAGGATTAAAACCCACTGAATGCAATCAAATTTTCTTCTGAGTAGATACATAGCAAATTGCACATTCAGTCTCTGGTATTATTTGGGACCCATATAAATATTGTTAGCGTGAGATGATGGAACACAAAGATAAATGAACTATTCTTTGCAAGCCAGGAGGGACATACAAGTCCTTCTCACCCCATGCTGTTATGCTGGGCTGTACTGTTTGAAGACCACTTCAGCTGTACTCCACTGATGTAGACTTGAGTTGATTGACTCAAACTCAAGTCAGACTTAAGTCGCTTCCATGACTCAACTTGGACTTGACCTGACAATAAGTGACACACTGACTCAACTCAACTCATAACTTGTATATTTTTAGTGACTGACTTGCTGTCCCTGGTTCAGTAATATAACACATTCATCCAGAAACCTTACCACTTTGGAAAACACTTCCATCTCTTTTTGGTCACATGACAATCTGTCTCAAGCCCAAAGTGTGGGCACATTTCTCAGAGGGAAACAGTAAGCGGGTTAGGCAATGGGCTTAAAGCAGGCTTGAGGCCTGCTCAGCAGCCTGTCCCCACTGCACATCAGTGGAGCCTTCTAAAATTTTGCCTGAGACCACAAGGCAAGACTCATCCCCAGAGCACAGGGCATGTTTTTCAGGGGGGAACAGCAAGTATGTTAGGCAGTTGGCTTGAGGAGGAAGGATCCTTCCTTCTAAAGCTCCTGAAGTTTCAATAATGGGGAATAAGAAGGATCCTAATCCCCTCTTCAGAAGCTGCAGGCTCTTTTATGCGCATTGACACTAAACCCTCCAACTTGGGGAAGGAGGAGTAAGAAGGATCCTATTCCCTGTTTCCAAAGCTGCAGATGGCAAAACCATAAAAGTGGAGGGCTGACTCTACTTAAGTGATTAAAACTTAAATAGATTTTATGTGACTTTGTCCAGAAATTCTGGAATATAGGTTGGGCTATAAAGTGGGTCCCAGACTTAAGATTTCACTTGGAACTTGAGACTTGAAAGTGTCTTGCAAGGACTTGAGACTTGAAGGTAGAGACTTGGGTCTTGACTTGAGACATGGAGGAAAAGACTTAAATACATCACTGCTGTACTTGCAACAATATCTGATTTTTGGTGCTGTGTGTCATACCCTTGCCACATTTGCACTATAATAGCAGGATTTGCATAGTTTGCCTACACTAATGCCATTATCAGCACCCCATTTGCCCTGATTTGTTCTTCATGATTGGTTTGCTTCTATCTGTCTGTCTGTCTCAGGCACTTCTTTTCCAAGAGAACCTTCCCTCTCCACAGCTCCAATCAGGCCATGGAATCCTTTAAAAACCCACCTCTGGTCCTCCTCCTCCTCCTCCCCACCAGCAGTTGCCTGGCCAGCTAAGGACATCTTGCAGCCCAATTTCTCAGCACCCTAAACCCTCTTCCAGTGCCCCCCCCCACACACACCCAGGGAAGGAGATGGGCGAGAGAGAGACAGCAGAGGGCCACCATACTGACTCACCCCTTTCCCTCTCCTTTCAATGACCTGATTTGGACCGTGGCTATCTGTTACTCCCACCATACATTGGCCTCCTTTCCATGGACAGACACATACATTTTGATATTTGCAATTTTTCCAACTTTGTGGGGGTCCTGCACCCCTAACTTTAGCAAATGTGGAGGGCTGACTGTGTGTATACACACACGCACACAGAGCTATAATAATGCTACTATGGCACAGCATCGTTATAGCACATGCAGCACTCTCTCATCTCAAGTGGTGACATAGGTAGAGAAACTGACCACACAATCCCCCACCATTTCCGATCTTTTTCTCCTGTGAAAACCAAAAGTATTTATCACATTAGTCAGTTGATTCGGGTTGGTCTTTTCAAAACGAGACCAATGGACCAGCTTTCCTTCCGGCTCTCAATATGTATAGATAGAATACACTTCGTAAGAATTCTATCTCCAGTTTTCTATTAATTGCACACTTGCTGGTTTTTTTCCTGGACAATATGAGAAATGCAGAGGTTAGAACAGTACCTTTTTTAGACTACAACTCCTATAATTCCCCAGCTGGCATTATCACTGTCCAAACAATGATTTTTTCTGAGCTCTGATGAAATGGTCTTTAACCTCACATATAAAAGTAATTCTTGTCTGGTGAATCTTACCTCAGTCCCAGGGGGCAGCACTAGAATACCCAATGTGGACCAAAATTAGGTGAGAAGAAAAATGGACAATGAAGCCATTGAGCTTCCAAAAAATGCCCATTTGATCCTGGATTAGAATTGTGTCTCAAGACACCCACTGCCATTGCGAGATCCAACTGAAGAGAACAAGTATAACTACTCCCCCCACGTCCGCAGCCCCCGCCCCGAAAGCCAATTCCCATGAAGTCTCAGAGCAAAGGAGCATTTGAATGACGTATTTGAACTTCTGGAGTCTTCTCCACATGGGAAGCTGTGTTCCTAAACTCTGGAGGTTGTTTCTTCATTACTATGCAACATGAGTCCCACTCTTCTGATCCCCAGTGCCATTCCTTATTTTTTCCCACCCTAGCAAGTAACGTTAGAAGGGACTGAATTTTCAGGGTGAGAAAAAAAATGTAAATGCGGGGGTTGGGGAACCATCAGCTGTGACCCGCTCAGAAGGCAAGGTGTCAAATCCACAGAAGAAAACAAAGGCTGGACAGATTAGCATTTCCAAACTGAGCAAAGACTGGGCCCCATTGCAGAGCTGTTTATTCTAGGCGTTGATTTTCAATATTTAGAATGATTAGCAAGTGAAAGCCAGTTGTTGCCAAGATGGATCTGTGCCAGCGGAGGGCTCAATGGAACAGAAAGCGCAACAAATAAAGGGACGGCAAGAACCAGAGAGAAAAGAAGGGCTTATGTGTATATTTTCCCTCTGAACGGGGAAACTGGGTTTGAGGTGTTGGTGTTTGCCCAGTGAGAAAGAAAGATAGATGGCTGGACAGCTGGGGGAAATGTGGTAAACAAACAACAGAGTAATAATCAGGCTGATCCAAAGAACTATTACCTACGACCTTTGCTCCTCAACAGTATATGGCACAAAGCTATCTCTCTTGCTTATTTTATCAACAAGGAACCAAACTCTCAAAAGCTTTTATTCAGCAACTGGCTTCAGAGAGAGACACTGCCCTAGCTAGCTGGCTGGAGATGGTGGGCATCGTAATCCACATCCAACACATCTGGATGGCACAAGGTTGGGAGAATCTGGAGTCCATTTACACTACTCAGTTATAACACTAAGGTTCCACTTTAACTGCCATAGCAACATCCTATGGAATCCTGGGATTGCCATTTAAAGGAACAGCCTTTAGAATCCTCAGCCAGTGAGCTCCTCTGGAGTCTCTGACCAAACTACAAACCCCAAAAGGATTCCACAGGATGCACCCACGTAGCCATTAAAGTGCAGTCATAGTGCTATGATTGTGCACTGTGAAAGGATCCCTGGACTTCATCTGTAGGGAGCCAAAAGCAGTAAGCAGGAGAAGCAAACATGACTCCTCCTGAACAAAGCTCGAAAAACAAATAATTTCTTAGACTATAGCTCCTAGATTCCTTCAACTAACGTGGTTATTTCCTTAAGTTCTCTGCTCCTGAAGCGGCAGTAGTGAGACAGCTTAAGATGTGTCTTTCATCATCTTCACGAACATGGATAATCAAGTGTGGAGCTACTGGAATCAATCCCGCCTCCCACCGTAAAGGTCTCTTCAACAGCAGTCTGATCTGCATTCACCAGCCTGCAGTGAAAACCTTACTCGCTTGATTTATCCATTGAAGACATCACCTGAAGACAGGTGGGGCTGTTTGGTTTTCCTTTGGCCCTTTGGCAACCACATTTACAGCCTGCTGTAATGGATGGCTTAGAACTAAATTAAAGACAGGGTGGCTACTTCTGCCTTACAAAAGGATGGCCAGGGGGAGTAAGAGAGAAATTTATCACTCATGATGAGAAAATGCATCACTTTTGAAAAGGAACAAAAGATGGCAGAGATTTGCATAAAATTTGCATATACTAATTTATTGTCAACAGGCAGCTCCAAGGCCTCTGTGCTTCATTTTAAGGCCCTTTCCAGACATGGGGAAGGAGCCGTGCAAAAACAGGACTCCCCGGATTTCCTGAGCGTCTGGGCGAGTCCGTCGGGACGAGGAGCAGTGCGACCTCATCGCTCCGCACTGCTCCGGCGTCCCAAATGGCGGCTTCCAGTTGGTGGAGGCTCTCCACCAACCGGAGAAGCTCGCCAGCTGAAAGCCCGCCCCCGGCAGATCTGCAGGCACGCACTTGCGCGCGCCTGCAAATCTGCTCCGGAGCGCAGGGACGGAGCGGCACGGAGTTGCGCGCTCCGTGCTTTTTAAAAACCTCTAAAAAGAGGTTTCTAAAAAGCACGCTGCGTGACCAGTTCCGGTCGCTCCGAACTGGACTGAGGTGCGGAACTACAAAAAGTAGTCCGCCCCAGTCCACTCCACAGTGCAGAAGACCTCCGTTGGACGTCGCTCTGCACCGTTTTACTAGCCTGGTGCGGAAATGGCCTATGTATTCTTTAGCCTTAAGCCAAACTGAAACAGGCCAGTCCTTCAGATAGGAGATACTTTCAAACAGATCAGCAGCCTTTCAGACACTTTGGGACTACAACTGGCTATGTTGGCTAGGTCTGCTGGGAAATATAGGTCAGTGACAGCTGGAGGCCTATACAACCCAACTCCTGAAATAGAATACTGTCCTGGGATGACAGGAGAATCTGTTGCTGCAATGGCGGCCAGTCCACTTTCAGTTTTAGGTCGCTGCTGTTGCAGCTGCTTTGGGTTGTACAAGAGCCATCTGGGTGAGGGACACTATTCCCAACAGAGGTTCTACATCAGGAAAGCTCCTATAGAAGCTGGGGGGGGGGGGCGATCATGGAAGAATTTAAAAAACTGAGTCGGTCCATTGCCTCACGGCAATGCATTCACTGGCCACCCTGGAATATCATATTGCATTTTCGAATAGAGGACTGGCTCCTGGAAAATGGGACACATAGCTATCATAATTCAAGGACTGACATCCCTGGCAGAGTTTCCATGACTATTATAAATACATAGATGGAAAGAAACATATACATTTCCCCATTTTTGCATCTCTATAAAATTACAGATTTCACATTTTTGCTGACCACCATGTAGCTGGATCCCTGCCAGAAATAAAAGTGGCAATTCTACAAGTGGGCTGAAGTCCAAACCGAGATGTAAATCCAAGCAGTTTACTTTAAACAAGTATTAGACCAGGATGTGAATGTGTCTATGCACAACACACAAGCCTCCCAATGTGCTCTTCAGCTTGTATTTCTCTCTGGATTTTCCATCTTTAGCTGTAAGTTTAAGCTTGCTGGCAACCAGCCTTGCAGGATCCTGTGGTGCCTTTAACAAACAAAACATACAGAAGACATTGTTTCTCCTTTATATGCAACACTATAGCAGCAGACCAGACATATAATTGGCATGTGTGTCCCATGTACCTTGCAAAGAGGAATCCTGGGAGTAATGCTTTAAGTCATCATCTGCACACTCAAGGATTATTTTCCTGCACTGCTTCACTGATTATTTTTGCTCAGCAGGCAAAGATGCCAAGAGTGTAAGTTAAGAGGGTATTATTGCCCTCATCCAAATGACTATGTCATTCAGGCTCCAATCCTGTTGTCAGAGCCAAGGGACAGACAATTGTCTTCTTAGCCAGCAGGTCCAATGAACTCCCTGGAGGAGCTGAGTTTAGTCCCAGACCTGAGGATACTTAACGGCCTAGGATAAAGTTTCAGGCCACAATTCTGAGACTAGGGTCAACTGCTAGGATGTGCAGCTGTCCATCTGTCTTACTTTACAGAGGGCAATACAGTCCACCCTCCATATCCACGGAATCTATACCAATGGATTCAACCAGCGATTGAAATATTGAAAATATCGCCCCCAAGAAAAAAAATCCAAAAAGCAAACTTTTGCCATTTTATATCAGGGATGCCATTTTACTACACCATTGTACATCATGGGATTTGAGCATCCACAAATTTTTGTATCTATGGGGGCTCCTGGAACCAAATCTTAGTGCAGAGCTTTCCAAATTCTTCATGTTGGTGACACATTTTTTATACATGCATCATTTTGTGACACAGTAATTCAGTTTTACTAGCAAACCGGAGGTTAAACTAACCCCTTATAATAATATATATTATTATTATTATTATTTCATTATATTATATTATTTCTTTATTTTATTTCATGACAATAATGAAATGTATGGGGACACAACATATCTCATGAAAACCCTTCATATATTCCAAGATTGTAGGCGACACACCTACACACTTCAGGTGACACACTAATGTGTTGCGGCACACCATTTGGAAAGCTCTGCCTTAGTGGATACCTGAGGCTCACTGTAATCTCTTTAAAGGGCTATCTAAACTGGTTCAATTATAAAGAACCACATTAAGAAGAGAGAGCGGGAAGGCCTTGAACATTAACTATCAACAATATGTTAACACCTGGACAGCAGAATGAGCAGGCACATAGCTCAGTCTTTTCATAGAATCATAGAAATGTAGAGTTGGAAGAGACCACACGGGCCATCCAGTCCAACCCCCTGCCATGCAGGAACACCCTCAAAGCACTCCCGACAGATGGCCATCCAGCCTCTGCTTAAAAACCTCCAAAGAAGGAGAGTCCACCACACTCCGAGGCAGCAGATTCCACTGCCAGACAGCCCTGACGGTCAGGAAGTTCTTCCTGAGGTTCAGGTGGAATCTCCTTTCCTGCAGCTTGAATCCATTGCTCCTTGTCCTGGTCTCTGGAGCGGCAGAAAACAAGCCCTCTCCCTCCTCTACATGGCATCCCTTCAAATATTTAAACATAGCTATCATGTCCCCTCTTAACCTTCTCTTCTGCAGACTGAACATACCCAGCTCTCTAAGTCTATCCTCATAGGGCTTGGCTTCCAGGCCCTTCACCATTTTGGTCGCCCTCCTCTGGACCTGCTCCAGCTTGACCATGTCCTTCTTGAATTGGGGTGCCCAGAACTGGACACAGTATTCAAGATGAGGTCTAACCAAAGCAGAGTAGAGTGGTACCAGTACCTCCCTCGATCTAGACACCATACTCCTATTGATGCAGCCGAGAATTGCATTGGCTTTCTTGGCTGCCGCATCACATTGCTGACTCATGTTCAGCTAGTGGTCAATTAAGACTCCTAGATCCCTTTCACACGTACTGCCATCCAGCCACGTGTCCCCCATCCTATATTTCTGCATTCCATTTTTTCTACTTAAGTGTAGGACCTTACACTTCTCTCTGTTGAATTTCATTTTGTTAGCTTTGGCCCAGCTCTCCAATCTGTCCAGGTCATTTTGAATTTTGATCCTGTCCTCTGCCATGATGAGATGCACTGAATTTATATTTATGGGAATTATTTCTAAATTTTCATGAATTATATATGCGCAAATGTTATGCAAGTCTGTGACCTCTTTCTTGGTGGTACATTTCCCTGTGGTGAGGATGCCTAAATGGCTACCCTAGTAACTATGCCCCCTTTGAATATCTCATGAATTGTGTGGACTTAACTTGTGAATAAAGTCCACTGAATGCATTGGGATTTTAGTGCCAAGTAGCCACACATAGACCTGAACTGTATGATGTTCTCCAAGCAATGTAGGATTTGCTTATTGATAAGGAGCTCACAATGGCACAGAGAGAACAGGTAATTAATTTTTATCTCTTAAAATGTGCTGGGCACTTTTCCATTGGCCATACTGCCTCAGGCATCTGGGAGCTTAGGTCCAAAAGCCTAGAAGAACAAATGTTGAGAAACACTGGCTTATAGTACAGTACTCTGCAATAATAAAGTGCAATATAAAAATTTGAAAGCAAAATAATGAAATTTGTGGGTACATACATTGAGTCAGATCCCAGCCTGGCTCAACCTTTTAGATTCAACCCTTGGTTTGCTGTGTTCCCTCCCAACTTTGCCCACAAACTCAAAGGTTGGGATCCATGTGGATTTTTAAAACCATTTCTTAAAATAATCCTTGCTGTGTTATGTTCTCTCCCTTGACACTAAATCCATGAACCCAATGGTGTAGTAGGGCACAGAGCACTCAGATGCTACAAGATGAAAAATAAGTCAGTTTTCTTTTTGTTTTGAAATTGAAGCAATTAATAGGAGGAATGGGATCCTGTGAGTGGACTTTAGAGCGACAGGAAAGTGAGTGGAGTGACAGGAGTGGCTCGCTGTTTACCACAGCACACTATGGTCCAAACAGCTATTTAAAGGGTATTGGATGCTCCCAGAAGGTGTTCCAAACCTTTCAACTAGATATTGGACCACAACTTCCAGAACACCTAATAGTTAGCTATGCTGAGGCTGATGGGAGATGACGTGCACCAATACCAAGGGACCTCAAATCAGGAACCAACAAGAGTGTGGATTGTTGGATTGCAAGTCCCTGAAACCCTGGACAGTGCAGCAGGACGATGGGAGCTGCGCTCCAACAGCCTTCTGGAGGTAGACCTTTCCTCACCTGCAGCCCTTGGAGTCAGGGAGATAACTTTTGGGCGGGGGGCGTAAAATACTGTCATAGTTCAGACTGGGAAAAATCCGATTTCTTCTCAAAAGAAGCACCGGCGATGAGTAAGACGTTTAGATCCCCTACATTGTTAAGAATCGCCACCACAACAAAAGAGCCAGGGCCGCGGAGTCCCGATGCAACACACCTTTGTCTAGAAAGACAAAGGCCTTCGCCGGAACCAAACCGCCTTAACACCGAATTAACTGGGTCGTGGAGCCGTTTAAGCGGATTTGGGCAAAGAAGCCCGCAGCGCGACTGCCATTGTGTAGCCCCATTGCACAACTCTGTTTGATCAGCCCCCGCCAGCGGTAAGAAGGGAAGAGAGGGAGGGGAGGAAAAAACCCCCCACACCAAACCTCTCTCTCAACAATTCCTCCCCGTTCCCTCCCTCTCACAGCTCTGGAGCGGAGCCCTAAACGCTTTGTGAAGAAACTGAACGGGCTTAAGCAAACAAAAGAGATTCCTCCACCTTCTCCAACGCGCCTCCCTGAAGAGCAAAAACCACTAGCGAGGCGAAAGGCGGTGGGGGGGGGGAGGAGAAGGAAACGCGCCATTTCCCCGGGAATTGGAGGGAGGGCGAGGAGAAGAGGCCCGCTGCCCGCAAGCCTTTGGGGTTGTTTGAACTCAGGCTTGAATGGAGGCAAGCCCGGACAGGCCCGAGTATCGAAGGGGCCGCGACCTGCCTTTCTGGTTTCTCGCTTTCCTCCCCCCCCCGCCCGCCCGCTCTCCGCCGCAGCGGCGCACAGAGCGCGGGCCCGCCTTTTCTCCCCGGGGACGCGCGGGCCTTTGTGAGAGGCGGCGGGGCTCCCAGCTCGCGCCAGAGGGGCGAAGTTTACAACCCGGGGGAAAAAAACAGTTGTGATTGTCTGGCATTCTTTCCTTCAAGCTCCTTCCTGGCCGTAGGAAAGAGTCGGTTTGAGGGAACGGAAAGCCACCCCGCCTCCTCCCCGTGGTTACTCCGCCACCATTCCTATTTTTCCCCATGAACCCAAGTCTCCTGGCCTGTTTGTAGCACTACAAGGGTGGCGGGGGAGGAGAGGCTACAACTCTAACTATCCTTCCTCCTCCTCCTCCTCCTCCTCCCCACCCAAAAAGTCGTTTGGAAGTTGGCTTTGTCGGCTTGTAAAAATTTGGACCTGAGGGTTGTGTTCCTCCAGCACCACCCAGCTCCTCGGCCTTGTTTTCCAGCGCCTCGAGTGACGCTGCTGCTCTTTCTTTTCTTTCTTTCTTTCCCTGCCTCCTTCCCTCCCGGGGTCTGGCTGGCTTCGGTTGCTGCTGCCGCCTGAATTGTGTCAGAGGATATTTTTCATCCATTTGCACGTTTCCTGGACACCTTTCTGTTCTAAAGGGGTTTCCTTTTTCATACCAAGCGGCCGCAGACGAGGGAGAGAGAGGGCAGAATAGTGGCTGGTTGGTACCTTCAGTTGCACAGTAAGCCTGCCACAAATTACTTGGGAGATGGATATATCTGGATTATTTCTTGAGATATTTTTTGCAATTAAAAGAAACCAGGCGGGGGCGGGGTTGTTGCCGATAGAAGTGTTGGAGGAAGGGTGCTTAACTTTCTCCCACTGTGTTTTTCCATAGTTTGAACCCTCCGGAACCTGCGATGGAGAATGTGAGGGATGAGTCCCATTTTTGGGAGAGGGGTGAGATATTATGGACCCTTTCCCACTACACAGTTGTAGGATTATGATTCCACTTTAATTGTCATGAGCACATCGCATGGAATCCAGGGATAGGGAGCTTAGGAAGAGGTGTTTCGAATTCTCAGCCAGAGAGCTCATCTAATGCCTCTGACCGAACTACAAATCCCCCAGGGTATGATAGCATGTTGCCACAGCAGTTAATGCTATAATTGTATAGCATGAAAGCGGCCTAAATATTGAATCGCAACTTCCCCACTTCCTCACAATTTGTCATGCTGGCTAGAGCTGGTGAGTTAGTACATTTCAGCAACATCTAGAGGGCTAGACATTTGTGACCCTTGTGGTAAGTTATCGCTACCCCCACCCCACCATCTGAGGAAACATACACAGCTGTGGGGATCTCCCCGCCAGCAGGGCCAACAGCTGCTTCAGGGTGATCGAGGAACTGGCTTAGATCAAGTGGCAAATAGTATGAGAAGAAACCATCTTTGCCATACAACAAAGCAAAATCCAAAATCTGCCGAAGATGGACAACCAAAGTGCACAAAACACGCCGTGCAGGCTTTCAAAGCTCCACTGGCTTTTTCATCAGGCAAAAGATGTTAAGCATAACAGAAGAAGAAAAGTATTAAGAGTCACAAGTCCACATTTTGAATCAAATGTTTCTGTTGCAGTTCAGTTAGTTTTGGAGGATCTCAGTGCAGGCAGAGACCACTCCCCTCCTGCCTATATGGAGACTGTGACAAAGGACAGCAAAATCTGAAGTCTATTGTTGTTCGCCGCCTCGATCCATCTGGAGAGGTGGGAGAGAAATAAATTTTTTTATTATTATGATTATGATTATGATCATTAGCAGCAGCAGTAAAAGTAACTCCTCGGGGGATCCAAGATGTCTGTGTCTCTGTGAAGCCACAGGCCCCCTTCTTAGGTAGATGAAGAAGTCAGTGGAGGATGAGTAATGCCCTCTTGCTCTGTGAAAACACTTCTAAAATTGTGGAAGGAACTGTTTTTAAATTGAGTTGTTGAAGCAGCTTTGATATTAAAACTTGGGTGGACTCATCCAGGGAAATACAGTGTTTTGCGTATTCTGGACCCAAGCTACATAGGGCTTCAGAGGTCATAACGAATTCATTGAATTCTGCCAGAAGTGGACTGGTAGCCAGTGAAATTTGTACAGCATAGAAGTTGCATGTTCCCTGTCATTAGCCTTTGTCAGCATCCTAACCTGCTGAAATTTCTGAACAGTTTCCAAAGGCAGCCCATGTAGTGTGCATTAGAGTAACCCAGCCAGGATGTAATCAAGGCATGTGTCACAGTAGCCAGATCTGACATCTCAATAAACAGGCACAGCTGGCATTCTAGTTTTAGCTGTATAAACACTCTCCTGGTCACTGTCAAAACCTGGACATCCAAAACCAAATCTGAGTCTAGGAATCTGCCGAAGCTGCAAACCTGAGATTTCAGGGGAAGTGTAACTCCCTCCAGCACAGGCTGAATCCCTGTTTCCTGATCCGTCTTCCAACTGACCAGGAGCACCTTTGGCTTGTCTGGATTAAGGTTCTGTTTGTGCTTTTACTTATTTGCGTTTTCCTCATTTTAAAGAATTCTTTCTCCAGCAAAGCAGCAACATCCAGTCCCATCTGATTGTGATGTTGACCTGGTTCCACTGTAATGCAATCCCAGCCAGCTCTCTGTATTGCTCTGCAGCAGCCAGTGTATGGTGTTCTCGCTGTTCTCAAGTGCCTGTTTGCTGCTGGAAGATCATTAGGCATTCACCCTCCCTAACCTTCCATGTTTCCCCTTTCTCCTGCCTTGCACAGCTTCGCAAAGCCAATTGCTTTTGATCATAATTAACCTCAAGTGGTTTCATCTATTACAATCTCTTTTATGGGCCTCTCTTTAGTGTTCCATTCTCAGAGTACCTGGGCCTTTCTGTTGAAAAGATGTTTAGAGTTTGCTTCCCTTGCTCCCTTTTTTCTGGGTGAAACTAACCCTTTACCTCTCAGTTCTTCTTCCTGTCATCCAGTTTCCCTCTTCCTGGGTCTTGACTGTCTACACTGTGATGTGCTACCATAGCCGTTCTCCATACAGCCTAAGAATGGAGGATGCTGTCCAAACCTTTCTTCGGCTACGTTTGTAATCTTCCTTCTGCTATTCAGCTAGAGATGACATAACATTATAGTCATTCATCTTAAAAGTAACATTTACAATTCTGAGAAATTCACCATGGAACAGATGGAGTCAGTCATGAAAGGCAAGAATCAAGCACACAAGTAGAAGGCTGCACCTTTTGAAGCACCTTGTCCTCATCAACAGATTACAGTGATGTTGCAGCATCCCATAAAATACCTCCAGGTGGTAAGCTGGGCATTCCCCTAGACTGATCACCAAAAACAGTGGTGTCTATGTTAAGCTAGATATGAGTGATTTTGACCTTGAAATGGCTTGCAAGCATGTTGTGCAAGCATCTCTGAAGATTCCTTTATGCCTGACATATTAGCCAAGGGGTAAAATCAGAGCAGCTTCACTAGGTGGCTGAGGATGCAATGGAAGCAAAGGATTGCTGTTCCATCTTGCTAGCAAGCTACCATTGTGCAGGCTGACTTGATCGTTTGTGGGGAAGGTCACTGAGTCAGGGGCTGCTCTGCACCCCATGTGGCTTGTGCAAAAGAGGGGGAGAGAGAGTGGCGTTGTAGCATCTGCCTGGCTGTGTGGGGAAGGGGCATGTAGTGAGTCGGGTGACATCATGGGGGCGTTCCACTGTCACCATGCACTGATCAGTGCGTTCCACCCATCAGTAATATGCAGAAGCATCATAAGAGTCCAGTGTTGTGATTGATGGGTAGCAGAGGTGTTTTCCATGGGTATCTGCTAGTGTTGCTAAGTTATCTATGGACATAAATGCAGCTTCAGAAATGGCAGCATTTTTGAAAGTGAGTGGAACATTTCAGCCTTTTGGTGTACTTTGTAACTGAGTTAAAAGTAGCCACCCACCCAACTTCCTTATGCTGTGTCATTGAGCATCATACACTGGACTGCTGGTAGTTTAAAGCAAAAAAGTAACCTCTCCTCAAGTAAGCTTTCATTTCATTATAATTAATCATTATCATATATCATAGTTAAACTTTAACAGAATCAGCTGCCTTGTACTCTAGAAGACAGTGCCTGGACAAAAGGAGCACAAATTGCTCAGACTGAATAGTCAACAGGTTTTAAAAATTCTGTCTTTTCTTAGAAAAACAGTACACTTTATAGGTGTTTAGCACAAAAACCTGACTGAAATTTAGTTGGGTTAACGTCATCTTAGGGTCTACCACGTGTCCGCATTTTAAGTATATGTGAAAAAAACCAAATTTATAGTTATTTTTGGATTCCCAATGCAAGTCAATGAGGGAGGACTGGCATTCCAAATTCTTAAATCTTGATTTGGATTCAAGATCCAGATTGGGATGAATTGGGTCTGACTCAGTTGGCACAGAACTAGGGCCCTTTTCGCATGGTATTTGTCATGCGAAAGGGCCTCCGGAGCATCGCGCGATTGCGAGAAGCATTCCACATGACGTCTTTGCAATCACGCGATGCTGCCAGGGCCAGCAGGCGCCAATCGCACAATATATCATTTTCGGCTTTTGGGCGAAAATGATGCGCAATGGCACATCACTCCGGGGCCCCACATGCACTTACTGTCCGTGTGGGGCCTTTGGAGACGTGGCCCTCGTGCTTCCTCCCCCAGTGCAGCCTGGGAAAATACCTGGCTGCGCTGCGGAAGGAAGAGGCAGAGCCCTCACGCTTCCTGCCAGCTAACAGGGAGCTGCTGTGGAGCAGGAGCAGCGGGGACACGAGTACCTCATGGAAGAGGCTGCTCGCGTGATCCCTGCACGACCACGCCAGAAGCAGGTAAGCTGCGGAAAGGGCCTAGGACAGATCAAAATCACCAAATTGGGTTCTGAATCAAAAGGGGTGCCTCACACACTGCTTTTATGCTAAGTACCCTTCACTCTATTTAGCTTCTAAATCCAGATTAAATTTATGTTTAATGTGGTATGGTGGTGTAATACTTTCTGCCTTCACTTACTTTCCTCTAGCTCTTACCAAAGGGAAAGCTAAGAATACAAAAATGCTCTGAATGCATTATGGAAGTAAGCAAAGGCAGTTTACCATTTTTATTTTTTTAAATTAGCAAGTAGCTTTTCATTTTAAAAAAGGGTTCATTGTACACACATTTTTTCAGTTTCACCAGCATTGGTCAAAAACAGAATCCACCCACCTTCTTAAAGTAAACTTGAAGATTTACTTTACTTCACTTTCTTGACTTCAAAGATTTTACTTTAAGAAGAAAAATAAAATTCTGGTTTTATTGCTAGTAACTTTGATGGTCTTGAAAGCTGTACAAACTAATGCCTACTAGGTCTTTTTGAAGGAGATAACACTCTTTTATAGATGGACCTTTTGATATTTTACATTGTGGCAGCTTGATTGCTAATAGTCCAGACATGGAAGGATGGTCACCTCTATTTACTGTCTGTACACTATAAAAAGATATGGTTTACAGCTGTTACGGGGAAATTGTCCCATAATATCTTATTGAGTAAAGGAAAAGTTAGACCAGATTTGTTTTATTTAAATTGGTATCTGTTTATTTAATACGTTAATGATGACAACACATAGTAGCATTCCAGATAAATGCAACCTAGAATGGCAAAAAATAAGTGCAGTTTGAAGGAGTAGGATTATTTTTGATAATTTGGATTGTTCTATCTTACTATTTTTCAGCCCCAGAAAACCTCATGATAGATTTGCCGTAGGGTTGCCATAAGTCTGAAATGACTTGAAAGCACACCACAATCACCCACCACCACAACAAATCTTGCTATGGACTCTATCATTTCAATGTTATAATTTATATGATAGTGGGAGGTGTGGACAAGAACTGATTTTAACCATTCTTTTCTCTTAATTTTCTTTATTGTAGAATTAATTAGCGAGGGAGGGATAATATGGGAATATTGCTATTTTTGTTTGAAGTTATGCTTTAAATTCAATATTTTTTTTTAAAAAAAGCTGTACAAGCTGCATCTTCAAATCTGATAAAGCAGGCAGTTCTTGGAGTAGTTACAAAAGAGAATATGAAATGAAGACACATCTGTTTTACACATGCAAATGAATCTGAAACTAGACATGATTTGAATGCTGCCCATCATGGCTACATATATGCTTAGTATTGTGTGGACAGACCATAGCAGGATCTATGTGACAACCCCACCGCAATGGGTGCCGTAGCCATGTCACTGAGGAAGCTGAGTTACACTCCTCTAACTTACAGTGGAAAAGCAATTGATGGGCAGTGGTAAACATCCATGGTGTGGGAACAACCCATTGTCACTGTAGTAGTTTCCATTAAACCAGTCATGGAACAGCTGATGAGATTTCTGGTCATTCTTTGTGACCAATTATTTGCCACATACGGCACTACAGCTCACAACTTCCCTTAGCTTGGTGTTTAGAGATTTGGCACTTATTCAGGATTGGAACTAGTTTACATTTATATTAGAGGTATGTTCAGGGAAAGCCCACACTTTATGTCTATGGCAAACGAGCTCTGAAGAGGCTTGTTTCTTGTTACTCCACCTCCATCCTGAAAGCAGCCAGGGGTCCAGATGTCTACATTTATTTTTCAAATCCCATTTTCTCTATCAACCCTTAGGTACTCTCTTTAAAATGGTGAACATCATATGGATATCAGTAAGCCAAGTGAAAGACAAATGTTCAGTGTGGGGATGGCAAAGGTGTATTTTTCCAAATGTTGCTTAACTACACCTTCGCTCATATTTCACCATTGACTATGCTGGCTATAGGCTGGTAGGGGTCAGAGCTTGGAAAAGTTACCTTTTTAGACTGCAGCTCCTAGAGTCCCTCAGCCATCATGTCCACTTTTCCTACTTATGATGTGAGATGATGCCCAATAACATTGGGAAGGGCACAGTTTCCCCACCTTATACTTGTGATAATTCTGTTTTCTTATAGACTGCTGGTTATGCACAGATTAGTAGGCGACCCAAGTCTTCGAGCATATTTGCCTCTCTTGCTAAAACTTCCAGCTGCTGATTGTCCTCCAGACCTGAGAGTGCTTATCTAAAATAGGTTCATAGTAGAATTAGATCTTGCTTCTGAAGCTGGGTGTATGGAGACCAAACAGCAAATATTCAGACATTCAACTTCAGTGGAACTAAAACTGATCAAAACCTGTTGAGAACAGCTGGGGGAAAAAATCAGAATTTTTAACCTACAAGACAAACAGGAATTCAAATTCCCAGTTGGATGATCATTCAATTTAAAGGCCTAGATTCATCTGTTAGTCCCAGTTAGACTACAGCCACTGAATTTGTAGGAATTTGGTAAGTCAACACATCTGTAGTACCATTGATTCAATGCGTCTACTCTAGTTGGAACTAGCACTTGGATTTAAGTCATAATAGGTAGCAGTCTCAGGTATCTGAACTAAACTGAAGTCATCAAACAGGACCTGAACCCACTGAAATCACTGACAAAACTGCAATTGATTTGAATGATGAAGACTGCAAAGATTTTGGCTGTAAATCTAAATATACATGCTTATGTGTTTTCAGATGTGTGTTTGAGCTTTGGCATCTGGGTTTTTTTCAACTTCAAAATATAGAGGTTTGTATTTAAAAATGTAAATATAAAATGTTGGGCATGACCAAGAAAAAAATCTGTATTAGATCTATGGTTTCCATCATTTTATTGATTTCAGTGAGGAAGTGTTAAAGCATTAACAGGATTAACTCAACAGGATTTAAATGTGCTGATCTCTATAGGTTGTGTCCATTAAAAGGAGAATTCTTAATTCAAATTCAAGGAAATATAATGCTTCCAGTTTTACCAGTCTGTGATAAAATTCTCATTTCAAAATAAACACTTGAATATCTGGTCCATTTTGCATATAAATCTCTGACTTTTGTATTTGTCCATCACTGAAAATAAGGGGTTTTCTTTTCTAGCATTTACCCCCAATGAACAAACAAAAAGATAGATATCTTCTGACATGATTAAAGGTTCTAATATCTGTAACACAGACAAACAACAAAGATTCCAGTTTGCTATTATTTTCATTGATCTAAACATACTCCAAAAAGAATACTCCAATATTTTAAATAATGGCAAGTTAACAATATTTTCAGGAAGAAGTAATGGATTAAAATCTGTTGTAATAACTTGAATTCCAGGTCAGTTGTTTTCCCTCCTCTGATATTTAAGTAGTCCATGTGATTCCTATATATCTTTCTAAACTTTCATTGAAAATCCAAGAGGGCTGAATCCTACACAGCTCCTGGAGGCTTGGTTGATTTTTAATAGTGCTATTAATATCAGCTGCCCCTGATGTATTGTGCACTTTGCTCTCCACTTACTCTGGTTTTTCAGATGCTTAAGTGTACCCATGACTTTTCCAGTAATGTGTGTATTTAGAGAGCACCTGAGAATTGTTCTTACATGCTTTGATGTTTTTTGTAGGCAGTATATTTCAGATAAGGGACGGCCACCATAAAAAGCCTTTGGGGACCATATGCTTTAGCTCCCAAATAATCTTGCCAGTGGGTGGGGGAGATGGTTTCAGGTCTCAAGAGACATTCCCCTTGAGGAATTTAGTACATTTGGCAGGGTGAAAATGCCACGCTCAGGTGTGGTTTATCTTATTTCAGTGAGGATCTCTGATCTTCCCAAAGATGCTTCAAAGCTGTTGCTGTAAAAACAGTAAAGGATGAATTCCTCCACCCTGTCTCACAATACAGGGCCAACTCTTGGTGCAGCCCCTTATTGCAGGCCAGAAGTACCTATGGACCCTTGGAGGCCATATAAAGCCATGTCAGGGACTGGATGCAGTCCACAGGCTATCAGTTTTTCCCCTTTCTAGACTATCATTGGTACACCATACTGCATTTCAGGGGATTTCCTGCGTACACAAGACATCACATTCAAACCACACGTTTCAAGCTACAATTCTAGTGCAATCTCAAGAGGACATGTATGTAACGAGTAAACTAAGTGTATATTGTGTGTGTGCACACCAGACTAGAGAACTCAGAAAACTCTTTAACCTCTCTCTCTTTCTATGGCCTGCCTTGTAGTGATGGGGTGAGGCTGATTAGAAAGTGTACTGAATACTAAAAGTACAAAGAAGTCACAGTAGTTTGTCATTGTTCCTCACCGTGCACCCTACTGTAATATAGCACTAATACTGGTCGCAGAAGGCAAAGAACGGAATTTATTTAATCATGATGTGAGCTATTTTTAAAATGCAGAACGTAGCGTGCGAAATAGCCCCCTAAACCAAATGATTCCTTCTGGGAGCCCAGCTCTTTCATTCAAATAATTGATTGAATGTGCCTTTTCATATTGCTGTGAAGCAGGCTGATATAGTCTGATGAAGCACATAAAAGCAACAACTTTTCAAAATGCATAAAGTAGCAGGTGGGTATGCTTATTTAGGGAGATAAAGTAGGAGAGAGTATTTTTTTTAACTGTTTTGTAAACACTCCATGGAGTCTCTGTATATACTAGGTGCAGATAGTAGGACATGAGTGGGGAACCTTTGGCCCTCCCAATGTCTGGACAATGTCTCCCACCATCCCTTTCTGTTGACCATGATGCCTGGGGCTTCTGCAAGTCAAAGTCCAAAATACTTGGAAGATCAACAGTTCAATCTGCCTGCCTTCCCAATCCCACCCCCACTCTTTGCAGCAGCGTCTTACCATTTAAACAGAACCATCACAGAACTCTTTTAAAAAGACCATGTATACAAAATGCCAGGGTTCCAAACAAGACCAACATCTTTCCAGACAGAATTTCCATGACAGTTGTGAATGTTGCACATTTTACTTTATTGGAATGTATGCAGATTTTAAGATGACCATTAGGTTTGGGCGAAAAGTATCCAGTTGGATGGCAACCACAGTTCTAAGAGAAAAACAGAATAATAAGGCAAAACTAAACTTTATGTTCTTACTTCATTTGCAGTTTTCACTGCATATACAGTCTTTGGCCTATAACCATCCACTTATGTCCAGAGCCACAGAGTAACATGAACATTAGGAGTTGTTTTGTTTGAATTCAAGCCAGCACTACTACATTGTCAGTGGCTGGGAGCAGCAGCTCAAATATAACAAAGCATCAACTATAGCAGAGAAAGGTTTCAGCAGTTCCTACGGTTGCCTGATCAAATGATAGAAAAATATAGCCCTTCATTACTGATCAGCCGACTTGTCAGCTGAGTTGTCAGAGTCTGTCATGTGATCACACAAATTCCTTCATAGCTTCTGTTCAGAAGAGGGTATAGTGCTTTGTTAGTAGTTCGTAACAATAGAGGGTTTGCCTGCCATGACTTCATGTCTAGGTTTTACAGTATACATAGTCAGTGAAGAATGCAAAACTATAAAGAATTTGAGATACAAAAATATGTAAAAAGGACCATCTAGAGAACACATCAGGTCCCTCTTTATGGATTTTTCTTTTAAATCCTCTACTGGCAGGAATTCCCATTTGCATATTACCTTACATTTCCCTCTGTAGAACAAACATTTGATAACACTTCAATCTTAATTAACATTATTAACAGTCCTTATCCCCAGCACTACTGATTGTGCACTGTTGCTAAAGATATACATTTTGTTATAGATATATAGATATATAATAGGCTCTACTTTGAAAGATCTTGATGCTGAGTATATAGAGTTCAACATCTAAACTAGTCCTACTGTAGAAAGATGGTTGCAACTCCATATTTGCCTACTACTTAATTGTCCCACATTTTACCTAGCAAGTTCCCCTGGGTAGAAATATGCAAACACTCTCACACAACACAGAAAGAAAAATAAATGTACAGAAGAAGGAAGAGAAAATTTAAGATGATCTAACACATTCCTAGTCACCAGAAAAGGCCAGCTCTTCCACTCTACTCCAATGTCTTCTCCTCCCAGGAAGATATGCCTTTTTCAGTTCCCTCCACCCCAAAGTAGAAAAATCCATATTTCTTTCAAAGGACAAAAATAAGTACTGTATTATTATTATTATTTGTTGCCTTTTGGGGCACAAAGTCCTCATTTGTGTTGCTTTCAGATACATCCAGCCAAATTCTCCAGATCTTTTCCCCATCCCAGATGCCTCTGTGATCCACTTAGTCCAAATAATAAAGATGTCTCATTTGTTATACAATTCTTTTACTTTGAAAAGTTCTGCAGTACTGGGAATATCTTGCTCATACAGCTGATTAGTCCTGGATGATCTTCAGCCTTTCAGTCAGGGGTCTGTCTCTTATTAAAGACAGCCAGCATTGCTCCAGTCATTCATTTCTGTCTGCAAGGAAGGGTCATTGAGTTCAAACAGCGGATCCATGTTGACAGAACCTGAGAGGTAGTCATTTCTCCCTTCATCCCATGGATGCTGAAGGAACGAAGTGGCAATGAAGGTTTCATCAAAGTCCAAGCTGTTCTGGTTGGATTCTGTGAGGACGTAATCCTGCCCAGCAGGGCACCACTCCTGTGGACAATCAATATGTCTTCCATGCACAGTCAAGTCTACATCTCTGGTTATGGGGCTAACAGGAGGAGTGATTTCCAGATCCTCAAAGGTGGAGAAATCACCATTTATGGTGGTATCAAAGATGGCCTCCCAGTCGAAGTCACCTTTCAGAGACCCAAGCTCTGTCTGCTCTTCCTGAGTGAGCATTGGGGAGCTGGAGAGGCGGGCCGTCTTGTACATCCGCTTTGGCAGTGGCTGCTTGCGCTTATGGTTCATCTTCCCATCTGCAGGGTTCCAGTTGTGGTCAGCGGTAACTTCCTCAAACTCCTTGAGTAGCTGCTGGGACTCCATGTTGATTTTCAGAACACTGTTGCTTTTCCAAGAAGTGGCTGCTGCCTGGTGAGCAGAAGAACTGGAGCAGGCATCCTGCAGTACTCTCCCAGTGAAGGCTGGATGGATCTGCACGGGAGGCATCCTCCGCTTCTTGAAAGCCCCATTCATCAGTCGGTCTGCATACTGGGGATCGATTTTCCAAAAACCACCTTTTCCTGGTTCATCCTTTTCTCGTGGCACTTTGATGAAGCACTTATTCAAGGACAGGTTGTGTCTAATGGAGTTCTGAAATCAATGTTTTTTTTTAAAAAAACAAAGTTTAATATAACTTCAGAAATAAGTCTATTTTGCAGCATGAGTCTTTACTATAAACGCAGCTGAATCAGCTGCATAGAATTATAAAGGGCTTTTCAGAAAGGAGGAAGGATGAAACCATTTGTAACAGTGATGCTACAAGGGATTCAGTCTGGAACAGACTTATAGAACAGTAAGCTCCACGGCCAGGAGTATGACTACAGGCAAATGGGTAGCCCGCCACAAACATCTAGCAAAATAAGGACGCTATTCTATCCTCCACCATATATTTAAGATTAAACAAGAACACTTTTCAGATCATATTGTGAATGGACTATATTCTTTGCGGATGTCCTACGAACACACAGATCCCTGAACTAGAAAAATATCATGGAAATACAGTATAGGACTTTTAATTCTGAGATGGTTTTCAGATACCAGTGGCAAGCAGAAGGGTGTGGAGGACGATAGGTAGGATCTTGGTACCTGATTTTATGTGCTTTATATTGTACCTGGATATAATATTCAGTTCAAACTTATACTAAAGCACAAACTTGCTGCATAAGTCCATATAAGCAGAGCTTAGAAAAGTTACTTTTGGACTACAAGTCACAGAATCCTGCAGATAGCATGACCATGGAAGACTATAGTCCAAAAAATGCACTTTCCAAGGCCTGATAATAACACCTAAAATGGGAGGGCAAAGACTTTCTCTCACACACAACACACATTTCTTGTATGTATGTTTTCAAAGATTACACAGGAATCTATTCTCATACCATTTATGTAGTCCACAATTCTTCTAGTCTACTGCATTCATCCTAATTCTCCCTCTAGTAGCAAACTCAAATGGTGAGGGCTCAGAGAAACTGAGGTAAAGCAGTGCCACTGAGCAAGAAAAGAAAGACATCAGTATACCTGGAGGAGCCCTGAGGGCTGCTGAAGGACATACAATATTTTGCACAAGAAAACTACAGGATTCCCCCACTTATCTGACAGACTGTGGACCGGAGCACTGTTAGAAAGCAGAATTGGTTGAAAATCAGAACCCATATACTGTATTGTAGAAAGCATGAAGGACTGACTTATGGAGGCTCATTTCAGACCAATTGGGTGTGCACTTCTTGCAAAGTCAGTCTGCTTAGCACCTCCCCCCTCGCGCCTTTCTGCTCACTTTGCAAGCAACATGAACATGCAGATGGTTCTAAGTAAACCTCCATAAGCAAGAAGAACTGCTGAAAGAATGAAACCTGCATTGAATTAATGGAACTTGTCCTCAATTTACAAGTGTCAAAAAAGCAAGTTGTCAGATTAGCAGGGCATCAAAAGATGAGGGCATCCTGTATGGGACAGGCAACAGCCACAGACCAGTGATGAGTACTAATCATTGGTAGCCACAGTACATTGAGGAGGCCTGGAAAACCAAAGCAGATTGGAAGGATAGGAAGAAAGGGGCCTTGGAGAGGTCTGGTTGGTATCCTGAACAGCAGCCCTCCTGTTAGAAAAACAGGTTATAGACTACAACATTTTTATGTAGATCCTACTTTTTCACTCACTAATTTAGAGAGGTTCAGAGGTTACAGCCAATCCACTAGAATAAAATACTGATGGTAGAAGGGGGGTGGAAACAAGGATAATTGCAGTGAAGGTATATGAATTATTAAGAAAAAATGGAGTTTGTACACAAACTATATCTTCTACTAATGAATCCCAGAATCTTCTATAAGTGAAAGGCAAAAAGGGAGTAATAGTTTTTGAGGAAAAACACATGCCTACTCTTGTTGTTTTGCAGTGCTGTTAGATGCTGGCAAGAGGAAAAGTAGAAGTTTTTATTGCCAAGTGGTCCAGTTCCTGAAGAATAACTGGAGGAGTTTTCACCTGGACAACTGCAAAAGTCCTCAACATTTCCTGAGTGTCACTCATATAATCAAGCAGTTACATGAATCCATCGGTCACTAAGAATGGCTTCTTTCAGCCTGAAAAATTTACACATTTACATCTAGACTGCAACAAGTTGTCCTGCACTTAAAGGTATAGTGGGGGTAGTGACTCAAATAAAAAAAAAAATCATAGTAATCCCCACACGCTATTGAGGAAATTAATTTCTCATTTTGCTGCCAGAAGCAAACAAGAAAATTGTGTCCCCCACTCATTTCACATGTAGAAACCAAAAAATGCATTGCAGTTGAACCTTACTTCCACATTGGGAAAAGATAGCACCCTTTTGCCCAAGGGAGAGAGCTAATTTGGGGAAGGGTGCAGGAGAAACCTTGTGACCCAGACTGGTCTGCCCTGAAAGACAGGGGACAATATCTGCTGATCCCAACATCTGCAGTCTGAGGCTGTTTCCTCATTCTGCCTAATGGCAAGACCAGTCCTGAAACATCTCTAGAAGACAGGGTAATAAAACAGTAACATACTATGTTAGCCATTTTGTTACTATAAAAGAATTTCTCACATTGTAGAATACCTGTGTTTCAGATCCCATGCTTTCTGTGCCTCATTGGGATAACATTTGTTTCAGAAGTGGCCACCTAGAATACTGACAAAATTCCAGCATACTAATGGATTTGACATGAGCAAGTAGCTGTCTTTACATCCTCAGGCGCTCCCCCTTGTGAAGTTTAGGCCTGCAATGAAAGTTAACTGTGAAAGCAACCTCCCTATCTTATGTTCCCTATATCCCATTTTCTCTCCAGTGGCCTCGAGGGACACACAGGGTTTTCCTCACTTATTTTAGGTAGAAGTAGTTGAGAAACTGGAAATGTTACTCTTTTTTTTAATTACATCAACCAGAGTGCCTGAGCTAGCATGAGAGGAATGTGAGAGTTATGCCCCCCCCCAAAAGTAACTTCTCCATTCTCTGGAATATTCACAGCAACTTCCTCAGTGTGGAATAGAAAAGACGGTCTCCCCTACATCCTCAAAATTAGGAGAGAAAGTGACTGCCCAGAGACGAGAACAATAAGGACAAGTGTCCCATGAGTATCATGTTTTTTAAAATGTAATGGTAGCCAGAGAGCAGATATTGGGCCTTTCCACACTACACTGTTATAGTGCTATTATACCACTTTCAACATCCTATGGAATCCTGGGATTTGCAGTTTGGGGAGGGGCGTTTAGAATTCTCAGCCAAAGAGCTCTTTGTCCTCAGTAAACTGAAAACTCCAGGATTTCATAGGATGTTGAAAGTGGAGTAATAGCACTATAAGAGTGTAGTGTGAAAAGGCCTGTTGTGTCTGCAGTTAGGGGACCAACTACCACTATTATGGTACAATAGCAATGATCTGTGAAAAAATTGCTTGGTATGACATGTGTGGAAAGAGAACACCACACAAAATCTGCACACTTTTTGTTTAGTTGTGTTGTATCAGCACACCCATCTGAGACGCACACAGCTTTGTATGCCCCTGGATCATCTCCTGTCTGAGTTGAGGTCTGTATGAAATCACCTGCTGAATTGTCATTAAAAAGGGGCGGGGGAATCACAACATCTGTGAAAACAACAGAGAAAGACTGAGAGACGGAAAGAAGGGGGCATTTCTGTCACCATAGAGCTATTTAAAAAAGAAAAGAATGTGTGTGTGTGTGTATGTGACGTGCACAATCAGAAAGGAAACGTAGTTATTGGGTAAATAACACTCTCAAAGCAAGAAGGGTGTTATGAGAGTGGATATGGTGAAGGACTGTGTGTGAAGTTTTTTTTTAAAATGTTGCCTAGCTATCTTTATGCTTATTCATCCATAATCTGTATTGCCAAAGAGCAACAGCAAGGCTTGAATGCCTGGATGGCTAAATATTTTTTTTTAAACCCATTCCTCTAGGCTGAAACTCCCTGGGCATCTTGGCTCCTTTCCAAAGCACACAGCTCCCACAGGAATCTCTCTCCATCTCCGCCCACCCCCTTCCTTATGGGTGGCATGACATTTTGACTCTGTGTCTGCACTTACAGGAACTGGGGTTGGTGAGGCGGGTGAGAACATGGCCGCAGTGGGAGAAAAGGAAAAAGAAAGGAAGAAAAAGAGAGAAATTCCTGCAAACACGCTGGGCTGTGATGAGTCAGAATTTACTGTTCAATGAAATTTTACAAGGGTCAGAGAATACTCCCCTTCCCTGCCTGAGAATCAGTCTAAATCTACTGTCCTTGTCTACAGTTGATTATTACCCATCTAGTTAGCATATTTATCATTTCCCCCTGCAGGGACCAGCTGAGCCACCTGCATCTTTGCAAAGTGGTACTGAACACTTAAAAAGAAAGGAACATAAACAAGGGGAACAGTCTTCTGATAGTTAAGCTTTTGGACACACATACACAAAAGTGAATGTACAAGAATCTGTCTCTCTGCGTTTGACCGTTTGAGAGCCACTTCTTTACTAATCCTAAGAAACATAAAATGCCCCAGTTCTGGAGCTTTCTCATGGGAAACCTAACAGATACAGAAATATGGGGTCAGAAACTTGGTATCAGATAATTTCACTAATAACAATTACCTTTTGTTTCCTTAAACTGCCTCACGCATGCCATTTGCAGTAGATGGATAAAAACCAAATCGAGAGTATTGACTTTGGAGTCCAAAAACAAGGGGCTTTTTCACACTACACAATTATAGCACTATGAGTCTACCTTAACTGCCATGGCAACAGCCTATGGAATCCTGGGATTTGTAGTTTGCAGGGGTTACTTAGAATTCTCATCTAGAGAGCTCATCTAGTGCCTCTGACCAAAGTCAAAGATGAATAAGCAACATGTAATCATATCAAGAATGCCCAAGACAAGGCATGTGAAACTAAAGTCGTGTTCACACTTACCTGGGAATAAGTCCACTGACTTCAGCCCAAACATATAGAGAAATGCACAATTAAAGTGGTATTTATATCAATATTTGGAAACCTCAGCCAGAGTGATACATGACAAATGGTGAAACTTTGACCCACCATGTAGTTTGGAGAACAATGTCCATAATCCCTTACCAATGACTATGCTGGGTGAAGCTGAAGGGAATTATAGGGCAAAACATCTGGAGAGGAAAGGATTCCCCCACCCCTTACTCTAGATCAGTTTTATGTTTGTGGTATCATCTTTCTCCATGTATCTGACACATTGGGACCAGAGTACTGTCAGAAAATGGAATTGGTTGAAAAGAACCCATGTACTGTACTGTAGGGAGCTTGAAAAACTTACAGAGGCTCACTGGGGACTGATCATGTGTGTGCTGCCTGCAGAAATCTCTCATTGGCTTGGCACCTTTTCTCCCTCTCAGCTCACTTTGCAAGCAGAGTTGAAGCACACGTGAGCGATCCCAAGTAAGCTTCCATGGGCACGAAGAACTGATGTAAGAGCAGAACCCCTGTTGACTTAATGGAACTTGTCCTTAATTTGGAAGCATCAAAAGAGCAAGTTATCAGATAATGGGGCACTGAAAGGAACGGGCTTCTTCTACCTCTGTCCCACTCCAGCAAGAATGATTTCCAGCTTGAAATCTTTCCAGCCCAGGAATAACTCTCCCAGGAGGAACTTTCCTGCCTAGGAGTAACTCTGTTTCTCACAGAGAAATCTGGGTCACCCATAGTCACACATGCAAGACTGGAACAGCTTCCAGTGATGCTCTTGGGTGCCACTCATCATGGTGCCTTCATACCAGGCCCAAAGGTCCTACATGGGTCAATTTCCTTCCCCTTTTGATATACCTCTTTTGATATCCAGTCCAGTTGACATTAAATCCAAAATAACAGCAAAATAGTCCAGAGGCCCTTTTACATTACACAGTTACAGCACCATGATTCCGTCATAACTGCCATGGCAACAGCCTATGGAATCCTGGACTTGTAGTTGGGTGAGAGGCACCAGAGGACCTCCATGGCTGGGAATTCTAAATGCCCCTCCCTAAATGAAATCATAGAGTTATAACTGGGTAGTGTGGAAAAAGCACTTACTATATTTAACCAAGCATGACATAGCAGGCTGGCACATCCAAATGATGGAACTTATTTTACATGAACACTTTGGCTTTATTTTAGTGTCTCTGTTATTTGTGCCTCCTAAAGTTAGGATCATCTTGTGAGTGGCACTGCTGGTTAAAAGGAAAACAAATGAATTCCACTAATTAATAAATTGGAGTATAGTGGAAAATGCCTAAGAGAAAATAAAGGGTTTCATCCAGCTCAGCTTCCCATAGCTTCTCTCTTTTTCTTGCCTTTCCTTGTCTTGTTAGAAAATTGCCGCACTATTAACACCATTTCAAAGCCATGTCCTAAGGTTATTAGCAAGAAGATTAAGCAAATCACAAAAGCTTGAAAATATGTCCAAAAATAGAAGTGAAAAGAAAGAAAAGAAAAAGAAAGGATTTTATGCTAAAGGCAACTATTGCTCTGAATACTGGACATGTTTAATATTATAAAACACCCCTTAGGAGTATATGGTAGGCTTTCAACTAAAAATATACATGATTCTCCAAAATATACCAGGGCTGCTTTTCAACAGCCTACTGAAACTTCAGTTACCTAATCCAACAGCTTCTTTGAATTAACATTTTTAGTCAGATGAGGAGATCTTTAGCATTCAGCTGAATATAGCAGTTACACAACAGATCTGATGCACAACAGGGATGGGGAACCTCTAGCCTTCAAGATGTTGGGTGACATCTCCCATCATTCCTGACCATTGGCTATGCCAGCTGGGGTGAAGGAAGTTCAGCCCAATAACATTCAGAGGGCAACAGGCTTCCCACCTTCTAGGAGAAGAGCCCCTCCACACTCACACACAGAGCAAGACAGGGACCTGAACTATATTTGTTAGTCTCATCTAGAGTGGAACAACTGAATTAATATTTGAATGGTGAGTCAAAATAAAAATCAATCCCAGTGATTCAATGGGTCTACTTTAGTTAAGACTAACAATAAGATTCAGGCTTCTGTTTTACATTGTTGTTGTATACCAAAGACTGAGCTGAAGACAAGAGTGCAGTGTGGTGAGCTTCAATTAGTCCTATTTAGGAGAGAACATGCTGTTGTAGGCAAAGGAATAATATGGCAGGAACCTGATACTACAGGTATCAAAATGTGAAAAGGCACAGAAGTGAATGAGGAGAATGTAGAAGGTTCTTTTCTAATATCACTTTCCTCCCACAAACAGAGATTACTCAAGATGATGGGAAGTAAAACACTCAGGCCATTTCCGCACTACACTGTTATAGTGCTATTATTCTGTGGAATCCTGGGGTTTGTAGTGTACTGAGGCCAAAGAGCTCTCTGGCTCAGAATTCTAAAGGCCCCTCCCTAAACTGCAAACCCCAGGATTCCATAGGGTGTCGAAAGTGGAATAATAGCACTATCACAGTGCAGTGCAGAAATGGCCTCAGACCCAAATAACTAGACAAACAAAACCTGATTATAGTTATGGCCATGGTGTCAAAATTATATTTATATAGTAGCAAGTGGTTGATCCTCAGTGATATTCAAGAAACATTTATCACTGCTAACACATCTACAAAGACCTGGGAGAATTTTTTTAAATTAACATTTTCAGAATTCTAGGAGCTGTAGTTTTTTTTCTTTTTTTAAGCCTTTCCTAAGCTGTGATCTCCACTACTTTTCCAGAAATTAGCAAGTGTGTGGAATGGAGCTTCCACAGTACGATGTTCCCTGTATTACAAGCTGGGTACTAGAGAGCCAGCTTGGTGTAGTGGTTTGAGTGCTGGAGTAGAACTCTGAAGACCAGAGTTCAAATCCCTGCTCAGTATAGAAACCCACCAGATGACTTTAGGGATGTCACATTTTCTGAGCCTCAGAGGAAGGCAATGGCAACCCATCTCTGAACAAATCTTGCCAAGAAAACCTTCTGATAAGTTAATCTTAGGATTGCCATAAAATGTAAATTACCTGAAGGCACACAACAACAAATCAGTATGCTGGGGCCAGTTTCAGAGGTACTCCTAAAACATGATGAACTCCAACCTCAGGCTCTCAAAATCTGGTTAAAGATGAGATCTACTAGAAATACTGGATACAAATGAGACTTCCATCATCATCACTATCTTCATAATCTCTGATGTCATCACTATCATGTCTAACCACACAGAATTTAACTGGCCCACTAATCACTGGAGACAGACAAACAATCCTTACTTTCATGTTAAGGAACATCATAGTGGGGTTGGCTTCAGAGACTCTACAATTATATCTCAAGATGTGCTGGTACAGTCACTACGGATATCAGGTACAGGTTTTTCCAGATGGTACATGGGCATTCATTTCCTTTAAATGAAAAGAATTTCTGGACAAGACCAGCATGAGAAGGAATGCCCAGTGTGTTATTGTTGTGTGCTTTCAAGTCATTTTTAACTCAAGGCAGCCTTGAGGTAAACCTATCATGGAGTTTTCTTGGCAAGATTTGTCTACAGGATTTTGCCTTTGCCTTCCTCTGAAGCTAAGAGAGTGTGACCTGCCCAGTGAAGTTGATGCTTGCAATCTCTTGGTTTTCAGGTCTTCATATTCAAGTGGACAAATCTTACCAGGACAAACGAAGGTCATGGATATGTAGTTGCTGCTACAGTAATAGGGCCAGAAGGGCCACCCCTTTCATTGAGCCATCTCAAGCCATTGGGAAAAAGGAAACTGCTGCAAGGGGATGAGGAAGATTGGGCTCCCTTGGGCCTCCAGGTGTGGTAAGCAATATTGCTTTCATTCTTACTGTTGAAGTAAAGATTCAAATGCCAGTCTGGTCAGCTTTTGTACATGGAATGGGAAGGTGAGCCATCTCTTTTCCTAGGCTGTAAAATATCTTTGGTTGGCCTGTAAGAGTGAAACTCCAACAAGCACTTTATAAAGGCCTGGTGAACGAGCCTTACCTGGATTTCCCCAAAGGCAAACTTTTCCTCCTTTTTTCTAAATCAACTTTTATTTGTTCAGTCTTATAAACAACTGACTCAAAAAATATTTTTAAATCCCACAAGCCAAAGAGATCATTCAACTTGGCAAGTATCACACACATTGAGTATACAAGAAGATGGTGCTTGAGAAGGACAGAGGTTCCTCAACACCAAGATTGATGCTGGCAGGTTGCAAGAGAGACTTTTAGTGGCACTCCCTTTTTTTCCATATTGTTTTATAACTTGATGAGAGCAGACTTCATGCTGCTGTCCACAGCACTTTTGAACTTCATGAAGGTCTTATGAGTTCACTGTGTCTTTCCAAGAGGTTAAAGGAAAATTATCATTGTATGTACCAAACAGCTCTGATGTAATAATCCATCAGTCTCAGATACTCATTTCTAGCATCCCTGCCCCATACACATCTATTATTTATCCATTCTCGATGGAGGTTCTCTGTCTCCAGTCTTGTGAAGCACCATGTGGCATGGGCAATGCACATTTAATTTTTTGCCTCCAGTGCAAACTTGTAGCCAATATGGCTAGAACTTTTGATATCCCTCCTCTCATGGATCAAGGAAAAGAGCTTATAGGAAAGAAGGAATGCTTGTTTATACTTCTAAATCCTCTCCCCCTCTTTCTTCCTCTGCTAGCTTATAAAGTAGTTGAGTCTTTTGAATGCTCCCTGTTCTGACATAAATTGGCCTAAGCTAGGCTTCCCTAGCTAAATGTTCTCCAGATATGGTGGAACACACATGCTAGCCCGTGATGATGCAAATTGTAACACTGCAGCTAGTGGCCTCAATGTCAGTGGAACAATGGAACCAGTCTGAGTTTTAGTCCAAAGTTTAAAGAAGCTTTCCAAGGTTCTAAATCCTATCCCCAAACAGATCCATCACCTTGTATAGTTCCTTTAAAGTTCAGACTAAAACTTGAAGTGGATTTACTGCCCCACTGGCATGGGAGCCACCAGTCACCACTCAGTTGTAGTCCTTTGGAAGGGCACCATGAAAGAGGAAACCTGGCTTGTTAAAAATCAAAATCTAATAATCTGTTAGAGACACAGTTGCTGAATATGGAGGACAGTGCCATATGCAAAAGTTCTTCCAGACTTGAGTGAGAAATGGACATTTCAATGTGGAACATAAGATTCGTGGCAAAGCTTCAAAGCCTACTTTGATTTCCAAAAAGCAAGCATCTTGAGAGTATTGTTGTGGTTATGTTTTTCTATCTCATAATAATCAATGACATATGGACTCTTGAGGAATGAACAAGAATTATCCAAAACACATGGTCTGTAGGAAGATTGCTCCTATATCCTCTGCCTCTGTATAGCACCCCTGTTATTTCCAGCAACTCCTACCCCTGTTCTTCAAGTCCAAATCTCCATTTATGACTGACAGGATTAGTGGTATTACTAATATAGTGTTAGGAAAAACCACCATCTTTCAATCTTTATTTCCCTTTACCTACTGTATTAGCTTCTCTCTTTGGTCTATCTTCCTTTTTGGTCATCATTTACTCAAGAATCTAACTGCACTACAATAAATACTATGATTGCTTGAGGTATGGAAAAAGGAGAAACATTCCCTCAAACATCCATAGCATTTGTCCTGCAGTACAGACATAATAGCTAATTGCTACCTTTAAATGGAGAAAATGCCTTGTTTACATTGTTCTGCGTTCTCATTTACATCAACATCTGTGTGCCACTAAGTGCTCACTCTAGGCAAAACACTGAGATAGGAAACATACCAAGCAACAGTAATTGAACTCTAGGGAAAATAAAGCAGAGAAAGGAGCTGTGGCATGATGAATACGAGGGGCACTTGGCTGCTTTCTAATGTTATGTGAACGGGATGGATGGATTGTGAGGAGATCTGTTTGTCTTCTCTTGGTGGTCCTACAACCTTGTCAGGATCTTAGTAACATGGTGGTCTTGTGAGGTGGTAGCATCTAAAATTATGGGGTCTTAGATCTCATATGAAGAAAGATGATTGAGCTGGCAGAGTGCTAGTGTTTAAGTCAGCAATGTTGGAAAATGGTTGCTGTTCTACCATAACTATTTAAGGACTAGATTTCTCCTTCCACATGTTAAGGTGTAGGCCAACTTTGCACCAAAGAGGAATAATGAAGATTAAAAAACATTCTGAAACCATCAAGTTCAACCATCACAAAACTTATGGGCAACTAAGTCGATTTGAGAAGGTAGTTAGTCTTGAACCACAATGTAGATTCAGCAGAACACTGGGAAAATGATAACTATGCCCACATGACTGGATGGCCTGATTCCAAGGCAGACGCCAAAATGCTGAGGTATATAGGCTCTGCCAGCCACCTACCTGCCATGTGGGGTCAGCATGCCGGAAATAGCAGAAATTATCTGTAATCCACTTGTAGATGTCTGAGAGGGTGATTTTGGTTTTCTTGCTGGCTTCCATTGCCATGCAGATGAGTGTGGCATATGAATAAGGCGGCTTCACATGGGGGTTGGTCTTGTAATCTATGTCTTCCAATGGCTGGCCTTGCAGATGTGCAGTTCTTGATGTAGAGGAAGAGATTGGCTTACCAGGCGTATGGGGCATTCCCATGCAGGCTGGATCACCAGCCAAGGGGGAACATGGTGCGGCTGAACCAGGAATTTTGTGATAACCATGAGGATCTGTGCTGCATGGGGAGGAGGAAGACTTCCCCATGTTGGCATTGATTATGGAGAACTCTTGGAGCCACTGTAGGCTGGTCAAACTGTCGTCCAGGTTCCCTGAATCCACCATGCTGTTTTCCTGACCTTTCTCTTCCTCTGACTGTACGTTCAGCCAGCTGTCAGTCATGTTAGTGGAAGCCAAAATAGGCAGGTCCAACATTCAGGAATTATAGGAATGCAGGAAGAGGATAGAAGGGAAAGGTCAGAGGGGATGACAATCCTGCAACAACAACATGAAGAAGTTCAAAGTCCCCAACAATTGGGCAGTTCACAAACCATTTTTTGACAGCCAAACATTAAAAGCTTGCACGCACACACACACACACCTCCCTTAAGAACCCCAAAGAGTTGAGTTTCGCCTGGGTGTAGCAGGAGCCCCTCCTCAAATCATTCTCTTTTATTAGCCTGCTTTATGTAAACCACAGTGGTCAGATGGGTGGAATTTGCCCAAATTCCTTTTCTCTTTTCTGGCAAGATGGTTCTCAAAACTGCCAAGAACCCAAGTAGCTTTGTTCCTGTTGGAACACCATTTCATTCTAGATAGAAGCATCTAGATACAAATGAACATTGGTACACCCCCTCCTGGGGACAACAGGAGTTTCTTCAGTTTAACTGAATAATTTCATATCTTGCAAAACTGACACCTTCTAACCTCTCCTGGGCGATAGTGACAGGGCACTGCATTTGTTTTCTCTAATTTTGTCATAAAATACTATTGTCTTTTTTAAAAATCAGCAGATATATAGAAGTGGATATTTAAAGCTGTGGGAGTAACCAGTACCAAACTCAATAGGACATATTTCTGAGCAGAAATTATTAGACTGTGCTAATAGTTAGATTATTAGACTGTAAGGAAGACTAGATATTTTAAATATGCACCTCACTTTTGCCATGAGAATTCATAGAAAATGGCTATAACATTTTTTTCAGAATTTCCCAAGAATTTCCCAGAATTACAATTTCCCAACACACCTATTTGGCATATATGTTCAGTGAAATGGACATTCTGTCTCTAACAACACAATCCAATCATATGATGAAACACTTTTATTCAAGCGAGTTCATCCCAGTGCTGAACATATCATGGAATACATACACATCTCATAGGTTTCAGTGAACTCCATGTAATGCATTTAGGGATAAAAGTGGGTCCTGTCTTACTGACTAGTTTAAACATCAGCCAGGTAGGCGCACCTGGCTTGTATATTATGACATACCCAGGACACTTTACACATCTTGTTGGCCTTGACTGTTGTGTGCGTATGTGCGTGTGTGTGTGTGTGTGTAACAAGATACTATTCAGGCTGAAGGATCAGTAGACGATAGTAACCAAGTCATTGCATTCAAGTAACCACAAGCTACAAACTCAAGATCCATGCCAGCCATCTTCACATTAAATGCATGAAATTGAACTAAAACTCCGAATATATTACACAGAAGATTACAACCATGGGCAGTTAAGCAAAGCCTATTCATGAGCCAGTCCTACCTGCAGGTTTGCTGCCACAGGTGTGACTGCAGGGAGGGTGGGTGGGTGCGGGTATAACCTTCCTAGTAGAACTAAAAAACGAAAAACCACTCTCTCCTCGCTTGATCTCAGAAAGAAATAATTCTGTTTATCTTACCTGATCCTAAGGAGAAATCCCACCGCTGCCAAATGTTTACAACTAGAAGAGGGGCTGCGCTGTGGGGTGAAGTTGAAGGAGAGGGAGAGAGAGCGGGAGGGAAAGGGGGGAGAAGAGAGAGGGCGAATTTCTCCTGTTCCCCCCGTTGGATAAATTACGGCGCCCCTCGCTGCCAGCGCCCTTTTATTCCGCAGCCACTGTGATTTGTAAGCAACAGAACGACCGTCCATAAGTAGCTGCTCCAAAAGGCTTCTCTGGGTGCCATGGCGACGCTCCGCCCCTATAAACAGCTTCCGCCCTTCCCATTGGCCCTGGCGTCTCCATGGAGAGCGCAGGCACTTGACAGTTTGCTCCCTCTCCCGCCGTTCTACTACGGCGCTCTGCACAAACTTTGTTCGCGTCCTCCCATCAATCTCCCCCCCCCTCCTTCTCCCAGCTCCTTCTCTTGCAACCAGTTATTTTCTAGACGCGCTAGGAAGGGCGGGGGGGGGAGAGGAGCTAGGGAAACTTGGACGCTTGAGTTCCCCAGATTTTACGCGCGCACCTACTCTCCCCCCCCGCCCCCCAAAATAAATCCTGGTACTCGACCGCCTTTGAGGACGCCCGGTTGGTGTGTGGTCGCTATGCGGCGAGGCGGGGGGGGGGCGAGGAGGGCTGGGGGGCGACGGCTGCGTGAGTTTCATTAAGACAAATTAAAGTCCACTTGAAACCGCTCCCAGATGCCCATTCTTCTCCGGGATGCTAAAGGGATGGCGGTGGCGGGGAGGGGAGGGGGAGAGAGAGAGAGAGAGACCCCCGGTGCCAAGAACGAACACGACCCAGCAACCAGAAAGATCCACGTCTTCCTGAGGGGGGAGGAAAAAAGGGGAATGATTTCCACCGCCGCCGGCCTCCCTCTTTTCTTTCGCCGGGACCGCATTTTTCTCCTCCCCGCTTCCCGCGCTCTCTCCTTTTCCTCACGAGACGGTTCTGGCGCGATGATTCCACTTTCAACCTCCTATGGAATCCTGGGGTTTGCAGTTTCGGGAGGGGCCGGCCGGCCCCTCCCGAAACTGCAAACCCCAGGATTCCATAGGAGGTTGAAAGTGGAATCATCGCGCCAAAACCGTCTCGTGCGGAAGCAGGTGGCGTTGCCCGGTTTCGTGAGCCCTGCGCGGGGTTCTTGCTTCCCTCCCCCCCGCTTGCTTTTTACTCCCCTCCCCGCTTTTAATTAAACATCTTGCAAGCAAAATGACCTCAGCTTTGAAGTGGCCTTTGCGAGAACCCGCTGAAGGGAGGAGGAAGAGGAGGAGGAGGGGGGGGGAGCATTCATGCGCGAAGGTCTTGGCTCCCCCTGAACCCTCGCCGGGGCCGGTTTCACGGCTCCCGCTTTCATGAGGTTCCTCACTCGGGGGCCGAATGAAGCCCACGCGCCGCTCCGGGGCGGCGAAACAGAGATGGGGCGAAGAGGGCGGGGGGACCCCGCCTCTCCTCCCCCTCCTCCCGACCTGCCCCCCCCCTTGGCCTGACCTTTGGGTAACCCGGCGGAACGGGATCAAGGGCTGGCCCAGAAAGGTGGGGAAGGGCGGCGGGAGCAGCAACTGTCGGCCCCTCCGTTTTTAATTAAGAGACCATGGGTCAAAGTCCTTCATAACAGGCGCCCCCCCCCCCTCAGAAAAAGGGATGGTTGAAAATGACAGTAGGTCCTCGTTTACCCTGTTTACCCTACGCTTTCTCCCCAAGGGGTCACGGCAGCTCACTTCTCCTCCCTGCTAACCCTGGGGGGTGAGTGAGGCCGGGAGGCCGCGCAGCCCGGCCGAAGGAGAGCCGCGGCTGAGGAGAAGGTCCCGCCTTCTTCTCCCTGTGGTCTGTTGGAAGGAAGTTTTCCACTCGCGCTCGCTGGGCTTTCTTTCCCCCCAGCACCTCAGTCTCTCCCCGCTGCACGCACAGAAGCACCGTCCCCTCTGATGCTAAATCCGCAAGGAAACGCCGCCCTCCGCGTGGAAAAGTGAGCTTACCTCTCTCAGGTTTGCTGATGCTCTGAGGGGTATTTTGTCAGGGAGAGCCTTCGCTCTGCTCCCGTGTGGTGACATCACAACCCTTGGCAAGGGGTGTCCAAGCGTCCCTGTTAATCAGTCACCTTTTCCAGCTGCCTCTGAAGACTGTCTGCTCTGGGAGAGGGGTGAAAAAGGAACACACGGAAGCATTCCCCCGGCAGGGAAAGAAGAGCTCCAGCACAGGGATTAACCCGCTCAGAACCTTGTCTTGTTTTCCGCTGCCAAGACGAAGGTTTCCTTGTGACTGCTTGGGACCGGGGTAGTGTGGTGTAGTGGTTAGAGCGCCTGTGTCAGACTGCGGCTGGGGAGACCCAAGCTCAGATCCCCACCCAGTCAGGAAGCTCACTGCCAGTCACTGTCACTGTCTATCCTCAGGTTGCTGTAAGGATCAAATGGGGGGGGGGGGGTAGAGGTGGAACCAGCATGGTGTGGTCATTTGAGAATTGGACTATGACCCTGAGACCAGAATTCAATTCCCCACTCAGCTATGGAAGCCCACTGGGTGACCTTAGGCAGTCGTACACTCTCGGCCCGCAGAAAACCCTGTGATAGGTTTGCTTTAGGGTTGCTACAAGTGGGAAGCGACTTGAAGACACACAGCAAAAGAGAAGTATATCTACTGCCCTAGACAGAAGTGCAATAAATGTGCATTTATTTATTTGTAATAAAGAATGTAGTAACGAAACATCTTGTGCCAAGCTTCTTCTCTAGTAGTATTTTTGTATGTACGCAGTGGCCACTTTCTGCCCACAAATAGCTTTTCTTCAGAGGCATTTGACGTTTCCATGCCTCCTGATTTTACAAAAACGTTGAACAACGTCTCATATGAGCCAGGCCCATATGGAATGGTAGGCATTGCAATGGACCCCGTGGCTCACTTGCAAGCAGTGATACAAACAGGGGTGAAAGGGTGCTTTCCGCAGTTCACACTTCCTTCTGGTCTGCCAGTCACAGAATGAAAACCATGCTGGCACAGCTCCTTCTCTAGTAATTTCCAAGCCCATTGTCTCTACTCCAACAAAGAAGCCACTGCCCTCAGTTACCCAGTTACCAATTTCCTTGCTTCTTTATGAGTGTTCAAATGCTATAAAACTGTCCTAGTGCTACAAAACTGATATATTCATTTTTTTTTTTTCGTCCTTCTTAGTGAATAGTTACAGGGCACACAGCCCTGTTTGTTAAGAATTAGAGTTACATGGTAAGTATTCATTAACTTGAAGTAATCGGTGGAATAATTAATACATGTAACAAAGGAAAGAGAATGGATGAGGAACTGTTGAAGGAACTTGAAGGGCTGAGAAAAGAATTTAATTCCAATGTTCACAGCACAGTTAACTCATTAATCTCTACCACCTATCAAAGATTAAATAAATGTTTGTCACATGGCTTGTTTGTACAGATTATAAACTGTCCTGTTTCATTGCTAACAATGCAATAGCAATTGGAGGGTAGGGAAAATGACATGGGGTAACTCACTTGAGCCACTGACAGTTAACATCAAGAGTTAGGAATGTGTCAGCTCCAAATGTTGTTGTACTCCATTTTCCATCAATCCTCACCCTAGTGCATGATCATGGGAACTACACAGGGCCATGGCTTCTGTCCCAAAGACCTGGTTTGAGGACATCATTGCCTGGAATCCCCTTCCGCAAGCAGTGAACCATGGTTGGTGGAAACTGCAGCCTAGCAGAAGCTGGTAAATTGTTACCCTGTCATAACTTACTGTTGACCAGGTTGGCTGAGGCTGAACAACATCTGGAAGATTTAAAATTCCCTAGCCGTGCTATGGAAAACAAAAAAGCCTTCACCAACCTGGTGTCCTCCAATTGCTTTGAATTACAACCCCGCCATTCCCAGCCAGCATGGCCGCTGGTTGGAAGTGGTGGTCCAACACATCTTAAAGGCACCAGGTTGGAGAAAGTAGTAACAGTGTTGGACTGAAACCTGAAATATCCAGCCTCAGCTCCCCATTGAGTCATTCAGTTTCATGACCATGGACCAGCTTCTCTCTCTCTTTCTCTCTCTCTCTCTCTCACACATACACGCACACCCAGCACGACCTATCTCACAGGTTTGTCCTGGGGATGACATGGGACAAGGGGAACCATATGTGCGTTGCCTTGAGCTAATTGGAAGAAAAGCAGGATCACTCTCTTTCACTATTCATCTAACTATCTAACAAATAAAGACTGATGGGCTGGTGGTCTGCCTTCACTCTTAATACTAGACATTGTGATGGAGGAAAGCTTCCTGACTCTTCCCTATGCCCTATCTTCTACTCATCCCTGTACCACCTGAAATCATGCTCATCTGCAAACCAATACAAGCATAGCTATTAGTGACTGGGGACACACTGTAACTTGCGGTTGTGGGGCTCTCCCCGCTTCTTTATATTGGTGAATTATCCTGATTGTTACTTGTAATGAGGAAAGAAATGCAGTAGAAGACAATTAGGTTGGGAAATCAGTGCTAAAGATCAAGGCTTTAAAAAGCCATTTGCTCATTTGAGCATGGTTAACTGGCAATCTCAGGTTCACATCTATTGATTCTTATGATTTGCTGTTCTGAGTACCACAAGGTTGTCCCAGTAGTGTGGGTATGCCTGTTCCTTCTCTGCAGCAGTTGTGCCTCCAAATACCGCCCCCCCAAACCTACACTTGTCTTTCTCCAAGGATGTGAAGAACTCCCATTCCTTATTTCATTGTTCTTCTCTGAATCCTACCTGAATTTTCATCCCACTCTTGATTTGTATCTGGTTGCAGTAATTCCCCTCCCAATGGAATTCCAAATGCATGTCCTGTAACGTTCAAGTGCCCATCACTTGTCCCGATATATGCATTTTTGTACTTATTTTCTCCATGGACTAAAAATGTTTGTTTCTATTTTCCAGCTGCACACACTTTAAGCCATTTGCCTTTTTAACACACACTTGGTTTATGAGTGGTTCATTTATCTAGTAGGCACTGTAAGCCTTGTAAATGTGTGAATTTCCAAGGTGAGGTATGCTTTGTCTCACAATTACTTTCAGGAGAATAATTTAATGAAGAATCTTTTCCATCCCTCATCTTCCATTGCAGCATCTCCACTTGCATTGTTGGTAAGGGTACTAAAGGATGCAGCAACCCACAACAGTTTTGGCAATCTGTTTCGTTCACTCTGATTTGAAGATGAGAATGATTTCCCTTTACAAGGGGACTGCCAGCCCTCTACTAAAATGCAGACTGTAACCTGCATTTTACTGAATACAGAGTCAAATGAAACAGATGTGTGAGAGAGACAGAGGGTGAGAGCAAGAATGTATTCTCTTGTTAAGTTATTTTGATTTTCACCAGCAGATTAATCTTAAACCCAAAATTTCCTGAACTAAAGATTTCAGTATCCTTATTAATGAGTGTTGTTTACTATGGCAGGGCAGAGAAGGCAGAAACATTGTATTAAAAAGTTGATGTTATTTAACTTTATTGCCCAAACAGAATTAAACACAATTAAGATTCTACGGGTACTTTAAAAAACCTTCTCTGCTTCTGTTTTCCCACATCCCCGTTCACTACTGTTTTCCACTAAGCTTTTCTCAGGATGATAAATGTGTGTACTGGAGTAAAATTATCTACATTGTTTTGCAAAAGGAGGTGGGCAGATGAGTTTGATGAGAAGGAACGGTGGATACTGTTGAAAATGTGGGCCTGGCCTCAAAATAAGAGTGGGTGTCTTGTGGCCTTTCCAAGTTTGGAACTCCCATTGGCCCTTGGGAACAGTGAACAATGATGGGAGCTATAGCCCAAAAAGCTCAGGAAAGTCACACATTGCTTGTGGCTGTCCAAAAAGCTTCAAATTGCCTCAGTCTTGGTTATGTCATGAAACAGAAAGATAGCTCAGCAACTTCTGGTGAGTATATGCAGTGTGAATTCCATCTTATAGCAAACACAACTTGTGCCCCAAGTAGGAGCAAGGCCTTCTCTAACGCTATGGGAACTCCTTCTCAATTGAGATCTGTTGCATGTCACAGCCTCCCTTTCTCTCCCTCCGTGCTTTCAAGTCAACTGTTGACTTATGGCAACCCACTGGGTTTTCTTAGGCAAGGACTACTCAGAGGTGGTTTTCCCAGTGTCTTCCTCTGAAATACAGCCTACAGCGCCTGGTATTTGTTGGCAGTCTCCCATCCAAGTAGTCACCAGCACTGACCCTGCTTAGCTTCCAAGATCAAACAGGATCTTATTGAAAGATAAAAACCCAACTGCAAACACAAGGTCTTGTTTTTCTACAAATATAAAAAAACAAAACCCATAACTCTCTCTTCTAGCAGTCGTTAAAAATGCTTTATGACAACAATTGTACTCTACAATTGGCCAACATCTGTATTTTCCTACTGCCTGTTCTGGAAGAATCTATTAAGGAAGAAAAATCAACTCCATACCTGTTGATTGTAATCCTAGAAGCCTTCTATATGGAATGACCTTATTACTGTGTTTTTTGGGGTAGTGTAGTTTCAAATGAAGACAAGTTTCATTGTTGTGATATCCTTAATGAATAGTTGGGCATATAAATGATTTTTGTTAAGATAGGTACATGGCAGAATGCTACTCTGAATCTTACTTTTTAAAACCCACATTTAAGTTATACATCATTTGTAGTCACTATATTTTGGACAATACCTCATTAACAATTATTAATATCAGACAAAAGCAACGTATTTGCCAAAATGTGGAAATGTCTGTTAAGCACTTTTTCAAGGATCAGGATACAGAAGAAACAGGCAGAAGAATCTTGATACTTCTCTAGCCTGAGCTGAATGCCTAAAGTTGTGTCAGTAACAAATCACTACAGATTTTGGAAGCAGCGGAAGAGTGATGGCGTTTTGTAGGAACATTTGCCTTAACAAGGGAAAAACCAGAGGGCAGTAATCAAATATGTACCATATGAAAGTAGCCTGAAATAAGATACCAGTATTTTGCTGGTATGAAAGGAAGGGAGAAGCAACACAGTGATTATTTACAACCCTATAACAGATTTTTCCTAATGTCATGAGACTGGAGAGATATAACCAGAAAGGCCCTTTGAGTTTAAATCTGAAATGAATTTAAATTGCAAGAATCAACTGCAAGATCACATGGGTGAAATTCAGATTCCACTGTGTGCATGTGCATGCCTGTTTTAAAAAGAACAACTCCAAATTGTGAAATAACATTCAAATTTAAGTGGTCATTTTTGAGTTCTTACAGAGATTCTGTTGCAATTAGACTTGAACTTAGCACTTAGCTATCTCCCCATCACTTTTTTTTTTTAAGAAATGCCTTCTCATTTGTGGAATTGCTGCCTCTCATATAAGCTGCACTTCCTTTTCTCTGGGGTAGTTCTCTGGTGTTTGGCTCTTGCATGCCATCTCCTGATGTGCAAGACTCACTACAACTCACAGGCCCTTGGCTTGCAGCCACAGAGGAGTCTTTAAAAAAAAAATCTGAATTTTCCCACATTTGTTATTCAGTTTCAAAAGACACATAGATCAGTGTGCAGTTTAAACTTCTTAAATGGTTTCTCTTTTATGGTGCCTTAACTGCCTCTCTGCAGACAAGTCACGCACACCACTTCTACCTTTTCCGTCATAACAATTACACTTGGTGGAACCACAACTATCATTGATATTATGCCTGATACTGACATGAATGTGTGATTCATAAGTTGCTCTGCTGTGCAACCTGTGATATTCTGTGCCAGTACACCTGAGCATGTCTATTGCTCAGCTGCTTCCACTTTTTCCTATGGATGCTGTACATAAAATGGTGGCTAAATCTATTACAATCGTGCTGCTTCACAGTATATGGGCACTGGCAGTATGCTAGCCTGCAGCTGTATGTTCTAGACTCCATTTTGTTTTGAATTCTGAATAGTGGTGGAAAAGTATATTTGACACCTGCTACCCTATCAATATGCCAACTGCCTGATCTTCTGTGTTTGCCCAAGATTGTAATATTTTGGGAAGGCCCCACCCCACCTGATCAGGCAGCTCTGACTGCTCCCTAGCATAAGGGCATGCAACCTCTGGCCCTCAATGTGTTGCTGAGGTGCGACTCCCATCAGTCTTAGCCAGCATAACCAATGGTGAGAGATCATGGAAACTGCAGTCCAACAGCAGGCTACAAGTTGCATACCCCACCCCAAGAGGCTAGGTTGTTGATTTTTGTTGTTGTGTGCCTTTTAAGCCATTTCAGACTTATGACAGCCATAAAGTGACCCCATCATAGGGTTTTCTGGAGCTGAGAGTGTGTGACATGCCCAAGATCACCCGGTGGGTTTCTATGGCCAGGCAGGGAATCAAACCCTGGTCTTCAGGGTTGTAGCCCGACACTTAAAAATACTACGCTGGCTCCTTGAGTGGCTAGGTACTGTGGATCAAATACACAGTCACCATGCCTACAGTTTATAAAAGCACATGTAAAAACTCGGTAAGTTTTAAATAATGACCTATCCTTTCTTAAAAAACCATACTCGCTGGGAGATTCTGGAAATTATAGTTTAAAAAACCCTAGGATGTGCATTCAAGTTGACTGTGCCATGGATTTTTCCTCACTTAGTTTATTCACAGACTTGAGGCTGGGAGAGTGTGACTTGCAAAAGATCACCTAATGGGTTTCTATGGCTGAGTGGGGATTCAAACTCTGGTCTCCCTGCTCCCTAGTTCAACACTCCAGCCACTACATCACACTGGCTCCCTCTGGGAGTTGTCGTCCTCTTGCCTCCCCAAAGCAGCTTTTCCAAGCTCTGATCCCTTTCTCTTCCCTTAGGATGGTTAGGTATAGATGTATTATACAGAACTTTCATGATTCACCGTATTAAATGATGCTGTGATGTTTAGTATTGCTTCCTTACTGGCATGATCTAGCACAGGGATCCGGAAACTATAACCCTCTAGATCCTGTTGGATTGCAGTCCCCACATTCCTTCCTGATTGGCTGTACTGGCTATGACTGATCCAACGGCCTCTCAAGTGACACATTTTCCCAACTCTCCTCTGGCTGCTCTGTGAAAAGCAATCATTTTTCATGGAGTGCTTCTTACTTAGGATAATGCAACACACCAAATGTACTTGGAAGATCATCTGAAGAATCCAGGATACAGCTGCTCCTCAAAATGCATGAGAACAACTACGTTCCATCAGTATAGCAATGACAGGTTAAGGACAGCCCCACTACAATTCAATTAAAAATCACCCATTCTATTGGGAAGGTGAGATGTTTTTCCCCAGTCAACAACACACAGAGACAATTCCAGCCAGCAACCATTTATCCCTTGTAAACAACTTTATTCACTCTTGAAAAGTCATGCAGTCATAAATATATATTGCATCGTTGCCATTGAGGTGTACACAAGTGTGTCTAGAGGTTACTATACCCCACGTTGTGGCACATGCCCATCAGCAGAGAGTCTGACTGCAGTCCTGAACGGGCCTCAAACCACTTCCCTGTTCCACTGGCCTCCTTGACAACGACGGGCACCATTTTGCATCTGGCAATTTCTGTTTATTTAAGAAGAAAAGCTCTGGGATGCATGGAACTTGGCCTTTGCTGCAGAGTGGGGAAAAAGGGATACGAGTTGAGAGATACATTTTACATGGCCTTGGTGGAAATATTTCTTAGCTGACCCTTGGCGCCTCAAAATCGCATTACCAATATTATAACGGTTAGAGAAATTCCTGGCACAACTTCTTTAAAAAAATCTTGTTTCACAGGGATATTTTGGAGAACTGAGTAACACGCACAGATATGCACACACTTACTGCTCGGGCTGGTCCTATTATTCATGTCAGAGCTTCTCTCAGTCACAGGCCTCCCCAGAAGCGACGTTACATGAGAGCAATGATCTACTGAGAATGCCATTTGCTAAAACGGCTGAGGTAAACTTGAGAAAATGCACTTTATCCTAGAACAGGCTCTTTCACAGAGAAGTGGACAAGGAGAATGTGAATACTAACGTTTGCGGTATAGCAAACTTTTCTGATGTTCACCATCCTCACAAAACCTTATGGGGACTCAGTGAACAACACAGCAATTTCCAAAGGCTCTGTGTTGACTGCTCCTCACTGTGATCAGTTGAAGGCTATGTTTGAGGTCTTTGTTTCTTTTCCACAGTTTACCAAGATGGCCAGAGTCAGTTATAATAACGCCAGAGCCACTTGCCAGTTGTTTCACAGCAGCAGGGATGTACATTTATCTCTTTGTCTCTTGCAAATGGAAAAACCAGCTGAACCAGCTGGGAGCAGATAGGATAAAATAAATAGAGGGAGGTAATGCCTCTTTCAAATCAGTTTTTAAAGCACTATTGATATCCTGCAGCCAAACGTAAGTGTCCAATATTCTTGTTAATTCTTTGTTCCATTCCTCTCTTCAAGGAAAATCGAAGCAGTCTGAAGAAACAGTAGTCCTAAGGCCATGTAGTAAGGAGGCAATGCATACAATTGTTCTTGTTTGACGTTACAAAGGAAGACCGGAGAGATGTCTTTGCCCTTGAAGACAGAGGCCAGTTTATGCAGAGCAAGGCAAGATGTGATCTACTCTCTTCTGCTGGAGGACTGAGAGACCATGCAGAAAGATTTGGGAATTCTTTGTCCCCAAAGAAGTCTTTTCTTGCAGAGGCTGATCACCAACAGGTCAGCCCTTGATCCTACTGAGGATGGACTAGAAGCGAAGGCTCAAGCCAAAATGAAGCTCTTCACAACCACTTAGAAGACCTTTGAGTGAAGCCTTCTCGTTAAATTAGGTCTTAGCAGCATGGCTACAGATTATTGCTCAGCTACACTTTTATAAGCTTAAGTTTATTTTATAGCAGGATAGAATTAAAGGACTGACAGGGGAATACAAATCAATCCTAGCTGTTAAAAAGAAAAGGCAATCTAACCATATCGGACCAGGAAGAGATTTGCCCTGCTATGTCAGCCCCAACAGATGCAACAGCTCAAATACCATCTATGTTCAAGATTCCTGAAATCTCTCAGCAATTCTATTTCCAGAACGGCAAAGCCTCAGCTCATTTTAGTGCGGGCATTCCGAAACAAGGAAGTTCCAAGAGGACCATAAGAGTGATGTACCAAATTGCCAGGAACTGGCCTGGGAGGGGAAGGAAGCGGACGGCGCAACACAACAATAATGAGCAATACAAGTGGCTCCCAAGCCAAGACAAAACTTTACTACTGGGACTGCTTGCTAAAATGGTTGGGAACTGCAGCTTTTGCATGACCTCCATACCCTAGTCATCAAAGAAACTCTCCTAAGAAGACAATTAAATAAACACATAATGAATGATGTCCTTTAAAGGTTTTTCATAGATGAAATCAGCAATTAAATTGACGCTGTACACAAAGTTCAAGGGACAGTGTGGCAAAAACAAAACACCCCCCCCCCAATGCAAACCCTTACAAACAATAGTGCAACTCAGTCACACTATTGCCAATTTGCTACTTGGTGCCATTTTACCCCAGCCAGTCCCTCATACACGACTAACATTTCTTTCACTCCTGATGGGATCCTAAATAGATGCAAAACAAAATCTGAAGCAAGAGGTATGTGTAATCTGTGTGTGACTATTCGCACAAAGAATCCCTTTTGTTGTTTCTGAGGGCTGGCTGGCTGGCCACAATCTTCCTTCCTTCCCCTAAGACACAGAGCTGCTAAATGCCCCTTATTTTTCAAGGGGATATCTTTTGTCCCAGAGACCTTGTTACCTCCATCAAGCACAGTGTTTCGTCTTCCAGTGTCAGTGTCCTACAATTTAAAGCAGCCTAGGTCCTGAAGAACTCTTACTGAATATACACTCCGTTTGCCCCCCACGGATCCCTTAGCAGTGGCCTGGAGTCTCTGTTCCAGCAGAGTGGAAAGACATTTAATTCTGGGGTAAAAATGTGTAAAGAAACATTCATCTCCTTGCTCAGGTGCAGACATAAGGTGGTGGCAAATTCCTCTGCTCTGTGTGGATATGATAAGGAGCTGTGTTAATGCTTAGGCTTGGAAATGTGACTCTCTTCTATTCATACATCACATTTTACTGGTACATGTTCAACATGCACCTGTTAAGACCTACAGTAGGTGACCCAGCATGAATTTGTAGCTAAAAAAGGGGAGACTGGTGATCACCACACAGAACAATTGGAATAGGAAAGAGAATGCTGAGCTGACAAGGTGATAATGGAAAACAAAAAACGGACATTTATGGAGACCTCAGTCAACAAACACAACTCAGCAAGTTCAGCCACTTCTACAGTGCATTCAGCTTAGCAATGAACACTAATACATGGGGAATAAGAATTGGTCATTAAGAATGCTGGGTTTGGGTGTCAGTGTGGCTTCTCTGGGGGAAACGTGTATCATACCATCTCCAATATTTTACAGAGTTAATGCCCCCAATTTGCTGCTCTTTGCTCTTCCGTGTTTTAGGGAAATGTGTTTAGTGTCGTGATTCTTCTCTCCAACCATTGTGTCATCATCGAGGACACAGAGGTCCCATCATGCATTGCATATCTTCTTCATATTCCAGGTTGATGCTGCTGGCAGGGAAGTGGTGTCTCAGTGTCTGGCTGTGATTCAGAGAATTGTCAGCTGACGGCTGGATACCTATGAGCAGAAAAGCAATGGATGTTGGTTTAGTAATTTCAGCGGGTACAGTTGGCTCCTGGAATGAGTATACCAGTGCAAAATAATGGACAGGGTGGGGAAGCGAGAGTCACTCTTTGTATCTCAGCAGACAACAGCTATAGTACACTGTACAGGCAACAGTACTGTAAGACATGTCCTTAATAATGACTAGCAATTCTGCTGCAGTTTTTGGAGCATTAATTTTGAGTGTCCATTGAAATTTAGGTAACCTTCCCCCCCAGGACTGACAGATATTACAATGGATACCTGGACTTTAGTAAAACAATTTTGAAAAGACCTCTTTCCATTTTCACCTTTACATTTTGTTTCCCAAACTAATATATCCATGGATCACTGCCAAGTTTTTGGTGTGAATGTGCCTTCAAGTCATTCTTCGATTTATGGTGATCCCATGAATTTCATAGGGTTTTCTGAGGCAGGAATACTCAAAAGTGGTTTTGCCAGTTCCTTCCTCTGATATATAACTACCACTATCTTAATACAAGAACATAGCTGCAGTTTTATGAGTTGAGGACAAGTAAAACTCAGGAAACTGATAACATAAAGTCATTGTAACAGAGTACACCATATAATCTACCTACACCTTCAGAGAAAGCCTACGAAACGTGCAGATTCTGTAGCTGATCATGAAAAATTGAACATAAATAGCTATTGTTTGCTAGAATCTCTCCTTGACTTAAACATATTACTTAGCTTACATGCATTGGTCTTCCATAGGGCTTCAAACAAACAAAACTTGAACATCTTTGCAAGTACATTTTTGCAAGTATAAATACTTTCAAATATTTATACATAAACATTTCCCATATAAAAATACACAGATAATGTGTGAAAGTCTCTTACACAGCTTCTTAATTAGATTTTGTGTCCCTATAGCAGGCATGGGCAGGCTCCTTCAGTCAGATCTTCAAATGGTGGTTGTTGGGACAAAAGCATGGGCAGGAATTGTGAAACCCACCAGCTGTTGTTGGACTGCAACAGTGTACCTCATCATTGGCTTTTCCATCTAATCAGGGTGGCTGGGAGTTGCAATCTAGTATCTGAAAGATAGCACAGTTGCCAATCCTGGGCAAAAGGAATGGCCTTAAAGTCTCAATGTTCTATGAACAAAGTGATATCCTTCAGCTGGCAGCTAGATTCTAGCTGAACAGGCCAAGAACTACCAAATGACAGCCTCAGTTTTGTAGGCTGAAGGTCTTGTCATAGTGAACACATACAACTCTGGAAGCTGATAACAGAGCAGGGAAATTTTATCAGAGCTGCAGCTTATAATCTTCTTACAATTTATGTCTCAATTGAGAAATACACAGAGCATGAATATCACTGCTCTTGCTCTTGTGGTGGCTGTTTGTATTCTTGCCTTTAATGTAGTGAATTAAGAAGTTGGCATCTTATTTGGCTTGGATGGAAACCACAGTCATGAATGAATGAAGTGCCATAGGACATAAACTAGGATTTTCATTTATTATAGGAAACCACTGAGTAAGTCTTCCCTGTGTTTTAATTTGATTTAGCCTCAGGGCATTAAATTTGCAGTCAGGAAAGCTAAACAAAACGTGCACGCCTTCAGCACAGTAATCTGCTCAACAAGCCAATTAGCTCCTGCTAAAGAGCTCTAGGTCTCATACACTTTGCAGGGATTTCATTACAAAAACACTGCAGCGTAGAGAGAAACTGCAGCCATTATATACAAAGCAAATATCCTATCAGAGATTCCACCCCACCTCACTTCCCGCTCCTTTCTTGATCTATGAAGTGTGTTAACTCCCCTTTCATTCAGGAAAGGGCCTCTGCAGAAACACAAGGTTAATTATGATACAAAGCCACAAGGAGAAATACTCAACTGCTTGCAGCAAACCTTTCAGTAATCAAAGTGAGGTTATTTAGAAACATTAGATCCAAATACAAAATGTTTCCTTTGCTATGGTCAAAGGAAGGTTGAACGGACATTAGCTAATCTAAACAGCAAAATGCCAAAGACAAAAACAGTATAAACCAGTCATAAGGGGACAAATCACATTGTCAGACCACTTGTGCAAGGTCAAAAATTTTCAACGAAATTAATTAAAGTAAGAAAGAAAATTGAGGTGAAAATAATTGTTCTATTGTACAGTGAGCTAGAGGAGGTCTGAGATTAAATCCCTGGCACAGCCGTTATAAGGATCACATAGCAGATGCTGTGAAAGGTTCATCTGCCAGAGACCATGGGCAGCTGTGCCAGTCAGTTACTTTTTCATCCTCTGGCCTATGTACACAAGACTGGGCTAGATAGGCATATTGTCTCTCCCAAAATAAGACCACTTCTTATATTCTCAGTGGATCTAATGTGACAAAATGCAGGATCAATTGCTGTTGAATTACTAAAACCCAAAGGATGGACATTTGCCTATTTCACCACAAAGGGAAGAAATTATTTCTATCCCATTTATGACATTGTTTTCAAAACAACTTCTGTCTGACATCAGGCTTTTTCATTGTCCATTTCTGGCTGTACCCTTATGATCTTAAAAGTTTGCCACTAATGCGTATTGGCAAGCACAGTGCCTTAGCAAATAGTTTTTCTTGCAAACGTAGTTTATGACAGAGGAGGCAGACATGGTGAACAGCAACAGACTTTTAAAAAAGAAGGTCTCTTGGAAGGTGGACTTCCACCAGCAGGTTTCAAAGCAGGGGAAAATGCAAAGCCTACAAAGAATTTAAAAGTCCACACAAATGGTGGAGGTGGCCAGTGGAGCAGAGTAGATCATTCCTAATTCTGTCATGAACAACTTCCCACTTGCAGGGTGTGTATGTGTATGACATCTGTGCAGTTATATTCTGTTTCAGTCATCACAACTGGCGTATGCTATTTGATGGAAGGGGGGCCAGCATGGAGTAGTGTTTGAGCACTGGGCTACAACTCTGGAGTCAAGGGTTCAAATCCACACTTGGCCATGAAAACCCACTGGGTAATCCTAGGCAAGTCACACTCTGTCAGCCTCAGAGGAAGGCAAAGACAAACCTCATCCGAACAAGTCTTGCCAAGAAAACCCCACCTTAGGGTCGCCGTAAGTCAGAAATGACTTGAAGGCACACAATAAATTTGATGGAAACATCTCATTTACTCAGGTTCAAAACACTCTTCTTTGTCCAGAGAAAGACTCTCTTTGGAATGATGAGTTCTGAGAGTATTACTTTTTACTGGATGGTATACTGATGTTATTTAGACAGTTTACTGAGTGGGGCCAGAACAGAAAATATTATGAACAATAAAAGTAGCTTAGGCCTGGTCAGACCAAAGGCCTCGTCAGTCCAAAGGCCCAAATAGTCCAGCATCTTGCTTCCTATAGAGAGCGACCAGATACTTCTGGAAAACTCACAAAGATGACACAAGAGCAATAGCCTCAGCTTCCACCATTGTTGCTGTAAATGGGACTCAGAATCATGATGCCCTTGATCCTGAAGATGGTATGCAGGCAGATTGCCATACCTTATGAAGGTGATCACTTGGTTATGAACCTATCACCCCAATGCCAAAGTTTCTGGTCCAGAATCAATCCTATGTATGTATGTATGTATCTATCTATCTATCTATCTATCTATCTATCTATCTATCTATCTATCTTTAAATGTATAAACCATTACTTGTTATTTATTATTAAGGGTATACACCGTTCTTTATGGTAGCCTGTTCACAAATAAAAGTACAGAATACTAATAAAAACACTATTACAATTCAAAAATTGATCAGTTTCAATCAGTAGCAAATTAGTAATACATACCCCTACAGTGCTACAAAAATACAGAAGTTTCTGCAGGCATTGTCAAAAGAAAACACCAAAAGACCTGGGTGAAGGAGGCATGTTGTACTCTTACGTTCCCTGTGCCTGAAAAGCCTTTAAAGTCAGGGAATTCCAGAAGGAGGGCACCACAATCCAGTAGACCTTCTTCTGGGTCACCAAGCCCCAGGGACTGCCCATAAGTGGACCCATGAGCACGTTTCTAGATTTCTGTTCTGTCTTTCTTATCATTTGGGAATTACCGTATTTGCCAGCATACAAGATGCACCCCATTAATACACTGGCAAATACTATTTGCTGACGTATAAGAAACATCAGCATATAAGACGCACCTCATTTTCAAACAGTATTTTTTGGGGGGAAAGCGAGTCTTCTACGCCAGCAAATACAGTACTTCCTTTCAGCAAATATGCTATTGGCTGGCATGAAACTAGTGATGAAGAAAGGCCTTTAACTATATTCCACATGCAGGCACATCTGCACTGTTGCTGGGTCGTGCTTTCTGTGCTCCCACTTCACTGTAATCACCTCTGTTCTGCTTTCTCATTGTGGAAGCCCAAACAATCCACTGTGGCTGGTAACTATTTCATTTCTCACTCTCTTCCTTCCTTTATCATGAAAACTGTTTACAATAGTTGACAACTATTTTGTCATTTTGAATTTTCCCAATTAAGACTCGACGGCCTAAATTCACAAAAAAGAAGAAGACCTACCAAATCAAGAGGAAACTGGTAAGTCAACACTGATTCAGTGGTTCTGTTCTAGTTGGAACTAACAATTTTATTTGGATCCATTTCTGGAAAATTTCTGGTCTCATCTCTATTGCTCCCCGAACCCCTTATGTGGGCACTTCACTACCTTGATTACATAATGAATATGAATTCACTCACAGTGACTTCCTTCCTTTTGGAAAATTCTGTTTTTAGTCAACTATATTGGACAGACAACCGGCTACCCATGGGTAGAATACTGCCAAAGTTGCAGCAGCAATCTGTTTCATTAGCACAGCCTCATTCTACAGGTGTGTACTCTATGAACACACGCAGGCATGGCACCAAATAAGTGAAGTCTCACAATTCAGCAGATCATACATGTAAACAGAAATAGTATATCCAGTTCTCTACAGCTTGATTTAAGTCACTTATACAGCTAAATACAAGGAAGCCCCCCCTGCTTTTATGGTGTAAAAGTGGCGGAAGGAATCACTTGCTTCTACCAAGATTTTACATGCTGAGAGAAAGTGACGCCTTCTTCAAAAACATAACAACCCCCCTCTTAAAAAATATAAGTCAGTGTGTTCATTAAAAGATGTCTGTAAAAGATTATATATACATACATATAGAAAGAGAGTGGGGAGGGGGAGAGAGAGAGAGAGAGAACGAGAGAGCGAGAGAACAGAACTACATTTTGTTTTCCAGTAGAAATGAACAAGAGAGGACTTTACATATCTCATACCTATTCCTCAATGTTTATGGGACAGGACTCCGGAACCGCAGCTGTTTTGTAAAGAAGACCAGAAGCAAATGGTGAACACGAGATAAGACAGACAACACAAATGCAAATACAGGCAAAGAAAAGACACAGAGAGAGAGAGAGAGAGAGAGAGAGAGGGAACAAGAAGATGACAGAACGAGGAATGTTTCCTACATCATAACTCTGTCTCAGCCCAGAAATATTTCCATAGAAGCCTTCATGTTACAACTCTTTTGAAAAATATTCTAAGTCAACAATTCCATGCAAAGATTCATAAGTGGGCAGCACGATCCTACTTCTTATATGGATACTGATGTCATGACATATCATTTATATACATTGAATAACAGAAAACTGCTAACAGGTCAAAATAAAATCAGTATGACATGGCCCTCAAAGGCAGGAGGGTACAGTAATATGAACAGGCTAAACTAGCTTCTCTCTGATTTTAGACTTGGGGTGTAAGGTTGGCACACAGAAGACCTGGAGTGTGAATTTCTGCCACAGCTTCATTTTTATTTATTAAAATGTGTATCTCATATTTAACACGGATCTGCAAAATGGCTTACATCAGTGACAATTAAAAAAACAAGTGTTAACATGGAAAATTTAAAATGGCAAGGTTGTGATTGTTATATAAAAGCCCCCCCCCCAACAGTAAAAGTGGAAGTTGTTCTGTTCATATTTAGCTCAGCCTAACTGCTTAAACATGGGACAATTTAATTAACTGTATGCTTAATGGTAACTAAAAACCAATGGCCAGGATGTGTCTGGTTCTAATTACAATAGATTTAGGAATACAGCAAAATTAATGCATCTTTGTAACTAACTCTGTATGAGTGGTTTCATTTTCAGAGATCATTGCAAAGTCCCTCCAATGTATTCTGCTGGCAGCTGGGAGACTGGAGGTGGCATCCGGTTAGCAACATATCCATGCATAAGTGTGGCTTCCATGCATGTATGCAGGGGACTATTCTCTAGCCTTTTGTACCCCAACCAAAATTCCATACGCACACCCTCAACAGCATCTATTAAGTCCTTGAATGGATGACTGCTGCTGCTGCTGCTTTCTGATGGGAAGGAGAAGGATGGGAGAGGCAATTCAAATGATGAAAATGCAGCTGGTTTGGCCGCTGATGGGAAGCAAAAGGAGAATGCACCTCCATCTGTGAGCACATCCTTGTTTCTTTTCTCCTCTGATCTAAGGCCAGATGCTTCTTCCTCATCTGAGCCCCTCCCCACCCGCTGCAATTAGTAGAAACAACAGCCCCTGCTGGGATTTGACAACTGTCAGGGTGCAGGAAGGACATGGAACTTCATGGGTGGAGCATTATGCTGCACCTGTTTGATGTAGGATCCTATGTCTCAGCAAAGCAAAATGCGTATCTGGAAAAACAAAGCTGGGAAAAACACAATAAACTTGTCGAAGATTTGGACAATGTTATTTCATGTTGTAAGAACATTTGGGGCAATGTCAAGATGGTGAATGTCAATTTCTAAAAGGTGGAATTGCACAGGTATGATAGCTGTACTAGGTCCGTTTACAGGCACAGTGGTATAAACTTCAATTTAACTGTCCCTCACCCCAGGGGAAGTTCATGTATAAGAAGTATGATTTAGAATGAGTAATCAAGAAGAAAAGATTGTATCAAGTGATTAATCCTTATAGTTGTTTTTTCCTCTTTGAAATATTTTTCCTTTTTTATGTGATTTGTATTACTTGTATTATTATAGCTAATATCTGTCTTTTGATTGAATATGCGATCACTGTTTTATAATTTATTAAACTATTTTCAATAAAAATAAATTAAAAAAAAAACAAAATCATATGCTGATTTCCTTGCTACTGTTTGTAGTCTTTAATACATTTCAGTTTCTAAATCACCACTTTGTCAACTGCCACTCTGGGCCTCTGCTTATCCTTTTGTTTTCAACTGCACAAAATCTGAACAAATCATTTCAAGGGTGAATGGTGCATGCATGAACGCATGCATTCACTGCTTTGAGCTTTTCCCCTGCCTTTCCCCCCAAAAATGTGTGCCAGTAGGAAAGATCACACACTGATCATATTTGGAAGGGAAATTTGACACCATTTCTTTGTATTTTGTTCTCTCATTAGCATGTATACCTGACGAAGAACTCATCCTCATTCTGCTATACAGCTTCTTTTCTTCCAAGTAAACAATAAAGAGTGGCATTTTGCTAGCTGCACTTACCTTTGTACTTAATCATTCTTGAAAAAAGAGAATCCACAGACTAAACATCCCTCACCAGAGGAGGAGGAGGAGGAGGAGTGGGTAGGTGGGGGTGAAGAAGAGGAGGAAAAAGAGGCTGAGATAGGTTGGGGTAATCCACTCAAATCTAAAACAGTGCACCTAAAGGATGATTAATTAAAACAGGAATTAAGTCTCTGGGGCGAAGAAAATGGAGTGTGAAGGAAACTAGAGAACAACTTCAGAAGTGCTCCTCTGCGATTGAATCAGCCATACATAGCATGGTGCAAGCAATGTGCTAAAGTGCTCAAGACCACATGCATCTGTGGACAGGCAGCTCAAGGAATCATTCCCCATTCTGCTTCACATATGGCTTCTGTGCCACTGATGCAAGTTCATGCTGCTTCCTATATATCCATAAAGCAAAAGTAGAAGCTTGCTGAGGAATGCCACAATAGCAAGAGTGGTGCAAGAATAAGGCTCCGCACCAGTACAAAGGGAGTTCTGTAGGGAGGAGAAGGACACAGGATCCCTGCAAGTAAGAAGGCCACCTAAAAGGTCCATGTGAGCCAGAGGTGGTGAAGCCACATCTTGTGATGGCACATTGCTTGTCCAATTTATTCCACAGGGCTCTTAATGTCCAGCTTCTACTTCCAAATTTCTATCAATAGTGCAAGAGACGCCAAGGAATATTTTGCAGCTGGAAGTCAGATGATACAAGGTGATCATCTGTCTGAAGAAAATTTGGGGTTTAGTCCACATCCTAGTTTAAAACTGCTTTACAAATAAGAAACAGTACCCACTGCAAGGTTTCTATGTGTAGTGGTTTGAGCATGGGACTACAACCCTGGAGAGCAGGGTTCAAATCCCTACTCAGTTATGGAAATCCACTGGGTGGCCTTGGGCAAGTCGCACTCTCTCAGCCTCAGAAGAAGGCAAAGGCAACCCCCTTCTGAGCAAAAACCCTATGCTAGGTTCATTTTAGGATCATCGTAAGTCAGAAACAACTTGGAGGCACACAACAACAATGCTCCGCTATTTCCTTCTGTAAAGAAACAGGAAGCATGAGATAGTCAACATGAGCATGCATGCAATACAGTTTGCTAGTCAATAGCAAGGTTGTCATTGACAACTACTAGGTCTCCGTATATATTGTCATACTATGAGAAAGAAACTCTTTTGGAAAAAATACTGTGCTGATCCATTTCCAAAAGTACACACAAGCCCACATTTGCCATTTCTCTCTCTCTCTCTCTCTCTCTTTTTTTTTGAATGGATATTTTTTGCTTTCCTGAAAAAAGCTATGACATTCATTGTTAGGGATACTCATTTGCAGTGATAGACAAATAATTTTTTTGGAAGCACTGGATTTGCTACAGCGCTCCTGTTCATTGTCTTCCAGTTATTATGCAAATAAAAAGTTGCCGAACAGAGCTTAGAAAAGTTCCTTTTTGTGGGGGAAACAATTCTAGAATTGCTGGTTATAGGATTCTGGGAACTGGAGTTCAAAATGACTTCTTTGTAGTGATTACTGATTGATTAGTCTGCTATTGCAAAAGTGTTAGGCTATATGAAATAGACTTGCCTCTACAATATATTCTGTAACTAGGCACAATTTTTTCACCCTTTGGTTAGGGTGATAACTATTAATAATCTAATAACTATTCTAATAATAATCTAATAACTATTCTAAAATATCTTGATATATTTGAAATATATTTCACTTCTATTCCATACTAGCAATTTTCAGTTTGAAAATGAAATTGATTGATGTTCTTTGTATTTATATTCATCTTATATAACAAAAAAAAAAAGAGGTAGTATAAGACAATTCTTGTTTTCTGGTTTTGTGGCACCTTCTCTGTTTCACGTTCTTGGGGAGATTCCAGTTTTTCAACTGCCCTCCAATTAATTCAGTTTACAGCTTACCTTTCTCAAGGGATGTGGGTAAACAGCACTAATGACTAAAAACCAGCCCTTATCTGTTTGGCTAGAAAAGAATTATAAACATTTGTCAACTTAAAAGATCACAATTGGAGGTGTCATGGATACACACTCAATTGTATTTAACAAGGCATTTGCTTCAGATTTTGTCCAGCTCTGGGCTTTTTATACAGCGATGTATCACTTGGAGGTACCAACAATTACAAGGACAGAATATGGTGCACTATTTTCACCTTGTGGCTCCAAATGACTTTGCATGTGGCTGTGTTTAATTGATTCCTGCTACAGAAGAAAGATAGCATTTGTCACTATTGTTACAGGGTCTCTTATCTGCTGGCACATATGCTGTTTCACAGTAAAGCTTGGATTAACTACAGAATTTCCCAAGTGGAATAAATTATAAATTGGGACAAGATGACAGTAAAAGAAGAAGGTTTGCTTGCTTGCAGCTACGTAAAAAAGGGTAATTAAGAAAGATCAAGAAAGCTCTCCTCCTCAATAGCAGTGAATTAGACCAGCCAAGAAAGTTTTTTTTAAAGGTACTGTATTACAAATCCACAACCTTGAAGCTTTGAGGAAAACGAAGTAAGCAAGGGATGGGTTGCTATGATTTTATAAAATGAAAACAAAGTTACTGACATGAGAGGAAAGGTCTTTTGCATTTCTGTTTTGAAGATTTGGGGCTTTAACCAGAAAAGGTTATGTCTACTTGAGACTTGCTGAAATTAATTAAATCTGACAAGTACAAGGTTCAGGGAACAGAATTTTGATATGCCAAATCATCCCTAAAAAGTCCCCACTAAAACAATCAACCAAGGATTGCAGCTGTGCAAGCTGCATTTCAACAGGACTTACACAGAATTGTGCCCAATCATTTCCAAATTTAGAAATCAAAACTATTGTCTTTTTAATTCTCATTCATTCTGGACCAGTGATACCAATCTGCATATTTGTAAAGAGTGAGGCTGTTCCCCTCTTCCTCAAAGTTCAATTTCATCCAGATCCATAAAAGGATAGCCAGTAAAATTTTTCAATCTTTCAGCAACCTGGAGGAGTGGAAGGGTCAAGGCATGGGTTAAGAAAACAAAAACAAGAACTGTGTTGGCGTAGAGTGAACATGAACTTTCACAGTGATGAAATCCAGTGGGGCAGAAAGATTAATGAAAGAACAAAGACACACACAAGACATACCCAGGGTTAGTAACAAAGTAAGGTGGAGATAAGATCTTGGTGCTAAGCCAAGAGATATTAAACATGGCTCTAACTAAGCTATGTTCATACTTGCTCTCTAATTAGCTTTGCCACTACTAGGCTAGCTATGTGTAAGGTAAGAATGGAAACTGAAGGAATTTGTACAGTGACTTGTTTTAGTATGAACAGCAGTGATGGAATGACATGCGTGCTATAAGTAGATCTTCTTGTGGAACAGTGATTCCTTTTGTACCCAGTGGATCTAACCAACACTTGCTAATTACTTTGTTCAGTATCTATGGGCCCATCTTGAAGTTATGACTAGCATAAGACATTCTGCAGCCCAAGGCTGGAAACAAGATGGTAGCCACTCCCTACACCATGCACAGAAGCAATCTAGGCTGACAGGTGAGCCTTATTTCAATACTGGCAATGAGATCATGTCCTTTGTCCAGATTTGATGTTGAAAACTAGTTTAGAGGACTCAGGATACATTGTATATAGGTCAAAAAGAGGGAAATAGGCTGTTCAGTTGGAACTGACAGGAGGCTATCGCCCAGCATCTGTCACCTGATAGTCACCTCACTCTGTCTAATGAAAAGGTCAGTCTGTCAAGAGTAAGCAACTTATACCACCATCCTTAATCCTGCTGAGAAGAATCTCATACTTAGTGAATCTTGGGTTCAGAACCGAAAGTTAACCTTATTTCTTATTCCTTGTGTATGTGAACAAGTCTACACTAAACCTCACCAACTGCTGTCACTTTAATGGCTTTTCTCCAAGAAACCTTTGTAATGGTAGTTCTCTGAAGGGGCTAAGATAGCCAGGGGCTCCCGAACTGGCCAGAGCCAAACCTAAAGTGGGCAACGCCAGTAGCGCTGTTTCCTGTCCCCTCCATTCAGCTTCAAAATATCTTGAAGAGGAGAATGTTATGGCAGAAGAGAGACAAAGGGGAGGGAACAGAGACATATGTACAGTGAACATCTTGATGCAGGCACCATCTTGTAGGTTAGCTTAACTATGACTCCCAGATCTTCATTTACTAAAGACTAATGGTCTAGAGATCTTTAATAGGGAAGTTCAAGCACCTTTTGGAAACCACAATTCCCAGAGATCACTGGAGAAAGCCATATGGAAAATGCTGCCTTAGAGATTATAAGACCTGAAATTTATTTCTACATTGTAGGGTCAGGGCAGGCCAGACAAGTGGGCTATGGTTTAAGTTATGAGGAAGTTGTCACAGCTGAATGTTACTCTTCCTAGCTACTTTTTCATGTTGTACATCTATATGTATACACAAGTAACATCTGTCAGAGAGGTGACAGATATTCGAGGTAGGGGTGAGGGTATGTAGGAGAGCCCTTCCCACCTCCCCACAAAGTTCATGTTCAGCAGACTGCCACTCACCAGGTAAGCAGGCCTCAGAGCACAGCTTATTGTCCAGTGCTTTCACGCTTGCGTTGCCAATGTCATTGTTATTGTCACACTCCATACCTAGGTATGCGCCTGTCCTCTGGCCTGTAAGGGAGTTAACGTAGTTAGAGAGGGGATGGGGGCTTTGAGGGAATGTTTTTCCCTCCTTAAAATAACAGAAAAGAAAACACTTTATCCCGGGAATTGGAAGTGGGGGAAAGAGAAAACATAACAACTAGTGGGTAGAGAGTGGACAATAAGGCATTTGGTTGGAATACGTCTGCATTAAGCCAGCCTGACTGGTTTCCTCAACCACCTCCATTTTCCTGCTTCTTTCAAGACAATTGTTGCCAGTGAGGAAGGTTATAGCTAACTTTTGCCTGCAAGGGCAATAAATAAGCAGGAACAGAAATACAGGTTATAGAGCAACTGAGGAAAGCTGAAGAAAACATCTTCTAAGTATCTCTTGTGCTTTTCCAGCTGCCTAGCCTATATCCAAGCCCTGTGGAGGACGTAAAATCAATATTCCCCGCCTCCAAATCACACATTCTCTACTGTCAAGGCCCAATAAACTGGTAATTCCCCAGCAAGGGCAACACAACAGAAATCCACAACAGAGCAAGGTAATAACATGGTAAGAAAGCATTATCGACCCGGCAATGGAAGGATACCTCCCAGTGGGCAGACCACTCTCCTCAGACAGCCCTGGGAAATGGTAGTTCCATGAGGAGTGTCTGTGAATTTCTCACAGGATCTGCATCACTTTTCACAAACACCTGTGTGTTCCAAGACGCCTTGTGGGAGGCCATGAGACATACACTGGTATTAAAGAAAGGTTTCTTTCACACTACACAGTCATAGCACTTTGATACCACTTAAATATGCCGATGGAATTTGAGGACCTGTATTTGGGTGAGGTACAAGCGCTCTCTGCTTGTGAATTCTAACGGCCCCCCCTTAACTCCCAAGTAAAGTGGAATCAGACTACAGTTACTGTGTATTCCGAACGAGATATATGAATCTACAGCACAGTTATGGAAGGCTTTGGGTGCAACGGCTTCTGGTGACAAGCAGAAAAGTACGACCGTCTTTGGCATCCATTTCTGAGTTACTTTAGTGACAGCCCAGGTGGAACTGGGCATACATCTCCTTATAGTTCTCAAACGCATTGCCACTAACTGCCTGTGTGTGGAAGAGTGATGCAGTCCAGCCTATACGGCTCACGAAAATGCACTGATATCAGTAAATGAATTTCTTTTAACAAGATCCCATTGTACAAAGAAAAATAACTTTACTGCCATGATTTTCATCATAATATTCCAGATAGAATTTAGAATTTAGCCACTGGAACACGAAAAAGGAATTTTCCTCTTTGATCAAAAAATAGTAAACAAAGACTTTGCAATAGCAAATCTTTATACTGCTCTCTATAAAAAAGAAAACTACTTTGGTAAGCAAGGCTATCCCCTCTGTAGAAATCCCTCTCTTGAAGTACTGGAAGAAAACTATTATAACATGAATGCTTTCAGCGATCCTTTTATTTAACAGATCACGCAGACCAGCTAGCCTTTCTCGCTTCACATTACACAATTATAGTGCTAATATTCCACTTTAACAACCTTTCTATGGCAGTTTAACTGCCATCCTATGGAATCCTGGAATTAAGAGTTTAGGGAAGGTACTTACAACCTCTCAGCCAGGGAACTCCTCTGACCAAATTACAAACCCCAGGAGGATTCCACGGGATGCAGCCATGGCAGCTAATGTGTATTATAGCACTGTAATTGTGCAGTGTGAACGGGCCCAAAACAAGAAACCAGGATTTTTAAATAAGAATGCCCTTCTCTTGTCCCATTTTTTAAAAAAGATATTCCACTATTTTAACTGTTGAGACAAAATAAATAGTTATGGATTATAAGATCTCTCAACACTGTTTAGTCAACCATCAAACAGCTTTTTGAGCAATAAGAAATCTAACAATGCAACAATATTGTGGCTATGGACACTAGTAATTCTAGTAAGCCTACTTAGTTGGATCTGTAAAGGCAGAATTTTTTTTCTTTTTCATTCATTGTAGTTTGGCTGAGGGAGTCAGAACTCTGTTGTGTTTTAAGAGATTAGCATTTACTGTTTAGTTAGTGTTCATTGTTTTAGTTCAGTGTTCCAGTACTGTGTTCTAGTTTTAGTTTTCTTTTTTTTTTTGAACATATATTTCTTTAATTATAATAGTAACTATAACTCCAAATTTCACTGTTTGTTTGTCCATTTGTTTTAAAACTAGTAAATAAATAATCTAAAAATAGAGAAAAACCCATCAGAAAGCAAAACTGAGGCATGGCTGAGGACTCTGGCTTCAGTCATTAATGGAGTGAGCTGGTGAATCCATGTCACATGAAGGCTGTCAGAGGCAAGCATGCAAGCCTGCTGGAACCTCAGAAGCGCAGAATGCACCAAAGCAAGAGCTCCAGCCAGAGAAGGCAGAGGTGCAGGGAGCAAGAAAAAGAGTGGTATAGTCTTCTGACCCACAGAAAAATTATCATGGCATCTTGAATACTGCCATATACACCTTTATTTAAAAACAAGTCAGTTACCTGGTAGCTGGTTATGGAGTGTTAAGTGAGAAAAAGAAAAACATCATGGTCTGCCACAAACATGTGGCATGTGAAAGAACTAGAGAGAATTTACAATCTGCTTTGGTTATTGGTAAATCTGTCCATTCCTGCTGCAAGTTTTTATTACATAAAAAAGAAAGCAGCAGCATGAAGCAGCTCTTCATTAAGTACAAAGCAGCTTCTCAATAAGCATCCTGATCAATACCTACGGGCCATTCTGACACTATTAGGAGTGTCTACAGCTAATTATCAGGTTCCATTTGCCAGTGATCTGCACATGCTTTGTGGATGCTGCCTTCTAAAATCACAATATACATCTGGATGTGACTTTTAACTTTGTGCTTAGTAAGCATCCTGTTGGCAAATGTTTACGCTTGCCTCCTTGTTCCTGACTACAAGGACCTCGCATTTACTTCTAAAACTGAAGCTTGAGATTCTCAGGGACCTAAGAAAGTCTACAAGTCAATCAGGAACTCTCTGGGAGATGCAACCTGCCTCTGCTTAGTGGATTTAAAGATCTCATGAGGAGCTACCATGAAGTGGAGACTTTACTTACTTTCTAACACTAAAGAAGGAGAGGAAGCACCACTGTGAGAGCTTCTCAATGAACCTTCTCACAATCTTGAACCAAATTTGTATGGTAGTAACGACCCCTAGCAATGAGTGAAGGGCACCAGATCACTGGTGAAGAAATTTGCAATAAGAATTGTATCCATGTGTCTAGAGAATCTGGCCAATTAATAAAGGTACAAAGAACACACCTAAGCCTTACCATATATTAAACTCTCCAAGTGAAACAGTGTCTCTAAAGTGACTGCTATCCACCATAAAGTATCAAGAGTGGAGTAGCTTCTCAGTAACTTGGGGTGGGGTTGACTTTTATTTGACCAACTCACCACATTCTCTTCTTGGAATAAATGAGATTATAGAAGGAAAGAAGGGCAAAAAAACACTCATTATTTAAAAATATAGTAAACTTTGTAGTCCATAATTGTCAGAGAAGAGCCCTTTTTACCTCTTCTTTTGGGACTGGATGCAGATTCAGTGAATGTTCACCTCAATATTTTGGCAGCGAAGCATACATACTGAAAATGTTTTGGAAAAACATTTCCCTTCATATGTCATATTGAAATCCCTTCTTACTGAAGTTCCACTAGTATACCGTAACTTCAGTTTCTAGCTCATATATGGAAGAGGACACCTTCCATCTCCTCCTAGTACATGAACATTCGATTGAAACTGAATGCTCATTTTACCAAGGAGTCCATCACACCAGGATGGACTATGAATGCTGCCAGATGGATATGAATCACAAACAAACATGGAAGAGGGAGTAATGGTCCATTGCTCTGTTACCATCTTCCTGGGTGGGAGAGCCATCCTCTTCTTCCATGACGTCATTCCCCTGCCACAAAAGATGACAAGGTGTGAATATAAAAAATAAATGCATTTTCCAAGCACTGAAGAAGGCTGAAATCAATTTACTGGATCTGAGGTCCCTCCTTATTGGAGCATTAGGGGAGCTATCCTTCATGTATTTTCCCTGCAAGAACCTGCCATAACATACAGAGCTGACACATTCAAAAGCATTGCCATGTGGTGCAGGCATTGCTGGCCTGTATTGCTTCAGAATATAGGTGGGGAATTATGTATCTGAATGTTCCTCTGTCATCCAAATGCTTTACATCGTGCATCCTGAAGTTCTGTCTCAAGATTATATTGCGGTCATTTAGGTCAAAATCTGCACTGAGCTCACACACGCTTCCAGCGCTCATCAAGGAGGAGGAAGGTCAATCCAAAGCAGATCTGGCTCAGTCTCGGTTAGGTGAACAATATGTGGATACTCTGAGAAACCCAACAGGATGGTACATTGACTATCAGGAAGCCATGCCTGATGTTGACAATGCTTGAAGTTCAGTCTGACTGTTCCTAGATTTGGAGGCCTTATCATTGCGCTCTTCTGGCTGAGCAAAAGGAAATTAAAGCCTATAGAATACATTCGATATGTCTTAGATTAGCTTAGCTAAGCTGTTCCTTATTGATACAAAAAACTTCCCATATCACATTGCTTTAAAGTACAAACTTTTTTCCTGAGTGATCCTGCATTCACTCTTCCTCCGTGGTATAACCCAGCTAGGATCCTGCTGTCTTTTTGTTTACTGTTCCTCAGAATGATCCTTAGCTACCCTACAGCTCTGAAAAAATACTTTTTGGACTACAACTCCCAGTGGCCACATGGGCTAGAGGATTCTGGGAACTGTAGTCTAAAAAGTAACTTTCCTGACTTCTGACCCACCCAACCTACAATGTATTTTGACTACAGGGTTTTATTTTACCCCTTGGCTTCCACTATGCTTGGGAAGGTCTGTGCCATTTTGACATTTGGGTCCCCAAACCAAGATGTTGAACAGCTAAATAATAGCTATTGACCTTTATATGAGTCACCAGTTCCATTCAAAGCCCAAATCTAAAACCAGCTTTTCAAGACAGGGAGCTTTACCTCTGCATCTCGTTCCTCCGCTGAGATACTGACGAAGTTGGCATCCAGAGATTCAACAGGGGTTGACTAAGAGAAGAGAAGGAGGGGAAAAGCTGGGACTTACTGATGAATTTCCTGTAGGGACAGGTTAAGGTGATATTGCACTCTGCATCAGTGATATCAACACCAACACACAACACATGCCCTAAGGTTTTGCTTGTACAATTTGCTTTTTACATCTCCTCTCAGCAGTAATCAACAGGACTTGATGGCAAGTCTGCCTGGCCAACACCGTCTCAGGTTCTGTCATGGGAAAGCAATGCACATTTGAATACATCAATATGTTACAGCCCATTTCTGCCATTGTGGATGTTGGATACGTCACAAAACTACTGGGTTCCACCCAGTAGACACTGAAGTAGTTTCATTTATATTTTAAAAGTCAAAGAAGGGAGGCAACGAATCAAGAGCCATAAGAAGTTTGATGGCCCTGGTACCTACCTTCCCGGTGGACAATAATGGTTTTCACTGAAAAGGTGAATCATTACCCTCAGTCCCCCAATCCTCCAATTTCTGCCACTTGTATCTTGTCCATCTCACTGGCTTACCATACTTACATCTCCTTCTGAAGGTACCCCACTGGCAGCAGCAGGGGATGCGACCATGCCTCCCTCCTCCTCCTCTTCCTCCTCCTCAGTGCCGGGAGCTACATAGGAGCCTGACATGGAAGACATGGTGTCAGTGCTGATCTCAGAGTGCTGGCTTTGGGAGGAGGCCATGGACATGACTGACTGTGCCAGACTGCTGCTAACGGGATCTAAGGAAAGAGGGGAAGGTGCAGGCAAGAGACGGTCAGGCAGACTAGTCATCATCAAGAGACAAACTGGCTTAGTTGTTGCTGGTTATGTTTTCCTTTGGTTCCATACGGCTGGGAAGGTAGGACAAAAGTTTTAAGGGCTTCTGGGGCCCAAATCAAGCCTTTGGTCCTGAACAAGTGAATTCTTCATTCTGTTATGCTTTGAATTTGGCCATTATGCTACTTGTATTGTTTCCCAACTTTCAGCAACAGCATGACCTACTGCTAATTAATTAACACATTTTCCAGGAAAACAGGAAACCAAGGCAGCACATCTGCAAAACCACTTTTGGAACCAAGATACACACCGGACATGCATCAGTCCCATCTGTGAAGCCTATACTTTGCCTGTGTTCAGCCTATGTAGTCCTACTCCTAAGTCAAGGAGTTCAGAAAGGTGGTTAGGAACAGGAGTATGGAATTGACGTAAACCCCAAATATGTCTGATTATGAGTCTTATAGTGACGGGTCCCAAGAATCAAGGCAAATAATCTTTCCTGTTGTACCTTCTGGGGAAGAGATGGTAGAAGAGAGAGGTGTCCCTGTACAGGATGATTGGTCTATTGCTCCTGAAGAGGATAAGGTGAGGTTTTCACTCTCTGGTGTCACACCACATTCCTGAAGAACATGAGAAAAGTTATTTTCAAGGCAGTAACTAAAGTCAGCCATATTTGCAGGTTTAACTTCCAGGGATTGATTATTTGTACGTTTCTCCAACCCCTGTCCCTCCCATCTCAAGTGCTTCTTTTCTGGGGGAACCATCCCTCTTGACAGTTCTGATCAGGCTGTGCAGCCTTTTAAAAACCCACCTCTGGTCCTCCTCCTCCTCCTCCTCCTCCACCAGCCACAGCCTGGCCAGCTAAGGACGGATTGCAGCCTGATTTCTCAGCACCACAAACCCTCTCCTGATGTTCCCCCTACACTCAAGGAAGGAAGTGGGTGAGAGAAAAATATAGAGCCACCATGCCAACCAACCCCACATCCCTCTCCTTTCCCTGACCCGGTTTGGACCCTGGGTACCCACTCTCCCCACCATGCTTTATCTTGTTTCCCACAAGCGCACGTACATACACATTTTGATATTTTCAATTTTTCTACTTTTTCTACTTTTGTGCACCACTAATCCTAGCAAATGCGGAGAGATGATTGTAATGCCATTAAAGCTCTCCGAAACTTGGCTCTGAGATATTCTGGGGAAACATCATTTTTCAAAGGCAATCCGAGGGCTCTTAAAGTTGGCCCTATCCAATGCAATGGTGTGACTTAGTTCTGTAAGACTGGACAAAGCCAATCTGGAGAGCCAATCTGCAGGATTCCAGCAGCCAAAGTGATGTCAGCTATCCAAGCCTCCAAGATTCTTAGCTCAACCTCGCCTGGGCCAGCAAAGCAACTGTCAACTGGTGAAGCAACCAAGAATTCACTTCTCCTCTGAGTCCCAATTTGAGATAAAATAAGGATATAAGTAAGGATATAAGCTGTGTGTCATTCCTACACACATATACACACATACACACACACACACACATTCACAAGCCTCTGAAGCTCTTTTCCAAGCCTGACTTGAAAGAAGTTTGCCAGCATCTCTACCAGGCATGGGTAGCTAACCAAGACCATTACGTTCCAATCCTAGGAACTCTGAAAGCAAGTTGGAGAATTCACCCCTCCTAATACGTTCTAGACAACTAATTTGTAGGGAAGAAAAGTCAAGCAGCAGTTTTTGAACAAAGATGTTTCAAACAATCACCTCTTCTTGAGGATGAGGAGACTTCCTCCTATTAATTCTGATTTCAGATTCACTGCAGGCCTTCTCATCTTCTTCTTCATGTAGTACCGAGGAATTCTGGGATATTGACCTGGAGAAGGACAAAACAACCTGATGGTGACCTCATTCTAGCAGAAAGAAAAGGGGGGGATTAAAAGGCTACAAAGAGCCATGAGCCATCAAAGACAACCTAAGCATCCATTTGCAACTAGTTAGATTAGGGGTGAATACTATACAGTTTGTGAACCAGCAAAGCGGGGGATACAGTCCCTTAGTGAGTGTGGTGGGTGTCAATATGGCTCTCCCCCCAACTCATGGATGTTGCCCATTCCTGAGTCAAATACATCAGAAAGACAGTTACAAGAAGGACAGAGCACATAAGAGACACCAGTCTTAGCAGTCTGCAAGAGAGCCACTGCAGTGCAAGACGAGGGATCCCACAGGCCACTTACTTAGATAGGCTCTTCTTCAGCTTGAGTCCTTGGCTGCCACAATCTGACAACCGTTCAAGGGGAGACAGAGTCCGGATGGGAGGCAGATGGCTGTCGCTCCCATAGGACGGCAGAATCCCTGACACATGGCTGTCTCCAAGCACATGGAGTGGAAGGGCTGCTGGAGATGGAGCGAGAGGCCCGTTAAGGGCTTCCAGGAGGGAGACCACCTCATAGCCAGGAGGGATGTTCTCTGAAGACTAAGAGGAACCAGAAACAGGTATGAGAAGGACACTTCCCACAGCATCAAGGAGAGCTTTTAGAAAGAAGAACTCAGGACAAAAACAGAACGCCCCAGCCACTCTAAAAGCATCCTGACTTGTTTGAAAAGGAGAAAGAGAGAGACTGATGTCTCTGAGGGAAGTGATGCTTATTTCACATAAAATTCATTTTATTTTGGACCAGATTGTTTCGATTTCTTGGCTGGGATTGTTTTATATGGGGGGAAAAGGAGGTTGAAGATGAATTACAGTAAAAGGGCATACAAGCATCACTGAGTGCTAGAGCCACGTAGGGCATGAAAGCACAATCTTACAAACATAGAGAGAAAGAGAGAAATGGGAGGGGCTGTGACGGGGAATAATTTCAAACTATGGTTGTCAGATGTTGATACTGTAAGGGATATCCCTTATTTGAAGGACAGAAAGCTTGTCCTATATGAGCATTCAATGAGATGCCAAAAATCCCTATTTTGGACATACTGCTCAAACACAGCCCACAAACTACCCACAAATTGCTACTGTTCTGTGTGTGCGTGTGTGTGTGCACTGTTGTGAGGGCAGCTTGTGCTTGCCTGCTCCAGGCCTAGCACTATTCCCCCACTTGTGATGCCTGTTGGTCTCTCATCATTACATTTCTAGGGATTTAGATGACCTCCAGGATTTGAGATCTCTTAAGAGGCTAGAATTTTTCCAAAAGGCCCTCTTCTGACTAGCTGTGAGGCAGTCCTGTCTCAGGTATCCCAGAGATTACCATTCCCTATTGCTATTTTGAAAACCTGGCAAGACACAACCTGCAATTATTCAGATAAACCTCCACAGCCATGAGGTTACAATGCACACTGCTGTGCCAAATATGACCAATCAGTTAATTCATGCTGTAAATGAAGCACAGTATTTGTCCAGGTAGTATCTTGTCTGCCTGCATATGCAGGGGATTTGCATATTTTATTATTTCTGCAAGGGAGAGGGGAATCAATGCACACAAAAAGCTATCATATCGGCGGAAAGATTATGCTCAAATTCTTCTCTCTGGCATCTAGCTTTCTAAGCTCAAAACTGTTTAAGACTAAATCTGTAAATGTGGACACACATTTAATAATGTTATGCTTCCTGTGCAGGCTGATAGAGTGCTAGCCAAAGAATGTTTTCAGTTCTTTGTGTGAAGTAAACTTGTGATACCTAGGAAATCCGAGTTCTACACTGGATTGATACAAGATCTGCAATAAATTCTCAGGATGCAGAAGATCTGCAAAAGATAGTCATCGCAGTCTAGGAGGGTAACTGTGGGTCTGATGAGGCTTCTGTTGGGCACAAGCTACCCAAGCCAGCATATGTAGGGGTGAAGAAAGATGTGGTCCAACACTGGAGGCCCCCAGAGTCCCCATTCATGATCTAGAGCCACAAAGGCCTCCACTGCCCAGAAGTTTTCCAGATCTGCAGTTCCTCTGTGCTCACGCACGGGTTCTGGCTCGCACAGCCTTTATCTACTAGGTTTCAGCTGAGGCCTCCTAGCATAATCCCACAGTCATTTGAAAGAAAAATAGTGAAATGCTCTTTATTTCTTTATTATGTATTTATGTGAAGCATTTGTGTATCACCTCTAAGTTCATGAGGGCCCTGAGGCAATTTCTTTTCATCTGAGTATGTGTTTGTGGCTGTATACACAGACACAGGAACATTTTTTTAAAAAAATAAGATATATATTGTCTGTAAATTTTTAAAATAAAATACAGTGTTTGTTCTCAAAAATGTATTGAAGTATTACAACACATTTTATGTATGCGCCATATTTGTAGATGTACATGTCTTACTTGCCAGGAATTGTGAAAGAAATTTCATTTTTAAAAAACAGTACTACGTAGACCCTTTTTCACTCTAATAAAATTTGTTCAAGTAAGATGGCATGTTCATTCAATTTATTTTTCCTCTGTGCAATGTAAGATATCAAAATCAGTCTTCCTTCTTTGCCACACTGAACATATTTGTGAAAATACAGTGAAGATACACTGAATATACACTGAATGTGGGCAACTGGCACTGCAGACTACATGCTCAATTGATATTTACAAACAACACAGTCCTTCCTTAACACATGGCCAATACAGAAAACCTCTTTGTGGCATAACATGTGATTTGCCTTTGGCATGCTTTAAGAATCTGCCAGTGTGTTTTTACAAACCCTGGACTTCCTGCTCCTGACTGTGTGATTTGATCAACTAACAACTGCCAACCACACTTCTTGCGTTCTCCAATTTGCATAACTGGCCCATAACATCATCCATGCAACTGTGCAACAGAGAAACTTTTGAAGCCTCGCAGTTAAAAGAAAGTCTCTCTCTGTGCTCAATGTTTTTGCAACAGAGCAGCCTGCAGCTCAGAAAAACAGCTCTACAAAGATGGGGTGTGCAAATATCTGTGTGTGTGTGTGTGTGTGTGTGTGTGTGTGTGTGGGGATATCTGAACTGTTGGTTTGTCCATACTAACCGAGTGCTCCTCTGAGTCTGACGTCTGGGAGGAGATGATGGGGTTGAAGCTGGTTGGGGAAAGGGGTCCAAGCTTTTTTCTCATGGCTCTGATCTGTAGCAAGGCCCGGAATGCTGCAGAGGAAGGGATGGGTGCAGAAAAAAGGGTAAAAAACATCCGAAGTCAAAAATACTAAAAAAGACAGATGGTCCTCCTGAAGGTTTCTTCTGACCAACATACTGTGCTATAGCCGGCCATGACCACAGTCACCAAATCCAACACACACAAAGAAGCAATACTGAGCAAGGACTGGCAACACTAAGCTATGACCAAGTGGGGCTGTTTCAATCTTATACATAGAATATGTGTAAAGTTCATTTTCCTACATGAAAACATAGAGACAGATCAGCTACTTGTTTTCCAGAGAGGGAAGACTACCTGCCTTGGCCCAACACCTAGAGGTAAGAGCGTATGGGGGAACTTACGCAGCCTGCAGATGGGGCAGTTGTTGGCTTGGTAGCGCAAGGTATCAGCACAGGTGTTGCAGAGGCAAAGATGGCGGCAAGGTAAGATCAAGGTATCCCGTACATCTGAGAGGCAGACTACACACTCTGCACTGTTGTCACTCACCTCATCCTCTGCCACCTGAGTGGGAGAGGAAAGCAAAAAACAGTCTTGTTTGGGACCGTGGCTGGGTGGGGAGGGAGATCCATAATGAGTATAAGTGGGAGTGCTGTTTAAGACTGGTTTGCATAACATTCATGGGGGAAAACAGTAAAATGTGAAGAGTAACAAGTTTGACGTGAAAAGATGTTCCATCATTCCATTATGTGGAATGACACAGCTTCTTAAATCTGTTTCTGTGGCTCTCCAGAATCACTCTGCCTCCACACACACACACACACACACACAGTTCTTTTTCAACAAAAATGGTCAATCACGCCCCCTCAAAACCTCTGGGATGTACACTGAGCCATTTTGCCCCATTTTTAGGGGTGGCAGTCTATTCTAGGCTCATGCTACACAGTCAACTCCACTTCTGTGGAGCTAAATTGGGTGAAGCAAGCATGAGAAAGGGACAAAAATAACCAATCACACCCTTTTAGAGGCTGCTATTAGCCATTTTGGGCTGAAAATCTTTGCAGAGATTTTGGGAGACAGAGAGAGGGGGAAAATGGGAGCTTAGTCCCTGAAGTTGCCAATTGCTCATTTATTCTTTCACGTATAGACAAACAGAGAGAGATGAACAGTTGTGTGTGTGTGTGTTTATATCTTACAGTGCAGGATATAAAAGTGTGTGTTTGGGCATACACATGCACCCATTATATATATCTATAGATTTTAACATTTCTACCTCAGCACATTTACATAAAAAAAAATCAAACCCTGGTGAGCCCATTTGTATGCAATGTGCAAACCGCCTTGCTTTTTCAGCTCAAGTCCTCACCTTGGAATCCTGTGTGTTATATTTGTTTTCTATGCCATAAATTTCCTGAAGCAGGTAGCTCACTCCATCTACCTAGAATGGGAGAAGGAAGAACAGCTTCACAAAATTCATAGGAGAAAGCAGGAACTGAAAACGTGAATACAATTTCAGAAAAGATCTTGGCTCACATCCCAGTGATGGGAGGAGGCAAAGAGGTTGGACCAAAAATACTAGTACACTTTAGTTGAAACAGCTTGAGACTTTAATTCTTGAGACTGTGCCCCTCCCTGTATGTGCCTGCCTGAGGACTAAAGCCTGCTAGGGGGAGTTCTCCTCTGTGTCCCAACAGTGGAGTCAATACATTGTGTTGGGACATGAGAGAGGGCCTTCTCAATCATGACACCCAATTGTGGAATGCCTTCCCCTTGGAGGCCTGATTGGCACTTCATCCATTTCATTTAGGTTCATTTCATTTTGTGAAAACTTGGATCTTCATCAAGGCTTCTGGGCCTCATTAAGTTACCCCAAATATTTTTTAAAAACTTTTTAATCTTTTAAATCTGTTTTAAACTCATTATTATGTTTAATGTTTTCAGCTTACTTAAATTACTTTTATTATTTTAAACTGCTTAATCTACTGTTTTAATGTTATCTATAACCCTCCCTGAGATCTATTTGATATGGGTGGGGATGAATGAATGAATGAATAAATGCAAATATACAGACATAAAATTCCTATTTCCAATGACTATTTTTTCTCTCTCCTTTTCTTTTTCCTTTACCAAAACGGTTTACATGCTGTCAAACTGGCAATGCTCTCAGGACAGATTACAAATATAGAAACAAGGAAAGTCAACAGAACCAATAAACACTGCAATAAAAACAAGTAAATCAGCCAAAATGGAATCAATATGTTTTTTAAAAGTTGTAAAATATCAGAATAAGAGCCAACATGAACAGCAATAAAATCAAGGAATGAATTACGCCTGAACTAATTGTTAGGAAAGGTATCTCAATTGTTTTAGAATTGTTGGTGGAAGGGTCAGAAAAATCACCAAATGGTGATATTGTGGGCAAGGGGGCACGGCCAGACTGAAACCAGAAGAGAGTCTGATTCAGACAAAGGATCTAAGGATCCCCACCTAATTCAAAAGGTCTCTGTAAGAGATATTATTTGAAGATAAGGACCCAACTGTATGTCTCTCATGCCTGGTCATTACATCTCTCCTCTCCAACTGTCTCCACACTGGAGGTCTTCTCAGTGGTTCTAAACACCCTCCCTGCTTCATCTGACAGGTAACAGCGGACACATTTGTACTAAGAAAAAGCAGCTGCTACCAAATGTGAATCACACCTATCTCATTGTAGCAATTTTACTTATATTCTGCAGTTTCCCCAAAACTAGGGCTCAAGGCAGCTTACAAATGAGAATACAATTAAAACATAAAAGATCAACATTAAAATGAAATTAAACTGTTGACAACACTAAAAACAATTTAAAATGTAAATTTTAAAATGATGTTTTAAAAAGTTTTAAAACAGTACACAGTATCTTCTTAAAGTCCTTTCATGGAAGACCTTCACTGCTGAAAAACTAGTCAGAATAAAAAAGCCTTTGTCTAGGGGTGGAAAGACAGCAAGGAGGGGACCCCAGGAAGGGAATTCCAGAGGACCCACCAAGAAGGCCCTCTCTCCACTCCTTCTGGTTGTGCCTGTGCAGCTTGTGGGACTGAGAAAAGAGCTTCTCCTAGGCTCTCAAGACCCAGGCAAGCTCATATGGAGTCTATCAGATAGGCAGGATCTAAGCCACATAGGGCTTTACAGATGATACCTAGCACTTAACTGTTCCCAGAAGCAGACTGGCAGCCAGTGGAATTATTACAGCGAGGGAGCTGTATGCTCCCAGTAACACTCTTAACCACCTTTACTTTACAATTTTCACCTAAGTGGAGGCAGCGGGTGAGGTGGGGTGGGTGACAAATGGAAATAAGAAGTAGCTGAGAAGGGCAGGTTAGCAATGTGGATGAAAATAGTCAGAAACCACACACTTACCACTTGCTTCTGTTTGAGGGGCTTCACACAAAAGCTGCCATCAGCATGCTGAGAGAAAGACACAAATGATGAGACAGAAACTTTGGCATCATTCTCTGTCAAGAGGCTTTATAGAATACACTGGTGATGAAGCAGAATTCACTCACTGAACAGCATCTGTTTAAAAAGACATGTATGCCGCATAACAGAATAACAAAAAAAGGAACATATTCTATTTAAGTTGTGCCCCTACTTCAAAAATCCAAGTATCATTTCCACTTATCTCCATCCCTTTTTTTCACTCCTAGCATCATTCTTCAATGCTCTAGCTCTCACCAAAGATCATTTTGTTCAAAAGTTCAAAGCATCCTCTAATTCATTTAATTTATTTCACTGTGTGGTTTTATATTTCTACATTTGCTGAACCACAAATAGAGGCCTGGGGGACACATACACATTAATTAACTGAATGCAGACATTTGGGATTGTCATGAGCTAGGAGGAGTTGTTTCCATCTAGGCTCTAACAGTATGTTTTCCGATTAGGTGGCACAGTGGCCTAAATACCGTCTGACCTTGGAAGCTATGCAGGGTCAGTCCTGGTTAGTACCTGGATCAGATACTGCCAATGAATACAAAGTGTTGTAGGCTACATTTCAGAGGAAGAGACTGGTAAAACCACCTCTGAGTTGTTACTGCCCTGGTTAGCCTCAGCTTGGGGGATATAAAAAGATATCTTTTGATATCAATAATTCGGCTTCACATACCCATTCCCCTCCACGTGCTTGCGAGGCCCCCGGACAAGCACGCACACAGGCTCGGCCGATAATCGCCGTAATATTACAACACAATACAGGCAGGCCAGAAATAGCCGACTCACAGCTTTAGGAGACCTCAAAGGCAAGTACTCAATTATGTATGCACGCAACTTTCAAAAGATCCTATGCCCCGAGCTGGCAGCTTGATGATCTGACTATACAACGTCCAAGCACTCTGTGTTTGCATACTGGCTATTCTACTGACAATTTGGTGATAATTCAATCATTCAAATTATGACCTTTCGGAGGCTTTGTCTCCAGCCCCAAATCCATTGTTTTCCCCGAGTCCGACCTAGCCTGCGGTCACAATTCTTCTTATAAAAACCCCTGATTTTGAGCGCTTCTTTGGATCGCTCTTGGCTTCCATCCCGCCTTGCTGTCGTTTTGTCCAAGTGAGCCTTCCCCTCAGCTCCACGTGCTGAGATCCACGCTCCCCAGCTTCTCCGTTTCCTACTGGGCTTCAGGACAGATGTAGTATTACCCAAACCAACAACTCCTCTAAAAATCCCTCTATGCCACTCCAATCTTTATTTCTATAGTTTCTCTGTGTGTTTGTGTTGCATACACTGATTGATTGTATTTTTAATAAAATTCTCATTTGTTATTTAACTCCGGTTTGCTTCTTGACCCGGCCTGACCCCATAGACACTGGGTTCAAGATCTTGCTACATTACCCTGCCTCTCGCAGCGCTAACTTGTGCTCTTGACTAATTTCCCCAACTTGTATAATTTTGATAGCAATCTGGTGTCCCTCCCAGGACCCCCAGAAAACAGGGTAACAGAGTATCCCTTGGCTAAGAAACCCTATGAAATTCATGCGGTTGCCTTAAGTCAACAGGCAACTTGAAGGCACATACACACACACCACAATAAGAGACAAGTAACACCTCCTGACATTTTCCAGTGTCAGAAAAATCTTCAGGAGCCCAGTATTGGGCTTCTGATCAGGACTACCTCTGACTCTGCAAGTGCTCCACTGGATAGGCAAGGAGCTCTGTCCCTTCCACCTTTCCACCAAAAAGGATCATATTGTTCATGTGAGATGGAATTTTGTGGACCTCTCTAAGCATCCTTTGTGGTCCTGGAATCATCTTCCTGGATGGGGGTGAGTTGTGACTGAAGACAGCCATGGATCTGTTGATATACCACCAGTTCCTACGGTGAAAACCCCTGCAATGGGGCATCCTCAGCCATAACCATTGACAATGAGGCAGAAGAGACAGAGCTACCAGGATCAAAATGCCGGGACTTTTTGACCAGCAAGGAGGATGAGATATCCATGACTTAATGCAAAATATTTTTGGGTGGCCTTGTTGTGGCCAGACAACCGAGAAGCATTAGATTTACAAAACTGAGGACAACTCAAATTAGTTTGTCAGTATGGATCCACACACCTGCCTACATATCTGGGTGTTGCTATGAGGACTGTCAGGGTGAACACCACTGCTTCACAATTTACCACTCTAACACTGACCCTTGGAAATTCACCCTGACTGGTCTTACCTGTCAGGTCTCCAAGCAGCTCCTTCCTAGTGCTGTTACCATACACCACTCTTAGACTGAATTCTTTGTGCACATTCAGGAGGTGTGACCCATGGGTCTTGCACATAAAAACTATCTTGGACAAGAAATCAGCAGGAGGACAACACTCACCTTCTCAAATGTTGCCAGGAGTACATGGCAGTGGCCCATATGTTCTGCAAGACATGAAAACAAGCAAGTATGAGCGTGGGCAAGAATCACTTTCCCTGTAGGTGCCTGATTCCTCAATAGGGGTAGGTTTTGTTGGAAGCAAAGAGGCATACACTTGTGTAAAGTGCTTAGTGAGAGGGAATTCTAGACAGCATGCCTGCCATTTTGTTTCACCTCTCTGTTTCGTTCTTTGATCTATATCCTCAAGCCTTTTTGCTTCCTTCCTACCTGCAAAGGTCACTTTCCCCTTCTGCCAGAAGTTAGTTAGCCTTTTGTCTCCCTTTGTCTGGGAAGGGAGTGCCCATGAGGCTCCTGCCTCAGGAGGGCTCACATCCATACATGACAGCCAGCCTTAGGGGCTCTTCTTCTGAAAATTGAGGTAGTCTTCTTTTGTCTATCCCCCTTCCTATCCCAAGATGGATTTCATGAAACAATGAATGTAAGTTTTCCTTTTTTTTAAACTTTACAAGAGCACCCTGAGTATTCTCTCCTGTTTTCTGTTACAAGCTCATTTCGCACTGGCTGTTCTACATTCTGCTTGATAAAGATACCAAATATCCCTACAGGTTATTGGCCTCCAATATTGTGCTAGTGCATTTTTTCCCCTGAGCTTATAAAAACAAGAGATTTTTAAGTGAGCAGAGATGGCTCAAGACAGCACTAATGGGTGTGTTTTAAGCCCCAGACTACAACCAGACAACTTCCATGCATGGCTTTACACAATCAAGACTCAGATGTGAGTGGAAGGAATTTTGGATGCCTTGAAAACTGAAAGGTCAGTCCAGGATGAAGCAGTCATCTCCAGATACGATGACAGTAACTGTAAGGCAAAGGAGCTTATAATTCAGTGCTTGTTCAGCCTATGTTCAACTTACACATGTGAAAAATGAAGTGTCTGCTAAGAATATGATTCATTTGTTGAAAGATCTATATGGACAGACAGATATCCAAGATCAAATTGAGTTGTACAGAGAACTAAATCTCTCTAGATAGCAGTTGGTGATGATCCAATGAAACATATGAAAAGAATCCTCTGTTTATGAGACAAATTATCTATAGCAGGGGGGAAGGTAGATAATCAGCAAATGGTTGGAGTTTTGTCAAAGGAATTTTCTCCCTTTATTTCTGGGATTAATGCAATGAAACAAACCCTATTCAAAGATATAATGGTCAGATTGAACAATTGATGTTACACGAGTAAAGAGCATCTGCTTCTTCTCAGAGTGCTGCCTCACACACTAGCTCAAATTATACTGCCAGAGGAGAATAAAGAAATAGGAGATTTGCATGTGAACCACTTACTTCCAAGAAGTGGTGGACTTGAATGTTATACCTGTGGTGAGAAAGGACATTTTTAAAGAGTCTGCTTAGCCAATAAGAGACCATTAAAATCAGCTAATGGTAGCTGTCACTGTAACCAAAGATTGTTTACAAACAGCCCAAAGAAGGAACAGGAGGAAAATGATTCAACTCACTTTAAGTAAAAGGGCTCTTGCAACCTTTAAAAAATTATAGCAATCTAAAATAAGCCTAGTATTGAGACCTTCATTACTGACTCAAAGGCAACAAAGCATATGGTCTCGAGAACAGACTTCTTCAATGATCTGAATTCACTGAAGCTGGAAATGTATGCATGGCAAATGGACACGTTGTGGCTATAAAGGGCCAAAGAGATTGTATCTTACACCGTAATTCAGAGTGTGGCAATATCCCAATTAAAACCACAGACATCTTCTATGATATCTTCTTAGATGAAAATGTTCTAAGTATTTTTATTTTAACAGTCAAGGGCTTTGATGCACATTTCAGTGGCAACTTGTGCACAGTAACCCAAGACAGAGAATAATACGCCAGAGCATTTAAGAAAGAAAGTGACTTTAAACTGGACTGTACCAGAGAATAAGCAAATGTGGCAAAATACTGTACAAATACAAATTGTCTTGAGTTATGGCACAGAAATCTTGAACAGCATGACATAAATGCCATGCTAGATCTGGAAAGAAATGATTTGACCAAAGGCATAAAGATAAAAGTACGCAAATGTGTAAACTGCATAAAGAAGAGTGAAAAGAAATCAAAGCAACCATTAGAACTAGTCCATGGTGACTTGTGTGGACCAATTCAGTCTTTATCTAAAGCAGGGAATCATTATTTACTAACTTTTATAGATGCTTATTCCAGATGTGACATATATGCCCAAGGAGAAAATTCAGACTTTGCAGCTATTGAAGGAATATATTGAAATGGCTAGTTTGGTAGAAAGCCTCAAGCTTTTCAGACTGACAATGATGGTAAGACCATATTGCATCACATTGAAACCTACATGAAATAGCAGGGCATTGTACGTATAGGCATACAACTCCTTTCACTCCTGAAGAAAATGAAGTTGCAGAGAGAAAGAACTGATCACTAATGAGATGGTGAGATGCATGTTGATGAACTCTAAACTGCCCAATCAATACTGAGGAGAGGCTGTGATGACAGCTACATGCACACAGAATAGACTGCCAGCCAAAGCAACCAATAAAACTCTATACGAACTTTGGCACAACAGAGTATGGACCATATCGGAATGTTTGGATCTAATGCTTATGCTCATGTGCCAAAGGAGAAAAGGTCCAAACTAGATGACAGAGCTGAAGAAGACATAGCAGTAGGGTATGTAAGCCAGGATGTAAAGGGTTCAGAATTCTGAATCCAAAGCCAGGAAGAATCACAGTGAGAAGTGTTATGTACTTTGATGAGACTGAGATGTGAACCATGCAGACACTGACTTTACAACAGAGGAAGCTCGCAACGGAACAGCTTAATGGCATATTGGCCTAACTGCAGAGAAGAGGTTCACCTGCCTCAAAGACCTGTCAAAAATGAAGAAATAGAAGTGAATACATAAGCCAAAAGGGCTGCAGAGTGAGCAGAAGGAGATTCGGCACTGGAAGTCACCGCAGAAGCAGACAGAGCTCTGGGACCAGAACTCAGACACTCATCTCAATTAAACAAAGGAATGCCACGTCCTCACCTGTCCAGCCTTACAAAGACAGTGACACCGTATGAACTTGGGAAGAAATTGAAAGACTGTCTGCAGCAGAAGCAAGTAAGTGAAGAAAAGCTGCAAAAGAGGAAATAGGTTCTCTTCACAAAAATCAAACCCTGGACATTTAAAGAATTGTCAATATGTAAGAAGGCTATAGGATGCAAATGAATCTTCAAAGTCGAATGATGTGCAGAAAGAGAGATCCAGAGATAACAAAGCCGGCTTAGTAGCCAAGGGCTATTCACAGAAATATGATGAGGACTATGATGAAACTTTTGTCCCTGTAGTGGAGGATACCACTATAGAGACACTCTTAAGTGTGGCATTATCCATAACAATTCACATTTAACATTTAGATGTCAAGACAGCCTTCTTACATGGGAAAATCATATAAGAACAGCCTCCTGGACATGAAAAATCAGGAAAGAAGCTACTTGCTTGCAAATTTCAGAAAAGTATTTATGGTCTAAAACAAGCTACAAGATCTTGGAATGAGGAATGAAGCAAGATGCTAATCAAAGAAGGCTTTACACTAGACAAAGCTGATCCCTGCATCTACACATTATACAAAAATGATGAATGAACTTACATACTGACTTATGCTGATGATTTGATTTAGGCTTATCAAGATGAAGCTGACTATGAAGAAATTATAAGCCCTCTAAATAAAGAAAGTAAAGTGAAAAGTCTAGGTGACATCACTTAGTAGGTAAGTATACAAACAGAAAGAGAGGAAGATGGAATCTACCTCCTCAGTCAAAAATAAAATAATCACAAGCTTTTAGATCACCTATGACTCAAGAAGCCCAACCCAGTGGCTGCATCTATGGGAAGCGATTACCTGAAAAAAGAGGAACACTGTGAGCTTTTACCAAATAATAATCAATACAGAAGTGCTATAGGAAAGCTGTTATACCTAGCTGCCACCACAAGACCAGATATTGCGTAAGTAGCTACAATTCTTCATAAAAAAAGCCAACTCACCAAATAAAAGAGACTAGAATGCAGTGAGAAGAGTGGGCAGATATTAAAGGGTATTGCACATTTAAAGTTAAAGCTACAAGCCACCAGTAGTCTCAGACCAGTAGCTTACACAGAGCCAGAATGGGATGCAGACCTTACAGATCACAATTCTACCAGTGGGAACCTGTTGTTCTATGGAGGTGGAACAGTAAGCTGGAGAAGCAAGAAACAAGATGCTATAGCGCTCCTTTCTACTGAAGCACGATATGCATCAACTGCTCAAGCATGCAAGGAGCTGACATGGCTATGCCAACTGCTAGAGGAACTTGGAAGAGCTGAACAGAAGAGCTCTACAGAAGTTCTTCAAGGCAACAAAAGCTGTTTATCTCCTTTCCTATCACAAGATGAATTTCATGAAACAGTAAATGTACATTTCCCACTTTTACCTTACAAGAGCACCCTGAGAATTTTCTCCTATTTTCTATCACAAGCTCATATTGCACTCTGTTTGATATAGATTCTGAATTTTCTGAATATTTCAGTTTTTAGAGCTGACAAAGATTAAAGTCAGGTTAATTTAATGTGCACAAATAGTTTGATACAGTTAGCTTTCAGTTTACTTGTTTGTTAATGTTACTCAAGAGGGCTTCAGATGTATACTTGGATTTGTGGCTTTCTCATCAGAAGGCATTTTGTCAAAAGTACTGTGACAGCTTGGAATAAAACCCACTTGGGTAATCAAGGTCAAAACAAGTTTAAATCATTCCTTACCATCTCCCTCATCTACCACTGCAAGAACCACCATGGGATAGACTTCACGGTCCAAGTCAAAGCCCAGCTGTAAAGACCAAGAAGGAAGAAAGCGACGCCAGTATTAAAGTGAAACGTGCTTAACCAGTTGGAAATATTACTATGATTCATATGTACTAAGCAACCACAGCTGAAAACTCAAGAACACAGAGTTTGCTATTTTGAAACTGCACCATTCTCATAGAAATTGGTTTTTAGAGAAAACTGTCTGGGGACAATGCTTGCTGACCTGTAATGTCAATTTTTAGAACAGATGATTTTTGAGGAGCCAGTGGGGTACAGTGATTACAGTCCTTACCAGGAATGGGGGGTGTGTGTGTCAAGGTTCTGGCACTCCCTGAAATTCACTGGAGTGTCTTTTGCCAGTCATTCTCTGCCCAGCCACCTAGGTTTGTTAGGAGGATAAAACTGGGGCAGGAGGGAGCCAGGTACACTGCCTTGAGCTCATGGAGCAGGACATAAATTTTATTAATAACAGTTTCTTCCAACCAGCTGAACAGACAGAGAATAAACACGAAACACAGTCTTGGGGTCTCTCTTGCACTGTTAATTTACTTGTGTGAAAGTTCCCAAGATGAGAGAGAAATGCAGAGCACAGACATTTTAAAAACTGGACATGTGACTTAACCATAATTCCTTCAAGGTTTAATCTTCTCCACTCCCTTTATAGAAACAAAGCTTTCCCTCACCCACTCTTTTTTTTTTTTGTCCCTATCTTGTCTGGCCCAAGTGGTCTTGCAAAAACCAGAGCATGCACACAAGCACTTCCAAAAGTAGCATTAAACACGATCATCTCAGTCCTTTGTTCTGCAGAACACCTAAAGGTACTAAGTGCTACAACAGAAATGAAAAAGAAATAGGTAAAGGTGTGTAACTTCCCTCAATACTGTAAAGCATTCTATTTGGAAGAAAAATTGTGCAGAACTTCCCAACTCCTAAGTATTAACAGTCTGATGGTTTACTAAGGAGTCCCTGTATATCTGCTTCCTTCCTGAGATGACTCCATGAAGTCCACCGTTTCATTTCCCAACCTGCTTAAGCCTTACCTCTTCTTCAGTCCATTCTGAGGGGTCAACAGTATGGGATGGGAGGCAGAACTGCTGGCACACTCCTCTCTTGTAGTGGACAGTCTCAGACTGTAAACTGTTGTCTTTGGGGATGTAACTATCAGAGAAAAGAGGACACAGCGTAAGCAAGCATGGCATGTCTGTGTGTTATTCTTGCATCCTGGCACATAGCACTCCAGGTTGTAGCACAGATTGGCCCCCAAAACTCAGAGGGTCTTCCCCACAATCACCTTTTATTGGGTAATAAGGACTTCCTTGTCCTTGAAGACTCTTTTTCCTGATGAACAGGTAATGCTTCTATCTTGTCATTTTAGAAAAAAAAAATCAGTTCTGTCTGCTTCTGCTGAATTTTGTTGATATTGTCATTTTATGGTATATTGATTGAGTTCTTTTAATTATTGTAAGCATCTTAATGACAGCCAGCATGGCGTAATGGTTAGAGTGTGGGACTATGACCCTGGAGACCAGGGTTCGATTCCCTGCTCAGCTATGGAAACCCACCAGGTGACCTTGGGCACATCACACTCTCAGCCCTAGAAAACCCCATAATAGGTTCACCTTACGGTTGCCATAGGTCAGAAATGACTTGAAGACACACAACAACAAACATCTAAGCAATTCATAAGCCTTGGAAACATGGGGTAGAAATTCTTAACAATTTTTTTAAAAAACTCAACAAGAAAGGAGATTTCCCTCCATGCAGGACATCAGTTTTACTTCAAGCAAGCAAGCTAACTTCAGGCTTGCTTTATTATTATTTTTTTCAAAAAAGCCTCCTCCAGATTATTAAGGCTATCAAACCTCCAATCTAGATTCTTCTCCAGTATTCGCAGGGCCTGTTTTCAGGACATGCCACCCTGCAGCAGACCAGTGCTCACCTCTAGACCTATTGATCCCTTGCAAAGCACTCACAAGCCGCCTGATGGCACTCTGCTGTGATAGACCAAAAGCCACATCACAGTGAATTCTCTGCATCTTGTCAAAAGCCAGTCTGGACTGGATTCTGCTTTTGTCAGAGACTGAACAAGATTCTGCGAATCAATACTCCAAATTGCTACTGCTACCCTTGAAGCCATCTTCTTGAGTCTGAGAGGCCATCAACCTGTCTCTGGCTGATTCCTTTGCTGTGTACACACAGCACACTCAGCTCCCAGAAGTCCCACCCTACTTAGTACAGCCAGTTTGGTCAGGGACTTGGGGAGCTGAAGTGCAAAACCCCTGGAGAGTAAAAGGCAAAGAATCATTGCAAAGATCTCTACACAGATCTGATGTTGACCAGTGAATTCTACTGCTGTTAAGAGGGTTTGCTGTTTGCCTCCATGTATGCCCTGCTTATAAAATAAACTCAAATACTACTGAAACACCTTTAGCTTCTATGCATTTCTCCTTCTAGAGCAGGTGGGGGCTCCCCAAATGTTGATGTACTGCATCTCTCATCATCCCTTATCATTGCTAGGCTCCCTAAGGCTGATAGGAGTAGCGGTCCGACAACATTGGTAGAGGTATATATTTCACACCCCCGTGGGATATATTCCTGTGGGAAAATTATCAGTTACAGAGATGGTGCCCCAGTATATTCTTGTTTTCCAAAAGTAAGGATATTGCCCCTCTGCTAACAGTTGGGTAGGATAGATGTAATGTTCTCCTTACAATACCAAACAAAAAGATTACGTTAAGCTTCTTGGAGCATGATCTCCTCTGTTTTAACCCACCCACTCGCCCACCAAAAATTCAGTCTAGGCTTGTTGTGAGCTGGGGCTCACAACACAGAGAGGTCACACATGGCCCATGAATGTTGCCCAGGCATGCATTAAGAGCTAAAAGGAAAAGGGATCTCATTTTATTTAAGGGTACTCAAACAATCCCCTCCAGATATCCAATACAAGGATGGTGGGGGCCAGGACAGCACTTACCACCTCCGCCCTCAGTAATATGCCCTTCCCAATGTTTACCTGTTCAGCAAAATGCCTGCAGTGGAAACATGGTACGAGTATGGGCTTGCCAGAAACTCAGACACTCAGAAACCATTGATCCTGTCACATCATAGAATTATAATGCCATGATTCCAGCTTAACTCCCTATGGAATCCTAGGATTTGCAGTGTAGGGAGGGGCACTTAGGACTGTCAGCCTACAAATGTTAGGATTTCATAGCAGGCAACTAAGGCAGTTAAAGTTAAATAATAGTACTGTAATTATGTAGTGTAAAAGAGCCCCCTGATAAGATTGCACATGTGGATATATACAAACAAGTTCAGATGTTACAATAAGCACATGGATGTGGACCCAGAAGGCATGATTCATTTTCTCCCCTGTATTGGGCAGTGTCAGTGTGGGATGTCACTTTGAGTATGCTTGGAACATAAAGGCATTAAGCCATTATAATCTCAGCAGATTCTATGAGGTGCATCTCCCTAGCCCTCCTGTTATTTACCTCACCACTCCATTTTGGAATTCTTCAGTAGCTTGATAATAAATCGTTAGAGCCACACGTGCATCTGTGTCAAAAGTGAACTCCACATTGTAATGGACTTTTGCTTTGCTGACTTCTTCACCTGGAGTCTTCACTTCTTCTGTGCATCTGGTAGGTGAAGACACAAACTATAAAAATCAGTCCAGTTCTAGAATTTTCAACAGATGAAATGGCCTGAGTTGCCCAAGTACTGATCTGACATCTCTTTTCTGTTAAAACATATACACCAGACAGTTACTTCCATTAAGAACAAAATAACTGCTGTAGGCAAGAAATGGCAGTAGATTTGTAATCATCAATTACCAGAAAATTCTAGTAACAGTGTAGTGCTATCTCCACCAGACTGTAGGGACAAATGGTCCCAAAGCTATTTTAGAAGATTAGATGAATTTGAGCTATTAATGCAGCCTCTGAATGGTCTGGGCACAAACTCTGCTTTTCATTTCTAATCTCCTTCCCTCTTTCTCTCTTTGATGATGTCTCGGGCACACTGGACCGGGCTAGGAAGGAGCAGAGGACGTGAGAATGATAGAACAGACTGATCAGTTCAAGGGCAGGTGCATCTAAAAAAAGTACTCCCAAATATATAAATAAATGTGGAGGAAGGGTGTCTATGCTCATGTAGTTCTTAGCATACACTATCCTGATCATTTGTGATTAATCCTGCTTGGCTTCATCTTTAGAATAAAAGAGATTCCACCAAACTTTAGGAAGAACTTTTTAGATATTATATGACATATATAGACCTATTATATGAACAAAAATATTTTGTTTGTTTAGTGCACATATTTTCATTCATGCACTTATGTACAGTGGGCCCTCTTTACCCACAACCTCTGCATGCATGATTTCAGTTCAAAGCGTTACATCCCTATACCTAAAATGGCAGCAATACACACACAGACATGCTGAAGCATCTACACACATGTTGCTGCCACTGAATGCAATGGGACGCAAGCATTCACAAATTCCACAGATTTAAAGGGGTTCCTGTATATTCATATTTTAACATTTTATAAGGACATGACATTGTTCAAATTAGAACAGTTTTAGTTAAATTTTTTGAATAAATTCAATACCTACCTCAACACAATCACGTGTTTAATGTTTGCTCGTGTAACTTTTCTCAAATAATACTTACACTTAATGTGGTGGATATGCTTGTTTCTGAGGTAACTAGAAACACATATCAGGAGAGGAAAACAAGGGACAGGGATGTCGATGCTACCTCACATGCAGTGCATCCCATCCAACGACTCTCTTCCACTCTCTCTTTGGCCATTTCCACACGACAATGTTACAGCGCTATTATTCCACTTGCAACATCCTATGGAATCCTAGGGTTTGCAGTTTCGGGAGGGCCTGTGTGACGCATAGGCCCTCTGCCTTAATGCTGAGCTCTTGTGCTCTCCACCTCCTCTCTTCACTTCCCTCTCCTCCACCCAAGAAATTCCCTCATGGTCACTAAGGGGCATGCACCTGCTGTGCCAATAATGGAACATTCAGAGAAGCTGAGTGGGAAGGGCATTAAGAAAGGGAAGCTGATTTTTGCTACGTCTGAGCTTGGAGGAAAGCACAATGGGGGAAGATGCTGGGTCTCTCTTTTGCAAGGACCAGCCAACCTCAACAGGATACACACACATGCGCATGCGCACGCACGCACACATGCACACACACTCAGAGGCTTGCCCTTCTTTTTTTCACATTTGCTGTACTTGCAGGCTTTTCTTGCACCCCCACCCCCCGAGCAACTATTGTACCTCCCTTAGAGTGATGCCTCACAGTGTGAGAACTGTGCTAGAGTCCCAGTCACATGATAGAAAAGACCAGCAGATCACCACGTAACTTCTGCCCCACAGGCAGAGTCCTTCGTCCACATGTCCTCCCAACCCACAATCAATGACCACTGGTGGCTCCTCAGAGTGCTAGGCTCCCCCCACATTCCCTCTATTTTACAATCACAAATTCCATTATGGAGAGGAAAGACTGAGAAGCTACAGAAACACTTTTGACTGATAGCGGTAGGATCCATCCTCCTGAAAATATCCTTGTTAGCTGGTTTTGTCAACCAATCAAAACAGCAGAATTCTAATCATATTGACTCCGAATTCTGACCTCAGCAGCGTTTACTTTGAATAAAATAGTTCTTAACCCAGTATTACTCCCTCATTCTTTATATAGTGTTGATAACAGGTGCTATTTGGTTCCTAATCCAGAGGTTCATTTATCAAGGATGCAGTACCTATAAGATTTTCTCTCTTGAAGTGACCTTTTCCTGATCACATAAAAATCACACAACTCAAGACATCATGCTGAGATTACCAACAATTGCCTATGATTTTGGAAACAGCACTGTACAGGGTTTGGGAAGGGAAATAATTGTAAAAGGTGAAGTGATTCCCATGAGAGCAGTTTTGAACCACCTGTCAGCAAGGGTAGGAACGGAATATGGAATCTTGTGAAATGAATTGGCATGATATCCCCAGTAGGAAAAGCTTTAAAAACTTTAAAAACAACTTTTTTAAAAATCTGCAAAAGTGCTCAAAGGATCATCTCCTCCTCCTCCTCCTCCTCCTCCTCCTCCTCCTCCTCCTCCTCCTCTATGTGCATCCCGCTTTTTGTCCAGCACTGGGCAAATGCCAGACTAGTATTAACCCCTGGCTCCCATTCCATATTCAGAACTGAAGATTATGCAGGATTATTCCAACTGTGCATTAGGTGGATGTAAGGGAAGGGATATAAATTGAGAAGCAATCCTATTAGCATAAAAGAATTGTTCCAGGTTCATACCAGAAAACGACAGCAGTCAGACTACCTACCTAACTTTTTAATGAAAAATGATAGACTGCTCAACTGCTCAGGATGAAAAGAGAAAGTATGAACTGTGACCTCTCTTGCATGCTTTGCTTCCTTTGCCTATTGTCTGGATTCTCAAGAGAAAAACTACAGGCTTGTTGCCTTTTGGGGAACAAAGAGATCCCAAAGGAATGAGAGCTTGTTCTCACAATGGCACTTTAAATGACTTGCATTGTAAGGACACTTTTCACCAAGAAAAAAACAAGTATATATAAGGAATGCAATTCTATACACAGCGCCCACGTCATACAGGCAACCCATTTGGCACATCACTGCAACATCCAGCCAAAAGTCAAGCTCCATTTAAGGGGATGCACACAAGCCATATGCCTGTCATATTCTAAGCAGAACAACAGAAGCTGACATGATACAAATCCTCTTCAACCCTCAAACAAATGCACAGAGATACACACTCCTCATCCCAGCTGCATTGCATGTGTTGAAACAGATCTGGGCAGAAGCAGCTCATTACAAAGCTGATATTCATTGCAGTATCACTAGGTAAGAGGTTGAGTTGAGTTCAGAAGGCACATTTGGGAAAGAACACCATCCACAGTATCATTCCAGAGGCAGATTAGTTCCTTTGGGAACTAACTGCTCCTGGGAAAAGGGCTTTTGATAATGTGCTGTATCACCTGTATTTGTTGTTGCTTTATAGATGGGGATGTTTTTAAATTGTGCTTAATATTACAATATTTATAGTTTAATTATATCTTAACTTTTAAATGTTTTAATTATGAGGACTTTTATCTGTACCTGTTTTAACTTTGTATGCTACCTTGAATTCCAGGGCTAGAGAAAAGGCAGGAAATAAATAAATAAATAAATAAATATATAACTGACTGACTGACTGACTATAGCAACATCAACCACTGATTTAAGTTCTTGTGGCATTTTGATGATAGCAAGAGCAAAATCATGAAGCATGACACAAGGCCATTCTGAGTCCAACTTCCTGGCTTCAATCAGTCCTGCATAAACCAGGATTTCAGGCAGGCATTAGTTAATTTTGCTTCGAACGGGTCAAGAAAGAGAAATTCAAATCTCTTTCACACCATATAGTTATAGTGCTACGATTCCACTTTAACTGCCATAGTTCTGTCCTGTGGAATTCTGGGATTTGCAGTCGAGGGAGGAGCACTAAGAACTCTCAGCCAGGGAGCTCTTCTGGTGCCTCTGACCAAACTACAAACTTTAAGTCTCCACAGGATGCAGCCATGGCAACAGAAGAAGAATCATGTCATGGCTGTGTAGTATGAAAGTTCTTGTTAGATCTCATCTCTCCATAAATCAACAGTAGATTGGGATAGGTAATCCACAGGCTTTCCCTCACCCTTCCATCTCTGCATATCTGAGTTTCCATTCCTTGAAAACAATTTTCTGAAACTAGTCAAAAGCACTGAAGCATATTAAATCCACAGTGCAAGGAAAGAAAGGGCAATATCAGGAATAAAGCTGAAGGCGTGTTAAACTGGTAGAAAATATGTTGTTAACGAAGCCTCATTCTCATAGCTGCTGCACTTAAAGCTGCCTTTACTAGGTCAGTTTTCCTCCCTTTTGTCCTCAGCTCTGAGCTGTTCAGCTTTATCTGGTTCCAATTCCAGTCCAGCAACAGGAGAGAATTTAACTCCATCTAAATCTTGCTTGTCACCCGCAGTGACCTTGGAAGCCAAACGGGGAGGGAAGGTGGAGATATAAAAGGAGGCGAGGAACCTGCCCAGCGGTGTTGCAGGATATCTGCATAATTCCTCCCCCAAACAGCCACACTTAATCTTTCTCCTAATCTTGAGGAGCTACACACGGATATCCCCACCTCCCACTTCACAGTAGCCAAGGAATTACTTCCAACAAGGTATTTCAGAACAGAGTTATAAACACAACTGAGAGCTGAGGGGTTTTTTTTTTTTAATTGCCTTCTGTGGTCAAGTTCAGGTTGTGCCAATGTTTTAAAGAACAAAACAATAGCACATGGGTGTCCATGTACTCAAGGGCTGAGTGTCACAAGTACAGACCTACCGCAGTTAACAAACCCTCTGACAAAGAAGGTCCTTTTTACAAAGTCTTTTTATGCCTGTTGAGGCTTTTAGCAGCACTGGTATTGGAAGCACAGTAAAAGAGAGCTGGAGAAGTACAGGTTTTCAGTGTCAGGTTACAGCAACATGTCTGCAGTAAACAATGGAATGAAGCTTAAGGTGGGACGCAACTCTAGTCAATTCAATAGTAGCTGTGTCTGCCTGCCACCAACAGGCAAAGTCTCTCCAGAATGCCTTACTGAGTGTGCATGAAATACAAAAGTCAGAGAACAGATTAGCCTGCCCTACCAGCTCTACCCAGAACATAGATCTATAAGTTTGGCCATCAAAATGGAAGTCAGAAGAAAGGTGGAGGGTGGTGAAAGAAAATATTATCCCTGGATGCAGTTTGGAAAAAAAGTCAAGTAGTCTCTAGAAGTCTGAAATGTTTTTGTTTACATAGGCAAGGCTTAATTGACAGTTGAGGTTGTTTCATTTCACATGTGCATATTGTTAGTTTTGGGTAAGAAGTTTGCTGAAACATGTTGGACTGCCCTTCTTTCTTTCTGATGTAGGAATCTATCCCTATTCTCTCCATGCTATTTCTGCATCTGGTACCAAAGTTTCTGTTGAAAAAACAATGGCCAGGAACATATCTATTTTGTTAACTGAAGTTTACCTGTACATAAATGCAGGGTGGGGCAGACACCGACAATCATTTTCTGACCACAACCTTCATGGACTTTTAAAAACAAACTACAAAAGGAAAGCATCAGGTCTTTGCTTCAGGATGTGTTGCTCTATCCTCAAAGGCAAGCAACACTCAAATATTCATTATACTCACACATTCTTTACAAATGAGTGTTTTTGACACAGAAAGGTATTTTTTAAAGAAGATTTTCCATTTCCATTTAATTCTATTGTTTTCCAGTGAATACAGAGAAGCTATTTTTGACACCTTAAAGAATTGTTATCACTAGCAGAAATTTTTTTAAAAGCATCTGCTGAAATAAGACAAGGGGCTATGGAACACATATTTTGCATGTAAATCGTTCCAGGATCTGGTCCTCATGTATCTCTTTAAAAGGATCTCAGGTAGCAGCGCACGGAAGGCCAAATCACCGTACACAAAAATATACTGGACTAGATGAATCTGGAAGTTGCCTTATGCAAAATCAGACCACTAGTCCAGAGCTTGGAAAACTTATTTTAAAAGCTAACTTGTTAGTGCTATTTTATTGTTGGTTGTTTTGCTATATTCATTCATTCATATATTCATTAAGAAAAAGTAATTTGTTGTCATTATACATTACATGGATTGTTAGTGGCTGCTAACTATTAAAAGAATAGAACTCATTTAAAACAAACAAAAAATAGTACAGAATGGCCAAATATTTCCCAAAACAACATTTTGAAGTAACAAGGAAATGTTAATCAAAACATCGTACCACTAATATTTTTTTTTACATTAAAACAATTAGAAGTGATGCTAGTGCCTCTTGCTACTAAAAAATGAGAAGGAGAAGAAGAAAACAGTATCTTTTCATATGTTTTCACTTATATGTGATTTATCTCTATTTGTTTTAGTTTTTATATCTTGCCTTGGGTTGACTCTTCCACTGAGTTACAGTTGCTTTCCATGGTCGGCTTCAAAATAAGGGAAATGTCTTGTTTGGATGTATTTTATAGTCTGCAGTTTTTCAGCTTAGGCTTAATACGAGTTTGCCTTCAAAATTTAATAAAAATTGAACACTATGGCTCCAAGGCAAAGTATATCCTATCAAGGAGCTGGCATCAGCTAGTTATCAAGAGTACCACTCTTGGTTTCAAGGCTCAACACTAAAGTGTACTGGATCAAAAATGGATTTTGATCCAGTAAGCCAAATGTACACATGCAAATACACACACACTGAAGATATAGGAAATCTCCTCAACTAAAGAGCACCAGGAAATCTCCATGGCTAAAACTGATTCACACAGCTTGAAAATGCAGACTTACTTGACTAGCCGCAACGTGTCCTTACGGATGTTGATCAAGCTTCTCAGGGTCTTCACCGGCTCCTGTGGTGGTGGGGCAGCATAGGGAAACTGGACAGAAAGAGAGGAAACAAAGGAGATTGGATATCTGAGGTGCCACTCAGCCTATAAGGCCTGCAAGAAAGCAGTTTCTAAGGCTCAATGGATTTTGAAGCATGGGACATTTTCTCCAACAAGGGAGGGCCTTAAATTGCTCCTCTAGCACACCTCTATAAGCCTATTCTTTCCTATGTCCCATATCAATGTCCTTCCTTCCACCTGCCCTTCTGTCCTCATGCTCAAGAGGTTAGCAGTCTGCTGGTCCAAGGATGCTACGGTCTGAGAAACAAACCTAGTTCAGGGAATGGTTGCAACACCCCAACCTGAAGTGAAGACTTGCACTTTAGGAGCACAGAAAGGAAACAACCACCCACCATCACACACATAATCTCCTGGCACAGAACTGTTCAAGAAAGCCATAAATAAGTATCTCTGTGCCTGCTTATGATGCTACTGCAGAGAACCTGGGATATGGGGGAGAACCATGCACGGCACATTAGGAATGGTTTCAAAGGTGACTATTGAGCAGTTCAGAATGGAGTTAATGGGGAAAATAGTTTTTAAGCTACAGGCACATGGCTACTAAGCACACAAGGAAGACCCTTCACCTCCTTGGTACACTAAGATTTAAGCACGGGAATGCAAGAGAAACTCGAGGGAGTAGACAAAGTGAGGGGAAGGTAAAAACCCTGAGGATGAGCTCTCCCCCACCCCCACCCTCACCCCCACCCCCGCTGCACTCTAGCAACACACAAGTCTGTTCAGATACACTGAAGGGCATTTATTTCATGTAAAGGTCCTCTCCTGAGTTTCACCACTTTGTTGTGGCAGATGTGGAGCAGAGGGAGAAGAGTCTGGGGAAGCATTGTGACTCAGTGGCAGCAAAGTGTCCTCCACCTGGATTTCACAGGTACACTCTTAGGATTTCAGGTGTACAAAAGAAGAAAGCAAATGAAATGTGTTGGCCTCAATTGAGTGAGTGTGAGTGAGAAGAAAGAAAAAAGAAAGATGCGATACTTTGCAATTTGCTGCTAATTGCTACAAATTCCATCAGGAACAGTCTCGGTCTCCCTTCATGTGAAATTAGTATCTTCTGCAAGAGGGAAGAGGGAAAAAATGCAAATACAGTTGAGTCATTGTGTGTGTCAGCACCACCTATGTCTAGCATTAACTGCTCTGCCCTCTACCTCCTCAGATGGTCACCAGCCACCACCGTTCATATTACATTCTCCTTTATGCCAGTTGTGATAGTAAGACCTCCCAAGCAGAACAGAATATATTCCCATCGGCATTGTGGACAAATTATAACTGATCTGGGAACTTTGGTCCTGAAATGCGCATAGGGACAGTTTAAAAAAAAGAAGAAGCAGGCACACAGGATGTTTCCATTCACACCTTAATGCAAGCTAGTTCTACCCTGAGACTCAGTATGTTCAGGTGATAGCATGGAAACTGCTTGCAGTACCTTTGCAGCCTGTTATGCAGACTCATTTCCCCTCCTTTTTCAGTTGTTCTCATAGCAGTCTAATGCACCCAGTTCGGTAAGAGGGGGATATTTTTAGCTTGCTGATGCAGCAGAATGTTGATTTAGATCAGTATCTGGCAGTGGTACAGTGATAACTCTCTGCCTGCCTGTCACAGACTGAATACAGAATTGCCTATTTAAGCAGTTATGCTCCAGAGATAAAAAGGAATTATGCCAGCTTGCTATTGGTCACCTGTAGAAAAGCATGACAAAAAGCTAGGGTGGGGAAAGGACACAGGAGTTTGCCTGGGAAAAATGGAAATGAATAGGACTGATAGCAACCATGGCATTGTGCTACCCAAACAAAATCAATAGTACAACGAAGACAGGGTGATATGGAGATGTGCCCTCTAATGACATTGAGTCATTTGTGTGGGTTGGCTAAAGCTCTCCTGAGAATGCACACTGGAGCTTCATTTTGAGGAATCAGGCCAAGATACAGTTAAATAATATGATTCTATCAAAAGAGTTTGGCTCTATTAGAGAAATCTCTGCCTCTTCACCATAACTCTTTCCCAGCTTCATTTCTAGTTTATAATGATATCTTGCCTCATTTATAAATCCAAGATAAAGCCCATTCACACCTTTCAAATGTTCCACAGAAGAGGGCAGACAGAAATATTTTAATTCTTCCACTTTTTTTGGAACTGTTTGAGGACTGATCTAACCTAACTAAGTTCCCCAAATCTTCTTTATGTGCCACCATTTTCACTGTTCTCTGCTTCCCTACTCCATCCACTGTATAACTGTATAAATGTCTAATTATAGAGAGATGTTGTGATGAACAATCTTTACCAGGAACTGGGTGGGTTGTATATGTCACCATTGGTTCTGTTGGAGCTTTCAGCAGCCTTTCGATCTAATTAACTATGGTATTCTTCCAAGATATTTGTCTGGTATGAAACCTGGAGATGGAGCATTGTGTGGTGTCTGCAGTTTTTCCTAAGGGGCAACGTCAAAAGATGGAGCTGTGGGAGTCCTGACTGATACCTTGGTTGTTGACCTATGATGTCCCTTGAGGTTCCATCTTGTCCCACATAATTTCAGCACTGAATTAAATGTTGTATCCAAATATGCTGCTAACCTAGTCTTTAGACTGTGACCATTTCTTTTCAAGTAAGGAGCATACTTCTTTTTATTATAAAATATGTTGTGTCTGTTTTCATTTTTTCTCCTATATCTCAGACAGCTAAACGCTAATATGCTTGTGCTTACATAATGTAAGGTGCAGCAGTTTACAAGACTTTCTTTACTACAGGGCATAGTCACAATTTTCTATAAAATTAAAGTTTTTGAGTTTTTAAGTGCCTTAACTATACCAAGTTGTTCAATCGCATATGATCATTAAGTTATGAATGAAATACTTTATGAAATACTTTACATTACTAAAACCAATCCTTCTGTAGCAGTGTGTGTCTGCTACAACAGGCAAGATAAACAGCAGTTTCCCCCAGAATCCCTTAGTGAGCATGTACGAACAGAAAAACAGAGTGCAAATGGGACAGCAGATGAGTCTGCCTCACCAGCTACCCACAGTGTGTTAAAAAAAACCCAACAACCACAGATCTATAAGTTTGGCCACCAAAAGAGAAATGATAAAAAAAAAAGTGGAGGCTGGTGAAGAAAAAGTAATTCTTCGGAAAGAAGTCTTTAAGTTGCTGTGAAAGGTTCAAAATGTTATTCTCTAGTGAGGTCAAGTTTACCTGGCCTGATTATTTCATTTCACATATGTATATTATTAATTTTAAGTAAAACATTTGCTGAAGGACGTTAAACTGCTCTTCTTCTTTGTGGTTTATTAACCTATCCCTATGCCTTCCATGCTATTTCTGCCTCTGGTACCAAATTTTCTATTAAAGAAGTAACATCCAGGAACATGTCTACTTTGTTAACTGAGAGTACACCTGTAACTCATTAACACTTGCTTATGTGTATTCATAGATAAGAGATTCATGTAAAAGCTACACTCCTGCAATTTGAACTGAAGCAAGATTGAGATAGGTTCAAATACCCCATCTCTGAGATCTAGCATGCTATTATAGTTTGAATGTTGGACAAAGATGTTGGTCAAACAAAGTGATCCTGGACAAGCTACACTCTCTCATCCTCAGAGGAAAGGAATGGCAACCCCCTTCTGAATAAATCTTGCCAAGAAAATTGCATGATAGGTTCACAATAGGGTCACCATAAGTTGGAAATGACTTGAAGGTATACAAGAACAACCCTGGCTCCACACTTCCTGATCTAAAGGTGGTCTCCAATGGTGGTGCTTGAGTGCCCCTGGCCTGTTGCTTGAGGGCTTCAAAAAATACCATCTCATCCTATCAGGGGCAGCTCAAGACTTTGTAGCTTCCATGGCAGCAACAGGTCAGTTCTAATTTAAAACTGAGTACAATCAGCAGGGCATGCTTTGGATCTATGTTTGGTGTCCAGTACACCATCAGAATCCTTAATTTGTCCCAAGCTCCCACCTTCAGAAACAAACCCACACAAAACTTGAAGACTGGGAACCTGACCAGAGGGATAAAATAATGGTAGGAAACTTTAACTCCACCTCGCCTTACTGTCACCAGATCTTGTACGTTGCACCCCAGAAAATCCAAGTGAGTACAGCAAGAAGAAATTTACTGCCCAAATTCTCATCCAATCAGGTCTCTGTGATAGATGCCAGGTCAGCATGCCCATCTAGGGTCAAATCTCGGATAGCTGTTTTCCCATTCAGCTAACTGGGGGCCAGCACCAATACCTTCAACTGAGGGGAGCTATCATTAAGGCTGTCTGTGTGTGTGGATGTACCTTCAAGTTGCCTGTCAATTATGACAATCTCATGAATTTCAAAGGGTTTTCCTAGGCAATAAATGCTCAGAGGTGGTTTTGCCAGCTTCCTCCTCTGAAATACACCCTAAAGCACCTGGTATTTGCTGGAGATCTCCCATCGAACTACTAAACAGGGTTGACCCTGCTTAGCTTCCAAGATCAGACAGGGTCTGGTGCCTTTAGATTTGGGCAATGGAAGAAAATTTGGGAGGAACACCCCCATGAGAACGTAACTTTCTCCTCTGGCCATATCCCCCTCTGCTGTTATAACGGTCATTCCCTGTTCCTTTCCATTTTTTATTTTTATTTTTTTTTGAAAGACACTTTTCCCACTAGTGGGCACTAACTGCACCTTTGCTTTCAAAAAATGCAATACAAGTCAGGGAAACATGCAGAATGAAGAGGTAAACCCTTTCTTCTTCCTCAAAAAGGAGACCCCAAGTAATGGTCCTTAACACCTCAGCCACAGGAAGTTGTATAATTGGGGAAGGGGAGAGTGTTGAGTCCAGGCCCTGATCCTGCTAGGAGGCCAAGCTCTCTGATCTCAGGTGTGTCTCTGGAGCAGCTATAAGTATTATGCACTGTGCACACTTAACTCCTTACAACCCCCCCCCCCCAAATTGTTTACACACTGCAAGTTCAAGCGGGAAACTGCCAAGGTGAAAATCAGATTTTTGAAAAAGGCAAAAGGAACACTGATCCCAGGCAAGAGTGAAACATACAGTCCTCTGTCATAGCTTCTCACAGCTTGGTGCTCCTCAAATGGACTGGACTTCACCTCCCACTCAGGATGATTACTGGTGGTGCTGGGGTAAGGATACTAGAAATTGTAGCCAAGAAGGGATTATCCACACCAGAGATCAGTCTGAGAGGAGGCTGATCTATGCGAAATGTACCAATATGTTGGGGTGTGAAACTTTTTATTTTCCCAGGGGTGTGGCTGATAGAACGGAGAAAAGATACTGAACTTTCAGGTCTAGCGTTCTATATGGGGCCATTCAGACCAGATTTACATTCCAACAGCAAAACTGTATTAAATCCATTGGGCACTGTCACACCCCCATAGTTACCCTTTCCTAAAAGATACCAGTTCCCCAACCACCCTCTCAGCATAAGACCTTTCAAGAGACAGTGCCTTCTGGCTTTATGATGGATATTTTAAAACAGTGACTCTAGACCTTCAAGATAGTGTTATGTGCAGTGCGCATCATTGCATTGTGTCACAAAAAGCAACAACAACATGGAAATGCAGTTTTAGTGGAAAACAGCCACCATCATGAAATAGCAGGGCTCAGTCCTAGAATGGACATGTATCACATTTGGGAATCCATGAGAAAGATTCTTCCCAAGAAAAAGCCAACATTCTATACTATGAATGCCATTTACCATACAGAACATGCATGCAAAACTCCCAGCTGTAATTATGTCTAACAGTTTAGGTATATTAAACAGCAGAACACTATTTTCAGACCGTCAAATGCCAACCTAGAATTTGTTAGTTCATGAGGAAGGAAGCATAACTGGGTGTTGCCCTACATACTGTAGTAGTGGAAACAAACATCCTTTACCTCAAGCCTTTTGGTGCCACCAAGTGGTAACAATCTGATGTTGCTGTAAATCTGACGTTCATCAAAGGACAACTACTAAACTGATTAAAACAGGAAGGGAGTTAGGGTTCTCACTGAAGCAGACAGAAATACATTTGTACCAAATCCTACAGAAATAATTTGTCTACAAATGTAGGATTCAGCTTTATTCAGAGGTTACTGCTTTAACCTCTCCAGTTTCTTTCGATAATGCTCTACGTACTGCAAATCTTCATTGTGAAAGGAAAGACTGGGAAAAGCATTTTAGGATGCCCTAATTTAGAGTGGGGAGATGATTCTGGATCAGGGAGCATGCTGGGACACAATAGGAATGCCTATTGTGAAGGAGATACTGTTAGGTCATTCTCTAGAAAGTTCATTCTAGATCTGTGTACTTCATCTCCTCTGGTTACTTCTACTTCAGAAGACAGGACTTTTGTCCATCAGCCTCCTCCCTTTGAGCACCAGGCAGTCATTTCATTACACCGTGACAGCAGAAGGGAAGGAAACCAGCATCATTTCATCAACTGGAAGACCAACTGCATTAGGCCATCCTTCCTTCATCTGTCACCACACTGCAGCACGGGGAGATGGGAAACAGGGCTCTTGACAGCCTTTCCCAAATCTTCCCATTCCTGCTAGTCTTAATAAGAACTTCACTCCAACTTATGGTGACTCAAAGGTGACTTGGCAAGATTATTAAAAGTAACGGAAATGAAGCAGTATGATGTATTTTCATATCACCTAAAAGGGAAACGAACTGAAAATACGGAAAAAAATATGGCAACCAGTTATCAACTATGTAAAAGGATATGGTAAATAGACACTTCATAATGGTGTTGATAACTACAAAGCTTAAAGAAACAAAGGGATTTAGAATAAGTTTGAGCTTTTTAGAGGACAGAGATATATGTAAACTAATGAATTATGGAAAATTGTGATAAATGTATGTTTTAACTAAGTATTGCTTTTCCATATCACAGAAAGTATTTGTAAATAACTATGTTCTTTTCAGGAAGTACAGAAATTGCAAGAACAGTTAAAAAGGGTAAAAATAAGAGAATTTCATATGTTGAAAGGTAGCGTGGTGACACTATTCTAGGTATTTGGCGAGGCAAGTCAAAAGGATTAAATTCATTGTTTAGCTTCTAAAATAAGAAACCAAATGTGTATATATTTATATGAAAAACATGGAACATGTGAACATATCTGTAAAATTATACAACTCATTTTTTTTATTTTATTCTTTTTTAATAAAAAATAAAATGTAAAAAAAAAGGTGACTTGGCAAGATTTATTGAGAGGAGGTTTGCCACTGCCTTCCTCCTTATAGGTGAGAAGGGGGTGACTTGTTCAAGGTCACCCAATGGGCTTCCATGGCTGAGTGGAAATCTGAAGCCTTGTCCCCCAGAGCACTGTACCGTGCTGACTCTCCTAATAAGAATTACGGGGGCTGATTAACAACTCATTTCATTCTATGCTAGGTTCCTTTCTGGATTCAATGCCTAACTGGATACTTCAATACAGTTTTTTCACAACAGTTTTTCCACCATAGCCCTTTAGATTCTGGCTTTGCGCTTCTTGGTTTCTTTTTTGAAGACAGATCCCTAAAATTATAGTTTGAATTATAGTTTTCTAGGATTACTAAATACAGAGGAGCCCATCTGATTACAGGGTACTTCCCAGTCCTATCTTTCGCCTTGATTTCTACAGCAAGGGTGGGCAGACCATGGGCCCAGAAAGATCTTTTTCCTCTTTTACTATCACCTGGAGTCTGGTGCAAAAGCCACACATATTGTAAGCTGAAGAATTTGCTGTATGAGAATATAACAGAATTTATAGTCTTTCTGCACAAAAACTTCCTTCTGCTTACCCCAAGCTTTTTAAAGTTCATTACAGCCATATAATTTGCAGCGAGGGGTTGTTTCTTAAACAATCAGTTTTATTTTTAGCAACTTTTTAAGAAGATGCAATCTAGCACAAATTGGGTTAGTGCACTGAGATCTACCTTCACACACTCCCATTCTATGGCATTTGTTATGCCACCTTTAAAAACCACCACAGCAACAATCAAAACGTGTGATAATCTGCATTTTGTAATTAAAAATTGATCATGTATGGTAGGGAAATGGTTCTTGACTTGATTTCTCATTATTATCTATGGGAACTGTTTTCTAAAAGTAGTATGATCTATTTCCTAGATCTGTGGGGATCTGTCTCCATGAAACACAAGGGCAACAAATGCATCTTTATCTGAGATGACAAACACCCCATAGCCAAGAATGTTCTGGCATTATTCCAGTCCGGATGAGTGCAACCAAATATTGTCTGACTCCCCAGGAACTGCCCTGTAAGTGGTTGTCCCTGATTAGATGTATCACAGTAGACCTTTACAGTCTCTGACTCCGGCATGGCTGAGTGGATTCTACCCTACGTTCTGCTGTGTTGGCAGAATATTAGAATGTGGCATTGATCTTCAATTACTGCCAAAAAAGAATACAGCAGCAAGGGCATAAGCAGGGATCCATGACAGACCCACAAAAGGAAAGGTTATCAAGCAACTCCTTGGACATAGGTGTTTGACACAAGAATAGCAGTTTGATATTCTTACTACAGATACAAACTTGGATAAGAGTAACCTTGGTTAAAGAGCCCAAAATCAGGGAGACAACTCATTACAATTCCAGCTGTAGATTAAGCTACAATGTAACATTATTCTAGTTTGGTTCAATTTCAGGCCAATAAACCTTCAGTAAACTTTTCAGTACACATAATATACATAACCAATCACCCAGTCAATGTTCAAATGAAAAGTTTAAAGTTTAGGGTAGATCACTTTTATCCACTGTGTCCCAACCATGGTTCTTCAGATCTTTTGGACCTACCACCTGCAGCCAACATGGCAAATGGTCAGGGATGAGAATAGTCATACTCCAAACCCTCTGAAGGAACACTGGTTGGGAATGGCTGCTTTGTAGCAATAGCTATTAGGACAGTGTGCTGGATTAGTTAGTGGGTCTGAAACTGCTGTAGCTAAACACTAAGAAAAATGCATTAAAAAAATTAAATACTTTACAAATAAATTATTTTATTTGCATGAATTAATTTTAACAGTACAGTCACGGCCACATGTACTATGGAAAGGGGCAACCAAATCTATTTTAACGAGGAAGGAAAGGACTTTGTAAATCACCAGAGAACTTTTACTGCAATTATTTAACTACAAGCTTAGATATTTTTCTACTTATTTAATAAAGTATGTTAATTAAACCCCTCTTTCATAGGGAGGAAGCAACCCTCCAGTCTAATACTTGTCGGATGTTTCCCAGACCCAGGCCTTACGGCGGTCAGAAAACAAATACTGTAAATGCCCAACATAGAGAAATTTTCCCAGACAATGAGTTTTATTGTACGTCCTCATTCTGGTTCAAGTGAAACCAATGAGTGTCACACATCAAAACCTGAATCCAGCTGTTAGACCCAATTAAGGTACACTTACTGAATCAGACGAGCTTATATAAAGTGTTACTAAGTTTCCCCTGATTTGATGGGTTCATTTTAATTGGAACCAACAACTGGATTTTGGCTCAGTCAGCTTATTTTAAAATGGAACCCTTAACCATTTTTCTCCCCTTTTTCTGATCTAGTTCAGTTTCAAAAAAAGAATTTCAGATGATAGGTAGAATTTTCTCCTCATCGAGAAAAAAAATATATATGAAAGTTTCTTTTGCTGAACCTGGGTTCAGGTTTGGTTTGACTCCCTGATTAAAACAGTCTATGGTATTGTTTTTAAATTACAAGGATGGCTAGTTCGAGCAGTTTTGTTGCCTGAATCAAAATGGCAAATGGTCCACAGTGTCCACATCCAAAGTACATATAGTCAACCAATTTTGGCATTTCAGACAGAAAATGCCATTAATATTTTTCCTTCTTGTAAAGACACAACAATAACAAATGAAATAACATAATTTGCTGCCATTTCATGTCACCCCAAACCAGCTGCTTGAGGACGATGGCCCACTGTGTCTCATGGTATGGCCAGTCCTGGCCACAATGCTATCCTCCTTTTAAACATGGTTCTAAACTTTTTTTAAAAAAATGTACACTCATGCACATTGGCCAGAAACTCCAAATATCAGTGGGATGCCTGGAGTTCCCTGCTTATCAAAAAGGTGGATAGCACTTCTGCAGGTCTTAAAGCTCCCATGAGGGCCAGTATTTCCTTCAAAAGCCTTCGCACTAGATCTAGAGATCACAAAAAGAGAAGACGTAGCAGATATCTTGTCGAAGTCAGCAAATAAATGGGATTATCCCACTTCCCTTGGGGAACTGGAATCTGAATAAAGATAGCAGGCCTCTCCCCTGCGGAAAAGCACAGGCCAAGCACTATTTTACTCACCAAATGTCACATAAAGATAAGATTAAGCTGTATTACAGATAAGTAACAGAAACATAGTGCTGAACAGCTTAAAAGAAACCTGCATATATACCACTATACAGCCAGATTAGAAAAAGTCTGGCTCCCTGCAATCCAAGCTGTTTAAGAAATGGGGCCAAACAAGTCAACTAGCCTTGTGCCCTTACAGTTGGTTCTTACCACAAATAAAGTTTGAGCAATTTTGATCAATATTTTCAGCACTACAGTACATTGTTTCCTTTGTTAGAAGTATAGTTTTTCCCTTGCATGAAAATTTATGATTAAAAAAGAAGAATTTGCACAACTGAATATTAAAAATGAACGTGCTTATTGTTAGTCCATCTCTTCAACTTATTCAAATATCTGTTTACCAACTTTCATTCCCTCATAAGTTTATACGAACATGAGGATGAATAAAATAGGCTGATATTAATTTTAATACATTCAAGGACGATTACTGACACAATCAAGCCTTTAGTACAAAACAGTGTGTGCTAATTATTAATAGTCAATTAGTATGCTTCTGAGAAAATACATATCGCTAAATGTAAAACCTCATTTAAATTTACCTACTTGAGGGGCCAACTTAAAACCACCTGTTTTGAATCAAAGCTGTTTTCAGAATATCCATCCTGCTTAATGGGGTATTAACAAATAAAAGATAGTATTTTAACTTATACTTAAAAGCAGTTCAAGAGAACTTGATAGAGGTAGAATTCCTACCCCTTTTCAGGACATAATGATGTTAGGACTATGACAAGGTTAGTTATCCACAATATAAAAGGGACTGATAAAGCAGATGGTAAAAATATTTCCATAATAGAAAATTTATCATAATAGAAGATGCACAGTGCAAAAAAAATTTGAAAAAGGTCAATTAGAAAAAGCATCAGTATTTTTTTGTAAGGTATCCTACTCCAGTAGAAAACAGTACCTACTCCAGTAAAGCTATTTAAAATGTATTTAAATGTTTCAAATCCATACTAGAGCAAAAAGGAGGACTTTTGCCAATATGAGGGGACTGCAATAATGTAAATAAAGTACTGAACAACTATTATGCAAGCTGTTAAAGGCACATCAAGTAAGAGAGATATAAACAAATCCTCTCGCAAGTTATAGACAGTTAGGATGAGAATGTATAGCAATGTTCATTCATAATTTAAAATCTGTGCAGATCTTATCAGCAAAATCAAGGAGAACAAAGTCAACTTCCATAAAAAGAACTCTGAAGGAAAAGAATATGGCATATCACACTTATAACAGAAAAGAAAGTAAATAAGTGTTCAGGATTTGGAAAAACTGGACTCTCTTTATGAAATCAACATAAGAGAACTTAATTGTGTAATTATATGAGCAATGTAAGAAGCTGATTGTTTTTGAGGCTATAAAAGTAGACATGGTGTTTTGCGTACATAAATTTGTTTTGCCTATCCTAAGGCATCCCTTGCCACAGAGCTAATATGAAGGAGCCCTGCCTTCACTCCCACCTCAAACAGCAAGGCCCCGATGCACCTCTGATAACACAGGTGGGCAAGTCAGCCAATAGGATTTAGTTGTAACAGCTGAATCTCCATGCGCAGAGGCAGGACCAGCTGCTTAGGAGGATGAGCAACAAGTAGCAAGGGTTTATTTATTTCCTTCATGGCCACCACTATGGAAAACAGGACGCTGGGTTAGGTAGGCTTTAGTCTGGCCCAGTTGGGCATCTATTCTTTTAAGGTTTTTTTCCTCCTCTTTTTCTAAAATATTCTGACCAGTGAGTCAACAAAGATCAACACCAATCCATTCACACCACAAAGCATTTGCTCGAGTGGACTAAAAAGGCAGTCAGTACAACTTGTAACTTTTGCACTCTCCAAAACTGGCCATTCAGAGCCAGAGAAAATCATTTCCAAATCTTGCCCTGGGCTGTGATGAGATGAATCACTACAGTGTGCTCCATAAGAGATGCACCACAGAGAAGGCTGTTTCTTCACAGGCGAGTAAACACATCTGAGGCCAAATGCCCTGCTAGGAGGACATGCCAGATTACTAAGTAAATAGGAGATATTTAGAACACAAAACAAGGACGTGGTGCCCGACAGAGGACCAGCACTCAGCATCTCCCAGCCTCTTTGATCTCTAGAGACAAAGTGGTGCCCTCCTGGCTGAGAAGCAGCACGTGCACACAGCCTCTGATGACCTTTTCTCTGCCACAGAAAGAAGCCTTCTGTACTCCACAGGGCCGGGATAATCAATGGGCCCACATCATGAAAGGGACAAGGAAAGAACCAAGAGGCAAGCATGAATAAAAAGACACACAGCATGCTCAGGGAACAACAGAACAATGAGTGCTACGGTGTTGTTTGCCAGCGCCATGTCTTAATACTACGCTTGTGACCCAACATTTCTCCCAATGTAGGATACCAGAAGAAGATACAAGATTCTGTTGCCCTTCTAAATTTAGGAGAGCCTCAGTTACAAATTGCCAAAAGTACCTGAAGTATAACTGCCTCGGTGTAGTCATATCAGCTTCTAAGGAAAGCTCAGGTTTGATTTGTTCTCTCTGTCAGCTTCTTTCACCATCTAGCTTTCACATTTATACACAGAAATCAGAAATAACATGGCATGGATGATTCTGACTTTGGTAGTTAAAGATGTAACTTTATACTTGAAAATCTTACCTTGCTCTTTCACAATTGGCCTCCAAAGTCTTAAGCCATTTCTGCCTTACATTGTTATAGTGCTATTATTCCACTTTCAACATCCTGTGGAATCCTGGGGTTTGCAGTTTAGGGACGGGCATTTAGGATTCTCAGCCAGAGAGCTCTTTGGCCTCAGGAAACTACTAACCCGAGAATTCCACAGGAGGCTGAAAGTGGAATACTAGCACTACAACAGCATAGTTCAGAAATGGCCTTCGTTTTTTGAATTCTTGACTACGTTCTCCATTTTGATTTATGACTGAGCCAAGATAAAGAAAACCTTTTTAATTATTTTGGTATCTCCATCATTCCCTTTTAAGTTACATAAATCACTTGTAGTTATTACTTTTGTTTTCTAAATATTCAACTGTTTAGCCACCACTATTAGTTACCATTACAGTCGCTCCTCCACTTTCAAATGTAAGTTTTAAATTATGTAAACCACCTGCAGTCATTATTTTTGTTTTCTAAACATTCAACTGTTTAGTCACCACTACTAGTTACCATTACAATGGCCCTTCCACTTTCACAAGGATTCAGGGCACAGAACCCTAGTGAAAGTGGAAAAACTGCAAATAATTCTCCCCTTGTGATCCCCTTCCCATTCCCTTCTGGGGCTCCCTCTTCCCATTCCCTTACCTTTTGTGCACCAGGGCCAGAGGCAAGGGAATGGGAATGGGGAGCTCCAGAGGAGAGAAGGATGGTGTGCGTGTACCTGCCCCCCCTCTCCATTTCTTTGCCTTTTGATCAGTCACTTGCCTGCCTTCTCCACACCCAGCAAAACACAAGGGAATTAGAGAACGAGAATCGGGGTGGGGGAAGCAGGCACATGACTCTTAAATATTCACATTTGCAAAGGTCAGGCCTGCAAATGTGGAGGGAGGACTGTACAATAGGCTGAAAACTTTCATGATACGTTCTCTCATATTGGAAACAAAGTACATATAACAAGTTGGTATTTAAATACCCCTGTGCATCCAAATAACCTTTCTACCTGTTGCTGCAGGATACCCTTGCACTCCATAGAAGAGGTGCACATTTTTAGAAATTTCACTTAAAAGAAATTTTACTCATCTGAAGTTGGAGATGAACAAGTACCAAAAGGAACTGAGAGTACCCCATTGCACCTGCCTGGCATCCCATGGCTTCACTAATCCAACCAACCAACCAACCAACAAATCACTGTTGACCACCATCAGAGAGGTAGACTGTCTTGAGTATACAAGGCCATTGTTACATCTCCCTCCCTCAACTATCACAAGCACTGGATTATTTTTTAATTCCCTGATCATGCTATTGCATTGCAAAACCCTTCTGTTCTCTTCCTCATATAGAGCACTTCAGGACAGTCTAGCAGCTCACATCCCACCTCCTCATCATTTTGAATTAGAGGCCAGTGCTCCAAATGTGTCAAGGAAGAAAGAAAGAAAAGGCACTCTGTCCATAATTAACATCTTGCACGTCCTGAAGGTCGCCAGAAGTGTCTGACATTTAACGCTTTGCTGAGCTAACAGGCAATAAAGCAAGCTCCAGTTTGAGAGATGGGATCACAGACACTACTTTCGTGCCTGCTGTTTAAATAAACAAATCCAGACACATAGACCCAACAAAGGAATGCGAGCAGGTGGTGGTGGTGAAGGAGGAAACGCTTGTCCAGAATGTTTTGCATCAAAATGTCAGGCTTCTTCTATAACTGATGGAGGTGAGTTTAAAAATTATCTTCTGAGTAATACAAGAGTATATAGATGGTGAGGAACCAACAGAATCAAATTATTGGGCACCTGGGTAGCGTAAAAATATGCTGTCTCCTTGGATTTCTTTAAATCAAGCTGAACTGTGAGTATTGAGCAATGACACTCTGAGTAAGGCCATCAAGGTAAATTCTCCAGAGAAATTCGCAAATGCAAAGGAGATACTTGTGCAGCTCCCAAGGGGCTTCCATATGTGACAACAGTATATGCTACCAAACAGTAATAAACTAACGGATTATGTGAAAGACGAGTCTCTACATTAGATCCATAAATCCACTGCAGCGATACAAATCTCCTCCGAATAAATCTTGCCAAGAAAACCATGTGATAGGTTCACGTTGTTGTTGTTGTGTGCCTTCAAGCTGTTTCTGATTTATGGTGACCCTGAGGCAAACCCGTCATGGGTTTTTTGGGGGGCTGAGAGTGTGTGACACACACAAGGTCACTTAGTGGGTTTCCATGGCCGAGCGGGAACTGAACCCTGGATTACAGGGCTGTAGTCCACTGCACTGCATTGACTCTCTACATTTACCTTAGTATCACTGTAAGTCAGAAACGACTTGAAGGCACATACAATTAACCAAAGGGGAAAACGAAAGTAACAGTAAGGTCAAGTAAGCCTTCCATAAGTAAAGAAAAACATTTTTCACCTGCTATAAACCATTGAAAACTTCTTCCAAAATGCATTCAGAAATTATTTTTCTTCACTTTCTCCAGCCTACATTTTTCTTAGGATTTCTAATTTGGTGGCCAGACTTAAAGATCTATGCTTTTTAACATGCTGGGGGCAACTGATGAGGCAGACTTATCCTTTCTCCCATTTTCTCTCTTTTTTGCTGATCACACAGCTCAATAAGAGATTCAGGAAGCAGCTGCTGTTTATCCTGCTATTGTAGGCAGGCACACACAGCTACAACAGGGTCAGCTAGAGTAGAATCCCACTCTTTCCCAAATCAAATCTTGTTCACTGTATTATTCACTGTAGACACCCTGCTGAAACCCAGCACTGAAAGTCTCTGCTTCTCCAGCACTCACCTTCTTTCCAATACTGGTGTTGCTAAAAACCCACCAGCGAAACTGAGGATGAGGAGGGAAAGCAGGAGTCGGCAGGCAAAAGACAGCTTTGTAAAAAGGAGTCTCTTCATCAGAGCCTTTGTTAATGGAAGGGTGCCTGTCTTTGTACCTATGTGCACTCTTCTCCCACAGCATTCAAGTATACATCTCCCTGTTTTGGGGTAGGGCGGAAGTAATACACACATACAATTCTGTCTAGCCCATTGTCTCTGTACAATCCTCTCTATGGAAACTGCTGTTCCAAAGGAGAATCACAAAGCATAATAGTGGTTGAGGAATGCTTCAACTAATTATCAAGCCTTTTGTTCTCTCTTCAATATTACTAGTACTGCCCTGTCCCCCCCAAGATATGATGGATTAAATGAGTCACCACAAATAATAAATTTCTTAGAAGATGAGAGGTTCCTATCTGCCCTGAGCATGTCACCAACTAGACAGCAACCACAGGGCTGTTTTGGTCACTGCTTCCACTGAGAGAACAATGAGCAATCTTGGTTAGGTTGAAGAGTACAAAGGGCTATCAAGATATTTTATAATCCCTGTTCTGCCACTGTATTGCTGAACTAGATTCAGAAATAGGTATAATGGGGGAGGAGCAGAATCTTCCATCAAACCAAACTTTAGATATGTCTGGGAATGCAGATATTAACACATGCAAATAGCAACACACGCAAAAAACCTGAGCAATAAAAGAATTTCTTCAAAATAAATGGCATGCCTCATTGCTGTGTGCCTACTCTCCATAGCTACTAATTTTATTAAAACATTCCCCCACTTACCGTTACAGGTCTGTTCCCAAGAAAGTTGAGGTCGCTGTTCTCTCCAAAGAGATAGCCCTCAGGGTGTGTAGAATCAAACTTTTCACCTCCCATGATGAAGTGACTGGCAAAATAGCTTCCTGAAAAAGAAAGTACAGAAACAGTCAGAAGAACTAGGAGTCAGGAACGTACTGTCGATACAGGAATGACAATAAAGGATCTTACAATCTTCATGGCCGCAAGGCAGCATACAGTCCAGTAAGGAATAACTCAAGGAAAGGAAGGCCTTAAATTTTAAAAGAAACAACCCCCTGGCTTTTATGATTATGGACAAATCCTTTAAAGTGTTTTTTCTCTGAAACCAAGGGTGTATCCACACTACACAATTACAGCAGTTTGATACTACTTGAACTTCCATAGCTCCATTCTACGGAATCTTGGGATTCATAATTTGGTGAAAGAGTTGGAATTCTTTGCCAGAGAACACTAATCCACTCCTCTGAATTACAGCTTCTAGAGGGTCTGTCTATATACAGAATTAAACTGATTTAATCCTCAATTCCTTTCTTTTTAGAGTATGTTTGTGCCTTCTACATAACTCCCCTAACTACAAATCTTACAATTCCACAGGGAGAGCCATGGCAATTAAAGTGGTATCAAACTGTTATAATTGTGCAGCGGATACACCCCAAGAAGGGAGAAGAAAATGAAAATATTTCACTTCTCAGTCTCACATTGTAGCTTGCTGCCTCACACATTATGTAAATTATCTTTATGTGATCCTCAAAATCCTCTTCTGAACAAAATGCCACAAAATCACTTAGAGATTCCCACCCAGGACCGTTTATCTTCTGTTATTCAATACATGCGTTAGAATTCTGTTCAGAGTGTCCTTTATGCCTTCTAGAAACACAAACTTGGAATAAAAAAGAGGCAACAAACACTTCACTTCCTGCTACTCCTTGCAGCTTGATACTCATAAAAATTACATAAATGATCTTTATGTAATCCTCACAACAGTTCTCTAAAATGGGTCAGTCTCACCATCTCCATAACATAATATCTCCATCCATAACCTCAGATGTATCGACTAAGAGGGAGAGAGTGTGAGACCCTTGTTAAGGCAAGACTTTCTGAGCTCTGTCTCTCAGCTACTACGTTTTATCTTTTTTCCAAATCCAGCACCCGAGCCATTGGCTACCACACAACTATAATTCCAAATCAGTTTATTATTCCTAACTCTCAAGGACATCACAGCCATTGCTGACCCGGCACAGCATCACGGATGTGTTCTTACGTTTATCCTCCTCATCTATTTGCTTAAAAAAAGGAAGAAAGATAAAAAAGAAAGAAATCAGACCAAAGACAACCACCCACAGACAGACTGCAACAATCGTAGGCATGATACAAGACCTGTTCTTTGAGCTGTCTGAGTAACAGATGCTTTCCCCAAGTAGGGTTTAGCCTTGCTGTTCCGGTTAACTGCAAATACTCCAAAGGGGAATTCCCAGCTGGTGGTTCAAGACAGACAGAAAGACCTGTGCTAAATTTATTTGAAAAGAACAATCACAGACATTTGTTTCTCTTGAGAAAGGAAAAATACTTCTCACTTCAGCCCACTCGGAAAAATGCTGCCTATTTTCATGGATCCCACATAGGGCTTGAATAATACCTTTGGGCTTTGTGTGCACACACAGAATGCAGCCCTTGGGGCAAACACGGTGACTTCAGATAAATATTTATTCCAGATATGCCTAACTGCTATCTTTTATCTTCTGCTGTGTTCGTCTGACATGAAGCTGTCTTCAGGCTCTCAATACATTTCTGTACTATGAATTATGACAGAGAATTGAAAAATCTTTCGGGATACCTAACTGGAGGATTCAGCCACTGAACCATTCATAGCTACAACAGCAATCCTAAGAGACAGCAATGGTCATCTGTTTAAGATACCACAAGACTGTTCATCTTCTTTAATTCACTATGTGTGGGAGAATTCTGTTGAAATTTTTGTTTAGGTGTTCCAGGAATCAAAACCTAAATTAGGAAATAGCCATAATAATTCTAGGCCCTGTGGCTATAGTATGATCTGAAAACAAGGAATTATCAACAAAAGAAATCCAGTTCAGTGGACTGGAGCCTTTGCATAAGGTATACTTAACTATCTTTCAATAATCCAATCAGATGCAGAATTTGAGCTGACCGTTTAAGGATCTTCATATGGAATATGTACTGATGCAGTAAAATTTAATATTATATGACCAAAGGAAGAAATGTAAATTTTCTGAGAATTTTAATTTTAAAATTACTTTTGTAACATAAATTGGTAGAGATCTAATTTGAATTTTTTCTTTAAAAAACTAACATTCAGTAAACAAAATTAAAGAAAGCATGTCAAGTTAATTTTCCATACGGACTTCCGGCTAAGATGTCGGTGCAACTGGTAGCCTGAACCGCTGACTCAGGACTACCTGCTGCAAATCCGAGGGGATAACATCTCCCAGGGGACCCTCCCCCTTGGCAGGTAGGGGGAGCGGAGCAGCTCACAGGTCCTGAATCGTCCCAGCACCGGTGGAGAAGGGGAGGAGGAAGAACCGGCGCGGAAAGGACGGAGGACGGAGCTGAACGCCACGGATTTGCAGCCAGTTTGATCTGACAAGCGCCGGCAAGAACCGTTTTTAAAAGAAGGGCTAAGTTAAGCAACCAGTTGAATGAATAAGCTGAAGAGAAGTAAGATTTTAAAAGCTAAAACTTATCTGATACTGGGTATCCTGTTGGGGTGGCCCATTGTGGATGTAGGGAGTGAAGTGCTGCAGAGCGGTGGAAGATCCGGAGGCTGTAACGGCAGATGTGGAGTGCTGTGAAGGAGCTGGAAAGTGATGCTCCCCCCTCCCCGGAAATAACTGATCGAGCCCCCCCCCACTACGTTCAAGCACTAATTTTGTAATCAAAGATCTGTGGAGTAGCTGTTTATTTGCTGAGACTATATTTCTCAAAAGACTTATGTTTTAAGTGGTCATTTCTAACTTTTTTATAAAGACTGGGAGAAAGGGGGAAGGAGGAGGGGATTGGAGGGGAAGGAGAAAACGCGGCGAAGAGCGCTCCACTAGAGGCGACAGTAAGATTTTTCTGGTTTTTATTTGTGAAGAGAAACGTCTGGACTATTATTCATTTTGATACATTAGAATCTGAAGATCTCTTTCTGCAATAGTTTTTAAGAACTTTAAGGATTCGATGTGGATTAGCCTCATCAAGAGAGGTGAAGAGGTAGAGTGTTGTGACTGTTAAATAATCTGGGAATAGAAGCCTATCAACAAATAAAATATACATTTAATAACACACATTTAAAGGCTTTTTTAAGGACCTGATGTGGAATAGCCTCATCAAGAGAGGTGAAGAGGTGAAGAGATAGAGTGGAGTGACTGTAAAATAATCTTGAAACAAAAGCTTACTGACAAATGAGCTGTAAGCAGTATAAATGAATTTAAAAACGTGGAATAAACAAGACTGAGTTTAATTTCATTTCTAGTGGATGAACTTTGAATGAATTGCTTTAAAGAATTTGAAAGTAAGGGAATTATGACTTTGGACAGAGGGGAAAATTATTTGATTGACTGGCCCTTGATTTTTGAAATGGATTAGCCTTAAGAAGAGAGGTGAAGATTTTAAAAGAGACTGTCATCAGCAATTTTTAATTGCTAAATGACTATTAAGACAAAATGGACTAGTATATGAATTGAAATTATAAATGAATTAATCTTTGGAAGTGATAAGATAGATGGAATAGATTATAAGAAACCAGAATTTTGATATTATAGATTTAATTACTGTTGATTTTATATTGTGGTATATAAAAGCTTTTTAATAAGTATTGTAATAATTGATATACTGTAGAGAATAAGTTGATTGAATGATATTTTGATCCAGATATTTGTTTTTACAGACTTTGGAATATATGTAGAAGGTAGCAGCTAGTAAAGGTATGGATACAGGTCAGAAGAAGACAACACAGACGCAAATCCAACCACAGGTTTTAGAAAGGAGAGGATCTACAGGTTCCAAAACAATGGAGGTTAACAGACTATTAGAAGAGCTCCAAAAAATGAGAAGTGATATGATGGGGGAATTAAAAGCAACACGGACAGAGATAAGAACGAGAACTGAAATAAAACAAGATCTGAAAAAAGAAGTAGAAAATTTGAATCAGAGCTTGCAAAAATTAATTACAGATCTATCAACAGTGGATCAAAAAGTGGAAGACATTCAGGAAAAAAGTAAAAAACTAGAAAATCAAGTGGAGCCGTTGAAGAAAGAACAACAAAAAGATAAAGAAACCATAACGAGATTGGAAACGCATCAACGAAGTAGATGTTTGAAACTAAGGGGTCTCCCTGAACAAAAAGAGGAGAATCTACACCAAAGAGTAACAGATATTTTGGCATCTTACATAGAATCATAGAATCGTAGAGTTGGAAGAGACCACACGGGCCATCCAGTCCAACCCCCTGCCATGCAGGAACACCCTCAAAGCACTCCCGACAGATGGCCATCCAGCCTCTGCTTAAAAACTTCCAAAGAAGGAGACTCCACCACACTCCGAGGCAGCCTATTCCACTGCCGGACAGCCCTGACTGTCAGGAAGTTCTTCCTGAGGTTCAGGTGGAATCTCCTTTCCTGCAGCTTGAATCCATTGCTCCTTGTCCTGGTCTCTGGAGCGGCAGAAAACAAGCCCTCTCCCTCCTCTACATGGCATCCTTTCAAATATTTAAACATGGCTATCATGTCCCCTCTTAACCTTCTCTTCTGCAGACTGAACATACCCAGCTCTCTAAGTCTATCCTCATAGGGTATGGCTTCCAGGCCCTTCACCATTTTGGTCGCCCTCCTCTGGACCTGCTCCAGCTTGACCATGTCCTTCTTGAATTGGGGTGCCCAGAACTGGACACAGTATTCAAGATGAGGTCTAACCAAAGCAGAGTAGAGTGGTACCAGTACCTCCCTCGATCTAGACACCATACTCCTATTGATGCAGCCGAGAATTGCATTGGCTTTCTTGGCTGCCGCATCACACTGCTGACTCATGTTCAGCTTGTGGTCTATTAGGACTCCTAGATCCCTTTCAAACATAGGTCAAAGAAGAGCTAGATTTGAACATGAAATAGATAAAGCCTTTAGAATTGACTCGCCAGTTGCAAAGCAGAGAGATTTACCTCGAGAAGTTGTAGTTTACTTTACCAGGGAAAAGATTCGGGACTTAATCATGGAGCAAAATTATAAAGAAAAATGAATTGTGGATGAAAATGAAATTAAAATTTTTAAAGATGTACTGCCAAGTGTGATGAGAAGTAGGAGAGAGTATGCATTCCTGGTAAAGAACCTCCAATCCTGGGAAATAAGATACAGGTGGGAGATTCCAGAAAGACTTTCTTTCTATTTTGAAGGTAGGAGAGTGAAAATTAATTCTGTTCAGCAAACAATGGAATTCCAAGAGAACTACTTGAGAACGGGACCTAAAACAACAAGGACTGAAGACAAGAAATCAGAAAAACCAGTGGAAACTACACAGAGAGGAGCAGCAGCGGCAGACGAATCTAGTCCAATGTCTGAAGAAGAGTTGGAACCGGTAGACCCAGAAGAGAAAAGAGAAGAGAAAAAGAAAAAAGGGAAGTAAAGAGAGTAAATAACAAATATGAAGATAATTTCAGGGAATGTGTGAGGAATAACTTCACAAGAGAAGACAGATTTTCCATCATTTAGAGAGATTGAGACCACAAATTACAGTGTTATTAGAGACTCATACAAAGAAAAATCAAGAAAAGTACTTACAAAACTCAAAACTAGATCAATATTTTACTTCTTCATATGGAAAGAAAAAAAGAGGAGTTGTAATCTATGTTGATAAAGATATTCAAGCAAAACAAATTTTGGAAGATGAAGATGGAAGAATATTGGGCGTAGAAATTCTGAAAAATGGCAAAAAAAAATTTTTGGTTGGAGTTTACACTCCAAATGAAAATAAAGCTGAATGTTATAAGAAACTGTGAGAAAAAAAATCTCAGTATGCAAGTATGAAGACTGGATTTTGGCAGGAGATTGGAATGGAGTTTTGGATGTTGAACTGGGTAAGATAACCTCTCAGAGTAAAGAAGATCAAGTAAAGAGAAGGAAACTGCCAAAAGTTTTTTTTGAGATGTGTGAAGAATTATCCATTTTAGATGTATGGAGAACTGTTTATCCAAATGTTAAAGATTTTACCTTTTTTTCTGAAGTATATCAATCTTGGTCTTGAATAAATATGATTTCCATCTCCAAACATTTGTTATCTGAGATAAGGAAGACAGAAATACTGCCGAAGGTCACCTCAGACCACCACCTGGTGATGTTCCAAATACACGAAAAGATTAAACAATTTCAATGGAGATTAAACGATAGCTTATTGAATGATCAAGAGATAGTTAAACAAGTGAAGGAAGTGCTGAAAAATTATTTTAAGGAAAATATACAACGAGATATGAAGATGAAGACGGTCTGGAATGTATCGAAGGCAGTGATGAGAGGTTTTTTTACACAGCAACAACAAATCCAGAATAAAAAAAGATGAGAGAAATGTCAAGCGTTATTGATAAAACTCCAAGAAAAAGAAAAAAAATTAAAGGGAAATCCATTCCAGAGGTCATTAAAATTAGAGATTGAAAAAATACAAAAAGAATTGGCATTGATTACAACTGAGGAAATAGAGAAGAAGATGAAACAGATGAAAATAACTCAATTTGAACATGCTAACAAAATTGGGAAATGGCTTGCATATAAACTAAAGAGGAGGAAGGAGAGAAATATAATTGTTGAATTGAGAAATGGGAAGAAGCTGATTACTCAGCATGAAAAGATAAAACAGACATTTGAAGAATATTTTGGAAAATTATTTTGTGAAACAAAATCCTCTTATCAATATGGGAAAAATCTGTCTGAACTTTTTAAAACAGTCAAGATTCCTAAGACATTGATGGAAGCACAGAAACAGCTGAACAAATCAATAACATCAAATGAAACTGAAGAGGCTATAAAGGATCTGAAAGTGGACAAGGCACCAGGGCCGGACGGTTTTACTGCAGTATATTATAAAAGCTTTATAAAAGAATTGATTCAACCAATTTAAGCAACTTTGAAGAAAATAGAGAAATACGGTAAACCGGAATCTTGGGGAGAATCTAACACAGTACTGATACCTAAAGAGGGCAAGGACAAAAAAGAAGTTAAAAATTATAGACCAATGTCTTTGTTGAATATAGACTACAAGATTTTTGCAGCTACAGGATAAGATTCAAGAAGATCAAGCTGGCGTTCTCCTCAGTAGATATATAAGAAATAATGTAAGAACAATTTTGGATGCAATTGAATATTATGATAGAGATCCAGGGAAGAAGACGGCACTTATTTTCTGGATGCAGAAAAGGCATTTGATAATGTCTCTTGGACTTTTATACATCGGGTGCTGAGAGAATATGATCTCAGAGAAGATTTCTGTAAATGAATCGAGGCAATTTACCAAGACCAATCCGCAAGGTTAATAATAAATGGCGACATTACGACAAGCTCTGCAATAAATAAGGGGGTACGGCAAGGATGCCCGTTATCACCACTACTGTTTATAGCTGCCTTGGAAGTATTGTTGATTATAGTAAATGAGGATCCACAGATAAAAGGCTTAAAAATAAGGAAAAAGGAATTGAAACTGAAAGCTTTTGCAGGTGATGTAATGATATTTTTGGAAGATCCACAAGAATCAATACAGGTATTGATGGAAATTCTACAAAAATATGGATTAGTCGCAGGATACAAGGTAAATAAAGAAAAGACAATGATGACATTAAATATGACTAAAAAAGAGCAAGCTGATTTGCAGAAAAGATCTGGATGTCAACTAAGAAAACAAAATATCTAGGGATCAACATAACGAAAAAGAATCCTCAGGATTGGGCTGGGAGTGACTTCTCTTTGTGGAGAGCACACTCATCTTGTCTCTCCCTCAGGAGTGCTTTAGCTGTTTATTTCTGCATATTGGGGTTTTACTAGATGACCCTTATAGTCCCTTCCAAGTATAAGGGGAAAAAATGTAGGAGGAAAGTAATTAGAGTGGTTTGACTTAAGTTCCCTTGAGATTTTGTGCAAAAATGCAGAGCACAAAGATCTGTATTCAAATTCTGGGTGTAGCTCCCTAACCTTAAGGAGTATAAGTGGCTGCTTCTGTGATTGCTCATGGTAAGACAATTTTAGAATTGAGCATCCCATCAGTCACTCCCAGCCCAATCCTTCCTCAGAGCAAAGTAATGTGGTCATGGAGATTGCCTCGGCACACACTGCAGCCAGTGTGGTTCTTCAGAGAACCTTCCTGATTTCTCACACTCAGGGACTGGCATAGGGAATAGGGAAAGTGAGCTCTCCAAGGAATTTGTCAGGATGCCTTGCAGAGCTAGAAAGAAGCATGAGATCTATCACTTCTCCACACCTTGCCTCAGGGAAGGGCTAGCCCAAGCAAGCCTTTATGGAAAATCTGTCATGGGCCAGGACTCGGCTTCCCCAGGTGAATAGCAGCCTTGAAAGAAGGTACACAGAAGCAAGCACACCAGGAGGTAATCAGGTTTGGATGAGAGCCAGTTGGCTCCAGCCCTCTTAAGGAAGACACAGGGCAGTAGCTAAAAACAACTTGTCTGCTGCTGGCCCTGGTCTTCTCTGCTCATTGCCTGCCTGGATTTTCTGGCCCTGGACTATCTGACCGTGTTGCCTGCTGGTCCTTTGGATTGTTCTGGACAATGTTTCTTCCCACTATGAACAGACAAGCTGTACTGACTCTTAATGTCTCTTTTTGACTGTGAATGGCCTCCTGCTGACCCTGCACTCTGTTGCCCGGCACAGACAGCTTGCATCTGCGACATCCTCTTCTGTTCTTCTCTTATTGGGTTTATCTCTCTGATCTGTCCCTCTTTTCTTATGTTACCTCTCAGTTCTCTCCCTGGCTTCAAAGCTACCACTGGTGTTACCATGAGGCAAGCATTTCTGTTTCTCCAGGAGTAAGCAGATCTCATGCATGTCTATCCAGCTTTAGGTCAGTTTTGTGAGGACTATTCAATGGTGCAACCACTTCAGTGCATCCAGAAATATTAGCTGTTTGCTGTTACTAGAGCATCCATTTCATCCAGTGGAGGAGAGAGTAGCTGAACTCATCTATTACTAGAATACTTGTTTCTTTGGATGCCTCTTTGATTTCTTTCTCCATCTCAAGATCACTCTGATCATTTTGGGAATAGTAGGAGTTTAGCAGGGTTGGGGGTGGGGTAGTAAAATAGAGGCAGTCTCCCCCCTACAAAAATTCCCTGTTCCTGTGAAATTTTCCTTCACTGTCCAAATGTCCAGGATGACAATAACTTAAAACTTCAGTGGAGCACTTAGAAATACAGTTTAGGCATCCAAAGAAAAGAGACAGGCCAAGTTATCAAGGGAATGCTAACACAGCAAAAAGAGTACTAGGCATGAAGGATTTTCAGTATCTCATTTTCTGCAATGCTAGCAATTTGGGAACTGATAGAAAATTTCTTTTGTTCCCTATCCCAACGCAGGAACACCTCTAGGGAACAGTCACCCAGTACAGGGGGTGGGACACTGATGTTGTCACACATGGTGATTTTTGTGAAGGACTCTGCTCTTTTAAGAAAATGGAGGAAGAGACTCATGACACATAGAACAGGTTACCCATCAGGAAGAAGGAGGTTGGTATAAGTAACACAGATCAAGCTATGAATGAAATGATTCCAGCTCAAATTTGGCCTTAGCTGAGCTCACAGTGGCCTCTCTCTTTAACCACAACTCTCTGCCAGAAGCACAGAGATGATAACATTCTGGAAGGACAACGTACAGATTACTGAAGCCACATACATAGCTTGTTCTGGACAATCTCAAGGATTGCAATTTTTTCAAAAATTCTTCTTTCCCACTGAGCCCTTAAGGCAAACCCATCCTAAGGTTCTCTTGCCAAGATTTGTTCAGGGGTGATGGTGGTTGCCTTCTGAGGCTGAGAGAGTGTGACTTACCACTACACCATTCTGGCTCTCTTCACACTCTCTTTAGTTTCACTCAGGATTGGAAGCACGAATATGAAAGCCAGCCAAATGCTTACTTCACAGGTTAGAAAAAATACGCAAGGCCCATTACTGTACTAGACCCTCCTATGGCACATTTTAATCTGTAAAGAACTTCATTTTATTTAAAATATTTATAGCCTATTTTTCATTTTAACACTTTCAAGGTAGCTTTACAGTTTATTACATCTGGCCTCACAGCCACTCTTTGGCACTTTACTATTGCTCCCAAGTGTATAAATAGATTCAGAACCCAGGCTGAAATACAAGGAATCTCTATGACAATGACAGGTCTTAAATCAAGTCTGACCCCCTCTTAGAAAAAGAACTCCAGTCCTATAAAATAGTTCCTCCTCCCAACCCCCCCCCCAAAAAAAACACTAGGCATCTTAAACACAAAGCTGTAGCTCATCATTTAGGAAGATTCTGCAATCAATTATTGATGCCTGCAGTTTTCTGGCTCCATTTTTTCCATGTGCATAATTTATAGGGAAACAGAATTGGAGGCAGAGAGAGAAAGAGAATGGAAGAGAGGGAAGCTGCTCTCTGAAATAACCAAGCAGACATTCTCAGACCTCACTAAAGCTTACACAGAAACATAGTTTAGGTCCTAGAGAAAGGGAATGCAATTTGGCCACAGTGTCACTGCATTCTTGTAATGAAATTTGCAAGAAAATTTCAAGAGATGTGCAACTACATTCCAACTGAATCCGAGGATGCTTAAGGGCTGCTGTATCTGAATAACTGCCTCTTGCCATATGTTCCTCCCCATGTGTTGCAGTCACAGGGACCCTGCTTCAAGGGCCCCACATACCAAAATTCAGCAAGTGGATACACACCGGCAGTACTCCTTAACTGTAAACCTAAACTGTGAATGCTCTCCCTGGAGAGGTCTGCCTGACACCTACTCTGTTGGCTTTTCAAGCCCAAACAAATACCACTTTAATATTCTCTCAGACCTTTTAATTTTTCTGATATTTACTTAACAGTTGTGTTTTATAATTTCCTTTTTTGCATTGTTCTTCACTGCAGCTGTGTATTTTAAAATCTTTGGAAATTGCTGCCTTCGATATTTGTTCTCCGCTTCATAAAATAGGTCTTGTTACAGTTTTTAATCTCTTTTATAATTAATTGGATTTTATGGTATTTAATGTTTTATTTCTATTATGCATATCACCCAGAGAGCTTCAGCTATTAGATGACTCATAAGCTGAACAAATGGCTATGAAGAATGCTGGAATGGATACAGAACTGTATTCAAGGTGAAAAGATGTCATGCAAAGCAAGGAACTGAAGAAATCTGGCCAGGTGCAGCACAGAGCATTTGTGGAGGGCAAATATCAAAGCTGTAGCTGATGTTGTTGCTGTTGTGCTGTCATGTTGTTTTCAACTTATGACAACCCTAAGGCAAACCTATCACAGAATTTTCTTCAAAATATTTGCTTTGGCGGGGGGGGGGGGGTGCCACTGCCTTCCCCTGAGGCTGACAGAGTGGGATCGCCCATCAGGTTTCCACCAGTAAGCAGGGATTTGAACTCCAGTCTCTTGGATGAGCAATAGCATGTATATTTCTATACCATTTATCAGCTAAGTGCTCTCTAAGTGGTTTACAGTGTGTTAGCTAATTACCTCCAACAAGCTGGGTACTCATTTTACCAACCTGCGGAAGGATGGAAGGCTGAGTCAACCTGGAGCCCGGCAGGATCAAACTCGCAACCTTGTGGCTGCAGTACCAGCATTTAACTACTGCACCACTAGGGCTCTGTGTTCAATGTTCAGTCCAGTGTTCAGACCCCTGCTTCACCTTGGCTCATCAGAGCCGAGCTTAAATAATATGGTCACCCTGTACAAGACTGTATGTTCTGATGTATATGAGAATGCCAAGTAGATTTCAGACTTTTAGGCTAAAAGACATACAGAGAAAAGCGTATGATGCACGGTAAGCAGCCACCGCTCTTTGGCAGACTGATATGGTGGGTGAAGTGACTTTGACTTCAAAGTGGCTTTTGAAGGCTGCCCTAGCCAGAGAATGCAACTTGGTTTCTACCCCCATACCAAATGTAGCAGTTTAGAGAACTTGTCTGTAAAATACATAGTGCCTGGGTCAGATCTTGGCTCTGTTTTCAATTTGTCATGCAAACTAGGGGTGAAGAATCATGCAGCCCTCCAGATGTTGTGGGGCGAGAACTCCCAGCAGCCCTAGCCAGCATAGCCAATGGTGAGGAATGCTGAAAGCTGCCATCCAACAATATCCAGAGAACTACATGATTCCCATGCCCAGAGTTTTCCATAGAAAAGTAGTTTGCATTTTTGTACTTTTCTTGATATCACATTTCCCAAACTCATACCCTTCAGATGTTTTACATTACTGCACATCATTACTGATCATGTTGGTTGGGGCTGATGGGACCTGTTGGCCATAACATGTGTGGGGAGGTGGAAAGGGAAAGGCAGCAAGGAAGTTGAAGACTGCGAGGAACAAAAGTGTCCTGTATGTTAGCTAGCACCTACTGTATTTGCCAGTGTAGAAGACGCACCTGTGTATAAGATGCACCCCATTTATACACTGGCAAATACTATTTGCTGCCGTATAAGACACACTCCATTTTCAAACAGTATTTTGGGGGGGGAAAAGCGAGTCTTATATGCCAGCAAATATCGTAATTATTTCTGGGTGAGTCTAATATAGATTAGATTAGAATACATTGCTCCAATGGCAATTTGCTAAATTCCTGCAAATATCTTCCTAGCTAGTATCAAGTTACCACCACAGACAGACAACCCACAGAAAGATCAGTAACTTGAAGCACTCCCTTACCACCCTTCACAGTGACATTCTTTTGTCATTTCAACTGCTATGTAATTGTTTCTCTGAGTCATGGCTTTTTGTTTTGCCCAGTCAGCCCACTTTAAATCAATCATGTATCCAGGAATCTTTCTGAAGCTCCAGAACCTAGCCCTCTTCCCCTGTCAAGCAACCAATCCCTTTTTTCTCTCCTCACCCTGAGTCCAGCCCAGAGACACTGATCCCCTTTATACTACTTTGCTTCTGAAGTACTTAACAGCCCTGGAGGCCAGGCACCCAGCCTGTATTTTCATCATAGGCCTCAGAACAGATAGAGCCAATGTTGCACAGATCCAAGATCAGCCCAAAATCCACCTAACTGTCAAGCCCATTCCATGCAATCTTGCCTAGTATTTTGTTTCTGGTGCTTAGCCCACACATATAGAGTCACCGTTTCCCTCTGTCATCTGTTTTAGCTTAAAATCACCTCTTTGTCTTATGTCTTATTACTGTCTTATTATTATTGTTACTGTTATTGTTATTATTATTTTATTTTATTTTATTTTGTTATCCACCTCTCCTCAAAGCTTGAGGCAGGGTACAACAAAGGTTAAAATACAATTAAAACCAGCATACCAATTAAAAACACATTAAAATTAAAACACATTAAAATACACTGAAAGCATAAAACCATTCAAATACAGTAATTAAAATTGCAATTAAAAATACATCATAGTTAAAAACAAGCTGGGTAGGCCTGCTGGAAAAGATAAGCCCGTAGCTGTTTTTTAAATTCAGACAGCATATTTTGCTGTCAGATCCCTTCTGGTAGGCCATTCCACAGTCTAAGGGTGGCCGATGTAAAGATCTTCTGGGTGACCGTTGCCAGTCTTGTTTTAGGCAGTTTAAGTAAATGGCCCCCAGAGGACCTGAGTATACATCGCAGATTGTATGGGAGGAGGCAATCCTGTAGGTAACTTAGACCCAAACCACATAGGGTTTTAAACGTAGCAACCAACACTTTGTTCTCTGCCCAGAAACCAATTGGCAGCTCTGGTGAAGCACCCACTGTGGTTCCCTTGTTTCCTTTAATGGCATAGCCTCATTATACCACGAGGGAAAAAACATATCCATGCCTTATGAGTTGACTAAACCCACTGGCTTATTTTGCTCAGAGAACAAGCAGAAATTTAGGACGTTGTTCCAAGGTTATCCCAGGGTTTCAGGTCCAGTGCAACTACTTATGTACCCTTACACTTAAGGCTTTATCAGACCAGGCAAATAAATCGCAATTACAGCAATATAATAGTGTCCTTGGCTGGGACTTATCTCATTACCTCATTCCTCTGTTCTTCTGGTGGCATTTCATTTACAAAGGGAGTCATTAACAGTTGTGTGTATGTGTGTGTGTGTTACTAAAAGAAATGCTTTTCAGGTCTCCCATCAGGAGAACATCAGAAGATAAAGGACATCATGTGATAAGCCAGACGCTATTATCCTGCTGCAATTGCAATTTACCTGCTTTGTGTGACAAAGCCCTTAGCTAATTTCTGTTCCTTGCATCATTTCTTGAGTTCCAGCTTTCCAAATTACTTTTCTAGGATACACCAAGGTCCAACAAAAGACTGTTCATAGGATTTCCTTTCCAAATTCTGTTTCTTCATGTTTATTTGTTTCATTGCTCTAAATAATGGCTTAGCCAGTCATTTTACTGTTGCTGCATAACTCAGTACTTACGAGTAGCCAGCCAGGATGAATACAATGACTCATTTTGCATTTGTGAATGGAAGCCTGTAAACCAGGAGGTATCCTGAATCATCAGGGAGTTTCCAGCTATTTGTGGAAATCAGGTTGTGTGTTCCTTATTGGAAGGCTGAGGAAAGCATGGCCCTGAGACCACACGTGTTCTCCAAGGCTGTTTCTGAGCTCCACTCCACCAGGAAGCAAGCTAGAAGTTGCCTTCCGGTTTACAGCTTGTTTGACAAAATGGCCTCTCCTGGGTTTAAAACCAAAAGGAAAGGAGCCAAAAACATGGTAAAATTGCCCCCCGACATGGCCACTAAAAGGAAGGGTTTCTTAGTTAAAGGGTTTTCTGAATAGTAAAAAAAAAAAAGGTTTAAAGTGGTGTGAGGATACAGCCCTCCTAGCTCCAACGGGAGCCAGTGGTATCCCACAGATCCCTGCAGTTGCTTACCCTATGTTACAACAAACTCTGCAACTCTGATTGTTTTCCCCCTTTCTTTTGATAGTCCTTCTGCCCTATCCATTCTATCTCTCTTGTGGCCCATCCTATGCCATCAGGTCTTGCATTTCTTCATGCACAGGTTCTCAGGCTGCACCTCATCATTTTCCTAGCACCTTTCCTGCTCCTGAAATGATAAATTCCAGATCTCTGTCTTTCTCTCTGTTACTATCCCAAAGAGTGGGTTGGTCCTTGTGCAAAGGGATTTGCACACTTACTAAGCATTTCTCTCTTCTGTGCAACATTTTGAAGAAAGGAAAAACAACCATATATTAATAAACTCTGACTATTATTGGAGCTGGTGTTCCTGAGCTGAAGTTGCTGATCTCCTCCTTACCACAAATCATCTTTCCTAGGGCACAATGCACAATCTGCTTGAGGGGTATGTGTGTGTGTGCGCGCACACGTGATACTTCAAATAAATGACTGTATTTCTGTATTTTGACACCTAGGTACATATGTGAATTCACAGAGTTGTGAATGAGGACACATGGCAGCACAACACATGTGTCAGAATGAATCAAAGTAACACAGACTACATTTATATTCTCCCTGAGAGCCTGACAAGCAGCTTTTTGTATTGGAGCAGCAAAATATGCAAACTAAAATTCCAAACAACTCTGAGGGAAGAAGTGAAAATAGATTTTTTTAAAAAACCAGTCAGCTAGCACACAGTTCATGCCTTATGTCCAGTAAGCAGGTGAACATTCATTTTGTGTTTGTATCCTTTCCCCAAAACTTAATCTCAGGTGTTAGCAGGCTGTCCTAATACACCAAGACATCTCCCAAGAGCCCTGGTCTCTACTGCCATGCTGTACAGCAGGTGGTTGTTAGCAAAACATTATCTCAAACATTTACATCATCCAGTAAGGTGGGCAATGGTAGAGAATACCAGGGGAAACTAAGAAACACTGGGCTTGTGAATGAACAAAATAATGTAACCACATTAAATGGAACTACAAACAAATCATTTCCAGGTTGCTTCTGTTAATAAAATAATGTTTTTCCCACATATCACTCTCAGATCTAGAGCAAGACAGTTATATTATACCTCAGTGGCAGAGGGCATCCTTCTAAGCACTGAAGATGTTCAATCCCACAGTACCACTTAGAGCACTTTCTTCAAAACTCAGCATCCTTCAGATGAGTTGAACTCCTATCACACACAGCCAGCAGGGCCAATGATGGGATCTATAGTCCAGTACATCTGTAGGGTTCTAGGTTGGAGGTGCAAAGGCTGATTTAAAGAATCTCAATTAGCAGGGACAAGAAGAGATCACTACCCAGTGTTTTGCAGAGCTAGTACCAGCGGTATGAATACTAAGATAGGCACAGTAATGGCCTGACTCATAACACATCTCACCCAGCAATTTACTCTGGAGAACCAATTACAGGGAGCCCTGGATCCTTTGAGACTGTTCTCATCCCCATGTTGATCATTGCTGGTTGACTTGGATTTAGGAATAATTACCACAGCCCAAAATAGAGTCAATTAATTCTTCTTATATATGCTTTTCTTCCCTCCACTACTGCAGTGCACATGCACTGGTGTTTTCAGCTAGAATAGGGTCCTTGGCCTTTGGCCTCAGCACTCAGGTAGCAGAGCCAGCAATGTGCACTGCTTTGAGCATTGGACTATGACTCTAGAGATCAGGGTTCTAATCCCTGCTCAGCCATGGAAGCCTTGGGAAAGTCACACACTCTTAGCCACAGATGAAGGCAAAGCAAACCCCCTCTGAATAAACATTGCCAAGAAAACCTCATAATAGGTTCATCTTAGGGTTGCCGTAAGTCAGAAATGACTTGAAGACACAGAAGAACAACAAATTTGTGTAGCACTTTATATTTTCCAATGACTGGTTTTAGCAGAACAAATTATATCAACTATGGGTAGATCTGCTTTATCTGTTAACTTTATGGAATCCAAATTTGTGTGTTGATACCAGCCCTGAGGAACAATAAAGCCATACTATATAATCATATAAACACAACTGGAACCTTATTCTAGAGGTTTTTCTCCTCTTACTAACACAACAAAAAGTACGGAGATTGTAAATTAAGGCTCCCACCTTAACGTCAGCTCTGTGTAAACAATAAACATATTTTACTGCTCTATGCAAGCAGTAAGACTGTGCTGTGCTAGAGTCTTGCTTGTTGCACTTGCTTAACAACTTAGATCCATTGTATTCACACATTCCTTTGGTCTTTCCAACCACAGTCCTTTTTCTCTATAGACTGAAGATAGAGGGGGGAAAAACAGACATAGTTCCTGAACCTTTAACAAAGTTGTGCGGATAATGGAACTGTAGCACCTTTGGCTTTTATGACAAGCTGTTGCTGCTGTTGCTGCTGCCTTCAAGTCAGTTCTGACTTATGAACACCCTAAAGTGAACCTATCACAGGGTTTTCTGGAGTTGAGTGTGTGTGATGCACTCAAGGTCACCCACTGGGTTTCCATGGCCAAGTGGGTACACACATACACACAAAGCCCTCCCCCCACACACACACTTTTTAAGTCAGACTTTTCAAACTGCTATGACTCAGTCATTTTTCAGCTGATTATTTCTGGAGAAATGCCATCAGTCTACATCCCAAGAAGATCCTCTACAGAAGTTTTCAGACTCCCACTAGTCTTGTCAGTTTTCTAAAAATGTTCATACTCTGTAGCAGCAGAATGTTCATACTTTGTAGCAGTAGAAGGCTAAATGTTCTTTCTGCCTTTACTACTGTGGCTCTACAAACCCACAGCTTTTTCTCAAAGCTTCTTTTGAAACAAAAAAGCAGATAAGCTGGAAATGTGTCACCTTAAAAATAAAAAAGGGGGCCATTGCTGTGAGTTGTCTCTTTGTTACAGTCAGTCAAGGATCTCAGAAACAGATATTCACTCAAAGGAAAATCTCTTTGAAGCATACAGTGCCTTCTATTTCAGTTACTACATAATTATTCGGACACCAGCAACTTAAAGATAAAGCTCTGGGATCTGTGTGCCGCTGAGTCTTCCACTGAGGTTATATAAATAGATAGAGGAAGGTAGTTTGTACCCAAAGGGCTATAATCTGAGGCCAACATCAGTCACCCGCTCGCCCACCAATGTCCATCTGTGAAAATAATGGTTGAAGGTCATAATACATTAATCACTGATTAAAAATCAGGATTTCCATTTAATCAGATTTTGGTCTGGCCAGTGAAAGATACTTAGTACTGATGACAATATGATTTTCCATTTTTTAAACTGGCTTTCCTGTCTGAAATTCCAGCCAGTGAACAGCTAGGTAACTTGTGGCACAGAAAGAAAAGCCAAACACACAAAATCCTGTGGACTAATTGTTCCCCCATGCTCTTGCACCATAGGTGCCAAATAAGCCGTAACAAGGAGACTGATGTGCAGTAAAATGTTGTTGCGTGAAGTGGAATGTTTCAGTTGAGTATTCTAGCCAGTCACACCTTATTTCATAATACTCCAATCCAACCCCCAAAGTTTTCCATCTCTCTCCCCAGCCCCAAAAAGCCTCAACCCGCCTTCTGTGCCTACAGAACATGCTCAGTCCTCGCACAGTTGTTTGGTGTTATGGGTCCCCTCCCCCTGCTCTTGAAGCTTCTTCCTCCTTATGTGTAGATGATTCAGTATGGCCGCAGAATGATCCAGGAGGCTTCCAGGATGACAACTGCAACCAAATCTTTCCTTCCTTAATGGATTTTCTAGGGTTACAAAATCAACAAACCACAGAAACAGCAGTGGGAAAATACAGAAATATTACAAAGGGAGGGCAACATCATCTGGATAGCCCCCTCCCTTCTATAAGGGAGGCAAAACTGCATAATAAAAGCTTTGCCTGGAAGAACTCCAGTGGTTGGGAAATGATTTCACTATTCCTACAAAGGATGTAACATTTTCAAGAAAGGTATATTAGTTTTTCCTGCACTACAGGAGTGCTGAACCACAAGATGATCAAATACATTCTAGAATCAAGATTTTTTTGTCTAGATTCCATTCTATTTTATGCATCAGATGAGGTGGACTATAGCCCATCAAAATTTATGTCATAATAAATGTCTTAAAGGTGCCACAACAGGATATAAAACCTCAGTACTGACAAGCAATCATGCCTCTCTCCAGATACATGTACACTAAAGATTTAAACTGGGTATCCTCTCACCAGGGATAACTGTAGTCTTGAGTCTTCACACTCTCTTGTGGGAGATGCCAGCACTCTCATTAATCTCTAGTTCCAAAGACTTGTGGAGGACATTATAGTCAAGCAGATATAATACATTCTGCTACACAGATGGCATCGTTAAGAGGATTGTCCATGATGGAGGCTGATCTTCGAATGCCATGCTTGATCCCTCAGTGCAAAATCAGGAGTGTGGGAAGCTGTCCTAAAATAACTTTTTCTGGGAGCTGGATATATTTAGCCCAAAGAAGAGAATGTTAATAGAGGACATGATAGCTATATTTAAATATTTGAAGGGATGTCATATGGAAGATGGAGCAAATTTGTCTTCTGCTGCTCCAGATAGTAGGGCACAGAGCAATGGCCTCAAACTTTAGGAAAAGAGATTCCATTTAAATATTAGGAAGAACTTCCTGACAGTAAGAGCAGTTCAACACGGGAATACACTGCCTGAGAGTGTGGTGGAATCTCCTTCTTTGGAGGTTTTTAAACAGAGATTGCGTGGCCATCTGTCAGGAATGCTTTGATTGTGTATTCCTGCATGGAAGGGGGTTGGATTCGATGGTGCTTATAAACCTCTATGATTCTATGCTGCCCAGGATTTTACTTATCCTTCCCTTGAATAAGCCTGGTAACCCACATTGACTGCATGATGCTCTCAACCTGATATGTGGGCAACACACAGCTGAGGGAAGAGAATCAAGCAAGCTCCATATGGGATGCCTTGCAGAGTGCTGTAAAAAACTGATACACATATAGAACCAATCTGCACATAATATGAATGGTATGAAAAAAATTAACATGCAAAGGTTTTCTCTGTTGTAGGAGAAGGAGATTAGCTGGATCAGGACTGCAGTGCATAAATGCTGGACTCTTGACAAGAATCCTATGGACTTAAAACTACTCACTCTTCCTGGTTTGTCCCAGATTAGAAGCTATGATGGAAAAGAAGAGAGACCTGATCACTGGGAAACAAACAGGAGCTCAATTGTTGTATCTTCATCTATTAGTACACTTTCTGAAAGAATTCCTTGTCCACATTATTAGGTATCCTATCATCTTCAAATTTTATTATTGAATGTTTGATTTAGATTAATTCAGCTAATACCTGCAAGAGTCCTGCACTGCTAATGAACAAAGCAAAAATACAAATCAATCACTTATTTGGATAACAATGTTTATATCCATTTGCCCCCAGTCCAGGTCTAGTCAAGATATTTTGCTGCTTGGGCAAAGGACAAAATGGTTACCTGAATACTGAAGACAACTAGAATGGCTGCTATATCTTACTTCAGCAGTGGCAACTGGACACCAGCAGGGCGCAAACACTCTCTGGAGGGCAGGAAACTAGTTTAAATGGCACAAGGCATGTTGCTGCAGACACCTCCCATCCTCTAGAAAGACCATTCACTATACAGTAGCCCCCACCCATGACTGGTATCCATGGCTTCACTTACCCATGACCCACTCTAGGGCCATGGCTGTCATCACCAGATGGGATCCTTGCTCTGTGCAGCCAGGCCCAGAAAGTTGCACAGTGAGGCACAGCTGGGCTTCCCACACTCCAGCTGAGGAAGGAGATGGACACCCCTTCTTCCACCAAGAGAGGCACAGGAAACCAGGCTCCATTAAACTGTGCACTTCTGTCAGGTGAAGAAGGAGATGGACGCTCCTTCCTTGGCCAAGAGAGGCATACAACTCCAAGCGACAGGCCTCTCGGTGGATTTTGCTCTCCGAGAAGGAAGGAGCTGCTTGCCAAGCCCTGGTCGGGAGGGTCAAAATAAGTGTTTGGTATTATACACTTGGTATTTTCACCATCTTCATTAAGTCTTGGAAAGTATCCCTCACAGATTTGGGGAACCTACTGTAGTTAGAACAGCCATGGCCTCTCCATCTCAATGCTTCTCTGAAACATGAGGACAATACTGGCCTGTACAGCAACAACCACTAAGGTAACAGGTATGACGTATTTAGAATACGCAAAAAGCTCCATAAACATTAGCTGATATTCTTATTTGGCACAACAATGACAGCAAAGGAAGAGAAACTGTATTTTTCCACTTCCAAAATGATTTGTCCTGGATGACGTATTATTAGAAAGAAAGGTCTGGAGGAGAGGGAATTGTCTGCAACAAAAAAACAAAAAGCAAGTTACAGCAGTCTGAGAGACATCCATCCCAAGAGAACTAAAACCTAATTAAAGGCAGTTGAACTATTGAGGGAGAGATGGTCTCTAAAGAAATCTACAGAGTTTGAGGTCACGAGGAATAAAACGAGGGAAGAATTGGAAGGAGTATGACCAAAATGAAATAAGTTGCAAATATGTAATTGCAATATCCACAAACAGAAGAGCCAAATCATGTATGCCAGCAGACATGCTGATCTCTAATTAAAGTGTGAAAGAAGTCAGAGCCACAAGGTGGGGAAAGTATATAAGCTTGCAAAGTAACACAAAACACATTTTTCATTTCACTGCAGTGATGCTTTTGTGGGTTTGAATGTGGTGCTGAAAAGCCCAGCATCTAAAATGTATTTTGGGAGAGGAGGGACTTGCCTGGGATCTGGAGAGAGGAGCCATTTAAGAGACTGTTTACACGTGCCCTGCTCTGAAAATGGAGAGATAAGAAAGTCTGATAGTGATCAGAAAGGGAAGGGTTTATGGACTGGCAAACAGCAAGCAGCATTACCCAGCAAGCCCTCTGTTCGTCAACAAGGGGATGATCAGCCCACGTGCCATTACCAGTTCAGGTAATCCACTTAGGGGCAGAAATCTTTTTTTCCAAGGGATCCATGTTGCCATGGACCTGTCTCACTGTAGAAAATGCAGACAATATACACAGGATGGCTGAAGCAAATCTATGCCTTTTTTTTTAGAAATATTTTTATTAAAGTTTAAAGTGAAAATAAACCCCCCCTTCCCCACTTCCAAGCTCTTTTTTTCCAGTTGAGTCTGCTTATTTACATTCCATTCATACATAATTTCTCTTCAAAAAGTAATCTTACATTGTTACATCTTACATTGTTACATTGCTGCTTTGTTACATTGCCTTATTACATTGTTGCCTTGTATTATATACAATCTTGCTTTATTCTTTCCCTTTTCTTATTACTATCTCTTTATCCAATTTAAGACTTCTCTCCATTCCCTTTCAAAGTCCTGGATAGGAAGCAAATCTATGGCCCTTTTCACATGTGGGGGAGCGAAATGGTGTAGAGCGACCTCTCACGGAGGTCGTCTACACCGTAGAGTGGACTGGCGTTGACTACTTTTCGTAGCTTCACACCAGATTCCACGCAGGAGCGGCCAGAACTAGCCAGGCTGCGTGTTTTTTAAAAACCTCTTTTCAGAGGTTTTTAAAAAGCACGGAGCGCGCAGCCCCGTGCCGCTCCGTCGCCCGGCTCTAAAGTGGATCTGCAGGTGCGCGCAAGTGCGTGCCTGCAGATCTGCCGGGGGCGGGCTTCCGGCTGGCGAGCTTCTCCGGTTGGTGGAGAGCCTCCGCCAACCGGAAGCTGCCATCTGCGACGCCGGAGGAGTGTGGAGCAGCGAGTGCGTGCTGCTCCACGTGGCGACGGACTTACCCGGCTGGAGGTAAGCTCTGTTTTTGGGCGTTTTCGCCCGTTCCCCCCCCACACATGTGAAAAGGGCCTATGTCTCATGTTTTAATCTGAGACTTGTTCTCTCTACGCACCAAACATTAAGGGCCAGCCCAGGCAACTAGTGAAGGGCTCATCTAGTTTAGTCACAGGCTGGAAAAGTTGTTGTGTCCCACCATGACCAGCCTGATGCTTTTACAAAGCCTGACATGAAGTCAAGAGCCTTGTCAGCAATATGTCACCAGCAAGTGATATTCAGAAGTTTATTGCTTCTAAACATGGAGGCTCCATGTACCTAACATGGCTGATTATGTCTGATGCTAGATGAACTCTCTCTCTTCCACAAATTCTCCCCCTCCTCTCTCCCCCCCCCTCAAGAAACAGTCTAGCTATTGACCATGTGAGCTTTTGATATGCTCACAACCCACTCTGTCAGGTTTAACCCCCATTCGGGCAGATTCTAAAAACTAGCACTTAGTGACTTAATCCGAGGGATTTTTTGTTCTGATATATTGTTGTGGGGCATCTATCATGGGATTTTCTGGGCAAGATATGTTCCACAGGGGTTTGCCAGTGCCCCCCTCTGAGGCTGAGAGAGTGTGATTTGCCCAAGATCATTCAGTGGGCTTCCATGGCTGAGTGGGGATTCAAACCCTGGTCTCCCACAGTCATAGTCCAATACTCAACTACTATACCACACTAGCTCTTGGATTACTGGCCCTAATTAGAATCCCAATGTATTGTAAGGTATAAAAAAACTCCCATGCCAACAGGAATGTTTGTGGAGGCAGAATCAAGGGTATTCTGTAACAACTGAATGATCAGTGCCAGAAAGCATACATTTCAGTAGCAACCAGCCTTACTCCTTATTTGAAAAAAGAAAGGTACACAATATAATTTCTGTGTCTAAAAATACTATTATTTTTGTCTGTTAAAAAAAGAAAGTACGTGGCAAGTGGTTGGGACGCTATTTACAACCCTTCCAGTGACAGTGCTGTAAAAGACTCCCATGTAGATCTATTTCTGTGTGAATCCTGTAAGAAAACATGACTGAGGTACTTCTCCCTCCCATCTGTCTGGAAGAGATTTTGAATGCAAACAAAGAAGGCGCTGAGAGGATCAACAGTTTCTGTTAGGATTGCTTCATGATATACTGCAATAGGTATTCCAAAGGAAATACTGCATAGCAATTCCTACAACGAAAGTGACTGATATTTAATGATGGGCTGCAGGATCTAACGAATGTTAGGTCTCAGGTTAGGGCAAATGCTGTTAAAGCATACTCTTGATTTACATTTTGTATAAAAGAGTACTAAATCCACTTCCTGATAAAAGAGAACATGATACAGTCTCTTTAGCCATGAAGCCAAGTATGTCCACATCCAGTTAGTACCTAGATGAGAGACCTGCTGGGAATCTCATGCATTCCATGGTGAAAGAAAAGCAGAATATACCGTTGTACTAAAGAAAGTAAAAAATATTATGTATCTATTGCTTTTACATTTGAATGTACAGTTGGCCTTCCACATTTGTGAGCCTCACTTCTGTGGATTTGATTATTCACAAACTATTTGCTGCTGCCTCTGCTGCTGCCCTTGCCCTATGCCATTTTTAATAGGAACTCCAAGCCTCACAAGACTGAGAGACTGTGAATGAGACTTCTAAGTCCCTATTAAAAATGGCACAGGGCAGAAGTAGAGGCCACGGCAAGCCCCACCAGCATATCATTATATTCATTTACCTTACAAATAACTGTCCAAGCTATGGATCCATTTCCTCCATAATTGAGAGGTAATAGGATGATGTTCTGGGATCTAGGATATCATGCTGCTATTGCTAAGTTATAAATGACTTGCAGGATCTCCCTGGATCACCACCAACTCAGTTCCATCATCCTCTCTCTAAACCACATCTTTATCCAGACTACTCAGCTAACAAAATGCCACCCTGTTTGTTTGTTTTTTAAACAACTGATTTTTGAGTAAGGCACTGTTTGGTACCTTGTGCCATGTTCATCCTGTATGTAAACCTCATCCCATGAACTGAAAAAGCTCAAGAGCAGCACAGTTGTGATCAAGTTACCCCAGCACAGTCCTTCAGACTATACTTCAACAGATTTCCTGATGTGCTGCTAGAAGAAGCTTTTGCACCCTTCTTAAAATTACAGAGAACACAATCCACAGCTCCCTCACTACTTAGGGCCAAGTTCAGCTCACCAGAATGCCTCTGCCCTCTGCCTCCAGGGGAAAGCTCAGCTGCCAGAAAGTCTGCATTGTGCCGATGCAGCACAATCATAGCAGACATATAGCCTCTCTATCCTGGCCAAGACTGTCATGGTTCATTAGATGGACAAAGCCCTGGCAGCCACTATCAGGAAGATGGAACTGCTGTACAGAAACTCCCATTGTGATGGCAGAAACCCAGACGGTATGGAGCTCTGAGCATTATAGCCACAAGATGAGCAGGGGAGGGAGCAGCATCTCCATGGTGGTTCTGCTTGGGAAAGTTTTTTGGGCTACAACTCCCAGAATACCTCAACTAGCATGGCCAACAACTTTCAAGTCACAGTAACATCTAAGAACATAGAAGATTTTGACCAGTAGCACCAGCACAGCTTACAAATGAAAAAATTACTAGAGCAAGAAAACTACAGATGTTTTGCAGACAGGTCACCCACAGACATGCCAGGGCCTTCAGTCTGGAGAGCCAAGGGGTTGCCCTCTAGATGCTGTTGGACTGCTGCAGCCACCACAGCCCATGCTGTGGGATCATGAGAGGGGCAGTGCAACTTCTGGAGGCTACATGATTCCCAACCCTGCCCTAAGCTTATGTTTAGGAGGTCACTTAGCATTACTCCAAACACTTGCAATATCGGAATTTTCCCCCATCATTCATTCATTCATTCATCAATCTTTTTTTTATTAAGTTGTTATTGTGTGCCTTCAAGTCATTTCTCACTTATGGCAACCCTAAGGCAAACCTATCATGGGGTTTTCTTGGCAAGATATCTTTGAGGGGATTTGTTGCTGGGGTGTGCCTTTCAAGTCATTTGTGATTTACCTAAGGCACATCTATCACGGGGTTTTCTTGGTAATATGCACTCTAAAGAGAGCTGCCAGTGCTTTCCTCTGAGGCTGAGAGAGTGTAACTTGCACAAGGTCACCTAGTAGGTTTCCATGGCTGAGCAGGAAATCAAACCTTGGTCTGCAAGATCATAGTCCAACAAGGCCACTCATAATCTGAGGTCCCAAGGCAAAGGAAGCAATTACTCCAGGGTGGCAGCTATTTTTCACTATCCTGTTCCACCAACAGGCTATGTTGCACTGCTGTGCCATACAAATACTAGAAAAGACATGACATCACTTCTGCTTTCGTTTTCAGACTTTCTCCCTCCCCTGTCCCAGGGTCTGGCATTCTGCGAAGGTAAAGGATGTCAAAGTGCTGTATTCTGCTGTAGCTTTGACCCTGCCATAGCAAACGTGGTGCTAAAACACAATCTATTTTTTAAAATGGGGTTTGGAGGCTTGCAGGGCTATCCTGGGGAGAGGGGGTACCAAGGGGCCACAAGAAGATTTGAGGAAGACATGCAGCCCAGAGGGCACACTTTTATTATCCCTGCCCTAGGATTAATTCATTTTCGCTTATAACTAAATTCAGAACCGGTCACCAATGTGCTGGTACTCAGCAGCAGTAATGCATCATTAACAGGCTTCATTTTTTTAAAAAAAAATTCATAGATGCAAACAATAGGTGTGCTCCAGACAGAGGCCTTTTCCCCTGAAGACAGCCATAAGTGACATAAAGCAAGTTGTCCAGCACAGAGAACCATGTTAAGGTAACTAAGGACCAACAGAGTAAGTGAGCCATAAGCAGGACGCCCATCCTGTTCGCCTGCACTTTAATAATCCCATCATATTTATTTTGATTTATAGCCAGTCCTATCCTGAAGGCCCAGGGCAGCTTACAACTTCAAGGGTCAGCAAAATGGAATGAGATTTATCCAAGTCACTTATATTTCCCCAGCCCTATAAATCAAGGAATTAATAAGAAACCAAGCCTACATGCACCCCACTCAATGGCAAAGCAAAGAGTAACACCGTTGTGTGATTAGGGTTACCACTGGTCTCAGTATAGCCCTCACCCTCACATCCCATGCCCTCTAACACGTCTGCTCTGTCACGTGCTCCTACTTTAGTCTCCAAGGTAACACTTCAGCATCAGGCTAACCCCTCTAGACACCCATATCCAATCCATTTATGGTAATTTCAGACGCTTCAACAGTAACAGGATTTAGAGCCCAGAAACTATAAGGAGGGTTACAGACAGCATTCTGGATCACAGCAAGCAACTTCTAAAGGATAAAGATTAACAACTCAAGTCTTCATACACTGTAAGAACCACATGCTGGTTGTTGCCTATAAAGCCCTAAATGGTTTGGGGCCAGCATATCCAAAACAAAGCCCCATCCTCCCCGTATATGAACTTGTCCTTATCTCACAGTCTTCAGTCAAGGGCCTATTGTACATCCTACTACTGAAAAAGGAACATGGAGTGGAGCTTTTTATTTGATAGCACTCTGTTTATGGAATTCCAATGGAAAAATAGATCAGCCTTTTCATTGGTCAGTTTCTAGAGGGCAGTAAACATGTTCCTATTCACTGTCACTGTCAATTTATACCCTGTTCAAAGTTCTTCTATGATATGTGTTTGGTACTCCACCTTGATGACCTTATAGCCAACAAACAGTTTCTATCAGCATTTTAGAGAAAAACAAAATGTCCCTAAGACATCATTTTGGTCACCTAGAAGTAACAAGAATATGTTTCACCAGAACAATGCCTAAATTTAAAGCTATGGTTCATAACCATGGAAGCTCCAGATGTCGTGAAACAGCAGTTCTCAGAATCTCTTACCCTTGGCCATACTGACTTGCACCTTGGAATTTATAAATCCATTTGGAAACACAGATGCTCCACACTTTTGAACCACAGATCTAAAAGTCTGCCACTTGAAGAAGACCCACCACTAGCACAGGTGAGAAGAACAATGTCTTTGAATGTGTCTACACTATGCCGTTACAGCATTTTGATTCCACTTCAACTATCATGGCTCAATCCAATAGAATCCTGGGATGTGTAGGTCATAGGGGAGTATTTTAGAATTCCAAGACAGTGTTGTATAGTGGTTTGAGTGTTGGACTATGACTCTGTATCCCCACTCTGTCATGGAAACCCACCTGGTGTCCCCGGGCAAGTAACACTGTCTCAGTCTCAGAAGACCCCCCCCCCCGAACAAATCTTGCCAAGAAGACCTAGGCCATTTCCGCACTTGACTGTAATAGTGCTATTAGTCCACTTTCAACATCCTATGGAATCCTGGGGTTTGAAGTTTACCCCTGAACGGCAAACCCCAAGATTCCATAGGATGTTGAAAGTGGAATAATAGCACTATAACAGTCAAGTGCGGAAATGGCCCTTGTGATAGGTTCACTTCAGAGTCGACATAAATCAGAAATGACTTGAAAGTATACAACAACAATTTAGAATTCTCTGATATGGAGTTGATGAAGTACTATATTTTGGGAAGGGCACCAGAGCTTTCCAGTAAAGAATTCCAAATCTTGGGGCCAGGATATCTGCAAGACTGCATCCTCCTATACGAGCCTGCCTGAAATTTAAGCTCCTCAGTAGATGTCTGGTTATATCTCCCACCACCTTGTGAGGCCAGGCTAGCAGGGCTTTCTCTGGAGCACCCTCCCTATCAGTGAAATTCGGCCCACAGGGAGGCAAGTTCGCTCCATCCATTCTGAGTTTCCAGTGAGCAGTGAACACCATGCTATTTCATTTGGCCTTTGGATCTTAAAATTAACAGTGTTTGATGTGGTTGTTCTCTAAACTATTTGTCTGGTTTTACAGCCATTTTTAAAGAGAAGTTTTAATTGGTGTTTTAGCAACTAGATGTTTTAATTGGTTTTTGGTTATTTATATAATGTTTTAAAAGTGTTTTTACCCATTGTGCATTGCCTCAAAGTCCCTGGTGGATCAAGAGGCAATTTAAAAAATGCTATAAATGCATAACTAAATAAATATCCTCACTAAACTTCAAATCCCAGCATTCCATACCCTTGAAGCATGAATGTTAAACTAAAATCAAACTGCTCCACCTGTACAGAATAGATACACTCACAATAGCCCAGCCAATATTCTAGAAGGAAAAACACTGTTGGGCTCATACAGAAAAACAGCTACAACTGCAACAAGCATTGGGCCACTGACTTACCAGCACTCTGGAAGTGAGACACAAAAAGGCTGCAGACGCCTCACGGCTATAGCCCCAGGGCCACCACATAAATATAAAGACATAAAACTCCTCCTTAGTCTGCTGGCATCCTGCTTGACTCCCTGGCAAATACTGCTACTTAATTGTACAACCTTTTCTTCCTTTCTGATCCTCTACCCATGCAATGTACTGCTTCACCACAAGACACTAGTCTCCCACACAAAGAAATGCTACCAGCCATGTAATAAGTCACATAGAGAATATAATCTACAAACTCAAGTCTGACAGTCCAGTAGGAAACCATTTCTGTATCTTTCAAAAAACGGGATCAGCTGGAAGGAGAAGATGAGGCCTCCTCCACTGAGAAAGACCACATTGTCTAGAAACCAGTGCCTGGACGCAGGGAGAAGGTTAAGGACTCCTTCCTTCCACTTTTCTGCTTTCAATCATCCCCAGCAGGTTCTTGAAAGAAGTCTTTGGCCACCTTTCTATGCATTTGTCGGTAATACTTTGTATCCAGGTACCTCATCTATGCGCTAAACACTTTGTCAAACTACCAGATAACGGTAAAAACTTCATAGGGTTTTTTTAGGCAAGAAATATTCAGGGGTGTTTGCCATTGCCCTCCTCTAAATACAGTCTGTAGTCCCTGGTACTCTTTAGCAGTCCTTAATCCAAATCCTAACTAGGCCAGACCCTGCTTCTGGTGCTTTTGGGATATTTATGTCCTGAACAGGAACTGTATTACTTCTATATCTCCATACAACATCTAATACGGGAGCAGACTGTCTCTAACTCTGGGATCCTTGGGCCAGTCTGTGTGATACCCAAAAACCCATTTTGAGGCCCATTTCCCCTGGAAAAAAGAATGCTGTTTTCTGGATTGGCTGTGGGACGGGAGAAGCTTTCAACCCTCCCCTGCAATCCCTTAGTCTCAAGAGATCTCTTTGAAATGTGTGAATATGCGCTTGCACAGTCCCTGGCCCTCAGGCAAACTTTGGAATATTTTTGGAGCACAGCTTCAAAAATCCAACAGCCAGTATGCCTACTGGCTGCACTGGCTGAGAGATTTTGTGGTCTGCAGTCCAAAAAGTAACTTGCCCAAGCTCAGGTCCCAGCATTGTCAACCGGTCCTTGTCTGAGGAAGGCTGCCACACACCAATGCTTCTTCCTTTCTAGTCAGCAGCTCCTGATGAAAAGGTGTCATAAAACAAGAAGGCCAAAAAGAAAAAAGGGCAAGGGCAATTAAAGAGATTAGGGGCCCAAAGAGAGGCATGTTACCAACATGCGCTCCTCCGAGGAGACTGTTTAATTCCAAATAATAGTGAGACATCATTTCAGTATGTGACCAAAGAAAGGTTTTGTTGCTTTTGTTAAAAAAAAAGAAAGGCAACCACAATCTGTTTAAAATTAGAAATCCCTCAGACAAAAACACAAACCACCTTTTATATAAATTGAAAGAAGGGACATTGCTAAATGCCAACAGCCAAGCAGATGTCAGCAAACCAATTCCAGCTGTTTTGTCTGCTGGAAAAACTAGGCATGTACTTTCAATACAAAAACTAAGTTTATGTTAGCAATGACTCTGAAAACATCCTTGCTGGTAACTTAGTAAGTAATTTGGGAAAACAGAGATCTCATTAAGGACTCTTTTTTCCTTTTACCTGAAGTTCTTAACAGATTGGCAAAATTTATCAACCACTATTAACAATATTCTGTGCCTTATAAATAATTTTCAAATGTCAAGAGAAATTTGGTTTGTATGAGTTATATTAAAAAGATTTAGGCTGAGATTCTACATCAGGTATTTATGTAATTTTTTGAAAGCCAAAGGAATTTCAAAGTGATGCTAAAAAAAAACAAAAACTGGGCCTCACAAATCTTACCTTGAGCAAATCTTTAATTATTAAACCTGAGATATTATCAAGTAATCATTAGCAGTGTAACAACACTTAGAACCTTAATCAGGATAACTGCTGCATGCCCTCACTGTCAGTAATCAGGCACAAAACTGCAGCCACTCAACCTTGTTTTCTATGCACGCTTATTTAATAATCTTTCTCACTATGTTCAGTGCCACTTATTCCTCAGCAAATATACATAAGAAAACAGCTGTTACGTTGTAATCAAAAGACAGAATGGAACTAAGGGCCCTTTCACACCACATAGTTATAGCACAATGACTCCATTTTAATTGTCATGGGTCCATTCTAAGAAATTCCAGGATTTGCAGTTTGGCGAGGCACTGGAACTTCACAGCTAAAATCTCTAAAAGTCCCTCCCTGCACTGCAAATCCCAGAATTCCACAGCACATTGTCACAGTAATTGAAGTGGAATCAGAGTGCTATAGTTGTGTAGTGAAAGAGCTCTAAGAAACAATTACAGAAATGAATATTAATTGAGCCATCAAGTCCTGGGCAGGTATATCTGGGAGTAAGACCCCTAACAAACACAGTAGGTATGATTTCTGAGTGATAAGCTAACCATCTGTCTGCAGCAGCACCAGGGGAAATGTGTATGAGAGCCAAAATTCCAAGTTTTTCAAAGCTTCATATAACTTACATCATATTCCAGGATGCCAAGTAGAATGACAAAGGCAAAATTAAAATGAAAAAGAATTCTAGGGACATTAAGTATTTGTTGTTGTTACCCAGACATTTAAAGTGAAGACTCTCAACAAACTGAGGGAATCTGGGCTTAAAGTAGCCGTGATGAGCACAGAGGCTGGCTACCTGTTAGGCCTGTGCGGTTGCCAGTACACCTTCCCAGCACCATCCTGCACTGGCACACACATAATCCCCAGTCACCGCTCTTTTCCAACAATGTGCCGCTTAACAGAAAAGAGAGTATTTCAGAGAAGAAATCATGCTTTGATTTTAAGGGGGTTTGTCTGGATAACAGAAACAAAAGGATTATACACCATTTTGAGCTTCTCAAACCACAAAACCCATTTGTTTTGAATTACACTACCCCAGTGGGAATTAGGTGTTCAAAACATGTGATTAAAAATAATTAATAGAAACATGGCTTTACATACTACCTCAATGGTAGAAAAAAGCACACTTCCCTTCCACAAATTCTAAAATAACTCTTTAGATCTGAAACAGAGAAAGTAGCTTAATAACCCTTCATAAACAGAGAGTTTAAAAAAAAATCCAGGTTGTTCATTTTCTGACCCCCTCCATTATAAAATGTGTTTACTGAAAAGCAGGTTCTATTGCTGGAACTGGAGTTATTCCCAAGTAATCATACAAAGGACATCAAATACACAGCACTATCCTATAGCACATTTTACTCATAATTAAGTCCCAGAATTCTGTCAGACATTATTTCCAAGTAAGTGTGCAGAAGACAAGATTGTCACCATAGTGCTGTTAGCAAATTGGATAGAGTGACACTGATCAGCGGGGTGAGTATTGCAAATTAAGACCAGCACACCAAGTGCAGCGTTGTCACTGCTCTTACAGGCCCTGCTTCTGTGCAGCTATTAACCTCAGCAAAGGAAGGTAATGAAGAGCAGCAGTTGCCCATTTGATGACTTCTAGCCACTTTGGGCTACAACTCCCACCATCCCCAGCTAATGCATGGGGGTGATGGCAGCTATAATCCAACATATCTAGGTTAGGGAAGACTGAGGAAGAGAATATTCACAGTTGCTGGTTTCCCAATTCCCTCCATGGCTAACAGCACCAGCCCAACTTTCCTCTTCAGTATTCCTATGTGCCTGGCTTCTTTCAGCAGCCTGATGAAAACTGAGTTGGAGATGCTTTGCCAGGCAAAGAAATTAAGTGGCTGGAGGAAGCTCCACCTGCCTTGCATGCCTGGCTCCTGTTAAAAGTGCAGGATAAACAGTTAATAAAAAGATCACAGCCCAACAACACACAGTATGCAAGTTACCATTTGTAAACCCCATTTTAACCTGCATCTCTTAATATCCCCTGTTGGCTAGCTTCCCTAACAGAAAATGAACAGAGACAGAATCAAAAAAGCTGACAGAGAACCTGTACTACTGTATACACATGCCTCTAAGATGGAGACAGGGTTGTTGCTGGATCTTTTTTACAGGATATACATTACTCTCCCGCCTCCAACCCCGCACCGCGCAACATTTGTTGCTTCAACGACCCAGTCTTTCCCCTTCAATAGCAACCCCAACTGGGGATGGGGGGAGCAGCATTGCACCGCAGGCTTGACAGGCTATTTTAAAGCTGCAAATTAAGACAGGAGCGAGAGGGTGCAAGCAGGCGCTCTGAAAAACCCCAGAGCGAAATATTTCAAAGCACTGACACAAGAGGCACAAGGCGCAGCGAATTTCTAGAGGAAGTTCTTTATATCTGCAGAAATCCAAGACCACCGTGGGAGTTTTACTTGAAGTAAGCCTGGAGAAGGGTGGCAGAAGGAGCTAGAAGGGAGCTACGAGGGAACTCACAAGGGCTCCCCCTGCCAAAAGCAGGGGAGCGGGGTGGACAGCCTCTGAAAGCAAAGGGGTCTTTACCGACAAGCATGATGTCATGAGAGTCGCGATTCCCCTACAGATGCCACCGTAACCCCTTCAGAAGAGGGCCGAGAACCGCATTCCTGGGGTGCACTTGCACAGAGGGGTTCATCCTTCTCTCCTCGCCTCAACTCGCCCAAAACTCATCGGCTAGCCGGCATCTCTCCGCCCGGAACCGCGAAAACGGGGTCAGGAGGGAAGAGGAGACGGATTAGAGGAAAAGAGCGGCGGCGGCAGAAGAAAACCGCGCCCGCCGCCGCCGCCGCTTTCCACCCAGCCCGAGCGCGCAAGAAGCAGAATTTCGAAGCGGCGGCGGCGGCGGCGGCGGGTTTCACTCCGGCTTTCGGAGTTCAAAGTGACTCCAGCCAGCCGATGGTCGCGTTGCTTCCCACATGCCCCCGCTCCTGCCCCTCCGCCGCCGCCGCCCCTCCCTTAAGCCTCACCGGATTTAGGAGGATATCTGTAGATGGAATTAGACGGGATGTCCACCTCTTCCACGCCGGCGTTCTGCCTGCTGGTGAGCGCGCCCATGCTTCAGGCGCCGCAGCGGGCATCTGGGGGGAGAAAAAGATGCCGGGAAGCGGGGAGGGAAGGAGGGCGGGAGGGGGGAGGGAGAGAGGGCGGGAGGGGGGAGGGAGAGCGCACCTTTTTTTTTTTCAACGCGGGAAGGGCGGGGAGGGAGAGAGGGACGGAGGAGGGGCGGCAGCGGGCCGGGCACGGGTCGTCAGCCGCCGCCGCCGCCGCCACACGCTCCTCCCGTAGCGGCGCGGCTCCCTCGCTCGCTCTCCCTCAGCGGCGAGGCTGCCGCATTGACTCGCCCGCTGCTGCCCTCCAGGGGGTGGCCGTGCCCGCTGTTCCCGAGCCAGGGAGAGCAGCGGCAGCCATCTCCCCCTCAACGCCTCCGCCTCGCCCTCCTCCTCCTCCTCCTCTGCCAGAGCGGAGGAGCTCAAGCAGGGGAAGAGGGCGCAGCTTTTAGGGGAGCGGCGGGGCTCATGGGAGGCTCTTACGGAGCACTGCGGCTCGGCCGGGTTGGGCGGCTTGTTGGCGGGAGAAACGCTGAGGGGATGTTTGCCCCTCCGGCTCTGGACCGGCGGCTGCTGTCGGTTCCACAAGCAGCGGCGGCGGCGGCGGCGGCGGCTGGAGCAGCGTCTCCTCGGCTCCCTCACTGCGGCAGCTGTCTTTGCGAGGAGCCGGGCGCCGCCTTGACGCCGGGCGGCAGAGCTCCGTTTTCCAGCCAATGGAGGGAAGGAGGCTGCCCGCAGTGGTGCCCGCGGAGGCGGCACGGCCGTTCTCCTCCCGGTGCCCTCGCGGCCCCAGCGACTGGCCGGCGCAGTGTGGGCGCGAAGAAGGTGGCGGAGGCGGAGAGGCTTTACCGCCTGCTGCCCGAGTTCACCTTGGAGCCGCGGGAGCTGGCCGGAAGGCTCTTCAGCGAAGGCGGCAACTCTCCCTTGCTCCAGAAAGCAGGCGCAGGAAAAGTTACACGGAAAGGAGAGTGACCGCCGGGCCTGCCTCTGCCATTTCCGCACCAGACTGTTAATAGCGCTATGATTCCACTTTCAACACCCTCCCGAAACTGCAAACCCCAGGATTCCATAGGAGGTTGAAAGTGGAATCGTAGCGCTATGAACAGTCTGGTGCGGGAATGGCTTGTTGTGCGTGTTCTCCCTTGAGAGCGGCTGCTCTAGCCAGCATGAAATTTAAAGCCGGTCTGACTGGGCGCGATAAACCCCCGAACCTGGAGGCCTCAGTAAATTTCACAGCCCACTTGAATGTTGAGTCCTACTTAAGCGGGAGGTGAAGAAATATAGCTTAGGGCTGCGGGATAACGTGTGGGTCTTAACCAGCTGGTAAAGAAAACGCCCCCACTTGTTTTGGTTTTTTTTTTTTAAGCCTCACTTTGTTGAATTTGACTTGGTTCTTGCCCTGTGCGTACCCTGCAACTTTGCCAGATGGTCCAAATTAATCCTCTGTCCTCCCACTTTTTAAGCTGCTTTAAAAATCTGGTTTCTCACTCCTCCGCCCATTTCCCCCAACCTGGCCCAGCCGCGGTGCTCCCTAAGAGCCTACCGTGAGCCCCGCTGCTCCCCGAAAAGCTGCCCCCTCTTCCCCTGCTTGAGTTACTCCGCTCTGGCAAGTTGCTTCAGTTACTGCACACTGAGTTCAAAGTACAAGAGCAGTTTGCACTAAACCAGCGGTTCTCAAACTGTGGGGTGGAACTCTAAGGGGAGCAACGGTAGTTGCTCGGGGGGGGGGGCAGAAGAAAAGCAAGCCTGCGAGTACAGCAAATGAGAAAAAGAGGGTCAAGCCTCTGTCTGTGTGTGCGCGCGGGCGCATGCGTAGGTGAGGACTAACTGGTTCCTGCAAAAGACGAGCGCAAGGCGTTAGGCTTTCCTCCGACCTCAGGCATAGTAAAAATCAGCTCTCCTTTTTTTTACGCTTTTCCTGAAGGTACATGGCTCTTAGGGACCAAGGAGCAGTTTCTGAGGTGGGAGGGAGGGGAGTGAACAACAGAGCAAGGAAACTCAACATTAAGCCAGAAGGCACATGGGAGAAGGGGGAGAGAGGTGTAGGATAGGAGAGAGAGGGCTGAGTGTCAAGCAGGGGAGCACAACATCTGCATGTAGAGGTAAAGGGGGTCGGGGGGTAAAAAGTCTGAGAACCACTTCAGTAAACAGAGGAGACAGGAGAGAAGAGTGTTAGGCTAAGGCAAAAGCAGGTTGCTGCAACCTCTTCTAGCTTGAGTGTTCTGCCTCATTAATAACTTTTGCCATTTTGACAACACTCTGGTGCTGCTCAGCCGCAAGTGTCCCAGTTTTCCTTGTGTTCTTAGGAAGAACAGAAATTTTTCTTGTGTTCTTAAAAATTCAAGGCAGAGTGACCAAGGTTTGTTCAGAAAGGGCTTGTCATAAAGAAACAGCAAATTAAATAACAGTTTCGTGCCCTTTCAGACGCCTCCAAATCTGCTGTCTCACGCTAAGAAATCCCGTTGGGACTTTTATCCAAGGACACAGAGGACTGGGCTGCATAAGCAGTTATGTGCCATGCACAATTACTCAGAAGGAAGTCCCTCTGAAAGATTTGTGTCTGCTGATACAGCAGTCACAAGGAAGTCAGAAGGAAGTCAGCACGTCCTTCTAACTTGCCTTCAAGATGCAAGTCTCAAGTCAAGAATAGCCTGGAAAGAATGGGAGCCCTGACCCAGATACAGAAGCTACCATCTCAGTGGCCGCTCCCAAGCTGTGAAACTGCCTCGCACAGCAAGCGGAACAAGAGCAGAAAAGGAGCCATCACAGTCTCCCGTGGAAAGGAGTTTCACAGCCTGAGAGTAGCCACCAAAAAGGTCCTCAACAAGCATTGGCTGTGAGAGTGTTGGGACCAAGAGAAGGGCCTCTCCTGAAGATCTTAAAATCTGACTACGCTCTTGTGCGCCATACAGTACAGTACTTCTCCTTGTAGCCTGAATCCAAGTCATATATGAAATGGAAAGGCATTTGTACCATTCAAAGCAGTTTGGGTAGCCATTCTTTTATGGCAGGAATGGGGAACCATGCACCCCTCCCAGTATAGCTGGACTTTAGCTGCCAGCTTTCATCACCATTAGCTTTTTTAGCTTGGGCTGCTAGGATTTGTAGTCCAACAATGGCTGGAAGACTAAATGATTCTCACCAACCATTTTATGCAGCTTCATACCTATATAGTGCAAGAAGATTAACTACCAAGTTCCAGTTGTTCCAGCAGCAGCCATCATCTAGGTGAGGGTGGGCAAACTTGTACCTTCCAAGTGTAGTTGGGACTGAAGCTCCCAGCAGCCCTTCTCATTGATTACACCAGCAAAGATTAATGAGAACAATGGTCCAATGAGATATGGAGGGCTACAAGATGCCTACTCCTGCTCTTGCTAATTAACAAATCAGAATTCCATGTCATATCGCTCATTTTATTTTTTCTTTCATTTTTTACCCCCTCCCATTCTTAATATACAATAAAATACCACTTTGTCATACTGCTTGTAACAATTTTATTCCATTGTGTATTATTACATAATACTTGTTGTTGTTGTTGTTATGTCCCTTCAGGTCATTTCTGACTTACAGCGACCCTAAGGTAAACCTATCATGGGGTTTTTGGGGACTAAGAGTACATGATGCACCCAGGGTCACCCAATGGTTTCCATGGCTAAGCAGGGAACTGAACCCCAGTCTCCAGGCTCATAGTGCAATGCTCAAACCACTACACCATGCTGGCCCTCACATAATATTTATCAAATTATTAACCTAAGCTTTCACATGAACATGGGGTAATTTAAATTCACTATTGCTTTGATACATAAAGCTAGCAAATGGTTTTCATACAATCTCAAATCGGTCTTCTTTTATATCTCCTTTTGCTAATTTTAATTTATAAGTTAACTTCTCTGATAGGGCTATTGTTCATATCCTGTTTAACCAATTCTTAATTGATAAATTCTCTAATTTTTCCAAGTTTTTACTATTTCTAGCCTCACTGCACATAGCATAAATGATGTGAGGTCTTTATTTGATAAATCTTCATTCTCATTTTCAAACAAATCGCTAGTAATGCCCCTCTAACATAGACTCTTCCCCCACTATTTGATTTATCCGTGATAGGACTTTATTCCAGAATCTTCATATCTTAGGACATATTAGCCACATGTGGGTCCAATCCCCTATTTCTCCACACTTTTTCTAACATAATTTCAATATTCCAATATTAATCCTATGTTATCTTTCATTTTATTTTAAACTTGAGGAATACAGAGCAATAGAGATGAATTTTAGAACAGCTCTACCAGCAAAATGTGGTCAGAATCCTCCTTTGAGAAACTTCAGTAGCCTTGCCAGAAGAAAAGGTAACAGCTATCATTGTGACCCTTCTGTCACAGAATTGGGCAACTTGTGGCTCTCCAGATGTTGTTGGACTCCTTCCCTAGCCATTAGCAGTGCTAGCTAGGGCTGGTGGGAGTTGCCAGTGTCATCGGGGAGGTCACAGGTTGCCCAATGTCACCTGGTAGGGCACAGGTTTTTACTGCTATCACCCTCACGACCCCTCTGCATACGGTTGAAGTTCTCAAAGGTGAGCTTATTGGGCCTTCATCATTCATTTTATCTCAGCCATCCTGCTCTTTGTTCAGAAAATCTAAGGCAGATTACAGTGGGGCTGCACCAGGTACACATTCTCCACACTAATACATGCTTACCTTTAGCAGTGTAAGAGGACGGTTTCTTTCTGCCCTTATGCTTATTTTTAAAACTGGAAGGAAATCTATTATTTAATCACTAAAGTAGTCAGCACTGCGATGGGGAGGGGGAGGACTCCCGAGACTTCACAAATTAGTAAGAAGGCTACATGTTGCTGCTGTTTTAATGCAAAGGAACTATTGTAAACTGCTTTGCTGTTGATCTTATACATGTTTGCTCAGAAGTAAACATTATTGCATTCAATAAAACTTAATCCCAAGGAGAGAGCATAAAATTGCAGCCTTGCGATAATTAGATTGTATACATTTAAAGTTTAAAAGGAAAAACAACAACAGCCAGTACTCAATGTATTCAAAGAAAAATATTCAGCAAAGATTTTTCCTCCTCTGTGACCTTTCTCTAAAAATGGAACATTGTGTTTCTTCAGTTTCTTCACGTCATGTGGCCAGGTATTCAGGCCTTATTGAAACTAACTACAATGGCCTATTTCCTTCTCAAACCAGCAACAGAAGCAGACTGAAGTTTTGTCATGCTTTGAAGGGATCTGACCTTGGTGACCTTGAAATTTGGATGCTCTTGCTCAGCTTTACTAGAAAGTGAGATCCCACTGACACCTGTGAGGCTATTTCCCTTAAAAGTGCATCTACCATCCTAGAAGGAAGATCCAGGATATAATTCTGTATACCAATAATTGGAAACTTTGGGTCCTCCAGATACCTAATGGAGATATAAACCCTGGTCTCTTGGATTCCTGGTCCAGCACTCAAACCATTACCATAGGCTGGCTCTTTGGATCAGAGATTCCCCATCCCTAATCTGCACTGGCTGACAGCAGGGTTTTAGGCAAGAATCTTCCTCAGACCTACCTAGAGATGCCAAAGACTGAGCCTGGGACATGTTCCATGCAAAGCTTGTTCTCTAAACTATACTGAACTATGCTCCTTCTTGTTTTATGGCTGCCAAAATAAGGTGTGGAATATATCTGAATCTGGAACGAGGTACTATTTGCTGGCAAAACAGAGTGGAAATCCAAAATATCAGGTGCAGGGGTGTAGCTACAGGGGTGGCAAAATGAGGATGTTTTACCCTGCCATCTGTCTCCCCAATGAAATTTCCTTTCAGTCTCAAAATTTTTTGCACTACAGAGAGTGAGAGTGAGAGTGAGAGTTTTACTTTTTTTTTTTTTATCCCACCTTTTTTCCCAATAATTGGGCTCAAGGCAGCTTACAATTTGTTAAAAACAGTCTGGATTAGGAAGTATACAAAAACATCAATAAAAAATATAAATAATGACTTTAAAAACAACTAAGCAATTTGTAAATTTGAAGTTATAAAAACCATTAAATGACTATATACAAACCAACAATAATACAGTAGTCAGTTTCTAAAAGCCTGATAGCATGAAAATGTCTTAACTTGCTGATGGAGGAAGAGCAAAGACAAGGCCTTCCTAGCTTCCCTAGAGAGGGCATTCTAAAGACTGAGAGCAGCCGCAGAGAAGGCCTTCTCCCTTGTTCCCACCAAAGGAAACTGAGAACATGGTGGAACAAAGAGAAGAACCTCTCCTGAAGATCTTGAAGCTCTAATGGGCTCATATAGGGAGGTACATTCCTTTGAATATCCTAGAACCAAGCTGATGCTGAAAAGTGTCAACACCTGGAATTTTTATGTTTGTTTTGTTCAGATCCCCTTGGTAAAGTGGCTGTTGACCTGTATTCCATTTGCAAAAACAAATTACAGAAAAAGTTTAGATAATACAAGTTTAGTTTACTCCCAGAGGCAGCAAAGAAGAAGAATCTAGATGGGGACGTATTCTGGAACTTGGTGCGGTTCCAAGCCTCCCAAAGAGTTATTTCAATGTTGGATACTGCAACACGCTACTGCTATTACTTAAGCATTATTGGTGGTAAACGATGCAGCGGATGATCAAAGTCCCCATTGCTGGATATATGGGGAGTCTGTGTTGGGATGCACTCCCCAAGCTCTAGCTGAGGGAAGATGAGCTCCCAAGGGTTACATAATACAGAAGTGAACAAAGAAAATCAAAATGCACAAGCGAAACCCATCTCCTTGCAACAGCTATAAGAACTGTGCAAACAAATTAGCAACAGAGACAAATTCACTCTCCTTGTCCATTCTCATCCTTCATATCTTTTCCAAGCCTCAAAGTGCAAAGTGAATACAAAAAGAATCCAACAAAGCCGCTAATACAAATGAATTTTTTCCCTCTACATTGTACAGCTGTTACCTAATTCCAGTTCCTGTTCCTAACAAGAGTTGACTCACTGAATCAATAGCTGAATGGTAAGTCAACACTTATCTAAATTCCATTACCTGGACCTATTTTAGTAGGCACTAACAACTGGAATTACTGTGTGTTTTAATTCCATGGTAATTATAGCAAAAATATCAGCGCAGGCAAAACACCCAACCTTTTAGTTTTTTAGAAGAGTACGCCCATTTGAGTGACATATTCAAGGTAGGGAAATCATACAGCCCTACAGATATTGTTGGACTGCAATTCCCAGTATTCCTCACCATTGCCTAGATTGGCTAAGGTTTGTTTCTTTGTTTATTTATTGAATTTATGTCCTGTCTTTCTTCCAAATGGGATCCAAGGAGGCTTACGACAAAATAAAAAGGTACTACTGAAAACATTTTTTTAAAATAAAAGTTAAAAAGAGATTAAATATCCACAATTATTAAAACATATTTTAAAACCATAAAACACTTAAAACATGTTTCTAATATAGCAGATGAAAAGATTAAAAAATTAAAACAGAACACAATTTACATAGACACTACCACTCCGTAATTAAAAATCATGATTGAAATGCCTACCTAAATTTAAAAAAATCTCCACCTGCCAATGGAAAGAGAGTAGGGAAGGGGCCAAGCATACCTCCTATGGAAAGGAGCTCTACAGTCTGGGTGTAGTCACAGAGAAAGCTCTCTCTTGAGTCCTTACCAACTGTACCTGCAAAGGGGAAGGAACTGAGAGAAAGCCCTTCCCTGCAGATCTTAATGATTGTGCTGGCCTGTATAAGGAGCTACAGCCTTTCAGATAACCTGGAGCCATGCCGTGTAGTGCTTTAAAAGTCAAAATCAGGACTTTGAATTCTGACAGGAAAAGGGCTGGTAGCCAATGCAGCTGTTTTAACAGGGGAGTCACATGATCCCTGTAGCCAGCCCTGGTCAACAGCCTGACTGCAGCATTTTGGACTCACTGAAGTGTCCAAATAGTTTCCAAAGGCAGCCCCACACAGAATACGTTACAGTAGACCAAATGGGATGCAATCAAGACATGTGTCACCAAAGCTAGATCTGACTTCTCCTGAAATGGGCATAGCTGGCACACTAGTTTTAACTGTGGAAAAGTACTCCTGACCACAGTTGACGCCTGGGCATCCAGGCTCAGATCTGAGTCCAGAAATACAGCACAGCTGCAAGTCTGAGATTTCAGGGGGAGTGTAACCCCCTGAGTACAGCACAGATTGAATCCCTATTTCCTGTTTAGTTCTCCAACTGGCCAACAGTACCTTGACTTGTCTGGATTAAGTTTCAATTTGTTCATCCTCATCTAGTCCATTACTGACAGCAGACACTGGTTTAGTGCAGAAACAGCTTCCTTGGAATTCAATGGAAAGGAGATATAGAGCTGGTTTTCATCAGCATACTGATGACAGACTCAGCTCCAAAACTCTAGATAACCAGTGATTTCATGTAGATGTTAAACAGCATGTGGGGCAGAACTGAGCCTTGGGGGACACCATCGGATATTGGCCAGAGTGTTGAACTGTCATCTCCCAGCACCACCCCTCCAAGAAAGACTGGAACCGTTGTAAAACAGTGGTCCTGAGCCCCAACCCAGAGAGGCAACCCAGAAGAATCCCATGGTCAGTGATATCAAACGCCTTGAGCAGAATCAACACGGACAGACTCCCTCTGTCCAGCCCTCTGCATAGGTCATCTACCAAGGTGACCAAAGCTGTCTCTGTCCCATGGCCAGGCTTGAAGCCACACTGGAATGGATCTAGATGATCTCTTCCATCCAGGAATGCCTGGAGCTGGGAGGCTACCACACACTCCATTATCTTGCCCCGAAAGGGGATGTTGGAGATTGGTTGATAGTTCTCCAGTATTGTGAGATCAGGAAGGATTTTTTCAATTAGGACCTCACTACAGCCTGTTTTAGACAAGATGGAAACCTGCCTTTGCTGTGAGGAAGCATTCACTGTTTCCTTCACAGGATAGTGCTTCTAGAGAAGCATGGGAGTCCCCCCCCCCGGTTTATAATGATAGTAAAAAACAGAATTAAATGTAATGTAGTGATTTTAGTGTTGGACTAGAAATCTGGAAGACAAGGGTGCAAATTTCTCTGGGAAGTAATGCTCTCTCAGACTCAGAGGGAGGCAAAGGCAACCCCCCGCAACAAATCTTGCCAAGAAAACCCTGTGATAAGCTCATCTTAGGGTCACCGTAAGTCAAAAATGACTTGACAGTGTTTAAATACAGAATTACTGTGTTAGCCACATATACATAGGTGCAGCTGAGAAATCCCCCATGGGATCTGAAACACTCCATTATTTGTAATCCTTAAAGAACTGGTACAAACAACCTGTATGTGGGAGGCTGAAGTGACAATAACAGCAACTTGAGCCCACAGTAAAGGTTTCCTAAACCAATACCCAAAGAGGTACAGTTGAAGGCACTCCCTTAAAATAAAAGTCCACATGACTGTGACTGCACAAAGTTATGCAAACCACTTTGGAACACTTTGGGATTCAACAGTTTGAAATATCTCATATTTTTACCAGGCATTTTCCTCATACTCCTTACTGTGCATGCTCAGCAAGCCACAACTGCTCCATGAAAGGGCCAGGGACTATATATCAGAGGAATGGAACAATTTGTGTCTGATATAAAGCTGAAGACTTTCACGGCCGGAATCCATGGGTTGTTGTGGGTTTTCTGGGCTTTGAGGCCGTGTTCTATTAGTATTAGTATTAGTATGCTCTTGATGTTTCGCCTGCATCTGTGGCTGGCATCTTCATAGGATCCTCTGAAGATGCCAGCCACAGATGCAAGTGAAATGTCAGGAGAAAATACTAATAGAACATGGCCTCAAAGCCCGGAAAACCCACAACAACCCACAATTTGTGTCTGCTTCTTCCTGTCCCGCCAAGCTGGGAACAGATGCCCCAAAATGGTGCAGAGCGGGTGTAAAGCATGGAGCAATCAAGCTGATACAGGCTAACTATGGTTTGATGACCTCCATTATAGTCATTTAAGGCTGAAATCTTAAAGCCAGAGTGAGAATCTTGTAGCGTTGTTGGACCGTGGCTCCCAGCAGCCTTAGTTAGCATAGCCAGTAGTAGAAATTACTGGCAACTGTGGTCCAGCAGCTTTTGGAGGCACGGGATAGCCAGAGACTTCCATGTTAGTGTCATTACGAATCTGCTCTGGGTTTGACTCCAGATTTTATACATTGCCCCTTCTCAAATCCAGAACCCTGTGCCTTTATCCGCTTTATATTCCCTCATCCCCTCTTGAAGCTGCCCGGAGTTCATTTCAGAAGATTCATTGCATTTTCATTGTCGCTTAGGTTCCAGGCTGCTCCATCCGTGGGAATGAGGATGTTTTGGGTTAGATGACCTTCAGCACAGTCTCATAGTCTCAACAATCCAAGAGAATCAAGAAACAAGAGTCACTCCACAGGAATAGAAAAAAAGGAGACGTGCAGCTCAATAGCTTTCAATCCCAGAATATTCCTCCAAAATCCAAAATCCAAGCCCCTAATCCATAAATCAAATTCCGGATCTTCTCAGTCCAGCCAAAATATCGAAGTATTATACTGTAGAAAATTTAGTGTCCAAATGGAGATTATAACTCATTTGTACTCCATCAGTCATGATCAATTATATGCCATCTTATACTGTAAGTCCCAATTGTGATTCATAAGTCTTTCTTTATTCTTTAAAAAATATTAACTTCAATCCGTGTGAGTAAGCAGCACTCCCAGCTAGCCTTTTCTTAAAATTGCAGCCGCCCCTTTAAGAAAAACTCCCAACCATAACGAACTTACTCAGGCTCAGGGTCCCCTCCATTCTTTCGCTTCTGCCCACCGTTGCATGCCAGAACTGCTGCGATATTGACAGAATCGTGACCAGAACAGGTTAAATGACTCTTATTAAATTCTTACATGTTGTTTGATGTCTTCTTTTAAAAGTTGACGGCGGCGCTTGTGCCGCTCAGGCGGCGATCCCGCTGGCTCCGTCTTGGTCCTTGGTCCCTGGAGCTTTCCGCTCTCCCAGCCGGGCAGAGCAAACGCCGGTTCTGGGGTCCCCGTCGGACCCGTTCCGCACCCCTCGTACCGGAGGGGTGTTCTGCCGCCTCTGTGGTGGCAAAAGAGGCGGCTGGAGTCCAGCAGGTGGCTGCTCGGAGCCGCGCCATTGCGCAGCTTCGATCCGAGCTGCCACTCGCACCGGCCATGCAACCGGAAGGCTGGGTTTGACTCCAGATTTTAAAAGAGCTATCCAAGGTCTGAAGCTATTTTAGAATTGCCTGACATAGACCCTCAGAGAAGATAAGGAAATGCAGACATCTTCCTTACAGAGGGAGAACCCTTCTCATTTTATAAGTATTAAATGGCTGCTTTAGAGGCGGTGGCTGTTTACCATTTCCTAGAATTCTTATATCCTGACCAAACGCACACTGTGACTTTCCATAGGACTGTTGTTTTAAGGCAGTCTCCTGATTCCCAGAGGTGCTCTAGTAAAAGAGGCACAAGTTGCAAGACAAGAGAGTGAGAACATGATCGTACAGTCTAGAGCTGAGAAACATTGTTATTGTTTATTCAGTATTTTGCTCCACAAAAATAAACATTTTGGACCAAGTCTTCATGGACTGTAGAGCCCTCAGCCACATTGGTAGCTGTACTTTCCCTGATCTTATGTATGGACACATCTAGTATGTCAATATACAAGCAGTTCCCCAGCAGCGCAAAAGCCACCATCTATTTCTCAGGGGTAGCTCCTTCTCCCTGCCCCCCACCACTGCAACCTCCATCCTTGACAGGCTCTGAGGCATTGACACTGGCGGAGTATTAAGCCCAGCTAGCCCTCAGTTGGATTCTGGACTTTGTGTCCATTGCTGGTTCCTAGCCTGAAAAGAAAGTTTTGTTGTCCACCCAGCCATAAGTCTCTCAATTGAGGATGAAAACATGCAACAGAAGGCATGCCTGCTGCAGTCTGATTAGCAGAAGGGGAAAATTTAGCACAGATGCTCTCTCACAGCACTGACAAGACAAGCTGCTCCTGCCCAAATCTCTCTTTTGTGTGACTATGAAAAACACGACAATTCTATTCTTTGTGGCATCTAGTCACCCCAATCCATGTGAGCATTCAGCTCTGACACCTAAGCCTGGTACAGATGTAATGCTGAGCTTATGTTTGTTGCCCCTATTCCCTTCTGGAGCAATGGCAAGAAGTATAATGGAAGCCTCCACTTCCATGTGAGATTCATGAGTCTAGCACATGTGTGGACAGTTTGTAGCCCTCCAGGTGTTGTTGGACCACAGCTCACATCACCCTTCTTCATTGCATGTGCAGTCCAATCTCTGGAGCACCACAAATTGCCCACCCCTGATTCAAAACATGTTTATCTACATCCTAACCTGTGATTACTCTTAAATTATGGTTAGTGGATATGTTGTGTTGTTGTGTGCCTTCAAATCATTTCTGACTCATAGTGACCTACAGCAAACCTATTTTGGGGTTTTCTTGCAAGAATCTGTTCAGAGGGGGTTTGCCTTTGCCATCCTCTGAGGCTGAGAGAGTGTGACTTGCCCAAGGTCACATAGTGGGTTTCCATGGCCAGACAGGGATTTGAATGTTGGTCAGCCAGTGTCCTAGTCCAACACTCAGACTATACCACACTGTCTCTCTTTAGTGGATATAAGGTATCTTTATAATCCATGGTATGAAGTGAATTGTTTTCCAGGAATCATAGTAAAGGCTAACCACCAATCATTAAGATCAAATGAGTCAGCAAACTGTAATTAACACAAACCAGAAGGAAAAGCTTCCAAACCCTTTACGTTTGTCTTAGAAGAAGAAAGCAAGTGAGCATTTCAGGTTCATAATGATAAATCATGGTTTTGTTTCATTAAGGCTGAACTAGCTATTGATGCTTATCCCTTTTTTAAAGTCAAGTTTTGGGTTCACACAGAGAAACTAAGACTGAGCTTAGTCGGAAAGCCTATTAATCAGAGTAATTCTTGTGCATTTGAACCCTGTGCAGATTCAGTTTGAATGAGACCAGTTAAGTGAGCAGTGAACAACCTTTGTGGGTCCACAAGCCAAGCCAATCCTTGGTATGTGCCAAAGGCTGTCCCACCACTCATTTGTTCATGCCACCAAGATGCAGCAGCGGAAGATACCGGAAGTGGGGTTTAATGTAAAGCATGAGAAAGGTGCATGCCTTGTTTTGCAGGAGAATCATGCTCCCTGGAGGTTTTCAGGGGAGCAATTCTCCTGAAACAAGGTTTTAAATAAAGTGTGCCCTCCTGTTTTACATGAGAAAAAAAACACACCTAATTTTGAAAATGCTTCTGCTTCCAAAATAGAGCAACACAGCACAAAATCCAGCACTGGTGGGGGGACTCTGAGGGTCAGGAAAAGGAACAGAGGCACCCTGTTGGTACACTATGCACTATGCACTTTTCCAAGGGTCACAATAGGGTGGAGAGGGAACAGGCAGCATCTGCTGATTCAAGTGGCCTCTTTGTCCAGTGCCTTCTTTCCTTCATGCTGGCAGTGCCAACAACATTTTTGCCTCTACTGCCTATGCTTGCATAGTTACCCTAACACAATACACCAACAGGATTCCAGCCAATGGACATAGCTGTGCCTAACTCTGCACAAAATAGGTACCTTCATTCTTATAAATTTAAGTTGCTTTGTTTCAATCTGTATCACTGCTCCTTCCGTGTTCCTTCCATGCTCTCTTCTACCCCTGTGGAGGTTTTACCATTCCAGATTTTGCAATGATAATAACCTATACAAACTAAACATCACATTTTGAATGTTTCTTTCCCTGAAATACCAAAGTAGGTAGAATATCTCTCACCATAGCATCTGGTGACACAGTTAGCTGATAAGATTCCCGGCTAAACACAAAATGGAGAATGAGCCAAAACAAAAAGAAAAACCGAAGCCTACCCTGTTTGGTCGGAGTCCATTATAACTTCATGAAGCAGGCTGCAGCATTCTGAAGCAGGCAATAATTCTATGTTATGCCTGCAAATATCCATAAAGGACAGGCCATTATGTGCACCGCTAGTGTTTTATGGTGCTCTTGCTGCTGCTGCAGTAGCAGAGTATTTTATGTTGCCATACTGCAGTGGAATGGCGCAGCTTTGTAGATTTGAAAAAAAGAAATAGCTGCAAAGAAGAACTAGATCCTAGTAGTATTTTTACAGTTCCAAATGGAGACCCCGGATTTCTACATAGGTGCAACACAGTGTCTTCATAGGTTGCCAATTCTGCTCAAAAACCAGGCCAGGACTGAGACTTTTTCGGACCAGAGCAAAGCCACTGACAATATTACCATGAAATCTATCACAGGCAGAAGATACTTCCAAAACTTGGGAAGACTACAATTCACACCCACTACTGGCAGGTCATACCTCGTGGGGCAATGAACACACTCGAGGTTTTACTCCAAGGTTAAAGGAACTATCCAGGGTGCTGAAGTCTATCTTGGAATAAGGACAGAATTTTGGATAGCGTCTTCACATTCACTCCTAAAAAGCAGAGCAGATTTATTGCCCGTCACTGTCATAGAAGCCACTGGCTGCCACTGATACCAGTCTTGCTAAGTGCCTCTCCTTCCTGCAGCACCCATCCGGATATTCTCCTACCTGCTTTACCCAAATCAGGGCCATGGAAACTCATTCTCTCAACCTTAGCTCTGAATTCCAGATGTTGGAGATAATGGGAGGAGAGTCCTGTTGATCTTCATGTTTTTCTTTTTAAATTTCCCAGAAACATTTGATCAGCTGTTCTTGGACACAGAGTGCTGCTGGACCAGACTGAAAGAAACTTTGCATACAGCAAGACCACAGACTGATCTCTCCTTAAAAACCCACTTTCTCTATCAAGCAATTGGCTTAGAAGCTCCCTGTCTAGTTCCTGTACTGCACTAAAACAAAGACCAAGTAGTTGTAATTTATTAGTGCAGATGATGATGATGACATTGAAGATGATGATGATGATGATGATGACACAAAAATGTGCCACACTATTCAACTGTACCTCACTGATTTCTAGATTGATGGATTAAAATCTGAATCATTATTGGTCTAATACTCCAGTGAACAGCAACGTCTAGTGAGATACCTGGGTAACACCTGTAAGACAAGCAAGCAGTAAGCAGTTTTCAGACACTTTTTCCAGTGCAGTCAATCACAGAGCCCAGAACACACAGAATGAATTGATACTCGTAATGTTCACTTTTTACTGATTTTTTGTAGGGTTCTTTTTGCCCTTAAAATAGTTGCTGAGCAGGCAGAGGGTGATAATTTTTTTTCTGGACTACAATTCCCAGAATCCCCCAGCTTGGGAGTTAATATCAAAAAACGGAATTTCTCTGAGCTCTGGTAATTGGAGAAACCTTCAAGCCAGCATCAATCTCCCTTCATCCTGACAAAGAAGCAGAGAAAAGAGAGGCAGCTCTTAGTCTGAATGTGCATCCTTTGTGTGACATGTTAAGAGCTGATGTGCTTTTCATCCATTTGCATTGCAAGCTGGAGTAGGGCTGACTCTAAGATGAAAGAAAGCAAGACAACCACCTCAGAGGGCAGCCGCTAGGTGGCAGCCCTCCAACTATTCTTCTTGAGTTCCCTGCCAACTCGTCTTTTCTGTAGGGCAGAGAGCTGTGTCTGTGATTCACAAGGCAGGTTCTCCACCCCTGAAAGTAGTCTGGCCCCCTCAGGTATGGTGGAAGATCCTATCTTATTGTCAGTGTTGAAAGGAGATTCCGCTCTCACTCCTTTTGGACTCTGCCCATGGAAGTGGGAGAGCATCATTTTGTCCTTTGCCTCAGGAGTAAAATGTCATGAGGCAGTCCTGAGCCAGAGAAACACATTAGATTAGGTGGAGGAAGGGGAAGAACCCCTGTTGCTTTAGAAGGTAAATAGGTTATGGAAACCTGATGAATTTCAGAGTCTTCTAAGGCAAAGAAAACTCAGAGGCAGTATGCATTGCCCTCTAACAATGAGGCCATAGTTAGAATGTTGGACTAGGACTTGGGAGATCCACATTCAGTTTCCTTCTTGGCCAGAACTTGGAAGTGTTACTGTTCGGAGCTACATGTTCCAGAATCCCCCAATCAGGACAACTACAGCACTAAAATTGCTTTGCAGAACTGCTTGACTTTAGATAGTTATACAGTACTCATAAGCATTAGTTGTATCAGTTCTGGGAATCACGCAGTCCTCCAGATTTTGTTGGGGTGGAAATCCTAGCAGCCCAAACAAGCATAGCCAATGATAAACTATGCTGGGAACTGCAGTCTAGCAACAATTGGATGACCACAACTCCTCTTCCTCTTCTTTCACTTCTAGAGTGCTTGGTTGCCAAAGCTTTTGCCAATCCTTCTCATAGCTTTAGCTGGACGCACCTGAAGCTCCATGCCTCTTTCCTGCTCCCCTTTTCATAGCTTCACTGCTCATTTTGCCATTTCAATGTGGATAATCACTAAAGCTTTAGTGCTGAACAATTCCTAGCACCTGTATAGCACAGTACTTTGCACATCCTGTAACAAAATTATAAGACCTGGAAGCACGCTCAGATATACTGCATTGCCACCCCTCACCTTTTGCACATCTCACAAGCGGCATTCAGACACCACTCAGATTTCCAGACCCCTTCACACATGCCTCAGATTATGCTCTACATGGTTGATTTGATTTAATACAGTTCCAGAGCATAAGACTTTTGCTTTTTATTCCTCTTCTGCTTGCATATTGCGTGATTCAAAAAACATTTAACATGTGAAACAAATTTTAATTTACCACTGATATTATAACCACACAGAAATTATATAATAATTGTCAGATTTCCTGTGCGTATGCCTTGTGACAGTAAACACATCCATGATTGAGTTCATCACTTGCTGAGTCATAATTGGACAGCGTACGGCTTTTCCATGCATCTTTCTGAAATCTAGGCAGCTATGTGCATTGATTATACACATATACAACCAAATTTGATTGATAAATACACTTGAGAGATAAAATGTATAAATTTTTGTTAAAACTTGATATGGAAGAGGAACAAGTTAAAGACTGAATGATAAAATGGGCTCAAACTTTTGGTTCTACAATATAGATGAAACAAAATGGGAAAAGACGTTGTCAAAAGGGGTTGAAATTTACTTTGTATTACAAACTTAAGGATAATTTTTATAAAATGATATGGCATATGGTTCCATTAAAACTGGCCAGAATGTATAAAGATGCTTCAGATATATGTTGGAAGTCTGAAAAGCATGAAGGGACATTTTATCATAATGTGGTGGACATGTGAAAAAGCTGAAAAGTTTTAGACTCAAATATAGAAAATCTTGAGGGTTAATATTCCATTTTGACCTGAGTTGTTCTTATTGGGCTTGATGGATGAGCAATTGGAAAGGAAATACGAAAGACTATTATGACATCTGACCATGGCAGCAAGATTAGTATATGCACAGAAATGGAAGAGTGAAATAATACCAACAAAAGAGGACTGGCTGTTAAAACTAAACTATTTATCTGAAATGGACAAATGATCTGCTTTGATCAGAAAAAAAAATGACTGATGATGTTTTCAAAAGACTGGGAACACTTGATTGCCTTTTTGCAGAAAAAGGAGAATCATATGATAACTATACATTTTGATAATTCGTAGGTTTGAATTAGTAAGTTGGAAAGGTAAAATGTTATCTACTAAGGGCATTTCCACCCTATACTTTTATAGTGCTATTATTCCGCTTTCATCATCCTATCGAATCCTGGAGTTTGCAGTTTAAGGAAGGGCCTTTAGAATTCTCAGCCAGACAGCTTATTTGGCCTCAGTAAACTACAAACCCCAGAATTCCTTAGGAGGTTGAAAGTGGAATATTAGCACTAGAACGGTGTAGTGCGGAAACAGTCCGTGACTTATAACCACTGTAAAGAAAGTTGGAAATCATTATAACTTTTCCTTTTTATCTTTAACTGTCTTTTTTTCTTTGTCTTTTTTGCTTCTCCCTCCTCATTTCTCTTTCTTTTTTATGTATATTTTTTAGATGTAGATGGAAACATATAATAAAAATATTCTTTGATTTTTTTAAAAAAGATAGTACAAACATACAGATGTGTCCTCTTTTACAGAGTTCAGCCCCCTATATGAAGGGCTGCCAGGGGAAAACCCACTTTCTAAAAGTGGCTTCTCTTTGAAGGGCTGTCCAGTCCAAGATGATTTCAAAATAAAGACCCAAGGAAGGAAGCCAAGGACTTTGAAGCTGCCTGTCCACTGAGTGCCCATCCATGGAGACAGGAGACTCAGTAAGCCCATAGTCTGCCACATCATAGTCTTCCTCACTAGAGTGAAATGTGTTGTAATTTTCTTTACACTGTAATTTTAAAAAGTCTAATTTTTCATCTGGGGCCCTTTAATGCTACACAGTAATAGTACTATGACTGCACTGAAGCTGTCATGGCTGTATCCTATGGAATCTTTGGATTTGTAGTTCGGCCAGAGCACTAGAGGAGTCCTCAGACTGAGATTTCTAAACACTGTTCCCTAAACTACAAACCCCTGAAGTCCAAAGTATGTGGCAGTGGCAGTTAACATGGAATCATAATACTTTAATTGTTTAGTATGAAAAGGCCCCTTAACACAAAAATCAGCACATACAGTTTTATGCAAATAGATGTTCTCACTTGTTCTCTATTTTTTTTTGGCATTGCATTAGTGGATTCCCTATACATGGTCAACAGCCAAACGAGCAGGCAACGAAGTTTTGGATTCCTTATTTATAAGGGCCACTGCAAGCACTTTAGGACAGAGGATTGATTATGATTCATTCCCTGCACCTAAGTTTATTACCAAAAGGGAGAACCAGTTGGTGGGGAGTTTAAAAACCAAAGGGAAGCGAAAACAGATTTATCACTCCTGGATTCTACAGTAGGCTGCAGAAGTAGTTCCACTTGAGCTGAACTGCCATCAAGAAAGTAAGAGGGGAACTGTCAGATAGCCCTCCATATTTTAGTAATGGGATATGTAGTAGGAGTTAAGTAGCAGCTTGCTTATGACAAGGTATGAGAACCAGAGACCGTTAGATAAACAAAAGCTAGGAATGCACTGATAAGCTTAGCCAGGCTGCACTCAGACTTCAAGCCGGGCTGCACCAAGACTTCAAGGGTGGGAAGATGTATTCTTTGTATTTTATGTTTTGAATCTTGCTAATTGCCTCCAGTTCACTCACTGAAGTCCTGTACAACGTATCATGCTCCTAATAAATAGTGTTTAAGCACTGGTCCATTTGGGTGCGTGGATTCAGTTCATGACAGGAACAATAAATTATTCTCCGTGTCATGAGGTACATTAAGAAGGAGTATATGTTTTGTAGCACAGATTACTCCATTGGACAAAAAGGAGACACGTGCATGCGAGGAGGAACACACAGAAGAAAGTGACGTTGGTAAGTCATTCCACGGTGCACTCACCTACCCAAAATCTTAAAGCCAAGCTTGACTCTGAAGTCAGATTAGCCGTATTTTTCCATAGCAGGGCTCTTTCATCAGATTCCCTCATCTGTGCCTCCATGGGAGGGGCAAATAACAACACTACATCTCATCTCTCAGGTAGTTTTTAAAACCACAGAGGCTTTGCTAAGGAGGAAAAGAAAACCAGGGAGTTGGCAGTATAAGTTCCAAGCTGTTCAATATGAGATACACAGGAGTGTAGTTAACATAATTAAGCTGGCCAGGGAAGGGGAGAGACAATGGCTGGTAAAATCTACAGTATTTCAATAGCAGGGGGTCTGAATGAATTAAAAGGAGGAGGGAGTAATTGTTCATATGGTAAATCTCAACATAAATCTTGGCATCGTGGAAATGTCAGTCTTACAGATCAAACCATATATTGCAGGTACTTTCAGAACTCCCTTTCACACTTCAAATTATAGATAGAAAGATAGAAGAAAATGACACTGATATTTTTTTCTAACTGTCTATCTATGTATTTATTAAATTTATGTCACACTTTTCCTATAAAAATTGTGTTCAAGATGGCACCAATGCCCAGGGCAGCTAGAAACAACATCAACACACTGCAGTTATTATTTGGCTTTGCAGCTATGGCCTACAAACAAATCTGTGAAAATAACCACATTTGAAGATCACATCTGATGTGAAACTCAAGCCACATAATAATACAATCTGGATCCAACTTCTCGTAAAGCTTTCATCTTCTTAGTAACTGAATGCCTTAGGGTGCCTCTAAATCAATTATCTTTCCTCCATTTGCAGACACGATAAAGTCTTAATGTAGGCTTGGTCTCTCTTTCCATGGGGTTTAAAAATGTATAGCAGCATAGCCTATAACTATGAGAGCAGAAAAAAAGAGAAAATTGGGTCAGTTTTGTTTCTTGCTGATTAAAGGATAACAAATAATTGTATTTTTACACATTCCACTCCTAGCAAAATAAAAGTCTAGCCATGCGAAAGCAAGAAGAGTTCTTCACAAATAGCTTGGTCCTGAACTTGTCCCCTTCCTTTTTAAAATCTGTGATATAGAACTTTGGCTTCTCTCACATCTAGCTTTGCTGACCTGGTTTCGTGGAGCGGAAATACAATATCCCAAACTGGATTGTGACATCTCTTGGAGACTCAGGGACAAAAGTAGGCCAGGCAGGTACCTTGCACTTTCCCCTTGAGATACTAAGGCATTCAGAACAATTTATTACTAACCCTGTCAGAGGTTTTGAAACTTCTAATGTTATTAAAACCTTCCATAATTACACTTCAAAGCAATGGCAAGGCTCTGTTGACAAACCGAATACACAGACGGCAAAAATCAGCTCCTTAATCCTAGCAACTTTGTGAGGTAGATCACCGCTATTCCCACAATATAGATGAGGAAGGGACAAGCAAGGAAAGGAAGTTTTCCAAGGCTTTTGGGGAACTGATAGCAGAAGCATCTCTCTCCGAGTCCAAATCTATAACTGTACCCACTAGGGGGCAACACTCATTTTCAATTGAAGCAGAATATCCTCCTTAATGCATTTTCAGGTCCCTTAGATTTGTGCTTCTTGAGCTGTTTTATGGATGAGGGGACAACAGAGTTCCTCCTCTCTCTCTCTCTCACACACACACACACACACACAATATGATGGGGAAGACCACCAAATTTGTGGCAGCTGACTACAATTACTGCTTCTCTTTTCTGGAAACTCACCAGGGAATGGCAGGCAGTGTCTCAGGGACCAGCACCAGTCCAGAGACCACCATTTTGAGTGTTTGCATATGTTCAAGTCACATGCCGAATTTCAACAGATTTTCTTAGTCAAGGTATACTCAAAGATGGTTTTGTCAGTTCCTCTGAAATATACTCTACAGCTCTTGGTATTTGTTGGCAGTGTCCTATCCAAGTATTAACCAGAGCTGACCCGGCTTAGCTTTCGAGAACAGTAGCACTGCATTAAATCCCACCAGCCACTCGGTCAAAGAACCTAGAGGTCCCAACCTGGGGTGAACAAGATGAGCAATTTTCCTGAGAAGGGCGTTCTATTTTTGTATTTATGATTTATTAGAAGTTTTAAGAACACTGTAAAATGCAGTAACATTATTGTGGGGAAATGTAAACAAAATAGGATAATAACTCTATCAGTAGTGGAAATCAATAATAATAATAATAATAATAATAATAAATTTAATTTTTTCTGCTACAAATAAAACTCAAAGAAAATAAATGGTAAAACTGCAGTAGTATTATTGGGAGAAATTTTTATTGCTGTATGGAAAAGTCCGCTGTCCCACATAAAAATACTTTTGTGTCCTACAGCTGGTACAGTAATGGGATTGCTGGATGAGAATTGCTTATTTATAATACAATCCTAACTAGGAGGCAAGGCCAACATGGCTGATGCTGTGAAAATTCCAAACAGGCTTTATTATGTGCAGTAGCCAGTGTGCGAGATTTAAAAAGGAAAAGAAGGAGAAAGAGAAGGAGAAGAACTGCCCTCTTCCCATGTAAAGCAATTGTGAGGTGGAAGATTAGCAAGGTGTGAGGACATGACCCTGCTTGTGTTTTGAGGTCTTCTGGAGATGCTTCTCCCCATCCCACCACCCTCATGGTTATATCCAGTGGGAAGACAAGAGAGGGCTTTCTCAGTGGCTGCTCCTAGGCTGCTCCCTTCCTAAAGAGACCAGACAGAGACCTTCCTTGTTATCCTTCTGCAGGTAGGTGAAGCATTTTTTGGTTTTGACTGATTGCTCATGAGGAAAGGGCTTTTAATAGTCTTAATTATGTTTGTTGTTTTTCTGTTTAATGTGGATTGGTTTAAATTCTATTGGTAGTTTAATTGTATTTTAATTTATATATGAATGGATGTACGTGGATGGATACACATCCATCCATATCCATCAGGGATGGAAGGATGAATAGATAGATCGATAGACAGATGCTACACCATCTCAAGGTTGGTTAAGGTTACCAGGTCTCAGGAGACTGAGGAAATTTCTGGGTCTTATACTTCTTGAGATTTCCAGATGCATCGCTGGAAGAAAGAAAAGTCTGATTTGTGTGTGTATATGAGGTGTGTGAATGTGAGGTTGTATTAAGCCCTGGACACCCATCTCCACTCATTCCCCTCTTGGTGTCAGAGCTCACCAGCTTAGTGTGAAGGTCTTTGTATGTGTGCTACATTTGCACAAAGTCAGGGCACCAAAAACCAGGAGTGAAGGGAGATGATATGATCCCAAGTCTGAGACCTTCATCTCTAGTTGTGACAGAGAAGAACCTCAGGGCAAGAACACTATCTTGAAAACTCTGTGTGTACAGCATGTGTGTGTTTAATATATACACATTTATTTCCCTCATTTGTTGAGCAGGTTGCTTTCAGTTTGAATGGCATATTCTGCACAGCTGTAGCTGATGCTTCATGTACCATCCCACACGGGATCACCAGGGGCTGCCCCGTAACACCACCCTTGTAACATCACCAGGGCTTGTTCCCCATGACATCACAAGGGGCTGTCCAGAGGTCTCAAGTTTTGCTGCTGAAATCTCAGGGTTTGAAATAGTTCTGACCTGACAGCCCTACTGTTGGGGATGGAGTGGGTGGGGACGTGCTCTTTAGGCCATTGTAGCAAGGCAGAGAGCAGTGTGCCAGTATCATGACTCATATGCCTTTTTTGCTGCACAAGCTCTGGCATCAGCGATGCAGAGCTGGAGGGAAGGATCTCCCTGTGGACTGGCAGCAAACCTTGTGTAAGCCTCAGCAACAGCGCAAGGCCGGGAGAACTTCCCATTTTTCATAAGCCCTTCAGGTGAGTTCACTCAGCATGCCAATCCTAATGGAGATGGCAGGAAGCAGTGCAGCTGTTGGGTGCATTTGTCCATCTGCCTGGCTTCCAGAAAATGGTTCACCCCACCCCGATGTGGGTTACCATATTACCTAGGCCTTTTCCCACCACACAGTTATATCCCGCTTAAACTGCCATGGCTGCATCCTATGGAATCCTGGAATTACCAGTTTGGTCAGAAGCAAGAGACCTGTCTGGCAGAGAATTCTAAATACCTCATGAAACTACAAATCCCAGTATTGCATAGGATAGAGCCATTGAAGTTAAAGTGGAATCATAGAGCCAGTGTGGTATAGTGATTTGAGTGTTGGACTAGGACACTGGAAACCAGAGTTCGAATCCCCACTCAGCCATGGAAACCCCTTGGGCAATCTTGAGCAAGTCACACTTTCTCAATCTCAGAGGAAGGAAAAGGCAAACTCATCTGAACAAATTCTGCCAAGAAAACCCCATAATAGGTTCACCTTAAAGTCACCATAAGTCAGAAATTACACAAACAACAATATAGTACTACAACTGTGTGGTGTGAAAAGGTCAGCTAGGTTTTTCTTGGACTCTAGAGCCATTTACCTGGGTTTCTCTTGTGCCAGTTTCCACCACCTGCTAGCCCAAAAGAAGTTTTTCATCCCCCACCCTCAACCCTTCCCTGCCCCAGCTTTGTGACATCCAAAGGACACACACATACAGTCTCAGGTTTTGGCTCTCAAATTTCTGAGGAAGGTACGCAGCATACCTGGCAATACTAAGGCTGGTGTGGTTCACAAGTATGATCCTAAGGTCTCTCCAGCAAATGGAGTGTTACCCCAAAACGTAGGTGCCACAAGGGCCACCCGGTGATGCCAGTGCCTCCTTGCAAAAGTGGGGAATTAATTAGCTCAAAGAGGAGGCTTGTGAGAGGGGGGCAACTTAGCGAGATCTTTCCTACCGTCGTTTATGGGCACACGCAGGAAAAGAACCAGCCAAAGATTAAAAGTAAGCTAAAAATGTGTTTTATTGAGGGGAATTCACTCATGTGTGCACACAAGATACACACAATCACATATTCACACAAGAGCTAACTGAAAGAAAAGGGGAAGAAAAATTATAGAGAGGCTGAGGGGTTTGGGGGATTTATAATTACCAGTCCAGAAGAGTAGTGAAGAGCAGAAAAGTATTTTGACTTAGGTAGGACCTAAGGACAGTTCTCATTCAGGAGCCAGATGGGCAGAGTGATGGGTAAACCTTCGAGAGACTGCACTGGGCGTCCTGAAATCAGGGGTATTTGTATCCTGAACACAGCCTGCGGCAGTGAAGGTTCCAGATGGGGAACAAAGGGAACCTGTTGTGGACAATGGGTCTTTCACCTGTTGATGGGCTTAGTGCTTGATTGACAAAGACATGATGGATATTGTAATAGCTGTCTATTGTGGGTGCTGTGAGGAAAGAGGAAGGAATCCAGGTGTACAAGGGATGGACATCCGTCAATCAGTGTCCTGGGGGGCTCCTCACAGTTGGATTCCCTGGAAAATTCCAGCTTCTATTTAAGCCTATTATCCACAAGAATGATGTGTATTTGCCTGACAAAGGAGGAAGTTTCGAGTTGACCTATCCTTCTCACATTTACAGTCAAATTCTTTCCCTCCGTCACCTCTCAGGCTTGAATTTGACATCAAAGCCAATAAAATGTGTTGCCAATTACATATGATGCCAATTACGTATGGTGCCCATCCAAACCATACTGATATTGGGGACCTCCAAAGCGGGGCCTTACAGGAGGACCTTTGGATCCAGGGAATCAAAAAGAACCTCTCACCCACTCTGCCCCCTGGGATGCTCAGGTTTGAAGATACACTGCCAGCTATAGATTTTACATTTCCAGGGCTTCCTATGGGGTTGATTAGGATCTTCAGCATGCATGTCACTTTCTACCAGTATATATCCTCTATGCCACCGAAGGGGTGCTTCTGCCACACTCAAATACTGGTATCTGACAGCTAGTGGATGTGGTATGATAGGATTGCTCTGCTATCTTTTAGTTATTGTATTGTATCATCACATATTTCTGTGTTAATGGCTAGTTCTATTTATCTGTACCTACTATGGGTATTGTTGTTGCTGGTCCTTCTTCCTCCTCTTCTTCCCTCCTCTCCTTCTTCATAATTTGCTGCCGCTGCTTCTGCTGGTGCAGTTGTCAAAACAACAACATAGTGTTATGGCACCATAAAGATTATTTTGCATTATGCCAGCTTATTTTGTTGAGGCATCTGGTGAAGTTAGTTGCATCCCACAAAAGATCATGTCAAAAAAACTTCTAGTCTTTTCAGTGCAAAAGATTGGACTCCCTCCTTGCTTTTCTTTTTAGCTGCAATAGACTAACACAGTTACACACACACACACACACACACACACACACACACTTGTTATGTTACAGTTGTTATTGTTGACAGCACTCTTGGGATGATTAAATTGCTCTCGGTAATTGATTTCCTTTTTTATTATTATTATTATAAAGAAAAGGAACAATACATAACAGAATAAAACAAAAACACCATGTGAATAACATAGATGTGAAAAAGAGAAAAATTACAACACAAATAGCTTACATTATTATTTGTCTCCAGATCCTTTATCATCATATATTTATTCAACATATTATATATCATATTGATTATATCCTTTTATTTCATGTATCTAAATCTCATTCTCCTTGTACTCATTATTGCTATAGTAATTTCGTTCTTAAATTCTTTTCAACTATATTTAACCTATTCCTAATATTATATATGATCCTGTTATTAACCATAAACCCTAACCCTAAATGTGAACCCATTCCTAGAGCCAATTATATTCTAGCTTACTCTGCTTTCCAAAATTGTAATTCTTCTTGTGGAGGTGTGACACTTCCCTCTTTTGTTAAAGCCACAAATATTTTCCATATTGCTTCAAAGTCATTCCTTTTCATTTATCCCTTTTTTAACCTTGCTTCGACATGTTAACTTATCATTGATCGCAATTTTCCACACTTCTTTATACTAATCCTTTATTTGAAAATCTTCTTGAGTTTTCCATTTTCTTGATATAATTAGTCTTGCTACAGTTAATAAATTTGTAATTAACTCCTTCATTGTCTGGGTACAGTTAACCTCATCAAATATAGATAATTACCCTATACTTGGACATATTTGTAAATCAATTCCTGTTATCTCTTTTATCTCTTTAAACACCATTTGCCAAAATTTCTGTACACCTTCACAATTCCACCACATATGGATATATGTGCCAATCTCTTGGCAACCCCTCCAACATAACCTTGAATCATTCTTGTCTATGTGGTTTAACCTTACTGGTGTTAGGTACCATCTCCAAACCAATTTATAATAATTCTATTTTATCCTTACAGATCAATTTTTTAAACGATGCTCATTCCAATTTTTCCCCCAGTCTTGAGTGTCTATTTTTTGTACTAATTCTTCCTCCCATATTTTTCTAAGATATTCATCTTCAGCTTCATCTTTTGACAATATTGTATACATTTCTCTTGTGGTACCCTTCAATATTTCATTTTCTTCCATATCATCTCTTTGCTTAATCATTTGTTCAGATCTAATGTATTCTTTAAAATCTTTATTATTGTTTTTCCAATTCCTTGTCCACTGCTCCAGCTGAATATAATTAAGCCATGACATCTTAGTACCCTGCAATCTCTCCTTTATTCTATCTTTATTCGTCATTATATTCATCCATTCTTTTAACTTATATATTCCCTGCTTTTTTAATTCCTTCCCTAATTCATCCCTCAAATTTATTGGAAATTTTCCCATCATCACTACTGGAGTTAATAGTGAGATAACCAGCATTAGTTTTTCCTTGTTTTTCTTCCGTATTTTTAATATATTCTTTAAAAGGGGATTTTCTATTTTTTTCTATTTCTCTCTTGACTGGATTCCAAAAAAAGATATTCTCTAGTCTGCTCTCAATTTTTATTGTTTCCATCTCTAACCACTTCAAATCCCCTTTTCCTGAGACTCCATCTATATCTCAATTGATTTGCATTATAATACCATTTTAAGTTTGGGGTAATTGATTTGCATGAGGTTCCTAAGCAATGTAAGTGAGTTGATTCATTCTTCCACTTCAGATTGATCTTAATATCTGGTGAATATTTTGGGAATATTTCTTGTTCTTTATTGGACAGCCAGGATGAAGAACTGTGGCCCTTCAGATATCAGATATTGAGATGCAACTCCCACCATTGACAAGGCCATCTAGGGCTGATAGGAATTGCACTTCAACAGCATCTGGAGGGAGGTGGAGGGAATGTCTGTCTTCCTCAGGGCAAGGCTTTTCGACGTGGCATCCTAGGCCACCAAACAGTGAAGATGGGCAGGATGGAACTGGGATAACTGCAGCCAGACCTTTTAATAGCATAAACCTGCAAAACTGTTATCTCTTGGTTTATCCATCAGTTTACTGCTTTGATTTGTACCCTGCCTTTCTGTCTTTGGCATTTAAGGCAACTAAGAACATAATAAAAATACAAGATGAGGACCATACAAGGGGGAGACAGTACAGGATGACTTTACAGCGGAGTTTTATATTTTCAAAATGGAGATAAAACTTTATGACCTTTCTTGCCTCCAGCAAGCCTAGAGGTTACCGTAACAATACCATCACACCACCGGAGGAGTCCCATTTGAAAATCTGCAGACCCTTCCTCTTCATTACCTCTCAAGGAAACTACTTGAAAAACTATTTGAACCTGCAGACTACTTGACCATAAGACATTTGCTCAAAGGCCCCTCCCTAAACTGCAAACCCCAGGATTCTATAGGATGTAGAAAGTGGAATAATAGCACTATAGTGCAGAAATGGCCTAAGATTTTCCTTTTCCCTCTTCTTGCCTGCTTTTTGTAATATCTTTCCTGATGAAGAGATCTGAAGATCCCAAAAGTCTGCACACATTTTTCTGCCCTTTCTTTTGGCTGAACAAAGACATTATTACCTTTGTGTGAAATTTCAAATAAAAATACAATATCCAGATTGGCCCATTTTTGAGAACCAATCAAAATGCCACAAAAGTATCATCCAGTTCTACAGAAGCGGATTTCTTTTTCCTCTTTGGGATTTTTAAAATAGTATGATAGAAATGATAAAAGCAACATATTAAACAAACATATACATAAATGCAACTTGTGGATCTAGGGTTATCAGTTCTCAGGGTCTAGTCCTGAGTCTCTAGTTTTCCTGAGTGTGCAAATCCTCTAGTTTGGGTGGGATCAGCACCAGGTAAGAGGAAGGGGTTGTGTGCAAATGTTCAGCTGAGGTAGTAGAGTAGCATCTTGCCAGAATTTGCAAGGATTGATTTGACAAAGATTCAAGAGTGGGCAGGGGGATTTATTTAATTAACTACCTCTTTCCTTCCCAGTCACTGTGATGCCAGGGATCACCCTCCTCTCTGCTCTGCATCCAACTTCTGGCTAGAAGCAATTTTTGTTAAGTGCCATTAAGTCAACATTGACTTATGGCAACTCTATGAATGAGAGGCTCCAAGTCACCCTATCATCAAGCGCCCCGCTCAGGTCTTGCAGTTTCAGAGACTCACCTTCTTTGATTGAGTCTTATTGTGCTGTAGGCTGTCTTTACGTAATGCATTTGCTTATTGTGTATATATTTTTAAATAACGTCTGTAGTATTTTTTTCCGAAATACACACAAACATGCATTGGGATTTTATCCTGAAATCACCTTTTCCCTGCTGCTGTGGGTATATTTGCATTTTGTGGGAAGTGTGACAACCACGCACGTGCATGCACATTCCTGTTTGTTCCTTAAAGCTTTAATTCTTAAGCTCTCTGATGTAGAGGGCCAACAAGGCTTTTCACACAATATGCCAGGGATTTAAACCATATTTATACTCATTGGCTGCAACTGTTTCTTGCTTTCCTGGAAACTTGCTGTGGACTGACAACCAATGGCTCCTGGACTGGCACTGGATTACCGCATTGAGTGGCCTTGCTTTAAATGAGATGAACAACAGAGTAGAGTTCTAGCTGATTTTTATTTATTTATTTAGTTGTTTTTATCTGTCTCTCATTTATAGAAAGTTACTATGCCAGGGGCCTCTTGTAAATCAGAATTGCTCATGGACTTGGACTCAACTTAATTAGGAATGCAGATGAATCTTTGGGTGAAAAATTCTATACATTCCAAATAATAATTTTACAGGATAGTTATACTCCCATTTCAGCCAAAATGTCTCTCAGAGCAGCTTACAAAGAGTCAGTATCGAAGTTCTCTGCCTTTAGGCTCAAAGCAACTTTCAAAATGCACGAAAAAATTAAAAATTTTGTTATTATTGCTGTAACAGTGCACAGTCAGCCCTCCACATTCGCAGGTTTCACTTCTGCGGATTTGATTATTCGCAGATTATTTGCTGTCACCTCTGCTGCCACCCTATGCCATTTTTAATAGGGACTGCGAGCCTCCTGAGACTGAGAAACGGCGAACAAGGCTTATAAGTCCCTATTAAAAATGGTGTAGGGCAGCAGTGGAGGTGGCACTAAGCCCCACCAGCCAGCCACTTCTGCCTTGTGAAGGAACCCTGATGCCTCAAAGGAATCCATGGTGGATGAATATGGTGATCATACTTTTTTGTATGTTAAATATGGTTTGGGAGGGCCTAGAGTTATTCACGGTTTTTCCACTTTCATGAGGGTGCTGTGTCCCTAACCTTGGCGAATGTGTTGGGATGACTGTAGTATGAAAGGGCCCCAAGCTGTTTGAGCATGACATGATGTCAGAGCAATTTGGGTCTAAAATGATGCCATTTGTGGCAACTGAAATCAAGTTGAGACCTTGAAGCTACAGCATAGTGTGATTTGAACAGGAAAATCAGCATTTTTACACATGATGCTCAAATGAATTTGAGCATAAATGTGCTGCACAAGTGTCAAACCTATACTGGCTACCACATACATTTCTCTTTCATTTTCCATTGAATGTGTTCATGATTTGGAGTCATGGGTTAACAGTTACGTGAATTACCACTCCTGGGGAAACCAAGAGTGCAGCTGGCCTCAAGAGATTCAGGAAGTTGAAACCATAGGCACTCTGAGAAGCATTCACAAATGACTTCTCTAAAGTGGGCTAACAGTTGAAACAACAGTGGTGAGGCTGTCAGTGATAGGTTTTTGAATCCAAATGACTAAACAAAAAAGTTGTGTGGAAAGCTTGCTGCAAATATAATTGTGGTTTAGAGCAGTGATACAAAAAGAAGACTCCACCGTATTTGGAAAGCTTTGGTTTCACATTCTCAGCTGAACTGATCTCGGTTAATCTAGAATGGCAGAATCACAGTGAAACTGTATTCTCATTCCACGTTAATGGTCCTACACGAGAGAGGCAAGGCTAAAAAATGTACTTAAGTCATGCACGCAGATAAAACCAAGATAATTCTGAAACCAACAAAAATCCATCAGACTGTTTCAGAAGTATGGCTGTTTTCTTAGCATGCAGGCTTTAGTCCCATTTCCTGATGCAGCTGCTGTACACTAGGGCAGTTGTGCGTATGTCAGTAGCAAGCACAAAATATGCGGTGGGGATCGCCTCTTGGACGATCAACAGAGAATGCTTTCTTAAGGGTTGCAGGGGCGGGGGAGAGGGAGAAGTCTTTGCCAGCTATGGAGTGGTTCTTAGACTTTGGTCCTCCAAAGAGTGTTGGGTGACAGTGCCCCAAAGCCAAAATCAGGGTGACCAGTGGTCAGGGATACTGAGATTTGTAGGTCAACAGCATATGGAAAGGCAAAGGCTGAGACTCACTGACTGCTGTGTATAGTGTCAGCACGGATCAGACACTCTTAGTGGCAGAATTGATTCAGGATAACCCCGGTGCCTAAAAACCTTTCTTTGGGGTGGGGGATCCTGTGGAGTTTCAGTTGCTGTTTCACTGCAGTTCCCAACATTCCCCAAATGGGCTGCGTTGGCTCGGGCTGCTGGGAGTTGCAGTCTAAAAAAACATTTGGAGGACGATAATTTCCATTCCGATTTAAGGGGTGCCCCTCTTGGTGTTCAAATATAGCAATCAGCCAAATATTTGCCAACGGGCTTCTTTTCAAGGGTTGCCCAGTTTCTACTGAGCATTATGCAGGGCTAGATCTGCGACCTTGAGGGGGACTCTCTTGAAGTCCTAAGTGATGAATATTTCTGTATATCATTCAAGGACCAAGAAAAGATAATAATAATAATGACAGAGCTACATTTCGTATTTCTGCAAGGGTTTGTGGCTCTCCCAAAGAGGAGATGTCATCATCAGTTCTCTATCTGATGAATGAGCAAAAGCAGCGCCGAATTAATTAAGAAGAAACAACATTTCTATATCGGATCGCTCTGAGCAATCAGCATCCGGAAGATCTAAGTCGTGTCGTTTCCGAGACGGACTATGAGTCTTCACCTTTTCTCTATTGTGCGATAACTTTAGCTTTCAGGATGATCAGGGTTTTTTTTTCCCCAAAAAAGGAAGTGAATCATTTTTCTGCTTTCTTGTTTTTCCAGTCGAGCATGCTGGTTGCAGTACAGCTAGTCAATGAACTTGGCTTTTACAAACTACACTTCTTCTTCTTCTTCTTTTTTTTTTTTTTTACAACAGTGGAAAAAAGAACGGGAGGGGGAGCAAAACAGCCAATCAACAAAGGGAGTAGAATTTCCAGTTCAGTTCAAACAAGAGCATAGTTTTACCCCTCCCTTTATGAGGGTAGGAGGGGGAAAAAAGCCCAGACCAATAGAAGCTACGTTCTCAGCCAAAACATAGCAATGAGCCAATCAGCGCCGATCCCGGCGGCTGATTTTTCTCCAATAGAGCACAAGCGACGGGCCCGAAGGGGGCGGGAGAAAGAAAAAGAAACATCCTCCGCCTGGAAAATTCGAACCGAACGTTCATACACGCAAAGAACCCGGCGGCGGCCAATCAGCGGCGTCGGGGAGCGTGCAATTGAACGTTAAGGCACCTCCGGCTTCCCCGTGGCCCACCCGGAGCCTCTCCACATGCTCCTCCCCTGGATGCTGTTGTTTGTGGTGGTTTAGCTGCCGAGGAGCTACGAGAGGGGTTGGGGGGCGGCGGCGGCGGCGGCGGCGGAGGGGGGCGTAATATCAACACAGCCCGGGTCGTGCCGATTGAAGCGGCGAGGCCGAAAGCGCGGCGGCTGGGCTGGAGGCTGGCTGCAAAGGAGAGCCGCTCGGGTGGTGGTTTGAGGGGGGCGGAAGACGAGAAGGAAAAGGGGCCTTTGTCGATTTTTCCCTTTCCCGAACACTTACTGCCGCCGCCGCCGCCTCCTCTGCCGCCGGAGCGGGTGTGTGTTCGGCTCTCCTCCCCTCTTCCGTGTTGTGGTTTCGTTTCCCCTCGCCATGTCGGTGAATATGGAGGAGCTCCGGCATCAGGTCATGATCAACCAGTTCGTGCTGGCGGCGGGCTGCGCGGCGGATCAAGCGAAGCAGCTGCTGCAGGCGGCCCATTGGCAGTTCGAGGTGCGTGGCAGCCCCCCCCCCCAAAAAATAGAAAGCGAAGGGGCATCAGTGAAACCCCCCTCCCGCATCCCAGGCTGTGGAGGAGGGGGGTGGGGGGTGGAAGTGGTGGGCTCGTCGGTTCGGTTTCAGCGAGATCCACCTTGGCCCCCTGCTCCGCATTCTGCCTCCTCTTCGTAGCCCCGGGAGGGGAGGGGAGGGGAGGGGAGGGGGCGGCTGGTTCCTGCCGACCGGAGGCGTGTAAACAATCCCTCGCCAGCATTTCCATTAATGGCCCTCTTCGCCAGAAAGTGCCTTCCGGGGCTGGGGATTGTGCCGTCGGGCCTTTGCGTGTTGACTAATCTCTTGTTGCTGCTCGCCGTGGGAAAAGGGGGAGGGGGGGGGCAGACAACATTTGTATTCCTGAAATCGCCAAGCCGAGAAGGAGAAAGAAATGGTGCGGCCGGCGCTGCACAGCCCTACTAGCCGGAGAGGGTGGGTGGGAAAGAATCGCTTTGAATTAAAAAAAAAAAAAGGCACACACACACACAAAAAGCAAAGATAGCAACTGATGTTATCTTTTCTTCGAGGGAGCGACTCAGAATTGCTCTCGAAATTGAAATCTCCGATAGGCCGTGCGGTGGTTAAGAGAGGCAGAGCCGTACCGAGGATTTCTCTGATTGTCTCGGCCGCCTCCGCTATTGGCATTTATTTAAATCCAGCAGATCTGGGCCGAAAGAAGTGTCAAAAAAGACTCGCCTTTCTCTCCCCCTGTGCTGGCGAATCAATTAAGTAACTAGGCCTCTTAGCCTCTTGCCTTCCCGCTGTGCGTGTTTTTATTTATTTTCTATATGCGCTCTTGCATAAGTAGAGTAGGAACGCCTTCCACCGTGAAACGTGGTAAAATCGTTGCTTTGGGATGAGTAGATGTTTAGAAAATCATTTTCTATGGTCGACTTCCCAACCCACCCCCTTGGAATGTGGGCCCTTTGTTTTGGTTAGTTGAGCCCAGAAACAGGAAAAGGTTGGTTTCAGGCACGGTTCCCCCTTTGGCAGCAACAAATGAGATAAGTGTCTTTGTCCACTTCTGTTGCGTATTGTGTTTCCACTCAGGAAAGCCGGTGGATTCCTCTCCCCCTCCTCACCACATTATCTTAGGCCAGTTAGTGGTCCTCCCTTCCAGCTTGTTTTGAAAACTATAAACAAATACTTTTGCTTGGGAGGTCTGATTTTAAACCAACTCTTGCAGTTAGGTCTTGTTCTTGCTTCCCTAAAAACATTTTTAAGGCCTTAGCTTTGGGGATGTTGGGGGCGGGGGCTGAAGCTGGTGGAAGTTGCTCTGCATTGGTTTACCCTCAGGTTCCCCCCATTTCTTGTAGTGCTCCCCCTCCCTCTCGTCAAAGAGAGAGGTATTAGCATTTCCAGCAGTGTCCCAGGTGCATGATGAAAAGTGCAAGAAAAGTACCACCTTGGCTCTTTTTTGTGAACTTCGATTGTTTGCTTATAGTGGAAATGTTGTGAGAAGGGGGACCAAGCATGTGACAAGATCTGGGTTGTGTATGTGTTGGGGGCGTTACTCTCTTTATGAAAAACCCTTTCTTGTTCATCTCTGCCCTCCGACTTTTTTCTTTGGGCTGCACCTCCTTGTTCTAACAGTAGGCTTGTGTTTTGTTTGTTTTTTAAACATAGACGGCTTTGAGTGCTTTTTTCCAAGAAACCAACATTCCCAACACCCACCACCATCACCAAATGGTAAGTAGCTCTAAACTGGTCAGGTTCGGACTGTGCTTCACAATATCCCCCACCCCCTTTCTTGTGGTCTGAAGGGAAATTTGCAGTGGAGTGTGTTTGGGTTCTGTTTCGGTGGTGGCCTTTCTTTTTATACCTTAAATATTCCTTGTTTTCCTTAACCCAAGCCAAAAACTGCCCTTGTGGTCCCTTTCCTGTACTAGACGACAGATCCGAGACCATTCCTCCAAACAATCCTTCGAGGATCCATCAAACCTTGTAAATAGGAGGAGGAACTCCTTGTCTTGGATGTGCAGCGTCTGCATAATTTTATACAACCTTTGATACTGGGAGGGGAACATGAGCCTGCAGCCAGCAGTGGTTGTGCATTCAAAGCTGTCAGCTCTTCAGACAGCCATATTGCTCTGCAACTAGAGAAACACACAGACTGCAAATGTAAACAAGAGCCAAAATGTCTGCCAGGAAACAGGGACTTCTGCTTTCTTTCCTTCCCCCCCTCCCTCTCTTGCTCACATGAATCAACCTAGCGATTTTTTTCAAGCTGTTTAATAACTTCAAATCCAGTAGGGTTGGAGGAAAAGAACAAATTCAGACAAGCTTTGGGGTTTTTCCCCCTTTACCTTGGCGTGTTTCATCTAAACTTGAGCAAAACTTTACATGACCTTGGCTGAGGGCACGTTCCTTTGGCAAGCAAAGGAAGATTTTTTATTTTAAAGGGAAATAAACCAGTACTGTATGCAAGGCAGCATAGGAGATAGAGGCTAAGCAGCAGGTTTGCTTCTCATGTACTTGGCTATTGTTAAAGCTTGTGTCTAGTCTCAGCAATGTGAAAAGAGAGCAAAATATCTCATGGAATTTTAATGCTGTTTGCCTCCTACTCAGCCAGTGTAGATTTTTCAGTCTTGAGAACAAGTCTTCCGCTTGAGTAAAACTCACAGTTTTCAGTGCTAGTTTGCTGTTGCCTTCTAGTATCTGTACATTTTAGCAATGCATTCCTTTTATGGCTCATCAAGAACGCAATCCTAAATTTATTGAAATAGCTGCAAGTTAAGCAAGGTTTCACCTTTAGGCATGCTGTGCATTTAAGCTTCTTTTTGATGCTAACTCAGGGAAACCTCAAAGGTAATTAAAATAAGTAAAAGTATTGTTTCTTCATTAAAATTTTATTAAAATGTAAATGCAGAAATTAACTTTGTAAAAATGGAAGTGTAAAATACCATTATTAACCAAGTTAATTTTAAAGAATAGCAAGATCTAAAAGTTTTATCTAAAATCCCTAAAATGCTTATTTACCTGCACCTTATTTAAGAATAAACCTTAACCAAAAAATTATTAAACATTAGCGCATTACAGGCTTTACACTCTCTCATCCAGGATCTTACACATTTTTTCATCATCAACAGAGACACTTGCCTGAGAAGTATGTTCTGCAACTTTGAAACCACTGTCTGATAATCCATGTGCCTGCATAAACTTCTCACTTAAAGAAAGTGGGAATCGTGATCTTCAAGATGCTGGACTGCAAGTCCCAGCAGCCCTGGCCTGCATATCTAATGGTTAGGAGTACTGGGAGTTGTAGTCCCAAAAAGCATTTGGAGGGTTGCATGTTTTCCCATTTTAGAGTTAAAAAGTGTGCTGAGCAGAATGGAGAAGCAGGCTGTGGTCGAAAGCTCAGGTGTCTACAGTGATTTTTTTTGGTCCTATAAATGGGGCTGCTTCAGTTATGACTCTTCTACTTGGACATAGTAGGGAATTGTATTAATGCTGTAATATCTGAACTTTGTTAAAATCCCAGTACTCCCTCATGTACACATGGAAAAACAAACAAGTGGCTTTCGCACATCACAAGCGCACGTGTTTACTCCTTGTTTACAAATGTGGGGAAAGAACATCACCACTGAAGTGACTGCTAGGTGGCCTGGACCCAAATGGCAGTCTGTTCATCCATTTACTGAATTGATTTGGGCAAATTCCAGTCTTTCTGTGTTTCCATTTCTCTTTCTGCAGAGTGAGTATGACCTACTTTGCAGTGTTCTTAAGGAACACAGGAGGTTGCCCTACATTAGATCAGGGGTTTTGTCCACCTAGCTCAGTGTGATCTAGTTTGACTAGCAGCAGCTCTCTAGGATCTCAGGCAGTGTGTATGTGTTTCCTCTCACCTGCTACCTGATTATTTGTCCAGGAGATAACAGAGATTAAGCGAGACAGCTTTGTGTACAAATCATGTGCCCTCTAATTTTTAGGAGAAAAATGCAACTACTGATCCAGAGCCCCTGGGCCATACAACATTTATATAAATATTCATAAAAGCAGGAAATGTATGCATCTGAGAATTGAATTTCTCTTTGTGTTCTAAACAAAGATGGAGAATTGCCATGTTTTTACAAACTATTTCCATTCGTTTTGGCCAAGGTTAAAGGTTAAACTTTGGGTTAAAGATCTCTTTTGTTTTGATTCCTGAAAAACACCCTATATTATGTAAAACCTTTAATCAGCATTTTTCTTTTCGAGCTGGAATGTACCAGCTCTGCTCCAAAGTAACTTCTCTGGAGAAACAGCTTTTTACAGGATCTTCTTTCCTCCACAATGACTGCAGAACGTCTTCCTTTCCATATACTTTTTTGCTTGTTTTTCTTATTGTACATTACCTTATACAGTTCAGAGTTCATGTTTTTCAGTGCTTTCCTCCATCTCTGGTCGGGTGTCATATTTGCTAGGGTTTGTGTGATATAATCACATAGATTTAAGATTTAAAAAGCCAGTAGGATAAAAGAAAAATTCCTCAGTGAGGCTGCCGGCTAAGAATCGTGATTTATATGCCACTGCTATGTTTTCAGAACACACTCCCTGTAGCCAGGGAGCTAATTTAAGCATGCTCTTTTAGCCTGAATGTGAAAGTGGATCTCTTGTGTTTGAGAGTGTGTGCTTGAAAACTTCTGTGCAGTGTCCTTGAGTAGCTTTGCATGTGACTTCCAAGGAATTCTAGCCCATCCCCTTCATGAGGCCCAACAAGTTCACAGAGGGCCTTATTGACTTTCACATCTCCTTGTAACTTTGAAACCTCAGGGATTAACACTGAATGACACTGGGTTCTGCAGTTGGGGTTGCAGAAAGGTGGCCATGCTGAAGAATGAAATTGTCTTTAAAATGGTAGCTGAGACCCAGGCCCTATCACTTGCAGTTAATGAAATCAAGCAGGCCTTTTGTCTCCTTGGTGAGAGCAGAGGTGGAGTGTGTGTGGCCCTTCAGGTGTTTCTGGACTACAGCTCCCCTCAACGGCAGCGGGCAGAGGGCATGGTGAGAGATGGTGGGAATTGCTTTTCAGCAGCCTCTTGACAGTCATAGGTTCTCTATCTGTGGGGTTTCAGCCTTTGAATCTAGTGGATCCAGGGTTATCAAAGTTGAAGCCTAAGAAATGTTTTGATTGGCAGGGACTGTGACATCTTTTGCCTCCTCTCTGGCTCCCTTCCTACCTCTGATTTTAACTGTAGCTAGAGGAACAGTGGTTTTTCCCAAGAAAAATATGTTGTTTTGCTCTATGTCATAGTCCAAAATATTTGTGAGGATAGCTTGGTCTTGAATGGGCAAGACCTGGTAGCTTTATTAAAGAACTGTCCCGGGGGAGGGGGGCTGCAAGAAATGTCAGGCTGACAAACGCAGCTGCATTTTAGGATATTCGTTGAGGGTGTCACTTTGGGAATTGTTATGATGAGTGTCTGCATTTCAGAATATATCAGTACTCTGCTGCTGAGGCCTATATTTTCTCCAACATTGAGGGTAATAGTATCCACACCCTTATTGACTACTTCTCAGCCAGAATACTTTTCCTTCAGTGCACCAACACAGTCTCTTTTTCTCTCATGTGTCTGCCTCAGTCAGGCTGTGGCTTTAAAAATTCCAGCTGTGCAGCAAAGTACTGTGATCTCTTCCCTATAGAATTCTGTGTAATAATTTTTCTTAAGTTGTCCAGTGTAACCTGAACCTGATTTTGGGTTTCTGATTATATAGGAAATACAAGAGCAGTGGTATAGAGCTTTATTTCTCAGGCTGTCTTCCAGTGCACCAAGGACCAGCAGTACAGTTGTGCCTATTGGGTGCTCTTGTTTCTTTTCTGCAAACTTGCCAGGGACGAGCAGCCAGTGGCAAAGGAGTCAGCACTGGTCTACCAACCACCATTTTGAGTAGCCCTGGTGTAGAGTACAGAAAGGACAAGGTTCAATCTCTGTCATTGCCAGGTAATGCTGTGAAAGTTTCCTGCCTGAAATCCTATAGCCAGAGTGCAGAAATATGGGGTGCAAAATTTTCCACACCATAGACATGTGCCTCCACACCCGAACACATTTATCCATAATTGTCTAGACTGTTGTCCTCCAAACAGTCTTTTGGTGAAGTACAATTTTCACCTGGTTGTACTGAATCAGATTTTTCGCAGCTTGACATGGAAGTAATAAATAGCGTGGAGAGTGAATAAATGAAACTGAAGGTACTACAGTTATATCTCAGTAAATGAAAGGTAAACTGCACATGAAAAATATATCAGCTATGGCTTTCTTTATGCATGTGTCCTAGAAAAATGTTCTTTCAGGCTTTCCGTTATTTTTTGATAAACATAAGGGACACATTTGCTACTCATGTTGTTCTGTGCCTTCAAGTTGCTTCTGACTTATGGAGACCCCTAAGGCAAACCTATCACAGGGTTTCCTTGGCAAGATTTGTCCAGAGGTTCTTTGCCTTCCTCTGAGGCCGAGAGAGTGTGACTTCCTCAGGGTCACCAAGTGGGTTTCCATTGACGAATGCGGATTTGAATCCTTATCGTCAGGGTCATAGTCAAACGCTCAAACCGCTACATCACACTGGTTCGTTCTATTCACACTGCATTATTACAAATATTAAATAAAATAATTACCACATAAAGCTTTAAGTGTGTTTGAGTACAGCATTTGAATCAAGCATGCTAAATAAGATAACATTATCTAGAGCAGTATTACTCAAAGTGGTGGTCCCTGGACTAGTGCTGGTCCACAAGCCTTTGTCTGCTGGTCCCTTGTGAATTTCCTAAAAAGAAACTAATAGTTGTAGTCACTGAGCAGAAATGTGCTGGTCCACAGTACATGTGGGGCCAGAAATAATTGCAGGCTGTGCACATTTGATAGCCTGAGAAGCACAGTTTTAGAGCATAGGAAAATATCCCAGTTCTGTCTTTTTCAGAAAACCTGGATCATTGCTAGAGTTGGCAGGGTTGCCAGATGTCGAACTGTAACTCCCAGCTTCCTTCCCCTTTGGCTCCATTGGTGGGTGTGGCGGGAGCTGTAGTCCAACATCTGGAGGTCACTTTGCTCACTCTTCTCCTGGGGAGTTGATGTGGGTCAATATGAGCTAGAGTAAGTTCTCCCCATATTTAGGAGTTAACTATAATCCTGAGCCATTGGCCATGCTGGCAGAGCCAGATGTTCCAAAACATTTGAAGACACCAGTTGAACTACCTCTAGATTGGGGTGGGCAAAGTGTGACCTTGCAGGTCTCATTAGCCCTACCCAGCATAGCCAGTGGTAAGGCATGCTGGGACTTGCATTCCAGCAACTTTCCTCAGCTTTGTGCTAGATCATCCTGAGCAAGATGGGGCGATGGTGGTATCCTGATGTGCCATATGGTGAGGAATGGGCGTCTCCAGTCCACCTAATACAGTCCCACAGTCTGATCCATTTCCCAGGCCCTGCTGCTGGCAGAGGGGTTTTGGCAGTAATGTTGACAGGGTAAAGGAGAGGAGACCATGTCCTTTTGCTTCGTGGTGCTGGATAATGTTTCAGTGAACTCCAGGGATTTCGGTTAATAATAGCCAAACCCCAAGCCAACCCAAAATATTCACAGCCCTTTCATCTTGTGCAGTCCCTTCTGCAGCTCAGTGAGGAGTCTAAAAGAAGCAAGTAGGATTTCAGGTTTGATTTGAGGTGTTTGAAATGCTTAGCACACAGCAGGGGGGTCTAGTTCAGTGCCTGACTGCTACAGGGAGCTTAGCCTGTTTAATCTGTTTTATATCCAGTCCTTGGTGCTGTGTGCCCTTCTGCACATATTGCTGGCAAATCCACTTCTGGCCTCCTTTCTTTGATCTGTATGCATGTATCCTTTTAAAAAAAAAAGGTGGGGAGGGAACTCATCAGTATTAACTGATAGTTATAAGCCACTTTAAAAAAAAACCCAAACACACTAAATGTAAGCATAGTCAACAAGCAAATGGAATCTATTCACCTGAATTGAATATCTTTTTTTAAAAAAAAAAAATCCTTGTTTCCCTGATTAGCATGCAGGCTGCAGTTTGGCAGGGACTCTCAATTAATTCATAAAACTATTTCTGACACACAGATTTAAGCCCAACCTAATGGCACCGTAACTGTATGGAGACAGCAGGGCCCATTCTTATACGCTCTGGAATGTTTCTCCCAACTGCCAAACATTAAAACAGTTTACAGTTCTTGCATTCACTTGGGGCACTTTCGTAGAGGTTGCAAACAAAGGATATCCTGTCTCTATTGCAAAGCTATCTTGGATCCCCCTCCCCTTTATCTCTGTAAAACTGGTTACGCATTAATGGGGAAATGAATGTTCCAAGTTGTGATTAGCTGTGTGACTTCCTCTTTTTGCCAGCCATTATCTGTCTGTATTTTTTTCCAGATACTTACAGACTCTCCTTTTTAATTTGTAAAATTTTATTTAAGGTGATCTTACTCCCTTCCCTCAAATATTTTGAGGTTTCTGCTTAAGCCCAGTGGAAAAGTTGAAGCTCAGAGAGAAATTAAAAAGAGTGGGCTGGGATTAAAAACAATTTGATGAAATTTAGGCACTTATTATTCATTTTAAAGAAAACATAATTCTTAAATGCCCACTTTTTCAGGGAATCGTTGAATTCTTGGCACTACCTGCATTAGGGGTGGAAATCACATAGCCATCCAGATTCTGTTGAACTGCAAGTCCCAGCAGCAGTAGCTAGCAGAGCCAATGGTGAGGAGGTGATGGGAATTGCAGTCCAGCATGTTTGGAAGGCTGCATCATTACCCTTGGCATGTGTCTACAGTTGCTGTTGTTGTGTGCCTTGAAGTCATTTCCATCCTATGGCAACATTAAGGTGACCCTTTCACAGGGTTTTATGGAACTGTGATGCGTCCAGAGTCACCCAGTCAGTTTCCATGGCTAAGTGGGGAATCAAGCCCTGGTGTCCAGGGTTGTTGTCCAATGCACAAACCACTACGTTGGCTTACCTGCCAATAAATCCCTTGATACTCCAATCAACACCTTATTCACACCTTCTTTGTTGTGTCAGGATGCCAGTCCTAACACTTAACAATGCGCTCACTAATACAGCCTTCTCCAGCTTGGTGCTCTCCAGATGAGATGGACTACAGACAGCAGCAGGTCAAAGAAAGGTGCCTTGTTACCCAAGGAAGTGGGGTAGCAATTGCCATGCTGCCATCTCCACATCAGAGCCTGCTCATGCAGCTCATAAGCATTCTTTCTGCTTTAAAATAGAAGGGCCACTTAAAATGGTTGCAAGCTGAAAGTAAATCAGGATCTGCTGGTAGGTTTCTGAGTGATTTACATTACTTTGATAAGGGTGTCTGGCTCACAGTTGTTTCACAATAATACTCACACAGCTCTGTTTTCATCCATGTGAGTGAAGCTCTCCTTCAGCCCTAGATACTCAGTGGGGCAGAGTTAGAGCCTAATTACTGCTGTGGCATAGGAAGCCAGGCCTGTGTATGTGTGTGGCCTTGTCCCTGTGACCGCTTTCAGGAAAAAGCTTCTCCCTGATCATTCAAATATTCAAGCATGTGCCTGAAGCAGACCTCTCTGAACCAAATCCACTGCTTAAGATATGGGTGAGGAAAGGGCAGCCCATGGGCCAACCTTTAAAAAATTATTATTTTGCACTGATTTGGGCGCAGTTTTTCATTGCAGAATTGGCCAGATGAGCTCAAAACCATGCAAATGTGGCAGTTTACTTCCCCCACTCCTCAAGACTCCTGAAATCCTCCCCACTCTATCAGCTGAATATCAGCCAGAATAGTGATCAGGAGTGACATAGCATCACTCTGGCACACTCAGGTGTGATGGTATGGCCTGCCTAGTCAGTAGTTGGCTTCTGCTTGCTCCACAGTTGCCCCTTCTTGGGTTGAAAGCATGTAGAGCAGTGGCTCCCACACTTGGACCACTGGATTTTGGTGGGATGTCTTTCCCAGAATTACTGCCCAATGAGCATACTTGCTGGGGCCTTTGACAGTTGACAGTCCAAAAGACCTGTGGAAATCCAAGTTTGGGAACCACTGGTATAGAGCCTGTTGCATGTGGAAGGGAAGAAACTGCAATCACAAACTCTGGGAATTGCTGTCCGGAACATCTGGAGAGCATTATGTTCTGGAGGGATGGTTCCATGGTTAGTGAAAGAAAGGTAGTGCAGACTTTCGCTTTACCCAAGTCTGTGTATTTGGTTATGTGTATGGTGGTTCCAGAGGCAAATGTTTGTGCCTCCAAATGTATATGCATAATGTTTGGGGGCCTAATGTCTACACTATTTATTGACTGTGGCCATAGCATTTTTCAGATGCCAAGAAAAGGTACTGAATTAAAATCGGATTTCTCACTTGTACTCAGGTTCATTGTTCACAAAGATGTAATTGCTCAACACGACTCTTAGAATGTTGCTTTTCTCTTCGTTCAAGAGCACTTCAGGGCTGCATCACTGCTGAAGCTATGCCTACTTGCAGCTGGACAGTGCTTTGCCTTGGAGACCACTGAAAACTCAAGTAAATGCAGGAGATTGCTGTAATGAATATTGTTTGACTGGTCCCTTGATATTTCTTGTTTTCCATGAAGAAGGCCCCTGTCTTGATCTCATGTTGGGTAGCAGGATGGGAAGGGGTCTTTGCTTGATTCCCTGGAGAGCAGCTGCCAGTCAGACTAAACCAGCCTTCCCCAATATGGCGCCCTCCAGACATCTTTGACAACAACTCTAAGCAGTCCTGATCATTGTCCATGCTATCTGGAACTGGTAGAAGCTGCAGTCCAAAATGTGAAGTAACACCAGTAAACAACTCGAGACTAGATGAACTGTGAGGAAGCCAAATTCCTATATACATAGAAGAGGAGAAGCGTTTAAACACATAGAGAGACACACAGACACAGATTCTGGCATTCTGTTGGTTGGGCCCTGTTACAGCAGGCCCATTCAATCAGTTTTTGAATGGTGAGTCAGCATGTAATAGATTCCATCAACCCACTCTAGTCGGGTATAAAATAGGATATAGGCCATAGTGTGCACAGGTATACAAATGTAGTTTTAGAAAATTGTGCACAGCTACTCTTTGCTTAGTGATTAAGACAATAGCTGGGAGTTAATTATACAAGCAAAGCTCATAAACTGTATTTCATTTCACAATACAGGTTTCTGTCCCTTTCTCCCACATACATATTTATGCAAGAGCAATAAACAAGATGATTGCTCGTAGACCAGATTCCTAGACTTTACTGGGATCTAAAAATTGATAATAATCAGCACAATGAGTGTAACTTCAGTGGGATGAGAACAAAATGAATTTGCTTGATAGTAAAAAATACTCCGTGTTTGAGAACTAAGTTAAGAACTAAATTAAATATGTGCTTTCTCCAGTTATTCAGATCTTAAATTGTAAACCCTTGTGTCATAAATTACACAAAATGGGTGTACAAGATCACTCTGGTGAATTTAGGTAATCCCAAATGGCCTTACTTCCCTGGGCATGGGGTTATCAGTCCTATTGTAATGCTTACCATAATGTAGTCTATGAACCATTGTGTCGTATTCATAATGATTAGCCTCACATGGGCAACATTTTTATTAGCAGTTCAGCTTTTACCTAAGAAGGCATTTCTTAGCAGACAAAGCCATCCTACTGTTTTGTTTTGGTTTATCGCCAAGGGATTTTTGGGGGTTGGGGGGGAATAGATCCGCTAATGTAGCAACCACCTCATCTTTCACCAAGCCGTTTTGCTGCATATGAGACAAGAGGTAGGGAGTGGCTTTTCTTTCTTTACCCCACCAGGCTGGTTAAAACACCAAAGTGTTGTGACACCTTAAAATATCAACACATTTCATTTTTATGGTGTAAGCTTTAAGGGACTCTTTGTTCACTTTGTCAGATGTGTGACAGTTTGTCAGCTACCAAAATATAGATGTGGTTGACAAGGTGGGGTTGACTCCCATTGGCTCTGTGTTGTTGGGGAAACAATGGGGCTGTGGACATGGAGGTCACATGTCTGCCCTTAAGGGGCCCTGGTCTACCACTCTCTAAACTCAACTTCGCTGGTAGAGTGACTCCAGCAGAGCATTCAGTTGATATGCTGGGGGACTTCTGACAAGTGTCAACTACTGATGTATCTCCATTGGTGAAGCAGCACTTCACTTCCTCATGCTCTTCAGACAGCTTCTGGATTGAGGTTTTGGTTGGTCTCTCATTGCCTTTGAATCTGTAAGCTGGTGTCAGGGTACAGTTGGCCCCCCACATTTGCTAGGGTTAGGGGTGGTGCAAGACCCCACAAAAGTGGAAAAATCACAAATACTAAAATGTATATGTGTGCCTGTGGAAAGGGGGGGCAAGGCACGGTGGGCAGTCTGGACACCCAGGGTCCAAATCAGGTCAAGGGAAGGGAAGGGAGAGCATGTCAGCATGCTGGGTGGCCTATACTTCCTCTTTCTTGCCTGTCTCCTTCCTAGGATGTAGAGGGCATTGGGAGAGGGTTTGTGGTGCTGAGAAATTGGACTGTCAGCCATCTTTAACTGGCCAGGTAATGTCTGGAGGAGGACCAGAGCTGGGTTTTTTAAAGGGCTGTGTGATCTGATCAGAGCCCTTTAAAGGAAAGGTTCCCCTGGAAAAGAAACACCTGAGGTGGGAGGCTAGGGTTGAAGAAATTTGCAGATGATCAAATCTATGAAAATCAAACCCACGGATGCAGGGGGCTGACTGTTCAAGAGCTTAAAATTTGGTTGGGGAAGTTTGCTGTTAACCCTTTGGACAACAACTCACAAAATTTCCACTTTTTCATCATGCACACTAGAAGATGAGAAGAATAATATTTCTATGTAGTTGCAGTTTTAAAAATCAGCTCCAAAATTTCTAAAATCTATTTTCATATTATGTTAAAATTGTTTTGACCTATTCTGTTTCTGGATTATTAATAATACCAGGTGCTGTAGGCTATATTTCAGAGGAAGGAACTGACAAAACCACCTCTGAGTATTCCTTGCTAAAAAAACCCCTATGAAATTCCTGGGGTGGCCATAAGTCAACAGGTGAGTGGCAGGCACATACAACGTGCAGGATTGTTTGATCCATTTAAACATGGAATAGTGACTCTACAATAATTGTAACATAAACCAATTTTTGAGAACCAGTTTGGTGTGTTCACTGAGATTATTTGGAACCTCCACTCAGCCGCAAAGGTAACTGGAAAAGCTGGGGTGTCTTGTTACCTCTTATTCTAATATACCTCACAAGATGGTTGTGAGAAAAAACGACCAGGGTGATAGCCATGGATGCAACCCTGAGCAATCTGGAAGAAGAGTGGGCTAAAAGTGTTACAACAGATAGTTCCTTAGGCTTTTACTCTGGTAATGGATTTTAAAGTGTAGATGTGTACATTGCCTTTGTTCTCTCAGCGCAAACATTCAGTCCTGGGTAGCTATGTGTGAGGAGGGACAGGAATCTGGAATTTGATAAGATGACAATAATTTAAATATTATCTATTGTGGATTTACATTCAGATTCTTCTACCACAACTAAGGCTGGGGCTTAAGTAAGCTCCAAACCGGTGATGTTACAGATGCTGTTGACAGATGTAGCTCTAGCCAATGTAGCGTTTGATGAAGAATGCGGGGAATTGTAGTCTAACACATCTGGACAGCCACATGATCCCCACTCTTGCTCCAAACTGTACAACAGGATGCCTGTCCCCTGGTTTCAGGTAGGCACAGCCACCGCTTTCTGACCTTGGACTGCTCTTCTGTGGCTCTGCCTTCTTCAATCCTGTCTGTTTATCTACTCTTTGGGAAGGAAGGGAAACAGATAGCAGTCTAAGAGGACAAAGGTGCCAATCGTTGCAGTGCAGCCTGTATTTTCAAGGACAGATAGGGAGCAACGAGAGTTTTTCATTCTGCTTCCTGAATTTGCTGAGGCTGCCCCTTCTAGACATCCTTGCTTGGGGACCAGTCCATCACCCACAAAACTTTTTCCTACACTCTCTGGCCTCCACTGTCACTGAGTGGTCTTGGTTTCCCCTCCACTTAGTCCATGGAACTCATAGTATTTGTAGTAGTAATAGCAGTAGTAGTCGTAAAAAAAAAAAAGGTAGCCAAGCAAGTAAACTTGCGAAAATTGTGGTTCTGTAAGTCTGGCGAATTTGAAACATCCGTAGTTCCCTTCTCTTTCCTCCAACCATTTGACTGGTTACATCTCTTTGGAGCTTGGGTATCTGGGTAAGTGCACTGCAGTTGTAATTGAACTCTTCTTGCCTTGCCTGGACACACAACTAAACACATTTCCTGGGCTTTTGAACACATGGGAAGGGGGTTGCACTGTGTCCTAAAACCCTATATGCAGACCTGTTTCCATGTTTCCTGGGCTAAACTGCTGCAGGAGGAGTTGATCCTAATCCATTTGGGAATCACTGCTACGTTCCCCTCATGGTACCAGGAAATGCAAGTCAGTATGTTCATATCCTCATATTTCCTTCAAGTAACTTTCTGGTCCTTTGGCTAAATAAGTAAGTTTGAAAATGTTTAGACCGCACCCGAGAAACTGGCAAACTGGATTGGTTGTCTGAGTGCGTGAGAAAAAAGTGGAAGAAAGAGTTGATGAGTTGTATTTCCAGTGGCGAGGAGCAAGAACTCATTGCAGCTTTCCATGATTATTGGCTCTTGTGTGCTTGCACCTTGTTTTTGACTTATGATGACCCTATCACAGAGTGTTCTTGGAAGGATTTGTTGAGAGGGGATTTGCCTTTACATTCCTCTGAGGCTGAGAGAGTATGACTTGTCTGAGGTCACCCAGTGGGTTTCCATGGCTAAGCAGAGACTCAAACCCTGGTCTCCAGAGTTGTAGTCCAACACGCAAATCACTATACCATGTGATTTGTTCCATGATTACTGGAAAAAGTATTCTAAATGAATATACGCCTAAATCCTGTTATTAGTCCTGACTAGAGTAGTCTGGATGCATCAGTGGGATTTACTTAAGTGTTGACTTGCTGTTCAGTAATTGTTTGATTAGGTCTACTCTAACAGGATACCAGCGATATCCTGCTGTAAATTATTAGCACAATTGTACAGGTCACAAAATTTCAGATGTTCTTAGTGCAAAATTCATAGAAGTAGATTACTTTGTAAGACACCAAATATACATGGTCCTGCTTAATCTTGTTCCCTGTCTTTGGAGAATCTGAGACTTGTACACGTTATTTGTGTAAAATGCTCTACTATTTTGGCTGTTTGCAGTTAGTTATTTTACTGTCCATGACAGCTATCTGCAAACAGCTGCTTAAAACACCCTTTCCCCCCACCTAGGGAAGGCTCACATTGAATGAGGGCCAGCAAGGTGTACTGTTTTGAGCATTGGATTACAACTCTGGAGAGCAGGGCTAAAATCCCCTGCATACTCAAGGAATCCAGTGGGTGATCTTGAGCAAGTCACTCTCTCTCAGTGTCAGAGGAGGGCAAAGGCACCCCCCACCAACAAATCTGGGCAAGAATTGTGATAGATTCACCTTAGGGTAGCCATAGGTTGTAAATGACTTGAAGACAACAACAATAAGTGATGGGAATCATGTAGCTTTCCAGATGTAGATGAACTGTTGCTTCCGTCAGCCATCTAGCCAGCATAGTCAAGGGTGAAGAATGCTGGGAATTTCATTTCGGCAACATCTGGAGGACCACACAACTCCAACTCCTGCTTTAGTGCCTCTCTGCTGCAATTTCTCACCCATAAACGTCTGTAGGGACCACCACACATGTGATGTGTCTGTGATGACAGTGAACTGGGTGAGGGGGATAGTAAGCTTATTCTAGACAAGAGGGAGGTGCTGGCAGTGAGTAGTCTGTCTGACAAAGGGTGACTTTTCTGTATGTAGCTATACTCCAGTCTTTTAAGATCAGTTGGCCATATGCAGGAATGTTGCCACAGTGAAGTGGCGTCTGCAGCGGGGGGGGGCTGCTCCCCAGTTTAAGTGGGGGTGCCAGTTCAGCTTCTCGTGGACAAAAGTAGTCTTAATGGTGACCAGGTTTGATGCCTGAAGTGCACTATATTGTGTGTTGTCTTAGATTGTTAATTGATAGGGATCACAGAGAAACTCATCCTTCTGTTTTTAAAACCACTCTGTTACCTCCCTCTACATTTCCAGGCTTAATTCAGAAGGGCTTACGGTATCCTGTAAGACCCTGCTCCCAAGCCATGTAAGGTATCTCTAGGCTTGCATGTTCCCTGAAGTCATCTGGGAAGGTTGCTTTTTTTCAGCCCGTCAAAACGAGACAGGTGATGGTTGAGATCTGGGCTTTCTCTATAATGACTCAAGTGTCTTTCTTGTATCTGTAGGCCTGATATCCTTTCTCATAGGTGAAAATGAGAGTTTATTTTCGTCTGGATTTTATCCAGGCATTTCAATTTAGGTTACAGTGTTCACTTTACTCTGCTTTGTTGTTCTTTAGAGAAAAAGTACAAATTTCACAAATAAAATGAATACCTTTTTTAAAAAAAATGTGCTGCTTTTAACGTTGTTTGCCAGATGGCTACAGTGTTTGTCTGCTTTAGTGTGTGTACTGCCTTTTTCTTGTGTTTTTAACTTTTATGTATTTACTGATTTCCTTCTGTAAAGCTGTCTTGGGAAATGATTTTAAAGATAAAGCTGAGTAAAAATAAATTTTCATTAAATATAGAGAGAAAATAGTCAAGATAAAGAAAGGAGTAGCCGGTGATAGTGATGATTGGGAGCCTTCAGGTTGTTTCAGACTTCTGGTGTCCCTAAGGATGAGGCCGTGGAGACCCACTAGCTGACCTTGGGCAAGTTGCATTCTCTCATCCTCAGAGGAATCACAGAATCATAGAAATGTAGAGTTGGAAGAGACCACATGGGCCCTCCAGTCCAGCCCCCTGCCATGCAGGAACACCCTCAAAGCACTCCCGACAGATGGCCATCCAGCCTCTGCTTAAAAACCTCCAAAGAAGGAGACTCCACTACACTCCGAGGCAGCATATTCCATTGCCAGACAGCCCTGACCGTCAGGAAGTTCCTCCTGAGGTTCAGGTGGAATCTCCTTTCCTGCAGCTTGAATCCATTGCGCCTTGTCCTGGTCTCTGGAGCAGCAGAAAACAAGCCCTCTCCCTCCTCTACATGGCATCCCTTCAAATATTTAAACATGGCTATCATGTCCCCTCTTAACCTTCTCTTCTGCAGACTAAACATACCCAGCTCTCTAAGTCTATCCTCATACGGCATGGCTTCCAGGCCCCTCACCATTTCGGTCACCCTCCTCTGGACTTGCTCCAGCTTGACCATGTCCTTCTTGAATTGGGGTGCCCAGAACTGGACACAGTATTCAAGATGAGGTCTAACCAAAGCAGATTAGAGTGGTACCAATACCTCCCTCGACCTAGACACCATACTCCTATTGATACAACCGAGAATTTCATTGGCTTTCTTGGCTGCCGCATCACACTGCTGACTCATGTTCAGCTTGTGGTCTATTGGGACTCCTAGATCCCTTTCACACATACTGCTATCCAGCCACGTGGCAAGGGCAGGCCCCTGCTGAACACATCTTGCCAAGAAAACCCCGTGATAGATTTGTTTTAGTGTCTCTGTAAGTCAGAAACAACTTGAAGGCACACAACAGGACTACCCTATCATGTAGTTTTCTTGACAGGATTTGTTCAGAGCAGGTTTGCCATTCAGAGCCTTCTGTTGAGGCTGAGAGAAACCAATGGGTTTCCATGGCTGAGGGGAGATTCAGACTCTGGTTTCTCAGATTCCTAGTCCAACGCTCAAACCACTACTCCATGTTGGTTCTCTTCTCTTTTGGAGGTGGCTATAAATGGGAACAAGTGACAGACTCTTGGATATAGCAAGCAGAGCCTTTTCAGATTACTGCGAATCTGAAAGGATTTCTGTAAATCTGGAGGAATTCCCGTATTGTTGTGGAGTCCCAAATGAAAAGTGATGATACAGAAACTCATCAGCTTCAGCTTATGCTCCAGCACCCAGCCTAGCCAGTATTTTATCTCTCTGCTTAGTTTATTAAGTTCTCAGCATCTCATCCAGTTGGAAATATGTCAAGGCCAGCTGCAGAAATGGACACGGACAAAAGGTGAAGAGGGGCTGATGTGCGTCCGACCCTTCTACTCCTTCTGGTTTAATAAGACCAGCAACGTGCTGGGCATTTGTGGGGGGAAAAACCTGTAAGGTGCCTGTGTAGGTTTTGGCACTCTGTGAAGACTTCTGTGTCCTGAAAGTGTTGTGACTGCTGAAGAACAAGTCTGTGTGTACTTTCTTTGTGCTAATTACACTGTGCATATCAGATTTTCCTGGCTGTGACAGTGCTAGAACAGGCACTTAAGTTTATTCTCTCATGCTTGCCTCACCCTTTTCCTTCTCTCTCCAGTGTTGAAATGTATATTGTAATCTCTTTGGGGCAAAAGCTTCTCTCTCTCCCTCTGTCTCTCTCTGTGTATGTGTGTGTGTGTGAGAGAGAGTTATGTTACTCTAAAGCATCACGTACAATGCTGATGCCATATAAATAGCAAGTTGAAGTCAACAAACCATTTTTCATGGCATACTATGTCAGAATTGCATTATGGAAGTGCTGGTAGCATTTGACAATTGCAGGAATAATTTAAAGCCCCTGGCATTGAATTTGCCTTGCAATCTCTCATTTTTTTCCAAGCATTGCTACTTCTTCTTTTTTTTAAATCGGGGTTGCTCTGTATCAGAATTGGGGTTTGGAAAGGTTACTTTTCTAGGCTTTGATCTAAAACTACTTGAAGTGGGAGACTTGGTGTGTGCGCCTGCTCATCTGAAAGCAAATCGTAATGGAAGACTGGAATACACAGGGTGAAATGTATTATTGTGCTTCAGCTCACAACTGCTGTGGTTAAAAATAATTAGAATGATGAAAATAAGGTAGGAGTGCTGTAAGCAAAGTGGACAGTTTCACAGCTTTACTAAGGAATGGGAATTTTGATTTGTACATAATTTGAAATGGCAAGGAAAAGTTGACAGAAGGCAGGTAGGTGCTTGCATTGAGTGGGGCAATCCATCTGCTTTGGAATAGGGTGAAGGGGTTGACAAAGTGGTCGATACCCATCAGTGGCCTAGAACGGAAGAACCTAGTTAGGATGGTGGATTACAGCAAGAGAACTGGAGCAGTTTGAGAGCGTGGTGTGGGTATGTGAAAAATAGCGGTAGGAGAGAGGCACAGTTTGGAATACAGCTTCTGGAGTTTCCTGTAGCCAGTGTGGCTAAGTAACTGTTCTAGGGTCTGGGGAGTAAAGCCTTGAAGACAATAGCAAATCTGTCACAGCTGACACTTCCATTTTGTTTTAATGTACTTGTCTAGAGGAGATGGGGTTTGGATGGGGCAGCCATGTTCATTCAGGATGGCTCCTTCGGGAGGGCTGCTATTTAATTATCAGTCTTAGGCTGTTTCTAAACTGCAAACCCCAGGATTCCATAGGATGTTGAAAGTGGAATCATAGTGCTATTAACAGTGTAGTGCGGAAATGGCCCTAGTTGCCCCATTCCTGACACATCATTGGCCCCCACAGCTTGTGCAGAATGTTTCTTTGTTGCAGCTTGTTTTCCACAGTGGGTCAAATAAGTGGGGATGAAAAGGGTAAGGTCTAAACATTACCTTTCCTTGATCCAACTTGAGGCCAGAAGGAGCTTTCCTGTTAAAATTAAAGTGCCTGGTGGACATCAAATCACAGGTCTCGTGGCTGATCTGTTGCTGATGTGTGGAAAATGATTGGGGAATAAGTTCAGACTGGAATCAGTTTACCTTTCCCCTCATCCACTGTAGATGCAGTGTCTGTGGCACAGGCATGTGGAGCTGGCACATCAAACCATGGACTCTTACTGCTTTATTTTTCTACTGTCCAAGTCTGACTGTTTGATAAATTGCAAATGTATATTAAAGAGTTACAACAGATTTACAGTAGAAAACGGTAGCGCAAGGCGTTTCTTCATTTCCACGTGAATCTTCAGGCTGCTTAGATTGATAGAACATAAAATATATTCTGAACAAGAAAACTTTCCAAAGTTCCAGTGAAAGAAATATGCAACAAGCTAGGCATTTAAAGTTTTTTTATTTGAAGCCAGGGTCAAAGTTGATACATTTCTTCTGACTGACTCCACCCAAGATTGTCATGTTGTGGCATTGAATCTCAGTGAGATAGGACTCTCAAACCCCTTCCTGTGCCTGGGATTTTTGTATGAATTCCAAACTTAATTGCGCTAGAGTATAATCCTGGCTGCACCACCTATGCGTTCTATATCGTGTAGCATCTTGCATCCCATGTTCATGTAGAGGCCAGGTTTATAGCCAGCTTTCTGCCCATGGTGAGATGAAGGTGGCAGGTGCTTCTTTTGACCATTTCTTTAAAGTAGCCTTCTCTACATGCTGGTTGTGCTTGACGACAGATCTCACATGCCGGTGGGCATGACCATTGGAGATTATCAGGACTGTAGTCCAGCGCAGAGAGGCAGTGTGGTATAGTGGTTTGAGCGTTGGACTATGACCCTGGGACGAGGATTTGATTCCCCACTCGGCCATGGAAACCCAGTGGGTGACCTTGGGCATGTCACACACTCTCAGCCCCCAGAAAACCCTGTGGTAGATTCACCTTAGGGTCGTCATAAGTCAGAAACGAAGGCACACAACAGCAACAGGAGTCCAGTACATGGAGAGCAATGGTTAAGGGGAAAGTGGAGCTGAGTGTAAAAACCAGGAAAATGTAAAATAGCTTTACTTCTGCTACAGTTGGCATTCCTCCACTAGAACTATGGGGTAGAACTATGCAACTAAGATCAGTGATGAGCATCGGCATGATGACCATCATCGTTGTCATCATCAAAGATAACCTGTGACATCAGTGCCAGGTATTTGCTGTCAATCAGAGTGATCTCCAAACCATTCGGGAAAGTCAAAGGCATACTGAAGAATGAGAGGCTAAGGCAGCCGATAAGGTTCATGGATTGTGACCCGAGACGTTAGGTTGATAAAGAGGAAGTGGAGCATGCTGTAATAAGTAAATGAATTTATAGATTAGAACAGTGTTGAAACTGTTCAACAATCCTTAAATTTCTTATGCTGAGAGGCCACTATATACATACCTACATACAGTTGTATGCATTCTGGGATTCAGTGCAACAGGAGGCCCTGAACGGAGCCTGCTGCTGCTATAGAGGATCAGTGCTGAGTGAAATCTTAGAAGCTGGCTTGGAGAGTAAGCTCAGTAAGATCTGCTTGTGCTCAAAGGAGGCAGGACATCTGGGCCCTGCGTACTTGTCCTCCCTTCCATGACTTGCTAGAGCCAAGTAAGTTGTCCAGCTGAATGACACTAGTTTGAAACTCAGTGTGTAGGATTAACCAAAGCCAAGGTGGAATGGCTCTTTTTTTTCCAGTAAAATAAAACACATACAAAATGTAAGAATTACTGTTGGCTTGGTCTCCCAGCCGTCTGGTATAACTTTGGTCTTCTCTTAGTAGTGACACCTCACACTTCAAAATTTGCAGTCCTTACTGGTTCAGAGACTGTGGTATGCAAGGCTGTCAGCTAATGATGTAGGTGCTGCAGTGTTAACTTGGCACAAAAAGAGCACATTTCCTCCTATACAGCAGGCAGGTTTGCCTCTTCAGCTGTTGAGTGTTGCTGAGTTGAACGCTGTGATGTTTGAAGGGAAATGCATGACTTTAAAGGGACACATCTCTGGGAGTGATGATTTGGACTGTCATTCCCCAGTGAGTGCCTGTCCCGTGTTTATTGATGTTAATCTTCAAATACTAGAGGAATTTGGCAGGAGGGACACGTAGAAATACTTGCTCTATAAAATACAAGTCACTCCTTTCCAGTACTGTCAAAACTATCTTCTTGTAGTAACCTTTTGTATTTCTCTGTTTTGCCATGTGGCTAATTAGTGACAGGTTTAATGATCTAATTAACCCTTTGGGTTTGTCCTAGAGATACTACTCAGTTCCCAAGCTCACATCAGACAACAGATCACAGCCTAGACTGTCTGCTGGGCCAATGGCTTGCAGTGAGTGATGCCATTTGGGGTCAGGGAGCATCACCTTGTCTTGTTTTCTTTAAATTTTTTTAATGAATTAGCCATGTATAGCCTGCTGCAGGCACAAATGGCTCCAGTTTTACTCCTGTGGTTGATGGTAGCCCAGTTTATGGTGAGCTGATTGGGATTGACTAACATCATTGTGATATGTGAAAAGCCTTCACAGATCATTAAAAATGAAAACAAAGGAATTCGCCAGCTCCTTCCAGGTTTACTATGGGTTTTCTTCCCCCCAAGCCATGCATTTTCTAGCACAGGGCTAGAATCAGGAGCAGCTGAGATTTTTATGGTAGCATGTGGATGTGTTAGACCTTGGAAGAGTTACTTCTCTGGATCATAGCTAGCAGAACCCTCCAATGACCATGCTGGCTAAGAGACTGTACCTTTTTGCAGTCCGAAAAAGGGCTAACAGACCTGTATATATCTCTGCAAGACGCGCAGGATCTTACTCACCTACTCTACCCCCTGAATTCATTTAGGATCATATATATATTGCTTGAGGTTGTAAAAGGAGGCTTGCCTGGAGTGACCAATCTTGCTTCTCTATTCAAGGGAAGCCAACATTATTGTCTGTTTCTGCTTGTTGAGCCTTAGTGATTTTGCACGTGTCTGTTGGGGTAGTTTTTCCTTTGAATGGGACCGGTAGGAACGTTGAGTCACATATGTGGAACATTATGCTGCAGCTTCCTCTCTGCTGAATCCTGTTTGTTTTCAGAGGTCCTGGTTTCTTCTGTCCTCGCCCTGTCCTGTCCAGGATTAGCTGCTCATTGGAGGAAGAGGGGTTGGATGCAGTGGAATTAAGCATGCTTTTTAGTTGACACCCCTCTTTGCTGCTTGAAGTAGCAATTTCCAGTTTTTTTGCATATGTAGAAATGAGTTTTCTGAGTAGTGTGTTGAATGTTGGCTGTCCCTTTCTTGCCAACCCCTCCCCCAGCGTAGTGCAGTAGAGTAACTCATGCTAGTTCCAAACTCACAAGAAAGAAACGGCTGTTTTACGTTCATTTTTTTTCATCTGTTGGCCCTCGGGTTCCTCCACACCTCCCGCAGCCCCAACAGCTGTTGTTTCATAGCAGACGCTCGTTGCTCGTTTAGTTGTTCTCCTCTTCCTTTCTGGTGTTCAGTAGACTTTTTTTTTCCTTTGTGTACATGCCATACAGAGAGAATGATCCAGTGCTTCTCTTGTAGGCTGGCCTCACTGGTTTTCCCTTCCTCCATCTGTAGGGTTGGGGTGTGACATACAGAGTATGGGAGGGGAATCTGGCACAAAGTATACTCCTGAGTTGTGTGTATGTGTATTTGAGATGCTAAAATTAGAATGATTACCCAGAATCATCACAACCTACCAGGAAGAGAGGAGAGGCTGGGGCGGGTGAGGCTTTTCTGCAATCTTTTGTTTTGGCCTTTCCAATAAGATGTACGATGTTGCAAGCTCACTGGCTAAATTAGTGTGTAGATAGGGAGGAAAAGCTGACTGGTTCTTGATGATAGAGGTCAGGTCTGCAGTTGCAAAGCTGAAGCTATTCCCAGATTTATTGCCCTGCTTGCAAAATCCACTCTTTAACATTAGGTTACTGTAATGAAGGTTGAGTTCTCTCTGGGCTCCACCCATATCCCCTCTGTCAAAGTTTGCTTGCCTGTGCAAGCTCCAGTTTGTAATGTTGACTTAGCACTTGTAATGTTGACTTGGGAGAGGAGCTCTTTAAGGATTGACCTGTCCATGTTTTGTCCAAGTAGTTCAGACGGTCCCATGGGTGCAAAATGTCTTTTGACTATTGCAAAATGTTGTATGTACAGACATTCTGATGTCTGGCTGTTTTTCCTCTCCTTTCTAAAAGTGTACATACATATTCTTTAGATCTGCTTCCTACAGTTGAATTTTGTAGACCTTCCAGATTCTCAAGTGCTCCCCATTTTCCCCTTCATAACAGGAGACCTCAAACCCTTGCTTCCATTTGAAATGTGTTAGGTGGTTCTACTGGGACCCAGTAACTGATAGAATTATTGGCCCATGTGAATGGTTCTTTTTGGGATATCCGTCTCAGATTATAAAGTCACTCAGAATTTTACCAAGTGAATTGGGGGGGGGGGTACACATGTATATATATGTGTGTGTATCTCTCTGTGTGTGCATGCATACATACATGTTCTCGTGGGTGGATTAACCCTTCTACACAGGGATAATAGAGTATTGTCTGAGTCCAGTTGAAATTTCAGTTCACTGAGAATTAGGGTTCGTGAGCAGTAGGGTTAGGGTTAGTGGAAGTGTGTAATGTACACTTATTGTTTTTTCTGATCCCTCTGGAAATTCCAGCATCCTACCTCCCCCAGGGGACCACTTTACTCAAACTGATACAGCCAAAGTGTATTCTCTTTCTCAGTATTATGGTTTGCTAAAAACAAACAAAAAGCGTGGGACCTCACACCCCCTTCCCCCAATTGACTGGGATAAAAGGATGTATCCCATTGACAAAAAATAAAAAATAAAAAACTAGATTTGTTGGGACAATTCTTGTCCCAGCTCCTACTGTCTTTCACAGTTCAAAAACTGGACGCAATAATGGGCTGAAATATGGGGACTTTGTTCTAAATCTTGTGGTTAGCCCTCAGTAGAGTAGAACCATTGGATCAGTGACATTTCTCTACGTGATAACTCACCCTTCAACAGTTGGTTGAAAACCAACAGGATGCCAGTTGTCATTTTCAGCTGTTAGGGTGATAGTGCCACAACATACCTACAATGTCAGTCTAGTTCTGCACAGATTCTACAGCGCAGTGCGACTCAGGCACCGAAATGGCCCGTCCTCCCTCTGGAAGAATATAACCTATTCAACAAAGTGATGTGGCTGTATGTTACCTTCCTGTCATTCCGAACCTTGTGCTTAAAAGCCGTGGTTCAGTGGTGGAGCACGGGCTGAATGCGGAAAAGAGCCCAGGTTCATCCCTCTCTCAAAATCTTGCTGAGCTGCTGACTGTCAGCACCTTCTCCAATCCGGTGGCCTCCAGGCGTTGTATTGTGGCTCCTTTCATCCCCAGTTCTTGGCCTTGCTAGCTGTGGGTTGATGGTAATTTTCAGTCCAAAATATTCGAAGGGCAACAATTTGGAGAAGACTAGGAGACAGTTATTAAGCTAGATATACCTGTGATGTGACTTAACTTTAAGGCTGCTTCATGTATTTTTAAGGACAGTTTTTGCAAGTTGTTTTTTGTGTGTATGTCTTTCTTTGTTTTGTTCCCCCCTTGCTCGCTCACACACACACACACACACACACACACACACACACACTTCTGATACGTAGTTTAGAGCTGGGATTTTTCCCCCCACCTTCCTTTGAAAAATTCCTGGCTTGTGAGCTGGTTTCAGGTTTCACCGAGCTGAGCTACAGGAGCAGCCCTTGTATGGGTGTCCGGGGAAGGGGAGAAATGGGTCGTCACCCAATCAGAGCAGAGTTCATGGCGGGGAGCTGCTGCTTGCTCATTTTGTAATTTTTCTGTTTGTTGTGGTAACGCTGCGGCTCCAGCACAAGAGCGCTGTTAAAACATGGGGCCCTGCTTTCTAGAGAGGGCGGCCATGTTTTGAGTCTAAATAGGCAAACTCCTTCCGCCTTCCCCTTCTCATTCTATTCTGAGGTACTTCATCAGCCATTTGCTACTTAGGGTGTGTGTGTATTTGATTTGTCGGAACAACAGTGCTGAATTCACTGGCATTGTGGAATATAGCATTTGTGAACCGGAGTGACTGCGACATAGGAAACCATCTTTTGTTCAATATGACGACAGTCAGTCACTTGACACATTTCACAAAGGAATTGCACACATTCTCTTGGTGTTGAGGAAACAGGGCAAGGCTGTGTGCTGCAAGCAATACTTTATGATAATAATATCCTAAGTCTACTGAAATTCTTGGACATGTGTGGTTGGTGGTATCCAAGAGAAGTCCTGGAACCAATCCCTTGCGAATACTGCAGGCCTACTGTGTTACGTTAGGCAGTACTTTTTGAATTGTTGCTGGAAGACTGTCCTGTAGACGATTTAACTCCTGTTGCTTGCTGTAGGGCAGAGCACTGTAAATCTAAAAACAAACTTAACCAGCTCTTTTCTCACAGATTCTCGACTAAAATTGTGACTTTGTCAATAGTATGTTTTGTTGTTACTGTTGTTCTTGTTGTTTTGGATTAACTGCTATAAGAGTCCCACTTTTTTAAAAACATTCTGGTTGTCTCTGTTGCCTGGATCTAGATCTGTGTTTGTAATTCTGACTCCTTTGCTTTTTTTGAGTGGGGAATCATACATAGCCAAATCAGCATTACACATGCACAGCAAAGAAATACCATTCAGTGTGAACTCATATTCACTGGTCATGGAATGTTGGCTGACTGGTGGTAGGGCAAGAAAAAACTAAAAGTGGCTCATTATGCAATGGAATATCCCAGGAGTGGCTGTGGCTGGCTGGCTGGCTGGCCGGCTAGCATCCTGAACAGGGGCACCCAAATGTCAGTTGTAACTTTTGCATAGCATCATGTTGGAGCTAATTCCAGAAGAAGGCCATTAAAGCAAAAGCACTCTACGATGTGTTTTCAGGCAACAGAGGCTATTAAACAAGCCTGATAACCATATTAATTTGTTTGTGGTATATCTTCTGCTGTGATTCTGATTTCTGGCCAGGAAGTGGGGATTTGGGCAGCCTGCACTGGTGCAGTCATTAGAATGAATTACGTAGCTGCCAAATCTGCTCTTTATGTACATGTTCCATATTCCATACATAAATTGGCTTTGCATTCAAACAGCATGTTGTATCTGTGTATTGAGGACTGCTTCCCATTATTTTTTCTACGTTGATGCATCACCTTCCTGATGGGTAAAATTGTGTGCTGCTTCTGTATCTCTTGTCATGTTTCCACATGATGAGAGGCTGCAATTGTCTTATATTTTCATTTCATGGATGTGAGATAAAAATTGACATGTGTGAGTTTTATCAGATGAAATAATGATGTTCATGGCTTTTTTCCCATGCAAGGAAACGATTACGTAGAAGAACATGTTATGTAAGTTGAAATGCGCTATGCAGAAACAAATCCCATTGTTTTGACTAATTCCACTGTTGTCTAAGACTGTGGTATAAGAGCTGGTTGACACACACTCACTGATTGGGAAATCCATAGGCATTGTAGGTACAAGACATAATTATGCATCTCGTAGGAACAATCTTCCCATCTCTAGTTTTGAAAAAGAGTTGCAGGGATTGAGTATACACCCTATGTTCGTACATGTTTGGGAGGAGCGAAGGCACATCTGCTTTTGGGTCCTACTGTACATACCTGATTATCTGACTGATGTGAATGAATATGAAGAGGTCACTTCATTTGTTTTAAAACATCTGTGATGTTATAGTACAACTGCAGCAATGCACAAGTTGCAGTGGTTTTTTTATGTAATTCCTTCGTATCCGACCAGCACAGACACACACTTGTGTGACTGACTGTACACAGTGAAACACTAGTTTCCACTAGTTAATATAGTGTCTGAACTTTTCTCAAAGTCATTTTTAACCAAGAGAACATCATTCTTTTTAAAAATGAAAGAGGAAATGAATGAAATGAAAGAGGAAAAGGGAAAAAAAAAGAGGCTGTACTTTATTTTTGTGGGCCAGAACCTCTAGAGGCACCAGATCCTGTCTGATCTTGGAAACTCAGCAGGATCAGCCCTGGTTAGTACTTGGATAGGAGACTGCCAATGACTACCAGGTGCTGTAGACTATATTTCAGAGAAACGAACTGGCAAAACCACAGCTGAGTATTCCTTGCCTTAAAAAACCCTATGAAATTCATGGGATTGCCATAAGTCAAGAGACAGTTTGAAGGCCCATACATACACACTTCACTTTTGTGGAGGGCAGGACTCAAAGATATAATGCATCAGAATTGGAGAGTGGAAGACATGTGAGCTTCTATAACAAAGAGCTTCGTCATCAGAATGCACATGCTAATAGCATGCACTTAGGGGTGGAGTGTCTGAGGCCATTTCCGCACTACAGTCTTATAGTGTAATTATTCTGGCCCCTCCCTAAACTGCAAACCCCAGGATGCCATAGGATGTTGAAAGTAGAATAATCGCGCTATAAGACTGTAGTGTGGAAATAGCCCAAATTCCACCCTGAAGGGAAAGTTGTTCACAAATGCTGAGAACGCTCCAGGAGCTTACGTAACACGCAAGTGTGGGATAGGAGACTTACTTCTGGTTTGATACTTGGAGTGGATAGATCTTCTCTAGATGCCTTTGTATGTCCTTCCTTTAGGGCAGAGACAAAGGGGAATGTATTGGAGGATGATCTGCCCCAACAGGGCATTTCTGTTACAGTCTCTTTCCCCTAAGTCTTATTTTAAGTGTATTATTTATAGATATGTTATCAGCTGTGATCAGGTCTGATTCTTTGTATCTTCGTTGGAGTGCTTGTCCATTATTAGATCTCCTTCTTCAGGCTTTGTTTCCTCAGTTTTAGCTGTTTTCTCCTGTCTGAAGGGCCTTATTTGCTCATTTCTTTTTTACTTCATTCTGCTATGCATCCTGTCACTCACTTTTCCATGTTTTATCTCCTTTTTAAATTATGTTATTAAATTCCATAAGAAAATTCAGTATTCATTTACCTCAGTGCTTTGATGTGAGTTGATGGCATGAGTTGAGTGGAGTTGTGTGAATGTTCGGGCCAGAACAGAGGACTTTGAATACTTCTCTGGGAGGCAGGCAGAGGTGTAGTGTCAAAAGAACAAAGCCTTCTTGGAGCAATTCCTAACTTTCCTGTTAGGATTGCCTGCAAAGCAGGACCTCCTTAAAATGTTCGGTGATAGGGACCTAATTTTATTGTGTGCAGGGGTGATCTTTCTGGAAGGAGCTTTGAAGAGCATGGGGGGAAAGCAGCATTGGGAAGATGCTCTGATTCTAATGAGTACTCTCTGCTTCTGTTCCCAAGTTTTAACACAGATGATAATCAGTCTCCTATAACTGAGGGGGCTTGGACTAGTTACACCACCCTGCATGATGGATTTCTACCACCACCTTTCTTTTCTTTCATTGATTTGGGACAGAAGTATATTCTTCTGTTCAGAATACATTTATTCCGGACGACCTTGGGCAAGTCACTCTCTCAGTCTCACAGGAAAGCAAAGGCAAAGGCTCTCTGAACAAATCTTGACAAGAAAACCCTGTGTTTGCCTGAGGGCCACCATAAGTCGGATATGACTTGAAGGCACACAAAACTCTAATAATGACAATAATTAACCTAAGATGATTAGGCATTAATGCAAATTGGAGCTGCCATACATCTGTATAAATACTCTTGGAAACCTGGGCAAGCATACCCTGATTTGTGCATCTGAAAAGACAGTTAAAAGTATTGCTAGTCAGTGTCGTGGTCCTGTGGGTTCCTCTGGGTGAGCTGTCTTGCAATCCCTTGCTTCCACTGGCATGTCAGGTTAGGCCAACAAGTACCTGATGGGTAGTATTTGCCAAGACAGTGGATCCTTAACAAGTTGAATGGGCACAGAGGTCTGTAGCTGGTTCAGTTGTTCAGTTAGCTAGAATGGGCATATCTGGACGTGAAAGGATCTAGGAAGAGATTGTCTTGCAGGAGTTGCCATGGTTTACAAGAGCACTTGAGGGTTTGTTGAGCTGACAGGATTTCAGGAGCAGATAGACCATGACTTGGCCAATTAATTGGTATTGTTTCATCAGATAGATGCTGCCGAATGCCACATTCTGCAGTGAACCTATATGGTGTGGTTCTGAAGATTGTTTTCCTTTTGAAAAGTCACTTCCTTTTCAGGTCTAGGTGAGGGCAGGCAGCCTTATTGAGGAAGCGGGTTTTCTTTGTAGAGATGATAGCAATACCACTGAGATAAGAAGGTAGTGGTAGAGAGAAAAAGTAGAGGTTCTCCAGAAAATTTAGCTTGGTACTTGGTTAACAATGCAAGTTAAAAATACAGTTTCTATCATCTTTTACTCATATAGCTATCCTGGACAGGGCGCTGTTAGTCATTGGAGAGGAGAACCCCAGAAGTCTCTGATTGTGCTCTATGATGGGAAATTGGGCAAAATGGATACATTTCTGCATGCGTGTGTGTGTGTCTGCATGCATGCATGTGCATTTCATTTTGATGGCAATAAGATATGAGACTTCTAGCTCATGTTGTAATTGTGAAAGCCATCCTCTTTTGTTTTCTTGGCATAACACATTATTTACAATAATAAAACAAGCACAACAATTATCCATATTGCCTTTCTATGTGTCCAGGTTGTACTTATATTTGATGAGGCCCATAGAAGTTGCAAGTGTTATCTCCAAGTTGCAGGGCACGGTCTCTCGTGTTCTGAGTTACTTGCTTGAGAGATTCCTGGATTGTGCATTGTCTAGATGGCAGTCTTTACCATCTTGCTTCAACTCATTTTTCCGTTGCCATCAGACCCTAATATTCATTGTAAATGGCTTGGAAGAGGACATAAAGATTGCTCCCTCCTGCTTTCAGTAGTGTTCGAAGAAAAGAGATTGTAGGTGCCTTCCAAACACTGACCTGCACTTTGGTGCCAGACCACATACTTTCTACTCCAGGTCTGTGAAAAAGGAAACCAAACAGTGTCTATTCTCTTACTGAGCTTTAATAGCTGGACCAGCAGCTGGATTGGTCAAGGAGACTAGAGGAGGGATGAGCAGTTTCCTTGCTCCCTTATCATCAGCTTTGCTGGCTAGGTCTAATGGGCATTGCATCACCTAGAAGGCCACACTTTGCCCAGCAGTGCTCTACACTGTTGGGGGCAGGAGAGCCTGTGACATGCCAAATGAAGTGGAGTGGGGGATACTGCTGCTTACACACAGGGAAGGAACTGTTAGGTGTGTTGTCTTATGTTGCACTTGACTGATAGCTGGTCATTTTGAGCAGGAGAGGAAGAAAGCCTCAAGGGACATTGTGTTAGTGTCCTGCTGACCAAGCCTAGGAAACCTTAGGTTTTCATCTTGTTTCTCTTTCTTTTCTCCAGATGTGCACACCCAGCAATACTCCAGCCACGCCTCCCAACTTCCCAGACGCTCTTGCCATGTTTTCCAAACTGCGGACTTCAGAGAATCTCCAGAGCAGCAACAGCCCCATCACATCCATGGCCTGTTCCCCTCCTGGTAGCTTCAGTCCCTTCTGGGCTTCCTCGCCTCCCAACCACCAACCTGCCTGGATTCCTCCATCGTCACCCACCAGTCACAATGTCCACCATCACCTCCACCATCAGCAGCCCATGTGGCCTCCGGTGTCCCAGCAAGGGGCCCCTCAGCAGAAAGCCGTGACGGCAATGGATGGCCAGAGATAAGACTTGATATTTTTAGAATGGGCAGAAAAGTTGTGGCAGGTGGGGAGGGATTGACAAATCTGGGAGGGGTACACAGGGAATAGGGTGGGGGCATCTTTTTTCCCCCTGAAGATCGCACTGGAATATTTTATAGTTTTTGTTTTTTAAACTGATGCAATGTCATCAGTCTTCCCCGTGTTCCCTTTTTTTTTCTTCTGCTTTTCCTCCCTTATCCATTCTTCAGGAGAGTTAATAACTGGTCTCTTCTCTTTTTTAAAAAGAAAAAAAAGTATATATAACTATAATATATAAATATATAAATATATCTAATGTATATACATCACAGATGAAAGCAATGGGATTACCAAGATCCAAGTGGCATTCTGAAAACACTGCTTGGAAAGAAGAGTGGCTGCGTTGGATCTGGGTGTTGGGGTTTGTGGGGGGGGGTTCTCCCTTGAAAGTGTGTGTGTGTGTGTGTGTGTGTGTGTGTGTGTGTTGAGTAAGGAGGAGGGAAGGTATCAGAAACTGAACTTCCTTTGCTCTTGTCCTCTCATTTTTCCTTTTGTGTCCTAGTTATGAGAAGATGCCTGTAGCATCTGCAATACTTGAGGGACTTTAGGGAATCTCTTGATGAAAGAAACCACTGGTCTCCCATGGCAGGCCTCAAATTTGGTTTGTACACAGACACCAAAGGTGATGTGGGGTGAAATGTGGGTACATTAGCGAGCCTACTTGGCAGGAGTGTATAATCCACTGAAGGAATCCATCTGCCTTGTCCTGTGGTTGAGGAATTTTTTGTCTCCTCTGGGAGCTGCACCACAGGGCTTTCTGGTGGGCCTCACAAGAAGTCTGAAAAGAAATAATGTAATAGTGCAAAATGCTCGTCCTATTAGCTATATCGTTGGGCCTCTCTTTGAGTAAGTAGCATGTTGAATTCTGCCCATGGTTTCACACGAACAAAAAAGTGTGTATGTTGCCCTGCCATCTTGGAGAGGAGCCAGTACATGCACGTGCTGGCAGAATGGTTTTGACAGCCAACTGTTGCTTCGTACGCATGTGCAAAGTGTGTGTGAATGGGGTTTTGTTTTTCTTTTGTTGGATTTTTTTGTGGGCGGGATACCCTAAACCTTCTCCACCACGTCCCAACTTTGGCCTGTTGAAACTTTCTTGAAGGCTGCAGCAGGTGTGCCCCAAAGAGCTGAAGAAAGCTATGTCTTACACCTTACCACGGACTTAAAATCTTTTCTTGACCTGCCCACCCTCCTTTTCATTCTTGAGAGTGGTTTCTCCCTTCAGCTCACAAGCTCTTTCCCTTTCTAAAAGGACAATGTATATGGGAGGCAAAGCCAGAAGGGAAGGTGCATAAATTTCAGAGATATATATATTTCTTTAAATATCTTACACAAAGAGAATGACATCGGCTTCCCCAGGAGATAGATCTTTTGAAGGAGGGCTCCAGAGTATTCGCATTCGTCTAAGGGCAGGCGAGAAGTTAAGGATCTTCTTTTTCTTTATTTTATTTTTTTTTTAGGTTTTAAAATCAGAATCTTGCTTAAACAGGTTGAAGGTTTTTTATTAATTTAAAAATAAAAAAAACACTTTTTTAATCTGACTGGTACTTGTTGTTTTTCTCCCCTCCTCACAACCTTTTGTTGCTGTGAAAACTTCAAAATACATTAAAGGTCTGATGAATATGAATGACAGATACAAGAACTGAGGAGAAAGCCAAACACTTACTCTTCAGACACACATACACATACAGATTTGCAAATGTCAGACCAGTTCAGGACTTGCTTGCCTATCAAAAGTTTTGTTTTATTTTGGAAAGGAAGAAATGCATGTGCTAATAGAAAGATCCAGGTCAACTTATTGCTCTTCCTCCCCTCCTCTGCCAGTGCTTTTGTCTGTCTGGAGATTTACTCTGCACTTCCCTCCTGCCTCATCCTCACACATCTCTCTTTGGCTCGTCTGAAAAATAAGATGAAATTGGGTCATCTGTGTTAATTTTTGCATTGACTCAGAAGTCCTTTGCAATGTAGGTTAGAAAGAACAGATATTTCAGTACCATAGTTCTAGGAGAATAATTGAAAATGGAGGAATGGAATACTTTATCCAAGAACTTGCTCAGCTGTCCTGACTGGTGAGAGAGGAATGATAAGGGGCATTTCTCCAACCTACTCCTCCCTGCCCTTTTATTATAATTGTTCATCTCCCATTGATTGCAGTGGGAGGGAAGTCAACACCATCTCATTTCCAGTTGGAATAACTGAACGCAAAAGATAATGGGAAGTATTTCCAAAAAGAAACCAAAGTCTGTTTTCCTGGTAAGGAGTCCTTATGTATAGATCTTCCCCTTTTAATGACTGGAAATTGTAGGAAGGTGATCCAAGTTTCTCAGCCTCATTTTTCATTATATAGTCCAAACTAAAGTTGGCCATGGTCCTTCCTTCGCATTAATTAGTGTTTCAAAAATAGCAATTTCATCTACTATCCCTTTATCTCTTAACCAGGACGGCCTAAATGCTGTCAGTGACACTGGGCTTGCTAGTGCCTTTACACACTCTTGCCATGTCATGGTGGGCCTGCTTGAGGCTATTGATGTACACTGCTGTTGGTGAGTCCAGTTCAAGCCTCTCACTCCAGAATAATTTAAACAAAATCAAGACTTTTACATTTGGTTTGCTTATCACATTTTTGTAGAAAAGGGCTTTGGAACCTGTTGCAGCGAACAAGACTCTCACCTGTGGACCCGTCTCTACTCTGGCAAGAGCATTACAGGACTTAACACAGTCACCCACAATATCAGTGGTCCATTCCCTTGCTCGTCTTGCAATGTAACATCCCATCATCTATCAACTATGCCCTTCTGCTTTCTACACTGGTAAACTGATCAGCTTCTGCAAAAGAATAGATGAACACAGATCTGAAATTCAGAAACCAGTGGGAAAACATTTCAGTCTCCCTGGGTACTTTGCCACTGACTTTAAAGTAGCCACTGTGGGGGGGGACATCAAAGAAAGATCAGAGCAAAAGACTACTGAGTTTTATCATTTCTGTGGCTTCCAGTCTTATCACCAGGAATTTGAACTGGAATAGTGGTTTCTTATCATGCAACATGCATTCATTGGCTTACTAAAAGCCAGGATGTTTGTTTCCAGTCGTTTTGTGAGGCTAGTGTTAATAATTTATGGGGAGGGGGTGTCTTTTGGCACAACGGTTGGGTGAGAATATAGTCATTCTTTCGCTGAATATGAAACTACATGAGAAGTGTAAATAACATAAGTTTGTAAGTTGTGGTGTGTCATGCACACGTACTGATAGTGATCAGCTAGAAGGCTGGTAGTGTTCCACACAGAGGCTTCCCTCGTGCCATGCAGTGTCCAGCAGATCATAATGACTTCTAAAGAGGTAAGTGTTTTTGGCCACTGTTGTTGTATTTGTCTTGCACACTCCCCCCACATTCTGTGCAGGAAGAGGCTGAGAAATGATAGTGGGCCTCTTCCTATAAACAAGGTTTAACTCCAGGCAGCAGCTGCTGATGTGCTACACACCACTTACTTAGAAAGCAGGAATGAGCAACTTGGCAATTGTGGAGGAGGTGGATTGGGCCCTCTATTGTGTTCCAGGAAGATTGGGTTCTTCTGGCTCTTGCCAGAATGCTGTCTTTAAAGGCAGGATGCTGTCTTAAATCTGAGTATGAATGGGAAAGCTTGCAAAACTTAAGGAATAAGGAGTTAAACTACGCAAACTACACTGAGAACGGTTTTGTTTTTTAAAAGCAGAAGCATTAGTACTATGTTTTATAAAAATGAAGAGTGCAGTGAAGTGTGGGACTTGCACAGTGAAATCGTGCCATGTGGAATTTTTCTTTTCAGGATGTTGTCAGTCCTTCACACTCTTCTGTGTGATAACCTATTTTGTTCACCTTTCCCTGCTGTCGGCAAAGCCTGTAGTAGTTCTGCAGCTGAACGTTTTCATTCCACGCCGAGGTGCCTTGAAGTCCTCTCCCCACTTCTTTGTAATTTTCCCCCCTACCAACTTCGGAGTTTCCCCAAACTTGCTGATACATCTCTCTTGCCCATGATTCTGTTTGACTATGTAAAGATTCACCCTTGGAGAATTAGTTTATAGCATGAACCAGTTCCTCAGTTTATTGCAGCTAAATGGTTCTACTGTGCTGAGATTAGAAGTAATACATTATAAGTAACAATGCTACCTGTAATACTCCCCCCCCCCTTTTTTTTGTACTAACATCTTGGGAGCACAAAAAAAGTTGGAAGTGACATAACTTTTTTGATGTAATAAGTAAAATTCACTTGTCAACTCTGAAATGTTGCTTGGCTGCAATTTGAAGCCATTTGTGCATTTTTTAGCAGCGTTTGAAAAGTTTCTGGAAAAGTAATGTATCACCAACACAGTCGTCGTTACACTACAAGTAATGTGAACGAGTTCTCTTCTTTTTAAAAAGCAACTAATAATGAATTAGTTTTTTCCCCCCCTTCATTTGCTCTGAAGGGTATGTGTGCACACACATGTGTGCGTATGAGTGTGCGTGTGTGTAAGAAAGGCAAGAGCTGATAAAAGCATTAGCGTGCCAGCACCCTCGGTCGTCATGATGGATACGGGTGGTGAGTTGTGAAGAGAGATTTGTTGGGTATCACGTTTTAGACTCTCTGATCGCTGTAACTCAGAGGTATCAGGGTATTAAGTCTTCATTTCAGAGGGACACATTTCCAGGCAGGTGTGTTTAAGAATACATCTCGCAAAGTTCTGTCTTAATAATCAGCATCTGGGAGCGTCGAAGAAGCTGTTGTGTGGAGTGGCAGGCCTAGTTGCAAGACTGACAGGGACCCTGATGGTTGCCAAGTGGTGATTATTGTGCGTATATGTAAGAGAGGGAATAAGTTGCCTAGGTAACCACAGGCCTGTTAGCGTGTAACTTCTGAGGGAGGCGAGGCCTCGAGACCAAGCGGGAGCGGGGAGAGAGAATTATAAATGTGACAGAAGGAAAGAAGATGCCATATAAATGTTAAACGCTCATGGTAGGAATTACAAGGGTTTCAGTGTAGGTGGGTTGTGCTCGCCTTGTCTGATTTCTCCTTTTAAAGTGGGAGTTGGTTTCTCTTACTGAAGGAAACGTGGGTGAAGCCCGAGCGCTTTGGGTTTCCGTAAAGCAGGGACGGGGCTTTGACCTTCCTGACATTTTGAACACAGAGCTTAGAAATGTTGCTGCTAACTCGCTGTCATTCCTTTTGTTTGTTTACTTGATTTTTAAAAAGTAAGTCTTAAGTTGCAATGTTATTTTTTAGTGGCATGTTACTGACACCTCTTTAAAAAGCAATTAAAATCATTTAAAATCTAAAAAACCTCGCGCTTCTAAATGACACCCCCCACCCTTACATTTTGATGATGGAATTAAACACTATTTTGGTAGACTAAGATCTAGAGATGTTTCTAATCGTGTCGATGTTTAAGGAGATATGCTAGTTCCTGCATTATCCTCCAAGAGTAATACATCAGTTGTTAACTTCTGAGATCTGGTTTTGACCTACAGCTCCCACTGGCATGGCCAACAGGAAAGGACTGTGGGAGCTGTAGTTCAAAAACATATAGAAGGCTAAAGATTATCCATCTTTGGAGTGACTTAAACTTGTGTCTGGAATTTTGCACGTCAGTTAAACGAAACCACTTCCTCCCTGGTGAAGACAGCCATTGATCTAAAGAGGAACGGAAAACTACGATGATTGTTTACACTTGAAAACATGGGACATTTTGTGCAGGTATTGTGCAATGGGCGAGGAGTTAGGAGAGAGAACAAAGCACTTTCATGTAAGAGATAAGCAGCAAGTGGCGTTCCTCTGGGGTTAGTCATGGGACCCATGTGAGGAAATACTTTGGGTAGTAACCCTGGTAATGGCAATAGGAGCATTTTAATTATGTTTGGTGATGGCGCCACAGTTGCAAGCATTGTCAATACAGATAAGGATCAGGCCTTTTCTGCGGGCGTTGATCTGACAGGCGTTGCGGACTGTAGTGAGGGGGAAAAAAAGTATACGTTCATTTGTTATGGTGATTGCAGACTTGGAACTGACTGTTCTCTGACGGAAACTTGCTTGTGACTAGAACTCGCAACACAGAAATGGTCCTGGCCCGAAATCCATTTCCCAGGACCCCAAATGCCCATTGGTGTGCTAGCGGAAGAGCCTTTCTCAGCTTAACGGCCATGAAGGGTGCCATTTTCAAAGGGAATGGCAGCTGGTGAGGGAACGCTTACTGTTTCCCTCCCGACAGTTCCTTGCACCTCCCTTCCGTGCTTTATAATTTACATTAGAAAAATATGCTTCTATTGGTGCTAATGGGACATTTCTTCTAACCTTAGTTGTGAAGCAGGAAAATGGTTCTGTGAGTGGTGGTGCCATATTTATGATGGAAAAACTCCGCTGTCCCTCCCACAAATCTCCTTCCCCCCACTACCATGGTTAAACTAGTGCCAATCAGAAGTTTTACAGAAATCAAAAACAATTAAGGTGGACTTGCATGAGAGGAAAGCAATTTTCTTTGAAGAAGAAAAGGAAGAGGTGGGGAAAGGAGCAGAGAGAAATGCTAGGGAAACACATGTATTTTTGTGGGGTTTCCAGACAGCTCTACTTGCTTGTGGTGTGTCTGCCAGCCTGCCTGCCTGCCTGTTGTGAGTGGTGGATTGGGGGTGGAGGAACTGCAAGTCCCAACAGCATGGAGAGAAATTTTGAAGCAGAGAAAAAAGAGAAAGCTGTCTTTCCACCCACCCAAGCTGGCCCGTCTGATCTTCCTCCTCCTCTTTCCAAGCTGCTTTTGTCTCCTCCAATCCTTCTAGTCTGTGCTTCATCCTTCCTCCTCTGATCCCTTATAGACTGCATCTTCCCTCCAGCTTCCCTTGCTCCATTTCTTCTGTTTCCTCTGCACCACACTCCAGCACTCTCACCTTCACCAACACCACCCCATCATTTTTGAAAATGCCCCCCATGGAATTGTGCCTCATTTAATTTAATTTATGCCATTAATGGTGGTGGAAGTTATTAATGAAGGACTTAACTTTTGGAGCAGGATCTGGGTGAGAACTGGGAAATTAATTGCAGAGTGGAGGTGACTCCCTAATTTGCCCTAGGGGATTAGCACTGTGTCAAATTTCTGAAACACCATTTTGGTGCAAAAATTCCCATTTTTAGGTAAAGGTGTGAGTGAGAGGAGCAGACAGGCTCATGGGAGGGAGAAACTACCAGCTGCTTTCTTTTTACAAACTTCTTCACACTTTAGCAAATTGATTGTAAGTGAAGGGGTGGTTGGGTGTAAATTAATAGAAGAGTTAATTTTATTCGAGTTACTTTGGATGAGAAAATTAGTTGGCTGGCTTTGGCTTTTGAAAAACAAATGAATCCTGATATTTCAATGCCTAACAAAGCCCCTATTGTACAGCGTTCTAGTTTTTTTGCCCCTGGCCACTGTTTTTGGGAAAGTGACTGGTCCCTGACCCAGTCTAACAATTAGTAAAGTATAATGGTTAAGAAAGTGGGTAATAGGCTATGGGGCATGACTTCATTGAGTAGCTTTTGGCAAGCTACACAATCCTCATATAATGCTCTCCCCATGTCCCACCTGCAACCTTGAGATCATGATGCTGAGCTAGTGTTATGGTTCCTGAGAAAGTCTTAAGTGCCTTAAAAACGCTTTGAAAGCTACATATTTTCTCCACTGTATTACTTTTGGCCGATCAGGTAGATCACACATTTACTTGTGGCTCAGAATTTGATTTTCATGCCAAAGCTGTGAAAGTACTGCTTCTGCCATTTCTATTGGAGATATCTTAGTGTTGCACAAGTGGGCAGGGAAAAAAAACCGTCTTTCCAGTACATTTCACCTGATAGCTTAATGTTTTGAACAAAAAGCTTGCTGATTGCACCTTCCTGTTGCTATCGTAACTAAAGCTGTCTGGCATACCATAATGTTATGAAAACCTTGGCTGTTTACTTTTTCAGTAGCTGGTGTACAAAGAGGGAAAGAAAGAAGCTGAAAAATAATAAAGCAGGCATCTTGGCTGTGCTTTAGGAACAAGTCTCAAAATAGCCTTTCAGAATGTCAACCAATGGGAATCTAGAGAGGTGCGAAACAACCAGTGGCTTCAGTGATGAAACTATTGGTGACACCTTCAGCTCTGTCAGTAATTGATATCATTTCCAGGGGACCTCAGACACCCAGTCCTAGTTGGCTGGTGTAGTCCAGGGATCTGGTGTCACACCTGCTAGATAGTTGCTTGGCAGGTGCTGTTGTCTGTGCCCTTATTTGGGTGAGAGGTGCCCAGTTGCATAACGCCTCCACTTACCATCTTGTTGCTTCTGTTTCTCTTCTTGCTACACATGGTAGATTCCAGGAAATGTGCACAAATGAGCCTCATCACATGAGTTGAAAGGTTTTTGGTTTGAGCTTGTCTTCCTGCCTGTCACACAGTATGTTCCTGGAAGTTATGCAGCGCATTGGATCTTACTTTGCCTGAGTACTGCAAGGCAGTTGAGTCTGCCTCCATAGTTTGAAGCTTATCTCTTGAAAAAAGCAAGAGGAATAAAGGAAAGAGCAGTCTTACATATTGTGCCAGAAACATCAAAATTTGAAAAAGTTACTGTTTTAAACTACAATCCAAAAAAGCAGCATTTCCTGTAGTGGGGTAGAGGACATCCACTTAATTCAAAAGGCAGACATCTAAACCAATCAAAAGTTTTTATGCTGGCTCCACCAGCAGTAGTAAGGTCCACATGCTCCCCAGTTTAGTGCTGGCCTCTTTTCAGGGAAAAGACTTATTTTGTGCTCTCAACCTACTCCTATTCTGCGCTCTAAGAAGCAGGTACCCTTTATATAGGTCCATGCTTCTTTTAGGTAATGGTTGAAGTGAAGCAGCTATACATCTCCAGCTCATTCTAAATATCCTTGATTATGGAAAGATAACTCCAATGTACCACATTTGCACATGCACAGGCACAAGCACTAAGGAATGGAAGGACCTGGACACTGAATGTTCAGTCTGTTCCTTTCTCTATGGTCATGTGAAGCTGATATTCTCTTCTCAGGATGAAGCACTTCATGGCCAATGTGAGAATCTGTATTTTGCATGATGTGCCCATGAAGATGCTGAACACACAAAACCCTGAATTTAGGTAATGCTTACTTGCATTCCTGGCTCCTTTCTAAAAGGAGGACCTGGTATCTTCTCTGCAGTGATATACGTGGGCACATCTGTGAGATTTGTTCATTAGGGTTTGAAATGCAGATCTTGCATTTGGCGGATCTCTCTTTTGGGGGTTGATTCACACATACAAGTTTGTCAGTTGACAACTTGTGTGTGTTGACTGAGTCACTAAAGATCAAACGCCATAGACAACACCCTCTTTCCTCAAACACAATACTGTGCAAGGGATATAATGCACACGTTGAACTGAGTCACTGACAAATCAAGTGATCTACTAGAATGGATGCATCATCCCTTTGAATGAAATCTGGAGAGACAGTTTATCCAAAGACATTTTTTGATTGCTCAGAATCACCAGACAACTATCTGACACAGTCATTGTGGACTTTGCAATAACCATAACATGGCAGGATTGGACTTTGTGTTTTTCCTTTTATCTTTTTTTTTTCCCCTTCAGAATTCTTTCCCAAAAAAGGAAAAGAAAACAAATTTTCCTTCTTTAATGTCTAGCTTGATGGCAGCTGCCTACCAAATCCAAGAGGTAAAGTGAACCCGTTCCTTGTTCTACTCTTCACAATTCCAGCTGAAGATTCCTGGTCCTGCAGCAGTTCTCACTTTTGCAGATAGGGATATGGTATCAGCAGGAACAATTTTTTCTGTCCTCAAACTCTGTGTAACTGGTAAAGTGTTTTGTAGAATGTGGCAGGCATATCATGGCCCCATATTGAGACTGCCTGTGCTTTTGTTGCCAGTGTGACAATTCTCTTCCTCCCCAGACATACTGTACCTTTTTGTGACCTAAAAAGATTACTTCAGTACTGTAGAACTGCAGTGCCAACTATTGCCTGTACCACTGCAGTCTAGATGCCCTTTTTTTTGTTGTTATTTGCCATCAGGTCATCTTTGATTCATTGCAACCCTGTGAAATGAGAGACCTCCAGGGTCCCCGTCATTAACTGCCTTGTTTAAGTTCTGCAAACTCAGGGCCGTGGCTTCCTTGATTGAATTAATCCACCAGTAGTGCGATCTTCCACTTTTCCTTCTCTCTTCCACTTCACCAAGCATTGTCGTCTTTTCCAATGAGTCACATTGTCTCAAAAAACATCCAGAGTATGATAGCTGCAGTTGTTGTTGTTTGTTTATATAGCACCATTTATGTACATGGTACTTTACAAGTAAAACAACCAAAACTGTGGGTCCTGCCAAAGGTGTACAATCTAAAAGGTAAGTATATATACAAACAAACACAAGAGAAAGAAGGAATAATAAGATTCTACCATGCTGTTGTAAAACAAATTATCGAAATCAGTCATCTTCATTTCTAGAGAGAATTTAGATTTGCTCTAACACCTATTACTCTACTCTAGCACCACATTTCAAATTAGTTGATTTTCTCCTTACTTTGCCCCCATAAAAAAACAGTAAAAGGAGCCTCCCCAGTGTAACTCTTTACCTTTTGAATTTGTATATTAGGGCTTTTTTAAAAAACTAAGTCTGCCTACTTGCCTTCTGTATTTGACATTTGTTTTGCACATTGCATAAAATTAGCTGCTCTGACCCTGGGCACATCGTCCCTCCTTAATACCATTTTCATCTTAAAACAGGCCATTTGAAACAGGAGTGCATGACTACTGACATTTGCTTGGAGTTTGTGTTTGCTGGTTGTCTAGATTTGTCCACTGAGTAAACTTGAGATCCCTGGAAGCGCAGCAGCAGAGTGAATGAAATGCAGCTATTCATTACCCCGCTGGCGAGGGATTTTTTTTTTCTATATAAATGCAGGCATACATAGTGCTTGCTGCTCTCGTCATAGCAGGGAGGCTGAACAGCTCGGGCTGCTTGCTGGCCTTCCATTGGGCAGGTTTTGTTTTGGTTTGGTGATGCCTATTCTTTCTTTTCTCTTGCTTCGGGACTGGATGTGCTCAGGTATTTAATGTACGACACTGTGGGGAATATGGAGAGCAGCAATTAATAGGCCAGTTAACAGGGTTCCGTTTACTGCCTCTCCGCCTTCAACATACTGAATATGTGCTCTGTTCAGGGAGCGACGGAGGCTGACAGAAGTATGAACCAAAATGCTCTGCTCATTCATAAGCGCTCCCTATTTGGCACCAGATTATCCCACATACAGCTGATTCCTTGTCTCTCCCCTGACTTTCTTTTCTCCTGAGGCTATTTTGTTGGGGCTGCCTGAAGATACAGTAAGGCACAAAAATCAGGTATATTTTCAGCCTTGCTGAAATATAGATACAAAACAGAAGGTTGTGTGAGGTGGACTATTAGGTATATGGAAGAAGCCACAACCCTGGTGTATTCAGTTAGGATTAATTCACATTATTCTTATCAAGCCACAGCAGGCAAAGGTCATTGTTATCTTGGGCTGATTCTTGGCTGCACTGCCATGGGCCGAGAGGCCTTCTGTGTGGCTGCTAACAGTTGCTACTCTCTGCATGAGTCACATGGGGAAAACAGATTATAACCATCGGCTTCATTGTGGAAAATATTAGCTGCACCTGGAGTTCTGAGTGTGGTAGCATTGCCACATTTCCCACTGGCCATGATAGTTTAGGATGATGGAGAGGATAGTTCAGCTTATCTGAGGCCCGCCATTTTGATGGAGGAAACACCAGTACATCTGAAGAAGCTGCCTATGGTTGCTGGGCAGCATATTTCTTTTGTATTAAGGGAAATAAAGCCACGTCCTGTGATACCTAGAGGGCTAACAAATATATTTGGCGTAAACCTTTGTGAGTTATGTTCCATATTAGCAGTTGCATGGACTATTATATTACCTTGGCAGATGCATACACCGAGGAGAGCCGGAGAGCAATAACACTGCATAGATCTGATGAAATGGATTGCAATCCACAAGAGCTGGGCACCTTAATGAAAGTGTTTGTCTGAGACATTTGTCTATCACCTCTCAAATCACCAGGTCTCCTGAGGCATTTTTACTTACAATAGGTAAAAAAAAAAAATTTAGAACATAGAATGTGTGACTAAAAATAATTAAAAAGAAATTCCTCTTTAACATAGTTCTAAAAACCACAGACAATTCGAAAACAGTTAAAAGTGTATTATTTTTAGGGGAATCATGAAAATCTAACATTTTTCCTGTACCAGACTAATAAGAGTTACTCCTCTGGAAATTCTTAGTTAAAACAATCCATTGTAGGCAGCTAATCCACAAATTGTCCTGCAGTATTTCATTAGGATAGTTAAATTGGATGCCCCTTCCCAATTTTGGATAAAATGGGGTTCTGTGTTAGTCTCAACTGTCTGTTGGCATTTTGAGCCCAGGACCCGGATGTTCCCTAGAGCTGGCTGTGTCCCATTGCTCCATCATATGGGCCAGATCAAATTTCAGTCTTAAGTGAGCTGCGTGGAAAAAGTTACTCATTACAAACTGAAAATCAATCTGGTCATGCACCCAGTGGCCACCTGAACTTGCCATTCAAGCTGAGCTGACTTCTCCCCTAGTTCAAGCTGTGTATTGGCAACACAGGCAAGGAAAGCACACTAAGCACTGTAGAGTCAATCTAAATATTTGAGGGACTCTGAGTGCTTCTTTGCTCATTTGTGGAAGCTGTGAGTTCTCCTGATATGACTGCCCATCAAACAGGAAGCTGTGGCCAAGTCGATTTTTGAAGCTTCTGTGTGTTTTTTGAAAACATTGTAAACATAACACAGAGAGCTACCTCTTGTTTCTCCATTTTCCTATTTAGGATGAAACATGAAAACTAGTAGCAAGCAAAGCCTGCAAAAAAGGTGGCTAAAATAGCTACACAAACTGTGCACTTGCTGCCCTACTATGTAAACTCTCCTAGCGAAGGAGTAGAAACACATTTTTGCTTCAGTTCTGTGTCCCGTGTTTTCCCTGTCCATCCTACTCCCAGGTCCTCTGTGTATATATACAAACATGTTCTTTTGCAGTAGTTTATTTTAACACATTAGAGCATGTGGTTGGACAGAAGCCAGTGAAGGGCAGGAGCGAGGCAATGCAACATTCCCGTAAGTGCTGCGTAGCAAATAGCTTCAAGGAAGCTTCTTATCACCTGTCATCCATGAGACTGGTAAGTGGTTTAGCTTCTGGGATGGATAGCTGTCTCCTTTGGCTTTGTCAAAAAAATTGCAGGAATTGTGTTTCCTTGTGGTGTGCCCAACTTTACTTGTCCTCCTATCTTGGAAATCTTTCTGCATTGCTTAGGACTGACAAAGAAGGAGATAGCTAACTGTGAGTATTGCCCATAGTACAACTGACAGGAAGGAGCTTCTTTTTTCTTGTTCGCAGTGGCACGAAAGAAACCCAACAGCTCAGCACAGCCTGGAAGTGTGAGAGGGCTACCTTCTCTGTTGCATTGTTTAATATAACAGCAGAGGATGTGTATCTGTCAAAGATGGAGCTTCTAGACCAGGGCTTTCCAAATGGTGTGTCGCGAGATGTTAGTGTGTCACCTGAAGGGTGTAGGTGTGTCACCTTCCTGGACCGAGAATGAGCCCCCCACCTGAGCCTTGGAAGTGTATGTTGTATGTTATAAATAAATCATATATTTTTAAAAATATAAGTGAAAGGTTTTCATGAGGTATGTTGTGTCTCCGTTCATTTCTTTATTACTGTTAATGTATGTGTCCATATTTCTTACAAGGAGTTGCTACTAAAACTGAATTACTGTGTTGCGAAATGATGCATGTCTAAAAAGTGTGTCACCAAAACATGAAAAGTTTGGAAAGCTCTGTTTTAGACCATGAAATACAATCACCTGAAACTTGTTATATTTAAAGGGAGGCCAAGGATGACCACTTCAAGGTACATTTGAACCCCTGTAGCACCATTTTCATTTACCGGATGGCTTTCTTGGCTGTTACATAGGTTTACAATTGATACAGCTTAAAGCCAGGAGGGATAATCAAAGAGATAAAGTGATGGGGCTGGCCTTTCCCCCTTGCTTTGGGGAAGAAGCCTTCAATAATTGGCTGCCAAAGTGCCCTGTGGCAGGAGATACACCTAGAGGTATGAACAGCCATTTCCTCCCTCAAATTGGGGCAAGTATTATGTGCCCAACTCTTGTCTACTGTGTAACTTTGCTGGAAGGATTTCATTTGGTCTACCAAACAAAGGGCTATTCCAGTCTGTCCAGAGTCAATTATTTTTGCCAGTCATTACTATATAGGAAAAACTATACAACGACTTTCTCTCTCCTGCATACTGAGAAGCCTTCCAGCTCTCTGCATCTCTGAGCAATGAGAAACTGATACTAAAATGAGCTCCCATTTTTTGTGTTTCTCATCTAAACAGTTACTAAGTGGTGTTAGGTTTCCTATACAATTATTTGCACTGTTACAAGAAGCTGTAAGTATGCACACACATCCTGGAAAGCTTCTTTGGGAGTCTCTTTTGACCTTCTGGAATAGCAAGTAACTGGCTGAACTGTATGGAAGGGTGTCTTACCTTTTAAATAGATGCAGATGACTTTATGTCTCATTATTGCACTGAATTTTTATTGGGCTAGTTGGCTAGCAAACCAGAGCTTTGGTAATGGAAAGTGGAGCTAAAGTCAGCATAAAAAATCTCTCACGACATCAGATCCACCGATCTGTCTTAGGATAGGGTAATCTTTTGTTGTGGAAGGCCATGGTCCCTTGCAAACAATCAGCAGGGGTCATATTGATGGAAGAGGCAGCAGAACACAGTGTGGTCAAGACTATTTTCTTCTCCCATGCCTCACTGCTAACCTGTTTCCCCATTTTTTTGCTTCTCTCTCTCCCTCCCTCTCCTAATGGGTTGATGAGTGAAGAGGTGCGTGGCAACCTCAGGTCCTGAGGCTGAATCTGTCCCCCCTGGAGCCTCAATCTGGGCCAGAGGACCATGTTCGCTTTTCAGATGGCTGCTCTGTTCAGTGGTTTCCCTTTTTTACAGGGGTTTTCCCCATTCTGAAAGGTTGCAGTGCAGCTCCTAAGGCTCAGCTACTTGTAGTAGGAACAGCAAACTAAAATATGCCAGCATCTGGGGGCCCCTTCTCTTTTCTTTTGACCATAAGAAACTCTAAAATTAAATTCAGCCCTTGCACTGGAAAGTCCCCACCTGGCCACCCACATTATTGCAGTAAGTTTTTACCCTCCAGCTTTCTAGATTTGGCAGGGTCAGTCCTGATGAATTCTCTGTCATCCCATTTTTTTCACCTGCTTTTAAAATGTCCCGATTTCTCACTTCCCCTCCACTGCCCCCTTTGTCATCAGCTTACTGTATTTCAATTTCTGAGAAATGAGTTCAAAGCGCAAAAGGAGTTTGCAGTCAATTAACTCATCAAGGGGGGAGAGGAGAAGCAGTGATGGAATTGTTCCCTTCCCAGTGGGCTCAGGCAAAAACAAACCGCTGCAGGCTCTCTGAGCTTGTGTGTTGTTCCTCATTGATAATTTTTCTCATCTTGACCACCCTCTGATGTTGCTTGGCAACACTTGATCATTTCTGTGAAATGTTGGAGGGCTTTATAGATCAGAAGTAGGAGTCTGAACTGGTTGTCTGTAGATAACTTTTGAAATCAGGCCAAGGACTGTGTGAGCCGCTAGGACCTCAAATAAACTACCCATAGCCTGTCTAGCCAGAAAGAAAGAAGGAAAGAAAGAAAGAAATGTCTGTATTTAAAAGAAGCATGTTTGTTTTAGTCTAAACAACGATATGCAGCCTGAAACGAGATTCCAAACAATAATCAGCAGTAACTAACATACAAACATAGAATAGATATAAACATTGCCAGTAACTCAAGTGTATTTCAGTTTTAAGAAACATACATAGTTTTGTACTACCAAGAGGATTTCTTAGCTTAAATTCAATAGTTCTTTTTAAATGGTGATGGGTATACCCAGAAATTTGTATTTATTTAGATTTAATTTTTCACTGTTTTTTTTGTGACTGTAATGGCCATTGGCTATAACCGATAAAACTTGATTGATTGTTGTATTGACAATTATATATTAATCAATCTGAAAGGTTATTATCCTGAATACTATGATTATAGCTACTTTTAAAAAGAGGGGACAAAAAAGCCCCTTGGAAGATTTGAAATATAAACCTGGAGGTAAAAAAAAATCTTTTATATATAGTCTCTGGTTCATGACTTTTCTGTCTTTCATGCCCCACTTGAACAGGAAATGTACAGTTTGAACCCGCTACCATTCAGATTATTAACTGCTAGATACATATATACCAGCTTGTCTCTAGTCCATGCCAACAGCTCTGTCCTACGATAAAGGTCTGCTGCTTTAGAGCTAAAATCAAACATAGATGTAAGTTTACTTTCAGGCCATATGGAACCTTTAAAGAGATCTCTTTGCTCGCCTAACACTGTGTATACCACTATCAAATCCCAAAGCAGGAATGGATGCAGAGGTATATTGAAGGCAAATAAATTGTTTAAAGAGAGCTCACTACTTATAGTATAATGCTGAGTATTTATAAGGAAAAAAACCCCACCTATTTCATAAATTAGTCAACTGTTGCATGAAGTAATAGGTGATCCTTAATCACTTGTTTCATAAAACATTCAGTCTCTGTATGGCTTGAGTCCTATTGTATATTGTTTATAAATTTTATTTACACTTTTGAGACTTCTGGTTGTATGGCGGTCGCGAAAGGCAACCCAGAGTGATTGCTCTACTCTGAGCTGTCACTCGAAGTAGATTTTTAAATTTTATTTACACTTTTACCAATACAATATTAAATCAGTGGCAGACAAGCAAATTAAAAGCTGTCAAGACAGAGTTACAGATTCAGTTTAATTAAAATGCAGAAAGCATTCTTGAATTGTCCAACCACAGAAGAAAGTGCATTTGATCGTTAATGACATCTTTTACTGTACATCCAAGCTAAAGTAGACCCACTGACTCAGTAGGATTTACTTATCGTTCAACAATTGATTCATTGGATCTACTCTAGTTGAGACTGACTGGAGGATTCAGACCTTTGTTTAAACATTTTTATCCTGGTCTTCAACAACAGTGACCAAAAAAAAGAAAATGCTCCTAGAGTAGTTTATATATATGGTCAATATAAACCAGAGACTCCCTGCTAACAAAGTACCATCTAAAAAGACAAAATACAAAAGGACAAAAAGGGATGGCGAGGAAAGATGGAAAAGCCTGTGGTTTTTCAGTTAGGCTGGTGGAGTGGACCTGTTGCCTATGTCATCTCTGATAGTTAACATACAAGGTAAAACTAAAAGTGAAAACAATGGCACAGTGTACAAAAAACTGAAAGCAATTTCAGAGCAGCCATCCAATTGCAGTCTTTGTTTGGACCAGTAAAGTACACCGTCTTTAGACTGTAAATCAAAAGCTTTCTTCCTCTCTTAGTTGATGAGGTAATGCTGTTGTGTGTCCTTTGATTTTTTTTTCAGTTATCCAGAACTAGAATTTCATCTCATTATGTCCAGCTGCACTGGACTGTTTTACCATGGAAGTTTGAAAACTTGCAGACCAAGTGCAACATGTTCACAAATTTTAATCCCAGTTGCTCTAGTGCCCATAGCTACGTAAGTCATTTTTTAACGACATGCTAAAGCACAAAATGAATTAACCCTTTGGAGTCACAATTTACACACTCCTTTATATAATAAATACTGGTCATCAACTAGATTTTGCCAGTGTTTGATTTCATTGTGTAAAACATAGTTACCAGTTGCTTATCCTCCATAAGTTTTAGAAAGCACCAAAGCTGGAGAAACTTTTAATATACTAGGAGCCAGTATATTTCTCATATTTCTTTAGTGTTTATACAGGGCTACTCCTACTTTGTGGGATAGCTGTCAGAAAGTGTCAGTATTTATGTACATAATCCATCATAGGTAATACATGCTATAGATATATCCAGGATTTTTCATTTTTTTATACATTTTAAGGGCATTATCCCTCTGCAATTCTGGCTTTATATAACACTTGTGGTAAATTCTGTAGGGGTATCCTCTGTGGTAAAATGATCTGAGCACAATTTTTGTGCATCTGAGAATGTCCTTTGCTCACCTGTTTCTCTAGTCTAGCACCCTCTTTCCAAATAGTTTCTGGGAATACTGGAACAGAGTATGAACATGACAGTCCACTCAACAATCTGGAAGAAAAAATATCCTCTTTTAGTACTTATGGGTAATTCTGATTTATAGAGACCTATATTTTGTGTGCTTAGGTAAATGGTTTGAAAGTAGAGTCCTCCCTTCACAGAAGCCATGCTGATAACTTTCTCACTGAAGCTTGATTTTCTAGCGCCAGAGTAGACATCTTCCAGAGGTCAGCAGAGCCCTACAACCCCTGAGCCCACTGGGGACTACATCTCTTCCCCAGGCTACTAAATTACCTGCTCCAGCAGCAGTGAACAAAACATGTATTTTGATTGGAAACAGGATGCAACTTACTGCATACCTTGTTTACAAGTTGAACTGCTCTTCCTAGAGTACAATTCCAGGGGTTGGCATCCCTTGTTCTAAAGCAGGAGTGGGCAAAATGTGTCCTGGAGGTCACAAGTGGCCCACAGAGTTGCTTTTGTGGTCCCCAGGCTCCCCCCAGGAGTCAAAACATTTTTTTCAAGAAAGGTTTTTTGGCTCCAGAATGAGGCTGTGTGGAGGGCATTTCCACATTTGGAGACCCCTTGGGCCCTCCAAGAGCAAGAACAAATCTTTGCAAAAATTATTTTTGACTCAAAATATTGAAAATACCCTCTAGGAGCCAAGGAAGGTCCCAAACCATGGTGACATTGCCCTCATGTCTCCTAAACACTTGTAATTGGGGGGGGGGCAAGAGCAGGTGAGGAACAGCCCTCCAAGGTCTTCTGGGGGCTAAGGGAGCCTCCTAGTCTTCAACAGTTGTTTTGAAGAGAAAAAAAAATTGCATTGGCTATTGCTACTGCAGTAGTAAAACCTCATGACAGCGAAGACTGGGAGGTGTCAAGGAAGCTGGAGACCCTTGTAAATAGGAAAGCTGCATGAATGTGAAGCCCATTTTAATTATTAGATAGTTCTGGTTTTGATGACGCTTTCTATGTTTCTAGTTTGTAATATGGATGCATACGGAGAGTTTTTAACCAATGTACATTTCTTCTTTCAGTTAGTTATTTGTTCCCTTCCGTATTTACTTCATTTGGGTAAGACTTCCACTTTTGGAAGGAAAGCCTTCTTGCCTTTGCTGTCTGCACTGGCTCAGCTCATTTGCCACACTAGTATTCTCCTCTCCTACTTGTTCATACTTCTTAATCTGATGTAAAGATTCCTTTTCAGCTTCTATTATGGTGGTGATCGATAATCTCTGTCTTGAAGAGCTCCGAGCTTTTTGCCTCTTCTCTTCAACTTCCTTTGAACTAATCTTCTCTTCAGTGCCACTTCCTCTTTCAAAGCTAAACATTTCAGTACTTTCTGGAAAAGCTACCACTCATGTAAATGTTCAGTCTGACGGCACTGTGGCTGTAAATTCCAAAGAGATTCAACCGCATTTACAAGCCTTTCTCACCTTTTGGAGATTGAAGAGGGGCCCCTGATTCTGAGAGGAAATGAGAGCCCTGCTGCCAGTCCTACTCTTTCAGTCACATGAGTTGCCACTGTGCATTGGTTTGGCTCAGTGGGTGGGGAAACCGTAAGGAAGGGACTGTACTTGCTGGTTGGGTTCAGAAAGAGGAGGACAGGTGGATCTGGAGGCGGGGGGGAGGCTCCAATTGCCAGAGCTAAGGAGGAGGCCTTTTTCACTTTGAGTTTGGGTTTTTAGGTTGTATCAGATGTTGCAGTAACACTGAGAAGCACAAGAAGAAAAGTCCTGTAGTTAGGTCCCTCACTGGCTGCATGGTACTTTTGGGACGGTACATATGTGTCAAATTAAGTTTATAATTTTGTTATACATAGAGAGATTTAAAGTGCAACTGTGTTTGCAACATTCAATTGTTGTTGTGTGCCTTCGAGTGGTTTCTGACTTATGGTGACCCTAAGGTGAACCTATCACTGGGGGCATGTGACGCCCCCAAGATCACCCGATGGGTTTCCATGGCTGAGCAGAGAATCAAACGTTGGTTTCCAGAGTTGTAGTCCAATGCTCAAACGCAACACTGGCTCTCTTTCATTTATAGTTGGACCCGTGAAACCCAGAAAGAGGTATGCTACCCTATGCAGTCCATTTCAGTGTGGATGTTGGACTGTGGAAGGTTTACGAGGTTCAGTCAGCTGCATAATGTCTGTGTCTCTTTGACTACTGCAACTTTTTTCTGTTATATAAGAGACCTAGTCACCATTAATTAATTAACTAATTAAGTGAAGGCTCTCCTCTAGTTGGCTATAGGAGTGACTACTGTAGGGTGGAGTAATTTTCTAAGCAGAAGAGGAGGAAGAGACATAGGCATTCTCTCTCCCATCATATATACTATAGTGAAAATGCAAGTTATTTTGGCTACTTCCTGTCATGCACAAAACCAGCCCTAATACGCCCATGGTTTCCCAGCAGTAACATGGGGTGAAACAATTTTTTCAGTATTGTTGCAACAACTCCCTGGTGCGGTCAGGAGTTCTTTTGAAACAGGAGGTAGTTTACTTTGCAAAGCTAAGTCTGCGTGGACAATGTCAGCGACAGCCCTAGAGGTTCTGTCTCTCTCAGCAGAGAAGGGGCCCTGAAGGTTCTGCTTCCAGAGATAGGAAGCCATGTTGACAAGGGCAGCTGGTTTGGCGGGCCACATGTCACACGCGTGGTCCATGAGAAAAGATAAATGAGGGCTCTTCTGAAACCAGAAGAGCGTCTGCATGTAGCGACCACACCAAGAATGGGCAGGACAGTGGGTGAAGGAAGAGAAACAGCCATTGTTTGTTGCTTAAAGGCTAGGCTGAGAGAGTGAAGGAATGTAAAGCTCTTGCAACTAATAGCAAGAAATGCATTATCCTGTCCCTTTCTCTCCTTTTTTTTCAGTTTGACTTTCTTCAGATTAGTTTGCTTTTGTCAGCTGCTACTTCTGAAAGCTGGCCTCTGAATTTCAGCCCTTAACACTGCAGAACGTCCAATAAAAGCCTCTTATTGCAGGATACTGTGGCTCACCTGGAGCATATACAGTGATGCCGGAACCTACTTCCAAGTGGGGATGGACAGATCAGTTAATACTGGTTTCTTTCTGTGTTTCATGTTCTCAACATTAAGCTTCTGCTAGTATTCTTCTGCAAGATTTTGCAACTGGTTTTAAAAGTCTGCAGGCAAATTCAGGAACCTTAATGTATTTCTGCTAATAAATATTTTTTGCAGGCACTTTATAATGTGTGCAGTTTTACATAATCATATGTTTCTTTCATATAATGCTTTTCTTTTTGTCCCACTGTTGCACATGTTTTTTGTGTGGACTTCTCTGTGATATAAGCATCCAAACTAACATATAGATTCTGGAAGTGTGATTTAGGTAAGGTTCCATCAAAATATGGATTGAGCAAATTCTGTGCCATCCCTAATCCAAAAGTGCAGTTTGCTTCTACCTGTGTTTCTTCCCGCAGTGGCTGCTGGCTCCCATGTCAGTCCACTGGTGAATCCGCTGCAGTTTTCAGTCTGAACTTCCAAAAACCTATTTAAGGTGCTGAACCTATTTTGGAGATGAGGTTTAGCACTTTCAATAGTTCCTTTAAACTGTATTTTTTAATTTATTATATTCAAAGTATTTTTGTATTGCTTCCCAGACCACAAAGTGATGAACGAATAGAAACGATTTTAAAAAATGCAGATATAATTTTTAAAAAAACACACGTTAAAATGATCTTTAAAAACAACCCTAAAATCCAATTTTAAAACAGTAAACACAGAATTTTCGAACACTGACTGCCATGCAGAATAGCACAATTTTGGCTGCTTGCCAGAAGCTTAACTGGAAGGAAGCCAGCTCCACTTCCTTGGGTAGGGAGTTCCACAATCCAGGTCCTGCTACTGGATGCATTGCCCTACTGCTGTGGAAGCCAAAAATAAGACCCACTGATTAATATCCTGTTTGGGATACTGACATATGAGTGTGCATACATATTCCTGGTCTCTTTCTCTGGAAATAAGGTCTATGGAGTCCACTGGGGCTTTCTCCCAATGCATTAGTTGTTGAGAAACACTTTGCTATGTCTAAAGTTGAGTGCAACATGAAATTTGAAACCATATAAAATCTTTCCTGCCCCTCTTGTGCTGGGTATTCTGTCTCCAGTCCATTCCAGTGGACCAGTTCACTTAACAGGATGTCTCTCTCTGCACTGAACTTGCCGCCACATTAGTCACTAAAGGGATACCATTAATGACCTTGCTGTGCTGGGTTATACTTCCTCTTTGGATGATACAGAGTTGCTGCTAGGACTTGCAAAAGTCTCTGCCTGTTCTTGAATCTTCTCTCTCCGCTCTTTGAGAAATTCATTACTGAGGGCAAGATTTACGAGAGGATTCACATGCGTGTGCGTGCTGATCCTCCAGAGCAGGGGTGTATGAAGTGTAGCCCAAGGGCTGCATGCCCCCCCCCCGAGGTCAATTTTTTTGCTCCAGAATGCCCCAAAAGAACCACTAGGGAGTTCAGAGGGCATTTCTACATGTTTTGGGAGAGGCCCAGGCCAATTTAGGCACAGAAGGGGACTTTTTGAATCAGGAAGTGAACAGGATATAACTTCTGCTCACTTCCTGATGCTAAAAAAGGCCTCCCCTGGGCCTAACATCGCCCAAGAAGGCACCCAAACAGTAAAAATGTTCCCATTTAGTGTGTTAGAGAGATTTTTTTTTTTTTTTTGCAGGAGTGGGTGCAATGAGGCAGCACAATCTTCCAAGTTCTCCTGCAAAGCTCATGTATCCCCTAGCTTTCCAATGCCCACCCTTGCTTTGGAGTATCTTCGTATCTCACATTGGAGAAGCAGAAGCTGTCTTGTGGTCTGTACAAGTGGCTTTCCTCTCCTGAAATAAAGAGGGAAGGCAAATTTAAACCACCAAACGAGTCATGCAGGAAACTTCACTGAATGTTTAGTTTGCTTCTCCTTTTTTGGATAATTTTAATCCAAATTGGTTTGTGATGTTTGCTAATAACATACACTAGATTTCTGTTGATGACATACATCAGCATAACGGGCCAATATGCTGCATAAGGTATTTTTTTGGAGTGGTATGTAACAAAAGGGTGGCAGAGAGAGCTGTCTCCATGAAAAAGGAGGCTGTCCTGGCAGATCCTAAATAGCTTAAGAACCAGCCAGGCATCCTTCTCGCCTTTTGCTGCTGTTCCCCCTTGTTGCATTATACCTGTGGTCATTTTAACCCTGCTACCTGTGCCACTGGTGGTCCCTATGGCAGTGCTGGTATGTTGGCAAATAGGATAGTGTCTCTGGCTTAAAGGATAGAAAGACAGTTGAGAGCACATTTGCTAGAGCTCAGCTGCCAAGTGAAAGCCTTTAAATTGGGATGATCTTTGCAAGAGGGTAACTGCAAACACATTCCACATACCTAAGGAATATGTATGGAACACACCTTTCGAGCCTTAAAATGTAATAACTGAGAAAAGATCCAAAATTATATTAGGTTTGAAGCTATCTCTTCTGAAGAAAGCAGCCATTCCTAATTTGTCTGTTAATTTTGGGCACATGCCCACTTATGTTAGTCCTCAGTGAGGCAAAATAAGAGGTTGGATTTTTAAATGTCTTTATTCATCTACTGTATTCAGAACAGCAGAGCTAATCCCTGGCTGTTCTGTTCCCCCTTTCTTCCCCCTGTGGTAACTCCAGGAAGCAATTTGTAACTTTCCTTTTCTCTTCTGGCTGGTATTTCACAACAGTTTAGAAGACAGGCAGGCTGTATGACTCACTCTGCTTGTGTTCTCATTCCTCAAGGGCAGGAGGAACAAAATATACAGTGAATGTAGTACTACTTACAACACTGGTAAGCTGCCTTCTGCATCTGTGCGTGCGTGTGGTGGGGTACATACCCATATCCTCATTCACTGGGAAGGTTGGGTCCAGAACTTTCAAGCTTATCATTGTACAGTCAGTCCTCCGCATTTGTGGGTTTCACTTTTGTGGATTGGATTATTCACGGATTATTTGCTGTCGCCTCTGCTACCTCCCTATGCCATTTTTAATAGGGACTGCAAACCTCGTGAGACTAAGAAACTTCAAATAAGGCTAGTAAGTCCCTCTTAAAAATGGTGTGGAGCAGCAGTGGGGGTGGCAGTGAGCCCCACCAGCCACCCACTTCTGCCTTGTGAAGGAACCCCGATGCCTCAGAGGAATCCATGGCAGGCTGAATATGGTGATCACGCTTCTTTTGTGTGTTAAATATGATTTGAGAAGGCCTAGAGTTACTCACTGTTCTTTCGTTTCATGGGGGTCCTGTGCCCCTAACCCTAGCAAATGTGGAGGGATAACTGTATGGATTCCTGGGTCAAGATTTAGGCATATTTAAAGTGGACCCATGAATGCCAACATGGCATAGTGTTGAATGGTAGACTAGGACCCCAAGCAACTAGGGCTTGAGTCCCCTCTGTACCATGGAAACCCACTGGTGGTCACACACTCAGCCTTAGAAAAAGGCAGTGCCAAACCCCCTCTCAACAAACCTTGCCAAGAAAACCCCATTATAGGCACCCCTTAGAGCTGCCGTAAGTCAGAAATGACTTGAAGGCACAGCAGCAACAGAGTAGGCCACATTCAAATCAATGGGGGCTTAAGGCTGAACCTATTGATTTGAATAGGTCTAGTGCTGTAGATTATATATCAGAGGGAGGAACTGGCAAAATCACCTCTGAGTGTTCTTTGCCTAAGAAAACCCTGTTGAAATCCATGGGGTCACCATAAAGTCAACAGGTGACATGAAGGCACATGCACACACTCTCTTTAAGTATGGCTGTGTCTGGATCCATCCCGTTATGTAGAATTAACTACTTATTGTGCACATCAGTAGCTTATTTTATATTTTAGGATGACCTCCATTTTTGCTGGCCTCATAATATCTGGGTTTTAAATTTTTTGCAGGAAGGTTTGGAGCCTAGCATTAACTATACTGCTCTTCCCAGTCAGCTATGAACGTACAGAGCGGCCTATTAGAAGTCAAGCAGCTGCCCAGATGCCAACAGTGCAAAGAATAAAGGGACAGCTAATGCTTTTTTCCCCTGGCATGTGTGAGCAAGCAAGAGAGGAATGCCAATCTGTGCACTGAAGTAGCAATGCACACAGCAGTGATTTTTTATGTTACTGAAGTGAACGTTGTCTGGGCAGGTAGCTAGAAATTACTGCCTGCCCATTCACCTGATGTCGGGAATGTTTTCTTAACACTGCAACACTGTGAGGTGGTATTTCCTGTGACTGTAATCTGAAGGGAGAGAGTCAAAGGGTAAGTAAGCCTTGTTCACATCATTCAGACATGATGAGTTAATAGAAACTAAAAAGCATCTTCCACATCATGAGTGAAAAAGCCCTCAGGGGACTTTTAACTGCTTTTCTTCATGGAGAAGCTAGCTAGTAATTAGGAGTTGACTGGTATAAATCTTAAGTGGCAAAGAAGAGGCACAAAATGGACCCAGATAGGATAGAAAAATGCTTTTCTGTAAATAAATGCTGAGATTCTTTTGCTGCTGCTTGTGCAACGTAATAAAAGTGATATGAAGAGTGAAGGTGTTCTCACCGTTTACTGTGGTGTCCTAGCAAAACTGCATGTATCTCACATTGCCTTTGAAAGCACCACCAAAGTCTGTGGTCTTTGATGCATTCACTCAATAGGGGTGTGCTGTATTGGAAGAGAGCAGTTTTTAGAAATCTGGGTTTCTCGTCTTGCTATTTGTTAGGCAGTTAGAGGTCATGATCCTTTGTGGTACAATGGAGAGTAAGAGTTCTGCAGGCAAAACCACACCGTGTTTCTCCTTCAAAGCCCTCACAGACTGACTGTTTAGCTGCTGCAGCTACTCCCAATCCTTCATGGCCTTTTCAGTAGCTGGTGGAGAGTGTGGAGAGTGCCAACCCATGTCCCTATAGCCAGACACAGCTCATTGACATCATCTACTGAAAACTGCCAGGAGTCTTCCAGAGGTCTCAGCAGATGATGCAATTATTCTGTGTCTGGCTACATTGAGATGGACAACTGTGGAAGAGCAAGGGAGAGCTTGGACCTTGGACCTCATCTGCTCCTGCCAAAAAAAAAAAAAAAAAAAAGTCAAATTTCTTTCAAATGCCCTCCCAAAGCCTTCCTTGGTCCCTAGGGGGCATTTTCAGACATTCTGAAGGAAAAACCTTTTTGAAAATTTTTGTTTTGTTTCCTGCATTGGGGGGCCAGTGGAACTCCAAGCATTAGGAATGCCTTCCATTCCCCCTAGAAATTATGTTTGGTAATTTCAAAGCTAAATATTTTATTTTTTAAATTCTTTCTTCATTTACTCCAAAGAGGCAGAAAAACAGACCTAAGGGTCTCATGAACTTTGCCCATCCCTGTGGTATATAAATAGATGCTTCTCTGACTGCTATCCCAGCCATGAAATGTTTAGCTGCAGCTGAAGAGTGAGTTGGAGTGCGGGTGATTGGAGAGCTCTCCAGAGAAAGCCAACAGATCCCAACACTGGAGTCATCATTTCCTGTCTCTCCATGGGGATGTGGCCAGAAGCTTCTATGATCTTCCTGCTTCCTACGAAGCACTGAATAGGCCATTCAGAAGCTGTAGTGTAAGTCAGGGGTGATATATGGCTCAGGCAGCAAGGCCTATATTAACTGGCCGAGAGACGTCATGGTTCTGTGGGGTCCAGGCATCCTCCAGGAATGTATTAATCTGCTTCAAGAGTGGCAGGGTGTGAGATACCTTGTTGGTAACTGAATGCCAAAGACTACCTAAATTATGAATGTGATGATAGCATGGCCCCTATTATAAACTAGCAACTGGTACATCAACTAAAGATTTCTTGGCATGGAAGGTGCCTTCTGACACGCCTGTGCACAAAACAAACAGCCACAGGAAACGTCTTTGACAAAAGAATACTGTTTGACAAACACTAGATCCTGCTGTAAGTTGTAGGTAATGTTGCTTGAATACTGTTCTCCTCCCATATTTGTTTTAGGGCTACCTAGAAAGCAGATCAGTTTGAAAACGGGTTCAAATCTGAAGGATGTTTGCCTGACCCACCTTTCTCCAGCTTGTTGACATGGTTTATCTTCACCTTTGGGGTTACTCAATGGGAATCTGATGGGGGCTAATTCATCATCCCTGTAGGTGATCCCTGTTCAAATTATATTTGTTGTATTTGTTGAAAAGCTTACTTTTTCCCCCCAGAAGTGAATGGAAAGAGCTTATTGTAATTATTCATGGTTTTCCCTTTTTTCTTGGCCAGATTCTAGTGCCTTTAAAAACTAGATAAGAAAGGGAAGTTTTCGACAAAGTAACCTAAAGTTTGTAATCTGCCTAAGCTGATGGTCAGTACACCCTCTGTATCACTCAGTTTTACAATTTACTTGGATAATGTGTTAGAAAAATATTTTGTTGCTGCCAAGTTCTTCTAGACCTCTTGATATTGGACCTTGAAATTTTCAAGCTCTAAAACCTGTTTAGTGCTACTCAGACCAGTCCCAGTAATTTCCAGTTCAATATATTTGCTCTATTTCTGTGTCTCCTATTCCATGTTAATAAAATATGTGTTCATCTAAAGTGTATAATACAAACATAGACACCATGTTTGTCTGTGTGTGTAAAACATCCTCAAATATCCCATGAGTGTGGGTACACTCCATACATTTTATAGAAGCTTCCTGTTAAGATGAGACAACTCAATCATCACTAAAATCAAACAAAATGTTCAACCAGTTCAGAGTTAATCGGATATTTAAGTGCTGTAATTGAAGTATTATGCAGGTCATTATTATGGTATAAATTGACCTTTGACACAGTGGATGACATTTCCTGGAGGTTCTGCGATATGCTAGGCACAGCTAGCTACCAAAGTTGGGAGGATTTCTGGGCAAGGCAGAGAGCACCTACATGGCACAGACCCTGTGAATGCCCTTCATGTGACTTCCAGAAGTACCTATGAAGCTGTCCCGAGGCATAAATGAGACTACAACCCCTTAAAAGCCTTTATTTTCTTACAGTGGGCGAAGTGCCTCAGTGCAACAGAGCTCAGCCTTGTTTTGTTCCGGGTCCCCTGGATCATTCAGAGAACTCTGGAGGAAGCCAGGTAGGTTCTGTTGCTTTGTGCTGTGTGCCTGTGAATTAAAGAAGATGAACACATTTCTCTCTCACTGACACTTAAGGAAGCTTCTTGAGCGTTCTGCATGAAAATGAAGATGGGCGTGGTGTTGGCACACTATTCCATTTGTTGGTCTCAGAGAGCTGGCAAATGCCCGACATTGCCAGTTGTTGGTGCCAAGCCATGCAGCCAGGGGAAGGCAGAAGGCTCCCAGGAGTCACTAGAACAGAGAACTTCAGAACATGTCCAATCTGACTTCAAAAACAATTCATATCCTCTAGCTCTGGTGTGACAGCACCTCCACATGAAAAATGCTGTAAAACCCTTCTGTTGCATTAGGAGACAGCCTGTGATATTTGTCTAGTCTGACTGCACTCTGCATGATGTAACTAGGCACTGAAACATACTGGGAAACCAAATGTTGCATTTTCCACCCAAAGCTTGTTTGCTTTGGAATCGTTTTGAAATTCTCAAGTGATGATTTAAGATTCACAAGGGAGTTAAAAGTTCTAGCCATACAGAAGTATTATTACTTGCTTGCCCAACTGCAGTAGACTGGACAGACCAAATACATACTTCAGATCAAGGAAATACATATCTACAACTATTTTCCCTGGATTCTTGTACAGTTTGGTGCTGTACAAAATTGCTAATTTATTCTCATCATCATGCCATGTGTGACTAAGATGGCTGGAGCTAGCCAGTCAAAAATTCCTTCTAATGGCTATATATGAGATGGTAGATTGTAGATAATTGTTGCTATGTGCCTTCAAGCTGTTTCCAACTTATGCTGACCCCAAGGCAAATTTAGAATGCGGTTTTCTTGGCAAGATTTGTTCAGATAGCTGTGTATGCCATCCTGTTCATGCTACACACATTCCTCCAGACCCATGTTGATGGATACAGAGGGGCAGACATTGTAAGCTTCAATCTGCCTCAGCGCTTGCAATGCCAAAATGAGGTTAGTTTTTGCTTTGAGTAAATGGCTGCCCACAAGCCTGCTGGTGTGCTATGAATCAATTTACAGAAAAATCACTGTCTGATATTAAATAGTTCAAGAATGGAAATAGGTTGTAAAGCTGCTTGTTCTGGTGAAAGCTATAAATTTCATGTGCATTATGATGGCTGGTGTAAATATTTTGCCTGGAGTTGCACCCACAGAGTTGAAAACCAACTTCTCCTCCAGCTCTTGCAAATGGTATTTCTTTTTCTTTCTTTTTTTTTCTTTTGCACTATAGCTCCCAGAATTCTCCTTCCAGCCTGCTGACTCGGGTGTCTCGCAGTTATAGTCCCAAAAGCCGCTTTCTGAGGCTCTGCCTTATTTTCTAACGCCAAGATGCAGCAGCTGAAGTATACCCCTCCCAACATTATCCAGTCCCTGCAAGATGTTACTGTAAGGAAGTATTGCTCACTGCAAGGGGATGCTTTCTCCCAACAGCTTAGTGTTCTACCCGCCTCCTTTTTCCCACGATAGCAAGTGGAGAGACATTTTCTTGGCTCAAAAGACTGATTTGTTTTTTTAGGTGACAGTGCTGCACTTTACGTCATTGATGTACATCTGGTCCTGGGATACAGCAGCAGGGAAAGCCAGAGGATGTCAGCAGTCAAAATCATCTCTCTAACTAGTTTAAACACATAACTTTGTATTGAGGAATAACTGTTTCTTGGAGAATTAACATAAATGGCCTACAAACTCAGTTGCCTCTGCAGAAAAAGTGTTGTCCCCTTCCCCCTCCAACCTTTTGTCCCTATTTTACCACCCATCTTCCCCCATGAACATCACTGTACAGAAGAGCCAGAGAGAGCCCCTGCTGAGGGGACAGAACAAGGCAGTTGTCTTCCTCTGGCCAGCAGTATGCCGGTACAGTCTTCTTCCAGTTTTGTTCTTTATTGTCTTGTTATTGTCTGGCTTTCATCAGTTCTCACTGAGACACAAACAGCTGTCTGCCACACTGCCTATGTGGACTGTTCATCAGAGCGTTGTCTTGAGGGAATCTCCATTCTTAGCTCGAGAGTTTCTCTGTCCTGGAGACCAGGCTCTTCACTGATCCTGACGTGAGCTGCAGACTTGTCCCCTAATGACTTAGCTGCAATACACAAGAACAGCCATGTTAGGCTCTAGCTGCCATGAACACAAGAAGAGGTTTAACCAGTAGTTTATCTATGTTGAGGCAAACCTCGCTCTTCCTTCCCCATGCTTAAAAATGCTCCAGTTTGGCCCTAATGAATAGAGGCTTGAGTCCTCCAGTGTTCCTAGACAGATGTGGTAAAATCCTCTGTCCAAAACCATGGAGAGCTTCTCCCTATCAATGTAGTTAGTGCTGGGCTAATGAACCAACCACCTGATTAAGGCAGCTGCCTATGCTATTACAAATTAAACAGGCACACTTGATGGGGATGTGAGAGAGGACTCACTTGGTAGTGACTCCCCAAGCCCTGAAAATCCCTTCCGAGGGATGTTCTGCTGGCCCCCTCCCTGTTGTACCTTCAGGATGAGATCCCACCTGAGGGCTGCATATGTAAAATCTCTGCACGCAGAGTTATGCATGGATTGTACTCTGTGACCCTGGTGTTGAATGGCAAAGTTACAGAACTGGATGTGCAACCAACTACCCAGTGGTAAATTTATCTGTGTGCATGCAACTCCGCTGCCGTCACCTTGAACTGAATGCACAAATGGTGTAAGACACCAGCAGGATAGCAGCCTCTGCCAGCAGGCAAAGACCTTTTTATTCAAACAGGTCTTTGGCATCTAAGCTTTGTTGCTGTTTTGTGGGTTTTGACTGATGGGCTGTTGTTATTTTCTTTTCGATTTAATCTGTTCTGATTGTTTTAAATTGTATTTGTTTTTAATTTGATTTTACCACTGCTGACTGCCTTGCATGCCATTTGTTGGCAGAAAAGCAGGTAGATAAATAAATGGCTGAGATGCAGCTCAGCTTTAAAGCCACCCCCTCTTACTCAGAAACCTGGTTGTTCCTCCAATTGTACAGGAAAGGCTATATTGTGAGTGAGGTTGGAAGAGAGCACTGTGCATATTCAGAAGTGCCTGCCAAGTTTAACCTGGATAGAACAGACTCTTGTCACAGATGAAGTGCAGTCTTAGTCAAATGCAGCACGTGCGTACTGTATATACTTGCGTATAAGTCAACCTCATAAATAAGTTGAGGACAGGTTTGGGGCCCAAAACTATAGATTGTGATATGACCCATGGATAAGTTGAGGGTTATTCCATGGAAAGGGGAAAATGCCAGCACTGCTTCAGGGCCAGCTGCCCCACCATTTTCTACCCAGGAATTCAAAAAGGCTTTTTGCCACGCAGAGAAGGGGATGGTTTCTTGTTGATAAGAGTTGAGGTACAGTGCTTATCTTGATCAGTTGATAAGTTGATTCAGGGTTTTTGGGGGTCAATTTTTTGACTACAGTTTTTAGATGTACACATACGTCTATACAGTAAGTTCTTCTGTAACTCTGCCAGAGATTGTAACCTGACTGGGTACATCTGTGACCTAACTGTGGTGGGTATTTTGTGTTCTCTGGGTAAGGAAGGGAGGAAATATGCGGTGGAGGGCAGACTCTGTTCTGTTGATCATCACAGTAAGAATGGCTGCAACAGATGGGAAACTGTTCATCTTAGCAAGAAGCAAGTTGCAAACGTATTTTCTGTTGGTGAAATCTAACACTGAAAACAAGCTCCTAGCTTAAGCTGCTTTCATTCATCTACAAACTGTTTATGACACTACTAGGTTTTTTTTAAAACTAGTCTTATTAAGCACGTCTTCACAAACAGCCTGAAATATTTGCCAGCCCCACTTACAAAGGAGTCTCTGCATGTACACCAGTTTTGTGTCACCTCTTCTTGCAAATCTCTCCTCCCTTTCCTGAAAATCTGGAAGCTGCTGGGTTCAACTGTATTCAGGGCAGTGTTGGCCTTAAGACATCTGTCAGTGAAAATCAGTCCTCAAAGTCTGTCTTGAGGAACTCCAAAACTTCCCACGGGGAAGTTGTATTTTGCATTCCTAACAGGAACCAAAATGCCTGTAAAGAGCTGGTCCATCCACCCTCAAGGTCACAGAGTTCCGTCTCTCTCCACCTTTGCTATCTCTATTTTCTCACACACATATAAAAACTGTATTAGAAGTCCTATTGCTTTCAGGGCTATTTCCCATGTTATGAAAGTAGCTGACACATCCACCACACGTTGCTTATGCTGCTAATATCTGAACGGAAAATGTGCTTTATGTTTTTAAAGGTTTGAGTACAGTGTTCCTGGGGTTAACAGACTAGTCCAGCCTCCACATACCACGTCCATGGCAGCAGAGAGAAAGGGGGATTGGCTTCTCATGTTACTGAAAGTGTCATGAATACTGCCAGTGCCCCTTCAACTTGGCAGCATGTAAAGTAGCACATACCCCAAGGTTTGCTTGGGTTTATCTCCAATCCCTTCTTGCCATCTATAGGCAAACAAATTGGGGAAGCCTGTTTGGGGCCATGCTGACTTGGTGTGGAAACTGAATATTATTGGGGTGCTTTAAATTTTTATAGCTGCCCAATGGATTTCTCCTGTCTTCCATCTTCATTCTGCTTGCTTCCAATCACTGCCCCACTCTGAATATATGTGTGTGTGTGTGTGTCCACACGTATGCACGCACACACACACAGATATCTGCCCACAGCAGCCAAGATTCACTGGCAGATCCTGGTAGGTACACAGTGCTCTCAGGCTATGCTAAATGGCTCCTTGAGTTCCTGCAGTGCTCTTCAATCAGTCTGGCATGTAGTCCCACTGTTCTAACTGACTGTGTTTGCAATTACAACTCAGACATGATCGTTTAGCACCTCTGTGCTACCAGAAGGGAGTTCTCTGTAATGGACAGATGGATTGGCAGGCACTCGGATTGCAAACAGACCTAGAATCAGTCAACCAGGGACAGCCGTCTCACTGGGAGCCTTTGTAAAAAAACAACAACTGCAACAAAACTAAAAAACAGTATCTACCAAGGAGTTGTTTGTAAAACAGTCTCAAGCATGAACTACAGACCATGAAAAAACGCATTTCAATACAGATACCACTTCATAGTACCTTTACCACACAGGAGGGAGAGTAATGAAATGTGGGCAGGATGCCCCAGCAGGCTGGTCTGCCTATCATGGCAAGCCAAGGAACAAGTGGGACCCTGCCTGATCAAGTGTGAGCACCAGTGTGCTAACGCACACTGCCCAGCTGTGTCCACTGCTAGAAGAACAGAGCTGTGTGGGGCCTATACAACTGAACGTAGGCACAGCCATTTCCCTCTCCCCCCACTCCACAACAAGCCAGTGAAAGAAACCATAAAGCATTTGCTTGGACACAAAATTTCAACTTCTAGTAAAATAAACATTTATTTCTCCTCCTGACCAATCTGGAGTCTTCAACATACCTGAAAGGCTGCGCAAAGACACTTTAGCAGTATGAGGCCGGGCCGGGAGGCTGGCAATATCATCAAGTGTGGGTTGATGCCTTTGTGAGGAGGAACGAATGAGCTTGTTCCTTGGCCTTGAAACACCTGGGGAAGGGAAGTGCAAAGGGAGGAGAAGGAAAGCTTCAGGGCTTTTGTCACACACAAATGAGTAGCCCACCCCCAGCAATAGTTAAAAAAAAAAGGCCTTTTAAAGGTAAGGTCATTGTTTATGTGCACTGGTTCTTACAAATCTGATCCACTATATAAAAGTTGAGGGTGTGAGTTTGTCTGTTTGTCTGCATCAGGCAGGCCAAGACCTCATACGATTGGCTGTGTGAGGCGAGAAGACTTCACATGATTGGCTGGCTGTGAAGATTCTATGGAACCCTGAGGGGCCTTTGGAAAGCCAGCCAGAGAGCTCTTGGGCCTCAGCCACTTGCTATGAAGATGAGGCCCAGCAGCAAGAACGGCAGGGTATTCCCTCAGAAACCAAACCTCTGTTAACAATTCTGAATACAGATTGGATTGGGGAATATGAGGGTAAGTTACAGGTACTGGAATAAGCTGGTTGCAATAGAGATGAGGCCTAACAGCAAGGAGGAGGACAGGAACCCAACCTTGGTATGTTAACAGCTCTGAATACAGATTGGATTGGGGAATATGGGGAAAAGTTATAGATACTGGACGAGGCAGTTTGGGGAATTACAGACACAGGATATCAAATCTGTGTATTTCAACCGTATCTAATTCCTAAGGTAAGGTAAGGTAATTCCTAAAGTATTTCTAACAAGCGTTACCTATGAGAAAATAAAATCCCAGGCAATGCTGGGTAAATATGCTAGTTATTTAATAAAGCCATTTGGCAATTTCTGTACATCACGTCTCATGCACACTCTGGATCAATTGTCCTACGGTCCTGCCAGAACAGCAACCAACGAGGGTAGTTTGTTTGTGTATTCCACGTGCCTTCAGTCAACTGAGCTAGAATTGCTCCCACCACCACCAACGCCATCATTTTCTTCTTTGAAATAGCCCCTGGCGAAAGAGATTGGCAGGCTGAAAATGGCACATGCTCAGCTATATTTCACTGCCTGAGGCAAACGCTTCACATGATTTCATGAAAAAGCCCATTCTCGTGTCTTCACATTATAACTCTTAAATAATGCACTTGTGTCTGTGAAAAGAAGGGGCCAACAAATCCACCATCTGCAAATGGAATTCAAAATTTACCATCCTTTCCGGTTATTGATGGGAGCTGTGTGTCCATCCGTCCTTTGTAGATATGACCATCAAGACCCAGTATATCTACCTCTTCATGCTGTGGGTAAGTGGAAACGAAGGAGAGGTTTCAACCTGGCCTCAGAGGCTGGCATGAAAAATCCACTGCAAACCAGTCCTGGAGGTCTTATCGCTACAGATTCATCACTTAGGAGTTGAACTTGGAATTCCTTTTCCAAAGCATTGTCCCATCTACAACTCCCAGAACCCTCCTGCCTGCATGGCTTCTGTTGTTTGGGGGTTTCTAGGAATTGTAAGCCAATGCAGTAACTTTTCCAACATTTCATCCAACCCCCTTTGACAACAGAGTTGCCAGGCAGTGGCCTAGAGATCTCAGCTTGTTTTTAAAAAAGAAATAAAAATAAAAACCCATGATGTCAGCACCGCTTGAATGTTGAAATAGGATCCTGAAGCAGGCCCACTTCCATTTCTCCAAAAAGAAATTACAGATGTTGTACGGCATCCACATAAGTTAATGCAAATTTAACAAAGAAAAGAAATAACTGCTCTCCCTACACATTACACAAAACATAATGGTCTTTAGCCACCACGAGCATATCCCCCCCTTACAGTTTGATGAACCTGTTTATTTATCATGAGTCCATCCTACAGAATCTTGGGACTGGGCATATACCTGTGGAAAATTACCTACGAGTGAGTTCCGAGACTGTAATTCTAGGGAGGTAAGTAGAGTCACCAAACAATACATTCCAGGGAAGGATAGTGTCATGACAATCATGGTAGTATCAATCTGCTAGAACCCTGTAGTGGGGAAGCACTCCATGTCTAAGTCCTTTGGCCTTTGTGAATGTTTGGTGGACAATGCTGTCATGTTGCTGTTTTTAACTGCTGTTTTTATTTCACCTGCTGTACTGTTTTTGTCGTCCTAGAAATTGTTGTCCTAGAACAAGTTTTGCAATTTTTTTAAAAATGGCCACTCTTAATATATAAACTGTCTTGAAGCATTCTTTTTTAACACAAAAATTATGTAGATTTTTCTGACATATATTTTATGAGGAGTAAGTCTCCGTGTAGGGGAGAAATAACCTTGGAACTGGAATGCCAAAGAGGGACAGAGGCATGTTGCTTTCAGGCTCTAAAGGCAGCTAAGGACATGCACTGATTTCCTTACACTCTGCTCACTTTTTTGAGGTCATCTCCATCCGTCATCCCCCTTACCTTCATCATTGCCAGCATGGTGCTTTCATCTGCATGGATGGGTGGCATACACTGGGCAAAATGCGGAAACCTGCCGTAACGCCTGTAAGGGTAGGTGAGGGTGTGGCTGCCTCCACAGTGCCGTGGGACGCTGACGTAGCTATAGTCAGTCACCTCAGGAAGCCTGTCAATATTAAGGATCAGGGACCAATATTTGACACTTTGCAAAGTAAAGGAGCCCAGAGTCAGAAAGCAAACTGAGGGAGCTCTAAAGCCCACCTGGCTACACTGACCGTGGCCATTTCCGCACTACGCTCTTATAGCACGATTATTTCACTTTCAACATCCTATGGAATCCTGGGGTTTGCAGTGTGGGGAAGGGCCAGGAGGAATAATCGTGCTATAAGAGCATAGTGCGGAAGTGGCCCTTGTTTCTGAACACTCATACAATACATAACTCTCTGGATTCGGTGGCTGGCATCCTGTTAGACACAATTAAGAGTTCACCTATTCAGTCTACTGTTGAGTGGTGAGCCAACACATAGGAAAATCCCACTGATTTAATGGGTTTACTTAAATGTGGAGTAAGATTTAGGCCTGTGTCTGGTGTGTGTCTGAGAAGGTCTTTGCATTGGCTCATGACCTAGGATGGGTTCAGCTTCTCTGAGTTGTAAGCTCTAGCTTACAACTACGTCTAGCTACGTCCAGGAAATGGGGAGCATGATGTCACCGTTCTGCCACAGGGGACACAAGAGGCTGGGTGTTGGTTGGGAGCCCACTGCAAAGAATATATTGCCCAGATTTCCCACCGGGAGAAGGAAAGGGGCCATATATAAAACTCTCTACTGACTTCCCAGTCCAGAGAAAGTGACTGGAGAGGTGTGCTCCAGCTCATTCATTCTGAAATACAATTATCATTTCTTCAGTCCTTAACTATTCCAAGCTCTGCATCTTACAATTTATCCAAGCCTCCATGTGTATGAAGGAGGTGGCATTCCTTCAGTGATTGGGAGTAGTGGGTGGGGTGCTGAGTTGTTAGTCATTTGTCCTGTTTTTTTTCCCCCCCACAGGGCTTCTGCAAGGTGAAGGGATAGCCAACCAGGTCACATGTATCAGAACAAGGCCCTGTCATACATCAGGCCCTGTCATACATATCAGAACAAAAAGCTGTGAACTGATGGGCCACTTTAATAGGGTTTGGTGGGGCTGACACACTGAACTGTGGTATATGCTGCCAAACAGAAACCAAAAGAAAGAAAAATATACATAAGGCCTGCCCCATCCCTGACACACTTTATCTCAGTAGGTCTGCTATACATTGTCAACAGAGGGGGCAGATAAGAAGGGGTAAATAAGTTGTGTATGCATTGGAGAAGCCTTTCCTCGTGCCTGTCGTACACTTGGCCTGCAATTCCACAGACAGCTAAACTGTGAGATTATGGGAACCACAGTCCAACACACTGAGGGGGCACTAGGCTGGGGGAAGGCTGCCCAGAGACACAAGCCTGAAGCAGTTGTCAGAGGGTGAGAAAAGAATCCAGACGTCAGACTAAACTTTTCCACACAGTAAGAGCTAGCATTACTCTTCACAGCTCTACCAAGGACTTCTTTGCATTCTTCTACCTTTTACAGGAGAAAATGGGTGTCCTTGAGACAATTAGCACTTTTGGAGTCACGATTCACAGAATCTGAACAGGCTCTTTAAAGAGCTCAGCTGCTTCAAAGGAGAGAACAGCCACAGCCTCTCCCCCTCTGCCCTCACTCCTCTTCTACCATCACCCACAGTCCCTGCTTGCTAGCTGGATCAAGCAGGAGTTGCTTTCTTCCCTTCCTCTCTATTACTACTCCCAATGACTGGCAAGACAGTGGTCAAGGGAACCAGGGAAGAAGCAGAGCAAGGAAAATCTGTGGCAGCATCTTCTGTGATGGGTGCAAAGCTGTTAAAAGAAGCAGGAAGGATCTGGCCAATCAAAGTTGGGTAGAAGCATGATTTTGGTGCTATTTGAAAACAGTAATAATTCAAGGTGGTACTTTTTGGAGGGGGAAAGGATGGGAGACCACCAGCTGGACTCCAGCTCCCATTGGCTATGCTGATGGGATTGTAGTCCATCAACATCTGGAAGGCTACAAGTTCTCTGCACTTCCTTCAGAGCTTTCATCAGCAGTCTTAAGTCTCCTCTTGGAGAGAAAAGTGAGATGGACATTTTAGTGATATATAAATGAGAAACAGAGTGACAGTGCAAGCAGTCTGCTGTTAAATTGACCTGCCCAAGATTGCTTGAAAAATTCATTTCCAAATATACATCTTTCAACAGCTCTTCTTTGTTTCTGTTTTTACATTTCTGTTTCACATTCACATTTTTTTTAATGTCCCACAATACTTCACTCACAACACTAACATTTTCAAGACTTCAAAACTCAGCTGGTCTGGTCCATTCCTCAAACACAGGACACACCAATTCTGCTCAGACAGCTCCTCAGAGCAGTGGGATTGACCTAGTAGGTATACATTCAATATACAGCAATAGCCTCTTACAGTCTTAAGTTCCTTTTGAGAGTTAAATTGCTCCCAATAACAGTTGGTGTTTGGTCACTAATGGGATTCCTTATGTTGAATCAAGAGCCTGATTTTAAGATTGCATCTGACTTGACTTTTTTAAAGAATATGTTTTGTGCGTCCAAGGGAGCCTCCTGGTGTGAGAATTAAGCTTTTCTAATCTTTTGTAGACTGCTTTCGTAGTCACTCATGAAGCTTCCATCACAGGGTTGCTTTTGGGGGCTGAGTTTAGGTCCCTTCACCAAGACTTTGGCATATAAGTAAGAAACTCAAAATGTTGCAGCCTAGAAGACCAAACCATGTTGGATCAGGACAAGGGGCATAAATTAACATCAGGGAGGATTCCTGCACTCATGCCCCACTTGTGGAGAGGTATTTGGTTGGCAACTGTGGGAACAGGATGCTGGACCAGAGACACACTTGTCCTGATCTTGCAGGCCCCTTATGCTTTGGCCTTCTCAGTTTGTATTTTCTCAGAGCAAGCACATAAAAGAGACTGAAAGAAAAGAAGGATCTTTTCACAAGGCAACATCTGGAAAGGGTGGCAGTTTTCTAGGCAGACAGTGGAATTCCGAACAGGCAAGCAAGAGGGTGCAGCAGCAGCAAGCTCACAACAAAGCAAACTGGAAACGCAAATTAATGGCAAGTTTTGACAGCACAGACTGCTGGAGTCTAGGGTTGCATCTTCTTGGCAAACCATGTGGCATTCCAGCAGTGCAAGTTAATGGCTGTTTTGTATGTTTACATTTGTTGTCTGCTTTTGAGATACAGGAATCAGGCTGCAGGGATCATGAAACGTACTGTAAAGTGATAACAATCAGGTCTGACCTGTTTGACATATCTCTGAGGTTCTGAGCCTGCTTTGGAATTCCACATTTTATTATCCACAGAGCAAGTTAGACTGTGAAATATCTATATTCATTCTGATCACAGATCAGTAAATACACTAAAAGGAAGCCCATTAACCTTTGGGCATGATGAAATTTTTACATGGCAGTCAATGCTGCACAGGAATTTGCAGGAATTCCACCCCCGCCCCCCATATACAACAATTTCAACCTGTGGTGATACTACACACAAAGAACTGGGGGTTTCCCATTGCAGATCTACACAGTGGAGTGGAATACATCCATTTACCAAAGTGACTGTGGTGCTTTTGTCACGTGTGGAACAGAGGGAAGAAGCTGAATAGTAACAAACAATCAGACTATATACTGTATACTCTGATTGTGATTGGCTTGCAGCTGACCTCTTGCAAGCTTCTACTGCTCACTCTATTCCAAATAGCTGTATGAATACAAATTTAAATAGGAGCTCAACATTTTCTCAGCACAAATCAGTTTCTTAAATCCACCTAAGAGGGATTTCCAGACAGAGAGCACTCTGCCCCTGTTCTGAGCTTCTCTGGACTGCTGTCAGGAAGGTTTGCTTCAGGTCTGGCATCAACATTTAGCATGGGGGGGTGGGATGGCAAAAAAATGCTGAGAAGTTGGAGGGCCCCTTGTGGCTGACACCTTATTTTTAAAAAATACTTCAGTCATCAATCAACCAGTTTTCCTACTTTTTAAATCTAAAGAAGTATCACTTCTCCTCTTTTCCAGCTGGATGCTTACTAAAGAAGTGCTAAATGAAGTGGCCGGAGTAGTTGCCCCCATCTTTATTACCACAACGTAACTGTGGACTCTAGATAAGGCCCAGAGGCTTTCTGAGGTAATTCAAGCTGGCAGTAGCTGCTGCAGCTCCTTCCCACAGCACCTCTCTAGTGAGGCTGCCTGTCTCCTCTGCTAGGAGGAGTTGGAGGGTGGCACCAGATGGTGGCAAAGGCAGCTGGTGGTGTTCATCCAGAAGCACCAAGCGAAATGACTACAACAATCCCATACCTCAACTGCCTAGTGTGGAGGCAAGGCAGAGACAAAGGCCGTCTGCCCAGAGTCCTATTTTGCCTCTCACCTCCTTGGACCCATGAACTGACTGCATCAGACCTTTTCTCCTACCGTTTGCCATACGGGCTTGAGCCAAGACACTGGGTCTGCAGTATTTCCCTGATCATCTGAGCATTGACTTTTGCTGCTCCACCATAATGACTCTGCACCTTCTGGATGTCCATGAGCATCTTGGAATGGATGCGGCGCAGCTTGTTAAGGCTTGAACTCTTCTCCAGTGCATCATAACGAGCACCGGATCCTAATTTCAGACTGTGAGGGCAGTGGAACAGAAGGATGAAATGGAAATAAATGGGGATGTAGTACAAAGCCAGAGCAGGAAGACAACAAGTAGTGAGAAAAAGGGAGTGGAAAAGAGAAAGCACAAAGTTAAGGAGACCTGTTTTTCCCAATATATTTTGCTCACTCCTCCTCCTTTGAGGAGTTAATGAAGCAGGAGCTACTGAGAAAATTTACACCAGGGGGAGAAACTGTTCTAAACCCCACACCAGCATTTCTTTCTATGAACCTTCTGTGGGGTAGCATGCCTGTGAAGGGCAGAACCACTCCACACACCCTTTTATACATACATCTACCCACTTATGAACATCCACAAGGACACACATACAAACACAATTTTTAAAAATCTTTAGCTGGAAGAAATTATCAGGATTGTTGCAGGGTATATAGAAGGGTCAACTCTTTTTTTTCCCCTACATGTGGACCTCTGCCTCCAACACAGCTTTTAAAAAAACCTTCCACTGAGATAATTGGAACTTTTAAAAAGCAAAACTAATTGCTGTATAGAGCTGAGGAGGAAACAATCTGTGTCAACGGCAGGGCTGAGAGGCTGAAAGTTCTTTGCTCCTGAGTTGCACGGTCAGTCAGTCAGGCCTCCTGAAATGGAAAAGTGGTGAAGGATAGAGAATCCACCATCCCCCTTTAGCAGACAGGTTTTCCGCAGAAAATCCTGAAAGTATAACAAGCAAAAGGGTTGCTAGGGAGTGACGGTTAGGTAGAGACCCTGTCCTGCCAACTGCCTATGGCTGGGACAAATTAAGAACTTTTGGGCAAATTTTTGGAATGCTGCTGGGATAAAGAAAGGATTAACCTTCTCCACATGCCACAGTTAGTTATCTCCCCCACCTCACAGCTCTGCTGCTGCTAGCTCCACAATGATGTGCAGTGGAGCTATCCCAGCAGTGCCTAGTAGATAGAGGCCATCTTAGTTTCCTCTGTATCAAGGCTGGGAATCATGTGGTCCTCCTAATGTGGTTGGCTGCAGTTCCCAACAGCCCTAGCCACCTCAGCTAATGGCAACTCCAAGAACATCTGGAAGATTGTACAATTCCCACCCCACTCTATGTGATGATCTGCCACTATTTAAGGAGAGAACTACAGGAAATAAAAGTGCCAGGCAAGTGCCAGGAAAAACTCTGTTAACTGTTTGTAGTAAGGGTGCAGCATTTTCTCACCCTCCATAAATGGCTGAAATGGCTGCCTCATATTTATTGCCTACACATGCACCAGTGAATAGAGTACAGTGGGACATTTTGGACCAGCCATTCTGGACCAGCCTTTCTTCTATGACACACAATATTGGACCTAACAGGTCCCAGCTCATAAGTGGATGCATTAGTGCAATCTTGCTTTGCTATCCAGGTGATGTTACAGCTACCAGCTGTTTTCTCACCTCCTCCTTTTCTTGCCATGCTCACCCCACTCTAAGCAATGGTCCAGAAAGGTCAGTGTGAGGAAAGCGTGCCTCAGCCCCACATCCTGATAGTGCTGGAGGCCATCCCCAAATCCTGACTTGTCCCTGAAAAACTGGAAATGGAAACTGGAGGAGACTTCAAGTCATTTCTAGGTGGTTGTTTTTTGTGGGTGGTACAGCTCGCTGGAGGGCATGAGTTGCAGGGGGAGATTTGTCCCCTACTGCAGTTACCTACCCCTGGCACAGAGCTAATTTCTAGCCTCAGTTAAAGCAGACCTGTTGAAGTAATGGGAATTATGTAACAGCTGACTTACCAATCAGCAATCGACTCAACAGGCCTACTGTAGCTGGGAATAGTAATTGGATTTAAGTCCATGTGCTTGAAGGCAGAGTGACTCCTTGCTCCTGGTCTTTTCTCTGGTTCATTTTCCTCTGCAGACCCCAGTTCCCAATATCTCTGCCCCAGCCAATTCCCACCTCCCATTTAGTGTACACATCAGTTAGCAGAAAGAAGAAAGGAAAGAAAACAAAGCAAAGGAAAACTAGAGGCTCCGGTCTTCTTCGTACTTGCGGTTTAGTTGCCTGATTTGTTCCATTTCATAAACCATGTATGGCCGGAGGGATTGGTGAGGAGGTAGACCTGGTACAGCTGGGAGTGTTGTGATGTGCCTGTCAAGACAACAAACCGAGGTTTTGCAACAGAAAGAATGCAAGCAAAGGTGAGGCAGTTCCTGGTTGAGTTCCAAAAAGCTGCTTTGTCATTGAGTGGCAGACTCTGGCCTCCTGCTGGCTGGTGGATACTCTGCTGTGCTACCAGTCAGAGGCAGTAATTGGCCAAACCTGAGCATGGACCACAAACTGCTGCATTCTGCATTTGTGCTGATTCAATTAATTGGAAATGTTACTGGTTTGGACTACAACTCCCTCTGACCATGCCAGATGGGGAGCCAGTGTGGGGTGGTTGTTTGAACCAGGATGCTGGGAGACCAGATTTCAAATCCTCACTCAGTCAGGAAACCCACTGGGTGGTTTTGGGCAAGTCACACTCTCTCAGCCTCAGAGGAAGGCAATAGCAAAGCCCCTCTGAACAAATCTTGCGAAGAAAACTCCATGACAGGATACTCTTAGGGCTTCCATAAGTTAGGAGTGACTTGAAGGCGCATGACAACAGCAACAATGTCCAAACCAGTAACTTTTCCTGGCTCTGAACCACACTCACATAAATCAAAGCACACAAGCCATGCAAATACTTACGGGCCAGGCACCACCATTTCCAACGGTCGGTCACAAGAAATGCAGTGGAAATGAGCCAAAAGTCTCCTGTTTGGATAAGAGGGGAAATTTCAGATCAGGGAGGGTAGAGGCAGGGGACATAGGACAGACAGCAGTGAGGTTGAAGGAGAATAACATGATGTTTACTTTTTAAAATGGGGAGAGAGAGACCAAGTTGTGTACTCTATGACAGTTTGTAACCATACCTTGACTCAGGGTGCTGAAACTAACCCTGCCATCTGATGGACTGCAGACAGCAGCTCCAAAGGCACACAAACCACCCCATCAAGAGCAGAGACTACCATTCATCCCAGCTGCAGTTGTTGAGGCAGAGGAAGGAAGCCCAACCTGCTCACATTGTTCGATTATTGCCTCTGCACGCGCACACTCTGCATTCTCTTGCATGCCATCCAAAACAAGACACACATACATAACCCCACATTACATGCATGTATGTCACCAAGAGGATTTCAGTGAGGACAGTGTCAGGTTTTTCTACTGCTGAAATTGACAGGAGCGTCATACATTCAAACTAGCACTTGGAAACACTACTGTTTTGGACTTCAACTCCCAGAACATCCCAACCAGCATGCTGTGATTGTTTGGGGATCTGGAGAGCTGTAGTAACTTTTTCAAGCTCTGGTTTAAACCAACCACCCTGTGAGTCACCAAAAAGCGAAAATATTTTGGAACAACGGAGTTCTCAGACTAACATGTTGAATTCACATGTTAGATCAATCTTGGGAAAACAGTACTTTTTAAAATGTAGCAAAAGCTTACTTTTTAAAGAAACAACAAGCAAACAAAAACTTCCCCCTTAAAAGTGTACTTCATCTGCAATTTGTACTCCATTTCTAAATCCCCCTGCTTCCCTGCTCCATTGCTTCTAGAAGCCTTTAATTGTTATCTTTTAAAAAACAAATTCCTTCACATATTCTGCCTGCAGAACTCAGGTAGCTATGGAGATCCTCCAGTCCTAAACATGGCACACCTTCACCTAACCCCAAATGACGTTAATGACACAGGGGAAAGCGGTGGAGGGGGGAATGTGAGTCAAGACCTGGCACTGTCCCCACCAGCTATTTCTGGGAAAATGTAATCAGAGCCATGGGGCAGGGGTGAGTAGCAGCACCTTCAAGCCTCCCTGTGCTTTTGAAGATCACCCTGAAGGCAGAGCAGGAACAAAGTGCGTATATGTATACACGCGCGCACACGCACATACACACACACACACACACACAAAACCTTGCCTGGAGAAACATGCTTCTTGTCTGTCAGGGTTTGTTTGCTTCCTACTTTTCCACTCCTTTGCATGCAGTCAATGTTGGATTCAATTAAGGAAAAGGATGAAGTGGGGGTGGAAACAGTAACAGGCAGGCAAGCTAGCCTTTGGGATGAAGTATGAGCCTGGGAGAGCTCTTCTGGCTGCCAGCTCCTGTCAGACTCTTATGTCACGAGGGGCACGAAACACAGAGCAGTTTAGTGCCTGACAGGGAGCAACCAGGAATTGCCAGTTTGCACTCCTGCCCTCTTCTTTGCAGGTGGGAATGCTGTGTTCACCTCTACATATCCACCCACATACACCAAACACTAGCACCATCTAGTGGCAACAAAGTGGTGAGAGGGCTTGAATGCTGTAGAGTGATTGTTACAGGCACCAACTGGGCAGTTCCTACATACATCAGCACAGGCAAAGGTGTCAATCATACCACTCAATTGATGGAAATATGTCCAAGAGGAGATACACCTGCTATTGTCAACCCAGAATTTATTCCCAAAGACATTTCTTGCTCTTGTGGACTGTTGACTTTCTCCTTTTGGGGACTGCTGTTCCATCATGTTACTTCATTGCATTCTCAAGTTTGGTTTTTATTTTGTGCTTTGATGGTATTGTATATCAATGATGAGTAAACTTCTTCCACTGTGCAAAGCAACTTTTTTTCCTGCACAAGTCCTAACTAGGCAATTTCCTTAATCACAACTGTTTGCACTTTCCCAAAACTGCTAGGCAGCCCAATTCTATGACGGTAGAGAAAGAGTCAATCAGCAAGCAGGTAGACAGAATGTTCTCCTTAAGCTAGGAGAAGCAGGACTGCCTCACAATTTGCTAAGTATTCCTGAGAAAAGCCCAAAGAAGTGCAAACAGAAGCTTTCCTGGCAATGAAACCCTGCCTGTGGTGTTGGAGCAGAGTGTCAACTGTGCTTTCACAGTAGGTGACAGAAGCAAACATTAGGAGCTCAAAGAGCACAACACGCATAAGGTACAGACTAAAGCTTGCTGAATAGTAGCTTGAAGAACAAAGTAAAGCACCTGGGGAAGAGCCAAACATTTACCTAATGACAAAAATACTCCTCTCAGGGAACTCACACTGTATGCAAGAGCAGGCTCATACATGCATGAAATATCATGACACTTGACGCAGTAGCTCTCCAAATCTCCAAAACTGGTGGCCTCCAAGTGTGTTAGGCTACAACTCCCATCCCATCACTTCTAGCCAGAACGGACAATCTGACTGGGAATTAAGTAGGTTGTACTCCAACACATCTGGAGGCTGATAGCTTAAAGAAGGCTGAGACTTTTTTACCTCAGCAGGAGAAGCCAGGTTTTAATGCTAGAGCCAAGAAATGGCACATTAATCTAAAATATACATCGGAAGCATGTTTGGCAGCCTGGTGGCTTTTCCAAGATCTTCCAGTTATGCCACAAATGTTAGACAGATGTCTAAAGAAGCCAGCTCTGATGGTTGTTACCAGAATACATCTGCATACACACAAACACACACACCACAAGAAGACTATCCCTATTTACTTTCAGACTTCCTTACCTTCTGATCCCAGCGGCTTCATCACCTTCATCTTGTGGTGCCCGCTGCTTCAGCTGTTTCCGGATATCTTTCCAGCGCTCCTCCAGCTGCTGTCTGAATGGATCAAGTTCCAAACGGTCAAGCTGCAGAAGGAGGACAAATGATTCAAGTCATTTCACAGTTCAAGTCACTGACGATTCAAGTCACTGAGACTAAGGTTGGATCATCCTATGCTTGATACATCAGAGGCACCTCTCTAGTTGAGATTCTGGGAAAACTCTAGAGAAGAAAGTGTGCTTCATTCTGCTTTCTGCAGAACAGGAAGTTCTGTTCTGCACGTTGAATGCCTCTAAACGCCCCCCATCCAGCTCAACATAAAACACACAGCAACAACATGCTTGTTGCTGCACCAAAGAGTTGTGCCAGAGTGGGATCCCAAGAGGGCTGGATTTGCATCTGTGTTTATGGTTTATTGGTTTAAGAGCCAAAAGCCACATGGGACACTATGATATAGTTTGACACATAGTCTCCTGCTTCAAGCCAAGTGGGTAACAGATGTCTTCCATGGCTTGGCCTCCCAATTCTCCATGCTTCTGCTACTCTAGACTTTCTTTTAAAACATGGAAACATGCCAGGATTTGAGTGGCCTTAGAAGTTGGCAGCAGCCAGTGTTTAGAAAAGAAAGGACAATTGGTTAACATATAAGGACCTATTAGTGATGAAAGAAGGGAATCAAATGAAGAACTAATTCAGGAAAGTATTGAGATACTTTGGTTTCCTTACAGACAACTGACTGAACATTTGAAAATGGGTAAGAATTTATTTGGTTCTGAAATGTTAAAATCTGAGTTTGAAGAACAATTACGTACTGATGATGAACATTAGATTGCTGAAATGTGTAAGTTATTGTTGAAATTTGAAACAGAGGGTCTTTCCACACTATACTGTTATACTGCTATTATTCCACTTTCAACATCTTGTGGAATTCTGGGGTTTGTAGTTTAGGGAGGGGCATTTAGAATTCTCAGCCAGAGAGCTCTTTGGCCTCAGTAAACTGCAAACCCCATTATTCCACAGGATGTTGAAAGTGGAATAATAGCACTATAACAGTGTAAGGTGGAAAGGCCCAGAGGATCACTACATTAAAGACTATATGGTTAAACAAGCACAAAGTGCAGATCATCATATACAATGGGAGCAATGCAAAAAAAAAAAGATATAAAATTTACACTAAATTAGGATCATAGAGAGAACTTTCATAAAATGATGTATAGATGGTATTTAATGCCTGAAAAAATTGTCTAAAATGTGTAACGGTTCTTTGAATGTTTGTTGGAAATGTGAGCAGAAAGAGGGGACTCTTTTCACATGTGGTGGACATGTGAGAAAGCCAAAGAACTTTGGGTGATGATTCATAGATTGAAAGAAGATATTTTAAAGGTAAAAATTCAATTGAAAATCTGAAGTGACAGATAATCAGTTTGACTAAAAGCTCTGAAGGATCTTTCAAGTACATGATCACAGCTACCAGACAATGCTATACACAGAAATGGAAGGACATGACTATTCCAACCCAAGAAGAATGGCTGATGAATATGCCTGGTTTGGTGAAAATGGATAAACTAATATTTTAATTAAGGAAGGATTTTTATATAAGCTTAAGAAAGACGGGGACAAGTTGATTGTTTATCTAAGGGTTCTTTCGGGGAAAAGTCAACTTTTGGTTTTGAAGATTAGTAGAATATCAGTACTTAATTATTAGCAGAAGTTTGTTTTTTTTTAAAAAAAATGTACAGTATATAGTACAACAGTATAGTATGGTGTATAGTACAAACAAACTAGAAGAAGTGTATTTTGCATATTTTCATATAACCAGCAAGTTATGAGTTGGAACTCATCTTATTTCCCTGTTCAGTTATTTTAGCCTAGTTTAACTAGTTTTAGTTTGCAGTGTATTTTTTAGTTTGATTGTTGTTTGTGTCTGTATGCCCCTATGTGTTGTTTTATATATTCCCACCACCCAGCCAAAAAAGTTGACAGCGACCAGTGGGCCCTTGCCACCTGCCTAATGATACTTGGGCCAGCAGCAGCTGACATTCGGGGGCAGGGAGGCATTAGGGATGAGGCATGGGGATTAATGGTCAAAAGAATGAAAAACAAAATTTGGCAAAAGGAAGCAAGGACGTCTGCCATTTCTGGAACTCACATAAAACTTTTGTCGGTGTTGAAGTCAGTGCTGGGGAATGTACAGCCCTCCAGTTGTTACTGGACCACAATTCCCATCATCCTTCACTGTTGCCTACAACAGCTAAGGCCTTTGGAAGATGTAGTCGAACAACATCCAGAGGCCCACACATTTCCCCAGCCCAGTATTAAATGGTAACACAATTCAAATCCAGCACTGTATCAGAACAAGCCATGTTAGTCTGGATTGGTATACAAAGGGATACTGTAGAACTTTTCAGACTAACTGAGAGAAAGAAGTTTGTAGCATAAGCTTTTGAAGAAGTCTACTTCACCAGAGTCAGTTCTATGCATCTGATGAAGCAGACTCAGTCTATGAAAGCTTATGCTACAAACTTCTTTCAGTCTCACAGGTGCTATGATACTCCCTTACATACTGATCTTTGCACTGGTACACTGCATAAGCTCAGACACCCAGAGGGCTCCCCCTATTCTCTTGTGAGCAAGAACTATCAAAGCCAAAATGTCTTGCTTTTGTGGAGCAGCCTGAGGCCCAGAGAGACAGTACTCAAAGCCAGAAACGTCTTCTTCCATCCAACACTTGCTCACTTCTCAAGCTGACAGTTCCGCAACTTGATTTAGGACATTTCCAGAGTTCAAACATTAGTGGTGAATGTCAGAAGCACTGTGGCATGCTCAAAATAGCTATGATACAGGAATTTTAAATGAAAATCAACAGCAACAGATATAGCATAAAGAAAAATCAGAAAAATCAGCAAGTAATCATGATGTAAATTAATTGAAATCCAAGAAAATAATGCACTCTCCACTGAGTGCCTAAACGACAGAAAAGCACAGTTTGTCAAGGAGTTCTCCTTAGGGAGCATTTCATGAACAAAGGGTGCCACCACAGAAAGGAGAGTGCCCCTGCTCACCACCCCAACATGCTTTGCTTCTGAGAAGGCGAGGCAGGTAGAGAAGGGCCTCAGATGATAATTAAAATAAACAGACCAGTTCATAAATGAGGAGATGGTCTTTCAGACATCCCGATTCCAGGGTGTTCGAACTTTACAGGACACAACCAGCATTTGGACTGTGCCTAGAAACAAACTGCAAACTAATATGCTCAGTGTTCTTCAGGCTCCCCACTACTGTGCTAGCAAATCTGGTTGGCAGGGACTCAACAGCCATGCAGGTGCGTTTTCACAAGGTACCTGGCAATCTACGCCATGGAAGCCCTAGCATGGTGAGCTCTTTCCCGTCAGTTACTTCAGATGCCCTTCACAGCCAGGCTTTGAATGGCCAGCAAGCCCTTGAGTCCTGCTTACCTTGGAATCCATTTCAATCAAAAGTTTATCCAGCATTTTCTGCCAATCTTGCTCTTGCCCAGCCATTTTGTTGAGCAACTCCTGCATCATCTTATGTAGCTGTTCTGTGGTGGCATCGAACTGGGTGCGGCTGACCTTCGCAGCAAGGGCAGTCTTGTCTGCTTTCTAAAAGGAGGAGGAAGGATAGGGACAGCTCTTGGGTCTGGTCTGTATCACCATTCCCCATCATAGTCACAAAATATGAATTTCCAAGGTGTATCTCCCTTCTCCTGGTTCTAGCACTAAAGGATGGCAAGTATCAGAATCTCTGTCTGAAAACCATGGAAGAGAAAAGAATCATAGAATCACAGAAATGTAGAGTTGCAAGAGACCACACGGGCCATCCAGTCCAACCCCCTGCCATGCAGGAACACCCTCAAAGCACTCCCGACAGATGGCCATCCAGTCTCTGCTTAAAAACCTCCAAAGAAGGAGACTCCACCACACTCCGAGGCAGCATATGCCACTGCCGGACAGCCCTGACCGTCAGGAAGTTCTTCCTGAGGTTCAGGTGGAATCTCCTTTCCTGCAGCTTGAATCCATTGTTCCTTGTTCTGGTCTCTGGAGCAGCAGAAAACAAGCCCTCTCCTTCCTCTACATGGCATCCCTTCAAATATTTAAACATGGCTATCATGTCCCCTCTTAACCTTCTCTTCTGCAGACTAAACATACCCAGCGCTCTAAGTCTATCCTCATAGGGCATGGCTTCCAGGCCTCTCACCATTTTGGTCGCCCTCCTCTGGACCTGCTCCAGCCTGACCATGTCCTTCTTGAATTGGGGTGCCCAGAACTGGACACAGTATTCAAGATGAGGTCTAACCAAAGCAGAGTAGAGTGGTACCAGTACCTCCCTCGATCTAGACACCATACTCCTATTGATGCAGCCGAGAATTGCATTGGCTTTCTTGGCTGCCGCATCACACTGCTGACTCATGTTCAGCTTGTGGTCTATTAAAACTCCAAGATCCCTTTCACACGTACTGCTATCCAGCCACGTGTCCCCCATCCTATATTTCTGCATTCCATTTTTTCTACCTAAGTGCAGGACCTTACACTTCTCTCTGTTGAATTTCATTTTGTTCGCTTTGGTCCAGCTCTCCAACCTATCCAGGTCATTTTGAATTTTGATCCTGTCCTCTGGTGTATTAGCAACCCCTCCCAATTTGGTGTCATCTGCAAATTTGATGAGCATGCCCTCTATTCCTTCATCTAAGTCGTTGATGAAGATATGGAACAGCACTGGGCCCAGGACAGAACCCTGTGGCACCCCACTAGTCACTTCTCTCCAGGATGAAAAGCAGCCATTGGTGAGCACCCTTTGGGTTAGGTCGGTCAACCAATTACAAATCCAACTAACAGTAGCCCTCTCCAGCCCGCATTTTACTAGCCTCTTTGCAAGAATGTCATGTGGAACTTTGTCAAAGGCCTTACTGAAATCGAGAAATGCTACATCCACAGCATTCCCTTCATCTATCAAGCTAGTAACTCTATCATAAAAAGAGATAAGATTAGTCTGGCATGACTTATTTTTGAGAAATCCATGTTGACTTCTCGTGATTACCGCGTTGCTTTCTAAGCGATTAGAAACTGACTGCTTAATGATCTGCTCCAGAATCTTTCCGGGTACTGATGTCAGGCTGACTGGGCGATAATTATTTGGGTCCTCTTTTTTTCCCTTCTTGAAGATGGGGACAACATTTGCCTTCTTACAGTCTGCTGGAACTTCTCCTGTCCTCCAAGATTTCTCAAAGATTATAGCAAGCGGTTCCGAAATGACCTCTGCCAGTTCTTTTAATATCCTAGGATGCAATTCATCTGGCCCTGGAGACTTGAATTCATCCAGTGTGGCCAGGTATTCCTGTATCACCTCTCTACCTATTATGTGCCTCATTTCCCCTGCTTCCTCCCCTGCTCCCCAACCGCCAGATTGAGTGCTTGTATCCTTCTGGGAAAAAACTGAGGCAAAGAAGGTGTTAAGTAGTCAGAAGCCAGCTCTGCCCTGCAGGATCCAGGAAGGTGTCTCCTAAGGATGTATATCTTCACTTATTTCACTCTTACTTACAGGAAGAAATCATTTCAGCAGTTTTCTTACCACTGTGCAAGGATATTTTATTTTATTTATATTCCACCTTTTTCTCAGCACAGGATTCAGTTTTTGACCACTTATCTACATTTCAAAAGTTCATTAGGGAAAATGTCTTTGTCCCCAAATATGCATGTGTGTGGGAAATTCCTGTACAGAAGCAATATTTTGTGCAGGGAACAAACAAGTTTTACACACTCAGTTGCACAGGGATGGAGCGGGGGGAGGGCGGTTCACCCTAGGCCGCAATCTTTTGGGGACGTCCCAGCCCTGGCCACGCCCCCATGTGCTCTGGCCATGCCCCCGCACACTGCAGCCATGCCCCACACACAGTGGCCACGCCCCTCACACTGTAGCCATGGCCCCTCCTGCACCCCTCCCCACACTGCAACCTCCACCACTGTACACACTACAATTTTCTGTTCAGAAAAAAAGTGTGTGCAAAAAATGAATTTTCCCAAAAGAAGTCCCAAATTGCAAAGATGCTTGTGGCTGTGTTTTCCTTCCCCTCAGTGTCTCAAGTGTTAACGTGCCCTTTTTTCATCAGGGATTGTAGTTTTGGTGAAGCATGTGGAATCCCTTGCTAAAGACTCTAGTGTACTCTCCTGAACTACAGCAGAAGATTCTAAGAACCTCACTGAGCTATAAATCCCAGGACTCCATAGGATAAAGCCATGATTCAACTGTGTCATATAGATCAGGACTATTCAGTTGCCTGTGGATCACAGCCAGGCTTTGAGCTATTAGCTGCTGGTCCCTGAAGAGTTTCCAACGGGCACAGATATGATTCCAGTCCCCAGCACATTGGGGGGGGGGGGAGCCCTGCTTCTTCTCCTGCCATCAGAGCTTAAGAAGAACTTGTGCAGATGCACTTCATGTCTCTGTTGGCTTCACGTTTTCAGCCTCTGAAAAAACCACTTACACAGTCACATCTGACCATATCCTGACACGTATGAAATAATCTACAGTATGTCATTCAAGTCCAACTCCTCACCACATCGATTTCCATCACTAGGCGATCTTTGTCTGCTTTTTCCTTCTCCAGCCTGTCCAGGGACTTGAACAACATCTTAAAAAGTACAGAATGCAAAAAAAGATCAGACAAGGCTACTTAAAACATTGGTTCAGATTCTCGTAGCATCCACCACCTCTCTTCCTCTGCCGCCACCACCTCCTTCTCCTCCCTCTCAAATTTTCCTCCCAAACAAGCAAAGGCACGTGCTCCCCAACAATCTCACCAGCATCATATACTGCCAAGTACACCCCTCTTCCAGACTAGGCCATCCTGTACTATTCATTCACCTTTATTAGTACTAACAGACTGTAAGCTAGTATATATATTTAGTGAATAGTTCATTTATTAAATAAAGACCCTCTGCACAGGCTGAGCCAACTGCAACACTATTACATGAATTTTACAGGGGGTAGCTGTGTTAGTGTGTTGTAGAAAAACTAACAGAACCTTGTAGCAAATTAAAGGCTAACAAACTTTATTGGACTTAAGCTTTTATGGACTTGGGCCCAAACACACCTGATGAAGTAAACTGGAGTCTCTGTAAGCATATGTCCAATAAAATGGGTTTTTAAGGTGCTACTCATAGTATTTCTGCACTACGACTCTCAATAGTCAATGTAGCAAGATAATCACTTTTCTCTACTCTGGGTTAAGTAGGTATGAAACTGGTAAGTATTGATTTGTACATCTGTTGATACTACATCTTTCATAATTGTGTACAAGTGGGATTACATGCCAGCTTCTCCTGGTGAGATTATCTTCTCCATACAGTTCTCAAAGGAACAGTTCTTTTTTGCAGCTGACTGCGCTAGGCATGTGCAAATGTGTCTGAGGCTTTACTGCCATCAAGTGTTAATATTGATTGTTTTTATATTGATTGACTTAACTTTTGAGGAGTCAAAGGAAGGAAGAAAGAAGGCTAATTGCTAAGCTACTGTATGCCAGAGCACTTGGCAACCCTAACTGGCTAATTTTAGTCATGATTAAGTAGAAATCTTGTTCATGGTGTCTATAAGAAAAATAATGTCATTTTTCCAAAGTTGCAAACTAGCCATGCTGTTTCACATCTGAATAGTACATCTCTTTTTGAGTTTTATACCTACGTTGTCCTGTCCATTAGCCATTTGATGGCTTATTCTAAAGCTTCTTCACCCACAAGGAGTGAGCCCTGGAAAAGGATAAATGTCTCTCCTACCCCCAACACTATTCTCTAGTGAACAGATCAGCTGGCAAGGCTGAGCTTGGAAAATTAATTTTATAAGGTAATCCATTGCCACCACTCATTGTAATATCCGGGAATGATCTGTCACTGTTACTTATTGTTTGAACAGTATCTCATAACTGCAATTCTTCTGCTCATTATTTTCCTGTTACTTTTTAGCAGTTCAATTTGGAACACTCCAGGTGGCATCCAGCAGTGTCCACCTTCCTTGGGCCCCACCACCCACTAACATTGCCCCAAGGTCACCTACACTGATCTCCTTTTGCTTTTGGCGATGGTCTTCTATGAGGTTTCCTGTAGTGGTATTAAGCTTCTCACAGTCTTCCTGAACCTGCAGGATGGTGCTTTGGATCTGGCTGAGCATCTCCTCATCCTGATCGTGAAGACAATAGGTTAATGAAAGCCAGTACTGAAATAGCAGAGGTCCTATCAAGCCCCAAGCCTGCTCCTATTATAGAATGAAGGAAGAGACACCAATGCTTTCATAACAAACCAGAACACTGCCCTCAAAACAAATCAGCAAAAGACATGTTAGTATACAACAGCCATCAACTTCAGTGAGAAACTTGGGGTGAATTTGCATCCTGGGAGACCATATGGGCCAGACCAGTCAGAAAGCTGGGAATAATGGGACTTGCAATTCAACACATCTGGAGAGTGCTGGGTTGGGGGGGCTTGGTCTAAACTATATAACAATAGCCCTGTTCTTCATAACAAAGGCCCTTAAACATTATCCTGACCTCATGGAGCTGTGGGTTTTGTTTTGTTAGTGAATTTGAAAGAATAAGTCATACAGGTGGGGATTAACTTCATAAATCTTTCCTATGGGATTGATATATATCCCTTCTGGTAGAATTGTTTCTGTGTGCCTTTGTTTCCAACTTATGGAGACCCTATCACAGGGTTTTCTTGGCAAGATTTGTTCCGAGGGAGCTAGCTTTTGTTTTCCTCTGCAGCTGGGACAGTGTGACTTGCCCACGGTCCCCAAAGCGTTTCCATGACCAAGAGGGGATTTGAAATCTATCTAGAGTTGTAGTCCAGTGTTCAAACCACTACACCCATTGGCTCTCTCTGGTAGAATACTGAGGCATCTATTCAGCTCCCTTCCACAAAGGTGAAACTCAGATCTCAACAACATGGAATTCAGCAACATTTCAGGGGTACAGCATGAAGCTGATCAAACTTACTCAAATAACAATATACTTCTATCTCTATTGCTTTGTACCTGTCATTTACTTTGTTTAGAGGCTGTTTTCTGGCTGATACCTCCATTCTGGTGTTTTTCCTTTCATGTTGGTGAAATCTAATTTTTACTGATGTGCAATCAGAGCCACAGCATTAAGAAGTGTCCACATTATGTACATTTTTCTACAGTTTGCAAGTGGGAGCAAACATCTATGAATTCTGTCTTTACGTGTCCCTTCTCTCTAAGTAGAATTGTGGCTGTGTGCCTTCAAATGGTTTCTGACTTCCAGTGACCCTAAGGCGACCCCATCACAGGGTTTTCTGGGGCTGACAGTGTGTGATGCACCCAAGGTCACCCAGTGGGTTTCCACAGCTGAGCAGGAGAACTGAACACTGGTCTCCAGGGTCATAATCAAACCACTCAAACCACTGCACCTTGCTACATCTCCTAAGTGGAATGCATGGGCAATATAGTGGCACGTAGGGACAAAAAAAGAAACACTGCAACATCCCTAACACTTGGACATGGGAAATACTTAAGTGGAATACATAGATATTTTCCATGTCCAAGTGTCGTGGATGTTGCAGTGTTTCTTTTCTGTCCCTAGGTGCCACTACAAGATACCATTTCAACATGCAAAGAGACAGGGAAACACTGGAACTTTCTTACAAGAACAGCAAAGAGCAAAAACTTGTCACAAAAAGCTACAGTTATCATTTTTACCTATGACTATTTATCTCTCCTGTTCTTGGAACAGTATGGATTTACTTTAGTACAATCAAACAAGAATATAGAATAGTCTTTCCCAATCTAGCATCCTGCTGATGTTTTGAATAACTACTCCCACAAACCTGCAGAAAGCATGGCAGGGTGGGGGATTATTGCAATTGTACTTCAACATTCCTAGAAGGCACTAGTTTGTGGAAAGCTGCAACAGGAAAAAAAACTGATAGTCTGACCACAGGATTCAGATACTGTGTCTTCTCAGGAAGCAACTAGAAGCAAATATCAAGAAAGTACACAAAAGCTTAACTGCTCAGAAGGTCATTTTCATCTTCCAAAGGGCTCTTCCCACCTACTCCCAAAAGAAATCAATCCATTGCCACAATTCCTTCATCTATTTTAAACCAAAGATAAACCAGCAAGTCAAGACAAGTAAATGAACAAAAGCACAACCAGGGACTGAAGGCAAAGATTCCGAATTCTGTCCTTCTTCTCTAGGTAGATTTAGCTTCTAAGGTTCAGCTTTTTTAGATATGGTTGCATCAATTCAGTGCAATTAAAAGATCTGAGCCGTAACCTTGCAGACCACTTGATTGCTAAAAATCTTACTGGAGCAGTATAAATATGGGAAATCAGATAGAAGGGGTCTGGCTAAGAACAAGAGACTGAGAAAAGCAAAGCAGAATTGGCGGCTAAGGGCTTCTGATTAAGCTGAGATGACTCAATGTTCTTTAAAAGCCTGGAAAGCTTTCTTCCAAGCCCATCTCCAAGGGGCTAAAGTAGGGCTGGGTTGTATGTTTGGCCCCCAGGTTTGGAGGCAGGGGAAGTCTGGAGGCTGGATTTGAAGGATGAATGCTCAGGGAGAGGGTGGACGGTATTTACTGTGGTTTTCAAGGCGGTCAGAGGTCTTTCCATCACATGTTGCTTAAAAAGCTTTAAAAAAAGCTTAAAAGGCACACTTAAACTGCATACTCCATGAACCTACAGGAAGAAACATCTTTCATTCCACACAAACCTTCTGGCAACAAAGGTATATCATCACTGAGCACTTGTCCCATGGCTGTTGGGGACCCCATTAGAAAGCACAAGCCTTCTGAAGTGCTCAAAAGAGAAAAGAGCCACAGATACACAACAGAAAGTACTGCTCCCCCTTCTGTCAAAAGTAAGATGACTATATGCCCACTCCCATGAAGATCTCAAAATTTTATTGGGATGTAAGACACAAAATAGAGACGGCGAAGACCTTCACGTAGCATCAGGAAGCATCCGAAATGGTAGAACATGTGGTTTCCATGTCAGAAGTTACAGGTTCAATCCCCACCATGTCCAAATTGGATGGGAAAGCCTTCTGAAACCCTGGAGAGCTAGCGCCATTCAGTACAGGCAATAAAGAGCTAAATTGTTCTGCATTAGTCCCAAAGGAGCCATCTTCAAGCTTCTCTCATATATCAGGCCTCACTCCCCACCACATCTTTCTGCCCCCTTCTGCCCACTACATCCAATATGCTCACATATATCTTGTAAACTTTTTGAGGCCAACCACCAGACATTGCTGGCACGGTCCTTACCTGTCGGTGTTTAGGTTTCCTGGCCAGTTTGCCTTCTGCCTGCCGCAACATGAAGTTGTTGATGGAGTCCTGCAGCTGCTCGTAGCGCTTGAACAGCTGGCTAACCTTCTCACTGACGTCTAAGCTGCAAGCAGCACATGTGCCCTGCTGGACTTGAGCGGCCAGCCCAGGCTCCGGGGTGGGTGGCATGCTCATGGACAGCAACGTGGACGAAGAATTCATCATGTTCTCTATGACAGATCTAAGCTTGTCTAACTGTGTGCAGCAAGCAAGGGAGAGAAGGAGGAGTTTGGCTTTAGAAGGAGCAGCTGGGGCAGCCAAATGCTCTCTTATTTATAAAGAACCTGGAAACAGAACTTAGGGGGAAAAGTTTTTTTAAGACAACAACTTCCCAAATCCCTCAGCCAGTATGTGCATTGGCAAGAGGATCTGCAAAGCTGTAGTTCAAAAAAGGAATTTTTTAAAGGTCCGAAGTGGCAGCAGTAGGATCATTCTGCTCTGACTCATGAGATTATATACCTGTCTCCTTGCCTGAAATGCAGATAATCTCAGTATGTACAGCTAGAGTAGCATTGCATGTAATGCTGAGAATCTCAGTTGTTTCTTCTCATGTAAATTCAATTGCTAGTCTTAGCTAGAAAAGACCCACTGGATCAACTGCTGAATGGTAAATCGAAGATTATATAAATCCCATTGATCCAGTGGTTCTCCTCTATTTAAATATTTGAAGGGATGCCATGTAGAGGAGGGAGAGGGCTTGTTTTCTCCCGCTCCAGAGACCAGGACAAGGAGCAATGGATTCAAGCCGCAGGAAAGAAGATTCCACCTGAACCTCAGGAAGAACTTCCTGACAGTGGAATATGCTGCCTTGGAGTGTAGTGGAGTCTCCTTCCTTGGAGGTTTTTAAGCAGAGGCTGGATGGCCATCTGTAGGGAGTGCTTTGAGGGTATCCCTGCATGGTAGGGGGTTGGACTGGATGGCCTGTGTGGTCTCTTCCAACTCTACATTTCTATGATTCTATGATACTAGCATGTAGATTTAGGTCAATTTCTAGGAAACACAACTACACTGAAAAGCTTTTAGAAAGCAGTACCTAGTAAAATCTCAGAGCTAAAGTAGATGTGAAGTGTCTCATCCCATCTGTCACTAAAGCTGCTATTAGTTACAGAAGGAAAGTTCCATTAATGTCATTGGGACATTTCTCCCCGCACCCTTCTGGCTCCTAGGGCCAACAGCAACTTCAGGAGGGTGTTTTGTGTCAGGAATGCAAAAAGGAAGGAAAGAATTAATCTACCCCTCACTGTGAACCAATGTTCTGATGAAAATCATCCTTCCCTGCAGCTGCTATTAACAGCAAAAGAAAACACCCAACAGTGCAACTTCAAGTGACACATTTAGTGTCATATCAAGTTTAGCCCTCAATCCTGAGGAAGCCTGAATGGAACACTTAGTGGTGACAGCAGGCCTACTAGCCCTATCATTAGATAAAGTGAGGTAATTACCTCTGGCAGTTGACTTAGGGTGTGACAAAAAGGCAGCCCATATAACTTCACTTGGCTCATTTTTTCAGATTGTATTACTGTCTCCTTTTTATTATTATTATTTTGAATAAAAAGAGATGAACAAAGAAAAACAGTAACAGAAAATAACACTACCAAAAACATAAGCTACAAAACTAAATCAAACTAGTTTTTTATTGCTGTTTTTCAACAGAATAGTTACTCTAATTTTACTGCCACAATCACTAACACCAAGCCATCCTGGAAACATTACAGGGCTCGCTCCACATTCGTGAGTTTGACCTTCATGAATTTGATTATTCATGAGGTGCAAGTGTGCCTCCCCCACATTCCCCTCTTCCCATCTCCTTGCATTTTGCTTGGGAGTACATGCCTTCCTTCTCTGGGAGGGGGGAGCACTGCCCATTGAGAAGGCTGGCATGTGCGTGCCTCCCCCCCATTCCCTTGTCTTTTGCCTAGGCATAGAGAACATGTGCTGGGGCAAAAGGCAAGGGAATGGAGGAGGAAGGCATGCACTCCTACCCTCCATTCCCTTGCCTTTTGCCCAGGTATGGAGAAGGAAGCCAAGCATGCCAGGGCAAAAGGCAAGGGAATGGGAGGGAGAACACAGGAAGTAGTTCTTTGCTGTTTTTTCACTTTCCCTTGTGAAAGTGGAAGGGCTGCTGTATTTTGTTTTTAATTTTCAAATGAAGGGCTGAGTATTAAATATAACAAATCAAGAGTGAGCAATGTGTGGTCCCCCACCTCTTGTTGTACTTGAACTCTAATCATCCTTTGCCATTAGCTATGTTGGCCAGGACAGATGGGAGCTGAATTCTAACAACTTCTGAAGAGCCACAGGTTGCCCATCCCTGTGTTAAATCAATATACAGAGAAAGCAACAGTGTTCTCTGTTACATAAATCACTGTAAAAATGTGAGATAGACACAGATTTAAAGAATCCCATTTTCCTTGGAAAATCTGCTTTTGAGGCACTATATACTGTTGACCTAGTGGGGAACCAATGTCACAATAACCTCCCCCTTTATCTAGAAATCCCACATTGGGCCTGAACATACATTATGTGTAAGGGGAGGGCACACTGCAACTACATAATGGCCTCTAATGCTGATTGGCCAAATGACGTGTGCCTGCCATATGTCATGAATAGTGGAGCATTTGGGTAGACTGGGTGGGATTTGGGTGGGACTTTTAGGAACCTCCCCTAGAAATCCACACAGTATGGCACGTAGAGAGCAGCCTAGCAAGGCCGCTGGCTAACCAGTGTATTTGCTAATCAGCCAGAAACCAATAGCAACCATGATTTTAAAAGGCACCTTGTCCCTTTCAGAGAACAGGTCTGATATCTAGAGAGTGAAGCTTTTTATGAAATGCAGCTAAAGACTAACACCATTTTCTGGTCATAGATCAAATGTCCATTAAACTGCTAAAGGGAGAACTTACGGGGGGGCAGGGGACAGGTAACTCAAAATCTGATAACCCTAGAGCAAGGATGGGATCTATATGGACTGCAACTGCCATCAGGCCATGCCAGCATTGCAAATAGTGAGGAATGCTGGGAGCTGCAGTTCAACAATATCCTGATTCCCAGCCCTGCTCTAGAGGCAATGGCTCTGCAAAACTATAGGGAAAGACTGCAGCAAGACCTTGCCCTTGCTAAGCAGAGGCAGTCAGAGTTTGTCTATCCCCTACTTAGACTCAATGAGGAGAGAGCAACTCTTCTTTTAAAAACAAGCAACTTCCCGTGGACAAAATATTGGTACCCCAGCAGCCTTTTGGAAGAGGTTGCCCTGATGCCAGCCCAGAGAGGAAATAAAAGGGGGGAGGGCATGCTATGCCACCTACCATATCTGCTTGTAGAAATGAACTCCCCCTTCTCACTTCTGAGACACACTAACACTATTCCTAAGGCAGATGGACCTCCTGCTCCTAACACATCACCATCTCTGTAGGGCACACTGGTTTGCAAGGACAGCACAATTACAGACTCCTGATTTGGTGATTCAGAAGCTGGATTTGAGCCAGCAGCCAGAGACAATTTTAGGAGCCCACCTGCAAGTCACAGGGTAAGCTGGGGAAGTGGGTCTGGCAACTTGAACACTGGGAGAGGAGTGTTATTCCACCTCACAGGGATTTTAATAGGGTGCTATGTTGCTTTTAAAATGCTGTTTCTTATTTCTAATTGCATGCTTTAAATTGTTTTTACATGTTACAGCCAGTTTAATTGCATACTAGTGCTAACTTTATGTACGTATGTTTTATCTATATTCTATCTGCTTTCATTTAATGATGCTGTATTTGTATTTTAAATGGTTTTATGTAATTTTAGTGTATTTTAACTTATGATGTATTTTTAATTGCATTTTAAGCCATGCTATACCCCACTTCAAGCCTTGGGAAGAGGTGGGTAACAAATAAAAAATTATTATTGTTGTTATTCATTTGTAAGCCAACTTGAGCCCTAGTTTTTGAGGAAAGTGAGATACAAATAAAGATGGTGATGGTGGTGATTTTTTAAAAAAACCCTGGCTAACTGCAAAGTTGATATCAAGTTAAGGAAGTTGAGGAAGAACTCAAAGAACTCATCCTGACAAGTCTCTGCAACTACCAGGTAGACTTGCCTCATGCCAGATTTTGCCTGGGACAGTTTAGACTTGTACCATTCGTCTCCTTGTCCGAACGACACTTCCACGCTCCCCTCCCCCTGCCATGGGCAAAGATTCCAAAAAGATCTGGAACTCTGATGCCCAAAAAGTCCTTCCCAGCCAAGGGAAACCACATTACCATTTCTTAGCCTGATTTCACTTGCTGACCTGCTCCTGGAGGTAAAGGGCAGTGTCGGTCACTGACTGCTCCAGCGTGGCCTTCCCTGCTTCCTGCTTGCTTCTCAACTCTTTGAGCTCTTTCTCTATGTCCTGCACTGTTGCTCTGTGCCACAAAGCCAACAACAGAGAGGGGTCATGCATTGCCAAGTAGGAAAACAAAAGTAATTCTGCGGTGTGTTTATACACATGTATGCGTGCTCATTGTCTGCTACAGAAAATGATCACACATCCACGCATACCTCAGATGCAGTTCTGAGGGAAACTAATATAGTTTACAGAAACCCTGGCCCACCAAGTGCCAGAATCAAGCTTCTTGACCCAGCTTCCTAGGGATCTCCTGTATTAGGAAGAGGTTTGCTTAGCTTAGTTTATTGAGCAATACATGGCAATGCAAAATTCCCCAAAGCTATATGAACTCACTCCAGCAATTCACATTCTATTTTCTCCAGAACTTACAACACCATTTGAGGAAGACAGAATACCTGTAAGATTCTATGCTGTCATGGATAACAAATTTGCATGTTAAACACAAAAATCTGAAAAGGGCTCTGTAACCATGTTTGGCAATTATAGTGCTCCCATGATTAGAAACCACATTTAAGCCCGAACATGGTTATAATATTTCTACGAATGAGAACATAATCTTAACAGGGTTCTTGATCATAGGAATCTAGAACTGCATTCAACTAAATGCAGCTACTTTTGCAGTCAATGCATGAACGTCTAACTTAGTTCTGGGTGCTCAGGAACAGCCAGGTCTTAACATCTACAGGCGCATTCCTGTCCCTAGTTTTAGCCCCACATGTGTTCAGCTAAGAACCCGGATAGACCTCAGGTCACTACTCTTTTCAGCTACATGGTACTCAAATGTTCCTCTGCTCCTTCATTTGTTTATTAAAACAGACACTTCACCTTGCATTTCAGGGAAGGCAGAGGTCTTGCCACATTTGCCTGAGCCCCTCAGACGGCATCCACAAATCTTCCCATACCATGTACTCAGGGACTCAGCATAGGAAGGATGTGTACCTACAAAATTAGCACCCCTAAGCCCCTCTGGACTTTCTTTCACTAGAAAAGGTGCTTCGCTACTCATTTCAGTCAGGCTCTCAGAATCGGCCTCAGGCTCCTGTCTTAATCTACTGCCTAGGCCTCCCTCTCCATGCAGACATTTTCTTCTCAGCTGGAAACCCTTATAACAGGGAAGGGAAACTTCTTACTCATGGGATAAATGTGTGTGGTAGGGCTTCCCAACTGAGCTTGCAGTACTCTCCCAGGTCATACCTTCAACCAGCCACCCCTGCCATGAACTTCACATCCAAGTTGGTGTACTAGAGGGAGTTTTATACCCTCCTGCACAGCATACAATCATGTCAGTGAAAACCAGGCTGTTTCCTTCCCTCAGGTGAATGACTGGTGCAGGTCGCAGTGAGTTCTAACGCCTGTTGCTGGCAAGAGGCCTACAAGAAGTTTACCGGGTGACTATCCGATCCTTGGGTCAAAGAAGGTATTACAGTCTTCCCTTCACATTTGCAGGTTCAATCTTCACAAATTTGCTTATTCATGAGGTGCATAAGTGCCCCCTCCCCTCCTTCTATTTCCTTGCATTTTGCCATGCATAGAGAAGGAAGGCAACCACCTGACAAAAGGCAAGGAAATGGGGAGGGAAGGCCCACACAAGCCTTCCTTCTCCCCTCTGGAGCTCCCCGCTCCCATTCCCTTGCCTCTGGCCCTGGCGCTGCGGACTAACGCCAAGGCAAAAGGCAAGGTAGTGAGGGGGAAGGCCCACACAAGCCTCCCTTCTCCCCGCCAGAGCTCCCTCTCCCAATCCCTTCTCCCTGGCCCCAGCATGCAAAAGGCAAGGGACTGGGAGGGAGGGGCCCCAGGAGGGAATGGGAGGGGGATCACGGAGGGGAGTTATTTGTGGTTTTCCCACTTTCACGAGGGTTCTGCACCCCGAACCCTCACAAAAGTAGAGGAGCCGCTATATTGTTTAACAGTCTGTACTCTCTCAGTCCTGTGACTGTTCTTTCAAACATATTTACACACACTCAAATTATATTTATCTTGTACCACTCTGAGAATAGTTACACTGAAGGACTGCATAAAAAACTTTAAATGCTTTTAAAACATGAATCCATAAATTGTGCCCCAACTACAACACAGCTACAGAAAAACTGCCTAAGCAAAATTGAAGGCTGCCTCAAGATGAGTCTTGCCATTTTTGATTTCTAAGGCCCTCACGCACTGTACAATTATAGCACTATGACTCCATTTTAACTTCGATGGTAACATCTTATGGTATCCTGGGATTGGCAGTTTACACTGGGGCATTTAAAATTGTCAGCCAGAGCACTCCTCAGGTCCCTCTGACCAAATTATAGGCTCCAGGCTTCCACAGGAGACAGCCACAGCAGTTAGAGCCATAGCACTATAATTTGGTATTGTGAGGGCCCAGGTTTACTGTTTCTGAAAGAGCAACACTAATTTGGTCTTTTCTGACTACCCCTTCAGAAAATGCCATCAGTGTTTAAAACAAAATATCAGTACTTGCTAACTAGTGGATGCATTTGAAATCTCTCATGTGTAGTTATTTAAATTGCTGGAGGGTATTCTGTTTTCTTCATTTAAAAAAATTAAAAACAATGATATGCCAAGAATACGAATGATTGACAAAACATTATTTTGAGGGGGGTTTTTCTGCTGAAAAGCTTATAGAGATTCAAATCAGCTGTAATGCTTCTCTCAAAATATCTTTTGGTGGAAGCTTACAGAACAGCAATGGAGAAAGATTCATCTGCTTCTTTGGTACTTTGCACTGATAAATAGGTAAGGCCAGAAGTTACAAACTTACTTAAATAACTGAACTAGTTACAAGTACTGGCAGGCCCCATTCATTACTGCTACAGTTATATTTTTTAAAAAGCAACGTTTGACTTCCCAGTTTCCTGAAAATAACTAATATGGATACATATTGATTACTTTAAAACACTTGAATGCTACAATCTGCTGGCCTATGGTACAAAACCCACTGTGACCATCATCCTCACGGCCACCTCAATGGGCACAAGGCAGCAGCACTCAGCACAGCATGAGCCAGAACTTGAACCAGGAAATGTGCCTCCTCTACCATTTAGTGAGGTCAAACCCCTGCAGTAATAACTAAACATTTTAGTTACACAGCAAATGGAGAGACATTATACTTCACCAAGTTATAATTGTAGTGTGGCACAGCTATTGTGTGTATTATTTTCAAAAGGAATTAATTACAAGTAACTAGTTCAGCTAAGGTTTACAATTTCTTATTGCAACCTTTTCTACTCAGGATCATGGCTTTCCATCATACAATAAGCATTAGAAACTAAAAATAAAAGTGTATGCAGTGTTGGTTTTGATGGGGCCTGCCACCACAAATCTATGTATTAATCAATCAAATTTAAACGTATGTGGGATTTGCCCAGTAGTGGCTTTCTACAGTCTGGTAGCTTAGCTTTGTTTTGTTTACCTGAGATAACCTATCTGCATGTTGATCTGACCAGCTCCCTCCACCTTCTCCACTGTCTCTGGTGCTGTTAGTTCTCCTTCAAGTACGCTTTGGATCTTCCTTAGCTAGAATCATATTTAGGGGAAAGAAAACTAAAAATTCATGATTGCTTTTTGGTGAAAGAACTCAAACTTTCCAACATAAAATTCCTGGGAAGAAGAGAGGCCTGTCTCTACTTGCTACAAATAGTGGCTACTTCGTTGGGAGTAGTATAGCCTGAGCAGCACAGGCATATCCAGTTAACAAAGCCTCTGACAAAGAAACTCCTTTATAGAAAGTCTTTTTATGCCTGCCCACACGCCTTTCTCCCCCTGTCCTCTGTCTAGCTGGAAGATTTTTAGCACCATCAGTAGGATGGTTATGGAGGGCTAGAGAAACATAATGTTTCAATGCTGAGTTGAAGCAGCGTGTGCCCAAGAAAGGTAAGAAAGCTTGAGCTAGGAAAGAACATAATCCTACTCAGGCTGATCCTACTGCAGCTGTATGCGCTACCTACAATAACAATGTAACAGCATGCCTGCAAAATCCCTTTCTCAGAACATGCAAACAGCAAAACAGAAAGAAGTCTGCCTCACCAGCTATCTCAACATGTTAAAAAAAAACACACACAAACTGATCTATAAGTTTGACCTCCAAAGTATAAATTGTAAAAAAAAGTGGAAGCTGGTAAAGGAAATAGTCACCCCTGGATGCATTTTGAAAGAAGCTTTCAGGAAGGTTCAAATATTTTTGTTTACTCATGCAAGCCTTATCTGACCTGGTTTCACATGTCCATTTTACTAGTTTTAAATAAAAAAGTTGCTGAAACATGTTAAAAAAACTCTTCTTTTTTGTCTGTGGCAAGGAACTTATTTCTATTCTGCCTATGTTATTTTTCCCTTTGGTACCAAATTTTCTGTTAAACAAGCAATGGCCAGGGACACTTCTACTTCACTAGCTGAGGCATATCTGTACAGTACTTCCATTTATATCAATCCAGAGCTTGGTTCCTGGGTGAAGACGAGGAACCTGCACTCCTCAGAATGTGGCTGCATTTCATCAGTCCCTCAAAACAGTCAGTTCCTAGCCATTTACCCAACATTTTGCTGTTCCAGTCCCCCTCACCATTCCCAGACCCACACTCTGGATTTAAATCAAATCAAGCTGTGAATTCATAGCAGTGCAAATCAGATGGACCGTTATAGGAATAAGTATGTGGTAAACTTGATGACTGTCTTGCCATAACCTTCTCTGATCATAAAAGGAACGGAAGGAATACATTGGGAGGAAAGATGGAGAAATAGGAGATGTGGTAAAAGAAAAAGGTGGAAGGAGAAGACCAAGATTTGTTCGCACTTTGCTCGAGAGAGCCTTTTGGATGGAATGGCTTGGGCAGAAAGGGAATGAATGTAAAAAATAAATACAGAAACCACTGAAAAATGCTGTAGCAAATCATACAAACATTGTCCAATCAGAAATGACAAAAATTTAGCCAAAAGAAATGTAAGAATGGTTTCCACATGGTGTTCCTGAGGCTCAGCAAATGCCGTTTTAAGAAATGTTGACCGTAACCACTTGTACAGCAAATCAGCGAGCATCCTCCCAACCCCTCACCTTCTCTTTCTCAGTTCTCATATCTTCTTCCATGGACTTGATCGCAGCAAGCTTTTCTGAAAGGTCAGGTGGGATGACGGCGATATTCTTATAAACTACCCAGGAACAGGAAAAGAAACTTATTAAATGACCAAGTTTGCTCTTAGAATATTCAAGTTGGACATGCAGCAAAATGAGGTAGGTGGCATCCTTCTGCTCAGGGTTCCAATCAGCCATTCCTCTTTCCATGATACTCCATTCCATTCCCAGTGATGGAGCTGTTTCTGGGGTCTCACATCTCCCTTCTCCCTGCTTACAGCTTTTTTTCCCCAAAGCATTTTTCTACTTCTGAAAACCACGGGGTTCTCCCAAGCCTCTTTGTTCCTCACTCTCAGGAACAGGCAGTGCTGTTTTTGCTACATAAAGACTGATGCTCAGAGGAAGAATTCAGTGTCAGTGGGGGGGGGGGGGTGGAAGAGGGAAAATACGTCAGGAGGTTCTGGTATTTGTTGCTGCAGTTCTTGGATTTTTTAAAAATATCCAAACAACTGCTGTTGTCCTAGATTATTTTCCGGCAACTACTGGTACTAGATGCAACATTTCATTCTCACCCTTGAGTCGGTTTCTTTTTCATTTCAAGACATAATGGAACAGAAAAGTATCCTCCACTCCATTTTCTTTTTAAATTTCTTTTTTAGAGTTACAGTGCTTCAGTGAAACTGCACATCTGATTCTAAACTTTAAAACAATCAAAGAGGATAACATTTGCCCTCTGAACCATAGCAGCACCTCAGCAAACTCTGCCTCAGTTTTAGAAAACCTCCAGAGGAGCCCCAGTTTAGGAGTTAAGGATATGCTACCAATGCCTCCCCCCCAAAAAAAGAAGAGAACAAGTGGATGCAAAGGTGACAACTAAGCAAAAAATCCAGCAATACCCAAGCAGCTTTATCACAAGAAGTCACACTTCTTTAGACCAATCTGGAAGAGCCCAGAACAAGAAGAAAGAAATTATTTTTAAAATGACTGGTCTCCAAGTATCATAATCTAAGACATTTGGGTTATCAGGTTCCCCCTCCCTTCCAAATTAGTAGCCATCAATGTAGGAAAAAACTTCTAGCCAACACTGGAAATCTGCTCAGATAGGTTAGGATATTTGCCAAATTTTAAAAATACAGAACAATATCATGCAACAGCTGCTTTGAGGGAAGGACAGAGTGTATAGCTCCCAGAATCCTTCAGCCAGCAGTCATGTTGCCTGAGGGATTCTGGGAGTGGCAGTCCAAAGAAAGCATCATTTTCAAGCTCTGCTTGCACACCCACAACTCCTACCTGCATCTGTAAGGAAGTCTTGCAGCCTGCGGAGATCTGCATGGCCACACTTGTACTGATCCAGCATGTTGATCTGGTCTCTCAGAGCATAATAGAGTTCAGTCAGCTGCGCAAGGGAACGCAGGGCATCCACAGTCTCAGCATAACGGGCTGGGGCCAGACTGGATCCAGAGGTGGGAGTCTCAGGGTACTGCACAGGGGTTGTGGAAGGCAAGACTGGTGACGCTGGGGGTGTAACACCAACAGTGGGGCCAGGTGGCACGGCAAGTTGGCCTGCTGCAGGCGATGTTCCAGGCTGACTGGGCTGATACCCAGGAGGACAGGGCCAGGAAATGGGAGGCTGACCATAAAAGCCAGGCTGGGCACCTGGAGGTCCAGGCTGGGGTCCGGGATAAAAGGCAAGAGGGCCAAGAAATCCAGACTCTACGCCAGGAACACCAGCTTCAGCTCTGGGATATACTTCTTGGGCTCCAGGAGCACCTGGTTCAATCCCAGGACCTCCAGGATAGGCGGGCCCAACCCCAGGTTCCCCAGGCTGAACCCCGGGAGCTCCAGGATAGGCAGCCTCAGCTCCAGGCTGGGCTCCGGGATAGGCAGCTTCAGCCCCAGAGGCCCCAGGCTGAGCCCCAGGATAGGCTGTCTGGGCCCCAGGAGCTCCAGGCTGGGCCCTGGGATAGGCCGCTTGTGCTCCAGGGTCCCCAGGATAGGCAGCTTGGGCCTGGGCTTCAGGAGCCCCAGGATAAGCATCAGGCACAACAGGATACACTGCTTGAGCTCCAGGGGCCCCAGGATAGGCCCCAGGGGCCCCAGGATAAACTGCTTGACCAGCTGGAGCTCCAGGATAGGCTCCAGGTGCACCGGGATAAACTGCTTGACCACCTGGAGCTCCAGGATAGGCTCCAGGTGCACCGGGATAAACTGCTTGACCACCTGGAGCTCTAGGATAGGCTCCAGGTGCACTGGGATAAGCTCCAGGTGGCCCAGGATAGGGTCTGGGTGCCCCAGGATAAACTGGATAACCTCCTGGAGCTCCTGGATAGGGTCCTTGTGGCCAAGGATAGGCTCCCGGCAGTCCAGGATAGCCCCCAGGACCTCCGAAATAAGCTGCTTGTGCACCAGGAGCGCCAGGCTGAGCCCCGGGGGCGCCAGGCTGAGCCCCGGGGGTGCCAGGCTGAGCCCCGGGGGCGCCAGGCTGAGCCCCGGGGGCGCCAGGCTGAGCCCCGGGGGCGCCAGGCTGAGCCCCGGGGGCGCCAGGCTGAGCCCCGGGGGCGCCAGGCTGAGCCCCGGGGGCGCCAGGCTGAGCCCCGGGATAAGGATAAAGTGCTTGGGGTCCAGGTGCTCCTGGATAGGCCCCAGGCTGTTCCCCAGGACCTGGAGGCTGACCTCCAGGAAATGCTGCCTGTGCTTCAGGAACTCCCGGCTGTGCTCCTGGATGAAAGGCCTGGGCCCCTGGAGCTCCTGGATAGCCTGGCTGAGTCCCAGCAACTACTCCCGGCTGGCCTCCAGGATAAGCAGCTCCTGGTTGGGCCCCAGCAATGCCAGGCTGGCCTCCTGGCTGGGCTCCGGGGGGCCCTGCTCCTCTTGGGGCCCCTGGAGCTCCTGGTAAGCCAGCTTGTGCACCTGGTACCCCTTCTCTTCTCTGAGTCCCAGGCTGGGTTCCTGGAGATCCAGGGGCTTTGCCTTCTGGGGAGGAAGTGGAACCCGTTGGAGACCGCAAGACTGGACTTGTATCCTAGAAATAAACAGAAGGGAAGCAGGCTTAGTGGCAAGGAAAAAGAACAGCATGAATTTGCAGGGGAAAGGGTTAGGCACGAGGAGGTGAAGAGGCAAACATTCGATACTACTAAAAAATCTTCTGCCAGTCACAGCTTGGGTCAAGGGAATTGCCACAGGCCTCTAACACACGATACAGGCTGCACTACCTGAGAATGTCAACTGTTTCATGTGGAACAGGCAACATTATGGCCTCTTCATGCTTTGTCAACATCAGAAGCCAGCATGAAGGGGGCACTGAAGTGCAGGACTGCAAGTAGAGAGGCTGAGGCTCAAAGTCACTGCTTGGCCACATTACTCGTTGGACCAGCTGCATTCTCTCTAACTGACCTCAAATGGTTACTGTGAGCTTAAAAGATGGAGACAGAAAAGCATTAAAGCTCTTCTGAGCTCTTTGGAAGAAAAGACAAAATGAAAATTACATAAGAATGTGGAAGAGGAAAAATTCTTCTTTTAAGTACTTTTAAAATCAGTATATTAAAGTAAATTTCAATTATTATGTCAAAACAATTTTACAGATGTTTCTAAGGGGTGTATTTTTACTGGCCACATCTATAGAAAATCAACTGGAAAAGCCATGATAATCAAAGCAGGTATGCAGTTTTTAAAAAGCGCTTTTGCAATTTCAGTTTTACACAGACATAACTTTTCTGAGATGAAAAGGTATCCTTAAGATGACTTTTAAAAACCCTCGTAAACCACCAATAGTTCAGGAGCAGAGCCTAGACAATATCATTCATAGAGTTGAATGCTTTATTCTTGTCCACAATGGAAGTAAGGGGATATATGCCATTCCTCAGCTGTAATTGGAGACAGTCTTCACACCCTCAGAGGCAACTTGACCTACTTCCCATGCCTCTGGGCTCTACGATGAGACTGAAAATGGGGTTCAGTGGCATGGGGCTGACCTCTCCCTTTAGAAAGGATTGAGTTTTGCTCTCTGGTAGTCCAAGTACTTAAACTCCATGGCCAATTTTCTTCTGGTAGTCCCACCGTTAGTATTCAGGATCTGAAGGAAAGTGATGCAGAAATATAGGAGATTCACACATTAAACCTGTCTACACAACTTCCTTTGTTAGAGTAAGACTATTGGGTTCTCAGTTCAAAAACTATGATCAGTCACAGCAGTCTCCAACCCTCCACTAGTAGGGAAATGGGGGGAGGGAGGCATAGAGAGAAAAAAGTAGAAATCCCTGATTTATAACTCTATCTAAGAATGGTTCCAGAGGAAGGAATCTTAGCCCACATCTCCATCATAAGGCATGGTTCTGTCTTTCTCTCCTTAACAATGTTTTCCTGTAAAGACACAAGAAGAAAGAAGTAGCAGGAAAACAGAGAGAGGTGGCAAGTGAAAAATAATGATGTCTAGGTCTCTGCAAAGAAGGCAGGGCAATTGCATGGTAGATTTCATTCATTAAATCAATATCTGAAAAGCAAAGGGGAAAATTTCATTGCATTGATTTCTTTCTGCTTAGAGCATGGCACACAGCTCATGGTTCAGAACTGTTCTCTATGTTTATTATCTTCTTTGTGAGACTGGAGTTATCACAGAGCTGAATCTTCCTGGTGAAATAGTAACACTGCCTTGTAAATAGGCCTCTAAATGTTACCAACCTGGGGTAGGATGGGGGAATCTTGTCTGCTGGGGAGGGCAGAGAAGGAGAAGAGCAAGATAGCTATATTTCTATGCTGTGTGTGTGTGTACGAGGGACAAATTCAATCTCTCCTGTATTCCTGCTCACTTACTAGATGGAGGGCCATACTTGGGCCTGCCAGAATCTCCTGGTTGCCTGTGACTACCAGGCCAGTACTTAAATACAAGGCTGAAGTAATTGGTTACTTGGGAGGCATAGGATTCCTGCCACTGTGCTGATAGGCAGGACTCCGAAATATGAATTCTGTGACACACCATGAAGCAGAACAGTGCTCAAAGATACAGCCAAGCTGAAAGCAACAAAACATGGCTCAAAGGGCCAGGCCTCAAACCAACCAATAAAAAGTCAAAAGAAACTAAGGTCACTTCTAAGAATATAGCAGTAGTTTCTCAAAACTGGATTTTGTACACGCACAGGTGATTCACAGGGATGAAACTATACTATCATACCAGCTTGTAACAGTAAATTATTTTGCAGAAGCCTGGTTGCATAGCCAAATGTTGACTCTTTGGGCATTTAACATTTTTGTTATTGTGTGCTCTCAAGTTATTTCCAGCTTATAGTGACTCTAAGGTAAATCTACCATAGGGTTTTCTAGGTAAAGTTTGTTCAGAGGGGGTTTCCCATTGCCTTCTTCTGAGGCTGAGAGAGTAAGACTTACCCAAGGCCACACAGTGGATTTCCATGGCTGATGTTCAAGGTTTACTTTAACTAGTAGTGTTCAAGTTTTACTTTAACTAGCCTCAAAGGGTAATAGATGCTTACTTACAAATTTAGGATGACGCTAAAATGGGTGATTGGCGGCTATACAATGTATCTTAAATGGCTTATGGAATTAAGTTTTGTAAAACTTGAAAATAACAACACAAACTCATGACTTTCTTCAGCAAGAGAAGTATAAATTCAGGTATTAGGTTGTTGAGATCTAATACACTCAGGATCAGAGCTTGGGGTGTTACTCTGAAAATCTGATAATCATTCCTTTTCCAGAGTAATGTGCTTGCCTTTAATCATTACTTTAAAAGTAATCCTTCAGCAATGTACCATTTTTTAGTTATTTTTAAATTACTTTTTGGAAGAAAAATACCCTTAAAAATATTAGTATGACCAAGAATTCCTCCACAAATGAGCCCTCAAAATCAACATTTTAGAAAAAGCATGTTATGGTTTAAATACATTAATGATATTACCAATCATTTTTTACCCTTTGAAAGTAATGACATTGAAAATCTTGTTGTCCTACAAAATATGCCGTTACATTGCCATATATTACTTCCAAGCTCTGCTCAAGATGAACAGGTTGCTTACCTGTAACTGTGGTTCTTCGAGTGGTCATCTGTGCCCTCACACATTGGGAATCTTCGCGCATGTGTGGTAACATTCGGAAGATTCTAGAGCTAAGCGGCTTGGCGGGAACCGCTCCCCCCTGCTCGTACTGAGCATGCTCAGCCTGCCAAGGCAACGGTCTCTCCTCAGTTCTTTTTCGTACACGCCGGCGGATGAAAAACAACTGAGGACAGACCGTTGGCTTGGCGGGCTGAGCATGCTCAGTGTGAGCAGGGGGGAGGGGTTCCCACCAAGCCGCTTAGCTCTAGAATCTTCCGAACGTTACCACGCATGCGCGAAGATTCCCAATGTGTGGGGCACAGAGACCACGAAGAAGAAGTGGGTTTTTCTTCAATGTACTCATCCTTGACATGAGAATGCTGTGTAGTTATATATTCTAAACTCTACACCTGTCCACGGGCACTTTCATTTATTTTAACTTCATGTGTCCCAGGCCTCAAATGAGATTCCAGCAGCCAAGTTTGGTGTGCCTTGGCAACATGTATCCAGGCCTGTGGATATTCATTAAACAGTCTGGCAAGATTGTGATTATACCCATGTTAAGTAGTGAGGTAAACAGTAGGAGGTCTAGAAGGAGGAATGGGGCAACATTTGTTTGGTTCCCATTTTATATGAACCAGTTTGCATTTTTCAAACTAATATGCAAATTGGAAGCAATCATACTTTGATTTTTTTCCTGGATTCTACAAGAGCTCATCCAATTAAAAAAAAAGGTAAGCATTACAAAAAACTGTGTAGAAAATAAAAAAGCTATTGATATTTCCATACAAAAAGTGCACATATCACAGAAAAATGCTTCCAAGGTGCATATTTTACAGAAAATTCCATACTAAAAGGTACATGAATGTTTCTGCAGACTTTAAAACATATGCTCACAAACTGATATAAAAATTAGGATGAAACAAGCTCAAAACAAGCTTGGAAAAAATACCAATGCTACAGAAGCTGAAAGACAGACTAAGAAATCCCTGGTCCAGAAAAATTAAACATGATGAACAGGTCTAGTGTGGGAAACTGGTGGCATTCCAGATGTTGAATTGTAAGAACAAGAACACTAATAACAATAGTAATATTTATTTCTTGCCCACCTCTTCCTGTGGATTGAGGCAGTAAGCAACAGACAACAGATAGATACCAGCTAAAAACACAGAACACCAGTTTAAATAATCAGTTAAAAGAGCATACTGTCAGTTAAAAGAGCATACTTATTAAAACAATCAATTCATAATTTAAAAATCATCTGGATAGGCATGCAGGAGAGATTAGTCTTTAGCGCAACTTTAAACTCAGCATATCCAGCTGCTGAATCTCTTCCGGCTAGTCACTCCACAATTTGGGGGCAACTGAAGAAAAAATCCTTGGAGTGACAGTTGTCAGCATAATCCTGGATGACTGAAATAAAAATCCCCTAGAGGACCTAAGTGTATGGGGTGGATTATATGGAAGAAAGTGATCCCACAGGTAACCTGGACCCATACCATGTAAGGCTTTAAAGGCAACAACCAGCACTTTGCCTGATAATTAATTGGCAGCCAGTGGAGTGATTTCAATATAGGTATAATATGATCACTCCCAGATGCACTGGTAACTGCTTTTGCTGCCATGGTTTGAACTAATCGAAGTTTCTGAACTTCTGATAGCTTAATGTACAGTGCATTGCAGAAGTCCAGCCTTGAGATTATAAGCACGTGGCACTATCATCTTTAGGTCCTCTAGCTCTACGAAAAGGTCAGTTGGCAACAACATCCAAAGCTGATACTAAGCACTCCTGGCTGTTACATCTATCTGTGCTGTCAATTAGAGCCACAGATCCAGAAGCATGCCAAAGCTGTGAACACAGTCTTTCAGGAGGAGTGTAACCCCATCCAGGACTGGTTGACACCCCTCTAAATCCACATTAGGACCCCTGACAATAAGCACCTCCACCTGGTCTTAATCCAGTTTCGGTTTGTTTTTCTTCATCCTCTGCCCATTACCTCCTCCAGGTATTCATTCAGAGGAGACACATTATCCTTAGCTGATGCTCTTTTTGAAGGTATGGAGAAGTATGTTTGAGTGTCATTGGCATACCGATAGCATCCTGCCCCATGCCTCTGAATAATAATAATAATGGGGATAGGATGGCACCTTGTGGTATGCCATATAGCAGTCCCTTTTTCTTTCTTTCTTTTTTTTAAGAGCAGCTATCCTCAAGCACCATGATCTCGAACGTACCCAAGAGCTGGGACTGGAATCGCCAAATCAGAGTGTCCCTGATTCCCAAACCCCTCAGGCATTCCAGAAGGATGCCATGGTTGATGGTGTCAAATGCTGCTGAGAAGCCAGTCCAAAAGCAACAGCAGGGACACACTCCCTTGTCGATGACTGGGTTAAGATCTTCCGCTAAGGTGATCACAGCATTCTTAGTTCCATATCCTGCTCTGAAGCAGGTTTGAAACAGGCTAGAAAACCCGTTATCATCCAAGATTGTCTGGTGTTGGATAGCAACTGTCCTTTCAATCACCTTGCCCAAAAAACACAAGACAAAATTCTCCACTCACTTCAAATTAGTCACTCTCACCCTGCCTCAGCATTCTTCACCATTAACTGGGGTTGATGTGTGTTGAAGTCCAGCAACAGATGGAGGACCACACGTTATCCAGCTCTGCAGAAACTCATCATCATCATAATCTTTGTTTTATGGTTGGCTGACACAAAAGGCAGTGGCACCCTGACTCTGGAACAGTGTTCCCCACAAGGCTCACTTGACACTTGATCACTGTTTCAGTGCCAAGGGAAGACCTCCATGTTAATTAAGACCTTATAATCTTACATTTTTGTTTTTTAAAAAAACAGGTTTTAAGGTTACCACTGTTAAACCTGCCTCACATTTCTGTTGCTAGAAAGGAAAGGCTATATTTTACGATGAAATTTTCAAGCTGCATTTAGTGCTTTTGTTGTGCATTAATTAGTTATTTTAATGTTCTATGTTATTCTCTGTTTTGCAAGCTGCAGACTAAACACATTCTGATGTGTGACAAAGAAAAAAAAATAAATGAGCTGTTCAATAGCCTCTAATTTTACTTAAAAGCCAGACACACCTTGAAATCAGCATTAGTCTCCTTAACACTGGTCATGTTAAGATGACAGAATGAGCTCCACAGTCCATTGGCTATATATCTATGTTTTTCATACATAATAAATATGTGAAGCTAAAGCAAAAGAGATAACATACAACAGTTACCTTTATATTTCACCTTTTTTTCCAAGTAACTCAAGGTGGCAAAAAAGGTCTTCTTCTTCCCCATTTTTACATCCCCATAACAACCCTGAGAAGTAGGTCTGGGTGAGAGAAAGCAGCTGGCCCAAGATCAATCGGTCAGCTGGGAACTTGAAGCTGGGCCTCCCCAGTGCCTTTCTGACCATCTAATGTGGCATTACACATGCATGTATGCACACACATGCTCTTAGTGATATAGTTGGATACATCAGTGTTTATCATGAACTACATTGGGGACAGTCAACTGTGGGGAAGTAGTACAGAGCTAACAACTAAACAAAAATTCTGTACATAGAATTGTTCCCTGGCCATCCTCACTGGATCCAAGAAACCACACTTACAGGAGTTGGGCTCCTCTTGCCTTTCACAAGGGCTTCCTCAAGAACCTCCCAGCGTACCATGTTGCTCATTTCCTCTGGGGAAGGAAACTGGCTTAGCCTCCTTTCTAAGTCTTTCTAAAGAGAAATAAAAACATTAATAAGGGCACAGATTCTCCCCCACACTTAACACCATTGAGAGCATGGCTCTCACTTTTATTCATTGCTCAGTAGGGAACCTTGATGCTGAGGCAGGCAAGAAATATCCCAGCCAATATTTGGAGAACTCTTTGAATAAGGGAACAGCCCTAGTTTAGCCCAGTGCTGCAGAACTTCTATTTTAACTGCTGTTTTGGTACGCAGTTCCTATCAATCCCACCCAGAATGGTCAAGTGTAAAGTATCGAAAAACAAATTAAAACCTGTGGAGAGCCAAAAACTCCATTTTGAGCAAGCCTTGAAAGGGTCTGTTGGGTGAACTCAACAAGCTTGTTCTATGCAGTCTACCTCACATGTCACATGTGTGCTGAGATCTTGGTGGGCACTGTTTGAACATCCCACTGCACAGAAGTTTCCTATGCTATGAATTTAGGGCATCAGCAAAAGCTGGGAGAATGCAAAATGAACAAAAACAGGTGCTAGTGAGTGGCAGCATCCCTCCAAAACAGGAAAACAGCATGTTCCATACCATTCCTGCATTATAAATGCATACAGTTTCCTTGCTACAGAGAACATGGAGGTAATGCATTAAAAAGTTAACAGTGTTACTATTACTTTCCCAAGTAATGAGGTGTAATGTCTTTAGTTTTTAACAGCAAAAGAATGAACTCCCAAAATGTTATTTTTAAAAAAACATGAGTACTGTTATATGTTACCTTTGTTCACGTGTAAAAAGGAAGGGGCAGAAGAATTGTGGTAGCACTTTTAAGACTAATTAGTTTTTATTTTAGCATGAGCTTTCATAGATAGAAACCCACCTCTCCAGCTGCAGTACTGAATGGTATTAGGGCCTCAGGTGTAAAACATATTTATAGAGTTGTGGAAAGCGGACAAAATGTAACAGAAAGATGCAAATCATGTCCTTTGCCCTAAATTTTCAAAGAGCTGAGAGAAAGAATACAAGCCTTTTAGATTTTCTTAGTGTCAAGGGAAGTGTTCTATTCTATTTTTATTTGAAAATGAGTGTCCTGTGACACTCAGAGCAGTATGAGACCCTCCATCTTCCTTCCCTAACAACAACATAGTTAGAAAGTATGGGAGGCAGCCATGCAAAATTTCTGGTGTGCCCGGATTGTTTCTTTGTTGTTAAATGGGATGCACTAGGAAGCTATCAACAGCTGCCTTCTGCACTTAATGGATTGTGTAGTTTGCACAGCAGAACCAGACAGAGGGCCCTTTCACACCAGACAATCATTGTGCTATGCTCCTATTTTTAAATACCATGGCCGAGTAGCCTATGGAATCCTGTAAGGGCCTGCAGTTTGGTTGGAAGCACCAGAGGAGCTTCCTTATTGAGGATTCTGAAGGGTCCTCTCCCAACTGCCAATCCCAGGATTCCATGGGACGTTGCCATGGTAGTTACAATGGAACCATAATACTATAATGGTGTAATGTGAAGGAGCCCAGGATCTCAGCTGCTTGGAGAGGTAAAGATGCTTATTTTGCAGTGAAAATAGAAAAGGAACACACACTCCATCTACCTTATACAATTAAAAGTAAACAATGTAATGACCAAAGCAGCGATAAAGTAGTAACAAAATGAGTTATTTTTCTGCAGGTAACACAAAAGTAACAAAGCACCTCTCAGTGTGGGCAGCAAATAACAGAACATGTTACTTTTAAAAAAGAATAAGTCCAAGTTGTGACTGGGATTGAAATGGGACTAGACACTTCTGATGCAGGTTCACAGCCAGCTGGAGTGGTCCGATAATGTCCTTCAAGTTTCACTGCAAAATCACTATGCAGGTGGGCTCTACCAACTGATAAAAAGGAGAGAAGGTGTTATTTTCAATTTGTATGCTGATTTATTCATCTGGAAAAGCACGGAGGAAACATACCACGTCATGATCCAAACTCTGCTGGTCACTTAAACAAGTTTTAATTCGATCATCCATTTCACGGGGGTCTATCTGTGAAATGAAGGACACACTTATTTATGTATCTTTTTACGTTTATGCACTGCTTGTCCTTTAGTTAGCTCAGGGTGGTATATGTAACTCTTCTTTCCCCTTTTATCTCTCAACAACAGGGTGACTGGCCCAATGTTATTGACTGAGTTTCATGTACCTGTGAGGACACAAACCAGGAAGTCTCAATTTGCAGTCCAATATTCTAACCACAGTGGCTGAACTTAGAACCATCCCTGGCTAATAAGATGCAAGTGTAAACAGGTTCTAAACTTGCAGCAACAGGATTAGATAAAAAATGAATCTATTTCTTCACAATTTCAGAATACAAGTGGTGAGCCCTGGGGACAATCTTACGCAAAACAAAATGAAATAAACAAACCCACAACCATTCCCCAAACACCTTCAGAGATGCCCAGCTCACAGCATGTGAGTACATGGGGAGTATTTTTCCTCTCTATAACCCTGTGGAGGAAAGGAGTAAACATCTCATTTCCTAGAGAGCTATGAAACAAAAACAACCATGATTAAGTGCTGAATTGTTCTCAAGGGATCACCTTTGAGCATGAACGCATGCATTAACATTGTGGAAAAATTCATAGAATTATGCACAGTGCTCTGGCACTTAGTAAGACTTATATGAAGCTACATCTTGGAATCCCAAGGCCCAGAATGGCCTTCTTCCCATACTGCCAGTTCTATAGCTAGGCCAAGGGAGAATCTGCTCTAACAGAAGCACCCATATTCTGCAAAGAGAAATTTCAAAGGCCAGAACACTCACATGAGCTCTTTACATGTGGATCTGCCTCAGTCAAGTACAGAATGAACCATCGCCCCTAATTTTAAAAAAACAAAGGCAATGAGGCTTGGTACTCTTTCTCCATCCATTGCCTTTCCTCCCCTACCTCAAACTCAGCACTCTCTTCCCTGATGCAATCTTTTATTCATGTGACACTAGAACAGACCCTGATTATGGGAAGGTAAGAAGCAGAAGGGAGAAGAGTGCAATACATCTCACCTGTGTACCATTTTCTCTTTAAATCAGACCCCATCACCTTGTCTCTATGATGAGGCAGAGCCACATTTAAAGAGACAGGTCCTTTCCTTAATATTTCTAGCATCCAGCAACTTGGGAAAAGAAAAAGGACACTTACGTTTTACATTTCAGTTGAGAGTGAATGTAGAATATTGTTTACCAAGTGGTAATTTATCACACTGAGCTGGTGCTCCTTGGTAAGCTGATGGTCTTTTTTTTTCTGATCCAAGTGCAGAATTATGTTAATATTATGTACAGTTCCAGCACTTAATCAAACGGATTAATAATCTTTACTGTTAAAAAAGTGGCCTCTAATTAACTGGGCAAGTTGATATGTGATTGTACAACAAACCAACCCACCAACCAACCAACCAACGATTTGCTAGAATTCTCTTCAAGTCTTACTCCTCACTCCACTCTCTGGATCTCTAAGGCTGCAGTCTTATACAGACATAAACGGAAGTAAATCCCACTCAATTCAGTGCAGCTTATTTCCAGGCGGACATTCAAAGGACTACATTATAAAAATCCTGTTCACTTCTCACTCATAAGAGCACTAAGGCAGCACAGAGTGAACATGGTGGAGAGTCTGACTTTGAAAAAATGATAACCAGTTACAGGATCTCAAGTGTCTTTCTCTAGCATATTTTCCCCTAAAGAACAATCACTTCCCTGGCTTTTACATCAGAACAAGCTGAAGTCTAATAAATGAGAACAAGCTGAAGTTTAATAAATGAGAACAGCAGAGTAGTAAAAACTATACAATAACACAAACACATATCAATTAATTCCATTGTACAGAAGCTAAAGGGCACAGAGCATACCATATAAAGTATATACCGCTCCCCCCGCCCAAAATTCAAAACATTTTTCGAAGCCCTGCAAACTGCCAGAGGTTAGCCAGAACCAACAGAAAGCAACAAACAAGGTGCTGGAGTAGTTTACCAGGGCTAAATGATCCTTGATTTTTTGTATTTCATCCTCCAAATTAGCTGTAGTTGATTTCATGTTACTGGTCTCATCCAACAGATCTTGTAACAAAGTCATGGCCTATGAAAAAAAAAGAGAGCATGTTGAAGGCATTAAGTTTATGGACCCCTCTAAAAAATGACTTAAAGAAGAACTCCTATTTACACAAGAGCCATGCTGTGAAAAAGGACTGATCAGATCTCACAACAATTCTCCATATGAGTTGGTCAATATGTCTCGCCACACTAAACTGCATTCAAAATGGTGAAAGAAAATGACAAAAGCATTAAAGAGAAAAGAGCTATCTCTTAAGGGCCCAAAATAGGTTTTAAATAGGGATGGGCCAACTGAATCCTCGAATCCTCAGCAAGGATTCGAGATTTGCAAATCCAAATCCCTGTGCCAAAATAGGCAAACTGGATCTTTCGAATCCACCAACCAAATAGTTTGTTGGAGACCGGGACACCTGAAAACCGGGGAGACCAGGATACCTGAAAACTTGGGAGACCAGACACACAAGGGAAGATGGCAAATAGGTGAGTTTTTCCTTTGGAGTAATAATGGCCTTTGTTAACAATTTTGGAAATTACATCTAGGGTTGTATTCTAATATTTAAATTGAACATTTAATATTTAAGTTCAGCAATATTTTCTGTGCTGAAAATCAATGGCATGTATAAATGCTGGAGTCAGTGGGCCTGACGCCTATCAGAAGTAGTGGGGCAGAGGGCAAGGTCACACAATCTCATCCAGTGATTGCCACATGGAGGCCAGTGTACCTCCTTCCACAAGACCGGTGCCTGGTTGTAAACCTATAGCTAGAATAGGATGAGAAGTGAAATATCTGTCATGATTTCTCATGAGTCACATGACAAACCACATGTAGCAGAAAGGAAAAATTGTTTTTAAAAACTGGTGCCTCCGGGACCCACCAAAGGCCTGATTGCCTGGAAGGTACAGTCTTCCAGAGATTTCAGGCACAGCTGAAAGATTCCTTTGCATAGCTCGCTTGCAAAGCTCTTTCATACACAATTCTGGAGACTGTAGTTTTACAAGGTGTCACAGCATTCTCTGCCAAAGTGTGCTGGTGCATCATCAGACTACAAACCCCAGGATGCCATAAGGAGCTATGCAAAGAAAAGCCAGTTTTGACCTGGATTATCTCTCTACTGTAGTATGTGGCCCTGTTTACACAGGCAGGAAAATGTGGCATTTATCCACATTTTCCTGCCTGTGTAGAAAAGACCTCCATGTCATTTTCAATCTGGAGAGATCCTGAGGCAAAACTATGACAATTGTCCTGGCCAGATTTCTTCAGAGGAAGGTTTGCCTTTGCCTAGGCTTTTGATAAGGCTGAGAGAGTGTGTCGTGCCCAAGATCACCCTACTTTCCCTTGCTTTTTAAACCCTTTTTTAAAAAAGGATTTGAAAGATTCGAGATTTGTGAGATTCGTGGATTCCCAGAACCTTCCAGGGATTCGGATCTGGATTTGGATTCGGAAAATTCTGGATTTGTCCCATCTCTAGTTTTAAAATAGGATCCTTTTTTCTCAAATCCTCCTACAGTTCTTTAAATGCTTAAACCGTTATTATCTTTTCTTCAAAGGTAATAAATATTTTCTTCAGTAGAAGTATGTCATAACCAAAGAGAGATCAGCATCACTGAGCACGTGCCAAGACCTGCATCCCATTGGAGGGCCCACTTCCAATATTCTGGGATTTGGTGTTGCTGCTGAGCAAAGAGGGAAGGAAATGCTATAACCTCCCGATGCCATGTGGATAGGCCCAGAAGGAGAAGAAGGTAAATGGGCATCCACAAAGGTGGACAGGAGTGGGAGAGAGGCACATGCAGGGAGCAGGCCACTGACAGCAGAGGCAAACACCCCCAATATGGTAGGTCAGTCTGAAAGGGAATGACTGGGCCAAACTCACCCAATGATATTGATGAATCAGTGATAGTTTGTATCTGTTCTGAACAAAAACCTAGTCCAACACTCTTAACTGTTTCACAGCACACTAGTCCTTAATGAAATTGTGTGGGTGGTCAAACACAGGCTTGTCACCTGCTGACTCTGGCAAGCAGGGACGAAGAGAACTTTAAATGAATAAGACAAAAGGCTAAGACAACAAATAAGAGTCTCAAAATCAGTCTCTATGTTACATGGTGACTACAATATAAACAAAATAATCCTTACAACATGACTGCACTGTGGTTCTCATTAACATTCCTCAAAAGCAGTCACGCACTTCTTCATTATAAGGAACTTTGATGTAACAGAGTATTTCAAAGAAAGCTGGGCTCCCTGCATAACCTGACGAGGCCCAGGTTATAATTAAACTAGCAAACAGAATAATGAAATCTCTGTTTAGTCCTTATAGAGAGGCCCTGCCAAGGAGGAGACCAAAACAGCAGTTTAAACATACCTAAATGGTTAAGCAATTATTTCCCATCTTCTTCTTCAGCCAGAGAGTCAGTTAAAAATCAGAACACCAGGAATTCTCACTGAGAAATCAAGCACAGACTTGTTCTCTCAAGCCTTTGCTAGCTAGCACCGGACACAACCATTCCACATTCATTAACCCACAGCCCATTTCATCAGTTTCTGAGCTACCACCACCACCGTTGGATTGATAATGCTTTTCAGCATGTACAAGTTACTCCTTTCTACAGCTTTCCCCATGACAAACAACTTCAATCCATAGCCAAGATCCTCCATCACCAAGCGTAGCATGAAGCATGAAGCTCTGCAGGCAGAACTACAGTGGGTCCTAGGATTTGGTTCTAGGACCCCCCACGGTTACCAAAATTCATGGATGCTCAAGTCCCATTAGGTACAATGGTGTAGAAAAATGGCATCCCTTATATAAAACCGCAAGATCAATGTCTGATTTTTTTTTTAATATTTCCAAGCTATGATTAGTTGAATCTATGGATATAGAATCTGTGGATATGGAGGGCCAACTATACACTAAAGCTCCCCTTCACTATCCTCAGGGCTCACAGTTTCACTGCGACAGAATCCCTACTCCACAACCATTCAGTGGCTGTTGGAGAGCTGGAGGGGGAGATCAGCTGGTTGGGTATATCCCATCATCCTCTGATATCTGTCTGGATCCTCTGACAGTCTCAGTGTATGATACCATAGTTCTGAGTCTGGCTATGCACATTCAGGTGTCACATTCAGATATCATGAAATCCAAAGACCCTAACCTTGACTATTCCAGATATCTTCAGTATCTCTGGAGAAGCTATGGTGGGCCCCATCTGCAACTGATGAATTGGAGAAACCTGCAAATGGGCCTACCTGCAAGTCCTAGCCCTAAGAAATGACAACCAATGAAAGCACAGGCATAGATAAATATCTATCAACAAAATGTGTGCCTCTAGACTACACTATTACAGTGCTATCATTCCACTTTAACTGCCATGGCAATATCGTATGGAATCAAGGGATTTGCAGTTAAGGAAGAGGCATTTAGAATTCTCAGCAAGAGAACTCCAGTGCCTCACCGTTTGGTGAACCCCAGAATTCCACAAGGTAAAAGTGGAATAATAGCACTATAACAGTGTAGTGTGATACGGCCCTAAGAAGAACCAGACTGTAAGGGGTTCTCCTCTAGAGTAAGTGACTCTTTGGTTATAGAGAATTTGAAGTTTGGCTCACTGGTTTTAGTTGGACCTGGGGAGATCTAAGGGACATTTAGACTACTTTGCAGTTGAAGTCTGTTATTTCTTGTGGGCAAACAGAGGTCCTAACTCCGTAGCACTGAGCTTTCTACCCTGACTGCACCCTGGTTCTTGCTCCTGAAGTTCTTCCTATGCTATCCTAGCTGTTCTACCCCTCACAATCCTGCTGCTAGACCAGTTTATATAATCAGCAGCCTCACTGTACTGGGCCCTGCCTCCCTCTCCTCAAGACCCTGCACTTCTGGAGTACCCGAGTATCAGAGCGAGAATGGAACTCTAAAGCTTGGCTAGTCTCTGAACTTGTGTCCAGTTTCCCCACTGATTCCTGCTGGGGGAACAAGGCATGACAAACTCTGTTGTGATGGAACAGCATCTTCCACAGTACCTGAGACAAGCAGCAAAGCTTAGGAGGCACAAGAAAAAACAGATTCGTTGGGGACCCAGAGGGAATGGCTGTAGAATGGCTGCTGATATCTCTGACAGCTTTGGGCAGCCTGGTAATAGTGGGGTGGCCAAGCAATAAGATATGGCAGGACCTCTGCCCTTCTCTACCTTGTGACCTCAGCACAACCGGCATTATACTGTCTTCCAACAGCAAAGGGAGATGTGACTCCATCTCTTCAGCTCAGAGGTACATCAATATGTGGCCAATGTCTCAAGAATAGGGGCGGGAAGCCCCCCAAGATGTCAACGGACTGCAACTCCCATCAGCCTGGCCAGCATAGCCAATGGTGAGGAATACTGGAAGTTGCAGTGCAATAACATGGGGACCACTAGAAGTTTCTGAATAAATGTATGCCTTACATTGTAAGATACTGCAACTATTCCAGCCATGGCCTGTTGCAAAGCTTATTGCCACTGCTGGGAGGCATTCTCTGCATACCTCACGCTTCACAAGTAGATCTGTCTTTGGTTCAGCAACTCTAAAAGAGGGAAATATGACCTACAGGGCACACGATGTTGCTGGAACCTATCCATTTTCCCACTTTAGTTAGCCCTGATGTATCTTTATCTTTGGTAGATCAGTTCCTGCCAGATATGGCTTAGCAAATCCTCTGCATTTCTCAGAACAATCACTTCATAGTTACCTATGACTTCAAGAGAGCAAGTACATGAAGTCAGGAGCAGGGAGGGGAGTCATCTGTATGAACCAAAACTAACTAATAAATTTCTTACATGATCGTTAAACTCAATTAATACCCTTCAGGACTCCTGTTAAATCGGGGGCGGGGCAAATTGATTCTACTTCTGATGTATGAAGGGAAACAAAGCGAATAAGCAAATTTTAATCACAATTTTGTCATCAAAAATATAGGTAACCATGGGGACCCAGTGCTGTGTAGAGGACTGAGTGTTGGATTAGGACACTTGTGAGATCAGATTTCAAATCCCTGCTCAGCTATGGAAACCCACTGTGTGATCTTGGGTAAACCATATTCTCTCAGCCTTCTAAGAGAAAGGCAATGGCAAATACCTACTGAACAAATCTTGCCAAGAAAACTCTACAAAAGGTTCACCATAAGGTCACCATGAGTCAGAAACAATTTTTAAGGCATATAACAAAAACAATCATGCTGCTTAAATAAACTAAGCTTAATTAGCCATTTAATTTTGAATGGATTTTAAGGGCACCATCAAGTCCAGTACCACATCTACTCCGTAACCAATTGGTCTCTCTATTTAAGGCCAGAGGCGGTTTTTGATTACCTGTTCCATTAGAAGTAAAGCAGACATTAGTCAGAGAGATGCACTTTTGGGGCTGTGCCCTTTCTTTATACAATGCTCTCCCTAATAAGGTTCAATCTGTGCAAGTACTATCTATTCTGTTCCAGATGAAACACGTTTTATTCACCTAGGCTTTTTTTTTTTTTTACTTTATAAAAGGTACTCTTTTTCTTACTGGTCTGTTTTAGCATGTTGTGTTTTATTTTTACAGTTTTTCTTTATAATACTATTAAACTACTTTGTAATCGGTTTTTGCTTCAAGGGCAGCATTCACATTGTTTAAACAAGTAAAATAAATTACCTCCCTCTGTCACCTCAGATACTGTATCATGACTGGGAGTCAACTATTGCAATCTCCCTTCCTCTCTTAGAAGTTGGATATCCCCCCAACAGTTGCACTGGTGAAGAGTGACACTTTCCTAATGACAAATGAACAGGAGAGATCTACACTCTTCAAGATATTAAGTGTTTCTAAACAAGTATAAATATTTTGAAATTCCAATGGAGTAGCCATGCTTAGTCTGTTGCAACATGAACACCACAGGACTTGCAGCATCTTAAAAACTAATAACAAGTTTTTATTTGCTACTAGCATATATACTCAATGTTGCCCGGGATTTTATCTTCTCATAGGTGATACTTGTCAAGAAAGATTTGAGATTCTGTGTCTCTAATTCCCCAAACTGTCTTGTCCAGTACCTGTAACTTTTCCCCATATTCCCCAATCCAATCTATATTCAGAGTTATTAACGTACAGAGGTTTGGTCCCTGAGGGAATACACTGCTCTCCTCCTTGCTGCTAGGCCATGTCTCCATAACAACCAGCCTGATCCAGACAGACAAATTTGACTGAGGCCCAAGAGCCCTCTCATTGAGAATTCTAAAGGCCCCTCCCTAAACTGCCAACCGCAGGATTCCATAGAATCTTCTTAGGTAGCCAATCACATGAGGTCGTCACCTGACACAGCCAATCATATGAGGTCTTCACCTGACTCAGACAAACAAACTTTGACTTTTATATATCAGATGACTTTTGTTGGGTATCTGCTACATCAACTGCATGACAATATGCATGACAGATTGGAGGGCAGAATTATAAACAGTGAGGTCAGATGGAAATGAAATGAAGGAAGCATAGTGACAAGCAGTGGCCAATGGCCCTGGCAGGCTAACTAACACATGTGTGACTTTGAAACATCTTTATCCCAATTTAAGCCAGATGTACCAATATACAGATAACACGTGAATGTAAAAATAACCCATTCAATGTTTTGAGAAAATTAAGTTCATAATATTAATGTAATCAAATGCAGCATAATTAGAGTACAATTTAATTAATACTATGCTGAACTGGATAACTGGACCTAAGTAACATACAGAATGAAGTGGACAAATTCCACATCTATGAGGTCTAAATTATGTTAAATTAACTATTTTTAAAGGAGTAACTATGTTAGTCTGCCACTGCAAAAACCAGCAAATTTCATGGACCAGAATCCAGTTAGCAGATGCATGAAATATTATTCTGACCAACAGAATAATATTTTGGAATAACTCTCCAAACTGTCTTGTCCAGTACCTGTAACTTTTCCCCATATTCCCCAATTCAATCTGTATTCAGAGTTATTAACATACAGAGGTTAGGTTCCTGAGAGAATGCACTGTCCTCCTCCTTACTGCAAGACCTTGTCTCCATAGCAATTGGCCTATTCAAGACAGACACAGTTGACTGAGGCCAAAGAGCTCTCTGGCTGAGAACCCCAGGATTCCATAGAATCTTCTTAGGCAGCCAATCATATGACGTCTTCGCCTGACATAGACAAACTAACTTTGACTTTTATATATTAGATGATTGGGGACCAAGAAGCATCAATGATTTTGTGGATTATTGTGTGTTTTCAAGTCAATTCTGACTTATGGCATCCGTAAGGCGAACTTATCATATGGTTTTCTGGGGCTGAGAGTGTGCGATACTCCCAAGATCACCCAGTGGTTTTCCACGACCAGGGCCATATTTCAATGCTCAAACTATTACACCACACTGGCTCTCTTTTGGATAGCCACGGTTAATAACAGAGCTTTCACTGTCTGCTTTCTGGATTTCATCTCCTCTTCACTCCACTATTTACTCCTCCCCCCATATAAACAAGGTAAGACATATTAATTGCACCTCAGGGCAACACATCACGCATCCGATGAAATGGTCTGTGGTCCACCAAAGTTCATACCACAATATATTTGCTAGTCTTTAGGGTACCACAAGACTTTTGCTTTCAAACTGACTGCAGACTGCTTTCTACTTTCAGATCTTGAGAGACCTTCATATCTAAACTTGCACTAGCCTAGCCCACTTGCAGTACTGATCACACATCTCAAGTTCATCTTGACAAGGTGCCGAGATCTAAACAGCAGTGTGTATTTTCATATCATATTTTTAAAGAGTTGTTAAATTAGCCTACAGGGAAAATGGTTTGTTTGTGACTCTGCTGATTATTCCATGAGGCATTATCCCAAGGGCAAAGAGAGAGGAGACTTCAGGTACTGCCAAGATTCACACAAAAGGTCTAGAAATACGATAGTCCAGGTTCTAAACTGCGGAACTATTAAGCTGTAGGGCCAGAAAAGATTTTTTTTATAAGTAATTTTATTAAAATTTTAAATGAAAAAGAAACCCCCCTCCCCACTTCCAAACATCAATCTTCCCAGTTGAATCTGAGTTTAGCATTCTATTCCATATAAACATTCCATTCCATATGTTATCTCTGTTTTACAACAATCATAAACTATTACTTTTAACTTGTATTTAACTATTTACATTTTATCTTTTACCACCTCATTTTGTCTTTCACCTTTCTCACAATCTTTCTTTCTTTTGCCCTATCTTTATTCTTTTATCCAATTCAATACCTCTCGCCATTCTCTTTCAAAGCCCTGGACTGGTTTATTTTTGAGTGAAAAAGTTAACTTCTCTGTCGCCACCATATCCAGGATTTTGAGTTTCCATTCTCTTATATCAATATATTTTCTTTCTTTCCAATGTTGAGCAGAAGTCAGTCTTGCTGCGGTTACTATATATAACAATGTCTTTTGATGAGATCTTATTTCTCTTTGTTGCCCTAACATATTCAACAAATAGAATTCTGGCTTCATTTCAAAGTTAAAACCGTACAATCTTTGAATTCAACATGTATTTCTTTCCAAAACTTTTTTGCTATTTTACAGGTCCACCACATATGGAAAAAAGATCCCTCTTTCTCATCACATTTCCAACATTTTCCAGGCCCAGAAAAGATCTTGATGTTATGAATCAGTAAAAACAGATCACTTACAAAAAGGAACGAATCAAGATTATTTCAGGTTCCTAACTGGAGAACTACTAAGCTATAGAACCAAAAAAGACCTTAATGTTATGAATCTGTAAAGACAGATCACTTACAAAACAAACACTTTGAGATTAAATCTGAAAATGGCAAATAAGATGATTTGGTGGGTAGGTGAGGAAAGAGCACTGTGGATGGCAGGAGGGAAAGAATACCAGAGTCAGTGGGTAGTCTAGGATTTCTAAGCCAGGCAAAGATGAATACTTGGACTAGTTTTATAATACTCAGAAGTGACCTTGAAGCATTCCTGGGGATAATAATATAAGAACTGAAACACAATGAAGTCTTGTCTTAAGTACCTCCCATGCCACTGCGTATCTCTTGAAACCGAGACCAAAATGAAAACACACAGCTGTGATTGTAACGCTTATACTGAGCACTCCATCTAACCTTGGTCAAGTTCCATATAAAAGCACAAGCACAAGCACTCTCTTACAGTGCTTAAAGTCCACATACCTGATTGACACCATCCTCGTTGGCTTCCACCTTCTTCTGCATTTGCATCATTTGCCACATGTCAGCCACGGCAGTACTGGAGCCACTCTTGGCCTTCTCCAGCAAGTCTGTTCCAGAAGGCAGCTTCTCCAGGCCAGAAATGTGTTGTTGGACCCCTTTCAGCTGTTTCCCCATGCCTTTCATTTTATCGTGCACTCCCTGGACCTTGTCTTGTACCTCCTGGACCTGATCTTGAAACCCCTGGACCCGATCTTGACACCCCTGGACTTGAGTTTGTACCCCCTGGAACTGATCTTCTATGCCGTGGACCTGGTCTTCCATTCCCTGGAGACTGGTCTCCACCAGAAACAGCTTCTTTTCCAAGTCCGCAAGCCTGGCATCGACATCTTCGCCCAAAACCTCTCCCTTGCCCTCCCTCTCCTTCAGCAAGGCCTCTTGGCTGATCAAGTCCCCAATCCCCTTGCCAACAGCGGCCGCCACGAGTTCCGTCTTGGACGGTGGACCCCGGTCCACTTTCACCTCTGTCTTGATGTCCTCCAGGTTGAGATGCCTCAGGATGGCATGGAGGAGGGCGTGGAGGGCATTGAAATTGACAATGCCAATCTCTGGGGTCCCAATGGAGAGGTCGGCCAACTCATACAAACTGACTTTGACGGACATTTCCGAACCCCTTCTGATAGCTCCTGGCTACCGTCTGCCTTATTATTTTCAAAAATACAATCTTCTTTCGAGAAATATAGAAATCTGGGCTCCTTATATGAATTAACCTTCTGGGGGGGAAATACGCATACCCTATATACGTACACACACCCATACACACAAATGCTAGGCTAGGGAAGGAGTTTAGTCACAAGCAGTGCAATCGATTTTTTAAAAAAATGTTGATTCTCCACCGGCAAGAGCCTGTGAACCCAGTCCTAAAAATTCAAGACGTTCCTCTCGTAAGCCCATCACAGGAGAGCAACTCTTCTAGGATTTTGTTCCCCACGCGCCAATGTCTTCCTCCGTTTTTTCCCCCCTTCCCAAATAACTGGCTTCTGTTTGAAGGATGAAAAGGCGAAAAAGCTCCCCTTAAGCTACGCGACGCCCCCTCCTCCCCCTGCCCGCTACGGCGCTTGGGCCCCCGCGCCGCCCCCCAGCCCGAGCGGCCCCCGGCTCGGCAGGAGAGAGAAGGGCCGCTCTCCTCGGCGCTCCGAGCGCGGCCATCGCCGCCGCCCCCGTCACAATCCACCCCGTTCGCGTTCTGGCCTTCCATTGGCCACCTCACAGACCCCCCCCCCCCAGGATTCGCTAGGGAGGCTGCCCATGTGCCTTTGTTTACCTCATCGGGCGGCGGGCGGATTCGGCTCGGCGTTCGTGGTTGCTAGGCGACCGTCGTGCGACACCTTCCGCCGGCCTTCTTACCGTGCCGCGAAAAATAGTTCTCGATCCTCGATCTTAACCGGGCGGGGGCGGGGCGGAGCGAACGAGAAAGGTGGGGGCGGGAAGGTGGCGCCAGATCCCGCCTGCGGGCGCGGGAGGAATCAACCAGTGGAATGTGGCTAAGAAGTTGTTGCAGCGTGCCTTGCGTTCGTTTCTGACCCCGAGGCAAACTTATCCTGGGGTTTTCTTGACAAGGTTTGTTCAGAGGCGGGTTGCCTTTTTCCTTCCTCTGAGGCTGAGAGAGTGTGATTTGCCCAGGGTCGCCCTACGCATCTCCGTGGCTGAACTCTGTTCTCCGGACTCGCTGTCCAATGTTCAAACGACTACACCGGTGGGTTTCCGTGGCTGAGCGAAATACATTAAACCAAAAATTCTGAATTCATTCAGTAGAATAAAAACGTCCCCTTGCTCTGCAGTCTGCAGCCTTTCCGGTTAGCTTGCCTGCGGATGATACAAGGCAGGAACTCAGGCCACCCTTTTCAGGGGTTGCAAATTAAAATATTTTTTGGCAGAAAAATGATATGCCACTGAGGATAGAGTCTTCAGGCTGGGAGGCCAGGGTTGCTCAAGGGGAGAGTGAGACAACTTTCTCTGGCAGCGGATGCTGGTGGGGTGGCGACAACGTTCTTCCTCAGTGGTAGAAAGAACGGTGGATGCCACACAGCCTGTCCTGAAAGCGATGGATTAGATTGGTGTCCTGAGGAATGGCGAAACATCCTGCAACAACACCAGCATTGAAGTAAAATGCCAGGGAATTTCACTTCCTGGAGGGAACACCTCCATGTGCTTTCCCCTCATGCAGCAAAATGTTTTGAGCTAATTTCAGATAAATTGTCCTCAGCTTTTCTGGAAGATTTCAGATTGGGCGAGAAAAAAATACACAACTGCACAGTGTCTGAATGTTAAAATTCAGAACTCTGATTTGACTGAATGATTGGGGCCAAAAAGAAATTGCTTCCCCGTTCCATGGACGTGAACGTCAGTTCCCAGAATCCCTGAGCATTAGCCATGTTAGCTTCTGAGACTTTAAATCTGTGACATCTGACAGGCCAGAAGTCAAGAGTCACTGCTCCAGACTCTGGAATTATTGCCAAAAAGCCGACTTGAAAACGTTAACATTCAGGAACTCAAAAGGGTTGTCATTTATTCTGTTAAAAAAAAAATCTGCTGACATCATATTTTTAATCAAAAATTCAAGCTGTTATATTAATATTCTGTTCCTGCTTTGCTATGCTGATCAATATATTAAGGATGCCTTGGATTATAAGATTCTGTCACAGTGCTGCAAAGGAAGCTGACTGTTGGTTTCCATCCAGTCCTTGCATTTGGTGAGTCACAGGCAAGGCTGACTTTGCTCTCTCTTTCCTCAGTCTCCTGGATTCTTAATTCTACATTTACTAGGCAAAGCTTTCACTAAACATCCTATGCACACCAACTTGTGAGGAAATCATTACTGAACTCTCTTGGATTTACTTCTGAGTAAATGTGCATAGGTTCGTTGTGCGTCTCTCTAAGCTCTAAGCTGGAAATTTGGGGAATGACTATACAAGGCTGTATCTACTGTATGATAGCGAATGAGCAAATACCTTCACAAAGCACAAAATCCTTTCAGAGCAGCTGTGTTTGCTTTCTGACTGGATAACCCTCCTTGAATGTTATGAAGCGTATATCTATCATCATGGGGGCCAACCCATTGATGCTGAGAAATGAATGCCAGGCTTTGTGCAGAATTTCTGATGTATGATTAGATGTCCTGGTCATAGCGGCATGGTGGCAGCTGACAACTATTTTCTCAGCTGTATTTGCATAGTACAAAAAAATCCCTAAGGATATACTAGACAACACAGTTGGGTGTAAGCTAAAGGTGGTAGTTCCCACAGCCCTCAGTTGATGCTGAAGATCTGTTTCATAAGCATAATGACAAGATTTCTGAAATCATGACCCACTGCAATATCTCTTTGCAATATTCTCTGCTTCTCCTAAGTATTTGGCTAGATAGCAGCATTCTACTTCTAGCCTGACTGCAATGCAGAGGTGGTGAAGTGATTTTCTATATATAGTTTCTGAAGTGCTCCTGGGGACCCCTTTGAAAGGTGCATTACACGGGCAGCGGAGATGGAAACAGAACAAGAAGCATCTGTGTATATCCTTATCAAGGCAGGTACAAGAGTCCATTTGTCCCTGTTTCTAATTAGAGTAAAAAAAAAACACCTATTATCATTGTTATCATCATCATCATCACCTTCCTCTATGCCCTACCTTTCCTCCAATTCAAGACAGCTTACATATTAAAATGATAATATACAAAAGATCGACATTAAATTAGAATTAAACAGTTAACAATATTAAAACAGAGGATAAAAACTGGTTTAAAAGGTACAACCAGTACAGTTTAAAACAGCACAGCACTGTTTTAAAACCCTTTTCTTTAAAAACCTTCAGTTCTCAGAACCCCTTGGAATAAAAAAGTCTTTGTGTGTGTAAGAAATAGCTGATAAGACTCATAAAACAATTTAGCACAGGATCGGCTGAAGCATTAAATGTTTATTTAAAATACGTCTCTGCAGAAGCGGGTGCTCCCTAGAGAAGAGGACACCCCCACTATGGAATACCTCATATTTTATCCCCCTGCCCCATGCAGGTTTCCCTCCCCCTTGGGTCTCATTGGACAGGACCCCAAAAGTTACAGCCTATCAGGATCGCCTAAGAAGTTACATTCCCCCTTCCCCATATTTACAGTATGAGTGATCACGCACTTGATCATGCATTTCCCTCGTGCATCCCAGGTGTCTTTATCAGTAGTTTCACAGTACCCTTTTGTGTTCTGGTATGCCCCCATAAATCAGTTTACTCCTTTACAGATGGTGTCCTTGTCTTGTCTACTGTGTTATCTGGAATACACCAGCCATCCTCCAAGGTTTTGGGAGGCCCTCCCTCTCTCAGCTGCCAACTCTAAAAATCTGTTTTTAAAAAGCATGTTAACCCTTTAACAGAACAAAGTGGTAGGCTATTCAGCTCAATGAGGGCTTTGCTGACACTACTTAGTGTTGAACCCAAGAAGCAATGAGGGGATGCTATGGGTCTGTCCATTCTACCCACTGAGTTACCCAGTGCAGAAGCTAAAATAGATTTCATTTCTCTCAGTGTGCCAGCAGAAGGATTGTGAGGAAGTGAGTTCCAGAGCCTAGAGGCAGCCACAAAGAAGGCTCTTTCTTGTGTCTCCATCAGTTGCATTTGTGAAGGCAAGCTAATCATACAACAAAAGCAGGATAGCCCAACCTTTGGGGACAGGGAGAGCCTGCAGCTATACTCTCATGTATGTAAGTGAACCAAAAATCAGGAAATGGCAACCATTTCCTCACCTTCATATAGTGTCCCAACTCCCACCTCTCATCGTTCTCTGTTACAATTGGTTCTTTCTTGGCCATATTCAACCTATTCAGCTCTATGAATAAAGCAGTAAGAAAATAACCACATGAAACAGTTCTCAAAGCACTTTTCAAACTGGACTACACTTGCCATGATTCTTTTCCATGCTGGGTGTGCCATTGACCCCTTCTGCTATATCTTGATCTCAGTGGTTATAAATTCCCTTCTCTGTAATTTCTGAGAAACATATCAGGCACAGTCAGGTGACTTAGACCAGCCATTCTCAATGGGGGCCATTGAAGTGGGTCACACACTGAAAACTGTGAGAAAAAGAGTCCAAAGGGTAACTGAACTAATGAAATACCCAAGCAGTAATCTTAATTGGAGTCAGTAGTTTCCCTCCTACTTAGCTTTCCAACATGCTGTTTGATAGTCCAAAATGTCTGGAGAGCTAAAAGTTCCTCACACTGGGGCCAAAGTCAAGGTCTGCACTGCATTTGAAATAGCTTTAGAAGATGACAGATATAATCACCTTCACCAAGAAGCATGATGAAAAAAAAAATACCAGCCGGTCTGACTCCCCTCCACTACAACCCAGTATTCCAGCTACAAGTAGGGTCCCCCCTCTCCTTTCTCACCCGTTGCAGGTTTCCTCAACAATACTACTGGATATCAGGTGGCACTGGGGTTCCTGAAGATCACTTTTCAGCTTAAAGTCCTATTCCTTCATCAGGAGTGGTTGTTTTCAGTTTTAAAAACACAGAGAACTTTGTTGCAAGCAAATGTGTGGTGCTTCCAGTTCACGTCCCTGACTATCAGGTTCCATTATACTCTGCTCATCTATTCTTTCGACTCTTTAGTGTCAAAAAATCTTCCTGCAGATGGCAGCAGATCACATGAAATTGACCACAGAGGCTGTTCTTGGCAAAGTCTGTCCAACAATTATACACCCCCTGCTTTGGTGAAACTGCAGCTTGCATCAGTTTTGAAGTATGTCCCAATCAGATAAGGACAAAAACCGGCCACCTGGATAAAAGCTACAGCTCTTTGTATCCATTTGGGGTTTTTTTGGTTCCCAAGTAATCTATTGTACTTATAAAACAGAGGTGAAGAACATCACGTAACTCTTTGGATGTTGCTACCACGCAATTCCCATCACCTTTAGCCAGGAGAGCCAATGTAGGGCACTACACAGTTCCCATCCTTGCAATAAAAAGCCCAACAGAATGAGTAATGGCGATCCATTTGCCTTATCTCCACCCTAGGATAAAGTTTTCTTATCATTTAAGCACAGGCCCATCCTTTTCAATGTCCTCTTTCTTAAAATGTGGGAACATGTATGTGAATACCTGAGCTTTAAAAGTGGTGATTTACAAGTACAACCTTGTTAAGTGAAACTCGTTACCTTTTGTGGGGAAGTAACAAAGTTTCATTTTTAGAAGCAGTGTAACAAGTAATTAGCAATATTTATGCAGTTACAGTTTCTTGTAGTTTTCAAAAGTTACACTTAAGGGCATTTGAAGGGGATATAGAGAGGAAGTTTTCAAATTTTATGTCATTTTCTTACCAGTCCTATTTCTCCACTCAAAAAAAAAGTAGCAGAAGGCTAACTAGCAGCACAAGAAGTAACATAATGAGTTTATTTTCATCACCTTGATGAGTAACAGGAACTGGTTACTTCTAAAAATACTGTAATGAGTAAGAGAACAAATTACTTTTTAAAAGTAACTTTCCATGCTCTGGGAAATGCACCACCCTTCCTTCATCAGAAATCTAACACAAAGGACGCAACTCATCTATCCAGAAATGTACTTTACCAATCCTATATCATCTGCCTGCAATTTCTGGTGCTATCATTGATGGGAGGACCTAAAATGTCCTCCAAGACAAGCGGGATACTTGTTCATTGGGTGCTGCTTTATCAAAATAGGAAGTGGTTGGAAGATAGCTCAAGACAGAATGGTAGGAATGCCCTTTGGCCTTGATTCTTATTTGGATAAAGAGGGCAGGCCCATCCCTTGGAGTTTTTGCTTGCTTATGAGTTTCCAGAGGCACCTGGGCTCACTGGAGCAGAACACTGGAGAAAACAAACAGCATTTTTAAAAATGTTTTGTCATTTCCATTCTATCTGTTCTAATCTTCAAAGTATTTCATTCCCATACTCCAATCAGCAACTCTAGTTTTAAATAATTACTTCTGAACCTTCAACAATTATTTGCATTGACAACTCTTCTTGCCTCCTTCTGGGAAGTCCTTCTTCTACATTCCCAGAGGCTTGATTAATGATAATACTGGCTTCATTTTGCTGCCAGCTTGAGTCCTGGCTATTTACTCTTCGTGATCCTATCAAATTGGTTCTGCTATACCAGATTGGGGAATGTTTTAAACCAGTGATTCTTAACCTTTTCTTTACTGAGGTTCCCCTGTAAATATAATTTGTTGCTGGGACTTAACTCAAAATTTAAATATCTAAATTTAATTTTAATATTCAAATATTTATTTAAATATTCAAATATTTATTTTTTTATCAAAAGCTTCTAGAGACTAGGATTCAGACACTGGATGACCTTGGACAAGTCACATTCTCTCAGCCTCAGATGAAAGCAAAGGCAAACTTCCTCTGAACAAATCTTGCCAACCCCCCACCCCCCAAAAAAACCCCTGTGATAGGTTCACCTTGGGGTTGCCATAAGTCTGAAGTGACCTGAAGGAATAGAACAATTGCCACTGACAGGGGGAGGTCCTTTCTAGCCATCTTGTTTCTCTCCTTTGAAAACTGACTTATGGTGACTCTAAGACAACCTTAACATGGAGGTTTTCTTGGCAAGATTTGTTGCCTTCACCTTTCTCTGAGACTGAGAGAATGTGATTTGCCTCAGGTTACCCAATGGGTTTCCATGACTGAGTAGGGATTTAAACCCTGGCTTCCAGAATCATAGTTTGGGCATGTACACACATCTGCTGCCGTGTCCCTTTCGTCAGGAATGGGGCAGCAGGGATGTGTGCAGGAACCCAAACTGCTCCCTTGTTTGCAAATGAAAGGGACACAGCAGCAAGCTAGTGCTCACACCCAAGCTTCCCCCTTGTTGCAAACAAAGGAGCAGTTTCAGCACCTGCACACCCCCACTGCTGTATCCCTGTTGCTGTCCAGCAGCAGGAATTTGCAGACCCCCAGGAGTCTGTGGACCCAAGTTAATAGCCACTGTTTGAACTTATTTTTGATTTGCTTATAAAATGTTTTTATTAATTGTATTCTAGCATATTTAAGTACAGGGTGGGCCAGAAATATTTTAGATTAATTGTTGGCATGTGCTTGAGAAGCACAACGGCTATTCAAAGATGACCAAAATGTTGCTTAGCTAGGTAGCTCCGAATAAGAGTTTGTTCTTTATTGTCACAATTAAGCACAGCCACCCAAACATGGTTCCAAAGCTTGGCCTGGTGAACCTTCAAAACTGGACACAATCCCTTTTCCTCTGTATCTTTAAAGTCTGTGGTTTCACACCTTGGGATGTGCTTACCTACACTGATTAAACAAACACTGATGTGCAACTTGCTCACTGATCTTTGATCACTAATAATGAATAAGACAACATGATCATAGCTGATTAGCATGACCTATTTAGACGTTCTGCATCTAAATCTATCTGCATCTATCTGCAGAACAATAGATGTTCTGCAATTGCTGGCTGAAATGAATTGTTTTAAAAATGCTGTTTCCAAAACTTGAGCTAAGGAGCATAAGGTTTCTGGATGCTTTAAAGATTACACTCAGGAAAAAACATCTGTGACTGTATTCTCTAATCTGCTGCTATTTGGAAGACCATTTGAAGTTTTGCTTATTGGCAGTGCCACCAAGACAATTTTCCATACTCAGTTTTAGGTATCTGAAGAAAAAAAGCAAATTCCTTTTCAATAATAATAATACAATAATACCTATTCCAAATCTTCAAAAACCATGAATAGAGCTGCGATTTTCATAATTCTTGTGCAACTCCCTAAAAATAGTCATGATGTTGCAAGATCTCTGTTCTATACACCACACAGAGGACTAATCTAAGAACATAAGATTCAATGTGCGGGATCAGACCAAGGGCCAGTCTAGCCAGAATTATTTTCTAGTACCAGAGAAAACATATAGCTATCAGGAGTAATAGACATGGAAAGCTGGATCCCCTTTAAAACTCATCCAAGTTGGCTATCATCACTACATCTTGTGATGGCAGGTTCCACAGTTTAGTTATGTGAAGTATCCCTTTTGACTTCCTGAACCTTCTGCCATTCACTTTCACTGGACAACTCTGATTTAACATCTCCCACCTAACATTTCTCTATGCCATGGCTAAGTTTATACATTACATTATACATCTTGTCCCCATCCTTCTTACTTTTTTCTAAGCAGAAAGATTTCAAACATAACCTTTCTTCAGAGGTGATCCAGTTCTTTGATCATTTCAGTTGGCCTTTTCCATGTCCTCTTTTGAGATGCAGTGACCAGAAGTGTACACAATATTCCAAGGGCAATTGTACTATAGTTTGTTAAAGGGTATTATATTGGTACAAAATATTTTATTATTTCTTTCATTCCCTATATGGAATCTTTGTACGACTATTTGCATGGAGATATCTGTCCCAATTCCAAAATCATTCTTAGTCAGTCACCAGCAGCTCAAATCTCATCAGCATACCTGTGAAGTGAGCATTTGTGTGGCCCATGTACATCACATTACGCTTGCTTACATTGATCTGCATCTACTGTTTTAATGCCTGTTCTCCCATTTAAGTGCTCTGTTCTGAGTTTTTGCTGTCTTTTCATGCTAAATAATTTGGGACCATCAACAAAATTGGCCACTGTTATTTCTGGGGGATAAAAACACCAACAACCAACCTCACAATTTCTACTTGTAATTTTCAAACACTTCCCAGAAAAATTGTTTATTCAGCTATGTGTGCAAACACGTACTTATAAGCACATACAAATAATTGCCACTCAAAGAAATTACTTGGATTTACAGTCCACTAACCTTTATCTTGCTCACTCATGCACAATCCTGTGCATGTTTACTCAGATGTAAACTGTGCTCAATAAGGCTGACTTCCTGAGATTCATGATTAAGATTCTAGCCCTTCTATGCCACACTGATCTTGCACTTAATCATGGATTTGTGAGGAAGAACATTTATTTCAATCCATTAAGCTTTCTGTTATGGGGAATTATTCCTAGGGCCTGTTAGCATTTATTCATCACATCCATGTGCAAAAATGAACAGCTTGATATGGTTGTGGATTAGAATTGCATGGCTCATTATTTTTGGCCAACAGCAAACCACTGTAAGATCTTGCTTTACCCTTTTAAATGGCACAGCAACATATAAAAGGAGAAGCAGAATAGATGCTAGGATCATTAGAGAGTAGAGTATGAACACATTTAGGAGAGTATGAGCATGAGTAGAGACTTTATTCTTCCTGATTTTGGGAGGCATAAGCTATTATAATTTCAGTTTCCCATGTATAACACAGTAGACCACCCCCACATGAGTTTTTTGAGGCCATCATGGGCTTCCTGGAACTTAAAAGTGAAGACAGAATTCAAGGAATATACAGCTTTAAGACAACAAAGCTCCCATGCCAAAAGCTGAGGAGACAAAGTGTCCATTTGTATCTTTATTAACAGTCAGATTATTATTCTATAAACCTTAGATTCTTAGCAACAGTCATAGTAGTTGCAAACAGACACTAGAAAGCGAGGTTGACAAAGAACACAGAGACTTTTTTTCTCAGCTCACCTTGGTGTGAAAGCTCAGAAATAACCAAATACACGTGCATGGCAGAAGGCTCTTCCTATTGCTCACTGTGCTATCAGCAAGGGTGCAAAAGATGTACAATAGTTTCACAGAGGTTGAACACTACAGGATTATGATGAATATATTGCCTTGCCTTGACAGATTGTGCAAACCACTCATGAAAGAAGGCAGTCTTCATGGTGTGCACGAAGGAGACATTTCTTGACAGTCCAGTTCAGAGATGGTACTACAACACCGACTGTGTAACACATTTCATTTTCACACGCCCTGACTAAGATGCCTTCTGGTTCAGCCAAGAAGCATCCGGGTTCTGTTGGTCTGCTTTATTGGGTGGGGTGAGTGGGTCAGGCGGTGGAGAGTGGCACTGAAGGGATGCAACCCAAAGCTACTGGCAAAATTCAGAGATTCTGATGGGTCAGAATGTACATTCCCTTGCTATGTATAGTGCACGTATCTTCCCTCGAGTTGGTGCTTGCCTTGTGAGGATACTGCATTTTCCGAGTTCAGTTTTTCGCATTTACAAAGGACTGTTCTTAGCAGCAGCGAAGTCTATTGCTTGCTGTTACATTTACTGTGTTGGAAAGCTGTTATGGAAGGAATAGTTCCAGCTATTGCACAAACTTTTAGTCTTAGTTTTACATAGAATTCTTTAGAGGTTTTGTGGTGCTGTACTGTGTAAGCCCAGTGCTAGAAGAGAACCTGGCTAAGTCCTCTTTGTTCTCACTATTGCAAGTGGCAAATGCTAGAAGGATGAATCCCCCCTCTTTTGATCCTGCCATTGTGCTGAGCAATAGCTTTAAAATTTTCCTCCTATTTGGAGATTGTCAGAGCAAAAGGGGAAAGAGGAAGCAGTCAGCAACCTATTACCCTTCTTAACCCAAGACAGAGCAAAACAGGACACTTCATTGTTGTCAACAGGTAATGGCTTACGGGAGCATCATGCGCATTTGCAAAGGATAAAATGCTTTGTATGACCACGAATCAGTTGCATGTGGCGCCATGGTTTCGCCCAGTTTCTGAATCCTGGGCCACATTCCCTGTGGTGCTGTTCTCCTGTGGTTGGGCAGAGTACTTCTGGTCTTTAGAAAGCTAATGTGTAAATTCTCTTTCCCCACAACCAGCTTGCGCAGATGGCGGATAAGCTTAGAAAGGGATGCAGCAACTGCATTAATAAATGGGTTTGTGGATCACCTTGTCATCTTGATAAAGAGGCAGTTCTAACTAAACAGCAAAGTAGATGTGAAGAATAAAGAGGAAAAAGCTTCTCCTATTAAAATTTCAAAGAAATAAAAATGTTGGAAAGGCAGTTATGAATTTGAACAAAACTATATAAATAGCTGATTAAAAAGCTCTTTGCTATTTTAAAACAGCATAGTAGTTATTACGTCAGCAGATAGTAGTTTTGACTGTAAACCTGACTGGAGGCTTTTCTTCTCAGCTTTGATTGTTGCTTAAAATAAGTCACTGCACCATTTTAATGCTTAGTTTTGAAGACCATCAAAAGGCTGCTACCAGGGAGGCTGCTACCAGGAATAATGAAGTCATTTTAAAAAGCCACAGACTGAATGAGTTCTGCGATACTTATAGAGGATTATGAAATCCAAAGTCTCCCAAAAGCTCTGAAATAGGTAGGAAAAATACCCAATTCAAAACACAACCGTTTACTAGAGGTAGAATCTTCACAAGAACTTCAGAGTGATAGAACAGGGCTAGCTTTCCCCACATTAAGGCTAATAAGTTTAAAGAAAGAATGTCCTATGAATTAGCAGCAACTGGGTTCTGTGAAACCCATAGTGAAACCCAAAAACCCATAGTGTCAACAGACTGATACCATAACTCCATCACATACTATGCCAATAGTACTTTTCACATGTTTACATCACTTTCATCCTATCCCACCATCTTGTTTGCTGTAGTCCTCAGTCCCATAAACCAACTGTCCCTGCCAAACTATGTATAAGGAAGAATAAATTCCAAAATATTGCTAGAAAAGAGTGGTATGATAACGCATAGTAGAATGTTTGTCCTCTCCAACATGAAATTACAGATCGTTCTGATCTTGGTAAAACTAATATGCAACATAAACCTGAAAATGCTTGACAGCAAAGGAGTTATCAAAAAATTTCAAGTGTCACCTACATTTTAAGCATTCTGTTACATTCTATTAGTATTTGAAGAGTCTCAAGCAAAGCTGAACTCAAGCTCATAAAAATGACAGCAATGGATTAAGTATGGTCCCTTTTTCTCTAGCATTCAGCATTTACAGTAAAACCACTGTGAGCCTATGCCATGGTATTTCTTATATTGAATGTCATCTGAAAGGGATTAATTAACACTTGTAAACTAGGATTTCAACAGTGAACAAAGTGTCCTTGTGCCCAGACTTACATAACTATGCAGTCTACATGAGAAAGAAAGGTATTAAGTTATACAGTGTGCATTTCTGCATAAATAAATTGGGGAACCTTTGCCAGTTGAACAATCAAGGCTTCTCCCGGACTGGCAGCCCCCCCATTTTTTTTTTTTTTGTCCTTTAATATGGACTGAAATACACTTAAATGTACTTAAGTAGGAAAGAAACATGCATGAGAAAGGTCAGCTCCCAACAATGACAATGGAATGAATTTTTTTGCCTAGCCCTTATTGAAAGCCTCACTTATGTTTTTTGATAACTTGGCATCTGCAGCACATCAACACCACACGTCATTCCCAGTTAATCAGTCTGAACGATGCACCACACTTGGCTCAGTTCTTACAACTGCAAATGTGGATTAAAATGACTATTCCACACTTAAGGCACTTAAAATCCTGTTTGTGCCAATATGGTTGCAAAGCTGGTGTAATGTTGCTGTAATTCAGCACGCCATTGCCACAACTATCAGCATACCTCTGCTTTGGTGAGCCAACACTTAGATTACGGCTGTTGATTTGGATTAATTAATTAATAGTCCCTAGTCACATATTTGTTCAAACACTTTTGGAATTTGTTGTTTATAATAGAATAGAATACCTCCCCCCCACCTTTTCTTTCAGTGAGGGCATTTGGGAGCTCTTAAGATCTTGTAATCTATACTGGACACCACTTTAAGCAATCTATACAAATGAAGTCTGTGGTAGCAATTGGCTCATGGTGCGAAATACCTATTAGCAATGAGGTAATGAAGCCATTTACTTATAGCCTGCCCAATACTGGATGCTCAGGACAGGTAACTTAAGGTGCAAACAACCCATCACAACAAGGAAAAAAAAACTTCTCAGGATGTCGAGATGCAGTAAGGTTAATCTGGCTTATCAAGAATAGCCTCTATGTAAAAATCTGTGATAGGAACAGCTATACAAGCAATTGGCTATTATGAAGAGTGTTAAGAAGATGGATTGCCTATCTTCTGTGCTTTTGAAGTAGCATCCACAATGACAGCAAGTCCTTGAAATTCATGTCTCCTCACTACTTCAGTCATTACATTCTGAAAGGAGTGTGCTTGAGGTACTTTCTCTAATGGCTAAAACCACTTTCAGAGGGCAACTATGGGGCACTGAGGCTAGAGGGGGCAGGGAAAACGGTTGGGCTATAAAACAAAGGAATGGTGTTACTGAAGAGGCCAAGAAGCAAGTAGGGCTTGGAAAAACAATTCAAACAAGAGATATGAGATGCTGTAAGAAGATGTGTGGTCAGGCAAGAGGGTTAAAGGCTGGAAAAGAAATACAACCAGAGGTAAATAGCTTGTCAGAGCTCTTATCTCCATGAGTCAACTCCTAAGGGCAAGATTTCACAAAGTGAAGTTTTTCTTCTTTCATTCCAGCACCAAACTTGATAGAGTTGGGGAGCACAATGCTTCTGTCAAATGATTAGTTAACAAGATATGGGAGTCTTGACACAGAATAGTAAGGGAGAAGTTGTAGCCAAGGGAATTACAATCAAAACTGTATTTATTGCAGCCATGCCATTGCTGGACTGGATTACGTTGCAGAGAGCTCCTTGGAGGGAGCTGCTTAACGACCACCAGATTTGGTTTTCTTTGCCTCCTTCTCAATGGTAGCTCTGCCTTTCTGAATATCTGCTCCTAGTAAAGGAGGCAAGCAGGAACAGAAGCTTGTGCAGCCTTATTTTAGCTAACCCCTATGCCCATGGACAGAGTGCAACAGCAGCTTTAAGCTTTCACTAGACACAGATTACCAAAAATGGCTTTTAAATTTTTTTTTAACAAAATTACAGTTGGAATAAAAAACATTATGCCATGCGGTTCTATGTTTGCCCTTTAGAAATGCCTTCAGATGTTAGAACATGAGCTCTATAACCATCTGGGGAAAAATATGTAACACTATTGCTGTCATATGTCTATTTTATTCATCCATACAACTGACCAAGACGTATTGACCTGACAGCAAGCTCTATGGAGTGTAGACAGGTGATTCCTACACATAGTGAGGATCTGATGGAGGGCTGTAGGATTTTTAGGAGTGGAACACTGTTGACAGGATAACAATCGCAGCACAAAGGTTAGGCGGTTTCACTTCCAAGCCGCCATATAATGGACAGTCCCAGAGATAAAGTTCTGTACGCCATTTTCATATAATGGTTAAGTGATACTGCAATGGGAAGCAGGCTGAAAGCCTCACTTTAACTATAACTGATACACAAGACAGTAATGTGTTGTTGACATGAAGACTGACAAAGGATTGATAGGTTAACTATTCTGTACCAGGGAGTACATTTACAGAACAGACACGAAAGTACTCTATGAATTTGTTCATACTTTCAGGATTACATACCTTGATCTTGGGCCATGTGTGAACATAAAGTGCCACCAGAAGCAAATCTCAATAGACTATGCTTAATCTTACATTTCCTTCACAAAGTGTAGCAAGAGTCACAGAAGTACTGCACCTCTCTACTGAGCCCTTGGGTAGGATTGGAACCTAGTAGACTATAAATGGAGAGGTAGAATGGAGAACCGTTAAATGGAGAACCGTTCTGTGTCATACTATCGCTGCCAAAATTATGAAGGTTGCCATCAAATCACTCTAATTGTAGATGACATCACAGAAGAAAGCTTTGAACATCTATGAGCTCATAAATGGCTTCAAAGATTACAAAAGGGCATTGCACACACCAGCAATAAAGGAAAAGAAAACACACAATTTCTTCCAAATAGCCTGAAGACCTACATGCCTCAAGTATTTGTGAAGCTTACTTCAGCTTAAATATCCCAGTAAGCCTCCATGTTCATCCCCACCAAGGTTACTCTTTCGTGACATCAGTTTGTTTAACAGGAGTAAAAGGCCACCACTATCATCATTCAGACAAATTTAAAACAGACTCTAATACCTATTTGCATCTTGACTCAACAGCCCCCTGGTAATTGGATCAGAGAAATCCAGATGTTCAGATAGCATTCCCTAAACACCCAAACCCATTATAAAACTGCCCCCCCCAATTATTAATATACTATGGCACAGCTTCTTCATGCACATTTCCTTTTTCTCTTCTATTTGAGGAAACCAGATGGCAGAATGACAAAAAGAAACTAATCATCCATGGTAATATTGCGGAAGAGGTAAGCCATGGACTCCCCATTGTGGATTCGGCGGATGGCTTCAGAGAGAATCAAACTGATATCCACAGTCTTTATCTTAGGACACTGCAGTTTCTGGACCTCATGGGGAACTGTGTTGGTGACCACCACCTAGTGGGAAAGAAAACACATTAGAAAACAAGGCTAACAACTCTTTGGAATCAATCCACAAGGGATAGAATATGCCTTTAAAAGTTTCCAAAGGACACCAGACTTGATGTGTTTTCTAGATTTCATAAAACAAAAAGACATACTAGTCAGATTTTCAGATTGCTTAAGGTATTAATATTTCATGTCCCTCCATATGCCAGGATGGTGATAATTATTTCACAACAACAAGGTAAAAACCTTGTAGAAGTAGTTACTGAAAAGAGATAAAACTGATGATGCCTTGCAAAACAGTCTTCTTGTTGCAGGCTAGGGAATATATATGACCAAAGCTGCCCTTATTATGTTTAATAAGCATAACCTCATCAAAATGTACTTTCAGAGAATTAAAAAAGCAAATTGCATAAAAAAATAGTGTGAAGGGTACAAAACTGTACAGTGAGAACAGCAGCTTCCCATCAAGGGTGGGCAACTTGTAGCCCTCCAGATAGTAGATCACAGTTTCCATTAGCCCTAAACAGTATGGTTAACAGTGACGACTGATGAGAATTCCAGTGCAACAACATCTGGAGGACCATCCCTACTTCACATACTTGTGCAACCATTCACATGCCTCAAATTCAGAACACCATCACCAGCAAGACATGATCTTAGTCACAAAAGGTTTTTTTTCAGAAAAATACACTCCAGGGGAATCACCTTTTGGGAAGGTTTTGTTTCCACTCAAAATTATTCTTCTGGAGTGACAAACAGATGATGTTTGCTCTCCAGTCTTAGCAACACTGTTTATGCCAAAGGAACCTTCCCTCTGCTGCAAGCATCTGCTGTGAGAAGAACAGAAAGAGGCAGATGATGCAAATAGAAACCAAATGGATGTTCTGTTTACATACTGAATACCTGCAACAGTCTTCTACCCAACACACACTCTGTGTGTGCTACTGATATGATTATGGTCTGAATCCAGAATTTTATATTTTAGAACAAAAAGAACCCATTACTCTCTACTGGTGCGGGGATGAAAGATTAATCTCTACAGTCTACAGTGACCTGCCTCATCAATTGATGACTCTTCAATCAAACGTGGAGCATCTGCCGATAAGAGCCCGTGAGTAGCCATAATGAAGATCTTGTAAGCGCCACGCTCTTTCAGGATTTCTGCAGCTGCCACAAAGCTTTCCACATCATCAATTATGTCATCCTGAAAAGCAAAGGAAACCCCAATTAAAAGCTAGAAGATACTAAAAAGCTAGAATGATTCCCTTGCCTCACAGGCCTTAACTATGTCTGTAAAATCAGGATAATCTGAAGATGATTCAGTGTGTATTTAGTGTCATGGATGAAAAAAACTGGTATGTTGCCAATATGTATTTTAGCAGCAGCTCTGTTGCAGTACAATTGTATGAAATTACCACCTAGAAAATTGCTACACTGGATTACCCAAGTCAAACATTTCCAACAAAGGTGTCTGGAAAAGGTTTTAGAAAACAAGCAAGAGAAAAAAATACTTTGTTGTGACAGACAGTCCAGTGGCTAAAGACATCTTTGAACATACAAAAGTGACTTTGGAAACACTACTGATGTCAGATATCTTTATCCCAAAGATAAGTATGAAATGTATGCTCTTGTATTCCTGGCAGTAATTGGCTGCAGAACACGTTCGAGATCTCACAGTATGTTCTGTGAAAAGGCAGGCATGTTTTTTCCCTAGACATTTTCATGCTGCAGGAAGCCAAACAGGTAGACTGAGTATCATGCACTGCTGTGTCACAAGAGACTACTGGTCATGGGGACCACTGGGGGAACTTGCATGGGCGGCAGTAACTTTGCCATTTGGCTGGGAGGCTATGAATGCTAGATCTACATTGCTGGGTTTTGTTCAACTTGCCATCAAATTAAAGAGCAGGTCAAAATCTCTCACCTGCTTTCCAGAATGTGCTTATAGAGAATTCTTTGACACAAAGGCAGCACCCACAATTATATAAGTTTGGTATGACTAGGATCTTGTATGTTAAAAGAACCAGCCCTTAAAATGGGAAGATATTATACCCCAGCCTCTTGTCTAAGGGACCAACATATTATTTCGAGACAAACTGGTGAAAAATAAAGGTGTTATCATCTACTCGGGTTTGGCTCTTTTTGCAAATTTAATCAATTGGAGAGATTTCAGGAATCTACACCACGGTGATATAATAGACAAGGGAGTACAACACCCTTATTTAATTAAGCAGGGAAAAAGTGAAACAGGAGGATACAACAAAACTATTTAGTGTTCCAGTAGAAACAATCAACTTATGGCTTCTAGCCCAGAACTGAAATCCCATCTACATCCAGGTATAAATAATTAAGAGAGATGAAACTCAGAAAAAAAAAAAAAACATACACCCTTTTGGCCTTGTCATTCCTTACCACAATGATGGCAATTCTACCTCCAACATCTCCAACTACTGTTATTGGTGGTTTTTCTTTGGCCATCATCACTATGGGGGGAAAATCCAACAAAATCTTAGAATCATAGTTTTACTGAATGCTGTATATATTCACTTTTCTTATATTGCAAATTAATATTTAGTGCAGTTTTCATATTAAACATAATGGCTTTAATTCATTTCGGCTCTCCTAAAAATCAACTGTACAAAGAATGTTTCTAATTATTTTTTCTTTTTTTTTTATAATCATTTTATTCAAAATTCACATATAAAACAAACAAAATTGTAACTGTCAGCTTAATTGAAATATTTCTGATCTTCCACACTGATCTAGATTTCATTATCAAGATTTCTTAACATGCTTAAAATATTGTACAACATTTTACTGCTAACATTACTTGTTGATTCTTGCATTTCAATCTCCATATTCCCGCTTCATGATATATATCCTGTAGCGCCCTCATAATTTATCTTAAATCATGAATTACAGATTCCTATCTGATAGAACCCAGCAATTACCCGTTACAATTTGCCATTCTTTTTGTATTTCATCGTCTGATTTCCCTTTTAATCTCTGAGAGACCATATCAGCATTTTTGTTTTCAATAAGTGTACCCCACCACGGTTCTATTTTCTATGAGAAACAATTATAGCCCTCTGGCCAATATATACATTTCAGAATTAATGATATGAAACTACAAACATTTTGAGGAACATTTGTATTCCATGAAACCCACATGATTATATAATTATGTAGAGAGAATTGAAATGATAGTTAAAAACATATATATTTCAAGTTCTCTGCAAACAGCAGTGTATCAGTAGATTTTACATATAAAATCTAGAACATGTCAAAGACTAGATGGTTTGGCTATTTAATCTTTTTTCTAAAAACTGCAGCAAGACCTGAGTGAAGTTCAGTGACAGGGGTAACATGTAAAATCAGTGCAAACAATACACTGTAACTATTGAACATGAAAAAGTCCACCAAAAATAATCCACTGATTTAGCGAAGGATTTGATTTTGAGATGTTCCAAAACACTCCATATTCAGCATTTATGTGGATAACCTAATCCTGACTCAACAGATACTTAATGGGAGCTCTCTACTGCCATCTTGCCAATGCACTGAGGCAGCAGAGTGAGAAGGAAGCTTCTTTTCCATGCTGAAGATGAAGACTGGAGACCACAACCCTATGCATATTTACTATGAGGGAATTTCTGTTGTGTTCCATGGGGCTTACTTCCCACTAAGCATTTAACCCACAGCCTAAGCTAAAAATAGAATCAAAGGTTGCGGAGTAACACCACACATTTCAGCTGTAGGAATTACCTACCACCATTGGTTTAATATTAGTTTTGCCTAGGTAATGGTACAACCCTTTTGATGGAGAGGGTGCAGCTGAAATCCAATTGCTAAGCTCAACTACAGTAGACCAACTAAATCTGTGGGATTTACACAACAGCTGACTTAGTATTCACACTTGATTCAGTGGGTCTACTCCAGTTGGGATTTGTAACTGGATTTAAACTTATGCTGGACAATGCCTCAGGCACATGTGGACAACTCTGAAAGGTATGGGGGTCAATTTCTGCCCCAGGACCCTCTGGGACCACAAGGAGTCCTCCAAATGCCACTCCCCAGGAAGTGACTGAAAATGCACTTCTGATTTTGAAAAGTGGGGTTTTTTCAAATGTAAAATAGTGCAGGGACCCTTATAACCTATTCAGTGGGTTTCCATGTAAGGCAGTTCACTTTCTTTTTTGGTGGGGGGGGGGGATGGTGAAAGGCTTTCTTGGGACTGTATATTTTCTCAGGGCCACACTTTGCCCCTTCTTGTCCTAAAGGAATTTATGTGTGGCTTCTAGCACTGAAATATAAGAAACCTAATCAAATGGAACAGAGAGAACAGACTCCCCCAAAGAGCAGCAAGGTCAGATACACTTGTATTCAACAACAACAATATTCAACAAATAATATATTGCCATAAACAGAGACAACACATTTATAATTAAATTTCAAATCTAAACCATTCTGTAATGGAGGTCATGATACTAATAATGATAATAGCTAATTCATTACTTCTGATTTACTACAGCATGCAATTAGAAGAAAAACTAATGGCAGCATAGTCAAGGACACAGACCTACCCCGTTTTAGAAAGATTCTCTCTTACATGAACTATTATTTCTGAGGGAAAAAGAAACAAGCCTTTGTTCACCTAACAATTAAGAAAAAATAATCACACTGCTCAAAAAGTAGATAGAATAAAATTTCAGAGTCAATGGGGCTAGTTTCTTTCCTTTCTAGCTCATCTCAAAACAGTAATAAGATATCTAGTAACAAGATATTCCTAAACTTTTTACACTAAAGGCAACGTACTCCTGAAGGCAATGTATTATCTTTAGGGTAAAAAGTTTAGAAATGTAGGTTCCATCTTCATGCAGTGAACTCAATAACACTGCTGTTTCCATAAGTGTAACATATAAAAAGCCTCGTTAAAAGATGATAACCATTATAAATAATGGAATGTCTTTATAGTATTTCATAAAGTTACCATTCCAAATACAAATAGACCACTCACATTAGTCATTTGAAAATATCATCATAATATGACAAATGAAATTCTGCCTTTCTTTCTAAGGAACTGGAGTTTAGCTCATGAGATAATGTGCTGGTTATTAGAAAAAAAATCAGGAAAATGTGATGTAACCTGTTTTCATGATGTCAGAGACGCCATCACTATAGTGAGAAAGGCATGTCAGTTGAATATAGCTGACACAGAGTGACATGTCTACTTGGCCACTAAGCACTGCAGATATTCAAGGCCAGGTGAGAATAATAGTGTTCAAATCTGAGCACTAAAATAAGTTATAGATAGCACATGTACCTATAGTAACACACTTTTTTGTTGTCTATGATATAGTGCAGTGCTACTCAAACCAGTAGTCCACAGACCAATGTCAGCCCATGACCCATGAGTTTTTGGACCCGAGAGAGTCACCAGGAAAGAAACAACTGTAGCCAATGGCACAGATAAGGCACTGGCCCCTGTATACTGGAAGCAAAAACGGTTGGGCCTCCAAATCAGACAGCTTAAGAAGCACTGACATAATATAATGAGGGCATATGAAAACTACATTTTCAAACAAGTTGGAATGATGCTAAAAAACCCAAGAGGGGTGAGTAACAGTTTCTACTTTTAAGTTATTTTTAAAAGGACATTTTTAGAGGCTTTTTTAGAGGCTTTTTGAGTAGAATTTTTCATTTTATGCCATTTTCTTATCAAATCTAAAATGCTTTCCAAAAATCAGGACAGTAACAACAAAGTAATGGAATAAATAATGCTGTTTGCAAGCAGGTAACATTAACAGTAATGCATTACTTTGGGGGGCTGGGAAGTTAGCTACAATATGAATTACTTTGAAAAACTAACAGCCCAAGGTCTGGTTCAAGCAACCTTCTCAATGTGAACATCTAACAAGTGAAGTGGTCAGACAGGGCCAAGGACTCCGCCGATTATTTTTAGCAACGCTGAACTGTCTCTCTTCCAACTGGATTTCAGGGTAATATACAGAAGTCACAAATAAAATTAGGCATTAAAAACACAACACAGTAAAGGCCTTCACAGAAGACTGACAAACTGAGCTCAGACAAGGAGACAACTAAAAAGCAAACAGAGATAACATCATGCATGTTATGACTTTTTGCTCTTCCTTCTCCACATTCAAAAGAGAAGTCTACACATGTATAGCTGTAAGTTTTCAAGGCAACTAGGAAACCTCATCACACAGGGTTCCCAGTTGCATAATAAGCCTGTGTGCATGGAGGACAAGAAACAGTTATCCCCAGTTTTATATCCCGATCATAAATGTTGAACACAATTTATTATTTTAATTTACTACAAATTCCTGTACTTCAGTTAGTTTTATAAAAATTTTGTTAAGATTTGAATTTCGATATTTAAATTTTAATATTTACTGAAGCTGCTATATTAAGAAAGCCACAAAACACAAATGTTTTTGAGCATTTTTTTAAACTGAAGCTATCCAACCCAAGAATCAATTTGCTAAAGAGACTGTAACTCCCAGTATCTCAAGTAACTGATCAGTAGATGTTCTCCCACCACCACAAAAAAACAAAACAAAACAACCCACTTCAAATCTTTTCGTTACAGCTAAATGCTAGAAAATTACACCTGAAGTGCTATTGGGCACACAAAGGAGACCCATGCCATAGCTGCTTTGTTAAAAGCCAACATTTCCAGCTGGCTCCATTTTAACAAAGAAGAAAAACTGATCAGAAGAAGCTAATGCTGCATTTTCAGCATGATTTTTTTTTATATTGAAGAAAAATAGACCAGAAACACATATAATGTACTCCCGCGCTACAACAAACAAAAGTGTGAAAAATGGTGGTGGGGGAAATAACTGTTTGCTTTCTCCCAACTGTTCTTTGCTATTGAATAATCCTCTGTACAAACATGTAGTATTCAGACATGCTTTCAGAACCATCCTGGCAACTAGACAGAAAATGATGCAAAACTCTGGAGGTTGTACAGCACAGCATGCTGGGACTCCAAAGTCATTCCACCACTTGTTTCTCTAGAGGCCTGCGTCCTGTTAATTTTATATACACGGAATAGATGCGTTTCAGATGGCGGTGCCTATCCACATCCTCACCGACAGCAACAGAACTAGCAGCTCATGGTGAGATGTTTATCTATGCAACTAAATGCAGAACAAAAGAAAAAAAGAACCAATTTTCTTGGAACAGGTTCTCTTTCCTAATTAGACAAAACTGAATGGCATCTAAGGGACACATGGCACATCTTATAGAAGTCTCTATACATTGAAAGGCCCCTCACATTTGGCTGCATTCCCTCCTCCAAACCTGTCCTCTTAAGCCTAATGTACTGAGGAAATAAAACCATTATTTTTTGAAAAGTTATTTTTTGGAAAGAGATTTATTCCCATTACTAGTTATAGAGATTCAGCAATAATCTGATGACATTTACTCTTTGCAATATTTCAAAAATAATGCCTTAGATTATTTACTGCTTTTTTGATGCTCTATACTATTTTAAAAGAAAGTTAAGACTGATAAGAGAATGGCATACAACTTCTAAAAATCCTCTTAAAACATCTTTAAACTTGCGCTTGAAAAGTCACTGTGAAAAGTTTACACCTATAAAGTAAATTCTCTTTCACACATTATTGTAGTTTTGAAATGTGGTTTTATAAGGCACTTATTGGTCCCAAAAGTAAGTTGACACAGGTAGCTGTGTTATGTTTGACACATTACTCATGCAAGAAAGAAACTTAATGAGGACATCTTTTTTACCATGTTGATTTTCTAAATGAATAAACAGTTTTATTTGCTGACGTATTAGACAAACCAGCACAGGAAAGAGAGGGGGAATAAAAGGTGGGGGCATTAATTAGAAAGGTTCCTCCCTTTCTGTTTTGCCTCAGCAGGGTTTCCCCAAGCCCCCTTCCATTTTGCCTGGGTGGGGAGGCAAAATGCACCAAGGCAAAATGCATAGGAAAGGCAGTAGGGGGAAAGGAGTGCTAGTGCTTGCATTCTTCTCATCCCTCCTTCCTGTCATTTTGCCTAGGTGGACAGGGCAAAATGCATAGGAAAGGTGAGGGGGGTCAAAGGAGCACCCCCCACCTTTCCTATACATTTTGCGTCAGTGGGAAGTTCTCCCCACCCAGGAAAAACAACAGGAAGGATGGGTGAAAGGAGCACTCACACTAGCACTCCCTTCACCCTCCTCACTTTCCTACATATGTAGGCCCAGCATATAAAACACATCCCATTTTCAGAAGGCACTTTTTAGGAAAAAAGATGTGTCTTATACACCAGCAAATATGGTATCTATTAAAGAACCCCCAGATGCCTTGTGAAATGGTACACCTCTACCATTTTCAGTGGGACTTAGGTCTTAGCTTGTGTAACTGTTCAGCTATACTGAAGCAAAGGTATCAGATAACTTCATATTATCCCTCAATGCATACATGATGTCCAATATAGAAATTCTGAAGTTGCCTGGGGAGTGATCTGCCTTTAGACTGCTATTCTGCACTCTTGATAATATAATGTGCACAGTATTCGTTTCTTCAGCAGAGAATTCAGGAGAGATCTTATGCTGGAGCATTTTGCGTAACAAACAAAACAAAACTGAAGACAATAAAAGGCCAACAACGTACAGGGAAGCTCCAGACCAGTATGCAACGTTGTGTTTTTTACTGTTGGAGGTGAGTGTCGTCCATCATCCATGTCTTGCTCTGTGCACTGAGCTTCTCCGTGGATGACTGCCAGTCCCAGCCGAAGCCTCTCAGCATAAGACTGGGCCCTATGTAAACATAACAGCCTGTTAGTGGGATGCAAGTCTTTCCACTTGGAAAAGCCCTTTGCTCTGGCCCGTTTCCAGTGCTTCATTCAAACAGAATTCAACCAGGGGAAAGGAGTTTTCAGACTTGTCCATTTGCTTTTCAACAAACAAGAGTTAATACATAGTACTATTGTGTTTTCACCATTGCCTTTGAACTTCCTTTCAAGAAAAAGAACTCCAATGCCCGTTTGATTCTTGTCACCTTAACATGAGACCCAGATCCTGTTTACTGTGGATGTACAGCAAACACAGACAGAAAGTGGCATTCTTCCTATTAAGATCTGAGAAACAGATATCTGAAGATAGTACATTCTGTTAATATCTGAGGAAAATATTTTCACAAACCTAACAAAATTGGTCCAATCTATTCCTTTTTTCTTTGTGATAACTTCAGATTATCTATTCGCATTCGCTAAACCAAAGTGAACCAAACAAAGGGGGAGAACACCAAAGAGAAAAGCAGTCCAAAATTATTAATTGCTAATGTCTGGATGATCTTTCCAAATACTTCTTGGCTGCAACTTTCCCTGAAAATGCACACTCTTCTGATCAGCATTCTTTCAACTACTTTGGAACACATAGAGGAATCTGATTTTGCCATTTCTAAATGACGATGCATTTGGCTTCTAAAGAGGTAATTTCAGCCATAATTGTAGGCCAGCAGCATACCATGCTGCACATATTTAAAAAAGGTATCTGCACTCATGATTAGGTTAGCCTAGTAAGAAAACTTAAAAGAGTGCTTCATGTTCAGAGGGAACCTCTTGTAGTAACCTGAGATTTCTGCATCCCTTTCATTTTACTGGGCAGGGATTCAGCAGGATCAACTTTTGGGAAGGGGCATTAATTAGAAATTTATACTATTAGCCAAGGAGGATCAGTGCACACACAAAAGCTGCATTAATATTGGCTGGCGTAGCTCAATCTCAATTATAGATAGTCCATTGTGAGCGCTCAGACAGTATAAAGAATGGCCATGTAGCAGACCAGCACAGCTAAGAGCACACAAACATGGAACGAGAGAGAGATGACCACACACCCAAGTCAAATTTGTAGCACATCTTTCAATTCACTGGTTCTTAACCTTTCATCCCCAGATGTTACTGGACTCCAACTGTCACAATCCCTGGCCATTGTCCAAGCTGGCTTGGAGATGTAATCCAAACTCACCTGGGGATCCATGATTGGGAGCTGTTTTACTACTTTATTGTGGATTTAAAAGGGACTTTTCTGTTTCAGCTCTGAGAAGATACCTCTTGGCTACTCCTCAGGTAATCAGTTGGCAAATCCCTTCATATATATGGCTATCCAGCACTGTGTAGAATTAGGAGCCTATGAAACATTAGATTTGCCATGTGGATACAACATTTCAGTCACAATCCTGTTTTTCAAAACTGTCTTTGGTTCATGCCTGTGAGGTTACTTTATCAAAATCACTTTTCAACCTCTCTATAGATCAGGTTTCCACAGCTTGGAGATGTATAATAAATTAATCTTACAGATCATTTGAGGCTTTTCCCTGGTGTTAAAGATGGGTTTTATGAGAATATGCAGAAGATTCTCTCATTTCCTTGCTCCTAATGTGCCTCTGTGCTACACTGAAGGGGAATAAATGACTTTGCACCTTCTTGTTTCACCATATGCTAACATTCAAGACTCTTTCTTAGAATTGTCATTTTTCCTAGTAAACAGGGAGAAAAAAGCACCCGCTTGAATGTGTTTTCCTGTTCAGCATATATCAATCACTTAGCACCAATCTTCAGTGCTAGGAAGGTCTTCATTATCTGCATAAGATATGGTTACTTTTTGGTAACATTAGCTGATTTGGCAGATTTCACTACATTCATACAAAAATCAAAGGCAGTATACCTCTTAGCAGCATCTGGACTCTTGGCTACAATTACTGCATTTCTGTAATCAGGAATCTGGCAAAAGAGAAAAGGTTATGTAAGCCACTACAGCTTTTGATAACATTAACTTACTACAGTTTGAGGGAAAAATCAGAATTTTATACATTAGATTATTCTTTTGTTACTACTGAATGAAGGCTCAGAGAAATGTTGTCCCCATTCCTCAAAGGCTGCAGGTCACCCCTTCACCTTAAACTGCTTTTTAAATACTTCAACACTATTGCTAAATATACTGCTGCAGGACATTTACGTTTCAATACAGCAGGCCCTCACTATCTGCTGAGGTTTGGTTTCAGAAGCCTCCGTGGATACCAAAATCTGTGGATATTCAAGTCCCAACATCTACAGTGGTGTAGTAAAATGACATCACTTATATTAAATGGCAAACAACTCAAATGAGTGCTGGAGAGAGCCTGAGGATCTGTGAAATGGCAGAAGGCTACAACAATATGACGACACATCAGCATAGTGCTTGGCATGCAGCAAAATCAAGGTTTGCTTTTTGTTTTGTTTTTTTCCCCGCAAATATTTTCAAGTCATGATTGGTTGAATCCATGCTGCAGAACCTATGGATACAGGAGGTTTACTGTACATCATCTTTGTATCTGGCTATGTGTTCTAGTTCAGGGACATCCAGTCATGAATCGGATCCATTAGGCAGACACAGTTTGGTGGAGGCTAACTTGAGTAGGGATCACAAAGTTGGGAGAGACAGATAGATTTGAATCTCTTCTGCCTCTACTCTTATCAACTGTCCATTCCCAAGCTGGTATTCACTGTTATGAGACACAACAGAGGTATCTCACAGGCAAGTGCATGGACTTGCCTTACAGGGCAACAGCAGTTTTGGAGAGTGGGACACTTTTAATCAGGCATGGTGGTAAGGTTTAATTTTCCCTCTTTCCACAGCACTCTATTGCTGATCTTCCTCATGCCCTCACCTCTGAAAGTGCTACTACCACTTTTTAAAAAAAGGATTTGATTTGGGAGTCACCTCTTGCTGAATCAAGGACATGCTGCAGACCTTCTGGACTGATCTGTGATTCACAATGGGCAATTTCTGCCTGAGAAGGAAATATTAAAAGCTCCCAGAGAGAACCAGTGTCCCCATGTACAATCTTCCATCCCCTCTTAGTCTCAGTGTTTTTCTTCACGCAAATTTGAAAATGAGCAATGCCAGACTGTTTTCTAATCAAACTGAGATTATGACTAGTAATGGATAGAAGTTACTTTACCTCTTCTTGTATATACTGAAGCAAGAAAGGTGATGCCCTCAAGTTATCAACAGGAAAGCTAAAAAAGCCCTGGATTTCTTTCTGATGAAGATCCATAGTGATGATGTGGGTTAAACCTAAAAAGGGCAAAGATTAAACTCACTGAAGAATCCAAATAAGAAGTTAAATATGAATCACCTAACCACGCTCCTAAATACCAGGGATTTAAAGACTTCCATTCATATATTGGTCAGCATTAATTACCTATCTGTACCTGATCTCTCAGGTTGGGGTAATCAAGATGATTTATTATTTTGTTAGTTAGTTAATTTACATTCCACCTTTCTTTTAGCACAAGGTTTAAGGGGAATTACGACAAGTTAAATATTAAGTACAGCTAAAAAAACTACTAATACAAAAATTAAAACACAATTAAACAAGAATTCTGGTTAAAAACACAATTTACATATTTGCTACATATGCTTGTTCAAAACAGGTTAAAGATAGTGAACCTCAGCCATGGGGCATGTATCACTCACATTGGAGTTTGTTACTGTTAAACAACTATTCAAACCACAGAGCAAGTACAGAACTCAAGTACATTGTTGTGTTGTTTTCATACAAGACTCAAGTACAGTGCTTTGTTTTTTGTTTTTTTTAAAGGCAGACATACTTGTACAAGGACTCAGTAAGCTCCAGAGAATGGCCCCTCTGTGAATTCTCTTAGCTTAGTGCTCACTACAAATCCTCCAGGCCTAACAAACTTCTCACTCTTGAATACAACCTTAAACAAGCATCTAAGAGTACAGGTGAGTAAAGCCATTTTTTAAAATTTTAGTGATTTCATTCTGATCTAACCTTTCCCTCAAGGAATTTCAAGGGTAGATATATGGTGTTCATGCTTTGTTTTCTCCTTACAACAATCTTATGAGGTAGAATAGAAAGAAAGATGGTTATGGACTCAGGATCACCAAGTAAACTTATTAGACAAAATTAGTTTGCTAGTCTGAGAGCAATCACTGCTATCTTTTTAACCTGTGTGAGTGTTTCCAACATTAATCCAGATTTGCTGCTTGGTTTATAACTGGGCATTTTTTTCTGAAAAAAGGAACATGCTCTTATGGTGGGACGAGAGATTTCCATTTGCTTCTTTGGGGCCAGATTAACCATCACCTAGCACAATGGTGGGAGGTAAAAATATTGTTGGATTTGATAAGCCCTCTCACCTGCTTTGGCCAACATGGAAGCAAGGAGTTTGCAGACTATTGAGCCTCTCTTCCTCATTTTGCTTTGTTTGCTGTAGGGGAAGTAGGGAATTACCCCAATGATATTTCTGGCACAGGAGGTCTTCAGTGCATAAGCCATAATCAACAGTTCCATCACTGCGGTGTTCACATCTCTGAAATGGTTGAAAATAGGAATCAGCCATCCATCTGCCAGAGAAGCTCAAGCAACAAGGTGAAAACAAGGTCAGCCCAAACACCATAAGCAGTTTTAAAGAAAATTCCCCCTTCTGAATTTCTTAACTATAACAGCAAACAAGCTGTGGTGTAACTAACTTAACCATTTTTCACAAGAACCCTGGGCTTCTACAGATGCTTGTCAGAGGTTTCATAATCTAAAGAGCAGTCAGAGCAGATAAACTGTCCAGAAAAACAAAGGTGTCCAGAAAAGCTATCATCAATTTTCTATAGTCCTTAACCAAAGGAGACTTTGGTGCATGTTTACTTTGCACAGGGCTCAGGTATCCCAGCAGTTGCTCCACATGTAACAAGAGAACACATGAAAATGAACTCAGCACTCTTTGCAATGAGCACAGGTTTTAAGGCAGATAATAACCTTTTTTGGCCATGAGATCAATTGGGAGATGTCCCCCATAGATAAAGTATGAAAATTACTTTATCTTAACTTATCTAACATATTGCCATGGGGGAAAAGATTGTATTCAGTCTTATTTCAACAGCCTCATGTATATTAGAAGCCTCATTTGGAGAAAGAATTTCTGACACAGAAAAATAATCCACTACCCCATCATGCAAATTACACAGAACAAATTTTCTTTCTGCATTTAAAACCAAGTGAGCTCATGTTTATTATCCATGGGCTGCATATGCTAGCCTGTGAATTCAGTTATTGTCAGGAAAGGGAATGTTCTTGCCCATAGTTTGGAAGCCATACTGAAAAGGTACCATGGTGAAATTATTTATTTTTAAAAGTTGTCCTTTACTCAAGAGTAATAAGAAAAAGCAGCAATAAGCAGCATTGTTAACATGCTGTTATTTGATTTATTTCCAATGATTTCATATGGCCAATAATCCCCCAAGATAACACCAAAGGTAATGTTTTGAAATAAAATGTTGCTCATTATGGAAAAAAGCTAACATTTACATTAGTCCTTAAAATGCTTAAGAGTAACAACATTAGCCTTTGTCACAACAATATATTTAACATATTACTTCCAAGCTTTGCTGTTGTCTATACCAGCCACACCCTCCCTCGCAGCATTTCCACATTAAGGATAAGGGTGGTGAATACAAGGCTTCATTGATTGCATTAAGTTCCTCCACTGAAAAGTCTTGCTGGTTCCATTCTGATAAAGTTGATTGAACTGAACAACATTAAGGACAGGTTCCACAATTTATCAAAAGTCACGTATATATCTAACATAGTCAATTATACCAAATGCCATTATAAATTAGCAGGCACATTTCCCAGTGTTAAAAGTTCATATAAGCCTGTTCATACTGCACATTGATGTGTACGAGCTAGTATGGTGTTCCACTTATGATTTTCAAACTGTATTTATTATACTGATAAGCCATATAAATTTGGTTACCAAACTTCAAGGACAGGTGTGAGGGATAGCAGGAAGCTTGGTTCAAGTGCCCGATCCAGCTTTGTTACCATATGGTGAAAAGTTCTAAACAGGACTTGTCTGGACTTGCTAAGGGGTATAATGGGGAGCTCTATGCCTGAAAGGATGCTAGACAAGTATTCTTGAACACAGTTTTCAGTCCAGCTGTAATATTTCTTTCACCTGCATGGCCTTCCATGAAACTGAGACCTGATCACTTAAAATGACACCTTTAGGAGCTTTCTGGCTCTTAATGATACACCACTGATTCAATTTCTAGTTTAGCCAGGCATTCTCATTTTCCCCATTGTAAACCTTCTCTTGGAAAATGAGCTCCATTTATCTGGGCACACTGGCCAATGTTCTCTGGTTTGTTCTATCTTCTATATCCATCACACTGTAGGGATGTGATGTTTTATACACAAGAAAGCTTTGTTCACCATTAAGGAAGCAGCCAAGAATTACATAAAACTACCCCCACCTCTGAGTAATTAAGACAAAAAGGGAACAATGCACCATTTTCCCCTGTGGTTTAAAGGTAGCAGAGGCTATGGAAGGACGAATATCGTTTGTTAAGACACTGCATGTTACAGTCACCCATTTCATAAGCTGTCAGCTTTTGTTTTACACTTTTAAACTAAAATTCATTACAACCAAACATGCAGAATGACTTAGGTATGTTTAAATGTTCCCAAAAGAGAAAGCTTGTGTACAGAATTAAAGTCAGTGAGAGGACCTAAGGTAGTAAAACAAGGAAATGGGAGAAGGGAGGATGACAGTGAAAAAAGACATAAAGAAACATTCTCCCTTTCTTACATCATGGGTACATGCAAACAATTTCACCTAAATTATTTCATTTAGTTTTCTTCACATGTACTGCAATGCTGGTTCCATTACAATAATTCCAGCCTGGTAGACAGGTGGTTGCCTATCAACCTGTGGCAATTAGGCATGGCAACCAGGCAGAAAAGACTGCACGAACTAGAAGAAAGTTGGTTCATTTTCTTTACCACCGTTTCTGTTCTGTTACAATTAAATATGTAGGTAGGCAAAAAACATTGTAGCTGGAAGCCCTAGTTGTTTTATGGACTTCTTTGTAAGGATAGTTTATATATCCTCACCATTTTGTTACAACTGAGTGGATTCACACCCATGAACCCATGCTGTCTCATAGGTAGCCTGTACAAACAACAGTTGAAGAAAACTGCAGAGATGGTTCACCTGATGTATGCTATGCACAGAATGGAAAAAACAAAACAAAACTGACATTGTATTATTTTTGAGCTATAGCTCAGAACCAGGGAGACAGACACTCCTCTGCAGGTCAGTTGTATCCAAATATCTCTAAAGAATATCAAGCAAATATTTTTATTGTCAATAGATGGAAGCATTTATTAGTTCTGCTAATGCTCTAGTTGAAAGATCAAAAGTACTTTTCAAACAAATGTCTAAAAACAAAATTAAAGGAAAATTAAACAGTAAGTATGTAAGATTGTCTTCAAGACAGCTCCACAGACTACAGAATCTAATCTGGTTTCATTTACTGTCACTTTCAGTGCCTCATTAAACTCTGTGATTTAAACTCCTCACTGTTGATGCAAGAGATTAAGTGGCATTATTAACATCACATGTTCTCCCTGTAATGAAGGAGAAATTAGAAAGGGAAACAGAGGAGTACTCAAGCTTGTAAATGCTTAAATGCTTAGATCAAATCCACTGAATAGGAAATTCCATGTATCCAAGAATGTGGGCTTTTAACCTACACAATTCAAAGGCAATCCATGTAAAACATACCTGGGGATTGTCTGAATGATGAAGACATCCTGGCCTCGGACCGATTCTTTTATTTCAACCCTTGTTTCTGTAGAGGAGGCACAGAAATTGAAACATAATTTTTTTGAATAGAGTTGCACAGCATGACCTTTGCAAGACAGTTTAATGCAGCATTTTTCTATCTGTGGGGTGAGGACCAGCACTAGGTCTAAGCCCACATTTTGGTGAAGCACATTATTCTGGTTCAGTGCTATTCAAAGTGATGGTCTCCGGACCAGTGTCAAACCCTAAGCCACTGGCTGCCAGTACCTGGCAAGTTTCCAAGAAAGAATAGTTGTGCCCAATGGGCACAAATCTAGTGCTGGTTCCTGGCACACTTGGAAAAAAAAAACTGGACACCCCCATCAGATAGCCTGAGAAGCCTTTCTCTAACCCACCCACAACCTCCTTGCTTGGCCATCCTGCCCAATAGTACAGTAGTTGTATAATTATTTGGTTAGGTCAAAAACCACACAGGCTTGTCACACATTCAGTGCATAGGAATATTACGCAGGAGTTGATCATAGAACCTGGCTGTAGTGCGCAAAGCTGGAGAGAAAGAAGAGGCAGGAAAGAAATGAAACAGGAGTCTTGCAGCACCTGAAAAGAAGCAAATTTTATTTGACATAAGTTTTGTGGACAACCCCTTTCTCAAGTCACTGCAGTCTATGAAATGTTACACCAAGTACATCTGGCTAGCCTTCAAAGTTCAAAGCCTTGCATTAGTCTATTGCAGCAAAAACACAAACATTGCTGCCTCTCTGGACACTTCTGCACAGAAAAGGAAGAAATGGATGACAGACTGACAGAATGGCTGACTGAGTACAAAGAATGGAAGAAAAAGAAATATTTTATTGTTCTAAAAGTTTATTTTATAAACCACCTCAAGGAAGCTTTCCTTTTTCCAGTATAAAATATAAATGTTATTTTAAAATTATTAGTGGTATTACTGTAGTTATTGCTTAAATATATAAAGAGTCTTCTAAATAAAGACAGAAAAATGGCAGATGGAGTGAGGAAGAAGAAAAGGAGAAACATTAGGGCTGCTACCATACCTTTTGGCTACGGCAACAGCCAACTCTGCCACCTCGAAAGAACTACTCAATACTGGGCTGTGTCACTAGAAACTGGAGAGGCTATGTACAGATGTGTGCCTTTGTGAGAAGGAGGAGGAAAATCACAGAACTCAGTAAAGATGGCTGCAGGAGAGTGGGGGCTTTGAATGAAATTAGAATTTTTTTAGAGCTTTAAAAATATTATAGCTGCAAATGACAACAACTCCAGTAATAAAGAGGAAGGGTTTAAGAGAGGGAAGTCGTTGTAGGGAGGAAGTGAATATAAAAATAGCAGAAGGAAGAAGAAAGAAATGGGCAGGACAGGGACACGTTACAGGTTTCATTTGAAAGGAAAAGGGGAGAAGAAATGATAGGGAATAAGAATACTTTTTTAAAAAGGGAAGAAAAACGTATATTTTGTAAAGATGTAAAATAAAAAAAATTACTTAGAATTTGCCTGAAATGCATCTGAGCCAATGTGTGTTCTTAAGTTGATGGAATTTAAGCTGTGCAACCCCTGCTACTTGGAAATCACTTGGAAATTTCAAAAGAAGGATTAGATATCAATATAAAATGGCATCAGCAACTGCCAGCTGATTATGTCAAACTCTGCCTCCATCTTTCACTACTGTGTGACTTGTATACTTGGCCCTACTCTGCACTAGCATTCTGTGACTTGTAGGAACCTTAGTCATCTGGACCTCTCCTAGGTTAGTATAAAATTTGGGAATTCCTGGCCTAATGGCATTTGCACATCCAACAAGAAATACTGTCATATTGGAATAGAGGAAGCTTTTTAAAAAACTTCCTAAGTGGACACTTGAGAATAATCGAAAGAAAGTGTGTCTCAGGCACGGTGTCCCGTCTTCTTTCTAATTTCGCACTGATACAGTTTAAAAGGGTTACTGAAAGAAGCAACAGGTTTCATATCACAGTTGGGATCCTCAGGGACACAAGAGCATATAGTTCAGATATTGTGAGTCCCGGCAAAAAATATTCAGGAATAGCCATGTCGATTGTGCAGCAAAATATAATAAAATCCAAGATCCACAAGCAGTGATACCCTTTTTGGGCCAACTCCAAAGTATAAAAGAGACTGTGCAAATCCAGGCAGTAGTGGCTGATACCTCCCAAAAGAAGGGCATGCTGCTATCCCACCCACTCTGCCAAGTAATTTCCACTATTTTCTCCTGCAGCTCTACTCCAGGCTCTCTCTATTTGTACCACCTAAGTTCTGACTGTGAATGACCCTTTCTTCATCAGCCATAATAACTAAATGATCTTTCCATACTGAGAAGGAGGATGCCTTTGAATACCAGAGGCTGGGGGCAAACAACTGCAAAACATTTTTGAGTTAATGCTAATGCTCTGCATGTAGTGTTCCCAAAGACATATGTCTGGCCAGTATTTGAAACAGATCAATAAGCTAGTTCAGTGGCAGCTGACTTTGGTAGGTCTGGGGGCCAGTTTTTGGTACCTGCGAACATGTGGGGTCCACATGGACTGAAGCTTAAAATCCCACTGGCTGATCTGGAGTCAGTTGCCATTTCTCTGACCTGCATACATTACAGGATTGCACATGGATAAAAGGTGTGGGGAGAGCACAACATATGTCACCTTGAGTTCTTTATAGGAACAGTGGTATTTGACTGTAATAAATTCAAAAATTATACAGCTAGAAGCCTTACAAACAGCCAGTCAAATGTAGAAGGATAAAAACGAGATGAGAAGTCTGTACCACCCCACAGAACAGAGAATAGTTTAGTCCATGATTCATGTTGTCATAGATCCATAAGTCTTATCACTTTTGTTTCAGTGGAAAATTAAGTGCAACGGAAATAGCTAGAAAGGCTGGTCATAAAGACTGTCTGAAGAAAAAAAAAATAGTGGGCTCAGGAACTGAAGCCACTTCAAGACTTCAGAAACTGATATACTCATACTTCTGCATAGGATGTTTTGCTAATACTGCTCATAGAAACCAGGTGATTTGATCTTTTTGAGGGGGGGGCAGGTTTCTAAATTCTACATAACAAGATCATTCCTCACAATCACACTACTTTTACATATGGATGTGGCTTTATACTGACTTTTATCTTGTAGCTCTGCATGTTCTTTTACTGTAATTTGTGACTTTGTTTTAATTGAATCATAATGGTGGAAGAGGCCCCAAGCACCAGCCAATCCAACACCCAGCCATGCAGAAATACACAATCAAAGTACTCCCAAAAGACGGCCATCCAGCCTCTGTTTAAAAACCTCCAAAGAAAGAGACTCCACTGCACTCCAAGGGAGCATATTCCATTGTTGAACAGCTCTTACCATCAGGAAGTTCTTCCAGATATTTAGGTGGAATTTCTTTTCCTGTAGGTTGAATCCATTGCTGTCTCCAAGTCTTTGGAGCAGCAGAAAACAAGCTTGCTCCACCTTCAAAATGACATCATTTCAAGTATTTAAACATGGCTATCATGTCACAATTATGATTTTGTTATTTTATTGCAAATCTCTCTAAGAGCATTTGCTGAAGTGCCTACATTGCTTTGTGCCTTCAAGTTGTTTCAGACTTATGGTGATACTAAGGCAAACCTTTCATGGTATTTTCTTGGCAAGATTTGTTCAGAGAGCATTTACCTTTGCCCCTCTCCAACACTGACATAGTGTTACTTGCCCAAGTCACTGAGTGGGTTTTCACGGCTGAGCAGGGATTCAAAGTCTGGTCTCCAGAGTCACAGTCCAACACTCAAATCACTATACCACACTGGCTTTCTATAGACAAGTAAAAATCCTGCCTTACCTCCATTAGTTTCCTGGTATACCACAGATTTTCCAAGTTCAGCACCAAGACGCCTTAAAGAAAGAAAGAGAAAGAGATGCAAGAGATTAGATATTCACTAGCAGCTTATTAGCAGGCACTGTACATCTCACACAAACACCTAGAATACTAAAGTTCTGCTCCATACCCACCTTTATGGCCCATGGATTAAGAACATAAGAAGCTGTGCAAGGTCAGGCTAAAGGCTCATCTAGTTCAGCATTCTGTTCTCACAGGAGCAAACCAGTTGCCTCTGGGACATCCAAAAGAAGGACCAGGGCAATAGTCCTCTTCCATTATTGCTCCCTATCAACTGGTATTCAGATGCATGCTGTCATTGAACCTGGAGACAGTACATAGCCATCATAAATAGTATGATAGCCTTGTCCTCACAGAATTTGTCAAATCCCTTTTTAAAGCCATCCAAATCAGCAGCTGTCACTTTCTCTTGTTTGACTAGGAGTGTCTGGAAGAAAACACTTCTTTCTTTTGCCTGCGACAAAGACTATAGAATATTCATTTATTTAAAATGTTTAAATCCTGCTTGCTAGCTAAAAAAGAGATAGCAAAAGCAGCTATCAACATGCACACAAAACCAGGGACAATCTGCAGCAAAAGATTATGAAAATACAGCTCTGTATCAATTTGGCTTATAGAAAGCTGAAATGCCAAATAGAACAACTACATCTTAGTTGCCAAACTGAAAAGCAAGCAGTGGAAGGCATCTCTCGGGATCAATAAACAATCAGTTGTATTGATCTATATCAGGTAAAATGTATTTCTAACATATATGGCATAATCACTGTACTTCCACTTCCTTCAAATTAAACCAGCGGCACACTGCTTTACCACCCAACACAACTGTTTCCCGGTATACCAGCATATAACAGGAAACAACATGACATATCTGATTGAGAGCTACAGTTCACCAAAGCTTAATCAATTATAAATTTGCTAGTCTTTATCGTGTCACAGAATTCATCTCTTAGTCTTTGTAATGACACAGAACTCAGCCACCCCTCTGGAAAATAGAAGAAAATGACAAAAGAACAAGAGCCCTATTAGCTTGTTTGATCCTACTGAATACTGCAGCTCAGTGGGTATAAGCTCTTTTAAATGAAAGCAATGCATACATCAAAACAGAATACCATCCAGTGAAATGCTGAGTCCCTTCACCTTTCATGGTGTAGTCACTTGTTGCGGCCACTTTGCCATTACAGAAAGTGACAAACAGACACACCCCTCAATACATATAGACAACTGGCTTATTCCAGCTGCACTGACCACCAGTAAATTTCCAGACCTGTTTCAGGGTGCTGGTTTGTGCATCTTAAGGCAAAGCCTTTAAAAGATTTGGGCACAGGTTATTTAAAGGACTGCCCTCATTTTTTTTTTTGGACCCACCGTATGTATAGATCAAAACTTAATGGCCCACCATTAAAGCTAGGGACACTACAGGTCATGCTCTCCAACATTTCACAGATGAAAACTGGAACAAGCAATATGGCCAAGCAACACCAGACTGTAGTCATGGAGCCAAAAGTTATGAATGAGGAAGAACTCACAAACTAGGAGAGGCTGCAGCAGTTTGGTTTTGCCTGAGCCTCTTGGAAAGTGAAAGACCCTGCCCTTCATCTGCTCTCTGTTTCCGCTGAGTTAACTGCAAATTACTTTTGCGCTATTAAGTCAGTCTGTAGCAACAGAAGTAAGTTAAGAACAAAGGAGAAAAGTGGGAGGTAGAGAAACAAAATGGGGCATTATATAAACAACTAATAAGTGGGATGAATATGGATCGATCAGGACTGTCCCTGACAAGTTAGGACAGCTGGAGAGTATAAGAGTGGTAGACTCTGCTCTTAGGAGCTAAGAGAGAGAGAGATAAAAATCTATATATGGTTAACTCTACTGCTGTTTCTAATTAGGATTCTACAATTCATTTGATTTCTTTAGCTCTAAGTGAAGGTGTTTATTACACACACCGCTTTTGCTACTGATTTATTCAAATTCTGTTCTAAAAGTAATTTATAATTCAAGAATCTGTAAGCCACCCTAGGAGGTCTGTAGCCCTGAAAGGCAGCTAAGAAATACACTAAATGAAAGTGATAAAATAAGTAAGTTACTTAATTTACAGCTAGCTTCTTAAATGGAATCTTAACAGAGTTCTTGAGTCACTTCAGAAATGGTTCAGTTCCCACCTCACCCCTACACTGCATTTAACTGAGAGTCTGCTATTAATAAGAAGCCAACACTAAGTAAATATTTATGCATTATTTACAAGATAAGGAGTCACATTTAATAATTTCACAAACTCTTTCAAGCCACAATGCAAAGCTAAGCAATGAAATACCAAGGCTTTATGATCAGCGATTTGTTGAAGCACTTTTTTTGGTGATGAAACTGCTAAATTTATTTATTAATTAAAACATTTCTATCTCACACTATATCCAAAGATCTCAGGTCAGTTTACAATAAAATCAAATCAAAACAATAACTAATAGCAATAACTAAAAAAGACTAAAATATATTAAGTAGTTTTTCAATAAAAATTCAAACAATTTAAAACAGGTTAAAACAATTTAAAATAATGCAGCTATAGCACATGCTCAGCCTGGGTAAAATTAATTAGGCCTGAAAGCTTTAATAAAAAGCCAAGTTTTGACCTGGAACCAAAATTATACCAACACTGGTGTTAATCAGGTCTCCAAGGGGAAGATGTTCCACAACTGGGGTGCCAACATAGAAAAGGTTCTCTCCTACATTCTCCCACAACATATTTCCCCTACACATGGGACACAGAGGAGGTTGTCTCCAACAAAACTCAATTCTCAGGCAGGCATATAGAGAGAAAAGCGCTTCCTCAAGTACTGGGGTGCCAAGTAGGGTTTTAAACATTGTCATCAGCACCTGCAATTTGGACCAGAAGTGTACTGGTACCTTGTACAGTTCTTTGAGAACTGGTGTTATATTGTTTCTGAACAGAGTTGCAGTCAGCAGTCTCACTGTTGTGTTATGCACTAATTGCAGTTTCCAAGTCATCTTCAAATGACTGACCCTGACTGTTTGTTTGATTTGGACATTTACATCACATTTTAGAAGGTTACCCATTTATCAATTTTGCTTTCCATCTTTGCAGTTTGTATGGGATATGTTGATCCTAAACATTTCAGAACAAATGGATGCATTTGTTGTTTAGGAGAAATCCTTTTGTTTAGACTTTAGCTGACTGGAACAAGGTGAAACAACAAATGAAGCAGATACAATCCAGACCTTTCCCAAGTGGTGCATTTCAAAAACATGATTACTGTACTCTAACAATCAAGAGTTTGCTTAATAATCACTGAAGCTTCTACACACAGTTAACACTTTATTCCAGAAGCATAAATAAACTTTTAAAGAAAGACAAATCTGTTCGGAAAAACATATATGGACTATCCTATTTCATTTGAACACAAAGAAAAGCTTCTATAATTTTACATTATTTGCTTTTTCACAATTAGCATAACTTGCATAGTATTTCCCAGTCTTCCCAACTGTGAAAACTGGTGATATAAGTATGAATGCATGAAATCTGACCTATTACTCATGTGCCTAGCTCATGCAGCATTTTTTTCAGCATAATTAGTTGTACTTAAATTAGAATATCTATAAAGCATATGTAAATAACAACAACAAAAACAAAAACCTTTTCTTGTTAACATTATACATTTCTGCCCATAAACACTTCTCACATTGGGGGTTATAAGTGACGACATACATGCATTGAATTTTTTTCTTAATGTACAATAAAGTGTCTAAAAAGATACCAGAAAAGAGATCATTCTTATAGTGGCTCCTCTACTTTTGTAAGGGTTCGGGGTGCAGGACCCATGCAAAAGTGGGAAAAGCATGAATAACTCTCTCGGTGCTCCCCCTCCCATTACCTTCCAGGTCTCCACACCTGGGCAAAAGGCAAGGGAATGGGTGGGAGGCATGTTCCTCCCCCCATTCCCTTGCCTTTTGCACAGGTGTGGAGAAGGAAGGCACGCACGCCAGGGCAACAGACAAGGGGATGGGGGGAGGCACACACATGTCTTCCTTCTCTATGTGCAGTCCTCCATCCTCCCATTCCCTTGCTTTTTGCTGGGTGTGGAGAAGGAAGGCACAGTGTGCCTGGGCAATAGGCAGGGGAATGGAAGGGAAGACAGGCACACACCTCGCAAATAATCAAACCCTGAATGTGGAGGGAGGACTTATCCGCACATGTCCAGGAAATTAGCTATGTGTAACAACCTAAAACAGTAAAAAACAAACAAGCAAACAAACAAAAAACAACCCTAGATAACTGGTTCATTGCAACTAATGTGCACATGTCACATGTACCTCTGGGAAAACATTCAGTTGACACCTCTGCTTCAGACTCTCCTGACAAACATGGGAAGACACAGCATGAAGTCCTGATCCCGTCTAAGCTTATAGTTATGCAATGTATGAACAGGGCTCTTGTGTGTTATCTCAATAAACCAACACTTGGAAAGGGAAAGGGTTGCCTTGCCATTGCCATCCATTCATCCCACTTTTCATGCTGCAGTGAAAAGTTTCTATTTAACAGGCAGTTTAAGAACTACTTCTTTGATCTCAAAAGTCTCCCTCTCCTGCCCTCTCTCAATAACCCTTATTAAAACTAGTGTAGGGGAAACTTATGATCGGTGCTTCTATTGCTTTTCCCTCTCTTTACATAGAGATCCATACTCAAGTTGCAGTAACTACCAACCCATGTCTGTTAAGACAATCTGATCAAAGAAGTTTCCAGAAATTTGCCATGTGCCTAGAATCCTTAAAATTACTCAACTTGTGAGAGAAGAAGCTTTAAGATGTGCAAAGGGGTCTTCCTCCCAACCAGATTCTGACACTGACAAGCAACACCCTTTCAGAAAAGACACACATTAAGAGAGACATTTGTAGGTGACCACGGAGACAACAAGTGAAGAGCTCAAGGAGGCCCCTGAAATAATAGGACTTGGGAGGTACGTCAGCTGATTACTCCTCTAGAAATGACACATTCAACATTTAATAGCCGCCAGTGCCATCTCCATCTGCCAGCGGAATGGAAACTGCATTCTGCTCACACCGCACTTGCTCCACAGATCTTGCTATGGAGTGACAATGTATGACACCCTGGGTATCCACTTTGTGGGATACAACTGTAATAAATAAATACACAACTGTAAGAAACATCATTAAATATACAGTAGTAATAAATATATACAATGGAGATTTCCAGTTTATACTCATGAAACAGGTGTCATTGCACTAACCTATGTTAAAAAAAAAAGGATTAAATCTTCAGCTAGGTCAATTCAATGCAGAGTTCTAATTGAAATCAGATCTGCTTCATTCATTCAAGAGAGTACAGTCTCAGCATACAATAGGGAACTCTTCCAAATAAAAAAAAGCCAGCTTATAATGGCATGAACAAAGAGCTTTAGAAAACTGATACAATGATTGAATCACAATAATTTCAACACTGTAACCTTTTTTGGGACACTTAAGTCATACGGGGCCATGCACAGGCTGTTTCCAGCAAGGCAGTACTCTGGTTTGCTGAGGGCCAGTGGAGGAGTGAAGTTTATTCCAGATCTGTTACAGTTCATAATTCATCTCTGCAACACACTAATTTACTAAATCCAAACTTGTCAATGCAACATCGCAAAAGTGTACAAAATATCATTTTTTTTCTCTTTGCTTAGAACAGATTTTGCTACTATCCTGTTACTGTATTCACTGGATAGCTAAATAAAGCTCAGTTTTATTATATGCTCTAAAGATGAATGCTATCCCCGCAAAGGCATATTCTATCTAATATTCAAATATGAATTGCATAAACTAGCAGGTTAAAACTTGTGCAGAGCATTTCATTCCAGGCAAAAGCTCAAGAACATTGCTCTTTCAAAGCCAACACTGGACAAAAATTAAAATAACTTGAGTGGGGAAAGATATCTTTGGTTCCATAGCCCATTGATATCTGGATCTTTCTCTTAGCCACTGTTAATTGTACTTCATCCCCCAGGTAGGTATCCTGTCACACAATGAGCGGACGGAGAAAAAACATGGCCTGGTTACCTAAAAAAACTGATCCACGCTACCAAGAAAAAAAAAAGAGTAACTGCTGAGATGCTACAAAAACTTCTAGCTAGTTAACATAAGGGCTGAGCTTGTCCCGATTAGCTGGGTGGTCCTGATGTATAACCTGTACTTGATACAAAAAAGGACACAATACGGAGAAATGGAATGGTTTCCAATTGGCAAGGGGGTCAGCCAATGCTGTATTTTATCACCCTGTTTCACTTGTACAATGAACACATCTTACATAAAGTAGGATCAGACTTGGAGGAAGGAGTGTGAAAATTGGAGGAAGGAATATCAACTATTTAGGATATGCAGATGACACCATAATTCTAGCAGAAAAATAGCGAAGACTTGGAACCATTACTGAAGAAGGTCAAAGAAGAAAGTGCAAAGGCAGACTTGCAATTAATCATTAAGAAAGCAAAATTAAGGAGCACAGATGACTTACATAACTTCAAAAGAGACAATGAAGACATTGAATTAGTTCAAGATTCTCCATACTTTGGCTCAATCATTAATGGAGACTACAGTCAAGAAACTGGAAGACTAGGACTTGAAAGAGCTGCTATTAACAAACTAGAGAAGATCCTGAAGTATAAAGATATATCATTGAATACTAAAGTTAGGATTGCCCATGCTATTGTATTTCCATTTTTTGTGTATGGCTGTGAAAGCCAGACAGCAAAGACAGCTGATGGAAAAAGAATCAACTCATTTGAAATGTGGTGCTGCTGGAGAGTTCTACAGATACTACAAAGACAAATGAATGGGTCCTAGAATAAACCAAGCCTGAACTCTCTCTAGAAGCCAAGATGACTAAACTGAGAGTGCCGTTCTTTGGCCATATCATGAAAAGTCATGATTCACTAGAAAAGACAACAATGTTTGGCAAGATAGAAGGCAGTAAGAAAAGAAGAAGATGCATTGCAGATTGATAGATTCAGTCACAGCCCTGAGTCTGCGAGATCTGAGCAGGGCTGTTGATGATAAGGTGAATTGGAGATTTCTCATTCATACCTTCATTATAAGTTGAAGTCAACTTGATGACAGTCAACAACAAACAGGATTTTTAAGGCCTAAATACCACAATGGCACCAGATCCTGTCTGATCTTGAAAACTAAGCCAAGTCAGCTTTGGTTAGTACTTGGATGGGAGACTGGCAACAAATGCCATGTGCTATAGACCACATTTCACAGAAAGAAACTGGCAAAACCACCTCTGAGTATTCCTTGCCTAAGTAAACCCTCTGAAATTTATGGGGTTGCCATTAAGTCGACAGAGGACTGGAAGGCACACAAACACACTCACAGGACTTTTACTCAAGGTTGGGCTTAAATATTTTACCTCCAGCTGTGTAATGCACATTAATATATGCAGAAGCAAACAGTTACCACTGAGTTTTACAGAATTACTTGTGAATAAATTTGCATATCTTCTCCATTGAAACTGTTTGAAAATGTATTTACTAGTCCAGAATGGTTTCTCTGACTCACCCACAATATACAGCTTAATAACTGGTATGAAATTCTTTAGAATTAAACCCCCAAAGAGACTGGTGGCCACAATGGCAATTTGCAAGTGCTTTCTCAGCTACTGATCTCCAAGGAAGACGAAGCCAACACTGACTGTGCTCAGACAGATGTAAGAGCATACTTATGTGTGCTTGTGCATGACCATCTTCTTTCATATAGCTCGTCTGCCATTTAAAATTGTCAAAGCTTCATTATTCCTGATGGAAAAGGTGCTGAAGTTCACATACCTGGGCTATGTGATGCGGACAGATTCTCTGTGTATACCTTAGGTCTCTCTGCGCTGAACTTTCCCTACACTCACTCTTCAGTAACATTTTAAGATAGGTTGAGCTGGTATTACTCTAGTCAAGAGTATCTAAATATGAAGATGCTATTGTTATGGACAATATCCAAAAAGACTGAAAGACAGCAGAGAAGTCAGACAACTCATAAAAAGTTTTTTTAAATATTTCTAACAAGCTTTACAGACTAGCTGGTACCAAAACTGATACTAATGAGAAACTCATCTCACACAGGCAGAGTCACATTTTTTGATTACAGATGAAGAAAGACTCCCTGGATGGAACAAGCCTCACATTTTTTTCAGAAAGAAGAAGCATCCTTTTCAACACCATGCTAGGGAGAGCGCACTTCCAGTTTTAAGCCTAACCAATAAGCTTTTCAACACAGCTCCCAAAAGATCAACTACTGCTAACAAGAGTCCTCAGTCAGATGGGCAATACCTTCTTTGAAGCCAGACCTGATTTATTTTGCTAATAGTGGAAGCAGAGTGTTATTCAGGTTTGACTACAATGCTATACCGTCGTACTAAGAGCAATGGGACCTACTTCTATACAGGGGTAGGACTGATAAGAAAAAGACAGAGAGGAAAGAAGGCAAGGAAGCTGTTGATTACACAAACTGCAATGCTATCAACTCTGCTTGCCATTGGCTTTGACTCTCCCTACTGTCAGCATGTGCTCTCCCCAAGAGCCCCTCTACCTCCCCCACTCCCACACACAGAAATGCACCCCTTACCAGGAAAAAGTCTCCTCTACCTAACATATAGGATGATTATAAAACATAGGGAAGATTATACTGTCACATTCTTTACAAGATCAGGAGGCCTAATCTTGGAGAGCTGACTACTTTAAAAGATATGGATGAGCCATTCATACAAGGAGATGGGTAAATGTTTGGTAGAGTGATCTAGCTACACTTTACAAACACTTCAAAGTAGTATTATCCAGACAAGGGGAAAGGAGTGGTAATTACTTTAGAATAAACTGCTAACAGGACTGATAGCAAGCAGACCACGCTTCCAGTCAGCAAAGAAGCTCTCTACATGCTTTGAGGTCTTCTTCCAGTAGCCTCAAACAATCTCGCCACACTGTATACTTGATTCTGGTTAACTTCAATTTTTTATTTTAGTTTCTATCCATTTAGATCCCTCCTGTTCCTTCTGGTATAGAGAATGGGTTTGAATATGATATTGCTGTGTCCAGTTCTCCGCCTCAGTGGATGCAAGTGCCAACTGAAATGAAAACTGAACAAGAGCTTTTTCCTCTCAGCATAACTATTTATCTGATCAATGCTACTGCAGGGATCTGGAATGGAAAAACCAAGCGGGGGGGGAGCTTGAAATACTAGGGTTTTAATCTGATAAATGAGCTAACTTCCAGACTCAAAATATAAGCTAAATATAGCACTTTCAGAGAAGGCTCAAATACAAATTTCCCTGAAACTCATGCAGCTATCAAGAATACATTTCTATGAGCTCTGGCCAGATGGACCTGACACACATTATCAGAATATTCTTGGGCAGAGATATAATTGAGAGCCAGCATGGCACAGTGGTTTGAGCATTGGACTACAGCTCTGCAGACCAGAGTTTAGATCCCCATGGGAATGGAGACCCACAAGGTGGCCTTGTGCAAGTCATACTCTCTCAGCCTCAGAGGAAGGAAAAAACCCTCTGAACAAATCTTTCCAAGATTTGATAGAGGGTTAGAGCCTTAGAGTCACCCTAAGTCAGAAGTCAGCTGAAGGCACACAACAACAAGAGACCTACTTAAACTGCAACCTCTCTGTGGCAGGCACAATATGATGATGGCGTAAGCATTGTTCCCACACCTAAACACATGTATGAACATTATACCTAGTTCATAGGTAAACTAATCCTAACGTTCACCTGTATCAGCTTTACGTGTAGCTCCAGTCTGTCAATAACTCAGCATGATACCTCAATATGATGTTCTGCTCCAATTGCACTATACTCTTGTATGGCTCATGTTCCAGTTCCCTTGTAAAAATATTTTAAACTTCTTTTGAACACCGCAGTGAAAGATATTTACAAACCTTTAAGAAGAATGCACTTTAGCAGACATAATAACTTGCTGACAGCCTTCTTCACAATGGAGGTGTCAATTTCCCTAGCAAAGTACATTCTGGAGTGCTACACTGAATGGAAACACAGCCATGATGCATCTCTGACAGCCAAGTCAAGCTGAGTATTAGGATATTCTTTGAAAGCTTCCAGTGGAGGGCCCATGAAACAGAATGTCAAAAGTATTTTCCATATTGTAACTGTCTTTGAAATTCCCAAATTTTGGAAGCCATAATATTCTAAGTTAAAGATGTCTAGTTCAGGCATGCTTTTTATATCAAGCTAAACATGTGTATTTTGAAAGTTACAGTTCTCTCTTTAATTATGAGTATGCAACAATTTGACTCAATCACATAACTCAGGTTAACATGAACCATAATGATTTCTATTATTTACACAGACAATTTGTTTAGAGTAATTATATCACATCCTTCAGCCAAACAGATGCACAGCGCAGCTTATAAATCATTAATTTGACAGTTCTCTGTCCTCAGGCTTACAATCTACAATTTATTATTTATATGGGCCCCAAAAAGGGCCCCCAAGGCAATTCACAGTATGTGTGATAAAAGTTCTGTGAGTTCCATGTTTTAAAACACATAGGAAGAACAAAAACAAAATTAAGTAAGCCACTAGATTTTTGTGGCAAGGAGGTTATTTTAACCATGCTACATTTTTTCCCCTCAGAAACACCATTAATTCACATTTTAGTTCTTAGAAAATACCATCTGGTCCTGTCGACACATTCACTTAAAATCTGTCAACAAGTTTCAAAATTTCAGCCTCTGACACCCCTATTCACACCCTCAAAATATTACTTCAGATGTGGGGGTCCTTAACATATTTTGTAGTAAACACTGCCAAAATAAAGTTCTAGTAGCCTCTCTTCAGTTTTCGCATTATTTAATATTCTCACTGCCTCTTATTTCCCTTTTTCCAGTATGTCATTAATGTCCATGAAACTGCCACATTCCGAACAGAATGAAGATATGTTTTAGGAGGAGTTCCTAATAGGCTGGATTGTTGTTGCGTGATTTCATGTTGTTTCCAACATACGACAATTCTAAGGTCCTAAGACCCTACCATGGGGTTTCTTGGGGCTGAGACTGTATGATGCACTCAAGGTCATCCTGTATATTTCCAAGGCTGAACCCTGGTCTCCAGGGTCATAGTCAAATGCTCAAATCACTATACCATGCTAGCTCTCAACAGGCTGGATACCGAAGGAAAAATGAATCCCCAGGTCAAAGCTGAACATCAGGGTCCATTATCTCTTCATGCATATATCTCTCACTAAGGGAGTATTATCAAAATGAATGACAAAGGGCAGAATAAGATGTTGTCAGAGATATAACGTTAGGGTTGTAGATGATATTTCAAGATTACATATCTTGAGTTTTTCCTCTTTTCACCATTATCTCCTGGAACACTTAGTGCGGAGTGGTACCTCATAATGGCATACAGTTTTCTCATTCTATGCCTTTTGGTGTTCACTGACAGAAGTGCGGAAATGCACAACACTATACAATCCCAACAGAAGGCAAGTGAGTTTAAATTGGTTAGGAAAATTAGACATGCACATATATATTGTTCATAACACTTAGTTCTACCAGGGTGTTAAATGAATGCCAGCAACTACATAACTCATCCTTGTCAATTAGAACCAAGAAGGTGGCTCTCTGGCTTTCCTCTTCTCCCTTACTCCAATCCCTTGTATTTGGTGGCAATTATAATGTAATCTGAAGAGAGAACTTCTATTTCAGTATGAACATGCTGGAAGTACCATCAAATTACCAAGTGAGACAAGATGCCACCATGAGGTGACCACAAATTTTGGCTACCTACCATGAAAAGCTGGATCATGTAGATCCTTAACAAAAAAGTATTTGTTACAGTTCAATTTCAAACTCTCCAGCCTCAGTACATTAAATAACAAAACAGATCAGAATGTGGTTGAACAGCGTACAAAGAAGAACAAGCAAAACATTACATAGAAGAGATAATAAGGAAAGCCATTGCCTCTGCTTATGAAACAAACCAGTTTGGTCTGTAAAATAGTTCTCAGCTGCAGTAATGGAATTAATAAATGTTGGCACAAACCAATAAAATCATCACTGTTTATCTCATAATGCCGAGTAAGAGCCAATTTAAAAATTATAATCTGATTACCAGAAACAAATTACAAGTCAGTTACTGCTTCAAGGTAAAGCAATTTTAAATGGAAATAAGTAAGATTCTGAACATCCGAATTACTAAAGCAGTAAAGACAACACATAGGAGAGTCATGTGTTGTGGAACTAAGCTGAAGTGAAATAAGTTACTCAAGGTTAATTAATTCATTTAACCTTGAATTAAACTAACCCCAAGTAACCCCGCGGCAAAAGAACCCTCCCCATCATCACGCCCGTTTTAGCAAATATTTCTTATTTTCCCCTTCACACACAGCTTTCAGCAACTTCCTAGGCACCAACCCAAAGATAAAACTCATGAATACAAGAGATCGGGGGAGAGGAGTAGCGGGGGGGGGGGCACTGAAAAGTGTGAAACACTCACTCTGTGATCCGCTTTGCCAGCTCCGTGCACGCTGCCGTGGAGTTTGCCGAGAAGACCCGGTAGCCACTTCTGGCCGCATTCATTGCCAAGGACTCATGCAAACCCCTTGGAACTCGAGAGTGAGAAAAGACAGATTTATAAGGCAACAGCAGTTTCCTTGGCATCCTCCTCCTCTTTAGCCTCTCCAAATACTACTAACCACCCGCACAGAGATGGAAAATGGGAGCAGAGGAGTTTACCAACCCAGTTTTAACAGCAAGAAACAGTATTTTTTTTTTTTTAAACCGTGGACGTTAAAAAGCACTGAAAGGTCGCTGAGAGCTAGTTCCTCACATGCCCCCTCCAGAGTCCGTCGGCCCAAAGACGCCCCAAAGCCCGACAAGCAACGGAGCAGGAAAGCCTGAGGACCGCGAGCATAACAGCAGGCGGGGAAAGAAGGCGCTCTTATTTCAGGATATGGTGGCCAAGTCAAAACCGAAGGGAAGGAGGTTGCTCCTAAAGCAGACTGAAGGCGACAAAAAGAGGGGAAAACACACGCAATACAACCTGTTCACATACTAGGGCAAAAAAAAAGGGGGGCGCGGGGGGGGGAGAAAGAGACTCAGGAGGAGGAAGTTCTCCAGACAAAAGGGAAAGTGCCAAAGAGGGGGCTCCCGACCCTACAAGAAGCGGCGCCAGAAAGGAGAGAGAGTTCTGCGTCGCAGGTAGGCAGGGCTGAGCCTCTCTAGGAAAGGCAAGGCAGGCGAGGGAACGGCCCCCTCGGCCAGCGAGGGAATGGCCAGGGGGGGCCGGAGGCGAGGGTCTGGCTGGAAGCGAAGGGGAACCGAGGCGCGGGCGAAGGGCCCAGGGGCGCCCTTCAGAACATGAAGGGGTTCCTCAGAGAAACCTGGAGAAGGCGCTGTGCGGCTGTGCAGGACGGCGAAGCCCTCCTCTCTCCCACCCAGGGAGCGAGGAAGGGCTCAGCCAGGCTGGGTAGATAAAATAGCTGGGTTTAAAGCTGTGGGGTGTTACACAGTATTCACACAGGAAAACGTGTGTGTGTGTGGGGGGGGGGGTGCTGGCTTGAAGGTAGAAAAGAAGGTCGGCCTGGGGGGAAGCAAGGATAAATGGGCCCCTGAGGGGGCAGAAATGGAAACGGGCGGAGGGGCTGCGTGAGGGCAGAGGACGAAGCGACGGGATGACGAGCCTGGTGAAATAAAAGGGAGCCTGAAAAGTGAGATACGGGTAGATGAGGAGAGTAGCAGCAGCAGCAGCAACGCCTCCCCCCACAAAGGTGTGGGGCAATTCCAAGCAGAAGTGGCCGAAGCGGCCACAGTTTCCCCAAAGCCTGATTGCGTTGCAGCTCCCAAGCCCTCCCTCGTGTTGTTGACTCTTTCGGGCCCGCTTCGCTCTCCAGCCCCCGACTCAGCTACGCTCAGCTCCACCGGCACGCTCATTGTCATAGAGACGGCATGCTAGAGCGCCACCTTCCGCCCTCAGCGGCCATTTTGTGCAAACAAAACCGCCTCGGGTTTAAGTGAGACTGCGGTCTTCGTCTATGTCATGCAGACATATTGAGTGAGGGCAACGGGGAAGATCGTCCTCCACTTACCGGTTTTCCCTCAGTTTCCCCACTAATGCCTGAGGAGGCTTCGTCCGGGTTTTTTTTTTCCTTGTAAACCTAGTACCGCTTACTAAGTGGCTTCATTTACTTCTAAAGACCTAGGTGTCGTCTATTCCCGGAACAAAGATGGCTGCTTCCTTTGGCTGTGACGGGCTGACGGTTAGGTAGGAAAGTAGGAGTCTAATCTTCGCTTCAAAGGAAGTGGGCGGAGTCTTAGCGTAGAAGGGCAGGAGAGGGCGCGCGAGATCCGCGGGGACAGAGAGGAGGGTTGTCTTCGCCTTTCGGCGGCTGAGGCCTAAATCCGGGAAGAGGGGCAGGTAGTCCCCGGCAGGTTGTTTGCCTGAAGTGCCCATGATCCCTCGGCTATGGCTGATGGGAGTTGCAGTCCAGTAACTTTCCCCACCGCTGGATTTAAAAAAAAAACCCAGAAGGGGAGACTAAGAAAAGGGGAGACTGTGATTCTGACCATTTCTGCACTACACCGTTATAGTGCTGTAATTCCGTTTTCAACATCCTGTGGAATTCTGAGCTTTGTAGTTTCCTGAGGCCAAAGAGCTCTCTGGCTGAGAATTCCAAAGGCCCCTCCCTCGACTGCAAGCCCCAGGATTCCAGAGGATGTTGAAAGTGGGATAACAGCATTGTAACAGCGTAGTGCAGAAATAGCCTCCATGCAAAGTAAGGTAGTAAAGGATTTGTTCAACAATTTGGGTGGGTACGCTTTTCATTGTGTTAACTAGGTTGTTTACAGTAGCCTTAGGGGAGTAATAGCTATACTCTCTCCTGTACTGGAAATTGTGATGCAGCATTACTTCCCCTCTTTAACCAATCTTGCATGCTCAAGTTGATAATGACTGTTGGATTGCACGACCTAATCACCTCGCTCTGGAACTCCTGTTCAGCAAAAGGCTTGAAGAACAACTTTTCATCTATTATTTTCAAAAGCAGAACACAGCCACAGCCACCTAAATCAGCTCTTTCAGTAATTATGATGATTAAATTATGGTTAAATTAGGATAGCCCCCCCCAACAATCTTCAAAAACATTATAAAGCCATCCAGTTTAACTTGAAACTGTGTAAATAGTTGTGAGAAAGAACTGGAGAGCTTAACCTCAGAGATCATTGTTCTTAAAAGGATAAAATCTTCTAATGTGGTGGATATGCATTTATGTACCGGATATGCCCACCTTTTAATGGTGGTGGGATTACATGCTCCTTTGAAGCAAGAGACCATGCTGACGGCAGCAATCCTGCTGTTAGGGTTTCCCATGTCAGACAGGGTTTTGTTGAGAACCCAAACAAAATATGCCAAACAGCTATTAGGCAGCAGTCGTGGGGTGTGTGTGTGTGTGTGTGTGTGTGTGTGAGTGAGTGAGAGAGAGAGAGAGAGAGAAAGACAGACAGACAGACACTGGTGGAGGATCTCTCAAAGACAATGGCAGTGGCACCATAGCTAACATTTGCCAGTAGTGCACAGAAGGAAGCATGGGAAATGCCCTTTGGATATCTTTTACCAAGAAAACCCTATGATGAGACACTCCAAAATGAAACAAGAAATCACACCAGAAGATGAAACTTTCACGTTGGATGGTGCTCAGTGAGCTACTGAGGAAGAGCAGATGACAGTTACGAGTTGTGCTGTTGCTAATGACACAATTGGACTCAGGCTGAAAGGACGTTCAGCTGTTAACATGCTCAGAGGTGAAAGGAGAGTCCAAAGCTGCACAACACATACAGGAACGTGGAATGTGAGAAGCATGATTATCAGGTGAAGGTAGACATAGTAAAAAAGTAAAATAAAATAATGGAATGTATAAACATTGCAATACTTAGGGTGAGTGAATTAAAGTGGACAGGAATGGAACATTTTGGGTAAGATAACTGGACAATATTTTATTCAGGAAATGAAAATCTAAGAAGAAATGGGGTGGCATTAATGGTGAAGAAAGAGACAGCAAAAGCAGTCAGGGGATATAATGCAAAGTCTGACCAAGCCATGTCAGTAAGACTTAAGGGAAAACCCATCAATACAATCATAATCCAGATTTATGCTCCAACTACAGAGGGAGAAGAAGAAGAAGAAATGTAAACTTTCTGTGGAGGAATCGAGGAGGAAATTGATCACACAACAAAGCAGGACTTCATGTTAATCATAGGTGATTTGAATGCATAACTAGAAAACAGAGCAGAATCAAAGACTGTAGAAAAATTTGGTCTAAGATCAAGAGATGAAGTAGGGGACTGACTGAATTTTGTGAGGCCAACAATTTATTCATTGCAAACACATTCTTCAGGCAACCCAGGAAGTAACTATATAAAGGGACATAACCTGATGGCCAATATAGAAATCAAATAGACTACATAATCAGAAGCAGAAGACAGAGAAGTTCCATTATCTCTGCTAAAACAAGACCAAGAACAGATTGTGGCACAGACCATGAACTACTAATAGCAAATGTTAGAGTAAAGCTAAAGAAGAACACTAACCAATCAGCATGCCAAAATATAACCTAAAGCACATCCCTGTAGAGTTTAAAGATAAGATAGATTTGCACTGTTAAACATAAGTGAAAAATAGATATGCACTGTTAAGCCTAATTGACCAGGGGCCAGAAGAACTCTGGACTATGGCCACAGACACTGTGAGGGACAAATGCAAAAAGACACTATCTGTAGCCAAAAAGAAACTCTTCAAGTAGTTAAGGACAGACGAGAAGCAAAAGTAAAAGGTGACAGAAATAGAGTCAGAACCCCTAATGCAACTGTTTAGTGACTTGGTGCGCAGGGACAGGGAGAACTATTACAATAATGCAAACAAATAGAAGATGACAACATAAAAGGGAGAACAAAAGACCTCTTCTACAAGATCTGAGAAATCAAAGGGAAATTTAAACCAAGAGTGTGGTCTATGACAGCAGGGAACACATTACATGACCAAATAGGAATAAAAAGATGATAGAAACGATATATGGAAAAACTATATAAAAGAGATGAAAGGCTGACAGATTCATTCAAGGAAGAACCATATGAAGATGAACTGCCAATTTTTAGAAAGGGAAGTAAAAGCTATACTCAGCACACTTGGGAAAAATAAATCACCAGGAACAGATGGTATACCAACAGATCTACTTCAGTCTACAGAGACAGAATCTACCCTCATTCAAACTAAAATCTGTGAGCAAATATGGAAAGCAAAAGAATGCCCCAGGATTGGAAACACTCAATATACATTCCAGTTTCCAAGAAAAGAGATACTAGAGATTGCAGTAACACAGGACCATTGCATTAATTTTGCATGCATGCAAACAATTATGCTCAAAATTCTACAACAAAGACTTCTACCATATATGGAGTAAGAAGTGCCAGATGTCCAAGATGGGTTCAGAAAAGGAAGAGAACTAGGGATCATATTGCAAACATATATTGGATAATGGAGTGCACCAAAGAATTTCAAAAGAAAGTCGGCCAGTGTCTCATACACTATAGCAAAGTCTTTAGTATAGTATAGTCTTTAGATAGTATAGATCATGAAAAACTATGGCTCACTCTTAAAGGAATGGGTGTACCAGAACATTTGATTCCCCTGATGTGTAACCTGTAGGTAGGACAAGAAGCTACTGTTAGGACAAAATATGGAGAAACAGAATGGTTTGCTTAGGCAAGAAATACTCAGATGTTTTTGCCAGTTCTCTCCTCTGAAATGTAATCTACAGCAGTTGGTATTCATTGTCAGTCTCCCATCCAATTAGTAATCAGAGCAGGCTCTGTTTAGTTTCTAAGATCAGACAGGATCTGGTGCCTTAAAAATTCTATTTGTTATTAAGTGCCATCAGTTATGACTTCAACTTATGAGGACTGCATGGAAGACCACCAACTCACCTTGTCATCAACAGCCCTGGTCAGGTCTTGCAGACTCAGCGCTGTGGCTTCCTTGACTGAGTATATTAATCTACAATGCATCTTCAACTTCCTACTGCCTTCTACCTTAGCAAGCATTACTGTATATTCTAGTGCGTCATGTCTTCTCATGATATGGCCAAAGAACAACAGTCTCAGTTTAGTCATCTTGGCTTCTAGAGAGAGTTCAGGCTTGATTTACTCTGGAACCCATTTAGTTATATTTTTAAAAGTCCAGGGTATCTGTAGAACTCTTCTTCAGCACCACATTTCAAATGAGTTGTTTCTCTTTTTATTAGCCTTCACTGTCTAGCTTTCACAGCCATGCATAGAAAATGGAAATGCAGTGGCATGGGCAATCCTAAATTTAGTTCAATGATGTATTCTTCAGGATCTTGTTTAGTTCCTTCATATCTGCCTTTCCAAGTCCTAATCTTCTTCCAGTTTCTTGACTACGGTCTCCTTTCTGATTAACAGTTGAGCCAAAGTATGGAGAATCTTGAACTATTTCAATGTCTTCATTGTCTGTTTTAAAGTTATGTGAATCATTTCTGCTTCGTAATTTTGTTTTCTTAATGTTCAACTGTAAACCTGCCTTTGCACTTTTTTCTTTGAGTTTCTTTGTTCCAAGTCTTTGCTACTTTCTGCTAGAAGTATGGTGTCGTCTGCGTATTTGAAATAGTTAGTGTTCCTTCTTGCAATTTTCACCTCTTTCCTCTGAGCCTAATCCAACTTTACATAAGATATGTTCAGTGTATAAGTGAAACAGGGTGATAAAATACAGCCTTGTCTGACCCCCTTGCCAATTGGAAACCATTCTGTTTGTCCGTATTCTGCCCTAATGGTAACCTCTTGTTTAGAGTACAGGTTATATATCAGGACCATCCAGCTAATTGGGACAAGCTCAACCCTTATGCTAACTAGAGTAGTTTTTGGACCATCTCAGCAGTTACCCTTTTCTTTGTGTATGTGTGTGTGTGGGGGGGGGGGCAAGGATCAATTTTCTAGGTAACCAGGCCATGTCTTTTCTCTGTCCATTCGTTGTATGAGAGGATACATACCTGATAAATACATACATACATTCTATACAATCCTCAGGACATTTGGAACAGTGTGAACAGTGGAACAGTTCAACAGTGGAACAGTTGAAAAATAAGACAAAGATAGAACATGTTGATCTCAATGATGGAACATGTTTTGTTAAATCAAACAACACCTGAATTTGAACAGAAGAACCTCAACCCAGTTGTTGAGCATAGTGGTGGGAATGTAAGGTTTGTGCCTGCTTTGCCGACATCATTGAAAGAACCATGAATTCTGCAGTATGTCAGAAGACTCTAGAGGAGAATGTCAACTCTTGCATCTAAGAGCTGAGGCTGAATTGAAAGTGGGTTTTGCAACATGACAATTATTCTAAATGTACCAGCAGATTTTCAAAAGAATGGCTGTGGGCATAGAAATTCTATGTTTTGGAATGGCATTGTCAAAGTCCACACCTAAAACCCACTGTAATCTTGTCTCAGGACCTAAAACAAGCTGTTCATGTGAAAAAGCCTTTAAATGTCACCAAATTGAAGCAGGAATAAGCCAAATTGCTCAAAATAGCTGTGAAAACTTGTTGTTATACAGATATTGATTGTTGCTGGCCCTTTTTGTTATCTATCCATAGGCAGGTGAAGATTTTTTCTTTGAGAACTGATTGTTTATAAGGAAAAAGCTTTTAATAATGTGCTGTGTTGTCTATATTGTTTTTCTTTTGCAATTTTTTATACTTTAATTTTAATTCTACTGATAGTTTATTTATATTTTAACTTCTATATGTTGTGAACTTCTATCTGTATTTGTTTTAACTTTTGTAAATGTCCCTCAGTCCGAACGCTAGGAAAAAGCAGGATATAAATATAATAAATATTGACAATAGATCATGTTGTGCTCCATTTGTTTAATCAGTTCATCTGTTTTTCTTCATCTTTGATTATTGGGCATGGTTAAGATCTGATAGCATTTTGGATTGGAAATAAGTTGCAATCCTGAACAAACTTTTTCTCAGCACTGTAAAATAATTTAAAACAAAGGGCATCATTATTAAGATGGGCTGGCTTAAGAGAAAGATAACTTCTTGATATGATTTAGTGAAGGCAGAATAGGACAGGTTGTAAATCAAAATAAAATTGTGGATAATTTATATAATCCTATTGAACATGCCATAACATAAATCAACAAAAGCAGGTTAACAAAGAACATGAGAAATGCAGCCAAAAGGCAAGAAATCCAGCAGGCAGAATGGGATTGGAAACTGTATTCAAACCAAGACACAAAAAGGTTTTACTGAGTGAGGTTTTAAATAACTGATTTAAGCAGAAAGGATTAAAATCTGATATATGTCACTTTAACTGCAAATAATATGCATCTAGGATAGAGCGAATTGTGCTCTTCAGACGTTGTTGGACGGTAGCTCCCAGTGGTGTTATCCAGCTCACCAGTGGTGCAGAATACTGAGAGTTGCAGTCCAAAATCAGGAAGGCTGCATGATTGCCGGACCAAGTTAGAATATCAAGTGCTGCAAAAGTGTGTCTGTGCTCCCTGTTCTCTGGGGAATCAAATGTAAACCCTCCCCATTTTGTTGCCAGCTTGCTGTTTTGTTACTGATTGCACATTCCCCAAAAAGTGAGCCCCTGCAGTCTTAGCAACACACTGTCTATTTCTCCTGTGTGAAATGATCTGGAGTTGTTGAATCGTATCTCCTTGACTTGTCTTCCTGTGCATGCTAGAATTAAAGCCAGTTGGTGAGCTAGCCAGGACGGCAGTCCACCCTAGTATAAGGACTCAAGAATCCTGCTGAGCAATTTTACCCACCTTCATATCTGAGTTGGTGGTTAATGCAAGAATGTGGGGAAAGCCAAAGCAACAGTAAAAACTTTGAGCAGTCCTCTGGTCATGATAAAAGTTGTCCATCAAGAACTGCAAGGAAGACTTTCTTTTGGTGCAGCTAAAATTTTAACTTGGGAATCTGGGTTTGTCAGTGCATAAATCTCTTACATGAAATGTGTTGCCTTTGACCTGTTGCACCATGATCCATTCAATGCTTGCCAGTTTTCAACTCGTTTAATGTCTGGTTGAAACTAGTAATCTATAGTCAGTGTCATCTTAAGACCACAGTTATTAATGAGATTTACATGCTGTCTACGGACAATTCCAGATCGGAGGGGGCCCTGGGCAAACAATACTTTGTGGTTGATGACAGGGTGACTTAGATATCTTTCATCTGTAAGGTTTCTGTAAGGTTACATTGATTTGATAGTACTCAACAACAACAATTTGTTTCATGATTTTTTTTAAAAAAAACATGTAATTTAAATTGCAATTGAACTGAATAAAAGAAGACACACAATTCCACCCTCCGTATTTGTACCATACAGTAATTTGACTGGTAGCATCTGCAAACATGTCTAATCCTCCTTCTGGCTCTAAAAAGCATTGTGACTTTGCGATTTAATAAAACGTGAAAAGGAAAATAAAATACTGTAGATACTGTAATGGAATGTATTTTAAATATCTTTAAACTTTATAAAAGAGCCAGGAAACATGGCCTAAATATTCAAGCCCTGTTTAACTCAGAAAATCTGGTTTCTGACAAAAAATGAAATCACAAGGAAGTTCAGAGTAGAAAGAAAATGTTCCTTTTATCAGAATTAATGTGTTATTTACATTTTACAAAGTCAACTCTGGTCTCAGTTGAGGACAGCTAGGCAGATATCTATTGCAGAAGTGATCGATATTATAAACTGATAAAAAAAATCTTGGGCTATCATAATGGATCAGCCTGAAAGCTACAAAATTTTCTTCATGACAGAAATGAGTGAAGTGCAGCCTGCAGGCTTCATGCAGCCCCTTGGTGTTAAAAAATGCTTTGTTGCTGTTTCTGTGTGTGGCAAGAGTTATTTGTTCTGGGAATAAACAATCTTTGTAGTACTGAATGAGAGAGACATAAAGAGTGCCAAGTGAAGAGTTGGTTCTTATTAAATACTGAGGAAAAAAAAAGGAAACCAAAATCCATTGGGGGGGGTATTATGTCCAAACTGGTAGTGACTGACTGCTTAAAAGTCTACAAACAAGGTGACACCACAACCTTACAAGCAACCATATAACTTATTCTGGATCTGTTTCTGATCATCAAAATTAGAGAAATCTGCAGTAAACTAGGCAAAGGACGGGGGTTTTTTTTGTTCCTCCTTCTTTCCTGCAGTATATTAGTCCAGAGGCTCTAAAAATGATTGTAACTGTAACTTGATCTTCTATGTGAACAAAAAAAGCTGCATATTGCTAATAAATGGTGGTGTTTGCATTCTGTGTCATCTCAAAAAAGTAGGCAAACGGCAGTGTAATGTAATTATGGCCAAGAACTTGCAATCTACCCATTTTAAGAATGTTAAAATAGGTATTACTGATAAGCATGGAACATGCCTACAGAGTTGTATTTAATTCAGTTCATAAATCACATGTTGTATTTAATTCAGTTCGTAAATCACATAGGGTGACCAAACAAGAGCTTGGATTGGCCCTACTATTAGGTATGGGGGGGCATTTCAGGTGGTGCATGCATGGGATTGGGGTGCAAACGTAGCAACGACACTTCCCATCAGCAGTTCCTTCTGATTCCACTGGTCTTTCCCTTCCACATACAAAGCTCTATATTCCATGCAGTGCATTCTTTACTCCCTTAACTAGCCCAACGTTATCAGGTGTGATGGAGGCCCATATCCCATTGCCAGTATTCAGGTAAGAATCTTGTCCTTTGACTCAGACAACAAAATGCATACCCTCCAATTGACTTTATTTGGTAAGGAAAGGCCGTATTAATCCTCCGTTGTCCAATTTATTCAGATGCTCTTAAAATATCCCAGTGTTGTCTGCTCCCCCTGCTTTCTCCCTTTGTCCTCAGCTTACTCCTGTTATTGCAAACTGAGTTCAAAGTGAGCTCAAAATTATTTGCACGCAACTTAGCAGAGGGAGAGGAGAGGAGGGGGCAGAATCTTGCCCTTCCCTGTAAGATCAGGCAAAAGCAAAATTCTGCAGCCTCTTCTAGCTTGTCTGTTTTTCCTCATTAATAACTTTTCCCATCATTACCACATTCTGATGCTGCTTGGCCACATGTGTTCTGGATTTCATGTGTGAAATGTTGGAGGAGATTATATATAATTTCTTGCCTAGGCCAAGCCCTGGCAACTGTCCGGTGAAATCTCCCACTTCTGCTGTTTGAAAACTGGAAAAAAAACCCCTAAAGAATTACTGATCTACCTATCAGGCCACAATATACAGGTGGTGGGTTTCATTTAGTTTGTGTGGACCAAAAATTGTGCAAGGTTGCTGTAGTACTAGAAGTACTCTGTACCTCTTTCTGTGAGATCATTCTAATAGCTAAAAGGAGATTTAAATAGTCTCTATTATAACAGATTAATGTATGTTCCTATGATGATAGCTATAACAGCAACAACAATAACATTATGCATGAAGAAACAGAAGGGTGAACGTTCACAGAGGTAGCTACATTAAAGAGGAAAAAAAGGCTTATTTTAATTTCAAGAAGGTGCATTAGAGTGCAGCAGAAGTATAAAGTTGTGTTTGGTGACTTTGACAGATGCACAAAAGTCAAGAAAATCACCTTTATTGGCCAAGAAAGCCAGAGCACTGGATCTTCCTGTCACTCTCCCACAGGGAACGATGATAGTTGTTCTGTCTTTCAGGATGCCACCTGCTGGCATCCATCTGTAACTGCTGCTCCCTTGAAATTTCTGGACTAAATTGCATCCTCTCAAGAAGACAATGCGAGGAGCAATTTCATGAACCCCTGCTTCTTGGAAACAAAACCATCCAAGGGTTTCCTAACTGAGGGTTTGAGAAGTGAAGTGGATAACTTTGGAAATGATCAAAGGACAGGAATGTCATTGCATGGCAGATTGTGAAAATCCAGTAATTGTTAAGCAGCCATCTCACCTACCCAGAGAAAACAGGAGCCTCTGACTTTTTCCACCATATTAATAAAGGTGGGACCTGGTATTTATAAGTGTTTCTCTCTATAGACTTTCATGCAATTCTGTGCAAATTTAGCCAGGACAGAGCCCACTAAATGCAGCAGAGCTTAGAAAACATGGGTGGGCTCAGGCTGCAGAAAGCATTTTTCAGGAAATGCTAAGAACATATACTTTTCTGTCTTTGCTGTTTTGATTCCTATCAGTTACTATTGACAAACAGTCAGCTATTCAGTTCTAGAAGTTCTAGAATTTGAAAGGATCGTGCCAATTTGACAGTATTGCTCAGGAAAAGACTGTTAATCTCCTTGCCTGGATGCAACTATACCACATACTGCTGGAGATGGTGTCTAAGGCAGAATCAGGTTGACTTATTGGAAACATAACATAAGGGAAAGATGGCAATCTAAGCTTTAGTTTCTTCTGTCCATCGTGGTTCATGGAGGAATGTCAAGGGTGGGATCTGAAAACATGTTGCTTCCTCATGAATCAATATAGAAAAAATTCTTCCATCAAAGGGGCTGGACTTTTGAGACCCATTTTCTCCCATTCTAAAAACAGATCAGTTTAGCCAAGTGCATCAAACAGCCAAATAAAATGAACATATACAAGTGTTCAGTTTGCGGAATTCATTCCACCCAGAGATACAGGGTTACAAGATTTCAACTCTGTTAAGCGTTTCAGCAACGTATTCCAGGGCCTCTGCTCTTACATTGTGCTACAGGGCTTTTACTGAGAAGGAATGTCTCTTTTCATATATTAATAGAAGGGCTGTATTTCATTCATGCATTCATTTACACATGCATTTCCAGAGCTGAATGATTCATATCCTCCCTGTTTGTTCTTCCATGCATTAATTTATTCAACAGTGATATGAAAATCTCTACTCCCTGCACTTGCTGAGCTGTTTCAATTTAGATTTTTGGGTTTGTTTGTTTTTTAAGGGAGAAAAAAAAAGAAAAAAGAAAAATCCAATGGGCTCAGCTGCCCAGATTTGGCAACTGCCTTGAAGGAAATAAAACAGAATGGTTAGTAACTTGTTCTAATGCAGCCAGGCATCCTATACTGATTGGGGCTTTAGGGCAACAAGCAGTGATAACTCTTATATCCAGCATGAATTGCTGTGCTCTCAGCTTGTCAGCTCTCAGCCGTTGCTTCAGATCTAGATCTTTCAGCACTGTCGCCTCTTTTGAGGACAGAAGCTCTGGCACCTGCATGGCACAGCAGAAGCAAATGCCCTCCTTAGAATACCCTAGAACCCCTGCTTCTTTACCAAGCAGCATCTCCCTACTTCCTGCCACAGCTGGGGGTTTTCCTTATACAATGTGCTATCATTAAAGAATGTCCCTAACTTGTAATTGACCTTCAAATGAGTAAAGGCCCAAGAGCAATGTGAAAGAGCTATTTATAGTAACACAAAGAAACAGGGAAAAAAACACTAGGAAGGTTTTATGTTTGACCTCTTTTGGACAGCTGCCTTATTCCAGATGTGTGTAAAATTGCATCGCATCAAAGGGTGTGACAAAGCATCCTCTGGTTTAGCTAAGCTCCATTTTTATTTTATTTTTAGCGCTGCAGACAACTTGGGGTCATATCTCAGTAGCCAGCAAGCTACCTGATCTTGAAGGCGGTGTTCTCCAAAATAAGAGCACAGACTTAATAAGTCTCAGTCAAGAGAAAGAGAACTGGATAATTAACAAAAGGCAACAGCCAGTGTGGTGTAGTGGTTTGAGCATTGGAGTATGACCCTAGACCAGGGTTTGATTCCCTGCTCAGCCATAGAAACACACTGGGTGATCTTGGGTGCATCACACATTCTCAGCCCCAGAAAACCCTATGATAGATTTGCCTTAGGGTTGCCTTAAGTTAGAAACTACTTGAAGAGACACGACAACAATAACAACAACATGTTTTAAAACATAGAAATCAGAGACCTTTTATCACACATCCTGTGAACTGCCTTATTGGCTTTCTTTGGGGCCTTTATAAATAATAAATTATAGATTGTAACCCTGAGGGCAGGGAACTGTCAGATTAATGAATCACAGAATCATAGAGCTGAAAGAGACTACAAGGGTCATCAAGTCCAACCCCCCTGCCATGCAGGAATATCAGTCAGTGTGTAAGATCACTTTGCTGCTGCTCCCCCACCACCACCTTTTGATGGTTAACAGGAGGAATAACACCCCCTACCACCACTCTCTTATTCCTTCTCAGGTGCAACTTTTGTGAAGGATCTGCAACAACTGTGTAAAGAATAGCCTTTTGAGACTACACAGAGAGGCCATTGAAATCCATAAACGCCTGGACAATTTTAACAGGAAAGAAGAAACTCGGAAAGTAAACAAAAGTTGGCTACCAGTACTGAAAAACACTAAAATCAAGACTCAAAAATATGCCAATGAACACCACCCAGACTCAGGAGGTCTCTCTACAAGAGACAATACAATGGATTGATAATGAGTACTTAAATGTACACACAACTGTTATGCATATCCCCTGAGGATTCAAATAAAACACGACCTCATAGCCCGAAAAACCCACAACAACCCATGGAGTCCAGCTGTGAAAGCCTTCAACTTTACAGCCCTTTGAGAACTGACAGAGTGACTTGGCCATGGGCATATGTCACCCCTCTAAAACCAGAGAATACCTCTCACACACCCCTGCTGTATTCTGTCTCTTTTTGCTTTAATGGGAGAAGAGCAATGTCTATGGGAGCTGGTGTCAAAAACCAATGTTGTGACAATTGCTGTAACCATTCTTGGGACCTTTCTGCACTACCCTGTTAACAGTGCTATTATCCCACTTTCAACCTCCTGTGGAATCCTGGGGTTTGCAGTTTAGAGAGGGGCCTTGAGAATTCTCAGCCAGGGAGCTCTTTGGCCTCAGTAAACTACAAACCCCAGAATTCCACAGGATGTTGTAAATCGAATAATAGCACTATAACAGCGTAGGGTGGAAATTGCCATAAACTGGAAAAAAGACACAGGGATCTGTTAAGGAGCTCTTCTGACTCATCACTGAGGCAACAGGACCTATGCTACATGAATCTCAAAGGGACATACTTATTCATATATTTATATAAAGAGCTATGTGACATTTTTAAAGGAAGGTGTACAAAATAAAAACCGTATAATTAAAGGAATGATAAAACAAGAACAGAATATCAAATTTTAACTGTGAGAGCTGGTTGTCACCATTTGTTCAAGGACACTCACTAAATTAGCTCAGTTATAGGCCAAAATGAAAAAAAAGAAAGTTTAAGGGCCTCTCAAGTTTTTAAGGCCTTTCAACTGTAGCCCAAGTAGGGGGTTGTGACAGATCCCCTCTCCAGGCTGGCCCCTCAGTTCCAAACTCTGGGGTGCCTGTCACTTACCTCTCCCTTCAGGATCTCTTGTACTGGGGTCTCAGTGTGATCCCTGTGTGGGCCAGTGGATGTGTTATTCAGCAGGTTCACTCCAGTAAGTATGACCAGACTCAATCAAAACAACAAGGACAGCCAGACACAGTGGTGGAAAAAAAAAAAAAGAATTAACCTGTAGAAGTTTATTGATACACGCTTGGATCGACCATAATCTCTGAACTATATAATCATTCGCAACTCCTCAAAATCCTATTCGGTCCTTCCCCCGGCTCATGTTGCATCTCTATTCCAGATTTTTCCTGTCTCTATGCCATCTTTCCCATATCTCCATGCAATCTTTTTCCTATCTCTGTACTATCTTCTCCATCTGTCTTTTGTCAGAGACAAGCCTCAGTTTTGTGTCCTTTCTCCCCATAGGCTCTGCTTCAAAGCATTCCCTAAGTTGTGGCCGTCTGGCACCAACCAGGTTTGCCCAGCTCCTGCCCTCATCACAAAGAAGGCCCCATCCCTTGTGCCTGCCAGCCTAATTGCTCTCAAAGCATGAGCCTGTTATCCCTGTGTCCATTCCAGGTGGCTGTCCTCTACTCAAAGCAGAAACCCTCAATCTCTTCCTGTGACTAAGAGGAGGGGAAGTATGTGAGTCCAAGACTGACCCAGACTCACTTTTGTCTTGGTAAACAAGTTTATAGCAATGCCTGAACACGGGGACAACTAATACTTTCCTACTCCATCTACTGGATCCATCCTCTGTGGAAGAGGTGAAATTTGAGTCCTTGCCTTAAACTTTTTGTGCGCTTTGGAAAACAGGTAGGTGATCCTACTGAATCAGACCACTGGTCCGTCTATCTCAGTAACACTGACTGCTGGCAGCCCTCTACGTTTTTCATCAGGAGTCTTTCCCAACCCTACCTGGAGATTCAAGAAATGTCATCTCAGACTATTTGTATGCAAGGCACGTGGTCTGCTACTAAACTATGGCTCAGCTCTCATTTGATCACACCATGACATCCCTATCCTGGGTCACTTTGGTTCTTCTGCTTTTATTTCTAATAAAGGCTACAGTAAAAAGGCCAAATGTATTCAGATGAATACATGATGGCTGTCCCAGAAAATCCAAGAGATGAAGTCTTGAGGTACATTTGTTAGAACTGCATTCAGAAAATCCCATGCGCACTTCCTTGTCTGAGCCTGTTAACTGTAATGCAGTGAAATGGAAGATTAAAACGAAATCACCATCTCAGCAGCAGTAGGCTAAAAATAGAACAGAGTAACAACACCATAGCAATTGAAACACCATTCTGAATAGTAATGTTTTTGCTTGGTACTGAAGGGAAAATATCAAAGCTGAAATAAATTTGCTTCCAGAAGTTTTGTAGTGATCTCTTGTTCTTTTCACTTCTGGACTTCATTCACACGATTGAGCAGGCACAGTTAGCCACAGTTGTCAGTCTGCATCTTTCTTTCATACAAATTACCAAAGTGCACCAGGGCATATGCACATTGATTAAATCACAGTGAATCCAGATGTGATTGTGCAATTGAATCAAGATTTCTTTTTATAGAAAATAAAGAAATGTGAACTAAAAACTGCCAAGCTCCACAGGAGTTCCTGAGATTAAATGTTGATGTTCTTCAAAGCAGATGGAACAGAATGTGAGACTAAGCAACATCAGACCAAAGAAGTCACTGGTCTCTAGGTTGCATGCCATGTTCATTTGTGGAAGGATGGTATCATTTAGATTTCCTACCCTAGAGACCAAACTCTTTTGTATAGCCTCTGCAAATGTTAAATAATCACCCCTGTGTCAAGCTACAGGATCAGTTAACACTTCCAGAAATTTTAGCCTTCATGAGGAGACTGTACAATCTGAATTCTGAGTCCTACTATCCTTTGAGTTATTCAACAATGGCTGTATGTAACTTCCAACTATGCTTTATCTTCTCTAGTTTGCTCTGTGTGTTGTTCTATTGACAAGTCATATCACTCTTCCCTTTATGTATTTTTTTAAAAAATGGCCTTCATCTCTATCCCTTCAGTGAAAACTCTGGCTCTCTTTCTCCTTGTTCTTGCATCTATGGCCCTTTGTGCACCTTAGCGTTTTCCATCGCTGTCCTGTCAAGATCCCAGCAGTGCCACTGCCGGGATAGGAGTGTGACCCAAACGCTCCCCTCTGAACCTGTCTGGCTGCCCCCAGAAGGGTAGTGTAAAGGACACACTCCTTCCTTCCACAGTGCAGTTGGTCACTTCCCATGCTGCACTGGGGAAGGAAGCATGTAGATCACGCTTCTGCCATTTCTGCATGCCTGCTGGCGATGGGAGCATTGCATGATCAGGGTGTTAGGGTGGGTGAACAAAGCACACCTCACTGTATCCCCAGGTGGACATGGATCTGAATTGAACCTCCAAACACAAGGTAGGAAGAACGAAAGGAAAGAAAAACAAACAAAACACACACACAAAACAACTTTGGCCAAACGATCCCTCCGAGTATCAAAACTGTATTTGATACAGCCTACTAATAGTAGTGATACGGAAGGATGTCTTTATTCTTCCATGCTTCCCCTTTTATGCCATTTTCATGCTTACATTCATGCATCAGCATTAGCAGAGACAGTTTGTACATGTTACATTTTATCTGACTCTTAACATTCCCAAGACTGCACATTCTAAGCAACATTGTGGGTCACTCCCGAAGACAAAACTGACATTAACAGTGTCTTTCCCTTTGCACAAACATGAGCAAAGCAGAACAAGCAATTCTAATTGTGAGAAATGTTCATTACCACAGAATCATAGACTGAGTGTCCAAATTACTAATCAATACCATAGCAAATGATTATCAAGTGTTAATTCTATAAAGACCACCAAATTTCAAGCCTAACAGGGGGCCATTACCGGGTTTTTTCTTGTAATGGAATATCCTGTGATTGTGATGGGCGGGGATGTGTTGGCAGTGGGACAGTGATGACGGCAGCAATATGCCCCATCACTGGAGAACGTTGTGCGGAAATGGCCTACGTGACACACAACATTGCTCCCTCCTTGCATCCCTATACTATCTGGCTTCCTGTGTGCTTCTTAATGTAGTGTAATGTCTGTGTTAATTTAGTCACTGTATTTCTCCTGCCTTTTGCAATGACATCCTTTTCTTCAAAGCCTTCTGGGGTGTTGCTGCCGTACCCTTTCTTTTCATGTATCCCTCTACATCCCAGTCTTAGCTATACCCTCCAAGAACTCCACCTGTCTCAGCCATCCAGGGGTTATTGTCTACTTCCTCAGACAACTCTGCTTTTTTCTTTTCTGCTTGTCCTGTATATCTTGAACTCCCTCACAGAACAATAATTGCACCACTCATATTTCCTCAAGGTTCTGTCCTCAAACATTTTTTAGTTCTTTTAGTTCTTGTACCATCTTGGACTAAGCCTAAGTTTATGCAAGAGAAATGCATGGACTCGAATTTCTCCCAGACTTCACTTATGAGCTGCTCTTACTGATGGAAAGCCGTGAGGAGAAGTGATAGTTGCCCATTTACTTTTCCCCTTTTAACCACTCCATCTGCTCCAGAAGGTTTGGTGACCTTCTCTACTGTGCGGGAAATGGCATTAGGGCCTACAAGAAGAAAGGAGAAATAAGTGAAGGGAGCCAGTACCGGGCTTGAGTTGCTTTTCTGCATATGAGAACACTTCTGTTTGCAAAAGAGCAAGTCAACATTGAAGCCATATTCTTCTCCTGTTCCTAACTTAAGACCTATTCCCTTTTCTGTTTTTTTTCTCTGTTTCAAGTTTAGCTTTATTTATGTAATTACGTTTCTCAAATAAAGACAGTTCTCAAGAGAGGTGTACTGCCAATTAAAGCACACCAAATTCCACATTTAAAAAAAAATCCAAGAGACACATGCATTACACCACAACTCTGATTGCAAAAGTTAGAACAGCCAACATGGAGAAGAGTTAAAACCAAACCACAGGGACTGAAATGCAGCTGTTAAATCATCTGGGGAGAACAGAAAAGTCTTGATGTTGCAGTGAACACGCAGCAACATAGGTTCCTAGTCACCATCTTAGGGACAGTGTTCCAATGCTGGAGAAGACACCAGCGAGAAAGCTGCTTTCCTCCTCCTGATTCTACCCCTCATCCTTGGCCTACCCCAAGATGTCCAGTCAAAGTGACTCATAGAGAAAGGCTTCTGAAAATGAACTAAGGACATAAGTAGGAGGTACACGAGAGAGGTCTCACTCCATCAGATACCCAAGTTCAAAAGTCATGTAAAACTCTATAGGTCATAACCAGAACTCTGACCACACAAACAAAAGATTGGGATGCAAACCAGCCTTTAAAAATGGAATAGAGCAGGGTTCAGCGAGGGAATGCCCAAGGCTGTTAAGAAACTCTCCCAGTTTCATGCACAAGAACAAACCAGATTGATAGATATCTTAACAGAGGTGTCAGGGCAGCATCTTCCACTGCACCTAAGGGTCACAGGCTAGCTTGGGGTGAAGGCATATACAGTGCTGTCCACTCCCTGTCTCACAGTATCTGCTGCCTGGGGCAGCTGCCTTACTCATCCTAATGGTAGCTGCCTTGGGCCATTTCCGCACAAGACTGTTATAGTGCTTTTATTCCATTTTCAACATCCTGTGGAATCCTGGGGTTTGCAGTTTAGGGAAGGGCATTTAGAATTCTCATCCAGAGAGCTCTTTGGCCTCAGCAAACTACAAACGCCAGAATTCCACAGGATGCTCAAAGTGGAATAGTAGCACTATAACAGTGTAGTGTGGAAATGGCCTCTGTGCTGCAAGATTGCTTTCATGTTCCTCTGGCATGCTTGTAAGAGGTTGCAAAGTGACATATCAAAGACATTGATGTTCAATCAAATTTTACCTGATAGATATTCAACCAAGTGCTCAGCCTGGAAAATGATGAATAAAGATTGACAATGTCTTTAGATTCTTGACCAGTGGGGAAGAAATATACTGACTCAGAATATTTTCCAGCAATGTAAACATGTCAATTCTCACTGTATCTAAACAGTCACAGGAGTCTGATACCACTTTAACTGTTGAGGCCTCTTCCTAAGGCATCCTAGGATCGTTGTTTGGAAAGATACCTAGAATTCTCCAGGAGTGGTAGATGCTGGAGCCGATCGAGCAGAAGGAAGACATCAAAGTTGGAGACAACTTCATCTCACTTGACACCTAAACTGTTCCTTTGCTGTTACTGCTTCTGCTCTAGTCTCTTTCTCTCTCTCTCTCTCCTTTTTGCTTACTCACACCCTGTTAGTCACATATACACTCATATATATTATTTATATGTTAGTTACATTTGTATCTCCTATTTCTCCAGTGAGTTCAACTGGCATACAGGAAGCTATGCCTCATGGATAGAATTTCTGTTGAGATGGCATTGGAAACATTTGCATTTCTTATAAAACACCAGAGATCGGCTTTCAAGCGATGTTGTAAAACAAAGATCCAACGTTGCTTCATTTGTTCCAATAAAATTAAGCATAATGTTAGAAGAGTACATATTGAAAGGTAAAAGTTATTAAGGAGGAAGAGCACACAGGCTAGGAGAGACTGCATTAATTTGCTTTTGCCTTAGCCTGCTGAGAAGGGTAAGACTCTGCCCCATCCTTCCTTCTCTCCCCTACTGAGTTAATTGAATACAAACTACTTTTGCACTTTAAACTCAGTTTGCAGCAACTAAAATAAGCTAAGAACAACGGAGGACTTTACAGTGCACCCTCTGCTGACATGACCTCAGCACGCATGAATGTGAGGTCATAGAAAGCATTGTGTCAGTTATCATCAATGATGTGCTGGGTGTGCACCTGTACTGGCACGGGTGTGTGCACCTTGTGTCCACTGATGATAATGAGATGGAGCATTCACATTTTTTGTTTTATGTGAGGGTTCCTGTAACGAAATCCCTGCATATGTGGCGGGTGCACAGTAGAAAGAAGACAGTGAAACAAAGATGTTTTAGAAATATTGAATGACAAAGGTTTAACTGGGACTGTCCTTGCCAAATTGGGACAGTTGGGTATGGATTTAAGCCAATGCTGTCCTTTCTCTAAGTGCTTAAATTGCCACTCTAGGGGTCTTCTCAGTAATATTGAAAAAGGAAGGGAACAAACCACCTAGAAACAGGGGCTGTCTGAGTGGCTATGAAAAAGTGATAAGGAAGAAGATGATTGCTTCCAGAGAGCAAATTTAAGGTCATTTATGGCACTGAGAGAAAATGGTCCCTCCCAGTGCCCTTTCTTGTACCTTCTTGCCTGTTCTTACAATATGTCTGTGCTGTTCTTTCTTTACAAAATAGAAACAAACAAACAAGCAAATAAGCAAGCAAAAAATGGTTCCTGTGACAACAAACTTCCTCACACAGCTGGAAACTAGATGAAATAACAGAGTGGTGTGCCTCTTCTGCTGGTTAGGAGATAGGTGTTTAGATACCCCTGCCCTCCAGGTATTATTAAACTTATTGTCTCAAGAATTTCCTCATAGAGAGCTCTAGTGCTATAGTTTAGGGCATTGCATTCTCTAGCAAAGAAAATAATGAGTACCTCACTAAAAATCCCAGATAATTCCATCTGATAAGGATAAGGATACATGGAACTTAGGATGGCATCAAATTGCTGCTACAGTATATATACACTCCATCTATATTACTAATGACAAACTAATAACTGCAACATCTAAGGGATCCCAAAGCCATGTAAGGCTGAAACCTTAATCGGGGCAAACCTATATGTGGCAAAATGGATCTATCATTTTGAATAAATCAAAATGTCACAAAATGACTAGTGTATTCTGGAAGACCGCTGGGTGGATGGATGGCAATCTGGGCATATTAAGGCCCACAAATCTTCATTGTACAGCAGTTTTGAATTCCTTATCACACTACACTGCTATAGTGCTATTATTCGACTTCCAACATCCTGTGGAATTCTGGGATTTGTAGTTTACTGAGGCCAAAGAGCTCTCTGGCTGAGAACTCTAAATGGCTGTCCCTAGACTGCAGACCCCAGGATTCTATAGGATGTTGCCATGGCGGTTAAAGTGGAACATAGTGCTGTAACAGTGTAGTGTAATAGGGCCCAGAGTGTACAAAGCATCAAGTGTACTTAGAATATAGTCCTCACTAGTACAGACAGCCAAGGGCTAATTGTGGCAACACTAGGCCAGCTAAAGCTATGCTCAATCCAAAACTTGAAATTGCTTTAGAATTTCCCTGGCCTATGCCTAGCTTTGTGCCAACATTGTGGCCAGCCATCCCCAGACTGGAGGAGATACGGATCTGGCATAATTTGGTTCCTCCTTCACCCCGATCGACTTTCTTTTTGCTTCATATTGCTTTTTCTGCCAGCAAAGCAGTTATAAGGATAGATTGCTCTGATCGGCTGTCAGGAAAAGCATTTCTGCGGGCAGAAGAAGCTTGTGCCCAACCCTAACCCTCTACAGACAGCACATCTTTGAGTTAGAATTGCTCTGGTAAATGGATTAATGCCATCTAGGTGTGAAACAGATTTCAGGTTTGCACGTAAAGATACTGGTATTAAAAAAAAATCAATGTCCATGTCCTTTTTTCCCGCTGAAGTCTAGTGGGTTCTCATATTAATCTCCCTTACACAGGTCCCGTTGTGAGGCAGAGAGCAGAATATATCAAGCACACATCAGTGGTGTACTGTTTGTGTACACAACAGTTTATGTAGAGAAAAAGAAAGAGTGTGGCTGGTATATAGGGGATGGTGTCAGGCCTTCATTATGCCTCTTTCAGGCTGTTTTCCTTTGAAATCTGACCTGAGGAGAGGGGAAAAGCAATGGGAAAGAGTCTGGAGTCATAAAGTGTCATAAAAGTCCCTGGAAATGGTTAGGCAAAATTCTATTTCCTGAAGGACGACTGTGAGCCTTAACCTCAAGTATTTCTCATCACTGAGTAACTTATAAATCATTAATGTTACAGAGGAACATTTTGGTTACTGACAATTGTTTCATCCAGTGTCATGCATGTTGTTTCTGAAGTCCTGCTCTTTGGCTTAAGGACAACTGGGTGATAAATCTCAAAAAACTCATTAACTGAGAACAAGTAGATCTTTCTGTTACCGTTAGCAGCTTTGTTTCATTACTCAGGGCCTTACGATCACTTTATCTAGGACACTTAATCATTGCAACAATAAATATGTAAAGGGCATTTCTCAACTGTAGAGGTAATAGCTATAGTTCAAAAGGGATTTAAAAAATCAAGCTTTTTTAAGCATAAAACTCTGCAATCAAAAATGTTTGTATTACACACTATGAAAATGCTAGAATTGAAGGAGTCACACGGCACAATCATAGTAGTACGACTCTGCTATCATGGCCACGGCTGCATCCTATGGAATCCTGTAGTTTGTTCAGAGGCACTAGAGAAGAGGATTCCAAATGCTCCTCCCCTGAACTGCCAATCATAAGAGTCCACAGGCAGTCAAAGTGGAATTACAGTGCTATAACTCTGTAGTGTGAAAGGGCTCACAGCTGAGTTTTCCCACTGAAGGTTAAAAGAGAAACTAAATCCAGATGCTGCAAGGCTTTTTACCACTTTTGAATTTGGTAACATTTGAATTTCTAATATAATAAGAGGGAGAAATGACAATTTAAAAAAAATGTGCCTTTGTATTTCTTTTTTTGTAACATGGAACTTTGTAAATGGTTTCCCCATACTCTCAGACTGCTAGTCTTTTCCCTCTGCTCCTCAGTTTCTACCAGTTTCTTCAATGGATATGAGGCAGGCATTTCTTTGGAGACTTGTGTGGATTTACACATTTTTGAGTTAAGCTCTGTATAAAATGTAAACAAAAGAGCAATATCAATTCAAAAATAGTTTGAAATGTACCTACATACCTTGGGATCAGGATGGGCAAATGCAGCCCTGGGTCATTAAGGGGGCCCAAGATTGTTTTATGATCCCTGACTCTTCCTGATTATCCCTTTTGTTTCCCTGTCAAACAAGGGAGATATGCCTCTCCTGGAAGCCCTAAGGAATGGTAATTCTCCACTGAAATAGGTCACAAAGCTTCCTAACACTGGGAACCAGACACTTTTGATTTTGGTTCTCCCTTCTTTTTGGCATTTGGGACAAGAGCAGAAAGCTGGCCTGAACCCACCAGTTGCCCACTTCTGCATTACATACAAAATAATGATGACAATTCCAGTTTTTGCATCCATTTCTCATTCAGTTTTGCTTTAAGTTTAAGAGGAAAAACATCAACACTGATATCATAAAATCTGGTTTAATGCCCAAATTTGTTTAAAAATTCTCTTTTCATTCTTAGGTTACCTGTGCCATAGAGAATCTGGGTTGCTATTGCCACTTATTTCTCACAACCCTACATAATCTCAGTACATACTCAGCGAATTTGTTATCCGATTAGTCCTCCTTTCTCACAACCCTACATAATCTGAGTACATCTGTTCTTACTAACTAATCACAGTACACCTGTTTACTCAGATGTAAGTCCCACTGAGTCCACTTACTCTTTATGTAAATTTGTTTAGGATTGCAGCCTTGGATTACCAATAATGAGATCAGCCCACCTGCTTTTGTCAAATGCCACTCATTCCCTCACTTTGGTATTGTCCATGTTTTAAGAAGCTGAATCGGATGGAGATCTCACTTCTTTCAGGGTCCCTCGTACGACAGAAAAGGAAGAAATGAGGGAGTGAGCAGCACTCTTTTCAACAGACATTGTTTTTTTAGAATATTTCAGAGACTGAATGTAAGCAGCAACAATGCATATGAGTACCATACTCCCAATAACAGGCTACTCTGGCAGCCGTATTCTATGCTAGCTGCAGTTTCCGATCTCTCCTCTGTGGCATCTTCGGGTGGATAGTGTTGACAAACTGGCAGTGTGCTCAAGTCATGGGTGACTGAAATTTGAGACCAGTTATCTCAAGTTAATCCTACAACCATACTGAAATAAATACATAGATAGCAATTGTTTGGAAGTACATGGGAGAAAGTATTAGAGTCAGCTAACCTTCCCCAAGAGATCCTCTTGATATCTTAGACTATGGTTCCCCAAATTCCTGGTCATTGGTCTTGCTGCTGGGACTGATGGGTGTTGAAGTCCAAAAAAGTCCCCTAGACATTGGAGAAGGACTAAATTATCAATGGAAAACTGATAATTGAATTCAAAACTGGATCCATCTTTATGAATGTATGTTGAAATTAGTTGTCTGTAAATAGTATTTCAGTGGGATTATTGTATATTTTAGACCAGTGTTTCTGAAATTATCTAATGTATGGGACTGGCAATTTTTAACCCTATGTGCCTGGAACCAGCACCATATTTAAGTACATTTGACTACAACTGTTGCTTTCTTTCCTGGAAACTCTCCAGGTACTGTTTGCTGATGGTTCATGGATCCAGCAGCACTGCTTTAGATAAGCCTGCATTCTTTTCCCTGAGCATTTTGCATGTAGTAATTAAAAAACAGCAACTAGGTGTGTGATAGCAACCAGATCTGTCCTCTTTAGGTAGAATCAGTCTTTGCATTGCCAAAGTTGTGCTGAGGTATTACTCCAAGGCACAGCATGTTCTTAATCCACATCCATTACAACTTCTAGATTCAGGGGTTACGTACAGGCTTCACTCAAGAGGCAGCATAAAGTTCCAGTATCATTATTTGGAGATCTCAAAGGACAAGAACTAAGTTTAATAGAGCTACTATTCCCTGCCAGGAGTAATTTTATGATTTATACTCTCCTTTATTAATATTATTTTATTTATTTCTGTTGTTGTTGTTGTGTGGCTTTAGGTCGTTTCCAGTGTATGGTGACCCACCCAAGGCAAACCTATTATGGGGTTTTCTTGGCAAGATTTGTTCAGAGGAGGTTTGCCTTTGCCTTTTTCTGAGGCTGAGAGAATATGACTTGCCCAAGGTCACCCAGGGGGTTTCCATAGCTGAGGGGGGATTCAAACCTTGGTCTCCAGTCATAGTCCAGTGCTCAAACCGCTACGCCACACTGTTTCATGTTTTCTCCCAATACTGGGACTCAAGATAGCTTACACAGATTAAAATAGATGTAGGGGGAAAAAAACACCAAGTACGGATAAAAACATACAAAAAGTTTGTCCTTGTTAAAATGCAATTAAATAAACTGTAATATGAAAACATGAATACATTAAAAACAATTAAAAACTATCCATCTAAAGAAAAAAGATACATGCAATCAGTACAGTGCAAGTGTATTAAACGTCCTTTCCTTAGAACAGCCTGTTAGTGGCTGAAAGCCTTCCAGAATTTTTTTTTTTAATCTTCACTGGAGAACAGAAGGAGAACAGGGAGGGGTCTGTTTTAGCTTTTCTTGGAAAAGAATTCCAGAGCCTGATTACAGATTAAAATACATAGAAAAAGAGCCAAAGAACACATAGAAGTTCTTATTAAAATGCAATTAACCTATAAAATTAGAAATCATTAAAAATCCAGTAAAAGACAAGATTTTAGAGAACACACTATTAAAAGCCCATTACAATCAATTCCTAAAATCCTGTCAGAATAAAAACATTTGGATTTGCTGATGGAAGGACAAAAAGGAGGGCACCATCAGGGCCTCCCAAGGTAGAGAGTCCCAAAACTTTAGAGCTGCCACTAAGAAGACCCTCTGCTTTGTTCCCATCAAACATGCTTCAGAAGATGGTGGGGGTGAGAGAAAGATCTTATAGCTTGGACAAGTTGATACAGGAAGATACAGTCCTTCAGACAGACTAAAGATGAAAGATCTGTTCTGTGTATGCTGTTGGACCTGTTCGTTGGCTATGCTTTCTAGGGGTATTGGTATCTGGAGTCTACCAACATCTGGAGAGTCACAGGTTCCCAGCCCAACCATAGACCAACAACCAGGGCTTGACTTTTAAAGATATAGCAACACCCCCAATTCTCCTTCCCTGTGTGCTCTTTTTTAAAAGAAAAATACTTAAAGCAAATGGGAAGGAACTTTGTTTACAGATTGATGTGATCTGATTCCATCTTCTCTGATAGCATAACTCAGAGAGTGAAATAGTTATCTCTAGAGAGTTTTACAGCTTTTCCTGGACATTTGATTATCTGTCAGGGTATCTCACAAACTCAGATGCTTCTTCAGTTTCCCCTGGGAGCTCACTATCTGACCAGCAATAAGTAGAACCAGGACTCTTGCTGTACAGCACAGCTTTCCCATACTGCACTCTGGTTGCACATGGACTGCCAAGAATGCTCCCTCCAAGAAGCCCAACAAAACCCCAAATAGCTGGAAGTCATTTATAATTTTGGAAGAAAAAATGTTTTAAGTTAAATAGTACAAGAAAGGCTGCAATCTATTTAGAAGGTGAATTGTCACTCTAGGAACTTCTAGAAGTGCTGATTCACCTGCCCACCCTCTTTTCACCAGCAGTCTGGGGAACCTGGACTGTTACCCTAAAATGTGGGTGCCACAAGTGCCCACCAGCGATGCTAGTACCTCCATTCAATAATGGGGAATAATTAGTTCAAAAATAGGAGGCCTGTGAGAGGGGGTAATTTAATGAGATCTGCTAACTGTGTTATACAGGATCACCCCAAGGATATCAGCCAGAAGACTCATAGTTCAGTTTAAATGTGTTTTATTGGGGGAAAATATACATGCACACACATAAAATAGTCATACACACAAGCAATCACACAAGGTTGACTGAAATGAAAGGGAGGAAAATGGATAGAGGAGATAGAAAAAAGGATTGGGTTATAATTACCATCCAGAGAGAAGCAGAGAAGAACGAAATGGCTTGGGCTTTTCACTCAAGGACAGCAAAAGGTCTGAGGGACAAGTGGATTCCTGAAATCCAAATGCTGTGAGGGGGACCCAAAATAGAGGTTTCTTTATACCCAGAAATCTGCCCTAGAGACATGAGGTATTGATGACTCTCTTGCCTGGGCAAACAAAAGTTTGCAGAGTGGACAAAAGGTGATAGAATGGGTTGATGGTTTTTAATGTCTGAAGGAAACAAGTTGATGATTTTAACCTGTAGGTTTCATGGCAGTGTGATTGGGGACCAGGAAGAAGTCACAGGTGGGAGGATAAGACAATTATTGATTTAGAGGGAATCTTCCTGTTTTTGTGAGCCACCACTGTCAAAACCAACAAAACTCTTTGTTTTTTGGAGTTTGTAACAAATATTAGATGTCAGGGAGTTAATAGCTGGTTTTATGGCTTTGCTTTGTTTGTATTTCTATAGGAAATGCACACAGCAGGGGGTTTTGCTCTTCTCTTTGCTGGCTATTGTTTTTATTGAAAGGATTACCTTTATACTCTGGCCATTAACTCAGGTCTTCTTGGTTCAGTGAACTTACAACCTGGGTTGTATTAAAGGTATTATTTCCTTCTCCACATGGCCCTTCCAGACATAAGTTGTATATGATTTATATTTTATGTCAATTAAATATATCTGCCAATTAATATATTTGCCAGTTCTGCACAGTGCAGTTACAGGACTGGTTAAAGCCTACAACAACATCTTAGAGAGGAGGACACTTTTCCCACGCTTAATGTCCACCCACTTTGTAAGAGTGATTGTTCCACTGATCCACAATGAAATAACTCCATTATTATGGCACCATTCATTCTTACTTTGAGACAATGAAATAACTCCTTCGTTATTATGGTACCATTCATTTTTACCAAATAGGTTACTGGATGCACACCCCGCTCAATTTTAAAAACTATTTCTTTCTTCTTCTTCTCTCATCCCTGTAAGACTGCAAACTAAAGTACCTGCAGATTCACATGGAAAACATAGTCTCTGTTTAGGATAGCGGAGCAGTATCATAAAGCCAGGCTGGCTTCAGGCAGGAAGCACAACAAAAGGACAGTGGCAGGCTAAACTTTAATTGCTGTTTAAGTCAGTAGCTAATTTTTGGCCTGAGCAAGACCTAAATGTTTCTGCAAATGACACCTTAAAAACTATTCTACAAGTGTTGTAACATGCAGATAGCGCAATAAGTGAGCAAATATGAATAAATAAATAAATAATAAGAGAGGAAGGAAGGAAGGAAGGAAGGAAGGAAGGAAGGAAAAGAAAGAAAGAAAGAAAGAAAGAAAGAAAGAAAGAAAGAAAGAAAGAAAGAAAGAAGGGCAGGCAGGCACCTTGGTAAGATCCTGTTTTACATACATACATACATGTTGCACAAGGCACTTTTTTCATGGTTTAGACAAAATATCTTGCCAATCCACTTGTGGTAAGCCTTTCAAAATAAACCAAGCCTTTGAAAATAAATATTAATCCACTGAAATGAATTAGAAATTATCAGAAAAGAATTGCAAGATATTTCCATAGGTAACCTGTAAGGAGAAAACAGAGTGCAAGGAACTTTAGTATTCCCCAACCCCATGCCCAGTGGTGTTTTGAAATGGGAACTGTTTCAGGAATTGGAATATGCCTCAGTCACCATCACCACATAGCTTTGCTTATTCGTCTTTGAGAAATCTCTGTGTGGCATAATTTGTTTCCACTTTTGGCATATCCTAGTGGCTACAACCTCAAAAGCTGCAACCCTCCAGCTGTACATGCTGTTCGGGGTCTGGCCACCAGACAGGAACTGCTTCCTAGTTAGATTTTTTAACATTGACTGTTTTTTGATACTGTCTATATAGCTCTATTAGAACTTGCCCTGTAAGCTTTTTTTTTTTTTTAAATTATCACCTATAATCCCCAGAGAAGACACCCATTGTCCAAAGACAATTCAATTTTTCCAGTATGTGGCAACTCACTTTGTAAGGGTTTTTACATTGAATAGCAGGCTATGAATATGTTAAAATAGCAATAGCAAGACAGCAAGATAGACAGGCAGATAACAGACACAGATGAACAGGATTGTAAGAGTGAAATTGCACATTTGCACATGATGTGGCCATCCTGTGATAGCGTATGACATTATTTTGGCCAAAATGGGATGCCTTCCTGTATGCAGTCATTGTTTTGCCCTAGCTAGTAGTTTCTCTAAAAAAGACGTGCTGAGCAAGCACTCTCCGTGTGACTTCCCTAGAAGAGGAACTACAAAGGCAGCCCAACATTATGGACAAAAGTAGGGAGAGGCAAAGTTTAGTCCCAGGACAGCAAAGCCACCATGTTTGAGAAGGTCAATTGTACCTTTATTGTAAAAGGAAGAACTTCCTCAGAGACATAGCTTCATAACGTTTGAAGGCAAGGGAAGCAAATGATACAGGATCAAGGGCCCTTTCACACTATCCAGTTATATCACTATAATTTCTCCCTTTTTCACCTTTGCTGGCTGCCATAAGTATTGTGCTCTTCACGTCACTGTGTTGTGGCAGTTTGGAAGGGTCCTATCTGAGTGCTGGGGTAGGGGCATGACACCATGGAACAGATTGAGAAAAGCAGCTTTCCCAGCTACCTGTCACTACGCACTGCATGACCAAAAGAGCACTGCAGCTGCCATTTCCCAGCGCCCTGATCTGCAACATCTCAGAAAAACTCTGGTTGGGGCACTGTATGGCTTAAGAGGTAGATTTTTATGGGTGGCATTGGCCAAAGCAACTATGATGATGGAGCTCCATCACTGTAGCTGCTTCTAACGATAGAGCAACTTGGCCAACTGTGTGGGGATGTGATGGGATCAAGATGTGGTGCTACTTTGAAGGAAGGGACTATAATCCCCATTTAAATCCCATTTTTGAAAATGCTAGGGAAAAAATACCACTGGGACCCCAAAGTAGCTTGTAGTTTTAGCTGTAGGGACATCTCACATTGCCATTTTGGGGTGAGGCACCCCCTCTTACTCGAAACACAGGGTGATCCAACTGATACCCATATTACACTGACCTATACCTACATTTTTGCAATTCTATGGCTAACAGAAGCATTTGGGGTAGATTTCATTTGAAGAACAGTGTAAGGGGAAAGACATGCCTCCTACAGTAATAAGAGTCTTCATCCAAATTCTTTTTGCCACAGTAGTTATTTAAATTCATTTAAAATGTGTAAGGTAGATTGTATTCCTGAATTAACTACACACATGTGGGTAACTGTAGAGGGGCTGGGGCTATTTTTCATCCCCATGCCCTTCTACTGGGCCATACTGGTATGCCCAACGTGACTGGCACAACATAATACCACTTCTGGGTTCATTTGTAGCCAATTTTGAGGTATGTGGGGGGCACTTGGAGGATTGTGGGGGCAAAACTGCAACATTTTGCAGTTTTGACACTTCTGAGATGGATTTTAGGGTGATTTAAAAAAAAATGGAGTGGGGGGGCCTTGGGGGCCTTGAGAAGCTGTAAATTGTGAGGACCACGCTTAGTGCACAGGCTACACTTTGCCTGCCCTTGCCCTATATCGTATCCACTTTGGCTTGAGATGCTGCTTTTCAAAGATATTTTTTTCTCTTATATTTGACACATATTCAAAGCAGAAGTCCTTACTACCAGAGAGATTTCATGCTGAATATTTGTTCCCTGATTAATTTTTTTTTAAGTACAGCACATGATTTCATACCTTTATATTCACTATAGTATATCCTTGAAAATATCTCTCCTCTCCCCCAGCACTAAATGTACAAGTCAGAGTGGGCCGCTATGGGAGGCTAGGGGGCTGCATTAGCCCCCTATGCTCCAGTCAGCGAGCGACCCAGGAGTGCAAGAGCAAGAGCTGTAGTTCCAGGTCAGTTACTGGTTATCCATCAAGATGAAGGGAGGAAAAAGGGGTTGCTCATCAGCTGGTCCAGAAGTTGTTACAGCAAGTCAGTAGACCAGATAAACGAAGCCAGCAAGAAGTACAACAGAGCTGTCAATCATGGGCAGTCCAAGGTCAAGAAAGCCGGGCCTTTCCCACATGACAGCGTGCCAGCATGGGAGCGTGTTTCCAACGCTCCTCTCTGCACACGACTGGCTGCCTACGGAAGGGACACCCTCCCTCCTTCCAGACTGCAGCCGGCCTTCTTCCCATGCTGCAGCAGGGGAGCGCAGATCGTGCTTCCGGCCCTTCTGCATGGCCAGCTGCAATGGAAGGTTTGTGAAATCGGCGATCATTGATGGAGTTTCTCCGTCGGTGATGTACCCCACGACACTGCCTGCTGGCGACGTGAGAAAGGCGGGACCGTGACAACTTCATGCGGAAGCACCATTGCGGTCCCATTTCTCTGGGCTGGGAAGCCATCATCGTGTGGAAAGGACCTCAGTCACCAAGACAGAACAGTTGCAAGCCACAAAGGCTCCAGGCAGTTGCTCAAAGATTTACAGGCAGCTCTCTCAAGACACCAGGTTTTTATTGTGTTAGCATCGCCTGCTTAACAGCGGCCGGGATCAGCATAGTGTCTCCTTATCCCTTCCATGATCTTCAGAGGATGACAGAGCATCCCCAGTCTCTGCCACCTCCTGCTGGGGTGTAGGTCCCCCAACTGCCTCAGTCTCCACCCCTTGGACTGGGAGAGGCCACTGCCATCAGGAGCCGTAAATCCCTGGACATCTGACTTTTCTGCATCTGAATCTTTCAACTCCAGAGGGTGAGATATGACACTAGGAGACACGGGAGGCTGCACCCCCACCACACCCCCATTACACACTGAAAAAAAAAAACCCAATTTTTTATTCCCCAGATATTTTCAAGGACGGGGTGCATTTTCACCATATTTTTAGGGCCCTCCGGGGCCATTATAGGCCCAGGAAAGGCCCTTTTTCAAAACAGGAAGAGACTGGAAATTGCTTCTGGGTTATATCCATGTTTTAAAAGAGCCTTTTCTGGGTCTAAAATGGCCCCGGGGGGGGGGGGGGACAAAGTCCAAAATGTGGCAAAAATGTTCCCACTCCTTCTAGAAGGCATTTAGGGGGTGAACTGAAAAAACTTTTACAATTTGTTTTAACCCCTGGGGATCCTGGGGGCCACATGCAGCTCATGAGCTGCACTTTGCCCATCCCTTGTATAAGTTCTTCAGTTCCTTTATCTTCTCTAACAAAGTTATTTTTCCTCCTCTCAAAAATACTGCTCTAACAAGATAACTTTTTTTCTTCTCATCTTAGTAAAAGCTTCTTCATAAGACATTACATTGTTATTGGAAATACAACTGTTACCCTGTTTACTGGGGGTCCCATGAGGGACACCAAAATGTGCTCAACAATAGGTGGGGAAAATTAGCTCTGAGCACTGCTTTAGTGTTACAAGAGGTAGGGTAACTTAGCAGGATCTTGTAACCCAGTGTCTACGGGGTCAGGCCAAGTCAAGAAGCAGACCAGTTGGAAAATAATGAATGATCTTTATTAAATACAGGCACACAATGTAAGCAACACACGCACGCAGATAACTAAGGAAAATAAAGGTGTGAGTAAGATAGAGGGATTTTCAGAGGGATGGTTGGTTCGGGTGATACGAAACCTGTCCTGAAGTCCGGAAGAAAATGGAGAGCGAAGCTGCGGTTCGATGTATCTCAGCACGTGGAGCTGAGGGGAAGCTCACCAAATGATGCAGCAGCAAGGCAGTCTGGAACTCGGGAGTGATCCACGGAAGCGCTCAAAGTCAGGGGTTTTTATAAGGAGAATTGTGACCGCAGGCTAGGTCGGATTTTGGGAAAACAATAGATTTGGAGCTGGAGACAAAGTCTCTGAAAGGTCAGAATTTGAATGATTGAATTATAGCCGAATTTATCCATAGAGTAGCCACTATGCAAACGCAGAGTACTTGAGTGTTGTATAGTCCGATCATCAAGCTGCCAGCGTGAGGCAGAGGATCTTTTGAGAGCTGCTTGCATACCTAATGGAGGTACTTGCCTTGAGGTCTCCTAAAGCGGCGAGTTGGCTGTTTTCTGGCCTGCCTGTATTGTCTAGGAATATTACGGTGATGATCGGCCGAGCCTGTATGCGTGCTTGTCCGGGGGCTTCGCAAGCATGTGGAAGGGATATGTGAAGCCAAATTATTGATATCAAAGATATCTTTTTATATCCTCAAAGCTCGGGTTAGCCAGGGCAGTAACACAACCTTAATAATGACATCCTTACCCACAGCTAACTGAAATGGTGTCCCAAGGTGAAGCCTTTGGCAATTTCTGCACTAGACTGTTATAGTGCTATTATTCCACTTTCAACATCCTGTGGAATCCTGGAGTTTGCAGTTTAGGGAGGGGCCATCCAGTAACCTGTGGAGGTTACAATTCTTTTTCCCTCTGCAGTTAACAGCCTCTGGCCTCACCGTTTAGCCACTGCTCCCTCCCCCCATTGCCATTCTGTGGCTGGTGGAAAATGAAGAGGGGGGATCAGAGAAGCATCTGGCTATGTCCCTGTAGCCAGAAACAAAATGATTACGTCATTTACACAGCCAGATGCTTCTCTAATCCCTCCTCCCTCACTTTCCACCTATCACTGAATGGCCGTTTGGAGGGCTGCAATGTCTAAACAGTGGTGGAGGGGTTGAGGGTAGAGACATAGGGCAGTTCTGCCTTAGGATTTCTTATGCTGTGTTCTGCCATACAGTAACTTGGCCTAAAAGTGCCAAACAGCTACTGGGCAGCAGCAGTACTGAGGGGGTGACACTGGCAGAAGATCTCAGAGACAACAGCAGTGGCAATTTAACAAACTCTTGTTAGGACTATGCAGAAGGAGGCACTGGTAAACCACTTCTGAATGCCTTTTCCCTCAAAAATTCTACAATGATGCGACAACCCAAAATGAAGCAAGAGATAGCACTGGAAGATGAGACTCCAAGGGACTCAGAAGGAACTCAGCTATCAGCTGGGAAAGAGCAGAGGACGCACGTGCATAGTTCTTTGTTAAAGATGCAATTGGACCAAGCCAAAAGGAGGTTCAGCTGGTGATATGCACAAAGGTGAGAGCAAAGGCCAAATATGCACAACATATATAATAGGGACATTCAATGTGAGAACCAAGAACGAGGGAATGCTAGAAATGATAAAACAAGAAATAAAATATATAAAAATAGCTCTTGATGAGAATGTACTAAAGGGGACAGGAATGGGACATTTTCGATTAGTGTTTGCTCTAGAAGTGACAATATAAAAAGAAACGGAGTGGCACTGATAATTAGGTGAGATGTAGCAAAAGCAATCAGGTGATATAATGCAAAGTTGACTGAATAATATCACTTAAGACTTCATGGAATATAATTATTCTCTCACTGCAAAGGCAGAAGAGGAAGAAATAAATTCTGCATGAACATCCAGTAGTAAATTGATCACATGCCAAAACAGGACTTGTTGACAATCATAAGCATTTGGAACACAAAAGTAGGAAGCAGAGCATGAAATATTGTTGTGGAATTTGGCCTAGGATCAAGAAATGAAGCAAAAGAGTGACTGACTAAATTTTGTGAGGCCCACAGTTTGTTCATTGCAAATTAATTCTTCAGGCAACCAATCAGTCATAAAGTCACAATACAGTGTGAAGAACATCTCTGTAGAACTGAAGAATGAGGTAAAGAATTTATTTACACCGCTAAGCATACTTGACAGGGAAACTGAAGAACTTGGACTAAAGTCAGTACATTGTTAAGGAAGAATGTGAAAAAGTGTTATCCGCAGCAAAAAAAGAAATGCTCAATGTACCATCTGTGCATCTGTCCATCCATCACTTTATTTATATAGTGCCTTTCTCCCAGTCTGGGACTCAAGGCAACTTACATAAGGACAGAAAATACAGTAAAAATGCATATAGTTAAAACATACAAAATTAAGATTAAAGCAGTATTAAACAGCAAGAAAATTAAAGCCATTTAAAATCTTACTTAAAGATTAAAAACATTACAGTATCATAAATGCCTGGAATGTTGGCATTCCCACAGAGAGATTCTTTTTCCATGCTCTTAACAAGTACACCTGTGCAGGCTGTGGAATAAAGAGAAGTCCCCCCTCTGCAGATCTTGAAGCATGGGCAGGCTGATGTGGGAAGATATGGTCCTTCAAATATCCTGGGCCTGAGCTATGTAAGACTTATATGTCAAAACCAGCAGTTTGAATTGTGGCCAGAAACAGAACAGTAACCAAAGGAGCTCTTGTAACAAGAGAGTTGTGTGTTTCCTGTAACCAGCACAGATTAGCAATGTGGCTGTAGCTCTTTGGATGAATTGAAGTTTCCAAACACTCTTCAAAGCCAGTAGCACACTGAATACATTACAGTAATGCAATCAGGCTGTAACTAAAAGATGTGTCACTGTGGTCATGTCAAATGTCCCAGGGAATGGGTGTAGCTGGAGCACTAGCAAATGTGCAAATGCACTCCTGACTGCTGCAGAGACCTGAGCTTCCAGAGCTGAATCTTGGACTACCACCAAGTTGCAGATCTGTGTCTTCAATGAAAATGTAACCCCATCAAGCACAGGCTGAATCCCTATTTCCTGACCTACCTTTCAACTGACCAGGAGCACCTCTGTCCTGTCCGGATTGAGTCTCAATTTGCTTGCCCTCATCTAGTCCATCACTGCTGGCAGGCACTCGTTTAGAACAGAGACAGTTTTCTTGGATTGAGGGGGAAAGAAGAGATAGAGGTGGGTATCTTCAGCCTACTGGTGACGCCTAACTCTGGACAACCTCTCCCAACAGCTTTGTGTATATATTTAATAGCATGGGGGACAAAATAGAGACCTCTGGGGCCCTGCAGGCCAATGGCTAAGGAGTCACACAGGAGTCTCACAGCACCACTTTCTAGGTTGCCCTTCTGGGAAGGTGCGGAGCCATTGCAAAACAGTGCTTCCAAGTCTCATCCTAGAGAGGCAGCCCAGAAGGATACCATGGTTGGTGATATTGAATGCTGCTGAGCAGTCCAAAAGGGGACATATTCTCCCTGTCCAGTTCCGGGTGAAGGTAATCCACCAAGGTGACTAAAGTTGTCTCTGTTGCATAACCAGGCCTGAAGCCAGATTGAAACAGATCCAGATAATCAGTGTCATCCAGAAACCCGTGGAGATGGGAGGTCACCACACACTCCAGAATATTGCTTCAAAATGGAGTATTGGAGACTGACTGAAAATTATCCTATTGAGTAGAATCCAGGAAGGTTTTTCTTTTTTAAACAAATGCCTTACAGCTATCTCCTTTAGTTAGACTGGGGCTGTATCTTGCTGGAAAGAGACATCACATACTCCTATTGCTCATCCAGCCAGTCTTCTTCTAGCATACACGAGGTGGCTTTCACTTCTGCAAGGATCCTTCCAGTCCCCAAGAAAGGAGACACCAGGGACTGTAGTCACCATTGGACTATTGCATTGATCTCCATGCAAGTGAAATGATGCTAGAGATTTTATAGCAAAGGACTTTTAGCATATATGGACCAAGATATGTCAGACATACAAGCTGGATTCAGAAAAGAAAGAGGCATTAGGGATCATATTGCAAGCATATATCGGATAATGGAAAGCACCAAAGAATAGGAGAAGAAAATCAATCTGGGCTTTATAGATTATCGCAAAGCCTTTGATTGTGTGGATCATGAGAACTATAAGTCAGAATTGATAAAAGGAGTCTGTCGTAATTTGGATATATCATGAGATGAAAAGATGACAATGCTGGGAAGAGTGGAAAGCAGTAGAAAAAGAGTAAGACCACATTAAAGATTGAATTATTCAATCAGGAAAAGCCATGACCATGAGTTTGCAAGGGATCTTGGAGGTCTCTCATATATAGGGCCTTCATATGTCAAAGCCAACTTGGTGGCAAATATCAGCAATCTATGTGTGTGCGTGCGCGTGGTTTGTTTGTTTGTTTTTACCTAGATTAGTTTTAATTTTTATAAGCTACCTGAGGTCCCAGCTCTGGACAAAAGGTAGAGTATGTGTGTATGTGTTTATAAATAAATAAATACATAAATACAGACCCAGGAAAATCTTAACCATTTAATCATCCATTTCAGTGTATCAGAAGCACACATACCTGTTAAAAGGAAGATTCTGAAAGAGAAAGTTTCTCTCCAGCGTTTGCATAGGAACAGATCTGCTTGAGGAACTTTCCAGTGAGCTTTACTGCTGCTTGTTTCCCCTTCAGCCAAATCCTGCAAACATCCTTCAGACAGCCATCAAATGTGATAAGTTTGTTTGTGATTTTGGATTGCCTTGAGAAATTCACACAGTGTGCCATAATCAACTGTAGACCAGGGCTGGAAAACATGTGGCCCTGCAGATGTTGTTGGACTTCAAATCCCAGCAGCCTTAGTCAGCATAGCAAGTTTTGAGGATTGCTGAGAGTTGCAGTTCATAAACATCTGGAAGGGTGCCTGATTCCCACCCCTCCTGTTGTCTGTGCCGTTCAGCTGTCCCTCTCATCTTTTGTTATATTTTAGATTTGCAAACGCTCCTTTTACTTAAGCCGGTGCCATTCAGGGCACATTCAGAAGTGAAGCTGAAAAATCCTTTTAATATGTGTGGAGAGAGATGTGAGTCTTTAATGTGTGATAGAGAAAATGTTGAACCAATCACACTCTGGCTGGTTTTAGGTGTACATTCTAACTGGAGATGTGGGAAACACAAAAACCAGCCTCTCTTGTGAAAGCAGCCTGAGTCCTCAACCGTGGAATGGCACATCTTGGCCTTTTTCTTTCCCTATGACAAACAGTTCTGTGCATCCATCTCACTTAATACGATTGCATAATCAGCCATCCCTGGGAATCTTGCCCCCGGCTAGACAATAACAAACATGAGTTACAAACAGGAACTAAGATCTGTCACCAGGGATAGGAGGGGGGAAAGAGGGAACTCAATCAGAGGAGCAGGAGATGTGTGGGATGCTGGGTCTGAGGTCGTGCCAAAGATTAAGAAAGCTCCTTTGAAGCAGAAAGAGAGAGGGGCAGGGAGGAATTATGAATGAAAGAGATATGGCGTAGCATCTGAGTTACATCTGACGGTGTAGCATTTTCATTCAAACGGATCTGTACTGTAAGAAAAACCACAGGGACCGAGGAGAAGAACCAAGTTTAAGTGGGAAGAGAACACAGTGCCGGAGCAAATCAACTGAAGGCATTTCTGGTCACTGCTAATGCGAAATTTGGTAATATCTTAAAAGTAGGTCTCCATTTAGTCACTCTCACAAGATTTTTTTTTAAAGGCTGATCAATTTTTTTTTTCTCATTTGGTAGCCAGAGTCAAGCAAAGGTGAAGCCTTGTGTTTTTTTTTTTAAAAAATCTGATTATGTGTTAAGTCAGCTTGGAGGTTGACCTTGTTCGTTTGGGGTAGGAGTGGGGAGATAGCCTTTGAATTGTTAGGTCATTGATTGGGTCAGATGCCTGGACTCAGACTTGGTTTGCAACATCCAGCATCTCCTCCCTGGACTGACGGGAAAGAGATCAAGTACCTGGGCAGTAAGAGAATGTGGTGTAGGAAGCTTGAGCATTGGACTATGACCTTGGAGACCCGAGTTCAATTCCCAGCTCAGCCATGGAAACCCACTGGGTATCCTTTGGTGCATCACACACTCTCAGCCCAGAAAACCCTGTGATAGGCTCACCTTAGGGTTGCCATAAGTCAGCAATGACTGAAGGCACACAACAGCAACAGAACTGTGTGAGGTACATATACCTGCTTCTTAAAATTGTATTGCTGCTGCCGGAGATATTATTAGCTGAGCCAGTTATTAGATGCTTGCATGTCAAAGTTACACTGGCTGCATAGACTGTTCAGGGGGCTCCAGTCATCCAGCCTGGATTTCTGTCCTCCTCTCCTCCACTGGTGTCAGAACTCAGCAGAGGGATGTGGGAGAAGTTCTCCTCAAGCCCAGTCATGGTAGAGGAAGGGGTAGTGAAGGCTGATATGCACCCAGCAGAGCGATGTGATAGCAGCCCAGCAGGTTGGAGAGGAGAGCACGTGAACTGTAAGGAGCAACTGGACCTTCTTGCTGCTGCCCATTGGCACACTTCATGCTGCTAACTGCCTGGTTGCTTCTTTCTTCAAGGCAGTGGAAGAAATAAAACACCACACACAATAGTGGAGACTGGAGAGGAGATGGAGAGCCAGAGAGAAAGAGTTTGGATTCTGAAGGAAGAGGAGAGTCACCTTTTCATACAAAGCTGAAGAATCAGGGTGTGCTTTGGAGGCAGATGAAAATGCTGGAGTCACTGGGTAGTACCTGGGGATGCTATGAGTGGGCTGCTTTTGTGGGTAGGGTGTTGGAAGGAGGTCCACTATGCTAGCCTGTCCCTTTCCTGGCCTGAACGCAGGCAGGTGGCACATCTTCTTCCACATTGACATTAATTCTTTACCACTGAAGTTGAGATTAAAAGTGGACTCAGACCTTTGAAAAATTGTCTACAACTCCCAGCCCCATCCTATGTGTGAACTCATAATTTAGGAAATTGTTTTTTTCTTGTGGGTGTGTCTCTGAGCATTGGGAAAGCGTTGCTTCTTGGTGTGGGAAATAACATATGCTCAAAGTTTTTGTGAAATTACAACTCCCATCAGGCCACAGTTTAGAAGACTGGATGCCTGTGTGAAACATGTGCGTGCGTGCATGCATAAAGCAAAATTCAAAAGGATTGCTTTGTCAGTATGGGGGGAAAGCTATCCAACTTCAGCTTCATTAGACTTTGTATTTTTTATTTGAATGACATTATCTGAAGAAATGCAGTGGAAGCTTAATGTGCTGTGCTTAATGACATCAGCAGACGCTGTCCCTAGGTCTCAGGGTTTCATCCTGAAATCTCAGAGCACGGAATGCTCCCAACCAGGCAGGTCTAAATTGCCTGAGACACCACCAGAACCTGTCTTGGCAACATTACTGCAGTTGGTTGATAGACAAGAACAAACAATCCCAAGGGGTGTGTCTTGTGTTACAAAAACCAGGGCTCTCTGCACCAGCTGTCCAATAGCTCTGTGTTATCATGACCGCATAGTGTACATGGGTCTTCTCCCTATGCATACCCTCGTGCATTTCATAGATGAAAGATGGGGGACATACGGGGCCATGCAACATCAGAATGTGTTCGAGATGGCAAAAGTTATCTATGAGGAAGAACATACAAGCTAGGAGAGGCTTCAGCAGTTTGCTTTTGCCTGACCCTGCTGGGAAGGGGAAGATTCCATCCACCCCTCTCCTCTCCCACCTGCTGAGTTAATTGATGCAAACTACTTTTGAACTCAGTTTGCACCAATTGAAGCTGAGGACAAAGGGGGAAAGTGGGAGAAGAAAGAGAAATTGGGCATTTTAGAAGCAGCTGAAACAAGGAAGACAACAAATCAGGAGAGCTGGAGAGTGTGCCTATGTTTTTGTGGAGGTATTTCATCCTGACGTTAGAAAGTAGAATTAGAAAATCTGTCCTGGCCAGTTTGTTTATTTGAAAGAGGAAAAGCTAAAGGCAGAGTATCATTCAAAGCTTAAAGTCTCCCAAAGCAGAAGGCATTGTTGAATTAAAATCCATTATAAAATTAATTTATGGAAAACAGCAGCCAAATAAGTCTTTTTTAAAGACTATCAACTAGTAGTTTGAATATCCTGGTACCCCCTCTTTAATGGCTATCCTGTTCATCAGATTTTTATCACATCCTTCCATTTCGCTCTTCTCTTTCTCCTTTAATATTTCTCTCCGTAGCTTTCCTGTAATTTGAATTTTACTCCTTAATTTCTCAACTAATTCTGTTTTCTCAATTGACCAAGTCCCTACTGTATTTAAACCATCAGTCATAGGTGAGTGGCTAACTCTGTCACTTGCACTAGCCTCACCCACAAGAGTGGGTGCCAAAGCATATTAATTTTAAACAAGAATCACACAGTCCTTCTTCCTGCTACGTTATGTTTTCCAAAACTATGCAGAAAGGAAACCCAAACTTATGTCATCGCCATGGCAGGATGGAATACCTCCACAAATAACCCTGCCACAAGGCCGCCTCACAATTTGTGGTTTCAGAAGAACTGAAATAAGCTCTGAAATGTCATATTGCTTACCTGAAATTCAGTTCTTCAATGGCCAAATGGCTTTTGTACTGGTTGTAATAAAAGCAGTGATGCTCGGGTGTTTTCTGACTAAGATATATTAGGCTTATGTTTCCTCTAGTAACAGGAGAAACTGAAAAAACAAAAACAAAAAACAGTTCCACAGGCTGAAAGCAGAGCTTGGAAAATCAGCTGCTGCAACCATCCCTAACTGGGCAGTGGTGGGATGGTGCTGTGGGTTCTAGTTAGAGGTGGTTTCAGCACATGATAATCTTCATTCTTCTCAAAGGTAATTTTAAAATTTCTATCAGTTAGGCAGTGAAACAACCCAGTTCTACACATGTTTACTTGCAAACCAGAGTGAGTTCAACGAGACCTCCTTGCAGGTGTGTAAACAAAGACAGTCACCTGTATAGCTGTCAAGAATACCATTGTTTTAATCTGCTGAAAATAAATATACTACACAACACATCTTCCCTTGAGGAGCAGTAAAATGGTGCTGGATTCCTCGGTATCTGTGACAGATTACTTCAGCTGAATATATTCAAGAAAAGCAAAATGCAAAAGTGGTTTCCACTTAGTTAACTCAGGAAGGTGGGGAAAGGAGAACGGGGGTGAAATCTTTCCCTTCCCGGTAGGGTCAGGCAAAAGCAAACTGCTGCAACCTCTCCTAGCTTGTGTGTTCTTCCTCAATAACTTTTGCCATCTTCACTCTCACCCTGATGTTGCCCAACCACACATGTCCTAGTTTTCATCTGTGAAATATTGGAGGTAACTACTTCTGCCAAGGATTTTGTATACTACCTCATATGTTAGGACACCAACTCCTTTGAAAAACATAGGTGCACAATAGCCAATAGTCAGCCATCACCCAATCTCTATCTTGTTGTGTGTTTTCTCTTTTTTTACAAATAATAAAATATGTCCCAAGAGCTTTCATTTGGGAGCTGATTTTGTAATCTGTTGAGGTATACTGTTGACTTTCCTGCCCTTGGAATAATAGGAATGAAAGATGAACCTTTTCTTTTTGCTGAAATAAATTCTGCAGGAATAGGACTTGCTCCAATAGACATTTTAAACAGGAATGGAAAGATATAACCCCTCTTTGGGAGACTAGATGGGGCAGAATGGCAACAGCAGGCTTTGAAATCTAAACCTCATGCTGAACGTGATTTTGTTATACAGGGACATACTTAGTCCTGACTTAACATTTCTCAAAGACTTAGTAATATCTGATAAAGAATAATGTTTTTTCTCAGAATGATTAGTAATATTGACCAGAATCTATAGTAAATGGCAAGGAAGAGATCTTAAACCACGTAGATTAACGGGACTCAAAATATATCAGAAAACACTCCAACAGGAAATGGACAGGAGGTCAAATTGTCTGTACTTGTCTTATTCATGTTTTAGAAAAACTGCTGAGTGACTGTAGAAACAGCTTTTTTTCTTGGTTCTTGTTCTCTGTAATTATAAATGGTTTGTAATTGATGTTAGTGATTATTTCGTGAGGCATAATTATAAGAGATTAAGTCATGTTATACGTAATATGTTTTCTTAGATGTAATTGTATGTTATGTTATGTGTTTTGTAAATGTTTTTATAATATTATATAATATTTCAATAAATAAATTTTTAAAAAAGCAATAAGACTTTCAAGCTTTCAGGATACAGAATTCTGTATCAGGAAGAATGGGAAGAGGGTTATTTCTATGCAGTACAAAAAGATAGGAAAGTAGTTTCATGTGTAAATTGTTTAGACACAGTTTTGGTACACACATACAGTGACCAGCATGAGAACTATAGACAGTTGTGATTTCTGGGGGGGTAATTGTGTTGGTCTCTGACAACAACAACGACAACAACAACAAATAAAGGTGCTGTGGTATGTTAAAGGCTAACAGGATTTACTGTGGCATAAACTCCCACATCTCGGATCTTGTTTACTTTCTAAGGTGAGACAAGAATTTCAGTTATTTTAAAGACCTTTGTACTCATAGCTGAAGGAGGTTTCTGGTTTCATGTATGACCTAAAATCACTCTTATTTATACCTAACTTTGCTTTTTAAAAAGGTGCAAAATTTTTCAGCCAGCCATTTTGCCGTAACCTTGTTTGGCCTCAGTCCTCGCCAACCCTAGGTTTTAAAAGACTTGCCTGCAATATCAGTAGCCACGTCTTCCTCTGTTGAACAGGGAGCTGAGCAAAGACTGGGCTTTTAGATGTGCTCAAAAAGTTTTTGTCAATACTAAGGTATATTGAAAGAGATTCAGTCAAACAAGACAAGGCAGAGAGAATTCAATTTTTTAAAATAATATCTATCAAAAATGGAAGCATCAAATAAAACTCTGCTAGAAAAACTATAAAAATAAGGGTAGTTTTTTCTCCCCCTCCCTCGCCCCTGCCGTGTGGAAACAATTGGTTGTAGTCTTTTTTTAGAAGATGGGGAGAAAGTGTGCAATCTGGGATAACATCCACTTGAAGTAAATCCTTTGAATAAGGGGATTTTATTAGATTTTAGAAATCCTGATTCTCTGTAGATCTCCTTAGAGATCAGCCCTTATCCCTTGAGAAGCTGGCATGTTGCACAATTTGTTCAAAAGTGGCACATCCGGAGAAGCAGAAACAGTGTCTTGCCTGCTCCACCCATCCACCTGTCAGCATTTATCAGAAGGCAGCAAAGATAAAACAACTACCTATTTTGTCCTTTTTCCTGTAAACCTGTTTGTCTGTATTATATACTTTCATATCAGGCAGTGCAGGATCAACTTTGCTGCTGTTGTCATATAATTATCTGGAAAAAAACACATGCCCACTACAAGAATCTGCTAAGATTCTTTAATGCTTAGAACAAGAAGATCAGTGACCATGTTTCTAGTGTGTGGGTGCAGGAAATTTAAAGTACTGGTAGTCTGCCCAACAGAAGAAGCAGATGGGCTGTATTTTTTATTGTTAGGTTTCATGTGCAAGACCAACAGTGTACAGGGAAAAAAATTATTGGATTTGGGCGCTTTTGGTTCCACATTTTTTCTGAATGAGTGTGTTGAGGCACAGAACCTTTACTGGGGAGGTGGGACATAGAAGCTGAGCATCCTTTTAGGCCATTTCCGCACTACACTCTTATAGTGCTATTATTCCACTTTCAGCATCCTGTGGAATTCTGGGGTTTGTAGTTTCCTGAGGCCAAAGAGCTCTCTGGATGAGAATTCTAAATGGCCCTCCCTAAACTGCAAACCGCAGGATTCAATAGGAGGTTGAAAGTGGAATAATAACACTATAACAATAGTGCAGAGATGGCCACAGGCTGCTTCTGAGCTTTCTGAATATGCTGTGCAAAGTGGAAACAACAGCACTTTTAGGGTGGCAGACTCTTTGCTAGTCCTGAGGCCTCCTTGAAAGCCAACATTATCACTTTCTGGATCTGCCTCTGCTGTTGGGTTTGACTCTGCAAATGCTTGCAAAGTACAAGCAGAGTATGGGGCTGTATGTAGTCAAAGGCTTCACAGTACACAGGCGCGTAGCTGTGATGGGTGGGGATGAGGCCAAAAGCCCCATAAGAATTCTCTATGAAATTATCTTTCAGTCTCCAAGTTTCTACCACTGGAAATTGTTCACACCTGATTGTGCCTTTTCTTTGGGCACCTAAACTATATTTCTAAATGTTCAACTAAAGCTTTTAGTTAATGCAATGCTTGAAATTTGGGGACCAAAAGAAAATTTTATAGGGGGAGCAGAATTCTTGTTTGGAGCGCAATGCCCTCCCCTCCCCACTGTAAAGTATATTGCTGACAGTGTATAATCTCAAGAGAGCCAGTGTAATGTAGTGGTTTGAGTGCTGGACTGAAGACCAGGGCTCAAATCTCTGCTCAGCTACAGAAACCCACTGGGTGATATTGGGCAAGTCATATTCTCTCAGCTTCAGAGGAAGGAAAGGGCAAACTCCCTCTGAACAAATCTTCCCAAGAAAATTCCATGATAGGGTCACCTTAGGGTTGCCATAAGTGAGAAATGACTTGAAAGTATGCAGTAACAACAACAAATATTATCTCATAATAGCATAATAAAATGATCAGTACTTGTTACTAACCTGCTTTGCTTTTAATTAATTAATTTAGAACTCAATTTAGAATTCATGTATTTAGACTTGCCAGCTTATTTCATTGACTATTTGTATCTTTACTGACAGCTTGATGTGCAGACATCACCATGGGATGAGGGCCATCTTCTTACCAAAGGAATAACAAAAGGGCTTGGAGCATCAGCCAAAGATATAGTTTTGTTCATTTATTAGTTACTTATATATTTTGTTGTTCCTCAAGTTAGTTCAGCTCCAGTTTGTTTAGTACATAGTTCTCTTCCTCCCTGACTCATCTTTATAATGACTTTGTGTGGTAGACTGGGTTGAAAGAGAGTGACTGGCCCAGGCTCATTTAGTGAGTTTCACAGTTCCATAGGCACTTTAACCTGAACCTCCCAAGCACTCTATATAGAGCAGTTGTAGTCCAGCACTCTCTATTACAGTATCTTTCCTGGACCATGATCCATTTTATCGGGTGAAATTATCAATGAAATTATTCCATTAGATGAAATTATCAATGAAATTATCCCTTCAGATGGGTCCCATTTAATAATGTTCAGAAAGGCTTAAGGTTACCCCTACAGCTTTCCTTTGTCCACAAAAATGTATGCATGTGAGGGGGCTTTTTCTGTTGTGGAAACCCAGTTATGGAATGCCCCCCCCCCGAGTCCTTATTGGTGCCTACGTTGCTGTCATTTTGATGCCATGTGGAAATGCAGTTGTTCACGGAAGCCTTTGGGACTAACTGGTTTTCAACAGATCCACTTAAGTGTATCATTTTAAATTCTTTTAAAGTGTTTAACTGGTTTCAATTTGTCTTCTTCTTAAATTGTTTAATATGTTTTAAACCTTTTAAAATCTTTTTACAGTTTACCTTGTTTTAAACTGAACATGTTTTGTTGTATGCCACTCTGAGCTCTTTGGAGGAAGTGTGGGATATTTAAATAAATACAGTTAAAAATAAATAATATCTTTAATATATTTTTTACATCTTTAAGATGTTACAAAGTTCTCTATTTTTGTTCAACAAACACGTATCTGCTCCTTTGAAACAGCTGGCATTAGAACGTTCACCAGTCGCATAGGGACGTGGAAGGGGCAATTCGCCCCGGGCGGCAATGTTTTTGGGGCAACCTGGCCCGTAGCCACTCCCCCAGCACGTCAGCCACGCCCTCCACAGTGGCCACATCCTTCATGATGTAGCCCCCCCTCCGCTCCCCCCACTCCAAGTTCCACCACTGATGTTCACTGATCCGTTGCAGCACATCAAGCTGATGCTAACACTACAGGGGCAGGGTTTGCCCTTCTCTGGTTATCTGGCAGTCCAAGATGTATCACGGATAAGGCAGCTAGATGCAAAAGAGGACAGTGCCTTGCCAGTGTTCTAACCAACTACTTCAGGTAAAAGAAAACAGGGCTCTTTCATCTTTAGTAGTTTAGCCAGGGGTATAGCAGTCTGAGGGTTGGACCATGACTCCGGAGACCAGTGTTTGAACCCGCACTCAGCCATGGAAACCTACTGGGTGACTGTGGGCAAGTCACACCCCCTTAGCCTCCAGAGAAGGCAAAGGCAAACCCCCTCTGAACAAATCTTGCCAAGAAAACCCTGCGATGGGGCTGTCCTAAGAAACAACTTGAAGGCACACAACAAAAAGTTGTTTATAAAGGGGGAATTTCAGTAGCAGTGTGTGGATGTGTGTGTGTGTGTGTGTGTCTGTCTGTCTGTCTGTCCCTTGAAGTTGCCTGTTGACTTATGGTAACCACATGAATTTCATAGGGTTTTCTTAGGCAAGATATAGTCAGAGGTGCTTTCGCCAGCTCCTTCTTCTGAAAAATAGCCTACACCACCTGGTGTTCATTGCCGGTCACCCATCCAAGTAATAATCAGAGCTGCCCCTGCTTAGCTTCCAAGATCAGGTGGGATCTGGTGCCTTTAGGGTATTTAGGTAAGGTGTACTTTGTGAAATTTTCTCTTCTACACATCTGTTAAAGATCCAGGAACCCTTTCTTCTTTTTCATGTGGCCACCCTAATCCCTACACAAGTGTGCAAAATGACCCTATCTCATCGTAAATGGAAGTATGTCTGTTTCAGGCATCTGCCGCTTAAACCATGAAGGACTTCAATGCCCCTTGCCCTCAATGAATGGAGAAAAGTTTTCAGGGCCGAATAAGAGTTTCGTTTCCTTTAGTCATTCAACAGACAAATTTTCAATCTGCAAAATGTTTTATAACCCTCATTTTGTCCATTCTTTGAGGGGGAGGAAGTCACCGCTCTGCTCAGAGCTGAAGGGGCACCATCCAAAAGTAGTTTAAAAGCCCATCAGCATCCATCCATTTAAAGTCCCTTCCCCAACAACTGAGGAACTTCTTGTGATCTCTCTTCATTCACCTTTGACCATCCTCTTCAAAGAGCCCCAGAGGAAATGGCAGCAGGTCTGTTTGCACTGTATGAAGTAAAATGGCACAGAAACTAGGCCAGGGGACTGTAATCAGTCACACCTAGGGAAAAAAAAGGCTATTCTCTGGGCTGAGACAGAAAGTGCTGCCAAAGTCCATCCTGTAGCAGCCTCTCTCTACAGGTTAACTACAGCAGAATATATAATTAAAACAATAAAATTAGTAGACAAAAACAAACCCATCATTTCTATGCAGGAATTAACCTGAGGGTTTAAATTATAGCACATCATGCTCTACACAAAAAGAGAGCCAACGTGGTATAATGGTTTGAGCACTGGACTATGACCATTTCCACACTAGACTATCATAGTGCTATTATTCCGCTTTCAACATCCTATGGAATCCTGGGGTTTGCAGTTTAGGGAGGGGCGTCAAAGGCAAATTGCAAACCCCAGGATTCCACAGGATGTTGAAAGTAAAATATATGCACTATAATAGTGTAGTGTGGAAATTGCCTGCCACTCCCAGAAGACTATTTTCTTAAATCTCTCATTTGTTGTGTATTTTGTTATGATATTTTAATTATTTCTCAGCACTGGATCCAATGAAAATCAAAAGGGGTTATTTGGCTTCTTTCCCATAAGTATCGCCCTCAGTGCTGGAATCAATCCTTCTTTTATGTCCACCCTCCCTACATGAGGAAGGTCTAAGTTGTGAGCTGCAGCCCATTCACACTAAAGAATTATAGTGCTGTTATTCCACTTTATCTGCCATGGTTCAATTTTACAGAATCCTGGGACTGTTAATTTAGGGAGGGACCTTTAGTATTCTCAGCCAAAGATCCCTTCTAGTGCCTTCTACCAAACTTCAAATCCCAGGATTCCACAGGATAGAACCATGACAGTTGAAATGGAATAATAGCAATATAATTCTGTAGTGTGAATGGGCCCCAGGTTTTGACCCATGAACCAGGATCATAGAACCAGAGATGGGAAGTTACTTTAGCATTTTTTAAAATGGTCCAGTATGTTATTTTATTCATTCTTGCAAAATAACTTCCCAGTTTCTCATTGGGAGCAAATTCCAAAACCATCAGTTGCATTTACAGTTTGAGTAAACAAGATTAATAAGACCGCGGAATTCCATTTTAGGGTGGTCACAGGAAAAAGAGGACAGGCCTCTTGCATCCTTAATAGTTGAATGGGAGGGAATTTTAGCAGATAAACTTTACACTTCCTAAAATTGTCTCTTTTATGCAAGACAAGCCACACCTGCTGAAGTGCCCTCTTCCACACAACTATCAAAAGTGTAGGAATTGGGGATTGTAATAATAATTGTTTGGGGGCTTGTTTCTTTGTTTGGTTTATTATTCTGTCAAGACATGGTTTCTTGACACGTGAGAAACTCTATCAAGTAGACTAACACCAATTGTATGTTTCTTCACCCCTTGTGAAGTCCCTCACGTGGTTTTTCTGTCCAAAAAAGATGTTCCTGGTGCAGGCAACAAGAGTATTTTGTAAAGGAAACATATTTTTCTATACAGAAAAGTATTTTTGTGTCTTGAAAAACCACATATATTTCTACCAAAATACTCTCCAGCAAGTGCTAATAGTCTTTTTAAAAGGAGCACAGCAAAAAGAATAGTGAATGAACTAGTCATTCCTGTTAGGAAACTTGTCCTGATCTTCAAGCCCCCACTGAAAAGACAAAGTTCTATTGGACTCAGTGTGTCAAACTTCTGAGTAAATTAGACCTCTTGCCCTCTTTTTCACTGCTTCTGTTCTGGTACCTCAAATTACTATGTAGACATACAGAAATTAAGCATATGAAGCATTATACCAAGAACATCTTCACCAACTAAATGTTTGCACATCATATTAATGGCCTAGGAGCAAAGCCAAGAAAAGTTGACAGAGGCTCCAGGTGTCCTTGGGGGAAAAAAAGACCAGACGTCTTTCTTAACCATTCTGGCATTGCTTCAAGGATAAGTGTAATGGAGGTGAAGGAACATGGCAGCCTGTCCTTGGGCTGAGTGGGAAGGAAATCCGGAGCCATGCCTAGTGAAGCATTAGCCTGGCATTTCTGCCTTCGCATGACAGCTATGACACATCATTCAAGCAAGGTGACCACCCTGCCCTATTCAATGTGTTGGTATCACCTCTTCCTTGGTTGTGGGGTTGCCATACATGGTGAGAGAGGCACCCTACGGGTGGAAGATTTCCAAATGCTGGGGCCACTGTGGGAGCAACAATATGGCTTAAGGTAGATCTCAGTGGAGGCATAGGAACATAGCCCCTCTCAGTTCAGGGAGATTCATTTACGGTACCAGAAAGAGTTGTCACTTCTTGCTTCCACTTCTTTTTAACAGCTGTGCGACAGACAGAAATCCCAACAGTGGATGTTTTGATAGCATTGTATTTCCATGTTGGGAAGTCTTCTCCTGCTGAATTTCCGCCTGTCATCCAGTTTCAAAGGCACAGAAACACAGCCAGAAGAAGGTGGCATTTCTACTTGCTCAAGCGTTCATATGACAGGACAACCAAGTTGAATTTTCACATTATCAGAAGACTGTGTGAAACAACAGAGGCAGTGCTTCAGGAGTGAAAAGTACATATGGAATCCTTGGGCTCTCAGAAAAGGATTAACACATTAAGGGCCTTTCTGCACCACACTGTTATAGTGCTATTATTCCACTTTCCACATGCTATGGAATCTTAGGGCCTGCAGTTTAGGGAGGAGCCATTAGAATTCTCAGCAGAGAGCTCTTGGGCCTCCGTAAACTACACATTCGAGAGTTCCACAGGATGCTGAAAGTGGAATAATAGCACTATAACAGTGTAATGTGGAAATGACCCTAAGACATTGTCCTTTCATGGCAGCCCTGAGATATTTCTACATATCTCCAGCTTCCCACTCAGTCATCCCTATGAAAACCTACAGCAACAGGCCATTTTCAACATCCCCTTGTCCTCTGGATTGTTGGACTACATGGCCCATCATCCTCAGTCAACACAGGGCAATGGCTGTGTTGAGAGTAATGGGAGCCGTAGTTCAACCCGGGGGGGCGGGGCACCCAGATAGGAAACGAGAAGACACTGTACCTGTAACAATGTAGAAAGGAGGATTCCAGCTTAATGAGCCCACAGGGATGGGGAAGTTAAGTCCTGCGGTAAGCCAAAGGAAGCGTCCTCTGCCTCGAGTAACTTGTATTTGCATGAAACTTTGTGCAAGTTTTTTTTTTTTAAAGAATAAGTACATGTAAGGGATGAGTTCCCGTGGGTTGATCGTTCAGCCGTAGGGTAGTACGCGAAACTGGGCCTCGGTTAGCAAATGCATGTAATTATCACAACACTCGTACTCTAGGACTAGCGATAGCGACGGGTAATACCGTAACAGTGTTCGGCGGCGGCTGAGGCGGAGAGAGGCGCCTACGAACGAGCGGGCAACGAGCGGGTGCAGCTCCGGGGAGCGGCCTGCGAGCGGCGGCAGCGAGCAACGCGCCCGCGAGTCAACGTCGAGGGCGCCTTCCCTCGGCCGCCCTCAGTGAGGAGCCGGCCGGGCAGCGGAGCGGGCGCGCTCGCCTCTCGCCTCCCGCGGGACAGCCTGAGTCTCCGGCGCGCGCCCCCCACGCGCCGCGGCGATGGCGGGGAACGCGGAGTCCCGGGAGGACGCCCCGCGCGCGGCGCCTTCTTCCGAGGAAGTTTTGCTCTCGGGGGTCTTCTCCCTCGTCCCGGCGCTGAAGCCCAGCTACGCCCTGAGTCTCACCCGCGGCGGGGAGCTGCGGGTGCGCCGGCTGGACGCCCCTCCTCCGGGCAGCCCCGGCCCCGGCCCCGCTGCCGCGCTCAACCTCGCCGACTGCATCGGCTGCTCCGCTTGCCCGAGCCGGGGCGCCCCTCAGCCGGCCGCCGCCGCCGCCGCCTATTTCACCGTCGTCTGCTATCCGCTCAAGAGAAGCGGCTGGTGGGGCTCGGGCGCATCCCGGCAGAGGGTGGCCAAGACTTTCTGCGTCTCCGTGTCGTCGGAAGCCGAAGAGAACCGGCGCGTGGCCGAGACGTGGGCGAGCGAGATCCTGCGCTTGGCCCGCCCGCGGGTCCCCCGCCTGGAAGGTGAGCGAGAGCGCCGGGCCGACCGAAAAGGGCGGTCGGGACCCCGGGGCGCGGGCGGGCGGGCGGGCTGGCGCGGGCGCGCTCCGTCCGGGCGGGCGCTCCTTTTCTTCGCCGGGGCGCGCTCCACGGCGCCTCGGGCCCCCGTTAGCCGAAAGCGAAGAAGTCCCGCCTTGCCCGGTCCCCGTGCCTCCCTTTTCTGCAGGGGCTTGACAGTCTTCTTTGATTTCTGCCCCGCTTTTCTCGCCAAACGGGAACTCCCAAGGCAGCTCCCGACAAAGTTAACTTAGTTTGGCCGTTTCCGCACTGCGCTGTTACAGCGCTGTTATTCCGCTTTCAACACCCTGTGGAATCCTGGGGTTTGCAGTTTAGGGAGGAGCCTTTAGAATCCTCAGCCAGAGAGCTCTTTGGCCTCAGGAAACTACAAACCCCAGAATTCCACAGGATGTTGAAAGTGGAATAATAGCACTATAACTGTGTTGTGTGGAAATGGTGTTTTTTTTTAAAGTGCAGGTTTAGTTTATAGCGCTTAGTTTCTGAGAAAGGGGCTTTTGATGGGTGGATACGGTACTCCACTGATGGGCTTTTAAATCACTTTTACTCACTCTGCCCTCAGTTCGGGAGTAACAGAGCTTCTGTTTTTTCAAGAATGGGCAAAACACTGTTTGGAAACTGCTTTGCAGATTTAAGAGCTGTCTGTAAAATGGGTATAAGAGGCACTGAAGTCATCTTTTCTAGCATTGAAAGGCAAACTACAGTCCTCCATGTGGTGGTTGTTAGATTGCAAGCCCCATCATGCCTAGCTGTCATTGCCAGTGGTGAGAAACACTGGCAGTTGCAGTCCAACAACAGCTGGAAGGTTGCAGTCACACTGGTGTTATCTAAATGCAAATAAATGTAGGTGCCAACGTAAGATTGTTCATCCTCAAATCAAATCATTTTGGCTGCTTTTAAAGATACACACGGGGCAAATGTGATTTAAATCCACCTGCCTGGGGACAGCCCTAACATGAGGCTAAGTTGCCTCAGGCACCAACTTTCTGGGGTCATGAAAGGGGAACAGATTGTTAGTTACTTAATTCCCCTTGAAGTATTCACTACTAGAAGTGGAGATAAAAGCTTGAGGGATTTTTCTGCACCCTGTGCCAAAATAACTTGGCTACCTTTGACTGGTTTAGGCAGCCTAACTTGGGGTGTGGGGAGGCACTTGCTAACTTTGCTGCAAGCAGCAAAGTGACTTGGGCCATCTCTGCACCTTCTGGAGTGGAAGGGCTTGGGCTCAGGTCTCCTTCAGATTGCAGAAGTAGCTGATTTCACTTGGGAACCTCCCATGTCTCCTAGTGCCAACCTCTTCGTTCCATGGCTTGAAGTTTATCTCTCAAACTCCAAATCTCAAAGAACTTTACAATGGCCCTGCTCAAATCAGTGGAACTGCACGGGTGGCACCAAAGAGGGGGTGCAAGGGGTGGACAGATGCCACCCCCCCTCAAGATCAGCAGCTCTGTCCTCATCCCACCCCCCTCATTGCTGGATCTTTCTTCACTCTTGAGAGAACAGCATTTTCCCACACATGAACCAGGAATTAAAACAAAGTTTATCTTCATTTCAAAGTCATTTCCATGAAAATGAATAGGACTTGCTTCATAGAATATATTTAAAATACAGTATTATTTTACATCTTGGAAATCTGACATTTTGTAAGAAGGTCAGACTCAACCCCTCAAAAATGCATGTTATCCCTTCTGTGCCTCCCTTAATTGTTTTTCTTGACGCATGCCAACCATTTTGGAACTAATGCAGTATCACTCTGGAACAAACTATGTGTGGACTATAATTGCATTAGACAATGCAAAATTTAAATTTACTTGGCCTTTAAAGAACATGGGAACTGCATTGCTTGATCAGCCTGAAGTCCATCTGCCTGGCATCTTGTTGTCGACAGCAGGCAGACAGACACCCTTTAAAGTTTCAGCTTCTCTGTGGCTTTTCTTCTTTCTTCCCACGTGAGCTTTGCTTCTGTTCAAAGTCTGGCTGTGCAGATCACTATGGAGGATGAACTGGCTGTGCCTCCTTGAATTTTTATCAGGAGTTCTGTCAGTTCTGATAGTTAAATCTTGCAAATAGGAAGACTTCATAAGCTTCGGCTTTCTTGTTTGTAGGCCTCGTGAAGGAAAGACACATTACATCTAGAACCCAAATCAGGAGAATTTCTTAGCTGCAAGTAGTACAAATGATCCTCCTCTCACTAAGTCACATGTTCAGCAATGGCACTGCTGTGTGAGAGGATGGGGTAAGGACTGGAGGTGGAGTGGGCAGCATGATGAAGCCTCCACTGGTTGGTGGCCCAGCATTAATGCCCCTGCCCAGTCCAGTACCAGCTGATCCAAATGATGTAAAATCATAGTAATAAGGGGATCTTAACCAGAAGATACGGACCTGGCCTCAAATATGTTGGGATGGCTAATGTGAAAGTACTGCCCGTGTCCACCATTCGTCTCACCATTTCAGTTCATTCCTCAGTTCATCCAGGCAAATGTGTAGGATGAAAATGACAATTCTAAGAGTTGCTGTGTGAACATGAGCATGCTCCACAAGTGAAACTGGTGAGGAACAAGAAGGTCTCAGAAATATCAGAAGCCCAGGAGAGCCTTTCTTGAACGTGTAGGAGCCCATGGATGAAAAGGAATGCAAATCCTGTTATTTACCATTGGCATTTCAATGGGTGTGTGAGCTGCTTTGTGGTACTGTGGGATGAATGATAAGAGCACAAATTGGTGAGTTACATAATTGTAGTCTCGGAGAGGTGTGTTAAAGGCAAACCTGAAGCTGTCAAAGTACATTGTGGTTTCTTCCTGTAAAATAGGTTGCTTTAATTCCCAGATGCAAACCTGTTGGACAAGGCAAGCCTGTGTCGTAGTGTGTGCCCAGTCATCTTTTAATAAGTTTACAGGTGCCTCACCTATTGCTCACTGTGTGGCAGGTTCATGTGATCTTACGATCTGAAGCACTGGATCCATTAAGAAACAAACAAACCCATAAAGCCACTTCCATAAATCACAGAGCATCTTTAAATGGGGACATTTCTCTCCTCAGAACAGATCAGAGGGTGACCTTCTAGCCCGCAGAGACACTTTCTTCTTCTAATAGATGGTGCTGGTGGTAGACATAAACTTTCTGATCATCACAAAACTACTGTATCTTCCTTCACATAGATTTATCCTGCCCTTTTGATCTGCAGGGATTAAGTAAAATAGGTTCTGCAAGGTTTTGTATTGCTTTGAAAAAGTGTTTGAACAAGAACAACAACAGGATAAAAAGAACACATGTACACACACCATGGGAAGAAAAGTTTCTTTCAGTGTGCTTTTAGTCTTTAAAGAACTGCTGGGCAGCCACAACATCAAGAACTAGGCCCTGAAGCCTATTGGTCAGTTCAATTTTTGTTATTTGCTGACAAATCAACTTCATCTTATGGGGGCTCTATGAATGAAAGAGCTCCAGGATCCCTGTTCATCAGAAGCCTTGCTCAGGTCTTGCAAGCTCAAGATAGCCATGGCTTGTTTGACTGAATCAGTCCACCTGTAGTGTGGTCTTCCTGTTTCCTGCTGCCTTCCACTTTGCCGAATGTTATTTTCTTTTTGACTGAGTTGCATCATCTCACAATGTGTCCAAAGTACAACAGCCTTAGTTTAACCACCTTTGCTTCACGGTAGAGTTCAGGCTTGATTTGCTCTAAGACCCACTCATTTGTCTTTTTAGCAGTCTATGGTATTTATATAAGTCTTCTCCAGCACCACATTTCAAATAAGTTGATTTTCTCCATGTCAACTTTCTTCACTGTCTGATTTTCACACTCCTCCATAGAAATCAGGAATACTGTTGACTGGATGTTTCTGACTTTGGTATTTCATGACCTGTCTTTTCATTTGAGGATCTTTAACTCGTTTATGGCTGACTTTCTTGGTCTCAGTCATTTTCTGAATTCTTTACTGCAGTCTCCATCTTGATTAATGATTGAGCCAAGCTGTAGGAAATCTATCTTACTGTCTTTGTTATCCACTTTAAAGTTATGTAAATCATCTGTTGTCATTATTTTTTTCTTAATATTTAGCCGCAAACCTGCTTTTGCACTTTCTTCATTAACTTCAATGGGTAGTCATTTCAAGTCTTTGCTATTTTCTGCAAGTAATATGGTTTCATCTGCATGTCTTAAATTGTTGATATTCCTCTCACAGTTTTCACACCTCTTTCCTCCAGGTCTAATCCTGCTTTCTATATGATATGTTCTGCATATAAATTAAACAGATAGAGTGATTAAAATCTTGTCTGACCCCTTTCTCAATGAGGAACCATTCTGTTTCTTCATTTTGTGTCCTGACAGTGGCCACTTGTCCAGAGTATAGGTTATGCTTAAGGACATCATTTCTTTTGGTAGGAACCATAATTCCTCATGATCTACACAAACAAAGGCTTTGTTATAATCTATGAAACACAGGTTGTTTTTCTTCTGAGACTCTTTGGTGTGTTGCATTATCCAGTGTATGTTCACAATATGATTCCTAGTGCCTCTTCCTTTTCCAAACCGAGCTTGGACATATGGCATTTCTTGTTCCATATATATACACAGTAAAAGCCTTTCTTGTAAAATCTTGAGCATCCCTTTGCTTGCAGGGGAGATTAATAAAATAGTCCAATGATGAGTGCACTCCTTGATGCTCCCCTTTTTGGGAGCTTGGAATGGACATTGAACATTTCCATCTGTGGGCCCCATTGTTTTGTTTTCCATATTTGTGCACAGATTTTCGTTAGAACTTGAATGAATTCTCTGTTTGCAGCTTGAGACAGTTGTACTGGTGTGCTGTCTGCTTCTGGTGAATTGATTCTCCCAAGTGCTTTGAGAGCCTTTTATACCTCATTTTCTAAAATTGTGGATTCATTTTCAAATTGTTCTTCCTTGAAGTCCCACCTAGAGGAGATCTGTTGAATTAATAGGATTTACCTGTGTGTTGACTCACCACTCAACAATGGATTTGGTACATTTACTCTAAAAAGGATACAGCCCCATACTTCATTCTTAGGTGAACTAAAAACAGGCTTATGCTAGGGGCATAACTGTCTAATTATTTGGATAGTAAAAATGAGACTTGTGTAGTTTTGAGTCATTTCCAGAAACCAGTTAAAGGTCACATTTATTTTCCAAAATCGTGACTCTTCCTGGACTTATAACAGTAGCTCATTATTTCAACTGTCTCAGCAAGTCCATTTCTTTCCCTGTTGTATATACCATGTTAGAGTGATACTGAATTTTATCTACTCTTTTTATTGATGATTTCCAATACTGCCATTTAGGGGAAAAAGAAGGAATGTAGTACATCACAAAACTAGCCCATTAAAATACAGAGCTGTCTTGGATCAGTTTTGTTATGAGTAGAATTACTTGCTTACTTGTAAATACTGAATTGAGATTCAGTTATGGGACTATACCAGGGAGGCCCATCTTTTGCCGAGAGTAGGACTCCTGCATCTTCAATGGTTGTATAGGTCATCAAAATTTTGAGGGAACAATGACATGAGAAGTCCCACCTCCCTCTTATCAACACATCTGTTAAATTTACACGAGTCCTAATAAATAATGTCATTGTTAAAGATACAGAAGTTCTGGTAGCTGGCTATCTTTGGCATTAGGAACACTAGGCACTGGTAAAAATAAAAAGTAATGTTTCCAAGTTTTAGTTAAAAATTGACATGACACACAGATACACACACCAGTGAGTGCTGTAACTATTAAGGTTTGTCTTACAAGGTTACCTTCCATCCCATGGTTAACCAGTTTACAGTTAAAAAAACCCCCATATACTACTGTTTAGATGTTTGTTTTGCCAGGCTTGTCCCTATTACTTGTAGTTATTAATATTAATTATTAATATTGATACTTGTAGTTATTAATAGAAAGCCAAGGCTGAACTTAGATATTTCACTGCCTGAGGTGGAGCAGCAGATAACACCTTCATCCCATCTAAGGCAAAGTTTGTATCCACAATATTCAGGAGTTGTCAAGTTATCTTGGTGGCATACAGCTCCACAAGTGCCTCTTCTCATTCTTGGTACTAAATTATATTACAAGGAAATTATATAACTAATGGTATGCTACTTATTATGAGTCCCAAGTCTGCTGTCTGCAGTGGCTGTCTCACTCTGTCTAATGGTAGGGCTGGCCCTGTAGGAAGCCATCTTATACAGTTAGACCATTGGTTGATCTTGCTGTCTTTCATAAGCTTGCTGTGACTTCATAGAAGGATGGATTTCTTTATCCAGAGCACATGCTTTACCACTACAGCTCTTCACAAAATGTCCCTAGTCCCTTTGTACACTAGTGGTAATGTCTCCAAAACTTTCACTTTATGCTTAATATATATCAATGATCTTTCTTCACATAATTTGAGGAATGTGTACGTCAGCCAACATAACATAGTTCTCAATACTGTCATAGGTGTGTGCACTATCCTCTGGTTATTTCCCTGGTTACTGATGCTATGTTGGAGGAGAGACCATTGGTAGAGTTGTCAGTTATCCAGAAAACTGGAAGTCTAGTAAGCTTAGTACTTACAATAGCAAGGGCATGTGTCAAAATCAGTAGAACCTGCTTTTTCATGTACTAAGATATGTAATCATTGGCCAGTCTCTGAACCTCATGTTAATGGTCCAGCTACCAGGACGGGGTGACCCTATGAAAAAGAAGACCATTCTGAAATTTTCTTTTCTTCACAACTATTTTTTAAAATATTTTTATTAACATACAAACATATACTTATCCATAACAACATAATAGCAACATTTACGAAAGAAAACAAATAAGGAGCACAAACAAGGACATGACATATATAAAAAATTAAGACAGTACTAGTATAGTTACTATAATACTGTTTATGAATCCAACAATGTTACGTACACTATATGCCTACCAATTATCAAAATACATACATAAGAGAAAAAAGAGAACTTCCCCTTGTAGTGGGATAACAACCTTACTATGATCTCAAAGGATAAGATTGAATAATACCTCCCTGTTGTAAGGCAGGGAAAAGGTTAATTAGTCTGACTATATATCCTAAAATCATACAACTAAACATCATCTCCTATACATCCACCGTTATTTCCACTTCACAACTATTAAAAGTAGAGGAAGCCTATCTTCTTTTTCATCCAGCTCTACCGCATTCAGGGAGTGGTTTAGAAATTGGTAGACCTGGTTGGCATCATTGCCAATGGTTTCTCTGCCATGGTACTTGTGCCTCTAACAGCTGTATGCCAAGCAGAAATTTAGTAGGTGAATTTTAGTATTGTGTCTTGTCCTGCAGCAGACTCAAAGATAGGGAAAAATCAGGAACTTTACTCAATATGCATCTGTAACAGAAATAGTCACTTGGTCAGGAGTCCAAAAAACACCTCTAGCAGGGATAAAAGTAAGGAAGGAATGCTTACTTATAATGACTCCAATAATGTCCAGTGTGATTTGGGGAAACCAGAATCTCTCAGCAAGCTTGATTGTCAACATGATCACTAGTTGCCCAGGCTTTGCGAGGATGCATGTTACACCATGATCTGCATTAGGACTCTGGTTACTTTCTAACAGTTGTCCAGATTGTGGTAATATTGGCCTTTCACAGTATTGTGGGAAACTGGAAAACTACATCAGGTGCCCTGACATTGAAAGGATGGGCCTTGGGTAGAGACAAGTATTACCCTCAAGGGGAAAAAAATGTAGAGCATTTCCAGGCACAGACATGAGACACTCCTATAGTGTTGTTTCTACCCAAACATCTATCCCTGAAAGTGTTCTTAGGATTGTTTTTCATTTATGCTGAGGTCCCACAGGACTTCACCCTGCCTACATGATTGAGGCACTTAAAATATTTTCTTAGCTGCCTGGATGTTGCCCATGAAAAAAGCAATTCCAGGTAGCTAGGTTGCCATTTAGCAGGTGCTGTATTCAGATGACCATACCTCGTCTAGAGGCAGCAGGCTCCTTTGATATTTACTATCAGCAGTCTTAACTGTTGAAGCCTGATGAATTAAGTGTCTTATAGGTGTCAGGAATGGGTCCTTCAGTATGTGAGAGTGATTTGGCTGCGACATCTGTCATCTCATTGATCGCCAGGGTTGATTCAGCTGATCTGGCTGGCTAGGCAGGTGTCCCCTTCCTCCCTCTCTGTTCCATGCATGCCCCTCCTGAAGCTGCATGCTTGGTGAAAGAAGATGATCATCCCAGATTGAAGGAGTATACTGTTCTTTGGCCAAGGGTGTATGACAACTGCGCTTCACTGCTAGAACGTCCAAACAAGCTCAAGGAATGGATCCTTCAGTCTAACCTGAGTTGTGAAATAGTGGCTTGTCTCAGCCTGTGCTGAACTATTAGTCACAGTCTCTGCTCATCAGCACTGCCAGTCATCTGTGGCTCTACTACGTGGCATAAACCCACAACGTCACAGAGCTGAGTTGGAGGGATTTCAAAATCCTGTGGTTGCTTTGAGTAACATCTCTGGGTTTGCACTGTGATGACTCGACCCTCCCCCATGTCTTTTTAGCCATTATCCCTAAATGCTGATGAGACGGGAGCAGAAGTATAGCTGGCTTTTGACTCATTGACTGGGGAGTAAAAAGCATGGCTTGTGAGCCCACCCGGTCTCTGTTCTTCCTTGCTCCACTGCCTGGCTCCAGCCTGGGATGCAGTTATACCCCTCTTGGGATGCAGCCGTACCACTCCTCCCTCTTGTGAGATATCTCCCAGCAGGGAGGGAAAGGGCAGGGAGTAGATGCTAAGAGAGAGTGACACACAGTGAGCCACGGCAGCTGACTCTCTGCTGGGAACGTTCCCTTGTAATCCAGTTCCTGAAACGACAGATGAGGAAAGGGGGGGAGAATCCAGAAGAGATGACCCCCTTTTTTTTAGTCATTTTTCCTTGAGAGAAATGGGGGCTTGGTCCCTCAGGGGCAAACCCAAGCCCCCTCCCAGTTGTTTACCTTTCTAAGGCTGCCAGAAATCTTCTTGTTGCAGATAGGTTTTGTCTTATCAACAGAAACATACATCATAATCTCCCCTCCCCGCCTTCCCTGTGGTCTCTCCTCTGATATGACTTTTCCAGTATGTTTGGCCTACAATGCTTTGGGATGTTTCTCACTGAGACAGATTAGTTGGAAACGAGATTCTGCTAGGAAGAGATGAGTCAGGAAAGTCAGTGACCCCTATGATTTGCACTTGTGTAAATGGAATCGACATGTAGTGTCACTTGGAAGAAGGCAGAATGAGAGCTCTCCCCCACCCAATACATGCACACACGCTTTAGAGCATACACGGAGAACATCTCGCCTGTGGATTAGAGATAAGAATTTCCCCCTTCTAGGTAGAAGAGGCAGGGCTGGGGAAGAAACTGCCAAGTGGTTCAGTCTTGCTTAGTTTGGAGGCTTCTCCTGCCTATTTCTGTGTAGACAGGCAGAAGTTTGATATTTGGGATGCTGTTTGAATCATTATGAGTAAAGAGGACAGCTGGAAAAGAAGAACCAGGCTCCTGCATCTTTAATATTCCTGCCTAAGAAGAAACTGTAAGTTGTCATGCAAACTGTACTTGCTGAAATTTCCTTTTTTACATAGACAGTAGAAGAGGAAATTTCATTAGGTATTGCTTGCATGACAAGCTATAATTCCCTCTCATTAATCACTACAGGAACCCTGCCTCCTTTTTCATCTATCCACCTTTGTTGTTGCTGTTGCATGTGACCCTAAGGCACACCTGAGAACCAGTGTGGTGTAGAGATTTGAATGTTGGACTTTGACCCTGGAGACCAGGGGTCAATTGCTTGGTGGGCCATGGAAATTTAGTGTGTGACCTTGGCATGTTGCATACTCTCACACCCCCTAGAAAACCCAGTGATAGGTTCGCCTTACGGTTGACATAAGTTGGAAATGACATGAAGGCACACAGCAACAACAAGCTGAGCCTATCATGGAGTTTTGTTGGCAAGATTTGTTCAGGTGGGTTGTCTACCTCCCACTGAGGCTGAGAGAGTATGATTTGCCCAAGTTCACCCAGTGAGTTTCTGTGTCTGAGTAGGGCTTTGAACCCTGGTGTCCAGAGTCCTGGTCCAGTGCTCTAACCACTACACCATGCTCTCTCTCTCTCTCTCTTGCTCTCTCGTGGGACGGTGTGCAGGTACCATTTTCTAGCATGGGAATTAACACTCATGATCTATAGCAAGTACCTGTTTTGTTTTGTTTTTTTAATCTAAACCATTTTTTGGCATGAGAGCACAAAAAAAACAACAATTTTGCACAGAGAACATATGGCTATTCGAAAGCTGTAGGTTTGTTTGTGTTTTAAATGAAGAAAAAAAAATTTTTTTTTGCACACACAAAAACTGATTTTCATATTAAAAAAACCCATGTTATTTCTTCACAAAATAATTGCCCCAAATTCGTTTGGGCGTTTGAATACAGGGTAAGAACTACACAGAAATTATTAGTTTTCTCCTGCAGTTGGGAGAAGATTGTGGCAATTATTCATCCTCATACACAAGAACAAATAGTCAAACATTTACATCCTCAGCTCACAGTAGAGAGAACAACCCAACTTGTATTTCTCTCTCTCTTTCATTCCCCTCCCCTTCCTTCTCTCTCTCTCTCTCACTCACATACACACACCTGGGTAGATTGATGCCATGTGAAAACACAGATCTGGTTATTTATGGATTAGCATGCTCTGGCAGCTGTACTATTATAACCTGACAAAACCTAGTGCCATCAGATCTCTCACAGGGCAACTTAAATTTATTCATAGACCTGGCTGAAGGTAAAGTGGGTGACAAACAGGATATGGTTGTTTCCAGTGAGCCTTAGCCAAGTATGTCCCAGCCTACATGACTAACAGCAACACACAAAAAGCATAGAGATTTTTTTTTTTTTGAAAATGTTGTTCTGATGCCAACAAGATTTGTGCCAGACACATTTTAATTAGAATTGAGTTGCCGGTAAAGGCACATATTTATTTGCATTTTAATTTGATGGCTTCTTTACTGGGTTGCATCCAAGGTGAAATTCAGTGAGATGTACCAGTTATTAATTTATGCTTGGTGGCAATGATTAATACCACCCCCTTAAAAACTCAGCTGCTCTAAAGAGGCACTGTCAACATACATTTAGCTTGGTGATGAAGAACATTTCTGTGTTTGTGAAGTCAGACCCTCAGGATAAGTGGCAGATGTTCGCACCCTTAAAGATGGTTTAACAAATGGAGTGTTGGACAGAACCTTAATTTGGTCTTATTATTTACCATCCAGTCAACTTCAGTTTATGGTGACCCTGGCCATTTCCACACTAGACTGTTATAGCACAATTATTCCACTTGCAACATCTTATGGGATCCTATGGGCCTCAAAGGCCCCTCCCAAAACTGCAAACCCCAGGATTCCATAGGATGTTGCAAGTGGAATAATAGCGCTATAACAGTCTAGTGTGAAAATGACCTCTGTTAATGAAAGACTTCCAAGATCCTTGGTTATCAACTACCCTGTAGAGATCTTGCAAACTCAGGGCCATGACTTACTTGAATGGATCATTCCACCCGTAGTCTTTTCTCACTGCCTTCCACTTTGCCAAGCATTATCCTCTTTTCCAAACAGCTACTGGGCAGCAGCAGCAGTGGGGCTGGGTGGGGTGGCTTTGGAAGAGGATTTCTCAGAGACAAGAGCAGTGGCACTTTGGCTAATTCTTATTAGTATTGAGCAGAAGAAGGTAATAGTAAAGCACTCTAGAATGGCTTTCTCTCAGTCCCTCTTCCATCCCCGGATGCTTTCTCTTGGTCCTACCACCATCCCAGACTCACTTGGTGAGGACACGAGAGAGAGCCTTCTTTCCCAGTGGCTTCTCTCACCCTCTGCAACTCCCCTCCCTGGGAGGCTAGGCTGACCCCCTTCCTGCTTTGCTTTTGTTGGAAGGCAAAAACATTTCTGTTCAAGCAGACTTTTAATGTGTGAACAGGAGAACTTTTCATTTTTATTAGAATGTTTTGTTTATTTTTTAAAAACCTTTATATGTTTTTATAATGACTTTATACTATTTTTATGTGATTGATTTTAATTGTTTGACTTAACTGGAAGCTACCTTGGGTTCTGTTCCAGGAGAAAGGTGGCATATAAATACAATAAATAAATAATGAATGAATGAATGAAATTTACCTAAAAAACCTTACCATGAGACAATCCAAAATGAACCTTAAATACTAAGTTGAAAGATCTTTAGCAACCTTTGCCCTCCTTCTGAATCTCTTCCACTTTATTGGTGTCCATGCCAAAACTTAATACAATTCTTCTAACATAAATCACCAAACTTTGGTGAGTGGTTACAGGGATGCGTGGTGTTCTTAAAAACCTGTTGATCAGTGATGTTGGTTCTTTAGGCAAAAGATTACAAAAGACACAGTAGTGTTACACCTTAATTAGAACCCCGAAAAAGTCATAAAACTGGTGCTAAGTTTCTCCAGAACTCGTTTTCAAGCTTGGATGCTAAGTGGCACAACACAAAAAGGACAAGAAGGAAAATACAACAGAGTTCGGGAGGTGTTAATGCAGATATTTTGTGTGCCAGTGAGAGCTACAACACAGAGGCTGGTTAAGAAAAGGCACTTTGGAGCTTAACCAATTTAATTTCAACTGGGCTGTATCCAAATATCACTGTTTAACTGATTTGGGATCATGTTGCAAAAACAGCATTTAAGATGTGCTCAAGCAGGGCCCTTAAGTAAAAAGTGACATGTGATCAGCCTTATGGGGCGACTGTGATGGTCAGCTATAAAGTATGGGGGATTCTGATGAAACCCTTTTGAATTGTGTGTGTCAGGGGAAATAACTTGCCATAGGTTTTTACTGTTCATAACATGTTCACAGTGCTTGTATTTAAAGTGCAGCTGATGGCTTGTGAGCCCATGAACCAGTTGTCCTTATAAATAGTGGTTTTATTCCTGGGTTTTGATGTAGGGCAGGGCTAGAGAATGTGTGACCTTCCAGTCAGCTCTCGTAATTGCTTGCCATTTACCATACCGGAAGCTGAAGTTCCAAACAGCCAGACTGCTGTAGTTTTCTTAGTTCTGCTGTAGGGCTACCTCTGGAAAACAGTGCAGTACAAGACAGTTGGGAATTATACTGCCCAGCTGCATCTGAACTGCAGCTCCCAGCATCCCTCAGCATTGTGCCCAGGCTCCATGCTGGTGAAGCACTTCAGGAATGATCAAAGACAGGAGTTGCCGGCCCTTTGTTTCCAGTGTAGTATTTGAGGACTGTAAGAATGCCATTGTGTTCCTTCCTTTCATGTCACCTGAAAGGTGCAAAGAAAAAGGTTCGGAATTTTATCTCCATAAAAAAACCTGGCAGGCTTTGAAATAATCTTGCATGTAGCATTTGTTTGTTTGCATGTTTCGTGTGTTAGAGTGCAGTGTTGCTGTGACATCTTTCACTTACGCAAATGTATTTATCAGAGGTCTACACCTTTGGGAGTGTTTGGAGAGATAAGAACTGTGCCATGAAAAACAGTGTCATGGTGTCATTTGCAAGGATGCAGTTTCTGTTAAAAATAGAGCCAAAGTTTAATCACAGTTCTCCTTCCAAAATTAAAGTGCAGCAGGCTCAGAGCAGGTGCCTTTTCAAAAACTTGCATTAATTGCTATTGGGAGGCTGGTTAAACTAGTGATATTTCTAAATAGGAAATGCTGTCTTTTGGCTGAGCACTGGTTATTGTTGTGATGAATGCCACCGAAAATAACACCAACCAGACGAGCTAGGTTGCTCAAGCAGTCTCAGCTGTTCTCAGTTATACAGTCATAAGTAAAATGGAACAAAATGGGAACTTCCAAATAGGCCAGAAAACAGCAGTAAAGGCTGATGGCAAATGTAGCAACCAGCAGAACAAAGTCAAAAAAGCAGAAGTATGTAATGTTAAAATAATTCCTTTGGCAATATGGGTCAGGCAACCCTTAGATCAGCGGTCTGGAGTAGTATGTATATGTGCTTGTTGTTGTGTGCCTTCAAGTTGTTTCTAACTTATGACAACCCTAAGGTGAAGCTATCATGGCTTTTCTTGTCAAGATTTGTTCAGAGGGGCCTTGCCTCCCTCTGAAGCTGAGAGAGTGTGACTTGCCCAAGGTCATCCAGTGAGTTTCCATGGCTGAGTGAGGGTTCAGACCCTGGTCTCCCAGAGTCCTAGGGCCTTTCCACACTACACTGCTATAGTAGTATAGTGGAGAAATAGTCCTAGTTCAGCACTCAGACCATGATACCATGCTGGCTCTCAGCTGTTCCAGTTTAGGGAATGGGATTAGGATTTATGTTTTATGTATGGTCATTTTAAAATTGTTTGTTAATAAACAAATATAATTTTAGCCCCAAATAGACCACCAGGACTTTTGAAAAATATTCGGATATTCAAGGTTGACAAAAATATTTGTTTAAATATTTACCTGCCTTCTCTTCAGAACCAGGATTCAAGACAATTTACAAGATTAAAAGAGATAATGGGCGAGGGAGACTAAGTATGGTGGTCCCACCTGCCACCTTATCTGTGGCCTCGCTTTCTGCAGCTTCAGTAACTGGTGGTCCAAAAATATGAAATGGAAAATTCTGGTGTCTGGGCAGCAGCACCCACATGGCCTGCTCTACCACCTGTACTTTGCCTGCCTGTCCCCTACTTTAACCACCTCCCCACCGACACCACCAACACCACCACCACCACCACGAGAAAACAAGCTCTGGTGCCACCAAAAGTAGCCAGGTAGCTTCCGGGTAGCTTCCTAGGTTACTATACACTATGGGGTTCAGTACTACCCACAGTTTCAGGTATCCAGGATGTCTTGGAACTTAATTCCTGTGGATAAGGGGGACAGATAAAAGCGGGCAAGAGGTTAGCATAGTCAATATGAATACACTGATGAATTAAAAATAGTTGAAAACCTAGGCCATTTCCAAACTACACTGTTACCGTGCTCTTATTCCACTTTCAAACATCCTGTGAAATGCTGGGGTTTGCAGTTTAGGGAGAGGCCTTTACAGTTCTCAGCCAGAGAGCTCCTTGGCCTCAGGAAACTACTTTTACTGATTCCACAGGATGTTGAAAGTGGATTAATAGCACTGTAACAGTATAGTACGGAAAGGCCCCTAGTCTTCCTTGCAAGAGAATTCAGAGCCTGACAGCAGCCACTGGGAAGGGCTGTTCTCACATTACCACCAGATGTGCCTATGGAGGCAGCAGGTTCATATGGGAAAATCTATAGTCCTTCAAATTTATTGTTCCAATGTGTGTTTGACCCTTTTAAGAGGAACCAGAAAATTTCTTTGTTTGGATTTCTCTTTTTAATGAAAGAAGTATAATAAAGGGCTTATACACACCCATACTCTACATTCTAAAGAAGCAGAATAACATATAAACCAAGCCGTTACTGATACAGCAGATGCCACGAACACAGCACTGCTTTTTCTAGCTGCCATGACTGGGTAAGTTACTGCTGTCATTTGAATCTGTAATTGCTTCTTTCATATGTTATTAATTATCTCTGTGAAAACTTACCTAGGCACAAATTGGACACATAGAAGAAAGTATCATGAGTGAACTGGTTAACTAGAATTTTATTATCGAAACAAGGTGCTGGTGGCTTCCAGAGCTTGGAAAAATTAATGTTTTGGACTACGAATGTCAGAATCCCCAGCTTTCTTATAGCTATTTTAGTCCCAAAAAGTAATATTTTCAGATTCTGGCTTTAACACTGCTAAACAATTCACAGTATTATAAACTAGATCCCAATATATTTTGGCATTGCCTTTGTCTGGGGAGATTTTTCATGATATAGCAGGAATGCAGTCTTTTCCCCCTGAGCATTGTTGCGGTCCTGAGGGGATGGGGGTAGCAGGGAGGTTTTTCCAGCAGCAATATATACTTACACAAAGCCAGCTTCGCATAGTGGTTTGAGCGTTAGGCTAGGAGACCAAGGTTTGAATCCCCACTCGGCCATGGAAACCCACTGGATAACCTTAGGCAGATCACATTCTGTCAGCCTAAGAGCAGGGCTAATGCAAGCTCCCTCTAAACAAGTCTTGCCAAAAGAACCCCATGATAGGTTTGCTGTAGGGTCCCCATAAGTCAGAAATAACTTGAAGGCACTGAACAACAGCAACAAATCTGTGCTGTAATGCACATTATTTAGGAGGTGTCCTGGCCTGGAATGGATAATTAAGATATGTTAGCTTTATAAAAGACCCACTTCTGGTGAAGATGAAAATGACTAGAATTATTATTACTTTTTTTATGTGGGTCAACACAGCTGCCTGAATATTTTGCACTTTCAAGAGGAGGTTGGCTATGGAGACAGTCACAATGAATGCCGACACTTCAAAATGTACCATTACACCACTCACTGCCAGTAGACATTCTACTAGCTTATAATATTGCATAATTTTCAGCTTACTTTCCCAGCGTCTTTCACTGAATCACATCTGAGTAACAGGAACAATTTTTTTAGACTAAAGGTGACACAGCAGAAGTTGCAACTTCTCGCAGATCAGCAGTTTTCCACTTTCAAAGAAATGATGACTTTTCACGCATCACACTTTGCTGAGTAACAGCTGTTTGGCCAAAGTTCAAACATCTGGTAACAATACAATGTGGTTGAAGCCCTACTTGAGATTCAGAAATAAGTAGACTTCAGCGAGCAAGAGAGGGAACAATGCATCCAAACTGTGGGCTGCTTTGCAAGACTTGCACAGGGCTGTTGATGACAGAGTGACTTGGGCCATTTTCGCACTAGCCTGTTCTAGTCTAAACTGCAAACTCCAGGATTCCATAGGATGTTGAAAGTGGAATAAAAGCACTGTAACAGTCTAGTGCAGAAATGGAGGGATTTCTGTTGTAGGTGCTGGTTGTTCGTTGTCAGGCAACAGAGTGCCAAGGCATTCAGCAGGCAAATGGATATACCTTAGCAGTCCAATAAATCTTACCTGGTCAGAGTGAAGCAGAAGCAAAGTGCAGTGTTGGTCCAAAGGTCAGGTATCAAGTGGACAACAAGGTCAGACAGTCCAAAGGTCAGAGAAGGCTGGCAGACAGTGAGCAGGGAATCTGTAGCACACATGAAGGCAAGGGTCAGCAAATGTAATACATTGTTTCTGGCGTCGAGCCACTGCCCTCTGCCTTCCTTACCAAGTCTGGAGCCAGCTGGCTCTCATCCGAGCCTGATAAGCTCCTGGTGTGCTTGCATCTGCTTGTCCTCCTTCGAGGCTGATGTTCACCTGGAGAAGCTGACTCCTGGCCCATGACAATTTCATTCATAGAATTGCCATACAGTGAAGCTGACTTGACACAGTCATGCCATGACCCACCTTTGTTATCTAGCCTGCAGAGCACAGTTGGAGAGTCAGTAGCTGTCCAAATGTTACCAAATGAGAATTTTCTTTATGCATCACTGTGGACCAAATGGGGCTGATAGGAGAGGGAATTCAGTAACAGGCTGAAAAACAGCCTGAAATTCTGTAGGGCCTACTCTTGGGAGCAAGATTCAGAAGTCTGTACTGTTCTCTAAAATGGGTAGGAATCCTGTACATACTGTAGTGTTACAACTCCCAGCTGCCCTACCTAATGAAGTCAATAGTGAGGAATGTTGGGAACTGAAGTTCAGTAACATCTGGAGGGCTACACAATTCTGACCCTTGCCCTAAAACTTGTAACTGATGAAAAACATAAACAGCTTACCTTGTGAGGCAAGTGCTCTTTTTTTCACTATCTGGATTTAGGGAAGACTCTATCTAGAATCTAGAGCCTCCCACGGAGGGCAGCATCAGATGGAGACACTCACAGCATTCCTCTCAGGCTGAGAGAGTATGATTTGACCAAGGTCAGCCAGTGGGTTTTCATGATCAAGGCTCCATTCAAGGCTCCATTCAAGACTCCAGAGTTGTAGTCTAATGCTCAAACCGCTACACCATGCTAGCATATGAAGCCGTAAGTTACGCTAAGCGCACAGAAGAATTTTCTTTTTTGGTCAATGCACAATGGTCTCATCTAGCTGATGGTGGCATAACCAGCGTTGCGCATGTTGGACAGTTGCACATGTTTTAGTGCATTGAAGTGCACTGAATAGCATGTGAATGTGCATTTTCTCTGGCCATTGTACACTGCAGTTGCAAAATGGATGATCAGCCATGTGCATTGACTATTGATCCACGTACTTTGCACTACACTGGTATTCAGTATGGGGTTGTGTAATGGCTTGGTCTTTGGAGTACAACTCTAAAGACCAGGCTTTGGTCTTTCTATGGCTCAGCCATAGAAACCGATTGGATGACAGTGGGCAAATCACTCTCTTTTGGCCTCGGAGGAAGGCAAAGGCAACCCCCCTCTGAACAAATCTTGTCAAGAAAACCTCATGATAGCTTTGCCTTAGGGTTGCCATAAGTCAAAAATGACTTGAAGGCACACAACAGCAACAACAATGGAGTTGTGTACCATAACTCCATCAGTAGATATTTACACTATGCTTAAGCAATGTAGGATCTCATGCTCTAAATGTCTTGGATGTATCCAGTCCCTGTTCTTTGGCCTGCTGTCCTTCCCAGCAGTACAGAATGCTTAAGGCTTTATAGACGGATGTCATTTCAGAGTTTCCTCTGCTATAGGACGTGATCTGCTTTCTTAAAAACTGCTGTATGCTGCCCCTTTCTTCCCTCCCCAAGCAGATGTGACAAAGCAAATATTTCTGGCAGGATCATCATTTTCTCTACTGCTTTGCAACTGAGTCAGCAAAATCGTCACTTGATTTAGGAAGTGGGTGAGTAAGAAATGAACTGTACTGGCCAGGCTCTCTGGAAATCCTCTCTCTGAATAGTGTAAAGGAAGAGAGATCAAATAGGAGCTTAAATTTTCATATTGTATTTCAGCAGTATAAATACAGAGAACAGTATAAAGATATAAAGAAAAAAGAAGGAAAGCGGAGGAATACAAAAGGAATAGGCGTATGCCAGGCGTCAGTGTTAATACAGACTGACTATACGTCCAAAAATACATTTTCTTGAAGCTGACATGTCTAAAATGCATGTTGACACATAGCTGAAGCAGTATGATCTTCTGACCATTGTGAATATTTATCATTCCAGCCTTAGAGCGAAAGTCTTTTAACAACAGTAAAATCATGCAGGATCCAGCTACACTATCAGTTAAGTTCCATATCACAGAGATGTAATTTAAAAGATTCGTATATTGTAACACATCCAACCAAAGGGGCAGAGCCACTGAGAATGCCCACATCATGTGCCACAAGGAAGCCTTATTTGCATCACACTGCCAGCATTGAAGTGAAGTAAACAATTTCTTTCTAAAAAAGTTTAGTGGCATCCAGTATACCTAAAACATCACATGTTGATGAGCAAAATATAATTTAAAGTCTAAAAAGATTTTAGATACTGAAGGTAAGGGCAGTGATCTGATTGCTGACTGTTAAGAGTGAACAGTGAGGATTCAGTCCATAAAAGCAGCCCTTTGCTGGATCCTCTCTAACAAGACTGTTAAGAAAGTACAGAAAGAGCAAGACATGGATGGTATTGTGTAGTGTTACCCAGCCTGATGCCATCAAGATGTTTTGGACTACAACTTCACAACCTCCTGTCAGTACAATTGTAGTCCGGTGTTTCAGGAGGACATCATCTCGAGGAAATACAGGATTTTTCTTCTGGTTTTTAGACACTAGTAGGTATGCTCTGAATTTGTTTTTCCTGATCAATTTAGCCGATAGACATTTACTGGGGAGGATGGTCACCTTTAATCAATTTCTTCCATCATTCCTGTTAATGCCATAAAATATAAAGTTCTGCTCCCAGACAGTCCCAGTTCTGTAGGTTTTGTTAATCATGCAGATTTGCAAATTATGCAATATGTGAGTATTTTATACATTTCATTCCAGTTATGTTAATATTAATAAAGCAAAGCCCTACCTGTGGGTATTTAAATTTTATTCAAGCGTCTTTTTTGGTTTCTGAGATTTCAGCAGACATTGCTCACTTCCCAGCGTCTCTTTTGTAAGACCTAGAAACTTACAGCTGTGTTGTGAAAACTGAGGTTCTCAGGAAGCTTGGTTTTGCACCTAGTACCACATTCATGCTTTTCCCATGAGTTCATATGTTGCAGCTGTGTGTAGAAAAACCCCTGAGGGTTTTGGGTGAAAAATTCAATTTCCTGACAACTGTAGCTTTTGTTGCAAAAGTCAAGTTTCTTTTTGATGTCATGGGTGAAATGAGGGGGAATGGAATTGGTTTAGGTTTGCCAGATGGAGAAAGCCATTGTCACACGTTTTTATTGAATGAACTTCCTGTCACCTCTTGTTGCTGGTTTTTCTTTGCCATGTACAGTTGGTGGTGCATGAATTAATAGAGCTGTTTAGGGGAGCAAGATGATGGTGGTACCACTTGGTTGTATATAGCAAAGGAAGATAAGAAAGTCTTCGCCTAAATACCCTACAGGCAGCAGATCCCATCTGCTCTTGGAAGCTAAGCAGAGTCAGCTGTGGTTAGTTCTTGGATGGGAGATGGCCAATGAATCTGAGGTGCTGTAGGTTATATTTCAGAGGAAGGAACTGGCAAAGCCACCTCTGAGTGTTCCTTGCCTAAGAAAACCCTATGAAATTCATGGGATCACCATAAGTTGACAGGCAACTTGAAGGTACCCAAGATACTGAGACTTTGGAGAACCTGTTAAACGGAAGGGGACTTAGCATGCAGTTGTCTATCTTATCTTTTGCTCCCACTTTTAGTTTGGCAGATCTAGCTTGACATGTCAGTGTACTTTCTGGAAATTCTCTTGTCAGTATAGCTGAATGCCAGTCCACTGAGCAGAAACGCATCTGCCATCTGGAGAAGCACACTGACCTGTAGGTATTATTGAAGGTCTGTTTGTTGAGGCAGAAAGACCTCACCTTCCTCTACTGTACCCATGAGGTATCTTGGCGCAGCAACAACACCACTGAACAGAGATTGGAAAAGTTACTGCTTTGAACTACAATCCCAGAATCCCACAGTGAACCTGGTTTCTGGCTTTGCCACATGATGTGTTTCTCCACTGCAAATTTATAGCAATTTGATACTGTTCTACCTGCCATGACATCACCCTATGGGATCCTGGGATTTGAGTTCCTTGAAATTCCCTGCTGGAGGATATGGATTTGGTGGAATGGCAATATATATTGCCAGAGGATGGGGAGGATGAAGAAGAAGATCTCACAGCGTTGGGACCAGATGAGGAACCTAATATCACATGACAATGGGATATGGCAGAGACAGCATAATTTTGACATGGGATGAAAAGAAGAAATTCAGGAAGCAGATGGATGAAGTTCAGGTTACTATGACTGGAAGTATGGAAACTATGAGTGAGAATGCTGAAGTGGGGAGGAAAGAGATCAGGTGTGAGAATGGGCAAAAATATTGCCAATTTGCCTGGGAAGAGACTGAGCTCAACGGGGAATCCTGTGGAAAACTAGATCTAAAGTATGTATTGTTAAATGTGAGGCATTGTGAGAGGAAGAAACCTTGTGTTAAGATAAAGGTATAATTTAGATTAGAATGGGTTTAAATGCTTTATAATGGCCTTGATGTAGGATTGTTTCTCACTTAAGTTCTGAAGATGATTAAGAAATACATTTTACTGTTAGATATAAAAGGAGATAAGAATTGCTGATTTAACGAAGTACATGAAGTTTTATGTTGGAGTTACGAAGCTATCAGAGTAATGGTCTCAGAATAATGGATAATGGATGTGCTGAATTGTTAATTATAATGTTTAAATATCAAATTTTAGGATTACTTGAGCTTTGAAGAGTGGAGGATTTTCTTTGTTCAAACAAAAGTACAGGGGATCCTCCATATAAGCGACATCTGGATCTGCAAATTTAACTGATTGTGGAGCATCGCCTCCTATACCTAAACTGCTGGCGATGCATATGGGGATATGCTAAAGCATCTGTGTGCATATCACTGCTATTTAATAATGTGAGACATGAGCATTTGAGTTTTCTCCCATTTGTGGAAGATCCTGCAACAGAACCCTTGCAGATATGAAGGGTCCACTGTAATAATCAATTATTATAAATGGATAGATAATAGAGAGCTAACCTGTTACCAACTTTCTGTAGGATGAAAATTTAGTATTGTAAATTTTATTTATATGTGTGTTCATGAAATTGACAGATTATAGAAAGAAGTGTATTTTTTTAATGAAGGAGTTTAATTAGAATTTGGGTATAGCTGTGGTGGGATAAAGACTGAAAGTCACTTTTACTCTTTCTTGTTATTTTTTAAATTTTTTCTTCTTTTTTTTCTTTCTGATTTTTTATTTTTCTTATTCCTTCTTTCTTCTCTTTCTCGTCTCCCATGTCGAATGTATGTTATAATTTATATTGTTGTAATTTTTATCTATTTTTTATAATTTTTAGGATGTAGATTGCTATCTTTATTGTATTTTTATTCTGTATTATAAAATTCTAATTTAAAAAAAAAGAAAAGAAATTCCCTAATAGAGTTCAAGTTGAGTCACTAGAGCCCTCTATCAGAGAAATAAAGAGAAGGTAAAATAGTGTTGGAAATAAAGCAATGTCTCACCCAAGAGCAAACTATAAGGAAAATCATTTGGCCTGTAATCATCTCATCATTGTTAGTCTCACTATTACTGTTATGGTGACATTGCCATAATTTGTGCTATCCTTTTGGGATGCCCTGGACAATCTGACTTCCAGCAGTCTTATTATCTGGATATTAAATAACACGTATGACAGGAACGGCCCCTGTCGAATCCCACCCTTGCTGTTCCAAGGTGGCAGGGCTGGGATTTCTGGCTGCTAGCAGCTGCTGTCCCAGATGAGAAGGGATAAAGCCTGTCCCATGCTAGTTCCTGCGACTCAACCAGAAGTTCCAAACAGGGCAATCAGAGGCCCCAAGTCACCCAGAGGACTGACATGGAGTCAAGAGGGAAGCATTTCCCCTATCCTCTCTGCAGTCTAAGGCTGCCAGCGCTGCCTGAATCTGTCTCTGTACTGCAGAATGGTCAGGATCCAGACCGAGATGGATCAGTGTGTGTGTGTGTGTACCTTCTCTCACACAATTATGTAGAGTGTGTGTGTTTATGAAATATGTATGTTTGTACACGTAAAAGAGAGTATTTTCATTTTCAGCACGTTTAAAAGAAAGGGAGTCTGTGCCTGGTTCCCTCTCTGCCCCTAAAATAGCTGTGGATTCCTGCAGTGGATGAATTATGCCACACCCAAGGCAAAGGAAATGATGCTGCATGGCTGGTAGTTCCCATGGAATTCCAGCAAATACAGGTGCTTCCTTATTGTCTTTGCCAGTTTCTCTGACTTCAGCTACAAGGGCGGTGGGCAGGGAGGACTGTATATTTTTAATTATTCACCACTATTTCACAGTAAGATCCTTGTTCATCTAGGTTAAATGCAAGTCCACAGGAGCTTAACAGAAAGCGTTGCCTTGCTCTGACTGTGTTTGAGGTGAGTTCCCTCACTTTGTTCCAGAGCTGTTTGCCAGCCTCCCAGTAAGGTGGTCCCCCTTGGGGAGCTTCTCCAGAGGCCAGCGCTACTCTTTTGAATTGCTGTTTGCTTTGCCGTCACTCTAAACACTTCTTATTTGTTTTATTACCTGCCCTGTGCTGCTGTCGACAAGCTCCTTGGCTTCTCTCCTCTGTGGGACCAGGGAGATAAAAATGTCCTAACTTTTATAAATTATATACTGAGAGTATGAATCACCCCACCCTCAATGTGCAAGGCCTAGGAGTTAATCTGATGCTTGTACAGGGCGGGAGGGATGCAGGAAAATAGTACTTGTGATTTCTTTCTTGAAAGGATAAACAAGAACTCACTTTTTGGGAAGCACAGATCAAAGTCACTAGGTGAGCACAGTCGTCTTTATACTTCTATGGACATTGTCGTGATTTGCTCTAAATATGTATTGGTATTTATGAATTAGCATATACCAATTTTATGCTAATGTGGAACATTTTTGCCTTTTTTTGGAAGCATTTCCTCTTCTATGTCTGTAAAATGCTCTGAGGTGCTCAGATCATGGACCAAAGAGATATCTTCTCTAAGCATATCCACACTGCATGCCTATAGCAGTTTAATACTACTTTAACTGCCATGACTGCATCCACAGAATCCTCAGATTTGGAATTTGGTAAAGGACTAAGAATTTCCTGCTGCTAGAACATTCTAATGCACTCCCACTGCACTAGTCTCTCTAGCAGAGAATTCTAAGTCCCTCACCATACTCAAATTCTGAGATTCCTTAGCACAGAGCCACAGCGGTTAAAGTGGTATCAGACTACTGTAACGGAACAGTGTGGATGCATCCTCCGTATCCCTTTGTGTTCTTTTGTGTCCCATTAAACTCCTTTTAATTTAGCCAAATATTCTTCTCCTCCAGTACACCAATCCTATAACAATAAATAAACTCTCCCATATTGATTAAAAACTCAAGAAAGAAATTAGCAGGCCTGACCTCTGTCTTTGTTTAGTTTGTCCTTAGAAGAGGTGTGAGCAGAAGGTAAATCTGGATTTAGTTAACAATCTCTGGATCTTTTGTAGCAGTTTGGAAAAGATTTCTTACTCCCAGTTGTTTTTAAATAACAGCAATAAAATTATCCTCTTCCTCTGACACTAAATTGTGGTGTAGACATTGAGAAAGTTGGAATAATCAAGAATGAATTTGAAAGACTGTGAATTCTTCAGGGTTTTTTTTTTTTGTACTCCATTTCTATCTTCCAACATTTCACACATTAAAACTGGGACACGTGGCCAAGCAACATCAGAGTGTGTTGAAGATGGCAAAAGGTATTCACGAAGAAGAATACATAGGCTGGGAGAGACTGCAGCGGTTTGCCTTTGCCTGAGCCTGCTGGGAAGGGCAAAATTCTACTTTTCTTCTCCTGCTGCTGATTTAACAGAGTGTAAACTACATTTGCACTTTCACCTCAGTTTGCAGTAATTGAAGTAAGCTGAGGACAAAGGGGGAAAGTGAAAGGAGAGAGAAATGGGGACATTTTAAAGGCAACTGAAAAAGTAGGATAATAGAGGATTAATTGGGATTGTCCCTGCCAAGTCAAGACATTTGGAGGGTATGCTCTATTTCCAACAGTTTCCCAGGATCAAAACCCTATAATTCAAAGTGCATATAATTTGGCACTAACTTCTGATAGATGCATCTCAGAGTTCTGCTTAGATATAAATACATTAGATTAGGAAACAAAACAAAACAAAATTTTTGTACTTGATAACCAAGGCAAGATTATTATGTGCCAAAGAATGGAAAAAAGAGAGTGTACCAATAATTGATGAGTGGCTTTTGGGAATTTATGATTTAATGCAGATTGATGAATTATCAATATTGTTAAGAGACAAATCAATGAAAATGTTCAAGGAAGATTGGGAGTGTGTATATAAGTATTTGGAGAATATTTGGGGTCCTTTATTAATTATTATATGGAAGGATGAGCAATCTCTGTCAGTTACTCCACCATTCAGTTAAGAAGATAAGCTGATATAAATCTGTATGTAAGTACTGTATGTATATTAAGTAAGCATATTTATAATGTATATCATATTATGTATACTGTATAACAATATTTAGAATAAAAAAGAAAGAAAGAAATACATCAGATTGCATCCCACAAGTGTGAAGTCTGCCTAACCCTGCCTGAGGACAAGATTGCAGCTTTATTTGTAATCATTTGTATCAGAATTGGAAGGGCTAGAAAGCATGGTAAAAAATTGATTTCTTCAAGCTGATTTGATAAGCCTGAAGAATGATCAGCCATTTAAATGGTTTGAATTCCTGAGTAAATGAGATCAAGGCAGGCAGACCTGGTAAAGGAAAGGATCTTGTTACCTTTCATGGCCACTGTGTGTTTAGCGGGATCTCGAAATTTTAGAAGACACCCCAAGCCTCAACTTTCTGCTTTTCCTCAGCCTCACCCCTTCGTGATACTCACAGCTCCCAAGGATCACATCATACTGTTTGCCCCAACTAAGAACAAAAAATACAGAGGGAGAGCCTGAAATGGCCTTGTTTTCATGTTGCAGCAGTCGAACGAAGCGAGCTAGCAGCCAACATGTTGCAAAATAATTGGCGCACACGGCTAATTGGGTCTGACAGGGCCTTGCAAAAACAGGGCTTTTGCAAAGCAACCATAGCTCTTAGCATAGTTTCTGCGTCTGCTTGTAGATGGGGAAAGGTGGCGAAAAGTGGTGATATCACCTTTCTTTGGGGAATGCTGTGATATCATTAATTTGGCTACGGATGACTGGCCGCTGCGCTGTAAGCTGGGCTCAGCGGGCTTCACGTTTAGACACAGCGTTGCGTGCGTGCCTGCCATTCAAATTGACCTGGGCATAATGTGGTGCGCACAGACGGGATTTGGACTCATCTGATCTCCTTTTGCAGGAAGTTTGGGCTCCTTTTTTTCAGGCTTCTGTGTTCTGTGTGTACACTGTGGGTATGCAGGCACATGTGATGAGGCGTGCATGACATGAGAGGTGGGGCTGCACAGTGCAGCCCTGCACTCTGCCTGCCAGGTGGGTACAGTAACGGTGGAACAGGGTTTGGGTTTATAATTACTGCTAATAAGCTGCAGTGAAAATGTTAATCGAGGGAAAATGTTTTGGTCAAAGGCATGTTTGAAATATGGAATCCTGTTCAATATTTACGAGATTGTAAGCCCAGCTTGAGAGCCAGCCTGGTGTTGTGGTTTGAGCATTGTACTCTGACCCCGGAGACCAGGGCTCAGTGTGCCGCTCAGCCATGGAAACCCAGTGGGTGAGCTTGGGTGCATCACACACTCTCAGCCCCCAGAAGACTCCACGATACGTTTGCCTTAGGATCACCATAAGTCAGATATGACTTGAAGGCACACAACAACAACAACAAACCCAACTTAAAATCCCATGTAACTTTTGGGATGGTTGTTAAATGACCAAATGTGATGCCAAAACTCTACCTCTTAAATGGGCAGCACTCCAAGGGTGCAAGTCAGTGCCTCAGCAGAAGGGCTTTTGAGAACTAGTAGATTGGGATGCTGAGAAATGACGACTGCAGCACTCTAGTGGTTGCACCTCAGAAGCTTTGAGACAAGCTGTTGCAGGAGGAGCCCGAGGGTTCTCTACAGCTGCCTGTTCTTATTGCTGGTTGGGGAGCGCTTCGGTCATTGTGTCCCTCCACCCTGATCTGCTGCACCTCAGAAACCCTTCTCCTGGGGCACTGACTTGCTTAAGAGATAGGTTTTTGAGGGGTGGCATTGGCAGAAGTATCTCTAATGAGAGAGGTCTGTCAATGTAGCTGTGTGTGATGATGTGAGACCTTGTCCCAGGATTATTATTTTTTTGTGTGAATGATTTTCTCATGTTGTAATGGAAATGCTTCTATGAACACTTCAAAGTGGATTCGAGGACTGGAATCTTGTTGATGCCTGTATGGTAGGAGGGGGAAAGTCTCATAGGCTGCAGCCAATGAAGGAAGTCAGGTATTGCAGAAGCAGGCTGCTTGGAGCTGGCAGATTTTGTCGACCTTCTCTCGCCACCACATAAGGTTGCCAGGCGAAATTAGGGACAGGGCTTCTGTCCTTTTAATGTTTATGTAGAAGAGGGAATTTCAGCAGGTTTTGCTTGTCACACCAGCAACAGCCGCTGATGTTCCTGCTCCTACCCACTCCATTAAAGAGACAGGAGCTCTGTCCCTTATTTCTCCTGCTGACCGTACACCACTGATGACCCTGGGAAAAAGTTTGGCATGGAACATCAACAGGATGCTAACTCAAAAGGCCTTTTACTGTCTTGTGACTGTCCTCTTCCTCTTCACTGCCTATTCAGATGCACCAGAGCATCCTTCTTCTGGCTTCCTTCTGCTTGGGACATCTTGTGAGACCCGATATCATCCTCCAAGGGCTAAATTTGATCTTTCATTTTAGAGATCTTTTAAACTGGATTCCATTTTAGACACCTTTAGAGTGACACTATTTCTCATCATTGCTGCTTTTTACCTCATTACATTATCCAGTATGTTTTGGAGAAAGAAACATCTTCTAATTTTCTTCCTTTCCCCACCTCCCCAACACTTTCTCTTTCTTGTTTACCATCATGTGGGAGTTACTATTAAGGGTGGATTTGTGGGGGAGAGACTGTGTGAAGGGCAATTTTTAAAACCATTTGTGCTGAGCTATCTCCATGCTCTGATTGCTGCTCTGATCTCTAGAGCGGTAAGATTGGTAAGCAAATCACTGAGCTGTATCTCTATCAGAATAGCAGAATATGGAATGGAGAACCGTCTGGTGAGGGCATCTCTGAGACTGAAATCAACTGGGGGGGGGGGCAAAGAGCACAGGCCTAACAAAATATCATGGGCTTGCAATTAGGTCTGAAGGCAGTGGTTCTGTCTCGTTTGCAACAACAGAAAAAGTAATGGCTTCCTGTCTTACAGGCAGAGCTTGGAAAGTTACTTGTTGAACTGCAATTCCATGAATGCCCTGGGATCATGCTGGTTTTAGGACTTCCACATGTTGTAGTCCAAAAAAGTAACTGTTCTGAGTTCTACAGTGGAAGACTGTGAAGGCATTGAAGATGTAGCCTGTCTACTATATAAAAGTCAAAGTTTGTGAGTTTGTCCGTGTCAGGCAGGCAAAGACCTCATATGACTGGCTGTGTCAGGTGAGAAGACCTCATGTGATTGGCTGCCTGTGAAGATTCTGTGGGATCCTGGGGTTGGCAGTTTAGGGAGGGGCCTTTAGAATTCTCAGCCAGAGAGCTCAGACTGGTTGCTATGGAGACGAGGCCTAGCAGCAAGGAGAAGGCCAGTGTATTCCCTCAGGAGCCCAACCTCTGTATGTTAATAACTCTGAATAAAGATTGGATTGGGGACTGTGGGGAAAAGTTACAGGTGCTGGACAAGAAAGGTTGGGGAATTGCAGACACAGGATCTCAAATTTGTGCATGTCAACTGTATCTAATTCGTAAGGTAAGGTAATTCCTAATGTATTTCTAACAAGTATGACTTGCGAGAAACTAAAATCCCAGGCAACGCCAGGTAAATACGTTAGTGTGGTATAAAAGGTGACTTGTGAAGATATAAACCCAGGAAAGTAGCCTGCTGGGAGAGGAAATGAAAGATATTTCCTCACCTTTGAATAGAAACACACTATTTTACTTTGCAAAAAATTTTGCTGTCCTTCTATAAAAACCCGTAAGTCCACTGACAAGAAGATGGAAAGGAAAAAGGAATTAAAAGCAGGAAGCAGCATGAAAAAAAGCCCCTACCTAGTTCAGGTCTTTTCCCTTTTTTAAATGTGAAAGTTGCCTCACAACTTTTTTCACATAATCTTAAACACATGCATACACAGCAGCACTTAGTTGGGGAACCATGCAGTTAGTTTAGCATGGATACCCAGTGGGACTCTAAACCTGCAGCAACCATCTATTTGGGTGGGTTAGAGAGAGAGAGAGAGAGGAGATACACACTGGCAGTGGTGCGCAGACCAGCTAAAGATGGCAGTCGACAGACCACAAGCCTCTTCACACTGCACAGTTACAGCTCTGTGATTCCACTTTAACTGCCCTGGCCATGTGCAGCGGATCCTGGGATTGGCAACTGAGGTGGCGGGTTGTGTGTGTGGGAGCATTCCCAGCCAGAGAATCCTCCTCTGGTGCTTCTGACCAAACTAACAACCCCAGGAAGATTCCACAGGGTGCAGCCCTGGCAGTCAAAGAAGAATCACCACACTATAATTGTGTAGTGTGAAAGGACCCCAGGACAAATGATAATTAAAAGATTCATTTTAATCTTCCCTCCCCTTCTTGACCATTTATCTAACTAGATAGTGTTTAGCCAAGCTAAGGGAGCCTGTGGCCAGGGGTGTGTGTGTCCCTGTTCTTTTCACCAGGTTCTACTTCTCAGGCCATTTCCGCAGTAGCCTATTATAGTGCTATGATTCCACTTGCAACATCCTATGGAATCCTGAGGTTTGTAGTTTCGGGAGGGGCCAGTCGGCCCCTCCCAAAACTGCAAACCCCAGGATTCCATAGGATGTTGCAAGTGGAATCATAGCGCTATAACAGGCTACTGCGGAAATAGAGTGGGTGTGGAGTTGGGAGGGGATGCTCTTATCTCCAATCATGTGTTATACAAGCCATTCCATTGTTAGGCAGTTTGGTCGTGGATCTTTCTTCAGTGGGAGCTAAAGGCTAGAAGATGATTGTTCAGTACATGGACACTAACAAGGATTGGGGCAGGCGATTCCCTACCCCGCTCTAGTGCCGTAGCTAGGGGGGGAAAGCTGATATAAGTTCTGTGCCTGTGGAATACAAGATGTTTTGCTGGTGAGACAGAGATATGGAAGGAGAGCTGAGAATCAGTTGAGGTTTGGAAGTAGGGATGGGCCAACCGAATCCTCGAATCCTGGGTAAGGATTTGAGATTCTCGAATCTGAATCCCTGAGCCAAAATAGGCAAACCGAATCTTTCGAATCCGCCAACTAAATAGATTGTTGGAGACCGGGACGCCTGAAAACCTGGGAGACCATACATACAAGGGAAGATAGTAAGTAGGTGAGGTTTTCCCTTGGAGTAATAATGGCCTTTGCTAACAATATCAGAAATTACATCTGGGCTTGTATTCTAAGATACTTAAACTGAACATTTCATATTTAAGTTCAGTACTTGACTGGAAGCTACAGGCTTGAGATTTCAAGGACAGCTGAAACATTCCTTTGCACTGTTCCCTTGCAAACCTCTTTCAGACACAGTTCTGGGGTTTGGAGTTTTACAAGGTGTCACAGCCTTCTCTGCCAAAGTGTGCTGGTGCATCAGCAAACTACAAACCCCACGATGCCAGAAGGAGCTATGCAAAGAAAATCCAGTTTTGACCTGGATTATCTCTCTACTGTAGTATGTGGCCCTGTTTACACAGGCAGGAAAATGTGGGATTAATCCACATTTTCCTGCCTCTGTAAAAAAGGACCTCCATGTCATTTTCAATCTGGGGAGATCCTGAGGCAAAACTATGACAATTGTCTTGGCTAGATTTCTTCAGAGGGAGGTTTGCCTTTGCCTAGGCTTTTGCTAAGGCTGAGAGAGTGTGTCTTGCCCAAGATTGTCCTTCTTTTCCTTGCTTTTTAAACTCTTTTTAAAAAAAGAATTGGAAAGATTCAAGATTCGTGAGATTTGTGGATTCCCAGAACCTTCCAGGGATTCGGATCTGGATTTGGATTCGGAAAATTCTGGATTCGTCCCATCCCTTTTTGGAAGGCATTTTGAGGACAAAAGTTTCCTCATTTTTGGGATTGGATATGGACTAACAGATCTGCCTTGTGTAGAAGGCATGCTTGTAGCTTCCCTTCATCCTCTACTAGTGTATTTATAGCTAAATCAAAGATTGCTTCCAACATCCTGTCATTCAAAGATGCGCTGGATCTGAAACTTTCCCGCACTTGAGAACCACGCAACATGCGAAACAGTTTTATTTTCATTCCTGGTGGTGGCTAATGTTTCTTAATTTAATTTTATTTAAACAGTGGAACTCAGCTTCAGTGGTCCACCAAGTGAACATCTGTTGATTGTGTGTGTGTGTGTGTGTGTAGAACGCTTTGGGCCAGAGGGTGCTGTAGCAAAAGTAGGGCTTAGGGCCTTTGTGGTTAGCAGGGATGTGATGCCAGCTGCCATCCCCCTCTGCCAGACCCCTTCCTCTGAATTCTACAGAAATCCTCACGGTAGCTAAGGGGTTGTGAGGGAGGGAGAAGTATTGGATTTCCTCAGAAATAACATGCTGATGTGAGCTGTCGCTGTTGTAATGCCAAGTCTTGTGGAGGGCTTGGTCTTGAAAGGCCAGTTAAGACCCAGTTGCTTTACCAGAAGCCTGCTCCTGCTGGAGATGAAAGCTAAGAGAACCAATTTGTGGTTATGGGTCAATGCTGCTGTCTGCAGTTTTAGTTTCTCCTGGGATGAGTGACTTTGGAGGCAGTTATGATGAGCGTTTGTACTTCAGAATGTACAACTGTGCTGCAGGGACCAGAATAAGAAAGGCAGCAAATTCCACAGGATCTCATTTTAGTCTGTGCCACTAATTCCTGTTCTTTCTCTCACCTCTTGTGTCTCCAAGCAGGAGCAGCATATGGCCTGCTTCCTCGGCCTTGCCGAGTGATGATACTACTGAATCCACAGAGTGGGTCAGGCCGGGCCCTGCATCTGTTTGAGTCCCGTGTCAAGCCGATGCTGAAGGAAGCCAACATAGCATACAATGTGTTTGTAACTGGTAAGTGTTCCCAAGACCACATAAATTTCTCTTTCTTCTCGGAATGAGACAAACTGACAGGACCATAATCAAAATGTACTGTGCTCAAACCTCCCTGCCCATCTCTGCTTCAAGGTGCAATCATTTGACTGACCCTGCTTAACTCTAGTTTGAACTTGCTGGTATTGCTGGGCTGTGGGCCACTGTACTGTTTCAGTTTATAGTAGTGGGTGAGCAACCATGGTCCTTCAATCTGGTTGGATTGCCATTCTAGTGATTCCTCAGTCTTGACCACACTGGCTAGGACTGCTGGGACATGCGGTTCACCCACATCTGGAAAACTGCCAGGTTGCCTAACTCCCTGTTCAATATACAGAATTTCCTCCACCCCTTGTTCAATGTGCCCATCTCTTTTGTACCTGATATGATTGGATTAAGTGCTGCTTTATACCAGTTTGCCAAGGGACTTGAACTTCTCTAATGACTGTAACTAACTAACTAAATAAATAAATAAAGCCAAATTAGTTCCATTTCATGGCCTAGTTTGTGGATAGAAATTGCCCTGGTCAGCCTGTGGGATAACACTAGTTAACACAGCGAGTGTGGCAAGATGGTCCAGTTCGCTCTCACAGAAACTTTCAATACTTTCAGTTATGCTGTTTTCTTGGGTAGGCCCAGATTGGGAGTAGGAGGTAATATTTGGCAGTGGCTCTGTTCCTACCAGAATGGACATTTCTAAAAAGCAGTGCTAGGAGTTGATTGTTTGTCGCCGCCCCTGGTAGCAAGTCTTTGAGGTTCTGCATGGTTCTGTTCTTTCTTCCATGCTGTCTGAGGTCTGCATGAAACTGCTGGGAGAGATTATTTTGAGATACTGTTGGAAGTATCAGTATGTGGATGACCCCCAACTTTGTCCCTCTTTCTCTTTTTTGAAATCCTTCTCAGTAAATGCAAGGGTAAGTCTGGATTCTTGTGTGTGCAAGCCAGGAGTTATTATCAGCCATGTGCATGGTGGGGCTGGGATGCAGCATTTTGCCTTCCCACCTAAGATGACGTGACAACTGACACCACACAATTCTGCCTTTTTCTCCTGCAGTGCAAGGTCTAATCCTTCAGTCATGTGCCTCATTTCATATAACTTGCCCTGTTTCCTCACAACTTCTTTTGAAGGGTAGAGGAGAAGATCAGATACCTTTCTGGGTGGCTGACTATACTAGTCCTTTGGTATGGTGCACACCAGTTCTAATTAGTTAGTCCTGCTCTTGGGAAATGTTTGATTAAGAGTAGGTAAAGAAGGTATGAAGTGATGGTGGTGGTGATAGACAAAGCGAGGGAGTGAGAATGTGGGTTGCCAACCTGAACTGACATGGAATTACTGAGTGCCACCCTAGCAAATAGCTAGAAATTTTGTTTATCCTGCCTTCTTCCCCTGCCCAAATGATAATACTGACCAGCCAGAATCCTGTTGTTTCTGACACATGTGTAAATTCCCTCTGTGGAAGCAGTTGGGCATTTTTATCTGATGTGCTATGTCCATATTCAGCTCAAAGTCACAGAGGTGGAGTTGTCCACCTGCAATGCTGTTGGGCATGTGGATGCCTATGCACATTTGCTTGTGCAACATTCCTGTTCAACAGAAAGGTGACATACCACAATCAGTGCTGTTAGATCACAACCACTGTCTGTATTAGAATGGACAGTAATCAGTGGTGACCAGATGGAATCCCCTCCTCCATCAAAATAGCATAGGAGTCTCCAGAGAGTGCAGAATTGTATCCCCTTTTGCATTCTTATTTCCCCCTTCTTCTTCTTCCACCAAAATATGTGTATATGTATCTGCTAACTCAGGCTGCACTTCATGTCTTTGACGATATGGGCTTCAGTCTGTAAAAGTTCATGCCAAACAAAACCCATTTGTCTTTGTGGAACCAGTAGATCATTTTCCATTGTTTTCTTGCTGCAACAGATTGACACAGCTACACACTGCTCCCATATTCCCTTTGCCACAGTAGCTGCTTGTGTAATGACCTGCCTACTTCAACATCAGTGTAGACTCATCCACAAGGTCAATTCTGTCTCCCAGGATCTTGAAATCATACAAGGTAACACCACCTGCAAGTCATATAATCTCCATGTCTTTCTCCCTGTAGAGAAGCACAACCATGCCTGGGATCTGGTGAAGGAGGAGAAGGACCTGTCCAAGTGGGATGCCTTGGTAGCTATGGCTGGAGATGGCTTATTGTACGAGGTGAGGATGGGGTTAGTCGGCAGGCTGCTAACTCTGGGATCCTGGGTTTGCCAGTTAGGGCTGTAGCACTGAGGTGCCTCCTGTCATCATACCCATCAAAGACAGCTAGGTGCTGCCCTGTGAGCTCAAGGTGAGCACGTAATGAACCCAGAAGCCTTGCCGCTCGTTCTGACAGGACGCTCTAGTCTGCTGCGATGACAACCTAATACTCAAGGCATTGTGCTTTGGGACAGCGGGGTGGGCACAGAGGCTGAACTGGCCATGTCAGCATGGGCTGCAGCAAGATCCAGTATGGGACAGTGCTCCTCTGTCTTTATTAGCTGAGTAGAAGGAAGAAGGCTCACAGGGCACACTGAAGAGAGAGAGGGATGAGGATAACACAACTGAATTCTTCCCTTCTGCAGCACAAATGTGAAATGAGTAAGAACCCAGTTCCTTATTGGATCTGTGAGGGCAGCAGTGGCCATTGGCCATAAAGTACTGGAGCTGGAAACATAGGGGTGTGTATGTGCCTTCACATCACCTGTTTACTTATGGCAGTGCTATGAATTTCATAGGGTTTTCTTAGATAAAGAAATACTCAGAGGTGGTTTTGCCAGTACTTTCCTCTGAAATATAGCCTAGAGCACCTGGTATTCATTGGTGGTCAGTAGAGTTGACTAGTCAGAGTTGACCCTGCTTAGGCTCCAAGATGAGACAAGATCTGGTGTCTTTAGGGCACATAAGTAGATGACTGCAGATGAAGAAATGACACAGCAAAGCTGGGAGGTGAAAGTGCATTTTGACATCTACATTTATCCTTGCAAATGGATTACTTAACTACCCTCTTCCCCATCAATACTGATTGTGTAACTGGTATGGCTATGAATGGACCTGTAATATCTTGTCACATGACAAAAATTAAATTGATGCATCATTTTTCTGAAAAAGATTAATTGAAAATAAGGCCAGTTTTGCTGCACAGAGCAGAAGCTGCTAAATACTGTGGAAGCTGGTAGAAGATCACCTTGTACATGCGTGCATTCTCTCACACACATTCCTAGTTGTGGACAGATCTTTGAGAACAATAACCATCCTGCTGATGGTCAAGATATCCTGTTTTGTGATTGGGATAATTAAAACATTAAGGAAGCAATCTAGTACTTCCAGAGGCAGCAGCTGAGGGGGGCACTGGATGATCCAGTTTCAGTGGACACCGAGAAGAGCTTGGAAATGTTACCTTTTTTGAACTATAGGAACTTGCCAGAGTCTTAAGATCTCTTGACAGAGGGCTTTCTTTCATTTCCACCACCATCACAAGCCTGTCTCAGTGGCTGTTCCCAGCCTATGGAATTCCCTTCCGTGGGAGGCTGGGCCGGCACCCGCTCTGCTCTCCTTTTGCCAGCAGACAAAGACCTTTTTATTCAGATAGGCATTTAATGATACATTGGTTACAGGAAGTGGCTTGTTCTTTAAAATTTGCTGTTATGTTTTAAAATGATTTTACGCTTTTCAAAAAGTAATTGCCTTTGAATATGGCAGTGGTTAAAATCTTATGGGCAGAAGGAGAAACCTGCCTAGGGCATATATTTTATCATGGTTCCATCATTTTTAAATCTGAAGGCAGCTGTGTGTGCCCTCAAAGCAATGGGAATTACTGTCTGGTAAGTGGGTGTAATAAACTTGCAGCCTTAGTATGGTACCTTACATGAATGTGACAATAGCATCTCCATGTACACCCTTTGAAGCACGATACACACCCCTAATATGTTGCACTGCTGATTCTGGGAGCCTATTGTGACAGAGCTTTAAAACAACTGGTTAGCAAAGCCAAGGTCACATATGAAAAATGATTCCCTAGTGCTTATCCTTTGATCATTCCTTGAGTAATTGACGTCTTTGTGTCTTTACAGATGATAAATGGACTGATGGAGCGTCCGGACTGGAAGTCGGTGATCCAGAAGCCTCTTTGTATTCTCCCAGGAGGCTCTGGGAATGCTTTGGCTGCGTCTCTCAATCACTACGTGATGTAAGTGATCACCAGCAACCTGGTGTTATTAGCTCAAGCCAGGGGTGGCATGTGGGTTCTTCTGCCTTGACATAATGGTCTGTCACAACTGTGTGAAGTTTGGGGCTCAGGAGATTGCCAGGCTGGTGTTCTCAGGGCATGGCTTAAGGAAGGGGTGGCAGCAACAGCAGGAACCTCCATGCTAGGGGAGGAAAAGTGGAGTTGTATGGTGTGATGGCAGTCTGCAAAGCTGTATGAAGTGTGTTTTGGATCCTTTTGCAATCCAAGGGCGAAAAAAGGTACAGGCACTGAAACTCTGCATCTTGGACACCAGAAAGCCAGTCTGGTGGTTCTTCTGGAGATGATGGATGCAATCCTGCCTGGCCTTGAAACTGGCAATGGATTCCTTACCTCTGCTCTGTCTCCCATCCTTCTTTGGAGTGATGCTGACAGTAAGGCAGTTGCACTGACAGGCTCCCCTGGACTGCTGGTGGTGTCTCATATGTCCCAGTGCTGTTGTCATTTGTGAAGAAGGATGGGCGGGGGGGGCTTGCCCCACAGAAGCTGTTTAATTGGAAGCCCTCGGCTCAGGTTGCAATCCCTGCGCAGATACTACAGTCCACAGTCCCCTGCACCACCACCCCAGCTCTGGCCTCTGCCCCTTGCACAGCTGGCCGCCTCCTCCTCCATCTGCTCTTTGACTAATCTTCATTTCCTAGAGGGCCTCATTTGGGGAAGGGGAGAATGGGAGGGCGGGTTGAAGGTGTCACTGATGGGTGACTCCTCTCTGTCAAGCTGGCTGAGCCACCCAGCTGCCTGGGGGACTAAGACGAACACGGCAGTTTTATTCTCAGGTTTCCACAGGAAGGAAATAAGGCCCAAAGAACAGGTGTAGGCCTTCTCAGAATGGGGTGCAAGGGGAACAAGGTCAGTGCAGTCAGGGCACTTCACACATGCTCTAAAAGACATGGTGGCAACTCTGTGGGGGCACATTTTCACTCCCATCATCCCCCTCCCCAGAGGGTCACTTTCATACTTCCTGGCACACTGGGAATGATGTGGTGTCACTGTCTGGTCAATATTTAGCAGTCTGGTTGATCACTTTATTCTTTTCCGATTGGCCATCACAGGGCTCTGACTGGTACAGTGTAGTACCGTAGCCCCTCCACATTTGCAAAGGATAGGGGCACAGAACCCTTGCGAAAGTGGAAAAATCACTAACAACTCCCACTCCCACAATTCTCCTTCAGAGTTCCCCCCTTCTATTCCTTTGCCTCTGGCCCCAGCATTGGAGGGAAGGGAGAAAAAAGCCATAGTAAAGAGCTTACCGGTACTTTCTTCTCAAAGAGGAAAGAGCACAGTTCTTCCCTTCCAGTTACATCCAGCAGCCAGTTCTAGTTTGACTCTGCTTGGCTCTGCTTGGCTCTGTGTGTAGGGCTGACCTGAACACCTGCCTCTTGAGGGTCTGGTGGACTGGGCTAAGTGTGTTAAATTGGATTGTCTTGTTACACCAGACTGCAAGGAACTCAGCCACTGTCTTTGAGAATGGCCATCTGATGGCTTGGGAAAGCCCATGATGCTAGCAAAAATAGTTACAGTCGTCCTTCAGATATCTTTGGCTGCTAATAATAGTATTAGGGTAAAATGGAAGAATGCCTTTCTTCAGTCATTTGCTCTTTGAACGGGTGGCACAAACAAAAGCAAGAGATGAGGAGGGAGGAAGACAAGCAAATACAGGCCCTAATTCTTAGAGCTGTATAGTCCTTCCTATAATGACCAGCTGGAATGGAAATAGTTTAGAGAAAGGAGAAGGAATCAATTGGGTCTAGTCTTAGTAGAGCAGATGGTGCAGCCCTACCTCCTGTCTCTCTCCTGCAGCCTCCTTTTCCTGCAAGGCCCAGCTGCCATTCTAGCACTGAAACTCTTCTTTACTCATCAGTATTGAGGTGTCAGCATGCCTACTACTTTTTACAGTCATGGTAGTTTTTGTTTCTAGTGACGGCAAGCATTCAACATGACAGAGTGGACCAGCTGACCTGAGGAGAAGGATGTTGTTGGGCAGACCTTGGAGAGCAGGGCTATAAACTTAAGAGTGACAATGCAGTACATGACTTCTCCCACAGTTTGCTGATTCCTAAACTACTCCCAACAAGACTTAGGGGCAACCCACCTTCCACTGGTGGCAGCCTCCCTGCTCAGAAGCCTAAAAAAGCAAGAGTTGTCCTCTTTCTCACCAAATCCATTCTTGCACAACAGGCACATTTGATTATGGTACATGGTGCCAGAGGTCTTTAGTCCTTTGTTCACGCAAGCCAGCCTCTCTTGCCTTGCCAGATCAAATTTGACAAGTGTTGTGTGTGATGCTGCTCTCTGGTCTTCCTGCTGCTGCTGCTGCTGCTGCAGGGGCCAGGACAGAGGCAACTGCAGAGGGAGGGTGCACTTCACAGGCACCCTGTCCAGTGTGCTTTACCTCTGGCAGAGCCTGCCATGCCTACTGCAGCTCTTCTGCTAACCTAGCATCTCAGCTCCTTTATCTGAATTGAAAGGAAGGGTGTGCTAGGTGAAGGCCAGTGTTCGTAAGGAAATGCTACTTGAGAGATTATGGCCATGTTCAGCCTCTTATAGCCTGGCAGCCTCCTGTAATTTTGACCTAGAACTTTAAGCATCCAAAGGACACAGCCCCAAACAACTGGAGGCCACCAGGCTGAGCAGAGGTGGCCTACATTTGTGTATTATCAGTGTGATGGGGTTGCTTCTAGCTCACAGCAGGAAAGTAAGCAAGCAGCAGTTGCATGGCTCAACCTCCCCCTGCTCCATTTCACTCTCATGTTGTCAGGTCAGGAGGCATTACTGTGATGACACACAATATGTCTGTACAATTGATGTTTTTGCATGTTACCAGTGCAGTGTGAGAGTCAGCTAGAGGAAAACAACTCAAGGATCACATGGGCCTGTGAGATGCAGGAGAGGAAGCACTGACAGCTCATTTGCTTTAGCATACAGTCATCCCTCCACATTTGCTAGGGTTAAGGGCACAGGACCCCAGTGAATGTGGAAAAACTGTGAATAACTCTAGGCTCTCCCAAACCATGTTCACACAAAAAAAGGAATGATCACCATATTCAGCCCACCATGGATTCCTTTGAGGCATCAGGGTTCCCTCACAAGGCAGCAGTGGGTGGCTGGTGAGGCTTACTGTGACCTCCACTGCTACCCCACACCATTTTTGATAGGGACCTACAAGCCTTGTTCACAGTTTCTCAGTCTCACGAGGCTTACAGTCCCTATTAAAAAATGGCATAGGGAGGCAGCAGAGGTGACAGCAAATAATCCGTGAATAATCAAAACCGCAAACGTGAAACCTGAAAATGCAGAGGGCTGACTGTATTTCACTCCCAAATCAGTTTTCGGCACTATTTTTTGCTGTTCTTTTATGCCCTTCCATTTTGACTCAGTCTCTTTCTCTCCTACTACAGCAAGGGCAACTTTGTCAAGGAAGAGCTGCTAATGAACTGCACATACTTTCTATGCAAAGGCCTACATGCTCCCATGGACTTAGTGTCTCTACGCACAGCTTCAGGGAAGCGCCTCTTCTCCTTCCTTAGCTTTGGCTGGGGTTTTGTCTCTGATGTGGACATTGCCAGTGAAAGGTATCGTAAACTAGGCAGTGCCCGCTTCACTGTGGGCACATTCCAGCTTCTGACCTCACTCCAAGTTTACAAGGGACGCCTCTCATACCTGCCAGTCGAAGAGCAGAGCCCCACCCTGGACTCCTCGTTTCGTCCTGGAGCACAGAACTACTCATCAGCAGAAGATGCAGCTGAGCCACTCTCCAATGACAGGAAGTCAGCAGTTCACATCCTGCCCCCACCTGTGCCTACAATCCCTATTCAGGACTCCATGCTTGAGGACTCCTTGTTAGTACCCTTGGAGCAACCAGTTCCTAAGCACTGGACTGTAGTGCCCGAGGAGGAGTTTGTCTCCATCATAGCTATCGTTCAGTCCCATCTGGGAGCAGACCTCCTTCTGGCCCCCTCGGCCAAGCTGTATGGTGATACCATCCACCTTTTCTATTTGACTGCTGGGGTCTCCAGGATGGCCATGGTCAAGTTCTTCATGGCCATGGAGAAAGGGACACACCTGGCTCTCAACAATCCCCATCTCCACTATGTGCCTGTGGAAGCTTTTCGGGTTGAACCTTTCGAGCCCAAGGGCTTCATGACAGTGGATGGCGAAGTGTTGGCATGTGAACCTGTGCAAGGTCAAATTCACAGAGAGTTTGCTCGTATCATCACAGGTTCCTGAGAGGCCTGGGCCCCTCAGAGGAAGGAGCAGTAATGCTGGGAGCAAAGGGCTCATGTAAGCTGGGGCCGGATGAGATTTCGCCAGTGCCCCGTGTGGTCAGGAAGACATGAACTGATCATTCTCAGGGGAAACTTGGCTTCAGAGCAGCTATTTAGCAATTACAATATGAATGATGGGTGAGCCTCCTATCTGGTGTTAGCAGACTGTTTTCTCCCTCCAGTGCTGTGCAGTAGAAAAATCAGCTTTAGAGTCTTCCTGCTCTGCATAGCCCTAGAGGGAGAGAAAGTAGGTCTTCAAATTAAACCAAAGCCAGCTCCACTGCAAGGCCATTCTGCCCCTCTTCCCCAGATCAAACTCTTCATACAAAGCAGCTGAAGCAGAAGGCGTGACATCATCCTAATGCAGTGTTTGGATAAAAATGGCTCAGTTCCATGCCACCTTGAGGACCAATTTTAAGCCTCGCATTTTGTAAAGCTTTTTTAAAATCACTATAACTAAACACCCACCCAAAGTTGTATGTAGTGGCAAATTATATTCTTATGGAGAAATTAAATAAAGATGTAGCTTCCGCAAAAGAAAAAGCTATGAAAGAAAACAGAAATTGGTTTCAGTTCAGAGTGATGCCATTAATTTTGCTGTCTTAAGGTTTGGGCTGCCTCCTTTCTCCTGGAAGAACAAGTAGTTCTTGGGATGTGTGGGAATCATCTGGCCCTCCAGATATTTTTGGGCTGCAACTCTTATCTGCCCTAACCCACACAGCTGATGGTGGGGAATGCTGGGATTTCCAGTCTAACAATATCTGGAGGGCTGCACGATCCCCACCCCTGTTTTAGGATGTCATTCTGTCCACACTTCTCCTCCCACTGCAACTTGCTGCAAATGCCTTATCCTAATTGATAGCTTCTCCTTTATGGTGCAGAGTGTTCATCAGCAAACTAAATCAGTTAACTGGCTACTTTTACTCCAGAAAATTAGAAGGTGCATGCATTTACTCTCTAGCAAATTAACACCTTAATTACTTATAATTTGCTTCATGATCAAAACTGTTGCTTAGGTATGGTTAAGTTCCTTGACTGCCTTAGGGGACAAGTCAACACATGCAGCATCTATGTCACCTAGCAAAGATCAGTCTGACAGCTTCCAGCACTGCCAAAACTGGTGGAGATGAAGTGTGACTGTCTTTCCGCATCTGCCATGTGCTTGCAAAATGCACCCTGTGAAACTTGTCCAAGGGCCTTGTGAAAAGAGATGCAATTTGGTAGGTAAGACAAGGGCAACTTTATCCCTTTAGCTGCAACCAAGGTACACACCAAGATTGCTGTGCAGTACATCCAGTGCTCACCAAAAGTTGGAAGGTTCAAACGTAAATTTATTAGGCTCCTTCGGTGCAGAAAATGAAGACTTCAGCAGAATAGGTACTTCTTTACACCTATCCCACCCCATAGCATTTATTGATAGCCTTTCAGATGCACCATGGGTAGACTTTTAAGTGCCTATAAAAAAAGTGGGTGCAGGGAACTTTTTTCACTTAAGGGAATCTGATGGAGACTCAGGCCCACACTTAAGTGAGATGGAAATGAGGACCACCTCCGTTTCTTTTATATCCCTTTGCCTCTCACGACCACAGTGGTGGGCTGCTGGGGAAGGGGAAGGGGAAGGGCTCACTTGCAGAGGCATAAGCTGATTGCTTGTAGCCAGCTTTACAGAGGTAAAGAGCTGCAGCCTTCCCATCCCCGCTGCAATACAGACCTCATAACACAATAGCATGTCTGCAGGTCATGGGGAGGATGAAATGGGCAGTGGGGGAGCGATTCTGATTTCACAGTCCACAGAGAAGTTTGGAGCTGCCAGCTCCTAAGTGTTAGGATCAAACTGATGGGACTGAAACAGAGCAACAGTGTTTTCCTACTGTGGGAAACAGATTTAAGAACAAAACTTTCACATTGAAGATCCTTATTGTTTTCATTTTACCATTAGCTTTGAAAGGTAGACTGTATTGCAATAGTCTCACATTGTACAGACATAGATTAGGCTGTATACATACATAATGGAATTTGAACTGAAATTTGCTAAGGCCCAGCACCTTCCCTCTTGCTGTCTACTCCATACAGTAACTCTTCACGAGGGTTATTAAGGTGTTGAAATCTCTTGCAGGGCTCCTAAATGGCCCTTAATACATTAGCAAATTAAGGTTGTTTTCAGCAACAGCATTGCCTATCAAATACATGTTACAGAAGTCTCCCAATGTAGTCTGTTAAAATTAGTGGAGACGGGGGTCCTTAAATTGATTGTCCCAGTCTGGAGTCCTGTGCAATCACATTTGACACAAGATGGACTTCGCTGAAACACCAAAGAATCTAGTCACACACCTTCTGAAAAGAACTATACGGACTGTGCAGATACATGGTCAATGTGATATAGAGTCCAACTCTGTATCTCAGTACAGGCAAAAATAGATAAATCTAGTGGTACCTTTAAGATCAGCTGATTTATAACAGCATATATGTGTATGTGTCTTTAAGTCACCTGTCAATTTATGGTGACCCCATGAATTTCATAGGGTTTCCCCAGACAGGGAATACTCAGAGGTGGTTTTGCTAGTTCTTTCTTCTGAAATATAGCCTACAACACCCAGTATTCATTGGCAGTCTGTCATCCAAGTACTAACAAGAGCTGACTCTGCTTAGCTTCCAAGATCAGATGAGATCTGGTGCCTTTAGGGCATTTATGCTAATCACAGCAAGACCTTTCATCAATTTCCCTCCACTTTTTCAGATGCATAAATCAAATGCAATTGTCAAGCCACAGGTTTTTAAGCACATTACATAGTTGTGCAGGTGGGATCAGAATGTAAATGGATACAGGAAGATACAACTTGTGATACCAGCCATAGATCTTCAAAGGGCTGTTTAACAAAGAGATAGACTGACAGTGTGTACAAAGGTGGGTGGGGTTTACAGATTTACACTTCCTGAAGGATAGGGGAGGGCTGGGAAATCTGGGGCCCTCCAGACGCTGTGTTACATCTATATTTCCCAACCCAGACATTCAATGGGCAAGGTGATGTGAACTGTGGTCCAGCAGCACTTGGACCACCACCACTACCTTTCCAACTCCAGAGCAGAGAGATCTCACCCCACCTCCCTTTTCATTATGTTGTGAAAAACATGCTCACTTCTCCCTGGTGTGGGGGGAACTTTAGAGTCAGACTTTTGGTTTTGTAGGGGCTTTCTAAAAGAAGTGTCAGCTGAGACTGAAGCAGTTGTTTTCCAAAAAACCAAAAACAACCCCCCCCCAAAAAACCCAAACTGTAGACATTCACGAGATCTTTAAAATGATTCATATCACCAAGTGCTGAGTTGCAAGAGGAATGGAGCAACAAAGTGGCTTACTCTGTTAAAAAAAAAAGTTCCAGACTACTGATAAGGGGAGTATCTGGGTCTGTGCCAAGAGAACTTGTGATTTTAATGATTCTCCATACCTAGTTACTTTTAACAGCTACAAGAGATCACACTTACAAGAGATGTAGTGTGCTTTTGTTTCCCTTCTGCTTCCCTCTCCTTTAAGAGACCAACTAGGCGAGCCCAACACGTGCAAAAACCCTCCTGTGTCCAGCATTCATTCAAGTCAAGAATAGTGAATACTACTGCAGATCCTCCCACAATATAACTGTATTTAACCATTCCATTCAGGTTCCACAGACTTTTAAATAGTGGAATTGAGGTTGGGGAGAGAAGAGTGTGTCAAAGAAAAGCCTTCAAAGTCACACATTAGAGCATACCACTGTGCTGAAGTGCATTATTTTAACGATCCTATTGCTGTTTGTCCCTCCTTTCCCAGAAGCCTCATAATTCCAGCCGATTAGGTTCAAAGAGCTGAAGTGTGATTTCCATAATGAGGACTCTGAAAAGTTCAAAGAGGCATGATGATCATACATAAATTCATATGCACAAAGAAACTGAAAAGGATCTCTTGTGTTTCCTCGGGAAAAGCTCACCATAGGAGAAGGGGATGCACAAACTGTGTACTAGTCAACTAACACTGCAGCTAAGAGGAGCCCATTTAACAGCGACACTGCCTCAGTCACCGCAAATGCTATCAAGGCCTTGTGCAGTGGCAAAGGAGCAGAATGCTGAAATGGATGGGTCACAACGACAACAGAGAGTCTGGCACCATGTACATTCGGAAAGTATCAAGGAGAAGATTTCAAGGGGAAAGCCTTCCTGTTAGGGGGAGAGGTGGCTGCTCAAGAGATTTTCTCTCCCAGACAAGGCATACAATAACTGGGTAGGGAAAGGAACTTGCTCCTTTTCCGAGGCTCTCCAGGCACACCCACTCTCCTTGAGAGAAGTCCAGCAACACCCATATCTTGTGCCGCAAGATGGAAGAAGAAACTGCAAGAAACCAAAACGCCTATTGACAGCAGTGAAACATAATGGCAAGCCACTTTCTCTCCTTTATTACTACATCTTAATTAGCCAAACAAAATTTGCAAGTAAAAAAAGATGAATCACACAATACTTTATACATATATTGTAAGCAACCAAGCATTCACAGCTGCAAGAGTAACACACCTCTAAGCATTGCCCCAATATAACAGCTCCATCAGTTTTAAATACTGTACAGAATCAAGGCTAGAAATTTATTTTTGTAATAATTTCTTTTCCCTTCCCACCCCAGCACTTAACAGATAAGAGATTTTAATTTATACATCACAATCATGTAGCCCATCTCAAGACTAACAATATGCCTCATGCTTTGGCTTTTGGGTGTGTGTTTTAAGTATTTTTTGTCTCTTTGAAATTCTCTTCACTCTTTATTACATACATACACCAAAAAAAAAAAAAAAAAAAGTTATAGTTGCAGTGTGCTCACCAGCAACCACATAACTAGAGCTTCACATTATCCAAAAGCTTATTAAGGGGAAAAATGTAAACTTCTGTGCATGCCTCTGGTAGGGGCTGACAGCAAAGATATAAGGACAGTACTTGATTGATGCAAAAGGTAGGTCCCTAGGAGGACAAGGAGAAAGCAAGATTCTTCCCATGACATGATATATCCTTCCATGAAGTCAGGCAAAGTTCTCAGTTGCACTCTTAAGAAAGCAAGGACCTTTTGCAGGTCATCTCCTTGCTGTCAAGAACTCTATGGCTGCTCTCACCCTGTTACTCTATTCAAAATAGGAAGGTAGTCATCACTCAGAACTGGGCAGGTGCCTATGCGACTGGTAGTTTGGGAACCCTTGCTTTTTTAATGTGTCAACATCATTATGAAATATAGGGCTGGTTAGTTCCATTCTCCAGATGGGACAAGGAGCCATGGCCACATCTCCATGAGGAATGCAGTGACATCCAAGGGCACAGACACAATTCCCCTCGCTGTTTGCCCCTTAACACAATCAACAGTGTTGCCTAGGAATATAGCCTGCAGAGTTCCCCTGCCAAAATCCTTTCTTGACCCTGCCTTCATAGGATGTCTGTATCAGCCTAAATTCTTCTGCCACCTTTTCAAAATAAAACTAGCCAGGCTTCTCCTCTGACTCACGACTGTCTCGGCCACAACAGCCAACAGCTTGCATACTGTAGTCTCCCAACCAGAGAGAGCCACTACTGTATCATGATCTGCACTACTAAGACAAACTAGCTCACTAATATCCACACGCACTCAAGACTCATGTCTTCCTCCTCCACATCTCCCAACTAGCCTGTGCTACTAGAAGGATGACAGAGGGCTACCAGATCATCATCAGAGAATGGGGAAGTTCAAGGGTAGCTAACTCTGATGCCATGCAAAGATGGAGGGGTAGGGGATGCTGGATAAAGAACAGATGGCTCTCCCGTCTAGGATGCAAGAACAGGAAGACACCACCAGTTGTGACTCAGGCCATTTCCGCACTACACTCTTATAGCGTGATTATTCCACTTTCAACATCCTATGGAATCCTGGGGCTTGCAGTTTAGGTAGGGACCGAATGGCCCCTCCCTGAACTGCAAACCCCAGGATTCCATAGGATGTTGAAAGTGGAATAATTGCGCTATAAGAGTGTAGTGCGGAAATGGCCTCATTTGAAGCACATGGTCATGACCCTCTGCCATAATCACATGGGTCATGTCACATGGAAACAGCTGGGGGAAATTACACACAGTCTAGGAACACAAGACGGGAAAGTAACAGTGGTTCATAATAAAGGCTATGATTTGACTTAAGGATGTGATGCTAGAAAGACCCACTGACTAACCAGAGTGTAGGCTTGTTGCTGCAAAGTTGATACAAGTCCATGGAGAGATTGAGTCAGACAGAGCTGCCGCTTTCTGGACACACTAGTGAAAGCTGAAACTGGAAAAAAAAAACCATCCCCACCTTGAGTTGCACCATGCAATTATTTTGAGTGTCATCCTGAGATACTCTGGTGTACATAGTTGAGTTGGTAGCAGAGTGTTCACGTGTTCAGGAGAGTAGTAGGCTATGCTATATGCACTATTCCCCTTCAAGGCAAAGTGGAAAGAGATAACGCTCTTCAGAAGAAATTGTATATTTAAGATAGACAGATGATCTTCACAAGCCAAAGAGAAGATTCTGAGTGCACACCACATCTGGTATAGCTTACCTAGCACTTGCATTTCTGCCTCAAGGTAGCCTATTGAGGCATTTGACCACCAGGAAAAAAACATATATATCTGTATCTTTGTGACTCTCATCAGGTAAGTCCAATCTACACTAAGCTGAGGTTTTCTGGTGAATTTACCCCCTGAGCTCACACAGATGTGGCACACAGAATAAAGAAGAATGGATACAGAGCTGAAATGTGGGCTATTCAGTGCTTACTAACAGCTGGGCTTTAGTGAAGTCAATTCAGAAGTTAGAGGAAAAGTAGAGTATTGTGTCTTCCCCAGCGAAATAAACGTGACATATTCCAGCATTCCCCATCATCATTGCCATCACTCCCGTCCACAGCACCCAAGATGACTGAATAGGAAAGAAGCAGTCACTTCACACAAACAATAGTTGAGAGGACCCATTTCCAGCTTTCTATGAGCTATGGAATGGAAAGGCTACAGCTCCTACCGTTGCAGGGTGAAGTTCAAATGGGGAACAAGATGTATGTATGGGGGGGGGGGTTGGCAGGTGGGCAGGTGTCTACAGTGTTACTCAATCATCCTGTGCATCTGGAGTGGTGGGGGGTGGGGTGGAGAGCCAGCCTAAAAAATGACTTATTGAAGTTTCTGCTTTATAACAAACCAAGCCAAGGAGGAATGGGTGCAGTGAGTCAGTCTATTTATTGTTAACAACATTTGCTAGCTCCATCCTCCCTGCTTCCCCTTCTTTTCTGTGCGTCTGTCTGTCCCTAACCTGATGTTTTATTTGTCTTCTGTCCACTCTGGGATGTTGGCCTCTACTAAGGCAGCCCGGTATTGCTGCAAGACACCACGGATGCTCTTAATAAACCCCTTGGACAATGGGAAGAGGGGGAACCCAATGTCAGGGTAGCCACTCCTCTCAGGTAGAAAGCTCCTATAGCTCTTTCTCCTTTTCTTTGGTTTCACACTAGGCTGAGTGGCAGAGTCTTGAACAGCTTTACCCTCATCTGTTAGGTCTCTGGTGAAGTGTGCTGCTCTGGCCTGGCCCAGGCTCTCAGAGTCTGAATACTGATGGACATCACTGGTGGCCAGTGTTGACATTCCACACCCAGAGTCTTCCAGTTCTTCCTTGCCGTCGGAGAGCTGGCTAGCTGCTGCCGCTGCAGCAGCCCCTAACTCTTGCTCTCCCAATGGCCCCATACTGTCTACAGGGCTCTCCGCCAGAATGCCACATGACGGATGTACAAAAGAAGACTCTCCTAGGATGGCGTGATCATGACTCCTTTCCACCAGCTCATTTGTTTCCAGCCAAGACTCAATACGGTGGACCAGGCGCCAACCATTGCAGCGGAAATGCTCATAGATCTCCTGCTCAAAGACCTCGACTGGCTTACGCAGCAGCTGCATCATTGACTGCACCACCCGGATCAAAGCCATCTCATTGTAGCATCGGCTGTTCTCATAGCCCTCTTGCAAGCCCCGGTCACTGTCAAAACCAGCCTCATTGTAATAAGGTTCGTTGACAAGGATAAGTCCTGATGGTAAGAAAATGGAGGGGAGAAGGGGAGCAAGAAGAGGAAATGGGGGAGAATAACGCATTTAGAGCAGTGAAAGGGTACATATGTGTACATGGAAATATACATACATTTTGCTAAGGTCTACCTACGCTGAAGAAGAAGCAGGAAGCCAATTAAATCTACCAGAAAAATTAGGGCATTGTTTAGAATTCCAGGGAGAGGAGTACGGGGAAAAAAACTCAATTGTGGAAAGTCAGGTTTTATTTCTATTTTTTTTTTAAATAGACTTAAGAGCCGGTTGCTTTGAAGCCAACACAACCCACATATAGGACAACATCATCCTAATCTCCAGATATTATCCTCAGACTTTGGGACTGAGGCTTAATGAAGCCAAAGCTTCCAACCATGCAATTCCCCAGTGTGTCAGAGGCCAAATGCTTGGAAAATTCAGACATCCAGACCAACCCTCACCCAGTTGAACCTCTTGGAAATGTTTGGAAGAAAAAACTCTCAGGTGTTTTGGATGCCCCGTTGCTGCTGACAGGCAAACTGTTCTAACTGCAAGTCTCCATTCTCATTCTCTAAATGATGGTTGTAACTAATAATGGAACACTACACTCTTCTTCTCAGAATGAATTACAGTATACGTGAGGACAAATTATATCACAAGCATATGTAGAAATAGCCTTTGAGCACATGACAATCACTGCCTCCAGAAGCTTAAAGCCTACCCAGAAAGACAACTAGTCATGTAGACACTCCAGCCTGCCCCTTGAAATGACAGACTGGGGTGCCTCATCATGAATAATTGCTGCTCCCTGCATGTGCAGCCTGTACACCTGCAAAAAACAACAGTGGGGGAAAACAGTGTGGGCGAAAATAAGCACCATGTGGCTGGCTTTCAACAGCCAGCTCAAAGGCTACTTGCAAGTTTTTCTGTGGGTTGGTAGCTGCCTAGCTGCCTCCACGGCGGCTGTGGTTTTCCTTTCAGGACATGAAAGAAAGAGTAAAAGGATACTGGCGCCTGCACATACACCAGGCAAAGGGGACAAGTGGACAATTCTGTTAATCGAATAGGAGAACATGATTTTGCCTATTTGGATAATCTGAAGGCTTAGCTCTGGCCCCGCCCTTTCCCTTTTACTGAAATTTACCTTGGATTGAGATGAGCACCTGGAGAAGGCTGGATTTACTGGTCCACCTCTCTGTGCCCTGGAAGAGACAGATTAGCACAAACAGGTAAGCCTAATGTGTTTCTACAAGGCATAAAAGAGAATGAGTATACAGACAGGAATTAAGTTGTAAGTCTTCACAAACTAACCCACCATCTGTTTTTAGGGGTTTATGAGAAAGAAATGAATTCTTCTGGCATTTGGACTTGTGTCATGCAAACTTCTTTCTTCCATTGGGATTGCAAAGTTAGGGCTTAAACGCCAGCTATACTGACTTGGTGCAAGACATATGGCTGATCAGTCTCTGGCATAATCTGGCACTGCAGGAGCTACGAATTGAGCCCACACCCAATCTGTATCACACTGTGATTGCCATGCTCTCTCCTCTAGCAGTTTGCAAAGAATCCTGAAGACAACTATATTGAAATGCTTGATAGGCATGCTAAAGGAAAAGACCCTCTAGCTTCGTCAATAACCTATATCCCCATCCTTGAAGTGTTCTTTGCATAATGACTTGTCATCATTGCCCTCCAGATGTTTGGACTTTTAATGCCAAGAAGCCCCAGGCAGCATGGCCAGTGGTTAGGGAGTGAAATTCCAACACATCTGGAATGGATAAAGGTTGAGAACCACTAAGGCACGGTTCTCAACCATGCACTAAGGAACTGTATGTCTGTTGACATTGTGACTCTGGCAGTCAAAGCTGATGTTTATGTACTGTAAATCAGTTGAGAACACCCTGCCTATTGTTTACTCACCAGCAAGACCAAAGTCCCCCAGATATTGCTGCAAAACACTGTCCCTACTTGAACTACTCTTGTGTTCAAACAATGGATTCCTTGGGTCACGATCTAGCCTGGGAGATTTCCTGCCGTGTGTGGACTGATAACTGGTGTTCTCTGTAACAGTAAGCAGGAGCCATTCCTTACTTTGGGGGGTTAGCGAAGACATACTTCCTCCACTAATCCAAATACCTACAGTGACTTGTCATGCCTGTTGGATTGGACTGGGAGGGACAGTGATTAAAGCCATCTGCAGAGGTCTCCTTTTTGGGGGGTTGTTGTTCTATGCCCTTGATGTACTGCTACTAGAAAACAAGCTCCTACCTGTTTTCCATTTATTGGCATGAAGTGAAACACTAACAATAGCTCTTTCACTGTGTGTCTTTTAAACCAACCCAGCCATTCTTTGCAAAGCAAAGCCAGGGTGAGAGCTTGACCTCTGCACTACTTCTCCCTTCCTGGTGCTGATTCAAGACCCATTCCCACTGTAAACATGGGATCAGAGAACAGTGGGGGAAAACCCTACTGGGCTCCAACTTTATCCTTTTCCCATTGATTCCCTTCACAGTGGCTACCAGTGGGTTCAAAGACATCTGGTGGCAGCAGAGCAGGCAGTTCCACTCTTGGCCAAACATTAACTACCTTCCAAACAAGCTCCCAGGAACTATGCCTCCTCTGTGCCTCTGCCTCTGGCAAGGAAAGCACAGCAAAGACTTAAAGGCAATGTATTCTCTGTCCCAGGTACTGTTCAGATAGAGAGCAGTCAAGTTTGTTGCTCTTAAGGAGTACGGAACTGCTTCTACAGGGAGTGCTTTGCCCACTATGAGACACAGCAAACATTTTGTATACATTTGTTGTTGTGTGACTTCAAGTTGCTCCTGCCTTATGTGACCCTAAGGCAAACCTATCATGAGGTTTTCTTGGAAAGAGTTGATCAGAGAGGGTCTGCCTTTGCCCTTCTCTGAGGCTGAGAGAGTGTGACTTACCCAGGGTCACCAAGTGGGCTTCCATGGCTGAGTGGTGATTTGAACCCTGGTCTCCAGAGTCATAGTCCAACACTCAAACAACTACATTTATCTTACATTAAAGGCTCCATGTGATATGTGTATGGATTTCAGGCATTGTGGCAAGACCATCTGTGGCTGTGTTGCTCATAGTATGACTGAAGACTGGTGGCCATGGGCTAAATTATATCACTAGCCAAAAGATTCATGTCTCACAGGACATGGTTACATAAGCTATAGCGTACCTCCCACTGCTAAACAAATTAAGGCCCATCCTAATTTAGAACTGGATATAGTCACAGCAAGCAGACAAAACTGTTGTAAAAAAAAAAACCTCTTAAAACTCAGGCAGCCTATGGTGTAAGAAAAGGGGCTTCTCATTCCACTGATAGAGAAGTCTGGAAACCTGAGAATGATGGGACTTAGAACAGCATAGAATGTATAAAGAAATTCATTAACCAGGCCTCTGCAGGCTTCCCCCAATGCTCTTTGTTACTAGCCTGCTTTGTTACTGACTAGTGGTGAAGGCTGGAGCCTGGGAATTAAGATGCCACCCTTGAGAAGCAATGATTTGACCTGGGAGACATATAGGCATGGGGAATGGAATGCATATTACAGATAACAAAGGAGACAGTAGTGCCAGCCACCCAGAGTACGGAATGTAAGCAAGACCCACTCCTGACAGGAATGGTTTGCATTACTTGCCATTCTCCTGTGAGGTATAGCTAGTTATGGAGTTTGTTTCCGTGACAGTGACTGTTAGCACCACAAAGCTACAGAAAAGATACTTCTTCTAAGATCTCTGCCTGGACAGTGGGCATACTGCAATTTAGAGTAGTAACTCCAAACTGATGGCAGGCATGACACATTGGCCTTGAGCAAAGCCACATTATTTATTTTTTTTAATTAATGAACATCTCACATTTCTCCCGATATGGGACCCAGGGTAGCTCATGTAAGATTATTTATGAGTAAAAGGATGCACAGCAATATTGTCACAGTTTATACTGTGGAACTTAGATGTGCCAGAACAACAGAAATATGGAAAACAAACAAACAAACAAAGGCAGTATTACCTTGCCTATCCACGTCCCCAGAAGACTTACACAGACCTTTCCATTATCATACAAGTTGGGGTTCAGGCGCCCACTGCACTGGGAGAGGTAACGGAAGAGAGGTGGAACAGCCGGGTATATGTTGGGGAGCTGGATGTCAAATAAGAAGAGGCCATCTTCATATGGGGTGCGTGTGGGTCCTTTGACAAGTGCTGAAAAGAGGTCCTGTGAAGAGGTTTGAGGTAAGCCCATGGAACTTTTCATAAAGAGTGAAGTAATCCCATTACACTACATGGCCAACTTGCCAAAGAACACATCCCTTACCCAATTTGTTGTTGTTTGCCTTCAAGTTGTTTCCAACTTATGGCAATCCTAAAGTGAACTCATCATGCAGTTTTCTTGGCAAAATTTGTTAAGAGGGGGTTTGCATTTGCCTTTGTCTAAGGCTGAGAAAGTGTGACTTGACCAAGGTCACCCAGTTGATTTCCATGGGTGAGTAGGGATTCAAATCTTGGTCTCCACAATTGTAGTCCAACATTCAAACCACTATACCATGCTGGCTCTCACGCTCATTGAATTACTTATTCAGTTATCATACTTATGAAAATACCAAAGCAGGAACAGTGAACTCAGCTGCTAGGATTAGCTCCTGACAAGTCCCACAGCAGTGTTAATTTTACCATCTTATGGAACGAAACTACAACACGGCAAACATTTGCTGTTGCTGTAGCCAAGATATGTCAGAAACTCTGATGATACAATACATTTCCACTGTTAAGGAATGAGGAAGTTTGTTTTAATCAGCTCTGCAGGTCTGTAAGGAAATTTCCTGGACAGGATTGTATTGTTTCTCTGTTCTTTTTTTGAGGTATGGTTTTTACATTAATGTATAATGGATGAACATATGGTTTCCTTGTGAGAGATGAGGGAATGTGGGGGAATCAAGACCATGATTCACTTCTGCTACACAAGCTATGGAAGTCAAAAGCAGTGAAGTCACTAGGGAACTAGTGGCCACCACTCGCAGTGCAAGGAGAGAAATGAGAGTCTTTTTTATGTGTTTCAGCGAGACAGCACCGGAATTCGGATCTTAATCAATAAGTGAAATGATCACTTCCATTAAGAAATAAATTAGTGGCACAGAACAGAAATCATGGTCTTTTTTTCCCCAGGATCCTGGTCTTACTCTTGCTAGAATTAATTCTAAGATGGATGCTCATTCTCAGTGGACGGCAAAACCTAGGCAAGGCTTCATGGACTTACCATTCTGTCCTCAAAGGTTTTGACCATGATGCCATCTGGCAATGAGGTTGCTAACAGGGCCATTTCTTTCCTCACTGTGCTGAAAAATTTCTTCGCTTCAGGAGGTTGGAATTCCATTTTCTTAAAAACATGGCTATCTGATAGGGCAAGAAAACAGTAAGACAGCATATTAATGAACTTCCCACACCTTATACAGAAATGCAGTGAAACCTGATAATTCTGCTTTCCCCTTATATTGGTCAGAAGCTCCTCTAAACCTTAAAGACACTTGTGCATAAAGACAGAAAAGATGACTTTACAATATTTTTTCTCTCTACTTAGGAACCATGTCCCAGCTGGGAATCATTCCAAGATGCAAGTTCCTTAGAGAGGTATAAACTTACATGTCTCTGATCTTCATTTATGGAGTCAAAATACACCTAGTCAAGCCTGACCAGAATGAGGACATTTTCAGTATTGTCATTTTGAACTAAGTACAGTTCACCAGAGGATCTCTACTTTATGATACACTGGTGTAGGACACTGCTTCTCAGAGTATCTGATAGGGATGGGCCAACTGAATCCTCGAATCCTGGGGAAGGATTCAAGATTTGCGAATCTGAATCCCTGTGCCAAAACAGGCAAACCGAATCTTTCAAATCCACCAACCAAATAGTTTGTTGGAGACTGGGATGCCTGAAAACCTGGGAGACCAGACACACAAGGGGAGATGGCAAGTAAGTGAGGTTTTCCCCTGGAGTAATAATGGCCTTTGCTAACAATTTTAGAAATTACATCTGGGCTTGTATTCTAAGATATTTAAACTGAAAATTTCATATTTAAGTTCAGCACTTGACTGGAAGGTACAGGCTTGAGATTTCAAGGACAGCTGAAACATTCCTTTGCATAGCTCCTTTGCAAACCTCTTTCAGACACAATTTTGGGGTTTGGAGTTTTACAAGGTATCACAGCCTTCTCTGCCAAAGTGTGCTGGTGCATCAGCAAACTACAAACCTCAGGACGTCATAAGGAGCTATGCAAAAAATTCTATTTTTTACCTGAATCAGCTCTCTACTGTAGTAGTCTTGTTTACATAGGTAGGAAAATGTGGCATTAATTCACATTTTCCCGTCTGTGTAGAAACAGCCTTCATGTCATTTTCAATCTGGGGAGATCCTGAGGCAAAACTATGACAATTGTCCTGGCCAGATTTCTTCAGAGGGAGGTTTGCCTTTGCCTAGGCTTTTGTTAAGGCTGAGAGCGTGTGTCATGCCCAAGATTATCCTTCTTTCCCTTGCTTTTTGAACCCTTTTTAAAGAAAGGATTCGAAAGATTTGAGATTCGTGGATTCCCAGGGCCTTCCAGGGATTCGAATCCAGATTCGGAAAATTCTGGATTCGTCCCATCTCTAGTATCTGACATTGTCGACCAGCAACTATTGTTTTCCAATGTGCCAGCGACTGGCACTAAATTTATGCTCACTGGCTATAACTGTCTTTTTTTTGCCCCTGGAAACTTGCCAGGGACCAGGATTGGTCCAGGGACCAGTACTTTGTGCACAATGTCCCATGAATATGAAATTGAACACTCCTGAGAGGAAAAAGGCTCAACGATGGCAGCTGTTTCCTTAACAAATATGAAAACATTTTAACAATGATTTTAGGGTCTGGCATGTATGTATGTCAAAAAGATTAACAAGTGTAGGGCAACTCTGTAAAGGTCACTCATCTATCAAGGTTTGCCCAGGTTCTAATTTTCCCACTGTTAGGTGTGTTCTGTCTTGCTTCCACAGTAGACTTAAATCATTTTTCTGATTTGCTGGAAAATGATACAATTTTATGCAGACCTTTCAAGATACATACACATTTATGCACATTTTAAAAAACTGTGGTTTTTCAGACATAATAGTTTTTCAAGCAAATTTTCAATTAAATAAAATATTTCTGTGCTTTTTTCAATCTTTTTTGCATGAACCATTTAAAAAAACATTTTGTGCATACTTTGGAAAATGTAGGCTTTTTTTTTGCAAATGGCACTGAAAATTTTGAGAAAAATATGAGCTGTGGTTTGTACTTAGGTTCCAGAAACGCATATTTATTAAGTTCTATTGACAAAGTAAGAATATAGACATAGAATCATAGAAATGTAGAGTTGGAAGAGACCACACGGGCCATCCAGTCCAACCCCCTGCCATGCAGGAACACCCTCAAAGCACTCCCAACAGATGGCCATCCAGCCTCTGCTTAAAAACCTCCAAGGAAGGAGACTCTACTACACTCCGAGGCAGCATATTCCACTGCCGGACAGCCCTGACGGTCAGGAAGTTCTTCTTGAGGTTCAGGTGGAATCTCCTTTCCTGCAGCTTGAATCCATTGCTCCTTGTCCTGGTCTCCGGAGCAGCAGAAAACAAGCCCTCTCCCTCCTCTACATGGCATCCCTTCAAATATTTAAACATAGCTATCATATCCCCTCTTAACCTTCTCTTCTGCAGACTAAACATACCCAGACATATAGTTGTACACCAACCTTACATACAGGTTTATACATTCAGAGACAAAGTAGGACAACATAGCTCATTGTTAAGTACCACTTCCTTTAAAAAATGGATGAAGAGCTTGTGGCCCCTCAAGATTTTTGACTACAATTTCACCATACCTCACCATTCTAGCTTGGGACTGATGGGAACTGAAGTCCAGCACACCTGAGGGCAACAGATTCCTCACTCATGCTTTAAAACATAAACAAACAAATCTTTTGCTCTTGCACTCACCTGGGGCACACTCCAGTACAGAGAAAACTTCCCCCTTGGCACTGGTAAAGGTAACTCCAGGTTTGCCTCCACTCTGCTGGCAAAGCACTGGTGTCTCACTGGGCCATTCTGACACCACTGGGGTCTGTGTCTGCACCTCTCTTTCCTCCTTCTTCTCTGCTTCTGCCATAGCCTCCATCTTTTCCTCTTCTGCAATAGCTACATTGTCCAGAGTCTTCTTTAGATTTTCTTGCAGCTTTTTAATATCATCCAGGAACTTCTTCTCCCGGGTGGGCTTTTCTGGTTCAACTGTTGGAGAAGTGGGATATCCCGTCAGAAGTTGCTCAACTGTCATATTCTTGAGGCTCTCCAAGATCTTGATGGCCTCCTTCAACTCTCGGAAGCTCTTTGGGGTACCTTCTTTGCTGGACTTATCTGTTGCTAGATCAGCCACTGCCATCGCAACAGCTCCTTGTACTTGTTCTTCCACCTTTTTCACCTCTTCTGCAGGGGGTTCCTCAGGCTCAACTTCCTCAATCTTTGAGTGGTCATCTTCCATTAGGCCATTGTCTGTCTCCCAGCTATCACTCTCATCCTCCCATTCATCTGAGGAGGCTCCACTAGTGCTACCATCAATGGAATCAAGGTCTGTCTCTTCATCTATCTCAGATTCTATGTTGTACAAATGCTAGAAGTCAGAGAAACGGGGTTGGGGGGCAGGGAGAAAACAAGGGCCCAAAGTTAGGAAGTGGTCTAATGATATGTTTTCACTTCACTTAATGTCACAAGGTGGTTTAGTACGATTTATAAGGGGATCACAGCTACTTTCACTCACAGGATGCCTTGGAGGCAGAGCTTCCACAGGGCTGACATTCAGATGGATCCTACTTGCCTTGACTGCTGTCTTATGCAATGCCTGTGTCTGAGATTCTGAATCAGCACTTTACCTTCAGAAACTAGGGCATCCTGGGTTAACTGGAACAGTTTATGAAAAGGCTAAGGGAGAGCTTAGAGAGCAGGATGCTGAACTCCTCTAGCAAGTCATCTTATTTATTTCATATTGCATTTATCACATTTTCCCTTGCCATTTTCGGAGCCATACCAGTCACAATTTATTTACTGCATCTACACACATATTACAGGTTGGTGCACCAGTGTACCGAGACAGCTTTTCTTTGTGGAAAGATTCTTCCTGTGATGTGATCACATGCGACAGGAGTGGGAAAGAAGACAGCAGAGTGCTTTGTATCCCACTGCTATAGTTCAGGCACTGTACTATTCTACTGCAATTAAAGGAGAACTGCTCTGTTTAGGAAATGAAAGCCTTGAATGCCAAGCATTTTATGCACATGAACAGACCTCTGAAGCAAAAGCAAGCTTCTGTAAGTCCTGGCTCCAGGAAAGGAACTGCAGCTATCTCAAAACAAGGAGGCAAAGCCTGGCATAAAAATCTTTTGATATTTTAGTTTTCTCTAAATATGATTTGGGGCAAAATTTGCTCCAAATCATTCCCTAGTGGATTTTTTTTTCAAACTACGAAAGTCAGATTGGTGTATTAGATAAATTCTGATCAGCACAGCCATTCTTTATATGCAGAGTAACATTTACTGGGGGATGAAAGCAGGCCATAAGGGCACTGTAGTTTCTCAAACTACGGAAGTCTATGTCTGCTTGGCTATTTCTCAATTATTCCATCTCATCTACTTCTACTTCTTCCTTATTTCTAAGAAGGCTGCTGTTTTCCAAGCATCTATATGCATGGAGACATTATAGGATACTACCTACTACTTTTAACCAGCAATTACTGGAATCCAAGGCTTCTTCTGTATCAGGGAGAAGACCAGTGATAGAAAGCTTCTGACAAAGACAGCTTATTCCTGCTCCAGTACACTTGTAGTTGTGTAAACTACAAGGAAGTATGAGGGGGCATACTGAGGCCAATTCATTGATAATTTAGCAGGATTCTGTCATTGCTTGAATCTATGTATGTTTTTAAAAATGCCACGCAGAATACACATTGTCAACACATTCCAAACCCACTGTAATAAGTTTTCCAATAGCCATCACTGAAGGTCCAAGAAGCACACTGTCTTGTTTATACACAGGCCTTACCACTGAAACAAAGAAGTCTTTTCCAGCATTCTGGAAAAAGTGTGCACAGTAGGACCCCCGTATCTGTGGATTCAGTATCTGCTGATTCAGTTATCCGTAGTTGGCTTCACACAGCTGCCACTAGAAGCAATGAGCATGGGATCGCACTCATCGCCACCTCCTGCCCCTCACCCTGTGCCCAATTGTGGTGGCAGCGGGCAGTAGAGAAGTGATGAGCACAGGATTGTGCTCATTGCCGCCTCCTGCCCCTCACCCTGGGCCTGACTGCAGCAGTGGTGGGCGGGAGAGAAGCAATGAACTCAGGATCGTGCTCATCACCACCTCCTGCCCCTTGCCCTGGGCCCGATCGTGGCAGCGGCCGGCGAGAAAACAGCAGGGATCATGGGATCGTGCTCCTCGCTGTTTTCTCACCTCCTGCTTCCAGTCCTGGGCAGATCGCAGTGGTGGCTGGCAAGAAAACAGCGGGGATCACAGGATCCCGCGCTCCCCACTGTCTTCCCGCTGGCTGCCGCCGCAGCTGAACCAGGGTGGGTGGTGGTACAGGGTGACAGGTACTATCCGCAGATTTCATTATTCGCAGGGGTCCCCGGAACCAATCTCCTGCAGATACGGGGGTTCTACTGTATGAAGAGATGCCCAAGCAGGCAAAGAATGTAATAATGTTAAAAGGGAGAACTCTCTATCAGAGTGGACAGAAGTTAGACTGGGATCTATTGGTAGATTTCTGGCTGATCTGCAGCAGATCAACAAGATTATCTGGCTCTCACTTGTCTAAGAAAAGAACAATGAAAAAGTGTCCACCCACCCACTAAATTAGGCTACAGAGGAAAATGCTTGTGCAAATAACCGGCACAGATTCATCTGAGAAACGATCTTTGTTTTAGATTCTGGCAGTAATCACAAATTCCTGGGTTGCTGCTTAGTGTATGACTACCTGAATGAGTTCCCATGCCACACCTAGTTGGGTAGGCTTCAATATGTCAGTCAAAAGGAAAACAGATCCTGCAAGTCTTAATTCTACCCGCTCCTGCTGATAATGGATAATGGAAAGGGGTTATGAGCGTAACTGGCCCTGAATACTGCTGTATGTGCATTTGAAAGGAGCCTACCATCACTGAAAACAGCAAGACGGTTGCAAGCTAAACTGCAGACTAGGCAGTAGAACTCCATGTGGGTCTGAGAAACTGCTTAGAGCTACAGCACTATCTTTTTTTTCCTTAAAAACAGTGAAAGAAAACAAACTTTGACAAATTTAAGTCAAGTCTACATCCACAAGAGTAGGAAGACCTGCATAATCACAGCTGTGATAAAAAAGCAGGGAAAAAATGCTTAAGCAACCCAGTCTAAGACAAACAAATTTACTTGCTATAAAACAGGGATGAGAATCATACTGCTCTCCAAATATTGTTGGAGTGCAACTCCTAGCAGCCCCAGCCAGCACAGCAAATGGTGAAGAATTATGAGAGTTGCAGTCCAACAACTTTTGGAGGGTCAAAGTTGCCGACTCTTGCCTGGCCAACACCACACATACTCTTCCTCAACTAGCTGGCACAGCATATACAGAGACTTACACCAACTGAGGGAACTTACCTGTGGCAAAACAATTGTCCTGGAGTTATCAGCCCACACAACTTCCACTTTGCTGCTGAAATCCACACGAGCCACCTGTCCCACAGAGGGCTGTGGAGATAAAAAACAACAAGCATTTAGGGCCATCACATTCTTATGTTCTAGATTACCAGCTGTGACTGCTTCTTCCAGGAGAGCAAAGCTTATCAGGAAAATAAGAAAAGCTAATAAAGGAATGAGCCAAAAGTAGTAATAACAATTCCTCCTCCTGCTGAAATCCTAGACAGATGTCATGCACAGGATATTTTGTGAGGAATTCACTGCAAAGACAGTGAACCATACACTAAAGATTCCATTCTAATGTCACAGCCACTGTGAAAAATCAATGTGAAAAATCAGAAGTATTTGAACAGGCTGACATCTAGCGGGGGCTTTGAGAACAGAGTTTGGACCTCTAAAGGTGAATCTGTTCACATCTTATGTCAACCCTCAGGTGAATCTATCATGGAGTCTTCTGAGGCTGAGAGTGTGTGATGAGCCTGAGATCACCCAATGAGTTTCCATGGCTGAGTGGGGAACTGAACCCTTGATCTCCACGATCGTAGTCCAACGCTCAAATCATTATAACATTTGCAAGGTCCAAAATACTTAGACAGAGCCAGAATTTTTCAAAATAACTATAAAGAGGCATGAAGCTTTTTAAGGCCATTAGTTTATGGAAATACATGCAAGACTCTACAGCTCCCCATAGCCTCCAATGCCTTCAGGGTTATGTTCTGATTTGTGACTGGTCCTGTTGTAAGTACAGAAGTCTGTTTTCTTGATGAGTGCAAAGAGAAGAGAGATTCCCTTGTATAAAATATGCACGTCCATTAAGACTGCTATTAGAAGCAAGCCTTATACTTCCCAGTCCAAAGACAAAGTCAGGAACTATAATGGTACTCGGAACACATACTTCTCCTTCCCCTGTCAGGGTTCCTACATCAACAGGCACCACTGGAACACCTATATGACTCACCTCATTCTCACCAATTGAAGCACCATCCTCTGCATTGCCAATACGGATCACAAAATCAGTAGTGCGGAAGCGGAAATCTGGGTGATCAGCAATATCGTACACGCTCACATCCTCCTCCTCCCCAATCAGCTGGCAAAGGACACACAGAGAGATTAAAACCAACCCATAGTCTCATGTCAATTTCCAAAACTATAAATACTTCCAACTCATAAGAAGTCCAGCATCCTGTGACTCAAGACCACTCCCCTATAAAAAAAGAAAGAAAATGTCATGGCACTTTGTATATAGCTTGCTACTGGGACACACTTGTGGGTATACAGTCACACATGTACCTGCTGTTCCAAACAGCCCTTTGGAGAAGTGATTCGAAAAGCAGGAAGGCACTCGCAGGGTGGAGACTGCTGTAGGAGTGCTTTCAAATAACTGAAGTCTCTCCTCATGGCACAGCAAGCAGTGCTTGCATATTTTTTATCTGTATGTTGCAAGCTAAGGACAGGGCAGTTCACAGCGACCGAGACGTGTGCTCCAGTCTAAGGAGCTTAAAACAGAAACACAGAGACAAGAGGAGCAAAGTATCAGCCTACTCTTGTCACTGACATGCTACTTTTCCAAATGAAGTGGTCATTCACATAAGTAACATCTGTATGTGTTTCACAGTGGTAGAGTTCAGTGAAGTGACTGGTTTTCAGAGGAGCCAACACATTTGTATCAAGCTCCAAGCTTCGGTACTGCATGTACTCAGAGTTCCATTCACACCCAGCCCAATTACATGAGAAGTTGAGAATTATTTTAATATTTTGATAGTTCGCAAACCAATTGAAGTTCACAAGAATGTGCCTACAGCAGCAGGCTACAACCAAAACACAAGTTAAGCATAAGCAGAAATGCAATCCCCAAAACCCCAATCTAATATTTAACATAAAACAGGATCTAGTAAGACAAAGTCAAGAGGATCAGAAAGTTAAATAACACACCATGCCTTGATAACAGTATGGGAAGTTCATTAGTTCTTGCAGCTAAAGATCTTGATTAGACAGAGAAAAGTGCTAAATTTCTTATTAGGAAAGTGTCTGAAAATAAAAACAGCTAGCACAATATTTCCAGTATGTGCATTTCCAGAACTCCAGTATGGCTTAAAAAGCAAAATAAAACACAGCAAGAATTCCCACAACAAGATGAAAAAGCAGAAGGCAGCTGCACCCATTTACTTTCAACGCATCCAGCTGAATCCACAGTCTGATTAACCCATCAAGACATAAACCACCTAGAGAAGGAAGACCTTGCACCTTTCCTAGAAGCACTAGGAGATGCAACAGCATCCTAGAGGATAGGGGAACAGTAGACAAGATGACTGGGACTTAGTTCCTTACCTCGACATCATCTCCAGTGGGTTTCAGCTTAAACCATTTCACGACACAGGTGCGGCCAATGTGGTCACCTGATTGTACGACTCCATACATACCAGGATCCTGAGAACTCTGGGCTATTTGGGAGTGAAGAAAGATACTCTAGTAAGAATAAGCAGAAGAGAACTGTAGAGTCAGCTGTGCACCAATTTGTCTAGTAATACTTGATTTGGCCTGGCATTTCCACTCATGCCTAATTTAGGTCTTCCTTGGGTTCCTATGCTCTATCTAAGAGAGACTGGAGTCAGGCAGCTATGCCATCCTGCAATGAGGTATCAAACATCAGACATATACCCAACCCCATGCACATTCAACCATTTTTAAAAAAAAGACTTTCAATGGAATCTGTGGCCAGTTAGTCACTGAGGTCAGCTGGCTAGCTGCAAGACTAAGGCAGTACCTTGCAACATACAAGGTATTTGCTACTCAGTCTGCTAGTGCTTGTAACTGGATCTGCTCTTCAGTGATGCATAATTCACTTTTCTCTGTTGACACAAAAAACGGTCTGTACAACTTACATGGCCTTGGCAGCCAGACAAAATTGTTCCTCATCAGGACTATGACCCTTGGATGAGTGGGTGGGGGAGTGTTCTGACACCATGTTAACCTTAAGACTGAGCGAACTGTGCAAAAAATAATCCCCACTCTCCACAAGAACTGTACGAGGCACTGGAAGTTCAATCCAACTGTGTGCTAAGACTCAGACAGTAAGAAAGCAGCAAAGGGCCCCACAGCTTTCTAAGCATCTTTGAATCTGGAGGGCAGCATTCAGAAGAGTGTTTCTGTCCCTACTGCTTCTGAAGTCAGAGCACCAACAGGGAGAGCCCTCTCAGTTTTCCAAGCTTGGAAGAAGGGTGGGGTCCTTCCCAAATACTGCTCTTGCCTGTGAGGAGCACATCTGTTAAGCACATTTTGGCCACATAACAAAACTAACATAAAGTTTTGAGCCACAGTAATCTTCTTAGCCAGTTGATATGAGTAGTGTTACGAACAGAAGCAGTGTTGAAGTGTTAAATGGCAGCCACCCAAACTCTGTCGCTAGCAGTTTAAGGAAGCAACAATAAGTAAAAGAGTATTCTACCAGAACTTGGATAGAAAAACTTTTAATTAGAAGCAAGCAGTGTGTTCAAATCTTCACTCATTTCCTTATCTGCAGTCCACATATTAAAAGAACATTTGGGACAGAGATTTAGGGACCACTGAAGAACAGCCTGTTATACAGGGAGCAAAACCATCTGTCAAATATAACATGGTAACAATGTAGAGAAGGGACATTTTTAGACATTTTAAAAAGCCAGAAAAAGTGGTCAAGCTTAAGAGTTAGCCAGACACCTACCATCACCATCGAAATACAAGAGTATGATTACTCTTACAATTACAAGGGCTACTGTAACATAGAAGATATGGAGTTTAACATTCTTAAGAAAAAACTAGCCTGATCTAATCTATCAGTGGAAATTTCTAGTTCAGCTTCTGCTGCTGTTATGCCAAATGTTACTGACAGTCTCAAGTTCCAAACTCAATGCAAAGTGCTAATAAACTGCAGGACTCCAGAGAGAGAACATTTTACTAATTACCTCTTTTATCTACCACAAAATCACCAGGGCAAAACTCATTGTTGTCCAAGTGATGGACAGGAAACAGTTCGTTGGAGCGAATGTTTTTCTCCACTGTGCCATCCTGCCACATTACGTCAGCTGACGTCATCGTGGTCACCACTTCTACAGCAACCCTGTGACCCAAAAAAAAAATAAAAGGCAGCATGTTACTGGAGAAGCCTCCCAAAGGAAACAAAGCAGGCCAAAATTAGGCCTCCTTGCCCATTTGCGTACAACATTAAGACATGTGCCCCTAATACTGTGACCTAAAGCAAAACAGAGCTCCTGAAAGAAAAATCTCACTGCTGAAAAAGCAGATCAATAGAATCTAATACTTGAGACCGAATAAGGGTCCCTAGAGTGCCATTGACACAGATTAAGCTACAACAGAGCACAAAGTTCACATTTGTGCTAGAAAAGTCCCAGCATAATTTTCGAGAAATGATTTTCTCTGTAATATATTGGTGAAGCTACAAGATATTTGTGAGGATTGTTATCTGAGGTCAATGTAGGTGAAGATTTAAGTGACAACACTGTATGTCTAGTCAGCTAGATAAGGTTTAATAAGCTTTAATAGCCAGAATACTGATGCAGGAAACAAGGTTAGTGGTTTATGGAAAATGTTTATAAATATACGCCACAACATATGTACTTTTCCATCACAATGACTGGAAATACAGAAATTCAAACTCCTACTTCACAGGAAATTAGGTTATTACATATACTTTGCTCACAATTTAGGAACTTAAAAAAAAAGAGGCAGCTTACAAGAATTCCCCATATCTTTACAGTTTTTATTCAGATTTTACCTCATCATAACCGTTCTGATACCACAAGCATCTATAACACACCAAACCAAGCCACTTCACTTCTTAGTTTCAAAAATGTTTCTTGTTTCTATTCTTAGAAAATTCTCTGCCACTGCTCTGTCTAACCAGAGAAGAACAAGAGTTCACAACGTTTCAGAATGTGATTAGGTCAACTCCTCCAAAAAGGGTTAGCATCCCTCCACAATGATATATACAAACTTTTGTACCTTTTATATTTGAAGAATAAGAACATGTACTTGCAACTGGCACAAAAGCAAGGAAACGAAAATCTGGAAGTGACTAAGAGATACCAGGTGGTCATCACTTTCCCTACTGCCTGTGTTTGCTTTGTTATTTACCTATTTCTGACCCCACCACTTTATATTGCTGGACTGACTTGTAGATTTAAATGGTAAGGCATGCTTATCCACTTTATTTTTTAATGGCAGTAAAAGAGGTTGAATAGATCTCTCTCTAGAATTACAAAGCTAAGACAGCCATAGGACAAAACACACTAAAGGACAGCATGTATAAAATAATTCTTAAACGGTGAGACCCAAACTCAGTACAGCCTAAGTGCTACAGCAAATATTGTTCATAACATGTTGCATGATGGCATTTCTCATTTTAGAATGGGCTTGTTCTTCACTTATTGCCTGGATCATCACAGGCAACCAGGAGTTGTGAATAGATGGTAGCATAATCCCCAATTTGTAGTGTACTCAATTAGCAGAGGAGTACAAAACCCGCAAGTTCCATGACACTCTTGATTTTCTCCTTGAAGCCTAGCTTATCTTCTGGCCTACAGCTTCACAATTCAGACTGGAGCTGGGGAGAAGGAGCTCTTCCACTGCTAAGTAGGGAAACTCACTTCTATATCCAGTCAGTGATCAGGGGTAACGGCTATTTAAAGTCATTTCCACATTAAATTCCTTGCACTTCAAAGACAGCAGTTAAATGTTAAATATCCTGCTCCTTAAACTGGTTGAGCTATGTATTGAATGCTAAAAGACTGTTGCACTGGAACTGAGCAGGTATGTGCAGAACTGAGCTGTGCTTTGTCTACTTGGCAGGAAAATGTCCAAACTGGTAAATTGGGATGTACTGGCAAACTGCAGCGCCCTGGCCAGGACCAGAAAAGCTTGTATCTCTGCTTTGGCATGAATCCAGCACCGAACAAAAATCAACTGGAGACCATTCAGTGCCAGCGGAACTTTGCCGTTAAGCCAGAACTCTCCCACAAGAAGCCAGCTTGGCTTTGCAAAGAGGTCTATTATTTGAGTAGCTACATTAATGTATTTAGGTTTTATTAGTACAAAAAGGATACAGAGCCTGGAGATTATCTTTGAAAGGAGCTGTTTCTCCCAGCTTGCCTTATTTGTGCCCCTGAGCCTGATGGAAGGTGTAAAGTGAACTCTAATTAGCTATTTGAATTTGCAGAAGAAAGTGCAGCTATCATAAAAAGTAATAGCCTACAAAATATTTTTGTATGGAGTTTGAAGGCTATGCAAGACCCAGTAAGAAGCACCATTATTTCACATGTTATTATGTTGAGCCTCTAGCATTAAAGCATGGTTAAAGCATGGTTGAATAAAGCATGGTTGAAATTAAAGCCAAGTACGGCTGAAAATTAAGGTGAAGAGAGAAGAGGAAATAAAAGATAACAGGTATTGAACTACAGATTCTTAAACACCTCACAAAGTGTCATTTGGTGCAAAAAAAATTGCCTTAAGCGGTTTTAGAACCAGTAAATACTTGGAATAAAAACTTTTGTACCTTTGAATCTTTCCCAGGACAGCTCAACTTGTTCTACTATGTTCCTCTGAAACTGTACATCAAACTAAATAATTTAATGCTCTCCACTGAGTCTGAGATTAGTGAACTTTCTCTTAGTTAAAAAAAATCTGTTTTTTAAATTTACATATGCATCGGTGTTTTGTGTTTCTCTTCAAGAATAATGCAGAGAGACACATTACAGATGCTACCAAATTAAAAGCCACATAAATGAAATTGCATGCATTTCTACACTAGAGGCATCTTACATCTGAGCATGAAAATTCCAAATGGACAGGGTTTCAGGGCCTGTGAAGGCCAGAGAATGTGAACTCTAACCTTACCTGTCACCTGGTTTAAACTCCCGGCTAACCTTGGTTTTCTTTTTTTTATGTTTCCTCTTAAGGTTTTTGATAGAGAGTGGGATACTCTTCTTGCGCCCTGTGCCACTGCCACTTTGAGAAGAGGCTGTAGAGCTGGCAGAGGAGGTTACAGAGCTGGTATCATCAGTGTCATCCGCTGCTTCGTCATCTGCATCTTGTTCTGCTGACTGAAGCTTGTAGTCCAAGGCACCATCATCCCTTTTCAGTATAAAGGGTGGTTGCGAGGGCAGCCCAGCTGCTTCACATGGCACCCCCTTTCCCATTTCATCAAGCCGCTCTTCTTTTACCTCCTGTACACTTGCACTATCACTGCTAGAAACCTCTAGTTCACTTTTTGAGCTGGCTTTAAGGTCTTCAGCTTGTTGGTCACCAGCTGCTGCAGAGTCTCCTTCAGGGAGGTCAGGGGTACTGTGAGAATCCGGGGAACATGACATGATTTTCACTATTTGCTTCTTCAATAATCTCCTTACCTAAAGGAGAGAAATATTGCTCAATAAGTGCAACCTAAGACAACTGCACACATTTGAAAGAGAGTTTAATCAGCCAGGGCACGCTATGGTATTGGATTTAACATTTCATTCAAGGAAGGACTTTGCATACAGACTATAGTGGTAGCCTAATGACTCAGTAATAAACTATTCTTGGGATTCTAATATTTTCCCTTTACAATTTTGGCCAGCGTAATAAAGTCCAGCACTCTGGAGCTCTGACGGGCAGGTTCTGTTTGCTTGCTTAAGAGTTTAAAATTGTTGCCCTGTCTAAAAGTAAAAAAGAAACAGTGCTTTCAGGCCAGACTGGCTTGGTAATTACCTAAAGCACATGCTGCGGCTTGCTTGAGGACTCTAGGTTTGTTTGACTAATTCCTCGCTGACATAACTGGTTTGCTATATCTTTATAACCCTCTCTCCTGTATTTCTAACTTCACCTTCTGCAGCTACAGCACCAATGCATTTCTGTACGTCCTTCTTAGCATCCTCTCTAACCCAGGGGTGAGTAAAGTGCAGCCTGCAAGTTGCATACAGCCTGCCAGATCCCAGGACTTGATTCTACATAAAAGTTTATTCCAGGCCTAAAACAGGTTGAGGAGAGGAGGAGGAGGAGAAAACTTTCAAATGACAACCTGCCCTACCAACACATCTCTGGGGACTACTATTTGCATTTTTGGAAAGGGGGGATGTCATACAGGTACAGCCTGGCAAACTCTAGAGAAGGATGAAAAATAAACCCCAGACTCTGAGAAGCTGTCCATCATTGCTACAGCCCAGGACTTATGGAAGGAAAAGAGACACTGGAAAGCCATCTCTTCATAAGTTTTACAACTCAATTGTTGTTGTTTTGTGTCTTCAAGTCATTTCTGACTTATGGTGAACCTAAGGTGACCCTATCACACAATTTTCTTGACAAGATCTGTTCAGATATAGACTTGCTGCTGTCGTCGCTGCTGGTTAAGTACCTCCACTTGAGTGAAGGACAAACTGTTTGGAGAGTTTCAGGAAGAGGGTGAAGGGAGATGCTCAATCCCTGTGTTTAAGGGTACAGATGCATCTTTGAGAAGCAGGGATGGTAGCAAGCTGGGACTGATTTTCCTGAGCAGCTTTCCAGCTCAAGTTGCTGTGGTGGGGCAGGTGGAAAGGTAGTGGGGTGTGTTTTCGGGGAGAGGGAGAAAAACAAAAGACATGGAAGCAGGTGATGATGATCCTCTTTGCTTAATTATGCTGCAAAAAATGGTCTCTCAGTGGAATGATTTCCTATTTGGAAACCCAAGCTGAGGCAGTGGCCAAAACATGGTCACCAATTCCATGAGAAGAGAAAGAGTGGAAGACAAGAACCTCCTTCCTCTCATTATGCTGCAAAAATGGGGCCTCACTGGGCTGATTTCCTGTCTGGAAACCCAAAACCCCAAAGTGGCCAAAGCTTGTCACCAATTCCATCTGATGAGAACGTCACATTCCCCCTTAAGATTCAGAACCAATTCAAGACTCCATAATCTCAAGGTTTTTTCTAAAAATGGGGTTACCAATTACGACTATGAGGAATCATCAGGAGATGACTTGTATAAGGATCCGCTTCCTGCCGTGACTTTGCAGCTAAGAGAACACTTGCATCAGTTTTTCAGCTTCTGGACTGATTGCTAGACAACACAGGTAGTATTTTAATCAACAAAACCCTGAATACTTTGGGTTACACATAGTATATCTTAAAATAACATTTCAAAATGATATTTGAGATCTGCCTTTGACAGGCTTCATTACAGAATCACTCAAGCATTTTGATATTGTCAACTACTCTGATTTCTGCACTGGAATAATTTCAAAACCTTCTGTATATAAACAGTTCTGACAATGAAGTTTTAAAGTTTTATTTTCCATTCTAAAGCAGAATAAAGCAAGTGAGACATTCTAATGACCATCACATGATTCACGCTAATATTTTAGCAAGGTTTAATACAATGTTTGGAAAGTTTAGGTTGTGTGTAGTAAGCTATCATTGAGGAAGTTACAGACTTTTTTTTTACACTTGAACCATCTGCATTCTTCTAACATAACTTCACATACAGAAAGGACAGCAAATGGTTTTGTGGATTCCTGCTTTTAACAAAGATATGAGGCAATGTTCAGTTGCCAAAAGAAACAGAACAGCCCTATGAATTGAGACAGACATGTCAAGTCTTAGAATCTGGATTATATTGCTTTGCCATTCCACTTCTTACTTATTTAATGTTTATCTCAGCTTCTTCTCCAAGGGAATCAGGAGGATGCAGATACAGTTTTCACTGGCTCTGATCAAACACTCATGAGAGCCTCAAAACTCTTTTCCTGTGGAAGAGTAAGCACATCCTCCATTTCCCTATGCGTTATGTTAGGAGCATGGAGGGCAGGGGACACTCAACTGCCCTTCTGTTGCAAAAGCAAAGTCTTTGGCCCAAATAATTGGATTTAAAATTTAATTTTGAGTTGTTCTACTATGACAAACTTGATAGATACACTAAATCAGCAACATGGCTATATTGTAATTTGAAAAGAAACTGGCTGAATGGCACTCAGAGCTGAGGGGTGAGTAGGTGTGATGTGACTGTACAGACACATCTATGTTCTGTAAGTCTTTCATGAAGTTGGCATTAGTGTGTCATTCTTTTGCATTTATGAGGAGATATTCTCACAACTTTTTACAACAGGGCTGCTTTGTACATTACAAGTTACTGACGCAGGAAGCACTCCTCACAAACAATATCTAAGCCTGACCTTTGCATGGTCAAGCAGACCCAGTCCAACAAGAACTGAAAAAAAGTGAAGCTGACAGAACACAGCACTTGAGGCAATGATGTGAGTGAAAGTAGAAGTAGCCGAACACCACTGAACTAGAAGAGCCCTTAAGTGAGACATCAGTGTGGAAGAAGATAACTATGTAGAATATTTAGGAATCAGGACCTAGTGTCTACAAAAGGTAAACAAATGGAGGAGTAGCATTCAGGACTTCCTGGAGCAGGATGTCCATCTGGGACAGTTATTCTGTTTTATTCCTTTCACTCATACAGTTCCTTAAACACTATAATTATTGATGGTTTTGGTTTAAGCCTATTTCTTATATATACTTATCAACATTTAACCAAAATTATATCCCTCAAAGTGGCAGCCGCAAGCCTCAAAGCAGTTCAGAAAGTCTGGCTTGACTTGCTTGTAAGAGCGAGGACAGTTACTAACTTTCTTGGATGTTTCTCTACTGCGAACAGAATAACCAGAATAAGCATAATCTAAAGTGTTATGTCTTATGCCAATAAGAGAAGAACACAAAAATACAACTAGCAGTGATCTATATTATAAAATATTTATTTTTTATGCAGTACAAATCCACATGCTTGATCACAAACTCACCAAATTTGATGTATTATTTAATGGGAATAAAATAAAAACTGTAATAAAGTTTTTGACCCAAACTGTCAACTAATTTGTATACCTTCTGAATACATACTTTGGATGTCTGTATTTTGCATACTCTAGAATGCACATTTATGAACTGATTTTGATCAGACTTAACATTTACAATTAGGTTGACATCACAAAATTCATAAATGAAATTATTGACATTAACTCAAGCAACACCAGGGAAATTTCTAAAATAAAAAAAAACTAATTTCCCAAAGCCAGCTGAAGACAGATAAGAACATTGTCCCTCTCTAGTGCTCTGTACCATAAACTGCTCTGCTAGTATTATACTAGGAAATGAAACCCACAGAGAAGAGCTGCCTAATTTCTCAATGTCTCCCAAAGAATTCTATGGGGGAAATAAACTTTTTACCCCAAAACGTGCGTGACTCAGTGGTCCACCTGCAATACCAATACCTCCATGTGACAATGAGGAATTAATTAGCTCTAAATTAGGATGTCTGCAAGTGAGAGAAACTTAACAAGATCTTTCCACCAATGTTTACAGGATCATGCAGGAAAGAACCAGCCAGAGAGTTCAAAATGTATACTAAAAATATGGTTTTTTTTTTTTGAGGAATTCACACATGCACACAGAAGATCCAAACACTCACGCACCCACACAAGGACTAACTGAAGGTAAGGAAAGAAAGTTGTGGACAGAGGGCTTTTAGGGTTCAGATGATCATTACCAATCTGGAGAGAAGTAAAGAAAAGCAGTGATGTGGCTTAGGTAGGCACCTAAGGTCAGTTCTCATTCGGAATCAAATGGACAGGCTGGCGTTCAGGAAGTCAAGAGACTGCGCTGAACAACTCAAAACTGAGGGTTCTTAGACCCAGGTATGGATGGGATTTGCTCTTCCAGCCAAGCGAGCAATGGGAGTTGCAACACAAAAAGTGAGGTCTGGACAGAGTTAATGGTGTTAGTGTTTGGCTGACAAAGGGATAATGGCTGTCGTAATAGCCCTGTATTGTGGCGAGATCAGGAAGACAAAGCAGGGAAACATCCAGGTGTGAGAGATCAGGGTTAAAACAATCATAGTTTGCCGGGGAATTCCCCCTTTTGCTCCAAGAAGTCCAGCTCTTAGCATAAGCCTATTGTCCCTAGAGTTGCCTTGTAATCTGCCTGACAGTGACTTCGGTTCTTGCCAAGGAGGGTGGTGGCTGATCTGCCTTGCAACCTCACATTCACAGTTAGTAATTTGCCTCTTTCCAGTCTGGCCTTCCAGACACCTCAGGTTTCCATTTTATATTAACGCCAATTAATTACAGTGCCAATTAAATAATATTGCCAATTAAACCATATCGATCTTGGGGGGCACATGGGGTGGTAGCATACTCCCATTGACAATCACTGGAAATCACAAATTGCTTTCTGTTTGTCAGAACTGATTGAAATTTGCAAGCCCAGCAAACATTTCTGAAGGAATCAAGCCTGCCGTGTTTAAGAATAAGCACGCACAGTTTTACTTATGCAAGTACTATTCTCATATTCTGAAGGTTTTCAAAAAAAATGATGCACTTGCCTCCCCAGGCTTTGTGACCAATTGTTATGAAAATGACAAAGAATACAGAGGTGGTCTTAGTTTAAAAGCCCACAGACTTTCAAAAGGATAGGCATAGATCCTAGGGAATGGTGGTTAGAGATGTGAAGTCTCAGAAAAAAATCTGGGGGAAAAACCCAATTTTTTTTTCCAGAGCTATCTTATTCTGGAAAAATGGATGATGGGATATTTTCTTTAAGAAAGATAGATAAAATACTTAAGACAAGCTGTTCTTGTATCTATTTCTACCATATTATTTCTATAAATACAGCAGCTAGACTTTTAGGTGAGACTATTTATAGTATATCACATCATTGTAACTCCTATTCTTGATTTTCTTTTCTCCTTTCCTTTTCTTTTTTAATGGGAATAAGTGCTTTGTTATCTGTGTGGCAGTACAGAGAACGAGAGAAGACAAAAGTATTTTCTTTGCTTTATTAGTACTGACAGTTTCTTTTTTATTTATTTAGCCAGCTCCTCATAAACTGGTAAAACCAAACAAGGTTTCATAGCTCAGATGTTCCTTACAATTCAGGACCTTGTAGGTTCATTTTAAGAAAAAAAATTAAAAAAGTAAATTCAACTTTTAATTATTGTCTGAATGAACTGTAGTTTTAATACTGCACATGATATAATTTTATGCTAAATCATGTTATACATAACAGATTTTATGTTCCTAAAGTAACAAAGTGGGTTTCATTGTGTAAATGCTAATACTGCATTTAAAATGTATGTATTTTTTTTGAAAATGTTCTTTTTTCTCCCAACTCCCACCCCTGAAAAATCCAAGCTTTTTTTCATGGCTTCAAATTTCTGGAAATTTTACATCTCTAGTGACAGTCAATGAAAAACAAATCAAAATCTTTCATTCTCTGATCAAACAGTATCAAAGTCATGGAGTACATAATGGAACAGCTATGGATGATGGAACTTTAGCACACACAGGCAGAGGCAGAAGAAGAACTTGAACATCCAGCCTTTTCCAAAGGAGTGCTATAGCCTTCCTATATCTCACAGACCTCACAAAAGCTTTTACTTTCTCTCTTCCGGGGACAGAATGACCAAACAGCTCTAAACACTGAAATATGTTATTTCTTGAAAGCAAGGGGAAGATACCTAAGAAAACCCTAGTGTTTTCTTTATACGGTTTTCTTTATATGTGGCCTTCCATTTTGTTGGATTATAAGTCCCAAGGCCCTAGCCACCATATACAGTGATAAGGAATGCTGGGAACTGCAGTCTCTCTCCCAATCTGGAGAGTTACATCACCCCTGTGATATGAGGGGCTTGGTGGAATCCATCACATTTTGGAGAGACACTGTCTGTCTTCTCCCAAATCAAAACTGCTACCAAATGTTCATAAGTGTCCAAATTCAGTCTGCTTTGGAGAAAAAATTTCCAAACTAACTACTTCAATTTGGACACTTTCCAAATAATCTGGTGCAGAGTTATTTAAATCCTCCCTATAAAGGCACTGTCATTTCTTCCCTGCAAATACACATCCCAGCCATCATAAATAGATTCCCATAAGCCCCTGGTCAGGAATCAAGAGCAATTCCTAATGAGAAAAAAAGTGATGGCTGGTGGGGTGGGGGTGGTGAATAAGAGAATACGAAGATGTACAGGGCACCACGCACCCTTCCCATTCAATTTTCCTCTCTGCAAGCCCCCCTGCCTTGTCACCTGCAGTTATCAATGGAAGACTAGCATCTTTCTCCAAACAAAATATGGCAATTGAAGAGAACACTGTGAAAAGAGCAAGATCTATCAATATCTATAATGTCTTGTGGTCTCACTTTCACCAACAGGGCCCTTACACTGGGGTGCAGAGAGGCAGCAATATGTTGCTGTGTAGAGTATACAGTTTTAACATACAGTGAAGAACATTAAGATGAGCCTTGGAGGATTCCACCAGAGATATATTCACTTCAGCATTCCACTTGCCTAGTGGCCAGTCAGACACAACTGATCCATAAAGGTATCCTGCCTCATATTGGAGATAATACCCATCCATCAAGACTAGCAGTCACTGATAGCCTCATCGACAGCATCTGGAAGGTAGCCCAGTTCCCACTCCTGCTACATGCCATATCAACCTGTATGAGGTTCCCTCTTACTCACCTTTGTTCTAAGTTAAGGAGTCCCAAATTTTGTAATCTTTCCTCACAGAATTGCTTCAGCTCCTTTAGCATTTTAATTACCCCTTTTTGTTCTTTTCCCAACTTACCAATATCCAATATCCTCTCTGCATATGTTATAATTCTTCAGGTGTTGGTTACACCACAGGTATGTATAAAAGCATTATATGATCTGTTTTGTTCTCGGTATCTTTCCTAATGTTACCCAACATGGAATTTGCCTTTTTCACAGCCATTCTAAGATCAATTGCCTGGTTAGTCACAGCCAGCTTTAAACCCTATGGTTGTACACACAAATTTGGATATTTTCCCACCAATGTACGTCACTGTAAACTTGCATATATCGAACCACAATCACCATTGTGATGTTACTTGTGAACTGTGTTGCAAATGCATACACTTCACCATTCTGCAGTACAAAGATCCTCTTTCCCTTTCAATATTTCTTCCCCATCATACCAACAGGCATTATGTTCTAATGGAGAAAAATTATCAAAATTTGTTCAAAATAATGAAGTCCAAAGTAATTGTTTTAAAAAGTTAAATTACCCTTTTCTCAGAATAACAAATGTTAAAATGAAAGTTACCTAAAAGCAGACTGCTCTGCGATACTTAATGTTTATGGAGAAAGAATTTTACTTGATTTTTAGGAGGACATAAATTGAAGCTCAAGGCATTTTCAGAGAGAGAACAAGTGTTTAGTACAGTACCTTCTCAGGCTTTACGTTGGATACGAAACAAGGACAGGCCATCTGTAATATTAAACACCATAATTTTGGTATTACTGACGAAAGCATGGGATATTTACATAACTAAAATATGTTTAGAGGAATGATCCACAATTTTGGTAGCATTTTAATTATATTTCATTCCAAAAGGTTACTGCAATTTTTTTTTCCTCAGAAGTAGTTGATGTTTTTGTAGGGGAAAAGATTATGTTGCTACATGAAGACATTGATGCAAGGATGCAAAACCTGTAACCTAGTTAGCTGTGCACAGAAGATCAGCCATTTTTAGAAGTTTCCCAAGTGTTTTAAGAACTATCCTATTTTTACGAAAAGGTGGACAATTCTAGCTCTCCAGATGTTTTTGGACTGCAACTTGCATAATCCCTCACTACCAGCTGATATGTAGGCCAAAGACTTCTGAAGCTCTGCAGCTGCCCACCCTGACTGACAGTATCAAGCAGATCACAAGAAGAGGGGGTTTACTGAGTCTCACAATACAAGGTTGTAAGCTGCATATAACTCAGAACATCAGATTTTACAGGCCTGTATTATGGAATAGATATTCCAGTTGATGATGTGAATACAACAGAGTTGCCAGTCAGTAGCATAACTAGTAGTACTTTACTGAGAACAGCTGTGGTAATAGAAAAAAGGTCCACAAATGATAGTACTGAAGGACAAATGTGTATAGCCCATTTCCATATTTGTAAGACACTAACAAATTGTCATACATACAAGTAGATAGGAGCAAGAACCAGAAATACACATAAAGAGTTCCATAGTTTGCACAGTACTGAACATATTAACAGAGAAAAAAAAACATTCCCATCAGTTGCCAGAATGGGTATATTCTCGATAACACCAACATGGCTACGGAAGTCCTGGGATTTAATAACTGTAAATAAATTAACAATCTGTGTCTATACACAAGACAGTCAAAACTTTTTTCTGCTGAAAAGTAGCATTTATTGCAGTGCAAAAACTAATGCACAAAGGTCTAAAAACATTGTAAAAGGAAGATGCTATAATAAATTAGGAATTATATGCTTCTTCTTTCAAAGACAGTTTTAACTGTATCATATTCTTTTTGGACTTTTTTCCTAATATGTAACATACAAAGACAAAAAAGAAAATGCATGCACTAATGCACCTGATGAAAGACTGATCATTTAAAAATAACTAGTAGCATCCATTTTTTTTCCTAAGCAAAGCGTCTTCCCTTTTTTTGTACTTTCAAACACACACAAAAATCTGAAAAGAACGGGTTACTTACCTGTAACTGTGGTTCTTTGAGTGGTCATCTGTGCCTTCACACACTAGGAGCTTTCGCGCATGTGCGGTAGCGTTCAGAAAATTCTAGAGCTCAGTAGCTTGGCGGGAACCCCTCCTCCATGCCGGTACTGAGCATGCTCAGCCCGCCAAGCAACAGTCTCTCCTCAGTTCTAGAGTCCGCCGATAAGGGACCTGAGAAAGAGGGGACGGCTGGGCGGGTGTGTGCGAGGGCACAGATGACCACTCGAAGAACCACAGTTACAGGTAAGCAACCTGTTCTTCTTCTTCGTGGTCTCTGTGCCTCACACACTAGGAGATTTTTTAGCTTACCAGTAGGACGGTGGGTCAGGTCCTAGAGTACGGAAGCCAACACCACTCGTCCGAAATGGGCATCTCTACGGGACCGGCAGTCCAGTCTGTATTGGCACACGAAGGTCGATGGTTGGGACCAGGTGGCCACATGGCAGAGTTCTTGCAGGTCCACACCTTGCAGGAGAGCTGCTGAAGACGCCATGGCTCTGGTGGAATGAGCCCGGAGCAAGGCTGGCGGAGGCTGCTTGGCAGCATATGCCAGCAGGATGGTCTGGGCCACCCATTTGGAGAACCTCTAGGTGGACACCTTGCGGCCTCTCCGACGCTAGCCGTAACACACAAACAGGTGCGGAGTCTGGCGAAAAGACGCAGTCCAGTTTGTGTAAAAGGTCAAGGCCCGACGAACATTGAGGGAGTGGAGGGATCGCTCCAGGGGAGTCGTCGGGTCTGGGTAAAAGTTTGGCAAAATGACGTCCTGACTGAGGTGGAAATGTGAGACCACCTTGGGCAGGAAGGAAATATCAGGGCGAAGGACTACCTTGTCCCTATGGAAGACAAGGAAAGGCTCATCAGTCCGCAGCGCTGTCAGCTCACTCGCTCACCTGGCTGAGGTGACAGCTACCAGGAAAGCAGTTTTGATGGTCAGGAGTCTGTCATCCGCAGTAGCCATGGGTTCGAAGGGTGGTCGCGTCAGCTGCGATAGCACCAGGGACAGTGATCAGAGCGGCAGCGGCAGCAATACCGGTGGATAGAGATGTTGTAAGCCCTTCATGAACTGCTTCATGGTAGCGTCCCGGAAGAGAGCTGCTGATGGAGAGCCTCGAGGTTGGTAGGCCACGATAGTGGCAAGGTAGGCCTTCAGGGACGGGAACGCAAGTCCTTGCTGCCAAAGGTGGAGAAGGAAATGGAGCACGGTACGCAGGCCAACAGGCGATACCGGCTCACCTTGCGCCTCAGCAAAGGCAACGAACTTCTGCCACTTGTAATGGTAGTTGCGGCGCGTCGACGCCTTCCTGGCCGTGGTCAGGACGTCCTGGATGGTAGGATCCTCTAAGGCGTTATCTTCCACATGTGGAGGGCCAGGAGGGGCAGGTCCGGATGGAGAATGAGACCGTCGGGGTGCAACAGGAGATCTCACGCCGTCGGGAACCTGAGGAGTCCACCGCGAGCGGCCTCAAACAGAGGCCCGAACCAGTGCTGCCTCGGCCAGTACGGGGCTACGAGGACGATATCGGCTCGGTTGGTCCATGAGGATCTTGGTGACCACTCGGCACAGGAGAGGAAACGGCGGGAACGCGTAGAGGAGCCTGTCGCTCGACTCGAACTGGAAGGTTGAGAGAGCCCTGACCCGGGCCGGCTCTCAAGCAGTACCGGCGACACTTCCTGTTCCAGCTGGTGGTGAAGAGGTCGGTCAGTGGCTCGCCCCATCGGTCTCGTATCATCTGGAACCCTACCCTCGAAAGGGACCACTCGTGGTGGCAGGAGGTGTCCCTGGTGAGGGCGTCTGCCGTGGTGTTCTCTTGGCCCACTAGGTGTACGGTGATCGGGTGGACCCGAAGCGACATGCATCAGTCCCACAGCTAAACGGCGATGGTGAGGAGGGTGGTCGAATGGGTCCCCCCTTGTCTGTTGACATAACAGACAGTCGTCGTGTTGTCTGTTAAGATCAGAATTGTGCGGCCGGCGACCAGGTTGCGAAATGCCCTCAGAGCCTTCCAGATGGCGAGTAGCTTGAGGGCATTGATGTGAAGGCCGATCTCATCGTCGATCCAGCGTCCCCGGACTCTGAGATCACCGCAATGTGCACCCCACCCAAACAGGGAGGTGTCTGTCGTTACCGTGAGCCGGGGGGTCGGCTCTCGGAACGGCATGCCTGACAGCAGGTGATGGTAGGACATCCACCATAGCAGAGAGCGACGCACCTGTTGAGGAATCGGCAGGCGGAGCCTCTGGTCGTCTAGGAGTGGGTTGAAGACCCTGATGAACAAGTGCTGGAGCGGGCGCGCATGGAGTTGAGACAGGTAGGTGACTGACGTGGTCGAAGCCACATACCCGAGAAGCTGCTGAATCCTTCTCACTGATACCGTCGGGGCATCGAAAGTGGCGGATGCGGCCCAACGAAGGGTACATGCACGCTTCACGGGCAGGTATGCCCTGGCAGACACTGAGTTCAGGGCCGCTCTGATGAAGTCGAGGACTCTCACCGGCTCGAGGTGCGATTTCTTCGAATTGACCGGGAGGTCAAGACGGGTCAGAAGGGAAAGAGTCCGGTGGATGTTCTTGTAGAGTTTCTGTCTGCAGGAAGCCACCAACAGCCAGTCGTCGAGGTAAGGGTAGATGGAGACGCCCTTCGTCCGCAGGTAGAATACCACAGGGGCCATGCACTTGGTAAAGACCCTGGGAGCAGTGGAGAGTCCGAATGGCAGCACCCTGTATTGGTAACAGGTGCCGCCGACCGCGAATTGAAGGTACCATCTGTGCTGCGGGCGAATGGAGATGTGGAAGTAGGCATCCCGAAGATCGATGGAGGCAAACCAGTCCCCTCGTTGAAGGAAGGGGAGAATCGAAGACAAGGTTACCATCTTGAACCTTTTGGAGCGGATATACTCGTTCACCCCTCTGATGTCCAAGATTGGCCGCAGGATACCGTCCGATTTCGGTACCCCGAAGTACCGGGAGAACAAGCCGGTGGTACTGGCCGAGGACGGGAGTTCTTTGATCGCTCCTTTTTTCAACAGGGACTGGATCTCTTCCAGCAAAGCCAAGCTGACGGGGTGGAATAGTAGACGCCTCACGGAGGTATACTTGCAAACTCGATGGCGTAACCAAGACGGACGATGGAGAGAACCCAAGAGTCTGTGGTGATGTGGCGCCATTCGGCGAGATGTCTGGCCAGGCTCAGATGGTCTTCTAGGGCTGCTGGCAGGTGGAAGAGTGGCTGTGGCGGCGTCCTGCGAAGACGGTCAAAACTGAGACTTCGTTCCGGATGAAGACTTCTTCGAAGAGGAAGCTGGGCGTCTCCGAAACGGCCTCCGTGCCGAGGATGAGGTCAATGGGCGGGACGGGACTGAACGAGGCAAGCGCGGTTGGAATGTTGACGATGACGACCTGCGCCACGAGGACCGTGGAGCCAAGCTACAGCGAGACTGTGGGGGTTGGTGTATGCCCATCTTAGCCATCAGGTGGGCTTTGACGATGTAGTCCATCGCCTCATCGATCGTCGTGTTGAACAAACCCTGACCATCGAAAGGGAGGTCTTCGATTCTCCTTCTAGTGTCCTCCTGCAGACCCAACGAGCGCAACCATGCATAGCGGCGTAATGCTACGGAGCCCACCATCACTCGCACCGCCACCTCCACGGAGTGCCTGGATGAGATGATCTGTTGGTTGGTGAGTGCTACCGCCTTGCTAAAGAACTGTGTAGCACTCGCCCGATTCTCCTCAGGGAGGCTGGACAGGAGAGGAAAGAATCTGTCTACCAGGTTCCTCAGGTAGGCCGCGAGGCAGGCTTGGGTGTTGGACACCTTGGCAATCAGAGACAAGGCTGAGTAAAATCTCCTGCCAAAGGTGTCCAGCCTGCGGCCCTCTCAGTCCGGCGGGGTGGTGTGTGCTCTCCTACTGCCCTTAGTTTGGGCGGATTCAACCACGACAGAGTTCAGTACTGGGTGTGCGAACAAGAACTCAGCCGCCTCCTTCTGGGTCTGGTATAGATGTTCCAACCGGTGAGGGATCGGCTGGGTGGACGCCGGCTGGGCCCATGGATGTTTAAGGGCCTCCATCAAGGCCGGCAGGAATGGTAGCGGTGCTGTCGATGGTGGACGGGTATCCACGTAGTGGAAAACCGGATCCTGCACGGCCAGAGCCGGGTCCGCGACCTTTAATCCCAATGCCATCGTCATCCGGAGGAGGATATCAGAGAACTGCTTCACGTCCTCCGGTGCCGACTCTGGTGCAGGATCTCCAAAAACCAAGGAAGGCGACTCGTGGGACGCGAGTGTCGACTTGTTGGACTCCGAGTCGGATTCGTAGGTCTGGGAAGACTCAGGAGATTTCTCAGGAGACCTCTCTCTCGACGGCTGTTGAGATGGCAGCGCCAGGGTAACCGTGGGCACAGTCGTCATGGTTGGTGGAGCAACCGTTGTCTGGAGTTGTGGAGTCGTAGTAATCGGCACCACTGCAGGCCGCGGGCGCTGGATCACCTGGGTGACTGTAGTGGCAAGAGCCGAAGGTTGTACAGGAGCAGACTCCGAAGTTGGATGCGACACTGTCGAGGTGACCCTTGGTGGTGGGGAGACAGGCCAATAACGGGATGAGCACTCACGGGATCTCTGATGGTGCGGTGATCTCGAAAAGGAGCAGGAAGGTGATCGCCGATATCGTGGATGGTATGCGGCTTGCGATGGAGAGCGTGAGCGGCGATAAGGCGACCACTGCCTCACGTCAGGGTGGTACCAGTCTCTATATGCGGGGGAATAGGACCGGTAGGATCCTGGATACTCCCGCCAGGTGTGTTCTCGACCATACCTCGCGATATGGGATGTGGAGGAATACGGTGAATCAAACGGGAGCCGAGACAGGGCCCGTTCCGGATAGGTCTCCCGACGGCGTGGGGACCGACGTCTCACCCGTCGTTCTGGGGAGCATGACTCGCTCCTGCCAGAAGACTCCTGACGGTGGGGCGAGGCTGGAACATCCTCCAGGCAGTCCACCACTTCAGGGTGACCGTGCGGAGATACCGCAGCAGTAAGTAGAGGCGGGCCGGAAGGTACAGCTGAGCCAGTGGTCACCTCCTCATTGGAGACCTTCAGAATTTCCTGGGGTTCCGAGTCTTCGTCTGGGTCTTCAGGCTGCTGGGTCAGAGGAGGCATTTGAGGGGAAGGCCTCTTGGGAGGAGAGCGCCGCTTCTCCTTCTTCTTCTTCTCCTTTTCCTTCTCTTTAACGGCTTCTTGAGGGGCAGGACGCTTATGCTGAGCAGCAGTAAGCGGCCTAGATGACTTAGCTGCCTGCAAGCCCGCAGAAGCCTCCCTCAAAGTCGATGCCATGGAAGAGATCTTAGGAATTTTCGGCAAGGCCGATATTGGGGGCCGAGATGATGGTACCGATCCCGGTACCGTCGATGTTGTCGGAGCGGCAGCCGCTGGTACCGACGAGGGTGTGGTCACAGGTCGGCTCGATGTCGATGGTTTAGACATCGTGGGCTGAAGAGACGGCTGATCCCTCGCCCGAAGAGACTTCGAGCAGTGAGATTTTAAGCAGGCCAAGCAGTTCTGCAGAGTCTGGGCGGCGAAGTCGCGGCAAATAAGACAAGCCTTAACGTTGTGAGTCTCTCCCAGGCAGAAGAGGCACTATGTCCGTCTGTCAGCGCAACCTTGTGACCACAAGTGTTGCAAGGCTTAAAGAGAGAAGACACAGAAGTCCAAGGAAGGAAAGACTCACAAGGGGTGGCGGAGAAGATGGCGGAGAAGATGAAGTCGAAGAAGATGAAAGACGGCAGGAGAAGCTAAAGGAGGGGTCGAAAAGATCTGAAAAGTCACCAAAACCAAGTCCAAAATCCAAAAACGAAGTCCAATAGTCAAATCCAAGTCAAAACCAGAAAGAAACGATCCGAAAAAGCCAAAGGGCGCTACTAAGCAAAAGAACCTTCTGTATGCGACGGCAGACGAGAAAGAACTGAGGAGAGACCATTGCTTGGCAGGCTGAGCATGCTCAGTACCGGCATGGGGGAGGGGTTCCTGCCAAGCTACTAAGCTCTAGAATTTTCCGAACGCTACCGCACATGCGCGAAAGCTCCTAATGTGTGAGGCACAGAGACCACGAAGAAGAACCACCATTTTAGTAATATGCAATGTAAAAAGCAGCCCTAAAAAAGCTGGAGAAATATTAATACTGGAATGGGACAACTTTAACAATGGAACATATTCTTAGCATGTATATGTGTATGCACACATATATTTTTTCTGCTGGTAATTTCTGAAATAATTCAAAGGTCTAAACATTGAGGTCAGCAGAGATTTAACTTAAAGGCAGTGGGATGCATCAAGAGTAGATGCAGATTTACGACTAGATAAGTGTGACAACAGGTATGTACGAAAGTCTTCAGAGATTCTGACCAATATAAGCTTCACAGAAGCAATAAACTGTCACTTTCATCCAAGCAGATTCAGTGCACATACCTTCTTGGCAACAGCTCCTTCTCCCAGAACACAGTTTCTTTCTGGGCACTCACATGTGATTTTTGCAGGCTCCACTTTCTCAGGAAATACATAAAGACACCTTTCTCCAAGTTGCCGCTCAGCATGATCAAAGCAGCCTAGACGCCTTACACTGTGAAAGGTAAGGCAACAGAGACACTATTTTAATGCTGTCTGAGGCAATTTACTCGAGTCCTTGTGCTGGCAGCTTTAGTCGGCCTTTGGTATACATGTAACCTGCAACTGTTTGGGAAATCATTGGCTTTAAAAGGCAACAAGACCTCATCATTTTATGAAGTTTTAGGCTTAATTCAATAATGAAGAACTCCGCTGTTGCAGACCAATGGGAAAACATATTTTGATACTGGATGTGCGAAAAAGAAATATAAGCAGATTTTGAAAGCCACTTTTCCACATATTTCCTAGAGTAAAATACTGAAGGGATAAGAAGTAAGCTGCTATCTACTAGTATATCTGTGAATAATGTGCAGTTGATTGGAAAGAATTTCTACCTCCAAGCTGTTTGACAACAGCAAAATAATTCCATTCCTGCTAAAATGAAGAAAAGTTGGATTAACCAGGATTGGATTTCTGTGTGGAAACACCGTGTGCTCTGGTCACAAATTCCCTCTCAAAACAAATACCTAGACTCAGGATTCTTTCATTCAGAGTATATTTATTTGACATCGAGCTCTAGTAGGCAGATTTTGGAGACCTAGTTTAAAAAACACAAAGTAGATCTCATAATTCTGAGATCTGGTCACTTGAATGAGCAACTTCACAAAATTCTGAACATGCTAGATTCAGCAATTACATCAGATTGCTTCAGACAGACTATTCACATTTCTTTATTCAGCATTTTTTGGAGCCAATTGGGTATTGTCATATTTTTTCCTACCAATTTATTATAATTTCTTCTAGTTTGTTATATCCACCATGAATCCCAGCTTGCCATGGCCAGTCTTTGACAGTAATATTCAGTAATTAATTTGTAAAATGAGAGATACAGTTGCTCAGTCCTCATTGAAATAACACACTCTACATAGATGTCTTTTCTGCCCATTTTACTGGTCCAAAATGTGCTTGCTCTATGACGAGGTATCTACATTAATTGCCTCTGCTCCTAGAACTCTCTCTTCTTTTCTGGAATATATGGACTCTGTCCCTAAAAACAAGTCCCAGAGCAAATGAAGAGTGAGACCTGTCTCCCAACTGGCCAAGGCTATTAGATATTTAGATATTCACCATCCCACAGCAAACCATCGGTACTGGTCCCTGTTATGATGTAGCAAAAGCTCTTTACTTATAAAAGAAAACTGTTGCTCTTGTGGTTGCCACCGGCATGCAGAAAAGCAGCAAAACAGGGTGTTGAACATCAAGTGTGTCTTACCGAGATAAATTCTCCTGGGTTATTAAAGATGGTGGTGGACTTATGCTATCTGTTCCTCCAGGACAGAAGCTTTTAGTAATCCAAGTAACTTTCAGTTCTACCACCTGCACCTAAGAAACAATAAAATACAATACAATACAATACAATACAATACAATAAAATACAATAAAATAAAATAAGGAGATCAAGGGAAGGATACAGCATTTTTACAACATATCATTAGACAGTAATTTGTAACTCATAATATGCTAAATTAAGACATCATTTTAAACGAAAACATCCCACTCTGGTGGGGAAATGGGGAGGAGTTAAACTTGTGTCCTCCTAGATACACAATACAGCACCCACCACTAAGAATGTGAAGACTAGGAAGTGTTATAGTCCATAGGGATTCTATCTCTATGTCCAACTTCATGTCCCACTGTCAATTCGGAGTGTTTACATCTTGTGTACTACACTCAGATGAGACAAAGGATACTCTTGATGTACCACCTACAATGCAGCCCGTCAGTCTAACCACCTGAAAAAGTATTAGATTTGGTGTTCAGAACCTGTATGATGATTGTTCTGGTGCACCTCAGTGTATGGGATCTGCTATGGTCATAGAGGTTGTTCCTGTCATCACTCCAGTATGTCCAGACATAGTCTGGATACAGTTTTTCACAGAGTAGGATGATGGTAATCTGAAGGCAGGAAACTCATAACGTATACTCCCTTGCCATATGCAGCTCACTTTCTGCTCAGTATTTTAAAGCTTTTCCTTTCTGCAAGTGGGGAGGGGCTATTAAAGTGATCTCTGTCTAGAAGCTGACTGATGGAGTTCAGAGGGTTCAGCAGGATTTTTCTGGTAGTATGGCTGGTACTCTGTCCCTCTGTGGAATATGGAGAAGTCCCAAACAGACGATATGACTGTGCCAGGGAACGGCCAGAACCTCTTGTTTCTGCCAGATAAACCCACCAAATGCAGCCAGGCAGGCAGGCAACAAGTGAGAAGAACTGCAGAATGCCCATCCCAGAGAGGCTTGTCTCTTGTTCATTTTATAGTATCTTTGGTGCAAGGTGAAGTGCTTCTTTCCTCCTGCTCTCTCAGGTATGTTGAGAATAGTTTTAGCAATCAAGATCTCCGCACTTCAACCTGGCTGACAGCTATCATCTGACTTAATATGCTGCAAAATTCTTTGTTGGGGTTTTATCTTGGCTTTATATTCTCTTTACCACTCATTTTTTTTGTTATTTTCTGGAGGGGTTTTATATGTTTAATATATTGCAGTTGCCAAGAGAACTTTGTTTAACGGGTGGCCCAAAACCAAAATCAATCAGTCAACTCGTAATAGTGAGTTACACTCTCTCTGGCATCTTTTGTGCCATTCAAACATATACAGAATGTTCCTTGGATATCCATCTTTTCCTGAAAATATAACTCTTCTAGTTTAATATTGCATCTTTAAACAGAACCCAAAACATCATACCTAAGTATAATCACATGGTCATCTCCTTTTTGAAAATAATTTAAGAAAAAACACATCTGCTTCTTCCTGGGATGGCAAGAAGCATAATTTACTGATTGCTTTTTTTTTTTCAAATATAAACCTGGACACAATGCAAAATGGAGGTAGCAGCCTTATCTATTCCTGTCACTGCAGGACTTGACTGGGGACTCAATCTAAGTGCTAAGAAAGAGAAAGGTACTGAAACAGTATTGTTTCAGGCTGAAACCAAATCCCAAGCAACAGGTCATGTCCTCAGTCAGAGTTCCACAAAACTCAGTCATTTGTTGATTTCTGTTTCAGCAACATAGACAACATATTTGGGTCAAAGACCCCAATACAGCTTGTTTTGTGGAAAACCTCAGGCAAGACAGTGCTCTTACAGTACTATCACAGCTCATTGAGCCCTACCTCTTCTACCACCACTCTAAACTTGCTCTTCGTGCTGAGAACAGGTTTCACTCCTGAAAGCCACTGCACATTCGAGAAGACTTTTGAAGGCCCAATGAGAACTTGCCCAGGATAAAAGCCATATGAGTCATCGAAGAAGAGACCCTAAAAGAATAAAGTGATATGAAAACTGCAAAACAGAGTCAAGTGTAGACAGCTCATTTCCGTCCTGCTTCCATCATGAAGGACAATTTGTGGCAAACTGGCTACTCCCAAAGTGCACCTTTTGCTTTAGCCAACTAAAGCAGCAGTTTGCTAGGAACTTAAGAGAAACATCTGGCATTCAGAAGTATGACTGGCACAGGAAAATTCAGAGGTACTGATAATACATAACTTCATTTGAATTTCTCAGTGTCAAGAAATGGAGCACAGTAAAGAAGAGCATCTAAAACAACAATTTAAAAAGACTGCTGATTCATGCTCAACGGCTTCCAGGGGTTTTAATAACAGATTGATTCACTGTGTCCATTTCCATAGTTATAAAGAAAGAAAAATGGTTCTCTCACATGAAATCTCAAACTATAGGCAAAGCCGGAAGGGCACAGATCTGACTCACATTTGAACAGTGTCCAAAAGCAGTAGTTTAATTTTTCTGGACACTTAATAATGAGGATGGGAGAGTATCTTTTGCTACTGCTACAGTAGCATAGTAAAGCACTTTTCTTTCTCCCATATGAATGAAAGGCAAGTGCTCCACACTAAACCACTATAGCGTTGGTAACAGCAAATCCTGCTCCCTGCATAATGAATCCCCAACACTGGATAGTATTTCAGCTATACAGGAACCTCACAAATGAGATCCATAAAACATACAGTGCAGCTCTACAAACTGAGAACTCTTCTAGGGAGGAAAAAAACTTACTGAGTCACTGACATGTGGGCAGACATCATAGAGTTTTGCCGCATCTTCTGTGCTCATAGAACACCTAAAAGTAAAAACATTCAGAAAACAGACTTTGCTAAGACATGGAACAGCTTTCCTAACGCTGCATATGTGATCACACTGTTAATATTAGAGTTTAATGACTCTAACCAATGCCACGGAAAGATGCTGGGAGCAAAGACAAAATTGCAGCCAGGGCTTCAGGTCATTCTGAGCCTATTTTAAAAAGTCATTCAGTTTATTTTAGAACTCTTGGAACAAGATTTATTTCAGAAGAGGAAAGTGGATGAAATTTGCAGGGAGGATCTAAGTCAGCAGGCTACTCCAATAATGGATGCTCTAGGTAGCTGGATCATATACTGACCTAGGCAATTATCTAGCTAGTTAAGACATATGAAACTGCATTAGATTACTCATCTGTTAAGCTTATGACTATCTCCACTGACTAGCAACTGTCCTCCAGTTTTTCAAACAGAAGTCTTTGTCAAGGTTATTGCAGGCAGGCAAGGTTTCCTCTGAGTGGACGGCAGAGGGAACAGGCGATGTGGCCAGACAAACAGGTGCAAGGTCAGCAGGATTGTTTAGGCTATGACTTGTGTACTAGAGAAGGCCACAAGCCAGAGCATTGATTGGGTCACCCCACTTGGTTCAGGGTGACAGAGAAGCATAAAAAGGCTGGTGTTTGCCTTTACCAACTGCCAGTTAGAATTGCTTAGCTGGACCTGTCCTGCTGCTGACAGTTTACTTGCTGAAAGGGGGAGATGCTGCCCGTTTTATCCTCTGTTATCTCTTGTTATTCTTACTGCTTAATTGCCGCTGGAATGTTTTGCCAAGAGCCGTTACCTTAGAGTGTGGCAATAAATTCTGCCTCTAAGTCCTACTTAATGAGCCTCTGGAATTCTTTCTGCTTCACTGGGACCCTCTGCTGCGGCAAAGCCTTGCTTCATTCATTGCACTTTGCTCATGCTCAGAGGATCCAGATCGTGCCAACTCTGACAGTCTTTTCCAATCATACTTGGAGATGCCAGGACTTAAACCCCTTTACAACCCCTACTCTAGGTAAAGAATGTGCCCTACTAATGTCTTTCTTTCAAAGACTTATCTATATAAACAGTTTTCTGTGAAAAGGGATTGGTACAGATCAGGTTACTCCCACATTAGAGAAGAAAACTAAGATGAAACCATGTGGATTCTTAGTATAAGAGATTCCATCTGAAAGGGCCCTGATGTTAAATGTGAAATAGAGGAAAGATTATTTTGATAATCAGAATTATGGTGGTATTTTAATACCAACTGAGGGAGGTATTTGCAACAAATGGCAATCATTTAGATACATAAAAAACCAAGAGAGGTATACCTTTACAATCAGAAGGGAAGGGAAGGGAAATCCAATGACAGAAAAATTGCTTCAGAGGTTAAAGTCAACCAGAAGATTGCAAACTGACCATTCCTGTTCAACACCATGAAGTGAGAATCGTACTGTTGGGGTTCAGAGTATATTTGTTCAAATACAGAGAATGTACTGAGAATCTTGAGAATGCATGTTTACTTAAGCAAGAATCAAAAGTAATAATCTGTAACAGAAGCAATATAAATACCTGGCACCATTGGAAAGCTTCAGAATTATTTGATTCTTTAGATCATATACTTTTCCTAGCCACCAGTCGTAGGCTATGCAGTCACCATACATGAAGGGCTGGGAAAGAATGAGAAAGTTAAGATGATTGCTTGGTTCATTTGATCACAGCTACACTACACATTTTTTTCAGTTCTAAACTCATGAAACAGTATCACAATGAATTTAGAGTTGTATTTTTCAGACTTGTAAGAACAAGTGAAGATTAAGACTCAATCTCTGGGAAGGTTTCAGAACACACCAGAACTATTTACCCTATTTGCTGGTGTACAAGACTCATTTTCCCCCCTGAAAAATACTGTTTGAAAACGGGGTGCGTCTTATACACCAATGCATCTTATATGCTGGCAAATAGTATTTGCCAGCATATAAATAGGGTGCATCTTATATGCTGGCACGTCTTAATAGGCTGGTAAATACGGTAAAGAGGTGGGTTCTTCCCTCCCCAGTTCAACAAATAGAGTTTAAAAAGAGAGGTGGTAACACCTACAAAAATACATTTGAAAATTTAAGGAAGTCAGTTTCTCTCGACTTTGTTGCCATAGGTCTGCCTTGATCAAATGACCACTCTAGCTAATCACTATGAAGAAGAACCTCACCCATCTATTAAAGGCTAAGCCCCTCACTCAGGATGAAGACAGCTGGCTATTCAGGAAAGAATAAGTTTGGTGGCAATGAAAATATTACATTATATATTTCAATATCCACTCTTTCAGTATTTACTTGCAGAGACTACTAATAACAATTCAGAACAACAATGAGAAAAAAGCATTTCAGCTTTTTAGCAGGGACAAATCAGAGTAGAAAAGTCAGGCAGTTAAAAGCCTGGGAGAGCAGAAAGAAAAAAACAACAACTTCTCTTTCTCTCAGTGTCAGTGTTATACAGTAATGTCCTTTCCTAAGCTTTGGGTGTGCCTGGAAAGTACTGCACAAACAGGGTGCCACAACTGATTAGGCTCTTCTGGTTGTCATCCACCTAAACACAAAGGGGGGGAAACCTAGAGAAAGATTCAAAAGATTACCTTAACTGGCAGGTTCACAGGGCTGAAGGACTACCCCTGAGCATCTTACTCAAGATGCAGGGCTCAAATACAAATACACTAGTCTTCCCAAGGCAGAGCTCTAGTCTTGTTAAATGAAATCATCCACAGGTATGTGATGCATCATCATCCTGTTGATTGCTGCTTTGATTTATTTTTATTTATAATTCAATCTATTTTTAGTATTTCTGCTGCATGAAGATAAGTAGTTTAAAGGACTCTCACCCAGATATTCTGAAGATCTTTGCTGTTAACAGGATAAAGGATGCAGTTGGTTCCCACCAGTTTTACTGCACACTCTATGTTTACATCAATAACAGTGCCACACTGGCTGTCCTGGAAAGGCAAACAAAATGCTTTTTTAAACTCAACGTTGTGCAGAAATAAAACCTGACAATCCAAAAAGTCTGAATCAAAGAACCAAAGTAAACAGTTTGCTAATACGCTGGGCATCGTAAACATGCAAAGTAATATCACGATTAAGCCCTTTTTACTATAAGCCATTTTCTGTTTGCTGGTGCTTAGCAATGCTCCATGTGACTTTGTATGGTCTGGCTCACAGAGGAAGAGAATATGAACCCAGATGCATCATTAACTCTTAGCTGGCAGCTGCTCCAATAACATTTTTATTTATTAATGAGCACAGCCCATTACAAACAAAGCTGATGACTTGTTTCTACAGCTATTCCCATATATCAAGGTTTATAAATGGAAACGCACTTACTGTTACTATGGATTGGCACTATGTAATACATGAAATCTTTCATAAAGAGTAATGCTATCAGTGGCTTCTAGTCATAATAGCTACAATACAGGCAGGACGTTATACTGGACCCCACCCACTCCCCTGTGGCTATATAAGGTTCCTTCCGGCCATCGTCCCCTGTTTTGTGGCTGCCACAGCAGCCTTACAGCATAGCAGGACACATAAAGGAGAGATAGGGCAGGGTTGTGTGAGTTCACAGATGACAACTCAAAGAACTCCAGTTACAGGTAAGCAATCTGCCCTTCTTCGTGTTCTCTGTGACTCAAACAAATGGGAGACTGGCAAGCTACTGATGTAGAAGGTGGGAACGTCATGCAAGGAAGCAAGCCCATGAATGTCCACCATATAATTACAACAGAATCTGACACTTCATACAAGAAGGAGTTTAATCTTCAGCAACGTGAAAACTTTATTGTTACAGAATATGTCACTCCAATGCAGAAAACTTTATTCACGTGATAAGTAATGGAATGGATGAAAACAAAACAGCCCTCCCAAATATAGCATCATTAGCAGTTCTGTTATCAACCCTATAATGTGAAATAAAGGTAGTGGGCTGAGACCATGTGGTAGCCCTAAAGATGTCGTGCAAAGGAGCTCCCCTCAGGAAGGTGGCAGATGCAGCCATAGCTCTGTGGTGTGGCTTTTCAATTGAGTTGGAGGCTGTTGGCCAGCCAGTTCATATGACAGTCTGATGATGGAAGCCAACCATTTAGGAGTCTCTATGCTGACACAGGGCATTCCTTCTTGTTTGAAGAACAGCAAAGAAAGAGTCTCTGAGATTTCCTATAGTTGGTCGCGGGCGGCACATAAATGCGAGTGCATGTTGAACATCCAAGGAATGTAGGTTGCGTTCCAAGTCTGAAGAGGGATTAGGTATAACGGCTGGAAAAACTATGTCCTGGTTGAGATGGAATGCAGAGATGACTTTTGGGAGGAAAGTTTTATCTGATCTCAAGATAACTTTTTCCTTGTGGAACAGCAGGTAAGGTCAATCAACATGCAGAGCACACAATTCACCTGCCCCCCGGCAGAGGCGATGGCGACAAGGAAAAGAGTTTTCCAGGAGAGGAGTCACATACGTCACATGTGGCCATCAGCTCAAATGGTCGCATAGACATGACATGCCGAACTAAAGTCAGCAAGGAAGTTACTGGAGTAGGTTTCAAGACGTCAACTTGAGGTTTGTGACGTTTGGATGGCAAACGGTAGGTCCTCCTCGAAATTGGACAGTATTGGCTGTACTTGTACCAATAGGATTGGTGCTGAGGTTGGATGCCATACTTTTTGACAGCAGACCTCATCTTATGAGTATGTTCCAGTCGATCATCAGTGGATGTGTTGAAGAGACCAGCATTGTTGAAGGGCAGGTCCTTGACCATATACCTGGCAGATTGGGATAGATCAGAGGATCTTAACCAAGAATGATGGCAGAGAGCCACAGCTGAGGCAAAGGCTTTAGAAGCACAGTCTGCGATGTGTCGGACCATAGCGATTTGTTGAGTCATCAGGCATCGGGCTTCCGATAGAAAAACTGAAGACACCTTCTTTTCATCTCTAGGTAGTCTATTGATGAAGACTTTTAATTTTATCCCAATGGAACTGATCATAGGCTGCCATGCAGGCACTGTGATCAGCAATCTTGAAAAGAAGGACGGCATCAGAACAATTCTTACAGTCTATGGCATCCTCTTCCCCTCCTTGCCCGGAGGTGTAGAATGGAGGGCTTGAGATGTTTTTTTTAAATTTATTTTTATTAAATCAATGTTCAAATATATACATATATATCTATATACAGGTATCTATCTATATATATATATACACAGAAAAAAACAAAGCAAAAGAGAAAATTGTAGGAAAAACCACAAAAAGCAGAATATACATATAAAACATAAAGAATAGTTCCACTCATATATCTGAAAATTAGAATACACTTAAACATAGCGGTCAGTGGTATGATATAACAAAAAAGAAAATCTATCTATTTGCCTACACACACACACAAACACACACACACACACACACACACACACACATATATATGAATGCGTATAAGCTTAATTGATTAGTAGTTGATTCTAGCATGTTATCCTCATATTCTTACTCTTATATACTTCCATATGTCTCCATAGTTCAGTTTATAATCAACATTTCTATCCTTCCTCATTTTTCTAACCAGTATGAAATCTTATAGTCATATATTATATTATAGTAGCTGCTGTGATATATGATGTCCGCCTTTTTAAACAATTAATAATCTTTCTAATTTTCTTACAATTTACATTTCAATCTATGTTTCATTTCTTCTGCAAAGAATAAAGCAATATATTATCTAAAAGAGTGATCTTGACCTTTGTGATGTAAACTATCAAGCTTCTGTTTTCTTATTTTTCTTGTTTATATAGTTCTCAATTATATTCCAACTGTCCTCTTTTTTGCTTAGCAATTTCTCTTTTAACTTCTGAGTCATTCTGTCTAGACCTTTAAATTCTATGAGCTTTATCAGCCAATCTTCTATCTGTGGGGTTTGTTCATCTTCCCATAATTTAGCATATATAATTCTAGCTGCAGTGGTCATGTACATAATTATTCTCCAATCTTTGAGTTTTACTGATCTGTCCAGTCTGTGAAGCATGTTTAGAAGGAAAAATTCAGGTATCAATGGAATATTTATTTGCAGCATTTCAGACATTATTTCCTGAATCATTTTCCAGTACTTTAGCTAATGAACAAGACCACCACATATGATAGAAGGTTCCGTTTTCTTTCACACATTTGCAACAGCTATTGTTTTTTGTCTTATATATCTTGTTCAGTTTCACCACGTCGAGATACCATCTATGCATCATCTTCAAGTAGTTTTGTTTCAGTAATGGAGCTGATGTAAATTTCTGTGTGTTTGCCCAACTTTTTCCCCATTGATCTATATGTAGTTCATGGCCAATATTTTGCGCCCACCTGATCATGCAATCTTTAATTTGTTGGGATTCCAGTTCTCTTTCTAGTATGATTTTGTAAAGTTGCGATGTTAAATGTTGCAACATTTCAAATATAGTTTTCTCAAATTCATTAGCTTTTTTCACTGATTCTAACCCTTCTAATTTCAAATCCATCTTAAATCTTTCTTTCAGTTGCATGTATAAGAACCACTGGCAATTAAACCCCATTGATTCCAATTTTTCTCTTGATTTCAATTTAAAATTTTGGTTGTTTGCTTCAATTAGTATATCTTAGTATATACCATTTTTCTGATAGGTCTCTCCAAGAGCTTGAGATGTTTTGAGCTGTTTTGGACTGTGTTGCATCAATTATCATAGAGTTGGGTTTAGGATGCTGTTGAAGCCACTCCTCGCCAGTGTCGATGATCCTGTATATGGAGTTGAGCTTCTTAGTGGTGGCTGATACAGAAGCAGGAGAAGACTAGGATTTCTTAAAGACATGGAGAAGATACGGGAGGAGTGGTATTGAAAATGGAGTCAGTGCCTGTTCTTGAGATTGATGATAAATGGGATCCTCCATGGATTCCCTATGGTGTTCAGTCCTGAGGTTTATAAGACTTAGCCATGCGAAGCATGAGATCGGAGAACATCCGGACATCATTAGGTGAGGAGAGGGGCTCACCCTGCGACACAGAGGGCTCAGGGTTTTTTTCGTAGTGACCATTTGTTGATTCATTAGAGGTCGAGGCAGCAGATGGCGAAGCTGATGGGGAATGTCAAGAGGGGGCTTCAGGTGCATCCACTTGAGCAGACGCCTGAGGAGTAGATCTTATCCCCTTGAGCAGACGTCTGAGGAGTAGATCTTCGAGAGGCTTGGGTCTGAGCCTCTGATGCCTGGGTGGAAGGGGAAGGTGGAGATTGCGTGCACTCAGTAGAAGCAGTTGCTTCTGTATGTCGTTTTTTAGGACGCAGGACCAAAGATTGAGACTCCAACCACCTTGGTGTTGAAGAACAGTGTCGACACCAAGGGACATAGAATTCTTCATACGCATGTCCATGTTGCCTGTGATGACGATGAGGAATATAATGCTCCTCTGATGAACAGTCATATTCCAAGCTGGATGAGGAGTAGTACACATAGGTTCTGCATCTATGGGAGTGGGAGTGCTCCCTATAACTAGACCAGGAACTTCAGCATTGATGACAAGACCTGCAGGACGACCTTGAATGAGTTCGGGAGTGTGACCTCCATCAACCAGATCAAGAGCATGACCTCTGACAGCAAGACGGAGAATGCAATCTTGGTTTGTGTTGGGTTTGAGGTGAAGGAAGTGGGCAATCTTCTTGAGAAATGCCCCTGACAGTAACTATCTCAATTGGATGTTTGGAGTCTGAGTCAAGATGCTCCTCTGTCTCCTGCAGAGGTTGCTGTTGGGCAGGTGTGCACTCTAGTATCTCGCCATATAAAACTCCCATCGGTGATGGTGATGGGGAACAAGAGAGGTCCTGCAATAGTGATGAAGCCTGAAGAGGCAGCTGCTGTTGGACAGGAGGTGGTGAAGGTGAAGTGGAAGGACTCTGTGAGATAGTCACTATCAACAGTGGTTGAAGTTGTCACATCAGAGGGTGTGGGAGGGGTCTCTGATTTCTTCCCCCTACTTAGATAGTTCCTCTCAAGGGAGTGGCCAGGAGTATCTGGGACTGCATGAGGTGAATGGGTCCTCAAGGCTGATGTAGACAATGGGGTTGAGGTAGAGGTTTGCCCTTGCACTGAAGGGAGGTAATCCTTGCCACTGGCAGGTGTCGAGGACAGCCGTTCACGAGAGACTTCCTTTGAGGACAGGCAGTGGGACCTCTTTATAGAGGTTGTCCCCATTCATGAGGGCCTAGGGATTTTCTTGGTTGAAGGGTCAGAAGCTGAAGTTGAAGGCTGATCTGGAGATGGAGGCACTGTGCCCAAACCTCTAGGTTTGAAGTGCTTTCTCTCAGAGAATGGACCTGTGTCTGGCCTCTCTGTTGTGCCGTGTCTGGGGTGTGAAGGCCTGGCCATGCTTACAGGTGGAGACATTATGAGCCTCCCCTAAGCAGGTGAAACACTTTGAGTGCCCGTCAGTTGGGCATCTTAGTATTGCAAGAACAACAGTGTTTAAAGAAGGCTGTCAATGCCATAAAACAGTAAACAAAGCTGAGTTGAAGAACTAGGAGTCGAAGTCGAAGAGATCTCTCCGAAGTACTCAAAGAACCAAGCCAAAACGCAAGACAAAGCTGAAAACTGAGAGCAAAAGGTACTTCAAAGTCTGTACAAACCCACTTGAATAGAAGGCTCCTAAGGGCACAGCTAACGTGGCAGATGAAAAGGAACTAACTGGGGACGCTGCCAGGAAGGGAGCTTATCTAGCCTCAGGGGAGTGGGTGGGGTTCCCGCCAAAATGTTAAGCCTAAGCTCTAGAAGGTTGTGAAGAGGTCTACTGTGCAGGCACATATAACCCCATTTGTGTGAGTCACAGAGACCATAAAGAAAGCATTTTCACATAATAAACTTCAAATAAATGTGCTTCATGTAATATCTCCAAACAGCCAGGGAAAGACGGCATTCTCTCCCCCACCTCAGTTATTGCTTTCTGGAGAACAGAGGTTAATGGACACATACAAAAAGACTGTCTACTACTTGTTCTCAATACAGAATGTTTTGTGGCCACTAAGAACATGATGAAAGCACACAGCAGATTGTGTGAACTGCAGCATAACAATGGATTACTACTGTATATTCTCATGTATATGTTGAAAAATGTATGTCAAAAAATCAACCCAAAAAACACGAGTCAATTTAAACACAGGTCAAGGCGGTACTAAGCACTCTCTCAATCCAGTTCTATTCTGAATTGTTCCAAATTTTGATTTAGATCCACCTACTCTTTGCCTCAGCAAACTCAGGATTTCATGCTTCCATGTTGCCATGGGAAAAGTATTCACTGAATCCAGACTAAGTCTACCAGTCAGACACAGACATAAACTGTGTAATTAAATCTACCTTTCCATTTTAAAGTTTTATTTTCCCTTCCAGAACTAAATAATGGTAAAAACTGCTCTATGTATATATCAACATTTGAGCCAGCCACTGTAAAGAGCAGTGCATCTCCAATGCTGACACTGCTTTTCTGGCCAAAATGTTCAACACACAAGCCGAATTTTAATGTGGCTGGCTTCAACTGCAGTTTTTGCATGAGCTGTGTTAGGACACTGCAATTAGTTCTGTGCTGTAAATGACTGTGCCTGAAACGCAGTAAATGCATTTTACTATATAATGAGATCACTTTCAGAATCAAATCCTTTCTTTATAGTAAATTCAGTCTACGGAAAATTAACTATTTGTGAAGCAGCATACATTGATTTCTTTCTGTTACAGATACATATACATATAGAAAAAAGGACTTACACGTGAGCCCATATGCCTGACCACATCACGCGGCACCACTGACCTGTCTTCAAGTTTCAGCTGTAGGGAAGAGAAGAAAGAGGAGAAGATAATCAGGATTCTTCCTAGCTACATCTTCAAAGGCAAAGGCAGGTACCATTAATTAGATTACCAAATTTTATTTTTACTTCTTCTGTATACACAAACACACGTACAAATATTCACATCCATTCCAAACATAGTTTGACTTTTTTTTATTAAAAAACTTGTGATCATCTTTGCTATCAACAGATCCCAGGGGCAGGGTACAATCAGTAAAACCAAGCCACTATCTCATTAGGTGCTGAATACTAGGGCAAATCGTCAGGTTTTAACCTGGTAAAGAAATAAGGGGAATGGAGCCATATGTTGGTTCAATGCCGCTGATCTTCACAATTCTACTGTGGCCATGGACATGGGAGCTCAACAAAAACATGTATTTTTTACATTTATATCTCATAATTCTCCAAAGGAGAATTGTACGAAAGTGTTTACAGATTATCTCCCATCCAGATACTGATCATATCCAGTCCTGCTTCCCATTCGTAAATGAACTTGATGATGCACCCTCAAACCATTCCTCGTCTCTTTGAAATTAGTATCCTCAAAGTGCCTACTAGTGGAAATGCCGTATATCCTTTTTATCTTACTTTATATCAGATTCTTTACATACAAGCTATTCCATACAACCAAGAACAACCACGGACCATCAGGGAAGAAACTGTCTTTCCGTCTTTTCAAATTGCAAGTATTTTAGGCTACCAAGGATTGCGGATCAAAGAACTGGCAGCAATCATCAGGAATATCCAAAGTGAGAAATGTCGTCTGCAACCTGCATTATGAGGTGAGTAGGAGAAGAAAAAGATCCAGAGACTCTCACACATGAATGCAAGCACACTTGCTTGATTAGATATGCAAAACCTGTGCTGCTGGGTGGTTTCCGGAACAATGCCATTGCTGTATTCTATTGTGCCAGATCTAAAGTAAAAACGAGCCAAGGCACTCCAGGATATAAAAATTGTGAGACGCAGGTGGTTTAAATAATAATGATCTGTTAAACCAGTAATACAGAGATCTAAGAACACAGAACATCTACAGATGCCACTTACTTGCAGTTCAAGTCATTTATCTAAGCTTCCTAGTACTGTGTCATACCAGTGCTACGAAAGTATGAAAAGTAGTTTTAAAACACCCATTCTTCCCACCCTGATCTTCATGAAAATCAATACCTACAATGAGCTTCTACGCTTTTTATCACCAAGTTCTGATGACTACCTGCAGAAATCTAACATTACAATTCTAAAAGGTAAAAATGCTTACATCTCATGAACCTGATCATTCCTGGCACACGTTCATTTTTTTCCACGAGAGTCATGCTTTTGTCCTAGACAGATAGATTTGGTTACCTCTCTCCCAATACTCTTATGTATCTCCTTTGCACTTCACTAAAAATCTATAACTAGAAAGGCTCCATTCTCACCTTGGCAGAGCAACGCTTGTCGGCAATATTTCCTTAGTTTGTCTAACAACGACAACAACAGAAAGAGGGTATTGTGTAACATGAGAAAAAAACAGGTATCTTATTGCATTCAGCACCATTCTCAAGTCTTCTTGGCAGTATAGAGATAATCAGCTGCCTGTTGTTTTTTTTAAACACAGCACACTTCCAACATTACATATCTCAGAATATATTAGCATTAATACTACACAATGAAGCTAAAGGGAGAAAAATGCAAAAGATATTCACTGACGGATGTATCTTTTAACCCAAGGATGATCAAAATCTGGTTTCATGCACTAGGATTTTAAAGAAGTATATTTTGTGACTTGTGGATTTTCTTCTGATCTCAATGTGAATCTCAGTTTTTGGTAGACCATGCAAATACCCCATGTCCAAGAGAGTGTGTGTGTATGTAATCAACTCTGTTCAACCCAAACATCCAGATCCAGAAAACACATGGGAGAATGAAAGTGAACTGAAATAAGGTAAAAATAAATTAACACTTCTTGCAGTGCAGTTTATTTTGACCCCAGTGAAGTTTAGTGACCCCCCTCCTCCCCACACACACTGAAGTGATTTCAGTTTCCCTTGAATGGTACTATTGTACTGACACAGCATATTAATATTTACTTTGCTATGTATCTGTTCTGTCCTAGATTTGAGTATGATTGTATTTTAAAATTCTTCTGTGAGCTTTTCTGAGAGCCTCTTAGACAATAAAGCTGAATGTAAGTATTTTAAATTATAAACAAACAAGTGGAAGTGCTGCTTCTTTCTTTTTGCCATCAGACAGGTTTTAGAGTGGGTCCATGCTGACATTTGATGAGATTAAGCATGAGCTTTTCCACCTAGCTGTCCCCTTCCCATTCATTACACTGGAATATCGAAGGGATGACACTCTTTTGGTCAATGGGAGAGGATGTCTGCAAGTGCTCATGTGCAGTAATGTGTTTCAAACAAAGCGTTAACGGTTTTGCTGAACAAGGCCCAGGCTCACTGACAGTTATTTCCTTTATTAACAACTATACATTTTTTTTTAAAAAAATTATTATTCAGAAAAGATTTTAGCAGAGGCCACACGTTAAAGTTGTCATGGAAACAATTACCAGAGTAAAAATAAAGTAAGCAATAACCCATTGAGCAAGATCTGTAAAATTGTAAAATAAGAGCATCAAGAAGGCATGCTGCATGTGAAATAAATACATATAAAGGCTCAGGGATACTTTACCACCACTGCATGGCTCCCTCTTCTTTTAAATATTATCTGTCCACTTTTTAGTTTTCATACAGGGATCTGTGCTTGTCACACTGCAATATCATGAGGTTATCTCTTATCTATAATGCTTTGTTTCAAGTAACTTGTATCTGACATTAAGTCAATGAAAAACAGCTCCTTTATAGATATCTAAGAATATAAGAAAGTGGAGATTGGAAACTGAAAGTCACTGAGTCTGCATATACTTTTGCAAGTATGCATAATGTGCAGCTGGCAGTATTATTTGCTTCACAACTTTTCAAAAGATAATAGCTACACACTATGGTTTACCAAGATGGCTGTAAAAGTGAACTTTACTTATTTTCTGTTCTCCAAATAAAGTCCTTTGAACAAAGTCAATCAAGTTTTATCCTACCTAGTCCATCTGCATAATGGCTTTTTCACAAGGGGAGATCAAATGCTGTACTGGCAACTCTAACCCCTAGAATAAGCAGACAACTATATTCTAACAACTTGTTTTAAAGCAGTTTATCCCTCTCATTTGAGTGATTCACAATTTAATTGTTAATACAGAAACACCAGCACTAGGTGGCACTGTGAGCCATTAGAAATTCAGCCACTGGATTCTTAACAAGACCACTATCCAAGGGCTGGAACACTGGGTTCCTCTTTCTCCAAATGAGTTCAGGGATGAATGGAGTGGTTTTCTTTAAAAAAAAAAGGGGGGGGGAGTGGCATTAAATCATCTTATTCCCCAAGTAAGACTGGTTCACTCAAAATCTTTACGACACAGCAAGGTAAAGGAAATGGGGGAAAGGTGCTCTCAAAAAGGGCAGCTATGAAAGAACTAGTAATCCTCAAGTATAAAGATATACCATTTAATGCCAAAGTCAAGATTGCCCATGGCATAGTATTTCCAAGTTTTATGCATGGCTGTAAAAGCTGGACAGAGAAGAAAGCTGACAGAAAGAAAATTAAAGAAAATATTTGAAACATATTACTTGAGGGGACTTCTATGGATACAATGGGCTACCAAAATGACCAATAATGGAGCCTAAAGCAAATGAAGCCTGAACTCTGCCTAGAAGTGAAAATGATCAAATTAAGACTATCATACTTTGGCCATACCCTGTAGCATGTTTCATTAGAAGAGAGGATAATGCTTGGTAAAATGGGAGGCAGTAGGAAAAGAGGAAGACCACACAGAAGGTGAATACACTCAATCAAGGAAGCCATGATCCTAAGTTTGTAGGACCTGAACAGAGCTGCTGATGACATGGTGACTTAAGAGTCTTTCATTCACAGGGTGGCCGGAAGTTGAAGCCAATATGATGGTAACAGACAACAACAATAACTTTGGTGAAAATAGTTTTGCTGTGTATCTTTCTGTTTTATTTCTGAAATCTAGCAATTCTAAGATCAAGTTATATTATGCAGAAACATAATGTTAAGGCCAAGATCCATATGTTCAGTGTCTAAAATGTTACAGTGGAGAGACCAGTCAGTTTCCACAGGGAGGCAGTTACAGCAACACTTGCACTGTATTCAGGAGCATCAGCCTAAACATGCAACAAACAGAGGTTTGAAACATTAATTCTATAAAAAAAGCTAGAAGAAGTTATTTAGCTAAACATGATGTAATGCTAAATGCACCAAAGAAGCCATCAGCACCCTGGATTGGGGATTACAACTCCATCAGTACCATTTGGCATGTTAAATGGTAAGAGATAACTGGGGTTGTAGTCCACAATATATAGAGTGCACCACACTGGTGAAGGGAGTAACCACCACTGAACATAATGGGACTTGCTTCCAACTATACATACATAGAATTACATTGGACAGTAGTAGGCTACTTACAAAAATAAAATAAAATAAAATAACATAACATAACATAAAATAAAATACCTCACAGATTTGGCTTAAAAATTTAGGTATGGTCAAACAGCCTAGTTAATAAGAAAAAGTGCAGTGTAGTCCACACAAAATTCCAGGGCTCTACAGAATTCTAATGAAGGTAGCACTACTTCTGACTGAGAAGAAAATTTCTGGCTGAACATGGGAGGATTTCATTTGCTCAAGATAAAAGATACAAACTGCCTTACACAACAATATAACCTCTGGTCTGATTATTTTGTTGTGAAACTTGAGACAAAGCTAATTATATCATAAGCCACAAAGCTCACTACATTGTTAGACAGCTGTCGCTACCATCAAGAAGGCAATCTTCAAGTCAGAAGCTGGAGACAAATAAAGCCCAAGGCCTGAGTTGCTTAGAGGTGAGTTCTGTGAGAATGACTTGAAGGAGGTGGAGACAGGAGGATATAAACTGTGAAGACCTTTCAAACCATTAACTGAAGGCTACTACTAAACTAGAGTTCCAGCTATCAAGATACTGAAAGCTGAGAGAGCAGCCAGAGGTGCCTTGAGAGAGGACTGACGCTTAAGAGATAAAAGGACATGAGCCATATCACAGTTTAAGGACAAATTCCTCAAAGTAAAAGGAATTAAGTAATTACGTCTATCTGAACTGGAAGGGTAATCATGTGGCCAGTTTCCTAGCTACAGCTAAGACATGGAAGATCCCTTTTGAGCATGGCCCAGCATGTCATCTGTCTTGGAGCAAAAAAGCCCCTCTTCTTCCAAGAGCAGATCTTCTGTTCTGGACTATGCTTCTTGCTCAGCCTTACAGACTGTAGCCATGAATGCCAGAACAGTGCTATAACCCTTGTCATGGCTTTGGAAGCGCAAGGCCAATTTAAACTGGTTGACAGGCAGATGCTGAAAGAAATGTGCAGTCTTCACCCAAAGAAAACGCTAATACACTGCCACACATACTAGATAGGCTGAAGTGTACAATGCCAAGACTAGCATAGAATAAAACTTTTATCCTATTACACTGAGCTTCTTACCCTTTGGGGTTATAGGGGAACGTAATGCTTCTGCCTATGTTTGGATAGTAACGACTCCACAGTGATTCAAGTGGGGCTAGATTTTTGGAACAGAAAAGAAAAATCTTCTTCTTGCACTTAGCATAAATTGTCTGTATTATGCAGTGTCAGCATGTAGACAATAGCTTTAGCCAAGACTGCTTCACAACGTGAAGCAAAGCCGGCAACATGGAAACAGACACCAGTGCAGTAAAATTGGACTGAGCCACATAGGAAACTGAATCCACAACAGGAACCAGCAGAGGGTGCACTGGAAGTCAGGTTAGTCATGTTATTGCAAACTATTGCCAAGTTGACAACTTATGGTGGTCCTATCTACGAGAGTCACTCTGTTATCAACAGCCCTGCTCATTCATAGCCCTGCCAACTTAAAAGCAATTAAAAACAAAGAGGTTTAATATCTGGGACTCATGGCTTCATGATGTAAAGTCAATGTAAAAGAGACAGATTCTTAGGATTACCTAAAAGATTATGTTATTTCTCAAATTATTGCAACACGTTTTGCTGAGGAAGTACATGTATGGTCTTTTTTAGGAACTGTCAAAAAAAAAAAGGAAGGGGAACAATACATATCTAATATAGGCAAGGCACCAACAAAAGAATTATAAAAACATATATGTGCACTTATGGCATATATGCCTCACAACGAATTGTATATATAGTACAGAAATTATGAAATAATACATTAAACTAGATAAAGAAATGTACACATAAAACAATTTGGAAAATGACCAGTAGGGATTTCAAAAAAGTGTCTCCCAAGGAAGGAAAAGCGTTATCTCTATTATTTTCTCCTGTGTGTATGAAAACCATTCTAATCGTAACACCTTGGGAGCAGTAAAGGAGCTGAGGTAATATGTAAAACCTTGAACTTTTAAAGCAGATGGCTAAATACTAGCTTCCAATTAGTCTATGGGGAACTAGAGTACCAATCCTCAATATCCAATCCACTTTCCTTCTCAAGAGTTTTGTCATGCTGAGAAAAAACTTTCTCCAGCACCCAGAAACGCAGAACCTTAAAAGAATGGTTATGCTCTATACAAGTTGGATGACAGGTCAGTAGTCTTCCGTATTCAACCCTAGTTTCACTAAACCAGCAGAGGAAGGCAATCTCACTAACATCACTGCCAGTACTGAAAATGCTTCTGCTAATGAAGCTGCAGTAGATATAGTTATGTTAGATATGTTAGTTCCAAGGTGAGATCCACAACATTCAGCAGATGCTAGGCTGGTACTGATACAAATGGTACTGACTTAGTACCAGCTGACTTTGTCGCAAGATGGACAGTAGCACCCATAGAATCAAGACTGAAACTGGTACCCAGAAAGAGATTATTATAACAGACCTATAGCTAAAGGTGTATTTTGAGCTTTAAGAAAAATGTGACATAAGGCATGGGACAAAAGAGGAAGGAGTAAAGACTGCTTTTATATCAAAAAGCCATGGCAAACAGAATGGTTTTGACCAATCACAAGGTATAATCTCCAGAACTTCTTACACTTTGTAGTCTTACATATTCTCATATATGTTTCAGTTACATATAACTGGAAAAAAAAATCCACCCCAACTACCAGGTCTCACTATGGCACTGAGGAAAACAAAACAAGCGAAACTGCAGGTGTAGGCAACGAAGCCTGACTTTCAGGCTGTCAGAAAACTAGAAACTAGAAACTCCCAGAACCTTAGAAAGAAAATGGCTTTTGTGCGAGGGTGAGCTGCCACACAAGTCATTCTCAGCTCTAGAATGGGCCAGATGAGGCTCTGCACAGATGCAGAAGCCCCTCCTGGATATCACAGAGTCTATGAAGTAGTAGCACACAATAGCTGGCATCCTGCTAGCTAGTCTCAACTACAATGGACTTATTCAATCAATTGTTGGTGAGTCCACATGCAGGTAAATGTAATGGATTCAGTGGGTCTATTCTCATCAGCACTAAAAAGAGAATTTAGGCCATTATGTGTTTTAACACAAAATGGAACAGTTCATCAAATAACAAAGTGTTTCATTTTGTGTTAAAACACATGACTCCATCACTCAGACACAGAGGAGAGCTTCTGCATCTGTGTAGAGTTTCATATGGCAGAAAAACTGCTGTCAAGTGGTTCAGTTCAGCAACTAAGATAATACATGTGGCCAAGAACTGGATAATTTCAACTTTATGGAATCTTGGTTTTGGTTTATGAGTTGTGGTCTTTTAAACAATAATTGTAAGACAAATTCATGCAGCCCCAACACTGAAGGTGACATTAGAAACATGACACTATTAGCATTTCAAAGGTGCTGATGCAAGATCTCTTGCCTAATTATCCATTATGTGTTTTACAGACTGAGCACAAGAAAGATTTATCAAGCACCTACTATAGAAAGCTCTTTTTAGTCTTCCATTTACGGAATAATCCTAAACATGTTCACTCAGAAATACAGTCAGCCTTCCACATCTGTAGGTTTAACTTTCACTGATTTATTTTTGAGTCTCTCCAACCCCTGCCTCCTCCCATGCTTCTTTTCCAAGGCAACTTTCCCTCTCGGTGGCTCCGATCAGGCCATGAAGCCCTTTAAAAAGTCCACCCCTGGTCCTCCTCCTCCAGCCTGGCCAGGTAAGGACAGTTTGCAGCCCAGTGGCTCACCACCATGAGCCCTCTCCCAAAGCCCTCACCAAGGAAGGAGATGAGTGAGAGAGAGACCGTATAAGGCCACCACGCTGACCTCTCCCTCTCCTTTCCTTGACCTGGTTTGGACTCTGGGTGCCTGCTCTCCCCAACATGCCTCAGACCTCATCCTACTGACAGATACACACATATTCGTGATTTTTCCACTTTTGCAGGGTCCTGCACCCCTAATCCCAGCAAATGTGGAGGGCTGACTATAAATCCTCTCTAGGTTAAAAGGAACAAACTCTCTTAGCAGGCTTGTGAGGACTGCAGCCTAGTACGATGATGCTTACTCTGCACTAAAAGCAACAGAGCATACCAGTGTTATTGGCTCTGGTCATCCGTACAAGTATCGACTACTGTGATGAAGGTACAATCTCCTTTTCAACAGTGTTAAATGTTGCAAGATCCCACCATGGAACAGATACGTGATTTATGCTACACGTGATGTGCATTCTGGTTCTGACCACACACTCAAACATGCTTGCACATTTGTCTGTGCTATTCAGCTACATGTGACAAAGACAAAAGGTGCAAGGGATGACATGGAGAGTCACTGATGTCCATGGGAGTGTCAGTATGTTAAAGGTCCTTCACAGCGTAGCTATTCCTGTATTGCAAAGCAAAGCACAAGCACCTACTCATAGACAGATTATAGTAATGAGCCCAGGACTCTAATTTATTTCAATTACATCAGGGATTCTTCATTAAAATGGAGTCTTTGTACAAAACTAGAAAACACATAGAATAACCATTGAGGGTACTTAAATGTTACCACTTAGGAGAGACACTTCCTATAATTCCTAAATATGCAGCTGTAACCACAAATTGTTTTCATACTCCAGAGTTTTAAAATAAAAACCTCTGGAATTGTTACATTTTGGGAATCACTTCTGACAGATTAATTATGCCTTTAATCCCACTTTAAAACCAGTTTAGTCAAGAGTCTGTTATCTGTGTTTTAGCAGGTTTGAACTACAATGCTTTCTTATAAGAATGGCTCTTACCTTAAATATGTTACTATTTACCATCTGTGAGGGGAAAGGAATAAGGTTATGATGGGGCCAACTGAAGGGGGTGGGGAGAGAGCAACAGCATCCAAACTTCTGTAATACTAATATAATCCAGCACTTGACTGATCTCCCCGATACCTCTGAAAATCCAATGGATTTTAGCTTCTTGAAGGATATTACAATGTTAAAACAAAAGCAGACAAAAGAAAAGAAAAGAATTCTGTTGTGTCATAAGCACAAATTAGTAGAACATTTTTAAAAATGGACCAGTGTGTACTTCCAAGAAAAGTATAATCACATGGTAACATAAAGTCCCATTGCTCAGTTGTGCATGAGTGTTACCCTAAAGGCACCAGATCCCATCTGATCATGGAAGGTAAGCAGAGTTAGCCCTGGTTAGTACTTGGATGGGAAGTGGCCAATGAATGCCAGGTGTTTTAAGTTATATTTCAGAAGAACTGGCTAAACTGCCTCTGAGTATTCTCCGCCTAAGAAAAACCTATGAAATTCATGGAGTTGCCATAAGTCCACAGATGACTTGAAGGTACACATATGCACACAGAGAATGAATATGTATAGAAAAAGTCACTTGAACAAATATGTCAGACTTGTTCTCTGTATTAACAGATTTTTCATAATAAAAGAATCAGCAAGATTTTTATTCAGTCTGATGACATCTCCAAGTTTGGCATGACAAAAGCTGGTGCACAATGGAGAAATGATAGACTATTTCCCCGCTGTCAATTCGAACGCATTTCATATATGTTCATCTCCCCTCTCCTCCCAAGGAGATTAGGGTGCTACATGAACCCCCATCATCCCAACAGGTATGTGGGGCCAACTAGCCCAGTCACGCAGCTAGCCCTGGTGCTCACCAGAAATCTGAACTTTGGTCTTGGGGATCATGCCCAGGGATCTGATTATTGCACCACAGTTGGTCACAAAATAGATCTTTCCTCAGATTTTTATACAGGGTGTTCACATGCACTGGATTAAAATATGAACCAAAGAAGCTTCTATCATCACACCCTTAGGATTTGGCTGAGTTCAGTGACATTTGGTCTCAAGTGTGCATACACTGGAAGGCTTTCTCAGGTTACTACATGAATGTTACTATTAGAAGCCACAGGGGAGTATTTTATTCATTTGCAAACACCTATGTAGCCAGATAGTGACTTCAGAGCTACTGTTGCCAAACAGATGAATTCAAAAATATACTTTGCTGCTGGACATGCAAAAAATAGTGGGGTTTTTAATTATCTTAATTTCAGGCTCTGAAGATGGCATTTCCCTGAAATCCAGCTCCACTGTACATTCTGAAGCCATGCATTAATTTCCTTGATAACAGCAGAGCCACTCCCATAGCTCCCACTGCAGGAGAAGAGTGTGAAAGCCACTGGGACAATGCAGCACAATTGCATCATTGCCTGAAAATCTCAGCTGCAGTTTCCATTCACTTGAAATGGCTTCAGTCCCCTCCCCCTCACAGCAATCTCTGTGTATGGTGAAAGAATGAAGATGGGTGGAAAGGGACATTTTAGAAGGAAAGAGACAGATAAACTGGGAAGAGCTGTAGTGTTGTATGAGCACACATATCACACTGAATACTTTAGCTTAGCAGCAACATTGCTTTTGTACAGGAGGAAACTGGTCAAACACAGTTTCACACACTGCACTCAGTCATGCTTTCCTTTGGAAAGCAGAATCACTTATATTGCAAAGAGAAAAGTTATCAAGTACATTAAAAAAAAAGCAAGACATCAGAACATAGAATGCATGCACAGCCAGCTACTATATTCATTATACAATTTTCTTCTGAGCAATGCCCACAGCTGACTCCACCCATTCCAATCCTTAAAACAGTGGTGTGTGCAAGATGTGGGCCTCCAGATGTTATTAAACTCCCATTCCCATCACCCCTGACTATTCTGGCTGGGGCAGGTAATAGTCCAACAGTATCTTATGACACACACGTTTTCCATCCACTCGTAAAGCACCATTACCTTACTAATTTGGAATAAAAATTGGATCCCTTCTTTCTAGTTCACCTGAACCACTTAAGCTGCAACATCCTATTTTTCAATAATTATATGCTTCACAAAACTAGTCTCAGAGGCTTCTGTGCTGTGATTCTTTTTAATTCCTCGAAATGCTGAAGGTTCTTTTACTTTCTTGCTTGATGGCTTCTGACTACAGCTGATGGGGTGAGAACTGGGGACAGTTCCTGTACCTTTAATGTATGTGTAAAAGACAGAATTGTAGAAGGTATTGGTTGTTACCTGCCTGTATGATAAAAAAACATCTGCTGAAATTTCCTCTTCTATACAACCATTAAAGGTACTGGAGCCATTTCTAGTTTGCAGTTTGGCATTTTTCTGGCATATTTCCAGCATGCATTTCTAGCTGGTCACTGTAGGAGTAGAAAGCTGACCCAGGGTCAGGCCATTGGTTTGATTCAGCATGGCTCTTCTGATGTTCTTACCTTACTGTATTATTACTGTATTCTACAGATGCACTGAGAGCCAGCATGGTATAGTGGTTTGAATGCTGGACTATGACTTGGAGACCAGGGTCTGAATATCCCCTGCTTGGCCATGAAAACCTACTGGGTGACCTTGGGCAAGTCATACTTTCTCAGCCTCAGAGGAAGGCAATGGCCAAAAAAAAAAAAAAAAAAAAAAGGAAAAGAGAAGAGAAGAGAAGAGAAGAGAAGAGAAGAGAAGAGAAGAGAAGAGAAGAGAAGAGAAGAGAACCTCATGATAGGTTTGCTTCAGATGTACCACAAGCAGTATCAGAAATAAAAACTGTTGGCAAAGTAGACTAACGCATATTCATACAAGAAAGAGCCCTCTTGCTATTTAAAATATACAGTAGCACCCTCTTGCATTTATTTCTTACCACAATCAGAGGTTATCTGTGTGCAAATTTTATATAGCCCAGAACCCAGTACTATGTGAATCTCATCATTTTTCTTTAAAACAGGTGCTGTTTGCTAGCTCTTGTGGGCTCAAATTTAAGGCTGAAAGCTGGTTGGTAAAATCTCAGAAAAAGGTATGTATAAAATCTCTACAGAATAAGATCTCTGGGCAAAGTATCACACTTGAAAAGCTGCATGCATCTTCCCCAAGTTTTAGAAGAATTTGCTTAATTTATACAGATGACATCAAATCAAGGAAAACAGTAAACCTGACAAGTTTAACAAAACTTACACTTTACTTTTGTTCTTGGTTTACTAGGATATTTTAAATACAATCCTTATTTACAGAACAACTTAGGGACAAAGTAATTTTGCATATACCATTCACCAATGCACACAACTCAACAACGTCTTGCATATTAGAATGACGTTGCTATTCCCCCGCTCTACAATCTAGCAGTACCGTCTGAGAAACTAATCAATACCCACTCTATAAAGAATACTTTCATCTGCCTAAATAAAGGGCCTTGAAGTGGAAAGCCCTCTGATTGATGCAGATCAGTACCATATTTGATAGTTGCCTCTCAATTAGGAAAGAAGTAGTTTGGTTCTGCTGTTCAATCCAGATATCTGTGACTGATAGCCACTGAAATTCCAGATGAATCCAGAACTGACTCCATTTAAGAATACTTATTCTGTGCCAAATGGATTAATTACGTCACTGAATTGTTGGAGTATCTAGAGGCCCATACAATCTGCAAGACTTAAGGAAATTCAGAATATTCTAGGATCTGCTAGAGCTCACTAATTCTAGTCATTCTAGTAGCGATTTAGTTATAGTCTAGAGAAGGGCCTACACAGATTTCATCACTATATTACCCCACATCTAACTTTAACAGCAGATGCAGCATACATCCTTTTGACTCAAATATTTCTTCTTTCAGTGCACAGTCAACAGTGAACAAATCTGGTCCAAGAAGGTAGAGCATCTGGGGACTTTAGATGTCATAAAGGTATCCCAGTATGGGATTTTAACACCACCAAATGGAATGGAACTGACCAGTTCTGCTTCTATTGCTTCCATCTAACAAGTTTGAATGTAGAAGTCTGAACACTCTGTAGTCACTTTCCTGCCATCTGAGCTGAATATGAATTATTTATTAATTTAATGACAACTATAGAACTTACAGGTTCTCTGTGGTGAACACAGAAAATGGAAGTTCTGTTATTTGCACGTGAATCACTGTGGTATGTCCAAACACAAATGCTTGCCTGGTTGTACATCCTGTTCTTTTCCTAGTCCATACACTGTCTATATAATGATCTGCATATTATAGCAGTAATGCATGCAAGTAGCAATTACAAAGAACAGTGATAACATGGGTCTTTCCTGCACCATTGAATCCTTTGGAGCTGCACAGCTGGCTGAAGATGAAATGTGTTTGCAGGACTAAAAAGAAAAAGAAGCTGTAAGTGAAAATACCAGAGTGCCTGGATATTCTGGGGAACTGGAAGGTGTTCCAAATCTCCTTTTCTTGCTAAGGATGCAAGAACTTTATATCAAGCATCCATAATTTTCAGGCTTTAAGATACAGAAAGCAGAAAATTTAAGTAAAGCAAACTAGTTTCTGGTGCTGGTTTCTGAACTAATATAGCAATGCAAAGGTTACTTAGCACCAAGGCAAAAAGGTTATTGTATGAAGGTCAAGAAGCGTCACAGAGAAAATTGTATTATGTATTGGATAGCACTGACAGATGTCTTCTAGCTGTATCTTGAGGAAAAAAAATGCCTCTACAGCTCCCAAATCATCACAAAGCTGTTCCCATCCCCATGCTTTAATAATGCCTGCACTGCATAGCAACCTTGCATGTATTTTACCAACATCCTAAGTATACATGCCCCACATGCCTCAGCACCAAAATTTAAAAATCTTTCAAAAGTATCTTTTATGGAGTATCACGTGAACGTTGCGTTTGTTAATGAATCTCTCACAGATTAATTCAAAGTACTTTCTAAAGCCGCTTCCCTCCTTCATGCAATGTTCTTCCCACTTTCTTTCAATTCGCTGATACATACACTGACACATTTCAAATTATCCAAAAGCTAGCTATGCATATACAAGCAATAGAGAATCATATCAGGTTTATCCTGTCAGGTACTTAAGGATGCCACTTCACTGATTTCTTTTGCTTTAAGCTATTCTTGGAGTGTAGGAATGCACAGGAGACTGTAACACCAAGCACGCATCACTTTAGAGTACTAAGCTTTTAGTATACTCTATACTCTTGAACTCACCTGTCTTTATATTCCCTTTAAGGCTCACAGAAGACACAAGGAAGAGTGAAGACTACCTTGGCTATACAGTTCAAAGAAAGGCACTTGGGACAGCTGTGCAGTAAGAGCAGGATGGTGGCACAGGCCAGGGGCGGGAAGCCACACTGGAGGCAAGGGTTGGATTCCCACTCCCTAAAGCCTTCTGCAAGTCGGAGGATGTCAGAGGTGTGACTTCCCCAGTGTCATTGGGTCCCCACAAATGAAGCACCAGATACAGCTTCCCCCCTTGGCACTTTGGCCAGAAACCCAGCCTTATTCTTCTTTCCCCTTCACTACATGGGGAACAGGAGAAAGAGAAAACTGCTATTTGCTTGCACTTGAGAAAACCAGCTTCACATACTGCACTGCCTTTCCAAGTGGGAAATCCCTGCAGTTAACTCTGATCACTGGCTGGAGATAAACCAAAGATTTTCTTCCTCCACGTCGTTTGCTAAGAGGTAGGGATGGGGTGAGTTTCGGGGCCAGCCCAAAGTCTAGAGGATGCATACCCCCTGCTCTATTCTGTCCCTCAGCACAGGCCTCAAGTAGAAAAAAAAAGAGAAGTTTGGAAGAATAAAGAGTCATATGGATTTTATTTTACCACAGAAGTGAACTTATGACCATGGCTTTACAGGGTGGTAATTTTTCAGCCTCACTCTTTCATCTGTTTCCTGTACATTATTTCTGACCCAACATTTATCATACTGTTGAAAGTTTCCAGCCTCTTTTCTTTTTGAACCAACTGGAAAAGGACATAAGTTTGTACTCTGGAATGTACTAACTAGCACCTCCATCTCTATCACAGGATAAATTCATAACTAAAAAATTCCTTAGCTTTCTTTAGACTAAATACACTGAACTCTTAACAGTTCAGCACTTCCAGAGAAAGAAACTCCAGTTTCAGATATCTTTGGGGAATGGAATCAAGACTGCTGTAGGATCATTAATAATTGCCACTCTTCTAATATCCAGCAAACCTTATCAGCCCTCAGTTGTCCTACTGGAGTGATCGAAATCCAGCCTAGAAAAAAGAACATCCATCTTTTTATCCTCTATGTGTAGACATATCCCATAGCGACCAGGGTGGGGAAGGTCAAGAGGGAAAAGAGGAACCATCCAAGGGCAGCAACAGCACTGAGAAGCCCAATGGAAGGAGTTCCTGAAGACAGCCAGTCACACAAGTAGGGAAGATCCAGCGATGCTGGAGACAGCCCCATGGGAAGATACCAAGGCCTTCCTGGTCTCCTTTGAACAAGTGGCCAAAGTAGGCTGTTGGCCTAGAGAAGAGTGAGTGATTTGTCTTCAGCCAGCCCTTAGCAAAGTAGTGGAGTGGACCTTCAGAATCTTGGAAACTGAAGACAAGCAGGATTATGGGAAAGTGAGCAGTGCCATCTTGTGTGGGGGTACCCTGAGAATGGACGCCAGCACTTCAGGCATTTCTATTGGCTCAAGGCTGAAGATCTTCAGAAAGTTTACAGTCAGCTTCAGGAGCTCTGCCACCAGTGGCTGAAGCTGGAAAAATGTAGCAAGGAGCAGATCCTGGAGCTGCTGATCCTGGAGCTGCTGATCCTGGAGCAGTTCCTGGCTGATTTGCTTCTTGAAATCCAGAGCTGGATCTGGGAAGAAGGCTCAGAAACCTGTGTGCAAGCAGTAGCCCTAGTGAAAGACTTCCTAAAGAACCAACAAAAGGCCGAACTATGGAAACGAGTGGGGTCATTGCAAGAAGTGTGCCTAAGTTCACAGGAAGCAGAGGAAGATACCTTGGGTGTCCCATACAACAAACCTACAAAGAAACCAAGCACAATGGTATTGGAGAGATCATTTTGCTGAAAAACCTCATTTGACACTTTTGCATCAAGTGCAAATGGGTGGCTCTCTTGGAAGAGGAAGTCAAATATACTGCAGCTACACGTTAAGACTCTTCAACACATCAGAAAACATGAGGATAGAATGGAGAAAGAACTGATTCTATAGACCCACCAGGACGAAAATGCCAATGAAAATGAAGAAGGCTGTAACACTGAAGGAAAATCTTGGAGGACAGTCACTGTCAAGAGCAGATCAAACACAAGGGATTCAGAACTCTACAACTAAGCAATTGGTTCCTGAGGATAACAGTGATGAAGAGAGGCAAACAGGATGATGGGAGTTTCTTAAAAGTGAGATACTGAAGGCACAATTGAAAACTGTGCCAATAAGGAGGAAAAATGGCAGGTGTCTAAAGAAACCAGAATGGTTGACTGAAAAACTCTCAGCTGAGCTAAGTGTTAAAAGAAACATGTACAGGAAATGGAAGAATGGTGAAATCACCAAAGGGGAATTCAAGCAAATAGCCAGGAGATGTAGGGAGAAAGTCAGAGAAGCTAAAGCGCAGAATGAACTCAGGCTTGCCAGAGACATCAAAAACAATAAGAGGGGTTTTTGTAGATACGTCCGCAGCAAAAGGAAAAACAAGGAAATGATAGGACCACTATGTGGAGAAGGTAACCAATTAATAATGGTGGGGAGTGAGAAGGCAGAACTACTTAATACCTTCTTTGCCTCAGTTTTCTCCCAAAAGGATAGAAGTACCCAACCTGGGGCGTGGGGGGCAGGTGAGGAAGCGAGGGAAATGCAGCACAGAATAAGTAGAGAAGTAGTACAGGAATATCTGACTAAACTAGATGAATTCAAGTCCCCAGGGCCAGATGAATTACATCCAAGGATATTAAAAGAACTGGCAGAAGTCATTTCTGAACCACCTGCAATAATCTTTCAGAACTGTTGGAGAACAGGTGAAGTCCCAGCAGACTGGAGGAGGGCAAATGTTGTCCCCATCTTCAAGCCGGGGAAAAAAGAGGACCCTAATAATTATCACCCAGTAAGCCTGACATCAATTCCGGGAAAGATCCTAGAGCAAATCATTAAACAGTCAGTTTGTAATTACTTAGAAAGCAATGTCATAATCACTAAAAGCCAGCATGGATTTCTCAGAAATAAGTCATGCCAGGCTAATCTTATCTCTTTTTATGACAGGGTTGCAAGCTTGATAGATGAAGGGAATGCTGTAGATGTAGCATATCTTGACCTCAGTAAGGCCTCTGACAAAGTTCCACATGACATTCTTGCAAGGAAGTTAGTAAAAGGCGGGCTGGACAGGGCTATTGTTAGTTGGATTTGTAATTGGTTGACCGACCACACCCAAAGGGTAATCACCAATGACTGCTTTTGTTCCTGGAGAGAGGTGACTAGTGGGGTGCCACAGGGTTCTGTCCTGGGCCCAGTGCTATTCAACATCTTCATCAATGACTTGGATGAGGGAGTGGAGGGCATGCTGATCAAATCTGCAGATGATACCAAACTGGGAGGGGTTGCTAATACACAGGATCAAATTTCAAAATGACCTTGACAGATTGGAGAGCTGGGCCAAAGCTAACAAAATGAAATTCAACAGAGAGAAATGTAGGGTCCTGCACTTGGGCAGAAAAAATGAAAGTCACAAGTATAGGATGGGGGACGTGTGGCTGGATAGCAGTACGTGTGAAAAGGATTTAGGAGTCTTGGTAGATCACAAGCTGAACATGAGTCAGCAGTGTGACGCGGCAGCCAAGAAAGCCAACGCGATTCTTTGTCTTGGTTGCATCAATAGGAGTGGTGTCTAGGTCGAGGGAGGTAATGGTAGCACTCTATTCTGCACTGGTTAGGCCTCATTTGGAATACTGTGTCCAGTTCTGGGCACCTCAATTCAAGAAGGAAGCCTGGAACATGTCCAGAGGAGGGCGACCAAAATGGTGAAGGGTCTGGAAGCCATGCCTTACGAAGAACGTCTTAGGGAGCTGGGTATGTTTAGTCTGCAGAAGAGAAGGTTAAGAGGGGACATGATAGCCATGTTTAAATATTTGAAGGGCTGTCATGTTGAGGAGGGAGCGGGCTTGTTCTCTGCCGCTTCAGAGACTAGGACAAGGAGCAATGGATTCAAGCTGCAGGAAAGAAGATTCCACTTGAACCTCAGGAAGAACTTCCTGACAGTCAGAGCTGTCTGGCAGTTGAATATGCTGTCTCGGAGTGTGGTGGAGTCTCCTTCTTTGGAGGTTTTTAAGCAGAGGCTGGATGGCCATCTGTTGGGAATGCTTTGATGGGTGTTCCTGCATAGCAGGGGGTTGGACTCGATGGCCCCTGGGGTCTCTTCCAATTCTGTGATTCTATGATTCTATGAATAGTCTCACTATATTCTGTGCTGATCAGGCATCATCCAGTACTGCATTCAGTTTTGGATGCTTCATTTTAAGAAGGATATAGACAAATTGCAGTGAGTTCAGAGAAGGACAACAAGGATGATAAGAGGTATGGAAAACAAAACATATGAAGAGACATTGAAGGAGCTGGGCACATTCAGTTTGGTGAAGAGAAGATTGAGGGATGACATGGTCACACTCTTTAAATACCTCAAGGCCTGCCAGAAAGTGGATGATGCAGGCTTGTTCTCTGCTGCCTGAAAGGATAGAACTAGGTCTAATGGTTTTAAGTTATAGGAAAGTAGATTTTGATTGAACTTTAGAAGGAACTTCTTGACAGTGACAGTAGTTCAGCAATTGAACCAATTGCCTACCGAGGCGGTGGGGTCTCCTTTTTTGGATGCCTTCAAAAGTGTTTGGGTAGCTATCTCCAGGAGATGCTCTAGCTGGAGATCCTGCAAAGAACAGGCAGGTGGACTGGATAGCCCTAAAGGCATCTTCCAACTCTATGACCCTATAATTGCATATATCATGTGAGGAATCAACATGACTAGCAGTCATGGATTATGTGAGCTGCAATCCAGCAACATCTGGATGGCCACATATGCCCCATGCCACTGTATATAATACATTTCATATTCAAATGGCAAAGGAAGTTAAAAGTCTGCCAAGTTGGAATTATATTTCTCGGTTCCTCTTCCCTCAAATCACTTTTTCTGTGTGGTTTTAAAATGCTCATACTTGATAATGCCACTTTGAGCCTCACCTGGGAAGCTAAAAATGATACACCTTTTTCTTCTCGAAAGGCTATCATTCTTCAAGGTAAGGAAAACATAGCTGCTCAAGCAGTCAACATGTCCCTTGTGCAATATTTCAGGTGTGTGCCAGTCCCAACACCCAGGAAGAAATGGCAGTTGGCAACACATGCCTGGTTTTGAATTGACATTATTCAGCAAAATGACACTCAACAAATTGGTCTAATTTTAACTAACAAACCATATGCTTATATCCCCCCATACATGCTCAGAACACCTCCAACCTTGCCAACTGAAGCAAAAGTAAGTTACAGCTTGCCTAAACGCAAAAGTTACTCAGAGAATTGGAGCATGTATGAAAAAAATTTGCAAAGTAAGAAGGCTGGGCCTTAACCAAACCATGGTTAGATGTAGCTAAACTAGTCAAGCATGCTCATAGTTGCAAGCAGTTTCCTATGTATTTATGTTCCTTAACAAAGGAAGCAGCCTCTGGCACTGGAGATAATATATAGTATATCCATTTTAAGCTACTGATAGCCTTATCCTCCTTTAAAAACAGCCAAGCTGGCAGCCATCATTACCCTCTCTGTTCTGTTAAATACTTTCTGTGTGGAGTACTTACTTTTACTGTCCTTAATCTTGCAGTATTCACTATACTGGATGACCCCAAGTTCTAATACTATGAAACAGAAAAAAAATCATGCTTTCCATATCCATTTTTCCCATATGCCTTTTCTGTCATGCTTCCTTTACCTGCCTCTCTTCCAAATTAAAAAAAAAAAAGCCCTAAACATTGTTAACTTTACCTCATAGGGGAGTTAATCTAGTCCCTTCTTTTGGTGCCCCTTTTCTCACTTTTGTTACAACTTGCAATTGTCCTTGAACAGGAATGATAAATTGTATGCTCTACACTATATGAGTCTCATCAAAGCTTTAACGCTTATCAGCCATCGACGGAGAAACTGTACATTAGTACAACTGAGAACAGAGCTGCATACTTTGCAGTTGTATCATGCTGATGGCTTGGTCATTGTGCTATCAGCCAGGATGCCTCTTGCCTCCTCTGTCTCTAGCTGATGAGACCACAAGAGACTGCATAAGTGCTTATTACTAGTCTTCATCCACATGACCTTACACTCTGCAGTATCAAATTTCATCAATTTCTATTTCTTAACTCTGAGGTCATGCATTAGTTTCCAAATCCTTATCTGTATTGGTTACGTCTATCGATTGCAAGTCATCAGCAAAATTTGGCAAACATGTACCATAACTCAAAGATATTAGAAACAACAAATTCTATTCAGACTTTACATTTGCAATAGCTTCCCTTTTAAAAACTCTTCTATATTAGCCCATTTGACATATTCAGCATTTTTGTACATAATGCCAAACCTAGGCTAACAGAAAAAATGCTGGATTTTTGTGTTTATTTGGAGTAATTTTGTTTGTTTTCACTTTGAAGTATGTATTTTATTAGCCTCCCAAAGCACTTGCTACAAAATGTAAATAAGTAACAAAACTAAGACTGTTTTTTTCTTACCTGCATTTCCTTGAAGTTGCATTTGTTTGGCTATTTTTACAGTCATCCTACTGACTGCATACTATAGTGGGCTTACCATATCCATAAGCATGGGACTCATAAATTTAATCCACCATGAATTCAAATAAAACTGTACACAATACTGTGTGTTTAAACCTGTGGTGGAGAAATACGGTAGGCGCTTACTTTACAGTCTCTCTTCAAGCCTTGAGAGGCTTCACAGTCTCCCTGTATAAGTCTTATACTGTATAAGGTGAGGCTTATATATACAGTAAGCTCCTGCAGTATTAAAAATGGCGTAGGCAGCAGGGAGGTGGCAGCAAGTCCTGGCTCTCAGGTGCACCCTATTCCTCAGGCGCACCCTATTCCTCAAGCTCCCTCACCTCCGGGGAGCATGCCCACTATGTTCCCAGGAGGCACAAGAGCCCGAAGAATGCAGTGCAGCTAGGGCTTGCCACTGCTGTTGTCTTACACCAGGGGCTTACTGTATAAGCCTCACTTTGCAAGGTTTTGCAGTATCTCTTCAAGGAGGCTGATATGACCGTGTGCAATTTTGAGCATCCACAAGGGGTCCTGGAAACAATCTCTCATGGATACAGTGGGCCCACAATACTCTAGAGTTCTCAAAGATGAGAGCAGTTTAAAAAATAATTTTCATAATACTATTAGTTTTGAAAAGCTATAAATGTGATTGCAATGAAAAGTATGACTTATTTTGAAGCTGGTACCTTTCAATCTTGAAATTTATTTATTTATTATAATGTTGACATCCTGCTATCTATCAAAAGATCTCAGGGTGGCATACAATAAAACCAACTCAAAACAATGTAAGTAATAAAATGATTTTAAAAGGCTAAAAACATATTAGACAAATTTAACAAGTTAAAAGAGATACCTAAAAAACCAGTTAAAATAGTTTTAAAACTATTTAAAGCCATGCACATGTATGGATGCGTGTAAAACAAATATGAACCCAAAATCTTTAATTTAAAACCATGGGCGGGGGATTGGCATCAAAGTGACAGCAATGCTGGCATCAATCAGCCCTCTAATGGGAGAGTATTCTATAACTGGGGTGCCATAGCAGAAAAGGCCCTGTTCCTGCAACATCTTACCTGGACTGATGAGATGCAGGGAAAGGCCCCTCCAACAAACCTTTATGCAGTCATGTGTAAGGAGAGGCACTGTTTCAAGTACTGAGGTCCCAAGCCATGTAGGACTTTAAATGTCATTATCATCACTTTCAGATCAAAAGCCAGAACAACTCTTTCAAAACCAGTATTATACAGTTTCTATATGGTTTTTTAATCAGCAGTCCAGTTACTGTACTTTGCATTAGCTCCAACTTCTGAGTCACCTTCAAAGGCAGCCACACACAGAATGCATTGCAGTTACCTAACTGGTAAGTTCCCAGCGTATGAACTTCTGTGGTTAAGTTATCTCTGTCCTCGAAAGGCTGCAGCTGGCAGACCACTCAGAGCTGACCCCAAGCACTCTGAACCAAAAAGGCCATCTGGGCCTACAGTGGCAATGACAGATTTTAGCGCACTCCCAAACTATGCACCTTGCTTCCTCAGCAGGTGTGCAACCTTATCCAAGGTGAATCTCTTACTCCACTGCCAGACCTGACAGTCACCAATCTACAGAGACTCTGTCTTACTGGAATTCAATCTCAGTTTACTGGCAGCCATCCAGCCCACTGCAGCATCCAGGCACTGGTCCAGCACTGACACTGCTAGGCCAACTCCAATACAAAGAAGAGTTGAGTGTCATCAGCATACCAACAGCACTCTAAATCTCCTTATGATCTCACCCAACAGATATTGAACAGCATAGGAGACAAGATGTAACCCTGTGGCACCACAGAGTTTAACAGTTATATGGCAGAACAGGAATCCTCCCATGCTATTCACAGTTCCCCCATGCATACTGTGAGTTGGGTCCAGACTTACTCATATTGAGAGCAGTCACACTAAAGTTCATTTTTCAACCCAGCAAGATTGGAATCTCATGCCAATATCACAGGAACAAACAAGAGAAGGGCTTGAGAAATTCAAGATCTGATTTCATACAGCTGGCTGGGGAAAAATCAGGGTCACAGTGCTGCAGATTTAGTCTTATTTCCTTTTACTATTCTCCACCCCTTCCCCCCAAAAAAGCTGTTGACCCATGGGGAGCAGGAGGAAATATTCATGTTTTCCCTTTGTGAAGCAAATATTTCACTGCTGCTGCAAAGCATGTCTGTATGTTTCTTCCCACCTGCATTCGCTTCTGAAAAAAAATCCCCTGAAATCAGATGAAAATCCTCACAATCTCTTCTATTGTTTGGCATTCTCTAAAGTGACAAGCCCATGTGACTAGGAAGTACCAGTTCAAAGTGCAGCAGGGCTCACAAGATGAAACAATCACTGACTTTTTAAAGTTTCTCTTCTGACATATAGCTTGTGTAGTAGTCTTTTTTGCAGGATATATTTGTCATATATGCACACTGAATGCACTGAGAGGCCAAAAAGATAGAGATCCCCTTATTCCTACTCTACATATCCACCCCAGAATACTATGTAGCTGTCTTACATGAGAAGTTTCATAATCTGATTTTGCCAAGTAAGGTTTATTGCTGTGGAACTTGTGTGTCTCCTTGAATTATACCCAATGCACAGCAAGTGAACTCCCCAGCCAATACCAAAATTTTGTGAGTGAATGGGTGACTGAAAAATATTCAATATTTTATTTTGAGCACGTTATGTAACCACTTTAGAAAAATATTATTATTTTGATTTCCTCAATAAAGTGATGTTGCTTAGGTACATGAAACTTAAACGTACAAGGCCAAATACAATTGTCAGTCATAATTAGAGTAGACTACTGAATCAACAGGAATTTGGTGAGTTAACTTTTATCTAAGTTACATTGAGTCAATATATACTTGGCCCTTCACATTACCCCAGATTAGGGGCTTCCACTCTAGCAAAAGTGGAAGAAATCAGGCTGTGAGCTGTCCTGTCAGCTGGGGAGGCAGCAGCTGGTGGAGAAAGAAGAGGACCAGAGACCGTTTTTAAAGGATTGTGAGGCCTGACTGGAGCCACTGAGAGGGCAGCTTCCCCTGGAAAAGAGGTGCCTGAGGTGGGGGAGGGAGGTTTGAAGAAATTAACAAATAATCAAATTGGTGAAATTCATACCTGCAAATGTGGAGGGCCAACTGCTGCAGTAGGAACTAAACCTGAATAAGCCATAGTTTATTCAGGTAATAATTACAAATGTGTATATGCCATTTAAAGTGTTTGATTCTTATTATAAATGAAAGTACAACTGCTGCACTCCAAGAAAACATTACAGTAGAAAAAGAAAAAAAATTATGTAGTCTGCACTTGTTTCCTCAACAGTATCAGGCACAAAAAGAACTCATTTTCAGGGGGAAATAAGGTTAAGAAAAACACCTACAAGACTAACTGAATACAAAGTCTGCTTCATGAAACTTTGCCTAACCAATCCTTCATTTTTACCAGTACCATGGAGATCTATAAATTGGCTGCCTAGCCAAGGTCTGTAGCTGCCGAGAGGCAAAATGAGGACATTGCCCCCACATAAGAATTCTGCCCCCCATGAAATTTCCCATCAGTTTCCAAATTTCTAGCACTGCAGTAACTTAAAACTTCAGTTGAACATTCAGAAATACAGTTTGAGCATCCAAAGAAAAGCGGTAGGCAAAGTTACCAAGGGAATGGAAACAAGGAGGAGTTCTAGGTGTGAATGTTTTTAAATGTCTCACTCTCTGCGATGCTAGAAACTTGGAAACTGAAAGAAAATTTTTATTTGGGCAGCAATGTCCTCATTCTGCCCTCCTCCGAGATACACCCATAGCTATGCCTAACCAGGTGAATTACCAATTTATGTGAGAGCTGTAGCATACATAAGCATAACACTGAATTTCCTCAACATAAATGTCACAGACTAACCTGTATCAAGGGGTGTGAAGCAGAAAATCAACAGAAAACATTTTGTAACCAGGTCTTTCTCATTTAGTTCCTAAAGATATCAAGAAACACAGAACACTGTCAAAAGATACCCCCACCATATCCTTTTACTTAAGAAACATTTTTTTTCATGAACAACAGTTTCCTCACCCTATCCAAAGACACTCATGCTCCAGCAAAGCTTGTGGGACGAAGCATATCCTCACTTTTAACAGAACGCTTTTAAAGGCATTAGAGAAGGTGGTTGAGTACCAAAGGGCCTGACACAGCCCTCTCATGAGTGATCATGCACTCGAACAGTTAGTGGGGGGCCATTAGCCTTTCAGCACTTTGTTGCTCTGTTTTATCTCATATCTTTGGGAGCTGGGCAAGAATCCCTTGCTATAAACAAGCTTTCTAAAGTGACCAAACAATGAAAGGCTATACATTTGATGAGCACAGCTGGAAGACTGACAAAAGGTCTGAATGAAAAGAGGAAGCCTGTGACCAAACAGTGAAAAGGCCCTTGTTATGAGAAGAAAATATGCCTAATAAGCCAGAATCTAGAGGAATGGGTGGATGGCAGGGAAAGGGAATGAACTTCTGCAGATAATGATTTCTACTCGAAAGTGTGAGCCAACATGAAATGGTGCACAGGAGATCAACATGTACTGTCTGTGTGTGTAATCTCCGTTGTACCATTAGCTACAGCATAATTTTCATAAAGTTTGCTGCAGCAGGAACAATTCAAACACAGCAACATAGGTCACCCAAGTTATGACTATGGAACAGATGTACCAACTGCAATGACCACACTCACAAATTCTCATTAACATTACTAAATGCCTAAAGGTTCACCTGACAGATGTGTTACCTCTGCCCTCTAGAAACATGCAGCATTTGCTGGATGTTTCTCATGAGACCTAGGGCTGGTGCCCTAGGAAGAAGAAATATAAAAGGCCCCCTCCAGTGTCTTTTCATTGCAGCTGCTACTGCCACCTCAGGAAGGCCTGCTTTGGCACAACCAGTTTTCAGTGCTACTGCTATGAACACGCACTTTGCCACAGCCACACATAGAGAAACAGTGGCAGTTCCAAGTGATAGAGAAGGAGGTGGGGGGATGCAGAGCCTTCCTGCTGGATTGGGGGGGGGTAACCTGTTCCCCAACTTCCATAGTGCCTTTGTTTCACCGAGCATCCAAAAATAGCCAGGTTCTATGTTGATTACAAGTCTTTCTATCTTGGCAAGCAGGGGATGCTGCAGCTATGTCTCTCCGTCCATGGCAGGGAAGTGGGGCTGGGCAGGTGACTTCCTGCACCCCAAGTAGCTGGTAGCCCAGAGCCCTGGTTATCTCCAATCTGGGCTACCTGTGCACTTGCTTCTTGTTTTCAGTGGATCGACTTGCAAGAGCTGGCAGAAACACATAGACAGCACCTGATGTTTTGATGTACTAAGGTAGAGAACGTTGGGCCCTTCAAATGTTTTAGACTTCAACTCCAAGGAGCCATATCCAAGAGAAGCCACATGCAGTACGGTCAATGGCAACGGACTGTGGGAGATGGTGTGCAAAGCACTTGGAGATGGTAAAGTTCCCCATCCCTTTTCTAACATTCGTTTATGCCACGTTAACATCACAGAGTGTCACCGTGTAGTTAAAACCTACAAATCAGGATTGGTGTGATTCTTCTTGTCTTGGAACAGCTTCACTCTCTTGCAAAAGAAAAATAATATACTTCTGTTCTAAAGCCTTATTAATTTCTGAAGTTATACAGTACAGAGATAGGGGACAACCGGCTCCAACATATACAGTCAACCCTCCACATTCACTTGGTTTGGAGTGTAGGACCCCTGCAAAAGTGGGAAGATTGCAAATATCAAAATGTGTGTGTGGGGGGAAGGAGGTTGAGGAATGGTGGGGAGAATGGACACCCAGGGCCCAGACCAGACCAGGAAAGAGAAAGGGGTAGGATGATATGGTGGCCGTATATTTCCTCTCTCTCTCGCTTATCTCCTCCCTTGGGTGTGTGTATGTAGGGGAGGCATTCGGAAAGGGTTTGTTGTGTTGAGAAATCAAGTCGCAAGCTGTCCTTAGCTGGCCAGGTGCCTGCTGGTGGAGAAGGACCAGAGTCAGATTTTTAAAGGGCTCCATGGCCTAACTGGAGCTGCTGAGGGAGCTGCTCCCCCGGAAAAGAGGTGGTGGCGGGAAGGGGTTGGAGAAACTCCATGAAAGTCAAACCCACAAATGTGGAGGACCAACTATAACCACATTCTCTAAAAATACTTTATTGATGACCCTAAGCCAGGGTACAGCTGATAGCAGCAGTGCACACAACCAGAATCACTCTTCCACATATGCATGTACACACATTCACGCACATAAAGAGGGGAGGGCAGATGTCAGGTTTGTAAGATCTTTTCTCTCTCTCTCTTTTTTAAACAGAGTCTCTGTATCTACCAATCAGAAAGTAGGGCAAAAGACAAACAGAATGAAAGAATTCTAACACCAGAGTAGCAGAACTGAAGACAAGTTACAGCTTTCTGCCCCCAAATTCACCCATCTATCTCTCTCTGCCAGCACTTTTCATTTCAGCAATACAATTTAGGATAGGGTAGAAGCATTCTAAAAGCCAACATGTAGCAGTTTGAGCACTGGACTACAATCTGGAGACCAGGGTTCGATGCCCTTCTCAGCCATAGAAACTCACTGGTGACCTTGGGTGCGTCACACACTTTCAGCCCCAGAAAATCCTGTGATAGGTTTGCCTTAGGGTCATCGTAAGTCAGAAACAACTTGAAGGCACACAGCAGCAAGAGCCACTGTAACTGCTAAAAAATTGCGAGTCAAATCCTTGCTAGTATACTGCAAATAACCCGGAAATGTACCTGCAGATTTCAATCTATGTTTGCCCCCCGCGTTATATCATTCACCTATCATCCTTTTTCATGCACCTCACATTTCTAATCCTTCCATTCTAACACATATCGTCATCATCAGCTGACTCCTTTATCTGTCTCATCCATCCACACACATTGTCTTACGCCCTTTTTATTTTCTCTCTCTCACTTGCTAATTAGATTGATCCTTTAAATGTAACTGCCATATAGGAGTGCAATATTGGGGGGTAACACTAACAAAGGTGAATACACCTTCCCTCAACACTAAATGGCAATTAGATGGCTCGTACCACTTCTGTTCCCACCACCCAGAAGACTGCACAGATATACAGAATTATAGGGTTGAGTATCTCTTATCCAAAATGCTTGGGATCAGAAGTATTTCTTATTTTAGATTTTGAAATATTTATATTTGCATATATATAAAATACAGTACTATACAGAAGATCTCTGGGATGCCTGCAAATGAATGAGCAGGAGTGCTGCAGCCACTGCCTCAAAGGCACAAGTTGGCAGCTGGTGTGCTCCCCAGAGATCTCCTGTACAGTACCTTTTTTTTAAATTACTGGCATCAAGTTCCTTCTATATTCAGTCTCTCTCCAGCCTCATGTCACATAAACAATACAAGTAATGAACAAACAAGACATGAGGCTGGAGAATGTGTAAAATGGCAGAAGGCATGGATTCATGCCAAGCACTACACTTCAATTCCCACCATTTCACAGATCCTTGCATCTCTCTCCAGCCTTGCCTCATTTATTCACCATTCGTGTTAGTGTGTGAAATCTGAGGCTGGAGAAGGACAGAGGACCTGAGAGAAGAATAAGGAGTGCCACAGCCACTGCCTTGAAGACAGAAGCAGGTGACTGGTGGCAAAAGTTTTAGTTTTGGGAGGTTTTCAGGTTTCTGGATCAGGGATGCTCAATCTGTAGATATTTTTATTTTCAATTTGTGCATCCAAACCAATAGACCAGAATTAAAGGTTAAATAATAAATTGCAGGCGAGTGTTGTTCAACCATCATCAAGCTTAATCCACAATACCCACACTGCACATTTATTTTAACAGACATGCTGACTTTGTTCAACTTTGTTGTTCTAGATATAACACCAAGCTGTACAGTAATGCCAAATCAATGTTTTAAAATATTTTGCTGCTACAAGTCACCAAATGTCTGTGGCAAGTGGTCAGATACAGCTCTACGTTTCCGGCAGTGGTTAAAGGTTTCAGTTTCACCACAACTGAAATTGCTAACCATGTCTTCTAATGAGACTCTCTTCTCTAGTTGTAAACTCCTCTTCAATAATGCACATCAAATGACTGAATGGCAGGGTAGTCCCATATAGCTGTCTTCCAGCTCCAAGCAATTTTGGATGATCCACCTTTCCTAGACCCATGTCAAACAGGCTTCAGAGCAGGATATTGAAATGAGACCATTATGGATGAGTTAGTTGATGGTCTTTGCCTCAGAATCTACAGGAGGAATGCGTTCCTGCTGGTGGTTTTTAATCTCTCAGTGGTGTCTGATACCACCAACCATGGTATCCTTCTGAAAAACTTGATGGGTTTGGGAACTGGAGGCACTGTGTTTTAGAGGCTCCAGTCTTCTTTCAGGTTGGTTCTAGATGGTGGTGCTTGGAGATAGCTGCTCCTCAAAAAAGGAGCTGAATCAGAGAGCCATCATGACTTGCTCATACAATAGCACCTTAGTCTAGATGAATCGTTTCTGCATGCTTGAGGGATCATTGTTTTACAATAAGCACACTTGCCAACATTGTGGCTGTCTATACTGGTGATCTTAGACCCCCAGGAAGTACATTTCTTGAACAAGCCAGAGGGCATTTTAACTGCTGAGGGAAACTGTTACCAAAGACCCACAAGCCAGAAACACAGTCGAAAAATAGTCCAAGTCAAATGCTTGACAGAGTTTGAAAGCCAAAGTCAAATCAAGATCTGAAAAAGAAGAAGCCAAAACTGAAGCTATGCTCTTTTATATGAGCATGTATTTTTAATTGCTGTTTTGAATTTCTAACTGTGTTGTGTGTCCTTGATCCGTAGGGAGAAGCAGGTAAGAAATATTATTATTATTAGAAATTCACTGGCTCATTGGACATGCTGACAGTCAGGAAATACTTTTTAGACACTAGTTCTTTCCCTGGAATTGCCAACACTGATTTACTCCTCTCCCTCTTCTTCTTTTTCTTTTTAAAAATACAGAATCTAGACATCATTGTTTACATTCACTGTTTGGCTGTCTTCACTTGTTTTATTTCATTCCACTGTAGAAATAATTTTGAAAATAAAATGCATCTGCAGCATCAGTCTGTTCAATTAGAAGTGCCATGGCACCATAGAGCTATTAGGACTCCTATGTTTTTGATACAAGGGATTCAGTTTCATATCTTCCTGTTTATCACAGCTAGGACTGCAATATCTAAAGGAGTCTCTAAATATGCTTATCTGAGGACTTGTCTTCCTTGGAAGGTTTTCGTTCAGAAAGTACAGGAATTCCCTTTATACGCCTGCCCAATATTTCAATAAACAAATACATATTAGTGTTGATAAGGGTCGGCAGGTATCCTGTTTTATACAGGAGGTTACTATTTAGAGGCCGCAGGAGCTGTCTCTTTTTGGGATCATATGGGATATCCCATCCTGTATGAGCCAAACCATGGTGCAAATAGGAAGAGAATGTGCCGGCCACACTTGGCAAATTCGCCAGAATTTGTTACTTAATTGAGGCATTGCTACACACACAAATACATGGAGTGGGGGTGTCCATCCAGGAAACTGTGGCTGGCATCTGCTCTTCCATGTCTCACAATGGTTGCTAACCTGCCACCACTGAGATTTTATGAGGTGGGAGGAAGAAACAGCCCCTGTTAGTGCATGATTTGGCCATGCTGATTTCCAAGAGTAAGGGAGGGTGAGATGGGGAGTGGCACAGTTCGCCATGCATGGGCTGCATACAGCCATCTTTTGCTGCCATCTGTTCTTTGCTTTCAGTTACCCTTATCTGTCTGTTCACCCTGCCATTCCAATCTGAGTCATTTTGCCTCCCTTTCCCATTTTTCATTCTGTCAATTCTTTGTCCTTCTCTCCCTGAGCCATTCTCTCTCTGGGCTAAGGGAATATCCAGAGCTTGAGGAAGTTCCCTTGTTTTTTGGACTCTTTAACTCCCAGAATCCAAAAAGACCATGTTGGCCAGGACATTCTGGAAGATGTAGTTCAAAAACAAAAGACCTTACCAAACTGGCAGAATAACCACCAGAGGTGCATTCAGAGGGGTAAACCCTGTGCTGTGATGCCCCCTGTTATGAATTTTGGCTGTCCCTTATTGCTGACTTGAAAACCTAGTAACTCTAAGGATGAATAGCATTTCAATTGCCCTGATGTCAGCATCTGTTCCTCAAGCAGACAGGCTTTCATTACCAATATCTTCTAATATTTTCTCTCTTTTTTTTTATAACAAAAGAACACTAAAAATGTAAAAAGAGAATAGTATAGTAACATCAGTAATTGAGCTTCCCACCTGGACAGGAATAGAAACTCACACTGGGATGGTCTGAAAGAGACTATTCAACAAGCAATTAAGAGATTATAGAGAAATAAAATGACCAAGGTCTGGACACAGGAAACTTAACATTGCAAAGGACCTAGATGAAACTTAACTGTGAAGAAACTTGATCTCTTGGAGAAGAACACAATCTCTGGCAACAACACTTCTGAACAATAAAATACTATATTAAATGAAATGTGGGATCACAGTTTTAATTCTAATTCCAGCTAGTTACAGAAAAGCTGTCACAGTTGTTCCTCTCTAGTGTGGGGGAAACATTTAAAAACACAGACATGCAACTGCATTCTCTTTTCCAAGCAAACTAAGTCATTAAGGGCACATGCTACAAAGGAACCAATTCCTGTTTTGCCAGTGGTTGTAAACTGTGTGTACCTGAAAACTCCAAGTCCAGTGACGGTGAGTGAAATATTGCTTTGATTCTTCTCTCTGTATACTGCAAGATTTCAGCACTGTTTTGGGAAACAGTCAGAAGCATTAAATCTCTTGCACCTCGCAATCATTCAATGATTTTGCACGTTTAATTTGATGTAAGTTTTATCTTTTCAACATTTTTAACATCAGCAGCTATCTTAAGAACTATGTGCCTCTATTGTTATGAAAAGTACTCCCATGATACTGTTGCGCAAAATAAGGCAATCAAAGATTCTGGTAAATTCAAACTGAAATTTAAGAGAAAATATTGTGAAGAAATGTAAGTTCTTACAGGGAGTTCATTAGCTAGACACAATGAAAAAGTACACAAACTGATCTTGAGCCGGCAAAAGTACCTTCCTTTGACTTTTTAAACACTAACTAGTGGAAGATTCCTATTAGTTTTCTTCTTTATTTTATAGCAGTGGCAGTTCAGGATATCTTAGAACGCAAATACAACACAAAGTATTTACAACTACTCATTCCCAACACAGGTAAGTGTGCGATCACGTGAAAAATGTGCTAAAAATGGTTACATCTGACCTCACGCTAGGCTTTAGTAAGTCTATAACTCAAATACAGCTGGCCCTCAATATCTGGTACGGTTTGGTTCCAGGATCTTCTATGGATACCAAAATCTGTGGATGCTCAAGTCCCATTACATACAACGGTGTAGTAAAATGGTGCTCCTTACATGAAAGGGTAAACAAATACTTGCTTTTTGGATTTTTTTTAAATATATTTGAGCCATGGATGGTTTAACACATGGATACAGAATCTGTAGATAAGGAGGGTCAACTGTATAACAATTTTTTCCTCACACAATTGACTACTTTCTTTCCTTCTATTCACCCAAACATGGGGAAAACCAGATTTAAGGCACTACTATCAGATGCTGTCTGATTTCAGAAGTGAAGCAGGATCAGCCCTGGTTAGTGCTTGGATGGAGACTGCCAATAAATATCAGACTGTATTTCAGAGGAAGGAACTGGAAAAGTCACTTCTAAGTGTTTCTTGCCTAAGAAACTCCTATGAAATTCATGGGGCCACTATAAGTTGATAGACAACTTGAAAGCAAATATACATATGTATATACACACACCCCTTATCAAACCAATTCAATGATTTGCAAGAGAGTCATGCATGCCTCTGCCAATACAAAAGTGGCCAGGGCAGTAGAAAGGAGGTCATTTCCAGCCACTTTTTTTTCTCCCACAAAAGACTATAGCTGGTGATAGCTTTATACTTGCAGGGGAATTTTCCTGCAGCATAATCAGGGTCTCCAGGACAGGCACATCCCTCCACACCTGAAGACTGGCCTCTCTGGCCATTGTAATATCTCTGAGGTGACTGCCTTACAGCAATATAATAAAGCAATCCTATTACTACAACCTTTAGCTATATAGATTACAGTACTATAGTACTAAATTTTAGTTACATTCTATTGGCAATACTAAATATACAGTTTAACATAGTATTTCCACATGCCCACATACATTTGGGTTTTAAACATTCTAAAAATGATACATGCATTCCTGGTTTTCATATCTAGTCAAGACAGATAAAAATCAATTATTTTATTTTACTACACTTGAGGAAAATAGCATTTAACATTTATGTTGGATTTTTAAATGTTTAGAAAAAATATATACCATATACTCAAATACTATTTCTCATCGTAGTGAAGTGACTGTGCTACAAAATTCACATTCCTGCTAAGATCTATACAAAGAGATGAAGATCCTGGACCAAAGGTCAATAACATAGAATAAAAGTCCCCATGCAGTAAGTCTGAATGCCAAGCATTTAAGTAGAAAAACAGGCAAAGCCATAGACTCAACAAAGTCTGCCTTCCAAGTCCATAAAGTAATTTAAGACATTTGCTACACATCTGTGTTTTTAATTTTGATGTACAACACCATCTAAACAAACTGTAATAATGACTTGAGGGAAAAAAGAACTTAACAATAGAGGCGTAAGAGAGATTAAAAGAGGGTAAAGACTGAAAGATCTTTTTCCAACCAGAATGCTGTCAATCTTCAGACCCTGGAGTTCCATCACATAATTAAACAGTTAAGAGGGAACAGGCTTTTCTCCCTGTAAATATAATTCATTACCACTGATGCTTACAGATATACAGATTCACAGATACAAAGGTATGCTTTTGTATATTGATTTACAGAGACATATTCCAATAATTTTCTTCAATTATATTCCATGAATTCCTTTCAATTTTTTTTCTGGAAATATATGTTTAATTTATTTATGTATCCCTCTTTTCAAAGAGAGCCACAAGAACAAAATAAAACATTTAGTTACAGAACTGGCAAAATCACTCTGCTGTTAAGGTCAAATACCACTATTTTCAGGAAGAGATGGAAAATTAAACTTCCTGGTCTTCCTGAAAATACTTTGTGTATAGAATTCCTGATCTGCACAGTGAAAATCAGGGCTCATATAGTTTGGAGCTACAGCAGCACCCCTGTCCCACCCAAGCCTTACAGATATCACAAATCTTTGAATTATTTGCATAGGCACTGCATACAACTTCCCATGATAATTCAGGCTTTGTTTTGTCAAGCAGATCTATCGCTTAAAAAAACAGTTTCTAATCATATGCCTTGAAGGACATTCATTTAAATTCACTGAAGAACTGTAAGACCAAAAGTTCTAACTTCTCTGTCTTGTAATGCTGCAGCAGATTAGTTTATGCAGCTAGTGTTACAACCTCTTGCAAACAAAGCAGAGGCAAAGATGGAGAACATGACCTGTTTAGGGTATGCTACAGAGAAAGGTGGAATAGTTCCCTGAAACACTATGGCATTCTGATAGATTTTCTATACCTTAACATAATTTTTAATTTTAAGAATTTCAGGCTTTAAAAAAAATCTCCTCAATCACTAATTTAACTACCCTTTCTATGTCAACATAATATAGGTTTAGAATGAATCATTATAACAGTTTTAGCAGATATTAAATAGGCAATGCTCTTTTAACAAATATTAAACATACAATGCTCTATTTGTACTTGGCAAAATAGCTATCTATATTACTTAACAAGTGGCGGGCCATCTAAGTCAGTAGCGAAAATTGTGTGGCACTCTGAGCAACCCTAACCAGCTCAGCCAATATTGAAGATTGCTGGGATTTGCAGTCCCATAACATGTGGAGGACTGCATGATTTCCACTTTCATCTAGGTAATAAGCTCACATCAATGGATAAAGCAAGTTCTGCATCATTTGAAACATGATATTAGAAGAATCTCTTTACTTGAAACTACTGAGTATAGTCATCTCAAACTCTGAAACAAGAGAGGTCAGCAGTAAGCTAATGAGACACAGCTCTGTCTTCTATTTTTCACGAGACCCAGATTCAAACATAGAACAGCCTGAACGACTGCTTAGAAGCTGGATGGAAATGAACATAATTTCAGCTGAGATAACATGGAGATATTGAGAAAAGGGGAAGAGACTTCAACAAAATAGTAAACAAGTAAGCTCCTGGAAAGTCAAACCTCATCAAATGGATCACTCTGCAGAATAGAAGTAACAATATTTTTGATACTGTATTGTGACTAGGAGCATTTCCACCAGCTGTGCTGTCTTCAGGGAGAGGGAGACCTACTCATTGTCATACATACCTTGATAAGTCCCTGAACACACTTCTCTCTCTCACTTTTCCTCAACTGAGCAAAAAATGGCATAAAACTCCCTCATTACAATAGCTCCACTGGGTACCAGATTGCTTTCTAGCACAGTGTAGTATTATTTCTGATTATGTTCTTCATCATCATCATCATCATCATCATCTTCTTCTTCTTCTTCTTCTTCTTCTTCTATATCCTTCTTTTTTCCTTGAAAGGACTCAAAGCAACTTACAATAGTTTAAAAAGAAAACACAGTTAAAACTGTTACATATAAAAGTTAAAACACACATTAAACAAACAGTAGTAATTAAAACATTAAAATACATATTAAAAACAACCAATAAATTACAATTAAATAATCAGCACCTTTCTTCACAATAATCATGTATTAAATATTAAATGCCTGCCAAAATAAGAATGTCTTTAATTGTCTCCGGAAAGAAGGCAGGGGGAGTGTCAGCCTGACCTCTCCAGAAAAGGAGTCTCAGAGCCTGGGAGCAGCCACTGAAAAGGCTCTCTCCTATGTTCCCAAAAAACACAATTGTGAAGGTGATGGGACAGAGAGAAGGGCCTCTCCAGCAGATCTCAACCTGGGCTGGTTTGTAAGGGAGTATATGGTCCTTCAAATAACCTGGACCTGAGCTGCGTAGAGTTTTACCGGCACTATGAATTGTGCCCGGAAACAGACCAGCAGCCAGCACAGCTGTTGCAGCAGGGGAGTGTTGTGTGGTCTCTGTAGCCAGCTCCAGTTAACAACCTGGCTGTAGCTCTTCGGACTAGCTGAAGTTTCTGAACACTCTTCGAAGGCAGCCCCATGTAGAGCGCGTTACAATAATCCAACTGCGCTGTAGCCAAAGCACGCGTTACCATGGCCAGGTCTGACGTCTCAAGGAATGGGCGCAGCTGGCACACAAGCTTCAACTGTGCAAATGCACTTGTGGCTATCACTGAAACCTGGGTTCCAGGCTCAGAGTTGAATCCAGGACCACTCCCAGCCTGCGGACCTGCATTTTCAGGGGGAGTGTGACAGCATCCAGCACAGGCTGAATCCTCCTATTCTCTGATCTGCCAGGAGCACCTCTGTCTTGTCTGGATTAAGTTTCAATTTGCTTGCCCTCATCCAGTCTATTACTGATGTCAGGAACTGGTTTAGGACCAAAACAACTTCCTTGGCTTGTGCTGGGAAGGAGTAATAAAGTTGGGTATCATCAGCATACTGACAGGCACCAAACCCCAAAACTCCGGACAAACTCACAGCAGTTTCATGTAGATGTTAAATAGCATGGGAGACAAAGAACTCTGAGGGACCTCATAGGACAAAGGGCAAGGGGTTGAACAGGAGTCCCACCAGCACAACCTTCTGGGTTCAGCCCTCCAGGAAGGCACAGAGCCATTGTAAAACGGTGGCCCCAAGTCCCATCACTGCAAGGCGACCCAAAAGTATACCATGGTCAAAGATATCAAAAGCTGCTGAGAAGTCCAGCAGAACCAACAGGCAGCAGACTGTAGAACCTGACTAGTTCCCAGGGTAGGTCATCCACCAAAGCGACCAAAGCTGTCTCAGTCACATAGCCAGGCCTGAAACCACATTGAAATGGTCTAGATAATCCATTTCATCCAGAAACTCCTGGAGCTTGGAGGCCATCACACACTCTAGAACCAGAACCTTGCCGAGAAATGGAATATTAGAGACTGGTTGGTGATTATCCAAAATGGTGGGATCGAGGGATGGCTTTTTTAGTGGTAGCTTTATAACAGCCTCCTTGAGACAAGCTGGAATTTTACCTTGCCTCAAGGAGGTATTAACCACACTTTCTACCCACTCGGCCAGTCCCCCCCCCCAGCTTTTTTAATAAGTCAGAAAGGGCAAGGATCTAGCACACATGTGGTGGCTCTCCTTTCATGTCTGCAAGAATCCTGTCCACACGTTCGGGCTGTACAAATTGGAAAGCATCCATTATCACTGGACAAGCAGAAGCCAGATTTACATCTATAGGATCTATATCAATCATGGCATCCAAGTCAGAGTGGATTTGAGCAATTTTATCTGCAAAGTACCCGGCAAGCTGTTCACAGTGGACTGTCAAGTGGTCTAGACTGGCCCTTGCCCTTGTGTTCCCCCTCGCTCAAAGAGGTGACACCCCCCCTTTGCTGTTACTCCCTTTGGTAGCGGGCTCGCCTCTGTTGGACTCCTGCTTTTATCTGCCAGTTCCCTCAATTCTAGAGCTGGGGCAGGTGGAACTGGCTGGCAGAGTCTGCTGAGTCACAGCTGGTGGTGGGCCTGACTCTGCAAAGAGACAGGAGAGCTGGCTCTTCGCCTCACAGTTCTACAGGTAGAGCCCAGTCAAACAGCGGTGGTAGCAGCTGGATGGGGAAGCACTTGCCTTTGATAGATTCTCCTGGGTAGCTCTTCCTGGAGCTTCTTCATCTGGCAGGCAGTGCTGGTTATATCGTACCAACCCCCATAGTGGGACTCAGAGCATCTTACAAATTATTAAAACGAATACAGACTTAAAACATACAAAAGATCTATAATAATACATGTGTTTGTATATAGTTCTTTTAAAAAATTAAACCATCAGTAAAGTGGAAACAATTTAAAATCCATTAAAAGATAGAATGTAAAAAATCAACAAAATATCACACTCTTAAAAGTCTATAATAATCAATTCCTAAAAGCTTGGTGGCAGACAGAAGTTATCATTTAATGGTGGAAAAGGAGCAAGGAGGGAGTTTCAAATCTGGGAACATCTACTGGGAAGGCCCTCCCTCCCTCCCTCCCACCAAACATGCCTGGGAAGGTAATGGGACAGACAGTCTCTCCCCTGAAGATCTCAGAGCTCAAACAGGGTTATATAGAGAGACAGAGTCCTTCAAACAGCCTGGACCTGAGCCATATAGAGCTTTATGGGTAATGACCAATATTCTGAATTATGCCTGAAAACTGACTGGCAGCTGGTGGAGCTGTTGCAACACAGGAGTTGTATGCCCCTGTTAATCAGCCCCAGTTTAGACTCCATCTGGAGCTTTTGGGACCTACCAAAGTTTCTGATCACCTTTCAAAGGCAGCCCCATACAAAGGACACTACAGTAATCCAGAAGGGATGTAATCATGGCATGTACCACCGTTGCTAGAACAGTCCTCTCCAGAAACAGGTACAGCTGGGTCATTTAGCTTTCACCATGCAAATTTACTCCTGCTCACTGCTGAAATCTGTACCTCCAGGCTCAGGGCTAAATCAAGGAGCATGGGATATCCTGGATTACCAGAAGCTTAGATCAGTTGACCTTTGAGGTCCCTTTCTGCTCCATGATTCTAAGTATTCCTTGGAAAACTGAACTATCATCTTTCATGTGACCTCTCAACTCAAATGTTTTGGGTGAGGTAGGGCAATAATGTGAAGTCATGTCCACACAAAGATAGAGAAGCAGTAAACCACACATAAAGGCATCTGTAATGGCCCACAGAACTATCTGAGCACCACTTTTTAAAGCTTCAAACAAAGCCTAGAGATGCTTTCTGAGCTCAGTCTCTGAAAGAGTTAGAACCAGAAAGATGTCCATTTTTTTCACAGGACATTAAACATAAACATCTTTGCTAACTCTGGCACTAATGACCTTGGAATGCTACTTGCTTACATAGTCATGACTATGATCAATTAAATCTTGTGGGTTGCTATAAGTTATTCTTAAGGTCAATATCCTTACTGCTACTTCTAGACCACTGAAGCTGTTTTTGAGAGACTTTTCGAAATAAAAAGTTCAATAGCACAATCCCCAAGTCTATACAATGTAATAAAATTAACCAAAGGCTTTAACCTGCATCACAAGTGGAAAAAGTAAAGGGCAAGTAATCTCCCAGTGGATGTATAAGAAGGCCGAATCAGGTTATTTCTTCAACCACACAGACATACAACAACTCCAGCAAGCCTTTTGTTTTCTTTCAGTCTCGAAGTGCTATGAATACCAGGTGATTCCTAAGTAATCCCCCAAGAGACTGAATGAAATGTCAGAAGCAAGAGATCTGCTTGATACGGCTCCTTAGGTAGATAACAGTCTAGAACGTTAAAAGCCGTATACTGAATCAGAACTACCTGGTTCTCAAAGTGCTAGTTTTCATATCTCTTGGCAAAATTTAATTACAGCTCTAACTCTTTTTTTCTCTGCCAGACTCTGGATACAAACAGTGGTGGTTTTGATTCACATCACATTCTGTTGGGAGTCTAAATAAATGCTGATCTGGAAAATAACTGAGAGTTCAGGATGCTCTTTTATCCATTAACGCAGATTTCTAAGGAGAAAGCTTTATTTTATTGCTGCAGCATTTGAGAACTCCAAGACATTTGCTGAGCTGCAGTGGCATCATGGAATACTAATAAATATTCCAGGTTACACAATTAAATAGTAAGAACACACCATTTAATGTCAGAAAGGGCTGAAATAAGTTGCTGGAAAGCAACACGAGTACTAGAAACACACTCATAGTCATACCTGTTTATATATCTATTGATATGAAATTTTAATGGAACTCTCTATGTTTATAATATTGAATTGCTAGAGAACGAACTCACCATTTTGCCTTACAAACTCTAAAGCTTCCCCAGTTCACCATTTCCCAGCATATTTTATATAAGATGGTCACAGAAATTTCTCAGCTAGAATACAGCACAGGCTGACCAGGGGAGTGGAGATAAAAGAGAAGCAGCCACACTACTGCGATGTATCATTAAGACTAGATATGAAAAATTGCCAAGACAAATATGTAATATCTTGTAATATTGTAATTGTAAACAATTAATTCAACAGTTTAATATACACATTACACATGCTTTCTTTTGAAAATAATGTATGCAGGGGAACACAAATGGCCTTATCCCTTAAAAATAAGTATTTGACCAAATGCTTCAACCCTACTGTAAAGCGGCAAATATAAGCTACAGGCATTTATTTCCCTTTATCTTGACACATTCTAAGCAGCATACAATAAAAATACAATATAATGAAAACTATATGATAGTCTTTTTACAAGACCAAAGACACATGGCCATGAATTGCCAGGTAGTACAGAAGCAAATGAAGTTGAATAAATAGTCTGAAATATTTGGGAAGATAGAATTGTCTTGTGCTGATACTAAAAAGGCCAGTGCTGATTACTATCCAACCACCTTAGGAAGGATAAAGTTGGGAAGCCACCACAGAAAAACGGCTCTGCTATGTACATGCACAGTAGAGTATACTTGACCAACGAACAATACTGGGAGAAGGTCTTAGTTGGATAATCTAAATGTACAAGTAGGATAATACGTGCATGGAAACTCCTGGAATTATTCTGGTATCAAGCCACATACAATTTAAAAGGAAATATTATCCCCTTTAGCTGGGTTCAGATGTAAGTGCAAGGTTTCTGTGAGCCCCACAAGCCAAATTAAATGGCAACCAAATGTGACCACTTCCTTATAGAGGATTACGGGGCAGCAACTGCTTGGAAACCTGATCGAAGGGGAGCAATCCAAATAATAACATTGAACATTTTTCAATAATTTCACCCATGACTCAGCGTACAATAAGAAATCAAAGCAGCAAGCAGAGAGACAAGACAGTGAGTATGAAACACAAACAACAATAAGACTTCTAAAAGTAGTGAGAAATTAATGCTGACAACCCAGCTGACTAATTCTGAATCAACATGCTTATATTAACGAAGTATCAGAAAAAAGGTTACCCCAATTAAGTCACATCAACAGTAACTGGCATCTTCTCAAGCTCAGCAATCAAAGATCAAGTGTGCTAAAAACTTGAAACAGAACCCATCTTCTACCAAGAATATCATAGACATTATCTATATTTTGCCAATACACTTAGCTGTCACTACAGAAGACCAAACCCAACCTCCTTTCTCTTTCTACTAATGCAGGCATTATTTTACAGTTGTCTCCTAACCTAATAAAACAGTGGCAAGCCAGAACAAAGTATCAGGTTAGGATTTTGTGGTATCGGAGGTGTTACTAATGGATTCACTAGGAACAAATATTTTACAGAACTCTTTAATGAAGAGTTTACAATACAGCAATGACATTCTGTGTAAATAACATATTCATTATTTCAGGCATGCTTTCCTACACTGCATCATCTAATTCCCAGAAGGGGAGGAAGAGAAGGAAGATGTAACAGGCAATGACTGCTTATAAAGTTACCTGGCCTGCATAGAGCAGTTGAAACTTGGCTGAAGGTGCAAACACAAAAGCATTTCCTGTGACAGATAGGAAACTCAAGAAACTGGATGGTCAGAATCCAATATGAAGTGTAAGGTGGTGAGTTTTGACCCACTGTATTTCCTTAGAGAGAAAAAAGAACTTGGGATGAGCTTGAATCTGAAAGACCAGCAAACATTAAGGGGAAGCGTTTTTCCTTGTGTAACTGTTAAATCCAATGAACCTTTCATAAAATTTCAAGTGCACTCTGTTAAAAATAAAGCACTATGTAAAATAAAACATAATTTCTTATTACATGATATATTCCTTCTTCTATACACCCTAAATGCTGAGTGGGGCATTTATAGTCACCACCCTCACCCCTGCAGCAACAACAAGCTTATGAGGCTGATCAGGTTGAGAGACAGTGACTGCCCTAGATTATTCTGGTGGTTTCTTAGCAGATCTGAACCCATGCCACTGAACACAAGCATGCATGCTCTCTCTCTCTCTCTCTCTCTCTCTCTCTCTCTCTCAAATTCTGATTAAAGGAAGTCTGAGAGCCACCACGATGTAGGGGTTTGAACATTGGACTATGACCCTGGAGACCAGGGCTGGAATTCCTGCTCAGACATAAAACCTATTGGGTGACTTTTGGCAAGTCGCACCCTCCCAGCCTCAGAGGAAGGTCGAAGGCAAAGGCTAAAGCCCTCTGAACAAAGCTTGTCCAGAAAACCCCATCCTAGGTTTACCTTTGGGCTGCCATAAGTTGGAAATGTGGTCACACTACAACACCAATGGAAGTCTAAATTTACTTTTTTCCCTAAAAACTACATCTTCCAAATTCACTCTCACTGTGGAAGCAAAAAAGGACAAGATCCTTTTGAAGAATTTAGAATCCATACAAAACCAACTTCCTCACTTACCACCTACAAACTAGTAACAGAGAATGCTGAAAACTTATATTCAAAATTTCTAAACATGCTCAGAATCCATGCAAAAAGCAAGTAATACCCTATATTTAGCTATCTGGTTTAAATTCACAACCCAACCTTTAAAACAGTGATTTTTTTTCCAGTGACAATGCTGATTTGTTCTCTATGAACAAAATGGATCCAAATACAGCAAAAAAACTAATAATGTCTCAGAAATGTGCTGGTTATAATATGAATGCACCATTTTGTTTGCAAAAAATATGCATGATTTCTAGGTCAAGAACTGCTAGTAGGAATTCATATAGTATTTTCACCTATCACAGCATGTAATACCCATGTCACTACATAGCTACGTCACAAGATACGCAAGATACACAGTCCATCAGTCCTCTCATATTACATCTGGGGCCATCCCTTGCTCTTCATCTCTTTTGTTCCACATTTGGAGCAAGTCACTCTTCTCCATGAAGTCTGAGAAACTGATAGAGGGTTCATAGAATATTAATATCACTCCCAACATTTTAAATGTGATGCAAGTTAGCTATTTAACACATGCGCTGACAATAAAATCATGGTTTTTTTAAAAAAAGTCATTTCAACCCCTGTCTCAAGGACATAAATACACCTTTTATCGTGCACAATTATGCAATATTGACTATTTACACTGGACCAAGAGACAACGTTTCCCCTCCCACTGAAAGCAGTAACTCAGGGTTTTTTGCTCCAACCATCAGTTTCTAATCATCACCATCTTGCATTTCAGAAAGCTTACTATGCCTGCTTCACTTACACTACAAAACACTGTCTACTATAGTGGTTACCAACAACAAATTCCCTCTATCCTATAATATATTTTGCATATAGCAATATTAATATCCTTAATATATTCTAATGTGGCATCACAAGTATACACACACACATATATATCCAAATGTTTACTTAAAAAATGTACATCGAGGCTTATAATGACTTCCTGTGGTGTTTCTTCGCCTCTTAAACAAATTCTATCCTCATGCATACTTGAAACCATGAAGTAAATATATATATTTATGCAGTTCTGCAGAACAACAACAACAATCAGCAGATGTCACTGCAGGAGAGTATGAGAGGCCACGTTTGAAGCCTGATTACCTGATCAACCGGCACAACACACATTGCAGGGGAGGCCTAGAGCATTCAGGATGCTGAACTGACACATGCTTCTTAGCAATATATTAAGAACACCATAGGTGAAGGAAGGACTTTAGAACATTGCGGCAGGGAAGAAATGGGGTTGGAGCAGAGAATGTAATCGATGGGGGGGGGGAGCTGGCCCTTTCCCTACAGGAGGGCTGCACAGACCAAGCAACCTGAGGGATGCAATGTGGCCAATGCGAATCAACCTCTTCACAGCTCCTTGGCAAACGATCGCTTATTTATTCATTTTATTTTATTTACATCCCGCCTGTCTCCCCGCAGGGACGGGACCCAACGTGGCTCAACTCCCTTCTCTCTCTCGCCCCCCCCCTTTCTTGCTCTCTTTCTTACCAACTTTTCTTTCGGTCCCCCAAAACGACCCTCTCGCCTCTCAAGCCCCACAAGGCCGGGCGTTCCACTTCCACCGCCACCCCTCATCGCGGCAGGGCCCCCAACACAACCCTTCTATCCCAACACCCCCCCCACATACACACACACACACGCACACAGCTGCCGCTGCCTTTGCTGCCTCAGCCCTTCGCAGGCACCCCACCCCTCACGCCGGCCGCCCGTTGTGAGGCACCCTCCGAGCGCCCGGCCGGCCGGCCAGCCAGCCAGCCTGCGGCCCAGGGCGGCGGCGGCGGCTCCACTACCTTGGTCTCCTTGACGTGCTGCTTGATGCCCTCAGGGTACCACTGGACCCGCACGTAGCCGCGGCGCAGGGGGCTCCCGCGGCCCTCTTCCCCTCCGCCGGGGCCTCCGGACTCCGAGCCGCCCGAGCTGCCCGCTCCCGCTCCTCCTCCTCCGGGGCCGCTTCCCCCTCCGCCGCCGCCGCCGCCGCCGCCGCCGCCCCCGCCGCCGGGGCCTCGTCCGCCGTCATCCTCCTCCGAGTCGGAGTCCTCGCCATGCATGACGCGGACCAGGCCGAAGCGTACCGAACCCCTGTACCGGCCGGAGACCAGGTCATGGGTGAAAAGGAGCCGCTGGGAGCCGCCGCCGGCGGGCGCTGTTGTCAGAGCGGCGGCCGGTGCTGGCGGCGGCGGGGCTCCCGAGGCGGGGGCAGCAGGGGGCTCCGCCATGGCGCGCGCACCAGTGATGACTGGCTGAGAGGGGGAGAGAAAGAAGGCGGGCGGGCGGGCGGGAGGAGGGAGGAGGAAGAGAAAGAGAAACAGCAGCGCCGGCGGCCGCCCGCCCGCTCGCCCGGCCCACGCAGCGCAGTCACCATCCGGCAGAGGGCGGGGCTTTGGAATGGCGACGCCCCGCCTCTCGTCAAATAGCGGCCGCCGCTACTGAGAAGGGGGCGGGGGAAAAGCGTGGAGAGCGCTGGGAGCGGGAGAGGAGAAGGAGAAGAGGTAGGGAGGCGGTTGAGCGGGTGGAGAGAGAAAGAGAGAGACCGGGAGAGCTACCTGCCTGCTTGCCTCGTTTCCTGAGAGGGAAGATGTGGATGGTCGGGAGGGCCGCGGCGCGTGAGAGAACGAGGGAGGAAGGGGAGGGCGAGGCACTCTTGGGAGGGAGGAGAGGGGAAAGGGAAGGGAGGAAAGCTCAAGGAAAAAAGGACACGTAGGAAAGAAAGCGGGGAGGGAGGATGGAAGCGCGGGGAGAGTAGGGAGCGGTGGGGGGTTCAGCAGGGCTGATCCCAGACATTTGGTTGCCTGAAGTGGCGAGTAAGATGGCGCCCCTTCCCGGCCCATGTAGAAAAAGCCACCACGGCGCGGGCGGTTGGATCTCCCCCGCACAGTTGGTGATGCGAGAGCACCCGCCCTCGCGCCTAGAGGCGGCCTAGTTTGAGGGAGGCAGGAGAAGCCTTTGAGCACCTCCCTGCCTTTGCCTGCCTGCCTTGTTTCCTCCGTCTTTCCAACATCTGCCAGCTAAAGCTTGACTCACTTTGCCTAATGTTAGGGCCAGCCAGGAGGAGGAGGAGGAGGAGGAGGAGGTGAAATGGCTGTCCCCAAGTGCCTTGATGAAGGTGGAGGGAGTGGCTCTTGAAGTGAGAGAAAAGAGAAGGTGGTGAGAAGGAGTGACACAGAAGAAAGTTAAAATGGAAAAAGAGAGAGGATCGCTAAGTGAACCATGTGGAATTTGGCCCGCTCATCTTATTCTTCTGTTTCTATATTGTAGCTTAGGCTCAGAAGAGGAATCGGTTGGAAACACAGGCAGGAGAACCAGTTTGGTGTAGTGTTTTGAGTGTTAGATTGGGACACTGGGAGACCAGAGTTTGAACCCCTGCCGGACACGTCACACTCTCTCAGAGGAAGAGGAAGTCAACCTTGCTCCGGACAAACTGTGCCAGGAAAATCACATGATAGGTTCACCTTAGGGTCTCCATGAGTCCTAAATGACTTGAAGGCACAGAACGACAGATGCAAGAGGAGAAAGAGAAAAAGAATTGATGGAGGCCGAAGATTTTAGTCAAAGCAAAGAGAGGATGATGACATTGAGACTGCAAAATAATGGGGTTAAGAAACTGAAGTGGAAGGAGAGCTGTAGGAATTATTATTAGCTGTAGGAAAAGTTGAACAAATGCAAGGAGAAAAAGATATTTAGAGGCTTGGGAATAACAAGGAGAGAAGTTAATTTTGTTACCTGATATAAATGAGCAGACTCTAATCTTGATGCTACTACTGTGCTGGTGAAAACCCTTCAGTTTTTTGGAGTCTGTTATATGAACAGTCTTGAGTGTGATAATTCCCAATTTACTATTTTGGACGTCCATCACTACTACCTTAGATGCAAAGCAAGTTCAGGGAGTCCAATTATGAAATGGAAGTTCAGAAGCTGGGAGATCAGTAAGGGAGTTGCTGCAGCTAATGCATCATGCTCATGAGAACTTAACACTCTTCTTGGTGTGGGGGATCTTGATGTGAAAGCCTCACTAAATGTTGCATAGATTAGGTTGGCGCATCTAGCAGCTGTGCCCAGTGAGGCTCAGTTTGTGTACAGAGAAACCAGTGAAAGAATCAGTGTTATAACATGCAGGTGCAGTATGGTGATTTGAATGAGAGTTTAATGTTAATCATTGTAAAAGAACAACAACAACTCAAAACACCTCCTGGTCAGTATCTGCAATGTACTTAGCAATCAAGATTGCAATGCAGTTTTGTGCAATATATTGTTTTAAAGTGTTTTAACAGAGCAATTTTGATCTGAGGGTTTAGTACCCGTTGTTAAGGTTTATTCCTTGTAATACTGTTGCATCCTTACCAACATGAATATAGTATAGATAGTAACAACTGAAGGGGCCACAAGAAGGATTTCTTATGATCTGATGAGTCAGTTTTGGAGTTATGAAGATAATCCATGTGACCTACATCACAGTCCTATATTCAAGTCCTTATGCTGGCCCTGGGAAGCAAATTTGGGGGTTTAAGTTGCTACAGTACACACAACTCAGGAAATTCTCAATTAAAGTTTGCTGATTTTCATATAAGGCTTACTGCAGTGTTTTCTGACAAACCATACTCTTAAAAGACTTGTGTCAATGATATTTTGATGTTTTTGTTTGAAACCTAAATACCCCAGCCAAAATGACACTACAGTACTTGAGTTCTCTATGCAGTAGCATATTTTGCCTTCACATTTCTAATCCATTATGTATGGGTTCTTTTTTTTAGCAACATTCATGCACAGCCGCACTATCTGAACAGCGTGGGCAACATCTAGCGATCAGGTGTTGTTAGACTACAGTTAGACTACATCAGCTCTACTCACAACATAACCTGTGCTGAGGGATCATAGGAGCTGCAAGGTCTATCAGCTGCTTCTAGGGGCTACACACTTCCCACCTCAGTTTACTAAACCGGGTACATATGCATACATGACATTTTGAACTCCTGTTTCTCCATCTATCTTCATGTAGTGTGTATTTTTCCACTCCAGGTAGTCTGACTATTTTAGATTTTCCTATTGCTTGAAACATGGCCATTATGTGAGAGAAGGCACTGTGGTTCAGATTACTAGGCTTTCATTTCAAGGTGCTGGGTGTAAATAGCAGGCTGCATCTGTGGCCTAGGAGAGGTGTAACTCAGAGTATTGGGGTAGATTACTATTGGTCTGACTTAACAGAAAGCAGTCATTTATCTTCCATTGTGTCTATGAAGCTTCTGGGCAAAATCCTACTCTTTATCCCTTCATTCTTTTTTCTCTTGGGAAACATTCGAGCTCCATCTTGTGGATGTTTTGTTTTCTAACTGAAACCATTTAAAAAATATACTTCCCACCCATTTATTATCTCTAATAATGAGGGGAGATTATTCATGTTTACTGCAAGAATAGTGATTAGAATAATCAGCTGTGTTCCTATGGAGTAAAAGGGATGTACTGAGTTTCCTGTGTTGCTGGAGATTTCTGAGGAATAATGCTGTCGTATAGTCATCATTAATGGATGAGTATGTTGTCTGACACCTCCTGTATAATGTAGTGTGCTATTCACACTGTAGAGGTACTTCAGACCAAAACGCCATGACCCTGGAGTTACCCTTCTAAAGCTGCATGTAAAATACATGCTGACAAACAGTAAAGGAAATAAACCAACACTGTGTTGGGGTGGGAATGACATTCTGCAATTAAGCTGCATACCTGGGAAATGATCCCCACCTGCTGGTGGTACACAGCAATTTAGTAGCGTGGTATTTCTCTTCTTATTAGAGAATGTTCCACATCACACAAATTGGAGAAAGAACAAGAGACCTACTTGATAATGTTGGACTGCAGCTCCCATCTGTCCCCACCATTACCTGTACTGATAGATCCAACAGCCTCTGGAGGGCCACTCCTTCCTCATCTCTCTATTAGAAAGTTTTGGTGGGAACAATGAGAAGGCTGGAGCAGGACTTGGAATGTAATCCCACCTTCCCAGTATTTCCTTTTGCTGCCATTTGCAAATTTCAGCCAGGTGCCACAGAAATTCTTAACCTGGTTGATGAAACTCCTTACCCCAAGAAACATAACTTCTTGTGGTCTCTCAGTCACACAAATGGGGTTAACTGTGCCTGCTCAGTGCATCATTCGGAACATTTTAGAGCTGTTGCACAAGTATTTTGGTGGTAGCCCCTCCTTCACTGGTACATATAATTAGCCATGTTCCTGCTCAAACCCTCAGTTCTTTTTCATCTGCTGCAGCAGCATCGAAGGGAACAATTAGTTGTGAATTTTGGCTTTGATTGTTAGGATTTCTGATTCGGATTGTTTACTCTTCTCTTGGCTTTCTTTTGCAATTTGGCTCAGTAACCTTGTTTGATTGGTTTGACTTGGACTGTTTCTTGGCTTTTCTCTCAGCTTACCCTCTCATAGCTACTTTGTCTACCGATTCGTTGTTAGCCATTCCATCCAGATCTTTTAAGAAGTGTTCTACTTACGGAAGAAAGATCCCAAATATGATGGCTACTCCCATTGCTTTTTGTGCCTGGGAGAAAATCACAATATCCAGTCCTGCTTACACTGTAAGGTGATGACTCCTGCAAAAACTTCTTGTCGGTCCTAAAGGCCTTCCTCTATGAGCAGGCCTTGACTTGTCCGGATGCTCCTTTGATATGCAGTAGATCTTCAGTTCTGTGTGCTTCTTTGGTGCTGGCCCCTCCGTCGTCTGCCTCATGAGTTGCATCCAAGCGACCCTCTACTGAGGCTCCTATAGCCCAAAGTGTAAACTGTCCCACATCTGATCCTGCTCTCCATATCAGCAAGTCGAAAGATGAGGCTACCTGTACCAGGGTTCCTTCAACACCAGGGCATGCTCTTGATCTTAAGGCTGCTTCTCAGCAGGCTGAATGCAGGCACGATAAAAAAAAAGAGGTCCAAATATCTTTCCCAACCTCCGTTGCCATTCTTGATGGCTGTCACATGGAGATTGTCATGAGCCAGGCTGAGCGTGCCGCGGGTTCAGACTTGGACTCCAATTTAGACTGGACTCCCAGCCGGGGGAGGATCCCTTGGAGGGGCCTTCGGGAGAGGGGGCTCCTTCAGAGTCTAGGGAGGAGTCTGCCAGCGACCCCACAGCTGTCCCGGGCATGGATCCCGAGCCAGTACCTGCAGCAGATGTTTGTGCTCCAGAGGCAGAGGCTAGTGCTTCTGACTCGACAGAGGCTGGTGTTTCTGACTCCAGCCCAGAGTTTGCAGCAGACCCTCCCCCCACGTTCCTCCAGAGGCGGCTGGAAAAGGGGGTGGTTTGGAGGTCTCAGCGGCTGCAGGAGAAGTGTCTGATGAATCGGCCCTGAAGTCTTGAGGGGCTCCAGCTGTGAGCTGGGCCAACGGACATTTGATCAGCCCCAGCTGGGCTAAAGACTGTGTGTTTAAGACAGACGCTGTTGGAGTTGGGCACGGGGCAACAACCGTCTATCAACCGGGAATCTGCGTCCTGCGGCATGGGCTTTCTGTTCCAGGCTAAACCTTGCTGTTTGAGTTTGCCGCTCCTGGGACTTGGATGTTTGTTTTGGTGACGTAACCTCTTAATTTCTTTATTACTAAAGCCATAAACTCAGCTCCTGCCTCTGTGTCTGCTTAGCCGTCGCCTGACATTGACAGAGATCTGGGCCCACCAGGGCTAGAACAGACCAGGGCCTGCTTTCTATTCTTCTTCCCTGGAGAAGCAGCACCATTTTATATAATTACCATGCCCTGTCTTCCTCTCCACACTTAATCACACTTTTGCTTTCCCTAAACCCACAACCATTGTGGATATATGACAAAGTGTTTTCAGAGTTATCCCAAATGTGAAACTTGTGGTAGCGTGTGTAAATAAGTTAAAATTGAAGAAACACTGTACTGAGACTGCTCTTGTAAAAAATAGAATAAAATCTTTATTAAAAGAACTAACAAGGGAAACATTTTGGGCAAATCGATCTGTCAAACAGAAAAAAACTTCCAGACATTCACAGGGAAATATTTCCCACTGTCTTCCACATCTCACTGAAGGAACTCCACTCATATACTGTCAACATATGGAGATCTGGGCTGACCAGGGCTATAACAGATCAGGTCTGCTTTTTGTATCCCTCTCTGGAGAAGCAGCACCCTTTTATATATTTACCACCCCTTGGCTCCCTCTCCACACTTATATCTCCCTTCTGCTTTCCCTAAACCCACAACCCTTGTGGATATAGGGCAGTGTTTTCAGGTTTATCCCAGTGTATGTGTCACAGGTGGTAGCATGTGTAACTGAGCTCAGGTTAAAGAGACAATGTATGGAGACTGCTCTTTAATAAAGATTTTTTTTTTAAACAAACTGACAAGGGAAGGGTGACAATTAAAGATGATCAAACAGCAAAGCACTTTCAGCTATTAACAGACAAACGCTTCCCCAACTCTCTCTCTCTCTGAAGGAACTTTTCTCCTGTCAAAACTCACAGATTGAAATGTCAGAATGAGGTTGGTACGATATATCACATGTGGTGGACATGTCCAAAAGCTAAGAAATATTGGACTGGAATACACAATAAAATTTGTGCATTAATGAAAGTTCAGTTTGCTAAGACACCAGAATTGTATTTGTTAAATATGACTGACATATTAGAAGGTACTGGTATAAAGAAGCATTGGAGAATATTACTGTATATGATAACAACAGCTCGTATTGAATATGCAAAGTTGTGGAAAACTCAGCAAATACCCACAATAGAACAATGGCGGGGTACACTTATTGAAAACAAAAATGTGGATATGGTCTCTCAGAGATTAAAAGAGAAATCAGACGATGAGATACAAAAAGAATGGCAAATTGTAACGGGTAATTGCTCGGTTCTATCAGATGGAAATATGTAATTCATGATTTAAGAAATTATGAGGGGGCTACAGGATACATATCATAAAGCGGGAATATGGAGATGGAAATGCAAGAATCAACAAGTAATATTAGCAGTAAAATGTTGTACAGTATTTTAAGCATTAAGAAATCTTGATAATGAAATCTAAATCAGTGTGGAAGATCAGAAATATTTCAATTAAGCTGGCAGTTATAATTGTTTGTTTTATATGTGAATTTTGAATAAAATGATTATAAAAAAACCTCACAGATTGAACTCTCTTTTCAAACTGAGTTTCTCCCCCCCCCCCCGTTATGCTGACTCTCCCACCTAGCCCCTCCCTCTGGCTAAACTAGGTTCTATAGTCAGTGAACCAATCAAATTAAATCCCTTTCTTGCTAGGGTGGCTGGCCAGCACCCCCACCCCAGGATTTGTCACATATACCCCTTTGACTTTCCCAGCTCAAAGGGTTATTTTCCCCCTTGAAGTTCCACTCTCTGATCCCTTTCAGAGGTGGACAGGTTACTATTTTGCCCCATACTTAAGGATCTAAGAAGCTAACCCACTCCCAGAAACACTCTCTTTATTTACTGGGTGCTCTGACTCTTTTAAAACTCACTGAAGCAATCACCTCCCAGACTCTGGTATTCATCTGTTCTGCTGACTCATCCGCATAGCTCCTCCCTCTGGCTAAACTGGGTTCTTCAGTCAGAGAAGGCAGATTAAGTTATCCTCTGATGCTAGGACTGATCTGCTGGCCATGCCCCCCTAGGGTTAATCACAGTGGCCTCTATGGTTGTTCCCGGACCAGCATCACAAGATTTATCAGCACCTCATTCTTCCCCACTCGAAATCTTCAGTCCTCAACTCCATACTACTTTCTAGAGGTTGTCCCAAGCATCAGCCATGTCAGATGGTGAGATAGTTGACTCTTCCTCTTGTGGGCCTCAGCATTTTCTGGGTCTTCCAGCTAAATCTGAGCCATGAACATTGCCTCCTGTGACTCATCCTTCCAGGGATGCCTCTCTGCCACCTTCACCTCCTGCTCAGTGTAGGCCTACATCTTGACACTTGTCTTCAGATTCTGCCCAATCTTCTGTTTCATTGGCTTTGAGGGTTTGAGACCTACTTTCTGTGGTTTGTCATAGATCCAAATGATACCTTTGCTCTTCTGAGGCTGTTGAGTCTGGACAGTTTGGACAAAGGGACCATGCTTCATGCCCATGATGCTGTCGATATTCTCCTTCCCCCTCTGAAAGGAATTCTCTCTGAGAAGGTCATGGAGTACTATGATCTGATTACTACTCTCCAAGTAGCATGATCGAATCTCTCACCAGTACACTTGTATTTATCAGGATTGAAATCCATTTCAGTATTATTAATCAGAATTTTCCCCCTTACCACTATACAAGGAAGTATGGAGAATCACCAGATTGGAGCACCTTCTTGTTCTTCTAAGTGCTGTCTTAGGGCCTTATGTCCTATACAAACCTATCCTGCTTGCAAGGCGATGTCACCTTCACTACCTACAGAAATGCAGGCATTCGTGCAACCGCTTCCTCCACCAATGAGCCTCAGGCATCCACTTCAGCCACCAATGTGCTTGTTCTCACCACTGTTTCCATCAGTACTCCTCGTGCCACTGTTCCACCAGTGTTCTGAGAGCTGCTTTGATTGTGCCGCCTTCTCGACACTATCGCTCTTCTCCAGCTATTGCTCCTCCTGTTGTGACTGCATTGCTATCTCCACTCAGTTCGTGCCATCATCATTCTGAGTCCATTGTGTCCTATGATACCAACTCAGATTCGACTTCATCTTCCTCCACTGTTGTCCAGCGATGCTCACTTCCTAACGTTCTTGACGAGCACGGATTTGTTTCACCTACGGATGACATCTGCAGCTTTGCAGAGTTGATGGTACACATGGCTAAGTTCCTCCATCTCAACACTGAGTTGCACAAAAAGAGGAATCTGAGGACCCAGTCTTCAGGAGACTTCAATCGAAAGTTGATACACCTTCTTATATACCTCTTCTTCCAGCTCTCCCAAAGATTGCAAGGTGGTCTTGGAGCAGTCTATCATCTGTAAGACTTACGCTTAAGAAGATGGACACTTTATGTAGGATCTTTGATTCTAGCACTGTTTGGCTCTGTCAACACCCAAAGCCCAATTCTTGTTGTTGAGGCTGCGCAGACCAAGACAACTCAAGTAACAACCCCTACTGACAAAGGAGGGTCACAAGCTTGATTTCCTTGCTAAAAAATTCTACTCCACTTCAGTGTTGTTCTGGATTGCTAACTATGAGGTGTGTACATTGGCATATCAGCAACATCTATGGGACTGAATAACACCACTCTTGGTGAACCTTTTGGATGATAACTGACAGTTGGCCGTGGCTTTCTAATCTGAGGCTTATGCTTTAGTGTCACAGCAGCTTACAACAGCAAGGCATGTTGCTTCATTGTTTCAAAGAAAGATGGTGGACTTTGCACCATTCTGTACCTGAGGGATGTGGATTCGTTCATCCATCCCAGGCATTTCCATATGGTCACCTTGAACTCTATCCTTCCATTGCTGAAAGAAGAAGACTGGCTTGTGACCTTGGATCTCAAAGACATTCATTTTCACATTGGGATCCAACAGTTGCTTTGGTGCCGTGTCTTCTTCACTGTAGGAAGGAGGGCATACCAATTTTGCATCTTGCCTTTCAGACTGTCTTCCATCCCACATATCTTTACAAAATGTATGACTGTTGTACCAGCAGGGCATCATTGTCTTTCTCTACATAGATGACTGGCTCCTTTTGCATATTCCAGGTCTCGCCTCCTCTCAGATATAGCTCTCACCCTTCAGCTTCTTGACTCTTAGTTTGTGGTGTTCTTTGGTGCCACTGTTTAGGCAGGTGCCTGCCAAGCCTATTCAAGTTCTCGGCCTTATGGCCTCCATGACCTTTGTGATCCCTGAATGTGACTGCTTCAAGCCTGGTTCCTTTCCCCATTCACTGTCCTTGTGGATTCATCTGGAATGTGACTGACAGTTCCAAGGACAGTTGGTCGTTCTCTGGAATGGTGGTTCCAAACCAACAATCTCCTAGCCAAAATGTCCTTTCTTCCTTGTTTCTGGACAGTGTCTCTGTCAGGGGATGATGAATGGACTGTGAAACTGAGCTCCGCATCAGTGTGCTTGAAATGTTATGGTGGAGAAAGCTCTCTGTGCTTTTGAGTCTGATAAGGCACCAAGCAGTTATAGTAATATCAGACAACACCACAGTCATCTATTACTTCAACAAGAAAGGGGGTAAATGGTCAAAGATTCTTCTGCATCTCACTCTTTGAAGCCAGGACTGGTGCCTGGACAGAGACGTACAACTCTCAGCAATTCATCTTCCAGGAGACAAGAACACTGTAGCGGATGCTTTCAGCAGATCACTGGTGTCTTGCCAGAAATGGAAGCTTCATCCACATGTTCTCTGATCTGTGTTCTGCATTTGGGGGATATCAGAAGCTGATCTCTGCATCACCTCAGAATACACAGTGCACCATGTTCTGCTCAAGGACTCAGAGGGGATAGGGATCGTTAAGTGATGCTTTCTTGTATCATTGGGGGTGCATTGCCATGGATGATTGCCCCCTATTCCCTCTTGTCATGAGAGTCCTCTCCAAGCTGCCCAGGGATAGGGTGAACTGCCACTACTTCATAGTGGCTGAGTGAGCCATGGTTTGCCCATCTTCTCCACCTGTCTCACCAAGTTTATCACAAGTTTCCATGAAGATTAGATCTCCTGACTCTTCACAACAGTCGTGTTCAGCATTCCAACACAGACACCCTCAAGCTGATGGCATGGAAGATCCATTTAGATTCTCTTTCAGCATTGCTTCATTGAATCCCAATAGCTGCTCTGAGACCTTCCTCTTGAAGATCCTGTGCCTACAAATGGGGCAAGCTTATTTCATTCTTGGCTGCCCAACACATATCTCCAGATGCGCCCAGATTCAGCATGTTTTGGACTTGCTCCTTTCTTTATCTGAGAAGGGCCTTTCCTTTTCATCTGTCAAATGCTACCTGGTTACCATATCTGATCGGTTCCAGTTGACAGGCAAGCCTTCTTGCTTCCAGTGCTCTTTAGTTAAATGTTTCTTAAAGAGCTACAAGAAACTGCACCCTCCAGTTTGGGCTTCCACAGCCTAATGCAGTCTGGAACTCATCCTTTCACAGCTGTCCCAGAGAATATTTGAGCTGATGGTGACTTGTGGCATTCACCTCCTGACATGGAAGACAGCTTTCCTGGTTGCAATAACATTGGCCAGGAGAGCCAATGTTATTGCATTGTCCACAAGGACAAAGTCACCCTCAGGCCAGACATTTCATTTCTTTCCAAGGTGGTCTCTGCTTTCCACCTGAACGAGGACATCGTGCTACCTGCATTTATGCTGAATCCATCTCAGAATCCAAACAGACACTTCAGTACATTGATGTTAGAAGAGTTTTGGCTTTCCAACAGGACAGCTGATATTTGACAGTCTCAGTCTTTATTACTCTAAGTACAAGAAGAGACTACGAGTTTCTGTACAGTGTCTTTCCAAATGGATCTCCTCTGTGATTCACCTGGCCTATGAACTAGCCAAGAAGGACCTTCCTGTCACCATGCACAGCTATTCCACAAGAGCTATGGCTGCCTCTTTGGCCTTTCTGAAGGGTGTTGCCTTGGAGGACATTTGCAGGGCAGCTATCTGGTCTCAGCTCTTGACCTTTATTATACGCTACAGACTGGTCACAGGGACCATGAAGAAGAACTACAGATTGCTCACCTGTAACTGTGGTTCTTTGAATGGTCATATGTGAACTCACACAGCACCCACCCTTCCTCCCCACTTCTGTTATGCTCAGTATCCTTATCTCCTGGACTGGTGCTTTGGTGGCCATGGAATAGAGGTTTTGAGTGGAAGCATGCCTGGTCATATGTGTACCAGTGGAGGAGGGGCCACCACCAAAATGCTTGCTTAACACTTGCTAGAAGTTTCCAAATGATGCACTGAGCAGGTACAGTTAGCTCCATTTCTATGAGTTCACAGATGACTACTCAAAGAACTACAGTTACAGGTGAACATTCTGTTTTCAGAAGTTAGTTTCAGCATGTCCTTTGAGACAGAAGGGATTTCTCTTGAGGCTGCCTGCCAAAGGGACAATAGCAGAGGCAGTTGCTTTGGCAGTTTTAAACTAGAATGAGGACTCTTGTCTCTAATAACCTGGCCATTCTTCAAGAAGTGCCCTACCCTGTGCATAGGTATTCTTTGCTCCTGGGTGTGACTTCCTTCTTGACTGGTTGTAACAAAACTGGGTTTCTGAGACTTTTGTGAAAAGAAGATGTTGGGCCTTTTGGAACCCAGTGCAAGAAGGTTGTAAGCTACTTCTTGTGTGTTCTGCTGCTGTTGTGAAGTGTCATTTAATGAAGAGCAGTCCAATTCTAGTGTGGTTTATTTTGCTTGACTTTTTGTATTATGTGTTTGGGTACCCAGGTGGGCTTAGAAATGGTGCTGTGATCAGTATTATATACAGGAGGGGGAGGTATACCAGTAAAGAATTGGCAGACTAAGGAAGCAGGAAAGAAGGTTAGACAGCTGCAGATTATCCCTACTCCTGTTTTCTCTCTCAGCCTGGATTTCTTGAGGGGCATGTCAGACCTTAATGTGTTTCTGTTGGTCAATGACCAGGAGAAAAAAAAAATCCAATCCATAGGTTGATCCTGGTTGTAGTCACTGGTGCATGAGTTCTTCCAGAGATCAGAAAATGAGTTTCTCCAAGAAGATTCTTAAGATTTGCAAGAAATATTTACATTCCTGGGTCAATTATTGCTTAAGGACTTCTTAGAAAAGTGGGGCTAATTTGTTATCTACACATATCTCAGTGAATACAAAGTGTTGTGAACAGGCATTATGTTTCCCCCATCTGCTTTGAACAGACTTTTCCTCTTTAATTATAAAGATTTTATTTTCCCAACAGGTGGCGCTCTTTGACAATACAGTTTTGAATCCAAACAATGCTGTATAAGATTTGTTAATCTGTTATGCTAACACCATGTTTGCAAGTTTCTGATGTAATACACAAACTGACACTATGAGAAATCCAGTAATTCATAAAACATCAGAGTAACAAATCACTGCTTCTTAATATCAATAATATATGACCTTGAATAAGATGTATATTGGCCAAAGGCATCACATCCTGTTTGATCTTGAAAGGTAAGCAGGGTCAGATGTGGTTAGTACTTGGATGGGAGATAGCCAACAAATACCAAGTGCTGTGGGTTATACTGCAGAGGAAGGAACTGGCAAAACCACCTGTGAGGATTCCTTGCCTAAGAAAACCCTGTAAAGTCCATGGGGTTGCCATAAGATGACAGATGAGTTGAAGGCACATACATGCATAAACAAGATCTAGAATAAATATTGTTGTAATATTTTTATGTAGGCTAGTAACAAAAGCACAAAAATTGGGTAAGCCTTCCATACCTGCAGCTCTCTTCATCGGATAAGTTGTTTATAAAAAAAAAAAAAAAACCAGTCACGGAAATGGGCGTTGGTTTGATCTTGAAGTCCTGTCTACATGTTGTCTCAATAAATAATGGTAAAGAAGGGTTGGCAGAATCTCAAATTGGGCTCATCTAGGGTTTTTGGGAAATGAAAGAGCAATCAGAGTAGATTCCCTATTTTTAAGATAACACACCCACATGCAAGAAAACACAGAAGTGTTTCTAGCTAGATCAAGTTCATAAGCTCCTTTGTAAGTAGCAGAGGAGAGAATCTCTTAATAAGCCTCCACTGGCTTTCTTTATCCAATCCAGTGCCTAAAATCATCTCCAGACTTGTCACTATATAACTCGAGAGTGCTGGATTTGGTAAAGAAATCCAGTGGAAGCCAAATTGAGTAGTTTTACTTATCTGGATGGAAGGGATGAATCCTTAGGAAATAAAACTCTAGTCATCCTTCAAGTGTTGGGTCTCACTGCTGGACAGCTAAATTCAGAATTCTTTGTTATACAAAAACAGCATGGCAATTATTAACTGTCACATCGCTTTAATGTATTTTGAGGAACAATTAAGGGGAGCGTAATGTCTACTTGGGGCCATCTACTATATAAAAGTCAAAGTTTGTCTGTTTGTCCATGTCAGATAGCTGAAGACCTCATACGATTGGCTGAGTGAGGCGAGAAGACCTCATATGATTGGCTGCCTGTGAAGATTCTACGGAATCCTAGGTTTTGCAGTTCAGGGAAGGGCCTTTAGAATTCTCAGCCAGAGAGCTCAGACCGGTTGCTATGGAGACAAGGCCTACCAGCAAGGAGAAGGGCAGTTATTCCCTCAGGAAACCAACCTTTGTATGTTAATAACTCTGAATATAGATTGGATTGCAGAATATGGGTAAAAGTTACACATACTGGACAAATTAGGGAATTAGAGATACAGTATCTCAAATCTGTGATTTCCACGTTACATCTAAGTCCTAAAGTAATTCCTAAATTTCTAAGGTGTTTCTAACAAGTGTTACCTATGAGAAAATAAAATCCCAGGCAACACTGGGTAAATACATTAGTTTTTAATAATTTTAATTGATCTGAAATTTTAAAGTCACATGTTCGCCTTATTGCTAGCTTATGGTCACGGTGGCTCATCACAGCCAGTGGCGTCAGTCAGATTTTCCACAGAATTATAAAATACATGCTACAGTTACAGGGAAAATAAATGCCCCTGTTTTGTTGTGTTTGCCTTCAGGGAAAGTATTGTTCTAATGTTGCTAATGTGATTTGCTAGTGTTTTTTTTTCCTCCTCAGGTCTCTAGAATAATTTCTGTGAGTGGGTACATTTTATCTCTCATGTACATGTAGGAAGATGCAGGTGCTTGGACTCTAAAGTCCCATGCAGTGCACAGCCTCTTATACATCCTATCCCTTGTTGCTGCTGCCGTTGTGTGCCTTCAAGTCATTTCTGACTTATGGCAGCCCTAAGGTGAGCCTGTCAGAAGGTTTTCTGGGACTGAAGGTGGGTGACGTACCCAAGGTCACCCAATGGATTTCCGTGGCCCAGTGGGGAATCAAAACCTGGTCTTTAGGGTCATAGACCAATGTTCAAAGCACTAGACCTCCCTGGCTCTCATGCTGGAGTATATTTTGAGTGTCTGTTAACGTACTGTAGGAAAGGTTTTTGTATGATGTTTGTGCCCAAGAAACAATCTTCTGGGATTTTAAATAAGTGCAGGACAGGTAACTATGGAATAATTAAATAGAAGTTCCAACCATATGCAAACAGCCTTTACAAATGCGATACTGTATAGAAGGAGCGGTTCTTGGTATGAAAACTGAGGCGCTCAAGCATGTCCCTGTTTTTATTTGTGAAATGTATGATTTCATAGTTACGACAGAATCTATATAAAGAGATCTTTCAGATCTTATTTTTTTAAAAGCAAAAGTAGTGGCTATTTAAACCTTAAAAAATTAGCCCAGCATGGTAGTCTTTGGTGGCCTCAGCATCCTACTTCCAGAGCTGCTGTTCGGAGCTTTCTGTGTACCTTTGCCTTGCCTTGTAGTAAAATTATCATAAAATCTACAAACTAATCATACACATTTTGGGGATGTGCCCTTAGAGCAAATGTTGTTTATCCCTTGCCTAATAGGGCTGCCGAGGCAATTGCTTGTGTAGCAATGGTAGAGGATTCAGTTATGTAACACGAAGACTCAAGGGCAGGTTCAGGAGAGAAATTGCCTTGCAGGATTATTGATACTCCCTTTCAAGCAAGAAGTTATTTTAGAGCAGAGACGGGCAACTGTGTGGAGGGCAGAGACCTATATTCCTCCTCACAGGTGCCGCCTGTGAGTTATACCCCCACACCAAGCCCAAATATCTCCATTTTCCTCTGCAGCCTTGTAGTGAAAGCATGTCACTTTCAGTTGCCATTTTGAAAGGAACTGTAGAGGAAAGTGAAGGTATTTGGGGTAATACAGAGTTCTGGTGTACCTGTGGGGGCACAGAGGGTATTTTTGTGTCTTTTCAGGTATTTGGGAGGCTTTCTCCATGGTTTTGGGGCACAAATTATCAATTGTGCAAAAAATTGCCAATCATTTTTTTTAACTATGAGGAGGCTTTGGGGAACTGGTGAGGGTCTTCAGGGGCAAAAAAAGTGAGGCTTGGGGTTTGCATGCAGCCCACAGGCCACATATGGTCCATCCCTTTTAGAATTTATTGTTACATCAAGGGCATGCAATGTGGTTTTGCTTCACCTGTCTTCTGCTGGCCTATCTCTGGACAATTCACCTGTGGCTGGTACAATGATCCTTGTATCTAGCAATCAGCTAAAACACTTTATCCTTCAGCTGAAAACCATGCCAAGATGGTAAAGCCTGCTAGGATCCTTTTGTTGCCATGTCAACTTGAGGTCCCTTTGCAAGTCTCTGTGTCTCATCAGGATTTAAAAATGTCTTAAGAGTCCCATCACGTGCTTTATAAATAACAAATATAAAAACTGGTGTTCCCTTAGCCTCTCTAGAAAAGAAGCTCATCAGTATTCACTCCAGTTTGCTTTCTCCTTTCTTCTTTTTGGCAGTGATTCTACAAAGTCTACAGATTGCTATCCAGGGGGTCAACAGTTGGAATCCTTAAAGAAAATTTAATGCACAGGTAAGAGATTATATTTTTGCTCTGATATCTATATTGTTGACTTGCACAGTTGGGAAAAATCACATTAAGAAAGTGAATGTGTACACTTTCTATGCCTTGTGCCAAGAGTGTTTTTATACCATTTGGGTAACATCCAATTAACATCTCAATAGAACAATGAAATAATTTGAGAGCAGGGTTTCTTCCCCAGTTCTGTCTCTAGAAATTGTGTCCTCTTTCTGATCTTTGGTTGTTTGTTTTACAATATCTTCACTTCACTTAGTGAAAAAAAATTATACTAGTTTGAACAGGCTTGATGTACTTGTAAGCGTACATATGATCATGGCCAAGTGTATGAAATATATTCGGGGTAGGCGTATTGGCCATACAATAAAACAAAGCAAAGTTGCAAATCCACAAAAGAGCAGTACCTTTACTGGCCAACCAAAATGAGTAAAACACATCATGCAGACTTTCAAAGCTACACTGGCTGCTTCATCAGGCAAAAGCTGTTAAAACCCATACAGGAGAAGAAAAAGTCACTGTGTTGGAGTTACAGACCTCCATTTTGTATCAGATACTGTTTCTGTTGTTTGCTTCGTCTGGAGGAATCTCAATGCAGTCAGTAGCCACTCAAATGTTGGCCATATGGGGACCGAGACAGGACAGTACATTTTAAACTTCATTAGCAAGTTTATTTTTTAAGTTTGCATGTTCTATCTCCATGGAGCTCAAACAGAGTTAACTGCATACAGGATTCTATCCTAAGCATATATTCTGGAGAAAATGTCTCCCTGTGCTGAAGATTTCCACAAGATATCGGGACTTGCTTATGAGTAACTTGTTTTTATTTGATTTATTATTGCATTTGCTAATGCGAACATTGGATACCTTAAAAACAAATTCCTTCCAGTACTAAAGTACTGGATGAAAGTTATAGTTTATCTAGCACAAGCAGATAACCAATGGTCCTAAAAAGCAATCCAAAGACATATTTTCTGATATAAAAGAAATAGCTTGAAATAGTGCAAAATAGTTTGTTTTAAACAATGAAGTTTTTATCATTGAACTTTTTTTTTGGTAAGAGATTATTTTAATAAAAGTCCTAATTCAAATGAGTGATCACTAAATGAATTTTGTTGACTTATTTATTAACACATTCCATCTTATGGGAGATGTATGAAGGAATTCCCAGACCTGAAACTGTGGCTTCTAATCAAAAAATATCCTTGTGTTTTCCAGTAGAACTGAAAGAGTAACTTCAGAACAAATAGTTTGCAGTTAGGTAATCAAGCTGGATTTTAATGACAGGGTTTATTAGGATCAGGTTTGTGTGTGTGTGTGTGTGTGTGTGTGTGTGTGTGTGAAATATTACATTTCTGTCTGTAGAGATACATACAGTCCTTTAGGGTGCGTTCTTGAGTGAGAGATTACTATTTGCATTGTATTAGGTGTAGTTTTGACTTAAAATATACTAATAAACCAATTAAGACAGATATAGCTATGTTAGTCTGTTGCAGCAAAAACAGAAGAGTTTTCTGTGTCTTAAAGACTAATAAATTTTCATGGACTTTGCCCTGCTTCATGTATCTCTACTGAATGCATGCATAGATTTAATAATATATAAACTCAGAAACTGTTCTGTTTGTACTTTAGACAAAAGTCTTTATAGGTACGTGAATTTTTATGTTGAAAGAGTATCTAGTCCATTGCTAACCAATGTTAACACTGTATTACTGAAGTCTGCTTGCTCTATTGTCTATTCTTTTCCATAAATATTGTTATTATCAAAGAACTGTACATCTGTTAACTTAGCCCTTTTCTGCACCTGATGATCAGTATATGTTGCCATAGATCTACTGGCTATCTAAGAATTCCAGAAACAAGTTCTACAGGGTCTCTGTACTTCTCAGAAAAAGCCTAAACGTTGCATATAAATTATTGCTATTTTTTTTTAGTATTCAAAATTACCAAATTTATAACTGAAAGCCCAGAGCTTCAGAAATACTGTACTTCATAGGTGAAATAAATTATTATTTACATACTGCCTGTCATACTTGATAAAGATTCATTCCTTCTGCTGTTTAAATTCAAAATGTATTTTTACAAAATTTGTAAAATTCTAAATGAGTAGTCTACTTTGCACACACATGTCCTTCCCTCCTATTCCTTGCATACTGCCCAAGCCTAGCAGCTTTGGCCATAAAGAGACATACGTATATCACAATAGTAGCCCCAAACCAGCTTATTTCACTGCTTAGAGAATAGATGGTTATGAACTATGTTTACAAGGGAGTATAAAAAAGAAGTCTTGAACAAGTGAGCAACTTTGGGGTTACATTTATCACTGCTATCATTTTATACTGACTGCCACTTTGCATCTGATGTTAATTTACAACCACCCCTCAGTCAAATAGTTGGAATAAATAATGACCACCAAAAAATTGTCTCCAGGTATCTGATTGAAGGGTGGCACTTAAGACTTCTGTGTACAGATCACTTATCACGTCAAAGCGCTAACCTCAGGGACTTGTAATAATTCATGGGCTAATCTCCTTTGCCTGATCTGTCCTCTTGGTTCCCTTTCACTCTGCAAAGCACACTGAGAAACAGCACATTAGAAACAACGCTTCTAAGTATGTGCACGTATGTGGCATCCTTTTTGTTCCCTTCATGTTTGGGAGAGATCACACTTCCCTGACAGCCCTTCAGGACACTGCATGGACTGAATACTGTCCTGGTTCAAGAGTACAAGAATTTGCAATCATAGGACATACAGCACTTCCTTACTCACGCAGTTGTTGTGTTTATGTGCCACCAGGTCACCCTTGACTTGCAACATAGGGACATAGGACAGGAAAGCTCCAAGAGCCCTGGCCATCCTCCAGCCTGCTCAGGTTTGCCAGCTTAGGGCTTTGGCTTCCTTGACTGAGTCAGTACGCCTATAATGCATTCTTCTTTTCCTACTGCCTTCAGCTTCCCATATCACATGATAAAGCCCTCCTTTTCATAGAATCATAGAGTTGGAAGAGACCACAAGGGCCATTGAGATCAACCCCCTGCCATGCAGGAATACACCATCAAAGCATTCCCAAGAGATGACCATCCTGCCTGTGTTTAAAAACCTCCAGAGAAAGAGACTCCACCACACTCTGAGGCAGAGCATTCCATGGTTGAACTGCTCTTAGCATCAGGAAGTTCTTCCTCATGTTTAGATGGAATCTCTTTTCCTGAAGTTTGAAGCCATTGCTGTATGTCCTGGTCTCTGGAGTAGCAGAAAACAGGCTTGTTCCATCCTTTTCAATGTGCCCCATCTGCTAGTGCTACACTTATTTTGTTTGGTTTCTGATCTCATTAGCCACTAGCTAACCTATAATTAGGTAGTAAAGTCAATTATCATTCATGGCACATTCTTACTATTTTACAGTCATAAGATATGGCTCTGATTCAGCTGTTCATCTTCTTTAGGTTTTATAGCCCGTCAGATATCTGTTATAATCCACACAGTCCATACAGTGTATGACAAAATATATTTCATGGATAGTGTTATTGGTTGAATTGCTTAGAAGGAGGAGCAAGAGGCTAGCCCAGATTTCAGAGATGAGGAAATCAAATTTATGACGGTTTTGGGTTTGTGAGACAAAAATGTTACAAACAAGAGACTCCTTTGAGTGATTGAAGTAGGGGATGCACTGTGCCATTTATCAAGCTGTCATGGTGAAGGAAGAGTGGTGATCTAAAATAAGGAATGTCTGTTGAGGGAGCCTCATGCAAGATTCTGTCTAATTCAAGGGTCTCTAGAAGAGGGTAGGCTGTAGCACTTGATCATTGTTCTTGGAGAGGGTGGCAAAAGAGACATATGAAAGGATAGCCTTTTTGTTAGGAAAATAATTAATTACATGCTTGATTCTCCTCAGAAAATATTTGAGGTATGCTAGGATTCAGGGCTGATTGTGGTTGGGTCAAACGTTGTAATGAGCTTTCTACTTCAGTGATAAATTGAAAGTGCCCAGCATGCTAGAATTGTTTTCCCTTTGGATAAATGTGAATGTAATTGGGCTGTGTGGACTTGGTTTCACCTGGTTGTATTTTGGAAGCCCTGGTGTTCTGGACTGAGTGCAAGGGTATTTCAAAATATCTGGGACTAAATGTAATAAATGTCAGTCCAATCTAGAATAGTGCTGTTGTACTGAATAGGACTTGCTAGTCCCATCTATGTTAAGCTCCAGTGATTGTAGTAGGACTAATGTCAATTTAATTCCTGAATGGACATCCATGTACACAGTTTATTCTGTTAATCAGTATGTGTTTTGCTTTCCTTTTTCATTGCTTTCTCTCCTTCACCAGCCTAGTTCCATGTAAGCAGAGAATCCATGTGCTTGCAAAGACTCTGGGCACTGAGCAGACTATGCGTTATCATCTGAGGAACTGCTCAGATGGAAACACATTTCCCAAAGTCATGAGGTCTCATACAGTCTCAGAGCTGGATGAGACACACAGGAGTAGAAGAGGAAAGCTGCTACATCAGTCTTCTGTGAATTCATCCAATCTCATAGAGTCCTAAACCAAGAGCCATCACTGATTCATGTGTCAGTGAATTCCATCAGTTAATTAAGCGATGTGAAATATAATCAAATGTAAAGATAATCAGCTTCTGTCCTGAAGGTTTTAAAAACAAATGGATCACTTGTTTGCTTCCTGAAATCTGGATATGTTTAGCTCTGGTGTTACTTTGTAGCTTATTAACTCTAACTGCAAAAGGCAGTGAGAGAAGGGCATTCTTGAGTTACTAGCTGGCTGTTTTTGCTATGGGCTGGTGGGTTTAAGAAAGCTGATTTCTTGCTTCTCTTCAGCATTCTTTCTGCAGCCCTTGCTTAATCTGCCCTTTCAAAATTAGTTTTCTCCTCCAAATAAGATCAAACATTGCCTTTGAGATTTTTCTGCAGGCTATCCTTGATCCCACCATTGCTTTTTCTTTGCCTCTTTGAGCACAGAATAACTCTGGTCCTTGTGTCCTTTGAATTATATAATGGTTAATTAGCAATTACAGGAAAGCTTTACAGAAGGCAGAAGATTGGTTTGACAGTATTAAGAGTCTGATTCTGCATGGGGAACCCAGCATCCTTTTTCTGAGGCTGGGTGACTTTTTTCCCATTGCAAGCAGAGAGACTCAGCATCTAGCAGGAGACAATCTGTATCTGTCAGGATTAGATCCTAAGAGTGTGTTTGAGTCATCTGATCCAGCTTTTGGGTGACCTCAGGAAAACCATTCTTTTAAAGCTCACGTCAGTGTGTTAACCCTGCCTATCTTGCCACTTAACCCTGTCAGCAAATCTTCAGGCTATAAAAGCCATTTTTGGTTCCTTTCCTCTGTCATTACTGCTCTAATGCACAGCACCTGGATGTTTGCTGGATTCTGCTTTTGTGTGCTGAACAATAACAAGGGCCCACCTTTGTGATCTGGTGGACCTTCATTTCCATAATGGTAATAATGACGAAGATGCTAGAAGTGACATCATGTCTCTGGCTTGTATATATAAAGAGATGCAAATACCCTAATCTGTTGTGTGCTGTGCAGGTATTTACTTCTGTTGGCCAAGCGTGCTGGAGGCAGTTGGCTGAAATCAAGACATCCTGACTCCAAAAGGAAGAGAAGCATTTACAGAAGACGCAGAAGTAAACAGAAGAGATGTCTGTGATCAGCGCCTTGCCATTTCTCAAACCCATTCACTTCAGATCTCCACGGAGCTCCCCTGGACGCCAACGCCGGCACACTCTTCCTGCCAGCGAGTTCCGGTGTCTTACTCCTGAGGATGCCATTAGTGTCTTTGAAATTGAGAGAGAAGGTAAGATGCCATCTCATCTATCACCTAGGTTGTCTTAATGGTGCTTACCCTCATCCTCAGAAGAAAGGTACTTCCATCCTTCAGAAATTGTGAATTACTGTTTTGTCAGTATAAAAAGGAGGAAGGGAGGGGGAGAAAAAAAATAGAAATGTGACAGTATCTTGAAAATTAACTGATTTCTATTTTAGCATGAGCTTTCATGGATATAAACCCACTACTTTTTTTTCTTTTTAAATCAAACAGCATTGGTGGGGAGAAAGCATGAGGGAAAAGGGAGACACACTCTCAGTACATGAGTTGTACAAAACTTCTGTTTCATGAGTTACAGCCAGCCTTCTTAAGAAGGAAATTAGAGTATCATTTCCTAGAAAGAAAGGACCAGGGCTGTCTGTTTCTGGCACCTTTCTGCCCTAGTCAGAGGTAGTTTTCCCAAAACAAATAATGCCATGCCCTTGCTAGCATCATAGGTGTTTTGATAGTTTAGAAGGCTGATGAGAATAATACTTGGCACATTTCTACACACGATGGAAAATCTGTTTGTTTTGGCAGCAAAGGCGTCGGTGCCTCAAAGTTAAGTTGTTTGATGCCAGCATGGTATCAAGTTGCCTACACCCTGGAACAGAAAAAGGGTTTGTAAAAATAGGGTTATCTACTATTTTTTCCCTCCACCTTCCTCCAAACAGTACATGATGTTGGTAGTCACAGTTGTATGTACTTCTTTGCATATATGAAAGGGATCATAAGCATTTGTGATCCCTTTTTTCCATTGTCAAAAAGATGATACTGCACACTGTGTTAGTAGCTGCTTTTTAGACTCAAAAAGTTTCTTTTTTTAAAAAAAGTGCATGTTGGAGCAATGTGGACCATTGCTATTTAATAGTAATGCAAATTCCTGTTTTGATTTGTATGTTTACTAGGATGGTATTTCAACTAGTTGAAGAGCTAAGTCTCTTTCATTATTTTGACTAATGAAGTACATAACATTTGCCTCGTTCATATTCCATTTTTGTGCCTTCTTTCCTGCCTGTATGAAGCTGCAACAGCACACCATTAATTCCTTTGCCTGTTGTCCTTCACAGCTTTTATTTCAGTGTCTGGAGACTGTCCCCTCCACTTGGATGAGATTCGCCACTTTCTGAACCTGTGCCCTGAATTGTCGCTTGGGTGGTTTGAAGAAGGCCGACTTGTTGCCTTCATTATAGGCTCCCTCTGGGATCAGGAGAAACTCAGCCAGGTAATAAACAAAATAATTTAAAATGCCTTTATTTCTCATTTTCTAATTGGTTGGAAGAGGATGTGAAGAGCCTAACATAAACACATAGCAGGTGCTAACACTAATGGGGAAATGTGTAGTTTCATTCATCATATATTTTGGATGGAAGATAACAACTCTCAGCATTTCTTGCTGCTCAGTATCTCTCACTTTAAAATTTCATTATGCAGTTGGTAAAGATGGTACATCACTGGTTTTCCTATAAGGCCAATATATAGTGGCCTGGGGAAACAAGTGGAATAGTGCATTGTCCCCCTGATCTTTCCAGCAGTGGTTGCTTTAAATTCTGACATGAGTAGTAAAGGGAGTCCTTGTTCCTTCTTAGCATTACCACACTCAGAAAAGGAAAGTGCACACTTATTCTGTCTTCTTCCCTGCTCAAATACCCTAAAGTCACTGAATCCTGTTTGACCTTGGCAGCTAAGCAGGGTCAGCTCTAGTTAGTACTTGGATGGAGACTGCTGATGAATACCAGATGCTATAGCCTTTATTTCCAAGGAAGGAACTTGCAAAACCACGTTGGAGTATTCCTTGGATAAGAAAACCCACTGAAATTCATTATGTCGTCATAGGTCAACAGGCAACTTGAAGGGACATGCACATGTATATGCTGTCTCCTTGCTATTCTTGAACCCCATCTCCCACTGCTTGTATAAACAATTGATGGGTGAAGAAAAGATGGTCCCATTATTAGCCTTCCTATGTTTGCATAAATTTCCACCCATGTTGAGTCTTGTCATATTGGACTTTATCAGGTCTCATATGAATTTCTGCAAGGTGGCTTGCAGAATTTGGACACATTTCAAATTTTTCCCAAAAGCAATCAATTGATTTCTTGTCCATGACAAAGTTGAAGAAGAAAAACTAGCATTCATAGAATATTGATATGCAGTGGGTGTTTAGAAATTGAACAAGTAAAGGTGCGAGCACAGAAGTCCCATCTTGAAGTAACTGGATGGTTAATTCAGACATTACATTTTGGTGGCTGCTGCTTTACCAGTGTAAAGAGAATAATGAATTGTGTGAATTAATAATTTCATGTTGCTTGTTGAAAAACTACTGCCCAGGGTCTAGGAGTGGCATAATTCTAGGGCAGATGAATTGTCGCCCTGATTCAGTATGAGGCAAGCTTTCCCTTGTTTCTTAACATTCCAGGAGACATTTGAGAACAAATTGTAGCTATTTAAATGTAAGCAGCATCTGATATCCCTCCCTCTACAGGTCACATCATGTGAAGTTTATCCCAGTAGAGATAGTGAATGCTTCGGTTCATGCCAGTTAACAATTTCAAAGCGAACATCTGTCAACTCTGATTTATGGCAAATAAAATTTTTTTTGGCAAGATTTGTTCAGAGCGGGGTTGTTACTCCCTTCTTCTGAGTCTGGGAAAGTGCGATTTGCTCAGGGTCCCAAAGTTTTCCATGGCTGAATGGAGATTCAAAGGTTGGTCTCCTAGAGTCCTAGTCCAGCACTGAAACCACTATACTACACTGTCTTTGATAATACTGTATAATATAGTATAGTATTTCATACTATTAAAAAAGCCCACCATTACTTGCCTGCTTTAAGCAGTCCATTCAGCCAGTGCCAGGGAATTCATGCTGGTAAAACCAGATCTCTAGTAGTAATTGTCATCTTCTTTTCTCTCACTTGTCAGGATGCTCTGACCCTGCACAAGCCCCACGGCACCACTGTCCACATTCACGTTCTGGCAGTACATCGCACCTTCCGCCAGCAAGGCAAAGGCTCTATCTTGATGTGGCGCTACCTACAGTACCTGTGCTGCCTACCTTATGTACGTCGAGCTATGCTGATGTGCGAGGACTTCCTCATTCCTTTTTACTCCAAGTGTGGCTTCAAGGCGTTAGGCCCCTGCGAGATCACTATCGGCTCACTGAATTTCATTGAAATGAGCTATGCTGTCCGTGGTCATGCCTTCATGCGCAGGAACAGTGGTTGCTGAAGGCATACCTCCCTTTCCGATTCATTTCCAGCTGCTTATCATGCTGACTGGCAAGCCTGTCTTTCCACTGATTCCCAAGCCTTCTGATGGGACCTAGGGATGGGTCAGAGGAATCTTGTGGGTGGATTGCCAAGTGGTATGTGTGTGTTGGGGATAGGGACCATCTACATTAGTGGTTGGTCAAACAAGTGTGTAAAGGGGTGTAATGCATGGGTCCTGTTCTTAAAATGTTTAGGAACCACTGTTGCATGCTGATCATCAGATCCACAACTGATCTACATCCATCATGCTGCGCAGCCATGTCTGCAAGGGAACAAAACTAATGTCCAACATTTACTTTTTTAATCATACAGCTGCCTTTGAAAGCAGCAGCTAACCTTTGGCCTGTTTTTCCTCACTTTGTGGCTTTGCCCCCTGCCCCCCGTGTATGGGTAGGGGGAAAAAAGGGTCCCCAGTCAGTCTCCTATTTTCTCATTTCAATTGCGAGGACCATAAGAATGTGGTAGGTTGGCAAAGCTGAAGCCACCAAGCTTACCTTCCATAAGGCAGGAGCACCTAACACTATCTGTTGTAGGTAGTGCATGGTGGATTTTGCAAGCCAGAATTTATTTATTTTCAGTTTTTATACCTATTAGTAATTGATCTTTGCAATGAAACTGCTGGAAAGTAAATGCTGTATCTGTAATTATCAAGCCAATATGTTTGCATAAATATGCAATTAATTTCAGAAATCAAGCCTTGTATTTTTCAAATGTGGCTGAATACTTGCCTTCTTGGCCCTAGAAACTTCTTGGGATTGATAGGGCAATTAGGAAAATATTGCTTGAGAAGTAGAATAATGTAATTGCTTTAGGGGATTAATACTTATCTTGGTAAAGAACTATGTTCTGATGAAACTGCTGTCTCTTTAGAGAGAAAATTCCCCATGCCTTTTCATACTAGTGGCTTTCTTGTTCTGATATGCATGGACTTTGTGTTTGCATGGTCTGTAGAATATCATGTGGTTCTCTGTAAGTATGTAATGCTCAAGACACAACTAGCTTTTTTCCTCCAGTGATGTCTAGCCCAGAGTGGGTGAAGATAGGCGCCTGCATACAAGGGGCATGAACAAGAGAAACCACAGAATTTTACAGGACACTTTCTGCTGCCCAGATGCAGTAAAATGGAAGGGCAAAGTGTACTACTGTTTAGGAAGTGACAGAGAATTAAACTTGAGTTTATGAATATTCTTACCTCATCACTTTTTAAATTTTGTGTGCGTACTTTCGCATGTAGTGACTCACTGAGATAAAAGCACTCTGCGGATGCCGTAAGGCTTGAGTGGCAATGGGTGTACTACCAAATATTAATTTATATAATTGTTGAAATCATCACTGGAGGTAAAAGAGATGGATGTGTTTATGCAAACATTCTCTAGTCCAAGATTGGGAATCACGTAGCCCTCCATATGTTGTTACATTGCAGCTTCCAACATTCTTCACCATTGGCTGTTCTACTTGGGTCTGTGATGCAGTATAACACCATTGGATGGTCACATGATTGCCACCCTAGTCCAGTGACTCCAGCCCAGACTGGGGTCAGTAATTTGTGACTCTTCAGATGTTGTTGAGCTACAGCTCCAACATTCCTTGGCAGTATAGCCAGTGGTGTGGGATTACGGGAATTGTAGTCCAATAAAATTTGGAGAATTGTACCTTCTTCATCCTTGACTAAAGGGCCTCACTATTCAGCCTGGTCTTGCTGATGGCCCTGATACACTTCTTGCCCACTGCATCCTTTTTATGATTGCAAAGCCAGTAGGGATTTAACCAAAATTCCTGTTCTTTAGAAGTGAGATCCAAACTATCAGCATATGGATTTGAAGGACAGGGTACAATACTTTATGCAGCGGGCTCAGCAGCAAAGCCTCTGATTTGCCCCAATTACAGGATACATCCACAGTGGAAGAAATCAGGCACAAAGATCTTCTTCTTAAATACCACAAACTCATCTAGCCTCAGCAGCTGTGTTTGCTGTAGTCTATAGCTAAAACAATAAATAGTCTGAATTTTAAAAGATTATTTCTAATGTAGCTATGATCCAATGGAGGTGGGGGCATTCTATTGCACCAATTGTCTTACTTCCTACAACTGGAAGTAAAGTCTGAGGAAGAAGAAAGTTATGACATGCTTGATAGCGTGTTGTTAAGTGTCTCTCTTATGCCCAGAGCAAGTGTCTGTTCCTTTTAACAGCTCTGGGAATGGGAAAGATTCTTTATAGTGCAATCTTAAGCATGTCTACTTAGAAGTAAGCTCCAGTGGATTACTAATGAAATAAGCATGATCATAGGTTATACTAATGGTAAAACAAATGAATTCACAATGTTTGGTTGGCGTTGCAGGCCATCTGCACCAAATGTCTTCTATACAAGCAAATATTCATAGCCTTGCTGCTGAAAATGGGAAATGATGTTGTCTGTAACCCCAAACTATTCTGCATGCCATATTTTTTTTAAGTCAGCAAATAAATGTGTTTTTTTTCCTTAAGGGGTTCTTGCTTTTATTCCCTTTCTTCCACCACCCTCATTATGTAATCAGACAGCAACAACTATTGGGAAGTAATTTTGCAAAGGATGGTACTGGTTTAAGATTTTGAGGAGAGGTAGATGACAAGGATTTAAAAGTTAAATTACTTTTAATACCCATCAGCTGTAAAGAGCAGATACCAAGGGGTGTTGGATGAAGATGCAAAGGCAAGGAGCAATACAATTTAGAAAATTACTGATAGGAAGGTGGTAACAACAACAACAGTAATTTATTTCTTACCTGTCTCTTCCCAAGGCTTGAGGCAGGGTATGTCAGATTAAAATACATCTAGAAACACATAAAACTATTTAAATCATACTAATTTAAAATTCATAGTTAAAAATTGACTGGGTAGGCCTGAAGGAAGAGATAGGTCTTTAGTACTTTTTAAAAATTCAGACAGCATGTTTAGCTGTCAAATCTCTTCTGGCAGGTCATTCCACAGTCTAGGGGTGGCTGACGAAAAGGTCTGGGTGACCGTTGCTAGTCCAGTCCTGGCTAGTTTAAATAAATGGCCCCTAGAGGACCTAAGCATATGGAGCAAATGAACAGCATCATCAGGCTACAGCTATTTCAGCATTAGCTGTATCAGACCAGAGACACCAGTGGCAACTTTGGGCCTGTACTGGCTCTGGTTCCCCATGCAAATGCACTTTTTGTACCATAATGGCACTCTGTGGAACACTTGTAAATCTAGAATCTGCCAGAGTTTAAAATAGTCTGCAGTAATATTCAAAGACATAGGTGTGTTAGTTGGTTTCAGCATAAAAAAGGAAATCCTATACTACCTTTGAGATTAAGCAAGAACTGGCAGGTATAGCTGATGAAAGGCCCTCCATCCATCCCAACTGCTACTGCCCTGGACTCAGGGGGAGAGAACAGCAGCCAGCATTTTCTAGATTTAATCCCCTCTCCTCTGCCATCCTCTTTTCCCTGTGTGTCATGTCTTATTTAGATTGTAAGCCTGAAGACAGGGAACTGTCTAATTAACAATTGTAAACTGCTCACGTAAAGCACTATGTACATTGATGGTGCCATGTGAATAAACAATTTAAAAACCAACTCTGAATCCAGCCACCCGCAACAATACTATTCAGATATCCAGATTTCTCAGAGATAGCTTGCCTGCACAACTCGTTTTATGTAAGGCAAGTTATTAAACACACATACACTTTCCTCAGGATTGTTTGAAACATTTATTTGAACCAAAAATATCATTTTCCCACTCCCCATTTTGTCTGTCGCTTACAGTATCTGTTTGTCTTCCCTGCGGAAGGGAAACTCTCCTTCAAGCCCTGCTCCTACAGCAACCCTGGGCCTCTGTATTTTCCATCCAATACAGATAATGGAATGCCCATAGATGACACAAGGTTCCTCTAAGAGCATTAATGCGCTTTTCCCAAAAGTGTCTGGCTGTGCAGACACAGATATTGTGAATGTAAGAAAAATGCATATAAAAATACCCCTTGGACAAAGAGGGGGTTTATTTTCACAGTACAATTCCTAGTACCACAAAAAGGCACTAAGGCAAGGAAGATTGCCATAAAGTTCAAGCACCATCTCGTGCCAAAAGAAGACATTAAGAAAGAAACTCTTGAAACCAGGAATTGCATAAAACACAGAAATCTCAAGCCGGAGTCCACAGGGACAGGCAGATAGTAAACAGAAAACATGAAGCAAGATGTTGCCTTATTACAAAGGTGCTCTTTTAATGTTACTTTCTGCCAGGTCTTCATTCAAGCAAAGGCCCAGTCTGTCCCAAAGACCAAGGATGCCACTGGATCCTTTGATAACATCCCAAGGGACTTGACAGAAGGCAGAGCTGGTAGATTCTCTGCTGTGCTGGTATAGGGGCGTCAGAGTGTTTTGACATCAAAGCTTTGGCAGATAACGCACTCGCTTTATAACACTTTCTCCCAGTAATGACATCCTGATGCCCAGAATGATCATGGAGGAATGTGTAAGAGGCATGTCTGTTTGGCTGCCCTGCAGGTGTTTTACAAAAGGTGAAAGGACATGCCCAATTGTCTTTCTTCAGCCCCTGGTCGATGAGTGGGACATGAAAATTTCAAAGGGACTGGGAATAAAGATGCCCTGCTTTGTGCTGGCAGAGCTGCCTCCACCCACTCCTCATTGTCAAAATCCAGCATGTTTGAAATCTCCACTGAACAAGTTCAAACAAGCTTCCAGCTCCATCAATGCAAGACTTGATCCAAATCATACTTCTCACAGAACTTTGTGGTAAAAGGCAGGCAGGTTAAATGTTCAATCCAAGGCCAATTAATGGGATACACATAGAGCCAGATTACAAGGGATGCAAAGAGGCCCACAAAGACCACTAGTGAGATGATGATGATGGCCCGCTTGCGGTACTTGTCCACAGTGCCAAAGGTGATATATGGTAGAAAGGCAAATGACAGCAAGAGGCCACTGAGGAAGCCAAATATGTGGGCAATATTGTCGATCCATGGAAGGAGGCCACAGACAAAGAGAAAAAGGACGATTCCAGACAGGTTCAGGAAAGCCTTCCAAGGCTTCTCTAGGACTTGCCAGCTCTGGAAGAGCTCCACGAAAAGGCAGGCTAACAAGCCAAACTGTGATCCTGCTGGCCCCACCTAGTGGAGAAGAGCAAAATGAAAAATAAGTTACGATAGAATGCATTCCATTGTTAAGTCAGCTAGATGGTCTCTATATGTGAAAACCCAGGGTCTGCCCAGCCTGACACCTCTTTACGTCCAGGTCTGAACAGCCAGGGCGATCTCTGGATCAAGCCGGGGCTATGACACTCAGGATCTGCTCCTATTCTCCCTCTCTAGAGAATGCAACCCCTTCTCACTCTGTGTCCCCCACCAGCTTCTCCTTCCAGATTATCTCCCTCTACAGCTTTCCTTAAATCATCACTCTTTTCAGATATAATGACAAGCAATGATCCATCTCTCCAATGACCGTGGTACTGATGGGTACTGTTGGTAGTGTGTGTAACCCTGTACAGAGCAATGACACTCTCTCAAGACTGCTCTTTATAAAAATACAAACGAGTCTTTATTTAACACACTGTCAAGGTAATAGATGTTCAGTAAGTAAGGATTCATAAACCAGCACAACACTTCTCTCTCTCTCAAATCCAAACGCGCTCTCTTCTCAACTTCCACACTCAACTCTCTAGATTAACTCTCAACTCTCACTTCCCCAGTTCTCCCTGTTCTCAATCTCAACCCTCTGCTTTCAGTTAAATTTCCATTGCTCACTCCCCACCATCTAGCCCTTCCCTCTGGCTAGCCTGTGGTCCCATTTGCACCAGCCAATCAATTTGAATCCTCCAGCTGCTAAGCTGGCTCTGTTGCTAAGCCCCCCCCAGGGTTCATCACACTATCCTTGACAACAAGGCACCTTCTCTTCCCCTTTATGCCATTTCATTTAGCTCAACCCTAATTATTTTTACTCAAAAGTAAATCCCTACAAGTACAGGCAGGTGTATTGCCTATGCTATGAGTTTAGGAGTGCTGCCTCAGCTTATGTTCTGCAAGGGATGCCCAGCATCACCAGGAAGCTGGGCTGTGGTTTGGACACTGTTCTGCTCCAGCCTGTTGCAAATGCTGTACGAAGGAAACCTTTTCTGAGTGGAACCCCAGCATCGTAGTATATTCCATCCTCTGTGTTTTCTTTAGAAAGGGGGAGAGAGGCATCTGTTCACCACATTCCCAGTTTGCATATTTTGCTCTGTATCGGATAACTTGAATTTTTGCAGCACTGAGAACGCACGAGCTTGAGGAAGGGAAGGGCTCCAGTTCCAGAGTGCACAAGAAGGCAGCCCCAGAGTCTTTACATGAGTATATCCCCAAACCACCTTTTAGCCTGCCAGAATGCTTTGAGGAAAAAACCTCTGTCTCATAGGCCAGAGGGAAATACAGCTCTCAAATCTGCACTCGACACTTTGTTTCACATAGAAAATCCCCCAGCTTCAGCACATAACATTGGTGTGAGGTGGTGGTGGGAAGCTTTGGGTATGGGCCACAGTTTGTCAGTTAATTCTTACCATGCATGATAGCCTGGCTGTTCAAACACAACATGTTCAAAGGCCTTAGGATTTCAATACAGTACCACACTAGCACCTTCTGCGCTCCCCCTGTCAACTTGGAAACAGCTATCTTTTCATATTAGATATTAATTCATTTTGACATCCAAATAAATTAAAAAAAAAAAAAGAAAAATCAGAAAAGCAGATGTCAATCTATCTCAATGCACCTATCTGTGAAATAGTGTCAGATGAGAGGAATACAAGTAGTTGATATATGAAAACATACAAGTAGTGCTGCTCAGGGAAGAAGCCTCAACCACCCCATGTGCCCCTTCAATTGCAGGGTGCTGCCGTCCGCCTGGCAAATAATCCCCCCTCCCCCTCTTTTAGAATAAGCCTTGAAAGCAATACAGGACCGTGCCTAAAGGGCAGAGCCCTTGCTCAGGACTGCAGCATTCATTTCTTCCAAAGTGGGCCACTTCCGGCCCACATGCCAAGGAAAGGAAATGAACCATGACGCTGAAGACTCCTACTGAAGGGAGATGCGGAAGGGCTTCTAGTGACTCAGCACCCTGCTGAGGGCTCTGCCACTCCAGCCAGTCTGCCGAGAAACTGCTGATGTGGTTTGAAGGATTATTTGAGGTGATCTCCTTTCGAGCCTCACAGAAGCTCAGATTAGCCACCTGCCTGCTATTGCATCAGTCAAAAGGGTGCGGGGCACTCTCACGTGTGAACAAAGAGGGCAGCTGGCACGTGCTGGCCCAGCACGCAGAAGCAGGAGCGATGCTTTCACTGAAATATCATCTTGCCCCATATGTGCCTCAGAGAAAGAAGGAGGCATCATTCACAGACACTTTATTCCCTGCCCTTGCCTGACTGCAAGCATCTCAATTTTTCATGCTTTACGGTTCAAATGCAGCAGAAGAGTGGACTGATGGAGAATCTGAGCCTTCCCTAAACACACAACAGTATTCTTGGTCACCATGACACGAAGAGACTCCCACTCACCACCTTCCCTCCCTCTTCCCCTCAGAATATCTAATGCCATGGCGTTAAAAAACATCAGCCTGGAGGACGAGTTCTAGTGTGAGAGGGGAAAAAAATCAATTCATTTCCCATCTTCCTCAGAACTAAATTGCAATTAGTTGCCAAATCACTTTATCCAGGGCTGGAAAGTGAAAAATAATTTCCTCAGAAATCCCACTTCCCTCTGAGAAGTGGGAAAGTTACCATGTGGTGACACACAAACATCCTTGCTGGCACCCAAGTGAATTTTTTAAGAAAAGGCTGCCACATGCAGTTTTCCAACATCCTTAAGACAATGTAGTACAAACCTAAACCATTTTTTCTGAATGTTGAAATGTGCACTCTGTTTGTTACATTTGCTAAGAAAACCCCAAATTTCCCCCCTCTAGATTCTCCCCCTCCCTGATACATTTTTTTTTTTTTTTACAAAACAGAAGTTCTTTTGAAGTACAGTGGCCCCTTGACTTTTGTGAGGGTTTGGGGCATAGAACCCTTGCAAAAGTGAAAAAATCACAAATAATTCCCCCTGGGGTTCCTCTCCCATTCCCTTCTGGGTCTTCTCTCCCCTTTCCCTTGCCCTGTGCATGCCAGGGCCAGAGGCAAGGAATGCGGGGAGGGGGAGCTCCAGAGGGGAGAAGAAAGGTTCACAAGGGCTCCCTTCCCATTCCCCTCCCTTCCGTCTCAGCGTGAATTCTTAGCGCTGGGGCCAGAGGCAAGTGAATGGGAGGGGGGAGCTCTGGAGAGGAGCTCCAGAGGGGAGAAGGGAGGCTTGCACAAGCTTCCCTTGCCTTTTGCCTCAGTATGAGTTCCAGTGCTGAGACCAGAGGCAATGGAATGGGAGGGTCAACTCTGGAAGAGAGAAGAAAGGCTTGTGAGAGCCTCCCCTCCATCCCCTTGCCTATTGTCTTGGCATGAGCTGTCAGTGCTGGAGCCAGAGGCAAGGGAATGGGAAGGACAGCTCCAGAGGGGAAAAGAAAGGCTCGCACAAGCCCCTCTCCCCCATTTCCTTGTCTGGGTGCTCGCCTTCCTTCTCCATGCCCAGAAAAACATAACGGAATGGGAGGAGGAGAAGAGGGGGAAGTCGCACACCTTGCACGTAGTCAAATTCGTGAAAGAACTGGGAATTCAACTAGGCCCAAAAGCCACTGCCATTGCAGCATACTGGATATTCAAGCACCCTCCTGGGAGAACATGTAGCAGTTGCTCACAAATCAATTTACAGGATCCCTTTTCCCAAATAAGAACATGCACTCTTCAGTTCTGCTCAGTGTAAGGTCCCCTCCCAATTCTGTGCACTCCTAGTATTTGTAATGTTTTTCTAAGCCTCACAGAACTACCTCAGGTTCCTGCCTTACCTACCCAACTTGTACAAAGCAGAAACTTTAATCACTCACAGTTACATACATTCAGCAAAGTGTGAATCATTTTGTCAGTTTTATTAATGAATTGAAACTAAATTTTTCTCACCATCTTATCCTGAAGTGTCAAGATGAACAGCAATAGATCCAGCTACATACTGAATGCCAAGAATGCCCTCAGCACAGTAAAGTACTCCCAAAATGTAGAGCACTCGCCTGAGACGGCCTGAAGGCAAAAGCATTCTCAATGTATCTTCACATCACCTCTCTGAGGCACGTTAGAGAGAGATTTGCTAAAAGCTAGTCAGTAAATGTCTTAACTGAGAAAAAATTTAAACGTCGGTCACCTCAACATTATGTCCTAAAGCCACCATCCTTGGTCAATTTGTCTCTGACTTGGGTGCAGAAACTGTGTTTCTTCCCCATAGGCACAACATACCACCAGTGTTGGCTGCACCATTAGTCAAAGGGCTCAGGCAGCAGATTTGGAGTGTCACAGAAGGGCAGCAAATGGTTCATTAATTACTTTGTAATGATTACATCTCTACTACCAGGAATGGAAGAGAAGCGCTTGTGGGATCTTCTGCCTCTTGTGCCAAATTAACTTGGCTGGTTGTCAGTACTCTGTGCCTTAACTCTGGGATGACGGGGTGTTATTTGCAGCTTCACTTCAGGTAGCAAGATTCCTTGGTTTGGTCCTGCATATTATTACAAGTGAGACCTGCAACTAAATGTTGCAGGATGGAACGCTCCTATTTAGGGCTCCACAAAGCCATGCCTTTTTCCAAAATGCTCCACTCTCCTTCATTCCACTACCTGCATATGGCTGGTGCCATTTGGCCAGTACATAAGAGAATGAATTCACCATCAGTATATGGGATTTGACCATTGCCTGCAAGAGGAAGACCTTAAAGTCTGCAGATCCCACTGCTTCACAGAAAACAGTGACTGAAGATAAAAGATCTCTTGTCTATGATTGAATAATATACTACCTGTCCAGTGGAACACTGCCTCCTGGCTGAGGAGACAGCAGGCTGGACAGTGAGCCCTCCCACATCTGGGGCACGTGTGCCATTGTTGGCTGAAGGTTCCTCACAATTCCTGGGCTTAACAGTGAAATTCTCTCTCTCTCTCTCTCTCTCTCTCTCTCTCTCTCTCTCTCTCTCACACACACACACACACACACACCATCCTGGAAATTCAAAACTTGTTCAAAGTGACAGACTGGCTCTGCCTTGCTGGCTGTAGTCATTCAGGAATCCTTCCAAAACCTCCCTTCTAATCTCTTACCCTAATAAGGAAGCTGAATCTGCTGGACAAGCACCTCCTTTTGCCCCCACCCACCCTGCTCCAGCAGCTACATCATACAATTATGGTTCCCTCCCCTTGGTCCAGGCACAGCCAGGAGGAGGAGGCTGGCAGCCAGCCAGACTGGTCCACTTCAGGCAATGACATCATGTACCTGCGGTCACACCACCTTTGTTTTTCAGACTGCTTATGACACGTGCCACCAGGAGGAGAAAGAAAGGAGATGGGCAGATAAAGCTGAGGGAAAGCAACTCCTGGCTTAATCCCTCTAGGATGAGGGAGCTCAACAGAAGGCCAGTGGGCCAGATGCAGCTCATGGATTCCCTTTTCAAAGCCCCACCAGCCAGCTTATCATAGGTCCAGGTGTTTTCAGAGCAGAGAAGATGTCACAGAAGTGACTCAAATGGTCCACAAACTAGTCCACAGAAAACAAGCACAGAAGAGGCCAGAGGCAAGGCAGGTAACAGAAAGCCTACTCAAATTATGCACAAGTAACACATAACACGGTCCTTTGGGGACTGTACCACCATTGAAAGCAAGCTGACCATATGTCTGAATGTCTGCCACTGGTTAATGACACAGCACCCCACTCTGGCTGCTGCCCCATAGAGACCCAGCGCACTGACAGGAAGGCTAAGCTTGAACTTTTCTCTTTGATGTGTCAGCTTTCCATGAAGAGAGAGATGGTGACATGAGGGAAAGTTCAAACAAGTGAGCCTCTATACTTGCGGTCTGTGAGGCATTACATTACTGCAAGCAGCAGGAACCTGCTAAAACCAAAGTTTCCAATTATGCAGCCTTCCTGTTCACTTATCTCTCCATTCCTAAACAGAAACTGCTGTCCTACCCTATCATACTTCCACATGCCCCCACTTTCAGAACTTGATACACAGAAGAAAGATAGTTCTGTTGGCTGGTCAGAATTAGCAAGGACTCTTCCCTTTAAAAAAGAAAAGAAAAGGCTTGCTAGTACTTCTGGCTTTCTGGAGAATTTTCTGCTTAGGTTAAATATTGCAGAACAGAGAAGTTACTCAACCAGCATAACATTTCCTCTTGGGGTAAGAGCGGTGAGCAAAATGCAGCCCCAGAGATGTTTCTGGGGTTCCCAAGACCCACCCAAATGCTTCCAAATCTCTGAGGACTCTCACCTGGAAAGCAACTTAGACCAGGTTAGGCCTTTTTTTCCAACAGGAAATGACTTGAAAGTGAACTTCCAGATCACTTCAGATTGAAAAAAAGGGCCTTTCCTGGTCTTAAATTGCCCAGAAAAGGCCAAAAACATGGAAATTCTACCCCCCATGCCCTCTACAGTATATCTGGAGGCAAAAACTAAATTTCAGAGGGTGCAGTCCTCCACATTCTCCTGGAGGACCAACATAGCCCCCTAACTCCTGGCAGTTGCTCACCCCTGCCCTGAAGAAAAAAGGTCTAACTATGACCTTACCTCCGCTCTGTATGGCAGGAAGATGGCACTGGCCAGATTGCCTGTGATGCCGCTGAGGATAAAAATTATGGTGATTCTAAGCCAGCCTGCTAGCTTCTCCAAATCCCTGAGGACCGTCATCTGGAAGACCACTGACACCAGGCAGTGGATAACCCTTCAAGGGAAACACAAGAGAAAGCACTTTACAACAGGTCTCTTTTTTGTTTCAAAAACCACTTTCTGATCCATATCCCTCCCACCCCTCTCTCACACACACACACAAACCTGATTCAGTTTACCAAATGTCATGTTTAGACTAGGGATGGGAGACTAGAGCAGGTCTGGGGGCCAGTTCTCTACCCTTGGAACCCTCTGGGGGCAACATAAACTGCCAAAACCCAAAAAGAAATCTGGAACTGGCCTGGGGTTCATTTGCAAATGAGCGTATGTGTTATTTCAAGCAGTGCAGGGGGGCCCTGCAACCATTTAGGGCAGTTCACTCTCTTTTTTGGCTAGAAAAAGATGCAGCCTTGAATTGGTCAAGTGCTGCAGAAACAGCCTGGAGGGTGAGCATGTGGCCCTAAGGGCTGCTCTTTGTCTACATCTGTGTTGCAGTTGTAATTTATTTATTCACCCCCTTTTCCCCAGCCTTGGAACTCAGGGCAGCACAGAAGAATTAAAGCAGAGATAAAAGTTCACATCAAACAAAAAGGTAAAAATATAATGAAACTGTCAACAGAATTAAAAGGAAATTAAAAGTGTATCAATTTTGTGTTTTAGATTGAAAAGATATATAATAGATGCCGTTAGCAGCTAGACTTCCCCTCCCTACTTTTCTTCCTCTGGGATGAGGCAGGGAGTCCTTATCTAGATCAGGACTCAAGTACAAGGGGGAAAAGGGAATTTAGCTGTCCTCCCCATGCTCTGGTCCTGATCCCACTGCACTTGCAATAGATTTAGTCAAATAGCTGAATCACTATTTGGCAATATAAACTGCAAGCGTGGGGGAATCCAGATCAAGATTACTCTGTGTGTGTGTGTGTGTGTGTATTAAATCTCCTGATCTCTCACACAACCCCTTCCCAAACTATGGGGCTCAGAAATCTTTAATTTTAAGTGTAGATTTTTATACCAGGCTCTATTTGGTGGATTTCAAAGTTTTGGTGAGATACACTAATGCAAGAAGAAATCAATACATAATGAAAAACTGGAACACATTCCATAAGCTTGATATCTGCCCATCACAAAATAAAATCATCAGAATAAACAAGTTATCAAGTGGAAATACACAGCGAATTTCATTCATGAAGTCAAAAATTAAATTGGGGGGAGGGGAGGAGCCCAAGAAAAGCTGAAGAACCTTTTGCAGCAAAAAGCCAGTAGCACGCAGGCCAGAAGCATCAACCCAAGCCATAAACAGCAGTCTACTCACATTCCACAGTTATACCACCATTATTCTTCTTTAACTGCCATGCCTGCATCCTATGGAATCCTGGAGTTTGTATAGTTTCATGAGATGCAGTAGAGGAGCTCCTTGGCTGAAGATTTTAAAGGCCCTTTCCTAAACTGAAACTCCCAGAATTCCACAGGAGCAAATCATGGTAGTTAAAAGTTGAATAATAGCACTGTAACTGCATAGTGTGAATGGCCCCCAGATAAGCTCCCTTCCCAGTTTTCCAGGTGAGACTAACAGGCACTTAATGACAGTCATATGATAGGAGGTCGGGTGTGATGGGAAGCTAAGCAAAGAAAGTAAGAGGCTGAATTTCTGAAACATCTGAAATGCTCAGGCTCCTAATTTAAAATGGAAGGAAATCTGTACCTTTCCAGCAGCCTGCCAGGAAAGGCTGGAAACACTAATATTAGAACAAAACTAACAAAATATAGTGATTAAAACAACCTGTTAGGACAGGAGATACTACAGCTCAGCCATGAAGCTTGTTTGGCAATCTGTCACCCTAACCTATGTCACAGGGTTGTTGTCAGGATATGGCTTGGATCTAAATGTAACAATGAGAAAGGACCTTTTTTTCCACAAGGAAAAGAAAAAAGCCTCCAGTTTTGGAGGCAGTTGCTGTCAAGAGCCTCTAAACTCCTCTTGTTCTTACTTACCCAGCATGAAGAAATAAGGACAACCAAAGTCTGTAGAACTGATCGGGAATTTCTGGATTCAGAAATGGCAAAAGGCCACACACCTCACCCATGCAGTGTACCTAGGAAGGAAAAGAAAGACAGGGCATGTTTGCTAAGAGAGAGAAAACAAGTGTTGTACAGTGGTTAGCGTACTCAGCTGGACTGAAATTTGAGAGATCCAAATTCTAATCCCCACTGACCATGAAACTCACTGGGTGACCTTGGGCCTGACATGTACATGTCTCTGCCTCTGCCTCTCTCTCTGGTGCTGCCTGAGCTACCTCACAGGTTTGTTGTTGTGAGGATACAATAGAGCCAATGCACCTCACCTTCACCTCATTGGAAAAAACATAACAAACAAATGAAGTGTGTAGACAGCCAGAAACCAGAGGAAGGCAACCCTACAAACCATTCTGTTGTGGTGAAACTGAAGCTGATTGACTTGCTAGATTCATACATCTTTGCTTGTACAGAATTCCACATCTCCTGGGCTTGTGGCCAAAGGGACAACCCCTCACTGCAGGAATCTCCTTCTTTGCTGCTTTCCTTCTAAATGTGTCCCTACAATAGATTAGAATGGCGGGGGGGGGGAGAAGAGGAGTCACTTCTAGAGGGGCATACCACTGGACAAGAGAAGGATGCAGCAGTTTTCTCATTGACCTATGTCTCTAAACGTACAAGACAAACAAAGCTGCCTTAAAATGAATTAGACCTTTTGGTCCATCTAGGCCAGTAGCATCTACTCTGGTTGGCAGCAGTCCCTCTGAGTTCTCTGATTTTTTCCAGACCTGGTCCCAGGGATCTTTTTCTAACTTTCAACACCAGGGACTGAGTCTGGAACCTCTGCCATTCAACACATGTGTTGTCCTAAGCCAGAGACTAACTTCCCACACTCTCCTAATGCAGTGTTCCATTTTCCCACTGTGGGAAAATAGTTACTTGATATGGTTGTTTGTTGCTGCTCAGAGTATTGAGCTTGATTACTTTTTAAAGAGAGGAGGTCAGGGTAAGACAGGGCAGAAAATGGTTCCAAGATACCATGTGCTGACATTACTCCTTGCTCTTATGTCTTTTATTGTGGCTGTGCAAAAAGGAAGTTGAGAACATTTTTTTTCCTTAAAGACCCCACTTTCCTAGAGTTTACTTAGTCAGATATTCCCATCTACAAACTAGATTTAAAGATTCTTCTCACTTACATGCCCAAGAGTCTCACTTACCTGTGAACAGAGAGTTGCTTCTTCATGGAAGTAGCCATGCATGAATTCGCAGTACTCTCGAGTAGTGATCTCACAGCTAGTACAAAGAGAGACAAACAAAGAAATGTAGTCACATTCATTCAGTACCCCTTCTTCCATCTACATAAAACAGTCTTGTGATACCTTAAAAACTAACATATGTCACGAGAGTTTGTGGACTACAGAATGCTAAACCAGACAAAGAGGGCACTTATCCATGAAAGCTTATGCCATAATATAATGTCTTACATCTTCAAGAAGACAATTTGCTGCTTTCATCTCAAAAGACTACCAGAGCTGCCCTTGGGAACTTCCTATTATCTACCTATACTTGAACACATTTCCTTGTGAAAGTCCAGAGTAATATGCTAGACCAACTATTGGTCTTGTATAAGCAGTCCTGTAACATCGATACAGGTTCTATACAATCAAAAAGGCCGAAGGAACACTCAAATGTCAACTCAAGAAGAATATTAGTTTCATTCACAGATACACACACCAGTTTCTCACATTAAACAGGTATGAACCTAACCTACAATGTCTCTATGGCCTATGGGCACATCCCAGCCCTTCCTATGGGAAATAGCACACCAAAGATTGAGCTGCTTTACAAGCATCTGAGGAGGAAGAAAAGCTAGCTTAAGCATATATGAATGAGTACAAACAAAATCCAGTTAAGACATCGCATTCCCCCACAACCCTTTAGGGCTGAACTTAATGTTTTGGTACAGATATTGGATTTCAACTTGTGGAGGCTTACAGAAAAGATGCCAATCGCCTCCCTGTCTCTAGGGGGGCACCCTCTCACCTCTCACCACTGTACCCGTAACCCTTCACATAATATAGCAGTGACATCTCAGCACTGCCTCTTGCTAGCACATCTTCTAACATTTGGAAACAAAAACAGAACACAAGGCCCAGGGACAGAGATTTAAGAGATCTTGGTCTGATCTTAAAACCAGCATCTCAACACTACCCTCAGTGGCAACTAAAGAGATTGGAATGAAAATTGGAGGGCAGTCTTACACACATGTAAGTCTCATTCAGACCAGGGGAAGTTCCTTTTCTTCAGACTGAGATTTACAGTAGCCACCCCTCTTTACAAATGTTTGGGGGCCCTATTGTGACGGTCACAATAGGGCCCCCAAATAGGGCTAAACTGGATTCCAGAAGGCTCAGAGGGATTTTTCAGTTCATACAGTGAGGATTCTCCTTTAAGTCCTGTTCACTCTGTGGAATAAGGGGATGATCCAAGCAGAAAATGAGCTCAGCCCTCCCATGTGTCCTGTCCTGTTCTGCCCATTCAGCTCCTTGCCCTCCATCTGAACTCAGGGCAGTGAAAACAACCAAGGAACAGACTGAAAATTCAAGTGGGGGAAACTCACATTGAATCCCATCCAACATGATTAGGAAGAATCCAGTACCAGCCTGCTCTGTGGTAAATCTTGGAGGCAAAGAAGCCATTTTCCCTCTCCATCACTGCATTCTCTTAGTGTCAGATCAAAATAGCTTTACTGAGTAGTTTGGGGCTATGTGTGGCTCCTCCCGCCCTCAGTGTTTATGTTGGGGGCCTTTCCAAGGGCCCTCTCTCTGCTGTCCCTGTGGACTCTACTGCCACCTCCCACACCGGTGAGCTGCTGCAGCTTTTCTTCCTAGCAGAATTGCACTCCAGAGGACTGGCAGCACCCCACTGGAAAAGCACTGTTTCAGTGGGCATGGAAATCGCAGTGGCAAAGCAGGCATGATGGGGCTGCTGTCACACTTGGCAGCAGCAAGAGGAGGAGGAAGAGGAGGAGGAGGAGAATGAAAGCCCCGGCAGGTAATGGGAGGAGGACTCAGGAGCCCCTGTTTAACCTCTGGGAGCCTGCCCCTTTCTGTGGTAGAGGCATAAGAATGTTCCGTGCCATGGGGCACAAACATTCTCTGAATGCCTGCTTTAGCTTAATATTTTGTTATACTGCTCCTAGTTTTTATGCATATTTTGGAATTTAAGTCTTTTTATCTAAGTTGCAACATACAAGAAGCATCCCATAAAATCCAAAATCTACATAAAAACAGCCATGGTATAATTAAAATTTTAAAAATAAGTAAGCAAATTTCAGGCCCCCTTGAGTTTATTTAGTTAGCACATGAACAGGACTAACTTAACTGAACACTAGCCCTGCTAAGGAATCTGATGTAAGCCAAGCCAGAGAAGACAGCTTTATGAAACAGGCAGGCATTAAAATAGCATCTTGCTTTCCCAACTAGGGAAAGCAGGTAGGTTTGTAGCTGGCAATTGCAATACAATTTGTGGGAAGTTTTGGGATATTCTTAGGATCACAAGTATTTACCTGCCTTTGGTTCCAAGACAGCAAGGTCTTCCTTTAATGTCACAGTCCATATGCAAGAAGCCAGTATGATTACTTCTGGCCTGATACGTACAGATCTGCAAATAAGAGATGGACAATCATAAGAAGAAAAGGACTCCACAACTCAACAGTGGACCTCCCTATTCTGCTGAAAACCATGTAGCATATGGGGCTACAGATAAATTGCAGTACAACCAAGAAGACTTCTTAAGTTGGGGTGGGCATTGATGGTGGACCTTTGGGTCATTTGTAGCAGAAGGGCCAGGATTTCTGACTCCCAACCGGTGAACAATAGAAACAAAAGAGGAACTCCTCCCTAGCCCTAAATTATACTGCAGAAGCAAAAAAAAAGTGGAACGACTGGGACGAAACTCAATTTTAGTGGCAGCTAGACCAGACTCAATGAAGTAACAGGATTTATGTTAGTGTTAACCAACAAGTCTCATTTGTACATTGATTAAGCCCCAAATTGAATTTTGTCCCGGTGGTGGATTTCTCTGAGGGAGAACAATGAGCTCTGTTCAGTTTTGGTATACAATATAAAATTCCTGATCTTCTTTAAGCAGATGCCTTTTGAATAAAGCTCCAGCCAGCAGATCTTGAGGTTACTAGTGGAAAGAAAAGTTGATCCCATTAACTTGAAGACCTAAGTCAACAGACATCTTAGCACACCTAACAGAAAATGTGGATAGGGGTAGACAGAGATCTCCCAGTTGTGTCCTCATGGCTAGTTCTCCAGCCAGTTCACATGATATTTCTATCCAGCAATTCTCATGCAGGAAGACAAAAGAGAGAAAGCATTAGGACTGAATCAGAGGAAGGCAGGCAGAAAGAGGAAGCAGGGATGAGTATAAGTTATGTGTACATGCAGGCTTGTGCACCCATCCCAGCTTGTTCTCCCCCTCCTTCATACAGTTGTGAGGGCAGATGTGCTAAAGTTCCATCCTGCACAACAGATAAGAGACTGGAGGACCAAAATCGTTCCCTGCTTGACTTTGACAGCTGCACTCTACAGGGGCAGGCATGCACAAGGCCACATAAAGGAAAAGTACCACTCCTTCCCCCAGGGAAGAGGTCAATCCACAAAGCAGCCCCAAGGAAGAGCTTCTACTACACTAAATAACAAGGCAAGTAGGTGGGCAGAACAAACCACTTCCATTCCTTTCTCTCTTCAGATTTTTTTGTTTTTATTTTTGCTTTTAAATCCTCCTGTACTTGCACTGCAGGAAGTTCTTTGCAAAGGGAATGAAACACAAACATTTTTAAGGAAGGAAAGAATCTTTACCGGCCACTTAGTGATGTCATCTGGCCAAATGTGAGGTCGATTTGAAGCTGGTTCCTCACAAGTCCTGTTGGAAAACAGTAATGAGGTGTGAAAATACAAACACACACTCTTTCTCCTTCATACTCATTCACCCACAATACACAGACTGCTCCCAGCTCTGTTACAGTTTTACCATTACACACCTCTCATTCTGTTTTACCTGTAAGACAAACAGCCCCCTGATGGAGGAAGAGATGCCTCTACTCACATATATACACGTGCATGGATATAGAGTGATACCTGGGATCCTGAGAACAAACAGCTCCTGATGTCCTCTTCAGACTGGAATTACTGGGATCAACAGCTGGCGGATTATGATCTGGCCATTTGACAAAAGTGGCCAACGTTTCCTATAAGGTAAAATGACCTTCTGAACATATAGCTATCATAGTATTTCGTTATACAGTATATACGAGTGAGATACACTATAATATATTTATAAGGTTAGTATTTCTTTACCACCTCCTTTTTTTAACAGAGAGAACAGAATCACACCAGAAACCTGTTTTTACAAAATATTTATTTGGCATAAGAAGACCTTCTTTATAACCAGGGTCATCACTGAGAATTTGTTAGCCTGTTTCAAACCGTATCAATTTTGTGGGGGGAAAAAAAACCCTGAAAGGCTTTCTTTTAAAGATTTAGAAGGACATTTGGAGACCTTCTATACTTGGATTCAAAAACCAGTAACAATTCTATTAACTTATCTAGGGTACAGTTGATCATGTAAAAAATTGAAAATAAGCATTTCCTAAACATCTACCCTGCACTGGCAACTGTTCAGTGGAATGAATGGATTTCAGCAGGATCTCAAAATGCTCTTCAGATGTCCTTCTGCCTTCTCATCCAGAGAACTGCGACTCAGGCTGAGACTGAGACATTTTTCTGCCTAAGACAAGGCACCAAATAGTAAGCCCATCGTCCACAGCAAAGTTCCCAAAGGCAGTCTCATTATTTTGTTATCCAAGGCCCAACCCACCCCTCCAAATACCTCTCCCCTTTCAAGGCAGTAAAACTATAGTAATAACTACCGGTAGTTAAATAATTAAAAACTTGCTATCTTTTCTTGCCACCCAAAATCTACAGGGCTGAGACAGCCAGCTTCCTCTGTGCTAGGGTAGGGCCAAACCTGCTCTTGCTGCATAGCAGAAGTTGTAGAATTAATCAGTATGCCCTCCAACCTCATGTTTCCTGGCACTACACCAGAACTCAAAGACAGTAGGTCTTCACTACTGTGCTTACTGAGCAGTCCTCTCGCAGCGTCTGAACACATCCAGAATTATCATTTTGGACACAGCAGCCTGAATTTCGTTCTTGGTCTCTTTCCTTCTGGATCAGCTTCTCAATCTGTTGGTCCTTCCGGATGCAAGGGGAAAACTTGGCCCCAAGATGGATCAGGTCAATCTGGAATGTACAATTGCAGTGGAAAGATGGTCAAATAAACAGGAAAAGTCCCCATCCAATTTCTTTCTCCCCAGCTCCTCCCTGCCATCATTTTAAGTTATAAACACTGCCAGGGGAAACTATGCAAAATCAACAACAAGCTGACCCCTGGATTTTTGGGCATCTTCCATAAGAGTGACAGAAGAAGAAAGGTGACTCAGTCCTTTCTTCTCCCACTTCTGGGTCTTCTGCATGGGATGTAAGTAAATAGAGATATGCATTTTTGTCCCCACCTTAGAAAAATGAGTATCTCCTCCATGAACAGGAGCCTCAAATACAAATCACAGATTATTCACTCTGCCTCTTGCTACTTCTGATGGAACATTCAAAGCCCTTGCACTAGCATTTAAATTCATCTCTTTCTGCAATTTTTCCTGTCTAAGTTACAACATATTATGGGAGCAACAGGATGTCTGATGCAGCAGCTGCAGCTCAAACATACACTTATTTGAACAAGTCTGATTTTTTTTTCTTGGTTTAGTTGATGGTCTCCCACACTGAGTTATTCTGAAATACTTCCACACTTTAAGCATGTTTGTTCCAGACACTGCCATTTGCAGGGGGAAGTGGGTAGCTAAAGATCAAGTTTTATTTCAGCAATCACACTCTGCAAGTCGTTACAAAGCACAGAAGGTCAAAGGTCAGACCTCACAACCAACCACTGCTACCAAAAATCACTTTCTGAACAATGCATACATTGAATTTCCTGTTAGGGTAAGAAGCACTGTCTTGAAAGGAACAATGGACCAGAAGGAAACACAGTCTTTACCGAGCTTGGACCAATCCAGAAGTTCTCCTGCTGGATGTACTTCACACTCTCATATACACCTTTGTTTCGCAGGACCTGCCAGAAATGGTGAAATGCCCACATTAGTGACAAGCATGCTAGAAGAACATTCAGATCGTATCCCTCCTTGTCTTGCTGCTACCACACTACAAAGGTTAAATGCAAGATCAGAGAATGAACATTAAGTGTGGTCTGACACATCTCACTGGTTACTTCAAATAACTCTTGCATCATTTGTGATCTTTTTTTTCCTGCTAGAAGAAAAACCTACAAATGCTGGTTTTTCTGGTTGTACATTTTCATTTCTGACAGCCAGCTAGTCACCGTCACCTCTTCCTTGTACCTGGAGCACTGCTACTCATTTCGCCCTGCTGGATGGCTGTTGCTGAAGATTCTCTGAAAATTCTCACTGCTCCTGTGGCAGCATGTGCCTTTTGGTGGAAGCTAGCTGTAAGAGTGGCATAATACCTTACAGAAAGATCTACAGTGGGAGCCAATTCCAGGAACAATTCAATTCCAGGTACAATTCAATTTGCTGTTTTTTTCCCCTTTGAAATCCTAACCAGCTTGAATTCAGGGTATCATGGAAAACATCACCCATTGTGTTAAACGGTACCCTGATGCCAGCACTACACAATGCCTGATGTTCACTTGGCTGGAAGAGTGCATTCTTAATGGTGGCATTATCAACACCCACCTTAAGAGAGGTTTGGGAGTGCTACCTAATGTGAGATTTTGTAACGTATGTTAAGACCCACACTGTTCCAATGAGCACTTAAAGAAAGATCCATTCTACTCCCACAGTTCCAATGCTTTCCTGGAACCTGTTGTTATATTAGTCATATTTGTATATTTATGCTGCTAATTATATCATGTGGTCTGATATTTCAAGATAGTTATCAGCCACTGTGACTCTCTTTAAAGATTGCCTCAGTAGAATAGATATGTAACTAGAAGGATTAAAATATCATTAGACTCACTAATGCTGTCGTCAGGTGTTGGGCAAAGCCAATTGGAGCAATCCCATAGGTGCAAATGATGAGGAGGGTGATAATGATGTGAACAAAGGTGATCCAGTAGGTGAAGTAGGGCCTAGTAAAGAAGAAAGAAGAGAGAGAAAAAGTTATGATCCCGAATTATGCTCAGAGGAGATATTCTTCATGATCAGGACTTAGGTACACACTCATGGAAAAGCAACTGTGCCCCAAGCATGCAGAAAAACACTGCTGATCCACTGTGTATGTGACACACACACTTGAAAGGATGTCCAGCAGCTGGCATATAAGAGGCCTCCCACACAATTGCCTACCACTGCTCAAAAGGAAGCTACAGGCAGCCCTTCCCACCTCACCTAGGAACGGCCTGCTGTATGTTAACCCACAACCTCAACACAACACCTCATGGCTGACAAGCATTTTAGCTCTTACCGATGGCTATCTGTGAGTTCCAGCTGGGAGCGCACCACACTGCTGATACTCCGGCGATACGTCCTGTTCAGCCACTTGCCCACTACTCCCAGCCCATAGTAGCGCTTCTTGCGGTCAAAGGCAAAGTGTTTCACTCGAGAGGCAATCCGTGTGCCCCGCTTGGGAAGTGCAGCTGATGACTGCTGGCCCTTACCAGGAGCAGTGATGGCAGCAGGAGCAACAGCAGCTGCTCCCACACGCCTGAAAGAAGAGGAAAAGATCCTTTTGACACAAAGTGCAACAGCAGCCTTGACCCATGCCCCCAATACTGGAATTCCTCCTGGATGCTCATTGTAACAGAGGGAATTACTCCCGGATACTAGTGATTCTTCTTCCCATACAACCTCATAAAAATAAACATTAGCATCCCCCACAATTTGCATTGTAATCCAAGTGCCACAGGCTCAGGCATCAAAAGGTAAACTTCTGTTTTCTTTCTCTTCCTCTTTCTTTCTCTTCCTTTGGGCCTACTTGTGAAAGTACACAAGACAGACAGGAGTATCTGTTTGAATGCTGTTGTCTCCTTGAATATCCAACATGCAACCTTGCACAACTCATTCTTCTTACTGCTTACTCTCCATAGCACACAAATACTCCAAAACTCTTGACAGGCTGTGATTTCTTCAGAGATCTTCAACTCCCTATTTCTTTTAGGTACTACTTTATCTTCTTCTCTGTGCTTGGTGAATCTTTCTTCAAAGCACGGTTAATCCAAACTCACCCAACAGTATATACGGACTAACGTGATGGCCCTATGTAGCCCCCTGTACTACAGCAATGAACCTTCATTTTCTAGCTGCTACAGTCTCCACCAGGACCATAGTCTTGCAGCAAAACTACTATCTATATTTGTAGCAGATATTTCTACTCCACTCTTGGGATGACATAAGACACAAAGTTTTTGAAAATTACAATAGAGGCATCTAAAAATAACCTAAAAGCAACATTCCTAAAGGCAATACAGGTGTCTAAAATTGGCCGAGAAGCAGGAGTAGCATAAAATTCACTGGCTGAGAAAACACACTGCTATAAAATAAATTTTTAAAGTTCTATGTTTGTTTTTTGAAAAATAACATTCTTTGTCTATTAGAATGGCAAAAACAGCATCCCTACTAAATATGCCTACCTGATGATTAAGATCTGCTTGGGGGCCCTCCTCCATGTCTCACCAGTGAGATCAACACACTATGTTGGGACATGGGAGAGGGCCTTCTCAGCTGTGGCACCCTAACAGTAGGACGCTCTCCCACTGGAGGCCTGATTGGCATCAACACTCATGTCATTTAGGCACCAAGTTACACCTTGGCTATTTACCAAAGCCTTTGGGATTAATTCAGCCCCCAAACTGTTATATATAGTTTTAAAAACTTGTAAATTTTTATACTTGTTTTTAATATGTTATATTGTTTAATATGTTTTTTAACTTATTTAAACTATCTTACTGTTTTTTAACCTGTTTAACCAGTGAGGATTCTATTTGTAAGCTTCCCTAAGATCTCTTGATATAGGGTGCGGTATAAATATTTCAATAAATAAAACGAATCAATCAATAAATCTGAGTATCACCACCAAAAAGCTGGTTTCTTTGGCAGACCCCTGGGACACATCAGACAGCAGGGGTAGTTTGTGTGTAATGTTGGTGGGGACATCATAGATATGGTGAAAGAGTGAGCAGACACTGACAAGCATATCTCCACACAGATCTTGGCACTGTATTAAACTGGAGCCCAAGACTCACTGTAGCGGGTGTTCAGCTTCAGGAGACTTGCCGTCCTCTGCCAGAGGAAGTCCTCGAAAATAAGTGGCAGAGAGGGGCGGAGATTCAAATACATCATCTGGCATGGAGCATATCTCGTCATGTGTGTCAACCTGTGAGGAGAAAAAGAGAGAGACTGTGTGGCATAGCCTAGCTTACAGGGACACGTCTCAGACTTGTTAAATGGCTAACGTGACTTCCCTGTGCAGCCACGTGATACTGTGGCTACCATTATTTTATGATTATACATACATCAGTGATGCTCCACGACTGTGCTTGGTTGATAAGACAGCAAACAGAAGTTTACAGAATAAACATGACTGTCCAGTAACAGTGTGTGGAACCGAACGTTGCTTAGCTTAACAGCCAAGCTATAGACATATGTGTGAGAGGAGAGCAGTCAGCAGTATAATAAAAGAGTTAGCACTATAGTTGCTTTAGCCTTTTTTAAAATAGCAACTTCAACCTTTGAATTCAACAAACTTCACAGATTTAAACAAACAAGGAGCTTAACCTGCGATGTCTGGGGCACTGGCAGTAAAGCAGGGCTGCAATGGAAGAAAATGATTCTGTGCTGCATAACAAAAAAGACGTATACAAAAATCAAAGTGATATTGGCACTGTGTGATGTTTTTCTGAGTAAGCAATATCGACACCCAAGATTTTAATACCATTTTACTAAAAAGGAGTGTTTCAAACTGCAGAGAGAGAAAGTCCAGGTACAGACACTGGGACCAGGGGCAGACTAATCCATGGCTGCTGTGGTCAGTCACTGAGTACAACTTTGTGTGTTACCTTTACAAAATGAGAGCTCCTACAGAGCAGCTCCTTCACTATCCTGTCCATGCAGGGCTAGAAGCTCCAGGTCAGTGGAAGGAAGTGGGACAAGCTAGTTTCAGCAACATGCCTTTACTAGTCACACTGGGTGAGCCACAGGTGGGCCTGCATCTGTTTTTCTGCCCTACTGTGGATCCTGCTGCTTTCACCCACTGCAGCTTAATTTTGGTAATGGCAGCAACAATGAAAAACAAAAAAAATCCCAGTCTCCTCTTTCCCATCCCACATGCTACCTGAAGCATTTCAACTAGAGATGCTGGTGTCTGAATTTACTACCCCCCCCCCGCCCTCTTGCTACTCAGATTTGGCAATGGCAGCAAAAACAACCAGCATCTGCCTTAAAAACATTGTTTACAAAGTGATTAATGATCCCAGAAAAGCCTAATCAGCTTGTGAACAAGGCACACAGATTTTTTTCCTTCTGCTACCTTAACTGCACAGCAGTGGGAGAGAAGCAACTATCTCCCTCTAAGACAAAAGCAAATGGGGAGAGTGTACCTTGTTTACAAGGTAATTAGCACTTCCAGGTTCCCCAAAACACAAATGTCCTTGTAAACAAAATGCATGCTCCACACCTATGTTGTTTTTGGGCAAGCGGTGGGGTTATCTGTCCTGCTGGCACATGAAGAAATCTGGTGGTGTTGCAGTGCTGGGAGGTGTGCCCCAAGGAGGTGTAGCCCCTCAGCAGGGAAACAATGAATTAACAGTTCACGATCACTTCAGACTTGAAGGAAGTGAGTGAAAGGATAATCAAGAAACAGGATAACTAAGACCCTCTTACAGCCTGCAGAGAGCCTTGCAGAGAAGACATTGCAGTTGCTTTCATTAGAGGCAGAGCTTGGACTGATGGCTGTCCTGACAGCGTGAGAGCAAAGCTATGGGAACACAGCAAGGGAGTGCTGTAGGAAGGTCATGAAACCATGCTTGCCTTACTGAAGAAGGAGGAATCAAACGTATCCATGCCATCCACCACATCGTCATCCATGAAGCTGGGATAAACAAAGCTCCGTTTGTTGAACCTCCGTTTCGGTGCTGAGGGCTCCAGAACTGAACGTCCCTTTGGTAAAAAATAATTCAGAAGAGTTTAAATACCCACAATAAATTTAGCTGTTTTGCAGTCCCCTGCTACAGTAATGGTGAAAACCATGACTCTCCAATCACCTTGCATTTTAGTTCTCAGAAGCTCCAGCTGCCACCAGTAATGATAAGGCATTATGGGACAGGGAAACTGAAGATTCTGGAAGAATAAAGATTCCTACCCTTGCTGTATTGCAGGGGTGGGCACCTGTGGGAAGCTGGGGGCCATATCAGCCTCCCAGGAGAATTTGGAAGGACATGGCCTCCACAAAAAAACAAACAAACAAAAAAACTGTTTTTGCCTTTGAACACCCTCTTGAGGACATAGGGGGTGTATTTGTTAAAACAGTTTTGGTCCACAACCCCAATGACTCCAAAACAGTGAAATAAATTAGCTAACACAGGCCAAGAATAAAGTTACAAGTGATATGATATCACTTCCTGCTGCTAAAGGAGCAACAGTGTGGCAGGAGTGGGATAGAGGAATGGCCCCACTAAATATTAGTTCTGAACATAAGGTGGGTGGTTTCACGTAGCCACAAGAATACTTTTGACTGCTTTCCAATGTTTTTAGTCCCCTCAGGTCTGCCACAATTCCTCTGTGCCAGGCAACAGAGCCACCTGGTGGCTCTACTTCTGCCTTTTTTGTTGGCAGCTAACACGATGGCACTTCTCAGCTGTGAACTTGTTATCGTTTCGAAATTACAAAACAAACAGAAACAATGCAGGTTTTATTGTAAGCAATGCTTCTCAAGAAGATCCACTTTTCAAGGACGATGTAAGTAAAAACCAAAATAAGGAAAAACACCACTATCCTAAGTCAAATCCAAACTTACTGTTTAATCACTGTATTTCATTTCTTCAAGACCTTCAGGATCTCAAAGAATAAGCTCGAGAAGAAGATGATGACTAAAATCCCTGGTTCTCAGAACTCAGAAAAATTAGGAATTGGCGAAAATTTAAAAACATATTTTGACAAATGAATTTTCAACAGGAAAAAGAATCAGTCTTACCACTAGCACACTAGAATTTTGCTTCAAATGCCTGCATCAGTTCTACAAAATCAGTTTCTTCTTTTCTATCCACAGATACTGTCATGGTTTTAAGTCACAAAAATACATGTCTTTGGCTGCGTGGTTACATATTTTCATGGCGATGACATACCAAATTTTAATTCACAATAAAATAAAACAAAAAATAATTTTCATTCAGAAAGGAGCTAAACACCCATAACATCACAACAAAACAAGTTTATCTGGTAACAACAGAAGAGAGGATTCTATCCATAGTACATTAGTCACTCAGGCTGAAATTTTATATCCTATAGCTGCTTTCAGAGTTCTGGTTTCCTTGTTGATAGGCAGAAGGACAAGGAAGCAATGCTCACACAACAACATCTTCAAAGTAGCACAGCAAGGTGAAAATGGTAGAGCCGAAGAAGAGAAGTTAAGTCACAATACAAAAGAAAACAAAAACTCACTCTGATAATAGCTGCAGCTGCCCTGAAGCTCATATGAGCAACTGATTCCTTCTTCCTGCGAGGAAGGCGGGTGTAGCCGGACCGAACACTGCCAAAGGATGTCAAGGAGATGACACCAGGAGTCAGAGGGGGCAGGACGGGATGAGGAGTGCGGGGACGATCCACTTCATCCGGGTGCCGGAAGGGCCGGCCTCGGGCCAAAGGGTCTACAATCTGAAAAACCAAAGTCATTGACCTCCAAAGATTATTAAGCCTATGACAAGTTTTGTTTCTAGCCCACTTTTCCCCCATGGAATTTAAGCACGACAGTTTAACCATACAGCAGCCTTGTAACATAGGTTAGGTTAAGCAGGCTAATCATCTCTGGAGCAACCAATCACATATAAATCCAATATAAACACAGGAGGCCAGTAGTAGATCTATTGGTCCTTCAGCTCTAGCACAATCGCCTCTGATCTGGTAGAATCTTTCTGGTCTTTGAGGTAGAGGTCTTTTCCATTCCCTGTGCTGTCCAATCCTGTTACCTCAATGATGGTGGAAGCATGGCCCATAGCTGCACCTGGTCCTCTGTTACATTTTGTGGGCCCCTGCAGCTCCATGAACACACATTCCTACCAAAATTTGATGTTTTCTCCTTCCAGGCAATTTTTTTGCCTGAAAATTATGCAAAACACATGAAAATCACCTGCTGGTTTGTCTGTTTCCTTCCTGCCCTTACAAGCCCTCAAGCAGTTGAGAGATTGACCCAAATAAGCCAACAGAGACATGACAGCATGAGGTGGCGTACCTTGGGCATCTTTTGGGGCTTTGGAGACTCTGTGCCTTGAAAGGATGGGACTTCCTGGCTGGGCAGCTCCATCTCCCGGTAGGGCGCTTTGAGTTTTCCATACCTCAGGCTACAATGCTGCAAACTCTTGCGCTGCCAGTGTTGCCGTTTTCCATCCCAGTCGCTACTAACTCCAAACCACTGGGCTGCACCTCTGGGCATAGGGAAAGAGAAGACAACTCAAGCTCTAGCCCAGCAAGGAACTGCTGTTCACAGGGGGCCACAGGCATGCATCTGGCCTACCAAGGCCTTTTCTACATAAAACTCCTCCAGCCTTGCCTCCAGAATGACTGAGCAGTCCTAGAGGGTGTATTTCACACATGCGTGTAAGTTCTCACTCCTACTTATTTATCTAATATCCACTTTTCTCTCAACAATGGCTCCCAATACAGAGCAAAACAAAGCCAATTAAACAAGCTATTCTTTTAAAACCACTACGTCAAAACATGTTTAAAACATTAAAAAAAATTAGTATAAAACTACAGCATCCCCATTAAATGCAACATCCAGTGAACAGCCAAATGACTATCGCCTGCCAGCAGAAGAACAGCTAAGAGCTTTACTGTTTATTATTTTGATTACATGCTTATTTATTATATTTCCTTATTTTACAGTTGTTTTAGTATGGACATTACCCACTCCAGGATTGTTATGACAGGCATGATATGAGCTGAATGAAAAGAAAAAAAAAGAAACAGCCAAGCAGACTTGGTGGAGGGGTAAGACTTCCATCTCCCCCAATGTGCTTATGTTGCAGTGTGTCTTGTCTAATATCTCCATGTTATAGAAACATACTCCACAGGGAGCTATACTTGGCATCAGCTCCAAGACATGCATGTATGATTCATACATAAGATGGAGGGAAGAAAACAGGGTCGTCTTCCATTTCTATGAAGTAATATCACATGCATAACATACACTTCAAATGCATCTGTTTCCACTCAGTGGAGGCTGGTGGCTCTGAAGTCTGTGGGGCAGCGAATCTGCTCAGCATTTTAGTCCACACTGCAAAGGAGCTATCTAACTTGCTGAACCCTGCCCCACATATGCATTCAGAATCCCTGCACTGGTCCTTTGAAGTTCTGACTGAACCACAGAGCAGATTCACAACCCACCATAGCAGATAGCCTTCCCTATTTTCATTTTTCTTGTTTGAAGCAGCCCCAAGTCTTCTGAGCTGCTCAAGCAGAAAAGCAAAAGCAGAATTCTGTTGCCAAAATAATTATGAAAAACACTGAGCCTTATCCATTGTGAAGGGGCAGGATGCATTTTTTTTAAACCACAGGAGTGTGTACAAATAAATCCTTATTCATCTTGGCTTCAAGTTCCAGAAATGCTCAATACCAAGTCCTTTCAGTATCTTCAAAAGGAATCAATACACACACACACACACACCCCTACCTGAAGACCTACTTACTTGCGAATACTTTGGGACAATGAAGTTTGCCGGTGCAACCCAGGATGTCTTTCGAAATTGCTATCTTGCCTTTTCATCCTGGACTCCTGAAGGCTCACACTCTTTTGTAAAAGTGGATTTTTCTTCAGAAGCTGGAAGGACAATGAAGGGCTTAGCATGGAAGATGAAGAAGAAAGTACAATTCAGAGCAGCATGGGACCATGACTGGAGTTATCCTCAGGTTTGTTCTTATCAAACAACTCCCTCAAGAAGAGATTGTGTTCCTCCATCAGAGGAGAACAAACCAGGAGAATTTCCTCCAGCCCTTGGCTAGGTAGACTTGGGAAGGTGATCAGGAGAGGAATATATTTCTTTTCTTTTTTTTAACATTTTATTTTAAAATAAAAAGGAACAATTCTTAAAATTTAGAAATTTACATTCACAATGATTTTGACATTATTTACAACTTGCACCTTCCTTCCCCCATTCCATTTTTATGCATTCTTCCCCAGCTGTAGCCTCTAGTCATAGCATCTCTCACATCACCTGTTATCAATTTCTTTTTCTACTCAAGACTGAACATACCAAAAGCATTATTTTGTTAAGTCCTAACACATTTTTCATTATTGCAGTTCTACAACCAACATTTTCATTTCTATACTTTACTGCGTTCTATTAATCCAGAACCATTTTATTTTTAATCCTTTAATTCTTACACTTTAACCAATCAGTCACACCTTTCCATTCCTTCTCAAATTGTTGAAAAGTATTACTTTTTAGTAAACAGGAAAGTTTTTCAGCCTCTTTCTTCTCCATAATTTTGAGTTTCGATTCTGCTAGACTTGGGCCTGCTTTCTTTTTCCAATACTGAGTGTAACGGAGTCTGGCTGCTGTTATCATATATAAAACTATCTTTTTGTTTTAATTAGCTCTTTCTGTGGGTCTATTAAGTAAATATAATTTGGGTTTCATCTCAAATTTTGTGTTGATAAACTTTTGAATTGTTTTGTGTATCCTTCTCCAGAAGTTTGTCACGTACTGATATGTCCAGTGCTGTGGAGGTCAGTGTGGGTGGCTGCTGTAACTGTGTAGTGTGAAAGGTCCCTATATGTTAGAGATAATAAACAGGGAAAAGTGTAGACTTTAGAGTCAGGCAGATGCTTAACTTATGACACTTAAAAGCAACCAGGAGACACTCTACCAAACAGCAAGTAACCACAGAAATGTAAGAGCTAATCACGACTTGTGGAGAAACTACTCATCCATACCACTGTTTGGCTACTTTCATCCTCTGCCCCCACCGGCGGAATTGTGATGGAGAGATTGGGCGGCTTCTTGCTCTGGAGACGGCTGCTGCTGGTGCTGGAGCGGCTGCTTCCATTCTTGTCACTGTTGGCCATCTTGGACAGGATGACTCAGTCAGCCTGTGATGAGGAAAGAAAAATTATCATTACAGTCTTGCAGAACTCCAAGCGTAAACCTTCCAAATTAAACAGGTGACAGTTCCTGTCAGGGCCATGTACTTCACCAAACTTCCAAAGTGGTAGCCATTCTACCGTGATACACCAAAATCAAGGAGGAGCAGCTCCTTAGAGATTCACACACATTTATCGTAACAGGCGTCTGTAACTTCTGTACAGCCCATTTTACCAGAGATAGGCTGCTGCTTGTGAAAGCTCATGCGATAACACATTTGTAATCTTTATGGTACCATAGGATTCGTTGGCAATGCCTACTTCACCGACTGGTCTCATACTCTTAAATTGCACACAGGACAGTCACTGAGCAAGAATAAAGCTGCTCTAAGAAGGGACAGAGAAATCAGTTCTAGGACTGAGAGACTTAGAAATGCGGTCAGGTTGGGGGCTCCATCTCACCTCTAGTTCAATATTCATTGTTATCTAACTCACTTTTACCGTGACTTCCCTGACTGCCTGGCCCTCTGAGGTGGTTTCCAGTAATAAAACCAAACCTAGTGCATATGCCTGGCCACTGTGTTGGATACACGGCTCTAGCCAGCAGCCACACCACACTGTTTTTCACAACAGCATGTAAGACCAAGCCATTTGGCACAAGTTCTCCATTTTGAGGACACGATTCTTGCCGGAATGGGATGTACTTTTTGCCTTATCAGCTGAGACTTCTTTTCTAGGTGTCATATGTGGATTGCCTGGGTGCAAACCGTTTATTTTTTTTAAGGTGTTTTTGGCCCAAGTCACAACTGTACATAAACTACAAGCAATAGCTTGGATCTGGATTCCCCAAAGGTTGAGGTGGGTCTACATAGCTCTCCCAGTGGATAAAGTGGGAAGATGAATTCATCTGAGTTCTTCTTGCCGAAGCCCGCCACTCCCCTTCTGCTCTGAAGAGTTGGGATGCCCCCTCCAGAACAGCATAAAGAGGTTCTGATGAAGCTGAAGAGAGGAGGGGAATTCAGCCGAAATCACTTGCTCATGCTTCTTTCACTGAATTCAGTTCCCTTCATCAACAGAAGGAGCCCTTCAATTAATGACACAGACCTTCTGGTTCCAACTTATAGTTGAAGAAGCCAGAAGTCAGGTTCTTTTTACCTCATCCTAGTATGAAAGCTCAATACACACTGCCATGGCTTGAACCTTCTTTATGTAACCATGAAAGCAAGAAAGTCATTCATAGCTAGGAGTACAGTGGGATTCCCATCTGAAACTATTGCAAGGAGAATGCAATTCAAGCGGTGAGTAGGTAACAGAGGTGTGCATTAGATGTGAATGAATCTCTAATTGGATGGGCTGATATGGATATTCCAAAGTGAAGCAAGGACCCTCCAAATAACACACAAAACATACGAACAGGGCACAAAAACATGGCAGTAGCAGTGAAAGGGAGGTTTGTTTTTAACCCTTCATCAAAACGAACCTCAAAGATGTCCTGTATAAATCCCATATTCCTGCACCTTCACTCTACGCTTCTTTCAGAACAGAAGCTCTTCCCAATCACCCAAAAGCTACCTACCAAAGGGAGCCCCAAATGCCTACTTCAGTTATCACAGCTTATTCAGCCTGGCCAGTGATCTCATTCTTTTCAGGTGCCAGGGAAAATCTCCAGGGAGTGTTTTTGTTTACAAGAAGAAGGGAATGCCCACAGGAAAAAGATGTTGGAAAGACTCTTAGATAGATTAGCTTTAGAGAGTGGGTCAATTGGGATTTACAAATCAGCTCTTAAGTGGTCTCACCCACTCTGCAACTGGAGTGATTTAGGTTAGGCTGTCTAAGAGCCTATGACCTCTCAATACTGGCACATGAAGGGTTAAAACCCCAACACAGCTAGCAAACAGACACTTTCAGAATTGATCAAGTAATAGAACTCTTACAGGTAGCAAGCAGATGGTGACCCAGCAGTGGCAGACTTCAGGTCACAAACTCTCACCGCAACACATCTGACCAGCTACTACTTATGTTCTCCATAGTTGAGAACGTATGATTTGACCTTCAAATACAGAACAAATGAAGTGTAGTTTCCAACCTGAACATTTTATCTTCTTCACAACTTCACAATATTTTGAACTGTTTATCTGCTATTTATTCTACCCTTCATTTCAAGACTCTGTAAATTAATTCCTGTTTCCATGGGGTATCAACCTTTTAAACTTTCAGAAGATCTTAAATACAGAATTCAGATGCAACAGCAAATTGCAATTAGTACAAACATGGTTTGAAACTGGGTTGTAAACTACAAGTTTTCTGGTTGGGTTTTTCTAGTTTCTGGTATTATGGTTGGATAGCCCTTCATAACTTATGGTTTGTGAGATGACTGGCATAGGTTCAAAAACTAATTGTGAAACATTTATACAAAACCTGAAACATCCACTATGTCCCTGTTCAGGGGCTGACCACAAGAATTTGTAGAGAGACATCAAGATAGGGGTCTGAATAGTTTGAGCTGTCCATGCATTGACTCTGGCCTTAATGCCATATCCAAACAAACACCATCTTCAGAGTCTAGGTTACAAATTTCTAGTCTTATGATACCAGTAAGGCTGCTGAAACCAAAGAGAGAGACAGAGTGGGAAACACAGTCCTAGACTATGTACTGCAGATAAACTATCTTAAGAACTGTGTTAAGAAAGGCTTGACACTGGTTATGTTAGGAAAACTTGTTATACTGCTTAGACTCTATTAGGTGGAGCCAGTTCAATACATTCTGCTGGCTGAGGCAAAGGAGAAGATGATACCTGCCTTTCCCACACAATGTGCAGAAACTGACAGGTCTGGCAGTTGAATGACTTCAACATTGGTGACAGGACAGTGTTTTCCACCGCATCTAAGGTCAAAGGCTAGTTTAGGGACCACAGAACAAGGTATGCCACGCACATAGTTCTATCAGTGTGGACCTGCTGGGGGCTCTGGTGGAATGGCCAGGGAGCTGGCACCATCCCTTGTATCTGCTTCCTAAGAGAGGCAGGTGACTGGACTAGCTGGCCCTTGCAGTCCTTTACAGTATTATGATCCTATAATCACCTTATTCTGTTTAATGATAGTGCTGGCCCTGAATTCACAAAGCAGCTGCCAAGATGACCTGGAAGATATCCAGAAAAACAATATTCACATCTTTGACAAAGGCTATCAGTGGCTCCTGCAAATAGATCTCATAGGCTTCAGGTCTACTCATTCTTGACTTTGTTATTTGCCTTCAATATGGCTTTGACTTATGGTGACCCTTCTCAGAAAGAGACTTCCAAGACATCCTGTCACCAACAGACCTGCTCTGTTCCTGCAGACTCAAGGCCATGGTTTCCTTGATCGAGTCTGTCTAGCTGTAATGTGGTTTTTCTCTTTTCAAACTGCTTCCCAATTTACTGAGCAGTAACATCTTTTCTAATGATATCTTTTCTAGTTCCTTGCTTACCATATCCATGTTTTGCATTATAGTTTATCTGCACAAGAGGTTGTTTCTCACAAAGCAGGGGTAGACAACTTGTGGCATTTGGGGGTAGGGCACAACGCCGCCTTCCCCACAAATCTTAGGGTGTGCCTCATTTTCCACTGCCATTAGCTGCTGCCAAAATTTGTGAGATCACAGAATAAAGCCTCTTGTGTCCATTCTGAAGGGAAGTATTTGAAAGTCAGAAGTGGAAAATGGGTGTAATCTTACGTGGCTACACCAAACAGGAGGCCAGAATGAGGTAAACAAGCAACATTTGCTTCCTGGTCTGGTCTTTAAATGGAGAGTTCCTGAGTCATAAGCTTAAGCAACAGCAAAGTGCACTCAAAAGGCTTTTTCACCTTCCAGCCAAAAGTACCATTGCCTTGAGTTACATGGATTGTTTGGAAAATACCTATGAAGACAAACCTTCAGTAATGAAATAAATAGCCACTAGAGAGCAGCAACATACTTTTGAAGCTTCTTGGCCAGCTGACTAACATAAACAAGAGTCTCATTGTGGCACCCTGAAGTCTTACTGTGTGGGTACAGAGGAGGAAACTAGTAAACAGTGAGGTTAAGTACAGTCTGTAACATTTCTATGTAAAGTTCAAATGTATACAAGATAAGCAGAGTGAGCGTGCCTGCTGTTATGAATGGTCACTATGTTTATTTTGTGCGCCTTTGAATTCTGCAAAGAAATGTCAGAGGCTCCATCTCTTGCCTCTCATGCGATTTTGGATCAAGTTTCTCTTCTAGAACAGGGGTGGGTGACGATGGCCCATCTGATGTTTTTTGGACTGCAATTCCCAGCAGCCCTATGCAGCAATACCAACAATGAGGTATGCTGGGAGTTGCAGTCCAACAACATCAGGAGGGTCACTCAATTCCCCATCCCTCTCCTAGAACTAGACCTAGCAGCCAGCCTTCCTCCACTCAGCGCCCTACAGCTATGTTGGACTATAACCTGCATCACTGCCAGCTAGCACAGTCTATTCTTGCTTTAGATGACTGTACTTGTCACTCAACACAAACTGGAGAAAGCTGGCTAATGGGGAAGTGGGCACCTGGTACCCCAGAGATGCTCACCTAGTACCCAATCTGATGTCCTTCAGGCACCAGCTGAAGACCTTTTTAGGTCTTTCAAGTTTTAACGTTCTAAAAAAAAATCTGTTTTGTTTAGATTGGAGCATACAACTTGCAGCCCTCCAGATGTTTTTGGACTGCAACTGTCACCATCCCCTCACTGGATATGTGGGCTAAGGCTGCTGGGCATTATGCTCCAACAATGTTGCCTCCAAGTTGCACATCCTTCAATTTAGATTCTGCTGTGACAGAGCACATGTTTAAAGCTCATCTTAACTTACTAGTTATTTAATAGTATTTTCAGTATTATGCATCATTTTGATCACCTGACAGAAATAAATAAATATTAAATAAACCAGTAAACAAAAAGGCTTTGTTGGGTATATAGTTAACTTGCAATAAGATTCTTTATTCTTTGGAGAAACCCCTCAGCTCTTTAGCCTGGTGTCCCAATGGGAATACATTGCAGATATCCTGACAATTGCAAGGGAGACCTGAAATTCTAAGATGTATCATAGGTTCCTCTTAGGAAAAGAGCACTGTAATAAATAACCCAAGGATCACCAGAGCCCTGGAAAAACAAGCATCTCAGATGGAAAGTGAGTGAGTGAGGAGCAAGCCAAGAAAGCTCTTGTCAACGTAGTGGGGAGGGCATCGGAGCATTAGTTCCTCATCCATAATGCATGCCACAGGCCCTGTCATCTCTGACCCTCCAAGGAAAGGAAATGTTCTCATGAGCTGACACCAACCCATAAAGAGGAATGCAGCATCAGCAAACATGAGTGGTCCACTACAAGGGGCATTGTTGCCCTTCTGCAGCTATGCTTTGCTTCGGACCTGCCCTCCATCCCTAGTGCACCCTCATGAGCAGAGCCTCCTTGTATGAAATGTGGAATACAAATATAACTAGACTATGAAGTTGTGCCTGAGGTGAGTCTCCAGCACAGGCCACATCCTATGCAGGACTCATTTGGAAGACTGGATAGAACTCTTCCTCTTTCAGTAATCACTGTCTTCCACGCAACAGTGGTCTACATCAACAGCCCAGAGAGAGAGATTGCATTTCATTTGCAATCTTCAGGAAGAGCTCCTTCTATATCATACAAGCTGTTGAGCTCACCCACTAAAACTGGGAGGAAGAAGCAGTACTAAATATGTCACAAAAGTCATGTTGCTGAATCAGGTCACAAGTCTCTCCAGTGCAGTGTTCTCCTGACACTGCAACCAGCCAGATGCCCAAATGGGAAGACCACAGAGAGGTCAGGAGTGCAAGAGTTCTCTCCTGCTGAGGAGGTAATGTATTGTATTGTATTTTAATGTAATTTTGCTTTTGGGTTACCTGGTGACTTATGGCAATCCTATGAATTCCATAATGTTTGCTTAGGAAAGGAATACGTATAAGTGGTTTGCCATTACCTTCTTCTGAAATATAGCCTTCAGCACCTGGTCTTTGTTGGCGGTCTCCTATCCAAGTACTAACCAGGCCTAGCCCTGCTTAGCTTCTGAGATCAGGTGGGATCTGGTGCCTTCAAGGCATTTAAGCACTTTCTCATGTACTGGAGGTAATATATAGCCATTCTAACAACTAACCATTGATAGCGTTATGGCCCACTGATCTGTCCAGTGCCATTTTCAAGTTGTCCCTACCACCAGCCATGAATGTATCTTGCAGTTGCAGATTCCACAGTTTACACTAAGCACTGTGTGAGGCAGGATGACCACATGCCACCATTCTCTGTCATCCTAATTGGAAACCTGGTATCCATGTAAAATGCTAGAGGACAGACAATTCTGAGAGATGAGAAAATCAAAGCATGTTAAGGTTGCTTCTGACTTCTTTCACAGTTCAGGGGAAGATTTCAGATCTTGCAAAGAAGAGCCAGAGTGGTGGAGTCTGGTCTTCAGCAGCAGGAAGCGTTTATGCCCTTCCGGCAAGGGATCTCCAGACAGCTGCTAGCACAGGAACAGCCAACAGGCTCACTTCTTAGCCCTGCCCTGGAGAAGCTCTGTGATGCAACTGAATCATCTGTGTCTGATCTCTTTGCCAGCATATCAGCGAGAAAGCAGCAGCACTCTCACTTCCTAAAAATATAAGCTTCTCACTTCATCAGCTAGAGTGTGTGTGGGGGTACTGTGTGCTGTCCACTATCATGGATGAAGGAGAACTAGGTTAAAGTTATATTTTTTGGACTACAGCCCTCAGAATCTCACTAGCCATGCTGGCTGGATAATTCTAGGATACTAACTTTCCTAAGTTCTGGTCAGAGGAAGTGCTCACAGCTGCCAAGGACAGAGATGTAAAGCAGAATCTTCACACAGCCCACTAGAATCTCCCTAGGGAGCACTTCCCACTGACATCTATCAAAAGATGAAGTCCTGCTTCCTACCCCTCTCCAAAAGAAACTTGCAGAGATGCCAGTATGCATTTATAACCAGCATTTGGTAATATCCCAACTTTTCTGTGATCACCAAGATTGCATGCATGACCTTCCACTTGACCCTGTATGATAGGTCGGGTGGAGAAAGAGTGGCTGCTCACAGTTCACCTTGTGAACTTCGTGACTCACTTGAGACCTCCTAAGCCACAGTCCAACCACTTAAGGCACACTTGATTGATTTGCCTCTCCTTTTAAACTTTAATCTGAATTTGCAGTGCTACTTGATTGTGCTGTTCTGCTACTGCTACGGAATGATATTTTCTATGCTTATTGAAAGCTGTAGTGTAAAATGTGCAGAAAACTTAACGTGTCCAACTAAGAATGGTGAGACCCAAGTTCAAATTTCCTAGTCATCCATGAAGCCCACTGGATGACCAATGGAAAATCACTGGTTGTTTTTGTTGCTGTGTCCGAGTTACAGCGACCCTAAGGAGAACCTATCATGGGATTTTCTGGGGGCTGAGTGTATGTGACGTGCCCAAGGTCACCCAATGGTTTTCCACGGCCAAGTGGGTTATCCGACCTTGGTCTCCAGTGTCATTGTCCAGTGCTCAAACCACTACACCATGTTCACAATCACTGTACCACAACCTAATCTAAGAAAAATAGGAGCAAGGAGTTAACCATGTATGTTGCCTTGAGCTCCTCAGTGGAAATGAGGGATAGAAAAGGTGATAGTAGCAGTAATAGTGGTAATAATAATAATAATGATAATTTTCTTTTCCTAGAGGCACTGAATTACAATTTGCAGGTCCTGATATTTTATAATCTGTTCTTTCTCTTTGTTTTAGGATTCTGCTATTACCAGGGATTGCTGTATCTATCATCTAAAGTTTCTTTTTCTCAACCACAGTTATATCTGGCATACCATGTTCTGTTTGTTAGTTTGAATCCTAAAGTCCCATAGCATGCTTTACTGATTCTTGGACAGAATCGGAATCACAGATGGTCCAAAACTCTGATTGGCAACACCTGGTAGACAGTGAAAATACTAGTAGTAGCAATAATAACAATAACAATAACAATAATAATAATAGGAGAAGGAGGAAGAGGTGGCAGCAGCAACTTTAAACAATATCTAGCAGTAGTCACCATAATGCTGCAGGAAGAGCAACACCAGAAGCACATTCAAGATGCTGTCATACGATTTCAGTTCACACATGTACACAAGGGTCTTTCTCTTTGTGTTTTCTACAAATAAAAATACAGGCAGTCCATCCTGGCTTCTTCCCCTCTCTTGTCCATGGCTATAAGCTCTGTTAGAAAAGAGACTATATACAAAACCAAGGTAATAAGGGTAGATTGAGAAGTTGATGCAGCCTGTGTGGGTGCTACTTATGGCAGTCAGCAACCATGAAGGTTAACATTAATGTTTATATGTCTCAATGTACAATTCTATATGTGTCTACTCAATGGTAAGTTCCACTCAATTCAATGGGGCTTATCCCAGGAAGGTGGGCACAGGGTTGGAAGTAAATCCCTATCATCTACTTATATAGATGAATGAGTTCCAATAATCCAGATTCCTACTCTAGATGCTTCCACTATAGCCACACTCACACCCATCACCATATAGAAGTTCCTTAACAATTTGCTGCTGCCCTTTACTGGGACCCAGAGTATTTAGTCTAGCAGAATTAAACCACATTGCTTCACAGGAGGGTTGGCCCTGGAAACCTAGATTACCACTCCTTCATAGCCTGGCACCCATTTGATGCTCTAGACTACTACTCACACCACCCTGGCTAGCTAGGTGGCATTTCGCAGTATGAGTCCAGCTGGGACTCTGTAAAATGTCCTCATGAAAAGTACATTCCATTACTTGATTATGAAGTGTTACAAACCACTGTAAATGTTGCTGTTGCTGAGTATTACTTAATCACAACACTGACAAACCAGGAAGCAGTATGACACCTGGAATTTAACAACAAAGTCATATTTTGTTAATACCCTGAAACTACATTGTATTTTAATTTTTTAGGCATGTCTGTTTCCCAAGCTTCCTTGGATCATTCTGCCAAGGGTTTGGAATGTTTATAAACTATAAACATCAAGTGAAAGCCATTTTACTTGGTTTCATCCTTCCAAAACTCAGTGGGGCTGGTGAATTCTGGTGGCAGATTTTCTTCAAAGCTGCATCTGTCTCATATACAAACAGAAAAAGTGAAAGAAAACCACATAATATTATGCTATATGGCCACAGGCTTAAAAAGCTACCAGATATTCAACACCAAAAGGGAGGAAAACAGTGTGGAAAGTTTCCTCTTACAGTCCCTGTTGGGGAGCCAGGCAATTCAGATTTATCTTCAGTGGCCAAGGAGGAAAACAAAACAGACTAGATATACCAGCTATGATCTCTGCTACTTTGAAGCAGAAGAAACCACTGGAAGACAGGAGACAAAGAGAAACAGATAGACAGGGAGAGACAGGCCAAGCAAAATGAGAACAGATCATGTGACAAGTTTATCAGAGCAGGGCCAGCATCAGTCCAGCAGATGTCTGAAAAGCCTTTGCCATGTTGCCACATTATTGGCATATCTTGGCTGGTTTCCATAACAATGCAAAACCTTATCCTGGCTCCCCATGTCAAACCACTGTGATTTTCACAATGCCAGCTGGGTGTTCCATTTTGTTTTATTTTTTTTCAAAGAGAGGGAGAAAAAAATAGATTCCATCCCCTAGTGACTAGGTTTGTGAGAGAGAAACAAACATGACTCACTGACAATCCGAAAGATCAACTGCTGCCCAATTTTTGACCTAGAGGAGGAACAAAAGCCTTGCTATTTCTAAAGAGAAAGAGCACTAGGAGGCAGGAAAAAAACAGAAAAGTCCATGCCCTGCCATTTTACCATAGCAAGCACCCAAGCAGCATTGCAGCCCATACTGCCTGATAACACTTGAGCCCAGAGTCTTTGAGGACCTAGAAATTGGGTTATGAAGGTTAGGGGAAGAGACACCAAACAGGAGGCTTGCTTGGGTGGCCCCAGGATATTTGTAAGATTTGCTGTAATGGATAAGAGCAACACAGATACTTTGAGATGGTAAGAAATAGCACTCCCATTTCTTAAGCCATTCTTAAGATGCAGGCTGGGGAGCAACCACGGGGTTTCCCACAGCTTTAAAAAGTTGAAGGAAGTGGTAGCGTATCATACTGGCTAGAACCCCAACCTGTCATGTTACTAGTTCATATCTTGCCTCAGCTGCTAACTCACTAGGTGGCCTGTGATTTTAGCCTTAGCCCTGTATTTGCAATATGGAGATAATAACATTGCCCTGCCTTAGCGGGCCTGCAGTGATAAATAGCTACCTAATGGTTGGGAAGACCTCAAGAAGCACCAAGTAAATGCAAAGCAATTTCGTGAATGTGTGCTGCTGTGGCCATTACTACCATTTTCCTGAAGGGAGTTTGATGTTGGAGTGTGTGTATACACTTCCACAGTGCTTCATTCATACACGTGTAAATAGAGTCTCTCTCTCACCACAAAGGAAAAACTAAATTCCTTTATCATTACTCTAGAATTTCTTATTAATTAGGCATGTAGGAAGCTTGCAAACTTATTGTCAAAGAGAATTGATAGCTGAGCTAATCACACACTTCCATTTCCAAGACTTCTTAGTACATGGTAACTTGGCCAACTCTTTCTGTTCAAGCCCCCAAGAGCCTCACTCTGGAGCACTGTGCCAAGTTATAGAAAACGAAGGCCTAATTCTCTACACAGAACCACTAGTGTGCCAGGAAAATGGCTCAGCTGCATATCATTTTCTTTTTGTGCGTGTTTATAATCATTTTATTCAAATTCACATATAAAACAAACAATTATAACTGTCAGCTTAATTGAAATATTTCTGATCTTCCACACTGATCTAGATTTCATTATCAAGATTTCTTAACATGCTTAAAATATTGTACTACATTTTACTGCTAATATTACTTGTTGATTCTTGCATTTCCATCTCCATATTCCCGCTTCATGATATGTATCCTGTGGCTCCCTCATAATTTATTCTTAAATCATGAATTACAGATTTCCATCTGATGGTACCCAGCAATTACCCGTTACAATTTGCCATTCTTTTTGTATCTCATCGTCTGATTTCTCTTTTAATCTCTGAGAGACCATGTCAGCATTTTTGTTTTCAATAAGTGTACCCCACCATTGTTCTATTGTGGGTATTTGCTGAGTTTTCCACAACCTTGCATATTCAATACGAGCTGTTGTTATCATATACAGTAATATTCTCCAATACCTCTTTATACCAGTACCTTCAAATATACCAGTCATATTTAACAAATACAATTCTGGTGTCTTAGCAAATTGAACTTTCATTAATACACAAATTTTGTTATGTATTTCACTCCAATATTTCTTAGCTTTTGGACATGTCCACCACATGTGATATATCGTACCGACCTCATTCTGACATTTCCAACAATGTCCCGTACCTGTATTATAAATCTTTTTTAATTTGTCTGGTGTCATGTACCATCTATGAAATAGCTTATAATAGTTCTCTTTCAAATTCTGAGCTACTGTAAATTTCTGTGTTTTTTTCCAGCTCTGCTCCCAAGACTCTAGTTGAATTGAATGTCCGATATTTTGAGCCCATGAAATCATTGTTGCCTTTACTGTTTCTTCTTGCCTCTCCTGGTGTAGTATTTCTTGATGCATTTCGGCTAGTAAATGAGGTGGATTTTCAAACAGCCATTTAATTACTCCAGTTTTCTCTTTTAGTTCAATTCCGTATGTTTTTATGTCCATCTGAAACCTTTCTGCTAACTGTCTGTAAGGAAACCAGCTTAATGTTATTCCCTCTTGTTCTAATTTTTCTCTTGTTTTAATCTTAAGATTGTTGGTCGTTGATCTCTCAATTATATCATCGTATCGCAACCATTTATCTGTATCTGTCCATCTGCCAAAAAAAGCCTCTTGTGGTGAGACCCAGGTGGGGAGCTGCCGTATGTTTTTAGTTTTATAATCATCCCAAATTTTCAAAAGCGATTTTCTGATATAGTGACGTGTAAAGTCTTTATCTATTTTTGCTTTATCATAAAACATATAGGCATGCCACCCCATCCTCAGGTCTGCTCCCTCCACTGCCAACATTCTCGCATCTTGTAGGTCTACCCAAACTTTTATCCACGTAAAAGCCGCTGCCTTTATAGTATATTTGAAAGTCAGGTAGTCCCATTCCACCTCTACTTTTTAGGTCTGTCATAGTATTCCATTTTATCCTAGGTTTTTTCCCTTGCCATATTAACTTAGTTAGTTCTCTCTTCCATTGTATGAAAGGTTTCATGTTCATTATTATGGGAAGATTTTGGAACAAAAAGTTCATTTTTGGCAAAACATTCATCTTTATTGCAGCTATCCTCCCCATCATTGACAAACGCATAGAAGTCCAGCTTTCCAAGTCTTTTGTTATTTCTTTCCATTTGTTTTCATAATTATTTTGAAATAACTCATTGTTTCTTTTGGCTATCCAAATACCTAGATATTTTACCTTTTGTCCTCTATTAAATCCTGTTTTTTGTACTAATTCCATCTCTTCTCTTTCAGTCATATTTTTAGAAGTTAGAAGATTGTTTTTTCCTTATTAACTTTAAAACCAGAGAATTCTCCATATTCTTGAACTGTAGTAATCAATTTTTCAATACATTTCCCTGGGCCATCCAATAATAAGACCAAATCGTCAGCAAAAGCTTTTAACTTGTATTTATATTTCTTAATTTGGACTCCTCTTATATCTTTATCTTCTCTTATAGCATTGTTCAGTATTTCCATTGTCATGATAAACAGCAGTGGAGACAAGGGACACCCTTGTCTCGTCCCTCTGTGCAGTTCTATCATTTGTGTTCTTTCACCGTTTATGACCAATCGAGCTTGCTGTTGGTTATAAATTGCTTCAATCCATGCAACAAATTTTTCTCCTGCCTGCATCTGTTTAACCGCCGTCTTCATAAATGGTCAACTGATCATGTGAAAAGCTTTCTCCACATCTACAAATATCATGGCCATTTTCCATTCATTATGCTTTTCATAGTATTCAATTACATTTAAGACTGTTCTGATGTTATTTCTCAAAGATCTTTCTGGTAGAAAGCCATTCTGGTCCTCATCAATTACCTCTAACAGCACTTTTTTAAGCCTCGCTGCTAGAATTGAAGCAAACATCTTGCAGTCTGTGTTCAAAAGTGATATTGGTCTATAATTCTTTACATCTCTTAGATCTCTTCCTTCTTTCGGGATCAGCACAACATTGGCTTCTTTCCAGGTATTTGGTATTCCTTCCTTTATTATTTCATTTATAGTACTTCGCAAAGGTATTGAAATCTCATGTTCCATAATTTTATAATATCTTGCAGTAAAGCCGTCGGGTCCTGGAGCTTTGTCATTCTTCAAATTCCTAATAGCCTCAACTACTTCCATCATAGTAATAGATTTGTTCAAGATTGATCTTTGATCTTCATTAAATCTCATTTTATTCATTTTCTCCAAATATTCTTCCACTTCTTGTTGTTTTTTCATCTTTGAGATCTTACTCATCAGCTTCACATAGTAATTATAAAAAACTTGTTTTATTCCCTCTTGTTTTGTAATTCTTCTCCTGTTCTAATCTCGGTTATGATATTTCTGGCCCTTCTTTTACGCAGCAAACCAGCCAAAAATTTTGAAGGTTTATTAGCTTGTTCAAAGAAATTATATTTCGTTCTCCTTATCTGTTGCTCTATTTCTTCCAAATTAAGTTGATTTAATTCAGCTTGCTGTACTTTCATCTGTAATCTAATCTGTTTATCCGACGGATTTTGTCTCACCTGTCGTTCAGTTTCTTTCATCCTTTCCAAAATTCGCTGCTCAGTGTTTCTCCTTTCTTTTCTAATCTCTGCAGTCCATCTGATAAAGTTACCACACATCACAGCTTTACTTGTGTCCCAAATGGTTTTCATTGACAGCTCCGACGTCAAGTTCTCATTAAAATAGTTAATTATCTCTGTTTTTGCTTTCGCTATGTACTTCTCCTTATTCCAAATCTCATCATTCATTCTCCATGTTCTTTCTCTGTCTTTGATCCTGATCTTTAATTGTATCGGGTTATGATCAGAGCATAAATTGGGAAGAATGTCCATATCTGTAGTTTTCAACAAGAGTTGTTTGGATATCAACATCATATCTATCCTTGACATTGACCTATGTCGATCTGAATAAAATGTATGTCCATTCAATTGCCCGTTCTTGTATCTCCAAGTGTCATATAAATTTAGATTGTCCATCATATTAAAGAAGCTCTTAGGAAGTTTACAGTTGTTTCGGGGAATTAACTTTTGCATTGTCCTGTTGACTTGGGGAATGATTACTCCATTGAAATCCTCCAACACAATAATGTTAGAATTTCCTGTTTCATTAAGATATCTCAATACCTCTTCCTGTATTGTAGGGAAGAATTCACCTTTAGCTCCATTTGGTGCATATATTCCAACTATTAATATTTTATCCTGTTTCAAAGTAACTTCAACTCCTATATAACGACCATTGCTGTCCTGAAAAATTTGCTGTGCACCTAATTTTGAATCTACATATATCAAAACTCCCCTCTTCTTTCTATCAATCGTAGCTGCAAAACAGCTACCTAGTTTCAAATTCCTGACATATCTCAAATCTTGAGTTCATTCCTAATTCGAACTTCTTGCAGACATATTTTATCTAAATTCTGTTTCTCTATATAGTGAAAAATTTGTCTTCTTTTGTATTCAGAGTTAAACCCCTGAATGTTCCAAGAATAAATCTTCAAATCCATTTTGTTAGGTTATATTAATATTTTATTTCCGAAGTTTGGCTTACTCCTTCAGTATATCTCCGCCTACCTCCCCTTCTTCTTGTTCCAAAGTTCCTCGTGCTGCTTCTATTACTTCCTTTTGCTCTCCGTCGTCTTCTTCTTCTTGTAGTTGTTCTCCTTCCTCCTCAGGAGGTAGCTGTCTGTGATCTTTCTCTCCTTCAGAGGTGTCTTTTTGTAAGTCTTTCTTTAATCTGTCCATCATTTCTTTTGCTTTGTGTACTGAGTTAATCCTATATCTCTGCTGTTTATAAGTAAAGGACAAGCCTTCAACCTTTTCCCATCGATAATTAATCTGATGTTTTTGCAGAAGGTTAGCCAACGGTTTATATTCTTCTCTTTAGGATTTGATAAGGTGTATCTTTAAAAATTCTGACATCTTTGTCTTCAATCTTCAGTAGTCCATCGTAGCTTCGTTGTAGTATTTTGTCTCTAACCATGGTCCGCATGAAAGTTATAATAATGTCTCTTGGTAATTTCCTTTCTCTCGCTACTCTGGAGGAAACTCTGAACATGCTGTCAATATATGTCTCCATCTTTTCTTCTTCAATATCAATGAATTCTGCCAAAGCCGGTACAATTTTTTCGTACAAATTCTCTGCTGAAGCCTCTGGAACACCTCTAAATCGAAGACATCTTTGCTGATATCGTAACTCCTGCTGAGTAATTTGAAATTCATCTTCTTGTTGCTTCCCCTTCATCTCAGTCATCTCCTTTTTAACTTGTTTAACTTGTTGTTTTATCTCCTTTGTTTCTGTTTTTAGCTTTGTCACACCCTTTGTTATATTTTCCAGTTTATTCCCCAGTTTGTCTATTTCTTGTTTCATGTCAGCTCTCATCTCTTTCCTTGTTTCTTTTATATCACTTCTCATGTCATCTTTCATACTTTTAAACTCTTCCATCATCCGTAACATGAAATCTTGGGGTTTCTGGGGTATATCCACTGATGTCCGTCTGGCTGTCTGGGAAGTTATTGTTGTCGCCGCTACTGCCGCTCCTCTTGTTGTCCTTTGGTCCATTTTTGATTATCTGTAGTACCTAATACTGAATGCTTATTGTTTGGCTTAATCAATGTTCAATATAAAGTTCAATTCATTATACATAGGTTTTTTACAGTTAACACATAAAAATGTTTAATATTTATAACCTCGTAATTTTCAAATTCTTATAAAGTTCAAATTATTATATCTATAATTCCTTCACATTAAATCCAATTCATTTCATGTAAAACTCAATCACATATATCTGTAGCTTGAATTAATTACTTTAAATTGAAATTAGCACTACCCAGTCACTATACCAATGAAATAAAAATAAAAATAGCTGTACATATGTAGATTATGCAAATATCTTATGTATCAATTTATATATGTACAATTTATATAGATATATGGATTTATTCTACAAGATTGTATATAGCTAACTAAGAAAGACCACTTATATTGAAATCTAGTACATTGTGTTCAATTCATTCAGCAAATTCATTCAATAAAATCATACAGTGAGTTCATTCAATAAAATCAGTGGGCCCAATTCTTTCACTTCCCCCTCCCAGCGAATGCTGTATCTCCTCTCTCTTCTGGAACTGTTCCCAGACCTTAACTGTTAGAACTTCTCCTCTGATGTTGATAACAGGAATCTGAACCACTCCGCTGCGTGGGGGTAAGAGTCTCTCTGTCTTTCCTGTCCTTCCAGCACAGCCTCAAAAAACACTCCCTTATGAATATTTTTAAATCCTCCAATTGTTCTCAAAAGCCAAACAGACAAAAAATAAAGAGAACAAACGTAGTTACAAAGCAAAGTTCGCAATTTTAACAATCACACCACAATCCAAATGTTACAGTCCCAAATTTCAATATTCAATGTTTCATTATTCCAAGTTCAATGTTCAACGTTCAATAGTCCAAAAGGAAAAAAATCCAAAAGGAAATATCGTTGTCCTGTCTCATCACGAAAAAAGCTCTATAACCCACAAGAATCCGTTGCAGCCACTTCTTAACTCCAATACTCCCGAAAGCACAGATGTAGGGTCCCAAACAAACACAAACCAATTATGTACCAAAATTCCAAAATTTCAAGTCAGTTCAGTCAAAGCAGAGGGTAAGGAAAACCGGAAGGCAAGAACTTAAGTTTGAACCAAGGATAACCATGTTCTCAGTCCGGTCTCTCCATACCAAGCAAAGACAAAAAAAGCACACACTTCAATCCCATCTCTGTAACTCTCCGCTTACGCTCTTTTAATCAAAACAAGTCTCATCAAATGTCATTTACCATGTCTTCTTAGAAAAACCGCTAGTGAAATTCATTACGTTCTTAGTATACAGTCTATCTTCAGAATGTTATAGTCTTCTAAAAAAAGATTATCCACCATTTCGTACTCACAGTCTGCTGGATCACTTCATATTGCCACTCCTGTTCACCGCTGCTAGTTTTATTCTGAATAAAAACTAGATCAGATACTTACTGTCTCAAAACGTGTCTTCTTCTCTTAAAAAGTCATTGTCGGCACTTGTGCCGCAAATACGGCGTCCCTGCTGGATCCATCGTAGCCCTTCGGCCCCCCGACGCCTCCCGCTCCTTCTCATCAGAAGGAGCTCGGCACCAGTTGCAGAGACCCCTTCGAGCAATCTTCCGCACCCCCTTTACCGGAGGGGTGTCTTATCCCATGGAAAAAAGCAGCTAGATTCCAGCAGGAGATAGCACAGAGTTGCGGAGCTCACTCCATGCAACCTCTCACGCACGCCATGCGACCGGAAGTCGTCATTTTCTTAACACCTAGTTTAATGGTGTTGCGGGAGGGGGTTTTTTTGTTTTGGAAAATAAGGGATTCTTCTATTTCAGTGCCAGCCTGAAGTGATACAGCTGAGACACAACTCCATCTCCCTCCTACCCCAGCTATGTTACACAGGATTCTGAGGGACACATCACTACCACCCCCTAGAGGTTGGCAAAGTTATATCTTGACTACGACTCCTGGAACCCTCCCAGCCAGCATGCCTAGCATTCATGCCATGTGGAAGATTCTAGAAGTTGTACCCCATCCCTCTCCCTTGCATTTTCCAAGCTGTGATATGGTCTCAGAAAAGTCAATCAACAAAACCACAATTTATTTTGTGGACATGATCTAACACAGAGCATCTCAAGCTATCTGATGTGGAGGACCAGTGATTTTCCCCCCTAATGTGTCAGGGATCTGTGCCATATTTGTGCTCACTACCTTCATCTATTTCTTTCTTTCCTGGGAACCAGCAGCCTCATGGCTTGCAGACTGGCACCAGTCCTTGGCCACTTTGAGTGACAGCGATCTAACACACACCTTGGAATATTTTCATACTGATGCAGGTTACCCTTTCTGTCTTCCTGTTACCAGCATTCTCTTCCTCAAACCCCCGTCAAGAGCAAGCAAGCACACTGAAAAAATATATCCCACTAGAAGGGTACCAAGCCAATCCTGGAATACACTTCAAAACTTTTTTAAAAAGGCAAAGGTACGTCATGTGAAAGGGAAGTGACTGGGTTTACCTTTTTCGAAATTGAAAGCCTTTAGCCCCACTCCCATCTCATGCTTACCTCAAGGAATGCAGTGGAAATCCCTGCCCACTGGAGAGGTTTCACTCAACAAGCCACAACACGGTTCCTTCAGATAGTCTACCCAGGCTGCTGCACCTGTTTGCATCGTTGCGTAGCCAGAAGGCTTAAGTGCAATTACAGGGAAACATTCTTTGTCCATGTTTTTGCCAGAAGACAAGCAAGTGGCAAGGAAATAAAATAACATCATACTACCAGAAAGGGTATGTGGTATCCTATAAAGACTATTATTTTGTATCAGAAACATGTGCATGCGTGTGCGCACACACAAACACTCTCTCTCTCTCTCTCTCTCTTTCTATGCTATATAAAAGTCAAAGTTTGTCTGTGAGTTTGTCTGTTTGTCTGTGTCAGGCAGGCAAAGACCTCATATGATTGGCTGGCTGTGAAGATTTTATGGAATCCTGGGGTTTGCAGTTCAGGGAAGGGGCTTTAGAATTCTCAGTCAGAAAGCTCAGACCGGTTGCTATGGAGACGAGGCCCAGCAGCAAGAAGGAGGGCAGCGTATTCCCTCAGGAACCCAACCTCTGTATGTTAATAACTGTGACTACAAATTGGATTGGGGAATATGGGGAAAAGTTACACATCCTGGACACACAGAATCTCTAATCTGTGTATTTCAACCGCATCTCATTCCTAAAATAAAGTAAGGTAATTCCAGATCACCACCATAAAACAAATAATCAACTTAAAGCAAATTGCAGCTTTTTTTATTTGTCAGTGTATATAAAAGCCTAAAAATATATTTAAACTATAATTTGTTAAGTGTGTGATAGAGTTAGGCCTAAAAAAGAATGGAAAAGTAAAAATAATAAATACAAAAATGCCAAAGTACAACACTGAGACATGAAGTACACGAATGCTGTAAACAGGCTGAGCACAGATAACGAAATGGTGCTGTAGTCTATAATTGAAAACTACTGCATTAGCAAAACGCTCTAAAACAAGCCAGCCTTAATGCAGAGTATGTCTGTACTTTGATACAAAGCTAAAGCAGTATGATTTTTTTCATCCATTGAACAATGGACAGTGAATGTTTATCTTTTGCAGCCTTGGAGTTGTATGTCTTTTCACAACAATAAATGCATGTAGGATCCAACAACCTTGACTACCAACATTTCTTCAACATTCAGGGGGTGGGTGGGAATATCACATGCAAAACTAGAAGTGGTAGCAAAGGACAACTATTATATTCTGTACCCTGGGAAGATAATAAAGCCCCCCTCACAAGGAATAGGAAGGACAAAGCCAAAAGATGTTGGAAAGGACATTGCCCTAATGTCATTTCTTGTTTTAAGTCCCAACTAGAGTGGACTATTGAACCAACAAAACTTACTCAAAGGTTGATTTGCCAAGTTCCCACTCATTAAATGGGTCTACTTGGGATTAATAATTGGATTTAGGCCACCGTACGTTAAGAATGCTGTATAAATAACTAGCCAAGCAATACTAGATTAACTTGTACGTTTCTGATACAGTGCCTCCCTTGAACACTGAGTTACCAGAATGAAACTTGTTACCCATCATCATACACAGCTCTACTTTGATTTCAAGAGGAACAGGGATGCAAAATCAGATACCTAAAGTAAATCTTGTAAGCCTCTTGAATATTTTCATTTAATAACATTTAAAACATCAGACACCCCAAGAACAGTAACCAGTAATGCTTAGTAACTAGAAATTTTGCTTGCACTGTCAGCTGATGACAGAACTTTGCTTTTTGTGTCTCAGGTGCACAGTTCAGACAATCACAGATGATCAGAATCATTCTCAGATGATCACACAAAAATCTGATCATATCATTTAAACTAATGAACAAATGCATCTTTTAATATATTTCTTACAAGCATAGTATGGCAGGTTTATTTTAAGTCAGAAACTATCGTATATGACTATGAACAAAAATGGTTATTAAGTCAACATGATTAGGCTGCACTGAGCAATTCCTCAACCCACCAGAATGCTTCTCCTTAATTGAAGTTCTCTGATCACAATGGCATCCTCACATTTCTGCCTGCATAATCTCACAATCAATGAAAGGGGGACAGAACCATACCTTCATGAGGAAACTGGGGAACAACGTCCTGTTTCTCAATCTCTATGAGCAGAAAACAAGCCCTACAAGTACACAGTTGGTCTTTCACACACTTGGGAACACTGAGTCACACAGTATAGTAAACTTACAGCTGTATTTACACAGAGCCCCTTTTCACAGCTAGTGTTTAGAGGTCAGGAATGGTGTCAAAAGACACACAGAGGTCAAAACTCAGGGCCAGTGGTCATGATTTGGCTGAGGTCCATCCACTGGTGACAACTGTGGATGAGAGTATGAGGACTGGGTTCACAACTTGTATGACCTTAAAGTGGAGCTTTCCAAACTTTTCATGTTGGTGACATGCATCATTTCACAAGACAGTAATTCAGTCTTACTAGCAAACCAGAGGTTAAACTAACCCCTTATACAGACATATACCTAAATTGTAATGACGAAATGTATGTGGACACAACATATCTCATGAAAACCTTTCATATATTTTTAAAAATATATGATTTATAAATAATAACATACAGTTCCAATATTGTAGGTGACACACCTACACACTTCAGGCGACACACTAACATGTTGCAGCACACCATTTGGAAAGCCCTGCCTTGTATCATATGGTTTCATGTGTCAGAGCCCACTTAGGTGGGTGCATGAAGTAATCCTTAGCTGGCAGATATAGATATTCCCCTCAATAATCCTCTCAGTTCAAGTACTGCTTCCCAAATCCTTCCACACATCAATCTTCTTTTTCAGTTTTTTTAATTGATGCCTAACCAAATTCTTTTGCTACTTGAGACAGAAAGACGACAAAAGTGACTTTTCTTGTTCCTTGCTATCAAAGAAACAAAAGAAAAATAACAAACAATTTGGTATCCATGACCCCCCCAAACCTGCTGAGGCACTTACTCTGCCTCATGCCAGGACTGGCTCTGGCACACTGGAAGCTTCTAAACTGAAGATAACTTGGTTTCCAGCCTGCAGCAGAAACTGCCGATGTGCTTTGTCCAATCATGGGGTGGGAGTGGGAGTGGAGGAGCTAGAAATTTGTTTATGAAACTAAGGCCTGAGAGTCACAAAAAGCAAAATTCTGTACTAGTCATTTGCTGGCATGTGGAACAGGATTCACATGCTGCCAATAAACTCAGATTAAGAAGTTTGGTAGCAATCAGATCTTGGTGCTGAGACAGAGACCAAAGCCTTTTGCCAACGAGAGATAAGAAATTTTAATCTCACTCCCGGTGCCCAGAAATAACGTTTACACAGCCTATCTTATCAGTTTCGGATGGATGATGATGAGTGCTCATGAAACCAAGTGCTGGAACTCCAACGGACGCCAGGAGACCAATGGCTTATCTGAACACGCTCAGGCAGGCTCTGTCCCCACCAGCATAAAGCATGTTTTCTTTGACAACTGGCATGCAAAGCCATCACTACGAGGAGTTCTGCTATACTAGCAGACAGGAACTGAACAAAGACAAGCTTAGACACTCCCCATCCTCCTCGCCCATGACTAGGAAGAAGATTAAACCTCCATTCATTTTTCACTTTGCTTTGGCTTTATATTCAAAACAGAAACCCTAGGCAATTGTTAAACAGAGGAACTACAACTCTAGTTTCAACAAACTATTAAACTACTGTTCCTGGTTTGTACACAATGACTAGCCACGAATCAATCAGAAATGGGACATGGATTTATTCTGCCTTATAGAAGAGAGAAAACTGCTGTTGCCCATTGCATTTTCACAAGTTTTTTCTGCTCATGTACTTGGCACCAAGCCTTTGTTTAGCTTTTTGTGTAAACACAGTGACGATGCAAACCAACACACCTACTCAGAAGTAGGTTTCAGTGTTTAATGGTTTTTCTTCCTAGTTAATGCATATGTGTTAGTGCAATCTAAAAAACATCAGTTCTTGTACACCTTAGCCTCTGGTAATTTACAAAAATGTGTGGACATATGGCAAATGCCTGTGAAAAGTAAACTGTTCATTCATGTGAGGTTTTCTTCTTTTAAAAAAAATCTAAACCATGAAAATGCTTCTTTGTAGCTTCATATTCGTTGTAATTGCTTAAAAGAAAGAACAGATCAACCAAAATTGAAAATACATTTTGCTTTTAAAGTCAGAGAGCAGCACAAAGAACAAAGCTTTCAAGACATCACCAACAGTGGCCACTCTGGTTACAAGTGATGGAGGAAGTGGGCCGTTGTGCAATACATTTTCAGCTAGTTTCAAAGAACAGCTTCTCATCTATTCTTTTTGCTTATCAAGGCTCCCCTTTGTCACATATGCCTCATCATCAGGCTTCTGTTCCTCATGATAACACTATCTGGGCAGTAGCAAATGTCTGAGAGGCTCGCTTGCCAAAGGCGACTTTCAGAGGGAGATAGCTTTCTTCCTTCTCTCCAGGAAAAGAAAAGAAAGACTCCTTTGGAAGTTTCGGCATGGTAAAACTCTGCAGTGGTGATGTCATTTCAGCATGTGCACACACACACACACACACACACTTTTCTGATGCATGTGCCCCTCCTCCCAGAACTATGTAAGTACACATTTATGGACAGTACATTTATACATTTACGTTTTTGTCATCTTGCTGACAGTGACTTACATTCCTATGTTGGGCCTGTTTAAAACGTACAGAGACCACAAGCCACATCAAGTTTAAGAGAGCACATTGCATTATCCAAACTTGACATTTAGTTTACATTTTTTTTTTGTATTTGATATTTTTGGAAGCCGTAATCTAAGGTGTTGGTTACACAAACTTGTGCATAAAATCTAGCATTGCTCCCTCATCAAATTCTAAAAGTAAGATAGAGCAATGTAAGAAAGATCTCACAGAGTAGCTGTCGCATGACTTGTGAGACAAAGCAGCCAAGTATTTTGGTAACAAAGTGTATGCTTTAGTAATTTCTTTTAATGTTTTGATATCCACAGAATGATCAGCAACAGTGGTGTAACTAGGGGGTGGAGCTTGTACTGGGGGCCACCACCAGAGGGTGTAACACCCTTGTTCTGGCTTCACTGAGGTCAGAAGCCTTTAGAGTCTCAAGACCAACTTCTCCATCCTTTCCTTCCAGTTTCATTTTGCTGGTCTTTTTCTAGCGCCAATCTTCCCTCCTCCTTCCGACTAGACCATTTTTTTCCTCCCCTCTCCAGCGGTGCCTGGATCCATGTGATCCATGAAAAGTTGTTTGCATGGTGGGTTGGAATAAACTCCCGTCCTGTCCCAGTTGCCACTTGCTATTGATAGCTGCCTTGTCCATATAGGATTTCAGGGAAGCTGCCTTGGTCAGCTTGGGGTGATTCTGACAGGGAAGAAAAAAGGTGGAAGAAAGGAAGGAAGGGAAAAACGGGAAGCCAAGCAGTTAGCCAGACGGCACAGGTGAGAATGAGACCAAAAAGGCTGTGGAGAAGTAAATGAAGGGATCAGTTGGGATGGAGGGGTGGGTGTGTATCTAGGGGGCAAAAAAGGTGGGAATTCTCCTCTCCATGCCTCTGTTTTTCCTCAACATAGGAGATTTTACCTCAGAGTATGAGGCTCTTTTACATAACACCACAAGCAGAAATAATACAAGTGTCCATCATTTATTTGAGAGCTTAGGGAACAGAGCACTGTATAATAATATTCATAATGGTAAATAATGGTTACACATTTTGATAACTTCTGCTCTGTCAAATAAGCAAGAGATGCCTGTAGTCACTCATTTTATCAACTTTTCTGGCATTTTAGCTACAATATTGTGGTATGGTCTGTATGGAGGGGAGATCCATGGGGTGACACCATGAATTACCACAACAACCCTAGTGACAACAACCCTAATAATGCTACCGATCAGCAGAAAAAGTTTTCCACCAAAAATGAGTATCATCAACTGCAACGTAATATAATCTACAGTTGGCCCTCCACATCCACTAAAGTTAGGGGCACAGGACCCCCCACAAAGGTGAAAAAATTGGAAATACCAAAGTGTGTGTGCGTGTGTGTGTCTGGGGACAGCAGACACTCGGGTTCCAAACTAGGTCAGTGAAAGGAGAAGGAAAAGAGGTGGGTTGTCATGGTGGCTCTATACCTCCTCTCTCACACATATTTCCTTCCTTGTGTGTGTGGGGGGGGGGGGGCGGGGGGGACATCAGAAGAGGGTTCGAGTACTGAGAAATCAGGCTACAATTTGTCCTTAACTGACCAGGCAGCAGCTGGTGATGGGAGGAGGAACAGGGGTGGATTTTTAAGGGGCTGCGCGGCCTGTTCAGAGTCCCCAAGAGGTAAGGTTCGCTTGAAAAGAGCACTTGAGGTGTGGGGGCCAAGGATAGAAGAAACTCACAGATATTCACGTTAGTGAAGGTTAAACCCGCAAATGTGGAGGACCAACTATACCCGGCTTCAGATCTTGGATCTAGAACCCGTACCTGCCTTCTCTCAGCAGAGCTCAATAGTTTGATGTTTCAGAACTTCTCCGATGTCATGAAATCTTCTGATCTCTTCACATAGTGTTCTACCCCAGACACTTTACCCTAGCACAGTTATTCTTCAAAAATAAGTGGACACACTAAAAGAGACCTGTACTTCAAGAGCAAGTACATTTCTGAATGATGCACTGAGCAGGCACAGTAAACCCCATTTGTGTGAAGCAGAGGCCACAAAGAAGAAAAGATGGTACCTGAAGCCACTAGCTGAAAAGACACAGAATTCCAGAGTTGGAAGAAACCACAAGGGCTGTCCAGCCCACCCCCCCTTTCAATATAATATTTGTAGCAGTGGTAGCAATGGTAGCGACGATACTTCATACAACACGCAGTTAATGGAACTCACTGCCACAAGATGACAGTGACCTTAGCTGGCTTTAAAACTGAATTAGACAATTTATGTGATAATGTCTACTAATGACTACTGGTCACGAAGACCATTCAGAAACCTCCAGCTTGAGAGGCAATATTCCCCTACATACCAGTTGCTGGGCATATGCGGTCAAGGGGGAGTATGCTACCTTTGAGACCTGCTGTGGGCTTCCATGAAACAAGATGAGGAACCAGATGGGTCTCTGGTTCTGTGAGACTCCTCTGTATTCAAGAATGGCATGCAGAGCAAATTCACTTAGCTCTTTGAGACAGGAAACAGAACATCCAATCACAACAGTAGGATCAAATGCGGAAACTGCAATGCACACAAGCCAAGAAACTGGAAAAGTTACTTTGTTGGACTACAGCTCCCAGAATCAACCCAGTCAGCATGCATTTTTTTTTAAAAATCCCATTTCAGTTGGGAAGAAGACAAAAGTCCTGAACAATAAAATTGACTAAAATTTGCATGGAAGATTCCACTTCCAACTCAATGCATACAATTTTTAGACCAAAAAACCACACAGGCTCTTTACTAACAGGACCATATTGGGTTCATTCTTAATATTTTCTAGACAGATTAATTCCTATCAACCAAAATTTAATACCACATTTGTGCTGTACAGCCAATTTCTCGCAATGGCTTCCAGATAATTTCGCCTACAACTCCCATAATTCCAAAACCAGCTATAGGGAACACAGTTCTATAGATTTTTACAGATGAAAATATAGTAATTATCTTCCCTCCCTGTCAAAAACAGAAAGGGGCATACCATTCAGCAGAACACCCAGAATGGAACATACTGTACTATTGTTAACTTTATAGTTCCACTCTGTCTTCCTTTAGCCTCTGTTTTGTGCTACTTATATTCACAGGAGGGACAGTATTCTTCCTATCGGTCTGTCCCAGTAGGGAAAAAAAAACCGCTGAAAGACTAAAGGAATTTTTTCATATTACAAGCCGGGCACAGAGGATGTCACGCCTTTATAAAGGAGTGATTTGACAGAATCAATGTTCATTTAAAAGCCCATGTTAGGAGTAGTAAACATTTGGCAATTCCTTGAAAAATGAGCTGAAAGCCTCTAGAAACAAAAATAAAAGCCCCTGCTAGTGTTTACGCAGCATTTTGATTTTGTTACACCACCATCCAGGCCAGGTTGCAGGAGACGTCTTTTAGAAGTGAATCCTCATTTGCAGGGACTTCAGCCTCTTTTCTATAGGTGCTTTTTATAAGCTGTAATGCCCCACGTCTCTAATTCCTTATGAATAGCTACTACTTCCAGCTGCAACTGTACTCTTTGAAATGCACAGAAAATCTATTCATTTTTCCTATGAAGTATCCATCATCTATGGTGGTATGGAGAAAGCAGCACACAGACATTAAATGTTTAAGCACTGCACAAGAGTTTCCTTCATTACAGTGATTATCAGGCTAGCAACTGCTCAAGAAAGACATTTCTTTGGGCTGAAAATAGCCCTGGCTCACCCAAGAGTACCCCTGTGTCAAGACAGTCCCCATTCAGTTCTGTACCACCCATCCCAGAAATACCACTAAACACTGCAGCTGGTAGTTGAAATTGTTACATCTATATTCTGCTTTCCTCCAGTGAGCTCAAGGAGGCATACATGCCTCTCCCCACCTCCATTTTACTTTAATTGCCTCAAAAACCCATTCTACATAAGGCTTTGAGGGAGTGACTGGCCAAAGATCACTCAGTGAAGTTCATGGCCCGGAAGGGACTTGAGCCTTGTTCGCCCAAGTCCCAATAAAACACTCTTGGTTACTACTCCACAATGGTATGGGGAAGGCCATCCCTCCCTTTTGGGGTTGGCCACTGCACACACAAAAGCCGGCTGGGTCACAAGCTGAATCTTATTTCAACCCAGTGGCAATGTCACAGGGAGAGGTTATGAGACAAAGCCAGCTCTGTCAATTCAGGAGAAGGAAAAGGCCAGGAAGCTCAGAAGGAATGGCTGAGGGAGGTACCACTGACACACACACACCCCACACACGTCACAGGAGTTGATTGCCTCACTCTAGCTAAGAATAGGGCTGTTCCCTTTAATTTTTTCCAACTGTATCTAGAAACATGAGGAAAAAGCGCCCATAGCTAACAGAGGATCTCCTCACTTGGCCCCTTTCACACTACAATTCCACTTTATTTTCCATGGCTGCATCCTATGTCAGAGGCACCAGAGGAACTCCCTGCCTGGGAACTGTAAATGGCCCTCTTTCAATTGGCAATCCCAGGATTCCTGAGGATGCTACCATGGCAGTTAAAGTGGAATCCCAGTGCTATAACTGCACAGATCCTTGCTCTTTTATGCAGAGCACACCAGCCTTCTCCTTGCCAAGATCAGCAGCTCCTTCACCACGGGGACTATTACCCACTAGGCAGCAGCGCAAAAGGAGCCATCACAAAAGTTGAGACTTTTGTTGTCTTACAGCTTCTTGCCAGTGTGCCACCACTGAGAGCCATCACTATCAGGAGACAATTTTTTTTTTCAATGCTTCTTGGTTTTCTAAAACTGTCTCTCCGATTTCTGATCTTTCTAGGTAAAATTATCAAACTATTTTGATATTCCCGGGAGAACGTCTTTTGGACTATTAGGCAAGAAGAAAGAGTCAGACATAACATGTGAGCAGCATTAACAATTACAAGGCTGCAGAGAAATCATATCTGAAGGTAACATTCCTATAATGCCATCTTCACATCAAAACATTACAACTTTATTGAAGCCTTCCCTTTCCCTCGGACTTAAGAAGCTGTCTCTGCCAATGACAGCAGGCAAACACAATTTACAGGCAGCACATGACAATGCTTAGTCTGCAGCTAATAAACTAAGGTCAAACTCATGCCAGTCTATGAATTACAGGGATAATCTCAGATAATCACCAACAGGGCAGGTCAAATTCAGAATGGACTTCAAGATAGCCATAGACTAGCATTCACAATATGACTACCCAATAATCATGGCAATTTTCAGTGCAATAGTCTTACAACACCTTTACAACTAATCTATTTCAACCTAAATTTCAGTGGATTAGAGTCCATAAAAGCTTATGTTAAAACAGTCTTAAAAGCTGCTGCAAGACTCCTTCCTTCTTTTTATAACTAGTACTCATAGTTCTCAAAGATGTGATTTCAGGCAAAATATAAAGTCATTTAGATTTCTTTCATAGTTCCTGTACTGATAACTAGAGAATAACTGTGAACATGTGGTAGAGTACGAGGTCATGAACTTAGATCTCAGCTGCTGGAAGAAAAGCCAAATGCAGTCTACTTACATCAAGATCCTGTGCTTGTGTACTCAAATCTAAATCTCATTACATTTAATAGGATGTACTCCTAGTAAGTGTGTATAGTACTGTAGCCTTAATTACTGAACTCCAATTCAAATTCACTGAACTGGTGAAATTCTGCACAAGTACAGGAACAAGTCAACTATTTCAACACTTCCCTTATCACATGATTTAGTCTACATTTGCCAAACTAGTTTAAGCAGTGATGTAGCAAGTACAGGTTCAGCAGGGACATGGATGCTGCCAGCAACCACTGAGTTCTTTCATGGAGTCATCCTGCTCCCATCCCACACATCTTTAGCAGCTCAATCTAATGTGCAAACTGGCCTTCATCAAGATCGTTGGCCACTTTTGCTCCTGGACTACCTTGGCTCAGCAGCCTCTCTTTCTAATCCTCTTCACAGAAGACGTATCCTTTTCTGCACATTCAATGAGGAAGAACATGGAGGACAATACGCAGCCAAGTTTCATGACTAAAAAGTCAGATCCTGGTTACCCCTTTGCCATAACGCTGCACCTGAACTCCTTGGAGGCCACGGCTGAAATCTAATCCATTAAAGCTAGTATCCAGTGCCGCACTCATTTCTGGGCCACCTGCCAGTGCTTGAGGTCTGACAATTATGTTTCTCTCACACAACACATGTTCTTTCCTCTTCTTGCTCTATGTCAAGGGGTAAAAATCAATGTACTGAAACACTGGATTTTTGACAGGTGAAACACTTGAGCTTTCATCTTATGCCTCCACTTGGCCCAGCACAGTACATACGACAGACAAACAGACAGACCCCATAGTGACTATCTTGTCCTGTTCTTTGCACAGAAGAGGCTTGTAGAACTCTCCCCCTCTTTACCACACTCACATTTCAGCTGGCAACTTAGGCCGTAAGAAGATCTGTGTTGACCAGCTGCTCAGCAGTTGCAGTCTCAAAGGCTGGAAAATGCCATAAGGCCAAGCTTATAGCCAGATGTCTCATGAGGAGGGGGACAAAAGGCATGCAGGGGAGCGGGGTCACTTGGTGTAGTACAGCCATAACCTTTGCACAGATAATCAGGCATTTTTTTTAAACAAACCATAGGAAAGAAAGAAAGACAGAAAACAAACAAACAAACAAACAAACAAATAAGAGCACTCATCGTCTAGAAGACCAGAAAGGAGATCTCCTTAGTGAGGCATTTGAACAGGATATTTTTTTTCCTTCGATTTCTACAAACAAATTGCACTTGTCATTTTTTTTAAAAAAAAAAGGGCGGGGGGAGAGTTCAGGAAAGGGCCCTGAAATATCTTTCAAAGGGGAAATCCCTAATAGGTCTCCTGGGAATACAGTGTTAGTTTGGAATCTTCATAACGCAAAACAGCAACAATAACAACAAGGTTTATTTATGCCACCCTTTTCACCAAAGGGCAGAACATCAACATATACAGTCAAAGACAAGGACAAAAAACGTAACACTACAAATACAGTATACACAAAATGAAACTCCCAACACCCCATCAGTCACTGCTCACCTCACCATCCTCTGGCACAATTCACCAGCTTAATCCGGACACTCAGAGAGGAAGGTCTTTGACCCTTTATGAGATCCTCTTCCAGCTCGAGGTCCAAAGAAAGACCATTCTACAGACGTGGAGCCAGATCTTGAAAGGCTCGCAGCCTTGGCAGGGCTGTGCATGTTGGTGGAACAGACAACAATCCTTTGCCTATAGATCTTAGATTCCTACATGGTACATACCACGCTAGCCAAGCTGCCAGATACCAGAGGAGATTAGAGTGCTGAGCCTTAAATAACAGAACCAAAAGTTTGAAACAGGCCCCGGCTCGAACTAGTAGCCAGTGAAGGGATCTATAGAGAGGAGAGACACATGAATATTTAGGGAGATTTAAAACAATCCAAACAGCACAATTCTGGATTAAAACCAGAGGAATACAAGAGCAGGAAGACAAACCTGCCAGTAGACTATTAAAATAATCCAGGCATGACCTAACCAAGACCTGAACAGGTAGATAGGCAATCTCAACAGCTAAAAACCTATGGATGAGCTGAGACAGGAATCCTGTAAACACAGTGTACGGCATGAAAAGACTTCCTGGACGATCAGGCTGAAACACCAGGAGATCCATTTTATCCATATTCTGCTTAAAACAATGGGTGGTCATCCACAAAAAATGCTTGACAAGCAGTCAATCATCAACTTCCATACAGAGGCATCAATTGATTTTAAACTCTGGAAGTATCACCTGCATAAACGGGATACTGAAAACCCACTTCTGAAATAAGAAATCCAAGAGGAAGGGTGCGTAATGAAAAAAGAAAACACAAAACTGATCCTGGTATTAGAATTTTTCAGTGCACTTTAAAATAATAAGTCATGGCAGAACATTGTTGGTTAGCCCCTACTATAATAAAGCCACTGAAGTAACTTGGTGAGTCAACACATAGGTAAACCAAATTGACTAATCAGGGACAGATACAAGATTTGGCCTACATCTTAAAATACACTGAAAACAATAGCCTTTTTGCCAGATTCTCTATTTGGTATCTTAGCACCTGTTAACCAACAACATCCATGAACTAAGAACAATGTACACAAAAATGTATCCTATAATTAGAAAATTATATTAGGAAAATTTGTGCCAGGATATCTCCTCCCTGTCCGAGTCATTATGGACCAGTACAGCCTACAATGAAGATCAGGTGCCACAGGCTATATTTCAGAGGAAGGAACTGGCAAAACCATCTGAGTGCTCCTTGCCTTAAAAAACCCTATGAAATTTATGGAGCATCATACAGGCAACTTGAAGGTACATGCACATCCATCCATCCCCATAGCCTCCTTTGCCCCTCTCCCAATGCCCTATTAGTTTCACAGCTTTGATAAAATCCCCCTCCCTTTTCCTACAGCATTCAAGAACTGAGTTACATTCTGGATTGTGGCTACCAGAGATAAAAATCTTTCTACTGCAACTGGTTGAACTCTGTTTTAAATTGGGGCGGTGGAAGGAGAGTATTTCCAAAACCCCGTATAAACACGTCAGTTCCCTCTATCATGGATGCATAAAGTTCATGGGGTTCCCCTTGACGTGCCGTGGCCCAGGGGACATGCGGTGGTATGAATGTGCAATGAAGAGAAGTTTGTAGTCTGATAGGGGAATGCCAGGCAACACCCACTCTTTGGAAAGTGAGAAAGCAGATGCAAAAGCCTGCTGAGTGAGGACTCAGTTGTGGGTGTCTAACAGCTGTTGCATGGCTCTCAGGCATTGGGGTAGGGGAGGGGAAGGCCACCACAACTGAAATTTCCATTAGTACATGCTGTTTACAGACATACTGGGCTGCAAAGCAGTTGGCAAGGATAAATACCAAAGCAATTTCCCACACTTGTGTTTCCTAACAGAAAGACCCACATATAATATTGGACAGATTCAATGGGTTGCAGATGTTCAGAAGCTCCCTCTACCTCTTCACTATAATTTGGGAACTGTCTGTCGGTCATAATTTTATGGTAACACAGCCATTATACAAATGTATTACAAATATCACCTTGGGTCATGCAAGCTTAAGGCCAAAGCCAAAAATCTAGCAGTTCTAAACATTACACATTTGTTACCATCACTCAAGAAAAAGCAGTTTTTCCAGGGGTGACTCATACGATTCACACAGCAGACACAAATAGGATAGATGATGTCAAAAACGCATCTTTACACAAAGAATGCCCACAGAGGAAAGACAGTACCCACAAGAGTGTATGTTGTAGGGACAAGCACTAGAATCTTGCCCTTCGTTCCACCCACAGATTTTTAATAAAGGAAAATCTACAGAGCTCTCATTGAAAGTGGTGTATAGGCTAAGCCAGTCAAACAACTGGTATGTTACTCTCTGATGCAGATTTCTCTTTCTTCCTAGGAAATCTCCCACTAATTCCTGCATAGGCCATCAAGCAGATCTTGTAGTTACTGACACTTTTCACAGATAATCCATATAGCTCTTGGGATGAAATTCTGTGGAATCTAATAGGCAAATGCACACAGCCTTGCTGACAAGGCTCTGCATGTCCCCATCCCGCCCCCCCTCCAACTCCCAAGATGCTCAGTTTACACAATGACATGTTTGTGCTTAGTCAGCTTCCTGTCACTAAACAAGTGGCGGCTTCCAGGACATTGTCTGATTTCCCAGGAAGAGAGGAACTTATGTGCTGCTGCCACTGCGCTGGCGGAGTTGCGGTAATGCTGCAAAACCAGTTAGAAAAGTATGATTGCAACACACTAACCAGGCAGCATTTGGTTACATTTTCAAAGCCTCTCTTACTGACAAAAACAACAGCAGCAGCAGGACACCGTCAGCTGGGCACTTGCCCACTCACTCTCTTCCACCTGCAAAACTGTTATTTCTTTTTATTCTGCTACGCTGGCCAATGTGGAAAGGCTGGCAGGATGTCATCAGGGGCTGCGCAGTACCTTCCATGAACCACCACCTTCTTTTCCCTGAGGCAGAACTTGGAGAAGCTACTTTCAACTTCTTCTTGTTGCATACCTTCTAGTTGTTTCTGACTTACAATGACCCTATCATAGGGTTTTCTTGGCAGAATTTGTTCAGAGGGGCTTTGCCTTTGCCTCCCTCTAAGGCTGAGAGAGTGTGACTTCCTTAAGGTCACCCCGTGGTTCCATGACCAAGTGGGCATTTGAACCTTGGTCTCTCAGTCTCTTTTGGACTATACCTCCCATAATCCCCCAAACCAGAATGCAGCCCAGAGACTTCCACCTGCACCTAGCAGTATCCAGATGAGCAATCCACTGGAATCAGATTTCTAAGCCATATGAGTTCCAAGAGCAAACCTGTTGTGCATATAACATCTAGTCTTTGGAGCACCCCATCTTTCCCCAATTCACCACCTGTAAACTGCCCAGGCCCCATTAAATGCTTCCCTCAAGTATTTAATGGAATCGAATCTGGTTTTATTGCCAGCATTGACCACAGTCACTTGGCTCTCTCTTGTTTCTGTTCTGCTTATAGCATTCTGTATGATTTACTGTGCTTGTTTTTAAAAGGCTATTAGCCACCTCAAGAGTTCATGACAGAGAACCAGACTAGAAACTAAGACCCCGTACAGTGTAATGATTAGGAGGACTGTACAAAGGCAGGAGAAATATGGGTTCAAATCCTCATCCAACCATGAACCACAAAGGGTGACCCTGCACCAGTTACAAGCTCTCTTTAACTACCTCACAGGGTTGTTGTGAGGGTTAAACTGGGAGGGGGGTGAAGGCAGAGAGAAGAACTACATACGGTACCCTGAGTTGTATGAGACAGAAACGACACATTAAGATTTTCTCTACATATTTTGGGGGATCATTTAAGCAGACCACCCCCCCTCTTTCTCTGTATGTGTAGCAGGAAGTCAAAGACATCATTTGGCCTGCATATGCTTCACACAACGCAGTTTCTCTCTGCTAGATTAATATAGCTACTAACCTCCCACTCAGAGCCAGAAGGAGTTTGAACTACTCAGTATGACATGTGCAAACAACATTCCTTCAGAAATGACTAACCTTGCTATTGTCATAGTATGTCCCCCCAAAAAAGTGTTTAAGAAGCGGTGTTACACTGTGGTGACCTACTTTGGAACAGCTGTTTGTATGAATACCTGCTAACTAGGGGTTATAAAGACTTTTAAAAACAGCCTTCTCTTTTTGTTATATAGTGCCCATCCTATATGCAGCCTTACTCTCTTCTAGAGGTGGGAAACAGCGGAGGGGGGCATTTTCAACCCTCAAATCCCTCAGAGGGTCCACACTGGCATCCCTGACATGATTGGAAGTGATATGACATCACCTCTGGTTTTGTTTTCAGGTGGCTCTCAGGCATCTGGGGGATACATGCATTGTGGGGAACTTGGGAGGGAGCTGCTGACAATGTGTGACATGCCCAAGGTCACCCACTGGATTTCCATGGCTGAACAGGGAATCAAACCCTGCTCTCCAGGGTAGCAGTCCAACACTCAAACCACTACTCAATGCTGGCTCTGAAGGCGTCGCTTACTCACATACAAACTGAAGTTAGAAGCAACAGGCTGGCAGCTCATTAAAATGTCATGAAAGGACAAATATTACAGGGGGCAGGAAGTATGGGCCATTTCACTCTTTTAATCTTTTCTCCAAAAACTTGCCATGGAGTTCTTTCCCTACCACATAAGGTTACCAGCCCGTATGAGCAGCAAAGAAAGTCTTGTACGAAGTGCCCAACTGATGAAAAGAATCCTTTCAAAGTAAAAAGCTGTCTGGCAAGCATATCCCAAGGGCTTCACAGCACTAGCATTTCCTTCAAATTCATGTTCCATTTGATCCCTAGAAAATGATTTTCCAAACACACATAAGCACACACATCATTGCAACCCCCTCCCTCCTTGCGTGCAAAAGACGTCAGCACATTAACAAGTTCATTTTATCAAATTTTCCAAGGAGTTGTCCTTCAGTCAACTGGCTAAGTAACCATCAGCAAGATAACCACAAGATGATCCTAGTTTTGGAGAGCTCAGACTATTTCTTTAAAAAAAAAGGAAAAAGGCAGGATCTACTTTTCGGGTGGTTTTATATGCACAGCTCTTTATTATTTCCTGCCAGAAGCAGCACACTATACAGCCAGCACATACTCAAGGCTTCTTTAAGCATTAGAAGGAAACTTTGTGGAACTTGCATCCAACCTGCATGGAGGCAGACACACATGATGCACAAACATTTCCAGACGAATCACGTGCACAGTCATTAAGGGCAAAAGTCTACCTCTTTGGTGGGCAATCTGAAGTCCTCAGGACTTCAGACATAGCTCTTGGACTAATTTCTTATAGCCCTCTGCAAACCAGACCTCTCACACAAGCAGAAATAGACAAAGTGTGGTCCTGGAGCCAGATGCAGTACGCAAGGCTGTTTTTGTCACCTCAGGCTCACTGAACTCCCTGGACAAACCATTTCCTAGCCCAGATGTTAAAAAGTGCAGCTTGCCTCTCTGAAAGCCTTCAGCAGTGACAGAGTTGATCCTTCAAATCAATTGAAGGGTCCCATTGCAATGTTTAACATCTTAGAAACATTTTGAAACCAGAAGAGGACTTTTGATCACTTCTGGTGGGTTTACTTTGAAGGGGGCAGTCAATGTGGCCTTTGGAATATCCCAAAAGCAGAAAGTTGGCCCTTGAGCCATTCTCTAGCAGCCTGCTGGGCAGAAAAGGAAGAAAAGAGTGGCAGAAACAGAGACAGGCTAGTAGTAGAAAAAAGACAGATGGGGGGGTCTTTCCCACTGGGGTCCTAGAGCCCCAGACTTGATTAACCTTAAAGGGACTGCAGCCTTTGAAAAAAGTTACTCTTCCCCTGGTCCCCACGTACATTGCATGCTAATTTTCACATGGGAATTACTCATCAGGGAACTTTTTAATGTCTACAGTGACTCAGAAGAACACATCAGCTACAAATAGCATGGCCATCTGGTCAGTTTCAAATGCACATGACAATATTTGTTTCAGGGTATCCTAGCTAATTTTGGTTTCAGTTCTGAAATAAGCTCAGTGGAAAATTAATAAATCTGGTTTTTTTAAAAAATGCACACATTACACATAAGGAGGTTTTAAAACTGGGCTTTGATCTGAGATACCAGGATACAAGCCTAGCCTCCACGATGGACTCCCAGACCTTCAAGCCATCCCCAATAGACATGCATGGACATGCCTGGGCACTGGTCTGAACAGGCACTGTGGGAGGAGGAGAACTGGCAACTAACCAGCTATGTTCAGGCATTAATTTCAAAACACAATTTGCTGCTACAAGCACTATGGAGTTCGTGCATTCTCTCTTTCCCTTCCTTAGGCATGTGAGAGGGTGAGGATTTAGAATCACAGAGTTGGAAGAGATCACAAGGTCTACTGAGTCCAATCCCTGCCACCCAGAAATATACAATCAAGGTACTCTGGAAAGATGGCCATCTAGCCTTTGTTCAAAAACCTCCACAGAAGGGGATAACACCATACTCTGAAACTTCTGCTTCCCAGTTTTCAACTTAACTCAGAAAACCTGCTGTTGTACCACATCAGGAAGACAAGCTCTGTGTTTCCTCAGTTCAAACAAGGGTGGGAGTAGAGCAATGGCTGCATCAGCACCTGGAATCCTTGATCAACGGCTTTGGTCAACAAATCCTCCTGGCCACCCTCTATACATCTCATGCCAGGTGGCTATTAATCCCTTTACCCTGATCATAACACTTCTGTGTGACCAACACACTTCTGAAGTGACAACAGGCTATGAGTGACATCAGGCATCCACCATTTTAAGTTTCCTGCAATTTCAGAGCCCAACTGACCAACAGGGTTCTCTTCAAAAGTGAGTTACTGTCACCAGCAGTGAAGGAGCACAAACATCCATGGGGCCCTCTGAGATTGGCCCTGTCCCTTGTGAGGAGGAACAGTGTGAGCCCAAGGTCTGAACATGTAACAGAATAGCATGGGGTTGCAGTTACATCTGTATTTAGCCACCCATACTGAAGACAGCCAGAGTGATGTAGTGGTTTGAGCACTTGACTACAACTCTGGAAACCAAGGTTTGAATCTCTGTTCAGCCATGGAAATCCATGGGGTGACCTTGGACAAGTCAGACCCTCTCAGCCTCAGAGGGAAGCAAAGGCCAAACCCCTCTGAATAAACCTTCCCAAGAAACCCCTGGGACAGGTTCATCTTAGGGTTGCCGTAAGTCAAAAACGACTTGAAGGAATGCTACAACCACCACAACACTGAAGAGGAAAGGGCTAGTGATTGTTGCTCTGACGCGTCCAATACTTGGTTTCATAAGAACTCCATACAAGTTTGGTTTAACTGTCAGGTAGTCAGTAGACTCTGAGCACGCACGCCAGCCTGTAGAATGTAGATTATTAAATTCAACTGTTGTGTTCAGTTGACTAACAGACTCCATTCATGAATCTTAAAGCGTTGATTTCTCCTACATTCTCTCACATGGAACAATGGAAATAGTAAAACCATATCAGCTCTGAGTGTGTTTAAGACAAGGAACAGAATCACAGTTAAGAAGTATTATCACTTACATAAATTAGAAGGGCTGCAATCTGACTGAAGAAATCACAAAACTAACCAGCCATATGAGTTTTAACCAATTAAATGTGCATATAAGTAATATTTTTTCTTGAAGAAAGGACGGTTTTTTTTTATTTTTTTGATGAGGTTCAATATGCTGTCATTCTTTATGTGAGAGAAAGGGGAATGCACCTTTTAAGATGGTACCTGCTCTCAGCAATTTTTATAAATACTGTACCACTTTGCATTGGAATATCTGCTGCTTAATTAAATTGCAGGCATTTAAAGTTAAGGCATTTTAATCATTTCTTTAAAAAATGATTAAGATAACCAATCAATTAACTATTGTTCTACTTGCTTTGAACATATGTGCTCAGACAGATGAGTTCTGACTGCCACTTGTAGCTGTCACAAAACTGGATGGAAACCTAGTCAAGCATGCTCATTTGCTTTTACTAAAAAGTGGGAAGCTGAATTTTATACAGTACAAAGAACAGAGGTCACAGGTTGCTTTCATTAATGAATACAATCCAACAGGAAAAAGGTTGCCTATAGCCTCCTATAATTCAGAGACTACAGGTAAGAAGAATATTCTCTGGAATCAAAAACAAAGTGGGTGCTTTGGCACATTAAAAGCTAATGTATTTATTATTATGTTAGCTACCACGGGCCAGAGTTTAATTCATCAAATATACGAATACTGCAAAAGGTTGTTTTATAAATGTTGGCAGCTTTATTGGACTGTTTCCTGTACGAAATCTTAACCTCCAAATTACAAAGAAGGTTGGAGGCTTTTAATCCTTCCCCCAAAACATTAAAATATTCTTCATGCAATCCTCACAAAATATGAGGCTTCACAAAATGCCTGAAAGATCTGAGAATGAAAGTTTCCCCCACAACCATGGGAAGTCAATAGAGGACAGGATAATAAGTAGGTCACAAGCTTATGAAGCAGAAATACTTACAATTTAGCAAGCATCATTCATAGGTAAGGGACTAATTGCTCATTACTGCTTATTTCAAGTGGAAATAAATGGACTCCAATGGAAACCTTTTGTCCTCTGTTGATAAGCTTGTATAATCCACAAGCTTTAAAATTAATGAGATAAAGACGGTGCATACCAAAGGGCCTTATTTGTTGTGGTTAGAATGGGAGAAACTGCTATTGTGGCTTCTGTTCACAGTTTAATCTTTGAAGGGTTCTTTTTAACAAGGGTGTGTATATTCACACCTCTCAGGTAATTGCAATCTTATCTACCAGATTCTACCCCCTAAACACACACACACACACACACACACACACACACACACGAGACAAATTAACAGCTAAACATGAAGGCAAATACCCCGACCAGATGGCAGGAAGGGAGTTTTCATCTGTGTCACAACTCACAATAGCAGTTTTCTGCTATGAGTTCATTTTCCAAATCCTAGAAAATGAGAAAACCATCATGTCAGAGAGATCTTGTTTAGTAATCTTGGATATACAGTATTGCTCTCTTGCTACGAAAAAAAAAAAAGGAATGGACCTTCATACAAGGTACCTAATCAGTCAGCCATTACAGCAGAGTATTAACAAATTATTTAAGGTAAAGAAGAAGTGAGGGAAAATTGAGTTCTGTGGCACTGTTAAATGATTTGCTTTAGCATTTCACAGATTCCTCTTTGAGGACTTTTCACTGTTTAAAGTCAATGAAATACATCCCCCCCCCATCAGTGCTGAAATATTCAGAGCCAATGTGGCATAGTGGTTTGAGTGCTGGACTACAACCCTGGAGATCAGGGTTCGATTCCTCACTCAGCCATGGAAATCCACTGGGTAATCTTGAGCACATCACACACTCTCAGCCCTAGCGACCTGAGTATAGGGTCACCTCAGGGTCACTGTAAGTTAGAAATGACTTGAAAGCACACAATAACAGAAACAGCAGAGAAATTTAAGAGGGGGCTTTGAAGATCAATGATCATATAACTAGCTATGCTAGGAAATACAGTCAGCCATCCACATTTGCTAGGGTTAGGGGTGCAGGACTTCCTTAAAAGTGGAAAAATTGCAAATATCAAAATGTGTGCATGTGTCTGTGGGAAGGGGTCTGAGGCACGGTGGGGAGAACAGGCACCCAGCGTCCAAAACCAGGTCAGGGAAAGGAGAAAGAAAGAGGGTGGGTTGGCATGGTGGTCCTATACTTCCTCTCTCTTGCCCATCTCCTTCTTTGGCTATGTGGGGACAGTTTGTGGTGCTAAGAAATCAGCCTGTAAGCCATCCTTAGCTGGCCAGGCAGTGGCTGGTGGAGGAGGAGGAGGACCAGAGGCAGGTTTTTGAAGGGTTGCACGGCCTGATCAGAGCTGTCAAGAGGGAAAAGAAGCACCTGAGGTGGCAAGGGGGGGGGGCAGGGATTAGAGAAGCTCACAAATAATCAAACTCGTGGAAGCCAAACCCGCAAATCTGAAGGACCAACTGTACTTCAGTTAAATACTCTCTTGGGATATTTAAATGAAATGGCTAAAGAAAAGAATCAGCATCATTATGCAGCTCACTGACAGTAAAGATTACAGTATGGGAGGTGTCCACTTGTTAACAATGCTTACATAAAAATCTGTCAGCCACTTAACTGGGAAAAAGAAACTAACCAAGACAATTCATTTATAGAATCACTTCTGTACGTTAATAATTTTCAAAACATGTGGACTAAGGTTATCACTTATCAGAATAGCAGTTATGGGACTTGATATGGGAATTACTTTCTATCCGTTTGTATTTTTGTTGGGAGAATGTTATTTTGGAACACACACACACACACACACACACACCCTCTACAGCTATAAGAAAATAAAATTGGAGTGACCTATCTGAACGCTGGAGAGAACAGTGTATAAATTAGTAACGTTTTACTAGTGCTTCACTTTCAGGAAATCAAGAAAGTAAGCTACGTAAAATATCTAAATAACAGTAAACCAAACAAAGTAGCTCCACATTTTGCTTAGTAATGATATCTGTCATAGTCCCACCAATTTTACACCAGTATTTTTTGAAGCGGTTCTTCATTCCTGTATTCAGTATTATTGACCACGACCGGATACCACGATCAAGGGTTTCAGACAGAAGTCTTTCCCAGCCTCACATGGAGATGACAAGGCCTGAACCTGGGAATTGTTGTATTTAAAACACCTCTGCTCCACTATTGAGATATGGAGTTTCTTATGATTAGTGGTGGCCATTTGCAGATTAAGGGCTAATAATGTTTGTCTTTTGTTGGTTACAGCCACATTTCTCTTGGCTATAGTTAAACCTCTTTCAGCAGACTTCTATACTTGTCAAAATGAAGCTTTTGTTATAAATTGCACATAAGGTAAATTTCTCTCTGTGGGAGCACTGGAAGGTCCTCATTTAAAGTTACAGATCTGCAACACACGCTTTTCCCCTCCACATTATTTAACGGGACAAGTAAAGAAATGGATCTTTTCAATTTGCACTTTGAAATAGTCCAAGCAGTATACTGTATTCAGAGTCTGGAAAAGATAACTTCTTTCGGACTTAACTACCAGAATCCCCAGTGGGCATGGGCAGTGGCTGGGAGAATTCTGGGAGCAGTAGCCTAGAAAAGGAATTACAAATAAGCATATTTTACAGCTGGCCTACCAACAGGGCCCCCCAAAGTGTCACTAGCACTTGCCATGCTGTGAGACCATGGGTTCATAGTAATATTCTTCCACGAGCACCTGGGTTCATACAAATCTAGATTTAGTTTGAGTTTAGATCACGGGTGCTACACACAACCACACATGGTTTATAAGAAGAATAAGCAGCACATCTGCCATTGATAAACTAACAAGATGGGAAGTTCTGGGTCTTCAGGAAGCCTTGCTAAGTCACTTTATTCAACCAGTTTATATTAGTGGGATCATGGTTGGAAATGGGAACTGTAGTGATACATGAGGATTGGAAATAGCTATCAAACAACATGTAGACGATGTGCTCACTTCCAAACTTCCCACATTCTACCTGGTGAATAAGTCTCACACTAGTTTGGTAGCTCCGGCTTTTCATGTCCAAATAAATTTGGAATACTGATCTCTTAGCCTGAATTGATCCCAAAGAGACTTATCACTGGAGGTGCAGATGGGCTAAATGGGAAGATCACAGAAAGTTCACCCTTCAAAAGTGGCATCTCAATGGCAAGTTGTCTTTGCAAAGCTGCAATGCTAAGTCATTTTAACTTACTGGTGAAAGAATCAAAGGGAGATGATTTACTTAAAACAGGAATGTATCATGAAGCAAAGATTATGGCTGAATCTTACCAAGGAGCAAAACATTTGCTAAAAGCCTATCTGGAGCAGCATGGTTGTGGATTCTGGATTGTGAAATCTGTATGTATTGAACATGTAAAGATTGATACACCAGCTGGTCACTTATTGAAAATAGGTTCTTTCTCTGAATGGATTTTAATTGGTTAATAATTGTAGATCAGTGCTGTTCAAAAGAGCCAGCTATTTAGCTGGAAAAACTGTGCTTAAACATTAGCTTAAAAAAAAACTTTACTTATTGGAAAAAAAAAAGAAGCAAAGATGACTAAACTGAGTCTATCGTATTTTTGACATATCATAAGACAATGTAACACATTGGAAAAGACGATAATGCTCGGTAAAGTGGAAAGCAGTAAGAAAAGAGGGAGACCAGACTCCAGGTGGATCAATTCAGTCAAGGAAGCCACAGCTCTGAGTTTGCAAGACCTAAACAGGGCAATTAAGGACTGGGGATCTTAGACGTCTTTCATTCACAGGGTCACCATAAGTCAAAGTCAACTTGACAGCAAATTACAACCTGGCCAGCAAACCTAATGCTGAGCTGCATTCAACAACATCAGAATGGCCTTAACATTCCCCACCCTGATTTAAGGGATTCTTATTTATGCTAATGTATCCCTCCATAGAGGCTGCAAAGCATTTAGAATGATACACAGATAAGACACACTCATTCCGATACCATCTCTTCCCAGTTCCATTTAAGACTTTTGAACAATGTTGTCACAATGTACCTGACAAGAGCGGCTATTCTTATTGCAATAGCACATATTACTTCAGCATATGTTATTTAAGTTTAAGTTGTAATCCTATGTGTGTTTACCTTAGAATAAGCTTCACCATACACAGTGGGAACCTGCTGCTGTCCCAGCAGGTAAGCAATCAGAATGGAACACTGTGGTTGCTCAAATTTGACCCCATGGTTCCCAAATGCAATGGAAGAAAACACGCACACATGCGCGCGCGCACACACACACTGCTGTAACATTTGCATGCAGGATCTGAAGAACAGCTCCAGCATCCCACTCTAATTGCTCTTCTACTGACACAGGCATTCATACGAACTGGACCTTAGCCTATCTGGAGCAGCATGGTTGTGGATTCTGGATTGTGAAATCTGTATGTATTGAACATGTAAAGTACAGTTGGCAGTCAGTACGGTCAGTACAGTTGGCCCTTCATATCCACAGATTCAATCTCCATGGATTCAACCAATCACAGCTTGAAAATATTTGAAAAAAATCTGAAAAGCAAACTTCGATTCTGCCATTTTATAAGGGGTGCCACTTTGCTATACCACCGTACATAACGGGACTTGAGCATCCACGAATTTTAGTATCCATGAGGGATCCTGGAACCAAACCCTACCAGATACCAAGGGCCCGCTGTACTGGTTAGCTTTGCAAAGTCAAGACTATCCCAGCACCTCAGATGTCAACACCTGAGACCTAGGGATGGTGCCTTCTGATGTCAAACAGAGTGGGTCCTCACGATGGTACAAGGATAATGTTACAAAGGGCAGCCCCTGGTGATGTCATTAAGCATGACAAACTATGCATTAACCACAGTTGAATGGCATACCATTCCAACTTTTTAAAAATCCACCAAATCTAATGAATGAGTGGAAAATACTATACGTATATTGTTCAAGGTAGAACTTTTCCTCTTAGATTCCGCCCCACTTGCCCATAAGACTAGAGATGAGAAGCCATCTCTTGCGCTTAAGCCTGGTCCTGATATTTCGAAGCCTTTCTACTGGGGCTGTGGTTGCACCATAAAAAACCACAATGAGGGGAAATCCCTCTTTCAGCTGCTAAGAAGGCAACTTACTGGCACTTATCTCACCTGCTAAATCAAGCCCCACTAATGAGCAACCAGTTTTGCCAGCAAACAATTTTGAGCTAGAAATGGAACAAGGGAAAGCCAAGGCCCACCTCACAGTCAACTGCTGGCTATCAACGACAAATGTTACAACAACTTTCCCCAGCCTTTATTCCTTCCCTCTCTTGAAGTCTGGCCAGCAAAAGGAATGGGGAAGTTAATTTCTCCCGGCAAGGTCGCCATGTTTCTTATACAGCTGCCTGCAATGTTCGCTTCTGAAATTAAAAAAAAGAGAGGGACCTGCACGGGTAACTAGACAGAAAAGAATTTAGGCTGGGGGTTGCCAGCTAGTAATCCCTTCGGTATGACCTCACCAACAGAGCTTCCTTAATTTGATGCCAATGTCTCAACATTACAGGCGTGTACTGGAATTTTAAGTGGGGCAGCATTAGAGGAAAAAAATATCCCAAATAGCAAAAGGAATGGTGTATCAAATCTATGTCTGAAACTGGTATGAAAGAACAGACTCTGACATTTTGTCTAAAGCAGGAGCGAAGACTGTGTGCCTTCCTTCTCCTGCTGAAGCAGCCTTCCCAGCATTTGTCACCATTGAATTTGCCACCTAACAATTTCTGGAGAGTCACATTTGGCTCATCTCTGGTCTAAACACACCTATGGGGAACTCCATAAAAGGGTCTCACTTGCGGCCAAAAACCGAATCTCTTGCACAGTACAGAACACGGCTGGGGTCCTTTCATACTACAGTCATCCCAACACATTCGCCAGGGTTAGCTGGCACAGGAGCCCCGTGAAAGTGAAAAAAAACGTGAACAAGTCTACCTCCCCCCATATTTAACACGCAAAAAAGTACGATTACCATATTCAACCCACCATGGATTCCTTTGAGGCACCAGGGTTCCTTCATGAGGCAGAAGTGGGGGGCTGGTGGGGCCTACTGCCACCTCCACTGCTGCCCCACACCATTTTTGAAAGGGACTTACAGGCTTTGTTCTCAGTTTCTCAGGCTCACCAGGTTTGCAGTCCCTATTAAAAATCACATTACAGAGGCAGCAGAGGTGACAGCAAATAATCCCTGAATAATCAAATCTGCAAAAGTGAAACCTGCAAATGCAGAGGGCTGACTGTAATTCTCCTCAGATGAGGCAATTTTTTATTCCTTAACTGAATACAGAGCTTTTTCTTGTCCTAGTATATTCTGAATTTCAAATTAATATGTGCCCTTTTTACCGGAGTTTATTTTGTTTTTTGGTAGCACCTTATGAGCTGGACTGTGGATTTTCCAAACTTTCACAGCACATTCCCTGCCCCTGCTTCCTCTTCTTCTCTTGTCCAGTACATCTCCAGGGAAATTAGTCAACTTCCTGGAAAGCCTTTTTTCCTCAACTTTTTTCTAAAAACTTTAGCACTATTGCTATAAGCTGCTGCTGTAGTACTGCTGTTTCTCCCCTGGGACAAAACAACCCCTTCCCCAACATACACTCACTCTCTGCATGAAATAAGCATTAGAAGATATCCATGAGGGAGATCTCACACCAAAGAGAAACATAGCAATATCACCCTATTAGCTTACAGCAGCAGAGTTCTAGAGAGATTTTAAAAAGCACAAATGGTACGGACGCCTTGGGGAAAAGGGAGACCATATAAGCACTGTAACACTTCTGTAGGTAAAATGGGGCTGGGTGTAAGGGTACTGGACTGGACACACCCACATCTAATGTCACAAGCAACTCACCCTCAAATAAACCAAAATGGGCCATTTTTTTAACTGAGTTTTTTAAAAGTCTGCAGATAATTTAGACAAGGAAGTAACAATAAATGACCCTAAATGGTGCAACCTCATGTAGCACGAACTGCTAGTCTGCATGAGCCCCTAATGAATGGTCACTGCGGAAGCACCAACTACCCCCTGTCCTGTGGTGCACACTTTGCTCAAGAGGAATACCAAAGAAGGATTTTTAAACCTATACAGTTACTACTGAGCTGCAGAACGTTGCACCTCATAAACTTAATGCACCCCTTGCCAAATCTGAGCACAATGAATCAAAACACAATTAAAGCGCCAATCCTATATACACGTACCCTTGCTACTTTTAGCAAGGATATGAATTCGCAGCTCTTCACACTGGTCTTTTAAAACTGATGATTGTATATGATTATATAAGAATACAAATGCAACTGTACGACTTCATAGGATAAACAGTGAAAGGTAGGAGAAGTAGGAGAACATTTATGTATAGAATAACAAATAAAAGGAGGAACAATAGCAATGACAACAGGGGAAACTGAATTAAGAAGAGATGGAGAGGAAGCATATGTAACAGATACATGAAGATTAATATTGGTTATCAAGTTGTGTGAGCTCAAACTAGAAGAAGTAATTATATATAAATAACATGATTTTTTCCTTTTTTGTATGTATATATTATAATATATACATATTAAGATAATTATTGATAATACTGGAAAACAGTACCCTTTTTTGTATCTTTTCTGTAAAATTTATGATGTCTTATTTACACTAATTGTTTAAAGTTTAAAATATATATATATGTAATTTACGAACAATGATGATGCATATTATTTGTATAACAATTGAACATAATTTGGTATCAATAAAAAAATAATGAAAAAAAACGGATGATTGTGATTTTTTTTTTATTTGCATTGTTTATTGTCATTCTAATTGCTCTAAGTTTAATCTGTTGTAATGATTTAGTGCAAAATGCAGCAGCTAGACCAGTATCAGGTGTGCATTTTAGAGAACATATAACACTGGTCATGGAAGAGCTGTGCTGGCTTCTAATTTGTTTCTGAGCAAAATTCAAGGTGCTGGTGTTTTCTTACAAAGCCCTGACAGCTGAAAGACTGCTTCCTCCCATGGCAGTCTGCTGGAAATCTGAGATCTTTAGAAGAGGCTTTGCTGAGTGTCCCAACACCTCATAAAAGTTAGGCTGGTGATACAGGTAAGAGGGCTTTCTCTGTAGCAGTGCCTTGCCTGTGGAACTCCCTACACAAGGAAGCTAGGCTACCCCGATCTGTTTTAAGCACAACCAAACCAGTGCTGTTCCGCACGGCATCCCGTGTTTAAAACGGCTGTTTCAACTGTTTTAAACCTGAATTCTAGGATTGCTTTTAGATTGCTTTTGGGAGTTTTTAAGGAGTATTTTAACACGTTTTAAAAATGTTTTATCTTACACTGTTTTAATTGATTTTGATTTGTTCGTGCTCCTGGAGCACTCGTGGGCTGGGAGGCAATACAGAATTACTTTAAACAAATAAACAATATTCACTACCCTGAACACTCCTTTTCTAATGGAAAGGCAGGATAATAAATAAATAAAAGCAGGATTGAAACAGGCCAGCTTACTTCTTCGTAAACATAACTTACGCTTCAGTGTAAACCATTTCCACCCACTAGAAGCAACTACTGTTGTAGCTGTGTGCCTTCAAGTCGTTTCCTACTGACCGTGACCCTAAGGCGACCCTATCACGGGAACAACTATACAGCCACAGAAAAAATAAAATCACCAAGAATTGGGGGCAGGATCCATGAAACTGGTCGCAGACGAAACGGGGGTTGCTGGCGGAAGAAGAGAACTGCCCTTACCAGGCAGAGGACACAACCTGAACTTTCGAAGAAGCCCCAAAGGGGGGCGGTCACAATGAAATAAGGGCAGTTTTAAACTACATGTGTAATAACGGTAACTCAGGCTACTTCCGCGCTGGACTGTTATAGTGCTACGGTTCCACTTTCAACCTCCTATGGAATCCTGGGCTTTGCAGTTTAGGGAGGGGCCTCACAGGCCATAGGATGTTGGAAACGGAATCATAGCGCTGTAACAGTCCAGTGCGGAAATGGCCTCAGAAAGCCGACCCACCACCACAGACACACGGGCAGCCTCGCAACACACCGGGAAACAAGGGACGCCACGCACGTGGGGAAGGCGGCAGCGACGGCAACGAGAACGAGGCGAAGGAAGCGTGGAACCAGAAACCGGGAAGTCCGCCGGGCAGCAAGGACTCTCGCCTACTCACCTAATTACGGTGCGAGGGGAGAGACGGAGGGAAAGACAACGTGACGGAGAGCGGAAACAGAAACCCAGATAAGAAGAGGATGAGCACGCGAAACTGGAACTACGCAGAACCCAGAGACTTACGCGGGGAGGGCGCGCGGCGGACCGCGGTGACGCCCGGCGCCCTTTCGTTGGCCGCCGCGGGTGTAAGGGGGGGTGTGTCGTTAGTCGCGAGCCCAGGCCGTCCTCGTCCGACCCCCGCCCGCCGCCGCCGGCAGGGCGCTCGCACGTGCTTCCGAGCCTGCTCCGCCGGTCACAACTCAGCCGGCGAGGGCCGGGGCGGCAGCGTGCGGAGGGCGCGGGTGGAGCGGAAACCCCGAGCGGCCGGAGCGGGGAGCGGGTCCAGCCAACGCGGCCGCGATCAGCTGTCAGGCGAGGAAGCAGAGCGGGGTGGCGGAAAGGCGGGTTCCGCGAGAGCCCCGCCGCGCCACGCGGTCCGCGCCGCCTCTCAGCCGGGCCGTCGGAGGGTCCCGCTCCCGGCTCCGCCCGCGCTCCCTCGCCGTCCCGGCGCGGCAACTCCAGAGGAAGCGTCCGGCGACGGCAGAGGAGGAAGCCCGCGCCCTCTTTCTCTCTACCTGGGCGAGCGGCAAGGGGCGGAGAGTCGGGCCCCGGAGGCGGGGCGTCGGCGTCGCTGAGTCCGGGAAGGCAGGTCGCCGCAAAGAGGCTCCGGCGGCTTCCGTGGGCGAGGGCGCGAGCGAGAGCGCGGCCGGCTTCCTCTTCTCGACGGCGCCCGCGCTCCGTCATCGGGAGCGGCTCCCAGTCAGTCGCCTGCAAGAGGTCGCAGCCTCTCCGCAGCCAGGCCGCCGGCGGGGAAGGAGGGCGTCCCGGGGAGGGCGGCGGGGCGACTTTCGGGCGGGCGAGCCTGCGGGGCGGGCGGGCGGGCGCCCTGGGAGGCGTCGGGGCGCGCCAAGGTCTCCCCGGGGTGCGATCACGCGGTCCCAACCCCGTGCTGGGGATGGCCCCCTGGCTTGGGATGGTGGGGTGCGTCTGGAAGGCAACCCTTTTGTTCCGGAAGGCTGACCTGTGGCGAGCGACTGGCGATTACGACAGGGCGGCCCTCTAGACGCTGCGGAGCTGCCGCTCTCGGAACGAAGCCCGGGCCGGCAGGCAGCCCTGCTCGCCCACCTCTGCCTGCCGGGGGGCTGCGTGCTGCCGAGTGGATTTGATTAGGGCTGGCGTGGTTAAAAATCCCGCAGTGAAATCCGAGGCAGCTAATTCTGACCTCCTCTTCTGTTCTGGCGCTGGGGTTGCAAAAAAGCTAGCCATGAATTATTGATATTCAGGGCCAAACCAGGCAATTAGCTACTGTGTGAACTGGCTTCGATTTTTTTTTCAAGTGAGAAGTTTGGTTCCTGGTGTTTGTTTATTCATTAGTTACATTATATTCCGTCTTTTCTCCAAGAAGCTTAAGGTGGTGGATAAAGCCATTCTCTCATACATGCACTCTTTATCCTCGCAGCAACCTTTTGAGGTAGGCCAGGCTGAGAGGAAGAGAAAAATTGGACCGGGGCCACAGGCAGCCGGTGAGGCCATTTCCGCACTAGACAGTTATAGTGCTATTATTCCACTTTCAACATCCTATGGAATCCTGGGATTTGCCGTTTAGGGAGGGGCCTTTGATGTGGTCCTGCAGGTGGCACTTAACCCAGCCAGCCCCTGACCTACAGCTTAAAAGTACTGTACAGACCTTAAAAAATAAGACAGTTCCTGCCCTCAAGTTCATAACCTAATAGAATAAGACATGAGGGGAAAAAGAAAGGAAGAGGGAGGGGGAAATCACTGCAACTGGTGCTCCTTCACTGGCCAGAAAGGGCCGGAGTTGACTTCGGGTATATTTGTATTGCATCTACATAAGACTGAATGCATGCTGTATGGTGTACTTGTGCCTAAAAGGGACACAGCAGGAATACAGTGGTGTAACTTTGCTCATGTTCAGGCATGTTTTTTGCAAACAAATACTGGATTCACTTTGAGTAATGTGGCATCATTTGATTATATTCAGGGCTTTGTTTCCTACAGCACAAATCCGTGGTCTTTAAGCTTCCCCAGCTTTCATTATTAGTTAACTGGCCTCACTCCTTACCGAACACTTATTTTTGTAACCACCTTGTTGAGGAAGAGGTGTGTCATTGAGAAAGGCTTCTGGGCAGAGATTCCACATGCATGCTTGGCTTGTACAAAAATAGAAAAAGCCCTGCTATGCACACACATTTTAATCAAGGTATATAATTTTATACCTTTCATTTGCAAAACTAAGATTTAAAAGGTAAACTAAAATTAGAGAGATTGCATTTATAATACATGGTTATTATCTTCATTTACCATGTAGTCACATGATTTTCCCCGTGTTTCCTCAAGTACACTTTCCTTTAAATGTATCAAAGGTTCAGTCAGCATATGTGGATTGTAGTTGTCACACATCCTGTGTTGTGGAAAGAATGCATGGAAATTTCTAGATGCCTTGTTAGTCTCTTCTGAAGCCATTCTTTCAATGGTTGCTGAAAACCTGGGTATTTTACACTGTCAACCGATCATATGAACCCAAAGTGAAACTCTCATACTCACTGGTCCAAGATATTTTTTTCCATTTGCAACCAGAAAAATTCATTTCCAAAATAGTATGACTTCAGTTTTACCCACTTCTGCCCCCACATCTTATGGTTAGTTCCACTTTGTTGATGATGCATAAACTGTCATCCTGGACAGGGCTGTAATGGTAAATTTAGAATAGATCTACACTGCACCATTTTAGTAGTTTTCTACCATTTTAACCACCAGGAGTCTCCATTCTATGGAATCCTGGGATTTATAGTTTGGACAGGTCCTTAGAATTCTCAGATAGAGAGCTCCACTATTGTACTTCAGGGGAGTGGTCTAGAGCTGGCTAGCATAGTGCTTCTCAAGCTATCTAATGTGGCAGATTGGCTTTTGTTTTTCTCCAGTGTATGCTAGGCACTGCTACAATGTTTGTGCCATATTATTATCATATTCATATTCACAGTTTCCTGGGAACTGGCTATGGACTGGCAGACATTGACCAACACCAATCCATAGAGCTCCAATTTGGGAATCACTATGCTAGCATATCTCACCAATCTGAAATCCAAGGATCCTGTACAGTGGAGCTATGAGAGTTAAAACAGTGTAAAATTGCTATAAGCATGTAATGTTAATAGACTTTTTAGGCCTGAATATATTTGTTAGTCCCAACAGGAGTAAATACATTTTGTTACTGAATCAACACATAGGCCATTTCTGCACTAGACTGTTATAGTGCTATTATTCCACTTTCAACCTCCTGTGGAATTTTGGGATTTGTAGTTTACTGAAGCTACAGAGCTCGCTGGCTGAGAATTCTCCCTAAACTGCAAACTCCAGGATTCCATAGGATATTGAAAGTGGAATAATAGTGCTATAACTGTGTAGTGTGGAAATGGCCATAGGTAAATCAGAGTGCTTCAGTGAGTCTGCTCTGATTGGAACCAACAATAAGAATCAGCCCTCTGTGTCTATAGTCACATCTTCCAAGTCCAAAAATGCAAACACTTGTAGATCAACAACAGATGTTGCCTATAGCCACATCTCTTCCTCAAGGTATGTATATATACATATTATACATGTGGGTAAACTGTTCATTCAAGACCAAGCCACTTCCAGATACTCTGCACTAATGTAAGGATAGCTGACAAACAATACATCATTGCTTGAAAAATCTAGTTGCCTCTGCAGCTGTTATGGTGAATTCAGCTTAGTTTAGAGGGAACAAGAAAGCTTGAGGGGGTAATGTTGGGCAGCAAATGATGGCCAAGATCCTACATTGCCTAGTGTAGCGTAAGAGTTCCACAGGTAGAACTCCCCTATGGCCTCCCATTCACCTCATGGCTTTGCTGTGATAGCTCCCTTGAAGAGCTATTCCATGTCTGGTGGGCAGCTCACAGGATCAGAGAACCCACTGGCTGTGCTCCACAGCAATGTGCAGACAATTGCATTTTCTGGTGAGATCCACTGGAATCAGTTTCAAAATCATAAGTTGACAAAGGTGACAAATCTGACATAATTTCTCAAATGTATAATACAAATTCAGAGCCCACCACAGTGCCCCAGGTTATCTGTGATTTAGCGCCCTTGTGGTGACATTTTGAATAGCCAAGACTAAATTGTGGTTTGATTAATAATGTTGAATGTGATTTTTTCTTTGCAAGATCGGTACCGCAGAAGTTGAGAAATAATCCATAGCTATCATTGTTTCTTATCTGAAATCACCATTGTATAACATATAATATATAACATTTTATTAATATGGGATATAATTTTGTTATTGTGTGCCTTCAAGTTGCTTCTGACTTATGGCAACACTAAGCCAAACCTGTCATGGGGTTTCCTTTTTAAGATTTGTTCAGAGAAGTCAGATTTGTTCGGAGTAGTCCATCGCTCAAATCCCTACACCACTCTAGATCTCATGACGTATATAGTATAGTGTAGCACTCTACTGTATCATAAAGAATCTTTACTGTCTTCAGGGAAGATCTACTGTCTTGAATCTTTATTGTTTCAGGGAAGGAAGCAGTAGGAAACATTAATGTTTTGTTGGACATTATCAGTCAGTGTCAATCAAAACCTGTGAAAAATCAGTGAAACCCACAAAGTGTCAGTGGCACACAAACTATAAAACAGTGGAGGAAATTTCTATGAGAAATCAATAATGGAATCAATTGTATCGCAGTCATAAATAATAAGGAGCAGGAAATGGATGACAGAGTGTAGCTGGAAGAGAAGATATTCACTCTTCTTGATAGGGTGCTCACATGGGTTACATTCAACATAAGTGCAATCTATTTGTATGCAGATTGTTGATTTCTACACAGGTATAAGTTGTTCACACCCACCACTCAACATGCCTATAGTGTACCAAGATTACTTATTTGTACATTTAAACACTTACTAACTGATTATAAAAAATATTTATATACATGCAGAGGTTTATGGGTTTATATATTGTTGTCCAAGTATTCAAACAGAAGGGAAAAAAAATCAGAAAATGTTTTTTCCCTATACAGAATTCCTAGCACATTCAGTGGAACTTGTATGAAACTGCTGTCTCTGGAAAAATTACTTGTTCTACCTGAGTCTTTCTAAATATGAATGGTTCAGTTGTGTAGAATGGTTTTGTTTAAAAGAATCTACCAAAAACACTCATATGAAATTTTGAAAATGGAATAAAAACACTAATAAAATTCTAAACTGTTTGTTGAGACTTGTTTATTTATTGAGAACATGAGAGAATGGGAGAAACGAAAGGAACAATTCAAATAACTGTATAATTTAAGTCTTAAAATGCAACCAAAAAAGCAGTTAGGTCACAAGGGAGACCAATAACTTTATGTTTTTAGGTTCTCAGGCTTGTCTGCTGCAAACTAGCCTTGTGATGGAAGGCAGCTCTAAGCCTTATTCTGGCATTCTCTGACCTCCAAGATCCCGCTGAATTAAGACTGTGTTGGTAGCTGTTACCTGCAGTTCTGTCCTCCACAGTCTTCTTCAACTGATTATTTTTATTTGTATGCTCTCCCAGGGCTCTCAGTCTCTTTCACCTCTCAGATCTTCTTTTCTTCCCCAAATTGCTGCACACATACCTAAAATATTCTTTCCTATGGCATCTCTTTAGGGATAAAACTGTTGTACCCCATGCAGCCTGTAGGGGGGCACATTCTGTGTGCGTGCGTGTGAAAGAGAGAGAGAGAGTGTGTGAGTGAAAGAGAGTGAGGGGGATTTCAAGTGGCATTTCAACTTACAGTGACCCCATGAATTTCATAGGGTTTTCTTTGCCAAGGAATACTCAGAGGAGTTTTTACCCATTCTTTCCTCTGAAATATAGCCTACAGTACCTGATATCCTTTGGCAGGCCCCCTTCCAAGTATTAACCAGGGCTGACCCTGCTTAGCTTCTGAGAGCAGATGAAATCTGGTACTTAGGCCTCGTGGGTTACACTTTACATGTTTCCATAAAGCAAACGTGTTCATCAGTATACACTAGCATACACATTTGTTCTACCCAGGTACAAATGTCCACTTGATCTGGATTTAAGAGGATTCTTACAGCTAGGTGCAAATCTGGAAAAAGCAAAGGTACGTTCTCACAAATATCTGAATGTGTGGGTGTGAATGTGTGTGCAGTGTAATGTACAAATGACCTTCACTAGAATGCCAACAAATCAGAAATGAGAGAATCGAGGAGATGGTGAAGAAAGCCAAAGCAGAAGATGCAAAGACAGGTTTATAGCTGAAATTTAAGAAAACAAAAATAATTACCACAGAGTAGATGATGAAGACATTGAAATAGTTCAAGTTTTTCCATACCTTGGCTCAATCATTAACTGGAATGGAGATGGGAAAAATGAGTTGATACAAGAATAGAATCTCAGTTCAATGGAGCTTATTCCAAGGTGAGAGCAGATGACTTGACTACAACTCCCAAAATTCCCCATCCAGCATAGCCAGTAGAAGTTGTAGTCCATAAAGATAGTTTTCCTGAGCTCTGGATAAGAATATGTTGTATTGCAGGCCTCTCTGTGTGTGTGTGAGATTGTTGCCTTGCCTCCTCCACTAATTCCAAATCAAGCTTTGTATTACAGGTTATAAAAGTAGTTTGTTTAAACTGATTGCAATCTCTGTTAAGCCACAATCTCTGGCCCAGATGACACAACAAGCTGAGATTCAAAGATACTGATTGCAAACACATGTTGAGTATCTCTTATCTTGGACCCAGAAGTGCGTCTGTCTGCTGAGCCTTACGGCTGCCCAGGACTCTCCAGGGACTTTCCACCCCTTGGCATCTGAGCTGCTTTCTAGAGGCAGATGCCCAAGGCTGGATTTTGGGACTTTCTGCATGCAAAGCAGGTGAACCACCACTGAGCCATGAGCACTTGTCTTTTCAGATGAGCCACACCTCCTTCCTTGCTGGAAACGACCTCTTCCAAAATGAAACCGAGACCGAGAAGTGTTCTGTATTTTGGATTTTTTCAGACTTTGATATACAATACAAGTCACTCTGTATAAAATGTTGTAGGGCAGCAGCAGAGGTGGGGGTAAGGCCCAGCCACCATATGCACATTCTTCTGCCTCCTCTGCCTTTGGAGAGGAGAGAGGAGTGGGAGGGAGAATTCAGAGTCAAACTTTGCACAAGCAGCATCTGCAGTGGCTGCCACTACAGCTGCTGCTACTCCACCACTTCCACCCCCTAGGCCAAAGTAAGGTCTAGATCAGGACACCACAGCAGTGGCTGCTGGCAACCATCTCTGGCCTTGGCTCAGAGGAAAGCCCCATGCCTAAAAACCAGCCCTCCTCTCCCCTCCCCTCCTTTCTCCACTGCAGCCCAGATCCCAGTCAGTGCGTTTCCTGCCCAAGTCTTCTGTAGATGGAACCCAGTAATTGCAGCCAACAGCAGCAGCAGGAGTGGTGCTGCCAGCTTTCTGCTTCTGCCTTCCACGTGGCACCTGCAGTACTCCTGCCCATTCATTTGGCTGGAGGGAGATGTGAGGATCTGTGAAATGGCAGGAGGCATGAATTCCTGCTATCTCGCAGATCCTTGTGTCTCTCTCCAGCTGCATCTCTCTCCAGCCTTGCAAATGTAGTACAGATACGTACATGTGTCTCCAAAAGTTTTGGATTTTGGAACATTTCTGCATGCAGAATTCCAGATGAGGGATATTCAACCTGTAATTCCAGTGTGGCCATTTGTAAGGAGAGAGAATGCATGAACTGGAGACTAGTGGTTCTTGTTTGCGCATATGTCTCATTAAGTTACATTTTATTGTGATGCAGGATCATGGCCACTGTGTCGGAGATTATATACTGTAGGACATCAAGCAGTGGCTGCATTTATAAGGCACAAGTAGAATTTTTTTATGTATTGAAGTGGCAACATAAGGGCAACATTATGCCATATTCATTTATTTCTATGTCATAATATAAACCTTTGCATTTATTTCATTTTAATTAAAAGTGCTCACTTAATTGGAAGTGAACCTGAAGGAACTCAAGTAGGATTTACTCCTGGGTGAATAAGATGTGCAGATGGGTTGCACACCAATATATATCCAGGCATGTAGACTTAGCTGAACTGTAGGGCAATGATTCAGTAGCCCACTTTCTACATTTCACATAACATTTAGCAAAATATTTTGTCATATTTATAATTATGTGTAGTATTGTGTAGTCATTATAGTGTTAGATTAGGGCAGCAAATATTTAGGTTCAATATTTTCCTCTAATTTCAAGCTGAGTCAAAAGATGAAATGTAACATTGTAATTTGTCAATCTAGTTTTCTTTCTCTTCTTGACCCAACTGTGGGTCTTTGTCACTCTCTGCTGGGAATATCTGAAATTGCAGTTTCTATGTTTTTAAAATGCAATGGATGGATCTGTTTTATATTTGTACGTCTATAACTGAATACCAAGGTCAAGATTGTCCACAGCATTGTATTTTCAATTTCTATGTAGACTGTGAAAACTAGAAAATAAAGAAAACTGATGGGAAGAGAAACACCATGGCATCAGAAATCAAAAGTCTGGAAAGGGTTGTGAATCACAATGTACAACCTGCAAAGGGCCCAAAAGCCAAAAGACCCTTCCAATCAGATAGCTCCTGACATTATTATTGCTGAAAAGACATTGTGCAGTTATCCCTCTTTAACTGTTTTGTTAACAGTTAACCTATATACTATGTCCTGAGGAGTATAATTCCTTTATATCAAACATAGTGAGCCATAGAGATCTATCGAAAGGACAGGTAGGCAAGCAGAGCTATAGATACAGATCAAAGGGTAGCCCTCTTTTCTGTCAAGCATCTTAGGTGAATCTTGGAAGTGATTCTCACAGACCATTTGAATGGACTTCCAGCACTAATAGCGCCAACAGGAGACAAGAGGTCTCTGAGATCAAATTAACTTTTCACACAGCCTGGAATGTGACACCTTGGAGGCACGCATCCCCGGATGAGATAGCCATCTTGCAGGGAACTACAAGGATGCCTGGCTGTATTTTCTTTGAACTAAAAAGCTTAGATCCATCTTCATGAAAATTCAGCCATCTGGTCCTGAGGACATGTTCAGCCCTACAACTAGAACCCCTTTTTCTCCTCCTTTTTTCGAGTTCTCCCAGACATGACCGGCAGGCAGTCCCTCTGCCAGTGGAAGCTTCCCTCAGCCCCTCCCCTAGGCTGAGTTGGGCTCTCCGCTTGTCTTTTCCCAACTGAAGATTTCTGGAGTGGTACAGTATTATCCAAACCCTCTATGTCTGTCTTTCTTAATTTTCACCTCTTTCTAATTTCTATAGCATCTTCTATGGTTGTGTGAGTGAGTGCAACAAGAGTGGCTGTATGGATTTTGACATCTTTTCCAATAAAACACTGACATTTGAACTGTCAGCCTGATTCTCGGTGATCCGACTCCGTAAGGCTGTGCTCAAGATCCTTAATTACCCTGCCCTCTTTGCATTGCTACAGCAGTGTTCATAGCTAATTTTCCCCACAAGTGATAGTTTTGACAAGCGTTGGGAACCCCCTCACCCCCGTGGGACCCCCAGCAAGCAGGGTAACAGATGGAAGAAGCAGTGAGGAAACATTGGAGTTGCGGTTTACAAATGAAAGACAACATCATTTGGAATCTGGGCCATAGAATCATAGAATCATAGAAATGTAGAGTTGGAAGAGACCACACGGGCCGTCCAGTCCAACCCCCTGCCATGCAGGAACACCCTCAAAGCACTCCCGACAGATGGCCATCCAACCTCTGCTTAAAAACCTCCAAAGAAGGAGACTCTACCACACTCCGAGGCAGCAGATTCCACTGCCGGACAGCCCTGACCGTCAGGAAGTTCTTCCTGAGGTTCAGGTGGAATCTCCTTTCCTGCAGCTTGAATCCATTGCTCCTTATCCTGGTCCCTGGAGCAGCAGAAAACAAGCCCTCTCCTTCCTCTACATGGCACCCCTTCAAATATTTAAACATGGCTATCATGTCCCCTCTTAACCTTCTCTTCTGCAGACTAAACATACCCAGCTCTCTAAGTCTATCCTCATAGGGCATGGCTTCCAGGTCTCTCACCATTTTGGTCGCCCTCCTCTGGACCTGCTCCAGCCTGACCATGTCCTTCTTGAATTGGGGTGCCCAGAACTGGACACAGTATTCAAGATGAGGTCTAACCAAAGCAGAGTAGAGTGGTACCAGTACCTCCCTCAATCGAGACACCGTACTGCTATTGATGCAGCCGAGAATTGCATTGGCTTTCTTGGCTGCTGCATCACACTGCTGACTCATGTTCAGCTTGTGGTCTATTAAAACTCCTAGATCCCTTTCATACGTACTGCTATCCAGCCACGTGTCCCCCATCCTATATTTCTGTATTCCATTTTTTCTACCTAAGTGTAGGACCTTACACTTCTCTCTGTTGAATTTCATTTTGTTTGCTTTGGCCCAGCTCTCCAATCTGTCCAGGTCATTTTGAATTTTGATCCTGTCCTCTGGCGTATTAGCAACCTCTCCCAATTTGGTGTCATCTGCAGATTTGATGAGCATGCCCTCTATTCCTTCATCTAAGTCGTTGATGAAGATATTGAACAGCACTGGGCCCAGGACAGAACCCTGTGGCACCCCGCTAGTCACTTCTCTCCAGGATGAAAAGCAGCCATTCGTGATCACCCTTTGGGTTCAGTCGGTCAACCAATTACAAATCCAACTAACAGTAGCCCTCTCCAGCCCGCATTTTACTAGCTTCTTTGTAAGAATGTCATGTGGAACTTTGTCAAAGGCCTTACTGAAATCGAGAAATGCTACATCCATGGCATTCCCTTCATCTATCAAGCTAGTAACTCTATCATAAAAAGAGATAAGATTAGTCTGGCATGACTTATTTTTGAGAAATCCATGTTGACTTCTCGTGATTACCGCGTTGCTTTCTAAGTGATTAGAAACTGACTGCTTAACGATCTGCTCCAGAATCTTTCTGGGTACTGACGTCAGGCTGACTGGGCGATAATTATTTGGGTCCTCTTTTTTTCCCTTCTTGAAGATGGGGACAACATTTGCCCTCTTCCAGTCTGCTGGAACTTCTCCTGTCCTCCAAGATTTCTCAAAGATTATAGCAAGCAGTTCCGAAATGACCTCTGCCAGTTCTTTTAATATCCTAGGATGCAATTCATCTGGCCCTGGAGACTTGAATTCATCCAGTGTGGCCAGGTATTCCTGTACCACCTCTCTACCTATTATGTGCCTCATTTCCCCTGCTTCCTCCCCTGCTCCCCAACTGCCAGATTGAGTGCTTGTATCCTTCTGGGAAAAAACTGAGGCAAAGAAGGTGTTAAGTAGTTCTGCCTTTTCTCTTTCCCCTGTTTGTAATTCGCCATCTTCTCTGCGCAGCGACCCTATCGTCTCCTTCTTTTTCCTTTTGCTACGGACATATTTAAAAAAGCCCTTTTTATTGTTTTTGATGTCTCTGGCCAGCCTAAGTTCATTCTGTGCTTTAGCCTTTCTGACCTCCTCCCTACATCTCCTAGCTACTTGCTTAAATTCTTCTTTGGTGGTCATCCTTACCTAATCAAACTACGTGAATGAGACAGAGTGAAGATGTGATAAAGGTTTTACCTGGAAGTACTCCAGGTCAAGATCAGGAAAAATCACAACAGCCATGCCAAACATTTTATTTATGTATGGTATTTATTTATTGCCTCTCAACCCACAAGAGTGCCCAAGGCAATGCACAGTGGGTAAAACACTTTAAAAACATTAAATAAAAAACTAAAAACCAATTTAAACATTCTAGTTGCTAAAATACTCTAGGAAGCCATTAAAACTTCTCTTGAAAAGTAGCTACATAATCAGACAATTGGTTTAGAAACAGTCAGGGCAGACACCCCTAATTTTTAGGACCAAAGGCCAAGCAAAGTACATGAATCAGTTTTCACTGCTTGTTGGAAACTGAAAAGGGATGGATCCAGCCTGAGCTTCCTCAGGAAGGAGCTTCAGAGATGGGGTGAAAGAAGCCGGAGGTAGTAAATTCACAATCTTGTCTGCACAACTATAGTACTCGGGGTAACTGGCAGTACTTGGAAAATGCTTTTTTGAGCTGCAGCTTCTAGAATCTGGGAGTAGCAACTTTTTCAGGGTGTGATAACTGCACAGGGAAGAGCCTAAAAGGGGCATTCAGGTGACAAAGACACTCACTTAGGTCCTGGGAGAGGGTATGGACAGAAGATTTGAAGTCTACACTACACTATAAAGAAAAAATTTATAAGATGATGGTTATTTATAGATGGCATTTAACACCTGAGAAACTTTCTAAAATGTATAAAGGTTCTTCTAACAAGTGTTGGAAGTGTAAAGATGCTGAAGAGACCTTCTTTCATATGTGGTGGGCTTGTGATAAAGCCAGAAGATATTGGGTGATGTTACTCTGTATGGTGGAAAAGATATTGAAGATTAAAATTCAGTTGACTCCAGAACTGCTTTTGCTGGGTTTAAGAGAAGATCAATTATATAAACACTGTATCAAAAATCATTCAGTATGTGAGTGAGAATATTGTATGCACAAAAGTAGAAGGAATCCACAATACTGATGCAAGAAGAATGGGCAGGGAAACTGCTAGACATGACTGAAATTGATAAGTTGAGAACTTTGATAAGAGATAAGAGATCATTCACTTATTAAATATAAGGAACAATGGAAGAGGGTTATACTGTTATTTTAGATCAGAAGGTGGAAGATTAGCTCCAAGAGGATTTGATTACCAGTTTAAGTCAGCTGGATGTAGGTGGAACTGTTTTAGTCTAGGATAGTAGGCAGGTGTCTTTGTAGTGTTTTATTTTTAAAATATTGTTAAGTATGAGTATGATAATGTTACTTTAAGAACCAACAGGGAAGAACCAATAGGGAGTATAAGTAAAATTTAGATATAATCCAGATGCAGTGGGGTGGGAAGTCAAATGTATGTGAATGTAATGGTTTTTCCTTTTCCTTCCTTTCCCCTCCCCCTTTCTTTTCTATTTTCCTTTCCCCACTTACTCTCCTTCTTTTTCCCCCCTTCTTTTTTCTTATTAGGGTTTTTTAAAGACATGTAGTTTGTAGATTTTAATGCATTTTAAAACTTGTCTTTTTGTTTTGTTCCTTTTTTATGTCTTTTTGATGTATTAATACAAATAATTTTATAAAATTCCAGACTCCTACTGAGCCAAAGCTCAGTACTAAGCTAACTCACCAAAAGTTGTGCAGACTTCTGAGCTTTACAGAACCCCCCATCAGGCAAGACAGCAAGTGAAGCAACAGGAGTGAATGGGAGAAAAAAAGGCCAGTTGATGTCCATGTCCTGGAGACTGTGTTTAGTTATAGCCCAGTGATACTGGTAGATAGTCAAATAAACCACAATGGAACAAAACACTAATTTGAGCGAATCTCCCCATCTGCAGGTGCTCCCCACACTTGAGGTCTTCTTTCATCTTGGATCAAATTTCATATTTATTCAAATAAGTTAAATTACATGATACGCACCCAATTTTTTTTCTTCTTTCAGTTAAAGGTAGCAGGATATTGTTTAAACAATCTTTTTGTGGCCAGCACTTAAGGCAAACATTAACTCCAGCCCTATAAAAATACAGGGGTACTTTACAGAATAGTTATTCACACAGACAGCTATTAAGTATGTTGCATTTTTAATGTGTCCCATAAGAAAAATGAAAAATGATGGTATTTTAATTTAGTAGAATATCTTGGAGCCACTCTTCATCTTTACCATATACCTGGGCCATGTACAACAGCATGACTAAAAAGTCATACAACATGTTATTTTTAAAATTTCCTCTAAGGCTCAGAGTAAGATGTTCATCAGCAGGGGAAGAGCATATTCTTGCTGCAGGTAGAGGGTCACACAGTTTAGATTGCCGTCACAAATCAAAACAGCCTCCACACAGAAAACTGTACTCTGGTCCATGCATGTGAAAACTCTGGTCTTCCAGATACTGCGGAATTCAACTCTCAGAAGATCTCAGCCAGCACAGTTAATGGTAAGGATAAGGGAAGTATAGCCCAAAATATCTGATGAAGTTCCTTTGGAGTCAGCCATTTGGAATACAAGTGCAACTTGATGGGGGGTTGCTAGGCAACAGGAATAGTAAGAGTGAAACCTAACACAGTGGTGTGCATGGGAGGGGCTTATGGACAAGAGGAATTATACGTAAGGCAGAGATTCTGTTTGAAAGAGAACTTTCAGTGAGATCTTGGCCAGAAGGGGTGGCTCAGTTGTGTTTAAGCAACTGTAGAAAAGATACAGAGAGCTGCTGTCTAAGGCTGTGAGTTATTGCCAGAGTCTCAGAATTCTGAATGGTTTAATGTATCAGCATTGAATTCTAACAAGATACTTTATTCCTAATGTTACTATAATAAAACATACAGTTTGTTTTTCACAAAAGGCACTCACCTGGGTCTATGTATCCTCTTATTGTTGTTGTTAGGTGCCTGCAGGTTGATTCCAAGTTATAGCAATGCTGCCATAGGGTTTTTTGGCAAGATTTGTTCAAAGGGGGTTTGTCATTGCCTCTCTTAGGCTGAAAGAGTGTGACTTGGCCAATGTCATGCAGTGGGTTTCCACAGGTGAGCCCTAGTCCAACATTCATATCACTATGCTGGTTCCCTGTATCATCTTATATGTTGGGGAAATTTGCAACTAGGAGGATGAGCATGATGTAGGGTGGGGGTCAAGGAATGCTTTGTTAGAGCAGAAGATCTAGCTTGTCTTGCTGAATATTCAGCACCTGACTGCTGCTAGCCGAATGCTTCTCAGTAGTTCATAAGCATACTGTATGAAGGTGTGGACTGTCCCCTTGTGGTTAGTCCCAGAATTTAATATTCAGAAGCTGTTGATGGCAGACAGCCAGTGTGGTGTGGTTGTTTAGGTGCTGGGCTACAACTCTGGAAACGAGGGTTCGAATCCCCACTGGGCCATGGAGGCCAACAGCATCTAGAGGAACACATTACTGTTCTGTATTCATTCTACAAAATCCTGTAGGTCAGGTATAGCTGGATCAATCTCTGTAGTTAAAACAAAACAAAAGGTCCTATATCACCTGAAATACTATCCCATTTTCTCTGGCATAAGCTTTTGTGGCCTACTGAATAAAACCAAATAGATTTCTGAGGTACCACCCAACTTTTGCTGCTTTATAAAGTCCATTTCCCTTCGCCACATTAGCTGCTTCTGGGTAGTAGGATTTGCAGATCTCAGGGCTTGACCCTGAGCCTCTGGACTTCACATCTCTTCTCCAGGCCCCAGTGAAAGGGGAGGAATTGCAGGGTAAGAAACTTCCTTGGACTTTTTCAAAACAGTGTGCTGCTCACTCCCATGACTGTAGTCTGCTGTGATGTGGCTACTATGGACTGCAAACCATGCCCTATGAAGAGCAGCTTAGGGAGCTGGGTATGTTTAGCCTGGAGAAGAGAAGGTTAAGAGTTGACATATTAGCCATGTTTAAACATTTGAAACAATGTCACATGGAAGACACAGCAAGCTTGTTTTCTGCTGCTCCAGAGACTAGGACACAGTGCAATAACTTCAAACTACAGGAAAAAAATTCCACCTAAACATTAGGAAGGACTTCCTGATGGTAAGAGCTCTTCTACAGTTGAATATGCTGCCTCAGAGTATGGTGGAGTCTCCTTCTTTGGAGGTTTTTAAACAGAGACTGGATGGCCATCTGTTGGGAGTGCTTTGATTGTGTGTTCCTGGATGGCAGGGGAGTTGGACTGGATGGCCCTTGGGGTCTTTCCCAACTCAATGAGTCTATGATTCTATGACTCTTGGGAAGGGGTCAGCCTGTCTGTCTCCTTCCCTCCCTCTCCTCAAAATGCATCAAGTTGCAGTTTCTGCTAGGGTTCAGCAGCAACACGGGGGAAAAAGCAGACCACCTCATCACTAGGGTTCACTCTAGGTCCCAGAATTTGGCCTGACATCTTATAATAAAATAATAATAATAAAATTTATTTTTATCCTGCCTCTCCGCCTGGATCGAGGTGGTGAACAACATTAAATACATTAATACATTAAAAACATTAAAAAACATACCCAATCCTCCCCATCCACCTAAGACCAACCCCCTAAAACACACTACAATCAATCAACTATTAAAAGAACAGCAAGACAGTTGATGGGAGGCGATGGAAATGCTAGTCTTGGAAGGCCTGTCAGAAGAGATCAATCCTGACTGCTCTTTTAAAGCAGTCAAGACTGGTAATGTGCCGGGTCTCCTCCAGCAGACCATTCCATAACTTGGGAGCGATAGAAGAGAAGGTCCTCTGGGTAACCGCAGCCAGCCTAGTTCTGACTGGCTGCAGTAAATTCCTCCCAGAGGACCTTAGTGTGCGGGGTGGGTTGTATGGGAGAAGGTGATCCTGCAGGTAGGGTGGCCCCAAGCCATGTAGGGCTTTAAAGGTAATGACCAACACCTTGTACTGTGCCCAGAAACTAATAGGCAGCCAATGGAGAGACTTTAGAATTGGTGTTATATGGTCAGTTTTAGGTCTTCCGGTGACCAACCTGGCTGCCATATTCTGAACTAATTGAAGCTTCCGGACTAAGCACAAGGGTAGCCCTATGTAGAGCGCATTGCAGAAGTCAAGCCGTGAAGTTACCAGCGCATGTACCACTGTTTTTAGGTGTTCCAGCTCCAGGAAGGGGCGCAGCTGGCGTATCAGCCGAAGCTGATAACAGGCACTCCTGGCTGCTGCATGTATTTGAGTTGTCATCTGAAGTGATGAGTCCAGGAGCACCCCCAAGCTGCGAACACAGTCTTTCAGGGGAAGTGTGACCCCATCTAGGACTGGTTGACAGACCGCAATACCTGGGCTAGGGCCCTTAACAGCGAGTACCTCCATCTTATCTGGATTCAGCTTCAGTCTGTTTTTCCTCATCCAGTCCATTACTGCTTCAAGACATTCGTTCAGAGGTGAGATGCCACCCTTAGTTGATGCTATTATCCGAGGCATGGAGAGAGATATCTGGGTGTCATCAGCGTACTGATAGCACCTTGCTCCATGCCTCCTGATGATCTCTCCCAGCGGTTTCATGTAGATGTTAAATAGCATTGGAGACAGGACAGCGCCCTGAGGGACGCCAGAATTAAGCTCCTTTTTCGAGGAGCAACTGTCCCCAAGCATCACCATCTGGTATCTACCTGAGAGATAGGACCGGAACCACTTAACCGCAGTGCCCCCGATCCCCAACCCTCTCAGGCGTTCCAGAAGGATACCATGGTCTATGGTATCAAAAGCTGCTGAGAGGTCCAAGAGTACCAGCAGGGTCACATTTCCCCTGTCGATATCTAGGCGAAGATCATCCACTAAGGCGACCATGGCAGTCTCGACTCCATATCCTGCCCTGAAGCCAGTTTGAAATGGGTCTAGATAATCTGTTTCATCCAAGACAGCTTGGAGCTGAAGACCAACAGCCCTCTCGATCACCTTGCTTAAGAATAGGAGATGGGAGACTGGTCTATAATTATTCATATCCAGGGGAACTAGGGAGGGTTTTTTTAGAAACGGCTGTATAATCGCTTCTTTTAAACAAGCTGGAAAATTGCCCTCTCTAAGGGATGCAATAATAATGTATCTTAAATGGGTCTTAATTGCAACTCCTTCCTGGACGACTAGCCATGAAGGGCAGGGATCAAGAGGGCAAGCTGTCTTTCTTATATTTCCAAGGAGCTTGTCTACGTTCTCGGTACTCACTGACTGAAACTGATCCAGTATAATCCTGTTCACGGGGTCGCCGGACACTTCACTAGTAACCTCTGCAGTAACACCGGCATCCAAATGGGCTCTTATCTGAGAGATTTTATCTGCGAAATGATTATTCAAAGCATCACAGCAAGCTACACTAGGTTCTAACAGTGAGTTCAGGGGAGTGGGTATCTGAGTCAGATCCCTTACCACCCTGGACAGCAATGCAGGATGAGAAGTCGCAGACGCAATACGTGCAGAGAGGAAAGTCTTCTTTGTTGCATCTATTGCCACTCCATAGGAATGAAGGAATTCTCTATAGCATGTCCTGTCAAATAAGAGTCCAGATTTCCGCCATCTTAGGACTTACTGTCCTCCTGACTTGACAACACTTATTGGTGTTGTGTGCCTTCAAGTCATTTCTGACTTATGGAGACCCTAAGGTGAAGCCGTCACAGAGTTTTCCGGGGCTGAGAGTGTGCAATGCTCCCAAAGTCACCCAGTGGGCTTCCATGGCTGAGCAGGGAATCGAACCCTGGTCTCTGGGATCATAGTCCAACACTTAAACCACTATTCCACGGTTGTAAAATGTTCTATACATCTTATTCTCTGGAAGATGATTGCATAAATTCAGCTGCTAGTGGCAGCTAGAGCAGACCCAATGAATAGATGGAGCTTCTTAAGCCAACATTTATGAAAGTCCCATTAATTCAAAGGGTCCAATACAGTTGAATTTAGCCCAGTATCTCTGTTAGGCTGTGTAAACATTCAATTTTCTATGCATTTTAATTTGAACAGTAGAGGGCAGTCTGATACTTTTGTGATTCTGGCTGAAGACTATGTAAATGTTGTTTTTCTAACCTCTTCTGTTAGAATAGCATGTTACATAAATGCCCCATAGATAAACCATTTCGATCTGATACAAAAATAAAGGTTCATTTTTTTAAAAAAAATTGCCCAAATATTTTCAAAATTATTGAAGGCTTGCAAGCCAAAAAACCTGTGGCAACAATCAGGTGGCATGCACACAGAAATGTCTTCTCTTCTCCCCCAGGAGGAAGAACGAAGAATGAACTCCAGGAGAGGGGAACCTTTGAGCCTCCAGATATTTTAAGTCATTGCTTCTGCCATTCTTTTTCATTGGCCATACCAGTGCATAGGGCTGACAGGAGCTGCAAGATTTAATGCAGGCCTGCACAACATACAGCCCAGGCGAGCATGTGGCCCACCAAAGGATTTTGTGTGGTCCTCATCTCCACCTCTCCCACACCTGTTTGGCTGCTGAGCCCCATTGATGGGGGCAGCCACTCTGCGCTTGGCTCCCTGGCCCTGCCTCTCAGCTCTGGATTAGTGAAACTGGCAATGTTGTGGGACAGTCTCCGGGTACGGCCCAGCCCCTTCCACACACACACGCAAACGCACTCACACACGTGGTCCTCTCCACCCAGGTGACACAGATGAGGTGAAGTGGGGAGTCCTATGGGGTTGGTGGTACCCGAACTGGCTTGGCTGGCTTGTTCAGTCACTGGGGGGTGAGGAGGGCTGAAGGGAGAAAGAAAGCTCTCTCCTCACCACCACAACCACGCCACACACACATATACACACACACTATTCACCTTCCACTGCTGAAAGAGAGAGAATGGAATAGCTTGTGGGGAGAATAAAAAGGTCTGGAGAGTGTGAAGCAAAGGAGAAGGTGCGGAAGGGGAAGCGGGGGCGTGTAGGGGGAGCTGGCCCATTTGTCCGATAAAGAGAGCACCACCAGAGTGGGCAGCAGGAAAGGGAGAAGGAGGAGGAGGGAAAGTTGCCTTTGGTTGGTGGCCCTGCGGGGTGGCCCGTCCACGCCCCCATCCCTTGCCTGGGCTGCAGCGGCCAGGCCATGGCGCTGCTGCAAGCCCATGTGCTGTATGACTTTAAATCAGAGAAACTGGGCAAGATCTCCCTGTGGGAACACAAGGTGCTGAGCCTCTGCAGCTACCAGGGGAGCTGGTTCGAGGGCATCAACAGCTGAGGCAACCGCAGCCTCTTCTTGAACCACTTCTTCACTTTTATGAAATCTGGCAGCAAGGCGTTTGTGTTCGGTGAGGGGTCAGGTTTCGTGAAGGATGGGGACAAACTGTGCGTGCTGCTGGGCACCTATGGGCTTGAGTGGCAGGAAAACCCGTACCCCTTCCAGCGCTGCATTGAAGACCCTTCAAGGGCATGAAGAGCTACACTGCCTACAAGCTGGTACCCAGCCGCACTGGGCAGCAGGTGTACTGGTGCTACAAGCACTTTGACTAGCTCTATGGGCACCTGGTGGGAAAGTTTCCTGTCATCTTGGTGCCCCATTTGCCAGAGAAGCAGGTCACCAGGTGCTTTGAGGAGGACTTCATTTCCAAGCACCTCAAAGGCCTGGCCTGGTGGATGGGCCATATGTGTAGCCATCCGGTATTGGCCCAGTGTGATGCCTTCCAGTATTTTCTCACCTGCACCAACACTGATGAGAAGGCATGGAAGCATATTTTTATAATATGGTTTATTTTATTTGCAAAATAGTTTAATAATTCATTATACTATAATAATTATAGTATAATTAATGATTAAATTATTTTGCAAATAAAAAACATTGTTATACCATTATTATAGCTTTACTTGGAAAGTGACGTGCTAAAAACCTATCTGTGGCCCAAAGAAGTTTAACCTATTTAATTTTGGCCCTTACCTACTGCCAAGTTGTGCATGTCTGAGCTAATGTCTGAAAAGCCAAATGTGACCTAGAGCAGGGTAGGCACCTTGTGACACCTTCCACTGTTGGTAGATTCCAGTTTTTAGTAGTCCCTGCCTTTGGCTGTAACAGTTAGGGCTGCCAAGACTTGCAGGCCAGCAACAGCTTGAGGGCATCATTGTAGCACCCAGGTACCTATGGTGCTGGTAGGACTTCGGGAATTTGAGGCCCCTTCACCTGGTAGCATTATAGTGCAGCAACCACTGGGGCCCAGCTTCTTTCCCAACATCAGAAACCATGTGGACTTTTCATGCTCCATAGTGTTATTATTCCACTTTAACTGCCGTGGCTGCATCCTGTGGAATTGTGGGCTTTGCAGTTAGTTCAGAGGCACCAAAGGATCCTCAGCTCTCATAACTAGAAGTGTAAATGAAATAGGGTGTTTGTTTGTTTGACTGATTGTTGTCAAGCAGTGTGTGTGTGGGAATATCCATAACCATCTTGGATTAGTAGAATTTGGCACAATAAGCTTTTCAATGTTTTCAGATTTTCAAGTGTGGTCACTCCCTCCCATTGTCTATACAAGTACTAAAGATACGTAGGTCTCCCAAACTGGGTGTGTTGTTTCTGTGCTTTTAGGGACTGCGGTGCATGGTGCTGCCAAATGCAGTGTTTCTTTCCTTGTCTTATTACAGGCATGGGAAATCTTTGGCCTTCTGGGTATTTCAGCCCACAACTCCCTTCAGTGCTTCCCAGCGTAGTTAATAGTAAGACTTTCGGGGACTTGTTACCCTAAACATCACGAGGGTCAAAAGTTCCCTACTCTTGCTTTGCTGGGATGGTGGTGTGTGCGACAGGTTTGGCCCTCATAGCTCACAGGACTATGGAACTTATCTGAGGGGAAAGGTTGTTTGCCTTTATCTGACTCCTGGACATTTACCAGCCTTCCAGTTTGCTTCAGGGTTCAGCATCATGATACAGAGTTGGGTTGCCAGAATGAAAATTGGAGACATCTCTTATTCCTGTAATCACTCTGTAGGAAGAGGGAATTTCAGCTTCTGTTGCTCGTAGCCCAGCAAGGTCACAATCAACATCTACTGAAATTCCCTCTTCTACACAGCCACTAAAGGGACAGAAAGTGTCCCTGCTGTGGGGAGCTGCTGAAATAGCCACTTCCACACAACCATAGCTTGAGTGTCCCTTCTCTGGAAATCTGAAATCCAAAAACCTCCAAAATCTGAAACTTTTTGCTGCCAGGTTCCACCTTTGAGGTGGTGGCTGTGGTCCTTCATATCTGAGATTCTCAGCCTCTCTCCAGCCTTGCGTTTCATATACAACACAAGTAGCAAATGAATGAGGCATGAGGCTTGACAGAGCTGCAAGGATCTGTGAAATGGTGGGAATCCAAGCACAGTGCTCAGTGTGAAGCGGTGGCTGCGGTGCTGCTGCTTGTTCATTTGTGGGCTCCCCAGAGCTAGGTTCTTAACCTGGGGTCCACAGAGCCCTCACACGGGGTCTGGGGGCCCTGCTGCTGGATACCAACAGCAGAAGCAGAAACAAGGACGCTGCAGCAGTGGGGGGCAGATGCTGAAACTGCTCCCTCCTTTCCAAATAAGGGAAAGTTTGGGCACATGCACACATCTGCTGCCACGTCCATTTCATCAGGGGCGCAAAAGGACATGGCGGCAGACATGCGCATGCCCAAACTGCTCCCTTGTTTTTCATCAGTTGGTTTTCAAAGGAGAGAGACATGATGGCTAGAAGGAACCTCCCCCTGTCAGTGTCACTGTGTTGTTGTGTGTCTTCAAGTCACTTCTGGCTTATGGCAACCCTAAAGTGAACCTATCACAAAGTTTTTTGCGGGAGGAAGACTTGTTCAGAGAGGGTTTGCTTTTGCCTTCCTCTGAGGCCAAGAGAATGTGACTTGCTCAAGGTCACCCAGTGTCTGAGCAGGGATTTCAATCCTAGTCTCCAGAAGGCATTCATTCGTTCATTCATTCATAAATATTTAAATATAAATTTAAATATTTAAATCTTGGTTTAAGACTTGGGGGTCCCCAGCAACAAACTGTATGGTAGGACAGAAGATTCTCAGTATCAAAGAGATGAACGTCTGGTGTTCACCTCTTTGAATCCTGAGCATATGTGTCCATTGTGGCAAGGAAGCAGTAATGCTTACATTTGGGTAGCCAGTGGGGTGTTTTTGTTTTATAGCTTTCCCAAATGATAAACATGTGCCACAGATGTTGGGAGGACAGTACTCAGTTAAACAGGAAGGGCAACCCATCTCCCTGCAAACACTGGATCATGTTTTAGATGCTCTGATCTTTATTCCCACACAAATGTTTGCCCGGTGAGACGAGGTGCCTATAAATAGATCCTCTGATCGGTCACAGAAAGCAGCCTTAGGCCCCCGAGGGACCACAAAGCCAGAGGCACATTTTCAAGATCAGGGTTGTAACAAGGAGCTGATGAAGTAATCTGATCAGTGGAAACAACTTGGGCAGGTCATAAACACATGGGAAGAAGGGACAAGAACAGATAGTTTAAATGCCCCCCTCCTCAGGCCAGCCCAAGACATGTTGCAGACCCTCCAGCCATCCCAGTGTGGAAGGACAGTCCCAATTAATCTGCTGTCCCATTTTTTCAGCTGGTTTTTAACTGTCTCAGTTTCTCTGTCCTTTGCCGTCTTCCCCCTTTGTTCTCAGCTTACTTCAATTGCAGCAAACTGAGTTCAGAATGCAAAAGCAGATTATGCTCATCTAACTCAGCTGCGGAGAGAGGAGGGAGGGCAGATTCTTGCCCTTCCCCATCAGCTCAGGCAAAGGCAAACCTCTGAAAACCTCTCCCAGCTTATATGTTCCTCCTCATTAGTAACTTTGCCATTTTGACCACACACTGATGTTATTTGGTGACACATGTCCTGGTTTTCAACTTTGAAACATTGGAGGGTATGCTTTTGCTGCCAGAGGCAAAACAGCAGGCAGCACATTCCTCTCTCCCCTACAAGGTGCCCAGTATCCAAAGATGGTCAAATTAATTTGGCACTGAGAGAGACAGTCTCTTCCCGATCTGTAAAAACAAATTTTACAATAATAAATTAAATTTACTCCCTGACCATGAAATTCCTTCCCAAGGGAAGTCAGTTGGGCTTCTGAGCTTCCAGCAGGCAGCTGAGACTGTATTATTTCACATGGCCTTCAGCCCTTAGTACCAGAGATGGCTAGTCTCTGACTATTTTAACTGTGTGTGATGCTCAGGGTGTTCTTTGCCTTTCTGGTGTCCAGACCTCAGTTGATGGGTGTCTTACACTGCACCCTGAAGGTACTTGCTAGGAACTAAGGGTCCTTTAACTGTCTCTTGTGTAGAAAGGACTGCATTGCTGGAAGTGTTCATTTCTAGCAGCGTTCACCTTTCCTGGTCCACAAAGCAAGAGTAAGTCCTCCCTTGCAAATTCCTTCTGTCACTGTCTGGGTTATGCAAAGCTAGCTCAGCAATGAGCTTCCTCATTTGCAATGTTTATTTTTTTCCCCCCTTAAGAACCTGGAAATGACAGCTCCCAGAATCTTTCATTCAGCATGGATGGTTTCCCATCTCCCACGAGCAGGCAGGGTCTACTGGCTTCTCTGTGGATGGATTTTGAGGATGCAAGAATTGGGTATCTGTGTTCCATCAGGCTTTTGATGGGTGAGGAAGCAATGGCAAATCTCCTCTAAACAAATACTGCCAAGAAAACATTATGATACGTTTGTCATAAATTGGAGTAATCTTGAAGCCCTATAACAACAACAACCACAACAAAATTGTACTTTAATATTACTCTCTGTTGTTTTTCACTCTGTTTTTAGAGATTTGCATTTTCCAGTTCTCATTCTTTTAACTGTGCAGTATTATGATTGTGGTTTACTGTTGTGAACCACTGGGGGCGGGCTATGTGGCTCAGAAAGGCAGTGTAGAAATGGAATTAAAGCATGCACATAAATGGAAATAATGAACAGAGACATCTCAGATCTGATAATTTTGTAGACCATCTCCTTGTGTCTAAAATGATCAGGGGTCAGAAAAGGTCTCTGCTTTGGAAAACGGCTCCCAGAATCCCCAACCACCATAGATTCTGGGGACTCTGACAGTTATAGCCCCAAATATTGATCTTAGTTTTATTTATTTATTGAACTTATATTGCATCTTTCTCCCAAGATGGGATTCAAGGCAGCTTTCCCCCAGGCTCTAAACATGGTAATGTACCCCACCCGGACTGTTCATCCACTCCTTTCCTTGGTAGAAGTTCAACTAAACAAAAAACAACATTCTGAAGTAGTGATAGGTCTAACTGTTGCATCTGCTAGATCCAACCGCTTCAGGTAAATTGCACAACATATGGCCTACAAGCTTCTGTCCTGCCTCCCCATGGGCTATGCCAGCTAGGGCTCAGCATGGAGAGCTGGTGGTGCCAATGTCAGAGGGTTGGTGAATACACTCCAGGCTTTAAAGGAGCTAGTGTCCTCTCTCGGTCCAGGCAGTCAGCCTATGCTGTGCAGCTGATAGGGCAAACAACAAGCAAACAGTTCAAGATGTGTTTCCTTTTTTTTTTATCTAGTAAGCGAACAGACCAGAGACAAAACGAAGTACAGCAAAATCTCTAGCAGCGTCAATAGTTCAACAAACAGTCAATACAATCCCAAGTCAGAGTTCAGAAACACAGCAGGAGAAATGGTCAGTTAATCACCAACAAATCCTGGAGGGGAATGTCTGGATTTTTGTAGGTCAACAGCTTAACCCAGCTGCTGCCTAGTTAACTTATTTCCTTGTTTCCTATAAATTCGTTGAGATCTGTGTAAGTTTTCCTTCTGATGTCTGTGCTCAGCAAAGGTGGGTATAGGTGAGTTGTCTTCTGTGTCAGAAGGGGCAGAGCTCTCTGCTAGAGCTGGCTCTACCCCTTGTTCTGTTTCTGGGATGGGTGGCACTGTAACCTCCTCCTGTTCAGCAGGTTCCACTGTTTCAGCCCATTTTGATGTCTTGAAAGCAGGGCATAACAGGTTGCCAGAGTGCTGAACTTACTTTGAGGACAGAGTTCAGGACCCTGGATAACTCCTCTGAAGTTCACACTGAGACCCAGAGTAGATTCACTGCCCCATTGACAACAGAGCTACCGGCTGCCGCTAGTTCTCTTGAGAATTGAATCTGGAGGTCAACACATCCCAAAGTCCTGGGCTAGATAACAAAGTGAGGCATTTGTCAGATTCAGTAACACGTTGGCTTGCATTTTTGCATATTGGCTTGGAGCATGGTGGAGTCTCATTCATTGGAGGTTTTTAAATAGAGGTTGGATCGCCATCCGTCAGGAATGCTTTGATGGTGTATTCCTACATGACAGGAGGTTGGACTTGATGGCCCTTGAGGTCTCTTCCAGAGCTATGATTCCATGATTTTGACTGTAGTGAAAATGGTCCTCACACCAGTCAAATGGTATACTCCCCTCCCCTCCACTGAGCTGAAGTTCTTGAAAATGCTGCCCAGCCTCCACCCTGGCCTGTCTGGGAGATGTTCTCTCTTCCCTGGTGCAACAACCAAAATCTCAGCTGTGTTTTGTCAGTGAAGATTAAGATAAAATTATCAGCACAATAGCACAAGGAGCAGTCCTGTTGCTTGCAAAGCACCTTGGAGCTTGTTGGTTAGGGATTCTGGGAGCTGTAATCCAAAACAGGGAAGACCTTGCAACAGAAAGTTAAGGGGTTAAGGGGCCCATTAAATATAGATAGTGACTCAAACCCTGGTCTCCAGAATCACTGTCCAGCACTCAAAGCACTGTACCATGCAGGCTCTTGTAGCCACTATAGCTCATTAAAGAAACATCTGTTGCTAGTAGGTCTGTAGGCATCTTTGAATCCTACTTTGAATAATCACTACACATTCTTCTTGCTGCTGGAATGGAGGTGCAGAGATGGAGAGCTACACCTTAAGGCTTCATGTCACATCTTGAGATCTGCAATCCTAACCGGACTGTTCCATTCTAGAGCGTTCCAGGCTGATGTAGCAAATTGGTGGAAAGGAAGAACCAGATGAAGGCTTGGGCAGGCAAAAAGAGCAAATAAAGAGTGGGTAAGAGTCTTGGGGCAGCCAACAATAGATGGCTGACAGGAAGGGGAGGTCCATGGAGAGGTAGGAAAGGGTAATGACCAGTCACACTGTCGAGAGATAGAAGCCCTTGATGATAATTCCCTACAATTTTGCATTCTCAAATATATGTACTCTTTGTGCTTTGATTTGTGGTTAACAGCCCAGTGCATGATTTGGGGCAACCTCCCTTTCAACATTTATATTCTTTTTTTTTCAACATTTACATTCAAAGCTCAACAGGTAGAGAAAAATTGCAGACTTTACAAATTCAGTAGATGTGTAAAGTTCATAGTTACCTACTTATCTGAAGTATTTTTATTCTTTGAAATCTAAGGAATCTTGATCTAAAGATTCTTCTACATGTAGTTGGACTGCAGTTCCCTTACCATTGGCTATGCTGGCTGATGGCAAAAGGAATTGCAGTCCAACCACATCTAGAGGGCCACTTGTTCCCTGTCTTTGCTGTAAAACTGATAGTGTAATGAGTATCTATTATAAATCCCACTTAACATGTCATTATCCCCTCCCCACCCGTTTCTTCTTTTATGTTTCCTGTTTTCTATCATTCCTGTCCCTTGGTAATTTGACTGTAACTGAGTCAACCAGGTTGGAGTGATGAAGACAGGAAACAGAAGAAGAGTAGCATTGTAAAAATACATCTTCCCGCACACAAGAGCTTTCTTTGCCAGTTCACCTCCCTCACTGCCTTTTGTCAGATTAGAAATCTGAGCTTGCCTGACAGATAGCTGTAGATAAATGGTATAATCAAAAGTGCTAATGAAAATAGTGGCGCACAGAGCTCTCTCGGTTTGAGATTTAGACAAGCATGCAAGATGAAGTCATGGTCACTTTCTGAAGTCCAAAAACAGGGTGTTTATTCATCCCAGCACTTCAAGACTGGATGAGCAGAGAAGTCATTGTCATCATCAGCTGCAGTGGTTAGCTAAACACAGAAATAGAAGGCCAGGACACAACCAAAAAACACCTGGGAGGAATGGTGATGGGTTGGTCAGAGGCGGTGGAGAAAAAAAGGAAGGATAGGATAGGGACCAAATTCAGGCAGACAGAGTAGATCTATGTGACAACAAGAGACTGATTTAGAGATGAAGCCATATGCATTTACTGACTGCATGGCCACACTGTACAAGTTGGCCAGGTCATTCTGAGATCTGTAGTCCCAAAAAGTAGTATTTCTATGTCATCTTTCATGCACTGCTTATGTGTCTGAAGAAGGTCTCTACAGGCCTCTGGGGTGAGTGCTCTACCTGCTTAGGCTGTGTAATTTTGTAATTTCAAATCTTGCATGATCAAGGTTCTTGGTCCTGGCAGATGAGATCTCTAAAAGGAGAATCTGCTCCCCACTTTGGACCTTCCTACAACATGTGTGTGGAAGCACTGCCAGGAGGAGACACAGCATATTATCCTGTTTCTGGTTAGCAATGATTACAGCTTTTAAGTAGGGCTGTCATGCTGCAGTAGATAGTTAAACTAAGGTCTTGGGTTCTTCATGATGTGATGATGGCTGTTAGCTTACAGGTCTTTAAGAAACTATTAGGTGGAGAAATTGATTAACTGAGTTATTAGCAAGGCTGGCAAAAAGTGTGTGATCAATTTCCTCCTAGATTCCTGCATGGAATCTTTCAATTTCTTCTTCTTCTGCTTCTGTAGTTGGAGCATAAACTTGGATTATGGTTATATTGATGGGTTTTCCCTGAAGTCTTACTGACATGACTCAGTCAGATTTTGCATTGTATCCTTTCCCTGCTTTTGCTATATCTGCTCCCATTTCTTCTTAGATCTTGTTTTCTGAGTAAAACACTGAGTAACATACTGTGTAATTATATGATTCAAAATGTTCAATCCCTGTCCACTTTAGCTCACTCATTCCTAGTATTGCAATGTTTATATGCTCCATTTCTTGTTTTATTATGTCTAGTTTCTCACATTCCATGTTCCTATAATATGTATTATACAGCTTTGAACTTTACTTTCACCTCTGAGCATGTCAACAGCTGAACGCCCATTTGACTTGAATCCAGCTGTGCCATTACTCGTAATTGTCCTCTGTTCTACCCCAGTAGCTCTTTGAGTACCATGTGACCTGGGAGTTGCATCTTCTGGTGCTTTTTCTTGTTTCATTTTGAATTTATCTCATCATAAGGTTTTTGTGATATTTTCATAAGGGAAATGGGCATTACACTTGTGCTAAAAAAAAATTATGTCCTGTGCAAGCTGCAGATCCTTCTGTTGCTAGGCCCGTTCCTTTCTATGATCAGCATTCTAGGCCTTTGGGCAGTCTATTGTCCCTGGTTGTTTCTTTGGGAGCAAACAATGCAAAGGGGAAAAGAAAGAAGGGCAGCAGCCATATAGCTGAACTCACTCAGTTGCAGGGCTCAGCATCTGAAAATCTCCATGGTTCTCTTCTGCTATTTTTCAAGCCATGTAAGTGAGGATGGTGATACAGACAGCTCCAAGTTGTCTTGCCTCCATTAGGTGATGAGAAGAGCAGCAAGATAGAAGCATAAATCTTTAGGTCAGCTATTTTAACCCAGTTTTGACTGCTTTCAGGCAACCCTCACAGCACTGGTAGATTGTCCATCAAGGTCAAGACCTGATAACTGTCTCTGTCTGCACAATGTCTTTTATTAATGACCATGGTGGCCCCAGGGTATTCAGTGAATTGTAGCCCAAGAAAGTAACTTTTCCAGGCTCTGATACCTCCTTATGTCAACTGAATTTTTGCATTTTTGAAAATTTATTTTGGCCTAATTTAATCTCCCTATTTACCAATGGTGCTTCTTAATGTAAATGCATTTATATAGCCAACACACCTTTTAGTATCTGTATGTTTTTTGTTGTATGTGTTCTCCATTCATCCACCAAGGAGCTCACACTTGGTCATTGCTCACAGTTCCACCTCTTTAGCTTCAGCAACAGAATTGAGTCATCATATGTTTTCTTCAGACATCCACATGCATCGGAGAACACATTTATTATCCATTCATAAACTGTACATGTTTGATGTGCGATAAATAAATAATGTTTTTTCACTTCTTGCACACAGCCCTTGTGTCTTTCATCAGAGTGCCATATAAGCTGTGGGGATACTGTATCTTCTGAACACTTGAAGCAACTTACTTGTTTCATGTCTGTAAAAAGTGTGACCATTTCCAATCAGATCGCAGAGATCTTGCTCTTGCCAACAGGTGGATTGTTCATGGCTGTGTTAGTGGCACAGCACATTTTGGTATTTTCTTGTGACATCTTTAGGGATGAAGTCATGGCTCTCCCACTGTACACCAGCACATTTTTCTTGAAACTTTCTTTAAAACCGATTGTTATTTTTTGAAAAGATTTCATTAGAAGGACGTATTCCGTGGCACTGGACAATAACAACAAGAAAATGATAAACAGGCATGGGAGACTACCAATGAATACCAGGTGCTGCAGGCTCTATTTCAGAGGAACGAACTGGCAAAACCACCTCTGGATATTCCTTGCCTAAGAAAACCTTGTGAAATTCATGGGGTTGCTGTAAGTTGACAGCCAGATTGAAGACGGACAGACACACACACACACTACATGAGGCTAAATGCCATAACAGTGTGCTGTCATTTTATGAAAATTTGGTTGACTGAGAAGCCCTTGGATTAACTGGCCTATTTGGTATTCCAATTCCTTCCTCTGTCACATGATAATCCTCTTGAATGATGAGCTATTGGAATGTGTTCAGGACACAGTTCTGCATTTCAGGTTTAAATGTCAGCTCAAACACTGAACCCATTTTGAAAGCAGGAAAGAAAATGAAAAACTACATTTGAATGCAAGATCTGCCTTGGATTTTTAGATATTGAAATGAAAACTGGTGTTCTGCTTGTTTAAGACCGTGCTGTACACCTGAAATCTCTGCACTCCACCTTAGTCTCTGCACTCATTTTAAGAGGTCCAGGAAAAATGTGGGGGGAAACCCTGCATTGTAGGCAGACATCAGTGGGGCCATGACTCTCTGTATACGTTTCCAGACCTCTTGGAAAGACGTATGGAGTACCTTCTTCCGCACAGCTGCTACCTCATAATGCAACAAACAGCTGGGGGGGGTATAACCTCATCCCCAGCCACTGATCAGCTTTGGAGTTGCATCTGGGCTTGCTCTGGCTGGGAGCAGAAGCTACTCCTTCTTCCTTCTGTTCTTAAGAACTGCTGGATTATGCTTATACATACACACAAACAAACACCTCAGCTGATCAGTGGCCAAGGAGATGGTGCTGGTCCCAAAAACCACTTGGCTCAACAGCCTCTCACAAGTACATTGATGGAGATTTGTGCTTGGCTAATGTGATGTCAGATCTTAGCCCATGAGACCTGCTTTCCAGCCCTCTTTCTGAAGGGCTGCCAAAGGATAGTAATCTTGAAACCATTCCTTGCCAGAAAGACTGTCCTGCTCATATTCAAGTTAAGGATAAAGTACCAGAATTAGTGAAAACAACGAGGGACTTGAAATTGCTCCTCAACCGTTGTTAGTACCTGGAATGCAGGCTGAGCTGCCATTCAGGTCACAGTCTTCCTTGCTAGGGTACAGTGTACGATATTTTAAAATTTTGTTGTTGTTGCGTGCCTTCAAGTTGGTTCTTACTCATGGCAATCTAAAGGCGAATTTATCATGGTTTTTCTGCAACTAAGAGTGTGTGACATACCCAAGGTCATCCAGTGGGTTTCCATGGCAGAGCAAGGAATCGAACTCTAGTCTCCAGGGCCATAGCCCAACACTCAAACTGCTACATCATGCTGGCTCATGATAGGAATTGTTTTGAACAATGAATCAAACATGCAAGTTTTATGCAAATGAGTCATAGTCTTTTCTCTTGAGGTGATACGCAAGCGCACACCCTAAAAATGTGATATTTCCCTTGAAGTGTGAGATGTAGGAATTAAAATCTGTGAGTCTGTTCAAAGGTGAACTCCCACAGCAATGCCTTCCTGTATATTCTTTTTAAACCAAACACAGTTTTGTATTAAGTCAAGGTCAGCAACTGTAGCAGATACAGGGGTTTATTTTTTTTCTCCTGGGATCCTCTTGGGAGTACATTGACTGTCTCATAATGCTATCCTTTCTTGAGAGAAAATGGAAACTGGCCAGAAATCCACTTCTAGTTTTGAAAAATTAGCCTCTCTACTATTTCAAGTGCTTTTGGAAAATGTTAAACCATGCAAGGAAGGCCCTCCAACACGTTCAAAAGCTGAATTGCCACCCCAGAGGCTTCTAAGAGAGGCAGGTCAACTTTGGGGGTAAGGACTAGAAAAAGTAAAAAGTAGTACGGAGAGGGTAAGCGGTCAAGGACCCAAAACAATTTTGTCAGGCTGCATTTTGCCACTTCTGATTTCAGTGTTCATTCAGCAATCTGTTTATGTGTTTTATCAGGTGTTCATGATTTTGTGATACTTACTAAACAATTCTTCACCTGAAGTATGAATACCAGCTCTGTCTCCACACATATATTTAAGGGGATCAGAAAAGATACAAAACATACTGTAACCATTCATCACGACTTTTTGTTGTTGTGTGCCTTCCAATCATTTCCAACTAATGGCAACCCTAAGGCGAATCTATTATGGGGTTTTCTGGGGCTGAGAGTGTGTGATGTTCCCAAGGTCATCCAGTGAGTTTCCATGGCCAAGTGGGGAATTGAAGCCTGGTCTTCAGGTCATAGTCCAATGCTGAAAGCACTACACTACGCTAACGTAATTTCTCCTTTTAGCAGGGCTGGTACTGTGAATGGCCCTAACTCTGGGCAATGTGCCTGAACAATGAGATAATCGTATATAATCATAGAGTTGGAGAGGACCATGATGGCCAGCTACTCCAACCTGCTTTAGGAATACGCAAGTAAAGCAATCTTGAAAGATAGCCATCCAATTTCCATTTAAAGGCCTCCCAAGAAATAAAAAGAGTCTCTGCCCCGAGACAGTCTGTTTTACTGTCAAACAGTTTTTATAGAAAAGAAGTTCTTCCTCATGTTTAGGTGGAATCTCTTTTTCATGTCAGACACCTTCCTAACATCAATTGACACAGAAACGCCCAATAGTCTTTTTCTAGGAGCAGTAATGGGAGTGAATAGCAATAGATTGATGGCATACACGAGCCAGGTGTAAGCTACTCAGAAGACTCTACAGTTTTTCAACTATGCCTTGGCATAGCATGACTCTATGGCATTAGGAAAAAATTAAAACAACAGCTATCCCAGAATGAGGAAGTCTGGCAGGTGAGAGACAAAGTCTGCAATGGATGTTTACACATGTGGGCTTCAGCAGTCACCTGACTATACTAGGTGCTATGGCCAGCTCTGGCACTGAGCAGTGAGGTATCAAAATGGAATTTGGACTATGAATTTACGTCACAACTGTGTATTGGAAATGTAAATACCTATGTGATAACAAACACATCCCACACGTGTATAATCTGGATTTCTCATATATTCATGTTATATTGGATATTAAAAATCTATGACCTTCTGAATCTAACCAGAACTAAAGTTAAACATTTCTGTTCTTACTTGCTGTAAAGCTTTTATGGAATACTGGAGGTTGTGTCCACAGGCTATGATATTATTCTTTGTTATAACCTACATCTGCTTAAGTTGAAGTTTACACCAGCTAGTCAAGATTTTAGGGCTAGTTGTGTGTGATATCGATAATTTGATTTGCAATCATATAGATTATTTTTTTTAAAAAAGAAAGGCCTGATGCACTGATGTTATATTGTGATTAACACATATTGCTTTAGTATCAATGGGAGGTTTGTTTCTAATCCAAATGGCTAGGGGGAGAACAGCCCCAATTTTACTGAGATAGTAGCTCTGGAGAATGGACTTAAACCACCACTACCACATACTATTTAATTTTTGAAAACCACATGAAGTTAATTCCTTATTGTCTGCTGAAAAGATTATCTTACTTTATTGTGGCAACAGCTAACAATATCCTATCTATGGATAGTGAAATGTTGGTTGGAAAGCTGTCCTGCTATGATCCCATTGAATTCAGTTGGACTTAATTCTGGGTAGACAAGCATAAAGATTCCACTGACATTTTTGGGACACCTACTAAGCTTAGATGAGAAGTAGGAAGTGTCCTCTCAAGTTTTGAAACAATGGCTCAGTTTAACAATGGTTTGGCCAACCTGGGATGTTACTCAAAGTTATTTGCCAATCATTGTTCCAGTTTTGTTGTTTCCCGCAGGCATAGTCTGTACCCCTGCGTCACTTTGCTATGTAACCTGTAATATCTAATATGTAGAAGCTTGGCCATCTGCTTCAAAGAAGGAAATAAACAGGTGTCAGAAATATGGAGATTTGTGTGTCCTCATTCTCTGCAAGATAACTCTTTGAATAAAGTGGATAAAATTGTATTTGTACTATCTGGAGACTTGGATTGATCACTTATCTGTGTCTGGCTTCCATGAAGTTTCCACAGGAAGGGCACCTAATGCAGAAAGTCAGGCAATGAAGGACCCTAGATGGTATTTTCGGAGAATACCAACAAGGAGGAAAGATGCAAAATTTACTGTAATTCAGCCTTCTTCAGTCTATGGATATACAACGCAGTGTTTGAAGCAAAGGCTCTGAGAAAGCTGAGCTGTTGCTCACCTGGCTTTCGCTTGGTTTGTATATGTTTGTATAACTAGTTTGAGGCTGTATATTAACCTCTTGCCTCCAGTCTATTACATTTAGAAATGCCATCATATTATTATTATTAAAAATGGACTTGTGAGGGTTAAAAGGAGGAGTGAACAACTGGTGGAGGTTAAAAGGACTGAACAGAGCTAAGGCATATGAATCTATGTTAACATCTTAGCACGTTGTGAGTGTAACTGTCATGATTTCCCAGCAGAGAAGTGCGTTTGCTGAGGATGCTGAAAATTCTCATTTATCCCTATCCAGAATTTCAGTTTTCAGGATTCCCTGGCAGGAGGGAACCAGTTTGTTTGGGTCTTTATTTCTTTATTATCTTTCTTTATAAGTCTTTATATTATATTTCTTTATAAGTCTTGCATTTACATGAAGGAACATGAAAGCTGCTGTGGCAGATTCATCTAAATGTCTGCTGAATTGAATATTCTGTTAAGACTGGCCAACCACATGTTACAAGAAGGAAATGGCAGGACCTAGCAACCCTTGGTTGCCCCCAATACTTGGCAATAACGATTTCCACTTCTCAGCATGGATTAACTGTCACGTGACCCACTTTCTCACGCAGGTTACATGTAGCTGCGGTAGAAATAGGAAGCAAGACAACTGTGCAGTGGTTTTGTTTTTGAGAAAAAGGCAAAAGGACAATCACCAAAGGTCACAATGTGTCATGTGTGGGGGACTATGCATCCATTTGACACCTTTGCTTTTAATGTTCCTGTTGGACTCTAGCCAAATAGGTAAAATGCCTTTGTGTTACCACTACAGTTTTCTGAAAGAATGTTATGAAATGCTTTGTCAGAGCTCAACTATTAAAGGGAACTGAAGCTCCTTGCTACTGCAGAGCTCCCCATATATTAATTAAACTCTTTTACATAGTGGAAAATGTTCATTTTTTTTCCAAGGGCAGCCTCTGGACTCCTAAGCCCTAAAGTCACCAGTTTTTGTTAAACATCAGGTTCTTTTAAAATTGGAATGGGATATAGAATGAATAAAACATTCACTGAGTGTTTAGTGGATTATGGGCTGGTGCAGCTATGTTTTTGACCCTTGAGACACTTTTGGAGCATACCTCTCCTCACTGCTGAGCACTGGCCATACCATCTAGGGTAGATGGGAGTTGCAGTCCAACAACATCTGAAAGGCTACATGTTTCCCTTCCCTGGATTAGTTCCTCCTCCATTCTTTGGGTGATCCGATCTTTCTAGATGGTGCTGTATTACACAGCGATTCAACAAACACAGAATGGTGACACTTATAACAAGGAACAGATGTATAAAGATTAAAGAAAACCACAAGACAGCATATTGGCAGCATACATAAGTCATACAAATAATACAGAGGAAAATTACAATAGGGATCAGCCAGTACGTTGGATAGTAAACAAGAGGATTTAGTACGATTAGAAGGAAAACATTCACAAATCACTTTTCATAGCACCAAAAGCCTATTTTATAAAATACACAGTTAAATAATATGTATTCATATTTATTATTTTATACAGTGCCATTCTTTTTGTGCATGGCTGTTAACAGACAATCCAAATGATGAACAGCTTCCTGCCCCCAAGGGACCCTTACAGTTTAAAACAGGCTTGGGAGGAAGGGAGTTAAATGGATGGGAGCCATTAAAGAGCTGCATTCTCTGTTAAACACTCAACCCTACACTCTGGTGGTACAAACTTTGCTTCTTTCCACTGCTTTAATTTTCTGTCTGCGGCTTTCAACAGAGAAATAATGCACATGTAGTGCAGTATTTTTGTTTTTCTTTCTTGCTCATCTGTTTCTCATTTATAATAAAATCAATTTAGTTAGAGAAAGAGAAAGAGAGAGAGTTGATTTCTGTGTATGAGATACAAATGAAATATAACTAACAGTCAAGCTTTTCCCGCAATCATTAAAAAAAGAGAGAGAAGCCAAGAGTAATTGCTATGGACTGAAATTCATGGGGCCTGGAAAGTTGAATTCTGAAGTATTGCTTCAAAGGCTAATCGCTCTGTATGTACTTTTCTCTTCCCAAAATATTTTTTTCTTCTGCTTTGCAAATGAATTTTAAACTATTTTGAGATTATGGTATATTATTATAGTTTAATATTGGTTCTGTTTCAGCTTTCACTCACCAAGGTCATAGCTTTTGAATTTTAAACATTTTTAATTTTTGAAAGTGTCATGTAAATACACTTTTTTTTTCAGCTGAATGATGTACCTTTGATAGGGATTTTTATAAAAGAAAAAACACCATCGTCTTTGTAAAAACCACCCCCTGCTCTTGTGCCTTCAAAGGCAGAGTGATTTCACAGTCATTAAAAGCAACAATGCTTATCCCTATCCCTTAAAGAAAAACTCCACCTTCTGATTTTTTTTTGGTTCCAAATCAAATGCCAGCTAAGAATACAGAAGCCACCAATTCCGAGGTTTTGTTTGCTTGATTGTTCCTGATCAGGTGGCAACCATACTTTCTGGAACTTTCTGGAAGTTAGAAGTCATTCCAAATTTAGTCATAGTGAATTCAAAGGAAAAGAACAAAAAGTCTTATTGTTACATCAAGCTTACCCTGGTGCTGTATTGCCAACCCTGAAGCAATAATCCTATGCACAGCTAAGCCTGTCTTACTCACTTCCATGAGAACTACTCAGTTATAACTGTCCATGGGGATCATGGCCTGAATGTATAACAAAGACTCAAACTTCATGCACATTTATTTATAAGGAAGCCCTATGGAACTCAGTGGGGCTTAAAACTGAGTTTTAGAACTGACTAAAACTCATGATTCAAACGTACCCACATATCCACAAATATAATATCTTAGGCATCAGTAGATGTCAAGAAATGCACATACTGATGATATATTCTTTTGATATATCATTTGATTTTTGGTTGCACTTGCTTTACATATTCAGGCTTTGGCTAAATCTCCTTGAAAGACTCTCTTATAAATCTCATGACTCCTGGAATTGGATCTGTAAAGGGGAGGAAACACTAGATCATAATACAAGACTCACGACAAAACAGTGAGAGTTGGAAACACTGTTGATATAATTCCAAAGAAACTCCAGGCTAGAGGAGTTAACAGCAGAGAAAAGCAGAAATGATGGACAAGACTAGAATCAGACCCATAGTTAAGATTTCAAAATCTAGGCTAAGTTAATGTGATCAGACGTATCCCATAAGGATGTGGTTCTGAATGGATCATGCGGATACAATTCTGGACCTAGATCCTGCAAGCACTTATGCACACACATCACTAGTGTTTTGAATAAAACAAGGGCACAGAGTTACTCATAAGTGGTATATGGGCACAAAAGTACTTGCAGAGTTCGAACAATAGAGCTTTCAATTGTCACTTTAGTATAAAAGATGGAAACAAACAAATTCAGCATCATTTGACGGAATGTTCTCTGCAAGGCAAACAAACATTGTAAGTCTCCAGAGCTATACATGTGTATGAACTGTAACAGTCGTGATTGAGTTAACTTTTTTCCCCCTGGGGAAATTAAAGATATTCCCTCCCCCCGTCACAGTGTACGTGATTTAAATTTGCCTGTCTATACTTCGGGGAGAGTGCTTATGCACACCTGGTGTTCTATAGCTTTGCTGGCCTTAGCTATAGAAATAATAAAGCACTTCCACTCACTAATATGTACACGGGATAATTAAAGGAGACAGATGTAGTTCTCTTGGGTGCTATCTTGTTCTGGTGCCAGTTTATTCCTCTTTGAGAAACAGCATTTCAGGTCTGTGGTAGGGGCTCTGTCACTTTGCTGCTGCTCCTGCTCCTGCTGCCACCGCCGTCACCTGGGGGTTCCTGAGGAGGGGGGAAAAAAAGCAAAGGAAGCATTTTGCTAGTCAGAGTCCTCTTATGCATTTTTGACCAGTCAAGTGATTGTCAAACATCTATGCAACAGGGTTTTTGCCTTGAAGTTGTTTCTGACTTACAGAGACCCTAAGACAAACCTATCACGGGGTTTTCTTGAAGATTTGTTCGAGGGAGTTTGCCTTTGTCTCCCTTTGAGGCTGAGAGACTGTGACTTGTCCAAGGTCACTCTGTGGGTTTTCATGACCAAGAGGGGATTTGAATCCTGGTCTCTAGAATCATAGTCCAGCGCTACAACTGCTACAGCATGCTGGCTTTTATATACCAGGGTTTGTTGTAGCTATGTGCCTTTAGGTCATTTTTGATTTAAGGCAAAACTATCATGAGGTTTTCTTGGCAAGATTTGTTTGGAGTGGAGGTTGCCTTTGTGTTCTTCTGAGGCTGGAAGAGTGTGATTTTCCCAAGGTGACCCGTGGGTAGCCAGACACAAAAGAAGAAGGCTCTTTCACCTCTAATAACTGTATAGAAGAAGGAGTCACATCCTGATATGCCACACCTGATGTTAACTGCTGCTTCTGTACAAGAGTTGATGGTGCAAGAACCTGGTCCATTTTTTCTCCTTTTGCATCTGGGTACCTCTGCAATGGATGGCTCAATGGTTGCACCATACCTGTGGGAGTCAGATGTGGTGGAATTACTCTTTTTTCCCTATACCAGAAATGGAGAACCAATGGGCACCTGGATGCTGCTGGAAACCATCTCCTGCCAGATCAACTGCCAGCATAACCATTGGTGGAAAAAAAAAAGAACTGGTATCATGGTTTTGAAGACTATAGCTTAGTTTAGATTTTTTTTTGGCTGCTCAACTGTTTATAATTTTCTATGAAATGCATTATTATTATTGTTGTTGTTATTATATTTTCAAAATTTATATAGAATAACTAAAATGCCTTCAGTGGCCTTTTCTATATTTAGCACCACCGAGATGCTGTTGTTGTTGTCATGTGCCTTAGCTAATCCTAAGGTGACCCTATCACAGGATTTTCTTGTTAAGATTTGTTCAGAGCAGGTTTGCTTTTGCCTTCCACTGAGACTGAGAGAGTGTGACTTGCCTAAGGTCACCCAGTGGGGTTTCCATGGCTGAGCAGGTATTTGAACCCCTGTCTCCAAAGACCTAAGTCCAATGCTCAAATCATTGCACCATGCAGGCTCTCCTGAAATGCTATACTTGACACATTTATCAGGAAGTAAATTCCACTGAACTCTCCAAAAGGTTTTTTTTTCCTGATTAGATTTGCATAGCATTGAGCTGTCCCTGTAGAATTTAATGCTCTCATGAGGCCAGTTAAAACTAATAAGATTAGATGGTCGTTTAAGAAGGAATGACAATAATTTTGTATACATACAAATCAGGATGACAAGTTTATCTGTAGTATTGGCAAGTGTGTTTCCTTTTGGGAAGGGAAGGAGTATATGAGGTGATGGATAGGGGAGGCTTAAAGAACTTGCTGAGTTAATTTAGAACTGCAGGTTAGTGATTGCATTATATTTAGAGCCTCTGGGATCCCTTGGGGGGCTGCTGGCAAGGGTTTTCCACAGGGGGAGAAATGGAATTTTCCATGCTCCAGCTCTCTGTGAAATGAGAAGACTGGTGCCGTGCAATTTCTAGTCATTAACCAGCTTCCCCTGAGCAGGAAGCCTGTAGCTGAAGAGAGATTCCCCACCCACCCCCTTTTCTATGTTGGTTTCTTTTTCCCTTGTTTTTGTGCTACGGTACCAAGAGAGCAGCCTGAAAACTGTCCCTGGATTTAATATATAGATATCTGTTTCCTTCCTGCAGGATTCAATAACCTCCCCATTACCTGTTCTTGGATCTGTTTGTCACCAAGCACTAAAGAATTAATCTTGGTCCCAGCTGGTAGAATTTATATTAACAGCTTCCCAGAAAAGCCATATCACTTTATATTAAGAGCTTCTCAGATAAACCATATTGCTCTGAGCAGGTGAAGAACAGACAGATAAGGACAGCTCACATTCCTTCCCTAGTATCACAACAGCACATCTTTCTTTCTTTTTTTCTTTGAAAAGGAACCCAAAAAAGAAAATCCAGGTGAAATGTAATGCTGATGTAAGTTACAGAAGCTTTATTGATGAAACCATGGGTATTTACACTGGTTACAGGTCTTGTTCATCAATTGTCGCTTCAAAGGCTCCTGTCCAGATATGGAATGGCATACACTTTTGGACTAAAGTAAGCACGCAGATAAGATCCAGCCATTCCTACTTGAGCAAAGAAATTAAATGCGGACACTATGTTGAGATCAGAGATAAAGGAGGTAGGCTTTCTGCATTGTCCCTATAAAGTAGATTACCCTTTCTCCTTTTTAATAAGCACATGAGTGTATGTGCCTTCAAGTTGCCTGTTGACTTATGCATAGCAGCCCACAATACCAATGGATCAGTGTCTAACCATGATGACTGATCATTAGGAATCACTGCATTCTTCTAGCTCAGTTTTATCTACACCATCTAGCAGATGGCCTGCAGGGATTCCAACTCAGCCCCATCTGGAGGTGAAAGGGATTCAACCTTGGCATCTTCATTGTACAATGACACCTTCTTCGTGCAGGACCACCCGGCTCTTTTCCACCAAGAATCTCCTTCCATTCCTTCAAACTCACTGCCATCAGTTTTTTATCTAGCTGAGTCATGGAATGGAAGCAAATGACTGCTCATCATTACCAGGTGGTAATCACTTAAAAGCCTCCCAGCTCAAAACTCAAAAGGAACTAGTCGTTTACTTAGGGTCTGGCCACCGATAAGCTAAATGGTCAAGAAGGACAAGAGGATGTGGGATGGCGTTCATCCCACCGTGAAGTCCATAAGTAATTAATTCTCCAACTTAACACTAACCAGCAGGTAGGCTTAGCAATTGCAAAGGGTAAGGGTTGCATTGGTCCTGGCAGAACCTTGGAGAGCCACCTCCTCCTGCTCCCATCTCACAATTTTAAAAGATTGAAAAACTCTTTTTTTCAAATAATTAAAAAAAATACCACAGCTGTGAGCAGGTACAGATGATCTTCCCACATTTTGAGATAGTGCTATTATTCCACTTGCAACATCCTATGGAATCCTCGGGGTTTTTTGGGCTTAGGAAAGGTCTTTAATTAAACAGGAAGTGACCTCCATTTTATTTCCTGCCTTTTTTTTTAGAGGCCTTTCCTGGGCCTAAAACAGGTGGAGACCATGCTAAAAATAGCCCTCCACTAGTGTGCATATGTTGGTGTTTTTAGTTTTGTTTTAAAGAAAAATAAGAAATTGAAGGGGGCAAACCCAAGCACAAGGCATGCATGCATTCCACAGTTCACATTTTCTCCACTCCTGTTTCAAAATGGCAGCCATGCTATATGTGGTTTTTGTGTCCACTCCAGCAAACCTGCTATGCTGGGTCTTCCACAAGCTCCCTGAAAATCTTCCTTTTTCTCAGTTGATATACCAGATAGCTGGGCAATACATCTTTATGTTGCATTCTATACAGAAAGGAACTGAGGTGGAGGGTTATCTATTTCTAAATTCTGAATTTAAGTAGAAGCTATTTAGAATTGCCTTCATCAGACAGGCAAACCCAAAGTACGGCAATGGACTGTTTTAAATTTCAACTGGTCTGCAAATGCAAGTTGGCAGTGATCAATTAGCCAAGGCATACAACTGGCCTGCCTGCAGCTGGGTGCTGTGTTATGCTTCTCAGCATGACAGTACTTAAGAACATAAGCAAAGCTATGCTGGAGCATACCAAAGGCTTCTCTAATCTAGTATACTCTTGCTTCAGTGAACCAACCAGGTGTGTCTGGAAAGCCCATAATCACGGCACAAGTGCAACAGCTTCTGTTCTGCTAAGAAAGTAACAGAGGCAATGAAGCCAACATGAACATTTTCACAGCACCATAGGTTTCCACACTCAGGTTTTTTGGAAATATTAAGAAAAGCATGGTTGCAGAAGCAACTGTGTGCCTAGAGGGGGCAGCAGAGGTAGAGACATGTAGTTAGGGTTCCCTGATGATATTCCTTTTGCCTGGGCTATTTGCCTATAGACTAAATATTCTCAGCTCTTGACTTCCCTTCTTCTCATTCTCTGCAGTCTTTGGCCATTTCCGCACTAGACTGTTATAGCCCTATTATTCCGCTTGCAACATCCTGTGGAATCCTGGGGTTAGCAGTTTCGGGAGGGGCCACTTGGCCAAGTGGCCCCTCCCGAAACTGCTAACCCCAGGATTCCACAGGATGTTGCAAGCGGAATAATAGCGCTATAACAGTCTAGTGCGGAAATTGTCTTTTTCTTCATTTGTTGAATTCACAGAATTTGGGTTTGCAGGTCAGAAAGAAATTAAGTTTCTAACATACCATTCTAACTACAAACCAGAGGGCACTTGAACCGTCCTTTTCAATCAGATATGTTATTTCACTGATAGTTTCTCTTCATTTAAGGCAGTCTTTGATGCTGACTCCAAGCAGCAAGGTTCCGTACAAAGTGCATAAGGTTGAGCAACACAGTGGTGTTTGAAACAACAGTTCAAACCAGATGATCAGCACATGACAAGTGGGGAGTTCTCACAAAGAGAAATCAGTAACAAAGTGCAGGATGCTGCTCCTCTATCAACTGTCACTTAGCTTAGATCCAGCATAAGTCAGCAACTCCAAGTGCTGAACTGAAAGGGCACGGTGCAGTGGCACATAACATTTGCCTGGCCGCTGCTTCTCCCTTTATAAAGTTTCCTTAGAAGGGGGCACTGCAGCAGAGAAGGGGGAGAGGGACACCGGGGCCTTCCCCTGGCAGCTTGTGCCATATCCTCCAACATTTCACAGATGAAAAGCAGGACAGGTGTGTCCAAGCAACATCAGTGCGTGGTCAAAATTATTAACAAAGAAGAAAGCAGGAGTTAATAGATGCAGCAACAGCTTGCTTTTGTCTGAGCCTACTGGGAAGGGCAGCAATTGAAGTAAGTTGAGATAAGGGGGAAGGAAGCTGACCATTTCCAAAGCAGCTGAAAAAAAGGGGCAACAGAGAATTAATCGAGACCATTCCTGCTAGATAGGAACAATTGGAGGGGACATTACTCTCTTCCAAAACTCTCCCTATGAAACTGTGGCCCTTTCTGCATGTGTGTGTGTGGGGGGGAACGGTCGAAAACGGAGCTTACCGGCTTTGTTTTCCGGCCGGCCGAGCCCGTCGCCACGAGGAGCAGCGCGAGTTCGCTGCTCTGCAGTCCTCCGCGTCCCAAATGGCAGCTTCCGGTTGGTGGAGGCTCTCCACCAACCGGAGAAGCTTGCCAGCCGGAAGCCCACCCCCGGCAGATCTGCAGGCATGCACTTGTGCGCGCCTGCAAATCTGCTCCGGAGCCAGGCGACAGAGCGGCACGGGGTTGCGTGCTCCATGATTTTTAAAAACCTCGAAAAAGAGGTTTTTAAAAAACACGCCGTGCGACCAGTTCCGGTTGCTCTGGAGTGGACTGAGGTATGGAACTACAGAAAGTAGTCCACCCCAGTCCACTCTACAGTGCAGAAGACCTCCGTTAGAGGTCGCTCTGCACCGTTTTACTAGCCCGGTGCGGAAATGGCCTGTGACACTCCCATCCCCCAGGGTTTTTTTGCACATCTGGTACAGGAGAAAACAGGGAAGAGTTACAAAGAAAAACAGGCTGGGCTTTAAAAAAAAATCCAAAAAATCTGACAAGGAGGCCACCAGAGTTTCATACATGTGTTTGCATATAGTGCGCTCTTTGGCCATAATTCATCCTATTCATCCTTCTACCACCTACTCCTTGGCAACCGTTTTGCATCCTAAATAAAGACTGCAGATCAGTATATTTATGCAACATCATTTGCATGTTTTGTTTAATTCACAGAATTTGGGTTTGCAGGTCAGATAGAAACTGCTATTTTTAGCATACCATTCTAAGTACAAGCCTGGGGGCACTTGGACATGACATTCTCATGGATGCAGAGATCCCTTTATTACATGCAGTCCATCCTGACTTTTTGCTGTTTAGTTTGTTCCTGTCCTTACACAACACTCTGCATCTCCAGAATCAGGCACAGGGGTGGTATGAATCCTCTGTTACCTCACTTTTTCAGCTGCTTTTTAAAGGCCCCAGTTTTTCTGTCCTCCTCCTACTTTCCCTCTTTGTCCTCAGCTTACTTCCATTCGTGCAAACTGAGTTCAAAGTGCAAAAGTAATTTGCATTCAATTAACTGAGCAAGAGAAAGGAGAGAAGGGTAAGAATCTTCCCCTTCCCAGTAGATTTCGGCAAAAGCAAACTGCTACGGTATCTTCTAGCTTGTCTCTCTTCCTCATTAATTACCATTGCCATCTTGACCATATTCTGATATTGCTTGGCCAAATGTGTCCTGGTTTTCATCTGTGAAGTGTTAGAGGATACGCTTTACTCTCCCTTTCCCCAGAGTTCTGTTCAAATTTTCTTAAAGGCATAGTAATATAATAAGAATCAATAAAAAGAGTGGTTCAAAATTAACAAAATAATAAGGCAAATTCCACTTTTTTCACACACAAAGCAGAAAACTGACCACAGCAATTCTTATAACCAACACACCTGTCCTTCAACCTGGGAGAATGATATTCTTGCAAACAAGCTAGTAAAGTGTGTGCTAGACAATGGTACTATTAGGTGGATTTGCAGTTGGTTGACTACTCACCAATAGTTTCTCTTCATCCTGGAGAGAAGTGACTAGTGGGATGCCACAGGGTTCTGTCCTGGGCCCAGTGCTAGACAACATCTTTATCAATGACTTGGAGAATGGAATAGAGAGGATTCTCATCAAATCTGAAGATGAGACCAAATTAAGAGGGGTAGCTAATATTCCTAGAGGACAGGATCAGAATTCAAAATGACCTCAACAGATTAGAGAGCTGGGCCAGAACTAACGGAATGAATTTTAACAGAGAGAAACGTAGGGTACTATACTTAGGAAGAAAGAATGAAATGCACAGGTACAAGATGGACGACATCTGACTCGAAAACACTACAGGTGAAAGAAATCCAGTTTGTCCTATGGTGAAATACCAGCAACCTGTGAACCAGTCAGAGAGACACCTAATGTCACACTCTCTGGATCACAGGCCATCAGCATGCTGAAGCCATACTCAGGAGGTTCGATGTACTGGTGGATGGCCAGGGAAGGGACCTTTTTGATGAGATGGTGCACTGACAATGGATACTCTTCCCTAAGAAGGCTCACATTTGGCCAAAATCATTGATTGTTTTGATGTTTCTTTTTGTATAGAGCTCTGGAATGTTTTATTTCAAGAGTAGGATATACATTTGTTAAGAGCAGGATATACGTTTATTAGTAACAAAATTTAAAAAATAAAAATAGCCAATAGGTTTACTTTCCACGAATGAGTTTATGTTGTGTGCCCACAACTCACTTATGACTCATGATATCCCTAAAGTAAACTTACCACAGGGTTTTCTTGGCAGAGTTTGTTCAGAGGGGATTTGTCTTTACCTCCCACTGAAGCTGAGAGAGTGTGATGTGCCCAAGGTCAACCCATAGGGCTCCATGGATGAGTGGGGATTCAAATCTTGGTCTCCAGAGTCATTGTCCAGCACTGAAACCATTACACCACACTGCCTATCTTAAGCCAGCGACCATCACTGTATTGTTATTGCTGTGTGCCTTCAGGCAAACCTAAGGCAAACACAGCACAGTGTTCTCTCGGAAAGATTTGTTCAAAGCAGGTTTGTCACTGGCTTCCTCTGAAGCTGAGAGAATGTGACTTGACCAAGGTGACCCAGGAAGACTCCATGGCTGAACAAGGTTTTGAACTTTGGTTTCTTGGAGTCTTAGTTCAACACTCAAACCACTACATCATGCTCCAAGAATTTGTTTAAAGGGTCTTTGAAGCTATCTAGGTCAGTAACTATCACTACATCCTGCAGCTAAAAATTATAACAGTAAATAGCTTGTAATATGAACACCTAGTATGCTTGTTCATGTTTCAGTGTGGGGACAATGGTATAAGATCATTATTATGTTTTAATATTTTAATAGTATCCCAAGCAATTTAGATTCATTTATCTTAATCCATATCTCAAGTTAAATGTTTGTTCATATCCCTCTGGCACATTGGAGGAGTGTCTGAACTTTTAGGGAAAGGTAGGTTTAATGCTTCCCTCCCCAGCATTGAGATTATCAATAGTCACCTTCCCTATGTGACTATGCATCTTTTAAAAAGAGTCTGTAATCTTCACAGCCATTCTGAAAGACGGCTCATCCGTGATGCTGTTTTACTAATAAGGAACCAAAGTTGGGGGAGACTTCCCAAGACCACTCAGAGAGTCCCCAACAGAGGTGGGACATTAGACCTGGGCCCTTTCACACTACACAGTTATAGCACTATGATTCCATTTCACCTGCCATGGTGGAATCCTGGAGCTTGTAGTTGGGTCAGAGACAAACTCTCTCTAAACTGTGAATCCTAGGATTCTGTGGGATGCAAGTAGAATCATTGCACTATAATTGTGCAGTGTGAGAGGCTCCAGGTCATTCTAATATGATTCAATATGGTTCAGCGTGAACAGTCAGCTGACAGTCAGCTGTTGAATAGGGTTGTACAATAAACAACAAAAATGCCTTCACAATTCAAAAATGCTACAGTGGTGCTAAATAGAATTGAGCCAACCCAAGCAAAAGCACTTCCCCAGAAATTAGACCAAACTGTGAGTCACATATGACTACAGCAAAGGACTATTTGGGTAGCACCACTTGTCTTGTGTTGGGGAAGTACAGCAAAGAAGACACAGGGAAAGCCAGCATACATGTTTGTGTAGGTGCCTTCAAGTCACCTGTTGACTTATGGCAACCCCATGAATTTTTCTTAGGCGAGGAATACTCAGAGGTGGTTTCGCCAGTTCCTTCTTCTGAAATATAGCCTACACACTTGGTATTCATTGGCAGTTTCCCATCCAAGTTCTAACCAGGGTTGACCCTGCTTAGTTTCCAGGATCAGATGGGATCTGGTGCCTTTAGGGTATTTAGGACCTATCTCATATATAATGGCTACCACTAGTCCTCAGATAACATGTGGCTCCCCCCTGTTTAAGTTATTACCCAAGCTGGCATATACCAGCTTGTATAATACCTTAAAAAGAGGTGAGACACATTTTACCTGTAGCCTAGTAGTGGCTGATGGCTTCCATGCCACTGAACCCACTCTGGTTTTTAATCTGAAGTTTAACAGCAATGTACAAGTGTTGGGCCTGTTTTGGAGATAGGTTTCAACACTTTGGATAGTTCCTTTAAAGTCTGGACTAAAACCTAGAGCAGATTCACTGCTCCTTAAACATAGCCAAGTCACTAGCTACCTGCCACTGGACCATGGCCAACATATGGCCCCAGCTGTCTCTCCCAATTTTTGTTGGCCTTGCAACCATCACTGTCAAATCCGGAGGCACAACAGCAGTAGCAACACCAACAAAACTCCAGACATTTGCAGTAAAACAAATGTAGCATCCTCCCTTGGGAATGTTAAGGCCCTGAACATTCTTGAAGAAAAAAACCCTGAAAAAGCAAAGGAGCAGCACTGGATCCACGGGTCATCAATCACTATGAACACTGCCAACGAACCTACATAAGATGATTGGGAGGGACGAAGAGAGGGAGGGTGTGGAATGGCACTGCCAGGTAGCCCAACCCTGTAGCACATAGGAAAAGAGAGGTGAAAAGGCTCAGTAGGAGGTTTTTGTTATCTGTATTGTTCATTCTCAGCCATGCAAGGAATCCTACTTCATACTTAACAATCGATGTTTCTATTTACTGGTCACTCAGCCATCAGTTTAGCTTCAGATTATTATGTTTGCCTACCTTACCTATGGGTGTCCATTGCTTATCTGCAAATTCCCACAATTCCACTTTCTTTTTTTAGCAACTCTGGAGGGCTACAGTGGGAATGATACTCCAGTATAAGTAGCATTGCCAAAATCCTGGCAGGATGTTGTGTATGGAAAGAGTATTGCAATGAATGAATAATGTTGTGCCTGGGATGATAACTACATGACGGCCATGTGATGTGAATTGACCTTCAGCCCATAGATCCAAGCTGGATTCAAACCAGTGGTTTATGTGGGAACAATTTTCTATCCTAACACAGGCTCCCTGGAGCCTTCTTGTTCCCATACATGCAAATATCCTGCCCATAGTCATTTGAGATTGCTTTTGATGTTACGTTCTTTCCGCCTTGTATTGAAAGGGTCCACAGGATGTGGCGAGGGCACCCCAAGGATTGGGAATGCATGTTAAACATAATCACTGTACGGAAATGCTTTCCTTTGGCATTACAGGAATACAAGAAAAATACAGGTTTAACTGGGTAGTTATTAATGCTACACAATTTCTCCTGCTCCCCTAAAGGAATCTTCAAGATGTTTTTGTTGACTCACTCTCTTGTTTTGGCTGTACAATCTGTTACTGCATTTGCAGAAGAGAAGATCATTGACACATGGGAGAGAAGAGAAGAACAAAATGAGGGATTGTTTCTTAATTTGTTTTAGCCACTGAATTCCCACTACATCTGTAAAAACTAGGGGTTGTGAGGGCGGGAAGACTCTGTTGTTAAATAATGTAATGGAGGAGCTTGCCTACTGTCTGGGTGAGAAAAAAACGGTTGGAGAAGCCTAGAGATTAGCGAGTTATTCTTTACCAAATCCCACCTTTGTTCTAGGCCAATACTTCAGACCAAAAGTATTTGGCTTAGAAGAGTTGCAAACTGGCTATAAGAGTGAGTCCTCCTTCAGGGGCCTCTTTGGGGTGTGAGCATTGGGAAGTATCCTGGAAGCTGAGGACAGAACTAGGTGTAATGGGAGCATCATGCATGCATCTACCCTGCTCACCCCTAGAGCACAGTATCTTGCTTTTATAATAATTTAAAATGAATAGGTGCTGAACACTCCCCTTTTCCACATCTTACCTCTCAATTGATTACTTTACTCCCTTCCTAGCTCACCAGGAAGCTCTAACTCTTTCTTTGGATGAAAAGAAACACATGCCTGCCGCACAACTAGTTCAGTCCTACGTGGATATACTGGTGGTCTACAAACAAGCTATGAATTTCTCTAACTTGGCTTGTATCACAGACAATAGATTGAAAAGAGGTGAGCCAGTGTTGGCAGGCCATGTGTCATCATGCAGCACTTTTGTGGAGCCACTGAGGTCCACGATGAATGCTCCAGCAGCACTCCAGTCACCATAGGTTGATTACATATGGGGGCTTCCATTTAAATTTCCCACAATGCACCAGAGGGGCATGAGGGGACATATGGGAAATTAAAGTTGTGGCTCCTGATCCAATGTCTTTTCCCTTTTATTTCCCCCTGGCAGTTGTACCATTGCATAGCAGGTAAAACCAGATAGCTGTTGCAATGACTTGTCTAGTATTGCTGGGAGGAGCAGAGGCTAGTTTGGAATCACAGTGTAAATTACTGCGTTCAGCCAGGACTTCAGTGAGGGTCAGAGGCAACGCTGTGGCTGAATCCTGTAAGATCTAAAGAGGCTTAAATTGCTTGAGTATATTCTCATCTCACCTCCTGCATTTTTCACTTGACATCTTTTTAAAAGTAACCTACGCCTGTAGCCCTTTTAAAATAAAAAAAAAACACATTCAGTTTAGTCAGTTGCTCCATAAAAATGTAAGCTTACTTCCATCTTCCATTTTTCAGGCCAATATGACAACTAATAAAAATCCACATTTCCTAACTTTGTTTCAAACTGATTATTGTTTTGCTGGGATTATTTGATACAATGACATAACTTTAATGTGAACATTTCTGACTACCACTAGAGGCATTATTTTAGGTCCCACCAGATGGTGGACGGAGAGAGACTAAATTGGTGGGTATGCAGTCGGGGCCTTTTGGGTAGCAGCACCCCAACCACCTCCAAAGGAAGGTGAATTTTACTCCTTTATTTTGCTTTAGATAGGCAGTGAAGATGTTCTGTTCTGCCAGGCTGTTAATGCTATGCAACATTTTGTAGAGCTCTTTTGATTTAGATTAATGCTGCTTTTAACTTTTATTGTATGCTACAGGTCTTGTTCCTGCATTGGTCTTATGATAGATTTTAAAATTTATTTTTATTGTACATCATGACTGTTTAGCTAAGAAGAAAGGTTAAGTAAAGAAAGCCATGAAAAAAGTTTTTACAATTATGTATAGCGTGGGGAAAACACATAGGAAGAAAAACTTTTTGCAGCGCTGGCATCCAGCACCATATGCTGAAGCTGAACTGTAGGGGATTCAGGAAAAATGAAAAGAAGCACAGTGCAGGGTTAAACTGTGAATTCGCTGCCTGAAGATGTAATGACAGTTGCTATCAGGACTCCGTTGTAAGAGTTCTCTTCAGACAAGAATCCAGCACTGCCCACAAACCTGTCCCCCTGAGAAATCGTTGGAACCTGGGTCTGGGAGAAGCTTGGGGCCCTTGGGAGGATGGCTGAGGCCCGCCCATGCCCTCAAAGTAAGGAGAGTTCAGCAGCTGGATTGGACTCACAGCTGACACAACCCTTAAAGCCTTTGTGGAGGCCTCTTTCTAGAAGCCTCTGATATATGCCTCGGGTGGGTCTCTGGGAGCTTCTGCTTAAAAGTGACTGTTTGAGGGCTCAGGATCTGCTGGAGCTATTTGTCCAAGGCTGTGATTTTTATCAGCCATTTTGCAATCCTGGAAAACCTGAACTCCCCCCCCCCCCCCAATATCTCCCCTGGACTGTTGTTGCACTTTGACTTTGGATCTTCTGCACGCAGCTTGCCCAGTTCTCCAGCTGGACTTTGTTTGCTTTGTCCTTTGATCTGTAGGATATCATCAGAGCAAGAGACAGGCTGCAAGTGTCGAGACACAGTGAAAATCTGCTGGACAGTGTACCAGGCCATGGGCTATAACCAAACAGCTGCACTTTAATCAGCCACTTCACTTCTACTCCTTTATGGAATCTACAATTTCTGTAAAAATGAGAGATGTACCAGGTCAAGGGCATTACTGCTCACTGAAATGTCCCTGTTCAGCATTTGGGGAAGAGGCAGTGAATAGAAGCAAAAGAGGTTGCCCATCCAGAGTGAGAGCAGGAAAAAATGCTATCACACTGAATTGGCTCTGTGACATTATCGTGAAGGGATATTTGGTTGACTAAATAGCATTCCTTTCTGAGCACTGTCCTCCATGCTTAGTTGTCTACATTACACTTATGACATCATTAAAGTGACTACTTCAGATGTGAGCATCCTTTGCAGGGCTGGAGCAAATTTTCATTCCTGGCACCTGCCACAGGCTGCACCAGCCAAAAAACTGCTGAAAATTAAAAGAGAAAAGAAAAGAGGAAAGCAAAAGAAGAAGGGACTTGGAAGCCACTTCCAGTTTCATTGGAGAACGGTTGGAGGGCTGACCTGGCAGTAGCAAAACCTGCTACTCTTAACCCATATATCCATTCCCATTTTTCCTGGCGCATGGTCAGAGAGCACAAAAAAGATGTTGGGCTGACACATGCAGTTCATGGGGTACACTCTGCCCATCTCTGGTATACATGATCTCTAAGTTCATTAGGTCAATGTGAAGAAGCCTGTGTTTTTTAAAAAGGTAAATATTGGTGTACAGCAATAAAACATCAGGAAAAGGTAAATAAAGGTAAGCAAAATGAATTTCTGCCTGTCCTTTCCTCTAATGCCACATATCATGAGGTAAAGAAGTCAGCAGTGAAGTAGCTACCAGAGTCTTGATACCTCCTCTTTACAAAATTACTTTTGATCTTTTTATTGTTTATTTTACACCATCCTGAGAATTCTAACTGAACTGAAGGATGGGATATTAAATGTTATAAATATGAAATATTATGAGATTCTGCAGCGGTTTCTGCAAACAAGAGGAATTACTACTAGTATATCTGTACTTGTTTAAAGCGCAAGTTCCCTGGACAGATAGCTGTCTCATTAAACAGAGTATCATTGTGAGGAAATTATACAGCACAGCCTACACTCTGAGGACCAAAAGCAAACTAACATTGAAAGATGTGTCTATATGACAAATATAAAAGCAGCTACAGTATGCAAAATAAAATATCTCAAACAAAGGAACAGAGCTTTGAGAATTATAAAAAAAGGCAAAGTAAAAAAGAATGGACTCTTCCACTTCTGAAGTTTTACAGCATGGGACAGAAATTAGCAATGATTCACCTAATTTCAATCAAGCAATCAAGCCATGATTTACCCAACCACAATTTGAGAGATGGTGTGTTTTTAAGCAGTTGATATTTTTTCAGTCCCAGCAGCTTCCATATTAGTGGGTCAGTGAATCTACTTCAGGTTTTAGTCTGAACTTTTAAGGGATCTATCTGTGCTGCTGAACACTATCTCCCAAAGTCCAGGCTAAAACCCAGGGTAGGGTCATCACCCACTAACGTGGAAGCTATCAGCTGTGCCTTTTTTTTTAACCAGTGTTTTTATGGCCAATGAAGACACTAGCAAATCACAAGGAGTACAAGTGAAGTCTTGAGGAAATATCTCAGCGAAGCAATTTATCTCAGCTAGCTAGACCTGCACACATAGTTAAAGTTGGGGGAAAGCAATTCTCAATTTAACAGCAAGCCGCTATCTGGAGAGCTGACAGGTCTGACTGAACACCAATTTGGGAGTCGCCTTTTGAATGAGTGAAATTATACTGAGTTATCTACGTACTGTTCAGCTCTGCCTATCAACAAGAAAAGCCTGTAATTGGAATCTGCTTTCCATTTTCAGCAATAATTATTGTTCAACACTTTTCACTTTTAAAAGGTTCTGTAATTAATAACTGCAAGCATTTTGTCTCAAGCCACAGTCAGCATTGCACAGGGCTACTGGGCTTTCTGCCGTTTGCTTCTAAAATTACTTCAGGGTGCAACTATTTATTTACTTTTTCTATTTATTTATGTAATGTTCAAATATTTATTATGTCTTTAAAAACATAAATATAAAAACAGTAATGGAGATATATGAACTGGGATAGATAGGGTGGAGACTGGTAATACAATCATAGTCTTTAAATATTTAGCCTAGACTCCTAAGGAGTTCTGAAGTTAGGTGGCATGGGACAGAAATATGCAATAATTAGCCATACAACAGTCAAGAGTTATCTTTTTTTAAGCCACGGATTTTTGGCAACTTATGCTGGTGGAAATACTGTTATTCCAGCAGATGTATTTTCTGTGATGTTGTGAAGGGTGCTGTCCTAAGCACTGCACAAGCCCTGTAACTATTGAGCAGCAGGGGAGCGTGAATCAGTGCCCCTTCCATGTGCAACTGATTGTGCCACAGTGCATCTCCACCGTAGTATAACACTGGCATAGTGATGCTGGCATAAATTTATGTTATGCAACCAGTGAACAGGATCTGGGCTTTAATCTCCGTAGCCTTGTTCTCCAACAAAGCAGCTTTTTCACCAGCCTTTAACACTGCACACAAATGTATGTGTGCACACATGCATGCGCGCACACACACACACACACACACACACACACAAGAAGGATAAGCAAATCTCTTAGGGAAAAGAGTTCCACGGGCATCCCAGAAAAAGCTCCACTGAGGCAGCAGTAATAGGAAACTTATATCCTAAGCGGATAAATCCTGGAGCAAGGCAACATTTGCTGATCTCAGTGCTCTGAATCTATTACCACCTTGAGCTGGGCTCAGAAATGAAACAGTAATGAATACAATGTTGATGATTTTAAAATGTATAATATAACCATATTGTTTGGTGTCCACCAATTAGAGATAGCGTGCACCAGCTTTAATTTTAGAACCATCTCCAAGGGAAGCCCCACATAAAGTATATTACAGTAATCTAATCATTACTAAGGCTTTTATGACAAGTGCACAACTCTCTTCAAGCAATGGATGCAGATGGTTTAAAGGTACTCCAGGCCACAGCCAGTACCTAGAAATCCAGAGGGAAAGCTAGCCCCAGAAGTAGCCCTAGTAAGCCAGCCCCTAGAAGTACCTGTTCATTCAGGGACAGCTAAGTATTTCCCAGATTGCCAGTCCACTGCTATCAACTCTGAGTTGTCTGGAATAAGTCTGAGTTTCTTTATCTCTTCTGTATGTCAACAAAGTCCTTTCCATAAATGAATTTGAGAAAATGGAGAAATTGAACTGGACCTCATCAGTTTGTCGATGACCCTGCATGCAAACATTTCAGATAACTTCAACCAGCAGCACTGTCACATAGATGCTACATAGTACAAGAGGGGGAAAAATGGCATGTGTGGAAGTCTGTAGGTTAATTGCCATTGGGCAGGGAGGCCGGGGAGGGGGACAAGACTATAGCATCATCATCATTTAGATCACTTTTCCCAATCTGATAAGGTCTAGGTGTTTTTGGACTACAACCTGTCATCTCCAGTATATCGAGAAGGCATCAGATCAGAAAGGCTGTTATAGACTATCCCTGTGAGGTAGAAGTAGAACCACCTCAAAGTAGTGTCTGCAACACCCAGCTCATGGAGGCAGTCCAGAAGGATGCCGTAGTGATGGTACTGAAAGCCAATGAGACAGGGGTGGCCAGTGGGCAGTGTAAGGTGGTAGCCTCAGGCAGCAGATTTAGGATATGAATAGGCAGCAAATTGTTAGTCATTCATTTAATATTATCAAATTCAACCTTAGTCACATTAAGAATAAGTTCCTTCATTTCAATACATCTACACTATGTATAGCTAAGGATAGATCAAATAACAATGCATTTGTACTGCCAAGGATGGGGAAGCGCCTTGAGGAACCAAAATATCTTGGTCGGTTGGGATACTATGCACTTAGACTGGGAGGAGAAGATTTGCTGCTCTGCTTTGGGCAGTGGTATGTCGTCGGCTTGCCCTGAACTGAAAGCTCCAAAAGAATCAACAGGATCACACTCCCATTCTCTTTCACCAGCAGCCAGGGGAGTTTCTGTCCCCAAAGCAAGCTGAAAGTCAAACAGAAATGAATCTCTAGTTAGTCTGATCCAAGAGTACCTGGAACTGAGCCACTTGCTACAAAAACAAAACAAATTTGAGATTGGCCAAAAATGTCCAAGGTCAGCAGAATACAAAGTTCCTTTTTCTTTCCTTTTATTTTTTAAAAATAAGGGTCTCATTATCATCTTTTCTACAGTAAGTGGAATGATTCATACACATACCACTTTAAAGTGCGAAATCAGCACCACTGGACTGGACTGAAAATACATTGGTAACTAATGAAGCTCATTGACTGTAATCAATTTTTAAATACCATATCGACTAACAGATATTAAATACTATTGCATGCCATCCATTAACTGCTGTTAAATATGGTTTATCAAGTAGATTTTACCAGGTAATTTCCTTCGTAGGATATTGTTGTCGTGCTTTTTGGAAGCTTAACTAAGACTGACAGCTCATAGTCAACTTGTTGACCCCCATGGGAATTGGGTGCACTCTAGAATATGCTACAGAATCTTCTACAATGTGCCAGGATGCCACAGCAGATGCAGGGGGACTTTTGACAGACAAACTGAAAACCCACTGTGATCTCTCTACTGCCAGCTGAGCTGTCAATTGCTAAATCCCAGCTCCTTTCAGCTTTTAAGGACTGTTATATGCCAACTATCATTTTCAAACACTGAAATCAAATTTCTTTGCACTTTACACAGAGACAGGAAATGTACGGCATCTCTCTGGCAGGTATTTGAGGACACAAAGAGCTTCTGGAAAATATTTACAAAAGAGAATATTGAAGAAAATTTCTGTGCAGAGATTCTGTTCGATTTTTTAAAATTTATTTTTGACATGCATTTGAGCAAGTGAACTTCATTCAAAACTGTAAAATGCTATGGCAATAACTTTTAGCCTGTGGCATAACAATTTTCTCTAAGGGCACATAGTCCTTTTTCAGGCTTAAAAAAAATGACATTATACCTAAAAAACAAATGCAATAGACCAGCTGTTTGTGTATATGGCACATATATTGCCCAAATAAGAAATAATCTTACAAACAGATGTTTTGCTATGTAAATGAGAGCTAAATCCAGTCTTCTCCTCACCTTTCTGGTAATTCTTAATTATCTCTGCCCCAGCTGGAGAATCTTAAGTGCATCATTTCTTAGCATGCACATTTGCGCATCACCTAGGGTTATGCGTATGGTCATGGCATAAAGTACCACATGGATGGAAATCCACCTCCTCTCTGTCTCACACAGACATTTGAGGGATGTTCTCTAGCCTCTGGAGTGCTGTAATTTGCCAGAGTAATTGCAGCCTATGGGTTCTTGGACAATCTAATTAGTTCAAGTCAAAGTGTGTTAGATTCAAGTCACTAGAACTATGCAAAGCATCAAGCAGAGTAAACATGGTGTGATGCAATATACAACATATCTAGTCGGCACATGGGAAACAGAAGAGATAAATGAAACCCAGTTCCCAAGAATTTTCATTTTGAAATGTTTGTTGCTTTTGATGTCAGAGAGAGCAAGAGAAAAGGGATCCAAATATGAGACCTGTGCAAAACATGGAGCAGCTGTCTGTGCGTATATATGTGTATTAGGAAAAAAACATAAGCTGAGCCAAGATTCATTCTTCTTTTCTGTTCTCTCCCCGCTCCCTTACTTCTAATTCCCTTGTTCTGAAATTTATTTGCTTTTTCCTGCTTGACTTTTGAGTCTTATTAATATATCCAGCTAATAACTCTCTCCCAGAATGGATTGTAGGCAGGGAAACTAGGAGAAAGTGAAGAGAGTATGGATCCTGATATTTTTATTTGGCTTGCCATTTTGCTTATTGGGTTAATACCCAAGGGGTGGCAGCTGTAAGCATCTGGACTCTGTTTAAAAAAAAATCTACAAAATAGTACCAGTAAAACCAAGCACTATAATGTGCTTGTGAAGGTTTAGAATTCATGGTAGCAACTTCATCAGGAACAAGGAAGCCAGAGTTGTAAAATATATTATACTAAACTGACTTATTTCTGCCTTCTGATAGTTTGATTGGAAAGTGCCACAATGTGAAACTGTCTGAGTTTATTGCAGACAAGCCGATGCCTACAAGACTACAACTGCTGCTCAAAACATGGTCTAGATTAGAAGTACTGAGCCTGATGGAGTTGTGGTCCAAAACATAAAGAGGTCACCAGTTTGCATACATACATATTAAAGAAAGACTTTGGGCCTGGAGGTCTCTCCCAGCATTGGGCATCAAGATTAGGTGGCCATAGAATACTTTTTTTTTTTTGGTTATCCATACATTCCTATCTTCCTAAATATGCAGTTGTAATGAATTCCCACAGTGTCTTGGTCTCCTAGCCATTGTTCTTGTGTGCCTTCAAGTTGCTTCTGACTTAATGTGACCCTAAGGTGAACTTATTATGAGATTTTCTGGGGCTGAGAGTATGTGGAGCTTTATTTTCCCTGTGAGAGGTGAAGTGGCTGACATAATGTTTAAACGGTTTTGCGGATGGGGCTATTTGGGTGGGTCTTTCCCACATAATCAGCACTCTTCTCCTAGTGCACTGCTGACTCTGTGGGAAGAATCTGCACATTTGTCCCCCACAAACATGGATTTCAACATTGTCCCCACCATATCAGAACTGCTCTGGGATATGCAGCTCTCACAGAGTAGGGAGAACATCAAAAGGACACCCAAATCTCAGCAGCTCTTGGATTCTGGAACCCTGTTGTAAAGCCACAGGTATCTCTGTAGATATTCATTATTCCTTTTACTGAAAACTTGACATGTCAACAACCTTCAGGGTGATAGATGAAATCTCTTGGAAGCCCTACGTGGTTCAGATAAACTCAGTGTGTGCATGCTGGAGACAGCCTGCAGAGCTCCTTGATGTCCTGTTGCTTCAGAGCCTTCTACCCCTGCTGTGAGTTTGGATGAAATTACAACAGGTTTTCACTCCACAGTTTTTCCTGGAAATATCTCAGTGCTGTAAATAATGAGAATATGGCGTGAGTTCGGAACCACACTTGGATTCCCATCTGAAGTCCCAGAATGGGGCTCATTTCCTTTATCCTTATCATCATTCTCTATGGGATTTCTTGATTTAAGTATTGCAAGTTAGAAATCCAAGCCTATATCTATCTGGGGGAGAATGATTTAGTTCAATCTGGTGGGATATGAAAATGGAGCTTGTAGATTCAATTTATGTTCTCCCTACATTTTTACTCACTGTAAAGTCTAGTCAAAAATAGACTTTTTGGGCATAGAAACATCATGGCTTATAAGCATCAACTGATCTGACTGAGCTTGGCAGAAGCAGAGGGAAAAGTCACTTGTGGTTGTGATGACAATTACTGAGTTGTGTGAAAAAGTGCTCCGTTTTTCCTTGCTGCCTATTGCTTTAATTAAGTTGATGTTCACATCACACAGCTTCAGCATATGAACTTTAAATGTTGATGCTCTGAATTAGCATCTGAAACACCCAGTTATATTTTAAGCCATAAGATTTTGGTTGAAAATAATTAATTGTATTGTCTCATGTGCCTTGTTGTCTGAAAGAGCAGATGAGATGGTGCATCTGTGCAGTAGTAGTGTGTGCTAGCTGTTGCTACCGTTGTTGTTGTTAAGGAAGCAGCATTTAATTACGTGAGCCTCCATCTGGATCCATGTTACTGTCCCCAAAGAGACTTTCCTTCTCATAACCTGTTTGGGAGATCTGGGTCATAGCTTCTTCTAATCATTCAAAACATGCTGCCATTTAATATTAAATTGGGGACTACAAATTTACTTTAAAATAACATTTCATATTTACTTTCCTTAAAAAGAATCTGAAGATTACCCAGAAGTACTCTGAAGACTGCACATTGCCTATCCTTGCATGAACTGGGAGAGGCAAAATATCTCATAAACTGAAAAACAGCCCTCTGTAATTGCAGGCTGAAATCAATCATGATGCTAGTAACTTAAGTCAGGAATTTTTAGTTCTTTTCCTCAGAGGGTAAAGAGCATTTCTAGATAATATTGCTCATTTCTGTGTTGGAGCAAACACCCTATTGTGGCTCAACATCCTTCAGCTCATAAGAATATTTTATATTAAGTTAGCACTGGCCTTTGGTGTCCCTGTCAGACTGAAATTTCCCTGATTTTCCTTCTGGCTCGCTTTCAAGCTTAATTCTACTGTGCTAAGCTACCATAAAATGACCATTTGCTTCCAGAAATTGACAATGGCTGTATGGGTTGTTGCTGCTGCTGCTGTTGTTGTGATCTGCCTTGAAGTTGTTTCTGGAGCCATTTCCGCACTAGACAGTTATAGCACGATTCTTCCACTTTCAACATCCTATGGAATCCTGGGGTTTGCAGTTTGGGGAGGGGCCAGGAGGCCCCTCCCCAAACTGCAAACCCCAGGATTCCATAGGATGTTGAAAGTGCAAGAATTGTGCTAGAACAGTCCAGTGCAGAAATGGCCTGAGTTATGGTGGCCCTCAGGTGAATCTATCATGGGGTTTTCTTGGCAAGATTTGTGCAGAGGGGGTTTGCCTTTGCTTTCTTCTGAGGCTGAGTGAGAATGACTTGTCCAAGGTCACCCAGCAGGTTGCCATTGCTGAGCACGGATTCAAACCCTGGTCTCTGGGGTCCTCGTCCAACAATACACCACGCTGGCTCTCCTGTGTGGGTAGGTATCACCCTAAATCTGCAGCTGAAGCAGAAGACAAGGCACCTGCAGCTCCTTTTATCCATCCCTGTCTCAAAGCTTAGGAAGTTATTTTTTAAAAGTAATCTGGTCCTATTGCTCATTGTAGTGTTGAAGAAGTAGCCTTTTACCATTGCTCATTCCAGTATTGAAAAGTAATGCATTGTGTTGCTTGTTACTTTTCTATCATCTCCAGGTGAGAGAACTTGAAAATAAGATAACGGCACAACCGAGAATGGCGTAAAACCTGAAAAATCTGGGTCAAAATTTGAGATTAACTCAAAAATGTTACTCATTACTTGAATAAAGGAACTTCACTCTTATTCACTACATTATTTTTGGAATATGACCGCATGTCCTCCTTGCTACTCCATAAAGTAACTAGTTACAATTACCTATGTTATTTGTGGCTCATTACATCTGAGCTCTGCTCCACCCACATCCTGTTTTCTACCCTTCCTATCATCTTGATGGTGTGATGAGTAGATCTTAAGATGGGTGCCAGAGAAGGATGAGGCCCAGACAGAGGGGCTGGGAAGGAACAGGAAAACAGAACCATGATGAGAGGAGAAGCGATTCTGCGTTGGTCTCAGGACATGGCTGCTTCCACCCCCTCTTGCCCTTGCCTCTGACCTCTTTTACTAGAGAGCTACTGCTGCTGCTGCTGCTGCTGCTGCTATTTTTTGCTATTTGTAAGGTGCTTATGCTTTTTTGAGTACATCCACCCAGAAAGAGGCTTTCTCCATCTTGCTTGTGTCGGTGCTCCACTGCCTAGAGACAACAAAGAAAGGAGCTTACCATGGGGATGTCGGGTGCCCTCCTTGGTTCTGGCCATGGGACCTTAGTGAGAGGAGGGACCCTTTGCACTGCTTAAGGGTAGGTTTTCTAACATCTCTTGTGTTTATTCTTGTTTTATCTTGTTTTACCTTTCCTGTTTTGGTGTGACGTTGACGCTGGCAAGATCCTTCTTGTTCAGTCTCTTAATATGAACAGCTTAGTGCCTAACACAACTGTTATTTGGTATAGGATATTGCTGATCAACCTACTGATGTGTGTTATGCTCATCTAAGCTTCTGGTATGTTTTAAATCATTTTAATTGTGTTAGTGTAATGTTCTTAATTATAAGAATTACGGTTCTTGCATTTGTTTCATGAGCTGCTTTGAGAACACAACATAAAACTAAAATGACTCTGACTGTGCTTGACTTGCCGCTGTATTACACAGAAGAGCTAAAGGTCTAGGTAGAGTGGAAACTCTACTTTCATGTAACCCCAAGTATGGTGGCACATAAGTCACAGTGGCTTTCTGTGAGCAACCATGTTAGCCAGCTATATATGTTAGGTGCTGAACAAGGATTTTAAAAAAACAGTGTCAGAAGAGCGGTGCATTCCTCTTATTAAAGTTTTGATGTTGCTGCTGCTGGTGGTGATGATTATTTTGAGCACTGCTGCTGTAACCTTTTAGCTGCCAAGGATAAAGATAGTTCCCTGAGCAGCCATGTCTCCATTGTGTCCCTGATAGTATTGCTGTGCAAGAGCCAGTTAGTTGTTTGTGTACTTAAAAATAGAGATGGGAGGGGGGCAGCGAATGAAAGGTAGGAATAGGATGATTCTGACTCCAACCAATTTTGAAACAGGTCAGTAGGGCCACTTTTAAAACTTCCATTAGATGACACACTGGAGGATAACACTGTGTTTGCAAACACTCAGTGTCAGCCCACAGGGTCAACTAGACTCAGGTCATATAGATGCTTTCAGCAGATAAAAGCTAGTGCAAGTGGAACAATTCCTATCATGCTCTCTAATCTGTTAGAAGGACAGTTGCTAGTATTGCTGCAATGAAAAACAAACAAACAAGGAAAAAGAGCTTTTTGCCCTTCTTCTCCCTCTGTCCAAAAAAATTTGTATGAATGTTGAAGTGGGCTTTTGTATATTGTATAAAGATGTCAGTTTATTGTTGACTTTCTCCGAAATTCATGCATGATTTTTTTTATCTCTCCTTACCATCAAAAAATGTCCACCTCTTTCTAAGACAGGGAGTTAGGGAATTCATATTCAAGAATTACAGAATTCTTACTGAAGGTTAAATGACCATTCAATGCCTGAAGGAATGCTATTGTAGCATCTCATGCTTGTTCTTTGAATTACAATATCTGTGTATATTGAAGGAAACCTTAGCTGCCATTTACAGCTCTACTAGATCCACAACTGCCATATTATTCTATTGCATCATATTGTGTGCCATATATATTACTTTAGCAAGTACTGTAGGGTTAATTTTCCACATTAAAGTGAGTTGAAGAACACTTATATATTCACATTACTCTCACTGAGACAGACATACTGCTTCACTTACTTCTTGCTAAAGGAACGTCAGTCATGTGGAATCCCAAGAGGAAGAAGAATATGTCAGTGCGGGGGCTGTCCATACCATGGAGTAAAACATTTCCCTTTGATAGTCAGCAGCGATTACTCCACTGAAACTTAACACTCACAGAGTTATCTATGAAGCAAGTCTTTTGGCCAGCTAAAATGGACATCATCAAATAACTAAGAAAGGTCCAAACAATGACATTTTCTCCCTGACTCCTACTTTACCTACTTGCCTGGGTAAGCACTGAGTTGCCTACTATGTGCTGATTCATTGCTGAGACTGGGTTGCCTCTGGGAGAATATCCAGATCTTTGGCAAATCCCTTTCTGCATCCATCTGTCTGACTAATCCTTTGTTCTAGCCCAATATGAATAAAGACTGGAAAGGGAATCCCAGCATATTCTTCTAATATCCCTCAGCTCTTTCTGAAAATAGGCCAAAACTGACACTCTTCCCCACCTAGAATCTAGACAAATAACTGAGGTGAATCACAGGCTCCACAAATTATGCAAGTGAATCAGCAATAGCAAAGAACAAAAATATCTCTGGGCTTGGAGAGAGATGAGGCTGGATGACTCAGTGGGAAGGAGCAGCCTTATTGTTCATGGCTTATAGGCTGGAAGGATTTAATTTATTTCACTAGAGACCTATCAGAGAAAGGCTAGGGTATTTTAGAGTCACTCGCATATAAGTTAAATGTAGGTTTTATATAGACAACATTTGGTCTTGATCCTGGTCATTGCCAACTGGATAGCAGAAACAGGCTGCGGGGTTCTGGACAGTACCAGAAGCCCTTTCATACTACGTAATTGTAGCACTATGATTCCACTTTAACTGCCGTGGTTCCATTAAAGCCCTACATGGTTTGGGTCCAGGTTACCTGCAGGACTGCCTTCTCCCATACACTCCACCCCATACACTCAGGTCCTCTAGGGGCCATTCACTTAAAACAGCCAGGACCAAGCTGACAATGGTCACCCAGAGGACCTTTTTGTTGGCTGCCCCTAGACTATGGAATGGCCTTCCAGAAGAGATTCGACAGCAAAACATTCTGCCTGAATAAGAAATCTTCTTCCTCTTCCCCCACCCCCACCATGAAATCCTGGTTTAGGGAGAGGCACACAGAATTCTCAGCCAGGGAGCTCCTCTGATGCCTGTGACCAAACTACAAACCCCACCAGGATTCCATAGGGAGCAACTTTGGCTTTAAAATAGAATGCCTGTGTGTGTATGTGTGTGCTGCCTGCCAGCTTGTGGCAACCCCATAAATTTCACAGGGTTTTCTTAGCCAAGGAATACTCAGAGGTGGCTTGGCCAGTTACTTCCTCTGAAATATAGCCTACAATACCTGGTATACATTGATGGTCTCCTATCCACATACTAACTAGAGCTGATCCTACTTAGCATCCAAGAGCAGAGAGGAACTGGTACCATTAAGGTATTGTAATTAGCTGAGATTGTGTAGTGTGAAAGGGTGCCAGTAACTGGTGGAGGCATTGTAAGAGGACTAGACTCCTTTTTTTTTTCTGTTCCTTTTTGGGGCCTATGGGATCAAATTCAAATCAGCGGGCTTCTTAATAGTCCTGTCCAACCTGTCTCACGGTGACATTTTCTTGAAGTAACTATTGTAGCAAAATTTGACAGAGGAACTTGCGGCACTTTAAAGACAAACAGATAACGAAGTTTTATTTTACCTTCCGAACAACTAGTCACAAAGGCATATCTTGACAGCGCCCACAAAGGCCATGTCCTTGTTGATTTTGCCCTTGGTTTAGGACAGGTTTGAAACTATTTATTACATGTAATTAATATAAGAAAAGCACGTGAAACACAGCTGAAGGGGAAAGAGAAAATAATGGATTCCAGATAATTGCTTTTCCTAAAGGGAATACCATGTGAACTCTGTACCTCAGATTAAATTGTTTCACCGCAGAGGATGCAGGGCTTGCGTTCCACAAACTAGAGAAGGCACTGCATGCTCAAAACCACAGTGTAAGCTTTGATTACTATCTCAGGGATTAATATACTGAAATGATTTAAACTGGGATAATAAAGGAAGTGATTTCAAGAGAAAAAACAGAAAATGTACTATTGATTGAAATGAGGAATAGAAAGATAATAGAACCAAACTGAAACGGGAATCTTGTTCCAAATTCCCAGTGGGGGAAACTGTGCTGGATTAAATTGCCTTCCTACCTTGCATTAAATTCTACAGAAGGAAAAAACAGAGCACAAAATAGATTGACAAATAATGGGATAGTTTGTTGTTGTTGTTGTGTGCCTCCAAGTCATTTCTCAAAAGCAAAGCTATCATGGGGTTTTCTGGGGGCTGAGAACATGTGATGGGTTTCTATGGCTAAGCAGGGAATTGAACCCTGCTCTCCAGAGTCATGGGCCAATGCTCAAACTACTACACTACACTGGCTGTCTAATGGGATAATACTAGAATAATATCCTTGTTTATGCCCTGAAGGACAGCAGGAACAGAATTCAAATAAATATTATTTTTCCTAATTAGGGGGAGGGAAAGTGGATTTCATTGCCTAAATAGTAAACAGTGAAGACACACGAATTACTGAGTTAGTAAACAGGAAAGATAAAAGTAGAATTGTGAACAAAAGCCAGATTTTTAACTGTGTGAAAAAGTCTCAGAAGGATCAACTGAAAGCATTTGAGAAGGCAAAAGGAAAGGATTATTCAGCCACAGACAATCAAGACAATCAAGACCACTCTTTCCCATAACCTTATGTAGAAATACTTTGCCAACTCCAAAGCAAAGGAATCTTGAAGTGATGATCTCTCTCCCAAAGTACATTGTTTGGACATCTCTTAGTATAATGTGCCCCAGGATGAGAAGGTGAATCTGTCTGCCATTCAGTCCCATGCTCTCACCTCCCCCTCTCCCTCATCCACAGAAGCAAAACCTTTTATCTTTCTGAAGAACAAAACACAAGTAAGACCTTATATGAGATCTATTTTCAGCTTTGGTCCCTATGGAGGGGAGCTAGGTGTAGGGGGAAGTGCCAAAAAAAAAAGAAAAAAAAAAGAATCCAACTCATCCAAAGGGGACCACTTTGACTCAATCCACTGCACATCTCTACTAACTAAATTACTTTCCCCTCCAGTTCCAACAACAGAAGGACTGGACTTGATAATTCCCTAATGCCACAGCTAAGTATAGAAAGACTGCTAGCATGGTGTAGTGGTTTGAGCATTGGACTACAACTGTGGAGACCAGGATTTGAATCCTCATTCAGTCATGGAAACCCACTGGCTGACCTCAGGCAAATCACACTCTCTCAGCCTCAGAAGAAGGCAAGGCAACCCCTCAAATAAATCTTGCCAAGAAGACTCTGTGATAAGGTTGCCATAAGTCAGGGACAAGCTTGAAAGCACACAACAAGAAGTGTGGAAAATTAAATGTTTTACTACTGGCTCTGCTATTAGTCCAACAGCTTTTAAAAAACTTTTAACTGTTTAGATAACTCCTTGCATATATTCCCTAAAGGTAATGCCTTCTATCACCAACAAACAGGTTCTTCAAAGGTCAGATAGACAAGTTTGTGTAATCACTGCTGAACTATAAAGTGTTTCCCTGTACTGGAAAGGAGAACATTTCCCTCTTTTTCTTTGTGTAATAGCAGAATTCTTACTGTTAGGCTACAGAGTTATTAGTCTACGGAAAGTGTAGTGAAGGACAGCAGGAAGTAAAGCCTTGAAAGACACCCCAGCCAACCCCACCCTGCCCTGTTCCCCTGGTCCGCTCACATGGTGGAGTTCGGATACTGCACCCAGCCCACCTCCTTGTACGCGGCGGTCACGTGAGTGCAGATGAGGTTCTTCATCTTTGCCCAGGCTCTCTGAACCTCTGGAGTGGTGAACTCATTGGTATATTCTTCTGCAAGCACTTCAAGCATAACGCCAGTGAGAATCTAGGAGAAGAAGCAGCAGTCAGCACACATGTCTGATAGCTTCCCTATCATGTTAAAACAACATAGGGACGATCAGTACAGTTTTATTCCACCTGATTGGCTACCTGTTGCCATAGCCGATAATTATTGATAAGAATTCTATGCTACCCTTCAGCATGCTGATTAACAGGGTGGTTTACAAATGAAAGTAGAATAATGAAACCAACAACAACTAAATAAGTGGAGTACAGCCAGCCCTCCATATCCATGGATTCTGTATCCATGAGTTCAACCAACCATGGCTCAAAAATATTAAAAAAAGAATCCAAAAAACAAATCTTTGAGTTGTTCACCATTTTACATAAGGGCTGCCATTTTACCACACCACTGTATATAATGGGACTTGAGCATCCACAGATTTTGGTGTCCAGGGAAGATCTTGGAACAAAACCCCAGTGGATACAAAGGGCCCACTGTAAAAGCAGAAATATTCTCAGATACTCAGTAAAAGCAGTTTTTAGTAACAGCCTGAGAACTGTAGTTTTATTTGTTTGTGGCACAATATCCATTACAAAACATTCTGGTAATACAGTGTATCTGGTACAAAAAAGCATATACTACTGCTAGTTGTTGTAGCTGTCGTTATTATTGTTGGTTCAACAGTTTATCCATTAACTTCTGGTTTTGTTCATTCCTTGTTGACCTCCTTTGTGAAGCTGGGGAAAGAAGCTTTCTTGCTACCTGGTCCTGGAAAAAGACTATGGTAGGTGCCAGGGGAGAATCTCTAGGGAGAGATGCATAAGTAGAGAGCTCTACAACCTTCTCCCAGCCACCTCTAATCTCAGCTGGTGGAGGGTTACCAGTGGACAGAGTGGTAAGGAAGCAGACAGTTCTTCAAGTATCTTGTTCCCAAGCCAGTTGGGCTTTTAAAAGTAAGCATGAGGTCTTGTGAAATAGGGCTTGTGAAATAGATTAATAGCTATGAGTTTTTTCCCCCCTTCACATGTGAAATGTGTCCCACTCTGTTTTGCGTTAATGAGAGTGTCTTGACTGTAATAAAAAAAAATTACCCTCAGATGCCTTCATAAACTGAGTTCAGCATCTATTAATGTTAATTATTAATTATTTCTGGCTTGGAATGAAAGTGAATATATTGCATACTCTTAGATAAGGAGAATGTGCAGTGGAAGTTGAAAAGCAATCCCTCCTCCACCACATCATGGAAGAGAAACACATGCATCCACTTTGTTTTTTGTTTTTTTGTCTTGAAACATTTGTCAGAGCCTGCTTTCCAAATTTTATAACTTTTCTCTGTATCTATCAGAAACTTGCTGTTTCTGGAAACAAAAAGAGGACCAGAAAGAATTTCATTCTTTCATACAAAACACTTCACTAGATAGCTTGACACCACGTTATGCTGTACACAACATATTCTGATATACACAATACTTTTTTTTACTACTACTACTACTACTACTGTTGTTGTTGTTGTTGTTATTTTTGTCAGCTTCCCATTTGCTCCTTGTACCCTGTGAATGTTGTGGATTGCAGTTGGGATAAACAGCATTCACCAAGGAAAGTGGTCAAGGATGATGGGAAGGATAGCCTACAACATCCAGAGGACACCAGGCTGGGGAGGATATGCTGGTCATCTTTGTGGTTATGAAATCATGATGATGCTTGTACAGTTCAGTAGAGCTTACAGTCCAAACTCCAACGTGGGAGCAACAGAAGAGGATAAGTTAGATGGATGCTGTTATGAACAAAGGTAACTATGTGTTTATACCAGTTATGTGCACATATATAAAGGCAAGAATCTAAAGGAATAATTCTGCTGATTGCTGTCACCAATACTGGGAGGGGGTGATTATCTGCTCACCCACAAAACCTGCCTCAGAGGAGTGGGAAAACCTCTTGAACCTAATTTTCATGCACTGTGGAGAGTTGCAAGAAGGAGAACAAGGGAAGAAAGCACCATTGGATTGGTGTTTGAGCATGTGTTTTTGACAGTGGCATAGTTCCAGTAGAATATGGGGACTAAGGGATAGATGGATGGATTGTCCAATCTATTGATTAACCAAATGCAGTCCATATTGTGGGTACAGCTAGTTTTGCTTGAGTCATTTGAGGCTGCTGCTCTGCAGACACCTAAGGCTGCAGAGAAGAGAAAGCAGCAAGAAGGGACAAAATCTGTGGGGCTTAGATCATGAGACGCCTAAGCCTCTAGAGGCCTGGATGGTGAAAACAAACAGACCAGAGAGTGGCTGTAATGTTTGTTGCTAAACCTCTGCATATCAAAGTCATTCATGAGCACCAAAATTTACCAGTTTATGATTCAGATGTGGCAAAACATAATGAACACCTTAAGATCAGAAACACTTGGCACTAGTATAAACCCCAATAATACCAAAATCTACATCACTTGAAAACTTGTTTAAAGAAAGTAGTAACACCCAGTTTGCTGGAAGATTTAGGGAAGAGAACTCAATTGTGCATCTCATTTGGGTCAGCTCTCACCAGCCCTGCAGACACCGTCTTTTTGCTTAGGGCATGCTGTGCTCTGGATGTGCTGTAACTGATTTGCAGCTCTAGTGGATGAACAATCTGGCTTTGCAGGCAAAAGCTTGGATGAGATGGTGACCTCATGGTTACTTCTGATAGTACAATTCTATGTACTTTAGAAGACTGTGTTCAAGATGGAGGACAATTGTGGAGTTATCATGGAAATAGCATCCACTAAGAGTACAATCAGATGTGTTACAGAATTACAGATCAGGAAATCAGAGTCAGATATGGGCAATGTATTGAAAGGTGCTCCAAGCAACCTATAAATTGATGCACGCAAAGACTGTGCCTGGAGGAATTTAAGAGTTTTAATTTAATAAGGAGCTAAGGAGCTAAGTGCTGGCATACGAACACAGATTCTAGGAAGCTGTCTTGTAGAGAATCAGATTACTGGTATATCTAACTGAGTACTGTTGATGCTGACTGGGAGCATCAACCAATATATATCAAGTTATTCTTTCCTAGCCCTATCAGAATACATTATGGGATTTGCCATGGCCTCTTTCTGAAAGCAACCACAAATCAGGGACTTCCAGAGGTTACTATGTATAACCGCACTCTTTTCCTTCAAGGAAGTTGAGAGAGACATGTGAAGCAGGGCCAGGAACACAGACTAATTTTTGACATGGGAAATGGCAAACTTGCAATTACCGCCTTGTAAGTCTGGACCCACACTCGTTACAGGTAAAATCTCATGGGAAGACAGAAGGTAATTCAACCCTGGCTGTGCTACTCTGTTTAAGTAGTAAATAAGTTAAAGTAGTAAATAAGTTAAATTGAAAAATAGAGAAAGGTATGGTTGTAGTTCAAGTCCTTTCTCTCACATCTTTCATCTCTTTCATCACTCCTGTGTATGCATACTGAAAGACACCAGTTCTCAGACCTGAAGCATGAGGTATGACAATTCAAACAGACTAGCTGGAATGAATATAAATATGAAAATTTAGTGTACAGTACACAGTTAGTCTGAGTGAGCTCTACAAACAAACACCTTCTGAGTGGGAGTGGAAAGATATCTTAGTAAACTGAAAGCTGGATGACCACTTTACAAAAATATGTATTCATTTGCTGATCAGAGTCAGATTTCACATCTCCTGGAACCTGCAAAGATTAGATCAACATCACGGAACAATGATTCTGAGAATCCACAAAAAGATTGCTTCAGTGAATTCAATATTTTTGTTCAACTCAATCACCACCCGATTGTTGGCTCTGAACACCAGATTCCTATTCTGTTCTTATTTCTTTTCTACGTATATTTGTTTGAGGTTGTAATGCTTATATAATTTTGTTAATCCTTTGGCTTTGGTCTCCCTCCGCCTCAAGGCATACATAGATGTATAGATATATATGTTGGTATACACTCCTTGTAATCCAAGCATTAATATACAGTCCTCCCTCCACATTCATGAATTTGATTATTCGCAAGAATGTGTGCATTCTCCTCCTCCCATTCCCATGCATTTTGCCCCAGTGTGGAGAACTTCCACTGAGGCAAAACAGAAGGGAATGGGAGTGAACCTCACGTGAGCCTTCTATTCCCCCTCTGGGTCTCCCCGCTTTCCATTCCCATGCAAAACAAAAGGGGGGGGGAGCCTTGCATGAACCTTCCTTTCTCCCGCTGGAGCTGTCCCTCCCATTCCTATGCATTTTGCACTGGTGCAGAGAACTTGCGTGAGGCTTCCCCCACTCCCTTCCCTTCCATTTAGCATGGGAATAGGAAGGGGGGAGCTCCGGGGGTGGAAAAGAGGCTCGCATGAAGCTTCCTTCACCCCCCTTTCCCTTCCATTTTGCATGAGAACAGGAAGAGGGAGCCCTGGAAGGGAATGGGAGGTGGAACTGGGGAAGTTATGCATTGTTTTTGCACTTTTGTGAGCATTCTGCACCCTGAGCCCTTGCAAAAGTGGAAGCGCCGTTGTAGACATGCTTCCTTGTTACTGAGTGGAATTTCACACATTCTACACTACATTTAAACTTAGCTTTCTCTCCAGTAATGTATACTCAAAGAAAAAAGTAGAAAAGGTTCTACTGGTTTCCTTTACTTCTTTTTAAGCCAAAACAGCCTAATACAGTTGTCTCTTTGAATTCTTTGATTGCAACTGAAGAAGAATGACTGATTTGGGACTATCTGGAGGTTAGCCACAAATTAATCAAATAATTTATTTTCTTTGGGAAAGTCTAGATGGCAATGCTTCTGATCTGCTTTATTTGACCCCCTCCCCCAATTTGGTTTTCCTTCATATGTTAATAATCGCAGCCTTGGGAATTTGTCTTTACCTGGAAATAGACGGGTTCGACTTTGTGCTTGACAGCATGTGCCTTGCCCACCAATGCTAGAACAGAGGCAACCTTTTCTGAATCATAGATATTCTCCACCACACTGTTAATAGCCCCCATCACCCGCCTGGCGTGTTTACGCAGCTGCAGACTCCTTTCCATCTCTAGTGGGTCCTCCATGTGCTTGAATTGGCTGAAGTAATGCTTGGCAGATGGGAAGTTGACAAAAAACCTGTGCAGAGCAGTAAAGGAGAGAAAGAAAGAAGGAGGGAAAGCCACGTCAGTCTGAGAAAAGTGCATTGAAATTCTGGGTCAAATGGGGTGGGGGAATAGGTTAAAAAAAGGGAGGTTCAGAGAGTGGGACCTAAGTGCTGTGCCACCTCTGTCTTCAGGGTGGGTTGTAAGTCAGCTCCGTGGCACTCTTCACCACCATTACTGCAGGTTTCCATCCAGCACAGTCAGGCAGCTGACAAAGCCTACAGGTTGATTTTTGAAGGCACACTTAAGAATCAGTGGAGAAGTTTTTATATGGAGGAACATTTAAAAATGGAGCACACACCTGCCATGTTGCATGCTATTCAACCATCTCATTCTTCTGCACACGTGGACTGAGGCCATTTCTGCACTACACTGTTATAATGCCATTATTCTACTTTCCACACCCTGTGGAATTCGGGGGTTTTTAGTTTAGGGAAGCCAAAGAGCTCTCTGACTGAGAATTCTAAATGCGTCTTCCTAAATAGCAAACCCCAGGATGCCATAGGAGGTTGAAAGTGGAATAATAGCACTATAACATTGTAGGGTGGAAATGGCCTTAGGCTCAGCCTCCCTAGTGTAGGCTGAGTTGGTTCAAAATGCATATTTATCACTCTCTTCCTGTACTGTTCCTGTACTCAGTATATGTATCAGCTATTGTAGATAAAACACTACAGACAGAGGAGTTTATGCTGACCAATCCCACCTTGGGCACACTGTTTTTTTAATAAGGGCAGTTCAGACATTCAGTGAAGCTGTGAGTTTCTGCATGCCAGAATTCAGAACAAGGTATATAAGCAAGAATAGCTAGCATGGTCTTGTAGTTTGAGCATTGGACTACAATCCTGGAGACCAGCGTTCGATTCCCCACTCGGCCATGGAAACTCACTGAATGACCTTGGGTGCATCACACACTCTCAGCCCCAGAAAATTCCGTGATAGGTTTGCTTTAGGGTCACCATAAGTCAGAAACAACTTGAAGGCACACAACGACAATGACAACAATCACAATATGAGCAAGGAAATCACTCCTTGGTAAGTGCCTAAGGAGAAGGAGGGGAAGTCTCTTGCTTTTTTTTTTTAATGGCTCTTTTGCAACTGGAACTAATCTTTTATCTTTGGAGAGCACTGAGTAGTGACTAGGAACCAGATAAGTCAGGTTGGAATCTCTTCGCTCAGCTGTAAGCTCACCAGGGTGAGTATGGACCCGTCATTCTCAGTCATCTTAATGCAACTCACAGCCAGAGTTGCTGTGGAAATAAAAGCTATTGGGAGGGGAGAGGAATGAACAAATGAAAATAAAGGGTTATTTATACCCATTGGCTAAAAAGGTGGAAGATGTCCTATACAACCAGGTTGCTCAGCTTTATGAAAGCCACCTACTTGCTTGCTCATTTTATGTATTCCTTATATAGATATTTTGAGAGGAGGTTAAGATAATGATGTATATTTCTTTCCTTTATGTCAATCTCACAACTCTGCAAGCTAGGTAATATGGAGAAATGCGACTGGCCCAAGGCCACCAAGTCCTTTAGTGCTACTGATGAAGAATAATTGTGCAGGTGTCCCTTCTCTCCTCCCTTAACTTTGTGTGTGTGTGTGTGTGTGAGAGAGAGAGAGAGACAGAGACAGAGACAGAGAGAGAGATAAGAGAAAGCCTAGAAGAAGGAGTCAGGAAACATGGGAAGGCTATAAATAGGAGAGAAGGTTGTCTGGACCCCGCTATAAAATTCCTGGTTGGAAGGAGAATGCATACACAGTAACAGCCTTGTCTGGAGGAACCCCCAGGGATCCTTTGTCGTGGCTGAGCGCTTGAAAAAAGATAATACATCAGTGAGTTAGAATTTCTGCAGAGTTCTCCTAGCTGTATTCCTGAGCCCTCTTCTCTGTTCCAAATGTCAGAAACTCTTGAACAGCTGCAGCCACTTCCTTTGCCTATGTGCCAGAGGAAGAGAGCACAGGATATATTAGCCATGGTTTCAAGGGTCATCCCCTGGCGGCTGCGTGGTTTGCATTTCCAGCAAGCCCATTGCTAGATCCACCTGCCTCCTCTCCAGTTTCATCTCAGTGCAAGAAGAAAGGGGTGGACACATGGGCCTCCATTCCTATCACCTCAGCTCTTTGAGCTCCTGACCCCCCCATCCAGCACCCTACATGTGTGTGCATGCACATAGAGATATATACATTCAGACACACACACGCAGAGTATCAGTGTGAAGCAGACGTTTTCGTTTCCCACTTTGTGATGCTCTTCCCTCTTGGCTCAATCTCACACAGGAGGTTGCCAGGAAAGCCGTGTGAAGCCGCGAATGGAATAACCGTAACTCCTGCTGCCTTCCCTAGACATCTGGGATTCATCAGTCAGCCTAAAATAGGTTTTGATGTGTGAAGAGTGTGTGGCAGCAAAAGGAAGAAAAAGACGAGGGATTGAGGGCTGGGGAGGCCGATTAAATTGTTTGTAAGATGAAACAGAACAAAAAGCATACAGCGGGGAGCTGCTTTGCTTTCTTTTTCTTTCCTGTTTTCTTTAGCTTTCTTCCAAATTAAGTCCAAATGCCAGTCTATCCAGTTTGCTTTTTACTGCCTTCCAACATCCAGTTTCATATCTGTACGGGCATTAAGTGTTAAGGCCAAGCTTATCCTGCATTTCATTCAGTAACCAAGTTCAGCAGCCTACCTTTAGTACTTCTGCCAGGAAGACAGGCAACCCTGATACACAGTCCCCAGAGTGGCCCCTTTTCAGGAAAACAGGTAGCCAAACAACCTCCACAAATACCCTTGAGGAATACCTTTTATATAACAGAGAAAAAGCGGACAGAAAGAATATTGCAAACAGGAAAACAATGGATGGTTTCAGCAGATGCTTTTCTTCGCTGCTTTGCTAAATTGGGATTGCCAGACTAGGCCCCCCAAATGTACATATTCCTGACAGTTTTCCCCAGGCCCTTTCACAAAGTACAAAATGGCTCAGCCAGGACTCCAACTTTCCTCCCACTGCTCTTGATTCAGAGCAGCTGCAGTCAACATTTCTACTTCCTTCAGGCCTTGGGTAGAAAAAGAGCAGTGAAGAGGACGGTGCAGGTTTGTGTGTGTCAGAAAACAGCGCTAAAAGTAAGATCTGAAGAAACAAATCCCATTCATATTTACATTGGGAACTCTAGAAAGATCATAATTTGGTACCCGACAACCTTCCGGAGTAGACCTCATCCTGGTGACAGTGAAATACACGCCATCTTGCAGACCTGACTGCTGTTGCTAAATTTCAGATGGTGCTTTGCCACTTCAAAATGGAGGTCAATAATGTCAAGATTCAGAAGTCAGTGGGCAGAGTATGCCATTAGCGTGCAAAAGGGCCCAGGTTAACTACCTTGTTCCTCCAGGTACAGCTGGGAAAGCTTTCTGTCTAAAACTCTGGGGAGCTGCTGCCAGTCAATGTATACAGTTGTACAACAGCATGGATTAATGGATGGATTCTGTATAAAAATAGCTTCCTGTGTCAAACTGAGATGGGACAGATATATTGGGAGACTGTCGTATTTGTTGCTGTAGTTCTTGGAGTAAAAGATCTAAATTACATTTCTGTAGTCCTGGACCATTTTCTGGAAATTCTCAGAACCATCAGCAACATTTTATTCCATTCTATGTATTTAAATCCCTTGAGTGTGTTTCTTTTTAATTCCAAAAGATATTGGAACAAAAAACAAAAAAGGGATTCTTTGTCCTTTTCTCTCTTTTAATTTTTTTTTTTAGAGTTTTAGTGCCGCAGTGAAATGGCATTTTTCCATTCTAGTACTCTGAAGACTTTAAAAAAAGAGAGAGAGAGAAGAACCTTAGCCACCTGTGTCCTCATTTTAAGAAGCATCTTGGAGGAGCCTCAGCGCAGATCCAAGAAATCCCTAACAACAGCCCCTAAAAATAATGGCATGAGGGGACATGGAGGCAACAGCAACTGGCAAATGCAAGGAACTGTTGTGAGAAGTCATGTTTCTTTAGAACAATCTTAAAGAGCCCAATGGCTGGCCCAGTGACTCTCATGAGTCTTTACCATACACAGTGTCTATGCCACATCCATTTTTCATTCATGGTTCACATGAAATTTGAGCAGGGATGTCCCAGCATGGAGTACTCACTTAACTCCTTGTACGCGCACTGCCATGATTCCGTTAAGGTCTGTACATTTGGATTTTGAAGTTTCATGGTATCTCTGCTCTTTTATTTCATGTTGGAGTTCCCGCCTTTACTCTAAAACAGTAACATTTCTGAGTGCTGTTGCCTTTGTATTGGAAATTAAATAATTAATTAATTGTGTTAGCACTAGTCCTGCTTTGCAGAAGAAACCCCTTCTGCATTTCAGCTTTCCCAAGTGTGGTGTACTCCAGAAGTATTTGACTTCAATTGCCACCATCCCCAGTCACATCTAGAGGCTATGCACTGAGGAAATCTGCTCTTTTTGAAGACCTGTCCAGTCCAAGTCTTGTTAAAAAAATGAAACAAAAACTAAGAAAGGTGAGTAAGGCAAGGGATTTGAAGCTTCCCATTACCATGTAGCTCCCAGAGATGACAGACTGTGTAGCCACATAGGTTACTGTTGTGGCATGGGAGAAGAAGCCTGAACTGAAATTGCAGTTTCCTCTCTCTCTCTCTCTCTCTCTTTCTTTGTGTCTTTGGTATTTCCAGTTTTAGTATCAGTTCTGACATCTGGAAGAATGTTTACTTGAGACCCTGGAGAGTTGCTGTCAGTCAGGTTGCACAGCACTGGGCTAAATGGACCATTAGCTTGCCTTAAGAGAAAGGCAGCTCCCTACACTTTTATATAATGCATGTCAGTGCATACAAATGGAATGACTCACTGTCTGAAATAGGGCAGAGAACCAGCACAGGCTGAGAAGGACCTTTGTCAGTTTCTATAGACTGTGAGAGAGGGATGCCTATTAGATGTGTACAAGTGGGAATTGCAGTGCGCCCTTGCATCAGACCCCTAGCCATGCCATTCTGTTCCATCTCCCTCTCGTCACTGTTCATGTATCTGCCCCAGAGTAGCTCCGGTCATACTCAGTGAGGCAGTGAATCTACTCTGTGTTTGGGTCCAAGCGTTGAAGGAGCTACCCTATGTGTTGAGTCTATTTGCAGGGGATAGCATTCAACTACTTGGATAGCTCTTTTAAACTTCAGACTAAAACACAGGGCAAATCTACCATTCCATGAAAACTGGAGGCACAGGCTTATGCTGGTCTTCCTTATGCACCCCCCTTCTCCTTGAATTCAGCATTCTGTGCCTACTGAGCATGCTCATGTTTAAAAATTTCTTCCTCTCTGATGTTTTTCCCCTTAAATGTTGTACTTCTGCAAACGTTGGGGTTTCTCCAAGCCTCTCAATACCTCCATCTTATGTGTGAAGAGTGCTGTTTTGGATACATCAACAAACAATAGCACTAACAGCCTTAAGTTTGGAAATGGAGGGAATGACCTAATCCCTTCAAAACCGATCTTCAGAGGGAATCCATGGAAGCCTGGTAACCCCAAAGGTCCCTCTGGCTTCTGTGTTCGCCAGAGCAGGAATACACTGGCATTTGATCTCACTGGGCTGTGCCTCCCTTCCTCCTGAGATATTTATTTTCTGGTAGAAGATGCACAGATGTTTACAGACAGCCCTCCATATAAGCAGATTCTGTATCCACAGATTCAACCAACCACAGCTCAAAAATATTTTTAAAAAATCCAAAAAGCAAACTTTGATCTTGCCATTTTATATAAAGGATGCTGTATTATTACACTATTGTACATAATGGCACTTAAGCATCCATAAATTTTGGTATCCACCAGGATGTGTGTATTGGAACCAAACTCCAGCAGATAGTGAGGGAACGCTATATATTTACTGGACATAATATATCTATCTCACCTATTTTTCCTTTATCTGTGCTATACCTCCCAACTCAAAATTTCTGATGGCAAGCTTGTTGAAAACCCTCTTTGCAGGCAAACTTTCTCCATCTGTTCTAAGATTTTGCTTCTCCTGAGAGTCAGCTCTATTAGCATGAGGCTGTTGTGCTGAATGATGGCCATGGAGCAACACTTTGAGACACCCTGGAAGTGGATTTCCTCATCAGATGGGTGACAGAGGGAAAACTGGCTCTCAGTGGAAGAAAACAATCATGCGCATCCAGGCTTGGCATCAGGAAAAAAAATATATTGTGTATTGTTTCAAGGCTTTGCAGATCTAATATTTGCAAAGGCATAATGTTCACAATTAAAATTGATAAAAAGCAGATGCTGGAAAGCCCAAGGTTCTGATTCATGAAATTCCATCTCTGATTAAGTCCATCCTCAGCCCTCTCTTTTGCCTTTCTGCTGGACAGATGTGGACAGGCCATCTTTTATCATGGTTCTGTCTTCTTCTTGGTCTTTCCACTTAAAGCCCTTTGAGGACATAGACTTGGATCCTAAAATAACTTACAGAAGTTCATGAGAGGAAAATCTCCTGTTCCTTCCACCTCCTTTGCTTATGCCCCTACCCTGAAATCCCTCTCATAGTTGTGGGCTCTCCTGAACAATGTAGGAAGGATATTGCTGGAGGAGGGACATTCAGTCAAAATCTGAGTTGGTTCCTAAAAAAAGTTCTCTTCAGGAAGTTATTTGGAGTAAAGTGTTTCGTCTCTTTTTGCTCATCAACCTACTGCTCAGCCTACTACAGTGTTTGGAAAGGGCCTCAGATCCCTCTCCCAGGGATGCTCAGGTGGGGTACAGGTGTAAGTGTGAAGAGAAGAGATGAAGCTTTCATCCTGTGAACAGCCTTACATTAGGCCTTTCCACACTACACTGTTATAGTGCTATTATTCTGCTTTCAACATCCTGTGGAATTCTGAGTTTTATAATTCCTGAGGTCAAAGAAGAGCTCTCTGGTTGAGAATTCTAAATGCTCTTCCCTAAACTGCAAACCCCGGGATTCCATAGGATGTTGAAAGTGGAATAATAGCAGTATAACAGTGGAGTGTGGAAAGGGCCTTAGTTCCTGTAGTGAAATCCACTAGGAAACTCTGAGGCTACATTGCAAATAACCACAATTTAGAGAAGAGCCCATGTTACTGTATGTCAAGCGGTGCTGGCTGAGGACTGGAGACAGAGATTTGAGGACTGTGCCCTTAATCAAGTGCAGAAGCTGGGAAATGACTTTATTAAGGTGCAAGGCTTGCTACAGGCATTTGAGAAGGTACTCTTGGGCACCTATGTTTTTGGAAGTAGTGATTTGTTCAATATGCTAACAATGACAAAACATTATTAAATATTAACATTATTGAGTGCTTTATCAGTGGACTGTAATGCAGGATCATTATAATCTTTCCAGCATTATTCCAACACTGGCAAGTTTATAAACAGGTGAACTATATTTGGTTCTTATCCTGGTTCTTCTGTTCAGTGCATCCGGAACCTTTTAAGATGAGTTCTTCAAACAAATCTGTGTTGAGTGAGCACTACTTGTCAGTGTTGTGTAACTTCAAATTGTTTCTGATTTATGACAACCCTAAGGTGAACCTATCATGAGGTCTTTGTGGCAAGATTTGTTAAGAAGGGGTTTACCTTTGCCTTCTTCTGAGGCTAAGCCCATTTCTGCACTACATTGTTATAGCGCGATTATTCCGCTTTCAACATCCTATGGAATCCTGGGGTTTGCAGTTTTGGGAGGGGCCACTTGGCCCCTCCCGAAACTGCAAACCCCAGGATTCCATAGGATGTTGAAAGCGGAATAATCGCGCTATAACAACATAGTGCGGAAATGGCCTTAGAATGGGTTTCCATGGTTGAGGGGGATTTGAACACAGATCTCTCTGAGTCCTAGCCCGGCACTTAAACCATTATGTGACCTCATATTTCTTTCCCCCTTGCCATGAACAACGTGTACAAAATAAGCAGATGATGCAAATTTCCTTCAAAATATATATCAGGTCTTATGGCCTTACAGTTGCCATAAGTCAGAAATGACTTGAAGATTTACAACAATAACAGCAAAACAGGGTTAGCATCCCTGAAGAAGAACTTTTTTAAAAAGGGTGTGAGTGTTTGTTTCCAAAGCTGACGAGGCTAGGTGATTTGAAGGGGAGTGTTTCTATGTCACAGATACAGTGTACTCCTACTTGGAACAGAAGTGGAAAGACTAGTTTCAATCTTGTTTATATCAGCGAGCCATTCAAGGCAGTGCATTTAGCCACACTATCCACTCCATTACTTAAAACTGGGAGGGGGGACTATTACACTGGTAATAACAGTAATGCTAACATGAAGGAGAATTAGGTATTGTCCTTGTGAGCCTAGTTCTCCTAGTGATAGAGATTAGATGTGTCAGATCTCAGACTTGCACCTTCTCCCCTCCTTTCCCTTTTGTGGTACACCAGAGGAGAAGAGTAAAAATTTTCACTTCCACTTTAGAATAAACCTGAGTTCCATGTTATTTACAGATTCAGGGAACTGCTCTTTAGTTACTGAATCAAAATCTGAAAGAACAGTTCAAATCCTGGTTTGTTATAACTGAATAGTTCTAACTAACTAACTAGTAGTTAGAACTAACAGAAGAAACCATCATTATCATCACTATCACCATCATCATCATTTATATCCCACCTTTCTTCCAATAATAATGGGACTCAAGGTGACTAACAACATAGTTAAAACAATACAAATGGAAAACTATACAATAGCTTTAATAGAAGTATAAATACAAGATTTAGAAACAAACCATTTATAAAGTGGAGCCATTAAACAAAAATATTAAAATTCATTGGAAGACTGTATGCAAACTTTAAAAGCAGCACTGCACACCATTAAAAGCCCCACTCAAGTCAGTCTGAAAAAATCTGACAGCACAAAAATGTTTTGACTTGCTGAGGGAAGGAGAGAAAGGACAGGGCGATCCTGGTCTCTCTAAGGAGGGAGTACAAAGTCTTGAGAGCAGCCACTGAGAAGGCCCTCGCCCTTGTTCCCACCAAACAAGCCACTATTCCCTGAGAATGTACAGAACTTAGAAATCAAAAATACTTAGACTTAGAATCAAAACTTAGAATAAAAAATATGAATTCTCACTTTTCTCCTTTTGTGCGAAAGGGATAGGAAGGTACATTGTGGCTTGTTCTCAGTTTTCATCCTAAACTAGTGCCTCGAAGTAAGTAGTTATAAATTACAAACTGCTTATAATGATCTTCTATCTATATTGATCTTCTATCTTCTATATTGATCTTCTATCAACATATTTACAAGATTTTCTGTATTGTATTGTATTTACAATATTGTATTTACAATAGTATGGTTTTGATTTATAGGTGGTAATGGGTAAGCAGAGAGCCAGAATGGTGTAGTGGTCTGAGTGTGGGGCTACGATCCTGGCGGCCAAGGTTCAGTTCCCTGCTTCGCCATAGAAACCCACTGAATGACCTTGGGTGCATCACACGCTTTCAGCCCCAGAAAACCCAGTGACACTTTAGGGTCACCATAAGTTTGAAACAACTTGAAGGCACACGACAACAACAACAATGGGTAAGTAAACCATGTGAAGGTTTATGCCACTTGGCTGGAGTGAGCACAGTGTAATTCAGTGGAACTTAGTTTTGAGTTGACACATACAGGGTTGCAGTTAAGTGTTCTTAACTATGGCAAGTTAGCAAACCCACACCAGCAGCATCAAAGTGACATTGCAAGAGGAATGGCAGCTGAATTTCAGTAAAGTAGGCAAGTGGAAGCTGCAAATATTTTGTTGTTGTTGTGTGCCTTCAGGTTGTTTCTGACTAACAGAGACTTTAAGGCAACCCTATCATGGAGTTTTCTTGGCAAGATTTGTTCCAAGGAGGTTTAGCTTTGCTACCCTCTGAGAGAGTATGACCTGCCCAAGGTCACCCAGTCACCCAGTGGGTTTCCGTGGCCAACTGAAAATTCAAACCCTGTTCTCGAGAGTCACAGTCCAGTGCTCAAACCCCTATACCACACTGGCTCCCTACTACTACTCTTTCTTTAACTACTGCAACTGCTGCTAATGCTTCTTTCTGTGCTCCTACTTCTTCCAAGAACAGCAGCAACAACATCATGGCAGATGCAGAGTTCAGAGCCCTTTCCGTCTCATTAAGTTCAATCTTTGGCTAATAAGCTATTTTGGAGGACCCAGTTTGAGAGAGATTATAAGGAAGCAAGTCCACTGACTTTATGAGCTGGTGCCAGTTATACCTCCAGTATCTCTTCTGTTCTGTGTACTCCTGTTGGCAGTGCCCGTATGTCTTGCTGTTATCATGGCTGCCAAGCCAAAGCACATCCTGCTTTTGTCATTTGTTAGGGCCGGCTATAGATGCCTATTTCTCTAGGTAACAATTCAAGTAGGAGTGGCACAGAAAGTTTCTTTCTTTATGGGAACATAAACCACTTACTTGTCCTCTTCTTGCATAAGGTGTGAAGGTGCACTGAAGGGCCTAGCCTGGCAATCGATGTGGAGCTTCCAGAGACCCACTAACCTCTCAAAATATATGACAAGCCAGAGTGAATGGATTCATTCTAACCCACCCAGATGCCATCTTTTTGCTCTCTGCCAGATCTTTTATTTGTGCCATTTTGCCAAAAAAGCTGGCAGAAAAATATACGGACAACCTAGCAACCGAAGGACTTTTTCCTGTTTCTGCCTGAGCATTAAATCATTGCTGTTGACCTTCTGCTGTCAGCCACTCGTCCTTTCTGTAACATTGTTATCTTGATTTCAGCAGCCATGGCTTTGATTTATCAGAGGCTTTCAGAGATGCTTCTCTCAAAAGAGCAAAGGCCACCGCTGTGCTCTGAAGTAATTACCAGCTTTACAAAATCTTGTCCTGTGTAGTCATTTCACCAGCACAGGCAATGCATCCCACTAGACAGCATAATGGCCCTCACATTCACTCTGTCTTCATTATTCCTAGAGCTATTGTCAGAAACCCAAACATCCATTGATTCATAATTCTAAATTTTCACTATGTATCTTTGGCCATAAGCCCATTGTTCAGACTATCCAGTTAGTTTTCATGGATGTGAATGGTGGCAACAGTGTAAGAGGCATTATGGAAATGTCTATAGGACAGAAATGAGTGGACGCTCATGCTCAAACCCCCTTTTCCCTACTTCCAAAAATCTTGCTGAAACTCTGATTTCACCTTTCACAGTTTTTCCATTTTGGTCCCCATTTCTTTTGTATTCTTTTTAAAACAGTGCTTTTCACAAAATAGCATGCCAATAAAGACAGAGTTGGGATAGATTAGTTTTCCCCAACATGGTGCCCTCCACAAATGTTGGACTATGGTTCCCATCATCTCCAGATGCTACAGTCAATGGCTGTACTGGGCATGTTGACAATTGTGATGTTGGCTGGGGGACACCAAGTTGGAGAAGGTTGGGATAGGCACTTCGGAGCCTGTGGGCCAAATATACCCTCCCCCAAGTGTCTTGATTCTGGCCTCCAGAATAACCTTGAGAATTTTTTGATACAGATGTTGGAGACCATCCACAATGGCTACAAGTTATAAGAATTCAGCTGAGACCTGCAGAAGTTAAGCAGGTTTAAAATTAATTTATACCTATAATGTAGACATATATTGAGTGAATAGTCTGGAAGCTGGCAAAACAAACAAACAAACAAACAAACAAAACCCCACCATCTCTCAGAACACTTTCTAACTTATTTTGGGATTCTAGGCTAGCACTTTGAATAACAGCCCCATACAACAATTGATGTTCATTGGGCTTTTAAGTCAAAGGTATCACTGTATCTTTTCAAGTTTCTTCTAACTCCACTTCCAGACCAGTTGATCTCATGTCAAGAATATGAAAGGAAGGAAATCTTCTGTAAGATAGACAGTGAGACAGAAATAAAGTTCCCTTTACTCTTTGGTGAATAATAATGTCACTGAACATACAATAGTTTGGCGACTCTTTCTTTCTTTCTTTCTTTCTTTCTTTCTTTCTTTCTTTCTTTCTTTCTTTCTTTCTTTCTTAGTTTCCTCCTTCATCAACCAATGTGATTTGTTTTCCTGCTGTGGCACCAGTTCTCCTACTTCCTGCTTTCTCACACAATGATATGAATCTCACGCTATGGCCCTTTCCACACGGGGCAATTAAAATGGCGCAGAGCGACCTCCGATGGAGGTCGTCTGCACCGTGGAGTGGACTGGGCCAGACTACTTTTCGTAGTTCCACACTTCAGTCCTCTCTGAAGCGACCGGAAGTGGTTGCGCAGCGTGCTTTTTAAAAACCTCTTTTAAGAGGTTTTTCAAAAGTACGAAGTGCACGACTCCGTGTCGCTCCGTCAACGCGCTCTGGTGCAGATTTGCAGGCGCGCACCGGGGGTGGGCTTTAGGCTGGTGAGCTCGCACTGCTCCTCATCCCGACAGACCCGATTGGACCCACGAAAAAGCCGGTGAGTAGCGTTTCTACGCATTTCCTTCCCCACATGTGGAAAGGGCCTAAATCTACTCTAAATTTTGAGTGTGTATGACTGGCATGTGTATCCATTTGAATGGATATTCTGCACCTTTCTTTACACTTGATCTTAGCCAAAAGGCCGAGAAGCGATGCACCTTTCTTTAAAAAATGCCTTTGGGCTAGGAGTCGATGGCTTGATGCTTGCTAGGTGGGGTGGGATAATGTGTGTTTTTTGTGACAGCTAGCCAGTCAATATTCTGCACAACTTGCTTCTGCTGAAAAATAGGAGGAACCAATTAGCCCAGAGTCTGATTTCCTGAGGAAGTCTGTATATCTGCAAAAGCCGTGAGTATAGATCCAAGCAGGTTCACAACTCAAACAATGTGTACTTGCCTGGATCCTTGTCGTCTTCCAATCTGATCAACTAACACGTGGAAAAAATGATCTGCCGCTGGTTTTGGCCACGTGAAAGTGATGGGATGGATGGATGGATGGATGGATGGATGGATAGATGAAGATATATTGTTGGTGGTGTGTGCTTTCAAGTTGTTTCTGACTTAAGGCAACCATGAGGGTCTTCTGGGGGCTCAGAGTGTGTGACATGTCCAGTGGGTTTCCAGGTCTCCAGGGTTTAGTCGTCCAATGCTCAAACCACTACACCACACTGGTTCTCAGGTGTGTGTGTGTGTATTTTTAAGGATACAAACACTATAAGGATACAAACACTACATCTATCTATCTATCTATCTATCTATCTATCTATCTATCTATCTAGTTAAATATAGTGTTGGTATCCTTAAAATATTAGTTCTTTGCTTCAGTGTTTCCAGTGACTTGCTTTTCCAATGTGCATTTGCAAAGTTAGTAAACACCAAATTAAGCCAAGCAGAAATACAATCTTATTATATTGCACAGTTACTGAAAATGCTTGGTATTTAAACGCAAAAACCACAAAAAATGACATAATCTTAAAAGTGCTGGGTGCTTAACACTTAAAATACCAATTTGCTATTTTGAACATTTAACTAGCAAATGATCTATGAGAGCTTTGTTGGTCCTGGTGCTTTTCCAAGTCCTTGATTTTGTAAAAATAAAAAATTGAAAGCCAAGTTTGCCAGTCTGGCAAGGTAGTTCTTATTTTTTCATTCAAGAATTATATATGGCACTTTTAAGCTGTGATGCATAAAAATCAGAAACCATCCCTAAGAAATTCATACAGAACTGATTCTTATAATCATACCTAGTCAAATTTTGTAAATCAGGAATCTATAAAAATTAATGAGATGGCTCCAGTCTAACAGAGCAATTCTAGTTTTGACACAGAGGTAGCTGTGGGGAGAGGGAGGGCAAAATGAGGGCATTGCACCCAAAATAAGAATTCTGTCCCCAACTGAAATTTTCCTTCAGTTCCCAAATTCCCAGTATTGCAGAAAGTGAAGCGTTGAAAATTATCCACATTTAGAACTCTCATATATATGTATATGTATATGTATATGTATATGTATATGTATATGTATATGTATATTTATTTATTTTATAGTGTTCTCATGTCTTTGGTCACTTTCCCTGTTCCCTTTCTTTGGATGCTTAAATTTTATTTCTAAATGCTCAAGTGAAGTTTTAAGTTACTTGGTGCTAGAAATTTGAGGAAAGAAGGAACTTTTGAGAATTCTTATGGGGGTATGTACCATCATTTTGTCCCTCCTACAGTTTGTCCCTCCTACAGTCCCTCACACCTTTGTTGTGAGATGTACTTCTAGGCATGGGTTCAGTTTAGGCATAAATGCCGCTCAGCCAAAGGAGAAGAGATCCACTAGTGGGAGACCTTGTCCATCCTGAAGTTATGGAAACTGGTTAAAAACTCCAAAATGAGTCATTTTGGGTCTGGGTCTAAATGAATTAAATGGATTTAAATCCCCTTTCCTGTGAGGCGCTCTCCTCTGGTGCCTTGCTATGCCAGCCTAGAGCTGCATATAATTAATTTTCATCACACTAAATTCAATCTTTTTTTTAAAAGTCTTTCAGGAAAGATGGTACATAAAAGCCTTGTGCTCCCGTCCTACCTCCTGTGTTGGTTGTGAGCTGGCAGAGCTTTGAAAGTGGTACACAACCCTCCTGTTCACACACATACACACTCTCCCATACACCTTTAGGACTACAGTTTAAGGTTGCAGTTGTATAATGATGGGGCAGCATCCTGTGTCTATAGAAAGGAATATAAATCCCCCTCCAGGGTCTTTGATGATCATTCTGGTCTTTTGGGGGGGCAGGTAGGTGTCCAGCCTCTATTGATTTTGTAACAGTTTATAAGATGTTACCTGTTTTTTCTTTGTGTATTATAAAATCATAATCTCTGAGTGGAAAAAAGAAGTTAAGGAAGAAAAGACAGAAGAATTCAGAAGCCGTAACAGGGCCAATGTCAATCAACAGAGGGAAAATTTGCCACAATAGTTAAAAGGATTCCCTCTCAGGTGTTATCCCTCAGCCTTTCCAAAGTTCAGCGACGGAACTTTGAGTTGATTTCTTTTCTATATCAGTTAGATCTTTTCTATTCAATCACAGGGCCCTTCATTCCAATTCCCAAGTATGATAGCCAGGCCTGATGCATCAGGGGTTAAGTCATAGTGAGAGCAGAAAATAATGCAAAACACAGAGGCTTCTTGTCTTCCCAAGGGAGGAGGTATTCTGTTTTCTCAGGATGGTTCTCCTGAAAAGGGAAGCAGCCTGTCAGTTATTCACATCCTTTCTTGTGGTTACTTAGCCAGAAGCAGTGTTATTTTTACTGATTTTTTTTAAAAATTCTATTACTCTGTTAAATGCATCTCCTGCTCTTCTTCCATGAAACTCAATGTGGGTTTGTTTGAAGGTGGATTTGCTTGAGAAGACCACCCAATGAGCTTTGTGGTTGAGCAGGGATTTGAACACAGGCCAAGCCCTGGTTTCAGCTGAAATGTCCCACTTAAGTTTCCTGTCCCAGAACCAGCAGTGAACAGCAGGCAGCATTTGGGTGGGTGAGGGGAGCAGACATCCTAGGTCTGGCTTTGGGTCCAGATGTTAACAGCTCTGGCTTGGCTTCATCAAAAAGAAAGGCCATAACATGGTAAAGGAGAATGTGACTCAGATGGGTTTGTAGAAGGACAGCAAGGTCTTCCCACCCCAGCCCCACTGTTTACTTTGGATCATGTTGGTGATCCCTCCATTGCCAGAAATGGTCTTTGCTGCCTTCTGAGATAGAATAATTGGCGCTGCTTTCTTTCTAGAGCAAGTTTCAGAGTGCGGCGACATTGGACATTTGCTAGGGTCCAAAAAATGAAGCAGTACCAGGCAGGTTGGGGAATGCTGAGCCTTGAAGTCCAAAAAAGTACTTAGCTATGCCCTGCAACAGCCCCGCCACTGTCCAAACAGTACTGCCATTCTCATTTGGCCCCAACTGAAAGCAGAGGCAGAGTGAGATATCTTCCAGCCTGTATCCCATTGCTTCCAGACTGAGAAGCCTTACCTGGGGACTCAATAGATACAAGATATGTATGTTGGTTCAAGATTATGATCAAAGGAAATCAAAATCATACAGTAGGCAGTGTGCTCTTGGGCCTAACCAAACAAATCCCTGTTCAAAACCCTGCCTTGCCACGAAACTCAGATTTTTCTTTGCTTGGACAGCCACAGCTTCCCAGTGAACATGTGCTCACTAAACCTCACATACATAAATGTGACAAAGTGACATTGCATGTTAATTCCCAGTGCCTTCCATGTAGACTGAGAGAAAATGTCTGAAGAGGAGCTTAGAAGAATTCCCTTTTTGGACTGCAATTCCCATTTCATTAACAATTCTGGCTGGGTATTCTGGGAGTTGTAGTTCCAAAAGTAACTTTCCAAGCTTTCCAAAGTACTAGCCCACACTGAGTGACTATGGCATCTCTCTCTGTCACACACACACACTTTTTCTCTCTCTTTCTTTCTCTCTCAGCCTAACCTACTTCTTATACAAGGTTGATGAAGTCTTAATGAAGGGTTAACTGCCTGTATAATTGATTGTATCATTTGCCTCTCTTTCTCTGAGCAATTCAGCTCTCTTTCACAGAGTAATTCATCATGAGTCTCTAAGGTACCACAGTATTTGGGGCAACTGTGTCACTGTGGCAGGCTGAAATAGTGACTACTCTTCTCAATTCACCTCACGGCTATGGATGGATACATAGGTGACATAAGACACAACACAGCACTTCCTTTGTATCCTACAAATGCTATTTCTGAATTCTACAGTGATAATACTAATAATGTCCACAATGCAGCATCTCATTTCAGTTGTGTGTCTGCAGTTAGAGTCTGCCAAGGTCTTGCATTCACACACCCTCCTCCATACCTAGTCTATGCCCACAGTGAACAGGAGATGTGTGTTCAAACATTCCTATTTTAACTATTGAGTACAATCACAGCTCTGAGTCTCAGCATCCTTAAACAGCTTCTCTTACCACGGAACTGATCGTCTAGTTACAGACCTCAGACCAGCACCTAAATCAATAGGCAAAGTTACACCTAATGCTAAAGTGAATTGCAGCCAAAATGTTCTTCCTAATGTTTAATTTAAATCTTCCTTCCCTGTAATTTAAACCTGCTGCTTGAAATGTCCAGTTCTGGATTAGAGGAACAGTTGTTTCATCTCTTCCTTCACACCGTAAATGTTTGCTTAGGGCTTCAGGGTTCTATTCATATGACATTCGCTTGCATCCAGAATCTGCCTCCTGCAGACAGAAAGCCTCCTTCCATCTGTGGTAGACTTTTGATTGGAATAGAGAAATCTTCCTGAACGAATGAAGGAGGTGAGCATTCTCATTCATCCCCTACTCCCTATGCAATCTTTTGTTTCCCCTCCTGAAATATTCGTCACATGATTGGGGGACCCTCAGGAACACTGATGAATTCCAAAGGCACAGGGGAATTGACAACAGTTACCCTCCTCCACTTCTACCAGCTGATGTGTTCTTGAGATTACTTCTTTCAGGGAATGCGCCTGCCAGTGGAAAAGAAAGTAGATCCAACCCACCGCCTCTCTCTTTGACTGTACATGTGTGCAGTGTTCATCCTACATACCTGATAATGGTGACTTCCCCTAAGAATTAATCCAGAATTCCACATGCTTATTAGCTAGTGGCTCTTTGAAGTACAGAAGATGGAGCAACATTTGTCAAAGAAGGCACATCTGAGCCAAGGGATGATACAGTGGGCAGAACACTGGGCTGAAAGTGGAAGGAGCGGAGTTTGGAAAAGGTACTTTTTTTGAATGACAAAAAGTTTGAGTAAAGAAACCCTTTGCCACACTCTGGGGAAGAATTAGATTCAAATCTCTTCTCAGCCATGAAGCTTACTGTGGGAAGGTTGGTATACCCCCTAACCTATTTTGCATAGACCATGTGTTACAACAGTTTCTAATTACCTGGGGGGAGGCGAAGGAGGAGATGCCTCTATTTTTTGGTGTGATTCTGTTTAATATATCCCCCCCCACACACACACACACTCACTCTACATTTGCCTTTTGGGCATGTGCTGCACAATTTGCATTATTCTTCTTGAATAAGGGAACAAACACCTTCTTGGCTTTTAAACCAAGGGAAGGCAGAATACTACAAAATAATTAAACAGAGCTTCCAGCCAAGTGCAAACAGCCTCCAAGATATGTAATAGTCGCAGTGGTGCTTTCTGGAGAAGGCATTGGAGCAGAAGTCTTGGCCCTCCATTCAGGAGAATGAGCTGGAGCACCTACCCCTTCCCAGGCAGCAGGATTGGAGAGAATCTCCACTATACAATTACAGCACTTTGGTACCACTTTAACTGTGGATACCATTCCCTGTGGAGGTCTACTTGACAAAGGAGAGAGTTTTCTCCTGTGTTATTTCTCCTGTGGATTGCACTCCCTTTGGAGTCATGGCAGTTAGTTCCCACTATCCCTGCTTGTAGGACGGAGATGAAGACACATCTTTTCAGTGTCACTCTGATAAACAGTTTTGATGATTATAAAGATCTTAATGTCTGCATTGCTTTCAATTGTCGTAATGATATTTCTTAGCCACTGTGAGTGCTTTTAGTGGAAAGGCAGAATTAAAATGTAATAATAAATGGATAATATTAAATATCCCCATTTTGAATTGTGAAATATTTGAGGGTTTGTTAGGACAAATAGGGGAACGTGTTTATTGCTTTTGCTGGAAGTGGATCTCTGAGGCCCATGAAAGAAAAGATACTACCTTTTTTTTTGAAAGATCAGCTTTTGGAGGCCTGATGAAAGATGCAAGAGTTACCAACTGAGAAAACACTCTATTGACAGTCATTATTTTAAGAAAACTTTCCTGAATCTAATATATCTACATTACACTTCATAGTATATAAATATGCTTCATAATTTATAAAGGTACACAGCAGTTCCTTTGGGACATACAATACTGTGGAAAGAGAAGGACATCCGTAGTACATCGTTTTTGTTTTTTTTGGTTTTTTTCCCAAACTGGCAGCTGAAAAATTTGTTCTGTTGCTGAATCGCACTTTGGGAGAGACCTTGAAAAAGAACCTGATTTCAGCAAATTGTAGACTGAGCCCTGAATCCAGTTATTCGTTCCAACTATTAGATCCAATGAATCAATGTAAATATACATAAGTATTATTATTTTTTAACATCTGCTTGGTTTGTATAATTGCACAACGTATTTTGGATTTATCATGACATAAGCACATTTCTCTACAGCTGTATCAAAACCTCATATTGCTTGTTTTTTCAGTTCTGTAATACAAGAAAAAGTAAACCTGTTTCTCATCTTCCACCATCACTGTTCATAAGAAAAAGATGTTTTATAAGTTACTGCAAAATAAGCTGTATGTATTCCTTCATTGTACTACCACATTAAAGTCATGGCAGAATCCCTATAGAACTCAGTTGTGTCCTTGTGTGGTCTGTGGTTGCTGAATGCTCCAAATCAGAAATCCTGATTTTAGAAAAAAATTGTGCTATCTGGATGCATCCTTCATTGCACTTTCGTAATACTCAGCGAGGGCGAAATACCTCGCAAACCATGTCTCATTTTCACTCCCTCCACTCCCATGAAGGGGATCATTATTTTCATTCTTGATTTTCAGGTGACGCAAGTGAGTCTGAGAAATTGTGCCTTAACTGAAGCTACCAAGTGACTCTTTGGGATATTTAGTATATGTGCTGCTGAAGTGAGCACCCAAGTGACTCTATGGTAAATGCAAGATTTGAACCCAGAGCTTGGCCCAGAACAATCTCCACTGAATCACACTGATGCTCTTTCCATCAATTTTTGTATACTTAAATGCCGGTGATCTAGTGACATAGGCAAGAGACTCTTCCAAAATCCTAGTAGCTGTGCTGTGAATTATTTACTGGTGAGAAAACTGCAGAAGCAAACTGAGCACAATTCTGGCTGCTTTTGCTCTTGATGTTCCTCCCCACAGCCTCTCCACATGACCTAGTTCTCCAGCATGGCAGCGATTATCAATTATCCAGCTGTGAAATATGCAGGCATAAGTGAGGGAGCCAGCTGGGCAAGAGTTGCTTTCACAGGTACTGTTAGTTTCAGACCACAGACATCCTGCTTTTAGGGGTACATACACACATTCGAGTGGCTCTTATGTGCTGCTCAGGGAAGGAAGTGAGGAAAAGATCTGGGAAGTATTTTCTTATCAGGATTTCTTTGTGTTCTTTCTGTTTCTGCTTACTCTGTTGTCTCCCACTCTATCTTCCCCATTGGTCTCTTGTCATACACCAGCTTATAGCAGCATGGTGTGTATGTGAAAGACTCTTTGATGTTACCCTCAGTTCCTTGAAAGCAGGGTAAGACATATGTTAAATAAATAAGTACATAAATAAAGGACGAAGGATGCACATGAAAACGGGGTTATGGATCTGCCAGCTCCAAGAGTCTACAGAAAATAGATCCATCATACCCAAGTGCCCAGTTAGTCCAGTATTATGTTCCTAACAGGGAACTGCCAGATACTTCTGGAAAGCCAAAAAGCAGGATATGAATTCAAGAACTATCTCTTATTATAATGTTTCCAGTTAAACAAGATGGCTGCACTTTCTTATCATGTCCGATAGCAAGTGGTAGCCATAAGAGACACTCCCCTGAGTTTGCCTGATTTCACCCCAAATAAATAGTCAATTTCAGGTCTGTGAAGAATCAGTTAGAAGGGCAAAAGTAGATACACAGTCCAGGTCAGGTAAAAATCAAAGACCAAGTTAGAGGAGCCAGAAACAGTTTCCAAAAGACACCAGGACAGATGAACAGGGTGGCTCCCAAAAGACTGATTATCTAGAGTGTCACTTTATAGAAGTCATGCTAATTCTTCCTCATCAAGGCTTACTCATTCTAGCTTTAATAACACTTTCTATCAGTTTAACTGGAACAGGTCTGTAAGTTTCAAGGCTCCATTTCTGGGTTGCTTTTTAAAACAGCCATGTTAGATTGGCTACATACGCACCAAGTGTCAGGTTTGTTTTGTCAGAAAATGAATCTGCAATTAGAAACCCTTCTCTACCAGGAAAGGTTGGGGGTGCTGGTGGGAGACTAGGAGGGTAGATGCCATGATATTTATAAAATTGTTCTTACGAAGAACAATATTCTTATAAATAATGCACGGCATTGCTCTTTTGCAATTTAATATTAATGGAGTCTAACATATAAAAGCAGGGGTTTACATATTGCTGCACCATATCCAGTGAGATGCAGACTGAGATACACTTCTGAATGCACATACCATATTCTGCCATGACTGGTCATGCAGATTAGAGCAAAAATCTAGCTGTTCAGCACCAGCAAGAGTGAAGTCACTGCCAGCACATGTCGTAGCGGGACAGCAGTGCATGAGCTTAATGTGCCATCAATGACGTCGGTATGCAGCCAAGTTTAATAGGGTAATAGGGCAAACAAAGAAGACACTGCATTCATAGCAGGATCCTTCATAAACTGGACTGTGTGGTGCAAAAGCCCTTCCTAGATTTTTTTTAAATGATACAGAAGAAACAGCAACTTGAAGAGAGAATGGCTGTGAACAGATTTGAAGAAATAGGCAAAACAGTTGGATTGCAAGGGCTAATTTTCTGTGAAATGATGGCTTTTGAAACAAAAAAGGAAACTTTGCAAATGTTGGTGCAATGTTGGTGGATTTAGCAACCCAGGATAAAAGGTTGTGTTTAGGTAAAACTTGTGTGCTTTCAAAAAGCTGATAATGACCATGTGGTAAAAATATGCAGTAGCACAGCTTGGCAATTATTCTATCTTCTGCTCTGCGTTGTGGAAATATCTGTAAAACATGTATTTTGTCTGTTGTGTGGAGCCCACTTGCAGCATGCAAATCTGTACTGGTTTCAGCTTGTGTCCCAATGTATACTGGGCACGCAAGCAATGAGGGAGAAGTTTATCTACCTGTCAGATGTGTGCTGTTGCTTCTACTCTTCTTTTCATACCGGAGGACAGTTTGCTTGGATATCCTTTGGCTACGAGGTGAATGCTGCATAAGTGATTTGGTCTTTGAATTTTTTAAAAAATTGTTTCACCACAAAGGTCGTGTGAAACCAGTGTTTAGGAGAGTTTTGGACTACAATTCCTGGAACCCCACAGCAAGCCTGACCTTTGGTAATGTGATAATTGTGTAGGCCTTATGAAGATTTCCCCCCCTCAATGCTACACTAGGAAACCATAGTATTCACCCTGTGTGTATATAATTTGTTCTATATTTACACAGGCTCAAAGACATTATTATAATTTTTAATTTCATGTATTAGTCATCTAACTTGTAATTTAAAATTCTTATGCTAATCTTTTAATTATATAGATGAGAATACCATTATGGTGTGAAATCCTGTATGAAGTTTTCCATATTTCTCAAGATTGCCCTGCAAGCTCTTGTTACTAAAATTATTCCAATGTATATGAGGGGCTGAAGATGATCAAGAACAAAGAGAGAGAGAGGAGACTGAATATGCTAATTAAGTGTGTACAGTGAAGTCCTGTGCAGGTCTTCTCATCTATGAGAGATGGGACGAGCACATTGACTTCGGCCAACCCATCACTATCCTCTTTGTATGTTTGGCATGTAGGGTTCCACCCCACCTCGCACAGGGGACCTATAATGATATAAAAGGATTCTCTACTGCATAATTCACCCAGAACATGTGAGACCGACAAGGACAGCAATAAGCAGAGTTATTGGGCATGTCCTTGGTATCCCTTCTCTAGAAAGTGGCTAAATGGATAAATACACCTACAACAGGGCTTAACCGTAGGTGCAAGTGTTCTAGTCCTTTTGGAGTGCTGGTGAAAATCAGTCTGTTGATAGATAGGAGCTTTGCAAGGCAGTTAGAAAAGTCAGTTAGAAATTGTTAGGGAAAAAAGAGATCAACTAATTAGAGTAAAGTGTGTGAGAGAGATATTTTCCAGTTGTTTATTCTCTTGGGATATTACTATTAGTTAAAAAATGTCTCAAGGATTATTAATTAACAAGATATCTATTTTTTTATTGTTTAATTTTTAAAAATTACAGAGATCTTTGATAAGAACTATCTCTGCCACTTCCCTGTGTCTGAAATAGATAACATGATGATCTTTCTGGTATGGGTCTTGAATATGGTGTTTTCTTCTGTGAACAAACCCTATGCTGTCTTGAAATGGCTTTTTATTTATTTATGTTACCAGATGTACTATTTCCATAGGCTATGTGGTAATTTTGAGGGTGTTTTTTAAGCAACCACAGGCCACTATAATCTTCACGGTTTTTGTTCTGGAGCAGTTCTTTTTAGGCTTTACCTGAGATTGATTGATTTGAAGACATAAACCAATCAATCAATCTATCTATCTTGCAAGTATTACTTTGTTAATACCATTAAGACTGAAAAGGAGTAAATGGTTCCCCAGAAGACCTGGGGAAGGCAATAGGACTCCTGTATGTCTAAATAATGTATAAGTTTATAATTCCCCAGTGTCATTCCAAGACATATTGCTGCCTGAAGTAAGACACAAAGGGAGTACTTGTTTACTGTGCCATGGGGTACCTGACCCTCTCTGTCTCATACTCTCTCTCTTCTCGCTCTTTCTTTCATGCATGCATGCGTGCGCGCGCGCACACACACACACACAAGTGCATGGAGCTGCCTAAATCCAGTTGGTTCACCTTCCTGCACCCAGCAGAACCTGCTCTAGATACATCTCAAAATGCTTTTTATTGTTTGAGACTTTTCAGGGTCAGCATTTGGAACCTCTGCTTTCTGTGGTGGTTCATGAGATCTATATTCTGTTTGAGTAGATCTGATTTTGTCTGTTGAACATTAGCTGGTGCTCTGCTGTACTTGACAGAGACAACTGTGCCTCTCTCAGTTCCCCCTCCCTATGGCCAATATCAGAAAAATGTTTTGCAGCCACCATGTAACAAATATTCACACACACTCTGACCTTATGCATGGTTTCTTTTGTTCAGAATGTGTAACGCCAATGTTTGAGAGTCTTAAATTTTAAAGACACTTGATCTCCTAGACTGTGCTGTGCTGTGGGTCCAAATGGTTTGAATTCACAAGACCGAGTTGCACACAGCTGCCTCAAGAAAGTCATCTTGTGATTGATAGAATGGGTTACTTTAGTTGCAAATCACACATAGCCTTCACTTTTAAAAGAATTTTGTTCTTACACAATTCCTTATTGCTGAGGATTGTGTTGGAACAAATATCTTTGGAATTAGAGTGTTGATTTCTCACAGACTAAGAGAAACATAAATTTTAGCTAGGATTTATTATTTGTCGTGTCATTTCTATAGCATTTTTCAGTGTGTCCAAAAGTATATTACAAAGCTGGTCTGGACTGACGGTTGGGATTTATACCCACTCTCTCACATTGATTCTTTTGTTCTTAGGCATGTATCGTTGCTGCCACAACATTTTTCTAGAAGCAGAATATTATGAGTTATTTTCCTCACTTGTTTTCCTGGTGGCACAATGACCCACAACCAATGTTGCTGCTGCCTCTAATAATTACTTTTGAGGAAGGGAAAGGAATACAAAAAGCCACCAATCTGTTATCTTAGATATCTAGTCCAAGTCCAGATTATACCCTGACTCATTTTTTTCCTCCCTGTTCCCTTCCTCACTAAGTTATGTTTAAACCTGACAAGCAATGTCACAAACAGCATTTGATGATCATCTTTCTAAGGATGCTGTGGAATCCTGCTTGGAAATTAATTTCAGCATGGCTTGAATGCTGTAAGAAACAAGGTAGGCTGCAGTGTTTCTGATTACCAGCTCTGCTGGTCATCCTTGAGTTATTCTTATTGTTCCTCCCTGCCCCCATTTCTCAATACCCTTATCTGAATTGTGACACTACAGTAATTTTGTATATGTACCTAACAAATTCAATACCAGTTTTTCATACCAGTTCTACACTGTTATTTGCCCAGCCACTGTTTAGACACTGGTCATTGTGTTAATCTGGCAGACAGGCAGGTATGCCTTAATAATCCGGCAGGTTCAGTGTCCAGTTAACTTTCCTGAAAGGTAGGGAGATAACTGAGAGCTGGATGTGGAAAATCTTGCAGGTGGACAGAGATAAAATCGAAGCCCAGGATACTTCTGAGTGCAGATGTCCATCAACACTGCCTTATTCTCAATGGGATGTTTATTGTAAGGCACAGTGGTACCAAACTAGTCACATGTAACTAGAGTTGGGTTGGATCATATATGGGTAGACCCTAACATGATCATCAACAAGGAAAACAGTTATGTTCAGTGGCACATTCCAGGGTGAATGAAGCACATGTGCTTGCAGATCTGACATTGCTCTTGGGTTCTTCTCAAATTGTTTAGGTGTTCGTATTTCAAAGGAAAGCAGCAAAATGGAATGGAAGCTGTGACAAAACCAGCAGGTTGACACATACATTTTCACATCTAAAGTGTCAACATGCATGCACCAACCCAGTTTGTAATCTGATTTAATTGGTATAGGTGCTTTTACAAGGGAGTGGGAAGATCCCTGTATAGGCAGAAGTAGTTCAGAAACAAGGAAGGACATTTGAGATACTCTAGATTTTGGATTTTCTCTAGATATGCAAGAGAAAGAGAAAGCAGGAAACCCAGTGCTCCCTCCACCACTCTTTCTTAAGAGGCTTTCAGATGAATTAAATGACTGTCCTGTATAGGGCAGCTGCTGGTACTCACTCTTGCTGAACATGGCAAGCAAGTCAAAGGACTTCTTTACTCTGAGCAGACACTGCAGTTTACACAAGACCACAAACCACATTTCTCCTCGCTGAAGGACATTCCTTTTGTTTTTGTCAGTTTGTCATTCATGGATCTGCATTTAATGTCAGCCTGTCATATCACAATATGCAGCTGTCTTTTGCTGTTCTTTGACATATCCTGAATCTGCCTTCATGCTAATTGAAAAACAGCTGCCTGAAAGTAATCTAGAATCTTGGAATTTGAAGTTGGAGTCACTAGGTCTGCACCATTTTGCCCCAGTTTAGCAGCATGGCATTATGTATTTTGTAACTTGTTACACATTTTTATGACCCAGGAAACAAATGATTGTATAAGGTGAAAAACTAACTTGTCTGATTTTCTGATACCATGGGAAATATCTGTTTGCATGAAATGTATTTATGCATTTGTATCTGTTTGCATGAAATGTATCATATTTACTTCATCTTCCTGATCTCTGGGTATGTTTTATATTTCCCAAGGAGGAAAACCTGATGCAGTGAGTCAGCAGCCTAGGACTTTAAACTGTTACAGATATTTCTTTATGACACAATTGAGCAGTTTTTCATAAATGTTTCTGCATGACAAAGAACTAGTCAGCTTTGGGTGCTCCTAAGTATATCCCAAGATGACAATAAGATGGTGAATAACCAACTACTTGCTCTACATGGTTGAGGAGTGATTACCCCAACCTATATGTGCTCCGATTGCCTTATTGTTACAAATTTGCTATATGGCTGTTTAATACACCATGACAAAAAACTATTTCTGTACACACACCCAACTGCAGGCTTCCCCACAACTTGTTGGATGGTAAGGAAATACTGAAGACTAGAAAGCAGAAAAAGCTCAGACAGGGTTTACATCACTGTATGCAAGTCTACGCTGGATGTCCCAAAGTGTGCTGAAATGTTTTGCCTATCACTTCCAGCTGTCCTGAAGCTAACCATTCATCCCAGTGTCTTAGCAATACAGGCAAAGAATTAACATATTCTAAACTTCAATTCACTGAACTGAGAAGAATTGGCAGTTTTACACTTTCCAATGAAGAGAAGCAAATGGAAATCACTAATAAAATCTAGGGATCACTTACAGGGGAGGTGACTGAGAATTGGCATCACTATAGTGACAGAAGGGTCTACTTGAGAGGGCCCTAAGAATTAGAATTATGGAGAATTACGCAGGAGTCCTAATGGATCATTTATCCTATACGGCTGCCCTACATCTAAAAAGATCACAGCAACTTTTCTGTGAATTCAGGGGAAACGTTTTGGAGAATATGATTACATTTTCACTTTCAAAAGCTCAAATCAAATGCTTGAACGCGAGTACTGAGTGACAGACTGAGGCTAGTTTTGGAGTAGGAAAGATGCCTTGGCATTAGTGTGCTTAAATGTGGCTTGGTTGGCTAATATTTGAAACATTAGCAACTCCACAGGAGCTTTGAAACTCGTTATGTTCTGTGGATCCACAAAATTTTGGGACAAGGGACAATTTGAGGAGGAGGAGGAGGAGGATGCTTTCAGATCAAGAGCACCTTGTACCACCAAAATAAGCTCTCTACATTTTCAAAGGGCTCAAAGAAGACCAAAAAAGGCCTGCCTGTAAGGGTAAGTAAAAATGTGGGCTGCAAGTCTGCTTTTATCGCATGGGGTTAATTGAATTTATATTGTCTTTGTCTCAACAAAGCTTATGCACCTCTGGAGCATTTTAGGAGAGGACTGTTCTAACAACGTCCAGATTCCCATAGAAAATTCTGACAGAAAAGTTCTATGAAACAGGAAACTATACTTTTTGGAGTTGTACTGGTATCACTGCCAAATCTTGTCCCATTTTCCCACCGATAAAGGGCAATTCAGACACCCCTGGATTTCGAGGTGCCTCTGTCTCTTTCTCAGAACCCCAGTGAGTTCCTATCCTCCTTCCTTTCTTGTTAGCGAAATATTACAAAGTGATGCAAGTGTTCAAGCAGTTCAAAATGCAGTTGGGTTAAGGAGAACCAGTTTGATAAATAGGTGTGGAGTACAGGCTATCTCTAAGTTCAGGTTTGCTTACCATTTCATTCCAACCTACACATAATATTTGATCTCTGAGTAGGCCTCCTAATGAATCAGTGTGTGTGTGTGTGTGTGTGTGTGTGTGTGTGTGAGAGAGAGAGAGAGAGAGAGAGAGAGAGAGAGAGAGAGAGAGAGAGAGAAGTTAAAAGCAGTTTTAGGAGACCCTGAATTAAACTGAGGCAAGACTATGGTAGAAGAGATAGCCCTTTCCCCGGGGCTCACCCTTTCTCCAGTCAACCCTTCTCCCATGCATCCTGGGAGGAAAAGACCAATATCCCTATTCTGTTCAGAACTGGAGCTTTGAATCCAAGCCCAAGCAGCTTAACTTTAATCAGAGTTGACCAGGTCCTTTGGCTTGTTGCTCTTGTCTCCCATCTCTGACCCTTAAGTCTTGTTTTCTTTTTTACCCATATTGATCCATTCAGACCTGCAAAAAGAGAGACAGCCCCTTGCATGTGTGCCTAGTCCAAGAGAATCCTTGAGAATTTCAGAAACACAAAAGAAGGTCAGGAACTGAAATGATACTCGGGGGAATTCTAACAAGGAAAAAGCCATATTCCACAAGACAGGGAAAGAGGTCTGTTTACAGTCAGAGGTACTAGGATTAGGGTAATTTAAGGACAAGGGCATGGTTTTAATGGTGTGGAGATCACATTAAAAACTCCCGTCACAGAAAACAGTGAGGCTCAGCTTCCAGCTTTTCTGTTGTACCTGTCATCTACTATCTTGATACATTTTTATGACACTTTTAATCCGTTACTTGGAGGTAATTTCACCATGACATTTCCAACATGATAAAATCACCTTGTATCCAGTACTCGTTTACCTGTCAGTGTTTGCCTCACTCCATCTCCCTGGCTGGCAACCTTCATGCCAGCCCCAGGAGACAACTTCAGCATTTTCTTTCATACTGACACTGCAACCCAGCTGATGAGCAGATGGTACTGACAAGCTTCGGCAGCCCTGTTTGGGATTTATCTTGGCTCATAAGTTGCATTATTTTACACAGGAAACTGGTGTATATATAATTCCATTAGCAGAAAGCAATGTTGAAACCACTGAGCCGAATCCCATACAGTGATCCCTTCCATCTAACCTTTCACTTCATATACACCAAATAAGATGACCTTTCCAGCTGAAAATATAGATTCTCATTAACTACAATAACCAAGGTATTCCCTCTCTATTCTTTCCTTTGCATTCTGAAATAAAAAAAAATTGCAATGAAATCATTCCAAAATCACAACAAATACACTGAGGAAAACAGTTGCTGTCATCCAACCCTTGATGAATTTTACTTTAATTTTTGGCTGCTCAAGTGCCATTTTAAATACCTGATCAGTATGGAGACCCCAACGTCCTCGCAGTTTGCATACACTCTGTTCCATGTCTCCTGGATCACCTTTTTCTCTGCGTCTGACATCTCCTCGTTTCTTTCCCATCTCTCAATCTCCATTTCTCCTTGGACTTTCTCCATGAAAAACAGCCAGCAGAATCTTCCGGGGAAGCCAGGAGAGAAAGAGATTTTTGTATGCGTGGTTCTGTGTGTGTGTGTGTGTGTGTGTGTGTGTGTGTGTGTACCCAGCCGGAACAGATAAGGTGTTCTGTTTGGTGGTGATGTTTGGCTGATACTGTTCTTGCCTCCCTCGCTGTGTATGTGTGTCTATCTATACAGACAGACAGAGGTATGTAACAGAGATAATCAGAGACAGAGAGAGAGAGAGAGAGATTGTATGTGATCAGATTTCAGATCTTCTAGTGCAGCCCATGGCTGTGGTGGTTCACTTCAGCTCAGCATGTGTGTTTGTATGACTCTGAAGGGGAACTGACAAAAAGTAAAATATTCAAAGGCATTGGAAGACCAGCCTCTTCACCAATGTGTGAACGTGAGCTCACTTTTCTTTCTCCTCCCCGCCTCCTCCTCCTCTGTGCGTGTATGTATGTATGAGAGAGAGAGAGAGAGAGAGAGAGAGAGAGAGAGAGAGAGAGAGAGAGATTAAACAGAGGTGCTCTTAAGTGTCAAAACCTCTTGCTTAGAGCATATTATGCCTGGAGATTTATCTTATTATTATTATTATTATTATTATTTTCACCATTTGTAAACAGCTCAGAGAAAATGCAGCATCAGAAGTGAACAGTTAAACTTATCCCAACAGCTGGCTTAGCTGAGATGAAGCCTTTTAGTTGTTCCTACCCCCACTCCCCAATCTCGTAGAAGACTGTTTTTATCAACAGCAGGGGAATGTCTTTTCCCCCCCCTTTTTGGAGGGTGTATGGGGTGGGTTGGGAGGAGAAAAAAGGACCTATTGAGTAAATGTTTATCTCCTACATGATCTGAATTATATCCTGCCTCCAAGGGAATGTTTCTAATTATAAAAGATTTTTTTTCTCCCTTTGCCTTATCTGCAACTCATAAACTGGAGGAATAATCTGGTTTTAAAGCAAAAGAAAGATATTGACATATAAATGTATTGGTGTTTGCTTTGTTTTTACACTGGAGATTAGATAGTGTGGGGTATGCGGTGGGGGAGAGAATTAGGCAGAATAATGAATTAAAAACCAGAAGGAAATATTTCTGCTGTTTCGGGGGCGAGGGGGTGGTGATGTGTAAGTTACTCTGGTTTGGCTGGCTGAATCTGTCTGTCTGAAATTTCAATTCATCTGAGTTAGAAATATTGGAATTTAGCCCATGTAATAAAATCATAGAATAATAGAGTTGGAAGAGACCACAGGGTCCATCCAATCCAACCCCCTGTGTTTGAAAATATATTGAATGGATGTGTGAAAAAAGATAGAAAAAGTATATGCACTGATGTGAGTATACAGAAATGGATATAAGAACAGATACACAAGAAGTCAGCATCTCAAAATGTTCACTTGACCGCTCTTTCAAATGAGACGTGGGCAGGGTTGACTATCATTAGGCAGGGTGAGGCAGCTGCCTCAAACAACAGATGTTTGAGTGTCATTAAAAGGCAACGAATTGTTAGAATGTATGGTCTTGGAAGCTAAGTAGGGTCAGCCCTGGTTAGTACTTGGATGGGAGACTGCCAATGAATATCAGGTGCTGTAGACTGTATTTCAAAGGAAGGAACTGGCAAAACCACCTTTGAGTATTCCTTCCCTAAGAAGACTGTATGAGATTCACAGGGTCCCCATAAGTCCACAGATGACTTGAAGGTGCGCACATGTGCACTCACGCAAACACATTGTCATTGCATTTCTTTTTATTACCAGGATGAGGGAGATGTGTGAGAGAGTTTCTGCTGCAGGTCCTCAGGTGGGTTAAATGGTTTTTGTATTGTCAGCCATGGTTTTGTGGGGAGAGTCATGCTGTATTCTGGCTGCATGTTTTGAGCCAGTAATGGTGCCATTTAAAAAAACGCAGAGTTGGGTAATAACCTCCTCTCGCATTTCAGATCACATGCAGTTGTTCTATGGAAGCACCACTGTCTCTGGCCCATACAGTATCTGATTCTATATACATAGTACTATCATTATAAACAATGTAAATGGCTATGCATGTGACAAATGAAAAGCTGTTCACTTTAAAAAGGAAAGAAAAAGAGAAAAGATGTTCTATCTTGATGTATATTATTATTTAAACTACTGTGCTTTTTTTTAAAGAAAAAGGCAATTGCCCTGTGTTAATAACATTGTTATAATAGTTATGCTTAATTTAAAACCATCATTTCAAATGCTGTGAAAATAGATTGCTTTGTTGCAGTTTAATCTTAAATGTATCCAGGGGCAGGCCCTATAAACTTTGCTAAGAATTTTCAAGTACATCCCTCACAATTTTTTTGTTTTTGTTGTTCTTCTTCCTTGTCCTACTGAAATCAGAAGTGGCACCCAATCAGTTTAGCAATATTAGATTTTTGTCCCCAAGAAAACTCCACCCAGCTGAACAGTCTTAGAGCGCTTCATTGGAAAGGAGCAGCATTGCTTTGTCCATTTCTATCCAACCTACCAACCTCAGAAAAAGAATGAAACTTTTTTTTTTCTGTGCAACATTGAGCAGCAATTGGGAAAGGACAATTTTCTTCTCAGTTTAGGATAACTATTCTAACAAAATCCAACTAAACAGCTACTGAAGATACTGTAATGTATTGCTGTCCATTTACTGTCTAAGTAATGTGGATCAGTCTTCTAGTATGGTTTTGCTGTAAATTGATGCCTGAGTAGAGAATCGATTTTGATAAAAGGATTATGTTTCCTAATGGATGTTGGTAGTCATCTGAATGACCAATTCATCTGCAGGGGTGATGACTATTTGACGTTTTGTGGAAGAAAAGTAATGGGTGTTGACAGCTTTCTTTTCTTTTCTTTTCTCTTTTCTTTTTTTTTTAAGATATAGAGAGAAGTGGGGAAAAAAGACCTGAGTTGGCTGCAAACTGAAGGGATCTTGGGGTTAATGGTCTGTCTGTGTTCCAGAGACAGAGTTGCAGTTCTGCTGCCTCCCTTGGGTGCCCCTTTGTTTCTATTTAGCCATTAGCTAAAAACATGAGCATCTAGCAACCAAATTTGCAGTCTTTCTGATGCAACAATTTTCTACATGGTCTCTCCTGGTGCTTTTTACAGCAATGATAGACATCCCATATCTAGTATGAAATATGCCATCATGTGCCAAGAGCGCTCTTTCTACTTTCTTCTTACACTTGGCCAAAATATGGTGTCACTGTGCAGAAAAAGAGATTTTGAGTGAAATCAGATACAAAAGACGGCAAGATATAAAAACCACTGGTGGAGCACTTCAATCTCCCGAGACATTCCTTAACAGACTTGCAAGAAAGTTGCAGTATTTCAACAAACAGAAACACTTTAATGTAAAACTCAGTCTTATAGGATTGACCTGAAGGTCTGTGAAACCATAAAACCCTGCGTTGAAGCATGACTAGGCATGGATGGGGAAGGACATTTCATCTCTTTCGATATTTTTTGGTACCATGTTCATTGTATGTTGCCGCTCCCGTCTCAGCTTGAATTGAACCACATCCACTCCGACTAGATCTTTTTAATCCAAGGGTGAGCAACTGCAGCAGCACCAGGGTGATGTCAATTTTCACACCCCTGTTTTTCAGCTGAAAATTGGCCAAAATTACCCCCAGAACTGACCAGAAGTTTATTTTTGGTTTACAGCTGTTTTCTGACAGAATTTTTAGCCAAAATGGGGGGGGGGAGGGTTGAGGGGACTTATAGGACCATAGCAGTGTTTTTAATCTTATTGCCACTCTGTTTTTGAACATTGGGAATGGGAAGCAATTTTTAAGAAATTGGGAGGGGAAAGTCTGGGAGCTTCGAGGAATTTAGGGAGGCCTGTGGGGCTGCAAAAAGGGCTGGAGTACATGTGGCCTGTACGGTACACTTTCCCCATCCCTATTTTACTCTTCAGCTGATGTTTCTATGCCCTTTTTCTTACTTACCTCACAATCACATTTATCCTGTCTATTCTCATGTATGTGGTGTGGAGTCAGAATGTCCTGTGCAAATTAACAAATGGAAAACTGGCCTAGCTTCAATATATAAAATCCCTTTAGGCCTATAACTATATTTGGTCCAGTAAAAATTGATGTTTGGGGTGTATTAGCCACCATCACAACTTTTTTTTTTAAAGAAAGAAAATGTCTGCTTCAGCTAAATGTTAGCAATGTGATGCAGATAATGCTTCCTTGCGGCATAGGATGTGGATGTATTCCTTTTGGTTGGTTGTTTTACTGTTGCAAAAATGTATACTCCAAGGTAGGGTTGCTGGATCTCAGGGCCTTGGCCCTGAGTCTCCAGTTCTCATGGCTCATCTCTAAGTGGGAGACAAGGGTGCAAAGTCTCCATTTTTGGTGGGCTTGGATCCAGGCAAAAGGAAAGAACGGCGTGCAGATCTCCAGCTCAGCTATCAGAGCAGCATACTGCAACAGTTTGCAAGGCATTGTTGCAGAGCTTTCCGAACTTTTCATGTTGGTGACACACTGTTTAGACATGCATCATTTCGTGACACAGTAATTCAGTTTGACTAGCAAACTAGAGGTTAAACAGTACCTAGAGGTGCAGTACCCAGAGGTGAATGTAGGGTAGGGAAAGGCAGCCCCCAATCCTGGCTCACTGCTGTTGCCCTCACCAGGAAAGACCCTGGGAAGGGCAGCGGTAGTGGGAAAGGCAGGCCCCTACCCAGTCCTGACCCGCTGTTGTTGCCCTTGCCGAGGAAAGACCTTGAGGTGGGCAGCAGCAGTGGGAAAGGCAGCCCCCTACCCAACCCTAGACTACTGCCTTCGCCCTTGGCAAGGAAAGACCCCAGCGAGAGCAGCAGCAGCAGGAATGGCTTGGGTGAGGGGGGTCTTCCTCAGCCCAGGAAGGCGACACACTAACGTGTCACAACACACCATTTGGAGAGCCCTGCATTATTGAATCATCGCTGCAGTAGAGTCTCAAAGGGGTCTATGTATTTAACTTACACTATTTATCTTCCTCCTTCCCTTCTAGTTGTTATGGTGGCATGGCTCACTCTCCAGCCTACCTGCATCCATCTTCTGGCTAGAAGCACGTAGGCTAGATTAAAGGTTCTTTATCCCATTTCCCTATGTAAGCAAAATAGAATAATCCCCTCATTTCACTTTAAGACTTCTGCCTTAATTTCCAAACAAGAACATATGGGGGGGGGGGTATATGTGTTTGAATGACAAGCTATGGGGGTAGTTAAACTACAGTTGGCCCTCCACCTTCACTAGGGTTAGGGGGACAAGGCCCCCACAAAAGGATGATATTTGCAAATATCAAGTGTGTGTGTGTTTGTGTCTGTGGGAAGGGGGCCAAGACCTGGTGGGGAGATTAGGTACCCAAGGTGCAAATCAGATCAAGGAAAGGAGGGGGGAAAGGGGTGGGTTGGCACAGTGGCCCTATACTTCCTCTTTCTTGCCCTTCTCCTTCCTTGGATATGTGTGGGGATCATTGGGAGTGGGTTTGTGGTACTGAGACATTGGGCTGCAATCCATCCTTAGCTGCCCAAGCAGCAGCTGGCTGAGCCCAGTAAATTCCTATCTGCTGCCACTGCTGCCACTACTGCTCCTTCAGAAAGAAACTCAGAGCTAGGTTCCCCTTGCCTTCTCTTATCAGTAATGCCCATCTTTCAGCATGCCTAGTCACAAGGGTCTAAGCTAACAGGAGGCATGAACATAACCGATCCATGTCTGCATGCGAGGCTTCGCCCTGATTTTAGTGGGACCAGCCCCCAAGCCTACCAAAGAAAGGATACAACCTCCTCCTTTTGACATCAGTGTTGTCTTGGCTAAGACCTAAGCCCAAGGTGTGGATTTTTGCATGCCCATAATCTAGATATGTTGCTGAATTCAAGTCCACAGGATATTCAGTAAAAACAAGGCAAAACAAAACAAAACAAAACAACTCAGTAAGCCATCATATTTCTAGACTAGAACTCTTCTGAGTCATTCATTCCTAGGAAGCACAGTTTAGTAAACTAAATCTTTGGCACTCCTAAAATTAAAGCAAATAGAAACTAAAAGTTCATAAAAAGGAGTAAGAATAGAAATTGCATCTTTCGTTGCTAATGCTGTAACTATATCCAACCAGTGATTATGGCATTCCACAGCCACTTGTAACATAGCAATCAAAATAGATTGTGTTATCTGGGGGAGAAGTTACATTTCCAAGGTGCAAAACAGTAGCTTAAGTGTCCAGAAGGTGTGTTATCCCTATAACAGAAGAACTGACTAAAGGGAATAACATGTGACTGAAACTAATCAGAAACAAATATGAATGTACTGAGCACAAGGCTGCCCATAATGAAAATCCAGAAGCGCATTCTCCATATCTTATGTCAGGGCTTCCCAAACGGTGTGCTGCGACACGTCAGTGTGTCGCCTGAAGTGTGCAGGTGTGTTGCCTACAATCTTGGAAATCTATGTTATTATTTATAAATCATATATTTTTTAAAATATATGTAAGGTTTTCATGAGATATGTTGTGTCCTCATACATTTTGTTATTACAATTTATGTATATGTCTGTATCTCTTATAAGGGGTTAGTTTAACCTCTGGTTTGCTAGTAAAACTGAATTACTATGTCACGAAATGATGCATGTCTAAAAAGTGTGTCACCAACATGAAAAGTTTGGAAAGCTCTGTCTTATGTGATGAGTGGTTTGAATAAATATTTTTTTCACTAAGATAGCTGAACAGCTAAAATTGGATTCAAATCACAACTTAAGTTTAGAATTTTCCTGGACGCCCTAGGCTGCCACTGTCATCCTTCCATCTTACCTCACAACATGTAAAAGGGGAGTTGCATTAAAAAAAAAAAACGCACAAGTTTTTATATGTCCAGGTTGAAAGGTGACTCAGAATTAAACACACTGCAGCTTGAAACTCCAGGAGAGCCATTCACATAAATATTCTTACCAAAAACTTACAGTAAAAGAACCTGGGATTTAAAAGTTGCTGGATATGTTGTATTTCCCCCTGGCTAGGGTATTTTTTCTCTGGATGAGTGTATTCTGTTATACCAGTATTTATTGAAATTAATGGAAAAAATGTGCTCAGATAAGCTGTTTGTTGCCTCACACTTGAATTGTCAGCTTTCAGAATTGATCAGTTCAATAAACACAGTTGTTTCATAGCTTCCCATGGTCTGTTGTAATAATTTATGAAGTAATTGGTGTCTTTTTGAAGGATATGTGTTCTAGCACAGAATGGCTATTTTCAAAAGAAAAAGAAAAATGATACAGATATGAAAAATAAATTGGAACTAGGGTTGGAAAAATTCTTTGAACATATATTGCTGCCATTAAGTGCTCTTGTGAAGATCTTGACTTTAATCTATCAGATTCTTGTTTTATTTTAGGATTCTGCACATGACAATGGGGGTGTTTCGTAAGGTGAAATGTGATTCTGAAATGCTAATATAAGTGTAACAGATGGGAATGTCATTGAAAGAAAGAACATTTCCCTCGGCCACATGACTGAACTGTAAAGACAGATAGAAGAAGAAGTCCACCTTGCACAGGTTCCTTTTGGTAATAAAATAAAACCATTATTTTGTTATACCATTATACATATACCCTCCAACATTTCGCAGATGAAAACCGAGATGCATGTGGCCATGCAACATCACAGTGGGGTCAAGATGGGAAAAGGTATTAACAAGGAAGAACACACAAGCTGGACAAGCTGCAGCAGTTTACTCTTGCCTGAACCCACTGGCATGGGAAAGATTCTTCCCTCGCCTCTCTCCCTACTGAAGTAATTGAGTACAAATTACTTGTGCACTTTGACTTCAGTTTGAACTCAATGGAAGTAAGCTGAGGTCAAAGACAGAAAGTGGGAGGAGGAGAGTGAAACTGGGAAATTTTAAAAGCAGTTGAAAAAGTGCAACAACCAGGAATTAATTGGGACTGTCCCTGCCAAGTCAGGACAGTTGGAGGGTATTGCCGTATATCACAGGTAGACATCCTTCACTCCTCCAGAGATTGTTGCACTGCAGTTCCTAGCAGTCTAAGCCAGCATAGGCAATGAAGATGAATGCTGGGGATTACAGTTCAACCACATCTGGTGGACTGTGGAATTTCCACCTCTACATTACACCACATTATACCTTGAATGTATCTGACGGCCTCTGATTTTAGAAGATAAAATCCCAAGTATAACATAACTTGATAGCGCAGGGCATTCTCCCATGGCCCATTAGTTGGCAATGTCCAGTAACAGTTGGACAGCTGGAAGAAAAGAAAAATCATCACCCTCCTGCCATGTACAATTAGTACATTGGATGTATCCTAGCATATGCTGAAAACATAGGAGGGTGAGAGTCATTCCTTTCTCTTGGCTGAAGAACTGTAGCCAGACACGACAGCTGGTTGCCTTTGGCCTTCCATTGGCCACTAAATGGCTGTGGGGCTGAGTGGGTCATGCAAGTAGTACTGGAAACCCAATTCCTCAGTGTCCCTAAAAGTACAAACATTCACCTGTCGATAGAGGATTCTGGCCTAAGTTACACTTTGACAGCAGTCCAGTAGGACCTTGGCCCAGGAACCCAGCCGGCCCCTCCCGAAACCGCAAACCCCAGGATTCCATAGGCTGTTGAAAGTGGAATAATAGCGCTATAACAGTCTAGTGTGGAAATGGCCCAAATCATCCACCACCATTTAAGGCCGCTTCCTACGTGGCTCTTATTGATATGTCCAAGAGAGGAAAAAACCTCAAGGCTGACAGTGCCCTTTTAGATTTACTGTTGCAGAAGATGTGGGGTGGGTGTGGTTTTTACAAATTATTTTATTAGCAGTAGATGTTAAAAAACAACATAGGTCAAGGAACATGGTGTTGGTGAAATATTATTGTGACATATTGGCTGTGAACAAAGAACCTCCCAGGTCATTTACCTCATGAATCAAATCCAACTTGTAAGGAAGCCAACTGAATTTCACCCAGGTTTTTTTTTCCTCCAACGGAGCAATATTTGTGTTTTTCATTTGAAGGCATGCCAAGCTGATTGCAAAGGCGGAGTGCAGCTATTTTGCAATGAAGCTTCAAATTCTATAGCCAGGAAATGCCCTGCTAAAGGAATATATCACTAACATTGGCTTCCGTATTTGTGAGTTTCACTTTCACAGATTTGATATTTTGATTATTTGCCCCTGTCTCCCGCCTACTTCAGGCATTCCTTTTTCCAGGGGAGCCTTTCCTCTCAGCATCTCCAATCAGGCCATGCGACCCTTTAAAAACGCACCTCTGGTCCTCCTCCTCCTCCACCAGCCACTGCCTGGCCAACTAAGATCAGCTCATACCCCAATTTCTCAGCACCATGAACCTTCTCCCAGTGCTCTCCCTACACCCAAGGAAGGAGATGGGCAAGAGAGAGGGAATATAGGGCCACAATTCCCTCCCACCCCATTCCCTTTGTTTTCCCTGACTTAGTTTGGAGCCTGCATGCCTGTTCTCTCTATCACGCGTAGCTCCTTTACCATAGATATGCATACATTTTGATATTTGCAAATTTTCCACTTTTGTGAGGGTCCTGTGCCCCTAAGCCTAGTGGATATGGAGGGCTGACTGCATACGGTTTGAGAGTCTTACTGACTTCCTGTGCTTTATTCTTACTCTTTTCTCTTGAACCACCATTCCATCGTGAGAAGCACTTTCTGAAACCTGAGAAAATAATGCCTTTCCCCAAAGAGGCATAGGGAAAGCTGCAGTAAGACTGTATACATGGTAGGACTGAATGCATCTGTAATATCAGTCACTAAGCCCTCAGGGTTGTTGGATTTATTTGTTATTAATTTCCTGACCTGCCGCCTTCACTGTGAAGGCTCAAGGCAGCTAATATCAGAAATAATATAAATGATGAGTGAAAATCAATCAACTAACAAAAGGTTGATGATTAAAAAAATATAAGAAATTAATAAGGACCTAAATACCTTGAAGACACCAGATCCCATCTGATCTTGGAAGCCAAGCAGGTTTAGTGGTGGTTAATACTTGGATGAGACACCACTAATGAATACCAGGTGCTGAGTATTCTTTGCCTAAGAAAACCCTATGAAATTCAAGGGGTGGCCATAAGTCAACAGGTGATATGAAGGCACACACACAGACACACAGACACAATAAATTAATAAGGGAAAGTTTGGAAGTTGACATGTTGATGATGTAGATGTAAAGCAAGCCTCTCTAGGCAAGACATGCAAAAAAGAAGGTGTCCCAACCAAATGGATCCATCTCCTTCAACCTGATGCCCTCCGAATGTGTTCAGCTACCATGGCAATCACCCTCCACCAGCACATCTGCAGAGTACGAGGGTGGGGAATTATGGTCTCTCCATGACAACCACCCACTGTGCATGTGGAGATGGAGGCCAACAGCAGAATCCTCCAGTGACAGGGCAGGGTGCTGCAAGGGAAGAATGCCCGACCTGTGCTAGTGGTCAAATACTTTGCATGAAGCAAGCTCCCTCCACTGAGAGAAGAACTTAGGGAAGCATGCTTATGTGAGCAATTACAGTCACTCCTTTCATATTTTCATTTTGAATGCTTGCTAGCAGGACAAACATAAGGTACATCAGCTAGCAGAAAGAGCTCCTTGCTTTTCTCACACAACTCAAACTGTTGGCTATTGTGTATTCTATAGAAATCGAAGGGTCTCAACCAAGTGCTTGAAAGTTACTTATTAAAAGGTAATTTGTTCCATGACTGGTTGCAGTACTTAAAAAGTATCCCATTCCTGGTACTCATTACCTGATGAGAACAAGAAATGTTACTTGTTCCCCTGCTCATTACTTTTCTATTACTTTCTGTTAATTTTCTTTTTTCAGTGTGAGGAAACTTAGGGCTGATAAAAGGCATTCAGCTTGAAAAATTTCTGTCAGAATACTTCTTGAAAGGTCCTTGAAAAGTAGCATTTGACAGTATTTTTGCACCAATCAAGTTAATTTTGCTCTTAACTCATTATGTCATTTTGGAAGTGTGTCTTTGTTATACCTTCATTACCAGGCTGTGGAGAACATGCGTATCTTCACAAGATTTGTACATTCTCTGGGAAAAATGCATAATCTCCAACAACCCTTGAACAACATGCACTTCTCACCTGCAATCGCTACATTCTCTAGCAATGTACATGCTCTAGCGACTTGTTATCAGTTACCAGTACTTGTTACTCACCAAGCTCTGGTCTTAGCTAGTAAGATTTAGGCTTCTAAGCACCACATTCATGCCCCTGGGCTTTTAGTATTATTTCAAACCAGTTATCTGAATTTAGATTTTTAAATAAAGCAAGCCCTTTCTGTTCCTACCAAACTATGCATATTGCCAGCATTTGTACAAATTGCAACTGAGATATACAAGTTCCCCCAGGCCTTGTTGGTGATTGTGCACATTCCCCAGGGAATAACAGGCTATCAAGATATGTACATTCCCTAGCAGACTGTGCATATTGCTAGAGAATGTAGAGATTGCAGTTGAGAAACGCATTTCCTCAAGGGTTATTGAAGACTATGCATACTTTCCAGAGAATGTACAAAATCCTGTCAAGATGTGCATATTCCCCAAAGCCTGGTGAGCTTATATACTAACTGTAAAGTATGCACAGCATTCTCTTCCTTGACATATTTGTGCATTCTCCAAACAATATGGTGAATGTACAGAAAGGCTAGGTGTGATGTACATGAACAATTTAACTGATTTTACCCCTAATATACATGGGGACTGGGGCTGCTCCAGATTTTATTTAAAAATTAAAATTGTGATAAATGCTTTATTTAACATGCAGCAATGGCATGAGAGGGAAGAAGAACTATATGTTGTCTTCTAATGACAGTATCATCATCATCGCCACTACCATCACCATCATCATCGTCATCGTCATTGTCATCATTTGCTAAGTCAGCAACGACAACACACTTGCAAAACATTACTCTAACTGAGAGATTCTGTTACTGCCCTGGCTAGCCCAAGCTTGGGGGATATAAAAAGATATCTCTTGATATCAATAATTGGGCCTCACATACCCATTCCCCTCCACGTGCTTGCGAGGTCCCCGGACAAGCATGCATACAGGCTCGGCCGATAATCGCCATAATATTCCAAAACAATACAGGCAGGCCAGAAATAGCCGACTCGCAGCTTTAGGAGACCTCAAGGGAAGTACCTTCATTAAGTATGCACGCAACTTTCAAAAGATCCTCTGCCCCGCGCTGGCAGCTTGACGATCGAGCTATACAATGCTCAAGCACTCCGCGTTTGCATACTGGGTACCCTATTGACAATTTGGCTATAACTCAACCATTCAAATTATGACCTTTCGGAGGCTTTGCCTCCAGCCCCAAACTCATTGTTTTCCCCAAGTCCGAACTAGCCTGCGGTCACAATTCTCCTTATAAAAACCCCCCACTTTGAGCGCTTCCTTGGATCGCTTTTGGCTTCCATCCCGCCTTGCTGTCGCTTTGTCCAGCGAGCCTTCCCCTCAGCTCCACATGCTGAGATCCACGCTCCCCAGCTTCTCCGCTTCCAACCGGGCTTCAGGACAGGTGAAGTATCACCCAAACCAACAACTCCTCTAAAAATCCCTCTATCCCACTCCAACCTTTATTTCTTTAGTTATCTTGTGTGAGTGTGGTGCATACACTGTTTGATTGTGTTTTAATAAAACATCATTTATTATTTCAACTTCTGTGTGCTCCTTGACTCGGCCTGACCCCATAAACATAGGGTTCAAGATCGCGCTACGTTACCCTGCCTCTCGTATTGCTAGGCTGTGCTCTTGGCGAATTTCCCCAACTTATAACATTGAGAGCGCATTTAGGTGTCCCTCCTGGGACCCCCAGGAATCAGGGTAACAATTCTACTAGAGTTCTCATGGAAGTGGACAGATTTAGAAAATATTCTGTTATTATAGTTGTTTTTGATGAAAATTACCAGCCCTAAATTGTTTGGACAACAGTCCATTTTGCCCAGTGTTCCAAAGAGGAAAGATGACAATAAAACAAAATATAAGAATGGATTCAGACAGTCCTAATAACCATCTCATTTCAAGAACAGAGGTGCTGAGTCAAATGATACTCCATATCTCATGGATCAAATAACTGGCTTTGGAAGCGAAGCACAATGTCAGAATTTCTGTTTTAGACGATATGATGAGAAGGGGAATTGTTCACCCCTAGAGTGATTTAATGAATGGAACTTCAAATTATAAAATGAAAAAGAGAATAATTTGGATTTCTCAAAGTTAGTAAAGAAGGAAAAGCAGCTTGTAAACACTGTGTTCTGGAACATGCTCAATGCCTTCATAAACTTCATTCTCTTTCAAAATGCAACTAAAACTATTTCCAGCGAGATTAGCTTTTGCAGTAGCTATTACAAATGTTACAGATACAATTTTACCCTTTTTCATTCTATTTACTTTGACCAATCATGGACAAATAGATCTCACTATGTTCAGTCCAGGGTAAGTTCTCTTGGTTATCTAAACATTCATTTATGTGACAAGCAGCCAAACAAGGAGATGTGACTGCAGAAGAAAAGACATGGTATTTTGACTGCCTGTTTATTCCTTTGTTCAGGAGATTCAATAGCCCATGAATCCCAGTCTTGGATTGAGTGGGGTATGAATGAAGTGATTGATTGATAGCCTGGTAGTTGGCTGATTTTCTTCACAGGACCTAGCTAGCTGTTGAGAGTTTGTTTCTTGATATTCAGTTCTCTTGCTGTGCTGGGGATATTTCCAAGCTTAGTTCCTGAAAGTTTTGAATGAGTGGCTCATCAGAGTTTGAATATATGCTGTCTGACCCTGTTCTCTTGTGTAAGCCTGCTGGGGTTTTGAGAAAGGTTCTCTTAGTTTTGTCAACTTCAGAAACTCAGATGAAGAAATTACAAGAAAGGGCCTTCTTAGTGTTTGCTCCCAGGAAAGGGTAGATTAGCCCCATCCATATTGTTCTTCCACTGTCAAGCAAAGAGTTCTCTATTTAGCCATGCCATCAGCAACTGACTGTCTGACATGGAAAGGGGTTTTTCAGTGCATGAGCTAGAGCTGTTCTTGTGATAGTTTATAAGTTTTAAACGGGTTAAACTTCATTTATGTTTAAATAGTACAGTCAGTTTAATTTGAACAGTAATATTCATAATTGATTGTGTTTATGCTAGTAGTTAAGGCACAGATCCCGTCTAATCTTGGAAGCTAAGGAGGGTCAGCCCTGTTTAGTATGTGGATGGGAGACCACTAATGAATACTGGATGCTAAAGGCTATATTTCAGAGGAAGGAACTGGCAAAACCACCTCTGAGTATTCCTGGCCTGAGAAAGAAATTCATGGAATGGCCATAAGTCAACAGGCGACTTGAAGCCACAAGCAAACAAACAAACAAGATATCTCAAACCTGCTGAAAGGAAAATATGTTTTGGCAGTTTAGGTAAGCACAGGAGCCCTTACTGGACATTATCCCCCACATAATTACAAAAACTGTGTCCTGCATGAGGGAGACAGGAGAGCTTCTTTTGTTCTCTCTGCCCCTACCCCCCGTGTTGCTTTCCCACTGACTCCTCCTACTCAGCAGTCCATGCTTTGGGGACACATCTGTAGAGGGAATCCTGCTGGGTGCATCTAGGCTCTCTCAGGATTGGAAGGAGCTTCTAAATCAGCTGGGAGAGCCTGCATGGAGACTAGACTCCTCCTCACTACAGAAACGCTCCCCAATATGGCGACATTTCAGGGCAGGAACAGCAGGCAGGGTCACATTCATCCACTAGCACAATTGTTAATTACATAAGGAATAATACTCTTCAAAGACTAAACAGCTGGCAGCTGGTGGCTTCCAGTTGTCCAGACTTTAAAAGAACTATCCAAGTTCTTAACTCCATCCCCCAAATATGTTCAGCATCTTAGATACCTCAGGTGGGGGATTTGCTACCCCACTGACATGGGACCCAGTAAATACTACTGGAGAATAAACATAGTAAAATAATTATTACAGTGATACCTTAAGTCTCTAGTGCCCTCTCCTCCCTAAAAAAACAAATTCAAAAACTTCTCTACTCCAAAATCTTCTCATTGTACAACAAGCTGTACCTTTCATATGTGCAATTCTGTTCCCCCATATCCCTCTCCCGCCCAAACATGCATATGCATATCTGCCACTGAGGCAACACTCCATGCATCTGATGGAAGTAAACTGTAGACCATGAAATCTTCTGCCAGATCAAATGTGGGATTCTTTAAGGTGCCATTAGGCTGATCCTTCTTCCCTTTAAGGCATAGTTGATGGACTGAAAATCTGCAGCTTATAAATAAGAAAAACTGTCCTGGTCACATGCAAACAAGATGAAATTAATTTGAACTTAAAGGACCATGTCCGGTTAGGAAAACTAATGGAGAGAGACATTAGGAAAAGAATATACATGTGAGAAAGATGTGGCGGAGAGGGGTGATATGAGGAGATATTAGCCTTGGTTACTTTGCAGTTTCCTTTGAACCAGTAATTTCTACTGAATATACACAGGAATATTCTAGTACCTTTGAGACTGAGAAAAAGAAGTTGTAGCATAAGCTTTCATAGAATCGTCTTTGTCAGACACATGGAGTGAAGTGTCTGTGGACAGACATTTTTGCCTACGAATGAGTAGGTGTAGGGGTGAATGGTAACAGAAATGCAAAACTTGTGGATATTGGTGATAAGGTGGTGAGTTCAGCTTTAACGATGGTCAACAGTCATTGGGGGACAAAGTTGGGAGGAAAGATATTGCCTGAAGTCAAGATAGTACCTAAAGCAATATCTGAACTCTACAAAAGCTTATGCTGCAAACATTTTTCTCTCAGTCTTAAAGGTACATACTCCTTGCTAACTGATCCAGAATAACACAGCTATGTCTTTGATTACTAGTGAATAGAAATTGAAATTAATGCAAGGACCTTTGTCCCAGGCCATGAGAAACCCCCACTTCTACTTTTCCCACAAAAGCTGACACAGATATCTTTGCAATGGTTTCACTCCTGGTTGCCAGACCGGCGCCCTTGCTGGCCCAGTGAGGTTTTCAGCAAGGTAAAGACAAATGCATTTGTTACCCATTCTGATCTTGTTTTCCACCTACCCAGTTCTGTTGGTTTTCTGTCCAAACATTTTCTTTTCCTCTGGATAGTTCCTCTGAGTTTTGCTACAAACACATATGCACACCTCCATGCATCATTTATCCTCCTTCTCCGTTTGGCTCACTGCCTTCCTTCTGTAGATTTTTAATTAAGGCCCCCGTCAGTTCCTGTCACTCTCCATTCCCCTCACCCTCTTTTGTGTTCCTGGCTCTTGCCACACACGCACACAGTCTGTCTGTTGCTTCTATTGCTTGCCCCTTTTAAAAGCAACCCAAGCGTGCTCTGCCAAGGCTGAGCCTAGAGTGGATTGGAAATGACAGGAGCCTGACCTGCTGCTTGTCAGGGAGCAAAGGGATCAGAGTCTTGTCAGCTTCAAACTGCTCTGGAGACAGACAGGAGCTCCTTCCAGCTTTAGCACAGCAAGAAAAGATGTTAACGCCTTGCACAGCATCCTCCATTTTGATTCACCACTGCAGGAGGTGCCAAAATGATGACGGGGGGCAATTGTAGCCCTGCCGCACATCTGTATTATTTAGTTTTCATTTCATTACCCTTGTGGGTGCTTCTTGCCTTTTTTCCCCTCCTGCGTCAGGTATAGCTGTCTCTCCCCTTCCCCCTTCCCTTCTGTGACACTTCTCCAGGTTTCTGCTCAAGTTGCTTCTCACCATGGAAGTCTGCCTCAAGGAGAACAATCATGTTTTTTCTCTCACAGGTCTCACCAGCCTGTAACTGCTGTGCAGAATGTGCCTTCCCCGCTTGCTGCAGCTTCATACCAAGAAAGGCTGTACTGTTGAACGTTTGTTTATTGTGTACTTACTATAAAGGCAGAAGGTCCCATTTGCAATTCTGTGTTCCTGCAGAAGGTTGGTGATCGGCTAAGGTCTCAAAAAGGCAACTCTTTCTTATGCTTCTACTTTAAAGACAACAGGCCGCTCTATTTCAAGGGCTAAGACCTGAAGTGTGTAAATGCTGTGGGTGAGAAGCCAATTTTCACTCCTATGAGGAACTACAACACCCTATTTTTGGCTGATTTCATCCAGAAACAAAACCAGAGGTGGGTTCTGGTTTGCACTTCCTGTCTGTTGTAGGTTTGTTTTGTGTATTTTCAGGGTATTTAGGGGTGTAGAAGGATAAACCCTTACTATTTGGGGAGCATTTCATAGCTGACAATGTTCCTGTTTTTTTTTTTCAAATTGAGTGGTTTCTGGAAGTTTTTTGGGTGTCCTGGAGAAGGCTTGAGGGGCTGCAAAAGAAGCCCCCGGGGAATGCATATAGACCAGAAACCACACTCCCTTCCCCAGTTTGCTTGAAGGACTGTCCAGTCTAGATTAGCTGAAACTTTTAGCATCATAAGAAGGGAGAACAGGGATTCCGGAGCTGCTCATCCGCCATTAGCAACTAAATAGGAGACTAAGGCCATTTCTGCAGTGGACTGTTACAGTGCTATTATTCTACTTTCAACCTCCTGTGGAATTCTGGGGTTTGTAGTTTACTGAGGCCAAAGAGCTCTCTGGCTGAGAATATTCCAAAGGTCCCCCTGCAAACTTCAGGATTCCATAGGATGTTGAAAGTGGAATAATAGCACTATGACAGTGTAGTGCAGAACGGCCTAAGTTACTGGCTCCTTGGCTGCCATATTTCCCACTAGACTGGTGAGATGTAGTATATTTTTTTAAAGTTGTATCAAATGTTTCTAAACTCCCATCTAGGCAAAAGTCAACATGGGTTTCTCAAACACAAGTCATGCCAGACTAATCTGATCTCTTTTTTGATACGAGTTACAAGCTTGGTGGATTAAGATAATACTGTAGATGTAGTGTATCTTGTTTTCAGTATGACCTTTGACAAGGTCCCCCATGATATTCTTGCAAACAAGGTTGTAAAATGTGGGTTAGACAATGCTACTGTTAGGTGGATATGTAATTGGCTGACCGACCAAACACTCCTCTTCATCCTGGAGAGAAATGACTAGTGGGGTGCCACAAGGTTCTGTCCTAGACTCAGTGCTGTTCAACATCTTCATCAATGACTTGGAGGGTGTAATAGAGGGGGTGCTCATCAAATTTGCAGATGATACCTCTTTTGACCTTCTTCTTGGCAATGCATAAGCGTCCACCCTAGGTTCCAAAATGTAGCCCCACCACCAGTCATTCACCTGCTGAAAAACCCCACAGCCATTTTCTCTACATCCTATTTTAAATTTCTGGTTTGACAAGCACAGGGCCAGGCTTTGCCATTCAAGGGGCAGGATGTTGTGTTAGGGTTGTTGGATGCTGTTTCCTATTTCTAGAATAAAATATCCATCAGGAAAAATAGACACCATCTTAGTTAGTGAAGACTCTCCCTGAGAAACAGGTTGGAATACATTTAATAAACCCTTTGAAACAGTAGCACAAATCAGCAAGTAACATTTTTAGTTGGCCTTTCTTTATGTCAGGGCCAAGATGGAAGAAAACTAAATGAAGACAATCATTTTGAGTGCAACAAGCACATTCTGAGCTCTTCTTCAGCTCCACATTCCCAGAAAGAATTCCTTGCTCAAGCCATGGGCTCTGTTAACATATATGTTTGTTTTGATAAATGCATCCTGGGTCAGGAATAGCCATATTGAACTGTGTTGTATTAAGGCTGCTCCTGGAGGTAACTGGAAATTATTTTTCATAAACAACAAGCATATTCTGAGCAACTTTTTGGCTCCAGTCTCCCAGAAAGATAGTAAAGATGAAGGATGAAGGATGAGGAGAGCAGATAAACCAACATGAAAGGAAGAAAATGGGTCTAGGAGGCAACTGCAGTGACAATTTTCTAATCCTCTCCACAGCAATGTTTTCTGAAGATCATCTGATATCCAGGCCCCCATCTTTGTTCCAGGCTGAGTGCACTAAAACTATTTAACACATTTGCTGTTTCCTTTTTTTCAAGTTCTGTGCCTCACTAAGGAAGGGTGAACAGCAAGCCAGTAATTTGTTTAGACCCCCCCCCCAGCTTCCCCATTGAAACTTCACTTTTAAATGAATCCAATCTGAATGTGGCAGTGGGGCTGTTCTGAGAAGCCAGGTGTCTAATATCATATTCATGCCATCTTGCGTTTGGCCCTGGCACTTGACGCAAACACTGTCAAGGAGCCTAGCTTAGGTTCAAAGCCAGGGACCACTTCATATTCAGATCGTGTGCCTGATGCTCCCACAAAGATTCATTGATTCATATCTTAAAAGCAAAAAACCCCCTCAGAAGCCATTAAGCCTGACTTTTCAAGTGCTCTTTGGTCTCTCAAGGTCCAGGGCAGGCAGCATTAGCTAGGCGGCTCACATGGCGTGCCTTTGAACTAGGGGTGTCTCTCTGTCAATCAAACCTGTTTGAAACTGAAATGCTCTCTCTGGACTGAAAGTATTTCATAAAGTTAAGTTTACTGGATGTTAGTAAGGCAGAAATACAGAAACCTATCTCCTCCTCAGTCGTGCCCAACCAAGTGCAGAGGGGAGGGGGAAGAGATGCGGCTTTCTACATTCTAAACAATATCAGATACCCTGCCACATCCTACAGCACTCCAACTTATTGTGTCCATGTCCCTGAATTCTTGTTTATGTCAACAACTATGCCTCGTCAAAGCTCAAGACTAACAGTTGACCAGGGACTCAGCTACATGAAGCTAGAAGTTCCTAAACATTGCTGTGGTGGTGAAAATCTGAACCTAGATTCCCTCCTCCTCTGGCCAGTCTAATCCACAGTCCAGATAAGACCAGTTATTTGGCTTGATGGTACTGGGCATTAGATTGAATGGAATCTAATTTCCTTGGTGTTAGGACAGATCAAGAATGAGGTTTTGAATCCAAACAGAATGGCTAAAATAGGTTCAGTATGAAGATGAAATAAGAACAGAAAGTGATGATAGAATCATAGAATCATAGCGTTGGAAGAGACCACAATGGCCATTGAGTCCAATCCCCTGCCCTGCAGGAACAGATACTCAAAGCACCCCCAGCAAATGGTTATCTAGCCTCTGTTTAAAAATGTCCAAAGAAAGTGACTCCACCACACTCTGAGGCAGCATATTCCACTGTCAAATGGCTCTTACTGTCAGAAAGTTCTTTCTGATGTTTAGGTGAAATCTGTTTACCTGTAGTTTGCATCCACTCCTCTGTGTCCTAGTTTCTTGAGTAGCAAAAAACAAGCTTGCTCCATCTTCAACATGACATCCCTTCAAATATTTAAACATGGCTGTCATGCCACCTCTGAACCTTCTTTTCACTGGGCTAAACATACATAGCTCCCTAAGCCACTCCTCATAGGGCATGGTTTTCAGACCCTTCATCATTTTGGTTGCCTTCCTCTGGGCACATTCTAGCTTGTCAATATCCTTCTTGAATTGTGGTGCCCAGAACTGGACACAGTATTCCAAATGAGGCCTAACCAAAGCAAAAGAGGGTGGTATTACTTCCCTTGATCTTGACATTATACTCCTATTGATGCAGCCTAGAATCACATTGGCTTTTTTAGCTGCCACATCATACTGTTGATTCATGTTCAGTTTGTGGTCCACTAAGACTCCTAGATCCCTTTTACATATACTGTTTTCAAGCCAAGTATCACCCATCCTATATCTGTGCATTTCGTTCTTTCTTCCTAAGCTACATTTCTCCCTGTTAAAATTCATTTTCTTAGTTTTGTCCCAGCTGTCTAATCTGTTAAAGTCATTTTGAATTTTGGGGTATTAGCTATCCTTCCTAATCTGGTATCATCCGCAAATTTGATGAGCACCCCCTCTATTACACCCTCCAAGTCATTGATGAAGATGTTAAACAGCACTGGATCTAGGACAGAACCTTGTGGCACCCCACTAGTCATTTCTTTCCAGGATGAAGAGGAGTGTTTGGTCGGTCAGCCAATTATATATCCACCTAACAGTAGCATTGTCTAACCCACATTTTACAACCTTGTTTGCAAGAATATCATGGGGGACCTTGTCAAAGGTCATACTGAAAACAAGATACACTACATCTACAGTATTATCTTAATCCACCAAGCTTGTAACTCGCATCAAAAAAGAGATCAGATTAGTCTGGCATGACTTGTGTTTGAGAAACCCATGTTGACTTTTCGTGATTACGGCATTCCTTTTTAAGTGCTTACAGATTGTCTGTTTAATGATCTGCTCTAAAATCTTTCCTGGTATTTCTGTCAGGCTGTCTGGGTGGTAATTGTTTGGGTCCTCTTTTTTCCTCCCATTTGAAGATGGGGATAACATTTGCCCTCCTCCAGGCTGCTGGGACTTCTCCATATCTCCAGGAACTCTCAAAGATTATTGCCAGTGGTTCTGAAATTACTTCTGCCAGTTCTTTTAATACCCTTGGATGTCATTCATCTGGCCCTAGTGACCTGAATTCATTTAGAGTAGCCAGGTATTCTTGTACTGTCTCTTTACCTATAATGTGCTGCCCTTCTCCTTTTACGTCATCTGTTCCATTTTCTCTGGGTTGAACACAGTTTTTCTTTTTAGAGAAGATCTCTCACCTTTATGTCCCAGCCTTCCTCCAAGTGCCACAAGGCAGCATATTTGGAACTAACTGACTTTTATCATTGCAATAACCCTGTTGGATAGGTTAGGAAAAAGTACAGTGAGCTGCACAAGGCTTCATGGCTGAGGAAGGATTTAAGCATGGGCCTTCCCAATCAAAATGCAGCATTCTTGCACCAGGTGTCTTATCTCAGTGGGGTGCTGAATCCACTTTGGATTTTTGCCGAGATTTCTGAGGATCTATCCAGGGTACTGAACCTATTTTGGCGATAGGGCTTAGCTCTGTGGATAATTTCTTTAAAGTTCAAAGTAGATTTACCACCACTCCCCATCAGTATAGGAGCACTAGCCTCCACTGCGATTGCCCCCAACTGCCTCTGTTCAACACACACAAAGAAATAAGAGGAGTGAAATTGAAGCAAACCACATTGTGCAGCCCCAGTCAACAATGCAGGAAACTGTTCTGTCATTTCTTTGATTTTTATAGAATGTCTACACTACAAATCTATAACGGTTTAGCAGTCACAGCCACACTGAGAACTGCAGTTCTGCAAGGAACAGAGATCTCTGTAATAGGAAGTTTACAGCATCTTCAAATTGCTGCTCCTTGTCTCTTTGGGGAAGCCTTGACAGTTATATTGATCTGAAACTGGATGATATATGCCATACAGATATAATCTCAGACAGCCTGTCTACAAGCTTCCACCACTCACAGCCACAAAATAAACCTGGAACTGGGCTGTCATCACTGTATGAGAAGGATTGGCTTCACAGCTACTTTCTTGAATTCTCTGAACCCCTCTTCTTCCCCCAGTTTCTCTGCACCAGCTGTTTGTCTGACCTGTCCTAAAACAGACTATAAACATCTGGTGTTATCTGCATGTCATTCCACATTCTGAGCTTGTCTCAGTCTTCACCTTTGCATTTCTTGCTATGGAGGTTCACATTTCCTGTAATGCCTTGCACAGTCTCCACAACAGGCATGGTCCCCACCTTTTAAGCCGCAGCAACAGCAGCACATTGCCATATACCTCTTCCTAAACAGAAGGCACTGTGGCTACTTGAACAAGAATGGAGTTTTGATTAAACCAGTAAGAAGCCAATTCACTCCTCATGTAAGGGAAGGCTCATGTACTTGAGGAGAAGAGTGACAACTCAGTGCTTGAATTCCATAGAGACAATACTTCTATGATCATGGTGGGCCATATATCCCTCATCCTTCCAGCACAGGCACCAGTCCATTCTTTAGACAAAGGGGACAATTGTCCTGGGTGACAAGCTTTTAGGGAGGTCAGATTATCTGGTCTTGGGCAAAGTCTGTGGGTAGCAAGGATAGCTGGAGGCTTCCAAGTCAATGGTGCAGTAAACCTAGAGTTCAAATGAGCTATCCAAGGTGCTGAATCTAGCCGAAGCATTTAGTTCAGCACCTTGGATAGCTCCATCAAAGTACTTGGGCAGGAGATCCAGAGTGGATTCATGACATCATTGACATGGGAGTCTGTGGTCACCGTACAGGTTGAGGCAGGACAAAAATGAAGATCATTAGGAGAAAAGAATATCCATACACATACTGGAAATGAAAAGGAATGGTGGGGATTTAGGGCGGAAGAAACAAAACAAGGTGGGGAGAAAGAATGGAGGAGGACAGAAGGGGACATACTAGAGCAGCTGTCCTAAATTTATACAGTACTATATCTATATAAGACAACCAAAAAGGCAAGTTTGTCATCATTTTAGGCATTTTAGGCATTTGCAGTACTCTACTTCTGTTTACTTCATTAAAATATGTTCATATTTTATATTTTTCATATTTCATGTTTTCATATTTGCAGACAATGCCAGAATATCTGGCATTTGATTCTTTCTGTGATCAAAGAAAGCATTTTGTTGTGGTTGTTTCGTTCTTAGGGAGGTCGTTACAGCATAAGTAGCATCATGAGGAGTGGGATGTTGACCAGGGAAGAATAACAAGTGGGAGTCTATGATAAAGGTACTATTATTGGTGCATGTTCTGTCAGGGAAACACAGCAGAGGGATCCAGGAAAAGGAGAGGAGCAAGGAATGTCTGTGAAATAGAGTCTAAACTAAAAGATCAGCTGTCTGGCACAGAACCAGAAGGATTTACAGATTATCAAGTAAATGGTGGGGGAGGATAGTATTAGAGGAACAGAGAACACTTTGCATGGAGTGGAGAGTAAATCTAGTTTTTAAAGAGATACTGGCAGAAAGAGAACAAGCCATGTAAGCCAAGCGAAACGGAAGAAATTGTCATGGACTGGAAAGGAAGCCTTAAATCAGAGGCAGAAACAATGAGCACAGGAAATTATCTTGTTAATGCAGAATAACTGACCAGTAAATGATTCTGACAGAGGGGTGATTTACAGTTGATATGGGTTTATTTATTAGTTTTCATTTCAAAATTTTCCTGATTCCAGAGCATCACAAGCCCTAATAAATAAATAAAAAATAAAAAAAATCCCCATATTTGGAACATGGCATTTTCATAGTATGCCTTGTTTTCTGTAAACAAATAAGATTATCTCAGGTATTTCTGAACAAAAGGTGAGAAGGAACGACTAGACTCTGATTCATCTGTGCATAGGGTAAGAGGCACTGTGCATCTCTCAGAGTGGAATGCAGCTGACTATATGATTCACTGCACGTAAACAGAAGGAAAAGCTCATAGATGTGGCCAGTCCCGTCTCCTTTCCTCCAAAAGGCTACTAGAGGCTTCTGTCCTCATTTTCCTGCCCATTAATTACATCTTATCCCACTCTAATCTTCTCTAAAGCTGTCATGAGAGCTTGCAGGTGACCAAGGAAGAAACCGCCCCTTCCTTCACTGGCTTTGCATGCTGGTCTCCATTCAAGGGCATCAGTGTGAGTCAGACTGGACAGCAGTCAAGTTACTCTGCTCTCTAGGGAACCCAAGGATGCCCCTGGTTTGGTAATGGAGAAACAATCATGTGCACTACCTTCTTGGTCATCTCCACCTTGGTATTTCTACTGCGCCGACATTTCTTCAACAAAGTTGAACCGTATGTCTGTCCTTCTTTCCTTCCTTTTATGCCATTGGAAAGCTGCCATAGTAGTGCATTAGATAACAGTGATAGAGGCCTTAGGGTTCTATAGGGAAGGTCTCTGGCTGTTAGTATAAGCCTGTTTGCTTTTTCTTCCTCTGTACAGAGCTACGAGATCTGCGGCTACACAATCTTTGTTACTAGTGTTCAAAGCTAAACTCTGATGGAGTGTTCTGTTAACCTCCGTGCTCCTTTTGTTGAATTCACTTTTTTCTCTTGGAGCTCTCTCAGGTTGCACAACTATAGCATTTTGATCCCACTTTAACTGCCATGGCTGTATCCCACAGAATTTTGGGATTTGTAGTTTGGAAGGCACTAGAGCACTCTGGAAGAGAATTCTAAATGTTCCTCCCTAACCTGCAAATTGTGTGTTTCTATAGGATGGGGCCATGGCAGTGAAAGTGGTTATCAGAGTGCTATAATTGTGCAGTGTGAAAGAAACTGTGGGCTTGACAATGAGAGTTGCTTTGAGCCCAGAAGGATCAAAGACCCATTGTTCATTTTACCTATAAGGCTTTACTTATCTGTGTAAGATAGATATAGGAATAATTTTTCGAAAAAGAATTTCTGTATGGCTGTTACATAATGCATGTGAAACAGAATCCAGGTTGTAACGCTGAGGGGAGGGCTGTATGGTGGAGCTCTTACAGTTCATTACAAGTTTGAGACCCCCGCCCCTCGCCTAAATTCATATAATCAGGATTGTGAATTTCCTAACAAGCATACAAAACATCCGCTCTGTTATGTAGGGCTGCATTTATCCATGCCACCATCCTTTAATCCTTTTCAGAAAAGTATAGCTTATGCCTCTCAATTAGCTGCAACCATGTGTTATGAAGAAACAAATGTATGAGGATATTTCATAAGGTGAACAATTTAATGCTGACCTATGTTTATGCTTGCAAACTAGTCAATGTGTTTCCTCTTTCTCTGCATATAAATAAATGTGAATTGAATAGGGAGGAGTGATACCATCTCAGCAAGGGTATGTGTGGCATTTTGTGGAAGACATTAAATTACACCACACATTAAGGCATTCCTCCAGAGCTTTCTGTTTTTCACTTGAAATACTGTGGACTTATAGTTCTCTTCACACCACATGTTAGTAAATGTGAGAGATAGTGCTGGGTCTCTCAAGCTGAGTAATCAAATAGGCAAGGCAGAAGCTGAACAATAAACAATCTCACACTCACCCATCCACCCACAGGGTTTAGCAGAGAAAAGAAATATTTTAGCCTTTTAAAAACATAATAGTAGTTTTACTTACTAGAACTTGTACATAGTTAAACACTGGGTCTTATGGAGGAAAGACTGAGTGAAGAGCAAATGATGGCAGGTTCAAGTGGTACAAGAAGAGAGTAGGTGTGGAAAAGGAAGTCAGCAAACACACAACAAACAGGAAGTCAGCAAACATGCAAACCAGTTATTAGTATGGGCATGCAAAAGCTGCTAGCTCTGACAAGGAGCACATCTTAAAATGGATTTCTACTTTTAGTAGTTGCCTTCCAAGACTTTTTAGTATCTTGCAGAGATTATATTTGTAGCAGGAAATGGGGTTTATTTATTTGCTTTGTTCACATTTTCTTTAATTACATTTGAAGTATAATTTAATCCGACTTTCAGTGCAGCTGAGCCTCAAGTCTTCATAAATAACTAGAGATAGTTCAGTCTATAGTCTAGTTGAGTTCTAGCTGTATGAATCCCTTTTTCCATTTCAGATAGTTTATACACATTCTTTCACGCTGTTTCTTGGACTGCACCATTAAAAGGTTTCAAAATTTCACTCAAAAATATGATACTCTCTAATATGATTTTTATGTAACATTTATCACAATATTATAGAAGGAACTCTCCAAAATCCTTTGATTTTATTAACTTAAAGGCATATAGATGCTTGCTTAATCCAAAGTTATTGAACAAAATGAGGGTGAGATTAGATGGCCCTCCACATGTTATTGAGCTGCAACACCTAGCATTCCACACCCCCAGCTATGCTGGTTAAAGCTGCTGGGAGTTGTTTTCAAACAGCATCTGGAGGACCACCACAAGTTTCCCATCCCTTTTCTAAATCCATTTTTGCTCTCAACTAGAACAGACCTGTTGAGTTAATAGAATTTACATAAGGCTTGGCTTCTGGCATTCTAATTTAATCAGTGGGTCCACTCTAGTTACCTTCTTTACAAATATATTTAGACTAATATTGTTTAAATCAGAGTTTGAAAAAGTGACATTGGCTGTGGTCAAGCTGGCTGCGGGATTCTGGAAGCTGTAGTCCTCAAAAAACCAGTTCTGTCTTAAAGAAATAAAAAATACAGACAGCACACACTGCTGAATTGTTTTAGTCAAAATTCTGCCTTACAGTTGTAGCCAATGTTGGGATCTGGGGCAGTGACCATCTTCTAAAACACCTTGCATAAAGCTGCATCACAACTTTATGCAGAAATTAACCTGCAGTGGCCAGAGTGTTGATTTGACACCTAATTTAAAGCAATCCTGGTTTTCTGGTGGGATGGTCCTGAATAATTTATTTGGAAAGCTGCATCATCTGACTCATTCACATACAATCATAGAGTTGGAAGGAACCACATGGACTATCTAGCCAAACCCCCACCATGCAGCAATACACAGATAGTGCACCTGTGAAAGATGGCCACACAACCACTGTTTTAATGTGAATGCCTGAAATAACTTGGGTGTACTCTTGAAAGGGGTAACATGCAGCCTTAATGCCTATTGAAAAGATGTAAGGAACATATCTGTGCTTTTTAAAACTAAGTTAGAACAGAGGGTTTTTCTGCACTACACTGCTATAGTGCTATTATTCCATTTTCAACATCCTATGGAATCCTGGGGTTTGCAGTTTAGGGAGGGGCCTTTAGAATTCTCAGCCGGAGAGCTCTTGGGCCTCAGGAAACTGCAAACCCCAGAATTCCACAGGAGGTTGAAAGTGGCATAATAGCATTATAACAGTGTACGGTGGAAAGGCCCAGAGAGAGCAACAGATTCTCTTAAGTTTAGCAAAACTGTTTTAAAACTAGAAAGCTTTGTTTTCTTCAATGGGTTGTGAAGTTGTTGGATGCAGCCCCCATTTAACCAGTGCCTCTGCGTGCCATACAGCTGTCCTCTGCAAACAGGAGTCTTGGCTCAGTGATGTTTTCCTGTTGCAGACATGGAAATCAATTTTTCAGCTGAGCCTGGAGTCTGGCTGCAAGTGGGTAGGTGAAATTGACATTTAAAGAGCCATATTACCTCAGCCAATTATCATCCAAAATTGGGTATAGTTGAGCTCAGTTGCATAGATGAGACGATAGCATGTTCTGTTCAAAGCAAATTAAGGTGCACTCAAATGTGTGTTTCGCAGATTAACAAGGAAATGGGTCTTTGCGTGTTCATGTGCTCATTTTGCATGTATCAACACAACTGCTCAATGGAGACATTATCTAAGCAGCACGTTGTTTGCCGTGGCTAATTAAGCAAAGGGCTGCTACAGAACTGAGTTCCAACCACTACTAGTAGGTAGTGTTTAATATCTTTGTTGATTAAATTCATTTAAAAAGAGAGAACAGCAGCCCCAGGTTGTTCGCTTAAGATACTGGGAAAGGGAGCATAGAACCATACCCTCCAACTGTCCCAATTTGGCAGGGACAGTTCCGATAAATCCTCTGTTGTCCCAATTGTTCAGATGCTTTTAAAATGTCCTGGTTTTTCTCTCCTCCTCCACTTTCCCCATTTGTTCACAGTTTAGTTCAGTTGCTGTAAAGATTTCAAAATGCATAAGTAGTTTGCACTCAGGTAAATCAGCAGTGAGAGAAGAGGTGGAATCTTACCTTTTCCAGTAGACTTGCACAAAAGCAAACTGTTGCAGTCTCTCCTAGTCTGTTCTTCCTCATCAATAACTTTTGCCATCTTGACTACACTCTGATACTTGGCCACATGTATCCTAGTTTTCATCTGTGAAATGTTGGAGGGTCTGTAGAACTGAACCATAAAGTCCACAGACAGAGAACTCATTAGAGAGTCTTCAGTTCACCCCAAGGCATCTGTTCCGCCATGACACTTCTCTGTAGGCATTTGAGCTTTTTTTTTTTTTAAATTGATGGTGTTTTGACGAAACTGATGGGAGGGGGTCTTGACAACAGAGCCTCCTTGGCAACCGAGAGTGTTTAAGCTGATTGGCTGGTGAAATGGAACCTTGGATAGCCCAGGGGAGGGGCTGGCGGAAAGAGGAAAATAAAAGATTTTAACTGCCTGCGGAGGGATTGAAGAAGAGTGTAATTTGTGGTGTGTTTGGGAGAGGTTGGAGATTTGAAGAGCTCTGTGGGAGAGAGAACTGAGAAATCGGGTGTACGAGAGATAGTGGATGAATTGAGAGAGAGAGAGAGAGAGAGAGAGAGAGAGAGAGAGAGAGAGGAATGGTGTGCTGTTTATAAACATTTGGATACAAAACACATTTAAAGCGACAGTGTTACAATAAATGTTTGAAGTTCTGTGTTCCTTAAAACAGTGTCACAGAGTCTTATTCTGTATCCTGGAATATACACGCTACTAATATCATCTTGACCTTAGTGCCAACAGTACCACAGTCTTGGAAAATATAAATCACTGCTGATCCTTACATCTGGGAGAAGGGCAGATTTAGGGAAGGCAGTAAAGGGGGAGAGTCCTGAAAGGAAGAAGCAAGGGAGGACAAGAGTGAGGAAGGGACTGCGTTCTCAGAAACGGAGAACCGAGGCAGATCTGTTTGTCCTGGACCTGGCTTGATTCAGAGATCTCCCTGGCTGTTCAGTTCTGATCACAAAGAGGTGTCAGGCTGGGCAGGCCTGGAGTGCAAGGCTTGGGTGCACCTTTCGCACTAGGCACTGACGGGTGGTGGTTTTCCCCATGCGTGTTACAGTTTGGCTATGGTGTTGGCATGTTATCAGTGGTTGGTGAGGCATGGAGATGTCTTTTGGAATTCCACTCACTCCAGTCCGATCTTATTAACTGGTTCCTTCTCCCTCATCATTCTTTTGCCGTAGTTTGTCCCAGTTTTATTTTGTACTTCATACACCCTCATACCAGCCTGAAGACATTGATCTTACCTGATTTTGGAAGCTGAGCAGCATTAGACCTGATTAATACCTGGATGACAGACCACTGGGGGGGGGGGAATACACCAGGAACTCCTGGTAGGACTAGGAAAGACTCCTCCTCAAAATCCTGGAGAGCCACTTCTGCCAGTTAGAGTAGACAGTACAGACTAGGACAAGGAGCAGTGGATTCAAACTACAGGAAAAGAGATTCCAGGAAGAACTTCCTGACGGTCAGAGCTGTCCGGCAGTGGAACATGCTGTCTCAGAGTGTAGTAGAGTCTCCTTCTTTGGAGGTTTTTAAGCAGAGGTTGGATGGCCATCTGCTGGGAATACTTTGATGTGTATTCCTGCATGGCAGAGGGTTGGACTGGATGGCCCCTGTGGTCTCTTCAAGCTCTATGATTCAACTGGAAAAGATGGACCAGTGGTCCAATTCAGTAAGGCAACGTCCTGTGTTACAAGAGTTCCATATACATGGTGCATTTGTACATGCATGTGTCAGGCCTCAGGGCTTGCTTCATTTTGTCCATAATATCCAAGGCTAGTCAAATTATTTAGCCTTCCGTGGAGCAAAATCCCAGCACCACCTCTCCCTGGCAGTAAATACACAACAACCACCACCTATAGAAGTAACCATATTCTGCCCATTGGTGACACCCAAACCTGCTACCTGAGGCAGCCTCTGACACTGTCTAATGGTTAAGTTAGGCCCTATCAGGCTCACAGAACTGGGAAAAGTGGAGATACTCCTGGGTGCAGCTTCTGTAACCCCCCCTCCAATTCTGTAAACATTATCTTATTGAAGGAATTCCTCACTTTAACCCAAATATTTATTGTAAGTAAACAGACTACAGAAAAAGGAAGTTGAAAAAAGAAAGAAGACATTAATTTTGCAATGAAATCTAACCTCTCTGTTTTTGTGCTTTGTGGCACACTTGGAAAATAACTTGAGAAATGACTATCTCTATAGATATTTGAGATTTATTTATGCATGTTTGTTTTTAATTACAGTTTTTATTATGTATATTTTATTTTTAAAGTTTTAAACAACTGTTTTAATTTTTTTTATGATGCCTTGTGAGAAAATCTTCTAAACTGCAAGGTACAAAATCCATTAAAATAAACTTAAAAAAAATAAAAGAATACATATATATTTCTATTACCTATTGAAAATAAAAAAGGTAATCTCCAGTGTGATCATATGCAGGATATTTATAATTTACTGAAGGTATTTTTGCCTTGCTCTTCAGCTGAAAAGCCTCTCACAGAACTTCACAAAGTTCTGGAACAAGAGAGTCCTCTGTCCTTTTCAATACAAAAGGAAAAGGGATTGGGAGAGAGCAGAGAAATAGCAAACTCAGGTATCACTGGGTATTAATTCAGCACATTAAGGAACTGGATTTAAAAGCAGTGGAAGGGTGGCTTAAATGGACACCAGCAGCTGCATGGAGGGCTCACAGCCACAACTGTGTTCAGCCATGATGGAAGGAACCCGACTGGTACCTTCTCTTACTCTTTTACTCTGATGCTTTCAGCTATATGCTCATTAAATATGCACTTTCAGTGCAGGGATGGAGGCTAGAGGGCTGCATTAGCATCTTAGCACACCCTGAGGTCCACACTTCCAAGCCCTGGTCCAGGAAAAAAAACAAACCCTTTTTTGCCCCCCCCCCCCGAATGCTCCCCAACAGCTGTGTGGCATTTTCCCATGCTTTCCATGCTATTTTAGGCACAGGAAAGGTTCCGCCCCCATTCTGGTTTTAAATAAGGCCATTCCTGGGCAGGGGGAGAAATGTATGGTGCACATGTCCATCACACCCCTTTGAAGGCATTTGGGGCAAAAAAATTGATCTCTTGGGGGGACCATATGGGCCATAGACTACTCTTTGCCCACCATGGCTTTTTTTGCAATATTTTTATTTAATTTTAACACACATAATCAAAAACAAAGTCAACATACTTATCCCATTCTCATTCAAACATTCTTCTTCTAACACGTCTTGATTTCTTCCTGGCAATTCCTAGCATTAGCTTTCTTTTAATCATCCTATCTATTCTGTAATCTATTATTGGTAAACTCTAATTTAAACAACATGAAGATAATTTAATATATTTAGTCAAATTATGCTCTAATCTAAACACATACACATATGCAATGAATAACAAAAAAAAGAAGCATTATATATCTTCTGCCTTTGATCCTTGAAATCAGCTATCACCTCATCTCCCCAAATACTCCAAATATACTCAAATGCATTGTCCCATTCAGTCCCATAAGTATCCAGTCAATCTACTTTAATTCAAAAAGTCAGTTTGTCCATCTGGGCCATATCTATTAGTTTCAGTACCCATTCATTTATTGCAAGGGGAGAGTTTTCTTTCCATTTTTGAGCTAGGACAATCCTTGCTCACCACTGTTTTATTGTACAGTGAGCCCTCCACATTTGTAGGTTTGATTTTCATGGATTTGATTATTTGCAAGTTTCTCCAACCCCTCCCCCCACCTCAAGCACTTCTTTTCTGGGGGTTATGTTCCTTCTTGGTGGCTCCAATCAGGCCATGCACCCCTTTAAAAACCCACCTTTGGTACTCCTCCTCCTTAACCAGCCACTGCCTGGCCAGATAAGGACAGATTGCAGCCCACTTTCTCAACATCACAAAGCCTCTCCCAATGCCCTCCACCACACCTAAGAAAGAAGATGGATGAGACAGAGGAAGTATAGAACCATCCTGCCAACCTACCTCCTTTCTCCCTTTCCTTTCCCTGACCTGGTTTGGACCCTAGGTACCTGTTCTCCCCACCATCCTCAGCTCTTTTCCCAGAGACACATGCACACCTTTTGATATTTGTGATTTTCCCATTTTTGTACCCCTAATCCAAGTGAATGTGGAGGGCCAGCTGTATATTCTGCAAATAAAAAGGTGCTCCCATACACTAGAGACATGGCAAGTGATTGCCAGACTGAAAACTGGAGAGGGCTGCTGCATCATTAAGAGTTGTGTGGAAGAGGAAAATTTCAGCAGGCTTTTTCCCCCCTATCATACCATCAAATAATGCCTGCTGAAATTCTCTCTTCAACTGTTAACAACAGTTGTTAACAACTGTTAAAAGTACAGGAACCCTCTCCAGTTGTCAACCTTAAACTTACCTAAGAGAAAGGCCTTCTTAGGCCATTTCCATACCGGGCTTCTGAAATGGTGCAGAGCGACCTCCCACGGAGATCTTCTACACCCTAGAGTGGACTGTCGTGGACTACTTTTCGTAGTTCCACACCAGAATCCACTCAGGAGTGGCTGGAACTAGCCGCGCTGCGTGTTTTTTAAAAACCTCTTTTTCGAGGTTTTTAAAAAGCACGGAGCGCGCAGCCCCGCACCGCTCCGTTGCCCGGCTCCAAAGCGGATTTGCAGGCGCGCAAGTGCGTGCCTGCAGATCTGCTGGGGGTGGGCTTCCAGCTGGTGAGCTTCTCCGGTTGGTGGAGAGCCTCCGCCAACCGGAAGCCGCCATTTGGGACGCTGGAGGACTGCGGAGCAGCGAGCTCGCGCTGCTCCACGTGGCGACGGACTTACCTGGTTTCAGATAAGCTCCGTTTTTGGGCTTTTTCACCCGTCCCCCCCCCACGTGAAAAGGGCCTTAGTTGTCCATCTCTTATGCCAAGATACAGAACGCATTCCCCAGAGAGGCCTGCCAGGCATTTACTTTACTGTCTTTCAGTGCCTTAGATAGTTTTCTTTTCACAAGCTTTTATAGTGCTATATACTTGTCCTGTCATGAGGTGCTTTAAGATGGTGTTCAGCTTTATTATTAATTCTGGTTCTTTTTTGGGGGAGGGGGCCTAGTTTTTAAAAGATCTGTATTGAATGGTTTTATGATTTTTATGACTTTTTTTTAAAAAATGGTTCTCTTATTGTTACCATGTCTTTTTGAGTGTTATGTATGTAGATTTTGGCATTTGATATGTGCAGTTGCAGTTCTGCATAGGTGAAATCAATAGCATGAGCCTTTCTGCTGGAATCAGTATCGATGCTTTGAGAAGATCTACAGCATTGGCCTAATCAAGGTGGTTGCTGTAGTTCAAATGCCCTGCTGCAAGGAATCTCACACCAAGCTGAATCAGTTCCAGTGTGGGCTAGGTGCATGTTTTCATTTAAGATTTCAGTGTGGGAAGGAGGAGGTTCCCAACAGCATTACAGAAGAATACCTTCTTTATGCAGGTGTGGCTGAGTAAAACTCGGTAGAGAACAGATGAACTTTAATCTGCATGTAGATCTGAGCAGCCAGCCTCAGCAATAAAAATCCTTATAGGAAGCCTATTCAGATCTCAAAAAGGACAACCAGGAATAGAATCTTAGTGCTGCTAACATTCAGGTGTGTTTGCCATCTGTATGTGCCATGGAGTGTATCAATCACACACTTCGGAAGCATCATTCTGAAAGAGGAGCAAGCATTGAAGCAGATCATCCATTTAGCTGAGAGCAACAAGATAAAGAGCTGGAACCCCTCTGCAGCATGGATGTCTCAGCTTCTCTTGTCTCTTGAACATAACAGAAAGTAACAAGCAACCCTTCAGTCAGAAGAGGATTGGTTAACATCATTTCAACCAGTAGAGCAACAGCTGGGGCATGTTAAGATTCTTTTCATCCTCTGTTCTTCAGATTCTGCTTTATACCACATTTTGTTGTTGTCTGCCTTCAAGTCATTGTCAACTTATGGTGACCTTATTATAAGGTTTTCTGGGTCTGAGAGTGTGTGACACATCCTAGGACACCCAGTGGCTTTCCATGGCTGAGGACGGAACTGAACCCAAGTCTCCAGGGTTATAGTCTAATGCTATACCACTATACCACGCTGGCTCTCTATACCATGTTAGCCTTACATATTTCCCACCGACTAGGAAGTTTCCATATTTTTAGAATGTATAGTATCTACATTTTTATGCATTAAAGCAATTGTTTCAGACATTAGGCCAGGTCTAATCCCCTCTGTAGATCTCTGAGAGTTAGTTCCCAAAGCTCTGTCACTTTCTTAATGTTAGCAAGGAGAAACAGAAGCCACATTATTCAGCATTATTCAAGCAGCATTATTCAGACAGGAGCAACAGGACTAATTCTCATTGGCTTCCTGCTCTGGAGTTACCAGGAGCTAGAGTTTGGTTTGGCCTGCTCCCCATCGGTGTCACCTGAATGTACCACTTGATTTTCTCCTTCCATATATTGGATAGTTGTCCTCTCTCTTACGGAGATAATAAAGCATTGCCTTATTGGTTCTTAACCTGGGGTCCAGGACCCTTAGGGTTCCATGGGGCCCTCACAGGGGGTCAGTGAAACCCTGCTGCTGGACATCACCAGCAGTGGCAGCAATAGAAATGTGGCAGCGGTGGTGCTGAAACTGATCCCTTGAAAACAAGGCACATGGACGCATTCCTCAGGCACCATGTCCCTAATGAAAGGGGCACAGCAGGCGCGTGCACACACCCAAACTATAACTCTGGAGAACAGGGTTTGAATCGCCACTCAGCCATGGAAACCCACTGGGTGACCTCAGGCAAGTCACATTCTCTCAGCTTCAAAGAAAGGCAAAGGCAACAAAAGAAAACCCTCACGATATGTTCGCCTTAAAGATTGCTGTAAGTCAGTTTTCAAAGGGGAGAGATGTAATGGCTAGAAAGAACCTTCCCCTGTTAGCAGCACTTTGTTGTGTGTCTTCAAGTCACTTCTGACTTACGGCAACCGTAAAGTGAACCTATCATAGCTTTTTTCTTTTTTTGCAAGATTTTGTCGGGGGGTGTGTGTGCCTCTGCCTTCCTTTGAGGCTGAGAGAACATGACTTGCCCAAGGTCACCCAGAGTCTGAGTGAGGATCTGAATCCTAGTCTCCAGAAGCCTTTAAAAATAACTAAACATTTAAATATTTAAATCTAAATTTAAATATTTAAATCTTGAATTAAGTCTTTGGGGACCCCAGCAACAAATTATATTTACAGGGGGTCCCTGTAAAGAAAAGGTTAAGAACCACTGCTTTAGAGGACACTGCAGCAATGTTGGGGAAACCTGCCTTACACCCCAGTTACCACCTGGCATGAGTAAGAGAAACACACGGAGAATGCAATATGTGATGATAACAGTAAATGGCCATGGTTCCATCTTATGGAATCCTGAAACTGGCAGTTGAAGGAGGGACCTCTAAAATCCTCAGCCAGGGAGCTTCTCTGCTGCCTCTGACCAAACTACAAACCCTACCAGGGTTCCACAGAATGCAACCATGGCAGTTAAAGTGGAATCATAGTGCTATGATTGTGTAGCGTGGGAACGCTCTGACTTCTTTCAATATGAGGTTCTCCCTCTGCCCCACTTGCCAGCTTATAAATATTTGTAAACTATTTAAAGCATTAATTTATTTGAACACTCAGGCGAGGGGAGGGAGAAAAGCTACCTTCCTGTTATTATGAATAATTATCTACTCAGTTAACTGTTCTTATAAAAAAATAGAAACACAGCCAGTATAAATTATCTGAACAGTCAAGTGACCTGTATCCACACCCTAGTGCAAGTCTCTCTTCTGTCTTTCCCTTTCCCACCCTTTCCTGTGGGTGGGATTAATTTCCTGTCTCATCCTTCCATCATTTTGCTGCCCTGGGAATCCTAAAGTAAAGATGCCTGATATCTTTTCCTGCTTCAGGTTACATGGATAGGAGACACCTCTGGCTTCCAGAACATCTGAATCTTGTACTTTGGGCTCATCTAAGACAGTAGTTCTTATCCCTTTTGGGGTCATGGATCCCTCTGAGAATCTCATGAAAATTATGGATCCCTTCCCCAGGAAACGAATGTACATGAACACAATTTTCAGACTAACAGGAAATACATGGAAGGGAGGCAGGGCTGAATGTGCACCCAGTTTGTGGACCCTTTGAAACCCTTTTATGGGCTGTATAAGCACGCATGGATCACAAATCCCCTATTTCAGAACCCCTGTTCTGAAACAAAAAAGATCAGGAAAACATGGCAGAGATGTGTTTTGTAGGCCTTGGTACTAGAAGGGAAACTAGAGTTTTCCATGTTTAGGCAACTGTTCAGTAAAGTGGTTAAATCTTTAAAAAACTGGTAAATTTACTGAATTTTCTTTTGTCTAATTAGTACAACTGTTTTCCAATGAGAAAACTGGCACATTATAGTAAAGCTAGGAAAGTGGATTTTAGGTCAGAGAAAGTGACTTGTCACAAAAAGACTGACACTCCCCCCATAATTTCGAGGGGATAGGCTTTCCAGATGTATATCAGAACAAGGGGCTCTTTCACACTACACATTTACAACACTATGATTCTACTTTAGTTGCCATGACAACAGGCTATGGAATCCTGGGACTGACAGCTTAGGGACAGACCTTCAGAATCCCCAGCCAGGGAGTTCCTCTGGTGCCTCTGGTGAACTTACAAATCCCGCGATTCCATAGCATGCAGCCATGTCAGTTAAAGTGGAATCATAGTGCTATAGCTGCATAGTATGCGAGTACCCAGGGCTTGACAAGAAAATTTTCAGTTGTCCACCACTGTATAAGATACTTGGGAAAATGCTGCCTTTTAAATCTCATGACTGTCTGCCTGGCTTGCCCTGCTCTGACTGGAATCTCTGTTCCAGACGAAATATGCATCAGAGAAGAACACAAACATTTTTATAACCATTCTTAAAGGAAAACCAAGCTGACAGAGTGGAGAGCTACATCCATCTCCGTGCTATCGCCTGTGGGAAGTGGAACATAACAATAAGACACCTGGCTTTGCTCTCCTTCTGCACAGTTAAAATGTCTATATTTAGACTGTAATTAATCTTTAATTCAAAATCAGATACCTTGCCTGTCCCCGGTAATAACTCATCTAGTGACTCAGGGTATCTCTTGGTATTCTGGTTTCTTTCCTTACCTTGACAAAAATGCGTTAGATTCACCACTGACGTTAAACATAAAGCCCAGGCTCTCCTTCCATTCCTCTTCACAGTGGGTTTTTCCAAGTGAGGGTTTTCTCATCAGATCAGCCTGCTTCCTTCACAGAATTTTATGGAGGGACCAGGTGTCCAGGCAATGGTGCCTTGAGTTTGGAACTTTTCCATGTTTTCCCACTGTTCCTTCTACCTTTTTGTCCTTTCCATGAACTTTCTGTTAAAAAGCAAAAGACAGAATAAGCAGCCAACAGTGTTTTGTCTGTTAACATTAGAAGTCACTCATCCAGAAATGCTTAGCGTCTCACCTTCTGTATTTTTTGTTTCACAAACCATTTATTGTGTGTTTAGGATCAAACAAGCAGCCACAAGTCAATACAGGTATACTTCAGTTAATGAAGTAGATGGGCTTCTGGAAATTACTTAACAGAAAATTTGATAGCAGAGGTAGAAATAACATAAAAAGAATAGGGAGGGGTTTCTATACCACAAAAAAGGAAGAGCAGTTCAACATATTTTACTGAAGTCTTTATTCAAAACTAACAGCATGCATATGTGAAATGAAACAAACCAGGTCATGGAAGCCTTGTATAAGAAAGCAAAAACATTTTGAACCTTCTGAAGACCACCTGAAATCTTCCTCCAAAATGCGTCCAAGGATGACTGCTTCTTTCACTAGCTTCCATTTTTCTTTTGACTTCTATTTTGGTGGCCAAACTCATAAATCTATGCTTTTTTAAATACATGCTTGGAGTAGGTGGTGAGGGAGGCTAAGTCTTCTCTACTGTTCACTCATGTTCATGCTGGCACTTTGGCTGTTGCAGGTAGGCACAGGCTACTAGAATAGGATTGGCTAAGAAGTATCCAATTCTTTTCCAGATCACGTTTTACTGCACTTTTTACTGCAGACATGCAACTGCAACCTGACAATTGAATGTCTGTATTTCTCTAGTCCTTCACCAGTTAGATAGAGGACAAGGAGGAAAAGAGGAAGGGCTGGGTGGGCAGAAAAAAGACTTAGGGAAAAGCCGCTTCTTTGTCGGAGGTTTTTTAGCTGAGGTATGTCTGTATTGCTAGTAAAGTCATTTCAGCATTAAGAAGCCAAATATATACCACATTTAAAAAAGAATAAAAATTAATACTCCATACTCAACTGATTACTATCTAGGGAACTTACATCTTGTGTGTTAGCACATTTAAAGTTAGTCTGAAGAAAAGAGCACTCCCCCCCCCCAAACTGATAGCGAAGGTGCTTAAATAGAGCCTGTTAGACCTTGTCTGTACACTAGTTGCACTATTAATTATGGGAAGTGTTTTTGCAGGGTTTTCTGGTTTATCCAAAAACAAACAAACAAACAAACCCTGGAAAAGCAGTTTGACCAGGGATATATAGCACTTTGAGTAGCATGTTTTTTCCCATCTCTGTGCTTTACCTCCACTGCGTAAAAGCGCAACTTTTCCTGGCTTGAGTGAAATAGTAGTACTTAATCACCAAGGTATGTTGCCTTTGCATGGGTCCTGGATGAAAATAAAAATGAAAACAGCCAAGCAATAATGGCTGTTACTCATTTTCCTCTTGCAAAACTCTTACTGCTTTTTCCAACTGTACAGTGAGCATAACAGTCAGAAAAGATACCTAACAGAGCTGAGACAAGAGGAAAGGACCACAAAATGGCTGTTCCAATGCAACTATATTTTACTGTTTTAAAAGCTTTAAACTAGTTTTTAAGAATTGGAACTCCCCAGCCTCTGCACCTATTCTTCTGAAACAGTTCAGGTTTCCTGCCTGGTAGAATCTCTGTGCTATATGCCATTTTCATACAAATTGGGAAAGAACTGGGTGGGGTCGGGTGGTGGTGAAGAGGAAGCAAACTGGTGGACTCCCATATGAACTGCTTCCCCTATCCTTCTCAAACACTTCAGGTTTGCCAGTTAGAGCTACCTCTGTGTGATTTGCCATTTTCAGAAGAATGGTCCATGAGGTAACTCAGGGGATAAATATGTCATTTTTTTTTTTCATTTTGGTGATAGCCTTTAAATGGACAGTTGCTATTGGACAAAAATCCAGTACCTAGTCATTTGAAACTCCACAACTTTGCTTTGTTCAGAAGAGGTAACCGTGCTTAGAAATCTCTTCCAGTTCCCCAAAGGAATAAACATTAGCAGTTAGTTGTTTTTGTTTCCTGGAGAAAATAAAAACATTGAAAGGTGCAGAACCTCAAATGCTTGTACCTACTTTTCAGCAATTTGGCAGGTGAAATGCTCTCTAACAGGCTACTGTTGCTGTTGTGTGCCTTCAAGTCGTTTCCAACTTATAGAATGTATAATGGGGTTTTCTGGGGCTGAAAGTGTGTGATGTGCCCACGATCACCCATGGCTGAGTGGGGAATCTAACCCTGGTCTCCGGGATTGTAGTCTAATGCTCAAACTACTATACCTTGCTGGCTCTCAACAGGTTATCCATGCCTGCAAAAATTCATCCCATTCTTAAAAAGAGAACTAATGTTCTAGTAGTTTTTTAATTGACAAATCCAAATGGGAAGCATACATGAATCGTTGGATTCCTGAATCTTGGCTTGTGTCGGGACCCAAGTCAAATGCTCTGGTTCCAAATGAGCCTGAACTGAAGTAGACTGTTTTCTGGTATGCTAAAGTGAGTTCTGAACTGAATCTTGAGGTCAGAGAACATCCCTAATAGAGGGACAAGCTGGAACGTGTCCAGAGGAGGGCGACCACAATGGTGAAGGGTCTGGAAGCCATGCCCTATGAAGAATGCCTTAGGGAGCTGGGTATGTTTAGTCTGCAGAAGAGAAGGTTAGGAGGGGACATGATAGCCATGTTTAAATATTTGAAGGGATGCCATGTAGAAGAAGGAGAGGGCTTGTTTTCTTCTGCTCCCGAGACCAGGACAAGGAGCAATGGATTCAAGCTTCAGGAAAGGAGATTCCACCTGAACCTCAGGAAGAACTTCCTGACGGTTAGAGCTGTCCGGCAGTGGAATATGCTGACTTGGAGTGTGGTGGAGTCTCCTCCTTTGGAGCTTTTTAAGCAGAGGCTGGATGGCCATCTGTTGGGAATACTTTGATGGGTGTTGCTGCATCGCAGGGGGTTGGACTCCATGGCCCCTGAGGTCTGTTCCAACTCCGTGATTCTATGAGATGCTGGAAACAAACCAAGTAAGGCCAACTAGACTCTCTAATTAGTCTCTTTTGCACCTGCTCCAGATGGGAAGCCCCCCCCCCCAACAAACAATTTCTTTTGGAAAACCTGCCCAGTTGTCCCTAGGGCAATCTTGTTATACCAGCAGCTTGTGGACACTACAGGACAAGATTAATAACTAACTTAGGAAACAACCAACCAAACTAAAAGGCAGATATATAAGCAAAATAGAGCCAGTGTAGTATAGTGGTTTGAGTGTTGGACTAGCACACTGGAAGACCAGGTTTGAATCCTTGCTCCACCACAGAAATCTACTAGGTGATCCTGAGTAAGCCACACACTCTCAGCCTCAGATGAAGGCAATGGCAGACTTCATCTGAACAACTCTTGCCAAGAAAACCCTATGGTACGTTTGCCTTAGGGTTACCCTAAGTTGGAAATGACTTGAAGGCACATGACAACAAGAGATATAAGCAAAATGAGAGCTGAAAGCCACCTGAATGGCATGAAAGATTTCCCATGTAGTATTTGGAAAAGATGATCACTTCATTCAAATAAAAATTATTTTTGTTCAGCAGAGATCTGAATAAAAAGAATATAAAGAGATGAGCAAGAGAAAGGGAAAGATCAGCAGATTTGGCCAGCCTGACACTTTAAAAAGTGCAAACTCCATTTTGTGAGGCAGCCTAGCAAGTGAAATCAGTCCTCCTTATTATGGGTATGGGCTTGGATGTCATCTGGAAGGCAAAACCTAGCTCTCCACCCTTCCTTCCTGTTTACAGTATATAGTTAATTGCTGCTTATTCAGCCTTAAAGTATTCCAAATTGCCTGCTGTAAGATAATTTCTACATTCTTGGCCAGACTAATATGGGAGGTGAAAATTAAATATTCTCCCTGCAATGATTAATTTCAATTGATATGGAAAAAATGAAGCTCAGTTTATTCTCAGTTGGCTTTTCATAATCTCTGACACTTAGCAGTTCCAGGATATAAACATATTGATTGGTCTGTATTAAGAGACGGTTGCCCTTTCTTTCCCGAGTCTTGAACATGTTAAGTTTTAAAAAGATATGAGAGCAGGCTTGGGGCCAGTCTTACCTTTAGTTGGTGAAGTGGTTGCCTCAGATTGAACAGTTGCATGTAATGAGGAGTAAGGATGATAGTAATAGTAATACTATTAATAATAAATTATTAACTTAAATTATTGGGGTTTTTTGGCACTGCCAGGGTGGTACTTGTGTGATTTTCTGTGTGGCTTTGGATTTCATACACCTTGACTTGGGGTTGCCAGATGTCCCTTAGTAAAAGCGGCATTATGTATTTGAAGTAGAAAGCTTGTCCTCTATAGGGCTGGCAGTTGCTCCTTATCGAAAAGGGTGTCCCCTATTTGAGGGCAGGAAAGCTTAGCCTTTTGTATAGGCTGAACAAGATGCCAAACAATCCTGTGTTTGGGGATGTGGGCCCTTCATAAAGACAAAAAATGTATGCTTCATGTTATTTATGAATGTGGACAATATGTTAATTTTACATGGCTAAGATTACTGAAATCAAAACTTACATTTGGTACTGAAGTAGAACGCAAACTTGTTAACAGCTACGTACTGATTGTCAACCCTGCATGTCATGAATTTCAACTGTCCCTACTTTGAAAACCTGGCAACACTATCGTGTGGCAGGGGGTGTGCTATTTGCTACACTGTCTTGGTCAAGGCCTGATTATATCTCATTGTACTGAATATCTACATAAAACTTGCATGTTTGGGCTTTCAGGTTAGGGGTGGCTTAGAAACCAAGTGGAAGAGCCAACTCAGATGGGCAGGGTCTCAACCACAAGTCCAAGAAGCACCTGAGACCATTACATAAACAAAACAAATATATAATAAATACCAACAACCAATAGATATGTTTATAGCAAAAGATATATTTATAAAAATATGAATTTGGAGAAATAAACAATAAAGATGATATTTAGAGCAATTATAAACAATAGGGAATTGAAAGGACATACACCGGACCCTCTGTATCTGTGTGGGTTTGGTTCCAAGATCCCCTGAGAATGGCAAAAATGGCATTCCATATAATTAAATGGCGGTGACATGCATGTGGGTGCTTCAGCCCACCCACGTTCACGTCCTGCCATTTTATGCATAGGACGCAATATTCCACAGTCACTGAAAATCACAGATACAGAGGTCACAGATATGGAGGGTCCACTTTAAAGAGTTAAACAGAATATCATAATGAACATACAATACGAAAAATTACATAGCATAGCATAGCCAAAACATTACATATACGGCAAGACAATAAATGAAATATATCACAATGGACAAACGTGCAACATAATGACCAAGACTTACACAAGTAAACAGACTCCAGCTGTAGGATCACATAGTTGTTGTAAGAGTGAACATCCCAAAACTTATTCAAAAGTCCAGTAAACTATTATTGCTGATTGGAAGACTGTAAATCATATGCTACCAGGCAATTGTTTCTGGGACTTACAACCATTTTGGGTCTTCTTCAGAGGCAAGTTCAGCACTTCACATACCCAAGTCACTAGTTACAAACAAAAGTAAAATTTACAGAATACTTCCATCCAAGTGAATTTTGTGTAAATACCCAAAACCTATAAAATGTAACAACTTACTACATAGGTACTTTCCAAAGATATCACTTCTGCTGTAACTGTGTTTCTCAGTATACAGAATCTACTGGCTGTAATGTGGGACAGATTAAACTACTCAAGGGAAACTCAGAAGCAGTAAATTTAAAGAAACTTAACTTGTTATTTATCTCTCCTGGTTGCTATACAGCTAGAATATATCTTGCTTAAGGAAGACTAAAAAAAATGTAATGCAAACTGCAAATGGTCTATGGAAAACCCTGACATCACAGCTTTAAATTGCAATCACATGCACAACCAAAAATAAAGTATATAAATATACAGATATATCTAATCTATCATTCAAGCCTGCAGGAGCACACAAATTTAAAATATAAACCCAAAAGGTCTCTCTTTGTGCTAGCACTTCCTCTAAAGAACTGTGTTGATAAGGATGGGGCTCAGTGTGTTCTGGGGCAAAAAAATCTTAATGATTCAGGGCTGTGTTGCCCAAGGTTATTAAGAGCTCAGTCAGCCTCAAGGTGGTTTGTATTGTCTTTGATTTGGCACCAGGTAAGACTGCCTGGCACCAAGCACTCCACAATAGCTTGAATGTCGCAGACATTTCCAGCCAGAGTGCTATAGTTGTTCTGTGCCTTCAAGTCATTTCTGACTTATCGGGACTCCAAGGCAAACCTATTATAGGTTTTTCTTGACAGAATTTGTTCAGATGGAGATTGCCTTTGCCTTCCTCAGAGGCTGAGAGAGTGTGATGTGCCCAGTGGGTTTCCATGGCTGAGCAGTGATTTGAAATCTAGTTTCCTAGTGTCCTAGTCTAACACTCAAACCACTGTGGTGTAGTTGCAATGTGCTGGCAAACCACCACACCATGTTGCCAGTCAGGTTATGTTTGGCAATTAAACATTTATCTTCTTACACTAACCTAAGAGCAGAGTTTGGAAAAATATATTTTTTAAGTAATTAGTTGCTCTTCTGTTTCTAAGGCACAAAAAACAAATTCCTCCATAGACCCAATTTTGCAGAAGTAACTCTTTATTTCCCCATGTCTAAAAAGTTGTGGCTGTACTTCAAAGCACATGAAGCTACCCCGCATCAAGCTAGAACCATACTGTAATTTAGCTGTGCCTTCATTATTGGAAAAATAAATTAATTATAGTTAACTAATGAGTCACACCCACTCCCCAAGCCTCACTTCAGAGAGATGTGGGCTGTGCTCCAAGGCTCATTTGCTGTGGGATAAAAGGGGAGGTAGCCATCTGGTACCCAGACTGAATAAAGGCTCTTCGGCTTTGGCATCTTGGAAGATACATCAGTATCAACTGATTCTCTTTGTTTTCTGTCTTTCAGAGAAACAACAGAGGAAAGCAGACAGGAGGTTGGATCAGATTCCTCCACAAGGTAATCCAAAACGTTCACAACAGTCTTATTCATTTCAGTTATCTTTGCAGACTTTGCTAATAAGCCCCCATAGCAAATTAAGAAATAGACTGTAATTCTAGACCCTCTTTTACATGGGAGTAGGAAACACCACTTCACTCAATGAGACTTACATCTCAATAGATATCAATAGGATTGTGTGCTGTTAATGATATAAAACTGCCGTGATTTACAAATGTTATACAGAAATATGGACTCCTCCGGGGAAGGCTGCAAACAGTCTGCCTTACAAAGCAAGTATAGTGCGTTGCAACCATTCATATTTTCTGTTCTGTTTAGGGAAACCAAAACTTAAGCTGTGGTGCCTGCAGGTGATTTGATCAAAAGTGAGTGAAAAAGGAATAATGAATGCTTGACATCGTAGTGACATTGACAGATGGAAAATTCACAGCCTTTAAAAAATTCATATCCTGGTAAGTGTATGGTTGGAGAATAAGGAGTTACTTCCAGATGGACAGCCCCCAGCACTACTCACCCATCCATCCATCACTTTGTTTATCCATCCATCACTTCATTTTAGTCTCCCAGGCTGGGACTCAAGGTAGCTCACAAGAAACCAGAAAAATGACAATAAGAACACATATTGGTAAAACATATAAAAATTGAGATTCAAACAGTATTGAACTAAGAGCAGAATTAAAACCATTAAAAATCTTACTTTAAAAGAAGATGAAAAACAGAGCATCATCATCAAAAGCCTTTCTTTTGTCAACTATCAATTCCGAAAAGCTTGCTGGTATAAAAACGTCATAACCTGCCACCAAAAAGGCAGCAAAAAACCAAGCCATCCCAGCCTCTCTAAGGAGGGTGTTCCAAAGACTGGGAGCAGCCACAGAGAATGCCCTCTTCTGAATTACCAACAAATGTGTTTGTGAAGACAGTGGGACAGAAAGAAGCGTCTCCCCATGAAGGTCTTAGAGCTTAGAAAATTTGCTCACTGCAAAGAGAGTGTGTAGATAGTCTGCCTTTTCCTTCTAAGTAGACTATCTGTGGAAGAGCTGTGGAAAAAGATGAAAGAGTTACAAATGAAAGACAACCATGTCTAGGCCCCATGTAAGCCTTTGTGAATGTGGTAGTAGATACCACCTAATGCAACACTACCCAAAGTAAATAAGCTGATGTCACTAGGGTTAACTTCACCATATGTCACCACCAGGGTTCTAGCTTTTGTTATGTTTACCAAGGTTGGCTTATTGTTGTGTGCCTTCAAGTAGTTTCCAACTTATGGCAACCCTCAGGTGAACCTATCGTGGGGTTTTCTGGGGCTGAGAGTGTGTGATGTACCCAAGGTCACCCAGTAGGTTTCCATGGCCAAACAGGGAATCGAACCTCGGTCTCCAGTGTCATAGTCCAGTGCTCAAACCGCTACCTCAGGCTGGCTCTCCTATCTAGGCTACAATTCTACAAACATGTACCAGGCAATAAATACTACTAAACTCATTGTGGAGCTTGCTTCAGCGTAGAAAGGCATATGCACTATACAATATACAACTGCATGCACAAAATACATTTATATGCAGCTATATATTTATGCCAATACCTGCAACAAACATTTTCTTAAAAAAACCCAGTCACACTGAGTCAGGTCACAAACCATAACAGTCACTAGATTTGCTTGCTAGAGGAAATGTGTAATATTGCAGGAGACTGCTTGGGCCTGTTGTTATTCCAACTGATCTCTATTTACAGAGTTTCAGACTGTTTGAGAAACAGCATGATATGGCTACGCCAAACCCTGTAGGAAAACAATTTGTGTGTACACATGTACCGCACAGCAGTATCAGTTTCATGTGACCTTTAGCTAGTCAAACACTCTCAGCCCAAGAGCAATGACAAACCTTTTGCCAAGAAAACCCTAGGATAGAGTCTCCATGAGTCAGAGCTTGAAGGCATATAACAACAACAAATCACTTTAATTATCATGGTTCCATCTTAGGGGATCTTAGGACTTGTAGTCTGGTGGGGTAATTAGAGCTCTTGGGTCAAAAGGGGGCCTCCTCTCCCTTGAATGACAAACCTCAGGATTCTTTAAGATGAAGAATGAAAGTGGTATGAAACTGGTATATCTATGTAGCACAGATACCTGCTATGTTTGGAACCTACCCCTCTCCCAGGCTTCACAATGGACCTTCATAACTCCCTCATTTTGTTTTGCCTTTCAGATTCACTAGATCACATCCCTGCTCAAGCCAAAAGCACTGCTGATGCCAAAGTCTCAGCTTGCCTAAAGGAATATTCAGCTTCATGCTGATTACAGGAGCTGTCCAGAAAAAAAATAACAACAACAATGAGGAAGGCAACTAGCTGTGTTTTAATAACTCCTTGTAACCAAGACCACCTTTCCCAGCGTGGCCTTAGAAAGGAGAAGTGAGGTCATGGCACCCTAAGGTGCCAAAAGGCTTTTCATGGTTTTTAAAAAGCACGGTGGTTGAGAGGAGATGGCAGGCAGCCCTTCTAGAGGTCACTTCCATGATATCAATCAGAAACTGCCTGAAAACCTGGGCTGCTGCAAAGGAGTGAGAAGAGGCACCCTGGAGGAGGAATTTTCCATCACCAGCATTCAGGGAGCAACATGCCGTGCGGATTTAATTTTCTTACAAAGATGTTGATACTAAATAAATAAATGTTAGTTCTGCAAGCCCAGCAACTTGAGAAGCTGTAACTGTTGGGTTCTGATTGGATCAACAGGAAGTGAGTGCTAGCTGATCATACAGAGGATTTGACAAATATGGGTTGAATTTTCTATTACTCCACAGACTCGTGCTGTATCCTTGAGACTAAGTGGTTCAGGTTTAATGCCAAAAGATGGTTTAGAGTTCCATGAAAAACCTGGATGGACTCTCAGGTTTACACTTTCCTTTGCCCTCTCGCCTTCCTCCCCTGGTATATGGCATTCCTTCATGCCTTTGCTGGCAAAACAGCATGGTTTGTTCTAAAACAAGAATGAAAGGAAAGGAGGAAAGAATTGCTCCACAAGAGGAGGAGAACGTGTATAAGCCTGAAGCTTAGGCACTTAATTGCTTAATTTAAAGCAAACCATGTTGTTGTGTCTGGACCATTCCAGTTACTTCTGTTTGCTCTGAGCCTCAGCATTCTTACCTGTAGGATAGAACGATCACAGCTTAAGGACATCATGTGAAAACTGCTTGTACGCATTCTGCTGGTGAAAAAGCATTAGCCAAGAGCCCAAAACATTTATACAGTGTGAAATAGAGCTGGTGCATTGAAAGATGCATTCCAGCCAGTCACATGCTGTTTCAGCCATTAGTTGTGTTTTTTTTCTTCCTTTGGTGAGCTGCCTGTTTACATTTATTTAAAAAATGGAAGTGATGTGTATACATGTGCTCATACATAGAGGCTTTATTTTATGAAGAAACCCTCTCCCGCCTCCTATACACATTTTAAAAACCCGCAGTGCAGTGGCCAGACTGCAGTTGGGGCTGGATACAGGTATGTCAGTGATGGTTTTCCCTGGTTCAAACTGATTTGGAGGGTTTGGGGTTTTTTAAAGAGATTGTCGCAAGAGATAAAGAGGCTGATTTGTACAGGGCTTAGTGAGGGCACTGCGCTAAAAACATTACGTCTGTCTTCACCCTAGCAGGAGGACAACTTTGCTAGAAAGGTGTCATTAACAGGAAAAGGGTTTCAGAGCTATGACATCAGGAAGTTAATGGCTCATCCTTTCAGCGCTGAAGAAACAAGATCAGCTCTTTTTCTGGATCATCATTATTATATCACTATCACAGCCAAGAATGTAAAACAAAGGAAGGGAGGAACAGCACTTTCTAATGTTGGAATTGAGGACTTGACCACCATAACCCATTACATCCCGTCCTCTCTCTAGTTCCTGCCTCATGACACTGACTCACCCTCCAAACAGGAGAACACAAACTTAGAAGCCGTATAGGGAGAATGACTGCTTGGTCCAGCCTTGAGGAAATGAGCTACTCATGGAGGTCCAGAAACTTGGACTTAGAGTAGACCAAGCTCTCCCAGATTCAAAAACAGGAACCTGTACTTAACCCAAGCTTGGGAAAGCTACAACTCAAGTTCTGATACTCCTGGGAGTTATAGGGCCTTTCCGCACTATACAACTGTTGCAGTATGATTCCAGTTTAACTGTCATCATTCTGTTCTATGGAATCATGAGTTTTGCAGTTTAGGGAGGATATTTAAGATTCTCAGCCAGAGAGCTCCAGCACTTCCCAAGTTTACAAATGCCAGGATTCCATAGGTGGCCATGGTAATTAAAGTGGAATTATAGTGCAATAATTGTGTAGTGCGGAAAGGCCCATAGTCTAAGTCAAGCTCTCATTCTGAAGTTACTTGGCTGGAACCTGGAAAAGTTATTTTTTGGAGTACAGCTCCCCAAATCCCCAGCCACTAAAGTTCTGAAGTATGCTGCCTATATTGGCCCCAAACGATGTGTTCTGATGTGTATGTAATACACCTTCCTAACCACTGTGTCCCTCTCCCGTACTGACATTACATCTTGACTGAGCAGTTGTGCCAAACAGTATTCCCAGCACCTTTCCTTACCCTCTTTATGATATTATGTTTTCTTTTCACACAGCACTTATGTTTTCCTTACCTCTCATACGCCTTATAGCATTCTTCTAACAGGACAAGCTTCTTCATAACAAGGTGTTACCCTGAAAATTGGGGGTATCTTGAGGACACCCAAACCAGGCTTCAAAAATTAAGGAACTAGCTCAGCTACCCAACAAAACTTGCAAGAGGTCAGGGCAAGGGATCTTCAACCCTGTGTCTACGGGGTCAGAACCATGCAAGAGTCAGAGAAACAATATAAAATGGTTTTATTAAAAAAAACTAACGGAGGGAGTCACATACACTCATTATCAACTATTCTTGCAATCTTACAAGGGCTACAGAAATAAAGTTGGAAATAAGTGACCAGTTGGGAGAGATGGCATACGGACCTTAGTCTAGACGTCCTGGGAGAAGGAGAAGATTAGCGCAGGCTCGATGTAAAGCACCAAGGGGGGGCTGGATCCCAAGCTGGACGAATGGCAGCAGCAGGGTCTCGCAGAGGAGTAGGGACATGAGTCGCGTTTGGCTCTCAGCAGCGTCTGAGAGGCTTGGATGGGAGGTTTTGGTAGCAGCGAAACGGGCCTTTCTGTCTGGTCTAGGAGGCTCTCCAAAGAAGCTCCAAAAGTGGGGAATATTTATAGCCAATTTCTGTCCTCAGGCCGTGTATCGGCTAGCAAAGTACTGTTAATGGGTGATAAGTGCGGAATATAATGTTAAGCAAATATCACGACCCCTGCTCGGTATTGTTTCTTACTGGGAAGTCCAGGTGCGTGATAGGTTTAAAATTCCGAATTGATAGGCTTTGATTGTCTAGCTTCGCACAGTTCATCAACATAGCTTGGGGCTGTGACAGTGTCCAGGAGGGAGTCTATTGTGTCTGCCTCGAGATACGTGACTCGGAACAATAGGTCAGCCTTTTAGCATAAAGGACGTTGTCTACGTTCCCATACAGCAGAGAGGGCGGTATTGTTTTTAGGAATTTCCAATTCAAAACCAATTTTGTTTTAACTTAAACTGACCTTTGCTAACCAATATCCAGGTTGGGGGAGCCAAGCCAATTGTAGGGGTTCTCTCTTAGGATTACTTTGGAGTGTAACGAAGGTGTTTGGAAATGGAGAAGAGGCAGAGAGTGGGAGGGGCTTAAGCTGTTTCACAGCTCGAAATCCCCTACCAGCATTTTTCTGTTGTGGATTCAAACAATCCACCTATGCAACAATGGCAGCTGGGTGCTTCATTGTCAATGGCATAGTTCTTTTGCTCTGTTTTTTAGCCTGAATTTAAAAGGAACTATCCTAGATTGCTGAGAGTACTGACTAAAACCTGGAGTGGATTTACTGTCCCACTGACATGGAAGTTACCAACAGCTACTGCTATACAAACCTTCCTTTAGTGGATGAAAGCAACTGGCAGGGGCTGCAACCTCAAATCTGCAATTCCAGTAGTTTTCAAAGTACTCTCTGTGTGCTTGTGGGCCCCTGGTCAAGACTTCTCCATGAAAAGGAAATCTTCGGAATTGTACAAAATAGCTACATTTTCCAAATTTATTCTCATTGCAAATGTCTAGATTGTTTTTGTTTTGGCAGATGTTAGAATTTTTTCAAGTAGGGGCAGGAAAATACGGGGGAATCAGAGGCCATTTCCACATAAACCGTTATAGTGCTATTATTCCACTTTCAACATCTTGTGGAATTCTGTAGTTTGCAGTTTACTAAGGCCAAAGAGCTCTCTGGCTGAGAATTGTAAAGGCCCCTCCCTAAACTGCAAACCCCAGGATTCCATAGGATGTTGAAAGTGGAATAACAGCACTATGACAGTGTAGGGTGGAAATGGCCGAAGAAAATAGAGAAGATTTTTTTTTTTAATGGCTGATAGAAGCTTACCTTCCAGTTACTATAGCTTCCTAACTTCTTCCTTAACTGAGGACTTAAATTTGTTTTTCTTTAATGACTACCAAGTTCTTTTAATAAGATTTTCTTGTTCCTTGCGGAGCATGTAATTAAGTCTTAACAACTCTCGCTCCATAGTCTTAATGATGTTTTTTGGCCTGGAAATAATGTCTCTCTCATTAAGAGAGAGCAAAGTCACTACTCAGTTGGAGCCTTTTCCATTTTTGCAGCTGATTACAAGCCAGAAAGGGAGGGGGGGGGGAAAAGAAAGAAAAGAAAGAAAGAAAAAGGAGAAAAAAGAAAAGGAAGAGGACACAGAAGATGCATCTAATCATAGACTGTGAGAAGGACACAGAAACTAAAAAAGCATGATAGGGGAAAAATCTAGTTAAAATTGATAGCACATTTGAATGTTGTTGTGTGCCTTGAAGTCCTTTATGGCTTATGGTGATCCTAAAGCAAACCTACCATGGGGCTTTCTGGGGTTGAAAGTGTGTGTAATGTGCTCCAAGTCACCTAATGGGTTTCCATATCTGAGCAGGGAATCAAATTGTGGACTCCATGTTTGTAGTCCAATGCTCAATGCTTACACCACGCTGAATTATTCTGGTATAAAGGATATACCTCAATCACATTCTCTTTGGATATTTGAGCAGCATGTGTAAAAATCACACTACAGCTTAATCCAATAGTGCAACAACAGCAACAAACTGATGGCCTATAAATACCAGAAATGAATAGCTCTGTCTTTATAGGAGTGGCTACATAAATCCTGCAAAATGTCACTGCTATTAGAATAGCAGTGCACAAGAGAGGGCAGAAGATAGATTCTGAGAGTTTTGATTAATTCTTTTTTTACATTTTTTAATTAAGTAAAAAAAAGAAGAAGAAAACCACAAACCAAACATGCAAAACAACAAAAAATATATTCATTCAAACATCAAGAAACATCCTAACCTACACATGACTAAAACAAAAACTAACAAAACATAACTAAAAATTGGTTCCGGCACTTGTTGCAAACAGTTCATATTGTTTAAGCATTTACACCTAACTATTGAATCATTCATTTTATCCCATAGTTATTCAGTCTCGCAAATCACTTATCATTTTATTTATTTATTTATTTATTTATTTATTTATTTTCTTAAGTTCATAAATCATTATTAAGTTATTCTAGAGTAGTTTATACTAATGAACAATCATCAAAAGATAATATTCATCTATATAAAAATAACATTTTAAAACAACAGAATACAACTTCTAAATCGACTTTTACACTTCTCATGTAGTAATATAGATTTTAAGTTTCAAAACCTATTTCCACCAGATTGCCTGCATTCTTTTTTTTTAAAAAGACCAACCAACCACTTCCATTCAGACAAGAGAGCTTTGATTAATTCTGACTTCATTCATATTGAAAACATGAATCAAATATATTTTCATGAATACGAGTGTGCCTTATTCTACTACTTTAATCCCTGTTTACAATTTTGTATTTACAAGGTGGCATTTTTGTTATTTGCCGTCAAGTTGACTTTGACTTTTGATGACCCTATGAATGAGGGACTTCTAAGAGGCCCAGTCCTTCTCAGCCTTGTTTGTAAACTCTGAAGTGTAGCTTGCTTGCTTGAGTCAAGCCAGCTGTAAGGCAATCTTCCTCTTTTCCTACTCCCTCCCATCTTGCTGGGCATTGTCATCTTTTCAAGTATATCATGTTATCTCATGATATGTCCAAAATGTGACAGCCTCAGTTTAGTCATCCTGGCCTCTAGTGAGAGTCAAGGCCTGATTTGCTCTAGGACCCATTCATTTGTCTTTTTGGCAGTCTATGGTATCCATAGAACTCCTCCAGTGCTGCTTTTCAAATAGATTGATTTTCTTCCCGTCAGATTTCTCCACTGTCCAGCTTTCAAGATGGCATAGCCACTGTGTTCCTTCCTTCCTTCCTTCCTTCCTTCCTTCCTTCCTTCCTTCCTTCCTTCCTTCCTTTTGTATTTCTACACTTTGAAATAACAATAACTAAAAATGAAAAAAAGAGGAAAAAATATGGATCCAGAATATTGCTAAAAGAATCGCTTCATAATGGGAATGGTAAGTGTCACTGATTAAATCAGAGCTTCTTCTGTCTACTATCTGTCTTTGCGACCAACAGAAAAGCAGGTGGAACCAAAGGAAGCAAAGCCAATCCTGTCTGAGGAGTGTCTCCTCTACCCACAAATATTCTTAGTGTGGTAACCAAACGAAGTAATCAAACAGTGTTCATGAAGTGATGAGGCTTTCTGGATTTTTAATTTGGCCATCTGACTCAACCAGTGACACCCATTTCTCCTCACTGGGGTGGGCAAATGGCCACCTGATCAGCTGTGTGCCTGATCCCACAAGCAGGGGGGATGTTGCCAGTTGCTGGAGTGGAAATTGATGGTGCCACAGCAGTGGAGGAAGAAAAGGATGGGCAGGGAGGAAGCGATGAATTGACTTGCTCTGCTTATATATGTTACTTCATCCCCACTGTCAGCATAGCTCCATGCTCACCTGCTATTCTTCTTGTCCACCCAGGGAAGATTTTATTTAATCATATCTATCTTGCTCTATTCAGTGGGGGAAACTGCGTGGTTCCCAGCAACCCTAGCCAACATGGTTAGTGGGGAAAGATGCTGGGAGTTTTAGTCAAACTAGATCTGGAAGACAGCATCATTCTCATACCTGTTGGAGGTGCTCAGCATTATACACTATAAGTGTATGTGCACTACACATCAATATCAGTGTCATACCACTTTAATCACCATGACTCCATCTTAAGGAATCTTGAGATTTGTATTTTGGGGAAGTACTAAGAAACCTCTGCTACAGAGAAATACCAAATTCTTCTGAACTAGAAATCCCAGGATTCCTTAGGATTAATCCAATTCCTAAACCTGCCCTAGATGCAAAGAAATCAGGGTGAAATACTGTCAAGGGAAACAATGTGCAGTCAGTCCTCCACATTTGTGGGTTTCACTTTTGCAGATTTGATTATTCATGGATTATTTGCTGTCAGCTTTTCTCCTGCCCTATGCCATTCCTAATAGGGACTGCAAGCCTTGTGAGACTGAGAAACTGCAAATGAGGCTTGTTAAGTCCCTGTTAAAAACGGTGTTGGCCAGCAGTGGAGGTGGCAGTGAGCCCCACCAGCCACCCACTTCTGCCGTGTGAAGGAACCCTGATGCCTCAAAGGAATCCATAGTGGGTTGAATATGGTGATTTTTGTGTGTTAAATATGGTTTAGAAGGGCCTAGAGTTATTCACGGTTTTTACACTTTCACGGAAGTCCTGTGCCCCTAACCCTACCAAATGTGGAGGGATGACTGTAAAACAAATGTAAACACATTTGAGCAGTTTAAAACAGTTCCACAAGATCAAACTAAAGCCTGCAGTATCAGTGAAATGGAACTCACTCGCTTTAACAGAAGATCCAGAACAGCAAATGCAACATGAAACACACACAGCCAAGCCGGATTTTGGGCATGTATGTGTGAAAGAGACTCTTGGTCTGGCTGTTGCTGTGTGCATCTGGCACATTAACATGAATAAGGTTTGGGGGCGGGTTTTCCTGTGTTCTGTGTGTGGGCATGAAATAAAAGGAGGAAGGTATTTGTATCTGTTCGCTACATGATTGACTTCTCAACCATAATAATGCATCTATATGACACGGATTATAGTCTGTAGCTTTTCCGCTCTGAAATTATGCTGTTCCTGGTCTCTGCAGCTATGGTGTGGCTCTGCTGAAATTGTGAAGGCCTGATTTCATGGGTGGATGGCTTGGTAGGAGGGTACCAGTAACATGCCTTCTGGGGCTGGTGTGGTGAAGAGCAGAGTTACAAGAGGCAAAGGCAGGGGATCACCAAAGGGAGGGAGCAATGACATCCCATTTGCAAGATGTGCATCCTATACAACTTGTACACTCCTGCTGGTTAAGCATTAGAGTGGTGATGTGTCATTTGCTCAAACTATAGCAGGAAGGTGGGGGAAGTATGGCTTGATGGCTGTGGGTGGTCCCTGAACCCCACTTTTCCAGAACCTGGTACTACCTTGAGGCTTCCTAAAGTCTCCTGATTTTTAAAAAACATTCAGGGCAATTTTCAGATGATTTTTCCACCTGAAAACTGTGGCAAACCTCTCAAAACTGCCCGCAAAGGTGGCCGCTCGCCTCTCCTCTCAACCATTCCCAAGTCTTTTCCCAGCCCAAAAATGGCAACTGGAAGTGACATGATATTACTTTTGATGTGCCTGGGCGTGCTAGTGCAACACATAGGGTTATAGGACAAAAATTGCACCCTCCCCATGCAGGAGTGGGGTATAGTACCTCCCCGACTTGTAAACACATGCTGAACATCCAAGGTGAAAAAAACATTTTTATGTGAGTTCCCTGCCACCGCCACCCCCCCAACTCAAGTGTTCTTTCAAAGACTGACAGTCCTTAATAGAGTAATGCTACTTTACAAGTAAACTAACCCCTCAAACTTGTGAAAAGGCAGCCTTGTGTTGCTCATAGATTTCCCTGGAGGTTAATCCTCTGGGAATTCCACCCTGTATTCTTTGGGCCAGCTGGAGCCAGAGGCTGAGCTAATAGCGGGTGGATTTGCTGTTAAGAAATATGTGAGCAAGGATTTCTGGCCCACCCTGAGCTCTTACTGTTTTGATGAAGATTTGCGTTCTTCCCAGAAGGGTTGAAATGGGTGGGAAGTGAGAACTGCTTCAGTGTGCTATGACCAGACCCGTAAGCCAAAACCACAGACAGTTTCATGAGAGAATAAAATGGATGCTAATTATGCTGGGCTTATAGGCCTTAGTCAAGGAACTGTTGATGTTCTTTCAGGTTCTTCTTTTGACATCCGTACAGCCTATATGAAAGTTGTCTGACCAGATGACACTACTTCCAAATTGCGAAGTATCCAACACCTCAGGACAGGGACTCTAGATTGGATAGAGAAAAAATCAAATACAGTAAATGAGTAAACTTCTGTCACAAGGCAAAGTGTTAACCATTCTCTTTCCAAATGTTTACTATCATCCATACCTTCAGTAGCTGCTCCCACCTGCTCAGTAGCTATGTATCTGCACAACACTGAAGTAACAGCCCCAGTATGTCTTTGGTCTTTTCTCCAGATGTCTTCTGTAAAGGTGACACTGTGTCAGGCCCAGCTTCTCTCTCCAGCAGCACAAGCTGGCAATGTGCTCGAAATCAAAACACCATCTTGCCACTGTTCATCAGCAAACAACTACTATTAATAGCATAGCCTACTATTGCTAATCCTCATACTTACATGTCTGACCACTTGGAAAAATATACATGTGGGAAATACTTCTTAATCTCTTAGTATTAATATGTATGGGTAACCCTTATAGCTGATTGGTCCATGATCATATTTTACCCTGGCCCTCCTGAAAACTTACAAAAGTATTCATGCATGACATCTACAGAGAGAAAGAGAGGATGTACCCAGACTGATGGAACAATATGGGATTTTTTCCCCTGTTCTTTCTGATTTTATATTGGATTAAAATAAACGAACCTGGAGAGCTGGTATAAAAGCTTCTGGTCATACTGGGGGCTGACAGAAAATATTTTGGGACAAACAAAATGTGTATGGATCTGCAAAATAAAATTGGAAAGAATGGAAACAAAATTGAGGACTTTCTGGTCTGAGTTAAAAATTAGTCTAATCAGTCTGGATCAGTCATTCCTAACCTGGGATCCGGGGACTCAGTTAACAAGGGTGGTGGGTGGTGGAGAGAATGGGGCAGAATCTTGCCTTTCCCAGTAGGCTTGGGCAAAAGCAAACTGCTGCAGCCAGTTCTAGCATGTGTGTTCTTCCTCATTAATAACTTTTGCCTTCTTGACCACACCCCAGTGGTGCTTAGTGCACATGTCCTGGTTTTCATCTATGAAATATTGGCAGATATGTCATCTATCTCTCTTCTGGCTCTTTTGAAGCAAGAAGATCCCACACAAAGCCAGCCTTGGAAAGCTACAGAGAATGTATTATCGTATCTTCCTGTTTCCTTTTAGATGAGCTCCTCTCCTCCTACCTAGAAGTATCCTTCAAAAACCCTGATATGTTCTTACCACGCACTTTGGCTGGATACATGATGTAGAAAATATGAAGCTCAGTGGAGGATGAAGGGAATGGCTTTCCTTATTGCATTAAATTAATGTATGGTGGTGGTGGGGATGAGTGACATCCTTTGGTCTGAGGGGAAGGTGTTTATGATTTGTGAAGATTTTTAATGAGCCATGAAGTCTGGGTGTGGGTGGGAGGGAACAGAGTCTGGAGATGTTTTCAGCACATGTCTTACTTAATAAAGAGATGAGGTTTGAAACATTTCATGGAGATGCAGGATTATCCCTTTGAATTCCAGCATGGAAAACATGGCTGCATTTTCATGCTATGCTCTCTGTCAAAGAAACATTCAGCTTATTCTATCAAATGCGCTGTCTATGTGCATCTTTGGTCAGAAATTAATCCCAGAAATGAGTTGACAGCTCCCAGGTAAGTGAGAGTACCACTTCACAGCTGCCCAGGCCCCTTTCTTTCCTAGTGCCATGTCTCCCCCACCATGGCTACCTTGCTCTGCTTGCACTGCAAAGTCTGTTTCTCTCAAGATCTCTTTTCCTGTTTTTCATCACAGCACCATCATCATTGTGGGACAGGGCCAGTGAGGAGTTGTGGGAAGCCTGGCCAGAGCCCTAACGTCCAGATTTTGAGGACTGAGAGTATGCATTTGGAATGTGAACCAGACTTTCCCCATTGCTGGGTATAGGATTTTCACTGGACTCAGAGCCAATCCAGAATGCATTAACTGACTGCTGTGGAACTTGTAGCTCTCCAGAAGTTGTTGGACTCCAGTCCTCCTCTGACCTGACCTCAACCACTAAGGTGTTTGTGTTTCTGTGTGTGTGTGTGTGTGAGAGAGAGAGAGAGAGAGAGAGGGAATGAGAGAGAGAGAGAGAAAAATGGGAACAGTAGTTCATCAGCCCCTGAAGAGCAGCCTGCAGTGTTCTCCAGCTCTGCTTCACCTAGTGTGTGCTTACCCATATTCTTCTCCTTAGCTATGTCATGTCTGTTAGCCATATATAACCTACTCTTGATGATCAAATGCTGGGGACCCTCCTAGGCCGGCTGTCATTTTTCTATTGTGCTGTGCTTGTAAGCTTCCTAGGGGAAGACATCTGGCTAGCCAGCTTTGGAGAGAGATGGGTTACATTAGGAACAGCCAACCTTTAGACCTCCAACCATTTTTGGACTCTAACTCCCATCTACGTTAAGCAACAAAGCTAATGGTGAAGGATGGTGAAGCTGCAATCTAACAACATATAGAGGACCATACATTCCTTTTCCCTGCTTTAGCCCATACCCATCAGACAAGATGCAACTTGACTGCCAGTTCTGAGAATTTAAGGGCTCTTTCACACTATACAATTATAGCACTGTGATTCCCGTTTAATTGCTGTGGTTCCATCCTGTGGAATGCTGGGGCCTGTAGTTTGGTCAGAGGCACTAGAGGAGCTCCGCGGCTGGGAATGCTAAAGGCCCCTTCATCAACTGTCAGTACCAGGATTCCACAGGACAGGAGCCATGGCAGTTAAAGTGGAATCATAGTGCTACAATTGCCTGATGTGAACGGATCCTAAGACTTTTAAAATTACTAGGTGGAAAGTCAGTATATTCAGTATGGTTGATTGCTTTCTTTTCTTTTAACATCCCCACTTGGAAGCAAGGAGCTCTCTTCTGAAATAGATTATCTTGCATGGAGAACATTTGTCATGGAATTCTTAACAAGTCTGGTTTGGAGTTTAGCCGCCAGTCAGGGACAAACTTAGCTTTGAAGCTGGCCTTTCCAGGTGATTTACTGAAGGAAATAACTAGCCACCAGGATAGAAATGTCCCTTAACAGCTTTCTCACCGTTATGCACATAGCCCTTGGAAACATCAGGTGGGTAGGATGAGACATTTCTGTTGTTTCCTAGAAGGTGACTAATCCAGCATGTTTTCATGGAAGGGGTGGTGGTGATATTTTTATTTAAATACAAACACTCTCTCTCACACACAAATATAGCTGAGTTATAAAAAGGTATCCTGAGTAGAGCCTTCTTAATCACATTTCTGATCTGCAGGTATAGAACTTGTTATGCAAAATCAGTGTAGACAGTGGCTTACTTTGCATCATTTAATCAGGACACTAAATTCTGAACATTTTAAAAAAAACAACAGACCAAGGCAAGCTTTTTTTAAAAAAAAATAAATTCAAGCACAGTTGGCCCATATTTGCTAAGGTTAGGGGTCTAGGATGCTTGCAAAAGTCGGAAAATTGCAAATATCAAATTGTGTGTGTGTGTGTCTGTGGGAAGAAGGCCAAGGAATGGAGGAGAGAACGGTCACCCAGAGTACGAACCAGGTCAAGGAAAGGAGAAGGAAGGGGGGTGGGTTGGCACGGTGGCCCTATGTTTCCTCTTTCTCTTACTCATCTCTTTCTTTGTGTGTGGGGAGGGGACACTGGAAGAGGGTTTGTGGTGCTGGGAAATTGGGCTGTGAGTCATCCTTAGCTGGCCAGGCAGTGGCTGGTGGAGGAGGAGGAGGAGGAGGATGACCAGAGGCGGGTTTTGAAAGGGCTTTGTGGCCTGATCAGAGCTACCAAGGGAGAAGGTTCCTCCAGAAAAGAAGCACCGGGGGGGGGGGGGGCAGGAGTTGTAGAAATGCACAGATAACCAAATCTGTGAAAGTCAAACCTGCAAATATGAAGGGCTGATTGTATTGTAACAGAAAATACTACTTATTAGAGTTTTGCAACCACTTTGGACAAATCCCCAAGTGAACCAGGCTGATTCAGACAAATTCAGGTCAGTTCAAAAGTAAAGTAGATCAGCCCAGTTTTTATCCCAAGCAGAACAGTCTGATCCAAAGTGGTTCATCCCCACTGAAATTAATTGGGAGGTGGGCCAGAGAGACAGTGTGCCTCCACCATATGAGGAAAACGCTATGGTTGGGAAATGTAAATTGGAAGAGGGCTGGACTTTGCACACTGACAGGTTTCACTTGCTTGCAGCCTGGGAAGTAAGAATCTCACATCCACTCTCCAGTCCTATCACACGGAACAATTACAGTGCTACTTTTACATGTTATGGCAACATCCCATGGAATTCTGGGATTTGCAGTTGAGGGAGGTGAAAGTCAATTTTGGAAACATTGCCTGAGTCTAGATGTGACATGTGATTGGTGGGAGATGGAGCGGGGAGGACATCATTACTTCAAGGGACTTTTTTCTTTTCTGAGTAAGCCTTGAAAGTGGCCATGGTATACAGTCACTGAACTGTATATATGCAGTTCTCTCCTTGAAATTGGTGCTCTTTTTCTAAATGCAGTTGGTAAAAAAGAAAAATCTCTGCCAGCCTGCCCAGCATGCTGCCTCTCAGTGCAGTGTGTTATTTGTTTTGAATTTTGGATACATTTGAATGTTCAATGCAGCTGTATTTGTACTCTGACCATGAAGTGGCTTCATCATGGTCCCTCCAATATTCTGCTTCCCTGAACAGACTGCATTACTTTTCTTTCCCTCATCTTTTTCTTTGCACCTACACTGCATATGTGTACACCCAGGCATGGGTACCAACATACACCACAGAGTGCAGAAATCAGCAGGAACGGGCAGAACTGATGAGTCAGTTACCCATGCACACTTTAGAAATGTGCTGTATTTCATTTTTTAAAGCTAATTTAAATGTGGCTAACACAAAAATTCCTGGAACTCACTACCTGCAATTTGGCAGGGAATATTTGTTCTGAAGGGGCTACTATGTTTCTCATTTCATGCACCTATGTGAAATAGCTGGAAAAAAATAGCTATTTTGGTTTCTGGATGTAAGTCAGTGGGAGATCCAAAGATTATTGCTCAATCTTGATTTGGATTCACCATCCAAAGTGGGTTGAGCTGGGTTCCATAGCATCTAAATCAACCCAAGATCCAATTTAAATCACTGACACAAGCCCCAAAGCAAAATGGGGGAACGCCTGTACCCCGCTGCTGCTCATAATTATTATAACCATTCTGGTAATTTCACCTTGATGAGAATCCTTGTTCTGCTCATTAACCCACCCAGCTGGCGAGATGCAAAGGACAGAGGCAAACCTCCTGGCCCTTTGCACTTGACTCTTGAGTTAATGACAGCCACAAGGCTCAAAAGTTCATCTTTGTTTTTGCAATTCCTTGACACTTTGGACAAATAAAAGTCATCCATTGACTGGAGGTCTTGCAAGTTGTCAGAGCAGATTCATCAGCCATCCCTTGAACCAAACACAAAGAACAACTGCAGGTCCAGAGTCTGGCATGAAAGAAGTCCTGATGGTTTACATCAGTGTGGTTTAGCGAGTCCAAGGGTGTGTTTGTGGCTGTGATTTTGATACACGATTGATAGCCTTAGATTTTTGTTGCTTGGAAAAAGACAGGCAGAACTGAAACAGCTTAAAGTCATCCCTGGTGAAAGGGGGGGGGGCAGACACCCTGGAAGGACAGGAGAAACATGATTGGCCCTAAATATTTTAACTATCCCATTTAAATCTATTCACGTTCTAGTGAGGATGAAAATGTTTATACTAGACGAGAAACACTAAATGCTTTGGGACTATAATAGAGTGTAAGGTTTATATGTTCTCTCATTTATGGGGATGGCTGGAGAGGCACCACCATGGATTCCAACGGCCATTAACGATTCCCCCTGCCATTCCCATAAAAACAAAATGGCTTTGGAGTGTGAGTGGTCAGCACTCATGCTGAGTCCCTAGTGAATAGGTTGCTGACAAGGCCCAGCAAGGCTAGAAACCAGGAGAGGAAACTATTTCTGATAGAGAGTCAGAGGAAAATGTGTGTAGCTAGCACTAAAGCTGCTGGCAGGGACTTTTCAGAGACATTTGAGGCTTGTAGGGGAACCAGAAAAGCAAGACAGAATAGGGATGCAGGTTATGGGCCAGTGGTCAAGTGAAAATACATAAGCAGAGCTAAAGGTAAGACTCTAACAGAGACAAAACACAGCAGATGGAGAATTAAGGAAGAAGGACAACCAGTATGTATGCATGCGTGTACTGTGTCCTCCAATTGCCCTGATTTGGCAGGGACAGCCTTGATTAATTCTTTGTCATTCTGCTTTTCAGCTGCTTTTAAAATGGTCCAGTTTCTCTCTCTTCCCACTTTCCCCCTTTGTCCTCAAGCTTACTTTGGTTGCTACAAACTGAGTTCAAGGTGCAAAAATAGTTTGCACACAATTCAGCAAGGAGTGGGTGGAAGAGGAGTGGGTGGAATCTAGCCATTACCTGTAGGCTCAGGCAAAAGCAAATTGCTCAGGTCTTTCTCACCTCTTTTCTTCCTCTTTCACCATCTTGACCACACTTTGATGTTGTTTGGCCACATTTGTCTTAGTTTTCATCTGTGGCATGTTGGGAGGGTATGCATATATGTCTGTATGTATGCATGCATACATGTGTGTATGGCTTTTAGGTAACTCCTCTCAGCTCATCAGGACCCCAAGGGGAACACAAAACAGATGAAAACATTCAAAACACTAGATACTTTTCTTATATTTTCCATTTTGGTGGCTAGGCTCATAAGTACATGCTTTTTTAAAAAGATAAAATCCTGGGGGTACCTGATGATGCAGTCTTATTTGATCTCCCCCTTTCTCTCTGTTTTGCTTTCATGCATGCTCAGTATGGGATTCTGGCAGCAGCTGCTGTTGACCTTGCCTGTTGTTGGCAGGCGCACACATCTACAAGTAGCATTGGCTACAACGGACTTTTACACATTTTACTATGGACTCATTGCTGCAGCCTGTCACTGAAAGCCCTTGTTTCTCCAGCCCTCTTTCACCACCTTCCCAATACTGATGCTTTAAAAAAAAATTCCATCTAGGCAGAGGACAAGGAAGAAAAGGTGGGCTGGGGTGTAAAATGAGTTGTAAAAAAAGAGCTTCATTGCCACAGGTTTTGTTAATGGAGGTATACCTGCATTCCACAAAATGGGCTTGCTTTGAAATTTCCCAATGGGATCTGCCATGGTCAGTAAGCCATTTTGCAAAATGATTCTCCAGAGCTTTTCAAACCAGCACAGAATCATAAGGCGAGTTGCAGACTTTGGTTTGCCATTACCCACTGAGCTGCAGCAAATCCAGGAGTTTTGAAGTTTGCTAGGAAATATTTATCACTGACTCCATTTTGTGATGACTGGATGATGAAGCTGCTTAACATGGTAGAGATGGACAAGCTGACATTGTATTAGTTCGAGAAAGTTCAGTGGAGCAATTTAAGATACAATAGGAGAAGGTTATAGTATATCTAAAGAAGGTTAGGGAGAGACAAGCAGTATTAGGCTTTGAGTGATTATCCTCGCTTGGTTTATGTAGAACTGTTATGCATTTATATAATCTTTATCTACATTGAGATTAAGTATGGAATAGTTAAATTTGGAGAGTAAATGTAGTCTTATTTTTTGGGGGTATTTTAATCTAGGTAAAGTAAGGTATACAATTAAATAGCAAGGAAAAGAAATATACTATCTCTTTATACATATCTGTTCTCTGAGAAGTTGGAAATTTTTTTATGTGAATCCCTTATTTCTCTTTTTGAGTTTTGTGTGTGTGTGTGTGTGTGTGTGTGTGTGTAGGTTAGGTAGTTAGTAGGTGTTTAGTCTAATAAGCAAAGTGTTATACAGTAATTATGTGTTTTTGTATTTTATTCTCCCATGTGTGTTGTTTTATGTACTCTAAAAGTGTAGTAGAATAAAAATATTGTCATAAAAGGAAATATTTATCCCTCTCTGTTGTTTTGGATGCACCCACAAAGGTTTGAGGATTACAGTTCTAGAGAAGACAACTAAAATACTGCAATTCTTGTTGAACCAAAATACATTAAATTTTGGGCACTCCTGCCACGTGTGCATCCATGTGCCTTTGGTGGGGCAGACTCTCCAACAGAACAGAAAGGGAGAAATATGTATGCAAAACAATTTTACAGGGATATAATATCACACATACAGTACTTTAAATGCTAAGTCTGGATTTGAATTCGTCTATGTATTCAACCATGTGAGTGCTGAATCAGGGGATTTGTCTCTTCTTTTTCTGAGTGGCTCCTTATCTTTGATATTTATACAGCTGTACCTATTGAATCTGGCTAGTACAAATGGGCGAGAATTTATTTCAGTTAGTTTTTCAATAATTTCCCAACATTCACAGATGTCTTCATATTAGGGATGAGGTTTGAAAAATCTGAATGCAGGGGAGTGAAAAACAGTTAGTTTCCCTATCCCTGCCAGGATGGGATCGGGTGGGGTCACTGCTGTGATTTAGAAAACTATTTGAATCCCATGGCAAGCACAGGAGTTAATACTTGCTTCTACCAGCGCTAAGCAGTCTGAAACAGGTGTCGCTAGATTGCTAGAAATAGTTGGGCAAAGACTTTCCATTAGCAATCCTGGTGCTGGCTGGTTGCTCTCATGCTAACTGCAGCTGTCTGCTTTACCAAGTAGGTCAAATCACACATCAAGACGTGCATATTTCCTGCTAGTACAGCATTTTCTGTCAATGCACATAATTCGTTCAAAGCTCTGTGTCTGAACAATCAGATTTGCAAATGAAGCCTGTATTCACCTCCCAATGAAGCAACATGAGGAGTGAGGCCAGTTCATGCTGGGCTAACCAGATGTCTTTTCCCTCTTCAAAGATCTCCATATTATCTAATTTGGGCTTAGTTGTTAAGGAAGCTATGAGGAAACTACACAAGGATGTTTCTTTCCAGTTTACACAAGAAGCACAATTTATATGAGGAGCAAGAAACAAGGCTGTACAAGCTTGATACATCCTGCCATTGGCTGGTATTGTGTTCAAATAGATAGTCTCTAACTTGAACATCCATTTTGTATAACCAATCTACTATGCAAATAAATATGGTCACTTGGCCAATAAGGCTACCTCAATCAGCTTTAGAAGCAAAATACTCGATGTTGCAGCATCACTACTGATGCTAGAAGAGGATGTTATAGAGGAGAACTAGGAGAGAAAGAGGGGCTGGAGATAAAAGATGAAAAAGCATGCAGTCCAAAGCAAAGTAAAATTAATAGGTAGGTCCCCTGTATCTATGGGGAATACATTCCTGGACTTACTATGAATAATGAAAATAGTGGATAATAAAACATTTTTTTTTCAATTTAATGAATGACATAGGTTTCAAGACAGTGATATGAAGCTTGGAGACAAGGCCCTGAAACTGGACAGGACTTTAGAATCTAAGAGAAAGAAGGTTTTATAGCTGTTATTTGCAGTCCAAAGGCAGTACACAACTGATAAAAACATAAACATTAACAACAATGTGTGGACCAGAAAGAGATGGGAACAAAATGTTTTCAGATTGCATTTCAGCATGGATAACTGAAATCGTGGATACCAGTCTCATGAATATGAGGGACCTACTGTATCTTGATTTCTTCCTTAAAAATTCTTTCCTAGTTTGTGAGAACAAATGAAGGCATCCAAATGGATGCTCTTGGGCTTAAAGGTTCTGGAAATAAAAAATGACATTAAAATATTGGCAAATGGATATTAAATGCTGTTGCCCCAAGACAGACATTAAATGCTGTTCCATAACAAATGGGAGTGGCACATAGAGTACTCCTGTGTCCTACTTTACACAGAACCATGTTCTGCTTGAAAGGCTGTCTAGCCCCAGTTGCTTGAAAGACTAAGGCCATTTCCACACTACACTGTTATAGTGCTATTATTCCACTTTCAACATCCGATGGAATGCTGGGATTTGCAGTTTAGGGAGTGGCATTTAGAATTCTCAGCCAGAGAACTCTTTGGCCCCAGGAAACTACAAACTCCAGAATTCCACAAGATGTTGAATATGGAATAATGGCACTATGCTGGTGGAGGGTGGAAATGGCCTAAGAAACATCAGAAGTGAGAACAGGAGTCCTTATGTTGCCCATTGGTGGTCAGCAGCTAGATGGAAGACTGAGTGGGCACAAATGCCTCCTGGCTACAACCATGTTAGGGGAGGGAGAGAAGAGGCAAACCCCCCAGGGACTACACATCCAGAGGGTCCCAGCCTCTGGATAAGGGCCTTTGGACAATGAGAAAACAAATACCACATTACAAAATAAATGATAGTATCTCAGCAGCCAGTGTGGCATAGTGGTTTGGATGTTGGACTAGGACTCTAGAGGCCAGGGTTCAAATCTAGGACAATTCACACTCTTTCAGCCTCAGTGGAAAACAAGGGCAACCCCCACCCCAGAACAAATCTTGGCCAGAAGACCTCATGTTAGAGTTGCCATAAGTGGAAATAACTTGAAGGCACGGAACAAGAATCTCAGCAGCCCACAGAGCAGCTATAATGTCTCTTCCTAAGTGGGGAAGGGGGCAGTCACTATGCAGCTTGCTTGCCTTGGGACCAGTGCCATCTCTCAGCAGCCTCCTCACTCCTCACAGTCCTTCTCACTAGGGTGTGAGGTATGTTGTGTTTCTATTGCGATCGTAGCAGTCTCTAGCTCTCTCTTCCCCTTCCCCCATATAGAAATGGATAAGGCAAAGGCAAACCCCCTCTGAACAAATCTTGCCAAGAAAATCCCTTAATAGATTTGCCTTGAAGGCACATAACAACAACATCAACAATAAGTGATGCATATGAGTATAGCAACCTATTCTAGCCTCTCATGTTCATATCAGTGATGTTTCTTTGTGGTGGTAGCATTTAAATATTCTGGAAAGTTATCTTTGGAAAGGAAGGCCTGAACATTTTCGCCATTCAACAGTTCTGCAGTTTTCAATTCAGAAGTGTTGTGGTTTTCAAAATTTTATGGTGTGTTGCTTTCACTCTGGTGGGAACCTAATTTTAACTGAATGATAACAGAGAGGGTGAGCCTTTCATTTGTCTTCATTAATTTTGAAGCACCAAGAGGAACAGCCCATCCTCTTAAAGATTACGCAGAAATGTGGGATCACTGCCCTAGAGGACGAGTGCTGTATGTAACTTGGCTCACAAGTAGCTTCGGCTAAGAGACACAGCCTGGGTGTCCTGTCTGGTCTCAGTCCTCTCAGATGTCATCCAGAGGTCACATCACTCACTAAAGAATCTTGCTTTCCAGGCCTTTGCAACTCACCACCCAGACACAGTTCCAGGAACATCTCCAGCTTGGTTGTTATCAAAGGGCATCACTCCCATCTCAAAAAATCTCTCTCAAACCCATGAAGGTTGCACAACCAGGTTCCTCAAAACTTGTTTTCATTCCTCTGAGGTCAGGAACTGCCAGTCACCTAGGGAGGGAGATTCATGCTGTTCAACATAATGAAACTGGAGCTGAGGAGGTTGATGATTTCTGTAGTTCCCATCTCCCTAGAGCTCTCTGCCTGCCAGACCCAGTGCCCGCTGGATGTGAGCTCCCATCAGCCTCAGCTAGCATGGCCATGATAGTTAAGGGTGTGGGGTATGGTAGTTCAATACATCTGGGAGGCCTGCATTGAGGAAGGCAGCCCTTGAGCAGCACTTCTCTGTCAGTGTCTAGTTTCAAGCATCCATGTCCCCTTGGAACCAAATGTTATCCTGGATGTAATGCAAAATATTTTGGCAGTAGGTTGATCCTGTGTAGGCAACAAAGAACCCCTTGCTTTGCTTCTGAGAGAGATACTGAACAAGACCCTGTGAGTGTTATGCTGGGGTAATCCCCAGTGATGTCAGTGGAACTACCTTTTTTTCATTATTGTAGGAGATTCTTCCTTAAACAATACCTTGCCACCAACTGTATAAGGGCAGCCAGATAGCTCTTGGATACAGTTCTGCCTTCCAGATGTTGATTAGCAAGGTGGGTGGGCGTGTTCAGGGATTGTTTCATTCCTTTGTGCACCCAGGGAAGAAAAAGACGCCTTTGGTCTCTAACCAGCAGTGTAAGTACACTGCTCAACTACAGCATGCTAAAGGTCCTAATGGACCTGGGCTAAAATCTACTAGAATTAGTTGTCAGTATTTATCAATATAGCTGTGTGCATTGTTGGACACCCTTCCCTTGGGGATATTGCTATTGGGATTGTCTTGATGAACACCTGCATTTCAAAATTTCCCACAGCCTAAGCCTCAGAGAGTTGCTGCTATTCATGTGAGAGTTAGGAACTTGTGCATGCCTATACTCACTAATTGCTAGGCAGCCATTTTGTATTCTTCTCTCCTCCATTAGACCATGTGTTTGGTTATGCACAAATATTAGTAAATAAAGCTACCTTTTATGTTCTACAAAGAAGAATAAGTTTATTTCTTTTTGTGTTAGCTCCAGTGTGTGGTTGAACAGGGACTGGTTGTTATTCAGCTTCTACATCGCCAATTTGGTTATTCTTGCTAGAGAGATCCACTGCTGTCTTTCATACTTTCCAACAACTCAGAGTAGCCAGTACTGGGTTGGAAGGGAAAAGTCTCCTATGTATGCCCAGCTCCTGTTTGTGAATGTTTCAACACTACAGTCAATGATTTTTAAAAATGTATAGACATGAACATATATTTTCAGAATTCTCCAAGTTTTCTACTTGCTGTCTGTCTTTTTATTTGATGTTTGTACTATTGGGAACAAGTAATTGATGAATGTGCAGTTCTGCATTTGTGGTAAGATGAAAATGCAATGGATTATGCCCTAATTGCTACAGTCCATAAACATCAATATACCTATTTACCTACCTAAACAATCTCCTCTGGATGAATAATAACCAAAATGTTAGACTCTGGAAGAGGTAAACAATTTCCAGAGATCAAAGAGAATCAGCTCCCAGGATCTTAGAAGACTGCGTCATCTCGACAAGAGAAACAAATCCAAAGTACTAAAATTAAAAACCATTCTTATCAGATTAGAGCATTCGAAGATGATCTAGTGGTAACATTAGAAGATCCTCTACAAGATATAAATACATTAAAAAATATTTTACAGCAGTATGGAGAACTTTCAGGTTTTAAAATTAACAAAGAGAAAACTTACATAACAACAAAAACGTGTCAAAGATGGAAGAACAAGAGTTAAAGGGAAAAACTAACTTTACCATTACAAAGAGAGCTGAATATTTAGGAACAGTCATTTCAAAAAATAACTCTGAGCTTTTTGATAACAATTATAAAAGAATGTGGAAAGAAAAAGATAGAAATGGAGAAATGAGGGAATTTGTAATTATCATTATTAGGTAGGACAGCAGCTATAAAAATGAATATACTGCCTAAAATGAATTTTTTATTTCAAAATCTGTCTATATTAATAAATGACAGCCCCTTTAGGGAATGGAACAAAGATTTGATGAATTTCATATGGAAAAAGAAAAAACCAAGAATTAAACAAAAAATATTAATGGATACTAAAGAAAAGCAGGAATGGGCCTACCAAATTTAAAACTATATTATTATGCAAATTGTCTAGAATGGGTATTGGAATGGATTAAGGAATCAAAGATTGTTACAACTAGAAGGGGAAGACGTCTACTTTGGCTGGCATGCTTACATATGGTATGGAAAAGCCAAAGTAGACAAAGGATTTACAAACCATCTTATAAGAAGAGGCCTCCTAAGGGTATGGTTAAAATATAAAAGGAGACTTTACTTAAAAACCCCTTTATGGATCTCTGCTTATGAAGCATTTTATAAAAGAGAAAAACACAGGATAGATAAATGGATTACATACAAAGATCTTTTAAAACGCCAGAATGGAACTATGCAATTCAAATCAGTAGAAGAATTAAAGGAGAAAGGTCTTACCACACATTGGCTACTATTAAGACAACTAAAGGAAAGGATCAAGATAGACGAAAACTCAGATGGATTCGAAATGAAAGAAAACAAATTCGATAAAGTAATGAGTACAGAAGCAAATCATAAAGTGGGAAAAATTTATAAGATACTATTAGATATGGATATGGAACAAGAAATAATTAAGGATAGTATTGTAGGGGCATAATAATTAGGAAATAATTAATAGCTTAATAGCAGGCACATTGAATTAGGAAAAAGAGCAATGTGGCCAGAGAAAACAAGAAGAATGCTTGTGCTTGCAGCTGGATGCAGATAACAGGAAAATCGGCTTGTAGTTAGAATGACAGGAAACCAAGTAGAGCAATGGTAGATAGTAAAAGAGATAACTGAGTAGGCTCAACAGGTGTGAAAGAGAGGTAGACTTTGTGGGTTTGAGCGTCCGGAGTAGGCCAAACTAGGCCAAGGGGAGGGGGAGTGACCACAAGAGACGAACTTCGGTGACCGAGAGCCTCATAAAGCTTCATTTTAATGTTAAAAATCACACCCCTAGGGAGGGATCTGGTATTAAAATTTGGGACTGCCTCTAGGGGCATGCGTAGTGCTTGTATGCTGACATAATAATGTATTCATGACATAATTCCTATACGTATGTATTTGGATTAGCCAATAATTAGCATTTCTTGCTTCTGTAATGGATGCTTAGCAGAGTATAAAGCTACCTGTGTGTAGCCATTTTCTTTGGAGTAGTATATTTTTAGCGCCTGATGCACAACCGCTCCCCTCTTGTACAAGGGAAAATCATTTAATACATTCCTTACATTTTTTTGCTGCTAAAAACCCTTGTGTGATTTTGAATTAATACGGTAACAGTATGTTAAAATGGGCCAGAAATACGGGTCATCCTATTCCATTAGATATGTGGATAAGGTCATGGACGCAGACATGGGAGCTATTACAACCAGTAAGCTTAAGAGAAAATTTGTATAAAATGATTCATAGATGGCATTTAACACCAGTACGCTTAGCAAAAATGCAAAGGGGTGGAAAGGAGACTTGCTGGACATGCAAACTTAAAGGCACCTTTTACCATGCATGGTGGACCTGTGTGAAAGCTAGAAAATTTTGGAAAGGAATTCATGGAGTAATTTCTGAAATATTTAAAATTAAATTCGCATTAAACCCAGAGTTATATTTATTGAATATAATGGACTCCTTACCCAAACTAGATAGAACACAAAAAAGGATCTTACTATAGACGGTTACAGCCACAAGGTTAAGCTATGCACAATGGTGGAAACAAACTGAATCTCCAGACATAGAGGATTGGGCAGTGAAACTTTACAAGATGTTAGAATACGATAGATTTGGATTTGGATGCAAGAAAAACCCATGTCCCAACCCAGTGACAGTTGGAAAATTGTACTACCTATATTGGAAAAGTTTTGGGGAAATAAGGCTTCTCTAGGGATTGTGATTTTGAACTAAGTGATGTAAATGTCTTGGTAAAACCAGATTTATAGTATTTTTTCTGGGAACTTCTGCTACACAATCAAATACTGCAAGGAAAATATGAAAAATTTGATTAATTATATCAAATAAGTCAATAGGTAATAATGCTAGGATCAAATTGTTGGCATGATAATTCATGTTAATGTATAATATTCAATCTTATTTATAGACAAGTGATTTACAAGTGATTTACAATGTTAAAGGAATTGTGCTCTGTTATAATATGTAAGATAATTTTTGTAAGACATAGTAGACCTGTACGGGTAAAGGTGTATTCAGGGAAAATAATGGACACTCTAGTTAAAATAACAATGGAACTTAAGAGAGTAAGGAATAAATAAATAAATAATCACTCACTTCTTGAGGAGGGGTGGGGCTGGGAAATAGGGGGGGGGGAAAGAGGGATTAGATATGTATTATAGAGATTATTGGTTACATAATTTAAGATTAATACTTGTTACTAGTAATATTAGTGTTGTGATCTCAATTCTTTTGTGTGATCTTAATTTTCTTGTGTGTCTACCCCATCCCTTGGGGGGTATTCTTTTTTTATAATGTAATTAAATCCTTAATAAAAAAAAATAAAAATAAAAGAAAGTGTATTGTCCACCCACGCAAGAAGAAGAAGAAGAAGAAGAAGAAGAAGAAGAAGAAGGCTGTGTCATCTTGCACATTTTCACCCTTGCACATTGTGGCTAAAATTTGGAGGAGACACTTGGTAGGGGGAGGGCGGATGATAAAGCCGTATTTTCGAGGGTTAAAGATATTAAAGGAAACCAGTAATTAAAGCTTTTCCAACCATCACAGGAAAGAAAAGCTAATCAAGGAACAATTCATCATTAATCCTCTAGCCACCCTGAGGAGGAACTGGTAGATAAAAAGGGCACAACATCCAGGGAAGAAGCAGGTGACCCCTTCCGAATGGGATTTATTTATGAGTAAAGACTGTAGAAATCTCTTGGCGGGGATGGGGACGACATCAGCCATAGCAAGTCCTAACCATAGCTTAACCAATGTGTTGTTGTTATCTTGAACTGCACTGGAAATACAGCTCTGCTTTTAAAACAGTATTGCTGGTTCTAAGGAATACCACAAGAAGGCATTTTGGGCAACTTAGCAATGATATATTATGCCACCCAGAAGCTCCTAAGAGACTCTCTCAGTGAAATGATGAGAAATAGCTGTCAAAACTCCATTAATTTTGTCCTGCATTTCATTTCCAAGTGGAAATTCGGAGATTTATGATTTCTGCAGCTCTCCACCCTTCCACAAGCTGTAGCAAATGCTGACTTGTGTTTTCAAATGCAATCTTGAATGCCTGATTGTTTAATGTTGAGTGAGACATTATCATTTGTTCTGCCCATTGCAGATTCCTTGGAGGATTTTCCTGTACATTTCCCTTTAAAAAAAAATCCCAGACATTTCAAAGCAAGAGGCTCTTAACTGAAGATGTCTTTCACTTGCTTCAGATTTTCAGTCACTGATTCCTTCTGATGTTTGGGTAGCCTTGCAATTAATTCAGTCACTTCTGCTTTGCTAAACCTGGCAAAAGAGAGACATATAAATGCAGATAGAACTGGGACCCCTAGATACTGGTCTCTGTCGTTTGCTGGATGATTTCCTGTAGGAAGTAGAAATGGTTGAAATGTAATTGACCTCAACAAGATTGTATGAAGGAACAGGAAGACCTAAAACCATCGCAAGGTACAGACACTTTGGGTTAGGTATGTGTGAGTTTTAGGAAAGCTGCAAATACACATGGTTGTATAGAGACTGGCAAGAGCCAGTTTTATTGTTATTTGTGTGAAAGGCTACCACTCAGGCAAAATCCATAAGAAATAAATTAGGGGTGAAAATCCCTCGTTTGAAATATACCGTCTCCAGGCCTTCATCAGGTTAGACCTCGTCTCTCTATTTCGGGCAGGGGTGGGCAATTTGTGGCCCTCTACATCATTTTATTGGACATCAGCCCCCACCAGTCCCAGTACAGACAGTGGAAAACGATAAGGGAGATTTCAGTCCCACAGGAAATAAGGCATATCTTCAGATGCTGGGTGAAGTCTTGGAGTTTCCCATGCTTTTCTCAGTCTCTACATGGGGAGGGAAATCTTGGGTGTGTGGCACCAAAGGAAGAGGAGGCTTGAAGGGAAAAACTGCCTGGGGGTCACCAGTGAGCTTCCTCAAAACCCCAGCAGCTGTATGCTGTAGGTTAGGCCATGTGGGATGCAAGAAGCAGGAACTGGAAAAACTGCTGGGTATTTTCTGCACAGTCCCCACAAGTGTTTCACTGCCTTCCAAGCTGTGGGCTGCCATATTACCTCGTTAGCCAGATTGACCACATTCTAATATTTTTTGGTTTATTATCTCTGAAATGTTGGAGGGTATGCATTTCTACAATCATAGAATCATAGAGCTGGAAGAGACCACAAGACCCACTGAGTCCAATCCCCTGCCATGCAGAAATGCACCATCAAAGCATTCTCGACAGATGACCATCCTGCCTCTGTTTAAAAACCTCCAAAGAAGGAGATTCTACCACAGTCCGAGGCAGGGAATTCTACTGTCGAACTGCTTTTACCATCAGGAAGTCTTCCTAATGTTTATATGGAATCTCTTTTCCTGAAGTTTGAGGGCATTGCTCCGTGCCCTAGTTTCTGGAGCAGCAGAAAACAGGCTTGCACCATCCTTCAGATGACATCCCTTCAAATATTTAAACATAGCTATCATGTCACCTCTTTAACCTCCTCTTCTCCAGGCTAAACATACCCAGCTCCCCAAGCCACTCCTCATACAGCATGGCTTCCAGGCCTTCTACCATTTTGGTTGTCCTTCTCTAGATAGATTCCAGCTTATCAATATCCTTCCTGAACTGTGGTGCCCAGAACTGGACACAGGATTCCAGGTGGGGTCTAACCAAAGCAGAATAGAGAAGTAGCATCACTTCCCTTCAGCTGACGAGAAAAAGAAGTTGGTCCTGTCTCTTCTCTTGCCTGCTTTGTTCCTATAACATTACAAGCACTTCCTTCTTGTCTGGTGATATGGCTCTGAAATGATAATGGGATGCTGCTCACCTGGCAACTAACCGATCGACTTCCTTCCTTCCTTCCTTCCTTCCTTCCTTCCTTCCTTCAGGGTGCCCCAGGCATCTTATAGCAGATCAAAGGTGGCTTATAATAGCAGAATGTTGAAACTGCACCTTTTTAAAGCTTCCTCAAAAGTCCTCACTCACATTATCCATGAGATGAAGATGTCCATGCTGGCTGGCAGATTCCGGGAACTGGAGTCCAAAAAGAAACTTTCCCAAGTTCTAAGGCATACAGAGGTAAACTAATAGGCACTCACTTCTCCTAAGTCCTGCTTTGGGGCATTATTTTTTGTTTTTGTTTTTTTCACAATCTGTTCTGTAGAATAAGCTTTCTTTAGGTTTATCTGCTTATTTGTATCTTCAAAAAGGCTGCTTTTTACTCCACTACTGGTTGCCCACCCATCTTACAACAGCCTTACGTTGTAGAAAGTATACGCATGCCCAGCACACTTTTAGAACAGCTTTCCTCCTGATGTAAGCCCCACAGGGTGCTAACTGACTGACAGGACGCATTAAGATAAGCTAACAGGAGAAGATGAGCAGACCTTGTCTTCTGCTACTGTTACTACTGTTGTTACTACTAGAGTCACTGTTTTTAAATGGAACATAAAATGAAATCTGCTTTATCTCCACCTGAAACTAAACTTGGCAAAGAATTACTCCCAGGGTATTGTTTATGGTAAAGGATTTCAGCTGGGATCGTAGGTCTCCAGGGTTATGAACTACAATAATTTGAACCTTAGGTACAGCTGGAGAAGTTTAAGCCACTTTTTTAAAGTGTTGAAAATCTCATTGTAATGTTGGGAATCTCTGTTTCCGAAGATATGTAGCAAATTATACAAGATGAATATTGTGCTCTGATGAAAATAAATTAGGTGAGGGTGGAAGACACAAGACCTTTCTGCACTACACTATTACAATGCTATTATTCCACTTCAAATGTCCTATGGAATCCTGGGGTTTGCAGTTTAGGGAGGGGCATGTAGAATTCTCAGCCCGAGAGCTCTTTGGCCTCAGCAAATTACAAACACCAGAATTTCACAGGATGTTGAAAGTAGAATCCTGTGGAATTCTGGGGTTTGTGGTTTCCTGAGGCCAAAGAGCTCTCTGGTTGAAAATTCTAAAGCCATCCCCCCCACAAACTGCAAACCCCAGGATTCCTTAGGAATTTGAAAGTGGAATAATAGCATTATAACAGTGTAGGATGGAAACGCCCAAAGTCTCTGATTGCTTCATCTGGGCAGTTCGACTTCCACTGTGTTCAAAAATGCAAAGAGCCTGAAACAGTGAAGGGATTAGTACAAATCCATCAGGATTAGGGTTTTCTGTGTAATCCTGTCTGGATTTTCCAAGCATCATGATCCCAAACATGTCACTGGTCAGTGTGACCCCAGTCAATAAGTCCCATTTATGAAAATTGTGTATCTTGTAGGAGGAATAGTAGGGTATGGTAACAATAATTTGGAAAGCCAGTGGCATTTTTCCTCCTCTATGCCTGGTTTTTAGCACTAAACCAGTAATGGCTGAAAGGGGGGCCTAGAACAGTTAATTTTGGGGAGTGTTGCTCTGAGAATTCCCAAGCCCCCATGGCCATAATGTTCTTGAAACTCTGGCTGAAATTGACATTTGTTCAAGCACACAGGAACTAGTTGGTGAGGGGTGTTCCTAAAAACGGAGTTAGGCAGGATGGCAAGCAGTGTGGGTTGGCAAGAAGAACTGGCTGCACAGACTAGGGCAAGGTGGTCCATAAGCCTTGGGGAAAACACTCCGGGATGAGATAGGCAGCCTGGCCTCATTAAGATGCTTTGGACTACTGTTCCCATAATTTTGTATCACTGACCATGTTGTCTAAGGCTTATGGGAATTGTGGTCCAAAATTTCTGGAAGGCATGAGGTTGCCTATTCCTTCCCCAGGAGTTGTCCTGGGGTGCGTATATGTTTGTTGAAAGTGAGATAAATGGTTTTCTCTGCTTTCCTGACATTTTACAAAACTCTGTTTCCCTTCATTCCAGCTGTAATGAAAGCATAACTTTGCTATGAAGTAAAGATGAAAAACCACCCAAGATCTCACCAACATTTGTTTATGGAGCAGCAGGCCACGGCCTTGCTGGCAGCAACTCTCTGGGATCCATTTATCACCTCCACCAATATCCCACATCAATCATGGCTCCCTTTCCACCCTCCTTCCCCTTCTCTGCCTTGTCCTCCGGCCTCTTTCCCTCCACCTGCTGTGCGGCTGGAGTTTGGAATCCTCTGGCTTTCCATTAATAGTCCAGCTTTTCAAATAAACAACAGTTGAGAACCATCTCTGCAGGGTAGCCTATAAATCACAGCTGCCAGTTTTGATTTGGGAAAGGGGAAGGGATGAGGCAAGTGAAAAGGGTTTGGAGGGAAAAGCTGACGGAGAAAGGAGGAGGAGGAGGAGGAGGGGGCAGATTTATATGAGAAGCAAAGAGTGAACTTGAAACAAGGATGAGCAGGTTCTAGCGGAGCAAGCGGCTAGCACCACATGGGTAGATTATTAGTTCATTCCTGAGGTTATTAGCAAAGATTATTGAACACAGAGCCCTGGAGGACTTGAAAATACAGTATTATGCCCCTGTTCCCGGAACTGAGACAGGAAAGTTACAAAGCGATTTCCTGTTTTTACTTCCTGGGTCTTTTCTCCCCAGCCTGTTTTCAGCCAATTTTTGAAAAAGTTAGAACAACCATCCTCCACTGTTCTTTGGACATAGTTCCCTTAGGAGCTCTTCTCAGGTTCCAGCCCCTGCTCCCAGCGAACAAAGATACCACATGAACAAATAGAAAATCTGTTATTACTGAACACCAAGAAAATTTGGACATTCCGACATACTGGGCAAAAACTTAAGATTGTATGAAATTCAACATGTATCGAGCCTAATGAAATTCTTGAGCTTGCTGCTTTTCTGGAAGTTTCATGATATCGGGCTCCTAATTAGACAAGGATAGTCAGAGGTTGCAATATCAATTTTGTTCTTGGATTTTATCAAGTCAACTGTCCAGTGGTGTGTTGGAAAGATACTGTAAATAGAAGGAAAACTATTGTCTCCAATTAAGTTTGCTGCTTGGGTATTTTATCGGTTCAGTTGCCAGGGCCCCAAAAACCTTGGGGTCCCCTTCTTACAATTTTCATTTTCTGATCCCCTTCAAATATGGTCCATGTGCTCCATATGCTCTCTGTTGAGAATGGCTGAGTTCAAAGATGGGGTGGAGGAGGTCGGGGTATTTTAATGTATAACTGGTTTGAGGCTTTTGTGGGCGATTTTTCACCTTCAAAATATTTAAATAGGGGGTCAGGAGACTCATGCAGCCCATGGACCATTTTTCCCCATCCTGCTATAGAGTACACTGAAGGCAGAAAATTAGTGCGTTTTGCTCATAGTTGTCTAGATTGAAGGCAAGACTAAATCCATAACTTGTGGGAATTTTTTCCCAGGTCCCACACTGCTGTTGAGTTTTATTGAAGCCTCACCATCAGTTCTAAAGGAGTCCCCCTCCCACATCTTACACCCCTGCTGCGAAAACTAGGGCAACAAGAAGGTTCATGGGTTGCAATGGCATGATAGGCTGAAATACATGCATGCTCATCCTTGTAGTTTCCTTCATTATTATGGTACAAGAGACTAACGTGGCTACTTCTTTGAAAGCTGGCCAGCCAGTGATACAGTTTGGCCTTGAGGGATACATGCAAGTTGCCTAAGAGTGGGGCAACTGCCTCAGGTGGCACATGCTGTGGATCCTTTGGCTGCTCTTCCTTTTGGCCATTCAATTCTATTTGGGGGGAAACATCTATATGCACCATTCCCTCAGGTATGGTGGAAAGTACTGTTCTAATCTCCTGTGTTCCACTGGCAGGCCAGTCAGCCTCTTAGCAGGAAAGGGTTTGCCCTTCAGCTCAGGCAACAAAAAATGTCTTCGTGTAGCCTGGGATGCATGCGTGCTCTCTTGTGTTTGCTTCTCAATGTGCACTCAGTCTGTGCTTCTAGTATCCTCTGGCCAGGCCTGCATGGGCCAGGTCAGTCGTGAAGGGGTGAGAGTAATGATACGGGGCTGTCTAGCCATGTTCCCTTTCAGAAAAGCTGAATTCTGTTGTCTTTACCAGCAGATGCACATCTTTCCAGAAATTCTTAGGATGCCAAAGTTGAGGTCAGAGTCCTTTAAAAGATTAATCGACTTAACCAGATGTGCTTTGGAAGGAGGTAGTGGCCAGTCATCAATGAAACCCTGTGCTGCTATCCAGTCGCTGAAGAAAGCAGCTGTAGTTTTGGCGAAAGGTCTGTGTTGTCAACAGACTTTTTAACTGAGGGTGGTATTAACTAGCCGTAGATGGTTTTGCTCAACAGTAACACCACCAATGGAGAAATACTCTATCTTTCTCCATATCTATGTGTTTGTTTTTTAAATCTGTACCCCCCCCCCCCCAAATTGCAGCATGCTGCTTCATGATCAGACTAGGCCAGGTGACCAGTTCTGTACTGGGTTTTCATTCTTCCCCTCTTTTGCTAGAGAGAAGGCACAATTCTGTTGGAAAAATTCCAGCATTCTCTCTCCTCCCCATCTTGTTCTTAGAGCAAGTGGGCATAGCTAGCATAGGGCTTCCTTTCTCTTTTACATGCCAAAGCCCCACCATTTGCCTTTGTGTCATTTAATTGCATGATCATAAATACCTTTGGTGTTCAGGTGATCAGATCATGTGACCCAGGACAGTTGCTTGGCTCATCAGTCTTATAAAAGAAAAAGAACCCTTCTCAGATTTCTCTCTCTCTTTTCTCCTCCATTTTTGCTTCCTTTTCCTCCTCTCCAACCATGCTTCACATCTCCATCAGAAGATGGTGAGGTGAGAACAAAGCTACTACTATTCATTAACTAGTTAGGATATAGGTTCCCCAATGCATATGTAAATATAGAAGCCATTAGTAAACTTTGATAAGTTTGTAACCTGAAACTGTCTGCATTATTTTGTTTCCTTAGTCAGTTTCAGATAAGAAAAGCCACACATAGAAATTTGGGCATGCTTTTTCTGCTACTCTGCTAAAAGGAGGCTGAATCCTAACAGGTTTAGCTTCTATAGAATTTCCCAGTAGGGCTAACACCCTGGGAAACTCTAATTCCCAACAAATTCCATACAACCTGTGTAAAACAGTAACTATGTATCTTGACAAGCAAGACCCCCCATCCCTCATTTTTGCACCCAGTACTTTTGTGGGTAGAAGTGGGTTGAGCTTTGTAAATGCCTTTTGTCCAGCAACAGCTATGTGTGAAGTAAAACAAAGATCTCTTGATTCAAAGGAGGAGAAACCCCACACAGCCCTCAAAATATCTGGTATTCTACTTCTAGATCTGAAAAAAAAAAGTTATTTCTTAATTATAGTGTTAAACAGTGCAGGGAAAGCTGTAGCCTATTTAAAGGATAAATACCTGCTCCTGGAAGCTTCTCTGAGAGGAAATTCATAATGTGTGTGTGGGGGGGGGAGACGGAAAAAAGGCAGTCCAAAGAGTCTGAGAAGCTCAACAGCTGCCAAGACAGCCATGGCATGGGGGCTGCGTTTTGCCCATCCCTGGTTGAGGATGTTATTAAATCTTTGAAAACAATGCTGCCTGCACGTGGGCTACTTCTCCAGCCATCCTGAGGGCAAGACCAAGACATAGCCAAGGCAGCATAGCCAATATCTATCTGTTTATCTGCCTGTCTTTTATGGCTCACCTTTCTTCTGACACAGGCCCCAAGGTGGCTAAGTAGGCTAAAACAAGACAGAGCAAAAACAGAAACAACCCTGATTAGAGAAGCAGACAGAACACCGTTAAACACGCTATCATAAACGCCATTAATTTTATAAAGTACAAGATCATTTAAAGACATGACAACAAAGATAGAGAAGGCCCCATAAAAAATAGCATCCTTTCCTGTAAGTCAAGGCACATAATGCACGTACTGGCCAAATTATCTTAGCACTGGAGGTAGAAAATACAGCTGGCCCTCCGCATTTGCAGGTTTCACTTTCAAGGATTTGATTATTTGTGAGTTTCTTCAACCCCCTACCCCCTGCTTCTTTTGCGGTGGAACCTTCCCTCTCGGCAGCACCGATCAGGCTGCACAGCCCTTTACAAATCCATCCCTGGTCCTCTTCCTTCACCAGTTGATGCCTTGCCAGCAAAGATTGGCTCACAGCCCAGTTCACTGCCCCCCTCATCCAAGGAAGGAGATGGGCAAGAGAGAGGAAATATAGGGCCACTATGCCGACCCACCCCCTTTCCCTCTCCTTTCCCTGACCTGGTTTGAGCCGTGAGTGCCCACCATGCTTCAGCCTCCTTCTCACAGGCACACATTTTGATATTTGCAATTTTTCCATTCTTCCAAGGGTCCTGCACCCCTGGCCCTAGCAAATGTGAAGAGCCCATTATATAACACAACTTTCTCTTCCAACCCTAATGGTAAAAATTTAACAGCATTAATTTAAATGGGTAAGAACGGGTGTGTTTTCAGAATGCCCCAAATCAGCTTCCTGAGACAGCTGCCTCACCTTGACAAACGGTATGTCTGGCCCTGACGAGAAGCTCTCAGTCACTTTTGACAGGAAATCCAAACAATATAGAAATATAGTAACGACCGGCTGAAGAACAACAAAGTAGATTTTTTCTCTGGACTCAGAAAGGTTTTTAGAACAAGGGCAGAAGCAAGGGAATGAGACAAGGAGTGACAGTTTGGGGAAAACAAAAATGAAGGGAACATCCTGACATTGTCAGAAAACATGAAAGGCAGGTTCATGGTGGCAGCTCAGGGCTTTTGGCTCCTTCTGTCTGTTTTTTAATGTTTATGATAGAGAGGGAGGGAAGGAAGGAAAGAGACAGAAAGAGAAAGTGAGAGAATTGATATTGGGAGGAATTATTATTTTAGGGAGCGGCTAATTTTTCAGGCGGGCATCCTGTTGGTTAGTCCCAATTAGAGTGGACCTGTTTAATCCATTATTGGATGGTGGGCCAACCACACAAGGTAAAACACTTCAATGAACAATAAGTATGGATGAGTCAAACAAATGAGGTGGATTAAATGCTTGAGGAAAAGAAAGGTCTCCCATCAGCATCTGAGGGTCACTGAAGAGGAGATAAGGCAAACCTTCCTTAGTCCCGTACTTCCACAGAAAAGGACCCGTTGTGGAAGGGTTAGATGATTTAGCAGCGAGGAATCTCAAAAGTAAATCCAGCATGGTGTAGTGGTTTGAATTTTGAGCTAGGACTCCTGGATTGCATGGTTCAAATCATTCCTCAGCCATGGCAACCCATTGCAACACTCTGTCAGCCTAAGAGAAAGGCAATGGTAAACCCACACAGAACAAACCTTGCCAAGAAAACTCTGATAGGCTTAGCTGAGTGCCACCATAAGCTGGGAATTAAGTAAGCCACACAACAACAGCAGCAGCAGCAACAACAGCAACAACTTCAAAAGAACCATTTACAGGAAACTGCCAAAATCACCAAGATAAACCTAATCCAATCCCACCTAGCTAATGGTTAACCAAGACAGCAATCCTCTTCCAGTCCCAACAAACTCAAATAGTGGTCTGAACATTGGACTACAACTCTGGAGACCAGGGTTTGAATCCCTGCTCAGCCATGGAAACCCACTGCGTGGCCTCAGATAAGTCAGATCTTTTCAGCCTCAGAGGAAGGCAATGGCAAATCTCCATTGAACAATTCTTTCCAAGAAAACCCCAGGGTAGGGTCTCCATAAGTAGGAAATTACTTGAAGGCACGCAGTGACAACGATATGGGAAAACACAGACATTGGATATCCTTAAATAATTCATATACTTTATACATGAGGCTGTTTCCTGAAAAGGATAGCAGGGCTGATATATTAGAATGAGGATGGGCTTTCTGCAGCCCACAAAAAGTGATGCCAAGTTGAGACATAAAGAGACAGTGTGTTCAGTTTGCTTGGTACAGCCAAGTATGTATGTGCTTCAAATTTTTAAGTGTATGAAAATCTTTGGGTATACATGCAAGACATACAAATATTTACTTTCCTAGCGGTATTACACATTGAACAGCTGACATGTGTCTGATAATGATGTTGTACATATTATTTTATTCATTTAGAACAGATATTAATGTAGCCTGAGTCACAGCATGTACGAAAAGCCTACAGAGCAATGAAGTCTTTATCCATCCAGCCAAGATAAAACACAAGCAGTGAAACCATTGAATAATTTTGAGATTTTAATTATTCAGATGGATACATATTCTAATGCCTTGGCTTGTAAAATATATAATGTCTTATTACAATAGACTAGAGGGAATTATGAATGCCTGGGCGAAAATCTTACCTTAATCTTTGCATTGTTATAGATCAAAAAAATTGGAGCTCTGTATGGAAGAATGATCCCATGAAGTTGGTATATGTTAAACTAGGAAATTATTTCACAAGTGGTATTTAACCGCAGTATGGTTTGTTATATAGACAATTCCATGAGCCCTTATTGTGAGAGAAGATGTGGAATATTGGAAAATTATGTGCAGATGTGGTGGCACCGATACAGTTTGGCAGTTCTGGATCAAAGTTTTTTAAGAGTGGGATATATTACCAAATACAGCATGCACATTATCCAAAAACATGTTTGTTGTCATTTTATTTGAAGATAATAGTGGGCTCCAAAATAAAACACTACTTTAGTTTCTTCTTCTTCTTCTTTTTTGCTTGCTTCTTGCAGTGCTCAACATTGCATTGGCTAGGAAAAAGGGTAAACATATTTCAAATGAACAACGAAGAAGCAGGCTCAGAAGTCTTGTATTAATGGGTAAAAATTAAAACTAAAGTGACAAGAAATGCTCAGAGCCACAACATCTGTGAAACATCATGGCATCTGTTTATTGCATTTGGTAAATGATAGTTGACATGTATATATTGCTTCAACTTAATATGGATTCCTATGGAATAATATAAGCTAACTGTAGCAATATCTTTTATAGGAAGCCCCTTCCTGTTGACTCCCTGTTATCTGATGATTTGCTCTTTTGATGCTTCCAAATTTAGGGCAAATTCCATTCATTCGACAGAGGTTCCACTTTTTCATCAGTTCTTCTTGCCTACGGAGGCTCACCTGGAACTGCTCGCATGTGTGCACTGCTTACAAAGCAAGCTGAGAAAAGAAAAAGGTGCTAAGCTGGCTGAGAGACTTTACAAGCAGTGTATGCGTGCAAGTGGTTCCAAGTGAGCCTCTGTAAGTCCTTCAGGCTCTGTACAGTACAGTACATGGGTTCTGCTTTTCAACTAATTCTATTTTCTGACAGTGCTCTGGTCCCTTACCTGTCAGATAAGTGGGAAAATCTGTATACGAGGGACTAACATTGTTGATAATCATGGTTAACTTTTATTTGTAATTGTTGCTGTCAATTACTGTGAGTTTTGTTAACTGTTTTTCTGATTTGCATGGTTTTTTTATTTCTTCTTTTGGAATGGACTGATGTATTTAAGACTTAAAAACAAAAATTGATTTAAAAAATGCAATGCTGGCTAGGGAATGAAATGGTAACCATAGTCCCACCTATCTTGTGGGAAGTCTGCACTAGCTGCTGGGTGGATTTTCAGGATGTTAACAAGAACCTCTGAGCCCCACACGCAAGAGCTTTGGAGGATTTGTAATGCCTGTCATTCAGAGATTACCCGGCCCTGTTTTAAAGAATTAGGTACCAACTAGACAGGGAAAGGATTGTAAGTGAATCCTCATGAGTGGGTTGTTAGCAGCACTCAGCTTATGTTTATATGGCCCTAAGTGCTTGCCCTTGCTGACCCTTTTATCCTCACTAAGCCCAGTTTCCAGCACACATTCTGTGTATTTACAATATCTCTCCACCTCCTTCTCCCTCTCCCTCTTGCAGGGTACTCATACCATACTGCTATCTTTTCAATCTTGGCTGTTGCTCAGCTGCTTATGATTATTTTGAAACTGCGAGATGTTGGACTGAAATTTTTCTCGATTTTTTCTTGCTCATGCTCCGACTGCATGTAAACATGTGAAATGGTAGGAAAAGCTACTTCACTGCAGAACTATGAGGAATTGGGGGTCTCATCCTTTCCGCATTCACCAGTCTCCCTGTTATAAATTGCCTTTGCTCCAAACAACTCTCCACAACATAGAAAGCTTCAAAATGGAGTATCTCTTCCCCCACATTTGCCATGACCAAAGATCTGTGCATTGTGATGAAAGGCAGAAGAAGTCCAGTTGGGAGAGTGCATGCTAACTATCTTTGTTTAGTTTTCTCTTGTGAACTGCCTTAAATACCTAAATATTGTTTAATACTATAGGTATACCTCAGTTAACAAAAGTCAGTGTGTTCCTGGGCATTACTTTAACAGAAAATTTGGTGCCAGAAGCATAAATAACATGGAAAAAATAGTGTAAGAAGAGAAGTTCAACATGTTTCAGTAAACCTTTTATCGAAAACTAACAATACACACATGTGAAATAAAGCAATTGGGTCAGGTAAGCCTTGCAGAAGTAAACAAAAACATTTTGAACTTTCTGGAGTCTACTTGAAAGCTTCTTCCAAAGGCATCCAGGGATGAGTTTTTCTTTCACCAGCCTCCACTTTTCTTCTGCTTTCCATGTAGATTTTTCATGATTTCTAACATGTTGATGAGGCAAGCTTATCCGCTTTCCCTGTTTCTATCAGTTTTACAATTGACTCATGCTCAGTAAGGCATTCTAGAGGCAGGTGATGTTTACCTTGCCTGTTGCAGGCAGGTACACGTTGCTGCATTAGGATTAACTAGAACATAATCTCACTCTTTTCCAACATAGCTTTGTTGTATTGTTTACTGTAGACAACACTGCTGCAATCTAATGCAGAAGGTCTATATTTCTCCAGCCCTCCTTCACCATCTTCCCAATGCTGATGCTACTAAAAAAAAAAAAAATCACATGGACAGATGATTAGGGGGAAAAGGGGAATGGGCTGTGTAAAATGACTTTGTAAAATGGTGCTTCTTTGTCTACACTTTATTAAGTGCCTGTATATTGTAAACTACCTTAAATATCTTGGCATAAAGGCAGTATCTAGATGTGGCAAGTCAAATGAATGAATGTCTGTTTGCTGCTGAAAAGAGGGAATTTAGAGAAAGGAAAAGTTAAAGTACCACCCTTCATCATTCTTTCCCACTCTGAATTGCCACTTCCCAAAACAGCTTTTAAAGCAGAAATGATCAGGCTACAGTTACCCCAGGGTTTGTAGATCAGTAGTAGTTTGCCATACAGATCTTAATGAAGAGTATAATTAAATCAGGGGAGATGCCCATAGCATAGTCAGAAGCAGAGCCTGGAAAAGTTACTTCTTTGGATTACAGCTCCCAGAATCCCCTGGCATTAAGTGGGGCATTCTATAAAGTAATATTTGCAAAATCTGGTCAGAAGGACAGTATGGTTCTCCTCCTTTTTAATATGTAGATGGAACAACCATGCATAATCTTGCATTGAAAGAACTGATGCAAGGCACTTGATACATACTTAATCTGTATAGGATTATCTATATGATATACAGCTCTTGAGAACAGGAGAAGACATTCAGACTCCTATTACTACTGGGGCTTTCTCATCTCTTGATATCTAACCTTGAAATGCTGAGATATTCATTCACTGACTGCTGAGCCTCAATGCCAAGTTGTGTCAGTGGCTGGCCAGGCCTTCTACCAACTCTGTGTGGTAAGAAGGCCAAATCTTTTTCTACCAGCTTTAGATTGATCAAATACAGGAGTGTAGCTATGGGGGTTGTAATAAAATCAGGGCATTGCCCCGCCATAAAAATGCTGTCCCGTCCCCATGACATTTTCCTTCTGTCTCCAAATTTCTAGCATTGCAGTAACTTAAAAGTTCACGTGAGTATTGAGATATAGAGTTTAGGCATTCAAAGAAAGAGGGTAGGCAAAGTTATCAAGGGAATGTGAACACAGCAAATATTAAGAGTTCCAGCTGCGAACAATTTTCAGTGTCTCACTTTCTGCCATGCCAGAAATTTTGGGATTAAAGGAAAGTTTTATTGGGAACAGAATTCCTGTTTGGGGTGCAACACCTTCATTTTGTCCCCACTACACTGTATCTATATCCCTGAGTACATATAATTGTTGTCTTTGTAATTTCAAAGTTAGACTAAAGTAGTTCTCTTCGTGGGGATGCCCTTGATGATACTGTGGTCAACCTTTAGGGGCGCGCAGCTAAATGGAAAGGCAGGCACATTACTGTAGTGCCCCAGTACCTGGCATTGTTGTCTTATGGCTCATAATATCATTGGTGGAAAATGGCTCCCAATGTTTCTTTAGCAGATCTGGGAACACAGTGTTTGCCTTCTCTCAAAACTACCCCCTGGTCCAAATGTCACATCGGCCTTGACCCTGAGACTTGCAAATGGCCTCGCTGTCCATCACTGGATGATCACTGTCCGTCTACAAGGTGCCCGTGACCCCATGTTAAATCTGACTCATCCTTCAGGCTTGGTAAGTAGATTCATTGCCTTAATTTTGTTGATAGAGAATTGAAGGGCAAAGCCGTGGGTTCTTCAAACCCCTGCACCCAGCCGGGAGCACATTTCTTATTCAAATCCATGAGAGCATTTCTTGGAACAAACAGCATGAATGAGCAGAGTCCTTATCCCAAATGGCTATGCTGAGTGATGGTTGTTAGGCATTATCTCTGGAGTTGGAGGGGAGAGAAGAGGAGGAGGAGGAGGAGGGGGAGGGAGGAGGATGCCACTTGTGAGTTATTCCCCTTTCTCCTTCACAAATAAACACAGATGCCAGAAAAGATCAGCCATCTCACACAAAGCACATCTTTCCCTCCCTCCCACTCGTCTTCGCCAAGCGAGACTGTTTTAGATGACAGCTGTGGGGGGAAAAAAAAGGGGAAAAATGCTTAAAAATGTGGAAGGACAGAAGCAGCTGAAGAGGTTTAGAACCCCTTCAGCTGATGCACTGTGCTTTCTATTGCTGGATTTGCTTTTGTTTAAAAGACAAGGAAGGGAAGGCAGACAGCTGTTGCCAGGGGTGCTTGAAGTGGTCTTGTGTGCTGCCATAAAATTCAGAACAAGCTGAGTATCATTTTCTAACCTTATAGCTCATGGTTTCTGTTGAAATAACTGTTTATAGCTTTTTTTTTTGCTTGTTCCTGATGATGCCAAGTATCCCAGCATTTAGGGCCTATAGTATCTCATCCTCCAATGATGCCTAGTTTAATAGGTGTAGTACCTGCTGGTTGTTGTTTTCACACTATACCATGCTGAAGAGATTCATTCATTTGACTTCTCAGTTTTCATTAATTTGTTGACATAACATGCCTAATAAGTGGATCAGTTTTCAAACGTCAAAAGGGATGTCTGTAAGATCTGTAAAGCAAACCAGGGACATTTCTCAACGTGTTCAATTGATTGACGTTTTTGTTGATAAAAAGTATTTTGGCCTGTAAAATTTTGTCCAGTAATTAGCTCCAGAAATTTCTAAGTTAGATTCTACACAACCCCTGAAGAAGCATATACAGGACAAAATGTATTGGACTTTTTTCCCTGTAAAAACACTCATCAGTTGAGCACCTTGAGACATAGGGCCTTTCTGCACTGCATAGTTATTGCACTATGATTCCACTTTAACTGCCATGGCTGCCTCCTATGGAATCCTGGGGTCTGTAGTCTCAGGAGGCACTGGAGCTCTCTGGCTGAGACTGCTAAATATCCCTCCCTAAACTACAAAACCTATGATTCCATAGAACAGAACCATGGCAGTTAAAGTGGAATCATAGTGCAATAGCTATGCAGTGTGGAAAGGCCCATAGCCTCTGGCTTCTTCTGCACATTTTATTTGGCACCCCACAGTTTTTGCTTCCATTGATGAAGAAGATACATGGGAAAGCCTTTGACTTTTCCAGTTCTCTGCTTTTATATATTTTCACTACTCTTTCCTTCCCTAAATATTTACTATTCCTTCAAATATCTATTTCTTTAAGTTTTCTGGAGACTAGGATTCAAATCCCTGCTCACTGGGTGACCTTGGGCAAGTAACATTCTCTCAGCCTCAGAGGAAAGCAAAGGCAAAACCCCTCTGAACAAATCTTGCCACCCCCACCTCCAGTGATAGGTTCACCTTAGGGTTACCATAAGTCAGAGGTGACTTGAAGGCACATAACAACAAAGTGCCACTGAAGGAGGAGGTTCTTTTAGTCATCATGTCTCTCCCCTTTGAAAACAGACTTATGGTGACCCTAAGGCAAACCTATTATGGGGATTTTCCTGGCACGCTTTGTTGCCTTGGCCTTTCTCTGAGGCTGAGACATTGTGGCTTGCTTGAAGTCACCCTGTGGGTTTCCATGACTGAGTGGGGATTCAAACCCTGGTCCCCTGAGTCATAGTTGAGGCATACACACATGCCTGCTGCCGTGCCCCTTTCATCAGGGATGCATAGTGGGGCAGGGTACAGGTGCTGAAACTGTTCCCTTGTTGAAACTGCTCCCTTGGCATCTGCGCACCCCTGCTGCAGTGTCTCTGTTGTTATCACTGCTGTTGGGTGTCTGGCAGTAAGGCTTTGAGGGCCCCCTGTGAGTGCTCCACAAACCCCCAGGGGTCTCCATCCCCCAGGTTAAGAACCATTATTATAAGTAAATCTGTATCTCTGTAAATCCAGGTCATAAATACAACACAAACTTTAAGCAGTTTCAGTCTGATCTCTCCTCAGGAAATCCTGGGCAATGTAGCTCTTTGAGGGGGCTCAGCGTAACTCATAAAGAATTTTCAGTTCCCTCATCAAATTCTGCTTCCCGTGAGTCTTTGGGGCAACACATATAGTCAATAACCTCTTGATATTTTTTTCAGAGCTTGGCCTGTAGAATCTTAATGAAGAATAAAATGCTAATAAAATCATGCTGGCCATGTAAATCTTGGACTTGTAGCCCTCAAAAAATAACTTTTCCAAGCTTTATTTTACATATTTTAGTTGTTTTTCCTTACAATATTTTTTACTTCTAATATGCTTTCTTTTTTGAAAAAATGATGTCCTGGAAAGTCCTCTTGTGTGTGTACCATAACATAACCTTGCAAAACAAATAAGTCTTGAGTTCTCTGAAGAATCCACATCATATTTTTTATAGATTGCATGACTGTATTAGACAAGATTTTGGATAGTTATGTAGTCTTCAAGTCCAAATGGCTGTTTCATAAAGTTGCTAATTCTTTACTGATGAGTTCTGACGTATTCATTCATTCAGCCTTCTCTTACAAAATGCCTCGGGGACCTCTGGCAAATACTTACTCTGCCTTTATCCACATGGCTAGCTACCCACTGGCAATTCTCTGGGGCCTTATTCAGGAAATTCCTATTAGGCAGCAAGTCAACACCAGAAGAATGTGTTCCTGTACAGATTCCACCAGCGTGGACGGTGGGGAGGGGGGGAGGAAACAAGGCATTGCCACTCCAAGTGGCTTCACACTACTGTCTGTGAATTTGTAACCTGCATGGAAATGGCACCTTAACATCCATGGTGTGTGGTTTTTGATGACTTAACTTGTTCCTTTAAATATATGGTTGCTTTCAGCAGTGGTTTAGGAAGTCTGTGTGTGTAGCCTCAGTAGCCTAGGTTTAGATAGAAGTCTATGGACATGCTCCAACAAAGGGACTGCATTGGGTGAGGTTATACTAGTGCACATATTAGCATACTGTACTGTTTCACAAGCAACATCACATCACAATGTCTGTGCACAGTGGTCAATAGACTCCCAGCCAACATGTGCTAGGTGGCACACTTATGCCAGCACCTTGAAAAGCCTAACTACTTGCACAGCAGTTACACTGAAGTCTACTTGCACTGTCATAAGCACAATACAATGTTTGTGCAACATCCTGGAAAGTGCAAGTGCCAACATAAGGGTATATATGCCAATGTAGGTCACCAGCAGGATTCGAGCCCGGATCCCCCTCTTTACCTGTACAACATGTGGGAAGATTTTCAGCCCAAGGACCAAACTAACTCCAGGGAAGCATGTTAGGGAGTTTATTTCCAGTTCAATATGGGCTGAATGCTGAATGCTGAATGCTGAATGCTGAATGCTTCACCAGTTGGGAGGCAGCTTTGTCACTGGGAAACAAAATGCAAGCTGACAGAACTGCTGCCTTAACAAGTACTTTTCAAGGGGTTGCTTCAGCCAGAAGCCACTTTCTTGCCCCTCTCTCCTTCAAATGGGCAAAGCCTCACTGGAAGCCTTTGTGAGCCCAACAGGCAGGCCTGGTGGCTAGAGGTTCCTCATCTCTGACACAGAATCTAGAACTACATATCTAGAACTAGATATAATATAGTCCGTATCCACGAATTCTGTATCCATGGATTCTACCAACCACAGCTTGAAAATATTTTTTTAAAAATTCCAAAAAGCAAGCTTTGATTTTGGCCATTTCATATAAGGGATGCCACTATACTACACCATTGTATATAATTGGACTTCAGCATCCAAGAATTTGGTGTCCACAGGGGATCCTGGGACCAAACCGTAGTGGATACTGATGGGCCACTGTACTGTATTTAGGGCCTTTCCACACTACACTGTCATGATGCTATTATTCCACTTTCAGCATCCTGTGGAATCCTGGGACTTGCAGTTTAGGGAGGGGCCTTTAGAATTCTCAGCCAGAGAGATCTTTGGCCTCAGGAAACTACAAACCCCAGAATTTCACAGCATGTTGACAGTGGAATCATAGCATCATGACAGTGTAGTGTGGAAAGGCCCTAAAAATAGTACAGTGGCCCATCAGTATCCACTAGGGTTTGGTTCCAGGATCCCCTGTGGACACCAGTTCTTGGATGCTGAAGTCCAGTTATATACAATGGTGTGGTAAAGTGGCATCCCTTATATGAAATGGCTAAAATCAAAGCTTGCTTTTTGGAATTTTGGAATCATACAACAGTGTAGTGAGGAAAGGCCCTTAGACTTGAGAAGCTCTCCTCCTTTTTCTCCTCCAAACAGCTGGTCCAAGATGCTTTGCTGCCTGAGGCAAAGGACAAGATAGCATCCATCCACCCAGTTCCATATACAGAAGTGAGCAGGGTTGGCAATTGAATTTCAACACTCAATTTCTGTTTCAGCCCTGATGATGGGACAGTGACCTCCACTGCATCCAAGGATGACAGGCTAGTTTAGGGAATGCAGGACTTTCCATGTGGTACCCACACAGCTATGTTCTTCAACAGAGGGGAATGGCCAGGAGGCTACCACTGCTGCCTCCCAGTATCTGCTACCTGGGATGGATGCCTTATTCTGCCTAGGGGTACGCCAGCCCTGTACACATACAACATAATCTATGAAGCAAGGGCTCCACACACAGAGGAGCTGAGCAAGCCTGGTTGGTGCAAACCAGTCACAGCTCAGGCAATGCTGTGAAGGGAGGGCTAAGGGGGAGAAAGGACACAAAATAGAGGGTTGTCTTTGACAGAAGGCAGATGGGGAAAAGATGGCCTAGAGATAGAGAAAGGATTGCAGAAAGATAGGAAGAAGACGGCATACAGATAGGGAAAAGCTGTAATAGAGATAGAATAGTCAGTTATGGGGAAGAAGTGAATAGGGTTTGGGGGAAGCTGTGAATGATTAAATAGTTCAGGGGTTAACGTGTAATCTGCTCATGCTTATCAGACTGAACAGCACATCCACTGATCCATATAGGGATCACCTTGAGGTCCAAGTACCTGATTGAGGGAGCGATCTCGAGGGGAAAGTGGGCAAGATGTGTGACAGGAGCCCAAGGCTTTGGAACTGTGAGGCCAGCCTGGAAAGGGGATCTGTCACACATACTTATTCAGAGGCATCCAACTTTCTGTGTCCCCCCCCCAACTTGTTCTCACTTTTTGCATCCGACCCCCTGCCTTTCTTTGCATCCCGTGTGAGAAGAACTTTGAGCAAGCGGGGGGAAAGGAAAGAGGAGAAAGGAAGTCACAAACATTCGCTCTCTTCACAAAAGCAGTTTCTTTCCTTGTTTTTCTTTGACGTGGCTGCCAAAAAAAACTTATTTCAGAACAAATTATTGAACTGGCTGCATGCACATTGCTGTTAGTTAGCTTGTTTGTTTTGTGTGTTTGAAATCTTTCCCAGCACCAGACATAAGAGGATTTCTGCACTGCTGAGATAAAGGAGCTTGGGCAGTGGATGGAAATGATTGTGTCCAAGCAGGAATGGATCTATCTGACAAGCAAAAATGGTACCACTTCTTGTGCAAAGGGATCTTGTAGCACCTTTGAGACTGAGAGAAAGAAGTTGGTAGCATAAGCTTTCCTAGACTTCATCAGCTGCTTAAGCCTAGGAAAGCTTATGCTACCAACTTCTTTCTCTCAGTTATTCTCAAAGATGCTACAAGATCCCTTTGCATACTGATGCAGACTAATACAGCTATGCCTTTTAATTCTACCGCTTCTTGTGGTTACTTCCATTTTAACTACTCATGCACTGCTCAGATTGCCAGGCCACTTCAACAGGCATAGCAGAGAAATGAATTATGCAGATCCATGTAATGTACAGGCTAGTCTGTCTTGAACTTCACCTTAGCTCTGTGTGTGTGAGCGAATGTGTGTGTGAGAGAAAGAGAAAAAGAGAATAGTAACAAGAGTGGGGGAAGGAGAGGCACAGACTGCATTGACACTAAAGTAGATTTGTCATGGCTTCCAGAAATGAACACTGGGATTGCATTTTTGTGAGGATGCTCAGAAATTTCTAATACAGGGCTGAGATACCTGTGACCATCCAGATGTTTTCAGACTCCTACTCACATCATCCTCTGCTAGGATGACTAACAGTTGGAATGACTAGAGTTATAGCTCTGCAACGTCCGGAGAGCCAAGAGTTCTTCCTTCCCTGTTCTAATAGGGTCTGTCCCACTCCTTCATAGAGCTATCATACCCAGGACCTCAGAGAAAATAAATGTCCTGTGACTAACTGGTTAAGCCTTTAAGTGCAAAATTGTACTTGAACAATATTGTATGTGGCTTGTTTGCAGAGCTCCAAATCTTGGAATCACCATAACACTGTAAAATCCACAGAAATAAAAGACAAGTGAAACTGAACAATATAACTGATTCTTGATATCTGTTTTCAGAGGGAAAGCTTTAAAATGGCAGATGAGTGTTACTGAGTAGCACACTTTGTCTAATTTGTTTTCGTTTGCTGGTCCAAGCACCTACATTGCTCAGTTCCAGCAAGACACTTCAATGCAGATCAAGAAGACATCTCCTGCCCTTGACTGCTGTTGGGGAGCAGATGTCCCTGTTTTGAAATCTCCAAGCTACACAAAGCAAGGACTCTCTGGTACTTTGGCTTCTCCTGACTCTGAAATCCATTCTTCCCTGTGGATTGCTGCCTGAAGACACTATCATCACAGGGCTGCTGAGTTCTTCATGGCTCATTTAATCCTTGGCCATATGTTTAAAGAGAGGAGTATCAACGGGAGGGTGTGAGGTGGGGGGGCAGGAGTGAGCAGCTGTTTGGAAACTGTGCTTTGAAGTTCCAAGACTACAGTCAAATGCCCTAGGCACTTTACTCTGTAGTAGGACTGAAAGGCAGGGCTTCATGGTGGAAGAGGGTAATATTATTCTACTTGGACTCCCCTTCAAGGGTCACAAAAATTGCTCATCAGGGAAAAATTCTTGTTCCATTTAAGGGGTTAGAATGTTGGGCTTGCAGGCGGAGGGATTTTGGGAGTTATAGTCCAAACATAACTTGGGTAGAGTGACATAATTCAAAGAGAAACAACCCATCATGCTGAATGTCTGGGGTAATTCCTTTCATTAGTTTGTCAGTCATGAAGATTATGGTGATGCTGTTCTTACCAATCCAGTAAAATTGGTTAGCACTATAGTACCCATATTATAAATGATGAGTTGAGGCTGAGATACAGTGGTGAGCAAAGATCAGCCCCCCAAATGTCATTGAATTGCAATTCGCAGCACATCCCTAGCCCTTGGCTGTTCTGGTGAGGGCTGATGGGAGTTGCAGTCCAGCCAAGTCTAGAGGGGGGCAGAAGTTGTGCACCTCTGAGCTGTACAAAGGACCCCTGATTCAGTAGTAGGGTATGTGCTTCCCATACGAGAAGGGTACTTCCTTGCATCTCTCTTTTAAATGGATCAGGTTGCAATGTTGGGGCACATATGAAACTCTGGAGAGGTGGTCTGTGGCCAGTCAAGGTAGATGGAGACATAGGTGCTTCCAGTCAAGAGCTTTACAGTGCAATCCCAGTACATTATGAGGGGTCCACAAGCAGAAGATTACATATTCTATTGGCAAAGCTCCCATGTTTTCCCCACAGTTTCTTCACTCTTTTTTCCTTACCACAGAAAATCTGTCAAAAAGGGAAAGAGCACTTGCACAAGTTCTTTTGCTTTCCATCTAAAAGCATCTGTGCAATCTCTCAACTGGCATGAAGAGTCTCTTGTGTTTCCGTTTTCAATCCCAACTCCACACAACCCCCTCTGCCCTGCTCCATGTGGTTACTCTTGTCTGTCAGTTCCCTAATCCCTACACCACTAATTGATCTATCAGCTTGTCTTTTTTTTTTCCCCTTCCCAAAAGGTAGTGTACATGACCATCTTGCCACAGGCTAGGAACCAACATATATAAAACAGTGAATGCCCCATGTCCAGATGTGAATATATCCTTCATGCTTCTCACCTTAGCAATGTGTTGCATTCAAGTGAAGTGCACAAGGACTGCTTTACTATTCTTATTCCATTAAATATTCACTTGACAAATTGGTTTCTGTTCTCCAGCAATGGGGATATATTTTGTATTTAAGTTCTGACCTTGTGTGCTCGATTTATTTCAATCCTTATGCAAACAGACATTATCACTGACACTTTCAGGATCTATATTTCAAGATAAGATGCAATTAAAATGGTAGAATAGATCAGTTTAAGGAGGAGGGGACCCCTTTCCTTCTCCTTCCAAAATAGCACATTGGGGACTGAGCATGCCTAGTAGGCACTGAATGAAGACTGATGGGGGACAGGAATTGGGAGGAATAGAACAGAGGACCTGGAAGAGGGCACACTCTGGAACCGCAAACTGCAACATTTTAGTACTATTCAGGCATTCATTCTTGAGCTTGAAAATGTTATCTTTTTGAACTACAAGTCCCCACATCCTCCAAGCCAGCTGTATTGGGTAGGCAGTTCTATGAGCTGTAGTCCAAAAAGCAACTTCTCTAAGCTCTATTCATTTCCCTCTCTTGATTATAAGTTACTCCCCTCTTTCAGCATCTCCACCTCCCATCATGATTTGGAGCGCAGTAGGGTTGGTAGCAGGGAGTCTGCTCCACTCCGACAACAATGTAGAATCCTGCGGCCCTTTGCAACCACACAGTTCTAGTGCCCCACTTCAATTGCCATGGCAATAACCAATGGAATGCTGGGATTTGCAGTTTGGTCAGAGGCACTAGAGGTGCTTTCTGGCTGAGAATTTAGGCCCTTACCTAAATTGCCAAGCCTAGGATCCCACAGGATGGAGCCATGCAGTTAAAGTAGTCTCATAGCACTATAACTGCGTAATGTGAAAGGTTCCCTGGAAAAGAGTTGAAGGTAACCACTCCCTATCCTCTCAGGGAGTATTTAGAACATCTGCATAGGATTTCTCTTGCAGGTCCCACTTGCAGAGGCTTGAATTGGAAAGACAAAATGGGTATTCATTCATATAAGGATAGATTTACAGTGACAGAATAGGCCAACTTGAGAAAAATGCTGATGCAAGCCACTACTATGAAGATGTTCTTGGTCTCCAGGGCTCTACAAGGGTTTCTGTGTTTTCTCAGGCTTTACAGAACGCCCCCAAGGCTGACAGGAGGATGTTTTGATTGCTCATTAAAAGCGATGTCTCATGGCAAGTTATGATACAGAGAATAAATATTTGTACTTTTGAGAGGTGATTATCTCTCATGCCTGCCTTATTTTTAAACATAGACACTGATAGTTCTTCTGTATTAAAATGCATCAGATAATGCTTCTGCATTCACAGAACTCTATAGTCTTAATAAAGAATATAGTAGTTTATTGCAAATGGTGCGAAGAGAGAACCTTGGAAAAAACTCTGACCTGATTTATTTGTAGTTGTATCCTGAGAAATCCTAACAGCAGACATGACTTAAGAGTCTCTCTCAAAATTACTACCCTCTACTTGTTTCAAACCAGCCTCAATTCTAACATTAAAATCCCTGCAAGGCAGGAGCCTTGGGGTGGGGAGCTGACACTCCAGGAAGGTAAGGATTTCAGATAGACTATTCCAAATGCTTTGGGGACCTACTTTTTTCAATAAACTAGGTTGAAATTAGATGTATGTACAAATAAGAAAACCAAAGTGCTTGCTCTTAATAGAGAGGGCTTGTGTACATTGTGGAAAAGAACATGTCAGCAATTGTATACCAGCTTGCAAATCTACTGATAGACATGTAGTAAAACTACCATAGTTCCTAACACAAATTTCTGACAGCTTGAACAGCAAGTGAGTGAAATCCCTGAAGAAATGGTAAACTAATTACACTGTAGATGCTATTAATGTGACCCCCACCAAATCCTTATAAGAATATATAGGATTTGGGCACATTCATAGCATCTACAGTATTCAAAGAGATAGCTAGGATATTCTGTTTCAGCATAAAAAGATGTGAAGGAATCTTTTGGCACCATTGAGATTAACTAGGAAGAAAACTTTCTAGCATAAGCTTTAGTGGACTCAGTCCATCTAGAGCTTAGGCTAGAAATTTCTTCTTCCCAGTCAATCTCAATGGTGCGACTGAATTCTTTTATATCCTTTATGTATCCATAGTTAGATTAATCAAGGAATTTCTCAAAATTTGAGGGCATTGAACACAACTGCTTTAAATAACTTAAGGGTCATTTCCTGAAAACAGCATGTGAAATACATATTGTTGTGTGTTTTTTGCACACGATTATATGCGGGATGTATCCTCTTTCTTGTTACTTTGTTTTTCTTCTTGTTGTGTGTCTTCCAACCTATGGCAACCCTAACACACACTTATAATGGGTTTTCTTAGCAAGATTTGTTCAGAACAGATCTGCTGTTGCCTTCTTTTGAAGCTGAGAGACTGTGCCTTGCCCAGCACCACCCAGTGGCTTTCCAGGGATGAGTGAGGATTTGAGCCCCTCAGAGGAAGGCAAAGGACCCCCTCCCCCAAACAAATCTTGCCAAGATAACCCTGTGATAAATTTCCCTTAGGGTCACCGTAGTTTGGAAACAACTTGAAGGCACACAACAATAACAACAGCAGCAGCAACAACAACAACTCCCAGTGTCCTAGTCTAATACTTGAACCACTACAGTGGCTCATTTTCCTTTTCACAACGATTATAAACTACTTCCAATAACATTTCCCAAAATGGTGCACAAATTTAAAACATAATTTTGGCTACTGACTTAGTAATATTAGTAATACTGACTTTGGCTACTGACTTAGTAATATACACAACTGAAATCACTAAAACTTTGGTCACTGATTTCACAGGGCCTACATAACATGTCCTTTCACACTACACATCATAGCACTATGATTTCAGTTTATCTGCCATAGTTCTATCCTATATGGAGGAATTTGTAATTTGGTCAGAGGCACCAAAGGAACTTGCTGGCTGAGAATCTTAAATGCCCCTCCCTAAACCACAAATCCCAGGATTCCATAGGGTTGCCACAACAGTTAAAGTGGAATCAGAGTGGAATAACTGTGTAATATGAAAGGGAATCCAAATAGGGCTCCGACTGGTTCCAGCTAATAACAAGAAAACATTAAATGCTGTTTTAAACAACTATAATATATATTAATAATAAATAAAATGCATCTTATACTATAAAACAATTGCAGCTCAGAACTCTTTTGGGCACAACAACATTCCTGTTTCTTTCCAGGAAAAATCCTGAGCTGCATTTGTTTAGATAAGAGTCATATTTTGACTTTTTGTTATTGCGTAAATCACTGAACATCTGGACTAGATAAATGTGGGTACTCCCCGCAATGCAGATTTTTATTAAATAGTAATAACTATCATTTACAATAAACAGAGCAAAAGAAATGTCTAAATTGGAACATCAGAGCCCAAGTACGGGGCAGTGAAGATGGCATTTTTCTAGGCCTAGGTTGGAAGCCCATTGCCATGAGGAAAGGAATTTGCTTCGGGAAGGGCTGTAGTTCAGTGATAGATCACAAGCTTTGCTTGCAGAGTATCTCAGGTTCAGTCCTTGACATTTCTGGATAGGGCTGTGGTTGTGGGAGGGAGAGTATGTCTGAAACCATAGAAAGCCAGTAACTGTCTAGTATATGCTCCAGTTGTCCCAGTTTAGAGGGACAGTCCTGATTAGTCCTCTTCTGTCCCACTTTTTCAATTGCTTTGAAAATTTCCATCTCTCTCTCCTCCTCCCACTTTCCCTGTTTGTCCTCAGCTTACTTCAGTTGCTACAAACTGAGTTCAATGTCCAAAAGTAGTTTGCATGCAATTAATTCAGCAGGGAGAGAGAAGAGGAATGTGTGGAATCTGGCCCTTCCCTGTAGGCTTGGGCAAAAACAAACTGCTGAAGCCTCTCTTAGCTTGTGCAATCTTCCTCATTAATAGCTTTTGCCATCTTGACCACACTCTGATGTTGCTTGGTCACAACGTGTCACCATTTTCTTCTGTGAAATATTAAAGGGTATGGTTATAGTCTAGAGAGACAGTAGTGGTGCAAAGATCCATCTCCATTAATAGCCATTTCATATGCTTCAGTCAGGGAGGGGAACTGTGCAGCTGTCTAGATGCTTAGCCAGCATAGCCAATGGTGAAGAATTCTGAGGCTTGCGGTTCTCCATCATCTGGAGCACTGCACACTGCCCACTTCTGTTCTAAACTCCAGATCTTGCTTGAGGATATTTATACATGGTCATTTTCTTGCATCTGTTCTTCTGCTTTGCTGCAATATAAATTCCTGCAGTGCATGAAAGGTTTGACACAAATTGTGCACCTTGTGTTTCAAAGTCTTCCTCCTTCCCATAATTCAGAGGTCATTTTTTTTGGCAGTGGTTGTAATGAATTCTTTAACTGTTCCCCAGTAAATCTGAATAATTTCACAGTGCTTTGGAATATGAATTGTGAAATATGCATTACTAGATAGAATATACATTGTAATTCATACGGTGTTAAGTATCACTGAAACAACTTGATAGATTCTTCTTAAGTGTTACACATTTTGAGAGCATTGCTACACTAAATCCATTTTCATGGATCATTGAGTAGTTTATATTCTTCTCTCATTTAGTCTAACATGGAGTGGAAAAGTGGAAAAGAATTGTGCTTACAGGATTTTTAAAAACATCTCTATATTGATTTTCTTTGTCCTGTCCTCAAGCACTCATGAGATTTTTTTTTAAAAAACTGTTCATTGTTATAGTCCAATCCCAATAGCCAGTTGAAATGTCAGCAAAATACTGCTGCTAGAAATTTCACGTAGCAGCAGCACTCCCTAGTGGTGAAGTGTATACAAGATGCAAACAGCAAAATTTGGAAGCAATTCCTGGTTAAGGATTATCCAAGTAATGAACTAGAAACAGGAACATTTGAATTAGATGTTCAGAAGAGTCTGATTTGTTTACTGATTGACATTTTAATATTGTCATCTAATGCTTTTCTTAACTGAAAATTAGGTGGTATGGTCCTCAGCTTCCGTTGCAACCTCTGTCTTAACCTTACTGGTAAGATGGGCCAACACACAGATCATATTTGCTGCGGAAATGCTGCTGAAAATAGTGAACCTATAATGATTCTTTCATTTCATGCGTAAGTATTAAAAGGCTCTCCTCCATCATGCTCTGAATTTCTACATTCCAGTTCCATGGCTGCAGTCAAGGACACTGAAGAGTCATAATATGATAGTTTGTTGCTGTTGCTGTGTGTCTTCAAGTCATGTCCAACTTACGGTGACTCAAAAGCGAACCTATCATGGTGTTTTCTTGGCAAGATTTGTTCAGAGGGGGTTGGCCTTTGCTTTCCCCTGAGGCCGAGAGAATGTGACTTGCCCAAGGTCACCCAGTAGGTTTCCATGGGTGAGTAGGGATTCAAACTTTGGTCTCCAGAGTCATAGTCCAATGCTCAAACCACCACACCATGCTGATTCTAATATGATGGTAGCTGGCCCTAAGTCATTCAATGTGCCATGGATGGGATGCGGACCACTTCTCATAGCCATGGCAGCTATTTCAGCAGCATCCCCTCTGGAAAAGGAAGTGTTCTGTTCAGCAGCTACAACTTGGGAGTTAAAGAAATGATAAATGATGAGAATATTCATTAGGGCTATAATGGGCAATCAATTAACCACTCAGATTAACTTTTTTTTAAAAACTTTTGGTTTAAGTATAAAACTGTCTCCAGATAAGAGATTTTTAAGAGCTGTTATTGTTATTGTTTTTCAGCCTCATCAACTCTGGAAAAGAAGCATCTCCTTAGAAAGAGGCATTCCCCCTTCTGTGTGATATGGAGGGAATGCCTTCTCTGGCAGGGTGCTTGGTGTGCTGCACATATTCACCACGAAGGGGAAGGAAAAAAAGAAGTGCCATTTTCTCCAAAATAACTGGCTTTACTATTCTACAGATTTATTCAGATATTGCCAACTCATACTGGTTTAAATTTGGTGACAGCCTGTTTATTAACTGAATACTGAGATTGGAGAAAACTCACAAAGCACAGCCTTATGCAGCCCTATTCAGAAGTAAATGCCATTGAGGTCAGTGGAACTTATTTCTGCTTAAGAATTCATAGGACTGCAACCTCAGGCTGCAGTCCAATAGCCTGTCAGCTGGTTTACCAAACAAGAAGCAGCTTTATTGGTGGTGTGGCACTTATATACCCTGAGGAGCCCCCAATATACCTCTGGAAACGATTTAGGGCATAACGTGTATTATAGTGGTGGTGCTCAGTTAAAGATATTTTGTAGGTGAGTGTTGAGGGCCTATGTGCCAGGCGAGTTCTGGGATCTGTGCAATCCAAACCCCTTTTCTTCTCCTTGCCCCCCATACCTTTAAAAAGAGAGAAGAATTATAGCAATAGCAGTTACATTTCTATGCCACTTATCAGTGCTAAGCACTCTCTAAGCAGATTACAATGCATTTAGCTAATTGCCAACAAGCTGGGTACTCATTTCACTGACCTGTGATAGGATGGAAGGCTGAGTCAACCTGGAGCCCTGCAGGATCAAACTCACAATGTTGTGGCTGCAGTACCAGCATTTAACCACTATGCCACCAGGGCTCTTCCACCTCTGTATACCAGCTCTGTAGCTGGTGTCATTAATTTTCTGGAAAGGAAACACTCCCTCTTTGCACTACAGAACCCAACAACAAAAACCATTCCCCCTATCTCCTTCCTCCTTGGCTACATCAACTTGGAAATGGAGTGTAGCCCTGTCACAGATTATCTCCCTGACCTAAAAAACATTGTTCTTCCCACCTTTTTGTTGGACAGCCAACCCATTCCTTTTCCTCCAAATTCAAACCTGGTGTCTGATGGAAAGAAACTTCCATTAATGTGGATCTCTCACAGTTGAGCAGGGAAAGTTTACTCTTTTTTGGGAGAGGAGTATTACATGCCCTTCAACTGTCTTGGCTTAGCAAAGATGAATGTGGGGGGGTGGGGGGGACTCCAAGTCCCCTGTCCATTTAAGGCGACCACATGGATTGCATAGGGTTTTCTTAGGCAAGGATTACTCAGAGGTGGGTTTGCCAGTTCCTTCCTCAGAAATATAGCCTACAGCACCTGGTGTTCCCATCCAAGTACTAACTTGGGCTGACCCTGCTTAACTTTCAACATCAAAGAGGATCTGGTGCTATTAGGGTTAGTCTCAATTAATCTCCCATAGTCTCAGTTTTTTGGTGCTTTTCAAAATGTGCCAGTTTCTCTCTCCTCCTCCCACTTCCTCTCTGCATCTACTGCTACAAATTGAGTTCAAAGTGTAGAAGTTGTTTTTGCAGTCAATTAACTCAGTAGGGAGAGAGGACATGAGGGGGCAGAATCTTGCCCTTCCCTCTAGATTCAGGCAAGAGCAAACTGCTGCAGTATCTCCTACCTTGTGTGTCCTTCCTCATTAATAGGTTTTGCCATCTTTAACATACTCTGATTATGCTTGGCCACATGCGTCCTCGTTCTCTTCCATGAAATGTTGGAGGGTATGCTACTATTTTGTGAGTGGAAGTTGTAGTCCAAAAGCTTACCTTTCCAAAGTGTGTCCCATGGTCAGTTTTACTGAGGCTGCAGTTTTGTATTCTGTGTTAATGGTTGGCTGATTATACATGTTCTACTGCTCCTCTAAGAGGAAGAAAATTACCTGCTGAGTGCATGTTTGCTTTAAAATTAAGAGAAATTTCATGAGCAGGAATGGGGTTCAGACTTACATTCCCCCTTTGCTATGGAATTTAATCTCTCAAAATAGTGAAAGAATAATTCATAACAAAATACACCATAATAAACAATAATTAATTAACTGGTAAATATTACAAAACAAACTATACTACAGATAACGTGATTGCAAACTCTTTCGTCTAATTTTTAACTTTTTTTCTTCTTTTCCATATATCCTACCTTTTTCCCAGCGTGGGACTCAAGGAGGCTTGCCATATCAGTTAAAATAAAATATAATACAAACTTTAAAAACCAATCAAATGAATGGCTAAATTAAAAACATTAGTTTACACCAAACTGAAAAGCAGTTGAAACATAATATTTTTTTTAAACCTACTTTCTGTGCCGTCTAGTTTCAAGTAGAACAAAAGCGTCCTCAGTCTGTGGCCATTCCACACTACACTCTTATAATGCTATTATTCCACTGTCAACATCCGATGGAATCGTGGGGTTTGCAGTTTAAGGAGGGGCCCCTCCCTAAACTGCAGACCCCAGGATTCCATAGGATGTTGACAGTGGAATAATAGCACTATGAGAGTGTAGCGTGGGAATGGCCTGTGATGATCTGTGGAGAAAAAAGGGCAAATTCCATGGTAGGGATTATGAGGAGGAGAGCTGAAACAGATCTGCAAGTATTGCAAAGCCAATTACACAAATCTGTGGTGCAAGCCATAGATTTGGAAGGCTAGCAAGCGTAAAATAATACACATTAGAGCCAAATAGCAACTTAATGTTCATACTAATGGACTGTGACTGGTAGTGACTAATTTGAAAGGGTTCATCATGGTGGGTGGCTGAATGAAAACATCAACCCAGTGAGCGGCAGCTGCAAAAACTGCAAATTCTACATTAGGGATCATTAGGAAAAGGAAGCAAAATCAATCCGATTATGCGGCAATACCGCTCTACAATTCGACGGCCAAGCACACAGGAAGTATTGCATCCAGTTTCGGAGTCTGCATCTCTATGGCAGATCTTGTAGAACTCGGAGAACCGCTACAAAGATTAACCAAAGGCTGGAGCCACTTTCTTTGGCCATTTCTGACCCACGCTGTTATAGTGCTCTTATTCCACTTTCAACGTCCTGTGGAATTCTGAGGTTTGTAGTTTCCTGAGGCTCCAGCGCTCCCTGGCTGAGCATTCCGAATGCCCCTCCCTAAACTGCAAACCCCAGGATCCCATAGGAAGTTGAAAGTGGAATAATAGCACCGTAACAGCCTAGTGCAGAAATGGCCATAATCTCGAGCAGGCGTTCCCAGAAGGAAGCCTTCTTTAATGGGGCTCACTGTAATTATACTGGATTGCACCTGTGGAGAGATTTTGAAAAATAACGTGATTGCGAAGAAAAGAGGGCTCATTTGTGCGTACTGCGGGATTTAAACTTAAGAGCAATTTTGCTTGCGGACCAGGGCAAAATCCTGGCCAGCTATAATCGACGCCACTAATCAAGTTGAGGCAAAGGCAAAAACTACACTCCCCGGTAAAGCCTTTAGTCTCGCGATATCTGGAGAGAGGCGTTCCCCGAAAGCCAGGCTCCAGTCTGCGCAGGCGCAGTCCGCTTCTTCTCTTTCGCTTCGGGTTTTGGAGGTCGGGGATGGCAGCGCCGAGGGTAAGTTGGGGGTTGTTGTAGGATCCCTCGCCATCCTCTGCAGCGCTCCCTCCTGAGACGCCGCGGTGGTGCGATTCTTGTCCCCTGAGTCGCCATGGGGCATGAGCCACCCGCTTTTTTCTCTACCGGTGATACAAAGTGTCACTTTCCGGCCCCTCGCTTTCTTCGGCAGCCCTTTTCTTTCCCCTGGTCGTTGAGGACGGCGTTTGCGAGGCACTGACTTGGACGGTTTACGTTCCCTTTTACAGGTTCGTGTCGGGGAGGAAAAGCGAAGAGAACGATCGTGGCCTTGGTTCGAACCGCGCTTGGGGAAGTTCTGGCCGTGAGTGTACTGTTTTTAAACGGGAGCTGTGTTTTGGGGACGATTTTACCAATCTGTGGGGCCTGGTGCGGAAGGTTAGCGGGATAGGGCACGGAGCTGCACTAGATAAAAGCAGGCTGAGCAAGCTGTTTGTGTAACCCGGTGGAATTTATTGACGTCGCTTTTATTCTCTTGTCATTTAATCCCCGTGTCATTTTAAGCCAAAATTTAAATTACTGTATCATAAATCATAGAATCATAGAAATGTAGAGTTGGGAGAGACCCCCGGGGCCATCCAGTCCAACCCCGTGCCATGCAGGAACACCCTCAAAGCACCCCCGACAGACGGCCATCCAGCCTCTGCTTAAAAACCTCCAAGGAAGGAGACTCCACCACACTCCCAGGGAGCCTATTCCACTGCCGGACAACCCTGACCGTCAGGAAGTTCTTCCTGAGGTTCAGGTGGAATCTCCTTTCCTACAGGGATGGGAAATGTTTGCCGCCTCTGATGTTGGGCTGGTGGAAGTTGCAGTCCAGCAATATACGGAAGGCCGCATGTTCCTTAGTCCTGTCTGAGGGGCGGTCCTTAGTTTAAAGCGGTATAACTTTGTCCGAAGACACAGAATAATACGTCCGGCCCAGTGCCTATGTCTCATTTGCCTGTGAAAGCCAAGATCAGCGTTTGCTGATCTTGTGAATGGTGTGTCTTATTTTATTTATTTATTTATTTATTATATTTGTATGCCACCTTTCTCCTGGCATGGGACCCAAGGTGGCTTCCGTCAACAAAATTAAAACAACAGAACATTTAAAAACAATTTAAAAGCATTAAAATATATAAAATCATAAAAACCTGAAGCAATATTCCGTTAAAAAGAAGCTCGTGTAAGCTCCCCGGCTTACGTGAAAGCCCATTTGAAAAGAAATGTTTTCACCTGCCAGTGAAAGGAGATCAGGGAGGGGCCCTGCCTGGCCTCCTGTGGAAGAGCGTTCCCCAGGGTGGGAGCAGCCACCGAGAAGCGTCTCCCCCATGTCCTCACCAGGCGAGCCTGGGATGGTGGTGGGGCCGAGAGAAAGTACTGGTTAGATGTTCTATATATTGATGGTTGGTATGAGCATGGCTGGAAGGGATGGCAAGATTTATCAACAGTAGTGATTTTTTTTAAAAAATCTGATTTTTAAAAGTTTAAACAGGATGCTTTGTTAATTGAAACAGAGTTCATAATTTCTGTATAGCAGTTGGCAAGAGCCTAGGTCAAAGATACCATCATGAATTCTAATTATGCCCTGTGTTAACAGCAGCTTATGGAGAATAGGAGATAGTCCTGTCCTTCAGGTGATATATATGAAGTACCCACTCTCTCAAGGCTCGGTCCGTAAGTGCAAAGGCAGAGAAAGCTAGTGAAGAGACAGTTTGGAGAGATGGAGTAGATAAGAACAAGAAAGAGATGTTTGAATATAAATATAAGGGATGACACTTTTGATTAATCGAAAAGTGATTTGAAAACAGTTCTGAATAATTGCTTAGTGTGTACCTACCTTCTGATGAAACCCACATAGCTATTAAGGTTATATTAAACCATAACACATTTCTACTTAAAGGATGACTAAATAGACTCTTTCTCATTAGTAATTTAAACTGATTTAGACCATTAAAACTGAGTCCTTCAGAGAAGTAATTTAAATCAGATCAAGATAGGAAGAATAATGGTCAACAAATTGTATATGTGGGGAGTTTGTGATAATGACAGGCAGCATCTTAACATTGTGTTCAGTAGGGCTTGAATGTCTTTCTTCCTCCACCACTCTCCCAATGCCAGTGCTGTTTTTTGTTTTTTAAAAAAACACTTTCAACTAGAAGAAAAGGAGTGAAAGAAGAGGGGCTGCACAGGCAGAAAAAGGCTTTATAAAAAGAAGCTTCTTTGTCATAGGCTTTGTTAACAGTGGTATGCCTGTACTGTGAAACAATGCAAGGGTGTGCTGATTGGAGAGTGACAGCGCACTCCCTTAACCACCTACCATTAAAATGATGAGGTCTTGTGTAGTGTCCACTAGGTGTCACTAGTAGATGAAAGATTAATGTTTAGGCACTTAAAAGAAGGACTAGTGCAAAACTCCCTTGATTTTGATATGTGCAGTTGGTCGAGATGTAGAAAGCTGAGCTGGTGATGATACAAAGTTATCCCTGTCTGAAAAGGAGAATCTTTCTGCTTGTGGAGTTGTGGATTCTGAAAGCTCAGCTTAGGGGAAAGCTGACGTGTGTGGCATAGTTTACTTGTAGCTAACATTGTGCGTATTCTCATTTTAGGCTGCAGACACCTCTTTGGCACCCGTACCAACACAGGCAGTCATGAAGATGCAACTTTTCATCATATCATGTTAAGATGTGAACACAGTAGAATCTTTTCATCAAGAAGATGAAGTCTGTATCACCCACGTATTTCTGATTTGTTTATCCAGTGGTGAGTGTGTTCTGTAGTCTTGTTGCAGTCTTTAAATCCTCCTAAGGATCATACACACAGCATCCAGTGAATCTTGACTGCCGCAGCAGGAAACAGTGGTTCATTTTTATGATTCTCTGAGCTCTGTGAGAGTTTTGCTTCCAGAACTAGTCATAAGTGCTTCTTGTTGTGTTTTTGCAGTTTATGCAAAAATCTCTGTAAAGGAATAGTGTCTTTTTCCTTTGTCAAGCTAAACATATATGGAAAGCAGAAAAGAATAAGCTGGTTGAACAAAAAGATGACAATAATCCAACTTGTTACTGCATAGCATTTGGAACAAGGCAATGTTTATTGCAGTTTTAAAAATTTGTGCATTTGCAAAAATAATTCCTTAAAATGCACAAAATGTCTCTGAGACAAATGAAACATGGCCTCCCTGGCCAACAGAAAACCTTGCCACCTTGCAGGTGAGGAAGAAAATCCACATTTTCCCATTTACTACATGAGAATAAGGCAAGCCATGAAAAGTTTTCTCGCAAGTGAGCCCAAAGGATTTAGAAAGGAATTCTTTGCTTCTGTACTACTCTTCCCAGCAGCCTTATCTCTCTGCTCTTGAGAGCTGAAAACATAGCCTGAGTTCAGAACAAAAGTTAGAATTTAGGAAAGATGCCCGTAGTGTATGTTGAGATGTCTTTTGGGTGGACTCCTTTTTAAGATGAAAGATAAGTTCTTGTAAAAAGAAGCTGCATGTTTTTTCTTGAGGAACATAGTTTGAATGCTTTGAAAAGAAAAAGAATAGATTGACATTTATTCCATTAGATGATTGCTGCTTTTCATCCTAAGTATCCGTCAGGGCTGAATGATCCAGATTACCATCTAAACTCTTTTGGGGCTGTAGTGAGGTTCAATTGAACATGTGATTTTAAGTGCATTTTTAATTATACGCTTGCTATTAGCTGCTTCTTTGTTTACAAAAAGCAGCTAGGAAGTGTGGGGGCGCGGGGCATTGGGCCATGTTCCAGTTTAAAAAAAAATCACCCAGTCTATTAGCTGATGTTTGCCCTAATTGTAATCATTGCAAAATTGTGGCACATAGGGTGATTTGTTTACTTGTTTTGGTTATTTTATGGAAGGTTTTCCACTGGGGGGTGGCAGTCCCCTCCTTCTCTGGTCCTGCAGCTGCTCTTGGTAAACAAAGACGTGGCCAGACACAAGCATGCAGTTCAGAAATGTGCTTGAAGTCACGTCTAGTTTGATCCTGAGAAGAAAGCAAGACATGCCTGTGATGAATCTGGATGGAGATGTCAGATGGTGAACTGATTTTAGAAGTAGCACTGCTTTTCAAGTGCTCAACTTTATTTTTAAAAAGGAGGCTGAAACCTGGTTCAAATGTAATGGGAAACTAGTTTTTTGCTCTGTGAACAAGCTGTTCAGTTATACATAAATACATATGCAACATCTCTTCCTAGACTGATAGTTACCTTGGAACTGGCTTGTTTAAAAACATGCAACTAAGCTAATTGTTATTACTACAAAACAAAGTGGAAACATTCAGACTTAGAGCTTGCCAGGGCGTTTTCAGGCGACGGAAAACCATGGCTTCCTGTTATGTCTGAAGCAAACCAATATGTATGGTACAGTAGAGATGGATTAAGTAAATGAGTAGATTTCTATCAAGAATACATGGTAGATTTTTCATTGTGTGGAGATAAATTCTAGAGCAGCCCTTGCCAATACAGTGCTCTCTGGATGTTTGGAGCTGCCACTTAAGGTAAGCTTCTGCAAGTGTGGTCAGTGAGCAGGGAATGATGGGAGTTTTAATCCCAATTAGCTGGAAGATTCTGGGTTGAAAAAGCAATAAAATCTCTATCTAAATATTCATGGAATCATATACATCTTATGTTCCAGATAAATAAATTTTTCCTGCTGGCATTCCTGTTCTCTTATTCCAGGACAATGTGGATAACGTAAGGCTGCTAAAGTCACTTAAATTAAATTTGCAGTGTGTAATTGTCGACAGTGACTTTGTGACAATTCTTGTAACAAAAATGATGTTACCAGTAAAGATGTTTACACAAAATAGTTAAGCTGTCAGAGAACTAACATTCTTTTATCACATTGTGAATTCCATTCTCCTTCAGATTAGACTTTGCATTTTTAAAAATATTCAACTATAATGTCAGATCTTGATTTTGGGGGCAACCTGAAAAGCAGTAGCTGAAAATAAGGTTTTAGGATTTTGCTTGCATATTTTTCCTAATAGGAAATAGTTGTTCCATTAGCATTCCACTCTTATTCTAAACAGTTCAAGGATTGTTCTGTTTTACCTTCCTTGCAGTCATGTGTAGTGTATTAGTTTGAGAGATTATATCTGGCCCAGGGAGATTCATAGCTGATCATTGTATACTGATTATTTCTCAGTATAACCATAACCTTATGTGGCTCTCTAACCCTGGGCAGGAATTACTTGTTTGAAAGGAACAGTAGAGACTTGAAGGTTAATCTGTAGCCTTTCTGTGCTAAGTCCAGGTCATCTGTACTGCTAAAATCATTTGCAGGGTATTCCACATTTCAAGTGATAAGTAAGAGAGATGGTGCTGTGGATGCTGATGAGACTGTAGAACTGGTTTTACTGCTCAGGTCATGTAAGTGAGGGATGTTCTGTGCCACTGAGCAAATGAAAACTCTCAACTAGTCTGGGAAGATTTTATTCCCCATTCTGAAATAGTCAAACCCGGATGTAAAAAATAAAAACTAGCCAACTCTGAATAAGCTCTTTTAACTGTAAGTCATCCTGATGCATCAGAGAAGGCAGAAAAACTGTCAGGCCATTGGTCAGGCATTGGGAAAAACTTACCACATTGTATGTACTCTTTGAAAATTTCTTTGTGTCTGTACTGTGTATATTTGAGAGCATATAGTGTAGAGGTTAGTGTCTTGCACAAAGACTGGGAAAACCCAACAGTAAGGTCTTAGAACTCAAACATTCTGAGTAATCTTGGGTAAGTCAGTGTGTTTTAGACTTACCTGCCTCGTGAAGTTGTTGTGAGGACAAAAAAGTGTCTGTGCATTATACTCTGTTCTTCCTTGGATAGAGCAAGTCTTGGATATAAATGTAATAAAAGTATTTGGCTGTGACAAAGACAAATATTGATCAGCTTACAACTTTAGAGATTGATTCTACTGTTCAGCTATTCTCTCAGTCATCTCCTTCTGAAAGCCTGTGATGTGATGTTATCCCTGTCTGAAATCTAAGCTATGAGGGGAAAATGAATATCAACTGAGGCTTTTCTATGTTCCTCACAATTGTCTCAGATAGCAATTACTTGCAAGTCACTAAAATGACTTCTTACATAAATATAAGTTAGATGGACTCATTGCATCTTGTGCATTCAGCAGGTCAGTTTATATTTTCTAGCAGTGAGTCTTTTATACTTTGTCACTTACTAAGTTCAAACTGTGATGGATTTGTTTTGAGGTAAGGTGCATTGCTTCCACTGGAAAGCCAGTTTTTCTGTTGTAATACTGTAATGCAGTTTGGATAGAAAAATATAGCAGTTTAAGGCTTCCTAAAGATTCTAGGGAATTCTTCCTTATATTATTACTGGTCTTGGAGAAGTCTTAGCTCAGTGAAAGGGTAGTAGATACCAGAGACCCTTGAGAATTGGTCCCAGTCAGAACAGAAAATACTGGGCTAGAGAAAGTAATGGTCTGAGTTTGGTATAAAGTAGCTTCCTGTGTCTGTCCCAGAAACCAATTAGAGAATGTATCCCATTGATTTCCAAACATTACCATCAGGCAACTTTTTCCATATCAATTTACCTGTCACATAAATGGATGTTCTGGGATCTCCAACTCTACACATGAGGTGCTGATCAGACTTCTTGAGGGGGGTCCCTGTCACTCCCAAATGAAATCTGTATCCTAGAGCGTTCCTTTGTGTCTGCACGTCACAGAAGAAAATTAGTTATAATGAATAAGCTGTCTTCTGGAGGAGTGAAACTATCATGCTGATCATCTTGTTGACAAACCACTGCAAGCTGTTGGAATATCACAGAGCTCCATGGAACATAGTTTGTATAAATATGGATAGGAGTGGGGAAGGAGGCATGAACATGCCATCAGATCATAGAGCTGTCTTTGTAGCCTCATGCCCTATAGCAAGAGATTATTGCTTCCTTGATGAGATACCTTTTCTTAATCACCTCATTCTGTCTGATCTCTTGCAGTGCTGGCTTAGAGGTCAAAAGAGATGTGGGAAGGAAGCAGACCAGTGTTGCTTGATAAAAGTGATGTTACTTCCTCCATGACAGTGGAACTTCCTTGGAACAATTAATACAGGAACAATTTCTGTTTCTCCTGTTGCATAGCATATGCAAGGCATTTGGGGATTGCAAGTTATTCATCCATTCTCTAGTAAGTAGTATATCCTTAACCTCTTTCAGTTGGATTTTTTTGACTACTTAAATGTGATTGGTGTCCCCCCGCAAAAAAGAAATATATAAAAAGAGATCAGTGACTGTTAGCCTGGGAAACAGCAAAAATAAATTAGCCTGTCCCAGAATGCAAAGCAGAATTGTATGCGTGTCCCTACCAGTGGCATATCTAGTATAAACAGCACCTAGAGCAAGGGTGGAAGTTGTGCCCTTACCTTCTTACTCCTACCCTCACCCCTGGCCTCTACATGCATGGCTTTTTTGTGCCCCCTCCCGGCATTGGTGCCTAGGGCTTGTGCCCTACTTGGCCCACCATAGATATGCCTCTGGTCTGAGCACATCTTTCTCAGGTGGAAGAGTGGCAAGTGTTCAGCAAATTCTGTGCTTGATGCAAATACCAAGCAGTGATGTTCTGCATATAATTGCTTTTGTTGTGCCATGTGTGGGTGTCTTAAATATCACATTAATGGCATACTCTCAGGGCCGTTTTGCCGAGGCTTGTAATATATTGAAGAGTGAAAGCCCATGCATCCTTGAGATTGGATACACAACAAAAGTGAAGAGAAGGATTTAGAATATGAAGCCAAGGCAACATTTTGAGTGTTTTTATTTTTTCTTACACATTGATCTTGAAAAGGAGAGAGACAAAGTGAAAATCAAATACGTGAACAAAAAGAAAGTGTGATTCATTTTGTTCCAGTCAAATCCATTTTGTGAATTTGGAGGGTTTGAATAAAATGGGAGCATTTTATTGAAAACGTTTCATTTTGTCACATGCATAACCATAAGAGCAGGATACCTTTCAGCATTGTGGAGTGGTTATTATTTGTACTGTGGATTGGCTTGTTTTTTCCACTGCAGAAAAATAACACTGTAATTCTGCAAAATGGAATGTTGCAGATAAACAGACTAGCCCAGGAGTGTGGAATGCATGGCCCTCTAGTTGGTGTACTCCAGCTCCTGTCCTCCCTCCTCATTGTCCTGTGCTGTTGCAGTCCAGCAATACCTGGAAGGCCACACATTTCCCTTTTGTGGGCTAGTTCATGGTGAGTTTCTCTTGGTCTTTGTTTTCACTATTAAGGCTTCATTGTGCAGGACTTTGTGTCTTGATATAGATAACTTCAGTTTGTTGCCCTGTCTCCCCCTGGAGAGCTTTGCTGGTTTCTGATTTTGCACAGAAATCGTGTGCCTGCCAGGCTGCTGATAATCTATTTAGTAAAAGTTTGTGTTGCAGAAATTAAGAGTTGTATGTTGTGTGAGGCACTTAGAGCAAGGCTCCTTGCTTTAGTACACTTGTCCCTTGTTATGGGGGGTCAGTTCACTAATCTCAGCTATTGATCAATGGAGCATTCTATAGGATGCTGTTAACTGTGCAGCTTTTTTTCCTTTTCTCTCCTTCTGTGTTGGGAAACACGGCCAAAGCAGCCACATGAAACAGGTGCATCAGCAGAGGTTGGACTGGGTTAGGTACATAACAAGGGTCCATCTAATCTAGTCTTGCATTTTGTTGCCAATAGCAGCTAGGTTCCACATGTCTCTGGAGATTGACGGGCAGGATAGGGAGCCAATCACTGTGCCCTGTGATTGTCCTTAGATTTGATACGCGAGATGCTCTCTATACTGCTACTGTTTGGGATTGGTTGGTTTTCTTGTGGGGGTTGGTTTTCTTGTGGCTCATAACTCTTTTGAGAGTTTTGTCCTTCATGAATTTGCTTAATCCAGGGGTGGGCAAACAGTGACCCTCTGGATGGTGGTGGATTCCAGCTCTAGACAGACAGCCTAGCCAGGGATGATGGGCCAAGTAGACTGAAACTTGTCCCTTCTGGGTCTGGAGGGACCTAGGTTAAGGAAGGCTGCCTTTGAGCCATCTGAACTGATGTTCTTCATTGTTTGTTCTGGTAATGATTGAATCACACTGCATATTTGGTTAGTTCTGAACGTTGGCTTTGTTTTTGTACCCAAATTTTTAATAATGATAAGAAGGGAGGGAAGTTCCCAATTTCAGTGACAAGGAATGAACCCTTATTTCCTGGTGGAAATAGGCCTGTAGGTCCACTCACCTGACCACGTGAGTCACCCTGGCTTTAATGGAACATGAAACCAGGCTGCCAATCAAAATGGTGAAAAAAATGCTTTACAGTATGGCAGAAGCTCTCTTGCTATACTGTAAGGTTCTCCTTTTGGAAACTGTACATCTATTTCTTACTCTGATCCGGGGCTGAAAAAAAGACATTGTCACCCCTGCTTTGCTAAGAAATGTTTATCCTACCCCCAGACAATGTCAGTGGCATACTTTGAATTCATGGTTTCTTTAAAAAGATAGAATACTGCTTTTTGCCTTTGAATTTTTGGCCATTTTCCTCCTCCTCTTGTTTGATAGTGCCCAATCTTCAGTGCTGTTCCTTTTAACTCCCCTATCTTTTTTCTTTTATAGGTACTCATTTGAACCAGAAGGGTATGGAAATATGAAGCCATCACACCACAATTTCTATATGTGCAATTAACAATAAAGTAAATTAATCAGAATTGGCCTGTATGCGCAGTCCTTTATTTCACCTAGCAAAACTACAAGCAGACTTTTTTTTTAAAGTGAATTTTTCAACACTTACTTTCAAGATGAGTAACACTGGTAGAACCAGTGAAGTGTTGGTAGATATTCTACTTCCCAGTTAGCTTTCTTTATAGTGCAGTGTATATCAAACCATTGAACAGGTTGGAATAGTTTAAAATCATGTAGCTGTGCAAATTTGGATGCAATTATTTAGGCCCTAAGGCCGTCATATTTCCAATTTCTGTGTATGGTTGTGAAAGCTGGGCTGTGAAGAAAGCTGACAGGAAGAAAACTCATCTGAGGTGTGGTACTTGAAAAGAGTTCTACAGATACCCTGGACTGCTAAAAAGATGAATGGATCGTAGAGCAAATCAAGCCTCTCCCTAGTAGCCAAGATGACTAAACTGAGGCTCTTGTACTTTGGCCTTTCTATAAGAAAACATGATTCACTAGAAAAAATAATCATGCTTGGTAAGATAGAAAGCAGCAGAAAAAGAGGACAACAGTATTACAGGCAGATTCAATTAAGCTAGACACATCATTGTCCTGCTGCAAATTCCTTGTGACAGGTGTTCACAGAGATGACTTGACTAACAATCTTGCCATAGGGTAAAACTTGTCATAATGGAAAAAGGTTCTTTACCTTAGAGCTTGGAAGAAATGTATTACAAGGAAATAATGTGATAGCCTGTAGTGTGTTGGTGTTTCACAGGTTAATGGCTTATCTGTCATCATTGTTAACTGGAACATAAGGCAATGCATGGTGCCATAACTACTGTTTTTAGTGGAACATCATCTCCTTGTTACTCCTAAAATGGGGTTTGTTGGGGTGATGCCCAATTTTTGTAGAGCTTTAAACTGATTAAAAACTCACCAGTAACATGAAGTGAAATCAGCCATCTTTTACAAGCAAAGAGCAGTGATAAAAAGTTACTTTTCAAAAAATAAGGAGCAACTGTTTGGTTTTAACATAATGTTCCAATGTTTCCTTCCTTGTCCTGCAGTAACATAGTTATTTCTTCTGTAGGAGTCCTACTCTGTGTAGAGAGATCTTATCCAATGTTTCAGTACTTTTCTGACGCCCTTCCCCTCCAGCAGAGCTCATAACACCATGTCCGTTTACAATTTGTAAAGGTAGAAATTCTTTACAAAACCTCAACATCTTGCAAAAGAGTTTTTTTTTATTATTTTTAAATTTGATAAAGTGAAACAAGAAAAAGTATTGTGTCTGGAGCATGTAAAATAGTATTCAAAAGTTTCTGTTGAAAATTGGCCCAGCCCTTTCTGATAAAGTGATAGAAAGCTGCTCATTTTAAAGAATCTATGAAAGATTCTGGCTAATATTGGCAGGCATCTTCATAGATTCAAAAGGGAGCAGTCCCTCTGAAGCTTTGTGAATGCCTGGCCAAGGTTTGGATAATTTAAAATGACTGGTGTGTCCTGGTAGTTAGATGCGTGACCCAGATTCCCTTTTCCTCTAACGTTAATGAACCTTTTAATACAAAACAGTTGATGCAGGTCGTCTAGCCAAGTCCTGTAGTTCTTTCACTCTAGTAGGACAAGGAAACAGACCTACAAATAGCACTTGGCTTGATTCTAATGTTTATTCTAATGTTTATGTGGGATTCATGGAGGAGGATCTATTCCAGACTCTAGAAGAGGAATAGGCAAAGTGATGCTTTCCAGCTGTTGTTGGATTTCAGCTTCTGCCATTCCTCACTATCAACTATGCTGCCTAAGGCTGATGGCAGTTGCAACTCATTAAATTTGATAGCCTAAATTGCTACTTTGGGAAAGATAAGTTCGCTTCATAATATTGCAAGGGCCCACAAGGGCCATCCAGTCGAACACCTTGCCAGTGCAGGGATCCACTGTAAAAGTGTCCCTGTGAGATGAGCCTCTAACCTGTGTTCAGAAAAACACAAAGGAGAATCCACTGTGTACCAAGGGAGAGATGTTCTTCCTTGTGTTTAATTAGAATCTTTTGTCTTATAATTTGTTCTTATTTTGGTCTCATTTGAAGCAACAAGAAACAAGCTCGCTTCAATTTACAGCTGACAACCCTTCAGATGGTTGTCTCAGTCTCCTTTGGGCCAAACATCCAGCTTCCTCAACTGTTCATCATAGGGCTTGGTTTTCAGACTCTTTAACCTCCTGGTCATCCTTTTCTGGGCATATTCCTCTTGCTGACTGATTGTGGTGCCTAGAACACAGTACCCCTGGTAAGGTGTGACAAAAACCAAATAGAATGGTACTTCTGTTGACACTATACTTCTGTTGATAGAGTGTAGAATAGTACAGGCACCTTTTTGACATGGCATCTTACTATTGACTCATGTTTAGCTTGTGGCCTACTAAGACCTCTGGGTCCTGTTTATATGTACACGTCAAAGTCTGGTGTCACCAATCCTATATTTGTGCATCCGATTTTTCCTGCCTGAATACTATGTCTTAGATTTATCTTACTAGAATTCATTTTGTTGGGTTGGCCAAGCTCTCTCCAATTCGTGTAGGTTATCCTGAGTCTTAATTCTGTTGGAACTGACAAGACTTACAATTTTAGTCATTATGGGGTTAATTGATCTATTGGTGTTATAGAGGACCTTCACCTGCTACTGATATTGGAAGCAGTTGTAAAGCCTCTATAAGAGTAGCATTCTCTTAGTGAACACTCACTTCTTGATTTGTTCTGATCTGCTGTTGCTGCAGTTTGTACCATATCCTGCTTCACTGTGGTATTTTATTATATTTTGATATTTTGATACATTTTGTATTTGTATTTTAACTTGCCCAACTTGCTCATGTTCTCTTTTAACCTTTTGTACAGTAAGAACCCATATGCTATTTTTATCTTTTAACTAGAATATATAAAAGACTATTTCTCTTTCCCTATTTTGTCTTCTAATTTCTTTTTTATTTACAACAAATTCTGGCTCCTGAGAACCCCCTCCCAGTTTGGTTTCATCTGCAAAACTGATGAACATGTCCTCTATTCCTTCATCCAAGTCATTTAAAAAGATGGTGAATAGCATTGGGCTTGAAATAGCATGCTGTAGTACTCCACTTGTTACATCTCTCCAGGACAATGGAGGACAATGAAGTGGTCAACAACCTCTGCCAATCTCTTTGCATTTGGTTTAACAACCAGGTATAAATCCACCCAGCAATAGCATTTTTAGGTCATATTTTACTAGCTTGTCTGCAAGAATCTGATGACATTACATCTAGCATTTAGTCTGGCTTGATTTGTTTTTGAGAAATTTGGGCTGGCTGTTAAATCTCAGCATGTTTTCCCTTAATGCTCACAGACTGACCTGTTCTAGAATCTTCCCAGTATTGACATCAAGCTGACTGGTTGGTAGTTGCTGAGTTCCTAACCCTTCTGTCCTTTTCAAAGATGGGGAAAACATTTGCATTCTTCCAGTCTGCAGGAACTTCACTTGTTTAGATTCAGCTTCAGAGGAAAAAAAAATAGGCAAAGAAAGAATTAGGAGAAACTTTCAAGGCAGGGACTTGGGGTTCTTGGGCTTGCTTTACCTAGGAGGTGGCTGAGAAGACAGAAGGGCTGTGGTCATATTGAAAGCTTTGCCAGAGCAAGATGACTGATTTTGACACATTCAGCCAGTTTGGCAGTGGTATGGACAATTTAGATGAGAATTTCCAAATGCCATACATTGGCCATTCTGGTCAGGGAGGAAGGAATGAAACTGTGCCCTGGTGCTGAATGGTTTACAAGCTGGACCATTGTGCTACCAGTTTAACAAGGATCACTTGTATAAGGTACTTGCATAAGGGAGTACTGTGTACTTCCTTGTTCAAGCTTGTAAAAATCCCCACCGTTGATGCAACTGAAAGTTGCACCAGCATAGTGCCACTGGCTATGCTGGTTTGGGGAGGGTAGGCTTCTGGGAATTATAGTCCAAAAAAAGTAACTTTGCCCGCCTTGGGAGCTAGCCCACATTTTCCAGCATCTGTCAGAAGGTTTGTGTTGGTATCTGGTGGCAACAGCACAATGAGATTCATCTGCTTGAAACTTTGAAAGATAATTCAGTGCAGGTACAACCCTGGAGACCAGGGTTGAGGTCCCTGCTTGGCCATGGAAACCTACTGAGTGAACTTGGGTGCATCACACACTTTCAGCCCCAGAAAACCCCATGATAAGGTCACCTTAGGGTTGCCGTAAGTTGGAAATGACTTGAAGGCACACAACAAGAATGAGAGGCTGCAACTCTTGTTTTATGCTGGAACCGGAGGCTGGTTCTCAACATCCAAAGCAAGGACTGTAGGCCTTGGACATGGGAATCACTTCATCATCAAGCAACCAACAAACAGCATCAGAAGTAGCAAGCGAATACATAAAGCCTCTAGAAGGGCATTGAAAAGTGTGTATGTGTGGGGGGATGGTGACCTTTTGACTCCTGTGCCTCAAACACAGGATAAAATTCCCTCTCAAGCTAATTAAAATACAATTAGCCACCAAGAAGCAAAGGAAGCAACACATAACCTTGCAGACTTCAAAACAGGTGTTTGTAAAATAATTAAGTGTAAACAGTAACCCAGAGATCAGTGGCAGGTCAGTTTTGTTCTGTGGGAAAAGTGACAGTGGCTAGTGACAGACGGAGGGTTGCGGAGGCACAATGAGAAAAGGTGGAGTGTAATCCGAAACATTTTCCCACTTTGTATAATTGCATAAATGTTGAATGATCTTTTCTCCTTTGTGTGTTCCTTTTGTCATGCGGGCGTGAGGCAGCAGAGGGGAGAAAATGTACTCTTTTCTCCCCTACAGCCAAAGTTGAGTAAAAAGTAGTGGGCCAGATAATGCAGAGAAAGGAAATGGGTGGTATGGGAAGAGACAGCCAAGAGGTTTGAACTATTTGTGGAAATGGATGGGAGCCTGCCTAGAAAAGGCATCAAAATACATGGTCAGCCCTTTGCTTGGCAATGATGAAATCATGCCCTGTGCTCGCTATCTCTCTCTCTCTCTCTCTCTCTCAAAAGTAACTGTACACCCCAAGAATAGAGTGGGTCTCTACATGGCATATTTATAGCACTTTAGACTACGTTAAGTACCACAGCTGCGTTCTACAGAATCTTGAGATCTGCAGTTCAGTGAAGTCCTTAGAATTTTCTAGTGTGACAGTGTGAGAGTTCTCTAGTAGATAATTTCAAATATTTCACAAAATTTCATATGCCAGGTTTCCAAAGGATGACAACATGGTAGTTAAAGTGGTATCAAAGTATTATAACTGTGTGGCGTGAATACAGTCTTGGACTATCACTGTTGCTTTTTTTTTTTTTCCATTCAGGAACTGAGCAAGAGCAAGTGTTCCCCTATGTGTGATCAAAAGCCATCATGTGCTTTTAAGAGCCTAACTGCTAAGAGGCTGAGCTGTGAAGAGGAATTTCCTCATTCAACACTTACTCCTGCTAGAAATACAGTAGTTGGCACAGGCAAACCATTAGCTCTTGTTGTATCTCCCTCTCCACTCTGTCTGGGCAGCGTGGTGGTAACTTACACCATATGAAGGATTGCTGAAGCAACCCATACGAAGCGCCCTAAAATGTCACACACACTTTCACACACGTGCATCATACCTAAACTGCTATGAAATAATATAGAGGAGGAGTAGAAGGATGGAGACACGAGACTTTAAAGAAATTGACTGCATCAACCGTGTAACTGCTTCTTATTCCCCTAGAACGTATCTGCAGTCTCCAAAGCTGTGGGGAGGGGAGGGGCATCCAGTAAGTATCCGTGTGTTGCAGTGCAAAATATTTAGCAGTGCCCTGGTCTTGAATGGGAAATTTGTATCATTAACTTTACAAACTTCCTGCCCTGACAGAAAATGGAAGAATAATAGTTTCATTTATTTATCAAATTTATATCTTGCCTTTCTCTCAAATAGGATTCAAGGCATAGGTTTGTTTACTTTGGGATAGATGGCTCTGGTATCGAGAAGAGAAACCCATGGAAAATTTAGACCAAGCCTTCCCCCTAAGCTCACTTGGGTCTCCTCTTAAGTGATTTACACTAGCATAATCTGGGATTACGTTAGCGTAGGTACTTCTGGGCACATCGCATAAGGAGGTACCCAATGCCTCTTTGTGCAATGTTTTCCTCTGGCTGCCAGATGGTGCTGGGGTACATCTTCACCTACCCCTCAGCCAAACAGCCACAGATTGGCTGCTTGGGGAGCCTGCACTAAGAGAGCTCCCTCACCACTGTCAGCTGGCCGCCAGCTGTTACCCTTCTAAACTTTCTGCACAAGTCTGCTGGTGAATTTTCATGTGCTGTCAGTGTCAGACAAAATCCTGGCCATTGTGTATCCTCTTTCCCTTTCTCATGAAATCACCAGTCTCTCTCCTATGAAGGTCCAAGTGCTGCAACATTTTTTGCCATCTCATTGTTCTATGACTCTAATAAAACTGAGCATTGTTGTTCTTGTTGTGGGTATGCAAATATGGGTGAGTGAACAGCTAGAGATGCCCACATAGATCTCTTTGCATTTTGGGCTTTTCTGCATGGTGGTCACAGCATGTCTACAGGATTTGTCCAGAGGTGTGCCTCCACTTCCAAATTTCACCACTTGTGCTGCACAAATATTAAGTAGGAGTATTATCAACATAGCTCCTAGGACAGTGTTTCTCAGGTCTTAATAGTCTGAACATCATCTCTCAGAATCCCTGACCACTGATTAAGGTAACTGGATTTTCTGGGATATGAAGTCCAAAACAGTTGAAAAAGCAAGGTTTGAGAACCACTGTGCTGCAGTCAAAGGTGTTTTCTTCTTTTTCCACTCCCACTTCTCTCTTCTACACAAAACCAGTATGTGATGTGCCCAAGGTCACCCAGTAACTTCCATGACTGAGTGGGGAATTGAATCCTGGTCTTCACTGTTGTAGTCCAAAGCTGAAACTACTTCTCTATTAGCAAAATATTTGAGATGAGAGTTATGTCTACTTAATAACAATTGCTATTGGTAGCAAATGCATCATCCTTACAAAGAAACTTATGTCTCAGCAGCTCAGTAATTCCAGAATATGTTTGATTTAATCTAATCTTGCTAGGAATAGAGACTACTCTGAAAGCACCAGATCCCACCTGATCTTGAAAGCTAAGCAGGGTCTATTTTGGTTAATATTTGGCTGGGTGGCTGCAAGGTATAATTAAGCGGAGAGCAACAGCAATACACCTCTGAGTATTCCTTGCCTAAGAAAACTATGAAATTCATGGGCTTGCTTTTAAGTTGACAGGTTGACTTGAAGGTAGATGTACACAATATGACTGGGGAGAATGTGTGTGCACACATGCATATACACAAGCAGACTTAGGTCCTTTCCTCATTACACTGCTATAGAGCTATTATTCCACTTTCAAAATCCTATGGAACCCTGGGGTTTGCAGTTTAGGGAGGGGCCTTTAGAATTCTCAAGCAGAGAGCTCTTTGGCCTTAGGAAACCACAAACCCCAGAATTCCACAGGAGGTTGAAAGTGGAATAATACGTAACAGAATAATACATAACGGTGTAGCGTGGAAAGGCCCTCAGATGATTAAACTTTGCGGAGGAAATTGTGTTATTGTTTTAATATCATACACATATGCTAAGTATATGTTGTGGTGAATACATTGGCACATTAACAGCTGATCATGGATTCCTGAAACCCCAAGAGCCTGTTTCTGACAGTTGCCCAAGCAAGATGGTAACATTCACTGGGATATATAAGGAAAAAGTGCAGAAATTCATATTTTGCAGTTTGGGACTATAAAGAATGCTGAATTAAACTTTGCATATTCACTGTAGTTCATGTATACTGAAGGAAAGCCTGCACTTCTGTATGTAAAAAGTATAGGCTGCCTAACAATACTGCTAGTTTTGAACTTGCATAAACTGTCATACCCTTCCCACACTCTGATGTTCAACATACAATCTAAGCAACAGAACACCTTTTTAGTTATTGTGGAATCAGCCCACATTAGATTCAAGCTGGATGTTATCACAATGTGCTTCATATGTTATAATGTGGGTCATATTGTTGTTTCCTGCCACCCCCACTGTCTTCACCCCAGCTGTTCTCTCTCCTATTGCATTAGGAGTTATCACTGATTTTGAAGCACTGCTGGGAGAGAAGTGGCTAAGCAGCTGCAATTTGGGCAGCTAACAGTAGGATTAAGGTCACCCTCCTAGCCCAGGATGTACTCTTTAATTTCGCTGCTTTATCGGTCAGACATCTCATCTGGCGTCCAAATTACCTTGATGTGAAACCTCAAATAGTTCTGTGCCAATTTAGTGATGTCTCTTAATATGCCAGGCTGTTTTCAGTTTCAGAAAGTTGGAATTCAGCATCCTGAGAACATCAGGCTTGCTCTACATGGAAAGAGAAACGAGGTGATAAGACGAGCTGTGCGAGGCCACTTCAGACTGTTGGTAGGACGTGCTGTTTTTGAATGCTCTCCATGAAATAAAAATCCCTGCAAGTGGAAAACTACCACCATGGGGAGAAGCATGCTTAGCAAGCCTCTTTTCTTTCACTCTTAAAGCAAGTTTCTTGCAAATATGGCTGCAGAGAAGATAGATTTGAAAAATGTTTGGCTCTGTTGAAATCTCAGAAACTAAAGCCAGTGAAGATAAGAGCCAAGGTAGCCAAGTTAGCCTGCTACAGCAAAGTCTCAAGTCTTGTGGTGCCTTACAGACTCAACATATTTTATTGGACAATCCATGAAATAAAACCTGCTAGTCATTAAAGTCCTGCAAAACTTCCCCTCATTGTTTGAGAAGAAATGCAATTATATAAAACACAGGAAAAAAAAACTCTTCTGGCTCAAACAAACAAAGCTTTTTTAAAGGCTCCAAAAAGAAGAAGAGGAAGGGAACTGGTGTGCTGGTACCTAACCAGTTCCATGCAGCAAATGGAAACATTTCACACTAACAGACAAAGAGCCTTCTTTGGCACATTGATTGGGCCTGAACAGTTAGGTCAGTTCAATGGGCAGTAAAAGATTTCCTGGAGTTTTAGCTTGCATAGGTGTATAGTGCTGCTGCATTCTGTCACATTTTATCATTTTATGCCCTCTCCCTTTCCTTTAAGGTATTCCAAAAGCTTCCATGCTTGGACATCTTCACCTTATCTAAGGAAATCTGTACCATAAAGAATCTGTGACATCTAATCAGCTCATTAAGAGAAACTTATTACCTCTGTTGCATTATGTAAAATGCTTCATATTTTACTTTACGTCTAAAACCACTGACTTGTTAATGGACACGCTATTAGATAGTCTTTATAAGGCAATGCCTCCAATGCTGTCTTTGCTGCGAGCCCCTAGTTTATCTCAAGAGAAATGCAGATTAGGGGCGCATTTCAAAATATACTGAATTCAACTTTTCATGGCACAAATTTTCTTATTTAATAGCTGGGTATACACACACAGCCCTGCGGCCAGCAGAAGCTGCCTTATCCACTACAGAGGGAGGGATTACCTGCCGCATATCAGTGTGGCAACTGTCCTAACTATCAGGGAGGGAGAACACCCACACAGGACAGGGGAGCTCTCCATGTTTAAACAAAGATGACAAACTGAGCCATGTTTGGGACATGGAAATGAAAAGGCTTGTGCTCAGGGAGTGGGCAATGAATAAACTCCAGGTGGATATAAAAGGCAGCTGGCTCATCTTGGGCGAAATGAACCAATGTCCAGTGCTCATCTTAGGCAAAATGAACCAATGCTTGTTTATCTCCTCTCTTCAATCAGCAAAAGGAAGCATTTCCACATGGTATAGCAAAGATCTTTATAATGCCAAGGTGGGATAAGGAAATGGGTCTGTGCCACTGCGGACAATGGAAAAGTGTCATGAAATGGATGCCAGAGGAGGACTATGTGCCCATCAGTCACATGAAAGTGGTACCAGGTAGCCTTGCTCTTGCAATGGCATCCCAACCTTTTAAAAGCGAGGTGAGGAACTCACACCCCCAGTTGTTTTTGTTCCCCTCCCACGTCTGTGTTCCTTGTTGTCATGGTATGCCTTCAAGTCATTTCCAACTTATGGTGACCTTAAGCTGTGCTTGTACACTTGCTGGATTTGTTGTGCAGTGGTGACAACAGTGGCATCGAAGAGTACTGTTTTTCCTTACAGGTGAGGTGTATGCTCCCTGTGCATCTTGTTTACAAGCACAACTGCAGTCCTGAGAGCCTTCTGGAAATGCACCCCCCCCTTTGTAAATAAGGTACACAGTGCATGACTTGCTTTAAAAGGGGGGGAAAGCACTTTTTGTCCTGCTGCTGTAGCAGCTGCCACTGCTACTGCTCCCAACACCACCAAGGATGTAGTTGCACACCGATTTAAAAAGATGGTGTGAGATCCACCGTTCTTGCTTGAAAGCAATTACTATGTTTCCAACTGTCCCATTCCCCACTGCTATTTCACAGTATTAAAACTTATTCCTGTGCATTCCCTGGAGGCCTGGCAGAGAGAGCTGTTTTGAAAAGAGGAGCCATTCTGAGTACAGCAGGTCTGAGCAGACAGCAGTTGCTCCACTCTGAGCAATGTTTTTGTGGTTCCCCAGCAGGGGTGCAACATTGAAATCATGGCAAATGTAGCATATTCCAGACTCTTTGCCCCCTTTTGACAATGATTTTTATCAGCCTTCTCTTCAAAAGAGAAGAATAGAATGATGTCCAAAATTATCATATTGCATCACAGGTTAACACTCCCAGAACATAATTCCTCTTGGTGTCCAGGCAAAACTGCAACTGAATGCCTCATTAAGGCATCACTGAAAGTGCACAAGCAGCAGAGTAGTTAACAAAATTTCTGTCCATTTTCCTGCCAATCCAGTCTGGGCTTTATGTGGCAGGTAGGCTGTCGTAGCTCCTTTCTGCATTGGATAATCACACTGGGTGGGCTTGTCTTCTAGTATGGATTGGAATGTTTATTGCTTTGACCAGATCATACGAGAATGATCTCCATGGATTAACCAGCTTGTAGTTCCTCACGTATGGCTGGTACTTGCAGGTTATCAGCTTTGTCCTTGATCCCCATGAAAGGTCTCCTGTGGATCACAAAAGTGCTCACACAGAGAGAATCAAGGGGAGCTGCCCACCCCCTTTTCCTTGTCCACACTTCACCGCTGATACAGCTTCATAATGCCAACCCGATGTAGGCTCTTCCAAAGCTTGGCCTCTAAGAGCATATCATGGTTGGCATAAAAAACCAAGGGTTTCTTCTCATGTTCATAATAATGATCTGAAAATGTTTTGTAATTGTCCGTGATGAAGCCATAGGCGCTAACCTAAGGAGGTGAGGAAAGCAGAGGTTACAGGAAGAGTTAAAGAGGGACATGGACAGGTACCCATCATTCCAACCCCCACTGCATGTGCTGCAGATCCCTGGCATTATATCACTCAAAGCCACTTCATGGCTAAGGAGATGGCAGAGTGGTTCAGGCTGCAGTCCCAAAGGCATTTATAGAAAATGTCATGAAGCCCAAGAAGCACCTTGTCCCTCCCTACATAGTAAAATGTAGGACCAGCACAGCCCTCCTGTTGTGTGTAGTCTGAGGCAGCTGCCTAAGATAGCAGAGCATCAGAACCATGCCCTGCCCCAGAGGACCTCCACTGCTATAGCATCTGGCCCATAACTGAGGCAGAAGTTCTCAATGCAAGCAGCAAACATGCATTTTACAAGAAAAAATTCCTAAGTTCTGACTACAGAGAATGTGTCTCAGGTGGTCTCAGCTCAGTCGGGGGTGATGGGGAGGGCAAGTTGCAGGTGTGCCCTCAAATGGAGTGGACCCACCTTTTTGTTCCCTGGGAGCTCAGAGGAGCCAGACCTTCATGGTCTGAATCACTACCCCTTACTCTCCCTTCTCCACCAGTAAGAGACAGTAGTAAGGATGCTTCCTTGGGCAGCTGGCCAGGGGGAGGTTTTTGGACTGCAAGGACAAATGAAGAGCCCTCTGAGCCCTGACCATACAATGACTTACAGATGTGCAACTTACACTTATCTGCACATAATTCACTAGCAGGATGCCAGCCTGTGGGTCGGGAGGGGGGGAGAAGGAAAGTCATTGTGCACACTCTTTATGCAATGTGTCATGCCACCCTTTCAAACAGTTCTAAATCTGTGTCTTGTACTACTGAGTAACCAGGTACTGGAAAAGACAGCACTACAAGGAGTCTTACCTGATCGCAGGTATGCAGAGCTGTTAAAAGCATAATTGCTCCAGTGCTGGGCATGTAGAGATGCCCAAACTGACCGTTTATTATTTCTGATTTTAAGAACCTGTAAATGGGAAAGATTTTGTCAGAGAACATTAGGGGCTATTCAGAAAAGACAGACTACTGTACCATCTGAGGGCCTTTCCACTTTACACTGTTACAGTGCTATTATTCCACTTTCAACATCCTATGGAATCCTGAGGTTTGCAGTTTAGGGAGGAACCTTTAGAATTCTCAAGCAGAGAGCTCTTTGGTCTCAGGAAACTACAAGCCCCAGAATTCCACAAGATGTTGAATGTGGAATAATGGCACTAGAACAGTGTAATGTGGAAATGGCCTAAGTCAGGTGCAAGAAAATGGTCATAAACATTCAGCAAACAGAAGATTTCTAACTATCGGCCTTCTCATCTAATGTGCTAGCTCTCTGCATATGGGGAACTTCTGAGACAGGGGTGCCTTCAAGCAAGTTCTCTCATGAGTTTTGGAAGATGGCATAATTTTGTGACATAGCACCACTGAATAACTATTTGCCCATTTGTACCAGTTTTGCAAAATCTCACAGGATATAATTGGGCTTTCCTGATTTCAAAGATCAGGAAATAGGTCCTTCCTTCTCAGCCTCCCACTCCTGCCCATCAGTATGAAAGATACAGTTAGTACTTATATGGCTATTGAGTCACATCATCAATGGATGCCAATAGCAGGCTTTGTTGCAGGGTTCAAAGTCTCAAAGCATTACCTTTCTGTCAGATAATACATGAATTCTGGGTGCAGCAACTTGAACTTTCCTGCAGATGCATCAGATCCAAAGTACTTCTGCGGCCTGTGGAAAGAGATCAGACAAAAACAGCTTCATCGTGTATCAATAATTATACAGTTCTCCGCTGATCCCACTACAGGGAAAAAAGCTGAATAAACAAACTGAACAATGGTCCTATTTGTACCACACTGAGATGTCTGAAGAAATAATTGTGTGTGTATGTGTGTGTGTGTGTTTTGTGGGGTACACTCTAAACTTCCAGGGCAGGCTCACCACCTTTTGTCATCCAAGATGGAAAATCCACGAGACCTCCTGGGACAGTGCTACTCAAAGCGGTGGCCCACAGACCGTTGGCAGCAGCCCCCCGTCATCTGCCGCCAGTCCCTGGAGAGTTTCCAGGACAGAAAGAAACAACTGGAGCCAATGGTCACAAATATGATATCACTCTCTGGCTGGGGGAAGACACTGCCAGTCCCCTATATCGGATAACTTAAGCACTGTGGTTGACTTCACACTCAGGTGGGTGACTTCCACCCTTGAAGACCCTCAGCTTGACCTGCGTATGGGCCCAAGCCACTCCAATTACAACAAAACTTGGGCCTTGCCATGAACATTGCACTTTTGGCAGCCCATCAAGAGGGAGATGGGAACTGGAGATAGTCACCCCAAATGCAACCCCTACACCCTCCACACATGCAAAGTGGGCTCTCACCAGCATTTGCGCAGGCTATGACTGAAATGGAGATGAGGGCAAGCAGGCCTCGCTCTCCTCATGTACTCCCTCCCCACAGATAAACCGCACTGGCAAGGACATGATGAATGAGGGCCCACTCTCCCTTCTCCATGTGTGTCTCTCCCGTGAGCGTGCGTACATAGTTCAATGTGAGAGAGAAGTGAGGGAAAGCAACACCAACCCCACTCCATCACCTGCTCTGACCCACCGGCATGCAAACCTTGGCCACCCACTTATTGCTATGGCCTCCCAGGGCAAAATGGCTGCCCACTGGTGACCTTGTTTTTAAAAAATACACTGGAATGTAACTCACGGCATCCCTCTGCTGACTGAAGATTTAGATCCAAGAGAGGCTCCTCTCAATGGAAACAAGGAAGGAAACAACTTCCCTCTCCCACTGTTTCACCCTCCCAATCTGCTCCAGGGAGTTCAAATACCATAAGATATTTGATAGGCCAGGGGCCAGGCTAGAAAATAGAGGCAGAGCCTGGAAGTAACAGTGTTACAAGTGAAAATGTTCTCTTTGACATGTTACTTTGTAGGCAGCAACAATGGCTAGTAAAACTGCTACATTTTTTAGTGTTAATGAATCACATTTGCTTATACTCCTGAACTGTTGCTTTGGGGCAGTCATTTCGGGGAACCTTTGGTCATTTCAGTGTTTTAAAGGGTATTTAAAATAATAAGCAACCAAAAAGGTACACTTAGAACCAATAACACTGACACACATGCTCTCACACCCTCAGATTGTTTGTTATTCAAAGAGTGACTTGTTATTAATTTTTAAAAGCATATTACTTTCACTGTTGTTTATAGTATCCATATAGTAGTAATGTTATCACTTACTTTAACATACACTGGCTGTAATCTTGTACAACTTCGTGTAGCACAGTTCTGCACATGGACTAACACTAGGCCAAACCTTGTACCATCACACCTGGACTTACCGTACAGTCCTCTCCTCACAGCCGTCCTGCATCTTGTGGGAAGAAAGAAAGATCAGAAAAGTGTCTCTCTATGTCCTCATAGCCAGATCACACATCAGTGATGAGAGCTACTGGCGTCCCTTGGAGATCTCAGTGCTGCTGTAATAATTTAATGTCTGGCTACAGGGACATAGCCAGATGCTTCTCTGATCCAGCCCGCTTTCCAAGGCACGGTTTCCAAGGCTATACAGTAAAGATAGTGGTGGTTTGGGTACTGCAAAGAAAGGAAGGGAGTATCAACCTCTGCAGTACCCAGAAAAGGACATACACAGGTGTAAGGGAAACTTACACATGTACATGTACTAACAGGATACCAGCCACAATTTTGTCTCCTACCAGAGGGAGAGAAAAAAGTCTGTAACTACTTATGTAGTTATTTCTAAAAGAAAAATGGTGTACCAAAAGAAAGGGAGACATCAGCAAAAATCACCTTTACTTCCTTTCCACGCATGAAAACCTCTGGTGGCTTAAAGAGCCTTTCATCAGAGCAGAGACACAACATTCAAGTATCCAGATTGCTCTTCTCCAGCCGCATCAGTTTCCCATACCAGTGGAAAGAAAAAGAGGCTTTCTGTGCGATGTAAGTTGCCTTATGGAACACAAGGCACTGAATGAAGCCTATCTACAACTGTTGGGAGCAAAGTGAGACTATAGACTATAGACTGGTAGACTATAATCTGACAGAATAACAAAATAATACCATGACTTTTTTTTTTAAGCAGAGGAATTGGTTACCTGAAAATCCTACTACCATTGGGTTAGCTTGCCAACCTCAAGTTTTCTCTCAGTTGCATTTCTGAGAACTAGAAGCACTGAAACAATAAAGCTGGAAAAAAAACATAGGCCAAAGAGATGAGAAGAACACAGATGAGTCTGCCCTGCTCACAGTCACGTGGAATCTGTTCAGGACAGTGGGGAAACAAGCAGATGCATCTCTGTTTCTCACTCCCCACCAGCCCTGGAATGGCCTTGTGGGAGGGCTGCAGAAGCTCAGTGGTAACGTACGGGGTGTTCAATGGCCAGCTATCACGTAGTTCTGCATGCATTAGTTATGCTACGGTGGGCTGTGCATGATTCCAGCCAGTGACAGAAACAGGAGTGGGAGGGCAGAGAAGGAGATGAAGGAGGTCACTTACTTGTCACCCTTGTCATATCCCTCTGGAACACGGATGTCCAGGATGGCAGATTTCAGCATTAGGTAATCTCGTAGATCCGAAGGAATGAAAATGTACCGTATATCCTGCAGCCAAGACAAAACAGAATGCAAAATACAAAATGAGAATGTATGATTCACAAGGTGAGGCCTGCAACAAACCTTGCAATAAGGTGAGCTCTTGGCAATGACCAGGCAGGCACACCCTTTTCTTGGATACTTCATTCCATTTCCTTTCTCTGTCTTGATTTCCATTCCACCCCTCTCCCGCCAGACATTCTGAATGTAGTGGTCAATGAGGGTCTTTTCTGAGGTTCTTCCCACTTAGGAAGTATTTTGTGCTTTGCATCACTCCTTCTTGGAACAAGTTCGCTTTGTGTATTCCTGATGGACTCTTACCAGCATTTACTAGATAACATGAGCATTTGTGACTTATTAGATAATAGCGAAGCAGGAAAGTAACTAGGGTTCCAAGTGAGGTGAAAGGATTCCCTGAGCAATGGGCAGCCACCCTCTCTGTATCAGGCCAAATCACTGCATCGTTCCTTCCACTGCCTTTCTTCTCCTCCTCCAATGTTTCAGGAAGGGATCTTCTCCAGGCCTACCACTATAGCTAAGAAAATGAATTTCAACAGAGAGAAATGTAAAGTCCTACACTTAGGCAGAAAAAATGGAATGCACAAATATAGGATGGGGGAAGCATGGCTGAATAGCAGTACATGTGAAAGGGATCTAGGAGTCTTGGTAGATCACAGTTTGAACATGAGTCAGCAGTGTGACGCGGCAGCCAAGAGAGCCAATGCGATTCTTGGTTGCATCAATAAGAGTATGGTGTCTAGATTGAGGGAGGTAATGGTACCACTCTATTCTGCATTGGTTAGGCCTTATTTGGAATACTGTGTCCAGTTCTGGGCACCTCAATTCAAGAAGGATGTCAACAAGCTGGAACGTGTCCAGAGGAGGGTGACTAAAATGGTGAAGGGTCTGGAAGCCATGCCCTACAAGGAACGGCTTAGGGAGCTGGGGATGTTTAGTCTGCAGAAGAGAAGGTTAAGAGGGGGCATGATAGCCATATTTAAATATTTGAAGGGATGTCATGTCGAGGAGGGAGCGGGCTTGTTTTCTGCTGCTCCAGAGACTAGGACAAGGAACAATGGGTTCAAGTTGCAGAAAAGGAGATTCTGCCTGAACCTCAGGAAGAACTTCCTGACGGTCAGAGCTGTCCAGCAGTGGAATATGCTGCCTCAGAGTGTGGTGGAGTCTCCTTCTTTGGAGGTTTTTAAGCAGAGGCTGGATGGCCATCTGTCAGGAGTGCTTTGATGTGTGTTCCTGCATGCCAGAGGGTTGCACTTGATGGCCCCTGGGTCTCTTCCAACTCTATGATTCTATAGCTCCATTTAGTGAAGACCATACAGATGGGACTTGGGCCGCATGAAGCACTTGGTCCACCCTACACTTCCTACAGACTGAAAAGCCTTATATGGCAACAGCGAACAAGACCAAGCAATCTGTCTTGCAGTGAAGCTCCACTACATCTTACTAAGGGCTGTGCATTTACCTTGGCCTGTGGGGTCTGGGTGAAGCCATACTCTGCATAAGCGATGAGGGAATTCTTCATGGTGTTTACTGTGAAACCATAGAAGGACGTCTTTGTTCCAACATCTTCCTCAAAGCCCTTGGTCACTGCCCCATTAAGCCTGCATGGAGCGAAATAAAAATAAAAAATAAAAATAACAGAGGCTCTGGGGAACATGCAGCCACTAGCAAAAAGGAACGAGTAGATCAGTAGTTCAGAGCTCTGGATTTTTCTTTATTTGGAATGCTTTTGAGTGGGGTGCCCCCTCCCCAGGGATTGTTTCAGCCCTCCATGACCACCCCAAATTGGGCTTGATGCCCTTTCAAGAGAGGCAGACTGCCAATCTCATTGTACCTGAAGACAAAGTCATGACCATCTATCTCCTTGCCTTGGTGAGATCCATTCAGAATTCCCCCATTCCCAACCACAGCACAGCGGACGCAGCCATCAGGGGAGGTGGTCTTGTTGAAGAGCCTGCTGTTGGCAGAATCATTGAGGAGCTGCAATGTGGATGCAATGACTGCAGATCAAAGCAAGTGAATCTGAGTCAGGAGAAGAACGGTATATCAAGCAACACAAAGGTCATAAAACTAGCAGAAGAACCCACTGTCTTGGGACTAGGGAACCTCCTTGTGCCAAGGAACCCAGAAGAAGATGGATAAGGCAACGTTCAGGTTATTTATGAAAACATGGTAGACTGTCCTGCAATCCCTGCACTGTTTCCAGGGAAACAGAAATTCCAAACTGTAATATGCTTGAAATGGTATCCTGTTTGCTTGGTTCCTTTATTCCTTTTTTTCACTCTATTCTTGGACATCATGAAACTGATCTGGAAATCCCTGTACTTCTGACAGGAAGATTCGGTTAACAGAAGCGTACTGGCAACTACAGCTTAGGTCCAGCCAATCTGGAGGACCACATCTCCCAATGTGGGTTTTAAGATCCTCAGGAAAGAGTTTTCTCCACATGGGAGGACGCAGGAGAGGGCCTTCCCAGTGGCTGCTCCCAGGCCATGGTATTCCCACTCATAGGAGGCTAGGGTGACCCACTCCATCCTCTGCGTCTCTCAGCAGCCAAAGACCTTCTGGCCTTTAATTGTGAACAGGCCACTGCAGAAGGTCTTTTAATTGGGGTGTGCTATATTCTTTTCATTGTTATTATGTTTCAATTGCTGTTCTTTTTCAATTAATGTTCTTTAAATATCATTGATTATTTAATTGCTTTTTAACCTATGTGCTACCCACTGTTCTAACTGCATTTGCTTTTAACTTATACTGTGAGCTGCCTTGGGTCCCATACTGGGAGAAAGGTGGGATATAAAACAAACACTGGTCTCTTTTCTTCTCTGCAAATTTTTCCAACAAACTAAACTATTTCTGGACTGCAACTGACTTATACTGAGGATGGCTGGCATTCAGTATTGTACAGCCCTCCCCTCCCCATTCACAGGTTTCACCTTTGCAAATTTGATTATTCGAGAGGTGCCTTCTTGCCTCCCCCCATTCTCCCCCTCCCATTCCGTTGCCTCTTGCCTGAACGCAATGTGCCTTCCTTCTCTGCACCCGGGCAAAAGGCAAGCAAATGGGAGAGGGGAGCCCCATAAACAGAGAAAGAAGGTGTGCATGAGCTTTCCCCCCATGTTCGCTTCCCTTTTGCTCAGGCAGAGAGAAGGAAGGCAAGCAAGCTCGGGCAAAAGGCAAGGGAATGGCAGAGGGAAGGCATGTGCATCTTCTCTGCACGTGGGGCTGGCCCAATTCACTTGCTTGCCTTTTGCCCATGCCCATGGAAGGAAGGCAGTGCGCACTGGTACAGGGCAAGAGAATGGGAGTGGGAGGATGGGGGAGGCATGTGCGTACCCTTTCTGCAGGGAGGGCTGCCTCGTCCCATTTGCTTGACTTTTGCCCAGGCACAGAGAAGGATGGCACATGTGCCCAGGCAAAAGGGAAGGGAATGGGAGTGGGAGTGCTCACTTGGGTGGGTGGGGGAGTTACTTGTAGTTTTTTTGACTTTCATGAGGGTTCTGCACCCCAAACCCTTGTGAAAGTAAAGGGAACTCTGTAGTTACAGATTTGTAACCTAGAGTTATGGATCCATATTTGTGACATATTCAGCAAGACTATGTAAATGCCCTCCTGGCCCACCTTAACAGCCAGCAGCCACATCTTATGGTCTGCTTAGCTGCCAATCAGGGTGCAAGGAGGAGGTGGTTCCTACCTACCTCCCACCAGTGAGCAAGACTGTTGACAATCAGAAGTAGGACCCCCTGTCGCAATTCCTTAAGGCAGCTTCACTCACTGGCGAGAGGGGACTGGAAACATTTTCCTCCTTCCATCCAGATCAGCAGCTGAATGACACCCCCACCACTTGATGTGGCTGCTGGCTGTTAAATTGGGCTTGCTGGGGGTTGAGCAGAAGACAATAGCTCCACATACGTAGGCAGCTGATGTAGAATATCAGTGAATGGTCGTTTCCCTACTGTCCCTAAAATCACTGCTATAAATTTCACCAGCAAGGGCTTCCAGTCTATGAGAAGCCATAATCTGGAATCCTGAGAACTACTGTAGAATGCCTAAGAGTTTAGGCAGGCATGGTATCATTCTTGACCTATTTTTCTTTGAACAGCAGAGCCCTAGACCACACCACAAGCTGCTTTTGAGTATTTGTTTACTCTCCACAGGGGGCTGACATATAATGTGGGGGCAGTGCTGCTACTCTAGAAACACAAGCCCAAAGTTTCCTCGGATGGAGAAGAACAACTTGCAGTTGCCCAGTTCTTGGGTCCCAGTCATGGTTTGAACTTTGTATCTTTGCTACTCCTTTGAGACAGGGTAACATTCGAGTTTGCAGGGGTTCCCCATCCAACTCCCTGAGCTTCTTGAGCAGCACCCCCACTTTCTTCTTCCAGCTCTGTGAGTATCTCTTATCAATGACTAGAAGTAAGTGTGGGAATTTCCCTCTTCAGAACTGAAGAAAGACTTTTTCAGAACTGCAGGCAACCCAATGTTATCTCAATTTAATGACTGGAGATAAGAGGAGGGGCATTAAGCCTAAATACCCATCTGATCTTGGAAACGAATTAGGGTCGGTCCTGGTTAATACTTGGATGCAAGACTGCCAGTGAATACCAGGTTCTGTAGGCTATATTTCAGAGGAAGAAACTGGCAAAACCACCTGTGAATATTCCTTGCCTTAGAAAAACTCAGTGAAATTCATTGCCATACATCAACAGGTGACGTGAAGACATAAACACACAGTTTATACCTTTAGATTCTGAAGAACCCAGTATTAAAACTTTGTAGCAGACTTGTACAAAAGTGAGCTGTGTTTCCCAAGCCTGAAGGTGTTATTCAGGTGCATCCCCAAGAGCAGAGATGCACAGAACTGAACTGTGCTTTGTGGGGGAAAAACATCTAAGCAGCTAAGAATTTCACTAATCTTTGTCTGTTTTGCTTTGCCCTTGTCTATTCAGTCCTGCGCCTATCTCATACACTTAGTCCTTGCCACTGCTAGAATGTACCCTTCCAGACTTTTCCCAAACTGAATTTTCATCTGGGACCAAAACATGTTGCCTGCCTATGCTTTAGATGGATGAGGGAGACTGCTAAAAACAAAGAAGGCGTTGGCGCAGGCACAGATATATGCAAAGAACACAAAATACATTACGTATAGGTGTAAGAAAGATCAATATTACATATGTAGGTGTGAATAATGGGAATGGGCAGTGCACACATGATCAGACACACACAATAAAAGCATGTGTCTATCTGTGTACGTAAGACACTGCTGCTGCATGTCTGTTGAGAGAAGACTTTCCTAAGTGCTCACTGAATGGCGCACTTAGCACTGTACTTAGTTATTTGAAGTTGAGAAAATGACAGCATCAGCCTCTTCTGTGGGAGAGCGGATCCTAGACCACTGCCTCTGACACAGCTATCAAAGTTTGCTGGCATGGGTGGGAGGATGACGGGAGGCTGTTTTATGAAGGATCCTGCACTGTGTCAGGGAACTGAAGGCAATGAGCTTCTATTCCCTTTGAGACCTTTGAAATATCCATGAGTCCATGAACTGCATATTGGAGAAGCTTAAGATAAATAACACGTTGAGTAACAAAGGTGCAGTAATATTTCTGCTGAATAAAGTAAAAGAACTTCTAATTCATTTTGTCAACCTCAAGCCTGAGCAGTTTTTTGTTTTTGTTTTTTTTTTTTGGAAGAGGGGAGCTAGTTTTGTTTAAGACCTGAATCACAATCTCTGATGTGTCAAGAGGTTCATAATGTTGACTAAAGGTTTCAGGCTTGCTCATAAAGCAGTCACCTCAAGCTGTGTTTGTTTTTAACCATCCCTTTTGTACGATAGTCCTGCAAACAGAGGAGAAAAAAGTTCTGCCATGTTTTTCTGCCTACCTTTGTTCCCCTGCCTCCCCCCCCTCCTTTGAGCTGGACTTCCCTTGCTCCCAATGGGAAGTGGTAACTGTCTCAAAGGTCCTTTGCTGGCACACAACTTCCCTGCCCAGAAGAAAAACAAAAACTCTCAGCAGCCAGTTCTCCCCAAACTGCTTCACTTCCTCCTGTTTACAATCACAGCACAGAGATTCAGGACAGAAAATGCCCTTGGCAAGCTAATATGAGTAGGCATGGGGTAGGAAGTGAGATAATTCCCAGAAGCCAATGACTAGCAGCAACAATGGATCAGGCTGTTCATTATCACAAAGACACTGGGACCTTTTAGTCAGGAAAATGTCACAAGATGTTCATGCTAGCACTTCTAAAGACTTTTTCTCCCCCTAGATCTATGTCTTAAAAGAAACCACAGAAAAGCCACTAGAAATATGATGTCACTTGCAAACACTAGACACCCTTAAGAAAGTAGGTTTTTTTAAAAAATAGTAATAAAGAGTTCGGCTTCTTTCAGAAGACAGATACAGAAAACTTTCCTGTCTTTTCCTTCTGTCTCAGTACTCATTTTTCAGACCATTTAACCACATTTGCTTCACAGTAATCAGCCACTTTTTAAATTTTTAGAGCTGCACACACCCACTGAGTGGGTGCAGCTGAGCCCTTTAACACAATGAGCATGCAAGTGCCAGTAAGAAACAAGGTTTTCTTTTGCCACGGAAATACTAGCAATTTTCCCTCCCCACTTTTGGCCCTCTCTTCACACTGCATGGGTAAGGTGTATCCTTCCCCATAAAGTTTAGTCACATGATAGATTGCAGGGCAATTAACTGATGCCAGACATCATAAAATAACAGCAGAATGTATGTATAAACCAGGAGTGGGTGAACATCTTTTGAACATCCACCGGATCTGGAGGTTCCTGACTGTAGGCTGCCCATTTGCTCATCCAGGCCTTGGTTACTCTATGCCTGGATTATTGCAATAGCTTTCTGGCAGGTTTGCCTTCCTGCTCCCTTCTTCCTCTGGTTTTAATATAGAACAGTGCCGTCTGGGTTGTTTTAAAGCTGCTGAAATATTCACCTCTTTCTTCTCCCCATAGATCCCTTCACTGGCTACCAGTTCAGACCTGTTTGAAACTTTTGGTCTTGGTATTTAAAGCTTTGGCTTCTCACCTCCCTCAGTACCTTGCAGCTTGGCTTGTGTGGTATGTTCCCTCCAGGACTTTGAGATCTGTAGGTAAAGGATTATTGTCTGTTCCACCAACGCGTACAGTTCTGTCAAGGCTGTGAGCCTGTCAAGATCTGGCTCTGCATTTGTGGAACAATTTTCCTTTGGACCTCCGGCTGGAGGAAGATCTCACCTGTTTTTGTAAACGGTTGAAGACCTTCCTCTTGACTTTCCACCTTAAGCCACTGAGTTGTGTTTAAGTTGCTGAGATGGGTAGTGACTGGTAGAGTGTTGGGGATTTCATGCCCTGTACTGTCATGGTTTTATGTTTTAATGTCTTTGTCCCTGATTGCACATGTCATTGTTCTGCCCTTTGGTGTAAAGGGTGTTATAAATAAATGTTTATTGTTATTACTATCAAGTGCAGAACCCCAAGGCTGCTTTGGAAGCTCCCAGTCCCCTCAGATCATCCTTTCTCTGGCATAAAAAGATGAATAGAATCTAACAGAAGCCTGCAGGAATGGTGAGCCATATTTTAAACAGATCACAGCATACATGTGTGTGTACACACAGACACACATCTAAAACTGTTTAACATTTTCAAAAAATAGCTTTCAAAACAGAAATTGGATTTTCATGTACTTTTTTTTATGACCATTTAGGCAGTCTGTGTAGCTTGAAGGGTTCTCTCAGGGGGAAAAGTCTGGCTTCTAGACCCACAAAAAGTACCTGTCATCAGCTTAAATCAAAGAAATTAACTCTTGGTAGAGGTTTACAGGCAACAGCACCATTGATGCCACAAGTGGGGAATTCATGGCCCTCTAGACATTGCTGGACATCAGCCTTGGGAGCAAAGGACATGGTTGAGGGATGATGGGAGTTGCAGTCCAACACCACCTGGAGGACTATACAGTCCCCATCTCAGGCCTGTGGGCTCTGGATCTTTTAGCTGAGACAAGAAGAGATTATGTTGGTGCAAATTCTAATTTGTCTTCTCCCACCTTATGGCAATGCTGCTTGGGGTTTCTGCATAACACACAATTCAGCCCTTGTTTTCTTTTAAAATAGCAAGTGTGAACTGGGCAATCATGACTGGGACTGCTGTGCCATAACCCTGATGGAAATCTTGCCTTACTCTCCCAGCAATAACTTACCTTGAGAGGACAGGAGGGTGTGGAGGGGAGGGGAAGGGAGTTTTGACCCCACAACTTCTATTTTCAGAGGGGAGGAATTAAGAATGTTATTAACGTAACAGACCAACTTGGCTATTACATAATTACAGTTGTGATTTTTCAGGGTGGAGAAGAGAGTCTAGAACTGAACCTGGAATATCACTGCAAATGTGCTTCCTTTTTGACCAGACATTTTTCTTAGTCCTCCTGTGTTAGCAGACTGGGCAGACGTTTGAAACTCTGGTCACGGTGGCTGGGGTGATCCAGCAAAATATACATTGCTCTCAGTATCAAAATGTATAACATTTCCTTTCTATGTACACATTGACGAGACTGGTGCCAAACTCCTTTTAAGGGTGGGGCAAGTTCCAAGTCTTGGTGAAAGTATATATATTTGTTTTTTATAAGAATCAGGGCAGTTTGGCTATTTGGCAAGTGATGGAAACATGGGTCTCAGTGCATTACAAACATTGTAGTTCTCTCATTAGCAGTGCTTGGACAAGTCCCTTTATGGACTGCAACTCTTAGAATTTATTATTCACTCTGTTGCCCACCACTTTGTCTTCACATAGTCCTGGCCTAACCTAATCTGCTAGGGGATTTGGGCATTATGATCTAAAAAAAGTAACTCCACAAAATTCTGCCCTGCAGCAATGACTATCTCGCTCTTCTCTTTCTCTGTTACATGTGTCCTTGTCACCTGCACTTCCCGGAGCAGAGCAAAGTGAGACTGGATCACTGCTAAAACAATGAGGTCAAGCACACAACGCTAGCCCTATTCACTACACCTCTATGCTGCCCACAAGCACAGACCCATATCCAACTCACTTACCTGCGTATGGCAAGTTACGCCAACCATAGGGAACGCTGCGTTCCTTCAGCCTGTCCCATGTCTCTGGGGTAAAGTGATGATTCCACATCAGCACAGGGACATCAAAATCAAATTGCCTTCCAAACACGGGATCATTCTTGACTTTGGACTTTAATGACTGGGAGCACAAACTGGACTGAGAGAGGATGACAGTGAGTAAATTCTAATGCATTAAATACTACAATCAATCCTTATTTCTCTGGAAAGTTTCCTTACACAGGTCATCCTACAAGACCAGCAGAGTATTATCAACAAGCACAAGATACCTGTCATAGCTGGTCCCAAAATAATATCTGCAGGAGTTATAGGTTGTAACAGTATAAATAAATCTCCTATTTCTGCACAAAGAAAACTCTCACATTCTGTGATTAAGATCCACATACAGACTTGAAGAAGCCAGACCTGAAAGAACCTGTCGACATAGCTGGTTACTGCCAGAGGACAGAGAGCTCAGTAACAGTAGTAACAGCAAGCACACACCAAAAGGGCAGGAAATTGTGATACAGAAGAAAGAGGAAGATCAACATTGTGCAGGACTTGGACTGCCTCTTGTTTGGTATGTGCACCTGCACTAACTCTTGTGTAGGATCAAGGGCTTGGAGAAAGTTATCTTTTTGGAATACAGCTCCTAGAAACCTCCAGGGATTCAGACAGCTATAGCCCAAAAACAAACAATCAACGCATCTTTTCCAAGTGGCTCATGTAGACACTATGTGAAGAACTGTTATCTCGTTATGTGGGCGGCCCATGTTTTTAGATTTTCTGGAGAAGCCCTTCTTGCTGTCCTACCACCTTCACAGGCATGTGGCTTCAAACTACAGGAAAAGTGATTCCACCTAAACATTTGGAAGAACTTCTGACAGTGAGAGAAGTTTGACAGTGGAATGTGCTGCCTCAGAGTGTGGTGGAGTCACTTTCTTTGGAGGTTTTAAAACAGAGGATGGACAGCCATCTTTCAGGAGTGCTTTGATTGTATGTTCCTGCATGGCAGAGAGTTGGCCTGGATGGACCCTGAGGACTCTTCCAGCCCTATGAATCTATCAGTATCCCAGAAACTTCTTTTAATATATGCGGAGAATTCTGAATGCGTTTCTCCCCTGTGATTCATGTCAGCTCTACTTGTATTAGGGTAGACAACATGTGGCCCTTCCAATGCTGCTGGACAGCAGCCTCCATCAGACCTAGCCAATAATGAGGAATGCTGGGTGGTGCAGTCCAACAATATCTTGCCCATGCCTACTGAATTCCAGAGCAATGGCTCAGCAGTAGGACCATTTTAATGATCCAGGAATGGAAGCACTGTGCCAACACTCAGTCTGACCCTGACCACAGCACTAGTGAGGGATGAGACCAAAATGGAGTTGTACTCAGGGTGGAGCTATAGAGCCAGGGTTAGCTCTATCATGTGACAGATTAATACCGTAGCTGGTGTTCAGCACCCCCACCCCCACCCCATAGACCAGGATATATAGTGCTCAATGCCTCTTGAAGAATTTTGGCACTTTGAGGCAGAAAATCCTAAAAGGATGCCTCCCTGTCACCATCAGGGAGGAAAAATATTGGCATAAATCCAGTTGTTAGTCTAAGGTGGACTCAGGCCAATATTTTTTCTCACTGATGGTGGCAGGGAGATGTCCCTGTAGGATTTTTGGCCTCAAAATACCAAAAATCTTTGAGAGGCATTGGGCACTGTATATCCTGGCCTATGGGGGGTAGAATGCCAGCTATACCACTAATCTGCCTCAGACATCAAAATGTGTTGGGCTGGCCCTGCCTAGAATTGAAAAGAAAACTGGGGTTAGGAGGATTTGTCTCTTCCTAGCCGGACATCAAAAGGTGAGGCCAGGAGGCTGGCATTCCTCCTCCTATGAATTATGCAAAGAACAAGCATAAGAGGAGATGTAATGTTCTTTATTTCTTCAGGTCTTCCATAAAGTAGCATTCTCTACCATTTTGCAAATGGGAGATGAACAAAATGAATGGTTCCAAATTTACTTCCATGGACACCAGAGCTTTATGTTATGCACTAAATAACAGTACAGACTCAAATGCCTAACTTCCACTGCTGAATCCATTTTCACTGGCTGTGTAAATATTCTGCTTGCTATTAAAAGACTGCCATACAGACTCCATTGACGTCAAAAGCAGAATCATGTAGAGTGTACAGATAATATCTGTCATTTGACTGATGATTTTAATGCCAAATTTTAAATTCCAATTTTGGGAGCCAAATACCACTTTTCAAAGTCAAATATGGATGGCATTTTAATTTTGACAGGGCCATCCAATGCAAGCATCAAAATCTAAATGCTTAATGGCAGAGTCAACCTAGGCAGATTCAGAGGTAAGTTTCAAACTTTATGTTCATTTGAGCCATATCTGACAACTTGATGCCAGAGGCATTGAACAAATATTTAATTTTTTACTTATGTTTACTTAACTTTTAAAAGAGTGTTTTATTGCTACACAAACAACTAAAGTAGGTAAAATAAACAATGGTCCAGTGTCATTCTTTCCATATGAAGCATGTTTGGTTCCATATTTGTTAGCCCTTAAAAGGACCTTGAACCCCCTTTTTCTGTCACCATTTCTGCATGACGGGGCTGTGCTGCTGTGAGGCCAGGATGGCAGCAGTCAGCTAGTTGTGCTTCTGCATGACGTTATCAACGGCCTGCTGCCATCTTGTATCCAAGCGACACTCATGTGTGGTATTTGCAAAATGGAAAAAATCTGTTTCGCGCCTGCCATCGCGCAGTGCTCTTGCCCTTCCTGGCCACATGGGAGGGCCAGAAGCATGCTGACAATGCTTCCTTCCCCAGCGCAGCAATGGAAACTGCCCAGTTGTGCTGGAGAAGGAAGAGGTGGGGCCAATGCGCTCCCTTTCGCAGGGAACCAGTGAGATGCGGAGGGGAGCCTTCCTGGTGCCCTCGCCGGGACTGCGACAGGATGACGTGTCGGAATGTCGTCATGCTGAAATGGCCTGAATGTGTGTTTCACTCAGCATCTAACTCACAACGGCAGGCTGTGCTTTTACCATACTGTTCCTGTCAACTGGCTTGTTTTGTATGTTTTGCAATATAAAGCTTTACTCATATCTACAAGTTGCTTTGAGAGAGCTTTGTTCTGGCAAGGCAGTGTGCAGATTCCTTACATGACACAAAACAAACATTTTACCAGCTTATCTATCATTATCTAGGCAATTCCATTTTCCCTGTTGATTCCCAGAATTGATAAGAGAAACCAAAGATCTAGGTTCCAAATCTATGTAAGTTATAGGTGCACTAAATAGCTTGGGAGCTTGGGCCTGTCCACTATCTCATAGTTTCTGATCTCTTACTATTTAAAAAAAGTGTTGGGAGGAATAATTGTAACTATTGGGTATTTTCAGGCAAGGTTTCCAGTAAGATAAGCAAGAAAGGCATCCTGAAGTATTTTGTGCATAAAACAACCTATATCACGGGCAACTCTCAACATTCCTTATCAATTGTATGGCCCTCCAGATGTTCTTGGACTGTAACACCCAGATTTCTTTACCACTGGCTATGCTGGCTAAGGTGGCTGGGAGTTGCAGTTGAATAGCATCTGGAGGACTGTACAGTTCCCTCCCCTATCCTAAATTTAATTTGATAGTCTCAAACAAAGTTGAACCAATGGAACTCATGTTAATGTTGATTTGCCAATTTCAGTGGGTCTACTTTTGTCGGGACTAACAATTGGACCTAGGTCCATAACAAAAATTGCATGGATCTCCTATTATTGTTAGACTGCAACACCCACCAGCCCTAGTCAGCATAACCACCATCAAGGGCTAATGGGAGGTACAACCTAACAATATTGGGAGAGCCAGACACTGCCTATTCCTGTCTTTTTCAACAGTGAGTGCTAGACTGAAGGGAACAAAGCAGAAGAAAACAAGCAAAGGATGTGCATATTACCTTCTCCTTAGGATGGTGAAGGCTTTGTCCCCTAGATAAGTCTTTGGTTAGGTTTCCCCTAGAATAACAACAACAACATGAAAAGGGAATTAGGATTCACTCCCACAGATCTGCACATTGTAATGGAGATTCATCAGTGACTCAAGTGGCGTTTCTGAAGATGGGTCTGCTGAGTTTCCAAACAGAATTTCAGAAAACAAAGATCTAGGTCTGAGAACCTGGACTCTTCTAAAGCCAGATTGTGGTTACAGATGGTTATCTGAATTTGTCATACTGGTTCAGTCACACTACCGTTTAGCCTGCAAGGGTTTGCATTTAAGTGAAGTGTCAAATAACACTAGCAAGTATCAACACATGATTGCATTGCACTTGTGAAATCTGTGAAACCAAATGACTGACTGGAACTGGTGTGAGGTATCAGAATATTCAATTGCTGAGGGAACTAAATATGTTGCAGCCCTGCTTCTAAGAGGAAAGGAACAGTTGTCAATTTGCCTTGGATTAGATGTCTATATAGGACAGGTCACACAATGGAAAGGAATCCCAGGATATTAGGATACAAAGGGACAGGCAGCCCAGAGGCAGGAAAGATGAGGGAAGACTAAATACTGGACTAGAAAATAGAAATATGTAGAACGTGGAGAACAAGATCCAAGGAAATGGCAGTTAACTGATTTGCAAAGGGGGCAACCAGATGATGAGATCTGAAAAACTTCTCCAAGAAATGAGGAAATGAGGAAACAATGATAGGGTGAAGTTGGGATGAAACATAAAATTTGGATTAGGGTTCTGCAAGAACGAAGTGGACCCACACAGGTCGGATGGATGGGCAGGGGACAGAACAGCTAGGCCTCAAGAAGGAGGTGGGAATCATGCGGCCCTCTAGGTGCTTTGGTACTGAAATTCCCAGCATTCTTCACCACTGGCTATGCTGGCGAGGGCTGAGGGAAGAGAAAGTGCAATGCCTGGAGGGCTGTGTATCTTCTTCCCCATGTCTACAGGAGGATGGTTGTTTAATATCTTGGGGGACAAGGTGGCCCTGGGCAATGATGTCAGCCTCATGCCAGCACTGGGAAAGGCAAGTGGAGAGTCAAGCAGACCAAGCCAGTGGCTCAAGAAGAGCTCCTGGAATTGGCAGCTTAGTCATCAGCCAGCTTTGTATCTATTTTGCCTTCCCCAGCTGAGAAAAGCAACGGAGGAGTGAAGCAGGCTGAGCTGGCAGTCTGATTGGGTGGGTTGGGGGCCTAGCAGGCTGAATCTGGAATTCTGCCACCTATGACTTCAGCTGGCACAGGCAACCCTACACAGGCAGTTAGGGGTTTTTTAAAAAATGGGTGACCGAATTCAACATTGATTTGAACTGACCAGCCAAATTTTGGCCTGCAAGCTTTTACGATTCTACTTCACCATTGCCATTTCTTTGGAGGAGACCACTGCCTCAGTAAGGGATTTGATTAAAACAAAACCATGTCTCATTAAAGGCGGATTTAATCTGATTTCTAATCTCACCCACCTCTTCATGATGCTCTCTCCAGTCAGGTGATGGCTCCTGGCACCTCCAGGCAATTCTGCTTGTGCCAACTGTAATGTCTCCCGCTGGAGCAGCCTACAACACAGGAAGCAAGCAGAAGTTAACACACGTCGTCCCCATACCATTTCAGGCTTCTTCTGCAGAACTACAGGGTACAGCTGTAGCCCCTGCACATGGTGCACAGGGAGTTTTAAGGGGCTTCTGTAAGAAACAGATGTTCAAATCCCAGTGCTTACCAGGTCTTGCACTTTTGACTGGACTGGAGAGACCTAATATTTGGTATTTTCCAGAGAGATGGCCATGTTTGTCTACTGCTGCATTTCATTTCCATCTGACCTCATTAACTGCAATCTCCCTCTTCCCAAGCCATATAATGCAGGAAAACATTTCACTGAGTGTGAGGGACTTTAGCCACAAATAATGTATGCCATAATAATTTGCCAGTCTTTGTGGTGCCACAAAGCTCTTTACTGATAACACTGAGCAGTAAAACTCTTGTCCCCAGCTTTGGAAACTGTTGTCTGAATTTCGCTATATGGATTTCTGTCAATTTCACCTTCACTGCTTGTGAATTAAAGCTTTTGCACAAAAAGACAGCTCAGCTTGCCAGATCAAATCACAGCATAACAAAGCTCACCTGAAAACTGAGTTGTTGTAGCCTATTTATCCATTAATCAAAATACTGTTACTAAATATGACCAGCAATATAGCTGAGCTCCAAGATCTTGCACAACAAGATCTTAGATCTCAGTTATCTACTTCTTAGTTTCAGCAGATTTTCTTAACTGATAAATAGCTACTGTGCTGGCAAACTGCAAAAATGCTCAATAACTTTACAGAGGCTGTAAAATATTAAAAATCAGTCTAGAACAACATGACGATCTGCTGCCCTGTCATAAACCAACAGTATTGTATGAATAAAATACTTTCATTTTTAGCACAGTCACCTTTCTGTTATGATCAGAATGAACACCAGTCTTAAAATAGCAACTCGTGTTTCATCGGTTTTATCACAGCTTGGAAAAGTTATTTTTTGAACCACAACTTTCGGTAATCCCTGCCGAGATTAGTAATATAAAAAGGGTTTTCTGTACTCTGTAGTTTAAAAAAACCCCAAAACCTAGGATTTGTAGTAGAAAAAACTAACTTTTCCACACAATGGCTTGCTTAGATAAGGGATGAAACAGTAGACCAAGGCCATTTCCGTACTACATTGTTATAGTGCTATTACTCCACTTTCAACATCTTATGGAATCCTGGGGTTTGCAGTTTAGAGAGGGGCCTCAAAGGCCCCTCTCTAAACCGCAAACTCCAGGATTCCATAGGATGTTAAAAGTAGAATAATAGCACTATAACAGTGTAGTATGGAAATGGCCCTATAAGTTCTAAGTTCAAAGGCAGCTGATGTTATAGGAAAGATGCACATAAAACTCATCCCTTGTCAAACCACCTTTCATCCAGTCGCTCTATTCTGCCCAATTGCCTGGTATCAGGAGGCAGTGCAGGGAAGCAACTGACTTGAATGATAAGCCTGTCCTTCCCCTGTTCGCAGAATGCTGAGCAGGCCGGAACCAAACAGAGGAGATGCTGGCCCTGATTCAGGGACATTCTCGCACAACAGCAGGGCTGTCTGCCTGAGGTGGTGCTTGATGAGCCCACTCCGTCTCCCCATCAAAGAGATGATTAATGCTGTCAGCTCAGGCAGCACTGATTGCCCACAGGAGAAAAACAGGCCTTAGACTCAGCCACACAGAGAGCTTGCGTCTGGCTGTGCATCAATGGGACACATGCACACCCTCAGGTCAGGTATCAAATCTCAGGATTTTGCATGCAGATGCTCTTCTCTGGATCTGAATTAGCATACTTTGCACTCAGCAGAATACTAAATTCCAATGGATATGAATAGAATTCTTATGGGCAGGTGCTTGGCATTTCAGTCTTCAATTCTGTCATGATCTAGGTGGTCCTTTTGTACAACCATCATCATCCCACCCTTTCAGCTCTGGTAAGTCCTAATCAATAACAACAGCAGTAAATTTGGATCCACTCTGATTTAATCAATCCAGGAGACCACCAGGATGAGAAGGAGAGTCACAGAAAGTTGTAAGAACCATGGCTTTGAATCGGGAGTGGCTCATCAGGGTTGCTCAGAGAGACAGGGTTTGCCTTTCAGCCTGCTGCTGTTCATTAAGGACTGAAGTGCCAACAAACTTAACACAGTGTAACCACCTCTTACTTCTTCATCCGGTAATAACTGTTCAACCTGTACATTTATACGTAAGCAGGCTAGAGTAAGTCCCCGGTCCTGTCTCCTTGGAAAGCAAACTGAGCCTTCAGAAGAGGGTGGGGTGGACAAAATGTGGCCCATGGTCCACATAAAGCCCCCAGAGACACCCCAAGGCCTCCCAAACCCTTAAAATTTTCAAAAAACGTTTTCCCACCAATTTTGGGGAGATTTCCACTCCACCCTACCCTCAACCAGCCAAATCAACAAAAAACCAGTCACAGATGTGACAGTTTACTTCCTCCACCCAACACAAAACCACTGAAAAAGAAACCCACTGAAAATCAGCCACGACAGTGTCCAGAAGTGATGTGACATCTCAAAACACAATGATGCAGCCTGTTAGAGGACACACTGGGGAGAAAATTGGCCTCTGCCAAAGAGAAACACAAAAAGTCTGTGTGTGTGTGCGCGCGCGTGCGTGCGTAAAAATTCTGGAGCAGCTGGATCTTCCATACTGCCTGCAACCTTGGAGACCTCTAGTGAGTCTTCTGGCATGACCAGCTCTCCCCCTGCAGCTCAGCTTGGCCGCCAGACTTGGAAATCACACTTCTGCTCTCTACCCGTTTCAAAAGGCTGTGATGAGGACAGTAGCCATGTAACTGACAGTGTTGGCTTCCACATCAGTGGGGCAGTGAATTTTCCCTGGATTTTGGTCAGAACTTTAAAGGAGCTATCCAAGATGCCATACTATATCCCCAGAATGGGTTCAGTACCTTGGGACCACTCCTTTAAAGCTCAGTCTAGAACTTAGAGAAGATTCTCTGTTCCAGTGGCATGAAAGCCACCAGTCACCACCGGCAAGGAGAATCATGTGTGTGCCATTCTCCACTATTAAATTCTGCTTCTGCCCATCTGTCAAGCAGATGTAGGGCATGCTGGCAAGATTATGATTTACATGGGACTGATAGCACTTGGAGGGAAAAGGGCTAGCCCTCCACACACATGCCTTCTGAGATGGAATGTACAAGAATATGAATGAGTGGCTGTATCTGCAGATGAAAGGGGGAGAAATGCAGTCCCAATGATGAAAGCCCCAAACTACAGCTCCAGCCAGGTCCACTGACGTGCACTCCCCACCCATTTTTTCATTTTTGTTTACCTTGCCTTTCTTCTGCTTTTTAAGCTTACTGAAGTAACCATATTGTGGTGGTGAAATTTAAAAAAAATGTTTTTAAAAATGCAAACATCTACAGCGGACCCTCTGTATCTGTGGAGGTTCCATTCTAGGACCCCCTGCTAATGGTGAAAAATTTGGATGTGCACATCCCGTATTATTAAATGGCAGTGATGTGCATGCAGACGCTTCAGTGTGTCCACATTTACATTGGCACCATTTTAGATGTGGGATGTGACAGTCTCCAATTGCTGGAATGCACAGATCTGGAGGTCGTATACACAGAGGGTCCACTGTATTTAAAAATCAGTTTCGAGAAAGTCATTTAAAAACATGATGCATAAAGTAAAACTTACATCTTTTTGAATGTTGTGCCCCAAAATTATGGGCCCAACTTATATATTTTATAAAATTTACTTTTTGTAGTAATGTAAAAGAAAATACATATAAGATGAAAAATAGATGGTATCTAACCTCAAATAAATTGTTAGAAATGCTAAGAATGTTTCCTATAAGTGTTGGGGATGTCAAAATAAGGAGGACTCCTTTTTCCACATGTGGCAGACTTGTAAGAAAGTGAGAAGTTATTGGTTTTACATGTTAATAAAAAAAAATTAAAGGTGGATTTTGTAACGTCACCAGAAATATTTTTGCTGGGTATAGTGGGTTAAGAATTGGATAGTAAATATGGCTTACTTCTTCAGTATATGGTAACAGCAGCAAAAACATTGTTTGCTCAAACTTGGAAATGGACTAATGCACCAATGATGGAAGAACTGACTGTTAAGACAGCTGAGTTAGCCCAAATTGCCCAATTAATGTGTGGTTTTAAGCCAACTGAAGATCTTTTTTTTTTTTTTAAAGACTGGAAACTGCTTATGCGTTTTTTGAGCAATAAGAAACCTAGCAATGCAATAATCTGTGGCCATGGTTACTAGTAATGCTAGCACATTATTATTTAGTTGGATCTGCAATGGTACAGTAACATTTTTTTATTTTTATTTTCTCTCTCATTACAGTTTGGCTTCAGGGGGTCAGAGCCCTTTTGTGTTTCAACAAGTTTAATGTTTAGTGTTTTAATTAGTTTGCGTTCAATGTTTTAGTACTGTGTTTTAGTTTTAGTTTAATTCTAAGGCGGGTTTTTTGCTTGTTTTTTTTTCTGTGAACTAGATTGTTTATTTTAAAATTAATAATTTTTTAAAAATAAAAATATGATGAACTCAGTTGAATTTTCCTTTTCCATGCCACCAAGTTTTATCATGTCAAGCAGTGTGGACAGAGCACATGATAAGAGGCACTCACAGAGAAAGTGCCACTCTCCTCCCCAAAAGTGACAAGCCAGTGGCAACCCACATGCAGTTTACATTGGAGGGGCCACAGAGCCATATTGCGTGGAATCACTGGAGGCATCAGGAAAGCATATACACAGGCTCTCTCATAACATGGCTACTTTTAAATGTGCTGGACTCCCACCAACCCAAGTTAGCATGCCTATTTGTCATGCTGGCTCAGGATGGCAGAGGCTACTGTCTAACTGATGCATTTCAGGGGCATCTGGCTACAGGAAAGGCAACTTTAAGGCACTATAAATGTGCTAAGATTATCCTCTGAGGAGCATAAGTCTGCCATTCTGTCAGATCCCACACCTTTACTAAAGTAGGAACACTGCCAAAACCCACTGACACTTACAGCACAATCCTACTCGGAACAAAGTAAATCCTAGTGATTTCAGTGAAGGTAGCACACAAGTAGACATGCATAGGATTGCAACCACATGCTTTAGCTATTTCTCACCTGCACACCCCTAGAAACAGTAAAGTGCTTTTTTTTTCGCCCTAAGCTTTTTAGGACAGTCAACTTTAAGGTGACATCCCACAGCTTTGAAGTTTGAACTGTCTGAGGCAGACTGGATAACAAGCTGACAATTCCACCTAGAAGCTTAGAGGGTCTTCTCAGCTGTGGCATCCCAACTGAGGAAAGTGCTCCCCTTGGAGCTCTGACTGGCACCAATGTTGGTTCCCTTCCAGCACCAAGTCAAGACATTGCCTTTTATTAAAGCCTTTGCGGCTTAATTCACTTTAAATGTAGATGTACATGGTTTTTTAATTGTTGCAGCCTTTTAAGCTGTTTTCATTGTTGTTGTATTTAATAACTTTTTGTCCTGTTTAAGCTATGTCACTGTTTTAAACTGGAATTGCTTTAAATTGTTTACTGCTTTATCCGTACACTGCCCTGAAATCTCACAATAAAGGGCAGGATATAAATTTTTTAACAACAGCATGATCTAAAGATTCAAGTGGTCAAAGTGCAGCCCTCCAGATGTTGCTGAACTTCAACTCCCAGCATTCCTATGCTGACCAGGGATGATGGGGATTGCAGCTTAGCAACACCTGGAAGATCATTTAATTCCCAACCCTGTGCTAGATGGATCCTCTTGGATGTGGACGAAAGAAGCCCGGACACTAGCAGATAGCAGTTTCACATCAAACGCACTCTGAGAGCAGCTTGCCATGGCTGGAGAGAGGGGTAGGAGACACAACATGATTACAAATCTATTCAAAAACTCCAAAATCTATTCAATACTCACTTATTGGTTAGGAGAAACTGCCTGAAGTATCCAGCTGTCTGCAAATATCCATGTGCCCACTTGAATTGGCTTTCAAATTGAGCCTGTAGTATTGGTTCTGCCTATTTAACATTTGCTACCCACTCCTTGATTAATAAAGGCCTGGAATTAGTGTAGATGCTCCAGTCCCACCCGTACAGCTCCCATCACAACTAAACATTGGCTGCCTGTAGAAAACAAGCATGAGCCAAGGCTCCCATCCAATGATGTCATCCAAGCACAGACTCCCCTGCTCATCTGCCACAAGAGACAGCCAAGCCACGCATGCAAAGAACAGGTGCACCAGTTCCTTTCTCTTCGATGCAATGAATGGATTGGCTCCTGGGGTGTCTGTGTGCGTGCAAGATTCCCTGTCTATGTGAAATTTCCGGTTTGTGGGAATGGTGTTTTTTGTCTCTTACCTCCGCCAATCTAAAAACCAACTCAGTTGCATTTTTCCCCCAGATGAAATCTATGGCACCCAACTGGTTCACAACTCAAGTCTATCCTGTTTAACTTGTTCATGCTTTGGCTTTAAAGGTACAATTATCAAGTTTTCTAGCGTGACCTCCATCAAGGACATTCTTTGCCAGGGGGGAAACATTTCTTTAAGCTTGCATGGTGCACTGGTTTGAATGTTTGATGAGGACGCCAGGGTTCAAATCCCTGTTCAGTGAGGGAAACCCACTGGGTGTCCTTGGCCAAGTTATATTCTCTCAGTCTCAGAGGAAAGCAATGGCAAACTCCCTCAGAATAAATCTTGCCAAGAAATCTTGCCATGATAAGTACACCTTAGAGTCACCATAAGTCAGAAACAACCTGAAGATGCACTGCAACAACCATAAGACACCACTTCTATGCAGACAGCTCCATGAATGCCACCCGTAATCCATCCATCATAGCTACCCTTGCATTCCAGGCTTTGGGCCCGGATGAAATGTCTGATACCGGTTAAGTGCATGCAGGAGTGAACAAACATGAGCCGCTTCTTCCATGGTGTTGAAATTACCCTTTGGCCATTACAAAGGCTTCCTTGTCTCTGTTTCTACCCACTGAGACAAAGTCTGGCCAGATGGCGGCTGCCAGACGGTCAACTCCTTGAGCAAGAACAACTAGAATGGATTGTAAAAGAGTCTTCCCAATCTTTCCCCATGCTTTGAGAGTGTAGGGGGGAAAAGGCTGGAGGGTTTACTGAAGGGAGAGGATGCTCTGAACAGACTTGCGAACCCTTGCATGTCTTGCAGCATCTATACTGATATAAGGTTGCTGTTTATGTTGCTAGGCTGCTAAAATGAGAATAGACTTATCTGTAAAGCTAGTGCAAACAATGGCAGCAAGGGCAAATATGAGACTCTGGGTAAGATACTGCTGGAACCAGAAAGGAAAATTTTAAGGGGGGACTTCATGATGTAGGCAGAAATACTATCCACTAGAGTTGCACAAAGAATCAGATTACTCTTAGTGTCTAACCAACTAATTTCTAAATAGTGGATTATCAGTACTTTCTAACAGTAGATTAACCCTTCCTTCTAGAAGAGCTCCTATGACTATAGGGTGACAACCTGCAGACCTTTGTGTTGTCTATTGACCATGCTGGCTGGGATTAATGGAAGTTGAAGTCCCAGCATTACCTGCAAGGCCATAGGTTGCCTAGCCTGGTGATACCAGCCTACAAAATATTTTCTTGTCCTGTTCAGTGTCATTTAAAAATTCCATCTTGTTTTCACACACAAAAAACTCCAACCATTTGTGAACTGACTGAATCCTGTTAGGAACCATGATGTCAGTATAGCTTCATGGCATTGCAGGAGCACAATACTATGTTGGTATAACTATTGCATAGCAGAGAAAGTCAAGGCATCCAGACTAGTGGGTGGAGAAGTGCCTGTTCTGCTTTCCAGGAGTGCCAAAGACTCTTACACAACCCAGCAGAATGCTTGCATAAGGAGGTCTCAGAGATCTCCTTAAGCCTGATTCTGGCCATTGTATTTAGGGTTTTATGGAAGAGGACTGAGTGGTGTAGATTCAAAGCCATCCGAAACACACAAAAAAGTAGTCAGTAGATCTAAATCAGCCCAGTTACAGACTCCTGAGGGACTCAAGGTTACCTGCACCAAATAAAAGGACAAAGTGGTGGGATAATTGCCTTGAGAATGAAAATGGCTACTCTATAAACTTACCAGGGTAAATGTTTACTAGAGGCTCTGCTGGTTCATAAGTACTGAATGCCCACGTCCTTAAGTAGCTGTTATAACCACAAGCACATATATGTCACTCAGAGTTATCACCAGAATCATCCATGGAGACTTTCACATTTGGGGTTAATAATTTCAGATTCCACAAAAATAAACGCAATATGTCCATCTGTTACAACTTGGCATGCAACATCTTTATGCAAATGAATGTTAATTACAATTATCTCAAATACACAAATTAGTTGCCAGCACCTGGTTATCATATGTTGCCAATGCAGTTCTCAGTTCTGATCAAATTGCCCATCCCTGATCCAAAGGGATACGGACGTGATGATGTGAAACAGAAATCTGTCTAACTTATGGAAACAAATCTCTGCATTTAGCCTTGAGAGATGATTTAAAATCAGTCTGACTTGCTCAAACATGTCTTCCCCATCATCTCTATTGAAAATTTTTTGGGAATCAAATCAGACGGAGCACAAAGCATCAATCAAGATTTTTGCTGGAGCCTTCACCATGAAGGAATGAATGTTGCTGTCAGTATCATTATTCCTAACTTAGACCTTGACTGATTATGTTGCCTTGAGTTCAACTTCAAGTTGACTTACCAAAAAAAAAAAGATATTGAGCACCTATGGCCTGAATACACCTATACACTCCTTTTTTATGAAGATATTAACTGATTTATTTCCATCAGTAAACTGGTTCAAAGCACACACCACTAGATCAACCACAAAGCTGTGAATAAATTTAACAACCTTCAAAGTTTACACTTAGTTCAGGAGGGCACACTGTAAAGACAGCCTAACCATGTGGGACCAGAGTTTTTGTTGTGGTTACCTTTTAACTCAGTCACTGTTACCATAGTGCCTCAAATGACAAAACAACAAATGTAGGTCATTAGAGGGATGCATTAGAAAGGCTTTGCCCACAAGCAATTTTGTGTGTATTCATCTGTCTGTCTGTCCATCTGTGTGAGACAGAAAGCAGGATTTGCAAGCAGCTTGGTATCACTGAGGTGAGTCAGGAATGTGAATCCTAATTAAACATCCACTCTTACACATATGACAACCTGATTTCCAGGAACTGCTTGTCAAGATACTGAACAGTCCTTATATTGGCTGGAAAATCCTGCAAGTATTAGGATAAGGTGGAAGGAAAAGGCAGAAGACTAAAGGAAAATCAGTGGATTTCAAACCATGTTCTGGGAAACCTTAAGAGTCATCAGTGAGAATTTGATCTTAAGCAAGTTTCTCCCGTAGTGACTACTTGATAGCTCACGAGCTTCTCTTACAGCTGGAGGGGAGAATTTCCAGTCCCCCAGATGTTACTGGACTGCAGTTCCCAGCATTCATCACTATCAGCTATGGTTGATGATAGGAGTTACAAAAACATCTGGAAGGCCACATGTTGTCTACCCCTGCTTTAAATATTGCTTGCCATCCACCATGGATTTTCCCTGGCAATATAGCACTGCCAAAGTAGAAAGCTGCATGTGTTTCCCTGCCAATTCAAGAGGAATGCCAGGGAGAGCCAACGTGTACAGCCAGAGCTTTATGTGTTCTCTGTGTGTGCGTGCTCTAGACAGCAGGCTCTAAATCTTTCTATAATGTGCAGAGGCACTTGGCGATCCAGGTAGCAGTCTCTCAGTGCATGTGCAAATGTTGAAGGGCTTCAGCAGGTGTAGCTTGTCACAAAAGCAGCACCTGCTGATATCCCTTCTGCTACAGTATTAAAGGTACAGGAGCCTTATCTTTGATTTCACCTGCCAACAGGCTCCATACAGTCTCCTAAGGCTGTTCATGTGGTCCCACCTGGCTCCCACAGACCGCCTCTTTTCTTGTGGAGAAGGAGAAGAAAGAGGAAGTGAAGTACCTCTCCATGAAGCCTCTAGGAGAGGCAATCTTCTTTTTAGACAGGTCACAGCCCCCCTCTCTTGCTTAACATAAAAAAATCAATTTTTCAAAATCAGAAACATACTTTCAGTCATTTCCAATCCCCCGCCCACCCCTTTTTTGTCATTTTGGGCAGCCTGTTTTTTGCCATTTTGGACAGAAAATTAGCCTCTGGACCCAAAGACATTGTTCATCCCTCCTCTAGCTATCACAACAGATGAGCAGCCATGAAATCCAAAGGCACTCCTATAAGTCTTTTTCAATGATTGGTTTAAGATGTGGAGGTGTGAGGTCTAGGAACCATGCTGTTTTCTTGTACTTACACCAGGACTGAGGAATGCTGTTACAATGTGACTGTCCCAATCCTTAACATAGCCAAATCAAGGGTGAAGGATAATGGGCCTTATGGTAAAATGACATCTGGAGGTCATACAATTTCTTGCATTGATTCAGACAGTGTAGGGTTGTCCTGGAGCTAGCATGGCATAGTGTTTTGAGTGCTGGACTAAAGTTCTGGGAGACAGGGTTCAAATTCTCACTCAACCATGCAAACCCACTGGCTGACCCTGTGCAAATCACACTACCTTGGCCTAAAAGAAAGACAATGCAAACTTTATTTGAACAAATTTTCCCAGGAAAACCCCAGAATAGGGTTGCAGTAAGTTGAGGCCACAAAAAAACAAGAAGATACTCCCTTTAAATCTCATTCTGTTTATTTATTCTATCTGTACACTCTAGATTACTGTAATGTTTCTCAGAAATCTGGTACAGTAGTTACATCTCTGATTTTGCCTGTCTTGATTTCAGAGGCATATTCAGAGGCCTCATAAAAAGTTAGAAAACAGCAAATATCCAGGCATGCACACATTTAAAAATTTTGAACTGTACTGTAGCCAATTACATGAGAAGTATTAATGTAGAGTCAAACCTCTGACTGCTCGTTTCTCATGTCTCTCTGTTATTCTGGCTTAATTAACTCAGAAACCAATGTTTCACTTTCAAATCATAATAAAGCCAAAGCATTCCAATTTCATGAAGTGAACTATTCCATAACTGAGTCTGCTCAGATCAGAATCTTATGACCTCAATTGTACACACTGTTACTTTAAAAAAAAAAGGGATCTCCACAAAGGTAGTAAGCAAATAAGAAGCTGATGGGAAAATCAACTCACTACTCTCAACTCACATCCTCCAAGTTAATCCCAAACAATGAATAAAGTCCTGATGCAGCTCAGATTAAAAAAAGAAAAAAAGAAACTTTCTAGGATACTGAAGACTGTCACTGTTATTCTGAATGCTAGTTTGAGTTAAAGAGCTGGACTGGGATTTGAGAGATACAGATGTACCACAAAATTCAACAGGTGCTCCTGGACCTCTCATTGTTTCTTAGCTTAATCCATCTCACAGGACTGCTTCTTTGTCAATAGAATCACTGAGCAAATTAGAAAAGCATTGGGTAAAACACAGGCTATAGGCCACATGAGGTCCAAGCCCTTTCTTATTGTCTCCCTGAATTTTTTTTTTAATTTGACATCACAATTTGCTGCCAATGTTCAGCAGCAAACTGCTATATTCAGGGGGAAAAGGAATGATATTGCCTACAATATCTGTTATCTGTGAACTTTAAATTCTTGCCTTAAAGGAAAAGGATAGAAAAGAGGTTAGGCCATGCTGCCTTCAAATTCTGAACTCCAAGGATACATAAACTTCAGGGTTGCAAGTTCTACTTTCTTTCTGACTGGAACCTTGAGGTTTAGCAACCAGAGCAAAGTGAAAACGATGAATCAGACAGGCTGACAAGCACTAAGAATGAAGAACCAGGGTGCATTTGAACTCACAACCAGCCCAGCTATTTACGGTCTGCATCAGAATCAAGCTCATAACTCCTTTCACAAAATCCACTTCAGGTTTCCTCAGAAGCCACCTAATTAAAGAAGAGAGGGGGCTGTTTAATTATTGCTCTGTTTAATTATTACAACTGTGGAGCCAAGATCCCTTGCTAACCTAGTGCCAATCACCCAATGCTCAACCAGTAGACCTCAGTGTACTTTCTGCATAGCCCTGCCCAACAATATTTGAACAGTAAAGATTCTCTGCAAACTCTTAACCAAAAACTTTTTTGCTCTACAGTACAGTATTGCTTAAGACAAATAACATTCATTTTACTTTGATGCCAGGAAGGCTGGCTATATCAGAAAAGCTGCATGGGGAAGACTGCTAAACCAGGCTTAGATACAGAATACCCTTCCACTCTCTCAGTATTCGGAGCAGGCATATGTGTCTCTACCATACAACAGGTCTATAAAGTCTCAAATCATCTGGAAGACAAGACATAAGATGTAAGGACCCATCACAGTAACTTCATTATGCTGTAGTGTGAGCCTAGCTGTGCAACCTACATTACAGATATATATTCTAGCAAATCAAAATCTGGATCCGTTGCCAATGTTGTCCCTTAAAACTTCATGCATTTTCCACTCAAAGGATGGGGCAACTATATGTTTATATGTTCATTCTTCACTTAATCCCTTCCCCATAATTTCGAGAACTATAAAAACAGTTGCAAAATATTTTTGGGGAAATAAATATGTGCTGACAATGCCAAGGGTGCATGCTGCAGCTCTTTTCCCCCATCCGTTCCAAATCGTTCACACTTGTAGAATCAGTTTTTCTGAGCTTGCTCCAGGACATTAAAAAAGTTCATACAGGGGATAATTCACAATTACATCTACTGTTCTAAAATTACGGTCTATGTCACCCTTATTCTGGAGGTGTCATTCTGGCTTCTTTGCAACTATTCTATAAAGAGCTGGAAAGCCAACAGCTCTTACTGCTATGGTTTGCCTTTCATTAAATGTTTAAAAATAAAGGTTAGCAGGTTATAAAAAGAAGAGTGGAGACAGAGGGGGCAAGTTTCCAGCTAATTATGGTTCTGTATGACTTACGTAAACCCAAATTTTTTTAAAAAAATCAATACTAACATGGAACTTGAGTTATATTAAGAAATATGCCTTATGTTTGGTTCTAGAAGATGCTCTGGAAAAAGGAACTCTATCATCCTTCTCAAGGCTTTATGGAAATATTACAAGTATGTCTTCAGAGATCTTTCTCCAAAAGACAGTGGGCAAGGCTGAACTGAGAAAATACATTCCAGCTACAATGCAAGCAATTGCAATATTGCCTTTCAACCTGGAATAGCTTTATATGGGCTAAGCAGTAGCTGGGAAGGTATATTTGTTATAGAAGAAGCATAGATAACTCTAGATGATTTTGAAGAGCCAACCTACTTGTTCAAAAAAGACCTACTGTGTCAATACCAGTTCAGAATGCAAGGTAAAGATCATGTCTGAATGCTTTCTCACATCAAAATTGTGTACAAATGCCAGAGAGAAAGTAAGCTGCAAGATTATTTTTTCTTCCTTTTTGTCTCACAGGTCCTGAATGCGGAGTGGCCTCCATAGAAGGAAGATCAAGGTAACCCCGTTTATCATTTTTTCAAATAGGATGTCCAGATGGAAAAAGAAGACCAGGGCCATGCACCTTTTGGCAGAGGTGACTTGAACAATAAGCTGCAGCTGTGGAAATTCCCTTTTCAGCAACCATGAAAGCTACAGGAGCTTTTCCATTTAGCCACCCCTACTTTAAATAGGCCATAGAAACTGCATTCTGCTGTTGCGCTTCTGCACTCTGCTTTTGAGTCTCCATGTATGATGTTAATTAGTGGTTTTGATATATCGCATTTGTTTCTCTCTCTGTTTGTTGCTTTGAGTATCCACTGGATGGAGATGTAGTTCATGAATATAACTAATTAGTTGTCTTCCAAAACCTGCATTTCTCAAAATCATACCAATATTGGTAGTCATGTACCTTTACAGTCAACGTGAAGTAAATATCAATACTCATTTGGTACATGTAGCTATCTGTACACTACTTAACATCTGACAAACTTTATTCTGTATAAAATGATGATTTCTGACAGAGGATTATCCAGGCCAGCTGAAGACATTTTGCTGGTTGAGGAAATAAGACTAGATGGTGCCTTTCCTGCATGTCATGTCCTGAAGCCAGCTGAATTTTACATCAGCAGTAGTCATGGAAGCGCATCTTCTACCACACTAGAGGGCCACTGGGAAGAATCGCTGGGAATTCTGCCACAACTGCCTGTGGTTGTTTCCTCATGCCTTGATTTGGAGCACAGTGTGTATACCAGAGGTGCGGAAAGTACAGCCCCCTAGCCAGGCCATTTTGCTACTCACTCCCAATGAAAAAAAAATGAAAATTGAAAGCAAAAGTTTTTAAAAACAAACAAAACAATGACAAAACAAATCTAAATGCCTCTCAGTGCTCCAGAAGGTATTTGGGCCGCTGTCTGTTGGAAAAAGGCTTCCTCTTGGCCCTGAGGGGGGAAAAATGTGGCAAAATTGTGCCCCAAGTTGTGGGTAATACAGCCTTCCAAGATCCCCTGAGATGCCAATGCAGCCTGCTAACACTCTAAATATTTGCCAACCTCTGATGTAAAAGGACTGATAAGTTTATAATCAGAAACGAGAAAACACGGAATAGAACATGAGTGTCACTCTGATTTTCCACATGACAAAAATGGAGTGGTCTGCTCAGCCCAAAATCTTGTGTGGTCTCCAAGAACAGGAGTGCTACAGGAAAAGGTTACCATCTCTGTCCATTTGATTTATTCTGAGATTTTACAACTCCAAGATCAAGGGAATATGTTTTATATACAGGATAAATAACCTGATCATTTTAGCTAACAGAGACATAAAGCAGATAAACTATCTTTTTGGATGCCAAATTAAATTAGTGTCTAAGAAAGGATAAAAACGCTGTATGTTTGTCTAGATATTAATTCTGTAGCTAGCTTGACTGTAAAGTAGTCACTATTGGTGAAGCTTGCTTAAGATCAAAGTTTTGTCTTCCAGGCTATGGTAATCTTTGTTCTGTCATGTACAATCAAATGCTGTGTTAACACCTGTCTTCTACCTTCCTTTTTGAACTCCTATGAGCCACTTTCTGTTCGATTTCTGAATCATGTTTTTCCAGGAAATGGAGAAATCTTCCATTTGTGTCAACAAACTGTTAAAAAAACTCAGTACATCTCTCATCGCTGACCATAAGCATGTAAGAAAAAAGTCTGGACTGACATCTGAAAAGATCACTGTGGTTGGGATGTTATGCCAACTTACCTTGGAGGTAACCAAACTGAACTCAATGACATTTTCCTTTGAGGCTTTCTTTTAAAGGTTTGCTCTCCATTGAACAGAATTTCTGTCAAACCCTTGATGATTTCCTTGGTGTTAGGTTATCTGTTACTCAATAGGGAACCAAGCCAATTCTGATCTTAGTTACTGATTTGACATCCACTGCAAAACTAAAAATGGTTACACATGCAGGTATGTTTGCAAAGAAGTTTACTCAAGTGTGCTCAACTCAAGTAAGTTCAAGTGCAGTCAGCTCCTAGGCAAATATGCATAGGACAATAGTCACAGAGTGGCTACATATGACCATTTACTGTGAGGTCACTGGTTATAAATGTACCATGGCAAGTATATAATCAAGTAAAAAACAGCTGAGCTGCAGCAGTAGACCACATATTGAAGTGTGTATTACAACTTGTTCACATAAATCTGAAGGAGATGTGATAAAGTGCCTGACCAAGTAGCCAAGTGTTATGATTGCCTGAGGACTGTTCTCTTTGGTCCAGCCCTCTCCATCCTCCTCTCATGGTAACTTGGGGAGAGCTCTGCCTCAAGATGGTGTTATGCACATGGCAGTCTATTACTGGATCCGTCTACATGGCAGTGCCACATGTAGGAAAGAAACTGCATAATTATAAACATGAAATATGATTTCGCATATGAGCGCAAACAAGCATATTGGCTAACCATATTTAAAATGCCTTCCTAAAAAGATTGCCTTACTCTGTTGTTAACCTCACAGCAGGAGCACTGCTATACAAAGTGCTTAACAACTACTCCCCCCTTCCTCATAACAATGCTGTTATCTGTGCATTATCACTTTCATTGTATGTGTGGGAGGAGGAGGCAAAACTTGCACAAGGCTGTTTTGCAAACTGCCAGAGGATTCCTATGTCTGCTTTGCTCCAAAAAGAAACCTAAACATCAAAGTATGCCTCACCAGATTCAGTGAGATTTATTCCCAGTTGAATAAGTATAGCAAGGGTAGACAACTGTGGAAAGTCCGGATGCCAGTTTTCTAGGCTCAGGACTATCCAGGGGTTGCACAGAATGCAAAACAAAATTAAATAAACGAAATCCCAGAAGTCTCTGGGAGTCTGGTTTTGAAAAAGCGGGATTTTTTTTTTAAAAAAATATTAACTACCTATATAAAAGGTGACTCACTGGTCTTGGAGGCCTCCAAGTAGAGTAATTCACCTTCTTGGTGGGAGGCAGCACAAAATGAGAGGTCTGGGGAGCTCACAGCAATGAAGATCCACAAAATCAGCCTTCGGGAGGGGGGCATACGCACCGTGGGGCTGTACATCACCCATCCCTGATGTACAGGACTGCAGCCTCCATCATGCACCAAGGAATTAACAGGTGAAGCCTACTGGTTTTAATCTATGTGCTTAATGTTCAGCTATGAACTTGGTGGTTGGGTTTAGGAAAGCCACTACCTTTCAGTACCTGCATGTAAGGATGGTACTGGCCATCTCTATTGGATCTCATGATAGTTACTGAGATAATAGGCAGAAAGCACCATCTGCACTACATAAATGACAGACTTTTTTACATTCTTATTTATCAAAGCTCATCCACACAGCTTTTGCCTGCAAAATTACCATCAACTAGGAAAACTGTTTTTCTGCGAAATATACACAAATAGAGGAGGGAACTGATTTATCCGTAGTTGACATCCACAAATTACACCATTCATGAGTAATTTAGGAACTTTCTCAGTGGAGCAGCTGAGATTTGCACCTGAGTCCCAGCGCACACTTGGGGCACGTATCTTTCGATTTTTTGCATTTGTATGTTGCAGGGGGGTGAAGAATGAGACAATTTTGGCCAGTGTGCTGTTTGTATACCACGCCAGTGCCTATAACTGTTTTAGGGCGGAAATATAAGTGGGGGGATATAACTGAAACATCTGAATTTGCTGTCTCTTTACAATGGACAGTAACTGCAGCTCCCTACACTTACAGAGGGGTGGTGTTAATGTACAACCAGCAAAGTCGGACAAGCCTTTGGGCGAGGCAGGTAACTTTTCCTTCAGAACCTTTACTCTCATTGCAAGGCATGGCAAGCTTGAGTGAGCCTTAAAGGCTGTGTCATTGCTAATCTCTCACGGATGATGGTGGGGGGGGGAGAACAACTCTTACTCCCAACACAGCTACAACACAAAGACTGGAAATTCTGAAACAGTGCCCCCCCCCCCGCATTGCCAGAATTAAAAGCACTGGACAATGTCCTTCTGAGGGGCCTGCTGTTTTCTTCTGCCCCTCCCTACTCTGCACCTGGAACAGGGGAGGCATCTGGGAGCCTCTTCACCCAGTCACCCCCCCCCAAGTAAATTAGCCTGCCCTGCCTGCTTTTATTCCTAGCCTTTTGGGAACTGGGAAGACAATGCCCCTCTTCTCTCCCACACTTGCCTGTCCTGTTTCTCTTTTCTTTCCCACTCTTTAAGGGAGGAGGCATTGAGGGTTGCTATGCTCTGCTGCCTGATTGACACACTTAGGTAGAGCTATGCTGTGTGTGTGTGTGTGTGTGTGTGTGAGTGAGTGAGAAGACGTGAGTTCCATCCTGTAAAGCAACATGTGCAGCTATGTTCCCAAAAGCAAGATTCAGGTTTACTCACTTCCCGCTTCTTTTATGCTCCTTTTTTTGTACATCTAACAACTTAGTTGATCTCTACAGAGATAAAAAGGGATCATGCAGTACACAAAAGAGGATTAAGTAAAGTAAGAGGTGCTTTACGCACATTGAGCTACCACAGTGGCATTAGAGCCCATCTGATCTTGGAAGCTAAGCGTGGTTAGCACTTGGATGGGAGGCCATCGACAAATACCAGGTGCTGGTAAGCTATATTTCAGAGAAAAGCACTGGCAAAATCACCTCTGAGTATTCCTTGTTTAAGTAAACCCTATGAAATTCATGGCATCCCCATAAATCTACCGGAAACTTAAAAGGCACATGTTCACATCTGTTACTCCTAAGCCGAACGACTGTCCCACAATAACGCCCGAACCTGCCTCCAACTGCCTGGTACTCCAGCCAAGGATTGGGTGAGGACTGCCTCTCGCCTCCCTGATTTTTTTCTTTTAAACATTCTGTTCCCACTGCCGCCACCGACCCAACCCCAGCCCTCCCAAGCTCACCTGGATACGGTCCTGGGACTGAAGGACGACTCGGTGGCGTAGTAGTGTCCACAGAAAATGACCAAGAACGCCAAGCCGAAGAGGAGCAAAAGGCAGAGCCTCTTCCACCGAGGAGACGCCATCCGGGAAAGTTTGTCGCGCAGACTGGGAGAGAAAGGGAGAGTTCGCCCACTCCAGGGCCACGACTTCGCCCCCGCGCCCTGGCCGAGGCGCTGCCCGACGAAATCAGAGTCAGCTCAGCCCCCGAAAGGGGAGATGCCCCTCGCCGCTGCCGAGTCTCCTCTCGCCCCCGCGGCGGTGCGCCTCTTCCAGGCGCTTTTGCGAAGTTCCTCCCGCGCCCGCGCCCGCCTTTCCTCGCCGGAGCCCGGCTGGGAAAAGGTCCCCCGGGGCTCGACTCCGGTACGGTGCCGTAATAAAGGCTTCCTCCTCCTCCTCCCCGCCTCTCCCTCTCTTCCCTTCCATCTGTTGATAGCTGCCAAGGCACCTTCGGAAGAGGAGCGGGAGGGGGGCAGTTGGGAAAGCGGGAGTGGGGCGAGGCAATGCGGCGGGGAGGAGGGAGACCAGTTCGCCGACTGGTTCAGGCTTGCTCGTCGGGGAGGACGGACGGGGAGGGGGAGTGGGCGCGCACGCACCTACTGCCCAAGCGGCTGCTCATTTGGAGCACGGCGATTAAACAATTCCTGACCCCAGGCGAGAAAGTCAGCTTCTGGAAGCGGCCTCCTCTGGTCCCTCGCCCTGATCCCTAAAGCGCGCGTTTCCAAAGAAGGGCTGATTTCAGAGAAAACCGGCGCTTTCACACGCCTGGAGGAAGAGGCAGGCGCGCACATCGAGCCCGGCGAAGCGCTCCGAAGAGAACGTGCGGTCCAAGGCGATGTACCTCGAGGTTTCGGGCGTGGGAGCGCCCAAGCAGGCGAGATGGTCCCTTTTGATTTACGGCGTTGTAAATTCGGAGTCACTCCGTCGGGCTGAACAGAGTAGGCGGCCAAAGGGGGGTGGACTGGACGCTAATTAATTTCCCCATCAGATTTGGCTATGGGATTTTTACCTTCCTACAAAGCTGAGGAAATTGTATGAAGCCTCGCGTTCTTCCCCTCGCTGGGGTCCCCTTTCATGCTCTTTCCTTCCCCAACCAACTTTGATGTCCACGCTGCTCTTCCCTAAACAGACGGGATCCCGTCTCCCTTTGGAGCTGTAATTTTACAGAAACTCGGTCGCCCAGGGGAAAGAGCCAGGAATGAAGGCCGAGCCGTTTGCACAGTCGCCCGTCGGGCTTCGGGCGTCACGTGTGTCCAGTTTCTTAGGCAAAGTCCGCCCTGGTTTAGGCGGAGGCCTGAGCCGTTTGAAGTAACAATCAGGAGGACAATAGCTGCTGACCGCAAGGCGCAACCCTTTCCTTTCTCTGCCCTGTGGCCCCAGACCACTTAGCCTCATCTTTGTGGGTTTGGAAGGGATAGCTCTTAGGCCTTTCTGCACTACACTGTTATAGTGCTATTATTCCACTTTCAACATCCTGTGGGATTCTGGAGTTTGCAGTTTAGGGAGTGTCAGGGACGTTGATTCTGCTGGAGCCCAGGTAAAGAGGATGGTGAGATATTATTTAGCAAGGCAGAAAAGGTTAAGAATATTATGTAGTTTATTATGAAGCTTAGCCTTTAGGAAAGTTCATCATTTAGCAAGAAATGCAAATACGAGTCTCAGCAACAAAGGTCATGAGGTTGAGAATGGCATCCTGTTATTTTCAGAAACAAACTAAAACTACCAGGCCGGAACCAGACGGAAGTTCACCTTTTTCTTTTTGCACAGGACAAACTTTAAGGAATGGGTGGTCAGCAGATGGGAGGGGGAGATAGGAGAGCTCAGGGAGCTCAAAAGCAAATAGGTAATAAAGGGAAAAGGAGGACTTTCCAAATGAGACAAGGAAATGCTTGTAACAAATCAGAGAAGGACTTTTAGATAGGCGGAGCGAGAAGAATGTGCACCCCGATATCAACATCCAATCGGCGAGAGCAGCAGTCAGCTTGCAGCCGGGAGAAAGGGTATAAGAGTAGGATGTTTAATTTGCTCGGCACACCATTCTCTCTGAAAGGGCATGGCGCCCAAATCTGCAGATTTGTTTAATAAAAATCTTGATCGTTGAGGTCAAGCTGCTTGATCTGAGAATCCCTGTTTCAGCCTCTTTATTTAAAGACCTCACTGGCATGATTTATTAAGATCTGAGGGGCTTATTTCTAACAGGAGGGACATTTAGACTTCTCAACCAGAGAGGTCTTTGGCCTCAGTTAACTGCAAACCCCATTATTCCACAGGATGTTGAAAGTGGAATAATAGCACTATAACAGTGTAGTGTGGAAATGGCCTTAGAGGAGTACATTTTTCTGGGGAGCGTGAAAGGACTTAAGGCATCATCAGATGGGGTGGAAAGCTGGAATTGCCTCCCAGCTAATATAATAATAGTGTAGTCAAGATCTGAGGTCTGGTCCCCTGCAGCTTTCCTGTTCCTGCTCCCAATCAACATGACACATGCTTTTATGGAGATTTGCACCTAAAAGGCCTACTCATGGGACTGAAAATGAAAATGCTGGCAGCCTCTCAAACTCCTGTCACCGATGTTACATGAGCGACAATTCCACCACCACCCCCGGCCTCCATGTTCGCCATCCCCAATAGCCGCCTTCACATCTACTCCCACTTGGATAAAATCTAACACTTGCAGATGTGATGAAGAATTACATTTTATTCCTGTCACTCTGATGTTATCACACAGATTTGCTTCTAAAATGTGCAGAGATGGATTAACTAGCAAGCTGAACTGGGTGGCAGTATAGAGGGCGTACTCACTTAGCATAACATGATCAGAGTGCAGACTACTAGTTGATGTTTCATAAAGCACCGGTTCCGCTCTGGTGGAAAAGAGAGGAGGAAATCCATTTTGGGGTGTGTGGGGGAAGATTCCAGAGATCTTATGCTTGACTTCATTGGGTCCCTGGCCAAAAGAAGAGGAGGGGGGAAGTGCTTTCAGTCCACCTTTGTAGGTACCAGCTGACTTCCAATGTCATGGCTCAGGCTGCACCTGAAGGCATGGCCAAGACCAACCGTTGCCATGTGCTGCTCTTCCTTCCAGCTAAACATACAGCAGGCATCCCACTCCTTTGTTACACGTACTGCATAGCATGCAAGAGCTGAGGCTCAGGGGAGAGGTAGTCTCAGAAACTCAACAGGCTGGATTCTGACCCTCTTTGGCCCTGAGCTGAAAACTTCCTCCTTCCCAAATGCACTTCAGTGTAAAGGAACGGATTCAGGTTCCAAGCCCAAGTCACTTTGGGAGCTTTCATGAACTTTAACTGCCTGCCAGTGGCACAAGACCCCCAGCTAGGCCTGCTAGGATCTTAACTGTCACCGAGGGTCTGTGGAGCAGCTGCAAGATAGAGAGAATTGCAACCAGCAACTGTGACTTTCTTCAGCCCTTTTGATCCAACTAATTGTCTATGGTGGTGTTATCCTTCTATTCATAGAATCATAGAATCATAAAGTTGGAAGAGATCCCTGGGGCCATCGAGTCCAACCTCCTGTTATGCAGGAACACCCATCAAAGCATTCCCAACAGATGGCCATCCAGCCTCTGCTTAAAAACCTCCAAAGAAGGAGACTCCACCACACTCTGAGGCAGCATATTCCACTGCCGGACAGCTCCGACTGTCAGGAAGTTCTTCCTGAGGTTCAAGTGGAATCTCCTTTCCTGCAGCTTGAATCCATTGCTCCTTGTCCTAGTCTCTGGAGCGGTAGAGAGCAAGCCTGCTCCCTCCTCAACATGACATCCCTTCAAATATTTAAACATGGCTATCATGTCCCCTCTTAACCTTCTCTTCTGCAGACTAAACATACCCAGCTCCCTGAGCCGGACCAGACCCTTCAGCATTTTGGTCGCCCTCCTCTGGACACGTTCCAGCTTGTTGACATCCTTCTTGAATTGAGGTGCCCAGAACTGGACACAGTATTCCAAATGAGGCCTAACCAGTGCAGAATAGAGTGGTACCATTACCTCCCTCGATCTAGACACCATACTCCTATTGATGCAACCAAGAATCGCGTTGGCTTTCTTGGCTGCCGTGTCACACTGCTGACTCATGTTCAGCTTGTGATCTACCAAGACTCCTAAATCCTTTTCACACGTACTGCTATCCAGCCACACGTCCCCCATTCTACACTTGTGACTTTTTTTTCTGGCCAAGTGCAGGACCCTACATTTCTCTCTGTTGGTCATCATATTGGTCATCATACCTTGACTGTAAACCTAATCTTTTTCGTTCTTAGTAGCGTCAGTTATGATCATGTTGTCTGAGGATGATGAGATGTTGGGAAGAGGATGGGAGTTATAGTCCAACACCTCCAGAAGGTGCCAGGTTAAAGAAGGCTGACCTAACACAAACCCATATATAGTTGTCCACAAGCAGAGATGAGAGGCACTGCAACTATAAAAAGGCCAGGCTTTTCCTGCTGTGTTGGGAGAGCGGCTAGATTTCATTGAAAGCTCATTAAAGACTCTTGAAGAGCAGTCACCACAGTCAGGCTTCCCTGCAGGACGATTGCCTTATCACAATCAATCTTCTTCTTTAATGCTGAGATGCAGGGGAATGTGGGGTAGTTTCTGCTGTTTGTATTTGATCAGAGTATGGCTTGTCTTCTTGTTTGTTGGACATAGTGCTTAGTGTGTTTTTCCAGGTTCGACAAATAATAGCAACAGTAGTTAATTCTAAAAAAGCAACAGTAATAATAGTAAACATACCATACAAGAGGGAGGGAGATGAAATGGCTTGCCAGTACTCTGCTTCTATAAACCATAGAGGAGCCTTCCTCAACCTGGTGCCCTCCAGATATTTTGGATTGCAACTTCCATGAACCCCACCTAACATGGCCAATGGTGAAGGCCTGATTATGGGAGCTGAAGCCAAAATCATCTAGAGGACACCAGGTTGGGAAAATCTGCTTCAGATTAACCCTAGGCATGCCCCAGAATTCACTGTAATGTGAATGTGGATTCCTTTTGATGTGGGAAGAGTGATGGGTGATACAGTGGTGGGAGTCAGGTTGGAAAAGGCTGCTTTCTACAGCACAGAAAGCAGACTGAAGACAGAAGCAAATATCTCCCTCATTCCAAAGATGTTGACTTAACAGATTCAGAGCCTGAGCAAAACCTAGGCTTAAACTCTTTAGAAGGGAAATGTCAGTTTCACTAGAAGGGAGTACACAGCTCCAAGTGTGTTGGACTGGGGTGTTTAAATGTGCCCCTCTATGCATTGCACACACACCCCACTTCCCAACACACACTGGCACAGTGTACTGGCTTGTAAGAACTGTCAGCGACTGAAATAAATGTCAGAACAATAGAATGGAAAAGAAACGTATGTGTAGATTTGGTTACTATGCTAGTTAACAAAGTAAGGATGCAGCTCTGGAAGAAATAATTCTCTCTCAGATCTTCCTGTTGCTTCACTGTGTGATAAGCACCTGGAGCAGTTCTGCTGAAACATCAGAAATTCCACCACATACCAGTGGAAAGGATGATGGAAATAGTCAGAAATGTATGTATGCACATGTATGGAGACGGAGAGCTGAGAATAGGAGCTCTATTGTTCTGCATGCCATACAGCCTCTGCTGACATTTTCCAGAGCCAGCCCAGCTTTTTACAAGGGTGGCTACCACAAAGATCTGTAAAGCCACCCTTTCATGTTGCTCTGAAGCAGTCTGAAGGGTCTGAATAGGCTTTGGGTAGTTAAGGGTGCTGGAAATCAACTGAGGACCAGGAGACGTTCTATTCTGCTTAAGGTTATGGAACCTGGTGCCTCTCCAGGGCTTTAGACTCCTCTCGCCTTCTCTGTAACACTGACCCTGTATATAACAAAATCAGCAGTGTCTGGGAAACTGATCAAAGGCCCAATTTTGTTAAGATACCCAACACAGGACTGAACTAAGCTTTGGGTAGGGGACAAAATAAGGGCATTGCCTCTCCAAATGGGAACTCTGCTCCCCAAATTAAAGGTTTGGTCAGCTCTCAAATTCCTAGCATTTCAGTAAAGGAGACGTTCAAAATTGCTCATACCTGGCTCAACTGATGTTGTGAGCTATCCCAATGCTAGATATTTAGGGAGTAAAGGGAAATTTCGTGGAGGTAAGAGCAAAATTCTTATTTGGGGTGGGACAATGCCCTCATTTCACCTCCCCGCTCCGCATAGCTATACCCCTTTTCTCGATGTGAGATCAGCTGAAGAGTAAAAGCAATGCAAGGAGGAAGTGGCTTGTGCAGTGAATAAATAACTAACTCTTTGTTAATGTCACTGAATGCAGCTCTGCTAACTACAGACCTGCAAAAGAGACAGTAAAATTACTGGAGGTTCCCGGGGTCTGCAGAGACTCAGGAAAGGAGAAATGAGGAGGATGTTCCTATTTCCAGAGGAGATCTGATTACATCCTCTCTCTGTTCCCCTCCATTGTCCTGTCTTCTAGTTCAAAAAATTAAAATTAAAATCTGTGGTGGTCCAACTCACATGGATTTCCATTCTTCGAGGTATGGTGCAGCACATCAGTGGAGCTCTCTACCATCAGAAAAGAAAAGAAACCCTCCCATTCTAACTGGATGCAGTGGCAATGGGGCAAAATTGCCCCGGGCTATAAAACCAGGGCAAGCTGGTGCAGTCTGGCTCTAGGAGCATTAGGTAAAACCTCAGCTGACAAAAGAGTAAAGTCCTGTGGTTGACTTCTGCTGGTGTAACTATTTGTTCTGCTGGCATGAGCATTATCTCCAGAGCTGCATAGTGGGGGCAGAGGGATGGCAGAGAACACCATCTCCATCAGGACAGGAAGCTGCCCTGTTGGCTCTGAAGCTCTTGGGAGCTGGCAGGGCAGCTTCCTCTCCTGATGGAGATGGCCTTTGCTGCTGTCCCTGACCTAGAGTTCCCATACAGCCCATTTTGGGTGGAATGCCTTGTATGTAGGAGCTGAAAATCCTGTCCTATGTTGGTCTAATACAGAATGCTTCAAATCAGTGTGAGTGGAAAAGTGGGGCACCAGTTGTGTTCGTTACAGACAGACAACCCCCCAAGCATTTGGTGTGTGGCAAAAACAGCCTCATATTACACACCAAATGCTGGGGGAATCCATCTGTTGTTAGTGTGGTTGGCACCCTCTCTCCTCCTCTCCATGCTGACTCTGAGCAGCATGCTTGGAGCAGTAAATTCTTAATCTCACAATGGTTGCTGGCTTGTCGCCATGAGATTTTCCTGGGCTTGGAGGTTCCCACAAGCCAGGGATTTCATGATCTCTCATATGAGACTTGGAACAAACTTTACACAGGCGTGCTTCACATGTTCCTGGCCAGTCCTGAGCTGTCAACTGAAGAGGAAGGATGTTGTTAGACCAGGCCTGGGGACCTGGCTTCTCTCAGCTCTTGTCCCCTCACATTGCTTCATGAATTTCAAGTGTCCCATATTACTGTTTAGAAGACCTGGCAACCCTACCCTGACTCCCAGCATCATAATGCCTGGAGCCATGTTACCTCAGCTCCTGGACCAATACCACCCCCACCTCCAGCCCCACTACCAGTGGCCTAGATACACCCGTCAGCAAGCCTTCGTGTCTCAGCAGCACCAGAGACAAAGCAACATGGTAATAAAAACTGAAGCTGACAGGTAAATTAAGCAATTGTGCAAAATAAGGAAATAGCAAAGAAGTCAAGGCTATTGCTTCTGTTTCAGATAGTAAATAACTTAGTTTTCCAGGTAAATGTAAACAGTAAAGAAAGAACGCCTGCAAGGTTGCACAGAATATTCAGTGTATTGCATGGACTGCGCTATTTTTACAGTCCAGATTGAAGTCATGGGCGTGGGCTTGGAGCACTCAGCTCTGTCTCCGAGGAAACAGGTTTTTCTCTTGAGGCCTTGGTAGCTGACATGGAGAAGCTAAGAGAGGCAGAGAGGTTAATGAATAACACCTTTCAGGGACGTGATAACAGTGTCTCACTCTCAGACCAAAGGCTCTTCTGCTCTCCTGGAAAATGAGGATAGCACTCCAAGGAAAAGGGAAATGATCCCTTAGAAGGGATCCATTGATTCACAGATCAGCAGATATTTTCCCAACCCAAAGCTATGCTTCCAAAGAACAGCAGAAAGAACACTGTAGAAATGTACTTTCAATTATTCTCACATACTGGATAAACAGATCAACATGAAAAAGGTGAAATTTCTAGATATTCTAGATGTTCCAAACAAGCCTGCTATACAACATGCAGCCAATCAGAGGGGAAAAAACTTTGGGTTTAGTTTTAAGTAGCACCTTAGACTCAGAGTAAGATGTAAACATTGTTAAACCAGCTGAAGGCAACAGTCAAGAGGCTATCAAATGTAATGTGTATGTAAGTGAAAAACTGCAGATCTAACCAACCCAATTAGATTGGATTTCAATATCTTTTTTTTTCAAACCCTTTTTATTTGAGAAAGAGGGAAAAAAATAAATATATAAAATGTTACAAAATCAAAGAAATAGTTTCATATTTGAAATAACATTATACACGTATTCTATCTCTGTTTCTGTCGTTTTGAGAAAACTTCCTCTTACTGTTACTATAGTCATTGTCAATGTAAATATTCACATGCTATGAGGAAACCACTCTTATCTAACTTTCTCCTTTATTTATTTTATTCTATCCTGCTTATCTACAATGGAGCCATCTGTCTCTACTTTGCTTATAATTTGAACAAGATATCTTTGTTTAATTACACACTAATAAAATGATTATTGGAATCCTTGTCAAGGGTATGCGTGAAACCTGAACCTCAGATCAGTGCCTTCTAAAGCCAAAATTCTTTGATTTTTTAACATAATCCAATCTCAGATCCACACAACTCCATTGGCATAATAGTAGATCTTTAGATCAGTGAGGTTAGTTCTTCCTCTTGTTTTCAAGTCTGTTAAATTTTTCCAGTTTATTTGGTTCACCCCCACATATACATTTGGATGTTTTTTTTCCCCATAGCTGAAATGGCTTATTATTTATGATAATAGGAAGATTTTGAAATAAAAAGTTCAGTTTCAGAAGTAGATTCATTTTCATTGCAGCCATTCTTCCCAATGGTGATAAATGTAATTCTGACCATCTTCTCATATCTTTGATTCTCTCTTTCCATAGTGTGTTTAATTATTATTGAATAGATCATGATTGCTTTTAGTTATCCAAATACCTATTTTTTTTCCATCTTAAATCCTTTTTTTAAATTATTTCATCTTCTTCTGTCCTTATGTTTTTAGTTGATATACAGGATTTTTGTTTGTTGATTTTCATTCCAGCCATTTCTCCAAAGTTTTTCAAATGTCTTAATAGTTTTTCAATACTTAAGAGTGGATCCTCTAAGAAAATTACTAAGTCATCTACAAATGACATGAATTTGAATATTTGATTCTCAGTTTTTGCACCTTTTATGTCTAGATTGGCATGAATGTTTTTATTCAACACTTCGAGAACAGTTAAAAACAAAAGTGGTGAAAGCAGACAGCCTTCTCTTGTTCCTTTCATTATATTTATACAGTCTGTTCTTTCTCCATTGACTATAATTTGCTCTTTTTGATTCTTATATATATCTTCTATCCATTTCACAAAGTTGTTCTCATAATTCATTAGCTAATTTTTTTCTAGTTGTGTTTTTCATAATGTTCAACAAGATTCAGCAATGTTCTCGTATTATTTCTAAGCTGACAATTTGGGAGAAAGCCATTTTGATCCAGGTCAATTATTGTTTGCAAGACCTTTTTAAATCTCTTTGCAGGGATAGAAATAAAGATTTTATAGTCAATGATTAAAAGAGAAATTGGTCTATAGTTTTTGGGAAATAGATGATCCCTGCTTTTGCAATTAAGTCCAGGAATTTGGAAGACCTTCCAAGAGAATAGCGTTTATAGTTTTTTTGTAAAGGGGTAGTCAGTTTGTTTTCAAAAGTCTTATAAAAGGCTGCTTTGAAGCCATCAGATCCAGGAGATTCATCTACTTTAAGCTTTCTAATACTTTCTATATTTTCTGCCATGGTAATTGAACTGTTCAATGTGTTTTTATTGTTGTTATTGTTGTTCTTCTGTGATTTTAATGATATCTTGCTTATCAAACTAAGCCTTCATTTTGTTATCATCTGGTTGGATTTCAATATCTTTTAAAACAGGGGATTGGTAAAACCAGACTTTGAAGTGAAAGTCAAGATGCTCAGATCTCCAGAACACTTAGGTGTATTATTCAAAACCATGATAACAGCTAGAATATGTACTGCACATGTAAAAAAGCTACCCCTAAATAACAATTGGTCATTGTACTGTAATGTCAAGGAAGCTATAAGACCTAGGGAAATTGCTTCCTTAAGCACAGTGGTTCCCAAACTTTGGCTCTCCAGATGTTTTAGACTTCAGCTCCCAGAACTCCTGACTGTTGCCTAAGCTGGCTAAGGCTTCTAGGAGCTGAAGACAAAAACACCTGGAAGACCAAAGTTTGGGAACTTCTGGTTAGGAAAATGGAAATCTTGATGAAACACGGAGAAGAAAAAACACAGAGAAGAAGTTCAAGTAGACAATAAGAGTTGCAAAAAGAAAAGAAAAAGGATTTTGAGGAACATATTGCTGACAACATTAAGGCTAACAATAAAAATTATTAACCTTAATACATCTGGAGCAGATAATGGGACAGGGAGGTGGCTGGACCCTTGGATGACGATAGAGTTTAAAGAATAGTGAAGGAAAATAAGGAGAGTGCAAAGAAATTGACGGACTCTTTTGTGTCTGTCTCTACTGTGCAGGACCTAGGGCAGATACCTGTGCCTAAACTAACATTGTAAGAAAGGGAGTGAGCCAAAGGAAATAGTGGACAAGGAATGACGTCTCTGGGCTTATAGACAAACTGAAAACAAGCAAACCACACCTGAGATTCTTAAACAAAAGTGACATTCATGTCATGTAATAAAAGTAGGTGGGAGCAAGAATAAGCACAGAAAAGCACATATAGTGACTCAGTGCGAAAAGGAGAATGGGCTCCACCTGCTTGAAGAGGGTTCAAATTATTCTATAAAATGCCCAACTTGTTTCTATGTATGTAGAGTGACCTTCTTAAGGGGCTAAATTAAAAATAAACACAAATATATATGTGTATATATATATATATTAACTTAAAATCTTGTACAAAAGAACAACACGAGAATGAAAATACAATACTTACAAATTACCATAACAAAATATACTACTTTAGTACAGATCATATACGTAACACAAATCAAAACAACAACAGAAATTTCGGGAATTGCTAATACACGCTCTCCACAGACTGGACTGATAAGCAGTAAAAGAAGATGGTCTCATTCTTTTAATTCATTTCTACATTTCAACAGATTGTCAGAAATAACAGAAGGCCTAGAGAAAGTGGTGTTATGAGTTTCAAGAAGGTCTGATGTAATCTGTCTGAAACATTGCCATTTTTTTTTTGCTTTTGCTTTTTTTTTTCCTGATTTTTTTAGGTGTAGGGTGGAGTGGCCTTACAGTAAAGAATGGGCCTACAGATCTTTGTTAAGACATCAAGGTAACAAAGACTGCAGTATTAAAATCAGTTCCACTTTGTTTTTCTTCAGAACTTTTTCATTATCATTATAAACTATTTTTTCTGCACCCAGAACTTAAAATGTGATGCAGAATGTTGGAATTCCTCAAAATGACTGACCAAAGGAGCCCCCGTTCTTTCATTCCTTAGATTAGAGATATGTTCCCCCATTCATTTTTCTTAGTGGTCTTGATTGGCTTCCCATAAATTTTTTTTACACTTGCATTGAATGGCATATATTACAAAACTGCTATTACAAGTGCTAAAGTGTCTCAGGATACATCTCTACGGGTCAATATGATTTATAAAATGCAGACATTTTGGATGTGTGTTTGCAATATGTGTATAATGTCCACAAGGATGGTGTCCTTTGGGATGATCTCCAGCCCTTGTAGTATTTTTTGGTGTTTAGACTCCCTGAAAGCAGTACTAACTACTATATTTGTAGCTACCTGATTTAACTGGGTGGTGATTTTGTGGCTCAAGGTGGCGGCATGCTCATGGTCTGGCATAGGCTGCCTTTGCAGCCAATGTCCTCCCCTTTCTCTGGCTGGCCACGTGCCTGGCATGTTCTCCCCCTTCTTAGCATGCCACAGGGCCAGCGCTGCCTTGGGAAAGTTCTGTCTCCTTTCCTGGGCCAGAGTCAGGAATTTTTCCCTCTGGTCCAGAGGGGAAGTATTTATTTGGTCCCCATTCGGTGAGTTCTCACTTCTTCCTGGAGCATCATCCCACTCCCACCCTGTGGGTTTGATATTGTTTGTCAAATATTTTGAACCTTTGTCACAACTTTTGGGGCAGTTGGCATGGGTCAGGGATCTGGGATGCTGTGGGCGGTGCCTCCGGGTTTGGTGATTTTGGCATCCCCTCCTTTTGGCATTGTGAGTGATGCAGGGGTGGTATCAGGCATGCACATCACTGGCAGTCTCCCACTCATTCTATGCCAGCCGCGACATGGGTCTTGGCACTGGCCTGGTTTGCTGGGCTCATTGGTCAACAGGCGGGTTTGCTGATGCTCATATCCAGACCCATGCACATGCCAACCCTGCTATCAGCTGTAAAGTTGTGACCTGTTTATCTTCCAAAATTCCTGTGTGTGCTGTGTTTCATTCTGAGCATCTCTCCTTACCCATGAGCATGCAACTTTGATGTTTTTTGTTCTTTTGAAGGAGATTTGTGGCTTTTCCTTGCAGTCTGCAAGGTTTGCTAATATAAACTATTTTTTTAAAATGAACCCCTGTATGTTTTTTGTAATATGACTAAATGTGAGAGAGAAGTGGAGGTGATTAGACTGTGGTCTGTGCTGCTTCTGTAGCGGTTCTAACGGGAGTCTACCAGCTGCCCTAACAAAGCCCTGGGATATAACCTCTTGTGGGTGGCCTCTTTTTAAGAGTTGTTTCGACAATATCTGGGACTCCTTTATAAATTCTTCCCCGCTGTAAGAGCTGCATTTTAGTCTGAGGAATGGGCCACAGGGAAGTTTGTTTCTCATTGCGCTGGGATATAAGCTATCAAATCTGAGATAAGTGTTGGCATCAGTGGGCTCTCTATGTAGGAAGGTGATGAGATGATCTCCTCCCTTTTTAACTGTCAGATCCAAGAAATAAACCTCTGTGTGACTGAAATGGAAGTCAAATTGTATACGTATGTTGATGGAATTAATTGTGTTATGGAATTGCATGAGATCTACTTCATCACCTGTCCAAATATAGAAAACATGCAGGACTGTAGCCCAAAATATTAGCTTATCTTTATGGTCCCCATTGGAACTAGTAGTTAGTCATGGAACTGTTGGCTTAAAATATACATGAGGGATGTTAGAAGATTCTCAATTGTCCTCTTATTAGTATGATTAACAAAACAATGATTAACTGCTTCTATTGATATTCTAAATGACTAAACTCTGTTTTGTTAACTTCTGTATGAAATTATTATTACTGATATTGGGAGCACATTTGTTACATCAATGATAGCCTTGCTTGTGAACATTGTGATAATTACACACCGCCCCAATCATCCAGACAGCTAACAGAAGTGTGAGATAAGAGATAACAAGTAGTCAGTCTTGAGTGAAATAATAACTTTGCTGATACATATTTTATTCTGCTTTCTCAATCAAGAAAATAGTTTAAAAATGTGAAGTTTGAAGAATAAAGTTATCCTCGTGGATCACTACTGCTCTTAGGTTGGACTGAATGCAATTCTGATTATCAGCAGGATCCTTGGCCAAATAAAACTCTTTTGTGTGTTTTATTGTATACTTTGCATGTGGTGTTGCTGCCTTACTTCCTACTCAGTTTCAGAGCTCATCCCAACTCCAGGGCATGATTTCGACCCACTCACAGGACAAGACGAGAAACCATCTTTTTTTTCTTTATTTCTATAAAAGGACTATGTTGCATAAAAGAATACTAGTACATCTACGTCAGAGTATCAACATACAACATCTATAAATAGAAAAGAGAAAGATAGAAAAGAAAAAGAAAATAAGCATCTATATCAAAATTAATAATACAGAAAATATGAAAAAGTTGATCAAACCAGAAAGTGGTTAGCAAGAAACACAATTATATAAACTTAGGGAAAAAAAGAAAGAAAGCAACTCCCTTCTCAAACAGTGATGAGTTCTCCCTTCTAAGAATCTTCTCTTGAAATGAGGTACTCAAGTTTGCCAAGTTCTCTACAGCAAAAATTATTTTAATCATTAAGAGAAACCATCTTTTGACTCAGTAAATGATTATAAATCAAGAAGCAAAAAGTGAAAATGAATGGACAGCTTTTACAGTGGAAAGATGTAACAATGAGATTTTTCAGTAATCTATACTGGGACCAGTGCTTTTTAACTTGCTCCTAAATGTGGCAAGAAGTAAGATGGTCAAGTTTGCTGTCAACACCAAATTATTTAGGATAATTAAAAGAGAATAGTGAAAAAGATTTTCCCAAACTGGGAGAAGGCATGTTAAAATGACAAATATTGCTTATTGTAAACATGTATAAAGTCACGGATATTGAGGCAAAACAAACTCAGGGCTTTTTCATACTGTAGCACTATGATTCCGCTCCAGCTGCCTCAGCAACATCCTATGGAATCCTGGAGTTTGATCAGAAGCCATAGAGGAGCTCTTTGGCAGAGAATTCTAAATACTTTTTGTTAACTCAGCCTTTTTCTAAGCTAAAAAGATCCACATTTGTAATTTTGCCATTTATTCCTCATGTGGAAGTGTTTCAGATTCTTGAGCATTTTGACTGTCTTTTCTGCACTTCTCCCAACCCTACGACAGTGCATGTATGGATCAGAACTGTACCCTGTGACCCAACTTTCACACCTTTTCCTTCCAATTCCTTTCCTAATGACCTCTAAGCCCAAAATGGGATTTGCTATTTTTACAGCTGTCTAGATTGAAATTTTTATCAAATTATCCAACACAGCCCAAGATTTCCTTTTTATCATTCATGGTCTCTTCTAACATTATATGTGTTAGGAGGCTTCCACACTACACAATTATAGCAGTTTGGTTTCACTTTACTTTCTATGGCTGCCTTTTATGGAATCCTGGGATTGAGAGTCTGGTCAGAGGCCCAGAGGAGCTCTATGGCTGAGAATTCGAAAAGCCACTTCCCCATAAACTGAAGACCCCAGGATTTCATAGGATGCAACCATGGCAGTTAAAGTGGAATCACATCACAGAATTAATTTACATCAGATATAGTGCTATAATCAGATCACCAGATTATAACCTTTTTTCATAAACCAATAGAAGCTAGAGTTTGCATTCCATATATGCATAGTTATTATCAAGCAATAAAAATAGCTCATATTAAAAAAATGATATAATTCAAATAAGAATAATGGAACAACATATCTATGGAAACATCTATGGGAATTAATTTGGTACAAACCAAATATATATATATCTCCAAAGATATTATATTTTATAAAAACTGTCATCCAAGGCTGGAGTACATTTGTTTCAATTTTAGCCTCAGGTTTTTCTCTATTGACATCTATTAATACAAACAAGTTTGAAAAGAAAGAATTGTGTAGAACTGTTAGCATCTCATTCTGTAGAAAAAAATGCTACAGGCAAATATTTGGATTAAAGAAAACCACATATTTTCAAATGACAAACAATTAATGCACATTTGCTTCTATTTGACTTCTTTCAAAGCAGACACATAGCAGCATAGTTGCAAGAAAGGGGAATATGTGAAGTTACAAAATTTGAAATCTTTTTAATAAACTAAAATACAGGTAAATTAATCACTAAAGGTTATTTAATATTTCTCTGAGACCAATACGCTTCTTGATGTTGTATGTATAAGAGCAAATGGGGAAAAAGTCTATTATGATTTTATCTCAGAATGGATCGTTGTTGTTATTGCTGCTTCATATAATTGTTTCTGTCCTAATCAGTGCAAATCTTAAAGAAAACTTCTTTAAAGGGGGTATCAGTAGTACCGCACCTCATCTAAATTATCCAAGATCTGCAAGAAAAATATGTCCTATTGGAGATGTGGACATCTTAGGACAATTTGTTTCTATATCTTCTGATTTTGTTAAAAAAATGCAGAAACTTTGGGTGAAGTGTTGGACATGATTCAAGAAAATTTGTTTTTCTTATTTGCCATCAGGTCAGCTTCAGTAAAGTACTGGGTATAACATGTAGTTCTAAAATGGTTCTACATCTTTTGGAATCCGACTTTCAAGCAACATATTTAGTAGTTTTAGTTCTTTGACTACTGTGAATATTGGCATTGGTAAAATCTGGAGAAGGAAAGAAGTGCCTTTGTTCAAAGACTGGTTTACAATATATGGCATGTGACAGACTGAATTGAATTAACATGTAGGAGAAGAGAACACCACGTGTAGTAGGAAAACAGATTCATAGAACAGTGGGGACTTTTTTAAAAAAACACTGGAATGAAAAGCTAATGGATCAAGTCCATCCATCTAGTTTACTGGCTAAATTTGCATATTATAAACTTTTCTTTTTTCCCCCATGCCCTTTTCTCTCTCTTTTTTTCAGTTCTATTTTTCCTCTATTTTCCTTATTTTTCCCCCCTCATGTCTCTTCATCTCTCTCTCTCTCTCTTACAATCTTTAAACAACTTTAGTCATCCTAAAATATATATATAACAGGAATATATGCAATTATGGCATGAATTACCAAAAATTATTCTTTAAAATTTATTTTATTTACTCAGTGAGTGATGAGGGACAAATATAAAAAACAAAACTAAAGTGATGCTGAGATTAATTATCCCACTATAATATGATGATGAGGAAATATTCTCTGGGCTTCAAAACAAACAAACAATGAGTGAAATCCAATTGATCCTTGAGAACTGGGTTATTAGAGTTTTTTTCGGGGGGGGGTGCAACAGCTTCCATTATTTCAGACATAGGCACATCCTTGCTTATGATGTGATCTGAAGAGGATAACCCTTGCATGATGATCAAATGTGTGTCTTCTACATTAATTCCTGTAGGCAAAGATGCCTGTCAAAAGGCCCTAGAAAAAGTAATATTAAGAATACCAAGCTTAAAGTCTTGAAGTTGCCAATTAAACTCTTCTTGATGAAGCAAAGTTTATGAAGACCAGCAGGGAGCATTCTTTTTCATCCATCTCTTTAGATTCCCTTCATCCCTTTCTTGAAGGAAAGCCAAAGCAATGAACAGTACTGAAGAACTTTAAAAAAGAAAAGAAAAAAAGAACAGTCAATTCTGTGTGGGTAACAGATTGCCGAGGGAAGGCGTTGATATCGCTAAATGAAGATGGTTCTTAGAGATCCAGAAAAAGACATCCCCTTGTATAGGCAAGTATGGATGCTTATTTTGATGCACTGCTGTCAAGAAACACCACAGGAGCTAGAAAGGAGAACAAAACCTCTGCTCAGCATGCAGCCGTCCCATGTATGAGGACTCTTCATAACTGTGGGTTGGAATGTCTCCTGTCCCGAGGCCAATATTCCTAGGCTGTCTGCAAAGCACCACCTTGGTGTCCTTACGCAAAGTACCCCTGGGGTGGGGAAGCAGACAGCCACATCAAAGAGCTTTTTTGGGTGGCAGAGGCTGACAAGTACCAGCATCGCTTTCCTCAGTGCTACACCACTGAAACAAGCAAAGTTCATCCTGCCCCATGTGCGATTGTCATGGCTTTCCCCATTGTTTGTTAGCTAGGGTCAGAGTGGCACGTTGAGGAAGAGGTGGTTACTGCCACAGTCCCAACCCTACTCCTGCTGCCACTTTCAAGGGGGCCTGCATTGAAATTACTGGATTAGGTTGTTGAAGCAGATTTTGTTTTTCCCAAATGCATTTGGGTCCTTCACTTGACACTTTGATGTTGCATTCACCTAGGCTGGCAATTCTTCCTTTCAATGCTGGCCAATTAACATCTGAAAATGCAACTAAAATAATCCTGAAGTCAAACCCTGTGGCCCAAAGTGCTGAGATTGTCAGGTGTTGATATTGGGTAGTGTCCTGGGTAGTGAAACCTTATCAGGCATTGGGATGCACATGGAACCCTCACCTCCAGCATAGGAAAATCCCTTCAGAGAGTCCATGTTCTGGGCACTAAAGGACAAAGCCCATACCTTCCACAAAACAAAATGGTGGCAGAAACACTGGCTCGATCTACCTGAGGATAGCTTATGATCCAAAGGACAAAGAGGGACCAACATGGAGATTGAAGAATACCCTTAAAAAGTCAGTGCCAAGACTCTATGGACCAACATTTCAGCAATCACTTCTTCTAAACCAAGATCTTGGAAGGCTGGATCAAGGAGACCAAGAGGAAGCATAATGTTCCAAGTGTGCCTACATTCCAAGATCTAAGGACTGAGGAAAAATGTTTATTCAAGGATGGAAGTAGATTGATGCTCTCATTCCCAATCCTCTTTCTCTTACTTTTTCCCAATATACACTTCCTAAAGTTTTGTTGGTCAACTCTATCTCCAGTGACACATCATAGAAATCTAATTATTGAAGAGATTAACTTTGAGCAATGAAATGGAGCTTTCAAATGCCCTATTAATTTCTTACATTTCCTTGGTAACATTAACATTAATTAGCCATGGACTGAACCCGAACCCAAACCCAAACCACGCCTTACTATAATAACAAAATTGATAAGAGAGTCACAGAAGTCATGTCCAGCTACATCTGGATCATGAAGATTTGGAATAAACTTTTACTGGGGATGGGTAGGTGGAGTTGCTGACAGTGGCTGATAAAGAACTATGCTGAGATGATGCACTCAGTTCTGTTGATTTTAACCTCTGGTAAATATCCTAAAGGCAGCAGATCCTATTTGATCTTGGAAGCTAAGCAGAGTCAGTTTGGGTTAGTATTTCTATGGGAGGCCACCAATGAATATCAAGTGTTGTAGGCTATATTTCAGAGGAAGGAACTGGCAAAACCACCTCTAAGTATTCCTTGCCTAAGAAAACTATGAAATTCATGGGGTCACCATAAATTGACAGGTAACTTGAAGGCACATTCACACACAATAGACATACAGCAAGGATAGACACTGGGGATATGGGCTTGATGAGACCAGTTATAGGTAATTCTTTTCCTTGAAGCTGGGATACAAAACGTACATGAAGTACAACCAAAGAATGTTTGTCTGTTTTCCAGCTTTCATATTAGGGAAAATCTGTTCAGAAAGTGGGAAACCTAAGCTAACAGTTTCTTACTGCTTCCTCTATTACATTATATCCAGAGACAATATCAGTTGTGTTGCTTGCTGTTTAACACACATATATGAATACTAACGATACAAAGGAATTCTAGTAAATAAAACCAATAAAAAGCCAGTCAAAATTGGTACCTGGTTATTGGAGCTCCTGGAACTCTGGACACTTCCTTGTTCTAGAATTAGTTTTCTCATGTTTCTTGCCTCTCTGGTTTTCTCTGTCTCCTTGACCATTGTCCTATTTGCTACTGATTCTCAATCCTCTGTCTTCTTGTTAATTTGTTTTCACTGTGTGCAGAAATTAAAACCATAAAGTTAGAGGTGACCTCTAAAGTGATCTATTCCAAGAGTGGGAATCATGCAGCCCTCCAAACACTGAACTGCAAGTCTCAGCCGCCTTGACCAGCATAGTCAATGGTGAACAACACTGGGGGTTGAAGTCCAACAACATCTGAAGGGCTGCATTATTCTCAACCCCACTGTCATTCAGACTCTGGCCAGTGTAGGGACTCTCCCACTGCAGTGTTCCAGATGGGTCAGCTCACATTTGGATGGCAGCTCTTTCCAAGCTACTTTGTTCCAGAGTCAAACAGCTCACAGTATCAAGGTGTTCTTTCTAATCTTGAATTGAATTCCCCTCTTGATATTTCAAACTGTTGGGTCAGGTTCTAAACCTTGGTGGAACAGAAAACAGTGTTTTTAATTTGTACAGGTTTTAATCATTTGTAAGCTGTCTGTAGTCCCAGTATGGGGGAAAAAGCAGGATATTAATGGAGGAGGAGGAGGAGGAGGAGGAGCCAGAATCCTATTGGGGCAGTTAAAAGTGTGTAACCACTGTAGTTACATGGCTACACAGTGATTCCCAGCCAAACCTGCCCCATTCCCAGGCAGGCACTTACCAGGCAGCAGCTGCTGCATTCAACAGGAGTCTGTTCCCCTCTTGCTCAGGAAGCTGCTGAGTTATGTTCCCATCTCCTCCTGTGAGCAATCTCTGGTGCAACAGGCAGAAATGGGGTTCATGTCACAATTCCCCCTGACACTGGAGATCATTCATGTGAGGGATGGATGGGAACATTAATCAGTTGTGTTCCCATCAACAAGGGAACAGACTTCCATTGATTACAGAAGCTGCTATCTGGTAAGTGGGGACTGGGGGACTTTCACTGTTTCTATGTATCCCCTAAACGAGGGAACAAATGGGGATCATAAATATGAAAAAGTAATGAGTGTTTAGCTTTAAGTTATACATTCGTAACTGGCCAACAGGATTCTGGCAAACAACAGCAGCAGTCGCAACAACACGTCCCATCTGGCTGTACTAACCTTTCTGAGTGTGAAATGGGGCACAAGATCTAGTGCTCAAAATTTAACATTTAAAAAGTGATTGGTTACAGGGCCCTAAAGTACAAGGCCCTAAAGAATAGCTGATGTTATCATTACTGATTTTTAACGGGAACTATTTGCTTCACAGTTCCTGAAAGCAATGAAAACAGTTATTTCTTAGTGTTTTTTTTTTAATTTAAGGGTAGCTAAATGCTACATGCTTCTGGCCTGTGATACAAAGCACCTTTTCTTCTTGTCTGTCGCACAATTGCCACAGAATTGCAGGTGACACCAAATTGGGAGGGGTTGCTAATACGCCAGAGGACAGATCAAAATTCAAAATGACCTTGACGGATTGGAGAGCTGGGCCAAAGCTAACAAAATGAATTTCAACAGAGGGAAATGTAAGGTCCTACACTTGGGCAGCAAAAATGGAATGCAGAAATATAGGATGGAGGGCTCATGGCTGGATAGCAGTACTTGTGAAAGGGATCTAGGAGTCTTGATAGATCACAAGCTGAACATGAGTCAGCAGTATGATGTGGCAGCCAAGAAAGCCAACTCAATTCTTGGTTGCATCAAAAGGACTGTGGTGTCTAGATCGAGGGAGGTAATGGTACCACTCTATTCTGCTTTGGTTAGACCTCATTTGGAATACTGGGTCCCATTCTGGGCACCTCAATTCAAGAAGGATATCGACAAGCTGGAGCATGTCCGGAGGAGGGCGACCAAAATGGTGAAGGTCTAGAAGCCATACCCTATGAGTAGCAGCTTAGGGAGCTGGGTATGTTTAGTCTGCAGAAGAGAAGGTTAAGAGGGGACATGATAGCCATGTTTAAATATTTGAAGGGATGTCATATTAAGGAGAGAGCAGGCTTGTTTTCTGCTGCTCCAGAGACTGGGACAAGGAGCAATTGATTCAAGCTGAAGGAAGGGAGATTCCACCTGGACCTCAGGAAAAACTTCCTGATGGTTGGAGCTGTCTGGCAGTGGAATATGCTGCCTCAGAGTGTGGTGGAGTCTCCTTCTTTGGAGGTTTTTAAACAGAGGCTGGATGGCCATCTGTCAGGAGTGCTTTGATGTGTGTTCCTGCATGGCAGGGAGTTGGACTGGATGGCCCCTGTGGTCTCTTCCAACTCTATGATTCTATGATTCTATGAATTGCCTCAACACCCACCACAGAGCATAGAGGGGCAGCATGAAACACAGTGTGAGCATAAAACATTTGATGTTCTTCCTCCATCATTTCGTAGAGTGGCCACATGAAAAAGAGGACTGGTCTCTTGTACCTTTAACAGTTATGTGGAAGAAGGAATTTTACTTTCCCACTTTCTGCCCTTTTATTATGTTTTGTGATAAGGAGATATGCAAATGAACAAGTCCTCAGGTATTTTATGCTCGACTGACCCATGAATTAGACTGGCACACTTTTTCCCAACTTGTATAATCTACAGCAAAGGTACTACATTGCATACATTGATATTTCGCAGCATTACATATTGTTCCTGAGTCCATCATTGTCTGTATTATGATTTTGTGAATAGAGATCTAAAATTTCTGGATTTTTTTTTAATTTTAAAACACACAACTTTTGAATATCTAAAACTACATATAAAGGATAAGGTACAGGACAAAATTCGTGATAAAGAGAACATATACTTACATGCATAATACAGGCCCTTTCCACACCGGGGTATTAAAATGGTGCAGAGCAACCTCCAACGGAGGTCGTCTGCACCGTGGAGTGGATTGGGGCGGACTACTTTTTGTAGTTCCGTACCACAATCTGCTCCGAAGCGACTGGAACTGGCGGCGCTGCGTGTTTTTTAAAAACCTCTTTTCAGAGGTTTTTAAAAAGCATGGAGCGCGCAGCCCCGTGCAGCTCTGTTGCTGCGCTCCGGTGCAGATTTGCAGGCGCGCACTAGTGCGCGCCTGCAGATCTGCCGGGGGCGGGCTTCCGGCTGGCGAGCTTCTCCGGTTGGTGGAGAGCCTCCGCCAGCCGGAAGCCGCCATTTTGGATGCCGGAGGAGTGCGGAGCAGCGAGTTCGCGCTGCTCTGCATGGCGACGGACTTACCCGGCTGCCGGTAAGCTCTGTTTCGGCGTGTTTTCCCCCGTTTCCCCCTCCACATGCGGAAAGGGCCGCAAACATCTAAAGAAAAAATATATGAAAAACAAAATCCAGTGTAAACATATACAAACTAACTACTTGACTTCCAACACTACTTAGGATAGATCTTATGTAATTTTATCTTATACTTCCTCTAAGCTATTTTAAAATCTTGGATACTTTTTCAATTACATACATTACCTAATAATATCAGATTACATCTGCACTTATTAAATCATTTGAATTTCAAAACCAAACGTTGACAGATTTCCCCAATTATTCTTCATGTATAATATCATTTTTTCCCAATCTTTCTTAAAGTTATTTAAATTATCCTCTTTAAAAAATTCCGGAAATGTTGAGGCTATTGAAGGGGGGAGAGACCTGTTTTCTCCCATTTTTCTCACCGCCTCCTCAGAACTGAAATTTTTAGGAAAATTGAAAAATGCGATACTAACCACTCCTTTTACAAACTGAAAGTGATTTTGCTCCTTTAGGAATATGGAATTCGTTATATATAACTCTGGCATAAAATTATAATGTTTGATATGGTAAAACTACAGTGCATTCAGGACATAATTATGAAGTGAACATTTCAAAAATTCTATTTTTTTTTACAAGCGCAGGTAAAATTAATAAGGAACCTCTTCGGTTTTCCTAGTTTGATAAACAGCCCATCCCCGAAAAGTCAAGTCTAGTAAAAGAGAGAAAATTCTTTTGTCTCCACTTCTTCTCCATGATGTCAGGAAGACATAATTTACACATTTCTACAAAATGAACTGAGAAATGGAAACCAAGACCAGAAATTATGGTGATCTGGTATTGTAGATGTCTTATATAAAAGTCTTCATCTTCCATAATTTTTAGAAATTACTTTGGACAGTAAATATGTGGACATCTTATCTTTAACATTTGTTTACAATTCTAAAAGAAAATATTCCATAACCCATCCCCCTCCCTTTTTTTCCTTTAAAAAATTGCTTCTGGGAAAAAAAGAGGAGAAAAACTTCTTTCCGCAAAAGTTTATGTTTTTCCTCCCCAGGCCTTTACATCTTTAGCTACGATATGAAAAAACAGCATTCTCCAAGTTCACGCCTATCTCGGAGAAGACGGGCTTTGCTTTCATGAATTGCATTCTGAACCAAAGAGATGCTGCCACCTCATGGGCCAGAGAGGAGCACGCAGTTCTGCCAGGAGATTATGGAAGCCTGCCGAACAGCTTCCTTCACTGCGGTGAGTCAATCATTTGCAGGGTTGCCAGGTCTCAGGACTTGGACCTTCTTTTCAGTCCTCAGGGTGCGTGGGAGGGGGGATCTCGAGGACAGAGTACAGTCTGGAAAAGTGTGTGCATGTTTACCCCTAACTTGTTAGACTGCTGTTTTTTAAAATTATTTATTATTTGAATGGCATCCCTTCTGCAACTGTGGTTGATTAAAGTATCCTGCCTAATGACATTCTCATTGTAACATCACTCCTGTCTCCTTATGAAATTTTTGAAGCTTTTTTTTTTTACATGTATGAGGAAGCTCGGCCGCGCACTTAAGACTTTGTATGTTGCACGACTCATTTTTGGTACATTTACAGCTGTGTGAGAAAATTTATTCTCAGTTTTGACACATATACTGACATCATGCTGGCTTTCCTTCATCAGAGGAAAGCAAATTTAGTAATCTCAGCTTTAAAAAATAACGTATCTGCAGGAATTTCAAGTGAACCGTTTCTCTGCAAGTTTGTAAAGTAATAATGGTACCTTAGACTTTACAAACAGTTCAGGTCATTATAGTGGGGTGACAATGTTCATTTACATCTTGGTCGCTGTAATTTAGTTTACACAACAATTTTGCATGTGAAAAATACTGTGTTTTAAATTCGGTTGCTTTGCTGGAAGTTTCACAACGTACTTTCTAATTAACATGCACTAATTGGTGGCATTTTTGCCTTTATCTATGAAAAACTTTTCCCACAGAAACCTCCTAGCGTGGCTGTTTTTCCTTACTAATAACTTTTGCTATCTTGACCACAGTCTGATGTTACTTGGCCACATATATCCCAGTTTTCAACTGCGAAATATTGGAGGGTATGACATATTGAATTGTACCCACAGTATCTGCTGATGGGCATTATCAAGGTAACCTGTTCTCTCTTCTTATGGTTTAAAAATCTTTAAAATACAGGATGCCATAAAAAAGAAGACTGCCATGTGGCAGCCCTTCTAATATAGGACCGTCCTAGATAAAATGGAGCACAAATCTATCCTTACTGGTACTGTCGTACCTCTTCTAGAACTGCAAATGGAAAATAAGTGCTTTTGTGTGACGTCTCCTGCTCAACAGTTCAACTTCCACTGCCACATCTACCACAATGCTACTGTCTAAAGAAACTTGAACTGGCAGGATATATCCAAAATCTGTCCGGAGCTTGAAACACGCACAACATCTTAACTTTCGGTTTTCTGGATCCTGAGAGCAGGTTTTTGCTCCAGTGAAGCTACTATAATTAACCTCAAGACAATACAGTGATCCTCTAAAACGCAATGCAAGGGTCCTGCTCCGGTCATGCAGACAATTAAACTTTGCCTGTGTTTGTACACCCTCATTTTTTTCATGGATTTGTAGATGACTTTGTTGTACGGGAGATTTTCCATCTTCTCATGCTGTTGTGAAGGGGTTTGAGGATAATCTCTTTTCTACAACAGAGACGTGCAAGGGAGAAGGGGCCCCTGCAGGGAGAAGCTTCTATAAAACCTCTTACTGGGCATTGAAATGGCCCTATTCAACTTTGAAGAATACCAGCGTGGAGATGGTCACCTAGCAACCTGGAGCAATGTGGCACAGCTTGGATTCCAGGGTGGGAGAAACAATAATTCCTTGCTACCCTACTGAGGACTGAAAGCCAGGAGATCTTCTCCTGAGTGAGAGACAGAACACAAAGATGGGAAAAACTCTTAAGAGAGAATTGCCTCTATTGAAGCAATGGCAAATGCAACATGGCGCCAGAATCCCCCACTCCACAGTATGAAAGGCAAGGGCTTACAGTTGGACCTTATTCTTCTCCTGTGTGAATCAAATGCCCAGTTGACTCCAGCAGAGCTATGCTGCTGCAGAACTGGAGGGAGAGCAGAGTGAAATGAATTTGCATCACTATGTGTTTACTTCTCTAACTTTTCCTTAGGCTCCTGTTTTCGAACATCAAGCAGCTTCCTCAAGGACTAGTTTTCCCAGTTTTTGCATATCAGTTTCATGTCTTGCCAGTTTCCTTATCATCTTCCTTCAACTCAGCTCGCTCCCGGTGTTTTGGCTTGCAAGTTTCAGGACCCGTAACCATTGCCCAGTGGTTGATGAGAGTTGCAGTTACTGGAAGCCAAGGTGCTATAGCTTCTTTTACACCTTGCCTATGTTTGATTCTTTATCCCTAGCTCCTTCATGAAATATTTTATTCAGTTCTTTTACAAAAATGAACTAGACCTTCATCCTCAAAAGGATTTCAGGACAGGGTGCAGAAAGCAACACGTTACAGTGTAATAAAAGTAAAACCAGAATATCAAAAATAAAGCCCAAAGACCTAAAACTCTTTTAACTATGCAAAAAGAAAAGACATAATACATCCTTCCAGCAAACAACTTGTAATCAGCAATGCAAGGGTTAATAGCATGGCTATATCAAGTTATCCTATTTGCAAGCCAAGACAAATGCAGTGGTGAGATGAGGAAGAGCAGAAACTGAAATCTATAGAAGCAGTACTGTATCAGAGAAAGGCATAAAGCAAAGGATAGGATACAAGAAAGAGGGGAAATGGCTGTGGCTATTTAGCTGGAAATTTCTGGCTGAGGCTGGGCCTAATGTGAAATACTAGGCTTATATAGGATTTCCAGCCAACCAGAGGGTTACTATGGGTGGTGTGGAAATCCTGCACTTATAAAAAAAGTTGCAGAAACTCTATGGGTATATTAGCATGTCATGATAGCAAGCCAGAATTATTTAGAATTCCAGGCGGGCACTATTTAAAATTCTGGCTTGCCTTATACAACCTAGTGAGCAGAGATGACCACCTACACACCTAAACTCTACTACTTGTTCAGCATGGCATACAGGGCAAGAGAGTACTCTGGCTAGTTTCCTCTACAACAATACTGAGAACCACTAGAAAAAAACTAGATGAATAGGTTCTTTTTCTGGCTTGTTGGGAAAGGAAAAAAAGCAACAGCATCTGAAGCAAACCAAGAACAAAATGTATCTCCTGCAGGTGTATCAATAGCCAATGTCTACCAGCCCTAATGAATTCAGGCGTACTATGACATACAAACCGGGTTGATGGATGCAAGTTTTGAAGTGCTGTTGTTGTTCAACACTTGGAAGTTCAGATCAAGCGGAAGGTACTGAAAGTGGTCATTCTAAAGGAGTTCTCCATTGTATTTACTGTGGCTTTAAAAAATTGTAATTAATTTCCTAGATAACTGAAAAAAAAAACTTTGGGGAATGAAGACGAGGGCCATTTCCACACGGGCTTAAAGAAACGGTGCAGAGCGTCCTCCAAGGAGGACGTCTGCACCTGGGAGCGGACTGGGTTGGACCTACTTACTGTAGTTCTGCACCTCAGCCTGCTCCCAAACGACCCGAAGTGGTCATCCAGCGTGCTTTTGAAAGACCGCTTGAAACAGGTATTTCAAAAGCATGGAGCGCGCCACTCCGTTCCCGTGCTCCGGTGCAGATTTGCAGGCTCGCACCAGTGCAAGCCTGCGATTTGCCGGGGGTGGGCTTTAGGCTGGCAAGCTTCAGTGGTTGGTGGAGAGCCAAACAAAAGCTAAAAGGGCAAACAAAAGCTGAAAGAGATCATGCTTGAACTACACCTGATGAAATATTTTCACCCTGCTTCTTAAGGTAATAATGCCAGCAGGTTCTCATTAGCTTTTACTATTAAATTTCAGAGGCATTAACCTGATTAAAGGCAACATTCAGTCCACTGATCATAGTGTGCAATTGCTTCTCACACGTAGGTCCTGAGGTTCATTTAAGTTACAATGACATTGTTCCTCCCCCATCCATTTTTTTAAAACCACCATCAAACACATAAGGGTTGGAATCCCATTGGAGCCCTAGACTGCTATAAAAATGGTTAAAGAAGTGGTTGCTCTTTCTCAGGGGTGTGTGGTTCTTAAGCACAGCCAGCTATTCTGCAGCCACACACATTCCAGGACCACCTTCTCTTTTGTGGGTGGGAAGCTAATTCAACATTTTTCAATGGCTGACAATACAACTATGGGCACCCATTGTGTAACCAGTTGCACAACTGGAGGATCCAACATATAACTACGCCATACCTCCCAGCATTTCACTGCTGAGAAATGGAACATGTGTGGCCAAGTCACACTGGAGTGTGGTCAAGATGGCAAAAGTTGTTAAGGAGAAAGAACGCACAGTTTAGTAGAAGCTTGCTTTGACCTGAGGGTATGCTATGGCAGTATGTAGTTTGTTGCTGTTGGGTTCCCTCAAATTGTTTCTGACATATGGTGAGTCTAAGGTGACCATATCATGGGGAAGATTTGTTCAGAGGAGAGTTGCCATTTCCTTTCTCTGCAGCTAAGAGAGTGTGATGCCCAAGGAAACCCAATGGATTTCCATGCCTGAGTGGGCATTCAGACCTTCATCTCCCAGAGTTCTACTGTAAAACTCAAACCACTCCAGTGTATACTTGCACTGTGTCAAATGTATAAATATTATTGGCCAACATCAGTGAGACCATGCAAAAGATTTCTGTACATGGAAAAGCTCCTTCCCATCAACAGAAGATTTCTGATCCAATTAAACTCTGTTTCCTCTGCTTCATGGCAATTTCATCACCTCACATTGTTCCCTATGCCTGCTGACCACTTGGGAGGAAGATATCTGTGAAACACCTGTCAGAGCACACCCTCCTGCCAGCAGGACTATTTTACAAAAGGAATCTGCCTGCCTGCAAGATACAGACTCTGGATACAGTCATGTGAGTTGCCTGCGCTCTACAAATGTGACCTGCTCAGGCTGTGGATGTTTGCCTACAGCAGCTGATCCTCTGGTGGCTGCAGAAGAATAAAGAATTCCTGTCATATTATTGACCTGGTCACTTGCCAGTTCAAACAGCCTGCTCTACAATGGGATATTTTATCGGTATTGACAGGCAAGAATTGGCAAAGGTGGTAAAAATCCTTTGATACAGTGAGTGAAGGAACCAGCGACCTATTCACACTATGCAATTATAATGTTATTATTCTACTTTAACTGTCATGGTTTCATCCCATGGAATCCTGGGATTGGCAGTTTAGGAATGAACCTTCAGAATTCTCAGCCAGCATGCTCTAGTGCTTCACCAAACTGCAAATCCCAGGAGCTAAAGTGCAATAATAGCACCATCATTGTTTAATGTGAATGGGCCCTAGGTTGGGTTGAGTTAGAAGACAATAGAGAAGCTACTCTCCACACCAAGGGTGCTTTTGCAATGCACAATTACAGCACTATGATTCCACTTTGTATTCTCAGCAAGAGTGCTCTTCTAGTGCCTTTGATCAAACTGCAAACCCCAGGATTCTACACGATGCAGCCACAGCAGTTAAACTGGAATCATAGTGCTTTGATTGTGTAGTATCAAAGGGCTCTAAGATCCACAGGTACCAACAGCACAGAGAGAGAGAAGAAGCGTGGGAAACTTGCTATCTTCCATGTCTTACTGAAGTTCCCACCATAGACAATGCTGAAGAATGAGGGGAATTCCAGTTCAGAAGCATTTCTAGGACCACAAATGGCCTATTCCTGTGTTATAGAGGAGAAGATCTTAGGAATTTAACTTCATCTTATAAAGATGAAAGAATGGGAAGCAGGATGTAACCCATAATACTACTGTTAGACAAAGTTGGTTGAGATGACTACACAAGATCACTTCTAGATCTGTGTTTCCTGGCTCTGAAATTTCTATAAACAGAGCTAGTAAATGGCCTGGGAAATACCTCATAAGACCTGACAAAGACTACTGACAGCTGATGACATTCTGGTCATCAATTTCATGGCAACTAGAATTGGCCAGGAAGGCTAGCATAGGTGATAGGTGGCGATGAGTCCTCTTTCTCCTATCCAAGAGACAAGGGGAGAGGGATGAGTCCTCTATCTCTGTAGTGGGAAGCTGGTTTAAACTCAAAGTGGCTGAGAACTGACTTACGTCTCTATAGGAAACCATGTGGAAGCTAAGGTGAGCTACAAGAATCTGTTGAAGGGTTTACATTGTGAACCCCTTCTGGTACTCAGAACAGAGCTCAGAAAATTATTTTTAAAGTAATTAGTTACATTTATAATTCCTGAGGCCCAAACAAATAGTCAGGTGATATTAGGGTTACATTCTAAAAAAGAGCAATAAGTTGCTTTCCTGTTCCTCACAAATAACTAAAACAGTTATTTAATTTTAAACAGTCTGAATCCCATAGGCTGCTGACTTAGGGTGTTGAACATACTTCCCTCTTGTCCACCACATTCTCCCCACAACACTCACAACAAGGCAGCAGGATGATCTACCGTGCAAACCACATAATATACCTCCCCTACCATTTAGTGAAGCTACATATCCAAAGCTATACGAGTTACAGTTACAGCTGTAACTTGTATAGCTTGTAAACCATGTCTTCTTATGTTATAATGCTAATGCAATACAGTATAGTTATACATTGACACAAGACAAAGGAACTAATTAGGAGTGATTGTTCATTCATAACTAGATACTTTCAACATCCGGCTCAGCTTCTGTGTGTATGTAAAAATATGTCAGATCATAGAAATGCTGTCAATCTCCAGTGACTTCTTTTTTAGAAAAACAGAACTCTGGGTAAGTGCTGGAAACTTCTCATAGATCAGATATCAAGGACATACATGTAATAATTCCGTAGTCATGAAACTGGTAAGTGGATACCAAATAGTGACATCGTGTTCTCCCTTCTTGTGATGCTTTGTAAGATTTAATGGCCTACAATAGCTTTGTTGCTCAAGTTTATCATGCCAGCAATCATCTTACTTCAGCCAAGTAAGTGTACAAATTATGGGCAAATGGAGAAATTAAAATAAACAAACATGGCACTGGCATATTTTCCTTGCAGAACGAAATACTACCGTTACTGCTGCTGCTGCTGTTCGGTGTGGTGTGGTGTGGGTGCGTGTGCATGCACATGTGAAGGGACCATGGCTTACAGGCCTATTATGCAGAACACATGCTTTCCATATACAAGTTCAAGGCACAGAAACTCAGATAGCTGCAGGGGGAAGGAGCTTTGTCCAAGACTTTAGAAAGGGCAGCCAACATGACTAGCACAGTGATAACTGATCTAATAGTCTGATTCAACTTGTTTTTATCAAGTGGGTTTTAAAAAATAATCCCACCAATCATGTTCAAAATGCAGAATCCTTCTGTATTTAGTCCTGTAATTGGAAAGAGTGTGCACAATGAGGTTGATGTGCTTGAAGGAATTAATTCTACAGATGAGAGATCCTTAGGTCCAAGGAGTCATTTTGTGCTGAAGGAGCAGGAATAAAAATATGGCTCGGATCCATATAAGATCCCTGTTTCCAAAGTTTCTGTTCTGGGGATGGGGTGGGGAAGTAAGTAGTCAAGGTTATGCCTCTTGTCAGGATCGCTGGTAGAGCTTCATGATCTTTTCGTCATGAAGCTTTTTCCATACCCTCCGTTCCAGGTCAAAGTCATGGTTGGTGTAGAAGATCAAGCGCTTCCATTGCTTGTCATAATAGTGATCGGAATAGTTTTTGTAGCCTTCTGTGATGTACCCATATGCACTTACCTAAGGAAGACAGAAAGATAGAATTAGGAAAAAAAAGTTTGCATTGGCTGCAAAAAAGGAATGCTAAAGAGACTTGGGGACAAATTTGAGAGGGGATTTAGATGGGGGGAACAAAAGGCAAAAGGGTTATTCACCCTCACCTAGAACACCTCTTCCTCAACTTTCAAGGCAGCCCCAGCGTTATCAAGTGTACTTTGAAGCTTTTAACTTTAAAAGTGACTTAACAAATTACAGTATGTAGATGAGGCTTCTCAAATTATGACACGTGTTATTGACACACACAACTGGGTTTAAATCAGGGACAAAGGAACTTATGAGACATATATTTGCCATTAGGAAAACAAAAAACAATTTTGTTGCTGGACTATGTTACACCACATATCAGTAAGGACACAATATTTGTTCAGTCTACATGCTTCAACATGACTGAATATTTTTATTTCTGTTTTGCAAAGTGTAGATTTTTTTAAAAGATCAATGAAGGAAAGAATATAGGAACATGTTGCAAGAAGAAGAAAGAGGTATGTACTACAGTTAGGGAGACAGGGGCTGAAGGTCATAAAGTGTGTGAGAGAAACACCCTATCAGCATGCTTATTTCTAGAATCCATCTTGCTTCAGGCAGAACTGTGATGACAAAGAACCAAAGCACCCTGAGGGTGATGATGTGGCAGCTGACCCAGCAGTTTCCTGTAAGGCTAATATTTCCTTTTACCCAAAGTGCAGCTCAGTCTTTACTTCAGGGATATGGAATCTTTGGCCCTCTAGATGTTTTGAATTGTGCATTGTGCACCTTCAAATTGTTTCCAGTTTATGGCAATCTTAAAGTGAACATATCAGAGAGTTTTCTGGGGCCAAGAGTGTGTGACGTGTCCAAGGTCATCCAATGGGTTTCCGTGGCCAAGTGTGGAATTGAATCTTGGTCTTCAAGGTCATTGTCCAATGCTCAAACCACTTACCACACACTCTCACTATTGGCCATGCTGAATGGAAATGGTAAGAGCTGCAACCAAAACATCTGGAGGGCCAGAACTTCTTCACCCCTTCTTTAGCTGCTCCATTCCTGCAACAGAAAGTATCAGCTTTACATTCTGTTTAGTGCAACAAGAGCCCTTACCTGGTCACAGAGATGGAGAGCAGTTAGCAGAAGTAAGGCACCTGTTGTGGGTCTATAGATTCGCCAGTAGTGTTTATCTAGAGTTTTAGACCTTAAAAACCTGCAATAGGATAATAAAATAGGTTGCATTTTTGAAACAATACATGTCATGATTTTATTAATAAAATACAAAGGTCTAACAAGCACAAAAAATGAAAAGACAAATATAGAGATCACATCCAGATTTGAGGCAAAAATTTATAGCATGTATGACTAAAAGAAACAAAATCAATGACACAAGACAAAAAATGCATACAATGATATTAGGCAAAAATGTTTTCTCCAAAAATATTTGTGCGTTAAGGGAGGCTTAGGAGGAGACAGTGGCATCTTACTTGCAAGGAAGAAACTTAGAGCTCAAGATGGATGAAACTGTATAAATATTGATATCTAAGTCTCCATTCTATTCACTTTTGTCTGGTGCTCGTGAGTATTCATGACAAGAGACCCGTGCTGCCTATCATAACCATGGCAACTTTCCTGCACAAGAGGACAATTCAAAATTCATCTTTTTAATTCAAAAATATTAATACAAATCCACTGAATCACACTGGACTCTCTTAAATGTGTTATTCAGGCACTGTCACAGAACTCTTGCACCATGTCTAGTGTTAGACTCAGTTGCTACCATAGAAACAGTGGCTATGTTTTGAGGCTCAAGCCAAAATACCAGGTTCCTTGGTGAAAGCAGAAAACAATGAATCTTGTGGAACCTTGAAGTTTCCTGTAGCATAGGCTATAGCTCACTTTAGTTTATGACGAATTAAATTTATTACCCATTAAGGTGCCAAGAGATCTTTGTTGGTTTTGTTGCAACAGATTAATATGGCTGTACCCTTGAAAAAATGGTGTTACATCAAATGGGTTCTATATGCACATTCCAAACCTTTAACCTTCTGAAGTAGGGGCGGAGGGAGAAGACAGGACTTTGCAGGAGAAAAGTAGTGGAAGAATGCTCAGCTCAACCTGTGCCTATCAATTTCCCCTTTGTAAACACTCCTCCATATGCCCATGTCCAAAGTAAGCTTGCCTCTGGTTACAGCATCAGTTAAGAAAAATGATGAAATACAGCCCCATGTAACATTTTCAAGAGAGAAATGTTGCGGGAAGGGATTAAGGCAGAGCTTTCCAAACTTTTCATGTTGGTGACACACTTTTTTAGACATGCATCATTTCATGACACACTAATTCAGTTTTACTAGCAAATCGGAGGTTAAACTAATCCCTTATAAGAGATATGAACACATACATAAATTGTAATAACAAAATGTATGGGGATACAACATACCTCATGGAAACCTTTCATATACTTTTTAAAAATATATGATTTATAAATAACAACATACATTTCCAAGATTGTAAGCGACACACTAGCATGTCACGGCACACCATTTGGAAAGCCCTGGCTTAAGAAAATCACCTGTGCTCTCAACTTCTCCTCTGCAAGTGCTCCCTCCCACATAGTTGATTTCAAAAGGAAACATCCTGGTTTTCTATATAATGTTTAGTTCCGCCCTCATGTGGCCACAGTGCTTTACGTCAAGAATGCCAAACCTCAGGCTCCCTGTCTGTAGCCTTCCTAGGGGTCCTTGGTCCTCATAGTCTCCCATCTGCACAGCACATAATTTAGTCGTCTTCAGAATCCAGAAACAATGAATGGAAGGCCTGCATAATTATGAATTCATACTTTGCTCCAGTGGGCTCAGATTATCATCTCAGTTGCCTCATATCCCTGGGAGACAAGCTTATATCTTTCAAGGTGAGAAGGACATGAGGCAGGCTTTGCAGAGTGGCCACTGAGACCAGATCCTCTTTTGAAGCCACCTCCCTCTCTTGGGGCCCTTTCACACTGCAAATTATAGTACTACGATTTTGCTTGAGCTGGCTTAGCACCATCCTATGGAATTCTCAGCCAGGGAGCTCCTCTGGTGCCTCTGACCAAAGTTCAGACACCAAGATTCTACTTGGTATTGCCACTGCAGTTAAAGGGGAATCATAGCTCTATAACTCTGTGGGGTGGAAGATCTCCAATCTCACGTTGTTTTTCTGCTAGGGAATATTGTTACTGTAGTTTCTAGTCCGAACTTGAGGTATATTAGATATCATTTGATATCAAGAATTTGGCCTTCATTACCCATTCCTCTCCATGTGCTTGCGAGGCCCCCGGAGAAGCACGCACACAGGCATGGCCAAAAATAGCTGAATATTCAAAAACAAATCCAGGCAGGCCAGTAATTGCCAGACTGCAGCTTTAGGAGACCTCCAAGCAAGTACCCTCTTAATATCACATTATGTATGCACGCAGCTTACAAAAGATCCCCTGCCCCGAGCAGGCAGCTTGACGAGCGGAATATCCAATTCTCAAGCACTCCGCGTTTGCGTACTGTCTACGCTATTGACAATGCTGTCATAATTCAATCGTCTAATGTACTGACCTTTTGGAGGCTTTGTCTCCAGCCCAAAACCTATTGTTTCCCCTGGGAACGGACTAGCCTAGAGGCACATTTTCCCCTATAAGAACCCCTGATTTTGAGTGACTCATCGGATCGCTCATGACTTGCCTCCCGACTTGCTGCCGCTCCATTTGACGGGCCTCCCCTCAGCCTCCACGTGCTGAGAATCTACGCTCCCAAGCTTCTTTCCGTCTACCGGGCTACAGGATCAGGTGTAGTATTTCCCCGAAAATCCTCCTGAAAATCCCCTATCTATTTTCCTCTCTTAATTTTCTTAGGACTGCATCCGTGACTGCGCAATTGTGCAGTATTTCTTAATTTCGAGTGAGTGCGTAAGTTTGCTGTGACTTCATGAATAAAAGAACATAATTTGAGCTTTCTTGTGTCTTGGTCCTGACTCGGTCTGATCCCATAAACATTGGGTAAAAGATCTCACTACGTTGCCCTACCTCTCGCATTGCTAACTTGTGCTCTAGCTAATTCCCATTTCCCATAATTTGAGCACATTGAGGTGTCCCTCACGGGACCCCCAGAAATTACGGTAACTATATACTCCAGGATTTGGAGAATATAAATTTCAGAACCATTTGCAATAGGTGATAGAAGATATTAAGAGAAGAAATTTGAACAATCCATCAAACTGAGATTAAATTATCATTGTCTAGTGTGCGCCCTCCCCAGCAGGTATCAGGAATTTGCAGATGAGCTGGGAGCAGTCATTTAGTAATTTTTTTATCTTTCCTTTAGACTCTGCAAATGTACCTCTGGCAAAGGAGACCACAATGAACCAGTTGGTTTAGCTACTATTTTTGCCTGAGAGAAACTAGCATGAAAGTTTTGAGAGTCTGAGAGGCTGTGTTCTTTACAGTAGTTGACATGGGATGAAATGATCACACAGTTGCTTTTGCCAAACTTCCACCTCACAACTCACCCTGCATTTGTTGTGCTATTGCAAAGTTGCTGGAAATAGCTTTTGCATGTAGGCCTGTGGTAAAGCAAGCTTATGTTTGCTTCCCCACATAATAGATAGCAGGTAGTGACACACTCTCTCAGTCTTCATTCTCTCTAAACCAATGGTGGGAAGCTTTTGGTTCTCTAGATGTTAGGGACTACTAATCCCCATTTCCCCACTCAGCATGGCCCTTGGTAAGAGACTGTGCCAATTATAGTTCAAAACAGTTAAAATGCAAAAGACCTAAATCTTTCTCATTACACTGTTTTCTACAGACTGTCTACTGCAAGCAATTTTACTATTGGTGAAATGGAAGCATCCCTCTTCTATCCCCAGATGGTGGACAGTGAAGCTACAGTGAAGTGAAGACTCACAAAAGGAATGGCTAAGGGAGTGGTATTTGTCTGCACTTCAACATTTACCACTACACAACCAATTGCGTATGCATCACACTGAGAGATAATGAGGTTTTCCCAGGCCTTCTGTCACATGAACTGTACATACCTAATCTACAAGTTATAGGCAATATATACTGTCAACACACATGTACTAGACATATTTCCACACTGCGTGAAAAAGAGTCCGAGTGATATTTTTATGTATACGGATGCATGCCACAACAAGTTCGTAAAACCTTTCCTGAAGCTAAAACCATGTGCATATGATAAGAGTATTGAACAGATATTGTCCTATCACTTCACATGGTCTGCAGAAGAACATTCCTCTTTTAAGCTGCATTCCCCTTTCCTAAAATTTACTTTCTCCTGCTGATTGCCGTGGGTCATTGGGAGGTTTTGGCAGATTCATGGCCAGAGGAGAAATCGGTTCTTTGCCCTTGGGAAGTGCATCTGTATCAGGATAGCCTTATCCTTCATTCCACCTGCCAGCCCCACCAGAACTTCCCAAGGGAGCCTAGCAGAATTGGAGATAAGTCAAAACCCAGCTGTGTTTTTTCCCTTTCTGAACTCTTGAGGGGAAAAAAAGGCAGTGGCATTACCATTTCATCACCTTAATGAATAGCCTACTACAACAGAGGTGCAAGGAAGGAAAAGGTGGATTTTGTGCTATAGAACTATGTTGAACTGGACACTGTGAGAAGTGAAGCAGGATTGCTCTCTCTTATATTCTCTGCCCTCAAACACCCAACTTGGTTTTATCTTTTAGTTATCCTGAAATCCGTAAGACATTTGTCCTAGAAAATAAAGGAGCTGGTAGAGTCAGGTAGCACAGCCAGTATGAATTATAGACCTTCCATCTTCATTTGTCCTTTCCTTATTGTTGTATTGGTATAATGCCAAACCTTCTGTGATTCACTATCTCTTCGGTTTGGTTTAGTTATCTCCTCTTCAGTGATTTCATTAATTAGCTTCTGTGCATCATCTTTCAGTCCTAAAATGTGCCTGAGGGTATCATATATACCCCTCCCAGTGGTATATAAAATGACCCAGAAGTAAATTGGAAGCCAAAACAAATGGTATACATTCAGCTCCTTCTCCCTACTTTTATATGTGTGTGGATTACCTACTAGGGGAGGGTGGTTTTTTTTTTTTTTGAGGGGCCAAAAGCTAGGATATAAATATTTTAATCCTTTTCAGAAAATGACCCACAAGCTACTACAGTTTACTACTATAATTTGCTAGCAATTACTGTTCAATGCGGGAGCACATTTGGGAAATGCTGGTAAACAAGTTGGCTGGAAATGTTTTGTGGACTAATTAATGCAAGAAAAAGGAGGACGGTTTGTTAAAATGAATTTGTCCATGCTAAAGATGTCATTTCAACCAGAAAAAGAATAAATAAATTCTGTCTGTTGGCTAATTGTATGTGCTAATATTTCAGACTGCTTAGTACTGGTCTGAGTAGCAGCACCCCTTGTGATTCTGGGCAGCTATTTAGGCTGATGCACAAGGAGAAGGAGGCTGTGCATTTACAGGCTGCCACCACCTAACTGTCCCACAGTGAAATGCTACAAACCAAAAGAGCCCTGTTGTATGGACCCCAAGAGATTAAGAAAAAGAGGCACTTTTCAACTTGGCAATATAATAAACAAAACAATGAGTATTTCTCATCTGTAATGTTGATACATTCAGCCTCTGCAAAGGGGCCCTTGTGTTTCAAAAGCTGTGCAGAAGAACTAATTCTGGAAGGCACAACTTCTACTTCGTTGCAGCAATGTGGACAGAAAAACTGTGCCTCCCAAACACTGGCACAATTACTAAGGCCCAGAAGTCCTGTCATGTTATTGCAGCCTTCTTCATCCTGGTGTTGTCCAGAGGTATTGGAAAACTATATGAAAGAGTTTTCTCTGTGGCTGCTCCCAAGCTGTGGAAGTCTCTCCCATGGAAAGCTAGGCTGGCTCCCTCTCCACAATCTTTCTGCCATCAAAATACTTTTCAATTTATATAAATAGGAGGGGGTTAGGTGTTTGGCTATTAACCAGCTGTTTCAGAAGGGTCTTTTAATAGGGGATTCTGTGATTTTATTCTCATTATATTTTAAATGCTTTTGATTTGTTTTTCATTAGTGTTATTTTTGATGAGATAGCTAATTGCTTTTATAACATTATTATAATAACAATTGTTCTAAGTTATATTTTCTTTTACTCTGTGTTCTGGAGCTACCTTGGGTTCCATCTTGGGGAAAAGACAAGATATAAATAAAATCAATAACTGCCCTCTCTCCCCTCTCTTTCTCCATCACACACAGAAACATTAGCATGGCCAATGGCTATCCTCTATATTTGGAGCCAGAGTGGTGTAGCAGTTTGAATGCAGGACTAGGATTCTAGAGACCAGGGTTCTAATCTCTGCTCAGTTATCAAAACCACTGGGTGACCATGAGCAAGTCACAGTCTCTCAGCTTCAGAGGAAGGCAAAGGCACCTCCTCCAAAAAAGATCTTGCCAAGAAAACCCCATGATAGGTTTGCCTTAAGGTTGCCGTAAGTTGGAAATGACTTGAAGGCACACAAAAACAACACATTTCAGAATCTGTCTAATGTTTGAAGGTAATTTACATACTGTTGGCAGTTACCTGTTTTTTATGTATCTGGCAAAATCTGGATGAATCACAAAGTATTTATCCAGGTTGAAATTGTTACTGAATACATCCCGAGGCCTTGCTCTAGGAAAGGAAAGAAAAGTACCTTTAGGGAAAGCATATGGAATTTGTACCCAGAGTGGCTTGTTCTGCAAGTTATGTTATGGGCAGAGGCAGGTGCTATCATTTAACACATAGTACTGAAGAACCCACCAGATCTTGTTTGATCTTGGAAATGACGCAGGGTCAGCTCTGGCTAGTACTTGGATGGGAGACTACCAAAGAATATCAGGTGCTGTAGGCTATATTTCAGAGGCAGGAACTGGCAAAACCACCTCTAAGTGTTCCTTGCCTAAGAAAACTTTATGAAATTCATGAGATTCCCATATGTTAACTTGAAGGCACATATACAGACTTTGAAGAACAGAATGGGAAAGCTCAAGCTTTGTACCGCCACGGGTATGTTTTTTGAAGTTCCCAAGGGCAAGGAGACAATGTTGCATGTTCCCCACCAATGGAAGAGTCAAGAAAATCATTCTAATCAATGTTGTCTTGTAGTTAGAGTCTCATTAGGTAGAGGTGTCCAGAGCCTAAATGGATTGTCACAGAGCCTTCTGTGAAAAGACGACTAAAGATGCAGAAAGAAAGGGGGTTCTGAAAAAGGCCTCAAAAATAGAGCATCTCTCACCCATAGTAGTCCAGAAATCCCTTCCTGACATTCACATCCAGTAGAAGAGCTTTCAGCCATTCGTAATCTCTCGTCCCTTCCAGGAAATGGAGGTACTTGATCTCCTAGGAAACATGCCACACATATGCTGATAGGGGGCATAGCAGATGGAACATAAGAACTGCCAGATCACCTCTAATGACTGGGCAGGACTGGTCACGGTCTTATGCTGCCCAGCCTCAATCCGCATGCTGCTTCGGACCTCATTCTAAATCATTTATGTAAATGACACAAGGCCAGCCTCCGTGCAACCAAACAGGGCACAGCAAATGACAGGAGAGAAAATGGATCACAGCACAGAATTTGGAACAGTAATTTAAGAATATGGAGATGGTCCAGACTATACTTAATCAACATAAACCAGGTAGCATTGTTTCTGCTGTGCTGACCCAGGGCTATACCGGCTGGACACTGTTCAATGTCATAAAAATTACTGGAGCTAAAACCTCTGCTGTTGCCAAGCTCAGTGTCACTAGATCATTAATCCTCACAGCACGAGGAACTATTGCTTAGATTTTAAGCAACAGCTCCTCAAGCTGTGAGCATTAATGCCTTAGAAACTAAGGCTGAGATAATCACTGGGAGCAGCCAACACCAGCTATTCCTGCAGCACTTCATTGCGAGATTGAAAACTGGAGACAGGTCTTGTACCTTTCACAATTGTATAGAAAAGGGAAGTTCAGTTGATGTTACTTGTCATTCAACATCTACTGAAATCTCCCTTCTATACAACCATTAAAGGTACAGGAGCCCTCTCCAGCTTTCATTCTGGCAACTCTGCAGTGACTCTACCTTGTCTTTTTGGTTAATGGCCCTATCATCCTTGGGGAATGGTACTGCATTAGAACTCTAAGGTTCAAAGTGGAGGAGCAACTGAGAAATCTGCAATAAGATCTCCCACTTCAGGGGGTGGGGGGAGCAGCAAGGGAGATTAGTGCTGTGGAATTTGTGGCAGTGCATTTTCTACCATTCTCCTCATCTAAATTGCTCTCTAAAGCCATTATTTTTGCCCCACAGGGAAGAAATATGTATCTTCCCACACAGTATCGCCCTTACCTTTCCCATGGGGATCTTCCTGAATCCACGATTCCGCAATGATACAAGAGAAGCCATTAAAGAGTAGGCTGTGAATCCATAGAAGGATGTTCTTGTTCCCACATCTTCTTCATAGCCCTTTATCACAGCCCCACTTACTCTGTTCCAAGAAATCACATTGAATTGCAAAATTAGCCCTGAGTGAAACAAAATCCACCCATCCCAGAAGTGTATCATGAAAATGAATGGCAAATTGGGCCTTGCAATTCATCCCTCCCAGCAGCGTCTAGTGAAATCAAGTGATGGAGCTTGATTTCATGACACATTGCTGGGATAGATGATTTCTGATGCCAAATAATCAGCTTATGATTGGACTTTGTTAAATTTCTAGAAGAGAAGAGTTCAAAAATTTAAAGGCACATGTGGTTCAGCATAGCTGTTTTCTAGAAAACAGGACAATTAAAATTTAGCCAGAATCACAGGCTTCCTACAGATGTTGAGAGTGGAAATGTAATAGATATTTGTTAGAATTTGTCATTTGAAAAATATTCCAAATATAACTAGAAATTAAATATATAGAAATTGGGGAAATCCCCCAATATTTTGAATAAAAATACTGTTGCTAACAACAATCATTCTGAAGGGGAATAAAAAGAAAGTTTTTGGAGAATCCAGGCTGTGCCTAGTATCTGAAGAAGAAATTAGAGCTTACATTTGAAATTTCACATTTCCCTTCAGAAGTCAGGCTTCCCTATTAAACTAAACTTCCCCCCTGCTGTCAGCTGTTGTGATCCAAGATAGTTTTCTGCTACTGAGATGGTATGCTAATTATTTGTTGCATCCTCTACTGCTAATGTTTTTATAGATTACAAACTTGTTTTATCTCTCTGTTTCATGCTGCTTAGATTTTGTGTTTTTTTTTTTTAAAAAAAATGTTTTACTGTTTTAACTGTGAAGTTGCTGAGCAGCCTTGTACTATTTTTAGGAAAGGCAGGCCACAAATCGTTTCGTTAAATGTCTAAGTAGAGGGGAAAATATATAAAAAAAGAAGTTCCCCTTACCGGAACACATAATCATGGGAGTCAATCTCCTGGCCCATTCTTGAGTTGTTCAAGATCCCGCCGTTCCCTACTACCGCACAGGTGACACATCGGGAAGTCTGGTTACTGCTGCTGTTGTGCGCCGAGAGAATTTGGTGATAAGGTTTAGGAGGAAGCATGGTTATGACTTCTTTCACCACTGAGAAGACAAATGTTATTCATTATGAATGGCTGGCAAGTACAACAGAAGCTAAGTTAAGAGAAAAACAGAATAGAACTAAAATACAGAGATGAAACTGAACCCAAACTTATTAAGCTTGCTATCTTGCCTTCAAGGTGATCCATGAAGGTTCACTAATGTTTAATGCCTGCAGTCTTCCATAATATGGACTGGACATAGAACAGCTGCTTGCCAAACAGAATAAATTACGCTATTCACAAAAGGGACTAGTGGAGAGCCTCTTTGAAGGATCAGAGTGGGAGGAAAGAGGGAACAAACTTTGTCTAGTGCCTTGCTCCCTTGGCAACTCCTTGTGCCTCTTCCTCATAATTTCAGACTCCCTGGCCCTCTGGAGAAGTTTTTTGGATGTGGCAGGGATAAATAAACAAAGATTTCCTCCGCTCCCCACATTTTGTCTGCAAGAGCAGAAATCTGAGCAACATTCTGGCTCCAAAGCTACGTATTTGCTATATTGTATAGATATATAGAAAGCCAAACTGAGAACTTATTTTCTTTTTATGAATGAAAGGGTGGGATATGCCATTGTTTTTCCAACGTCTATGAGAATGTATGAAAGCTGGACAGTGGCGAAAGCAGAGAGGAAAGGAACCAATTCATTTGAAATGTAGGTGCTGTAGGAGAGATCTACAGTATCTTCAGGATGCTAAAGAAGACAAAGAAATGGGTCCTAGAGCTAATCAAGCCTCAACTCTCCACAGAAGACAAAATGACAAAATCTTGACTGCATGATGAGATTAAATTACTCATTAGAAAAGACAATAATTCTTCGTAAAGTGGAAGGAAAAGAGGAAGACTGCGTTACCGGTGGATTGACTCATGACCTTATCGCACTGCCCTATTATAGCACTATATTCCACTTTAATTGCCACGGCAACTTTGTGTGGAATCCTGGGATTTGCAGTTTAGAGAGGAGTATTTAGAATTCTCAGCCAGAGAGCTCTTTGGCCTCACTAAACTACAAACCCCAGAATGCCACAGGATATTGCCATGGCAATTGAAGAAGAATATAGGGTTATTACTGTCTAGAGGTATCTAGGAAGCCACAGTCCTGCATGTACAAGACCTGAACAGGGTCTTTGAAGTCTCTATTTCATAGGTTACCATAAAATGAAGCCAATTTGATGGCAATTAAGAACAAGTGTGGGATCTATACAGTTTAGTAAATAAACATCTGACCGAAGCTACAAAGGATTATACAGATACTTGATGTGTTGTCCAGTTATATGTCTCAAGGCAGATGATATGACCATGGCAGGATACCCTTCTGCAGGTTTTCACAAGCTCAGCATTTCTTCTCTGGGTTCTTCTATTGAAGTAAAACCACTACGTTGAGAGAGCATTGGGAGAGTGCGTGAGAGAGCATTGTTGCCAGCAGATCTCTACTACTGCCTGTGCATGCCTTCACTGCAGGGAACCATATGCCCTGAATGGTGCCTTTTCCCTCCTACTTGTTTAAGATCTAGAAGGCATGTACTAGGGACTGCAGAGAGTCGCTCCCTAAACATGTCTTTCCTCACAAGGTGGTGCACTAAAGTGAGCACTGACACCACCAGCCTATGAGCTAAAGCCCTCAAGGGCCTTAACAGAAAGAAACACAACTTGTTACAGGTGGGGAAGTGGATGAAGAAAGGATGGCATGCATAGTTCACAACGTTGCTGCATGTGTATAGCCTTCCCCTCAACACAGGCAAACAGCATTATTATGTATATATTATCCGTTATGTATTAGTTGCAATCCTAAGCAGTCTTGTAGAATATTGGACTTACTGGGCCCCTTCACATTAAACAGTTAGAGCACTATGATTCCACTTTAACAAGCATAGTTTTGTACTATGGAATATTGGAATATGTAGTTTGGTCAAAAGCATCCTGTGGCTGATAATTATAAATGTCCCTCCTTAAACTCCAGTTTCCAGAATTCCATAGGAGAAAACCATTGCAATCCCAGTGAAATCATAACACTATAACTGTGTGGTGTGAAAGCACCCATTGTCTACATGAGGTCCAACTGGGTTTATTGTCTATTGACCAGAAAACTCATTAGCATTGAACATGTTTAGAATTGCTCTGTTAATTAGGTTCTTATCTGTAGAAAAGAGTACTGTTATCAGTAAGTTCCCTTTCTACAATCTACTTTCAAAATGTATTTGCAGTGACAATCAAAACACAGGAGTAGTTTCCTTATGGCACAGAGGAAGTTCTTGCCAGGGGCAGCTTGAGAGACTGTGGCAGCTGGGGTGGACAAGGAAATATTCCCTCTCACAGCAAATATTATAATAAGAAATTTAAAAGTGGACATTTGTCACCCTGTTAAAGGCACCTAAAGTCTTCTACTTGAGGGTGCCATTCCTGTATACCTTATAGGAAGGCCAGCCCTGCCTCAATACAGTAGCTGTGGGTACACACACACACACACCCAAAAGGATCATTTTCCTCATCCTGGGTGATATCACAGAACGTCCCCTTATCTCATGACTGGGAAAGCAAAGAGCAAGTTCTCCAGTGGGGCAAAACTGTACAAGAGGTAGCCTGCTGAACATAGGCATGGACTCTGGAATGGGGGGGGGGGACAGGGGGACTCGAGCCCCACCTAAGACTAGGCTAGGATGGCTGAGCCCTCTCCTCTATGATCCGGCAAAATCCATCACCATAGGATCCTATGTAGCTGAACCCTGTCATGCATTATCAGAAGTATAATAGATGGTCAAACACGAAAAAATACTAAGAGAGGAATACTGCCCCCGCCCTGAATACCAAAGGCTGTCTGCAGTCTATGCTGCGCACACTTACGTGGGAGTAAGTTATACTGAACATGTGGAGGGCACTTCTGCGTACGTGTCATGTATGTTAGAGCTTTTCTATATAAGAATGTTCAAATGATAATGGATAGGGAAATTAATTTGCACTACCCCTGCAAGTAGGCAAAATTAATAACAACCTGCCTGCCAGTGCTGACCCTCCCACATCTTAAAAACAGTTCAGAGGTTCCTGAACCTTTGGTTCCTTGCTCCAGAGAGCAGAGGCCTCACTTTCAGCTACCGTCTGCATCTCCCTTGAAAGAGTTGCTCACATGAATAGTTCAGCTCCATGAAACCAAAAGGTGGGGGGAAATGCTCCATACGCTCCCATTCACTGTCACTGAAGTGGCTCCTGTCCATGAACAGAGTGATGTTGGGCAGGAAAACATCCTTTAGCCAATCAGACTTGGCAGCTTTGACTCGCAGAGAATCTGGGCAGCTCTTGAAATACAAAAGGAGGAAAATGAAGTTAGGAAGTGTCTGCTCAAGGAAGGGAAATCTGCCTAACCAACAGTGTGTTCCTGCCACAGGATCTGACTTCTTGCCTGTATCTCTGTTGCCCAGTTAGGTATTGCTGGGGAATGACTCCTACGTTGAGCAGCTGGGTATAAATAAGGCTCTGTACTTACAGGTATGTGCCCAGCTTAAATAAGCAGCAACATACCCTGCAACAGAGACACAAACGCAGGAAGCTGATGCAGTGGGAGATCCAGAGACCAATGAAGGTTAGAATCCTATTGTGGAGCCTGCTACCATCAGGGTCACACGTCCTTTTTTTTTTCGTTGTGGCATAGTAGCAATGGAGGGAAGGCATTGGCTGTGGTCACAGTATCTACAATTCCCTTTCCTCTGACACTATATCACCACCTCTGGTATAGTTATGCCAAAAAGAAGATCTCAGCCTATGTCCCCATAATAACTCTGGCAACCTACTAATGTTACCCAAAACATTTGTTCATTTATGTGCCTTCAGGTCACCTGTTGACCCTTGGTGACCCTGTGAATTTTACAGAGTTTTCTCGAGCAAAGAATACTCAGAGGTGGTTTGTCAACCAGGGCTGACCCTCTCTAGTTTCCAAGATCATATGGAATCTGCAACCTTCAAGGTATTTATGGCACACTCAAAGCATGTTGGAGAGGTTTATCTGCTCCATTTCCAGTGTGATAAATGGTGTCAATTTCCAGCAATGCTCTGCTGGATTTTGAATAGAACAAGCAGGTCAGCCTCCATGCAGAAGAACAGACAGACACAAATCTGATATTAGAAATGACAATTTTTAAAAAACCAGAGAAAAAACACTTCTCATTACTAGATGTTCCAGGTGGGCAAGACATCTGTTGTCACTGGGATCTCATGAGGAAGCAGAAATATAGCAAAGCATAGCCTTAAGAAGCTGTCAGGTGCCACTTAGTAGTTTATTGTTTCACTCTAATAAACATCCCAGCCCAGAGCAGATGGTTTAAAACCCCCTTGGACCCCAGTTATGCCAAATAGCTTATGTCAGGAAAGATTAAGACTCCTGCCCCCCCCCCCCCAGTCAGTTGAACACTTTACTTTGGTTCCTAGATGACAAAACAATTGAAGGGGACAAAACTAGCTATTATCTTTGTACGTCCTACAGAAGTGGTGGCATCATCAGGAGACTTATGACCAGGTGATGCTATAACTACTTACCGACTGTGCGGTTGAATTGTCTAGGAGATACTGGTCTTCAAAATCCCAAAGGGGCTCAGATTTGAAGTCAGATGCTTTAAACCTATTTCTGGGGGCTGTTGGGAGAATTAAAGGTGTGACCTGTTGAACCTCAGAAGAAGATGCATTGTGACCCTTGATGACAGAAAATGGCTCAACTTTGGCAAAGTGTACTTTAGTCCTGCCTGTTTCTCTGGTTTGTTTCTTCATGGTTTGGTTTGAACTGGACAGTGGTGTGACATTTGGCCCTTGAGGACGCAGCAGATTGGATGCTGTGGTCCCATCCTTCGTTGTAGTTTGCTTTAGAGTGGATGCTTGAGTCACGTGTACGGCTTCAGCTTGCTTCTTTCCCTGGTGTTTTGGCACTGTGGCTTTGTTTTTCTCTTCCTTTGGATAGGATATTGTTGTGGCTGCCTTCTCATCTTGTTTTTTATTCAACTTTAATGTTGCATCCACAGTCTCAGGGTGATTTTGACCTGCTGTGGGTGACATATTCCTGTTTTGATTTGGCGTGGACCTTAACTTGTCTTCAGCAGCGTTTTTAGTGGCTCCTGATATACTTCTGGTTTGCTTCTCTGTTGGTTTCATTGAACCTTGGAATGCAGCATCTTGAGCATATAGTTCACTGATGGCTCCTAATCTCTTCACAGCATCTTGTTCCAGTGGGGAGCTATCTGACCCCAGTATCACATCTGGAGGTTTAGGTGTCTCTGCATTGGCAATTATGGGTGCCACAGTAGCCTGTTGGATGCGCACTTGTAGCACTTCAGAGGCACGATGAAAATAAGAAAAATGACTGAAAGATCATTAAAAAAAACACATAATTACGTTCAATATATTTTTACCCAGGATAGTGCACATATGCAGTTGACTGGACAATTTCTTTCACTTGACAAAATGTGGGATCTATGGGATATGGTTTCTGTCAAGCTTTGATTATATCCCATGTACAGTGAATGTGAGATTTTAAAAATTAAAAAAGAATAAGAATTGAGACTACATTTAACACACATATAAGAATGTTACCATGTGAGTTAAAATGGGGTAAGTTAACTTAATATCATAATATGTTAAGCTAGCTTTTGTCTGAGGAATATCATGGGCTACATAGTTATTATAATTAAAATATTTATTTTCTCCCACTCAGCAAGAAAAAACAGTGCCTCTTGATTCTTGTGTAGTGCACCACAATACAAGTAATGATACAACTATAATACAATCTCAAGACAGAGAAAAGTGAGAGGTAGATGTTCAGACATCAACCATACTTAATAGACTGGGAGCATAGGAAAAGTTTTGTCTGATGCCTGAAAGACAATCGTTTTAGTACTGGTTGATTCTCCTTGATTCCATAGTTAGCCCATTCCAGTGAACTGCTTCATCTTTAAGGAAGGAACCACTTGGCAAAGAATACCAGCATATTATTTTAAAACACAGGCAAGTTGATGTGAGAATAGGTACTCTTTCAGCTGCCATGGGTGTCCCAATCCATTCGAGCTTTGATGGTAAATGTCAAGGGTTTGAACTGACCTTGGCAACAAACAGGCAGACAACACAGTTCTTTTAAGACTGGCCAGATGTGATATGAATAGAATGTGCAAGTAAAAAAAAAAAATTTCTGGCAGCTGTACTGTGCACTAATTGATGCTTCTGAATGGATTTCAAAGGCAGCTCCATGTACAACACACACTGCAATAATCCAGCCAGGATAAAATGTTGTTACCAGAATGACTGAAAAATGTGTTCTGTGTACAAAAGCTGCAAGCATATAAACAGATCTAGTATAAGGTATTAGGACAGCATATGAGACTGAAGGACTAAACGCCTAAGTGAGAAAGGACTTACACCTTGGACTGATACCAGCACTGCCTGCTCTTCCTGCCACATTAACACCCATCAGCCTGATCACCCCTTTTTTCTTTCTGGCCAGTGGTCATACTCTGCAGGCTGTACCTCTGCATAAGTACCTCTGCTGGTACAGGAAGCAAGAGGACTATCCACACAGACATAGTTGTAGAAGCAGTATGTCAATCCAACAACTTGGAAATAACAAACTGTACTTTGTGGGCTGAAATCCTATTGTTAATTCAAACCAGAGGAGACCCACTGAATCAATGGGATTTAATCAAGTATTGACTAACCATTCCACAGTTAATTAAGTGGGACTATTCTGTTTGGGACTAACCATAGGATTCATGGCATAGTTACCTGCAGTGAATTAGATTTTGGAGTCGTTTTGGTACAAGGGCATAAGTCAGTTACATCTCAAAAGTAATAAAATGAGCAGGAACAAAGTTTCATTACTGGTGTGATGAGAAGTATTTTTTAGTTACTTCTCATATCTACTTTTAAATTGCTTTGTAGAGGTGTTTTGATAGGAATTATTTTCTGCCTTATGTCGTCATCCTATTAATATTAAAGTTTTCATAAAGATATGAACAGAGAGAGAGAGAGAGAGAGAGAGAGGAATAACAAAAGAGCAACAAAAAGTAAGACCTCTAGAGGGGGCAAATATCTTGGGAAGTTACACTATTTGTAGATGTAGTTCTTGGTGGGGGCTGCCAGTTTGTTTGTTTTGAATATCCAAACAATGTTTCTGCAGTCATGGACTATTTTCTGGCAATCCCAGAGATTTCAGATTTTTTGCAGTTCCAGCTACAACATTTTCTTTCTACCCTCAAGTGGGTTTCTTTTTAATTCTGGAACATATCAGAAGAATTTCACCCTGTTTTCTCTTCTTTATACTCTTTGTTATTGTTTTACAGTTCATAGTGCATCAGTAAAAAGCCATCACAGCTTTATAGCTCTTTAAAAAAAAAAAACCTGAAAGAAGAATGTTTGTCCTTCAACCCATACAACCAGCTCAGCAATCCATGCCCTGGGTTACAAAAGAAAACCTTTGGAAAAACCTTAGTGGAGATCCAAGAAATTGCGACAATAGCCCTCCCTCCCAAGAATGGAATGATTGGATTTGGAGACAATAGCATCTGGCAAACCCAAGGAACTATATTAGGACAACTCACACTTCTTTGAACCAATGTGGAAGAGCCTGCTCATAACAAAATGAGTTATCCCTTCAAACATCATTACAAGTAATGACAACTAATCACTTTTTGAAATGCTGTAATGAGCAACAGGAATGAATGACTCTAAAAACATAACTTGTCAAGCTTTGGTGGATGCTGTTCATTGTACTGAGACAAGGCATGGGCACAGAAGTTTAATAGCATACAAGAACGGTTCTATTTAATGGCCAGATGTGTACAACGGAATCACCGAAGCAGTCTCCCTTGCTTTTACTGCTGCTTAGAGTGACCAAGGCAGTTACAAACATCTCACATGGGTAGAACTGTTTGTTGTGCTGGCACAAATATAGAGTAACTTCTACCAGAAAATAGTCCAGAATGACCTACACATTGCCAAAGGGCTGGGGAAAAAAAACACCCCTCCACTCTGATAAGGAATGCTTTTGTGTATCAATCTGTTCCCAGCTGCTCTGGGCTTTGAAAAACAGCCAGAACACATGATGTTCCTCTTTGTCATTCACTAAAGCATAAGGGAAGGATTGCAGGTGTTTAGACAAATGGATTGAGGTAGCAGCCTCTTGGCAAATTGCTTCTGTCCCCGAGACATTTTGATCTTTTGGTGAACCATAATCCTATCTGGACATCTGTCATAGCTGATCATCATAATTACTTTCCTGGAGGGATGCTGTCTCAACGACAAGAATTGAAGACTGCAAGGCAGGGAAAACCACTTACAAGTGTTTTAGCATTTACTGGGGAAAGAAGAGTAGTGAATTAACAAATAGATAAATGGAACCCAAGATGTGGGAAACAGCAAAGAGGAATACAAATGAAGAGAAAATCAGAAAAGCTAAAGCTCAGAATGAGCTCAAGCTTGCTAGAGAAATTAAAAATAATAAAAAGAATTATTTAACTATGTTCAGAACAAGATGAAGAACAAGGAAATGGTAGGGCTACCAGTGGAGGAGACAGTGAAATGCTAACTGGGGACAGAACTGTTCAACATCTTCTTTGCCTCAGTCTTCTTTCAAAAAGAAAACAGTGATCTACCTTGTACAAATGATGCAATATGGGAGCTTCAGACCAGAATAGTTAAAGAGACAGTGCATGAATACCTAGCTTCTCTAAATAAATTCAAGCTTCCAGGCAGGATGAACTGCTTTCAAGGATATTAAATAAACTCGCAGGTGTACTCTCAGGGCCACTGTTGATAATCTCTGAGAATTCTTGGAGAACAGGAGAGGTCCCAGCTAATGTTGTCTCCATCTCCAAAAGAGGGGGAAAAGATGATGCAAGGAACTATCAGCCAGTCAGCTTGATGTTACTATCAGGAAAAGTTCTAGAACAGATAGTTAAACAGTTGGGCTGTGAACACTTGGAAAGGAATGCTATTATTACTAAGAGCCAGCCAGTATGGGTTTCCCAAAAATGAGTCATGCCACTCTAATTTTATCTCTTTATATATAGTGTATATAGGGGAGAGTTACACGTGTGGTAGATGAAAGGAATGCTGAAGATATAGTATATCGTGATTTCAGTAAGGCTTTAGACAAAGTGCCCCATGATATTATTGCACCAAGCTGATAAAATATGGATCTGCTAATCCTATTGTTAGGTGGATTTGTAACTGGTTGACAGACAGAACCCAAAAGTACTCATCACTTGTCACTTCTCTCCAGGATGAAGAACTAGTGGGGTACTACAGGGTTCTGTCTGGACATGGTGTTGTTCAACATCTTTATAAATGACTTGGACTGATGGAATAGAGGGCACATTTATCAACTTTGCGGATGACACCAAGTTAGGAGGAATAGTGAATATACCAGAAGGGAGGATCAGGATTCATAATTACTTTAATAGATTGGAGACCTGGGCCCATGCTAACAAAATGAAGTTCAATAGGGATAAATGTAAAGTTCAGGCAGAAAATTTAGGCAGGAAAAACTAAATGCTGAAATATAGGATGGATGACAATTGTCTTTATATAAGTGCATGTGAAAAGGATCTAGCAGTCTTAGTATTGTTGTTGCGTGCCTTCAAGTTCTTTCTGACTTATGGTGACTCTAAGGTGACCCTATCTTGGGGTTTTCTGGGGCTGAGAGTATATGATGAACTCAAAGTAACTCAGTGTGTTTCCACAGCTGAGCAGGGAACTGAACTCTGATTTCCTGGGTTGTAATCCAATGCTCAGACCACTATACCATGCTGGTCTTAGTTTACTGCAAGTTAAAAATAAGACAGCACTGTAATATGTTTGCCAAAAAGGCCAATGCAATTCTAGGCTGCATCAATAAGAGCATAGTATACAGGGAGATAATAGTACCTATCTGTTCTGCTTTGGTCAGATCACACCGGGAATACTGTGTCCATTTCTGGGCACCATAACTCAAGAAGAATATCAACAAACTGGAACATATTTAGAGGAGGGTCACCAAGATGATGACAGGTCTGGAAACCAAGCCCTATGAGAAAAAACATAAGTGTGATGATACACCATTTTATGGAGAATATTTTAAAGATCAAAATTCAATCAATACCAGAACTGTTCTTGCTGGGACCGATATATAATCAGATTGACAAGAACATGATTGTGGTGGTGGGAATATTTTATGCTCAGAAATGGAAAGAGCCTCTGATTCCATCTCAAGAAGATTGGATGATGAAATTACTGAATAGTGTGGACATGGATAAATTGATGACACTGTTAAGAGATGGTTCTCTTATTGGTTATAAAAACACTGAGAAAGGATTATATTGTTTTTAAGGTCCACTGTAGGGATACCAGTAGGAAGAGAGTTTGATTAATTAGCAAGGTTAGATTATTATGGTAGAACATAACATCTTTATGACATTAACAAAGTTTGTATTAATAGTGAGTTATCTTGGTAACAATGGATAAAATTTTATCAGTTGTTATAAATACACATTAAGGAGATAAAGACATTAGTGGAAATATAACTAAGGATAACTAACAAATGTTCTGTGAAGAGTTGGAGATCGAACATGTATTCATTTTTCCCTTTTATGTTTTGGTCTGTCTTAGAGTTAGTACTAGTTTGATAGTTTAGGTATTTGTGTATCAGTTTAATTTGTCCTTTGCAGTAAGGTTCTGTTGTATATTGTTTTATTCCCTATAGTTAGTTTTATATTTTTTAAAAAATGTGTTAATAAAACTATTTTTAAACAATTTATGGAGCTGGGTATGTTTAGGAAATGAAGATTGAGAAGTGACATAGTGGCTACCTTTAAATATCTGAAGGGACGACACATAGAAGATGGAGCAAGCTTGTTTTCTGCTGCCCAGATGCTGAAATACAAGCCAATGAATTCAAATTACAACAAAGAAGTACCACCTAAACCTTAGGAAGAAAATTTTGACTGTAACAGGCTGTTCAACAGTGGAATAGGTTGCCTTGGGGGAAGGTCTCCTTCTTTGGAGGTCTTTAAACCCAGAAGTTGGATAGTGATCTTTCACGGGTGATCTGGCTGTGTATTCCTGCATGGCAGGGTGTTGGATCAGATGACCCTTATGGTCCCTTCCAGTTCTATGATTCTATGTCATGTTGTTCTCCTCCATCTGGAGTAGTAAAGGGAGGACTTTCTGAGACTCTCAGCTAGATCAGTAGCTTCAGCTAGATCTCTTTCTTCCCAATTTGTTTCTCTGAACTCAAGAATTCTTTATTACTTTCCTCAAATGGAAGTGTTATAAATGCACTGAGCTTCTTTTTTGTTTTACCGCTTTTCCTTATTTCCTATTCTTCTCAGGTAGAGCAATCCTAGCCACTGTGATTTTATAGTAGGATGAACATAGCCCCTTTTAAATGTCTGAACGGATATCATCTAGAAGATGGAGGAAGCTAACTTTCTGCTGCTTTAGAGAGTAGGACAGAAACCAGTGGATTCGAACAGCAAGAAAATAGATTCTACTTAAACATCAGGAAGAACTTACTGATAGTAAGAGCTGTTTGACAGTGGAGCAGGCTCCCTTGGAAGGTGGTTGTCTCTCCTTCATTGGAGGTCTTTAAGCAGTGGTTGGAGGACCACCTCTCAGGAATACATTAGCTGTCTATTCCTACATGGCTGTGGGTTGGACCAGGTAGCCCTTGTGATCTCTTCCAGTTGTATGATTCCAAGCCCTTCTAGCAGTGGAGTACAGCTTTGTCACACAACTGGTGGAGAGGAGTGGATGTGAAGGCCCTAGTTACACCTACAGAGAACTCCAGAGGTATAATTTTACCACCAGGTGTGTTTGCTCTGGAAATAAACACTGAAATGGAGCGTTTCAGAGACTGGGCTGGAATCAACATGGCTCTGGATCTGCAGGCACAGAGGAGGGATTTGAACCCCTTTTTTCGGTAAAAAAAATCTGTTCAGATGAAAAGAGGAATAAAGCCATCCCTGACAAGTGTAGACTGGCTTGGAATTGATAAACAATCTGCTACTTCACTCTCTCCTACTGATCATTTTATATTACCTTCCTCAATTCAGAGCCAGCACCATTTTCCTTGTGAATCCTTTTGATCCCATGAAAAATTTCACCACCATTGAAACAACGTGATAAATACAAATGGTACCACTTGTTATGACTACTTTCTGGAGAAGCCATCTCATGGATATTCTCTGAAGTTCCCTTCAATATGGGGGCTGCAATGTCTGCACAAATGTTTGTGGATGGTAGACAAGTGTTCTAAATCAGAAGAGTAATGACTCCAACACTTCTTTTGTTGTTGTTTTGACGGAGTAGCCTGCTTAACTATAACATTTATCTAATCACTGCTTAACCGAAAGGGCCATAGGATTAGCAATAGATAATGAAAGGCTATAATGGTAGCTGTAATGGTCTGTCACAGGAAGTGTTATTTGGAGTGAAGTTCTTCCTGTTACATTTCCTGTTTTGTGGCAATTGGATGGAGACTACATATGGAAATGGAAGCACATTTTGTTGTTGTTCAGTGCTGTCAAGCTGACCGGATGAGAGATGCCCAAGTCACCCTGGCATCAACAGCTCTGCTCAGGTTGTGCAGACTCAGTTGTGCAGACTCAGGCCTGTGGCCTCCTTGATTGAGTCTGTCCATCTGTAATGCAGTCTTCCTCTTTTCCTACTGCCTTCTACCTCACCTTTCTAGCGAGTCATGTCTTCTCATGATATGTCCAGAGTACAATAGTCTCAAGTTCAGTCATCTTGGCTTCATGGGCTCAGGTCTGATCTGCTCTAGAACCTATTTATTGGTCTTTCTGGCAGTCGACGGTATTTGTAGAATTCTTCTCCAGCACCCCATTTCAAATGAATTTTCTTCCTGTCAGCTTTCTTCATTGTCCAGCTTTCACAGTCATACAGAGAAATCAGAAATACAGTGATGTATCTTTACACTTGAAGATCATATGTAGTTCTTTCATAGCTGCCCTTCCAAGTTCTATTCTTCTGAATTCTTGACTGAAGTCTCTGTTTTGATTAATGACTGGACCATAGTATGGAAAATAGTGAATTATTTCAATGTCTTCATTGTCTTTTTAAAAGTTATATAAAGCATCTGCTGTCATTATTTTTGTTTTCTTAGAAGTCAACTGTAAACATGCCTTTACACTTTCTTCCTTTTCTTTCTTCAGTAATTATTCCAAATCTTTGCTATTTTCTGCTAGTAGGTTGGTGTCATCTGCATATCTTAAAGCGTTGATGTTCCTTCCTCCAGTTTTCACACCTCCTTCCTGTGAGTCAAATCCTACTTTAGGAATGATATTTGAACATACAAGTTAAACAGACAGGGTGGTAAAATGCAATCTTGTCTGATCCCCTTGCCAACCGGAAACCATTCTGTTTCTCTTTATTCTGTCCTGATAGTCCCACACTACATAATCTATCAAGGCAGGGATGAACACACTGTTGATTTGCATCCAGGTGCATTGTATTTCTGTACCGTCTTCCACCCTTCAGTGATTTACCATCTTTTTGATATCTTTGAAATAAGGCTTTAACTCATGCCTAATTCTCACCCTCCGTTTATCTCAAAGCTTAGAAAAGCCCTAAGTGAACATATTAGGCACAAAACAGCTGCCAGGCTCCACCTCCAGCAGCTGTATCAGCAGGATACGCTTGTAAATAGTAACAGATATACAACTGCAAACAGAATTGTTTGCACTCCAAAATTTATGGGCATGCCCTAACGAATTATTGCACAGTGTGTTGACTATTTGGTAGTTACCAAAGCTGTAAATTGGAACTGCAAATGGAGAGGGACAGGATTGGCATTATCCTCCTCCTCCTCCTCCTCCTCTTCATTTATACCCCAAAGTGGTTTAGACTCAAAATGGCTTACAACAATTTTTTTTAAAAAAACATAGTTAATTGATTGGTTAAATTTTGTGCATTGGCTGCAGTCAAATATACCATGAAGCCAAGAATGTCACTGGGTTGTTGGCAGCCTCTAAAAATTCCATCAACTCTACATTATGGTGTCATTTGTTAGCAAGGTCAGGTAGGGGTTGCTCACCCCCTGGGTCTGCAGTAATCAGATGTGAACCTACCAGCAGGGCCAGTAAGATAGCTATATATTCTGCCTGGCAGAGGACAGCCCGCTGTTCCATAATATGGGAGAGTAAGACAGAGAAGGTGCTTAGGTAACTTAGTGTTAGCATTTTCTGCCATGGTGTCATGTGTTGCAATTATTTTAATTACAGTGTTTCTTTCTACTTACAAATTAGCATGCACACTTCCCCCCCCCCCTGCAAATCTGTATCTTAATTTTTTGGTGGTGTTTATGGCCACCATAATAGGGAAACTTCTGCCCTGATCTCTGCTACAACTGCAGGCATTACACAGTAGGAACAAAAGCCAAACAGAATGGCATAGTTGCTTGTGTGTTGTACCAGGAGTCCAGGAGACCAGGGTTCAAATCCTCACTCAGATATGGAAACCTCACGGGATAACCTTGGGCAAGTCACACTCTCTCAGCTTAAGAGGAAGGCAATGGCAAACCCCTTACAAATAAATCTTGCCAAGAACGCCCTATGATACGTTTACCATAAATCAGAATTGACTTGAAGACATAGAACAACAATGAATGATTATCCCCAGTGTCATCCAGCTTGCTTTAGAACCAGAGAGAATCCATGCCATAGCTGCCTTGGATCCCATCCTGAGAGAAAGGTGATGATTTAAATCCAATAAAGGAAGGAAGGAAGGAACTTCCATGATTTGGAAGTTTTGTTTGTTTGTTTTGCTTCAGTAACAGCTTGTAATCTGGTTTGCAACTGTGATCAAAATCCATTGATGACTAAAATATTTTTCCCCCTGTCTTCAATAATATTAATGCTTTAAAAACAGTGTCTAACTTTAGAGAAGGAGAACTCCATAGCAAGTTGTGTATAAGCCATATAGCTCCTGAGCAACATGCAAACAAAACCTAAGGTGCAGGTGGAATTGAAACCACGGAAACAGATTATGAATAAAGCAGCCAGTGACTGTGCTGCCATACCTGAAACACTTATTTAAATATTAAGGTATATTATGGTATTCCTGGGTCAGCTTCTAGCCCACAGGGGCTACTTCAGCCCAAAGTGTGCGTGGTTAAAAGACATCCTCAAAAGATATTGGGGAAAAAAATTGTCAGAATGCTTTAAAAGGATGTCATTATTCATTTACAACCTACTGACAAATTTATTCTCATAGTTCATAAAAGAGCTCCCCTCTTGTCACAGGAAGATGATAAAGTATAATAAACACAATCAAATATACTCAAATATGCATACTCAGAAGACCAGATAACAACCCCTCCCCATATAGTAACTTTATCATAGACCATGATCTTAATCCTGTCCTGTTGCTTAATTGCATTTAAAAAAGATTTAATTACTCTCTGGGGTTTACCTATGTGTTGACTCAGCATTCAACAGTGTAGGCAAGAAGGACTGATGAAAGAGCAAAGCCCCTGCTGAATTAATGGAACTTGTCCTTCATTTGAAAGTGTAAAAAAAGCAACTCATCAGATGACAGAGCGTCAAAAGGTGGGGGCTCCCTGTACTCTAGCTGGGACTAATAGGGCGTACAACATTAACACCCAAGGAGCAACCTGCATCTTATTTGGCTATAATTATGTTGGGGGAACACTCCACTCTTATCATTTCTAGCAAAGTCCCACCTCTTGTGGGATTCCCCAGAGACCCATATGAAACAGATATGCCATCTTCTGGATCTGGAGACCCTTGATAGAGATGGTATCCTTTTTCACAGGGTATTTCAGGTAGCTACATTGCACTGCCCTCTTTCAGGTATATGAATTGTTTGCACAGACTGAAATCCTTGCACACTGTTACTATTAAGGAGGAAGAGAGATGATGACAGAGACTGGGGGGGGGGCGGAGAGGGGAGATAACATATAGGGGTGCACCAAAATGGCAAGGTAACAAGCCTTCTGGTGGGACAGACAGAGAAATAAGTGTAGTCAACACTGTAGTCAACAATAAGTGTAGTCAACATTGTCAATTTAGTTCCTTTCAGTTCAACACAATAGGAAATGTCCATTGGATCATTGGATCATTGGACATGAAGGGATGCCATGTAGAGGAGGGAGAGGGCTTGTTTTCTGCTGCTCCAGAGACCAGGATAAGGAGCAATGGATTCAAGCTGCAGGAAAGGAGATTCCACCTGAACCTCAGGAAGAAGTCAGGGCTGTCTGGCAGTGGATTATGCTGCCTCAGAGTGTAGCGGAGTCTCCTTACTTGGAGGTTTTTAAGCAGAGGCTGGATGGCCATCTATCAGGAGTGCTTTGAGGGTATTCCGGCATGGCAGGGGGTTGGACTGGATGGCCCGTGTGGTCTCTTCCAACTCTAGATTTCTATGATTCTATGACCCAACATTGCTCATACTTGTCTCCTGATTTTCCCCAGTAACTGGTTGTCTGTCTTCACACCAGAAAGTCTCAGCTCCCAGTACTATCTCTTGCTTCATTTTGCATTATTCGTGATAGGATTTTCATGGTAAAAGACATTCAGAAGTGGTTTACTGGTGCCTCCTCCTCCAATGCTTCAACTTGTTTGAAATCTCATGCTAGAAGAAAATTTGTGGATAGCATGGACTGCCAAATACGCAATGGGTCCTAGAGCAAATCAAGTGTTAACTCTCTCTAGAAGCCAAATGAGATTATATGACTTAGAAAGACTTTAATGCTTGGTAAAGGGGGGAGGCAGTAGTAAAATGAGGAAGACTGCTTTACAGGTGGATAGATTCAACCAAGGAAGCCACAGCCCTGAGTCTGCAGGAATTGATCAGAGCTGCTCATAACAGGGTGTGTCTTGAGGTCTCTCATTTATAGCGTCGCCCTATGTTGCAGCTGACTTGACGGCAATTAATAGTAATAGTAAATGTCATAGTGAAGAGCATATTAAAAGTTAATTCAAGAACATTTAAAATTCACTTACTAATGATCAAGAATGAAATTAGGATTTATTTGTTCATTGTATGTGCAAAGACTTTTAATATATTTAATATTTAATGAAGAATCACATTAATTTCAAATATTTCAAAATCTGTTATAGATCTATAGCTAATTATATCTGTTTTGAACTTTAAAAAACCTACATACACAGTGCTTAAGCACTCGTCCAACCTGAAATTTTGGTCCACACATAGGGCCTCTGCACTTTCTTCCTGTTGAAGATTAACTTTAAATTTATGTAAGTACACATAACTGTACATTAATAGATATTTTATTGTAACTCAGGAATGCCTGAGAGGAAACACTGCAAGGCCAACTATTTGAGTAGGAAAATTAAATGGTTCAGCACCTACCGGTTCTTTCCTTTGGCCAGTCACACCCTTCCTTACTCTGTTTCTTGGTTAGTTTTTCCCCTTTGTGTTACATAAGATTGATAATGGATATTTAAGAAAAATAAGCTACAACTATCCCCTCCTCCTCTTCCATTCATAGTACAGATTATTTTGTTTAACTTTTTTGGTGTCTTCATGCTCACTATAAATATACATAAAGGTAAATTGAGTTCCAAGTCTGAACTAAGACAGACAGATTGAATCAAAGGAACTTACATCAGTGTTAAGTTACCAAGTCCACACAGATTTAGCGGGCGGACTCTGTTATTTGGGAGTAACATTTGGATTTAGGCGTAATTCTTACAAACTAAGAAAAAAGACCCAAACACAACAGGCATCTAACCCAATGATTTTGTAGCTCATCTGATATTATGCTCAACACACAAATGCATTTGCACATTTTACACATAATTTTACACATTTTACATAATTTTACATAATTTTAGACATAATTTAAGAAACAGGTTCATTGTAAGTAGCTTTCCAGTTTAAAAATAACTGTTTTTATTAAATTCATGCAAATACAGGGGTAGCCACGTGGACCATAAAACAAGTTCCAATGTCCTATAGCTTACTGTGTATTTTACCACGACATGGAACTCGTTCCCATTCAGTGTATATGTTGTAGGTGTAACTACTTTTGTACAAGGGTTTGGTGAGTGGGTAGAAATTAATTCTGAAGTGACAACTTCCTCACGACTATAAACTTTTCTTCTTATTGTTGTGTGCCATCAAGTCATTTCTGACTTACCGTGACCCAAAGGCAAACCTATCACAGATTTTTCTCAGCCCCAGAAAACCCTCGGACAGCTTCACCTTAAGGTCAACGTACATCAGAAATGACTTGAAGGCACACAACAACAAGAAAAGTTGTCACTTTAGAATTAATTTCTTCAAAGCCTTACCAGGAAACATGATAAGGATGCTGGTTACTGCCATACAACTAAAGTGAGCTAATGACAGAAAAATATTATTTTAGCAACAGACTAATTTAATTTAGAGAGTCAGCATGGTGTAGTGGTTTGAACATTGGACTATGACCCTGGAGACCAGGGTTTGATCCCCTGCTCAGCCATGGAAACCCATCAGGTAATGTTGGGCTCATCAGACACATAGGTTTGCCTTAAGGTCACCATAAATCAGAAACAACTTGATGGCACACAACAATAACAAATTTAATTTACCTAGGAAGTATTGTTGACATATCCATGACAGAGAAGCTAGAGGTAGGTAAGTACAATAACATTATGGATTTCAGTGCCTAAAGAAAGATCAGCATGGCTTGCTTGTTACAGCAAACAACACATAGTAAAGCATACCTGAGAAGGAGATATATCTTTTCTTACCTGTATGTACATTTTTCTAGAAAGGCAATGTAGGCAGCAAGACAGAGAATGAGGAACAAAATGAGTGTGAAGAGCAGCCAGGACAGCCTAGGAAACCTCCACCTGGTTAATCTCATGATTTCATGTTCAACATCCCAGGAGCTCTTTAGCTTTCTTCCCGGCAGAATAGCCAGATCCACAGATATGCATCCCTGATATCACCCGGTCAGGGAGGGCAGAGCACACATTTCACTCACCTTTGCTCTAACATTGTATTCCTCTGACAGAAAAAAAGAGGAAGTTACTTCCTCCTCTTATCAGGTTCGTGGCTCTTTGCATACAAAATGTGGCAGCGGAGAGACTCCCAGCAGTCAAACGAGGGGATTCTATCACATTATCCACACCAACAGTTTTGTAGAAAGCACCTACACTTTTGTTGGAAGCAAATATCTGATGCTGACAGGTAGCATGTCTCTATGCGTAAGGTAGGCAAATGAGGAAGGGAATGGATCTCCTTGACAAAGCTATGTGGAAGAGTATTTTGCAGGTGCTTCTTTTCTCACTCCTGAGTAACAGCTTGCACCTGCCAAAATTTCCTCTTTTAAACAAAGTGAGTGAAGACACATGGTGGAGAAAGAAAAACTTTTTCTGCATTTAAGAAAAAGAGAGAAACTGGGAAAAAACCTAATTCCTCAATCCTCTATCTGCTTTCTTGTAATAAGTCCTATTGAATACAGTGCAGCCTGCTTTGAAGTGGACAAGAATAGGACTGCACAGTACCACTCAGTTGTTATGCACATTTACTTGACAGTAAATGGCAGTGAATTCAGTACAGTGTATTTTTGGGTAAAAGTGAATGAGCACAATACCTTCATTAGATAGGCTTCTGCAAAAATATGGAGGATGTCTGTGTGTATTTTTTTTAAAAAACTGTTTTAAAGAAGAGCCCTTAAAGGGTGAGGTGAAGGTGCCTCCTTTTAAGCAAACGGGATAGCATGACCGGATGCAAAGGATAATAGAGACTTTAAAAGTGGCACACAAAGGAACCTTTTACAAATTCATTTCATCAAGCAGGAATGAGAAAAGGTGGACCTGTTCAAAATTCTATCCACCTAAGTCAGGCAAAATTCTTTGATGTACATTAATGTACACCAGGATTTATTGCCTATACATATGTGAATAAGTTCAGTTTGAAAAGCAGAGAACATTACACTGACCTCAAATGATGTTATTCTATATGCTTACACAGTAAAATACTAAAAAACAAAACAAAAAACCTGGCAGGGTCAAGAAGTAGGCCTTGTTCCCTTAAACAGAGACTGTGAGGCAGACCCAAGACTCCAGGCTGCTGAAAAACCTGTTGGATACATATGCCAGAGAGACTTCTATCTTGAGCAGCCCAATTCTATTTACTCAACAGTTCGTAGCACTAATTTCAGCGGGACTTACTCTCTAGCAGGCACATCCACCAAATTCAACTTCATTCCCAGACCACAGATCACTTAAAATGATTCAATGTATGCAAATGAGGGGTTATCACGGGGACTGGTCAACAGGGTAGGATGGCAGCTTTATTGCCAAGTCACTTTCCCATGAATTTTACTTCTTGGTGTCGACAGCACAATGCAGAGCCTGTGCATTGTGGTAGGAAACTGTCTTGCTTTAGGCAGTGGGTTCTGAATGTGCCACAGAACTCTTGTTACATTTGCTTCATCAGAATTATTTTCAGTATATGTTTGCCTTTCAGAAGTATTTCTGTGGGCTGGAAGGGTAAATTGTATCTCTGGTGGGAGCAGTATGGTAGCATTCTGAAGAAGGGAGGGAAGAATGTTAGAAAAAGGACACTCTCCCTGTCTTAGCACCACTGCAGAATTTTAACTACGTTTCTTGCCCTGAGAAAGGCTCTGCTGTGCATTTACAAAGCTATTAAGTATTGGAAAAGAACAGCACACAACATGCTGTTGGAAGGTTTCTAAGAGGTCCTGCATTAGTACGGATCAGTGGGGAAGGCTTACCCAAGTCAGAAGGCTACAAGAGGATACAGTAGGTCCTGTAGGAACCCCTGAGGTTTCTTCCCAGTATATGCAAAGGAGGGAAGCTAATAGTTAGGCAGGAGGTTCCACAGAATGTTTCTCCCCAGACCAAACTGAAGAAAAGTGAGGCGTATTCGTGTGAAATTGTCCTATATGCCTCTTCTTCGAGGTGGTCTGTCTTCCACACCTGTCCCTGACTATACACCAGAACCTTTCAAAATCCAGTGGCTTTACACATGAATGGCTTGTGCAGGAAGAGTTTTCTTGTACTCCCTCAAAGTAAACAAGGTGTGTCAACTTTTCATCAGAAGTTGAAAAGAACTGAAATTTAATTGTTTATATCTGTGCCTGTTTCAATGAGAAAGATCTGTGAGATAAAACCTGTTATTTCAGCGTATGTCATTGTATTAAAGGTTTCCAAGTTACACATCTGCATTTACTCTGATATGCACCGCGGCACTCTTGACCACATGTTGATATCTCTGTTGTGTGCACTGCATGAATCCTTCCTGGGTCCCCAGAAGCAAAGAGAGGAAGGAGAGTACAAGACCTTCTTTTGCAGCCCCCTCTATGACTTGATTTGTGGAGGGTGATTAACGCTTGCTTGTGTAGAAAACTGACCAACAGAAGAGGCATGGAAATGGCCTGAAGCTACATTGAATTAAAGGTGTATTCTTGTATGGCAGGAGTCTGCCCTACATTGTCATTGCAGCCCCTTCCAACTCTAAGTAAGATTCTATGATTCTATGGGAGGCAGTAAAATCAGAAAGATAGCAAGGTGGAGCATAGGAAGAAAGAGGCCTTTTATTTCAGTTGAAAACACAGTTCTTTCCTCCCAGAGGCAGAAGCTGATCTTGCCTTTTATCAGTGAGAGGTTGCAATCAACAGATGTATATTTTAAAAAAATAATAAGTGAAGAGTCACTTACCTCACAAGAACCAGTAAATAAATGTCCAGAAGGAATTAAAGAGGTTCTAGGATGCAAATTTCTTTTCACAAAGCTGACTGTGTGATTATCTATCCATGTTGCCCAAAACCGTATGAATGGGAGCTTCAGAATGTATCACCCATGTGGCCATATATTCTGTGACTGATGTTATCCCAGCTGTTCCTCAAACACTTTTAGTAGTGGTGCTGGAAGGCTAAAAAGATACCAACAAGGTGGCAGTGGTTATGCAGACTAGTAGGAAACTGTAGTTACAGACAAACTTTGCATAATGCTTACTTTCCATGATAAAGGGAATCAGTTCCTTACTGCTGAGTATGTGGGGTGTGTGTGTCATGCACATGGAGTTCTTTCTTCCTCCCACCCCAGCTTTCTGTTTTGGCAAACTATTCAGGGCACACGGCCATTCTTCATGGCAACAATTGCATTGTTTTAATCTTTCATTAAAGCTCCCAAAGGCTTGCAAGCATGAATGCCAAGTAACCGCAATTACAGTTAGAATCCCAACATTGTTCCAAGGCATATGTTACAGCTAATTTAGCTGTTTATGTCTTTCCAGCTTCTTTAACAAGTTTTCCAGTTTGTGATCACACTGAATCTAGATAGCTAAACAGGACATCCTGGATTCAGACAAAGGCAGTGAAATGAGTGGTTACGGAAAGAAATAGTACAGGAAACTGACCACCCATATTCTTCAATTCAAGATTGTTTTCACAGACTCTTAATCCGTACAGGTACCAGGTGGTCACAGCAGGCCAAAGATTTCCCCACACATTTTAGGACAGGACTCTCTAGCCTAAGTAGCTCCTTCCAGACAGGTGGCTCCTTGTGCTACCAATCAAAAGTCAAGGAAAAGCCTTTCCTCCCTTCTTTCAGTAATGAATTTTTAATACATGTGTGATGAGAAAAAAGGGTGGAGGAAACCTTGGGAGGATTACAAAAACAGGAGAGAACATCCTGCAGTCCCCTGAACTTCCCATAAACAGAGGTGAGACATAGTAAGAGCCCTCTCCAGAAGGACTCAGAGTGTCCAGTGTGAGACCAGAAAAGACAGACAGAGAACAGGTGTTGGAAGCTGGCAGAGCATGAAGTTTCACTTATTTATTTATGCTAAGGGTCTGAACGAGTGAAGACTATTCCTTTCCCCTTTGCAGCTGTACACGGTGGCAACTGAACAGCATTCAGGTACACCTCCAGGGACAATCAGTGGTCACAGCTGCACCCAGGTATTGTCTGGCTGGCACTGCATGGCCAGAGAAAAAGTGCTGCACAAGGAGGTACTGAATATTCCTTTGTGTAATGTCCAAATAAGAACAGAGGTCGTTGAGGAGATTCCATCCAGCTTGTTCCAGACTGATCTTGTGTGCCTGCTTGTTCCAAAGAAAGTCACACTAAATTTAGTAGAATTAATTTCTGAGTAGCTGTTCGCCTAGCACTACAACTTTAGCAGCATGAACAGGTTTACTGAGAGAGTCCTGGGACAGTTGCAACAATGCCACTGGCACTGCTAGAATGAATCTGTTTTGGTGGGGTGAGGGACACAAACAACACTGCATTCATGACCAGGATTTAACTAGTTGAAAGGAAAAGCATGTACTATGCATGAGTTGCTTGTGGGCAGCATCACAAAATAATACTGGGAATAAGATACCAGGATAAAGGCAGGTACCTAAAGCACAGCTACCAATCCTTTCTATACTATGGCCTTTATATGGTTTGTTCTTGCCCAGTATTCTCCTAAAATATATGTAAAAGTCTCTTTCATTCCACTTGGCTATGAAGAGGATGGGCCCTTGTGTATTAACCACGAGAAAAAAGGATGGAAGACGTCATAAAGAAAGAGGCAAGAACACAGAATGATACAAAGTTGGACTCATCTGGTGCTGAGAGGCCATTACCCCTCCCTGCTTTACCTTGACCCAAAATAGAAAAAGGAGGGACCTGATGGTATTTGCTCATGTTCATAGGTTCTAAGCTAGAGTTCTTTAAGGGCTAGGTTACTGGTCCTTTAAGAGCAAGTGGGAACACACCATACCTCAAGGAAAGTTTTACTGCCTCTTAGGGTTCAAGCCTTCCCCTGGTTTTTTTTTTTAATCAATGGGATTACTTTGGCATAAACAATTGAGGAAAGGAATGATCTTTTTTTTTAAAAAAAAATAATGACACAACTGCTTGAAGAAAAGGTCAGCTATAAGGGTGACAAACATGGTACTACCTACCAAAGGTAACCCTAAATAGACATTACTTTTCAGAACAAGAAAACACTAGATTTATCTAAAGTGCCTGAGAGATAAGGAAAGCTCACAAGACTGGAATCTGAGAATCATGACTGGAGATTAATGAGGTTTATGAAAGGTTCTGTTACAGGAATCTGTGCTGGGAGATTGTGGATGGACACACACACAGAGAGAGAGAGAGAGAGAGAGAGAGAGAGAGAGAGAGAGACCCACTTTCATGGGGGTTTGGGGGCACAGAACCCTTGTGAAATGGAAAAAGCTCTAATAATTCCCCCTCCTCGCAATTCCCCTCCCATTCCATTGCCTTTTGTGCACCAGGGCCAGAGGCAAGGAAATGGGAGGGGAGAGCTCCAAAGGGGAGAAGGAAGGGATGTGCTTATGCCATCCATCCCTCATTCCATTGCCTTTTGTTCAGGCACTTAGAATCACAGAGTTGGAAGAGACCAGAGGGGCCATCCAGTCCAGCCCCTTGCCTTCCTTCTCTGCATCTGGCAAAACGCAAAAGAATGGGAGGACGAGAATGGGGAGAGGCATGCATGCGCGTCGTGAATAATCAAATTCATGAAGGTCAAACCTGCAAATGTGGCAGGAAATGTGTGTGTGTGTGTGTGTGTGTGTGTGAGAGAGAGAGAGAGAGAGAGAGAGAGAGAAGGAGAGAGAGGGAGCGAGAGAGATGTCAATTGTGCCAGAAAATATATATTATTGATCTCTGAGACTAAAACATAAGAAGAGCTGTGCTGGATCAGACCAAAAGCCTCTCAGGTCAAAGACTGGCCTTTCAGGTCAACATTCGGTTCTCACAGTGGTCAGTCAGATGCCAATGGGAAGCTCACTACCAGAACCAAGACATGAGTGCAATAGCACCTTTCAGCTCATGTTTTTCTGCGTATGGCGTTCAGAGGCATACTGAATGTCTGAGGTGGTGGGATTGTGCTTATTAGTGAAATTAAGGTAAAATATGGTTATGCATGCAACCTATAGTAAATGTATTAAGGTAAGTGATCTGTTGGGACGCATTGAAAGTATGGAATGTCGGGGGTCACTAGTGATTGGATGAATGTTTGGATGGGATGATAAAAAGGCAGGTGTGTAGGAAGGTCAGTTTCTGGCAACTTTTCTCAGCCAGAACTTCGGAAAGTTTGGCCTATGGCTGGCCTAGAGAGACAGGTTCCTCTTTTTGCAGGGTCCTGGGTGAATGAGAGTTGGGCTAAGAAGTGGGGGAGTGAGGAGCTGGTGCCTTTTCAGATAATAGCTGTGATGAGACACGCTGGCTCTGACTTCCTCAGAGAGGCATATGAGCGGATTCAGCAAAATAGGGTCTTGGCAGAATGGTTTCAGACAAAGGTGATTTTGTATATTGGGAAATGGTGGGGTGTGGTATTTTTTCAGCCACAGTTGGGGAAAAAAATGCAAAGGATCATATATCTGGATTTAAAAGTATTGCCCAAGGAACACTGAATGTTTCACAGACTGGCGGATCCCTTTCAGTCTGTGAGACATTCAGTGGAGATTTTACCAAAAAATATATTATTCAAAAGGCAACCAACTATGCCTGAAGGAAGCAGAACGAGTACATCCTAGACTTTTGTGTCAGAGACAAGCCTCTGTTACTGGAAGTTTACCCAAGGAGACTACGGAACCCTTTACAAAGGACTGCCCATTGGCCAAGGACACTTGGGGGAAGGTGGCTGCCGCCTTTGCTTGGCCGGCCATGGCACGCCAGCCTTGGGAAGTGGTGGCATCTGGACTGGAGCCAGAAACCAGTCCGAGGACCATGCTGACACCTGGGGGAAAACGAAATTGAGGACATAATGGGAGGACTGTTTAGTCGTTCTGGGATTTTCCTCGGTCAGCCATCAGATTGGTTAACTTGTATTTTTTGCTGGCTTTGGTTTTCCAGAGAAAGAGTTAGTTACAGAAACACAAGTGGATGTCAACGTTGCTGTTCGTGTTGCAGTGAACAAAATAAAGACTCTAAGTGAAGAAGAATGCGGCAGGATGTCTTCTAATAGATGGAAGAAGTTTTGGCCACGGCTGGCAAAACCTACACCTGGCATAACTTGAGATGTAGGTTATGTATTTGTATGTTATAAATTTTACCTTTTCATTTTTAATGTTTACATTAAGTTATATTATTATTTAGGATGTGTCAATAAATATAACAACTAGTCAGAAAATTTGATAGAGAAGGATACAGGTGTTTGAATAACAGTAATAATACTTGCCATTGGAATAATTGTAAAAGAAATTGTAATACTTGTACGTTGATAGATTTAGGAACTTCTAATACTTGTCTGTTAAAATGTAATAACCAAATGTTCTTGTATTTTATTATGTAGCAAACCTGTTTGTAGGATATATTCATGTTAATAAAATTAAACCAAAAAAAATTATACTTAACCCCTAAACCCTATTCATAGAACTGTAGAGTTAGAATAGACCACAAAGGCCATCAAGTCCAACCCCCTGCCATGCAGGAATATACAATCAAAACATTCTTGCAGACGGCAATCCAACCTCTGTTTAAAAACCTCCAAACAAGGACACTTCACCGTACTCCGAGACAGAGTATTCCGCTATTGAACTACTCTTACTGTCAGATGTTCTTCCTAATGTTCAGATGGAATCTCTTTTCCTGAAGTTTGAAGTCATCGCTTTATTCTCTGAGGCAGCAGAAAACAGACTTGCTCCATCCTCCACATGACATACCTTCAAATATTTAAACATAGCTATCATGTCACCTCTCACCCTTCTCTTCTCCAAGCTAAAAATACCCAGCTCCCTAAACTGCTCCTCATAGGGCATGGTTTCCAGGCCTTCTACCATTTTGGTTGCCCTCCTCTGGACATTTTCCACCTTGTCAATATCCTTCCGGCACTGTGTAAATATATATTGATGCACTTTAGGGTTTTAAATCTTAATTCTTGGGGGTCCACAGCAACAAAAGATATTTAAAGGGTGTCCCTGGTAAAGAAAAGGTTATGGTTAAGAACTACTGATACAGACTATAGTCCTCTTTATTGGATGCATTAGCTATTATCCAGTATCTAGCAATAACCATCCTAGTTGCTAGTCTTTATGAAGTCTTTATGAAGAAAATGTTCATAATCCCTCAAACAAAATATGTAACAGACTTATAGCTTGACTTGGTGTGATATCTTGACCTGTGATGGAGGAGATTTCTATACAAAGTAAAGACCAAAAATGAAAAGTCACAGAGCGCATCCACCATACGTGGATCCTCATCATTTTTGACATCTTCAACAATTTGGGCTTAAAGAGTCTTAGAAATGCAGCTTATTCTTAGAGGAATATAATTTGTTGCTGTCGCTACTGTGTACCTTCAAATCATTTCCGACTTATGGCAGCCCTAAGGCTAAACTATCATGGGGTTTTCTTGACAAGATTTGTTCACAGAGGGTTTGCCTTTGCCTTTCTCGGAGGCTGAGAGTGTGTGACTTGCCCAGGGTCGCCCAGTGTGCTTCCTTGCCCAAACGGGGAATTGAACCCTGGTCTCCAGAATCATAGTCCAACACTCAAGCCACTACATCACACTGGCTCTCATGAGGGGTGAAAACCACCTATAAATCAATTTAAACACATGTTCCTTGACAGAAGCAGAAACTGAAATAGGTCAGTATCTGTAAGATAGTTAAAGGTCAGTATCCTCAGAGGCTGAAGCCTGTTTTTCCACAGGTTTTGAATATCTCTGATGTCAGGTCTCCATTTATCTTTGCACAGAGGTTGATTTGTCTATCCTAATAAAATTCAGAAGAGCGTTGCGCGGAAATAACAACATATGTTGTACTAGAAGATGAACAAGTGTTACGAATTGTAAACGACTTGAAGACACACAATGACAATTAACTGTAGGTTTGATTGTTGCATTTTGTATTGTTAACATTTTATTATTTTTAATTTATCCCTACCTCCAAAATATTTTATTTCTTTATTTTTATGTAGTGTTTTAAAATTCCCCTCTGGGGCTGGGTCTCTTCCCTTTAAACCCTGCTCTTTTCTCGAATGTTCTCTGGCCCTTCTCCTCGTGCTCATTTCAGGTTTCTCCTGCAGAGAAAGGGATGTCGCACTGTGCCTCTCTTTGCCTGATTCCTCCCTGTCTCAGATCCTTATCACAATAAATTGTTATAATGCTATATTCCACTTTAAATGCCATGGTAACATTCTGAAGAATTCTGGGGTTGTAGTTTAGTGAGGCCCAAAAACTCTCTGGCTAAGAATTCTAAATGTTCCTCCCTAAACTACAAATCCCAGGGTTGCGTAGGATGTTTCCATGGCAGTTAAAGCGGAATATCGCACAATAGCAATATAGTGTGATAGGGCCCTCATTCTCTTCACTGGGAAGACAAGTGAGACAGGGAGGAATCCCAGTGTCATCTCTTGGGCTGCAAATTTTTGCTTATTTCATTCTCATATGTAAGAAAAAAATAATTTCAAACATTTTTTCCTTGCTGGGAAATATTATCAAAGTTACTGTGTGTGTTTAACACTTATTTCTTTGGGACTGCAGTCTGGGCAACAAAAAAAGTTCCACAATGTGCATTACAGCAGTTGACTATTTTATTGCTGGGGTGTTTCAGTGCGTTGAGACACCTTTTCTTATTGAGGGCAAGAACATTTTAGAGTACAGTGTTCTTTAACATCCCTTGTCATTTCCAGCCACTGATAACCCAGATTCTAAACACTAGCAATCCAGATTAGGCCCAGATGTCAGTTTCTACTTCATCAAGAACTGATAGGAGAAGTACTATAATCATAATGGAGAAAATTTAAAGCATTTATTTAATACTAGCACCATCTAGTGGATTATCAAATTATCAGTGGTAATTTTTCAAATCAGTTCTCATATATTGAACTAGGTTAGGATTGGACATTCACAATAGAATGTTATGATTATATATAAACAAATACATTATCTTCCCACAGATGCAGCTATTAATATCAGGTATTAAACAACCACTGTAATAATCATGTCAGCATGTAAATCATTTCTATTTTGAGAATACGGGAATGGAAATACTATGTATCTCACATCTAACTTGTCTTCATAACACCAGGAGAATATCATGAATATCACTCAGAAACATACATTTTTAAAGAATGTTTAAACTAGTTTAGCTGATATCTATTCAAGAGATAAGTTTTACATTTATTGCAAGGGGAACATGAGGAACTTTCTTAAAGTTTGTATTTCAGGACCACTGAAACTAAACCCCTTTAGGTGAAAAGTAGCTAATATATTCATCTTTGGTAACTGCCACAGAAACTGAATTGGAGCATTGTATATGTGTGCATTTTTCATGGGATACATATTATATTTTGAAGATATAAACTATGTATTCTATATCAAATTTACATGAACATGATGTCTGTTGCTATTGTTGTGCTGTTGTTGTTGTTGTGCGCCCTCAAGTCATTTCCAACTCATGGCAACTCTAAGGCTAACCTATCATGGAGTTTTCTGGGGCTGAGAGTGTGTGACGTGCCCAAAAAACCCCAGTGGGTTTCCGTGACCGAGTGAGGTCTCCAACCTGGTCTCCAGGGTCACAATCCAACACTCAGATCACTACACCATGCTGGTTCTTGTTTGTCTATAGTTGATGGCTAAGCTGCACTGAATCAGTGACACATGAATATTTCTCTCCCTTGATTTTTAGGACTGAATTTTTGGTATGTAAGGAAGTGCAAGAAATTTATTCTCATCCCTTGAAGAGACTACCAATTGTCTGAGATAACCACAGGTGCTGACAAAATCTATGAAATTAAAAATAATGTGAGGATCACTTTGTTTAAAATATTGAGAACTGGCAAACAATACTCATCTTTTAATCTCCTCTTTAAAATCATGAGTGCCGATGAAGCCTCTGGGAAATCTCAAGTGCGTTTACTCAGGAATACGTTAAATGTCATTCAATGAGAGTTACTCCCTACTAAGCATGTTTATGATTGCACTGCAGGGCAGAACTCAGTGAAAGTTTTTTTTAAAAAATTAACTGTATAATACTATAACTCCTGTGCAGGTTTACTTAAGTCCCACTGACTTCAGTTGGGTTTGATCCCAAATATCTGTACTTCATACTTTCCCAACTGTCCTAGTTTGGCAGGGACAGTCCGAATTAATCCTCTGTCATTCTTTTTTTTCTTTTTAGTTGCCTATAAAATAACTCAGTTCTCTGTATTTCTGTTACTTCCCCCTTTGTCTTCAGTTTACTTCAGTTGCTACAGATTTGGATGAGGGTGCTTTAAAAGTACAACATAGTCTTCTTCTTGCACTCAGTATTGATTTTCAATCCTCCTTGGAGTGGAAGAGACCAAAGTGGTGGTCTGCCATGAGTAAGGTGTCATTTTCAAAGTGCCAGAAGCACAGATTGGAGGATTATTTTGAAGCCTGATTCACTTAAAGACTTGGTTTTCAAGAGGCAGCTCAGTTTGAAGATCTAGGGCCTTAGCTTCGTTGGAAATCCGCTCTGCAAAGGTGCCAGGGTCATCCAAAGAGGAAAGAGGATTTTGGTCTCTCACCAGTAGGTTGAGGGAGGAGGCAGAGCGATCCTCCAAAGACAAACAATCCGATTCCTCCTCCAATGATGATTCAGTGGAGGAATAATTGTTGATCTCTCTAGGAGGCTGAGTAGACCAAGGCACTGAGTAGAAACAAACTCACACTGGTGTTGTGCTGGGGAAGGCTGCAGTGGAGTTGGGACAATAGAGATTGGCTGAATCAGAGGCCTTGTGACAGGTTCCACAGCTGGGAGTGGGTACTATGTTGGAGTTCTTGGTGGAAGCAGATGTCTAGAAGTTGTGGCTGCTGGATATTGCAACTCAGCAGTATGGGAATGATGGACTCTATAGTGGTTCTTGTAAATCAAATAATCATAGAATGAGTCCCAACTATAATGGTAGGGGTGACACAAATACGTTGGGCATTTGTCCCAATAATAATGTGGAGAATGTGAACAGTTCTCACAATAGTGACAATGCCTCATTTTCCTATAAAGAAGGAGAATGTCAGTATCGAGATCGGGAACCCGACTGAGACGTACTCAGATATTGAGATGGGGCAGGAGGTCAAGGTTCCTATTGAATTCAACACATTCCAGAACCTTTTGGTGTCAAACCCAGGGCCTTGTAGTAACTAAGAGCCAGGCTTCAAGAGAGGAAGATTTGTCAAGAATCTCTCTTTTCAGGTAGAAACCAATGACTTTTTTTTCAGACTGTGCATCCGGATCTCTAGTGCTTCTCTTCAAGATGCGGCTTGGGAGACGAAGAGGCACCTTGGAGGTAAAATGAGATGAAGATGGGTGGGGCTCTAGAGCGAAAGGACTTAGTGTAACCAAAACTTGGGGCGATGGTTCAGAGGCTGGTTCTTATCCTTCTCTTTTGCCTCTGCCAAAGTCAAAGAGGATGGACATTTTTCTTGTATTAGTACTTTCTGGGTGTAAGTGGAACATCTCCTGATTTTTGAGCCCTGGAAGAGGGCTTAGGAGCCTCCTTTGGTGTCAGAACTGACAGCACTGATTTATCCTCCAAGGAGGCTTAAAGATGGGCCAAAGAGTCTGGCTGAATGCTCCAGCTGTTGTTCCATGGCCAAAGGTAGACAGAAGCAGATAGCCACTGAAGTCATATGGCCAATTCTGGGCTGCAAGGGTTGCAGTCTGGAGGACCTCTTCCCATGGAAGAGCCTTAGGACAGGACGCTTTGTTATGCCTTGCTTACTGCATAAAGGTCAGGCAAAATGGGTGTGAGTCAGATGTGTGGTCCTTGCCTAGGCAAAGAAGGCAGTATGTGTGACCATTTGAAAATGGGATCTTTGCCCCACTGTGTAGACCAGGGCTTTCCAAATGGTGCCGCAACATGTTAGTGTGTCACCTGAAGTATGTAGATGTGTTGCCTTGAATCCTGGAATTGTATGTTATTATTTATAAATAATATATTTTCAAAAATATATGAAAGGTTTTCATGAGATATGCTGTGTCCCCATACAGTTTGTTATTACAATTTACGTACGTGTCTGTATCTCTTATAAGGGGTTAGTTTAACCTCTGGTTTGCTAGTAAATCTGAATTATTATGTCACGAAATGATGCACCGACATGAAAAGTTTGGAAAGCTCTGGCGTAGACTGTTCTTGGAAAAAGGATTTGAGACCATAAGCCCCCAAAAAGTGAAAAGACAAAGTGATAGATCAAGAAATGCCAAAATGCTGAGACTTCCTAACAATCTTATCCTATCAAAAAGGAACCGAGTTTTGGTGGAAGCACACAGGTGCATGCAGGTGAGGGAGCAGAGCTACCACCAATACATGGCTCTAGAAGCTTCCAAAGATCTCCAAGCAGGCACAGAATGACCCATTTGTGTGAATCACAGAGACCATGAAAAACAACAACAGAGTCTTGAACTACGTTAAAGACTGATACTCCTGTACGATACTATATTATACTGTATGATGTGACATAATACATTTGTGAGTCTTTCAAGTATAGTAAACCTTATTTTATGTTGCCTTTTCATATAGTGTGTCCACTATGACAATATGCATACAGTTGACTTTTCAGTCAAATTTCTCCTGGAGGGAGTGGCAGAATACAGTGATCTTATTTTAGGTTCCTTAACCAAGCTTTGCTCTGACATATGAATAGACTGAATCACTTTCAGATGGGTCACATGTGCTGTGCTGACAACATAACACTGGGTCCTTAGAGGTATCAGGAAAGTATCAGTCAACTATATTTCATAAAGTGCCATAGTGCATACACAATATACTCTGAAGGCTATTTTTATATTACATTGATTAGATTACTGTAAAGTGATGAAATAAATCATTGTAGATAATAAAAGATGTAACTAAGCTGAGCTACATTTTGCTAACGTTACCTTTGCTACTGGTATAGCAAACCCTAATCTTGCCAGAGGAACAATACCAGGCAAAAACATGCCCCAAGCATGTGCATGTACAAATTCTAACAATGTCACATTGTAAGAAATTTAAGTGGCAAACCACTGGATTGTCTTTATTTTTTTTTCATGCACAGTATTATATATTCACTCTAGGAAGGACACAGATAATCTTCATTTAAAATGCTGTAGTTTTCTTTGTGCATAAGTAGTTGCAATTATCTTTACTCCTGTTATTTACAGACTTGGAATAAAAATGGAATAAAAATTACAGGAAGGGAAGGAGGGAGGGAGGGCTGGTTTGTTCTTTGACAGTTGAAAAACTCCAACCCTAGTCTGGTCTTTAACAAGATGCACACTTTCCAGCAAAAAAGGAAGCAGTGCTGAAAGGTCGTGCTTTGATTGGCTAGCAAGTCAGACTAGCTAGGTAATGACTATGACCTATAGTAGCAGTTGAATCTGCCTTGCAGAATAGAATAAGGCAAGGTCCACATTGCTGCCGCTGAGGCACTTCTCAGTAAACAAAGCCTCTGATAGAAAAAACACTTTACAAATTTTTTTTTCCTATCTCACCAGTCCCCTTGTTCCTCTGTCTAGCTGAAAGTTTTTTGTTTTAAAGCAGTAGTGGGAGCTTGAGCTGGAAGATTAGGGGTCTTCTCTAGCCCATCCTACTGTAGCTGTGTGTGCCTTCCTACAGAAGGCAAGGTAAATCACAACTGCTTCCAGACTACCTGAGTGTATGTGAAGAGCAAAATGAAGAGCAAAGGGAGAGTAAATAAGCCCATTTCACTACCTACATCAAGCATGTAAAAAACCCCCAAAAACAGCAAAATGAAATTATAAAGAAAGCGCAAGCTCATGAAAGAAACAGTCATCCCTGGATAGATTTTGGAAGAAATCTTCAAGCAGTCCCTAGAAGATTCAAAAGATTTTTTCTTACTTATGCAAGGGTTATCTGACCTGTTTGTTTCATTTTACACCTCATATTGTTAGTTCTTAATAAAAATGTTGCTGAAACATGTTGAACTCATTTACTTTTTTGTGCTGCTGCTGTTGTTGCATGCCTTCAAGTCATTTCTAACTTCTGGCAACCCTAAAGTGAACCTGTAATCAAAGGGTTTTCTTGGAACAATTTGTTTGGAGGAAATTTGCCTTTGCTCTCATCTGAGGCTGAGAGTATGACCTGCCCAGAGTCATCCAGTGAGTTTCCATAGCTGAGCAGACATTTGTGCCCTGTTCTCCAATTTTTGCTGTGCTCAAATCACTACACCACATTGGCTCTATTCTATGTATGAATAGTTTTTTAGTGAGCATGAAAAATAATTTACTCTCTCAGACACAAGTATGTCCCAGAAAAAGGAAAGGGTAATATTTCATTTCAATTCATTCCTTAACTTCTGTAGAGATTCTAGGCCATTTTATTTTGCAATAACTGAATTTATTTCAAAAGACTAGCCTCAGATTTCAGCTTTTCAGTAGAGCTCAGATGGAATTATGTTTGTAACCTTAAATGTTAGAACTACAACTTTTAACACTAGGCTGCCTTTTAAAAGAATTTTTAAAAATGTGCACCTGTAGTGGCTACCATCTTAAACAGATAAACAAGCAGCCAGCCCTGTGAACTTTTTAATTCTTTCCAGGATTGCTCTCCTGCCCCCAGAACTGCTGCATGCTCCATGTTACTTTCCCTGTACAGTGGCAGGGGGAGAGATAACAACTATATGATTTCCCCATATGGACAGAAAAACATCATATGTGATTAAGATGAAAACTGTTACAAAAAGTACTTAAAAGCCTTGCACAACAGTGATAAAAGCACATATGTGAGCATAACTCCAGGTTATGTGAGCATGGGTTACCAACAAGGTTCCAGCATCTATCATCGCATTCTGCAAACAGAAAAATACCCAGTTCTGCAGATCATGTTCTGAACAGGCCTCACTTCACTCTGAGCTGAGCACATCAGCTGAATATGTTACAGATCAGGTGTGGAAGTCAGGTGTCTGTATAAACATTTTACTGAATTTTTACAACAGAAATTAGAGCTTCTTAGTTTTGCATATAATTTCTATTTTTTCCATTTCCACCTATCTTGCATTACAAAAAAAGAAAAAGAAAAAAAAACAATATTCACAGATGACCATGCCCTCTAAGTCCTTATGGTGATGTGGGGCCACAACATAAAATCATACTAGTTGTAGGAAACACTGCTTTCCGTTTTCACGCACAGAAGGAGCAGCTTTTCTAGCAGTTTACCTCTAAAATTACTGTATCAAAACACAAAGGGTGTAGTGAAATACCAAACACCAAATGAATGGAAGGCACTATACAAAGCCAACATTTTATTTTAACTTCATTATAATATTTACATTAAACTTCAATTTAAAAAATAAATAACAGTTTCAGGTAACCAAACCTAAGTCCGTTTTTCTCCTATTTTGGCCTGGATAGCTCCATGACTGCCAAAGAATTATCTGGCACAATAGTAAACAACGCCTGCTAGTTCCGAAAGACTTAAACAGATACTTATGGTGGGCACCATACTGTTTCTTACTGAAATTATGTATGGAATAGCTAATTTTATTCCACTCACATCTGACTTCTGCATAGACCATCTTCCAGTGAATATTAAACCCTGACAAACTGACATATATATTCTTTGATGGTTATGCAGTTAATTATCTGGGTAATTTGTAGACTTATAATTAAACAGTGATGGAGAAGAGAGGAGATTAAAGTAGATCACTAGTTATTATTCTAAAATAAAATAATTATATTGTTCTTATTTCACTATAATAATGTCTGTCGATTATGGAAACAGCAGTATTGTCTAACACCTTTACTAGGATGCACTAAAACTCACAAGATCAGCAATTTGTACAGAGGATCATTTGCATTTGACAGAAACTAACCTAAGCAGTTTGCAATTCCCAGGTTATGGCTGTCATATACTGCCCATGGGGCTTCCAGGAGGGTCTCCCTACCCATACATACCCTTGCCAGCAACAGTTTTCTCTTCACTCCTTGCCCACTGTTTTTTAAAGGGTCTGCCTGTGAAGCCTGGAAGTTAGATCACTCCTTTGTAACATTTGTACTCTTAATGGATCAACAAGGCTGCTTGTAATTTTTTTAAATTAATTATGAATGTTACCAAGAATGCTGGGTAATAAATTATTATTAATATCAAATTTATTAATAGTGAATGCAAAGACGTGACTTCTCAAATTCTTCTCTTATCCAGAAAGACAAGGGTTCTTTCAAGGGGAGTGATCCCTAAATTAAGCACCTGCAATTTGAAATCCCATGCCCTTAAACTATTTATGGGGACAAGCTTAAAGCAAACTAACAAATAGTAAGTTAAAACAAACGGTCAAAACTGACACAAATTTGCAAACATATACAATGCAACACCCCCAAAACCCCAAATGGTAGTCAGATAGCAATTGATTTCTCCACCATAGGGCAGCAAAGATTACTTGGAAACCATGCCATGTATTTGTAACAAAGCAGCTTAATGTCGATAGATATTTAGAAACAAAAATATGCACCAAAACCACCCAAATCAACATGTTTAGAAACAATGACCACCAATAAGAATAAATTTCACTGCACCAGCTTTTTTCAGGTGTACTGTACACACAGTATACAGTAGGCCCTCAGTACCTGCCAGAATTCGATTCCAGGACTCCCAATGGATACCAAAATTCACAGATGCTCAAGTCCCATTATAAACAATGATGTAGTAAAATGGTGTCACTTATATAAAATGGCAAAATTGAAGTTTGCTTTTGGATTTTTTGGGTGGGGGGTATTTTCAAGCCATTGTTGGTTGAATTCGTGGATACAGAATCTGCAGATACGGCAGGCTGACTGTATATTCAACACTTGATAAAGACTTAAGAGTTGAAATATTTTCTTACTGAAGCTTCTGTATCTGTCTACAATAAGCTACTTTGTACATGCATGGTTTCTAAGTAATGTCCATTTTTTTTTGTTTTTAATGGCCATTTGGACTAAGCAATTTGGTCGGTATAATGGAGGGTTAACAAAAGTGTAAATATACAGTATCTATAGGACCTGCTGTTATACCATTTAATGATATTCACTACTTCAGAATAGGCATGTCCATACATGTTTCCCTTCTTACACCTTCACATGTAATCTGCTAAAAGTGAAAAAGTGTTTCCCATATTTCTGCTAGTGCTCCTGATAATAATTAGCCAAACACCGTGGAGTCAATATCCCTTAAAGGCTATCAGACAAACTTAAGCAGCAAACAGCTACTGGGTCCATTTCCTAGAGGCAATTCAATCTGTCATCATTACACTATCATACGTAACAAATACCTCCTCAGGGAATCAAAATGAACAGTTTCATTCATGTTTAGAGCATACATTTAAATTCTTCATAATGGCAGAATGGACCAGTTTCTTTGTTATCAGAGAATTCCATCATCAGAGAAAATGGTTATACGAACACACCTATCAGCCTGTACCAAACTGTATACATAAAATACAGTTTAGCCCTTCTGTTAAATAGAGAGCACACCTCTAACCTTTTTTAGGTAACAACAGAGCTATCCTTCCTTACAACTACCATCTTGTCTTTTCAACATCTCCTTCCCATCTACCCAAAAATCTGATAGAACCTTAAGACTTTCCTCAAATCTGCTAGGAAAATATCAGCTCCTGCATCAGACAGTTCAGTGACATCAGGCAAGAACAAGCCTGTTTTATCAGAGGTAATCAAGTTATGTGACAGGAAGTGAACACCAATTTCATTACAATAGTCTACCATTTTTCTGTTAATTTGTTTCTGGGCTTTTTCTATAAGTTCAAATTTTTGGTCTTTCTTGGAATAGCATCTCGGCAACAGCGAAGACCAAACTATAACAGCATGTGGGAATGCTCTTCTAAGAATGCCCAGGTCATTTTTCATTGACATAATAAGTGAAGTGTTATCCGTGGGCAACAGATCATCTTCCCCAAGATGAATTATTATAATAGATGGAGGAGATCGGAGTTGGTAAATTTCATGCAGATGAAGCATGAGCTGCTCCCACTTCATTGCCTGTATCCCATGCCAATACACATATGCCCTTGAATCTGGGATGCCCAGCTGCAATCCATGCGAATTACTTTTGGCTCTTTTCTTTGATGCCAGAATCACAGAATTGCCACATATCCAGACTTCCTTTGGAGCAGGCTGCAGGCTTCCAACACCTGAAAAGTAAAATACAACATTAATTCAACTCCTTCTTTTTGAAATTTAGACAAATTTATCATGTTTATATAAGCTTACCACTCCTATGCAGAAGTATTACACTCATTATTTGCCATGGAACAAAGTATATACATGGACTGACCATTTCCTAGCCACCCGCCGCCCCCCATATTGCAATATATTGAATCAATTGACATTAGTCCTCTATTAAGTCAGCACCATGCTTCTTACACATTCTTTTTGGAATTCCAAGCTGCTCTGAAGGAAACTAAGCAATGAAGACTGAATACAGCATTATTAACTGGCATTTGTATAACTAATTCTATAAAACAAAATATTAAACGTTTTCTTCAGTAAAATGAATCGTCAGAAATAAAGGATTTCATATTGTTGGATTCCTTCAAAGCTGTTACTTCTTGTTGCGTGCCTTCAAGTTGTTTCTGACATGGCAAGCCTAAGGTGAACTTATCATGAGGTCTTCTGGGGCTCTGAGTGTATGTGACACACCCAAAGTCACCCAGTGGGTTTCCATGCTCAAGCACGGAACTGAAACCTGGCCTCCAGGACTGTAGTCCAGTGCTCAAAACACTACACCACATTGGCCTTTTGGGGAAAGCTTATCCAAAAAAACTTCAAACTTAAATAAAAGTGAGACCAGGCTAGAAAATTATTGCTTCAGGATATTACTATCCTTTTAAAGAAACATAAAGCAATGGGAGGTTCAAAAATATTAAGCACCATAATGAGAAAAAGGTCTTAATTGGAAGCATTAAATTCAAGCCAGATACACAGAGCACTGATCTACACTAAATGCTCCTATTATGAGCATGGTATCAGAAATGCTAAACTACTAGTTAATGCTCTAAAGAAGAAAAAGATAAAAGTGGAATATCCAAATTAAGACAAGAAGATGAAAAATTTGATCACCACAACTACTAATATTAATAATGAATATTATAAATTTCATACTACCTTATACAAAAATGAATTGGATTCCTCAGTTAAATTTGATGAATTTTTAGAATCTAGCCAATTAACAGAATTGACGAGTAACCTTTCAATCTTTTTAAAATGCCCCTACCACCGCAAAAAAATTGAGGATACTATCAAAAAAATTAAATCGCCAGGATTAGACGGAATCACAGTTGAATTCCATTAAGACCTTTAAAAATGAATTAATCCTCAAGCTACTGAAATCTTACAATAGTGTTTTAGAGGGTAATGAACATCCCGGCAGCTGGAACTTGATTAAAAACAGTGACTATACCTAAACCAGGGAGCAATCCTTATTCTGTTATAGCGTTATAGTCCCATCAGTCTATGGAACCACATTACAAAATACTCACTTCAATATTTGCTTCAGGTCTAAATTCTTTTATTGTTGAATATAGTCACCCTTTATTCCCCCCTAAAATATCACACATGCCAGGTGCTGGCCCCACTAAACATTATTAGTTCTGAGAAAAAGACAAACGCCTCTAGTGTGTTGCTGTCACTGGATGCTCTCAAGGCTTTTGATGTGGTAGAATGGCCTTATCCAATGGCATTACTCAAAAAGCAAAACTTTGGAGCTAAATTATTAATCAACTGTCTTAATTCTCAATCTCATGCACTAGTGTATACAAATAATTTGGCCTCAAAGCTCTTTAAAAAGAGGAACAAAAGAAGGCTGCCCTCTCTCCAACATAGTTTGAATTGCCTATTGAACCATTAACAAACTTGGTTAGATCCAACAAGCAGATAATAAGAGTAACAGCTCAAAGAAACACAAAGTTTTAAATCCATTTGCACATTATGTTCTTCTATTTTTGACAAATCTGACATGTTCCACACCCACACTGCAATCTGTCTTAGCCCAGTTTCAAAAATACTCTGGTTTTACAGTAAACCTCAAATCCAAATTACTGTGTCAGGGTTTCTAAATCTGTTCAACTCTTGCTCCAGCAACAAACAGAAGTGGAAATTAGTTATTCCGGCTTTAAGTATTTAGGAATTATACTAACCAAAGACTGGAACCACCTAATTAGGAGAAATTATTTGCCAGTTTTTCACTAATTTGGACAAAAATGGAATAAACAGGCTTAAAACTATCAATACTAGGCAGGATTGCAGTAATAAAAATGCAAATACTTCCAAAATTACTGTACCTATTCCAAAATATTCCCTTATCTCTGAGCCCAATGAAGTTTTCTGAAATACAAAAACTGTTTGATAAAATACATTTTAAGTGGAAAAAGAAATCATTTCTCAAAAAAAAGTGCAATACAATTTGGCAAATTCAGGTGGACTAGCAATACCTAATTTTAAAATGTATCATGATGTATTCCAACTACAACAATTAATTTACATCATCAAAGATACTTTAACACAGTGGGTAAAGTTAGAGACACATAGTGATAAAAAGCATAATGAAACCTTACTCTGCTCATGCCTAAATACTGCAAAACTGAATAAATTCACTAACCCCTTCTAAAAAGTTCTTTATTCATCTGACAAAAATGGAGAAAAATATCTAGCCCCAGAATCCTCTCCTATTTGTCCATTTCTTTACCATCCCAACTTTATCTTTAAAGATAAAATAAGGTAGTTCTGACACTGGAAAGAACATGGGCTATATACTATTAGAGACTTATTTCACAGATGAAGACCAATAGAGCTGGAGTACATTAAAAACAAATAACAAGATGTGAATTATACATGGTTGCAAGTATTTCAAGTATTTTATTTTTCTAAGTTTATATATAAAAAGAAGGAACTCCTAGATCTCTTACACATTTTGAAGAACTATGAATAACATCAGAGGTGCAACCTAGGGGAGTCATCTCAGCGACCTATAAAAATCTCATACAGCTGTCATGACGTGCGATCAGGGATGAGAGTCTGGTGGCAACATGAACAGAATACTCAAAATTCTGAAATACAATGTGCAAAGCTGTGGAACTTACTACTGTTTAAATCTATTTCAGTATCAATTAGAGAACATTTTGACAAACTATTACACAATCGGTACGGTACTTTCTTAAACGATCCGCTCAGTCTCTTCACAATGTTGGAAAGGTTGTAAGACTAAGGAAACTGATTCATCTGTGGTTACAATGCAAATAAGGTTAAAAACTTTTGGAATGATCTTTTAAATTTTTTGTCAGATATGCTGAACCAGACAGTTCTTTACTATAAGTTTCTTCTTCTCCACTCTGTCTTCAAAGGACCTAATTCATCTATTAAATATGAAGACTTGATTTTAATTCTCTTGACAGTGGCACACTTGGAAATTGCCAAGCATTGGAAATTCACAACAGAGGTCCCTTTTTCTTTATGGATAAAGACAGTATGGTCCATTACTTGTGGAAAAACTAACATATCAGATGAGAGCATCAAAGGGACAAACTAATGGAGACAGATTTGCTTGAATCTGATAACCATTTATTGTCTGTATATGATTTGAAACAACATGCGAACTTTTGAATTAACCTATATTAACCATTTACAACTAGAAAACAGACATATAATCTGTATATTTCAACCTGCCGATATGAGTTAAGGCACAGATCTCACCACCAAGTTGAATGTTTATTATACTGTTTATTTTAGATTTTATTTTTCTATTTCTGTTCTTTTCACCACTGTATTCAATCTGATTTCTCATTTTGCCATTAAGCAAATGTAATTTTATTAACATTTTTTTTAATAAAAAAGCTTACCACTCTATTAATAACATATCTGGGATTAAAATATAAACATATTAATATGCCAGTCAATTTTGATCAACAAAATCTAAAGATCAGAATCACAAAAGAGCATGTCAGCTGTAGTTTCAAGAAGTCAGTTTCCATTATTATGCTTAAGAATTAAAGGTGGTCAGAAGCTGACCAATTCAACAGAGCAAGAAAAAACCACTGAGGGAATCAAAGTAGATAGGGCAGGGTGAATGGTGTAGGGGAGCTCATCAAGACAAACGAAGTACAGGGGAGGAGATACAACAAGGAAGTTTGCGTTTTTCAGTCAACGTGCTGGTGTCCAGAGGAAAGGAAATTCCCCATCCACGCTCTGTGCCACCACTGCCACAATGACAGCAAAGGCTTGGCTACAGAATCAGGTGGTTGTGGATTTTGCTGTGTCTGAGAGGAACAGAATATATGATAGATATATGGTAAAATGGGCTGGATACTCAGAGAATCTTTAATAAAGTTATTTCTGTCTTTTTATAATGGAAGTCTACAGGATAGTTCATTGTTAGAAAGAAGACAGTATCAAAGAGATTTTATAAATTTTGATACAGTAATTAATCTGTGTAGAGTTAGTTTTAACTGAAGACATGCAACGTCCCATTAGGATATGCAACTGTTCTGGAGTGTTACCAAATGGTATTGTATTATCTTTGTTTAACATGGATAGGAATAATTGGGTACTAGTAATCTCTGTATTTTGCTTTAATCCTTTGAGCTACGGTGTTGAAGCCTGCTCTTAAGACTGGCAATTCTATGCTCTGAATATTCTTAGTTAGATCTGTGTTCTTCTATTTATTGCCTAAATTTGGGTAAAGTGAGTACAAGATCAAACTGGGGAATTACAAGTGACATGATTTTTCTTATGCATGCTTTGTCAGCTGTATATAATGAAGAACTGTCAGCACATTGTAACTGCTTCAGTTGTTATGTTTTCTGACAGCCACAAGGTCACTGCTTTAGTGCAAACAAGTTGTTCAAACTATATTATTACAGTCTACCCTCAACTTTCACAGGTTTAACTTCAGCAAATTTGATTATCTGCAAGTTGCCTCATGCCCAGTTCTTCCTGAAGTCCAGAAAGGGACTTATACATATGGAAGTCAATAACTCTACTTCGAAAGGAGAGGGGGGAATCACAAAGGACTGCCCAAAAAGAGACTTGTGCATATGTAAGTCAGTAACCCTACTGTCCAGATGTGGGTGGGGGTCACCAATGACTCTCCAAAAAGGGAGTTATGCACACGGAAGTCAATTCCCAGAAAAGAGGGGGGAGTCAAAACGGACTGTCCAGAAAGGGACCAGCGCATATGCAAGTCAGTAACTCTGCTGTCCAGAAGGGCACCAAGGACTGTCCAAAAAGAGACTTGTACAACTGCTACTTTGAACTGGGAACTACAGGCATTTATGTACACTTATACTCCCAGGGCAACACAGTGATTAGTTTTCAATCTGTCTTATGGTAACATTCTAAAATCATGTTTGATAACAAGAAGTCATTCTACCGTACATCTAACTGAAATAATGTATACCCTTAAATCAAGGTGGTGGATGCTACCGCCTCGCTACTCATGAATGAGTTAATACACAGGAACCATATTTGGGACGCTAGAAAAAAAAATATATATATACTTCCTAAATTCACCCAAGACCTTCTTGAAGTCACTGAAATTCTTTGATCCCACAAAACTCTAGGGAAGCTAGTTCTATAACTTCATCTCTCTAAATGTAAAACTCTGACTATTGATTATATTTTTATTTATACCAATTTATATTATAACAGGTATCTTCTGTGTTTTCTGCCATTCCACAAAAATTAATTATATTCCAGTTTTACTTACCTTGCCAATGGCTGTGGAGTACAAAAACAGAATATTTATTTAGCCAAGAAAAATCTGCATTCTCTCTCAGTGAGTTGCACTTAGAGTACATAGTTGGCAGGGTTGCTAAAGTGATGGGGCACTAGACATCTGTGACACTGTGAGACTAGACATTAAGAAGCTCCCTGCCCCCTCCATTTTTCTCCCAGAGATGCAAGAGAAATGTAAAGGGACAGAAAATGGAAACATGGGAGATTTCTGCCTGAGATTCTGGCTGCGGTGTATTGGAAGCCACCTTACCTTCTCCTGGTTGTACAACAGTTCTCACAGCTGTACGCTTCTCATTAGCAGCCTTCTCTCTTTTTCTTTGGTTCGACAGAAGCGGAATAGGATTCAAGGATTTCTGAAAATCCTCTCCATGGTTGACGCTTGCTCTCGGTTCTGGACTATTTGGAGCTGCTTCCGTGGCTGCCGGACCAAGTAAGCCACATCTCCCGGCTTCTACAACTGCCTCCAAGGCTTTCAAAAGGGATGGGTCAGGGGCCATGTCCTTGGGATCGCTGTTCGCTGGGGCCCTGCAGGGCACAAGGTTGTTGTCACTTTGCCCTCTGACGGGCAACATCGCTCAGGGCGGTTGAAACTTACTGCTGGCACAAGGGAAGAGCCACCGAGGTTGCCGCAAACCATCCAGGTCACTAATTCTCAAGCAGAGAGGGAGGAATCCCGTCAGCCCGCCTACTGGGGCCCGTACCTGGCCGACTTAATTTTAGCAGAGGATCTCTGCGCTTCCAGCCCGGGAGTGATGGAGGCCAGATCACAGGGAAAGAGGGAACCACCGCCACAGCAGAAGGCAGGGTCGAGCAGCGCGGTCCCTATGGGCAGAAGCAAAGGCAGGCGAGCGGCTCCAGCAGCGGAACGAAAGCCCTGCGAAGGGACAGACGGTCCAGTCCCCTCCCCTCCCCACCGGCACTTTTCCCCCGAGAGCGAGCGAGCGAGCGAGGGTATGGGTGGGCGTAACGGGGGGGGGGGGACTTCTGTCTCAGCGCCTGCAGCGGGGGCCGAGCAGCGTGTCCTCGCTGAGGGCCGCGACTTCCCCTCCTCACCGTACCCGGTTTCGGGTGGGACTTCCACGAGCCCGTCGCCCGCTTACTTGCAAACTCCGCGGCGTCTTCCGCAGACTCCCTCCAAGAGCCGCTTCGGGGGCGAGCGAGAACCCGTTGTCATGGGAACCCGCCGTTAACGGCAGCCGGCGCGGGGGGTCTTTGACTCCTGAGTAACGGTGCGCGTTGATGAGGAGCCTTGGCTGCCGCGTAACTAAGCGGGAACCGAGCCTTCTCGGCCTCCGTAACAAGGAGTGTTCATCCGGGTCACCTCAGAGGCACCTAAGATTTATCCGGGTCACATGGGTGTTACTAGCCTCGTTTGGGTTCCCATTGATTTGTACTGTGGACTTACCCGAGAAAGGATTGTTTCCTCTTCCCTCTAAGGCGATGTCTGCACTACACCGTTCACAGTGCTATGATTCCTCTTCCAACACCCTATGGAATTCTGGGGTTTGCAGTTTCCTGGGGCCCAGGAGCTCTCCGGCTGAGAATGCTAAAGGCCCCTCCCTAAACTACAAACCCCAGGATTCCACCACAGGATGTTGGAAGAGGAATAATAGCGCTATATCATAGTTAGTGCAGAAATGGCCTCAGTTTTCTTCTTATTTTCCCTTCGCCTGCGGGCCGAACAGTTCATAGTAAATGATGGTATTCGCCGCTGGTGAATATTTTTGACATTGTATTTGTTGAAACTGGCTTTTTTTTCTTCTTCTATTGCTAATAGACCTGAAATTTTATTGCCTCATTTTATAACTCGTTGTTTCCCAGTTCCCCCATGGCCGAAGACGGGAGTGACCTCTGCCTGCACTGATGTCCCCCGAGACCATTTTAAATCAAAGACTAAAGCAACATTTTAAGACACAATGTAGTCCCGTGACTGAAGGATTGTCATTTTATTTTCTTCTCCTGTATGATTTTTAACACATTTGCCTGATGAGGAAACCAGCAGAACTTCGAAAGCTTGCATGATGTATTTCGTGGGTTTTAGCCTGCCCAATAAAGACACTGCAGTTTTGCAGATTTTGGAATTTGTTATATTTTGTGGTATGGGCCAACATGGTTACCCCAATATGTTCTCTGACATTGTTTTAAACTGTAGATCAGTAATACGTTGCATTGTTTGTATGCTGTTAGTTGCTTTGGAAAGACTATGGCCTTGAAAGATGGCTGAGAAATGGATCCAACGAATAAAAGGAAATAGGTGCTAACCCAGGGTTTTAGCCTGAGCGTGCTTTTAGTTGGGCAGTAACATGTCCAACTCCACGGACTTTCAAGACCAGGTCTTAGTCTCTGAATGGAAAACGTCACTGATTTATAAATATTTAAAAGCACAACTTTTGTATTCATGTCAATGGAGCAGAAGGTTTCTGCCTATCATTTAGTGCCAGAGTTACACAGAGAGAGGGTATTAGGGCAGTGAGTAATTGAAATAGACAGGCCTTTGCTACAGTGTTTTAAGAGATATCATGTGTGGACAACATTACAGGCTTTATTCTGAGCTTTTCTTTTCTGTACTGCACAAGAAGTTAGAAGGTGGGTACCAAGGGAAGACTTCTCCTCAGTCTACATCACCTGTTATTTTTCAGTGCATGGTAGAAATTAACAGCCCCACGGAGACATTTGCTGAGGATACATTGGCACTGTTCCTAATAGTGCTTTTGGAGTAAATGGAATTGACAACATTTTTATAATGGTGAAATTCATTACAAAACCTGGGGATGAAAAGCAGGACTTTATAGCTGCCAGTGAACCCTGCACTCATGAAGCTGAGTGTAAGTGACAACGTCTTAGATTGTTAGCTAGTGAATTTACCTGGCGTTGCCTGTGATTTTATTTTCTCATAGGTAACACTTGTTAGAAATACCTTAGGAATTACCTTACCTTACCTTAGGGATTTGATGTAGTTGAAATACACAGATTTGAGATCCTGTGTCTCTAATTCCCCAAACCAGCTTGTTGAGTACCTGTAATTTTTCCTCATATTCCTCAATCTAATCTGTATTCAGTTATTAACATACAGAGGTTGGTTGCTTAGGGAATGCTCTGCCCTCCTCCTTGCTGATAGGTCTTGTCTCCATAGCAACCAGCCTGAGCTCTCTGGCTGAGAATGCTAAACGCCCCTCCCTGAACTGGCAACCCCAGGATTCCGTAGAATCTTCACAGACAGCCAATGATATGAGGTCTTTGCCTGGCTACAGCGAATCATGAGGTCTTCCCCTGCCTGACATAGACAGACAAACTCACAAACTTTGACTTTTATATAGTAGATTTAAGGTTATGAAGATTGAAAAGTAACAGTCATTTTAATTTTCTATGTATTTGCTTTTCTTCATCTATTTAAGAAATCTCGTTGTTCCTGATTAAAGTCTATATTGCAAACCATACAAAAATCTATTTCCCACAGCATATTTTATGTTCCTTCTCCCCAAAATGTGCCCAGCTGCACTTGACGCCTGAGCCACACTCTCACAGGTACCACTCCTCTATCTGCAGTTCAAGGATGATAAATTGAACTGGCACACCCAATTAGCATTGGTAGGGTTGGTTTTGGGGGGCTGTTACCCCCTCCCAAGGAAAACCAAATTTCTTAAGAATTTCTTAAGAAACCAAAATTATTCCATCTCTTTGCTATGGACTGAGATTCCTCTTCTTTTTTTTATGTTGATTATCTGTTTCAAGCTGTATGGTGCCAGTAAACCTCTCAGTACATCCAGGTCATACTTTATAGGGATGCTAACCCTGAAGCGCAGGCCATTCCTGTGCTTTTAAAAGACCTCAGCCATTTTTGCACTACACTGTTATAGTGCTATTATTCCACTTTGAACATCCCATGGAATCGTGGGGTTTGCAGTTTAGGGAGAGGCCTTTAGAAGTCTCAGCCAGAGAGCTCTTTGGCCTCAGTAAACTACACAGGATGTTGAAAGTACAATAATAGCACTATAACAGTGTAGGGAGGAGATGGCCCTCGTCTATAGAATTAGCACATCTTTTGAATGCTGGTACAGCGCATGTGTAATAGGAAATATTCGCTGTATGTGACATAGAGGTGGCATTCCATGTGCTTTGGTCCTTAAAAGAGAGCAAAGAGGAACTGACGGGCTTCTGCCTGATTGCCTGGTCAGAGCACTGTTCTCGATTCTGGGGAAGGGGCAGAGGAAGAAGGCGGCGAGCAACCACAGCTGGAAAAGGACATATGGGGCAGACTAGGCAGCAAAAGTGGCTTTTAATTTCATTGCTCGTGAAAACAAATTGGGTTTGTTCCCTCACTCTCCCTGCAGCACAGCTCTAAGATAGCCATGTTAGTTTGTTGCAGCAGAAACAGCAATTCCACTTCTCCAGATACCTGAATGTTTCCTCAGTACTGTATAATCTGAAGAGGTGGGCTGCAGACTCCAAAATATTATTTACAGTTAAAACTTGTTAATCATGTTAGTGCCTTAGAATGTACCCTCCTTAATAAATATCTTTAATGTAGCATTCTTCAACATGGTAACTTCCAGATGTTTGGGATCACAACTCTCATTCCCCACCTCTTGGATTTTTTAGCCCCAAGGCTGCATCATTTGTTGCTTACCAGAGAAGCAAGAAGAGAAAGGAGAGACTTATGTCAAGATGCTGGGAGACAATGGAAGATTATGCTCATTAGCCAAAAGTAGATGTTTCAGCTTATGTGTACCCATAAGACTGTGGGAGCAGTGGATGCTAATATACAGTAAATAATATAATAATTTAGAAATGATTTTTTTTTAAAATTTGAAACTCAAGAAGGCAGTTGAAGTTGTGTGTGTGTGTGTGTGAGTATGCCTTCAAGTTGCCTGTGGACTTATGATGACCCCATGCATTTTTCATAGGGTTTTCTGAGGCAAGGAATACTCAGAGGTTTGCTAGTTTGTTCTTCCTCTGACATGCAGCCTACAGCATCATGTATTTGTAGGTGGTCTCCCATCCAAGTAGTAACCAGAGCTTACCCTGCTTAGCTTCCAAGATCAGAATGGATATGGTGCCTTTATTCAGACCATTTTGTTGTTGTTTGTCCTCAAGTCCTTTCCAACTTATAAAGTGAACATATCATGGAGTTTTCTGGGACTGAGTGTGTGTGACATGCCCAAGGTCACCCAATGGGTTTCCATGGCTGAGTGGGGAATCAAACCCTGGTCTCCAGGATCATAGTCCAACGCTTAAGCTACTACACTACACTGGCTGCCCCCTTTATCATCTCCTTATATAGGAAATTGATAAATGCACTGTTTATGGTTTGATAGGCCACAATCTGTGTTTTACAAATGCATTCACTCTCATCTGTACACAGGTTCTTAGATAACATAACTTTTCAAGGGAATAGGTTTTAGATTTGCACACCAACTGAAGAACTGCTGGACACAGTACCCACAAAGAAAAATGTTTCAGTGCTTTTGTAAAGCGTCTTGAACATGTTATGGTCTTTTAGGAAAATAGGCTAAGCTACAGCTGAATGGTTTAAATTGTGTTATGAACAATATGCAGGGCATTATAAACACTAGCACCTAATTCATCATATACTAGGTTGTCAGGATGAGGCCCAGATTTTGTTTTAAAAAATTAGGTACATGAAAGATACACTGATGAAGAGTAAGTTCAAGGAGCAAAAACAGTCACAGTACTCTGATGCATATGGCCGTGTCCATAGGGCATCGCCCCTGTAGATACTATATCTATTGCAGATATTTTCAGAATAACAGAATCTGTAGATCATGTGAGCTATAAAATCTGCACCATTTCCTTGCTTATAATAGTTTTATTTCTGCCATGCAGTGCAAAAATTGAAGGCTTATATGTGTAAAACAACCAGGCTCTTTGAAAAACACACAAGAGAACAGTTCTGCAATATAAGTAACAGCAAAGTAGGGGCTCCTTTAATGAACCACTTCTTGGAGGAATACCATTCTGCAGTAGACTTTAGATCTGGGGCACTGTAAAAGATGAATTCCACAAATTATAGAACTGTGCTGGAAAAGGGAAATAAGTGTGGAGTCAAATCTTGGCTCCTTCAGACCTGAACAAAGAAACTGAGTATTTCCCATTCTTATAAAATCTTTTTAAATCTTCTGACATTCCTTTTTCCTTCAGTCAAACATGTCCATAGTGCCCTCGTATGTTATCTATTTGTTAGCATTTGCTTACAGGAGATATATACACACATACTCAGTCTTCATTTGTGTGCGTATGTGCCTTCAAGTCACCTGTCGATTTAGGGCAACCTGATTAATTTCATAGGGTTTTCTTGGGCAAGGAATACTCAGAGATGGTCTTGCCAGTTCTTTCTTTTGAAATACAGTGTTCAACACCTGGTATTCATTGGCAGTTTCTCATCCAAGTACTAACCAAGGCTGACCCTGCTTAGTTTCCAAGATCAGATGGGATCTGTTGTCTTCAGAGTACTTAGGGCCATTAGTCTTCATCACACGCTCTCATTTTGCCAGCAAATGGTATTACAATCTTCTGATCGGACATTTCTACAGCTTTGACCTTAAGCTGGTAGGTACACATTAAACAGTATACAGCCGGAACAATAACTACTTATGATGCCATGCGTGCTATATTGTATTCTTTGTATTGACCCTGAATGAGGCCTCGGTTTATCTACAGGCTGAAATGTGTTAGGCTTTATAGGCAGTAAATGTCTTTCGGCATCTTGTGTTGTGTCTCTCTTTTCTCTTCTGAATTTCACTGGATGCTTCCCAATTTTTATTCTTTTTACCGGGAAAGTAAGCCAAATCTGAATCTAAAAAGAAAAATGAATCAAAAACAAAGCTGAATCTAAAAAGAAAAATTAATCAAAATGTTATTTTTCTCTAAACAGAAAATGTCTTTTCTCCTTTCCATTCTGTTTGCTTTACACAAAATAGCACGAAAGCAAGTTCTAAGCCCTCTGATTGTTCTTCTGTCCAACAGGATCCAAATGCACATGCCTAGTAGTTGACATGATTAAGAGTTCGGGTGTGTGTTAAACAAGCTCACATTTATTTAAGAATACAATACAAAATCAAACTTCTCAAAAATGAAAACATAAATTGACTTGACATTCCATCAGCACTACATCCATTTGTACCAGATAGTACAACCCAGTATTTTAATTTTCTGAAAGTTAGCACTTGTTGTTTGATTTTAAAAATAAGTCTTTCCTCTCCCCAGTGCCCATTCAAACAGTTCACCAACAAATATAGCTAGACCTAGGTAACTGCTGGCATTTTACTCTTCTTTCTCATCTCATGCAAATGTTTTTAGATGCAATGTTTAAAGTGGAAACAAGTGGGAAGTCAGATGTTGATTTAGTAATTGATATTTATTTGGTTCTCAGCAACAGTGTGTTTCTGATGTACAATTTTTATCATACTTCCTGGCACTCTCTTAATACAAATGATTTTGAACAATTATGTTTCTACTGCATTATTTCATAAATTCAGAGACAGCTTTTAAATATTTGCACTGACCATTAAAGGAATGTCTACACCATTACAGTTAGCTCCTTTAAACACCAGCTTAATGCCATTGTTTGGCATGTTGATTGTGATATCCATCGGTGTGCTCTGTCATACATACTCTTTAGGCCACAAAGCTTCTTCATTTTCAAGAAAAAACTAAAAGACTTTTTCTTCTTCAAGGAAAACCGGTTTCCCCAAACACTGATAAGGCTAATTTTAAGTAACCTCACAGACCAAAATTCAAAAAGTTATCTTATTCTATGTAGCAAATCTATAGTCCTTGCAATCTCCAATATACTGAAGGATAAAGAAAATGGTGGTCAGCCTTGGTAACTTACAGCCTACATATCATAAAGCCTGAGTTGCTCTTTGATATCAGTTTCAGACATCTCCCCAAATGTGTCTGGTTTTTCCTTCAGGAGAGTGAAGATGGCAGTCAGCTGTTCTCTTTTAACCCTGCCAAGAAGAGAAGAAGAATAACAGAAAGGAAAAGGAAGATGTCATTGATACATAAACTAAGAGTTCCCTCGAACAGCATTAATGGTGTTGTGCAAAATCATTCAAAAATGCTCTTCTCTTCTGCAGCTGTGTCCAATGGTACTGAAATGTATACTCATGGGAAAAATTCAAAAACTGCCTTATGGTAGAACATTTGAGTGTTATTCTTTGATAGCATGCAAAACAGAAAGTTGCAAACACACTTGGTCTAAATGCTAGGAACCATGGTTTGAGTGTGCACATTTTATTGTCAGGAGATGGCATAGTTCCCATTACAATGAACGTCTTGTCGCTCACAGGGACAGGAAGAGCAGCTTCCTCAAATTCCATATTTTAGTACGTCACAAATCCGGTAAGTTGCTTTGATTAAGATCTGTGAGCTACTCTTTTTTTTTCCATTTGGAGATCTTAAAGAACACATGTAGGTAAGAAGATAGCAAAGGAGTATCTCTGACAGCAGTGAGGAGTCTGTTGCCATCAAGTTCTTGGATGACAATTCCCACGCCTTCCCTCAAAACATTGGCTGATAGGCACTGGAATCCAATAACATTTGGAATGTTAATAGGTTCATTATTCATGCTCCATCTTTAACCTTAGAATTTTTCTCCCATCTCTGAATATTTAGATCAAGAGGCAGCTAAATGTGGTCCTCCAGATGTTGTTGCACTACAGCTCCCATCTGCCCTAGTCTGGATAGCCAAAGATGTGGAATGTTGGGAAATGCCACATTCCACACCATTGAGCATTGAGCCAGTGTAGTATAGTGGCTTGAGCACTGGACTATGATCCTGGAGGTCCAGGTCTGAATTCCCTGCTTGGCCATGGAAACCCACTGGGTGACCTTAGGCAAGTTACACTCTCTCAGCCTCAGAGGAAAACAATGGCAAAAACCCCTCTGAACAAATCTTGCCAAGAAAACCCGTGATAGATTCACATTAGGGTCATCATAAGTGGGAAACTACCTGAAGGCAGAGAACAACAGCTGTCCAGCAACATCTGGAGAGCCTCATGATTCCCCCCTCAGTTAAGAATGCAAGTCTTAGATGATGTTCATACACATGCCTTGTGCCTTTTTAATGTGTCTGAGCATATCTCTGAACCATCTGAATATGGAACAAGATTCATCTTTTCATAGACACATGCACCTCTGAAGTGCATCACTATTTAAAATGTAAATGTAAATGTAAATTTCTTAGGGCCTCAACGTCTCTTCTGATGAACAGGTCTCATCACTTGATTTTAGCTCAAATGTGGATATTGTTAATTAGGGAATGTTTGGCCCTTCGGATACTGCTGGACTGTATCTTCCACCAGCCCTAGCTAGTATTTGGTGGCATTTTCAGGCAAACAACATAAGGAGGGCCACCCGGCCAGATTTAGGGACAAGAACTGAGGATTAATTTGGAATCATGGGGAAAAGTGGCAATAGAAAATAATCTCATGTCAGCTCCCCCCCCACCCCACTATGAAGTTATATTAGGTAACTTAGAACTGAAAATAGAAACTAGCTTGGAAAAAAAAATCAAGAAAAACTGAGTCAAATCAGATTTTAACAGCTAAAATGACACTCTTCATTGAAGACCCAAGAGTCCTTTAAAATCCATTGTAACACAAACTGTTACAAGGCATTCTTTATAATTTTTCTAAAACAGGCTCAGTGAAATCTTACATGTATATGTCTATCCAGAAGTGAAACCCATGGTGTTAGATAGGTCTTCACTCCCAGGTAAATCCATTTAAGACTGCAGTTTAATTCCAGATCTGGCTAGACAATATCTACATCCTTACAAACTCATATTAGAGAGGGCAGCCCTTCAAGTAACATCTTAAGATGTTGGGACTTTAGAGGTCATACCCAGCAATTCAAATCACACACAGAAATGGGTCAGCATCCAGAAAACAAAGGAAACAGGGGTTTATACTGGCTCAGACCACTGGTCCGTCTTGCCCAGGATTGTTGATTCTGATTGGCAGCAGCTCTCTGGGGCTTCAGGGAGGATTCTGCCCTAACCCTACCTGGACGTCTGTGGTAGTTTCCCATTCAAGTACTAACCATGCCTGATGGCGCTTAGCTTCTGCTGTCAGATGAGATCAGGTATGTTTAGTTGGTAGGGTGATTTGGACCAGTGCTGTATTGCTGTAGCGTAAGAAACTTAAAGTATATCCCAGCATAACTGTAACACAGGAATCATTTGTTCCCTTTAAGCACACCATTTACAAGTCTGGTGACCATATTCTCAAACATGTGGCATTTCCAAATAGTTTTCAAAAACAGCCCATTTGTACAGAACATGCTGCCCCGGAGTGAGGTGGAGTCACCTTCTCTGGAGGCTTTTAAACAGAGGCTGGATGACTATCTGTTGGGAGTGCTTTGATTGTGTAGTCTTGCATGGCTTGGGTTTGGACTGGATGGCCCTTGTAGTCTCTCCCAGTTCTATGATTCTGTATGAAATGTACAAAAGACATACAAAATAGAACAACATGTAAGGCATGTTTTACAGTGGCCATAAGAACAGGTGCCATTGGCATACCAACCTCAGCAGGCCACCGTCAGATTCTGGGCATCCAAGTCTAAAAGTCAACTCAGGAACCTTCCCATGTGTAGGGCTAATAGCGTGGATCCTTTTGCCTTGCCACACAGTAGTTATCCTCAGCCCTGGTCAGGCAGTGACTGTATGGTGACTGGCCATGCCCATACAGTGGCAGTCCTTTAAGTATTAACAGCAGCTTTGCAGGATGAGCTAACTGACAAAGGGCTCAGGCACTTCTACTAAAATGTTGAAAGGGCATCTACATGCTTGAAACTATGCCACCCACCTCAATGTCCATTTTTAATGGGGTAAAAGTAGCTTAAACACCCTGAAGGCTGTCTGATCCTGTCTGATTTCAAAGGCTAAGCAGGGTCAGTTTTGGTTAGTACTTTGAATACCAGGGAATAGCAGGTGCTATAACCTTTATTTCAGAGGAGAGAAATGCAAACCCCTTCTGAATATTCCTTCTCTAAGAAGACCCTATGAAATCCATGGGGCTGCCATAAGTCTACAGGTGTCTTGAAGGCATGTGCTACAACAACTGCTGCTAAAAGTTTTGAAAATGACCATGATGGCTGAGTTAACTTTTTGAGGTTGGTAGCTAAAAGAAATGTACAAGAGGACAATAAAAATATGGAACTGATTGAAGAACCTTTGGGCTCAAAATGGCTTTTCTGCTATTACTTTTAAAGAGAGACGCCATGTGCTGTTTGGTCCCCCCCCCATTTAAACAATTATGTAAGGGAGAGTGAACATGAGCCAGCGCACACAAGATGTTCAGTCCTGTATTTTCTGTATTTCCAAAAAACAATGCAGATGCAGAAACTTTAGTCTACAGTGGAAGACAGATGCTGACAAATTACAGTGGAAACTATTTCTCCCCTTAGGAGCTTAAGACAGAGACTTTCCAGGGGGAAAAGCCAAAAGGAAAACCCCACTCCCCTCATGCTAGACTTCAGCTGCAGGATGCAACCTCCCATTAGCATTTTGCAAAACAAGTTTGGTGAACCTTTCATTTTCCATGATGGCTTGAGTTTCTGCAAGTTAAAGTCCAAATCATCAAGAAGGCCAAAGGTTCTGCACTCCTGTTGTGAAATGAAAATGCAATAATGGCAGAAAAGCTTCATGTGGCTGATCATCACAAAGTAGTTTGACCCACAGTCCTGTCTGTGAGAAATGATTACCAGTTTTTCCAAGCAAACTGCAGTGTGGGTCGGGGTTTCATACAGACATGTGGTAGCTACTGTTGAGAGTGATTCAGTGCATTGACTATATTGTGCCAGTGGCTTTGGTATACAAACTCATTTCTTTGACTTCTCAAGTTTCTTGTATTACAAGCAAGGCTCCAGTATTTATTCTTTGTGGTTGACACTCTGGCCCTTTCCAGACGTTGGGGGGGAGCCGCGCGAAAACACTACTCACCGGACTTCTTCAGTGTCCGGCCGAGTCTGTAGGGAAGAGGAGCAGTGCGAGCTCGTCGCTCCGCACTGCTCCGGCGTCCAAAATGGTGGCTTCCGGTTGGTGGAGGCTCTCCACCAACCGGAGAAGCTCACCAGCCGAAAGCCCGCCCCTGGCAGATCTGCAGGCACGCACTAGTGCGCGCCTGCAAATCTGCACCAGAGCGCAGCGACGGAGCGACACGGAGTCGCGCGCTCCGTGCTTTTTAAAAACCTCTAAAAAGAGGTTTTTAAAAAGCACGCTGCGTGACCAGTTCCGGTTGCTTCGGAGCGGACTGAGGTGTGGAACTACAAAAAGTAGTCCGCCCCAGTCCACTCTATGGTGCAGAAGACCTCCGTCGGAGGTCTCTCTGCACCGTTTCAATTGCCCCGTGTGGAAAGGGCCTCTGAGTGGCCTTTCTGGTAGTTTAAGAAGCCACAGAACATTTACGTATATTTTAATGAATCATGAGGTTCGGTTCTTCAGTACCTCTTGGTCAGAACTTGGAAAGTTATTTTTTAAAAGTTGATTGGGTAATATTTCCAATGCCAGAGGTAGAGGACATTATAATTTTTAAAAGTAACACTTTTTCAACTGTAATTGAAATTGTTACTTTTAGTTACTTCTCTAAAAACTCTGATTGCTGCAAACCAGTGGCTTGTGCTGCAGAATGTACCCTACTCCCATCTGCCTCTTCATCACCTCAGCAGAGCATAAACCTGCACATGAACCATGTGATATTCAAATGCCATCATTCATTGTGGCTACACATGCCAAAGTTACTTATAGCGCAAAAGGAGTAAATTTGCCTCATTAGGTAACCATCATAAGATAACCTCGTTATACCTTAGTTGTTGCCTGAAGGAATTAGTAACTATTTTTTGTAAATAGCTTTCAAGTTCTGCTGTTAGCAAGCTGAATTGGCATCATTAAGGCTGCAAGTTACACTATGCATATCCTTGCTGGTTCAAAAGGACTCGCAGAATCAGCTCAGGCTGTACAGTCCAAATCAGCAACCCTTTCTCTCAGTTACTCGTACCTCTTCAGCGGAGTCATTATTCTCCTCCTTTTTCTTCTTTAGTGATGTCCTTGGTCAAAACTGCCATTCAGGTGCAGCCTGCACTGCATGCCCTCATTGCCCAAGTCTGAATTTGGTTTTAATTAGTCGTCAGTTGTCCAGATCCAACCTGATGTGACTTTATTCCCTAACTTCTGCATGATTATTATGACCTACAATAGATTTGTTTGCTCCAGTATCAATTTTTCTGTCTGCTAGCCTTTCAGCTGCCCAGATTCCATGTACAGGTGCACTAGACTCCACCTGAACACTGCCTCTGCTTCCCTGTATTTAGGTGCTTCATATAGTCTGTCACAGAGGTGGAGAGCATAGTACGGCTATTCCCACCAGCCTTAGTGAGCATGGCCAGTTAAGGAGAACAATAGAAATTGCCATCCAACAATATTAGGAGGGCCCAAAGGTTGGAAATGTTGGCTTTAGTGCTAACATTAAATAATTTAAGAGGACAATTAGTCAACATTAGGAATTAGACTTTTTTTTTTTTTTAAAATCTAAACATAATTCAAAATTATAGAATGGCCTGGATCACTTTAGAGCAATGAGAGCTGTTGACTGCAGTTCAGAAGTAATGTCAGAGGTGTTCATATAATTAATATAGACTATTAAAATGATGCATCTTGAACTGGCTAAAATGTTGAAAATTTTAACCAACCAGGGCAATGAATTAATCTTAAACAAATAATTTCCAAGCCCTGGTAGCAGCATATGTTCTCCACATGCCTTCTCTATCTGCTGGCTTATTTGTGCAATTACCCGTTCATGTATTTGTCCCTTGTATGAAATTGCACCTCTTCTCTGGAATAGGAAATATTTTGTAATCTTGCAAAAGTTGCAGTCTTGTACAAACACTCCTTTGATGTTGCTCCAATCAAACAAAGCACTCACATGAGTCAGCTCAAAACAGCTGCACTCCACAACAGCATGAAAGAAAGGGAGAAAAATGTTGTGAAAAACATACATCTATCTTCGTGACATGTTTAGTTTGTGCCTCAGTCAACTGATAATTTGAATTTCTGTTAGAGAATTTTTTTCTGATGCTTTTTCTTGTTCCAGCTGCTAATCCTGAGTAGAAGAAAAAGGAATATGGTATTGTTTTCCATACTGAATAATGATATAAAAATATTTTTCTGTTGATGTAATCTTTGAAACACAATAGTTGAGGGCAGAAGTGCACGGGCCATACACATTAACAAATACAACAAGTACATATAAACTATTTAAAGGTTTATTGGACTGAGCAATGGCAATACACATTTCAAGCCACTAGAAATTACAGTCCTGTGTATAAGAGTCACCTTCACATTTAGAAAAAAAAATGTAGAAAATACCCAGACAGCCATTTTGTCATTATTGAGGAGATACCTTTGCTGACAGCCACTAGTCATATTCCTGGTACAATATATATATTGCTGTATATTGAAGCATTATATTGTATATAAGGCAATTTTTGCATAGTTTAGTGGTGCCTGGAACACTGAATCAGTCAGAAACTTTAACTGGAGGCAGAGCGGATGCTAACAGGTATCTCAAAGCCAAGTGTCCTTATATAAACAGAATTCAGCTGCAAACTGTTATTATGCTAGTGAAAATGGGAACAGAAGTGGAAGTTCAGATTTAAAAAACAAAAACAAAACAAAACTAAAGCTTCCTGCTGTCTCCTAAATAAGCCCTTTAAAAAAAAAAAGTTATGCTAGAGAAAAACATTTCCCAAACCTGGGCACTCCAAATGATGATTGAGTAAATAATTTCAAGTATTCCCAAAGAATTAAGTTTTCATTTTTAAAAGCAGCTTGGCTTTGATAAATTACAAAGTGTTAGTCAAGAATTAATCTGTCTTCAAAACAGGATAGGATTTTGGAAGAATCCCAACCTAAAGTGGTAATTCCACAAATGCAAAGTGACCTCAGTACAGTTCTTCAGTACTCCCTTTGTGGAAGAAAAGGCTTATTAAGCCACAATATGGTTTTTACTGGAATTATTATTTCAATAAAGTCACCAATACAACCCTGCTGACCTGATTTTCCGTACATTACAGTATACTGGAACAATTTAATATGCTTATTGATCTGTTGTGGGGAGGCAACAATTAAAAAAAAAAAGCTTGCTATATCACTGTAGTCTCATGTCAACAATATATTTGATGTTATTCAGGAAATGTATAATAAATCATAACTTGAGGGACACTACAAATATTAAGGTTTACCTTTCAAACTCATTCTTGGGATCATGACCAAGGGCCAAATACTCTGGCTACTGAGCATTAGTGAAGCTATAGTCCTCATGATTAAAAAAAAACAAAAAACACAACCTTCTAATAATAAACAATTACAGTAAGGTTGCACTCCTGTGCCATTATCTGAAAGTAAACCCTATTGGATTCAATGGGAGTTACTTCTGGTTAGACCTGCTCTGTAAATCCTTTGTAATCCTTAGGATTTCCCACTACCTAAGACAGAGGGCTGCTTCTTATCAGAAGGCTAAAACGGAAGACTGACTACACTAGAGTCTACATCTTGCTACCAAATCTCCACCTTCAAGTGAAGGGAGTATTCACAGTGTTTCAAATCTCAGTATGTTGTCTTTGAAGCTATCAAGAAATGGTTTGGTCAAAGGCAGACTGATGGAAGGGGACCAGATAGCTTGACAGAATCACCGGACTGATCTGATCTAATCGTCAGCCTTAGTCCATGCTGTCTAAAGAGAACTTATCTTTTGGGGGGATGTAGTAGATATAGAGCAGTTAGCGCAACACAGTATGCTCATCTTACTTTGAGCATCTTACTTTCACATCTAAGAACAGACCCCTTTCAAAATGCAATTTCTTACTTTCTCCAGCCCATAGAGTTCTCCGTACCCAAAGACATAGATTCTCTTCAGTCTTGACATTACAAGATTTTATGCCGAGGAACGCGGCTTCAGCCAAAGAGAAAGTCTCATATTTTGAGGGGTTATTTATATTTCAGTTGGATATGTGTATCTGGTAGGTTTGGGGGGGTTGTTTTTTCTCAAGCCTTTAAAAGATGCCAAAAGGAAAAAGCCTTAGGAAGAGTCTAGGGACAACTTCATATAGTCTTCAGTTCTGCAAAGAGAAACAAGAAGAAAATAAAGAGAATTCATTTGAGACACGTCCCCTTTGAAGGGTTATTTATATTATTATTATTATTATTATTATTATTATTATTATTATTATTACTTTTTGTAATAAGTGAAGCAAAAGAACTTAGTGCAGAGAGGGAGTTTTAACGAAAGTTTCTGAACCACCCAGGCACAAACACAAAACATTTAGCAGAAAAGGATACCTTGAGATTTAAGGCTTCATCATTTGCAGCAGGATAGTTCTATGCCCAATAAACTGTGCACCTACATAACCTCTTGGTTTGCATTCTTGTTCTAGCTCTACCAACTGGCAAGGATCTCTTGAAACATTTTTGAATGCAGATATTGATTTAATATGACCTTGTGTCACCTCCTGAACATTTCTTCCTTTCAGGTATCCCTGGGCATTAGATCAACAACTTATTTCATCACTTATGTCTAGTCAGATTCATAGATCTGGTTCATACAGGTTGTACTAATCCATACATTGTGATCCTCTCAGCTGGTACAGACTTCTCAGGCAACAAACGCTATGCACGAGCCATTCTGTGAAAATCAGAACCCTGTTTCAACTAGCCCAAATAACTAGGGCCCATAATGGAAGAGACTACTGCAGTGCATAGCTAAGAACCACCTCTCTTCTATTGACAATATAGCCCCTTTCTAAAAATGTACACATTCCAGCAGTACTTCCCCTCTCTGGTTTTCCATTTTATTATGTTTTTCATAAGTCAAGCACTGAATCATTTCATAAACACAAAGAGAACACTTGCTTGCTAAGAACAGCTGTTGAGAAAATATGGGCACTGGTAACCATTAATCACAGACAGCAGTGGACAAAAGATGCTATTTACATATGTACCACCCTCATCTTATCTAATCGAGAGAATTTACACCAAACCATCCAATACAGCAGGAGTGTGCAATACTCCTCTTTATGCTAGAAAGTCTTTTATTCACCTACAAGGATGACACAGTCCATTCAAGCACAAATATTCCCTCCCCTCCCCATTAAAGACTAGATAATGGGGGGAGGGGAGGGGAGGGGAGGGGGGTAAGGCAGATGCTTCAGTGATCAGTAATATTGATGTGGACTTGTCAAAATTAAGCAGATTATAACAATGTGAGTGAGTCATGGAATAACTATGCAGTTGTAGTCAATAAGCTATTTCTTGAAGGGCTGCTATACTTCTCCTTAAGCCAACACAATTCTGGCACAACTTCTGCATACACAAATGAAAGGTCACATGAAGCGTTGCTCCCATTATAGTCATTGGAAGCAGCAGACGCAGGCCTGCACACTGACTACAATGTGTTTTTTGTTTTACATGGGAGTTCCTGGAACAGAACCACTGCATATATGGAGGGATCCTTATTCATGTTAATGGCTAACTTGGAACTCTGGCTCATATGGAGCTATGTCGTCCAAAAATGAGAGACAGATATTAAATCAAACAAATAGAACCACATTCCAACGTATTAACTATGCTGGTAGATTATTACTGTCTATTTTTTTTATAAATAATAATGAGAATTTGCATCAAAATTATTTTGTATCTGTATTATCACTGATGGTAAGAAGACATAGCTGAGGGATGGGAATAAGCTGAGGAAATATATGAAGTAAAAAGTAATCTTGGCTGGGAGATTCTGGGAGTCGTAGTGGAAAACTACTCAAGATGGATGTTTGGGGAAGGATACTTAAAGACTAATGTGAATTTCAGCATTAAGCTGAGAATGCAGATAATGTTGTGCAAGAAAAATCCTCTTGCTTTCACATTACAGGTCACTAACATTGTGGCCAGTCACAGCTGAATACTTCAGAATCAATTTCATCATGACATTCTTTTTCGGAACGGCTTTTCCTCTCTCTACCTACAGGAAGAGAACAGCTAACGGATACTATGTTCTCAAGTCAAGAGACAATTACCGTAAACATTTGGAAATTCTGTCCACCACCATTCTATGACAGTTAAATAGTTTTTTTTATGTATTTAGATATTACCTCAATCACCAGTAATTAACATAAGATAAAGCTTTATGGTACAATTTGATATAACTGTCTCCTTGTAGAGCCAACATTTCAAAAATACTGTGCAAATGTTGATACAGAATACTTGGCGTTTGAAGAATGTATCTTCTGTGTTTTCTTCAGTATTTTCCTGCATCTTCTAATTCATCTTGTGTCCTATATTGCTTGCTAAACAGAAGAATGGAAGAATATCCGTAGCACCTGATGAGCTAGCAGATGGAGAATGAGAAGCAGCTCCAGGAAGGTCAGTACAATGCGGAAAATATGAGGGCATGATGTGAAGAAGCGCCACATGGGGCATAGATGAACAACAAAGATCAAGGGAGAAGTAAAAGCTAAGCAGAAATGGAAAAAAATCAAGAGCTCAAAGCAGCATTCCTTTTGCCCCTCTATAGTCTCCTTGAAGAGAAGAAAAACTTCAAACCACTGGCCAAAATACACCATCGCTCTTCTGTATTTGAAATATTTTGTAATGTTACTAAAGAACTTCAACATGAATAAAAGGAGTATGCATCAGTTCTGTGCCAATTAAGTTTAGGAAATACATAACAAGAGGACAACCAGGAAGTGAAGTTGTGGAGATAGGGATCACACTGTTAATGCAGTCTGTTTTTTTTAATTATTCAAAGATTATAAAATTATCTGCTAATTCCTCACCCTAGTTTCCCTTTAATCTTTGAATTTAGTTACAATCACGAAAGTAACCAGGAGTGGGGATGGGATTTTCTGTTGTGAGTAATCCTCAATCTAATGCAAAATATTTGAGAGTGCTTCAATCTTGAATAGGTAGTTAAGATCTGCTAATCTTATGAAAGACACAATACTTGTGGGTCTTCCTACAATTGCCAACAACAAGCGTGTTGATATCGATCAAAAAAGCGGCCTACATTTTTGACCCTTCATTGGTGGTGTGGTAGCTATGAAGACTGTGAGTATGTCCACCATGCCATGCAGCCAGACAGAGAGCCTCTGCTGGGAGTAAGATCCATATTCCAGAGGAACAACCTTCACCAGCCAAAGATTCTTCAGAATATGTTGGGAGATAACTGGCCTCAAGAAGACCCAGTGCTGCTTCCCAAAACAACACCAGATTTTAAAAAACAGTATAGTCAGCAGTTTTACTGTTACTTTCTGAAGCATCTTTATAATTTTTGGTTGTCAGTCATAGTAAGTTGTTGCCAGAGCATACTGGGCTTCTGTCCCAATTCAGACTTAAGCTGAATTTTCCACAAGTCAATCTGGGTAGAAGAAAGCAGATTATTGCTTGATACTGGTGCTTGAAAATATTGGTGTAAAAATTTGTTGGAGGATTTAAATTTTACTATTCTCCGTTTTTAAAATCCTCCTCTTTTAATTGCAACTAAATAACATCAATAACAGCAGCAGCAACTAGACATTGCTGAGTCACTTGGAGTCTGTGTGTGTGTTTATACACAGGAATATTTAGCTAATTCTTGCAAGCAGAATGCCATTGTTGAAATGAAGAATGTAAAAAAACACAGTGGGACTCTCTACTGAATGTGGTCTGGCCTGGAACAGTTTACTACATAGAATGAAGAACAAGATGTCACAGTCACCCTTTCCATGCACAAAATCCAGTTAGAATGGCAGGTGGATCTCTTTTCAAGAGCAACTACCACACATGACAACAGCTGCCTAGCTTAGGGGTCTGTGCAGTACAAAGCTCTCTCCTCCAACACCTTGCTGCTACTTTTCAACAACTATTTCCTGAGGCAGCTCCGTCAGTTAACCTAATGGTAGGGCTGGCTCTTGGTCTCAAGACCAAGTTGGTTAACAGCTTGAACACCACCAAATGTTTGCTCCAGAGAAAAGAATGGTTTTGCCATTTTGCTGATGGCAGTAACACACCAGACATGTCCCCTCCCACCCTTAAATGCTCTATCGTGCTGCAGAAGATGAACAGCCAAAAAGGGAACAGAAACTTACCAGTCTTTTTTATCCTAAAGAAGCATCATGCTGGACAGGAAAGCAAAGCTGCTGATAAAGGAGGAGGAGGAAGAGGAGCAGAATGCAGGCAGCATGAGGCAGCAAATGACAACAGGAAGGGAAGATGACCACCATCCCAAGGCTACTGCACACATTAGGATTCAGCAAGCAGAAATCACAGAGGAGCAAGCAGAGGGGGAGCATGCACTGGAGAGCAGAATTGGCAGGCACCAAAGGGTATCTGCTCAAATGTATCCCTTTCCCTTTGAAGGTCTAGCTGTGTTTGTGGAAGGGGAAGCTGGGCAGAATGGTTAGTTGTTTTGACTAATCCCTTGGCCACTGCTTGTTTCTTTTAGTCTATGGGGGAGGCAGCTCTCCTTATGATATTAACTCAGTCCAGACCTAATGATACCACCTGCAACAGTGTAAGTGTTATGGCTAAAACCCCCCCAGCCATTTTGTCTGTTCTGCTGAAAAGACAGAGGGTCAGTCTCTGGGAAAACACAGGTCTCTCTTGCCAGATATCCTGCTTGATTTCAGGAATGGGCTGTAGTCTACTCTGATGAAGATCAGAAGTAATGGTATCTTAATTCTTTCCACTGTATGAGATTTGAGTTTCAGATTGTGATGCCCCAGTTTGCTGCAAGGTTTCTTCACTAATCTCAAAAGACAATCAAGTTAAATAAGAAATTCCTTCCATGTCTGGTCATATACTCCATTTATTTCTTCATCGCTTGGAATCAACCGATTCAGCCTCAAACTAGGTTTTTTCTCAATCAAGCAAGTATACATAGTTCCATACCCCAAAAATCAGAGCTTGGAAATTTAACTGTTGGGTGTGCCAGTCTCAGAATCTCCCCTGGACAGGTGGGATTCTGGGAGTTATAGCCTCCAAAGTAACCTCTCCTCAAATGAGCTCAAAAGAGAAAGCTCTCATGAGCCAGTCCTACATCTGATTGCCCTATACCTTAGGCCTAATCCCATGAATAAGGCTACCCCCAGAACCTCCCTGTTTCTCTCACTTAAAAACCTGAAAGGGAATGCTGGGAGAGAAAAATTTTACAGCAATACAAACAGATAAAGCACACACTTCCTTGCTAGAAAATGAGCAGGTGCTACCTTTTCTATCTCTAAATATTCCTTGCTTAAGAAAGTCCCATGAAATTCATGGGGTTGGCAGGCAACTCGAAGGCACATACATATATACGCACACACACCCTTGCCAAGCCATCTTGCTCAGAGACTTCTCAAAAGAAGTGGAATTTAGTCTGTATAAGACTTCAGTAAGCAACTGCAGCCTAGTGACTAAGTAAATCTATGTATCGCTGTCTTTCAAGGCTTCTCCCACTGCCTTGCCAAAATACTTGCGATGGTTATTTTGAAAGATGCTGAGAAAAATGTGAAAGATGCCTGCCTTCAAACTACAGTTCCAAGGGTTTTGTGGAGATGAGAATGGTTCCATAACAAGTTTCAATCTGTTTGGATTTATAATGTTTGTTTGTTTTAATCTGTTTGGATTTATAACGCAAACAAGGCAAGAGGATTTTGCAACTGAGATTTACCAAATTTAAAATCAACAAGACCTATCAAGATCAACAGAGGGCGCTCCAGCTCTTGGAATTTATGTTGTCTTAAACAAAAGGCTACCAGAAAATAGACAAACTGAAAGGAGCTGATCCAAATCAGATCCTCTTTCGGAATTCTAACTTGCAGCCTTCAGGATCAAATGCCAGCATGAACAGAACTGGACATATGCTGGATAATAGGCAGATCACCTTGCCTGTTTCTACAGTCCACGCTTCAGACCTCTGGATTAGCAAGCAGAGATTGGGCAAGAAGTAGTAGTAAATGTTTTACAAATACTGTAAATACATAAAGCAGTTGCCATTCAAGTCTGCTGGAAAGGAACTAACCTAGTTTGAGTGCAGAGTTTGCCACATGAGGTGGCTTGTGGACTGCACCTTTTCACTACAAACCAAAAGATACTTTATTATAGAATTGCCTCATAGTTTTACAGGTTTATCTGCAACATGGCATGGCTGGCATCTGCAGAGGCCCATGACCCAGTAAGTCACCACCAACCCTTGGAGCCTCCTGGCCCTTACTGCTTTTCCTTCTTGCTGCCTACAGACTGTTCATTGGTCTCTCTGCACTGGCTTCAGTTTTCCATGGGAGATAATGCCAACTGGGTGCCAATGGAGTGGCAAATTAAGCAGTGGCATGAGTGGTGAGGGGGGAGGTGGGTTAGGGGGGACCACTATGAAAGGATAGTTCCCTACTCCTCCTTCAAAAACACCTAGAACCACACATGGGAAAGGTTACTTTTGAGGACCATATCTTTTAGAATCCTACCATCAGTATGCCTGCTGTGCTGGCTGGAGGAATTCTTGGAATCGTAATCCCCCCCAACATAACTTTCCCAAGCTATCTCTGGAACCAGTGCTGGACAATCCCACCAATCCCCAGCTACCAAGCAAAGTTCTGAAATGGAACTAAGTTATGAAAACAAAAGCTTAGAGAAACTGACAACAGTGAGCTCACTGTGTTGGCTTTCGGGCAGAGTGATTAAATTGTTCCTGAATGTTCCCTCCTTACACTTACCATTTTTTGGCTTTTCTTGAACTCTCACTCCTGCATCATGGCTTGCTCATTGTCCCCTGTTCTTTTCCTCTTCTCCAGCAGAAGCTGCATCTTCTCCCTTTCCCCTCCCCTCATTCTTCTTTTGTGCTATAATCTGGTGAGCTTTAATCTTGAATTGATCCCTTTGCTTGCTGCCTTTAGCATAATCATAAGCTGTGGTCTTCAGCTACCTTCCGGCTTTGCTGTTTTTGTCTGTTTCCTTGTCCTCTGGCTTGGAGTAGTTCTGCTGCATTTTCTTTCCTCAGCACTCCCCAGGAAGCGCTGAGTGTAATTTAATAATGTCTTTATTTTTCCTGATAATGATTAAAACCACCTCTGATAAGAAAACTAACATGTCCAGGACACCACATGAATTCTCCCTCTGACAGCCACAATTAACATTTTAGATTTTGAAATGACTGGTGTAGCTGTCAAGAGCACTTTGATCTGGAGTCATTGATAAACATTAGGTCCTGATCTGAAAAACCTTAACTGCTAATATCAAATTTACACTAGAAGGACAGAAACCAATTTGCTTTGTTATCTGTTTTTCAGATGGTTAGCTATCTACCCAAGGCAGCATAAGAGAACTGCAGTAGCGTAGGAGTTAAAAGACTGAGCTTATGATAAAGAAGCCAAAGGTTCAAGCCTCAGCTATGAGCTCAGTAGGTGGCTTTGGCATGGAATTTTCTCAGCTCTCCACCTCAGTCTGGGAAGAATAACACTAGTCTAACTTCCTAGGTTGTTGGAAAGGTGAATAAGATAATGTATGTGAAGTGATACTCTGAAATTACTACTTAAATGCTAAACAACACATATTCAGATAAGCTTGCCTTTCTTTCCTTAGGTATGAAAATCCCTGGAGCTCTTTAGCAAGTTTACATAGTGTTTCTCCTATTCTGATGCCTATATGACCAGCTAAGTGCCTTATTATCTATGGTGCCTGCTTAAGCCAAAATGCCAGCTTCAGATAAACTGAATAGCACAGTGAGTAGAATCTTAGCAAATGGGGTGGGCAGTGTAATCCTGTAATGGAGATATATTTCTAATATCAAAGACTTAGGGGCACAATCCAGATAAATTCTACTAAGAATTAATTGATTTGAAAAGGAGTTCTATACCATATTTAACTTGAATTATGAGTTCCCTGTAGTAGTTAAGAATAGATTCTTCAAACAGAAGAGTTATTTCTTAGTGCAACTGTCAGTTCACTGGGTGTCACTGTTATGTAGTGATACCTCTCTTCTGTTGAATTCCATTCATTTTTGGTGGAACTTTGCTCTTCGCACAATGATTACAGTCAGAAACTCAATCCTAATGCAGAATGGAAAGAAGGGCTGTCCAGCTCACAAAGCAATTCAGCCAACTGGACTGGAGCCTTAGTATTCAGACGTAGGAGCAAGTTTTCTACTCTTAGTTCAAACATGTATGCTCAGAAATCTGATGTATGGATCCTAATAGGGATGAAATTATCTACAGTTTTTTTTTCTTGAGGGAAACAATTTTCTTCCCGCTGTAAGAAAGTCTTTCAAAACTACAGTTTTCAAAGTCTATTTACAATTCAGCAATCGAATTTATGCAAAATTTGAATGTAGTCATCTTGCAGAAAAACAGCATTTTCTGCACAAAAAATGCTGTTTCATACACAGAAAAATGCAGTTTTCTGCACAAAACAACCACATGCAAATTTTGGGCAGAATAAGTTAACCACTGCAAAGATTCTTGTCAGTCCAGGATTCTTCTTTTCAGAGTTTCTTAATATTTGAAAAACATGTGTTCCAATAATTTTTAGTCTTTTGGAATATTCTTTCCAACCCTAGATCTTAACAGCTGAGGTGCTGAACTCCTGCATCTCATTCTTGAATTGTTCAGTTCTTGCTGTTTAGGAGAAGTAAGCCAGAGGACAGATAGTAAGAGCCAATCTAGGGTCCCACTAGGAAGAGACTGGCATAACCTGTTTTTTAAAATATTTATTTCATTTGTGGTGCTCATGGGAAATGAAATGGGGCACAGAGGGGAAGGAGACTAATTAATTAGTCATGAAGAGGGAGAAGGGAAGGTGCAGGATAGGGGTAGGGACACATGGTCAACTTTAGTTTCAAATCACATTAGCAAAGGTTATAGGTGGTACCACTACTTCTAAGATGCATTGTCTCCTTACCAAAAGAATTTGTAAGAATGTTTGTGGCCGAGGACCTAAGGTAGTTGCTACAGGGATGTGAGGTCAGAGGTCAGCTCAATCCTGTAATATAAACGCAGCAAACCTTGGTCACATCAAAATGGCAGCATTGTCAGACACTGCCTTATCGGGAGTGGGGAGGGATAGGGGAGGGAAGCAAGTGTGCATGTGCATGCACACAAAGGATTGGGAATAAAAGGGGTTGGGGTAGTGGATGGCATGGCTTCCCTCGGCTGATCCAGTGTAGCTCCTTACCTGCAGGCAGCCCTGCCCCAACAAACCAGCTAGAAAGAAGGATGGTTTGGAGAAGCCTGAAATGAAAAATTGCTGATGCCACTCAGAGGTAAGGGGGGAGAGGAAACAAAACAAAACTAGAGCTTGGAAAAACAAACAGACACAGAGAAACAGAGAAAATATGGCACATTGACAAGAAACAGAGAATCCGTTAGAAGAAATGCAACAATCTGCCAATGCCAATTAGTGCAGGAGGTTGGAGGGAGTTTTGCAAATGCAAAGGACTCTGCGCAGACAGAGACAGCAAGCATTCTGTATTTCAAGTAAATTGTGGAAGGTGATTTATGGGCATACATATAGCACAAGAAACGCTGTCAACCAGGAAGCAAACTGCCATTGCCAGCGGTGCTGTTCCAGTCCAAGAAAGGAAGCTGTGATAGAACATCTACATTTGTCTCTTGTGAAAAAAGCTGTCCTATAGAATTACTCATTTTTCTGTTGGAGGGAATATCAGAAGAACGGTCACATTCACCACAGAACTGCTCCTTAATGGAAGTTAGAGAATCTCTCACAGTCCTACTGCACGACTGGAGAACCTATGGATCTCCAGATATGATTGGACTCCAGATCCTGGCAACCCCAGCTAGCTTGAGCTAATAATTTTTTTAAAAAATGGGGTATAAATTCATCAACATCTGGAAGGCCACAAGTTCAACACCTCCTGCATTACAAAAGTAATACATGTGTTTATAAAGCCATCCTGTGCAATGCATGGACTGTGCAACATATGCAGCTTGCCAGTCTCTTATCAGCCATCAAATGGATCACAATTTATTTCCTGGTTGCATAGTTTCAGGAATTATCACCTGGTAAGCTGCCATATATAGCTGACACATCACATATAGCAATGAATTTGCATGTTATGCGTTGTTCATCTGTTGCAGCAAAAATTACCAAAATAAATAAATAAATTTATTTAGCATCTAAAGTAGCATCTAAAGAGTATTTGTCTGGACTACAGTTTGCATCAGGATTTCAGGTATAGATGCAAGATGACTGTAGTCAGTGAAGTCAGAAGGATTTTAAATATGCAAAAATCCTGGATGACACACTTCATGCAACTGAAAACGTGGCTTATAGTCCATGAAAGCTCATGCTGTAGAACATTTCTTAGGACTCTTTGTTGCTCATGCTATATGTGACTTTTTCAATCAGTTACCTCAGTTTCCATGTAAAATTCCTAAACATCATTTTTGTTCACTTCTATAGGGTACTTTGATAAGGACCCTCTCTGCAACAACTGCAGTCACACAAGCTGAGACATGCCCAGACTCTCTCCTGGACAGACCAGGGGTGGGAATCCAGAAGGAAAAGGTGAAACAAGATTTCACACCAGTCGGCAGCGGAGCAACAATAAAGCATTGGGATAGTTCCCTAAAGAGCAACTTTTACTTGCTATTGTATCAGTAACAACAACAACAAGCTAATATCTGCAGAACCTTTCATGCTGGTAAGTGGTAGAAAATGCTCAGTATGTCAAATCCTCACTAGCATTTCAAAAATTACTGACCAAGAAGGAAAAGCAAATTCTATTTTGACATGTAGGTGAAGCAAAAGTGGTTCCCTCGAAACATCCAAGTCTGCCTTTTCTGCATTATTGATACACATGAAGACAAAAGTCCAAGTGACTTGCACTCTTTGTAGCATGTCATGGATACAAAAAAATAAGCTGCCTGGAGCACTGTGACTACAATTATTTCTGATAAATAAAGTGATACCTCAAGCAGCTCAAAGAGCTACTGGTAAGAAAATGAATTTAAGTGTATGATAAGCTTAGAACAAACCTTAAACCAGATTAATTATGGCTGCTCTCTGATTGGAGCCTGTAATTGGAACCCGTCTGTTTCATTATATGCATTTTGGATAATTTATTTTTATTTTATTTTCAACATGAGTGTAAAGCTCTCCCTTCAGAAAAGACACCCGGTAATCACATGAAGCTGAAGACATTTCATCCAACCCATGAATAGATATTGGCTCCTCTGTAAAGGAAAGCTGAGTGAGGAGATCATTCTTAAGGGTAAGCAACTGGGCTGACACGATGGCCTCCATGCTTTGTCTAGTTATACAGTTCTAAGGTATAAATATAAGAGGTAATGCTTACATTTACCTCAGTCAGCTAATGCTTGTTTCAATACTACCCACATTTATGTGAGGACTAAAAGGAATTATAACCTAATTTAAAAACATGCTGGTGAACATATTTTGTTGCCTGTTAGATGACCCCCATCTCCCCTAACCACATAAATCTTTGATTAAAAAATCTATGTGTACATGAATCTCTATATATGCATGAGAACATATATACCGTATTTGCCGGTGTATAAGTCACACCTCATTTATACACTGGCAAATACTATAAGACGCACCCCATTTTCAAACAGTATTTTTTTGGGAAAAAAGTGAGTCTTTTACGCCAGCAAATACAGTAAACACTTTTTAAAAATAAACATATAATATAATTTGTATTGTGCACTTACTTAGCAAACAAGGTCATGAGACATCGTGTGATTACTGGTTCATTGATATTTAAATATTTCTTTGATTATTTGCCTATATTGTTCACTCATTTGCACCATTTAAACCAATTATTGGAGATAGGATCACCACATGCTCAAGAGGGTAGGGTTTTTTTTTTAAAAGGACTATGAATCACAGTTATATAAGAGGATATTCTGGAATATGCAGCTTGCCATGTCACAGTGTTCAATGGATGAGAAAATTTCAACTGCTGAGATTCCATCTACTACACAGTTTTTCAACATAAAGAAAATCTGTCTTCTATGGCATGTGTTTACTGTCACCATTTGGATCTGACACATGGTGCAGTCCACAACTGCACTAAATATTTATACTAACGTCAGTTGAGACCCAATGAATTCAGCAGGCCTAAATCCAGTTATCTGCTCATGAATTAATTCCAAACTGATCTGTTAATTTTTCTTATGAGAACTGTGCTTGCAGAAATCAGAGACAGTTTGAGCCACTTAACTAACACCATTATGAACATATTTCAGTTGTAGATCTGTTTTCATTTTTAGACCCAAGTGGAGTTGGTTTGTTTTCCAAAACTGCAGTAGAATTTTGAGCTAAGCTTTGGCAAAATAAACAACAAACATCTATGTTATTTTAAATTACAGACTTGGAACAAAGAGTAAAGTGCCACAGTATTATTACTTTTAAAATGATTGTGCTTTTAAAGGCAGCCTCAGGATTTAAGGAGCTAATGATTAAATTGTGAGTTTGCAAGCATGTCAACGCAGATGAATCTGACCTCAAGTCTATATTAAGAAGCACATTTTTATATAGCTCCAAGACCAAGCAGATTGTACAAAACAAAAGAGGGAAAACAAAAAGCAGACTTTTTTGACCACATCAAGAAGCAACAATGAGAGAGAATTATTAAGCCATTAGTGAGAAATGGGACCATATTTCATTGCTTTTCTAATTATTTTCTCTAAGTAGAAACAATTCATTGGTTGACTGATTGCAACTAGAAACACTTTATCCGATAAAAATGATGCTAACACCTGGCTGGACCCATGAAGCTATCTGTGTACAGCTGAGCTGTCTTCTATTCACTAGGGCTTAGTTCTGAGTAATCTTGCTTACATCTGTGCTGCACATCTCACGCAAACACTGGAAAGAAAGAGTTACAAGTAGTATAGTTCTTGTACTGGTGCAATAAGTAATGTTTCATAGTTTTAAAAAATGTTATCCTCAAAGGACATTTTCAGGAATTTGTAGAGGTGCTGGGAGGGTGAATTTATTTGTTTTATTCCCTTCTATTATCAATCCTAAGGATATTTTTTTAAAGCAACAAGTAACACAATGAATTGCTTTTCAAATCATCACAGTAACCAGTGTCAACAAACTGGTTTTAAAAAGTAACACTACATATTCTGATCTTATGGCACCAAGTGGGCATGGTTCAATGGTTTTCTTCATGCTAGTCAAAATATATCACTCAGGCATTTTCAAGCATTGAGAGGTGGCAGGGGACATTTTTGTGATCTTTGAGGGCTAGAAAAATTTTAATATTTTTCAGCCAGGAGCTTACTATGATACATACAAGGCAATAGAAGTATACAGTCTTCAGTGCAGATGTAAGAAACTTTGACCCTCCAGAGGTTTTGCTCTACAGCTCTCAGAATAACCGGCCATGCTGATGGGAAGCTGAAGGATCTGCAGGTCAAAACATGTGAGGGCCACAGATGCTCACCCTTCTTTCATGCACCAACTTAGTTGCAATAAACAGCAGCCTAGAAGCATTCCACACTGAGAACAATATTATGTCATGTTGCATTATCATTCCCATGGGCATTCTGAGTAATGAGGAAAGAAAAGATGGCAATTCACACTGGTCATATACTCCTTTCATGATGGAGGGATTTATTGCTTCAGAAGCCCACAGCATGACCAAGAATTGGAAATCTGGAACTGTCAGGAAAACAATACAGTCTGAGCCCGTTTGGTGGTGTCTACTGACAACACCAACAGTACTGGGTCCTGTTGTTCTGAGAAATGCTGAATGTTTTTTGGAGATTTCCAAGAACCTGACCTGAAATGAAAGGCTGGGCTAGTCACAGTCAATAAAATCAGTAGCCAATGGTCCTCATGATGAGAATACCACAGAGAGGTTAGCTGCTCTTTCATTACCAGAGCAATAGCTACTGTGAACATACCCTACCATCCTTTACAAAAAGTATAAGATATACCAAGAATCAACTAATTTCTGGTTGTAAGGTACAACCAGCAGAAGCTAGGTTAGATTACTAGGTGCCATGCTGAACTTAACAGAAGCTCAACCTACCTTTGCTCTTCTTCAAGTTCTTCTTTGGTCATCATAGCTTTATACTGGCTTCCCCTCAGTTTTCCGGGACTATATTTAAAGGAGAACTGTTCATCTGCTACAAATGAGAGAAAAAGAGTGCATCAGAGAAAGACACTTTGAGCTTATTGAGCATATTTGGAAGTAAGTTCCATGAATTTCTGAGGGGCTTGGTTCCAAATAAATATTGGTATGGATTCCCCACGCCCCTAACCAGCCAGTGACAAATTCTAAGGATAGCATAGCAAACTTTGCCTTTGCAATTAACGTAAACACACTGAACATAGGCCTTTTTCGCATGGAATTTCTCATGCTCAAGGGCCTCCAGAGCACCACACGATTGCAAGGAGCGTTTCAGACAATGTCCTCGCAATTGCGCGATGCTGCTGGGGCCGGCAGGCGCCGATTGTGCACTATATCATTTTCAGCTTTTAGCCAAAAATGGTGTGCGATTGTGCATCGCTCCGGGGCCCCACGCACACTTACCGTCTGTCCGGAGCCGCGGCCCTTGCGCTTTCTCCCCCAGAGCAGTCTGGGAAAATACCCGGCTGTGCTGCGGAAGGAAGAGGCGGAGCCCTCATACTGCCTGCCACTTGGCAGGCAGCTCCTGCAGAGCCAAAGCAGCAGAGACACGAGAGCCTCACGGAAGAGGCTGCTTGCGTGATCCCTGCATGACCGTGCCGGACAGAGATAAGGTGCGAAAAGGGCCATAGTAGATTATTCCTTTATAACAGGCAGTAAATTTGCAAACCCATGCTTCAGACTTCTCACTGTGTTCACAAACCCCGTCTTGAAAAGGGGATCATAAACTTAAAGGTAGAGCCAACTTTGTATGCAGAAAATACCAAGTTCAATTGCCCACACCCTCTGTTAAGAGAAAGAGGTGACAAATGATAGAAAATATTTTGGAGAGTGATTGCCATTCAGAGCATTACTGGACTGGATGAAAATAATCTAATCTAATGTAAGACAGTTCTTATGAGTTTAAGCCAGGGATGGGAAACCTGTGGCCCTTCAGATGTAGTTCGTTTTCAATTCTCATCATCCCTGACCCTACTCAGTGTGGCTGATAGGAGCTGATGTTCAACAAAAGGTGTCCACTCCTGGAACTTGAAGTTAACTCAGAACTCTTTCTCATGTTCTCTGTCCGTCTCATATCCACAGCAAATAGTACTTCTGACTGTTTCTCTTGTCCTTCTACTAGCAGGTGGCAACTATTTGGAGGATACTTCCCTCCCCAAACTCTGATTGGTTTACATCCTACATACTGAAAAGAGATTCCCACCTATTGGGAGAAATTCTTCTGTCATTAGCTCCTGCTGATGAATCCTCACAAATATGGTCTTCAGTCTTCTACCAGACCATGCATAAGACTGCAGCTTTTGTTTCTGTATTGAAACTAGACACGGATGTCCCTGCTATTGGAAAGGTTTGGTCATCAGCCCTGCCAATCTGGACATGGCACAAGATCATGGCCTGAATCTTGTTGGTTATTCCAACAACAGCATAACCACTGAACCAGTTGGTGAATGGTAAATCAACACATAGGTAAATCCTATTGAATCAATGGGTCTGCTCTGGGAGGAGAGAGGGCCTAACTAATAAGATTCAAGCCCAGCTTCCCCTTACTGTTCTACTCCCTTGTTGGACTGTTACTATGACCATACCATACAGCCTGAGGGTAGGCAACTGCAGCAGGCCCAGGGACTGTTTTTATTCCCTGGAACTCCCCAGAGGCCTCGTGGACTATCAAAAAACAAAACAAAAAACCTGACATAGACCACTTCTGGTTCTCAAAAATGGATCTTTTTGATATTAGTGCAGGGAGGTCTCGCATCCTATTTGACAGGTAAATTATTGCATGTGGAGACTTCCAGAAGCAGCAATTAACTCTGTTCTTTTGACTAGAAAAAGGGCAGTCTGGGGGTACTAAGGGCCACAAAAAGTTCTTTCGGGGGCTTCCTGTGGCCTCAGGAACACACTTTGCCCACCCAGAATTCTGGGATCCAAGGAATCAATTCAACAAGAGAGACAGAATTGTTTGAGAGAGGGCGGAGAACTGGATTTAAGGATCAACAAAAACTTGCCTTTGAAACCATGAAGTTACCAGGGGAATACAGAGTGCTCCAACAGGCCATTGTAAGGCTAATCAGCTGGCTAAGAGCTGGTGGAAATCAGGCTGATACCAAGTTGTATTTGCTACCAGCTGATAAGAACAGAATTCCTATGCTGTCAAGTGAGTTTCTTTCCACTTGCAACAATAAAGTATATTTTCTTTCTTGATTCCTGCCAGACCGTATTTCTGCCAATTAAAGCACTCTAGCTAACAGACATGGAGCCAGAGGTTTATCTCCTCAAAGCAGATTTTGCTCCAGCTCTTTGTTTATGTTTTAAATCACTCCTCTGGGTCATCCTTCTACAAGAGGCCCAGTAAGCCATAGCACTGGAAGTCAATTAAAGGCTCTAAGGCAAAGGGATGCACCTGTGCCCATTTGTTTTTATTTTATTTTAAGTGCATGGAGGTAAAGGTCTTGTTTAAATAATCTCTGTACCAGATGGGCTGTGGAGCAATGCTGCACATTGTTGGGAGCTCCAGAGGGGCACAGGTTGTTCTTAGTGTGGGCAGAGGAGTGGGGAGGAAATGTCTGTTCTGTGAGCACAGCCTTTATTGGTAACCATGCTCTTTATGGCAGGGCTGTAAGCAAGCGGAGCAGCTTGTTCACCATTGTGATCTGCCACTCAGTATGAGATTGAGGCCCACAGCTAATTTGTGTATGCTAATGTCATCCCATCAGCAACATAATGACATCCTGTCAGCAATTTGCATCTCATTTGGAAGAACACAGAACCACCAAAGAGCCCTGTGTCACATAGCTTAGCTGGAATTATCCTATCGCCTTTCATTAAAACACCAAGCAGAGTTTGTCTTTGGAGTGGGTGGGAAACAGATGTGATGGAAGCGCTTGGTTGCTGCCCAGCAACGACCTAGGCTCCCGTGCTTGCACAGCTTGAAGTTGAAGGAGAACCTGATTGCCAAAAGAGAAAAGCCTCATGCTGAACAGACACATCCCTCTCCCACAACTTAATTCTGACAATGTCAGGTATGAAGCCAGTAATCTATGGTTCTGCTGTAACTAACAAATTGATTCATTAACCAGTTAGGGGCATGGATTAGTAATGAGTCAGAAACAGTGATGACTGGGCTCCTCTCCCAAAAGTGGTGCTGCTCAAGCTTTGCCTCATCTGGAGCTGGCCCTACCAGTAGGCAAAATGAAACAGCTGCCTCAGGCAGCAGATTTCTGATGTCATGGAAGCACATCAAATTGTTAAGTTATCCACTTTGTTATTACTGTACTTTCAGTTGTAGGTGGAAGGGGGTGATTGTTGGTTTCCTCCCCATGGGGCAAAACACCTGGTATGAGGTATCTAGGTGGATGATGGGTGCCATTTGCTGCTTTGCCTAAGGCAAGAAATGTATTGGGCCAGTCTTAGCCTTATTGTTGCCCTCTCAACCTCAGTCCAGACCACTCAAATAAAAAAAAAAAGTTTCCTCAAAAAGCCCATATGTGTGACCTACATATGCAGAAACAATAACCCTAGATACTTTTATCATACATCTGAAGTTTTGTCACACTTTCCATTTTTTCCCCTAGAAGTATAATTACCAATGTGATGAACTCGGCTCCCAAGCACTGGGCTATATTACTTCATTTCTTACCCATGAAATTGCCTTGCTTGTCTATGTCAGTGAAATATGTTCAAAGGCCAAGCTAATTAGTTATCTGGTTTCACTCTCTGAAAACTGATTGAGGCACAAGAAGAGAGGAACAGCCAACTTAACAGCATACATTTTCTGGAACTGAGAACAAAGAAAGCCTACCCCACAAGTGGGAGAACTATGAGGTCTGGGCCTGGATAAAACAAATAGCTTTCAGGAAACTGGGGGCCTCATCTTTGGGTCTAGTACAAGGAAAATGTGACAAATCTATGACAATGGCACATAGTCTCCTTGGATTTACTAATACCAAGGAGTTATTCTATATTTCCCATCCAGTTTAGACTAGAAGCAGTTGTAATCCACAGACTTCCTGTATATACCATGTCATTTTTTTTAAACAAAAAACACTTTTCTTTGATTTAACATGATAGTGTTTTAAGTTTTGTTTAGAAAAAGGAATGGAATTAATGTGTAGCTGTAACTGAATGCCAGCTGAATGAACTGACTATGTACAGACAGGAAAGAAGAAAAAATAATGCAATGATTTTCAGATGCCTTTATCATCCACTACATAACCAGAAAGAATTGCTTGAACCAACACAAGATTCTTCTGAACGATGTCCACCTGGTCTAAGTCTGTGTTCCTTCTTCTTTATCCCAGTATGTCAACATGTTTCACTTAGATTTCAACCACATATCCAGAGGGAAACGTCTTAAATCATGAGCTTAAAAGGCCAGGTACAAAAGCTTGTTTGTACCACTGGAGCAAAAAAGCAAAAAGTAGCACCACCCATATTCATTTCCTCCCACATATCAAATGCTTTCAGTATAGCCAGCAGCCACAGCCACCCTAAACACTAAAGCCCTTGGCTAAGGAGCATCAAGAAATTCAGCTTCATCAAATTCTCATTTCCCTTCACGGAAAAACCAATGTTGTTCCCCGACTATAGCAGGTCAGACTATATACAAGTCTGATTGACCGGAAGAGAATGGAAATTTAACTCACTAAATTATCACCACACGCTGTCAAGAGAGGTTGAAAAAGGATTTTAACAGGTCAGCGATTCTGGAGTTCTGCCATTCAATGCTTGTGAGCCCAGTTCCAGGGTCTACTGATATCAATCGGTTGTACTGACTCCATTGATTTAAACTAGGAAAGGAAACCAGGTAATTTAACCACTGCTGTTCTGACATTCAGGCTTGAATGCCAATGCTTATGTTGCCAAAATGGCACCATTCATACACAATAGGGAGGTATCAGCATTCCCAGGGAACGTAAAGGTTAGCAGAAGTGTGAAAAATATTTAAGATTTTTTTTCCTAAAAGTGTATGTGGGGAAGGAAAGTGTCCAATGATGACTGAGTGTGCTAAGTGTTGGGGAATGTGAAAGACAGTAGTGTATCTCACAAGCAGAATCACTAGCGTTTGCAAGCAGAAGGTGAGCAACAACCAGTCCCCCCACCCAACCAGGGTTTAGCAAAAAAAGTATATGAAGAAGGTTAACTTACAAATACTAAAGACTTCATAACATCTCCTGCTGAGAAGCTTTATAATATCTGCTCTTCAAACATGGAGGAGAGAGAGAACTGCAGACTACAAAATGGAGGATGAAGAAACTCAAACTAACTGCAGGCTATGGGCCCTATCACACAAGACTGTTATAGCAGTGTTATTCTACTTTAGCTGCCATGGCAACAGTCTATGGAATTCTGGGGTTTGTAGTTCAGGAAAGCCCAAGAGCTCTCTGGTTGAGAATTCTAAATGTGCCTCCCTAAACCACAAGTCCCAGGATTCCATACCATAAATTAAAGAGACCCCAGGGCCATCCAGTCCAACCCCTGCTATGCAGGAACACACATCAAAACACTCCCAGCAGATGATCATTCAGCCTTTGCTTAAAAACCTCCAAAGAAGGAGACTCCACCACCCTCCCAGGCAGCATATTCCATTGCCAGACAGCTCTGACCGTCAGGAAGTTCTTCCTGAGATTCAGGTGGAATCCCCTTTCCTGCATCTTGAATCCTTTGCTCCTTGTTCTAGTCTCTGGAGCAGCGGAAAACAAGCCCGCTCCCTCCTCGACATGACATCCCTTTCCTAACACCAATAAGCAGAAAATGATATGAATATGCACTATGCCTAAACTGTTAGACAAACATGCAAACTACCAGTTATGGAGTATAGACAAGCAAAGGTTCCTTTTGCTAACACTCAATAGCTATGGAATTTTGGCTCATGATTTTGGATGGAAGAACAGAAGAAAGAGTGCAAGAGCATGGAGTGGGAAGCACTCTTGAGTAAAAGAATATACAAGAGTACCACAGACTGCAGTGATTTATTACAAGATAGACTGAGAGCTCACTACAAGATAATCAGAAGGCAGTAGTCTTATAGCAAACAGAAAAGCCAAAGCGGTGCATAGCAGCAGTAAGGACAAGAACACACAGAGTGAGTGGATTTGCAGTAGCTGCCTGTTCTAGAAATGCCCACTTCAGTGTCTTTCTCTAGTGGTACCAGGAGGATGTGGTGAAGGTAGATGGGAATGCAAGCAGCTCTCTTGCTTGCACAGTTGCCTGCCAGCACTTCAAAAAGTGGCAAGGCAGAGGAAGAGACGTATGAACTTTTGGGGAGACCTGGGGTCTTCCGGGCATCTCCCCTGTTTTTTACCCAGTCTCTGCTGAAGGAGCTGGGGAAAGGAAGAGAGATTGCTATTTACTAATTATTGTGTGCTCATTTCTAACCCAGTCAGTTTTTTTCCCTTCACATATAAAAGTGCAGCACTGAAGCACCCTTTTTCAAATATGTGTGTCATATCACATTTAGTCATGTGGGGGACTATGGGGACTATGAAATTCAGAATCTTCCAGCCAGCATGGCAATACTGGCTGGGGAATTCTGGGAACTGTCATCTCCAAAAACAACTTTTCGAAGTACTGCTTTCTTCAGATCCTAGATATTAGCTACCGATGCATAGCTAGGCCTAATAGGGAGGAATTCCAACATTTTGAGATCTAGGTAATAAGGGAGTGAGGACAAGAGAGCTCTTTCAAAACACAGAACACTCCCAATCCTATTCATCACTCTGTCACCACTACTACAGTGAGGTTTCAAATAAAAATAAAAGGAAGCAATTTTAAGAGAGGTCAGTCTATATGGAAGCAACATGAGTGGCTTCAAACACTAGTATAACTTTACAAAACAAAGCTCATAATCTACATGACTAGCCTTGTAACTTAGCTGCTTGTTCCTCTTTCTTCTAGCCTTTCCTTTCCACAGGAAAGCTCTCCCATTCCAAAGTAACCGTCATTTATGTCTTGTTACACAGTATACAGTTGACATTACCCATACAGAAAAGCATTCTAAATATGGTAAAGAAAGTCTTTGATAGACAGATTCATCTGAACTGAGCTGGGAAGAGAAACCTACACAGAAAATCCTTGCTTCCACCGAACTCCAGGAAACATTTTTTCAAGTTCTGGACTTGCTACAAAGTATGTAAGAGGAATGGAATGACCTACTTTAAACAAAGCAGCTGGACAGGAACTATCATTTTAAAAGGTATTTACTCACTGCCTTGCTCTCACTCATCCCACTCAGAAGCTGCAAGATGCCATGACATTCTGCCTTGAAAGGTCATTTTTCCCCCTGTGATTATTTCCACCCCTGTCAATAACAAGCATTTCTTCAAAATTGAACCCTTTCCCCACTGAAGCTCTTTGCAGTCCAATTCTATGCATGCTTCCCCAGATATATCCAGTTAAGTGAATGGGAACTTCCTACCATAGAAAGCCTTGCAGCTTTACTTGTTTGTTTGCTTTTGTGACTCTCCCACCTGACTAGACTTCCTTGTCCCTTGTGCAATGTTACTTTTTTTAAAGGAAACTGAAGAAGAAATGAAGGATGCTTTGGTAATGTTCTTCAGCCATTTCATTTAGGACTGTAGTTATGTGGACAAGAACAGTGTGAAACTACTAAGTAAATTATACAACTTTCATTTTGAATGTTAGGCCTGAAAAGTCAGTGGTTAAGTTCAAAACAATTAATTCATTATGTGCAATCCACAAGAAGTATATTGGCTCTTAAATCTGTGTAGTCTCATTTATTTCAGAGAGGGGAACCCAACTTAAGAACAAATATGTTGGTTAAAGGTGGTGTTTTGGTCATGCTGGCTAGAACCAGAAAAGAGAGATAAACTTAAAACACCTACACCTATAGGAACTACTGACTGGTTGCCCATCTATTATTGAATCCCCTGTGGAAAGTGGTGATATGAAGACATCCTTTGTTTCCTGAAGGCCACTCCCACCTTCCAGAACTCAGAAGTTAAAGTTCCCCCACGTTTATCATTACACCTCTGGGAGGTGGGTTAGGCTGAGAGGGAGGGAGTGGCCCAAGGTTGCTCTGAGGGGTTCTTTGTTTTATATATATAGATATAGATATAGATATAGATATAGATATATAGACACACACACACACACACACACACACCCCTACTAAATTTCAAAAAAAGACACAAAAGAAAAAATATAGAAAAAGAGATACAAAATACTACTTAGTGAAGGGGAAAAAAACCCTAAGAAACATTAAAGACATTTTAAAAGATGGTTTCCAGCTTACCCAGCACAAACTCTACATCACCTATACAGAAAGTTTCTCTAAATACAGATAACAATCTAATACTTCTCTTCCTGTTCTTCCCAGAAGCTTTCATAGCTCTACAGGAACTTGAACCTGGATTTCCTAAGACCCAGCTATCACTGTACCAGACTGGCTCAACAACAGTTAAGAAAGAAAGCAGTGAGAAGTTGAAAAGAAAGATGAGAAAAGAAACACAAGTCATGCTATAATATTAGACTCTCTTAGACAAAAGCAAGGAAGCAAGGAGACACAGAGAGGCATCCATTTATAACAAAGAGAGATGCTTAAAATTATGGATGCTGCAGGCGTGTACACAAAATGCATTAGCAAGGTACAAAAATTTGCTGGCTAACCACTCAAGTAACACGTGGTTGCTGGAGGCTTCACCTTTCTGGCCTCACCAGTCCTATTAATAATCCTGAATTACATAATGTTTTTCTTGGGGGTGAGGAGGAATATATTCTCTGATAGAACTGCAACACTAGAGCCTTGGGTGTAAAGATTTTCTATGTTTTATTTTTATTAAAGCCTTTGGACACCCTTTCCTTATGCTGCTCTAACAAAGAAGGGGTCTCTTTGTTTGTGTTTTAGGATAATGTTTTCCCAACCGTTTTCTTTAATGTCACATTCCAGGAATCAGTGGCAGATACAGTGTCAGAGAATACTTTTCCCAATTTTGTTCAGTAGGACATATTCACATGCATAGGCTGAGGGCAGGGGGTGGGCAACTGGTGACCCTCCAGATGTTTTTGAACTGCAGATTCCATAATCTTTCACTATGCTAGCTATGCTGGCTAAGGATGGGACAAATTGCAGGGCAAAACATCTGGAAGTCCTCTCTTGGCCACTTTGGCCTAATATAATATGAGGACTGTGTCCCTGTACTTTTCAGAACTTATTTATTATTTATTTGGTTTACATCCCAGCTTTCTTCCAGAACTGGGACTCACTATTATGCAGTCCAGGAGGCACAGATATTTCTCACTCTTGCAGTCTGCTAAAAGAAACTGCAGCAACACCCACTATTCCTCATCCTCAGCACTACTCTCTCAGCCCTTGAAAACCAACCATCTAAGTCCCAGTGAGAAGAAATGGCTCTGTACTCCCATCACCACCTTCCATGGCTATCTGTCTCTAATTATTGCCTTGCTCTTAAAAACCTGACCCTTGTAGTCTTCACTGTCTCTTTTGGCACAGAGTTGCCACCCTTTCCCTTTTGATACAGTTTCTTTCTCTTTTGAAAGCTGCCTGGCAGAAGAAATCAAACTGCTAAAGCTTTTCTCCTCCTAATTTCTCCTGCTGAGATTTTTTCATCTATCTTGCCAGACCTAATTAACTCTTATTAATTAACTTATGAATTAACTTATGAATTAACTCTTGTACACAACTATGAAAGGAACAGCAACCCAGTATCACACTGCATCTGGAAAGCAACTTTCCTTACTTTTGGTTTTCCATTCCAGTGATCACCTGTCCAAGATGCTACATTATAGGCTATATACAGCAGGGGTGGGAATCTGCAATCCCTGACACTGACATACATACACACATCTATCTATCTAGCTAGCTATCTGTGTGAATGAACTACAAATTCCAAAAGCTCTCATCACTAGACAGGCTGCCACACCCAGATGGGAAATTGAAATCCAGTGACATCTGCAATGTACAGGTTCTCTGACCTTGTGCTGGGGACAAACAATAAGGCAACAAACAACCTAACGAACTGTTCCTGCAAAATTAAGAGGAAGATGGAAGAGTCTGTAGGTTTAACTTAGGATCGCCATTTAAACTGGGGCTATGGTCTGAAGGCACAGTTTCTGGCTGACCAGGACTGGCCAGTGGATCCATCACTGTGTGAGTGGTGAGTCCATTTTGGGTTTTATGGATTCTCTTCCTGCAGCTGCTCTTGACCGGAGAGGTATTCTCCCGGTGCTGAGCCTCTGTTGAGCAGAGGGACCCCAGATGGCTTCCATACAACCCAGAACAGCTGTGGGGGTATTTTATTTATTTGTACTCTGACATCCTCCCACAACTGGGCAGCTTGCAAATTAAAATATCATACAGTTAAAATATTTATAAATCAACATTAAAATGGAGTTAAGCTACCAACGTTTAAAAAAAATTTAAAACACACAGCTAAAAATGATAAAAATTAAAACAATAAAGACTGTATTGCACCCAGTTAAAAGTGCTTTCCTTCTTTTTTTTTGCATTTTAAATTAAAAAAAAAATTTTCAAATGGGATCTCAGTTAATAATATTCCAGTACAATAAAGGGAGGAAAATAAAAACATGAAAGGAGGAAAAATAACCACATTAGTCATACATTTTTATAAAAGCTGATCAAATATCCAAATATACATCCTTTTGTAAATTTCATGTGAAATTTGGTATGGAAGTGCTGTCTTTAGAAACCTCAATTTCTAAAAAGCCCGTTGGAATAAAAATGTCTTTGGCTACTGATGGGGGCAAGGAGGAAGCTATTCTAGGGAGTTCCAAAGTATAGGGGCAGCCACTGAGAAGGCCCTATCTGGCAACCCCACTGGTTGTGCCTGTAAAGGCAGTGGGACTGAGAGGGGACCTCAGGGCCCAGGCAGGGTTATATGAAGAGAGACAGCCTCTCAGACAGCTGGGACCTAAACCATTTGGTCTTTATATGTGATAACTTCGAATTGCACAAGTGTAACAATCCCACCTCTCTCAAGCAGGAGGGGGACCTCTAAAGACCATATAGCTGCCAACATCCACTGATTTAAGCCTTGTGACTCATTAACTCAGTGGGAAGTTACTGGAGAACTTAACTTTCTCCACCTCTGATTCTGCAGAGACTTTACCTTCCCCTCTCTGTGAGAGATGAAAATCCTATACACATGCATGTGCACATACTGAGCAAGGGCATGTGAAGAGAGCATAGAAAAGAGGAGATATTCAAAAGGAAAACTTTTATTCTAATCAAGCAATCTACATTAGCAAAAGGATATCTTATACATTATGTCACCTTCCTTGACACATTACTTAGGAATAGTTACAAGATTACAAACACTGCCTAAATCACCTTCAGCCAAGATTAAAAAGAACGTAAGCCCTAACACAGAGCTTTCCAAACTGTGTGCCAGAACACATTAGTGTGTTGGCTGCAGTGTGTAGGTGTGTTGCATGAATGTAACAGGTGGAGGGGCTACCTCTCCCACCGCCATGGCAGGCCAGGCCCAGTTGAAGGGGCTGCCTCTGCTGCCACCACAGCCTCAGACCAAGAAAGACCCCGGTGAGGGCAGTAGAGGCTGTCCAGGCCTGGGTGGAGAGGCTGCCTCTTGCGCCACTGCCACCGCCGCTGCCCCAAGCCAAGGAAGACCCGGACAAGGGCGGTGGCGGTGGGCCAGACTCAGGTGGAGGGGCTGCCTCCACTTACTGAATTACTGTGTCGCAAAATGATGCATGTCTAAAAAGTGTGTCACCAACATGAAAAGTTTGGAAAGCTCTGCCCTAACGTGACTAGCTAAACATTCCTATTCTACTCACAATACATATGGAGTTCTGGGTCTGGATGTTGATGGGAAGCTGAGAGTCTGGACCCCCTTCATCCAGCTTATGACCAAGTTTCCCAGGTGAGGCAGGCAGCATCCCCACATCTTTCCATCAGCCTTTTGGTCTCTCTGTGTGCCCCATGGCACCGTTAGGTCCTATTACCTCTCACCTAGAACCATCTCTAAGCTTCCACACTTCTTCCCAGACTGGTCTTTCCCACTGGATAATTGTCTCTCATGATCTCTGTTTCTTCTTTGCGATGCTGATCTTGATAAATTTAACTTGATAAATTTAACTTACACCCAACATATAGTTAACCCTTTGTTTACCTGGAGAGGAGACTATGCCCCTCAGCTATGTTTCTCAGATAATGGGAGAGCCCATTATCACAGTTGATAAGTGTCCCCAAAGCAACAGGCCCACTGACTGCCCTGAAGCAGTCTTGCTGAACAAGGCAAGTATGAGTATGATCACTTCCTAAATAGGAAATCTCATGCTAGCTTTATGTATGCTGTTCTAAGATCCATAAGAAAGAAAAGCAGCATATGTATAGATTAAAGGAAGGTACAATGCTGGATGTGTGGTTTTCCCTTAAGAAAAGAGAGTAATAATATTGATTCAACAGCAGGAGCACAAGCACCACAAACAGAAGCACCATGTGTAGGCTCAGACCCTAACCTCACTAGTTTTGTTTTAGTTCTAATGGATCACATCAGGTTGCAGATGAGAGGTCTTGGAGGTCTGCTGACAGTAAGCAGACAATACTGGGTTAGAAGGACAACATATTTTCATCCAGTATAAGCCAGTTTCTTAATCTTTTTAAAAAATGGCCATTCTCCTACGCCTTTAACAAGCAAACCTTTTCCTGGCATAGAAGTAAAATGACAGAAAAGGATTCACTGGCTTAGTCTCTGCATTAGCCTGCTGTTAAAGACACAGGAGCAAGGCCAGTAAAGAAACATGGCAACTCTATGCCTCACCCTCCCCAAAAAATGACTTGCTACGTGAGGTTCAGCAAATGTTATGCAGGATGTTCCTCTGTCTTTGTAAAACAGGGATAATGCTCTCTCTACCTTGTGGACATGATGTGTGAGGATTAAAGATTGTTTATAAGTATTATAAGCATAATCCTCCTGAGTCAATAGGATTGTGACTGTGACATGGGGCCTCAAGGGACAGCGGGAAAGTGGGACAAGGTAGGACAGCTCCCATCTGTACCCTTCCTTTTTTTGCTAGAAAAACAGTCAGTTTATCAGTTGAGAGGGGGAAACTAGGAGTGGGCAAGCTCTGGCTCTTTCTAACTAGGACCATAGACATAGCCCAGGCAGTGTAGAGGATAGAGTACTGTATTTAAACCAAGCATGTGAGCTGAGCAGCCCCCTAGATGTTTTTGGACTGCCCTAGCCATCTCAGCCAACCAATGGTGAGGAATGCTGGGAGCTGCAATTCAGCAATACTAAAGGTCCACATGATTCCCATCCCTTCAGGTGGAGGCAACTGATGGCCCTCCAGATGTTGCTGGACTATAGCTCTCACTCCCCTGGCCATTGGCCATGCTACCTGGGACTAATAGGAGTTGGAATCCAGCAACATCTGGTGAGCTACAAATTTCCCATCACTTAGTGCATAGCCTTGGTCACTTTCTCTCAACCAAATCTACCTCAGTCAAAAAGACAAAGTAATACTCATGTGTCCCATCCTAAACTCTACAGAGGAAGGGTGAAAAGCTCATATGACAACTGAAAACATAAATAGCCCTTCTCCACTGACTGCAACTACAAGATGTATTGTAAAACATCACCATGTAAACCTCATATGTTTATATTTTTTTTCTTTCAATACCAATAGAATATTGTCTGTTACTACAATCTGAATTGCAGAAACCAGCAGAGGTGAAGTTTCCAAGGCAGGATCATCTATTTTTACATATAACAGGTCTATCAAAGGCACATGTACAGGGGCCAGTTCAAAAATTGGCAACTGGGATGCAATAATTCAAACCTTTGTGGGTTAATCATTGTATAAGGTACAGTATTTCCTCCGTTTCTTGGAAAAGATTTTATTCATAAAAGTTCACAGTATATACTGCATGTTTTATGTTGTATAACCTTCTCAAACTAGTCAATGAATCATTTTCTATTTTCTATTAATCATTTAAATGCAGTTTTTCTAAACTTAGCATAGAACTCAGGGACTGGCCTGTAAGGATCTTATAAAGCAAGGGTAGGGGGTTGTTGGAACTAGGTTTGCCTTGAATGGCTGTGAACTTATATGGAGCAGAGCTTGGAAAAATTACTTTAGAGACTGCAATTCCCAGAATCTCCCAACGAACAGATCATGATGGCTGGGAGACTCCAATTGTTGTATTTTTTAAAAAGTTGCTTTTTAAAGCTCTGGCGCTGAGAGAGATCGAGGCAGCAAGATCTGTCTTTGAAGTACAGTATGTCCCCCATATTCATGTGACCAATATATGCAATTTCATTTACCCACACCAAGATGTAGTCTATTTTTTCCAAAAGTTGTTGATTTTCATGTTTTTATCAGTTATGCACTAGGTTTGGACAGCAAATAATGGCTACAAAGCCTTCTTTCTCTTAGATTTTAAAGTTTTGTCCAGTTTCAGGGCCTCCTCTCCCAGCTGCATGCTCGTCTGCCCACGTCATTCATCTCACTGAAAAAATATAGCATTCGCTATTATCCACGTTTTTCATTATCCATGGTAAGTATGGGAAGGTATGCCCTGTGGATATGACGGATATTCTGTGCTATAAAGAAGAAGGTACAAATTTATTTCCCAATATACAATAGCTGAAGGTCTATGGCTAAGCTGTGTATTCTTTATGTTGCTGAATATAACTGATATAAACTTTCATGAATGTGAAGGATGCCAGCCCCAAATAAATGAATCCACTTTACTAACACCATATTTACTGTCCAACTTTTTAAAAATGGAATTATATATCTGATAGTCATTCTGTATCGGTTTAGATCTAAAAGCGCTAACTACATTGGGAAAAGAACCTTTGGATTCAATTTTTGGATTTGGATACTTAGAAATTATAAAAATTGGAAACTAAACTATTAGGCCATTCTACTTTCCTATGTGATCTATATTCTTCAGTGTTTTAAGCTAGGGTTTTGTTGTTGTTGTTGTTTGTTTTTGGCCAATGAGAACACTTATTTTGAATATGACACAATACTGGAATTCTCTGGGCTCAGCAAATAAAAACTCTCTGAGGCCACAAAGTTCCTATCTCAGAGGCTTCTTAGATATAGTCTTGTTTCTTAGGATAGTATAACTTTTGCCAGTAAGAATCCACAAGCCATGAGAGATTAATACATCTCATTTGATAGGCCTCACAGCTCAACTAACCAGATGGGGCAAGATGATTTTGTAGAGAATCAACCACCAAATCCAAAGCCTTCCCAGCTCACTATGACCAGGACAGAAGGTACTGGCCAGGAAGCAACCTCTTCATCTCCCCCCCCCCCACCTTTATTCTTTCTCTTCTGGTACAGTCAATGGTCCAGGGCTACCATGAATCTGGACTGCTACAGTTTAGGACCTTTTGAGGTATGTGTGTGTATGTATCCAGGGAATAAGTATACTTAGGGTGTTAGGATCCATCACCTGGCTTCTTATTTTTGGAGCCAGCTGCTTCAGACTGCTAAATCTACAAGAGTAACACTGGTAGCCCTTGCCCTTGCCACATCAAGGAGACTTCTGCTTGCAAAGGGAGACTCACAACATTCACCGGTCTCTCATTTTCTTTCACTGGAGGCTTTGAATGGCTTCCTTTAACAGTGCTCAACAAACATCTGCTATCCTCATTCTTGCTCAATTAAATTCAGTAGAATAGATACCACCATGGCTCAATATTTCCCCCCAGCTTTGTGGTTCCTAACCTTGGATTCCTTGATGTTATTGGACTTCAGCTTTCAGAATCCCTCCCATGTCCACTGGCCATGCTGACTAGGTTTTCTGGGAGTTGTAGTCTAACAATATTTGGGAAACCAAGTTTAGGAACCACTGATCTAAGAAGTCTGTGAAAGGCCTACCTTAGGATCACAGAATAAATTCTTGCTACTCTTATGTCCTAAAGATACAGACTCTGATCCTAGATGTTCCACAGACTCTTTATATGAAGGCTAGCAGTTCTTCATACTCATGTATTTGTCCATTTACTCTACACTCAGTTATTCATTAGGCTTAGCAAATGCTCAGTGTTGCATCCTTTGTATGAGCAACCTACATGAACCTTATATTCCTTTCTCCCTCAGCTATTATCCCTCCCTTACGGTGGGCAAAGAGTGTTCACTGACAAATGCTAGCAACTGTGTCTTGCCCTTTGTTCTTTCCCTACAACTGAAAAGAATTAAGAGCTCAGTAATAATCAGGAGAAGGAAGTTGCCTGCCTTTTGAGTCTCAGCTGCTTGAGGGCAGGCAGCTAATCCTCTGCCTTCCCCCAGGAGAGAGGTGGCAGCAGCTTCAGTGCCCGAGCCCACTTCAGCAGAGGCCATATTTATAGAAACTGACAGCCGTGCCCTGGTCCTCCTTCATCAGAGCTCAGGATTGTCCTTTATCTGTGTTCAGACTCTCAAGCACACACAGAGAGAAAGCAGGTTAGATCTGAGGGGCAGGCACTGAGGGGAACACCTAGTCCGCTGTGTTTCTCTTCCCTCTAAATTTCTGCCACCTATGGTAGGGGAAGTGGGAAGTGGAAATATAAAGTGAAAGCTCCCTGGCCTTTCACATTTGTTGCTGGGTTGCAGGGAGAAGTGGCCTGCAAGGAGGAAAAAGTATAAAATTTGTCAAGGGCTGATTGTAAATGCCAGAGTTCTTTTTCAGCTTCCTTCCGCTGCATCATAAAGAGTGATTTTACAGTACAACTAACTACAACATCAAACAATCCCACCCCATCTGTCCTTGTGACATCGTCCATTAGTTCCTTCACAGGTGTGTGCGTATGTGTGTGGGGGGGAGGGGGGGGAGAGAGAGAGAGAGAGAGAGAGAGAGAAGTATTTAATCTAAGTGCCCAGAGGTCTTCTGGTTTAGAATTTTCCGCTCCTGCTTAACGTTTCTTGAATAATATCCCCACAATGTACTGTACAATCTCAACAAAAGAAAGGGAAGTGGGAGCCCCACATTTTCATAGATCTGTCAACTTTTCCAACATATTTTGTAGGACCAAAATGAAAGTGGCAATCTAGGAAATACATGGAGATACTGCTCTTGAATGCTCTACAGAAATTAAAATCACTAATCTGACATTTTGAAAATAAGAAACCATATGGGCTTAGGGATATTACATTTCTCACAAAATATTGGTAATGCATGTTGATGAGTACAGATATTCAAAATGGACCCTAATTGGAATAGGATTAAAATTGAACCAAAAACAAATAGCCATTATACTGAAAAAAATAGAACCACTAAATTCAGCTGAGAGCAATGAAGTGGCAATAGGTTATGGTGCTATGGAACTGTTAGCATTGTTGTTTTCTAAAGAAACTGTCCATTCTCTGTCTGTCCATTCTCAAGTTCACATTTTCAGTGCAGAACAAATTTAGTTCTACAGTTTTTTCACAAAGAATACTAACACTGTTTTTTGTTTCCTACAACTTTAAGAGGGCCATACACTGAAATTGCCTCCATTTTTACTATTACAAATTACAGTAATTATGAATTTTAGAGAAAATAAATAAGAATGGCTCTTTTGCTGAAGAACATTCAAAAATAAGAGTAAATGATGTTCTTTGTACCAGTTCTGAAGGCTTTTCTCTCTGACCTTTAACCCTCCAATCATTATGCCCAAACTTACCATCTTCAGTCTCAGGTTCTTTCACCACTAGTTTCTCATTTTCCGATTCCTGATCTTCTTCCTGAAACAGAGAAATTAAACATAAAATAACATGGGCCTAAGTCATTTTGCTGTCTGAGGCAGAGCAACAAATTCCTCCCTGTCCTCAACTGCACTCACACAAGTCAAGTTACGCAGCATCCAAAGGTCACCCAATTTATTTTGGCATGAAATAGAAAATCCCATATACATCTTTTCCCACCCTCAGCCATAAAAATAACAAATTCAGTAGGTAGCAGTCAATTGCTAACATGCTGCCCCTTCATGACACTTAAAATGTGCTGACAGAGGAACCTGCCTCATCCTGTCTAATGACAGGGCTGGCCTTAATATAAAGCTATCAGCAGGAAGATCTTCTCCTCAACAACGTCACAAAGGAATTATAGACATAATAACTCAGAAACAGAATTTTAGGTGGGTCTTAGTTAAAAGCATTCGACATGAAATGAGTCTGGAATTTATGTACACTTTCGTTGCCACCGTTCTTGTAAGCAAAAGGAGGAGACACATACAATTTAAAGCATCATTAACGTATGATAGAGTCTCATTTAAAAATACCCTCAAGGCATACCTACTATTTTTTAAAACAGGAAGAAATAAATAGGAAGGACTAGGGTTAGGGCTTTAAAAAAAAAATCTGGATTTTTTTTGGAGTGGAAAGCGCACATCTTTTGATTCCCTATATTAATACATGGAAATGAAGTTTGAGGTTTTTTAATTACTTTCATCTCTAATGTGAACACAAAACCTTCATTGCCTACCATGTATATTCAATTTTAAGACAGCTTCTACCCTCCCCATGTTCATATACATACATCCTGAGAATGAGACTCTGATTCTTTGTTGGTAGTTTGTTCTATGTACTTTAAAAGAAAGAGCAGTGATTTGACAAGAACTCTTTTTGTTCAGCAGCAGAATAGCATCCTTTGCAGAAACCCTTTGGCTCTGAACTTTAGGTCCCCATTACTGTAACCTTGCTAATTTTGACCCATCCTCTTCAACTTTGGTCATGCTCTTTGTTTTAGAAACAATTATTTTTATACAAAGCACCTCTGAGTGATCTCCCTCATCATCATATGCATGTAGTAAGCTTTTGGATACTTTAGATTTGAAGAGAAGGATTTAGTTACAAGGCAGAAGGCAATAATCCTCAAAAGGTCCCCAAAGAGCCCTCCATGTCTCATTTTTGGAAGTTTTGGAAGACTGTGACCCAAACTCACCCTGAAAAAACAAAGCAATTTTAAAAAAAAACTGGCATAAAACCTCATAGCATTACAGGACTTCACACCTGATTGTCTACACTCATTTTCACCAAAACCAGAGCAAAACCATGCATCCAAAACCAGAGTTCTAAAAAGTTTCCTACAATTGATCCATGCTCAGTGACAGCACAACACTTTGCATACAAAAGACCTCAGGTTCACTTGTCACCAAATCCACCTAGTCAATGGATACTGGCAGCAAGTGGAGCTCCAGTCTGAGGTCCTATAAAGCTACTGCCACGAGGACAATATTGGGTTAGACAGACTCAATATCGGTCTCACTCCATGAGCAGCTGTGTGTTCAACACCAATTGTTTTCACTGCAAAATTTTTATTATCCACTTTTATTAAAAACTTTACTTTTAGTAATTTTAGCCATTTTAGGTATGTTCTTTTGGATACATTAAACTCAGTGTCTATTATGCATTTCATGTGTATTCTGTACTCTGTTTCAGTGTACAAAAATGTAATGGCCTGTGGCTATAAACAACAATATTACAATTACATTCCAGAAATGTGACGTTTGGAAAAACCTTCATTTTTTGAGCTTTAGCTCTGAGAATCTGTGAGTCAGGATGGATTATAGGGTGGACTGGTGTTGCTGGAGTACAGGTTCCAGAATCACCCATTATGGGCCATTTTACGAGTACACGCCCAGGAACATCTAGGGAACCCACAGAGTGGAAATCCCTCCTGGGACTCCCAATAATCTTCAGAAAATGCTGTGACGATATGTCTATAACAGATTTGCCATGTGAACTACTTACAGATTGGTTCCCAGTGTGCCATGACCATTACTGGAAAAGCTGACACATGACAGCATCCCACCTAGTCAGAACATCAGTGCTTCATGATATATATGTGTATATGGAACTGTGCATCACACACATTTGCTCCTCATACATGCACGCACATGCATGTATACACACACTTACTTTTTCGTTAATGCTTAGGTGCCGGAATGCATAACACCACAGCAGCAAGCAGCTGCACACATTCTTTCTCTGTGGCTCTGTTGCGTCCCTGGAGAGGAGCGGAACAGCCAGTCAGATTCCAGATGGTGTGTGGGCCTGTCTCCTCTGCCCCCAGCTTGTCTTATCTCCCATGTTTGATTCAATGGGACAGGCCCTTTGCAGCTGCTACCATTTTGCTCTGTTTGTAGAGAATGGTGCACATACAAAGGAAGAGCCACTGGAGGCTGCCAGCCTCAATTAGAGAGACAGAGTCAAGATGGAGAAGAGACAAAGGGAGCTAATACAGACATCAGGGCCGCATGCCTTTCTCAAGAACATGGAACACAGAAGGGGATATGAGAGAGGGGAATGAAAACAGGAATAAGAACTGAAAAAGCACTTTTACTCAAAGCAGAGATTTGCTCTCTAGTATCCCAGAAGCCAGATCTGCATGAATGGTGTCAGCAGTGAAGAATGTGATTTGAGGGTGCATCTTACATTCTCTGGTCCCTGACTCATCCACCAGACACACGCCCTGCATTGCCACCTCCTACACACACATCTATTTTAGTCTGTGTTTCCAAAAATGGAAGCGTCATTCTTCATTCATTGCTTTCCCAGCCCATATTCGGGGTTGGAGTTGGGGTGGGGAGACAGGAAGAGTGTGACCCAACAAGCTTGGTTTTCTAATGCATAATTCTAGGAAGAGTACCCGAGACAAGATGGTTTGGCCCAGCCCTCCTGCACAGTAAGGGATGCACGGGTCCAGCAAAATTCTGTCTCCATACATGGGAAGTTGTTAATTTGATGTTCTGGCTACAGTGCCATGTAGTTTCATCCAACATTAAACTGACAGGCTTTCATCCACATTCAGCCCGTAAGATATTTTTTCATCTCATTGGCTGATGGATGGGAATCGTGCTACCCTACAGATGTTCTTGGACTGCAGTTCCCTGTAGTCCTAGTCAGCATAGCCATTGGTAAAGTGTTGCTGAGAGTTTCATCTGGAGGGCAGTGTGATTCCCACCCCTATTTTACATCTCTATTACTGCTCTTTTTCTGTGTGTCTGTCTGTGTATAATTGTGTGGTGAGAAAGGGAGAAAAATATGTATAGAACTATGAGAATGTGCTGTAATACTCAGAAGTAAGTCCTGTAAAATCCAGTAGAACTTACTCCCACTAGTGTATGGCAGCAGAGGGGAACCTTTGGCCCTCCAGATGTTTCAAAAGATAGCTCTCAAAATCTCTTACCACTTGTTGTAAGTGAAAACATCCATCTGGAATTGCAGACTAAGTGACTGGACCTTCTGCACTTTGCTAGCTTGGCAAACCTATCAGAAGGTTTTCTGGGGCTGAGAGTGCTTGATGCACACAAGATCACCCAGTGGATTTCTATGGCTAAGTAGGGAACTGAGCTCTGGTTTTCAGGTTGTAGTCTAGTGCTTAAACCACTACATCATGCTGTGTAGCTCTCTACGTCAGATTAATTTCTACTGTGTGAAAACTATTTTTTCTGCTCCCATTTTGAGTGTCTGACTGTAATGCTTTATGAATAAATAACAGCATCCATAAATAAATGAATCATGTGGGGTCAAGTTCTCCAATTTTCATGCTGCAAAATATTACACTTCGACTACGTGGAAAGGTAGTACTAACAGACCAAAAGTAAGGAGGGCCAGAGGGCTGCATGCAACAACTGCAAAACAGATGTGGATGTTTTGCCTAATTGACTGATTCTGTAAAAAGAGCATTAATCTGCTGCTGTACCTCATGCAGCTTTTTTGCCAAGCAGGATAAAGACAAAGCCCTTGGCTCTACTGCTGATGCTGCAGGTTTTAAAAACAGAAGCCCTACATGTCCCTGCAAGTTTATTTCTTAAAAATAAAAAAAGAAAATAGGTGAGATGATACAGCAGAGACAGACACTCCCCATCAGTCTTTTGTCCAGCTCTTACATATAGCTACTATTTGCTGAAGAAGAGAGGATAAAGAGAAATTCTTGTTGGAGCAGTTGTTACCAGCTTGGATTCATTCCAGCCATTATTTGTGGTGTTCAGACAATTCCGTTTGATGTGTGTTCTGTTCTGGAACTGGGTGTAGTTCCATGCCCCTCCAAGAGGCGCCGAACACTGATACATGTTACTGCTATAGCCAAGTTTTACTGGTAGTAGATGGCACAGCACATGGTACAAAGCTTAGGAGCATTCCAGCCCTTTCACTGATGGGATCAACCATCCCTTGACAGCCAGTGATAGAACCTGCCCCTAGGCAACTCACTTTACCCAGTCTATCTCCAGCTGGTGGTCAAACTCGCCATTGCTGGCTGTATGAGGCCACTGAATTGGGGTGCATCCCCTCCAGGGCAAGACCAATGGGAGATGGACTCCCAAGGGTTTTATATAGTATAGAAACAAACAAACAAAGGAAATAAAAATGCGCAAGCCTGACCCATCTTCCCCACCTCAGAGCCAAGAGAACTAGGCAAGCAAGTTAGCAAGAGAGAAAAATTTACTCTCCACATCTGTTCTCAGCCTTCATATCTTTTCCTGCTACACACACGGTCATGAATACAAATTAATCTTTGCTGTATAGTGACAGCAGAAAATGTTTGGCCATGATGCCAACAAGGACTCTAATGCCCCTCCACCTGTTGGCAGAGGCCCAACTGGCTACAAGCTGCTGGTTTGCCTTTCATTCTGCTGAAAATCCTTTCATTCAGTTAAAGAGATGTTGGCTCTATAAGCATCCGTCTTTGAGGCTAATAGGAACAACCATGGGGGCCTTGTGCATCCCACCAACCTGAGAGGCTGGATTGGTGAGTACATGTGACATAATTGACTCTTGAAGAGCAGCTTGACTGCAGAAATGCCTTTCAAGGGAAGTCAGGCTAGCTTCATGTTTATTAGGAATATGGTGGGCAGCCAAAATTGTTATTATCCCATATGGCCATTTGTTTTTCAAATTGGTTTTAAAACTAGTTTTTAAGGTTATTCTTAATATGTTTTCAAAGCAAGGGCAGTAAAGGCCTCCAGGTTCAAAGGCTGCACCTTCCCCTGTATCCCTCTGGACACATTTTTTAAAAAAAATTCTGACAAATGTCACTTGTGCCCTTTACAAGACCCACATGCAGTTTCACTAAATTTCAACAGGATTTAGGCCAAGGTGTTTTTTGCTCCGCAAACCAGAAGCAAACACAAGTAACTCCCAGTTTTGAAAAAGCTCCCTCACCACCTTAAGAAAAAAAAGGTAAATGAAACTATTCCTCTGTACCCTAGACAATGCTGGGGGAGGCATTTCCAGTGAAAAATGTTTATATGTGTTTTAATGAACAATAATATTTGGTACATGATATTTGAGAGTCAGTATGGTGCAGTGGTTTGAACTTTGGACTAAGTGTCTAGAGACCTGGCTTTATATTGTTGCTTAGCTATGGAAACCTAGTGGGTGACCTTGGGCAAGTCACATTCTCTCAGCCTCATAGGAAGGAAAAGGTAAACCCCTTCTGAATAAATCTTGTCAAGAAAAACCCATGACAGGATCATCTTGGGTTCACCATAAGTTAGAAACAACTTGAAGGCACAGAACAACAACAACGAATGTATGTATAAATTTTAAACACATGAAAATAATTTCTATAAATAATAGTTTATGTATAAACAAATAATGAAGTCTACTTTCATTGGCAGGACATCATTGACTTCCTTACTATATTTATGTAGGACTGTGAACCAGGGAAAGGTCTTCTCTAGCACAATCCTATGAATTCTATAACTCAGGTTAAGGTCCATTGTGTTCAGTGGGATTTATACCAGGGTAAATATATTGAGAATTGCTGCCTTAACCAATTTGCAATGCCTACCATTTAAGTAACTAACCAATTAAATGTATCAGAGATTATGTAAGATATTGTTACTTCAGTAAGGACCTCAAAGGATGGTGCCAGTTTTTGTTAAGTACAAAATTACTCAATTAAAAGACAAAATAAACATAAGATTTCGTTCATTGCTTACAGAAAGGACCATCTGTCTTTGTTATGTTCATCTAATCTGTAAAGTAAGCAGTTTCCTGACCTTCTTACACCTGCTGGTTTTTGAGAAAACAAAACCCAAGCCTTTTCTTGCGCTCAGCTGGTGTTCCTTGGCCATGATTTTAAAATTTCAGCTGTTCAAAAGTTATGCAGTGCTGAAGATTTCCCCTGCCACACACAAGGTAGTTATAATATGTCTAGAATACACAACATTTCTGTTTCTGCTCCACATTCCTTTTGTCCTGAATATTTGCTAGATGCATTAATGTGCCACAGTGTCAGCCCTTATACTAGGCAGAACAAGGTAGCTGCCTCAGACGGCAGATACTGGAAGGGTTTATACAGCTGTGTACCTATACAAAGGGCAAAATAAGGGCATTGCCTCCCCCAAACAAATCTACCACCCCAGCGAATTTTCCCTTTAGTTTCCAAATTTCTAGCATTGTAGAGAATGAGATACTGAAAACAACTTGCACCCAGAACTCTTATACTTACTGTGTTCACATTCTCTCAGAAACTCTGCCTGTCCCTTTTCTATGCCTGCCTAAATGCTATTTCTAAATGTTCAAATAAAATTTTAAGTTACTTTTGGGGACTAAGGAAAATTTCATCTGGGAAAGCAGAACTACTGGGGGGGCAATTCCCTTATTTCTCACTAGACTGCAGCTGCAACCCAGGGTGCATAGCAGTGGCAAATGTGTCGAAGGGCAGAACTATGTGCAACATTCATGCTGTTTTGTGCCCTCTAAGGTACCCTGTGTGCCCACAGGTGCAGTAGACAATGCTGTCCCATCACCAGTATCTCAGAAAGACTCCACTGACAATCCATCTGCAACAGACAAGGGTAGAAACACCCCCTCCTAGAGAGTTTGGACAAGTTATCTTTTGAGGCAGCAACTTCCATGTTCTGTGAACTGTAGTCCAATAGTCCAGCTCTGATAGTTCTGAACTTAGGCAGCAAAAGGTCTTGGTATTATCACAACATGTGACAAGAAGTGTGGCAAGTCTTCCCAGGAAAAGGAGGCAAAGTGTGGGGTGTTCTCATGCCAATCTTGCTCCTCTTTCCTCTGTCATGAGCAGACTGTGGCCCTCACGCCTAGCCTGCAGTTTGCCAACATCATGGCTGTTCCACCAGTGCCCTGTTGCTTTTGGGGAGCACACACTAAGATGCCTCACCCCTATTCAGTTCTGGGGGGAAAAAAAAGCTTGTACCATGCAGAGACCTTGGTCGGACTGCCAAGCCTTTTGCAAGGATCCTTGACGGCTGATGCCATAGTGGGCAAAGCAAGAAGACAAAAATGCCCATCAGAGGAAGTGGAGGAGGGGGAGGGGGGCTTGACCCACTTGGCAAGCAGCCTGCAAAGGAGCAGCCGCCTCACAGCCTCTTCAGATCCAAGGCCACCATAGTGCCCCTGGGCTTCTGCTCTCCCAGTATGTGCTGACTAGGGCTTTGATAGTGACATGGCTACCACAGACGGCAAGAATGCTCTCCTTGAGGAAAAGGGGCAAAGGAGAGCTTCCTGCCTGAAGGGGGAAAGATCTGAGAGCATCTGGAAGTTTCTTACATGTAAAAGCAGTTTGAACAGCTGCTATACCAGACAAAGATCTCATGACTGAAGGCTTAATGAAGAGGCCTCTTTGCCCAGCTGCTGCCTGAGATACCAAGTCAGCAGAGACTGGAGCCAAAAAGTGTCTGAATCATTTTGTCTTCTCTAACTGTACCATTCTCATGTCCTCAGTGTATTTCTCCCAAAGTGGTGCTTTGCACCCTTAGATTTCCTCACAACAGACTCTTTGTGCTTGTCATATATCCTTGTAGTTTGTAAACTTCTCTTCTGAGGCTGCACAGGTAGTTAAGCCAAGGAACAGATTTTAAAACAAACAACAAGCAAACACTCAATAGCCAAAACAAGTAAGAGATCCAATGCTCAGCAGTGTCCTCTGCTTTAATCCTCAAGAAGGACTGCCTTGCAAAATACAGCTTCTGTCATCCATAATCTACTATGCTTGGGTTTGGAAAAGCAATTAGTAAATTCAAATGAGATATTCAGCATGATGTAGTGGTTTGAGCATTGGACTATGACCCTGGAGACCAGAGTTTGACCCTCTGCTCAGCCATGAAACCCACTGGATGACCTTGGGTACATCACACATTCTCACAGCCCCAGAAAACCCCACGGTAGGTTTGCCTGAGGGTTGCCTTAAGTCGGAAATGACTTGAAGGCACACAGCAACAACAGACCAAATGGAATCAAGAAATAAAAGTGCATTGTGCACTGGGAAAACAGGAATCTGCATTTGATATCCAGCCACTGTTGGGGCACTGATGAGAGAGTTATACTGGAGGCCGAAAGATCCTCATTCAACTCTCCAATAAGCCATGAAACTCGGTGTGTGACCTTGGGCCAAGCACACTCTCTTAATTGACCCCATCGAGTTGCTAGTGGGGATAAAGTGGGTCAGAAGGGAGTCATGTTTGCTGCCTTGATCTTGCAGAATGGTAAAAGTGGAATATTTGTTGTTGTGTGTCTTTAAGTCATTTCTGACTTACAACACCCTAAGGTGGATAGAAATGTAACTAATAAATTAAATAATATTGTCAGTAGAGTGGTAGTGACTTTTTTGATTCCTTATGAGACTTTCTGCATGCAGAACCTGTGTTCTACCAGCACAGATCTCTGCTCAGTAAGATGGTAGGAGAGAGAAATAAGTCCTTGGTAATAAAATTGTGGGACATTGACATAAAGAAGTTAAAGGAAATGGGATCATGACATGCTCTATTTGTCATTCTGTAAAACAGATATTCACTTATCAATCCTGGTACACAACTAACAGGGAGTTTTAGAACCAGCCAGACTGGGCAATGGGTGTAGCCACTATCTGCATTGCCAACTGTAGGGTGAGGCCCCACTGAAAAGGCTGGGAATGGATGAAAGCAAAGTACTGAGATAAGAACTTTGAATACTCAGTGTGGCCCACCCAAAACAATCTTTTGTTTCTAAATTTGGAAGCATGTAATTCTGATATATGAGTCCCCAGATACATGCCAGCACAACAGCAACAGCTCCACTGTAGGATTTCTCACTATGCTTAGCACCATGACTGTTTGAGCCCAGTTTCCATTGGCTTGTGATTTTTTCTGGTTATTCTTCTGTAATGAGTCACAGAGGTATGGCTACAGATCAGCCAACTGGACCTCTATGAGCAGCTTCATGTCATGACTTTTGATAAACCCAAGGCAAACCTATTACAGGGTGTTCTGGGGCTGAGAATGTGTGATGTGCCCAAAGTAACCCAACAGGGTTTCTATGGCTGTGTAGGGAATCGAACCCAGGTCTCCAGGTTTGTAGTCTAATGCCCAAACCACTAAGCCATGGAAAAGCTATCCTTAAATTTCATGAGGGACACATTAATGTCTTATAGGAAGGGCACTTCTTGGTGAGAGTACCACCAGCCAAGACTCATTCTTGTCTGGACACTTTCAGATGTTGGCAATTATACTATAGGAAAAAGATAGGGAAGAAAGGGTAGACATAACACTTCATCCTATCTCACTCATGGAGTATGTCAGTTTGCAGCCTCCTCTGAAGTCAGACTGTAACCTTTGCTAAAGTTCTAAAGAGTTTTCCCCACTGCACACAGAGACTCACATCATCAATTTAGCTTATTTCCTATAGCACCCACGCCTTGCTCCAATATATTAGCCTCCATCTAGCACAGAGACTGGAAAGATCCAGCCCTCCAGATGTTGTTGGATTGGAATTCCCAGCATTCTTAGCTGTGGTAGGTAGGACTGTTGGGAGAGCCAGTCCAACATCTGGAGGGCTACAAGCTGCCACCCTGATCTAGTGGTAACAGTGTTCCTTGGAGGAGAGAAGAAGAAGTAAATCCCATCAGCCCTGCCAGATGCATTCTTTTTGTTACTGATGCAGATGTTGATTATGACTTTTAAACATGAAACTACAATTCCAAGTTTAGAGAGGCTGAAAGAGGAATCTATGTCATCTCTCTATCCCAAGGAGGAAGAAGGGTGTGAAGAGAATGCAAACACCCAGCTCTGAGGAAGAGAGTTTAAGTGGAAAACCACAGCTTGGAAAATAACTCTTGGCTTTAGTGCCCAAGTGTGTAACATGTTGCCATTTATGGCTCTGCTTTCTGACCCAAGCCTGATGCAAGCGACTGCAAGAGGAAAGCGGAAAGAACAAAGTCTGGAATAAAGGATGCATTCCCTGAGCGTGGCCAGCGAGACGGTTACATCATGCCCTCTTCCCTCCCCCTGCCTCAGGCCTGCATCTAGAGCTCTTCATCATTGTATTGAGAAAGCTGCTGCTGAAACAAACATCTTACCAGACCCACTGGAATATGAGATGAAGTCTCTTCTTATCTTGGAGTCACAAGACACAGGGCAGTTAACTATGTACAATAATGTGGTAGGAATGTTTTAGTGGTGATCATATTGCTGGCATGGGTTGTCTCCCTGTTTCAAAGCTGAGTTTCTCCCATAGAAGTAAGATGCAAGCTTATTTAGCAGTTACATGAAAAGGCTGCTGGAATGATTCTTAAGAAGTCCTATATGGCTCACCTCCAGGTTTTCTGAAGGACCATGAGCCTGCCTTGTGTTTTGAGATCTTCTAGGGAGGCTCTTCTCCTTTCCCGCCACCATCACAGGTATGTCTGGCAGGAACAGAGGAGAAGGCCTTCTTGTTGGCTCTTCCCAGGCTCTGAAACTTTCTCCATAGAGGGGTTAGAATGATTCCCTCCTGTCAAAGACAGTTGTGTTTCAGCAAGCCTTTGAAAATTAATTGCACAGGAGGAAGGAGCCTTTCTCATATGCTGTATTGTCTATTATTTGTTGTTTTTCTTTTTATTGCTTATGCTTTTAACTGTTTTTTGTTCTATTGATGGTTTAATTATATTTTTAACTCTGGTATGATCATGCAGGAAGAGGAAATAGGAATTACACAGAACTAGGGGTACAGGACCCCAGCGAAAGTGAAAACATTGCAAATATCTCTACTCCCCCCCCCCCAAACCTGCATGCCACATCAGTTAAAATCTGTGTGTGTGTGTCTTTGGCATTGTGGGGACAGTGGGCACCGAGGGCCCAAGGAAAGGAGAGGGAAAAGAGGTGGGTTGGCATGGTGGGCCTACACTTCCTCTCTCTCACCTATCTCCTTCCTTGGGTGTGTGAGGGGCATTGAGAGAGGTTTTGTGGTACTGAGAAATCAGAGCAAGAACCATCTTTAGCTGGTCAGGCAGCTACTGGCAGAGGAGGAGGAGGAGGAGGAGGAGGAGGACCAGAGGCAGGTTTTTAAACTGCTGTGCAGCCCGATTGGAGAAGCCAAAAGGGAAGATTCCTCTAGGAAAGAAGTACTTGAGGTAGGGGGCAAGAGTAGGACAAACACACACACTATTTGCACTTCATTAATAACTTTACCCTATACCAGGGGACTCGTCTACCAATGCAGGCCTGGATCCTTTAAGAAGCCACAATCTCTCAGAAGAGGGGTTGAGGCCAAACACATTTTACTCCAAGACCTTTGTGGGGGATTTATGCTGATGTGTGTTTTATATCTTATTGGTATGAGTCTTAGAATGGTTTTTAGTACCTGCTGCTGAGTTTTCTTGCTTTATTGTTATGATAGTTGTTTCAAGATTTAGTTTTTAATTGTTCCCTGCTCTGGAAACCCTGGGTTGAAGAATGAGTCATATAGCTTAATGAGATAGGTACATTATTTTAAGGCATCAGCTGCTATAAAGTCAATGCTAGTGTGATAGCCCTCTTGCTTGGCTTCTGGATGTCTCAGTTTTACACCATCTTGTGCATCCTTCCTGCTGGCAACCCCTCTGATTTGGTGTAGGAAGAACTGGACTTTTCTGAAGCTGAGTTCAGATTTCTGCATCATGGATAAGTGGGAAAGCTTTCTCTCTTCTCAGTCTTAACACTTAATCTGTCCAATTGGGATAAACAAGAACATATTTTTATATTTTTGATACAGTCTAAGGTTTGGAATTATAGGAATAGTTCTCATCTTATTTTTTGGGATCATAGACTCCTTTAAGGATCTGATGAAACCTATGGAGCCCCTCCTCAAAATAAAGAACTGAAAGACAATTTCCAAAGTGACAGGAAGGAAATAAAATGGGGGAAGACTCTCATGGTGAGGAAGTTCATAGAATCCCTAAAGTCCATCTATGGACCCACTGTGGACCACCAGAATAAGATCCATCAGACTACTGTTTATTTCTCTTGCACATAAATCAGGCATTAGTTGTAGGTCTTGTTGTAATGATACAGTTCACAGAGATCAGCATGGGATTGCTGAGCTCTTTAGACTAGGACCCAATTTCAGAAGAAACGTGTCCCCTTTGTATAATTGCAACCCAGCAGACTACACAGACACACAGACACACACATACATACATACATATCTTTGCAGTCAAGACAACAACTCAAGGGAATATTGTTCTCTAGGAGCCAGTCACTTCTAACTGCATTAAGGTGCCAGCATCCCCAGGTGGACAATTAAAGCCAACTCTAGATAAATTCTTTATTACCAAGCAAGCAGCTACTCTGATTTGCTATTTATTCCCTTTCTATATTTGTCCCAGCCCTGTATGCAGTAATAAAGGGTTCCCCATCTCACCCCTCCCTTCCCCTTAGAAGGCTTTGAAAGGGCCTGTTTTCAGCAAAATTAGCTCATTAATAGGAGACCTCCCACTGTCATGCCTGATGATATACGATGTCATTTAGCTCAGGCATTCAGCTGAGGTTAGAAACCATAGCAATGGTAATAGGACAAGACCAAGAGTCCAAAACAAACTATCTTATACTTTCCTATTGTTGGCAGATATACAGTGCAACCTTGGGCACATAATATTGATTTTCTTTGTTTTTATTATTTGCAAATAGGAAAGATGCTTCTCTCAACTGCTAATGATATGAATATCCAGTTTCCCCAAATAAAAACTATTCCTTCCTTCCTTCCTTCCTTCCTTCCTAAAGATAAAATTCTGGTTGCATCTGCTTTTCTTACGCAGCATTTATATTAGTAGCTTGACAGCAAACATTTCTTTTTAAATCATCTCTTTAGCAGACTCTCAGTTTTGCTAGTCAAAGTACTGCACGGTCAGTGTTCTGAGCAATTTCACACTATTAAAAACATCCTTATTTTGCATTAGGAAGAGTATCTCCAGATATGGAATACTGGGAGTTGGGCAGCAATTTCAGAGTGCAAAGTCAGAACACAGCCACTCTCTCCCCTGCCTCTCATGGGAAGGATGCACATGCTAAGAACTGCCTTTGTAACATGATTTCTTCTAAATCCAGGCTAAATCCTATTGTTGGTTCTGATTATAATAGACCTATTCAATCAATGGGATGCACCTATGTGTTGTCTCACCATTCAACAACTGAATGAATAGATGTACTCTAGCTGGAACTAACCAATAGGATGCCAGCCCTAGTTTATTTTTGGTTTTTTTTCTTGCAAAGAACTGCTTTGGGGAGAGGCTAGTGAGACACTGACATAATTGGTCTAAAGGACAAAAAACCCAAGGTATTTGAAGAACGCTGGCCTTAAAAAAAAAAGAGAGAGAGAGAGGGAAGATCAGTGTGTGTGCCAGAGGTTTCCCAATGTCAATACCTTAATGTCAAAACCTTAAGAAAGGCATTATATCTCAACTCAACCACACAAAAGGAATTTTTAAAAATCAAGATGACGTAGGATTCACTGATGTACACTGCCTTGAGCTGGATACCAGAGTCTCTTGCAGAGACACCTGACATTGCTGGCTTGCTGGAGCTAAGCAAATTATTAATCTGAGGGCAAATTACATATTACTAATGTGATAACTAACAATGCCTACCTCCATATGTTACTTGTCTGACTACAAAAACAAAAACACATTGTAAACAGAAGCATTATTGTCAACTACCTTGAGTGACTGTCTTTGTTTCATCCCAACTTGATTCACAGGGTTTGTAATGAAAATTAATTGTGGTATGGATATATGTTGCAATTATAAAGTTCCAGAGTTATAAGTGGGATTTCGAGATCAGTCCAAACCATTTCTCAGTCTTTGGTCTACAGCGCTCCTAACAAACAGATGTCCAGCCTCTGCTTAATTTTTTTCCAGTGAAAGACAGCTCAGTGACCCACAAGACACCCACTGCATAAAAGCTCTTACTAGTAAGACATTTCTCCTAAGGTTTAGCTGAATATTTGCTCCCTTGCAATTTCTATCTATTAGTTCTAGTCAAGCCTTCTGAAGCGGCAAAAACCAACTCGTCTTCTACACCAGTGCTTTGCAGACTATCTGATGTGGGAGACTGGCAATTTTTTTCCCCTAATATGCCAGGGACCAGCACCATATTTGTGCCCATTGGCTACAACTGTTTGTTTCCTGGAAACTCACCGGGGACCCACAGTCAACACCTTGAAGACTGGCGTCAGTTCAGGGACCAGCAGGGTTGTAAGAGATGCAACCCATCTGGTAGGCCTCATGATCCCCAGCCCCTGCTCTAAATGAATACAGGTTTGGCTTGTTCCTTAGGAGATGCTCATGGAGAGATACTGCTTGTGTTTCTCATTAATATCACATACCAGACAGAAAAGGAAATCAAACACTATATTATATACACATACAGAACATGTTTGCTGAGTTCCCGTCCCCTAAAATAGAACTGACAGTAGCCTATTAAGGCCCCTCAAATTGGGCTCAAGCACAGCAGGTGGTATCTATCCCAGCAGCTCTAACAAAAGAGAGCAATTACACAGGCTTACACATGTGCACTGAGTTCAAAACCATGATTTGGGAGGGTGTCCTTGCCTGCAGTAGGAGATTTCAGTGTGAGCGGATGGTTGTTTCTTCATCATCCTTCAGAGGTATTCAAGAGCTCCGAAAAGCAAACCAGTGTGAAAAAGAGAAAGAGGGGGGGGGGAAAGCAAGGCCAAGGTGATCAGTGCCCTCCAGTAGTCATAAAAATGACAATCTTTGGTGTGAATCTCACCTAGTATTGGTAAAATGCACATTGTAATGCTTTTCTTCTTAGGAAAGACTCCTTTCAATTTAAGATATTGAATGAGTTGTTTAAATGTGTGTTCTCTGAATACTGGCAGTCGCCTGTAAGCCTAAACTGGAGCCCATATAATTTAGCTAGACTGTGCATTTGAATACGTATGCAATATTTATATAGTTCTTAACTGACCTACTCCTTTCAGTTCATTTATTTGATATCCTTGTTCTTTCTTCCCCTCTCCTCTCATCCCTTCCCTGTTTTCCACAAGAGCTGATCCATGCAAAGCTTTATGCCAAAGAATAATCTCCGTTATCTCCTCCTGACTAGAATACAAGATCAGACCTCTTCCCCTTTATGTATAGCTCAGTGTGGCCATTGTATTCTGAAATTTTTTTTTAAAAAAGGCCCCTTTCCCATATCAAGGACATTCTCTCCTCCAACATTAGGAAATATTTAGCAGTTCTATTACTCAAAACTTTGGTCCCCCTCGTCCCCCAACCCCCCAAAAAAGGCTCCTATAGAGCAGCTGGCTTAACATCCATCCCTTGCCTGTTAATCAGGACCTTGTCTGCTTGAAAAACAGGGCATGAGTTAGGAGGCAGCTGACTCGGCAGGGGGAAGTGTCAGTTTACTGACTGAATAAGACCGCTGTTGTCTGGCACAATCCATTTTCCACATGGCTGTGCCTGTCAGAGGTGGCCCCTCCTCCTAGGAACTAAGGCTGCCGCACTGTGATCTTAACATCTTTGCTTACTTGGTGACAGGCATCAGGTTCCAAATTCTTCTTAGAACAAACCAAAACAAACTCCTAGCAGTGAGGCAGAAAGGGTCTGAGGGTTGATTCTTCATGTACCACACGTACATGTGACTTGATGACAGATGAACATGTGAACTACCTCCAATGAAATATACTCAACTTGGAAAAGGTGGTTTGCTTTTGGACTACAACTCCCAGAATTCCTTAGCCAGCGTGGTTGTGGAACTGTATTAATAAATCATTATACTGGAGCTACAAAAGTCATTTCACATGTACAAGTCATTGCTGGATAATGTTCCTCAAGCCTCACTCTCATCAGTCCTTCCATTTTCCTTCTCTTGCTAATTGCAGTTAGTGCCAGTTTCCAAAGACCCTTGATAAACAACAGTATAATAATTCACAATGCAGAAGATTAATAGTTTGGAGCATGAACAGGTGAAGACTGAAGCATGGACAATGGCATGAGGATGTACATGGCATGGCCAAATAAGCCACTATGTGAGACATGAAATCTTTGCATCTTTTAGAAAGAAAACAAGATGAAATCAGCAGGAGAAGTAGTACTGTGGAACTGGCTTTACTATGCCTGTTTTCTTCCAAACATTTTCTGAACTATCTAAAATAGCCTTCCCCGACCTGAAACTCTCCAGATGTTTGGGCTAATTCTATCCTATCTGGGCAAAGGACAAGATGATGCTTGAATTCAAGGGTTGGGGAATCTCTGGCCATGGCCCTTTGGACAGTGTTGGACAGTGGTTCCAACAGCTGAGGGTCAGGGATGATAGGACACCATCTTGCCCTTTGCCTCAGGCAGCATACTTAGTCTATATTACTTTATGATTAGCAGTAATGTACGTAGATGTAGGACTGAGTACAGATATATAATATCATTGTCGTTGTTGTTGATAGATGTTTTGGCTAATGGTGATATAACATCCTTTACCATCCTCTAAAGCACATCTATATGTAACACTGGAATCTTTTTCACAGGGAAATCTACATATAAATTGCCAGATATACATTTATTTAACACTGAATCATCTGAAATATTAGAAAACAATCAGGGTACAGTCTGAGTTTTGTGTTAATCAGGGCCAAGGTGAGGATTCTTTGGCTCTCCAAATGATCTGGACTACAATTTCCATAATCCCTTGCTACCAGCCATTCTTGCTGGGGCTTTAGGGAAGTCCATAACATCAAGAAGGTCAAAGATTTTGTAGATCATGCCTGCACAACATGTGGCCCCCATCTCCACCTCTTCTGCGCCTGTTTGCCTGCCGAGCCCCATCGATGGGGGCAGCGACTCTGTGCTCGGCTCTCTGGCGCTGTCTCTTGGCTCTGGATTAGTGAAACTGGTGACATAGTGGGACAGTCCCTGGGCGCAGCCCAGCCCCTTCCACACACACATGCAAACGCACTCACACACATGGTCCCCTCCACCCAGGTGATGCAGACGGGGTGAAGCGGGGCCTTCTGCAGAGTTGGCGGTACCCAAACTGGCTTGTCTTCTTCAGTCACTGACGGGTGCGAAGGGCTGAAGGGAGAATGGGAGTTCTCTCCTCACCACCACAGCCATGCTACACACATATATATACACACACACTATTCCTCTTCCAGTGCTGAAAGAGAGAACGGAACGGCTTATGGGGAGAATAAAAAGGTTTGGAGAACATGAAGCAAAGGAGGAGGTGCCGCAAAGGAACGTGGGGGTATCTGGCCCATTCGTTCGCTAAAGAGAGTGCTGCCAGAGTGGGCGAGAGAAGAACTGGCAGGAGGGGGGGGGGCGAGTTGCTTTTGGTTGGTGGCACTGCAGGGTGGCCTGTCTGTGTTCCTGTCCCCATCCCATGCTTGGGCAACCGCGGCACCAAAGCCATGGCGCTGCTGCAAGCCCATGCACTGTATGACTTCAAGTTGGAGAAGTTGGACGACATCTCCCTGTGAGAACACGAGGTGCTGCGTCTCTGCAAAAACCAGGAAACTGAGGGCTGGTTCGAGGGCATCAACAGCTGAGGCAACTGCAGCCTCTTCTTGAACCACTTCTCCACTTTCATGAAATCAGGGAGCGACGCCTTTGTGTTGGGTGAGGGGTTGGGTTTCGTGAAGGATGGGGACAAACTGTGCGTGCTGCTGGGCACCTATGGGCTCGGGTGGCAGGAGAACCCGTATCCTTTCCAGTGCTCCACTGAAGACCCCACCAAGCAGACCAAATTCAAGGACATGAAGAGCTACATTGCCCAAAAGCTGGTGCCCAGCCACATGGGGCAGCAGGTGCACTGGCGCTACAAGCACTTTCACTGGCTTTATAGGTGCCTGGTGGGAAAGTTTCTTGTCATCTCAGTGCCCCATTTGCCAGAGAAGCAGGCCACTGGGCACTTTGAGGAGGACTTCATTTCCAAGCACCTCAAAGGCCTGGCCTGGTGGATAGGCCATATGTATAGCCATCTGGTGTTGGCCCAGTGTGATGCCTACCAGCATTTCCTCACCTGCCCCAGCACTGATGAGAAGGCATGGACGCATATTAACATATTTTTATAATATGGCTTATTTTATTTGCAAAATAGTTTAATAGTTTAATTATCCTATAATAATTATAGTATAATTAATGATTAAACTATTTTGCAAATAAAATATTATTATACCATTATTATAACTTTACTTGGAAAGTGAGGTGCTAAAAACCTATCTGTAACCTGAAGAAGTTTAGCCTATTTAATTTTGGCCCATACCTACTGCCAAGGTGTCCAGGTCTGCTGTGGATGTTTCTCTGCCCAAGCATTCTACCCATTTCACTTTCAGAGAAGATGACGATCTTCCCACTTAACATTTTTCATTCCTAAATAAGGAATAAATACAACTCTTTTTTGTTTCAACATCTGACTGGTGAGAAAATGCCATGTGCGGAGATGCATTCATGAAACAGAAACAGATATGAGGCTCATGCTTTGAGGAGGGGGTCTTACAGCAGCATTTTAGGTCACCAGATAGATGGTAAGCTAAGTTCTTACACACAAGGCACGCTTAGTTCAGTGGCCAAGCAACTAGACCAAGGATGTTCAGAAATCTGTATGTTCTCTTTCTATTAAGTTGCTCACTTAGTATTCAATGCTTTTCATTTTATTACTGTTTTTTAAAATAAAGCCCACACTACAACCTTAAGTTAATAATCTGCAAATAGGAATAACAGTATTAAAGCTTCCTCTTGTGAGAAATCATGTTCAGCCCATTGACTGCAGAACACAGTGTGCTATGGTTTTAGGGCAAAATGAGTAAGTAGGAGTTGAGTTGTATCTAGCCAGCAGGATTAATTTCCACATGAGTGTGATGCACGGAAAACTGGCATTTTGAGGGGCAAGCAAGACTGTCTCCTTTACTGCAAGTGACTATAGAAAGATGAAACAGTGACAGCCCAAGATATTCTCCTGCCTAAGGCAAACAAAATGGTGCCTCAATGTTGCATGTATAGAAAGTGACTAGAGAAGCTGAATCTTACTTCAGCATCAATGATGGGACCAAGTCCCTTCATTTCACTTTAAGGCAGCAGGCAAGTTTAGGGGATACATTTAATTCTCTGTCCTCTGACACCTTGCCACTGCCTAGATCTCCAGATCTGTTGTCTGACGTGAATGCCTCACTCTGGATAATGGTACATGTGGCCATCTGATGTCACTGGGTAGGAGGGTTGTTTTAAATCCACATTTATGTGCCCTGAGTAGTCAAACACCCTAAAATACCTTGAAAAAACAGCCGATTTTTTTTTTTAAAAAAGAGGCTTCTCCAGGTCTATGCCTTTAAGGGTTGGTACATGGTCCTTTCCTATTGCACCAGCCAAAGTAAGATACATGGTAGGCAAAGGAGAACTTATAAAACACATGCAGCTGTATCCACTTTTGCCTACTCTTTGGTTGGAGTCACATTTCTTTCTCATCTGAACCATCATATCCTTTTAGATGGATGCCAGATCGTTTCTAAAATGGATTCAGTGTCAAAAGCTTTACAGCTTGAGCAGATGGGAAGTACAAACCTGCTTCTGATCCAGCTCACAAAGCTGGGTTTAAGGATTTAAGGATTTTATTCACAGGACACTGTTGGCTACATCTATACCAGTTGCAAAGTACTTCAGCAGTAGCTCAACACTTCTGACACTGTAAAGCAAAGCCTACTCAGCTAACAGCAACTGGTATCCTATATCAGTTCATCAAGGACTGAGTTGCTGAGGGAAATTGTATGACCTAAGCATCATGCAGGCGTTTCCCTTCTTCCATCAGATCCATATGGCTGATCAGTAAGATTACTCATCATTTGAAGAGACTACACCATGTCTGAAGAAAAATGTTCTCTCTTCTGTGTCTCTTCTGTTAACAAGCTGAATACAATACACTCAGGCATGATGCTATCAGGTATGATAGATGGGTAAACAAATAAATACTTGTGTTTCTACTAAAATCTGAGGAAAAAATATTAAACAACTTCAGAGATAGGTTCCTCCCTGCAGAAATGACATATTAAGCAATAAACTGGACAGGCAGACACAATATTTCTTGGATAGAAGATAGTGTAGAATGTCTGCCATTTTAAGAACAACTAAGGCAGCTTAGTGACATTATTCCACACACCATCGTTCCTGCAAATAAAATTGGGAGAAATCTTCTGGTATATCAAGAGAAAACTCTTTAAGTAAACAGAAGAGAAAAATTAGGCAGTAAATTAAAATTCTGGATCTCATACAGTTTGAACCTATTTATTGCTTCTCCATGAAGAGTGGGCAAAGAGGGATATGCTTCCTAATGCCAGAGTATATTTGAAATGAGGTTTCCACACATACTCAATATCTATTATTCCAGCAGAATACAACACCCATGATTTATCTGCCTTCTTTCCTTCCACTGTCTGTCCAGTTGACTGAATGCTCATACTGAAGAAATTAAAGGTATTCATTCTTCAGTGATCAAAAGACCCTGGTTTTTCTATATATATAGATAATCATTCTTTCAAGAAATTTCTTCAAAGGTATAGAGGCTGAGCCACAATACTGTACTATATTTCTGAGTGAAGAAAACAATTCAGGGAAAGAGAAAGGATGTCCATCATTTGGTGATCATTGCAACATCGAGGGGTGAATGGGCTGTCAAAGTCAAAAACAACCAAAGATTTCACACAGTGCCTTCTCAGTGGCTGCTCCCAGGCTGTGGATGTCCCCCTCATTAAAGGCTTGACTGACTCCCTGGTTGCCTTTCACCGGCACTCAAAAGTATTCTTATTTCAACAAACATTTGCCTATTAACTGGTTGCTGTGGAAAGGCTGTTTCTGTTTCTGGAAAGGTGTTCTGTTACATTTTAAATACTTTTAAATTTACGCTTTAATATGTAGGTTTTTTAAAAAGTATTTCAAACTTAAAAGTTTTTAAAACTTTTTCAAAATTACCATGAGGAATGGTTTTAACTTGAAGCTGCTTTTATGTTGTGAGATGCCTTGGGTCCAATCCTGGAAGAAACTCAAGATATATAAAACTAACTCTCACAATATTTTTCAGTAGATTCAGCTTATACACTCAGATGCTAGTCACGATATCACCCTGAACACAACCAGTGTCATCTCAGTTCTGAAGCTAAACAGGGTCAGGGCTAGTTAGTATTTGGATGGGAGACTACCAGGAAACAGAAAGGATCTTGTGTAAGGCTAAGAAAGAATCATGCTTGAAATTATGGAAAACTGCTGCCAATGCGACATGATAATACTAGGCTCAATTGATTCAAAGCCTGGCTCAGTGAAAAGGAAATTTCTATGTTCCTGTTTAATGGTGGGTTCGCTGCTGAGTGATCAAGTGTACTTCCTTTGTAAAACAGTTCAGAATGGAAGGACAAAACTACGTAAGTTATAAAGTTGCTTTTGGAATCTGCCCTGATGATTTGGCTTAAACATCAAGTCCTGTGTCCTGCCCAACATCTGTGAAAGCCACTTATTTCCATTCTCATTCCTTCTCATACGTATGCGCATCATTTTGCTTTCTTCTCCCTTGTTTATGTAACTCTTCATGAGTGTATGGACTGGCTCATTTGAAAACTATAGCCATTAAGTGTATTCAGATGATCAAGTCCTTACCTAGGGCTAGGTTAATGGTGTACAACTTCAGACATCTCTGTATGTCCTGCAGGTAGTGCACCAGTCCTCCCAATGCAAACAGAAGTGACATTATGTCAGTTTTGACTGATTCTTGGGGGGAGGTTGAAGCACTGCAGAGCCTGGGGACCAAGTTTAGTAGTGGGTTTGAACCTTTTTTTTAGAAAAAATTGAAGGGGCCTGGTGGCTTTGGGCAATTTCAGGAGCTGCACTTTCCCCACTCCTATATTAGATCTGTGAGAGCTCATTCACACATGTACATTCAACCCTTAATGTTCCTGGTCACTGCTTTCCCCTATACCATTAAGTCAGGACTTGTCCTCTTTTGTGCCTGATTATGCTGCTTTGCATCACTTTTATAAAGTACTATGCAAAAAGATGTTGCTATACTTGCTATTAATGATAAAGTCATCAAGTGATCATTCTGCATGGCCAGGACAAGCCTTAGTTTCTCATATGTGGAGATGGATAGGGTAAGGAGTCTAAATTTCATGAGAAAAACAGCCTATGCATCTCAAACTCTAGAAACATCATCAGTGAACCTTTTAGACAAGAGGTTAATATGTGCATCAGAATCATGCTTATCATGATACACAGTGCATTGCAATTTTGGGAAACATGAAAAGAGCTTTATACTGTGTCACAGACTATTGGTCTATATAGCCTAGTTTTGTTGACACGGACTGGCAGTGTCTCACTATGATTTCAGGCAAGACTCCTTTGCAGCCCTCCCAGGGGATGGCAGTAATTGAACCAGGGACCTTCTGGATGTAAATCATTTGCTCTTAATTTTGTTACTGCCATTCTGCATTCAATGATGAAATTAAACAGACCTTCTTGTCTTCTTTAGTAAACCCCTAAGGCTGGTACAGAAAGGACAGCTGAGCTCACAGTGTCTAAGAATCTCAGGCGCTGAGTATTTCCCTGATGAGATATTATAAATCATGCCTGACACAGATTAAGAAGCAGCCATGAGGCATGGAATGTCGTTATGCTCACAATATCCAACTCTTTCCCCAGGTCCTTCATTGGCCTTCAGAACTAGTTGCATGGTCACCTCCTGACTAAACTGACATCTGGGTAGAAGTAGTCAGTCCTCTTTCCAAATCTCCATGACTAAGAGAACTACAATTCTGGGTCTTCTTTTCTAATGTCCAGCCTCCCTCTACCAATAAGAATCAGCATATTTTAGAAATGGACATTTGCTTGCCTAGCTCTTTTTTCCATTTCTTCTCTTTGACAGGTGTTTCGTTTTGGTACGCCAACAAAGTAACTAGCAAAGCAGCATTCCCCTTCTGGGAGTAAAACCAGTCAAGTCAATCATTAACAGTTAAACTAAGCATCTGCACTGAAATCCCTTTCTCTCAAATGGAGTTGACTCAATTTATTCCAGTGTAAATATACATCACAAGTCTGTGCATGGCTACTCAGGAGTAAGTCTCATCCAACTGAGTAGGGCTTACTTCTATGGAAATAAAGACAAATCTGCAACCTAAGTATCTTCTTAAAAGTTACATTTTTGGCAGGCAATAATAACACCTACCAGATTTTCAGACAAAAGGGTTTTTTTTAGACAAACAAACAAACAAGAAGATGGCTGTATGAATCAGATGAAAGAATGACATGTACCAATATACAATCAGATTAAGTGGACAGAATCTACAGGCCTAGATAACATGGAATAACAAAGTGAAAGAAATCAAAAAGAAATAAAGGATCATAGATGTAATGCACAGTTAAAAGACAACTAGCACCCATTCAAGAGCTGACTGGTTTTAAAGTTTAAAACTCTAACTACAGTGGTTCAATACTAAACAGAAACATGATAAGATCCATCACAGGTCAGGTTTTCAGAGACCTACAGGGTGGGAGGATGCTGGGAGGCAGCACACCTTTGTACAGCAGCAGCTGCCACCCACCATGAACTCTGTGGGCATCACTGACTCAGAGCCTTGGCACACACTTGGTCCCACATGTGCCGTGCCATCCCATCCCAGTCCTTTTAAACACTTACTCAAAACAGAAAAAGAAAAAATACCCTCCCTTTGGATGCCAGTCAAACACAGCCTCCTCCTGCAACCAGCCAAAAGACGCTCTGCAAAGCAAATAGCCTAAATGGGACCATTCTTCTACAAACAATGTGTGGCAAACGGCAGCAAAGTAATAAATCTGACTATTCTGGGGCTTGCTTTGAAGATCCAGCAGGGTGGGACAAAATGAGATGGGGAGACTGGTGTGAAGCTGATCCAGCTCTCCCAGGCTAAGCTGGGTTTAAACTAAACTGTTTAAGCTGGACATCACAGCAGGTGGGTAAGAAGTTTACCAGGCTACAGAACCATCTATTCCTTATAAGAATTAAAAAAATGTGATGACTCGGGGGTTTTGGAAGATCTGCAGATTTGCCAAATGCTGAAGGATACCAGCTAAAAAGGTCAAAACGGGGGGAGGCGGATACTGAAATGGATAAGCATTTCACTCTACAGCAAGGGCAGGAATTTGTGGATTCTAGGAGTTGTAGTCCAAAAAAATCAAACATTTCCAAATTCCATCCACTCCTCCAGTCTTTGCTGAGAGGCAACTTATGCATTAAGCAATAAACCAAAGTGTGGTTCTCCCTCCTCTCTTGCAACACTCTGTCCCACTCCCAGCATTCATTTGGTAGTAGCTCCTGAGCCCTGCTTTCTGCATGGGACAGTCCTTGAAGACAGCCCAGAAGCTGCAGTTGGGTACACAGTGTAGCTGCTTCGCCTTTGAAGGCACTGGATATAGAAGATCACAGAACATTCAGTCCTTTCCTCATAGCTGCACTGTTTGCCTCACTTGCTTCTGGAAATCATTATAAACATTTTTAAAATTCTCAACAGTCTCAGCTTATTGAGCCTAATGGCAAAGATTTCTCCCACAGAAGCCTCTGCCTATTGACTTTATCATCTGAGGAAAGCCTGTTTCTGGTAGCTCATGGTGTAGCTTCTTAGGAGTGCTTTGTCTGCGATGGCACTGCAGTGGTGGAAGACCCTTCATAAAGAAAACCTAGCAAGCCACTTATTTACTGAATTTTAGGAAGATGGTAAAGATCTATCTGTTCCATGAAGGACTAGTAAGTGATTGAAGCAGTTCCTATTTTAAATTAATAATTTACTTTTTACAGTGCAATCTTATATCTTTTACTCAGTCGTAAACCCCCTCCTCCATGTAGGTAGGATTGCAGCTTTCTTGCTTCTTTATTTGGAATTTAGACAATGGTATGTTTCTATGATCGTTGTTCCTGTGTTGTCCTGGCCAGGCATGCTGGCAGCATCTGGCTGCAGGCATGTGGCTAGGAGGAGAGAATTGATATTGCCCTTCCAGAAATCCATCTGGAATGGCCATGAAATAACCATGGCAGCATGCTCTGGAGTCTGAAAGCTGCCTTCCAGGAACAGCATTACGTTCCAAAGCATTATGTTCCATAAACACATGTAGGATCCTGGCCAATGCATGGTAGCAGACAGGTGACAGGACAGTGGTCCTGAAGGGAAATGAGAGAGATGCCATTGGAGACAACACACTGTAAAAAATCTCATATGCTGAAGATCTCTAGAGCCTCTCCCTACTCTTTTCTAAAATTATCTCCAGAACCCAACGGACTAGCTATTTTTTGGGACACTGGGAAAGGATAAAATCTGGAATTCTCAGGAATCCCAATTCTGTGCACCCGCATACTTCAGCATTTCAAAGACGAAAACCAGGACTAGCATCTTTGCTGCTGCCCTAGGTGTGGCAGCTGCGCTCCAAGAAGATGCCACTGCTGTTTTTGTTTCTGCTGGGCACCTACGACTGCTGCCATCATATCTTTGTCCCATTCCCCTCAAGCCCCACCAAACCACTTGATATCACTTGGTTGCAGGAGTGGTGGAGGGCTGGGCTGGAGCAACAGCTTCATCAGCTCAGGTGGCTCCTCCTGAAGTGAGGATAAGACACTTTTGCTTGGCATGGTCAGTGAAAGCTTAGCATGGTTCATGAGGGCTCAAATGCAGCACCAGTGATGGCAAAGATGTGGAGGAAGGAGCAACTTTGCCTCCCATCTGGCCTGGCCAAGTCTTCATCAGCCATGCTGAGCAGTGAAGTGGCCTTGTTGCATGGAGGAAATGACACTGACAAAGATGAGGAGGAGGCTAGCAACTGACCCCCCACTTGACTTAGCCAAGCCTTCACTGGCCCCCTGCCAAGGCAGGATATACAGGACATATTAAAAGCAGCTGAAAAAGTGGGAGGGCAGATAATTAAGTGAGTCTTCCCCACTTAAAGTGGGACCATTGCAAGTTATGGAAGCACTGAGTCCCTAAGCCAAAGGTGCACAACTGTGGCTTGCAATTCCCATCTCCCCTAGCCAACATGGCCAAAGTCAGGGGATTATGGGAACTGCAGTCCAAAAATTTCACTGGGAATCAGATTGTCTACTCTTGCCCAAAACTATTTAAACACAATTCATTGAATTACTGAAACAAAAACAAGTTTTCTTATTTTAACAATTACAGTACATAAAACATGACATCTGGGACTTTGAAAAAAATTGAAGGCCCCTCAAGCTCTGGGCCGATTAGGTTGTGTATAAATCTGGCATTGGCCTTGCCTGAGAAGTAAAGTTTGCTAGACAGTAAGGCTGGGAGACAAGAGAAACTTGTCTGCAGCACAATATGGCAACATTCCATGGATGTCTCCAGACACAGACAATGAAGAGGCAATAAAATGAGGTAATCTTACATACACAGCCAGGACTAAATGTGGTTTTGGCAAGGTACCTTTAGAGAGTGTTATATTAGCTGGGGCTAACAAGAAGGAGAGAGTCAGCATGGTGTAGTGGTTTGAGTGTTTGACTACAACACTGGAGGCCAGCATTCAATTCCCTGCTCAGCCATGGAAACCCACTAGGTGACCTTGGGCACATCACACACCCTCAGCCCCAGAAAACCCTGCGATGGGTTCACTTTAGGGCCACCATAAGTCAGAAACAACTTGAAGGCACACAACAACAATATGAAGGAGAAAAGAAAAGGGTGTCAACCAACCAACCTACCTTGCCACAGAGAAAGAAATATAATTCATTGTCACCCAAGAGACTCATGGCAGAAGAATGGTGAGGTTCCAACTGAGCATATTGTTTTTTAAGGTCAGCTGTGTCATGGGCTCTGCTGTACTCTTCCAGCCACAAAAGCCATCACATGTTCTGCACCCTTCAGCTACCTTGCAAGGAAGCAGTACTGAAAAACCCATCTGGCTCACAGTGGCAGCAGCAACAGATCTCCTGATCAGCAGGGCTGCTTAAGGCAAGTTCTTTGTCATGCCAATGTTTCCCTTGGGAAATTACAGAAAGGTGCCTGGAGGCATAAACAGGCACAGGCAGAAAGCTAGAAGTATTTGGAGGAGGGGAAATCATTGGCTCCATAGATGGAATAACTAAAGAAATAAACAATGGAAGTCCTCTTCCACTGTGGAATCCAGCCTAAATAGGGGCTCTGTTTTAAGGATAAACTAATTTTGAACTGCTTTCATTTACTTCAGAAAGCAAGGGTGGTGTTTACCCTGGGGAGGCATTACTGTGGACTCTCCAAAGTGAAAAGCGTATGAACCAGAAACAAAAAGTGAGCAGAGTAAATGCAGTAGTTATTTCTCAAGCCCAAAGCAAATCTTTTGAGTAACTCTACAGTAAATGGAGCTGCTGTAAGACTTTTGCTTTCAACAAAACCTTGTGGAACACAAGGGAACAAAAATGTCTCAATTTCTACATCTTTGCTATTTCTGAACACTCTGAAAATTAATCATAAAGCAAACAAAGACAAAAGCTTGCTTGTGGCTCAATTTCACATACGTTATTTCAGTAACCATTACAACAGGAGCGGGGCAATCAGTGATCTTCCAGATATTTTTGGTCTGCAACTTCCATTTCCCCTAACCAGCACAGACAATATCAAGGGATTATGGGACCTGCAGTCCAAAAGTATCCAGAGGGCTGTTAATTATTCAATCCTGTCTTACCTCACAGCAAGTCAGCATTATTATTCCCCTGTTACAGAAGCAGAAGACGGGAACCAACAGAGCCGTAGGAAGCAGCAGTGGGCAACACAAGCCAGATAAGCTAGTGACCTCAGTGGGATTAGATCATCTTAAAGGGTCTTGGCTTGGGTCATAACCAAACCCATAGCAGCTCATTATATCTTCTCCAACAGCAGTTTGAAGTGGCTATGTCTGAAGGCTGATATTGGGTGCCATGGAAGGGCAGCAAATTGATAGCTATTTCATTTTTTTTAACTTGGGGAGGGGGAAGAGGCACTTGTGATATTTTCTGCCCACAAATAACCTGGCTGGCTTGGGTACTTGGCTATGAGACATCATTTGCTCCTCTGCTCAGGCTCCAAAATGTCTTAGTCTGACTCTAGCGGACACACACACACACACACACACACACACAAATCATGCCCTAGCAATGTTGAGGCTGGATTCCTCTACAGCCTAGAAAAATTACTTTTTTGGACCGTAACACCTGGAATTCCCCACCCAGCATGACTAGTGTCTCCTCATCAAACCTAAGGAGCATTCTTTAATAGCACCCAGAGCGGTTGCTGTGTTACGTTGCACCAATGCCAACATGGAGTCTTGTGTCACCTGAAAGATGAACATATTTATTGTGGCAAACAAGCTTATACTACTATACATTTGTAAGTCTTCATTATGCCAGAAGACTGTTGTTGATTTCTGTATTGCACTTATGCAAAGGAATAGTTAGGGGGCCAGTGGTGCACCATCTGTGCACAAGAAGGAGGGATCACCAGGCTCAAGAAAAAAACAATGCTTTTGGAAGTACAAAAACTGTGGGAAAGAAACTTAAGTGAGCAATGCCCCCAACCAAATAGCCCAGCAAGGACTGAGCATGCTGATTTTAGGGACAAGAAAATGTGGGGAGCTAGAATGGAATGGAGTATCTTAGTAAAGGATATGACTTGCTGGATGGCTGAAACACAGAACAGGAAGACTACTAAATACAACATTTTGTTGCAAACTACAGAAATACAAACCGCAAATAACAGAACTTTGTCAGAACTTAATTTAAAATGAGGACACAGATTCACTGCTGATCTAGAAAAACAGAAACAAATGAAAATAATACTGAAGATGCCTCTGAGCAGATACAGTACAGGCACCACAGTACCCACATCCAATACCAATTTATCTGACAACAGCGAAAGGGGTTTCCTAGCCAGGGAGCTGAATCTCCAAGGGGGCTTGAACCCCAACAAACTTCATTTTATAATTATAAGTATGTTAAACACAATATTATTCTCAAAGCAGGACCTAAATTTCCTGGATCTCTTATGTTGTGACCCATACCAGATGCCTCTTACAACTAAAGAGCTTAAGCAATAGATATCCTTGCTCCTCATTAAAAAAGATGGGGGGGGGGAACCAATCTAGCCTCCTTCGGGAGTGTAAAGCAGCATGAACCGTATGGAAGAGAAGGAGGGAGGGAGGAATTTATTTATTTTTAAAGAAAGACCTATCAGGTAACTAAACGGTGGAGAGAGGGTAAATGTTATCTCTGCAGTTTTCTAATTCTGGACAAGCAAAAATGTAACTTCTTGTCTAGAACTAAGGGGGCAGCCTAGAACCACTACAAGAGAGGCAGGCAGGCAGGCAAGATGTCCTCTTTTTGCCCTTAGGATTGTTCATTTATTTTTAACCAGAAACAATCCAAGGCTGCATATGGAGAGCAGATTATGTACTTTCCTTCCATGTCACTGCCTTGTGCCCTGCTGCGTACCTCAGTCACATTTCTGAGGAAATAGGTGACATCACAATGTGTCTCAATCTCTGGATTATGGGAAAATATGAGACTGCAGTAAGAGATGTCACTTCTCATTTGGGCAGAAGGGGCCATCCAAAGGGATTTCATCCATGCACCAAGCTGCATCAAGAAAAACCTCCAAGCCAAGTTTTGGTCCTTTGGAAATTTGGGCCAAAGATAGCAATGACAAAACTTCCGCTAAATCAGTTCCAAAAATGTCAGCACAAGCAAAGCATGTCAGTAACCTGTACTTTCAGAAGTTCTATCAAGTGCTGTAAACACAGAACATTATGGTCTTCACCAAGCATAACTTTTCTTTGGCAATCTGAAGATCTCCTTTCCGTATTGATAAGTGTGCGTGAATGCGACTTAATAAACAAGACCATCACTTATAGGAGACACTGCACACTCCTTCTGAAGCAACTGGTGGGTTTCTTGAGCTACCTATTGCTGATGGAAGAAAAAGAAGAGGAGAAGGAGAACGGAAATATTTGATAGGTTTATTTTTGGGTGATAGATTGGGATGTCCCAAGAGGAAACCAAGGCAGCGTTCCCGTTAGAACCAATCCTGGAGCCAGTACTGTGAGAGATCCAGAAACATCCCCCCGCCCAGGTCAGCAGAAATCCAAAGAGCAGCTGCACCGCCGCGAAGACGGCTTCACTAGGAAACTCTCCTGCCCAGCAGCCCCTGCCCGGAAACCTGAACGCTGCGCGCAACACACCAAGCCGGGCGCCACTCGGTGAGATCAGCTCCCGAACTGGGGTGGGGCCCGGGAGGCATGACTGAACCCTTGGAAGGGAAACCGAATTAGAGGAAACCCGCCACCAAGACGTACAGCCCATCACGGCGGGAACAACCCTCGGCTGGCAAGGTTTGCCTCCACGAGCTCGCGTGTTCCCGCGTCCCCGCGGAGGCGCGCGCTCCCTCAGGAGGTCGGGGGAAGCCGGCGGCGAACTCGAAGAGGAGCCGGGCTCAGGCGCAGGGACTCGGCCGCCTCCTCTCCCCCTTACCTTGCTCTCCTCCTCCTCTTCGTCCTCCTCCTCTTCGTCCTCGTCTTCCTCCTCGTCCTCCTGTTGCTCTCCGACGGCCACCGGAGCAGCAGCAGCGACAGCCGCCGCCGCCTCCTGGCTGAGCGTTTTCGCCTCCTCCGCCCGAGGGGGACTCGGCGGCGACGGCGACGGCTGCTGCCGCTGCCCTGCTTTTGCAGTCCTCTCTGCAGCCCTCTCCGCCGCCTCCTTCTCTCCTCCTTTCTCCTCCCGCGGCGGCGGGCTCTGTCTTTCCTCCTCCTCCTCTTTAGCCCCGATATCCTCCACAGGGACCCTTTTCCCCTCGCCCTTTACTTCCTCCTCCTCCTCCCCCTTTTTCTCTTCGGTCACTTCGTTTTTCGGTGGCTCCCTGTTGCCCGGCTCCGGCTCCGGTCCCCGCTCCTCACCACCATCCTGGGGTTTCTCTTCTCTGCCCAGCCGGTCGACCTCGGCAGCAACAGCGGCGCTCGCCTTGGCGTTGGCCTCGGTGACTTGGGGCTCTTCTTCTTCTTCCTTCGCTCCTGCTGCTGCTGCTGCTGCTGCTGCTCCGGCGGCGGCGGCGGCGGCTTCCTCGGCTTTATTTTCCCCTCCCGAGGACCTCCTCAGCTTCACAAAGACGGAGGCAAGGAGAACCGCCAAGACGGTGAAGAGCAGCGGGACGGCGAGGTACAAGTCCAGCGCTAGGTCCATCCCGCCGGCCGCTCTGCAGGCTTAGGCTGAGGGCTCGGGAAGGGCTGCCGACAGCTGAGCGAGGGCTAAGAAGAATAAGGATGGTGAAAAAAGGAGGGTGGTGACGGGGGTCGTTTCCCGCCGCCCTTCTTCCCCTGCGCCGCTGCGGCTCTGCGAGTGACCAGCCCTCCTGGTTAATTCCCGCGGTCTCACAGGCGCGCGCGCGCCGCAGCCTGACAGCAGCAGCAGCAGCGGCAGCGTCGGTGAAGAAGTCCCTTCTCTCTCTCGCGGTCTCGAGCGGAGTAGGATTTCACAACACACGCGTCATGGCTTCAGGCCCTGCCCACAGCCGGCGCTTCTACCACTCCGAACCTGCAAAAAGTTCTGACGGGTTTCTTCCCGGGCTTGCGTTATCACCCGCCTCGAAGGAATTTTGCAGGCCTCCAACTCCATCCCTCTTCCACCTCGGTGGCTGGGCTTTGCCTGGTCCTTGGTCATTTCCGTTTACAACGACTCTGGATAAAAGCAGGGCTTTTCTTTCTTTTTGAAGAGCCGTCACCCCCCCCCCCGTCGAAGGTCACACCCCAAAGCGAGCTATGGGAGGGCAAGGTGAGGTACGAACCAGCAACGGATTCGTCCAGCGTGAAATGGTGATGTCCCCCTGCTCCTTCCGCTTTTGGACAGTTGCCATAATTTTTGAGAAATTCGTTGAAACATTTCCAATCTGCTCTGTCGTCAGGAGAGGAGAGGGGTGGAGAGAGGGTTACAATTAAAGAATTAACCCCTGCTTGAGTGCAATCTCTGCTATATGCTGATTTGCTGGCAAAGCAATAAAAGGTATTGATCTGGCTTAGTTATTTTGCTTAGCTAGCTAGAGGGTGGTGTAGGAAGGTCGGTTGGGGGTGGGAATATCGGGGTCTGAGCATCCTTATCTCCAGCCCATAATTAATTTTTCAGACTGCCCATCTTTGTAAAAAGCAGAGGTGGGGAACTTGTGGCTCCCTGAACTTCTATTCCCATTATCCCTGGCCATGTTGGTTAGTGGAAATTGAAATTAAACATCTGGAGGGCTTGTTGACAATTACTTTGTATCATAAAGCTCTGCGCTGCTTACTGCTCTACTCTCTCACCTAACTACATGGCTCCCCATGCACACTCCTCTATTACCATACTGTTTGTCTCTCTCTACATTTTAAGACACACACCCCTTCATCCATCCATCCATCCATCCATCCATCCATCCATCCATCCATCCATCCCAATCCTGACTATACACTTATTTTTCAAATGCCTTAGGGACCCACCTGCCCACATAAATCAGCATTATTATATCCATGGATTTAGGAGTTTGAAACATTTATAATGGACTCACTGCACTTGGCTAAAACTGCCTCTGACTAGTGACCTCAATCAACCATGCAAAGTCACCTGTAAGTCCACCCTGCAAGCAGATTAGAATAACCATTTCCGTCCGCACAGTGCAATACAGACAGATATCACACTGAATGAATTGCCTTCTCAATACAGATGTTAACACGTCTGCATCTGATCTATGGATGTTGATTCTGAACCAATATGGCAATTTGCAAGTACTTGTTGTTCAGTTGAGACAAGTGGAAAACTTTGGATAAATCCACTTCAGGATCACTTCGTAAAGGATGAACACAATCAAGAGGTTAGAGACCAAGTCCCTTAAAGAGGACTGACATGCTCTCTCATCCTTCCAGATCTGTGCAGAACCGTTTTGGAGCACTCTGCATTGTCTGGTACTCTTAGCATCATAACACTTAGCAAAGCAAGAAGTTAGATGGGAAAAGCATCTCCGTCTTTCTCTTTCTCTGTATGTTTTTGTCCTTGACAACACTAAATTGCAATGTCAGGCTTACTAGGTTTACCAAGTTGGTTGCTGCCCAGAAGTGGTGGGAAGAAACCCTGGCGGTTACAGCTTTAACCCCCCCCCCCCGTACTTAAGGTAAAGCACTTACATGATGGATCAGCACTCCTTGACTTGCTTCATGGTTGAGTATAAGCTCTAAACAGGAAAGGGAAATTAAAGCTTGCATGCCAGACTTAATATCCTGGGGTCTCTAAGCTCTCCTCTCCTGTGAACAAGTACTGTTGGTCCTGCAGCTCCCCCTTCTGCTTCAGCCACAAAGAACAACAACGAAAAAGGAATGGGGGGGGGGGATGCATTGTGACATACACCCAGTGCATATTCAAGCTTACTGCTGGAGTCTTTGCCAGGCTGGGTGGGTGCCCAGACACTCTTGTTGTATAAAAGAGGAGATCAAAGAAAAGAGGGATGGCAGAGGGTATCTAACTGGGTACCATTTGTAACTGTATCTAGAAGCAAAAAACACAGCATGGGTGATACCCTCCTTTACCTCCCTCATTCTTAAGCTGGGGTAGAGGTAGCAAGTGTATTTTAAAAATTTTGAGGGTTCTCCTGCCTTAGTTAGTGCTTGTTTGCATTTTAGTATGATCTCTGAAAGGAAGCTATGCAGTTGTAGGTTAGCTGAAATATGAAACATTAGATAGAGCTGTGGGAAAACAGAAAGGAGGCCAGTTCTCTAAGGCATAGGTTCTTAACCTGTCCTTTACCATGGAGCCCTTTTAAATATCTTTTGTTGCCACTGACTACCAAGACAAAACTCAATATTTAAAGTGCATCAAATATTTATTTAAAGTTGCTCATTCAGCTTCTTCAGACTTGGAGAGAAAGGAGAAATAAGTAAAGGCACACACTCCTATTATAATATTTTTATAGGAATGATGCCACATACATTTCTCTTTCTTTTAACTATAAACACTCATAACAATTCTTCAAGCCTATGCAGACCCCTTGTGAGGACATCAGGGCCCCCAAGGGTCCATGGACCACAGCCTAGAACCACTGCTCTCGGGCTTTCATTCTTATTTGCAAGAGTTTTGAGGACCCCTCCCTACACTGCCAATCCCAGGACTCCATAGCTTGGCAGTTAAAGTGGAATCATATTGCTATAATTGTGTAGTGTGAAAGAGCCCCTGGGTTTGAATCAGGCAATTGTTTTCTTTGTTCACTGGCTTCTACAAACTATGCAAAGGACATAGTGAAAGCCAGAGATGGAGTTTACAGAAAAGATTACAGCACTGGTAGCTATATCATATCTGAAGTAATGGATGGAATATTCTGTGTTGAGGTTGTTGGTGGAGACGTGGCTTTATGGGCCTGCTAAATGTCTGATTGTTTTGTGGAAAGGGGCAATCTCGCTTCAAGACTCCCTGGTCAGTTCTCAGTGTGGAATTGCTTCCATGCAATCATGGCTTTGAGTTAACACTCTTAGCTTATAGGATGGGAAGGAGGGAGCCCATCCTCAATGAGGGCCAGTGTAAAAGGGCTGCTCAATAGTCTGGAGGACTATTCTCAAGGAATGTCTGCTGACATTTCAAGCTACCCCACTCTGTTAAGAGTTTAGAAGCACATACTAAATTTATTATCAATTTGAGCAGTGATAGGATGGGATTATCTTGCCTTTCTTGAGAGCAGATCTTGGAAAAGTTACTGCCCGTGCCATGAGGGATTCTGGGATTTGTTGTCCAAAGAGAAACTTTTCCATGGTCTGCCACAAGGCATTGTTCTCAAGCCTACAATACACTTGTCTGGAGAACGAATTTCCAAGTGTCACATTTTTGCATGTGCATTTCAAAGGATTAAAAACCTCTGGCTTTTGGACCAGGGCTGTCCTCCCTCAGGACTCCACAAATTCTTTTGACTCTGCCTGTTCTAGTTCCCTCAAAGTCAATGGAACTGCCATAAATCCTATGTTGATGATAAGTGTGGTCTTCATAAACAAATATTTTATTTATTTCCTGGGTAAGAAGGACCAAGTAAATCCATTTCAGAGGCAAGCAGGCTGGATAAGACAGCATCTCCAGGGCTGTAATGGGGATTGTTTTTCTAAGTAATCCTATCAAGGCAGTGGTCATTAGCAGGTGGATGATTATATTCTTAGTAACAAACAGCCATAACACCTAATCTTTTCTCTCATGCAGATTTGTATTTTACACAGAGGGATAAACAGAGCTGGACTCAGTACAAATGGGCAGCATTGTGAGTAAATGGGTATTCCTACAAAATACAGCTCTCCAGTTTGGCAAATCTCTGTAAGAAATAAGAATTCAGAGTAATTATATGTATATAGCAGAACTACGAAACACTGAAGGGATATGAATTCTTAAAAAAAAACCATTTTAACCTTTTCTCTGCTTGACTCAAATATTTAAGGAACTGACCTTTCAGTATCATTTTCATACTTAAAGAACAAAACAAAAGACAGCTGGCATCTGTTAGTTTTTCCGGTTCCCTGATTTTACCAGTGGTAAAATTATCCAAGTATTAGACATGGATTTCTTTCCTGAACAAAGGGTACTGTATCACAAAAGAGCACAGAACTGCTTTTCAATGAAAAATGTCAGATTGTTTTATTAACTTTCCATTTTAAAGAATCATGGCTGCAATCTTTATTTAAGAGAAAGCTGTACTGGACTTGATCAGAGCTACCTCTGGATAGCTTGAAACAGAATTGCATTATTAAGTGCTGAAGGGTTTGGATAATTCACTGACAATTTTTTTTTTAAATGGGCATTTATCGCTTCTGTGTATCCAGTTCTTCTTTTAACTAGAACATAAAATCTTATGGTGTTTCCATTGACACACAGTAACTACAGGTTCATAACACTTGGGAATCTTTTTCTTAAAAGTGAATTCATAACCCAACAATTCAATGTGGTTTTGGCTGAGGTAAGCCTCATCAAAGACAAAATGAACATGTGATTTGCTAAGGCCTTTGCTCTTCCCTGCATGCACCTAAAGCAGTAGTGGGCAACTTACCCCTCCGGATGGCACTGGACTGCTATTCCAACCTTTGGCTATGCTGGCCAGGGCTGCTGGGACTTGTAGTCCAACATAAGCAGATAGCCACAAGTTGTTCACCTCTGACTTAAATTATCAAGTTTAGAAGCAGCTAGCAGTGTTTGCCTTCCCTAGGGGCAATGAGCCTACAGTCGGCCCTCCATATCTGCAGATTCTGTATCTGTGGATTCAATTCCAAAAAGAATATTCTGATTTTGTTGTTTTGTACAAGGGTGCCATTTGACTACACCAGTGTACATAATAGGACTGGAGTACCCACAAATGCTGGTATCCACAGGAGTCCTGGAACCAAACCCTAGCAGATACTGAGGGACCACTGTGAGCTAAGGAATCTGATCAACCGCATTTACCACAGTTTGATTATCTTTGCCTCCTTAAACTCAGCAGTTTGCCGCCCTCTGCTGGAATAGGTGATCCTACAATAAATCTCTCATCAAGAAACTGCCAGTCATCTACAGCTGAAACTTTGCTGAAGTTCTTGCAGTGTGCAAATGTGACAGCGAACATGCAAAATCAAATAGGACATAATTGGAGGATCCCCCACCCCTTAGGAAGAGTCACAGAATCATAGAATTGGAAGAGACCACAGCGGCCATCCAGTAAAACCCCCTGTCATGCGGGAACCCATATCAAAGCACTCCCAACAGATGGCCATCCAGCCTCTGCTTAAGAACCTCCGAAGGAGGAGACTCCACCACACTCCCGAGGCAGCATATTCCATTGCCAGACAACTCTGTCTGGAAGTTCTTCCTGAGGTTCAGGTGGAATCCCCTTTCCTGCAGCTTGAACCCATTGCTCCTTGTCCTAATCCTTGGAGCAGTGGAAAACAAGCCCGCTCCCTCCTCAACATGACATCCCTTCAGATATTTAAACACGGCTATCATGTCTCCTCCTAACCTTCACTTCTGCAGATTAAACATATCCAGCTCCCTCAGCTGCTCCTCTTAGGGCATGGCTTCCAGACCCTTCATCATTTTGGTCACCCTCTTCTGGACATGTTCTAGCTTGTCAGTGTCCTTCCTGAAATAAGGTGCCCAGAACTGGACACAGTATTCCAAATGAGGTCTAACCAAAGCAGAATAGAGTGGTACCATACCTCCTTTGATCTAGACACCATACCCCTATTGATGCAACCAATTTGCAAGAGTATGCAGGACAGAGGGGAAACTCTTTCCTCCTCCTCATTCCACTGATGGAAGCAGTTTGAGTGGTGGGGGAGATGCACAACAGCTTATGCAAACACCAGTGGGTCAGGACAGCTCAGTACCAACCCCCCTTCCCACACACACATGACAATTTTACTTGTCCACAGAACAGCTAATACACAGCCTAGCCATTCCATGAAAAATAATGCATCTCATGTGAACAACTCCACACAGACTCTGTAACAGGTTTGGGGGGAGAATGAGTGCTTCCCTGAAATGATCAGGCAGAATTGGACCACCAAGACTCCCATATTGTTGTGCTTCCTCAGGAATTATCACAAGTGTGGTAAATGATCATTATTTTGCTTTTGCTTTCATGACACTCAAATTGTTAGCTATTTGAGCTGGAGGATGTTGATGAATATTTTAATGTAGTGTATTATGTTTTCAGTTTTGTAAACATACCAGCAGGTAGTCAAAATTAATAACAAACCATCTGCCTAATGTTGAGTTCTTCCCATCTTCCATCTTAACAACACTTGCAGGTGTATTGCAACTCCCCCTAATTTGTGTGGCTTCATCTCCAGAAAGGGCAGCAAAGTACCTTTCCTGCTACTGTTGCACAGAGAGGTGTGAAAGTGGAAGAGAAAAAAGACATAGAAACTTAATATTGATCCATAATGAAGGAGTAGCTTCTTAAAGTTGCAAGGCTTCTGGCATAAAGAGAAAGTATATTCTTAATTTGCCAATAACTGGCACTTGCTTAGTTTGTGCCCTATTCTGTTTTGAAAGAGAAAGGATACTGACATGCTTGGAAAATTGAACAGGAAATCAGACTGAAAAGAGCTGATACAAGGGCTGCACCCCTAAGCTTGCTGCTTTGGCAGGAATGCAAGAACTGTCCTTCAAGAGGGAGTGAAATCCTATGGGAAATGGTGCTAGTACTGTCCTTCCTGTCTCTACTGGTTTTAGCCTGGAATGCTACATGGCAAAAGACTGGCATGAGGTATATATCCATTGCTGCAAACAGTTTGGTCATTTAACTTCTGAAGACTATAGACCAGCCTTTCCCAACCTGCTGTCCTCTAAGATTTTTTAAACAGCAGCTTTCCTCAACTTCAGCTGACATGCCAGAAGGATTGTGGGAGTTGAAGTCCAGAAGAACTGGAGGGCATTGACTTGAAGATTGATTACAGAAAAGCAACCAAACATACAGGTGAAAAGCTCCACTTCCAAGTCCTTTATCTCAGGACACAAGAACACATTTTAGAACACTGTCACTCTTTTATTGTTGGCACAGCTCTGGACAGGTGTCTTGGAATCCAAGTTTTTCAGTTTCTACATCTTCATGTGCATACTGAAGGAGAAGGAAATTTACACTTTAGTTAAACTTGGATCTATCTGAAAGTTCAGGGAGAAGCTCCCGGTTCAGTAATCTGAAACAGATTTTGGAGGTGTCCATTCTCTCTTTGTTTGCACTGTAGGCTAATTCCAAGATTGTGACATCCTGATCTCAACTATAATGAATGACTAGAATACATGGGGCTCATGGATACCACCTGGCCCACAGACACTTCTTCCTGCATTCCCCTGACTGTCTCGTGTACCCTCAAAGACAGTGCCTTTTTTTGTGAAGAGGTCTCCTGGCAATCTGAAAAGAAAAGGAGGGACAGACACAACGTACACAATGTGAAATATGTGAATCTTTCAAAGTCTGGATGAAAGCAAAATACAAATGAAGTAATGGAAAATAAGACTTTATTTTAAATTAAAAAAGTATATAATTATCATCATCCAACAAGAAGATTCAGACCGTCCTGGCTCCACTCTTTGGATGGATTTGACTTAGTGAGGAGTTAGCAGGGCTGGCACTTTAAACATGGCTGTAGGAGTCCAAAGAGACTTGCCCTCACGAAAAGAACCTCTAAGGACCTGGCAGGCAAAAGATCTCAACATAATGGCATAGAAATTGGGTATTCAAGAAAGAAAAGGTGTTAGCACATTTCTCCAAACTAACAGTGGCCGTTGGTAAAAGATGATCAGAAAACAAGGTGGATCAAGTCTGACTGAAGTCTGCAAAGGAGAATTAAGAAAACCAGTACTTTCTCTGATGCAATCTCAAGTTCTCAGTGAGATTTTTCATAAGGAGGGTACCTGAAAAACATGCATGCTCTTAAAATCCATAAAGAAAGTGGAACCATTAACAAAAGATAACATTCAGAAAAATGTTACAGAAGTCCATTCTTTATCTTTTAACCTGAACACACATAGTTAAGACAGGGGTATCTCAAAGTGGACAGCCTATGTTAGCCACATATTCCAGAATCTTAACCTAGCCTTTAGATCAAAATGTACATTTTTAGCTCTTGTAGTTATAGAAAAACCAACAAGCAGCCACCCTGATTTCAAGTAGCAGCTGACAAGAGCTGAGCTCTATACCAACAGTTGGCATAGCACAGACACGGCTTTTTTTTTTAAAGGCACATTAAGCATAAAACCAGTTTCAATAAAGTTCTATATAACAATGGTCAGGTGTTCAGAAATGTCAGAATTGCACGTTTGGGAAGGTGTAGCCCTGTCTACTTGCTTTGCCATTACTCTCCTCATGTACAAACTAAGCCTCTGAAGAGAGCCTCCACTGATTTTTCAGGGTTTTGTATCATATGGAGAAGCCCTCTTGTATAGGAAAAGTTCTCCTTCTCAATATCATTTTTCTACACGAGGAAAAAAAACAATGGAAGTGGGCAGGTCTAGTGCATCTCCATTGTGTGCTTACTTTAACCCTATTCTGAAAGGCCTACTAATGCTATTGTCTCCATCCAAAAGGAATTGCTAAGTTCACAGGTGGAAATCTAATGGTCTGCTTCTGCCAGATTCTGCTACTTTCACCAGCATAACCAGAGCTTGCTTCCCTGTCCCCTCCTTGGTGCAGAAAACCTGTTTTCTCAGTCCTCTTGAGCAGGTTCTTAGCGTGGATGGGGATCTGTTCATAGAACCTGAAGAACCCAGTGGAAAGTTCACAATTGGATTCTGGCTATGGTACCAGGCTGGCATCAAATTAATTACATGTGTTTGTGACACCAGACAAGCAGAGAACTCAGGATCCTGACTCTAAGCCTTTAGCTTCCTAATATTATGTCCAGAAAGCTACTCTGATAGAACCATTTAGTACAAGCAACCACCTATTTGGGAACATTTTTAAAGGCAGCTGTAAACAGAGCAGGTTTTGTACTAAGAAACAGTGTCCTCCCCTGCAATTAAGCCAGCTGCCTGGCTTCAGTTCAACAGGATGGGAATGTATTTGGCATCTAGTCAAGGAATTACAATAGGATGTCCAACTCCAGGCCAGTCTTTTTTAAGAGCAGCAGAGTTAGCACACAGCTTCTCTTTAAGTATGAAATTATGCAATTTTGTAAACAAAATCTACAATTTTTTTAAAATAAGAGCTCAAGTTTAATGTGTGTTGTTTTTCTCACAAATTTTGGATTCTCTAATATAAGATATTCCCTACTACAGTAACATCATAGGCAAACAGTTTCTATAAATGAACAAATCTCAGCAATATTGTGAAAGATATACATTTAAAAAGACATGACAACACTGACTGCAACTGAATGCCGAGCTTCAGTTGCCTGTGGTTACTACTCATAAAAAGGAAAACTGTAACTAGTTTGATACTGAAATGCCACAATTCCAATTGTTTTTGATATAAACAGGAAAGGGTAAAAAGTTTTTTTTTTTTAAAAAAGGTCAGATTTGATTCAAGAACTAGCCCATTTTACTTAATAGCAGATTTTTCCATCTCACTCTGAACAAAGAAACTTAGCATGTACCTCTTCCAGATTAATTTAATAAACCAATATAAATTTGAGATTCTAATTTAAATAATTACATGGGACTGAACTATTTCACCAGACTCTAAGCATCATAAATACATCCATTAGACTTACAGGTAAAGATGATTTTCCCTGAATACCTAGTGCATAAAAGCCCACTAAACATATAAAATGGCATTCAGTACATAAATCTTGAAACCCAAGCCTTTGTTCAAACACAAAAACAAAAGCCAACATCTCCAGGTTTTCTAAATCCCATTCTGATACCACATAGGAATTTTCATTCAAGGTTTAGAAACTCCTAGGCCATAAAGACAGAACTTCCAAAAAGAGAAGGCCACAGCTCAGAAGTGGGGCATATGTTTGGCATGCAGAAGGCCCTAGGTGCAATCCTATCAGTCAGTTTGAGAGGCTGGATCCCTAATAAAAGCCTCACAACTCCTTTCATTCACAGAAAGGGCAGGGATCCAATAAAGGTGCATGCAAGAGGAAGTGGGGGAGATGCAATGCTTTTTAACAATTCCCCTTCCTCCTGTAGCACCTAATGCCACTTCTCATGTTGTTCCAGTGAGACTCGCAAGACTAAGCAGCAAGTTTTTCAGGGTAAAGGAGTTAATTAAAATAGTCTCTCTCCCAACTTCTTCCACTGGAGCATCCTATAATCAGGACTCTATTAACAACAATTCTGGATCCGAGCCAGGATCAGGAAAGACTTCAGGCTAAGGCATCAGAAGTTTTGGTGCCAGTGAGCAGTAGTTAAGTGGCTAGATAGCCTAACGGACTCACAAAAGTTTCAAAAATTTTAAACAAAGGAGTAGTGGTACTTGTACAAGTACGGTGTTTCTTTGCCCATCCCCACCTCTTTGCTGTTCATCTGCCACCACAGTTAGGAGTTCTTAGTACCAAATGGACAGATATCAAGCTCTACAGAATCAGTTCTCTCCCCCAACTGCAAAAAAAGTGCAATTCCACAGGTATGTAAGGAAAAATTATGCAAAAATGATTGGAACTGCTAAGATTATTCTGCATTCACAAAACTTGTTAGGAATAAGAACATGAAATAACTAGTTGGTGACACAGAAGAAACTCACCCTTTCAACACAATCAGAATTTACCAAAAATGCATTTCTTGCATGCACAGAATTAAGGCTAGTAAGTGATATATTGATCCTTGCTGTACTGATATGATAGGGTTGTGAGGGGTTTTTTGGTACACTGAAACTGTAAAAGAAAACCATGTGCCATAACCTATTAGGTATTTTTTTAGGGTACAAGAGGTCTTGCTCACAACTGGCCACAAACTGGTTGATTTCACATTATCCAAATAAAGGGAGAAAACCCTAAAAAGCATAACCTCCACAAAAGTATACCCTTCCAAGTCATATCTCAAAATGCAGTCAGGTCCAGATAATCACTCAACTCATTCTCAAGTATTGTTGGAGTGATGGACCTTTTCTTTTGCTGCAAACTTTCAGGGTTGAGACAGAATCAGAGCTGTGGGTGGCGATACAAGCCCCATCTTAGAACATAATGCACATCTACATTAACTACAACAAAAACATTCTTGAAGCAACAGTGTATCCTGAAAGAATTTGGCTGTTTTGGGATACACACAGTCACATCGTATTTCCAGACAAAATATCGCACACTTCAAAAACCTGCCAAACTACAACAGCTGATAGATAGGAAGTTTTTAGGCTCCAAAGAAGCAGTTCTTCACAAAACAAAATGTTTATTGTGTTATTCAGACTTCACCCACTCCTTGTTTATAAAAGTTTTCTAATTTCACGTTTCCTGAAACTCCCACAGGGAGAGATAAATTAGGCAGCAACAGCTTCTCCCTACTCACTTTTTTCTAGGTCAAGCTCCCAAACTGACTGCAAAATACCAGCAGTTTCATTGCTTTTGTGAAAACAGAAAGTACATGTAATCATGGTGATAAGCTGCTGCTTTAGACATACTACTTTCTACAAGCATCTCATTAGCCCATGGCTTGATGTTACAAATCAAAAACTACAAAAAGATGCTTCTTACAAGTGACCATTTAAGAAGTAGAAGAGTCACCTTAAGCAAACATAACCAGACTGTCTCTTTTGTGCTTTAGTCAAGGATCTGCTTGCCAATCACACGCAGGAGAGGTCAGAGCTCTGCCTTCCTGTAGTAGTGCATGAGAATGCAATTTGTAAACATATGACAGTGTTGGAGCAGGACAGAAGCTTTCACGATCTACCTGCTTAACTTTTAAGACAGCTTTGTTAATACAAAGTCCTTGTTTCCTTTACTGACTGCACAGAGTTGTAAACCACAGCACAGCCTTGCAGAGGGCAGCCTTGTCTCTCAATGTCCAGCATAACTGTTCGATGGAGTGCAGAAAAAGAGAGTTGAGCACACAGAAATGTCTAGTTTTCTCCCTTTGTTAGCAAAAAGTCAGACTTAGATAGCAGGTAGTGGTAGGAAAAGACTGAATTTAAAACAAATTAAAGAGGAATCGTGAAGACTTGAGAAAGATCCAAGCAGACAGCTGATGGGAGGAATAGAAGACAGCTGGCTGGCTGCGACTGCCTTTAGATGGGTCTTGTTATCTTTCAGGGATGAGCACGACTTCCACAAGATTCCCTAATCCTGTTAAAAATAAAAATACAACTGCCTGTCAGGGCAAGTTTCTTGTAGCTTAAGTAAAATGATAACATAGAACTTTTCACAGAGAAACTGATGCATTCCAAGCATTTTGGAAACAGTTTCATCTTTGGCAATTTTAGCTGCAGGACAGCCCACTGCATTATAATTAATACTACATGACAAGTACAGTCAGAAGTAGCTAGCCACACATGTAAACATTTGAAAGAGATCCAAAATAGGTATCTACTAAGGAGACTTTAATTGATCCCAAATTCCCCATTCTGCTAGGTCATACAAGCAAACAGGGATATGAAGCCATCTTAAAAATGTTTACTCAACAAAACTCCTGTCTTATTCTGGGACAGCAGGACAAGGACAAAGTCACTCCAGAGATCTACTCTTCTCTAAAAGCAGTGACCTAAATGTTTCATTATCACAATGCACTAGCAGAAGTTGGTACAGTTAAGAATATATTTTCTGCTTTCAAGAATGATTCAGAAGAAAATAGAAAACTAGGCCTTTTCTTAAGTTAATTCCATCATCTGCTGTTAGTAGTTTGTGAGCCAAAAGCTCCCGCTTACATCTGTAACTCTTTAAAAATATATCTGAGTATAAACCATAAACTTTATGAGGAATAACTAGACTATCAGCCAAGCTAACAGTGCTACAAGAATTTAACTAGAGTCAACATCCTTCAATTATTATGCTTTCTTGGAATTAGTATTTCTGTACATCAGCAACAGCATCATTTTCATTCTACATATCTCAAAACAGAAGTGTTGGGAAGAGTTTAGTATGGATTTAGTGAGTGAAGAAATCCTTCTTTGGTACTTCAGTGATCAGAAGCTTTTGTTTATGGTGTCAGAAATGAGAAAGGAGATGTATGTGAGGCAGTCTAGCTACACCAGCTCAAAGAAATATCTCTCATTTCACAAACAGCTCCTTTATTCTCCCTTTCATATTTCCAATTAGCATTCAAGCTCAATCCAATAAATCTAACATCCATCATTCATTGGGTAAAAAGGGGCATCTTAGCCTGGTCACCTGGAAGAGCTGCGTTCTTTGCTCACACAGTCATCGTGGGAAGTTGTATCACCATTCCCCATCATGCTGCATGTCCTTCGCTTTTTCCTTCGATGCATCATTCCTTCTGTCTCTGAGCTAGAGTCACACTGAATACAGAAGTAACAATAATAAATCCCAACTAGAAAAAACAGCATTTCCTGTCATTATTTGTCAATAGCAGAGATGGCATTTGAAGAACAGTATTATCATTTCATAATGATATAAGAGGTGAATATAACTTTGCCTTGAACACAGATATCAGAATCTTTGAAAGCCTACTAAAACATGCTTGCTGAATTTTTCACCAACCACTATATATCCAGCTTAGCCAGGATGCCAAGTAGTAGCAGACTCTACCATAATTGTTTACATCAGTTTCTGGTTTAGGCACATTAATTTGGCCCACCTTTTTTTTTTTAACTTCAATTCTATTCCTCTTGGCTAATCAAATCTCTCCAACAGACCAACTAGGTTGTTTAGAGGTGCTCAATCATTTGTTATACTGGGAGCAAAACTATATCTTGCTTAAAGTAGCCAGTAACTTGACACTGTTATGAAATCCCACTTACACTGCCAAAAACAAACAGCCCCTGTGTAATGTGCAGCTTGTCTCTAAGTTGTCACTTATGAACATGGCTGTACTTTCAGGAATTCCTTGAAGACACAGTCTGATAGACTGTTGTACTTAGGCTCCAGTCCAAGACTTTGGTATGAAACTGCCTTAGTGCCCTGGTAAACTGCACCTGGGGACTCTAGCTTTGTTAATTCTTCCAGATTGCCAAATAGTACTGTTTTGGCTGCAAGAAGGTCCATACTCGACTATGAGTTAGAAGTACGTATATTTACTTACCTCTAACTCATAGTCTGAGTATAGATCCTCTTGTGGTCAAAACAGTACCATGCACACAAAAAATAAATTATATGAGTGGGCTTAGGGAAACACAATCCAACAAGGACTGAATGTGGCAGAGATGGAGTAAAAGAGAAAAATAGGGGGATGGGGGGTGGCCTGGAGCATCATAGAAAAGGCCATGGTTGGCACCTTCAACTGAACAAGTCCTACTTAGTAAGACATCTCAACCATCTGCAGGAGTTGGACAATTCAGGAAATATTAGTAAAACAAGACAAGTCCTGTTTATAAATATTTTCTAATTTACAACAGATCTTGACCACTGGAAATTTATAATGCAATTCTTAAGCGAAGAGTACACTCAGTGATTTCAGTGGAACACATCATATCCCATTCTGGGACTGAAAAGACTGAAAATGACTCAAGCAGTTAAGCAGAACCCTTACCTCTGAATCTGAATCTGAAGAACTGGAGCTGGAAGAACTAGATGAATCACTGGAACTATCAGAAGCAATTCCTGTTGATTCTTGTAAGTCAACAGAATCTGCTAGTGCAGCCAGTTCAGGATGTTCCTGCTTCAGGACTCTTGATTGAGTAAACAAATTCAAGACAGCATTTTAAGTATTTAACAAGGTAATGGAAATACAAGCAGAGAGCACAATCATTATGCATTTTAAAGAGATACAGGAGGTTAAGTAATTCATATGCTACTCCTCAGCATAACAGGGCACTCAGAGCAGCTTCATATATGAATACGATGCAGAAGGTATTATAAAAAGCAAATATATACATTAAATATTAACAAAGCCTACAAAGCAGCAAAATGTAAGCAGCAAAACCCTGGCCCATAAACAGTATCTTCTTATCTTTTGCCCAAAGCACCTTGTACCCCAACCAAGTGAACGACCCCACACCTACTACCAGATCTTTTCCAAAGTGCCATCCATCTTTCCAGCAGCCTCATAGTTACGGTGTTCCACCCAAAGACCTGTCCCAGCTATGGTCTCAAACAGGAGATGGGGTGCAATTCATGTTCCTCTGACAGTCAAAAAGTTTATTTCCAAAAATGTCACTGCCACCACTCTAAGGCTGCCAATAAGAATATTAAATATTGGGGAGCAATCACAGGAACAGGCTTCTATGTTTATGCCACCTTGTATGTTTCCCAATAGTTGTCAGGCAAGCTACTGTGAACTGGATGTGCCATTAGTCTGACTCAATAGGGCTCTTCTTACACCAGACTCAAGGGGAAGCAAGGTTAGGCTGCTAATACAGGCAAAGTAAATCTACTAATAGAGCTATTTAGGCTTTAATTTCCAGAAGAGTTTTTTTTTTAAACTGCTGTCACAAACACTACACCCACTATGATCAAGATACTGAATCAGCATTTTGGTTAATATAACAGTTTTATGCCCAATCATCAAGTGACCCAATGCATTTTCTAACTTAAAATTATGCCCTTTAAATACATACACGAGTCACCTTTGTGAAATCTTGAAATCCAGAAGCTTAATCTTCCTTCTGGATTCCTTGCTCTCATGCAAGATGTTGTCATTATAAGCCAGACAGTCCAGAAAAAGTCTTTTCAAAATGCAAAAACTTCATCAGCTTTGTGTTTAATATATGCTGTCAAGCTTTACTCCAGGGGTACGTCTTGCTCTAGGATGCAATATTTGATTTGTCCTGCCAGCATCTGGAAAGTCACTGAAGTAATGATCACATCTCTCACCTGTACCATTTTCTTGATAATTTTGGTCTTCCCCTTACAGTCTTGTGCCACACCACAGGGAAGTTTGTACAACTGGCAAAGTTCTGAGTAACTGCAATAGTTGTGTCAAGATTAAGAACAACATGCCACCAGCCACCTAAAAAACCAATACCACATAAGATTAAGAGTAAATACCACAGTAATTATCCTTTATGAAATATAAGCTGTAGATAGCAAAGAGCATGCTTATAAATAGCTTTGTTTGGGGAAAAAAACACCCTTAATTTATAGTGTCTTAATGGCATTGCCACAAAGACCTGCAAACTGGTGATCAGCAGTGACCATTTCTGTGCCAATCTCCAGCACACATATTCCTTCTCCTATGTTCTTTCTAAATTGTGGAGATCTTGAGTGATGGAGGAAAAAGATTTTCCCCTGTGAAAGCAGTAAGATTTCAGCTGCTTCTGCAAAAGACCAAGACAAATGGAATCAAAAGCCCTCTAAGTCCTCTGGCATGTGCAGAGAACTCCGAAAGAGTAGGGATACAGGAAGGATTTATTTCTTTACTGTTATGTTTGGTTTTGCCAGACAAAGATGAGCTGCTTTTGTAGAGAAACACAGTTTCCCAAAACAAAGAAGAGAGAATGGAACTGATTCCTGGAACTGAATTATATCACACAAACTCAACCAAGCTAGCAAGTTGCATGATGCTTCACCCCTCATATCACTGTCCTCTCAACATCAGCTCACTGTGCAGAGAGAGAGCTTTCTTACCCTCCTCCTCTGTACCATTTGTGCTCCCCATTTGAAATGTAAGCAGAGTGGAGGAATCCTGATGTTATGTCCAGTTTCAGATGAGACTATCAGGATCCCCCCTCTCTGCAGCTGTCTTCCCAATTGAGAATAGGAGCTGTGCATAGGGGAACCTCCCAAAACAGAGAAAGTCTTTCACAGACCAAATCCAGATTAGGCCTGAGAACTGGAGGTTGATTTCTCTTGCTTAAGATAGTAGATATACTTTCATTATCTTTAATGCTATCAGTTTATTTGTATGCTGTTTTTCCAAAGAAAACTGCTCATAGCACCTTACAGCAACATCAGAACAATTTATATTGGAAAAAGCCCACCAAAATATAACTGTTACAAGTCTAGATTTAAATAGTCACACAAATAGGCTGAACAGTCCAAAATAATAGACAGAAATGCACTAATAATCCATGTTATGGCCTACCAAAAATTAGATCAGATGAAATCGTGGCTGACAGAAATTTCCAGCTTTTGACATTTCAGTAACAGAGAGCACTAGAGAAAGTTTTGTTGTTGTTTTTCAAAACCCTGAGAAGCTGCATTTCAGTCCCAGAAACAAGCAATTAATAAGAAGGGGATTTGACTGAAATCCATGTTTTAATTTGCTGTGAACTGAAACAATCATATGGTTCAGTAGGTACAATCAAGCAGCAACAGAAGTTGAACAGAAACGAAAAGAGCTACTGAATTGGACTGCTATTCATATGAAGAATGTAAGAATATTAGTACACAATGACAGTTAAAACATTTTTTACTGGTGTTTATTCTGTTTATCTCCACTTAAAGAATGCATCTTAAGAATTAAGAGCATGTTAATTGCACTGCATTAGAGAAAAAAAGAACTAAAAAATCTACCCGTAAAACAAAAAGAGACTTGTGATAGCAATGGGAAAACCATGGAACAATCTTAACACAGAATTCTTCAATCAGATGCCCTTCAGATAATTGGCCTACAATCCTGAGCAGTACAAGGCAGCACAGTAAGTGATCAAGGATGATGGCAACTGTAGTACAAAACAATCTGGAAAGTGCCTGGTTGGGGAAGGCTACAGATGCTGCTTAGGAAATAGCTGGATGAGGGCCAAGCTGGAAAACATTCATCTTGCTCCTCAAAGCATGCACATATACACAGAAGTATTTGTGACAGAAACAGAACATGACCATTAGCTAGAATGCGCTGAAGCTAGTTATGCACAGGTACAAGACCTATATACTGGGCTACACCGAGACTGAGGGAAAAATGAATTTTGTTTATCAACCTTTGACTGACATCAAGATGAATAATTCAGATCAACACAACAAAAGAAGACATTAGAATGTAATTATCTTGCAATCAGCTAATAGGAGGGAAAGAGGTATGTTTCAGCACTCAGTGGATGCAAATAGAGCTTCTACTGCTTCAAATTATATGGTATTTTAGCAGATACAGCAGTATCCATTTACTTTACACTTGTCTGAAGCAGCATATGACTGGTCATACAATTAACTGTTCCTTTAGGGCTGAAGCAGCCTCTGAGGGCTGCATGTCTTTCTGCCTTCAGGGGTGCAAGCCAGAGTAGGTGGTGGGTTTCAGCATGCCAATGAAGGACATGGCAGGTCGGGTGATGCCTAGGCTCCATCCCACCTCCACAGCCTCAGTGTCACACAACACACTATATAGGTCAATTTTATTCAGATTTACTTGGAAGTAAACCCCATTACTGTGAACAGGATTTATTTCTTGGTGAACTGATGATGCAAGCTTATCAGAGGATAAGCCCTTCTGAACACAGTGAGCCTTCCAACAAAATGTGTATAAGATTAGGCTGCCAGTCACCTAAGAATTTGCTATGTGACCAAAATCTGTGGCAACACTTTTCTAAAGTTAGATATCCAGTCATACTGGATATTTCATAAGAGCATCCTCCTCCTATTTCAACTGGCTGCCTTAGCATCTCATAATACAGAATGGAAAGGGGAAATAATGGTTCTTAAATGGCACCAGAGGTGGGCAACTGCCAGGAGTTAAGGGTCGAGACTGGACTTCTGAGGAGATGCTGAGGGCCTTGGGACTCCATACAGCCCATGCGCTGCATTTTCTACACTATTGACATAAAAGAAATGGAAACACAATAGCTTGGTTCTTACTGCAATCTCAGTGTTTCAGCCCCTTAAACAAGTGCATTACGGTTCAGTGCAAGCTTTGAGGTCAAGAACAAAGGCTTTACACACAAAAAACATTTGTGAACCTCCTCCTAGTTGTAGCATGCTTAATCTAAGCTACACAGAAGCTCCTAAGCAAATTCTAGAAATCTATTTCAAAAGTGAGATATTGCAGCCAAAAAATTATATTTCCCCATATAAAACAATAAGCACACACATTTTTCAAACTCATAACACCTAATACAAAGTTGATTTATAACGAACTAACAAGCAACTCCTGTTTAGGTAAAGATTACAAGAAAAATTCTGCAAAGAGAACTGCCAACTGCTCAAAATGAACAATAGAGAGGCCTAGTACCACACAGATATTTGACTTCCAAGCCCAGTTTCAAGAACAGCGTAAAAAGAACAGCGTGACAGACAGTACAAATTCTGGTCTAGTCAAAGATTTGCTTGGATGGCACCATCATTTTAATTTACTGCAAATTCTTGGACTATTTAACCAGAATGTGTATATTAAGCACTCACGTCATTAAGCTTCACCTAAGAATATGTACGTATGGCTACTCTACAACAGTTTTCAATCCACTCTGTTGCATACAGTGCAATAGGCTAGCCAATGGACTGAAGGTAAAGGTAGTGGTACTGGCCTTGGTGACACAGCAGTGTCAATGAAAGCAACTGTTCTTACTTTTACACAAGATTCTATATCTGCCTCCTGTAATCCACACAACAATCAGAGCACTGTATCAACTTTTGTCAATTGCCTCAGCCAGCTAATACCACTGAGTAGTAACTATTTTGAAATCTGAAGCTGGAAGAATTTATTGAAAAAGATAATCACATTTCAGAGAACTCTAGAGAAACAAGAAGAGTCCATTCTCTCAGACTGAGAGGAACCAAACTAAGGGTCTAGAATGTTTCATTGTCTGCTCTACTGGATATGTATCTCTCTTCTCAAAAAGATCCAGGTTATGCACAGATGCCAGAGAGATGCTGACGCTTTATTAGGTACACAGTTCGAAAAAGCAGGATTAGGCAAAGCCATCTTTTGTTTGTTGTACGCCTTCAAGTTGGTTTCAACTTACAGTGACCCTAACATGAGCTTTTGTTGGCAAGATTGATTCAGAGAAGGTTTGCCATTGCCTTCCTCTGCTGCTGCGTGTGTGGCTTGCCCACAGTTGCTGAGTGGTGATTTGAACCCTGATCTCCCAGAGACCTAGTCCAACACCCAAACCACTACATTACACTAGCTCTCAAAGCCAGCTTGTTCACCTTTATCTTCTGCATCCACATTAGTGAAAATCTCTAAGTAGACAAATCCTCTCCCCTATTGTGCTAGTTAAGCTGACTGTGGCTGAGAAGATGTCATTAAAAGGCCCACCCAGTTCAATATCTTCTTTGGTTAAATTCATCAAGATCTTAATTTCCCTCCTAAATGTATGATTTATTTCAGCATTACTTCCCTACATAACACCATGCACACTTTTTGTTCAACACACAAAGTACAGGACCGTAACCGTGGAGCATATCTAGGATATCACTTTATTTTGAAAAACGGCAACTGCATTTGTAGAAATAAAGATAATTTTTAAAAGGATATGGTATAATTTATTCTTTTATAAAATCAAATCACAATTTTGCTCAGAACTTGACAAGAGCACTTACCTGGCACAAAAACAGTCTCCCCTGGTTTCTGCACAATTTCCAAAGGTTTGAACTCAGAAGGCCAAGTGGGAAGCTGAGTTCTGGGATATATTACTCTGAACCAAGTGATGGCTTCATCTTGCTGGTTCCCTCCCTCTTCACGAGTCACTTTGATCAATTCTCTGGGAGTGCTGGTTGGGAACAGGCACCAACGCTTATGTCCTTGGACTAAGGCATTCCATGCACTGGTTCCAAGAGGGTCAATATGAATGCCTGTTCCTGATCTAGGTGGGCCCATCACAAACCACCTGCATATAAAGAAAATATCCAATAGCATTACTGAAGACTTATTTTTCTTGCAATGTTTCCCAAAAGCAAGAGTGGCCATTTCTTAAGCAGCTTGGAGTATTTTTTTTCCTTTCAATAATCAATTTAGCTGGGCACCGTGCAAAGGAAGGATTACAACTGGAAATTAAGAAAACAAAAACAATGAGTACAGATGATTTACATGGCTTTAAAATAGACAATGAAGACACTGAGAAAATCAAAGGGAAGCAAAGATATATTGACATGACTAAAAAAGAAACAAGGCACCTTCCTTTATAAAATCCAAACCTTAACCAAATGAAGAATGGGGGATGAGAATATCTTTGTAGGTAGGAAGGTCTAAGGTAATTTTAGTTTAGAGGAAAAAAAATAGATGTGGGAAGAGACATCAGAGATGTACACAACTGTGAAGAGTGAAGGACAAGAATAGATAGAAAGTACCTTGACTATGAAAAGTACAAACAACCCTAAGGAAACATGCTGTAAATAATATACATGGGGACTGCATAAAAGATACACCAAAAAGATTATCACAAGAGATTGAAGAGAATTACCTAGGCAATAAAAGGGATCATATATGAGCATTTCTTTCTCCTTTTGCGTGGATGAGCAGTTATTGAGCTGTGACAGACTTTTTGAAAAGCTTTTATTTTAGCTCTTTCATATTGGTTAGTTTAACTTCACAACTCTCTGCAATTTATTACTCAAATGCTAACATCTTATTTTACTTAACATCAGCAGAGTGTATGAGAATATGATTTAGAAATACAAGTAAACTTCAAGACTTTGCTACTGCTCTGTGACATATTGTTAAACAGCGAACATGTCTGTGTGTGTGTGCGTGCGCGTGTGTGTCGAGTGCATGAAAGAAAGAATGCCTGAGTGTGCATGATTTCAGTACTGTAAAACCATTCAGTCCAGGTTAGGCAGAAGACAGAATGGGAACTACTGGCAGACAACCACAATTTTTGATTGCCATCAAGAGCCCCTTCAATGATAACAGTGTTTAAATTAAGAAAGTCTCGGGGGGGGGGGAAGGGAGCAAAACTGAGTGTGTGGAAAAGATGAACACGAGATTCCATTCTAGCAGGCAGAATCAATTCACGAGCTGACCATACACACAGTGTCATCTTGTGTGACTGTGTATACCTTCCTCAGCCTTTTTCATCTGGATGTTAGGACCTGAGGTGAAAAACAAAAGAGAGCCTGCAAGCCTAAGTCTGTCCACTGCTGATTTAGCCTACCCAGGCAGCTGTCTGGAAAGCAATAAATCCCTATTCCACTTGTTTTGTACTGCAGACTGCTATTCTCGGTTGCTTGTTCTTTGCAGTCCATCTTATTTTTCAGAACAGCTGATATTTGGATTTGGGTTTTTAAAAAAAGAATTCTGAATCAAAACTCAGCTCTGACTTACCAAAACTTCAAATATACAGCAAAGCAAGAAACAGTTCAGTGTGCTGGCTAGAATTTGCAGTAAGACTTTGGATATTGAAGTCCTAGTCCCCACTGAGATGTCAAACACACTGTGTGACTCTGGCCAGTCATTCCCTCAGTCTAACCTATCTCACAAGGTTGTTGCTTTCAAGAAAAGAACACACCACAAGAAACTTCTACTGTACATGCCTTAAACTCACTGGAAGAAAGATGTATAAAATTTGTTAGGGAAAGTTTTGGACTCATGGTGGATTGTGCGTCACTTCCAAAATCACTGCCTTTCTCTATTTCCATCCTCATGTTGGGAATAGCACATTTATACCTGTAAGGTGGTCTCCTCTTCTCTCCCGCATACTTAAACAGGTCATCTGTGAAGAACTTGGGCACCCTGTAGTCCTCAAGGAGTTTCCTGCGTTTAGGATGCTCCCCATAACTGCTGTCAAATATATAAAGTGGGCTATCATCCCGTGTGGTCTCCATATACTCAATGTAATATTTCATCTTCATCTTGACAGAATAACCATCATTGTCCTCCCCGCACTTGAACTTCTGGTTCCGGTACTTGCGCTTCAGGCGTTCCAGAGTCCATTTCTCTTGGGCTGACCATCCCACCTGAGCATTTAGCAGGACAACTGGCTTGTAGGGCTTCTCATAACGCTCAATGAACTCTTCCACTGACAAATGGAGTGCATCTGCTCTTTCCACATTGTCCTGTGAAAGCAACAAAGATTTTCTTTAACGCAAAATAAATACTGAATCAGCCATTTTCAGCTCTCATCTTCTTTAATTCTCAAAGGCTCAGTCAAAAGACTGTTGATTTTATTTTCCACTCTCAGCACTTCTTTCTAAGAAAAAGCCCTGTGTGATCAACGCATCTGTGAAATGTTTCTTAAAAATACCAGATGGTCTCACATGCTCAACCCAATATATAAAAAAATAAGTTCTCTCTGCACTAGTATCCTGATGATGCCTAATGTTGTATTAACTGGCACCCACAAAATACTGCATATAGAATAATTAGAACAGCCATATTTACTTACATTTTAAAACAACTTAATAATACAATCCTGTACAAAAGTAAGCCCTATCAAATTTTGTGGGATTTATTCTTGGGAATACAGGACTCAGAGCCATTTAGCAGTCACAGTTACCAATAAATCAGTGAGATTTACCCTAAGTGCTGAACTACCTTTCAGCCACTGATTCAATGGATCTGTTCTAACTGGGACTACCAACTAAATTTAGGCCTAAGACTGCAGCATTACAGTAAGCTGAGCTTTAAAATGAATATCAATGAGGCACTTATTATTATTTCCATTTTACATATATAGAGGGAAAAGGCACATATTTCTGTTCTACAGCTGGAAATATGCAGTTACAAATTCATCTGCAAAGATTACTTAATTTTTACCACACAAATGTGAATAAAACACCATGAAAAAGACTCTATTTTCAATCTCTACTTTTTAATGAAAAGCAGCAGTGCGTTAACACATGAACAGACAGACGAAACCAGAAGAACAATACAAAATTCTTTGCAACTTCACTCTGAAAACATACACTACTTGCTACATCTGAGACTATTCTGCTCAGTATCATTACAGAGTTTTTGAATGGAAACTTCCATTCAAGTTTTAAGTGGATGTGCAGCAGGAAAAAGATATTTCTATTGCTTAGCTCACATCAACAGGTTTTTTTCCATACTTAGATCACAGCACAGATCTTCTAGTATTTAGACATCCAATTGAAGGCTGAATTGCCAAAATATATAAGCACTCACAACATGTGAATCCTTATCCTGGGCAGTTTTTTGGAAACAAGTTCAAACAAATTCAATAAGGCTTACTCTCAAGTAAGTGTGCACAAGACTGCTTCTTAGGGTAATTGCTATGGTCCATCATATTCTTGGAAACTGATACTATTTTTGGTATGCTAACATAGCAATGCTAACATAGCAACTTACTCCTCTGTCTGAAGCTGTGCAAATTCTACTTCGTGTCTCTCGTTTTTTTTTTCAGAGCTACGGAGTAGGGGTTTCTCAATTCCTTGAGAACACTGATATTCTTAGGCTGAATCCATACAGAGTGGCACAAAGCTTAAATCACTTTCCCAGTCTCTTAGAACTGGGGTTGAAACATTCGATTTCCCCTCCCCCAACAGAACCTCAGAACTGTCTCTGTGCTTTTCAGGACTTATCACATTACAGAATAATCAAGGACGGAAGAACTGCCTGTAGTCCACATCCTGTTCTGCATACATAATTTGAGAACCAACTTCTTCCTCACTGGTGTTCAACAAACACAAGATTAAGCTGCTATACTTTATTTGAGTCACTGTAATCATCCAGCAATATAGTGGACTGTACTACAATCACAAACCATCAAGATCAACCTTCTGCCACCCTAAATGACCACTACAAAATATTTAACAGGAGTATTACACGGATTCTCGTGTCATTTATTTTCCATTTTAGTAGGGTTGACACTATGAGGCATAGATGTTAAAGCCAACAAACGTTGCCCACAGGGCAGACTAAACTGTGGCTGTCCAGTTTTTAGCTGCCCTGAAGATTTAGATCAGGGTTTGATTCTAGGCTTGGCCACAGAAACTCACTGGCTGATCCTGGAAGCATCTCATACTTTCAGCCTCCAGAAAGTCACATGATAGGTTTGTTTGAGTGTTCTCGTACGTCAGAAGTGACTTGAAGGTATAAAGCAACAACAACAAATTCTGCCCTTCAGAAGTCAACTATGATTATGAGCAATACAGTCACTGAACCATATTCTAGCCTTTTCTTGGTCTACTTTCTTGTAATATATGTAGGGGAACAAATATTAGTCTTAGCATGTCTCACCATGTGGCAATTTCCACTCCTGATCTGTTCCAAACTTGACATAATTTTGCCTAATGATAAAGATACAGTACTGTGAGTTACTACACAATCTTATACATTTGTACTCAGAAGTAAGTCCTACTGATTTTAATGAATCTTACTCACGGGTAAATTAGCCGGTTAAGAGCTGCAGCTTTAGTGCACCAATGAGTTTGCTCAGCATCTAGTGCCACTTGGTACTCCTACCAACACTGCTGAGGTTCACGACCTTGTAATGCAATCATTTCCTAGCAAGTGCCCTCCAGATGTGATGCACTATGACTTCCATCCCTCCCAGTGAGACTCTCACAGTTGGAGAAGGCTGTTTAGCAACTGTTCCCATTCTCTTACCACTATTCCTCCCAACAACCTTGAGGAAGAATAGTACATTACCAGTCACATCAATCTATCTTCACCAACTGTAGACCAGAATTTTAATTAAACTTCCATCTCTTCTTACAAGGTAAGTTCTCCCATGTTCTCTCACTTCCATGGCCTTCCTTTCAACCCATCTGAGCAACCACAATTTCCTTTTCTTCACCCCACACCCTTTTCCCTCCCATGTCAAATCTGATCTACAGAGAGAACAGTGGCTTGCCAACATATTAGAGGCCCAAAAGCCTTCAAAGTGATGATCTGCCTTGTTGTAAAGGCTCTATTTGTTCAAATAATCTAAGTCACTGTTCAAATACTGGACTAGAGATTATTTTATAGAAATAAGTGAGAAAATCTGTAATATCAACAGTTCCACCGGGATACACCAATGCTGGAATTCTGCACCCATTTTATCTGGGAATAAAGCTCCCTGAATTCAGCATGACTTCACTGTGAGTGGATATGTGCAGTTAGGATTGCACTGTGGGCTAAATCAGTACTAAATTAAAAATACATGAGTCAAAGTCCTCAGAATGTGGTTTCTAATCCAGAAATAAAAAGCACGAGGAAAGAGCCCCACCGGCTTCAATTATCCTTTGGTGAGCGTAGGTAACTACTGCATATAAAATATCTCGAGTCACTCGCGGCCAAAAAACTTCGGTCTTTTCCTCACAAACTCCCTTCCCCCTTCGAGGAAATACGCCTCGCGAAAAATGCTCAAAACCGTTCTTCAAGAGGACACCCTGCCGACTACCCATCAGCCGTTAAGCCACCTCGGGCAAGGGCTGCTGCCCCCCTTTCACAGCCAACGCGCGAGGGATCTTGGCCTCGGGCGTTACTTTTCGACCCCCCCCCCCCGCTCAGCACCTGTGCGCGCCTGGCAGCCCTCCTCTCCTCCCCGCCATTTTCCCGAGCCTTTTAACCCTCGCCTTCTGCCTCCCTCCGCTCGGCGCTCACCTTGCAGAGTGCCGGGCTGAGCGGGAAGCTCTCGCAGTAGTTGTGCCGGGTCCAGTCGAGCGAGTCCTTGAGCTCCGGCCGGGCGCTCCGTTTCGCCTCGCGGATGCGCTTCTTGCTCTTGTGGTTCATGCTCCCGCTCGCAGCGCCCTGCCTTCTTTTCCCTCCCTTTTCTCTCTCTCTCTCGGCGCCTCCTCGCCCGGCTCCTCAGGCTGCGAGATTAAGAGAAGACACCGCCCCCGGGAGGAACAGCGCTCCGCCGCTTCCAGAAATTTCACCCCGGCTCTGCCAGTCTCGCTTTAGCCCTTCGCTGCTGCCCATTGGCCGACACTGTCCGTGCACCCGCGCAGGGGTAAAAGTGATTGGCCGTTCGGTAACCGGAAAGGGAGGTAGAGGGGGAAAGGATTGGCCGCGGGGGAGGAAGCGATTTCCAGGCGGCCGCCATCTTGGAGAGGTCGCGGGCTCGAGCGGCTACGCCGTCGGCGTGCAACGTGAAAAACTTCGGCAGGCTCTCTGTGGCGTTGCCTCACTACGCTGTTATAGTGTTGTTATTCCACTTTCAACATCCTGTGGAATTGCGGGGTTTGTAGTTTACTGAGGCCCAAGAGCTCTCTGGCTGAGGATTCTAAAGGCCCCTCCCTTAAGCTGCACACCGCGGGATTCCATAGGATGTCGAAAGTGGAACCATCGCCCCATAACAGTGTAGTGTGGAAATGGCCCGAGTGTTTAGTGTAGTTGTTTGAGTTTTGGGCTGCGACTCTCGGGACCAGGGTTTAGGTCCTCCCTCGGCCACTGGAAACGCAGCGGGTGACCTTGGCAAGTCACGTTCTCCCAGACTTAGAAGGCAGCAAAGGCGGGCTAGCCTCTGAAGAAATCTTGCCAGTAGCTCCCCATGATAGATTCAGCCGCCATAAACTAGAAACGATTTGAAGGCACGCAAGAAGAAAGTCTATACTGAAGTTTAAAAAAAAATCCAGGATTCTAGGTGGGCTCTGGTTCTTCCTAACTCATCCTACCGTGAAGGAACAACCTTCATACTTCAGAGACGGGGATCGTGCAGTCCGCCAAATATTGTTGGGACTACAGTTCTCATAATCCTTTTTAACCATTGTCTCGGTTGTAAGAGCTGATGGATAATTAGGCCATTTCTGGACTACAGTGCTAGACAGCCATTCTTCCACTTTCAACATCCGGTGGAATTCTGGGGTTTGTAGTTACTGAGGCCAAAGAGCTCTCTGGCTGAGGAGTCTAAAGGCCCCTCCCTCAACTGCAAAGCCCAGGATTCCATGGATTGTTGAAAGTGGAACGATACCACTACAACACCGTCGTGTGGAAATGGCCATAGTTCTATAACATCTGGAGCGCCGCTCTTTCTCCGCTCCTGTCCTAATGCCCTCGAAAGTGCTACAAGTCTTTTCGAGGTAGGCAGGAAGGCTTGTCTGTGTATTTAACCTGGTCCACCTCGCGTAGTTCACCCATCGGATAAATAAACCCTGGAATAAATGATAGTTTTCAATTGTATCTCCCCTCCCACGAATGCTGGCTGAGAAACTGAAGCCAAAGAAAGCACACAAACTACACACCAGACCGCGAACCGCTGCTGGGTCCGCCCGCGGGCTTTTCGTAATCCCACCCTCTTTAAAGTTGGGCGGTGACTGGTTGCTTTCCGGAAAACGCTCTTGGATGTTATTGGCCGAGACGGTCTCTACTTTAACGTCACTCAAACCTAGTTTGACGAGGGAAAGCCTTGGGAGGGCGGTCAGGCTTTCCGCGGAGAAAAGACCCGATGCACCGGGAGGAGGCCAAATGCGGCGTGAGGGAGTACAGGTTTGTGGGCGCGCAGGAGGAGGAGGAGGAGGAGGAAGAGGAAGAAAGAAATAAGCTGAAACCAGAGCTGGTGGTGTTTATTCCTGAGGTGCTGCTCTATTATTATCATTATCATTGCCACATGTATTTCTAGGAAGTTGTGCAGGACGAGGAGCAGAATAAGTGCGAGGTCTGTATATTTGAGTTTACAAAGAGAAGCACTGGGTGATCTTTTCTCTCTGTGGACATTGTCGTAAGAACTCGTGCAAAATATTTTAATGGCCTTTAAAGGGTGGAGAGCGTCTCCCCTGTAATGCTTGGTTTTGGTAAGAGGCTTTGTTTTAAAAATACAATATGCTGATTTGTGCAGATGATAAGGTAATTTTAAAGATGGGCACCAGATCCTGTCTGATCTTGGGAGCTAAATAGGGTCAGTCCTGGTTGGCACTTAGATGGGAGATCACCAAGCAATACCAGGTGGTGTAAGCTATATTTCAGAAGAAAGAACCGGCAAAACCACCTCTGACTATTCCTTGTGTAAAAAAAAATCCTATGAAATTCACAGAGTCACTATCAGTCAGTTGACAGGTGACTTGAAAGCACATACACATACATAAAGGGGTATTTCTTGACCCTGTTGTGAGTGAGCCTCCGATGGAAGAAACTTCACTTTTATTCAAGACTGTGAAATCCCAAGTGTTGATCTAAAGTTAGAGATGTGCAATGGTATATACATATCTACTTAACTGCGGTCCACATAGGTTTAAATCACCTTGCTAATCCTAACTAAACGATACCCATTAAATCAGTTACTGAAAATAATTCAAGACTTAACCTGAATTCCTTTGATTCAAGGGACCAGCCCTGATTGGGACTACCAGTTCAGTCTGAGCCCTAGTGTTCAATAGTTTACATCTTTCTACTTGGAACTCAATGTTAAAATTAAGTGGGCCTTACTCTTGGGTAAATGGGAACAGCAATGCAGTCATAGTCCCTTTGCTGTGTGGCTAGAAGCACTTCCAAAGAAACATGGGCAAGTCAAACCACTGGGCCATCCGGCCCAAGATTGTCAGCTCTGAGTGGCCGTGGCTCTCTCTCCTAACCCCATCTGCAATCACTGCTAGTCTCCTCTCTCAAGAAAAACCAGGGTTGACTCTGTTTAACTTCTAAATGCAAATAGAATTGGTGTGATTGGAGTGGTATATGTCTCCCATGATACAGTGACACGTTCTATTTCATTATTTGTAAATTACTGAAGTAAGGGGAAGCAGTCACCCTGCTGAGGCTGAACAAATGATTTAATAGAGGTTGTGGTGGTGATTGTGGGCCTTGCAAGTTATTTCTGACAAGTGACCGACCCTAAGGTGAATCTATCATAGTTTTCTTAGCAAGATTTGTTTAGAAGGTTTTTGCTGTTGCCTTCTTCTGAGGCTGTGTGTGACTTGTCCAAGGTCCGTCCCCCAGTGGGTTTCCATGTCTAAGTGGGGATTCTAACCCTAGTCTCCAGAGTTGTAGTCTTAAGGCTCAAACCATTACACCACACTGGCTCTTAACAGAGATAGAGGCTTGTTAACAACAGACCAGGCAATCCTTAGTCAGTTTGCCTTTTTCCTGTTCTTACAACTAAAAACAACAATTCAGAAGATGCACTCAAAACCATTTGCACTTTGCACCTGGCAATGTGACCTTGATCCCTGGATGCAGGATTATGTAGGGACATCCCTTCTCCCTTTTCATCCAGGAGATTTTCTGAGTGTAGTCCACACAGATTTCGTATCTGCTGGGAGTCTGGTAGGGCTATCAGCCATCATCCCATGGAATGCGCTTCCAACTGAAATTGGGCCTGCTGCAACTTCATTTTTGATCCATGCTGAAAACTTTTCTTTTTGACTAGCTGTTGGTGACAAATAATTTCCCACCCGTTTTACAGACCTGTTGTTTTTTGTTGTAATTTTCTTGAATGTTGTTTTAATTTACTGTACACTGCTGTTAAATCTTTAATGTGACTGATAATGAATTGGGTTGAAGTTTCAGCATTGTTTCAATAAAGAATACCATATATATTTGTGTATAAGCTGACTTCATATATAAGTTGAGGATAAATGATCCATGGATAAGTTGAGGGTAAAATTTTTTGGAATTAATTTTGCAGAGGTAGTGGAAGTAATACAGACAGACAAAATGGCTTCTACTACTGTAACACAATTAAGTTTTCTGGCCCAGGTCAGAAGCCGCACTGTGATGGGGAGAATAGTGGGGATTGATGCTTTTTTAGGTTCACTCTGGGTAGACTAATGCAGCAAGGAGAGGGAGAAAAAAGAAGTGAGCCAGCTGAGGACCCAGTTCATGGAGATGCAAGTGAAAGAGGGAGAAAGATGGACAGCTTGATGGGTGATAGGTCCCTTAATGGGGGAGTTGGGAGATATATTCTTCCTATTGCTTCTGAGCTGTCATGCAGCGATGAGACTTGTGCTTGAGGAGGGTGGGGTGCATGGCAAAGAGGAGCTGCTTGACACCACCATTCTCTTGCCTAGGCCAGAAGCAGCACTGTGGCATGGAGAATAGGTCAGATGGTACTTCTTTTAGGTTTTCCCAGGACAGACTAAGGCGAAGCACCAACTGATTCCTCTACTCTCTCTGCCATGGGGCAAAGTGCCAAAGAGCTGCCACCATGGCGGGGAGAGTAGAGGGGATCTGGATTTCTTTCAGATTCTCCCGACTCTAATCTTCCCAGCCCGACGGAGAAGCTCCAAAGAACTGCTGGGTTGGGGATACGGGAAGGGATTGGGGCTTCTTTGAGGCTCTCCTGATCCCTTCTAATCTTCCCAACCCAGCAGGGAAGCTCCAAAGAGCTGCTGCCATGGAGGAGATTGGGCTTTCTGCAGTTGGTGCTTCTTTTGGTCTGTCAGGACCAAAGCTCTCACCACCGTAGTCTGTCCCAGGAGACCCTGAAAGAAGCTGTGATCTTTTCTCATTTTCCAGCCACAGCTCTTTGGAGCTTCCGTGCTGGTGTTGGAAGAGTACAAGGGGTTGAGGGACCCAGAAAAATGCCCTGATCCCTTTTAATCTCACAGATAGAGGTTGCTGTATTGACCCATCTATAAGTTGACCAAAGTTTTTTGAGATCAATTTTTTTGGCATAATTTTTTTACTTGTACATGGAAAAGGTCTGCACACAGAAATCAATCTTTAGGTTCCTTTAGCAAATACAATCAATGGATAAAGTATATTTTCATAATAATTTTGAAATTGGTTGTAACTCTAATAGACAGTTATAGTAATGCTATTGATGTGGTAAAAATGAAATCATTTGAACTGTGCAAATATTCACACTGCTATTCCCTTATGAATAGGACTATATGGGCACTTTCACTGTCAAATGCTAATGGATCAGAGTAATTACTACATGTGATACCACAGTGGTCTTGGTTGTGCAAGTAAGAGTTATTTATCAGAGGCAGTGTTAATGTTTTAGTCACTGGCATCAGAAATTGGTTATGCATGTTCAGTCTCGTCATGCCTAATTTCCCCAGCATGCCTCGGTCACCTTCTCATAGATACACACACATTTTGATATTTGCGGTTTTTCCACTTTTGCAAGGGTTCTCTGCCCCAATCCTAGTGAATGTGGAGGGACAACTGTAAACCTGTTGAACTTTTAAAAAAAATTATAAAAATGAGTATTTTACAAAGAGTTTCTTTTTCAGGTCCTCGATCCTCAGTATGGCATGTATGTTTGGCCCTGTGCAGTGGTTTTGGCTCAGTATATCTGGTTTCATAGAAGACTAATCTCTGGCAAGAATATTTTGGAGGTAAATGTTAACACCTTACATATGTCACACACTTTATCAAAGTAGAACCTTAAAGAAATGGTTTGCTTGTTCAGTTTGTTTAAATTTATCTTGTTAAAAATGCAGGGCAAGGCTTCACATCTCAAGCACTTGTAATAAGGGCTTCCTGGAAAACATGGATGTCTCTTTGCTTTAGAACAGGCTATATTTTTTATAGAAAAGACTTAGACAATAATTGAAGAAAGGAAGAAAATGCAAAGGCACGTTTACAATTGAACATTAAGAAAACAAATATGACTACTGATGATTTGCATAACTTTAAATTAGATGATGAAGACATTGAAATAGGTCAAGATTTTCCATTCTTTGGCTCAATCATTAATCAGAATGGAGGCTGCAGTCAAGAAATCAAAAGATGGCTAGGACTTGGAAGGGCAGCTATGAAGGAACTAGAAAAGATCCTCTGGTGTAAAGATATGTAATTGAATACTATAATTACAATGGTCCATGCCATCATATTCCCAGTTTCTGTATATGGTTGTTAAAGTTGGACAGTGAAGGAAGCTGACGAAGAAAAATCAACGGGACTGTTAAAAAGACAAATGAATGGGTTCTAGAGCAAATCAAGTCTGAACTCTCCCTAGAAGCCAAGATGGCTAAACTGAGACTGTCATACTTTGGCCATATCATAAGACATGTCTCACAAGGCAAGACGGTAATGCTTGGTAAGGCAATAAAAAAGTAGGAAGACTGCATTACAGACGGATAGACACAGTCAAAGCAAATCCTGAGCAGGGGTGTTGATGATAGGATTGCCATATAGTTTACCTGATGGGAGTTAACAACATACTTTTTATTAGTACAGTATTCTCTGTAGATAAGATTAGCAAGTTTTTTTTAAAAAAATCTAAGAATCAAGCTCTACAAAGAATGCTAGTAGAAGTAATCATAGTTTATGTATGTCCTAGTTACATTTAGAACAGAAAGTAAAAGATAATGTTATCACACTGAGCTACATATATGGGATGTTTCAGGATGTGACTGCCAAGCTTGAGATATGCAGGTATTGTGAACCTGTCATATATGTAAGTTCTAGTGAACTACACCATACATCAGCAGCTCAAGACTAAACATAAGCCATACATTATTTGCTGATGCCCTTGATCACTCAAATGAAGCAGATCTTTTTAAAACCTCCTTCTGAAAACAGAACTGGATTGCATAACAGAATACAGACTTCTAGTAGTATATCACAAATAAACTCTTATCTGGAGGAAAAATGAATCAAATTTGAGTGGCATCCTCAGCTGTTAGGCATATTTACCATTACAGTGTATTACAAACCAGTTTTTACTGTCCAGATTGGTGCAGGCGTGAGTCTTCCTGGAATAGTGGCAGCAAAATGTGGAGCCAAAGTGATACTGTCAGATAATGCACAGTTTCCTCAGTGTTTGGACAATTGTCGAAGAAGTTGCCAGATGAATAACCTCTCAAGTATATGTGTCACAGGAATCACCTGGGGTCATGTATCACCCAGCCTCTTAGCTTTACCTCCAGTGGACATTATTTTGGCATCTGATGTATTTTTTGAACCAGAAGGTAAGTTGTTCGTTACACCTTATGGCCACTGCTATTCATATTCCATGTTAAGTACAGACATTCCTCAGTTATAAATGCCTCTGACAAAGAAGCTTCTTTTTACAAAATCTTTTACACCTCACAGCCTCCCTTTTCCTCTTTGTTCTGTCTAGCTGGAAGGTTTTTTTTTAGCAGCATCAGCATTGGGAGGATGGTGGAGAGCTAGAGAAATAAGACTTTGTGTCTGGTTCCAGCAATGTGTCTGCATTAAACAATGCAATAAAGGCTTGAGCTGAGAAAGAGCAAGGTTCTGTTCTAGTTGCTCCTCCTGTCTGTGCATGGCAACAACAGGCAAAGTAAGCAGCTGCTACCTCCAGGATCCATTATTAAGTATGCATAAAAAGCAAAACAAAGTAAGTTTGGCCACCAAAATGAAATTCACAAGGAATGTGGAAGCTAGTGAAAGTAGTCTGTGGATGCATTTTGGAAGAAGCGCTTCAAGTGATCACTAGGTTTAAAATGTATGTAATTATGCAAGGATTACCTGACCTAGTTGTTTCATTTCATATGTGCATTATTTACAGTAAAACTTTTTGTAGGCATCTGTCTCTCTGCTGAAACACATTGAATTGCTCCACATCTTCCAAACAAGTAATGTCCAAGAGAGTATCTGTTAAACTGAGGTGTACCGGTGTATACATGTAGCACTGTAGTATTTGACACAAAATTATTCAAGTCAGTAGCTACAAAAAAATGAGTCTGACCTGCAGACAAGATTCCCATGACTTGCTATGTCTTAGCTGTTAAGCTGGTGGAGAAAGCTGCATGTTAAGTCCAACACTGCCACAAGGCCACTGCTGTTTACCTTGTTCATTATATTATGAATCTATTCATAAAAACTTCTCCATAATTTACAGCACAAGTGTGACAAATGTTGATCTTCATGCAAGCTAGGTCCACTTGGTGGCTATGCAGTAAAATGCAAGTGATGTGCAAACTAGCCATTGAATTTGTAAAGAATGGAACAGGGTGTTTCCTGTGAACACTTACCTGAAAGTATTTGATTGTCATTGTTACTGCAACTCAAGAATTCTGTTTTAGTACCACTGGTTTACATGCCTGTTTTGGACAACAACTACAATCCATCACTGCTACCTATGCTTGGTAGAACTAACAAGGATTATCTTCTAAAACATTTTGAAGGTATGAGGTGACCTTTCAGTGGAAAAATCTGTTCACCCGCCCAAGACCTTTTGCTGAAAACTAAATATAATGCCTTCTGCACCTGTTTTAGAACTAGAGTTGCTGAATGTCCCCTTGCTATACTATGCCAGTAAAAGGATATTCATTGAGCCCTGAGTGGCATGTAAATACCAAGAATATCCCTCCCAAAAATGCAGTCATTTTATAAGCTCTTACCCTTTAGTCCCAGAAGCAAGTGCAACTGGGGAGATCACTAGCACAGGATGTGCTTCTGGGCCTTGCCTTGACAGGGGACTACACCATCATGGAACAGATGTCTTATTTTTTCCATGATCAAAGTGCAATAATACAATCTACAGAGGAGCAATAAACATCTGAAACTGCTTTCAGGCTTTACTGCCCTTCAGCCCTCCACTGACACACGAGGTCAAAATCCTTTGATAAAATATAAAAATCCCTTTGGATTGAGGTGTATTACAACTCCAATATTTAAGTATACTTTCACTACAGTATAGCATTTACCCCTTCTCACAAACCAGTGTCACAGTTCATGAAATGTTAATTGTGGAATAACGTCTTGAAGTCACCAGTAAAGTAGAACTCTTATACTGAAAATTCATTTGCATTTCAGACTTTGAAGATGTTCTAAGTACAGTGCACTATTTCATGAAAAAGAGTCCACATGCTCAGTTCTGGACTACTTACCAAGTCAGAAGGTATGGCTGGGCCAAATTTCTCATTTTGATCAAAGTTTCAAGAACATTCACAGGCATACGTATCATCAGATGCCTGCAATAAAACACTCACCTAGAATACAGTGCTCCAAGTTTGCAACCAGGAAGTTACCAAATTTGTAATTTTAAAGATTTGCAATATGAATATTAAAGTGTTTACTATTTTTCAGTGCTGACTGGTCTATCGAAGGATTACTCTACAAATGGGAACTGGAAAGCATCTGTGTGCCCTTGCAGTCTTTTGAAGCCAACAAGGAACAACTGGCAGGCTCTCATCTTCCAGGGAGACATACTATTGAAATGATGGTTATCACTCCAAAGAAAGAAATATTATGAAACAGGACAGATACATGCCTATTTTTTTAATAAATATTTTAAAACTTGAGTTGTTTGGCACTGAATTAAGCTGCATGTTAACAGCATCTGCTGCGAAGACCATCCTCAGTGAAAACTTACCCAAACATACAAGGTAGCTGAACATTAACTACCTCCTCTGGGTGTTGCCAGTAGCTGTTTCTCCATTGAGGCAAAGGGTCCACCAGAATATAAGACCTCACCCTCCTTCCTGTTTTGTTGGTAGGACTGAGTCATCAGCACACCATTGGATACAATGTCCATGAATTTAAAATTTAAAAGCCACCTATATGAATTTGACAAGAATAACAATCCAGTGTATTTTCCAGTCTCTCATGAAATTCACTATATATATTAGGTATGAATTTCTGACACACAACATAATTTACCACTGTAATTCACAAAACTGACTCAGGACATTAGATTTCAAAAAACTGAACACCAAGAAAGTGTTTTATTAAACTACAGACAGTGGTTATAGTACAGAATGTTTTAAGAGATACTCCAAATTGATACTTAAGAGGAATGAATTAAATGCTTTAACATTACATTTTTATATGCAAGTTCACATATGTAGATGGTCTAATTTACCATTCTGGAAAAATAAGGTGTGTATATCACCAGCTAGATGTGCTCACTGTATGCTCCATTATTTTTATGCAAGGCCCGGGTGACTGGAAGTGCAGTTGTCAGGCAATTATAATTAACTGGACAGCCATTTGTTTCTGCACGACAAGGCATCGTTTACAGGAGCAATCAGGAGAAAACAGGAAACAGCCAAGCACTCTGCACTGCAACACGCCACCTTAACAGCTAACCAGCATTACTCAACTGCTACACAACTGCGCCTAGTGCACAAAAATACATAAGAGAAGAGATTAGAATTTTGTCTGATAAAAACAAATCTTTCAAAATAATTGTCAGCTGCAAAGTTTACTGTTTGACTTGAAAATATTTGCAAATGCACTGGAATTTAATATTTCAGAACTGGAGAATAAAGGCAAAATTTTAACATTTGGACAGCATTAAGCTACTCAGCATATTAAAGCTGCAGATTTCTTTAATATTAACCTTGAGGCAGCAAGTTAGTTACCAGTTTTATTTGCAAACAAGTCAGCACTATATGAACAAAAATGAAGTTTTACCTCAAATATCCAAGCCAATAATGAAATCTGTAGTCGTTCACATCACTAAATTACAAGAAATTTGAATAATAGCAACAAAACGGCACATAAAAGTAATAGTCTGCCATTTGAGGCTCAAAAGTAAAATAAAAAGTTAGACAAAGTGTTACAAAATAACCTTTTTCAACAGCTGGTTGCTTGTGCTGGGGTCTTTCCAATTGCCTGGTGATTCGAATGATCAGTTCTCCTCCAAAGGCATCCTTTATGTAGATTTCTCATCTATTTGATGTATCTAGGTTTGAAAAATGTAGAATTCAGCAAGGAAACCCCTTTTATGCCTTCCACATTTTGTCGGTCATCTCAGTTTCCTAGTAGTAATGGCCTTGTCTCGACACATTGGAATATGCATTACCCACCTCCCACCATCATACTGAACACTAATTGTTGACATGAGATTTTTGCAGATACTGTGGATTCTCCACTAACCACGGCATATGGTGTTGGGCAACACTCAAACCACCCTTAATACAAATCCAGCCCAATTCTGTTAAATTATGGATTAGTTTTTATTCAAAACCTTGAACAGTCATTAAGTTGTTGCATTTCCTTAACAGTTCTAGGCCCCCTTCCTTTGAAAAAATAGGACCAAAAATTTTAGGGAGGTTAAAGACACACTATCCATTTTTCCCACCCAGCACATCTTCATAAGCCCACAATTGCACTGTAGAAGAACCTGGTTTCCATAAAGCCTTGCTGTTCAACTTTTGTTTCTAAAAATATTTGGTGCTGTTGAGCTCTGTAACCACAGGACTGACTGTTCATTAACAGGATAGTGTATCTTTAACATTTAAAGACAAACCTGCTCCAATACACGCCCACAGAAACTGGTCCCTGGAGGATCAGCCAAATCAGTTAAAATCTGCAATACTGGCCAATATTCTTTAAGCAAACAGGAGACCGCAGCTTTAAAGGGGAAAATGCAGATGTTGGATAAGAACAGTAAGAAATAGTCATTTTCAGAAATAGGTTGTGTCTCAAACAACAGATATTACAAAGCAAGCTGTTAATTGCAACAAAACAAGAAAATATCCTTTATTAGCTATAAACTAAAAAACCCTCCTCAAAAAATAAACATCGCGCCCCATTCGCATTTACTGGTTCTAAAATGCTCCATGAAGGACTCAAGAAAGCTGAAATGCTACAAAAACCATGCAACTACAGTAGTGGACCAGACACATTACCATTTTCTTAAGAAGAAACGGCTCCTTCCTCTTCGGGAGACTTGGGTGGGCTCTTCGAACGGGATCTCGATTTAGATTCCCTCTTTGAGACAGGTGGGGGGCTTCTTGATCTCGACCGGGATCTTGATCGGGAACGAGATCTAGAGACAGAGGAGGACTTGGACTTCGATCTCCTGGCTGACCTGGACTTGGAAGTGGAACGAGAGCGGGATCGCGTACGGGATCTGGACTTGGAACGACTATAACGCGACCTGCTTCGGGATCGAGAACGGCTTCTGCTTCGGGATCGACTGCGACGCCGTCTTCTGGGGCTGCGGAGAGTAATTATAATGTTACGGTACTCTTGTTTTGCCTCGGGAATTTTGTTTACAACATCGAAGAAACAACTCTGGGCGGCCCTCCCCACTTATCCTCGTCACGTGGCCAAGTTACTCTCCCGCCGCCCTCGCCTGAAGCAACACCGTTTTACCGCCACCCGCGATCTCCTGGGCGTTTTACTTCCCGCCCCACGATCGACTCCCATTCCGTGTTTGCTGTCCCTCGTCTTTACAAAATCGGCCACCCCAGTTCTTTCCCAACACTCCTCCCCTCCACGTGCCACTGCTGCCCCCTTGGGTCGTCCCCCACTGTCCTCTTTCGCCCGTAAACCGCCCGATCCTCACCTCCTACTGCGGCGTCCGTAGCCGCCGCTGCCGTACCGGCGCGGAGGGGGCCCCCGTCGGCTGTGATGGGAATCCGGGGGTCGGCCATATCGGGCCATCTGGACCCGCAGCTCCCGCCCGTCCAGCACGGCTCCATCCATGGCATCCATGGCGTCCTCGGCATCGCGTTTGTCATGGAAGCGGACGAAGGCGAAGCCGCGGCTCTCCTTGGTGTAGCGGTCTCGGGGAATGTACACGTCTCCCACGCGGCCGTACTTCTCGAAGACGCGGCGGAGCGTGTCCGGGGAGGTGCGGTAAGTCAAGTTGTCTACCTTCAGGGAGGTCATTCCTTCGACGTCCGGCGGCGGCCGCCCATAACTCATGGTGGCGGGCGGGCGGGGATGACGCGGGAGAATCGGAACGGCAGCTGGGGCGGCGAGTGAGTTGCCCGAGCAATAACGGCTAGCTGGGCTTGGCAGCTAGACCCTCAGGTCTCACGGACCTGCAGCCAAATTCGAATTAAAACACGCGGCCGGGACCTTACTCGCCAGCCACCATCTCCCACCACAGCCACGAGCAAATGAACGAGGTACCGCCCTTCCTCAAGCTCTTAAGCGCCACAAAATGGCCGCCGATGCCCCGGAAGTAACCGTGGGCGCCAATGCCCGCTCGCCTCGGTTATATCAAAATCAATTCTAATTCCGGGCTGTTTTGGTTTACCGTACGGAGGCGGGGAGATATTTAAAAAACATGCTTTACAGTTGAGGCACGAAAAGAAATACATTCATTATTGCCTTCGAACTCTTGTGTTCCGTTAGCGCGAAACCCCGGAAGAAATTGTGTGTGCCGCTGCCGCCTCCCCCCAAGAAAGACAAGGTACCGCTGAACTCCAAATAGCACGAAACATGAAAGAGGTATATTGGAGTTTCCTCATTAAAATACAGATTACATGTTTTATTTCTGTTATGCGTTAAGCAGCGTGAACGGTCACAGGCACGTTTGTTAGAAGAGAAGGGCCCGCATTCAAAATGGCGCCGGAGGAAGAGAAAAAGCCGACTCCCCTCTAGGGAGCGCGCGCACGCGGTGTCTGGAGCGCGCACGCGCCAGGCAAGCGAAAGAGGGCGCGGCAGCCGCAGTGGAGGGGCGCGGTTGGATCCTGCTCCGCCCCCTTCGTTTTCCCCCTGAGGCGGAGGCAGGAGGTCCATAAACGGAACTTTTTAGTTTTCTGTTTCTTGGATTGGCCTAGTCTTGAACGATACCGTGGCCGGAAAAGTACAGCTAGCAGGGTTGAAGGGGGTGGGATTCAAAATCGGCAGAGAGCGCCAACCAAAATTCCGAGAAAACGACGAGCAAGCCTTTGAGTTAGACCTTTTAATTCGGCTGGATGTTAAGTAAAGCGGAGTGGGGGAATTGCTTCCATTCCGGACGCGAGGATTAAATCAATTTTCTGAGGCAAAAGAGGTCGAGACCTTGCAGGTCTACTTACCCTAGGGTAATCTTCACTGAAACCTATAAATTGTAGACTTCTATGTCTGCAAGTCCCTGGGGGCCTAGTATAGGAAGTACAGCCAGTGGTGAAGAATGCTGGGAGTTGCAGTTCAGCATTTGGAGGCCCATATGATTCCCATCCCTGTTCCTAAGCAAACATGCTAAGCTTTGTGGGTCGGATGAGGCGGGGACCAGCGTTTGAATTAAAGCAGTAGTTCTTCCCTTTTGTGCGGGCGGAGGGGGCGGACAGGGAACAGGCGCCCTTGAGAATCTGATGAAAGCTGCATAGCTGCTCCCAGGAAAAGGACAACATTCTGCATACAGTTTATTTTATTGGATTGGAAAATAGCTTAGTCTGGAGTGAAAATAAATGCAAAGAACATTTGAAAAGACCGATTTTATTTGTTTAAGATTTGTTTATGTCCTACCTTTTCCCCATATGGGGCCCAAAGTGTCTTTTTTTAACCTTAAAATACACTGTGAGAGGAAAAATTTCAGCATAGGGAGGAAACAGAAAATAATTCATTTCCGCACCCATTTCAGGGATCCACTGAAGACCATCCACTGGACCCAAGAGGGCCATGGACTCCATGTTAAAAACTGTAGACTTCAGTACATAGCTTCACAGTTGGAGATATTGGGAGCTGTAGTCTCACCATCTGGAAATGAGTAGGTTGGGAACCACCTAGACTCCACCGTTCTTTTATTTGCCCCCAACCCCAGCCCACAGCTGTTTGGACACACTGCAGCTGTACTGTGTGAAGTGTAAAGCTAGAGCTTCTGTACTGAGGGAAATTACTACATTCTGTGGGATCTTTGAGGCTAACTGAAAGAAAGAAGTTGGTAGTACAGACTTTCATACACTTGAGTCTACTTTATTAGATGCATGGAACAAAGTGTCCAGAACAGACATTTGTGAGTAGGCTGTATTTGTGAATATCAATAGAAATGCAGAACTTGTGGGTATGGTGATGAGGTTCATTTTTAACAATGGACATTAAACTCCAGTCCGTCAACAGACAAGTTGAATTTTAACAAGGTCAACAAACTCCAGTCGCATGACAGTGGGTTGAACAGAGACAATGGTTTCCTGGCACATTACACGTATTACAGCACTAGTTAGCACCCCACCCTCATAAGGGCTGCCTTGGCCGGTTTATCATATCTTGTTTCTGGTTCTCAGCCAGCATTATACTTGTTGTTGTGTGCCTTCAAGTCATTTCTGATTTATGGTGACCCTAAGATGAACCTATTGCAGGGTTTTCTGAGGCTGAGATTGTATGATATGCCCAAGATCATCTAGTGGGATTCCATGGCCGAGTGGGGAATTGAACTCTGGTTTCCAAGTTCATAGTCCAGCATTTAAGCTTCTACACCATGCTTGCTCTCTCTCCACCATTCACATGGTTATATACTCACTTTGGCTTTAGGCCACATCTTTCCTCCTGCCTTTGTCCTCAAGGGCCATTGTTAAAACTGAACTTGTCACCCCATCACCATACTCACAATACTCACAACTTTTGTATTTCTATTGCTGTTGACACATACAGTCTGCTCAAAGACAAGTTTGAACATATGTTTGCTTGAAAGTAAGTCCCAACTGTGTCCAATAAGCCTCCTCCCTACTGCGTACTTACGATTGCAGTCTAAGTACTTCTGTCGCTTTCTGGTTCCAAGTTCAACATTTGGGAACTGCTAGTTTGTAATAAGAGATCTCACTACAGTTCTCCCTCCACATTCATGGGTTTGATGTTCTCCAATTTGATTATTCATGAGCATGCATATCTCCCCCTTTCGCCTTCTCCCATTCCCATTCATTTTCCCCCACTGCAAAGAACTTGCATCGAGACAAAATAGAAGGGAGTGGAAGGTGGAGGAAAGCTTGTGTGAGTCTTCCTTTTCCACCTTCAGAGCTCCCTCCTTTCCCTTCCCATGCAAAATGGAAGGGAGAGGGGGTGGGGGTGAGGAAGTTTGCATGAACCTTTCCTCCCTCTGGAGCTCCCTCTTGCCATTCCTATGCATTTTGCCCTGGCGCAGAGGACTTGTGCCAAGGCAAAATGGAAAGGAATCTGCATTTTGAACCCTCACGAAAGTGGAGGGACAGCTGTACTAGCAAAATATGAAGTGGTCTGCCTTTTGCCCTTGTGTTTTGTTTTGTTTTTTTAGTGACATGAGGAATACTGTTAAGTAAGAATGTAAGCACACATACCCTGAATCAAGATCTGTGATGAGATGTACAAACTTTTAGCTTGCTGAATATTTTTGATTATAGCTCCCAGAAGTCTTGGCCACCACGACCAACAGTAAGGGGTCATACAATTGCGCCCCCCCCCCCAAGAGACAGGCTTTCAGGGTTCAAGGGGAAAGGGTGATTCCTTCAGCCAAAGGAGTGGTCATTCAATTGTGGGGGGTGTTGAATGACAGTGGTATTTTCTCAGGAAAAGCCTAGAGAAGGGCAGAAGAGAAATCAACCCCTTGGTCAGAGAGAGTGGCCTAGATTTGGGAACACAGTCTTTGGCAAAGAGAGAAACCAGAGGGCTGTGTGTGTGCGTGAGACCTGTGCCATTATGCTGTTATAAAGAGACAAAGCTGTTTAAAACACATTCTAAAGATCTGGTTGAATTTGGACACATTTACAAAGCCAATACTTTATTCTGTTTATTGCTTTAATAAAGATTATACTACAGTATATTTTTGACAAAGTTGGTCTCAACTGATTGATTTTCAGTGGTTATAACCACCCAGAACCACACCATAAATCATTAAAGAAGTTTTAATTGACAACTGAAAGGCTTTACCCTGTTTACACAAAGGTGGTGTTTTTAAAGAGCAATGAGGCTGACCTTAACAAACGTACACATAATGTTCTGCAGAATTTATGTGATGGTACTTTTTTAAACTATAAGCAGGGGCCTAAGACTGGACTATTCCCTTGTGTTAAAAAAATGCATGTAGAAAATTAGTAGTCTGGACAGAATACTCTCTCTGACATATGGAGATTCTTATGTGCGTGCTGTTGCTGTTGTTGATTGCCGTCAACTTGCCTTTGGCTTATGGTGAACCTTTTTTTTATAGAGAACTCCAGTAATTATGTAGTTTACTTGAATGTACAGTTGAGCCTAATGCTTCAATATAGTTTTGCACTAATATACACACTGACTAGTTCACTTCCATGCTAATCACATTGTATTTTATTGATCCCCATCCTAGTTTCTCTTTCCTTATAGTACAACCTTTGTTATTTACAGAAATAGAGGCATGCGTCAGGCAAAGGGAAGAAAATACATTTGGCCCTCCACATCTGCTAGGGTTATGGGCACAGGACCCTCACAAAAGTGGAAAAATAGCAAATATCAAAATGTGTGTGTGTGTGTGTGTGTGTGTGTGGGAAGCGGGCCAAGGTACTCAGGGTCCAAACCAAGTCAGGGAAAGGAGAAGGAAAGTGGGAGTGGGTTGGCATGGTGGCCTTATACTTCCTCTCTCTTGCACATCTCCTTCCTTGGATATGGAGGTGGGGCATAGGGAGAGGGTTTGTGGTGCTGGGAAATTGGGCTGCAAGCCATCCTTAGCTGACCAGACAGTGGCTGGTGGAGGAGGACCAGAGATGGGTTTTTAAAAGGCTGCGTGGCCTGATTGGAGCCACTGAGAGGGAAGGTGCCCCCGGAAAAGAACTACCTGAGGTGGGAGGGTAGGGCTTGAAGAAACTCACAAACAATCAAATCCGTGAAAGTCAAACCCGCAAATGTGGAGGGCCGACTGTATTGAGAAGGTAAATAATAGCACTGTAGTATCTTTCCGTTATTAGAATGATAGAATAGTAGAATGAGGATTAGATTTCCTACCCCTCACCTACCCTAAGAATTCCGCTCCCCGTCTCAGTATTTGTTCTGGGGACACTGTTAAAGAAAATGGAAGTGGCTGCATTGGAAAGCAGAGTAAGGAAAACTGCCATTGCATCACAAGATGTCTGCCGATATAACATTAGGTTGAGCCCACAGTGTCCATGTTTTGGAACTGCCACCCGTTGCAGTCCCCCAAGCTTACACTGTTTTAAAAATGTTTTATTTCCATTCAAACTGAAACATTCTAAAGCTTAAAAACATTTCCAGTTCTAAAAGGTATACAGTACTAAAGTGGATGTACCTCATTCAGAAAATCTGATTGTGGCTGCAGCTGCAATAGTTAATATTAAATGAGTTACGGACAGCCTCCAGTATTCCATTTTTGGGCAAGGTTCGGAAGCATGTGGTGGGTTCCCAGCTCCAAGGATTTCTGGATGAAATGGATTATCTAAATCCATTTCAATCTGGTTTCAGGCCTGGTTATGGGACAGAGAGTTTTGGTCACCTTGGTGGATGAGCTACGCTGGGAACTAGACAGGGGAAGTGTGTCCCTGTTGGTTCTTCTGGACCTCTCGGCAGCTTTCAGTACCATCAACCAAGGTCTCCTTCTGGGCCAGCTCTCTGGGATGAGACTTGGGGGCACTGTTATGCAGTGTTTCTGGCCATTCCTAGATAGACAAACGAAGAAGATGGTGCTAGGGGATTCCTGTTTGACTCCCTGGCTGTTGGCCTGTGGGGTCTCTCGGGGATCTGTTTTGTCCCCCACGCTGTTTAACATCTACATGAAACCGCCAGGAGAGGTCATCCAGAATTTTGGGTCTCAATGTCAACAATATGCTGTTGACACCCAGCTCTATCTCTCCTTGCCATCTTATTCTAAGGAAGCTGTCTTGATAATGAACCAGTATCTATTGACAGTAATGGACTGGATGAGGGCAAACAAACTGAAGCTTAATCCAGACAAGATAGAGGTGCTCCTGGTTGTTCGAAAGGCAGATCAGGGAATAGGGACCTTGCCTGTGCTGGATGGAGTTACACTTCCCCTGAAATCTCAGCCTCACAGCCTTGGTATTCTTTTGGACTCAACTCTGAGCTTGGATGCCCAGGTTTCAGCAGTGGCCAGGAGTGCATTTGCACAGTTAAAACTTGTGCGCCAGCTGCGCCTGTTTCTTGAGATTTCACATCTGGTTACAGCAATACATGGCTTAATTACATTTCGGTTGGACTACAAGGGACTGCGTTTGGAAACAGCTTGGAAACTCCATTGCATTAAAAATGTGGCAGCCAGACCACTGACCAGGGCCAGTTACAGGGAGCGCATAGCTCTCTTGTTAAAACAGCTGCACTGGCTACCTGTTTGTTTCTGAGCACAATTCAAAGTGCTGGTCATGACCTATACACCCCTATAAGGCTTAGGTCCAGACGATTTGAAAAATGGTATCTCCCTATATGAACTTGCTAGAGCCCTAAGATCTGCAGGGGAAGGCTTTCTCTTGGTCCTGCCACCATCCGATGCTCGCCTGGTAAGGACACGGGAGAGAGCCTTCTCAGTGGCTGCTCCCACCCTGTGGAACGCTCTTCCATGGGAGGCGAGGCTAGGCTGGCCCCCTCCCTGCTTTCCTTTCATAGGAAGGCAAAGACATTTCTTTTAAAGCAGGCCTTTAATGGGTGAGCCGGAGACCATTTACTTATTTATTAGCTGGTTTTAAAAATCTATTGTGTTTTATAATTTTATATGTCTTTTACTATTTTAATTGTTTATATGCTTTTAGTGTGTTTTTAACCTTTTGGAAGCTGCCTTGGGTCCCATCTTGGGAGAAAAGGCAGCATATAAATCCAATAAAATAATGTGCTACAAATACTGTCATGCCTCACAGAGAGTAAACTTACAAATTTATGAACTAAAGCTATAATCCCAGATTTGGAAGTACAGTAAATCTCATTTTCACTTTAATGGGTCTTCTGATTGTACACATGTCAGATAATATGTGATAATTTATAATCCTTTCAAGATGTCCAAACTTAGAAACAAATTTAGATCAAATTAAACCATCTCCTTTACCACCAGCTAAATGATCTTGACCAACACGTCAGCATTTGACAATAAGGAAAAGAAAAAATGCAAACCTGTTTGTTTTAAGACATCTTGCTCCCTTTAGTTGAGATTATGCAGCTCTTTGAACAAGATATTTTTCTTAAAGGGAAGAGATAACCCCTTTTTAAATCTATCATTGAAGCAGGTCATGAACCGTAATAGCCAGCTGCTTGCTGTTCCTGTTTTTAGGAACGGACTGCTGAAACTGCATTTCCCACAATTCACTGAGGAGTTTTCTCATTTGATCAGCTGACCTGACTTGAGAGCTGGTCTTTATTTCCTGTCCTGAATAAATGGAAATTCTCGGAGTGCCAGAGTTCCATTTGTTGTCAGGTGATTTATCGTCTTTTAGGCAAAAACTGATTCAGAAATATGAATTGTCCAAGAAGATCAGCTGGGGCAGAATGTTTCTTCTTTATGGGGAATCTGTTATTCTGTGTATGAAAGGTAGAGAGAATCTCTATGATCTTTCATTAGCTATTGTGTTTTCACTGCTGTGTGTGGTTATTAAATTTGTAAGCAAATTGTCTCAGTTTATGCCGACACCGTTGTTAATGCAGTAATAAGTTTGAAGCTTTGTTTATTTTGATTTTCTTTTTTGTATTGACTTGGCAGACACCTAAAAAGAGAAGGAAGCTTTACGGATAGACATTCTGCAGTTCAGCTTGGCAGCCTCCAGAAAAGAAAAAAGAAAAAGAACCAAAATGAATTCCGAATCAAAAAAGCAGTTGAACATCATTGTTTTGGGAACAGCCTTTATGTTTATGTTCACTGCTTTTCAAACATGTGGAAATATTGCGGTAAATTCAAATATGTCTGTACTTTTGTCTTCGTTCACTCTTCTCTTTATTGTGCTTTGGTAAATCTCTATTTTACTTGGGGGCTACAACTGCATTTAATATGTTCTTCAGTTGATTTCTTTTTATATTCTTTGTTTTAGATCTGTTGCTGAAGCAAGAGGTTGCTTTTATCTGATAGTGACATAAAAATGCTGTCACAGAAAGTGGTGATGGCTGTGTTCTTAAACATAGTAGACAGCAAGCTTCTAAAATGGACTTTCAGTTAAAAAAAGAAAAACATATAATTGTCTTATGAAATCTTGTTTTGAAATGCTGATTTTTTTCAGGTCGTTCTTCACTCTTTCAGAATTTGATGCAGTTAACTTTTGACAGTTGCACCTTTTTGTAGAATTGTTACTTTTCCATGACTTCCTCCTCCACTTAAGTGCGGTGGGTTTCTTGACTATTAAAGGAGAACAGAGTTACTGGATTCCTCCTGCCTTTGTTATTTTACTAGGACAATGTGCATTTGGGAAAAGCTGTGTACAATAGCAATTTGTGGTTTTCCCATCAGGAGAAGCAGAGAATGGATCATCTAGGGAGTAGAGCATTTAGGGAAGCCAATATGCAAAAGAGTCCAATTTACTCAGACTTTGGTCTTTCCTTTCCATTGCATCTCTACAGCAATGTTGATGATTACTAGATCTCATGTTTGGCCCCTGAATGAGTCATTCCTCTTATCTTTGGAACAGTTATATAGAAGCAACTATATGGACAAGTGAACAAAATAATTGTTGTTAATGTATATTAATTTTGATTTGTAGTTCTGTCCTGCCTCAAATTTTTTTACTCTTTTGGAATAAAGAGTTTGAAAAAACATTCCATATCATTAATTCTCTTTTTGTTTCCAAACAGCAAACTGTTATTACAAATTTAAACAACACTGATTTTCATGGCAGTGGCTACACAAGGTATTTCACAATGATATTTTTTATATTTTTGTTGCTTTTCAGCAGTGCTCTGTGACTGTATTCAGAGATAATGTAAAATCATGGCATCCTCCAGGGCCTAGGATAAAGAGCTCACATTTCTCTCCGCTTCTTTTTCATGTGCCAAGGCTACCTGCATAGTTAATATCATGTCTATTTTGACAGTGATAGGATGATGAGAAATGATTAATATCTTTAAATAATCTGAAATGACATCATTTAAAATGAACATTGCAAAAATGCTTGTTTTTTTTAAACATGTTTATTAATAAGTGCTGTTGCTTTTCTGCAGCATGGCTGTTATTTATGGGGTGTTTTCAGCATCAAATTTGATTTCGCCTTCGGTGGTTGCCATCATAGGACCACAATTATCCATGTTCATAAGTGGCATCTTTTATAGGTAAGTAAAAATGTTTAAATCCTTGATATTTCATTTCTGTTGTCTTCCTTTTTCTTATAACTAGATGATTTGCTGTCCTTATAAAGAGCAGTAACAGTTGGAGAAATTGGAAATAATCTGCCCTAGAGAAAGAAAAGCAGTTATTTGATTTTCAGCTGCAAAATACAAGCTATTCCATCTGCTCAAACAAGGATGGAGTCCCATAGGCCAAACTGGGCTTCCAGCTCTTCTCATCCAGCCCACTGAGGCATTTCCCCTTCCTCAAGAGACACTCCCTCTGTTTGGAGCCCTCACTGCAAGATACTTGAAATATCTTTAAGGGATAATTGCTAATCCTTGTCTTTCTAATTGAAGGCATGTCTGGCACTACTGCTGGTGTCTTAGTTACCCTCTTGGTTGGCTTTCCCAATAAGGAAAATGAAGACTGAATGAAGCCAGCTCACTGATGAGTTTTCTCAAAAGTATTCATATGTTGATTGATCAGAGCTAAGTAGCATGATGGGGGAGTTTGCAGCAAAAGGAGGTTTAATTCACTGATACTGTGTGTGTATATATCTGGGTGGGTGAGGAGATGGGAGAGAGGGGTGGCTTTTACTGTTGCTGCTATTGACATACAGCTCTATCCTCCTTCCCTGACATAAATGTGGCTTAGAATACGAGGGCAATGATTTCAGTCTTAAGGAAACAGGAGAGACAATCCGGTGTAGTAGAGTGTTGACTTTAAGAAAGGGGAAACATCAGTTCAAATCCCTGTACAGCTACAAAACTCACTGTGCAGGGGGAAGGGGCTTGGACCAGCAATCGTAGTTTAAATTAGCCCCTCAGGATTGCTGCAAGGCTGGAAGGTCTTCTCTCAGTTTTTTTGGAGGGTGAATAGGGACTAATATAAGGTAATGATTGGTAGTTTGGATGATTGACAAAATGTGACACTGTGTGCTTTAGTCAAATGATGAACATCGTTTTTTAAAATTCACTGACTTGCAGGCTTTTTTCAGTTTAAAAATAACAAATTTACTTAGATAGTTAAGTGGTATGTCTGATATAATGTAAAGTATATCTGATAATTAGGAGGGGTAGGTTATAGATTGGACCAGGGAAGGTAATGCTAGATGAAGTACTGTCAAACATAGGCAACCCCCAGTTCCAGCTGGAAATCCTTTTACTGAAATGTCATGAGCATGGCATCATCCATGTTAACACTGAATACCATACATGGTCATCTTTTCAGCATATATATTGCCGTTTTTATCCAGCCGTCTACTTGGACCTTCTACACAGCCTCTGTTTTCCTTGGAATAGCAGCTGCTGGTAAGCTCTTCCCTTCAAACAATGTTTGGTCTCAATGAAGACAAGCATTCCTACGCTTAGTGATTGAAAACCAACAGATGGAACAGCAAAGAGAAATGCTTAGTATCATATCTAGCTTGCCCCAAACAACTGATAATGCATTTGTTTCACCTGTACAATACAAGCTGGGACCTGCCAAAGGTGTGTCTTAGAAAGGAAAGATTGCACAAAGCTTGTAAATGGTCATAGTTATTCCAGTGAGAATGAGGCATAATTTTGTTCCTTTTAGGCTGCAATCCTAAGCATATTATTTAGGAAGGAAGGAAGCCTCATTGAATTCGGTGAGATTTATTTGGTCTCTATTCAGTTGTCTTTGCTGTATCATCTTGGGATATAGGGGAATGCTACTTGGTGTTGTATTTCAACTTTCTAATGATGAATTTATAGTTGAAGTGGTATCTGCTCTAAAAGTTATGTTCCATGCATCTTATAAAGTATGTGTAATACAGATTTGTTTATTGATAAATCAGAAAGTGTCCCTAAGTGCTGAAGAGGTTGTCTACAACTGCATTTAACCAGAACAGTGCCTAGGACACTCTATAGTAATAAAATGTATTGTTTTTATGTTTGTTGGTACCTGTGAATTTGTGGATTCCTACAGATGTGTGATTAATTTCAAATTTGCTGGTAAGAGTAATTTAAGGAAGAGTTTCAACAAATCCCAGATTTTAGCCATGCATATGACAGGTCATTTGTATGTAATGTGTAAATCAGCTCTAAGAGGTATTCTACAATAACAATCTGAATTATCTATCACTGTGCACTCACATACCCACATGTTCACAGATATTCAGTGCGAGTAAACTCTAGATGAGTATATCCCTGCCACATTAAGTAGTGTATTGATTTATTTTTCAGTATTGTGGACTGCTCAGGGAAACTGCCTGACAATAAATTCCAATGAAAACACAATTGGCAGAAACAGTGGAATATTCTGGGCATTATTGCAATCCAGGTAAGGAATAATGCTGCTTCATTTAGTAATAACCACACACTACTTGTTACCTTTATTGATCACATTTAATACTAAATAGTTGGATTTGTAGCTTCTGTCTCTTCTAAAAAATCCATAGTGAGTTATAGCCTAAAAACTTGTTTAGGTTACTGTCCTATGCACAGTTATTTGGAAGCAAATCCCATTGAAAGCAAACATGGATAGGACTGTGTTGTTAGGGTCTTACTTGATGCTTACAATGAATATATGCTTGCTAGATGAGCTTCTGTGTTCCAAAATGTTATAGTTTAAAACCAAAATGGTTATAATTTTAAAATGTTTAGTACTTTGTGTAAGGGTCATCCAACAGTCCTGTCACTCACCAAATGTGAGGATCTCCACCTTTCTCACCACTATGCCTCGCTGGTTCCTATGAAAGACTTTTTTGGTATCATCTCACTACCTTTGGTCCATTACTGCCAACACAGACAGCATGTTTCTGAACTCATCCACACCAGTAACAGTTGTAGCTTTCCCAGAGAGAGAAGGAAAACTGTTAAACAGATCATCCAAATCCTGAGTGACCCTGGATAATTTTAACTTACATCTTTCTCTCATATTCTTTACTGTTCTATCATGCCTTAGCCACAGTATCAGATGAAAGACCTTCCCTCTAGCTTCACTGCCATTGCTGTGACCTTGGAAAGAGAGAAGAGTAGGCAGTGCCTGCTGGACTTAATCCCCTACCATGCTGCCATTCTTCTTTCCTTGTGTGTTGTATCTAACTTAAATTCTAGGCCTGAGAGCAGGGAACTGCTACGTTAATAATTAGTAAGCCACTCTGGGAGCCTTTTTGGCTGAAGGGCAGGGTGTAAATTAACAAATTAACTAACCAGTAGTAGTCTTTTAAAAACCCCATTCAAACAGTCAACCAATCACTACTTACTCCAAAAATCCTTACTCTCACCTTTTCTTAACAGATCACTTACCTTATTACAATTATAGTACATCACATACATAATCATTCTTTATCTTTAGTTGTCTAAGCACAACAATATTTTTTTTAACAAAACTCCATAATGTTACAGTTTGCTGTTAAGGCTTTTCTAGGTCAACATCACTTCTGTGTCATGGGAAGTGATCTTCCTTGCTCAGAGGGCAAACACTCAGAATTTCCCATGAATTTAGCGTCGTTCTGGTGGTGTTGAGGCAAACATCTGGAAATTAAACTACAGAGCATCCTTACAGCTTATGTATGTTGTTGTTGTATGCCTTCAAGTAATTTCTGACTTATGATGATCCTAAGGTGAACCTACCATCTGGTTTTCTTGGCAAGATGTGTTCAGAGGGGTTTGTTTTTGCTTTCTTCTGAGGCTGAAAGAGTGCGATTTGCCCAAGGTCACATAGTAGGTTTCCATGGCTGAGCGGAGATTTGAACTCTGGTCTCTAGAGTCATAATCCAGTGCTCAAACCATTACACCATGCTGTCTCTCTGCAACTTATGTAGTTGAGTTTTATTTATATAGGGTTTGTATCAGCATTGCTGTTAAGTCTCCCATGGTAGTAGTCCATGAAAATGTTCCCCTGCCTTAATGCTCGCACAAATAGCAGTTTTCTTCTCTCTTCTAACAAACTAATAGGGAAAAAAAAAACAGCCTCCTTTGAGTTCATGTCACCTTCTGTGCATAGTTGGCTGTAAGTTTCTATTCATCATTGGTGACCTGGCAAATGGCTTTTTAGGTACTTCATGATTCTGTTTGGGAGACTGCTTTGCATTTGTCATGAAAATAGGCAAGGGGGGGATCAAGGGTTTGGGGAAAATCCTACCTCCTGCCTGAGACATGTCATGGGCTGTCCCACAACCTCAAACTGAATCTGGAAGTAGCCAGCAGCCTACTTTCAGTGTTGTAAAAACCTTTGAGAGGGTGAGAAACCAAAAGTTGAGGAAGAGCTCTGCCATGTTTTAAAGGAGAATCTCTGTTCTCGGATGCTTCCTGAAGCAGGATTTTGTTTAATTTTTTTCTGCATCTTTCAGGTACAGAAGTCTAGAAGGTTGTAACAATGAGTAGAGCACTTGTAGCCTATGGGCTGCTTGTTGCACACTCTTATTTTAAATGAATAGGTAGCAGATTCAAAACTGTCTAAAACGACAAGCCCTAGAATGTTAGTTTCAAGTGCTACTGTGTATCTGAACCACAGGATGTCAGATTCAGCTGCCAGCTTATCCATGAAGCTCTGTGAGTGACCTTGGGAACAGTAATTCTCTATCTGACCATATGTGATTATAGTGAGGATAAATTTACATGTCTGTAGGGTGGGAGCAGAGGAGGCATTTATGCCAGCCTGGCATCCTGGGAAGAAAGTACAGTGCACCCTCTACTGATGTGACCTCAGCACACATGAATGTGAGGTCCTGCAAAGCCTTATATCCAATTATTGCCAGTGGACGCGCTGGGCACACACCCATGCAGGAGCACACACATTGCATCTATTGATGATCATGGGATGGAGCATTTGTATTTTTCCTTTCACTTGAGGGTTCCTGGAACAGAACCCTGACATAGAGGGAGGGTGCACTCTAAGCATAAAAAAGCAGTAAGTGTTCATTTATTTATCCTGAAATTGATCCACTGTGGGGTCTGTGTTTAATGTTTCAATCTCACTTTTCTGTTGGAAATACTAACCAGTTCCTTATAATAAAGGTTAAACTACAGTCAGATAGAACATAGCAAATAAAAGCAACACAATATTAAAATGGTAAACTGAGTGCACTTAGTTTAAGATGATGAGGCAGCAGGTCATAGATTAGTAGCATGCTGAAGTGAAAAAGTCTTTGCTGGATGCCTAAAGATGGGAAAAGAGGAAGGAAAACACCTCCAGGAAAGAGTGGTCCAGTCACAGGACATCACTCAGAAGATCTCTTATACTTCTCTGCCTGATTTTTGTGTATGGGCAGAACAGGGAGCAGGACCTATGAAGCTGATCTTAAAAGGCAGCAGGTTTCTATGGGAAGGATCATACAGTTTCTGTGGCAACATTGTCCTAAGGCTTTATGGCTCAACCCATTACTTTAATCTGAGATCAAAGGGTCCCTAGAACAAACTCTGAAATCTTTCAGACAAATAAAAGACACTCCATAGAGCAAAGGGTGCACAGTTTCAAGCTGAATCAGACTTTGCAGCATGTGTTCTGCTTTTACATATTTCTGACCATGTTCCCTGTGGGAAGCAATTTATTAGGTTCTTGTCTAGCCAAGAGAGTCTTCAGTTTTAACATATCTGAATGTGACAGGAGAAAAGCATGCAATTCTGAGAAGCATGAGTTTGTTGTTGTCTTTTTCTGTTGTCTTAGGATGTTGGAATCTGTCTGCAATGCCAATCCAGTTGACCTTATTCAAGGAAACCCTTGGGGGGGGTGGGGAAAGTTGTTTAGAATTTAGTCGGATTTGCAGTCTTATCTTCTGACAGTGTAAGATGAATTGCTGTTTACATTTTTCCTGTTGAAATTCAGATAGCTAGTTTAACATTTTATCTGCTTTCTTGTGTTCACAGCTTGTTTTTTGGCAACCTCTATATATACTTTGCCTGGCAAGGGAAAATACATATAACAGGTTGGTTTTGTTTATGAAATATACCTTTAGGGCAGCAAGATTTTGAGTGAAATAATAATAAGAAATTTGTTGTATTGGTGACAGAGTTCTAAGAAAGCAGTGGAGATCTTGTAGATCATTTTAAATAGCTTTTAAAAACTCACTTCTCTTTTAATATATAGTAACATAACTGTAAAAAGCAATGAATATTTTCTTTTCTGTTCTCTGTGTTTCTTACTTTAATTTGATGTGTATATTTGCTTCTCATTCTCTCCATGGTGATACATATCTTCAAATTGTAACCCTTGTTGAAACTAGTTGATTTAAAATATTTGGCTAGTGCTTATCATCTTCTGTTCTTGACCTTACCTTGACCAGTCTTTTAGTTCTTACCCTGCGGTACATCTTACTGTTTATCTTTCAAATCCCTCCTCAGACCACACGGTCTTCCTGAACTTCCCCTTCCCCTTGCCCTTTCTCCTAAATAGTGCAGTTAAGCCAAATCCGATTTCCACGTTTGAGACGTACACCATCTTCTGTATTTCTTTTGTCTGCAGTGCCAGGTTGAAACTTGTATTAGCTGGAATGTGCGTTTGATTTTGAAGTGGCTCATTTCCATTTTAGCAAAATTGATTTGGGAATTCTTGCCCCATCCTTCATATTCTCAGGGTACCTTATAAAGTTTCAAAACAAGCCATATAGTGAAAGTATGAACAAATTACAATCACTGAGTAAAAAAGGTAATAAATATAATTGGCAGGTACGTATTTTATTTATTGAGTATCTGCCACAGCTTTCTTGTACGGATAATGCTCAAGATGGCTAACCATAAAAACGTGGATAAAATGACAAAGTTATAATTTAAAGTCAGCAGTGTGTTTGCATTTGCTTTTAGCCTCCCTGCATCTTATTTATTGATTAGGAAGGGGCATAGACTGGCAGTGCCTCTGCAAGATTTCAGAAGGATTCTCTCCTAGGCCAGCCTGGAGATCCCTGATTTTCCCATATGATCTGCCATCCACATAACTGGCCTGCATAGCTCCCAAAATCAGATGAGATTGGTAATTGGTCATTAGGATATAGTGTTATGAATTGTATTTAAAACATTTTTTATGTCACATCTCTATTCTACCCCTCCCCAAAAACCATGATGTAGTCATACAAAATAAAAACAACAATATGTGGTAAAAACGATGGAAATATGGCAATAAAACTTGAAACTAGATAAAGTTGTTTTAGATAAGAGAGGGTCCATGAAACAATGGAGTGTCCAGGATTCAAATCCACAATCAGCTCACTGGGTCATTTTGGTCTAGTCACTGTTTCTCAGCCTCATTTAACTTGCAGGATTGCCATGGGTATAACAATGGGCAGGTAGCATACATACTCTCTTGAGCTCCACAGAAGAAAGGCAGGGCATAAATATAATAGATAAAAGCATTGACAGTTTCCTCACTTGGCAGGGATGCCATTCTGTAATCACGCACTGGAAAAGCTCTCTTCCTGATCCCCACCTTCCTAATTGTTTCTGGCATAGGCACGTAGAGGAGAGCCTCTGGAGCAGATCATGACATTTAGAAATAAAGAAGAGGGTGATCTAAGTCATTTAGGCTTAAGGTGTAATCCTGTCCTGGTTACACCAGTTGAGAAGTTTACAATCAAATGGAATGCTGTATGATGGTGGAATGCATATATGACATGCTCTGCAAAATGGTCCCGATTTGGCAGGGATAGTCCTGATTAATTCTCTGTCATCCTACCTTTTCAGCTGCTTTTAAAATGACCAAGTTTCTCTTTCCTCCTCTGACTTTCCCACTTTGTCCTCATTTTACTTCTGTTGCTGCAAACTGAGTTCAAAAGTGGAAAAGCAATTTGCAGTCAGTTAACTCAACAGGGGAAGGGGAAACAGAATCATTCCCTTCTCAGCAGTTGCAGTGTACTGACAGAATAGTCAAAACAGGAGACATGAGCAGCATAGGAGTAGAGCTCATTTATGCCCAGTTCTATGCCCAGTCAGTCTTACAGCTACACTTCCAGTGCAGAAATTTTTGCTCCTGGTCACATCAGTGGGAAAGCGGGGGGGATGAAAAACCAGCCATTCCACATCCTCAAAACCACACTCACATTGATATGACAGAATATAGGATTTAGTGTTGCTTTGGATGTAATTTAAGGGTTTCACTACAAATATATAAAAATACAATTTTTCAGTTTCTTTATTTGTTTTTTAAAAGTGTTCCCTAGTTTGTTTGTTTTTTTGGCAATGGCGGGGTAAGGAGGTACTTCTTGGAGCTTAGCTGAGAAGTTACCCATGACATGCAACAGTCAGCCTGGGGTTTGTTTTCTTTTGGACACCCAGGTATGGGATTTTCCCCTTGGCATAGGGGGTGCAAATTTTGGGGCTCCGGAGGACCATATGTACCTTCTTCAAGCCTCGGCAAGAGTCGAGGTGAAGAAGAGGACGGAGTGGAGCAGCCATTGCCACGTGTTCGGAGCTGTATTTTTTTTTCAGCAAAACTCCGTCACCAAATTTTATAGAAGACAGGCGATCGTAAAAGACAGTAAAAGATCATCGGAGGAAAAAAAGTCTTCATTCTAAAATGAGCTACCGGATTTATTAAACGTCTATAAACTGGTAAGCCCTGTTTCTTCAGGAGTGAATTCTATTAGGGACCGTAGTGACATATAACCGGCACCTTTCTGTTAATCTATTTCTATTTGAAAGTATCGGTGCTGAGAGGATAATAATTTAATAATATTTAAGGCTCGGAATTGCTAAAGGAGAAAGAAATAATTTGCCTCTACTTATGAATTGAAATTAAGACTGCTTTGCTTTGCGAAGATGAGTGAATAATGGTGGACTGTGTCTTGTTGGGACGACAGTGAAGAAGACGGAAACAGAGTGGCAGTGGTTGTGAGAACTGAGAAACTGAAGAAAGATTGGTACTGAGGTGTTTAAAATTGATGTTGAACTGTTGAATTGTTAAAGCAGCATTTTGCTAAGAAGGTTAACTTTCATTTACGGACTGTGATTTAGAGACTGCAATTTAGAGAGATTCATTTTGGGACAGTGTGGCGAATACCGATCTGTGAAGAGGCGTGTCCTGCTGAATGGCGGAGAAGAAGAAGGGATCTGCTTAGCTGCTGGCATGAGATTTATCTCTTGTGGATTACAATGACTTTTGGACTCTTGGATTAATTTCTTTTCTTCAGTTGAACTGTGAAATTGGAAGCAGAAGGAAAAGGACATTTGTATTTTGGAAAGGGATTGAACTGACTGAGCAAACTGATGGACTGAGTTGAAGGACAGATTGTATAGCAGAGGGTGTTTGTAACGGCGACGGAAAGAAGATTTTGAAAAAGGACTGATTACTGGAAGGGAAGAGGAGACAGAAGAAGAAGTTTGCCAACAAAGTAGAAGATGAAGATATTGACTGGTCAGTGTTGACTTCAGAGTAACCTTCCTCCTATATAAATAAATTTGTGTTTGTTATACTAGCTGGTTGAAGTTGAAGTAAGGGGGAAGGGGGAAAAATGAATTATTGTTGATATTGAATTTTTTAAATATATGCATATTGGACTTCAGGTGAATAGAAAATTTAAGAGAATTGATGAATTTAATAAGGAATTGAATAATGAATTGAAACTATTGTTAACATATTAAGAAAGATTGATTGAATAGAATTAGAATTAAGTATAGTATATAGACATATTTATTTATTTATATTTATTTATTTAGAGAGAAGATATAAGTGGTTGAAGTATAATAATTGACATATATAACTGAAATTTTGCTATATAATCTGGCCTAATTATATATAGTTTGATAAATATACGGAAATCTAGGTATTGATAATCAAATAATCAGATATGATGATATACTGATATATTGATATATGATATATTGAACTATCCTTTTGGATAGAAACAAGAAATTGTAGAGATAAGATGGCAAAACAGATAAGAAAGCAGTCAGTGGAACTAGCACTGAAGACGGACCAGCTCCTACTTCTAGAAGAAATAAGGAAGATTAGGTCAGATATGACTCAGGAACTGAAGGAATTAAGAGAAGATATAAAAAAAGACTTTAAAACAGAATTGAAAGATGTGAGAAAATCATTGGATAAACTATCTAAAGAACTAAAAGGTACAGTGGAAAGAGTTGAGACTATGGAAAATAAAGTTAAAAAACTGGAGGAAAAAACGGAAGAATCAGAGAAAGAGAAGGAAAAAGATTTGAATGAAAAGGCGCTCCTAGAATTCAAACTGCATGAAAACTGTGTGAAGATCAGAGGGCTGAAAGAATGTAAGAATGAGAATTTGTATGATATTCTCATACCCCCACTTGCTGAATATATGGACATGACAAAACATGAAGTGGAAACTGAGATTGATAGAATATTTAGGATTGGTTCTTCGATGTTAAAAGGAAGAAATGTACCTAGAGATGTAGTGGTGGAATTTATGAAGAAAAGAACAAGAGATAATCTGATTCAACAAAATATGGATAAGAGGTTTAAGTTGGGAGAAGATACAATTTGGATATTTAAGGATATACCTGCAAGATTACTCTGAAAGAGAAGAGAATATAATTTTTTGACCAGCCACTTAAGAAGAAAAGGAATTCCATATAGATGGGGAAAATTGGAAGGCCTCTCATTCAGATTTAAAGATAAGATAATTTTCATCAACTCTGTGCAGAAGGCAAAGGATTTTATGAAGAAAGTTGAAGGCACATCTCAGGGAGAATATAGAGAATCTAAAAGGAAAAAAAGAGATAAAGAAATACCAGAAAGTGGCTGGGTAGAAGCAGAGGCTACTTGGGAAGAAATGGGAGAAGAAGAAGAGGAGGAAGAAGAAGAAGTAGTCACAGAAGAAGAAACAACATCAGAAGAAATTAATAAGAGATTGGAGGAAATTGCATGAGTGAAAGAGGTAGAAGATCTGGAAGCGGAGAAGGAAGGGAAAGGGAAGAAGGTTAAGAAAAAGATATAATAAAAAAACATACAAGTAAGAAATTAAAAGAGAAATGGACATAAAAATTTTGTCCTGGAATATTAAAGGGATTAACATGCTTGAAAAAAGGAGAAAGATGTTCCATTATTTGGAAAAGAACGAATTTGATGTAATCTGTTTGCAAGAGATAAGGATAAAGAGAAAGAGACTAAAACTTATACGAAATAATAAATTAGGAAGAGAATTTGCAGCAGTAATGGAGAAGAAGAAAAATGGAGTAGTAATATATGTGAATAAAAGAATTGAAGCACGAGAAATCTTTAAAAATGAACAAGGACATTATGTTGGGGTCAAAATTAAATGGCAAGACCAAAGAATACTTTTGGTTGGAGTCTATGACCCCCATAATGGGAAAGATAAATTCTATAAAAATTTGGAAGCACAAATTATGGAAGTGGAGTACGATGGAATAATTCTCCTTGGAGGTTGGAACGGAGTGATAGATCCCATGCTTGATTGGAAATCAGATAAGATCATCAAGAAGAATCAAGGGAAACTCCCTAGATCATTCAAGGAGATGATGGATAATCTATATTTATTGGATGCCAGGCAACATTTATGCGGAAAGGCAAAAGATTACACATTCTGTTCAGGTAGGCACTCATCTTTATCAAGACTCGACATGTTTTTAATCTCCAAGATGTTATCTAATAGCATAAAAGAAATGGAAATTCTACCACGGAATTTATCAGATCATAATGCAGTTCTCTTACATTTGAGACACAGAAGAAGAGAATTTACTTGGAGATTAAATGAGAGATTACTGCAGGATGAAAATATACTGGATCGACCAAGACAAACTCTACATAGATATTTTGCTGAAAATTTAAATAAAGGAACTGATATCGGTAATGTTTGGGATGCCAGTAAAGCAGTAATAAGGGGCTTCTTTACACAACAAAATGCAAAATGAAAAAATGAAAAAAAAAACCAGAAAATAAATGATCAGATAAAGATTAAGGAAAATGAGTTAAAGCACAAACCTAATAGCAGATCTATTCAGAGGGAAATAAAGGTCTTACAGAAACAACTGGATAATGAATTAACAACAGAGATAAGTAAGAAGTTACTCTATCTGAAACAAAATTTTTTTGAGTGGGCTAACAAGCCAGGCAAATGGGTGGCCTATAGATTAAAGAAGAAAGAAAGAAAGAGAGAAGAATAATTACACAAATTAGGATTGGGGAAAATATACATACGGATTTGGGGAAAATTAAGAAGGCATTCTTTAAGTACTACTCCAATTTGTATCGAAGTAAAAAGGTGGATTTGAAAGATGTGCAACGTCATATGGAGAAATTAAGTTAAGAAATTAACGGCAGAACAGAGAACAAGTTTCAATCATCCTATCACATTCATGGAAATTGTGTAAGTTAAAAAGTCAGCAAAAAAAGGGAAAGCCCGAGGACCAGATGGTCTGTCCACAATGTATTACAAGGCACTGCAAGATCAATTACTTTTACCACTTCAAAAAACAATGAATGCAATCTTTGAAGGAATAATCCCAAAATCATGGAGTGAAGCCTATATAACTATGATTCCTAAGGAAGATAGAGACCCCCTTTTGGTTAAAAATTACAGACCAATTTCATTGCTTAATATGGACTATAAGATATATACATCGATAATGATGACGAGGATGAAGAAAATCTTTAAGGAAATTATCAATGATGAACAAGCAGGTTTTCTACCTAATAGACATCTGAAAGACAACATGAGATACATTTTAAATACTACAGAATATTTTGATAAACAACCAGGGAAAAAGATGGCGTTGTTATTTCTGGATATTGAGAAATCATTTGATAGCTTGAGTTAAGACTTTATGTTTGAAGTCTTAGCAGAAATGGAGGTTGGATGCCATTTTATGAGAAGCATAAAGACGATAAATCAGAATCAAATGGCTCAAATCTTGATAAATGGTAAAAAGAGTGACAAAATCTGTATTAGTAGAGGCACTCGACAAGGATGCCTGATTTCCCCTTTACGATTTTTAGCAGCTATAGAACTATTGATTATAAATGTTAAATTGAATAATAAGATTCATGGAGTTAAAATAAAAGGCGAGGTGTACAAGATTAGAGCCTTTGCTGATGACATAGCTATAATACTTGAAGATCCAATTAAGAGTATCGAAGAGTTGAAAATACTCCTAAAAGAGTTTGGAGAAATCTGCGGATTGAGAGTAAATGAAGAGAAAATGAATTTATTGATAAAGAATATGAATAAAGAAGAGGAGAAGGAATTGACCTAAAAATCAGGTTATGTCATATCTATAAAAGTAAGATATTTGGGAATATATTTAATGAAGAAAAATTCAAATTTATTTAAGAATAATCATGAAAAAATTTGGAAAGAGATTAAGAATGATCTTCAGAGATGGAAAAAACTGAATTTATCCTTTTTGAGTCGAATCTCTATAATCAAAATGTCAATCCTTCCAAAATTTTTATTTTTATTCCAGACAATCCCAGTGATTATCAACGAAAGTGTATTTAGCAGTTGGAGAAAAGATATCCTTCATTTTATCTGGGAAGGGAAAAAACCCAAAGTGGAGTATAAAATATTGTGTGATATAAAAGAAAGGGGAGGTTTGGGACTCCCAAATTTACAGCTCTGTTACCACTCCTGCTGTTTAGAATGGATTAAAGAATGGATTAAGCTGGATAAAGGAAAAACTGTTAAAGTTGGAGGGAGAAGGACTGGCTTTTGGGTGGCATGCTTATTTAGGATACAATAAAGATAGAATTCACAGTGAATTTAATAATAATAATAATAATAATAATAATAATAATAATAATAATAATAATAATATTTATTTCTATCCCGCCTCTCCACAAGGATCGAGGCGGTGAACAACATAAAATACATTAAATACATTAAAAGAGATGAAAAACATACCCAATCCTCACCATCCACCAACCCACCTAAACCAACCCCTTAAAACACACAATTAACAAGCAGTTGACTATTAATAAAACAAGAAGACAGTTGATGGGAGGTGATGAAAATGCTAGTCTTGGAAGGCCTGTCGGAAGAGATCAATCTTGACTGCTCTTTTAAAGCAGTCCAGACTGGTAATGTGCCGGGTCTCCTCCGGCAGGCCATTCCATAACTTGGGAGCGATAGAAGAGAAGGTCCTCTGGGTAACCGCAGCCAGCCTAGTTCTGACTGGCTGCAGTAAATTCCTCCCAGAGGACCTTAGTGTGCGGGGCGGATTATATGGGAGAAGGCGATCCCACAGGTAGGCTGGCCCGAAGCCATGAAGGGCTTTAAAGGTAATAACCAACACCTTGTACTGCGCCTGGAAACTAATAGACAGCCAATGAAGAGATTTTAAAATTGGTGTTATATTGGTCAGTTTTAGGTCTACCGGTGACCAACCTGGCTGCCATATTCTGAACTAATTGAAATTTCCGGACTAAGCACAAGGGTAGCCCTATGTAGAGTGCACTGCAGAAGTCGAGCTGCGAAGTTATCAGCACATGTACCACTGTTTTTAGGTGTTCCAACTCCAGAAAGGGGTGCAGCTGGCGTATCAGCCGAAGCTGATAGCAGGCAACCATTATATAACAAAATCGTTATTGAAGATTTGGAAGAAATACAGAAGTAGATTATATCCTAAAACACCTATGTGGCTCTCACCTCATGAAGCTTATTACGAAAAAGAAAATATATTTTATGGAAGATGGATAACATTTAAAGACCTGACAAAGATAAATGGAGTGGAAGTAGAGTACAAAACACAGGAAGAACTTAGTAAAGATGGATTAAAATGCCACTGGCTGCTCCACAGACAATTAAAGGAAAAGTGGAAGATTGAGAAGAATTTGAATGGGTTTTAAATTGAAAGAACAGAATTTGATCAGATAGTATTTGAAGTTAAATTGAAATTGATCTCCAAAATATATAAATTGCTTCTTAGGTGGGAGATTGAGGAGGAAATTATTAAGGATTCTATGATTCAGTGGGCACGAAACGTAGGCCACCCAACTGAGTATGCAAAATGGGAGAAAATTTGGAAAAAGAGTATAAGATATACTGTTAATCAAAATGGAAAAGAGAATGTATACAAAATGTATCTAAGATGGTACCTACCTCCTGATAAATTGGCAAGAATGTATAAAAAGGTAGACAATAAATGCTGGAAATGTAAGGATGAAAAAGGAACATTCTGCCATACGTGGTAGAATTGTTCCAAGGCTAGATAATTTTAGAAAATAATTCATTTGGAGACAGAGAAAATTCTGAGTATAAAAGTACGAATGGAACCAGAATTGTATTTGTTGGGTATGACTGTTGAGGACATGGGAAAAAAATATGGAAAACTGTTATTTTATATAACCACTGCTGCTAGAATCATATATGCTAAGAATTGGAAACAATCTGATATTCTTAATGAAGAGGAATGGTTACTTAAACTCTTGGATATGGCTGTACCTGATAAGTTAACTGCCTTAGTAAGAGGAACAAGATTGGGACCAGTTATAAAAACATGGGACCCTTTGTTACAATCTTTAAGAAACAGATGGGGTAACCTAGCGGTAGAGAATTTTATAGATGAAAATTGAATTTGAATATAAGACATTGTATAGATAGATAGTTTATGAGATTTGAAGGAATATATAATGGACTCAATATGTTTGATCTTATATGAAACCTAATGAAGTTATCTATGTATGATAAAGATCAGACTATTTTATATATAAGATAAATATGAAACGATAACCTGCTGAATCAAATGTTAATAGTGAATGTTTAGATATTTTGTTTTGTATTATATCAAATTTGGTATATCATATATTATATGTCTTCTTATTATATTGTTATTTTTATTAATAAAAAAAAAGTGTCTCCTTAGTCCTTAGGAGAAGAGATCACTAACCTCTTGGTTCCAAGCACAAGTAAAATCTTTAGCCTTCGGCTGTGCCATATCACTCACTGTACTTTTTTCCTTTGGTTTTCCTTTTCCTCATATAAATAAGTATATGTCTGTGTTACCAGTACTTTATTATATACCTCTGTCAACTGACATACAGTGTAGTGTAGTGGTTATAGTGTCAGCTATGACCATGGAGATAATTATAGCAATTTTAGGTATTTTCTGTGTTGTCAATTAAATAGCAATCAAAGTATTTTTTTTAAATCAACACATTTGTTGCCTCTTCCTTCTCTTCCTCCTCCTCCATTTAACCATGCTTTTTCCTGTCATGCCTCTGGAGAAATATAAAACATTTTGAGATTGTATTTAGGGCTGCATTCCATATTCACTCTTGTATTCTTTCTGCATCTCTTAAATTAGCAATGTTTTTCTGACTATTGATATGAGAGGGGTATCCTTTTCACTGTATATCATTTTGGGTATGCTTCAGAACTAATTAGCTGAGCATGGAAGGATGATGGCATTTTTCTGAGACATGAGTCCAGTTCATAAACAAGCCTTCAGAAGTCAGGCTAATGAGTGGATGAAGGGTGTGCTGTTGGCAAGGGCAGGTTCCACTGTTTTATTTCACAAGTTTCATTTCACAATATCAGCCTGACATCAATACCAGGAAAGATCCTAGAGCAGATCATTAAACAGCCAGGTTGTAATTACTTAGAAATCAATGTCGTAATCACTAAATGTCAACATGGATTTCTCAAAAATAAGTCATGCCAGACTAATCTTATCTCTTTTTATGATAGAGTTACTAGCTTGATAGATGAAGGGAATGCTGTGGATGTAGCATTTCTCGATTTCAGTAAGGCCTTTGACAAAGTTCCCCGTGACATTCTTGCAAAGAAGCTAGTAAAATGCGGGCTGGACAGGGCTACCGTTAGGTGGATTTGTAATTGGTTGACCGACTGAGCCCAAAGGGTGCTCACCAATGGCTGCTTTTCATCCTGGAGAGAAGTGACTAGTGGGGTGCCAGGGTTCTGTCCTGAGCCCAGTGCTATTCAACATCTTCATCAGTGATTTGGATGAAGGAGTAGAGGGCATGCTGATCAAATTTGCAGAGGACACCAAATTGGGTGGGGACTGCTAATATACCAGAGGACAGGATCAAAATTCAAAATGACTTTGACAGATTGGCGAGCTAGGCCAAAGCTAACAAAATGAATTTCAGCAGAGAGAAATGTAAGGTCCTGCACTTAGGCAGAAAAAATGGAACACACAAATATAGGATGGGGGACATGTGGCTGGATAACAGTACGTGTGAAAGGGATCTAGGAGTCTTGGTAGATCACAAGCTGAACATGAGTCAGCAGTGTGATGCGGCAGCCAGGAAAGCCAACTCAATTCTTGGTTGCATCAGTAGGAGTATGGTGTCTATATCAAGGGAGGTAATGGTACAACTCTATTCTGCTTTGATTAGACCTCATTTGGAATACTGTGTACAGTTCTGGGCACCTCAATTCAAGAACGATATTGACAAGCTGGAGCATGTTGAGAGGAGGGCAACCCAAATGGTGAAGGGTCTGTAAGCCATGCCCTATGAGGAGCGGCTTAGGGAGCTGGGTATGTTTAGTCAGCAGAAGAAAAGAGGGGACATGATAGCCATGTTTAAATATTTGAAGGGATGTCACGTCGAGGAGGGAGTGGGCATTTTTTCTGTTGCTCCAGAGACTAGGACAAGGAGCAATGGATTCAAGCTGCAGGAAAAGAGATTCCACCTGAACCTCAGGAAGAACTTCCTGATGGTCAGAGCTGTCTGGCAGTAGAATATGCTGCCTTGGAGTATGGTGGAGTCTCCTTCTTTGGAGGTTTTTAAGCAGAGGCTGGATGGCCATCTGTTGGGAATACTTTGATGGGTGTTCCTGCATAGCAGGGGGTTGGACTGGATGGCCCTGTGGTCTCTTCCAATTCTATGATTCTAAGTCAATGTGTGGAGGGAGGCACAATATCTGAATATGTCTAAAGTGGCACAATCCTACACATGCATTTTCTACTATATTCAGTGATGCTTATTCCTAGGTAAGTATGGATACAGTTTCAGGCGAAATATATTTTCCTTTTGTTCACTGCATTTATTTTCATGTGCATGCAAATATGTGCAGATTTCACTGAGTACTCGTGTGCTTAATCTAATTAGGGGCATAGAAAGCTACTATATACTGATTCAGACCGTTCGGTCTCTCTAGCCCACAACAGTCAAATCTGACTAGGATTCCTTCTGTGCCTTACCTGGAAATATCAAGGATTCAACCCTGTGCAGCCACTCCCGTTTCTCCCAAAACACACACAGTTCAGTCGAATTAAATAATTTATGCTATTCAATAACAGCAGTGTGTTAGCTTTAAATACAGTATGTGGGTTTTATTGGTGAAGAGCTTGGGTCATGTGTGTAAGTGTAAGCTTCTGTAGGTACACTTAATTTTGCTTCAACACAAAAACATCACAGGTAATAAGACCAGTCTGAATGGTTATGGCACCATTTGTTTATGAAGGTATAACACACTATTTTTCTCTCCTCAGGAAGAGACCGTAGGACTGTTTTCATTGCTTTGACAGTGATTAGTCTTGTGGGCACTGTTCTGTTTTTTCTCATTCGGACCCCAGAAGAATCAAATTCAGAAGAAGAAGAAGAAGATGCTACTGACAACCTTGTAGAACACACGTAGGTGCTTATGGCTACCCGCCTGCTAGTTTGGCATGTTCCTGATACAGTAATTTCTGTGTGTATAAAAAATACGTCTCATTCCTACAGAAAGAAGTCATGCATACTGTCTTGTATGTGATATGGCACATAAGTAATGGTGCTTCTCTATTAATGAATTGCATGGGGTGAGATGTCACTGAAAAGAATCCATTAGGTTTTCCTAATGTGCAAGAATAAAAACGGGTTACTAAAATTGAAGCTCTTTCATACTTAAGTTCTTTAGTTTAGGAGCTACCATCTGCAGTAGCCATGTGAGAGAAATAAACATTGACTGGATGAAAGTTTTGTCCTGTCTGCAGCACATGAATTAGGATTTCTTATCTAAACAAGTAGTAGATTAGTGGTCTGAGTAAACAAGACCCTACTTCAGATTGTACCACTTCAGCCACTTCAGATTGTAAGTACAGATTCACAATACTGAATGCTTTACCATACACTCTGCAATTCCAGTCCATACAAAACTAACATGTAGCTGAGGAGTGTGGGCAAAGCCCCTTGTCCTTAGCATCTAGTTTGCTAATTAGCATGGAAATGTATAGTTGTGAGGCAGAGAATTCCTATTTATTCATTCATATAGCATTTTTAAGGCTTGGTAGAATGGTGGGCTGGGCTGATTTCAGAAGAAATTTGATGTGTATGTTGCTTTTCCAATGGCTTCCATTCTTATTTTCTTCCTCTGCCTACATTTTATTCATACCCTGCCTTTTCCATAAAATTGGCAGTCAAGGAGGCTTGCAATTTAAAACAAGTGTCATTTCTGCTACTTTAAAGCAAGCCTTGTTTCTAAATGGGATGTTATTTCCCATACTTGTTAGCAAATATAGCATGGTTGTAATTTATTTTCTTGGTTCATTATTTACTTTCTCACTTTAAATAAACATCTGTTTTCAAACAGGTCTGGCCAGAGCAGAATGACAAAGGCTGTAGATGCATTTAGTAAGTAAAATATCAGGGAAAAGATATCTCATGAAGTACGACAGTTAAACATTTCATTGTGCCCAGCCACAGTCAGCTATGATTTCTTCGTGTAAATACCTTTTTGCAGGCGTTCTTTAGAATGTTTCATTTCCTTTCTTCAAATACTACCTATTTCTCTACATTGTAAAGATTTGGTTGTTGTATGCCTTCAGCTCATATGTGACTCATGGCAACCCTAAGGTAAAGCTATCATGGGGCTTTCTTGGCAAGATGTGTTCAGACGACGTTTGCCATTACTTTCGTCTGAGGCTGGGCGAGTGACTTGCCCAAGGTTACCTGGTGGATTTTCAAGGCTGAGTGGGGATTCAGACCCTGGTCTCCTGAAGTCCTGATCATATACTCAGTCCACTTTACCACATTTGCTCTCCTAGTAAAAGTTATCTTTTATATATCAGGACACAAATGCTTTGCATTTTCCAGGACTACTGTGGAGAAAGTCAGCCTGACTTCTCCCCATGGAAGATAAAGTACCTTTGGTTCTCTCATACAGTGGCTTCTTTAGAAGTTATACAGCACAGTGAATGCTGGCTGTCCTCTTATTATTACAGTTGCAGTGTTTCCAACGTGGAGGTGGGAATTTGAAATCTGGCTTGCCTGATGTTAGCAATAGAATGATTGTGCTGTCTGTAACATGGTCTGTTTCAGATGTTGAATAGGCAGGAAGGCAATATTCTTCTTCCCTATAGTCTCTTGATCTTATATTCATGCTATTGTGTATTAATACAAAAGAGTTCATTATTATCGAGGAAAGGAGTACTTAGACCAATTCTCTCCCCCTTTTAATCTAGTGTTCATTGAGGGTTGTTATAGTATGGATGTATATGTTTGTGTGATTTTATTGTCTGTTATTGCAGAAAAATCTATCAAGCTGTGTGTCACAAAGGAGATCCTGTTGCTTAGCATCACAACAGCCTATACAGGTAACTGAAGAATATAAACTCTAGGCTGTGCAGCCTGCATGGTACTTGCAAACAGGACCTATTTCTTGCTCAGGATTGGCTTTCTGTTGTATTGTTGCTCAATGAAATTAAAAAAAACAACAACAACATATCTGGAGTGTCATGGGACCTTGATAGATGGACTGATCTGTTAGAAACAGATCCCTGAAAATCAGGTCATCTCAAGGAGCTGGACCTTTCCATCCAGGGACAGCATGTCCTGTTGTTCAAATCCTGTAGGATGCCTCCATAGCCATGGGAAACAAAAGTGTATCCACTAAGACAGTACTTGCAAGAAATGCGCTTCCCATTTTAGTGTGTGCTTGTAATAGATTTTTAAAATAAACTGTATGTCTCCTACTCTCTTTTTGTAAAAAATTCTTATGCTGTTGCTTATATGCATTTTTGGGCTATCATACTGTAATTGGATTGTTTTTATGCTTTTAGTCTTGTGCTTCACTTTGTTTGATTATATTTTTTTTTTTAAAAAAATAAGATTTCTCAATGCTTTTCTGGCCCTGTCATTTCAACTCCAATTGCTTTTGGCTACATGATGCAAATCTGTAAGTGCTCATCCTGTCCTTTTATCTCCCAAATCATTTTGTCCATGTATTTTTGTCTTTGTTCCAACACCCAGCATTTCCCACAGTTATCCCATTTTACTGCAGGGGCACTGTGCATGGAACTGAGGCTTTCTCCCAAGGTTTCTCTGCAGCCAAAAAGACAATCTGTTTTTATAATGAACAGCTGCACATTTTGATTGTTGGAGTTTCTTAGGACAAAAGACCTGGCTGCTTCTGTGATTTCCTTGCGCATGTTTAATAGTTTTTGGACTGTGGTTCTTATCCCCTTAAACAATTCTTTTCCAGCCTTTTTGTCTTTTCAGCACTTCTAAGGAGACCTGTTTTTATTTTCATAAAGGGGGCAGATTGTGCTTTGGTGCCTTCTGTGAGATGTGTTGTGCGATTGCCATCTGGTGGCTAGAGTGGAGAATGTCTACAGTGTCTTAGGCTCCTGCCATTATTTTCCAGTGTTGGCCTTTAAATGTGAAGGCGTAGAGAGTTCTGCTTTAAGCAGGGGACTTGCAGAATTCTCGCAGATGTGCTTGTCTGCATAAAAAAAAAAAGACAAATATTTTTTATGCATGTCATTTTATTTAGGTGCCACATCTCAGTATTTTGCTTCCAAATTCAAAGTCAAACTCTATCTTTTGCTAGGTTTTGCCCACAGTCACTGTAGACTTCCATGGCCTGTTGGAAGGGGTCTTTTTCTGGGTTTTTTTGCTAAATGCTAAAGAGGCTCCCAAGTGGTCTAGGAAGAAGAGGTCATGGGTGTCAGTTTATATATATTATTTAGTGCCACCTGGTAAAATTTTATGTTATATCCCACACAACTTTCAAGGCATGCAATATCTGCAACTCCCACCCCTAGTTTAAGTGTCAGTATACAGGACTGTACAGGTCCAGAGTAAACTGTTTTCTGAAGCTGTTACTAATGCTACAAGTTGAGTACCTTGGTAGTTGTGTGGGATCCATCATAACAGCATTAGCATCTTCCTGCAGCAGTGTTTCCTCTCCGTCTTTCTTGTTACCAGCTGTTTCCTTGGGATAGTTATAATACACAATGCCACAGGTGGCCCTTAGCTAGCACTGCAGCATACATTTACAAAAAGCTCTGAGAAGGAGACATTATATAGTCCTCTCTGAAAAACACTTGTCATCTTGTTTTCCAGTGCCATTTTGGCACTCTGTATTGTATTACAGGTTTAGCTGGGAACTTTTTACTTCATTGGGAGAAGCCTTTGAAGTTAAAGTAGTATTTATTTTAGAAACCCATGCTTTTTGTGTAGTTTTAATATCCACAACACTGTTTACTTATGACAGACCCTTAATTAAGAAATGTTCTATTTTCGGAAATAAGCTTGTGGTAGTAATATGGTTACTTCTGGCCTTGTACGCAGCAAAAGTTCAGGTTACATAGTTAATGACAGAGATGGTCAGTTCCTGCACTTGTGGATGCCTGTTTTGCAGACCAGAACAGTCTGATTCATCCACCACTTCATGGATGACTGATATTATATAGCTCTCTTGGTGTACTTTGGTACTGAACACCAGTAAAACTGGAACTTTCTTTCCTTTTTTCCTCCTGTTGAAATCCTCATGGCAGCAAAACTCTGCTGCAAAAGAGTTTTCTGGTTGTTTAGCTTATGGTTCTAGGGAATATGGAGAGAGAAGGGTAGCTGCTTCTACCAGAAGCAGCAGGATCCAGCAGAAATACTGTTGTAGCCTGGGAACAACCGGCATCAACTAGCATAAGGATTTCACATGTATGGAAGCTAGTAACCTATAATCGATTTCTGAACTGTATGGTTTGCTGTTAAGTGCCTGCTTGGTCTCTTACATTAATACTTATGAATTTCTTGTTGTTTTATTAGAATTTGGCTAAATGGATGTGATTATTGTGGTAGCCTTCCCTACTATGATTAAAGATAAACCAGTCATGGATACCTACATCTGAAATAATGTGGTTTCTTTCAAGGTCTGGAATTAACATTCTTCTCTGGAGTTTACGGGACCTGTATAGGTGCTGTAAATAAATTTGGTAATGAAGAAAAAAGCCTCATTGGACTCTCTGGCATTTTTATTGGTGTTGGAGAAATACTAGGTAAGTCCAGACTAGATCTGAAATTGCAAATATATTTTTCCTACAGTTTTATTTTGTGCATACATCTGACGTAAGAAAACAAGGAAATGAGTTGGACTTGTCCAAAATGGTAAGGCATAACATAATATAATATACTAACATGGAAGGCATTGAATATAAATAGTCAGCAAATGCCTAGAATATTAATCCTTAAATAAAAGCAGGGACACAGTCCAGCAAATTTATGTTTAATGATACTAGAGTCTTAATAGCATGCAGTGGTTTGTGCTCATTATAGGGCATGCAAGCTGGGCAGCAGGAGGCATCTCACAGCCAAGACAAGCAGCTGTTCAGTACAGAAAGCAGATTGCCTTCTGGTTATTGGAGCCAGGGCAAATGGCCGTGTTTGTGGTTTATCTAGAACTCACTCTCACAAACAGCAGATGAGGTGGTGAACTTGTGTTTGGATTGCACCACTTTCAACTACAGGTGGAGGCTCACATGACTGAATGCCATTCTACAGAAACAAAACAGAATCTCTCGCTGTAAGCCAGCAAACAAAATGGATTTTAGAGAAGGATTCTAGCCTGCTCACTTGCCTAGTATGTTCAACACTGCCTTTTTATATTTAAAAATAACACTTAGTATGGTCAGAATGAGCATGTTATAGTAGTTCGAGTGCTGGACTAGGACTCGGTGATCTGATGGATTTCCAGTTCTCTAACGAAGTTCATAGGCTAATAAAACACCATTTCATTCTGAATGTCTGTGGTTCATCAATTCTTCTGATGTGCCTTTGAGTTTGGCAGTTTTTACTTATTGTTACTGTTTTTCTGATTAGTTAAAGAATGTATGTATTGCCTTTAGTCAAGAAAGATCACAGGGCAAGCAAGGTTAAATTTTTACTAAAAGTAAGAATTTTTAAAAAATAAATATAAAAATAGGGAGAATGAAATGCTAATTTTAAAGAAGCGTATAGAGGCTTAAAATCAATTAAGGGCATGGGAGATTAAGACTGATTTTGTCTGACATAGAATTGACCAGGTGCCAGTCAGAATCTGTCTGGAGAGGAACTGCTAGAAGCAGGTCACTACAGTCAAGAAAAATCTCCTTTGGTTTCTGGTTACCTTGAATTTAACTTAGAAATAAACAGATAGCCTGTGTCATTTCTTATGGTATTGGCAGTGTAGGGTCTCAGTGAACTGTTCTCACTCACAGTAATGATATATTCTCTGTCACAGGTGGAGGAATCTTTGGTCTCCTGAGCAAGAGCAACAGATTTGGTAGAAACCCAGTAGTGATGTTAGGCATTGTGGTCCACTTCATAGCCTTCTATCTGATTTTCTACAACATCCCAAATGATGCTCCCATTGCCTCTATGGATGGGACAGACAGTATAGCATTCATGGAACCAAGGTACAATTTTTTTTCCCCTGTTCCACTTGGTCAAGTAGTGTTTCTTTGGAGATGAACACGAGGAAATACTTTAGCAGTGAGCTGAACAGATGATTGATGAACTATTGTGTGATTGATGATTGATGAATTATTGTGTATTTTTATTCTCTGTCAAAATGGAAGGTGAACCCCTCTCTTTAATGTACATTTTTAGTGTAATAATTTTAAAAATTAGTCATAATTTTTATACTGGAGTAGTTTCTTCTACATGATGTTTGGAAATCCTCCTTATCTGTAGGTTCTGTTTTAGCGACAATGGGTGTTGGTACAATTAGATGAATATCAGTTTTATTTTTGAGATATAGTTTAGTCAATTATTTCAGGTTTTCCTGAAATAAATATTGACATTCACTTGATGGGTTCTCCTGTTATTTAATTGGTCATAAACACCTATTTTAACATGTCATGCCAGAAAGAGCAATCTGTTAAAATACTGGGAATAGATAACCTTGGTAGTGCTTGGTGGTATTTTTTTCTGTCTTGGAGCCTTGATCCTGAAATTTGTTCCTAGCATTTTGTTCCAAAATAAGCAAATAATCATGGCTTCAGTGAAAATAATGTTACTTTACTTTTAAACTGAAATTACTTTCTTTGAATTTCTAAGAACAGTTTTTCTCTGTATAGTGCATAACTTTTACTTGCTCCTTTAAAGATATTTCATTTTCATCTGTTTCTTTCACATTGGGAATGTCCCCTTTTTGAGTGAGTGAAGGTTAGCGAGAGATGACCCACAGATCTGATATTGCTAATCTGAAAACCTCAAAGCCATTATCTGTCTTTTCAATATGTATGAAGGGAATTTCTAAATAATGATATGTTGAAAACCGAGTGTATTAAGGGTTCATTTACTTGTCTGTTTAATCTTATAAAATGTATGTGAAAATGTATCAGTATATATGGATATACAAAATTTGGAGTGAGATGTTTGGGGTAGGGAAAGAGAGAGATTATGGCTCACTATTACTTTACTCAAAGGATGTTTAGAACAATAACCAACATGGTAAGTGCCTGACTTACTAAGTGAAATATAGAAATGCTCCAAACATACTAATTCTCAAAGTGAAGCAGCTGCTTAGCAACATCCTAGATTTTGCAACTTTTCACCATTACTTCTCAGATAGTCCTAACAAAAGTAATAGATTGTACTATATTCCAGTGCTAGGTATGTACATAACATTGGATTAATTTTGTTTTCAGCAAAGAAGTGGCTGTTTTTTGCAGCTTCCTACTGGGCCTAGGTGATAGCTGTTTCAACACTCAACTCCTCAGTATTTTGGGATTCCTGTACTCAGAAGACAGTGCACCCGCCTTTGCAATCTTTAAATTTATTCAGGTAATATTTCCTGCCAACTGGTGGAGCCAGACACATATTTGTGTGTGTTTCAGTAGTCTACAGAAATAATACAGTCCTTTGTTACTTGTACATACACACAGAAATTGGTGTAACATTAGAAGAAGAATTATAGCCATCTAGTTCTTGTTGGACACCAGGAGCTCATTCACACTACATTGTTATAATGCTGTTATTCCACTTTTACTACCTTGGTTCAATTCTGTGGAATCCTGGGATTTGTAGTCCGTTGAGCCATTAGAGCACTTTGACTGAGAATGTTAGATACTCCTCCTTAAACTGTAAATCCCAGAATTCCATAGGATAGAATCATGGCAGTTAGACTGAAGTAATAGTGCTATAATTGGATAATGTGAATGGGCCCAAGGTAAGGTAAGAAGGCAATAGTATTGAGGGCTTTTTGTTTATGCAGAGTGTCTGGGTAATTAAAATGCAGGTGCAGGTGCTTCATTTCATTGTATTTTACCAGGGGGTAAACCACAAGGAAGACAGTGGAAGCAACTTCTGAGTTAATGTACATACGCTTCTGCTGTTCTGATTTCTGTAATATAAAGCAGTTGCTAATATGACTATAATAAAAATTTGGTGGCTTGGTAGCAAAAAATGGGAATGCATACATTTGTAGGGGCATGATACAGAAAAGACTGGTTGGTGTATTACAGTATGTGCAATCCTGTACATGTCTACTGAGAGTAAAGGCCCACTGAATTCAGTGGGGCTTATTCTCAATTAAGGTATAGGACTGCAGCCTTTTATAAGTTTCATACTAATGGCAGAAATGGAAGTATTGCATTTGGTAACTACAGAATTTAAATAAACAGTAGCATGGTAGAAAAAATACATCTAAAATTGATTAGATGCAAAAATTACCAGGTTAGTGTTCAATCTGCAAATGAAAATTCTTGGTTGGGTTTCGTGCAGTGAAGACAAAGCAAGAAGACTGGGCATTGGGATCAATACCCTGAATCAAGTAAACTTGGTGGGAAGATTCAGAGGCGTAACCGTGTTAGTCTGGATCAGTACACAAAGGGATCTTGTAGCACCTTTGAGACTAATTCTCAATTTGCTGCTGAGGTGTTTGATATTAAATAAGAAATATTTTACAGTCTAACAAGATTAGTTACAGTTAACCTAAATGGGGCAAGGTATGTGCTAGAACTTAAGAGAAAACAGGAATGTGGTTGAAATTAAATGACACTGAAATAGAAAGGGACTATTAGTAACGTTACATTCACTGCTTCTCTGGTTTCTTTTCCAGTCTGTCTGTGCAGCCATTGCCTTCTTCTACAGTAACTATTTGTTTCTTCAGTGGCAGCTTCTGATTATGGCTGTAGTCGGGTTCTTTGGGACAATTTCATTCTTCACTGTGGAGTGGGAAGCCCCAGCATTTGTTGCCAAAAATTCAGATTACAGCAGCATTTGATGAAGGCATTTTAATTTATTCACGTACACACATACTCATGCACACACACATATTTGCTCAAAGGACTTGATAGTGTTTTTACTTATGGAACATGAAAAGACTACACACCAAAGTTTTGAAAGACTTTTCTTTTCCTCTTATCAACTTGTGGTGAATCACATACTACAGCTTCGAGGAAAATTCTGGCAGCTGGAACACAGTGCATTTTTCTCATCTTTTCCAGTTATTCAGTACCTGCATATTAGGCTATTTTCTCTAAGGATCCTTTGCTTTTCGTTTTTAACTTGTTTATTTCTGAAGCCTTGCAAACAGTAGTCTTCTCATTGTTTTCTTGTGCATCAAATCTTTTCTTGTTCCCCCATAAGAAGAAATACACTGTCACACAGACTGTATTTCAGGAAGAAAAGTTCACTTTATGGATTGAGAAAATCCAGAAAAAGATGCTAGTGCTTTTTAAGGTTTTCCAGTCCCATTTTCTCAGATAACTAAAATTGTGTATATTTCAATGTGAAAAAAAATCATTTAAAGAAAGAGTAGCACTCTGTTAATAACATAAGGGAATTAAATCTATTTGCACAAGCTGTTTTGCCAATTTAATGTGAAGTCTGCTCAGAGGCAAAAATGATTTAAGGTCCAGAGCCTCTCTGTTCCTCATATGCTTCCCTGTATGTTCAGGGAATAAGTAAATTATATTTTCTCAGGATCAAGTTTCTAATTATGTTTGCTGCTAGAAGATTTGTAGGGAGTATATTTCAGAAACCCCTAAACACTTTACAAAAATGGTCCCGCATATAATTTTTGGTGGCCTTGGTGAATACAGTGTGATATCACATGCATAAAATCTGTTTTGATGCATCTGATACAAGGTCACATAGGAATGAAAGATTAAGAAAAGCAGTGTGCTGAATTTTAACCTAATTTACTTCAGTTAATTTATTGGTATCAGCAGTTGAGGAAAAATGACTACTGTGATTTTCCTATATTTTTAGAAAACACATAGTTAGAATAAGACATTACAGATTTAAAATTGTAATGGAGGAACACCACTGAAAGCCAAGACAACAGAGCTTTACGCCATTTTAAATATTATGCATATTCCACAGTGCTTAATGTGTAAAAGTGCAATCCTGTACATTTCTACTCAGAGGTAAGTCACTGATTTCAGTGAGACTGGCTGTAAGGTCAATGAATAAAGGTTGCAGTCTAAGTGTAGGCACATATGTGAAAATCATGTGTGACAATTGCATTCTATATGATGTACATTGTTCAGTGTTCCTCAAGGGGTAACACAAAAACCAGTGACCATTGTCTGGTACCTTCTAGTTAACTGCTCCAGAATAATTGTGTCAATGTTGGTGAAATTATTATAGAATACATGATATTACAGAATAAATGGAACTGCCTATTCCAAAGGAGTAATTTTGCAAGAGCATTGTTGAAAGAGGGAAAAAGAGATCATTTCTTAGGCAGTATGTGAGAGAACTTTTAGGCACAGGGAGGCTGTTCCATGTAGAATTTCATATGCAAAAATCTCGTAGGAATTAATTATTATTTCAATGGGTTATAAAAATGAAATACATGCTGCAGAGTAACTCAGTTTGTATGAAAAATGTGCTTTGTGGCTTACATGGAGTGCCTTTTAAATTTATTTTTCAATTTTTTATTTTGTACCCGAATACTTTTGAGGTGATTATTTTTTTTAAATGGCCTTGTAGTATCAAGCCATGGATATATATTATACAAAACAAAGGTGGCTTACAAATTAGAATATTTTTTACAAGAATGTCTCTTTGTTGTGTGTAAGTATGCTTTTCTTTGTTAGCCGTGTAATCCAATACTCACTCCAATGTTAGCTAAAAGTAGCTGTAGCAAATGACATGACAGTAGCTACACTTCCCTAATACATTTACTTAAAAGTAAGTTGCATTGATGTTAGTGGAATCTACTTAGGGGTAGATATGGTTACTGTGACTAAAAGAGTGGAATCCTAAATATATGTACCAGGATAGTAGGTTTGTTCACCTCTGTGGTTATACTTCAAGATTGGACTACACATTTGTAATCTTAATCAAAATCAAAAGGTCTAAACAGAATTGAATGTATGAGAAGGTGTCGTCCACAAAGAACTTTGTATCAAGCTCCTAGCTTGAACTCCTTACACTCCTACCCTAACTTAATTTTGGAATCAAATTTAGAGAGGCTGTGATGTTAGATCTACCACAACTTTTTTGCCAAAGTCTGTAATGCAGAATAGATTAATCAAGTAGTTTACTCAGTTAAAATGCTTTTTAAAATTCCTTTGTTCGCATTTTATTTATATGCAAACTTAGACTTAGGCAACAATGCTATCCTTAGCTGGGAGCAAGCTACAGTGGAACAGAGGGATTTACTTTTGCATAGACAAATGTAGGACTGCACTGATAATCAGTTAAAAGTCATATTGATTGCTTAAATCAAGGACCAGCTGCACTTCCTCTTTACCACATAAGTGATAGCATGTATCATAACCGAATGACCAGTCCCCATTTGACCTATTTTCACTCCTGTGGTCTACAGAAGAGATGGAAATACGACCCAGTTTGGGGTCCCAAATTGCCTTAATTAAGGAACCCTTGGCTTCATCTGGCATATCCAGAGAACTCAGAAGTTGAGAGGCTGATGCCTGGGCTTGTCAGTGCAGCAAATAACAAGTTAGCTAAAAGGAGTGTAACATTTTCTTCTCCTGTGCTGCTTGCTAACATTTGTCTGCACCTAATGTGATTAGTCCTAGCATATTGTGAAAGGGACATCTCAAGCATCACTTTTTTGATGACATTTAACACAGAGAATTTTACAGAAGGGAATTCTGCTGAAAATGCTGGTTTAAAGCTCAATACAGGGACAAAATTACTTGGAAAAATAAAATATGGCTCTTTCAATATTCAGAATATATTTACTGTGTGTCTTCTTTTCTTTGCAAATGATACTTTTTTAATTACAATTGGGAGAACACTGAGAATAGTGTTGCTTCATTACTTATTTGTGATGATAGTCATCTAAGTGTGAATTGTAGTCAATAAATATACTTTGCAAATGTGCTTAGGAGTTTGGGGGTTAAATGTGTGATGTCAGGGCCCTGGATCTCCAGGACACAAGCTCTGAGTCTGAGCCAGAGGCCCTGGAACCTGCTGCACCCTCACAGCCCATCCCAGAGGCTGCCCCAGACACAGAGCCCTTGGCCCCAGTAGCCCCAGCAACAGAGCCAGGGGTTGCCTCAGACCCAGCCAAGCCAGAAGAGTCAGATAGTGAGGTGCAAGAGCAGGTACCTACTTACCAGCAGCATCGGGAGCAAAAGAGTGCTCTCAGGAGGTCAGAGCGTTTAAATAGGAAACGCCAGGCAATCAGGGTCCAGCTGAGAAAACACCTGGGGGAGTGATCTGGCTATAAAAGCATGCACTCAGCCTTGGGTCTTTGTTGGCTCACAACCGTCCCGTTTGGGGGGAGTTACGTGTTGGATATCTCGAATCCCTGTCTTGCCTCCTGGAATGCTGCCCGACCTGCTGGAACATCGCCTCCTTTGGATCTCGGACCGGCCCTGGTAACTTCTCTTGCTTGAGCTAACTCAGACTGTTCACTGAAACCCTGGCTGTGACGTAACAACCAGGAAGTCTCCTTGCTGCTAGAAGCTCTTTATTTTACGGCTGCCTTATCTTTTCATTTGCTGTTCACCGGGAAGGCTCTTTGATTTATTGCCTCATTAGCAAGAGACTTGTTAACTGGCTCTTGGGCTGCCTGCCAAGCCTAGGAGCAGACATGTGAGATAATATGCAAAATTATTTCCATTATCTAGGATCAGCCTATATATCAGTCCCATCTTGCAATATGTTACACTATTGGAAAAATGCATTACAAGCACATACTCCTCTAACCCAACCTTCTTCAATCTTGTATCGTCCAAATGTAATGGAGTGTAACTTCAACAGCCATGTGAACTAGGATGATGAAGTCCAACATATCTAGAGGGTGACAGGTTAGAAAAGGATGCCCTAACTTGTTACAGCCATTTTATAAAAAGAGGGGAGGTTTTCCAGAGGAGAAGCTGTGGTGACACTTACAGACTATATATCTATATTAAAACTATATTCTTTTCTTGCTAAAATATTCTCACAATGCCTTATGCAGAAATTTGTCAAACACAGTAAACACTGCTCAAATTAAAGTCAATTTCATATGGTAGAGCCAAGAACGAGAAAAAAGCAATTTAATATAAAAACAAGGAGACAAAACTTTAACCAGTGCTTAAAAGCCTGGTAAGATGATAAAGATGTTAGCAGATTCTCTGAAGTTAAGGACGGCACACCAGAAATGAAACCCCTCTATCAGACGGAATTCCACAGCTTGAGTTGTATAAATAGAAAAAGCCTCATCTGAAGTCACAACCAGGTCCTCTTTTGTTGAATACACCAGGCCCTTTCACACTATACAGTTATAGTGTTATGATTCCACTTTGACTGCCTTAGCAACAGTCTACTGGAATCCTGGATTTTATACTCTGTTGATCTCTGGCTGAGAATTCTAATCTGCCCCAACTACAAATCCCACAATTTCATTCAATGGAGCCATGATGGTTAAAGTAGAATGGTACCACTCATAGTGTGGAAGAGCCCAATGGTCAGGTAGGCTCATTGTCCATCATTGCAGTTCACTTCTTTCATTTTAGGGTTACCTAGTCCGCAGTATACCTCTTACTGAAGTTTTGGGGCCAGTGAGTCCTTTTGATATCATGGGTAGTTCCTTGGGATGTCACAGAACTGGGGAAGGCTTCTGGATCAGCTGAATGGGGAAAGAAACATGAGGTCAATCCAGGTAAATGGGTCTGGAATTTGTGTAAAAATCAGCTAACTGGATAATATAGTGAATCGCTGTATTCTAGGGCAAAGCGTTTTGCCCAAGTAGTTGCAGTAGTTATCATTCTGGCTACAGCTTGTTGTATGCCTTCAAGTCACTTCTGATTTATGGCAACTCTAAGGCAAGGGTTTTCTTGGCAAGATTTGCCAGCGGGCTTTGCCTTTGCCTCTCTCTGAGTCTGAGAGTGTGTGATTTGCCCAAGGTCACTCGGTGGGGTTCCATGGCCAAGCAGGGATTTGAGCCCTGTTCTCCAGAATTATAGTCCAACACTCAAACCACTATACCACACCGGCTTTCTGATTAGAGCTTTCATCCTGTGTAGTCACACATGCAGCACAAATGACACGGTGAGTTCTTTTTCTCCCAGGCCCTGCACTGCTGGTGGCACTTGCAGAAAGCTCCCTGTTGGCCCTTGGGCGGTTGTCCTCCCCACAAGCAACACTGCTTCTGCCAGGGCTTATGGAACAAAGTTCACAGGTTGAATTGTGAGCAGTCCACTAGCTGGTTTCTTCCAAACTGGCATGATAGGCCTAAGTGCCAGATATTCACCATCCCTTTCTTCAGTCTCTTCCCATTGCTCCTCCCTGTTTGGTGCCCCAATATTGTATAAGTTTGACACAAAGCAAACAAACAAACACCTTTCTCCCATCTGAGAGTTTCCCTTGCTTCCCACAGGACTGCTCCCCCCCCCCCCGAGACTCTTTCTCTTTAACAGCTGTACCATGGCAGAAAACCAACAGCTGCAAACATGCCAGCATGGAGGCATGAAGAGAGACAGCCTCTGTCAAGAATAAAGGTGGCAATCTGCCATGTTCTTGTACCTTTTCACTCAAGGTATGTTTGCACTGAGACTGGGAAAAAGTAGTTTATTCCAGCCAAACCCTCATGCAATAGAAGATGAGTTCTGTAATATAACGGAACTCCTGCAATGGAAGCTTCATTTATATTCAAACCAGGTGACAGATTTAATGAGGAGTAAACTGTGCAAAAACTAGATAAGTGAGGTCCTGTTGGAGTATTAATTTTCTGAGAACACAAGCATGTTAGTGACCGCTCTCAGTAATTTGGCCTTCTCTCCAGCTCTGTACAAGTCCAAATGATAACGCCTGTGTGCTATGCTTAAAAAGACTTTCCTGCCAAATAGCCTAACTGGTCAGTCCAAAGTCCTTCTGCACATTTGAATATATGTCTGTTCCTACACTGCTATGGTGCAGCCCTGAAGAGAATCTAATAGAGTGTAATATATAGTGGGAGATGTGACTTCCTCCATTCAGTTCCACAATCTGTAGAAAATGAACAACCTGAAGCATCCAGATAAGCCACAACCAAAATAACAAAAACAAAAACAGCTAATTGCTGGTCTTACCAATGGAGTGTTTGTTAAGACTGGGTAAACTTAATCCAAAAAATGCAATAGCTTTAGCAGTAGGAGCAGTAACTTGGCTAAAGATAGCAAGGCTGGTCTGGGAGGATTTTCCCCCTAGTTAAGAGCAGTGCAAATATGCTAGAATTTAAACAGCAAGCAGTTGAGAAATTTAATTGAGTATCCTTTGTAAAATAAACAATTGTGCATTTTACCAAAGAGAGAGAGAAGCACATGTAGTCATAAAAAATCTTATGATGAAAAAAAATGTTGACAGCAGAGGAGAACTCACTGAACTGAGCAGCCAGCTATTTACAATGTTCAGCTATTATCGCAGTATGACAGAGAATTATACAAATGAGAAATTGGTAGAAAACAAGAAGCACTTAAAACTTAAACACTGGCCTCCGGTTGTACTCTGTTATGTTCTTTTGAGCTGTTCTCATATTCTGTGTGTGAGAAGGTACTGTGTACTGTGTTTTAGCATGATTAGTTTTCTTCACACTTTGTATACTGCCAATATCTTTGGGTTTAGGGGCTAAAACTGTTTTAAATGAATGAAAGTTATTCCTGTGTCTTTACCACCTTCTGCTCATCCACCAAAAAAGGTGGGGATGTACAAGAAAAAAAGAATGGCAATTGGTATTTTTAGAATACATTTAAGTCAGGCTAACAGGTTCTGGGCAGAGAGAGGTACAGAAATGTGTGAAATAGAAATCAGCGAGGAAACACAAATTCTAAGACCACTTTAATGATATTTATAGAACAGAAGTGGGGCTTTCCCGATGTTATTGACTGCATATGCCGTGTTGTTGTTGTTTTGTTGTTGTTGTGTGCTTTCAAGTCGTTTCTGACTTATGGTGACCCTAAGGTGAACTTATCACAGGGTTTTCTGGGGCTGAGAGTGTGTGACACATCCGAGGTCACACATTGATTTCTATGGTTGAGTGGGAACTTGAACCCTGGCCTCCAGCGTTGTCGTCCAGTGCTCAGATCACTACACTGCACTGGCTCTCAGTTATGCCATACCCTCCAACATTTAACAAATGTGGCCGAGCCACCTCAGAATGTGGCCAAAAGAATGTTATCTCCTCGAGCCAGCTCGTCAAGGCAGGAGACCAACATTCCAAATTCGTTAAATATATTGTCCCTCTCACTCTTCCTCAGTCAAAGCCTTGACTACTAGAAATTTACCTAAGTCTAACTAACCATAAACTAATCAACCCAACAACATGTTTTAATTTTTTTTTCTCCCGAATGGGAGTGGATTGCTCCTTTAGCCTTCCTGGAGTGACTCTTTGTGGTAAGTACCAATCTCTCATTCTGAGGACGGCTAAGGAGCAATCCACTAGCACTGGGATATACCCAAGCTGTCTTCACTATGGGTGGGAACAACTGCCACCTCTCTGAGCTACAGCTTGTAGCACTGATCTTCCAAAAGCAGCCTGGCTAGAAGCAAACTTATCCAGCTTATAATGCCTGATAAAGGTTGTGGGTTCCTTCCACCCAGCCGCCTTAGAAACATCTTTTAGTGATGCCATCATCCTAAAGGCAACTGTCGAAGCCATAGACCTTGTGGAGTGAGCCCATACATGCTGCGGTCTCTGCACAATTGCATAATCATGATACATAAAAATGCAATTCTTTCTCCATCTTGAGATCGTTGAAGTAGAAACTTTGTAACCTAATCTCATTTGACTAAAAGAGACAAATAATGCTTCAGTTTTCCTTATTCTCTTGGTTCTGTTCATATAAACTTTGATGGCCCTTCGTACATCCAAAGAATGCCATTTCTTCTCTGTCGGATGAACTGGATTTGAACAAAAAGCTGGCAATGTTAGAGAAGGCAAAACTGGCGTTGAAGCCATGCATTTTGGTCTGAAGGTAGGATCAACTATTGAATTCTCCTCAACTCTACACAAATTGGGATTTATTGATGATGCTCCAGTTTCAGAAACTCTTCTTGCCGTGGTTATTACCACCAAAAACATGACCTTGAATGTTAATAACTTCAAGGATGCTTCCTTCAAAGGTTCAAACGGTGGCATCATCAATCTGCCTCTCAATTATGCCATACCCTCCAACATTTAACAAATGTGGCTAAGCCACATCAGAATGTGGCCAAAAGAATGTGACCATGCAACAGTAAAATATATTTTATTTTATTTATTAAATATTTATATCCTACCCTGTATCAGAAAATCTCAAGGTAGCTTACAATAAAATTGATTTAAAACAAGATGAAAAAACGTATTAAATAGTTTATCAATTAAAAAAAGACAATTTAAAACTGGGTAAAACAATTTAAAATAGTGCAGCCAGAGCACATGTGCAGCCTGGGTGAAATTGATTAGGCTCAAAGGCTTTTATAAAAATTTTGGACTTGGAGCTGAAATGATACCAATATTGGGGCCTATTGGTCCTCTAAGGGGAGGACATTCCATTACTGAGGTGCCACCACGGAGAAGGCCCTCTTCTATGTTTTCCCACAAATTATCTCTTCTACCAGTGGGACACAGAGCTGAGCCCCTGAAATAGATCTCAGTTCTCAGGCGGACATACATAGAGACAGAGTTGCTCCCTCAAGTGTTCAGGTTCCAAGCCATTTAGAGTTTTAAATTTTATTACTAACACCTTAAATTCAGACTGGAAGCATACTGGCAGTCAGTGCAATTCCTTTCAGAACTGGTGTTATATAGCATCTGAATGAAATTCCAGTGAGCAATACAACTGCTGCATTTTCTACTAGTTTCAGTTTCTAAGTCATCTTCAAGGACAGTCCCATGGAGAGTGCATTGCACTAATCTAATTGGGAAGTTATCAATGTATGGACTACCGTGGTTAAGTTATTCCTATCTAGAAAAGACTGTAGCTGGTATACCAATTGAAATTGGCTCTAAGAACTCTGAGCCACATAGTCTATCTGGGCCTCTAGTGACAAGAGTACTCCCAGACTATGCACCTGCTCCTCTGAGGGCATGCAACCCCATGCAGAGAAGGCAACCTACCCAGTTTCTGGACCCAAAAACCACCAATCCATAGAACTTTCATCTTATTGGGATTCAGCTTAAGTTTATTGGCCCTCATCCAGTCTATTACAGCATCCAGGTACTGGTCCAACACCTGCATAGCCCCAGCTAACTCTAGTGACACGGACAAATAGAGCTGAGTGTCACCAGCATAGTGATGGCACCTAATCCCCAAACTTCCTTCTAATGACCTCCCCGAGAAGCTTTGTATATAGACTGATAGATACTATGACAGACAGAACCATGTTGCACTCAATACTACAATGGCCATGGAACTGAGGAGAGTCCCCCAACACCACAGTCTGGAGCTGACCTTGCAGATAGGAGTGGAACCACTGCAACACCATACCTCCTTTCCTATCTGCCAAAGCTAGTTCAGTAGGATGCTATGAGCTGTGGTATTTCCCACGTGGGAAAATTGAACAGCAACTGAAGTAGACCCAAATCATCATTTAGCACTGGAAACTCTATAAGCTCTCTCAATTTCTAGCTGAAAATCAGGTGGCAAAGTCAACAATTCACATAGTAATTTATTCAAAAATTAAGTTAGATGAGCACCAACTTCCAAGTATCTCAGGCCAATGATCTGTAGGTTAGCACATCAGGTGAAAGAGTCTAGTTGAAAAATCTAGGCAGACAGAAGACTATAGCCAGTTCATGAGCTGTAACCCTGTCTCCTATGGTTTGTCTTCTATGGCCTCAATCTTGAGTTCAATTCTCTGTATGCACCTACTGAATCATGAATTTCCTTCACAGAAGCCACCAAAAAGTCTGCATAGGTAGCATGAGTGGTTTCAGCTCATTTTGCATAGTAAACTAAACAACTGATCCATGTCGGCTACATGCTTCAGAGTCTTCACAGGGGAAGGTGTGGGAGGAGTTGGTGCAGTGAAGACATTTTTTATTCCACTTTTCCCAGTATGTCCAAGCATTGCACAAAGCACCTCTGAAATCAGGCTGAGCAAAAACTCCAGAACTGAAACCAAGTTTCTAGATAAAATAAAAAAAGGTAAAAATATCTAATTATGGTGACAATCTCAAAGGAGTTTGATTGTTTAAAAGACTTCTCCTAGTGAGTTTACTCAAAACAGCTGCATACTCCAAGAAGACAGAGACTTTAAAACTGAAACCAAGCTGAAAACAGCTAAAAGTCAAAACAGTTCATTACAGATAGTAAATGTCTAATTAGGGTCTAATTGAAGCGATAATCTCTGAGAAGTTTCTTATTTAAAAATTTCTCCAGTTATGCCTAAAGTTGATACAAAATGGCTCCTGAGTCTGAACAGAGATTGAATGGAAACTGAAAGTTGTCTCTTGAATGATGAAGGAAGAAAATAATAAAAAAGCAAGGCAGAGAGAAACACTGAAGGAGGTATGACAAAACTGAATGAAAGTCATTCCAACTATCAAAACCTAATTAGGATAGTAATTTCTGAAGAGTTTGTTGTTTAAAAGCTGAAAATAGAGAACAGATGAAACAGTGCGACTAATCATGCCATCATCCCAAGTGGGGGTCCCTGAAATGGATCTAGACAGTGTTTCTTCCAAGACGGCTGAAGCTGCCCAGCTTCTACTCATACAAGCATTTTGCCTAAATATGGGATATTAGAGATAGTGCAGTAGTTTTCACATATGTGTGAGTTCAGAGAGGTCTTCTTCAGGAGCGGTGCACTATAGCTTCCTTCAAACCATCAGGCCCCTTCCCCTGACTCAGTGGTCCATTTACCACCCCTCAGGCATACCCCATCAATCTACATCTACTAGATCATAACAGCCAAGATGGGTCAAGGGTCAAGACTACGGCCCTTTCTGCACCTTACTGTCTTCCGGCGCTGGGGTGCGGGGATCGCGCAAGCAGCCTCTGGCGAGAGGCTCTCATGTCCGGGGTCCTTCGGTTCCGCATGAGCACAAGAGCCCTGCCTCTTCCTTCCGCAGCGCAGCCTAGGACTTTCCCAGGTTGCGTTGGGGCAGGAAGCGCGACCGGCGCAGCTCCAGAGACTCCGCACGCCAGGTAAGTGCGCACGGAGCCCAGGAACAATGTGCAATTGCGCACCATTTTCGGCTTCTAGCTGAAAATGAAAAGGTGCATGATGGGCTCCTGCCAGCCCCTGGAGTGTCGCACCATTGTGAGTGCGTCGTGCGGATCACTCCTCACAATCGCACGATGCTCCAGGCCCTTTTTTGCATGGAAGATGCCATGCGAAAAGGGCCTACATTTGGTGGCACTGACCAATTCAAGAATCTTGTCTGTATTTACAGGCTAGACTAACTGACTTGATGTATTTGCCAAGAAAATCTAACAGATGGTACACTGAACACTTCCCTAGACTCTGCAATAACTATGATGTCACGTTCCAACTGAATACAAGTGACTTTCTCCCAAAGTGCCAGCACATTTATTACAGCAGGTGCTGGAAGGCTTTAATCCTGGGCTCCCTGAGCCTGGTCCCAATAGGCTCCTCACCATTTGAGAGGGTTCTGTTGGACGGTTTACTGAAGACAGAATAGAGGAAGCATGATAAGTTCTTTCTTCCAATTTCACTGCCATATAATAGGCACAATTAAGGATCTTTGCCAATTTTCAGTTTTATTCACTATGGGCTTTTCCACACTGCACTGTCATAGAGCTATTATTCTCCTTTCAACATCCCATGGAATCCTGGGGTTTGCAGTTAGGAGGGGGGGGGCATTTAGAATTCTCAGCCAGAGAGCTCTTTGGCCTCAGGAAACTACAAGCCCCAGAATTCCACAAGATGTTGAAAGTGGAATAATAGCACTATAACTGTGTAGTATAGAAAGGCCCTATGTGATCTATGCTGCCTGCACTCTAGCTTTCATCTAGCCTTGATCCAGCCTCCTAGTTATTAATTAGGAAGAATATACAAAACTACTACTTTTAAAAATTCTAGTATTTAGCTACTGAGTTTAGGAAGAGCAAAACTCTGCCTCTTCCTCTCCTATTACTCTCCCTTTGCTTTGTTAACTGAGCGCAAACTACTTTTGCTTTTTGACCTCAGTAACAGCAGTTGAAGTAAACCAAGGATGAAGGAGAAAGGGGGAGGACAAGAAAGAAACTGGGATATTTTAAAAGCAGCTAAGAAAGTGGGACATGAAAGCTAGAGGGTATTCTATGCTGACTAGGGTTGCTGGGAGTTATCATCCAATGACATATACAAGGCCTCCTGATTCCCACCACTGACATAGAATATTCCATTTAGATGTTGAGATAATGTGTGGCCTAAATAACCTGTAGGTAGCAGATCCCATCTGACCATAGAAGCTAAGCAGAGTCAGCTCTGGTTAGTACTTAGATGGGAGACCATCAGTGAATACCAGGTGCTGAGGGTGATATCTCAGAGTAAGGAACTGACAAATTCACCTCTGAGTATTCCTTGCATAAGGAAACTATGAAACTCTATGACATTTATAGGCTGCCATAAGTCAACAGGTGACTTGAAGGAGTGTGCATATACTCACTCACTCACTCACAAAATATACACATAGGACAACAATTAAAAAAGGAAGGATGGAAAATATCCAAAATAAAAAAAGGTTAGACACCCAAGAATGTCTAACAAGCAAACCAAAGCAAAATACGCAAACTGTGGATTTTTCATGGGTCTTCAGTTGTGATACTGGAATGTTTGTTGTAAATGGCCATATACATAATGGTCGCTCTCAGGATATGAGCTGAGCTGCAGAGAGAGTATACTGGGTCCACAGTCTCCTAACATATTTTACAGTGATGTCTCTCACTTTTAACCCCTCTCCCAGTTCTTTCAAGGTTTCCAGTTCCTCTATTTTTATCTGTAACAAGCACTCCAGTTCTTGATGGAAACCAGCAAGGCAGTGACTGAGGCATGATGACAAGCAAAGATGTTTACATAATTTTGTTCATGGCCTGGCTTGAATTCACAGCTCTGAGCTGGAATCTACCACTTTCCCCAAAAAGATGGACAGCTCAGGACTTTCATTTGCTGAGGCAAAAATGTACCATTTGCCAACAAAGTACTAGCTCGCTAAGCTATCTCCCACAACTCCCATGGAGCAATTTAATTGGAAACTTTAAAAGGGGTAGATTTGTTCTTTAATGTGCAGCACAGAAAGACATGAGTGACATTGCCCTACTTCTGATAGAGTACAATATGCAGCTAATGGAGCTCCTTTTGCCATTCTCTGATGGAGCTGTGGGCAAAAGAAACAGGTTCCTGCTTCCTACAGCAGGAGAGCCAGAGGGGAAAGACAAAAGAAATATGACTAGAGAAATACAAGTTTGGACTCTTTCAGAAATACCACCTGTGTTTCTGCAGTAGCGGCTTTGTGAGTGGGAGTTGCTGCCTGTTTTTTTGTTACCCAAACAATGTTATGTTTTAGGCTAATTTTCCTTATTTTCCCAACTGTTCTCATTCCTTTTGGAAACTAACTTTTTAAAAAATCCAGTTATCTTGCACATGCAGTTCAACTAATGTGATTCATAAAGGCAACATATTTGAGTTGTTTTGTGGGTGTCTGCTACATGGATTCTGATGGGCTGTGGGTGTTTCCAGTTCTCTCACCTTCCTCTTAATTTTGCTTTTCTTTCCTGTTATGCTTCTGGATTGTTACCTCATTCCTCTTCCCAAAGCACTTTTATATTGTGTGTGTGTGTGTGTGTGTGTGTGTATTTAAATTTCTACATAAAAGCAATCCTTTTTCCTTATGTGCAGAAGTCTGGCACCATAGTTATGCTCATTGACTACAACTGTTTTTTTCTTCCCTGGAAAGTTGCTGTGGACTAGCAGCCAATAAGCTTGCAGATCAGCACTGGTCCATGGACCATCGTTTTATGTAGTTCTGCTGTGGGCTACATTCAGAGGAAGGCAACAGCAATCCTCTTCTGAATAAACCTTTTCAAGTAAATCTTACGATAGGGTGACAATAAATTGGAGTCGATTGGGAAGACACATAGCAACAAAAAGCTGCCACTTAATCCACCTCCCACCAAGTTTCATAAAACTGCTTTGGAGATCACACCTCATCAAGGCTCAGCAAAGGGAGCCTCACACATTTTTTAAAAAAAGCTATTAAAAAGGGGGACAACACATGTACATTAGTCATTAGAGACAAGGCATAAATAAAATGGATATGGAAATTACAAGAAAACATAGGTGATCTTACCCATGAAATTAAAATCTTTAGCAAATAATACAGCAAGCCATATAAAATGATTGCACAAAGACATAACTCTTTACATTCAGAACAGTCCGAGAATTTATCTGCAGAGATTTCAAACAGTGTGTCTCTAGACCTGATAAATGGCAGCAGCAGTTTTCAGAGGAGGAGGTAAAGAGTTATGCTCCTAAAAGATTTCTTCTGTATGTGTCTATAAACTCATTCCTGCTTTCAGATGTTCACCATGATCTATATTTTCTTTCTGCTGACAAGCCACATTAATTATGGTGCCCTTCACGTGCACAGGGAAAAAACCCAATCAGATTCATAAGTAATTCAAAAATCATAAGTAAGGAGAAAGTGGTAGTGGAGTTATTTTTCATGGAACTGAAAACCAAGCTTTCCTGTCTTATTTCTGGTGCATCTCTTACAATGCTGGGGAAAAGCTGACCCTGGAGGATACTATACCATAAGGCATAGCAATCTGCAGGAATCTCAAAGCCAAGAACATCTCAATTAACTATGATGGGTAGGATGGAGCAGGGGAAATTGCACAAGAAGAACAGAACATGAGTTTGAATGGCCAAGAAAGTATGCCCTTTCCAGCAATGGACAATTTGCAAAGGATTGCAGTATAACCACTGAAGCATTGATCACACCAGGGAAACTGTAATTGTTTGCAGACATTAGCGTGTCACATAAAACAGTTGGGAATTGCATCAAAGACATGGCAGAGGAGATATTCAACTTCCTGTCAGAATGTGCAGTCAGGTTTGTGTTTTACACTCTTGCCATAAGAGAGCCAGTGTGGTGTAGTGGTTTGCGCATTGTACTATGACCCTGGAGACCAGGGTTTGAATCCCCGCTCAGCCATGGAAACCCACTGGGTGACCTTGGGCGCATCACACACTCTCAGCCCCAGAAAACCCCATGTTAGGATTGCCATAAGTCTGAAACAACTTCAACAGCAGCAGTAGCAGTGTCATAATAAATGTAGCTACAGATATACCAAGTACAGCTTGTTGTCTTTGTGGGGAGAATAAATCTTGACTTCAAGATGAGAGAAGATATGCCCCTTTGGAAGGGGTACATGACTCCACAGGAGAAGAATACATTTTCAAGCAGAACTGCGTTTGCAAAGGAAGGACTACCCTTTGCGAAGGAACATCATGACGTGTCTGCTGGAGGCTCTGTCAGAAAGAGCAAGCAGAGGGATACTGGAATGCCTTCTGGAGATTCTCGTAAACATGTACACAGTGTAACTCAAGAATAAATTGCCTCCTTGATGGAAGAGAATAATTGGCGTGGGTGAGTTTTTCCCTGGCTACAGTGCATTGCTGCTAAGGTATTCTCTGCTGCTGGGCACGCTTCCAAAGCTGTGGGAGCAATCTCTGCTATATTTTGGGCGTGACACATCGTTGTTAAAGAATCTGATGCCTTCCGATGGCCCTTAAGGATGTTATGCAGATTAAAGTCTTGTAAGTATTTACTTGGGACTTCTGAATAGATATACGTATGATTACATTGTTAATGTAAATGAACCCCCATTTTCTGAAGACTCAAACAGGCTGGAAGAAAAACTTTGAAGTGTAGGCAATTTATTTTTATCGGCAAGCTGAGGAACTATTGGCTAGACGGTCATACAGTCAGGTTGATCTGTAACAGACTGAACTCAGAGGGTGCTCAACAATGATTGCTCTTCATCCTGGAGAGAAGTGACTAGTGGAATGCCTTCTGTCCTGGAACTGGTGTTGTCCAACATGTCCAACATGATGGAATAGAAGGCATACTTACCAAATTTGCAGATTACACCAATGGGTGTGGAGTGTGGGAAATGCCCAAAGAACAGGATCAGAATTCAAAATGACCTGGATAAATTGGAGAGCTGGGCCAAAACTAAGAAAATGAATTTCAGCAAGGATAAACATCTAGGCAAGAAAAATGACATGTGCAAATATACAGCGGGTAAAAAGAATACATGTGGAAAAAAAAATCTAGGGGTCTTAGGAGACCACAAGTTAAGCGTCAGTCAGCAGTGGCCAAAAACAAGCCAAAGCAATTTGAGATGTGTCAACAGGGTTATAGTGTTCAGATCAAAAGAAGTTGTAATGGTTGTAATGGTACTCTATTCTGCTTTGGTCAGACTTCTGCTGGAACACACTGTCCAGTTTTATGTACCACAGTTCAAGAAGGATATTGACAATCTGGAACATTTCCAAGGCAGAGAGACCAAAATGGTTAAAGATCTCTGGAAACTGAGCCCTCTGAGGAATGTTAGGGAACTGGGTATGATTTATAAACGGAAGAGAAGGTTGAAAGGCAATATGATAACTATCTTTAAATATCTGAAGGTATGTTACATAGAAGATGGAACAAGCTTATTTTCTGCTGCCCCTAGACACTAGAGCACAAACCCATGGATTCAAAGTGTATTGGAAGAGATTCTACCTAAACATTATTTTTACTGTAAGAGCAGTTCAACAGTGGCTGTCTTGGATGCTTGTGCACTCTCCTTGTTTTGGAGGTCTTTAAACAGAGGTTAGATGGACATCTTTCAGGAATGCTTTAGTTACATATTCCTGCATGGCAGGAATTTGTACTAGATGGCTCTTGTGGCCTTCCAGCTCTAAGCTCCTATGATTTTGTGCCTTTTGCCCACTGCTCTGCCTCTCATTCCCTTGTTGTATAGTTAGCTTCTGCCAATAAGTCAATGGGAAATAGACTTCCTGTCCCCACCAACTTCTGATTGGTTGTTAGAGCACCCACTGGGACTGCCTCCTGCCCACTTTTTAATTGATTGATGAGTGGCCCTGGAGTAATTTTAATGCTGGTGGTAGGAGACTCATACTGGAGTTTGGAATCCATGATTCTGCAGGGCAGGCAATAATACTGGGAACCTTCTAGGTTCCCTGGGACAGTCCAATGATTTTTGGGACACTTGAGGGGTATGCAGTTGCCCACCATGAAAAATGGCCCTTGACCTCAGGGAAGTTGCTCTCCTATACCCGGGAGGAATGCTGTGATTCACGGTTAATGGCAAGGGAGGCACCCCCTCTTTTAGAGGAGTTTTGAGAAATTCTTCCAGAGGTTCAGTTCTCTAACTTTCCAGGGAGATTAAAATCTGTTTATGGGGGAGGATGGGTACAAAAATGCTCCAAGCTTCATGATTCCTACTTCTGATGTAAAGGGTCAAGCAGGATATCTGAGTTGTGAACTAAACACTTCGCTGGGAGAATTTGCCTGTGTCCTGCTCTGCATTTGTGAAACTTGTGATCTGAGTGTTTGTGATCTAAGAACTTCAGTTTGAGGTTTTCCCTTTGTTTTCGCTTCCACCACGCAGTTCAAAGGCTTTGGGTGTAAAGTGGTACCCTCTGGAAAAATCTGGACATAGGCCTATTATCTTGTCCCTTTTCTCCTACTAAATTGTCATGTACAATCTTTTTAATCTTCATATTTCTCTGGATATTGAATCTCATTATTCAAAATAAATGGCTTTCTACATTTTTTTTAAAAAAAGATAAATGGGAAGCCAGACTGGTTTGTTCTTTGTCCTTCAAAGAGCGTTTGGTCTTCAGTGTTATCTCTTGGAACGGAGAAAAACAGATAGAAGTTTAGTGCTTTAAATAACAAATCACTCATGCTGTCATGTTAACATTAAATTGCCATTTATGAAGGTCATTTGTTGAAATTAACTTCAATTAGGCCACCACAATCTTTAGAAAGGTTTCAGCCTTCTTTTGAAGAATTTGAGTGTTTCTGAAGTGGGCCAGTATGACACCATCAGATCTATCTCACCCTTCACAAAGGATTGAGGCAACTACTCCTCAGACAGTGTGCTGTGCAAACATGGAAGAAGAATCACTTCCTCTTCACCTAATAAAAACCCACAAACAAAGATCAGGATTGGGCTAAGGGCCAGAACTACATTCTTCAGCAAAGAATGATACTGAACACAATAAAACTTGTCCAGAACTGACCCTACCATTAGGTAGAGTGACGCAGCTTCTTCACTTAGCAACTCCTGGATGCTGTAGAAGAGACAATGGCACCATGCCATTCCTCTCTGTTGGAAATATCAAACTGCAGGTTCCACCAGGCAGCCTGTCCTTGGTTTCTAAGCTGCTGCCCTCAGAAGACTGGGGTAGATATTCCATCATCAATTTGAAGTTAGTTTTCTCTACCATTCTGTAAGTAGAATTGGTGGGCACAATCTTGATCTTTGGCAACAAAATGTCTTGGGGTGGCCCCATTCTTGTCACACTCTGTAGAGAAAGTTAGAAGAACTTGAGTGTTGTCATTAAAAAACAATTCACCTCCTATGCAAGGCAGACTTGACTTTCTTTTCTCCTTCATTAGACTGGAACTTAAGCATTTGAAATATTCGGAATGGGTGGGGGAGAGGAAACCATGGTCATTGAGATGTTGTTGAACTACAGGCCCTGTTACTGTTCATTATTAGCCACGCTGGCTGCTGCTTATGGGTATTGAAGTGCAACAATATCTGCATTCCTAATATAAAAAAAGATATCTAGCTGAAATCCTAGATGGGTTTTTAAGCAATGCTGCCAGTAAGGGTTCTCAGGACATGTCTTGACTGAATATTTGTTTCATTGTAAATGGTGGTTCTTGCTATCTTAACTGGAGCCAGATATGTAATTATACTTTGAGTACCTTTCTCCATTAGTGTTTATTACTGAGTCAGCAAAGAAAGAGACTAGAGCAAAAGGTACCGCTGCAGACGTTGCTCAATTGTAACTCTCATCTTTCATCAGCATTGCCTATATTGGCTAGAACTGACAGGAGTTACAGTCCAACAACATCTGGAGGGCCACATTTTTTTCCACCTAGAGAACTAGAGAAACAATTGAATTCATTCTTATGTTTGGAACTTGAGAGTATAAAGCTATTGTTTGAGTCACATCAAGTTACTTGTTCAGTAACCATCTTTACAATGTACCAATTCCATGCTTGTTGCACTTAGCTATCTTGAGTGCAGACGATAGTTAGCACAGAAGATCGCCAATTGATGGATGGTCCTTTCTTATGGCTGTGGATTGTATCACATGATCTTTGGTGCCTGCTTTCAGGTTCTATCAGCAGTGGTGTCATTCAGCCAGTTTGCATTGGTTAGGCTAAACTGGTTGTTAAAACTAGCTCGGTTTGTCAAACTGTTTGTTTTGTAGACAGAAAACAAAAGGTTTGCTGCACCATTCCGCTCGACTGGCACGTGCTTTGATTAATTCCCAGCTACCTTCCCTGGCAACAGCAGCAGCAAGCCAAAGGAAATCGAACATCGGCAACAGGAACTCAAACACCAGCATGATGAAATCCAACAGCAGCAAGACCAACAGTCTCAGCCTAAACAGAATATCCAGGCAGCCGTGGAAGAATCTGCTTGTTGAGTAACCCTGGACAAGCCTCAGAGGAGACGAGTTCTGGTGGTTGGGGACTCCTTGATGAGAGGAATGGAGCCAATGATTTGCAAACCAGACAGGATGAATCGCAAGGCATGCTGTCTCCCTGGGGCCAAAATCAACGACATAACAGAGAGGCTAACGAGACTGGCCAAGCCCACTGACCATAACCCCCTCCCTTTGGTTCTCATTGGAACCAACGACACTGCGAGGCACAGCTTTCAGTGCATCACAAAGGATTACGAGGTTATGGGTAGGAAGCTGAAGGACCTTGGTGTGCAGGTTGTAATTTCGTCTCTCCTCCCTGTGGAAGGACATGGCCTACAAAGGGAGAGAAGAATAGTGGAGGTGAACAACTGGCTCTGCAGATGGTGCAGCTGAGAGTGATTTGGGTTTTTGGATCACGGTCTCCATTTCCATGAAGATGGTCTTCTGGCAATGGACGGGCTGCACCTCACAACTGTTAGCAGGAACATTTTTGCTAACAGTCTTGAAAAGCAGATCAGCAGGTCTTTAAACTGAGTTTGGCAGGGAAGGGAGACAGGATTATTCAGGGCAAGGATTCAGTGAGTGCTGGAAAAAATAGCCCAAATGATATAGATAGAGCAGGCCAAGTAGTACTAGAGACCAACAGTGGGAGGAAAAGTAACTTTAGTACAGGACTTCTTGGAAGGGCACATAGTCTTAAGTGTCTCTACACTAATGCACAGAGCATGAGAAATAAGCAAGATGAACTTGAACTCTTAATACAACAAAATAAATATGATTTAATAGGCATCACTGAAACCTGATGAGATGAGTCTCATGACTGGAATGTAGGAATAGGGGAGTATAACTTATTTCATAGAAATAGACCAAACAAGAAAGGAGGAGGAGTAGCTTTATATGTCAAGGACGTTTTCAGACATGAAGAGATCCATGACTTAAATCCAGGAAGCCACGTTGAGAGCGTCTGGGTAAGAATTAAGAAAGTGAGAAACAACAGAGATGTGATTGTGGGGGGTTGCTACAGGCCTCCAGGCCAGCCTGAGGACTTGGATGAGGCCTTCCTGGAGCAGATGACCACACATTCAAAATGGAGAGATGCAGTAGTAATGGGAGATTTCAACTACCCTGATATTTGTTGGCAGTCAAATTCTGCCAAGACTGCAAGGTCCAACAGGTTCCTCGCTTGCCTTGAAGATAATTTCATGGTCCAGAAGGTGGAAGAGATGACAGGAGGATCAACTATTTTAGATCTGATCCTGACCAACAGGGATGACCTTGTTGATGAGGTGGAGGTGATGGGATCCTTAGTGGGGAGTGACCATGCTTTTTTGGAATTTGTCATTCAGTGGGAAAGAGAAGCCAAGTGTAGCCAGATACGCATTCTAGACTTTAAAAAAGCTGATTTCTGTAAACTTAGGGAGTTACTTGCTGAAATTCCTTCGTCAAGAATGCTAAAAGAGAAAGGAGTTCATGATGGATGGGAGTTTCTTAAAAGTGAGATATTGAAGGCACAATTTACAACTGTGCCAACCATTCTAAAGAAACTAGAATGGTTGATGAAAGAACTCTCAGCTGAGCTAAGTGTTAAAAGAACCATGTACAGGAAATGGAAGAATGGTGAAACCACCAAAGAGGAATTCAAGCAAAGAGCCAGGATATGTAGGGAGAAGATCAGAAAAGCTAAAGTGCAGAATGAACTCAGGCTTGCCAGAGACATTAAAAACAGTAAAAAGGGCTTTTTTAGATATGTCCACAGCAAAAGGAAAAACAAGGAAATGATAGGGTTGCTGCGCAGAGAATACGGCCAGTTACTAACAGGGGGAAGAGAGAAGGCAGAACTACTCAACACCTTCTTTGCCTCAGTTTTCTCCCAAAAGGATAGAAGTACTCAACCTGGGGAATGAGGAGAAGGTGAGGAATGGGGATAAATGCAGCACAGAATAGGCAGAGAAGTAGTACAGGAATACCTGGCTAAACTAGATGAATTCAAGTCTCCAAGGCCAGATGAATTACATCTAAGGATATTAAAAGAACTGGCAGAAGTCATTTCAGAACCACTCACAATATTCCTTGAGAACTCTTGGAGAACAGGAGAAGTCCCAGCAGACTGGAGGAGGGCAAATGTCATCCCCATCTTCAAGAAGGGAAAAAAAGAGGATCCAAATAATTATCGCCCGGTCAGGTTGACATCAATATCAGGAAAGAGCCTAGAGCAGATCTTAAACAGCCAATTTGTAATTACTTAGAAAGCAATGCTATAATCACTAAATGTCAATATGGATTTCTCAAAAATAAGTCATGCTAGACTAATCTTATCTCTTTTCATGATAGAGTTATAAGCTTGATAGATGAAATCTGCCAATTTGCTCCAAAGAATATCCCTGTTAATTGTGTCAAACATTGCTCTAAGATCTATGAATGCTGTGAAGAGTTGTTTTCCCTCGGACATATACTTTGTTATAAGATGGTGTAAAATAAAACAATTGTCCATAGTGGATCTTCCTGATCTAAAACCTGCTTGTTCTTCCACTAACAAGTTTTTATCGGCAATCCAATCCTCAATTTTGCCTAACAGATGTTTTGTATACATTTTGGCCAGAATGTCGATAAGGCTTATAGGTCTGTAGTTTTTAGGGTCTCCTTTGTCACCTTTTTTTATATATAGGCACAATGATGGAAAGTTTCCATCCAGATGGAAAATGGCCTGTGTTATCAATAAAGGTGAACAGACCGGCCAGGATAGGCGCCCACCAATCCACATATGTCTTAAACATTTCTGGAGGAAGTAAATCTTCACCTGGTGCTTTGTTTGATTTCAGGGACTGTATAATTTTTGTAGTTTCAGCCACTGTGACTGGAGACCACTGGGGGAGCTCTGCTAAGAGTAAGTGATCATTTGTTAAATTGTCTGTAAGTCCTTGATTGGGATCTTGGAAAAGTCTTGAGAAAAAATCCTCCCAAACTAAGGCTGGGATGGGGACATCTGAAGAAAATCTTCGTTCTTTCAACAGCCCGTTTACTGTATTCCAAAAGAAGGCTGAATTCGGTCCCGTGGCAGATAATTCCAGATCTGCCCATACCCTGGCTGTATAACTACCCTTCTTTAGTGAGAAAAGCTTCTTATAGTCACGTCTAAAAGTTAGCATCCTTGAGTGATTAGCTAAAGAAGGGTGGTATTGGGTCTGACACATAACAAATCTTAAACGTTTCCAATCATGATCGAACCAGGTAGATCTTGTAATCTGGGGGTTGCTGTGTGGGGACTCATCAATTAGAAACTTCCTTAATAGGGAACAGAGATTAGTAAAACCAAGAAAGGGTTCCTCTCCATCCACACTGCCTAACCTTATAGTTCTATATTCTGGCATATTCTGCACAGAAGTCAAAAACTTGGCAGTTAACTTGGTATCAACTTTGTTCCATTTGAGCCTCCTATCATGATCAACTTCCAGATTAGCCAACAGGTTTTCTACCCCAGGGCTACTAGGTATGAGGTATGAATAACCTTGAAAAGTAACAGTAACGGGTTGGTGATCACTGTCCTCCCTCACATACACTTTAATGTCTGAGAATGAAATATTTTCATGACTGACCCAGAACAGTGCTTCCTCAGTTCCTATACACCCAACCCCCCTATTTAAAATACATCAATGACATCGTAGCTATCTGGACGCAGGGAACGGACTCACTTAAGAAGTTACATCAGCATTTCCAGAAATTTCATGCCAGATGAATTTGAGAACAGTCTGCACAAGAGCTTGACTTTCTCAGGTTTACTTTGAAGTGTAGGCAAGCTACTCTTACACACAAGCTGAGGAACAGTTGGCTAGACAGTGTAACAATCAGGTTGACCAGTAACAACTTGACAGACTGAACTCAGACAGTGCTCACCAATGGCTCCTCTTCATCCTTGAGAGAAGTGACTAGTGGAGTACCCCAGAGCTCTGTCATTCAACATCTTTATCAATGATGGACGATGGAATAGAGGGCATGCTTATCAAATTTGCAGATGACACGAAGTTAGGAGGGACAGCTAATACCCCAGAGGACAGGATCAGAATTCAAAATGACCTTAACAGATTAAAGAGCTGGGCCAAAACTAACAAAATGAATTCAACAGGGAGATGTGTAAGGTACTGTAGAAAAAAATTGAACTGCACAGGTATAGGATGGATCACACCTGGCAATACATGTGAAAAGGCATCTAGGAGTCTTAGCGGATCACAAGCTGAACATGAGTCATCAGTGTGATGCAGCGCCTAAAAAGACCCCATACAATTCTGAGATGCATCAATAGGAGCATAGTGTCTAGGTCAAAGGAAGTAATAGTATCACTCTATTCTGCTTTAGTCAGACCCCGGCTGGGATATTGTGTCTAGTTCTGGGCACCACATATCAGGAAGGATATTGACAAGCTGGAACATGTCCAGAGGAGGGTGACCAAGATGGTAGAAGGCTTGGAAACCATGCTGTATAAGGAGTGACTCAGAGAGCTGGGTATATATTATTTAGCCTGAAGAAGAGAAGGTTAAGAGGTGACATGATTGCCATGTTTAAATATTTGAAAGGATGTCATAGGGAAGACGGAGCAAGCTTGTTTTCTGCTGCTCCAGAGATTAGGACATGGAATAATGGATTCAAACTACAAGAAAAGAGATTTCATCTAAACATTATGTGGAACTTCATGAAAGTAAGAGCTGTTCTTCAGTGGAATGTAGTGGAGCCTCCTTTGGAGGTTTTTAAATGCTGGATGTCCATCTGTTGGGAGTGCTTTGATTGTGTATGGCAGGGGGTTGGGCTTGATGGCTGTTTTGGTCTCGTGTAACTGTGTAATTCTATGATTCACATCATGGTGCATTTGTTGTTGTTGTTGTGTGTCTTCAAGTTGTTTTTGAACTTATGGTGGCCCTAAGGTGAACTTATCACAGTGTTTTCTTGGCAAGATTTGTTCAAAGGGTGTCAGGAACTGAATCCACACACGTAAATAGTACAATGCATATAGCACTATTTATTTGGAGTGAAGTACACGTAATGACTTTAGTGAGAAGACTGAAGTCAAGATGGAAGTATATGAGTTTAAGATTCCTCGGGTTCTCTCCCCTCTGCCAAGAGACCTTGAAAGCTATGAGAGCCAAGCCATGGTTCTCAGCGCATTCCTAGCAGTTTTAGTCATTCTTTATCTAACAGTCCCTGGTACTTACTATTTCTACCTCTACAAGCTGTCTGATATATTACACTAGACTACCTCTCCCATTACTCTATATGGAGGGCTTCCCGACAAAGGGGGTTTGCTGTTGCTTTCCTCTGAGGCTGAAAGAGTGTGACTTGCTTACGGTCATCCAGTGTGGTTTCCATGGCCAAGTGGGGATTTCAACTCTGGTTTCGCAGAGTTTTAGTCCAATACTCAAACCACTGCCCCATGATGGACATACTTACTTCTTCATCTTCCAACATTGTATATGCCATCTTTTGCCAGCAGTCCCCCTCTGCATTATGTATAGGACAGACAGAACAGTCTCTATGCAAGAGACTAAACGGGCACAAGTCTGACACTAGAAATGACATTACTTCTCCCCCACCTTTTAAAAAAAAAGCCCAGTATCAGAGCATTTTGTCTCCCAGAACAAGTTGGCTGTTGTGGAACAAAGGAATTTTAAGGGAAGCCCCGAAAAAGAGATAGCTAAATTGAGTTATTTTCACAATTTCCAATCTATTAACAAAGGTCCCAACAGAGACAATGGCCTAAATGCAATAGACTAGAATAGAACAATTGAAATGATTTAGTGGTCCTACTCTAGTCGGGATTGACCAACAGCAGGATTCCAGCAGATGGCTTCTTAGCATATTAACATAAACTAATATGTTTATGTTAATTTTATGTTCACAAATACCCTTCTCCAAAGAAAGATCTCTCTATTTTATGACTAGGTTTGCATATGTTTAGTGTATCTGCAAGATTTAGTATATCTGCAAGACAAAGACTTTTCTCTACCGTGTGTTAGCTAACCTACTTATACGTACTTCCACATAAAAACACATCACTCTCCTTTGTCCTCTTCACTATTCTTTTACAGACTACCAGTAAGATGTTACTTGTTGCTTCATCATCATGTCAGCATGTTTTGCATTTCCGTTAAATTCCACATTCTCTCCCCTTTCTCATGTGTTTGTATAGATGTCTGGCAACTGAGGCAAATCTCCATCCACAAGAGAAAGTGGGTTGAAACTTTGTGCTGAAATGAATTAGTTAATCTTTAACTACAAAAAACAAAAAACACACTAACACAGCTTTCCCTCTGAAAATTGCTTTATTTATTTTAACATATGGTTACAGATCAGTATGTGAATTTCTTGTCCCAAAGGCCATTTCTCAGACTTCTTATTTCATATGGACTGGTTGTTATACCTTTTTCCTTTCTTCTATTCCAAATTGGTTTCCTTGGCAATTTGCTGAAGAGCCTTTGTCAGAAATGGGCTGAATGCTTTTAAAAGGCTGAAAAACAAGTTCTCCTTTCTGAAGTGGTCTGGAGCCTCAACGCTCCTATTTCCTTTCCATAGATATTTAAATGCATGTTAGATAATGGTGTGTGCGTGTGCATGCACACACAGCACACTCCCTAAGAGCTGTAAGCATTGATTTTTCTCTTTCTCTCTCTTTCTATCATCCACAGACTCTATTCTGCTTTAGTCAGACTTCACCTGGAATACTGGAATACACTATCTTACTTTTCCTTAACAAGCAGAAAACAATCTTCCACTTCAGGTACCCAGACACTGCACAAGGACCACCCTTCATTCTGCCTCATGAATTTTACCCATTCACTAGTGTAAGTAAGCATGTCTGTTTCTTCCTCTCAAAACATGACAGAACCAGGCAATTTGACAAAATGGGTTTGCCCTGGGTCCTCCTCTATATTCTGAAACACCTATCTGAGGGTGAACCCGACACTCATCTCTTGCTTATTGGAGCACATAGCAAAATGACAACTGTGAAACTCAACCATGAAGAAAGGAGGATTTGCTTGCAATTGGCTGAGTCTGGTGGTGGTAGTTTCCTTGAAAGACAATGTCTGACAAGACTGAGATACTGAAGAATAAAGATAATATCAGTAGTTACAAACTGCAACTCTTTGACCGTAGTAGACTTGTATTTCACATGGTTCTTTCTATATAGTAGTTTTAGGGATAAGTAGCCTTTGCTTTCTGGAGGTTTGACAGATAGTTCTGTACATGGGGTCATATAAATGAAGAGAAACTTGTGTCCCAACTCCCTTTTAAAGCTGCTCTGCTGTATCTCTTCCTGCTGTGCAACAAGCAGAAAGAATAGGAATCAACAGAACACAACAGCACTATGCTCAAGGAGTGGCTATCAAAGAAACCTATCAATCATAGACAGAATGCTTCCCTGCCAAAGAGATCAGAAGGTAGAGCTGCACACTGTGCAACCACATATGGATTATGCACACAGCAGGGAAGCAGGGAATCAGAAGTGTGGGTGTGTGTTGGTATGCCAGTCTCCTCCAGGTAAGAGTGAAGAGGGAAGTTATATTCCTATGAGGTGGATCTCTAATGATGCTAAACTGCTTTGGAACAGGGTAAGAACTAGAATAAAGTTAATAAGACATGTAAAGCTAGCTTAAATTGTTTATTCTTTTCTGTAAAATTATCCAGAAGTGGTGCTTGTTTAACAAAAGATGCAGACCAATCACAATGATAGAGTCTTAGAGTTGGAAGAGGCCACACAGCTCATCTTGTCCAGTCCTCTGCCATGTAAGAATATACTGCTAAAGCAGTCCTGAAAGATGCCTATTCATCCTTTGTTTAAAGAGCCTGAGAAAAGAATCCATCCGGAGCAGTTACTCCACTGTTGAACAACTCTTACAGTAAAGGTGTTTTTCCAGATGTTTAAACAAAGTCTCTTGAATCAATTGGTTGGTGTCCTGATGTCTGCAACAGCAGAAAACAAGCTTGCTCCATCTCCTACATGATGTCTTTATATTTAAAGATGGCCATAATGCTTCCTCTTAGTCTTCTTTTCTCCAGTTTAAACGTATCCAGTTCCCTAAGTCATCCTTCTAAGGCTTGGTTTCCAAACACCCTTCTTTGGGCACATTCCAGCTTATCAATATCCTTTTTGAACTGTAGTGAGGGTGGACTGAAGCAGAAAAGAGTGGCACTACTACTTCACTTGATCTGGATCATAATGGAGCAGAAGTTTTCACAGTAAACCTACCACAAAATCCAAAGCCTCTCTATGGCTAGAATAAAAGTGGAACACTTTTTCTTTCTTTTTTCTTTTTTTTTACCCTACTCGTCCTTGTCCTTCTGTTGAACTTTTCTACGGCTGATGTCTGAAGAAGAGTCTAAGCCAATGGTTCTCAACCTTTGGCCCTCCAGGTGTTTTGGATTTCAACTTCTATTGTCCTTGATCTCTAGCCATGCTGGCTAGTGATTCTGGAAGTTGAAGCCAAAACTCTGAAGAGACACAGTTTGAGACCTGATGGTCTAAAGTGACATCAGATATAGGTGTTCCAATTTTAGCAAAATTTAGTCATGTTTGGATCTTATGGAGGCTGGTTAGTCATGCCAAAGGAACTACTGCAGATATTACTAGTATTCTGCATAAAACAGCAAGACTTCTTTGTGGTATGTGAAAACTCATTTGTACAGTACTTTTGAATTCACTCAATAGTCCTGTGTAATGGTAGCTCTCCATTTTTCCCACTCACTTCTTCTTCATCCTCCATTCTTTCTCTTTTCCTGCTTTTATGGCTTTTGTCCTCCCTGCAGCTCTTTCTGCAGCAACTTCTCATTCACACGAAGAGGCAGAAGTAGTCTTTCGTTCAGCTGTATTCTCTATTTCATCCATTAACCATAATCAACAATGAAATGATTCTGAAACAGAAATACCTCTGAAATTCAATAGGACTTAAGGGACGTATTTTCTGTGGATCAGAGCCAATGATTCTTTTCACAAGATAGCAGCTATATCACACAGGATTCCAGACAGCAGCATGGCAAGACAGCAACTATCTTGCGGGGAGTAATATTGCATTTACTCAGTTAGTCAAAGCATAGTAGGAAAGTCTTATTATAGGTGACTAAATTTTTTAACACTCTTTTGTGGCTGGTCTTTATCAATAAATGTCTTACCATTTTATGGGCCTTTTTATTTTCTAGCTAAAAAAAAAATCCCAGGCAAGCTGTCAGTTTCTTTTTTTGGTGCAGAATGCATATGATGTATTTTCCATTTAAAGCAGAGATCCTGGAACTTTTAAAGCAGGGGCCTATAATTTAAGAGGGTGCGGTTTGACATTGACAGGCAAGTTATTAATATTTTTGCCTACTTGTAGGTACATTTTTACAAAACAATGAAATGCATTGCATTGAAAGAACTGCCACTGCCACCACCTGAACCAGGTAACACATCTGACTGCCATGAAAGCAATAGTAAAATAACGAATGAAAAATTACAAAACTCAGTGGAAAAAAATATAATGAATATATCAAGCAAAGAGTAAAAATATGTAAGGCCCTATTAAGAGAATGGAGAGGTGCCAGTGTTGAATATAATGTGCAAACAGCCCTAATGTAGCGGAGAGGAGTCTCAGCAGCATTCCAGAAGTTTTTTTTTAAAAAAATGTAATGGGTGGAAACCAAAACTAAATCCAAAACCAAAACTTGGCAAATGAGGTCTGAGCAAGCATTACCCCAATCCCACATTTCCCAGATGAAATCTACAGTGTGGTCTACATGGCGAAAGTGTTTAATGAGGAAGAACTGAACAGCCAGGAGAGGCTGCAGCAGTTTGCTTTTGTCTGAGTCTGCTGGGAAGGGCAAGATTTTGTCCCTCTGTCTCTCCCCCTGCTTCTCCCGCAACTGGGTTGAATGCAAACTACTTTTGCACTTTGAACTCAGTTTGCAGCAACTGGAGGAAGGTGAGGGCAAAAGGGAAAAGTAGGAGGAGAGAAAGAAAGTGGGACATTTGAAAAGCAGCTGAAAAAGTGGGACCAACCCTGCCAAATCAGGATAGTTGGAAGGCATGGATATGCTTAAGGGCACAAAATGTTTATCAGCTGTCATGGAGACTGAAATGGAGTGGTTAAGGGACACCCTGACCAGGAGTACTCAGCAATACAACACTGTGCTACAGGTCTGACTTCTAAAATATATACTTCCAAGACTGGCATGGTGGAGAGAGTGGGGCATTCTCAAATCCACAGTAGGGAAAGTGAAACAATTGCCAATGCGGACACATAAAAGCCCATTCCCGTGTAATATTCTTATGCTCTTTTAGAAACAGCTGTACTGTCCAGTTTCTGTTTACTCAGAAGTAAGAGCCATTGCTTTAAAGGAGACTTAGTCCCCAAAGGAAAAGGAAACTTATAGAGGCAGCCTTTCTTTACAATTTGCATCCAAAGCTAGAAAATATTTTACTTTCCTTGGTGAAACTGCTGCAGTTTTCTCCTTTTAGCAGAAAAGGATTACAGGCATCTGTGGCTGATAATGTACAATGAAAATCTACACGAATCCTGGCTCCAGTCCTATGTACACTTACACAATAAGCCCTATTGAGCTCAGTGGGACTTAAATAAACATTTGTATAGTGTCTGGTTGTAAGGCTTTTAAATCTAGATCCTCCATAATACCAAAGGGATTTTGACTTACTTGTTTTGAAGCCATTTTGGTTTGATGTACAACTGTAACAGGGACTATTATGTATTCCAGATTCCCCAGCTGAAAGCAAAGAAGAAAAGCATTAAGTATACCTTTCATTTTAAAACTGAATAGCAGCTTTTGTTTATTAAAATGGAAGCTATGCCATACTTAACTGCTCTGCCTTCAACATTTCCACTATAAGCACCATATTGAGATCTGGTACACATTTATTTATAGTCAATCAAAAGTCAGATGAGCAATCAGCTAACAATTTCTAATTAACTGATAGCCTTAGTAACCAATATTGTAGGCAGAATGTAGGTTTTCATTTATAATACGGGGTAAGACTATTTCTCAGAGATGATGGTGATGGCATCATAGCTAACGCTTGCTAGTGCTATGCAGAAGAAAGCAATAGTAATGTTTCCCCACTGGAAAACCCTGTCCCAGGGTCTACAATTTTGATATTAAAATATGATTCAATGTGCCTGAGAGGTCACCCCGATGAGCATGTAGGCAGCAATGGTCAAACCAGGTCAGGTCAGTAAAATCCCCAGTCATGTAGCCCCAGGAGATCTCAAGCTGTGCAAACCCACAATAAACAAAGAGTCCTCAGCCCCTGAGAAGCTGACTTGAGGGGATTAGTGTGTTTGCCCCAAGTTGAGCAAATATCCCATCAGGTGAGGACCATTTACATGAAGTCACACCACAACCAAATGCAACCAAAGATCCTGAGACTTTGGCAACACCTTGTAATCTCATCATGCAAAAGAAGTTACCATTGTGGAGCTTCTAGTGGCTAGTTTCCATTCCCCATCAAATGGAGCATATTGAGGTGTCCCCCAAGGGACCCCAGAAATCAGGGTAACAGTAACCCCCTTTTGAATGTCTTTCACCATGAAAAGCCTATGATGAGACAATCCAAAATGAAAGAAGGGATAGTGCCTTGTGTGAGGCCAACAGTTTGCTTGTCACAAACGCATTCTTCAAGCAACCAAACAGTCAACTGTATACATATGCATCACCTGACAGCCAGTATAGAAATCAAATCGACTACATAATCGGAAGCAGAAGACAAAGAAACTCCATTCTCTCTGCAAAAACAAGACCAGGAGCTGATTATGGCACAGACCATGTGAAATCTTAATATCAGAAATTAGAGTAAAGCTAAAGGAGAACACTAAATCAATTAAGGAACTCACAGTCCTGGGTTGCTGAGAACAGGGTGACTTGGAGATCTCATTCACAGGGTCACCACCAAGCGAAGCTGACTTGAAGGCAATTAACAACAAGAAAGTTTTTTTCACAGGACCTAATAAAATTCATTTCCATTCCATACCAACAAATAATAGCTAGGCCTTTTGATCATTTTGATATTTTTATCATACATAAATCATCGCGAATTAGGTTATTTCTCACTGCTTTATTAGTATGTGGCTTTATAGGGTGTATGATCTGCTAGCTGTCAAATACTATATCACAGTCACTGAAATCCTGTGTATTCACATCACACATTCTGCCAGACTCTCATACAGAGACAAGTTTTTACCCTCCAACAGATGAAAACTGGGATATGTGTGGTTGAACAACATCAGGGTACGGTCAAACATTGCGGCCATGCAATGAGGCAAAAAGTTATTAACAAGGAAGAACACACAAAACTACTATTTTAAGCAGAGAAAATTTGAAATCTATGTACTGAGTTTAGGAAAGGTGACAAAAGAAAACAAAGATCAATAAACACAGCAGTCTGTGGGTTCATGCATGCATGCAGTATGATTAGCAATTAATACAATCTATATTGCATTATTCTAAAATCATAGTGTGTTTATCAGTCGTGCTCAAAATGACACCTTTATCTCAGAATGAACACTATTTCGTATCCACTCCCCTGCCCAATGCACATTATAGATCAAGTCAAGTTCTGGCTTCCCCATAAGATAACACTCATGAGGTCATTTTGAACCAATCACAGATTCTCAGTCTAATCTGCTCCACAGAGTTTTTCTTTGATTTAAAATGAGTTAGAGGGTGAAGGAAAATAATGTGGCATAATTCTGGCTCCAGGAGAATTAGTTAAGAAAGATATAGTTGCAAAAAACATGATTTTCATAAAGAAATCCCTGTATCCCACTGGTCTTTTAGAATGGGCCCTTCTGCACTACACTGTTACTGTGCTATTATTCCCCTTTCAACATCCTGTGGAATTAGGGGGTTTGTAGTTTACTGAGGCCCAAAATCTCTCTGGCTGAGAATTCTAAAGGTTCCTCCCTCAACTACAAACTCCAGGATTCCATAGGATGTTGAAAGTGGAATAAGAGCACTATAACAGTGTAGTGCGGAAAGGCTCATTATCTCCTTTGGGCTACAAACCTGTACACATTTACCTAGGAGTAAGTCCCACTGAATTAATTGGGACTTACAGCTGGGTAGCTGGGTAGCTTAGTGTGAGTGCATTGCTAATGTAAATAGAACATTGTTCTAGAAAAAAAGAGACTATAATAGCCATCTCTCCAAATATAAAAGTAAGTCTCTCTCAAGTTACAGTTTCTTTCCTATGGCATCATGCCACCCTGCCATACACATGCACACAAAGGATGAGTACTGGATGGAGAGGAGAAAATAGAAAACCAGTAAAACTAAGCCTTAAGTTATATTATTTACACACACCAAAAAAGCAAGCAATCAGAACTGAAAGAAGGAGGAAACAAATATTTTCAACTCAAGAATTTATAAACTAAAAAAAATAAACTAAGGAATATTTCTCTGCAATATTGGTCTTATTTTAGGAAAATTAGAGGGTGGAGAAAGAATCTAAAATTCATTTGAGGAGGGAAATATGTGTGTCTGTGAGAGACAGGATGAGAGAATGCCTTGTTCTCAATTTTGGTGGTGCTATAATTCAACGGGGATCTCCTCAAGGATAGCCCCTATTCCTTTGCTTTTGAAAAAGTCTATTTTTTTTCCTTACCCTATAAAGCCATTTGTGATCACACAGCACAGGCATTCTATTCCAAAGATCTGAAATGGCTGCTGCTGCAGAAGCCCCTCTTGCTCTTGTTTAGACTGTCTTGGGAAGGACAAGATTCACCTCCCACCTGCTTCTCACTGGCAGGCAGGGTACTTTCTGTTAAGCTGAGTTCAGTTCTGATTGCAGCAGGCAAAGTGGAACCATGACAGAGTAGGAAATCAGCAGGAGAAGAAAGAAAGCAGGGCATTTTAGAACCAGATAAGAAATGAGGAAGGAAGAGGAATAGGCGTAGCCATCTCTGTTAACTGGGACTGTTACAAGTTATGGAACAGACCCACTGACATCAGTGGAATCTAAGGCTGGAATCCTGTTGATGACAGATACTGGCATAAACTGGGTTTATACCAGCAAATATAACTTTGGGGATGCTGTGGAAGGAAGTATAGCATAGTGCCTTCCTTGCAAAAGGCAGCTTTCCAGTGCCAGAGTATGTCCTCACAGCCATTTAGTGTCAAGGAGCGGTGAGGGCATTTAGATAGTACTTGGCTGCAGTTCTACAGTCATGAGAAGATAATAGACACTAACATACTTGCTGCCGATGTGGAGGAGCAACATCTGTTCTCTTCTTTTTCCTATGTGATTGCAACTGGACTTTGCCCAGGCACCCTGCCCCTGTCATCTCCCAGACACTAAATGGCTGTGTCAGGATACTATAGCATTGAAAAGGTAATTTCCACAGGAATGAAGGAGTAACCTGGCAGAACTTCATGGGCAAGATGTTACCCATGAAGTTCCATGTCTTGAAAGTTCTCAGCTTGTTTAGTTTAATGGCTCTCAGTTTAGTTTAATGGCTCTCGGCCTCTGTTTAATTTAATGCGTATATTCTAAGTATAAGGCTGGGTCCAGGCCAATGTCTTTGTGTCAACAGCAGATGTCACTATTTCACATAATTATTCAAATTCCTATTCATAATCTGCAACTACATATTGAAAACATTTTTAGAAGTAGTTTGGTTTCAGTTGATTAGAATGTACTGCTTGTAAATGCTAAGATAACCTATAAAAATGGAAGACAGCAAAATTAAACCAAATGTGTGCATTCTAGTCACTTGATTTAAGTAAAGCCAGGAGAAATGCAAAATGCAGTTTAATACCATTTGTGAAAATGGCCTCCGTATTTGAGACAAACTCCTTGCCTATAGCTTTTAGAGTTGCAAAGCATGCCTGATGGGCTGTAAATAACCTAATGTATATATGGGGAAAATGCACAGTAAATTCTTTTTAAAAGAAAACCTTTAGGAAGATCTGCTTCCTAGAAATAAGTTTTAATTCTAGATCTATACAGGAAAAGCTAGGCCACTCTTTGTTTCCAGTTTATTGTATGCTGATTAAATGTCCTTTGTCCTAATGATGAAAAGTAGGGTATCCCTGAATATTTGGAGAGAGTGCTGCAAAACTTTGTGTGCTTTGTGCCCGGAGACATACTAGACCTTCCATGTTATTCTTCTTGGTGGAGGCCAGTTTACCAACTGTCAGGGCTCTTACTGCAATACATCTCCAAGTGAAATATCATTCATTTATGAAGAAGAACATTAAAGGGGCCCTTTGACATCACATAAATTTGATTTCAGTTTAACTGCCATGGCTGCCTTCTATGGAATCCTGGTGGGGTTTGTAGTTCGGTCAGAGGCTCCCTGACCCTCTCCTGCAGTTGCAAATTCCAAGATTCCATAGGACAGAAACATGGCAAATAAAGTGGAATAACAGTGCTATAATTGTGCAGAGTGAAAGGACCCAAGAATATGGGATGATGGTGGTAGACTAAACCTTCTCTCTGCCCTGATGACCCATAAGAACAGAGAGCCTGTTGGACCAAGACGAAAATCTACTTAGGCCATTTCCGCACTAGAGTGTTATAGCGCTATGATTCCACTTTCAACATCCTGTGGAATCCAACCGGCCTCTCCCAAAACTGCAAACCCCAGGATTCCATAGGATGTTGAAAGTGGAATCATAGCGCTATAACACTCTAGTGTGGAAATGGTCTGAGTCTAGCATATTTGCATGCAACAGCAAATGCTGGAGAGGAGGGAGCTTCTCAGCAAGGCATGAAAACAATTGGCCTTTTCTATTGGCTCTCCCAGTAGCTGGTCCTTAAGAGGTATAATTGTTGTAGTTAGTCACAAAGATGACCCCACTGGTCCTCCTACAACTTTGCCAATCTCACTGCCAAGATTTCGGTATCTGTAGCTCTCAGTGTAGGTGCCTCTCAAAGTTTGAATGCCCTAAGGAGTCGGAATAGACTCACTCCTTCTCCTGCTCCCTAAGTCTTAATTCAGAATTATGTGAGAATGACAGAGGCAAGATAAGTCTCAGATTTTGGGACAGTCTATGCTGGAACTGGATCTGAAAAAGAAGGCAGAGAACTAACTTTGTTCTCTGCAGTGTATCTTATGGACATCTGATGAAGGCAGGAATCTCTGTGGGTGTCAACATAATGGACTCCCAACCTCTGTGTGTGTGTGTGTGTGTGTGTGTGTGTGTGTGTGTGTGTGTACGAATCTTGTATGGCAGAAACACTATCAGTTTCCTTCCAGTGACTTTGGAAATGGAATCCTTGCTAAAGATTTGGCCCTTGAAACTTCCTGCAGCTCAGAAGTGCAGTGCAGGTACAGTTCTGGGGAAGAGGGAAAGCTTGGAAAAGTTACATTCTGGTTGGGGTGTCTGGAAGTTGTTGTCCAAAAATATAACTTTATTGAGCTCTGCTTGTTCTTCCATTGATGGTTTTCTCATTCTTCAAGTGCCATGAAGATAGGTAGGTGGGTGGATGCGGATGAATTATTTCAGATTAGCTAATCATGCTTTACCACATTAAAAGCTTTCTTTGTAGTTTTTCCTCAAGCTGTGGCACCATATGGTATGTACATACACAGTTAAAAGACTTAGTAATGTGTAAGAAAATGAGTGGGTTTCTAAAAGGGTAAGAAAGGTAGGAAAGGTAGCATACCAACCAGCAACCTTTTGCTTACCAGGCCTCTAATGTAACTGCTGGTAGCAATAATTAACATGAGAAATCACTGATAATCAAAAAGCCACATGTAATTCAATTATCTTTTCCCTCTGTCAGTTTGGTAGATGTTAATCAGCTTCCATCACATGGCAGGGAAATGCTTCCTTGCCCCAGATCTCATTTGGAAATGCATGAAAGATAATGTGGTGCCATGAAGGATTAAAACCCTTTTCAAAAGTTGACAAGTTTATAGAGCATTTTTTTTAAAACAGGATTAGTTTGAATGGTGTCAGAAATAAATATGTAGATAAATCACAACTGAACAAAACTCTGATGAGGTGACCAGAACTGAATGACTTATGAGGAAGCAATGTTTCAGAATGAATTAAGATAGGGAAGAGATTGTGTGTGTGTGTCTGTGTGTGTACACATGTTTGTGTGTTTGTGTGCCTGAGGCAAAAATGTGCCATGGCACAACAAAGTGTCAGCAAAATTCACCAACTAATGCTTTCCTTTGTAAGATTAAGAAATATTAACAAGATAAAACACAACAATTAAGCTCTTCATCTCCCAAAGAAAGCCAGGCTGTCTGTCCTATTTCAGCTCCCAAACTGGAATTCAGCCCTTGGGCTGGAAAAGGTTTCCATCCCTTTCCTTCTGTGAGGTACTTCACAAAGGCCTACAAAGTTTTGCATCATATGCTGACCTTCTGTTCTCAGAAGGACTTCTAATCCAGTGGATGCTTCTGACAGCAAAAGACAGAAAAGCAGTTTTTCATGGTTACCAGCTTCTATCCATTTAAGAATCCCCTACCACACCATGGGTACATGTATGAAGTAAGGAGGACGGAACTGCAGAAACCACCATTCTGCTTCCATTACCTGAAAACTTGGCTAGATCAAAAGTACAGTTGGACACATCCCTCTTTTCAGTATGGTTAGATGCATTCCAGTATGGACCATTTTCTCATCAGAAAGTAACGTATTTCCTCATAGTCGAGCACCATAGCATGAAGGCCAAACTTTCAGAGCCTTCTAGCCACTCTGAAAGCTCTTATTTCTCAAGAATTCATGAAGGCACCGCACTACCTGTATTTAAGCATCTTGTTGACACAGCTTCTAATGTATTTGATTTGGAAGAGAACTGTTTGCTCCTTCCTTTCAAAGGGGAAAAAAAATCTATCACCATAGTCCATTTCAGTCTCACTGAAGCTAACTTAGATCCACCATCAGTTAAAAGAGACAGCTCTCCGCCTCTTTCTTGATTTGTTTTTGTATTTGATTCTGGGTTGCCCCTGGGCTGAGCTAACATTCCATAAAGAATGGCTGTGGCCCTGAATTTAGGTCAAGGCTGAGGAATGCTTGGATCTCCAATTGTGGGACTGCAGGCTTTTGGTGCATATCCTTCATGAAATCCTCCTCTGTCACCTAATCAAAGCGTGGAGATGATCCATTCCTCTCAAAGGCTGTGCTGGGGGAGTTCAGGCTCTGGTAAGTGCCACCAAGCTGGAGGGTCTTGAGTGTGATAACTGAAGCCCCTGTCAGAGCTGCTGATGACAAGCAGCAGCTGTTGGTCCCTGTGGCTCTGGCTGGAGATGAATCCTGCAGCCCAAGAGCTCCCCCTGCTGCCATGGACCAAGCAGGCATGGACGTCCCTCTGCCTGCTCCTTTAGAGCAACAGGGATCCGATTCTGAAGAGGCTCTGGAGCCTTCGTCAATCAGCCCACAAACAAGGTGGAGACTCGAGAGGGCTGTGCAAAGGGAGGCTTCCTTGGCTAAGTTTAAGAAGTGGTGACCGAACACACCTGTGCCTGGGGCGATATAACTGCCTGCCTGGAAGCTTCCCTTTGCTTGTGGCAAATTTCTTAAAAGCCTTCCTCTTGCCTCTATCTTGCTCCCAGCACCTGGTTCCTGATACCTTGAATTGATCTCTGGACTCTTGACCCTTGGCTTTGGAACTCTGACTACAGCTTGGCTTGGCGCTCTGGGTAATGAACTTCCTTGAGTAGGTGCTTGCTTGTCTCCTCCTGGCTGGACTTTGCTGGCTCTCCCACTCTCTTCTCCGGGCTGGCTCACCACCCAGGTCTCTGACCTTGACATTGAGCATAGTCCTGCTGGTGGCCTGCTATTCAAAGTTTCTAGCTAAGTACAGAGGGGCTCACCATAAAAACTTGGCCATCAGGCAATGAATTGGCCACTGCAACTGCATGAATGTAAAAGATCGTCCCAGTACAAGGTCCTCCCTTTAGTTCTGGTCTGTATCAGTGGAAGAACTACCTGTGTAATTGTGGATCTTCCAAATAAGACATATGCACGTCACAGGATGGAGCCCCAAATGTGACTGGACCTTGCAACTCTAGTAACTCCTTTAGCATGGATCCTGAAACAGCTGCCCCCTGCCAATGATCAGGTAAAAAAGTGTTGTGTATCAAGTTCCCCAAGGAATTATCATTCAGTAGTATAGTAAATGACCAAACACAACCATCCAAAAATCTTAAGACAGTTATTTGGAATTAAGGCCTCCTAAGGATAAGGACTGCATGCATCTTATGTACACGTACTTAGGAATATGAGATGACGAACACATAAGGAAGACATCTAAGTACATAGAATTTTTCAAGTCAAGACTTGTTGAATGATGATGGGAGAAATAATTGGCCACCTCCTAACTGTGCCTTGAGAGTGCAGACAGGGATAGTTGATGTAACTACCAGATGGGAGATTCCAGACCACAGGAAGAACTTGGCATCAGTGGCTCTGAAAAACAGCATCTAAGCTCTTTAGCTGTTCATTGAACCACGGGTGGGGTTACCTTCTGGAATAGGAGAATGGGGCAGAGAAGGCTGCAGCAGCCATCTTAATTTTGTGTACTGGAGAAAAATCTAAAGAAAGGCCTACTACAGCATAGTGACTCAGAGTCATACTTGAATGGAGGAACATCCACGAAGTATGTTCTTTTTTTGTAGTTTTTTGTTTGCACTGTGCATATTTTCTGTGACAAGTTTCAATACTTCAGCTCTTCTTCGTGGTCTCTTTGACTCAGACAAATTCTTTGGGACATTGATGGCTCAGATTTGACTCACAGAATGATAGAGTTGGAAAGCATCCCAAGAACCATCTAGTCTGTCCTCCTGCCAGTGCAGAGATCGCAGTTAAAATATTCCTGAGAAGTAACCATCTGGCCTCTGCTTAAAATTCTCAATTTCCCTCCACCTTCTGAGGGGATCTCCTGAATGACCTTGTTGTGTGTGATACAGGCAGATGAAGATTGTACTGTATATTAATATATTATACCCAAATGCTCAGTCTCTAACATTTAAAATTCATTTTTGGTTCTGTAGTCATAGCGATAGCCTGATCAATCAACACAGAAGCAGCTTGTAAGTGGAACAAATTCCTAACAGGACCAGTAAAAGATGGGTTGTAAAGAAGTTTGAATGGTACAGAAGCTTATGTTAACAAGGAGCCATTTCCCCGCCTTCTTTTTGGCCTATTTACAAATCTTCTTTTCTTTTTAGTTAGGATGTGTGGGACTTCTCCAAAAAGACAGAAATATCTTTTCCTGCTAGACCAGATAGAGGCCCTTAGAGATCCAGAAGTTTGCTTCTGCATAAGCAATATTTTTCAGTCTATGGGCTAAGATAAGAACCTTGCTGGATTAGACTGAGAACATCTAGACATGCTGTTTTCACAGTGGCCAACTACTTGTCTATGGGAAGCCCACTAGCACAACATGAGTGCCACTGCTCTGTCCATCTTGTTTGCTTCAGCAAATAATATGCAGAAGCATCTGTGTGTCTGGAAGTGATATTTATAGTCATTCTGACTAGTAGCAATTTATGAGCCTACACTCCATGGATTTATCCAGTCCTTCTTTAAAGCCATCCAAATTATCAGCCATCACAACAAAGTGAACTCCACACATTAACTATACATGCTCTGCTTGCTTTGATCTGTCCTGATTCTCCCACTGTTCAGTATTAGTGGATGACCATGAGTTCTACAATTGGCCCTCCACCTTCACAGATTTGACTTTCACATATTTGATTGTGAATTTCTCCAACCTCTGCCCCCCACCCCAGCACTTCTTTCCCAGAGAACCTTTCCCCCAGGGCCTTCTATTAAGCCATGCATCCCTTTAAAAACCTGCCTCTGGTTCTCCTCCTCATCCTCCAGTTGCTGACAGTTCACTGGCCAAAGAAAGCACACACTCCAATTTCTTGGTACCACAAACCCTCTCTAGATACCTCACATGCCCAAGGAAGGAGATGGCTGAGAGAGAGGAAGCCTAGGGCCACTATGCTGACAACCCCCCTTTCTCTTTCTTTTCCATGACCTGGTTTGGGCCCTGGGTGCCCGCTCTCCTCACCATGGCTTAGCCCCTTTCCCACAGATACATTTTTATACATTTCTATTATGTCTCCTTTGTCACCCCTTTTCTTAAGCTAAACAGCCCTATACATTGCAATCTATGCTCACAGGTGAATTGCTCCAGTCCCTTGGTCATTTAGTCACCCTTCTATCCACCATGTCTGCATCTATGATATCCTTTTAAACCGTGGCTTCCAGAACTGTTCACAAGAATTTTGCCAATAATTTATTGCCATGAGCAAATGTGGCCACTTCTAACTCCAGGTTTTGCACTAGGAGATTCTCTGTACCTCAAGCCTGTATTTACTTTGTATTTTCTTTTGTGAGCATTTTATCTTAAATCCTCTCTCTTCTAGCATATCTTTGCTCTTAAAGTAGTGTACTGAGATAGGTGTTATAGGAGAATTTGCTTAATATTAATCTTATATATTGTCCCCTCTGCTTGATATATCAATTTAAAGTAGCTAGTTACTCAGTTGTGTAATATTTCAATTATTGTTTTGCCATTGCTTTCACTGTAGTCAGATGGTTACTTGCTTCAGTTGGTATATTCTAATTCTACGGCAATGTATTGTGTGTTAGTTCATTGCTTTATAAAAATGTACCTGGAGACAAATTAGGTAAATTAAGAAGGATCCGCCTAGCAGTTGTGATGCCCCCCCCCCTTTTAAAAACAGTTCTGGACTCTGATCTATTTCTGCACTCACATTGTCTTATCCACTTGCAGGCTGTTCTCTAGCCTCATCCTCCACTTGCATCATTCATCTGCAGGTCACCTGAAACCATCGCCGACTTTCTAATCCATCCTATCTGGTTGCCTCTAAGTCAACATCTTTGCTGGGATTGACCAGCAGAGAGCACTGCTCACTTGCTCGTTCCTCATTTCCTCCACCTGCTCCCCCCGTCCCCAGCCTTCCACTCTCTGGTTTCAGAGTCCTTCTCCCATTTCACAAGTCACTTTGTACTGCACTCTCCTACGAAGGTGCCCTTTCCAATATCTCACTCCCACTGCCAACAAGAGACTTTCAATTAAACCCAGTGCAGGTCAGCTCTGACAAGCAGCCTGCCTTGTAAATCGGGAAGGTTATCAACTGAAGCCTTCCTGAAACGCCTTTAAAGGGAGGCAAAAAGAAGCCAGGGGAGATTTTTTCTCTTGTGATTCAGTGCTTTCCAAAGAGGTTGTTGTTGCTGCTGCCGCAGCTTCCTCTCCTCCTCCTCGGGATATTTCAAAAGAGGCATGGAACGCTAATTATGGGAAGGCCGCCGGTGTTTCCTTCTGCGCCTTGAAACAGAAAGAAACCAACTATTATTTCAAACCAGCCCTCTCTAATTCCAGATTTACTGGGCTACAATTCCCATCATCTCCAACCAGGATGGTCATGTGAGGAAGATAAGTTTAAACAAGTATGATTCTGGGGATCAAGGTTTAAACCCCCGATTGGCCATGGAAACCCAGTGGAGGACCTTGGGCAAGTCACACTTCCTAATCCTCAAAGGTAATGGCAAACGCTCCTCTGAAGAAATTTTGTCACAAAAACCCCATGACAGGCTTGCCATGAGCCAGAAATGACTTGAAAGCACACCGGCAAGGTGTACAGGGGGTTATTTAAAGGTGGCACATTAATGAGCCATTAAGTTGGTGACATTCTTTGTGGTCACATGGACGGTGTCACACCAAGTGGCCTGTGCTGCATGTAGGTGGTTATAAAATCCATCGATTTGTTTACTGCATACGCATTCCATCTTTTCTCTGAACAGCTGAGGAACAGACACCTGAGGCTGCAGTCCTCCTCATGCATTTGGGAATGAGCTCTTTCAAAACCAGTGAGAGTGACTTCAGAGTAAATGTGTAAGAAAAGGCAACAGTACATGTAACGCAGTAAGAATAGGTACTGCATGGGGGCTGGGACCATGGGACATTTACAGGTTGGATGCTGCACGATACTCCTGGAAAGACAAATGATACCTGCCATGTCAATTCACACCAGGTAAGCTTTCTGCCTGCCTTTTGACTGGGCACAGAGGATATGTAAACAAGAGCTTCTCTTGTTGTTCTGTCCAGACTGCCAATCTCAGATGAAATTCTCCAGTACGTGGTTCTTGAAGAGAAGATGGACTGACTGGCTTTAATTATAGCATTTATATATCACCTCTCAGCCCATCAAGGCCCTTGAGGCAATGTACAGTAGATAAAAACATTTAAAGCCATTACATAAGGGAGAAAAAAACCTTTAAAAATAAGCTAAAAATACTCCTTAGAAATATTTAAAACCAAAACAGTAAAACAGGAGTAAAGACTATGCGGATCAAAACCAACTTAGCTGCCTCCCAGCAGCTCAGAAGACATGGAGCCAGCTTAACTTCTCTTGGGAGGGAGTTCCACAGCTGTGTGCCGCTACAGAGAAAGTCTTGTCCTGTGTACGTACCACACCAGACTTGCAAGCTGTCAACAGAAGAGGTGTAGCTATGAGGTGTGTATGGGGGGGGGGGGAGGTCATAGAATTTTCTTTCATGCCCTCCCTCCATTAGATTTTCTTTCAGTCCTCAGATTTCTAGCATTTCAGGAACTTAACATTTTAATTGAAATACAGTTTGGGCATCCAAAGAGAAGGGGAGGTGAAGCGTCCAAGGGAATGTGGACACAATGGATATATGAGACTGAGCTGAGAAGAATTTTCAGCATCACTCTCCTCAATGCTAGAAATTTGGGGACTGAAGGGAAATTTCATTCGAGGATGAAGAACTGCTGTTTTGGGGGCAATGTCTTCATTTTGGCTCCCAAATCTGTGCTGTACACTAATCATCTTTGACAGGGACACACTATCTACTAATTGTGGATTCAGCATTACAAGTGAGAACCCGGCAAGGAATTAAAAAGTGAGGAAAGAAAATAAGGATTCTTTTTATTCTTATGCCCTCTTTTTCTTTTCCAACAGTCGGCTAAGCTAGATGGGATGCAAAATGTGTCATCATCAGCCTCTATCTTTAGTCTTGCCTTATGTGGCTGTTGAGGGGGATAGCATAAAACATCAGAAAGGCCAAACACTCACCACCCCTGTTTTAATTCAGTAGATGAAGAGATGAGGGAAGAAATTGGGCTCAGAGGTAGTTTCTCCTCTTCCCTACCAGGGTGCTTCCCAAAAAGATGCTTGGAGAGAAGGAATTGAAGGCCTTTGCCAGACATTAAGATCTGCTGAATGTGTATTGCAGAGCTCTCCAAATTTTTCATGTTGGTGACACACTTTTTAGACATGCCTCATTTTGCAACACAATAATTCAGTTTTACTAGCAAACCAGAGGTTAAACTAACCGATTATGTATGTGCAGTACCCAGAGGTGTATCTAGGGTGGGGAAACACCCTGGTGAGGGTGGTGGCAGTGGGAAAGGCAGCCCCCCTACCCCAACCTGGCCTGTTGCCATTGCCTTTGGCAAGAAAAGACCCCAGAGAGAGCAGTGGCAGCAGGAATGGCTCAGATGAGGGGGGTCTTCCTCAGCCCAGGAAGGCGGCATACCTACACACTTCAGGCGACACACTAATGTGTCATGACACACCATTTGGAAAGCCCTGGTGTATTGCATACCCCAAACATTTCAGACCTGAAAACCAGGATGACCATCTTCCTTCCTCCCCCAAGTGCAGCAGCTGCTCTTGAAGGAGCCACCCTCAATGTAGCTGATAAGTGAAAGTTACTGTTGCTGACCTGCATCTGCCACAGCTGCTGCTACCATCTCTCCACCCCTCTCCCACTCAGCCCTGGTCAAGCCACGGTTCCTCAGCCTACCCATCACTCGTTTGAGGCAGCAGCACTGGGCTGGGCTGGAGCAGAAGCACCACCAACTTGGGCAGCTCCCCCTGAGGCACTGCCACTTCGCATGGCTGGTGAAGCACCGCTTGGGTAGGCCAGGTAGAGGAATTTGCAGAGATGAGAAGGAAGGTGATGACTTGTCCCTTAGTACAGGTGAAGAAAGTAGAAGTGGCAAAGACAAGAAGGAGGGCAGTGACTTGGCCCTTATCAACACTTTGCTGTTGCACAGTTGTGACTGTGATGATGGAGGATGCCTCCTCCTCCTCTTGTGAGTGTGCAGGGAGCAGTCTGGGACTTTTTGCTAGCAGCAGTGCTGCTGCCACATTCCCTCTCACCTCAGTGCTTGTTCATGATGTGAGTGGTGGTGGTGGTGACAATAGTGGTTGTCATTTTAGCAGCAGGCCCCAAGCTGCTCTCATCTCACCTTGCATGCCTGGTGACAAAGTAGGAGGCCAGATAAATAAGCATGGCTGCCCATGTAAAGTGGGACAATTGCATGATATGGTATTGATGGTATTGGTTCTCACAACCTGAAGCAACTGAATACAATGCAGGCAAAGTCTTACAACTGATATTATGATGTGACAGAAAAAGTGAAGAGAGGGCCACAACCTGACTTTTTTTTTTTAACTGCTTGGCCTGGCATTGTAATTTACAAACCAAGAGTCTCAGATCAAACAAGCTTTGCACATTTCCAAAACAATACAAACACTGCAAAATCTATTTATTGGAGACAAAACATGTATCTTCACCATATAGCACCCCGTCCCCCCAACATTTCACAGACGAAAACTGGAACATATGTGGCCAAGCAACATCAGAGTCTGGTCACTATGGCAATAACTACAATTAAGGAAGAACACACGAGCTAAAAGAGGATGCACTGTTGCTTAAATCTACCAGAAAGGGTAAGATTTTGCCTTGTCCTCTCCTCTCTTCCCTACTAAATTAATTGGGTTTAATTAACTTTTCATTTTGGACTCATTTTGCAACTGAAGTAAGCTGAGGGCAAAGGAGGAAAGTGAAAGGAAGAGAGAGAAACTGGGATATATTAAAAGCAGCTGCAGAAGTGGGGTGGCAGAGGATTAACTGAGGATACGATACAGACACAGCAGTCTGCAATAACTTTAACTGTATGGTTGTCCATCCCACAGAATCCTGGGGTTGATATTTTGGTGTAGAATTTGGTGTTCTCTCCTAGAGAGCTCCATTGCTGTAATTAAGGGGGCTATGTATAGGGGTAAGAAGAATATTTGTAATTATTCCTTCTAAGTTTGAAACATGAGTTTCCTGATTGTCAGGAAACCCCACTGGGAAGAATAATAGACCAGTGAGACTCATGAGCAATTTTCTCCTGATATTCGACATCCTGAAGTGTTGTGAAGGAATTATTCTGTAGAGGAAAACATGTGAATTGCTGTGCTAAAAATCTGGGTTTTTTTCCTGCAGAAAATGTGTTTCCTGCACAGAAACACACTAACAGGGTTTTTTTTTTGTTTGCTTGTCCACAAACCTCATGTATTTTTCTCTGCAGAAGAATTCCTCCAAAATACTTCAGGATGTTTGAATAGCGGGAGAAAACTACAAAGGAATATTCATTTTCTCTCGAAGTATAGAGAAAACTACTGCAATTTTTTGCACTCATATGCAAGGATGAAATAATCAAGTATTTATATAACAAGTTAGTTACAGTTAAGTCAGAAACAATCAAACAGTACAGTAAAGGTTCTTTTGAAACCACCCCCATCTCTTATGGAAATAAACCACGACTCATCTCAAGCCTCTGCTAACATTCAGACTAGAAGATGGTTAGTTAGCCTGCTCAGAGGTAATGCCTGGAGACATTACTTTTTTGGACTATAACTACCTGCAACAAAATAAAAGAGTAGCATTCAAAAAAATAATATTGTCCCCAGATGGAACATTTTGACGTTCTGAAGATTACCAGAACTGCTTTCAACTTCACCTCTCCAAAATGTGCAGATAAAGCTAAGTATTTATTCACCAAAGTTGATGGGAAATGGTTTGGGCTAAAACTTTTAACATGATGCTTCATGCGCTGGAGGCTGAAACAGAGAGAGACAGCTTTGGCCATATCTAAACCACCAGATGTAATTGGAATTAAAAGACCCAGCATGCAGTGTGCTCCGTGAGTATTGCCGCCGTTCATCTTCTAATCCATCCTGATTCTACAGCACAAGCCAGTCTCCTTCTCTGCTACATCGTGAGTGGCAGCCTATACGGGGGAATTAGCTGTGGGAGTAGGAGAGGTTTTTCTCTCTAGCCTGGCACTTGCTTTGTGGAAGGACTTTGCTGCTGGCTGTCTCTTGTGCAGACACAGCTGCTGGCTTGTATTAACCAACCTGCTTATCTAGTATGGACAGGAAAAAAAAGTCTCTGGCCAGTTTTAATTACGGAACATCATTTACCGGTGGCCAGGAGAAAGCCTCTGTACAGCAAATTAGCCAAGCAGAGATGTGTGCCAGTGGTGGAATCCAACATTTGAAGGCACTGCAGTGTTGTTAGATGAGACAGAGTCTGAAAGGGTTGGTTTTTAAATAGAAGTGGGCGTGGTTTTTTTAAATGGGGGTGATTGGTTTTTAAATGGGGGTGGGCAGGTAGGATAGTAGAAATAAATTGAGTAGAATATACAGAACTCACATTTTAACAGTTTATTGTTCCAATATTTGGGGTTCTTTATTTGTAATGATCATGATGATTTCGCCAACTAATGGAAACTATGAGGCACATTAGTGCTATTAATATGATCCAGTAGGTACACTTTTTTTCTAGGAAACCTCGGGAAGTGTAGTTTTGTGATATGGGCAATGCCACATTACAACTTTTTACGAACTATAGCTCTCAGAATTCCTAAGATAAACCATGACCATTAAACTGGTCTCAGATCAGATATTATATGAAGAGGACAGAGCAAAATGGACATCAATTCCATTGGCCTCTGAGTAAAAAAGTGACCCGTATACTAAAAACCAAAATATATCCCTATTCCATAGATGTGAATAGAAACGGCTTTGAACTTTGGAGAAGAACCACGGACTTCAGAAGCCCACTCCTAACGGACATAACAGTGTGTTCAGTGAAGAACCTTATTGGTCCAGTTAGAATCATAGCACTTTCCTATGTTTCTTTGGGAAAATTACTTTTGGATTCAGAATCCCTCAACCATCACAACCACACTTCCAAACATTCTCTTTACTCAGTAACTTTTATTGGCTTTCTCCTTTACCTGAGTAAATGAAGTCTCATAGAACTCAGTGGTGTTGGTACCCAAATAGGATTAGAGCCCAAGAGAACTATGCAGCCTAATCCTGTGTGTATTCATATAGAAATAAGTCCCACTTTGTCCACTAAAACTCACTTCCAACTTAGTATGCATAGAATCACATCCTTAACTTCTTGAAAACCAAATTGTTTCTTTAACAGCTATAGACAAGGACAGCACTAGTTTGGGAATTTGGGCTAACTCAGCAACCTTAACCAATCATTCTTCTATCGTCTGTGCTTTAGTCTGTTTCTGGGTTTGAGCAAACAATGGCTATTTCTGCATTACACTGTTATGGTTCTACTATTCCACTTTCAACATCCTATCGAATCCTGGGGTTTCCAGTTTAGGGAGGGGCCTTTAGAATTCTCAGCCAGAGAGCTCTTTGGCCTCCGTGACTACAAACCCCACAATTCCACAGGATGTTGAAAGTGGAATAATAGCACTATAACAGCGTAGTGCCGAAATGGTCGATGTTCTTCCTGCTATCATTAATGGATGAACAGGAGCTCCGCTAACAGACAGCAGGGCCAACAGGTGTTTTGTGTAGGTGTGGGGGAAGAGACAGCACAAGGTAAGCTTGTGTCTGTTGAGATAAACCTCCCCAGATCCAGAGAGTTTGTTGGATTAAGGCTGCTGGTTTGTGTGTTTCTGTGAGCTGGGAGGAAAGCTTGCTTGCTTGCTTCTATGCTTGTTAAAACTCTCTTGTTCTATTGTGTTTTGATGAGATGGTGTTTGTTGTTGTGACCTGAGGTGGGCTTGCTTGTATGCTTGTTAGGGCCTCATTGTTCTCTTGCACAGAGAAAGTGGGTCAGAGACTGGGTTGGAGGAGGAGCTGGCAGCCATTAGCTCACTCCATAACTGCGGCCTCAGGCCCCAGAACTCAGCAAACAGGAGCTCGGTTTACAGTGGCAAGACCAACAGGCATTTTGCATGGGTGTTTAGTAGGGAAGTTTTGAGGGGGAGGCCCAGAGATCTGTTTTAGTGTGTATTTAGGACTACCGAACATGGATGTTGAGGGAGTAGCTGCAATTACTTGTAACAGCTGTGATATATTTGTGTTTTTACTGAAGGATGTGTGCAGGTACACCTGCAGCAAACGTAAATTGGTTGCACTGTTGAGGAGAGGGTCCAGCAACTTGAAGCTCGTGTATCCGTTCTTTAGCGTATGAGGGGAGCATGAGGTTTTCTTGGACGGAGTAGAACAGATTGGCCTGAATGAAGAAGTTTCTGTGGATAAATTTTTATAGCCATTGACTCAGCTGAGTGGTATACAGTATGTAAACCAAATGGAAAGCACACTACGATAAAACTATAATGGGGTTCTAAATAACCATTGAAATGCCTCACTCTTTACTTACAAGTGGTATTTAAAGGGGAAGGCAGAGCTACACAGCACTTTGTCAAGTTGGGAAGCTGCCATACCAGTCAGAGAGAGCGAAAGAAGCAGGCCCTGTCACAACTGTCCTCTGCTCTTCCTCAGTGGCTCATTGAGCACCATCTGACTGGGAGTCTCATCTCATGGCACCATCTCTTCTTTCATTTTGGGTTGTCTTGTCAGAGGGTTTTCATGGTAAAAGACGTCCAAAAGGGGTTTACTGTGTCTTCTCCTCTGCAGTACTAACAAGTGTTAACGATGATGCCACTCCCATTGTTCCTGAGAGATCCTCCACTAGTGTCACCCCCAACTACTGCTGTTTGGCACATTTTGTCTGGCTCCTCAGCCAAAGCCTGTCTCAAGTGGGAGATCCTACTAGCAGCACTGTTGCCATCAGCATAGCCTCTTGCGTCACAGGAGCATAAATCCCACCACCAAGGAAAGGTAATGCCATTGGTGAGTCCAACTATCTATTGACCCCAAATACTCTGTGCGGTCTCCCTTGGTCTTTCTTAATTCCTTTACTGGAACATTTATCTTTTTTGGATCTACAACTCCATTCCAATTGTCCATGTAACTCATATTTTGGAAGTCCAGTTTTGATGTCTTTCATAAAAAGTCGATTTCTCATTATTTGGGCCATAAATGCCCATGAAATGCATTATCTTGCTATTCCAGCTGATTTGCACAATTACACATCTGCCTTGTCCATCTTCATTTATCAATTTAGGCTGTAATGTTTTGTTTGTATAAAAAACTGCTCAATTTCTTTTGCTCTTGTTTGCAGACACAAATTCTAAATTTTATTACACTTTTTGAGTGGATGGCCATCTGGCGAGATCTTCTGCTCTAAGGATAAAGAATGTGACGATAAATGTGGCACATGTAATTAGCTTGTTGGGACTTGCACGGAGAAACATCGGATGGTGGCTCCAGTTTCTCTTAGTTCTTCTGAAAAACAAAAATGTAGCAAAAAGAAATCTGATCATTTTTGGACATAGACATGCTGCCATATCTGCTAAGTGACTTTTATCCACAATGTCAATTAATACAGCAGGACAGAACGCTCTCTATCAAAAGCAGAGGAAATAGTAATCTGCCATAGACCTTAGTTCTCTGGGTAGGGGACAGAGGAAAGCCTTTTACACTACGGAGGTATAGCACTACAATTCCACTCTAACTGTTGTGGCAACATCCTATAGAATGGGCAGTTTGGGAATGTTGTCATGCCTTCCTCTGGGATAGCAGCAATACAAGAATGTTTAGGGAAGGACTCAGCATACCTTCAGCTTAGGCAGTTGTTCTCACTACATAAGGCAGGCAGCAAACCCTGCTTACCTGCTTAAAGCAATGTTTCTCTTTTACTCTGTGGAAAAGACATATAGGCCAGCTAAGAGACTCTGCCCCGCTCTCTGGACCCTTGGAATTGGACCTTGACTAATCTTTTGTGCATCCCTCTGCTTGTCCTGATTTTCCTGGTTACTGACTGATCCCTCAGCTTCTTGACCTCAGAACTGTTAATTACCTAAGCAGCTTCTCACCTTTCCCAGTGAATAAAACAGAGGGGCCTCTCAGCCAGAGAGCTCCTCTGGTGCCTTAACCAAGCTATAAACCCCAGCATTTCATACCAGGTAGATCAGGGGTAGACTGCCTATAATCTTCAGTCTAATTTCAAAAGTCCTCTGCAAGTGATCAGTTCAGACCTCTGGGAAGAGTGATAATTCCTTTTCCTAGCAGTCCACAGAGAGAAAGTGGGAGGAAGAAGCAGAGAGAGAGAGGGAGAGAGAGAAATGTTACCCTGATTTCTGGGGGCCCTGTGAAGGACACCTTGATATGCTTTAATTAACGGAGAATTAGAATTAGCAAGAGCACAAGCTGTGGCACCGCAAGAGGCAGGGTAACCTAGCGAGATCTTTCCAACCCAATGTTTATGGGGTCAGGCCAAATCAAAAACCACACCAAATTGCTATTTTAATTATTTTTATTTAAAAATCAGTCCTTGCACATGTTCACCCTTATGCACTCACTCACACAGAGCCTAGAGAAAAATAAAAAGAGAGGAAAATTGATAGGGGATATTGAGAAGGTATTTTTGGGGTATACTGCACCTGGTCCTGGAGACTGAAGTCGGAGACAGCAGCGGAGTGAGAGAAGAAACTCAGCATGAGGAAGGCTGAGGGGATTGCCCAATGGAGAGATGTGGAGCTGAGAGGAAACCGGAGCAATCTGAGGGACCGTTCAAAAATCGGGTCTTTTTATAGGGGAAAATGTACCGGGAGGGCTAATCCTTTCCCAGGGAGAACAATGAGTTGAGGAGCTAAAACAAAGCTCCAAAATGTACATGATTTGGAGAACAAAGCTCCGAAATGTCAGAGTTATTAGTTTGATTAGATTTGCTGGGGTTTGTCAAAAGCCGCGGCAGTACGTAAATTGCTCTTGCTTGACAGGCTGTTTGTCAGGATCACTAATCCTGTCAAGCTGGCTTCTCGGGGCAGAGAACTCTTTGTAAATTCTGATATGCGCATGTCTGGAGGGCTCCTGAGGCTAGGTGACAGATTGTATACTGGCCAGACCGGGTTTTTCCAGATCGTGACCATTTGGCCATGCCTGCCTGCATGCTAGTCCGGGGGACCCTCTCAAGCACATGGAGATAAATTTAATATTTGATATTAATAAATTGTAGACCCTGGGAGAGGGCTAACTACCACAGCAACAGAGTGTCAATGTCAGGCAGTGGCTAGCAGACACAGAGGCAGAAGCTGAGTTTATGGCTTTAGTAATAAATAAATCAAGAGGTTACATCACCAAAACAAACATCCAAGTCCCAGGGGCAGCAAACTCAAACAGCAAGGTTTAGCCTGGAACAGAAAGCCCATGACACAGGACGCAGATGCCCGGTTGGTAGACGGTTGTTGCCCCGTGCCCAACTCCAACAGCTTCTGTCTTAAATACACAGTCTTTAGCCCAGCTGGGGCTGATCAAATGTCTGTTGGTCCAGCTCACAGCTGGAGCCCCTCAAGACTTCAGGGCTGATTCATCAGACGCTTCTCCCGCAGCCACTGAGACCTCCGAACCGCCCCCTTCTCCAGCCGCCTCTGGAGGAACGTGGGGGGAGGGTCTGCTGCAAACTCCAGGCTGGAGTCAGAACACCAGCCTCTGTCGAGTCAGAAGCACTAGCCTCTGCCTCTGGAGCAGAAACGTCTGCTGCAGGTACTGGCTCAGGATCCGTGCCCGGGACAGCTGTGGGGTCGCTGGCAGACTCCTCCCTAGACTCTGAAGGAGCCCCCTCTCCCGAAGGCCCCTCCAAGGGATCCTCCCCCAGCTGGGAGTCCAAGTCTAAATCGGAGTCCAAGTCTGAATCGGCAGCACGCTCAGCCTGGCTCATGACACAGAGCCCTACCCACCACCATCACAAGCCCCCTTTTCAATATTAACTAACTCTTTGTGGCATGGAAAATGCCATGTAGAGGGCAGTTGTTTCCGGCCTTTCTTTTTCAGATGTGGTTGGGCTTCAGTTTTTAGAAACTCCAGTCAATGTAAGCAAGGGTGAAGGATTCTGAGAGCTGTAGTCCAACAACATCCAGAGATTCAAGGGTTGGGACCGACAGACTCGGTGACCAGATAGAAAGGAAGAGAGGACTCTAGAAAAATCTGTCCTGATGCTACTGCATAAACTAGTCTCTCCTTTATGGAAACCAGTCTTCCATAATTTTGTAGAATAGAAAGGTATTTTGGCAAGTGTAGTATATCATAGCACACTCATGAAATGATGATTATGCCTTTGCTGTGATTGTACCCTGCAGCATAAAACTAACTTCCTCCAAATATGTTTCTTTATTCTTCCGTCCATGCATTCTGATCTTGAAGCCTGTTTTTATTTACCATGTCTTTCTGAGAAGGTACAGTTTGTTCTCATTTTGGCTGGCTGGCCTCATTTTTTCACTCCAAAACAAGTTTTAATATTTGCATGTGTTGTTGTACTGTTGTTTGCAAGCACTGAGATGGGAAAATTAGTAGAAAAGAATTAATGTGTCCAATCAATAACAAACTAAAAAAATTTAATTAATTTACATTTATGTGAGAAATGGAAAAAATAACTAATATGTTTATATTTAATTGACTTTTAAGTTAAAAGTGTGATAAATTAAAACTCTTACCAGCATGTATCTGAAAAATGCTGCTAGTGATTTTATTTAACACTTGTCACTGTATTGATCTTGAGAGAGAAGGAAACAGCTGTGTAAATTTTTAAAAACCTGATTTCTCATCCATCCCACCCCAAATCCTCCTCTTATTTTCCCTTTCTCCTGTCATTATAATCATATTTCTGTAACCTCTACCTTTCATTAGTTTGCACACTCCCATATGGACTCCAGCAAAAGTCCTAGGGATAAGAGCTTCAGGTGAGGAGACCCTCTGCGGTATCTGGTGTAGAATGCAAAAAAGACCAGCCCTGCCAAGTGGCCCTTGCTATTCTTACATTTAAAACCTTTTAACCCTGGAATTAGTTAAACTATCATACTATAGTTAGGAACAAAATTAAACAAAAATTCCCATAGCCATTTGCATTTATTAAAGAACTAGCTGGAAAATATAAAATTGTTTGACTATTCAGCATTGTCTCTTAATTAACTAATAATTGTGGAACTAAGTTAATGCTAAAAGTCCATCTTAAGTCAATTATTATCTTAAAGATAAATTTAATTAACTTACCTCTCTTTCTTAGAAAATTCTGACTTCACCACTTAATTGATTTTAATTAGTTAGTTCCTATTACTAGTACCCAAGGACCAGTTGGTGGTGGTGTGGCTATGTAGAATGCTAATGCTAATAAAACCTAGTAATGATAGAGTTAATCTTGGAATAACTATTAGGCCTTTCCTTTGAGCATGACTGTTCAATCCCCCTAATAATCTAGAACTCCCGATGAAAAACACAGCCTACTGTCAGAAGAGCTATCTGAAAGAGCCACTTTCTTCCTTTTTTCTCCTTGTGGCTGCAAATTTATTTGCTTCTTGTTTCAGTTTTTCATCCATGGTCAGAGACAAAGAGGCAGATTCACTCCCTCTCCCTCTTTTTTTTGCCGAGCAAATGAACTCTCCAAAGTTAAGTCCCTCTTGTCATTTGTGCCATTTTGCTGATGGCACTGGTGCTTCTAATGATGATAAGTCGCTCTGTCCTCTGCCCAAGAGGGCTAATAGTTTATTAATAGGAGATGTTTCTGTAGGATAGCCTCATTCCACCAGACACTGCCTTGGCAGGGATTCCTGCCCAAGGCTGGTCACGTCAGATGACACAAGAGATCAGCGTGGCAAGCAGCAATCTCTTTGTCATAGCATCTTAACAGGGCAGGCAAACAAACTAAAAAGTGTATGGGGGAGGGCAGAGCATGACTAGTTACTTTGAAGAAGGGTGAATAAAATTACCTGTGGAACCTATCCACAGTGGAGATAAGGGAGGAAGATGCTACAGCTGTGTGCACTAGTTGTGCTCTTAATGCACTCAAGTCATTAGAACTCCTATCATTTTCCACTGCAGGAGAGATCACATAGCCACTGGGAGGCCAGTCCAAATGGTATGATTTCCTATGGGAAAAATAATAATAAAAAAGGAATAGAATTTTCTCTTTTTATACATTGACCAACTGTTTCCTTCCTTCCTTCCTTCCTTCCTTCCTTCCTTCCTTCCTTCCTTCCTTCCTTTCATCTGTCTTCCACCTCTCAGCCTACAAGGGTCCCTGAGACAGTGTACAGTGGCTAAAAGATATATGGAAGCATGGATGCTTTGCCCTACTGTGTTTTACTTATTTAATTTATGTCCCACCTTTCTCTTGGATGAGACCCAAAGAGGCTCATATGTGTAGTGGTTTGAGCACTAGACTACAACTCTGGAGAACAGGGTGTGACTCCCTGCTCAGCTCTGGAAACCCACTGGGCGACCTTGTGCAAGTCACACTCTCTCAGCTTCAAATGGAAGCAAGGCAACTCCCCCTCCCCTGAACCAGTCTTGCCAAGAAAACCCTGTGGTAGGTTCATCTTTGGGTTGCTGTAAGAACCTGTAAGGAAATGATTTGAAGGCCCACAACAACGAGCTTCCAGTGTAAAAAAAAAAAACTTAATGAAAACCAATTGGTGTTAAAATACCAATGAATTCATAATTCACAAGGAAGGCCCATTCCTTATGGCTGTTTGCCCAGAAATAAGTCCATGGGACTTTGTACATATAGCATTGAAACATTTCAAAATAATGAAGGAACTGGTCAGTGGACAGAGAAAATCTGGTGATTGGCAAAATAATATTTTTTTTTCAAGCTACATATTGCAAGAAAGAAGCAGATATATTTTCCTTCACGTAACTGTCTCTTCTGCCTGTATGGACTCCTCCTCTGTCAGCGTGAGTGTGTGTATGCTCTTGAAGTAAGCCCATCTTTTATAATTAGTTTTCTCCTCTTACCGGAACTCATCCTCCTTAATAATTCTCATCTTTACACTTTGCCATTGAGCTCTTCTGCAAATTGGCTAACCCAGGAGGAGAAAGCTGAGAGCCGAGAAAAGCCTCCTAATCTACTATCAGCGCATGCAATCAGCCTCTCCATCTGGTAAGGGAGGCCTATGGAAGCCTGAGAGTGCCTGGTCCCCTGCAAAGAGCCTATAACATGCTGGCCATATGTGTGAGAGAACTTTCCTTCTTCCCTTCCCTGTCCCCAGAACACTGCTGGATTAAGATGAAGTATCTTCAGCTCCTTGGATTTATAGATTAAGTGTAAGCCTCCCAGGAGGCCCTGCAGATTGGCTCAAATGTGAGCACAGGGCTATGATGAAGAATGAAGTCCAGGTGGTGCATGGATCCAGGTACTGTTTAGTGGTACCCCCTCTCTTGTAGTGTTGAAACACCACACCAACCAGCTTTGGCCGGGGAAATGTAATGTTTTGCGTGCCCACAGGAAAAGGAAGCAGATGCCCTCTGCAGTAGGCATTTCATCTTGTTTATGAGAGTTGCAAGTATGTCCCCATTGCTCTTGCAGCCCTTTGGGGTGGCCACTTTACAAACAAAATCATTTGCATCTTTATTTGGAGCAGAAGTCACTGTGAACCATGAGGGGAAAACATATGGCCTAGGATAGCTGCCAAAGAAGAAGAAAACTTGAAACCTGGAGTTCTGTTGAAGCACAAGAGCCTTCTGAAACAGCTGGTATGCTTATCAGAAAATCTGTAATGGGTAATTTGAAGCAGACTGAAGGCAAGAGGGGAAAGAGTTAAGCACCTTCCTCCCCCGCCCTTGCCACTCATCCATTCCAAACCAGCACCTCTGAAGCATGTTTTCCTGAAATGAGAGAGCTATTGCTCACAATTTTGATACACACATTTGCATGCAACTTGTGGCTAGCTCCCCCTCCTCCTCAAATATCAGTCTAGTTCTGTGAGGCATGGTCTTTATAGACCATTAAGCAGGGCTATAATGTATACAAAGCACCCAAGCTGGTGCCCTCAAATATGTCTGAATGCAGTTCCCCTCTGCCAGCCAGCAGGCCCATAGTCAATACTGCTTGCAGATGATGTGGACTGTATTCTTTTGTGAAGGCAACAGGTTCAAAAAGAGCTATTTTGATGGAATAGTTGGTTATATTAGCTAGTTAAAATACTGTAATCCATGAGAAGTAGGCTAAATAATTGGGCAGCAGAGGCCTTTTTTTTTCTTTTTGGCATATAATCTGTCTCTCTGCTCCTCTCCCACACACAAATAGTGAAATTTTACATCCCCTTAGCAGAGCATAAGTATCCACATGTGGAGACCTGCTACGTGAGTCCTATGCAACTCCCGTGTGGAACAGCAACATTTCACTATAAGTGTCAATGACTAGGTGCCATTGCACATGTGCAATGGCACCTAGTACATCATGAGCAGCTGCAATGCACAAAGCATGCTATTCAGCCACAGTGCACAATATGCAATTACAAAGCACAGTGCACAATGAACAATTACAAAACACAATGTACAAAGTGCAATCGCAATGTGCAAAGATAGGCATGGAGAAACATGCTGTCAGTGCAAACCCACTTCCTCTGCTATCAGCAGAATACATCTGTTGTGCAATGGTGACTTTTTGGTCCTGCATATGTAGCATGACTTATGCCTATGAGTATCAGTAACTCGATGCCAGCCATGGGACAGGTAGAAACTTAGGCATACTCAGAGTCCTTGAGATTAAAGAACCTACAGACCTATTACACTACACTGTCATAGCACCATACTCCACCTTAACAGCCATGGCAACATCCTATGGAATCCTGGGGTTTGCAGCTTAGGGAGAGGCCTTTAGAATTCTCAGCCAGAGGGTTCTTAGGCTTCACTAAACTATAAACCCCAGCATTTCAAAGAGTGTTGCCATGGCAGTTAAAGTGGAATATGGCACCATAACAGCATAGTGTGATAGGTCCCGGGTTTTGATTAAAATGGGTCCTATTGATTTCAGTGGTTGTTCTTGAACTCTGACTATCTGAATTAAATCCACTATTTTTAAATACAACTATGTATACAAAGTAAACATTGGAACCATCATTTTAAAGTGTCATAGGAGGCAGCCCCTTAAAAGAGGCATTGCACCCTTTGCCCTTAAAGCCGATTGAATGCCTCTTCTAAGGGGATGTTGCCACAAAATTGCCTCTCCCTGAGCTATAGAGCTAATGAAACTCAGAGAGTTGAGTGAAGTAAGAAGACAATTTAATTAAGACAGTTGAAGATTACAATTAAAGATTTCCATTGCGCAGTTGGACCAATCCAAAATTGTTATGAGTCGGTCCTGAACACGTTTCCTTTCTTAAAACTTATACCCTTCTGCCTTTTTTTAAAAAAATACACTTTAATTGGCTAAAAACTTAACATAGCCCTGACACAGCTGCTTTACTAATCTTTACATGACTTTTCCCTCCTTTCCTAAAAGTTAAATTTTTATCTAAGCTCTACCTAAAAATACCAAAGGTCTTCTGCCTTTCCTTATCTCTTTAATTCCTAGCTGGCTTCTGGCATGTCAGGATCCTTTATCTCTGCTCTTTTTCTGCTAAAAGCACGTTGTCTTGGTCACATTTTAACTCCACATCTTGCTTAAAGGCACCTATTCATCTACAAAATATGCTAAATCTACTAAATATTTTTCAGTTATTTAAAGCAATTCCTTTTTTAATTTTTAATTTTATTTTAAGCGCTATCAGGGATGCCTGCAATGACATTTGTTCATCCCCTGAAAACACAGAAAGTAATGTGTACTTCTTTTTAGTTTCAAGGCTATTGTTTTTACTCATTTCCAAATTTAATCCATTAATTAATCAGCTAAAATTAATACAAATAATTGATCTAAGATTTCTTTAATTGACGTGTCTAGTTTTACTTTGAGGATTTTAAGACATCATATGCTGCCAATACTTGCACATGCTGATTTTAGTCCAGGTCCTCCTCCAGTATGTGTTGGACTACAACTCCCATCAGTTGCAACTGTTATGACCAGTGATGGTGATTATAGGTCTTGCAATCCATCTGTATTTGGAAGAGGTTCCTCCTTATTGTTTTAACACCTTCCTATACACTTGAGATGTGATCAGCATATTGTCAGAGTTGAGCTCACTTGGTAACCTGTTACGTGGGACTGGAAAACATAAATTTAGTGTTTGAATGCTAGATGTATTTTTCCCTTCCTGTGCTAAACCTGAAGCACTGCTTTGGGCTTCTGGGAGGGAAGCATTCCATGGGCAGAAGTGTGTCTAACAGAGCAGGAATTACACTGATTATATTGGGGCACACAGCAGTTATTTCCCAAAGGATGGAAATTCAAACATACATCAAATAAAAGCACGTAGTCACATTTGAGTGATGAATCTGGAAAGCTCTTTCCATGTTAAATCTAACTGCATCAATCTGATTATGTTTTATTATGCCATGTAGAAATAATTTTATATCTATATCTGTCTACTGTGCAAAAATCTTTTTTTTAAAAAAATCCTCATTGGGAACTAAAGTATTTATTTTTGTAAAGTTCTCTACCTAATCTCAGAAATCAACTTACCACTGTGAGTATTTTAAACTACTCTAAAGGAGAACTCATTCGAGCCCTGTCCCTCAGGATTTATTCTCAAGTATACAGCATTTGAAGCTCTGTCAGGGATATTATAGGGCTATAACTAAAAAAATCAAGCATAGTGGTCATGTTTCCAGAGAGAATTCCTCTATTTGAAGGGTTGCCTCTGATTGCACATCCTGCTTTCAGACAACACTTTTACCTGGTTTCAAGGATTCCCTTTTCCTTCTCTCTAAACCAGAACCTGCCCTATACAGTAGCGTCCCATGGATTGGGTAGTGTTTTTGTGGTGGTGGAGGGATTGCCCTGGGAAAGAAAGTGTGCAGAGTTCTTCTTCTGTTGGCCCAGCGATACATAGTTAAATCTGGGTCCAGCTCAATAATTCTACCTTTGTAGCTACAAATATAAATTGGCACATGCCTGTTCTTTGTAAATCTGTGTCCTCCTTCTTCCTCTTTTTGTTGAAGTGAAAATGGGTGGCCATCTTTAAGTCAGGTAAGAATGGCTGGTCAGCAAACATTGCCCTTGTCACATATTCACTATTGGTGAAGCCTCTCTAAAACAAGTGCCTTGTTACCCTGTGTACTGGGGGTCCTGAGAGGGACGCCAAAATGTGCTCAACTAAAGGTGGGGAAAATTAGTTCAGAGCACTGCTTAGCGTTACGAGAGGCAGGGTAATGTAGCGAGATCTTGAACCCTATGTCTACGGGGTCAGGCCGAGTCAAGGAGCACACAGAAGTTGAAACAATAAATGATGTTTTATTAAACACAAGCAAAACAGTGTATGTGACACATTCACACAAGATACCTAAAGAAAATAAAGGTTGAAGTGGTATAGAGGGATTTTTAGAAGGATTGCTGGTTTGGGTGATACTTCACCTGTCCTGAAGCCCGGAAAAGTAGAGAGCGAGGCTGGGGTGCGATGTAACTCAGCACGTGGAGCTGAGGGGAGGCTCGCCAAGCAAAGTGGCAGCAAGGCGGGATGAAACTCGGGAGCGATCCGAGGAAGACCTCGGAATCAAGGGTTTTTATAAGGAGAATGTGACTGCAGGCTATGCCGTACTTGGGGGAAAACAATAGATTTGGAGTTGGAGACAAAGCCTCTGAAAGGTCAGAATCTGAATGATTGAGCTATCACAGAGGTTCTCAATAGAGTAGCCAGTATGCAAATGCAGAGTACCTGGGTATAGTATAGGTTACCCATCAAGCTGCCAGCGCGGTGCAGAGGCTCTTTTGTAGGTTGCGTGCATACCTGATTAGAGTACTTGCCTGGAGGTCTCCTAAAGCGGCGAGTCGGCTGTTTTCTGGCCTGCCTGTATTGTCTAGGAATATTACGGCGATAATGGCCGAGCCTGTATGCGTGCTTGTCCGGGGGCCTCGCAAGCACGTGGAAGGGAATAGATAAGTGAAGCTGAATTATGATATCAAAAGGATATCTTTTAATATCCCCAAAGCTCGTACTAGCCAGGGCAGTAACAGCCTAGAAAACACTAATTGCAACAATGGGAACGTTACTTCATGAAACTTATGTTGGATTGCATGCCAAGACATTTTACTGTTATCCGAATGAAAGGACAAGGTGTTGCCTCTCCCAGTCTGACTGAATGGCCTGGCATGTGAGCTTTACTGCAACATAGACAGTGAGACAGTATCCTTTACAATGAGCTAATTTAGGGTACAGCTGGCCCAGCCAGACCAGGATAAACACACAGATTTCTTTTCCAGGCAAGGGGAATAGTGCAGGAGGGACCCAGAGCTGGCAGGAATGGTTGCTCCTACCCTGCTATGTTTCTCTTCCAACCATCTACTCCCCAAAGTAGCTGCTTCACTTTGCCCAAAGGTAGGCTCAGGGGTGAGTAGTGGGAAGGTTCATTCTGAAGTTTCATGTCCCAGCAAATGAAATACAGAGGCATTTCACCTCTTATACTGCCTCTTATAAAGAGGCATTTCAGTTCTTATACTGAAAGGATTATATGCAGTAGAGGTAGGAATAAGTGATCTCCCAGATGTTGTTGGAATGCAACCCCCAGGATTTCCCATCATTGGCTTTGTTGGCTAGGGTTACTGAGAGCACAACATCTGGAGAGCTGTACATCCTTAATATATAAAAATATATAAAAATTACTAGTAGTCTCTGATTATTGCATGTTCATTAATTTGTCTTATCCCTTTTAAAAGCCATCTAGGTTGGCTGCAATCCCTAGCTCTCGCAGCAACGAACTCTACAGCTAATTGTATGTTGTGTGAAGAAATGCTGTGCTTCCTTTTATCTGTTCGGAGTCTCCCAGGTCAAATAGGAAGTGTAGTAACAGAGCTATATGTGTCCTCCTGCTGATAGACTTCCCAAATGGGCAGCTACTTGGCCAATGTGAACTATTTATTTATTTATATAGAACATTTATACTTTGTCCTTCAGCCAAAAAGACTCCCAGAGTAGTTTACAAATTCTTAATTTGACAGTTCCCTGTGCTCAGGTTTACAATCAAAAAAGACACGAAACACAAGGAAAAGAGGATGGTACTGGGGGAGGGAAGTAAACCCGGTAGATGGTGGCTGCTGTTCTTTCCCTCGGAGGCCACAACAGTGGCAGCTGGTATAGAAGAGATACTTAGGCCCTTTTCACACAGCATTTCTTAAGCAAAAGGGCACATTTACGCGACGCTCAAGGGCCGGACACAGAGTGCACACGGATTTTTTTCATTTTCGGCTTCAAGCTGAAAATGCTCCACGCTCACGCATCGGTCCGGCGCCCCACGCGCACTTACCTGGCGTGCGGTGTGTCGGGAGCCGGGCCGGTTGCGCTTCCTGGGCAGTGAAGGCTGGGAAAGGTCCCAGGCTGCACTGCGAAAGGAAGAGGTGGGGCGCTTGCACGAGAGGACGGAGCTGCGGAGGCCAAGCAACATGGAAGCAGCAGGGAAGCGGGAGCGTTCCTTCCAAGGCTTCTCACGCGAGGACCCCAACCCGGCGGCGTTAGCGAAAAGGGCCTTAGACTAGGCTTTGGTTCATTTACCTACCTATCTATCTAGTCTGAAAAAAGGGAGAGTTACATCTTTCAAGTTAAGGGCACATTTGTGGGCTTGACTTTTGTGGATTTGATCATTTGCGAATTTCTCCAACCCCTGTCCACTCACTTCAGGTACTTTTCCAGGGGAACCTTCCTTCTTGACTGCTTCAATCAGGCTGCACTGGCCTTTAAAAACCTGCCCCTGGTCCTTCTCCTCCTCTACTAGCCACTGCCTGGCCAGCTAAGGATTGCTTGCAGCCTAATTTCTCAGTGCCACAAACCTTCTCCTGATGCCCCCCTACACCCCAGGAGGTAGATGGGAGAGACAGAGAAAGTATAGGATCACCAGGCTTATCCCCGCTCCTTTCCCTGTCCTATTTTGGACCTTGGTTGCCTGTTCTCCCTACCATGTCTTGGTCCCTTTCCCACAGACACACATACACACATTTTGAAATTTGCAATTTTTGCAATTTTGCAAGGCCCCTAACCCCAGGGAATGTGAAGGGCCAACTGTATGTGAAAGCCTCTGTAGAGTTCAGTAAGTGCAGCAGGGCAATCTAAATAGCCCATCTGAGAAAAGGGTTTAAATGCTGTTACAGTCAAAAGGAAAACCATCCACACAAATATAGGTTTTGGTGGCAGACAAACTAACTAATGAAATGCTGAGATTGTGCCTCTTGGGATCTGATAAGCCTGAGATACGTTGTCAGTAGCTTGGATTCCCATTCTCCTCAGAAAAAAAGTATTTGTATCTTTAAAAGCTAGACAGTGATCTAGAATCCAACATGCATCACTTATTTTACCAGCACTGGGAACAGCTGCACTTTCTAGATTTCCTCTTGTCATATTATTATTAAAATGACAGAGCCTTCATCACATAAACCCTAAAGTATTATTCGTCCTAAGCTCTTGCTAACAGGAGAGACGAAAGTAAGCTAAATATATACCTAATCTGAAAGGACACAGTATACTTAGCAGCACAGCAGCAGGGTAACATGGCCACAGGTGCGGATGACCTAGGAAGTAATCTCTGTCAAGACAAAAAGTTCTCCCGCTGGCTCCCAAGCTGCTCAGGAGCTGGGAGAATAGCTTTCTTTGGTGATAGGAGCAGCTATCTCCTTGCTCCCTCCTGCTGCAATGGTGTGCCACTCCAAAAAGTGTGTTGCTGCTGCTGCTGCAGCATCATCCCTTCAAGTAGTTTTTAACTTATGGTGACTCTAAGGTGACCCTATCATCGGGTTTTCTGGGGTTATGAGCGTATGGCACATCCAGGGTCACCCAGTGGGTTTCCATGGCCAAGGAGGAAATCAAACCCAGGTCTCCAGGGTTGTAATCCAATGCTCAAACCCCTACATTACCCTTGCTCTCTAAAAAGTGTATTACTCCAGCACAAATCACCAAGATGATTCTAGTCCAAAATCTTGACTGAATGTAGGATCACAGGGGTAACCGTAACTCTTTCTACAGCGGTACGTTCTGGCACAGTTTTTCTCTTTCTCATCAAATCAAATCAAGTTTGATTTTTCCATTTGCCATAAAAGGAAGGCCCGCTAATCATTCTGCCTGCTGCAGAAAGCCAGCAGAAACAAGTTACAAGAGCTGATAAAGAATGGAATAAATTAGTAACTCATTTTCCACTGAGTAATTATTATTTTTTTTAAAAAAACTCAAATTTGCTGAAAAATACCTCAGTTTCTTTTCATTAGCCCTACAGAACAAAGTGCCTGTGTAATTAGTAAACATTTGGCATGCCTGCAAATAGGTTTTTAATTACTTCGAAAGGACACTGTCAAGGTGTTTTTAATCATTTAAAATATAATTTCTTTGATGGTTTGTGCCAGAAGAGCTCAGTAGGAACCAATTTCTCCGGGAGAGGGAGAGCTCTATTAAGGCTGGAGGTTACAGTCTTGCTTCACCTCTGTTGTTATTTCCTCTACAGTTCTTGGGGCATATGCCCCTCCAAATGTTGCTAGACTGCAACTCCTATCAGCTCTAGCCAGCATAGCCTATGAGGAGTGATTATGGGAATCTTACAATGACTGGAAGGTCACAAATTGCCCACTCCTGTCATAGACTTTGTGGCCTATTTAAATAGAATTCTTGATTTACAGCTTTAAGGAACTCAAGACACTGAGCTGTGGACAGTAGCCTTGGCCAATAAAGCCTAGAGCCACCCTCCTAAATTCAAATATGGGGTGTGTGGGAGGGTGTGTGGCCTTCTTGGTATTGTGGGATGGCAAACTCCTATCTGGCTTAGTCAGCAGAATTGGTTGCATACCCGCCAACCATTTCAATTTGGCAGGAACAGTCCCAATTAATTTTCTGCCAGTCTGTTCTTTCAGCAGCTTTAGAAATGTCCCAGTTTCTCTTTCCTCTTTCCACTTTAACCTTTGTCCTCAGTTTCCTTCAATTGCTGCTGAGTTCAAAGTGCAAAAGTAGTTTGCAGTCAATTAATTCAAAAATGATAAGACGGTACAGAATCTTGCCCTTCCCAGTAGCCTCGGACAAAAGCAAACTGCTGCAGCCTCTCCTAGGCCATTTCCACTCTACACTATTATTTCACTTTCACCATCTTATGGAATCCTGGGGTTTGTAGTTTCGGGAGAGACATTTAGAATTCTTAGCCAGAGAGGTCTTTGGCCTCAGTAAACAACAGTTCCACAGGATGTTGAAAGTGAAATAATAGCACTATGACCGTGTAGTGTGGAAATGGCCCTAGTTTGTCCTTTTTCCCTTGTTAATACCTTTTACTGTCTTGACTGCACACATCCTGGTTTTCATCTGTGAAATGTTGGAGAGTATGCAATCATAGCATACCTCAGAAGCTACAGTCCAACAACATCTGGAGCACCTGAAAGGGAAAGAAACCTTTATGAAAGCTATAAATTTGTTGTCTGACTTCTTTTGAGTAGAAAACACCACTATCCACTGAAGGCAATGGGGAAAGAACTTAAATGCAGATCAGTCAGTTTAAAGGGCACAAGTTGGATACAAGTAGAAAATACAACAAGCAAAGAATTGGAAGGAATAAATAATAGGTTTGGATGGCACGGATACCTATGCTATGACAAAATAGCAGCGAAAAAAGAGTTTAATAATCATTGTATTCGGAAGACGCTACTGAAAGTTTGGCAGCAAATAAAGCATAAATTTCATAGAAGACTTCCGACGTGGACTTCACCCCAAGAAGCATATAAAATTGCTCTAACAAAACAAGGAAATCTACTAACCTATCAAGAGTTGCTGAAGTGGGAGCGGAACAAGCCAAGAAGGCATACAGAAGAAGAATTAAAAGCTGCAGGACATGAATTTAATTGGTTCCCACGGAGACAACTTAAAGAGAGATTTAAAATGGACCAAAAATTATATAGATTTGGAAAGAAAGAAAACGAACTAGATTCATTGAAGAGGGGGGACCAGAAAAAGAGTATTTCCAGACTTTATAAATTATTGTTGCAAAGAGAAATGGAATCAGAGGTTGTTAAAGACACTATGGTCAAGTGCGCACAAAATACTGGACACCCAATTGAATTTATATAAAATATATAATATTTTATAAGATATAAAGACAGATATAAAATTTACACCAAGTTTAAATTTAAGAGAAAATTTTTATAAAATGCTACACAGATGGTATATGACACCAGAAAGATTGCAAAAAATAACTAAAAATGGAAATGCAAGATGTTGGAAATGTGATGAAAAGGTGGGGTCTTTCTTTCATATGTGGTGGACTTGCGAGATAGCAAAAAAATTCAGGAAGGAAATACATGATGAAATTCAAAGAATCTATAATTTAAAATTTGAAATGAAGCCAGAGATTTATTTGTTAAATATGCTAGGGCAACAAAGAGAAATAAGATGTCATCAGAAGACATTGCTATATTTGATAACTGCTGCAAGACTGATATATGCGCAATATTGGAAAGAAAGGAAATATGTTGATAGAGAAGAATGGAAATTAGAAGTTCTGGATATGGTAGAGATAGAAAAGTTAACATTTTCTTTGAAAAATAAACCCATCCAGAACTTTGAAAGGGAATGGAGAGAAGTTTTAATGTGTGTTCAGATCTTTTTTATTGAAAAATATAATAACAGTAACAACAAAATTTATCTATACATTACTATAGGTTACAAACAGATTCATAACATAAACAGGAAAAACAAGAAGACCTAACTCAGCCTAAAAATTCCATAGAATAGACATCTAGCTAAGAAATTTCCTATGTCCTTCCTATACGAAATTCCTTCTTTCCACCTATAAGTGCTTAACTCCTCTTATTTTTTCATAGGTGATTACACAATATTCATATACATAATTGCATAATTATACCCTCTTAAAATCTCTTCCCTTATTCTCTTTCCCTATACACGTTGGTTATTTCCTAGTTCTTAATTCCCAACAATACCTAATGCAATACATTTCTTTCGGTAAAGCTCTGCCTGCCTATAATTTATTTGATTCTGTTTTACCGTATTTTATGTTCTGCTGCTAATTTTTCCTTATTATTATTGCTTACCATAAGCGGTCTCTTTCATCATATTGTATATCTTTTGTTATCTTATATTATCTTCTTCTTCGTAATTATTTTCTTATAACTCCACACCCTTATTATTTATGTTATCTCCTTCCTCCCGCTTCCATAATTTATTCTTTCTATCCCATCCAATCAATTAACATCATATCTTACCACCCCATCTCCTTAGAGTTTTTATTATGGATATCCCTTATTCTTTTATTCCTTTTGTGGTGAAATTCCCCCATTTAGTTTTAAACAGTGGTAAAATTAGTTCCCAATCCTCTTTAAATTGTTCCATTGAATTTTTAGATAATATTGTCATTAATTTATCCATTTCTGTTAGATCATACAGTTTAATTAACCATTCTTCCACTTCTGGCATTTCCTCTTGCTTCCGTTTACTCGCATAGACCATTCTAGCTGCTTTAATCATATGAGCTAATAGCTTTCGTTGAGATCTCTTTTTTAACAATTTTATTCCTTGGTATATATTCAATAAATATGTTTCTGGGTGCATCAGAAACTCTAATTGCAAAATTTTTATTATATTACTGTGAATTTGCATCCAAAACTTTTTTGCCTTTTTGCAGGTCCACCATAGATGATAAAGGGCTCCTTTTTCTAACATTTATTTTTATTTGTTTTTGTCATTTTTGTTATCTGAACTGGGGTGCAGTACCACCTTTAAAAATTTTTATAGTAATTCTCCTTTAGGGACACACTTTTCACTAATCTGGACATCACCTTCCAGGAACTTTCCCAGCTTTCTAGTTGTATTGGGCATCCGATATTCTGCACCCATTTTATCATATTTTCCTTTACGGTTTCTTTTTCTAATTCTAAATTCAATAAAATTTTATATGACTTCACAATCAGACGATCTGTTCCTGGTTTTATCGGTTTGTCAAATTCATTTCCCTTTGTTTCTATTCCTATTATTCTTTAGTCTATCTTAAATTTCTCTGCACGTTGTCTCTGTAATAACCAGTGAGTGGAGAGTCCACTTTTAATCAATTCTTCTTTACTTTTTAATACAATTTTACCTCCTTGGCATTTCGCTATATCCTTATATGTAATCCATTTATTGTGGTTTCTCTCTCCTATAAAAAGCTTCATGTGGGGATACCCATAACAGCAATTTTGGATAGAATTTTCTTTTATACATTGACTATAGTCGCAATAGGGACTTTCTGATAAAGTGGTTATTAAGCTCTCTATTTATTTTTGCTTTCTCATACCATAGGTATGAGTACCATCCAAAGGGTAGGTCTGCCCCTTCTAGAATTAATAACCTTTCATAATCCAACTTAATCCAAGTAGTCAACCATTCAACACAGCAGGCATGGTAATATAACTTTAAGTCCGGTACTCCTAATCCTCCTCTTTCCCTTGTATCTTTCAGGTTGCTCCATTTTATTCAGGGTTTTTTAGCATTCCAAATAAATTTGGACAGATCTTTCCTCCACTGATTAAAAGGTGCATCATTAACTATTATGGGTAGGTTTTGGAATGGAGACAAGTTTTAAACTGGTTAAAGACAAAGAATAAGAAAGGATAAGGAACAAAGTAAGATGGTAAGTAACGTAAGGTAACAATGTAATAAGGTAATGTAACAAAGCAATAATGTAACAATGCAAGATGTAACAATGTAAGATCATCTTCTCCTTTGAGTAAGCTGTAACTATGTATGAATGGAATGAAAACAAGCAGATCCAACTGGAAAATAAGCATGGAAGTGGGGAGGTGTTTTGTTTTATTTTTAATTATAAACTTCAATAAATATATATATATATATATATAAAAATAAAGGGCACAAGTCATTACTATTAAAATGATTTTTGCTTACTCTTGAAAGACCAACGCTTTCAAGTTCTTTCATCAAACAAACTCATCTTCATAGTAAATAATATTAAATAGCTTTGCTATGTGTGTGTAGCTAGAGCTATATGTCTAACTGAACAAAATTACTTCTGAGTATGCGTGTCCAGCAGGAGTCAGCAACTGCATCTCTACAGATGTGATTGAACTGTAGCTCCCAGCAACCATATCATGAAGGACGATGAGAGCTGTAGTCTAGCAACATCTGAAGAGCAAGAGACCAGTTGCTAGTCAGTCAAGAAAGACAAACTTAGGAACAGACCAGAACAAATGCAAAGTCTGATTAACACTCTTCCCAAGAAACCAACCAACTTATGGACTTTCTTATGCTAGAACTCTCTTAGCATTTGTCTTCTTCAATCAGCTAGCATTGAAACTGTGGCCCCATACCTCTCTTCACATAGTAGTATATGTAACTTGTAATGAACCTGTGGAGAGTCAGCACGCTGTAATGGTTTGAGCATTGGACTATGGTTCTTGAATCCCTGCTTAGCCATGGAAACTCACTGGGTGACCTTGGGCAAGTCACACTCTCTCAGCCTCAGAGGAAGGCAAAGGCAAACTCCCTCTGAACAAATCTTGCCAAGAAAACCCTGTGAGAGGTTCCTCTTAGGGTCAGCAGAAGTCAGAAATGACTTGAAGGCACACAGCGACAACAATTTCTAGGAATAAAACTTTTCGTTTTACCTATGAACCCCCTTTCTCCTTTATATCAGATTTGGATACTATGCCCATCAAACTCAGCAGCTGGCAGGGCGGCCAACATTTGCTGCCTCTGCCTCAGGTAGCAAAATGTCTTGGGCCAGAGCTGTAAAACGATAATGACTCAACAGCAGTGAAGAAGTAGACTTTCCCTCATGAGAAGAGTATTATCTGGACATTGTGTGTATTTTAGTCCTCGCAATGTTTGCCTGTGTTATGGCACTTATACTTTTGAAAAGTGTTACTTTAATGCTTGAGGGAAATAAGATCACTGTCTTCAGGATAAATGAAAGGAGATTGTCACAACTGATTGTCACAATGCCCCCCCACCGATGTACACTCCTGATTTCGCCTCAAAGCTGACCGCATCCAAGTTAATGGTTTCAAACTTAAATATCAAAGAGCACCAACTTGTGAAACATTTCTGCTGTCAAAGACATTTATACCTATTAGACTGAGATCAGAAAAAGAGGAATCCTTCTAACTTTTGTTGAATCTAAATTTCATTATACGCTGGATGCTACAGCTGATGAAAGGAAAGGGACAACTTAGTTTCTGTTAATGCATTCTCGCTCTTGATCTTGTATTCATGTTTTTATCTTTAGGTTTGTTTCCTTGCCTGATTCCATTCGTTTGCAGAGCTAAGATAAAACAAGCAAAGTTTATATTTTCCTTTTGGTACCATCTTAGTTATTGTGAGGTTTTTAAAAGACATAAATATTTTGGCCTAAATCAATGGCTAGGGTAGACCCTAATCAAGAGACTTAAGTAGCTTGTCTCTGTGTGTATGCGTGTGTGCGCGTACACACGCACACACACACACACACCTTCACGCTGCTTGTTGACTTACATGGCAACCCCATGAATTTCATAGGGTTTTCTTAGGCAGTGATACTCAGAGGTGATTTTGCTAGTTCTTTCCTCTGACATATAGCCTACAGCACCTGGTATTCACTGGTGGTCTCCCATCCAAGTACTAATCAAAGCTGACCCTTCTTAGCTACCAAGATCAGACTGGATCTGGTCCTTTTGGGTATGTAAGCTTTTGCCACTGAGCAACTGATTTCTTGGCTCTGCTCTTGTTGGGACCAGCAAATAGATTCCACCCTTTATTGTAGCAGCATAACAATTTAGATGTAGCATACAGCACATTAAAACTAATACCACAACTCTAACAATATAGTTATAGTTCTAGAACTACAGTTATAGAAGTATAACAATACAGTCTTCCTTATTGCTGCTCAGTTCAGGTAACAGGCAGAACATACAGCAAATGGAATTATTTTAAACATGCATTGTGAAAGTCACTCTTCCCCTATCCACAATCCATTTTTGTTTTGTAGAACCGAGTTGTGGTCTGGCATTGGAAACTGATTTATAGTGATAAAGACTGATTAGTCCGTCTACCTCAGAACTGTTATATGTGTACACTGACTGGCAGTGATTATTGTGGGTTCAGATGACTCTTTTCCAGTTTTCCACAGAGATGTTGGGTAGTGAACCTGACACCTTGTTTATTCAAAGCATATATGGAAGTATGTTATGGCCCTTTGAAGAGAAAGTAACTTCACCCTCTGCAATGGCGTGTGCCCTGAACTAGACAGAAATTCTGCAGCACAGTGACTTGCATCCTGTGGAAGCAAAACAAACAAACAAATACAGTGGATTCTCCACATTCACTAGGGTAGGGGCATGGGACCCTCACAAAAGTGGAAAACCACACATATCAAAATGTGGAGGTGTCTGTGAGAAGGGGGCCGAGGCATAGTGGGGAGAGTAGGCACCCAGAGTCCAAACCAGTTCAGGGAAAGGAGTAGGAAGGGGGATTGATTGGTATGTTGGCTCTCTATTTCTCTCTTGCCGATCTCCTTCCTTGGGTGTCAGGGGTCATTGGGAGAGAGTTTGTGGTGCTGAGAAATTGGGCTGTAAGCCATCCTTACCTAGCCAGCAGCTGGTGGAGGAGGAAGAGGACCAGTGGCAGGTTTTTATAGGGTTGTGTGGCTTGATCAGACGCACTAAGAAGGAAGGTTCCCCTGGAAAAAAAGTGTTTGTGGTGTGGGGCGGTGGGGATTGGAGAAACTCACAAATAATCAAATGTGTGAAAGTTAAACCCACAAATGTGGAGAGCTGACTGTAAAGAAAAATACCCCAAAGCCCAATCCAAATCAGATTCATTCTATCTGCATAAAGTGGCATATATTTGTGTGAAAGGTTTTATGCATTTATTCTCCAAAATTTACATACCACCACATTGGCCCAAATAGGTCATTAAGATATCTCACAAAACAAAGAACAATCAACACCAACAACAGAAAAAGTCAAATAGCCAAATTTTGAAGACGATACAATATTAAGAATAAGGCAGCATTGATACCAAAGTAGTAACAGTGCAGTAAAAATGTAGATTAAATTTATTCCAACAGCATTAGTTGTAGGTTTGGAGTTGATGATATCTGAGGGCGTGGAAGCCTTTTATCTGACACAGCTTGGAGGTATCTTTGTATAAACAAGAAGTTGTAATCCCATTGTATTCCTCAGTAATTTAAAACATTTTAGAATAAAATAGAGCATGAAAAGAAATACAATCACGCGATTAAAAAGAACTGTCATTGCAGGAAGCAGTAAAAAAACAGTGAGGAAGATAAAAATGGTTAAAATCAGCAGGTGATATTGCTCATCCTGGCAAACAGTGCAACTGTTTTTCAGCTGTAGATTAAACTCTTCTCTTCAATGGACAGCTACAGACGCTGCCTCAAAGTTGGCAACCTTAGACTGCACCATCTGTTAAGTCCCATAATGCACCCTCCTCCCAGTTTCACACTTTTCCTCAACAGCAGCACCTGCCTGGAATCTATAAAAATAAAAAAGAATGTCTGCGTCTTTGTGGCAGACACAACTCATCAGACCATTGTGCCAGATACCACAAAATTTGACAGAGTTGTTGTTGTTGTTGTTGTTGTTGTCATCTTAGTTGCAGTGCTCAGTTTCAGGTTGAAAGACTGAAATTCCAGACCAGTGGGCTTCATAGGAAAGAGTGTTTTAAACTATCTAATGTGGGAGACTGCCGTTTCCCCTCCAGTGCACCAGGAACCATTTGTACCCATTGGCTGCTTCTGTTTTTTTCTTTCCTGGAAGTTCTCTATGGACTCACACCAGTTCATGGACCACCAGTTTGAGTAGCTTTGTATCCTAGAAGGAAAAAAAAAAAGGTGTGGGAGGGGTACCATTGAGACAACTCTCACAATAATTAGGATAGTACCCAAATCTTAGAGTGTATTTGATTGCTTCCCAAGTTACAGTGATCTCTCTCATGTTAACAGTTCCAAATGGGAGTCTTCATAGATGAAAAAGTGGGGGTCTTCCATAAGTCATCAGGAAATAAATTTTTAAAGGGACATAAATTGGAAGAGGGCCAATGCCACCTATATTCCTGAGGTTTAAAAAAGGGTGAGAAAATGGGAGAGTGCTCTCTGAGCTGCTGCTGGTAAGAACTATGAGGTAAAAAATGGGGTGGTAGGAAAACAGGAAGCTCCATGGAGCCGTTTTGGTGTATTGTATACAGTCCTGAGCAGTGCCAGATATACTTTTGCTAGTGGAGAACGCTTAAAAGTAAGGGCAGGAGAAATGGATTTTTCACTGAATATTTATGCTATCAACAACTAACTGCACAGGTTCAGATGCCCCTTTGTTCTCGCTGCTTCCTTTTCTTTCACTTCTGGCAGCTTATCCTCAATGTTGTACTCCTGAGTACGGTTCTGTTTCTGCAGAAAGGAGGTTTTGCTTCAGGGGAGTTGGACACCACACAAGTGCAGCACATCAGGCAAAACGAAGGGACCACCACAGGCAGTGGGTGTTGCGGCAAGGTGTTGAAGGATAGATGTGTACGCGCTGTGTGTTGTACCGGGACCCCTAAGTTAGCACGCTGTCCAAGAGGGCAGTGGAGCAAGCGGGCCTGTCTATAGATGCAAAATTCCTTTGAGTTAGTCTTCTACGATTACATGCTGTGTTAAGCATTTCTAGGAACTCAAGACTGATAGTTCTCCCCCAATTACCCTGTTTGCTGGTGTGTAAGACTCACTTTTTCTCCTGAAAAATATTTGTAAAACGCAGAAAAAAACCACCGCCCGACAGTGCCCAGTGCAAAAGGCGCACCCAAGCCTCGCACTCAAGGCCTGCCCAGCCTGACACCTCTTTGTGTTCAGGTCTGAACAACCAGGGAGATGTCTGAATCAAGCCAGGGCCAGGATAAACGGGTCTGCCTCAGTTCTCCCTTTCTGAGGACGCAGTCCCTTCCTCACTCTTGTCCCCCCCTTGGCTTCTTCCTTTCAGGACTGTCCCCCTTTACTGCCTTCCCTAAATCTGCCCTTCTCCCAGATGTAAGGATCAGCAGTGATTTATATGTTCCAAGACTGTGGTACTGTTGGCACTAAGGTCAAGATGATCTTATTGGTAGCGTGTATATTCCAGGATTCAAAATAAGACTCTGTGACACTGTTTTAAGGAACACAGAACTTCAAACATTTATTGTAACACGGTTGCTTTAAATGTGTTTTGTGTCTACATGTTTATAAACAGCACACTATTCTTCCCTCTTTCTCTCTCTCTCAATTCATTCACTATCTCTCGTACACCCAGTTTCTCAGTTCTCTCTCCCACAGAGCTCTTCAAATCTCCAACCTCTCCCAAACACATCACAAATCACACTCTTCTTCAAATACACACCAGATAGTTAAAATCCATTATTTTTCCACCAGTCCCTCCCCTGGGCTATCCAAGGTTTCATTTCCCCAGCCAGTCAGCTTAAACACTCTCGGTTGCCGGTTGTCAAGACCCCCTCCCATCAGGTTCGTCACAATATTGTTTGAAAATGGGGTGTGTCTTATATGCTGGTGCATCTTATGTGCCAGCAAATAGGGTATTTAGCTGGCTTTTGAAAGAATGAGTTCTCCTTGGTTAATATTGTGTTAGTGTTATATTACATTAGATGGGAAAGACAACTTCCAGAGGTCTTGGGGCCACACTAGGCCTCTTTTACACAATGTGAATGTAACTTGTAGAGTTGAAGGCTTTCACGGCCAGAATCCATTGGTTCTTGTGGGTTTTTCGGGCTTTGAGATCATGTTCTGGTTGTATTTTCTCCTGACGTTTCGCCTGCATCTGTGGCTGGCATCTTCAGAGGAATGGTGAATTGGAAGTGGAGTGGAGAATATATATGCCTCCTCCAGGAGACTGGCATATATATTCTCCACTCCACTTCCAGTTCACCATTCCTCTGAAGATGCCAGCCACAGATGCAGGCGAAACGTCAGGAGAAAATACAACCAGAACACGGTCTCAAAGCCCGAAAAACCCACAAGAACCAGTGAATGTAGCTCTTTTGATCAATCCATACTTCAGTGTGCTTGCAAAGCAAGACTCATGTCACATGTCTTATGATTTTGGAAATAGGCCCCACAACTTCATTCTGGAAGGAGTTACATTTTAGATATGGGACCATAATGTGGTGAATAGAATACTTGGGGGGGGGGGGAACGACCCAGGACAGCCCTACTATCACATTTTTATTCTATTGTTGGTCACCTTGGGCCTATTGCAAGTATTGAGCATAGTGTATAACACAGGACGAAGCTAAAATTGGTAGAGAAAGAACACTGGCCAAGATCTTACATCGTGCTGGCAGAATAGAAAGGCCTTTTCACAGCTATAATGCTATGATTCCACTTTAACTGCTATCTCGCTTATCCTGTGGAACCCTGGGACTGACAGTTTGCTCAGAGGTACCAGAGAAGCTCTTTGGTTGAGAATTCTAAAGGCCTCTCTCCCTAAACTGCAAATCCCAGGATTCCATAGGATGTTGCCATGGCAGTTAAAGTGGAATCACAGCCCTATAACTGGGCAGTGTGAAAGGGTCCCAGGTCTAAGAGGACTACAATCCCAATGCTGCCCTGCACCCATATTTTTTTTCACAGAAGGCCCCCTTGCACCATTTGGGTGGTGTGTGGGACAATTTTGCTGTCTTCCCTTCAAGTTGTTATAGGCCCAAGAGAGATTTTTTTTCCCAAGGCAAGAAATGACCAGAAATCACTTCCAGTTTTGAAAAACAAAGCCCCACTAGGCTTGGGTAGGATACTGAAATCCCATCCATACCCCCTAGGGGTATTTTTCCTTTGTGTGCCCACTTGGCAGGCTGTAGCAGCATGTGTCGGCATGTCCAAGGTGACTGGATGTTACCTCTGGCTGCCATTTTTGACTATTTTGGACCAACTTTTTTCTTTTTTCTGTTTCGGGGAGGTTTTGAGGACAAGGGAGTTAAGGGAGCAAACTGTTGCTTTTTTAGGTGGCTTTGTGAATTTTGAGATGGTTTGGGGGCAAAACACCTCACCCTAGAATTAGACTAAAATTTTGGGGGGGGCAGTTTGGGAGCTTTTACTAGTTTCCGGAGGGCCTGTGGGACATACTTAGAGGTCCCAAGAACCACATGCAGCCCACAGGCCACACTTTGCTCACTCCTGCCTTGGAGCCTTATTGGCTGTTTGGGACAATATTAACCCATTTTGTGAGTGAGTGGAGAGATGTGAAGAGTCCTTGTGGGCTCCACAGAATGGTCTTGAGGTCACATGCATCCCATAATTTACCTACCCCAGTGTCAGGCTAAATGGCCAAATGGGGAATTTTGGTAGTCCTCACGCTGAGGCAGTTAGGAAGGATAGACATTGAATATTCTCAGTACTACCAGAATGTATTGTTGGAAATAAAAGCATTCTGAAGATGGGCTGAGGGAACTTTGGACCTCCAGATGTTTTTGACTTTGACCTCCAGAAGTCTCAGCCTATATGGTCAATGGTAAAGGATGATCGGAACTGTAGCCCAAGACATCTGGAGGGCTGAAAATTCTCCATTCTTGTAATACTCCAGCCTCAATCTGATAATCTGGATAAAACCATAAAATGTTGTTGAAAACCAAGTGCAATCATCTGGATGTTAAATTCTATCAGTGTCCTCCAACTGGTAGCTTCCATGTCAGTGATGGGGCAGTGAAGGAACTTCTAAGGAACTATCCAAGGTGCTAAACCCTATTCCTAAACTAGCTCCAGCACCTTGGACAGTGCTCTTAAAGTTCAGAGTAAAACAGCATATTTTGGGAATAAGTTTCAGCACTTTCCTAGCTTTCAGGTTCAAACTAAAACCCAGAGCAGATTAACCACTCCACTGCCATGGAAACCACCAGCAGTCAGCGATTCCCACCAAAAATGTTTACTAGTGAGCTGTTGCCATACACCCCTTTTCTATATAGCTGTAACTCAACATCAAAAAGCATCACAGAGAGGAGGGGGCGGGCCTGTTCTATGCTGTCCCAGAGGACAGGACCAGCTCTGATAGTATAAAATTACAGTACAGTAGATTTCAATAGAACTTGAGAAAGAAATTTTTAACAGTAAGAGTGGTTCGGCAATGGAATCAAATATTTAGAGAGGTGGAGGGATCTCCTTCTCTGCATGTCTTCAAAAACAGGTAGGACGGCTACCTGCTGGGAGTGCTTTTGTTGGAGATACCACACTGAGCAGGGTTGGACTTAATTGCATATGAGGCCCCTTCCAGCTCTATGATTCTGCTTATAGGTTGTGTTCACAAACTGCAGTGATAGTTCCAAGGCTTTCTAAAACATTATTTGATGGGCAAGACTCCTAAAACTCATTGATGGGGCTTATAATCCACATCTGGGCAGAGGAGGTACTTGCTCACTGGGCCTGCTTCAGGTAACCTAGGTTTGGTTGACCCCAGTGTGACTATCAGAATGTTCTCTCCTTTTCTTCCACCTGGTACGACTACCAAGCATAGTTCATCAGCGTATGTGCAGATGATTGGTAAATGATAAATGAGACACATGGGGAAAAGCATCCATCTGCAGCAAGTGTTGTTTGTCTTTCTGCTTCTGGCCAGGAGTGTGATTTCCTGCTCTCCCTCTTTGGGAAGATTCTGTAATTGAAATATATGGAATTGCTGGAAATGATCAAAGAAGGTGTTGTTGTAGTTGTTCAGCAAAGTAAAATGCCTTTTAAATAAATGGAGTCCTAAGGACTTAGGGCACGATTGGCATGGAGTTAGTTCATGCCATCTGTCTGACCAAAAGGAGTTATCATTTTTTCAGAATTCCAGAGTACAGTATCTTTACCAGAATACAGGTACATGTGTTTGTATGTGAGAGCACTTTTCTGGAAATTAAGTCTTTGCATAAAGTCAGGTTGGAATCTTTGTCCATTTAATAGCAGCCTGGCAGGCAGATGTTTAACTGGTCAGACCTTCTGCAGCAGTGCATCTCCGTATTGAGACACTTGACCTGTTGGAATTCTGTCTTTTGAGCAGTTATTGTCAACAATTCTGTTTTGGCATCTAGAATCTGACCTTTGGGACCCACAAAATGAAGGACAATCCGGTGCATGCAGTCTGATAACCAACAAAATCAGTTTTCCAGTGTTTGTAAAAGAGGTTGCACTGTGTTTGAGGTCACTTCATTGGGTCTCTATAGAGGAATTTGCATTGGACTGCAGCTTGCTCATCAAGGCTGGCATAAAACATTTTGCCTGAGGTGGAACAGCAAACGAAGCTTTCTCTCCACCCATGAATTCAAGTGATGGCATATAATATTCAGATCCAGACAGGTTATTTTAGCACTTGAGGTAGAAGCTCCTATGTGTCTCTGAGAATATTCCCGGCAGCAAAAACACAGTAGCAGCTAATTAAATATATAACAATTTGCTGGCTTTTTGTGGTACCCCAAATATGCTGTCTGGGCTAGCTGCCTCTCTTTTCCTAATTGTACAGCTGATCAGTTCAGAGGGAACAGCGACATGAGGCAAAATAAAAAGGAGGAAGGGAGGGGGATTAAAAACATGGCAGTGCTTTTAAGACTAACTGGTTTTTATTTCAGCATGAGCTTCCATGGATATAAACCCATTCTACATTGGACAAACAGGACAGTCTCTGTGCAAAAGGATTAATGGACACAACTCTGATGTTAGAAATGGCAATAGCCAAAAACCAGTTGCAGAACATTTCAACCTTCCTGGACATACAATAAGGGATTTTTAGGTTATGGTCTTTGGATAAGAAAATTACAAAGGAAAGCTAGAAAGAGAAGCAGCTGAATTCAGTTTTTAACCACAAATTCCAATCCATTAGCAGAGGCATGAACAAAGACAATGGCTTCATGGCATACTATATATATTAATACAAGAGCCCTCGCTACTGCATATATAACAAAAAAGAATCTTCTAAAAGAGAGTTTTGAACCCAGGAAAACTGCAGATTTATTGCTGTCACACATTAATGCTAACTGACCTGAAAGACCTGTATCGCCTTATGCAGCCCTTTGAAAATCGAGAGCAAGCAACATGATTTGCATCTTTCTGGATCCTATTATATTCCATCCCACTCCTGTATAAATATGTTTTATACCTGAAGCCTTAATACCACTCTGTACTGCATCTGAAGAAGTGGGTTTATATCCACAAAAGCTCATGCTAAAATAAAATCAGTTAGTCTTAAAAGTGCTGCCACATTTCCTTTTTTCCCCTCTCTCCCTGCCTTCATCCTTTTTATGCTGCAAGGTACTAACATGGCTACTTCTTTGAAAACTGTATTTAAAAATGAAGCAAGCAACTGCCTCAAGCTATGAAGATTTGTCACCAGTAAGACTGGAATATGAGGGGCCCTTTTGAACTACACAAATATGATGCTAGGATCTCACTTTAATTGCCATATCAGCATCCTATAGAATCTTGGGATCTGAAGTTTAGAGAAGGGCCTTTAAAATTCTCAGCCAGAGAGCCCTTCTAGTGCCTCTGACCAAACTGTAAGCCCCATGATTCTCTAGGATATAGCCATGGAAATTAAAGCAGAATCCTTGGGCTATAGTGTAGCCCTACGCTATGTAGTGTGAAGAGGCACCGGAAGATAGAGCTATCACCTCTTGCCAAATTTCCATAATGAAATGAATAGGAGCTTTGCCACAGCATGACTAAACTTTCTGCAAACTAGTACTAATTGAAACACCGGCCTGCTCCCTTTCTTTGTGGCATGTCTTGCAGAAGTTCTAGGACAAAGGTACTGGGTAGATACAATTGCAGGGTCAGGGAGCATAGTTAGGTAGAATCATAGAAGTGTAGGACTGGAAGAGATTCCAGGTGTTATCTACTCTAGCCTCCCTGTGAGCTAACCCAGCTGAAGCATCCCTGACAGATGGCTACCCAGCTTCTATTTAAAATCCTTCAATGAAGAAAAGTCCACCACCTTCTGGGAGTGGTCTGTTCCACAGCTGAACACCTCTTACTGCCAGGAAGTTCCTGCTTTCTTACAATTTGAATCAACTGGTGTGGGTCCTGTCCCCTGGAGCAGCATAAAATAAGCTCATCCCATCATCTTCTCTTCTCAGACATAACATACCCAGCTCCTTCAGCTGTTCCTCACAGAGCTTGGTTTCCAAATCTTATACCATCTTGGTTGATCTCTTCTGGAAAAATTTCAGCTTGTCCGTATCTTTCTTAAACAGTGGTGCCCAAAACAGGGCACAGTCTGATCAAAACAAAATAGACTGGTATTATTACTTCCAATAATCCAGACACTAGAGTTCTGTTGAAGCAGCCTAGAACTTTGTTGTCCCCCCTCAATGTATATCATTATTCACTCATTGTGGTCTCCTTTTCACATGTCCAGGTATTACACTCATCCTGTATTTATACATCTGATTTTTGTTGTCATTTATCCCTGTTAACATTTATTTTGGCAGTTTTGATCCACTTCTTCAGTCTGTTAGAGTTCTTCTTCGTGGTCTCTCTGCCTCACACACTAGGAGCTTTCGCGCATGCGCGGTACCGTTCGGAAAATTCTAGAGCTTAGTAGCTTGGTGGGAACCCCTCCCCCTCTGCCTGCACTGAGCATGCTCAGCCCACTGAGCAACGGTCTCTCCTCAGTTCTTTCTCTTCCGCCGTCTCGTACGGAGGTTCTGAGTTTGGTTCTTGCTTGGCTTACTCTTGGTGTGTTTGTTTGACTGGCTTTGACTTCGGAATTGGATTTGGACTACCCCTCGGATTGCGGACTTGGTTTTGGTGATTTTTGGTTCCCATTTACGGGATTTCCACCTCTCTTTTTCCCCCCTGTCGTCTTCGTCTCCTTCGTCGTCCTCTTCGTCTCCGCCATCTTGTCTTCTCCACGCTTCTTCCCCGACGTCTTCTCCGTTCTTCTATGTCGGCGCTGTTCAAGCCGTGCAGAGTGTGTGGTCGTAAGGTCGCCTTAACTGACGGTCACAGCGAGTGTCTTTTCTGTTTGGGTGAGGCCCACAACACCAGGGCTTGCCCAATCTGTAGAGAATTCACCTCCCAGACTTTGAGAAATAGCCTGGCTCACCTGAAATCTCACTGCTGGGAGCAGTCTCTACAGGCTCAGGAAGGACCCTCGCGACCGTCAGTTGTTACGATGTCCAAACCATCGGCATCGGGGCGTTCTTCGACCATGCCCGTGTCGGCGTCGGCGGCTGCTGACCCGACCTCATCGGCGGTACCAGGCTCGGTACCCCCACCACGGACGCCGATCTCTGCTCTGCTGAGGATACCGAAGATCTCTGCTTCGACCTCAGAGGAGTCTTTGGTTCCGGCTTCAAAACCAACGAAGCCGCTGACCTTGGCCCAGCGCAAGAGGCCTGCCCTTCCGGAGAAGGGGAAGGACAAGGACAAGAAAAAGAGGAAGAAGGAGAAGGAAAAGCGTGCCTCTCCATCGAAGAGGCCCGCTCCTCCCACACCTCCTCCGACCCAGCAAGATCCCGAGGAGGATTCAGAGCACCAGGAGATCCTGGAGGTCTCCGACGTGGAGGAGTCCGCTGCCTTCGCGGCGCCCCCCGGCCCCCCTCTCTTGACCGCAGCGGTGTCTCCGCCCGGACGCCCTGAAATGGCGGCCCGCCCAGAGCATGCTCTCGCCTCACCCCAGGCCTCACCTCGTCCGCGTGGATCCTCCGGACGGAGTCGATCCCAGACACCGGAGCGGCGGATCCGGCAACGCTCTCCGCGCCGGAGGGAGGCCTACCCCGGCTGGTCTAGACCACCGATGGACTCTCCGTACTCTTCGGCCTCTTACATGGCCAGGTACGGCAGAGAGCATACCTGGAGGGACTACCCGAGGTCCTATCGATCTTATTCCCCGGTGTACCGCGACAGGTACAATCCTGATGCGCGACGCTGGTCGCCGTATCGTCGGTCCCGCTCTCCATCACGCGGGGCCTACCGCTCTCAGTACCATGACTCGCCACGTTCCAGCTCCAGGTCACCTGCTCCTCGCTGCTCGCGCAACCGCTCGCCTCGTTACCGCGCGGTCTCTCCTCCGCCATGGGTTACCTCCACAGCGACCCGTCCGTCATCGGAGACCACTCAGGCGCCGCTGCCCCCGGCTTCGGTGACTGTGACCCAAGCCGTTGAGCGTCCTAGACCTGCGGTAGTCCCGGCCACCCGGGTTCCTCAGGCACCGGTCACTGCTGCTGCTTCTTCTCCTTCTGTGAGGCCTCCCACTGTCGCCGCTCCAACTGTGACACTTGCCGTGTCATCCCGCCAACCGTCACGGGAGAGGTCGCCCGATAAGCCACCCTCCAACTCCTCTCAGTCTTATGAGTCGGACTCCGACTCAAATGAGTCGACACCAGCGTCCCACAAATCTCCCCCCTTGGCGTTTGGAGACCCTGCCCTGGAGTTGGCCCCGGAGGACGTTCGGAGTTTCTCGGCGACCCTCCTTCGCATGTCTGCAGCCTTGGGCCTGAAGATTGTGGAACCGGCCCCGGCTGTTCAGGATCCGGTGTTCCAGTATGTCGACACCCGCGCTCCATCAACGGCTCCTCTGCCATTCTTGCCGGCCTTGATGGAAACCCTGAAGCAGCAGTGGGCCCAACCGGCCTCTGCTCAGCCTATCCCGCACAGGCTTGAACACCTCTACAGGACCCAGAGGGAGGACGCCGAGTTCCTCTTCAGCCATCCTCAGCCGAACTCCGTGGTGGTCGAGTCTGCCTAGACCAAGGGGGCCACGAGGGTGCATACCACGCCGCCGGATAGAGAGGGTCGGAGGCTCGACACGTTTGGCCGGCGATTCTACTCCGCCTCCTCATTGATAGCACGGGTCTCGAACACTCAGGCCTGCCTCGCGGCCTACCTGAGGAACCTGCTGGACAGGTTCCACCCGGTTCTGGCGAGTCTCCTGGAGGAAAACCGAGAGAGCGCTACCGACTTCTTCAACGAGGCGGTAGCGCTCGCGAACCAGCAAATCATCTCTTCTAGGCACTCCGTCGAGGTGGCTGCACGGGTGCTAGTGGGATCGGTTTCGCTCCGGAGGTACGCATGGCTCCGCTCATCCAGGCTGCAGGAGGACACTAGAAGGCGGATCGAGGACCTTCCCTTCGATGGCACCGGACTGTTCAGTGCCACTACTGACGAAGCGATGGACCACATCGTCAAGGCATGTCTAACGGCCAAGAAGATGGGGATCCATCAGCCTTCGCAGTCACACCGCGCCTTTGGCTCTCGACCTTCATGGCGCAGGTCCTCCTCCTCCACGCTCCCATCGCGCTCCCCGCGCTCGGGACTGTCGCGGCCAACGGCTTCGTCCTCTTCTAGGAGGCATCCTCGGAGACGCCAACCCTCTTCGAGGAAGTCTTCCTCGGGGACGAAGTCCTGTTTTTGATGGGAATTGCAGGTCGCCTCAACAGCCTCTCTTCCACCTGCCAGCATCCCTAGAAGATCATCCCAGACTGGCCAGACACTTTGCCGATTGGTGCTACATCACTTCGGACTCTTGGGTTCTCTCCATCGTCCGTCTTGGTTACGCCATCGAGTTTGCAAGTATTCCACCGCGAGGCGTCTACTATTCCACCCCCACCAGTCCGGCCTTGCTGGAAGAGATCCAGTCCCTTTTGCAGAAGGGAGCGATCGAAAGGTTACCGCCCTCGGCCACTACCACCGGCTTCTTCTCCCAGTACTTCATGGTACCGAAGTCGGACGGTACCCTGCGGCCCATCTTGGACCTCAGAGGGGTGAACGAGTACATCCGCCCCAGATGGGTCAAGATGGTCACCCTGCCTTCGATCCTGCCTTTCCTTCGTCGAGGGGACTGGTTCGCCTCCATCGATCTTCGGGATGCGTACTTCCACATCGCCATTCGTCCGCAGCACAGACGGTACCTTCGGTTCGCGATCGACGGCACCTGTTACCAATACAGGGTGCTGCCTTTCGGACTGTCTACTGCCCCGAGGGTCTTCACCAAATGCATGGCCCCGGTGGTAGCCCACCTGCGGACAAAGGGCGTTTCCATTTACCCTTACCTCGACGATTGGCTGTTGGTCGCGTCCTGCAAAGACAAACTGTACAGGGACATCCACAGGACGCTGTCCCTTTTGACTCGCCTTGGTCTCCGGGTCAATCTGAAGAAGTCGCACCTCGAGCCGGCGAGAGTGCTCGATTTCATCGGGGCGACCCTGGACTCGGTTTCTGCCAGGGCCTACTTACCGCTGGAGCGCGCACGTACCCTTCGCCAGGCGGCAGCCACCACCTTCGACGAGCCTATGGTGTCGGCGAGGAGGATCCAGCAGTTCCTCGGGTACATGACCTCCACCACAGTGGTTACCTACCTCTCCCGGCTGCACGCGCGCCCGCTCCAACACTGGTTCATCCGGGTTTTCAATCCGCTCCGGGACGACCAGAGGCGCCATCTACGAGCTCCTATGCACGTGCGCCGCTCCCTGCTCTGGTGGCTTTCTTACCGCCACCTGCTCTCAGGGATGCCATTCCGAGAGCCGACTCCTCGACTGACGGTAACAACCGATGCCTCCCTGTTCGGCTGGGGAGCGCACTGCCGTGGCCTCAGGGTACGAGGACATTGGACCGACGATGAGACCGGTCTCCACATCAACGCTCTCGAGCTACTAGCCATCTGGAAAGCTCTGAGAGCGTTTCGCAATTTGGTCCCTGGACACACGGTCCTGGTTTTGACGGACAACACGGCGGCAGTCTGTTACGTCAACAGGTAAGGAGGGACCCACTCGACCACGCTCCTGACCATCGCGCTCCAACTGTGGGACTGGTGCGTGTCGCTCTGGGTCCACCCGATAGCCGTGCACCTGGCGGGCCAGGACAACACCACAGCGGACGCCCTCAGCAGGGACACTTCCTGCCACCACGAGTGGTCCCTGTTGAGAGAAGTGTTCCAGCTGATTCGGGACCGATGGGGCGAGCCCACGATCGACCTCTTTGCCACCAAGGAGAACGCGAAGTGCCGTCGGTACTGCTCGAGAGCCGGTCGGGGCCCGGGCTCTCTCGGCGACGCCTTCCAGTTCCAATGGAGCGACGGCCTTCTGTATGCGTTTCCTCCATTTCCCCTCCTCGGTCGGGTGGTCGCCAAGATCCTGGCGGACCGAGCAGACGTGGTTCTCGTGGCTCCATACTGGCCGAGGCAACATTGGTTCGGCCCCCTGTTCGAGGCGGCTCGGGGTCGGCTCCTCCCGTTCCGCTTGACTCCGGACCTTCTGTCACAGTCGGGCAGTCTCGTTCTCCATCCCGACCTGCCCCTCCTGGCCCTCCACGCATGGTGGATAACGCCTTAGACGACCCGGTCATCTGGAACGTCCTGACTGCGGCCAGGAAGGAGTCGACGCGCCGTAACTATGCCTACAAATGGCAAAAATTTGTTGCCTTTGCTGAGACACGGGGGGAGCCGGTATTGCCTGTTGGCCAAGGTACCGTCCTCCACTTCTTTCTCCACCTTCGGCAGCAGGGACTGGCATTCTCCTCCTTAAAGGTCTACCTTGCCGCCATCGTGGCGTATCAACCTCGCGGCTCTCCATCGGCGGCGCTCTTTCGTGACGCCACCATGAAGCAGTTCATGAAGGGCCTACAGCATCTATACCCACCGGTATCACCACCGTTACCGCCCTGGTCGCTCTCTCTGGTGCTGTCGCAGCTGACGCGACCACCGTTTGAGCCCATGGCCATGGCGGATGATAGGCTCTTGACTATCAAGACTGCTTTCCTGGTGGCTGTCACTTCAGCCAGGCAAGCCAGTGAGCTGACAGCATTGCGAGCCGACGAGCCCTTCCTTGTTTTCCACAGGGACAAGGTAGTTCTCAGACCTGATATCTCCTTCCTGCCCAAGGTGGTGTCACACTTCCACCTTAATCAGGACATTATTCTGCCAACGTTCCATGCGAATCCGACGACACCGTTGGAGCGGTCCCTGCACTCCCTCGATGTTCGCCGGGCCTTGGCGTTCTACACCAGCTGGACTGCGTCTTTCAGACAGACCCCACACTTGTTCGTGTGCTATGGTCAGCGCCGTAGAGGCCACAAGGTATCCACCCAGCGTTTTTCTAAGTGGGTGGCCCAGACTATACTACTGGCCTACGAGCTGGCAAAACAGCCTCCACCAGACTTGCTCCGGGCTCATTCCACCAGAGCCGTGGCATCCTCGGAAGCTCTCCTGCGAGGTGTGGACCTCCAAGAACTGTGTCAGGTGGCGACCTGGTCCAGGCCATCGACCTTCGTGTGCCACTACCGACTGGACTGCTGGTCCCGTAGGGATGCCCGGTTTGGACGAGCGGTGCTGGCCTCCGTACTCTAGGACCTGACCCACCGTCCTTCTGGTAAGCCACAAAGTCTCCTAGTGTGTGAGGCACAGAGACCACGAAGAAGAAGAACAGGTTGCTTACCTGTAACTGTGGTTCTTCGAGTGGTCATCTGTGCCCTCACACACACCCGCCCAGCCGTCCCCTCTTTCTCAGGTCCCTTTTTTTGGCGGACTTTAGAACTGAGGAGAGACCGTTGCTCGGTGGGCTGAGCATGCTCAGTGCAGGCAGAGGGGGAGGGGTTCCCGCCAAGCTACTAAGCTCTAGAATTTTCCGAACGGTACCGCGCATGCGCGAAAGCTCCCAGTGTGTGAGGGCACAGATGACCACTCGAAGAACCACAGTTACAGGTAAGCAACCTGTTCTTATCTTGACTCTTAATTCTGTCTTCTGAGGCATCAGTGTCCCCACTGTTCCGTCATCCAAGCCATGTATAAATATGTTGAATAATAGCAGCTCTAGGACCCTGCATCACACCACTTGTCACTTCTTTCCAGAATGATAGGGAACCATTGGTGAGCGTTCTTTGGCTTCAGTCTGTAAACCAGGCACAAATCTGCCTAACACTAGCATTATCTAGACCATATTTTACCAGCGTGTTGGCAAGAATATCATGGGAGCCCTTGTCAAAAGCTTTACTGAACTCAAGATGCATTACACCTACTCCGTTTCCCTGATCTGCAATGCTTGTAATTCTGTCAAAAAAGAGAGATAAGATTAGTCGGGCATGACTTGTTTTTGAAGAACTGGTAAATAGTTGCCTTTAGTAAATAGTAAATAGTATTCTTTTTTAAGTGCTTGTAGACCAAATGTTTAATTATCTGTTGTAGAACTTCTCCTGGGATCAACATGAAGCTGACTGGTCCCCTTCCTCCTATTTTTTAAACCTCTGGAATCTTACCAGCAATGTTTTAGAGAATCTTGTCATGAAAGCTCAGTTTCACAGGTTTGATTTTGCCTCTAAGGGGTTAAGCCAAATAGCTAAATTTCATTACTATTAGTACTAGCTGTATCAGTTCTTTACAGCTAGCTCATTAAGCACAGCTGGTTATCTTGCAGGCACCCTCCTTGCCAAGGTCATCCTCACATTTCCCATGTGAAGTCAGCCTGGCTGTTTACAGCACTGTGAGAAGCTGCACAAGCACCTTTCAGTAGGAAGGTTGAAACTTTATATCTTGGACTGGCTGATCATGTGGTCATCCCAAGCCAAAGGAGATAAACAGGTCCCTCTTTGTCCTGGCACTTGCTGCATAGTGAGCTTCAGCACTTGATATGTGCAAGCAACATACTTGGCTTAATGTGTGCATATTGTATTCTGTATATGCTCTAGTACCTGTAGTCTGAATATTTTTTTTCTGTATGTTGGTATGGATGGTTAGTGAGTTAGCTGTGTTAGCTTTGCCTCGCCTGTTCATAAGATTTTTCCTTAAAAGGTTTTTGTGTAAATAGCTATTTCTCCTCTCCCCATTCTTTGTAAATACCTGCTGCCTCCTTCAGTTTGGTGGTGGGGCAATTTCCTTATGTATTTCAAGATAAAATTGTCACCTGCTACCATTCTGATTTTGGGTATTAGGCTTTAGTTGAATTTGGCCTTTGTTACCAAGACTCCTAGTTTGGTTTGAGGTAGGTTTGACCTTCCCCTGACCCAGTCTGGCTTTTGGAGTGGTGACGGACTGGCATTTTGAGGGCTGGCTCGGGTCTGGGTGGTGGGACATTGCCAGAAGCCTCAGTTGTGGAGGGTGGAACTGGTATCAGTTGTAAACAGCTTTAGGATTTTTTAAAAAGGAAGAAGTATACAAATATTTCAAAGAGATAAAGTACTGAAGAGCAACTCTGATGCTATATGTTCATTGAGCTGATTTGTATCCTCACATATTTTTAACATTTCAGGTTTTTAATCAATCTCTATGGAAAAGTACCAGTAACAAACACAGCAAACAACTGGAGCATCCTGAAAACATTCCTTGCTTGTATATGCCCTTGGTAGCCATCTGGCCTTTCATAGAGGCTTGACTGGCATACTGGCCTGAGCAGCTTTTTGTTTGCATGCTTGTAGCTCAGCAACAATGCTAGGCAACTGACAATTCTTAAAGGACATTTAGGAAACTTTTCTAAAAGCTCTTGGTTTTCCGAAGTGAACAATGCTGGCAGGAAGAGACATGGAAATCATATTAATGCTGTCCAGGGCTGCCCAAATCAAAACACCACATAATCGAAACTCTGGAAGTAAGGAAAATTCAAATGCTTTAGCTTGCATACTTAAACTTTTAATAGGATTTTAATCCCCACAATTCACAATGGAATGTAACTTCTGTGCAAATAGGCACAGCATGGGATTATGCCTTGTGGCATGTGAGTTAAGGGATTGTCATCCTATTCTATGGGGCCAAAAGTTGTAAGGTAGCTAGGAACAGTGGCAGAGCTTGGAGTGGGTGGTGGGTGGGAGGGGCCGGGGCTACGAAGTGAGGGACATGGCCACTGGGCGTGGAGGCATGGCTGCGGTATGTGGGGGTGTGGCCAGGGCATGGAGGGGTGTGGCAATGGGCCAGGACACACCAAAAACATTGCCGCCTCGGGCAAACTGCCTCTTCTGCACCCCCCCCCCCCGTCCCTAGGTGACTGGCTAGAAACCAAACCTTTTAACAGCAACAAAAACCTTCTCTGAGCCCTGATGGCAACAGATTGAGGTTATCACTTCTACAAGCTGAAGCAGATAGGCAAAGGAAGCTCAGCTATGTATCTTCAGATCCCCCTTTTTAAAGGAAGAAATGTAAATAATAATAATCATAACAAAGGTATTCAGTGGCAAATGCAGCCTGGATCTTCGTTTCCAAGGAGACAGAGGTTCATATATAGAGAGCACAGCAGGTGAGCAGTATCTTCCCCACCCCCGTCCCACATTAAAAAGGAGAGGAATGGCTGCAATAAAAGCACTGAAGATCGCATGTTCTGGTGTTGACGTGATGCGCTGACCTAGCTTCTCCCCCACAGCATTGGGCAGTTCTATGCTCCGCAATACTTTCACAGAGAATTGCTTTCCTTCCTGAACACAGATTAGAATAATAGAATCATAGAATCATACAGTTGGAAGAGACCCCAGGGACCATCCAGTCCAACCCCCTGCCATGCAGGAACACACGTCAAAACATTCCCAACAGATGGCTATCCAGCCTCTGTTTAAAAACCTCCAAAGAAGGAGACTCTAACACACTCCGAGGCAGCATATTCTACTGCCAGACAGCTCCAACTGTCAGGAAGTTTTTCTTGAGGTTCAGGTGGAATCTCCTTTCCTGCAGCTTGAATCCATTGCTCCTTGTCCTAGTCTCTGGAGCAACAGAAAACACACCCACTCCCACCCCGACATGAAATCCCTTCACATACTTAAAACATGGCTATCATGTCCCCTCTTAACCTTCTCTTCTGCAGACTAAACATACCCAGCTCCCTAAGCCGCTCCTCATAGGGCATGGCTTCCAGACCCTTCACCATTTGGGTTGCCCTCCTCTTGACACGCTCCAGCTTGTCAATATCTTTCTTGAATTGAGGTGCCCAGAACTGTACACAGTATTCCAAATGAGGTCTAACCAAAGCAGAATAGAGTGGTACCATTACCTCCCTTGATCTAGACACTAGACTCTTATTGATGCAAGAATCACATTGGCTTTCTTGGCTGCCACATCACACTGCTGACTCATGTTCAGCTTGTGATCTACCAAGACTCCTAGATCCCTTTCACACGTACTGCTATCCAGCCACATGTCCCCCATCCTATATTTGTGCCTTCCATTTTTTTCTGCCAAAGTGCAGGACCTTACATTTCTCTCTGTTGAAATTCATTTTGTTAGCTTTGGTCCAGCTCTCCAATCTGTCAAAGTCATTTTGAATTTTGATCCTGTCTTCTGGTATATTAGCAACCCCCCCCCCTTTGGTGTCACCTGCAAATTTGATCAGTGTGCCCTCTACTCCTTCATCTAAGTCATTGATGAAGATCTTGAATAGCACTGGGCCCAGGACAGAACCCTGTGGCATCCCACTAGTCACTTCTCTCCAGGATGAAAAGCAGCAATTTGTGAGTACCCTTTGGGTTTGGTCCATCAAACAAGAAAGGAGGAACAGTAGCCTTATATGTCAAGGATGTTTTTACCTGTGAAGAGATCCATAACTTAAATCCAGGAAGCCAGGTTGAGAGCATCTGGGTAAGAATGAAAGGACCAAGAAACAATAGAGATGTTATTGTGGGGATTTGCAACAGGCCTCCAGGCCAGCCTGAAGACTTGGATGATGCCTTCCTGGAGCAGATGACCACACATTCAAAAAGGAGAGATGCAGTAGTAATGCGAGATTTCAACTATCCTGATATATCTTGGCAGTCAAACTCTGCCAGGACCGCAAGGTCCAACAGGTTCCTTGTTTGCTTTGCAGACAATTTCATGGTCCAGCAGGTAGAAGAGATGACAAGGGGATCAACTGTTTTAGATCTTATCCTGACCAACAGGGATGACTTTATTGATGAGGTGGAGGTGGTGGGATCCTTACGGAGGGAGTGACCGTGCTCTATTGGAATTTGTCATTCAGTGGGAAGGAGAAGCCAAGTGTAGCCAGACACACATTCTAGACTTTAAAAAAGCTAATTTCTGTAAACTTAGGGAGTTACTGGCTGAAATTCCATGGTCAAGCATACTAAAAGAGAAAGGAGTTCATGATGGATGGGAGTTTCTTAAAAGTGAGATATTGAAGGCACAATTTAAAACTGTGTGAATAAGGAGTTAAAATGGCAGGTGTCTAAAGAAACCAGAATGGTTGATGAAAGAACTCTTAGCTGAGCCAAGTGTTAAAAGAAGCATGTACAGGAAATGGAAGAATGGTGAAACCGCCAAAGAGGAATTCAAGCAAAGAGCCAGGATATGTAGGGAGAAGGTCAGAAAAGCTAAAGCGTAGAATGAACTCAGGCTTGCCAGAGACATTGAAAACAATACAAAGGGCTTTTCTAGATATGTCTGCAGGAAAAGGAAAAACAAGGAAATGATGGGGTTGCTGCGCAGGGAAGATGGACAATTACTAACAGAGGGAAGAGAGAAGGCAGAACTACTCAACACCCTCTTTGCCTCAGTTTTCTCCTGAAAGGATAGAACTACTCAACCTGTGGAGTGAGGAGCAGGTAAGGAATGGGGATAAATGCAGCACAGAATAGGTGGAGAAGTAGTACAGGAATACCTAGCTAAAGTAGATGAATTCAAGTCTTCAAGGCCAGATGAATTACATCCAAGGATATTAAAAGCACTGGCAGGAGTCATTTCAGAACCACTCGCAATAATCTTTGAGAACTCTTGGAGAACAGGAGAGGTCCTAGAAGTCTGGAGGAGGGCAAATGTCATCCCTATCTTCAAGAAGGGAAAAAAAGAGGACCCAAATAATTATCGCCCGGTCAGCCTGACATCAATACCAGGAAAGATCCTAGAGTGGTTACTTGAATCAGAAAGATTCACCCTCTGCTGTTGTAGAGGGAGACAGCTGAACATGATAAGAGGCAAAACAGTTGGCTCCTGTAGCCACAGCTTCATCCAGGGACAGCTGGTGCCTTCACTCCTGAGCTGGTGGGGCAGAAGGCAAGGTCATCACAGGTGAAGTCAACTGGATCTAAGTTTTCCTCATCCTTGATTTGTGTAGGGATATGCAACCACCTTTCTTTTGCTTTGCTTTTGAACTCTGTGACACTGCCACACTGAGACACACATTAATTTTTCTTTAATATTTATCAAGACTTTATTTTCAAGGAAGGGAATGTTTTTTGAAAAGAGCCAGCATGGTGTAGTGGTTTGAGAGTTGGACTAGTACTCTGGGAGACCAGGGCCCTAATCCCTACTTAGCCATGGAAGCTCACTGAGTGGCTGTGGGCAAGTCGTGCTCGGCCATAGAGGAAGGCAATGGTTGCCAAGAAAGACCGGTAAGAATGTTGCCAGAAGTCAGAATCAACCTGAAAGCCCATAACAACAACAACAACATATTCAAACTCTATCCCCATTTGGTTGCTTTCTTTGCCTGCATGGGCCATCTGCATCTCATATATTGGAAAGCTTCATGATTCCCACCCCTGACTTAAACAGTGCATTACCTCATATTTAGTTGAAAGAAGCCCAAAATATTCCAGATTAACTACATAAGTCATTTCCATTCTTGAATCATCGGATAGTGTTGGACCTCAATTGCCAGAAACCTGGCTATTGGCTGTGATGGTTGGAGCTTCTGTCCAACCCCATCTGGGCATTTGAGTTTGGGATCTACTGAGTTAGACAATATTCTTCTTCCTTCCTTCCTGTTCTTTGTCTCAGACAAACACCTTGCCCCAGACAGGCAATGCTCTTTGTGTGGGAGGATGTGTGTTTAAGCGGTAGTCACAGCTTTGATGCTATCTTGAGAGTTAGTGTTTAAAATTCTCTTTTGATTCCCTCAAAGTGCCAGCTCCTCTTATTTTTAAGAGCTAATTTTATAGGACTGGGGAGGGGGGAGTTCTACGGGGTGTGATGAATTTTGCATTTGGATTGTTCAATATTAACAGCAACAAGGAGTCTCCGTATTCACAGTTACTAAGAAGGAAAGGAGAATAACTGCTTTGCCAGCAATGCCAAGACCCCACTGTTGTGTGAGTTCCCTAGGGAGGACAATGTGTTTATAGTGCTGCCACCCATGTTCATATTATTTCAGCTTATTTAGGGTTAAACTGAAGCACCTTACCAGGGCTGCTTCCTGTGGTGCTTTTCGTTGACATGGTGTTCGTGTGTTCCCTCACCCCCTGCAAATTCCTCAGCATGAAACCTACTGCCTTGATCTTTTTTCTAGAGCTAAAGCAATCCTTGGAATCCTGATATATTGGGCAATGTTGCCACTAAACTGTAGACGACGCCAGAATCTTGTGGTAGATGTTGTGGTCTGGTTTTCACTCATTCATTTGGAATCAAGCTTCATATCCTAGAGGCACATCAGGATGATCCGTCTCTCCAATTCCCATGAGCTTTGAATTTCATCTCCTGTCTAAAATTGACCCACATTAGCTAACTAGGCAATCTAAGGCCTGTCCAGCACCCTCTAAGATGCAACCTGGCACTGGTACTATTATCTTCATTCAATATTCACATGATCCCATGTTAGCAATGTCATATGGCAAATGCTGAGCACCACCGTAAATAACTGATTTTCCTGCTGTCTCAATTTCAGATATTAAGACTAGGGGAATTTACTCTAACAACTCCTCTGAAAACTGGAATGGGTCTCCATCTGGAGGCAGCTAAACTGTCCATGCACCTTCGATTGTATTCCTGCAGCCAAACAATTCTTAGATGCATGAGCAGCTATCCTTTTTGGGAGGCTGGGATTCAGCCTGTAATATTCCAAAGGGGCCTTCTTGGAGAAGTTTGAGTCTCCATAGCACTACTTGGGCTTCTGCTGAAGACCATAAAGAGGTCACTTTATCCTTGCTTTCACCCAGAGAAACACTGCAAACCCGTCCGTCACCTTAGAAAGACAGATGGTTGCTGACAGCCAGTGGTGAATCTGACAGATTTTAAAATGCAATATAACGTATTCTATTTCTCCTCCTGTTCATCTATGCACTGCTTCAGGAAGCAGGAGGATCTACCCATGGGGTGGTATCTAATCAAAAGTGGCCAAGGCACGAGCTTTTTACATTTCATCTATAAAACATGACCACAGGCTAAGGTTTACATGAATTATTCATGCTCACCAGCAGGGGGATTCTCTTTCTAGTAATTATCCGTGGGCTCCTGGAGTTCAGTTTATTCACCTGCAGGACATGGGTGACTTCTCTGGGAACAGGGAAGCTGAGAAGCACTTGGCTATTTTGTCTGACATCTTGCTATTTTGTCTGACATCCCATAACCACCCTCTTTCACTTGAAGATTCTCTTCTGGTCTTCATAGACATGTTCCCATTTAAGCATTCTACAATATTAAGACTGCTAACAACAGGTGCTTACAGTTGGACTGGTTTGAGAATGGAGCTATTGAGTTTAAGCAAGTCACCCACTGGTGAGTTCTTGAATCGAAAGCACATACGCAGCCATGGATCCCAATGCACCACAGACAATAAATGAAAAACGACACAACTTTGTTGTCAGCTGGTAGTTTCCATGCTTTCCCTTTATGCTGTCAGCTTTCTTTCTTACAGCTCACTGCATTGTCTGCAACACATGTTTGACTGACGTACAGGGGCAAAGAGGAGAGAGGTTTTAGCTGGTTCTCCCAGGAGATATCTCAGTCATGAGCTGAGATCCAGATAGAACCTGCAAGTGCTGGCTGACAGCTGGAAGACCTCCTGCTATCTCTGCTGAGAGACTAGAGATATCAGAAAATGGAAATAGCCCCAACTGTGGGGTTTGGGAAGAGGGTGGAGGTATTGGTGGGAAACACCAGTGGCCCCAACACTAATACTGAGAGGGCCAATTGAAGCCTGTAGGCTGGAGCTTCCTCTCTTTCCCTTACCCGATAACCACGTAATAGTTTGCTGCCCTCCTCTTAATCAACTGTCAGTGACAGGATTTGTTGTAAAGTTTTGTCCTACTGGACAGCCATCTTGAAACATGTGAAATTTTGAAACCATCTATATAGTGTATGATACCTGCCACAATCATGAAGTCTCTTGTTCTGTCTTGGTACTGGTAGGAGAGGCCTGGGAATGATGGAATTTAGAGTCATGTCAAGAAAACAGATTAACCAGGCTTCTCCCTGCTTCTTGAAGTTGTAGGCCTGTCTTACTGATAAACTAATATTTATAAAACATGCCTTTTAGCCCCAACATTGGGCGCCTAAGGCTCTATGCTTGACAACCTTGATCAGTAACATTCTAGCCCGGGAAAGTGTAGACCAAAGAAGAATGGAATGTGTAGTATTGATAACAGAGAAGAACAAGTACCAGGCTCAGGAAGGAGAGTACAAGCATCTCTACTTGAAAGGAGATAACAGAGAGGTGCTAACTGAAAGAGATATTATGGGATGCTGGGTATGTGACAGGTCTAATACACATGACCCCAACACCTGATGCTCACCAGCTTTTATACAGAAGTGATGTAATTTTGCATGTTTGCTCATTAACATGTAGAAATGTATAACTAGTTGTGACTTTCTTTGTTTCAGGGTGTCTGATTTGTGGAGACTATCCCTGGGTACCTTTTATAGCTTGAGATAATAAAAGAAAGCTACTGCCTTTTGTGCAGATTGTTGGCTGTTCGTGTTTTAGAAATAGAGCCCTGCTTTGTGGATAACAGTACTGAAATGCAATTGTTGTATATCACTGTATAATTTTTATTTTCAGAGTTCAGTAGTTAATGTGTTTTTGATTAGTCACGTATTTAGTTTCAATAATATACTATTAATATATATTTATGAAGACTGAAAAGTAACAATAGCCATTTTCATTTTTTCATTTCTTTGTCTTGTTCTCAGCTTTTGTCTTCAGAAATAACCTTCTTCCAAATTAAAACCCGTATGGCTAACTGCACAAAATCCTATTTCCTGTTGCACATTTTATTTTCCTACTGCCCAAAATGTGTTCAGCTGCATATTGGAATAATGCCTGTGGCTTCCCTGATGAGATATGAACACTGAACATTAATGGAATTAAATGGAAAATATATTTTGCATGGGGCTCTGTGGTCCAAGATCTTGGTCTTTGGAAAGCCAGCTTACCCTGGGTTTCTGTTATGGCTGCCATAGGATGAGAGGAACAGACCCTAGGCAGAGTGGCCATGTGTTTTCTTATACATGCATACAGCATGCCAGGACAATCCTCATTCTCTCCTCTCTCTCTTTCTCTCTCTCAGTTTTGAAGGGATGCCCAGTCTATGGTTGTTCTCAGACTGGGGGTTCCTATAGTTTGCAGTCAAAAGACATGGTAAACCTATTTTTTTTTCTTTTCCCTTTCTTGCTTCTTCTCTGGTAAGATAAATTACAGAATGGGAAATCATAGGAGTGCTGCCAGTTTAAGGGATGGTTTTCTGAATCTCCCATAGATTTCCAAGAATGTGGTTGCATGGTAAAAGACTAATCTGGATATACTCTAAGAGTGTTTCCAGGTGCACCGTGCTTAGAGCAAGGCTGGGCAGAAGGTAGATCTCTAGATGGTTTGAATTACAACTCCCCTAATCCATCACCACTGGCCATGCTGGCAGAGACTGATGGGAGTTGAAGTGCAGAACCTCCAGGGAACAACCTTCTGTCCTTCCCTGGCCTACTGCTATCAGTCAGAAGTTAGTGCGCCACAATTTCATTTTTTCTATCTTAATGATTTTTGTAGCAAAAAAAGAATCTCTTGTTCTCTCTCTCTCCCCCCCACTCTCTCTCCCCGACTTCTCTTTCTCTTGGTGAGTAGAAATATGAAAATACTACAAGGTGAAGATGCTGTAGTCTTGATGCCCACCTCCAGTAAAATTCTACAACTGAGTTGAGGCAATTGCAGAATAAGTGCTCCATATGTAAACAGCCAGGTTGTTTATAAACACACCAGTCACTTTCTTCCCCAAGACAGACTCACATTTTCTAGGCTTCTTTCCCCATCTGAGGGTCGGGGGGAGGAGCATCGTCACCCTTGTGACACCCTCAGGAAAAAGACTGAGATGTCTCAGCAACTCTGCTGAATTGTAGAGGGATCCCTGGCTTCACTCCTAGTGCCTCACAGTCAAAGGTCATTCCCATTTGGAAGCTCTTTGGGCCCAGAATGTGGAACTTTATGGACTGGGACAGACAGTCTGGAGCTTCCCTATGGCTCCTTTAAAGCCCCTCCTCAGCAGATAAAATAAAGGCAGCACCTTTGCCCTTCCCAGCCACCTTTGTAACAGCAAAATCTCTATTAATAATGGCTCTAGACTTCGTCTGCAGTGGGTAGTAGTAAGATTTCCCATCCTGTCCTGCACTGCCTGCTGTTTCCTAGCTGAAATTATTGTTTTCAAAGAACAAATTCAATGTGGATTAGTTAAAGTGAAAAATGACAAAAAAAAGAGGTTCTTTTGAATTATTTACCAGCATCTTGCAGATAGAACAATAATTGCACATGTCTAACTGTAGATGGTAGGAGGGAGAAAAGCAAAATGCAACACAGTGTTCACTCTGAGCCAGAGAAGAGGGCTGGAAGAAGATTAATCAAGTATACATTTTTGGGGGCAGATTATTTTCTTCTTTAGTCTACAGTTAGCCAAATTGTAGCTGTCCTGAGGTTGTTGAACTACAACTCCCACTATTCCCCAACATTGACAATACTCAGTATGGTTGATGGGAATTGTACTGCAAGAACTGGAAGGTCAGTGGCAGCTTGCGGTTTCCATTTCAAGTGGGAAAGTGAATTTACTTTGACTTTTAGTCTGAATTTTAAAGTAACAATCCAAGGTGTGGAGCACCATTCCCTGAATATGTTCTCCACCTTGGATAGTTCCTCTGAAGTGTTTTTTTCTAAAAAGAAATCAATAACAGTAGCAATATCTTTTTAGTGGTTTAATTCATAGACATAGCTATTTATTCAGACAAAGCATGGGTCATGAGGAATCCATCCGAACTGGACCACTGTTGATATATAAAAAGTTACCTTGCAACAAAGAAACTACATTGCCCCCCTCGCCCTGATTTTTATTGTCTTATTTCCTAAGGTGATACGATCCAGATGTGTTGGACCAGACTTCCCACTGCTACTACAACTATTTCCACTGACATTTTCTTAGCAGGATTCAAAACCTAAATAACAAGACATATTAATATTGATTGAGCTTGAATTAGTTTATGAAGTTGTCTTGATTGTGTGTTTATAGCTTGTAGAAAAATATGAGGGAGAGGGATTTTCACCACTGATGTTTTAGAAGGCAAAGACTGGTTTAACAACCAGCCCTAAAATCATTCAAGGGGAGGGAAGCAAATTTTCTTTAAACTAAAGTAGAGCTGCACTGAAATGAGCATTATAATTTCAGTAGAAACCCAAAGTTAGTGTGAACATATGGCCAGAAATAGGATTGTATACTGAGCTGAAGGCGGCCTCCTAGCTTAAGCAACTGTCCTGATACTTCTCACATCTTTCCTCACTGAGAGTGAAAACAAAGGAGTTCAGGGCAAGCCAGAGACACCTGGATCCCGGAAGTCCTGTAGGGCAGTTAGGGAGAGAAAAGGAGGCATTATGACTCTCATCCACCTCTGGTGATTATACTCTGGTTTCCATTATATATTACCATATAATATGCAAAATTGTATTTTATTTTTTTGGGGGGGGGAGCTGCAATGAACCCCTTTGTTATCTTTTAGTGTGTTTATTATTTATTGTTCATATAGTGCTAGATACTTGGATAATAAGCTTTCCTCAAACCCTGTTACCTTTATCTTTTTTTCTCTCTGTCTCACACTCTGATTTCTTTATCTCTCCCTTCCCTTATGCTTTTTACCTACCCTATTTGTCAGTGAGCTGACACTTTGAGGAGTTTGGTTGGATCTGTTAAGCCCATATTTCTTAGATGGCTGGGGGTGAGAGAGGTTTAGTGCTTGGCCACAGAGAGCCAGCAAGGCAAGGCTGCCTAAGTAGATCTTTTGGGACGTTTTAACAATCTTGTACATCGATCCTGAGGCTACTTCAGTTCCTTCTTGAACCTTTGCTGCAAACCTTTCCTGTGTATAAAATGGAGCACAGACAGCTAAATTAAGTGCAACTATCTCTTTATTTCATTATCCTTATGGTAATAGTTTAAGAGATTTAAACAAAAAAGTATTAAGGTAAGATACTTGCAGACAAGAGCAAGCTTGTTAGATGCACGATCATTTAATCCGAAGGTGTCGTGGACTCAGTTTGGGATGCCTGACTGCTGCATGTGAAAGATGTGCTCCACCACTGATCTTTGTAGATTACACTTTTTTATTGGGCATGGGGATAGAGGGGATGCAATGAAACAGTTGTGTAACAAAAATGGTCTGATATAATTAGAGGTACTCAGAATATTTCAGATTAAGAATTCTCTGTGAATCTTTCACTTACTTTGTATCTTTGTAGGCAGATACTTACTGTTGTACTTCCAAAGGATCAGTGTCCTCTAGTTGACATAAACACATAATTCCTAATTAACCTTTAGTATAACTCCTTATTAACCTTTTTAACAATCAAACAACAATGATTTAAAGGATAAGTGAATGGTATACTTGTTGGTAAAGGTAAGAAGTGAGAGATGTAGATCAGTAGAAATGCTTAAATGAACAGGTTGGAAGTTCCTAGGACAGATTTTCTCAACCAGATGGTTTTCAGACACTCACTGACCAGAAAACAATAGTATTATTGGCTTTCCAGTCTTTAGTCTAGAAGAAGAGAACCTGGGACAGGGTAACTTTAAAATGATAAAAAGAACACCTTTGAAGGTGCCAGTAACAAAACATGGCCTTACATATCAATAGTGACATCTTCCAGGCAATTCACTGTAAATCCCATGGTCTATTTTGAAAACTAATTTTTTAAATTAATAATTTAACCAGTTAAATAATTTCAGTTATTATCGGTAGTAGCAACAAATTAATCTCTTCATTAAGCTCTGACTCAGACTGACACAAAATTAGAACACAAGGTGCACATAATTGGACTTTTTCTTATCTGATTTACCTAAAACCCATGTTATTAAGCACAATTTGAACATTTACTGACTACACCTATGTGATTCCAAGTTATTCACTCTAGAATAGGCTTGCAGAAGCACCAAGGATATGACTGTACACTGATTTCCTCATAGGTGCTTTTGCCACTTTTCCTGGGGTGGCCAGCTTGCTATTGTAAATTCTTCAAATTTGCTGCATTCGAATCAGCTGAACAGAACTTTTTATATATTGGATTGCATAGAGATTTATTCATGCTTCAAGTGAAATCAATGAGAATTTCCTTAGTCATGATTTATTTAGGTTCTGTCAATTTCAGTGGGTCTAACATAAGTATGACTAAGTCTAGATTTAACTTCTAAATTTGAAATGGTGGTTCCTAAACTTGGCTCTCTAGTTTTTGTTGGATGTCATCTCACAGAAGAATAACTAATATGCAGGGATTCTGGGTTCTCCAACAATGCCTGGGGATCCACAAGTTGGGAACTATTGATGTAAAGCAGTGCTACTCAGAGGAGTGGTTCCTGGATCTCTGGCACCAATCTGCAAGCATTGGCTGCCAATCTGCAGATAATTTCTGGGAAGGAAAGAAACAGTTGCAGCCAATGGGCACAAATATGATTCCAGTCCATGGTACCCTTGGGGGCAAAAATTGATTCTGCACATCAGAAACCTTGCGAATCACTGATGTTAAGCAAGGCCTATTCCTTTTAGGTTTGGTTAATGAAGACAGACATGATCCTATAGGTGCACACTGGCACCATATTCTAGCCACAGTTAACTTATTTATATGGTAAACCACCTTGCTTAGAACATTTGTCTTCATATGCATGTAGTATCATGCTGCTTGGTAATATAGTGTTTGTCTACTGTTGTCTAAACCTTATGGCTGGCGTTGCCAATATTATCTCATGATTAATTCCCAACCCTGCTTTTGAAAGTGTGCACTGTTTTTTTCACTTTTATTTGGTAGACTGGATACAAAATTCTCTGACAGAGCCTGAAACCTCTCTGCATTCTATTCAGGTACTCGAAAGTGCTTTCATCCCCTTTGAGCTTCTGTAACAGCTCTAAATTTGATAAGTATGTGCTGTCCCTTCCTTTCTCCAAGTTGGTAATGAAAACACTGAGTAACGTTCAACCCAGGACCCTCAGGGGGACTCTCCCAGTTATTTCCTTCTCAGTCTGACATTGATCTACTAATTCTGAGTAACATGTCTTAGCAAGTTGTTCATGCTCAGCTGACCGGGACTTCCATCAAGCTACATTTCAGATTTATTCACAGGGATGTCATCATGGATTCCCATCAAAGGCCCTTCCAAAATGAAGAGGCATGACTGTCCACGGGCAAAATTGGGTCTTCAAAGCATGCCATCGACACAGGGCCCATTGAAGTAGATGGGGGTCATGTGTTGACAGGAGAAATTTAAAGGCTGGTTTATAAGGCTGTTATCCAGTCAATTGACTTTAAGCTGACTTGGCCATCCTGGATTTTTTTTTAATTTCTGTGGATTCTTTTAATTATATGATGCAGCACTTTACTAAGTATTTCAGATACCCTGAAGGCACCAGTTCCCATCTGATCTTAGAAGCTAAGCAGGATCAGGCCTCATTAGTACTTGGATGGGTGGCCATCAAGGAATAGCAGGCACTGTAGCCCAGGCCTACTCAAAGTGGTGGTCCCTGGACTGGTGCTGCTGGTTCATGAGCCATTGGTTGCTAGCCCCTGGCAAATTTCCAGGAAAGAAAGAAACAATCATAGTTAATGGGCACAAATTTAGTGTCAGTCTCTGGCACACTGGAAAACAATAATTTCCGTTGCCCAGATAGACTTGAGAATCACTGATGCAGACTATATTCAGAGGAAGGCAATGGCAAACCATCTCTGAGTATTCCTTGCCCAAAGAAACACTGTGAAATCATAGGATCATAGCAAGTATTTTCTTTAAAAAAAAAAAGCACCAAATTTAGTGTTTTAATTTGGGATCACCACAAGCTGACTGATGACTTGAAGATGCAAATACACATAGATGAGCTGTAATTCTCCGGTGACTTTGCCTTTGTCTATTTACTGGGGTAGATTCTGTGACTACATACTGGGTTGGTTCTGTGACTACATTCTTTCTTTGCTACTCATGACTCCAGGGCAAGATCTACCAATGGGCAGAATAGGGCGGACAGCTCAAGCAGCAGATTTTGAGTATTATAAAATGGTTAGCTATTTAATTTTTTTTTTAAAAAATAACTATTTAAAATTGTTAGGTATCTAAGTGAATTGTTAGCTATTTAATTTGTTGGTGTTACTGTTCCTCCTTCTCTTCGTCTTCCTTCTCTAACAGGGATGGTGAAGTGAGTCTATAGGGTTTTCTAAGTTACGTATCTGGCCTTAAATACTTTGCACTCTGATTTGGGTGAGTAGAGAGCATTGTCTCCTTTGAAATGTTTCTTTTCTTTTCTTTTTTTTTTTACATACCTTGGACCAGCCTGGGAAAGTTCCAGCCAGTCACTCAAAACGTTGCTTGGGGGAACATGCAGTCATGTTCTTAGCCTTGAGTAACAATGCCACAGACACAAATCTAGAGGACATGGGTCAGACTGCATACAGGGCCCCCAAAGGGTAATAATTGAAGCCTCATCTGTATATGAGTTGAAAAGAGCTTACTCTAATGCTGAAGGGACTTCCAAGCCAATAGTCCAGGGAACTGAAGGGGGCAGTCCAAGACTTCAGAACATCGACTTTGATAACAGAGAAAGGCTGGAGCTTGGGGATGTTACTTTTTGGACTAAAAAACCCCACAATCCTAAAGACAGCATAGCCATGACCATAGTAGCTGAGAGATTCTGGAAGCTGTACTAAAAAAAAGAAAGTAATATCTTTCCTCTATGTGTGATGAGAATTTGACTGCCAAGAGAATACAGAGCAATGAGTAGGTGCTAGATTAGTAGATGCTGGGTGCAAGGTTTTGAGCTAGAATGTGGCTTCCTTAAAATATTGATTCTTCACTGAAGGAGCAGGTCTTGAGGTAGGCACCACAATCTAGGGTTTGGAAGGCTGTGTTGCAACAAATTTTGGGAAGCTGTTCAAAACCCATGGAGAACTTGGATGAGCTTTGCCTTGCTTTGCTCTGGCAGACTCATGGCTTCAATTTTGCTTGTCTCCTGCCTACAGGCCAATTTCAGTCAAGACAGAAGCCAGTGCTTCAGAATTCAGGGCCACTTTCAGTTGTGTAGGGATGGGGGGGCGGGGGCGGTTCGCCCTGGGCAGCAATGTTTTTGAGGCGTTCTGGCCCATAGCCATGCCTCTGCTTGCCCTGGCCATGCCCCCACGTGCCCTGGCCACACCCCCACGGACAGTGGCCACACCCCGTGTGCCATGCCCCCCCCCTCCACTCACTCCAAGCTCCACCACTGGCCACTTTTAACATGTACTTGCAACAAGGCTCAATGTTTCATTTCTATTTTTTTAAAAATCCGTATTGTCTTCATTCTGCTTTACATGAAGTTACTCTTAAAGACAGCCTAGACAATATAACTGCTGAAGAACACAGCAGCAAGAATGCTTGCAGTACATAACTAGGCATTTGGTTTGTATCACATCTAGTCCTACATCCAACTGTTAATTCCAACAAGAGTAGTCCCACTGAATCAATGGAATTTATGCAAGTGTGGATATAACCAAGCAAAGAAATAGAAGATAACAAGAACAACAACAACAACAGTAGAACAAGAGACCTCTTCCTTGGGATCCAAGAAATCAAAGGGAAATTTAAACCGGGAGTGGGAATGCTATATGAGCAGCAAGGGAACACATTACATGACCAGGCATAAATAAAAAGACAGTGGATACACTGAAGAACTATGTAAAAGTGATGAAAGGATGACAGATTCATTCAAGGAAGAACTATTTGAAGATGTACCTACAGTATTAGAAAGTGAAGTGGAAGCTGCACTCAGAACACCCAGGAGAAACAAATCACCAGGAATAGATGACGTATGAATAGAACTACTTCAAGCTACAGAGACGGAATCCATTCAAATTCTAACTAAAGTTTTTGAAAAATGTAGAAAACACAGATTGGAAACACTCAATATACATTCCAGTCCCCTCCCCCCCCACAAAAAAAGAGACACCAGGAATTGGACTGGACTATTGCTTTAATCTCCATGTAAGCAAAGTGATGCTCAAAATTCTATGACAAAGACTTTTACTATATATGGAGTGAGGAATGCCAGATGTCCAAGCAAGGTTCAGAAAGAGAAGAGGCGATAAGGATCATATGGGAAACATATGTTGGATAATAGAATGCACCAAAGAATTTCAGAAGAAAATCAGCCTGTCTTTTATGAATTATAACAAAGTCTTTGATTGTGTAGATCATGAGAAACTATGGATGGCTCTTGAAGAAGTGGGTGTACCACAATATTTGATTATCCTAATGCATAAGCAGTTCTGAGGACAAGAGACCACCATTAGGACAGAATATGGAGAAACAGAATGGTTTCCAATTAAAAAAGAGGCTTGGCAAGGTTGCATGTTATCACCCTCTGTTTAACTTGTATGCTGAAGGTATCATATGTAAAGCTGGATTAGACTCTGAGGAAGGGAGGCATGAATTTAAGATATACAGATGACAGTATACTTTGTTGTTGTGTGCCTTCAAATCATTTTTTGACTTATGACCACCCTAAGAAGAACCTTGTCACAGGGTTTTCTTGTCTGTGGACTTTTGTCATTGCCTTCTTCTTAGGCTAAGAGAGTGTGACTTGCCCAAAGTCATCCAGTGGGTTTCCGTGGCTGGACAGGGGCTCTGGGCTCCAGTGTCACAGCCCAATGCTCAAACCAGTATGCCCCAGTGGCTCTCTTAACTACAATTACAAGTTATTACAGTTAATGAAGATGATGTGGGCGCCAGACCATAACAAATGTTGTTGTTCTCTATACTCTGTACTGTATTCTTGCCATAAACAAATGTAAAAAAAAAAAATAATTCAAAGGTATTTGTTTAACACTGCTCAGTGGCAATCACGTTATACACGCAAATACACAGAGCCAAGCTAAACAGAAGTAACCTCTCCACTTCCATAGAAGAGACTTTGCACTGCTTTCAGAGAGCACTGCATTTTTTCTAAAGGCAGACTGTACCCTGCTTATTGAGTGGTGTATCATAATGAATCGTGGGACTGTTTATCAGCCCTGTAGCCCACAGAAGAGTTTTCATATCTTTATCGATTCTTTGCCTTTGGGAAGGGGAAGGGAGGGCAGGTGGGTGGGCGATGGAAGACGGAGTTGCCGTGGACACAGCAAAATAATCTGCTTAGCATTTGATTCAGAAAGCATCTTCTTGCAAATTATGATGTTATTGACCAGCAAATGTTTCACGGTGGATAAAAGACTTTGGGAGTGGGGCGGGGGAGCTGTATTGATTGATTGAGCACAGCGCTCAGCACCCTGGACAGCTCCAGGATGCTGTGGCTTGCTTGGATCAAGCTTTACAGTGGAGGGGCTCTAATGCAGGAGATGTTGAGGCATGAAGACAAAGGAGGAAAAGGAGAAAGCCCAGTGTTACAGCTTAAGCTTTGGGCTGTTTAAGGTGGGGATGGTATTGTAATGATACGATGCTATATGAGTTGCTGGAAATGCAACTCATTTCCAGCACTCATGCACTTTCCCTGTCTTAACCAACAACTTACTGGTTACCTGTGTTTTTGCTCAGAATCCAGGCTCTCAGATGCTCAGTGCCATGGTGTTAGTGGAACCCAGCAAGGCAGCAGGCCAAGGAGCGCAGTGGTAGACCAATCAAATAGGCAGCTGTGGACAATGGCAGGTAGTGGTGGTGGTGGGGATAAGACAAAACGAAAAAGCGAGCAGGAAAAGCAGACCAACACTGGAGAGATACAAAAAGCCATGAAAGGCTTTTTTTAAAGGGCCACTACCTCCAAGGAGCATGGGACACCTTAAAAACAGATTACCTCACTTCCTCATTGTTTTTAGCTATACAAGCCTAATGATAGTGAATTAAATGCGGATTTATAGAGAAAGCTAGGCTTTTATGACAATGTTAAGACAGCTAAAGGCAATATTTTTCCAACATAGCTCTTTACAGAGTTTGGAAGCATTAAAGATGCAATTTCCCAGAAAAAAGACAATGTATAGACCTGTTCTGTGCTGGCAGCCTGCCAAGGTTCCTCAACTGTATAATCAGGCTGATTGTAGGAGCTAGCAAACAGCATTTGTTTTTTCTGGTCAGTCTGGGTTGATAGCAAGCTTAGAGTAACTGAGTCCAAATTTACAAAGAGTCCAGAGAGAGAGTGTCCAGAAGCAGAATCTGTAGTCCAGGCAAAGGTCCAAGGTCTGAGGATCATGATCAAGGTCAGCAAGGCTGTCACCACCAATGGAATCAGTAGGCTCCAGCAGCTTTCTGCCATTCTGACCTCTGGTTATATAGGCTCAGCATCCTGCCCAGCTGTGGCCTAATTAACAGGCTCTTCCTCTTTAAACGCTACCAGAAGGCTGGGCTGTCCTTTTTCTACCTCCACTGGCTGCCTTAAGTTCTGTCCCTCTCATGTCTCCAGGGTGCGGCTGTTGGAAAGGATCCTGGGGCAGGGGCATGACAGGACCTAAAGTTGCACTGCTGCAACATTTGCTAGAGGCAAATGTGTATGATTATACCAATATCTGCTGGTTGTTTGGTGAAAAAAAGGCAATATCAAGAAGCACTCAACTAAAAAGCCTAAGGGGCTTCTGTCTGTAAGGAGATTTAAAAATGGAAGGAGAAAGAAGGGAAAAGGGCAGGTGAATGGATGTGATGGTGGGATAGGGGAGGAATGAAAGCAAAGGTGATTAGTCCAACTGCATACAGGAAGGGAGAGATAAAATAAAGAAGTCATTACAAGTTCATTTTGAAAGCAAGAGGAAAGGAAGTGATTGCCTTGAAAACTAGTCTTTCAGAAAGATCTTCTATTCAGATAAAAGATGGGTTGAAAACAGAACTGCAGTGTAAATATGAGTACAGTCCAATTTCTTCTCTGTCTTACCAAAGCAAAGCCACATGATCTGGTTAAAAATGGGCACCAGCCTTTAATATTTCCCAGTCCCCCTCCAATTTCCAATCCTTTTCAAGAAGGCCAATCCTGCCACCAAGTAGCAAGGGGAAGGAGAATAACTTGTCTTAAGGGGGGGGGGGGGTTGGAGAATACATGAAGGCAGAAATTAGTGCTGCAGTAGAGCATGGTGAAGTGTCTCCATGTCAGGCAGAAAAATGTCTTGGACTGGTGCTACTTTTGAGGGGAAAAGGGGCTCCAATGGTACAATAGGCTTCATTTATTGTTACACTAGCTATGCCTTAAAGCCTGTCCTTTTATGGTAATCAATTTATTGAGGTTCTGTTTCCCTTGTTATTGCTAGAGCATACTTCTTTGTAAGTGTGGAAAGGGTATTGAACAAACATTGTTGGTGAAGAGCTGTAGCATAACAGAAGAGCCCCTACTTTATGTACAGAAGATCCCAGTCCTTGGCCTCTTCAGGAATAACTTTGGAGGGCTGCTGTCAGTCTGCATGGGCAGTGTGCAGTGAGACGGCCCAGTGACTTGGTATTGTAATTTTCACATTGTTGTGGTGTTTGCAAGACCTGAGTAGGGCTGTTGAGGACAGAGTGGCCTGAAGGTTTCTCATTTATAGGGCTGCCATAAGTCAAAGTCAACATGCTGGCAGTTAACAACATGGACCTTGTGGTCCCTTCCAACTTGATAGCTCTTGATTATTGTTAGAGGGGTTGGGTTTGAAAGCTATCAGGCAGATTTAACCCAAGGATATTCTACTGTTAGGTAAATTGAGGGTCAAATGGCATTTCTCCAGACTTGCAAATTAAGCCCAAGTTTAACTTTAAGCGATCAATCACTAAACAAAGCATGTTAAATGCAAGATTCAGCGGTGAGGAAAATCATATGCTATGACTAACAGATGTCTTTTTGCCACTTAAGGGGCATTTCTGCAAAAAAAAAAAAAAAAAGACACATGTAAAATCTGGCTTAATCTTTAGGTGATAGTTTATCATAGGTATTAACATTAGACCATCTTCGTTTGAATGAGGAGGAAATCCAGGGAACTGGCCTCTTCTGGAAATAGGCATAACATCCTTCCCCCTCTTTTGCTTATGGTCTAGGCTACAGTTTGTGTGTGTGTGTGTGTGCACACGCTCATGCAGGCATGTATATGACAGCAAAAAAGCAAGAAAGGAAGAGAGTGGCAAACTACGTGTCAGGAAAGCTTATAGCATGCTTTGTTTTGTCATTGGTCATTGGAAGGTAAACAGAGACCTAATTTGCAAGTCTGCTTGCTGATGCGTGTATCTCTGTGGAAAACCCATTGTGTGAGGGAAAATGGATTACCTTTTGGAAGTTAATGTCTAGTTTGACCCTGTGTGTGTGTAACAGAGAGAGAAAGGGAGAGATATGGAAAGGAGAAAGGAGAAGTGAAAAAGGGTGACAGTGGATTAAGGCTGAGCTCTGTTATCTCACCCCATTCTGAAATCTATTGGGAAGCAATACCTTGTGGACTGTTAAGCTGTGAGCCTCCACCTACATCACCTTGTTTATTTGTTACAAAGTCCTGGCAAGCATCTAATAGTGAGTCTCATTCCAAGGGAAACTAAACCCAGTGTTACCATTGCACCCCTTAAGATTCGCATAAGCCTGGAGAGTCAGACGATGCACAATAATATAGTTTGAAATGTCTGAGAAAAATCCCTGCAGAACAATAACCTCCAGAATCCATCTCACAAAAATGATTTCTAGAGTGCTTATCCCAATGGAGAGCCACCCTTGAAATGTGTTGACTTCTTAAGTACCTATTCTATACGGCAGTGGTTTGTAAGGATTTTGATAGATTGGAGGTAGCAGTTGGGGGATAGAAGGAAGATACTTCAAGTGCTAAACCTTTGGATATGTGGCAGTACACCATAACAGGGTCGGTGCCTTGCTTCCTTGTATTTATAGCTTATGCTTCTTTACAAATGAGGAGAGAGCCCTTCCATGTAAGAATAAGACAAAGGCACAGAGATTACATTATTGCTTCCTCTTTGGAATCCCACCCTCCTCTAGGTAGCTCAATTGTGTACGTGAAGTGGGGATCAGTTGATCTCATTCTTATCTTCACAATTATCCTTTGAGATATTGGGAAATATGAGAGATAATACTAGATTTTATATGCACAATAATGCAATTGGTGAGGCAAAAGCTGAACAGCTACAAGTCCCTTGTCTACTCACCCATCCAGGGTCTAGCAGAGAAAAGCCTGGTCTTCTTTGTAAAACATACAAAAGTAGCCTTACTTAAATGGTACTTGTGCGTAATCAAACACAGGGCATAATAAGGAGAGTGAGAGAGAAGAAGAAAATGGCTGCAGATAAGATTGACACAGGAAGAAAAAGTATGTGGAAGAGAAAACAAACACGAAACCAGCAAATGTGTAAACTAGTGATTAGTACAGGCATGCAAAAGTTGCTAACTCCAACATGAGATAAGTGAGCAAGGCTGAGAAAGTGATTAAAACCAAGTCACCCATAGTGAGTTTCAGAACTGAGCAGAAATTTGGGTGTAGGCTCCTTCATCTGAGTCTGACATTCTGGATCACCAATTACACTGGCTTGTTATGGGAGTGAAAGAACTGGGGACAAGAGAAATGGCGACTGAAAATGTTTGGGTTGATAGAGTTTGTATGAAGCTATGTCTTCTTGTATCCTGTGGCAAAGGAACAGCCACAAGTATTAGGGGATCAAAGATGGCTGATGCATTTCAAGCTGAGCTGAAATTAGTGTTGCTGTCATACAATATTTGGTATTTTATCACCTCGGTAGAATGTCACCTCTATCATTAAGAAGGCTGAGATGACTGAAAGGGACAACAGGTTTTTGACGTCATGAAAAGGTGATAACAGTGCTTGAAAAGGCAGTTATTCTTTTATTCTTACTCTATTATTCTATCCATACAGCCAAGACTTGGGAGTGGTGTTTGAGTGTTTTTCTGCTTCAGGTATCAAAATAACTTGGCTTGTCTAGGAGATATGTACCATGAATAGGTATTGGGGTACAAGAATCAGCCTCAGGCACTAAGGTATCTTGGGCCACCAAACATTCAGTTTAGTACAGTGTAATGCAGATAAGACAGAAAAAGAATCTCTGCTTCAAATAAACAAACAGATTCAAAGAGGCCGTAATGACTTGCAGCTTGGCGTGAATGCCAAGTGTTTGCAAATTCAAAAAAAAAAAAAAAGGATAATCATTGAACAACTTTTGCTAGATGTCTATTGACAAAATGGTTCAAGTGAGGTGACTCATACTTGGCTCTTTGGGGGTCTTTTTTCCGGTAAGCTTGCCACACTCAAAGCACATCTCCACAACAAAATTTACTCTTAAAAAACAAAAACTATTTCCAGTGTCCTGATTTCTTCCATTTTATCCTGAGAGGAGCTGGAGCTACCCAAATGGTTGAGAAATGTGTATTAAAGATCGCTAGCTGCACTCTCATTAATACAATTCCTAGGAATTGTCTTCCTTCTGGAGACAAAATGACCTTGTAGAAATTTTGTTAAATAGTGACAGTGTTCCTCTAGGGTAGCCAGTTCTCATAGTGAGGGTATCACTATGCTTCCTTGGGTTTCCAGATGAGGAGACAAATCTCAGTTCAAGTGGTGCTTGAGCAGAGAAATGTTGCTTTTTGCACATGAGGCCACTTTAAAGCCCTCTGTTTTCATCCACTCCCAGTTGAGCTCTTTGACACAATGTGAAGCTGTTTATATGTATGTTGCTTTTGTAGAATACTGGTACACAAAAAAAGCCAAGAGCAAGGGGAGGTGGCTAGGGAAAGAGCTGGTGGTGTGTGCGCTTGGGTCCATTGCACCATTGGGGAAAACATCAGAAGTGGAGTGCCAGCGTAAGAGATTCCTGAACCTTCATGTTATACAAACTCTAACAGCAATACAGGGTCTGGAAAAACTTGAGTTTGCCTGAAGGTGTTCTCCAGACAGAACTGTTTAATGCCATTTCTCCACACTGACATAAACAAAGGCAATCAAAGCAAAGAGGAAGCCTTGGAGCAAGCCAGGTGTTATCAGTTTAAGCCAGTTTCTGACCTGATGAGACTGTGGCCCGGAAAGAACATCCATCATCACATCATTATTTAACCATATTCCATTTTAGATTATTCCATGCTATTTGACAATTATATTGATAATGTGAGCTCTTCGATGGAGGCCCTCCCATGTGTCCCACAACCTTGAGAGGTTGGGTTGATGAGAACAAGAGACAGCCTTTAGCAGCATATCAGCTGTGGGAAACTCCATCCCTCCATCCCTTCCAAGTTTTTGGAGAGCAGTCAAGACAGTGTTATTATGCATGGCCTTTGCTCCTTAAAACCAGGGCACCAGCTTTGGGGACTGTTCTGTTGTGTGTGTATATTATATAAAGCCCTCTCCATTTAATATTTTTAAAGAATGTTTTTATTTGTCGTCCATTGCTCTAAGGGCCTGGTGGGCTCTGAGACGTGATAAACAAATCTTTCAAAAGAAACGAATAAATAAAGACAATTTTCCACCCAGCACAAAGGAGGGAGATTATGATTTAGAGGACACTGAAGAAAAGTCCCCATTATAGGACATTCAAGGTGCCAGTTTTCCAAGCTGTTTTTATAACCCCTTTTCTTCCTCTTTTCCTACTGCCTTCTACCTTATCAAGCATTATTGTCATGTCTTCTCATGATATGACCAAAGTACAACAGCTTCAGTTTAGTCATCTTGGCTTCTAGGGTGGGTTCAGGCTTCATTTGCTTTAGGGCCCATCCATTTGTCTCTTTAGTAGCTGGGGGTACCCATAGAACTCTTCTCCAGCACCACATTTCAAATGAGTTGATTTTCTTCCTGTCAGCTTTGTTCATTGTCCGGCTTTCACAACCATACATGGAAACTGGAAATATGATTGCGTGGACAAGCCTTAGTATTCAATGACATATCTTTACACTTCAGGATCATGCGTTGGTCCTTCATAGCTGCCCTTCTAAGTCCTGGTCTTTTTCCGATTTCTTGACCACAGTCTCCATTCAGATTAATGACTGAGCCAAGGCAGCATACTTCTCAAAATTTTCACTGCAACATGGAATTGACATTCATTCACAATGCGGCTGCTGGCTTCTTTCCTTTTCTTCCTTTGTTGCTTAAAAGAAAAGGTGAAACAACTGTCAACAGTAAGTATGTGAAAAGGCAGTGCTTGCCATCCATCGCTATTCCCTTGACAGAGGTTGATTTAGCTGCCAAGCAGGTGTCATTGCAATATATTTATAATGCTGCAAGTTATTGGAAAATCATATGTGCATGTGATAAAAAATACTGCCAAAGGGTGGATGCCTGACACAGCCAATGCTGCAGCCAATGTGCTCAATTCAAGCAGTTTCTTTGTATGCAGCATAAGGAGCAACTACACACCATTTTGCTATAGACAGTTGTATAGACAGTTTATTTTTGGCCTCTGAAGTCCTGTATGGCTTAGGTTCAGCTTATCTGGAAGCCTGCATCTCCCCATATGAACCTTCCCCGAGTTGTATGATCTTCACGGGGGGGGGGGGGCTTTTTCTCTGTCTAACACCCTCACAATCTCCTGTGGTGAGGACCTGGGAGAAAGCCTGCTCTGTGGTTGCTCCTAGGCTCCCTCCCACCAGAGGCTCAGTTTTTCCTTCTCTGCTCTATTTTCTCTGACAGACAAAAGCCTTCTTCTTTGAACAGGCCTTCAGCTTTTAACTGGGGCCATTTCTGCACTAGACTGTTATAGCGCTATCATTCCGCTTTCAACATCCTATGGAATCCTGGGGTTTGCAGTTTAGGGAGGGGCCGGCTGGTTGCAGTTTAGGGAGGGGCCAGAAATGGCCTGGTTGGAGTAGAAGGATGTGTGATGACTGTGATGTATTTTTAAAATATTGAATATGCGTGGAATCTATTTTAATTGTTTTAAATTAATGTTTTCATTGGGTTGATTGTTTAATGCATTTTGGGAGCTGCTTTGTGTCCCATAGTGGGAGAAAGGCACAATAAAAATACATAAATACCTAAATAGTTGTATTGCATGGCAATGCATCACTTAGAATTCTTATCCAGAACTGCATGTTTGAGGGGACGGGAAATGCAGCTCCCCAGGAAATCCTCAAAGGATCATTCCCATTCTTTGCTGTTGGGTCATTTTGGTTGCCCAGCTACAAGGGAGCTCTCATGGAAAATAAATTCCTGCAATGTTGGCAGAGTGCTTACAGCAGGTGTGAATAAGTTTTTGCTGTGGAAGGCCAATGATAGTGACGGGAAGTGGGTGGAATTAGAGCCAAAACTGAAAGGGGCATCTCCTTTTCTTTCTGATAACTCCCTTCCCCATTACTTTGTACCTGCTGGGCTGGCAGATCACCAAATGAACTATGGGGTCTGAAATGTTTGCTTGCACAGGACTTGTGATTGAGTCAATCCCCCACCCCCCCCACCCCCAGTTTCCAAGGATCTTTGATTCCAGCCAATTCAGTATTCCTGGAGCACAATTTTAATTTTGTAGCCAAGTGTGGCATGGCATCATACAGCCAAACCAAAACATTGGCTGATAATTTCTTTCTTCCTTACACTGAAATTCAAAGGGGAATTTGATTATGATGTGCACGTGCCCTAAACTGCTTTTTCCATTCTTAGAGTCAAACGGGAATGTTTTGTGTCCCTCTGCTTTTGGAAAGTCAAATTCTATTTGGTTCATCCATGCTTTCTCTCCTCCCCATGCTTTTGAAGTAGCTCTGAAAGCTAATCATGAGACACTGCCTTTCATGTTGCCTGGATATGGTGCATATATCTTAAAATGTTCCAGGGCTGAAGTAGACAACTGTATCCAGCCACATGTCATTGGACTGTAGCTCCCAAGAGCCCTGATCAGCAGACTTGGGGTGAGGAATTATTGCGGCGGCAGACAAAGAACATCTCAAGTGTCACAGATGGTCACTCTGTTCTCAGACTGTAGAACACAGGAGCTGCTTGTCCTGGTTCTCCATCTCTCTTTCCATGCCTATTCACTTACGTGTAGCCAACAGGATTACACCTCTCTCAGCAAGGGAAAAAGGGAGAGTCAGACCTAAATACCATGTAAGCACAGGATCCCATCTGATCTTGGAAGCTAGGCAGGGTCAGTCCTGGTTAGTTCTTGGATGAGAGACAACAATGAATGCCAGGTGCTGTAGGCTATATTTCAGAAGAAGGAACGGACAAAACCATCTCTGAGGATTCCTTGCCTCAGAAAACCCTGTGAAATCATGGAGTCACCCTAAGTTGTCAGGTGACTTGAAGGCATACACACACATCATCACCATCATCATCATCATCATCATCATCATCATCATCATCATCATCTCCTTTTTGGAAGAATGGGGCTACTGTAGTCTCCTGCAACATCTTCTTGAAGCACTGGAAAGCTCCATCTCTGGGTGAGCGTATGTACACAAGACAGACTCATGGACAGGAGTGACTCCAAAACTCACCATCCTCTTTCAGGCATCAGGTGCTTCTAAGTTATTTAAGGGGAACGCCGTAGCTGTGGAGTGGCAACATGGCACCATTGTATTGCTGTGTCTGAGCAGACATTTTTGTTTCTTAATTTCACTATTACCTGACACACTTCTCTGCCTTTGAGAGTTCTCTATTCACTCCTAATTTGCTTCCCTTCCTCCTCCCTCCTCCCGTTAATAGAAATTGCTTTGTTGTTCAACTTAATTTCACTCTTGAATGGGTTGAAATAGGCTTATTTTCTATGCAGCCCTAATGCGAAAGAATGATGCAATAATATTTTTTTAAAAATACAATCAGAAGCCATTCCTCAAGAGATATGAAAACAAGTCATTTCATTCTTTATAAACCCAGGCCCTTTCCGCACGGGGTAAGTAGTACGGCGTGGTGCGACCTCTGACGGAGATCGTCCACACCTTGGGAGCGGACTGGGTTGGACTACTTGTCGCAGTTCCGCACCTCAGTCCACTCCGGAGTGACCCGAAGTGGTCGCGCAGCTTGCTTTTTAAAAACCTGTTTTTACAGGTTTTCCAAAAGCACGGAGCGCGCCACTCCGTGCCACTCCTTTCCCGCGCTCCAGTGCAGATTTGGAGGCACACACCAGTGCATGCCTGCAGATGTGCCGGGGGCGGGCTTCCAGCTGGCAAGCTTCTCCGGTTGGTGGAGAGCCTCCGCCAGCTGGAAGCCGCCATTTTGGATGCCGGAGGACTGCAGAACAGCGAGCTCGCGCTGCTCCGCATGGGGACCGACTTACCGGCTGCCGGTAAGCTCCGTTTCAGTACGCTTTCCCCCGTTTCCCCCTCCACATGTGGAAAGGGCCCTGGAGAGAAATGCCGGAGATCTTTGAAAAACAGATGGCTGTAACTGAGTCCTAATGCTTTTACTTCCACCCTGTGGCTCTCTAGTAGTAGTAGTAGCAATCATCATCATCATCATCATCATCATCATCATCATCATCATAGAATCCATTTTCTATTAAAACTAGTCGATAAAGATAGAAACTGATCTTTTACAAAACTGCACAAAAACAAAGCAAGAAGAAAACCATAATATAAAACAACTAAAAATATAAAGCACACAGCAGCAGAATAAAACTCATCCATAATAAAATGCTGGGGTAAAAATTATTCAAAGGTCTGGATAATGAATGAAATGCCTGAGTGAATTATAGGCTTGTGGGGAGAAGAGCAGATGAAGAGCCAAAAGTGAGCTGGCTTATGGTCAGGAGCTGACATCCAGTCCCTGCCAAGGTTGTGAGTTGCATCAACACTTCTTCGCGGTGAAGTGTAGGAAGCACCGATCACTGCCCCATTTACCAGGCTGAACCACTGCAGCTTCTTAATGGAGAACCTTCCAGACTGATGGCTCCTATGCTGGCCATTAGCTCTTCCTAGGCATGAAGGATGGAGTATAAAGTAGCTGTTTCATTGGAACCCAGCTTGAGTTCTCTAAGCTCTGTTGTGCTTCTGTGTTTCCTTTAGTCCTAATTACTGGTTGACCTTTGGATCCTGATTGCTCTTGGGATGAGCGGACTATACAACTCTCAAGCACTCTGCGTTTGCATATTGTCTACTCCATTGACAACTCTGTCATAATTCAATCATCGAAAGTACTGACCTTTCGGAGGCTTTGTCTCCAGCCCAAAACTCATTGTTATCCCCAAGAACGGACTAGCCGGCGGCCACAATTTTCCCTATAAGAACCTCTGACTTTGAGCATCTCGTTCGCTCTTCGCTTCCATCCCGCCTTGCTGTCATTGTGTCCAGCAAGCCTTCCCCTCAGCTCCTTGTGCTGAGAACTCTCAATTCCACGGACTTCGTCTTCAGACTACCCGGGCTTCAGGACAGGTGTAGTATTTCCCATACCAAACCTCCTCTCAAAATCCCTCTATCCCACTCCTACCTTTATTTCTGTAGTTCTTCGTGTGAGTGTGTTGCATACACGTGTTTGACTGTATCTCAATAAAACAATTATTATTATTAACTTCTGCTTGATCATTGACTCGGACTGACCCCATAGACATAGGGTTCAAGATCTTGCTACGTTGCCCTGCCTCTCACATTGCTAACTAGTGCTCTTTGCTAATTCCCTCCCCATTGTTTTGAGCACATCGAGGTGTCCCTCCCGGGACCCCCAGAAATCAGGGTAACATTATGTAAGCTATACCTGGAAAGCAGTATATAAATACCTTGAACATAATAAATAATAATAAATTGCTGATGTGTGAGCCCTCAGATAGATTAAACACTGTGCAGAAACAGTTGACAGACTTCATTTGTATACTGTATAGTTGATAAAATATGAGCTGCTAAATACTAAATACCCTTAGCTGTCAGTATCAGTGCCATGAGCAGCAAGCACATCAGCTATCAAAATGGTGCTAAAATCTCATCTACTGTGGCCTCTGTTGACTATCAAATCCTGCCAGGTGGCAAATATGAAGTACCAAGATCTTAAAGACATGATGTCTTCTCAGGGTGCTTCATGGAAGACATCTTTTTTAATTTATCCAGATGTATGGCTTGAGGCTGAAATGGAAACAGGAGGGGAAAATGTCTTCTGTCCTCTGGAGTTGTAATCCCAATTTTTTGTTTCTTGGCTGCCTTTCTTGCAGTATTGTAGCACCTCATTTTTTTTCTGGACAGCATTGTAAAGATAGGACAAAATTAAGAGAACTGGGCATCTGGATTGATACAGCTGTGTAGAGGATCTTCCTTAATTCATACCATATTAGAACTGTAAGGCAGGAAGGAACCTGAGAGTCCTATAGTCCAACTTTCTACACTGAAGCATACTATTCCACTTCCAAGGAGTCCCGTAAATCAAACCATGTACAAATATACCAATATTTCAAGTGTTGCTCGAAGTCTGGGATAATGGGAATTGTGTTGCATATCCAAAAAGCAGGTTTTTGAACTATTAATTGGTACATACATCTGGAGTACATCCTGAAGATGGCCATCTTTTGGTCTTTAGACCTGGAAAGTTACCATTGGCTTCTTTTTCATCCTAGTATGGAGATTGCAAACATAAAACCTAAACCAGGATTCATCCAATCTGCCACCCTGACAATGAGTTTAAACTCTAGATCCCACAGCCACAACAATCCACCTAAATTTTGGACACCTTCTATTTCTTCCCCGTCCCTCTCTTTGTTTGCATCACCTAGCCTGATGAAGAATTCTAGGAAATTCAAAGACTTACACTCTTTTGTCGCATTTTATTTTGTACATAATGAAGGCTTTATCTAAGAAAGGTATGAATGCGAGAGGAGTGGTAAGTGTGTGAGAAGGTAAGAGTGTGAAAGGACTCTTAATGATGGTACCTGACGGTACCACACTAGCTGTGGACCTTAGGTAGATGTGGTACCATTATTAAGTGTCCTTTCACACTACACAGTCATAGTACTATGATTCCACTTTAATTGCTACATGGCTGCCTGTTGAATCCTCTTAGGGTTTGTAGTTTGGTCAAAGGCACAAGAGGAGCTCCCTGGCTGAGGATTCTGAACACCCTTCTGTAAACTGCAAATCCCAGGATTCCATAGGATGGAACCATGGCAGTGACAGTGGAAAAACAGTGCTATAATTGTGTAGTGTGAAAGAGCCACTTGTTAGAAAGAAGGCATTCTACCTGCAAACCTATAGTCTTAAGGTCATTGAAGGGAAGGGAAAGAGGGAAATCAATGACACAAAAGAAAGAGGAAAGAAAAAAAAGAGGCAGAAATTCTGAGGCTTTGGCACTGTTTGAACAGTTGCAGAGGAGAAGATAGGTGAATGTCAGATTCAAACTTTGAATCAGCATTTTGAACATGATCCCTTACCTCAGGATTTGAAATGCAAGAGCTGTAGGGTTGTCGATGTCTTGATTGTTTGGGACGAAAAACCATCGCATAAGCTGTGCTATCAAGCACTATTGTGTTTCAGCTACCAAATATTGTTTAGATACGAAATACCATTGTCAGCAATGAAATGTGTCAAATACTGAATAGCGCTCTGTGTAAACACAGCAGAATACTAAACAGGATTACATGTCAACTGTCAGTTATAGCAATCGTCAGAGTGGTAGTCGTGTTAGTTTGTTGCAATAAAAACAACAAAGATTCTTGCTAGGTTTTATGGGTGAGGAAATCTACTATGGCATCAGCTTTCATGGACCCAGTCTACTTTCACTTGATGTAAATGCCTAAGAGACCACAAGTCTCTTTGTTGTTTCTCATAGTCACGCTAGGTGATACATTAAATGTACATCATCTTAAGATGGTATGATTTCTTTTCTACTTGTAACTAAGCATGCAGGGGTAGGAGAGCAGTAAAGAATCCTTCACCTAGCTTTTAAAACTAAATATAGTCCTGCCCAGCCTTTTTTTTAAAGAGGGAAATGATTGACATCAGTGTTTTTTCCCCTTTGAAGAAAGAAAGAGAAGCATGGGGTGCTGAATTGCAAACTTGCTGTGGAGGGGATTTAACTTTCTCTTACCCATGCACAGTGGCCCCAGTCCAAACGGATGCCCTGCGCATTTACTTATGAATAAAAAACAAAGTACAGCTTAGCTGTCTACATCGGATTTCTCGGCTACATGTGCAGTGTATCTCCTTTGACCCTCAGTTAAAATGACATTTCAGTCTTTACATGTTGTCATTCTAGGCAGGAAGCCAAATACACATAGCCAACAATTCATCAGGGAGGGAATATCTAGGGAATATTCAGTCAAAATTTGCAAAGGTCATTCTTTTTCTTTGTGGAATTTCTCCATTCACATTCACTGCAGCTCTAACCTATGTTTAACATCAAATTTAGGGTGCCATGGGCATGCCCCAGCTACGTTTTGGAGGGATCTGTCCAGCAATGAGAAGCCCAGTTTTCACAAACTGGACTCCTTCCTCTATTAGATATTTCTGATAATCATGTATCATGGAAGTGGGGACACGTGAATGCCCCACTTATGGACAATGAATGGAATAAGCAACTGGGGTGTGTGTGTGTGTGTGTGTGTGTGTGTGTACCATGCAGAGTGTTGACCACAGGATAAACACTGTTCTTGATGGGGCGGAGGAGAAGAGAAGAAGAACACAGGAGGGATTTATGATATAGACTCATTTTTCCATATCATCCAGATGCAAAACAAATCCTAAGTCAAAGGAAGCAGTGATACATTGGCTCTGTTAGGCACATAAAAACTGAGGAAGCAGAACTGAATAATCATGACATGAAATAAAGATACACGACATCCACTGAATGATGATGTACGGCTTTATTCGCATGGCCTTCACTTTGAGTGTGTGCTTGGATATATCAAAGGACCAAAAGGAAAATGGCTCTGCAAGAAACACAAAGGCTGAGTTTGGCAGCAAAAGGCTTGATCACTAGAGCTAACCTTGAAAACAGATCTAGCTCATATTGGAGCATCTGAATGGTGGTCTGTATGGTGAGGTCAGGTTAGTGCAGCAAGTAGCAGTTTCGGTGTTGCTGTACAGCAGTCCTTTCTGAATGCAGAAAGTTCCTTTCCAGGCTTCCCTTAGTATTGTTTCCACTTGACCTCCTCCTGAGCCCAGGGCTGTGTGTGTGTGTGTGTGGGTGGGTGTGTATGCCTTCAAGATGCCTATTGACTTATAGTGGCCCCATGCATTCCATAGGGTTTTCTTAGGCAAGGCATGCTCAGAGGTGGTTTTGCCATTGCCGCCTTCTGATATTTAGCCAACAGCACCAGGTGTTCTCTGGTGGGCTACTATCCAAGTCCAAAAGGCCTGACCCTGCTTAGCTGGCACTACCATTAATCAGAGCGAGGTGAATATCTCAGCAGCAAATGCCTGTAGGCATCTCTCTGTTGTGGGAGCCTTCTGGCTTGTTCTCCTGAACTCTATCTGTCTCCTAGCTTGCTACCTCAGGTGTGGTGGAGGAAGCTATGTCATTGCCAGTCTGGGAAAAATGTTCATCTGGCAGTCCAAACAGTTTCTGTATGTGGACTAGAAAGGGGCTTCCGTCTTGTCCATTGCCTCAGGGAAGGAAATATTTTGGGCTGGCCTTGTCTATGGCCTCCTTCAGCATTCCTCAGACGACACCTACTTACTTCTTAGAATAGCAGAAAGCAAATGAGAGTCAGTGTCACAATCTTACCATGATGATCACACTGCTTACCATCACCTGAGGCAGTCCCACCTCAAATCCCCACACTCTTCCCATATTTTTAGGAGGCATATAAATATTTCTCATATTTCCTCAGAGGATTATTGTCACTTTCACTAAACCTATACGTATGAATGATCTCAGCACAGGGTATTGTGACCACATGGTGGTCATGGTTATGCTAAATAATAAATATAATTTTATGAAATGGATGTTATTTCACTATTTACTGTCCAGCAGATAAGCACTTGCAATTGCTGTTTTCACATATTTTATCGTACTGTTAACAAGCTCGTCTTAACACTTTCTTCACTTTTCTCTGTCTCTCTCTGCCTTCATTCAAACTTTAATCCTATCTCATGCTCTTTTTTTACTCATCTCACCCCATCTTTCCAACAGCAACTCCTCCCACTCTCACTTTCTTCACCAATCATCATCCACATGCAAAGCTACTCTACCCAAAATGCTATATCTGCCACTCAGTCTTCATACACGCTCTTAGACAGGCTTACCATTTAAGATTACTACACAGAATATGAATCGTTTCTTCCAAATCATGTAACATCACAGGCATTACAACATCTTTGTTTCCCTTTGCTGCTCAGGAAGAAGCCAGATTCACTATCAAGAGGGAGGAGGGGGAGCAAGAGGCAGGTGGTTAGAGAGGAAAGGAAATAGAGGTGAGATGAGGAGCCCCCTATGGATGGCTGCAGTAGCTAACTGCTACAGTCCCTTTGAGGCTTTTCACCATGTGGATTCTTGTACGTGGGCTCTTGTGCAGGCCAGGGCTTGTTTCTCTTCATGAATGTGGCCTGTGGGTTTTCCAGGTTGTCTTTCAAATGTAGTCCAAGCAGCTTCCATGTGGCAGTTCTGCACTCTGTGTTGTTTCTTGCCTAGCTTGATATGGTAATCCTTGATCACATGGAACATTTCTATGATAGCTGCACTAGATGGCTCCATGAACGCCAAATACTGGTGGGGACACCCTCTTTGTAATTAGGAAGCTTTGTTCTGCAGGTTATGTTGGAGATGATAGCCATGAAATGAAGAGTCATTTTATGGAAATGGCCTCACATGAAAAGCAAAGGAGACAAGCAGGCAGGCATTGAGAACCTATCCTTTCAGAAATTTGGAAAAACTGGATACTACTGGTAGAGGTCTGAAAGTGATCAAACTCAATTCCTCTTTAATGAGGAAGAATATCTTGAGCCCTAGATGTTGGCTTATTTAGTGCTAAGTATCTGTAAAGCTTAGCTTACAACCTGCTCTTTATGCCAGATCCCACCTATATTGTCATGGTTTCATGGAAACTCAGATCTACTGTCTGTGTCTACTTGGCTTTGCTCAGGTGATCAAAAGTTGACCAATTGCAAAAGATGTGAGCATGAGTTGTGAGTTTCTCCTTTTCTGGTTGTTCCCCTTCTGCCGCACATCAACCTTCCATTCCAGACAAAGGTGAGATTTGCCAGGGACCAGCGACATTGCCTTCCTCTGTTCTTAAGTGGGCTCTTTGTGAAGTCTGTCTTGTGCTTCCCAATACAAGACTCCGTTAAACTGGCCAGAGCTAAATAGAAGCTGTTTGCAGAGCCACTTTCCTTACTTGCACTAGCAGGCTTTCTCAGGGTGTCTGGCCTCCATTCTCATAGGCTCTCATGACTTCTGCTCTGCTGTGGCAACTACTGAGGCTTGAAAGCATGGCTGGCGCAAGGGAGAACCAGAATGGCAGTTCCTGTTTTTAGGCTGCCTTTGTATATGTGAAATACAGAGATCAAATTGGCGGTTAACCATCTGTTTCTCAGCAGCAAATGGGCATGTCCAGAAAATCAATTAAGGATTAAAAACAAAACAAAACTGCAGCCTCTGTGTTGCAATGTTTTCCTTCCTGTGTCCCTTGGCAAGCTCTGCAGACTGAGGTACGAGTCAGTGGGCTTTTAGTCAAATGAAGAAAAACACTCTTCTCTCCTCCATACAAAATTTCTGCAGTCTGTAGATTGCAGTTCAGATCTGAACTGCAGACTACTACAAATGTTCCCTACGTTTTGTAGCTTTATATCCCACCTTTCATCTAAGCACCCCTTCCCAATTTTCTCCTTGTAATAACTCCATGAGGTAGGCTAGGGAAGTGAGAGAAGTTGTCCAATCAAGGGTGTACTGTTGGGTGAGGGGATGAAGGCTTTTCCCAAACAAGAATCCCCTCCCATGAAAATTTTCCTTCAGCCCTCAAAGTTCTAGTACTGGAGAGAGTGAGATACTGAAAACTGTTTATACCTTGAACTCATATTTGTTGTGTTCACATTTCCTTGGTAACTTTGCTTCGGATGTCTAAACTGTATTTCTAAATGCTCAGCTGAACGTTTAAATTACTGCCATGCTAAAACTGCAGGGAAATTTCATTGAGGGGGCCAGAATTCTTATTGGGGGAAACAATGCCCTCATTTGACCCCCAGTAGCTACACCCCTGGTCCCAAGGCTGCCCAATGAACTTCATAGCTGAGTAGGGAGGTGAAGCTGGGTTTTCTCAGCTTGAGCTTTATCATGTCGGCTCCCCTTCTCCCGCCTCTTAGTTAGTACAACCTAACTTTATGGATCTGTGACGTCTCAGTTGTTTTGACAGTCAGCAGAATAAAATTCCAAATCTTTTCCTGGATTACACAACCCAGGTGCGGTGATGTGAGGGGAATTAGCCTGTTGAAATGTTCTTCCATAGCACAATATCCATGTCTGTACGAACACCATATGACATGGGGAATTGGGGGACTTTCCAGGAAGCTTTACAGGTGCAGGGCTGCGGGGGGCGGGGGGGGGGAAGGGAGGGAACGTTTTGTGGTGTGAAGGGGAAAATACATACTGTTGATGTGGTATAACCTATGAAAAGGTGGAGGTGTATTCTGGTCACTTGAAATGAATTCTGCTAGTCTCTAGATACCCTTTCCCCCAGCAAATCTCATATGACTGGAAACTGATAGATTCAAGGAAAATACATTTCACAAATATCTTTAGGCATGAACTGCTGTAATTTAAAGATTCTCTTGCGCTAACAGTCCTTTCAGTAGTCCAGTTCCTACTAGTTGCTGAAAGGTTTGTTGCCACATCTGGAGATAGCAGTGGAGTCTGTGGGGAATGTTTGTAGTAGGAGAAAAACAGATGGGCATGCTTGATCAGGGACTGGGAGTCAAATCTGATGTTAAAAGGAGTGACCTATTCCTGGTGATTAGTCCATTTTCACTCCCTACAATTGAATTTCCTTGCAGATGCAAGCCCTAGCAATCACCAAACCCGTATTTACTTTCTATTGATCTATCATAGACCTAAGTACTCTGGAATGCAAGACAGAGTGGCAAGGGAAAACATGAGCTAAGACAAACAGACAACTCTAACTGCTTTATAGAGTGCAGATTCTAATAATGAGCAAAGTCCATCAATTAGTTTGACCCTGAGTTTCTAGAAGAACATGAACTACTCATTTTACTCTTCGTATTGTTCTTAGTTTTTAAACCACTACTAACATAAGACAACTTAAGCATGACTTACATTTTTGAGCTGCAGAAATATTCTTTCAGAACTGTATGTTTCTCCCCAAAACTGCACACTTTGGGCCTAGTGGTGGCACATCAAACAAAACAAAACTCTACAGTAGTGCCAGTTTGAATGCCATTCTGCCCTGGAGGCAGAATCTGGTCAATTAGGTTAGAGCAAACTAAAAAAAAAATAGCTAAAAATTCAAGACTGTTTTTGTCAAGCTTTGTTTCTGCTGTAAATGGCAGCCATCTAGAAAACTGAAAACTTGTCCCAGGCAATATTGGATGAATATTGATTTCACTTTGAAGTCAGAAGGGCAGGGAGCAGCCTTATATCTAATCAGACCATTGCCTGTATAGCTCTGTACTGTCTTCTGTACCAACTGGAGGTGGCTCTCTAAGGTTTCGGACAGGGGTTTTGGGTGGTCTCTTTCCCTTAAGCCCACATGCACCCATGTGGTTGTAAATATTATCTGTATTTCCCCCCCCTACAATCTACTTAAAAGATATTGAAAAATCTGCTGCCTGTGCTCACTTCTTGTCATTAGCCAGGTCCAGACTGGTCCACAGATTTGTGAAGTTTGTTTCTAAGTAGATATGTATAAGCTATAGGCAATATAGACATGTGATAACGGTTTTATTCATGTAGTGTGATATGCATTTATGTGTTGCCATTTTCTGATTTTATATATTCCCTTGAAGAAGGCCTTAAGAGTACATGTAGGCTGAAATTTTTGGGCTCTTCCGCTAATAAACAACTTTCTTTTGAGCATCCTGAGACACGTGTCTTGCTTCTTCTAAACTTTGTCGTTCCACATTGAGTGACAGCCCTTTCCCAGTGGAGAGGACGGTGGTGCTGTTCACCAGTTTGCCGATAACAGTAAATTTCTCTCTCTGAAGTTTTCATTAATCGTCTTCATTCTCATTGTTCTAGAAAATGGATATTGAAATACTGACAGGTGGTTAATGACTGAGTTCAGCTCCTTCAAGAGCAAGGACACTCTACTAATTAAATCAGGATAGAATGAGCTCCTAGAAATGATTAACTGCAAGTCACAGTCTAAGGAAACCATGCATGCCAGCCATCTTCCTCCAGTCTGTTTAGTCTTCTTGGGTCAGCAAGAGGCACTTTTCCATCTGGAGTAAAGTGGCATCAAGCACAAATGTAGACACATTTAATCAAAGCGTACTTTCAGATATTATTATACCAGCCAAAGAGGATGAACATTTGGTGATAATAATGAGAGAGGAATTCAAACAGAGATCTATGGTCCCAGGGACACGTCCTTAGGGGGCCAGAGAATTGATTAGAAATTGCCCTCTGAAGTCTTAGATCAGAGGTTCTCACCTTTTGGTCCTCCACATGTTTGGGACTTCAGTTCCCAGAATTCCTGACCATTGATTATGCTGGTTAGGAATTCAAGGAGTTAATGTCCAAAACAGCTGGGAAACCAAAGGTTGAGAACCACTGTCTTATATGGCACTTGGAATTTGGAGGAAGAAGGCTGATCATGGAGTCCTGCAGCCACTCCCTGCTACCACAGCCAGTTTCTATAGGGACTTCTTTCATGAAGTCTGAACTCTGCTGTGCTTTGTGTATATGTGTGTGTGGTGGGGGGAAAGGCATGTTTGGGGCATGCAGCAGGGAAGGGAAACACATCCACTGGATTTACAGCCCCATCGATCACCAGCCCTGTTTTAGTGATGCTGGCTAAGGGTGATGGGATTTGTAGTCCAACAGCATCTGGAAAGCCACATTGTGCATCCCTGCTTTGAGGCCCTAAATATCCTTGTTGTTGTTTCTATTTATACCCCTACCTTTTCTTGTAGGAACTCAACGTGGTTAATAATGTACATAAAAACACAATTGTGTTGTTTTAATTTTGTATGCCTTGAGAGGGCTTCTCTCTTAATGAAGACCTAAAAATAATATCACATAAATAAATAAATGTGAATATGAATAGTCTTCAGAGTCTGGTTTGATGTTTGCAGAATCCTGGCATAGGAATAAAAGCTACACCTACATGAGCTTGAGTCTTGTTTTTGTACAGTGGTTTTATTACACGCAATTGTATTTCTGTCTCCTGCAACTACGGGGCAAAATTTTTTTTGTGGGGAGTGGGTAGGGAATCTTTTTACATCAGACATTTGAAGGAAGACTAGCCATCTGTGCTGATGACAAGAATAGTTAGAGCAAGTCAGGAGAAAGACTAGAATAGACTGTTGGTTGTTAAAATGTGTGGCACACCATCTGCCAGGGAAGGTTTACTATATATCAGTCTAGTAACCACACTATCCTCTCCCATCTGCTGGGACAATCTTCCAAGCATTTCATGTAAGGTAAGAGGAAGGAACTGGGAAAACCACCTCTGAGTATTCCTGGCCTAAGAAAATCCTGTGAAATTTATGGGATTGCCATAAGTCAACAGGCGACTCGCAGGCGCACTCACTCAAGGATTTGGCCTGCCAGCATCTGCTATATGGGCATATTTGTCCAGCTGGAAGGATGAAAGATAACTCTGGCTCTCTTCCTAGACTCCAAAGGAAGCAATGAAAGTGTCATAACTCAGGAATTACCTATGGATCTCAGACAGAGACGGGGTAAGTTACTTCTTTGGACTTCAGTTCCAGAATCCCTCAGTTAGCATGGTTACTGGTTGTACTGACTATGGAATATTGGGAGTTATAGTCCAACATTTTTCCAAGCTTTGAATTCCCATCTAGGAGTCTTGATATGGAAAAATCATGTCCTGGTCCCACAACTGACTTCACCAGCCTTCCAGGGCAAGTCAGAGGTGACTCAGAGGTGGAACAGAGCCCACTTAGAAGCTCAGGGTCACCTCCAAAATGGCAAATTAGGCATGATACTCAAAGTGTCTTTGCAAGGGATGTACAGTTTTTAAAAAAAATGTAAATAGCATAGACTCAGGGGCGGGGGCTGATAATAATTGTGATAAGCAGAATCCATGCACCTTAGGAGTCTGTCATTAATGCTGGGGACAACAAACTCTATTTGGAGCAAAATGTCTCATCCCAAAGCATCTTAAATACACCAAGTAGTCTGATGGGAAAGGGAACATCTCCCTGCACATTCTTACCTCCACCAAAGTAGTTTCTGGAGATAATCGTCTGTTATCATGGAGAACTTCTGCTTATAGGGAACTCTACTCCTTGGCTGAAGAGATGAAAACTGGCTCACAAATTTATTTCAACCCAAGCCCCATAAAAGCCTAGCAAAGACCATCTCTTGACCATGCATCTTGGGATCAAGGTTCCTGATCATCTGGAGACCCTCCACATATGGAGAAGGCTACTTTCTTCAGAAGTGGTGACAGAAGAGGGTAGTGCAAGGGTGCTCTCCTCCTCGCTTGTTTATTTTGGCTGGATCACGGGCCATTTCTGCATTATGCTGTTATACTGCTCTTATTCCACTTTCAACTTCCTATGGAATCCTGGGGTTTGCAGTTTAGAGACGGACATTTAGAATTCTCAGCCAGAGAGCTCTTTGGCCTCAGTAAACTACAAACCCCAGAATTCCACAGGAGGTTGAAAGTGGAATAATAGCACTGTAACGGTGTAGTGCAGAAATGGCCACTGAGAGCCAGAATAGGATTTTGAAGAAAGATCAGTGATGCTAAGGTGCTCCTTGAGTGGTACAGATATAACTGTCTGCTTAAAATGATGTTACATAGTACCTCACCTCAGTACCTCAAAGTGGGAGGAGCGGCTTCAGAAGTAGGCAATATGGAACACTTTTACACTAGAGAGTTACAGTACTATGATTCCACTTTAACTGTTATGGCAACATTGTATGGAATTCTGGGGTTTGTAGTTTGCTTAAGGTACTAGAGGAACTCTCTGGCTGAGAATTAATTCTAAATGAACCTCCTTAGATATCAAATCCCACAACTCCAAAGGAAGGAACCATGGCATTTAAAGTGGAATCATAGTGCTACAACTGTGCAGTGTGATAGGGTCCATTTTTCTCCTTTGTAATAACTCTGCCACTTTAGCAGTAGTCACAACAAACAGGAATGAGAGAGGGGTGTTGTCAGAGAAACTATAACCTTTAAACTCAAGGCTAAGCATTTAACAGATGTTGACCCTGCAGGACCAAAGCTATGGTTTTCTTGAAATCATAAGCAGAATCTTCAGTTTGGCAGCCAGGGACTGTCCAAGTCATTTTGCTACCTGAAGAAGAGTAGAAAATGAACCTTCCTACCATAAGTCTAGGTGCACAATACTCAAAGCCAGCCAAGCTATTTTGAAAAATGAAGCAGAAGAATCTAACAGGCATCTGTTCTTCATTCATGGCAGTAAAATACGATTACGACAACTTTAATAAGTAGCAATTTACTGCTCTTTCAGGGTGCCTTCACCTGAGCGTCTATTCCCGCCTGCCTGGTTTGTTGTGGAAGGAAATTCTCATGCTATGATTTGCTCCCAGTTCTCTATTTTCATTGGCTGGGAGGCCAATCAACAATATCTGCATAAAAATGCTGTTAGATAGTCTTCTGCCAGTGAGCTGCCATCAAAGTTTGCTTCGTTCTCCTTAGCCCTGACTTTCTCCTTGCCTTTGTGTAATTGCCATCTTCTTTGTGGTTTGCCCTCTCTGGATGGGATCCTTCTTTAACTACTACCTCCAGCTCTTGATCATCCTGTTTCAAAGTGGGTTTTTGAAGCTAGAGGCTTTGGTGAGCTGCCGTGGAAAAATGCCTGCTGTGCAAATTCAACTATGTAAAAATTGTACTACACCAGTGTAAAGGAGTATTTTGCTGATGTAGTATACCAGCTAGATTCTGGCCATTGTCTAGGCTTTTATAATTTGATGTCCAAATATATTCAGCCAGTTTTATACGTAGGCAGTCTTGTACAAGAAGTCTCGGGGAAGCAGATGTTATGGTGCGATTTAGGCTCAGAGTATTGGACACATGTGAAACACAGCCAGTCCCATTATCCTTCATTGATCTTTATGCCAGAACCTAAATGCTCAAGACCTAATAGCATCCCAATGTGATCTCCTCAGCTGAGCTAATATAACAATTGTTAGCTTTTCCTGTCTTCAGCAGACTAATATGAAAAGGGGAAAAATGCACTCCTTTTTCTCATGTGTGATATCTCTGACACCAGAGCCATGATTCTCTAAAGTCAGATTTGTTTCTTTGCAGTTCAGAAAGCTAGAAATCATTTTTGGAAGATCTGAACTATAGTTATAGCTATATTAGATGTGTATTTGGATAGAGACCAGCGACAAAGAAACTTCCCAGAAATTATCCACTTCTGCAATTTGTATTCTCAGCTATCAAAATGGTCACAGAGTCCTTCCAAAGGATTGAGAACACAAAATGTATAGGCGTTGTAAATTATGAAAAAAATTATATAGGTAAAATGATAAGTTTATATGTTTTTCTATGCATAGATATAATGATTAGCTTACCTGATCCTAATCTGATTTTCAAGACACATTCAACTTATAGCAAATAATGTTTCTGTCCCAAAATCATTTGCACAGGGTGTTTTGAAATGGGAATTTGGCTATGAAACCATAGTCCAATTAGCTAGGAAGCCGTACGTCAATTCTGGCAAATAGAACATGCATTTGTCGTTATTCTGCTCATTCAAGAGCATAATTCAGTTCTTTTAGCTTTGGTTATTAATGAAAAACAGTGTGATTGAGGGTGGAAATTCTGGGTGAATATCATCTATATGTCCATAGTTACATATATGTGTTATTGCACGCCTTCAAGTTATTTCTGACTTACGGTGAGCCTAAGGTGAATTTATCATGGGAAATCTTGGCAAGATTTGTTCGAGAGGGGGGTTGCCCTTGCATGCTTTTGAGGCCGAGAGAGTATGACTTGCCCAAGGTCACCGAGTGGGATTTCATGGCTGAGTGGGGATTCAAACCCTGGACTCCAAGTGCCCTAGTCCATTACGCCATGCTGGCTCTCAGTTACATGTGTAGTAGATACAAAAATACATGCCTGTTGTGCATTACAACATAACAAGTAACAATGAACACATTAGTAACAACAAATAATGAATGATGTTTATTAAGTTAGCAATAACTGATAAAATAGATCACATTTAGTACAGTGGAACAGCCAGCACTTTTTCAGAAAAGCACCAACTCTAAACCATCTGTGAACTCCACATATTGATCATCTTCTGGGGTGTGTGGTATTGCACATTGGTGCACAGGTGCCACCAATGGAATGGCTCCATTTATACATGATGTAAGACACAATAACCTAAGCCACGTTGTTAGTTCTGCCTAGAGTTGATCCATTGAATCAATTAGGTTTACCCATTGTTGAGCCAGGGATCTGCTCCAGTTGGGGCTAACCAACAGGATTTCAGCCAGTGACTCACACATGAAACAAAACTTCAAAGACCACAGTCCACACAGTCGTTAACCAACCAGGACGTCTTTGACCTATCAATGTGAGAAAAGTGCCTTGCAATTTTGGAGAGGTAAGTGTGCATCATGTTGATGATAACTTTATTTTAAGGGGAAAGTTTGATGACATGGGAAACAACTGGTACAGAAAAATAGATAGTCTAATCAGTTAGCAGATTTGGGGGAGTACAGGGGGAGAGTACTTGAGTGCTTCACCACTCAAATGGAATATTAGCGGAGTACTTGATTTCTCTATAAGGGGTACCATAAATAACACTGGTCATAAAGAATCATAAAATGATGAAGACAAGTGAGTTGTACCTACTTCCTTCTGACAGAACCAATATAAAGACTCAGGGCCTTTCCGCACTATGCTGTTCTATTGCTATTATTCCACTTCCAACATCCTGTGGAATCCTGGGATTTGCAGGTTAGGGAGAGGCATTTAGAATTCTCAGCCAGAGAACTCTTTGGCCTCCTCAAACTCCAAACCCCAGAATTCCACAGGATGTTAAAAGTGGAATAATCTAATATATAAAAGTCAAAGTTTGTTTGTCTGTGTCAGGCGAAGACGTCATATGATTGGCTGCCTAAGAAGATTCTATGGAATCCTGACGTTTGCAGTTTAGGTAGGAGCCTTTGGAATACCCTGTCAGAGAGCTCTTGGGTCTCAGTCAACTGTGTTTGTCTTGCATAGGCCAGTTGCTATGAAGATGAGGCCTAGCAGCAAAGAAGAGGGCAGGGTATTCCTTCAGGAACCCAACTTCTGTATGCTAATAACTCTGAATACAGATTGGATAGGGGAATATGGGGAAAAGTTACAGGTACTGGACAAGACAATTTGGGGAGTTACAGACATAGGATGTCAAACCTTTCTAACAATATTACCTATGAGAAGATAAAATCCTGGCCAACGCTGGGTATATACACTCGTAGCACTATAACAGCATAGGGCAGAAAAGCCCTCATATTCCTCCCTGCTTGCTGGTGATCTACACAGCAATGTACTCAATAAAATAGTGGTAATAAAATGCTATCCCTCTGCAATTGAAATGTTTACTTCGATTACCATATATTTGCTTTCCTGTGAGAAATTAGCAACAGCTGCATACTTATTGGGAAAAAATAAATTAGATGAGTTTGGGTGGGAGCAACTTGCCAGCTGAGGCCCTGGAGAACAGCAAGCTGGCTAGAGCGATGTGTGTAATGTTGTAGATATTTCATGTCACACCTCCAAAGGTTTTCTGATGTCTCTGTACATTAGGTGAAAACAAGGCAAACAAGCAACATGACTACTTAGTAAAGAAACATCTACTATAGCCTTATCTAGGAATTATGTAATACACAGAATGTATACTGTCATTACATAACGGCAAAATGTATCATATGGGCATCCATGCATATGAGGGTGAGGAGCAATTGAGGAGAAGACAGAGGATCCCATTTAATTCCTGTCTGGGCATTCTTCCATCATGTGATTAATAGAGCATGGAAAATGGGTGGCACCTTCTGGCTCCACTCTTGTTGCCACTTGGGGCCTTTCTGCACTACATTGTTATAATGCTATTATTCCACTTTCTATATCCTATGGAATCCTGGGGTTTGAAGTTTAGAGAGGGGCATTTAGAATTCTCAACCAGAGAGCTCTTTGGCCTCAGGAAACTACAAACCCCAGAATTTCACAAGATGTTGAAAGTGGAATAATAGCACTATAGCAGTGTAGTGTGGAAAGGGACTTGGACTTGGAACAGGGAAACCTGCTAATGATGTAGCATTCCATATCATAGGGAATACCCACAAGATTTTCCATTTTGGCCTTTCAACCACTAGGACCAGCCCTAACATTAGGCAAAGTGAGACATTTACCCAAGGAATGTATTGTGTATCATCAAAGGGCAGCAAATATTTGTTTATTTGATTTATAGCTTTTGTATTTTTTTTCTACTGGATACAGGGATAGGTGCTTGTGGAACATTTTGCTTCATGTGCCCATACCTTGTGCCCTGTAAATTTTAGAAGAAACTCAATATAATATACTGATTGTTGCATTGCTCTTAAGCCACTAATATCTGAGCAATGTCTTGAAAAGTTTTTGCAAACAGCAATGTTAAAAATCAAAATCTGGGGAAAAAATGGAAATGTGCAATTTCAGAAAACATGATTCTGAAATAATGGATACATAAGAAGCTCCATGGTTCACATTTAGGCATGCCTGCTTTAGTAGTTTGTGCACAAGAAGCTTGTTGAATTTAGGTTAAAAAAAAAAAAGGACCAGTTCACCCAACTACTTCTGAAACACTGCTTGCAAAGTAGAGCATTCAGTTAAAAATCTGTGTTTCTTGTGGAGTGTTCAGAGGGCAAGGTCTCCACATGCATACTTGATTTGGTCTGGCAAATAACATAACCTGAATTGGACTTTTTAATACATAAAAGAAGTGCTTGTGCAAATCATTTATAAAAAGCAAACCCCTTTAGATGAGTACAGTCATCCTTGATTTACAACAATATAAATCCAAGAGGGTAGGCAGGCTTTGTTTTATCCATGGGGATGAATGTTGTCTTGCATTGTACAAATAATGAGGAATCTTTGACTGAAAGTTTCAAGTTAAAACTGCTTTAGTGGATAAAGAGCATTTCTCTATAGGGCTACAGCAGTAAAGTATAGCCTGGAGGTGTGTGCTTGGAGGGGTTGCTGAAACTACATACGAGAATGTACTGTGGGCCTTGTAGCTATCACACAATCCAATTCTATTTCCTGTCTCAAGGGCAACATCGTATGGAAAGACATTTCTCAGAAAAGCAGCCAGTACTGTCTTATTGCATATTGTTTTGATGTACCTTTCTATTACCCTTTCTGGGCGCATGCAGTAAATCTTCTTTGGAAGAGGGCTTTAGAACTGAATGTGCATGCACATGCTTGCATTTTCCATTCAGTTTTGGAAACAGCAGTACATCTGAGTATCTTAATCTGCGTCTTAAGCCAATAAAGCCTCTGTTCTCTTGGGCTGTAATGATTATAAAAATGTCTGTGAACAACGCAGAAGACAGGTGGGTGAGAGATAGATATTCCTGGATTCAAGGCTGGCTCAGGGTTGAAGGATCTACCTCTGAGAGACCACAAAACATGTTGAGCCCTGAAGCCTACTGTTATCTGCACAAACCTGATCCAAAAGGTACTTACTTACTTGACTCATGTCTTCAATCCTGCATTGATTTACCAGACTTGGAATCCTAATTTGGAAAAAAATCTTCATTGTCACAAGCCAGATCTTGTAACTGCTTATCACACTGAAGATCCTATCAAGATTCACTTACTTCACAGGTAGGTATCATGTTGCTGTCCAGATACTGTGCAACTCCCAGTATTCCTCACCATGGGCTATGCGGGCTGCTGGGAATTACAGTTGCACAACATCGGGAGAGTCAGATGATTCCCAGTCCTTTGAATATACTGTGAAGATCTGGTCTGGATGTGACTTACTTTCTAGGGGTAGTTATTCATACCTAGCAATCCCTGTCCCCACACTGCCTCACTGCTGATGAAAGGGACGTAGCGGCAGGCATGTGCCCATGCCCAAACTATGACTCTGGAGGTCAGGTTCTGAATCCCCACTAGGCCATGGAAACCCACTGGGTGAGCTAAGGCAAGTCACATCCTCTCAGCTTCAGAGTACGGCAAAGGCAACAAATCTTGCCAAGAAAACTGCAAAAAGATACAAAGTATACCAGATCTGGCCACAGTAGCTCTGGGCCAGTGGTTCTTATCCTTTTGCTTATCAGTGACACCCTGCAAATATAACTTTTTGCCAGGGACCCCCAAGACTTAACTCAAGATTTAAATATTTAAATTTAGATTTAAATATTCAAATATTTATTTATTTATTTTAGGGTTTTGAAGACTATGATTCAAATCCCCACTCAGGTACTGGTACCCTTGGGCAAGTCATATTCTCTCAGCCTCAAAGGAAGGCAAAGGCAACACCCCCCCCCCCGAACAAATCTTGAAAAAAAGAATGATGTGTTTGTAGGTTTGTAGCATTTTAACCTTCATGACTGTACCTTTAAGACATATTGTTCTAAGTTAATGGCTCTCCCTGGGATTATTCCAGGTCTGCACCATTTCCTCTTTCAGTGAGTTCCAGGAATTTCAGTTTCTCCTTGCCACTGTGTTAATGAAGTATTTTTTTAAAAGAAAACCCCCATGATAAGTTTTTCTTAGGGTTACCATAAGTCAGTTTTCAAAGGGGAGCAACAGGATGGCTAGACAGAACCTCTGCCTTTCGGCAGCACCTTCAAATTATTTTTGACTTATAGCAACCCTAAAGTGAATCTATCACGGTGTTCTTTTTTCAAGATTTGTTCAGAGAAGGTTTGCCTTTGCCTTCCTTTGAGGCTGAGAGAATATGACTTGCCCAAGGTCACCCAGTGTCTGAGTGGGGATTCGAATCCTAGTCTCCAAAAGCCTCAAATAAATAAATAAATAAATAAATAAATATTTGAATATTTGAATATTTAAATCTAAATTTAAATATTTAAATTTTGAGTTAAGTCTTGGGAGTCCTTGGCAAAAAGTTATATTTGCAGGGTATTCCTGGTAAAGAAAAGGATAACAGCCACTGACCTAAAGCTAATGGGGCCAGAACTGGGACACTTTGTAGCTTTTTGTAGCTCTCTTTTATGCTGAGCCACAAGACTGCAGCTGGGCCCAATAAAAGATCTATAACTACAGTAAAATGCCATTTCCACACCGGGCTTCTGAAATGGTGCAGAGCGACCTCCCACGGAGGTCTTCTGCACCGTAGAGTGGATTGGCGTGGACTACTTTTCGTAGTTCCACACCATCCACTCAGGAGCGGCCGGAACTAGCCGCGCTGCGTGTTTTTTAAAAACGTCTTTTTCGAGGTTTTTAAAAAGCACGGAGAGCGCAGCCCCGTGCCGCTCCGTTGCCCAGCTACAAAGTGGATTTGCAGGCGCGCGCAAGTGCGTGCCTGCAGATCTGCCGGGGGCGGGCTTCCGGCTGGCGAGCTTCTCCGGTTGGTGGAGAGCCTCCACCAACCGGAAGCCGCCATTTGGGACGCCGGAGGACTGCGGAGCAGCGAGCTCGTGCTGCTCTGCGTAGCGACGGACTTACCCGGCTTCAGGTAAGTTCCGTTTTTGGGTGTTTTCGCCCGTCCCCCCCCCACATGTGAAAAAGGCCAAAGTCTCTTGGGGTCTGCCCTGGCCTTTCTCATCCAGGCTGACCATTGGGACCCTCTTGGATAGGAAGAGTTGTAAGAAGACTTCTGGTTCTAATTTAGGCCATTTCCACACTAGACTGTTATAGCGCTATGATTCCACTTTCAACATCCTATGGAATCCTGGGGCCTGGATTCTCTGAAACTGCAAACCCCAGGATTCCATAGGATGTTGAATCATAGCGCTATAACAGTATAGTGTGGAAATGGCTTTAGCAACAAGATTTCCCTGAACTCTGTCATTCTCGTGTGGATTTTTTGGATACCCTTCTCGTGGTTTGTCTTTTGGTTGATGCTAATGTCCGGCCTGATATTCCATGCATGGCCTGATAGTCCATGCATATTGTTTGTGGCACATCCTTTCTTTGCCCCAGCTGAGTTTGACAGAATATCCTGGCATTAATATAGAAAGTAGGTCCCACATTTTCTGATTCACAAAGAGCTACAGCACAGTAAAACCTCATCTTCTAGGGTTTGGTATGAAATCTGAATTTTTCACTTCCCAGTGGCCTGGCCTAGTTTGGGTTTCTTTTGTTGTTGTTTTTGTTTTGTTTTTTTGAAAGCCTGAAACTGCAAAACCCAATAGCAATGAGAGCATAGGAAAAGCCAGTTTCACAAATTTTTGGTTAAAATGTCCAGAGGCCTTTTCCTATGCTCTCATTGCTTTTGGGTTTTGCAGTTTCAGGCTTTCAAAAAAACAAAACAAAACCAAAAACCAAAAACACAAAAAACCAAACCAAACAAAACAACACAACCAACCCCCTGAGGACTTTTTCTGTATCTGCAGCTTTGTGCTCTGCATAGATTTAAGTCTTCCTTGGCACAAATGTGGATGCCAGTCTGTAAGCTTAACTTCTCTAGATAGACCAAGGTATTCCTTCCCCCTTCTCTTCCAAGTCAGATAATGAAGGAAGACAGCTTAAGCACTGACACGGCCAAATTTGTAACAACAATGAGATACCTATAATTTCCAAAGTATTGATTTTCAAGCCCATCGCTTTGCCTTCTGCCTTTGGAAGGAGATGATGGATTACTTTATTACCCTGCGTGGGCTTTATATCTATCAAATTAAACAGGCAGTGAAGTGGTCGTTAATTAAGATTATGCTTTGTCAGGTAGTGCAAGATGAAGGGAATGTGACTGCACAGGCACTGCTTCAGAATTTCTCACCCTACATTTTATAGAGAACTCACGCTCTAAGGGATAGCCCTCAGGGCATGATGGCACTGTCTGTATACAAAAAGGCAAACAGCAGCAGATACTGAGGAACTTAAAGGTTTTCAGAAGGACTGAGCACTCTGGGAAAGGGGAAAATGGGATGTCAGACCGTTCAGCAAGGGCTGGTCAAGCTGAGTGGTGACAGGATGCTAAATGTTTGTGTGGGTGCCTGGGGTTAAACCAGGGAGTGGGGAATCAGGTGGAATATTCTGGAAAAGAGCATGGTTGGCTGAACCCTGAAAACAAAGCAGGACCGCACAACACCCAGAGAAAAATAAAGGAGAAAACTTCAAGTGCTGAGGGAAAGTATCTAGATTTGGTATGTTCCAGGTAATATTTCTTCTTCAGGGGTCTGTATGAACACAGATAAACAAGAATGGGATTTAAAGTGTACAAAATTAGGAGTGAAAATACTTAAAATAATATGAATGTGTTAAAATTGCATTTTAAAGCACTAAAAATATCCATAGACTTTTTTGAGGATAATATAAAACAAGTGGGTAGAAATATTAATGAAACCTCATCAGTCCACCACACTTCAATAACCAATTAGTTTGCGGAAAGACAGATGAAGAGCTCATCTGGCAAGGATGACAGTAAGACTCAGTGCTTTCCACACTGCAACAAAAATGTTGCAGCTTGTATGGTTCTTACAATAGCTCTTTGTTATAGGAATGTGGATGGGACTTGGGTAGAATGATCAAACAGAAGGTTAATCTCTCTGTTTCCAGCAAAAGCCTCTGAGCTTTAAATAGGGACAACATGAGCTTCTCTTTTCTATCAATTGGTCTCATTGTTATTGGCAGATTGGGACAAATGATTTCTTTGTTTCTTCTTGCCCCAAATCAGGAATGGAAATCATACAGCCTTCCAGATGTTGTTGAGCTACAAATCCAAGCAGCTGTAGCCAGCATAGCCAATGGTGAGGAAGGCCGGGAGGCAGAGTCCAAAAACACCTGGACGACTTCCACGCCTGACCTAATTGCTCTAGTTCATAGTCTCAGTTCAAGTTCTGGATTGTTTCTTCCTTCCCTGTCACCTTGAATGCAGTAGGTGACTCCAGTGTTCTTGAGATTGGAAAGCCTGGCATCAGGGCACGGATATCTAATTCCCTGAGCTGAAAGCAAAAGGCACTGCTGGGGTGAATTTGCCTGCACCTCAGTGCCACAACTGTACCAGGACAGATGGTAGAACTGCAGCTCCTGGTGGGTGGAATTCAATAAGAGAAAGAGAAAATAAGATACTATCTAGCCCTGTAAAGCTGCTGACACTGTCCTGGCTCCTCAGTCTGGATACTGAATTGTTCAGGTTTGTAGAGTGAGCTTCTAGACCACCTGCAGGATTGTTAGCCTGTCCATCTGCCAAACTGTCTGCCTGCCTCCAGGCTTTGAGTCCTGATGAATGTTTAATAATGCAAAGCCTGCAACACAGTGACATTCTGCCATACTTTTGCATCTCAGAGGAATAAGGAAAAGCACGTGGTTACCTGTTCTTGATTTTTAGTTGTGGCTTCAGTAATCTCTTCCGGGATTTGGATTTTTGGACTACAACTCCCTGAACCCATCACACAGCAAGGTCATTGACTACAAATCTCAGGGCTTATGTTATTTGTGGTCTATGGTGATCCTGGCTGGGGGATTCTAGGAGTTACTGTCCAAAAGGTAATTTTTCCAAGACTTCCATCCCTATGCAAATAAACAACCCCATAATTTAAAATACTTTTCATGAGGAGGATGCTCTTCTTCTGCATTTCCAGTTTTGTTTCTGAGGATTGGTGCAGACCTGCAGATAAAGCCAATTATTTGTGGTCCCTTCCCCTTTTAAATCACAGGATTACAGAGAAGGTAGGTCTGTTATAATTATTTGGTGTTAGCTTTCTCCAACAGCCTCCTCTTCTAAGGCAGCGCACCTTAGGAATGAGCTCATTTATTATTCTGAAATCAGCTTACATGTTTCTGTGAGCTTGTCAGCAAGCGAGGATTCATTAGCTGATGGGGCCGATCAGAAGTCTGCTTAATGCTGAGGGCATGCCTTCAGTGTTTGTCAAACCAAGAGGATGCCAAGCATATTCTGTTTCCTTGGCTTCTCCAGTTTTGCTTAAATATCAGAGATCTGCCTAAGCTGGCTTGGTTTTCCTCCTTGTTTTGTTCATTTGATGGAGAACAGTAATTTTTTGGATTACCACTCCAACATCCTCCTCCTCTCCTGGTGGGATAGCCAGACTGAAAACAGGACAGGGCTTTTGTAATTTTAATGGTGGTATAGAAGAAAGAGTTTCAGGAAGTGTTGCTGATCACCCAGCCAGGTAATACCTGCTGACATTCCTTCTGCTAAGCAACCATTAAAGTTACAGGAGTCCTCTTCAGTTTCCAGTCTGGCAACCCTACCTGCAGGAGACCTTAGAAGGCTGCACTTCCTACTGTACCACCTGCAAAACAAACAAATAAAAACCTTCAACTATTTGTCCCTGAAGCTCTCTTGAGGATGTGGGGGACATTTTTGCCACACTTTTTGGCTCCTCTGGGCCATTTTAGACACAAGACAGGCTTTTCTCTTTTTTAGCAACAGGAAGTGACCCCAAACAGGAGTGGACTGATCCCTCCTCAATATGGCAAAAATGCCCCCATGTCCTCTAGAGGGCATTTGGGGACCACATGCAGGCTATGACTTGTACTTTGCCCCCTACCTCCCAGTTTTAACAGGACATATTGTTTTGAAATAAATTTTAAGAAATTGGACAATAGCTGATGCTTCAATGTTCAGGTATGGTTGTAGCCCTAATTTCAGAATTTGGAATGGGAAAAGTAGTGAGATTAGGGACCTTGAAGTGGTGAACCACTCCAGAAAGGGAACATCATTGTTGAATCTTTTGCTACATCATGTGAAAAATGAGAGCATCGAGGAGCAGCTTCTCACTGCTCATGCAATTCTACCCAATGTGTTAAGTTTTTACTTGCTGTCATATTTTTTTTTTGAGATGGAGAAGCCCACAGCCCAACCAACCTACCCAGCATGCTTTCCATCTGCAGCCTGAGACGAAGTGACTCATTCTGCTTTGTGTGTTCAATGGACCTTCATTAGAAGTTGGTACAAGGTGGCTTCCTCTTTTGAAATTCCAGGCTCTACAAACCAACTTGTGTGAGCATTGCGACATCTTTTCTCAGAAGATAGCAGCCATATACTTGCTATCAAAAGATAATAACAGTAATCAAGGCCCTTCTGTATCAATAAATACTCAGAAAGATCCATGTTTTCTCCTTGCTTCTTAAAAGGAAAACAAGATTCCTGCATCCAGTTTTCACTGATTGTTCTAAAAACAAATAATATTTCTCTTCACATAAAAATGTGAACAGAAATATTTTTCCCGTTGTATAGCATAGGGGAAAATTTTTAACACAAAGCATGTAAAATAGATTGGGTGAGGGGAATCCAGGGTATCTTTCTCTTAATTCCCTGTTCCTCAGCAATGACACTATGAAGATGTCACCACAGTTTTAAGTTGCCCATTTTGTATAGGTGTTTCTGGTTTCTGCACACTATCAGCAAATGCTATTATAACATTATAAATGCTTCAGCACACTTGCACGAGATAATAGGCAATTGCCTCTAATATGCTGTCTGCAATTGCTTTAGAAAACCATATTAAATAGTGGCATAAAATATATAAGATTCAACTCCAATTACTATTATGTATGGGAAGAATCTGACTCAGTCCACAATGATCAACATGTCTGCTAACAAAAGAAACAATTGGCTTGCAGTTTATTATAACTTGAAGGGAGAAATCACAGCACAGCAAAAGAGTGCCTGTTTTACCTACGAAGGAGCTATACTTGGAGATTTTAGAAGACCTTTATCTGCCTGAGACCCTGGAGAACCACTGGTAGTCACAATGGGCAATACTAAGATAGATAAAGCTTGGAGAAGTAATTTTTTGGACTCCAATTCCCAAAATCCTGCAGCCAATGTGAAAACTGAGATTCTGAGAGTTGTAGCGCACAAAACTAAGGGCCTTTCCGCATTACACTGTTATAGTGCTATTATTCCACTTTCAACCTTCTGTGGAATTCTGGGGTTTGTAGTTTACTGAGGCCAAAGAGCTCCCTGGCTGAGAATTCCAAAGGTCCCTCCTTCAACTGCAAACCCCAGGATCCCATAGGATGGTGAAAGTGAAATAATAGCACCGTAACAGTGTAGTGTGGAAAGGACTTTACTTTTCTAAGTTCTGAAATAGTCTGAACTGGTATAAAGGACCTTCCTTTGCACCTGTGTTTATAGAAACAGATTTCACTTGTAAAAGGGATAGGGAGAAAAGCAACCCTTTGAGGTTCATAAGTGGAGGCTGTTAGTAGACTGAGAGTTGTATCAATGGAAGTATAGTGTCCAGATTCCAAGAAGAAATGGTACCAGTCTTTTCTGCTTTTGTCACCCCTCACTTAGAGAACGGTACCAAATTCTGGCTGCTGCAATTTAAGACAGACATTATTAAACTGGAAAATCTCTAAGGGAGGGATTTGAAGATGCTGAGGGGCTTGAAAACCAAGTCCTTTGAGGAAGAGTTAAAGTAGCTGGATAAGTTTAGCCTGGGGAAAAGAAGCAGTATGATTGACAGGCGTTCAAATACTTGTTGATGGCAGACAGATGCTGGAGCAGATGTTGCTACAAAGATACAACCTGAACCAATGAGTTCAAATTACAGGAAAGGGGATTTAAATTAAACGTGTAGAAGAACTTCCTGATAGTGTGAATGGGGCTTGGAAAAGTTACCTTTTTGGACTACAACTTCCAGAATCTCCCAGGCAGAAGCTTTTCAAACTCTTGAATATGAATGGTTAAAGGGGAATAGCCCGTCTTAGGAGATGGTGGCTGCTTCTTTGTGATATGTTTTTAAGCAAAGTTTGGATGGCCACCTATCTGGGATACTGTAGTAATACAGTTCCTAAATCAGCAGTGGGTCAGAAAAGATGACTTGCCAAGTGCTCTCCAATTTTGTGACGCTGTCTCATCTTGTTCCATCTCCAGACAGTAGAAAACTGGGGACATGTTCCCCTTAAGAGCCTTTGCATCAGACAATTTAACCAGGTGGTGACCTGCTAAGGCACAGGAGACACTAGGTTTGCATAAAGTGCATTTCCTAGTATATGAGATGTTGCTTTTCTGGAAAAGAACATAATTAGCTTGGATTAAGTAGAGATATGCAAGCACATTTCCTTGACTTTGATCTCTTTGACACTGACTTTTTCTGACACAAGGTTTTTTTCCTGTTAGTATTTTGTGTAGGTTTCAGTTTAAAGGAAGATAACATATTTGGACTCTGTCTTCATCTGGTTGCTTTCTTTGTCTGAACAACAAATATAATTTGATGGAAATTAATATTGCCTTCTTTAATTTTATTTAAAGGAATGATCAAAGGCAGAGGAACATGTGATCTTCCAAATCAGGTTTGACAGTCCTATGGCCCTCCTCATGCTGGGGGCTGGACTGCAACTCTCAGCATTCTTCACCATTGCCCCTGGGCAAGCTAGGGCTGCTCACAATTACAGTCCAACAGCATTCAAAGGGGTGCATGGTTTCCCTTTTGCCTGAAAAGCTCCAGATCCTGTCTGATCTTGAAAATTAAGCAGGGTGAGCTCTGGTTACTACTTGGATGGGGAACCACCAGGTGCTGTAGGTTCAATTCAGAAAAAGGCAATGGCAAGCCACCTCTAAGTATTGCTTGCCTAAGAAAACCCTGTGACATTCATGGGGTCACCCATAAGTTGACAGGCAATTTGAGCGTGCACATGCACATTCAAACAGAGTGGTCATCACCATTTGCCTAGCTGACACTGATAGGAATTAAAGTTTAACAACCTATGGGAGGTTTAAAGTCTCCCCATCCCTGTTATACACTGTGCTTTCCTCCCAAAAAGGATTTCCAGGGCTGTATACATAAAAGTCAAACATTCAGTATGATAAAACCAACATAAAATCCAAACATCAACAAACAACAAGCCTTTTACACAATGGAAGAGAGAACTGACCAAATTTATATGGCAAGGGAAAAAACCCTGAATAAAGTGGAGTATTATGAAGGACCAAAAGAGCAGAGGTGGAATGGGACTTCCAGATTTTCAGTTATATTACAAAGCTGCAGCCTTCACGTGGATAAAAGACTGGGTTGAGTTACAAGATACGAGAATGTTGGCACTGGAAGGTGCGGATTTGAGGATGGGATGGCATGCCTATATGTTTTACGACAAAGCAAAAATTGATAAAGATTTCACGCATCAGTACATTAGGAAATCACTTTTGAAGATTTGGAATGAATATAAGATTCAAAACATAAGGCAGCTTCCCACATGGGTGTCCCCTCAGGAAGCCTTCTTTGGTAGATGGACTGAAACAGAAAAATGGTTGCGATATGAAGATATATTAGAGAAATCAACCTCAAATAATTTCAAGATCAAAACAAGAGAAACATTGGAACTAGAAGGAATAACGTTAAGTTCGTTCCCATATAGACAGTTAACTGAAAGGTTCCAAATGGACTCAAAGACATATGGAATAGAATCAAAAGAGAAAACGGGGATTATTAAATGGCTGTTTGAAACCCCCCATCATTTATTATCTCACATATATCAAGAAATAATACAACAGGAAAGGCAAGAAGAAACAATTAAGTCAGCAATGATTTTATGGGCTCAAAACATTGGGCATTCAATTCAATTAGAATTCTGGGAAGAAAGTTGGAAAAAGACACAAAAATTTACAGTTGCCCAGAATTTGAAAGAGAACTATTACAAACTGTTTCATAGATGGTACATGACACCAGATAAATTAAAAAAGATTCACAATACAGGTACCGGTCTGTGTTGGAAGTGTCAGAAAGAGGTCGGTACGATATATCATATGTGGTGGTCATGTCCCAAAGCCAAGAAATATTGGACTGATGTTCATAATACAATTTGTGCTATAATGAAAGTTCAGTTTGCCAAGATACTGGAATTGTATTTGTTAAATATGACAAAGGTACTGGATGGTACTGAAGTAAAGGAATATTGGCGAATAATTCTTTATATGATAACAACGGCCCGGATAGAATATGCAAAGCTTTGGAAAACTCAACAAATACCTACAATAGAACAATGGTGGGGAACATTTATGGAAAATAGAAATGCTGATATAGTTTCACAGAAACTAAAGGGGAAAACAGACGATGGGATTAAAAAGGAATGGCAGATTGTAACGGGTAATTGCTGGGCACTGTTAAATGAAAATGAGTGATTCATGGTTAAGATACTAATGAGGGGGCTACTGATGTAAACCATGGAATTGTAATGTGGAGAATGAAATGCAAGAACTATCATGTAACGTTATCAGTATAAAGCGGGACATTATAACTATGTTAAGAGATGTTGGAAATGAAATCTAGATCAGTGTGGAAGATCAAAAATATTTCATGTAAATTTACAGTAATAATTTTTTATATGTGAAATTCGAATAAAATGATTTAAAAAAAAATTCAAACATCAATACAATAAAATCTTGTTGCCTAAGAATGATTTCAACCAGCACACACACATGCACACCCTTCAAAATCTATGTTTATGGACACATGAATGACGTTTTGCTGTTTACCACAATCTTTCTCAATGTCATGCTTTTGTTATGGCCAAACAAGATGTGACTGTGGCAGATACATGCCCCTTTTCACTTCTCTCCATTCATGTCTCATATCTGGAACTAAGTGAGAAATAGAGAGATTTAAGCACAAAGCAACAGAATGTGGGGAGGTAGGTGAGGTCTAGGAGGGGTGACGATTTGCTACTATTGTCCCTCATGTTCATCTTGTTGTCAGAGTAAGACCTCCTCCCTGCTCTGCTGTTTATGTTTAGGAATGGGAGAAACATCAGAGTCATGTTGTACAGTTTGGCCTCAGTTTGTACCAGCTGTTATTGAATAATAAATACTTTTGACATTCCAATAATAAGGATTCTTATTTGGACACCATCTTGTCAGTTCTGCTAAGGTGGAATAGGAGATGTTTGGCCCAAATAGGATGTCCTTTTTCCTTTTCCTTGCAATGGCGCTTCTGTGGTTCACAGAATATATATAGTTCATTTATATAGTGCATTACCGTATGTATCTACTGAAAGGTAAACCCTACTGAGTTAAATGAGACGTTGCCCTAGGTAAGTTTTACTGAATTTCAACCTTTGAGTCTGCTCGGTTGAAGTCAGAAAACTTTTTCATATAGAATGGGGAAGGATTTTATTGCCTCACTCATGGAATTATTGAGCAATGGTAAATGCCTGGTCCAGAGCAAGAAGAGCTACGATGCTTAGAGCTGCTAATTTTCAAGGATGGATGCTTTCTTCTTCCTTCTAGCCCCTTCACAGCAGTGAGAATTCAGTCCTCTCTGCCGTGAAGGGGGAAGAATATCCTGGCATGCCCAGAGCTCAGCAGGGGGGGAGTTATGCTCATGATCAGAAACCTAGAGCAGTTTTTCCCAACATAGCCTGCCAAATGTCTCCATTAACACATTCTTCAACTTTTCTCGCCCTTCAGAGGCTGCTCCAGGGAGTTATTTAATGAGTGTTTTGATTCTTTATGTTGTGTGAAAGCAGAGAGGCCAATTTTCCCAGATATTTGAATAAGACTGGGCACAAGGGCATATCTGCTTCAGAGTGGGCCAGTGGGACCTCCCCTCCCCTCCCTTCCCTTCCCCTCCTCTCCCCTCCCCTCCCCTCCCCTCTGGTCCAGCTCTGCAGACATGGGCCATTTCCACATGAGACTATTTGCAAACTGCAAACCCCAGGATTCCATAGGATATTGAAAGTGGAATCATAGTGCTATAACAGTATCGTGTGGAAATGGCCATGGCCTAGTCCTCTAACACACACAAACACACAGTTATCAGGCTTTCCTTGATACGTCACAAACAGGTGCCCTTTGGGAAAGAGATTTTCAATCCCTTCACAAAAGGTGCTCCTATGCTCATAAAAAAGACTCAAAAGATTCTGGAAATTTACTCAGCATTCTACATCAGCCATTTGTTGTCTTTTTTTTTTTATCATTCCCATAAAGCTAACATGAAATCAGAAGAAGATGTCATCAGCAGCATCTTCTGATTTTACAGATTAGAATACAAGGAACTTGTGCATAGGAAGCAGGAAAATGAATGCTGTGTTTGTGAGGATAATGTATGAAGGAGAAGCCGGGAAAAAGAAGTAAAACTCCCCTTAGGAAATACTATCTGTACAGCTTCTGGCAAAATTTCAGATATGAAGTAGAGTGAAGTGTTTTGACCTCTTTTTCTCTAGGAGGACAAGCTGCACACTAAACCAACCATCATGTCAAAATGCAACCTGAAGAACATCTCCATAGAATTTAAAGAAAATGTGAAAAATAGATTTGCAGGATTAAACCTGGACTGAAGCCAAGGAGATTGTCAGGGAAGCATGCAAAAAGACACTATCTGCAGCTAAAAAGAAAGAGAGGTCTCAATGGATGACAGATGAAGTTCTTCAAGAAGTTAAGGAGTAAAAGGTGACAGAAATAGGGTCAGAAACCTGAATCCAATGGTTATGTACAGGGACAAAGAGAACTATTATAATAATCAATGCAGAGAAATAGAAAAGGACAACAGCAACAACAACAACAGCTAGAACGGGAGACCTCTTCTACAAGATCCAAGAAACCAAAGAAAATTTAAACCAAGAGTGGGATTAGTGTATGACCAGCAGGGAAACACAACCAGGTACAAACGAAAAGCTGATAGAAATAATACACTGAAGAATCATATCAAAGAGAGAGGATGACAGATTCATTCATGAAATCATAGAACAGAATCATAAAGCTGGAAGAGACCACAAGGGCCATCCAGTCCAATCCCCCCCTGCCATGCAGAAATAGAAGTCAAAGTATCCCAACAAATGGCCATCTAACTTCTGTTTGAAAACCTCCAAAGAAGGAGATTCCACTACTCTCCAAGGCAGTGTATTCCACTGTCAAATTGCTTTTACCATCAGGAAGTTCTTCCTAATGTTTAGATGGAACTTACTGGCGTTTGAAACCATTGCTCCATGTCTTTGTCTCTGGAGCATCAGAAAGCAGGCTTGCTCCATTCTCCATATAACATCCCTTCAAATATTTAAACATAGCTATCATGACATCTCTTGACCTTCTCTTCTCCAGAGAGAAGAACCATTTGATGATAAACCTATAATTTTAGAAAGTGAAATGAAAGCTGCACTCAGAGTACTTGGAAGAAATAAATTACCAAGAACAGACAGCATACCAATAGAGTTTCTTTAAGCTACAGAGACAGAATCTACTCTAGCTCAGATATGAAAAACAAAAGAATGGCCCACAGATTGAAAAAACTTGATATACATCCCAGTCCCAAAGAAAGGGGACACCAGAACGAGACCTTTATAATTTCCCATGCAACATTCGTTTACCATACATGGCATGAGAAATTCTAGATGCCCAAGCTGGGTTCAGGAAAGGAAGAGGCACTAGGGATCATATTGCAAACATACATTAGATAATGGAGTGCAACAAAATTTCAAAAGAAAATCAGTCTGTGCTTTACAGATTATAGCAATGCCTTTGATTATTGAAATCATGAAAAACTACGGCTTGCTTTTAAAGAAGCTGGTGTCATAACATTTGATTGTCCTGAAGTGTAACCTGTACTGAGAACAAGAGACTATCATGAGGACAGAATATGGAGAAACAGAATGGTTTCAAGTTGGCAAGGAGGTCAGGTAAAGGCTGACTATTTAACTTGTACACTGAATATATCATACATAAAGCAGAATTAGGCTTGGAGGAAGAACGAGTGAAACTGAAGGAAGAAACCTCAACAGTTTTAAAATATGCGGATGACAGCAACCTACTAGGAGAAAATAGCAAAGACTTTGAGTGACTACTGAAGAAAGTCAAGAAAGAAAATGCAAAGGCATGTTTACAGTTGAACATTAAGAAACCAAAAATAATGACCACAGATGATTTACATTAAGTAGATGATGAAGATATTGAAATAGTTCAAGATTTCATATCTTGGCTCAGTCATTAATCAGACTAAAGACTGCAGTCAAGAAACCAGAAGAAGGGTCAGACTTGGAAGGGCAACTATGAAGGAACTAGGCAAGATCCACAAATGGAAAGATATATATATATTGAATACTAAAATTAGGATGGTCTGTGCCATTGTATTTTCAATTTCTATGTACAGTATGGTTGTGAAAGCTAGAGGGTGGGGAAAGCTGATTAAGAACAGAATCAACTCATTTGAAATGTGGTGCTGCAGAAGACTTCTGCAGATACCTGGACTGCTAAAAAGACAGATAAATGGGTCTTGGAGCAAATGAAGCCTGTATTCTCCTAGAAGCCAAGATGGCTTAACTGAGGCTGTTGTACTTTGGGCATATCATGAAAAGACATGACTCACTAGGAAAGCCAATAATGCTTGGTAAGATAGAAGGTAGTAGGAAAAGATGAAGATCACATTACAGATGGCTAGACTCAATCGAGGAAGCCACAAGTGTCCTGAGTCTGAAGCAGGACTGCAGATGACAAGGTGTACCGGAGTCTCTCATTCATGAGGTTGCATAGGTTGAAATTGACCACATGGCAGTTAACAGCAACAACAACAAGCTGCCATTAAAAAAAAAAAATCAGTGTTAGCTTTGGCTCTAGTGGCAGTGGAGCTATCCAAAGTGCTAAGCCCACCCACAAAATAAATCCAGCACTTCAGAGAGCTCCTTGGATTGAAACCTGGAGCTCTTTCCTACTACCTGGTCATAGGAATGTGATTCCACCTTAACTGTCACAGCAGCACCAAATTGTGTCAGAGTCCAAATCAAAGCAGGGGCCCTTTTCACACTATGCAGCTATAGCACTATGATTCCACTTTAAATGCTACTGTTTCATCCTGTGGAATCCTGGAATTTGCAGTTTAAGGAGAGGCCTTTAGAATCCTCAGACAGGGAAACTCCTACAGTGTTTCTGGCCAAACTACAAAGCCCAGGATTTCATGGGATGGAGCCGTGACAGTTAAAAATGGAATCACAGTGCTATAAGTGGGTAGTGTGAAAGGGCCCTGAGCTCTACTGCATATGGCTGAACTGGAAACTGAACAGAGTTGGGTGCTGCACAGCTGTAGAGAATGAGCATTTGAAAATAATGTCTGTGAACTAAAGAAAATGATGAGAAGAAGCTGAAACTTCAGGGCAGAAATGGGTGTTGCATACTACCTCTTTAGGAAGCAAGCCATAATTTCCAGCTATATGAGTGAACCTGAACAAAGAGGGTTGTTTTTATGGTAGAAGCCTCTACAGATGATTAAACTTGCTGAATCCCTTCAGGGCTCAGGACAATGCAGTGCCTAAGTGATCTGCTCAACAAAGAAAATTCTTAGATCTTATGTAGTGTAGTCAAGCCTTCGGTGTAGGATTGTGGAGAACTAGGTCCATCCATGGAACTCACTGGCTGACACTGGACCAACCCTGCCTCCAGTCTAATCTACCTCACAGAACTGATATGAGGGTTTTTTTAAAAAAAAATGGGAAGCAGGTCCATCTGTTCTATCTTGAACTCTTTGGAGGGAAAACAGGCTATAAACATAATAAATAAATAATTTACAAATTACACCAGGAGAACACAGCTCCAATCTAAGTTTTTCTGCTCTGGATTTACCCTGTGGGTTGTAACAATAAATAATTTAAGTTTGATGATGATGGTAGTGGCGGCGGCGGCGGCAGTGGTGATGAAGATGATGACGCACACTTCTTATACACAAATTTCGGAAGACATCTGGCTTCTTGTCATTGTCGTCATTTACATCGGCTCTTGTGAAATGGGAGAATATATTTGGGAGTTATTGTTGGGCAATTGTGCAAAGACAGAGGTGGGAAATGCAGTTTGAAAGCATCTCTGTTCCACATGGTAACTTATATACCTGTTGAAACCTTGGCCATATTCACTTTCAAATCACCTGAATACAAATCATTCATATCAGTGGTGGCCGGTGGGGAGTTAATCCACTCTAGGAATCCCTTCACCCTACATAATTATTGCACTATAATTCCACTTTAACTGCCATGATTCCATCCTATGGAATGGTGATGTTTGTAGTTGGGGAGGTGCCGGAACACTCTGAAGAGAATCCTAGATTCCCCTCCCTAAACTGCAAATTCCAGGATTCCACAGGATGGAACTATAGCATTTAAAGTGGAGTCATAATGCTATAACTGTATAGTGTGAAAAGGCCCCCTGCTTTGATTTGGATTCTGACACAATTTGTATTCTGAATCCAAATGGAGATTCAGAAATCTGAATCTTTAGGTGTCCCACTGATTTGCACTGGAAAAGCAGAACAGCTATATTTCTGTTTTTTCCCCCTTGTGTGTGTGAAATTTGAAGATGTATTAACCATTCCAGAACAGTTAGCCCCTACCATATGGCAGACATGTACCTTCAGGAGGTTTTGTGCTAGTCACTTTTAATACCCCCTCCCATGAAATACAATTTTGTAAAAGCATGATATCTGAGCTTGTTGGTAAACTGGAGTTTGAACAAACTGTGCTTTGCTCAGTTTAGATACAGTAACAAACTGTAAAGTTTAAATAATTTTCCTTCATGTACCAAGTGTGAGACCTAGGAGAGAACATCCTGTGGTGAGTATGAAAGTTCAGAAAATATCTGATGTTTGTAGGATGAGTCCAGATACACACATTGTGAAGACAAGGTTGTCCCAGCAAGAGAAGAGTTCACTAGTTTCTAAAAGAGTGTGTCTACATTTATACATTCATAGGAACCAGCATGATATAGTGGTTTGAGCATTTGATTGCAATCCAAGAGACCAGGGCTCGATTGCCTACTTGGCCATGGAAATCCACTGGGTGACCCTGAGTGTATCACACACTCTCAGCCCCAGAAAACTCTGTGATAGGTTCACCTTAGGGTTGCCATAAGTTGGAAATGTCTTGAAGGCACACAACAACGACATTTGTGTATGGATGTGTGCATGCATGCACTTTTTTTAAAAAAATATTCGGGAAACTGAGAGATCTGACATTCCCTCTGGATGAAATTAACGATGCAGTACCCAGCATGCTGGTTTTATCCATATGCAGCAAGCCTGGAAATGAACTTGGAGTTTTTACCTGGAGTACTGAGTTATTAATATAGCTGTGTGAAGTAAAATAACATTTATTTTTATACTTCTTTTGAGGCTGACATTAAGAGGCGCAACAACAACAGAGATAATTGGCTCTTTGTACATTTTTTTCTCTTAAATTATTTGAGGTGCTTCTTTTTTAAAAAAAAACACAAGGAAGAGCTGATTATCAATATGTTGCTAATGAAAAAAAAATATTAGCAAGAAACTGAAAGAATTATAACATCCTCCACCTTAAGAAATGGGGCAGAATAGCTTGTCTGGGAATATGGTGGGAAAAGTACGACTCTTCTTTTTGTATTTTGGGGTGGAACAAAATGTTTTTATTGAAAAAAAATCATTGAGGTTGGTTTGTTAATACAAAGTCCCATCTCTGTAAGCACAGACAGGCAAACAGGACAAAGAGAGCAAGGCCATTTCTGCACTAGTGCAGAAAGTGAGCCAGTGCTGATGAGCTTGTCTTCATGGAATCCCAGGTTGGGGTGGATAGACCTTATGATCTGTGGAGTGGAGTCAGAGTGACCACCCTGCATGCTCCCATTTCTGGGCTCCTCATTGCCTCAGGGAAGAGCACTGTCCCATATCGTATACAAATGCATTCATATGATGTCATCTGGATATGTTGGGTCAGGGAGAGGAAAATCTGTGACCTGCATGGGTCCCCCAAGTCCCCCTTTTTCAGCCTTTCTAATCTACTTTTTTAAAAAATGACATTACATTTCTTGCCAATGTGGGGGCAGATCACCACCACCAAATATACAATATCGCTTGTTTGTTCCCCTCCCCGAATTTTTCCCCCCCCAGTACTGACACTGAAAAGTAAGCCAAGCCTACAGGGTCATTCTGGACCAAAGCTCCCTTTGGTGTGCCAGTGCAGCTTGCTGACATCCTTGATACATTTTGGAACCGCCATCAGAAACTGAGTGCCCTTGATAAAACTCTCACATCAGTTCAAATGTAACACTCCACAGTGGAATCAGTCCACACATTCAGTGTGAGCTACAGCTCTTCTTCCCAGCTCAGGACAGCTGAAAGGAGAAGGAAGGACCTGAAACCAAGAAAATAATTGAAAGAGAGCCCACCTATCCTCCTTGAAGACACGAGCCTTGTGCGTGTGTGGTGGGGGGGTGGTGAGGGTGAGTGAAGAGAGTGGAGTATATGGAGTAGTGTGATTGCACACTCTGAAATTTTGAAGTGTAACAGATGCTCATCACAGTAGTCCTTACAGTTTCTCCAAAGAGAATCCCAGAATGCAAGCTGCCATATTGATCCTTACCAACAAGCTGGTTCCATCATTTTTCCTTCCTCCACAAGTGATTTTTTTGTAAGGCCTTTGGGAAGGTTTTAATTCTCCCCTTGAGAGAGAGTGGCTCCAATTTTTTTTTGCATTAGAGCAAAGGTGGCTCACAACAGTAGATTTTTGTTGGAAAAATCAATCTTCTTCCCTTGTGCCCCAGCTAAGTTCAGAGGAAACAGGAACACTCATATGCAAGTGTGGGGAGGGGCAGATGATACCATTGTCACTGGTGAAACTTCAACCCTGCAAAGCCTGGCTCCACTACACGGTGGTGAAGGCTGAACATCTGCTCCTGTCAAGATATCTTGATAATACTGGAGCCCTTTGAACTGTGCTGTTGTAAGGATGCAGCTACACCAATTGTGTGTGTGTGTGTGTGTGTGGGGCTAACCCAGAGGTATAGCTATGAAGGAGGGAAAAATGAATGCCTTGCCTCACAGATAACAATTCTGTCCCCCAATGAAATCTCTCTTCAGTCCTCAAATTTCTAGCATTGCAGAGAGTGAGACTTTAACAATTTGTTCATGCCTAGGACTCTTACATTGGCTGTGCTCTCATTTCCCTTGGTGACTTTGCTTGGGCATTTTCTTTGGATGCCTAAAGTATTTCTAAAAGCTCAGCTGAAATTTTAAGTTACCACAATGCTGGAAATTTGGGGACAAAGGGAACATCTCATGGGGATGGGATTCTTATTTGGGAGAGGCAATGCCTTCCTATAATAGCCATACTGCTGGATTGACTCCACCAGTGCTTTGAACTTAGACTGAAAACCATTACCCCTGTCAAAGCTCTAATGACACGGTGGAAAATACCAAACCTTTTGCACAGGCACCCCCATGTAAATCTCATTACAGCCAAGTGGTGATGGCGCCCTGCATTGCAATGACCATACCCCACTCCTTCAAGCGGCTTGTCTCAGCATGTGATGGGGTCATAGTATGAATGCCAGGTTGTTTTAGTAGCTGGCTGGGCCTCTCTTACTAACAGGAAAAATAGAGACTGAGGGTTGACTGTTGCAGTACAAAGGCAGGGATGGGACACATACGCCCTGCCAGGTGCTGTTGGACCGCAGCTCCCAGCGTTCCTCACCATTGGTTATGCTAGCTAGGGTTTCTGGGACTTGGAGTTCAGCAATCTCAAGTGCCTGTTACGACTCCATTCTTGTACGAAGGCAAGGCTGTGGAAGGCCAGGCGATAGTTTTCAGGTGTGCTTCCCAGCTCCTAGACAGCTCCTCGTGTGCAGCACCGAGAGCCGAACGCAACAGATGATCCGAACTGTTGCCACTAGATGGCACCCAATTCATATCGCAGAAGGAAGCCGCCGCCGCCGCTGCTCGTCTTTCTCCGAATCCTGACTCTGAGCGGTGCATCCTTCGCAGATGGAAACAATGCCGCCCCTTCGCAAGGTTAAAGCGGAATGTTTCGGATGGCCAGGATGATCCGAGGCAGCTGTCGGGCTGGGATGGCGGAGCCGGTCGCTTTAACCACTGCAACTCCAACCGTGACTGGAAGTCAGCTCTCGAGCAGGAAGCAAGCCCTGGAAATGGCATCTACCTGGAAGTGCTGAAGCTCGCCTGGAGAAGGAAAGGAGCAAACGTTTGCTGTGGGATTTTGATTAAGGCGCACACTGAGCGAGAACGAGGGAGGGAGGGAGGAGTAACTGGCTGTGATGAAGGATCTCGTCCGCCGAAGAGTGTCTGGATCAAGGTGTTTTTCACCTGAGCAGTGGATTTAATACTTGGAGAAAAGGGTGGTGTGTTTGCTTCAATTTGCTTCCAAAATGTGACTAAAACCACTAAGATACCATTCAGTCTTCTTCTGTTTCTTCTAAAGCTGACATCCATTAAGAGAAAAAACACAGAAGCAGAGTACCTAGGAGGGAAATGAAGATCTAATTGGTTTTATATGTGTGGATTTATCAGGTCTTTTCTTCACGTGTCCCCAGAGAGCCTCTAGTCATGCACTCTTTGCAATAACCGTGGTCAGACTCAAGAAATAGGGGCTGTATTTTTTTTTTTAAAAAAAAAACAAAGTTTGAACAATGATTACAGTGAATTCAGATGGGAAAATAATGGTCAGAAGATGTCTCGTCACCCTAAGGCCTTTTAGGTAAAGTTCTCCTATTTTGCTTCATGGTGGTATAGAGCTCGGAAGGAAATGGGGAACTTCCTGATTGTGTGAAGTGCCAGTCCTGTTGTTGTCTAAGGGGAGATTCCATTTGAAATTGAAGTCTAATAATGAAACAAGTTTGTTTTGACTTTACCTGACTATGAGGGGTTAGATGTCTTTTCAAGATGGTGTCATGCTGGAATTGCTGAGGGCTAGTTTCTTGGAGTAAATAGTTATGCAACGGTTTCTTGGTGAGAATTGTAGGCAAGATGTCTATATGATTTTAAACTTCATGCCTGTAACTTAAGATATATTGTTCTAAGTTAATGGCTGCCCCTGGGATTACTCCAGGTCTGTATCGTTTCCGCTCTTAGTGAGTTCCAGGAATTTCAGTTTCTCCTTGCCACTGTGTTAATAAAGTATTTTTTTAAAAATGGAAGGCATTATATTTGGTCTCCACCAGGCCAAGAGAGGCTCTTGTCTTTGTTTGGGAGCTGTTCTCAAGTCCTTGCTCTAGCACTTCTCTTCCCTTTTTTCTGAAATGATCTGAGGGAATTTAGAGTGTATTTGTCAACTGCTTTCATGACACTCTTTTTGGTTTGTGTTATGTAAGCGGCAATGAATTTAAAAAACTACAATATTAAGCAAGACTATGGATTTTTAAAAAATAATAACATGGTAACATGATAATATGGCCTGAACCTGTTGTTCCAAGGTGGCCTGTTCTTTCTAGAAACTTAAGGTTAGGGTACTTGGTTGTTACTCAAATTTGCCAAAATTGGGAGATTTTGATAGTATGTGGTGTTGCTGCTTGGTCTGTTCCCATTCAATAGCTGGCTGCCTGTCTGGTGGGAGTGAGTGAACTTTTAGAAAGAGCTGCATCTTATTTAAAAAGCAAGGCTGGACTAGGAAAGGGGCATAAAACAGATGGTTTATGTGAACTTACTCTGAATCCCTGTTACTTGTGAAATATCCCTTGGTATTCAAGTAGAGCAGGGATGGGTGATGTTTGGCCTTCCAGGTATTGCTGGATTGCACCTCCCGTCTTGCCTCCCAATTGGCTCAGGCTGATGGAAGTTGGAATCCAAAAGTATCTGAAGGGCCATACTTTGTCCACCCTTGTATCAGTGGCTGGGTTTTTTTTTTCCTCCTGAAGGGAACATTTGCATGACTTCTGTTCACATTTGGAGTCTGTGTGTGTTCATGGTGGAAGAAGTAAGACTAAGGTGGTTCTTCAGTGGTAAAGGCTGTGATGGTAATATGACTACACAGCCCCATTCAGACTGACCTAATGATAAAAGCAATGGTGATGTTGCCTTGTAAACAGCCACCCAGAGAGGAAGATGACAGAAAGTGGGTCAACAACAATTTCACGGCTGTTCGTCAGCTTATAATACCAACAATAAGTAGGATCCTGAATTCCGAAATAGTCACAGATAGTAAATAAAAAAGCAGATAGAAGATAATGACCTCCAATAGGAATGCTTGAAAAAAGTTACTGTTTTGGACCGTAACTCTCAAAATTTCCCAGGAAGCATGGCCACTGGCCATTTTGGCAGGGGTATATGTGCTTCTGAGAGTTATAGTCCAAGAAAAGGAACTATTATGAATTCTGCCTAGTAGCCTGTTCTTATCCTTCTCTTTCTTGGAGGTAAGTTTCACTAGATCCCATGGGACTAAGGGCCAAATGAGACATGATGCGGGCAGGAGACTCACGTTTGTGGGTGTGTTGATAGCATTCAAGCTTAACAGGTGGACTTGTACATCCAGTGTCCAGGACTTCTGCTTGTGAAAAAACAACAAAGAATTTCATGTAGTGCAGAGATGGCACTGAGGGGAGGAGATTTTAATGCAATATTGTTTGTCTGGCGTGACTTTGGCCTTAAGACTAAAACAGTTCTTTCAGCAGTGGCCCCTTGGAATGCTTTTCTCAAGAGAGGCTTGTCTGGTTCAACTTTGCCATCCTTGGGGCACCAGCAAAATGCGGCTTTGTTTGCCCAGCTGTTTCCACATGTCATGAAAGTTGCCCTGATTCTGTTCTCCTGAATTTCTGGCTTTGTTTCAATTTAGGGCAGTGATGGTGGGTCCAGGGACAGACTTTATGTCCCTGTGATCTTCCGGAGGCCGTGTGGACTGCCAAAATGCTGATAAAGAAATAATAAACAAACAAAATAGAAATAAAATCTGGAAGTGACCAGAAGTCCACTTCTGGGGTCTATTCACGTGATGCAGTTTAGCGCTATGATTCCTCCGTAGTTGCCATGGTCTCATCCTATGGAGTCCTGAGACTGGCAGTTGGAGGGGGGGCATTTAAAATCCTCAGTCAGGCGCCTCTGACCTAACTGTCAGTGCCGAGATTCCACAGGATGCAGACATGGCAGTTAAAGTGGAATCATAGTGCTCTAACAGTATGTAAGCACCCCTGGTTTTGAGGAAGAACAGTACAAAAAGGGCTGCAACCTGTTTAAAATCCAAATTGCTAATCTGGACAGGGGAGCAGCAATTTGCCTTTTAAATGGGGGAGACGCCTAGAAGGGTCAAGGGGTAGAAAAACAGCCTTGGGGGGTCACATACCACTCCTTGGACTGCCCTTTGCTCAGAGCCCTTTGAAACAATTAAATGGTGTGCATGAGTTATTAGGATATGATATACCGAGAGGTCGGCCAGTCAAAAAGGAATCACATAGTGTTGGCACTGCACTAATGTTATGTAGGCATCACAGGCAGTTATGTCCAGGCATTAGGGTAAATCAGTACTCACTTGACATCTAAGAAGAAATGGCTTCCCTCAGTTGACAGAGAAACCACAGTTTGTCCCCTTGCTTCTTGGATTAGAGGAAAGAGCTTCCATGTCAGAAGGTCATCAGTGCTAACTTCAGAGAGAGAGAGAGAGAGAGAGAGAGAGAGAGAGAGAGAATACTCCTCCAGCCTTCCCTGGTCTGGTGTCCGCCAGATGTTTTAAAATTCCCATTACCTTCAGTCAGCATAGACTGGGGATGATGGAGGTTGTAGCCCAATGCATCTGGAGGTTGCTAGTGATAGTATCACAAATGTTCAAGGCAGTTGCTCACTTGACAGAAGGACAAGAATGAAAGGCTTATCTGAAGCTGATAGCCACTGATCTGATATTTTGTGTTTTTAAATGTAGAAAGTAAGAAACAGGTGTCCGAAAAGCCATTTCATATGGCTGTACCTGTCAGAAGAACACAACAGTATGAGATGCATATGTGGAGTGTTTATTTGGAGGCAAACACAGATTCGTTGCTGTGTACAGCTATGTTCCCTGGGGCTGTGACTGGTTGCAGTGATGGCTCCCACATCAGTGGGGCAGTAAATTCACTCCAGGTTTTAACCTGGGCTTTGAAGGAGCTTTCCAAGATACTGAACCTCAAAGTAAGTTCTGCCCTTTGAACAGTTCCTGTAAAGCAATCCGAAACCTGCAATGGATTCACTGTCCCACTGGCAAAGGAACCACAAACTGAATGGTCACTGCTGTCTTGTGGAAAACTCATATGGAAGAAATTCATATAGGCAAGCTTCCCTTCAACGTGCGTTTTTGCCTTCTCAGAAAAAAGTGCCAGTCCTGATCTTGCTTAGGTTCATGGGAAAGCTAGCTGAACTAATGCAAGTTGAGCCCTGAGATGAGGTTGCGTGCAAAACTAGAACCTGGGTGGAAGGATGTGTGTTTCAGTAGCAATTCACTAACTGTGCCAGTTGTGTCACAGACTATACACAGCCATCAGCAAGAGCTGTCACTTTCTCTCATGCTGAATGACACTTGGCTTAATAGAACAGCAGAGCCTGACTTAAGAGGGTTGCTGAGCTGAAGGATGGCATGAATGGGGACTGGCAAGGCTAGACTAGTTTTTTTTTAATCTGCTCTTGGGCCTTTAAAAAAATTGGTATGGCTTCAAACTATATCTGGGGAGGGCAACAGCTTCAGATACAGGACCCAGTTTTTGCCTCTGCTGGGGGTCTGAGGCAAAAACTGGTTGTGACTTTTTGTTCTGAGTAAGACTGTTTGTGTTGCTTTTGAGTTTTTTGGATGGCAGTGATAAGAGTGTGTGTAAAGGAAAACTTCATGTATGGTAGTTTGCCATTTTTCTGCAAGTTTTCACTTTTTTAAAATCATCTCAAGGCTTTTAGGACACATTTGAGGGAGTTTGAGGCCCAGAAAAAGCCCCTAGAACTGACATCTAGCCACATTTTACCACCCATAAACTAAATTAAAGTCCATGGTACTGATATATGGTCAATTTGCCACATTTTACCATCCGCAAACCAAATTAATGCTGTTTTTTTACATTAGAGACTATACTTATGTATAAAAGTAAGCACTCTCGTAATGCTGGAACATTTCTGTCCATTTCCCTTGCCTCCAACTACGTCTCTTGATAGTCCAAGACTCTCACATTGGGAACCCTTGTAGAAGGATGCTCAGTGTATTGGCGACACCTACCCTATGAAATGTAGGCACACATGGAAATGTGAAGGTGTGTTTACAAAAATGTACTATCAAAAAAACCCATTTGGGACCTAGGGTTTCAACATCTTAGAATCTTCCTTAGCCTAAAACTTAGAGTGAATGGTATACCACACTGTCATGGAAGCCACCGGGTGCCACTGGAGAAAGGAGAAAGCTCACAGATGTCTTAGTCTGGCTTTGCTGAGCTGGATTGTTTCCTGGAGAATTTGAGACAGGGGTGTAGGCAAACAAAATTAGGTGGTGGCGTGGACACTAACCTCCTACCTGAAATCTATAGATACATTGTAGGTGTTAAGTATAATCCGAATGGTATAATACTGTAGTAAAACTGTTATAGTACAACATGGCTGCGTTCAAACACTTTGCCACAAAACAGTGTTTGTTTTTTTAAAAGAAAACTTCTCTGTGTGTTGGATTGAATTATGCAGTCTTTCTTTTGGCCACCTTTAGTGTGCAAAAGCATGGCTTATGGAAGAGTCCCAGAGTACCCATGTGGATTTTTTTTTTAAATCTTCAGGCTTGGCTGCTGCCATTGAATGCTTCAGGGAAAGTACCCAAACAGTTTGAGCTATTCTGTAGCACAGAGATGTGGCCAACTAACTTAAGCTTTCCTGCAACAATCCCAGTCGCTTTACTTGTAAATTACTACTGCATTCTGTTTTCTATCACTGAACACTGAAAATGGCCATGTGAAAAGCTAGGAACACTTTCTGAAGGAAGGAGCAGCAAATGATCATCCTGAGCCATGTCTTTTTGTTGAGTTGCTTTTATTCTCAAAAAGCAAAATGGACAAGGTTGGCAATGCTCAAAAGTATTGTAAGCATACTTAACTATACTGTGCCCTTTTACCTGCTATGCCAAAATTCTCTAGCTCCACTCACATTGGCTAAGGAAAGACCTCAGATAAGGAAAGTTTTCCCTCCTTTGATGAATAGCTGTGATATTATTTGATGCTGTGGGATACCATGGGGTGGGAACTGTGTTGCCCTCCAATGTGGATGGACTGTGAGTCCCAGCCAGCATTGCCAGTGCTGAAGTATACTGGGGATTGCAATCCAAGCCATATTTGGAGGGTCACATGATTCCCCCCCCCCCCGGTACGGAGATTCTTTCTTTGTGAAAGAGCCCACATATGGCAAAATCAGATTGCTGTGCACCGTACGTTATACAGTAATAAAGAAATTCTGTGACCTCCCCTCTTTCTTGTTGTTTCTTATCTCCATTCCTTTCTTCCTCAGTGGAAAGAGACTCAGTGAAACATGAATGATTATGATTAGCATTGCTTAGATTAACATCTATGTTAAAGAAGGTTGTGACCTTGTCACTTTTAGCATTAGTCTTGGTTGGGCAACTTCCTCAGGGGAGGGTACCAGTGGACCACACTGGAATTTATTGCCAAGCCAAAATGTGTTTAAAAATCTTGCCAAAAGAAGAATCACAGGGAGTGTGCTTCTTGTTTTAAAGCTCCCAGGATACCTTGGAATTGTGATGCTACTTTCAGGCAAGGTGTGTCTTCTCATGCACCTTATTTTCAAAGGACTATAATTATTTTGTTGCTGGCATGCCACTGAAATCTGGTGGCATGGAAGCAAATGTGGCACAAGTCTGGGAGATGCTGCATGCAGACCTCTGAGTTGCTCACCATGCCTTAGAAATTTTTGAATTCAAAGCAAAAAGTCACAAGAATGCCTTCTGTTCTTTTTTCCTTTGCAAGATCATTAGCAGGAAAATCAACAAACAAAATCTACAACAGCAAATCGAAAGCAACCTTGTGGTTCTTCTGCAACTGAAATAAACAGGGCTTCTGTTATTGGTGCTTCTTAAAATAGGAAACAATGTTGTAAATTTGGAAAATGGAGTTAGATGGACATCAGATACTGATCAGGAAGTGTTTTTGTTTTGTTTCGAAGAAATCAGAATGAATTCACTTGACTGATCACCGTATTGCCCTGCTGAAGTTTTCACAGTTTTCTTATTTTGATCTTTGTACGTACCCCCAGGCACTGCAGTTTTGAATTTTTCCTCTCATAATGAAATTCTAGCTCGTGCAACTTCTTTATTTCTTCCCCTTTCAGTTAATCATGATGATTTTTTTCTTATTCCCCTCTCCAGTGGTCTAAATTAGTAATTAAATGCAGTGTTTAACCATCACTCCTTGCTAGATTATAATTATGAAGATTCAAATACATGAATGAGGTCTTGCATTATGATGAGCTTCTTATCAATGGGAAGAATCTGAAGAGAGAGGACAACTCTTTGAATTCTGACAATTAAATAACCAAATTTCCACCATCCCTCTAATATCACTTCATGAAATTTATGTGTTTTGAAACAACAGACTTCTGTAGAGAGTGAACAGTGTACAAAGTCAAATTTGGTGATCTGACATTGTGAAATGTAATTTCCCACCCTCATAGGCTGTGTTCTTTCCATATTTTTACAAGATATTCCCAGAGACCAGGTGTCCCATTCCTGATACAGTACTGTAGCATCAATCCAGGGGAATGTGTGTGTGCATGCACATGTTATAGTAGGTTGGCCATTTATACTTTGGGAAGAAAGAGGAACTATATCCCCAAAGAGAGAATTAAAATGCAAATATAGATTTGCATAAAATGTGTGCATGCTGGTATGTGTGTGTGTGCACGCGCACGTATGTGTGTGTGTGTGTGTTAAGAGGCAAATCAGAAAATAATTTCTACTTTTTTTTAAAAAAAACAACACATCTCACTATAGGAAGGTAGACTGAGACCAGGTGCCTGCTGCTCAAGAACTAACTGTAGAGGGGCAACATCAGGACTCCATCTCTCCCTTCTCCTGAAATGTTATCTTGTAACTAGATTGGGATGGAAAAACCCTTTGAATAAGGATGCCTTCAAGCAGAGGACTGACATCTGTAGAATAGGACACATGGTCGTACTAGGCTATGATTAGTTTAGGTGGTGGTGTGGAAGCTACCATGAGCAGGGTTTGCATAGAATCATAGAATCACAAAGTTGAAAAAGACGACAAGGGCCATCCAGTCCAACGTCCTGCCATGCAGGAATCCAGCCGCGTAGGGACAGGGGGGTGGGAGAGTGGTTTTCCCAGGCGGCAATTTTTTGGGGGTGTCCTGGCCCCTATGCGCCCTGGCCACACCTCCACAGGCCCTGGCCACGCCCCCATGCACAGTAGCCATGCCCTCGCACTGCAGCCATGACCCCACACCCCCCTCCACACATTCCAAGCTCTGCCACTGCAGGAATCCACCATCAAAGCATTCCCAACAAATGGGCATCCAACCTCTTCACCATACTCCAAGGCAGCACGTTCCACTGTCGAACTGCTCAGGGAGTTCTTCCTAATGTTTAGATGGAATCTGTTTTCCTGAGGTTTGAAGCCTCTGTGTTCTAGTCTCAAAAGCAACAGAAAACAGGCTTGCTCCATCCTCCATATAACATCCCTTCAAATATGTAAATATAGGTATCATGTTGCCTCTTAACCTTCTCTTCTCCAGGCTAAACATACCCAGCTCCCTAAGCCTCTCCTCATAGGGCATGGTTTCCAGGACCTTCTAACATTTTGGTCACCCTCCACTGAACATGTTCCAGCTTGTCAATATCTTTCCTGAACTGTGGTGTCCAGAACTGGACACAGTATTCCAGGTGGGGTCTGACCAAAGCAGAATAGAGTGGTACTATCACTTCCCTTGACCTAGACACTATACTCCTGTTGATGCAGCCCAGAATCACATTGGCTTTCTTAACTGCTACATCACACTGCTGACTCATGCTCAGCTTATGGTCTATTAATTTTGCATCTTGTATGGGACAAGTTTTATGCCATCATTGCTGTTTTGAAATGCGACAACACCAGTTGTGCAGAATGTTTGGTTTTCAGCATGAATTATTTAGCAGCACCGAGTGTGATGCCACTGGCCATGCAGGGCTCATAAATGTCAAATGTTGTGTTTGAAAGTCCATGTTCTTTGAGTGAGTGTAAAACATTAGAATTTGGAGCAATGTCAATTAACTCAGGTTTTACTTAAGACAGACATCCACAAATCCACATAGAGACACATTCACATGCTGGTTCTTTCTGTCTGCCAGGACTGCTCTACTATTAGAGCAAATATAGGGTGACATGGAGGGGGCATTAGCTGTGCTGCCTAGTTGTTTAGCCCTGCTTTTGGATGGGACCAAAACAGTTCTGGACCAGGGCTGCTCAAAATGGTACTCTGTGAATTCTTGCTGGTCTATGACCTATCAACTACTGGTTCACAGGGTCTCCAGGAAACTAAGAAACTAAGATAATAATATGGCACAAATATGATACTACTTCCTAGCACACTGAAAAAAGTTTTTGTTGGTCTACTGCACTGGGTAGTTTGAGAAGCAGGGTTCTAAACAACTCATCCTGTGCGTCCTAAGCTAGCTTGCTGTCCTCAGGTGAGACAGAGGATGCTGTCCCATCAGCAGTGGTTGACCTGTCAATCTGGTTGGCTGCTGTAGGTGGAATTGGGGTGAAAAGGGGGGCAACCATCTTGCTCTTTTTAAATCACAGTCATCAAAATGTCATGGACCATCTCTGTTGTCCACAGTCTAGACCGAGATCACTCAGCCCTGAAAATTGCTGGTGGGCCTGGAGGATGCTAAACTTGTTTAGATAAAGCCATACTCGGTCTTGGATGCTTCTCTGTCTATCCTGACTCTCAGAAAAGTCCAGCACCTGAAGTCTGGAATCAGCATGCCTGATGCTTGGAAACACACTTAGTTTTAAGGTTGCCAGGTTTGTAGTTGACTTGACAAAGAAATGAGGTAAAAAGCATAGGTGCTGCACCTTTCTCAGTGCCTGGGAGAATTGGAGGACTGCCAGTGGATGATGAATTGGCAACATTTCACAGTTTGTAAGCTGAGATCAACGGACTCTTTTGTCTTGGTTGTGGGCTGATGAACTTGGAAAAGGGAAAATAACAACCCGATGTGCAAGCTGAAGGTGTGAGGGCCTATTTGTCCCACCTGAGTTTCCTTTCTGAAAGTAATTAAAACACACTTAATTGTTCAGAACCTGAAATTTTAAATTAAGTGAGGAAATGATCTCTGCTTCGTCTTGGTGTTTTCCATTTAGTACAGGGGTAGTCAAAGTGTGTTCTGTGGACTGCATGTGATCTCCAGAGATAGGATAATATTTTTCATCAATAATTAATAACAACAACAACAACAACAACAATATAGCCTTATGTGCCCTCAAATGCCCTCTAGCTTGTATGAAGGGCGTTTTGCCTCTCTTGGGCCATTTTAGGCTTAGGAGAAGCCTTTTTCCAAAACAAGGAGTGAACACTCTGTTCACTAAAAATGGCTCTGGGGCCCCCCAAAACATGAGAACAATATTCCCTATAACTTCTAGAGGGCATTTGGGGACAAAAATTGTGGTTTTGGGATGTGAGGAAGAAAGCCCCTCAATGTCTGTTGGGAGAGGCAGTGCAACCCCTGGCTTTCTATACTTGCCTGCCTCTAGTTTAGCCCATCTAAGTTCCTCCTTTTGGTTAGTTTTCACCAAGTTTCACGTACTGAGTGGGATCAAACATGACATGTTATGTTCTTGTTTCCAGGCCTGTAACCAGTAACCTGTGGAAATTCATTCTGAGTGAGGCTAGACTGCCCACCCAACTTTCCTGTCTTTCCTGTCCAATAGCTACCATTATATATATGGAATAGAGGAAGGTCTTGTCTGGTTTTTTACATAAATCAGTTAAAAAAAATTCTTGGACTGGTCCTGAAAATCAACTGAACAGAAGCCCCAGGACCCTTTCATACTAGACAGTTACAGCTCTATGATTTCACTAACTGCTGTAGCTGCATCCTGAGGAATCCTGGGGTTTGTATTTTGGTCAGAGCTACTAGAGGAGTTTCTTAGAGGATTTTAAAGGCCCCTTTTCCTTAAACTCCAAGTCTCAGGATTCCATAGGATGTTGGCATGTCAGTTAAAGTGGAATCATAGTGCTGTAACTGTATAGTATGGAACGGCTCCTAGAATCAGCTAAGTGTACCATCAGTACCAAAAGAGTGTATTTGGTCATTGCCTTCTAGCTGTGGAACTTCTGCCTCCTGAGAAAACACCAAAGTCCTCCAAGAGGGATTTCTTTCCCCCCTAAACCAGGAGTTAGACTGCATGATTTCTCCTTTTAAAAAATTATTACTGAGTGGGTGAAATGACTAAATCTATTTCAGGAACAAATGGGAGCTGTGCAAAAGCCCCACTGTGAAATTCATTTCAACAGAGGGTCTCTGCAAGAGAACCTCCCATTGGATTATTATGGCCTGCGATGACTCTGAAGTTGTGTGCTACTTCCAGCTTTCATTCCTGTTAAGTACAATTAATTTGTTTAACTGAGAGAAGCAGTCAGTTCTCTTCCGGCTAACTCAGCATTCGCTTCTGCCTGCAGCTTATTCAGTGCAGCAAATGTAAGAAGAAAAAAGAGGGTGGGGGGAAGGGGACAAGAAGCTGTGAAGTTTGATGGCTGTGTTTCTCATTTCCTACTGCACCAACACAGTCACGTCCTTACTGCCTGCAGTTAATTGTTAATTACTTAGATTATGGTGTTTAAGGGAGGGTGAGATATACACCCCACACCTTCTAGTAAGGGACCTTTCAGCAAATGCTGCATTCAGTAAATGTGAGAAGAAAACTCCTGTTTTTCCCTGTTTTGTATTACCACTGAAAGATGCAAATCTGACATTTGGAATAGTTTATAGTTAACAATCTCCTCTCTTTTGGGAACTTGGTGGGCCAACAGCAGCTTTTAAGGAGCAGGAACTGCCAGACAGCTTCTTGGAAGCAGCTCTAATGGGTATACAGGGAATTCTTCCAGCACGGTTGTTGAGCTACAAGACGCTAGGCCTGACTCTGCCTGTTTTCTTTTGTTTCCCTCCCTGTACAGGATATTTGTGGTGGGGATTGGATGGGTATACAGGGAATTCTTCCAGCACGGTTGTTGAGCTACAAGACACTAGGCCTGACTCTGCCTGTTTTCTTTTGTTTCCCTCCCTGTACAGGATATTTGTGGTGGGGATTGGATTTTTCACTCTCTGCTTCTTAATGACATCACTGGGAGGGCAATTTTCGGCCAAAAGACTGGGAGACTCTCCATTCACCATCAGGACCGAAGGTAAGTAACACCGTGAAACATTTAACTACATTTTCAAGATAGGGAACCCAGGGAAGAGCTTGTACCTCTAGGTCATTCACTGTGAACAGCTGGCAAGGTCAGGAACAGCAGCTGCCAGGCACTAAAAAAAGGCTGGGAGAGGTGGGGCCAACACTAGGGTTACCAGAGTAAAAACTGAAGATGGCTCCTGTACTTTTAATGGTTGTGTAGAACTGAGAATTTCTTCTCATGCTAGAAGATAAAAAGCAACACCTGCTGATGTTCCACCTTCTGCATGACCATTAAAGGTTCAAGAGCCCTCTCCAGTTTTCGCTATAACAGCCCTAGTCAACACTACACAGGTGCAGACCACTGGTTGGCCAGCAAGATCCTCTCTCTCTCTCTCTAACAGTAGCAAGAGCATTTGTGCAAAGGATAACTAGTGCTGTGTTCCAGCTGTACTTTCCAGGAAGTATTAGAAAGGCTTGGCTAGAGCAGAACTCAGAAGACATTAAAAATAAATAAATAATGGACTATCAATTCCAGACTCCTCAAGTTAGCAAGGCCGCAAGCTATGCTGGCTGGGAAATTCTGGAGACTGTCATCCAAAAAAAAGGGTATCTTTTCCAGAAGCCAAGCGGAAAGCAGGAGGACCATGGGTAATTTGAAGTGGAATGAGGGAAAAAGTCAGCTGGAGAAGCTAGTTCTAGAGCTACCTGAAGGATTAAGTAGGCCTACTTTGAGACTGGCTGTTTCCAGATTGACTCAATCTTTTCTGAAGAGAACTGCCATCACTTAGAGGGGCTCTGTTTATCAGAGGTTAACTCTGGAAGACCCTCCAAGTGCTATCGAAGAGTTCTTGGAGCTGAAAGAGAAGGTGGGGGCAAAGCCATATCCTCAAAAGGTTCACATCCTGTCTGACTATATTGGATTTGCTCACAAGGGAATTCCTGGCAGAGTGGTATCTTCCAAGCCTTCTCTTGATATGGTTTTCCATGCTCTGTTTTCTATGTAGTTGTGGGTCCTTTGACTTTCTCCCAAGATTATCTGGTTCTGGGTCATGACCCCTTGGACCATGACTCTTGCCCACTCACTAGTAACCACTCACCACATAGTGCTTTCATCTCCTCCCCTAACTCTGTGTCCAGTTCTTCACATCCCTTGGCAAATATGAATGTGTGCCTCCTGCCCCCCCAATAAATCATATCTCCTGAAGCCATCAGAGACTTAGGCAAAAATTATTCCTAGCATTGCTAGTCTGGCAACCTTTCACTGAACTTGCTCAAGTCAATCTACAGTGTGAGAGCTGGCTTCTGAGTCTGTATTCTGTCTCCTCATGAAGGGGATTAATTTCCTTTTGGATAGGTCATGAATGTAAGAACTTAGCATAATGTATTAGTTGAAGTTAAACTAGACTCCAGTAAAAGGAACTTTTACTTCTGATTGGGCCTGCCTGTCTGCTTGTTTTCCTTTTTTCCTCCCTCTCTCCCTTTTTAAAAAATACTGTTGCTTTTAGTGCTTGATGTGTTTGTTAATCTGTTTAGCGTTTGTCACATGTATTTGTTTTTCTCACTTTACTGTAAGATGGCTTGCCTCTCCATCTAATGGGAGAAACCTGAGGGAGAAAAAAAAAGCAAATAAATAATAAATGCATGGTCTCTAAAGAAATACGGTAGCTGTGGGTGTTTGCTGTGGCACATACCTCTTAATTCTAGTGCTGTGGTTGTTTACCATTCCTTCCTTCACATAATATTTTTAGTGTGTACTTTGCTTTCTCGGCTCCATTATTTGATCTGTCTATACAGCAGCCCTGTGACATAAGGAGATGAGGAGCAGAAGCAAAGGGGGGAAAAAGTGAATTAATATTCTGGTTTTGTCTGGTTTTCACCCACCTGTGCCCTTAAACATGTGACTGCTACCATCCCCTGTCTCCTCGCTTGAAGCACTAGGTGATATTACTCCCAGGGTTTGCCCATTCTCCCTTCAGGCCATGGAGCAGGGGACAAGGAAGTAACACTCAGTGTGGTAACGTTGTGTCACACATCTGCTTTAACGTTTCCACTGCAATTAGCTTTCAAGAAAGTTTACATTTCAGTTTAAATAGTACAAAACTACATATTAAAAGCAGCTTAAAATAGCCTTAAAACTGCACATTTGAGCAGTTAAAATAATAATCAGGGCTGCATTGTTTTTCTACTATCAGGACAGGACAGTGTTTAGCTTTGGGCTGAAAATCTGCTCAATAAGCAAATGTGCCGGGAGTCAGGAGGGGAAGGTGGTGATGTTGGGACTGGTCTCAAGTATTCTCCCAGCCACCACCTACCTTCTAAAGGTGGAGGTGCTTGGAGCAAAGGCTTTGGTTTTCCTCTCAGCAGACGGGCAGGGTTTGTTCAAGGGCTACTTTGAAATATATCTAAATAATGAAACATTCTTGGTAGGCAACAAGTGGTAGTGATCATGTGTTTATGCTGACATGTAGCCTGAGCTCGACCAAGTGGGCGGCTGGACAGCTGCGAGAGTCCAGCAATGACAGGTAAAAGGTGGTGGAACTCTAGATTTTCATAAATGCATCTCCAAAAATGTAACCAAGTCTGAAAAGTAAAAGACAGGGGAAGACAAGGGGTGGGGGGAGAAGGACAGGTCCTGCTGAACAAAGCAGCTTCATACTAACACACCCAGTCTCAACTGCAGTGTACAGTTAATAGCTTCCATTTGGAAGTTTACTTAATGACAGAAGAATCTCTATAATAGGTGGCTTTGAATCTGAGGGAGATAGAAAATATACATGGCATAATGGTGTGCCTATTTGTGCTGTCGCAGCAAGAGAAACCACTAACATAATGGGATGTTGATGGATGAGCTGTGAGAGCTATGTAAGACTCGTTTTTTAAACAACCACAACCATAACCACACAATAGTGTAGAGAGCTCAGAAAAGAAATGATGGCTAAAAGTTCCATTTAACTTCAAAAGAGGGAGGCATGCAGGAGGGCGAATGCTACTTGGAAGCAAATTTCACACTCCCCCTCTCCCCTTGAAAAGAGCATTTTCAAAGGTAAAATTGGCTGGAAGCCACAGGAAGGCTGATTTGAAATAGGTCATGGTGGAAAGTTTTGTACACTGTACAGTTGGACTCAGGAAGAATAGACTGCTGCTTATGGTTCTTATATATTTAAGTGGTGTTACCCACTGGCAGGCTACTGCTGCTCATTGTCCCCTGAATAAACAATATCCATACTAATAACTACTGATGCTACTGCTGTTGTTACTACTACTACTACTACTACCACCACTACCAGTGATGTATTTAAGTCTTTTACTCTAAATCTCAAGTGAAGTCTCAGGTCTCTACCTTCAAGTCTCAAGTCCTTGAAGATACTTTCAAGTCAAGTCTCAAGTCTGGGAGCCAACTTTATACCCCAACTTATGTTCCAGAATTTCTGGACAGAGTTGAATATAGTCAACGTTAACAATTTAAGCAGAGTTAGCCCTCCACATTTGCGATTTTGCCATCTTTGCCTTCTTACTCCCCCTTCCAGAAACTGGAGGCTTTTGTGCCAATAGGCATAAAAAGATCTGCAGCTTTGGAAGTGGGGAATAGGATCCTTCTTACTCCCCATTACTGAAACTTCAGAAGCTTTAGAAAGAAGGCTCCTTTCTCCTCAAGCCTGTTGTCTGACACATTTGCTGTTCCCCTCTGAGAAATGTACCCTGCATTCTGGGGGCAAGTCTTGTCTTCTGCTCTTAGGAAAAGTTTTAGAAAGTTCTTCCAATATGCAGCAGGGATAGACTGCTGAGCAGACCTCAAGCCTGCCTCAAGGCCGTTGCTTAACTCATTTGCTGTTTGCATCTGAGAAATGTGCCCATACTTTGGGCTTGAGACAGATTGTCATATGTCCAGTAGGCAAAAACAGATGGAAGCCTTGTTCAAAGTCATAAGGTTTCTGAATGAATGTGTTATGTTACTGAACCAAGGGCAGAAAGTCAGTCACTAAAAATATACAAGTCTCAAGTCAAGTCGAGTCAGTGCATCATTTATTGCCGAGTCGAGTCCAAGTCGAGTCACTGAAGCGACTTAAGTCCAACTTGAGTCTGAGTCAGTCGAGTCAAGTCTACATCACTGACTACTACTACTATTTTTTCATCTCTTTGTCACTTATTACTAGATATAGGAAGTCCCCACCTTTTGGTGCCCTGTTATCTGATAACTTGCTCTTTTGACACTTCCAGATTAAGGACAAGTTCCATTAATTCCACTCTTTCATCAGTTCTTCTCGCCTACAGAGGCTCACTTGGAATGGCCCTCGTTAGCATACTGCTTGCAAAGTGAGCTTGCAAAGTGAGGGGAAAAACACCATTAAGCTGGCTGAGAGAATTTGCAAGCTATGCCTGCATGGTCAGTCCCAAATGAGCCTCCATAAATCCTTCACCCTCCATATGGTACAGTATGTGAGTTTCACTTTTCAACCAATTCCATTTTCGGACAATGTTCCAGTCACTAACCTGTCAGATTAATCGGGGAAGCCTGTAATGGTTGTGCATCCTTCAGATTTTTGTCTTCTTCAACGACTAGGTGATGCTTTTTCTGGATGACCACATCTAACCTATCCAAACCGTAGACTCTAAATTAAGGATGGAAAGCTTTTGTCCCTCCAGATATTTTTGGACTGCAGCTCCCATAATGCCTGACCATTGACCATGCTGACTATGACTTCTGGGGAGTAGAGGTCTCAAACATGTGGCAGGCCAAAAGCTTCCCAGTCCTACACTAAATGAAGAGGAGCTGTTGTTGTTGTTGTTGTTAACTGCTGCCAAGATGACTTCAACTTGTGGCCCTGTTTCCTGCTTCTGAGTAGAGAGCGGATCCCCAAAGTCTATCTAGTTGCTGCCACCCACTAACTTACCCCATAAGACTGAATAACTTAGTGGGAAGTTACTGAAGGATTTAACTTGCACTTTTCCCCTCATCTAACTCTGCAGAGGCTCTGCCTCCCCTCCCCCTCCTTGTATAATGTGATTATTCCTCTTATTGGACATAAGCAGAGCCCTCACATTGGTGAGCAAGGTGGGAGATGCAGTGCCCCAAACCCTCCTGGTTAATGTCATTTCAGAGTTTTTCCAGACACTTTTTCTTCCTTACGAGATTAAAAAGGAAGGGGTAGTGAAGACAGCTATTTTTGCAACTAATTCAAAATCCTTTCTTCATTCCCACAAATCACACTATTACTGCATCAGCAGAGCTTGACTGAAATTGCACAAGGTACTTTTTGGCCTCTTCTGTCCAATAATTCTTGAAACTCCACTTTTAGCCTCCACCAGAGTGTCTTTAAATCCCAACCCAAAGCCACACTGTTCCTTGTAGAATCTAGTAAAAATGGAGGACCTTTTCCAATAGCCATTTGCAGATGTGGGAAAGGGCCTTTGTGCACTGAGAGGCATGTACACATGTACATGTGCATACCTGTTGGGGACTGAGATACGGGGGTCATCTTCCCGTATGTATTTACACTATGTAGGAAAGGTTTAGAAACCACTGTCTTCACTGTTCCTTAAAATCTTGTAGTGTGCGACTTCTAAGCCCTGGTGATGACAAAGAAAGATATCTGTCATGGGTGAAGTAGAGAGGACTTGGCAACGTAAGTTGAGTCTACAGGCACCCTGTGGAAGTACCTGGCAACTTAATCTCCACCTTTACCCCATGGCTTGTTGTCTAGTCCTAGCAAGGCTCTTCAAGGATCATTTGCTGTTTATAAAGGCTAAAGCAGGGCCAGAGAAGGCCTGACATAAACCATTCTGAGAATCCAGCCGGTAATGGTTGGTAGCTCCCATGTCAGTGGGACAATGAATATCCTCCAGGTTTTAGCCCAGACTCTAAAGGTGCTATCTAAGATGCTGGTGAATGATCTTAGTGAATAATGTTACTATCAATATATTTTAATTACTTTTTTATGTGTATCTACCAAGGAAATTTGTCATTCTAAACATGTTGCAAGGACCTGGTAAGTAAGTGTTTCTATTGTTTATGTATATTTTGGTCTGTGACCAAAATCCTATCCTACTGTATTCTATCTAAGGTGCCCAACCTTGATCTACCAAATAGGTTCAGCAGCTTGGATAGCTACTTTGGAGCTGAAACTAAAACCTGGGAAGGGATGTACCACTGCTCTGACATGGATGCCACCACTTTTACCAAAAATACCACTCGTGAACAAAAACCAGCTCCACTGAGGTTCACCTCTTCTGTATCTATCAGGCAACAGCCATTCTACTAGACTGTAGAAGGGAGAGAGACAAAAAACAGATCTAGCGATCCCAGGAAATTGTAGATCCTCTTCTACAACCAGAGAAGGGCTGAATACCTCTAGCCCTGCTTCCTGCCTCTCCCTCTTCTACGGTCTGGTAGAATGGCTGATTGATGAGTCATTCCATCAACAGTAGTGTGGTTGCTATTCTATCTGGATGTGATGATTCTAGCAAAGTCTGACTATGTTATGGCTGGTGGTTTTAAGAATCTTAAAGCCTAAGCAGAATTGTTAGTCCTGACTAGGGTGGACACATTAAATTAATAGAATTTCCATAAGAGTTAACTTACCAAGTTCCCATTGATTTAATCACTGATATCCTACATGACATTTGTGGTGTGTGATTTCTCTATGCCAGTGGTGGGCAAAGTGCAGCCCGTGGGCAGCATGGAGCCCCCAGGGCCTTTTTGGAGCCATAAGGCCCCCCCCCCACAGCATTCAATTTTTTTTTTGTCTCCCAAATACCCCAGAGTGATATCTGGGAGCTGTGGAGAGCACACCACATTTGGAGCCCCCTAGACTGCGTGGAGTCAAAACAAAATTTTGCAAAAATATTTGTTTGTTTGTTTGTTTATTTTGGCCAGGGCATACCTTTATATCCACTAGAATGCATTTGGGGGCAATATATGTGTGTGTTTTGCTGTAGCAGGTGTGGTAGGGGTGTGGCCCCCTGGGAGGGAGGGAGGGAGGGAGGGAAGGGGGGTGAGAGACAGAGAGAGAGAGAGAGAGACAGACAGACAGAGAAACAGACAGAGAGACGCAGACACACAGACGGACAGACACACAGACACACAGACGGACAGACACGGGGACAGACACGGGGACACGGGGACACAGACACAGACAGAAAGAGGAACTGCAACTGTGTTCCTCTGGCTCTTTCTGGCACTTTTGCAAACATCACTGAGATGAAGAAGCAGTCATTTCCAGGGGTAGTAAGATATTTCCTGTTTGTTTCTTGATGAAAAAGAGGGTTTTATGACACTCAGGAAACCCAGACAGGAAGAATAAGACTGTGGCAAAAATTATCTGGTGTGTGCACTTCCTGAAGTTTTTTTTTCTTTGTGCATAAATACACATGAGTTCTTTGTGATGATTGTGATTTCCTTGTCCAAAAATTTTTTGTGCGAAAAATAACTGTTTACAGATAACCAGAGTTTTTTTTTTGTTCAAAATTGCTGTTTTCTGTGCGAAAAAAATAAAGGCTTGTGCACTTTCCAAGCACAGTTGGGTTTTGTGCAAGACTGCTGTTTGGTCTGCCAAAATACCGTTCCTGAAAAAACAGAAACAAAACAAAGCTGCCACATTAGGGGCACACTATACACAAGATACGCATGCACACACGTGCACATGCATATCATGTGGGTTTTGGGCAAGCCTTTTTTTTTTTGGCCAAGGCTATTTCAGCATATTTTTTGTGTAAGATTGCTGGTTTTTGCACAGAAAACAGCAATCTTGTACCCAAACCTCCATTTTTTTAAAAAAGCTCCTATGATTTTTACACAGAAGCAAGTACATTTCTTTGCAGAATAATTTCCTTAAATGTTTCTGATGTGTAACTACTAGTTGAGAACAGCACATAAATATTTTTTTCCCATCTGGAGTGAGGAGAGAAGAGGAAATTATTCATACTTACTTGCAAGGAGAAAATAGTCAAATATTTACGTGCCTGTTCCCTGCTGGCCTAGTCCCTCCCCTCTATACATGGCTTGTCTCTGTACTAGCAGTTTTGGATGGGGCACCAGAGTCCAGAGAAAAGCTCCTTGAGCCTGTTCAAAGCAGGAAATGTGAAAAGTGTGCTTACGTCACTAACAGGATTCCAGCCAACGGGACAACGTATTTGGGACTCATGGCTGGATTTAGGCTTAGGCCATGAGATCTAGTGCTTGTGTTTCTTTTTTCTCCTCATCCCTTTTTCCTTTTTTGCTGTGCCCTTCTAAACTGTAAGCTTAACAGACGGTATAGTATAATTTTTATTGATCAGTACTCTGCTTTAGAAATCCTGGCTGACTAATGAGGTATCTATTTATTTAGTCAATCAATCAACCTTCATTCCACTTTAAGACATTTGCTCCAGCAGAATTCCCTTTTTGACATAGGGATGCAACTTGCCTCTCAAGAAGCACGTGTGGCTTCTGAGCCTCTGATCCTGAAGTTAGGATTGGCAGATCTCAGGGCCTGGCCCTTCTTCTCTAGTTTTCAGACCAGGGCCATCTCCACACTACATTGTTATAGTGCTATTATGCCACTTTCAACCTCCTGTGGAATTCTGGGGTCTGTAGTTTCCTGAGGCCAAAGAGCTCTCTGGCTGAGAATTCTAAAGGCTCCTCCCTCAACTGCAAACCCCAGGATTCCATAGGATGTTGAAAGTGGGATAATAGCACTATAACAGTGTAGGGCAGAAATGGCCAAGGATAAGGAATCCCAGGTGAGACAACTGTCTTGAAAAATATTTGTATATGTATTTTCCTCAGTTGTTATACATAATATTTTTTTATTTCAATGGGATACTCTGAGTAATTGTGGTTGATGTTTAATGACATCATCAGCCACTGCTGCTCGTAAAATCAATTTAGTAACATAATCAGGGCCCACCTCCGTGATAGCACAAGTCCCTCAGTCTCAAATTGAATGTTCTGCACCTTATTTTATTATGTAGAATCACAACTTGTGGAGGTTTTCAGGAGTAGAAATTGACTTTTTTCTAATTTTTTTTTCCTGGCAGCCAGACGTGGGATGGGGAGATTTGAGGGCACCTGGAGCTGCAAAAATGGTTTCTGTGGACCTCGTGTGGTCCTTGTTGTTGTTTACCTTCAGACTGTATATGAATGGTAGTCCGTGGTCTGAATGCAATACTTTTGATCCTGCCTATAGGAATACGGATTGTAAATTCATTGTTGTGATGTGTCTTCAAGTCACTTCCAAGTTATGGAGATCCTAAGACAACTTTGTCGTGGAGTTTTCTTGGCAAGATTTGTTCAGAGGGGGTTTGCCTTTGTCTTCCTCCAAGGATGACAGAGTGTGATTTGCTCAAGGTCAGCTAGCAGGGATTTGAGTCCTGGCTGAGCAGGGATTTGGCTGAGCAGGGATTTGAGTCCTGGTCTCCAGAGTCATAGGCCATTTCCTCATTAGCCTGTTATAGCACTATAACAGTCTAGAGAGGAAATGGCCATAGTCAAACATCATGCTGGCTCTTTGTGTGCCCATGGGGGTACAATTCCCACCCCCTGCTTTGCAGTTTATCTTAACTGACTGGTAGATACCACATTGGTGGGATTCCTGGCTCTTCTTCTCTGGTCCTCAGGGTGAAGGGAAGGAATCTCAGTGCAAGAGTCTTGCCTTGGAAAAAATCTGTATAGATATCTTTTTCTCACTTTTTAGATTTTGTGGTTTTTCTTTGAATTGCATATTCAGTGCAACAGTGTTTGATGCTTAAGGTATTAAACTTAATGACACCACTGGGGAGGTTCCCTATGACCTCATGAAGGGTTCTCTCTAAGTCTCAGGTGTTGGCCTCAAAATGCCAGGGCCTTAAATAGTCCTGACCTGGAAATGCAGGAACCAGGATTTCTTGTGTTTCCTTCAAAATGAAACCATGCCTTTTGTCCAGTTACAAAAACCTTCATAGAAAACAGAGTGCGTGTTAGCTCCATTTGTACAATGTGGGGAGGGAGGTTTGCAAAATGTTTAGTTGACTTCAGAGGTGATTATCTTGTACTGCCACCTCTGTGGTGCTTGTCAAGAATTTTTTCTCCTTGGTGGGAGAAAGTAATGCAAAGCTCATGTTGTTCCTCCCCAGGATCTTCCTCATCAGCATGAATTCCATTAAGAGGGCTACCCAATGATTAGTGCTCCCTTGGCTGGGTTTTGCCAGAGTGAAAGCCACTTGAATGATTTTTGTACATCTCTACCCCCATTGCATTTATTTAAGCTATGTTTTACCAGAGCTAGGTCTTCTCCTTAAGTAGGCACTTATATTTTGCTCAGGCCAGTAATCCCTGCTCAAAAGCCATAGTAGGAAAGATCCTTTTGATGAGCCCCAGGTCTGTGCTTGCTGCAAGCTCTCTGATATCTCACTGTAAATTACCCTGATGCTGTCTCAGTGTTGCAGTTTTCATCACGGCTGGAGCCAAGAGATGGATGGCTGATCCTTTCATTCTTAAGCGAGGATAACAGCCAACTCCAAGTTCCCTCTCACCCACTCTGATCTAGGTGTATGAAAGCCAATGAGCATTTTCAGTACATGTGCTAGGATGACAGAACACACACACACACACACACACAAAACTCTGTTCCTGGAAGACCAAACATACACCTCCTTGTGTTGTGTCAATTGATGCTTGGAAATGCTAGCATGTGTTATTAGACAAAAATCCATGATCGGTAGATTTATGCATGTCAGTTTTGCGTTTAAAAACATTGTTTTCATGGGTGATATTTTGTTCTGTTTCAAAGCCCCAGTAGTTGATCCTTGTTTTGATGCAGTTGATTATTAATTTTGGTAAAATATTTGGCTAGTCAGTTACTGTAACTGATCCAAGTAAAAAATACTGCTGGTGGGAGGCAAGAAGGACTCTAGCCTAGTTAAAGCGTGGCAGTTTTGAAACTGTCCAAATTCTATTACTTCTTTGAGTATGCTTATCCCTAGGAACTTATTGCAGATGATTAATCCTAATAGAAATAAGCTGATAAAAGATATTGTACATTTAGAGATGGGTGGGCTTAAAGATGAGTCTGTGGGGTGAGGTAAACATGATTAAAATGAATGTTATACCTAGAATTTTTATGCTATTCATGGGGTCCCTCTGCTGATACCTTGTAAGTATTCTCAAAAACGAAATCAATTGTTCAGAGATTTTTTGAGGGGGTCATCTCCTCCTAGAATTTCAGTGACAAGGATACAGATTCTAATCAAGGGTGGGGGTTCAGCCTTCCGGATCTTCTTACATACCATCAGGCGCATCTGTTATCTTGCATTAATTTTTGAACATGCCCGTTTAGTAAGTAATCCACCATGGTCATCCTTGGAGTCTTTCTTTCTAGCACCTCTGTTCAAATGGACAGCACTCAATTTATTAAAAAGGGCAGTGTCTTGCTCATAAGTTCAGCAGTTAGAACCATGTGGCAAATACTGTTTCATCAATTTCAATTTGACCCATGCGCCTATGCCAAATTGGCTTTAGGGGAGAATCCAGATTTGAACATTGGTAAGGAACTGTTTTTATGGAAGATGTGGGCCGATAATGGAATTGTTACTTTAAATCAGATACCTGGTGTGGATTATGAGTTTTTGCCTTTTTCAGTTTTTCAGGAGCAGGTTAAACCACCTCTATCAGCTAAATGGTAATATTTACAACTGAAACATTTATTGCAATCCAGATTTGGCTCTGTAGCTTTAAGTGCATCCAATGTGTCCTTAATATTAGAAACAATCATTAAGGCCAACCAAGACTACATACATACATACATACATACATACATACACACACATATATATATGGTCTTGGTTGGCCCTAATGATTATTTCTAATATTAAATATATTCTAATATATTGTTTCTAATAGTAATATATATATTCATATATATGTATATATATATATGTTTCTGTTTATATTTCTGTTATCTATATTTCTAAATTTCTGTTATCTATAAAAAGATATGACATGCAATGTTAACAGTAAGAATGGAATACAATAGGATCCCCCTATCTGCTGATTCATTATCCGCTGATTCAGTTATCTGCGGTTGGCTCCCCGCCACTGCCACGATCACAGCGGCAGCAGGCAGGGAAAAGCGAGGAGCATGGGATCGTGCTCATTGCTGCCTCTTGCCCTTCCCCCCGGGCCCAATTGCGGTGGCAGTGGGTAGGAGAGAAGCAAGGAGTGTGAGATCATGCTCATCGCTGCCTCCTGCCCCTCGCCCTGGGCCTGATCGTGGTGGCGGTGAGTGGGAAAGGAGCGAGGAGGATGGGATCACACTCCTTGCCGCCTCCTGCTCACCGCCCAGGGTCCGACTGTGGCGGCAGTGAGCAAGAAAAAAGCGAGGAGTGCGATCCTGCTGCAGTGGCTCCTACTGCGGCTCCTCGCCACCTCGATTGGCTGGCGGCAGGTGGGGGACAAGTCATTCGCTCCTATCCGCGAAGAGACCTGGAACCAATCCCCTGCAGATACGGGGGTCCTACTGTAGAGAATTGGAATATCCAGTTCTGACTAATCAATGACCTTGTGTTTGAACATCTATAATTAGTATAGCTGTAGATCTCTGATTACATCTTATGTAGCAGAAATTGTTCTTTTGGGTATACTGTTCACTACCGCATCTATTCTAAATCTGCAAATTGTTGAAGATATAATAGTGCTAATGCTTCCTTAACACGTATGTTCTGGAGCTGTCCCATAGTAGCTCCATTTGAAGAGGAAATAATCCCACAAATAAGTTTGTGTTTGGAAAGTTCCTTGATATTCGGGAATGTGCATGTTCTTTTGAATTACATACTTGTTTCTTGGAAATTAACAAATGGCCAAAATCAGAAGTGGATTTTTCACATCCTTTTGGTGGTTAAAAGATCAATACTTTGTTACTGGAAAGATAATTTTTCTCCACCAGTGATCCAATGGATAGAAGATGTACCAACACTTGCAACATTTGAAAGAATGATATACAGACAAAATTTACAAATGGACTTGCATTTTGACATTGTCCTCTTTTTATAGAGACTTATTAGTAATGTGATTATTTTTCCTCCTTTAGTGTTCTTATTTTCCTGCTTTTATTATACTGGAATATTATTGTATATAGCTAAGATCCCTTTTAAATGTAAATAAATTTTAAAATAAATTTAAAAAATAAGTAAAAGTAAAATGAATATAAACAGGTTAAAACAACTGGAAACAATAATTTGCTAGCTTAAAATAAAAACATTAAAGGTCTGAAACTGGGGAATATTTTCCATTGGAGAAGAAGATATGAAGACCCCAGCTGGCTCAATTTGAGGCAAAGAGATGTAGTTCAGTGGCCACTTCCATTCCATGGAGAAGCATCAGCAGTATAATCCTTAGTCCTTGGGGAGCCAGGTTTCTGGAGACAGTGTCTCAGCTCCCCAAGCCTGCTGATCCTGCAACCCTTACCATTTGTTGTGACTGACCTGTGACCAGTCTTGAACAACTCTTGCCTGGCTGCTGTTTGAACATGACTGATTTTACACCCTAGACTGTTGCTTGACTCTGAATCATGCACATGTCATTTACCTTATTTGCTGGTAGGACTCAGCTAGTTTTGCCTTCTGACCCTGCTTCTGGATTCCTCTTGCCTGGTTTGTCTCATTGCTGGGTGTGTGCCGTTGCCTGTATTGACCTCAGAGTGTTAAGAGCTTGGCTGTGATGTACAGGATAGCTCCAAGTTCAAGAAACTGAGCTTAGGGGGTTTCAAAAGCTTGTTTCAGGAACACTGAAGAAACAGCAGCGCATCTTTATATTATCAAGATTAAAGGAATATTGGATTTGCAGGGCTATATAAACTATTACATTTCAAAATTAGCATGCACTAATATCTCATTTGATGGTTTACCCAAACAGTACATTTCCCAGGCTTTCTGTCCTCCTTTCATTTTCCCACTAAGCTTGCCAACAGTCTGAACTTGCAGCCGTGCTGGTTTACCCTCTTATCACAATCCATTACAACAAGATTTCTGTGTTCCCAGCTCACCTAGCCATCAACAGATCCCATCATCCCCACCTAGATAGCAAAGTATACAAGCACTAAAACGAAGTCATCTACCTAAAACATGGCAGGGAAAGCTCAGCCATGGAAGTGACCCACAGGGAAACAGGGCGGGTGAAAGGTTACAGGTTTGTCAAAATACATGGCCATGTCAATTGAAGCATGCTGGGAGTTTTAGTCCCCAAAGCAACTTTTTTCAGCTCTGCATTTTTCTATCTATGCTGACAAAGTGTCTCCGGAGTAGACGGAGAGGACAGAAAGGCAGAGGTGAAGAGGATATTGTTATTTAGGATACCCTTTCAAGAACAGCAAAATGGTTTTTGTGTTTAGCCTTTCTTCTTAAAGATGATGTGTGGAGTATTTGGAAGGGGAGACAGTTCTGAATTTGTGTCTCTCTTACCCCTGCTCCCAGGAATTCTGGTTTTTTTTGCTGCCACATATCTAATGGAGTTATTACGAATCCCTAATGACTGTTTTATCTGAACACCCACAGACTTAATCAGGCCAATAGTCACTCATCAAATCACAAAGCCAGGTGGTGGTGTTCAAATTCTTCTGTGAGTTGTTCATTATGTTTTCAGGTGCCTTTCAGAACTGTGCATTGATACAAAAGCTGGCCAGCACAATGGGGAGTTAAGTGCTGAGAGCTTTCAGAAATTCTGGGCCTGATTCAGATTTCCATTGTACTTCTGGCAAAGTGACACCTTTCTGCCAGCCTGCTGCTGTTTTTGTGCAAAGCTGTTTGCTGGATCGGAATCTGACCTTCTTAGCAAATGACCTAAATTTTCTTAATAGCTTATTTTAGTTAGAATTCAGAAGAAAAAAGCTAAAGGAAGAGTGATGGCTTGTTAAAAAGACCACGCATTGTGGGCGCAATAATAGAAACACATGCAGATTTCATTACATTGCCAATGAGCCTCCAGAGATACATTTGAAAAATAAATTGGTATGCAGCAAGGACTTAGGGGGGAAAATTACAGAAATACCACTAGCTGCAGCAATGATGGTTTGTTAATTGTAGCAAAAGTACACCTTGGAGATTGCAACTGAGGTTCTCAAGGGACAGCTCAAGAGCTGTTGATGCCTGAGGCAGAAAATCCAAATGGTGTTTTCCACTCTTCTAGTAAAAATATAATAACTGTCTCACTGACATTCTCTTGCCCTAAAAACTGTTGTTTGAAATCCCCTGTTGCTTTGCCAGACATTAGGATCTTTGGGGAATCTGCTGTGTATCTTCTCAACTATCCTCCTTCCTGCTGTTCCAAAATCACTTTCAGTTTTGCCTTCTGATGAAATCAGAGTATCTCCCCATTTTTCCTTTTCTCTCCAAAACCAACCATTTGAGAACTTCAGCAAGGGGTAAGTGTCGTCGTCTCTCTGTGATGTAGTCCTTCCATACCCTGCAATTGTCCCAGTGTTACAGGGATGGTCCCAATTAATTCACTCTTGTCTCACCTTTTCAGCAACTTTTAAAATGTCCCAGTTTCTTTCTCCTCCTTCCACTTCCCCACTTTATCAGCAGCAGTCACGTAGGGACAGGAGGCAGAAGGGCAGTTTGCCCCGGGCGGCAATGTTTTTGGGGCATCCTGGCCCGTAGCCCCACATGCCCTGGCCATGCCCCCATGCACCGAAGCCACATCCCCACGCACAGTGGCCATGCCTCTTGCGCTGTAGCTCCGCCTCCCCTCCCCACACTCCAAGCTCCACCACTGGTCATCAGCTTACTTCAGTTTCTGCAAATTGAGTTCAAAATACAAAATGAGTTTGTACTCCATTAACTCACCAGGAGGAGAGGAAAGTAGGGGTGTGCGTGTGTGTCAGAAATCTTAATTGCTGCAGCTAGCTTGTGTGTTCTTCCTTGTTCATAACTTTTGCATTTTGACCACACACTGATATTGGCCACATGTGTCCCAGTTTTCATCTGTGAAAGGTTGGAGGATATATTATTCTACTTATTTGAAAATCTGGATTCTACACATGCGGTGGTGATCTGTTTTGGGTCTAAAACTATCAGAGAATATGAGGGATTATTGAAGCTGGAGTCCAAAAAAATTCTGGAGGCCACAATTGCTCACCTCACCTTTCTTTGAGATCAGAAATAAGTCACCACATGTTGCTTAAGAAATGCTCTTAATAGCAATGGGATTCACAAAGCCTCCCTCCACCAGCTGAATGTATGAAAAGGTTTGCGAGAGTCTGTTGTGTGACCAGCTGCCAACCACAGTAACCACACCCCTTGTGGCCATGTGTTAGGCAGTTAGATGAAGGTGGCTACAAGTCTGTGCATCTGTAGCTCTGTTCACTCTGAGCAATTTGGAAGATGCTCTGTGTTTCCTGAGAGGCAAAGCCTGAATCACTCTAGAGCAGCAGCTTATCAGTGAAAGCTTGATCCAGAGCAAATGTACAACCCAACAGAATTTATCCATGCAAGGAGAACCTAAACAGAGAATGTTTGATTACAGCTTCCAGCATTCCCCAGCTAGTTCTGGCTCAGGTTTCTGGGAGTTTTAGTCCTAACCAGCAACTTTTCCAAGATCTTGATTACAGTGATCGGATGGATAAATGTTGCAGCCCTAATATTTATCTGTCTCATGAAGTCTTCCTGATTTGGTGATCCGTTGCCTCTGGTGGGTGATGACCTCGCTGTCTGGCTTCCACAGGCCCTTAGATAAGAAAACCACAGGATTCATCCCCACAGCAGTGGTGTGCAAAATCCACAAAAAAAATTCTTTATGCAGCCATTTTTTTTGTCTTTCCAGTAGAAAGGATTTTTATATCAAAATTAAAATGACACTAATAATAAAGACAGTCAAAAGGAAACAAGAATTAATATACAAAAATAAGGAACACTGCCAACAGAATTAGTTGTTCTAGATTTTTTTAAAAGAAAACCCAGCAGAATAACACATTAGTATAAAACCATGGCTATTAATAAAAATCCAGATAAATTAGAGCTGTTAACATACAGCATTGACTGCACTGCACTGGGGATAATTCCCCAGGAAGAGATTTAGAGATGGGATGCCATCACAGAGAGGCCCCCTCCTCCAGTGGAAGCCTGGCTTTCTTTTGGAAGGGGGAGGCAGCTGGAGAGAGACCACAGAAGATGCCTCTAAATGCCAGGCAGGCTTAAGTGTGAGAAACAGAAAAGTTCATGTGTTTAGTCCACAGGAGGAGTTACTTGTGACTGTACTGGCTGGGGGATTCAGGGACTTATTTTAAACAAAGAAAAACAAAGCATCTTTTCTTAGCTCCATTCTAGTCTGATGTGGCTTACTTTCACTGGCAACTTCTCTTCCCAGGGTAGGACAGAGAAGGTTCTTTCCCATCCCTCCTCCCAGGTCTATTTAAATGGAGATACCCAGAGTGTGGAAAATGACTTTCATAAAAGAACTAGCTACAGTTAGAGTTCCAAAAAGCATTTGGTTAACATTATGGTTATAATATTGTTGTTGTTTTGTTGTTGTTAAATCAGTTTTGACGATACCAAGGATTACATGTGGGAGCTTTCACATCCAGAGTACATTCTCTATCATCAAACTATGGTCTCCCCTGCCCCCAAGGAGAAGATGTATCTTTAGGGTGGTGGGGATTCTGAGCCTTTCTCCCATGCACAACCAAATGTAATGCATTGATCACCATGGCACTGTGTGAGTCAATTCTGAAAGGTCAGCATGGGGGAATCATTGAACTCTCCATGTCTCAAAGAGTTTTCCCAAGAACAATGAATTGCGAGATAGTAGGATCTCTCAGCGCCTGACAGTGGCAAATGCAAGCAAGGGAGTTTTGGCACTTGCCGATGAATGGACTTCAGGCACATTTATGTCAATGAAACAAATCCATACAACTTTTATAATATTATTTGGTCATTGAACACAAGTTTTTTCAGAGCTTGGGGAGTTCCTTTGAAGAAAGTTTGAGGGGAGAGTCAGTGTCATGTAGTGATTTTGACTTTTGGATTAAGACTCTGGGAACCAGGGTTTGATTCCCTGCTCAGCCGTGGAAACCCACTGGATGACCTTGGGAGCCTCACACACTCTCAGCCCCAGAAAACCCCATGATAGATTCACCTTAGTGTCACCGTAAGTTGGAAACAACTTGAAGGAACACAATAAAAACATGTTGAAGCTATTTGTGAGTGGTAAGATGATACTCAGGGATCCAGAACATCATCCTACCATTGCTCCATCGTTGATAGGTTTCACATGATAGCATATTCATTTTTCTGGAAAGTAACTTTTTGAGTTCTTCTGTTTGTACAATTTAGAGTTCCTTGTTGCAGTCTTCTCTTGCAGTTTTTCCACAGGGAACTGATTAGATGACGTATGCGGAAGAACTTGTCTCATACTAGCATTCTGCTTGCTACTGTGGCTGTCTTGGGGAAAGTTTTTTTTTTTTTTTTTTAAAAAGGAAGACTGATTTGTCTGTACTTCTTGCTGGACTCTTTAAAGATTCCCAGTTGTGGTAGCCTAGTGACACTGGCATGCTATGGAGATAGGTGGAAAGGGGAGTGTAATTCCTCAGCTGATCTGTTTGGCTTGCTGACGGTTGTTGTTTATGAGCACTACTGATGTGTGTGCACAGTGAAAACAGTATCCTCAAGGGAGTTTTTTTTCCTTATTGTTTCAATGAGACATAGCATTCAGCAAGGTATGCGACATCATTTTACAACCAAGCTGTTCGAAGTATAATGGCCATTTCCCAGAAATCCCACAGGGAATTGTTCAAGTATTTCTGTCTGTCTTTATTATGTAAGTTTGGGAGTATTAGCTATGATGTTGTTGCTAAACTGCATCTCAAAACATCATCCCAATTAATGTTACACTGCCTGTTTCACACATGCTGTATCCTGCCCCAAGGTTGTGAGGTTGTTTTTTCCCCTGACAGCATCTGGGAAAGATAACAGCTCCATGGTTTTATACTCACACTGTCTTACACCTGTCAAACATCTCAAAGCCTATATCATTGCAATGTCCATTCTGATAGTTTTATTTTTCAGCTGCCCTTGGCAAAATTTTATGATGGGAACAAAATACAATATGTTATTAATTATACAAAATCTTGATTGAAAATAAATCAATGTAGTATTAACCTTGGTCCAAGCCAGGCCACATTTAAACCTTCCTAAAGCGACTTTGACTAAACTGAAGCTCTTGTACTTGGAGCACATCATGAGATGACATGACTTATTGGAAAAGGTGATAATGCTGTGTAAAGTGGACGGCAGTAAGAAAAGAGGAAGACCACAACACAGGCAGACAGGCAGAGTGAATCGATCAAGGAAGCACGGCTCTGAATTTGCAAGACTTGACCAGGGCTGTTGATGATCAGGCTCTTGGAAGTTTCTCATTCATAAGGTCATGTATGTTGACAGTAAATAAGAAGAAGGCTACATTGAGGGAGATCTATACCTGTGGAGCAATCACTGTGGATGTTTGAAATATGCTTGTATTACAAAGATGGGAGTTGTGTAGCCCTCTAGATGAAGTTGGGTGACCACTCCCAGTAGGTTTAGGTAGGACAGCCTATGGTGAGGAATCTTGGGTGCTGCAGTCTATCTACAACATTTGGAGGCTCATGTAATTCTCACCACTTATATTATGGTGTAGTCCCATAAAATACACTGGTAGAACCAGCATGGTGTCATGATTTGACTATGACTGGAGACTAGGGGTCAAATCCCTGCTTGGCCATGGAAGCCGACTGAGTGATCTTGCGCCAGTCCTCTCTCTCAACCACTGAGGAAGGCAAAGGCAATCTCCTTCTGAACAAATTTTGCCAAGAGAACCCCATGATAGGTTTGTCTTAGGGTTGCGATAAGTCGGAAATAATGTGAAGGCACATACCACCACCACCAACGCTAGCTGCAGACCCATCTCTCCATATGTCCTGAGAGATTCAGGACAGACAAAAGGAAGCACAGTGTGTCTCCACATAGCACATAGTTAGGTGTGGCATTCATTGGTACAAGAAGAAGTGATAGCAATTAACTTGAATAACATTCATATATTGAGGTCCTCAATATTCCCATGTATGGAGGTCCTCCAGATGTTCTTGGACTTCAACTCTCAGCATCCCTAGCCAGCATAGACAATGGTGAAGAATCCTGGTAGCTGCTGCCCCATAATACTTCAAGGACCACATGGTTACCATCCTGTATGTACAGGAGACTTGAAAACTTCTCAGGAAGTTTTAATTTTCATTTTTTTCCTTGTTGGGCAGAAAAGCTACCTGATTGGAACCTTGTGCCTCATTTGAAGGCTGATTCCCTAGCTCTTACACCCAAATGTGCATGCACAGCCACCCACCCACCCACCCACAATTTATTCATGAGTGAGCAGTGATCCTTTTGCTGACCTCCCCCCATGGAAAACAGATTTTTAAAACATTTTTTTTATTTGAATGATTGATTATACATAGAAATTACATACTACATTTACATTTCATTCCTCCCACCTCCCCCACCTAACCCTGGAAAGGTATAACATAGTTAATTTCTTTTTCCCTTTATGTGCTACTTCATTTTAACTCCATCATCCACATTCTCATAGCCCTCTCTCTCTCCTTTACAAATTCAATCAATTTCTCCCCCTTCCTGGACCAGTTCTCTTCTCTCAGCTGACCTAGATATAACTTCCTCTTCTCCAATATATAGTCAAACAGCATATAGTCTGCTATATAGTATTTCTATCTGTTAAGGTCTCACTTTTCTTGATCCTCTCTGTGGAAAACAGTTGAGCAGTCTTGATCCTACAATGGAATAAAAACACGCCTATTTCCCAGTGTGATGTGAGGAACCTCCCCTCAAAGATTCCAGCAGCCTCTGTTGTCCATCAGCTCTATGCGGCAGACTCTGAAAAGTACAGACAGAGCCCCAGTGGGAGCTGATGCTCTTTTTAGTGCTGGTCTGCAGTCAAGACAGTTGCCAAATGTTGACCCAAAAAGGCAGCGGTTGTCTGGAAGAGGACTAATTTCGTGTGGACTCTGACTCTGCAGACTTTGAGAGAAAGCTTCTTTCCTTCTGCTCCTTTCTCTAATCACATGCAGGAGCCCAGAATGACAAGCCTGCTTGTCCAGTTTCTCAACCAGATGGAATCTGTCTTTTCAGAGCTCAACAAGAAAAAAACAGAGAAAGTCTCAAAGGCCTTTTGTTTCAGAACACAGGGTTTATTTCTTGACAGCCTGCCTGTTTTGTTCCTGTGCTTCCGGCTGCACGGTGTTGGCATACAGCTCAGGCAGGGCCAACCTGGTATATTTTTCTGCCCGAGGTAAAGGGCAAATTGGCATACATCCCCATTTCCACTTAGAGAAGTGACTGTCAGTTAACTTTACTTCAGCTGTGGTGATGGGGCTGTGTCCTCAGTCGCGTAGGGATGTGAGGGAGGGCGATTTGCCCCAGGCAGCAGTGTTTCTTCCCATAGCCACGCTCCCGCGCACGGTGGCCATGCCCCTCGCACTGTAGCCCCGCCCCTCCCGTCCCCCCTCCACACACTCCAAGCTCCACCACTGTATGTCCTCCACGACACTTGAGGGCAGCAGGTTAACTTATGGGATGCAGAGCAGGCTGTCTGGAACATGGAATGGGTGGGTAGGGGTCTCCTGCCACCACATTTTCCTCCACACCATTGAGCATCTACCACCTGAAGCCTAAATCTGATCGTCTGTTACAGCTAGTGGAGTTGTTGAATGAGTATATGTGAATAAATAGATGTTGTTAAATAGTAAGTCAAAACTTACATCAATCCCATCAATTCTATGTGTCTGCTCCAGCTAGGAAAAACAATTGGATCTAGGCCTGAAGTGACTGACTCATTCTACTTAATGGTGAGAACAGCTTTTTATGTTACAGAGATTCTCTATTGAGGGGTGAGGAAAGAGGAAGCGTATAGTTTTAGGAACCTCTGATTGACAAATGATTTGCAAGCAAGTGAGTGTGGCCTTTCTTGCCAAAACGCTAGCCTAAACATTCAATTCTTTTCTTGTTTATTTTTTAATGCCATGACTTGTAGCTGTGTTCTGTCTTACACTTTGCTGAAGGCTACTTTGGGTTCCATAATGGGAGAAGGATGGGATAATTATTAACATAAACTACTAGAAAGATAGATGAAAGAGAAAGTGTAGATAGGTTTCATGATGCTCAAAAGATGGTCTTTTTATTAGCAGAAAAGCTAATAAACTAATGAACAAACCATCTACTAAAGAGACCATATATTGAGGGCTTTTCTACTAGTAAAAGACCATCTTTTCAGCACCCTGAGATATGTCTCTCATTTCTTCTTTCGGTAATGTTTTTTCCCCTACTCTTTAAGCATCTTGAAACATGTCTGCTGTTTCTTCTATGGATTCCATTGGATGCTGCCCAGTTGTTTCTTTCAGACTTTCAGAGAAGGCCTGTATGAGGACTTCTCACTGTCCCCCTACACTACAATTCATGCTTCAATGACAATGAGGGGGGAAAAAAGCCACAGTATGATGGAGGAGATATGTCAGATTTTATGTGATTGAATAGTAGTGCAGTTACTATTTATTTCAACAGTAATACTGAAATTCACGGATCAGAAATGCTGACTGGCCTGAGTCTAGAAATGTTTGACATGTCAACGTATCCTGCAGGATTTTGAGCAGATGAAAAACAGGTACAAGAGCTGTACAAGTAGATAATCCAGCAAGCGATGGCCAAGACTGTCCAGTTGCAGGGAGGGGGTTAACATAGTTAATGCTCCTTTAAACTTGAGGTTTAAATGCCTCAATTCCCATTCCCCAAAATTTGTCCCACTGCTCTGTCCGGGAGATATTAAACAAATTTTCAAATGACCTTATTCCTGTACACTCTTGTGCACATACAAAAATAACTTAAAGCAGAGTAATAGTGCGATCCTATGTAGATTTACTTGGGAGCATGCCTGTTGAGTCTGATGAAGTAAGTATATCTTAAAGTTCAACTGAAGCTAGATATGTTTAGCACATTGGTAGAAAATGAATCTCGAAAATAATCCCGAAAAAAGTGAAAGTTGTTTGCTTGCGGCACATGATTTTTTTTTTTCACCTCTGTATTTTGCATTTGTGATTGATCACTGGAAGATAGAATGGGCTTAGTTTGAAAGCCTGAGGCACATGTGTCTGAGTAAATCCTGTTATGGAAGTGGAAAACAAATTAGCTGTAGTGCATTCACATTTCCGTTAATGTCTAGTGTGACAAACACTAAAGTTAATTCAGGGTATACTACGATTCCCACTTCCCACTCATATTTCAGCTCAGATGAGAAAAAGCTGGAGTGGACCATCCATAGAGTAGTTTGGAAAGTGGTTAGGTATAGTCTACGTGCCTAGGGCTTCTCTGCCCTTTAAAAGAAAGGTGCACATTCCTTTTGGCCCTCTAGTTTGGCCAGATCTCAACACACAGACTCCATCATGTAAACTGTGCTCCTCTTACCAGGCTTCTGTAATATAACACCTACATCAAGAATGGGCAGTTGCAGAAGGTCCAGAGGTTGGACCTGCCATGTTTTTGGACCTCTGCACTCCTGCAGACCATAGCTGGTTATTTTTCCAAAACCAGAATTGAAACTGCAGTCACTTCTGATTTCTAAAATTTGTTTTTTGGGGGACCTTTTCTAAGTTTACTCTTCCAAAGAGTGATTAAATGGAAAATGACATCTGTTGGAGACCTCTGCAAGCACAATTCTCCATTTTAACTCAATTATTTTTAGCCACTGGGGGCACAGGGGGCAGCACAAAATCTCTTGTGCTCATCTGAATGTGGCTCAAAGACTACACAGTTTCCCCCCCTGATTTATAAGTTGATTGCATGGAGAGTTCAGCCTTTGCAATTGCTTGCCTGTCCCCAGGGTGGATGGATAGAGGGCAGTTTCTTAAACATGCACTAAGGTTCTTCCAAAGGGTCATTTTTTTTTTAAAGAGGTCATTTGCTGAGGTGATCCTGTGGCTTGAAGGGCAGATATCCTTTCTGATTTCTAAGCTTTTCTCTTGAGTTACAGTGCAAGAATTCAATTTCACTGATGCACTATAGTGCTATAAAAAAAAAAAGGAAAGAAAGGAAAGTGAGGAAAAGGGAATGTATTTTTCTGGCATGTCACAGAATTAGAAGGAAACTCACTCAAGGGTAGTAATAAAATGTTGGAGCTGGCGGTGAGTATTTCCAGAAAGTAAAAGGAGCTCTGCAAGAGATAAAATACCTCAGAACAAGAAGGGGAAAGAACAGATGTGCAAACACAGTGCAATGTCTTAAGAAAGTGACAGTATTAAGCATTGTATAAATAGCATAAATAAATGAGAAATTAAATGTAGGCTATTTTGTGATATCACCATCATTGTCATAACACTGAGAACTTCCTATGCCTTGGAGTCCCCAAATCCTCAATTTAGATGAGATGGGCAACCCTGGCAGCAGTCAGTCTTCACCTTGTTGTGTATGAAAATGCCACCTTTTTGACTGAAATTTGGAGCTGGGAGTCTCTTCCGGTTCTGACTTCGAGGCATCAATATATTCTGGGGCAGGATTGGTTTTCTTTTTTCTTGATCTCAGAGGACTTCAGGAATGGTGACTGATCCCCTTGGGATAATTTTCACACTCAGCTGAGGGGTGTGTGTGGGTGGTTGTGTGTATGGAGCAGTAGAGTGCATGGGGCTGCAAAAAGGGTGTTGGTGTTGCATGTAGCTCACAGGGCACAAGAAGAGCTATGGTCTGTCTGTGATCCTCACTTTTCCTACTTCTTGATATAAGAAGAGTGATGTTGGAGCCCACCAATGGCATTTCTTTCTCAGAATGGCCACCCAGATACCTGTGAGAAGGCCATAAGCAGGACATGAGCAGGACAACACCCAACTGATACAAGGAGGGAGGCCTACCACCTCTGAAAAATAACAATTTAGAATAGAAACAGTTGAGGGAGGGGCTTTTAGAATCCTTAGCCAGGGGGCTCCCCTGGTGGGTCTGACTAAACTGCCAATCCCAGGTTTCCATTGGGTATGGCCATGGCACATTAGAGTGCTTGTATTGTATAGTGTGACAGGGCCTTTAGAGGTTCTGCATAGTTGCTAAGGAGCACTGGATTCTCCTACTGTCAGTGGCTTTGCAAAGATTAAAAAATGCACAGCAGTCTCTGACATGGGAACAGAGGTGGGTGCTGTCCCATCACCAGTGCTGAAGTAAGATTCAACCTCTAGTCTTGGTCGGTTCTGTGCTTGGAATGGGGGAAGGGTCCCATCTTGTCCTTTGCCTCATATAACATTATTTTGGGTTGGCCCTACTTGCTGTCCACAAAACGAATCATTAGGCTGCTGCAAAAAAAGAGTTGTGAACAATTATGGAGCTGTAAGTAATCTTCAGCTGAGTATCCGATATCAAAGGATGGTGGAAGTTTTGACATACCCCACAGTTCTGAACCCCGATGGTATGTTATCTGATGCTGAACTCTCTCAGATGAGCTACATCTTGAGTTAGCAATTGCATAAGAAGGAAAACAAACTCTGACTTCATCTCTTGTGACTGTTATCTCTGTATGGCCTCAAGTGAGAATCATTTAAAAGCAGTCTCTGGAGTTGGCAGATGTTGTTCAATACCTCCAGGAAGCGAGCAGCTCTGCAGAGTAAAAAAGAAGGAGGCTGAATTTCCACAGTCGCTGTTATCTAAGAGCGAAGTCTTCAGAACTGAAGAGGAGGTTTTAATTGGTGAAAAAAAGGACTCCACATCTGTGCTCACTCAGTAATCTGTGAATTCACGCCTTGCACCTGCACCCTATAATCCTACATCCATTGAAAGAGCACATCATGGCCACCTGGTTCTTCCCAAAGTGCTGATTCTTGCTTTACGAGATAGTATGACTGATTGATAGCAGGGTCAGGAATGCAGCCAACATTGGCTAGACTTCTTAGGATCCAGTGCCCCTCTTTTTCCCGAAAGGCTGGCTTATGCTAATGGGAGTAACTGCTGCAGTATGTGTGCTCTTGTCATTACTGGAGGAGCAGGAAGGCACATTATTATGGGGGTGGGGCAGAGTACCTTACTTGACCTATCCCATTCTTGCTGGGGGAAGAATAGTTGGTAGAAACACACTCAGGAGTTACAAATAAGTGTGTGGTCCTCCCTCCACTTTCACAGGTTTGACCTTTGTGAATCTGTTTGTTCGTGAGGCGTGCACATGCCTTCCCCCCATTCTCCTCCTCCCATTCCCTTGCATTTTGACGGGCACGAGGGGAAGGAAGGCAAGCACCGAGACAAAAGGCAAGGGGATGAGGCATGCCTGTGCCTTTCTTCTCCCCTATGGAGCTCCCCCCTCCCATTCCCTTGCCTCTGGCCCCAGTGCTGAGAACTCATGCTGAGGCAAAAGGGTAGGGAATGGGTAGAGCCAAAGGCTCACACGAGCTTTCCTTCTCCCCTCCATAGCTCCCCACTCCCTTTTCCTTGCCTCTGGCCCCGGTGCAGAAAAGGCAAGGGAATGGGGGGGTGGAGCCCCAGAAGGGAATGGGAGGGGGATCGTGGGGGGAGAGTTATTTGTGGTTTTTCCACCATAGCAAAAGTGGAGGGGCAATGGTAGCTACTGTGCCTCATGTCCAACATCCTATCTGAAGCTGCCGGAGTGTGACGTTTCACTAGCAGACTTATTCTGAGGCTCAGGAGGGCGATGGCGGAAAAGAGGATGAATGGCAGCTGAGCAACATCCCTCGTGGACAAAGCATAGCTGTTTGGGTTGAGGGTGGAGGTTTGCCCAGGTGACTCCTGGAAGCTGTTGCACTGCCTAGCAAAAGCACCAGATCAGGAGGCGTTGGATGTGTCCTTGCACAATGATGGATAAAGTAGTTACACTAAGGGAACACCCAGTTATGTAAGCATAAGAGGACTCCAGCCTGCATCTTTAACTTTCCATTTGAAGCAAGAGATGAAGGCACCATGGCTTCATTTTTTCTTTCCTCCTTTGGTTCCATTGCCCCCTGGCAGAAATATGAGTGTCCTTCTCAGGAGCTTGGGAAAGAGGATCATATGAGAGGAGCAGAGAAGGAATGGATTGGAGAATGAAAGAGCTGGAGGCTAATGCACCCGTAGATGCAATGTTAAATTTTGAAGTGACAGTGATTACAGTTGTTTCCCAAGAAGGGTCCAGAATGAAGTCATCTGTATCTGTATGGATCCATCTTGATCCATTTTCTTCTTCATCAGAAGTAGATGCTTTGTAAAGCCAACAGGTCTTAATTTCCCCTTCAAGACCAAACCACCATAAAATCCTTCATTTCACAGGAGAGATAGCCCACAGCAATAGATTGCCATGAAGGAAATTGATTTACTCCATGGTGACTTTGAGAATTTTGGCTCAGCTCAGGCGGAACAGGGAAGCCTGAGAGATGGAGTAGGGGATGGGTGAGGACAATGCTATCACTGCTCATCAAAACCCACCAGTGCTTCAACCCTTCAGACCCTGGTTCTACTGCAACACTAATACTGCCTCCATTTCAGCAGCAGGCGGGGTGGCGGGGGGAGATTTCTGTTTACAGAAAGACTAGGAAGGTGATTTTCTTGAGTTGAAAACTTACCTGGCAAAAATCAGCTGGCATTCTTAGGAGATAAAAAGATCTGTAGATTATACTGATCTCTACAAACTGAGATAATGCTGATCTATGGGAACAAAGAAACCTGAGAAAAAGACTTATAGCTGAAGAATCCTATTGTGAGCTCTTCCTAAGATGCCTCTTGTTACCTGTATAAATGACTGAGTTTGGCACTGGTGACTCCCACAGTCAGTGCCATTGGGGGCCGGTCGAATTAGGCATATATTTATTGCCACTGAGAATCTGCACCATTGTTAGCTGGGCTTATCCAACTACAACTGACTAGGTATGCATTTTCCCTTACTTTTTTTTGCCTGAGGTTTTCCCAAGAGCTACTTGTGATGGTTTTGTATGGGTTGGAGATGCACCAGGAACAGGGAATATTTAACGCATTTGCATCTTGAGATGAGGCAAAGGCCATTGTTTTCCAGTTGCTCCTACACAGCTTTGAGCTACAGCTTTTTTAATGCATTTGTTTTTATTCTCATTTTCTTTTGCTATTTGGTTGTTTTAATTTACTGTACACCACTCCAAAATCTTTATGTGGAGCCTTTCATAAATTCTATAAATAAATAAAAAGAAGTAGTCCATAATTTTACCAACCATAGGCATGCTAGAGGATATACAGCACACCCAGAAGGCATACAGGAATAAACTCTGCTAACCTCTGCTATTCAGACTCTGAATTCACCCTGGGAGAAGGTCGGTTGTTCCAGTTTATGCAGTCACTTTAAAGGGGGAAAAAATCTCATTGAACTACTAAGGGTATTAATCCAAGTGTCCTAAAGTGATGTGCCAGCAAAATTTCAATGGAACAGCCATCTTACCACAGATTTTTTTTTTCTCAGCAGGCAGACCAGAATTTCAGCTCAGATAATTGCATTCAGCTTCACTGAATTCCACTCTGTATTTCCAACGGGAGATGACATCCGTCTTCTCTTTGCAAACACAAAAATGTGGTGTTGTGCAGGGCTGCTGCTGGCTTGGTAACAGCTCCCATTTTCTGCTCCAGGGATGGTTTTGTGTTGGTGCTGGTGGTGAGGGGATTCATTTGCTTAGGCAGCCAGAAGATGAAATATGAATGCAGGCTCTGAATTGTGAAAAAGAGTTGATGGCTGTTTCTCAGTCAAATCTGTGGCTGAAAAGAAAAGGAACGCAGGCACATATGATAGAAGGAAGGATTAGTCATGGACTTCTCTCCTCCTCCCTTCACTCTAAACATCAGATAATCCTAATTAGAATGGAGAATAGCATGTCATAGTGAGTTGAATTTGAGCTACAGGTTTGCTTAAAACATTTATAACCCCCTTTTTGCCAGATTAGATCCCACAATGCTTTACAAAATTAACAGCTCAAAAATAAATAAATAAGAAGTTACCTTATCAGCAGATAAAAATTGTGCTATTAGCAAGATTTTGATATGCCTAAAATGTCTCAAGAGCTTGGGAGATTTTTTAAAAATTTTAGTTGGAGACTTAGGCCATTTCCGCACGGGCTAATAGAAATGGTGCAGAGCGTCCTCCAGGGAGGACATCTGCACCTGGGAGCAGACTGGGTCGGACCTACTTAACGTAGATCCGCACCTCAGCCCTCTCCGGAACGACCCCAACTGGTCCTCAAGTGTGCTTCTGAAAGACCGCTTAAAACAGATCTTTCGAAAGCACAGAGTGTGCCGTTCCGTGCCCGCTCTCCGGTGCAGATTTGCAGGCTTGCACCAGTGCGAGCCTGCGATCTGCCAGGGGCGGGCTTTAGGCTGGCGAGCTTCAGCGGTTGGTCGAGACCCTTGACCAACTGGAAGCCGCCATTTTCATCCCTGGAGCAGTGCGGAGCGACAAGCACGCACTGTTCCGGAGCAGTGTGGACCGGACCGGGGAGCCAAGAAGTCCAGTAAGTAGCGGCATGGGGCGATTCCCTCGCCCCGTGCAGAAATGGCCTTAAACAAGTAATGTTGATGCCAGTTTCATGCAAGAGGATGAAACTGCATCCTGAAGAGGATGTTGCACAGACAGAAGGGGTCACAACTTAAAAATATCCCTTTGGTGGTAGCAACCTGCTCTGCCCCAACAGAAGGAACAGAGAGATTGACTTCATTTCACGATCTCAGAGTGTGGGCAAGATTAATGAGAGAAAGAAGTCCTTCAGGTAAATGGCTTGACTTAGGACTTTAATATCAGAGTCACCCAGAGAAATATGGCATTTCAAGGGGTGAATTATACATATTGTTCTTGCTTCCTTACTCTTAATTCACATGATGCAGACCTACTTCCAGCTGATGCAGTCTTCATTTCCATCTGGTAGTATTTTCCTTCCAGTGTAACTCTGGAAATTTAAGCTACCTTGGGTTGCTGTGATGCCTTTCTTCGATGCATTTTCTCCCTTCACAAGCATATTTTCTCTGGTATCATTTTGCAGATGACAGAAGTGAGGTGTGTCTTCCTTCCTTAACTCTTGCCAAATTCTTTCTTCCATCTTTTTCAAACTTCACTGCCTTTGATCAGTTTGACTTTTGGTGTTCTAACAGGAAACATTTGATCATTTTCCCTGGAACTGTCACTGTCTGTTGTTCTGTCATCATCATCTTATGTGTCTCCAAGTCTACTTCACCTTATAGTGACCCTACCCTAAAGTATGCTTAGCTAGATTTCTTCAGAGGAGATTTACCGTTACTTTTCTCTGAAGCTGAGAGAGTGTGACTGACCCAAGATCACCCAGTGGGTTTCCATGGCTGAGCAGAGGTTCAAACACTGTTCTCCTGGAGTTCAAATCCAACACTCTAATCACTACACAGTGCTGGCTCTTCTGTGTATCAATTCATCACTTCAGTTTCTGAAAACACAAATCCAAACTCATGTTTGGTGCAAAATATGGTGCATATGTTTGAAAATGAATGGTGGTTTTTTCCCTTCTTTTTGTGTTATGGCTGCTGCATGCCATCATGGTGTCATTACCTCCTAAGCGTAATACATTTCTATGTTTGTGTATTCTAGCTTCCTTTGGGCAGGCAACAAGATGCAGCTTTCCACAGCAATCAAGCAGGCAGGATTAGTTCTCTAAATGCAGCAAAAGGTATGCTGAAGGGAGGTGGGGGAAAGAAAAACAGGCCTGTGGAGCTGTCAGACATCACTTTCTACCTCTTCTTTCCTTTGTCTAGTTCCAGCCGGCTAGATTTGGTTAAATGGCTCCTGTCTCGCCCTCCCCACTTCCATCCTGGCTCCCTCTCATCCTCCACTCTGATCTTTTCAAGAAGCCTTAGCTCCTTGCAAGTTGCCTTAAATGAAGACACTACTCCCTGCAAAAGACACAAAAGCTATTTCTTTTCTGTCCTTTCTTTTGGGTGGAATCTCACTGTTCGTTGAAGTGCTGTACGTACAGTCATGCCACAGAGGGTACTACATAAAAGGAATTGTGCCACACTGAATCATGAAATTTGCTTTCTTGCAGTGTTTTCTTGATGAGCAGGACTTCACTTGCACATTGTTGAAACTGTGTATGAAAGGAATCATGGTACAAACCCCATTTCACCCCAAAATGTATCATTTTGCTTGAGGACCTCAGTAATATAGGAGGAAGGCAGGTGCAAAACAGCAAAAAGATTTTTTAAAAAGCCCGAGAAAAATTGACACTCCAAATTTACATACACTCTGCACAAAATTCTAAAAATCTATTAAATAGGCAAATATGTAGGAATTCTCTTCTAGAAATTTGGAAAGAAGACTTAGTCATTTGGATTTGAAAAGGAAGAGGGAAAGTTATATGTGGCAAATTTCAGAAATAGTGTAAGCAGTTAATTTGTAGAACACAAAGGTGAGGGAGTGCTTTCACTTTGGCCATTTCTGCACTAGACTGTTATAGTGCTATTATTCCACTTTCAACATTCTATGGAATCCTGGGGTTTGCCATTCAGGGAGGGGCCTCAAAGGCAAACATCAGGATTCAGTAGGATGTGGAAAGTGGAATAGTAGCACTGCAACAGTCTAGTGTGGAAATGGCCTTTGACTATGCCTTCTACATCTTCCTTTAAATTTCATAAAGGTATTCTTGTTACAGTTGTTCAGTGTGAATACTGTGGAGGTGATGAATCTTGTTTAGTTGTATGCCACATGGAAGCAAATTCTGAAAGATTATAGGCAAAACACAGTGCTCTTTTGAAACGTAGAGATGCACTTTCCTTTTCAAATAAGAATGGAAAGTGATTATTGCCCCTGTAGCTGTGGAAAAGGCGAGGTTGTGAAAGTGTGAGTTTGTGACTGGCAGCAAAGGGGCAGGGGGACTGGGAAATGGGCAAGGCTGACAGAGCTGGCAAATATCCTCTCCCAGCAACAGCAGCAGCAACAACAACCCTTTAAAAGCAAACAACAGATGGAGGGTATGAATCGTAGATGGTGGTACATAGCAGAAGCAAAGGGAACATTCAGAGAAGGTAGTCTGGAGGGGAAAGGTGGAATGAAATGTTACGAAGCTGAATGAAGTGGTAGGGATATTGTAGAACATATACGTCAGAACAATGTGGAAACTGACAGTTTAAAGTGAGCCATCTGTATTCCTTCTGTCAGTTCTAGTGGTATGAATTGGAGTTGGGAGTAGACAGGCAGGCGGAAGAGCTCTTTAAACATGCGTAGGATATGATCTTGAACACGCTGTGTCACTCAGAATTCTGGCAACTGGGCTTGGTACTCACTCAGAGCATCTGGATTGTCTTCAAAGGCAGCTTCACGTATAAATGCATCACAGACTTAGACAGCCATCTCTGGGGAAGGTTCATTTAAAAGACTACTTTTGAATCAAGGCCAGGATCAAAACAATCCTGTGGCATGCCCTTCTGAGAAGAAAAACAACAGCAGCAACACTTTGGCATATTGCAACGGGCCTTTGTTTTATTTTCCCTTTTGGCTGCCAGAACCTTATCACTGCTCAGTTATGGCTTCAGCGTGCCATTATATTCCATTCTTCTTAAAACTAACTTTCTAAAACTTTGTGTGGGGCACATAGGAACATGGAGCTCACAGTTACAGGGATATAGTACAGTCTCCTGTCTGTGTCCTCACTTGATATATCTTCCAGGAAGTGGTGTGAACTGAAATTTCACCGCTTTTCAGCCATGTGATGAATCCTTGAAACCAGCCGTCAGGGCCAAACTAGGCTACAGGAGGAAATCTGTGACTGGATCTCCTCTATCACATATAACAAAACTGAACAGAAGCAGTAGGGTTCCAGTTCAGGTGGAGACTATGGGGAGTTAATCCCCTCTCCCACTACAATGCCACCATATTAATAGCAATGATCTCTTCCCAATTTGCTGTTGAATTGCTTTGTGGTATTGGTGGTGGGAACACAGTGCTTTCAGTAGGATTTTGGCCCCCTTCCCATCAGTCCTAGCAAGACTTGTCACTGGGCAGACATGATAGGCATAATAGTTCCACAACATCTGGTGGGTTGGAAGTTCTAGATCTAGATAGACAAATCTCCTCCACTCCTCCCTCCATCTCTTTCTGTCTGCTCATCATCCAAATCCACACTAAGAATACACTGGAGGAAGAGGGAAAAGGCTTGCAGTGTACGGAATAAACAGTTCAGTTTATTCACATAGTTTCTGTTCAGCCTTTGCAAATGGGAAGAGAGCACTGGGGATCGTTAGGGAGAGCATCTAAATGCTACTCAGTACTCAAAGCTCTCGACTCTTTGAGTGTGATAACAGTTGCTACTTTAATTGCTATGGTTCCATGCTACAGATTCCTGGGGTTTGTATTTTAGTCAGGTACTTGGCATTCTCTGTTATCAAAAGTTCTAATCTCCTCCCACTGTACTACTGCACTGGGGATCTCTAAGCACACACTGCAAAGTACTTCCCCAAACTACAAACCCCAGGATTCCATAGGGTGGATCTATTACAATCAAAGTGGTATCAAACTGCTAGGCTAGATACACACTTTGTGAACTTTTCTTGCTCCATATCATTTTTGTTCAGTTCCCCTGGCCCTCTCTGTCTGTTTCCAAACAGACAACTCCTAACACAACCATTCAAAAGAGCTGTATAGTTATTCCATCTTTTCTGCCTTAGTAGATTTGTTGCTGGTATGGTATGAAAAAAAAAGATGAAACTGTGAAAAAAACAAAGGACAGTTACAAACTGAAGATGGCATCATTTGGACCTCTGATAAAAATTCCACAAAGAAGACAGGATAATTATGTAATAACAGGTCCAGTTGGAAGCACCTTCTATTTCTCTTATCATACTGTCGCTCTCATGCATGTAGCATGTGGCATAATGTTGCCATCAGTGGCTCCTAAATTCATAAATGCTTTGAGTCTTTAAAGATTTTTTTCCAGACTGAAGAACATGGAAACTGAATCAGCAATCTGACCCATGGCAATTCATTATTTTCGTAAGGAACGGATTCCACAGCAGTGATTAAATCAATTAATTGATTTTCTATACCTAAAAAAAGTCAAATAACATTTCCATCAACTTGCTATCAGCAAATACCAGGCTAAAGCCTGGAGGGATGTTAATGGACCTTTTATACTCTTTTATTATGCCTTTACACCGAGATACGCAGCATCTCTGCAGAAATCCTGTGGATGAAATGAACTTTCTGAAATGAAATATCCATTTCTGGAGTTGTTGGTTCGAAATCAAAGCAGGGTTTGAAGGTGTGGGTTTATGTTGCTTGTATTCAATAGTCACAAATTTTGTCATCATTGTAGAAAAAAAAATCAGCCACTGTGAGATTTTTTTTTTTTGATGTCAGGACTTCTTTTCCCAAAAATAAACTGAGTAAAACCACGCTATTTATGCAACCAATCTCTTTTGTGTAGAAAAGTTTTTAAGATTTTTCCCTCACAAACATTCTCCAAATGCTAAAAACAAAGCAAAGCAAACAAAACCCCGAAACCTGAAACAGATGTGCAAAAGTCCTCATAATGCCTTGTGTGGAGAAAACTTTTGAAATTCTTCATTCTTCTGTGTGAGGAAAAAAATAAAATAAAGCAAAGCTTTACATCCTTATACAGAAAACACTTGTCCTCTTTAAGAAACTAACCATTTACTCTGCTGCATGCCTGGTTCAACACCTATTCGGAAAAATACTTCACAGTCCAAGAATTAAATTTATGTTAGGAGTGAATGAATGAATTATAAGGATGTGCCCTTCTTTCCAGAGGACAGTCCTCTGTTTAAAGTTACACTCTCCTTGAGTGGTTTTCAGCCTTTAGTTATCCAGGTGGTTTGGATTTCAACTCACGGAGGCAGGAGCCACTTTGGCCAGTGCTTTAGGATTCTGGAAACTGACGTTCCAACTATCTCAGAAACCAAAGGCTGAGAACCACAGCATTAGTATCCAGTCCAACCTCATGAACTGGAAAACCCAGAGTCCTTGAAGCTGTCCATCAACATAGTACCTAGGCAGCTGGTGAAATCACCTACTCAATTTTCCCTACTATGGAGAGATGCTTTATATTTTTATTTACATTACAGTCACTATTTTGAAAATTTTCATATATTCATACAGATTAGTACATGAAAATTTTACACAGATCTGTGTCCCCCCCCCCCCCACTCCGCATTTCAGTGCATATGAGAGGCCACTGTTATTCTGGAAGAACTGTTAAACTCAAAATGGGGGTCTTCTAGGCTCGGGGGAAAGTTCTCACAAAACCTCTTCCACAGGCTACTTTTTCACCCTAATCACCACCTGATGAATATTGTGGGTTAGAGAAAGCATTTTCCTGGAAGGTTTGACTGCTGATGCATACTGTTCTAGCCATCCTTCCCACATCTTTGTTGCAAAAAGTTACTTTTTGGACCATAACTTGCAAAACTGCATAGCCAGTGTGCTAGTTTGGGGACTTAATTTTCCAACCTGTTCCAAGTAACGGCATGAAACATAGCTGTCAATCTGGTTTGGCTTCATGATCCAGGACCTTGTATGGTGTCACTGTGTTGTAACCAAAGTGCGAGCAATGCAACCTTCCTTCCTTTGGAGCCTCTTGGGTAGGAAGGAATTGGTTCTACTATTAGCTGGGAAGAGGACCGCAGAGGCTGAGAACTGTGATCTCCACACTTTGAGATTGGTAAGTGCTATCTGAATACTTTGCTTCTGTTTCTGCATCAGGGCCTTAAATTATAATTTGTAGTCCAGATAAAATGTCCCTTGTGGTCCCATAAAATGCCCTCAGCTCTATTTTATCCCCTTACTGTATAGTTTGGTTTCTGTTTGCTTCAGGGATGGGCAGCTGTATCCCTCCATATGTTTTTGTCCCATCATTCCCATCAACTCTGTTTTGGCGGCATAGCCACTAGTGAGGCCCTGGAGGAGAAGAAAACCATAAATATCTGGAGAGCCGTTTTTGCCTACTTTGGTTTAGCTCAGTACTTTGGACTTAGCAGACTGATCCCAATCAATGCAAAGAGTTGGAGATGTAATGGTGGGATTGCTGCTACTCAAGCATTTCTTCTGTCTTCAGCGGCTCTGGGTTCTATAGTAGCTTAAGAGTCATAACTTTTCCTGGTGTCTTATAAACAATGCTAAGAAGGAGCAGCAGTGACATTTGAAATTCTTCATTATCCAGTGGCAGTTTTGGGACCAGTAGAGATTGAGGTCATGAGTTCAGTCCATATCCTGGACACTGCACCTTCTCCACCACCCTAACCACAACAGTCTATCAGAAGTGGTACCTATTGGCTCCTGCTGCCAGCACAACCTGCAAAGGCTGAAGTGGTCATGGGACAGCATTGTCTCCTTTGCTGTCAGGTACAACGGCTGTATGACACATACAAGGGGGAAGTTCTTGCATACTCTTAATTTCTCTGCTTTTAGAAAATGAAAACGAATAGGGAGCAATTTTCTGCTCTCAAATTTCTTTCTCATGATATATTTCGGAAATGATGCTTTTCACTAGTGCAGTAAATTAACAGAGGAATGAGACTGGTAAAGGTCACCTTACTGGTCCAGTGCAGAGCTTAGATCACATTGGAGAGTATGAGGAACTTCATATTAATAATCCACACAGCCACACGGGCAGGGATGTTCAGAAGCAGCCCAGTTCAGCACTGCATGTAGATTTTCTTTGGGTTTTGGCTTTGTGCCACTTGTTCTGTTCTGACAGCCAGTTCTGAAGACAAGCCCTCAAGCTGGTCATGTCGAATTAAACTGAGTTCTCTCCAAATGAGAACTCTGCAATGTGCCTTTCTCCATTCATTGGAAGACTCATTATGGGAAAGTCCAAATGCTGGTTTCATGAATCCAGTTCAACTGAATCAGTTAAGCCTAAATCCTGTTATTTGTCCTAACTACAATAGATATATTGAATCAATAAAAAGTTGGTAAGTCAACATTTATGTAACTTCCATAGACTTGACAGGCTTATTCTAGGTGGGGACTAACAACTGGATTTAGCCATTGATTGCAACCCTATGTAGACTTACCTAGCAGTTAAATACAAGTGAATGCAGTGGAATTTGCTTCCAAGTAAATGTGCATAGGATTATGCCAGTATGTATTCTGCCTTTGGGAGGAGCCATCTACATCTTTTATGTGACTGTTGCACACATGTTGCTGTAGCAACCATGGTGATGACATGGTGGTAGCCCCTTACATTATTTTTGGAGCCCTGGTCTTTTTGAAACATCACGAAATGTGGTATTTCACAGGTCTCATAATCACAGGCCCCATAAAATGTGAAGGACAGTGTTTCAATGTAGTGTGTCATGCTATGTCTCATGAGAGTTGCTAGCAAAATTGACAGACCCTGTCCTGAAAGATGGACTTCTTTCAGTGGAATAAGTGGGTCATTTGAGAATCGACGTATTGTGTGACTTCTTTGCTTTGTTGGATCTTAACAGCTCCTGTGATGAAAATAGAGAAACCTTTTGCATTCAAGAGTTCTTTCTTGATATTCTATTTATACTTTGTTAACATAAATCATCTGTATTGGATGGACTGTACAAACATTTTGATTTTTTCATCTTTCACTGTGTAGATGGCCTGTTCATTCAATTGTATATAGCTAATACATTTGAAGATTATCCATCAGAAAGGCTTTGGGTTAAGAAACCATGTGTGCATGTCAGAGAGAGAGAGGGAAAGGGAGAGGGGGCGAGAGACCAGAGGTATCAGACCCCAAGTGAGAGCAGTGCTGGAGAGGTAGTGTTCTTTAGAGCGGTCCTACTCTAAGTGGTGGTCTGTGGGCCAGTGCTGGTCTGTGAGCTGTTGGCTGCCAGACCACAGGAGGTTTCCAGAAAAGAAAGAACTAGTTCTACTCAATAGTTATAGGCACAATTAATGGTGCCAGTCCCTGACACATTGGAGAAAAAGAAATCCCCTTGCTAGTCCCCCAGCACTGTTTTAGTGAACCTTGTCTGCTTTAATGCTCACCTCCCTGACTTGGCAGGCGGATGACTGCTTCGGGCCCGCTAGGTCCACCGTAGGGGATCAAGATGATCGAGAGGCAATGGAGCATGTAGATCCTGCGGCATCAGCTGTGTCAGGAGTTACTGCTGCAGCCCTGACACCTGCCAGATAAGCAGTAAAGAAAGAGAGAATGAGGAAACAAGAACACATGCGCACGCTCGCACCCCTGGAGGAGGTGAAAGACACACATACAAATACATAAAGCAGACAGGGAGTCAAAAGACCAATGGCTGGAAGGGAGCCTGATCAATCTACACGTCTGTCTAAGAGATGCTAACTCACTATTTCAAAAGGTGGAGAAATGAAGTCAGATCTTAAATTCCTTTTGAATGCAGGCAAAATATTCCCTTTCCTGTATTTATAACTAGGCAACCAGAAGTGCAGTAAAAGAGGAAAGTGAGAAGGATGTTGTTTTGTTTAGGAAATCAGCTATGGCTATGGGAGGCCTGGGCTCAGTTCTTTATTTTGCCAAAAACTTCCCATTCTTGAATAAACTGCCAATTTTTGTAGGAGTTAACATGCGATAGGCATAAGACTGTATTGTAAATTCTTGTTGGGAGTGCATGCTGTCCCCCAAAAGGCTCCCAGATTTAAAAAAAAAATTGTTCAAGAATAAAAATGAACATGTTTCCAGCATTTCAAGATGTTTTCTCTCTTGATTTTGGATTAGCAGTGGCTGCTCTCCATTTCTTACCCATATTAAAAGTTTATATACATGACTACCCAACACCACAGATATAAACAGTTGCTAAAATTATTTTAGGGGATGGGAGAGTGCTTTCATTTTCAAAAATGCTGCCAGCACCCACCCCATGCTTTCAAGGATGTGCTGTCGACAGTGCTGTGTATTTCACAGGTACGATGCATACTAAGGAGAACTCCTTCTTCATAGTCGGTTTAGCAAAACCCTGGTCTGGAATTATTCATTTTTAAAAGGTCATGAATGGAGTACAGTTTAGCATACCTTAAGTATCTTAGCACTTCGGTAGGTTTGTTTATCATTGGCAACAGTTGGAAGAAACAAGTGTTCATTCTCATGGGGAAATAAATGGCTGTGAACAGAGATACAAAGATAGGGGTAAGGCCTAGTGCCAAGATGAGGAAGATGTGACCCTCCAGACACTGATAGATTGAAAATCTCATAATTCCTCTCCAGCATAACCAGTGATAAAGAATCATGAGGCTTGCAGTCTAACATTTGGAGAGCCACACCTTCCCCACCTTCCTGTCAGAGGCATAGGGGCAGGGAATCTTTGGTCTTCCAGATGGTTTGTACTTTAACTCCCAGACGAACTAGCTTGTAGTTTGTAGATGGGTAAGGAATTATAGGAACTGTAGGAGTCTCCTAAACCACCACTAGTTATCTGATTTTTAACAAGAACTGCCATGGCATGTTGCTAGTTCTTACAGCAAACAGCATTTGGTTGGGGTTAAACAATAGTTCAGCTGGAGCTCCCAGCATAGTACAATTCTGCCTCCACATTTGCAGGTTTCACTCTAGCGGTTTTGATTATTCATGGTGCCGTGCCTCCCCCCTAGTCTCCTCCTCTCATTCCCTGGTGGGGGGAAGGTGCGGGAGGGTGAAGGGGAGGAAAAGATCTTTCCTCCCCTTCACTGTCCCACACCTTCCCGCCACCAGGGAATGAGAGGGGGAGAATGCGGGGGAGGCATGGCACCATGAATAATCAATCACGATCTCTGCCCGCCGCTGCAGGCGTGATTGCCCCAGTGGGGGGTGGGAGGGTGAAGGGGAGGACAGATCTTTTCCTCTCGATGGCCATCCCCCCCCATGGGCGTAATTGTCCCAGCAGCGGGAGGGAGATGGTGATGGGGAGGAAAAGATCTTTCCTCCTCATTGCCATCTCCTCGCCAGCAGTTCCAGCGTGATCGCCCCAACGGCGGGGGGGGGGGGAAGGTGAAGAGGAGGAAAGACATTTTTCTCCTCCTCCCATCTCCTTCCCACTGCTGTTGGCGTGATGGCTGGCGTTGACACGTGGGCAGTGGCCAGCAGCAGAGTGCAGAGAAGGGGGAGTACTGGGGGAGGAGTTATTTGTGGTTATTTCACTTTCGCAGGGGTTCTCTGCACCTGTCCCCTGCAAATGTGGAGGGCCTACTGTATAAGCAAGTGTTGAAGGGTGTCCAACTTTCTGAGTTCTAGCAAGGGGCCACTATAAAACAGGTAAGAGAGTGTGTGAGAGTTGCAGGTGAGCAAAAACTACTCTGGTGCTACCAAGCAAGCTGCTCCAGCTTATACCAAGTAAGACCAGAACTACAGTAAAACGGTACCCTCCCATGTTCCATTTCTGCAAGTCACCCCAGAAGGCTACAATGTTCAATGGTATCCAAAACCACTGAGAAGTCCAGCAAAACTCAGTGGAACATACTCTCCCTATCCCGTTCCTAGAATAGCTGATCCACCAAGGTGAGACCTTTTGAATGTGAACAAACAGCACTCCACACTGTTGAATTCAACTAACGTTATTAAAACCTTCTGGAACTCAGAACAATATCTAACTTTAGAAGAGATGTACTGAACTGAATAGCTCCAAGATTATCCAGAGGAACCTTAGTTGCCCCTTAGTGTTTTCTTCTCTAACTGAAAGCAGTCTCTTCTGTTCCTCAGTTGTGGCCTTTTGCCTCTGAGGTGTTCTGGATTTGCCTCTTAAAAGAGGCAGTGGCCAACAGTACATCAGATCATGGCAATTCCCCCCTTCACCCAGCAGATGCCTAATTGCTGCTCCCTTCGAAACAGATGGCACAGCACCATCCACAATTACCAGTACCCATTCAGCCAGCTCTTCTCTGGCTGCCATCACAGGCTAGGATAGACAAGGATCAAGCAAGCACATAGCTGGCTTCAAACCTACGGGCATCTTCTTTGCACCCCTCAGGTTGAAATAGCTGTGAAAGCTGTCAGTCAGAAAAAGACAAGCAGATGCCAGGGACACACTCCTGGGCCTTGCTCTAAATTTCAAACGCCAGATGTTTATGGCTCTGAACATCCATGCTGCAGAGTATTCCATTGTCTTCTCTATCAGTTCTAACTAGAACTACAATATTTTGCAGTTTAATTAGAATTAATTCTGAATTTGGGGCATAGATTGTTCACTGTAGTTTTCAGTTAATTTATTTATGCAATCCCCTCCTTTTACCAACATGTTTGTGTGTACTGATAAAATACTGCACATTGCAAATTACCAAACCAAAATACCAGATATGATGATCCTGTTAGTAACTTTTGGTTATGCCTGCATATATCCTCCCCCCACATTTTTGGAATGGTGGATGGAAGAACTGAAAGGGGGGTGGGTGGGCAGTTTGTATTTCTCCAAATGTTGCTGGACTGCAGCTTCCACCACTACTATTTCACATAGCCAATGGTGAAAGATGATGGGAACTGCAGTCCAACTACACCTGGAGAAATACACTTTGCTCATCTGTGAGCTACAGAGAGTTTGCCTGCTTTTTCCTACATACCATCTGTCCATGTGCAGGAAATGAATGATTGCACAAGCTTGAAGCTGCCCTCAGGGCTGTTTTCTATGTTAAGCATTCAGTTTCCTATACAGATATGCATCTCCTGTAGCCGGCTGCAGGAACAGAGGCATCTGTCTGCCTCACTGCCCCTCACCCTCCCCTGGCCACTAAAGGCCCTGGCTGGCTGGGGGTGGAGGTGGTACCCAGCCTGGAGATAGAGAGGGATGAGCATGTTGAAAGGAGGAACAGGATCTGTGACCCAACTACAGAAAGTATGGAGCCTGCTACCATATACTATAACTAGAGACCAACTACATCTGATGGAATTTTACAACCTGCCAGTGCAAGGCAGGATCTTTGGCTGATGTTTCACAGTGCAGTGCATGCAACCATACATATTATTACATAAAGATGCAGTTCCTGATTCTTCTCTCTCTTATGTGTATATACCTTCAAGTCACCTGTCTACTTACGGTGACCTCATGATTTTCACAGGGTTTTCTTAGGCAAGAAGAAGGTACTTTTGCCAGTTCCTTCTTCTGAAATGTGACATGCAGCTCCTGGTATTTATTGGTAGTGTCCCATCCAAGTACTAACAAGAGCTGACCCTGCTTAGCTTCCAAGATCAGGCAGGTTCTACATGAGCATCTTGACTATAGCCTTTCTCTGTCCTCCACCCCATCATCAGTTGGTTACAATCACTGACAGTATAGAGTGCTCCTCCTTCACTCTCTTCCTATAGCCTAATATTTCTCCTACACTTTCCGGCCACTGGCAAGGCCATCTTCAGATATATCACACAGTGATCCCTGAGAATGAAGTGATAGATGTACAGCAACCTTCATGAGGCATGGCCAGATAGCATTTACCAATTGCAAGGTTTCTCCCTTTGTAGGGACACTCAGATGGGGAACTGTCGGTCTCTAGTTATAGTATGTGGTAGTAGACTCCATACTTTCTGTAGCTGTAGCTTCATAATTTGTTTTGCATGTATATCATATAGATGAGATCATGTGATCAGGTGTCATTGGATTGCAACTCCCAATGTTCCTGACTACTGACTGTGCTGGCTAGGGCTGCTGGGAGTTGCAGTCCTACAACATCCAGAAGGCCACATGATTTAGACTCCTGAAAATTAGATATCTATGAATAATTTCTCAAGGACAAAATATAAGGTGGACCATGAGGATCTTTGAAAGTGACAAAACTGATACATAGATGACACCTCTAGATTGGTCAGCCAGTCATCTCTCTCTCTCTCTCTCTCTCTCTCTCTCCATGTGTGTATGTGTTTAGAGAGAGAAGAATCCCCTAATCCCCTAAAGAGGATCACATATGATGACTGTATGTTCAAATGTTTCAGATGATGAGCATGTATTGGGAAGCTGTGAGAAGCACTCGGAATCTAACTGGTAAAGGAGACTGCTGAAATATCAAGATCCCCTTCTATGTTCATATAGTCTGACACAACTGTGTCTGAAAATGGTGAAATAGTCATGCTTGATGATCTCCATTAGGGGTAGGCAATTTGTAGCCCTTCAGATGTTGATGAGAAGAAATTCTTTTTGCGCCTTCTCCAGCATAGCCAATAGAGAGGGAAGATGGGAGCTGCAATCCAACATTTGAAGGACTGCACTTAGTCTGCTCAGAACCTACATGGACCTTGCCTGTTTTTCTTTTCTACACAGCAGCTCTCTGCCTGTAGGATATGAATCACCAGGCAGTTTGAAGCTGCCCTTGGGGCTGTTTTCTATGTTCAGAATTCAGTTTCCTAGGCAGACATCCATCTCCAAGCAATAGATGATATTCTGTGAGGCAGTGATGAGAGTACCTAGCTAGATTAATCTTATTCTTTTCTTGATGTTACAGATGCTGGAGCTATTTCTTTGGGTCCCGCTGGCATACTTTTCTACGCGAGACTGGTTTCCCTCTTTGCTTAATAACTTCCTTTTATGAGCTACTTGGTAAAGTAACTTAGACAAGTTACTTGTTTGGACACTATCTGGGGCTTCTGGGAGTTGTAGTAAAAAAAATGTTTGCAAAGCTCTGCTAGATAGGTTTATACGTCTTACCTCCCTCCTTGCTGAGAAGACAGAGCTGAGCTTCATTGGAGCCCTGTTCCATGATGTCATGAGATATTTTCTATGAAAGTATACAAGTTGAGTCAATGTAAAAAGGATGTGGGAAATCCAGCAGCCATGCCTTAATTATCTGCCAGGTCCAAGGTCGACCTATCCCCTGTCTCAGTGAAACAATAATATAGGCCAGTATACTGTTGCGCAAAGTCATTTGTGCAAGAATCTGTGGCACAAGGAGTTTGACATCCTTGCCCACTCATGCACTGAGGTATCCACAGTCTCATTGCTTAAGCAAAATGTTTATTTTTGGAACAGCAATTACCGCCTGGCTAGAATTGGCCATCCCACATAACTACTCCAGCAGGACTTGTTAGTCCACTGGGGCTAAACAGGCTCTCAGTCCACGTAAATAACTAATTATTTTTTCCCCTTTCATGAAATCCCAGATATTCTGCTTATTACAGGTTTTCTGCAATAAGAAAGCAGCCATGGGTCTCTGCCAGTGAAATCCAGGGTCATCATGATCTGCTCAGAGTTTCGCTCTGTAAATCCCATTAAAAAGGAACAGGGACATATGAGAGTGCCATTCAGTGAAGATTATTCGGAAGAGGTCCCCTGTGCATTGTGCCCCAGGTTCCTTTCACTTGTCCAAGTTTCAGTGATAGAAAGTGGATGGAGAAGAATAATGAATTTAAAAAAGCAGAGAATCTTTCTGCCCAGCAGTAATGAAAACATACCCATCTATAATGTAAAAGCACATAGACATTACTTAACTCCCTGACTTTTCTTATTTATATGGAAATAGGGGGGGGAATGTATGCTCATGTTGAAAAAGGGGAGCTGAAGTGTCATGTTGAATATGTTTCCATTTAGCCAAAGTCAAAGGAAGTGAATTTTTGTGCTGAGAAAACAATGTTTGCTTCAGAAATGGGTGTTCAGCATGGTTTCTGTCTCCCAGGCCAGTGTTTCTCTTTCTGGTCTGCTGGAAGTCCTAGCCACTGTGGCCAATGGTCAGAAATACTGGGAGTGGAAGTTCCAAACATCCAGGGTACCACATTTTGAGAAATACTATCCTAGACTCTCATACCTCTCAACCATCCCACTTTGTCCTCTGTCATCCCACCTTTTTCAGCTGCTTTAAAAATGTCCCAGTTTTTCTCTCATTCTTTCCACTTCCCCCTTCATCTTCAGCTTATTTCAAATGCTGCAAACTGAGTTCAGAGTGCAAAACTAGTTTTTATTCAGTTATCGCAGCAACGGGGAGAGGATAGGAGAAAGGAGTCTTGCCCTTCCTAATAAGCTCAAACAAGAGCAAACTGCAGCAGCTTTTCCTAGCTGATGGGTTCTTCCTCGTTAATACTTCTTGTCTTCTTCTTCACACTCTGATGTTGCTTGACTGCATGTGTCCCCGAAAGCATTTGTGAAATGTTGGAGATATGGACTCAACTGATTATGGATTCTTTAAAGACTTTGGTGAAATAATCCTTAGATGTTGGTCAGTGCTTACTCTTCTCCAAGAACATCTGAAATATATTTTTGGACTCTGTTGGTGGTGGATACATCGATTTGGGAACTCTTCTGTTTTTCAGTCTGTAGGCTATATTTCAGAGGAAGGAGCTCACAAAACGACCTCTGAGTATTCCTTGCCGAATTCATGGGCTCACCCTGTATTGACTTGTGACTTGAAGGCAGATATACAGATACGTTCTATGAAACAAACTGCAGGTAAAGGGAGAAGTGATTCTAGGTTAGGGGTGGACACATTCTGAAGGCCAGTGTGTTGCACTGGATTTTTTTTTAAATTTCCCTGGCTTCAGGGGCCACTGCTGTGCTGTTGTAATGAACTAGCAAACTGATTGGCTTTTCAGTTATGGGGGGCAGGATTTTCTTGCTGTTTCAGGGTATAAGACTCCACCAAGAGCATATTTTGCTGTTTTATAGAACCCTGAAGGGACTTTTTGCTGAAAAAAAAATATGAAGAAATCTCAGGGAATGGGAGGCTGCTTGATCTGGCAGCCCTGTGAAGTATAGGCATTTATTTTTGAATTAGTCATAAGAAATGCAAACAGCAAAGCAAAACAAAACTTTGATTCCCTCTATTTCATATGTTAACTTTGAGGTACACCAGTATACGTTTGCAGCTGATCCATATGTCTTTTTTGGAGGGAAATCATCAGTTGCAAAGAGAAAAGTGAGGGAGGACACAACAAATAATAACATTAATTGCTCATGTGGACAAATGAGTAAACAGATATAGCGATATGTACTTTCTTTTCAGTGTATTTTACCGAATACTGTAGTGCTGTCCTTTATTATTGTTTCAGTAGATAAATACATAAATAAAAAATGCAAAAACCTGATTGTACTAAACAACAACAACAATTACAACAACAACAACCCAAGATGCTCAGCCCAGGTCTTTCAAATGATTCCTCAGAATGGATTGATATTTCTAACTAGGTACTGTAGCTATGTTGATGCACATAACATGCTTCTGTGCACTCAGCTCCAGCTGGGAGACTATGAGCTGGCCCAAAGCGGTGTGTGGATTATGGCTTAGGATAATTTCCTTCATCTTTACCTCTGAAGGTAGGAGTTGGCTTTTCAGGAAAACTGGATTTATGATTGACAGAAAAGGCTTCTCATTGTTAATGGCATCCACTGAGAAGAACCAACCTTCAGGCCTAAAACTGTAAAAATAAAAGTGGTCTTAATATAATTTTAAATAAAATAAAATTAATGCTGGGTCAAGACTGCTGTTGAGGCTACCACTGCAGGAAGTAGAACGTATAGGATGTGAACCATCTTGAGAGGACAACACTGAAAGGTGGCATATAAACAAACAAACACAATGTGAGGTGGCATCTTCCCCCTTTTTCTTGGTCTCCGCCAAATACGTCAGAGCCACAATGAACAATTTGCATTGATTCTGCTGGAGGGCAAGAAAAGGGCAGCAAATAGATTAGCTAGATAGATGGAGCATAACCCACCTCATCAGCCCTGCTGACAGAAGGCTTAAGTTAAATCTGCTTCTTTTGGCCATTTGCAAGGGAGCAGACTCATTGCTGGTACATTTCCCTCATGCTCAGCAATAGATTAATGGTGCATCCATAGCCATTGTGAAATGCCAATTTAAAAAGCAGGCCTGCAAGCTGATTCACAGGCATTTACAGGTGTGAATCGATGTTGTTGGCACAAAGGCCCTGCAGCTGAGCTATTTGAGTCACACCGCCCTCCCTGTCTGCTTTATCACAGCTACTAAACAGGTCAGTATCTCACCCCTCCAGGTAATTAAAGAAATACAGAATCAGTGCTGATGAAGTTCAGAAGGCTCTGAGGGCTCATACAGGGTTTTTTTTCATTCTTTCCAAAATCAACTAGACTCAAAGGACCATGCTGTTTCTTTGTCTGCTTTTACACAAAGCCGTCATGGCTCACACAAGGATTCAGCCACGAGGCAAATTGTCCTTGCCACTGAAAGAGAAAACCGCTTAGGAATGTAGATCAGACGATCAGTCATAGTGGAATAATTCTGAGAAAGAAGATTTGCCTCTGTGACCCACTCATGTGCATCATGCCATTGTACTTCCAGAATTTGGACATGCTGTTTTTTGGACTGCAGTTCCCAGAACTACCAAGCCAGCATGGTCAATGGCCATGCTATCTGATGCTTTATGGGAATTCCAGCTAAAACAAATGAATAAAAATGAAACAAAACTCTTTTCCAAGCTTTGAGTACCTCTCCTGCTCAGCTTGCGTTCTGGTTCTGTCTTCTAACTTGCTGTGTTGAACCCACTCTCTTTTATTTGCATTGTGTAACTAACCTCAGTTTAAGTACCTTGTTATTCTGCTCCGAAGAAGAAGGAGGTACAGAAGTGGCATAACCTGAATGAGAGACTAATGGGACAGGCTGAGATGCTTCAAAGAAGACTTCAGGAAATTAAAATGTTATGCACTACAGCACAGGTTGCATGATCTTCCTGAGGAATTTCTAAAATGCTGGGTAGGGACTGGCATGGCTGTCAAAGTGTTGGAAGGATTAAGGCAACATGGGTGGAATTTCACATGGCTGGGGGACACCCAATAACCCCTTTTCTCTGCTTTCAGTGACCTTCAGACACTCTTCTTTTCTGTTACATGTAAGGTGGGACCACTAGGCTCATCCCATGACAGTGGTATGAAGCAGTCCCTGTGCTTGAACTGTGGACCACCAGGGGATGGTATACTGAAGAGAGATGCTATACTCAAGAGACCATGTCCATTCTTAGAAGGTATTTAGTTAAATACAGGGTGCAGGCAGAATTCTTGGGGGCAAACTAGAGATTACATGAATCATATGAGTTCATTCCATGTAGTTGGTGTCAGCTGTGGTCACAACAGCAATAACAACAAAACCCTTCCTCTAGAAGTTGATATTTGGATTCCTCCTAAGTTACCAGACTGAAAACTTAAGCCAGCTGTTGTACCTTTAATGGTTGTGTAAAAGAGGGAATTTCAGGAGTTGTTTCTTGTCACCCAAGAAAGTACAGGAGCCCTCTCCAGTTTTCCCTCTGGCTACCTTACCTAGAACAGAAGCTACTATTGGTGTCATAGCAGCGTGAGCGTACATGTTAGTATATGTGCATGTGATTTTCATGGAAATTGTAGTATGGTTCCTACTAATGCTCTTGAACTCATTTCTCTGTTGTTTGGCAGACCCCATCTTCTCTGAAGGTGCATCTAATTTTCTCTGAAGGTTCATCTAATTTTGTCAAAATATAGAAAATATAAAAAGGCTATGGCAGTTTGTTGATTTTTCCATCATAATCAGTGAGGAGACATCCAGAGCCTTGCAAAGGAATTGGAATGTGATGCCTTTCCAGAGTTCCAAGATGAAGCAGCCACTATCCAATGTTCCAAAGTGGGTTCTGGATTAAGAATCCCCCTCCTCCCCATTCATAGCCACAATGTCCAAATGAGAACCATTCTGTTCTCTGCTAAAAACATCCACATTCTCCAAATTAAAATAAATAAAAGAAGCAGCGTGGTCTATAGTTTGTAAGAAAACACAGATGGGCAGTATTTAAAAAGAAATTATTAGGACCACTGAAATGTTATGAAGCTGGAAGAGAAGTGTCTCTTAAGTGGTGTTGGGAGATGTGAGAGTAGTGGATTTCTCTGCTCTAAAAAAAGGTAACATATGTGCCTTCAAGTCACCTGTTCACGTATGATGACCCTGTGAATTTCCTCTTGTTTTCTTAGGTAAGGAATACTCAGAGGTGATTTTGCCAGTTCCTTCCTGTGAAATACACTGTAAAGCACCAGATATTCTCTGGTGGTCTTCCTTCAGATCTTAGCTTCTGAGCTCAGGGGTCTTTCTGCCCTACACTGTTATAGTGCTATTATTCCACTTTCAAACTCCTGTGGAATTCTGGGGTTTGTAGTTTACTGAGGCCAGAAAGCTCTCTGGCTGAGAACTCTAAATGCCCCCCCCCAAACTGCAAATCCCAGGATTCCATAGAATGTTGAAAGTAGAATAATAGCACTGTAACAGTGTAGTGCAGAAAGGCCCAGGTTCTATTTGGAGACTTCAGAGTATTTAGTATTTAAATTACCAGGGCAGAAACTGAACAACTATTAGTTCCATGCACACTGATCCACCCAGAGTCCAGCAGGGAGAGAGAGAGAGAGAGAGAGAGAGAGAGAGAGAGAGAGAGAGAGATCAGTTAGTCTTGTTTGTGAAAACCTATGAAGTAGCTTTACTTACTAAAACTTGTTCATTACCAAACATTTGGTCTTAAGGAGGAGAGACGGAGAGAGAACAGGAATAATGGCTGCAAGCTAGATTGATGCAGTAAGAGAGGGGGTGTGGAAAAGCAAATAAACATGAAGTCTACAAACTAGCAATTAGTGGGTATAGGCATTCAAAGACTGCTAACTCTGCCAAGTGGTAAGAATTTTCAAGTACTCCAGAGTTCTTCACTGGCTTGATGGTAGGGAAATTAGACCATAAGGGAAGAGAGAAGAAATCCTAACACCTGGCCTGGTGGATTGCCCATTGTTTGTGTCTATTGGTGCAAGGTGATTACTGCTGGCTCTACATTCTACAGAATAACATTGTAGTCCTGATCCAGCTGTGATGATATGTGCTACATATGGCTAGTGAGTCTAGATGTGAATGTAACAATGCTTTCAGTGGGGACTGGATGAATGCAGCATTGCTCCAGTGATCTGCAACCATATCCACATCTGTTCTGAGTGCTGCAGACCACTCTGTTTTGAATAAAATAAACCTAGGAATCTTGCAGAAACCCTATGTAGTTTCTAAAAGGTAGTGAATTATCTGTTGCTTACAGAATTCTTTAGGTATTTTTATAGCAAATTTTTAGAAGAATGAGTTAAAAAATTATTGAAAGAGTTTTGCTACCTAAAGATGCAGAAATACAGACTGAGCCCTCCTGAGTCAAACGACAAAGATTTGCCTTGGAAAACTGAAGGATTTCAGAAGCTGCTGGCTCCAGATACCTTCAAGGCCCTTCAGTGCAGGAGTATCTCGTTTGAAGGAATCGTTGTTGCTGTTCCTGACTGAGAACGTGTCAGGGGATCACAGAGGGGTGCTAATTCCCTCTGCAAGTGGACAAGGGCAGATCAAGGTAATAGGACTGGAAGACGGAAGGCTCTTTTTAATCTAGCTGTATTTGCTCCCCCTATCCTCCAATTGCTACCATCACATCAGTGTCAGCACACCCTTGAGAGGTTGACAGCAGGTGAAAGGAGAGCAGCCAGCTCAGTGATCAGAGATAAGTGGACAGGGATGAATGATATCCATTATCATCACGAAGGCTGGAGAGTAAGACCCCTGCTATCTCAGTGGTCTTCTCGGTGTCTCTTTTCAACACTGTCCAATGCTTACGTGTCTGCAGAACATGTCATCCGAGCAGAGAGAAGCCATTTCTATGACTGGCCTGTCAAAGCAATGTTGCCGTCATAATGTCAGGTGAGGGTTTCTTTTCCCCCTCCTATATTCTTGTGGAACGCTTCTCCTCTACCCCTGTGAAATATGAAGAATCAGGCACCAGTACTGAAATGGTTTCCTGAAAGGGAAAGACTGGACTCAGTTAATGTCTGGAACTTCCATTTTTAGTCACGCTCCCTCATACTCCAACCCTTTTAGTCACAGGATTATCTGCCTTCTGAACTGCATGTTAAAAGGATAGTGGGTCACTGTATGGTCCCATAGATAGAGCATTGGTGGTTTTCTGTGTGTGTGTGTTGGCTTAAATTCTGTCTTTATTTAATGTAACTTAGGCCCTTTTCGCACACCAGTCCTGTTGCGAAATGGCCTCGGGAGCGTCGCCCGATTGCGAGGACCGTTCCACACGACACCCTCGCAATCACGCGATGCTCCTGAGCCCATTAGGGGGTGATCGTGCATTATATCATTTTCGGCTTGTTGCCGAAAATGATACACAGTCGCGCGTTGCTCCCATGCCCCACACGCACTTACCTTGCATGTGGAGCCTCTGGACGCACGGCCATCGCATTTCCTCCCCCAGCGCAGCCTGGGAAAGTACTCGGCTGCGCTGGAGAAGGAAGGGGCGGAGCCTTCACGCTTCCTTCCGGCCAGCATGGAGCTGGTGCAGAAGGGAAGCAGAGGGGACTTGAGTGCCTCCCGGACAAGGCTTTTTGCTTGATCACCGCGTGACGCCAGTGGCACCAGGTAAGGTGCGAAAAGGGCCTTAGTCACACTAATTGCTATGATTCAGACCTGAGCTTCCTATCTAAAAAGAGAGAAGAAAAGCCAAGTGTGTCCTATGGCTGTTATAGCAAGAATATTAAATTAAAGTTAGCATCTGTAAAACCCTCTGAAGATCAGTTTTGAGGAGGGTTAGGAAAAGGGAACACTTCCAATCTGCTGTCCACTGCAGCCCCTGTTATAGGCCCTTTCCGCACCTTACCACTTTCTGACGCAGGGACGCAGGGATCGTGCGAGCAGCCTCTTGCGAGGGGCTCTTGTGTCCCCGCTACTTTGGCTTTGTAGGAGTTGCCTGCTGCCTGGCAGGCAACATGGGGCTGCACCTCTTCCTTCCGCAGCGCAGCCGGGTATTTTCCCAGGCTGCGCTGGGGGAGGAAGCGCGAGGGCCGCATCTCCGGAGCTCCGCACGCAAGGTAAGTGCATGTGGGGCCCTGGAGCGATGCGTGATCGTGCACCATTTTCAGCTACAAGCCGAAAATGAAATAGTGCGCGATCGGCGCCTGCCAGCCCCAGTAGCGCCATACAATTGCGAGGACGTCGTATGAAACGCTCCTTGCAGTTGCGCGGTGCTCCAGAGGCCCTTTCGCATGGCAAATGCCGTGCAAAAAGGGCCATAGCTATGGCTTTCAAGAGTCTGGAAGCAGTGTTATCCCTTTGTACCTTCAGATCTTTTTCAAGGGGGCTGAGAAGCTTCGAGTAAATTATCTGCTTGGTCCCAACAACCAATACATTTGATGGGTTTATTATCCCCTTTTAAAGTTGTTGGGAGAATAGACTCCTCTTTCTTATTCAGTCCTCTTTGCTCTCTAAATCTAGCTGGGCCGGCTTCTGCTTACCAGCCAGGTTTAAATCCTGTCTGTGACCGTGTTGGACAAACCTCCATGAGGCACATAACATGTATGTATACATGCCTGCACACACGTATCCGTTTTCCACAAAGTCATTCATATAGTCATAGTTGTTCACAAATGACACATTCATGAAGATCATGCCAGCCACATTATGAACAATAGCAGACTCTTGAGCAGTTACAATTTACATGTCAGTGGCAATGGTCTGATAACTGCAAAGGGCTCTGTGCAGATACAAGGAGAGCAGAATCCCTGTCAGAGTTTCTGTTCTGTTTTTCAGCTGCTTGTTTTGCTTAGAACAGCCATTTGAGCTGGAGTATCAGTTTATTTCCTTACTGACCTAATTTCTGCAGCATCCAACAGCTGAACCTCCCTGAGTGGTTTTCAAAAGAGCCAAACCCAGACTAGTAATGGAATGAATTGCTTTCCATGCAGAAGTTCCCAGGTTCCTCCCTAGGCCACCCCAGTTAAAAGGATCAGGTAGCCCAGGGATGGGAAATTGTGACCGTCCAGTCATTTCCCCCCTATAAGTCCCACCAGCCCAAGTTAGCAGATGGAGTCGTAGTCAATAAGAGGTATCATGGGAGTTCATGCCAGACTAATCTTATCTCTTTTTATGATAGAGTTACTAGCTTGATAGATGAAGGGAATGCTGTGGATGTAGCATATCTCGATTTCAGTAAGGCCTTTGACAAAGTTCCACATGACATTCTTGCAAAGAAGCTAGTAAAATGCGGGCTGGACAGGGCTACTGTCAGGTGGATTTGTAATTGGTTGACCGACCGAACCCAAAGGGTGATCACGAATGGCTGCTTTTCATCCTGGAGAGAAGTGACTAGCGGGATGCCACAGGGTTCTGTCCTGGGCCCAGTGCTGTTCAATATTTTTATCAATGACTTGGATGAAGGAATAGAGGGCATGCTCATCAAATTTGCAGATGACACCAAATTGGGAGGGGTTGCTAATACACCAGAGGAAAGGATCAAAATGACCTGGATAGATTGGAGAGCTGGGCCAAAGCTAACAAAATGAAATTCGACAGAGAGAAGTGTAAGGTCCCACACTTAGGTAGAAAAAATGGAATACAGAAATATAGGATGGGGGACACGTGGCTGGATGGCAGTACGTGTGAAAGGGATCTAGGAGTCTTAATAGACCACAAGCTGAACTTGAGTCAGCAGTGTGATGTGGCAGTCAAGAAAGCCAATGCAATTCTCGGCTGCATCAATAGGAGTATGGTGTCTAGATCGAAGGAGGTACTGGTACCACTCTACTCTGCTTTGGTTAGACCTCATCTTGAATACTGTGTCCAGTTCTGGGCACCCCAATTCAAGAAGGACATGGTCAGGCTGGAGCAGGTCCAGAGGAGGGTGACCAAAATCGTGAGGGGCCTGGAAGCCATGCCCTATGAGGATAGACTTAGAGAGCTGGGTATGTTTAGTCTGCAAAAGAGAAGGTTAAGAGGGGACATGATAGCCATGTTTAAATATTTGAAGGGATGCCATGTAGAGGAAGGAGAGGGCTTGTTTTCTGGTGCTTCCGAGACCAGGACAAGGCGCAATGGATTCAAGCTGCAGGAAAGGAGATTCCACCTGAACCTCAGGAAGAACTTCCTGACAGTCAGGGCTGTCTGGCAGTGGAATATGCTGCCTCGGAGTGTGGTGGAGTCTCCTTCTTTGGAGGTTTTTAAATCTGGATGGCCATCTGTCGGGAGTGCTTTGAGGGTGTTCCTGCATGGCAGGGGGTTGGACTGGATGGCCCGTGTGGTCTTTTCCAACTCTACATTTCTATGATTCTATGATTCTATGGGAGTTGACATCCAGACACAGCTGGAGGGCCACAGTTGCCCTACCACTCTGCAGTTAAGAGGAGATATATCAGCCTGCCCAGTCTTTATGATCTGCAGGGGAACCACTTCTCTCTATCCCTCTGCCTTCACTGGCCTGGTTCCTGGGAAAACAGGAGAAGGCCTTCTCTGTGGCTACTCCCACACTGTGGAACTCCCTCCCTAGGGAAGCTAGTATGGGTCCTTCTTTCTTTTCCTTTTGGCAGTAGGTTAAGGCCTTTCTTTTCCAGCAAGCCTTTGGAAACCGATTTTAACAACAAACAAACAACAATAACAACAACAAAGGGGGGACTTTTATGGTGTGGTACCATTTTAAGTCTGTTTTAAAGTAAGATTTTAGTTGGTTTTAATTCTCTTGTTATTTAATACAGTTTTAATTTTAACCTTAATTTTGTATGCTTTTAATTATATGTGTTGTGTTATATTTTCTGTCATTTTGTAAGCTGCCTTGAGTCACAGCCCAGGATAAAGGCAGGATATAAGTAAAATGATGGATGATGGATGAATATGAAAGGCCTCCAAGAGCTGCTGCCCATTAGAGTAGACAATACTGGGCTAGATAGAGTGACAATTTGATAAGGCAGCTTCCTGTGATGCAAGGGAGCACAGGAAGCTCCCATTCAAAAATGAGAACCCCAAATTTCAGTAGGGCTGCACAAGTTTCCTCCTCATTCATGATAGCAGTGGTTGCACAGGCAGCTTGTTCATCTGAGCTAACAAATCTATGGGCAAGTTTGGAAGGTGGAGAGTATGACAATAGGATTAATTAATCCTTTGCACATCAGGAGAAATGGGAAAAAGTATATGCACAGGTGACCTCTGTGTCCAGGTCAGGGGAAGCTGGGCATCTCCCTGTGCTTTGTGAAGCTTACCTACAGGGAAGTCAGGCAATTTCCACCTTTGCTGGTTCTCTGCAAGCATGAAAAGAAGAAATGGAAATCCCTCCAGCAACTTTTGCACTCCTCAACATGTGCAATGTTGCTCACAGAAAAGGTCACCTCTTGCAGCACTGGCGGGGTTATTTCAGTTCTCTTCTTTCATTTTGTAGACTAAGGTAACAAGAGACCTCTTTTCAAAGGCTGGGCTTGAAAGGAAGGTCCATCAGTCAAAGTGAACACCCCGGAGTGCTTCTAAACATACTGAAAACTTGTCCTGGATTATTTCCAAGTTACGGTGGCTTCTTAGGATTAAGAAGGCTCCTGTTTTATTTCCTCCCTACACATGATTAGTTGTAGCTGTATTCCTCTAAAACCTCAAAGGTGGCCAAGACTTGCAATGAGGTAGTGGGTGGAATCATCTTGTACTGAAGAGCTGTTCTTATTTTGAAGATGCTCAGCAGGAACACTTTTCATTGCCATTGCTTTATTTTAGAAGGATTTTTTTCCTATGTAAGTAAGACTGAGCAGAGAGCAGAGATTTTTGTCTCTTCCCTCATGTCATTTGCCATTTGTCTTTCCTCACAATGTGAAGAAGAGGGCAAGGGAGGGGGCAGTACTAGCCTGATGTCTCTTCTTACACATTCAGGTTAACCCTATCTTGAATGCCCCACCATGGCTACTGCCATCTAGTTTCTGCAGGGAAGGGTGGAGTTTCTCTGTATTGAAGATGGAACTTTCACCTATGGCTGTCTCAGCCACAAATGCAAACGACAGTCAAGACTGTTATCTAAACATTTAACTATGTATATATTTATTTAACTCAGCATATATTTCAGTTTCTCTAGTTTTCATAACTGTGATAAATAGCAAATGTATTGGCTGTGTGTCTTGTTTATGTGATGGTCTTGTGTGTCGTTCGCATTTGTTATTGAGACCCTGCCCTTTCGGTGTTGGCTATCCTAACTACAAACTGCAATAAGTAAGAGAAGAACAAATATGAAACTGAAATGTTTTTTGAGTAAATGCATTATCTTCATATATAACCAAAGCCTTTAACACTTAGCAATATTTATTTATTGCTAATATTTATTTAAGAGCCAGCATGGTATAGTGGTTTGAATGTTGGACAATGACTGTGTAGGTGAGGGTTGGGTTCCCTGCTTGGCCATGGAAACATACTGGGACCATTTCCACACTAGACTGCTATAGCGCTATTATTCCACTTGCAACATCCTATGGAATCCTAGGGTTTGCAGTTTCGGGAGAGGCCACCTGGCCCCTCATGAAACTGCAAACCCCAGGATTCCCTAGGACGTTGCAAGTGGAATAATAGCGCTATAGCAGTCCAATGTGGAACGGGTCTGGGTGATCTTAGGTGAGTTGCACACTCCCAACCCCAGAAAACCCCATGATAGGTTCACCTTAGGGTCACCGTAAGTTAAAGATGACTTGAAGGCCACAACAACAACAATAACAAATTTATTTATGTGATCATATCTGCCTTATGAGAACCAGCGTGATGTCGTGGTTTGAGCAGTGGATTACAACCCAGGAGACCTGGGTTTGATTGCTTGCTTGGACATAGAAACCCACTGGGTGACCTTCAGCACATCACACACCCTCAGCCCCAGGAAACCCCATGACAGGTTTGCCTTAGAGTTGTCATAAGTCAAAAATGTCTTGACAAACCACGTTCTTCTAGAGCAGCCTCCCTTTTTCTGTGCCAGGCTGAAGTGGTGGAATTCCCTCAGGGCAGTCAGACCTTTGTTTGGCATGCTAGAGTGCCTGCATACACATGCACAGACCACTCAAATGTCTGTGTATTAATCACAAGTATCTTACAGTGAAAGCCAGTGTGGCACAGTGGTTTGAGTGCTAGACTAGGATTCTGGGAGACCAGAGTTCGAATCCCCACTCAGCCATGGAAACCCATTGGGTGACTTTGGGCAAGTCACACTCTCTTTGCTTCATATGACGGCAAAGACAAAACCCTCTGAACAAATCTTGCCAAGAAAACTCCATAATAGGTTTGTCGTAGAGTAGACATGAGTTGGAGACAGCTTGGAGGCACACAACGTCTTACAGTACTTATAGATAACTTTAAAATGAAGGAAGTTTTCCAGCAAAGCAGCATTGCTATTATGGCCCACAGTAATTGTAACCAAAACATTTAAAATGCCTAGCCAAGTCAGCTCCACTGTCTCCCCCTTCCCCTCCCTGTTTCATCCTAACATTGGATAACCAATATTCTGAAATACCTTCAAGTCAAGAGCCAAAATATTATTTCTGAATGACACCTTTCAGTGCAAATATCTAGGACACAAACCAATAGATTCAAATTGGAAGAAATGAGATTACATCTAAATATTAGGAAGAACTTCTTTACTGTAAGAACTATTTGAGGGGGGAAGAGTCCGCATTGGGGGTAGACTTAGGGTTTATATGGCTCTTGGGTGTGTTTTTATTGGGTGTTCCTGCAGTGCAAAAAGGTTAGACTACTAGACAATTCTTGTAGTCCCTTTCAAGCCTGTGTTTCTGTGAAGGACTGTATCTCCCGTTATGAGCCCATTAGGACTCCAAGATCATCTGGAGAGGCCTTTCTCTCTGTCCCACCACCCTCTCAAGTGCGTTTGATGGGAACAAAGGAGAGAACCTTCTCAAAGGCTGGTCCCAGACTTTGCAACCCCCTCTCTAGAGAGGCCTGGATGGCTCCATCCTTGCTGTCTTTCTAATGGCAGGTTAAGACATTTTTGTGCTGTCAGGCATTTTTATAAATTGGCTGGGTTTGGGCTCTTGATGCTGTGTGGTATATAGGTTGGTATAATTTTTAATAGTTTTAATATGCAATGTAATGTTTTAATTCTGTAAGTCGTTTGTTTTTTAAATTTTGTATTTATACTTTCATGGATGTTTTAAGTTTTACTGTTTTGAAGTTAGCTGCCTTTTAAAAAAGGCGGAATAGTTTATCGTCATCATCATCATCATCATCATCATCATCATCAACAGGGAGTCAGAGAACCTGGAAAAGTTACAAAGCCAAAGGCCATGCTGGCTGCAGATTTCTGGGAGTCATAGTCCAAAACAAAAACAACCAACAACAGTGTTTCCAAGCTCTGGGTTTTGTTCTGGACTTGAGTCATATTCACAGAGCGACACTGCAGTTTGTGTGGTCAGGCGCTGTGTTCTCTGAGTCAGGACTGCATCTGGAAGTCAGAAGATTTTGGCATGGAGGGGCTCTCTGTTTCCCCAGTGGAGCTGAAAGCTGCCAGGATCCTGTCTCTGTCATGCACCTGCTGTCTGTAGATATTTTGGTGTGAAACGCTGAATGCTGTTAATTCCTCCCAACGTCTTTGTGTGGATATCTTCAGGCACTATATACTGGTTCTGTGAAAATCATGGGATCAGCCTGGCACAGAGAGCTGCACTCTCAGATGTCAACCCTCTTAGAGCAAGTGTGGGCAAATGCTGTGAATCTAGGAGGCCCAGTTTTGGGAGGCAGAGGTGAAGGCAAGAAAAATCAGTTTCTGGCTTCATAAACCCCTTGGGGTGGGGTGAGGAGAATTAGGGCTCTGCACTTTATTTATTTTTTTATGGAATAATTGTTTATGGGTTCTTTCAGGAATGAAAACACACCTTTTCGAATGTTTTCACTCTCCCCCATGTAAGGTGGTGAGCCATGGTGGCGGGGAGAGGGGAGCTAAGGAAGCATCTGGAGCTGCAAAAATGGTTTGGGGTATTCCCAGATCTCAAGGCCCGGCCGCTGAGTTTCGAGGCCTGGCCTCTGTTCTCTGGCCTTCAGGGTGAGGAGAAGGAATCTCAGGGCAAGAACACTGCCTTGAAAAGTATGCATATACAGTCAGCCCTCCACATTCACTAAGGTTAGGGGTGCAGGACCCCCACAAAAGTGGAAAAGCTGCAAATATCAAAATGTGTGTCTGTGGGAAGAGGGTGAAGGCGTGGCGAAGAGAGTAGCCAGGGTCCAAACCAGGTCAGGGAAAGGAAAAGGAAAGGGGTGGGTTGGAACGATAGACCTAAACTTCCTCTCATGCTCACTTCCTTCCTTGGGTGTGGGGACCTGTGGGGAGAGGGCCTTTGGTGCTGAGAAATTGGGGCGCAAGCTGTCCCGAGCTGGCCAGGCGGTGGCTGATGGAGGAGGAGGACCACCAGCGGCAGGTTTTTAAAGGGCCGTGTGGCTGGATTGGAGCTGCTCACAGGGAATGTTCGCCCAGGAAAGAAGGGCTTGCGGTGCGGGGGGAGAGGGGTTGGAGAAGCCTGCAAATAATCAAACCTGCAAAAATCAAACCTGCAAATGTGGAAGACCAACTTTATATATTTTCATCATTTATTAGACTTGGTAGTTTTTATTTGAATGGTGTGCTCTGTGCGGCTGTGGTTGATATTCCAAGTATCATGCTCAATAACGTCACCAGGGGCTACTTCCTGTGATTTCACATAGTTGTTCCTAAATTTCAGGTTTTGGCCTTGAAATCTAACAGCCTGGGATAGTCCAGACCTGACAACCCTGCCCATGGAAGTGTACATTCCTTGTTCTACGCTGTCTTACATTATATCCCGTAGATGCCTTAGGCAGGGTGCTCAGGTCTTATTTTTACCTTGTGGTACACTATACACAGAAATACATGAATGTGTATTTCTATTTATATCCCACCTTTTTAGAAATGAACTTTAGGTCACACAAATTATTCTCTCCCCTTCCCTACTTTATCCTCACAGCAACCCTGTGAGGCCCGTCAGCCTGAGAGTGGACATGAGTGGCTCAGGATTAGCTAGTGAGTTTCCTAGCTGAGGGAGCACTAAAACCTGCATCTCTGAAGTCTGTTAAGTATGGAGAGTTCTGTAGAGGCATAAAATCTATATAAGAAAGAGAGATTCAGGTTTCTTCCACCCTTATGGTTCTGCCAACTCCTTAACTAGATTGGCACTCATCTTCTTCCCTGGGGAACATGTCACATATTTCAGCAAGCTTCTTTCACCTTTGCTTTCATCTGATTACTTCTAATTACTTAGCCTGGTGCCCCTTTGCAGCACTGTAAGTCATTTCTTCAAACCTCCTCTGTGTTTACTGTCACATCTCCTGAGATGGTATGGGCTGATTGATTATGGTCATTATTTCAAAGCACCATACGAAAATCTCTCTACCCTATTCATTAATTGTTTTAAAGAGTGCCTGCCTTTTAGGGAGGGAGGGACACCAAACCCTGTCATTTTTCAACAAACTCCAATTAATTTCATGCATGTTTTTTCCTTTTACTTGTGCTTTCTTGCTTCCCTTGTTTATTAGCAAGACTCATTTGAGTTTTTCCCCTCTCTGCCCCTCTTTCATTAGTGGTGCCCTCTGAGATGTCTGCTTTTGTTTTTGATTTCTCCATTATTGGATAAAGCAGTTCAAAGCCCTGCTTGGCTGATATCATTTCCTCCACCTGTTCTGTGCAGAGATTAGAGTGAACATCTTGTGCCTCCCCCTGGAAGTTTCAGTATGGGTCTCTTTTGGTGTTTCTGTCTTGGCTCTTTCGAACAAGATTCTTACAAGTTAGAATTTTTCTCAGGAAGGGGGACATTTAGCCCTCCAGATGTTGTTGGACTACAGCTTCCATCAGCCCTAGCCACTATGGCTACCCATAAGGGATGACTGTCTAACAGCATCTATGAAGCCACACATACCTCACTCCCAAGCTAGCTTCATCAGCTAACAAAGTCATGATTTTTGAGGAAGAGTTGAATTTTGATACTTTCTATTTTGGCAATTAAATGCCACTCACTGGATTTTTAATGTTCTCATTTGGGAGAGCTTAGTGCCACTTCATGCACCACATTTTATAACTAAGTCTTTTTCTTTAAATACGTACACTCAGAAATATAATAAGAATGAGATAGAGACATTTGGAAATATAAAGAAATGTGGAGAGCCAAGGCTAGCTGTTGTTCCCTTTGTTAGGTGTACATTCTTGATTGTAAACACAGGCTTCTGATCACGCAATGCTGGAAAAACACCCTAGGAACTGACTAGGACCCAGTTTTGTAGCAGCTTATAAGTGTAGTGTATGGTACCAATAACCATATGTGGAGCTAACTAGATCACCTACAGTGTTTGATGACATGGTTGAATCCACTTGATCTTCCCTTCACAGCTCCTTAGAGATCTGTGAAATACATCTGTGCTAATGCTACTCTACACTACAAGGTTACTTGTTTTGCTGAAGGAGTGATCAACATGTGCTTGATCGTGTAATGACGTTTCAGATTGTTGGCTCCCAGTTGTCTCTGAACCCAATGTCAATGTGGGATCATGAAGGTCCTCCAAACAGGACTTAACTATAGTTATTCTGCTACCTGTGGTGCTGCTAGATGCTATACTTGGTCTTACATACTTGTCTAAAAGGTCCAGGGAACTTTTGGACTTGTGCCTTGACTCACTTTGGATGTGGTTTTGGATGTGCAAACAGGAGCTCAGTTAACAGGGGCAAGACCAACAGGTGTTTCACATGAGTGTTTAGCAGGAGAGTTTTGAGGAGGAGGCCTGGAGGACTGGTTCAGTGCCTACTTAAGACTACTGAATATGGATTGTGAAGCAGCTGCTTCAGTCATCTGCCACAGCTGTGGTAAGTTTGTGTTCTTGCCAGAGGATGTGGATAGCTACACCTTCAGGAAGTGCAAGTTGGTTGCCCTGTGGAAAGAGAAGGTCCAGCAACTTGAAGCTAGTACGTCTATTTCTCAGCATATTAGGAAGCATGAGGTTTTCTTGGACAGAGTGGAGCTGACTGTCCTGGATGAGGAACACACAGGGGATGTCGGTGAGAAGGGGGTTGTTCCTAAGCATAGGAGGTAGACTGGAGGAGGGCAAATGTTGTACCCATCATCAAAATGGGGAAAAAAAGAGGATCCAGACAATTACTACCTAGTCAGCCCGACATCAATACTAGGAGAGATTCTAGAGCAGATCATTAAACAGACAGTCTGTAAGCACTTAGAAAGGAATGCCATGATCACTAAAAGTCAGCATGGGTCTTTCACCAAAAAAAAAAAAAGTTATGTCTGGCTAATCCTCCTTCACTTTTGATAGTGTTACAAGCTTGATGGTTGAAGGGAATGCTGTGGATATAGCATATCTTGATTTCATCAGGCCTTTAACAAGATCCCCTAAGATATTCTTGCAAACAAGCTAGTAAAATGTGGGCTGGACAGACTTACTGTTAGTTGGATTTGTAATTGGTTGACTGACCAAACCCAAAAGCTGATCACCAATGGTGTCACTTCATTCTAGAGAGGATAGACTAGTGGGGTGGCACAAGGTTCTGTCCTGGCCCTAGTGCTATTCAACATCTTTATCAATTGAGAGAATAGAGGACATGTTTATCAAATTTGCAAATGACACCAAATTAGAAGAGGTAGCTAATACCCCAGAGGACAGGATCAGAATTCAAAATGATCTTAACCGATTACAGAGCTGGGCCAAAACTAACAAAATGAATCTCGATGAGGAGAAATGTAATATACTACATTGAGGCAGGAAAAAAAAATGAAATGCACAGATGTAGGGTGAGTGACACCTGACTTGACCACAATACATATGAAAAGGATCTAGGAATCTTAGTAGATCACAAGCTGAATATGAGTCAACAGTGTGATGTATTAGCTAAAAAACAGCAATGTGATTCCAGGTTTCATCAATAGGAGTATAGTGTCTAGGCTGAGGGAAGTAATAGTATCACTCTATTCTGCTCAGACCTCACTTGGAATATTGTGTCCAGTTCTGGGCATCATGAGTCAGGAAGAATATTGACAAGCTGAAATGTGTTCAGAGGAGGGTGACTGAAATGGTAAAAGATGCAGAAACCATGCCCTATGAGGAGCAGCTTAGTGAGCTTGGTATATTTAGCTTGGAGAAGAGAAGGTTAAGAGGTGACATGATAGCCATGCTTAAATATTTGCAAGGATGTCATATGGAAGATGGAGCAAGCTTGTTTTCTATGGCTGCAGAGACTAGGACATGGAACAATGGCTTCAAACTACAGGAAAAAAAGATTCCACCTAAAAATCTGAAATAACTTTGTAATGGTAAGAGCTGTTTGACAGTGGGATATACTGCCTTGGATTGTGGTAGAATCTACTGCTTTGAATGTTTTTAGATGGAGGCTGGATGTTCATTTGTTGGGAGTATTTTGATTGTGTATTCCTGCATGACGGGGGGTTGCACTGGATGGTCCTTGTGGTCTCTTCCAACTCTATGATTCTATGATTAAAAAAAAAATACTAGTAAAGGGTGTTCTGTCTGAATCTGGCACGATGAGGAAGAGAACAGATTTGGTAGATCAGGGATGAATATTGGGTGGAATTTGACAGGACAGGGGCAGAGCTGACCCAGTGGGCCATCATTTGCAGAACCTTGTAGAATCTGAAATGCAATTACATTTAAGCTTCTACCTGACAGCAGAGGCTCTTGGAAAAGGGTCTTCTGCTGGATCTTTTCCAGCATCAGTGGACTATTAGCTGTGAGGCCACCTGTTGTGCACAAGCCACAGTTAATTTCCAACAATAACATTATTCAAAGGCATTGCATGAAATGGAAAATGGTGACTCACAGACTCAACCAGCTGATGTGAGTGTAGGAGAAGGGAATATCATCACTTGTGCAGGTAACAGCACTTTTGGGTCCTGCCTAGAAGCTGGCATTCACACCCATGTGTCTACATGCCTTCCCAAGCTAACATGGTCTTACTGGTCAGACTGGTAAAGTGCAAGCTGTTGCATAATATATCTGTAGAAGGATAGCAAGCAGATAGGCAAGCAGTGGAGCAAAATGGAAGCCAGCAACTTGTTACTCTTCTTCTGTACCTTCCTTTTAACAACTGCTTTTCCAGCTGATATGCAGCTCTGAAACAAAAGTGATGGGGTGGGTGGGGAGTGCACCTGCAGAACCCCGGCTTGATTGGCTGTTTCCTAGCTGTCAGTTAACTCAGTTCTAATTCTGTACGTGTCCAGAAATATGTTTTGGGTTTAGGGCAACTAAATCCTGGCTCTTCCTTATGAAAGACTTGCATCAGCGTATATGCGCATGCGCGCGCACATACGTGCACACACACAATTCGGAAAAAGGAGCAAACTTTCCAAAAGATAAAATACTAATTGTGGCCAGGATTTTTCATATATATCTTGTTATCCTCCACAAGCCTCTGGAAAAAAGAAGAGGGGAAAAGGGGAGGGGGAGAGAAAATGAAAAATCCCTGAAAGGAAAAAATGCATTTGAAGTTGTCTTCTGGAAATGACAGGTGATAATGTGGTCCACTTCCACTGTTCCCATCTCCTTCTGTGGAAAATGAACCATGAAGAATAATAATAAAAAACCCCCACACTTTTTGGTGTATTTTTTTTCTAAAGGACCAAATTGATTTTCTGAATATGCAGAACAGTATACATGTGGGAGGGGGAACACCTACAGGGGAAAATTTAGCATAGGGTCCACCTTTTTAAAAAAAAAGCACCGGCAGTACTTGTTAGGAGTGTGTGAAGAATCGTAAGCAGCTTTGAGTCCCCTTTTAGGTGGCAGGTAGGATGTATATCAAATAAATGTATATCAGATAGATAGATAGATAGATAGATAGGTAGGTAGGTAGGTAGGTAGGTAGGTAGGTAGATAGAATGTATGTATGTATGTATGTATGTATGTATGTATGTATGTGAGCATTATTGCCATTACTGGAGCAGGGAGAGGGTTTTGCTAGTGCCCACATTCCAGAAATAGAGAGAGTTTTCATTTGGGAAACAGAACATTTCAGGACTTTCAGAATTGCGATCGATGAAATATGCACAGTTAAAAAGCTTGTATACAAATGCGTATTTCAAATGTACGTGCAAGCATGATGGGTGTGTGCAAACAGTGCAACTTGGGCACTGAGAAATGTGTACAATATGAACCATGTACAGAGAAAATACATACATTTTTTAAAGATGCAACCCCCCCCCCCCAGAGGGATGGGTTTTTACCACTTAAAACAAAAATGCATATGAAAATAGCAAGGACCAAACTTAGGCCATTTCCGTGCTAGACTGTTATGTAGTGCTATTATTCCACTTTCAACATCCTATGGAATTCTGGTGTTTGCAGTTTAGAGAGGCCCCTCCCTAAACTGCGAACACCAGGATTCCATAGGATGTTGAAAGTGGAGTAATGCACTATAACAGTCTAGCGTGGAAATGGCCTTAGAAGCATGGATAGGTGGATGTCCATGCTGTACCCTGTGACTCACATCAGAACCTAGTAGAAAGGTGCAAATGATTGAATCTGTCATCACAGGGCCAAAACTGATAGTCCCCAAACACTGACTAAATGAGTGTGAAAGAGGCAAAGGAGCTAACCAAAATGAAGGCACATGCTTTTCTCAGCACTGGGCATTTAGAAATGTTACACGTGTATTACTCAGCCAGAATGTAGAACAGTTAACAGCAATCTTTCATCCCAACCTGCATTATGTAAATCTGCATAACCAATTAGATACCAGTTTTCCAGAGAAGGTTCTGTTCAGCTTCCATGGCTTCTACACGTTACTAACTTGTATCATGTTTGATAGTGCTGTCTGACAAACCTTGGAAAAGTTCCTTTTTTTAAAATCTGTAACTGTGCTATGATCACTAGAGGTTGGGTTGTAAGCTGTTGTTGCTGTTGTTGTATGCCTTTGTGTCATTTCTAACTTATGGTGACCCTAACCGCAAACCTATCATGGGGTTTTCTGGGGCTGAGAGTGTGTGATGTGCCAAAGGTCACCCAGTGGGTTTCCATGGCTGAGAGGGGAATTGAACTATGGTCTCCAGAGTTGGAATCCAAAGCTTAAACCACTATACCACACTGGCAAGTTGTAGTAGCCTCCTCCATATGACTTTCCTAATTCCCTCTGTCTGCTGCTCATCCTTTTTTTCTGGTCCAGATGATTTTTGTAGCCCTGCATTCTTCCTTCCTGTGTTAACACCCCCAGCAGAATTTTTGGTGGATCTGAAACTTTAATAAAATGCAGTGTTGGGGTCAGTCTCAAATACTCAGCTGCAAGATGATTCTCTTTCTATGGGCTTTCTTTTCAAATATTCTGCCTGCCTTGTAGGCTATTATTCTCCTTCCTCAATACCTGGGAAAGGGTCCAGTTTTTGTGGTTATAATGCAGGTACAATGCAAGGCAATGCATGGAGTGTGGCTTTGCTTAGACTTACAGGCTAGCAATCACTTTTTTTTCCCCAGTGGGATAAGGGTTTATAGTGTAATTAATAGCTGATTGCTTTTTCCTTCTTCTGGAATCCAACATAGTCTATCATGCCAATTCCAGTTCCCGAAGCAGGGGAAAGCAGGACCTTAGGAACAGATGCTCCCCACCCTGTTATGTCATTTTGTGCTCCAGTTCTGAATGTTGTCATTATCATTAACATGCCTTCAAGTTGACACCAACTTATGGCTACTTTATCATATGGTTGGCTGCCTTTGGTTTGCCATTACCTTCCTCCAAGGCTGAGAGAGTGTGACTTGCCCAAAGTCACCTAGAGGGTTTCCCTGGCTGAGCAGGGATTTGAGCCTTGGTCTCCCAGAATCCTTGTCTAACACTCAAACCACTATACCCACATTGCCTCTCTGATTCTGAAAGTCCACAGTGAAAACACCAGTGACTAAGAACTTGAGTTGTGATCTCAAATGAGCGGTTTTGTAGGTTGCTGTTGTTGATTTGATTGATTGGTTTCATTCACTTATATCCCACTGTTTCCCAAAACTGGAACACAAGGTGGTTGACATGATTTAAAACAAATACAAAACAAACAAACAAAAACATTACAAAGGCATAAATAAAATATACAAAAAGTCAAAATGCAGTTGAATGATCTATAGAATTAAAACCATTCAGAAACTCAATTAAAAAGACAAGAAATAAAATTTAATAGAATAGCACATGTTAAAACCCTTGCAGTCAGGTTCTAAAAGCCTGAAGAAGCAGAGAAGTTTTTCCTTGCTGACCAAAGACCAGTTTGGCTTCCCTTAAGATAGGTGGCTTGGGCTGGCCCTCCTGCAAGGCAGAGTGAGTAGTTGATAAAGGTACCAGATTTCAGGTGATGTGAAATGGCAGCAGAGCTGCCATTTACTGCCAGGGCTGGGGAGGGATACTTGTGGGAACTTTTACTTCCCATCCCCAAATACCTTGGTTGGCTTTGGGTGTGATCGTGATTTAGGTGAGTTTTGGGAGGCATCATTCATTGTTGTATCCTAAGCAGCAACAGTCCTTGGGCCAGCCCTGCAGGATGGGGAGAAGCACACGGGAGGCCATAATAATGTCTGTGGATCCCACCCCTTCTCTGAATTGAGAGCAGGCTGTCATGTTTGACTCTGTGCTGTGGAAAAGATAAGGCAGTGGCTCGACCTCAGGCCCCAAAGAACTCTCCAAGGCCACTGCTGTTGTTGTTGCTGTTGGTGTTGTGTGCCTTCAAGTCGTTTCTGACTTGGCAATCCTAAGGCAAACCCATCACTGGGTTTTCTGAGGGCTGTGTCTGTGTGATGCACCCAAGGTCACCCAGTGAGTTTCCATGGTTGAGTGGGAATCACACCCTGGTCTCCAGGGTCATAGCCCAACCCTCAAACCACTACACTACACTGGTTTCATATTTGCTGATATAACTTTAACCACAGGAAAAAGCTTTCCAGACTTTTGATAGAAGAAACTGGCAGATGTATGGGGATGTTCTGAGTATGTGTATGAGCGCATGTGTGTGTGTATAGTGTCTGTATGTCTGTCTGCTGCTTCCAGACAGGAGCATCTCTTTTAGTACTAGGGATTCAGAGGGCTAGTAGTAGCCAGCCTCGCACTGTAACTGCCAAGGGAAATGATAAAACACCCGGCATTGTCTCCTTCTCTTTCTTCCCTTTAAAAATTTTAAAGCTACATTATATATACAATTTAAAATTAATGGGGTCTCCAAGCAAACTAACAAGAACTAGAGTTCTTAATTAGACCTCAAACTGTTCCAAAATAAGTAGAAATAATCATTTGTACCATTAATTACAAATAATTTAAAATTGTTTCTAGAATTTTAAATGGTGATAATCAATCTTGTAACTCTGTACTCCAGTGCATTATTTAAAATTATCTGATTTTCATTAAGCCTCTGCCATCTCTGCATTCTCTTTGACCCTAATGAAAGTTGTTAATTTGACCATATATGCCTCAAAGATATATACAGAGGAATCTGTTGCCTTGCAAAGGTTGTTGGACTATACTTCATCCTGGACCACTGACCATGCTGGCTGGGTTGATGGGGTTTGGATTTTACCAGTATCTGAAGGGCTGCAGGTTCTGATGCTAGCTGGAGCTGATGAGGTTTGGAGCATATTAATCTATAGAGGGCACAGGTTCTTGTGCTGGCTGGGGCTGAGGGGATTTGGAGAGCCACCACTGAAATATATAATGTGCCGAATCTTCATTTACCATCCTGTTATAGATGGAGTCCTCCCTCCCTCATTGGTTCATAGTCAATCTTGCCACCATAAAAATGGGATCAGAAATTCCACTGTAAGCAAGGTGTGTGGTTGATGGATGACCCATAGTTCTTCTGGGAGGCTTCCCACCATGTTAGTAGCCTTGCAAAGCAGCTGCCGGTATCCCATGTGGTATGGCATTTGGGTTGAAGCAGGGTGAAGAAAGAGAGAGAAGGGGAAGGAAGGAAGGAAGGAAGGAAGGAAGGAAGGAAGGAAGGACGGATGGAAGGACAGTAGGTTGGCTAATTACTTTTTACAATTACCATGGTGGATTCATCAGTGGAAATGTGGATGACAGGGTTTTTTAAGCGGTTTAATTTTGACTGCCCCTTCCCAATGTTATTAATCTGTTCCATTACTCTTTATTAGCTTGTGGCTCCCAAGACAGTGGAGTGGTGAATCCACTCCAGGCTTTGGGCCAGACTTCAAAGGAACTATCCAAAGTGCTGAACCAATTTTGGGAATTGGGTTCAGTGCCTTTAAAGTCTGGACTAAATTCTGGGCTGTATTCCTCACTCAACTGATGCAGAATCTACCAGCTGCTACTTAACAGGAGTACATAACAGGGAGGATTAAAGTGCTACTCATGAAGATGTATGACTAACATGTATCTCTTTACTATTCTTATTAACCACTTCCAAGCTCTGTTACCTCTGCGAACTGTCCTCCGTAGCTCCTGCTTTGAATTCTACCTGTACACCATGGCCACACAGGGGGAACAGAAAAGCGAATGGTCTCATGCTGTTTGTATATGCAGGAATGGGCCCTGGTGTGATTTATTTTGCTATTGAGGATGGGTGTTTTGCAAAACTCTTGCAGCCCTGTTGTTTTCTTTCACCCAGCATCGGAAGCAGTTATTATTTATATAACATCCAAAAATTCTATCTTGGAGCCAGAGAATTTAATGGTGTGTCCCTTTTCACATCGTATATCACTGCCATGCCAGCTAAAGAGAAGCTGGAGCCTGAAGTTAATGCATGATTTCACAAAAGATGTATGAACAAGGACATCGCCTGGGGCAGGTGTTTGCAATGCTGAGAGCTGCAAGTTACTAGGTTCCCTTGGGGAGGGTCTACTGGTAATGGGCTGTTTCTGAACATCCTGGAAATACAATATGTTAAAGCGCACATAGGCACGAGGACCTGCTCTCCATACAAGTCCCCAAGGACTGATTGGAGGTTGTTTGTCTTTTCCACCAAAAGCAACTGTTTTGATTAGCTCTGGAGATATAGAATAATGAGAAATCCTCCATTTTGAAGCTGGTTTAGGGTGGGTAAAGATGCTTCAGGAATCTGTCCTTTGTAAATTCTTATACTGACTGACTTGATCTATACCTCACAGGCTGGCATACACTTCACAACAATATTTTCCTTAGGATTTTAAAATGCGTTTCTTAGGTCTGTTTTTCTTTTTCTTTTTCTCTTTCTCTTTTTTCTTTTCTTTCTTTGGGTATTTCTGCACTACACTGTTATAGTGTTCTTATTCCACTTTCAGCATCCTGTGGAATTCTGGGGTTTGTAGTTTACTGAGGCCAAAAAGCTCTCTGGCTGAGAATTTTAAATGCCCCTCCCTAAACTGCACACCCCAGGATTCCACAGGATGTTGAAAGGGGAATAATAGCACTATAACAGTATAGAGCAGAAATGGCCTTTCTTTTTTTGTAAAATGCATGTACAAATAATTTTCAAATGTGTATTTTGAGGGTTAGAAATGCATGTGTTGTGAGGAAACATATTTATACATAGTTTACAATTTATGTTCAATTATAGCTCTTTGCAGGGAGAAGTAATAATCAAAAATTAATGTGGGATAAAATGAATTTATGAGGAAACACATATTTAGCTGATACTGACCAGCGATAGGCTGATCTGTTCATGTAGAGAGGGGGCAAAGGGTGGCCTGTAGCTTGAAGGCTGCTTGTCAGATGTTTGTTTTATGGCTGAGAGTCACACTACACAAATATAGTGCTATATTTCACTTCAAATGTCATGGTTCCATCCTATAGAATCTTGGGACTTGTAGTTGGTCAGAAGCACCAGAGGGGTTCCCTGGCTGAGAATTCTAAAGGCCCCTCCCTCAACTGCAAATCCCAGGATTCCATACGATGCAAGCATTGCAGTTGAAGTAGAATCATAGTACTATGATTATATAGTGTGAATGGGCCCCTTCCCTGTGTCAGGTGGCTCCCAAAGCACAATCAGGGTAGTGAGCACCATGGAAGTGGCTGTCTTGAACTCTTCATATGTTCAAAAAGCAAGGCATGATCTTTTCCACAGTATATAACACTGTCGGATGTGCCAGGTTCTGAAACACCTCATACACCCATACTCTTAATCCACCCTTGGAAGATTAAGTTTCAGAAGGATGTTTGAGGTGAAAAAATGTATTGGAAGATAATCATGTGACGAGTACATTTTGGCAAAAATAAAGCAAAAAGATCTTGTTCCCCTTATTCCACGACATTAAAGCAACAACAACAACCCTGCAGTTATAACAAGTGGGACAAATCCTTTATCTTCCCAAGGGAAATGATACACTAATATTAGCTATGCTAAGTAAGACAGCTTTTAGCATCATTTGGGGGGGGGGGGTTTGACCTAAATTGATTAGTACTCTCAGCTAGAATAGACACATGTACAACCAGTGGGACTTGCATGAGCATTTGCTCACCATTCGGCAATTGATAGTTAGGACTACCATTTGAATTCAAGCCGTAGCTTCCTGTGTGTGGACAAGGGAGAGAGAGAGGGTGAAGGTGGGAAGAAAGAGCGAGAGTGTAGTACTCTTGCTGATTCCCTCTTTTCTCTCTGGTCTTGAAGGGTTCTTCACTTATGGGGTGGGATGGGGAGGAGGGGGACCCATTGCAGACGCTCCCAGATTCAGTCTGTACCATCTCCAATAGGGTTGTTTCTGCTGCTGCTGTTTACAGTCCAAGCAAGCAACACCCCCAGTCACATGGATCCAATGGCCTGAACTAAATAGAGGGCAGCTTCCCAGTTGACATTCTTTGCAGTGGCAGTATTGCGGATAACAGACCAGAAGGTACATTGTGTGCTTGGTTACAATGTCAGAATTCCAGTGAAATGGCCTGTTTAAAGGAACAGAATGCAGTGGGTTAAGAGCACTGTGGGATGGAACATAATGAGCCCGGTGGGTTGATTTGCTATCCATACCATCTCTTAATTGATTCGGTACATCTTAGAAAGCTCTCATTCATTGCAATGGAGCTGGGGATGATTGCAAGAAACGTTCCTGGAATTTTGTATTTACTTCCTTGTTTTAAACACTTCTATCCGGACCTTTATCGTAGGATCTCAGGATGGGTTGAATATAAATAATCTAAAACACTTTCAGATTAAAACATAAATGATTTGAACAAGATAAAATCATATAAAACATAGCAACGGTAAGAACCACTTTAAAAAATATCAGCAGTTTACAACCATGTACATGTACACTTTGAAGTAAATTAGTTCCTGACAGCTTTAATAAGGAGCTGTGTTTTGGCTTGGCACTGGAAAGAAAGCAGTGTTGCTACAAGTCATTTCTCTGAGGTGAGGGTGTTCCACAATCAGGATTCCACAGCTGAAAAGGCCCGCTTCCATGTCCGCATACTTGGCACTGTGCCCCCACTGGTGGGACACAGAGAACTGGTTGTGACAATGTGTACCGGCAGAGGCTCTCTAGAGGAGGTGAGAGTCATGCTGTCTTCTAGAAGCTGGTAATCTACACAGCTCCTAACATTCCTAGTCAATATAGTCTCTGTTATGGAATACTGAGAGCTGCAGTTCAACAATTCAATTCCCACCCCTGCTCTACAGCTTGAATCCCATTGTATATCCCTATATACTGACTCACCATTAGTTCAATGAGTCTACTTTAGTTCAATTAGTTCAATGGGTCTGTAACTAATGTATAGCAGACAGAGATACTTTTGCCCTGGGTTAGAACAAAGGGGGAAGTTGTTATTGGTCTATCTGTCCAAGACCTAGAAGGTTTCTTTTTTTTAATCCATTCCAAATAAATACCGGCTCTCATGATGACTAACCACAAATTTCTGTGTATTTACAATTCTAGGATACTAAGTGGCATGACACTGCAATGAGATCTGAGGAGATCTGAGTAACATTTCAGGACAGTCCTGAGCTTCTTAATATAAGAATCAGGTTTGGCTTGGAGGAAAGCAGGTCTTCCTGGAACTCCTAGAATCTACTAGGAGATTCTGGGAGCTGTAGTACAAAAAGGGGGTATAACTTTTATAACTTCTGATTGAGCAGTAATGAAACCATTGGGATAACTTCTGGAGACCATCATGATGATCTTCACAGAGCAGTCTGGCGCCAAGTTGTTGTTAATGAGATACCACTGGATGGATGAGCTCTCTGGAAGAGGGGGAGAGAGAGATCTGAGAATCACAGCCTACCTGGTGTAAGATGATGATGATGATGATGATGATTTTATTCATTTATATCCTGCCTTTCTTCTGGTAATGGGACTCACATTGGCTAACATATTTAAAAAGAATACGGGTTGAAAACTATACAAAACTTCAATAAAAGCATAAATGTAAAGGCTTTTTAAAAAGCAATATAGCAATTTGTAAAGTTAAAACTTTAAACAGTAAAAACATTAATTAAAGCACTATACAGACCATTAACCCCCCCCCCCACAGCATATCATTAAAAGCCCATCTCATTCACTTTCCAAAAGCTTGATGGCGCAAGAATGTTTTCAGCTGCCAATGGAAGGAGACTAAGTACAGGGCCATCTTGGCCTTCCTAGGGAGGGAATTCTAAAGTCTGTGAACAGCCACTGAGAAGGTCCTCTTCCTTGTTCTGACCAAAGAAGCCTGAGGAAGTGGTGGGACAGAGAGAAGAGCCTCTCTTAGAGCTCTAATGGACTCATAAAGGGAGATCTGGTCCTTTGAATAGTCTGGACCCAAGCCATATACAGCTTTATAGGTCAGCAGCAGCACTTTGAATTGTGCCCAGAAACTGACTGGTACCCAGTGAAGCTGATGCAGCAAGAGTGTTATGTGTTCCTTGTAGCCAGCCCCAGTTAACAATCTGGCTGCAGCTGTTTGGACCAATTGAAGTTTATGAACACTTTTCAAAGGCAGCCCCATGTAGAGGGCAGTAATCAAAATGGGCATAACCAAGGCATGTGCTACCATGGCTAGATCTGACTTCTCCAGGAACAGGTGCAGTTGGTGCATTAACTTTAACTATGCACTATAACTATGCACTATTAACTATACTCTAGGCTCAGGGCTGGATCCAAGAGTACCCTCCCAAACTATGAGCCTGCATTTTCATGGGGAGTGTAATCTCATCTAACACAGTCGGAATCCCTGTTTCCAGATCTGTCTGTCCAGGAACATTTTTGTCTTGTCTGGATTGGGCTTCAGTTTATTTACTCTCATCCAGTCCATTATGGCTGCCAGGCATTTTGAAACAGAAAAGAATAATAGAGCTGGGTATCATCAATATATTTGTGACATCTCCCCTCAAAACTCTGGACAACCTCTCCCAGCAATTTCATGTAGATGTTCAATTGCATAGACAGACAGACAGAACCCTGAGGGACTCCAGAGGCCAGTGACCAAGGAGTTGAACAAGAATCACCCAGCACTACCGTCTAAAGTACACCTCCAGGAAAGAATGGGGCCACTGTAGAAAAGCACCTCCAAGTCCCATCCCAGTGAGGCAACCCAGACGGATACCATGGTCATTGATATTGAAAGCTGCTGAGAGGTCCAGCAGAATCAAGAGGGACACACTCCTCTGAGTCCAGTTCATGACATAAGCTGCCCACCAAGCTGCCTCTGTCCCACAACCAGATCTGAAGCCAGATTGAAATGGATCTAGATAATTTGTCTCACCCAGAAATCTAGGAGATCATCAAGCTGGAGGTGTCAGTTATTCCAAGGAAGTCAAATCAGGGTGGGTAAAATATTTAATCTCCTAGCGTTCTCTCCAGGCAGAGGACTGGAGTACAGAGAATGTGACAGTATATATCCTAGGACTTTTTTCTTTTTTGAAAAAAAAAGATATATTTAATTTGCTGCTATTTCCAATAACCCTTCCTTTTTCTGGCCTTGCTTTTGCTTTTCTTTGTCCAGAGACTTGTTTGGACTGCAGGCATTCATTGAACTGCATTTTATTTAGTATTGAATTGTGGTGCATTCAGTACAATTTCCTTGTCCCTGAATGTTTGGGATAGCTTAAGGCATAATAGAAATAAAAATTAATGTATGCCCAAGTTCTCAGGAGAGCTGCGATCTGTTTACGTGAAAGGCTGTCCAGAGAATTCTCTTCCACTTCTGATTTGTTTACACATTCAAGAGGTGAATCAAAGGTTCAGCTCTCAGCTCTGGAGGAGGAGGGAAGGTAGATGATTCTTTGCTTCCAACTCTTGGGGAAGCAGGAGTAGGATGGATAAGACTTGGCTGGCCCTTGGCAAAGATGTTGTTTCACCCAGTCAAGTGAGTGTGCAGCATGTCCACCCTTCAGGCTTCCACCGAACCCCTCCAAGGTGGAATTACTTTAGCTGTTTGTCCCATTGAGATAGTCTATTGAGGCCTTCATGAGTGTTTCCTACCTTGTCCTAATTGCCTTTTGGAACATAGGTTTTGCCTAATTTATCATATTAATGAGATCAGGATGCTTTATGGACCTAAGGCTGTCAGTCACTACAGTACTTTTCATGATGCCTATATATTCTTTCCAATGGTGGAGAAAGTATGCATGGACAGGAAGGAATTACTGCTCTTCAGCCCTGCTTTCTATTAGAGTATCTGGTTGGCTACCATTGGAACAGAATACTGGACAAGATGGCCTTTCATCTTATCAAGCATAGTTCTTATGTTCTTGTTTATTTGTTAGAATTTAGTCTGTTTGGCTTTATTTTGCTTCCACAAGCAGGTAGGCTCAGCTCAGGAGCGGAGGGTAGAGAAGCACCAAGGATAAACATATAAGTACCCCTGAGGCACCTGAGTGGTGAAGAATGGCTCACCGGAACCACCCATTTGCCAGCCCACTAGCTCTAGAGGGCCTGGGAGAGGACCACATAGTCTCACGCTTGGATGATGGTGGACTTGTTATTGCTCACAAGGTTCCCACCTGGAAGACTAATGACTCCATCAACACTGGCAAATGATGGCTCCTATGTCAGTGGAAGGTGAATCTACTCAGGGCTGTAGCTGAACTCTGAAGGAGTTATCCAAGGTGCTGAACCTATTTGGGTGATAAGGTTGAGTGCCTTGGATAGCTCCTTGAAAGGCTGGTCTAAAATATGGATAGGAGGCTGGTAATATGAGAGCCATCAGTTCTCACTGCCTGGGAGAATCTTCTCTACAGAATTTTTAGGTGTGTGAGCATGAAGAAAAAAAGGTGAGTTAAGAGAGAGATGGTAGTCATGATGCACAGTGTGGAGAAAGTAGGGATGTAAAGAACATTCTCAAATTTTCTCATTCTCAAAGAGAATATTGATGCATTAAGACACCCTGTTGGGAAAATGTTAGACTGCTGTGATTCTGTTTCCCATTTTGGATCTTTTTGTGGAAAATTCATTTGAGAAAAAAAATTAGCTGGCATTCAGTATTGCAGTTACAGATTTGTAACCTAGAGTTATAACCTTATTGCTTCTTGAAAGCAAAAATGTTCATACAGAGGGAGAAAAAGTTAATCATAGAATCATAGAATCATAGAAATGTAGAGTTGGAAGAGACCACACGGGCCATCCAGTCCAACCCCCTGCCATGCAGGAACACCCTCAAAGCACTCCCGACAGATGGCCATCCAGCCTCTGCTTAAAAACTTCCAAAGAAGGAGACTCCACCACACTCCGAGGCAGCATATTCCACTGCCGGACAGCCCTGACCATCAGGAAGTTCTTCCTGAGGTTCAGGTGGAATCTCCTTTCCTGCAGCTTGAATCCATTGCTCCTTGTCCTGGTCTCTGGAGCGGCAGAAAACAAGCCTTCTCCCTCCTCTACATGGCATCCCTTCAAATATTTAAACATGGCTATCATGTCCCCTCTTAACCTTCTCTTCTGCAGACTGAACATACCCAGCTCTCTAAGTCTATCCTCATAGGGCATGGCTTCCAGGCCTCTCACCATTTTGGTCACCCTCCTCTGGACCTGCTCCAGCCTGACCATGTCCTTCTTGAATTGGGGTGCCCAGAACTGGACACAGTATTCAAGATGAGGTCTAACCAAAGCAGAGTAGAGTGGTACCAGTACCTCCCTCGATCTAGACACCATACTCCTATTGATGCAGCCGAGAATTGCATTGGCTTTCTTGGCTGCCGCATCACACTGCTGTCTCATGTTCAGCTTGTGGTCTATTAGGACTCCTAGATCCCTTTCACACGTACTGCCATCCAACCACATGTCCCCCATCCTATATTTCTGCATTCCATTTTTTCTACCTAAGTGTGGGACCTTACACTTCTCTCTGTTGAATTTCATTTTGTTAGCTTTGGCCCAGCTCTCCGATCTATCCAGGTCATTTTGAATTTTGATCCTGTCCTCTGGCGTATTAGCAACCCCTCCCAATTTGGTGTCATCTGCAAATTTGATCAGCATGCCCTCTATTCCTTCATCGAAGTCATTGATGAAAATATTGAACAGCACTGGGCCCAGGACAGAACCCTGTGGCACCCCGCTAGTCACTTCTCTCCAGGATGAAAAGCAGCCATTGGTGAGCACCCTTTGGGAACGGTCAGTCAACCAGTTACAGATCCACCTGACAGTAGCCCTGTCCAGCCCGCATTTTACTAGCTTCTTTGCAAGAATGTCATGTGGAACTTTGTCAAAGGCTTTACTGAAATCGAGATATGCTACATCCACAGCATTCCCTTCATCTATCAAGCTAGTAACTCTATCATAAAAAGAAATAAGATTAGTCTGGCATGACTTATTTTTGAGAAATCCATGTTGACTTCTCGTGATTACCGCATTGCTTTCTAAGTGATCAGAAACTGACTGCCTAATGATCTGCTCCAGAATCTTTCCGGGTACCAGTGTCAGGCTGACTGGGCGATAATTATTTGGGTCCTCTTTTTTTCCTTCTTGAAGATGGGGACAACATTTGCCCTCTTCCAGTCTGCTGGAACTTCTCCTGTCCTCCAAGATTTCTCAAAGATTATAGCAAGCGGTTCCGAAATGACCTCTGCCAGTTCTTTTAATATCCTAGGATGCAATTCATCTGGCCCTGTAGACTTGAATTCATCCAGTGTGGCCAGGTATTCCTGTACCACCTCTCTACCTATTGTGTGCCTCATTTCCCCTGCTTCCTCCCCTGCTCCCCAACCCCCAGGTTGAGTGCTTGTATCCTTCTGGGCAAAAACTGAGGCAAAGAAGGTGTTAAGTAGTTCTGCCTTTTCTCTTCCCCCTGTTAGTAATTCACCATCTTCTCTGCACAGCGACCCTATCATCTCCTTCTTTTTCCTTTTGCTGCGGACATATTTAAAAAAGCCCTTTTTATTGTTTTTAATGTCTCTGGCCAGCCTAAGTTCGTTCTGTGCTTTAGCCTTTCTGACCTTCTCCCTACATCTCCTGGCTACTTGCTTAAATTCTTCTTTGGTGGTTTCCCCCCTCTTCCATTTCCTGTACACGTTTCTCTTAACGCTTAGCTCAGCTGAGAGTTCTTTAGTCAACCATTCTGGTTTCTTCAGATGCCTTCCATTTTTCCTCCTTATTGGCACAGTTTTAGACTGTGCCTTCAGTATCTCCCTTTTAAGGAACTCCCATGCCTCCTGAACTCCTTTCCCTTTCACTATTCTTGACCATGGAATTTCAGCCAGCAAGTCCTTAAGTTTACAGAAGTCCGCTTTTTAAAAATCTAAGACGAGTGTCTGGCTACACTTATTTTCTCCTTCCCACTGAATGCCAAATTCCAATAGGGCATGGTCACTCCCCCCTAAAGATCCAACCACTTCTACCTCATTAATAAGGTCATGCTTGTTGGTCAGGATCAGATCTGCAATATTTGATCCCCTTGTGGCCTCTTCCACCTTCTGGACCATGAAATTGTCTGCAAGACAATCAAGAAACTTGCTGGACCTTGCTGTCTTGGCAGAGTTTGACTGCCAGCATATATCCGGGTAATTGAAATCTCCTATTATTACTGTATCTCTCCTTGTTGAATGCACGGTCATTTGGTTGAGGAAGGCGTCATCAAGGTCCTCAGTCTGGGTTGGAGGTCTGTAGTAAACCCCCACCAGAATATCCCTATTGTTTCTCACTCCCTTAATTCTTACCCAGATACTCTCGACCTGGCTTTCTGGGTTTAAGTCATGGATCTCTTCACAGGTGAAAACATCCTTGACATACAAGGCTACTCCTCCTCCTTTCTTGTTTGGTCTATTTCTACAAAATAGGCTATACCCCTCTATTCCTACATTCCAATCCTGAGACTCATCCCACCAGGTCTCAGTGATGCCTATCAAATCGTATTTCTTTTGTTGTACTAGGAGTTCAAGTTCATCTTGCTTGTTTCCCATACTCTGTGCGTTAGTGTAGAGACACTTAAATTCCCGGGCCCTTCCTGCAAGTCCTGTACTATAGTTTCTATTCCTCCCACCATTGGACGCTTGTACTACTTGGTCAATATCTTTTGGGCCTTTACCCCCTGCACTCGCTGAGTCTTTGCCCTGAATAATATTGTCTCCCTCCCCAGCAGAACTTAGTTTAAAGACCTCTTAATCCTGCGTGCAAGACTGTTTGCAAAAACATTCCTACCAAGTTTCGTGAGGTGCAGCCCATCCCTTGCAAGAAGCCCACGTTCATGGAAATTCAGGCCGTGTTCCAAAAACCCAAACCGTTGCCGGTGGCACCATGTGCGGAGCCAGTTGTTGACCTCTGCTATTGCCCTTTCCCTTTGTGCGCCATATCCTTGAACAGGGAGGAGAGATGAAATGACCACCTGCGCACCAAGGTCCTTAAGCTTAGTCCCCATAAGCTCATAGTCCTTTGCGATGTGGTAAAAGCTACGCCTCGCAGTGTCATTGGTTCCGACATGAACCACAATGAGGGGCTTGTGGTCAGTGGGCTTGACCAGCCCGGTTAGCCTCTCTGTTATGTGGTTGATCTTGGCCCCAGGAAATACTAGAAATACTAGTAGTAATACTAGAAATACTAATACTAGAAACTGGAGTCATTCACTGATGGTGGAGGGCATAAGATTCAAGAAAACTGCAAGGAAGTACTTCTTGACACAGGACGTGCTTAAACTGTGAGACTTATTGCCACAAGATGTAGTGCTGCCTGCCACCTTGGAGGGCTTTAATGAGGGACTGAATAAATTCATGGAGGTTAGAGTCCATGATAGTTACTAATCAGGAAGGCTAGGCATCATCTCAAGAATCAGAGGCAGTATGATCAATTGCTGGAGAGTGTGTGATGGAGGATACAGTCATGTGCTGCCATGGGGCTCTGTATTAGCAACTGGTTGGCTGCTAAGTGGACAGAATATTGGATTTGGAATTACCAGATTGAATATGGTACAGAGCTCCTATATCTTTAACAGTTTGCAGATCCTTGAGCAAGAAGATGTAGTATGAAATTCCACCAGGTGGAACTAAGTGACATTTCCTTCTTCACACCCCTAAGCCCACCTTTTAGCTGCTGCGTTCCCCCAACCCCAACAGTCATTTACCAATTGCCAGCCAGTTGAGAGCTGGGGCAGTGGTGGAGAATCTGCTCCAGAATCTATTAACTACTAAAGATGCAGAAGCCTTGTCTGGTATTTCTCCTGAGAGCCCCAGTGGGACTAGATAGGTCTTTGGTCTCGCGAGCCATTTAAATTTTGCTATTTGTCCTTGTTAGTTTTTATGTATTTATTCTGTATTTATTATTGTTTTATTGGTCAATGACCGAAATAAAGTGTCTGTCTGTCTGGTCTTTGGTCTGATTGGTTGTAGCTTTTCCGTTTGATTGAGCCTGGGGCAATTGTTTCAAGTGGTCTGAAATTTAGAGCAGGTTGGAGCTGCTGGACCAAAGAAAGTAGCAAGTGATGTTGCTTCCCATTTCCCCACTCTGAGAGACAGATTACCTCAAATGAAAGAATGGAAGATAGATTGGCAGTTAAATAGATGATTAGGATGCAGGTCAGCCTTTGTCATTAATAGAGCTGATCCTAACTCATGCATAGAAGTCATGTATGCCTCCAGATATTGTTGGACTGCAACTCCCAGCACTCCCATCCTTGTCCTAATTCAAAACCACTTTCTTTTTGTCCTGTGTCTTCATTCTCTGTGCGTGGGAACAGCTGCCTTCAGCAGCAGCCTTAAAGCTGGCTATTTCTACGTGTCAGGTTGCTTTTAAAGCCACAGCAGCGGAGCTAATTAAGAAACTGGTGATCTGAACAAAAGCAGAGATTCTTACCCAAGTAACCCCTACTGAACCCCCACCCCGTGCAGGAAAAGTAATCATGTAAACATGGTAAACAATGTTGCTGTCATTAGTAAGTGGAGTTCCAGTTTGTAGAGAGACATCTTTTGAATTATTTAAAATATTCAGCGTGAAGATTTAGCTAAATGCCCTCATAATTCTTTGTTAGGATAATAAATATCATGTAGATGGGCAGCAAATGAAGAGCCAAAGGTCTTTTTGCAATGGTTCTTATACACTAAGTGCAAACTTGATGGTTTTCTTGCTTTGCTTCTCATGTAGCTGTTAATGACATAGGATCATTGCCAAAAAGTAACCCATGTTACTTACAAAGACAACTGCCATTTGACTCCCGATTCTGTGAGTTGTGCACTGAATTAATTTGTCACCTCAAAGAACCTCTTTCTTTAATTTTGGATTGCTGAAATGTTCCAAAATTCAGTTCCTGGTCACAAATGTGCATTTTGCACTTAGAAAAGAAAAAGAAAACACATTGCATAACTGTGTTTTCTCCAAGCCCCAGATTGTCTCTTGTCCTCTAACTTCCTGCTGCTTTTTAAATGAAAAGGTGCTTTAAAGGAGTCAGCAGGAGTAGAGTGAAAAAGATAAGTTAAATGAGTGATTTGGCTAAAAAAACACACACAAAAAGCGCACGCAAGTCTTATGCAATCAAACCAATTCTCCACCTTCTGTCTTCACGGAAAAGTCTTCTGGGCATTATCAAAATGCAGACAATAAAAGGCAATCAGTGGAACAACAGGGTGGTCTTTGCCTCAGATCACCCCCATTAGGAACTGAAATTTTCTATTTGTTTATGGGACAGGTAAATGTAAGTGGAGAAAGAAGGAATGTCTTGGTGATGAAAGTCTTTTGGAGGACATACTGAGGCACATTCCAGCATCAGATTTTCTAAGTTGAAATTTCTGGATTGGTTTTGTCTGTTTGAAATTCAGATTTTGATTTAGAAATTCATACCACGTGGCTGTTGTTACTACAATCTATTAAGGCACTTTTTTTTTTGACAAGGGCATCTTAAGCCCATGGAAACATACAGAGTTAAAAGCAAAAACAAGAATACTGTGTCTATAATAGAAAAAGTACACCTTCGTTGAAGAATGATAATTCACAAGACTAATTAAGTGGCTTAAAGCAGGAGTTTAAAAATCAGCAAATTATATCCTGTCAAATGCCTGGGAGCTTATGTACTTCCACTACTGCTGGCCATTCTAACAGAGGATTCTGGATGCTGTGATTAGGGGGAAAAAGGGTGCCCTTTCCGAGCTTTGATGTATCCCTTCACCATCACATGACATGCCACACTTAACAAGCCTGATCATTCTACATAGCTCTTAAAAGCAGAGGAGCACTGTCTTCTGCCTCATCAAATCGCTGTACTTCTCAGTTGCTAATCAAAACAAGAGGCTCCAAACTTGGTGTTCGCATTTCAACACTCACAGTAGAGTTAAAAGAAGAGTTAATTTCAGCACTACAGCTACAGTTGCTCCTTTATAGCAGTGTTTCCATTGAGATATACACAAATTAAAGATGGTTTACCTGGAGGTGGAACTACAATAGGTGGAAAGATACTGAAAAAATAACAAGTCAGGCTGGTGGAACACGTGCCTGATGGTGTCTTTTCTTAATGTGTTAGTTACTGGATGAGGATATCAGTGCATTTGCTCCAAACCTGCCCTTCCTTTAATTGAACACTCTATATTTCACATTTCTATCACATTAATGAATTACTGGAGAAATGTATGAATCAATGAAAGCTGATCGTATTTATAATGCAATCCCAATGCAATGCCCATACTCAGGCATAAAATCCACTGAATTCACTGGAATTTAATCTCAAGGAAGTATTCATAGGATTCCAGCCTAAATGCTGGGAACGCTGAATCGCTGATATTACGCATATTGAGATTAATGCAATTTTATGCTATAATAACCTACTCTTTCTAAATAAGGTCCTAGAGCAAGTGGTTGCAACTCAACTCCAGGCTTTCTTGGATAAAACAGGTTACCTGGACCCATTCCAGTCTGGGTTCAGGCCTGGTTATGGGACAGAAATAGCCTTGGTTGCCTTGGTGGATGACAGGGGGAGTGCATATGTATTGGCCATCGTGGATCTTTTAGCAGCCTTGATGCCATTAACTATGGTATCCTTCTAGGTCATCTGGCTGGTATGGGGCTTGGGGGCATTGTTTTGCAGCCGTTCTGGTCTGTCATGGATGAACATTTCCCAGAAAGTGTTGCTGAGGGACTGTGGTTCAGCTTTTAGCCATTAGCCAAAGTACTGTTTGGCCAATACAGTCCCTTATGTTTTTCAAAATCTACAGGAAGCTGCTGGGAGAGGTCTTCCAGAGTTTTGGGGTTGGGTGTCATCAGTGTGTGGATTATGTCCAACTCTTTCTCTCCTTTACAACTGATGCCAAGGAGGCTATGGTAGTACTGAATTGTTGTCTGGATGCAGTAAAGGACTGGATGCGGGTGAACTGACTGAGGTTTAATTCAGACAAAATGGAAGTCCTGCTGGACAGTAGGGAAACCAGCCTGGGATTGGGATCACAGTCTATTCTGGATGGAGTTGCTCTCAGTTTGAAAGATCAGGTTTGTAGCTTAGGGCTACTATTGGACCCAGTGCTGCTCTTGGAGAGCCAGGCTACTGCAGTAGCTGGGAGCACCTGTGCCCTTTCTTGGATGACGCAGATCTGGTCACAGTGGTTCATGCCTTAGTTACCTCTCAGTTAAACTACTGTAATGCACTCTATGTGGGGCTGCCCTTGAAAAGTGTCTGGAAGCTGCAGCTAGTGCAAAATGCAGCAGCCTGACTGGTATCAGGTGTGCATTTTAGAGACCATATAACACTGCTCCTGCAAGAACTACACTGGCTTCCAATTTGCTTCTGAACAAAATTCAAGGTGCTGGTGTTGAAATATAAAGCCCTACATGACTTGGAGCCAAGATATCTGAAAGACCACCTCCTCCCATATGAGCATGCCAGAAATTTGAGATCTTCAGAGGAAGCCCTGTTGCATGGGCCAACACCTTGTGAAGTTAGCTTGGTGGGTACATGTAACAAGGCTTTCTCTGTAATGACACCTTGACTGTAGAACTCCCTACCCAAGGAAGTCAGGCTGGCCCCATCACTTTTAAGCTTCCAGCAGACAGCCAAAACAGCGCTGTTCTGCATGGCATTCAGTGTCTGAAACTGCTGTTTTAACTGTTTTAAAACTGGATTCTAGGATTGTTTTTAGACTGCTTTTAGGAATTTATAAAGAGTATTTTAATGTGTTTTTAAAATGCTTGTATATCTGCATTGTTTTAATTGGTTTTTATTTTTTCATTACCTCAGGAGTCCTTGTGGGCTGGGAAGCACTACAGAAATATTTTAAATAAATAATATTTCAGGTGGTGGGGTGCCAGGAGCAAGCTGGCAAGGAGTGATATGGGTTAGCTTTGAAGGTTGTCAGCCAATTTTGAATGGCTTTCCCACCTTTTCTCCTCTTGTGGAAGACCTTTTCACAGTCATCAATGCTCCTCTTTCCAGCCTGCCACATCTGTCTTCATTTCTGCTCTTTACTGAATGACACTGCAGTGCAGAATAGCTGTCTTTTCTGTTCCCTTTCAAATCTCTTTTTTTGTGTGTGTGTGATTACAGTGATGGGTGCTCTGGAGTCCAGAGGGGTGCTGAGGAAAATGAGTGATATGCTGGAGATGATGGTGAAGAGGATGGACGTACTAGCCAGGCTGGAAAATAGCACGGACTTCCGGAAAGGGGAAGAGATGCATTTCCCTGTAGACAGGTCAGTACCAGTAGATCTGGGGTGGCGGGGGGAATGATTGGAATCCCTCTTCTTCTGAGTTCAAGAAATAAACTACGCCAAGTTCAGTTCTGCATATAGGAGGGGTGAGAAGAATTTGGCTTTCCTGATGATTTGGACTACAAATCCCGTCAGCTCCAGTCGGCATTGACCATGGTAGGTGATTGTGGGAGCTGTGGTCTCAAACTTCTGAGAACGAAAGGTTCCTGCTTTGCAGAGTTCTCCTGGTGCTTGGGCCCATTTCTCAGTGCCTTGGTTCTGGCAGCACATGATGGAGTCAAGAAGGCAGGTGAAATCATCAGATGGGTCATTGTGTATCTCTGTTCATAAGGTTGCCTTGTTGATGGCAACTGAAGGACTGGAGGCTACTTCTACCTTCCATTGAAGACTGTAGCAGCTATGCCTCCTGTTTATTTTTTCATTAGTCTTCCTGTTTAGTACCAAGATTTCTATATTGTTTAGCACAATGGGAAGGACAAAGGTAGAAGGAGGGGCAGGGGCACAGACGGGAGCTGCATCAGCTATCTCTTCATGCTGCATCATTGATATGAGTATAAAGTAAATTTCTTGACACCACTCATGCACTAAGCATTCACTAGTGCTGGTGAACTGCTTGTGCTGGATCTTTCCAATGTGGCAGATGTTTCCAAGATAAAAGGCTTCTGGGTTTTAATCATAAACATGAATAGGAGCAATCTATTACTCAGGGGGTTTGAATCAAGACCTGAGCTGTGGACAGTGTGATATCCTTGGAAAACTTACAAAGCCTTCAGAAAAAGACCAGAAGTAGAAATAAGTACCATACAATGAACAATAACTCCCATGTAAAGACTGGGTTTAAAATAATGACTTGAAATGCAATGTGACTTTTAACGAAGTTAAAACATCAACTAATTTATATGATGGATTGACTGTACATTTTTAAATGTAGAGTTTTAATTTGATTTCAACTTGATCTAGCAATTGAGAATGTGGATGATTAATTTCTGATGCCTGCACAATTGTTAACAATGGAAATAACATTTCTTTTAAGTTGGGCATTCTCATGGAAGAAAGTTAATGGCCAAAATAATTAACACCACAGTCTTTTAATCATAAGAAATTCTTTCACTCCTCATTCTCACTCATCCCATTCCTTAATGTATTGTGTGTATTCAGACAATAAGTTTGACTTGTTTATTTAGGTTTGATATAGACAGCACCTTAAATGTATTAATCTCAATTACAGCAGACCTATTGGGTCAGTGGGAAATTGATAAGACAATACTTCTGTAAATACCTTTCATTCAGCAGATCTACTAACAGCTATATGTAAGCCAAGAGCTCCAATCCTGAGAAAGTTAGTTGAACCTCAATGAAATTAATGGAACTGTATTTACCAAGATCTTGATTTGTTTCATCACAGTGGATTTTAAGGTGAATACACTTGTCATGGTTCAAAAGTCAGCAGGCTTGCACAGGCTGTTGTGGAGGTGATACTGTAGAGCTAACCTTGTGCATGATATATATTTTATGTTATTTTACTTTACTTTATTCTGGTTTAACTTTCTGGTTAAGTTGGTTTTGCAGCTTTTAAAATACTTGATAAAGCCCCAGAGTGGCGGAGAGGGGGAGGTATTCCTTCAAGCCAGCTCCCACACATGCTGCTATTACTGTAGCAAGACGAATGTGTACGTGTTTGTCTGCCTGTCAGGGACTAACTGCATAATATTTATCAGATATATTCCTGCCCTCCATGCCTTGAGGTGCTATGCATGCAACTCATGTGAGTATTCAAAAAACATACATAGGTTTGCAATCCCACATGGCTCAGTGTTGTGTAGTAGTTCTACATGGGGAACTCCCATGTAGAACTACATCAACTCATTTACCACTACTCCCCCAACCTGTCATAGAACTGCTGAATTCCCTCCCCACAGCTAATTGTGCTTGGAGAGGAATGGAAGGGAGGTTACAAAAACATCTGGCTAAGTCCCTGTAGCCAGAGGCAAAGTGGTCACACCATCCACTAAGGTCTGCCACAGTCTCCAGGGGTTTCAATAGCATATGCAACCATTTCACATCTGGCTATAGGGACATAGAAAGATATTTGTATGATTCTCCCTTTTCCAGGCAAAAAAAATGATAATTGTGGGACTTTAGCAGCAATATTCCAGGTCCAAGTGAGAAGGAAGGCACATCCAAAGTGAACAAAAATAGACATCTACAGGTATAGGGATAACTTATGCCTGCATATGCTACTAACAGGATGCCAGTCAGAATGTATGGTTACAAAAATGACAACAGAACCCTACACATACTTGCTCAGAGGTAAGCCTCGCTGATAGGATCAGCCCTAGACATATTACTTCCTAAGGTAAGAGACAAGATTGCCCTCACTCCTATATTCTACAGAAGGCAGCTGGTAAGACCACACGTTGAATCTTTCTTTAATATTGGTGATGGAGCATTTCCCAGTACACCTGAGGGCAGCAGGCCAGTTTAGGACTGTGCAGCGTACACATTCCGCTCTGCAACAGAGAGTGCCAGTGAGGATGTCCTGCCATATTTGCTGCCTGAAGCAGTTCACCAGTCTGCCCAATGGCAGGGCCAGCCCTGCTTATTGAGATAACTAGGACATACCCCTTGCTGGTTGTGCCTGCAATTCCCACCCAAGTTCCATGTTATGTATAGAATATCAGATGTGGATGTCATTGGGTATACTATGTAGGTGAGTGTGATGCGGGCAGGGGAAATCATCCACTGCCATCAAATAGTTCAAAACAAAACAAAACAAAACACTGTTTGATGTGAAGTAGCTATCAAGTGCTAAATGCTATGCCCTCGCAAATATCAGCAGTGAGGATTGATCATCATATGTCAGATACTGAACATTCAACAGATTCTGGACATCAGAAGCTTTTAAGAAGGACTGATGAAGTACATTCCTACCTGTTACAACAAGGAGCAGGCCCAGATTGGAAAAAAAGTGCTGAAAATGGAATTGTTGTGCCCAGTACCACTCCACAGAGAGTTTCCAAATGTGGTAAGCTTCTTATAATCCTAGACTACATGGTTTAAATCTACAATGGTATCCTGTTTGGCCCCTTCCCAATTAGCTCACTTGCTTTTCCCTCCAGGTGTTGTAGTACAGAAAGAAACTTGGTCATCATTACTTCTTCCAGTGGTCAAGCACACCACTAATCCCCCAACAAAAAGGAAAGTGTATAATCAGACCTTGGTCTTTGGCTTCCTTCCAGTTCAGTGACCAAAGTCTGTGTTTGAAAGAAACAGACGCTGGTTTCTTCTTTCAGGCAACTGCAGGAAGCTTTGCACTTCAGCTTTGATTACGTTAGGGGCAAGTAGCTGGGTGATGGAGTGTTAAGTTGACTGAAGATGGTGTGCTTTGGCAATCTCTCCTCCTAGCCCCCTCTCCTTGCCTGTTTATCTGCCTTGAAGCTGTTATCTCCTTGATAAAACATCTCCCAGACAGGCTCTTTCCCATGCTTTCATTTAATCTTAAAAAAGGAAAATAAAATGTTACCTTTTGGAGACCAGGGGCAATGTTACAACTACCAAATAAATGGGTTTTGTGAGTTATTACTGCAAGAAGTCCAAGCCAGCTTTGGGTGATAGTTTAGGGCACTTAATTGAAAAGAGGCAAGTATCACATTAATACACAAAGCATGTTGAGTTGAAGAAAAAATAGTGGCTGGTGTCCTGTTGGGAAGTTAAGTCACTGCATTCTGCAGTGTGGCTATTGTACAGCCATCCCAAAGTGCAACATGTCCCAGTGCACAATATGAACCAATGCACAAAGGAACCCATTGCACAACCAGATATATATTCCATTGTGCCCCATTGTGTGTTACAATTCATTACCATAGCTGTGTATCATATCAAGGATGTAGCTCCAGCATCGTAAAATTATGCATTGTAGCCTCTGATGCAAGATCTCTGCCAGTGTGTTTATTTTAGCCTGCCAAAAGTTAAAGTTGACCACAAGAACTACCTCTGAAAAAGCATAAAAGAAATGCTAGCCAGAGTTTTTGAAATCTCTGTGTGCATACAGGAGCTTTGCCTTCAGTTGATTTAAAATAATTTTTTCTTAACCATTTGCTCAGTTGTGGGACTGCTATGGAATGTTGATGAACATTCCAAGTTCCTGAAAATATAAATGGATCTTCACATACAAGACATACAAATAGATAGGGCTGGTTGGAAGGGAGTCACTAGTACCATCAGTCAGCTATGGGATACTCTGTGTGGATATGTGTTTGCTTGCAAATCTGTACTGCTCTTTAGTTGATGCTTCCATAGTTCTATACAAAACCAGTCAAATAAAGGCAGTTAAAATGTCTGATAAGTGTTAAAATGACAAAAATAAATATAAAACAACAAAACTTTCCAGAAGAACAAAGCAGTGAGGTGGGAGAACCAGGAGGAGTCTAACTTCCAAATGCTGCTGGTATGTGAGAGCATCATACAAATGATATAGGCTCCTTCATGATATTCCAAAGCCATGGGTTCAAGACCCACTGGGATCTAGCATGCTGCCTATGCTGGTAGACATGTATTAGCACAAACTCCTTATAGAGCAAAGAGTTTGTATTACTTTGAGACCTCTATATTAGGAAAGACTGAAAAACCCTTGAAGAAGTGAGGATGTTCTTTAGTTCCCTTATCATAAAACTGTTTGCTAAATTTGGCATTTGCCCCTGAATGTGACAGCTTCCCTTGATGGGATCTCTGCAGTCTGAAAGCGATTGTTAAGAAACCCCAGGCAGCAGACAGGGACAGCTGTGTTGATAGAACTTAGGAATCAGGAATTTCATGCCCATCAGTGTGTGATGTTCAGGTGTTAATGTCTTCTTGCCAGAGCAGGCAGATGTGACAACCAGGGCTCCTACCGCAGCTTCATCATTCTTTCTAGCATCACTGTGTTGAGAGAGTAACTTCCCCAGGCGTCTCTATCTGGTATGCTTAATTGAACACTTGTCTGATGGGGAAAAAATTGTCCAGAATCCTCTTAGCGACTTCTGCTTGCGTAAAGCAGGAGCTACACAAGCATTAGTCCTTATCTGGAGGTTGTGCAAGGAGGTATAAAGTCCCTCCTTGTGCAAAGCTTTCCTCTCAGCTACCCAAGGGCAGCCAGATGGCTCTGAGGGGCAGCTCCACCCACAACCACCATGACCACTAATTGAGTATAGGTGGCATTGGGAGAGTTCCCTTGTGCCATTACCCAGCTGCCACTACCATCATCATCATCATCCCCCAGAATAAATGCATCATCTCTGGACTCTCAGTGTCATTACAATAGTGGGGTTTTATGCTGGGCCAGCTTCAAAGTGGGTCTTGGATAATGAATTGGTGCTTGAATACATTTTGTTACATTCTCTATAAAATACATTATAATCACCACTACCACACCACCACTCTAATTCCCCCAGAGAAACATAACTAGTCTCACTTCAGGAAATAGCCAGAATGTTCCAAGGAGGAAGTTACCTCTCATAATTATTATCTTTTTCTTTAAAAGTATTTATCCTACTTATCTGCCATCCTAACAGAGAGTTGTTCCTGTTCTGCTCTTTATAATTAACATCTAGCTTGGATGGGCCAGGTTCAAAATTCATTTCCTCCTGGGTTAATCCCAATCTGTCCAGTATCCAAGCCCTGGAATCTTATTCTTTCAAACTCTGAAGGGAAAAAACTGTCCTTCCCTTGACATAGTGGGATATTGTGATGGACATCACCCATCCTTGGGTAATGCTGTCAGTCATATTTGGCATGACTAGCTGAGGCTACTCTTTAATTTCATCATTAAGTCTTAGGGAGAATTCAGCACATTAATGTAATGCTGAGCCAAAGCAAAAAAGTCGATTTCTGCTGCAATTTATTTTTCCCCTAAATTGCACGTTCTGCTGATACACTTGATCTTGCTGGCTTTCCCAATAAAATACCTTTCTTGGAAAAAATTTTTTTTTTCTAGGTTAGTGCTGTATAAGAGCTGAAAAATTATATACAAGGTACTGTGATCGTCTTTATTGCTAATGACCTGATTGCAGTGGGTGCTGAGAAAGTGCTGCTGTTGTGTGGCTTCAAGCTGTTTCTGAGTTATGCTGAACCTGAAGTGAACCGACCATGGAGTTTGTTGGCAAGATTTGTTCAGAGGGCATTTGCTGTTGCCTTCCTCTGAGGCTGAGAGAGAGTCTGACTTCACCAGCGTCCCCCAGTGTGTTTCTGTATATGGACAGGGATTTGAATCTCAGTGTCTCAGACTCCTAGTCCAGCAATCACACCACTATGCCGCACTGGGTCTGTTGAGAAGACTGGAACATTCCATTCCAAAACGAAGTTGTTAGGGTGCTTTTGTTATAGTCCTGCCCATACAGGACTCTCCTAAGCAGGAGTGGACAACTTGTGGTCTTCCAGATGTTGTTAGACTGCAACTCCCATCAGCCCTAGTCATGATGAAGGATCATGAGAGCTCAAGACCAACAACATCTAGGGCACCACGCTTTCCTCACCTCAGCTTTTAAACTTTTATGATGAATCCTTGTAGGATATCAATGGCTGGTAGTTATCTAGCAGTTTCCTGTCACTGCTAAAAGCTAAGCTGCTTTCCTGACCCGAGTTCATCCTCTTCAGCCTTGTCTGGCCCTTGGGAGCTGGTGGTTAGGACATTCTGGGGGGTTGATGGAGAGTTTTGGAAGGAATTGCATTTAGGTGATTGCCGCACTAGACTGTTATAGTGCTATTATTCCACTTTCAACATCCTGTGGAATCCTGGGGTTTGCAGTTTTGGGGGGGGGCAAAGGCCCCTCCCTAAACTGCAAACTCCAGGATTCCATAGGATGTTGAAAGTGGAATAATAGCACTATAACAGTCTAGTGTGGAAATCGCCTTAGTTTCAGAACTGGAAGGAGGAAAGGGCTGACTGTTTCCCTGATTTTGCCAGCAGAGTTGGCAGCTGTTTGACTGAGTGGGACACTGTTAGTCTTTCTTCTGCTGTGAGCTGGTGAGGTAAAGGTGGGAAATTGCAGCCAGACTTCCACTCCTAATTTGCTGGTGGCTTGGAGAATGTGGGTAAGTTAATTTTGGATAAGTTTACTTTGAGGAATACTGCTGCCTACAGAACAAATGGCCATGCTGGCTGGGTATTCTGGGAGTTGCAGTCCAAAAATCCTAACTTATCCACACTCTTCTTGAGCCTGTTTCCTTTCCTGATTTAGCCCCTTTTCTCCCTTGCTTGTTCTCAGGAACCAGAAAAAAAAATAGAATTAAAAGAAATATTTAATTCTTCTATTGTTCAGCTGTAAAAAAGCAATTAAATGGTGTTAATTTCAAGGGGACCTCTTTCGACGTTTGAAGTTACTAATGCTGGCACATTGTTTTTTTCTTCTGGCCTGCTGGAACACAACAGCCTTCAGTGCCGCTTTTCTCCAGATTGGGCTGTTTGGGAATGTTTGTTTCACCGTTGTCACTCGCAGAAGGCTTCCACCGCTTAAATGCAGATCTCAAATCAAATTACCATTTTTCTGGGCACTTTTATGAAGATGAATGAGAATGATACTTCAAGGTGCTTCTGTAGAACACCTGTCCAATCAATTACTTTGCAGAGATGCCGCTGCCACCTCCTGGGTGGGGATGTGATGGCCCCCCTCGGGGCAGCAACATGGTGGGGCTACTGGGCCGGGAAGTTGTGAAGAAGAATGCCCATTGTTGGAGCGAGAATGGGTGGGGGAAAGTAGAATAAAAAGCACATGATAAATGTGAGATAATAGCAGGGATGGTTGGCAAGGGACCAAAAAGACTTTAAAAGCAGCACAGAGAATTTGAAAAATGCTTTGTGGTATGGCATAGAACTCTCTGCTTCATATAGGACACTGTAACAAATCTGAATTTCCCTCCATGTACACTTGGCCAGGAACTGGAGGAGATCTTTATTTTCTGAGCAGTTTATTAGCATGATTCCTGTGGTTTCTTATACCCTAGCCACCTTAATGCTTAAGATACTTCAGTTCTACAGCAAAACGAAAGGGGTGTGTGTGTTTGCTGAAGCGGCAGAGAGGGAACCCTCTGAGATCTGTGTTGCTCAGTTTAATTAAGATCTCAGGGAGCTGGGTATCCCATAACATTCCTTGTCATGAAGATTGAATTAGATGGCTTTCAAGGACCCTGAAATGACAGTAGTCATACAGTTGGTAATGATATTTCAATTGTATAATACCGGATTTGGATTAGGAACCTCATGGCTTCTCTTTGCATTGGATGGCAAGAACTCAAAGTTCTGCGGCTGCTGGAACTCAGTGAGCACAGGGATTTCCTTGTTGGGCTGTTGTTGTTGTTTTTAATTCTTTACATCTAAAAAGTAATATACTTGGAAAGTGGGAAATCCTCCAAGTGAAACTTTATTTTTGGGTGTTCCCTGGGATGGCTGGTAGTTCCCATGTCAGGGTATGTTGTGTGTATGTGTGTGGAGCTGTTCTGAGTTTTTGTGTGAGTTTGAAAAGAGCTGCCCAAGGGGTTGGACCTATTTTGCAGATAGACTTCAATCTCTTGGATAGGTCCTTTAACAGTCAGAATAAAGCATGGAACAAATTCATTACCTAACAGACACGGACATCCCTGCTGGCTGTTTTATTCTCAGGGTGGCATCTGGTCAGTGACATATGCAAATCTAAGCCTGATTTAAGCCTGCACATGTCTTTTTGTGGTTGTAAGGGAGGTTGGTCTTCTCTTTCACTCTCTGCAATGACCAAAGTGCCTCTTCGGCCCCGCGTGGCTCATTTGGTGGCTGGTGGAGGGGGAGACTGGAAGAGCATTGGGCTGTGTCCCCAGAGCCAGATACAGAATGATTACATCATCTGTTGAGACCTCTAGGGGACCCCAGTGGATCTCAGCAGAAGATGTCATTGGTCTGATCTTTTCTGATCTCCAGAGTGCAAACACCATGTTATTAAGGCTGGATTGCCCTGTTGTAACAAGACAGCTTTCCCCCAGTCACAGAATGGCCATGTCGGGGGCGGGAGGGCAGGACAGGATTGCAGGAGTTAAATAGTGAGTTTGGGGTGCGTTGAAAAGAGATATGTAGTGTAGTTCCATGTGTCCAGTTAGTGTGCTTTCCTGTGCCCTAATGGATCATGGCCTTATATTGACAGACACTTCAATATCCAAACTTAGTATTACGAGGATTACGGGGGTGAGGAAGAGGAGGAGGAAGGGTGGAGAGAGAGGAAGGTCTTGATAAACTTTGGAGACTTAAATAGATGACTCCCAATTCTTTTTAATGCTGATTGCTTGATGTGTGTGTGTGCATGCACGTGTATGTAAAATCCAAAACTAGATGCTTTAGTTATTTGTTTGAGTTAGTAGTCTCCATAGAGAGGTATTCTCAGGTAATTCTCAGGTAATTCTTTAATTCTCAGGTAATTCTTTAAAAGCTACCAATTGGGCCAAAACACTGCTATATATAAATATAGCTAGCTCTATTTAGCTATAGTAGTTGATGTTCCTAAACTGTGCAACAGCAGTGGGAAATTGTGGTCCTTCAGGCACTGTTGGACTGCAGTTCTCATGAGACCTAGCTGACACAGAGAATGGTGAATGCTGATGGGAGTTGTGGTCCAGCAACGTCAGAAGCACCACATGATCCCTGTTGTCACTATAAATGTTCATGGAAGGTTCTGTGGAAATGGAAAAGTCATACTGTGTTTCAGTGGCTGCAGAATCCTGGCCAGTGTCCATAATTAGACCTGCCATGTGTCTGAAGCGGTGCAATTTGCAATGCATATATGTCTTAAATGGAATCTTGTTAATGCAAAAGAGCATTGCCTGGAAGTGACAAGCCCCATGTTTTTAAGGCTGGATTGCACTACTGTAACAATATAGTCACAGTTGTTTGTGGTTCATGCATAGAAAAATATAATTGTTTGGTTTTCTTCTAAATGATGGCCTCCAGAAAGCACATTCTACTGGTCACCAATTAATCTTGACACTTCATTACTTTTCAGAGCTCACTTAATTGCCAGAAGCTTTAAGCACTCATTTCTGTACTGGTTGATTCTATGTCCCACTTTGTATGTAATAGCTCACGATGTAACAGTTAATGAGAAACATTCTTGTATGTAGTCTCCTGCCAGCTTAGTGCTGTTCATTTCTAAATTATTGCCAAAGATAGAGCATCTTTCGATTAATTGTTAGGAGGCACTGTGCCACCTCTCTGCCCCTGCTTTAGATCTGTTCCAAAACTCCTAAATGTAAAGGCTGAAATCCTGCATCAAGGTGGCATACTGCAAATCACCTCCTGCACAGCTGCTGTGCTACGTCACCCTTATGGCGGATTCTGACAGTATGCAACTGCTCGCATATCTGAAATAACACAGGTGCATGCTCCTGTTGCACAATGGCACGCTCATATTGCAAAGAGATTGTCCAGCAAGTCATGGATCAGGATGTTACTCTTCAATCTGTGGAGGATAAAGAAGTGCAATCATGTGTACAATGGTTGCACATGCAGATCTCTGCTGGTGCAGCTGTCATCACCAGGAAGAGGCTGGCCGGCATCAGCTTACCTGGGACATTGCTGTCATTCATGTTCTCTTGGTATCCTCTCCCACTGACAATAACCATTTCTACTCCTTCTAGCTCCTAGGAGACAAAAGAGTAAAGGACTTCCTCATTCTCCTTGGAGAAAAATTAATGGTACTCTTAGCTACATGAATTGCTCTCACCTTGTGATGACAATGTACATCAGCAACAATTGCCGTGAATAACTTGAAAGCTACACAAAAACTAAGAGCCTTACTTGACCTAACACATGTAGAACAGCAAAGCAAGTGACCTGGTAATGTCAAGATGACATGCAGGCGTGAAATGTGAAAAGTCACCTGGAAAGTCAGTACAGTTCACATTATGATCACACCAGGCAACTTCCCAGCAAAGTGGGAGAAGATAGGCGTTCTTCAAGGTGACAATGTTAGAAAGATCAACTCTAGATCTTTTCTTTGCCAGCAGAAATCTCACTGCTCTCCCCCCCCCCGTTACATGACCCGCTCCCCAGACTTGAACCTTTCAGAATGCAGCAGAAGATTCAGATGAAAACAAGGCTCAGACTCTTTCCTCTAAAGACGGATGGTCAGTACCCTATGAAGGGCACTCCCTGTACACTGGCAGAGCGAAGCAGTCCCCTGATGAATCTTCATCCCTTTGCCCTTGCAAAAGTCTGCCAAGTCAGGTGATGGCCTTATAACTGATGGGTTTAATATTCCAGGTGTGAAGTGGGAGCATGGCTTCGTACCCTGACAGTCTTGTCAGCTTACCCAGAGCTTGAGTTGGCCTGCTGTGTCAACATACTCGTAATAGAGTAGCGATGGGCAAAGTGTGGCCTGTGGAAGATCGTTTTTTTTTTTTTTTTTGCTTCAAAATGCTGCCAAAAGCCATCTAAAGAGTGTAGAAGGCATTTCCACCATGTTTGGGGGCCCAATATTTTTTTACATTTTTTTCCCCAAAATTTTTCGTTTCTCTCTTTCTTCCCAAATGCCTTCTGGAAGTATTTTCACCATGCTTTGGGTCCACCCTGGGCCAATTTAGACCTAAGAAAAGCCTTTTTTTGAAACAGGAAGTGAAAATGAAGTGATTTCTGTTCCCTTTGTGTTGTTAAAAAATTCTCTTTGGGGCCTAAAATGTCCAAAAAACATGGCAAAAATACCATCTGTCATTGAGGAGTCATTTGGGAGGCTTTTTTTTTTTTTTTGCAGAAGCAGGTATGGCGGGGGGCACAGCCCTCAAACTTCACCTGGGGAGCTAACATAGCCCTCTACTTTTTGCAGTTGTCCCCCATGTAGCAGAGAGGTGAGCAAAATGTGACTGTCCAGATGTCTTGGAATGCAACTCCCAGCAATTCTCACCAGCCATAAGGGATTATGGGAGTTGTACTACAACAACATCTGGAGGGCCAGAGTTTCCCTCACCTATCCTAGTCAGAAAGAACTTCAGCCAGTGCAGCTCACTTAGAGCTATTCAAAGTCCTGTTTTTATCTGCCCTTTAAGACAGCATCTGTCTTGACTTTTCCCACCTTGACTAGACTTCATGTCCTCAGTGTGATTCTACCATATGCTGTGGCTTCTCCTTCAATCCTCAAGTACCCACAGAAGGGACGCCAATGAAACTGTGCCCTGTACAAATATTAACACTCTCTTCACAGCTACTCTGACTGGATGGATTAGACAAAATGCTGCAATTACATTAAGAGGATTATTCTTGAAGAAAACAAACAGTGCACAATTGGGTACAACTTCCTGAAATCATTGTCTCAGTATCTACACATTTCCTGTTCTATGCAAGAAGATCTGTGATGGATCAGACTGGGAGTGACCTAACATGGCATCCTTTCCCAAGAATATCTGGATCAGAGTGGAGAGCCAGTGTTGTGTAATTTGAGTGTTGGACTTCAGGAGAGCAGGATTCAAATCCTTGGTCAGCCATGGAAACCCACTGGCTGACCTTGGACAAAACACACTCTCTCAGCCTCAGAAGAAGGCAAGGGCAAACCCTTTTTGACCATATTTAGCCCCCCCAATTGATAGGTTAATTTTAGGGTCACCCTAATTTGCAAATGACTTGAAAACACACAACAATATCTGAGTCAGAGTACTAAGACTATATGAGAAGTCTCCAAGGAAACAACAGACTCTTTTTCTATTGTTTGCTCTTTGGTAACCTGTTGTTCAGAGACATACTGTTAGTGGCCATCACAATACCTTGTGGAAGCACTTGTGGAAGAAAAACTTTGTGGAAGAAAAGAGAACAATGTGGACAGAGACTGGCTTTTCTACAGTGGTTGAAAGCTGGACTGAATATATAGCTTTCTCTTTCTCTCTCATTCTCTGTCTCTCTCTTTTTGTTGCCTCTCTTTATATTGAGTCTAGCAGATCACTGTTGTGATTTGCTTGCACAAATTTTTCTTGCCCTTTGTCAAGCAGCTCAGTCTTTCCAGCAGTCTACTTTTAGGGTTGTAGAAATCTCTCTTGCTCATTTTCATGGAGTTTTCCAGAGTTCCATTGGCAGTCTCATTCTGTTCCCTTTCTTATTCAGTGTGTATGACAATATTGTCTTCATGCCACACAAAAAAATGGACTTCTGTTTGTACTTTTGTGTATATTTGCTCAAAATATCTGCATTTATGTGTGCATGTTTTGAATGTACACATATTGTGTGCATGTTTGCCACTGATTGAAGTATGTTTTGAATATTTTTCAAATATACATAAATATTTTAGTCACGTATGTTTTTCAGAGGTACGAATGGCTGTGTGAACATTTCTTTGCTGAAATGTATCCGTAGGTACTCTCTTCAAGTTGAGGAACCCACAGATCCAATCACAAGCCTTAAAAATGTGAATTTCTAAGGCAAGATGTATGTATTCATTTGCTGGTCTCAGGAGGTATAGAATGTATATTTTCATAGGGAAATAAGAACAAGTGAGCTTCTTTTCCCCTGCAGCTGCTTCAGGGAGAAAATATGTTAGTAGAAGTACCCAGTTTCCTGAAGACATTAAGTTGCCGGATGGCTTTCAAAGGCTGCAAATGTTTTGCAGTTTTAAAAGTCATTACCATGTCTTGTTCATCTATTCCAATGTGTCATATCTGGTGATGGCTCTTTTTCTTCGCATAAAAGGACCCAGCACAGGGTATGCCTGGGTATAAGTGATCCTGTCCACCCCCCAGAATAAAGTGCCTGTTGGTTATGGAAGGTGTGGTAGTGAAGCTGAAGCCTCACCAAAACCCCAGCTTCTTATCTAACCTCCTTCTGTAGGACCTATAAAATCATTTTGTCCCTAAGGGGGACTGAGAAAATGTTTTGAACAATGTGCCAGTTGCTTTCTGGTGTTATATCTGCCATTATCATTTCAATGCAAAAACTAACAGGAATATCCCTGAACTGGTATAGTAGAATTACATAATCAGCAATGAGGTAGTCTAATTAAAATATTAAACATACAACTAGCAAAATGTTTAAATCCTTATTGTAAATGAATATACATGCATGAATTGATCAGGTAGTTATGGCGACATGTATTCACATTTATGGCCATATATATGCAACAATACGGCTGTTATCATTTCAACTACAGGAAAAAAAAAGCTTTTCAGAATTTTGATTGAACAAACTAGCAAATGTATGGGGACGTTCTAGTATATGTGTGAGCATATGTGTGCGAGGATAGGTCTGTGTGTCTGTCTGCTGCTTCCAGAGCTTTGTGTTCATAGCATTTATAAACCATTTCTTGTCTGCTGTCAGCTACAAACAGTACTGCAGTTCTGCACCATTGAGGATGTTGTATTTTCCACTCCCCCCACCCTGCTTTTTTCATACTGCTATATTCTGTCCATATCGGTGACTGTGGCCATTTCCGCACTAGCCTGTTATAGCGCTATGATTCCATTTTCAACATCCTATGGAATCGTGGGGTTTGCAGTTTCGGGAGGGGCCAGATGGCCCCTCCCGAATCTGCAAACCCCAAGATTCCATAGGATGTTGAAAGTGGAATCATAGCGCTATAACAGGCTAGTGCAGAAATGGCCTGTGACATAGCATCTGTGGGTAGGGAAGTAGAGGGCTCAATTTATCTGAGTGGTAATTAGAAAAAAAATATACAGAAGAGGAACACTTAAAAAACAGTCAGCCAATCAATCAATGAATCAATCAATACTTTTTTTTTCTTACTGCTAAACTATTAAGTCATTTAAGAATGATTATCCAATTAATACCCATAAGCCAAACCCCCAAAGCCCAAAGTATTTATCATTTTTTGAGGGATCAGAAATGGAGTTTTGAAACACTCCCTATGTAGAAAACCTGGTGTGTGGAATAGTGACTTTTTTTAGTGGAGAGGAATACAGCTGTTTCAATGGCCATGTCAGCCATGGTGTGTTTGGGGTGTTTTAGTCCCAAAAAGCAATTTTTTCCAAAGTTTAGAAAAACAAATAAAACTATAGCCATTTCCACGCTAGACTGTTATAGCGCTATTATTCCACTTTCAACATCCTATGGAATCCTGGGTTTGCAGTTTAGGGAGGGGCCTTAAAGGGATTTGCCTTTGAGGCCTCTCCCTAAACTGCAAACCCCAGGATTCCATAGGATGTTGAAAGTGGAATAATAGCACTAGAACAGTCTAGTGCAGAAATAGTCTATGGTGACTGGAAAGTATGTTTTGTATTGCAGTAGTACAGTACTATAACATTCTCTGTCTGAGCAGTATTTTAATATTTTGTTTTAGCATATATATATATACTTGGGGAAGCATTTTTGCAGTTGTTGTTGTTGTTGTTGTTGTTGTATGCCTTCAGGTCCTTTCTGACTTATGGTGACCCTAAAGCAAACCTATCACGGGGTTTCTGGAAGGCTGCTAATCAATAAGATTATAAAATGGTGCTCAGCACAAGGTTGTAGTGACTGTATGCTGAGCTGCGATAGGGCCGTCTGCCTGATATATTACTGCCCGTATTGAAAGAGACAGACCAGTGGTGGTTTTTACCTGTCGAATTTGCTCTGCAGCCTGCAGAGGTATAATAGAAAGAGGTGGACTGAATGATTCTATCCCCCAATGTAAACCAGCAACTGAAATCTCTTTTGCCCATGTAAGCACCCTAGTTGCCAGTAAAATAGATAGATAGAATTTGGGCTGTTTTTCACTTTTTTGAAATGCTGGCCTCATAAACACATGACCTGGATTAGGATTAGGTCTGTTTCATATGTCACCATTTTGCACCCAGAAATTTTTCTGTCTATATATCAGAATAAGCACGCATTGATGCTGAAATGTGTGGAATGCCATTTTGCCATGGCTGTGAGCCTTAAGAGGCCCACGCGGAATACCCATCTCTGTGTAAGAAATGTTTAGGTATGCTGGCTGCCCTTAGAAGCATTAAAACACTTGAATGCAAATCCCCTTGAAGGCAAGTCCTCTGGCTTTATTGATGTGTGGACTGCAGCCATACAGAGATTTTCTGCTTCCGTGGAACTGCACTGACATTATTGATTCCCTGGCTAGATTATGTTCCAAAGCAGATAATGCTTCAGAGTCTCTGAACATTATTCATCAATCATGTGCACCATGCAAAAAATGTATGCATAAATTCTCACTTATATAAAAAAAAAACTTTCATCCATCCACTAAACAATCTTGGCAGAGGAATTGCTCTTGTCATTTCTCCTTTCCACACAAATCCTGAACATGAGCAGCTTCCCGAGTATGACCTGGTGATTTCACACTGAATGAGATAACCTCAGTGCAAAGCCAAACACCAGTCCATTGACCACCACATTTCTTAGGGAATGCAATTAGTGTGTCAGGTTAAAAATAGTCTTGGGTTTCATCCTGAAGGTGATTGATTGTGACTGTGAGGCTTTTTCATACTTTACAATGGCTGCTCTGTTCTCTCTTAGATCCCACCTTCTCTCCTCTTTAGCCTTTCCTGCTTGCTGAAACTTAATTCTGCAGCATTTCTTCCCTTTCCGAGTTGCTCCCAGCATTAAAAATCATCACAACAAGATTCCCCCTTATTATTTTGCAAATGGGCCTCCTCTCTGCCTTAAGATTCGGTGGCACACTGGTGAGTCTTGGAGCCAAATCTTGTCATTTGGGTTCAGACCCTTTCAAAAAAAAAAAAAGGACAGCTGCAGCACTCAAAGTTTCTTGCAAGTGCCAAGAAGGGGTAACAGGAAGTGAGGGAGGGATTTGTGGAACAGCTGGATAAAACTTGGACAGGCTTATCCTCTACCTGGTGATCCTGGTAGAAGGGGGCAGGGAATAAATAAGATGAAGAAGGATGAAAAGAACACCAAAGCCCCAAACTGTTTCAATTACTTCCCAGTCATCTGCTTCTCCAGCTGTTTTTAAAGTGTTTCTGTTTCTCTTCCTCCCACTTTCCCTTTTTGTCCTCAGCTTATACCAATTGTTGCAAACCGAGTTCAATATGTAAAAATAATTTGCACTCAGCTTGAGGGAGAGGAAAGGAGGAATCTTGCCCTTCCCTGTAGAGTCAGGCAAAAACAAACTGCTGCAGCCTCTCTTAGCTTGTGTATTCTTGCACCACATTCTGATGTGTCCAAGTTTTCATCTGTGAAATGTTGGAAGGTATGGTGTTCTAAAGTGCTTTGACTGCTTTCAGTGAATGTCTACTTTTATAATTTACTAGCGCATATACCCGGCATTGCCCAGGATTTTATTTTCTCATAGGTGATACTTATTAGAAAGAGTTGAGATCCTGTGTCTCTAATTCCCCAAACTGTCTTATCCAGTACTTGTAACTTTCCCCCATATTTCCCAGTCTAATCTGTGTTCAGAGATATGTGCTCCCTTTCCGCACGAGGCAGTTAAAATGGGCCAAGGCGTCCTGGCACGGAGGTCGTCCGCACCTTGGATCGAACTAGGTGTGGACCGTTTAACTTAGTTCTGCACCTCAGTCCGATCCAACCTGCCCCCAAGTGGTCCTCCCCCGTGCTAAATAAAGACCGGAAAAATCAGGTCCTTACATTTTCTGGAACGCACCATTGCATTCCTACTTACCTGTGCAGATGCGCAAGCTCGCACCGATGCGAGCCTGCGATCAGTGGAGGGTGGGCTGTGGGCGTGGCCAGCGTCAGTGGACACGAAGACACCAGAAGCCGCCATTTTGGGCCGGAGCAGCGTGGATCTACAGACCTCGCACTGCTCCGGTTTGCCCTGCACTAATGGAGGAGCCCTGCGGAAGGGCTCAAGGGAAAGCTTGTGTTACTTCGGATCCAAGAAGAGCCGGTAAGTAACGGCACGGAGCGATTCACTCGCCTCGTGCGGCAAGGGCCTCAGACATAGATGTTAGGTTCCTGAGGGACTACACTGCCATCCTCCTTGCTGCTAGGCCTCATCTCCATAGCAACCAGCCAGGCCCAAGAGCTCTCTGGATGAGAATTCTAAAGGCCTCTCCCTAAACTGCAACCCCCAGGATTCCATGGAATCTTCACAGGCAGCCGGTCGTAAGAGGTCTTCGCCTCACAGAGCCAATCATGTCAGAGGTCTTCTCGCCTGACACAGACAAACAAACAAACTTTGACTTTTATATATTAGATCGGTTTTTTAAAAAAGTATTTTAACATTATGTATGTCACCTTGTCCCAGCCTTGTGATAAAGGTGGGTTATAAAGTAAATAAATAGATAGATAAATAAAATTAAAATTAATGGTGCGGGATTGCGGGAAATGCAGCCCAGCAACATCTGCAAGGCCACACATTCCCCATACCTTATCTGTAGGAAGGCATGCTAGCTGACCCCCTCAGCAGTAGAACTCACTCATCTCTGTGAAACATAGATGTGGTATGCAGCTGAATCTCTAGCTCCAGGTGAGTGAAGACCTGTAAAGGCAGAGATTACGTTATTAGTCTGATGCGACAGATGGGCAAGCCTTGGTCACACTGTAATTCCACAACAGAGATTAGACCTGGGGGAAGGTCATGGCAGTTTTACCTAGGATGCTTTAAAAGAATTGTGTTTAGTATAATAGCATGCACACCATGGGAGCACTGACTCTATAAACAGCTGATTATGTAGAGCTTTTGGCCGCATGGAAAATCAAGCAGCTGCTACACTTCCTCCCGTCCTGTGCTTCCAAATGGTCTGGGGTGGGACATAATTGTACTTTACTCACTGTGGAACCCATGTCTACAGCCACAAACTGGCTTTCTACGAAGATGGAACTGTCACGTGGTGAGAATTTAGGTGGTTAGCACACAATAGATGGCTCTTCAAAGCCACCCCAGAAGTGCGCATATCTACTCTGAAGAAAGTCTTACTGAATTCAGTGGAGCTTACTCTCAGGTATGTGGGTAGAGGATTGCAGCCATAGTTTCCCGGTTAACAAGGCAAATGTTGGACGCTATATAAAGAGGGATCTGAGAACTGTGAATGAATGATACTTCTTATCAGTTCAGTTTCACTGCATCCCTCATGTTCTGTCTCAAAAATACCTATTTTCTGCCATTTGTATTTGTCACACACTGAAGTCACTGCTTTTGACAATGAGCTGCTAAGAATACCAGATTCGGCTGAGAATGTATTTAAGGCTTGTAGTGTGGAGACATTGCACAAATGGAAAAAGATTCATCTTTTAGTAATGCTCATTTTGTTAGAGGCAATAAAGATGCAGCATCTTGTAAAGAGATAAACATGCTATAACTGAGGCAGAGTGACAAAATTGGAGACATGAGACAAAGCACAGGGAATACTGAATTAAATTAATGTATGTGTATGTGTTTAAAAAAAAAAAAGACCAAAGGAAAGAAAACCCAACACCCAGTCACCTCATAGTGAAAATAATCTGCGGTGGGGAAAGATACATCTTACTGAGAGTTTTTGAAGGATGATAAATACTGTACTCTGTGTATTATAAACTGCAACGTGAGCTGAATCTTAATCAAGACTTGGAAATATAAATCTAAAAATAATAGAGGAAAAATCAATATTGATGCACTGGAATAAAAGTACTATATTTTTGTTAGCAAACGTTTTTAAGATCCTGGGGAAAAATTCATTTGGGAGAACCCATCGTAATTTACTATAATTTCAATAGCTGGCAAGTTCCCAAAGCATTTTGGTAGGATTTATACTGTCACCACAGAATAAGCTTATATATAAACAAACATCATTTCTTAACTTTACTGCTGCTAGTTTCCTGATGCACCAGAAAGGTGTGCTGGCAGGCCAGTGATACAGTAATTCCACCAGCTGCTATAGACCCTTTGGCTGCATTTGTGTGTGTGTGGTCCTTGCTGTTTCACATTTCTGTGGACAGTAATGAGTGATGAAATTATTTATTTGTATGATTTATATCCCACATTTCTCCAGGAACTGGGATCCACTATAGCTTACAACATGATTAAAAATGCAAGTAAGGTATAAAATTAAACACAGCATGATACTGAAATCCAAGTGGAATAGAAGCAGTTTGCCTGAAACTTGTCTGAACAGAAGAGTCTTTACCTACCAGGAGAAGGACAACAGAGGGGAACCTTGAAGGGAGTTCCATAGTGTGGGAACAGACTTCTGCCCCATGCCATGCTTTTTGAAGATCTCTTTTGAAAAGTTTTTTTAACTGGACGGGAGTAATAACAGTGGCTTCAAGAACAGGGGTCCCATTCACATGAGGCAGTTACAGCTCTATGAATTCACTTTAACAGCCATGGTAACATCCTGTGGAATCCTGGGATTTGAAGTTTAGAGAGGGGCATTTAGAATTCTCAGCAAGAGAGCTCCACTGGTGCCTCTGACTCCAGGATTCCATAGGATGCAGCCATGGCGGTTAAACTGGAATCAAAGTGCTGTATTTGTGTAGTGTGGATGGGCCCAGGGACAGTCATGTTCTTTAGTTAAATGGTGGATATATCTGCAGATTGAGAGATCATCCATACCGAAAAAATAATCTTTGGGAAATAACATCTTGGGAAATATACTCATTCTTTGGTAAAGATATGACAGGGGGAGACTGTTCAGTGAAAACTGGCTTGGATACTATTGTATCTAAAGCAGGCTTAGGAGTCTGAATTTTTGAATACAAGCTGTGCACAGGTGAAATGAGTCGAGTTTTTTTTTTATTTGGCTAGTACTAATAATAGTATGTCTCTGTGTCTGTCTGTGTTTTCCATAGCTCCAACTACATGAAAGCTAGACACCTGAAATAACTTGGCATGTATACTGTAGGGACCCTGGGAGTGTATTCCTTGGAGTTACTTGGTTTTTGTATGGGTTCGTTTGTTTTAAATAGTTTAACATGCAATACCATCTTCAGTCACTAGGTGACAGACTTCTCCCACCAGTTGGAGCGACACTTCACTCAGAGCTTGCCTATCCATTTCCCCAGAAAAATATCTTTACAAGAGAAACTGTAAAGAAAACAACTTGACTGGTGTAACAGTTGCTTCATTCTGCAGGGCTCCTAACTCTTCAAGTAGTTATGGAGAAAGGAAAAGAGGGAGAAAATGTATTTTTGCCTAGTGATGGTGGGTCGGAATGAGCAGGAGGAAAGAGAAAGCGCAGTAGGATGAAGAGAGAGAAATCCTGGCTGGGTGGATGGTGTGGGGATAGAGGGAGGAAGAACACTTAGCTCCATGTGGGAGAGGAAGCGCATTGTAGATATGTAAAGGAGGAGAGAAGAAGTCTGTCTGAGTTGGTGGGTGAGGGGATAGAAGAACAAGCACCAAAAAAGAGCACCAGGGAGCCTAAGGGGTTTTCTAAATCATGGAAAGCTGGTTATCTCTGCTTGTTTTTCACATTCCATTTGGCAGGATGTGTACTGTGGAAAAAAGGAACTGGATTTGTGTTCAGTCACTTGTCTTAAATAACATTTTTTCAACAGTCCCAACAATTGACAAAATGCAACAAAGCACATCAGAGATGCCCTGTCCTTTTGGAGCTCTGAAATAACTGAAGCAATGCAAATATCCTGAGTGCATTTCACAGAAATTCTTGTGGAACAGTTAATGTGACACAACATTCTCATTTGGAAGGAATGAAAAGAGCATTTAAGCATGATAGCCAAACATTCATTTCTAAGTTAATACTTTTTGATAAAGGAACAGCTGACAGTTAATGGAACTGGTAAAACTCTTTGTGTGAGTAATAGACCAGATTGCCATCTGCAGTAAAATGGGTCCTTTTTATTGATCTGTAGCAATTTTGTGCCAGCTGGGAATCTTGACCATAGACCTCATTAGATGTGTAACCAATTTTCCAGATAAAATTCTCTCCCCCAAAGCCAATTCTGATTAACACTGATCAGAATGTTAACAGCAAAGTCCCCTTTCCACTTGACCAGCATACTCAAAGGGCTGGTAGATGTATATGAAATCCTCATATTTTGCAAGATTTTCCAGAGCTTGGGAAACTGTACTTTTTGCAGTAGAATTCCCAGAATGCCCCAGTGGCATAACCACATATATTTAGCATATGGTTTAGTGGAGAATATAAAACTGCACACAATCCTATGACTGGTATCTTGTACTGCAGAGTGTAGTGTAAATGTTCCATAGCTGGAACTGTGCTGCATATTTCCTCTCACCCTCTCCTGACTCACTCTTAGCTACCCCCTCCCACTGCCATTCAGTGGCTGGGGGAGAGCTGGAGGAGGGAACAGAGAAGCATCTGGCTACAGGGACAGAGCCAGATGCAAGCCAATGCTGTAACACAATGATCCTTAACCTTTTCTTTACTGTGGGCCCCCTTTAAATATCTTTTGTTGCCACAGACCACCAAGACTTAACTCAAGATTTAAAACTCTGAAGTGCGTCAAATGTTTATTTAAAGTTGCTCATCAAATCTGGTCTTCAGATTTGGAGAGAAGGGAGAAATAAGTAAATAGACACACTCCTATTAGAATATTTTTATCAGACTGGTTCCATACAAAATTGTCTTTCCTTTTTTCATCCTTTCTTTCTGTCTTTCTGTTTTAATTGTAAAAGCTCATAACATTTCTGTGAACCTTCGTGGACCCCCTGTGAGGACATCACGGCCCCTTGGGGATCCACAGACCCCAGGCTAAGAACCACTGGCCTAATATATTGAGATCTGCTGGGGTGCTCCAGCGATCTTGGTGGATTATGTCATTATGCTGCATCCCAATACAAATGAAAAAAAAAACCCAAAGTACAATTATATACGTTTTAATATTTAAACACAGTTGAATGATAAGCAATATAAGAGTGCATCAGTAAAGAAGTATGGTGCCCAACTGCTGAGCTCTTGGTTAGGAGCCAATATCTATCTTCCCACAGTAAGTCTTATCCCCTGATTTTAAATCAAGTGGTGCTTTGTTTTTTTGTTTTCTGAAATCTCAGGATATGTAGTTTCTCTCTGGTAGCATGAAGGGCCAATACTGGCAGCCATAAACCATCTGGGGGGCGGAGGTGGGGAATGTGGATTGGCTTCCTGCCAACGAATGGCCTTTAAATCAAGAGTTTGAACTGTGAAGCTTCATAAAACCAGAGGCAGGATTTCTTTTCTTTTTCTTTTTCCTTTTCAAAAAAAGCCTTGAGGACTGAGGTGCTTTAAATTCCAGCCTTCAGGTTCACTGATCTGTTCAAGAACAATCATAACACTTAACAGAAAGGACCTGAAATCAGGACACATTTTCCTGCTGAGTTAACCCAGGACAGCAGTCCTAAAGTTTTGCTCATTTGCAGTGACATTTCCTTGCATCTTTTTTTATTTTTTTAAAAATCAGGATGATAAGAGAAAAGTTTTACAGCTGAGTTTCGAGGAGAGACAAAATAGTCTTTGCTGCAATATTCATCCTCAGAGATATTTCAGGGTGATGGGGGGGGGGGGTGTAATATATTTTAATAGGGAAAAAAAACGTTCTTTTGACAGTCAGCCTGATCTGCCAGCTGCCTACATTGTCATGTGGTTTGTTCATAATTTCTAGAGCACTGTCCCATATAAAAGATGCTTTGCAAAGCAAGCATGTCAGGTGTGGGGCTCTCTCACACTACACAATTATAGCACTATGATTCCACTTTAATTGCCATGGTTCCATCCAGTGGAATGCTGGGGTCTACAGATCAGAAGCACCACAGGAACACTTGGGTGTGAATTCTGAATTGTTGTTGTTGTGTGCCTTCAAGTACTTCCAACTTATGGCAGACCTAAGGCAAAGTTGTCATGGGGTTTTCTGGTGGCTGAGAGTGTGTGATGTGCCAAAGTTCACCCCTTAGGTTTCCATTGTCAAGCAAGGAATCGAACTCTAGTCGCCAGGGTTGTAGTCCAGTGCTCAAACCACTGTACCTCACTGACTCCCAGGCTTCTGAATGGCCTTCCCTGCCCTCCCCTAAAATGCATATCCCGCAATTCCATGGGATGTAGCCATGACAGTTAAAGTGGTATGAAAGTGCTGTAATTGGGTAGCATAAAGGGTTCTTAGGTCCCTACAGAGCCAGGTGTACCAATGGCTTGACTAAGTATCCTGACTGAGTAAACCTGGATCAACTTATCCCCAATGTTTTACCCACCATGAAAATGCTGGGTTCATCCCAATGTAAAACAGACTGGGATTGCTTCCACTTGATTTCAAAATTTTTCTGCTGAAAATGTGATGGTAGACATTTATTGTTGTAGATACTGCAGGTCCAGAGTGCTGTTTATTTTAACTTTTCTTTATGTCTAAATTTAACTGGTTTAACCGTTGCACCCTGATACCATTCTAATGAGTTCAGTGAGTATTACTGCAGTGTAAATTCCCACAGATAGATCCAGTGTGCTGTAGTAGTTTGAGCATTGGACTACAATCCTGGAGACCATGATCTGAATCTCTGTGCAGCCATAAAAACCCACTTGGTGACCTTGAGCAAGTCACATTCTCTCAGCCTCAGAGGAAGGCAAAGTCAGACTCCTTCTGAACAAATTTTACCAGGAAAACCCGATGATAGGGCTAGGGTTATGGCCATAGTTGGAAGAACTTGAAGGCATACAAGAACAATAAAGTTTCCATTAGGTTTACAGTGCTCACAGTCTAACTTCCCCAGGACCTTCTTGGTGAATTACGATAGCATGATCATGGATTATGTCAGTGAAAGTATGTTTTTAGATGTCACACAAAGAAGTACCAAGCACCTCCTTATGCAGTCAATTTGTTTGGCTGTGGAAGACCAGCCAGCTGCCCCCTACCCCAAACAGACACAGGTGACTCTGGCACAAGGTTTCTGGAAAAGTTTGCACCACCACCTAGCTGAGCTTCCCAACCTTCCATGGGGGTTCCTTTTAAGTATGCTTGTGGAACGTTTTGACTTCCCATCTCTATAAGGGCTACTTCACACATTGTACCCAGCAAACTCAGATCTCATTCCTGAGCGGGGACACAGTAGGGCATTGTGGCCAAGGGTCTCTGATGAATGGATCTGCATGACACAAATGTGTTTGTTGGCAATCACATAATGCTGTCGTATGTGTACTTGTGAATGACCGTAAGGTATACATACATACATGTGTGGAATGGCTTTATAAAACTTTCCTGCTTTGATATAATAGGGACAGATGTTCCATCTTGCTTGTATTGCCAGTCTACCACATTTCTTTCACTCTGTATTTTGAGATAAAATTATAGCAGAAATCATGGATGCCTGATGAAACCCACAAGCATCTTACCCTCCTGGCATTCCTCTATTATTTGGGTCAAATCATTGTACCTATAACTTCCCAAAAAGGGCTGCTACTAGTCTTGGACAAAAGATGTAGTGACTCGGTGCTTAGCAATCCCCCTTTACCACAAAATGAGTAATTGGCCATTTTAAAGTCTTCTGAATGTGTTTTAGCTCTTTCTCTACTCAAAGGACAGCTATACTAAACCTATTAGGAGAAGAGAAAGGGAACAGAATTATGGGAGGCTGACTGGCAAGTATCTCACAAATGAGAGCATTTTCGCCACGCCTTCCTGCCTTCTAACTGTGCTCCACTTTTCTCTTCACTCCCCACATTCAGTACAGCTGCACTGGTCTGGAGAAGGAGATGAATTTTAATTCACAGTTTGTTACTTCTTTAGAAAAACCCTCCAGCATTTTTCCTTTTCAGTTATTTCCGTGGGCAGCCTAAAGTTGCACGTTAAGACTACTGATAAGAATCACTAAACACTTCAGACAAATGTTATGTCTGCCATGTGGGAGACCACCTAAAAGGCATCTCCATAAAATCCAGGTTCTTCTGCCCACTGGACAGCTGTATTGAACAGAATGTGTTAGGTAAATGGAAATAGGTCCTGAGTAACATTCTCCCATTAGAGTCTCTCTTTAATAACTGCAACCTGTTTGGCTGCCTTTGTTCCACCTAGTCCAGAGAATAAAGTAGACCCCCTGCTCTGTTCTCTGTAGTGCAGGAGTGGGGCTGGGGGGAGGAGGAAAAGAAGAAGAACCTGCAGCTTTTGTTCGTGGTCTAAGAAGAACTCTGTTATTACTACCCATTCAGCACTCCAAACCACAAAGTGCTTTGAAAATTGCTCCGCTCTTTCAGCAGCAGAGCCACTCTGTGAAGAAGCCAATTACTGGACCTCTTTTTACGGACAGAGAAATGAAAAACTGAGAGGTAACAATTTGCGCAAGGAAACAATAGCTGTGCTGGGATTTGAATCGAGGCTTCCCCGTTTAGGGCCGAGTTTATTATCTACTGGACCACACCGACTCTCTCCAGTACTGGCTATTACAATAAGAAGTATCAAGTTGAGGCTGAGTCAGCTCTGCCCACTCCAGCCTGCTAACCTTTCAGTAACGCCTTATGTAATATATATGCAGGGCCCCATTCTGTCAACAAGAATAAGGCCCTTTTGGTTTTAATGAGGTGCGCTGTAGAACAGGGGAAAGCTAACCTTTCAGCATTACAGCTGCTGGTCCTTTGCAAGTGGGAACAACAACAAAAAGGCATGGGGAACCTTAAAGATTAGCACATTTATTGTCAAATAAGCTTTTGTGGACTACAGCCCACTTCATCAAATGCGTAAGGTGTAATCCTGAAGTGTGAGTAATGAGTATACATGGCTGGTAGGAAGGCATTTTAAACAATAAAGTCAGAGGCACTTGTGCAAATATTTGTAGGTAGGTACAATGGCAGCTTCCCCAGTTCCCACGGCACTGAGTGAGATGTGCCAAGGCTCTTTTCTTGGAATTCCCCTATTGGCACAAATATTGTAGTCAAAGCTTTACAGCTGGGCAGTTCCTATTATAGGAACTGGTTTACAAAGGCTAAAGAATCTTTGACACAAGACTTGTTGCAATCCAAACAGATCCCTATCTGTTAAATTCATCCAGCACATTCCTAAGCCAAAAGAACAACAGCACCAGTGAAAGAAAATTAAAAAACAAAAAAACAAAGCACAGAAATGTTTTTGTAAATCAGGGCACTAGTACTAACAGATGGAAAAGTTGCAGGATGCACAGAGTTCATTTAGAGGTCTTTTTTATATATAAATGAATTTATTGTTCCTTTTTAAGACTGATATACATATTTTTTTTTCAACAGTTAATACAAAATGTTCAATGCTCCACCCACAACCAACAAATTAATTTTCCCAATAAGTATAATACTGTGTTAGTCCTTTCCTCCCTTCCACCCCTACCCACTAGGGAACCAAGTTGATTTTTGTTTAAAACCCTTTTCCTTTAGTTTGGAGAATTGTATTAATTGTATTGTTTATAATTTTGTACCCTACCTTTCTTTAATTTTTTTCTTCGCCAGTTTTCTAGAAGAATTTCAGGTACTAGTAAGGATGACAGACCACTGTGCTGGCTGTAACACATATTATTAATCTTTTTTCTTATAGTAGGGAACTATGTATGTAATTGGGGAAATGAGTCTTAGAGTTCAGACTCTTTCTGCATTCCCAGCCAGATTATTTCTGTCCTCTTTTATCCTTTCTGAGGTGGTTGAGATGGAACTTGTTACACGTCTAGGTGCCAAATACTTAGACACGCCTTTTCTAGAAAACAGTGAGCAGCCCAGGAATATACTGCTTGTGACCCATAAAGCTGAAAGCAGCTCACCAGTCATGCATGGTAGTTCACTGAGAGCTAAATAAAAAGTCTCCTGGTATTGCTACTTGCCTGGAACTGCAGATACAAAGTCTAAGAAGGAAAGAGTCTGGCAGATCACAAGGTATAAGTTGTGGGCTGCCTTTGGCTTCTGGGTCATACAAGTTCTGCAGGCGTGAATTACATTAAATAATATTTACAAATGTGGATTTAGTTCTTATTATGCTGAAAAGCAGACGTTCAGTTACAGCAGGATGCTTCGAATAGTGGATTGAGAACGAGACAAGTGCTGTGGTCATGTGTTGTGATTTCAGCTGTGTTGTGTTCAGACCATGATAACTGGTGTGCCATAAAAACCAATGTTTAAATAGGTCAGAATACATGTCTAAATATATTTTTCAAACTCTGCAGATATGAATGATGCACATAGTGTGGCAATATTAGGAACTGTTAGGAGGAAAAAAGTTAGTGTCACTTAGTGGATGAAATCTGTGTGAGTGGAAAGCAAAGGATGAAATGGATCTTTCCCTTCTCATTCTCTTCTCATCTTGACCCTGAAGGCCCCTGTAGCACCTGAAAAGACTGTCTATCCATAAGAGGTGACCATGGTGGTCTATCTCTTACCAAGCTACAGAGGGAAGGGGCACCATCCAAAAGCAGGGGGAGGAATTTTGCACCACTCATTGAAGTTTTTCAGTTTGGAGCAATTCCCTCCTCCCATTGGATGAGCTGGCATTCCATCAGTGCAACACTGGATTTCAACCCAAATTTATCATAAATAACCCTTCCAGACCAGGTCCTGTTCAGGAATAAAGTGTGAGCAAGAGAGAACCCACAGACAAAACGAAGGTGTTTCAAACACAGTTCTTCCAATTGGAAGTTGTTGTAAAAATATTTAAGATCTCCTAATCAAGCCAGTGTGGTAATAGTGCTTTGAGTGTTGGACTACAACCCTGGAGACAAGGGTTCAGTTCCCCACTTGGCTATGGAAACCCACCGAGTGATACTGGGCTTCTTGCTGCTCTCAGATCCAGAGAACCCATGATAGGTCTGCCTTAACTTGCCATAAATCAGAAACAACTGGGAGGTGCACAACAACAATCTGAATTATTTCTTTTTTCAGGTTTTTATAGATGCAATGGCCAGAGTATTGAAGTTACACATAAGGTTGTCCATTTTTTGACATTGTGAAAGGAGGTGTTCAATAATTCCTCATATAACATCCCCTTTGTGGCAGCTCCTATGCAGTGAAGCACACTGCCACGGCCATTTACTAGCTGGAGGTGAGTGAAGCAAGAGCAGGGAGTAGCTAACTGAATATCTGGAAAGGCAACACCAATTCTCTTCTCTCAGCTGCAGGACTGCAGGCATGGCCTGCCCTGCTTCTCCCCACCCTTGGCCAGTAAATGACTGTGACAAATTGGGAACTGCTTTTTGGGTGCAGAAGGGGTACAGGACTCTGTGAGCAGAGTGCTGTGCTCCACTCACATGATCATTATGTATAAGCTCTTTAGTCTGCATATGAACTGAACTGACACACTGGTTTTTACTAATATTGTGCTTGATACATCAAACCAAAGAGATCTGATAGCATTGATCAGGATTTGACAGCACAAGTATAGTTAGCTGCCAGAGTGCCAGTGTGGTATAGTGATTTGAATGTTGAATTACAATTCTGGAGACCAGGGTTCGAATCCCCACTTGGCCATGGAAACCCACAGGGTGATCTTGGGCAAGTTACACACTCTCAGCCTCAGAGAAGGACAAAGGCAAATGCCCTCTGAACAAATCTTGCTAAGAAAACCCTGTGATAGGTTCGCTTTAAGGCCCTTTCCATACCGGGGTATTAAAATGGTTCAGAGCGACCTCCCACGGAGGTTGTCTACACCGTGGAGTGGATTGGAGTGGACTACTTTTCGTAGTTCCACACCTCAATCCGCTCCAAAGCGACCGGAACTGGCGGCGCTGCATGTTTTTTAAAAACTTCTTTTCAGAGGTTTTTAAGAAGCATGAAGCGGGCAGCCCCGTGCAATTCCGTCGCCGCGCTCCGGTGCAGATTTGCAGGCGCGCACTAGTACGTGCCTGCAGGTCTGCCGGGGGCGGGCTTCTGGCTGGCGAGCTTCTCCAGTTGGTGGAGAGCCTCCGCCAGCCGGAAGCTGCCATTTTGGATGCCGGAGGAGTGCGGAGCAGCGAGTTCGCGCTGCTCCACATGGCGACGGACTTACCCGGCTGCTGGTAAGCTCCGTTTCGGCGCGTTTTCCCCCATTTCCCCCTCCACATGTGGAAAGGGCCTAAGGTTGCTATAAGTCAGAAACAACTTGAAGGCACACAACAATAGTCATTAACTGCCATTAGGAAAAGGCCATGTGGGCTACCAGCATTTTGTTCTTTCTCTGATAAACTTGCAGATCATGTAGTTGCCTCCTAGACACCCTCACCATTTTGTACAAACTGAGGTGTGCCATGTAAAAGTAGTTAAAATCTGTTATCCTGGAGGAGATCCAGGATATAATTTAAGACGTGCAATTAATCTGTTCCTTCATTCTGTCTCCTACTTCTCTGTTTAATGCAACTTTTAATTACAATTTTTATTTAAGTTTTTTCCCCATTTCAGCACAGTTTATTATATCTATTCAAGTTTAATCTGCGCAATCCTTCTTCATGCAACTGTCTTTCACTAAAACCACAAAACTGTTATTTGGAAGTTTAGAAACTTGACAGATATAATTGAGCTTCTTGGTTTGTATTCTTAAAATAGCTAGAATCTCTTGGCAGAGTAATGTCCTTGGGAGTTTTTGTTTTCTTTCATCCAAGATCTTCAATTCCTCATAGGAAAGCACACAGAGGACATGACTCCACTACTTGTTTTCAATAGCCAGACTTCTGTTGTGGTTTCCCTAAAGTAGATCTCTCCTGTTTGACTTGCACTGCAAGCACAGATAACTTTCATTTCAGGACTCAGCACTTCTTGTCTTTCCTTGGCATGACAAGTAGAGACTTTGAAAAGTGACTTTTAAAAAGAATACGTTATATTATTTGTTACCAAAACCCAAACAGCAACTTGATACCATCACTGTTGCAATTGTAAAGTTACTCACTACTTTTCCAGTACTTAGTAGTTTTTTAAAAACTCTATCTAAGTAAGATAACAGCCCAAAATTTGAAAGTTCTCCTCCAAATGCCCAACAAAGAGCTTTAACCCTACAAAAATATTAAGAAAAAGTGTAAGTGTGGCGTTTGTTAATATTTGTTAGTGAATATTCTTTTTTGTGTGTGCTATATTTTTTTCCCAGCAAGGACACTTTTGTATTTTGTAGTTAATGGACTAAATCTGAAATTTCAAGAGATAATTTCATCTGAATATGTCCTATGATTTCAAAACATTTTTGAGCTGATGATAGAAAGTAATGAGAAAACATTACTGGCTACATGGGAAAAGTAGCAATGATACCTGTCTGGCCTGAGCGCTCTTCAAGATGTGTTATATCAGTGCAGTTTACCTACATGCTGAATCAACATTCAGCAGTTGTTTGAATGGGTCTGTTCTAGTTGGAATCAACCAAGAGGATTCCAGCCATTAAGTTATTAATAGCAGAAGAAATTAGGTAACACCATTACTTGTAACATGTCGCTTCTAAGCCCTGAGAAAATGGAACCCTTTCACACATGTAGCGTGGCAATTGCTGATGTACTTTAAATGTACTTGTGACTGAGCAGCTAATCACAGTTCCTTGATGAATAAAGTTAACACAGCTTGCATGTGCTTCTAAGCAAAGGGTTGTTGCATTCACAATCTGACCTTTTCAAGTGTATGTTTGAAATATCATTATGTTTACTGTAAATTTTTTTTAAAAAATCTAATATGGGAAGTCATTTGAGAGACGTGTAAAAGGTGATGAAATTACCTCTGTAGAAAGAAATTCTGAGACAGATTGATCAGAAGGAGCCCAAATGGAGGATAAATTCAAGTTCTGAGCAGTGCGGTTCAGAATCTACCATGGCAGTTTCTGCTCAGTTCAGAAATGACCATTGATCGGTCTCTGCTGTTCGCTCAAATCAAGGCTGTTGTTGCAGCCAGTTTGATAAATGCTGTGAGAATTTGGCTCCATCAGTATCCCCTCCCCTGCCCTCCTCCCCACCACCAGCCAACATCCTTTTGTCTGCCAGCACCATTCCTGTTGGTGTTTGGCTTTGCAGTTTCAAAGGATTGTTGTTTTAGAGCAGAGGGCCCTCTTTGCTCTTTCTGACAAGTTTGTGTGCCTGACAAGAATGAATCATGGCTTTGTTATCCATTTACTTACATTTCAGGTTCCCTCCAGCAGTTGGCTTGATGGAGAGGATCCAAGCGATTGCTCAGAACGTCTCAGACATCGCAATGAAGGTGGATCAGATACTTCGCAACAGCCTCCTAAATGGAAAATGTAAGAGCGGCATCAGCTTTCTATAGGAGACAGTAGCCTCCATTTACTATATGATACAGTGGAAAGGACACGACTTGAGCCTGGATTCTTTGGGGCTGTGTTTTAATTGATGGCCATGTCTTCTACTCAAGCCTGAGTATGCAAACTGAGTTCTGCTTCTCCAGATCTGCCCTGGGTTTGAAGAGGTCAGGGTATATAATTTTTCAGAGACACTTCACCATGTTGGCTCTTTATTTTAGAAGGGTGAATTACAGAGAAATAATATTCTCATATAAATCAGTTATGCTTTGTATGACTGTGCCAAATATAAGGGATAATGATTTTATTAAAATGACAGAATTTGAGAATTCTAAATTTCTGCGGAGACCCACTGTGATGTAGTGGTTTGAACACTGGGCTGTGACCCTGGCAACCAGGGTTTGATTCTCCACTCAGCCATGGAAACTCACTGGGTAGTACTGGGTGTGTCACACACTCTCAGCCCCAGGCAACCCTGTGATAGGTTCACCTTAGGGTCATCATAAATTGGAAATGAGTTGAAGGCACACAACAACAACAAATTTCTATGTGCAGTACCTTTCTGGTCCCAATGTTTTGTAAACTAGCTGTTAGAAATTTGAGGCTGTCCTAAATTCATAAACTACCTGAAGAACATGGCTACCACATTCTTGTAATGGGGAAAAAGACATCTATGATGTCCTGAGGTTCACAGAAATCAAAAAGGCACTCCTCTGATACGTTCCCCTTTACAGTGGCTAGCCCAGTTTAGAGAGCTACTGAATTCTTCCTACCATTAGCCTAATTTTAAATCTAGTCCTGGTAGGATAAACAAACTGTTCTCTGATGAACTAGACATTTCTAACTCATACTATATAGTCTTCTGAATTTGCATCTTGTTATGTTGGTAATGAAATGTTTGGGTGATCCATTTAGTGCTTTGGTTATGTTGTGTAATTGACTATCTTAAGCAAAAGCCTGTTGAAGTCGTTATAATTACTCCAGGAACCAAACACTAGTAGATAACTTTCCTATCCCAGTTTCTCAGCTGAAAGCCTCAGTATCCAGGCAGCTGTGCTCATGGGAGACCCCAGAAAACCAGCTGTACAGATTGTACAACCAGTGCAAATTCACTGCTGTTTCCTATCAGCTGTGAGGAATTGGAAGGTGATGGATATTAGCAGAAAAATTACTTGCATCTATACTACATGGACCAGAGTCTCTTAAGGACCTCATCTGTTCCCTCTGTCAGGGCAATCTGAACATGCCCTCAGGATCTTGGAAACTCTGATGCATTTAATACTACTTTATCCCTACGTGCCTTGAAATGAGAAGAACAGTAGTTCCATACTTTGGAAAAAGATTGGCAAAACTAGATTTGCCATTCTCAGGGGTGTAGCTATAGGAGGGGGGAATGCACGGTTTGTTCCAAAATAATAATTTGCCCTCTGCAGTGAAATTTTCCTTCAGTCCCTAAGTTTCTAGCATTGCAGAGAATGAGACACTGAAAATTGCTAACACCTCAAATTCTTATATTTGCTGTGTTCGCATTCCCTTAGGAAATTTGCTTGTGTCTGACCCTTTCCTAGATTGTGTTTTTAAATGGTTAACTGAAATTTTCAAATACTACAAAGCTAGAGAATTTTGAGAACTGAAGGAAGATTTCATGCAGGGCAGAATTCTTATCTGGGATCAGTGCCGTCACTTTGCCCCCCACAGTCCATTGCTACACTCCTTGTCATTCAGCCAGTGAGGAAATGGGGGAAGAAGTAGTCTGCCCTGCTCTGACTCCCCTTGGTACCCCATTATGTAGTAGAGTCAGCAGCATGGGGAGGGAGAGGCCTTCCACTGGCTTTACACTAGTCTTCTGGGGAAGGAAGAGTAAAGGTCAGCAAAGCACTTGATAATGCTCACTATCAGCATTGCAAAGCCAGCTTCTCAGTCAGCAGCAGCAACACATTGCAGAGAGGGTGGTTGTGTGCTCTACTGGCAGCACACATCTGTCCTGAGGGCATTTTGCACCTGCACTTCTCCCTTCAGCATCCTTACTCCCTGGCTTCCTGGGTATGTTTGTCAACCAAGGGTGCTCCCTCCCCTCCCTTCCAGTGGGTTAATGGGCTAAAGAAGGGGATTACTGGAGAATCACTTTAATCATGTAACAATGATATGTTTGTTTCCTCCTAATCCACCCAAGAAAATAATCCCCAACTGACACCATTGAAAACACTTTGCCTTGAATCCCATGTGAGTGCCCTTACATCTCTCCTTTCAAAGCTCCATTTATTTGCCTTTTTTTTGTTCCCTCTCTTTGTTGCCTGTGACTGAGTCACTTCTGCTGCAGAATGAGTTTTCTACTTGACTTCATTGCATTTATGCATATATATTTATTTACCTGTAGCAAGATTCCCATGGAGTCTGTCTTTCTAATTTTTCATGATAAGACACAGAACTGGACAACTGTCACAAGTCTGAACATCTGTGCTGCTCCTGTGAATTTCCAAGCCAAGGGGCTTGTAGGCAGCAGCCACTATTAGGGCCCTATCTCCCTAAAACTGCAGCAACAAATGAGTTTTGTAACAGATCGCATCTTGTGACCAGGACAGCCTCCTATTTACACAGAGACTCAGACACATGCTGAGGAGATGAATTAGGGGTAGCTGCACAATTTTAAGGCTTCCACTTTACATTGCAAAGTTTTCCCAGTAGCCTCTCTGAAGTTACACAAATGGGATCCCTTCAAATGCCCCTGCAAGGCCTTGAAAATTTCTAGAATTCTCCAAGGGGTGGGAGACAGTGAGCCTACATCCCAGTCCTCAAGGGGCAAGTCTTTGTTGAGGGGCGGGAAAGTACTTTCCTGTTCTGTTCGCTCTCCTTAAGAATATCTCTCTTCACTGCTTCGGCTGTTGTAGTTCTATCACTTTTTCCCTAGGTCTAATTAAGTGCTAGATTTTCAGTGTAGATTTACCTTTGCCAAAGTCTTACAATATTTCTTTGTTGTGCTCAAAACCATCTACATGGATTCAGTGAATTAATTCTGGACAACAGTCCAGACTTCAGAGCCCTATCCCCAAAGAGGTTCAACATCCTAGATAACTGTATTAAAATTTGAACCAAAACCCACTGACTTGGAAGTTGCCAGCAACCCATGGTGGATCTTCTGGCCTGGGAGCTAGATCCAGCCTGTGAGGTCTCCCCAGCTATGCCCACTGAACCTGCCAAGATCTTAGCCAAAGCCTCACCATCTCATGAAGGGAAGGGATGAAGGAAGGGAGCTCCATTAGAGCCACTGATTTTTATTGCCTAAACTGCCTTGGAGTGATGGTTTCTGACAGGAAATGAAAGAGGGGACTACATCTCCAGCCTAATTAGCAATATGGAATAGCAAAGGAGAGTAGTCTATCCTGTCCTGGTTCTACCAGCACAATTGGATTTCACATGGCCAGTATGGAAGCTGATCAAGCTGGCAAAGTAAAGACAGATTGCTTTGATTCACCAGCTGGAACTACTAGAAGTGTGTGTGTGCAGACGGTTGTTTGTGCAAGCACATTCATGTATATGAGTGTAAGAGAGGCCCTAGATTTCAGTTCATTTGCTGGTGCTCTCCAGAACTGCTTCCCTCCCCATCCCTTCTCCCAAGACACTTTTGTTCCTACTATCATCACACTGTTCTTGAAAGACCATACGTTCATATCTGGCCATTTGACCATTCCTCTATTCTTTAAAGAGCCTTACCATCCAGTCTGGGAAATAATGCCTTTGCCTTTCTGAACCAAAGACTTATACTTTGAAGTCGCAAATGGATTTCATTATGATAATTAATGTGGCAGATTCAAAAGCATTTTCCGACTAGTTGTCTCACCATGCTGTCAAGCTGTGACCCTCAAATATTAAATATTGGCTTTCCTACTCATCCTTCTTCATCCAGCTGTGGCTCCATGCTCCAAATCGCTTTTGCTGCCGTCTCTTCCTGAACACAAGAAAAGGTGCAAGGAAGTCAATAAAATATTTTCTGTTCCTGTTCTATTATCAATTTTTAATATCTGTCTTTAATCTGCAGAGAAGGTTCCTAATGAACCAGGGTGGCGAAGACCTTATTTAACATTAAGGACATGAATAATTGCATAGGTTTGAGCAATTTGTTCATAAAAACAAATGGAACACATTATAAATAGTTTATAACACCCTTGCCAGTTTCCTTCTTTTAGCTTTTGCACTGTATGAATAATAGAGAAGTATCCGAAATTGGGCTTGATTTTGTTTTTGTTTTTTTGCATTAACAGTCCTGGTTGGAGGGGTGACATTGGGGTGTGTAGGACTGCTGATTCTCCGGCCCCAGTCCACAGGCACGCACTGCCAGTCCCTAGATTCTCCTACCTCTGCTTCATCTTCTCCTGACTGTTGCACCATTGTCACTTGCCTTATCTGAACAAATGGTGGGGGGACCAAGGAAATGGAAGAGCAGCTTCCAAGCCTCTTCTGTTCTCTGGGAGGTGATACTGATTGGGCCCAGAGGAAGGGCCTGCTGTTGAACCCATTGCCATGCAGTGGTGAATCAGTTTTAGGGCCGATTGTCCTATTTTGCCAAGTGTCCAGGAGAGTAAACCTTTAGTTCAAGAAAGAAAAGAGAAACAAAGCCAGTCCAGGTTCATACACAGAGAATATAAAAGAGAAGAAGAGTGGTTGAAAAAGTCTGAGGTTTAAGCATAAAAAGCAGCCCAAACAGGGCCAAGGTCAGTCAGGGATAGCCAAAGGGAAGAATTCAAAGCTAGTCAAGGTTCAGTAAACTAGGGAGCAGCAGATGCCATGATGTCAAAGACAATGACTGTACTACTTTATATCCAGCTGAAGCTCAGCACAGCTGGCCTTATTATCCCACCATTTCCCTTTTAAGGCAGACAAAGCTCTTGCCTGTCCTTTTGTTGCTGTTGTTTTAGTTTGTAATACTCGAAAGGATGAAGTAGCTCTACTTACAACTTCCTTTCTTCGAAGTGAACATGTGATGGTCCAAGCTCTGCTTCCAGTGCAACCTCTTCTGGCTCTGACAGAGACTGCCATCTGGGCTTCCCTCTTTGCTTTGCTTTCCTTACTTGAGGAGGCCTCCTGGAGGTAGGACATGACACACTGTAGAAGAGTGTGTCATGTCCTACCTCCAGGTAGGACATGACATGTTTGTCCTGCTCCACGTTATATGGGAGCTCTTCTGCTGTCTACTCTCTGTTGGGAAGAGGCTACAGCATCTAAATGGCTGTGTAGAACCTGGAGAAGCTGCAAGAGGAAGAACTATAAAACCAAAAGTAGATTTGCCACCCTTGCGTGAATGAATCCACTGGCCATCCCTGCCCAGAAGGAGAGGGTGGTGAATGGACAGTGATCAGTGAAAGACAAGGAGCACAAGGACCATAATGACTCCCTTAGTCAGTAGGGAGATAATTTTTCCCAAGCACTCCTAAAACCTTGAAATAATGCGTGGCTTTGATAAAAATGAGCCATACCCAAATTTAGCTGTCCTAGGATTATAATTGCATTATATATCTATTACACTTAAAGAGTATGCAGTTATATGTGTTTTATAACACTTTAAATGTCATGACACCATCGTGTGAAATCCTCTGGGAGATGTAGTCTAGTGAAGCATGAAGAATTGCTAGAGAGTTCTAGCACCTGTCTATAAAGAGTTGTTGGTTCAGTCAGTGGGACTGGTGAAAGATATGTGTCTTCAAAAATCCTGGGTATTCTAGTATTCTTGTACAACCTTCACTAAGAACTGAGTGGAGCAACACTAGTCTTCCAGATGTTTTGGATTTCAACTCCCAGTCAATGATAGTGGGTTATGGGAGTTATAGTAATAAAACTGCCAAACCCTTTACTTATGGAATAGGTAGCTACAGTGAGGGTGTGGAAGTGGCCAAAGGATGAATGATTTTCTGGTTAAAAAAAAAAAAGTGAAAGAATGTCTCTTTAAACTGTGGGGAATGTGTAGGTGGGCCTGTTTCATAAAAGCTGCTGTGCTGTACTTCTGAGTTTGCTTGCTTTTGTGCCACTGGTGGTTGTCATAATTTCCCCATTGGGTGGTTCTGTACTTTACCAATTGCTAACCCAATTTCCTGTTGCAGATTGAAAATGCTTATATTTTGAAAAGCTTTCAAATATCTCTTTAGACACACAGCACTCCTTTGGCACACAATCTGGGTAGGGCTAGTTGCTCTAGGTAAAATCTGGGCCAACCATTAAGATGCCCTATAGTTTGAGAAGCGGAAATGTGCTTTTATTTGGCTTCCATTACTGTTGGAAAGAGAAGCGCAGAATTTTCTTTTTCAATGGGCATTTAGCTGCCTCCTTAAAGCCATTTTCATTTTCTTGGTCCACATTTGGAACAATAGAAAGAGGCATGCAAAAGCTGCTCAGGGGTGATTTTTGAGGATCTGCGGAAATGTGCAGTCATTGGGCATGATCTAGGCCACAGGGTATAGCATTAAGACCATTCTGAGTAGCTCTTAGGCAAAGTTCCTTTATATAGATTTTTTTTCTAGAAAGTTCTCCCACTAGCATGCAGTCCCATAGTTGAAGAAGTCACCTGGGGACTCCTGCTTTAGCTAAGCCATGGAGGAAACTAAGATCAAGTTTGGATCATTATACTCAGAGGTTGCTCTTGAAGTTTGACAACATTCCCAAGCTGTGTCCTGTGAGTGCCCAAAAGGATTGCCCAGTTTCTTGGAGCCATAACAGAGCTCCCTTTCCTTCTCTCCTTCTCTCTCTTCCCTTCTCTCTCTCTCTCTCTCTCCCCCCCCCCTCCCTCTCTGTGTTTTATGGAGTGTATGAGGGTTTCTTGGATAGCTCTGTCCAGACTATGGTTAGGTGACCGGGGCTTGAGGAAAAGGCAAAGATTTGAGATCCAGCTACTTACCTGTGCAGTAAATGGTTCTCCATAACCAAATACACAAACATTAACAAACAAAATGAACATTTTGTGGAGCTATTAGATTTTAAAAAAACCAAACATACTAATAGAAATAGTTTGATTTGAAAATACTTCAAGGCTGAATTTTTGAGCTGACCTCTCAGTTTGCTACTACTGGAGGCCATTCATGAGATCACAAATCACTTGGCATCCATTAGGTCATCAGCCCATAAAATAATAATAATAATAATAATAATAATAATAATAATAATAATAATAGCAGCAGCAGCAGCAGCAGCAGCAGCAGCAGCAGCAGCAGCAGCTAGTCATGTCCTAGCAGGGGCAATGGTGGTGAAGTGGAAGCCAGACCAGTTCTAGGTATGGAGTCATACAGCTGGAATCCAGTTGGTTCGGCATGGCTTAGAGTGAACAAGGGTAGTCTTTAATCCTGATCATTTGGTAACTCAAGTGTGTGTGTGTGTGTGTGCATGCGCATGCATGTGCGCACGCACACATGTGCATAGGATACCAGCAACTGCAAAAGGCAGTACAATTTTGTTTTTTAATAATGGTAATAACTAAAATCTTCCTTTTAAAAAGCTGGTATTCTCGGAAACTAAACTTCTGCACCAGAATCCATGTTCTCAACTAGATCCTCTGCCTCTTACCTACATCCCTCATCTGTACTCCACAGCAATAGAAGGCAGACGAGACCAGTGTGAGGTGCCGAGGGACCCCAATTACCCTGACTGTTCTGGAAAAGTGGAGGTGAGTAAGCAAAACTCAGATTCATGCTCCCAGAAGAATATATGTAGAAGAAGATAATACCTCTTCTTGGATAGCAATTTTTTAAAAGGAAGGAGGACCTTTTTGGATCTGCATACTTTTCCAGAGAAAAAGGAAACTGTGGGATGTAAAGAGTGGTTGGCAGTGGTGGCTCCCATGTCACTGAGGTGGTGAATCTGGTTGTGCTGTTAATCTAAACTTTAAAGGCGTTTTCCAAGGTGCTGGAGCTGTTTTGGGCATGTTGGCTCCACACCTTGGGTAGCTCCTGAATTAAACCTTGGAGTGGATCTACTGGCCCACTGACAATAGAATTGACAGCCACCACATAATGGTGTGTCAGATATACACTTGATCTTAGCCAAAAGACCAAGAAGCAATGGTGTCAGATATAATCAGTACCACACTACCTAACTGGATTTAACCAGTTTGCATTTTAAGCCCATACAGTCTAGGTAGCAGTGCCAAGGAGAAACAAAAAACCCTCAAGAGGCTTCTGTCCTGGACTACAATCTGACAGTACCAAGATAGCAGGAGCCAACAGGACTTGTTAGCTTCTGCATCACCCCATTCTTTAAACTAAGAGAGATACATGGGCTTTGAGTCTTCCCACTCCATCCCATCCCTCCTCTGTCTAATAGCAGGGCATGACCTAAAACTCCCTGACTTAAAACTCCCTAGTTTAATTGGTCTATTCTGCCAGGACTGGTAGAATACTTTGGTTTGAAACAAATCAGGATCTGAAATTTGAATTGAAGTTGATTGAAGATTCAGGCTTGTTTGGATTTAAGTCTTCTGGTACTGACTTAAGAGGAACTCAACTCAGAAAGTCTTTGATCATGGTGTATCAAAAGAGGGAGAATGGAAGCAAAAATACAAGATCTGAGCACAGAGGGACATTGCTCAGGCATGTCTCTTTTTAGTAAACTAAGATATTTATGCCTAACCTGGACCACAGTGAAAGGATAGTAGCTTTGCTGAAGATGCACAGGATGCAGTTATAGTTCTCTCTCCACATTTGCAGGTGTGACCTACACTAATTTGGTTATTCAAAGGCATGCAGGTGCCTCTCCCCCTTTTCCTCCTCCATTCCCTTGCCTTTTGACAGGTACAGAGAGGGAAGGAAAGCACACCCAGGCAAAAGGCAAGGGAATGGGCAGGGGGAGGAATGCATACACCTTCCTTCTCTCTTCCAGAGCTCCCCCTCCCATTCCCTTGCTTCTGGCCCCAGTGCTGAGAACGTGTGCTGAGACAAAAGGCAAGGGAATGGGAAGGGGAAGGCATGTGCTTGCCTTGCTTCTCTCCTCCAGAGCTCCCCTCACCTGCCTCTGGCCTCAGCACTGAGAACTCATGCAGAGGTAAAAGGGAAGGTAATGGGGGCGAAGGCACATGCACAGCTTCCTTCTCCGCTCCAGAGCTCCCCACTCCTATTCCCTTGCCTCTTGCCCAGTGCAGAGAAGGAAGGCTCACATGCCAGGGCAAAAGGCAAGGGAACTGCAGGGGGGCACCCGTACACCTTCCTTCTGCCCTCCAGAGCTCCCCCTCCCATTCCCTTGCTTCTGGACCCAGTGCTGAGAACGTGTGCTGAGACAAAAGGCAGGGGAATGGGGGGAGGCATGTGATTGCCTTCCTTCTCTCCTCCAGGGCTCCTCTCTGCCTTTTGTCCAGTGTGGAGAAGGAAGGCTCACACTCCAGGGCAAAAAGCAAGGGAATGGGAGGGGGAGCCCCAAAAGGGAATGGGAGCAGGAGCACGGGGGAGTTAATTTGCATTTTTTTCTACTTTTCATGAGGGTTCTGTACTCTGAACCGTTGCAAAAATGGAGGAGTGACTATATACAATTTGTGGAAAGCATATTGTTGTTTCTGCTTCTGCTAATATTAATCATCATCATCATCAAGTGCCTACTCTGCTCACCCTTTTCACCATTGCTTTTTATATTGCAACCCTGGTGATGGTGGTTATTGTGTTTGTGGGTGTCTCAGCTGGAGGCAGTGTCCACTGGTTCCCCAATGAGAGACATAATGAGGCATGGAAGCTTTGCCCTTATTCTCATTTGCTTCAGAACAATGCTGTACCATCATCCTAACCAAAATTCTGTTGTTAGTCCTGACTAGCCTTTGAAGCAATGGGATTTACCTAATTATTGACCCATGATTCAACCATTGATTTAATGGGTCTACTCTAGCTAGGACTAACAAACAGGATGCCAGCCTCTGCCTGCTTAGGGAACCAACTCCTGCTGTCAAGATGGCAGGAAATGCAATAGGTATTGCAGGCAGTAAAATTTGCTCTTTGGTTGCTACCTATAAATGGTTGAAATACCATTGCCTCACTTCACCAGCTCATGTGGAAAGAGGATATGGATCCTGCAGGTGGGTCATTTCACGGAGGTATGATAATTGGTAACAATGAAGGTTTTTGAAAAGGGCATTCACACATTAAAGCACTATTTTCTTTAAAAAAAAACCCAACAAGCAATATGCAGTTACATATTAGGTAAAACTAGCAGTCCATAGAAGTGGAGGATTAACAGACAAACCCAGAAGAATTTTATCTTTCTCCTGGTGGATGTACTGTTGGCAGAGGAGAATACTTAACATTTCCTATTCAAAAGGATCAAGCAATGGAGCAGGTTAGGATAATGAAATAGCAAAAACAAATATTCACAGAGAGAGAGCGAGGTTACACGACTCCTTTGTGTAAAGCCTTAGCAACTAGGTTGCCCTGCCTTGCTTGATTAATGTGGTAATGTAGCATTTACATCTGTATTAATTATTCATATGCCAGCAATTGTGAGGAAGCTCCAATGGATTTATTGCCTTGCTTGTTTTTACTCTGGAGTGTTATCTCTGGCCTGGGGAATAAACTCAGCACTGCAACCTGATGCTGGCTTCCCAGACTACATTTTGCTTCACACAGTACAGAGTCTTGACTTGAACACAGCACTAGGGATGTAAATCTTTGCTCATTTCATCCTGCAAATGGGACCAAACAGGTTGTCTGCCCAACATTCTGTTTTGTGCAGATACAACAAGGTTATTGCACAAAAATATTGCATCTTGCAGAGAATACAATACTTTTGTACTTTGTACAAATTTAATATACTTTGTGCAAAATGTCATATTTAGCTGAAAATGTGGCTCGGATGATCTAAGCAATTTGATGGTTGTGCCTTGTTAATCTTGTTAGTGTGGCAGTTACTGTATTTGCTGGTGTATAAGACTCATTTTTTCCCCAGAAAAATATTGTTTGCAGATGGGATGCGGCCTATACGTCGGTGTGTCTTATATGTCGGCAAATAGTATTTGCCCATGTATAAATGGGGTGCGTCTTATACACGGGTGCGTCATATATTCTGGCAAATATGGTAATTTATTTTGCAGGCTTTTGTAATGTGTTGAGACAGGTTGAGACACCTTTTCATGCAAGGATGAGGAAATCTGCAAATGTTTTTCAGATGTTTGCACAGCACAGACATTGTATTGGATGGCAGTGTGTTGGAGTTCAGCTGTGTATCTCACACGCATATTTGAGCTGAATGCAAATTAATTACATGCACACGGGAAACTTGAGCCATTATTTAAACCTACATGCTATTGATCGAAATACTTGACAAAAGGAATTAACTGCCAGATTAACAAGACACAAACGTGCGTTACTCTGATTGTCCTGGCTACATAGCGGTCATTTTCTGCCATCTCTTTCCATGGCTGGGTTAAATTTTAAATGTAATTTAATTGTTGGAGGCAGTAATTCGATCTCCTGTCTGGATGATTGGTGTGTTTTACATATTGGGAGTGGAAGGCTGTCTCCTGAGTGGATTCGTTTGTGTAGTTAAGTTTGGAAGAGGCTGGCACCAGCAATTACAGAGGATGATAGATCTACACAGAGAAGCCTGCGGGTTATTGCTTTGCATGCAAAATCACTTCCTCAAAATCTTGCTAAATTTCCACCTCCCTAGCATGAGGATGGTCGCTCTACTTCCCTATGCCAGTGTGCTGCTGTACTGATCTCTCACTTTGCTACTTTTGATATATACAAGCCAGTCTGCTTTTTTTCTGGTGAGTGCTCCAAAATTTATTTGTTTGCTGTGATGACCTGTGCTGCTGCTGACCACAGTAAGAAAAAAAAATAAGCTTTGTGAGAAGTGAACTGATAGGTACTACCAAAGCTTCCTAGCAAGATCTTCTCTGTATTTTAAATGAAGACATTTCTCAGAGGTGTGGGAAGTGCTTTCAGTCATTTTTACAGCTGTTTCTTATGTGCCATTTCACTTACATATAGAAAGAGAACATTTACATTCATGTGTGCATTTATACGTTTATGTCTGATCCTTAAGTATGGTAATTTTTGCACTTGATTAGTGCCATGAGCATTTTTTTTATATCAGAATTTTGTCTCTTTTGCTTTATGCTTCAAATGGAGTGGATTCTGGTCCACAAAAAGCTTGTGCTGTGTCATCAGTCTGTTAATGTTTAAGAAACTACAGGATTCTCTGGTGTTTCTGCTACAACAGGTGAACACAGCTACCCCTCTGGGTGTCTAGTCACTCTGAACTGTTTTTACAGCTTCTGTTGAACAGAATTTGCTCCCATAATGAAAGGTTCAGGAGACAGCTACACCTTCCCAATCTGAAAGGTTACCTTTTCATTACATGCCGTCCCTGGCATCCTCTCTTTAACAAAAACTATGCCTGTCTTGACATAGTTTATTTTTCAGTAATTTCTCTATGATACTGCCTTGTATGGTATGAGGAACTCCAAAAATTCAGACCTCTTCTTAAGATTTTCCAGATTTCCAGATTTTAAGATTTTTCCAGATATCCAGATATCCAGCCAATGCTCTTGTGGTATCATTCATTTGACTTGATTGACTGTAACTGTTCTGGAGGTTTGCCTAATACTCCGTTTATCTTGCAGTGGATGAGGGCCAGGTGGACATCGGATCCTTGCTATGCATTTTTTGGTGTGGATGGCACAGAATGCTCATTCCTCATCTACCTCAGTGAAGTTGAGTGGTTTTGCCCTGTGTTGCCTTGGCGGAATCAGACGGCAGCTACGCCTCCCACGAAGCTGCCACCCCAGGTGCAGGTGAGACATTCACACGGTGCTAGTTAAGTAACACTGGTTCCCACTGGTTCTTCATAGGCCTTAGCACATTCTTAAAAGAGGTGCTCCCTCAAGTGGTGAAAGGTGCCCGTTTATCACAGTGTGAAATTGTCCCCATCTACATAGTTTGCATTTAGCCTGCTTTGTTTTCTGGTCCATCATTGGAAGTTAAACACAGCCTCAGTATGCAAGTCAGCTTGCAGAGGTACACATCGCTGAGGAAATCCTGTTGTGGACAGGAAAATGGGTTCACTGTGTTGGAATATACATTCCTCTTAAGATTTGGTTTGACCTTTAGTCACCGATCTGTTTTCTCCTGAAGCTCATTGGATTAAATGTTCTAACAAAATAGTCAAAGATCATAGGATGCCAAGAGAAAAGCTGTGCCAGAAAGTCTTCTTGTAAAACAACCAAATACATGCTTTTCCTTGTAGCCACACTTGTTTTGGAACCATGCTGGGCTGGTGTTGGTACAAAAAGCCGACCACTTTTCTTGGCAGAATGCCCTGGGGGAAAGAGGGAAGTCAGTTAGGATTATCTTTTTGTCTAGAGGTTGCAGAGAGGAAGTTGCTCACTCTCTGGAGTCATGACTCTCTGTCTGAAGGGTTAGAGGATGTGGAGGAGGAGGAGATTGGAATGTGTGTTTGAGACTATCATCAACTCTTCAAGCTACCTTTATTGAGATTTTGGGAGTTCTACCTTGCGAAAAATCTCATAGATATAAAACTAGAATACCTAGGATTTTTATAAGTATGGCGTAGGGGACGGAGATGACCGAAATAGCCTAAAGCCATCGGATCTTGTCTGATCTTGGAAGCTAAGTGGGGTCAACCTTGGATAGTTCTTGCATGGGAGACTGCCAATGAATACCAGGTGTTGTAGGCTATATTTCAGATGAAGGAGCTGGCAAAACCATCTCTGAGTATTCTTTACCTAAGAAAATCTATGAAATTCATGGGGTTGCCATAAGTCGACAGACGACTTGATCACACATACACAGATACACAGAGAAGGGAGAGAAGTTAACAAAGGAGGAGTGAACATGCTTAGCAAAATTCAGTACAGCAGGGAGAATTAAACCTGTGTCTCTTCACCACCTGTTTGTGTCCTTAAATATACTCATACTTTCTAGTGCGCACATGCATTGTATTTGTATTTGTGTTTGTGGGAATGTGTCTGTGGGAATATCACAGAAGACCATTTTCCTACTCCCCAGATGTCCTTCTTGAACCTCCTTCCTCCCAGTGTATAATGAAATGAGGCTTCATTTAAGCCCCCTTCTCTGCTTTTTGTAACATCCTCTTGGATTAAAGATAAAATTCCCCAACTCAGTACAATGCGAGCAAGTGCCTCAATGGTCCCTTCACAGAAATTTTGATGGAATTTGACACTGATGTCAGCCTTGCTTCCCAAAGTGAAATGCTATAGGAGGACGTTTAAGGTGTTGACCTAGAATGCAATATGGACATAATTATTTTATGTATACTTTGAAAGTGTTTGAATACACCTCTTAATACAATGTTGCATCCATATTGTTAACCTCTGGTCGTATTGAAAGATCACTGACTCTAATACCAAACTCAGCTGGTCAATGCTGATAGGATAGTAGCCAGAATGGCACCACTTTAGAACCAAAAAGGGATACCAGGAGAATGCTGAAGTTTGCAGAAATACAAGAAAAAGATTTCACGGGGGGGGGGCTTGGCAACACCTATCTGCCCTTTGCCATGGAGAACAGAGCATCCTCCATGGCCAGTGAATGTTTAACATCTGTGGCGGGGTGGGAAATGGAAGAACAGGGAAGAGGGAAAACAGAATGGAGTTTTTACGAGGAGGGTGTGGTGGCCTGGTTGGCTGGAACCCTGAGTAAAAACTCACCAGTAAACTCTGCAATAATTAGTTTCAGCAGGTTGCACTTGTATTACTTTAATATAGAAATCATCTGTGACCTCCATGACAGTTTATTTCCAGGATGGCTCCCTGCATATTGCCAGCCTGTGTCTAGCTGTAATCTAAAGGCATCTTCAGCCTTCTCCAATTGAAGGGGGGGGGGAGGGAGAGAGAGAGAGAGAGAGAGAGAGAGAGAGAGAGAGAGAGAGTTTTTGCATGTGACCTGTTGTTGTTTGCTTTCAAGTTGTTTCCAACTTATGGCGACCCTAAGGTGACCCTATCACACAGTTTCCTGGGGCTGAGAGTATGTGACAGTCTGAAATCACCCAGTGGGTTTCCATGGCCAAGTGGAGAATCGAACCCTGGTCTCCAGTGCAGTAGTCCAACGTTCCAACCACTACACCATGCTGGCTCTTGCATGCGACTTACACAGGCCTAAAGAACTTACAGAGAGAGGATCCTTGGGCCTTGCATTAACTGGAACAGCCTGTTTGCCTTTTTCCCCCCACACTCCTAGGCAGCCTTTCAGAGAGACTTCTCCTACCTCCTGGAGTTGATTGGCAGTGGCAAGGAGTCTTTGATCTTCATGAAGAAAAGGATCCGGCATTTGGCTGCCCAGTGGCTGAGGGCTTCCCATAAACTGGAAGAGAAGCTGCAAGGCAAACAGCGAGATCAGAAGCAGGTAGAAACTTAGATCAATTGCTTGGGAACCAAACTGCCTATTGCCCACGTGGCATTGTCAGAGTGAAAATATCTGGCTTGCTGTGTGTTCTGTGGATTTGTTTCATTTTCTTAACAGCCCTGTCCCATGTACCCCTTGATGTTAAGACATCACTGCCCCTCCTTTTTCATTCTTCCTCCAGATTTTGATCCACATTGGCTTCTTGACAGAAGAATCAGGAGATGTTTTCAGCCCACGCGTGTTAAAAGGGGGCCCACTGGGAGAGATGGTCCAATGGGCAGATATCTTAGCAGTCCTTTTCATCCTCGGTCATAGCCTGAAAATCACAGTCTCTTTGAAAGAGCTACAGAGGTGGGTTTGCTGATGAAACAATAGCTTAAAAATGATCCTTCCTTGGAAACAGATTACAAGTCCTGTCTAAGCAATACTGCTTGTTTTTCAGGTAGCCTTCCTCCCTCCCCTCCCTCCTTATTTTTATTTCTAATGTGTTTTTATGGTTACTTGTTAGGTACTATTTTTTAAAAAAAATAAAGGGCCCACACAAAAACAGGAGTAAGGTTGTGTATCATCAGCAGCAGCACCATCATTATTACTAATAATAATGTTATTACCACCACTATGACCTGTGGTATTATCATTCCGAAAAGAAAAGAAGGTCTTGCTCTTTCTTATATTTAGCTCTGACATAATCAGAGACAGGAAGTTTGGAATGATGGGCACAGTTCTCTTCTGCTGTGGAAGAACTTCATTGTCCTTCTCCAGCAGGAACAAACCAGCAACTGAACAGACCAGATTCCACCCAGAAACTGTAGAAATCTTTGCCATTTGTAGTAAGTAGAGTGTAGCTAGGCTGTTATAATATGAGCAGGCTAAGTTTAGCTAGCTTCCTAGTTTACTTCTTTGTGCTGATCAGATGGGAAATCCTAGTCATTGAGAGATGGGAGATACATGAAATCCCTTTGGGATGGTGCTTTTGGAATAGAGAAATATTTTTCTTTGTATTGCAGTGATGTCCACACCCTCCAAATAGCAAAAATGGGGAAGGGAGGCACCATTGCACATAGATGAAAGTGGTTAGGAAAAGCCCCTCCTGCTTCAGCTCTGTGCTACTTATAGCTCAGACTGAGCTACAGAAAGCAATTATGCTAAATAATGGGGATTGCTCCTGATGAGGTTTAAGAACAAGAATGAGCAAACAGGATCACAGCAGGCATGTGCTGATTAGTATTTAACATTTGCTGATTCAGTCTGAATAGCACATTCCCTTATCAGCTCTAGCTTTTTGCCATTCTCAAAAATAAAATAGAAGAAACCAAACCTTAGTGCCAAAGTAAATGTTACAGAAAACAAAAGGTAAATGTAACAGGAGAAAGCCTCATATCTTGTTCCCTGCCCAAATTTCCCCCCACTCCCATTCTAGTATCATTGCAGTACACATTTTCCTGGCTTTGCTAACTTGTAACAATGATGGGGGAATGGAAAACAGCTAGCGTAATGATATTTGGACATGGGACCACTTGTACAAATGGAGGGAGGGTGAGAGGGCATGAAATACATTATTTGATATCCATGTCTAAACCAGTTTGCATAATATTGTGGTTGGGAAAGTTTGGCCCTCCTGATGCTATTGTACTGCACCTCCCATGATCTTTCATTGTTGGTTATGTTGGGTAGTGCTGATGGGAGTTGCAGTCGGGCAAGATTCAGAGGGCCATAAGAGTCTCATTGGAGGAGAGAGGCTGTATGTATATATCTTACACCTCAGCTGTAGCAGGATTCCCTTTTGTGTCAGCCAAAGCTTCTGTTTTTATAGTATTTTCTGGCAGGATTCCATCCCACCCCTGCCCCCATCATGTTCAAAATAGTTTTAGGTGGTATAAGGAGCTTCCACATCTGTTTCACATCTCATTGTTTCTCTCTGATGACCGGTGGATGCTTAGATCTCTTTCTGAATTTTATCAGCCCTCCATATAACCGGTAGGGGACCCTCTTCCCTTTCAGCCACTATTTTCCTCAGTTGTCTCTTCCAACTAAAACAGAGCTTTCTGTGAGCAGAGAATCGGCACAGCATAATTTCTTAGCTCTCCTCTTAATATATTGTGACACACTCAGGTTTTGTAACATGGCAGACCCATAGAGTGTCTCCTTTCATAACATTTAAAAGGCAGGCAAAGGGGCCTCCTTGTTCAGTGAAGTTACTACTCTATTTTTTTAATCTTTGAATTCAATTTAATTTTATTTGCTTTCTTGCTCTAGGTGGAATTTTTCCCTTGCAAATCATTTCTACTTGCTGTATATTAAATCCACAGAATGGTTAGGACAGGGGCCATCTGGTGAAGTAGTTAACATGGATTGTATTTGAAAGAGGAGTCAAATGTCTTGGTAGTACTTAAGACTTTAAAGCACTTAATTATGATTGTTGAGTCTTCAGGCAGGACCTTGAGCAGAGCAAGGAGTGGTATAGCCTGTGGAAAGTAAATTTCAGCTACATATTGGTAATCCTTTGCTCTTGGATGTGGTCATTTGGTGCTGTACTGCATCTCAGCTAGCAGCTTCCTGTCTTCAAACCCAGCTGTGCTTTCTTGGGGATGGGACCTATTTTCCTATCCCTGTCTTCATTGCAAATTGTGTGGGGGTCACAGTGATGCCTTTTGGTATGACCCAAGTAGATATTTAACTGGCACACACAGATAAGTTTGGCATTATTCCTCTTAATTTCCCCTTCAGACGGCCAGTTGGCCATTGCCCAGTGTTGAATTTCTTCATCCAGCTAGCTGCTTTCATGGTATCCTAAGCAATACACAGATTTCTGCAGATGCTGTTTCCCCTCCCCTCCCAGAACCAGAACATGTGGTTGGATTAAATGGGATGGATTAAGGCCCTCAACTCTATGAATTGGCTTAATGGAAAGGCATGTCAGTCCATGCCACTTTTCCCTTTTCTTTAATGCAGATGAACTGCTACCAAAGGCAAAGGCTAGAAGAGTAACCTGAATCCCACTGTTAGTCCCAGCTACAGGAGAGCTACAAATCAATCAGATTTACTTATACATTGACTCAGCAATCAGCCTTTGGTTCAGTGGGACTGTCCTGATTAGGACTAATGAATAAGACCCAGCCCAGCATCTCCTGCTGCCTGCCTTGGTGGTAGAACCCCATTTTGGCTCAAAACCAAAGCCTGGAAGCAATACATAACAGCGTTCCTTATGGCTTAAGTACTCAAAAGGAACCAGATCCTATCTGGTCTTGGAAGATAAGCAGGGTCAGCCTGACTGGTACGCTGTATTTCAGAGGAAGGAACTGGCATGATTACCACAGTGAGTAGTCCTTGCCTGAGAAAACCCTGTGAAATTCATGAGGTTGCTGTAAGTCGTCAGGAAACTTCAAAGCACAGACATACACCACAGCATTCCTTGCAATTTGTTATGTTTGGGGCCAAGAAGACGGCAGCATTACTTTCTGTGAAAAAAAACCACAATGTCTAATAACTTTGTAAAATTTTAATATGTATTTTCATGGATTTCAATCTGCTTTATCAGATTCTGTGGCAGAGAACAATATTACAACAGCTGCATGTGTGTAAGCACAAGTTACATAGCTGTGGGGGTGGTCTCAGCTTGTGATGACATACAGAAAGAAGCACGTTGTGACACTGCCCCATAAACTTTCAAAAGGTTGTGAGAAGTAACACAAGTCTGTCTTGCGGCTGGCCTCTTAGTCCTGAGATGTCCAAGGAGTACATTCTTCTTACCCAAAAGTTAGGTCTGTGATTAACTTTTGACATGAAGAGTAACATTTATTCATTACCTCAAAGGATTATTTGGAGGTATTATTTGGGGGGATTTGGGGCTGTTTTTGGTGGGGTTTTTTTTTTTGGATGTTAAGTTAAAAAGTAACATGTTACCGATGCATTACTAGTGAAGAATGAACAATGCGAAAAGTGTGTGTGTGTATAAAAATGTCTACATAGATATAAATGCAATAATTCTAAAATGTTATGTTTGTGATAATGTTTTCCAACTCTGCTGAAAGAACTGGGTCAGTCATTGTAGTCTGTGGTGATCTGAGGGGCCTTGGCAGCACGGCTATTCCGCAGACAGAAAGACTGCAGTGGGGCGGTCACTGAATGAGTCTTTCAAGAGCGAACGGGTCCTTGTCCCCAAACCCTCAAACTGTTGAGCTGTGAAAAGTTGGGATGGGTGCTCTTCCCTCAGCTTCCCAATTCCCTGGGGAGAGTAGACTATCCAGTGTACCGTGCTCTTCACTTGTCTACTGACATGCTTGGAAGCAGCTGTGTGGAGCCCAGGTAAAATGTGAGCTGCCTTGACCTTTGTGGTGGGCTAGGATTGGAAAGGCCCAAAGCCTCTCTCAGCCATGATGCTCATTGGATGACCTTGAGTCAGTGATTCCCACTCAGCCTAACCTTCCTCTCCCAGGAAAAAAATAGAAGAATGACAACGTACATCATCTTGAACCCCATCAAGGCAAGGTGGAAGATAACAAAATAAAATATGCCAGTCAAATTTCTCCTCACCACCCCCTCCAAACACTGCAGGGGAAGGCAGTGGAACTAACAACACAATTTTTCTTTTGGACCAATTAGGATGTAGGCAGCTAATATTACACTGTCTGGTTGTTTGATGAGCTGATGAGCCTGCTTCTCTCCGAGGCTAGGGCTTTTGATTTAAGGCTGTTTACTCACTGTAGCTTCCTATCAGCTGGGTAAAACAAGGCTGATAGCTGGCCCAGTGACAGACATGGAAACTCATTCTCTCATCCTTCATGTTGAGGGAAGGGGGCAAAACTCTCCCATCCTACATTACATAGTCTGTGGTACTTCTTTATTCTAGAAGGGTTTCCAGGGTTTTTACCACCACAGAATTACAATCTCACCATCAAACATGGGGGCTAGGTTTCTTTCCCAGACTGTGTACTGTCCAAAATGCAAGCTAATTCCTATATTTAATTTGTTCTCCTCCCTAAAGTCCAGTTTTGCCACTAGCATTGAAAGATCGCAGGCTGCAGCTTAAACACATTTGCATAATTGCCTTAATTTGCCCCATAAATTCCAGTTGAAGAATGCAAAAAAAAACCCCTTTACTTGAATGTGGTATTCCTTCTGTGTGAATGTTATAACATCCTGTCTGTAAACTCATGGGAAGAGTTGGTATTTATATCTCTTCTGCATCTAGCAGTCCTCTTAATCTCACTTGGAAGAAAAAAAAAACATCTGGCTGCCCCCTGGCTCCCATAGTTAATATTAATGCATACATTCAATTGTTCTTCCATTCCTGTGCATTTCTTGGTGAATTTGTTAGCATCTCTTTTATGTGTTCTGACAGCCAAGAGGTGAAATGTACTTGATTATCTGGTGCAAACCATGCTAAGGAAGGTTGTAACATCACCAGCAATTTGCAGCTCCCGGGAGAGAGAGTGCAAGTGTCAAGCTGAATCAGTTTAGGTTGCCTGTAACTTTCGTGCTGTGCATAGAGATTTTGCAGGTGGAAATGGGTGTGGCTGGTTGTGTGGTACAAAATGGAGGGCAACATTGCTCTGCTGCCAAACAGAGAAACAAACAAACTTAGCTTTGCAAAACATGGTTAGAGATGACACTGAGGCAATTTCCACACTGGTTTGTTATAGTGCTGTTACTCTGCTTTCAACATCCTGTGGAATCCTGGGCTTTGCTGATCGGAAGCTACAGTGAGTAACTGAAAACCCCAGGATTCCATAAGATGTTGAAAGTGGAATAATAGCACTATAACAGGCTCATGTGGAAATGGCCTAAGAATCGGTTTCTATCTCCATCTCAGTCGCTTGATGATTTGCATACCTAAATGGCTTGTCACAGATAAAGAGGAAATGTGTGGCGTGCTAGCTGAGGATGTAAAGAATATTCACAAATATTCTCATCCTCAGTGAGAAAGGATGTTTAAAATGTTAAGAGTCCCCCCTATCCCTACCCCAATCCACATTCTCTGATTATTCTTTTTTGCATTTCAGGATTTGTTCTCAAAATTTTTCATTTGTGCCCAAAGTCACTGTGTATTAGGCAAATACAGTATTTTTGTGTATGTGCAAAAAGAAAATAATATTGGGTGAAATATGTTTTTGTGCAAAACTGTTCTTGGGCAAAGCCAAGAGGCCCCAGGTCTAGAGAGGGTCAAGGAGAAGTGTGGCAAGAAAGAAGCAGTGACTCCCCTAACATAGCAATAGCAGGTGTATTTCTATACCACTTATCTGCTAAGTGCTCTTTAAGTGGTTTACAGTGGTTAGCTAATTGCTCCCAACAAGCTGGGTACTCATTTTACTGATCTGCAGAAGGATGGAAGGCTGAGTCAACCTGGAGCCTGGCAGGATTGAACTTACAACAATTGTGGCTGCAGTACCGGCATTTAACCACTGTGCCCCAGGGTGCAGATGTATCCATCTAGCTCAGAAGGAAGGTCAGCATCGGAGAGAGCAGAGAAAGGACAGTTTAGGAAACCTTTGTATTCTCCTCCTCCCACACAAACACATGCATCTTCACTGTAAGCTGAGGAGCCTCTCTCTTGCTTGCAACAATTTGGTATAATCTTCTGATGGGTCTAAAGGGAACAAGTGCAGCAGGAGGCTGTAATTACACTAGCTTTCTTTTTAGAGTGCTGAGAGATCATGTGGTCTTAACTACCTGTCTGGCCTTTTTTTAGACTCCTCTGAAACTCTTGCACAAATATTTCTGGAAATGCTGTAAGGGGGAAGCAGGGACACAGGGAACTTGTCAAGGTTTACAACTCACTTTGGGTAGAATAAGAGAAGACATTTGAACTCTAATCTGGTTGTTGGCCTTTCCTTTTAAATACAGGAATAAACTTTGTTTCATCTTTGCTGAGCTAGGAAAGGGTGTTCTAGTGACAACTAGGGAAGAACAGTCTATTGCCGTGTGTTAATTCATAAATTCATTTTTATATCAGCCTTTGAATTTTTTAAAAATGGCATGAAATGGTGTGGATCCAGTCATTGTTTTTATTTCCAACATCTATATATTACTTTTTGTTTTAAAATCCCCAAAACTGTTCATAGCAAGAGCAGGCACGATAAAACATAGGCTAAAAGAATAAAATAAAAATAGTGAAATCCATAAAATTATTCATTTTTTTTAAAGCATGGGGTAAAAAGCATGGAGTTGACAATTGGGAAAATGAACATGAAAGTGCCTGGGTAAACAGGTAAGTCTTCACCCAACCCTAGGAGCCCATTATATTCCAAAGGGAGCCCATTCCACACAGTGGGAGTCACAGCAAGGAAGGCCTCCCTCAACCAACACTCCAGCTATGGGATCCTCACTCGAGCATAGTGCAGTCAGCAGAATCTCCCACATCTGCTGAATCTAAGGACTGTTTCAGTGTATTTTTAACTTATTTTTGGTAACACATTTTTGTGCATTCATTTTAAGAAGTGGGAATTAGGTTGGGTCTCTTAAACATGAGGACTGAACACATTCCTTGAGCATTCCTAGTAAAAACAGTGCAGTTCCATTCCATGCATCTAGTTCCATTCTGTGAGACAGGAAAAAACACGCTCTATCAAGCTTCAGTAAAAGAAATGCTAAAACAAAATTTTGACTGTCTTCCTTTTGTATGGGTCCTGTTTCATTACAGAGTGTGCTTTTAACAGTTTGTTTTCTTTATTATGCTCCAGAATTCCCTGGTTCATATGCAAGCTCCAAACTTTCAAAGGAAAGCATTTTAATTATTTTTGGCAGATAAAAGCTTTTTTTTTAAAAAAAAATAATCCTTGGCTTCTTTTTCCCCTTATGAACCAAGAAAGGCTTCTAACTTTGGAATATGAAATCACTTTCGTATTATCTACTGAATGTACCTGTACTGAGAATGTGGCTTGTGAATCAAGCCATTGCTTGTGCTAGTGAAATAACAGCAACAGCAAGAACAAAGAGAGACCACAAATACTTGGCATTAATGTTACTTGTAATAGTTACCTATGTGGTGGTTGTCCCACGGGAGGAATGGTCACAAGTGTGTGAGCTGTTCACAGATTTAAGCCAACAGCCATTTATGAGCTTGAAAAGGTTCCATTAGCTGTTAACCTGAATATTGCATTTAAGAATCATAGAGCTGGGAGACACCACAAGGGTCATTGAGTCCAACCTCCTGCCATGCAGAAATATACCATCAAAGTCCTCCCAACAGATGGCCAGCCAGCCTCTGTTTAAAAACCTCCAGAAAAAGAGACTCCATTACACTCTGAGGCAGCCTCTTCCACTGCCGAACTGCTCTTACCATCAGGAAGTTTTTCCTAATGTTTAGGTGGAATCTCTTTTCCTGAAGTTCAAAGCCATTGCTCCATGTCCTAGGCTCTTTGGGCACCATATCTGGGTCCCCGATGTCCTGGCATCATCCAAGTGGTGCCATTGCCAGGATGGGAGCATGTCCTAAATGCTCCCCTCTGCACCTGGCTGGCAGTGTTCAGGACATGCTCCTTTCTTCTGCAGTGCAGCCAGCCTCTTCTGGCATTGTACTGAGGAAGGAAGTGTTTTGATAGCACTTCTGCTCTTCCCACACGGCCCCAGCTGACATGATCGTTACACGAAAGGAGCCTATTACTTCATTTTTTCAAGTTATAGCAGAATGGGATTGTGATGGCTGGGAACACAACAGGAGCAGGACTGCAACAACATTGTGCAGTAGCATATGCCAAGGACTGGCTTCAATGCATCCCCATGCTGGGATGGGGCTGTAGTGTAGAAATGGTCCTAGTCTCTGGAGCAGCAGAAAACAGGCTTGCTCTGTCCTCCATGTGACGTGGAGTGTTAAGATCAATAGAACTTTTCACCTTCCCTCTAAGTATTCCAGAGTTCCCAATTTAATTGGACTCTTTGTTCTGATTCCTCTCCCAAACTGTGGGAGAAGGAGAAACTGTTTTACTGTGGCTGCTTTACTTCAGTCTGCCAGCTTTGCTATGTCAAGTTGGCTTTTCCACAGGGCACAGGAGCAAACATGCTCCTGGGAAATTTCTGAGGCCTCTGGAATCATCCACCATGGATGAGAAGCCACCTCAGAGGATAGAATGTAGTGATAAATTTTTATGTGCTGTAATGCATTGTCTGCATCCATTAATCACAATTATATTTAACAAAATATACTGCATGAGTGACTTAAATTAATCTTGGTCATCAGCAAATCTGTCTGAGGATCAGGATCAGAATAAGAAGACAACCTAGGCTTTAAAACATATCTGTGATCTAAAAAACACATCTTTAAACTGCAGAGTAATATCCAATATTGATAAGATAGGTGACAGATAAAATAAATTATAAGCAATGTAGGGGTGTGTGTGCACGCATGCGCATATGCACACACACACACACCCCTGAGAGAGAGACCTTATTCAGTTTTTTAAAAAAAGTTTTATCTTCCAACAATGAAGAGGGAGCGCATAAGCCCTACTCCTTGTATTTCTGATTCTGTTGCTCTCTTGCATGTGGAGGGCAATAGTCTAAAGTAGACATCTTTTGCTATTGATCTGTGGTGGCTCTTCACATTATCTGGATCTAGGGTTGCTAGGGTTGCCAGCCTGAATATGGGATGGGGCTCCTGTATCTTTAGCACAGGAAGTCACCCTTTAGTACAGTATATACAACTACATGGATACAACTGGATGCTTCTCTTCCACTCTGTCCCCCTGGCTGGTAAGTTGCCATGTGCAGAGGGAGGGACCAGGTAAAATGTAGGTAGGGGTGGTAAGGGACAAGATATTGTGTGGTTCTGCTTGGTAGAACTTTAGGTTATTGTTGTGGGCAGCCAGAGAATTGAGACCAGCAGTTTCAGAAAACAGGAGTTTATTTTACTGCGTAGGGATCTCAGTCTTCCTAAAAGACCGAGAGAGCCCAGAGTCAGGTATCAGCTTACCTTTTATACACTCTAGTAAACAGGTACAGGAAATGATTAAAATATGACCATATATGAACAGTTTACAGATTACAGACAGGTTACAGAGACCCAGGTTACAGCTTTCAAAATGATGTATTTCGGTACCAGGGGAGTACTCTCACTGGGTTGCGCTGACCTAAAAAACTCCCCAGGTTCCCTGCATAGCTAAGCTCATACCTAAGCCTTCTGATAAGATAAAGGATGCATCTGCTCACCTTATTTTTCTCTATTTTTCTACTTAAGCAACTGCAGTTCTAAAGTTTTAACCCTTTCAGTTATGTCTTTCTTCTCCAGGATCTGTAAACTGTTAAAGATAGCAGGAATCCTGTCCCATGTTCAACCTGTTAACCCTCTTTAAAAGTCATTTTCCCTATTCCAGCTTTCTCATGCCTGTGCCCCAGGACCCAGACAGGTCCCTTCCCAGCAGCCACACCCCAGAAACATGAAAAGGCAGTACTTAACAGCAGCCAATGCAGAAGGTAAAGGGAGAGCCAGGACCTCAGGCAGTGCTTATATGGGAAGGGCTCATTAATTAGGACACAGTTGGCCAGGATGCTGAGGCTATATAATCAGAGGCCTTAAAAACAGAAGATTGCTGCAAACTATTGACACTATTGGTGGTGATTCTTGCATTCTCTGTGTGTGTGCTTTGGAACTTAGAGCTCGACACTTCACTGGGATTATCGGTTTGGCTTTTGGACCTTTCTCTTTCTGGACTGTTTTGTGTTTTACTGAGAGTTTACTTTGGCCCTGAGGCTGTTTTTACAGAGCTTCTGCAATCTAGCTAATTAGGCAGCTGAGGAATCTTGGCAGGGTGCCAAGCCCAGGACAAGCTTACATAGAAAGCCTCCATGGATAGCAGAGGTTCTCTTTTCAGATTGGTAGTCCTAATGAGAAGTTGGTTGAATTGACAATAGGAGGGTTAAGGCTAGGGCACCTCTTTCTTTGCAAGTTGATACATCACGCTGTTAAACAAATGAGGAGGGTTTTAGATATAGCTCCCCTGCCAAGTACATAGTTTTTCCTTTTCCCCTGTATGCACCTCAAATGATACCATGACACTGTGTACTATAGTGATTCAGTTTTAGAATTCATCACAAGAGGAATTTGAAAGAACAGCTATCTCCTATGCATGCTTGATTTGGCTCCGTGTTTCTTTCTAAATCACTGTTGTACCAAATTGTACCAAACAGTAGTACCAAATTGAATCCCCAAGGAGAGTAGGGGAAGCTGTTAGGGCAATAGTTAGGACCGGCTAGTGAAAAACACAAGAAGTAGCTTTCTGTGCTCACCTATGGAAAAGTATTGTTGCACATCAGGCTGGGGCAGTGGACAGTACATGAGCCCTGGAGCTAATCACATGTCTTTCTGAATCCTTGGCTGCCTGTGGCATTCACTAGGTGTCATCAGGCCAGCTTATTTCAGTCTGAGTAGGGAGAATCTTTATGTTCCTTTCCTCTGAGTTTCTCCCTGGATTTAGAAACATGTGAAGCTGTTGTCTGCCAATCTGGAGACCACTGGTCCATGTAATTCCACGCTATGTATATTGAGTGGGGGGTGGCTCCCTGTGTTTTAAGAGAATCCCTGCCTAGAAAGGATGGGGATGCAACCTGGAGCATTCTGCATAAAGAGCATTCAAGTGCTCTGCCACTGAGCTGCAGCTTTTCCCCCATTCTGGTGTCAGATTTTCTGGTGTTGTTTCCCATGTGGTAGTGAAGCATTAGGGATCCTCCATTTCTTCATTTCCTTTTTAGTTCCTAAGTTGTATGCTCAGTGTTCTGCCTTTACACGACCACTGTGAATTCATCAGACATTGGAAAATAGGGGCTAAATGAAATCATACATATGACTGTACCAAAATCCTTTTTATGATGTGTTTACCACTGTGCATGAGAGAATATTCTGGGTACAAATGATATCAACACTCCATTGTCAGCAGTATTTCTACCCAGGTATAGGTATACAGTCTGTTTTCCGTCTCTGTCAATCTCATGTGTGTTCATTATTTGTTCACTCCTGTGTCTGCACTTGTATTTTTTAAAAGTAGACATGAAAAATTGTACTTTACTTCAGTGAATATTTTCACACATTTTTTCATAAAATATACAGCACTTACAAACATTTTAGTTCAAAATATGATGCGCACAACAAAAACAAGAAGAAGAAACTAAGGAACAAAACGAAATGAAAGCTGGAGCTAAGTGCATATTCTTCACTTTCAAAATTAATATTTGATATTCTTGTAACTGAAGTGAAATTAAGAGTGAAATGCAGCAAAGAATAAAGAGATACAACAGGAAGGAATCTGCTTACCCAGAAGCCTACTCATCTTACAGACTTATTGTAAAGATAAAATAGGTAGTTCCCATATGTGCTGCTCCCTGAACTCTGCCGGCCAAGTACAAGTTCCTCTTAGATCATCATTTCTCCCCAGTTGATCATGTGTTAACCAATTCAAGGACAAGCACAGCGGATTCAAAGGAGATTGCTTGAAATAAAAACATCTCAGTGAAGAGATACAGCTCTTCTATACTTTGTAGGGCTATGGTAATAACGTGCTGGAATTGCTGCAAAAGCCTGTCCAGTCCAGCACCCCATTTCTCACAGTGGCCAACCAGATGCCTATGGAAAGTCTAGAAACAAGAGGTGAATACTGGAACACTTTTCCACTTTTGCTACCCAGAAACTAATAATGAGAGGCATGCTGCCGCTGGTAGTGGAGGTCGTATATAGCCATCATGAGTGTAAGCTATTGATTATCCTCTGGGAATCTGTCCAGTCCTCCTTGAAACCTGTTTCCATTACTGGCCATCACCTTACCCAGTGTAAGCAAATTCCCTAGCTAAAATAGGTGAAGAAGTTCCTTTCTGTATCCGTATGAAATCCAACACCCTTCCCCCTACATACATCCAGCTTTAGTGGATGACTATGCGCTCTTGCACTTTAGGGAAATTTTAAAAATGAAGGTTTTAAGGTTTGGGAAGCTTGACATACCTATGTAAATTGACTCCTACTTGTTCACTAGCCATGCCCATTGGAAGGGTACTATAACCACCACAGTGTGGAAACACAATTGCATTTCTGTACACGACTTAGCCCTGGAAGAGCAATGATGAAGTACAACTAGGATCCAATCAGTCTGGAAACTGGAGCACCCTGGGTAGCAGGGGAAAAACTTCTGATATAAATAAACCTTAAGTTGGGTAGGCTATGATGCAGAGGAAGTACAATATGATTGTTAACTGCAGTGCTGCTCAATAAATTAATGCCTCCCAATTGGCACAGATAAAACTGGTGCATTATTCAGTTAAAAAAAATATAAGACTGCAAGGTGTGATGATAGTGTAATTATACCTGTTTACTCTTAATGGAAATATTATCAAGGGAGTGCATTTCATTCTCCTTCTCTGTTCACCTCCTGTTACCACTTAGATTCTTAGCTGGTGGAAATTTACATAACTTTATTAACATCTAGTGCTCAGGACTCAAATTTCCTTCTAAATGCAATTGCTTCTAGTCTGCTTATTATGTAGAGACAAACCCACCTGCGTTGCACTCTGTAATGGAGCTGATCCATTTTTAAGTTAGTAAGTGGTGGTGAAGTAAAGAGGTCGACCAGGTAGGAAGGTACATGTGTGCATTTGTGAGAGAGAGAGAGAGAGAGAGAAAGAGAAAGAGAAAGAAATACAAATACAGGATGTTCTGTGTGAATTGGGTGCCTGTGTGTCTTTGGAGATGAATACAAGAGAGATTGACAGTTTGCTGCCTCTGTTCATTTGTGCCAGTGCCTGAAGATGTGTGACCATCTGGATAAGCCCAGGCTTGTTTTCCACCAAACATATGAACCGGTAAATGGTGCTGCATATTGTTTCCTCCTGCCAGAATCAATTGATTTGATACTAGGTAGACCTGCGAAATTCACCCATGCTGGTCTCTCTCTCTCTCTCTCTCTGTGACTGCATGCAGACATTACTTGCATGGAGAAAAAGAGATAAATGTGGGGTTTTTTTGTTTCTTTTTTTGCATCCTGGCTTTTTAAATAGGAGACAGGGGGTACTTCAGGCACATTTATGCTATTTTTCTTTTTAAAAAGAAAACACCATGGTGTAAAGCATGATCTCCTTTTTTTTGAGTTTAGCTAAAAGTAACAGTGGCAAGGAGAGAGCCAGCATAGCATAGTGGCTTGAGCATTGAACTACAGCACTGGAGACCAGGATGGAAACCCTGGTCAGCCATGGAAATCCACTGGGGACCCTTGGGGAAGTCACTCTCTCTCAGCCTCAAAGAAAGACAGTAGCAAACCCACTTTGAACAAATCATGCCAAGAAAACCCCACAAGAGGTTTACCTTAGGGTTTCCATATGTGGAAAACAATTTGAAGGCACACCACAACAACAGTGGCAAGAAACATTATACAGTAGCTAAAATATTATAGCCCGGGAAGATAGTGATTGTGTTCTCACGTCATGAGAAACCAGGGTGTTACTAACTGAAATATGGCTTGTTGTGATGTGCAAAATTATCTCTGCGAACAAGCTATGGTTTGTTAACCAGCCTCAAATGACAATCTGATCCTGTGGTTTGTAGCTGGCTTGTTCAAACAATTGCTTTTTTGTGACATCTGAATCAGCAAACATGGCTTGATTCTAATTTATTTCTCCCACTACTTACTCTGGAACAGGAACTGACAGAAAGGATGGGAGAGAAGCAAACCAAAAGTGCAGAAGATAGGGTGTGATTTATTTGGTTGTCTACCATATAATTTGTAGCTTAAGCCATGAACCATGATTAACACAAACTTTATCTTATTGTGACTTATAAGTACAGTCAGCCCTCCACATTTGTGGGTTTCACTTTTATGAGTTTGATTATTCATGGATTATTTGCTGTCACCTCTGCTGCCTCCCTATGCCATTTTTAATAGGGACTGCAAGCCTCATGAGACAAGCCTCATGGAAACTGCAAATGAGACTTGTAAGTCCCTATTAAAAATGGTGTGGGGCAGCAGTGTAGGTGACAGTAAGCCCCACCAGCCACCCACTTCTGCTTTGTGAAGGAATCCTGATGCCTCAAAAGAATCCATGGTGGGTTGAATATGGTGATCATACTTTTTGGGTGTTAAATATGGTTTGGGAGGGCCTAGAGTTATTCACAGTTTTTTCACTTTCACGAGGGTTATGTGCCCCTAACCCTAGTGAATGCGGAGATATGACTGTACACCCCCCCCAACACACACAGAGACAAAATGTATCTCACGGTTCTTTTGTGCCGCTTCACAGAATTTTTATTTATGTAAACTACCAATCTTAGTTGTATGAAACAGATTTCCTGCATTCCTACCTCTTGAATACACTTTGCTGAAGTGCCTTTGTTGTTTGCTTGTGACACAATAACAGTAACATTTAGATTATTACAGGCAATTCTTTCATCCAACAGTGCAGCATGGTAGAAGCCTTCTGTGTTAAGGGTCCTTCCTAATGTCATGCAGGATATGTAAGACTAGCTGAAATGTCAGTCCTTTCCTAGTTTTGCATCCCAAAGATTTTATGATGATCATGTGGAGAGTTATTACTTTGGATTGATAGTATTAGCTGTAGGTGCTGGACTGCATTAAATGGCCAACTAGCACCTGAGAAACCCAACACAGATCAGTAATCAGTTAGTCTTAAAGGTGCTGTTAGATTAGTTTTCTTCTTCTCTTCTTTTCCTTTTATGCCAACATAAATCTGTGACTCATTATTGTGGTTCTAAAGGCCTCTCTGACAGGACTGGGAGCTGTCCAAAGTCTGTTAGTGCTGAATAGTAGGTCTGTTCTACTTCTTTTAAGGGTAGAGCTTGGGTGGGTGGGGGATTTTTTTTTTTTTTTTTTGGATTACAACTCCCAGCATGCCCCAGCAAGCATGGTCAGTTTGAATGGAATTATGGGAGTTGTCATCCAGATAACTATCATTTGCATTTGTCTAATTAGACTTAATGTTAAATCTCATAGTTGGGATTTTTTCATTCTGCCTCCCCCCCCCCAAAAGGTTTAAAATAACCATTTTTTTTTTTTTTTTTTTTTTTTGCTGGGGAGCAATAAGGAACAGAGGCATTGTCATGGAAGAATGAGTGGGTTAACCCTTTTGTGTGCCTGCACAGAAAATTGTTCATCTGAGCAGCTGCTTCAAACAGAAGGTGGTATTTCCAGTTGGAAAATAATTAATTTCTTTCTGCCTGCACTCTGATCTTGATCTGGATCAGGTCTCTCTTTGACTGCTCTCAGTATTTAAAGGAGGAGAATCCCAAGTGAGGGAGTCAGAGACACATTTAACTTCCCATCTATTTTGACCCTGAGGTCAAATTAGAAGTGACAGGGCTATTATCCATGTCTCTCCCTTTTTACAAACACAAGAAGAGCTCTGTTGAACGAGGCCAAAGACTTCTGCAGTCCAGCATCCTGATCAGAGAGTGGCCAACTACTTGCTTATGAGAAGGCCATATGTAGGACATGAGTGGAACAGAACACTGTTCACTTATGATGTGGTGAATGAAATGAACATATAAGGGATGAACACTGGATCATCCCAGATCCTGGAGAAATTACTTTTTGGATTGCCAGAAACTTCTAGGTGGTGCAAGCACTGACCACTCTGGTTGGGATATTCTAGGAGCTGGAGGCCAAAAATAACTCCTTCAAACTGTGGACCTTCTCTTACCTCCCCCCACCACCGCAGTCCTCTGTATGTATGCATCTCCTCATGCAGTCCTCCATATGTATTTGTGCATTCTGATTCCAGGAGTGAGCTCTGAAGGAAGAAAAGCATCTAGAACAATGAGCTGAGAGGCAGTAAGATGAGGGAAATACACAGATTACTGTGCCCTGTGCACTCAGTTCCTTTTAAAGCAAGAGCCTTATCATGTCCCCATTTTACATGCAAGCAAGGCAGATCATGTGGAAAGAAAAAAGAAGCAGACACAATCAAAGCTTCTTTGGTCTTTAGCAGGACTGATGATATTCCTGTTCTGTACAAAAGGACACTACAGTCACTTGCATGGGCTCTTTCATCTATACCAGACAGATCCCTCTTGTTTCTCCACTGGCAGGTATGGCTGTCTATTGTCCAGAACCCCATGGCAACAAACTTTCCTTGGTGCATTTGTCCAAGATGCATAAAGGGGGGAAAAATCATAGAATGCTTGTTTTTATCTAGCCGTTGCCAGTTAGGATGATTCTAAAATTTTCTACCTTTTAGATATACAAGCAACTCTCTTTTTTGGGGCACATTAGACAGACTCCCTGCTCCTGAACAAGGGAAAAAGCTAGATAGCTTTCTCAATACCATTGTATGTTCTTGAAAGTGAAAACATTTGGCCCCTTTGCATTTGACCCTTTAAGGAAAAGGAAGGAGGAATCAGTGAGCTGTTAAATTTCCTCTTTTTTTCCACGAAATATATTAATTGTTTTTGTTTTTAGCAAGGGAGATTCCTGGTACTGGGGAAGAAATTTCTATTTACAGAGTTTCATTATAAAATTGCCTGTGTTCTAAATAAGCTGTTGCATGAACTTACAGGCAGAGAGCATCCTGCTCTTATCAGTCATCTTTTGTCAGTGCTGTGTCCCTTAAATGGGTCTCCCACTAGAGGGAGAAGCTGCAGAGCAGATGTCAGAGGGAATCAAGCATGGACTGAAAGCCATGGAGGTGGAAGGCGTTCATTAAAATTCCACTACCATTCTGAAGGGCTGTTTTATCTCTCCCCCCCTTCTCACCTCTCACTTGGATTTTACTCCATGCTTGGGATGCAGTAACACTCTTCTGTCTCTGCCAAGGATGATGGATGGTTGAGGTGCACAGACGGCTATTTTGGAATATGCTAGATTGCACACAGTGTCAAGCTTTTGCAAACATTCTTCACTAGAGAAATATCTCCTTCTATCTGCAACTTTCATTTCATGTGACAGAAGAACCACCACAGGCCTGGGCAATCAGTATAATTCTTCTCCTGTGACTCAGGTGAAGCACCCCAACTCATAGCTCACACATGCCTGCACTTCATGGGAGCAAATAAGGAGTGTAGCCCTGCCTCTGACAAGCTCTCCTCTATTTACTTTGGCAGCTGGGGTCCCCATGTAAGTGGGTATAGTTAATTCATTTGGGGGTTTAGTCTGAATTCTAAAGGGGCTATGCAAAGTGCCAAAGCTATTTGGATATCTTATTCCCGCCAGGCACAAGTATTACACAGTAATTGTGGGATTTCTTTGCTGAATAATTATATAATAGTATTCATCCTAACCATTTTTGCTAGATCCAGTGACAGATTGTGAAGGCATGAAATGCAGCACAAATAGAATTTCCCTATTTATTCCATGGTGAAACTGATTTAAAACAACAATATCAAGTGGTGTGTGTGTATGTGTCTGTATGCATTCATGCATGCCATGGTGTTGTTGACTTCTATGTCAATTGGGCAGTGAATCTACCCCAGGTTTTTGCCTGAATTTCAAAGGAGCTGTCTAAAATTCTGAATCCATTTGGGAGATGGAGTTCAGCACCCAGAATAGCTCCTTTAAAGTTCAAACTGAAACCCAGAGTGGATTCTCTACTCCCATTGCTACAGAAGCCACCAGCTGCCACTGTCTGCGTACGGTGGAGGAACATGGGCAAACTCCTCTTCCATCGTCCCCACAACTAGTTGCTTGAAGGAGGAAGCTCCACACAACCAACACATAAAAGCAGCACTTAAATAAGACAGCTGTTCTCCTGCTCCCTGCAGGGAAAACGTCATGAAGGAGATTTCATGCAAAGTTGGCACAACCACATTTTATTGTTGGTACCTAGGATTGCACAATCTGGTCCTTTCCACACAATGTCTCTGTGCTACTTCTGTGACAGGTTGACAGTGGTCAGTTGTTGCTGTCCTGCTTCCATCCCGTCACAAAGCATCGCACTCGCATGGTATTTGCAAAACGGAAAAAAATCTGTTTTGCACTTCTAGTTGTGTGATGCTCCTGTACTTACCATTGTGCGGAAGCGTGATTGTGACGCTTCCTGCCCCAGTGCAGCAATGGCCCAGCTGCACTGCAGAAGGAAGAGGCAGGGCCATGGTGCTCCCTTCTGCAGGGGGTGAGCAGGTGTGGAGGGGAGCATTGTTGATGCACTCCCTTCCGGACCTGGAATTGCAGTATGACAGTGCAGAAGAGCATCATTGTGTGGAAATGGCCTCTGTCTGTGGAAAGCAAAGAGGGACCCAGGAACTATGGAGAAAACAATATGATGGATGGACCCCAGAAAATAAATACAATGAATCATAGAGAAGGGCAACTAGAAAGTCATAGGAATTACATTTGGGAAACCTGCCCAAATGGGGGAAAGAAACCCTTATTTTAGATTTATTGTGGGGATAGGTGTACTGCCATGAGGTGTTCCAGGAATGTGGTACAGAACTACTTTAAATCAATAATAAACTTAGACCTCTCCCTCCCTTTAAAAATAGCAATGGGTACTCAGTGTCATCAGTATCTGGAGTCTTTTCTTCCTCTTCCTTCTGGGGTTGCTGTAATTTATAATTAGGAAGGGCTGGCCACAGAGATACAATTAGCGCTGATGTGACTATATCGGTCTGTCCTCTGCAAGTAAGTGGGGGTCCCCCTAGACCAATTGGCTGCTGGGTGTTTCAGTTCAGGAACCAATCATTTGGAAGCACCACTCAGGTTAATTTGAAGGTAGGTCAATGGGGTGTGACGATAGCCTGGTGTAATCGGAATCTGTTGTTATCAACTTCAACAGGGGGCTCTTGGTTGCTTAAATTACCAGTAAGGGGAAAGTAGTGGGAGAAAAGCCTGCTGCAGATTTATTCTGGGCTACTGGCAGCTGTTTGAGACAGATGTCCAAAAACAACTAGCAAGAGTTGCTGGATAGGTGAACACGGCGCCTTTTAACTGGCTTAATTAAAGGGGAAACAATGTCAGCCATCACTCATGTTATTTTGCATTTAATAAACACAACCCAGCCTCATTTTGCAGATGCTCTCTAGCTTGTTTGCTTTGTTATAGCACATTCCAGAGCAATTTTAATTAATGATATCCTCATAAGAGGTTTGTAGCGTCTGCGGAGAAGGGGATTCATGAGAATTCAATCAAAAGCAGATTTTGCTAGTCAATTTTTCATTTTTTTTTTTTTTAAGATTAGGTTTTCAGAAGTGGCTGGTCCTGGATGCAAGGACTGTACTACCACTATTATTCCCCATCCAAACGAATCTGTGGAGCTCTTGGCAAAGAAAGTGTTTATGTTCAATTTTATTTGCATAATTTCAAGCGCCATTAATAGTACATGGCAAGAGGAAAAATTACCAAGTTTTCACTCCAATCATGAGTGAAATTGGGTTTAGTAGAAAATTAGTTGACTTAACTGGCAGATGATGAAAGCTTGAATGAAAAATGTTTAAATTAGGGGGAACTGTAGAAAGGAAATGCAAAGGTGGAGGCTGAATTGAGATCAGTGCTCAAGTGAAAATACATTTTGTGTGTGTGTGCGCACATGCCTTGATGTTACCTGCTGACTTATAGTGACCCCATGAATTTCATAGGGTTTTCTTAGGCAAGGAATACTCAGTGGTCGTTTTGCCATTTCAGACAATGCATTAGCTCTTGCAAATGATAAATGAGCGGCGGCACATGAATACAGAGCATTCATCTCAAGGGCCAGATCTCCCAACAGTATGGTTCGATCAGCATTACTCCAGGGAAAGTGTGGAAGTGAAGCTGATCTTATACCATTGGGTGAGTTAGCCTTTGCTTTTATGGGTAGACCCACAAGAATGCAATTTGTATTCACCATTATGATAAAGAAACTCCATCTCAAGCCTGTACCCTTTATCTCTCGTGAGTCATCCATGTAAGATGAATCACAGGGCAGCAGGGGCTGGTGACTGCTGCAACCAAACTACAGTGGACAAATTAAAACTCTAAAATAGATTGGCTTTTGAAGGAGCACCCATTTTTCCATCAGTCATTGGGTCCATCCGGCCATGTCATTCATCTAGTGCCTTTAATTTTCAAAGTACTTTAAAAGCAAAGTAGATACACAGACATATAGACCAACTGGATGGAAAGAAATCTGAAACACACATTACATAGGCCTGTGAATATGCTTACATATATAAATTATACATATAAATGAATTGGTCAAGATAAAATATCAGTATGGCCAGTTTTTCAGAGAGAGAAAGAAAGAGAGAGAGATACATACATACAATATGTACATTCTGGAACAGATCATGTCAAAGAAAAAACAAATGGGTGTGTGTGAGAGAGAGAGAGAGAGAGAGAGAGATCCAGCATTGTTTGCAAGAAGGGAAACTGACACAGTGAGGAACAGTGGGTTGCCAAAAGCTACCTAGCAAGACCATAATTCAAATTCATGAACACTCCTATCATACTCCCCTATCCACAGGACTATAGCAAGTTGCAGGTGTAGGAATAAATAAAAAACAGAAGAAAATATGTGTAAAGATGTCAAAAATGTCACCTGCAATCACTCCCATCCCATAACCCATGTTAGCAAGAATTCCTGTGACTGCATCGATCCAGCCGGGTGCTTCATTGTAGCTTTTCTTCACAGTCAAGGAGAGGAAATGCTACTCTGCTAACCTTTTGTGATTCCTACTTTTAATCCTCTGAGTATTACAAAACTCCAAGTAGCTGAAATTTCTTTGCCTTGTAGGTCAGGGAGCTTCCAGCTGATTACCCTTGCTCTCCTGGAAAAGCAAAGATAAATGTTATCTCGCTTCTCGTTGATAGTGATAACCTTCCTGACTTCCCCTGGTGCAATCTTCTTGAATTGCATCTATTGGCTATACAGCCCCATTGGATGCCTTTTTTTTTTCTTGACAGAAACAGGGAGCGAGCAAGGGAGGGAGGGAAAGAGACAACTGTGTGGCTTTGTAACAAAATTATATTCTCTGCAGGCAACTGAATCTGAAACGTGTACAATGTACACACCAGTTTATGTCTGTATGATTCAGCCGAAACTGCTAATATTAACTTTATGGAACTGAGCCTAAATTATATATAGACTCATGTGGGTGGATGTACAGACACATACATGCCATGCAGGGGAAAGATGAAAAGTTGATTTGGTTCATTTAAAAAAAAATACAAACTTTCCAAAATTTACAAACTCTTCATAAAGTCAGTGGAAAGATCTGGAGATGAGGAAGGAGGAAAGAAGCAAAGCTTGCTGTAAATGTAAAAACATCTAAACACTAGTATCATCACCACCACAGTTTACTTTTTCTCATCAAAGTGTATGATCTCTGAGGAACTCTTGTAATATGGGTCAGTTCTGATGGAACACTAGAATAATTCAGAATTCATAGTTGAATCCTCCTCCATGCAACAGAAACAGAAACTACTCCTAAAAGCTTCATAATAAGCACTGTGACTTTTTAAACAGACCTTTTGATCTAGTCAGTGTTCATGTCCATTCCTTGTCATCTCCTCAAACCCAACTCTGGGTCAAGACTTTTTCTCTACTTCAACTGTTGGGATTAAAATTTCCCATCTATAACTCTCTCTGTGTAAGAGAGAAAGAGGGCATTTGTCCACTACACTGTTATAGTGCTATTATTCCACTTTCAACCTCCTGTGGAATTCTGGGGTTTGTAGTTTCCTGAGGCCCAAGAGCTCTCTGGCTGAGAATTCTAAAGGCCCCTCCCTCGACTGCAAGCCCCAGGATTCCATAGGATGTTGAAAGTGGAATAACAGCACTATGACAGCGTAGGGAGGAAATGGCCAGAGAGAGGCAAGCAGACAGACAGACAGACAACCGATCAGGTAATTGTCAAAATGCCTACATGGCTGATGACACTTTACTTTATAGCTACCTGTAGGACACCATTGATTGTGTGTGCCCTTTAACTCTTGAAAGTCAATGAGGTTTGTTACCTTTCTTCTTTTTCTTGTGACAGGTTCCCCCTACAAAAGCCAAATGGTTCTGTTAGGAAGCAATGGAAATTCTATTTTCTGCCCCATAGAGCAGCTAGTCTTTTAAAGAAAGAACTATGTCTTGTGCTTCAATTACCGTACATTGTCTTCTGCTGGAACACCACTCTTTGGGAAGGGGTAAGATACACAACCAGGCAGGGCCTCCAGAACCATTTTTAAAATGGTGTGTGGGCTCAAGTCTGGTAGGCAGGTCATTACCTATTTGCAAGTGCATTTTCAAAGCAGTGAAAACAGAATACACTACATCAAAACAGCAAAAATAAAGCCAACCAGCAAAGTAAAGGATGAAAAAAACATACAACATTATATTTGGGGTTTTTTTTATGTAACGCCCACCAACAATTCAAATTTTTGCTGCAGTCACTTTGGTTGCCTCATCCTGATGCTGTTAGCAGTTTATGCCAGTTAAAGATAGGGTTTCTTCTCTATTGATTTCATAACAACTACAGAACAAAAGAAAATGAATTTTAAATTTTGGAGAAATTAAGAGCTTAAATGTTAATTTATTAAAATACAAATACAGTCTTTTTGTGTATCAGAGGCACAAAGTCACTAAAATCACAGCAGTGAGCATATCCAGAATGAAAAAAACACTGGAAAAAATATATATCCAGTACACAGAATCAAGATGGCTGTTCTAAGCTCTTACCTTCATTCTCTGGCTATAGGAAGTAAGCCAACCTTCTGCTCAGTGAAACACTTATTCAAGGTATAGATGTTTTCTAGGGCCATGGATATCAGGACAAACTACTTTTCAATGTGATCTGCAATTTCCAGTCAGGTCTTCACAATAGCTATGATAGGACATAGTGAAGGGAAGGGCAAATTACTTCTCTCATTCCATTATCATTCAATCACCCTTTCCTGTGAATTTTTGTACAAGCACATTGTCTACTTAGGAGTTTTCTCTAAGTGTTCAGTGCAGTTTATCCTCAGGGAAATGCACATGGGGCAGGTTGTGTGCAGTCTAAGTTACTCCTGCAAGGGACTCCCATAACAGCTGTCTTAATCTATTTTTGTGCTTGGTGATTTAATATACTTATGAGTGATAATTCCTGAGTGGGTTTTACTATATGGTTCTTAGTGGTTCCATTTTGCTTTATAATTTTGAAGCAGGAGGAGCTTAGTAGAGTTCCCCCTCTCCTTTTCTAGAGTCTATGCAACAGTAAGAATACAAACACTGCACTTGATTAGTTTGCAGCCCTTGTACTATTATTGCAATTACTGTGAATTACTGTTCAAAAGACAGTTGCAATCTCTCTTTTCCAAGTGAGTGTTTTTGCATCTTTAGACAGCAAACATGGTCTAGAAGCTTATTTAGTTTATTATGTTATAAACACTCAGGACATACAGTAAGGATGTAGAATTTAAACCTCACCTCCACCTATGCTGTCGTGTTGGTGAATATCAAACCTGTCTCCTGCAAGCCTGCTATTTAATTTTTTAAAAAACAGACTGGTTTTTGAACTATGTTGCTTGCATCACCAGCATTACCGTCCCTGTAAGTTACACTCTCAGTGGGGGTTCAGAAGGTGACAGCTATGTTTGGGATATTTTTAAAAATTATATTGGATTTTTAAAGTATGAATACAAAGAAAAGAATCTGAAAAGAATGAGAAAAGGAAAGAAATAAGGGAAAACTCCATAGGATATGGACAAGGGCTGACCATGTTTCCAAAAATGCATTTTCTTGAAGTTCATATCTACAAAATACATGTTCACATATAGCTAAAGCAGTAAGATCTTCTATCTAAAGGATGGTAGATGGTGATGGCGAGGATTTATCTTTCCAGCCTTGCAGTATAAGTCTTTTTGCAACACTAACAGCATGTGAGATTCAACAACCTCAGTTAAATTTCACATCACAGGAATGTAATTTAAAAGAACACACATACATATCTACAAATGCCAAAGATTTTTTAATATAAAATTAATATGTTTTAGCACATGTTATCAAAAACTAGTAATCACTGAACATGTCTACATCATATGCCACACGGAAGCATTATTGACAGCACATCAGCAACATTTAGTTGAATCAGACAATTTCTTTTTGAAAACGCATAATGGTACCCAGTACATCTGAGATATCTTTTTCTATTTTCTGGACCAAATATCATTTTAGATCTAAAGAGATTTTAAGTTTTGAAGCTAGGACAGTTTTACATTGGTGAATTTTGCACGGGACAATCTAATCCTCTTATTTTGCTTCATTTTAACTTCATTAATATCAAATGTGATGCTTTTCAACAAACATATATAAAATAAATTTGTTGGTTTCATTTTCTCTGAGGATATGATTAATGTTTCCAACATACCCAGGATGGCTGAAGCATTGAGAGCTGACGGTTTATGTATAAAGACAGCAAAAAGTATTGCAATTGTAAAAAGGGCCACATTACACCCATGGGAAACTGACAACAAGAATGCCGTACTGAAGATGGCTAAAATTCTTAAGTCTGGACCAATCAGTTTATCCAAAGTATAAATCTCACAGCCAATCTATTTCTTCACCGAAAAAAAGAAAAAGTTGTCTCACCATTTTCAAATGAAGGTTATCACCTGAATTGATAATATCAAAAGTTCTAAATGTTTTCATCCCTACTAGGAGCAGGTCTTTTGTAAAGCTAGTGGGTCTTAATTCACTGCAGTGTGTGCATATGGTAATGTCATATTGTGAAGGGAAGAGACAAGGGATTGTTCAATCCTTAATCTTTAACCCTTCTCCCTTCAGAGAATCAGAGAATCATTGAATGACAGAGTGGGAAGACAACACAAGGGCCACTGAGTCTAACCTCCTGTCATGCAGGAAAATACCATCAAACCACCATGTTACTATTGCTATCAGTGTTGCTCCATTTCCAACAGGTATCCATGGGAGAATTTATGGAGCCTTCTTTTCCACCAGCAAGTCTGTTTATGATAGTGATGGGTATCTTGTCTAGTGCTCATCCTCTTCTTTCTGAGCTGACCTACACCCCGTCCCCCTGCTGCACAAGTGGACTTAATCCTGTTCTGCACTGAAATTCTGATTCTAAGAAGTCCTTTTCTCTTTGGATTCTGTACCTTTGTTCTTTAGTATTAAATGTCTCCTGTTTACCAGACACTCACAAAACACCTGAAAAGCCCAAACTACTCCATAATAGACATCTGAGCTCTTCTGTGTTGTTTCGTTTTATTTATGTGGCTTCTTTTTTTTAAAGGTTGCTGTCAGATGCAAGAGACTTTCTATTCATGTCATCTTCCTGGCCAGCCACTTAGCGTAACATTGCCCATAAAAGTGAACTTAAATTACAAGCGATCACACCACAGCTCATCCTCGCCACTGCCAGACTTCCCTGTTCTACATGGTGCTGAAGCTTATATTCTTTGCGACATGAGCAATGAAGCAGCTGCAAGCACTTATCCTCAGCCAAGGCACCTTAAATTGAATATGCTTGTTGTTGCTTGCTTCAAAATGTCAGGTGGTCCTTCGTTAACTTTTATTGTCTGGCAGAACAGTGGTGCTTGACCACTGGCCCTCAAATGAATGCTAAATGCAGAGCTCGGAGAAATAAGTGTTTGGACTACAACTTTCAGAATCCACTCTCCCTGCCTCCAGTCAGAATAAACATCTAACAATCCAAAAAGGACAATAAAAATCAAGAACGGAGCACCAACTGGAAGAGGAAGGCCTTAGTCTTAGTATTGGTGCTAGTGGCATTAATTAATGATATTGTGTGGCTCTCATATGGGAAGGCATTCTGCTGGCGCTTGTCACAGGGAGGGCATTACTTAGATGGCTGTTTCTCTGGTAGTCACCAGCTAGCCAAGTTATCGCTGTCCTGGTAGTGGTTTGGTGGATATGGATGTAAATCCTTGACTATTTCGTCCTTGTACATGAGGGCAAATCATTAGTTTTCTCTGTGCTGCAGGAGAAAATGAATATTCCTCCATAGTATTCTTCCCATATGTGAACATTCCGTAGTAGTGCAGAGGAATTACTCTGTGGAGAAAATCATATGGGGTGTTTTTTTGTGCAAAATACCTGTAGAAAACAGATTTCCTGTGCAGGAAGCCATTTTTTCCTGTGCAGAAAACCCATTTTCCATGCAGAAAATGAAGCGGGGTGTGTGTGTGTGTTGCACCGTATATGTATTTTTCTCTGCAGAAATGTGTAATTTCTCTGCAGTGTTTCAAGACATTCAAATACCAGGAGAAAATTGTGCAGACTTCTAGCCAGTCTGTTATTCTTCCTGATAGAGTTTCTGGCAGATCGGGAATCTGGTTTTTGACTTGGGAATTAATAATTATGAATATTCTTTCCATTCCTAGTGGGTGATGTATCATCCAAAAGTGATGAAAGGCACTCTGTCTCATCGAGGCCTTTTGTATCTGCGAGCAGTCCCAAAACTATAGTCCTTCTGTTTCCAAGGCAATACAACCCCATCTAAAGTAGGATGAACACTTCTTCATTAGGCAGATGGACCACCTGGTAATAGCTCCTCTTTATTGCTTGGACTGAATCTCAGTTTATAGGCCTTCCTCCTGCCCACTGTGTGAGCTTTGGCTAAACGTGAACCCTTGTACATTAGGATGGAAAGGATGAAACACATCTTGATCTTCCCTTCACACCTGACCCCTTTATACTGTTCAAGTTCAGTGATCATAGCTGTGCAGAGCTGGCATTAGGAGATGGAACCATCAGGAAATTTATTGGTTCAGGCCCATAAATTGAGTGAGTTTTTGTTTGTTTTGTTTTCAGTATATTTCTTTATTAAAATATTCCACCCTATATCAAAAGATCTCGACAGCTTGCAGAGAAAATCAATACTAACAGGTTAAACAATTTAAATCACTACAAATAATGTAAATCGCCTAAAACCCTATTAAACAGATTAATAAATTAAATCAGATTTAGAAGATTAAAACAATTTAGAAACCCTGCACATAGCATCTGAAGTAAATCAGTGAAGGTGAGAGGCTTTTGTGAATAGCCACATTTTTACTAGGCACTTAAATGAAACCAACTCTGATGCCAATCACACCTCCCAGAGGAGGGCGTTCCACATTTGGGTGCCAGAGCTGAGAAGGTCCTTTCCCTGCCCTCATGCAGTAGAACTTATCCATCAAATGTGAGAGGGGAACAAATCAGGAAAGTACTTCTAAAACGTCTTATGATGGAGCAAGATCAAAAATGCAATTGATCAAAATAAACAACTCAGGCAACATGATAATACTGTACGTTAAAACAGTGTTGCTTTCCAAACTGATAAATGAACCACATTGCTTCCCCCTCCACCATTTTCTTCTGCAGGAACTGGGCTAAGAGAAAATGGGATGCAGGGAGCAGCAACCATTCCTCTGCCAATGGCAGCTGGTGGCTTCCATCTCAGAGGGACAGCAAATCTGCTCTGGGTTCCAACCCAAACTTTAAATGAGGTATCCAAAGTGCTGAATCCTATCCCCAAAATAGGTTCAGTGCTTTGGATCTCTCCTTTAAAGTTCAGATTAAAACTCAGAGCAGACTCACGATGCCCTGAATGTGGGGAGCCATCAGCCACTGCTGTAATCTGCCTATGCTTTTGTGCCTACGGATACAGTGTCCAGTGCATAGCTGAATGAATAAATGAGGAACAGTTGTCTCATCCATACTATTTTTAATAAGTTGTTAAATAGCCTTGAGGCTCATTACTGGGGAAAAGGCAGGATATAAAATCATCACCATGATCATCATCATCTTAGGAGAGACAATGTAAGTAGAAGTGGTGGCCCAGATCTCTTATTTCATATTGTCCATCCAAACTGACTGATGTATTTGCTGTTTCTACTGTACTTTGTCTAGAGGAGAACTACCCCAAATTTGACAATCATTTAGTTCACCTGGCTAGCCAAGCACAGGATTGAGAAGGAGACAGATGGAGGAAGAAGAAGTCAGAGCGATAGTGATGCAGGCTGCAGCAAGGTGGAGGTGCTGTGAGGTGTGTTCATCACACAGCACTGATTTTTAATTCATCCTCACAGGGACTCATGGCTGAGTTGAACTTCTGAGCAAAAGCAGAGCTAACATAGCACAGGAAGTTGCCTTATAGTCTTATAGTCCTGTTACCTCAGTATTGTCTACAGCAGAGCTGAACCTATGACAAACTGCATGTTCATCCACTGTTATGTTTTAGACTACAGCTCTCACTAGCAGAACCATGGACTGTATTGAGGGTACTGATGGCCAGCAGAGGAGAATTAGGGAGGAAGCTAACTGAAGGCTAATATGGGGAAGCTGGGTGGAGAATGTTTGCTTTTTTACAGAAAGAAAGAGCCTGTGAATAATCAAAAAGTAGTGATATGAAGGAAATCCCTCCTCCTGCTTCTGATATTGCTTTGACAGTTCTGTCCAGCACATGTTGACTTAGACATAGGTTTTCCTGAGTTCAGTGAAGCTTTCTTTGCAGTAACTCTGCCAATGTTTGCACCTGAGTTAACATGCAGATGTACTGCCAAAAAATGCACCGTGAGGACCGGTGGTACAGTTGGGTTCTGCGAAGGAGTGGACATAATTGGGTTTATCAGAAAGGGTCACAGTGCAGTGACAAGAGTATACATTTTGCATGCAGGAAGTCCCCAGTTAAACCTCTCTTACCAGAAATGCTGGCAAATCTTGGTCAATCTGTGTACCTGAGTGATGTGGAGACGTTGGCCCTGCAAATAGTTGGAACTTCAACTCCCAGAAGCCCTTGGCAGCCTGGACAATGGGGAGGCACATGGGAGAGGTTTGCACCAGGCTGCCCCACACCAATGTCTTTGAACCTATGGTTACCCCACTCTTTGTACTTAAACCTTTTATCATTTTTTCTAGCAACTTAGGAGTGCCTCCTGGACGGGGTAATTGTCCGCTCACAGTTCCTTTGCCCTTCGATCTCATTTACACAGACTACCATGGGCTACAGCAGATGAAGCAGCACATGGGCCTCTCCTTTAAAAAATACAGGTAAGAAAAAGGGGGCTTATTCCCCCAGTCACCTTGATCTTCATTCCCTGTTTTGTGCCTTTTAAAAAGGCAGCTGGTGGAAATTTCTGTGACAGAATTGACAGGCAGAGATGTATGGTTTTACTCAGAACACCTCTGCTGGTGCTCTATAAAGTGTAGGAAGACGTGCTGATTCCTGAGATCATAACACACACACACACACACACACACACAGACACTTTTCTAGCTCTGCAGTGCACTTGGGGCCTTCTTGACATCTCTCCCGCTGCTGCTCTCCCAGACATCAAGGCCACCCTCTTCACTGTGGGTGCTTAGTGAAGTGATTTTATTTCTATCTACCAGGGTTTTAGTGGAAAATGGATTTGGAGACTGAAACTGATTAATGGCCATGGGAAGGGGAGAGAAAGAATGAAGCTGCTTAACCCTTTCTTTTCCTGTCCCAAACCACCCTATTTCAAGCTGCGTTCTCATCTTCAGGGAGGCAGGTGAGGGATCATATAACCATTTTATCATGGAGAGACGATATCTTAAGATTTTCAACTATTTACATAAATGTTGGCCATTGTTCTGGCTACTTGTTTCCTTTCTGGAGTGACCTTTTCATCACCCACAGTAGATTCTTTTGCGTCAGTGGTGAAAAGATGGTATGAAAAGTCCATTAGAGACCCTGTAGGTGAACCCAAGGCATTTCCTACTCAGTTTGTTCCTCCCAGATGTTGAAAGTGAATATTAATACCTTGCCATTCAGTTCTTCTCCTCAGATTAAATTTTTATATTGTGGTGTATGCACAAGAAATCCTGTGGGGTCAGGCAATAATCATGAAAGTATAGATGGAGATTCAGTGTGGTGTAGTGGTTTGAGTATTGCACTATGACCTTGGAGACCAGGGTTCAATTTCCTACTGAGCCATGGAAACACACCAGGTAACATGGCCATATTACACACTCTCAGCACCAGAAAAGCCTGTGATAGTTTTGTCTTAGGTCACCATAAGTCAAAAACGACTTGAAGGCACAAAACAACAGCACAATAGATGGAGAATTCCTCCATGTACCATGTAGAAGTCTTGCATATTCTCAAGCTACTTCCATAGCTGTGATGCTCACAAGTCTATGGCCCTTTTTGCATGGCATTTCTCATGCAAAAGGGCCTTTGGAGTGTTGCACAATTGCGAGGAGTGTTTCAGATGACGTCCTCACAATCGCGTGATGCTGCTGGGGCCAGCAGGTGCCGATCGCGCACTATATAATTTTCGGCCTTTAGCCAAAAATGGTGCGTGATTGCTCATCACTCCGGGGCCCCACGTGCACTTACCTTGTGTGTGGAGCTCCAGAGCTGCGGCCCTCACGCTTCCTCCCCCAGCGCAGCCTGGGAAAATACCTGGCTGTGCTGCAGAAGGAAGAGGCGGAGCCCTCATGCTGCCTGCCAGCCAGCCAGCAACTCCTGTGGAGCTGAAGCAGCAGGGACACGAGAACCTCACGGAAGAGGCTGCTCGTATGATCTCCGCGCGACTGCGCCAGACAGAAGTAAGGTGCGAAAAGGGCCTAAGTTGCAAATCTCAGAGATGCAGTGGTGGCAAAGATCTTAGATACCTCCCTGGTCTTCTGAGGCTACTACACTGTTGTTCAATATGTTAGTGGAATCAAGGTCAACTTCATGTTGAACGGCTTCCTGGAATGGGCAACTTCACTTTTTCTTCTGTAGCCACTCCCAGTTTCTGCTTGCTTCTTCTGCTTCACTGACCTTTGGATAGTCCTTTGCCAGAGCTTACATGGTGGCACCATTATTGGTTTTTAATTGTCCAATGAAAAGTCATGATACGTATTGTCCTGTGTTGAAATACTCTTTTACGTTTTTACCAGTCTTACCAAGTGCTTATGCACATAGCATGGAGGACTGTTGCTGAGTGTCCTCAAGTTGTTTCCAGATGACAGCAACCCTAAAGCAAAAGCTATTATGGGGTTTTCTGGGGCTGAGAGTGTGTGATGCACCCAAGGTTACCCAGTAGGTTTCAATGGCTGAGTGTGGAATTGAATCCTGGTCTCCAGGGTCACAATCTACACTCAAACCATTATATCATGCTGGCTTTCTACCACTTGGCAAATGATTGCTTGTGTTCATCCTAAGGTATAACTTGGAACAATCTGATTAGTTATTCCTCTAAGGCAGCAGCACACAGAACTGGGTGGGGATACATTTGGGTCTATGAACTGGCCTAAAGGGATAATTGCTTACATTCAGCTGGGATCCAGCACTGGTTGCATGGGGCTACAGTGGAACCTATGAGTGTTTTATGTTTTAAGTCAACCTGGTAGAGCAGGTACACAACAAAAGTGGGCATTTTTTTTTCACCTGGAACCATCCAGGACTGCACAGATTGCACAAGTATCAACAGAGAATTTCTTATAATGTTAAACAGTGCAAGAGAGTGAGGTCTGGAATCTATCTAAAAGGTGAATTGCTACTTGTAGAGGTGCAGAAAAAGGATGATCCAGGGAGCCTAGAAGGGTTGAGGGGTAGAAAAAAACAGCCTTGGGAAGCACATGTGACCAAGGGCTTTGCTTTTTCTACCCACCCCTGACCCCTTGATCTTCCAAGTCATCTTTTTTAGTATTGTTTGAGATCCTTTTTATCCTTTTGAAATTGCAACTCTACATAGTACTGAACAGAATCATGGGTTTTGGATTATCATGATGAATTTCTTTCTTTCTAGCTAGGTTTTTCTTTCCTTGTTTCTTTGTTCTTGGTGTATTTCCTCATTCTAGTCAGGATTTTTTTCTTTTGCTTGTTTGATGCGTTTTCAAAAGAGCAAAATGCATTGCATATTGTCGGTTTTTCAAGGCTAAAACTCTCCACAGTTATTGTATTCCAAAATCTGAATGGAGTTGAAATTGAAACTCTGTTGAACCTTTAGCCTCCTTTTTTTGTCCTTCAAGCAAGGCAGCCAACAGTAAATTTCCAACGTGTACTCATATTTAGACTCCTCCCCTCCCCAGCCTTGTTTATCTTTGTGGCTCTGACAGCTGTTAAATTGCCCAGTGAGCGGCCTCCATGCTGTTTCCCAGCTGCCATTGCCACATGCTGGGTTACAGTCAGGAAGGAGAAAGAACCATTTCACATACCACTCTCTTAAAGAAAATAATCATATTGCATATTGCATATTGGAGAATGCCAAGACTCTTGGGGCCAGGATTTCACAGGTCAGTGAAAAGGAGAGTAAATAATCTAGCAATCCTCTCTAGGTGAGTTCAGCAAGCACTATAAGGAGAAAGGAAGAGGAAGGTGAAGGGATGGATCCACCCAAGACACCGTTGCCTATTTAATTCCTTGTATTCAGTGCCAAGACAAAACAACAAGATAGCCTCTCTTGCTGGATCAGCAGCTAGCAAAAATTTTGTGATTTAATTTAGCACCGATAGTCCTGCTATTCATTACTGTTTTCCTCTCCCCACCTGTTATCCTACAGAATTTTATGAGGGAGAAAAATGGCAGGCAATGTTATTGCTTTCATTATAAATCAGTTTTCTCTCTACATTCAGCTTGGTTGGGTGAGAAGAGTTGATATTCCTGTCCTTGCTTTTATTCTCTCTCTCTCTCTCTGCCCTGCCCTCCTTCTGACATTTCCCAGCTACCGTTAACGTTAGGAATCAGGATAACAAGGCCCTTGGTGGTGGGAGAGACAGCTACACACCAGATTCTAGCAAAATCTCCATTAACACTGATTATGACTGACAATACTTTTCCTTGAAATTTAATTACAATGTTAGTAGGAGAAAAGACTATGATTGGCTACTGGTCTTGATAGCTATATAGTACCTCAGGTGTGAAAGGCAGTGTGGCAGTGTTTCCCAGTTGCTGAGGAACATAACCAGGAGGGTAGGGTTGTCCTCATGACTTTCTTGTGGGCTTTTCACCAGGATATGGTCCTTTCCACACTACACTGTTATATTGCTATGATTCCACTTTCAACATCCGATGGAATCCTGGGGTTTGCAGTTTAGGGAGGGGCATTTAGAATTCTCATCCAGAGAGCTCTTGGGCTTCAGTAAACTACAAACCCAAGAATTCCACAGGATGTTGAAAGTGGAAGAATAGTGCTGTAAGAGTGCACTGTGGAAATGGCCTGTCTGGCCAGCTACTGTGAAAAAACAAGGTTGTACTACTATATAGGCCATTGTAGGCACAGGAGAAGCCCTTAAAAAAAAAAAAAGGAAGTGTGTCATGCCCTTCTTCTAGAACATGGACTCTGACTCAGAGCCTGAAACAGGGGGCATGGCAGAGGCTGAAACAGGGGCATGATATGACCTCCTATACAGGAAGAGGTTACAGTGCTACAAACAGAACAGAGGATGATGCCAGCTCCAGCAGAGAGTCCTGCCCCTTCAGACACAGAAGATAACTTACTTGTATCCACCTTTGCCAAGCACAGACAATAAAGAGAAAACCTACATCAATCCCAGAGAGTTTATAATTGGCAATGGTTATTCAAGCAACAGCTGCATTAGGTGGCTGACCTATATAGCTGCTGCCCTTCCCCTCCAGGAGTTGTCAGAGCTTAGCTGGCTTCTCTGTTTGCTGGATGCCTTGCTGAACTCTGTGTCTGATTCTGGATTACCCTGACTGACTTTGGACTTGCTTGCCTTTGAATTCTGTTGGGCTTTATTTTTGACCTTTGTGGTTACAGAATGAAAGTAAGTAATGAGCTGGGAGCTGTTTAAGTTTGTTTCATTTGAATTATCATTTGTGCTGCTTGGACTGAGATAGGACAAAGTGAACAGGAAGCAACCCAAGGTCCACAAGGGCCCAAAAACATGGTGAAAATGCCCCTTATATCCTCAAGAAGGCATTTGGGGGGCAAAATTTTGATTTTTTTTTTTTACAGAAGGGACACAGGGACATACTGTACAGCCCTCCAAGTTGTCCTGAGGGGCTACTGTGCCCCCCCAACCTCTGACAGTTGCCCATATGGACCTTTGGGTCTCTTTTTAAAAGTAAGTAACTGACCTACATAAGGCCCTCAGCAGCACACATCTAGCTCCACTGGAGAGGGGAATCACACAATCTGGCTTCTCCTTCTTCATCCAACCCTGACCAGAGGAAGTTTGTGCCTAAAAATGACCCCTAACAGAGTGTGAGAGGTTCCTCTTGGATGGGTGATGAACAGTGGAATATTTGCAATGCATATAGTATCATCAGGTGTTTTCTACTGGTTATTGAGTCAAAAGTTTGAGACACAGTGGTTGCTAATCTAAATTTTTTTAAAAAAATCCACACAATTAAACCAAGCCTAAGGGAAAACAATACAGCAGATGAATTGAGCTGCTTCCTCCATGGTGTAAACAGAGACTTTAAATGCCTGTTGGAATTTTGGAGATTTGTTTCCATTAATTCTCAAGCATAATTGTACAGGGGGAAAAAGAGAGAAAGAAGTAGCTTCCCCTACAGGCAAGCTATGAAGGCAGCCACTTCTTTCTCCATGCAATTGTTCCTATAAAAGAGGGATGGGAAAAGTGCAGCCTGTGGGACCATACCCTCCAGTATTACACAGATAAAAAATGGGATCACATGTGGCCAAGCATGTATGAACTGAGAGTGTGGACAAGATGGCAAAAGTTATTATTGAGAAATCACATGTAAGCCAGCAGAGGTTGAAGCAATTTGTTTTTGCTTCAGCCTATTTAGAAGAGTAAGATTCTGCCCCCTTCTGTCCTCTCCTCCTCTCTTGCTGAGTTAAATTGAGTACAAGCCACTTTTGTACTTTCAACTCAGTTTGTACCAAGGGAAGTAAGCTGAGGACAAAGTGGGAAAGTGGCACATTTAATATAATACACATATAATAAATTGGCACATTTTCAAAGCAGCTGAAAAAATGAGATGACAGAAGATTAATTGGGACTGTCTCTGCCGAACTGGGACAGTTGGAGGACAGGTATAGCCCTCAAATCCTTTTCTGTAGGACTCCAAGTCACCTTGTATACCCAAAAGACTCCAGATCACCCCTTTTATGGGGGGGTGTTATTGCATAAAGTCAATAGTAACAAAGCATTCACGGTGTTTGCCTTATAAACACCCTCACCCTGACATGCTGATTTGGGGGCAAAAATTGGCTGAAAAGCCCAGAAGTGTAAACCAGAAGTAGACTTTTGGGCACTTTGGGGCTGAATGTAGGCCAATTTTCAGTCAGAAATCATAAGGTGTGGCCCACTTTAGGGATTTGGGGGCAAAAGTTGGTCCATAGTTGCCCAGTCCTGCTATAAACAAAGTGGACGTAATCCCATTTCCCTTCCCTTCCTACTCAGAGACATTTATAATTTTAGTTTGCAACTTGGGCTGGATTAATTATGCTTTTCTTAAAAAGTGAAAGACGGGCTGGCCCTGTGTCCGATCCACTCATGTCTTCATCTCACAGAAGAATAATCCCTGAAGGCCTCTGCAGTGCGCATGAGGTGTGCAGTTGCAAGGGGGAGGGAGGGCATTGCCCCAAAATAAGAATCCTCCCACATGTAATTATCCTTCAGTCCTCAAATTTTAGCACGACAGTAACTTAATACTCCAGTTGAGCATTTAGAGGTCCAGTTTAAACATCTAAAGAAAAGGGACAGGCAAAATTACAGAGGGAGTGCAAACACAGCAGATATAACAGTTCTACGACTGGGTGACTCTCGGTGTCTCACTCTGCAATGGTAAACATTTGGGGACTGGAGGAAAAAAATAATTGGAGTGAAATTGTTATTTGGAAGGACAGTGTCCTTATTTTGCTTCCGTCCCCAGCTAAGCCCCTACAACCCACTTTATAAATTCTATTGAAATCTGTCTTCTTTCTTGATGGTGCATGCTATTTGGTGGTGGTGGTGGTGGACGTATAATGGGCCATGTACACCACCTCTCCATCATCCACTTTGGTGAATGTTTACAAGAGGAATTTGCTATGTTGGCTACCAGTCTGGACAAGAGGAAGAAAAAAGGAGAAAGGCAGTACCTCATCTTCTATTTGCCCTTCTTACTTATGGGGAGGCAACAGGTTAGAGACATCTCAAAACTCAGCCCAAAACATCACCATGGATAAAGGACCCCATGTGCTTTGTCCTGATTTTATATTGTATTAAAATGTTTCTTCAGCTGGGTGTTTGAGTGTTCAGCAATGCTCAGTTGGCTCTGTTCGGTTAATTTTCTTTATGCTAGCAGCCTCATAAACCTTCCTCAGTGTTTGCCAACTCCAGTTGGCATCTTGGTAGTAACTTACAAAGGTGTGTGACTCAGTTTTTTGGACATGATAGAATTCAGAATTTTCTAGTGACCAAACTTCTCCCAAATCATTTCTGGAGCTGCAGCAGCCAGCCCCCATCCTCCAGAATGGGGACGGATGGAGAAGCATCCAGCTATGGCCATTTCTGCCCTACATTGTTATGGTGCTATTATTCCCCTTTCAACCTCCTGTGGAATTCTGGGGTTTATAGTTTTCTGAGGCCAAAGAGTTCTCTGGCTTAGAATTCTAGATGCTCCTCCCTAAACTGCAAACCTCAGGACTCCACGGGATGTTGAAAGGGGAATAATAGCACTATAACAGTGTAGTGCAGAGATGGCCTATGTACTTATAGCTGGATAAGCAGCAATGGCATTATCTTCCAGGGTCTCAGGAGGGCCCCCAAAACTCCCAAAGGATGCTTGTTACTGTGAGTCAAGCTATAAGAACATAGACTGATGTTTCTCTCCCAGCTTAGCTCAGGTTTCTACCAGCCAGTGAATATATAGTTATAATTTTTTAATTTATATGCCACCTTTCTTCCAGAATAGGACCCAAGGCAGCTCACAAAAGGAATCAATTAAAACCCAACAATAAAGTTTTAAAAACGATTAAAATCATCACATTAAAACATTAAAACAGTATGAATTTGTTTAAGATGCATAAATTAGTTTTTAAAAAAGCATGCGCCCTGAATAAGAAGCTTCCCTGTGAACAATTACATATTAAAAATCTGTTTAACCAAAAAGGTCTTTGACTGCTGGCAAAAAGAGAACAAGGAGGAGGCCAACTGAGCCCCCCACAGAAGAGAATTCCAGAGGGTGGGAGCAGCCACTCAGAAGGCCCTCTCATGTCCTCACCAAGTGAATATGTTATGGTGGTGGGACTGAGAAAAAGCCTTCCTCTTTAGGTTTTAACATCTGGCAGGCTCATAGAAGGCAATGCAGTCTTTCGGATAGTGAATAACCCTGTTTGGAGCTGCTGAAGCTTAAGAGATAGAGTTTGCATGCAGGAGAGGGAGATATATTGTCATTCTGCCTGTATGGAACCTTATGGTACATTCCCCCAATCCATGATTTCAGGCTCTATCTTTTTGATATGGCCTCTCTCTAGGCCTCTTCTTGTTGTTAGGTTATAAAAACATTCACTCTTTCCAGTATTCAGCTCAGCAGGGCACAACTAATATTGCCATAGCATTATGTTGCCAGACCAGTCCATTCAGGTCACATACTGCTACATGCAGTTGCAAAGCTATGGCTGCCAACAACAACAACAACAACATTTCCCAATTTCAGTGGTTGTCGTCTTCTGCTTCTGCTTCTGCTTCTGCTTCTTCCCCAGTGTTTGGGACTCACAGATTTTAAAAATAGTTAAAAATTCACAGAATACAAAAGTTAAAAGTGATCAAACTTATCGAAAAAATTGAAATAAGTTAAAAACAGAAACCATAAAAAACACAAACCATGTAAAACATGACAGTACATGAGAGAACAACAAAAATAACAAATAGAAAATCCAGCATGTTATACGCACTCCATCCTGCCTAGACAATAAGTCCTCAAATGCCTGACAAAACAGAAAGGTCTTCACCTGTCTGTGGAACAAGGGTAGGGAGGGTGCCAGAGTAAGCTGTCTGGGAAGGGGGTTCCTAGAAGACCCTCTTCTGTGTTTTCGCAAGATGTAGCTATGAGGCCAGTGGGGCAAAGAGAAGGGCCTCCCCAGCACATCTCAAAACACAGGCAGGTTTGTAAGGGAGAAGCTGGTCCTTCAGATAGTGTGGACTTGAGTCATATAAGGCTCTATAGATCAAAACCAATGCTTTGGATTGTACCTGGAAACAGACCAACAGCCAGCCACTGGAACTGCTGCAGCAAGGGAGTTGTATGGTCCCTGTAGCCAGCCCCAGTTAGCAAATTGGCTGCAGCTCTTTGGAACAGCTGAAGTTTCGAAACACTCTTCAAAGGCAGCCCCATGTGAAGCATGTGCCAATAATCCAGCTGGATTGTCACTAGCTGTAACCAGCATGGTTTTTCTTTCTTTTCCCTTGACCAGGTGCCGTGTTCGAGTAATTGACACTTTTGGGACTGAGCCTGCATACAATCATGAAGAATATGCTACACTGCATGGTTATCGGACAAACTGGGGCTACTGGAACCTGAATCCTAAGCAGTTCATGACCATGTTCCGTAAGTGGTCATGGCATCTGCCATTTCATTAGAGGTGGGATGACCCTGGGTTATATACCTCCTGGGGGAGGATATGATGAGTCTTCATGGTTACATATTACTTCCAATATCAAAGGCAGTACGCCTCCATCAAAGATGGGGAAAGCATGGGGGGAGGGAGGATATCTTCCACAATCTCTCAGCTAGTGTGTCCCAGTCACTGTGTTGGGAGTGGTAGTCCCAAAAAGTAATTTTCTAAGTCTCTAAACTCTGTATTCTAACACTAGAAGAAAGGTGGGGGATGAATCAAATAAAATATGCCGGGGCCCTTTCACTTTGCACAGTTATAGCACTGTGATTCCACAATAATTGGCATGGTTAACATCCTATGGATTCATAGGATTGGCAGTTGAGGGAGGGGCCTGTAGAATTCTCAGCCAGGGAGCTCCTCTGGTGCCTTTGACCAAACTGCAAATCCCAGGATTCCATAGAATGTAGCCGTGGAAGTTAAAGTGGATTCGTAGAACGGAAGCTGGGAAACATGACTGCACTCATGTGCTACTCAGGGGCTTGCCAACAGGCATCTGGTTGGACACTGTGGGTCACAGAATGTGGGACTAGTTAGGCCTTTGGTCTTATGGAGCAACAGGACTTGTCTTCTTCTGGGTGACCAGACATGAGAGTGATATAAGAACACTGCTGGAAAAGACCAAAGTTCCATTTGATCTATGAATGAGCAAATTCCAAAGGCCTGAGGCCTACCACTACTGGACCTTCGGGCAGGGGCACAATTTTCCTGATGCTCTTTTCTCTTTTGCTGAAGAACGACCAGTGTACCTAGCCTCCTCGGCAGTAGGGCACAACTGTGCAGGGGGTGAGTGTGGGAGGGTATGCCTATTCATCTCTTTCTTTCCTTCCACACAATCACATAAGTGTCATAGGCACTGAAGTAGTGCCATGTGACTTCAGTTCACGATTTTCTGTGAGTTTTTTGCTAAAAAAGGGCACAAGGGGGTAAGGGCAATTCTGAGGGTGACGGAAGAGGCAAACTGCTACATCTGCAAATGGTTTTCTTGAGTTTTTGGGTGAGGCACACTTTGCCCTCTTGGTCTCTCACCTTAGGAGGCCATCTGATTTTCTTGGCCACCCAATCACAGCGCCTGGCTGACTTTGACGGAAATCCTCAAGAACTAGGTATTTGTTCCTGGCCAGCTCTGAGGGGCAGAGAACTGCCTGCTTGTCGTCTTTGCCTCCTCCTCAGAGTCCTGCCACTAGGGTTCCTGGGTCTGAAGTCCTGGACCCTCTTCTCCAGTCCTCAGAACAAGGAGGAAGAATCTCAGGGGGAGAGCACTGTCTTGATAAGCATGTGCATATATGTTTTCTTCGTTTGTTAGATTTGGTAGGATGGTTTGTTGTTGTTTTTGTTGTCGCTGTTATTATTTTTGAAAGTATAATTGTGGAACTGTGGCTGATATCATTCTTAATGGCACCACCAAGGTCCAGCCTCTGGTGACCTCTGGTCCCCCTTGTCTCATTGAAAGACAGAGAGTGAATAGTGCAGGAAGGGAGACTAGTGGCAAGTAAGGAAAGAAGCAGCTTTGAATGGAATAGTGATGAGGCAGTGTTTCTCCTTCTGGCTCAGATAGTGTGCTAGCTTGGGCTGTTGTTGATTTCCTTGAAAGATTTGGCCTCTCCTTGAGCTCTGACAGCCCTATTTCTCTGGACTGAATCGAACCTGAATATTCCATGCTTGTTCTCTCCCTCTGTCTCAAACTGCTTTCCATAACTGCATCCTCCGAGCCTGTCCATGGGTCCTACTTAATCCATGGATTCAATCAACAATGGCTTGAAAATATTTCCTGCCACCAAAAAAGAAAAAAAAAAAATCCAAAAAGCAAACTTGAATGTTGCCATTTTATATAAGGGGTGCAGTTTTACTACACCATTGTACATTATAGGACTTGAACATCCACAAATGTTGGTATCCATGAGAGTCTTGGAACCAAACCCTAAGGGCCCACTTAGGATTTGTACGTGAAACAATGCAACTAACAATACCAGTTGATTTAGCCCATCCTGTACTTATTACAGCTTAGAGATGTATCCGAAAAGCCCTACTTTTTCTGACAGCTCATTCATTGCCTGAACTCTCAGCTATTTGCATGGCCACTTGACAAGTTAACCTGAGGCCCATTATAATACGTTTATGCCACTTTAACTGCCATGCGATTCCATCCTTTGGAATTCTGGGGTTTGTAGTTTGGTCAGGAGCACTGGAACTCTCTGGCAGAGGATTCTGAACGCCCCTCCCTCAACTGCCAGTCCCAGAGTTCCGCAGGATGAAACCATGGCAGTTAAAGTGGTGTTACTGCCCTGGCTAGCCCGAGTTTGGGGGATATTAAAAAGATATCTTTTGGTATCAATAATTTGGCCTTCTATCCCCTCCACGTGCTTGCGAGGCCCGCAGACAAGCACGCACACAGGCTCGGCCGATAATCACCGTAATATTACAACACAATACAGGCAGGCCAGAAATAGCCGACTCGCAGCTTTAGGAGACCTCAAAGGCAAGTACTCAATTATGTATGCACGCAGCTTTCAAAAGATCCTCTGCCCCGAGCTGGCAGCTTGACGATCTGACTATACGACTTCCAAGCACTCTGTGTTTGCATACTGGCTATTCTATTGACAGTTTGGCGATAATTCAATCATTCAAATTATGACCTTTCGGAGGCTTTGTCTCCAGCCCCAAATCCATTGTTTTCCCCAAGTCCGAACTAGCTTGCGGTCACAATTCTCCTTATAAAAACCCCTGATTTTGAGCGCTTCTTCGAATCGCTCTGGGCTTCCATCCCGCCTTGCTGTCGTTTTCTCCAAGTGAGCCTTCCCCTCAGCTCCACGTGCTGAGATCCACGCTCCCCAGCTTCTCCGTTTCCTACCGGGCTTCAGGACAGGTGTAGTATTACCCAAACCAACAACTCCTCTAAAAATCCCTCTATCCCACTCCAACCTTTATTTCTATAGTTTCTCTGTGTGTTTGTGTTACATACACTGATTGATTGTATTTTTAATAAAATTCACATTTGTTATTTCACTCGGGTGTGCTCCTTGACTCAGCCTGACCCCGTAGACATTGGGTTCAAGATCTCGCTACGTTACCCTGCCTCTCGCAGTGCTAACTTGTGCTCTTTGACTAATTTCCCCAACTTGTATAATTTTGAGAGCAATTTGGTGTCCCTCCCGGGACCCCCAGAAAACAGGGTAACAGTGGAATCATAGCACTATAATTGCATGATGTGCATGGGCCCCTGATCACTGTGCCTTGAATTGGTTGCCTACCTCATTTGTATAGCTTTCCTGATGCTCTGTTCTCAAAGCTGGTAGAGATAAAACATGGTGAATATATATCTGAAGGCTTTGCAAGACAAAGAAGCCCCCAAGGTGTCATAAAGACAGAAACTGAAAAGGTCTATGCCCTATGATGCATCCATGATGTGGAATGGATTCTAGAAATTCTGCCAGATTTGCACCTCAAAGTTGATTTCCCAAAGGGGTCTGGGTAGGCAGATATGCTGATGCCTCCTGACCTTAACCTTGACAATGACACCCAAAGGAAAAACCAGCTTAATGGGGCTTGCCATTTTAATTAGCATTCATACTTTCCTGTCCCACTCCCACTGTTCTGCTAATTATGCTTTCCAGCAGTCCTCGCCTCTTCCCCTCCTCCCTGGTGTCGCTAGGGTGAAAGACCTGCAGCTGCCACAGAGCTATTTCACTGTAAGTTGCTCTCTCTGGGAATGCCAAGGTAACCAGTCATTCCTCTCCCAGCTGGAAGGAAAGTGACAGCAGGTAGAATGGGATGTGGTGTCACGGTTAAAAAGCCCTGCAAAACCTCAAGGTTAGATTAGAAAGGAAACAAATGGGCTTTTGCAAACTGTTGTGCTGTTAAAACATTTTTAAAACATCCTTTTCTTGGCTATGTAGGCAGCCACATATAGTCTCAAAATTCCCTGGGGCATGATTGGACACCACTACAGAATAACTGAGAAGTGCACAGTTCCTGTTGGAAAGTTAAGAAGGGAAAGGACCAAGGAGGGGGCAACAACCAGAAACCAATCAGTGTTAAAGGCAGTCAGGTTTCCTTAGAGGACCCCAACTGGGTGTGGAAGGAGGACTGCAGTTGGCGTCTTAGGAAAAGATGTGGCATCTTTCTGAGCCATTTCATGGTGAACCCAAATGTTGTGAGTAAGCATCAGCACTATACCAACTGGAAGAGAGTTCTTTTATAGTGACATAAAATAACCAATGCCTTTTAACACAGTCTCTAACAATTAGCTGCACAGTATTTTGTTTCATCAACTTTTGGGCCTGCTTGTTGAGTGCATACCTTAAGCATATCTGTGGTTTTCCATTGCCCTTATACAGTTCTATTTTACTTTACACTTTGTTGTCGTTGTTATAAGCCTTCAAGTCGACATCAGCTTATGGTGACTCAATCACAGGGTTTTCTTGGCGAGATATATTCAGAAGGGATTGCTTCTTCTGATGCTGAGAGAGTGTGATTTGCCCAAGGTAAACCCAGTGGTTTTCCATGACTGAGCAGGGATTCAAACTCTGGTCATCCAGAGTCCTGGTCCAATACTCAAACCGCTATACCACATTAGCTCTCTCTTTTTACTTAACACTGGTAAAGTAAAAAATATGTGCAATTTTTCTTGTCCTTAATAAGAAAGGGCCTCAAGTAAGCAAGATATTCCACTCAAAAATTTGTCAATCACAGTAAGACCTTTTTTTTCTTTTCTTTTTGTGCTCTGAGGGAGACCAAAAATTTGTTGTTAACTGCTGTCAGGTCAGCTTCAATTTATGGTGACCCTATGGCCATTTCCCACACTACACTTTTACAGTGCTATTATTCCACTTTCAACATCCTATGGAATCCTGGAGTTTGCAGTGTTAAATGCAGGGGGCATTTAATATTCTCATCCAGAGAGCTCTTTGGCCTCAGGAAACTACAAACCCCAGAATTCCACAGGAGGTTGAAAGGGGAATAGAAGCACTGTAACAGTATAGTGTGGAAATGGCCTATGAATGAGAAACTTCCAAGTCACCCTATCATCAATAACCCTGTTCAGGCCTTGCAGATTCAGGGTGGTGGCTTATAATATGTGTTGTGCAGCTTGGGCTTTCTTTTTGCCTGAGAGCACATCAACAGCTAAACGTCCTTTCAGCTTGAGTCCAGTTGCGTCATTAACCACAGCGCTACTTGTAATTGTCCCCTGCTTTGCTGTAGTAGCTTGCTAAGTGCCTTCCGACCTGGGAGTGTCATCTTCTGGTGCTTTCTCTTGTTTCATTTGGGATTGTCTCATCATAGGATTTTCATGGTAAAAGACATTCAAAAGGGGTTTACTAAGCCTCCTTCTGTGCAATACTAATAAGTGTTAGCTTTGGTGCCAATATGGTTGTTTCTAAGAGATTCTTTGCCAGTGCCACCCTCCACTACTGCTCCTGCCCAATAGCTGTTTGGCAAAAATACCACATTTTTTCCCTTTTGCACAAAAAACTCCATGTATTTTGCACAATGTCATGCACTCCTCCTCTTCCTCCTCCTCCTCGTCTTCCTCTTCCTCTTCGTCTTCTTTGCCAAAATCACTTTTTTGGGGGGATAAGAGAAAAAAAAAATCCAAGGATTGAAAAAATTAGCCAAAAAATGCCTGGAGGGAGAAAACTTTTGAAATTGTTTACTCTCACATGCTTTAAGTAAGTGGAGATTTACATCCCTGCTTTATACATAGCGGAAGCCGTTGGCCAACATTTCTTATTTTATTTTATTATTATTTGCCCTGTTTTATTCTCTCCTGTAAAGAGCACTGTTTCTCCAACCTATTTATCCTGATCAGGATAGTAGTTTAGGGTGTGAGAGTGTTGCTAGTCAAAGATCAGTCAGTGAACTTGATGGATAAGTGGGATTTGAACCTGTGGGGCTACAACTCCAGTCATCTAGCATGTTCTTGTCTGCGCTGACTTAGAATGTTTGGAACTACAGTCCAAAACATGTGGAAGGTGTCAGTCTGGAGAGGTTCAACTAATGGCTATACTTAGGTTGGTTCCAAAATGGTTAGATTAACTGATGGTTACATTCATTTGGAATAGGGTCATACAAAAAAATTCCTTGCTGGTATTCTTTTTGAAAAGTCATTCAGTGGGGGATTATGTTGATAATTAACCATCAGAAAATAATCTAATCTTATACTGTTTTTCTGATAGTTCATTCTCTAATTGTCCAATGAATGAATTTTATTGAAGTAATCCTACAATGTCTGGAGTCCGATGTTGTTAGGGCTCTGAAGTTTCAGACACAGCTATCTGCTGGTGTAAAAAGCCCTTCTAGTCACATTAAATGCAGATTTAAATTATATGTAGTTGCAAATTAAGGCAAAATAACTGCTCAAAATATGACAAATGTACACTACTAAGACACAATATAACAGGTGGATGAGGTGGCCTACAGATCTTGCTTCATACATATGTGTTGTGTAAAGAGGCTTTAACACTAAATGAGAAGATCCAGCTTAACTTTGACACATTGTTCCCAGGAGAGAGAGAGAGAGAGAGAGAGAGAGGTTGGTGGTCCAAATGTACCAGAGATTAGATACACTTTTTTGTCTGCTCTGCTCATACTGTTGCTATTTGTTTGTCCTCTAAAAATGTTTTTCACCTGTTCAATTCTCCATGTTGCTTCTCAAAAATGTATCTTACAATAGGTAAAGATCTGCTAATGCAAAGGATTCAGAGTAAAAACAATGGTGGAGATAGCCCTCTATTTGAGAGATTGCAACGACTTGATTGAAATCAGTTGAATATTTGAGACCAAAGTTAACATGTGAGCTGAGATCCTACACCAGATTTGGAGTTATTCATTGATTGTGCTTCACAAACCTTGTTTTGTACGACTACCTTGTGCAATTGAATTTACTCCATGGCTGCAGTCAAATGCACAACTGAATATGCAGCTCATGTGCATCTGCATGAACAATGGCACCACAAGCACAACTCCACTTCTGCAGACTTGAACTGAATGTGGATATTCCACATATCATGCCATGTCATGTAAACTTTATTGTTCACAACATAGGCAATCCAGTTTTGTACACCAAAGTAAAATACATACAGAAAACAGGTTACCAAGTTAACTTAGAATGTCATTTACATTTATCAAACAGTAACCATTTCGTAAAATGCTATGATTGTCCAACTGCCTTTGTGAAAGAAATTACATGTATATAACACCCATGAAATTGTGTGTTATTGGTTTTGTAGGTAGTACTCCATACAATTAGTTGAATTCTAAGCAATTGATTCCTAAAGTTATTCAGTTTCTTGGCTATTTGAAGCTGTTGGGGGAAAACAATTATTTTGAGGGTTATGATGAAATTATATTCATTCAGTCATTCATTTTAAAAAAAGGTTGCATTAAAGTAAAAATTATTAGCCAAGCCTAAACAGTTTTACTTATTTTTAAAATGATTTTTTGGGGCACATGTATTTTTATTTTTCTTTAAGTTCTGTCCCTGCTTCATCTCTTCTGCTAGATCTTTTATCATGAAAAGAAAATAATTAAAGTATTTTTAGGTTTATTCAGTTATAAGATCAAAAATATTGTGTATTGAAGAGTGTGAAATGTCTCAATGGATGCATTTCTGAAATTAATGTAACTGGATTGAAAACTAAAACAGCAGATCTCTTGCGAATTATCAGAAAATGTGTACGTGAATTGTGGGAGCGTACGTGGGAGGATTTGTAGCTCTTTTTATTTTATAGTACATTGTGGTAGAAAGCCTACTCTGAGAAAGCTGTAAGAGGCTCCCAGCGAGGATTGTCTCCATGGTACCTCAGAAGGGGCCCTCCATTGAAAAAGGGTTCTTTGTACTATTAAGACTGACAGTGAAACCTTTGGAGGATCCCATTAAGACATTAACAGCAGTCAGATACATGGATATTTCTTTTCACAGCTCATACGCCTGACAATTCCTTCATGGGGTTTGTGTCTGAGGAGCTCAACGAGACAGAGAAGCAATTGATTAAATCCAATAAGGCCAACAACATGGCAGTGGTATACGGGAAAGAAGCAAGCATTTGGAAGGTGGGTTACTGACATTCACATGAGTATCTTACCATTAAAAAATTGGAAAATGAAGTAAGCTTGATTTCCTTTAACCACTTCCCACATTTCTCAGTGGAAAGTGGAGACCTGGTGAGAGAAATCAAGCACTCAAGCGGTTGTTGTTGTTGTTGTGTGCCTTCAAGTTATTTCCATCTCATGACAACCATATGGTGAACTTATCACGGGGTTTTCTGGGTAAGATTTGTACAAAGGGGGTTTGCCTTTGCCTTCCTCTGAGGCTAAGAAATGTGACTTGCCCAAAGTCACCGAGTGGGTTTTCAGGCTGAGTGGGGATTCAGAGAGTCCTGGTCCAGTGCTCAAACCACTACACCATACGGACTCTCTAAGAAGTCATACTACACCTAATAATCTCATAGATTATTTCTTTTGGATTTAAAGTGCTTTGGGGTAGTAGAGAAACTAGTGGGAATGCTTATTATTAAGGAGATTTTTACTGCCTTATTGTTATGGTATCCACTATCATCAGTTTAGATCCTACATCTGTGCTCTCCAAACATGTGCTTCTGTGTCCTCCCACCATCTGGTGACTGTGAAGCTCCAAGGTGGGCCCTGCTGCTCTTGCTTACAAGTGGGGAGAAGGAGGAGGCAGGGAGGTAAATCAGCTCATAGAGAAGCAGTTGGTCTGTTCTCAGTTGGGGGAGTAGAAATGAGAGTGCACTCTCAAATGTGCACCTACTTTTTCCTTCCCCTGGGAGTTCAGAGCAGCCAGATCTTCACAGTCTGGATTGTTGCCCTACTCCCCTCCCTTTCCCAGGACCCTACACAGAGCTTGACAGCTGCCAGGTGGTGGGAAGTTTTCAACTGGAGTGCAAGGACAAGAAAATAGCCCTCTACACCCTGTGCAAAAAGGGACTTGCATATGCATAAGTAACAGGATGCTGGCCATAGTTTTCCCAGTTATTGGCAAAGGCATACTGAACTTGTGCAGACTCTGCTTCCGGTGATGACTTTGGCACACAGCATGTTCTGGTCTATGCATGGAAGTGACTGCAGGTGTTCAGATTCTTGCAAGAGGGAGGGCATATTCAGAGGGACAGCTTTGTGTGTGAATAAAGGTGGAACAAGTTAGTTCAGCAACAGCCATAGAAGACTGATCCAATTTTTGGAAGACAGGTCCTTCACTAGCTCTATCATGGCAGATAAGTCTGTCATTAGCTATTGCTGATAAGAATTAAATAGAAATTCCATGGATCCCAGTTGCTGTGGATAGCGTTGGCAAGAATAGCATGGCAGGGCTGTTGCTTAAAGGCCATATCTGTAGGCTTGCCAGAAACATCAGGTTGGCTGGATGTAGGATATAGGCCTAGATAAAACCTTGGTCTGATCCAGCAGAGCTATTCTGTAGTTCTTAATGCTCATGATAACCTGTATCACATCATCTGCGAGCTTTCTGAAAGCCTTTTCATTTCTTGTCATTAATACAGAAGAACTAATTTTCATCTCTTCTTGCTTCTCTGTGCGTCACATGTGGAATTTCCAGTTGCAGGTACTGTAAATAACAAATCATTGTAAACTATTTGTGCATTATCTACCATATTATAAGCATGTATTTTAATGTATATCTTTAGTTCTGGCTATCCATTTGAATTACTACATGGGGAGAACTGTGGATAAAATTGCTTTTAGCAGCTTTTATCTTGTGGCTTGTTCTTAGAACCAATTCATTTGTTTCAGTTACTGTAGTGCAAGTCATAAACAGAGAGAGACAAGTTCTGTTCAAATAAATGACATAAACAATAGTCAAATGCAGAGGTGTCAGTTGTACAGGTACTTTTGCTTGGCCTGGCATCTTATACATCAGTGGGCATAATGTGTGGTGCTCAGTGCCAAAATCCTGTTCAGCAAAGTGCAAGTAGCAATCGTTGAAAGAGCGCTGAAGGACTTTACTCACTCCCACTAGATACAAGCATTACAGAGAAACTGTGAGATTGCCTTGCTGAATAATGATATAATTGTATTCCTCCTATCCATGTTTGCTAGATCCAATGATAGGCTGTGAATGCAGAATAAACAGAACTTCCAATTTATTGCGGTGAAACTAGTTGGAAATACCGATGTCAAGTAGTTCATGTGTGTGAGTGTGTATACAGAGCTGGCTGTTGGCTTCCATGTCAGTGGACAGTGAATCCACTCTGAGTGTTAGTCCAAAGTTTAAAGGAGCTGCTCAAGGTATGAACCTATTTAGGGCATAAGGTTCAGCACATTGGATATCTCTTTTGAAGTTCAGACTGAAAGAGCAGACGTGGGAGCTGTGAGGCATCACTCTGTGTGTATGTGTGTAAGCACTTCCTGTTTTTAAATAAATGGCATGTATGAAATTCTTATTTATTCTCAGAAGCTAACCAATATCCCATCAGAATATGCTCCATTTTATTTCTCTGACAAAATATCAACACTATTTTTACTGCCAATTATTCTGTCAATGGGCTTTTAATCTATTTTTTTTTTAAATAGCTTTCCTCCGTTAACCAGACTCAATGACAGATTGTAATGTAAGCCACTTCCTGACAGCTTTAAGGGCACTTGTAGACTAACCCTCACTGACTCCATTCATTCTGTATAATCTCTTCTCTCTAGTGTAGGGAAGTTGGGGGGGTGGGCAGAAAAACCATTCTGAGGTGCTGTCTTTTGTAACAAATTACATTAGAACAAAACAGTGTCTTGTTGCATGATGTAAAGACTTTTGCAGCTTGTGGGGGGAAGAGTCCAAAATCTTGTTATGTCTTTTTGCGCTGGTATAGCTTCTATCCATTTGTTGTTGTTTTTTCCTCTGTTTGCATCAGTTATGTGTGGTCCCATGCAGACAGAGCCATACATTCAAGCATTGATCTGGCACACTGTGCAATTCGGTTCTCAACCCATGTCACCATGTGATGCATTAGGGGTCTCTGCATGCGTGACTAGACCTAACACATTCCAGCTATATTTGCAGGTAGTGTAGAATCATGCCATGCCTGCCACTGATTTGGACAACATGCCATGGTGCCCCTGTGCATGCATCAGGAGACTTAAGCCACCATCCTGATGGCTAGCATAACTATGCTTGTGCAGGTGGCAGTGGCATAAGCAGCAACATGGCAGAAGGGGTGAAACAGCTGCAAGCGCTGCAGTGACAGGCATCAGGGGATGGCATTGAAAACTATCTCTGTCAGGATGGAAAGAAGCCCTGCTGACTCCAAAGCTGCTTGGAAGCTGCCAGAGACAGCTTTCTCTGGCATTGGAGATCGCTTTCTCTCCTGTCACCCTACCAATGCTATGCATTGTTCCAAAAAGTGTCTTGCACTGATGTACCAGGCTGTTACAACAACGTAAGGCATCAGTAGGTTTCTGGCCTTTATGACCATGCTGGGGACCATGAATGCTCTTTTTAAACTGACAGTTTTAGCTACATGCATTCATGGTTATCTTCATCCACCAAAAAAAAATTCATACTCAGTTACTGCAATTCCGCCCCTAACTAGCTGTACTAATCTTTGGTGTATGATAGTGTGCATGTGAAAAAATATGCTGCACACTTGTCTGTTAGACAAGAACACAACATGTGAAGTTACTTACATGAATTATGATTTGTCTAGGCAAGACTGGATCCAATCTGAGTTGATTAAGAACCTGAATCTGAATCAAAATTTGTGATTTTTTTTAATGCCATTCATTGACTTGCATTGGGAAACCCAAACAGCTATATTTTTTCTCCCATGTTGGTGTATGCTATTTCATGACAAGATAGCTCTTTCAGATGATATAAACCTTTCCAAACAGGTTGTTTTCAGAAGGTTTGTGCTTGCCAGCTTAAAAGCATGCATTTCAAACAATGAAATACAGTTTATGAAAAAGCATATCCAGGCAGGTGGATGCTCAGTCTAGACAGTCCATGCTCTTTTCTGGGGGCACAGCTCCTCTGCTACTGAGGGAATCTTGCTGAAGCCCCTAAGATTGCTTTCTAAGTTCAGAGCTGAAACAGTGCCCTGAAAGGGAAGCAGAAACAAATATTTGTAATGTTTGGGGGTGAAGTAATATTCTGAAGGATGCAGATCTAAAATTAAATTAAAACATACCAGAGAATTGGAGCACAGAGTTTGGCTGCTTTTCTGCACTTGCACTGTATTGTCTTCAGTTCAGATCAAAGCTGGATCAGTTCAAGTCATCCAAATTCCATTTATCATCAGGATTCAACTGGAATGGCTGTACAACCTTAACATGCAATATCAAGGCTTTCCTTCCTCCTGAGCCTGTGAAAATTTATCAGCAGAATGTGCTTGAGGTTTAGTGGCTAGGAACAGCTTCATTTCATTGCTGGATTAATTGCTTCTTATATATCTCCCATTTCCCTCCCCCATCACAATTTAATATGGCTGGTGTTAGTCTCTTAATGCTGAGGAAAGTAAGGAAACTGGGGGAGGGAGGTTGGAGGGAGAATGAAAAGAAGCCTATTCTGCAAAGGGCAGTGCTGACCACAGCTGAATTCAGAGGGGAAGTTGCTTCTTTTGAGTAGAATTTATGCTGGCAGGGAAGAGAGATCCACGCTTGGAAACATTGCATGACATGTATTGATCTACAAGGCTATTCACTTGATGGAGCGATAATGAAGTTCTTACCGGCTACGTGCAATTCTTAAAAGGTAACATAAATAAGGTCCAGAGTTAATCAACCTAATGTGAGCCCCATTCCCAAAAGTGCTAGGAAGCTGCAAACAAATATCGCTTCTCAAACCCTTAAAGACCTTATCTATTTTCCTGCAAAGTAGCAATCAAACAAGAGAGAAATAACTGACTCCCATTCTGATGCTGGTTTTCCTAGGTATTATGACTCAAGAGGCCATCCCCTTCAATGGTGTAATGAGTCTTCACTGTTCTTTTTTGGCCTAAGCAATCAAAGCACTTCAAGTTTGGAAGAGGCAGAGTCTTCCAGATGTTGTTGGAGTGTAGCTCTCATCAGGCTTATGGTGAGACATGATGAGAGTTACCATCCAGCGACAGCTGGAAGCAACAGCTTCCTTAGCCCTGACATAGATTGTCTCAGTAATCCTTGCAACATCTCTGTAAGGTAGAGCAGCATTACCCTATTGTGGTGAGGAGGGGCCTTCTAGTGAGATCATGGCTTGGGGGGAGATTTTGTGGCAGGACCTTTTCAGACGGTGACTGATTCTCCAACCATTGCCTGAGTTGGTCTCTCATAATTTCTCTATTTCTCTAAGGAGTATTTCTCTTTGGTTTTTTCTGTGTTTCTTAACAAGATCCATGCAATGTGATGGAATCTTATTTTCTTGCAGGATTGAAACGTTGGGCGTCAGATGGCACCAGTGAGATTCTTCTTGTTTCTTTCCTTCTTCAGGGCAAAGAGAAGTTTCTAGCCATTCTTAACAAGTACATGGAGATCCACGGCACCGTTTACTATGAAACTCAGCGTCCCCCTGAGGTTCCGGCTTTTGTCAAGAATCACGGCCTTCTGCCACAGCATGAGTTTCAGCAGCTGCTGAGGAAGGCCAAGGTACTTTGCCACAGCCAAAAAAGTTACAATGCCCCCTCAAAAAAAAAAAAAATTCTCCCAAATTGCATATCACATGAAGGACAAGGCTGTTCAACAATAAGAACTCCTGTCAAAAATATCATATAAAGGAGACTTTTGCTGTCATCTTGGCTACAAACATGTATGTGTGTGTGTGTGTGTGTCAAAGACAGAGTATGTAGTGGCTTTTGCACTGTCGTGCCAATGGGCAGTGCAACAGAACTATTGAGGGAAATGCGGGTAGCAGAGACAGAATGAGTGAGAGAGAGACAGATACAGATGGTACAAGTAAGCAGAGAAAAAGAGGATGGCCCCATGAGAGATTAACCTGAAGCAAGACTTGCCCATGACATTTTGCTGCCAGAGGCAGGGTAGCAAGTAATACCTGCCCTACCAACTATAGTCAGGGTGCCGAGTATCCAGAGCCAACCAAGTTATTCTGGTACTCGAGGCAGAATATCCCACGAGGACATGTCCAGTCCTAGTAGTGAAAATACAATAAAAACAGTAAGTAGTGAAGAATTCACTGACCCTCTGTGACGCCCCAGAACTAAGGCTAAGGCCAGCCCTACCCTTGAGGAGACATGTCGCTCCATAGGAGAAGGCTCCTCACCCCTTCCATCGGCATTCTCTGCTGCTCTGATCTGATCATTTCCTAAGCATGGTAACAATCCACTTCCAGAGCTGGTCATGCAAGGCTGATGAAGTCACTGCTTGTATCAAAACGGCATAATAGAATTAGAAGAGTAGAATAGAGCAGAGCCAAATAGAAATGACTTGGGAAAAGTATAATCTCATTATGGGAAGAGATAGCTGAAGATCTTACAGATAGATCTTCCTCATAATTATAGAGTCAAAGGTTCCTGTTGCAACCCTTTAGCTATCTTGCTAGTGGTTCTGAGGAAGTCACTGGAGCGTATAATTGCAAAAGAGAATTTATTAGATTTGTTCTCTGTTTTCTGTCTGTGCCTATATAAAAGTCTCCAATGTATACATTATTGGCTATGATTTGCTCATTTCTTTAGTTACTTGGGAATTTTTTTTTAACTTCCAAACAAGGTTGTAGTTAAAAAAACTTGACCCTCACTGAGATACATCTGATTGCTGCCATTTCAGAAGGGCTGTCAGACCATTCTGAGTTTTAGTTCCTTTGACAGCTGCTTTAAAAATCAGACTAAAACGTGCAAGAGATTCAGGATGGCCCTTTCATACTACACAGTTGTAACATTATGGTTCCACTTTAACTGCCATGGCTGCATCTTGTGGAGTCCTGAGGTTTGTAGTTTGGCCAAGGACAGTAGAGGAGCTCCCTGGTAGAGATTTCTAAATGCCCCTCCCTCAACTGCAAATACCTGGATTCCTCAGGATGTTGCCATGGCACATAAAGTAGAACCATAATATTATAACAGTATGGTGTGAAAGGGCGCTTCTCCACTGCCACAGAAGCCGTCAGCTGCCATTGCCTTCACCTCCCAAATAATTTTTAATCAATTCTGCTCCTGTTTCTCCTGTGATGAGCTAAAAGGGCATAGTCCATCTGTAGTCAGAATGGTATCATTCGTTGAAGCTTTCCTCTTGGTGTTCCAACCCTTGGAGGTAACACAGTCGAAGAGGGTGAGGGAGGCTTTCTAGTGGCAACGCCACCTGTTGGCTACTTGTGTAACATTTTCTGGACCCAGGCAAAAACATTCTAACTCCTTGCTCTCAGGCCTTTCTTAATTCATTGATGTTGTTGAGACTATACAGTCCCCCCTCCACATTCACGAGTTTGACTCTCACAAATTTGATTGTTCACGAGGTACCCGTGCCTCCCTCGCTTCTCCTCCTCCCATTCCTTTGCATTTTGCTGGGGGGCGGGGAGGAGGCAAGCATGCCAAGGCAAAAGGTAAAGCAATGGAGCGGGGGGGACACATGCACCCGCTTTAGTTGACCCCTCTGGAGCTCTCCCCATCCAATTCCTTTGCCTCTGCCCCAGTGCTGAGAGCTTGTGCCAAGGCAAGAGGTAAGGCAATGGAATGGGGAGACGCATGCACTTTCCTTCATCTATCTGGAGCTCTCCTTTCCCATGTCTTCGCCATTGCCCTGGCACCGAGAACTCACGCCGAGGTAAAAGGTAAGGCAATGTGGGGGGTAAGTCGTACATGTTTTCTTTCACTCCTCTGGAGCTCTCCTCTCCCATTCCCTTGCCTCTGCCCCAGTGCTGGGAACTCACACTGAGGCAAAAGGTAGGGCAGTGGACAGGGGACACATGTGCGTGTGCTTTCCTTCACCCCTTTGGAGCTCTCCATTCCCATTCCCGTGCCTCTGTCTTGGCACTGAGAACTTGTGCTGAGGCAAATGTTAAGGCAGTGGTGGGAGAGACATGCACACGCCTTTTCTTCACCCCTTTGGAGCTTTCCACCCATTCCCTTGCCTCTGCCCTGACACTGAGAACTCACGCTGAGGTAAAAGGTAAGGCAGTGTGAGGGGTAAGACACACATGCTTTCTTTCAACCCTCTGGAGTTCTCCCCTCCCATTCCCTTGCCTCTGCCCCAGTGCTGTGAACTCACACTGAGGCTAAGGTAAGGCAGTACGGGGGAGACATGTGCGTGTGCTTTCGTTCACCCCTCTGGAGCTCTCGCTTCCCATTCCTTTGCCTCTGCTCTGGCACTGAGAACTTGAGCTGAGGTAAAAAGTAAGGCAAGGTTGGGGGAAGATGCACACACTTTCTCTGTGCCACTGACTTCCTCTGAGGCTGAGAACATGTGACTTGCTCAAGGTCAGCCGGTGGGTTTCCTTGGCTGAGCGAGGATTCGAACCCTGGTCTCCAGAGTCATAGTCCAATGCTGTATTACTGCACCACACTGGCCCTTTGCCTGAAAATGAAAAGAAGATGGCTTGGGAGGAGGATTAAGTTCAGTGAATGCTTTTCCCTCAGAGACCTGAGCTGGAATTTGAAGTGAGGGCCCATCACCTGCTGCTGGGACCCAGGTGTGATGGAGGTGTGCCTAGCTGCCCTTCTTCTCCCTCAGCCGCTAGGGCCCAAACATAACGGAGGTAGTTTTCATACAGAAGCTATTTGCACTGGCAGTTGAATCTTACCTGAACATGGATCAGCAAGGTAGTTTGGGGGGAGAAGGCCTCATGACAAGAGAAAAGAACAGCCAGGGGCTCAGGAGGACCAGTTGGGGATCTCCACTGCAGTACCCCAGCATCTGGCCCCTGAGGTGGGTGTCTCATTCTGCCTAAGGGCAGGAGTGGCTCCGGTAACTGATTTAAAAGAAGTAAATGAAGGTGTGAATAGGAATGGGTGGAAGTAATACTAAAATGGTAGGGAAAAGGAGCTGTAGCGAAGTGAATGCACTTGCATTCACTTCAGCTACAGCTGGGCCCTCAAGAAACTATTAGAGGCTGGGCCCTGACTATGGCCAAGGGACTGATTGCTGGATGTAGAGGCATGCAATGTATGGCTTTTTCTCCATAGAAATGGGTCCTAACAGCAGTGTGTTTATCCAGTTTTACTGGAAAGTAAGTCTCATTGTATTGAATGGGGTTTATTCCTTAGTAAACCCCATTCTGCTTAGAATGATAGTCTGACAGAATTTTTTAGTCTGCGCGTAATGAACTCCAGCAAGGTGGAATATATTTTTTCCTACAAGGTGCTTCTCAGTAGGCCAGTCAAAAGCTTTTTGCTGTTTTATCATGTGGAAAAAAGCATGCTCCTCAAAATAGCCATGGTATCCCTCGTTGCCCATGTGCCTCTCTGGATGACGGGTAAGAAGAGCCAAGCAGAAAGTGGAGAAAGTCCAGAATAGCTTGTGCAAAGACACCTCCCTGGTCTCCTGAGAATTCCAGCTGTCATATGAAAATGGGAATAGTAATTTTATAGGACTCAGAGAGACAGAAATGCATGGTTTTTTTTAAAAAAAAAACATGGCAGGAAGATGCTGATGGACATGAAATAAGGGCACAAATGAGCCCGATTCCAAATTTTCAATTCACATCCTGTTCTAAATCTTTATTATTGAATATTTTTGTCTTCTGTCACTACTCCTAAGGGGTAGTATAGATTTGTCATGTGAGAGCAACAACATCTCTAAATAAAGAATGTCGCAAAATAATGCGTGCAGCATGTTCACAAAGTATAATTTGACATCTGTGGCCTGTTTATGGAAATCATGGGAAAATGGTTAATGACTAACTACTAATACATGCAAATGAGTAAAGTGTATCTGGGGCATATGAAAATTCAAATGCATTTCTTTTGTGATGCGACAAGTTGCCCTCTGTGGAGTAATAATGGGGCTTTCAACCAACAGGTAAGAATTCCAAGAAAAGGCAAAAGGAAAACTTGGTACAGTGCAAGCTCCCACTGTTAATGAATGACAGTATGTTCTGTAGTCAAGGGTTTTGCAAGAACACCATGCAAGTGTTATAAGTTCGTGCAACTTGTGGTATCTTTCAGCCAAGAGCCAGCCTACGATATTTTGCTGTCTCAGAGCTTCAAATGGTGCTCCATACCCACCCAAGCCAAGGCACCACCAAATTATTTTCATATATGAGGGAGAAAATCCCATGGCACCTGTCCCACTAGCAATACAAACATAATTAGAACAAATCAGATAACTAAACATTTGCTTCCCTGTCATGATACAGAAATCTGCTCCCTGTCTCTGCCTCCTAGTAGAACCAGCTCTGTTCCAGCCAAAGTGACATGCCGAAATTGTTGTTGTTGTTGTTGTTGTTATTAATGGTATGAAAAGCCGAAAGTTTACTGAAACATTTTTATTTGCTTTCTGCAGCTCTTCATTGGGTTTGGTTTCCCCTATGAAGGTCCTGCCCCTTTGGAAGCGATAGCCAATGGCTGTGTTTTCCTACAGGCTCGTTTCAATCCACCCCACAGTTCACTCAATCATGAATTCTTCAGAGGGAAGCCTACATCTAGAGAGGTAAGGCTGCTTTCCAGCTGAGCAAAGGAAGAAGTCATAGGGAAAGGACCTAAGCCTCCCCTTCCTTGTGTCTACAGTTGACTTGAAACTGTAAAGCCAGAGAAATATGACCTTATTCTTCTGAGGACCAGTGTGTGTCATAGTGAATTGGAGGCTGAACTTAGATGCAAGAGATTCCTCTTTCTCTATCTAGCACATTGTTTCTCAATCTGTTCTCATTGTTTCTCAATCTGTTCTAGAAATGACCTGCATCATTGTATTGTGAGAAATACTAAGAATGCAGTTAAACAAGGAGTGTTCAGAACTTGGAAGTAACTAGTCATAAATAACTAATTACAGATAATTAAAGTAATCAGTTACAGTAACACTGCCAAAATCTTATAAGTAATTCCTTCCCTCTTCAATAATGAACTATTATTGTGATACATTGCATCATAGTTGTAACATAGTAAGGAGAAACTTAAGACTTTTGCAATATTACTATTTAGTTACTTTTATACGTAGTGGCCTCACTAAGTGTTGGAAAAAATCACATGGCTCAAGGTTTGGCTTATGAAGTTGAACAAGAAGCACCCAGATTTTTAAAAAAGTAACTAATTGGTAACTAATTTTTATCTTGTTAAGCCAGTTATTGAGAAATGGTAACCTATTTTTTTCTATATTACTGAGATACAATTAAGAACTACTTTAAAAAAAAGTAATAATTGGGGCCATGGAATAATGACTGTAAATAAATACTTTTAAAACATAGCTTTCCACGCTCTTGGAGTGCTTTACATGTTACTCCTCTCTTATAAAATGGTACTAAGAAAAAGTGCATACTTGTGATGGTATATAGATACACAAGTGGGACCAGCAACCTGTACAGAGATTAGAAAACTGGATTAGACCTTAATTTCTTATTTCATATCTGAATTTCCTTTCTGTATTTTAGGTATCCTCCCAGCACCCATATGCTGAGGATTTCATAGGGAGACCCCATGTGTGGACAGTGGACTACAATAATTCAGAAGAGTTTGAAACTGCTATCAAAGCCATTATGAGGACCAAGGTAATCACTAAATCAAACTTGTGAAACTTTTTTAATCACAGAAATTGAACCCATATTTCTGTGTTTTTGAAAAATGCTCCAGAAGGTAGATCCAGCAGGAATAATGCCAGGTTGAAAATGAGTGTGGGTTTGTAGTGCACCAGAGGGGCGGGGGGAATGTAGGAAATCTCAATCAATTACAGGTATGTTTCCGTCCCTCAGCATACAAAACTGCAAGACAGGTGGTCAAACCATCTGGATCTGGAGGTGTTAATAACCATGTGAGTAGGTTTTTAAGCTCCAAATCTGGAGATGAAACCAACTATTTTGATTTTGAACCTCTGCCCAGTGCTTTGGTTTCTAAAATATTGCCTCAATACACCCACTTCAAAAATATTCTGAATATCAAGAGAGTGGGAGGCTGTCTCTTAAGTGAGTTCTAAATCCCTCTTGTGTCTTTCATGGATGTTTCCACTATGATCTCAAGAGGCACATAAATATCATTTGAGAAATGTTCACAAAATGCAGCCATATCACAAGAAAGGCCCACATTTTGCAAAATAGCTCCTGCAATTTCAAGATTCTAGTTTTTCTAGGCACACATTTTTGCAACAGAACATCCAGGTCTAAAATAAAATGAGAACATTTTTGAATGCTGTAAGACCAGTCTGGACATTACAGCAAATAGACAGCGGCCACCAAAAACAGCCTTTGTACATCTTGTTCTCATCCTGCCCTTTCACTCACCACAACCCTGGGAAAATCTTGTATATGTTTTAAAACTTTGCATTTTTCAGTGTCACAGAGAATGGTCGTAGTGTATCCAAACCTCATAGTCTGGTGGTGTTAGTGAAACTTGGCTATCATGATGTCATGTCACAACAGAACTGCTGTTAAATATAATGGAGGATGGATGACAAACCAGAGGGTGGCAGCTGGTGGCTTCCACTTCTGTGGAGTGATGAGTCCACTGCAGGTTTTAGGCTGAATTTGAAGGAGCTGCCTAGGGTGTCAAACCTATTTAATAGATAAAATTCATCACCTTGGACAGCTCCAAACTGTGATCAGAACCACCACTTACCACTGGAACCAGATGTGTGGTGGCTGTTTATGGAAGCTGCCATATAGTTTTGATGAAGGCTAGGATGAAATCCTGTTGGTGTCTGGTATACCTTCCCCAGTGGAAGAGGTTGGACATTTTTGTCTGGCATGAACAGCCATATTCAGTTGAAGGTTCAATATGATGCCATTGAACAATGTATATTATGCACAAAAGCACATGCACATTGTACATTGTACAGGAAGATACTTGTGTGGTTATGCATCTGTGTGAGCATCGTGTGTTCGTATGCATTGCACTGCAGATGCTTGTGTGGTTGTGCATCTGATCAAGTTACATTACAATTCAATTGCTGACCAACTCTCTAAGTGTAAGGTTGTGTCAGTGTAAGTTCTCAACCCTAGTTTAGTCTTAAAATTGGGGACTTAAGACAGGATGTACAAAAACATCAGCCCAAGGCCCGTGTTAATATATGCACTGTAACGAAAGCCTCAGTTTCTGGGTCATTTTTCAAAGACTGTTCCACAGAGCCTCTTATGTATCAGGAGATATTAGCATTATTTGCTGGCTGTCCCCCTGCCCCACTCACCCCCAAAGACCTCAAATACATCAGGTGACATTAACATATTCAATTAATTGTTCATAATCAGTATTAGCAGAATTTGTATAAAAACATTCAACAATAAGAGGAAGAGCCTCAAGTGCTCCTTTTAAACTTGAACATTGCAAGCACTGTAAAAAAATATATTAATACTGGAAGTGAAGACAAGGACCTTCTGAAAAATGCAACACTTGCTGTGTGATGCGATATCTGAAAAGCTCTTAAAATGTATCTGTCATGAATATTTACCTCTCCCACAGCAGAAGCCTTTCAAGTTGTCCAGATCATGAAAGTCAAATCTCCTGGAGGGGGTAAATGTGCTGATCTCCATTTTGCTCACAATTTGCTTTGGGTGGAAGATGGGTGTTCCTGTTGTTACAAAGATGATACACTGTTAAATGCTGCCGCTCTTAGCATCTGGATCTGACAAGGAAAGCTGGAGGAGGTCAGGGGATTCAGCTCAACTGAACTGTGATTTAAAGGGCTAGTTTAGGGACCAGTGAAGACCGAACCAACACATACTAGTCTAAGTTCTCTGCTACATGCACAGTCTGATCTGTTTTAGAGAAAGTACCTGTGTTGCTCGGGATTAGCAAAGAGCAGCAAAGATTTTTGTGGCTTCTTAAAGACTATAATTTATCATGGAATAAAAAAGGGCTAGGAAATGTGCAGCTCTTTGACTGTTTTTGGACTGCAGTTCCCATCAGCTCTTCAGTATGACCAATGGTGAAAAATGGACTTTCAAGGGCTAAAAAATCTGTTCCACCATAAGCCTGTTAACAGCTCTTTGATGTTTATGGTATAAGTATTTGCAAATATCAATGTGTCACTTGGGGTCATTACATTTTAAGTATCCGTGGAAAACATTTTTGTCTACAGACATAAAAATGCTCAGGTGTGAAGTGCTGTTGACATTTTTAGACCATGCAAAATGTGTGAGGTATAAAATCCTCAGCATTGTATATATGGACTTTTGATCCTAGTTTCATGAACATTGAATTCCTCCCTCCTGACATGCATCTTTGCATGGACTATTTTGCCTTCTCCTAGATGCTGGAAATAGGTGATTGAACATTTATAATATAGCATGGGTTTTTCTAGCCGCCAAAGTGGTAACACTTGGCACACCCTGCATCTGGATGCTTCAGACTAGCTCGTGCAATGTGTCTGCAATCATGAGTTGAATATAAGATGAATAAACCACCTCTCCCTCACCCCAGTGGTTTTATGGTATGCTATACATATTAATACATGAGTCTTCACTACTGTACATTAAAAAGAACCTTCAGAGAAGATTTTGACCTCAAGGAAACTGACTTTGGCAAGCATATTTAATTGCTTTCATACACCAATACTAACTGATTACAGTAGAGATCTGAAAGACCTATATCATCTCACACAGCCTTTTGAAAAGTTAGGGCAAGGATCACAATTTGCATCTTTCTGTACCCTGTTAGACTCTATCTGCTCCCACAACTGAATAAATATGCTTAATAACCTGAGGCTTTCATACCACTCTGCATTGCATCTGAAGATGTGGATTGATATCCACAAAAGCTCCTGCTAGAACAAAAATGAGTTAGTCTTTTGAAGGGGCTGCTACGTTTGTTTGTTTTTTTCCTCTCTCCCTTTCACCTTTTTAATACTGCAACAGACTAACATGGCTACTACTTTCAGATTCCCTATGCCAAGAATACTTTGTGTACAATCAAGGGCATTGCTCCATGGGACTGGGATTTGAACTTCTTAAGCAGGAATGGGCAACTATGGTCTTCCAGTTCTTTTTTGGCCTACACATCTCATCAGAACTAGCCACCACAGTCTATGATGAGAGATTATGGGAGATGCAGTCCAAAAACACCTGGACAACAACTATTGCTTGTGACTGATCTGGAGGAAGTAAGAAAATCATATAACCAGTACCTGTATGGAAAATTAACCGAGGGCTATAGACGATGTTCTTTATTTTCCAAACATGAAAGGGAATGGCTCAGCACTGAGGCACCTCCTCCTTTAATGCATCCTCCTTCCATTATGGCTGATGTGATGCAGCGGCTGAGGCCAAAATTAGATGTCAGAAAGTAAAGGGCTACAGCATCTTGTTCCTTCAGCTGAAACCTGAAATGTTGTGTATGGGTGTGCATGTGTGTGTGCGCATGTGTGTGTGGGCAGGTCCTTGTGATATAAGGATGGATCCTTGTGGTATCACAGAGGAGGGGCAGGCAGCTGAAAAATGATTTGCAGCACCTTAGATAGTTCCTTTACAGTTTGAACTAAAACCCAGAGTAGATTCACTAGCTATTCACACGGCAGTCACCAGCTGCTATGATTATGTTCACATAAAAATACTAACCAGGTGACTGTCTCTCCCAGTTCCTAACTGTACTCATAAGAGGTAGAAAGACATAGAGCCATAGCTATCCAATCTGACCACAGTGGGACCTTGAAATATAAGAAACCTCTGATGGCAGAAAGGACCTGGATGCCTGCAGTAAACTTGGGAGCATTCTGCTGCTCTCACCCCAGCTCCCACACTGGATTAGCCATCCCAGGCTAATCCTCCAATGTCTTAGAGCTGCTTTTGAAAAGCTGTTGTATAAACCACCTGGAAACAGGTATAGAATACAAAGTAACTCACAACCATTTCATTCCTTTATTATTTTTATTTATTTTTTAACAGACAGGGATATTAAGATGCTGTCAAGGCAATTAGGCCTAAAAATGACCTGCCTTTAAAAGCTTAAAAGCCTTATTATGGGTTTGTGCTTGTTGGATTCCCCTGAGATATTTTTGTCTTTGAAACAGTGTTCTGACACAGCAGGGAATTAAAAACAGACCCCATTGAGAGGGCGACTCAGTGGTTTAGGCTGCAATCCTATGCATTTTTACCTAGTGAATGCTATGGGACTTACTTCCGAGTAGACCTGAAGTGGATTTCATAATGCATGTTCTCAATGTGCAGTGCATATTCTGAAGGGATTTTATTTCCTCCAACATCTGACTAGAAAGGGAATAACTAAATCTTTGAATAAAGCAATCAGCATTCTCACTTGAACCTTGAAATATGATAGCTGCATTATAAGTGTGCCCTGCATTTATTCTTTAGCATCTGTCCAGGTTAGGCCAGCCCCATTGAAAGCAATGCTGTGCTGTCTGGTAGAGCACAGATTTTGGTACCTCTAACATATCAAGAGGCTTGCTGGGCTTTTCCTGGCAAAGCAGAAGAGAGCAAGGAGACTTTTTTCTCTTCTTTCCCTGCATCACCAAACATACCTTGGATTTTTTTTTCCAGATAGAATGCAATGAGGGGGATTCATTACAACCACCTGAAGACTTATTTAAATGTTTCTCTGTGTTGATGGTGTGACTGGAGGCTGGGAGGGCTATGGGTTGGATATGGAAAGAATATTCAAAAATATTTGAACTATAGTTGAAAAATCCATTTCTTAAGTGTCAGGAAACCCTGAAGAGGGGAACTCTGGCAGTGGCATATGGGGGGGGGGGCACCTCAGGCAGCATGTTTTTGGGGGCAGCACCAGTCTACCCTCCACACACTGGCAGATGTCCAGCAACTAGATGGGCACTGGAGCCTCCCAGAGAAGTCTACTGGAGGAGTGTGCCACCCCAAGAAAGGGGGCTGTCCTTTCCCCCCTCCCCTCCCCTCCCTCCCCTCCCCTCCCCACCCCTCCCCACCCCATCTGGAGTCAAACCTGTTTCCAGCCAAAGCAGCAGCACCAACGCTGGCAGACTTCCAGGTCAGGCAGAGAAGGTGTTGTTGTAAATAAAAAGGAAATTCAGAAGACAAAATTGGGAAAGAGAAATAAACTGTAAACTATGAATTTGATAGTGTGTTCGGGGTGGAAACTAGATACATGCAAGTATGTGTAGCAGTCAATGGGTCTGTGTTATAATCTTGTGCTTAGATGTCCATAGTGTATCTGAATGATGTGAAAGTGAATTTCTTTTGATAGTTCCAGGCTGAGACTGATGGTGAGATGGAAGTTGTTGAAATTCTGGTGGAATGTCTTAAGTGAGGCCCCTCCATGAGCCCAAATAATGAAGTTATTGGTTACTTATAAGTCAACCCTTTTCTCAATAAGGAAGATACAACTACGTTAAATCACAATTATAACTTAATGAGAGATCAGTTTCCTCCTTTTGTGATGTAACTAACTTCTGCAGTATTACAAGGTTGTGTGGCCTCACTAAATGGTGGAAGAGGGGTAAGATATGGTTCAAGGGCTAGCTTGGGCTGTACTACATGCCTCTGAATTGACACTCAGATTTAAAAAAAAGTAACAAAAATAACTATTCTAGTTACTATTGAAAAACAGGATAGTGAAGGGTTACCTTTTAAAAATTTCAGTGGTTACTAACTACTTTGGATGGTTTTGTACTATGACTGTACTAACTATTTTAAAAAGTAATTTTCTGAGTTCTGCCAAAGAGGAAGGAGTTTCCTAGAGCAAGCTTTGTTTTGTCCCGGTACAAGCAATGACAAGCAAGCACACAGCCAGCATTAGTCTCCTTAACCGCAAGGGGTCCTCTTTAGCCTTCTGAGCTCCACTTCAGTCTCAGGGTGTAAGCCTCAGTGCTATGCATCCCCCCTAATGATGTAGAGTCCTGAAGAGACAGACACTTACATGCCCTTGAAGACCCTTGGATTTTCTCAGTCCGTGCCATCTTTTGGTTAGATCAGAGTTCTTTGACCTCTTCATTGTATTATACCAGCTCCTAACTATTTCTCCTTCTTTGTCACTACCCACTGTAAAAGGCCATTGGAAGGGAACTGGACAAAAGACAGGCATGGTACTTGTTGAGGAAATATCTGGTGAAGTTTGAAAAATAATTAAACAAGACCTCACTGAAGTATACATATAGCTCTCCCTTGTTTGACTCTTGAATTCAACACCATTGTTCATAAAAATGACATCAGTATGCTTCTCCAATGTATTCCTTAGCAGTACTGAGTTTATGCCTGAGTTATTTGTGTCGTAGCAAGCAAAACACAGTCCTCTGGCCATGCATTTTTCATTTTTCAATTTGGTCTTGCTAGAAACTTGATAACACTTGTCTCTGACCCCTGGGCAGGTAACAAAGCCAGGAGGCTCAAGTGGGGTTCTTGTAGGCTAGGCTACTATAGATGGCTCGAAGGCTACATTCTTCTTGGACTATAAGGGTTCCAGCCTGATTTTTTTCATTTGTTTCCTTGGTCCTACTATCACACATAAGCCATTGTTTCTCAAGATAATTATAGCGAGAGCTCACCATTTTTCTTGTGACACTCAGCACCTCAGACTGCACGGAGAGGAGTCTACAGGGCAGCTACATGAAGCAAAGAGTGAGAATGTGATATAAAAAGACAAATTATAGCCCGCAGGGAAAGGTGACGTGAGGAGTATTGTTCCAATGATGAATTACAGCTGTTACAGAGAGGTTAAAGGCCAGGGGCAGAGATGGAGTGGTTTTCCTTTGAGGTCACTGGCGTCAACTTCAGTTTTTACATTTTCGAAAATGGTTCTTACACAAGCAATTTAATGCAGCCAATATTCTGGTGTAGTGAAGGGAGGAAGGCATCATTATATTAAAGTCAAACGTACAGGAATATGATGGGAAATTATATATTTCAGGGTATGCTTGAGAAAGTAGCATATTAAGCATCGCTGTGAAAATAGCTGGTTAAAATATTCCTCAGGCTGCTGTTACACATTGTTAGACAATTGCATTATTTTCTATTTATTTGGCTGATAACATTTGGGTTGGGATTTTTCTTTTCCTCCTATGGTTGTGTTTGAGGAGGATTCATTATTCTTCTCAGAGCAATGATTCCTGTTGGAGACCTAGACACTTGTGGCGAAATCAAATTTTTAAATCTGTTCCTGGGTGATGTGTATGTTTCCTTGTTACCAATACCCTTATTTGAAAGGAGCCTCCTTAGTCTGAGTTGCCTGTTATTCATGGGTAACTGTACTTAAGCAAGAGTGGGGCTGTGTTTTTAGCGTCATCCCCGATGTGTCTCCTTCCTGTATCTTGCCCTTCATACATGAAGAGCGCAAGGGAATCCAGTGCTCAAGCTAGTTTCAGTCACCTCGCCCTTGGGCTATCAAACAAGTCTTGGCGAAACCTTGGTAAAATAACCTTGATAAAAGCAAAAAGTGTCAATTACAGTTTGAAGAATAGAAAAATGGCATAAAATGGCCATTCCTCATGATTCTAAAACAACAGGTAACAAGTCAATGTTAATTCTTAAACCCCAAAATGTGTTGGCAATACATGTGGATGTGGGTAGATATTGTTACCCCGAAAAGCAATGTGTTGCACTTGTGACATAGTTACCACATTACTTCTAAGCCCTGGGCATGCCTGTACCTAGATGTCTTTATCTTGTACCAAGTATAATTAAGAAACACTTGTCACATCTCGGCTTCTTACACTGGCTGTCATTGCTACTCATGCTTGCTACTCATGCTCTATGTAGTTGCCATCTGTTCCTCTCCTGGCACAAGAGCAAAACGATGGATTCATTGACAAAGAGGCTACGTGATCTCCCAGCTCTCCTGAAATCACTGCCTCTTCCGCTGTGGCCTTCATTCAAATCACCCTGCGATGCCATGGGTGCACCCACTTGCTTCATTAACTTGTCTCCTCTGCACTTTCCCTCTTGCCTTTTTCAATGTAATTGAAGCATTCATCTTTGCAGCACTATTCTTGGTGACCCATCTGTTAACTACACTCCCAAGAGCACCTCTCATCTCTCTTTTTCTTGCTTTTTGTCCTTTTGTTTATAGATTCAGCGATTGTACCAGTCAAGGCCACATGACAAAGTGCCAGTTTCTCCACAATAATTATTTAATTAAAATTGGACACATCCTATATCTCTTGTTAGTTGCTGCAGTGCTTGAGACCTTTCCAGAACATCAATACTTAAATTACCAACAGTCTCCTTCTGTGGGAGAAAGAGGACATAGGCACACATCATGTGAAGCCAGAATCTATTTAACACTGTACCTAGTGAACTTAGTGAGAACCACCAAAATGTCAGTTTGTAGACAGTTAGCTCAGGGGCCATTCACAGAACACAATTATAGCACTGTCATTCCACTTTGTCAACATCATATGGAAGGAACCCAGTGGATTAGCAGTTTAGGGGTAGAACTTTAGAACCCTGAGACAGAGGGCTTTTCTGGTGTCTCTGACCAAACCAAAGCCCCAGGATTCCATAGGATGGAACCATGACAGTTAAAGCAGAACCATAGTGTTATAACTTGATAAGTCTCAAAGGCCCTAAGGTCATATCAGCTTTTTCACTGGAGGTGAAGACTTGTATCAAAGCCAGCTATTTATTTATTTATTTAGTCTGGCAGGCTGGGCCATTTGCTGCAGAATGACTATGCAGCTAGTTAACTCCCTAAGGTAAATTAAATGAAAATTATCCTTTGAAGATAGCTTCTTGGCAGCATATGTTTCATAGAATGATAGTTTCTGTCTCATCATTGCCTGTGAGTATGACGGTTGTAAGCACCCATAAAAGGCAAAATTGAAGAAACCAGCTATTCTTGCTAGAGGATTCTGGGAGTTGTATTCCAAAGAAGTAATAAGTACCAGAAAACTGTTGACCCCTGTGATTCCAATTAGCATAAGCACCCTTGCATTACTTTTTTCTTTTAAAAAAATATTTTAAAAAATCTTGCAAATTAAATAAAAACAAAGTAAAACAAATAACAAAAAAGTTGCAACAAATTAGCCACAAATGAACACCATATGCCTCACCAAAAAAGAATAAACAAAGAGCTATCTTATATACTAAATACTAAATAAGCTGTTAACAAAAGAAAAAATGATAAACATATATATTGGCTCCACCTTTCCTAACTCTGATCTGATCTGACATTACCTTAAAAATATATATATTTTTCAAATACCAATGTCTTTTGATACTTCCTCTGCTACCATTTCCAAAATCCTACTATAAGGGATCCTGCATGGTGTAGAGGTTTGAGCACTGGACTATGACCTTGGAGACCAGGCTTCAGTTCCCTGCCCGGCCAGGGAAACCCACTGGGTGATCTTGGGCATGTCACACACTCTCAGCCCCAGAGAACCCCATGATAGATTTGCCTTAGAGTTGCCATAAGTCGGAAACAGTTTAAAGGCACACAACAACTGCAACAGCTATTGCTAAGTTATATTCTTTATCTTGCAAGAAGTTTATCAGAAGCTCCCAGTCTTTCACAAAAGATATCGTAGACTTTTCCTTAATCAATATTGTCAATTTATCCATTTTCACTAAGTCAGATGGTTTTATCAGCCAGTCTTTTGTTGGAATCTCTGTACCAGGTCTTTCTAAATTCACCACATTTCTTCATAAATCTGGCAGAAGGGCAGGGTGGTGGTGAACAGACATGCAAGCGTGTGTGACAACAGACAGTTACCCATCAAGGCAGAGGGCTCTGAGTGATTAGCCCTTAAAAGCCTGGTTTGGAATCTTTGTGTATTCAGTCATGCTTTTGGGGCTGAATGGGGGTTCTCACCTTATTTTTCTGACAAACTTTTTGTCTTTCATAACTACATGACAGGTGAGTACAGCATGACCCACACCATACTGTGGAATAGCTGTATCTTTTGACTTTTGGCTATACAGATAATCGCAAATTGTGTTCCATTTGATAAGAACTTTGCAGAATTCTATCAAGATTTTTTTTTAAATTGGACATTCTTCTGACAGTTGACCAAATGCTGAGATTGGTCTTTGTTGTCAGTTAGGTGCTATGGTTTTACGAGTGACCTGTTCCAAAACTAGATTCTAAATTGTTTTAAATTTTGCTTTTTGGTTTAATTCTGTTTAATGATTGTTTTATTTTGCCATTTCATTGTTTTTTTTCTTTTATCTCATATAAATGCGAGCTGCCTTGAGACTACTGGAGGGGAGAAGCAAGATATAAATCCAATAAACAATCAAATAAACATATTCTTCAGACCTGAGAATTTTTTTAAATCAAATGTGGAAGAAAGCAAAATGGACAGACTCATCCTTCCAAACCATGACCCACAAGAATATTCATTTTTGTATTTCCATGGGGCAATCATGTTAGTCAGTGAAAATTGCCAATGAACGCTCACATTGGATAATACTTCTTAGTCTCTAAGGCGCCACAAGTTCTGGGATGAGATTTCAGCTTCTTTGACTCCCCAAGCAAAAAGACACCAAACCACTGTATTAATATATGTGAAAACTAAATTTCTATTAGAAACTCATATCAAAACTTTTCATCAAAATCAGGCAGAACAACTGGGCTTAAGTGAGCCAAGTATCTATGTAAGTCATTCTCCTGACCATAAGCTACACAACTAGCACTTTCCTCAGAGGAGTTTTATTCAAGGAACAATTCCCATGAAAATGTAACCTTACCAAGCTATCTTACTTTGACTTCACTGTTTCCTACCCATCAGGTAAGTACTGCTTGGGTGAGATTTAAAATCTGCTTCCTCTGGTAGTTTAAATATAGTTAAGGTTCAGGGCAATTGCACATATATACACACAGACAGACTGGCATTAGCAGGTGCTGGCTTTCTTGTCAGCAGGATCTTGCCTCAAACTATATTTAGCATTATGGATAATGCTTTTAAATTTCAGGTTAAAACCCAGAGTGGAGTCACCATCCCACTGACATGCAACCCTTAAGTCTTGTTTTTGTAAGATAAATGAATGAAACATACAGAAGAGAGGCTTTGGAGACAGCCAGCATGTTGTAGTGATTTGAGTGCTGGACTACGACCGTGGAGACCAGGGTTCAATTCCTTGCTCAGCCAGGAAAACCCACTGGGTGAACTTGGGCGCACCATACTCTCAGCCCTAGGAAACCCTTTGAAAGATTTGCCTTATGGTTGCCGTACGTTAGAAACAACTCCAAGGCACACAACAACAGCAACTGAAGTTCAGGACAGGGATGGATAAATGTATTCATTTTGAAGATTTTCAAAATTCAGTTTCTTTACCTTCTGTTTATAAAGAAATTTGGATAAATTTCTGTCAAATCTCAAATGGAAAAAAATTTTCACCAGTTTTCACTGGTCAAATTCAATGGCTGTTGTATGCCTTTAGACCACATGCAACTTATGGTAACCTCATCATGGTGTTTTCTTGCCAAGATTTGTTCAGAGAGGGCTTTGCTTTTGACTTCCTCTGTGACTGAGACAGTGCGAGCTACACAAGGTCATCTAGTGGGTTTCCATGACTGAACTGAGAATCAAGCCTTGCTCGCCAGAGTCGTAGTCCAACATCCAAACCATTATACCAAACCGGCTCTCCAAGTTCAAAAGATACAGCTGTTCCTAGCACAGAGAGAATCATTTTGGACCTGCTTTCTCTGAAGCTGTTAAAACTGGGGAGCCCGTTAAGAAAAGAAGGCCGTAGCCCTACTTGGATGCTATGGCTGAATGCAGAAGGATTTAGAGTCACAATTTTAAGAGCAAAGCTCTCAAAGTGTTTACTAAGAGCTTTTAGAAAGATCAGTATGCTGGGCATTTCTATTGATTTTGTGAATTCCCTTGTTTCTTTGCTTCTTCTCCATCTGCTTTCCCTCTTCATTGTCATTCTGTTTATAGCATGTCTCCATATATATAAACGTATACATATATATTTTTTGCCTAAAACCATTTACAGCTGCTGTCCATGTCATTTCAGCCTAATGCCATCTGGTATTGTGAAGACCACCTGACTTTAAGGAAGCCACTCAGAGTTCCTTCTGCAGCCTGTTTCATGTCCTCTTTTTGCAAAGGGAGGCTGACAGGGACCCTTTACTAACATAGGGCACAAAATGGAATGTTATCACCACAGCTAACACAAAAGCAGAATCCTCCCTCTCCTTCCCAGGAATAAAAATAGGACAATTCTGTCAAATGGAAATCCATTTTGTATGTCAGACATCATGAGTACAGGCTCCAATAGAGCTCTGCACTGGCATAAGTCAAGTAGGTAATCTGGGTTACGCCAAACAAGAGACTTCTATTTAAGGAACTTGCTGGAGCACCCATCAAATTGCTGTCTGAAAGTTACTGAAATCAAACCAGGGCAAGTTCAATAATTCATAGGAAGTATCAACTCCTGTCATTATGTCAAAACTGATTACCATTTGCACCTTAATTAGATATAATGGGTACAATTTCCTGCCTTGCTGAACTCTCAGCTGAGATATTTATGGCAGAAGGTTGCTTAGTTGTCTCCTCCAGTATGTGGAAGTGCAGCTTGACTCATTCGTTACGAGAGCAGGAACAACTCCATTCAGTATGTACATGGCTAAAACAACAGACACAAAATGGGTCGTAAACCAAAAGAGTGTCTTGGCTTATGGCCCATCTGCTGTTCATTGTCCAAGCTCTGGTAAGATACCTAGAGGACAGCAATGTTCTCAGTGGTAGGGCTATATGCACTCAGGACTGTGTGTTTCTATGTTCCTTGCATGCAATTGCAAAGTTCACTTTTGGAAATAGGGACAGGGTTCAGTATCTGGAGATGTTCTGCCGTTGCTGTTTTTGAAAAGGCATGTTTCTAGTTCTTTCACTCTAGTTCTTTAGTTAACGACCAAGCCTGATGCAATCTCATAAGCTGGCATGTGTGCATATGTATATGTTTGTGTGCAAAATATGCAGTCATCAGGAGTGGGCTTTCATTAACTTTCACAGCCTTTGCCTTTTGATCTAATAGTGCAGAATAAAATACGCAAAAGTTAATTTACTTACTTTATATCTTTTATATGGATTACAAAGTTTAATTTTTCTTGATTTGGAATTTGCATTACCTTGATGAACTTTTTTCTTTTAGCCCCTAAATACTAGAAATCATTACTTTGAAGAAAGCCTGATTGAAATAACAGCTATGATCCAACTATAGGAAAATGTGATATTTATCCCAGCTGAACATCATGGGTTAGTGGTATGAACGTATGGGGTGGGTGGAAACCCAAGCCACATGAATAGTTACTTTGTATGCTTGTATGAAGTTTTAAAAGAGGAAAACATGCGGGTTTTCTTCCAGAAAATCCATCAAAGATAGAACAGGGACAAAATCCTGTGACTTAGCTACAGGAGTCTCCAAAGCTGGCTCCTATGCATGGAGATGCGCTGACAGCATTATGGAGATAGGGCACCATGTGAGACCTAGGGTTGCCAGTTCAGGATTGTGCCAGGCCTAGGATTTCCAGGTCGAAATCTGAGACTGTGGTGGTGTCATTATGTATGTACATTAAGAAGCAATCACAGTTGCTCAAAGGTCATCATTCACATGCACACAGAGACAGAGGGAGTGGGGGGGGGAGAAAGAGAGAGAGAAAATATTTTCCTGTTTGAAAATTAAGACAGAAATCTTAAGGTAAATGAGGGGATTATTTCTTCTCACTAATTTAGGGAGATGGAATCAGGAATACTTAATCTAGTTTACTAGTCTAGAAAATGGCTGCAGAGCAGAGTGGAGAGTGAGCCCTGGTAGCAAAACAGCTGGGAGGAAAGGCAGAAGCTAACTACCACTAAGTAAATATATAGACCTCTTGGAGAGTCTACTGAAGCAACAAATCAATTAAGCCTTGCAAATTATTGCAAGCTGCTGCTCTCCAGATTTGCACAGGATCCTTTCCTCTTGCCTGGAGCTCAGCCAACCAAAACTGGAGAATTTGCTCCCTCATCTCCTACCAGGAGATGGCCTATGAAAACTGAAGACTCAGAGCCAAGCCCTCAGATCTAGCAACTGTAGAGTGAAGTCTCCTTCCCTCCCTCTCTCCCTCCCAGAGGAAACAGATAAAAAGACTAGATTGTGGCAGTCTACCAAATCAAGTGAATGATTACCTAGAAAGATGACAAGAAGCTCAAACACCAAGCCCAGCTATCCATTCCTCTGTGTGTCATCCCCACTGCCTATTTGCTACTTACTACAATGCTGATGTATTTTATGTCTACAATCAAAGCTAAGCATTTTTAAATCCCATTGGTTTCTGTATAAGCAGGTGTCTTCGGTGTTCTACCAGACACTCATTTCCTGTTTTGGGGGGGGAAAGGCCCATAGAGACATAAAAAGGATGAGAGGAGCCCCCAAAATGCTCTTGATGGCAGCAAAATGGCTAGTGAGAGCCCATGAAAACTTGAGAGCTGCTTCTGTTTGTGGAGGAGACAAAAGGGTTTCCCTCAAACTATTTTTTCATGGAAGGAAAGACAAAGCCCTGCCCATCCCTGATGTAGAGTAAAGAATCTACAGGATCACACATGTGTGCATGTTACAAGGTAGACACTCACTTGATTTCCACTAGAGTTGGGTTAGGGCTTACATTGGAAACTCTGAAGGGCTGCAACCACACACTACAAAAAATTATGTGCCCCTTAAATGCTTCCGGATGGCATGGAAGCAATTTTGCCAGGATTTTGGACCCCACATAGGCTGTTCAAGACCCAAGAGACAGCTTTTTTTTTTTTACAACAGGAAATGGCTCTGAAGTCAACTTGCACTTCACTTCCTGTTAGAAAAAAAGGGCTCTCCTAGGCCAGAGAGGTTCAAAATATGGAAGATCTGCCTCTGTGCCCCCTAGAAGGTATTTGGGTGCAAACAACTTTTTGGCCCCTGGAGGCCACAAAATGGCACTGGAGGGCCAAATGTAGCCCAACAGCTGCATATCCCCACTATGATTTCAACACATACCTGTGAACATGAATGAGCATAATCCCCCCATACTGGTACTGGAAAAATATAATGTGTGCAACAATGCATTTCGAATAGTTTCCTGGCAAATTGAGGAATGATGCCACAAGAAATGACTCAGTGTTAACATAAACTTCTGTCTAATTATCTACTATTGGGCATACTTTAAGGTTTTTTTCCCCCCTTACAGTTCTCCATTCACCCAAAAGAGACCTGTAATTTCTCAAGTTTACAGAACTAGCTCAGTGTGTATATGTGTGTGTGCGCGCGCGCATGTGCGTGTGTTATATTCTAAATATCTGAGCAGCTATTTTATAATGTAATAGGAGAAGGTGAGGAAGAGAAGATTGCAAGTTATTCTGCAAGACTGTGAATGTCCAGAGGTAATCCCATATCATCTTGAGGAACACTGGGATAGACAGTTCAGATATAGCTGTAAAGTTATTCCCTCCTGCACTGACAACCAGCTGCTAAAAAGCAAAGGTATAGGATTGAAAATAAGACCAGTGGTGTTTCATAATCCATTCTCGAACTGTATCATCCATTTGAATCATAACTGCAGAGGAGATGACAGAGTGTATATAAATAGCAGTCAGAAATGGGAGGTGTATGTCAGAAATGGCAGCATTTCAAAGCTTCTGGAAATACTTACATTTTATCTTTGCACACAACCAAATGTGCCTCCTTTTTTTTTCCAAGTTGCAGGACCCCAAACTTTCTATGTGGGGAAGGATATGAGGACAAGCAATTCTCAGTACTCACATAATGTCCTGATGAATGCTTGGATTTTTTTTAAATTTATTTATTTATTTATTTGTGCTGGTTTAGCTAAGTGCTTCCTCACAATACATTTTAATGGGAGGTGGTATCCAACTGCAGTCTGAGATGCTTTACCCTGCAATTTACTGAATCCCTTCCACCTCCCAGTTGCCTGCTTCAGGCTGCTGCATTCAATGGCAATGCTGCTCAACATGCCTGGTTATTAAGTGCACAGCTGCTCTGAGGAAGCCAAAGTAGCAGTAGGGAGAAGTTCACCCAAGGAGATATAAAGATGAAAACTGGGCTGATGCCTTGATGAGCGTGATTCACTTTCATGATTCACAGCCCTTGGAAGAGGACTGTGGGTGATCCAAAATTAAGCAAGATTGATTTGTGGGATTAGAGTGGAGTTCCATGAAGCTCATTGCTTTGACTCCAGCTTTACTCTCTTGGAAATAAATGGCTCTGAAATAGTCCTGAATCAGTGCCACACATTATAGCTGAGATGGCGACAGTGTAGCCCAACAAATTTTGTTGGTCTGCAATTCTCATTATCTGTAACTGCTGGCTAGAGCTGATGGGAGTTGTAGTTCAACAGCATGGGGGGGTAGTTAGACATTTTCCTGTATTACATGGAAGCTTCTTCCAAATACAGACACACACACCCCTCCAGATTGCAGCTGTATGAATGCAAATCAGCTTACTGTCTGGGTCACGTCTGTCATGTGGAAGATCTCCATGGGAGCAACAACAGCCAGTGGCAGATTATGAAAATTCACTCCATAGTAACAATTGGCAAGGGAAGACATTTGAATAGTTTTGAGCTGGCATTTGACCTATTGCCACTGTCTTATGGACAGGTAATAGCAACACATGTTTGCAGTGACTTAAAAACAATATTAAGCTGGCCAAACTCTGAAAAAGATGGGCACCTTTTCTATACCCTTTACATCTATATGCATGGGAGGTTTCTTTTGGACCACATTATGGAAGAAAGCCAAAACAATCTTTTCTCCTATAGCACAACCTCCTACTTTTATTAAATGAAGTAAATTCTACCAAAGCAACATCAATCACCCACTTACACTGGAGATTCTTTTTACAAGACTCAGATATCATTTACAAAGCTCATACTCACATATGAGATTTCCAGACAGTAGCAAGCTGCCTCACCTATAATTACACTGTCTTTAGTAATAGGTCAGAAACTTTTTCACAAATGTCTTAAGTCCAGTCGTTTGGCCTTTCTGAGGGCAGAGGGAGTAAAGAGGGAACCATTTGTCACCAACCTTTCCTAGGCATCCAACAAGGACAGATTAAGTGTACATGAGAAACCTGGCACCACTGTGATGGTGAAGGAAAACAAAGCAGAACTGTATATATCTGTAAATCCAGGGTATAAAATAGGCATATGAGCCAACTCCAAGATTTGGTTCAGATCCTGGTATAGGACTGATTGATCAATCAGTTGATTGATTTCAGCTTTGACTGCATCAGAGCCAGTCTGCTTTGACTTGGTTCCCAAATTAGAGTTGAGCTTTGGACATCTGGAAGTTCATACCTCTCATTGCAGAATCCTCCCTCCAAAGTACAGTAAAATGTTCCCAAGAAGCCAGTTCCCCACTGTAGGAAGAAACAGTAGCTTCTGCACTTTTTGCAATTTGGTTCTTTCAAATTCGCCATCCTAAGATGGGCACTTCCGCTGTGACAGGAGTAAAGGCTCTAACATTATTCGAATATTATTCCAATAATAATCTCTCACAATCCATCTCCTCTAACAGCCACCAAAACCACTGCGAGAGTTTTGACAAATACAAAACCTGGGAGGCACAGTTGAATGTATTGTCTTCTCTGCATTTCCAGAGCTTGATGCCCACACAAAACCTTAGTCAGGGACCAGCATTGGTTGTGATAGCTTAAGAGTAATGTGTACTTCACCTCAAAAAGCATCAGAACAATCCAAAACAGAGGAAGTGAATGGTTTATGATGTTGGGGAGGAGGAGTGGATCCATTGACGTTGTCCCTGGTGCTGAACTCTGCTCCCAAAATTGCTTCAACTCCCTCAATGGTTCCTTTAAAGTTCAGACTAAACACCAGAGTGGATTTGTCAGCCCAGTAATGTTGGAGCCACAGTTCCCCAGTGATCCAAAGTGGTTGACTTTGGCTCAGGATCAAGTTTCATCTAGTTCTGATGGACATCCTTCATGTAAGGGCTGCCAATTGATGGAAGCCTGTAATGGAAAAGCAACAAAGGTGGTTCATCAGGAGCCCTATAATATGTAATACTTTCCTTATTAGAAGATAGCTTTCTGCCACCCACTGTTCTGTGTTTCTTGGTATTCCAACAGAAGAAACTTTCTCTCCATCAGCTGCCCTCCCTTCCTCCCTGCCTGCCCACTCTCTCTTCCCTAGCCCGGCTGGATTTGATAGCTAATCATATCCCCCATTTAAATGCTAATCTTTCTCAGCTGCAGGCCCATTTTATATACAGCTTGGCTTTTCTGGTGCAATAAAGCTTAAGCTCAAAATGTAAAATATCCTAGGAGACTCCTCAGCTTTTCACCCCCTTTTTTCCCTGGAATGGTAAAAAACAAATGATGGTGAATGGACAGATTAATTATTGCCTATAAAATGTAGAAATGTCTCTTTGATTTTGTGGCCATTTCTTTTCTGGCAGTGGTGGAAGTTTGTTCAACCAATGTGTGAACTCTTCCAGCTCTAAAGAACCATTTTAAAACTGCCTATGGGGGTAGCAGTTTGATCATTGGACTACAACCCTAGGGACCAGGGCTTGATTCCCTGCTCAGCCACAGAAACCCACTAGGTGATCTTGTGCACATCACACACACTCTCAGCCCCCAGAAAACTCCATGGTAGGCTCACCTTGGGTTCAGCATAAGTCAGAAACAATTTGAAGGCACACAACAGCAAAATTGGCAGACTTCAACTCAGAACTAGAAGAAGGGCGACCTATATTCTTCTGAGGTTTTGCAGTGCTCAGATTAGGCAAGAAAATGGAGCAGAGGGCTATTATCAGATTCCACAATCCCACCCATTTGTTTTCACTCCTGCAGTTTAAATGAAGAGATGACCTAGGCATAGCCTTCTAAAAACAGTGGCCAAAGGGGTCACCTGTCCCAGAAGTTAAGAGAAGGGCTTGGAAATGTTATCATGCTCACTGGGGAATGCAGGGCACCATCACCCAAAAAAGTGACACTTCCAAGGTTTCAGCTGCCCTCTGATTCATTTGAACTCTGGTGTTCTCTGTGTACAACACCCTAGGCCCATGGCACTCTGATCCTTTGGATGTATTCCTTTGGATGGATATGTTTAAAAGTAACCTGTGCTACTGTAACATGCTTTGAGTGAGGATGCCTTTGAAGAGTGTTCAAAGAATGAACTTCAGTACAGACCACTGGCTGGGGTTAGTTACGGAGACCATGCAACTCCCTTATTACAACACATGCAACTCCCCTGTTAAAACAGCCGAATGGCTGCTGGTCTGTTTCTGTCTACAATTCAAAGTACTGGTTATGACCTAGAGAGCCCTATTTGTCTCAAATCCAGGTTATCTGAATGACTTTCCTCTCCCATATGAGCGTGCCCATGTCACCAGATTTTTGAGGAGACTCTTCTCTGTCCCACCAACCTCACAAGTACATCTGATAGGAACACAGGAAAGGGATTTCTTGGTGGCTGCTCCCAGGGTCTGGAATGCCTTTCTAGGGAGGCTAGTCTGGAACCCTCCATGGTGTCTTTCTGGAGTCAGACAAAGAATTCTGTTTTTAAAAGGTCCTTTGGGAAATAACTGCTCATAAAAGGCCTTTGGGAACTAACTGAATTAAAAGCATTTTAATAGCGTTTTACATTGTTTATATTTATTTTTTTAATGGTCATATTTTTAAATTGCTTTTAATTCTAAATATAGTTTAATTATATTTTAATTTTGTTTTAGTAATGTGGATTTCTATTTGTACTTGATTAACACTGTGTCCCAGGAAAAAATGGAAAATAAATAAATAAACAAAAATATTTTCAAGCTAGGAACTAAGCCCAGTATATCCAACAACTCCCTTTTGTGCTCTGGGCCCCCTTGTTGAGGGATTACAGCTTTTACCCTCCATGCTGGTTGCCTGGAATCAATGTGAACATCAGGCTGGTTGTTAGGTGGATTGTCAAAATCAAATCTCCAGAAAAGGCCCGTGTGGGGATGCCCTATCAGAGGATAGGGGGAAAGCCAATTTGGGGGGGAGAGCATAAGGAAGCCTTAAGATCAGAGATATCTTCAGAAGGGATCCAATCTGCCTTATCGTCAGTCATCCGCTGATAAGCTGCTTAAGAAACCAAGCTTACCAGGTAGAGGGTTTTGTAGTTAGATTTCGAAGGCTTACACAAGGGGAGTCTTTTCTGGAAGTGAAGAAAAGATGCCATATGCTTTTGATTGCTTAGCTTTATTTTGAATCTTAATTGATACCTTTTTTTCTTCTCTGCCCCCCCCCCCTTTAAACTAGCTTTGATCTGCTTTTTTTCTTTCCTTTTAAGACACAAGGAAAGGGGAAAGGGAGAGGCTGATTAGGAGCCACTTGGCCTAGGTCTGTTGTTGTGGTGCTTTGCCTTTCAAGACGAGGCTCCCTCCAACTGACTCCTGGTGGCAGATGGAGACAAGGCCGTCTGCTGGCATTGCCTGGCATGAGTGTTTCTGACAGATCCAAGAGGACACTTGCCAGCAAGCAGCGTTCCTGAGGATGACAGGGAAGGAGCCCAAGGAGCAAGCTCAAAGCCAAGTCCCAATGCATAATACAGGCGTGTAGAACATGCCAGCTGTCTAACATGCTGTTGGCTTCAACAGCTTCGCTCAGAAATTGTTGGTACAGTGTATGAATTGCTGTCAGAGTTATCTCAAGGAGCTCTGAGTTCTTCTTTTGCAACTTTGTAATGACAGATGGGCACACATAATTGCAACATCTGGGTTTGGAGAATTCTTTTTTTTTTTTTAATAATTAAAGCTTTTGTCAGATGACTGAAAACCTCTTCACTTTCAACAAGATCTCCGACGTTTGCAGGGATGTGGGGCAGGGACATGCAGGACTGTCTCAGTGTTTCCAAAGTTTCAGTACCCTCTTTACCAGCCACTCTCATGAACCTGATAGCCTCCAATGTGTCAGACTACAACTCCCACCTTGCCCACCCAGACTGGCTCCCTGACCATTCATCACCCATGTTGAGGGAAGGCTGCTCTAAAACCAGATGAAGCTGTGGTGGGCAGCAATCTGGAGTGAACTTGTTACTCATAGCAGGCTTATCCTCCTTCTGCCATTGAGCTTTCTTATCCCCCGCAGTCCTTGCCCACCCCAAGTCCCATTTGGCTAACATTTGCAGCTGAACTTTCTTAGCCTTCCCACTTCAGTGTTCAGCGGTGCCTCCAGAAAGATACATAGTCCTCCAGAGCCAGTCTTGAGGGTACCTAAAGAGCACAGAAGCTGCTGTGGTGAGTTAGGATCCCCCTTCCTGTTTTCACTGGATCCCACCATTCTTCCACAGTCAAATGTTGCCATAAGATTCTGCAAAAGTTGAGAAAGTCACTGATTTTTTCATTCTGGGTTTTGTTTTATATTTTTAATGCTTTTATGTATTACTATTATTCCTATCTACATATATGTATACATGTATATATGCTGTGTTTTATTAAGTTTTTGGTAATCTGCCGTAAACTGTAAACTGTGTATAAATATTTTTAATTAATCATTTCACTGGATAAAGAAATGTAATCAAACTTGCCAACTTGCATTGCCTTTTCTAAATGCAAAATATAAGATGCATTGGTTACAAAATGTTGGGTTTTCCACACCTCTTTGACAGAAAGTAGAGAGTTGGATGGTCTACTGGCTCCAGCTAATTTGTGCCTGTGTCTTGCTATTCCCTTCTTCCAGGTTGATCCTTACCTGCCCTATGAATACACCTCTGAAGGGATGCTGGAGCGAATCAATTCCTACATTCAGTACCAGGTAATTGATCTCCTTCTTTGTTCTGCAGTTCTTCCTTTTTTAACCTAGAAGCCAATTTGGTTTCACTCATGCACAAAAGGTGTAATGACACAGGAACCATTCACCTTGATAATACGGTTTACATTTCTACCAGTGCATAGACGTCTGAGGATAAGGAGGTGAGAAGGCACTTTTATTTTGTTCCCTCTGCTCAAAGAACTCTGGGAATATACCATGGGAATATTTGTAATTATTATCTTAATAAAAACTACATCCACTGTGCACTTGGAGAACACAAGATGGCTTTTTCCGTCTCTCTCTCCTCTATTGACTCCATGCTTACAATATGGAAACATGCGTCTGTGTGTGCATGGGAGTGCAGATGAAGCAATGTGTAGCTATGGGGGTTGCAAAATGACGGTATTACCTTCTCATATAAAAATTCTCTCCTCTTCATGAAATGTTCCTTCAGCCCCCAAATTCTGGCATTGCATTAAGTTGAAACTTCCTTTGAGCATTTAGAAGTACAGTTTAGACACTGGAAGAAAAGAGGCAGGCCAAGTTACTGAGGAAATTCAAACACAACAGCTAAAGAGTTCTAGGGCTGAACAGTTTTCAGTGTCTCCCTCCCTGCAGTGCTAGAAATTTGGGAGAAGAAGAAAAATTTCATTGGGGAGCAGAATTTTCTTTGGAGGGTCAATGCCCCCATGTTAGCCCTCCCCCCAATCGCTATATTCTTGGAGGAATACATGTGTAAACAAAACCACTTCCTACTACAAGAGTCCATTTCTTCCAAGTTAGGGCAAACACACCTAAGAAGGTAGTCTAGTCAGCAGTTTTGAGTTCCATCACTTTTGATGTCATTATTGACTAGTGCAAGTGACATCCAAGATTCAGGCATGGAATCACAGCAGGCTGATATATTTATATTTAAACAGCTAACATTACCAGACATTGCCCTCTCAGAATTCATTCCTTCACTTCCTCATCCTTACTGGAGAGAAAACACACTTAGCTAGGAAGGTTTCCAGATTGAAAACATTTAATTTAATGTGGGTTCTGAACAATGATATCTTACCATGCATCCCTGATGCTTCTCCCAAACTTATTCGTAAAACACACACATACACACACTTCAATAATAATAATAATAATAATAATAATAATAATAATAATAATAATAATAATAAATTTATTTCCATCCCGCCTCTCCACAAGGATCGAGGCGGCGAACAACATAAAATACATTAAATACATTAAAAGAGATTAAAAACATACCCAATCCTCACCACCTATCAACCCACCTAAACCAACCCCTTAAAACACACAACAATTAACAAGCAGTTGACTATTAACAAAACAAGAAGACAATTGATGGGAGGCAATGAAAATGCTAGTCTTGGAAGGCCTGTCGGAAGAGATCAGTCTTGACCGCTTTTTTAAAGCAGTCCAGACTGGTAATATGCCGGGTCTCCTCCGGCAGGCCATTCCTTAACTTGGGAGCGATAGAAGAAAAGGTCCTCTGGGTAACCGCAGCCAGCCTAGTTCTGACTGGCTGCAGTAAATTCCTCCCAGAGGACCTTAGTGTGCGGGGCGGATTATATGGGAGAAGGCGATCCCGCAGGTAGGCTGGCCCCAAGCCATGAAGGGCTTTAAAGGTAATAACCAACACCTTGTACTGTGCCCGGAAACTAATAGACAGCCAATGAAGAGATTTTAAAATTGGTGTTATATGGTCAGTTTTAGGTCTACCGGTGACCAACCTGGCTGCCGTATTCTGAACTAATTGAAGTTTCCGGACTAAGCACAAGGGTAGCCCTATGTAGACCGCATTGCAGAAGTCAAGCCGCGAAGTTACCATGCACCACTGTTTTTAGGTGCTCCAGCTCCAGAAAGGGGCACAGCTGGTGCAGCTGGTTGTTAAAGAAACAATGAAGTAGCTGCACCTTGCCTTTTGATTTGCAAGATGTAATAGCTGCACCTTGCAGTAGAAGCTGTCCTTCTGGAAGCAGCCGCACAGAGTATACTGACCTGGGAGTAGCCCACATTGTACATAGCAGGGCTTGCACGCATAAGCTCATGTTGTATAGCTCCAGTTCTAAATCATCATGTAACCACTTAGCTGGGACTCTCCAGTACTTACCTCCTATCTTGGGTTGTACTGTTAATGCCTTTTGAATGTGTATAAATGCCATCATTTTTCTGCCCCATTAGGATTTCTGTGTCACTGCTGCCCTGCCAGACAAGTCTAGCAGCCACCTTATGCAAAGCTCTGCAAGCCCGTTCAGCCTGCAGCCCAATTCCACCTCCCTGGTATGGTCCCGTAGTTCCAGCAGCAGCCCTGCAGTATGGCCTCCAGTCAACTCAATGCAAGTGTGGGTGTCTGACACAGGCCAGGCATGCACCAGTACTTGTCAGCAGCATGGTTTGGTCTGTGAGCCTGAGTTCTTCAAATTCATCAACAAGAAAGAGGTGTTTCAGCAGTAAGTCTGTGTCTTCTTTCCCATCTTTACCTTATTTCCCCTGGGACCTTTAGTCTTCCTCTTTATGTAACACTAACAGTGTCAAATATCAACACAGGCATTTATATCTTGAAGCCACAGGGCAAAACCGTAAAGTTCACATTTTTATCTCTGTCTGAATTGACGTGGAGTTTTGGCATTTAAACAAGCTGACATTTCTGTGCCACAAATGGAATCTTACTGAAAAACCCACATTGGAAAGGGTGCTTTTTTATATATATATGGAGTTTGATGTTTGCTTCCAAAAATCACATTTCAGCTCTGAAATCTGAATTGTATAATCAAGTTTTATTTCATGGGCATTTGATAGTTTCATGGGATCTTAATAGTTCATATTTATTTTGTTTTGTTTTTAGTTTGAATAAAATTCTGACATGTTTTTATAACAAGGACTAGTTCACAACCTCAAGAGAGGACAATAGTTCACCTCATAAAACTCTAGTCATAAAACTTCCTAACTCCATAGCCCTTTTGTTCTTCTGGCTCATTTAAGCCAGGAGTGGTCAAGGTAATTGGAATCTACTAGTCCATCTCAGGATGATTTACAGTCAGTTGGCTCGCAATTGTTTAACAATTATAGCAGCAAAATGGCCCTTTGACTGCTTTTTTTAAACAATCGTAAATATATTCTTCTCTGGAAGGACTCTCAGTTCAACCAAACAGAAAACACATCCTTGTACTCAGTAGCTGCTCAGGGGTACCATGTTCTTCAGTTCTGAAGGCACATGGGTCCAGCTGGTGATTCTTGACCACTGAATAAAACAACAGGGCCCACCTAAGACATTTTGCTTCCTGAGGCAAACACAAAGATGGTCTCCCACCCACTGCATCTCCATCCCATGCACAGTAGCTTGCTAGGCTGGCAGTCAAAACTTGCTTCAACGCTGGCAGTGGGGTATGATCCTATATCCTGCCTGAGGATATAGGAGGCTAGTTGAGGGGATGCCAGACAGGGCATACCTGTCTGTGATCCAGTAGAGGGAAACAGCCTGTAAGTTGAAAGGAACAGCTGGGAGACTGCCATTCCTGCCATGCTCAACGTTCCTGCTGCCTGAGATGGCTGCCTCATTCTACCTTATGGTGGGACCAGCCCCATAAACCACAGAGTATACCCCACAAGCCGGAGGCCTGCCCTCCATTTAATCATCTCCAGAGAACCGCTACAGATCTTCACTGGTCCTTCTTGCCTTCTTTCATCTCAGCTGCTTTCCCAGATGTCTCTCCTGACATTTGTTCAGAGCCTTTTGCACACACAGCACAACAGACTAAAAATATTTGGACAGGCCTTCTTGTTGTATTGTTAATGTGCGCAAGTGGCTTTCTGTGGCTGGAAAGGTGTTGGGTTTTCTGAGGCGGCACCATTGTTCTCTTGTCTTCCCCCTGCCCCTTTTATCCCTCTGCCTGTGAGCGTACATTTGGAACACACAGGCACTGACATTTTAATAGAACATAAATCTGCCACCCAGCTCCATACATAGCTCTGGACAATTAAAATGGGTGCATTATCATTTTTGTCACGGCGGCCAAGCAGACAATTTTAGTCCAAGTGACATTTTTATATGATAAATTAGAGGCAGAGCTCAGATTCTACTTGCTAAGCTCCTTTAGCTTCTTAAAATCCAACCGTTCTGGAGAAATTGCTGGTTCAGAATCACTAGCTCCCATCAGAGTTTATTAAAAGAGATGCCAGGTTGCTTGCCGAACAGCAGGAGAAAGAAAACGCTGTGGAAGGGGTGGGTGAACTGTTGCTGGACTACAGCACCTAGCATTCCTCACCATTGACCATGCCAACTAGGGCTGATGGGAGTTGCAGTCCAGCAACTTCTGTAGGGCCAGATTTTGCCCATGCTTGACTTTAGCATTACCTGCAAGTGTGCTATAGAGCTTGGAAGTAAATACCTACAAATAACTAGTTGTTTGTAATGGATCCATTCCCCTAACAATTAAAGCATAACTAAGTTACATTTGAACTGTAACTTGTAACAACAGATAATTCCAGTACTTTTTGTGTTATGACTATAACTTCTGCATTACTTTCATAGTTACACTGGTGTCACCTAGCAACGTGCTGGAGAAGGAATATCATGAGAGTTCAGTCATTTGCTTATGCTCTGCCTTGTGCTACTGAATGAAAAACACTTCACGTGGTGCTTTCATATGAAAAATAACTAAAAGTTAACTATCTTGACTACATCTGAGAAAAGTTGAAGCAGACCGTTACTTTCAGAAAATTGTAACTACCTTGATAACTATTTAAGAGGCCCTGGAACTACAACCATAACAAATTACTTTTAGAAAGTAACTTTCCAAGCTCTGACAATGTTTCTCAGATGGCTGCTGTAACATTTTTTTAAAAAAGAGATCTGTGTATTCACAGATCTTCCAAACAGCATAATCCCACCTAAAGTGTATACTCGCAAAAGATAAAATGTGAATGCAAGCCCCCCCTAAAGGTCCCCCCCCCATCCTACATGCACAGTAATCACAGAGACAGATTGGGCTGTGGCTCCTTGTTGCTGTCAGGGCCAACCTCAGGCATTTTGCTTTCTGAGGACAAGGTTATCTCATTTCCACCCACAGAACCCTCAGTGGACTGGCAATGGAATCTTATTTCAATACTGGGGACTGGACAGCCCTGTCTAATGCCACAGGGGCAGCAGGGGTCATTTAAGGGCCACGGGCTAAATATCTGCACAAACAGGGCTCTCCTCCCAACAGAGGGCAGTGGCTATGGTGGGGCTGACGAAGAAAAGTAAAGTATGCATTTTCAGGTTGCCTGTCCACTTGTGGTGACCTCATGAATTTCGTGTGGTTTCTTAAGGAATACTAAGGGATGGTTGCCATTGCCTTCCTCTGAAATATAGGCCCTTTCCGCACGAGGCGAGGGAATCGCTCCGTGCCGTTACCTACCACTTCTGGGGTCCGAAGCAATGCGGACTGTCCCTGAAGCCCTTCCGCAGGGCTCCTCCATGGTCCAGGGCTAATCGGAACAGTGCGAGGTCTGTAGATCCGCACTGCTCCGGCTTCCAAAATGGCGGCTTCTGGCTTGCAAAATGGTGGCTTCCCGCTTCCAAAATGGCGGCTTCTGGCTTCCAGAATGGCGGCTTCCAGCTTCCAAAATGACGGTTCCGGCTTCCAAAATGGCGGCTTCTGGTTGGTCGTGGGTCCTGACCAACCGCTGAAGTTCGCCACGCCTAAAGCCTGCCCTCCGCAGATCGCAGGCTCGCATTAGTGCAAGCCTGTGAATCTGCACAAGGGAGCAGGAATGCAATGGCACGTTCCAGGAAAATAAAGGCCTGTTTTTTGCAGTCTTTCGAAAACACGCTGGAGGACCACTTGGGGTTGTTTTGGAGCGGACTGAGGTGCGGATCTCCGGTAAGTAGTCTGCTCCTAGTCCACTCCAAGGTGCAGACGACCTCCGTGAGAGGACGCACTGCCCCGTTCTAATTGCCTGGTGCGGAAAGGGCCATAGTCTACACAGGACCAGATATTCATTGGTCATCCCCCATCCAATTACTAACCAGACCTGACTCTTCTTAACTTCCAAAATCAGAGGGATCTGGTGCCTTCAAGGTATTTAGGAACAGCCAGGATAACAGTGGCTGTAGTGATAGGACCAGCCTTGGTTGCTGTGTAATGTGTGAAAGGGCCCTTGAAGTAACTTCCTTGGAAACATGCTGGAATCCACATGTAGCACCCCCTGATCTTTCCCTGATAGACCCCACACAGCAAGATCTTTCTCTTCACATTTTTCCCCCTTTTAGGATCAACATTGTCTGTGAGAGCACAGAGTCAGAGATGAATCACCTCTACCCAGCTGTGGCTGAAAATGTCCATGAGTGCTACCTTCAGAAGGACCCTCTGTTATTCAGCTGTGCAGGATGCAATACCAAGTACCAGCGCCTCTGCCCATGCCGTGATTACCGGAAAGGACAAGTGGCCCTGTGCAGGGACTGTTTGTGATTCAAACACCCACACATGCAAGGAGTAACTCTCTTTCTTCTCCCCATAAAATCTTCTGCAATACTTGAGAAGGTTCCAAACAGGACTGTCTTCTTGGAGACTTGTGAAAATGTACTTGGATGTCAACGAGACTTCATTGGTTGTTTTGTCTACCAGTCAAAGATGAATGACCCTTTTCCAACGTTAATTTTAAGGCATATCTCTTCTGCATCCAAGCCCCCTGGAAACCTTGAAGAGGCTTAGAAGGACCGTGTTAAAAAAAGAGTTCCTTCTGAAGGACAAGAAGGCCCCACTTTAAGAGTTCATCTTCCTTAAACATCTGTATTTATTTTTTATTGGGGGGTTGAAATTAAAGTGGGGAAAAAAAACACAAATTGGTCTGTGTGAGGAATTATTTGAAATTGTTTGATTCCAAGTGGCAAGCTTACTACTAAACTTTCAAGGGCAGGAGAGATTGCTGGGGTTGAAGAGGAAATGAGCAAGGTTGTTGGTAAGAGCAATGCAAGTTTAGTATGCCATTCATATAGCTTTCCCCTGGCTGGTGTGCTGGGAAACACAGGTTTCATGGAACTTGCAAGGGTGATGGAGATGCCTGGACTACTCACACCCTGGAAGTCACACGGATGACATGTAACATAATAATGGGTTACTTAGTGTCGTACTTCTCAGGCTATCAGATGTGGGAGGCTGGCATTTTCCCCCTAATGTGTCAAGGACTGTCAGTACTATTTTTGTGCCCATTGGCTACAGCTTTTTTTTTCGTTCCTGGAAATCTGCTGCCAACTGACAGCCAATGGCTCTCATTGGTCCACCAGCCAACACATTGAATAGTGCACGTTTAGGCCAGGTGTGTAGAGGAGTGGCGATAGCCAGGGGTGTAACGAAAACACATTATAGAAGCATTGTAATAACTGAAATTTTTCTCTTGTATTGGTATAAGAAGCAGTTACTTTTCTAGTTTTATATATATAGCTTAGAAAACAGCCATCTTATTTGTATATATTCAGCAATGAAAGAAAATTAAGTCTGCGTCATAGCTTTTTATAAACCCTATTATTTCATAGTGCAATCCAAACTAAGATAGACTATCTATCTTAGTTTAGTTACTTTTACTTTTAAAGTGCTCTTTAAAAGCATTTTGTCAGGATTTTTTTTCAAATTTTATGCCATTCTCTTATCAATCAAAGGGCTTTATTTGGGGAAAAAAAGTCAGCTCCCCCAAGAAAAAGCAATAAGCAATACAATAAGTAACTTACTGGGTTACATCCCCAAACACACTTAACATTAAGAAGTAATGCCAATGAATTACCCTTCCAATCCTTTAATTAATGGATTAAAATGTAATTTTCCAAGTTTAGGGGTAGGGCACTCAACTACCTCACAGAGGAACAGCTGGGAGCATCCTGGTTACTACTTCTGATCTGGGATGGGCATCTGTCATGGCCTGCATGGAACAGGGTGGAGAGTTGATCCTGTACCTGTGCAAAGGTAGGCTGCAAGGAGCAAAGGGGCACATACAATAACACAGGGATCAGTGGTGTCAGCTGAAACACCTGGCCTTTGATGGCCAGACAGTAGGTGTTTGGGAGGGTACATGGGAGATGAGGGATTGGTGCTGCTTGAGTGCTCAGCCGTGCTTGCCTCATGTTCCCCTGTCAGGGAGGCAAAATCTGGACTCTACATACTCCTTCCCTGTTGAGTGTTGAGGTACAGTTCTGTGTGTCTTGACACTAGAGATGGAAGAACTATTTGTTTTTATTTGTTTCCAGGTTGAAAAACCGAGTTCCCAAAGGTTGGAAAAACCCATCAGGAAGAACAATAGGCCAAGAGAGAATCTTTTGTAATTTTCTCTAGGCATTCAAATATTTGAAAGAGCTGCAGGAGAATTATTCTGAATAGAAAAATGCGGTGCAGAAAAACAGCTGCACACAAAAGTTTTTTCTAAGTATCAAACAGGAGACAGACTAATTTCCCCATAACATTCAGGATATTTGAACAGGGGGAGAATACACCAGAGGAATGTTTATTTTCTCCTGTAGTAGGGAGGAAACTACTATAGTTACTCATCTCTACATGCAAGGATGAAATAGCTGAAGATATACATTCCTACATGGCATAGCTTGTGCTACTCCATATGTCATATTGTGTGTAAAAGAAAAGTTCACATTAGTGTTTGGCTAACAATGGCAAGAGATGGGATGGAGAGCCAGTCCTTTGCCAATAGAGCACTGACCTTGTGTACAGAGATGAGGTCCTCCTCTGTGTGTAGGGAGACACTGTTCCCCATTGGTGATGGTGCAGGGAGAATGTCAGCACATAGCTACTACTGCTGTTGGTGCACCGGCTTCATCTGTGCAAGAGCACTTCAGGGGTTCAGGCCAGGTGTACACAGGAGTGAAGAAGCTGAGTCTACAGGTTCTAACATAAGGTGAGTCCTTATTTCCTGAACTGCCTGTTTGATTCAACAAGAACAGCTCTGTCTTGTCTGGAGGAAGCTTCAATTTATTCACTCTTATCCAAAGTTTATTAGGCTGTTTTAGTTCCCTGATTTAGGACTAAAGCAGCCTCCTTAGATTTACAGAGTTGGGTGTCATCAGCATATTGGTGCCATCACATAGAGGAGAAGACAGAACCTTGCCTTCAAAATCAAATCAATCAATCAATCAATCAATCAATCAATCAATAATATGATAATCCAAGCTCTTGATCATTCTGGTTGCTGTTTGCCTTTTCCAGCATTCCTCTGCCCGTCTTTAAATGAGGAAAATAAAATTAATTGGGTACAATATTCCCAATTGGCCACACCATAGATTTATTTGTGGCATTACAATGCTGGCATTATAATTTTCAATCCTCTTCCCCATAATCCCAAGCATGAAATTTGTCCTTTTCACTGCTACCACCTACTGAGTTGATGTTTTCATTCAGCCATCCATCGTGACCCTAAGAATTGTGTAAAATACACAGGCAGTGATATCTCTCTCATATTATGCGGGGGTGGGGCTGAAGAGAGCAATTTGTCTCCAGGCCTTGGAAACTCTGAATCCAGCAATCAGAACTTCAAAAAAATAAGCAATAATGAGAAAGTGGTCAGGAATGGCAACTCAAATCCTGAAAAGCTGCATCAAAATTGAAGCCTTTAAACCTGCAAACTGGCTTAGGGGAACATATGGTCCAACAGATGTTGATAGCAATCTCCATTATGCCTAGCCAGCATAGTCAGCAGCAGGGGATAATGGGAGTTCCAGTCCAATGGGTTTACTTCTGAGTAAGCATGTACAGGAATGTATTGCAAGAATATCTGACTATAGCATCACTATCTCTAATTTTCAAATATCACCCAGGACAGACCTCACCCAAATCAAATTAATATGAAATGAGAAATCTGAAAGTGTCCTCAGTCCTTAGACCACCAAGCTCAAAATTAATACTGTGGGATCACACACCATTCACTCTCACATACTCACATTTAATTCTGGAGCAGACCTGGAGCTAGAGAGAAGCTCTAGACAAAAAAACAGAAACAAAAACCAGCAGGTATCTTTGTTGAAACCACTTCATGGCTGAACTGGGGAGAAGTACATAGCTGAAGCTTTCCAGTCTGGTCCCTTCCAAATATTTGGGGCTGCAGCAATCTTTGTCATTGTCCACATCAGGCAGGGATGATGAGGGCTGCAGTCCAAACAATCTGCAGGGCACCATATTGGGGAAGATATATATAGCAGTACATACAGGTGGGCATCTCCAGACCCAAGTGTCCAGTTCTGGTAACAGAACCCTTCTCACTCACCAGCAACTTCTTTCTTCAGGTCCAGATCTCAAGCAAAACAAGTTTCCTCTAAATGTCTAAACTGGAAGTAGATTCTGGGAATTCATCAAACCAAAGATGGCTACAAAAGATTAGCAAAGAGCATATTGTGTTGCTGGATCAAGTTATTGTACAACAGAAAGAGGAAAACAGTGCAATGAAGAATGAGGTAAAAATTAGAATCAAGTTTTATGTGGCAAGCAAAGTAAATCAGGGCTGGGCAACTGTGGCAGATACAGTGTCAGTTGGATATGACCTTTGACCAAAAAAGACACAATATGGGCAACAGGTCTGTGAAACACCAAAAACCCTAACTGAACACACAAACAAACAAGGGAATATGGCTATATTGGTCCTTTGGGGACATTCTGTTTCCACTGGTGGGCAGCCAGATGCCTTCAGGAAAATCAAACAGGGCATGGAGGCAGCAGCAGTTCTCACCAGTTGCAATTTGCCAACGTTTTATGTCTTGAAAAGCTTCCAGATGTTTTAAACTGTAGCTCCCATTAGCTACCAGCAGCATGGCCAATGAGCAGGGCTGATGGGAGCTGTAGCCCAAAACATCTGAAATGCCCCAGGTTGCCTAACGCATGAATTTGTTTAATCCTTTTAACAAGCTTTGGTTGGCATCCTGTTAGTTACATATGGAGACATAAGCTGTGCTATGCAAGTGGGCGAATAACTGTGATAGCCCAACGGATATATTCTGCTGCCAGTAGCGGAAACAGAATTGCATGTACACTAACATTAAGCATTGTGGTTGTACACTGAGGTTGTGTATTGTGCACTGCAGTGGCACACTGCACATCATTCATTGTGCATTGGACATTGCACAGCAGCACTTAATCACTGATGTGTTGCACTATGTTGCTCTTTTGCATGGAGGTTGCATATTGCTGGTGTAGCTTATCTCCATATTTGAGTATTTACACTACACTCGTGGATTACAGCCATTGCCTGTTAAGCATGTATTGTGATAAGAAATTCTTTATTTTATCTCTTCTGAACATCCTGCCATCAGTTTCCTTGATACAGACAAGGAGATAGAGTGTCTTCTCCACTTTCATGAGGGTTCAGGGCACAGCACCCTCGCAAAAATGGAAAAACTGTGAATAATTCCGTCTCATGTTCTCCTACCCATTCCTTTCTGGGGATCCCCCCTTCCGCTCCCTTGCCTTTTGAGTTGGCATAGAGAAGAAAGGCACACACACCTGGGCGAAAGGCAAGGGAATGGGGTGAAGGCACATGTGCACCTTCATCCTTCAGGTGGAGTGCTCCCCCTCCCATCCTCTTGCCTTTTGCCTCAGTGCAAATTCTCCATGCTGGGTAAAAGGCAAAGGAATGCGGGGAAGCATGCAGGTGCCTTCCTTCTCCATGCACAGTGGTTCACCTCCCATTCCCTTGCCTTTTGCCCAGGCACAGAGAAGGAAGGCATGTGCACCTGGGGAAAAAGCAAGGGAGAATGGGAGGGAAGTGGGGGAGGCATGCACACGCCTCATGAGTAATCAAATTCACAAAGGTCAAAACTGTGAACGTCGAGGGAGGACTGTAGTACATAACTATGTATTACATTCATCTCAGATGTATGGACCTCATGCTCCTCCATCAGTCCCAGTTCCTTTGACAGAGAGGTGTTACTCTGAATTGTAGTACTTTGAGAGAATGCGAAAAACAATATACCCCTTCTCCCTATCCCATGCAGGATTTCATAAAACTCTGTGAGAAAACATGAAGCGTATACTGCCCCTCCAGAGAATGCAAAGAAAGGCCACCACAACATTTAGCTTTTTACAAGTTACTGAACAGAGGGCTTTAGAGAGAAAGAAATCAGCTCTGTTGTAAAATATATAGTAAAAACAAAGATTTCCTTGGTAGGACAGTGCTCAAACTTTACACATCTGGGTTCTCATTTGGGAACAGTATGAACTGGACTAAAAAAATAGGAATGAGATTTGTTTTACAGTTAATGCAATGAGAATATCTTGGCTGAACAAGGAAGATGAAAACTGTTCAAAATTGTATCCTTGAAGTAGGGTACCTCTCATCATCCAACTCCCTCTCTCCCACTCTGACTGACAGAAGTCCCTCATCCCCTGCATTCTCTCCCTTCTCCCTTGTAACCACCTATATCTGACACACAGATGTCTCCTGGTACAAAATACACACGTGAGCATGCACACTAACAGGGCTATGAATGGTGGGGCAAGAGGGATGGCCAATTGTATCCTCCATATTTCCAGAAAGGCAACCAGTGTTGCCTCAGTGATGTGCTCCTCACCTTCAGAGAAAACCACCAGCCTCACCTCACCATACGGCTCCCAGAATGGATCACCTCCCTCCCTCCCTCCCTCCCTCCCTCCCTCTCCCTCTCTCTCTCTCTCTGCTCTCTGAGGGAATTTCCTCAGAGTGAGAAATCAAGTGGCTAGATTCCCTTGGCTGGCCAGAGAACTAGTGAGCCTGGCTCTGCACAATAATTCCTAAGAGCCAGGTATTTTTGGACATGTGGCCAGAGTGACTTCCTCTCCAGGAAGATACATACTTGACCAACTCAAGAGGGCAGTGGCAGAGGATGGGTGTGATAAGAGAGGTCGACAGGACTTCTGCTTCTCTCCTTCATTCCTTCTCTCCCTTTTTAGAAATATACATATAGATGATTTTTACAGCATGAAAAATCATCCTATTCAGGATTCCAGAAGGATACAATTAATGCATAATTTTCCCTTCTGGCACCATAAATCTGCAGTCTTGATCCAGATGTTAGAATAACCAGCAACCATACATTTTAATTCAGAAGACCATAGCCTTTCTAATTTCTTGGTGAATAGAACAGGAAAACCATCAGATACAAGAATTTTAGAGGAAAAGGGAAAACATCTGGTTTTATCACTTGAGATCCTGCATCCACATGTGTGTAAGAGATTGTGTAGTCCCTTTGGGCTGCTATTTCAATCCCTTGCAGAACAAATTTCGCAGTGGCCATCACATCCCCATTGCCATTCAGTAGCTGTGGGAGGGTGTGTGGCACCCAAACAACATCTGGTTGGAACAGCAGCTGGGGATCCCGTGGGGGAGGCAACTGCTCTTGTCTTTTAGCTGCGTATTTCTTTGACCACACATATGCCATCAAAAGTATTTTAGCCATAAATCTGGCACTGCAGCATCTCATGGCCTAAACCTGAAGAATGGCATCTGACCTCATCCATCAACTTTGGCATACTCCATCCTCTCTATATTCCGCAACTGCTACCTTGGGTACACCTTACTTATATTCAGAGCACCCAAAGAAGGTGAAAACAGAAATGTCTTTTGTCATAATAATCAAACAATTCTGCTTTAGCCGGCACTCCAATAAATAAATACAGCTATAAATAACCACATACCCACAGCCTTGCATAAGACTCATTTGCTATTCCAAGGTGCTAAAGATGGTCGTATTCTATGCAGCTACTTTTCTGGTGATGGGAATGCCTTCAGGCTTATAATTAAGACACAGTTCCAGGTCTACTGAGAGCTTGTTAGTAGTGTTGTTTCCATTTGAACGGTAACCCTCAGCAGCACCATCTACTCATGCTTAAAGCTGGTTAACCCTGGCTAATTGCAAAGCAGGTTTTACAAGTTGCAGGTGTCTTTGAAAAACACAGCTAATTTTTAAGGCAGGGGGCAGAGGGACCCTCCAGGGGCTGTTTTCTAAACATTGGCAATTCTGTTACAAAGCAACAGGAGGCTACCTCCTCAAATCTTAGAATGGTCCTACACACAATATTACAGTATCATAGAATCATAGAATCATAGAAATGTAGAGTTGGAAGAGACCACACAGGCCATCCAGTCCAACCCCCTACCATGCAGGAACACCCTCAAAGCACTCCCGACAGCTGGCCATCCAGCCTCTGCTTAAAAACCTCCAAAGAAGGAGACTCCACTACACTACACTACAGCATATTCCACTGCCGGACAGCCCTGACCGTCAGGAAGTTCTTCCTGTGGTTCAGGTGGAATCTCCTTTCCTGCAGCTTGAATCCATTGCTCCTTGTCCTGGTCTCTGGAGCAGCAGAAAACAGCAGAAAACAAGCCCACTCCCTCCTCTACATGGCATCCCTTCAAATGGGTATCATGTCCCCTCTTAACCTTCTAAACATGGCTATCATGTCCCCTCTTAACCTTCTCTTCTGCAGACTAAACATACCCATCTCTCTAAGTCTATCCTCATAGGGCATGGCTTCCAGGCCCCTCACCATTTTGGTCACCCTCCTCTGGACCTGCTCCAGCTTGACCATGTCCTTCTTGAATTGGGGTGCCCAGAACTGGACACAGTATTCAAGATGAGGTCTAACCAAAGCAGAGTAGAGTGGTACCAGTACCTCCCTCGATCTGGACACCATACTCCTATTGATGCAGCCAAAAATTGCATTGGTTTTCTTGGCTGCTGCATCACACTGCTGACTCATGTTCAGCTTGTAGTCTATTAAGACTCCTAGATCCCTTTCACACATATTGCTATCCAGCCACGTGTCCCCCATCCTATATTTCTGTATTCCATTTTTTCTACCTAAGTGTAGGACCTTACACTTCTCTCTGTTGAATTTCATTTTGTTAGCTTTGGCCCAGCTCTCCAATCTATTCAGGTCATTTTGAATTTTGATCCTGTCCTCTGGCGTATTAGCAACCCCTCCCAATTTGGTGTCATCTGCAGATTTGATGAGCATGCCCTCTATTCCTTCATCCAAGTCGTTGATGAAGATATTGAACAGCACTGGGCCCAGGACAGAACCCTGTGGCACCCCGCTAGTCACTTCTCTCCAGGATGAAAAGCAGCCATTCGCGATCACCCTTTGGGTTCGGTCGGTCAACTAATTACAAATCCACCTGACAGTAGCTCTGTCCAGCCCGCATTTTACTAGCTTCCTTGCAGGAATGTCATGTGGAACTTTGTCAAAGGCCTTACTGAAATCGAGAAATGCTACATCCACAGCATTCCCTTCAAGATTAGTCTGGCATGATTTATTTTTGAGAAATCCATGTTGACTTCTCGTGATTACCACGTTGCTTTCTAAGTGATTAGAAACTGACTGCTTAATGATCTGCTCCAGAATCTTTCCGGGTACTGATATCAGGCTGACTGGGCGATAATTATTTGGGTCCTCTTTTTTTCCCTTCTTGAAGGTGGGGACAACATTTGCCCTCTTCCAGTCTGCTGGAACTTCTCCTGTCCTCCAAGATTTCTCAAAGATTATAGCAAGCGGTTCTGAAATGACCTCTGCCAGTTCTTTTAATATCCTAGGATGCAATTCATCTGGCCCTGGAGACTTGAATTCATCCAGTGTGGCCAGGTATTCCTGTACCACCTCTCTACCTATTATGTGCTGCATTTTCCCTGCTTCCTCACCTGCTCCCCAACCCCCAGGTTGAGTGCTTGTATCCTTCTGGGAAAAAACTGAGGCAAAGAAGGTGTTAAGTAGTTCTGCCTTTTCTCTTCCCCCGGTTAGTAATTCGCCATCTTCTCTGCGCAGCGACCCTATCGTCTCCTTCTTTTTCCTTTGGCTACGGACATATTTAAAAAAGCCTTTTTTTTTTTAATGTCTCTGGCCAGCCTAAGTTTGTTCTGTGCTTTAGCCTTTCTGACCTCCTCCCTACATCTCCTAGCTACTTGCTTAAATTCTTCTTTGGTGGTTTCCCCCTTCTTCCATTTCCTGTACATGTTTCTCTTAACGCTTAGCTCAGTTGAGAGTTCTTTAGTCAACCATTCTGGTTTCTTCAGATGCCTTCCGTTTTTCCTCCTTATTGGCACAGTTTTAGACTGTGCCTTCAGTATCTCCCTTTTAAGGAACTCCCATGCCTCCTGAACTCCTTTCCTTTTCACTATTGTTGACCACGGAATTCCAGCCAGCAGCTCCCTACGTTTACAGAAGTCTGCTTTTATAAAATCTAAGATGAATGTCTGGCTACCCTTATCTTCTCCGTTCCACTGAATGCCAAATTCCAATAGGGCATGTTCACTCCCCCCCTAAAGATCCAACCACTTCTACCTCATTGACAAGGTCATCCCTGTTGGTCAGGATCAGATCTAGAATATTTGATCCCCTTGTGGTCTCTTCCACCTTCTGGACCATGAAATTGTCTGCAAGACAATCAAGAAACTTACTGGACCTTGCTGTCTTGGCAGAGCTTGACTGCCAACATATATCCAGGTAATTGAAATCTCCTATTATTACTATATCTCTCCTTTTTGAATATGCAGTCATTTGGTTGAGGAAGGCGTCATCAAAGTCCTCAGTCTGGGTTGGAGGTCTGTAGTAAACCCCCACCAGAATATCCCTATTGTTTCTCACTCCCTTAATTCTTACCCAGATGCTCTCAACCTGGCTTTCGGGTTTAAGTCACAGATCTCTTCACAGGTGAAAACATCCTTGGCATACAAGGCTATTCCTCCTCCTTTCTTGTTTGGTCTATTTTAACAAAATAGGCTATACCCCTCTATTCCTACATTCCAATCATGAGACTCATCCCACCAGGTCTCAGTGATGCCTATCAAATCGTATTTCTTTTGTTGTACTAGGAGTTCAAGTTCATCTTGCTTGTTTCCCATACTAAGTGCATTAGTGTAGAGACACTTAAGTCCCCAGGTCCTTCCTGCAAGCCTTGTACTATAGTTTCTACTCCTCCCGCCACTGGCCGCTTGTACTACTTGTCCAATATCATTTGGGCCTTTCCCCCCTGCACTCGCCGAGTCCTTGCCTTGAATAATATTGTCTTCCTCCCCAGCGGAACTTAGTTTAAAGACCAGTATGTGGATTCAGGGTCAAATTGGAAAATTGAAAAGCAGGCATGGGGATGGCCTGGTCATTATCAGGATGGCAAGAGGCACTGTTCTTATAGCTATAGCAATGGTGGTGGTGGTGGTGGTGATGGTGATGATCATATTTAGTAAGGGCCAGTTATAAAATTAAGTACCCTATCCATCCAAAATATTTCTCTGTCAAGTCCCATTTGGTTCAACAGAAGAGTTAGGCCATTTCCGCACAACACTCTTATAGCGCGATTATTCCACTTTCAACATCCTATGGAATCCTGGGGTTTGCAGTTTAGGGAGGGGCCATTCGGCCCCTCCCTAAACTGCAAACCCCAGGATTCCATAGGATGTTGAAAGTGGAATAATCGCGCTATAAGAGTGTCGTGCAGAAATGGCCTTAGTCAGGGTAATTATGCAAGAATTCAAAGAGAAATGGAAGAAAGACCAAATGACCTTTTTTATTTCTTTTTTATTTAAAAAACACTAAATAAAACCCCCCAGCACAATCCAAACATGAAAAACAACAACAACAACAACAAATTCATACAAATAGTAACAAGACATCTACACATAACTAAAACAAATGCTAACAAAACATCACTAAAATTGGTTCTCGCCCTTGTTGCAAACAGTTAGTATTATTCAACAAAACACCCAGTAATTTTAACAGCTGTTTGTCAACATGGAGAAATCTCAAACGTCTTGCTTTTCCCACTGTTCTATCTTTCTACAGCATGGAAAACTGCACTTACTGCACTTGTTGAATTTCTTCCTGATACGCAGTTAAGGCATATGAGACTTGGTCAAAAAGAAAAGTGAGTAGCCATGTGTTTTCAGAGGGCAAAGATATCTCTTTGGCTCCAACTCACAGACCACTGAAACCACTTTCCACGCACTTCAAAGGAGGGGGATTTGTGTGAGACCATGGGGGTGTATGAAAGAGATTTCTGAGCTTTGATAGAGGTCTTCATTTTCATATTTTATTCTTCATTTTAGAGTTCAGCCATTTTATGCTTGCTCTTGTCAGTTGAAAATATAGCATCATAAAATCCAAATAAAAGAGAAGCTGGCATGAGTGGGATGTCAGGTTAAAACACAAGTACATAGTCTCTGGAGGAGTGATTTGTGAATGTTGCAGCCTTATCTTGCTCTCCCCCTTGCCTTTCCATGCTATGCTGTCACTGCATACTGCCAGACTGCCATGGTGTCATGAGAAGAAGAAGCCGCTGGGAGCCGGCTTGATGGTCAGCCAATTTATATTTGGATCATGACAATGACCACAAATCAGCACAAGTCAAATGGAACAAGCATGGTCAGTCTACTCTTTGTTTTCAGGTGTTAAATCATTCCTCTGGCTTATCTTCCCTCTACTGACAGCAGAGCTGCTCTCTTAATAATAAATAGTTCAAAGGACACAATGGCACACCTTCTCTTTAATATTTATTTTAAAAGGGGAAGGGGAAAAAGATGTTTTTGCATAATTGTAGTGATACATAACTACAGTGTAAATCCTTATCCAGAAAAAAAGTCATCCCCTTGATTTGCTGTACTGAAGGCTTTGCTTCCACACTTCCTATGAATGACTGGTGACCAGACCCACTTCTGCATTATGCAAGCATTTCCAATCCAATCCAATCCAAACCAATGCTTTTATTACAGTCAACAGACCATGAGGCAATAAACAGTTAAACACAAAAATACTAAAAATAGCATATAAATACTAAATATAGCATATAAATATACAATGAGATTACATTATAAATATACAGATACACAGCATGCAATATATTAAAATATATTAAAAATTATTAGTATCTTTTTAATAGCAGAGCATAATCAATGCAGTCCTCCTTTAAATATCCCTTATTTGGAGATCTTATATTATTGGTCCTTGTCTACTCCCAATTATATTATCAATTGTAATATAGCCCTATGAGGTTTGATAACAGAGAAGAAAAACTTTTCAACCTCTTATGTTACCAAAAAAGTACCTCTTAACAGGTATCTCAAGTACCAATCCAAGAGTCTTCCTGGAAACTTACTTAGTAATGGTGTTATTAGCCTTGCCCTGTCCTTCTTGTAAAAGGTACGCAAGAAACTAGCATGCAATAGGGATTCTTCTAATCCTGCTCTGCAAGGGCATACACAGGCATTATATTTAGTTGGTTGGAACCGACCCTCTAATAATGGCAGGTGAGATTACATTAAATCTAGCTTTCCTAAACACCCAGTGATATTTTGAGATAGTTAAATTTTCTAAATAGTTTGTACCCACATTCAGGTTAAATGAGAAACCTAGATTAAGGCTATGAGTATCGGATAAGGAGCGTTGAATATCAATATCCTTAATCTTCTGTGCAAGGACTGACTTTGCCATGGACAAATTGAGTGTAAGAACGAAACTGTTTGAGAGGCCTAGCCTCTGAAATTTTTCATTAACAGCTTTAGACAATTTCATTCAATATGTATCTTTCTGCATAACGCTAATATAACCCATCTCTGGACCCACAAAAAGGAGTCCCAACCTTAGCGCCCATCTCAATCAGTGGCGGCTTGGATTGTGTGGAGGGAGACAGGAGAGGGCGGGGCTGTGGTGTGAGGGATGTGGCCACTGTGTGCAGGGGCGTGGCTGCGGTGCGTGGGGGCGTGGCCAGGGCACGCAGGGGTGTGGCTACGGGCTGGGACACCTCAGAAACATTGCTGCCTGGGGCTTATTGCACCCCCCGCGACGATCTCAATGTGGTACATTCTAACAATAAACAACCACCTTCCATACATAATATCACTTATGGAACACAGTTTGGTACTCCAAACAATTTCCTAAGAAAAGCTGATAAAATGTGTTCTATTAGCAAGAAGAAAGCCAAATGCTGAACAATAATTGACATAGAACCTTATGTCATACACGCAGCAGGTATAACATGACCTCCTTTGGTATTTTTTTAAAAAAGCATATTATTGCTTTACTGCTATTAATTGTGGACTGAATAGCTGCAGTCCAATGTGGTTCCCAAGAGCCGGAAACTTGGAAGGTAATGCCAAAACATTTAATATGTTTAACCTGTTCAATTTTATTGCCCTTTGTTACCCAGTTGGTCAGGGAGGGATTTTTACAAACGATCATAATTATGGATTTATTATAATTGATATTTAACTGATTTTTATCATAGTAGTTCATAAAAGACCTTGACAGGTGTCTCAATCCAACTTTGGTGACGGAAAGGAAGACCACATCATCCACAGACAAAAGTAGGGGGACATTGACCAAGGCCAGTTTTTTGGGTGATGGTGGTGGAAAGGCTTCTGGTGAAACATGTGCAGCAAGATTGTTCAGATATAAATTAAATAGCGTAGGCATGAGAATGCATCCTTGACTAACACCTCTTTTGGTAAGGACAGTTTTAGCAAGATTACCTTCTAGTCTCACTTGTATTGTAGTATTTCTGTATAAGTTCATAAATAGCCAAAATAATCTTTAATGACTGAGGAAATAAGGAGCTTGGAAACAAGAGTGTATTTCTAAATACTAGATAATGAATAAAAGGCCAATTTTAAAACTATAAAAGTGGCATACAAGTTAGTATTCTGGGCACATGAGCATTTCTCCAACAAGTCGTTCAGGACTATACGGTTATTGATAACTGTCTTTCCCTTCCCATATCCTCCCTGCTCATTCCCGATAATACTTTTGGCCTCTATCAATTCCATATATTTTGTCTACTACTGACAATAATAAATACTACTGCATTTCAATAGACATTCTTGAAGATGTTTTCTGTATCTTACCCAAGTATTTTTTACTCAAACAAGTAAAATGATTATCATAGTGTTGTAATATTAGAAATATTACCCTGAATAAGTGGAATTCATTGTTGCAGTTACAAATAAGAAACCCAGAGTTACACATTTGTAACTGATTCACATTCACAGTCTCTATGTATCCAATAGTGTAGAGATCATAAAAATTCCCCAGTCCTAATTTACCAGGCAGCAACTGCTGCAAGCAAGAGGGATTTGTTCTCCTGTTGACCAGTGTTTTTAAAAAACACAAATGAGGAGCCCAGTACTAAGGTGAATTCTAGAAGTGGCAAAAATATACTTGATATTTGCCTCTTACAATTCTTATCCGGATGATAGTTCTGCTGAAAGCCCAGCTAATTCTACATTTGCAACACTTCAGTTTCACTGAACAAATGTCCTATTAAATCACACTGTCAGGTACCATCTAAAAAGTCATTTATTTTAGTAATTAGTAATTAGCACTGCACATTAGTAGCAGCTTGATATGATTTAAATTGTCTTGGTGCCATCCTATGGAATTCTGGGATTTGTAGTTCTCTGAGGTTGCATTCTCTCTGTACTGCAGCAACAGACCTGCGTCACAGAGAATTTTATGCACCTCATGAAACTACAATATTGGGATTCCACAGGATGGGGTGATGAAAATTCAAGTGGTACTGAAATGCTAGATTGTCTAGTGTTGATGCACACTGCACTTTGCCCACCCATGGTTTAGAGACAGAGGCCATTTCTGAATGACAGAGCTGTGCTGCTTTGGGGACAGGATGACAATGCTTGGCTGGTCGTGCTTCCGCACGACATTGTTGCCAACCCGCTGCCATCCCATCCCCAAGCATCATGCTCACGTGGCATTCGCAAAACAGAAAAAATCCATTTTGTGCCTATGATTGTGCAGTGCTCCTGTACTTAACCATAATGTGGAAGAGCAGGGAAGCACGACGGTGATTCTTTCTTCCATAGTGCAGCATGGGAAACTGCTTTGCTGCACTGCGGAAGGAAGAGGCAGGACCATCATGATCTCTTCTACAGGGAGCCAGTGAGGTGCAGAGGGTAGTGTTCCTCTTGTGCTCCCTTCATTGCAGGGACTGTGCCGGGGAATTGAGAGATTTTTAGTAATAAGTCTCCCAATCAGCAGAGTATTTTGTAATGCACAGACAGAAGCTGAACAAATCACCAGTCCCACTTCATCATCAGCACCCCAGACACACTTAATCTAGCTCAAAATAAACACAAACAGTTTAGTTAAAAAATTTGAAAAGTCTACTCATAAAATTTGGTGCATAGTCTACACAGATTCAATTCATGAGGAAAGGTAAGACAAAAATAAGAACTCACATGCTAACAAGAAAGTATGCTTGCCAGAGGATTGGAGACCACATACTTGCAGGGAAGCTGAAGAACAAAAAACAAACAAACAAACAAAAAAGCGGGGGAGGAGAGGAAGAGAACATGTAAGGGGAAGCGGGTGTTGACCAAACAACAGAAAGTTTCCTCTAGGCAGTCCTCTCTATGCCTACAATAAACATGTAAACTAACTAGCCAGTTAATTAAGCATGCAAAGGTCGCCACTCCTAACAGTGTGAGGATGTTGTCATGCGGAAATGGCCATTGTTTATGTTTTGACATACATGGGCTGGAACTGAATATCTGATGCATATGACTTTTCTTTGTTTACTGTTGAGACCACTGCAGTTTACTTTACTGTATGGTTGGAATCCAGCTAGATTGAATAGGATCTGTAATACAAATACGTTTAAATGCCTGGGATACCATGTTGACTGTGTATATTTTTCTTGCCTGTAGTGAGTTTGTCAGCATACCCAAATGTTTTAGCAGCAGATGGGTGAAAATGTGTTTCAGACAACAGGTTGCAACTTTTAATGGCCCAAGCCAAGATTCAGCAATACTGAATCCAGTGGCATATTTCCACATCCAGTGCCAATGGAATTGAGATTTCCCCCTCCTGGTCAAAAACATAAAGACACACAGGATGTATTGCCTGTGAGACAATTCCGGTGCCTTTTTACAGGGAATGTTAAGAAATTTGCCAAACTACAAATCCCAGAATTCTGTCAGATGGAACAACAACAATTATAGTAGTATCAAACTGATATAATTGTGTATTGCAGATACACCCTGAGAGGACTAGTTTGCTCCCTGCAAAAATTCTATGGCATTAGTTCTCCTAAAAACCCACTGGGAGAACAATGCCATTGGGAGTGCTGATACTGTGAATCATTCACTTATGCCCACATACCCTCCAGCTGCCTAACTTTTGCCATCTTGACCACACTCTGATCTTCCTTGGCCGCGCATGTCCTGGTTTTAATCTGTGTAATGCTGGAGGGCATGTGCCCAACAAGTATATATCTGTAAGTAGACCATATATTGCAATATTACCTCAACTTTCCAGTGATACTATTTTGAGGATAAAAATCTTGGCTAGTAGTCCCATCTCTGGAGCTTTCACCACTTGGAGAATCAAGAGACCGTGAGGACTTGACCATACGGATCTGAAATCTTTACAAGCAAATTCAAAGAAGGAAAAATGGGCTCCCCTCCTTCAAATTCATTTCAGTTTTCATCTCTGCTGCTAAAGTTTCTCATTTATGTTCCAGTCATTTCTGGTCTTGATTACTATAATCTCCTCTTCAATGCTTCCCAGCATCTCGTCTTTCTTTTCCAATCAATTGAGAATGCCTCAGCCAAAATAATGTTTCCTGTTCATTTAAGCTAATCATGTGATGCCTCACTACACACTCATGCTGCCAGTTATTAAGGCAGCAATCCTATGCACCTTTTTATAGGAGAAGCCTTCACTGAATGCATTAGGCCAGAAAGGGACAACCACCTGAGGTCTTAGGCCATGCCCTTCACATATGAGGGTCTTGGAGTATAACTCTTTCCACTGCAATCTTATCCCATATTTGTCATTCAAAATGTGACCTGCTCCCTCTAAAAGGCATGGGCGGAAATGGTGCCATGTTTTTGCCCCCTCTGGGCTGTGTTAGGCCTGCAAGAGGCCACATCCAATTTTTTAAAAAAGCCTCTCCTGGATTTGAAACAGCCCAGAGAGGACCAAACATGGCAACCTTTCTCCCACACCCTCAAGGGCAGGAGAGGACAACTGTTAGAAGACAGGTGGCTGCATTTACCTCCAATAAATCTTTAGAGGGCTGCACTCCCCTCCAAAAATATTCAAAAGAGACCTTTTTTTTTTGTACTTTCTGTCTTTTAAAAAAGGCTTCTTGTAGAGGCCTAAAGTGGCCAGAGGGGCAAAATGTGGCAAAAATGCCCCAGAGGGTGTTTGGAGAAAAGTGTGTTTTGCTCGTGCAGAGCACTGGGCCACAAAAATGGCCTTGAGGTCACATGTGGTCTCCAGGCTTAACTTTGCTTACCCCTGCTCTAGCCAGTACATTTTGAGGAAAAAAGGAAAACATTGGAAAATATTCCAAATTTTTCCAATTCCTGGGGCCTCGACCATCTCCCCAGGGGCACATACAATTTATGGGCCCACTTTTCCTACCCCTTATTTCCAAGTAAACCTGTAGGACTGCTTTGGAGGGCTATATTCCTGTACATGTTAGACCTGAAAGTAATTCCTACTGAATTCAGGGAGGCTTATTTCTGAGTCAACATATATAGGATTATATTGCATCAGGTACATATTATGTTTGCCTTATCTTTAAGCTCTTTGCCATTACGCTGGAAGCTTTTAATGACCTATCTTTTTTTTTTTAAAGAAACCTTTCAGTTTGGCCTTAAGATGAAGCACTGCAAGTAACGTTATCCTTTAAAAAAAAAAGAGCTTAGCAAACAAGTCATAGTGGGCCTCCAAGGGTGTGTGTACACATCTCTGCAGGCTAAAGACTGGTATCTTCTGGAACCATTCACCTTGAAAGGCCTTCTTGTTATTTCAGTCCCATGATTCCAAGACTGCAGTTCTAAAAAAGGTGCCCATATGACTGACGCACACATGATGGGGCTGCTGAACTTTCAATAGCTGCACAGAAGAGGCAATTTCGCCACATGCAGTTTGTTTCCTCCGCCTCTCCCAATCTAGTTTCTGTTTGTCTTTTCCAACCAATCCTCTGTATACTATGTCTCCTAAGCAAGCTCATTCTCTGCTGGGTTCTTTGGAGGAGGGGGCATACCCCTCTGCTTTGTTTTCTTGTCTGTAAAGACCTCTGCATAGCTTGTGGTTCACCTGGGCATACTGACACTTCTCTCTTGTATCTCCTGTTTCTGTGTTCTAAATTCTTTTCTGTCAGTACTCAGCCACCTGAAATTACTACCAGAGCGCTCAGACACCTGAAATAACTGACTTGCCAATGTGTCTGGACAATTAAGTTTGCCAAATAAGGTAATATACCAAAACCCAGTGGAGGCTGAGATTCGCAGTGAGCACACATTCAACCCAGCCTTTGGGTCTATATCAGAGGTGGGTAGGGTTGTCAAGTCAGGATCCTGAGTTTTCAAAGCCAAAACCTAAGAGCTAGGGATGACACCTTGTGATGTCACAGGGAGAGGGTCCTAATGAGATCACAAAGGTGATATTAAAATGGCCAGTCCCTGGTCATGTCCTGAAACACGATACAGTGACGTCAACCACAGTTACACAGAGAGCATGCTCTTCAAATAAAGAACACGAAGTCTAACAAATGAGGGGAAATACAGACAAAGCACTGTTACCCTGAGATCCATCCCCTTCTCTCTGAGGACTGGAGAAGAAAGTCCAGGTCTTGAGATCTGGGAACCCTTGAGCTGAGCAGCCTCTGGAGGGCAGGACCATTTTGCTCCACCCAGATCTTGGTAGCCCACAAGCCACACTTTGCTCAGTATCGACCTGGGTCAGTAGTAGATGTTGTCGGAAAATTGCTCCCAACAGTCCTAGCCAATATCACCAATACAAAAGGATTGTGGAAGCTCATACCATCCAAATGTCCTGATTTGGCAGAAGCAGTCCCAATTAATCCTCTGTTGCCTCACTTTTTCAGCTGCTTTTAAAGTGTCCCAGTTGCTCTCTCATCCTGTTACTTTTCCATTTTGTCCTCAGCTTACTTCAATTGCTGCAAACTAATTCGAAGTGTAAAAGCAGTTTGAACTCAGTTAACTCAGAAGGGGCAGAGGAGATAAAGGAGTGAAATTTTGCCTTCCCAGTATGCTCAGGCACAAAGCAAATCACTGCCTCTCCTAGCCTATGTCTTCTTCTTCTTCTTTTCTAACTTCTGCCGTATTGATCACACTCTGGTGTTTCATCTGTGAAATGTTGGGAGAGTGTGGGAGTTGCACTCCAAAAGCATGTGGAGGGCCACAATAACCCTCGCCCCATCTACACTGAGCATTCTACAATTTTCCTAATAGGAAGGAAGCCACTCTATACGAAATGCAACCCCTTGTCATCCTTCCTTAATTGTCTTTTTTGACTAGCTGCAGGACTGTACTGTCTATACAGGAAGGGACAGAAGATGCTGGGAGTTTGTGCTTGCTGGCAAAGCATGAGCGCTGCCACTGAAGCATGGGCCTCTTCTCTGTGAGCTTTGGCTCACTGACTTTTAACAGGCTCCACAATTTTGTTTTGTTTTCCAGGTGTAGGGTATCTGGACACAGCGTCTGCCGGATTACAGTCCTCCTAGCTATGCCCTGTCTGCTTCTTCCTTTGACTCAGGTGAGTAGAGGGCCCTGGTTATTCATAGAATCATAGAAATGTAGAGTTGGAAGAGACCACACGGGCCATCCAGTCCAACCCCCTGCCATGCAGGAATATCCTCAAAGCACTCCCGACAGATGGCCATCCAGCCTCTGCTTAAAAACCTCCAAGGAAGGAGACTCCACCACACGCCGAGGCAGCATATTCCACTGCCGAACAGCCCTGACCGTCAGGAAGTTCTTCCTGAGGTTCAGGTGGAATCTCCTTTCCTGCAGCTTGAATCCATTGCTCCTTGTCCTGGTCTCTGGAGTGGCAGAAAACAAGCCCTCTCCCTCCTCTACATGGCATCCCTTCAAATATTTAAACATAGCTATCATGTCCCCTCTTAACCTTCCCTTCTGCAGACTGAACATACCCAGCTCTCTAAGTCTATCCTCATAGGGCTTGGCTTCCAGGCCCTTCACCATTTTGGTCACCCTCCTCTGGACCTGCTCCAGCTTGACCATGTTCTTCTTGAATTGGGGTGCCCAGAACTGGACACAGTATTCAAGATGAGGTTTAACCAAAGCAGAGTAGAGTGGTACCAGTACCTCCCTCGATCTAGACACCATATTCCTATTGATGCAGCCAAGAATTGCATTGGCTTTCTTGGCTGCCGCATCACACTGCTGACTCATGTTCAGCTTGTGGTCTATTAAGACTCCTAGATCCCTTTCACACGTACTGCCATCCAGCCACGTGTCCCCCATCCTATATTTCTGTATTCCATTTTTTCTACCTAAGTGTAGGACCTTACACTTCTCTCTGTTGAATTTCATTTTGTTATTCTCTAGGTCAGCAGTAAGCATGCATCAGCAAGAGCACATGCATACATGTACACTTGTATGCGCATGCGCATGCATGTGCACACACATACGCACACAGCAAGAGGGGAAAAGAAATTGCTTTTATTCTTTTGTTGTTCAACTGATATGGACAGATGTGCTGAGCACTTACTGGCCTTGAAACAAAAATCCCATCCCAGGACCAGAGACTGAAGAAAAGAAAGCTACCTCCCCACACATACACATGCACATAACCTGTGAACTATGTCATATCAGCTGATTTCCAAGCAAAGGCTTCACCACCATTCCTATCTACAGAAAGATAAAAATTGCCTTTTACATAAGTAGGAGATGAAACATCTCATGCAGACACATGCTCTGGTGTGTCTCAAAATAAAAAGCAGCCTCATCTGCAAGGGTGGCTTATGGACTGAGCCAGGGGTGTGAGTCTCACCCTCAGATTTCCGGGGGGCACCCCCCCTCCAATCTTGAATCACCTATTGGCTCTGATTCACAAGCTATTTGGTTCTGATTTTGAATGCATGAGCAGTAGGTGGCCATCACCCAGGAGTGCCAGAATAAAAACTGGAGAGGGTTCCTGTACCTTTAATGGTTGTGTAGAAGAAGGAATTTCAGCAGCTGCTGCTTGTTACCTGGTTGTGTGATTTCAGCAAGTGCTGAAATTCCCTCTTCTACACACCCATTAAAGGTATAGGAGCTCTCTCCAGTTTTCAGTCTGCCAAACTTACTCTCACCTTTTCCCTTTAGTTGTTTCTCCCTCCTCAATATTGTAATCTCAAGCTGTTTCACTCTTGCCACAGGTGGTTCCAGATGTCAGGGGATATTTAGAATGACAGAGTGATAGAGTTAGAAGAGGCCTCACGGACGACCAAGTCCAAGCTCTTGCTTAATGCAGAATCAAAGAAAATGATTGATGGTAAATTCATTTGTTGTTGTTCTGTGCCTTCAAGTTGTTTCAGACTTAAAGCAACCCTATGGTGAACCTGTCATGAGGTTTCTTGGTAAGATTTGTTTGGGGTGTGTGTGTGCTTTCTTCTGAGGCTGAGAGAGTGTGACATGCCTAAAGTCACCCAGTAGATTTCCATGACTGAGTGGGGATTTGAACTCTGGGCATCAGAGTCATAGACCAATGCTCAAACCACTACGACACATTGGTTCGCAATAGTAGCTCTTATATCTCCCCGCTGCTTTCCTACTGAAAAACACCCCAGCTACTTTTCATTTTAAAGGTGTTTAAGGTTTTCTACAGAAATATTTCTCTGCGATGTAAGATCAGCTTCAGCATTCAAAGGTATTCTTTTCCCTTCTCACTGTCCCTATTGTTCCTGACATTTATGGTGATTATTTATACGACAAGAATATTTCTGTATGTTCCTCCTTCTTGTAGTGCAGGGGTCTATTGCAATAGTTTAAGATTCTAAGCAGTAAAATTGAACTGGAGTAAGGAAGAGAGGTTCAGTCCCTATGTTCCATTTTACATTTTTTAAATGCTGAATTTCTTGTTGTGGTTTCCAATCTAATTCTATAATTGATTTCATGGTACCACTGGGCCAAAACAGAGGGTGCTTTTCGCAAACATTTAAGAAAATATTCATTGTTTTAGTAATATTGTAGCTTGCTAGAAAAAAAATAGTCCAATGTTTTCCGCATAGTAACTCACATTTAGGGGACACTGAGCTTTATGGCCAATCAGTGGATACTTGGATTTTGTTTCCTTCTGGAATTCTCTGTTTTGTCAAACTGGAACTTAGAGCTGCCCCACACTTTATGCAGAAGCACACTTGTTGCAGTCATGGAGAGGTATTTAGAATGTTTGAAACCCAACATAGTGCTGTGGTTTGCCTATTGGAATAGGAGACCAAGATCTGAATCTGTGTTCAGCAATGGAAGCCCACTTGTGATGTTGGCCAAGTCATATACTCTCTGCCAGCCAATGGAGAACCTCTTCTGAATAAATCTTAACAAGAAAACCTACAAAAAGATCACCATAAGGTGAAGTCAACTCCAACTTAACACTACATTTAGAAGCACTAGCGCCTCACCAGTGTACAAATCCTGGGATTCCACAGGGAACAGCAGTGGCACTCAACAGTGTAATCATAGCACAATGACTGTGTTGTGTGAATGGGTCCACTGTCAATCATGACGACTATGAAAAGGTGAAACAGATAGACATATTTGTAAACGTGCAGAGGAAACATACTAGACTCACAGTGGTGTGTCCTAGTTGGTTGCAGCTCCCTAATGCGATTCTAATACATGCTTATACCCATCTCTATCTCCGCTTACCAGTTGACAATGCTGAATGCTAGAAATGCCAGAACACAGGCTCAATTGTTACATCAAGTGGGATTTGACCCTTATAGCAGGGTTGAAGAACCTATAGTCTTTCCTCTAGATGTTCCTTCACACAGCACAACTAATGCTCAGCTATGGTGGCTCTGGGGGACCACCATTTCTCTACCCCATCCCTTAATGGAAAAAAGATTTGAGCATTGGGGCATCATAGTTAAAGATGATATGCCAAGCTGGCTTGATGGGAGCAGCGAAGAGCGACAGTCTTTATGATATTGAGCTCCAAGTGTAAAATGAAGGTGTACAATTGACTAAGGAGCAAGGTAGACTTTCTGCTTGTAAGCTGTGCCCTTAAAAGAAATGTTCATTCCTCTTTCCTTCTTCTCCAGTTCTCTCTGAAATTTGAACAGCTGAACCTTCCTTCACTGCACTCTGCCAAGCAGCTGGAAAATGCATCTGGAGGCACCTTGGGGGTTACAACGAGGAAATGCAAAAAAGAAGAAAGGGGTAAAGACAGAAGGCACAGCAGCTCCATGTGCTTTTGGGCGAGCAATGATTATACTCATCTTTCCAAAGCCAGTTGCTGTCAGTTTGCAGTCTAGGTGGGTTGCACACAATACTGGTCTTCATTTCTTTCCTTCGCCAGGCCGCCAGTACACCATTATGCTTGCGTGCCCCCTTTAAGGGAAAGATTCACTCCCCTTATGCAATCCTTAAATTCTTTTCAAATGCATAGAGGGGTGTAGCTATGATGGGGTGAAATAAAGTCTTTGCTCACTCAAACAATGATTTTTTAAAATTTGTATTTATTAATTGATTGATTAATTTCCAACTTTCCTTCTATATGGGATTCAAAGAAGCTTACAGTATAAATGGAACATGTCCAGTCCAGAAGTGTAAGAGAAATTCATTTAGTTCACTTTTAAGAAGAAAAAGGAAAAAGAAATACAATCATTTTCAAAACTAGGAAGTAAATAATTTGAGGGGCTGGAGGGAGGATTAAGAAACTGCAGATACAAGAGAAAATGAAACTGACAAATTTACTGGTTGAAGCAGAATTTTTTTTCTCTTCATGCTTTACTTTTAAAACTTTGGCTTTGAACTAGGGATGCCAGATCGTAGGGCATGGCTCTGAGTCTCCAGTTCCTGCTAGTAATCTCCGGGTGGGAGACAAAGATACAAATTCTCTGGTTTTGGTGGGCTTGGCTCCTGGCAAGAGGAGAGGAGTTTGTGCAAATCCCCAGTGCAGCTAAGAGAGGAGCACTTTCCTACAGTTTGCAAAGCTTAACTGAGTTCTGACTGCAACTTTTTGAGGAGCTCTATGTATTTACTTATTAGCTTACTCCTTCTCTTCCAGTTGTTGTGATGTTGCCTCTCTGCTCTATATCCACTTTCTGGCTAGAAGTAAGTGAGTGAGTGAGTGAGTGTGTGTGTGTGTGTGTGTGTTTAAGCTTAGCCCGAAGCAAAAATGGGTGTGTATGTGTCCTCAAATCATCAGTTGACTTAGGGTGACCCCATGAATTTCGTAGGGTTTTCTTAGACAAGGAATACCCAATGAGAGAAATAAAATATATTTTAGTTTCTGCAGTATTATTAACATGTATTACCAACATATATGTATTAGCTTATAAGTATAATACATTTTAGACATATTTGCACATATATTTCAGTATATTTTGTATTTGGGCTTCGGTAAAATAATAAGTCTAAGAAGGAAGATTTTTAGATAGCAGTTGAACAAGGGAGGGCCTCCCAAGACCTTGAAGAGCGACTGGTATATTTCAGATAACACAGGAAGACAAGACAAGCCCTATGTAAGGAGTAAACTGATTTATAGGGTCGTGGCGGGGCACAAAGGGGTACTTTGAAACTGCTGATAAGACACCTGGGATGTAACACGATGCACGAAGGAAATGCATAATTAATGCGTGATGACATACACTGTAAATATGGGGAAGGGGAAAAGTAACTTCTTCGGTGATTCTGATAGGCTTGTAACCCTTGGGGTTCTATCCAATGGGATCCCAGGGGAGGGAAAACCTGCGTCGGGGATAGGGACAAAACATGAGGTGTTCAATAGTGTGGGTGTCCTCTGGGCACCCTCTTCTGCAGCATGAGTACTTAAAATAAATGTGATTCATTTGCTCCTGTGCCTAATTTCTTTGTGAGTTTTCTTTTTCTCAAAGTTATTTATTACACCCAAAGATATTCCTTGCCTGCTTCTCATCTATTCCTTGGCCAGTTTCTTCCTGTGAAATGTAACATACAGCACCTGATATTCATTGGCAGTCCCCCATCTACTTCCTAACCAGAGCTGACCCTGCTTGGCTTCCAAGATCAGACAGGATCTGGTGCTTTTAGGGAATTCAGGCCAGCAGGTCATCTCCTTAAATAAGCAAGACAGAATAATACCTTCATTCACCTTGATCTGGGAACAACCCCTTTAGTAACATTTCTGTCTTATTTTCCAAACAGGAAGAATATGTTGTGTGCGCGCGCGTGCGCGTGTTTGAATGGCAAGCTGTAAGCAACTGTGGTTGCTACTTAATTTTGTTGTTGTGTGCCTTCAGGTTTTTTGCAACTTATGATTACCCTAAGGAAACCTTATCATAGGACTTTCTTGGCAAGATTCGTTCAGAGGAGGTTTGCCTTTGCCTTCCTCTGAGGCTGAGAGAGTGTAATTTGTCCAGGGTCACCCAGTAGCATTCCATGGCCAAGTGGGGATTCGAACCCTGGTCACAGGAATCATAGTCTAACGCTCAAACCACAACACTTAAGGAAGAACACTTAATAGCACCATCTGAGTTCTTCCTAGGGCTCAGGTTTTGGCCTGGAAACCTCAGGGACAACCCTGAGCTGGCAATCCTGCTACGAATGCCTGTATATTCAACAACATCTCTGGCACAAAATTAGTTCTCCCACCTCTTTTTTTTCCTTCATGTTTAATTGCAACATGGTAGCAATGCACAAAGTGATTCTCTTCAACAGCTGCAGCTATTAAATTTGTCCAGTGCAGCCCCATGAATATTTGAGGTCTGTGCTTGACAGGAATGTCTTGAAAAATGTGAGGGAAAAGCATTTGATATTTAAAAATTCCAATGTGAAACTGAGTCATCCATCATTAGCAAAGTCACTGAAAAACATAGCGGGTTTAAGAAATCATTCTGTAACAGAAGTGTCAGAAGCATAAAGAGCATAACCAACTCAATCTCCTCACCCCACCCCAGTTCTGAGGAACGCTTGTTTTTAAACATTTGTTTAATCTTGGTGCCCTGGGTGTTTTCTGTCAGGACAACTCCCATTTCATTCTGGTGAAGTTTTCTCAGAAGACAGTCTCACTGGACTGGACTTTCTCTTTGCTGAACTTCAGGGCTTCAGAGTGGTGGCTGTTTTCTTGACACGGTCCTTGTTGTTTTATTTTCCTGACTGGGAAGCTGTATTGAACAGGCCCTATCTCTCTGGAGAAAAATATTGATCCGAAGTTTAAATGGCTTCCCATTAACACACTATAATGGTTGTCATTGGAGATTACTTTTTGATCTGATTACAAAGGGAGGCCTCAGACACTCTGCTTCAGAAGAGTTTTCACCACGCCAAACCGCTCTCGTTCTACACAAAAGGAAGAATTTCCTGGTCTTTTCACTTAAAACGTCTGAGAACAAAAATGTAAGTTATTAATGTCTTTAAAATGTTTCCTGCTCTGCCAAAGGGGAAGGACAAGGAATATTAAATATGTCAGTGGGTTTATTTGCAGACAGCTTTTTAAAGCAAAGGAAGGAGGCTGTACCACTGAGAAAAGCAGGGATTCAACGTGCAATCCTGTACACATTTTCCTGGGATTAAATCTTATTGAGCTTAGTGGGGGCATAATCCTGAACAGACACATGTAGCATTGCACTGCCATTAGAAGAAGAAGAAGAAGAAGAAGAAGAAGAAGACGGCGACGGCGACGGCGACGGCGACGGCGACGACAGAATGGGTTCACACTTCTATTTTATCCTTCCAGCAGCCCAGGGCAATTTTGACTTATAAAGGAAATTGTCACCAAGGGAAATAGGAACAGTCAACCAACCACTGTGCTTATGTTGCAAGTGTAAGTGTCTTTGGAATCTCTGCAAAACTCTTCATCTCACATCCCTGTAATAGTTGCAATTCTTTGCAGAAATCCCTTCGAACCATTCTTTGCAACCATGAGATCTGGAAACTTGCTTTTTTTTAAAAAAGAAGGCATAGTTTTCGTTATTTTCCATAAAATATTTTACCACTGGAATACTCAGATACCAAGGCAGAACAGGTGTTGGAATGGGACTGCCACCCTTCCTCACCATGGGCTGTACCAGCTAGGGCTGATGGGAATTGCAGTCAAATGTCATCTGGAAGGCCACACTTTGCCCATCTCTGCTGTGGCTCAAATGCTTGACAATGCAATCCTGTGCATGCGTAATCAAATCTGAATCCCACTTTGTTCAATCTGGGTTTTATTCACCAGTAAATATGAATTCCTCAGAGGTGAAAACAAAGTCTGAGGTTGCACAACACATATTGCAAGAACATGAGATGCAAGAAGCCTGAACTGGGGAAGCTAGACATAGTAAAACAAGAAATGGAACGTATAAACATTGCAGTACACGGGGTGAGCAATATAAAGAAAGGGGACATTTTCAGTCACATAAAAACTGTTTAATTGTCTGACTGAAAATGTCAATTCCTTAGGAAGTGAAAAACTAAGAAGAAATGTAGGAGAGAGAAGAAATAGTAGAGAGACGAAATAAAGAGAGAGATGTAGCAAAAGCAGTCAATGGATATAATGCAAAGTATGACCAAATAGTACCAGTAAGATTTCATGAAGAACCATAGAATTAGAAAAGTAGAAGAGGTCCTATGGGCCATTAGGCCCGGTGCCTTGAACAATGCAGGATATCCAGCCAAAGCATTCTCAGCAAGTAGCTATCCAGCTCCTTTTTGAAGACATCCAGAGAAGACTCCGTCACCACTTTGGTTCCATTTCCAAACACTCTTACTGACAAGAAGTTCCTTCCAATATTCAGTTAAAATCTACCCTCCTGTAACTTCAAACTGTTAGACCTTGTTCTGCCCTTTGAAGCAGCAGAGAATGAGCTTGCACCGTCCTCTTTGTGGCAGTCCTTTGTGGTTTTCAAAAGTGTCACATCTCAGTCTTCTCTTCACCAGGCTGAACATGCCCAGCTCTTTCAACCTCTCTTCATATTTTTTGTTTTCCATTTCCATAACTTATAATTTTCATTATCCTTCTTGAAGCTCACTCCAACTTGTGATAGATAATGATGCTGTGATTGAGGAGCAACTGATTGTGCAGGGGGCCGAGCCAGTGAGCGAGCAAGTCAACCTGCAAACATCCCCTGCACTGGAAGGTCAAAAAGATTGAGTTGCCCCAGCCAGCTCATGACAGAGAGGGAACCAGCAGTGAGGCAGAGGAGTTGCAGCCAGCTGTGCCCATCAGCCCACAATCACGCAGAAGGCTGAAACGGGCTGCTGAGAGGGAGGCTGCTTGGGCTAGGCTGAGGAAACAATAACGAGCAGCACCTGCTCACAGGGGCTATTTAAGTCTGCCGGCGTGGCTGCTCCTTGCTTGCAGCAAATTATTAGCAAGCCCTCACAACCTTTGTGTCTCCTGCTCCCTGAAACCTTCCGGATGGATCTCTGTCTCCTGAACCTTTGGACTGGACCTTGACCTGGCTTGGCTTGTGTTTTCCTGGTGTTTGGTATATTCGGACTCGCCAAGTGTTCCTGACCTCTCTCCTCCCTTGCTGGCTGTGGCCCGGCAGGAAGAGATTCCTGACACAACTTGTCTATATACTTCTTAAAATGAGGCACCCAGAACGGAATGCAGTACTCTAGATGTGGCTTGACCAGTGCAGAATATAGTGGGACTATTACTTCTTTTGATTTTGAAACTATGGTTCTATTACTGCAGGCAAAGATAGCATTTACCTTCTTTGCTGCAACACCACACAGCTGGCTCATATTCAACAATATTCCCAAGGTCACTTTCACATGTAGTATTGATGAGCCAAGTATCTCCCTTCCTTGCTGTAGTGTGCCTTCAAGTTGTTACCAACTTATGGCAACCATAACGTGAACCTATGATGGGGTTTTTTGGAGCTAAGAGTGTGACATGCCCAAGGTCACCCAGTGGGTTTCCATGACCAAGTGGAGAATCAAACTCTGGTCTCCAGGATCGTAGTCCAATGCTGAAACCACAATACTACAGTAGTTCTCATCCACCATCTGATACCTGTACATTTGGTTTTTGTGGCCTAAATGTAGAATTTTGCATTTGTCTCTGCTGACTTTCATTTTATTAATTTTAGCCTAGTTTTCTAGTTTCTCAAAGTCCTTTTGAATTCTGTTCCTGTTTTCCAATGTTTTAGCAACCCCTCCCAGTTTTGTATCTTCTGCAAATTGGATACGGATTCTTTCCACCCCATCATCTAAATCCGTCCTGCCTCAGTGCCAGAACCCAGGTGCAGATACAGACAGGACCCTTTCCAATAGTCACAACACAGAGACATGAAAGGGACAATACTAACTGCAACCCAACATAAATCAGAAAGGGAGAGACACTCAGAGCACTATGGGAAAGACTCATTAATCAGGCAACAGCTGAGGGAGGCTGCTGGCCAATAAATATCAGAAACGTGGTGGGGAGATGGTGATTGCAGACAACAAGCATTTCTGGTGAAACCAATGTGTTTGTCTTTTGAGCCTTGGCTTCTGTTCCTACAAGAACCTGAACCTCACTTTGTGTGCTGACTATGCTACTGGATATTCCTTTGAATTGACACCTGAATTTATTGCTGACCTGGACTGCTGGAACAAGAACAGTAACTATTCATAACTGATAAGCTCCTGTAAACCCAGCCATGGCTCTACTAGAGACTCTGTTTAAGGACTGTGAAACTTGGCTGGCTTTCTGAACAGGACATTTTTTGGTATCCTCAAAAGATCTCAAAGCAGACTCATAAGGCAGAATGTAGTCCTTCAGATAACCTAGACCCAGGTCATGCAGAGCTTCACAGGGCTTAACCAGCACTTTGAATTGTGCCTGAAAAAAGACTGGAGCTGTTGCAACAAGGGAGTTGGGTGATCCCTGTAGCCACTGCAGTTAACAATTTGATGGCAGCTCTTTGGACCAAGTGAAGCTTCTAAACACTCCTCACAGGCAACTGCACATAGAAGGTGCTATAATATTATAAATGGAATGTAACTAAGGCATGTATCATTGTGCCCAGATCCAATAGCTCCTGGCCACCACCAAAACCTGAACTTCTAGTCCCAGGGTTGAATCTAGGAACACCCCTAAGCTGTAAACCTGTTTTTCAAGTGAGGAATGTAAACCAGTTCAGCACAGACTGAATACCTATTCCTTGATCTACCTCTTGACTGACAGGGAGTACCTCTGTTTTGTCTGGATTGAGCTGAAATTTGTTTGTATTCATTTAGTCCATTTCTGATGACAAGTGCTGGTTTACAATTAAGACAGCTTCTCTGGAAGGAGGTGGAAAAGAGTAACATAGCTGGGTGTCATCAGTGTTTTGATGGCACTGCATCCCCAGCCTCAGGATGACTTACGCAGAAGTTTCATACAGATGTTAAATAGCATGGGGGGGGGGGCAAAATTGAACCCTGAGGTCCCCCAGGACCACATTATGGGTTCACCCTTCTGAGAAAGAATGGAGCCACTGTAAAACCTTGCAGCCAACTCTCAACCCAGCAAGGCAGCCCAGAAGTATACCATGGTTGATGATATAAACAGCCACTGATATGTCCAACAGAACCTATAGGGATATGTGGTCCTGTCTAGTTTCCAGTGAGGTTCTTCCACCAAGGCAACCTAAGCACCTCTGACCTATAATCAGGCCAGAAACCCGATTGAAATGAATCTAGATTTTTCATCCAGAAACCCCTGGAGCTGAATCATAAATTCACTCTGAAAAATGGGGACAGAGGGTTTTGTTTTGTTTTTTTAACTTGCAGGGAACGATAAGTTCTGTGGATTCTTGTCTGACAGAAGACTTGCTTCTAATAATGAAAATAGACTGAAATGTCAGGATTGGATAGCACTTCAGTTTTTCAATACCTGGCTGCTGGGTTTCTGTGCAACAGCTGTCTAGCAGATCAGGCCTGGTGAAATTTTGCCCTCATTCCAGTCTTTTACTATCACAGATAGATTCTGGGATCGAATGGTATGCAGGACAAGAAGATGTACTGAGAAGAAATGAATTTGATTGGGCTGCCTAGATTATTCCATTAAGACAGTATCTACTTATATGTTACTCAGGTAACAAGGAGAGAGGCAGGAAGCAAAGGTGAACTATCCTGAAAGTCCTTCCCATGGCCACTGGAAAGCAGAACTCAAAAAAAGTTCAGTTCATCTCCTAGAACCCCAGCTAGCATGGCTACTGAACTGCTGTCCTCCTGCCCCTGCCTTTTTAATTATTATCAGACTTTTGTCGTCCGTTTGAAGCTTTTATTCACAAACATAATGACTAGAGACAAGTATGTTTTTAAAATGAAAGGTGATTTCATGTCTATTTCCATTCCAGATTCCTCATTTCTGCAGAAGTAGAGATTACACTCAGAGGCCTGAGTATGACTAGTTGCTAGAACTTTAGGTTTATGGTGCCTTCCCTGAAGTCCTAGTGAGTACAATGGGGCATGAGGTAAATAAATATACGATTGCAGCCATGATAACCAGGAAGATTACCACAGAATTCTTTGAGCAGTAACATACTTTGCATACTTATGCAGAAAGAGGCTCACAATATTCAGTGGACTTTCTTCCAGGTATGTATGCATGTCAGCTTGAACCCTTAGGATGTCTCATTGGCTTCCACTCATTTAGGAAAAGCTTTCTTGCTTAGCATTTATGTGCCAGGGAAAAGTCCATAAACAGCTCTAACACTTGGGCAATTGTATTCAAAAGCGCTCTTTCAAAGTGCTTTAGTTCCCTCATTCCTCCAACATGCATGCAGTTATGCACAGCAAACATGCCTCTGTGAATTCCCTACTACTATTTGCTGTTATTGTGAAGACAGAACCCTCGTGGGCATGTGCTGTTGCTCCAACTGGATAAAACTGTATGTTTTTAAAAAGTCCCTCTGGTAGGAGAATGAAAAATGATGACACATGGTAGAAAAGAGATGCAGATTTATTTTACTTTTCTGATGAGAATTTCAAGCCAAAACCTAACATAATACAGAAAAACTTGCCAGGGCTATGATGTTTTATTTCCATTTCCACATAACATTTTCTCTAGAAGTAGCAAACAAAATACTAACAAGATATGCATATAGCCTGTTGGAACAAACCAAATCTTTCTTAGAATAAAATATTCTGAGTGAGACTCACGGGGGAATGGCTGTGTGTCAGAGGAATAGCTCGAGTTGTTCCTATAATGATGATTTACTAGAGAGGCAGCTGCGTTTACATCCAGGATCCATTCAGCATTCCTGCTTACAGGGGTTTCGTTATGTACTTCCTGGGAGCGGGCGACTCTGCTTGCTCATATAAACATAGTCTACTGAGAGGCCCATTTGGACATCTATAACAATCACCTTGGAATGCTCTTTTAAAGTTCAGACTATAACACAGAGTAAGTTTACGATCTACTGACGTTGGAGCCATCTGCTGCCACTGCTTATGAAAAACAAAAATAATTGCAAGAAAGAATGTGTTTCCTGACTCACTGGGAGGTGAGCTTGCAATCCAGGGGACCCCATGGATCCATGTGCCACCATGTTTGCCTTCAACCTAGATGCCCACATGGCTTCACACAGGTTCTGAGAGTGGTGGGAACCACCAGCTAAAGAGAATCAAGCTGTTGGTGGGTGGGTGGAACCTGAGGGAAAAGCAAGAGGTTTTCCTTCAGGTCTGACACTGCAGTATAGGTCAGCTCCCCAGCATGACAGTCAGTTTAGCTTGGAGCTCCTTCTCATCCCGGCTGCCCACCTTCGATGTGAGACTCTATTGTACATGTATGTTATCATCACAGCTTTTAGGCAGCTATGGATACAGAGGTCCAACAAACATTGGAGGGGTCCTAAGGGACTTTGGGAGCGTGGACAGCAGGGGAGACGCCCAGATCAGGAGCGGGGGTTTGGTGTGCCACACCCCTAAGGGTCCAGGGAAGCCACACAGTGGTGTCCACCTCTATGAAGTCCCATACTTGTCATCCTGGGCTAGCTGCCTTGAGTCTCATTATGGGGAAAAAGCCAGGATATAAATGAATAAGAGAAATAATAATAAAATCTGTTCTGAGGCCCCTACAGAGTTGTCTGATCTTTGGGTTGCAGTTCAAAAATGGTAGAAAAGTAGAGGTCATTTACTCCTGGCTGGGAAAAGTGATAAACTTCAATTTGTTTTAAGGATGTAGATGTTACTATTTCATCTTCCCTGTTGTGGGAGAAAATAATTATGCCTCCCTAGTATTCTCCTTATATTCAAATTTCCTGAAATTATTTTGTGAAGTAAAATACTGTTTTGTGTGTGTGCACGCACACACGCGTGTTCAAAACACCCTCTTTTCTTTGCAGAAAACAGCTTTTGTACACAGGAAACTGTTTTCTGAAAAGGAAACAAATTTTCTACACAGAGAACAGTTTTTTCCCCTCCCAAAACGTGTTTTGCTGTGTAGAATAATTCCTGTATGATGCTTTGGGATTTTCAAAAACTGAGAGAAAATTGCACAAAATACTCACTAGTCTATTATTCTTCTTGGAGGGATTTCCTGGCTTTCAGGAAACTCATTTTTTTAACCTACTGAATGAATTATTATAAACATTCTTTCCATCCAATGTGTTTCTGTATACACAAACTAAAAGAAGCAGGAGGCCTTCTGGGAGCGGCAAGGAAAGCTGAGTAACCTTGCTGAGGGGGAGCAGTAGAGAAGAAAGAAAAGAACAGGGGAACAAAGGGCCAAATCACTTACACCACAGACATTACGTGCAAGTGATTTATTCTCTCCTACAGGTTGGAAGGTTTTCTGCTTAAATAATCTAAAGACACCGGATCCCCCTCTGATCTTGGAAGCCAAGCAAAGTCAGCTCTGGTTAGTACTTGGGTAGGAGACCACCAGGTGCTGTAGGGTATTTTTCAGAGGAAGGAAATGGCAAAAACACATCTGAATATTCTTTGCCCAAGAAAACCCTGTGGAATTCATGGGGCCATCACTAATTGACAGGAGATTTGAAGGCGCACACACACACATAAGTTGGGACTCTCCAGCACTCAGAATAGGGAACAGGAAAACAACACATGGTGTTGGACTTCAGCTCCCACCATCCCTAACCATTGGGTATGATGATGCTCTCCTCTCTGCCACATCTTCACCCCTCAGGACCTTCAAGACTCCAGATGATGGCTGAAAATACTGGAAGCATTAAACACAAAAATGAAAACGCATACAAACAGAGAAAACAATTTCCCTAAAATAATTTTGAGCACAGATGCACAGTTGCAAGAGCCAGAGCAATGATGCTGAATCCCAGGAAACAAAATGGCCTTAGCTAAAATTTAAGAATGTTGACAAGCTGTAATGTATCTGGAGGAGGGCAACCAAAATTTTAAAAGGCCTGGAAATCATGCCCTATGAGGAACAGCTTAGGGAGCTGGGTATGTTTAGCCTGGAGAAGGAAAGGTTAAGAGGTAATATGATAGCCACATTTAACTGTAGCATAGGAACATGGGGGCGGGGAGGGTGATTTGCCCCAGGCAGCAATGTTTCTGGGGTGTTCCGGCCTGTAGCCATGCCCCCATGCAACATAGCCGCTATGCCCCTCACACCGCAGCCCCTCCCCCTCCTGCCCCCCCCAAGCTCCACCATTGACATTTAAATATTTGAAAGGATGTCATGTTGAAGATAGAGCAAGCTTGTTTTCTGCTGCTTCATGGACTAGGACAAGGAGCAATGACTTCAAACTACAGGAAAAGAGATTCCACTCAAAAATTAGGAAGAACTTCCCAACAGTAAGAGCTGTTCAACAGTGGAATACGCCCCCTTGGAGTGTGGTGGAGTCTCCTTCTTGGGAGTTTTTAAGCAGTGGCTGGATAGTGGCTCTCAGATGATCCTGAACAGCAGCTCCCATAATCACTCATGATTGGCAAACATCTGGCTGCATCTGACGGCAGGTGTAGGCCAAAAACCTCTGGAGGCCAAGCTGCCCACCTCTCACTGAGATCAATTCTCAGCTTTAGTGTGTGTGTTGCTATATGCAAGCACTCAGGGATATTAATAGAACAGGAAGACATGACTTTTCTAACAGAACACTTCAAGATGTCCTCTTTATTCAAGCTTTTCCCCCTCTCCCCCAGAATTACAAGCCTTCTGAAGAATGGGTCATAATTCCTTCTAGAACTCAACAGGCTATGAGAGTGAAATTGTCCCCTTTACTAGTACATTTTCTTTTTCATAAGGGCTTGCTTTATGAGTGAATGCACACATGCCAGGCAGTCATGTGCTTCCAGCATTGCCTCACCCGCCTCAGGCTTGTCTTTGGCAGGCATCATTAATGCTGCAAAATTACCTGCCTAGACCTGCTGCCCACTATCATGTACCTTGCCAGCAACAACAGGATTTGAAGACAACAGGACTTGGGTAACAGCTGTCATCAAAACGGAGCCTTGGGCCAAGGGGACAGCTCTATATTCCAGGGCAGAGTTACTTACTTTTCAAAGTCAGTTAGTTACAGTTATAATCCCCATGTGCTTAGTTACTATTGTGGTTACAACCTTTGAAACATAACTCTTTGCTCTCATGTGTCTGCAAAGGTCAGTAAAATCGCTATTTTAATTACTCCCCCTCCCCCAAAATCTGAATACTACAAGCTACTGGTCTATGATACAAAACATGTTCTCTTCCCATCTGCTTCATCATTATCTTTTAGGAATTTTTGAATCCATGCTAAGCAGAGTGCAGTGGGCTAGTACGATTGGACATATGGTAGAAAGTAAAATAATTACTGTGGACGCTTTAGTAGATCATGAAAAACTATGGATTGCTTTTATAGAAATGGGTGTGCCACAACATTTGATTGTGCTGATGCGTAACCTGTGCTTAGGCCAAGAGGCCACTGCCAGGACAGAATACAGTATGAAGAAGCAAAGTGGTTTCCAATTGGCAAGGGGTTCAGGAAAGGCTGAATGTTATCATCTTATCTATCCAACTTGTATACCCTATGTATCATACATAAAACTGGATTAGACTTGGAGGAAGAAGGTATAAAAAATGGAGGAAGGAACATCACCAGCTGAAGTTAAGCAGATGACACCATACTACTAGAAGAAAATAATGAAGATTTGGAGTGACTATTAGAGAAAGCCAGAGTGATAACTGAAGCCCCTGTCAGAGCTGCTGATGACGAGCAGCAGCTGTTGGTCCCTGTGGCTCAGGGTGGAGATGAGTCCTGCAGCTCAAGAGCTCCCCCTGCTGCCGTGGACCAAGCAGGCGCGGACGTCCCTCTGCCTGCTCCTTTAGGGCAACAGGGATCCGATTCTGAAGATGCTTTGGATCCTGTGTTAATCAGCCCGCAAACAAGGCGGAGACTCAAGAGAGCTGAGCAAAGGGAGGCTTCCTTGATTAAGTTCAAGAAGCAGTGACTAGCCACACCTGAGTCTTGGGCTATATAACTGCCTGCCTGGAAGCTTTCCTTTGCTTGTGGCAAACTTTCTATAAGTCCTCTTCTTGCCTGTTCCTTGCTTCCAGCACCGGGCTCCTGATACCTTGGATTGTTCTCTTGGCTACAGACCCCTGGATTTTGAACTCTTGACTATGGCTTTTGCTTGTTGCTCTGGCTTAGGTAAATGGACTTCCCTTGAGTAAGTGCTTCCTTGACTCCTCCCGGCAGGACTCTGCTAGCTCTCCCACTCCCTTCTCCGGGCTGTCTTGCTGCCCGGGTCTCTGACCCTGACAGTCACGGAAGAAAGTGAAAAGGCAGGTTTATAGTTGAACATTAAGAAAGCAAAAATAATGACCACAGATTATTTATGTGCTTTTAAAGAAGGCAGTGAAGACATTGAAATAGTTAAGAATTTTCCATACCTTGGCTCAGTCATTATCAGAATGAAGACTGTATTCAAGAAATCAGAAGAAGACTAGGAAGAGCAGCTATGAAGGAACAAGGCAAGATCCTCCTTGAGTATTATTGAATACTAAAGCCAAGATTGTCCATGCCATAGTATTTCTGATTTCTGTGTGTGGTTATGAAAACTGGACAGTATAAAAAGTTGACAGGAAGAAAAGCCATTCATTTGAATGGTGGTGCTGAGTTCTGCAGATACCATATACTGCCAAAGCGACAACTAAATCTTGGAACAAATCAAGACTGAATTGTTCCATAAACTTTCTCAGGACTTCCTACAATGGATGATGGAGGGGCTACATTTTTTGAGAAAGGTGGAATTCCCAAATTTGAAGAGGGACTTGATAGACAGCCTGAGGAGTGAGATCGATGAAATCAAGGCAGAACTGTGGGGAAGTAAGATGAAAAAGAAAAGTCTTTTTTTTGGGACAAACACTTTTAAACAACAAGTGGGGAGGAACTGGAAATATTATTCATAAAGGACAAGAAATGGAACCTGAGGATATTGGGATGGAGAAGTTCATGGACAGGATGGATGCAAGGGAAGAGGGGAGTCAAATTTAAAAGGAAATAGACTTGGTTGAAACTAGGTTATGAAATGGTTATAGATAAAAGACAATGATAACTGAACTTGGTAATAACTTGTGAATTTGTGTGAAGGATTCTACAATATGAAATGGTGTAGGAACATTTGAGTTTACTATGTTATTAAGTTAGGAGCCCTGGTGGCGCAGTGGTTAAATACCGGTACTGTAGCCACAAGGTTGTGAGTTTGATCCTGCCAGGCTCCAGGTTGACTCAGCCTTCCAACCTTCTGCAGGTTGGTAAAATTGGGTACCCAGCTTGTTGGGGGCAATTAGCTAAACATATATTGTAAACTGCTTAGAGAGCACTTAGCTGATAAGTGGTATAGAAATACACATGCTATTGCTATTATCAAGTAGCTTGCAATATTAAGGTTAGAAAGCACAATGTCGTTTATCACAAACGCAACGTGTAATAGAATGTAACAGAATGTAATCTTGATGTGCTATGCTAGATGTTCTTCTTGGCAGAAGAAAGTCATTTTTCTTTTTTGGGTGTTAGAAAGCATGAAGTGGAGGAAGAGGAAGAAGAGAATTTCTGGATATTTGGGAGGCTTAAAACAACTTGAGTGTTGTACACCATTTACAGGAAAAATGGAAATTGCCCCTTTTCTTTCTTTTTCTACTTTTTCTTTACCTTCTAATTTCTAATTTGTGTGCTTTATTTTTTCCTTATGCTATTTTTTTCCTACACATTTGTAGAATGTTTTTAGACATTATTAATAAAAGATTTTTTTAAAAAAGGCTGAACTGTTCTTAGAAGCCAGAAAGATTAAATTGCAGCTGTTGTACTTTGGCCATACCACCAGAAGACATGACTCACTAGAAAAGACAATAATGTTTGGTAAGATAGAGGGCAGTAGCAAAAGGGGAAGACGGTATTTATGGATAGGTAGACTCAATCAAGGAAGCCACAGACCTGAGTTTCCAAGACTGGAGCAGGGCTGTTGAAATGGTGATTTGTCTGTCATTCATAAGGTCAAAGTCAGCTTGATGGCAATTAACAACAGCAAGGCTTTAGTATGGTAAAAAGAAAACATAATGTTCATTGACTCAGAAAATTCATCAAAAAATGCAAAAGGAGATCAGTCAAAAGAAATAAGCTATACTTGGCTACAAGAGCCCCTAGAATTGGATCTTGTGTGTTGGGATTCCCCCCATAGTTTCCCCTTTCCAGAAAGGGAACAAAGACAACAATGTATCTTCCATCAAGAAGGGAGAAATGACCCCAACAATTAGAAAGAAAACAAAAAGGTTTTAGTACTTACAGTACTTAAGTACTTAGTAGAAAAAAATACAAGAGATTCTCTACTTTCTTATTGCTCCCTCATACCGATCACCTGATACAGACAAGGATGCCCATTTACTTCCAACAAACATTAGCACACACAATAGAGCATATGGCAGCTGCACAAGACATGAATCATGTGATCTAGCATGATAGGATGGAAGCCAGGAATGAATGAATCAATGAATGATTACATATATCATGAGATACGGCTCTCTTGCATGAAGAGAAAAACATTTGTGCCTGCTAGAGAGGTGAAGTATATGTGACCATCCAGATGTGGTTGTTTTGACCATGAGCACTTGCCAACATAGCCAACAGTGATGAATTATGGGAAGTTCTGACCCATCAGCATTACTCAACCATGAAGACTGACAGGAGTTTTAGTTCAACAACATCTAGACACCATGGACGGCATTCTGTTAGTGAGTTACAACTGATTACTTCACACACTCTCAGTCCCTGAAAACTCCATTATAAGTTCACCTTAAAGCCACCATAAATTAGAAATGACTCGACAGTGTACATCAACAACAACAGTTCAGACTTCCATTATTACAACTTGCTTTTATGCTTGTTGCTTTTATGGTCAGAATTCTGTTTCGACCATGTAACAACCAAAATCTCCCCTCAACTCACTTTACACAGTACACCCCCCCCCCCAAAAAAAAACCATAGCCATTTCCATGTTGTTGGAGAATGGGAGGATAAGCAGGAACATGTCCATTTATCTTCCTGTAAGTGTTTTTACTGCAAGGAAATCTTATGCAGAGAGCTCACAAGGACCCCTGCAGGTCTCAGCCTCTGCCTGTTGCAACACATCCAATTACAAGGGAAAAAAAATAGCTAGATACCTCCTTGCTCATTCTTCCACTCTCTGAAAACACGGAAATGGCTGTGTTGTGGTGGCTGCACTGTTACAGGGTGAGTTTTTTTTTTGTTTTAATGGGAAGGTTAGTATCAGGAGATATAGCTACAAAGGAAGATCAAGAGTGTAGGTATATGGGGGGCTAAGACTGATAACCCTGGAACTAAAATACTAATTGGAGGGATTTATGCCCCTACAGATAAGAAGGGTATTTTTTAAAATGAGAAACTGGTGGATAAATTAACAAGTTACTAATTCAAGTATGTATTTGTGTCCCTACAGAAATTACTGAATTGAATATTATGGACTAGAAAGATTCCTAAGATTTAGAAGGAGACAATTATTATTTTAATTCCCAAAGAAGGTCAAGATTTGACAATGACAAAAACCTGTACATATATTTCATTATTGGATAATGGCTATAAAATTTTTACAATGATTTTAGCAGAAAGACTGAAAAATATTTTGCAAGATTTTATTCACAAAGTCCAAGCTGGATTTTTGCCCAAAAGACAATTATGAGATAATACTAGATCAGTAGTGGAAATCTTGAAATATTTAGATATTACTAATGAGAAACATTTTGTGCTTATCTTTTTGGATACTGAAAAAGCTTTTGATAATTTGAATTGAAACTTTTTGTTGGGAGTTTTAGAGAATATGAGGTTTGGAGATAACTTCATTACATTGATTAAAGCCATTTATAATGTACAGAAAGCAAAGATTTTGGTTAATGGTAAATTGAGCAAGTTGTGTGATATTCAAAAAAGTACTAGACAAGGATGTCCAGTTTTACCCCTATTATTGCCTTTAGTTTCTGAAGCGTTAAAAAAAGTTATAAGACAAGATGAAAGAATAAAGGGTATAAAGTTTAAAAAGGGAAGGCTTTTAAAAGGAGCATTCAACGATGACTTAGTGGGTTTTGGGTGTTTTTTGTTTTTTTGGGGGAACATTCTATTGAAGGTATAGAATCTCTGTTAGAGATATTGAAAGAAATTGGAGACATGATGGATTTAAAATAAACTAAAAACAATGATGTTAATGAAGATATAAAAAGGGAAGAGCAGACAGAACTAATAGATGAGTCAGGTTTAAAACTGAGATACAAGTGGGTATTACACTGACACATATGAATTGTAAGTTGTTGTTGAAAGCCATGTGTCTCTTGGAACCAAGACTTTCATCAACAAAAGTAACAAAATATGAAGAGAGAAGATGGGGAGCTGAGGAAATGGAGGCAAGGGAGGAAAAACTAGCTATGAATGTGGGTACAATGTGTTCATATTTTATTGAAGGCCCTAGAACAACTTTGACATAATGCCCAACATTTCCAGCTTGTCCAACAAATGAATAAACTCCCAGAATTAGACACTGATAAGAAGTGCCATTTAATACACACGCATATATTTTATTTATTTATACACACACACACACACACACACATATATATATAGTACCCACACACATAAGGCACAGCTTCACATATGGGTCAAGTATTGAGCCCACAATGTGGAGGAAGGCTGTACCACCGATGAAGCTGTCTAGAGAGTCATAAAGGGTTCTTTACCTGGATGTTGTTCTCTATCTGCATTTACATGGGATGGGAACAGGGAAGCATAGAGAGGCTCAAGCAGACAGAGAACAGGTGATGGACACTAAGGCCTTGGAAATGAAGGACTGGCACTAGAACAGGAGATGGGAGAGTTCTGGAAAGATTACAAGGGATGGACTTCAGTATTACACAGACACACAGTTCTTGAATGGTTGTAGAGAGTACATATCCACTGAGTCCCATGATGAAAGAGCTGAAAATGCATGCTGAAAGAAACCCAGGGCAGTTATACACTTCAAAATCAAAAGAATATAAAGGGATCGATGAGTCTGGGCTGCACTCAGGGTGGAGACAGAACAAAGAGGTCAATAACTTGATTGGGGAAGAGAGATGAAAAGGATCCTCAAAGAGATTCTTGAATACATGACTGATTTAAACTGGGATGGCTGGGCATCACAAAGCTGTGTCTCTCAAAGAGACAGGTAGAAATCGAAAGAAAGAAAGAGAGAAAGAAAGGAAGAAAGGAAAGGTAAGGTCCAGGGTATCCAGGCAGTGTTTTAAGCTGATGATCTGTGTTGGTGTTCCAATCTGACCAGTCTGAAGGTATCCTCATCTGGTTGCCTCTCTGCGCTAGTAACCTGGCACTAGCCACAAAGACATCTGCATGTATCAGGACAACTTCTTTTATTTTAATCCATAGTGGACTCACCCAGAAATATCTAGGTGCTAGCTCCACTGCTAACATCCAGGGCCATCACTCTTCAAGCCTCTTGTTCTTGCTGTCTTTACAACTAGAAAACAGAGACTTAGACAGGGCAGTTTGAAATTATATATATATCTTTAAAGTATTTCTGTATTACCTCCCAGCCCATAATGGCTCTTGGTGCGATGAACAAATAAAAACCAGTTAAAACCATAGGGAAAAAAACTAATTAAAATACTCTTTAAAAACTTCTCAAAGCAGTCTAAAATCAATCCTAGAATACAGTTTTGGAACAGCTAGAAGAGCAATTTCAAACACTGATTGTCATGAAAAAAACCAGCACTATTTTGGCTGTCCATTGGAAGCTTAAAAGAAATGGGACCAGCATAACTTCCTTGGGTAGAGAGTTCCACAGGCAAGGCGCTATTACAGAAAAAGCCTCTCATTACGCTGCCTTTATGTAAACACATTGTGAGAGGAGAGGTGTGACATAAATGGGTTTCTATGGATGATGGCCCTTGTTAGTTCTCTTTTGTTGTTAAATGTGCCTTCAAGTCACATATAAGGTGAATCTATAATAGGGTTTCCTTGGCGAGATTTATTTAGAGGATAAATTTCTCTGAATAGAAATTCCTCTAAATAGAGCTTACAACATCTCTGCATTATGATTGTAGTTATTTACTGTTTATATAGCACCCTTTATTTTCCTGACACTTAACAAAGAACATGTAGGACAGACCCCTAACCCAGAGGCTTACAGTCTGAAAATGGGAACCTGAAAAAGCAAAGAGAATGGATGCGTAGATAAGCAGGAAAAGGATTTGTGATTATTTCATTTATAAGAACTCTGGCTTAGTTACAGTTAGATACAGAGATATCAGTTGGGCCTGGTTGCTTCCTGCCAGCTCTAGAGTTGGATGCCACTGATACAGATACAAGATACAAACTATGCATGTGAGCAAATCCATCATATCTAAATCACTCTGAAACAGGAAGCGTAACTGATAATTTTCTTCTCTTTACCTTTTTGCATGTCCCACTGTTATTAAAAGCACAGCTCCACATCCAGTAAAAAAAAGGCAGTGTAGATGAATTGAATTCTATTTAATTGCCTCAACTAGAAGCAAGACCCATTGAATCAACTGTTGAGGAGTGAGTCATCGTGTAAGTAAATCCAACTAATTCAATGACTCCGCTCTAGTCAGGACTCGCAATGAGATTTAGGTCAAAATTTGAGATGCTTGACCATTAGATTGAGTTTGCTTGGATGGCATGGCAGAGATACTGCCTCTGGCTTGTTCTTTGCCCTCAATAAATATAACTGGAAGTTGGTGATAACTAAAAAGCATTTGATGAAGAATATCTTGTGTTTAAAATTTTAGAAGGTGACAGCTTCCAGTTATGTGATCTTAGGTTACTTGTTTAGGAGTGGCGAGTATATAAATCTTTGTTTATCCTCCAGCATCCAACTCTGCCTGGCCAGTTCTTTCTGCTTGAGCATCCATGCTGTGTTCATTGTTTGTAGGCTCTGATCCTGATGAGAACTGGGCAAATCCCACAGTATGACGTGCTGTGTGGGAGTCTGATTCTTATGGAAAGCAGAATTAATGGGAGCTGTCATATCAAGTCAGGACAGTGGTCAATGTTTGCAAGGAGTCTCTACTCTGATTTGAAGGAACATTCAGGGCTGTGAGGCAAGGACTTTCTCAGGGCCAAACTAGATGTGGCACTAAATGTGTCACTTAGAATCACATCAAAGCAATAGTAGGCCAAGAAGAGAAATTTTCACTAGCACTGCAGAAACACACCCACACCCCACACTTCTGTTAGCCCCAGGTGGAAAGCTTCCATTAGCACCAAAGGAGATTTCCCTCTCAAGATTAATAGCATTTTTGGGCAAGGACAATTTTCAGTGCTGAGAATGAGGGGGATAGGAATGAGCCGAACACTCCCTCCCTCTGTACTGGAGTACTGATGGATAGCCTTCCCCACCCTCCACCATGCTGCTGAGGGTGGTGGTGGTGGTGATGGTGATGGTTTATTCTCATAGTTCTCTTCCACCACCACTACTAACAACAAATCAAACTATATGACCAAATCATTATTTTAAACAGATTTAGAGAGATCGGGGGAGAGAGGGACAGAGACAGTGGCCCTTTCCACATGACGGCGCTCTTCTGTGTCATTGTGCTGCAAATCCGGGTCTGGAAGGGAGCGGATCAGCAACACTCCCTTCTGCACCTGCTCGCTGCCTGCGGAAGGGAATGGGATAGCCCCTCCCCTTTCTTCCGCAGTGCAGTCGGGTACTTGCTTTGCTGTGCTGGGCCAGGAAGTGTCACAATCATCCAGCTGTGGCTTCTGCATGATGGCAAGTACAGGAGCATCGCATGATGGGAGGTGTAAAACGGATTTTTTCCATTTTTCAAATACTGCACAAGTGCTTCACTTCATGACGGGATGGCAGCAGGATAGTGATGACATCGTGCAGAATTACAACCTGCTGACCACTGCCATCCCATTGCGGAAGTGGCTTAGCGACGTCATGTGGAAATGGCCAACGAGGGAGGGAGAAAGGGAGGGAGGGAAAGAAAGAAGGAAAGAAGAAATTTAACTGATGTGATCCCAAGTGACATGCTCTTGCTTGGTCCCCAGGCCAACTGACTAGACTTCTATAATTAGAAATGTCAGGAAATGAACTTGAGACCTTTACCTATGTGACTTTCTACCACTGAACCACTGAACATTGGAGGATTAACCTGCACAGAGGTCAGGTACATTTAAAGCCAGGAGGAAGATGACAGTGGCTTTCATGAGCAAACCAAGTAGTTCATCAAAGCACGTTCAGTCAGCTCTGCATCCTTAGACTGAAACTGTGTTCATTTAATTCCTGTTAGGGGAGGATAATAGGAGTGGCATGCATCTCTGTGTTGATAACAAATCTCTGTAGAAGTCTGCTGTCTTTATGTGCCACCAGCAGTGTGAAAGAGGAATATGCAGTGACTGTGGAGTGACCCCTGTCTTCCACTGGGGATAGGGTGCAGCCAGCCATTCAGCTCCTTCTTCTGATTCGCAGCTTTACAATTCTTTGCTCAGGACTTCATGCAGTACTTTCCCCTAAGCACAACCTCAAGATACATTTTTAATTTTTAATGCTTCAATAAAATTGTGATTACAAATACTCCAATTCAGATTTAAAGTAGAAAGTATTCATTTCCTGTAGTTTAATTATTCAGCAGATCTTGCTGTGCATGAGGAAGGATTTCATCGGGGGCCTTAACACTGGAGCAATTTGCTGGAATGATTTTGGAGGAGATGAAGGAATGGGTCCTTCCCCTGTGCCCCAAAGTTCAGCCGCGACCACCCCTTGTAGCCCCCAAGATGCTCACAATCATTTTCATATTTTCAAGCAGAGGCAAACTGGCCAACCACTCTCCTTACAAACCTGCCACCATTCAGAACTGCATATTTAGAGTTTATCATCATCAACACCCTGTATACTTTCCTCTGGGATATATTTACTCTCACCTTCAAATATGTCATCAGGGCAACTTAGACTACTATACTTTCAAAATACCAACAAAAAACTATACATTGGCAGAGCAATTCTACTAGTAGGTACAGGGTATCCTTAGAGATGAATGGTATTTTTCTTTTCCCTTGTCCCACTTTATGCCTTTCATTCTTAAAATTAAAATTGTAAAGTTGAAGGCTTTCACAGCCAGAATCCATGGGTTGTTGTAGGTTTTTCAGGCTATGAGGCCATGTTCTAGAAGTATTTGCTCCTGACATTTTGCCCGCACTTGTGGCTGGCATCTTCAGAGGATCTGGAGACACGGAGGTAGAATGGAGTATGTATACTTATATGATCCCCGAGTGGGAGGGAGTTGCATTTGTGATGCATTAGTGATGCAGCTGGACTGTGAGGTAGCCCATTGTTGAGTGGACTAGCCCCCAGGGTGGCATGGTTAGTCAAAGGATATGCATAACAGTTGTGTGTGCATTTAAGTACTCGTTAGCAATCCATTGTACTGTTTCCTGTAGAGAGACCTCCTGAGTCTGGGTGCTGTTCATTGGCATATTTTAGTGTTTTTCAGTACTGGTAGCCAACTTTTGTTTACTTTCTGAGTTTCTTCTTTCCTGTTAAAATTGTCCAGGTGTTTACGGATTTCAATGGCCTCTCTGTGTAATCTGACATAGTACTTGTCTGAATGGTCCAGAATTTCTGCGCTTTCAATAGCATTCTGTGTCCAGGTTGGTTTATAACATGTTCTTCTGCTGCTGATTTTTCTGGGTGGATCAGTCTGCAGTGTCTTTTGTGTTCTTTGATTCGTGTTTGGACGCTGGGTTTTGTAGTCCCTATGTAGACCTGTCTACAGCTGCAAGGTATGTGGTAAACTCCTGCAGAAGTTAGAGGATCCTTCTTGTCCTTTGCTGAATGTAGCATTTGTTGAATTTTCTTGGTTGGTCTATAGATTGTAAACAAAAGTTGGCTACCAGTACTGAAAAACACTAAAATCAAGACTCAAAAATATGCCAGTGAACACCATCCAGACTCAAGAGGTCTCTTTACAGGAAACAATACAATGGATTGCTAAAGAGTATTCAAATGCAAAAACAAAAAACAGTAGTTTAGCAAAAATCAAGAGAACACGGCTTTGGATAAAGATTCAGCTAAAGGTAAAGATACAGCGCTCTCTCATTTAACTGATAAATGAGTTAATTAATAGCTTAAGTCAAGAATTAACCTAATACTAAAATTCTAACTAAAGTTCCCCATTGCATCAGAAAGTTTCCAACTTAGCTAATAACTTAATTGATTTTATCTAGTTACTTCTTGTCTCTGGAGGTTAGCTAAAAAATTGGTTCAAATAATATTAGGAGTACCACTTACTAAAAGCTAGTTTAATAACTGGATAATGGACAAGACATAAAAGGATCACTGAGGTTCTTCAAAAGCCTTGTAAAAATGTTCAGTTGATTACAGCTTTTGTTTTCTTTTAACTGACTTCATTTGCAATGGAGATGAAATTAACACACTATTAACATGTAGTTCTTCCATATTTGATTAGCTGCTCTGGACAGTCTCCTTGAGGTTTAATCTCTGGCTTTTAATTTTAAGCTCTGAGGACTTCTTAGGGATATGGAGTTATTGGTGTAAACTCAGAATCTACACTGCCTTTTTACCAATAGTGGAGCTCTCTCAGACTGCCTACCATGCTTCATTCTGTGACATAGCCTTAAGAAATACATAAAGGTTGCACATTTACCACCCACATGAAACATTTCCTTGACATACTTCTCCAGCTTCCCCTTGAAAACCAACAAAGACGAACTTTTCACAGCTTCTCTGAACAAAATTTGGCAAGTTGTTTTTAAGAAGAAGGAATACAATGGCATGCCAAAGTCATCCATAATTGAGCCGAGATAGGATGCTGTGCTGGAGGGCGACTTTCATTGTCTTTGACTACCAAATTAAGAAACAAGATATCAGAAGGTGGGCAGAACGGCACAGATAATGAGAATAATGGGAGTTACATACATATGAACTTTTGTTTAGTGTCATCATGCTGTAGTTCCTAGGCTGCCAATTAACTAATGATTACCAACAAGAGAGGCACAGCTCCTACAAACTGTCCAAAGATTGCACCAGGGATTTTTAGGCTGGGATGAATGTTGGTATTATGCTAACAAGAATTAGAAATCTCCTTGAATCTGTTTTTTGCCACCTATTTTTTTTAAGTGCACGTGTATATTCTCAATAAAGCATGACAACAAAATTCAGCATGTGCAAATTAGAACAGTTGTTGCTTAGTAAGAAGAAATACTTAAGCTTTCAAAAGATTTAAACTCAAAGGCTTTCACAGCCGGAATACATAGGTAGTTGTGGGTTTTCTGGGCTTTGAGACCATGTTCTATTAGTATTAGTATTTGAGTATTTATACTCTGTCTCACTTCCATGCCACCAGATCCTCTGAAGATGCCAGCCACAGATGCAGGCAAAACGTCAGGAGCAAATACTAACAGAACACGGCCTCAAAGCCCAGAAAACCCACAACAACCTATTTCAAAAGATTGTTGTTGCCAAAGATTTTTTGTTTTAATAATCTTCTGTGTCTTTTCAGACTTTTAAATCAAAGCCTAAAAACCAGGGATGGGCAATCTTGGTTCGATCAAGGGACATTTTCCCCCCATTTGGACCCTGGTCTCTCAGGGCCTAGTCCAACACAGAAGGAGAAGAACAGCACCATCACCACACCCTTCAGAGAAAAGAGAGGACTGTCTGCCAGCTCGTGTCTCCACCTGTCTGCTTGCTACTCCCATGGGCTGCCTCTTCTTTCCTGCAGACTGCTGCCCAGCTGCAAGACCACCACTGCTTGCAGAACTAGGCCCCAGGTTGTCACCCCAAAACATAGGTGCCACAAGGGCCAACCCGTGATGCCAGTACCTTCTTGCAAAGGTGGGGAAATAATTAGCTCAAAATCAGGAGGCTAACGAGAGGGGGCAACTCAGTGAGATCTTGCTACCAATATTTATGGGCACCCGCAGGAAAGACTCAGCTGAAGCAGCGATGTAGAGAAATCAAAATTGTGTTTTATTACAATAAATCCACGCATGCAAACAATGATGCATACGTACAGACACTCGCACAAGAGCTAACCAAAAGAGAGGGAGGAAAACGGGAGAGCGACAGTGAAGGTTTGGGCGATATTTACTAGATCAGATGAGAAGCGAGAGCAGGATGAGGTGACTCGGGTGCTGGACCCAAGAGCAGTTCTCAGATCAGGAATCGGATGGACAGATTGATGCTCAGATGGGTGAGAGGCTGCAAGTTGCAAGCCTGAAATCAGGGGTGTATGTACCCAAAAAATAGCCAGTGGCGGGGAAGTTCCCAGGTGAGAAACAACAGGGGACCTTTGTCCTAACAATGGTCTATTCGCCTGTTAATGTTCACAGTGTTTGATTAACAAGGACATGATGGTTAATCCAATCATGAGTGAGAGTTGGGGAATGCAAAGATTGGAGTAATACAAGGATTAGAGTAAATCTGGTGGGCTTCTGGCTTGGTGTCGTCAGGGGAAACATTCTGCTTCTGCCTAAATCAATCATCCGTAGGGCGTTGCTTATTGTGCCTGGCAAGTTACCTAATCTCACCTTGAGGATCTTAGGCTGACTTTCCTTTCTTTTACACGTTTACTATCAGAACAATCCCTTGCCTGGTTTGACCTTCCAGTGACTTCACAGGCTTGATTTTCATATCAAGGCCCATTAATTCTGTTGCCAATTAAACATAATGCCAACTGAGTATGGTGCCCATCCAGATCCTGCTGGTATCAGGGACCCACAAAGCAGGGCCTTACTGCTTGGCTAGTCAGCCAAACCAACACATTTCCTTTTTCTGCAAGGGGATATAAGTTGCCTTCTTGGAGTGGTGAGTCTAATGCTGCTGAGGTCTCCACTGAAGGGGTGATACCAAAGGGGATCCCTCGTTTAGGAGAGCCACTTTGAGGGTGAAGCAAATGTGCAGTCTAGTTTCCCTGTTTGGGATTGGAAGGATTCCTTTACTTTAGGTTGTTTTAAACAATCCTGCCCTGGAAGGAAGAAATATGTGACTTGGAAAGCTTGGGAAGGAAGGCAAACCAGTGAGCAGCTATTCGAACAATAATGGGTAGATGCAGAGTGGAGAAGCAGTATTATCACCATGGGAGAAGGGATTGCTACAGGATGTTTTGTTGTTATTGTGTGCCTTCAAGTAATTTCTAACTTACGGCAATCCTAAGGCAAATCTCTCCCCGGGTTTTCTTGGCAAGATTTGTTCAGAGGAGATTGGCTTTTGTCTTCCCCTGAGACTGCGAGAGTGTAACTTGCCCAAAGTTACCCAGTGGATTTCTATGGCTGATCAAGGACTTGAACCCTGGTTGTCAGAGTCATGGTCCAACACTCAAACCACTACACCACACTGGCTTTTGGTTTCTCTCAAACTGTCCCCCACCTCTGGATACTCCCTTGGGCTGAAAAGGCAGCTCCTTAATGCCGGGTTGGTGAATGGAAAAACACCTCTGATCCAGGACTTGATCCTGTTTTACATTACAGAAACCTGGCCAGATGAAGCTGGGGAAATGGGGGTGTTAATCTCTCTCAACTTTATCCATCAGGGTTCTCAACATAGGAGCAGCCAAGGCCTGAGGGGACATAGAGACAGAGTTACAGTGGTCTATCATGATTCTATCTCCCTCACCAGGTGCCTCATCCTATAGTCTACCAGGTCTAAGTGTTTGCACCTGAAATCGAGTTATTGAGATGGAATAGGGAGTCTATTGGTATACTGCCCACCTCACTGCTCAACAGCCTGCCTTCCTGAGGTGGTTGACTTGGTCTCAGTGGAAGTGCTGGAGTTCCTCCGACTTGTTGTGCTGGGGGATTTCAGCATCCATGCTGAGATCACTCCATCAGGAGTAGCTCAGGACTTTATGTCCTCCAAGATGACCATGGGTCTCTTCTAAATAATATACATGGCCAGCCATAATGCAGGACACCCTCTGGGCCTGCTTTTCTGTTCTGGGTGGGATCGTGGTGATCTGGGTGTGGAGGAACTTTCCATAGTTTTGTGGTCATAGACAGATCACTGTCTGGTGGGATTTAGACTCCATCAGACTCAGAGCCTCTGGAGGGGAAGGGGGCCAATTAAAATGGTCTCCCACAAGAAGCTTATGTGTTCCTGGCATGTGATCCTGTCTCTGGAATATGGAAATGGCCAGGGCAGTGGATACAATCATTCCTACACATCCACATCTACATGTGGGGGCCATGTTCTTCTGTGGTTCCAGTCCTTCCTGGGAGGACAAATTCAGAAGGTGGTGCTGGGAGAATCTTATTTGACCTCATGGCCAATGGGCTGCAGGATCCCTCAGGGCTCAGTTTGTCTCCCATGCAGTTTAGGAAAAACATGAAGCCAAAGGGAGAGATTATCTGGAGTTTTGGAGTTGAATGTCACCAGTGTGTTGATGCCACCCAAATATCTCTCTCCTTACCATCCAATCTTAGTAACAGACTTAATCCAGACAAGACTGTGGTGCTCCTGGTCAGCTGAAAGGCAGATCAAGGAATAGGGATTCAGCCTGTGTTGGATGGGGTTACACACCCCTGAAATCTCAGGTTCACAGCTTGGGTGTGCTCCTGGATTCAGATCTGAAGCTAGATGCTCAAGTTTCAGCTGTGGCTATGAGCGCATTTGCAGAGCTGTGCCCATTCCTTGAGATGACAGATCTGACTATGGTGATATATCCCTTAATTACACTCCATTTGGGGGACTGTAACACACTCTTTGTGGGGCTGCCTTTGGAAACCATTCAGGAACTCCAGTGAGTCCAAAATGCCGCAGCCAGGTTGAGTGGAGCAGAAAGAACTTCACTGTTTGCTGATCCATTTTCAGGAGGAATTTGAAATGCTGGCTATGACCTTTGAAACCCAACATGGCTTGGGTCCAGAAAATTAAAAAACACCATCTTCTTATCTGAGCTTGCCCATGCTCTAAGGTCTGCAGAGGAAGGCTTTCTTTCAGTCCGACCACCATCCCAGGGATGTCTGTTGAGGACAAGAGAGAGAGAGAGAGAGGGAGAGAGAGAGACAGAGAGAGACAGAGAGAGTCTTCTCAGTAGCTGCCCTCCAAGTTATGGTACACCCTACCCCAGAAGGTCCACTCACCCGCCCCCCCCCGTCCCCTATATTTCCATTGACAGATAAAGACCTTTTTATTTAAGGAAGCTTTTGGCGTGTAATGTTTTGTGGCAGATGGAGCTTTCAATAGGCAAAGTGTAGTGTTTTTATTTTATTATGTTTTAAGCAACTTTCAGTGGTGTTTTAAATTTATTGCTTAATGCTTAACATGTTTTTAACCTATTTTTAATCTGTGTTTTTTAAAATAGAAATGTACTGTAATTTTGTTTGAAATTTTGTATTCAATTTTTAAAACTACATTGTGGTTTTAAAATGTTGTATGCTACCTTTGATCTCATCTTGGGAGAAAGGTGGGATAAAGAAATACTGCTATACTACTATGATTCTCTGGAAGCCCAGTACTGAGGTATTTTTAGTGTTATTTTTTATTTTTATACTCAGTAAACAAAGTATGAGTATTCCTTGCTTTAAAGGAGAATTGTATCTTCGGGATGCAGTTCTGCTATGTTATGTCAAACTGGAGGGGAGGTTCCAAGAGTTGCAAAAAATGCCCTTGGAGGTCACATGTGACCCATGTTCCAGATGATGGTCTAAGAAACCTTTAACAGGACTCACAAGCCAACTTTAAAGGAGAACTCTATCTAAGTTCCAGGTTCTTATCCATCTCTGAAGAAGACGATCAGCTAGTATGTTTTCTCAGTCTTCTGGTGAACTTCAGATAGTGTAAAAGAAGGTAATATGGCCACAGCATCAGGGTGTATTTGTTTCCTCCTCTTGCATTTATGAGCCCGCATGGTGGAGTGGCTTGAACACTGGACTATGATCCTGGAGGCCAGGGTCTGATTCCCCACTCAGTCATGGAAACCCACTGAGTAACCTTGGGTGCATCACACACTCTCAGACCCAGAAGACCCCACGAAAGGTTTGACTTAGGGTTACCATAAATCAGAAACAACTTGAAGGCCAACAACAACAACAGCAACAATTGCATTTATATTCTTATGTTTAATTTATTTTCCATGTGACTTCCATCTTAACTCGGTACAAATTCCAATGAAATTAAAGCATACTAAGCAGGCATATCTCTTTCAAGCCAATTGAAATTACTGCTGAGTTATATTTTGAAGAAAGCAATTTCTCACTCCATAATCTCTTTCTTGCACCCAAGTATGTAAACATTTCTTGACATCTATATATCATCTTGTTATTGTTTATATCTTATAAAAATGTTTATGGCCCATTAATCATTGACCAGCAACAGATCAGCCACATCTAAAAGTACACCCTTTGACCTTGAATAATAAAATTAATAACATTTTACAATCCAGCACTCTTCAGATCATGTTTAGTACCAAACATTAAGTTTTACAGCTCCTCATTGCCCAATAACCTTTGTCCTTGAGTGGGGGCATTAACTCAACATTGTTTCTTAGGCATTATCCAGAACACCTTGCCAATTAGTTTTTGACATCCATCAGTCACAATTCATTGTGGATATGCTTTGTATCTTTATTAATCCTCTCTTTAATACTATTCCTAGACTGTGGAAGGACCTGCCAGAGTATATTCATCAGCTGGATACACTCTCTCCATTTAAAAAAGCAGTAAAAAACAGTCTCTTCCAGCAAGTCTCTCCAAATGATTTTTAAATTATGAATTTTAAAGTAGCATGGATTGTTTAAATATGTATTGGTTTTATATGCTCTTTTAATTGGTATTTGTCTAGTTGATGTTGTTGTTCCCCACCTTAATCCATAGGGAGACAGATATGAAATAAAGGCCAAAATCTTATTCTGGAGTTATTAATGCATATCTGCTGCACTTTGTGGCTATGGGGTGACTGCCAGCCCGACCCCCCCCATCCCCATTTATTGGGAAGCAACCACTGAGATCAAGAGGAGTCTGTTCCCCTATGGCTCAGGAAGCTGCTGTTTGATATTCTCACCCCTTTTCATAAGCAATCTCCATTGTGTGAGGCAGAAGAAGGGTTCCTGTCACGATTCCCACTCACACTGGAGATCACTCATGGGAACAATGGTCAGCTGCTTCCTGAGTGACAGGGGAATGAACCCCAGTCAATTGCAGTGGCTGATTCCCAGTAAATGGGGATTGGGAGACTTTTACAGTCTCCATGTGCCCTGTTAGCCAGCCTAAATAGCTTATAGACATCAGATCCTATCTGATCTTGGAAGCTATGTTATCTCAAAAGGTGGGGGACTCTGAGGTCCTCCAGCAGTGCCCGTGTCTCCTTAGAAAGTTGGGGAATTGAAGCTCAAAGGAGGCCTGCGAGAAGGAGGTAACCCCAGGACCTTTTCTCCTGTGTATACCAGTACTAACTGTAGGACACCAGTTGAGAGTCAAAAGAATGTTTTTATTGGGGGAATTCACAAGCATATGCAAGCAATCAAGCAGTTTCACAGACCACACAAGGCTAGCAAAGGTAATGGAGAGAAAGGTTAGATATGAAGAGATTTTGGGGGTGAAGTACGTGATAATTACCATTCCAGAGTCAGAAGATCAAAGTGAGATGGCTTAAACAAGAGTGTGAGGGTAGTCTAGAGCACAAGAATCAAGGAGCCAGCAGACAAAGTGACATGCCTACATGCATCCAGGGTACTATGAATCGCCAGGCTTGGAGCCAGGGTTCAGGTACCCTGTTTCCTGCCCTGAAGGGGAATGTGTTAATTGCTTTCTGGTAGGGCAAACAAAAGAGGTCCGGAATGGACTAATGGTCTTAACTTCAGGTGACAAAGCACTGATGAGAGCTATGATAGCCTCTTAATGTCTAGGCAGGTGAGAGAACAAAGGAGAGTTTCTGCAGGAAGAGGTTACAGGTTGATGACCATCAGTTGCTTCACTGAGGCAGTTTCGGTTGCTATTATACTTAAAGGTTGGGTCATTGAGGGGATTATCACAAGCACATCAGTGCTGAGGCTTTCCAACTAATCCTTTCGAACTTATGACCTGACCATGTTGAGGTCATCTATCTTAGCATGCAGCTTCCAGCAAGAGAGCCATAAGTGTGTGATTTTTATATTAGAAAAAGATAACACCAGTTAATCAATTAGACTGTACCATGAAGTGGGGGTGTATGGCATGGTAACAGCTAAGAAGGGTCAGCCTTGGTTAGTACTTGGATAGGAGACCATCAGTGAATGCCAGTGGTGTAGGCCATATTTCAGAGGAAGGAACTGGCAAAGTCATTTCTGAGTATTCCTCGCCTATCAAATTCATGGGGTTTCCATAAGTTGACAGAAGGCTTGAAAGCGCACATGGACACACACACACATTCCCTAAACTAGAGAATACATAAAGACTGTGAATGCCAAAAAGCTATAAATGCATAACTCTAGGTCTGCAACAGGATTCCAGCCAAGAGCAGCAGCAGCGCAGCAACAACAACAACAACAACTTATTTATGCCCCTAGAATCTTATCTTTGAATCATTACATATTTCCAGTTGGTCTTCACTTTACTTTTTGCATATTAAAAAAAAAACTTACACTGCTTTGAGAGAGTTCTGAGAATTCGTGGGAGATGACAGTCCCTCTGTAGCCTTCCTAACTGCTCCAATAAAGAAACTATACATCACACTTCATGGAATGAGAGGTTAATAAAATTTATTTATTTATGAAAAGCATGTATTTTATTTATTTTTGTATTTATTCAAGTAGTTATATGCTGCCTTTCAGGGCGAAGGTTTCCCAATGCTGCGCAATTAAACATTGAAAAAAACAAATACAACTAGAAAAAAAATCCATTATAGTTATACCACTTTTTAAAAACATCAAAAACATTATATGATGCAGCACAACAATTCTGATAAAACAGATTGAAATACAAGGTACTGTAGCTATTTCACAGAGAATATTCAGAACTTTGGATAGCTTCTTTAAAACTTAGAGTGGATTTTCCACTCTAGTGACCTGGGAGCCACCAGCCGGCCAAGAATAAAAATGGTTTTTGACCCTAAACACATTTACTAGGGAGCACAACCCATTGGAGAGCCTGCGTGGTGTAGCAGTTGAAACACTGGATTACAAGTGTGGAGACCAGGGTTCAATTCCTGCTTGACCATGTAAACCTACTGGGTAACCTTGGGTGCATCACACACTCTCAGCCTCAGAAAACCCCATAAGAGTGTTACCCTGCTTGCTGCGGGCCACTTAGGGGGGATTCCCAACGCCTGTCAAAATTATCACTTCTGGGGAAAATTAGCTATAAACACTACTTTAGCAATGCAAAGAGGGATCTTTAGCCCAGCTTTACGGAGTTGGATCACAGAAAATCAGGCTAACTGTTCAAATTTAAGTATTTTATTGACATAGATGTTAAAATCCATACAATCACTCAGCTGCACTCACTCCCACAAGCATACAAGACTATAGACACTTAGAAAGAGGTGAAAATTAAGAGAGAGAGAGACATAAGGGTTTTGAGGTAATACTGTACCAGAAGTCTTCGGTTGGGAGAAGACAAGCGAAAAGCCCAACTCAGCCTCCCAGGGGAGGGGCCGAGGGGAGCTTTTCTACTGGCAGAAGCATTGTTGCGAGTCTGGGAGAACTCCTCCGAAATGGAGGAGAAAAAGGGGTCCTAGTTATAGTGGTGAACAGAGCTAAAATAATAATAATAAAAAGTCCTGGGGACCAGATGGCCGCGTTTTTGTGAAAATGGATCTCATCTTTGTAGTTCAAAGAAAATACAGCCAGACATCCTTGTAGTTCCCTGAAAGATGATTATCTTATCTGGGGGTGGGGGCGGGAGTGGGGGGGTGCTTGCCTCCAAGGTATCACTTCCCAGGCTGTTTGCACTGTTTGTTCCTATTGCCTCCTGTTGGTGTTATTCTTGCTGATAATCCATTCCAATGGAATGTGAGAACCATTTCGAGATTCACCTAGGATGTGCAACAGAAAACAGGGCTACTCATTTGACCTATCTCCATAGCACCTCTGCCTACGTGTCCTTCCAGTAGATCTCTATGGCTCACTATGTTTGATATAAAATAATTATGATCCTCAGGACATGGTAGGTGGGTAACAATAGGTTCTCCTTAGGGATGCCATAGGTCAGAAACAACTTGAAGGCACAAAACAACAACAACACCCTACTGAGTTCAAAGGGAAGTATATAAAGCAGGAGGAGGGAGAGGGATAGAGAGGTAGCACATTATCTGGCTACAATAAGAACCTGATCAGGTAATGAAAACTATTAAACTCCCCTATCTTGCAGATGGGGGGGGGGGCTGAGAAAGAATGGCTTCTCTGTTTGTGGCGGAGGCAACATTTGGACTGGACAGACCCTGAGATCCATAGCTCAGATTCTTATCCATGGCCCAACTCTGAGTGATTTCCTATGGAAAGCAATGAGATTTAGCTGAGACTGGCACTACATACAGTCCTAAGCATGCATACTAAAACTTGATGAAGTGCTCAAGACCTACTGTTGAGGAAAACTTTGTAGTTTTGAGATATGTGGACCATTACATGGATTTCACTGTGAGACTAACTTTATTAATGTCATGCCTAGTCTGCCGACAGAGCTAGCTGCACAAAGCTGCAGTCATGTGCAGAGGATTAGGGAACCAATCTTAACTACCATCAAGAAAGACATCCATATAAGCATTCATATGATCAGGCTGCACTTGCCTGAACAAGCACTGTCAACTCATGAGAGGAAAAAGTTTGCATTTTCTGTCTGCAGGCCACCCTCCTGACACTGATTTAACCATTTTGGGGTATACTGCAAAGGATTCTGGGACACACTCTAAGGGACATCTAGTTTCTGAAGGATGGCAGTAAGGCTTATTAGAAGCATGATCCACACAGCTTGCCTATTTTGAAACAACCAAAATTGATTTTCTTTCCTAAAAAAACCCCAAGCAAGCAAACAAGGAAGAACTCTGAGCAAACTCCAGCCACTGTGTTTGATCTGGAGGCACCAGAGCCTCTATTTTCTCTCCTTGATTAAAAAAAATAATAATAATCAGGAGTAACTAAAAGAAAGGCACATAAGTGTCCTTCTTTTATGATTGGCTGCATCCAGATGTCTCTGGTTTGTCTAGAAGAATATTAACTGTGGAGGCTTCCTGTGCTCTGTGCACACACACAACTAGCAGCAGCAGAATCCTCATAAATTGGTGCTGCTGTCTGGGAGGGAGAGAAGAGAAGAGGGCTGCTCCAAGATGACCTGACTGAGAAGCCATCAATTTCTTCATGAAAGAATCAATTTTTATACGCTTGTAGCTGTGGGGATTACTATTGACCTTGGGAAATCATAAATAGAAAGGCTGCATCGGCAAACTGTTCCTTTACTGTTCCTTTTCCTTTTTCCGTATTCCAGTTCTTGATTTTATTTTACAATAATGTGCCTGGTTTTGAAACAAACCAAGGGCATTGTGGTATCTTAAAGATTGATGGCACAATAAATATGCTAGGGTTTAAGATGCTACAGTATTCCAATTGTGTGCTGCTTCTTTCTTAGTGTCCCTAATTTGGAGGGATGGCACTTTATTTTACGGGGATACTTTTTATTCAAACAATTACAGCAGTGCTAGTGAGTAGGAATGGATCGATCTGCATATTGTGCATTGACAAACAGCCCTGCTGTTGGATCAGAGCCAAGGCCTATCTAGCCTAGTACAATTTCCCCCAAGTAGCCAACCAGATGCCCCTGGGAAGCCCAAAGGGGGTACGTGAATGCAGTTGCAACCTCCCAGGCCATGTCAATTTTTCATGCATTCATTTACTCTTAGGATAGTGCAAGTTGGTTTTCTTCGTTTTACCTTCACAACAATCCTGTAAAGTAGGTTAAGCTGAGAGATAGCGACAGACCCAAGATCACCGATTAAGTCTCGCTTTGCAAGGCTGAATAAGTATTTCCCTAGATCCAAATGAAGTTCCAGCCTTGTGCCTCCAATCACGGGCAGCCAAATAAATCCCTGGAATTGCATGAGAAAAGGGGAAAAGATGACTGCTATCCTATGGAATTGGTCTTCACTGCTTCTGCCCCCTCCCAATAACTGCCATTCAGAGTTACACTGTTGTCTTTGGTTATGGAAACTTTGAAAGCCTTACTCTGTTGCCATCCTGTACAGCCCCAATCTGTGATATTGTTTAACTGGCACATATATCAATCTTACATTTATGGCTGAAAAGTCATGCTGGCTAAGGGGACTGGCCCTACATCTGCAGAATGATGTCAGAGGGGACCTCAAGGCACGGCCACGTCATAAGTTCATTGAGGATTAGTTGGAGAATTTGGCTAAATGAGTTTGAGATGATCCTCTCGATAGCCCAAACAAAGAAAACAAGAGCCACTGAAACTCTCAGACAAAGCAACAATGACCTGTAGCATCCTTCTTGCTGAACTTCTGCCTTTGTTTCCTCGCCTGCCCAGACATTAAGAAGCTATCACAACTCCCATCAATGCTCTGTCACCTAATGCTAAGACCATTTGCCAGCTCTGGACCTCTTTGTTTGCTCTGCCAGAGAGCCATTAACACCTTCCACTTCAGGGCAGAAAAAGGGCACTTAAACCCTAGCTCAGACCCTGGTATTTTGCTCGCACTTGGACACCACAGACTCTCATCCCCCCATGCTGCCCTCAAACTCTCATGTTGAAGCCATTTCACCATAACTTTATTCTCTTCAGGACTGGTAAATATTGCCCACTTTATCTTCACTCCTTACTATCCAATTTTTCTTTCCTTTCCTTTTGTTAGCCTTGTTTGGTTGCCACACTGCTTGAATCTTGTGTGTGTTTGTGATTTCCCCCCAATAAAAACATTCCCGTAACTTCCAACTGGTGTCTCTGCATTAGTACCAGTATACACAGGTGAGAAGATATTGAAGTCCCCCGTCCCCGCATTGCAGGCCTCCTTTTTGAGCTATAATTCCTCACTTTTCCATGGAGGCATCGACATTGCAGGTAGACCCTTGAGTCATCTACCTTTTGGGGTAGCAACTCTTTTGGTCTAGAGTTTTGAGAATTCCCCTTACCTCTGGGATTCAGAAACTTGTAATCCAAAAGAGTAACTTTTCCAAGGTCTGGCATTTGATGTAGACTACCTTTTGTTACCTACAGCTCTCATTATAAATAGACTATTACACCATAGCATACTTTGGTATTTTAAAGCCAACTACAGGTTATGGAGCTTGTATTAAAAGAGGGTAAATCACTGCAAGATAGTCTACTGTTAATATTGCAGGTGGAGAGCAGGCCTAACTCTAATTTGTATTCTAATCACTCTAATTCAATAGCAAATGGGTATTTAATAATAAAGGTGGCCTGCTATAGAAAGCGGGGGAGTAAAAAATAGAAAAAAAAGTCCCTCTGGGTATACTCAAGCCATTATCATTAATTTTCACATCTAAATGAATAAAGCATGTGGAAGCACCAGAATGGAAATCAAAATTCCATATGGATTTCAAATTCAGCATTATGTAATTAAACAATGAAACTTTTATTCTTCCATAAAACAATGTTATTATGGTCATATTAATAGGTATCATTGTTTAAATATGCTTATAATTAAATAATCTCTAAATAGGGGGCAGTGGTACCACCCAAACAGAGGCTGAATTGACTAGTTACTTATCAGCAGGCCTACTGAGAAGCCATGAGAGAGTTGGACACCTTGCAGCATCCACGCCTGTCTCCCTCATGTCCCCCTGTCACTCCTTCTCCTTCTTCTTGTCCTTCTCCTCTGTCATGCTGATGTTACCTTCTTACTTCCACTCCAAGCTTCTGTGAAAAGGAGAAGGAGCAGCTGCCATAACAGCCTATGCTTGCCTTGTATTCTGTTGCTGGGCTATAGCGCACTTCGGGAGCAGAAGGAGAGAGAAGGGCTAATTGGGTAGATGAGATGGCAAGGAGAAAGACCACTCAGCAATGGAAGTCTTCGGAGGTCATGTTGCTCAAGGGTAACCCCCTCCAAAATCAAAGCGGACACTCTCTTTTAACATGCAGATCTCAAATTCTGATGGAGGTTTGTTACTGAAATCCAATTTCTCCATTGAGGTACTAGCAGCAAGAGCAGTGGTTCAGGAAATATTGAATCACCAGCTGCCCTTTGACATTACACAATGATAGCCCTGTGATTCCACTTTAATTGCCATAGCAACCTCCTGTGGAATCCTGGGATTTTCAGTTGGGGAGTGGCCTTTAGAATACTTAGCTGGAGAGCTCCACTGGTACCTCTGATCAAATTACAAACTCCGGGAGGATTCCATTGGGTGCAGCCACAGGAGCCAAAGTGGAGTAGTAATGCTGTAACTGTGCAATATGAAAGGGCCCCATTTAAGTGCACAGCATGCACAAATTGAATTTCAAGAATGGGAGGCTGAGGAGTGGAACATGGCAGAGTAAAGGATGTGGTGTCAGGTACAAACTTTGACTTTTCTAAACATGTTTGTTTTTACACAATAGTTATACAATTTCTAGACAGATAGGGATTACTACCTGGATGTCTACAAGGTCATGACTCTGTTGCAGGAAAACCATGTTTCCTGGCAATCAGACAGAAGTATTTTTCTTTAGGAAGTGTGATTGTTTTGTATTCCAGCTAGCTAGTGTGTTGACTGCATGTTTGTTGCTGCTATTGTTATTTAAATGTTTTATGCCTTTTCCCGTAGGGCCTGGAAATGACTGGAATCCTGTTGGTTTTACTTTTCTGGCCATTTTGCCTTTTTTTTTTGTAACCTATTCAGTTTAGGGTTGTGAAAGCAGACTTCCACAAGTGTAACGATTTCACCTTGGCCTAAATCCTGTTGTTAGTCTGGAGTAGAGTAGAGCCACCGACTTATTTACATGCTGATTCATGGATTTACGTGCAGGCTGGTTCATACTTCAGCAATTAATTGAATGGGTCTACTGTTGGTGTCGCTGTTGTTGTTTGTGTGCCTTCAAATTATTTCTGACTTATGGCAACCCTAAGGCGAACCTATGATGGGTTTTCTGGGTCTGAGAGTGTGTAATGCACCTGAGGTCACCCAGTGGGTTTCCATGGCTGAGTGGGGAATCAAACCCTGGTCTCCAGGGTCGTAGTCCAGTGCTCAAACCACTAGCTGAGACTAATCAACAGGATGCTAGCCATGCAGTGGCACATTTCTTGGACGGTACATAATAATTTGCTAGTGCCTTCAGTAGACCACTTCGCTTGGATTGCAGAAACAGTCATTGTGCATTCCCTATTCCCCAGCAGGACAATAAGGAATCCATTGCTAGATACACAATTCAGCATAGAGCGGTGTAGTGCAACCACCATGTAACTGTATGTGTATACATTTACACTATGCAGGCACAATGTAGGATCTCCACCTTCATCATACTAAACCCATCTATAATCGAGTAGTAATGGGATCACACTGTGCAACCTGGAACATCATCCTACAACTACATAGTTACAGACAGGTTCAGCATGAGATTGTATTCATTCAGCTTCAAAGTGACCTTTGAAGGTCTGCTTTTTCTATTTAAAAAGAAACCTTAAAGACATCTTCCAACAATTAAAATACACAAACATTAAAAACAAGACCCAGATCTTATAAAAGTTAATATTTTTTTGGACTGCAGTTTCTTGAATCAGCATGAGCAATGAGGGTGTTCTGGAAGTTGTAGGCTCAGAAGTACACTCTTTCAAGCTCTAATAAAAGCAATAAATGTAACCATCTCTCTCATACACACACAAACGTGCATATGTACAATGAGACCAATAACAAAAACCTGTAGTAAAATAAATAGTGATAATTGTGGGTGGTATGTGAAATGTGTCTGCATTACTTTTATAGGCAACAATAATAACCCTGGTGATAATTGAACTTCATTCCTCTTCCCAGTCCCATGATCAACCATGCTGCTACATAAGCATTTATCAAAATGTTAAAGCCAGCTTGAGAACAAGGTGTCTGAAAGACCACCTCCTCCCACAGAGGACTGCCAAAGATTTAAGATCATCAGTTGAGGTCCTGTTACCTACCCCACCACCTTGTGAGGCTCAGCTGGTGAGTACACATGAAAGAGCTTTCTCTGCAGCTCCACCCCATCAGTGCAACTTCCACTAGAGGAAGACTGGCCTGGCTCCAGCCCTTCTCAGATTCCAGCTGGCAGTGAAAACTCTGCTCTTTTACATGGCCTTTGGCTCTTAAAATTAGGGATGTCTCCTGTAGATCTTCTTTTAAAAAATGTTTTTAGAACTGTTTTAAAGAGGAGTTTGGACTGTCTAAAATTGTTTATTTAGTGTTTTTAAAGTATTCTTATCAATTGTACGTTGCCTCAGGGTAGTGGTTGAGAGATAATAAATAAATGCCAACAACAACAACAACAAACAACAAAAACAGCCTCATTCTATGTTAGATATTTTAAAACCAGCCAGGTGGCAAACCTGTTTTGGAGAAATAATATGCTCTGAATATTGTGAAGGCTCAGAAGAGTTGGCAGCTGGCAGGATGCAAATGGTTCTATAAATACTTGACTATGGTTTTGTGGCAATATATACTTTTGCAGTGCAGTCATCAGCACTCTGACTTCCTTTGCCCTGAATATGTGCATGCCTGACTTTCTGTTTGCTGATAAGGGAGCTCATCTGTACTCCCAGACCATTAAGCTTCTTTGCTGAAGAGAAATCTGTTACACATTATTATTAAAGAGGACTGGCTGGGCTGCAGTTTTGGGGTGAAAAAGTCAAATGAAAGAGCAAAAAGTTCAAAAAGTCAGAACAAATGGATCAGCAGAGATGTGTGAGGAATGGAGGATGCAGAAGGTCAGGACTGAAAGTTCTTCACTGAGCTGAATGAAAGCAATCAATTTTGTTTTTTTTAAAAGAGGATATTTTAAAGCTGTTTAGGATTATGGTGTTCTCCACTGATCAACAGAATATATCCTTTCTTAGGTGGACTGTAGAGCTTCATGTAGGCACAACTGCTGGCTCTGGTATTGCAGGCTTGTGATTCCATCCTTGATCTTAACAGCACTCTCATTCACAGCTTGTCTTGCTGTTAGCAGCTACAGGAGCTGTCTAAGTGATGAACATATTTTGGGAATAGAGTTCAGTACCTGGATAGCTGCTGTGACATCTGGTGGAGCTGTGGATAACATCAGCATTAAAACTAAGGGAAGAGTCACCCACTACTGGGCCCACTGGCTATGTCTGGCCTCATGGATTGTTAGTTGCATCATTCACCTTTCATTACATTAGCAAACCCCAAGAAAACCCTGGTCCCATGGGGTGCTACACTACACTATGGGCATATATACATTGCTTACCCCATAACTCCACTTTCTGTCCCTTGCTCTTTTGTTTCCTAGGTATTGATTCTTAGATTGGAATTTCCTTTGGACAGGACCTTGTTCACTTATATTCTGTAAAGCATATGCTCTCTACACTACTCATTTTGTGCATCATTATCACCACCATCAAAATCTGGGCTATTTGAAATGTGTTCTTTGTGTTTGAGTCTTGACAGTGTATGTTGAGATCCATTCCTTGTGGGACACAGGGCTGGCTTGGCTTGGACCAATTGCATGGTTTAGCGGAATTCTGAAGCTTCGGGAAACTGCGTGAGCACTCTTCCATTGTGCCTATATAGTTAGGCAAATAAAGTCTTTCTACCTTGCCAAGCTGCCACTGGCCATTGGGAATTTGTGTAAATCCTGTCATGCCATAAAACCAATTCCACAGTTTTGTGAGACGATTCCTTTTGTAGTGAGTCATTTCTGCAGAAAATCTTTGCTGCCTTTCCATCTATGCCCCCGAACCCTGCTCTCCCTTCCAAAATTCTGCATAAGTAAGATCTCGAAGCAGTGATTGTACAAAATTAAGTATCCTTGTCATGCACACACGAAAGCAAACACTCTGTATCCCTGAGACTGCACTTTTTGTGGAATCATCCTCTATTTCCGTTGCTTTTTTCAAACTTTTCAAATGTATGAAATTCCTTTTCTTTGCATTTTTTAAAACAAGAAACCCTGTATTTCTTTTTTCTCATTTTTACTTCAAAATTGAGTTGGGAAGAGATTCTTGGAGGCACCACATCTTTCATTCAGTTCTTCAATACGGCGGCTGTAATCAAGGGAGGAGGAAGAGATGTTCTTACACCTGATGCTCTGGGTCCTTGAACCAGTAAATGAAGAACGTGTGGGTGAATATATTATGCTTTTGCCCAGGCAAGGTTATCATCTGGGGCAAGTACCTCTAATATTAAAGAGTAAGGCAATGTGCTGTACAGGTTAGTTACCTATATGAAGCTATGCCTGCAAATATTTTAGTTAGATGGAGTCAGTACATTTAAATCAAAGAGAATCAGCCTCTCCCCTAGTGATTTGTATTGCAAGTAGCTATAACCTCATTAGGCAAGACAATAATGCTTGGTGAGGTAGAAGGCAGTAGGACAAGAGGAAGATTGTATTACAAGTGGACAGACACAATCAAGGTAGCCATTAGCCCCAACTTGCAAGACCTGAACAGGGCTCTTGATAACAGGGTAACTTAGAGGTCTTGACAGCAATTAACAACAGCAAACCTGGTTGCCATTTAAAAACTTTGAAGGATGGTCCTTCATCTCCTTTCCTCCCCTCTCCCCTGTACAGAAACTGGAGCTTTGAAGTAACGGGGTAAAATAACTATTTACTCATAATAAATAGCTTTTCAGCAATCAAAGCATAACTATGTTTCATTACAATTGTAATGTGGTGGGTGATAGCTTCCGTTCAGTGCAACTGTAACTTTTAGTTACTTTTAGAGTTGTGGGGTTTGGCCACATCAAGTGGAATATCACGTAGTTCAGGTGTTTGTGTTGTGCCTTATAAAACTGCCTTATGCTCTGCTAAAATAACGACAAGTGCATGGATTGAGTGTGTTTCATACCACAAGCCAGCAGCTTGAGACACTTGAGGTGTTTAAAAGTAACTGACATAACTATTCTAGTTACTTTGCAAATTGGAAAGTAGACTGTTCCTTTTTAACACTTACAAGCTACTTTGGGGAAGTCTTAGAGCTAGACTTGTAACTAAATTATTTTTTGAAAAGTACACTCCTGAGCTCTAGCTTCAGGTGCTCCTAAGGATTTGTCTTCTATGTCTGCTTCTGCAGAATGGGTGGCCATTGTATCTAGTTAAACAGAACTATGTTCTTGTAGCCATACCAAAATGGAGCTGGGGCCCTTTCACAATACACAATTAACAATCCTGTGATTCTACTTTAGCAGCCATACCTGTATCCTGTGGAATTCTGGAATATGCTGTTCAGGGAGGGGGATTTAGAATACTCATTCATAGCGCACCAGTGGCCCTTCTTAAACTGCAAAACCCCAGAAGGGTTCCACAAGATGCCACCATAGCAGTTAAAGTAGAACCAAATGGCTATAATGGGGCAGTATGAAAGGACCCCTGGGGAAAAGTTACTTTTTTGGACTACAACTCGTAGAATGCCTAAGTCTAGAATTCTAGGACTTACAGTCCCAAAAGTTGCTTTTCTGTGCTTTTTCCCAGAGACCCAAATTCCACCATTCCCGATTTATTTCATTGATTGTCGTCGTGTGTCTTCAAGTCATTTCTCACCGATGGAGACCCCAAGGTGAACCTGTCATGGGGTTTTATTGGGCTGAGAGTATGTGATGCATCCAAGATCACCCAGTGGATTTCCATGGCCAAGTGGGGAATTGAACCTTGGTCTCCAGAGTCATAGTCCAGTGCTCCAACCAGTACACCACACTGGCTGTCTAGTTGATAGTGCCATATAAAAGTATCACTCCCTGAAGTACCACCTTCTGAATAAGCTCTGAAGTGTTTGGGCAACCCCACTTTATTTCAGAGAGGATCCGCTTCGCTTCAGATGAAGTCTGAATATGTCCAAGAAAAAGAACACCGTCTCAAGCCATTCAGTCTCATCTCGCTAGCAGGGGCATTAGGAAGTTTCGAGATCCTCTGTGTAACAAACTGCTTTCCTCATATATCATCACAAAGAGATGCTTTATTTAGTACCCAAAGAAATGGGAGGAAATGGCCTGCATCGGCTGTGCTAATGCGAGTCCATCAATAAACCATTAGTGGCTCAAAGGTCAAATGACAGAAACAAAGACAAATGAGGCCGCACTGAATGACATCAGAATCCCAGTCCCAGGCAGGACAATGGGGTTCAGCCCCCAGCAGTACAACCAGCCTGAGCTGCAATCTCAGCAACCTAGGAATGTACTGGGGGTTCCAGCATTGTCAATGTGTACAAAATTTGTCCCCCACCCGACGTGTCCCAAAATGGTCTATTGTGTAAGTCTACAATACAGGGTAAGCAGCAGAATAATGCCAGTTAGTTGCTGTGACTGCAAGAAGCAATGTTCGTACATTGACTAAAAACTTGCCAGTGAACATTGACCTCCACCCCTGTGTGTGGGTGAAATTCAAGTTTGCAAAGTGTCCCTGATAGTCTGTATAATGTCATACAAAGTATGCATTTTCAGTTTCATAGCCCACATATTGTAACCACAGGAGGCTGTTTATGGTTACCATTTCCCCAGTGACAGGAAAATAGTCCTTTGGAAAATGATTACTGACTCCCCTAAGCATTGGTCCTGGATATGAGGTTTGGCTCAGAGCAGTCCCACCCAGTGATGACTTGTTCAGCCCAGTGATGATACTAGCTGTTCTACTAAGTGGACCTTTGTTTAAACTGCATGTTGTTAACTTAAAGTATGGCACTGCGGCTAGGTTTTGTTTGGACTGTCACTGAAAATCTGCTTCCAGATTTGCACATATTGTTAAATTTTGGTTTAAGCTCCAACGAACAGACCAGCCTTTTAGACTTTTCGAGATACTTGCTCTGCAAAGTACAAGGCTGACAAGTTTTTCTGTCATCTCTCCTTCCACATGTGCATGAGTGTTTGCGCATACATCTCTTCTCTGGTTTGGAGAAACAACAGTTGTTGACAGCTGAGTTCAAAGGGAGCTCTTATCTCCTGCCAGTAGGTGAGATGTTCTGTCAAAAGTAGGATAATTGGGCAGCCCTATTCAAGAGTTTTCATTGTGAAGACGTACAATATGGAATCCATCTCAGTGTTTATCCACATCTTTTTGTTTTTTTTAAAACTCCAGTCATGCTTACAGTGCAATGGCAAAATGTTTGGACTGAGTGAGCATCAAATGAGCACTGCATTTAAAATGAATTTGTTATCATTCAAGGGATGCAAATTTCTATGAACTGAAATGCTCACACTCACACACACACACACACACACACACACACACACACACACACAGAGGCTTCCAGTATCACATCCTGGCTGAGATTCTTTAATAGTGCCACATGCAAAATGACTCTGCTTCTCAACCCCTTGCCCCTGGAATCCTCACTGAACCACTGCAGCCCCCACTCCCATGTCCATTCAGTGACAGGGATCAGAGAAGCATCTATGTCCATAAAGATTTGCCAGGGTCCTCTGGAAATGTGGGCTGATGATATAATTGTGTTGTGCCAATCATTCTGCTAGATGCTTCTCTGATCCTTCCCACCCTCCACATAATGTTCATTCATTGAGGAGCAGCTTGAAGCAGCTAAATGGTGAGTTGAGGTGGGGAGGATTGATAAGAGAGATGTAGCACAGCTCTACATGCAGAATTATTATGCTACACTGTATGAAAAGTTTGCAAGGTACTTTCCTCTGATTCTGAGCTATGATTCTATTTTGTTTCTCCCCACCCCCCTGCTGTTTTTCCTGCCAGATGGCATCAGCAAGAGGCTAAAGATGCCAGGCTGCCCGGTTGGCATATCATTGCCACTTCGATGCGCATGAAGAAGAAGGAGATTATTTTCCATCAGACACTTACTGTGAAATGTTGGTGTGTTTCCTGAGCTGGGTGTCCACGGTCCAGTGCCTCTGTGCAAATCATCATTCCTCTTGCTGTTGGAGGGCCAGTGTGAGACACTGGTGCCTCCAGAGGGGTGGTGCAGTGCATTTGCTCTGGCTGCTTCCCAGCTGCATTCCTGAAGTTATCGCATCTTCTTTTGTCTTAATCCTGAATGTAATAATGAGAGATGCAGAGAAGATGGAGGTGCCAGTTTCTAAAAGTCTGCAAAGAGAAAACAGCACATTTTAACTGGACTCCTGTTGGTGACTTATGCTAGTGTAAAGGACCATTAGGCTGGCATAAGAAACGTTTTTGGTCAGTGCATAGCAGCTGTGAAAGGCTGCAGAGAAAACCATCTCCATCCCCACAGAATGCAATTCTTCTGGTCCCAAAGGAACAAGAAGGGCAACTTTCTCTCCTGACAAAGATGGCTGTCACGACCATACCCCCCCCCCCCGCATCCCATTTGTCACAGTGCTGTGGCCATTTTATCTCTATCATTGCACACTGTCTACAGGACTGCTGCTACCTATGTCAGCATATGATGCCAGCCAACAGGATCATGGCCGTGGGAGAATCTGTGGGTGATGTCAGGGTTTTGCGATTAGAAGGTTGGGCCAGGATTTGGAAGATCTAGTCCCCACTGTGCCATGAAATTCCCTAGTTAACCCCAAGCCACCCAGGGGCTATTTCTGTCTCTGCATGATCTACATCACACTGTCACTGAGATGATGAAGGGGGAGAAGAAGAGAACCAGGTGTGCCACCTTGAGCTCATTGTGTTAACAGGCCAGACTTGTTCAGTTGCCAGCTTTGGGAATAAACCTATGAAGTACAGCATGTAACCTGGTGTAACCTACAGAGTATAGCATACATGGTATAAGGTAATAATAATGGGAGCTAGAAGTATTAGTGTGTGTGTGTATCAGTGAGAATCTGGCAGCAGCTTATGTACGGGGAAAATAAGGCAAGAGATGTGACCTATAATAACCTCCTAGCAGAAAGATGTGAAAAGATGTGCCAAGAATAACCCTCCTAGCAAGTACACTGGTTAAGGCAGTTAGGATGACAGGCAGCTGAAGACTTCTAGTGCACCATGAACTTTAGGTACAAGACTTCTAGTGTACCACAGCTGGGGTTATAGTTAAAGATCTTTGTTTTAATTTGATAAGCATACGTAGGGTACAATGAACATGCTTATTTTGATTTGTTTTGATTGAATAACTGATAGCCTGGGCAAGACTAGAGAGAGAAAAAAAGAAGCCAGATAGAACCCACAAATTAGACTGCCTTTTGGCATGTCTGCATTGATGAAGAAGGCTATCTCTGACATCTGGGCTATTGCTGATAACTGATAAACTGCCAAATAAACTGAAACATGCTGAAAGTTAGGCTAAGAACTGGTAAGAGAGAAAGAATCTTTCCTCTCATTTAAGCAATGCTGAAATAGTCCTTCATGCATATAACGGATGCCTGTTAAGATGCAATAGATACTGTTAAGATTTCACAATGCTCATAGATATTAACCATTGAATACGTGTGTGTTCACAGATGCCTATTTAGAGATGTGTAGTGCCCCAGCAGATGAGATTGTAGCCTTTGGTGGATAAATGGTTATGGATATGATACAAGGGAAATCTGTACATATGTACATCTGTACAGAAATCGGTACATATAAAAGTCTTTATGAAATATCTGTATAATGCCTTAACAGATGCTGCAGAAAGTATGAAAGAACTTGATGATGATGGATAATGTTCCTTGTAACAATGTGGCTTATAAGATCACAAGATCCTGCCTCTATGTGTTAATTGTTACAAAGCCTGTTAAAGAGAGACAAATGTTCACTCTTTGTGAAAGTGTAACTTCTTAATGACTATATACTGAGATGTAATGAATGTATGATGCCCAGGTATTGACATGTGTGTTTCTCCCTCAGGGGAATGTTTGTACACCTATGAATGCACATAATAAATAGCCTAAAAGATTTCCAAAGAGCCAGCTCACTTCTCATATATATATATATCCTGAGATTACAAGACTTAAGAATGCTTAAGTGGAGTATGGATGTTCACTCTACCTGTCTGGTTTTAACCACCATCATGAATTGGACACTCAGATGAATAGGACAATGGTACCTCAGACAGAATCCAAATCAGCTGACTAGTGACAGGAACCCTCAGTACCTCAGTCTTAAGGGATAGGGTTGAGGAACCATGTGTGTTTCTATTGCTGGAAAGGCAGGCTATAAATGTAACAAATAAATCAATGGTGAGAATTGTGTGGACCTCCAGATAGGGCTGCAACTTCCAGCAGCCCTGGCTAGCACATACAATAGTGAGGAATGCTGGAAGTTGCATTTCAACAATATCTCTAGAGAGCCATGCAATTCCTTCCTTTGAAATATATAAAAAGTAAAATAGGTTGCTATCCCATGAATCCGTCAGGAAGAGCAAATTGCGCTGATTTCAGTGGGACTTATTTCAGAGACTAATCCTACATGCAAGCAGCCAGCAAGAATCATCACTGAGCTTCCAGGTGTGCTTCTTACTTTGTGATCACAGTAAAAGAACCCTATAAGCAGAGCTTGCTAATCCAATAGGCAGAGTGAGGTGGCCATTTCAGGCAGCAAGGCACTAGGAACAGTAAAGTGTGCTCTCCTTCCTTGGAGGTTCCCACCGCCACAGCCACTCTGAGGAGCCAGGGGAGATGATGCAAATCCACAGGAGCAAGAGGCAGAAGGAAGTGCCTGGAGGAAAGATGAGGCAGTGGCAGCAGCTCTTGCAATCTTTCCTCTCACCTTAAGCTAGAGTTGCCAGGTCAGGATCATCCCACACCCTGAGATTTCAGGTCCAAACCTGAAACCTAGAGACCCCCCTTTGTAATGTCACAAAAGGCAGAACCTTGTGATCTTATAAACCTCATGTTACAAGGCACAGCTCCACTGATATCATTAAGCAATATAAATTAAGAGTCAGCCACAATTGCACAGACTGTGCCTCCTTAAAATAAAAAAAAATCAAGTCTAACAAATGAGGAAAATACCTATACACACATTTTTCAAGGCAGTGCTTTCAACTTGAGATTCCTCCCCTTCTACTCTGAAGGCTGGAGAAGAGGATCATAGGCCAAACCCTGAGATATGAGCTGAGAACTGTACTTTAAGCAACAGGAGTAATCTGATAAAGTCCCAAACCATTTTGGGCTGTCACTTGTCCTTACCAGAGCTGTTGGATCTAGGGCTGTACTAAGGACAAGTTGAAATGTTATAACCTGTCTTTTATTGCCCTTTCTCCCTTATCCCCACATGGCCAACAGGGGGAATGAACTCTGTCTGCATTGAGAAGCTTCTAGACCATCTTAATTGACAATAGAAGTAGCATCTGAGATAAAACATAGGCTTGTGATTCTAACATCACTCCTTTTCTTCTCCTGTATGATATTCAACATGTTTGCTTCATGAAGAACCCAGTGAAGCTTCAAAAGCTTGCATGATGTATTTTGTGCATTTTGATTGGCCAATAGTAGATTTTGTCAAGGTTTTATGCTGAGTCAGGCATTGTTTCCTCTAAGTGGATGACAGAGAAAGAGATGATGTGGCCAGATGAGCAGGTGCAAGGTTATCAGGATTGTTATGACCATAACTTGTGTACTGAGGAAGGCCACAGCCCAGAAAGCTGATTGGGTCACCCCACTTGTTCAGGGTAACAGTGAGACTTAAAAAGGCTGGTTTTTGCCTTCACAAATTGCCAGTTAGGTTTTCCTAGTTGGTCATGTCATGCTGCTGACAATTTATGCCTTGTAAGGGGAGATGCTGCTTGTTTATCTTCTGATGTTTTTTCTTACTTAATTGCTTCTGGAATGTTTTGCCAAAACCTTATCTTAGTGTGCAGCAATAAATCTGCCTCTAAGCCTAACATAATGAGACTCTGGAATTTTTTCCTGCTTCACTGAAGACCTCTGCCACAGCGAAGCCTTGCTTCACTGTCTGAACTCTGCATATGCTCAGAGGAGCCAGTTTCTGCTAACCCTGACAGGTTATGGGCCCAGCCTCCCGCCCCTGCTGTGTCAGAGGGTCAAGTGGACCAAGTGAAGCACCACTTCCAGTCTGTGGCTGCCTGCTGAGAGCCTGCTCAAGGATGGTCTCTGGTAACTGAGAGTCCTGGAATAGGAGGGGCCTGGAAGGCGAGAGAAGCTGCAGGGATGGTGTCCATGAGGAGTGCGAGTCTGCCCGTGGACAGATTAAATGAGAGGAATTATCTCACCTGGGCAGTGAAGATGAAGATGTATCTGCGTAGAGGGGGGTTGTGGAAGGCTGTTGCTGATCCCCCCATGGCCTCCCCTCAGCGTAGCAGATGCCAGAATAGAGGAGAAAGCCATTAGCAAAATTTTTCTGGCTTTGGAAGACAGCCAGGTAAACCATGTCAGGCATCTCACCACAGTACAGATGTGTTGGGATGCTTTGTGGGCCATTTACATCTGCCCTATAGCTGGGAGTAAGCTGTCCCTGATAAAGAGGCTATACAGGGCACAGCTGCAACCTGGTGAGTATATGCGTGACCATCTCCAGCATCTAACCTCCCTGTTCATTGCCTTGCAAGAGAGGGGAAAGGAGATTTCCAAGCCTGACAGAGTCTACTGCATACTCAGCTCCCTAGATGCAAGTTGAGATGTCTTTGTGGCAACTATCGAAGGCATGCAGGAGCAGGACCTCACTGTCCAGTATATTTCTGGGCATCTATACGAGGAGGAGGAAAGGTGTGCTGAGAGGAGGCAGCAAGAACTTATCAGCAGTAGCAGCAGTGGCAAGAAGAATGCCAAGGACACTGAGTCTTGATGGACTGAGACTGCAGAGGGAGTGAATGCCATGAAAAGATGTTTCAGGTGTGGGTCCACGAAACATCTACGGAAAGACTGCTTGGGCAGCAGAGGCAGTGTGCCAAAGACTTAGGGCAAGAGCTCCAAGGACAAAGGGAGTCACCAGCTGGTTTCAACCATGGTTAAGGGCTGTTAACTCCAAGGAGGTCTCTGGTTGCTAGATAGTGGGTGTTCCCAACATCTGGCTAATAGCAAGGGCATGTTGAAGACACTGGGCAAAGCAAACATTGACTCTGTTTCCCTTGGTGATGGTTCTAAATGCAGGGTGGAAGTTATGGGAGAAGCCTTTGTTCCTGCTCTGGGGAAATACCTAGATAACGTTCTTTATGTGCCCTTGTTAGACTTTTGCCTGCTGTCAGTGTCTAGGTTGGCACTGAGTGGGCATGATGTTCTTTTTTCTGGGAATATGGGTAAGGTCATCAGAAATGGAGCTGTGTGTGTGTGCGTGAGCTCAGAGACCAGCTGTATAAGTTCATGCCAAAACAAGACACCCACATGGCGTATAGCAGTAAGCCCCACCTGTTGCATAGAAGGATGGGGCATGCCAGTTTCCAAGTTCTAAGGAAACTGCCTGAGTGCTGTAAAGACTGCAAAGTTAACCCCTGTGATGCCTTTTTGGACTGTGCTGTCTGCAAACAATCCAAATCAAAGGCACACTCATTTCCCAAATTCAGTACCAGGGTGTCAACGCAGCCTTTTCAGCTAGTGCACTGAGATCTCATTGGTCCCATACCAAGGTCTCAGGGTGGGGCACAGTATGTGATGCTCCTGGTAGATGATTATAGCAGGTACACTTTCTGCTATCTCCTGAAACAAAAATCTGAGGTTTGAGGAGTGTTTAAGAATTGGTGTGCCTATATGGAGAGACAGTTTGGGTGCAAAGTAAAAGCTCTCCAGACTGACAGGGGAAGTGAATATATGGCTGGGAGTTTGCAGCACTGGTTAAAGAAAAAGGGCATTAATCATAGACTGATGACCCCCCATTGCCCCCAACAGGATGGCGTGGCGGAAAGAAATGGGGGAGCGCAGCAGATAGTTATAAGTTCTTTGTTAGCAGATGCTGATATGCCTCAGAAAGCTTGGGGTGAGGCAATGCTTACCTCCAACTATATTCATAATAGGTTGTGGAACAGTGTTGTAAATCTCACTCCCTGTGAAAAGCTGTATGATAAGAAGCCTTCTGTTGTCCACATGAAAGTGTTTGGATGCTATGCCTGGGTACACATCCCTGAAGCCCAAAGGAGAAAGGGGCATCCCAAAGCCCGCAAGTTGCGCTTTGCTGGGTATGCCCCCGGTGGAGGGCATTGGTTTGATCTCAGTATGGAAGGGTGGTGATATCCTGAAATGCTCAGTTTGAAGAGCACAATAATTGGAGAAAAGTGCATGCAAATTCTGAGGTGCTCCTCCCAATTAGTGATGAAAGTGATGCTGAGAGCACAGCACAGCCCTCCTCTCCTGCAGCAAGCCCTTCATGGGTTAAGCAGGAGGAGGAGACAGAAGTTGAGCTGGGAGAAGTATCTCAAAGTGCTGGGCAAGCTAATGGGGAGGAAAAACCTGGCCGAAAAAGAAGCAGATCACCAAGTGATGAGAAGGAGGTGCCAGGTCCAATTCCTATGCGGTCTGAGAGAAAAACAAAAGGCATTCCTCCACAAAGGTTTGTGGTACAAAACAATGTGAGGGTATGTCAAGTTTCCTGTGAGCCTGAAACCTTTGATGATGTGTTGAGTTTGCCTAAGGCACAAGCTGACTGCTGCTTCAATGCCATGGACCAGGAAATGGAATCCATGCACAAACATGGTGTAATTACTTTGTGTAAGGTGCCAGAAAGTGTGACCCCGGTAGACGGCCGGTGGGTGTACAAACCCAAACCCCTGGCTTTGGGGGAGGTAAAGCACAAAGCCAGACTAGCTGCCCAGGGTCTTTCACAGAGGAAAAACAAGTCTTTTGACCAAACATTTGCGCCAACTGCCAGAAGTGAGAGTATCAAGCTGGTAATGGCTCTGGCAGCACAGAGAAATGCTTTGGTACACCACTTTGATATTACAACAGCCTACCTCAATGCTGAGTTACCAGAAACCATCTATGCAGCAGGCAGCAGGGTATGAGACAGGTAAACCCAACCTGGTGTACGGGTTAAACAAAGCCATCTATGGTCTCAAACAATCTGCCCATTGTTGGAACAAGTGCCTGGATGGTGCTTTGCAGAGCTTGGGTTTCAAACAAAGTGTGGCAGATCTGTGTGTGTACACCAAAGAGTCTGAGAAAGACCAAGAGGTTTTGCTAGCTTTTTTGATGACTTATGTTTAGTCACCACAACAAAGGAACAGGTGACAAGGTTTGCTAAGGAACTGGCTAAAAAGTTCCAAATCAAAGACCTGGGACCCATTAAGCAGTACCTGGGTATTGAGATACAAAGAACTGAGAAAGAGTTTCTGCTTAGCCAGAAGCCAAAAATATTACAACTGCTGCAAAGGTTTAATATGGTTGATTGTAAAGGTGTGCAAACCCCCGTGTTACAAGGATTTACAAAAACTGTGGATGACAAAGTGTTCCCTGACAAAGAAATGTATCAGTCAGCTGTGGGATCTTTGTTATATTTGGCTGGTTATAGCAGACCAGATTTGTCCCTGGCTGCTAATATTCTGGGAAGGGTGAGTTCTGAGCCCACACAGCAACACTGACAGGGGGTAAAGAGAGTGTTAATGTACCTAAAAGGCACTCTGGAGTACTGTCTATGTGTATCACCCTCTGAGAAACCGGAATTGGTATGTTACTGTGACAGCGACTTCGCTGAGGATTTATGTGACAGGAGGTCAACGTCAGGAATCCTCATAATGTACAGTGGCACACTCGTGCACTGGAAGATCAAAAAACAAAGTTCTGTGGCCACTTCAACTGCAGAAGCAGAATATGGTAGTCTCTCATATTTGTGCAGTGAACTGATTTGGTACACACAACTTGTAAAGAACCTAGGTGTTGACATTCCAATCCCTGTGACAGTATTTGATGATTCCCAAGCTTCTATCCAAATGGCAATTAATGAAAAGGCCAGGGGGCACACCAAGCATGTAGACATCAAATATCAAAATGTAAGACAGACAGTAGAGAGTGGTGTGATCAGGCTAGAATATTGCCAGTCTGAGGAAAACATGGCAGATGTGTTCACAAAACCACTCACAACTGTAAAACACTGGGACATGCTTAAGAAACTGGGAATGGTTGAACACAGAGTGTAAAACTGCTGGTCCACTATAGAAGAAAAGGAGGGGTGTCAAGGTTTTATGTTGAGTCAGGCATTGTTTCCTCTAAGTGGACGACAGAGAAAGAGGTGATGTGGGTAGACGAGCAGGTACAAGATTATCAGGATTGTTATGACTATAACTTGTGTACCAGGGAAGGCCACACGCCAGAAAGCTGATTGGGTCACCCCACTTGTTTAGGGTAACAGTGAGACTTAAAAAGGCTGGTTTTTGCCTTCACAAATTGCCAGTTAGGTTTTCCTAGTTGGTCATGTCATGCTGCTGACGATTTATGCCTTGTAAGGGGAGATGCTGCCTGTTTATTTTCTGATGTTTTTTCTTACTTAATTGCTTCTGGAATGTTTTGCCAAAGCCTTATCTTAGTGTGCAGCAATAAATCTGCCTCTAAGCCTAACATAATGAGACTCTGGAATTTTTTCCTGCTTCACTGAAGACCTCTGCCACGGCGAAGCCTTGCTTCACTGTCTGAACTCTGCATATGCTCAGAGGAGCCAGTTCCTGCTAACCCTGACGGATTTTAGATTTTGTTGTATTTTGCTATACGGTCAACACTGCTAGCATTGAATATGTTTCATACCTTTGTTACTGGAAGGTAGAGAGAGTGAATGAATGGTGCTGTCAAACATATAATGAAAGAGCTGCTGAACTCTGCAGGGAAGGGTCATGGCAGGGAAACCTGAGACCTGGCTTGCACTATGTGCCTACAATGTTCTTCCCAAAGCCAGAATTTGCCATTTCTCCCTCTGCTTGACAAAATGCTGGGATTCAAGTGATGCTAGTAGTTGAGTTCTGAATTGAAATCATTTGCTTGTAATATAATATCACAGAAGCCCTCTGGCTGTCATATTTCTGTCCCCTCCCCACAAAAACCTAGGCGAGAAGTTGGGAATTCAAAGCTTTTGGCACTGCTGTCCTTCAAAGCAGACTGCAAATGTAACTTAATCACATCTTCAATAATTCAGAGGTGAATGAGTACCTAATTTCTTCCATTTGGCAATGACGGCCAGAGAAATGGCTGGGACACAGACAACAGGAGCCGTGGGCGGCATGTGGGGTGCAGAAGAGGGGGTGAGCTTCCTTCCCTTAGGTAGAAGCTAACAAGACTAATGTCAAGGGAGCTATTTTACAGTAGGGCACGGGCATCATAAAACCAGATGGCTTGTAAACATGTTGTTGTGCATTGTACTGAGTGTACTTGTACAGAAAATGGGCTAATAAAGGTTGATGTTGTCTGGTTACCATTAGTCCCCTTTGTTTCTCTCAGAGAATCATACTGCTAAAGACGCACCAACATCCAGAGACCAGTACAGTTTTCTCCTGTGCTTGTGATGCTGTAAGTAAGCCTTAAATGACCTTTCTTTTCCTCTGTGTTCTATCAAACAGAAATAGGGAGGGGGAAAAACTGCCAGGTGTACTTTCTCTCCACTTTGATTTTATAAAAAACTCTTAACCTATATCTGTTTTAGTTTTTGTGAACCACCTAGCATCCCCAGGGCAAGAAGAAAATGGTGTGTGTGTGTGTGTGTGTGTGAGAGAGAGAGAGAGAGAGAGAGAGAGAGAAATCAATCAATCAATCAATCAATTAAGCAATCTTTAGGCTGGAATGTATCCCAAGGAGAGCAACAAAAGCAGGGAACAGTCTGGAAACCAAGCCTTACAAAGAATGCTTGAAGTTTGGTACCTCCCACCTGGAGATGAGAAAACTGGAAGGTGATAGGCTATCTGACAAATGTGGTTTTCTGCCTTTTTTCAGCAGGTAGGACCCAAAACCTATGGGTTCGGATGACAAGAAAAGAGATGTTGACTGAATGTTAAGAAGAACTTCCTGAAAATAAGAGTTCTTGGACAGTGGAACAAACTGGCAAAAGACTGTCCTTCATGGGAGATATTTAAACAGGTGGTTCATGGCCCTTTGACAGGGGCATTTTAGCTATGGATTTCCTCCATGGGTAGCGGGTCTGACTGGATGACTCATCCCACTCTACAGTTCTGTGCTTTTCTTTAATATGAAAGAACTTGTCTATTAACTTCGTCAAAGCTGAAAAATCCAGTAGGTATATGTGTTTTCAGCATGAAGAGGGCCATTTTGAATCTGCCTGTCATACAGGTATTAAATATGAGGTGGCAGCCCTACTTTAGCACTAACACAGCTGAGAGCGCAGAAATTCACATCCCAGCTAAGAATTCAACCACTCTGCACCTTGGGCCTAGATGTTGCTGAGATCTCTTTGATTCTAGCCTCTTGGAGAGAATGATTGACAGGTGCTTTCTGTTGCTGATTTTTGTCATGACCAGGAGACTTTCTAAGTTAAAATGGCTCCTGCTTTACACTTGTCTTACTTTCTTTATAGTGTTCCTTTTGCTTCCCCCGCTCCCCTCCCTTGGCCTGGCCAGTCTGTTCTAACAGCACACAAAGCAGATGGAAGTTTGCATTTTGTTTTGTTCACTGAAATTGACCTATAAAGACCATAAAGAGTAAAGGGAAACGCTATGCCAGGCGAATAGAACATCAGGGTTCTAAAGAGGAAGTGGGAAGAGATGACACAGAAAGAGGAAACCACATGCATGCACTACCCTCTTAGACAGACAGACCAATGAGACCGATGAAAAGGTCACAGTAACACATACACATGGTTTAGGGGGTTGATCTTGGGCTTGTCATACTCTCTCACACCATCCTACATCACAAAGTGTTATGAAAATAAAATAAGTGATCAAGAACAGTGTCCTGAATTCCTTAGAGGAAAGGCAGGAAACCCAGAGACCTGGAGACAGATTATATAGGTGTTTTCATGCTAGCTGAGTATATCTCACCAGTTGATATCATAATTTAACCCCAGGCTTGCACAATGTGTGCAACTCTGCTTTTAGGACAGTTTGAGACTTGTGCATACCATCTCCCAAGCTGGCTTCTTCTTCAGATGATATTCTACATTAAACTTACACGGTTGCATCTGGAATGTGCCTATCTCCAACAATATGCTGGAAAAGAATGTGCTTACACAGCTCTGCTTTCACTGGCATATTGAAAGCCACCTTGGTTTGTGTGCAAGGAGACAGGTGGGACATAATTTTTTTTTTCTGTATGACACTACCCCAACCTGCAGCAAATATGTGCATGTTGGATGACATTGTGTATGCCTGTGACAGGGACTAAAAAGGGTTTTTTTTTTTTTTTATTTTTCAAGGTTGCCTGCCATTATTACTAATGGCTTGCTAGCAATTATGTGATAGGTATTAACTAAGGCCATTTCTGCACTACACTGTTATACTGCTATTATTCCACTTTTGACATCCTATGGAATCCTGGAGTCTGCAGTTCAGGGAGGTGCATTTAGAATTCTCAGCCAGAGAGCTCTTTGGCATCCGTAAACTGCAAACTCTAGAATTCCACAGGATGTTGAAAGTGGAAGAATAGCACTATGACAGTGTAGGGGGGAAATGGCCTAACTGTAATTGAAGGACATGAACTTCTCCTTTGCTAGTCAGGAAGAAACAAGGAAATGGTGTGGGCATACCCTTAGTAGAAAGGACTACTTCTCAGAAAAAGTTTTGTTTAATGCTGTTCAACAACATTGGCCCAGAATACAACAGAATCCAATTCAGTCTAACTACTTCACTTTGCCACTGCCATTGACACTTCTGATCTGATAGGGTAAATCTAATTGTTCTATTTACCTCGCCCTTTTCGCATGGCATTTGCCATACAAAAGGGCCCCTTGAGCATTGTGCGAATGTGAGGAGCAGTCCACACAAAGCACTCACAATCACGCGACGCTCCAGGGTCTGGCAGGCGCCACTTGCACACTTTTGCATTTTCGGCTTTAAGCTGAAAATGGTGCGTGATCGCGCATTGCTCCGGGGCCCTGCGTGCACTTGCCGTGTGTGTGGAGCTCCAGAGCCGCAGCACTTGTGCTTCCTGCCCCAGCACAGCCTGGGAAACTCCCAGGCTGCACTGTGGAAGGAAGAGGTGGGGCGCTCGCGTGAGCAGCCAGCAGCTGCAGAGCTAAAACAATGGGCCAGCGAGAGCCTCTCGCTGGAGGCTGCTCACGCGATCCCCGCACCCCAGGGCCAAGAAAAGGTGAGTTGCAGAAAGGGCCACCTGTCTCAAGACTGAGGACCTACTGATATGTTTTGGGAGGGGAGCAAGAACCAGTCATACAGTTTTCCTGGAAATATACTGGAAATACTACGGTGACTTTTCTTTAAACTGAAAGTGGATGTTGAGATTCCATGTTTGAATGCTTACGTTTTTTTTTAAATTAAAAATAACCAGGATTACCTCATACCAGCAAGGAAAGAAGTGGCAACATAGACCCTAAATGACACAAGTTCAGCTGGGAGGTGATGTGTATTTAACTAAATGCTTCGTGTTAAAAACCCAAATCTAAAGGTATACATAGAAAAGGAGAAATCAGCAAAAAGAATTCTAACTGCCCTGTATCCCTGATGTGCTTCATTTTTATCTGCCTTTTTAAATGGGAAAGCATGGTGCATTCCCTTACCCACATTATGAAGTGGAATGTGCTGAGAAGTACTCTTATCAGTCCCATAGGAGTCTGGGGTGATTTTATCATCATATATGCTACTGATTTGGAAACTATCCATGTCAGGAAGAATACTGGGCTACAATCCTTCTAGTTTTTTTTATGAGTAAGGTGATTGAGACATAGCACACCGAATTAACATAGTGCTATCATAGTCTGGTTTCTACCCCTGGTTCTCAGCTATTTTAATCAAGTGTCATTGGTTTCAGTGGAGCTTATTTTCAAGTGATTATGCTCAGAAGCTCAGCAGTAGCATCCTTCACCAGAGAAAGGGAAACCATCAAAACCTTGCCTGTTCCTGGGATCCTAACAGTAGCCAGCCAAAGTGCATCTTTGCTCCTCTGTTGCCATAGAAACAGGCAAAAGGCTTTTAAAGCATCACTCGGGGGGACCGTGCTGGGCATACGGTAGAGCAGACCACTATTCGATGATGATGATAAACCAAGGGAACTGGGAATTTCACTGAAGTGGGGGGGGGGGGGATAATTTAACCAAAAAGATAATAAAAATGAATAATAGTGATCCAAAAGGAAAAAAAAAATAGATGAATTCTTCTCCTTGTTTGGGGTTCAAGAGAGTTTAGGAGATTCCATAAAATGAGCTGCAATAATCCCTGGAGAATGAGGCTATGAATGCAAAACAAGCCACATCAACAATCTCCATGGGGCTACTGGATATGAAACATGATAATTTTATCTTCCTGGGCCAACCATTTTGTGGAGTTTAGATCTGTAAAAGTAGTTGAGGAAGAGGCAGGAAGATCCCAGCTCATGTTACATTTTTTTTTTCAGCAGAAGTGCAAATAAAATAAAAATGGTATAGTATATACAGTACTGATAAAGTCCAGTGTATACAGAAAGAGAGCCTGCCCTCAGGCTGGAGCAAAATATGTCATACAGTAGGATAGCGTGATTCCTTCAAAAGAGATAGGGCCTTTCCGCACTACACAGTTATGGTGCTATTATTCCACTTTTGACATCCTGTGGAATCCTGGGGTCTACAGTTTAGGGAGGGGCCTCTGGAATTCTCAGCCAGAGAGCTCTGTGGCCTCAGAAAACTACAAACCCCAGAATTCCACAGGATGTTGGAAGTGGAATCATAGCACTAAAACAGTGTAGTGCAGAAAGGCCCATAATGTTGTTTCTATCTGCTGGCAGAATTTAGAGGAAGAAAAGAAGCCTGTCACTTGGAGCAGAAACATCACGATTTCAAACTCTTAGAGCTTCACAGCAACCTTGCATGCTTAATGCAAGTTCTAAATATGGCCTTTCATTGCTCTTAAACAAAAAAGTACAGCGGGTGTGGGATGGAGCTGGAAGGCTACAAGACGGAGGGGCCCACATGTGGCCCATAAGAGAACAAGAATGTTGCCCATCCAGGTTCTAAACCATCATACCACCTAATACCACTGCAGTGGTGGGGGGCAGGGTTACGAAATGCTGGTGGCGCTCTGTATACCTTAGGAGGAAAACAGACTGTGTTTACCTCCAGACCATTGGAACTTCAGCACCTTCCAAGGTGCATTTTTCGCAAAACCGAGGTGTAACAGTTCGCTGTGGGTGGCTCCCTCCTCTCACCTCCACCGCGCTCACATTTGCAATGACCATCAGAGACATTTCAGTGCGTGCCTCATGTCACATCCCTCTTCTGTTTCTTTTCCTCCTCTCCTCCCCCTCTTTTCCTTCGCTCGCTGTCCTTCCCCTAATTGTGCTGTGGTTTGAGAGGTAATTTGCATCTCAACATTCTCCCGGCTTGGACAAGCAGGATGCCTCAGACTGATTTAATCACCTCATTATGTCAAACAAGTCACTGTTATTTCTCACTGTACTAATAGTTGCCAAGTTACACGCCACGGCAGCCCAAAGGTCCTTGCTTAACCCTAATGCCCATTCATCAATGTGGCCTCAACAAGATCCCTTGAGCTGCCTCACAGGGCCACCGTCAGAAACCAAGGGCGTCTTCAGCTACCACAGAGAAGGCCCACTGCTCATCCTTGACACACGTTGTTTTCAAAACGGTTCCCAATCCGGGTTTATGACACAGTGGAGGCTCTTCAGAACAGTCTTAAGAAGCAAGAGTTTTCATGCTCCTTGGGTTTTGCCAAGTTTTTCCAGTTGCTCAGTCTTCTGCGTCCAGCCATTCTATTATTTGGGGGGGGGGGCATTTCTTGGCTTTCCACTAGGGCTCTTCCATAGGTTTTCTTTAAAACTGTGATTTGCTGAGCTGGCCCTATGATTTGAAGGGCAAATTTTCTCTTTTCTTTTTAGAGAATTTAAAATTAGAGTCATAAAATTTTAGTGCAAAAGTGTTGTTTCACTGATGCGCCGTAGCACTGCAACAATAGTCATTAAAATACAATATTCATTAAATAAATAAAATAAAATAAATATTCATTAAATTAAAAATATTCATTAAAAAAGGAGAAGTAGAGAAGGGAACATAATTTTCTTTCTTTCGTTCTTTCTTTTTAAAAGATGATCTTTAATGATTTCTAAAAACACTAAAATTCTAGAGATACCTCAGGGAAAAAGGAAAAAAAAAACATGAGACATGAGACATATGAATTAGAAATTAAAAAGTGGAAAAAAGAAACGAAAAAGAAAGACAAAAGAAAAGGATCAACTTTCATTCTTCCTTTGATGAATGGATTATAACAATCAAATTTATTCAGGCCTCTCAAAGATAATATCCAACATTTCTCTTCTTCTTCTCCCCCAGTTCATGCTTTCAAAAAAAAAAAAGAAGAAGAAAAAGAACTTTCTCCCACCAAAGGTTAACATATCTAGTATAGTATCTCAATATGACTTTCTATTACATTCCCTTACATATTACATTTACATGGTAAATGACATTATGTGATAAACAAAATTAATGCTGTTACTTGCTTACCTGATTACATAATATTTTCACTAGTTAAAACTGTAGATCTATTAGATGTTAACTTGTATCACTAAATCCAAACATTTTTATACCATTTTACATTATAAAATCCTTTACATCATTTATTAACCAAATATAAATGTTATAAAGGATTTTATAATATAAAATGGTACAGGAATATTTGGATTTAGTGATGCCATAATTGTCTAGTATGTCTCAGAACACAAAAAAAGCCTCAAAGGTAGGAATGAAATGTTACAGCTGGTACTGAGAACCATTGGAAAATAGTCTGGGAAAACAGGAATATTGCATGGATATTTTAAAAAGTCTGAAAAACTACAGCAACAAATGCTTCAGTCTTCTGGTACTTTTGCTTTATATGAAGGAGCCCTGGTTGACAACAGTTATGAAGCTGGTGGTTAATGGCAAAGCGCAGGGCCCATGATATGTGCTGCATACACAGGCAATTATAACTATTATTAAATATACCATACAATATAGCTAGAGAAAGGTGTAACCAGTTGGCTCCATTCTGGTCAATGCTCAACAGAACCAGATTTCTCATCTCATTTCAGCTAAACTACCCAAATGTGACCTGAATTCTGTTTTGGATGCCAGAGCTACTGAGTGATACTGTCAGCTGCCAGGAGGGGAATATAATGTCACAGGCACTATTTCATGCATGCACAAAGGATGGCAATCCCTTCTCCTCTTGTCAGCTGGTGAATTCCCTGAACTGGGCAAAAAAGACAATAGCATAGGAGTCAGTCCTGGATGAAATACTGGAAGTCCTGAAGGTGCTGGCAGTCAAAGCGGGGGAAGGCGAAACTGACCAAGGAGCAGTCCAAAGTCAGATACAGACAGTGGTCTTACCACTTAGAGAAGCCTTCAGGGAACAGGACCATGAGGAGTCTCAAAGGGTCAAGGAAGCCCCAGGTGGCAGCGATTCAGGAGTACAGATAACATAGCATGAGAATGCAGACATTGAATCCAACAATCCCATGTCTCTGACACGGGTGGTTTATGCCCAGCTGTTTGGGAGAGTGCAGCCGATGTCATTCGGGACAACTACTGATGCACTAGGCTCTCCTAGAGTCCCATACTTTAGCACAACTGGTTTTTTTTAAGCTGTTTCCTCCTGTTACTGACTTTACTGAGGATGGGAACACTCAAGGCCCCTCCCTAAACTGCAAATCCCAGGATTCCATAGGATGTTGAAAGTGGAATAATAGCGCTGTAACAGTCTAGTGCGGAAATGACCCCAGTCACCTTTCTAAGCAACCACACCATGTGGCCCAGAGGGCATTCCAGGTGTGTTCGCAAGCACATAGCAGGCTCCCCTCTCTCTTTCTCTTCCTTCAAGATGGCGAATGCAGGCTCTGCTTGGCTGCTTCTCTTCTTAAAACTTTCCTATAGTTAGCCAGGGCGTAGGTACTGCAGGTATATTTGTTTGAATGTACCTTTAAATGTAATTAGTAAAGTTTCTAGCTATGAATTTTACATACTGCCTGTCTGCCTCACTTTGCTAGAGAGACCCAAGAGATTCAGCACTTCCACTTATGAACTCTGCTAAAGGAGACTGACTCTTAATTGAACCAGTTTTCATCTTTCCAAGAAAAGGGGATAATGCCCCAGAAATCTGCTTCTAATCTAATACCCACAAATTACCAGGAGCAGGTGGAGGATTAATTACAGCTTTACGTGTATTTGGATAGAGCATACCATTGTGCCAAACCGTACAGAAGTCATCATTCTTGTTTCCTGCCGTTGAGTTGGTTTGTCCACTGTGGTGAGTTGATAATTCAACATTACAAAGTGTTCCTCAAGAGTACTAAAAACTAAGACAACAGGACGCTGTTTTGCGTGCCAGCCTCCTCCTTCTCGATCTACTTGTAGCATGGTCTGCAGTTAAATATAGAAGATAGCAACGGATGTTAAATCTTCAGCTAATCTCCAGTCCCTTTGGGAGTGCCTTGCTGGCTTCATGCATTAAATAGGTTTATGGAATTTGAGTGCATAAGTTCAGTTGCTTCCATTTCATACTGAAGGACAAAGAAGGATTTTGGAGGTGGCAAAGGAAGCCTGGCAGGGAAAAACCTGACAGGGTGGGTATTAGACACAGCCTCGGCTCTTCAGACTCTTTGAATATGCAGGAAATTTACTGAAAGTGATGGATAAACCTGTGAAATGCAAATGAAATTCCTGTTAACAACAAGTGCCATTTCAAATAGAGTCATCTTGTTGATGTCCATGGGTTCTACTGGCGTGAATACACAACATGCAGTCTTGCTAATGCATTCTCATTCTGCCTGTTGCATTCTGGTTTGCTGTTCATCACTCCCTCCTTTGCCTGTTGCCTCTCATTCTTCCTGATTTTTCATAAACACTTTTGTCTTCAGAAACAATTAGCTCTTAGCACTCCACTTTGGCTTGCAAAATGGATTTGTTTCCTTTCCAAATGGGGTGGATTGAAAGGGCTCTCTCTGAGCAAAGTCTGGGCTGCTGATGCAGAAAGGGGTGGCAAAGGGTTTTTAAAAGGAATGGTGGGCATGGGCTTTGCAAAGAATTTTTCAAAAGAGCAGCCAAAGCTGGGCACTATTGTGTGAGGCCATTTCCGCACTAGACTGTTATAGTGCTATTATTCCACTTTCAACATTCTGTGGAATCCTGGGGCTTGCAGTATAGAGAGGGGCATTTGAGGATGTTGAAAGTGGAATAATAGCACTGTAACAGTCTAGTGCGGAAATGGCCTGAGTGTTGTTCAGGCATACAGCACATTGCTTCAACCCACATAGGCATTTTCTTTTCTTTTCTTTTGTAAAACATTTTTATCAAACATGAAAAGGCTTTATCACCTAAAAAGTACAGAGTACGTACATGCTACAAATTTAATTAAAAATTGCATACAATATACAACTAAACTAATCTAACTATATAATTCTACTTAGATTACATATAGACTGTCACTAAACAACTGCAACAAGGGGGCTCTACTAAAAGACTCCCAACACTTCTTGAGATGGATACACAGTTGGCTCTTCACATTTGCAGGTTCGACTTTCACAAATTTGATTATTTGTGAGTTTCTTCAACCCATGCCTCCCTCCCCATCTCAGGCACTGAGGTTTTTCCAGGGGAACCTTCCGTCACAGGAGAAAACTCACCTCTGGTCCTCCTCCACCAGCCAATGTCTCGCCAGCTAAAGGTGACTCACAGGTGAATTTCTTAGCACAACAAACCCTTTCCCAATGCCACCCTGCCCCCAAGGAAGGAGATAGGCAAGAAAGAGAAAGTATAGGGCCAGCATGCCAACCCCCCTCCTTTACCCTGTGTGCTTGTTCTCCCCACCATATGTCAGCCCTCTTCCCACAGACAGACAGACACACACACATTTTGATATTTACAATTTTTCTACTTTTGCGAGAGCCCTGCACCCCTAACCCGAGCAAATGTGGAGGGCCAGCTAATCTGATTACTTCATCTAGGAAGAAATGAAAAATTTGCATTGCTTGTACTACTTTTAACTCAACACTAATACTTATTACATTTGCCTGTCAACAATAAACTAGCACATATGCATTTTCTGTTTGTGTGCTAACAGTGTCACAGAAAATCCTGAGAATTTTAACAGCTCTAATGTGGAATAGTGTTATATTTTTATTTCAGAGAAAAAGCAAAGCTGTATATGGAATGAGGGGCGTTTAAAGGAAGAAGGGACATATAGGGGGAAGGAGAACACATGTGCAAACACATCATAGCAGTCTTAAGAACAGACTGGGTATTTTCTAGTGTCATCACCACAGTTATTGTAACAGTGGTAATTTCTCCTAAGATTTGTAAGGGAAAAGGTTTCCTTGTTCTAAAATTAATTGCTTCATCTTAGAGATCCTTATAAACACACTGTATAGAGTAGCACTGGAATCTACGGGAAGTGTTTTGGTATTGGGACAGATAGAAACGGGCACAAGTGATCATCCATCTATTACTTTATTTGAGGCTGATCGGAGTCTGAGGTTTTAGAAGAACCCAAAAGGTTGATTTGCTTTTCCCATTATCAGCCACTTTTTAAAACTTTTTATTACCTGATCTTTTTTTAAAAAAATAATACAAAAAACACCCTTCATCATCTCCAAACTCCAGAGAGAATCATAATAGTTCAGGGATTAAAAGGGTGATAAACAGTAGATGGACAACTATGGTTTAAAGATCAACAAATTTATTGAGGCTAAGCCTTAAGTTTGTTCTTGTTGTGTGCCTTCAAGTCATTTCCAATTTATGGTGACCCAAAGGCTAACCAGTCATGGGGTTTTCGGGGGCTGAGAGTGTGTGACTCACCCAAGGTTACCCAGTGGGTTTCCATGGCTGAGCGGAGAACTGAATCCTGATCTCCAGGGTTGTAGTCCAACACTCAAATCACTACACCCTGTTGGCTCTCACAGGTTTAAGTTTACAAACTGAAATAAAGGCAGAAATTAAAGGGCACTCTCATAGTGCTTCATGTATTGTATTGTTGGCCATGTGGTGAGGAAACTTTTGGGATGAAATGTCTGAAAAATTGTCTGTTCTCCTCTAGTTGCTGTAGTGTATGTGAATATTTCCAGCAGCACTCTTACAGGCATTATGCAAATGTGCAGCTGGACATATTTTGTGCAGTAAGAAAATGAAATGTGAAGGAGGAAATCTTTTTTGGTGCAATTGGCACTGTGGGTTTTAATCAGGAACAAGATTCTCTCATAAAACAAGTAGATGAGAAAAATGATAAAAGAAAATTAAAATGACTAACATTACCTTTCTGTCTTCATAACCTTATATTAATAGTATATTACCGAGACCAACTGCCTCGCTGCTCTGTAGTGTCATCACACTTCAGGGACAGGGACAACGTATCTTCCGTCAATGTCCTGGTCAGGCTGTCTCTTATGCTCCACAGCATACCATGCAGAACTATAATCCAACTATAATCAGGGGATTGGGTTTTCAGCTCCCCAGGAAGTTTCTGTCTTCAACTATTATAAAGGAAGATAATCTTTTCCTTTCCTTCTCTTTTGTTTTTCTGTCTTTGTCTCCATGTCAACCTCTGAATTTCTTATTTATTTATTTAATCTCCTGCTATTTTCCTTGCAGAGGACCCAGGACAGCTTACATCCAACCGAAAACAAAATATAGTTTAAAAAACACGAAACAACCTATTAGTACAAATGTTTTCTAAAAATTAAACAAACCATTCCATTAAAAAACCCACAAAGGTAAAACACTTTAAAACAGACTTAAAATATAATTTTAAGAAAGATAAAAGTACGGATCTATTAAAAGCCCCTTCTGCCACACGAATTATAAACCAAAGGCTAAGAAAAGTCTTTGCTTGCCTATAGGAAAGAGGAGGAAATTGCAAGCTGTCTTCTGTGTCCTTACCAAACATACCTCTGATAGGGATCAACTGATAGCCTTCTCTGAAGATCTTAAAACTCGGACTCATACTAAGAGATAAATTCTTTCAGGTAATTTTGACCCAAGCCATATAGGGCTTTAAGGGTCATAATCATCATTCTGAATTCTGCCTGGAAAGAGACAGGTAGTTGTTGAAGCTATTTCAACAAGGGAGTTACGCATTTTCTTAAGTCAGCCCTGTCAGCAACATGACTGCAGCAGTGTCTGGACCTACTGAAGTTTCCACTTTCCAAAGGCACAGTAACACATAGAATATGTTACAGTAATTCAGCTGGGACATAATTAAGGCATGTGTCACTGTAGCCGGATCTGACATCTTAAGGAACAGACACAACTAGCATACTAGTTTTAGCTCTGATGGAAATGTACTCAAGCAAATACCTTCTTTTAAGTACCTTGGGGTAGTTGCACAGTAGGCTGGTGCATGGTCCACACAAGTTCAATCAGGTGCTCTGTTAGCCACTAGAACATTAAACAGACTGTTAAGGTTCTATCACACAAAAGAGGGAAAGCTCTTTTATAACTGTGTAGGGTAAGAGTTATCCCAAAATTGAAATGTGGAGCTCCACATTGGGCCATGGCTAATTTAGATTCATTGGAAAGAGCTCAAAACAACATTTTACATAGGGTTCTGTTACTTCCTGTATCTACTAAATTAGAATTCATTTATATGGAACTGAGTTGAATGACTATCAAAGCTAAAGCCCTGAGATGAACTCTGTTTTTTGGCTAAAAATTATTTTAAGCAGGTTTCAGAACTTATTTTATTGGTATTGGAAGATATGGGGTCAAACTCTTGGAAGCAAGAAATGCAGATAGTTACCATGTATTTGGTGTTTTCTACCTCTTTCCCTTTAGCTCAAGGATATGATAGAGCTAAACCAATCTTAGTGAAGAAGCTCAGGGATATATAGATGCAGTCTCAGATAGCTGGAATTAAGACTTTTCAGTCTAATACTTTTAATGCTTCTCTTATTCCTCCATATTTGTCACTTCAAAGATACCTGGTAGATTTGCAGAATATTAAGATGAGAATAAGTTTTACCTGGGCAAAGTTAAATATCTCCCTTTGACAGATTGGACTGGTCAGCAAAAAGGTATATCTAAGCATCTGGGAAAAGAATATACCTAAGCTGCATAGACTATACAGTTGCAATTCTCTATCTGTCAAAGTTATTACTCATGGGCTCCTCAACTGTTCTGGCTCTAATGATCTTAGAAATAAATATATCCATCCACTGCTAAAATCAATGAAAGGAAAGTCATATTCTATGAAAATTTGTTTCCTGCTGTCTAACATTGACAGATATGTGTCTTTCAGAACATCTACATTTCTTGTCAATGCTTTGCAGCTGCATAATGCAAAGCTTAAAGGCTGTGTAGAAAATTACCCAAAATCTGATAGTCTATTTGAATAGTTTTAGAGTTTTAAATTGTGAAATACTGTGATGAATAATTTCTCAAGTTCTAATGGCAAATACAATAAACTTCTGCTTGGTTCATTGTGACCAAGATACTTGTAGACAGACTCCTGTATAATGCATACTAATATTTTTCCTTGTATCAAAGTCAGGCTGACTGGCCCATAATTTTCTGGATCTTTTTTGCCCCCCCCCTTTTTTTTTTGAAGAGAGGGATAATGATTTCTTGTCTCCATACCTCTGGCACCTCATTCACCAAGATTTCTCAAAAATGATGGCAAAGGTTTCAGAGAGTACATCAGCAGGTTCCTTTAGTGCTTTGGGATGCAGTTCATCTGGGCCTGCAGAATTGAAATCATTTAGGTTAACTATGTGATACCTGGCTAAGTCCCTATCGATCTTGATTTGCAATCTGGACTCCTTGTCAAGGTCTCTGTTGATGCATAGAAACACACAGTCCCCTTTTAGGGGGAAAAAAACTAAAGCAAAATTAGATGTTTTTGTGATCTGTTAGCATTTTATCATCCTTGCAGAGAAGAGGCCCCACCATGTCCTTGGTCATTCTCTCACTTTGAGCACATTTGGAAAAGCCCTTCATGTTGCTTCCTGCTTGCCTAGCCTCTCTCAGCTGAGCTTTGGCTTTCCTTACACTATTCCTGTAAGCTTGGGCTACACATCTGTATTCTTCCTTATTGATTCATCCTTTCTTCCATTCTTTATACATCCTCCTGTTTCTTCTCACTTTCTCCTCAAGTTTACTGAGCAGCCACATTGGCTTTTTCAGATGTGTCCCATTTTATTTCTTCTATGGAATGGTGTGCTTTCTGCAATTCCTGCTTCATGAAATCCCATCCATATTGGATGTCTTTTTCCCTTAGCTTCTCTAGTCATGAGATTCTATCCAGTGTTTCCCTGAGCTTGATAAAATCAACTTTCCTGAAAACTAGGGTTTGACTACACTCTTCTTTGGCCTATACTACAATCACAAATCCTAGCATTACATGGTCACTTCCCCATATAGTACCAACTATGTTGTTCCAGTGATCAACTCCTCCCATTTGGTTAGGATCAAGTCCAGGATTGCTGATCTCCTTGTTCCTTCCTCAACCTTCTGAAAGAGGAAAGCATCTGTAAGGCACATGAGGAATTTGTTAGAGAGCCTATGTTTAGCTGAGCTAGTCTCTCAGCAGATATCAGGATAACAATCAGTTCTTGTTCCTTGGAGATTTCTGAGATTTATTTCAAAAAAAGCATCATCTACCACCTCATCTTTATTTGGTGGCCTGTAGTAAACTCTTGGAGGCCTAAGTGCACTAAAGGTACCAAATTCCATCTGAGATTGGGAGTTAAGCAGGATCAGTTCTGGTTAGTACTTGTATGGGAGAATGCTAGCCAATACCAGGTGCTGTAGGCTCTATTTCAGAGGCAGGAACTGGCACAACCATCTCTGAGTATTCCTTGCCTGAGAAAACCCTATGAAATTCATGGAGTCACCATCAGTCAACTGGTTACTTCAGTAGCGGAACTTGGAGTGCGTGAAGGGGGGTGGGCGGAGGGGTGGGGGTGTGGCTACAGTGCATAGGGACATAGCTACCAGAGACAAGGCATGGCTATAATCAGTGGGGCGGGGCTATGACAGATGGGGTGGGGCTACAGCATGTACAGGAGGGCAAACAAGGATCTGCGGTACCCCCAGAAAATTGCTGCTGCGGGTTCACCGCCTCCATCATCCCTCCCTGGCCCTACATGACTGGGTTACTTGAAAGCTCATATACACACACGCAAAGTAAACTCCTACCATAATGTTTTTATTCTTTTTTCTCTTAATTTTTGCCCAAATGCTCTCTGCTGGTCCAGCCTGATCACTCGCATGGATTCACAAGTGAATTTATCTTTGATGTGTAATGCCACTTCCCCTCCTTTTCTTCCTTATCTATTATATTTGAACAGATTATGCATATTTCAATTGTTAAACTCCAATCATGGAAGTCATCTCACCAAGTCTCTATTAAACTTATGAAGTCATATTTATCTTCCTGCTCTAGGACTTCAAGCTTGTATTGTTTGTTTCCCACACTCCAACTTGCATTGGTGTATAGACATCCAAAGCTTTGCTTGCTCTCACTTTTTATTTTACTGCAAGTTTTAGGCCCTTTCCTCACCTTACCGTCTTCCGGCGCTGGGGTGCGGGGATCGCGTGAGCAGCCTCTGCCGAGAGGCTCTCCCTTCCCTGCTGCTTCAACTCTGCATGAACTGCCTGCTTGCACGAGAGCCCCGCCTCTTCCTTCCGCAGCGCAGCAGAGTTTCCCAGGCTGCGCGGGGCAGGAAGCGTGACCGGCGTGGCTCCAGAGGCTCCGCATGCCAGGTAAGTGTGCGCGGGGCCTGGGAGCAATGCACAATTGTGCACCATTTTCGGCTTGTAGCCGAAAATGGAAAGGTGTCCGATCAGCGCCTGCTGGCCCCTGGAGCGTCGCACGATTGTGAATAGATCGTGCAGATCGCTCCTCACAATCGTGTGACACTCCAGGTCCTCTTTCACATGGAAAATGCCGTGCAAAAAGGGCCTTACTGTGGCTCCTGCACTCTTCCTCAGCTTCTCTTGTAGCATTCACATCCTAGTGTTTAGACCTTGCTTTTGTACATATGTTTGAGCTATCATTCCCAAGGATTTAGTTTAAAGTCCTCTCAAGCAGGCTCACCATGCTTTTGCCAAATACATTCTTTCTGTCTTTTGATGTGCAGTCCACCTACCAGTAGACCTTCATCTAAGAAGGGAAGAGGATGATCCTGAAAGCTAAACCTCTCCCATCAACATCGTCTATGTAGCTTATTTACTTGCAGTATCTTCCTGCCCATGTAGGGTCCCCTATCTTCCACTGGTAGAACTGGTGAGAATACCATGTGTGCCCCTATATTCTTCAATTTCATTTCCAAGGGTTTATATCTTCAAATGGTAAGGAGTTATTTAAAGAAAAGGAGGAAGTACAGAAGGCTAAAAGTGCTGCAATCATGAAGTCTTTATAGGCATAGTCTTAACACTGAAATGTAGGAAGAGGGTTTGTAGCCTCCGTTCAGCACACATACACACACTTAGGGCTATCCCCAATTTTTAATCCCAGTTAGAATAAGCCCACTGAATCAATGGAACTTGAGCAAGTATTCAGTTACCAATTTCCCACTGATTCAAAATATCTCTGATATCTTTGGGAATCAAACATTGGATTTAGTCCATATATAGCAACCTACCTCTATCCCTTAATGCATTTCATTGCTTTTACAATCAGCTTCACCGCCCCCACCACTGCATGATTCTACAAAAATTAAACGTACCAGGAAACTAAACTACGCTACAAAGTTGTCATACAGCACTTTAACTTGCTGGTAAAAATGGATATAACAACACTGTGTTACTTTGTAGATCTAGCATATTCCACAGTCTCTCAGCCAGAGCACTCCCTCCCTTTAATAAAGATGGTTTTTATCACTATGAATTGGCAGGGTAATTTCTTTACAAATTCAGGGGAAATGCCACTTAAAAAGGAGACATGGAGAAGAGGAGGGGAAGACCTGAGTTAAAAAGATCATGAACTCCTTGCCTTGCATAGACACACTACTGCCTAATTATGGATACACTACATTCCTGAACTTTTGCATTTTTGCTATGCAGCGGCATAACTTCCCACCCAATTAGGGCAAAACAATGGCTCTAAATGGAACTAAAGGATTAATTCTCCATGACAGAAGGTGTGTCAGTCATTTCCTTGACTTAATTTGGCTTTGAACACTGAAACACTGGGGGAGCAGACCAGTTGCTCGCTAAACGAATGGGCAGAATAGTGACTGCGCATTTTGCCTCGTATGTGCAATTCTTCAAAGGCTGAATGGAATCCGAGAATCTGGAGGTCATCACTGATATGGGAGAGTGGCAGCACCCATAGTTCCTGTCCTCTGCTGGAAGCCCATGGAAGCAGAATCTTTCATGCAACCTGACATGCTAAACTTTGCTGTGGCCAGGTGTAGGATACTTTTAAGAAATAAAGAAAGAAATTTCAATTTCTCTTGTAGCAGTGATGGTATTACTCTTTTCTGCATAGAATGAAAATCTAAATATTCATCTATACTTTGCAATTTCAGAGCATCCCAAACTGTGAGACAAAACAAAACTTGTGACAGAGACAGACTGTGCACCTGCTGTTCACATAGACTGCTGAGCCAAGGCAGTAGATATATGTGGTGGGTTCTAAGCAATCCTTCTCATTTTAAATACAAAAATATATATTGAATATGCAGTAATCATGTTGACTGATTACCAATATTCCCCACAGGAGTTTGGACCTTCTACCAAGTAGGACCTGAAAACCTGAGCTTAGAAACATTACTTTTCTGGAGTACAACTCCCAGAATCCCCCAGCCAGCTTTGCTACCCCAAAATGTGGGTGACTCAGGGGTCCACCTGCAATGCCAGCACCTCCATTCAACAGTGGAGAATTATTAGCTCAAAAGTAGGAGGCCTGGCAGAGGGGGTGACCTAGTAAGATCTTTCCACCAATGTTTATAGGGTCTCCACAGGGAGAAACCAGCCACAGACTCAAAGGTAAACTAAAATGTGTTTATTTGGGGGAATTAACAATCACATGCAAGAAGTAAGCACTCACACAGTCACACAAGGCTAGCTTGAAGGAAAAAGGAAGAAAAATTGTTGATAGTGAAGTTTCAAGGGCAATGAGGGTGATATTTACTGATCCAGAAAGCAGCAAAGAAACAGTGATGTGGCTTAGACTTGCACCTAAGGACAGTACTCGTTCGGGAATCAGACTGACAGCATGGCTGCCAGCAAGTGAGATACTGTGTCTAACTGCTCAAAATGGAGGAAGGAGGGTGTTTATACACAATTTCTGCCTGGAGGGCATGGTTGTGAATGGCTCTCTGGCCGAATAAACAATTGAATTCACAGAGTGGACAATGAGATCTGGGCTGTGTTAATGATCTTTAACAGTAAGATGACAAAGAGTTAATGGCTGTCATGATAGCTCTGTAATGGTTGGACAGTTGTAAGGACAGTGGAAAATTTAGAGGTTGGTGGGAAGAAAGGTTGAAACCATCAGTGGTTTGGTGGGAACTTCCCTCTCACTATCATTCAAAAGCAGATTCAGTACAGCTTAGCTTAAGTGTATTGTCTCTGGAGTCACCTGGTGATGTCCTGACTATGGCCTGGCCATGCCTAGAGAGAGTTTCTGACCTACTTTGCATAGCACATGTTTAGCTGGTGTTTTTCTTCGTATTAAGCCTGGCCATCTGGCCATAGCAGAGTGTATTTTACATTCATGCCAATTAATATATTTTGCTAATTAAATTGTATTTCACCAATTAAACCATATCAAAGTGTGGGGGTGTATGGCCTGGTAACAGCTTTGTGGAGATACTGGGAATTGTAATCTAGAACGTAACATCTCCAAGCTCTGCCTAAAGCTGTGAACTGTATGCCAGCCATTAAAAAAAGTTCTGCAGTGTGGTAAAGCAGTGAATTATTCACATTCATGACTGACTTTGCAAAATCATCCAGTATTACTGCAATGTTCTCAAACCTTTGGCAATATCTGGAAGGTTCTGGAAGCAGATCTGAAGGAAAGTGTTGCTTATGGAATTTTTACCTTCAGATTTGAGGTTGATAAGCCCATAGAAGCCACCGCTCGATGGAAGGAAACTAACTCTATGCCCCTAAACACTGAATTGTGCAAGGCACTTGTCAGGGATGGAGGGTGGAGAGTTTCTAAGCATTTCTATATGCAAACTCTGTGGCCAATTTGCAGATACTCCATTGATTAAAATGGGAGACCAAGACATTAGACCAGAGAACACTTGAAAACTCTTCATGTGTAAGAGCTTATATTGGCAACCTCCTGTGGGAAAGTGTTAGCCTTCCAGTGGCAAGAAATAATCCATTCAAGGAGCACTTATACTACCATCCTCATCCCCAGTGTTATATGAGACTCCTGCTTTGATGTGATGGGTGTAAATGGATTAATGTGGTCAGAACACATCCCTAGCTTCTTGTGAAAGATGCTGGGGCTTCTGGAAATTTGAACTATATCCCTGAGGAGCAAGCCAAGCATCAGCATGGAATGACTATGGCAGGGCAGCTAATGAAGATGAACTTTACTACGCCTCTTAATCATTTCCTTCTGCCTGCCTGGAATACAGCAGCAGAGGGAGGGAAAAGGATATGGGAAATTTGTTTCAAATGCTCCACAAAGCCATCGTGGTCTTGCATATAAATGACTCCAGGTAATATAACCAGGTGCAGTCCTGTGACAGGCAATGGTCACTGTTAGGATATTTCCAGGCCAGGATTTTGTAATGCAAATGTCCTGCCTCATTCATGAAATTTTGAGAGATGCAGATATCATCTTTCTCTTGTGATTCATACTACTACTTCCATATTGTTCCCATAAAAAAAAAATCAACTAAAGAGCAAAGCCAGAATAGTTGTGCCTCAGTGTCTGCCTCAGATTGTGAAACTCCCTTCGTACGAAGCTGAGAAAGGCCTCCACTTCATTCCCTCTAGGGATGGGCCAACTGAATCCTCGAATCCTCAGCAAGGATTCGAGATTTGCGAATCCGAATACCCATGCCAAAATAGGCGAACTGAATCTTTCGAATCCACCAAATAGTTTGTTTTAAAAAATTGGCGCCTCTGGGGCCCGGCAAAGGCCTGATTTACCAGCGGGCTCCTGGGTGTGCAAAAATCACGGCATAAAGCCCCGTGTGTGCGCCAGAGACTGCCTGTACCTGCTCATGGGGCTGTCTGTGCCCACTTGTGGGGCTGCAGTGCCTGCTCGTGGGGCTGCCTGTGCCCACTTGGGCTGCCTGTGCCCACTCGTGGGGCTGCCAGTGCCCACTCATGCTGCCTGTCCCCACAGCTGCCTCCCTCTGCAAGGTAATAATCTCTATTCTTTTGACTTGAGACTGGAGGGTAGGGATTGGGCTAGAGACTTGACTTGAAAGTCCCTTGCAGGACTTGAGACTGGACTTGAGGGTAGAGAATTAAGACTGGACTAGAGGCTGTTTTTTTTTTTTTAAGTGCCTTCCTTGTTGCAGGACTTGAGACTTGACTTGAGACTGCAGGGTGCAGAATTAAGACTGAACTAGAGGCTGCTGGTGTTGTTGTTGCTTTTAAGTGCCTTCCTTGCTGCAGGACTTGTGACTTGTCAAATTCTGCTTCAAAAACACTTTTCAGTAAGTGCTTTCTTTCCCTTGCTTTTTAAACCCCATTTGAAAAAAGGATTCAAAAGATTCGAGATTTGTGAGACTCATGGATTCCCAGAACCTTTCAGGGATTCAGATCCAGATTCGGAAAATTCTGAATTCATCCCATCCCTAATTCCTTCCATCCACAGAAGAAGGACTGTTTATTCTGACAGATTTTTGAGAACTGATGGTTTTATAGAAAGGGCTCTTAAAAAGACGCTGTACTACTGTAATTGCATTGTTTTTTAAACTGCTTTTTAAATATTGAAATTGTATTTTTAAACTGTTTTTTTTACTGTTGTTAATAGTTTATGACCGTTTTGATGTTGATTTTTTATGTGTTTCAACTACATTGTTTTAATTTGTAAGGCACCTTGAAATCCGTGTTTGGGGAAAATACTGGGTATAAATAAATATAATAAGAACAACAACAACATGGTTTACCATCTGCAAACAACAGTTCAGAACATAAGCCTGGAACAGTTATCAAAAATGATGAAATATTTAATCTTATGGAACTTTAAAATTCATCCTGATGAACAATTAGAACATAATATACCAGACATAACTGTGATTGAGAAAAAGAAAGCCAGGATTATAGACGTGGCAATCCTAGGGGAGAGCAGAATTGAAGGAGAAAAGAGGGGAAAGATTATGAAATTATCAGGACCTACAAATGGAGATTCAGCACCTCTGGGAACAGAAACCAATTCTGGTTCTAGCGATGATAGCTGCTCTGGGAGCAGTTCCAAACTGCCTGACAAAACAGCTGAATAAAATTAACAAATATAGCCTCACAATAGCAAAACTATAAAAACTGACACTACTTGGAACGTGACACTCTGTCTGATAATATGCCACTGACTTCTAGATTCTTGGATAGAATTTGAATGATAGACGGATAGAATCTGAGCCATGGGTCCAAAACTCCAGCTGGTAACACCTGGTAGTCTGTGAAACTGAGACAATGACACGTTAAAGCCCCTTGTATAGAAACGTCCATGCAGATGATTCTTCATTGTCCCCTTTCACCCTAAGAAGATTGAGAATAGTTGGTTGGATAGGATGCTAAAACTGACAGAGTTGCGTGCATCCTGAAGTGAACCACTCTGCACAACTTTCTGTTAACTCCACAGCTCAGTAAAGGTGACTATGACGAACCTGATGGGAGGGGGTCTTGACAACAGAGCCTCCTTGGCAACCGAGAGTGTTTAAGCTGATTGGCTGGCGAAATGGAACCTGGGATAGCCCAGGGGAGGGGCTGGTGGAAAGAGGAAAATAACGGATTTTAACTGCCTGGGGAGTGATTGAAGGGGGGAGTGTGACTTGTGGTGTGTTTGGGAAAGGTTGGAGATTTGAAGAGCTCTGTGGGAGAGAGAACTGAGAAACTGGGTATACAAGAGATAGTGAACGAATTGAGAGAGAGAGAGAGAGAGAGAGAGAGAGAGAGAGAGAAGAATTGTGTGCTGTTTATAAACATTTAGATACAAAACACATTTAAAGCAACCGTGTTACAATAAATGTTTGAAGTTCTGTGTTCCTTAAAACAGAGTCACAGAGTCTCATTCTGTATCCTGGAATATACACACTACTAATAATATCGTCTTGACCTTAGTGCCAACAATACCACAGTCTTGGAACATATAAATCACTGCTGATCCTTACATTTGGGAGAAGGGCAGATTTAGGGAAGGCAGTAAAGGGGGAGAGTCCTGAAAGGAAGAAGCAAGGGGGCGAGACAAGAGTGAGGAAGGGACTGCGTTCTCAGAAAAGGAGAACTGAGGCAGACCTGTTTGTCCTGGCCCTGGCTTGATTCAGAGATCTCCCTGGCTGTTCAGTTCTGATCACAAAGAGATGTCAGGCTGGGCAGGCCTTGAGTGCGAGGCTTGGGTGTGCCTTTCGCACTCAGCACTGACGAGCCGTGGTGTTTTTTCCTCCACGTTTTAACAGTGGCCTCCTCCTCTGCCTCTTCTTCTTCTTCTTCCTCTTCCTCCTCCTCCTTCTTCTTGACCACCGTGCTCAGAATCTCCTGAAGAACAACCTGAAGAATGTCCGCACAGAATTTAAAGACAATGTAAAACATACATTTGCATTATTAAACTTAATTGATTGGGAGCCAGAAGAACTCTAGATTGAAGCCAGGGACATTGTCAGGGAGGAATTCAAGAAGACGCTATCTGCATCCGAAAAGAAAGAGAAGCCTCAATGGACGTCAGATGAAACTCTTCAAGCAGGTAAGGGCAGATGAGAAGCAGAAGTAAAAGGTGACAGAAATAGGGTCAGAACTTTGAATGCAATAGTTCCGTAACTTGTGTGCAGGAACAAAGAAAACTTCTACCACAATCAATGCAAAGGAATAGAAGATGACAGTAAAAAAGAAGAACAAGAGACTTCTTCCCCAAGATCTCTGAGAAATCAAAGGAAAATTTAAACCAAAAATGGGGACACTATATGTCTGGCAGAGGAGCACATTAAAAAACCAAGTAGAAACAAACAAAGATTTTCAAAAGAAAATCAGCCTACTCTTTATAGATTATAGCAATGTCTTCGATTTTGTAGATTGCAAAATACTTTGCATTGTTCTAAAGAGGTGGGTGTGCCACAAAATTTGACTATCCCGATGCTTAATCTGTACTCAGGACAAAAGGCTACCCTCAAGACAGACTATAGAGAAATAGAATGGTTTCCAACTGGCAAGGAGTCAGGCAAGTCTGCATGTCGTCAACCACTCTGTTTTACTTGTACAGTCACCCCTCCACATTTGCTAGGGTTAGGGGCATAGGACCCCCGTGAAAGTGGAAAAACCGTGAATAACTCTGGGCCCTACCAAACCATATTTAACACACACAAAAAAGTATGATCACCATATTCAAGCCACCGTGGAGTCCTCTGAGGCATCAGGGTTCCTTCACGAGGCAGAAGGGGTGGCCGGTGGGGCTCACTGCCACCTCTGCTGCTGCCCCACACCGTTTTTAATAGCAGTTCGCAGTTTCTCAATCTCACGAGGCTTGCAGTCCCTATTAAAAATAGCCTACGGAGGCAGCAGAGGTGACAGCAAATAATCCGTGAATAATCAAATCTGCAAAAGTGAAACCCGCAAATGTGGAGGGCCGACTGTATTTCAAAGCTATATTGCTGAACATACCATACCTAAAACAGGATTAGACTTGGAGGAAGGAAGTGTGAAAATTGGAGGAAGGAACATCAGCCATTTAAGATATGCAGACCTCTGGGTGCAGTGATGGCCAACTGACATTGTTTTCACAGAGCTCCATGGTGGGTGATTCTCTTCCCGGAAAACAGGAGAGTGAAGAGATTGCCCACAAAATCTGAAAACCTAGCCGAGCTTTCCAGGACTGTTGTGGTCCATCAGGAGTGAAGTGAAGGAGACTATGGCACAAATCCACTCATTCTGCTGTGTGCAAGGCTTAATGGTCTCAAAGCCAGCAACTGTCTGTTTTAACTATTTTTTATTACTATAGCATTTAATGGATAAAAGGACATTTTCAAATTGGAGTGACATCAACGGTTTGGTGACTTTCTTGCCTCTTGTGTGGATATGAGAGACATTGAGGATTACTTTTAAGAAGCTTCCAGTTTGTGGATTGAAATCAGAAAGTCTAATAAAACTGTATGAAAAGCAGGGAAGAGTAAATTTCTTGCTGGTCAATGCCCAATTTGTAAAACCGCAAAGGTTGGCAAAAAAATTAAAGGTGAAAGTTGAGTGGAAAAGTATAAACAAATAAGGATTGGTTTTGCTGGTTTAAGATGTTTACGTGGGGCTCATTATTGGATGATGATTTAGTGTAAAAGAAGTGGTCGTAAAATAAGGGTTGTTGATTTAAGAAATTAACTTTTAAAAAAGGTTATTAAGTGTGATTTAGGTATTTAGAATGGATACGAGTATGAGAGTGGGGTTTATTGAATATTAGCAAAGGAAAGCTAAAAAAGAAAAATAATTAACTTAAAGGATCTGGTGTTAATAAAAATGAAAGGAAGAATGTAACTTTCATTATTGTTATTATGAGGCAAAGATGTTGTTATGAGAGATTGGTGTTGAAACTGAAAGAGGTGATTTGATTAGTTGAATAGAAGTATATACAGCTAAGAGGCAAAGTGGTACAGTAACTTAGGTTACAGAAGGAGTAATAGCAATAGTTGAGAATTACTAAGAAAGATTACTAATAATTTTTAATAAATATATACAAATGTTTTATGGACTTTCTGTGGGGAATATATATGTTTGGGTATTAATTTCAATTTGATTATTAAGAAATGTAATTTATATAAAGGAGGTTGATGATTTAATGCATGAGAGAAACATTGAAGGTTCTTATAGATTAATGTAAATTAATCCCCGCTGTCCGTTTTGTTTTCTCTTTCATTCTTCTTTTGCTATTTATCTTATTGTCTTTTTTCTCTGCTTTTTCTTGTTTTTTAAAATATGGTTATAATTCTGTCTTATATATCTGGACATATTAAATAAAAATATTTTAAAAAGCAATTTAGATATGCAGATGACACTATGTTGCTAGCAAAAAATAGCAAAGATGTGGAACAATTACTGATGAGAGTCAAGGAAGAAAATGCAAAGGTGGGTTTACAGATGAACATTAAGAAAGAAAAAGCAATGGCCACAGATGATTCACATAACTTTAAAGTAGATGTTGAAGACATTAGAAACAGTTCAAGATTTTCCATACCGTGGTTCAGTCATTAATCAGAATGAAGACTAAATATTTGATTACGGAAAGGTCACTAGTGAACCTTTTTAAAGACTAAAAACCTCTTATAAACTTTTTGTGAAAAAAATAAAATGACATAGTAACTTTTTGTTTTGATTATAGATTCTTCTAATAAAGAATAAACTATTGAAAGAAAGGAATATGTTGTAATTTTTCAGAGAGAGGTATGAACAACTATATACATATACATATTCAGAGAGCGGTATGAACAACTATATACATATATAACTATCAAACAGAAGATTGAAAGTCCTTTCTTCTCTCCCCCCCCCCTTTTTTTCTTTGTCTTGATTTGTCTTTTTTATAATACTGTATTTTAATTTTCACTTTTCTTTTTGTCTCTATGCTTTGCAACTTTTAAAGTGTTTTGGAAAAAAATCATCTTAATAAAAAATATTTTTTTAAAAAAATAATCAGAATGGAGACTGTTGTCAAGAAATCAGAAAAAGACTAGGACTTGGAAGGGCAGCTATGAAGGAACTAGACAATATCCTGAAGTGTAAAGATATGTCATTGAATACTAACGTTAGGATTGTCCATGCCATTGCATTTCCAGATCCCATGTATTTGGTTGTGAAAACTGGACAGTTAAAAAAGCTGATAGGTTGAAAATCAACTCCATTGAAATGTGGTGCTGGAATAGAGTTCTACAGGTAGTCTAGACCGCTACAGAGATAAATGAGAAGAAAAAAATCAGGTCTGAACTCTTCCTAGAAGCCGAGATGACTAAACTGAGACTGTTGTACTTTCGACATATCATGAGAAGCTATGGATCAGTAAAAAAGACAATAATGCTTGGTAAGGTAAAAGGCAAGAGGAAAAGAAGAAGGCCACATTACAGATGGACAGACTCGAGGAAGCCACAGTCCTGAGTCTCCAAGAGCTGAGCAGGGTGGTGGGTGATAGCGTGACTTAGTAATCCAGTATTCATAGGGTCACCATAAATTGAAGTCAACTTGATGACAGTTAATAACGACAAGAAGTAGAACCAGTCTTTGAAAGTACTTAGAAAGTTATCCTCTGTTGGGAGTGGCAACCTTTGCATGCTTATTTAACTGGCTAGTTAGTTTGCATGTCTATTGTAGGCATAGAGGGGACTACTTAGAGTAAACTTGCTGTTGTTTGGTCAACACTCACTTCCCCTTGCATGTTCTCTTCCTTTTTCCTTTTTGCTTTCCTGCAAACATGTGGTCTTTGATCCTCCAGCAAGCATGCTTTCTTGTAAGCATATGAGTTCTTATTTTCATCTTACCTTTCTTCAGGAATTTGAACCTGTGCAAACTATGCACAAGATTATGTGAGTAAATCCTTTTTATATATTTTTAACCAAACTGTTTGTGTTTATTTTGAGTTAGATTAAGTGTGTGTAGGGTAGAGATGATAAAGTGGAACTGTAATTTGTTCAATTTCTGCCTGTGCATTACAAAATACTCTGCTGATTGGGAGACTTATTACTAAAAAATCTTCCCCTCCTCCCTTCCTCCTTCTCCTCCTCCTTGGCCTGAAAGAGCAAGCCCTACCATTAGGTATAAGGAGATGGTCAGCTCAGGTGGCACATGCTAATAGGTAGCAGGAAGGTTCCTTGAGAAGAAAGCAGTCCTGTATCTCTGGATCAAATCTCCCATTTTCAGGTGTCTTCTTTTGTGTGTATATGTCCCTGCAAGTTTCCTATGGACTTATGGTGACTCCATTAATTTAATAGAGTTTTCTTAGTTTTGAAAAAACAAAAATTCATCTTCCAGTCAAGCTGAAACATTTCAACATTGTTGAGCACACTTAACCACTACCAGCACTTTGTACTAAAGTTTGGAGGGATGCCTAGAACAGCAAACTTCAACATTAAAGAACACACCCAGAAGTTTCTGATTAGATCCCCTGACCCAAACAGTTGTACTTTCTTATGGGAGACTTAAGAAATATTCTTGCAAGTCCACAGGCAGAAGGATGAGACTGTAGTGGTACAAAAAGTATTATGAGGTAGCCTGCCTAATGTTTTCCTCTCCTTGCCAATATGCCTCTTAGCATTATTTTGCCATCAACAAGGGAATGAAGAATAGGTAGAAGTATACGAAATGAGAAAGCTGTGGATTTACCATCTGTCAGCCCTAAAAAGAAAGAAAGAAAGAAAAAAGATTCAATTCTCTCCCTTTTCCAAGCTGATTACAGCTGCTGCTGAAAGGAAAGAAGACACCTTAATTTTCTCCCCTCATTTCAGCCTTTGGTATTGCTTTGTGTTTCTTTACATTATCTCTGCAGTTCTTCTTTCCCTGTCTTCCAATTTTTTCCCTCTTCTCCAACCACTAATATAATAGATCTTGTCAGTCTCCCAACCATGTGAAAATATTGCATGGTATTAGCTGTCTGCCTTTTTATAAAATACTGTTGATGAACTCTCTTTCTCTCCACATACTTTCAGCTATTCATTTAATCTATTTTCCCCTCTTCAGTATAGTCCCAATACACAGAATTTTGCCTTTGGCAACTAGGCCTCTAAAAATGCTTTCTGCAGCAAGACTGAGCCTAAGAGGGGCCTATGAGAACTGCTCTGCACTGGGATTCTTAGTTACTTTCACTGTGAGCTTCTCCAGATCAAGGTAAATCATGCTATAGCCTTGCTGCAAGTCCACTACCTCTGCCTCTCAGGCTGCAATGAGCTGAGGAAGTGTGGGCAGAGGAGACTTCTTAAGATTTACAGTGAGATATTGAAAACACAGTTGCAAACAAGTCCAACAAGAAGGAATACTAGGACATGTCTAAGGAAAGCAGGGTGGGTGTACGAAGAACTTTCTGATGAACTTTCTGATTCAAAAGAAACATATATAAAAAGTGGAAGAAGAGGGAAACCACCAAAGAGGAATACAAACAAGTAGCCAATATTTGTAGGGAAAAAGCTCAGAATAAGCTCAGGCTTGCCGGTGGTGGTAAAATAATAATACAGTAGGCCCTCCACATTTGTGAGGGATAGGGACACAGAACCCTTGCAAATGTAAAAAAGAAAAAAAAATGCAAATAACTTGCACCTTTGCTTCACCCTCCTGCCCCAGAGTGCCCACACAGGGGGCAGCAAAAGGCATGCATAGAAACGGTGACTGCCTTCACCGCATGCTCCTGTGGCACTCAGGAGTGCAGGGAACGTGGTATCACCCAACCTTCACGACCCTGCCACTCACCTCTGGAACACCCTCACTGGCAAAGGCCCAGGGGGTGTAGGCAACAGGTGAAGAGAGTCCGGACAGTGATCGCAGGTGTCCCTTCTGGGTGGCAATCACAAGGCAGCTTACAACCTCTCCCACGATTGCCGCCTGGAAGGGAGGCCAACCAGCAATTGCGGGCATCCCTGCCAGGGGGTGTTCATGGGACAGCTTAGGCCCTTTCCTGTGATCACCACCTGGAAGGGGGACTGGCGATTGTGGGCATCCCTTCTGGTGGCAATCACAGGGCAGCTTAGGCCCTATCCCATGATCACCGCCTGGAAGGGAGGCTGGCCAGTGATTGTGGGCATCCCTTCTGGGCGGTGATCACAGGGCACTTAGACCCTTTCCTGTGATCGCTGCCTGGAAGAGAGTCTTGCTGGCGATCATGGGCGTCCCTTCTGGGCAGCGATTGCAAGGCAGCTTAGACCCTCTCCAGTGATTGCTGCCTGGAATGGAGCCCAGCCAGTGATTGCGGGCATCCCTTTTGGGTAGCAATCGCAGGGCAGCTTAGGCCCTTTCCTGCTATCACCGTCTGGAAGGGAGACCAGTGATCTGAGCAAGGCTTAGCGAGGTTCAGATTGTGGGTGTCCCTTCCAGGTGGCGATCACAGTAATAGAGCTAATCTGCTGCATGACTGCCCACTGCAAAGTGTGCAGGACTGGAGCAGGTCCAGCCCAGGATCACCCCAGGAAGGTGGCCAGTAGCCCTCTCCCTGGGCTATCCTATGGCCTGTTTGCTCCACCAAGGGAAGGGGAGGAAGATCATGGTGGGGGGGAGCATGCAGACTCGCGAATAATCAAATTCATGAATATGAAACCCATGAATGTGGAGAGAGAACTGTAATAAATAAAGTAATAAAAAGAATTTTTCTGACTATATTAGGAGCAAGAGGAAGGATGAGGAGTAGTAAGGCTGATGTATAGGTGGTGAGAGCTAACAGGAAACAGAAGGAAGGCTGAATTATTTAATGCCTTCTTTGCCTCTTTCTTCTCCCAGAAGGAACACAGTGCTGTAATTGGTGAAAATACAGTCAAGGGACTATGGTCCTCATTAGGTAAATAGGTAGTAAAGGAATACCTAGCTCCATTAAATGAATCGAAATTTCCAGTGCTGGATGAGTTGCATCTGAGAATGCTAAAATAACTTGCAGATGTAATCTCAGAGCCACTGTCAATCGTTTTTGAGAACTCTTAGAGAATAGGAGAAATCCCAGCAAACTGGAGGTGGGCAAATATTGTCCCCATCTTGAAAAAGGAGAAAATACAGAACTTGAGCAGTTACTGACCAGTCAGCTTGATGTTAATATGAGGAAAGGTCCTAGAACAGTTCATTAAATAGTCAATCTGTGTGCACTTGGAAAGGAATACAGTGATTACTAAGAACCAGCATAGGTTCCTCAAAAACAAGTCATGCCAAACTAATCTTATATCTCTTTTTTCTATAGTGTTACAAACTTGATAGATCAAAGGAGTGCTGTGGATTTATCTTGATTTTAATAAGTCTTTTGACAAGACTCCCAGTGATATTCTTGCAGGTAATCTAGTAAACTGTGGGCTAGACAGTGCTATAGTTAGTGGATTTGTAATTGGCTTGATCCCAAAAGTCAAACATCTTCCGTCAACACCATCTGTGTAACCAGTTATACACCTGCAGTATCGTTCTGTCCCTTTGTGGTCCTCTAGCTTTCACTGGTAGAACTGGCAAGAATACCAACTGTGCCTCTTTACTTTCCTGCCTAGGGCTTCCTGCCCAGGGCTTCAGTCCAAGGTGATCTGCTCAAAAGTGTTCTGTGCAGTGTTATTGGTGTCCACATGAAAGTGGTACTGTTTTGTGTTCTTGATGAATGTTGGTAACTTGTCAGTGACATCCCAGACACGTGCACCAGTACACCAGCATACTTCCTGATTGATCTTGACTGGCTGGAGCACAGTTTCCTCTATATCCCTGAGCAATGAATCCCCTATCAGCAGCACCTTTCTCTTCTTCTTACTGCAGTTAGCGGTTGGCTCCGTTCTCGGCAGTCAGGGTTTCCTGCTGCTGGTCTCCTGCTTGCACCTCTTCACCATCATTATCCTCAGGAAGATGTAGGAAGCAATTGTTTAAGTGGAGAGGTTCCAAGTCCCTTGAGCATGCTCTGCTCCTGACAGTGACTGTCCTCCAGGGTGCTCCCTCATTGTTACAGCCCTCTTCATTTTCATTGGCAGTTTCTTCCTGTTTGTTCTGTAGAATCAAATCTCTTTCTGTTGTATCCAAGAAGTCCTTGTGTTCTCTGATATGTTGAAGAGTCTCAACCTGTTGCTGCAGTATGCTGACCTTCTCTTCTAAGAGAGCTACCAGTTTGCACTTGCTGCAAGTGTGGGCAATGAGGTTTTTTGGCAAGTAGACAAACATTGCACACACATTGTAGCAGACAATGACACATCTCTCTTCCTCCATCCCTGCAGTTATTTTTTTTCACCCTTTTCATGCTGTAATAGTTGTTACTGTTATGACTGCACATGACACAAGGTGTGTGCTGCTGGCTCTCAAAGACTGAGCTCCAAAGACTGAAGCAGCAGTCTGCTTCTAGGTCTACCCCTAAGCAAGTCAGTGACTCAGCAGAAGGCCTGCCCCTTTAGACCATCTGCTCAGGGAGGGCACATGCCCCAAACAAACAAAAGCCCCCCCACAAGCTTCAAAACAAACACAGTCAAAGAGTCAAGGATGGCCCCCCAAAACATAGCTCACCTTCTGTTCTCTCCCCAGAGACATGTAGGCAGAGGTTGGATGGGCATCTTTTAGGAGTGCTGTAACTGTGTATTCCTGAGTGGCAGGGGTCTGTGTCTCTTCCCATTCTAGGATTCTAAAGTAAAACCACATATACCCAAAAAACCATACCAGATGCTTAGGTTAAAATTAATTAATTAATTAAATAAATACTATATATGAATGCAATATTCTATAAATACTAGCATATATACCCAGTGTTGCCCTGGATTTTATTTTCTCATAGGTAATACTTGTTAAAAAGATTTGAGATCCTGCATCTCTAATTCCCCAAACTGTCTTGTCCAGTACCTGTAACTTTTCCCCATGTTCCCCAATCCAATCTGTATTTAGAGTTATTAACATACAGAGGTTGGGTTCCTGAGGGAATACACTGCCCTCCTTCTTCTTGCTGCTAGGCCTTGTCTCCATAGCAACTGACCAGGCCCAAGAGCTCTCCGGTTGAGAATTTTAATGGTCCCTCCCTAAACTGCCAACCCCAGGATTCCATAGAATCTTCTTAGGTAGCCAGTCATATGAGGTCTTCATCTGACACAGCCAATCATATGAGCTTAGGTATTTGCCTGACACAGATAAACTCACAAACATTGACTTTCATATACTAGAATAATATAATAATAAATAATTAAACTGTCTCTAGAATTAAAACAATATTATACGTTAATTTAAAAGCACAGATTAAAAATAATATAGCATTAAAACAGAAAACTTGTTATATAAAACAATGAGTTCCCAAATCCCTGCTGGAATAGAAAATTCTTCACTGGATGCCAAAAGAATGACCAGGAGGGACCCAGGCCAGCTTCCCTAGGAAGGCTGTTGCAGAGCATAGGAGCAGCCAAGCAGAAGGCCCTCTCTCACGTCCCCACCAAATGTGCCTGTGCAAGCGGTAGTTTTGAGAGAAGCTTCTCCACTACAGATGTTAGAGATCAGGCAAATTCATAGTGGAAGATGTGGTCCTTCAAACCATCTGGACTCAAGCCATGTAGGGCTTTATATGTCATAGTCAGCAGTATGAACTGTGCCCAGAAACAGTACAGCAGCCAGTCGACAGTATCTCTTTTGTTCTGGGAAACAACTAGATATTAGCAAGAAAGAGGAAGAGAAAGAGATGGATACACACATGAGGAGAGAGAAAAAGAGGGAGGGAGGGAAAGGGAGAGAGATGTGTATATGTTTTATGTTGAGTGATAGAAAGAATGAATCTTACTGAAGTGGAACAGTCTGCCTTGGAGGCTGGTGGCTAGAGCTATCTGAACAGAAGCTGGATACCCATTGTTCTGTAATTTCACCTTGCGGAATGCTTATTAAGCAGGAGATTGCACTAGATGACCTACAAGTTTCCTGTCATTTCTATGATATTATGACTTTCTCCAGAGAAACAGCAGGAACCATGTGGATTTCTCCATTTTATGTTTATTTAGATTGACCCTTCATGTTTCTGAATGTCAGGTGTCCAAGGCAACTAGCAAAAAGTCACAATAAAAAACAGTGATCCAATGAAAAGAATGAACATCTCTGTACTTTCTGCCTGGAAACTGAAAGTCACTTCAGAGGGTCATAAGACCAGTGAAATGATATGGAAAGAAACAGTGAAATATCTTTCCCATAGCACTTTCTCCCCAGTTTTCAAAGCAGATATTTGGGGTATGGTTCCTAATGGAGGAAGAGAAAGGACGGGTCATAGGATCACCATGACTAATGTCACTGTTTGTTGTTTGATGTAAGTCACATAGGTTTTATAAAGTAAGAAAATGGATGGGCCAGTGGGTTTCTCCATAAATTTCCATGAACTTGAGAAGGTGCCAATGAACCATCACAAGAAAGGTGGAGGCATAAAATTCTAAGCACACAGGATGCCAAGCATATTATGTATAGTTTTCTATTATGCTTCAGAGAAGCACAAAAGCGAAGTTTGCTGTCCACGTGGGCACCAAGTATACAACTGAGGGCTTGCTTTGTTTCTAAGAGCTTTCCTCATTTAGCAAAAGCGGGGAGGGCAACATCCCCTGCACAATCATACCTCCACTGGCAGTAGGCAGTAGGCAATGGATCTATTGCAACACAAACCACAGGGGTTCTCATCTTGCTATATGGATCTTGACTCCACTTGAGATTAAATGGCTGAATTATGTACAGACAGAAAACTCTTTCCAACCCACATATGTGAGCTTTTGAATCTCCTGTGTTTTAGAGCCATTTAGTAGCTGGTATATGTTGCTAAAGCAATTTTAGCAGCTCCAACAACAGGCAAGGCTGCGGGGAGGGGGTGTAGAGAGAAACGTGTGGATCTTTTTAAAACATAATTGCTGTTTGCTTTGTAATTTCTCAGTGGACAATTTAAGTTACACAAAGAGCCCCTACAGCAATTCTAAGCTGAGTGTGCAGAATAGTTAACCAGCTCGCATTCACTTGTATTTCACTTGGGTAAGAGTGGAGCCTGTCTGGTTTTGACCTTCCAAATGTAACCACTACTGCATATGGGTGTCTGGGTCTACCTCTGAGGCAAATTCATGATTAGGGATAGAACTAAATGCAAAGCAAAGATGTAATTTGGATATATCTTGTTATCTCCCTGTCTCTTCTCACTAACATGACTATAATGCTAAAACGGAGTCCTTCATTAGCACTTCACACCAAATTTGGCAATTGAAGTGGGCAAGACTGAAAACCAGCATCTCAGAATTCACAATAATCTGGCGGTATGAGGACCACTGTAGTACCACAGCTTCCAGCATGGAGCTACAGATCTGGCTATGCATCTGAAAGCTTATATTATTCTAGTGGAATGAGCAACAGTGGCAATGCAGTGGCTCCCAAAGATGAGACTTGCAGGAGTTTCTCCTGAAAGCCTGGAGAGTTTCACCAGTATTGTAGTTCATTCCATGCATACAGAAGGTGACATCACATGGAACATGGAAGCAGAAGCTTTTGTATTTGTGCAGGGCCTATGGTATCTGGGAACTGCAAGGTCAGGCTCAAAACCTTACTACAGTCTCCATTCTCACCAAGTTTGGTGACTTTGCAGTCAAGAATATGGACTTGTATTGCATAACAGACAGTCAAACAGATAGACAAGTAGAGACTAGACCTAGATTTGTTTCTATCCATGCCTCTTTTTCAAAGTTTTTCAGGCAGGCCTGAAATTGTAGTTCTTTAAGCACAGCTGGGGCCACCTTGGTGACTTTGGTGTCAGCTGTGGTGACAGATGATTGTGTTTAATTGCAAATATCTAGGTACTAAAGGCTCCAATCAAAAAGGGAAGTAGAACCTAACCAGAAGTAAAGGGTGCAAATAATGAAAAAAGAAAGATCAGGGACAAAACACCATCAATCCACTATTTTTAAACTAGCTTATTCAGTTCTCCAATCAGCCAGATGATGACAAGATTTTAAAAGGTTGTCTCTCTGACTGGGAAGCCGGCAGCCTTGGAATGACTATTGAGTAATTGGTTGGTGCTTAAAGTCCAGGTCTTAAAGATCTTGGTGTAATAACTCATTGAAAAGATATTGAGCACTCATCACAGAGGAGAAAATATGGTCTCTGTGGTGTACCGTTTATCTGACAGCAAATCAGCGCCAGGTTCATTACTCTCCACAGCACAGCCAAGGAACAGAAGTAAAACAAAATTGTAATAAACTGAAAAATAGAAGGAAAGAGAGGGAGGACATTAATGTCTTAGTAGCCAAAATCTAAGCTTGAGGGCCAAACTTTACAAAAAATATTGGTATCAGATTGCATCTGACCTGTCTGATACAAAGGGATAGCCTCTGTGATGTTAAAGTGAGGCACAGCATCAGGACACCCACTTTATGACCTGGCTGGACAGGAATGTAACATGATCAGAAAAGTCTATGTAATATATTATTAAACATTTAAAATTATACATTGTTGATCAGCAGACTATGGCTATGATCCTATGAACAGATACCTAAATCCCATTGAACTGAGTTGCTGCTACTGATAAATAAATGTGGACAGAAAGCATTGTGTCCTGGGTCAGTTCTAATCTGTGGGGCAAAAGGCTGAGCGCTATTTTGTTTCTAATGAGTTATGATAAAAGAGAAACAAAAACAAAGTAATAAGAGTCCCTCTCTCTGACAATAAATGGCTTTTCCGTATTAAATTGTCAGTTTTATCATTCTTCCTTTAAGACCTCCAAAAAAAAAAAATCATTTAAATTGAGGTTTTAGTAATATGCAAATTAAATCAGTTAAAAGGCAGATGATTATCAACTGAAAATTCTTTAATTGATTGGAATACTAATTAAAATGTTCAAAGCCCCAGGCACTTCATGCTGCTGCTGTGTGCATTAACCCAGCACTCCATATGATTGCAGCTGGATGATGACGGATGATGCTACAACTCTCTGAATTGGGATGCTTAGACTTGATTGGTCTGAATCCCTGCTCAGTCCTAGAGTCACTGAACAGTGTTGAAAGAGGAAACTGATGAAAGAAAAACTTCAGTAAGGAGCTACTTCCTGTGGTAAGAGTTAAGAGTTTATTTTTGAGTTATTTTTGTTTGGTCTTGGAAGCTAAGCAGAGTCAATTCTGGTTAGTACTTGGATGGGAGACCTCCAATGAATACCAGATGTAGTAGGCTATATTTCAGAAGGGAGAGCTGACTCTGCTTAAATTGTTAAAACTGACTTTATTCAGCTCTGTCCAAACATTCTGGAATATAGGTTGAGGTATAAAGTTGGCTCCCAGACTTGAGATTTGACTTGAGACTTGAAAGTATCTTCAAAGACTTGAGACTTGACTTGCAACACGGAGTAAAAGACTTAAATACATCACTGGTATTCAGTGGTAGTCAGTGGGCCTCTGGGTGACTTCCTGTACACTGGCAATGTTTTCTGATTGAATTGTTGAACAATGACAATAAATTCTCCTGACTGAACTAGGTGACTAAAGCCGACAAAGATTAGAGGGGAGCAGAAGACATTTCTTTATCTAAACAGACTGCAAACTCAGTTCCCATGCTGAAAACAAATTCATGGACTGGTCATAGTGTTCAGAGGCCCTGTCTCTGATTCTGTGTCTGCCCCTGAGCCACTATTTCATATCTCTTGCTGGCTGATGATCCTTGGTGTTCCAATACAATGCAAAGCAGATCCTGTCTGCCCTGATCTTAGCCTCCACGGTCTCTTCATGTGAGACCTACCAGGCCTGGACAGAGATTGGTGTGCACTCCAGAATAACATACCCTCCAACTGTCCTGATTTGCCAGGAACACTTCCAATTAATCCTGTGCTGTCCCACTTTTTCAGCTGCTTCTAAAATGTCCTGTTTTTTCTTTCCTGTTCCCACTTGTCCCCTCTGTCCTCATCTTGCTTCTGTTGCTGCAAACTGAGTTCAAAAGTGCAAATGTAGTTTGCGCTCAGTTAACTCAGTGGTGGGGGAGGACAGGAGGAGGAAGAGTTTTGCTTTTCTCAGTCAACTCAGGCAAAGGCAAACAGCTACAGCTTGCTCAGTCTTCCTCAGTAATAACATTTGTCATCTTGACTATACCTTGATGTTGCCTTGCCACACATATCCCGGTTTTCATCTGTGACATTTTGGAAGATATGGACTAGCACTTCCTTTTTATAGTTTCAGAATATATCCTATATATTTATTTGACAGATCACTTAAAAATGTAAGATCTGTAATCAACACAAATGTTGTGCTATCTGCCTTCCCACACTTCAGACAGCTCCTCCTTTTCAGATTCCTTGCATATTGAGCCCTTTCAAGGCATCTTTAACCAAGTGCCTCCTCCCCAAAATCATGGCATCCACAATCATTATTCACACTGGCAAATTTAGTCTCCCTATCTGGGTAATTGCGACTTGTGCTCATTTGTCTAAATGGAGTGTATAGAAATGCAATTAAACAAAATTAGTTACTGTATCACAGAAAGAGTCAGTGCCGGCTGCTATAGCAACTGCGAGGAGAACATTTGCTACTAAATTTTATGGCAATGGTGACAAATCCTTTTGCAGCCCTAATATAATGTAAATCCATAAAAATGACCATTCACTGCCTATTTTCAATTGCCCAGTCCTTCAAATGAGTATAGATGACGCTTTTTTCCTCTCTATTTTTTTCACCTGATTTCTGAACTTAGTGGGAAATGGCAAAGGACCAAAAGGGAGAAGAGAACGCATGGTTTACAAATGCCAAAGCAGCAATCAAGAATGTTGTTGCATGTGTTTCAGTTCCACTGATATCAACACAGGACATGTCACTGGCTGCATTTGGAATGCAGTGGATGTTTCAGAGATCATCAGTCAACCCACAACCACTGAGGCATGGAGACCACCTACACCGATACTGCTTTGCTGCAATGGCAGCAAAGTATCTTTCAGAGTAACAGTTATTTTTTAAGCACAGGTGGGGAAAATATGACCCATTCTTGCAGCACCCAGGATTATTTTTGTAGTCCCCCAGGGTGCCCCAGGAGGTCAAAACAATTTTAAAAATTCAAACATATATGATGGACCTTCTGTATTTGCAGAGGTTCCATTCCAGGATCCCGCCCCCTTGCCAAGGACGCCAACAGACATAAAAGCTTGCATCCCATGATATTAAATGGTGGTGACATACGGTCAGATGCTTAGCACATCTGTGTTCGCATCAGTGCCACTTTAGGAGGTGATGCTCCACGTTAGCTCAAAGTCACAGATGTGGAGGTCACAGGTAAGGAGGGTACGCTGTGTGTTCAGAGAGAGAGAGGGAGAGAGGGAGAGAGAGAGAGAGAAAATGTGCCCAAACACTCTCTAGGGGGCATGGGAGGATTTGTGACAATATTAGGCTAAGAAGAGGATTTTTTTTTTCTTTTTCAAAAGCAGGAAGGGAACAATCCTTTTCTGTTTTTTTTTTTTTTTTTTTAAAAAGCTCTCTCCTAGGCCTAATAACATGGCAAAAATGTTCCTCACACTCCCTAGAGGGCATTTGGGCCTTTTGGAACAAAAGAAAATGGCTTCTTTTGTGGGGAGGGATACAGTGGCTGTGTGGCTTTATACAGCCTGCTAGCCTCTGACAGCTGCCCACCCTGCTTTAAAACTCATTGATACTTTAACTGAGGAGCGTGGAATCTGTGGCTCTCCCGATATGCCAACCTGGATCACTCCTAGAGAGCCAGTCATCTTCCCCATCCTTGCCTTGCGTGATGTTCACCACCGCCATAGGAAAAGCAGCTCCAGCAAGCACCAGCACCACAACACCCAGCTGGTCTCTTCACGGTCACCAACACTATTCACAAGGAACCCGAAGGAGGAAGTGGAAAATAGGCAGACGGCCCCGGTGTTTTTCCCTTTTGAAGACTGTTCTGCTTACGACTTCCGTCTCCTCTCACTGAGGTCATTTTCTGATTCTTCTTCTCCCAGCAAGAGAAAGGTAGTCACACAAAGCCAGAGATTGGGAAATGTGCCACGGTATGAAAAAGTTACATTTTTGAATAGCACTACCCCTGCAAATCCCCCCATCAACATGGCCCAGGAAATTATAATTCAAAACACTCATATTTCTATTACCTCTAGTGCATGAAAGTTACCTTCCCTGCTAATTTGTTTAAGATACCAGAAACACTATTACATCTCATTTTTACGTATTTTTCCCCAACATTAGTCTGGTACACTGAAGCCTAAAGCAGATCACTTTGGGCTGTGCCTAAACATTTTTTAAAAATACCTTACTCCTTCCCATCTCTCCTTTTTGAAAGAGATCAGCCCTTCTGCTCATGCAGCCCCAACTCTATCTATTATTGCATGATTTTTGGTTCATCTAATGGCTGAAAAAAGAAAAACAATCTGCACTGTAAAGCAAACGCTTTTGCCGGGAGGGAAGCTCTTGATGATTCCAGCAGGCAAACAGGCCTTCATCAGCTTCAGGGGGAGAATATGTAAAACTAGATTCACTTGGGGATACAGAGAAGTGGAAAGGATTTGTCTGGGGCCAACTGAATCTTGTCTGCATAACCCATTATATATTGTGAGTTATTCCCCAAGAAAATAGATTGGGCACTTCTTAAATCCTTAGAGATTGTGACAGAGAAGCTTGAATCATTCGAGGCAATATTTGCTCAGCAAAAGTCCAGCAGTAAAGATATTAGTGACAACACTCATTTTAAGAGTGCTTCTGGTCTAATTATGCCTCACCCTCAGAAAAAGAGAGAACAGAAAAGGAGAGAGAGCACCTTCTGCTTGACACCATTATCAAATCTGCTGTAATGTGATCCTGCTATTCTGCTATATCACATCTTACACATAAAATTTCTCAGCTGAAGCCTATTGTCTGACTCTAGCTAAAGGCAATGAGCTCAGTTTTCCTTTGGGCCTATCAAAACCAGTTTCTAGTTTCTACCACCCCAGCCCAAATCATTTTTTTTCTACTTAAGACAGAGCAGCAAAATGGCCCTCCCCTCCAGGCAGGCAGGCAGGCAGACAAAGTTAACACCCTGGAAAATGCATAGAATTGGCTTAAGCATCCTATTTTAGAACAACAGACAGAGCAAAATATATTTGATAATACTATGCCATTTGCCTCCTTCTTCCCATATGCTGAGGGTGAGCAAATGTGTAGGATACAGGAATAAATTTCCTCACCCTACTCCACCCCTCTGGGCTGCATCCCCACACACAGACCGCCAAAACACCTTTATTTCCCCCCTCAGTCCCTCTCAAAATGACGATTGGAAATTACAGGGTGTGGGCATGGAGGTATTTTTTCCATGTTTTCTCATGCTTTGGAGGGATTTCTACATGATTTAGGGCAAACATTCCATCAAAATAGTGGTGAATATTTTTTTTAAAAGGGAGGAACTTTGAGGGGGCATCATGTCCCTCAAGAGTGGGGTCCAGGGATCACATGTAGCCTATAGCCTGAACTTTCCCTAATCTTGCCATAGGGCTAAACTCAAAGAACTTGGTTCTTTGCCATAACATATTGCATAACCTAGCAATGTATGGATGCCTTCTGTTCCTCCTTCTTTCTGCTGCATTCATTTATTCATGAGGAATTAATTGTACAAACTAATCTTATCTGTGTTGTGAGAGCTTGGAGAAAATGGTTGGGGCATCTTCTTATGCCTAACAGTAGGGCTGGACCTGGTTTCTACCAACTAAACCTGCCGCAGCCCAGAATTTAATTCAAGTCCAATCCATGTGTGTATTTCTAATTAACAGGTCCTGTTTCTAATGTCACCAAGGTGTTGTCTGTGATACTTACTGAAAAGCTCTCTAGTTTAACTGGCCTCAATGACACAAAAAGTTCTGGGTGTGGCAGTTGCATTATGACTCTGCACAGTAAACAGTGATGAGATGGCAGGAATGAAATACTTTACTAATTTCACATTCAAAGGAAGCAACAATTAATTTTAGCAATTTTCTTCCCTCTGTGAAAAAGTCTGTGAAAACCGTGCAGTTTTCAAAGACTATTCACAGTTTGGGACTTATTTTATGCAAAATTTGCATATCGGTTCTTTTGTTCAGCAAACAGCTTTTTCTGTGAAAGAAGCAGGATTTTTTGTGTAGAAAATATTTCTACATGGAAATGAACAGAAACTTATTTCCTGCACAAAAACAATGTATTCCACACAAAATAACTGCTCATGAATTTTGCACAGAATAAGTCTCAAACTGCAAAGATTCGCATCAGTCAAGGTTGCTCCTTGTCAGGATCTTCCAGTACTAAGAAACATATTTTTCAACTATTTTTTAATATTCTGCCCATTCTATCTAAATAGAGGAGACAGAAAACATGGGGTGGAGTTATAAATCAGTGCACATCCATGTTGTCAGAGCTGCCTCTGTTACCAAGACAATGTGGGACAGAAACAGAGGGAAGTCAGTGCCTGATAGATACCACATTACCAAATTAACAAGAGAATCAACCTTTTAAGTCACAGACTTATTTCATGTGACAATAGTAGCCCTTGCCACATCAAAGGGAAAGCTTGGCTATTTTTCCAGTTTTAGATTTCACGCAGGAGAGATTTCAAACAGATAATTCACCAGTGGAAACTTGAGGTGATCCCATCCCGAATGAGAACTGTACTATCTCAGGTATGATACAGCCCACATTTCCAAAGATTAGGTCTCAGCAGTTTCAGGGCCACTCATTGATTTATTTTGTTTATTATATTTGTATGCCACCTTTTCTCCCAGAATGGGACCCAAGGCAGATTCCAAAAATAAAAACATTAAAAACAATTAAAACAATTAAAAACATGTCAAAACTCATGCCTTGGCTTTTCAGTGACAACAAGACATAAATCTTCACCATCTCAGGAATGAGAAATACATTTGATGGTATCTACCACTGAGCAGAGGCATTAAAGCATCTAAGGCCTTAGCCTTAGGCTGGCAAGACTGGACTGGAGGGGGCCCAGCTGTGATGAACTAGGTTGGAGAAAGCCAAAAAGAAGCCAGGACAATAGTTCCTTCTTCAATAAGAATCTGTTCCTGCCAGACATTGCCTGGAAAACTCTGTCCAGGGTACTGAATAGTTCTTCTGCCTTGCTGTGATTCAGCCACACTTTAAGGATGGGGGGAATGGAATTATCACACAAGCTTTTTCTTTTTCTAATATGGCTTAACTCATTGAACTTGACCTATTTCCTTGCCCAGACATGACACAACTGTGCCAGAGTTAATGATAATGTTCAAGGAAGCAAAGCTGTCCTGAGATCACCCCAGAACCAGGAAATCTGGTTTGGCTGAGATCTATATTACAGCATTCTTCATGCAGGAAATCAAATCACAGACAGGCCAACCAGATTTGTCCCTTCTCTGCCTTTTGAAAGATGATGACAAGTTTCCTGGAGGGATGTTTTAAACATAATAATACAATGCATTATTGGCATGTTAGCAATACTTTATGAAATGTAGCCTTTTAATATACAGCTAAATTTTACAATATTTTCAGCAAAGCAAAGATGTTCCAAATAGAATTAGCATGATGTTGCCATCTGTCAGAAATGTTATTCTGTCAAAGTAGTTTGTCACTGTTCTATTTAGAAGGTTACTGACAATTGCTCTGCTTGCTGAATAATGAACAAGCATGATTTTGCTCTGCTAAGCACGATGCCATCTATTTTGCAAAGTCTCAGAAATGACCTTCCTGCATATTAACATAAGCATCAGGACCAAATATCTGTTGCAAATCAAGCATTCTATTAATTTTATCTTCCAGCCTTGTGTGAGGTTAGTTTGAAATACAAGTAGCAGGCATAGGTAGCTATCAATGGGAGAGAACGTGTGACCTTGAGAAAGGTTTTTTGGCAGGGAGGATTTGGGATCCAAGTGGATGGAGTCTGGGTGTATTCGCTGACACTAGAGACTGTTAAATGGTTTAACAGTGATTTCTTCTTCCTAGGATTTCATGAAACTGTGAAAAGGTGAGTGAAGTGGGAGTCTACAAGAAATAAGACATAACCCCACTCTGCACCACAGTTCCCAGGTTTATTTGGGAGAAGGCAACAGACGTTTGTGGCATAGACATGCCCTTTGAAAAAAATGGGATCCAGTTTCCACTCAGAACTGGTAAGCAGGCCACATGTTTGGGGTTGGGGTGGTGCATATCTAAAAAAATCAGACAATGGCCAATAGAAGAAAGAAAGAGAAGTTGGGGTTGCAAGCGGAAGAACTTTCTTCTGTTCTTTCTTTAGACTGCATGCTTTAACTTAAATGTGTTTTGGAGCATCTTTCTCACCATTAGGGGGCGTATGGGAAAGACTTAAATAGTCTTGGGTTGTTAAATAAGTACTTAGCTATTTACACTATAAGTAGCTAAGTGCTCCTTTAACAACCCAAGACTAAAAATTTTACAACTGTCCTGCATTGCTGTTGCTTTTTATCTGTGAGCAAATATTATCAAGCTGAAGCACCATTTTAACTCCCCCCAACAGAGCTGTATATGTTTGACCACACTGTAAAATGCTTGAATGTCAACACTTACCACTTCTACTCCTCTTTTTCCATGAACATGACATGCCCACACTTACCTCACTACCACCTCCCTCTCCATCAGTATGAAATATATAAGGCCGAGGGCACACCTGTCAATTTTTCCAGTGCTTCCTCAACTGCTGCTGTTGTGAATTAAAATATTACAATATGAACAAGCGATGGTGTCTGTAATATGGTCTTTTGAAGAAAAGAAATTTGTGACTGAACTGGAAACAATTTGACCCCTTCACCTGTATTTTTTCATATTCACTTATGTCTAAAAAGAGGCTTTCACAGTTATAGTACTATATTCTACTTTTAGCTGCCATGGCTCCATTCTGTTGAATCTTGGGATTTGTAGTATAGTCAGAGGCACCAAAAGAACTCTGGTTGAGGATTCTGAAGGCCCCTCCCTCCACTGCTCGTCCCAGGGTTCCATAGGAAAGAAACATGGAAGTTAAAATGGAATCATAGTGCTATCATTGTATAGTGTGAAAGGGCCCCTGGTGTCAATTGAGCTTCGCTGAAGGGCATTTCACAGACAGGTTGCCATCCCAAAAACATCTCTCTCATAGACATCCACCTCTCTTTGTGGGCACCTGAAGAATGGCTGCGAATAATGATGACCTGGTAGTCTTGGTACTATGGGAAGTGGAGTGAAACATAGCCCCTTTCCCATCATCCACATCATGATGGGATAGTATCTTAGAGTAATTCCTAAGTAGTATGGACCACAATGTGGAGTGAGAAAGAACAAGAGGCAGTGACAAGGTAGGAAAAGCATAAGTTATGAATGGATGGCAAGGTCCATTACCTGAAGACGGAGAGGATTCCTGTGTGATCATTAAAATGTTTGAAAAATGTGCCTGTGGTTTTGCCTCTTAAAAGCTGTTTTGACAAGGGCAATTATCCATGCTAAGCAATCACTACTTTTCTTGCCATGAACAAATCAGCAGCTCCTTGACCCCTGGGGTTCTCTTGGTGAAAAGCAAAAGCAGAGCAGCCTGGAGTTTAATCAACTGGCTGCACAGAAGAAAACAGCAGCTTTTACCAAAGGAACAGGCAGAAGATCCCCTCTGCTCAAGTCTTTTAAGAATCCATTGTCAAGCCTCCCTCTATCCAAGAAGATAGAAATAATTTGCAAAGCAAATGCCAAGCCTGGATGACAAAGGATAAATCGTATCATAACTGGGAAAGATGATAAATAACACGAGGGGACTCTCCGGGGAAATTTATGTTGCTGAACAGCTGATTTTTTTTCTCCCCCTTCCTTGTTCATTTGAAGACACTTAAGAGCCTCTCATGTAGAAATCTTCAGAAAGCTGCACCTTGGGGGGTATTGGAAAATATTGACAAATAAATACTTCACACTTATTATGGAAATCTCAGTAGGTGGCAAAAGCCATGACAGCAAACCCAAAAGGGACTGGATCTTCTGGAGCTGGAGCTCATTCCCTGCCAGGGCTCTAACGCTTGTGTCTTTGTAGGGAACAAAAGAAAGCTATTTTGAAATAGGAATGGGGAACATCAGACAAGCAATCACGAACCATCACAGAACAGAAACCGCAACGCAAAGCCACACTGCAGCTAGAGTAAGGGTGAGCAATGTGTGGCCCATGAGCAGTTGTTAGACCTTACACCCACCAGCCCTAGCTGGCATAAGGAGTTGTGAAAAAGGATGGGAGTTGCCGTCAGATAACATCTGGAGGGCCACAGGTGACTCCCCATCTTATTGGACTACAACATGGCTCTTCCACATGCTAGCAAGGTCATGACAGCAGTGCACAGAGTTTAGATTAAGATATCAAGCATGGGTATATCACAACTATCATAGCAACAAATCAAGAGTATAGCTTGATTTGTGACAAAATCTTGAATCTGGGGCCTTTGTCAGAAATATCTTCTTGAAGGTACAGTGATCTGTGAGTAAATGGGGAGTGAGAGAAGCTGGATGGGCAGGAAAAAGCTAGGCCCAGAAAGCCTAAAGAATGGTCTTCAGAAACAAGAAAGAGGCACAAGAACAAGGCTGGTGTAAACTCAGACTACAGAAGGCAATGTCAAATGCACAGTTCTTGGAATGTTTGCAAAAAAATAAGTCCCCTTAAGTTCAGTGAGATTTATCCAAGATAGGTGTGCTTTGAATGGCAGCCCTACATAGCAATCCTGTACAAGTCTACCAAAAAGTGTGCCTGAGCTGTGTTTGTGGGTAGTTCATTCCAGACAAATGTACATGGGACTGCAGACAAACAATGCACCTTTCTATATGTTTATTCAGAAGTCCTAGTGAACTCAATGAAATTTACGGTATATTGTGAATTGAGACCTAGATGAGAACTATCAGACCATAACAGATTTGAGGATGAGCACATTGAGCCAAAGCCACTAGGTGAAAGAAGATGTATCTGATAATTAATAGTGCAGCAGGTGTTTACAGCAGAAAAATTGTGTACAATCCCTTCAAGCAAACAGGAACCCACTTGCTCGCACTCAAGCGTATATTGGGTCCCCTAAACACACAGAGTTTGCTCCAGAGAACCTTACAACATTCCCTAGGTTGGTGCCAACTTAATCCTCCCCCAGAGTAAACACCAAAGAATCTGCCTTTGTCCCCGTCATGTGTGTGTGTGTGCGCGCGCGCGCAAACACACATGTGCATATGTGCAACAGTCTTCTGGAAGGATACTAGAAGTCACATATAGGGGCACACAACAGGAAAGAGCAACATCACTTCCTCTTGTTTGACATAAAGCTTCAGCTCCCTAGCAAACAATTCCTTACCTTCTGTTGAGATTCTGATATAGCCAGTAATGTTTGCACTGGGCTGCTCTCTAGGAGACTGGATATATCTCTTTAGGAGTCTGGGCACCCATATGACCTCTTGAGACAAGAGCAGCATCCTGAAATTCTACAAATGTTGTTGGAGTGCAAGCAGAAGCAGCCCTAGCCAGCATACCTGAGAAATGCTGGGAACTGCAGTACAGGGAAAACCTGGAGGAGCACATGTTTCCCATTTTTGTTCCACAAATACTCAGGAAACCTAAGCCTCTGCTAAGGGGGAATCTTGACTCTCTCTATGCCCACTCAGTTCTGCAAATAATGTTCTGTGTTCCTAAGCCAAATCCACCCCTTTTAGTGGCAAATGGCAACATGCTACCCTTTGTATACATGCCTTTGTTGTTGTTGTTATGTGCCTTCAAGTCATTTCCAACTTATGGTGGCCCTAAGACAAACCTATCACAGGGTTTTCTTGGCAAGATTTATTCAAAAGGGGTTTGCCCTTGCCTCCCTCTGAGGCTGAGAGAGTATGACTTGCCCAAGGTCACCCAGTGGCCTTCCACGGCTGAGCAGGGATTCAAACTCTGGTCTCCAATGTCATAGTCCAATGCTCAGTACATTACACCACACTGGCTCTCCAAATCTTCACTAAATTCAGTGGGGTAAAGTGTATATAGGTTAAGCGTAGGAAGGATACACTGCTACCTCAGTTTCCTTTAAAAAAAAAAGAAATTGGGCAAAGCAGAACCATTAAGTGCCTCAGTGTTTTACACAACAAACAGTGTTGCTCTAAGTATACCAGCAGTACATTGTTAATTTTGTAAACATGTGAAGTGAAGCTGCCATGCCTGCTTCTTTCAGCACCTTTGTGCGTGCGTTCAGGAGACTTGGCTTAAGCAAGTCTCTTGGGGCAAGCACACAGCTGTTAACAGATCCTCATATCACATGCAGGAGAACCAGGGTAGACACATCAATCATACCTGCCACATAAACCGAGATTCACAAAGCCACATGAACAGGAGAAGTGTACCATGTTTGTGCACATGTTTACCTGTGATGCTGTTCATATGGATCATGGCTGGACAACCTGTGTGCTCCTGTCATCTTGCTAGGTTCCATTTCCCATCAGCCCCAGTCAATCTTAGAATCATAGAATCATAGCGTTGGAAGAGACCACAGGGGCGATCCAGTCCAACCCCTGCCATGTAGAAACACACATCAAAGCACTCCCAACAGATGGCCATCCAGCCTCTGCTTAAACACCTCCAAAGAAGGAGACTTCACCACACTCCATGGCAGCATATTCCACTGTTGAACAGGAAATTTTTCCTGCGGTTCAGATGGAATCTCTTTTCCTGTGGTTTGAATCCATTGCTCCTTGTCCTAGTTTCTGGAGCAGTGGAAAACAAGCCCACTCCCTCCTCCATGTGACATCCCTTGAAATATTTAAACATGGCTATCACGTCCCCTCTTAACCTTCACTTCTGCAGATTAAACATATCCAGCTCCCTAAGCCACTCCTCATAGGGCATGGCTTCCAGACCCTTCACCATTTTGGTCACCCTCCTCTGGACATGTTCTAGCTTGCCAATGTCTTTCTTGAAATGAGTTGCCCAGAACTGGACACAGTATTTCAGATGAGGTCTGACCAAAGCAGAATAGAAAGATACTATTACCTTCCTCGATCTAGACGCCATACTCCTATTGATGCAACCAAGAATCGCATTGATTTTCTTGGCTGCCACATCAAACTGCTGAGTCATGTTCAGCTTGCCAATAAGAATAGTGAGAACAGTCGTCTCAACATCTGGAGGGCCACAGATTCTTTAATCCTGATGCAGATTAAATTATAGATTCAAGTTCAATGTATGGCTCTATTTCTATCATTTCTGACAATCTGTGGGAGGGGGAGCTCCAGGTTTAATAGGTAACCAGTGCAGAGCTATTGCATACTTTTCTATCCAAAAGAAGCCTGTCCATTTCGGTGGTGAGGGAAGCTACCTTGCCTAGTAATTTATAATGATTAAATAAAGGCAGAGAAGAGATCAATATAATAGCTGCTTTGTTATCAGCTTTGCCATAAACTATTATTCATTATCAGTGTGTCTGGGAAGATGACCTGGCTGTCAGCTGTATTTTAATAAGCTGCAACATATCCCCAGAGAAAAACTGAGTGTCATTCTATTTTATGAAACACAAAGATTGGATTTTTTTAAAAAATCTATACTGGAGTACTATAGTGTGCTATTATGCAAATTTTTTGGCAATTGGAATTAATCGTATTTGAAGATAGGTGGAATGTGATACAGAAAGATCTGGTTTTAAACATATATTTAGTTGGCATGCAGTCATTTATTTTTATTTTATATTATAGATATTAGGAGTAGTATTTCATGGCTAATCAACAACTCTCTATCAGATTAAAAAAAAAAGCTCAAGAAACTTTCAGAACAATTCATCCCAACAAATGTGTACAGATCACAACATGTTCATCCCTACATGTCAGTTCAGGGAGCTACCACTTTCTACTTTAAGTGGCCAGATTCCAAAAGTAGACAGGTCTCCCACACCTTTAAGGTCTCTTTGAGAGTGTAAAGCTCTTAAAGCTTAATGACTATATCCTATGGAAGATTGGGATTTCTAGTTTTGGTGTGGCACTAGCAGTCCCTGGCAGAGAATACTGACTACTTCACAGAACTACAGATCCCAGGATTCCATAGGATGGAGCCATTGCAATTAAAGTGGGATCAAAATGCTGTAACTAGACTGTGAAAGCGACCAAAACAACTGGAGCCATTTCAGCAGTCAATGCTTCCTAGCTGCCAAGTGCTATGCAACTGTTACAGGAACAGGAATCCTGTCCTACTCTCCATGTGATCACACTGTATCAGGCAAGAGATAGCCCTCCAAATGTTGTTGGAGATGAATACCCAACAAGTTACTGGAGATGAATTCCCTCCAGATGCTGTTGGAGACTAATTCCCAACAAGTCCTATGAAGAAGAGTCTTCTTGGTGGATGGCAGTACGTGTGAAAGGGATCTAGGAGTCCTAATAGACCACAAGCTGAACATGAGTCAGCAGTGTGATGCGGCAGCCAAGAAAGCCAACGCAATTCTCGGCTGCATCAATAGGAGTATGGTGTCTAGATCGAGGGAGGTACTGGTACCACTCTACTCTGCTTTGGTTAGACCTCATCTTGAATACTGTGTCCAGTTCTGGGCACCCCAATTCAAGAAGGACATGGTCAAGCTGGAGCAGGTCCAGAGGAGGGCAACCAAAATGGTGAAGGGCCTGGAAGCCATGCCCTATGAGGATAGACTTAGAGAGCTGGGTATGTTCAGTCTGCAGAAGAGAAGGTTAAGAGGGGACATGATAGCCATATTTAAATATTTGAAGGGATGCCATGTAGAGGAGGGAGAGGGCTTGTTTTCTGCCGCTCCAGAGACCAGGACAAGGAGCAATGGATTCAAGCTGCAGGAAAGGAGATTCCACCTGAACCTCAGGAAGAACTTCCTGACAGTCAGGGCTGTCCGGCAGTGGAATATGCTGCCTCGGAGTGTGGTGGAGTCTCCTTCTTTGGAAGTTTTTAAGCAGAGGCTGGATGGCCATCTGTCGGGAGTGCTTTGAGGGTGTTCCTGCATGGCAGGGGGTTGGACTGGATGGCCCGTGTGGTCTCTTCCAACTCTACATTTCTATGATTCTATGATTCTATGATTCTATGATTCTAGGAAGAAGGTTGGGGGTTGCAATCCAAAAACATCTGGAGGGCTGCACTTTGACTAACTTTGGTCTGCTCAACATATACAACACGTGGAGTATCTGATCTGTAGAACAGCAAAGGCTTCACATTGAGGAAGTGTCCCACCTTGCACAGAAGCATGGCAAGGAGAGTGGAGGCTAAAAGAGACCAGATAGACACCACCCAGTCCAGTTTTCTGCTACTCACATGGCCCTTTTGTCTTTTATGATAGCCCTACCTTTCCCCTTGCTCTTTTGATAGTCATTTCCCCAGCAGTGTTTGTGATCCACAGATGGGCAGCCTGTTGCTGGCCTGTAACTCCATCAGTTCAAGTGAGCATAGTGAATGGGGGAGGGATCATGGGAGTTGCAGTCCAACACTACATACAGGACCAGTAGATGCCCAACTCTTTTGTAATGCATGCCCTGACCTTTCCATCAGGCAATTGGATTGAATGTTACCTTGAATTTGCAACAGCCATGAGGCTAATGAGCTGTTAAGAACCTGCTCCCTTATCTATGCTGGAGCTCAGATGGCTGGGCAGTGAAGAAATCATGAGAAGGTGGGGGCTCCCAGGCCCCCTTCCTTCGTAAGCTTCCCACTCTCAGGTGTAAGAATTGAGGAGGGGAAAGGATGTCCACCTGCTAACTCTCAACAGTAAAGGAGCAAAATCTATCCAATATAGTGACAGTGTTTGTTGAGAAGCAACAGAGATGAAGTAAGTCCAGGACCATGGTTTCGAAACCCACCTTCTTTGGACTACCGTTTGCAGAATTCCACTGCCAGTAACCTCTACTGTCGAACAGGATGGATGATAAAGAGTTACCACCTTCCTTGTACCTGCAAAACAACCCCTGCCGCTGTGGAAGTCACATCTGCTTGAAGCCTAGGCAGAGAGCAGAATACTTAAATGAGCGAAACAACCTCCATCATGTCTTTGCAAAGTGCACTTAACTTTATCCTCAAGTGAAAAAGTACCTTTCCCAAGGGGTCAGAATACGGAGAGCTATTTAGTTTGTTAGCTATATCAGGTTTTAATCTTTAAACAACTGAAAACTCTACCGTTGACACGATTCCCATTTTTTTCACAGATACGTCAAGGAAGAGGTTTGCTGTTGCCTTGGTCGACCTTGCCCATGGGGTCATGGCACTCCCAACTCAAAGTTGATTTGAAATCCCTTTCTTAGGCTTGAGAGGCAGCACAGCAAACATCCTGCAGTCAGTTTTCCTTGCTGGCCTACCGCCAGACAGAGAAGTATTCACTTTTAATTATTCAGAACTCATCTTCTCTTCCATTAAGAAGCAAATGGGAAACGGATGGGTTTGGGCAATGAATCCCCAGTAGGGTATTTAGGTTTAAAACAAAACCTGTCCAGTTAAATGTTTCCTAACAAAAATGAATTTGATTACCCCAGTCCCTCCCCCTTCCCCTCACAACAAATCTGGATAGCTTGATGCAACACAACGGTGCAGAGAATAGAAAAGCTACATCAAAAGAAGAAAAGAAATTCTAACACAGGATTTGCATTGATGACTTTAACGCTTTTCCCAATAACAAGAGAAAGAGAAGAGGAAGATTGAGGGAGGGTTGTTTCTCCTTCAACACATAGCTCTGTTTTGTATAGCTCCTGCTATTCACGTTCAAGACCGCTCTCTTTCCTTGTCACTTCACAGATCACTCCTGGATACCTGTGGAAATAAAGAATAAAAAGAAGCCCCAAACCACTTGCAAAACCTTTTCTGGCATTGTTTGGTGGAGGGCTGGGGAGTGGGTGAAGCAATTATGCCCCGTATAGGCAAGGGGGGAAAGAAGATTCATTACGTCTGTAGCTGTATTTTCTTTGCCTCACAGTGCAGCCATCAAAGTTAAGTGAGACGTATATTGTGAAATGTATCATCTTTATAGTTAACTGGACTAGATGATTTCTAACCCTTAATCTTCATGTATAGGACAGAAGCCAAGGGGCTAGAAACAAAACACATTTTTTTGCATCAGGAGCAGACAGCCTCGACCCCCTCCACAAGGACCACATTCCATTGGGGGCAGACTTGTATTCTTCCTTCTTTTTTCTTTCTCTTCATCTCTCTCTTTCTCTCTCTGGTCTTCCCAATAAGCAAACTGATAGTGGTGGACAGGTTGCTCTGGCAGAAATCTGAAACAATCACTTGCAGGGAGCTTTTGTGGGCCTACGGCTACACAAGATAATTCAAGGGCCTTTTCCGCACTACACTGTTATAGTGCTTTACTATTTCACTTTCAACATCCTGTGGCATCCTGAGATTTGCAGTTTAGGGAGGGGCATTTAGAATTCTCAGCCTGAGAGCTCTTTGGCCTCAGGAAACTACAAACTCCAGAAATCCACAGGAGCTTGAAAAAGACGAATAATTGCACTAGAACAGTGTAGTGCAGAAATGGCCAAGGCGAGTAGACGTTGTTCTCTCTCTTTTGTAGTGACTTCCAGAAAGAGACGCTCAAGATATTACAGGGATGGGAAAGTGTAATTTCATATAGGTAACAGTGAACCTGGACTTTGCTGACACATGTCCCCACCTTAACACCCATCTAGAGAGAACATTGGGGAAAAAATAGTATGTGAATAGACCACACATACAATACTTACGCACAGAGACTGTAAAGAACATTGTAATGCATCATAAAATTCCAAAATGGTTGTAAAAACTGGGATTTACAATTGCACCTTCCATGATCAATTCACAGTGAGTTAAACCAGTTTTCTATATTTATCCTTATTATAAACCAAGAAGGGGATTAGGAAGGAAAATGAAAATTAAACTAAATATTCTAAATGATTCTCTGTGATTGCCAAGTAATTACTCCACCAGCATGGCAAAGCTTCTGTTAATTGTTGATATTCACATTATATTGCCTCATGCAATCCATAAAAGGTATCCAAACGTGTACAGATTTGTATGTCTGCCTTTATATAAGTGAGCATATTCTGTTACCTTCGGTGTTAAGTCCATATCTCTTGCTTCTGTTGATCTATTCCTTAAAAGAAGGTACCACTATCTCTGTTTCTGCTGCAGTTAATTGGCTACTCCTCAATTCCAAAAAAATCACTTCTTATGCCAAGATACAGAAATGCTGTATTCAAGGGGTCTGAATTATGGAATCCCCAATCATTTTATTTATTTGTTCTATAAATTTTCACCTTGTGGTAAGGCTGTGTGAACTACTGGGAACTGGCTAGCTGGAGGCATTTGACAGTCCATGGCTGAAAAAAAACTATGCTGGGTGAGATAGAAAACAATGCTTCTACCTGTCCCAGCATCCTGTATCAATTTTGTCATGCAGCAACCACACCTTATTATAATTTCTTTGCTTCACGTGTACTGAAAAGATTCTCTCTTTCTCTTCCTATGGAATTACGGTATTGGCAGTTGAGGGGGAATGGGCATGTAGAATTCTCAGCCAGAGAGTACTTCTGGTGCCTCTGACCCAAACTATAAATCCCAAGTTTCCACTTAATGGAGACATGGCAGTTAAAGTGGAATAATAGTGTAGTCTTTTTACACAGAGATGATGTTAGGCCAAAATAGTGCTTTACAAGAAAAACAGAAAAGCAGGTAAACGGCAGCTGTTCATTCCAGGAAAAGGAGAAATAAATTTAACAATATGCATGGCATGACCAAGCAGCTATAAATATCATCCTCATATGACCTCTGCCATCCTTGAGTATCTCCTGCTGAATGCTCTAAATTGGTTCAATATTGGGCTAATTTTTGTGTTACAAATTGCTTCAAACAAGACTCCTTTCCCATGTGCAGCTTTTAAATAACTAAAAGCATCTGGAACAGAAGTGCAATTTGCAGTAGAGTATGTGCATTTGCCTGTCCAAGCTTTCATTAAGAAAACTCACCACTGGCATTTCCCTCCATACCTGCTTTCATCTTCCACATCTAGTCTCCTTCACATGGAGAACAATTTGCTCTACTTAAAATATGATGGTAGATCAAAACCAAAGATATATGGTTCTGGAAGAATGAGAACCTAGTTTCTGTTGTAAAGAAGTAGCTGCTAGTGCCAGTATATTAGTATATTAATTATATTTAATGTATTAATCTAGCAGCAGTTATATTGGGCTCTAGGGAGGGATTCAGTGATTTAGTCCCTGTCACAAGCTCCATTGCTGAAGACAAGTAATAGTGACTTCAGCCTGCCTCTTGACAGGTTGTTAGGTCGGAAGCTGAGAAAAGCGTTGCTGGGTTGGATCAAAAATTTACTCCAGTGCTGTATCTCCATGTGGACTAGAGGGAGGAGAGTTGAGAATCCAACACTTTTTTTAAAAAAAAAAATCTGAAATGAAAATTGGGGAAGGTGGAAGGGGTCCTTTTGGAAGCACAAATGGGTAACACAGAAGGCTCAGACAAAGGAAGCCTTGTCCTGAGTTCTTTGAAAATCCTTCCCTTAATGGCACCATATCTAAGCAATGAAGTATATCATTGTTCTGAACCACTCACTCATTGAAGAATATGCAAGTATGACAATATGGCTCCCCCAAGATGGTAGAGGACTTTTATTATTGGGAAGCTTGAACTCTTGGACTGGTAGACTGAGAGACATCTTGCCATGGAATCGTTGCTATTCACTGCCAGCTCAGTAGACAACTGTTGGCTATAAGACAGGCTCATGTGCCTTGTTCATATGAAATGAGTGACAGAGGTTTGGTGTATATTGTTCATGGAAAATCAAGGTGACTGCAGAAATGCACATTCACATACACATGGGAGAAGAAGTGCCTCCGCCCATACATGAATGTCTTGCTCCTATTAACTAACCCAAAGATGTGCCAAGGTACCATTTGGTTTATTTGGGTTTGGGTTAGCTTAGTCAGTTTGATCGGTCATATCACTCAGGAAATTTTGATGAGCACCACATGTGTGAAGCTCATTAAATGAAAGCACTTCATTCTTGGACTGAAAATAGTAAAATTTGCTTTTTTCAATGGATCCAAGGTTCTGCAGATATTCCTTTGAAAATATTCCTGCCGATCTCTCTCTCTCTTTCTCTCTCTCTCCCTCTCTCTCTCTCTCATTCATCAAGTATGTATGTCCCTGTCTCTTGTTATTTGAAAAGGATTTTGGTCCAAAGTTCACACAATGTCTCATGAGTGTGAGTATCCTATTCTTGTCAGGTTCTTCCTGCTCAATGCCCCCTTTTTTTCCCCTTCAAAGCAAAGAAAAGCTGAAGCAATAACAGCAAAAAGGCTGTAGTCATTGTTGCTGTTTTTTAAAAGCACTTTTGGGAAACTTTGGCCTTGAATGACAGATCTTTTTTTTTTAATAATTTTATTAAAGTTTCAGCAAATAAACAATTATCTCTGCAATGTTTATATGCAATGTTACTTCTTCTTCCTTTCCTTTCTGGATTACAATTATTAATATTTCCTCTATTTGTTATACCGCGTATCGTAATAAAATGTTAGTAGTCAAACTTAATTCGTTAGTTCCTGCTATATTTCTCTACTTTACTTGTTACATGATATTTCTATGATTATTACCCTGTATAGTAATTGATATCATGAATTATGCATTGCCTTCTGTCTACACCCAACCCAAATCCGTAACAATCTTCCACTCTTTATTAATGTCTTCGTCTGATTTCCCTTTTAATCTTTGTGTAAGAATGTCCGCATTTCTATTTTTCATAAAATTTGTCCACCACTGTTCAATAGTAGGTATAGTTTCATTTTTCCAAAGTCATGCATACTCAATACCGGCCATCATCACCATGTATAGTATTATTCTCCAATATTTCTTTACTGACATTCCATCTAATATATGTGTCATATTTAACAGGTAAAGTTCAGGTATCATCCCAAATTGAATCTTCAAAATTGAACATATTTTCTTATGTATTTCTTTCCAGTATTTTTCTGCTTTGGGACATGACCACCACATATGAAATAGTGTACCTGAACTCTCTTGACATTTCCAACATTGCCCTGTACCCATCTTATAAATTGTCTTTAATTTTTCTGGTGTCATGTACCATCTATGAAATAGTTTATAATAATTTTCTTTTAAATTTTGAGCAGCTGTAAATTTCTGTGTTCGTTGCCAACTCTGTTCCCACCATTCTAACTGTATTGGATGTCCGACATTTTTTACCCATTGTATCATCGCTGCTTTAACTGTCTCCTCCTCGCATTCTTGATGTAAAATTTCTTGATATAAATGTGCTAATAAGTGTGGTGGATTTTCTCTTAACAATCGCAATAATTGGATTTGCTCCTTTTGTTGTATTCCATAAGTTTGTACGTCCATTTGAAGTCTTTCCTTTAGCTGTCTGTAGGGAAACCAGATTAATATTATTCCTTCAATTTCCAATTTCTCTCTTGATTTCATCTTCATACTGCAATCTTCTGTCATTTCTAGTAAGTCTTCATATCGTAGCCATTTGTCTGTATCTGTCCATCTTCCAAAAAAGGCTTCTTGCGGAGAGACCAAGTTGGGTAGCTGCCTTATGTTCTTCTTCTTGTATTTGCTCCATATTTTAAGTAACGATTTCCTTACGAAATGATACGTAAAATCTTTATCTATTACTGCTTTTCCATAGAACATATAGGCGTGCCATCCCATTCTTAAATCAGCTCCCTCTAACGCCAGCATTCTCATATTTTGAAGATTCATCCAATCTTTTATCGAAGTGAATGCCACTGCCTTGTAATATACCTGTAAGTCCGGCAGGCCTAGACCTCCTCTCACTGCTAGGTCCATTATAATTCTCCAGTTAATTCTTGGTTTCTTCCCTTGCCATATAAATTTGGTTATGTCTCTCTTCCATTGAACAAAAGGTTTAATATTTGTAATGATAGGTACGTTTTGAAAAAGATAGTTCATTTTTGGAAGAACATTCATTTTTATCACTGATATTCATCTCAACAGGGATATTTTAAGTTGAGTCCATTTTGCCAAATCTTGAGTTATCTCCTTCCATTTTTTATCATAGTTGTTGTGATACAATTCATTGTTTCTTTTTGTAATCCAAACTCCTAAATATTTGGCTTTCTGTCCTTTATTAAATCCTGTTGTTTGTTTGAATTCAGCCTCTTCTTTCTCTCTCATATTTTTTGTTATGTACACTGTTTTTTCCTTATTAATCTTGAAACCAGGGTAATCGCCATACTCTTGAATAATTTCCATCAATCTTTGAACACTCTTGAGGGGATCATCAAGAAAAAGTACCAAGTCATCTGCAAAGGCTTTGAGTTTATATTGATATTTCTTTATCTAGACTCCTCTTATTGTCGCATCTTCTCTTATGTTATCGTTGAGTATTTCTAATGTCATAATGAATAACAGAGGTGATAGGGGACAACCCTGCCTTGTTCCTCTCAGTACTTCAATCCGTTTGGTACGTTCTCCATTTATAATTAGTCTCACCGTTTGTTGAGAATATATTGCTTCAATCTATGAAATAAATTTTTCTTCCGCTTGTGCTTGCTTGATAGTCGTCTTCAAGAATGACCAGTTGACCATATCAAATGCCTTTTCTGCATCAACAAATACCATGGCTAGTTTTTGTTCATTATGTTTTTCGTAATATTCAATTATATTTAAAGCTGTCCTGATATTGTCATGCATCATTCTCTTAGGTAAAAAGCCATTCTGATCTTCATGCATGTGTTCTTGAAGAACTTTTTTAAGTCTCTCTGCCACAATAGCAGCAAAAATCTTGTAGTCCGTGTTTAGTAATGAAATGGGTCTGTAATTCTTAACATTCGTTGCATCTCTTCCTTCTTTTGGAATCAAAACTACATTAGCTTCTTTCCATGTTTCTGGTAATCCATCGTTCTTTATCTCATTTATTGTTGTTTGAAGTGGAATTGAGAGTTCATGTTCCAAAATTTTGTAGTACTTTACTGTAAAGCCATCAGGTCCTGGAGATTTGTCATTCTTTGTGTTCCTGATAGCTTCTACTATCTCCATCATCGATACTGGTTTGTTTAAAATCTCTCTCTGTTCTTCTGAAAATCTAATTTTATTCTTCCTCTCCAAATATTCTTCCAATTCTCTTTGATTTTTTGTTGAGGAGATATTACTTAATAGCTTTATGTAATATGAGTAAAATATCTGTTTTATCTCCTCTTGCTTTGTTGTCTTTCCCTTCCTCGTTGCAATCTCTGTTATTATATTTCTTGATCTTCTTTTTCGCAATAAATTAGCCAAAAGTTTAGAAGGTTTGTTAGCCTGTTCAAAAGAAGTGTGTTTTAGTCTGTGCATCTGTTGTTCTATTTGTCCCAAATTTAATTGATTCAATTCTGCTTGACATACCTTAATCTTTTGTCTTATAGTATTGTCTGTCGGGTTTTTCCTCATCTGTTTCTCTAATTCTTTCATGTTCCCCAAAATCGTTTCTTCTATACGCTTCCTCTCCTTATTAATTTCAGCAGACCATCTGATAAAGTTCCCACGCATCACAGCTTTACTTGTGTCCCATTTTGTCTTCATTGGTAATTCAGCTGTCATATTTTCATTGAAATAATTAATTAACTCTGTTTTTGCTTTTTGAATGTACTTTTCCTTGTTAAAAATTTCTTCATTGATCCTCCATGTCCTCTCTCTGATCATGACCTTGAAAATCACTTGTAGCGGGAAATGATCTGAGCACAAATTTGGAGGACTATCTATTTCATGTGTCTTCAAAAACAGTTCTTTAGATGCCAAAATCATATCAATTCTGGACATAGATTTGTGTCTATCTGAAAAAAATGTATACCCATCTGATTGTCCGTTTTTATATCTCCAAATGTCATATAACTCTAAATCATCCATCATCTGGAAAAAACTTTTAGGTAATTTTCCATTATTTCGCGGTATCAATTTCTGCACTGTTCTGTCCACTGTAGGATTCACTACTCCATTAAAATCCCCAAGTACCACCACATTTGAATTGCCTGTGTCTTGTACATATCTTTGTATTTCAGGATTTATTTTAGGAAAAAATTCTCGTTTGGCTCCGTTAGGTGCATATATTCCTACTATTAATATCTTGTCTTGTTTTGTGTCAACATCTACCGCAAGGTAACGTCCATTCTTATCTTGAAATTTTATTTGTGCATCATATCTTGAATTCACATATATCAATACACCTCTTTTCTTCTGGTCAGTCGTAGTTGCAAAACAACTGCCTAGTTTGGGATTCCGTACAAATTTCAAATCTTAAGTTCTTATTCGAACTTCTTGTAAACAAATTGTGTCCAATTTTTGGTTTTCCAGATGATGGAATATTTGTCTTCTTTTATATTCTGAGTTAAATCCTTTAATGTTCCAAGTATATATTTTAAGCCCCATTTTTGCTATTTTATTTGTTAAATCTGTGCAATCCAATCGTATTGTTACTGCAATAACTCTCCTGCAAGCTCTCCTTCCTCTTCAGTTTCTTGTTCTGAATCCAACATTTGTCTTGTTGACCCTTCAGCTTCTTCTCCTTGCCTCTGTATTTCTCTTTCCTCTTTTTCTTCTTCCAAAGTTTGTTGTTTGTTATCTTTGTCTGATTCTGGTGTCTTCTGAAAGTCCTTCTTCAGTCTTTCCATCATTTCTTTGGCCTTGTAGACCGAGTTAATTCTGTATCGCTGTTGTTTATAATTGAAAGAGATTCTCTCGATCTTCTCCCATCTGTAGTTTATCTGGTATTTCATCAACAAATTGGCCAAAGGTTTGTATTCTTGTCTCTTTTTAAGGATTTGGAATGGTATATCTTTAAAAATTTTTACATCTCTATCTTCAACCTTTAATGTTCCTTCATAGCTACGTTGTAAGATTTTATCTCTAGTAACAGTCCAGTTGAAGGTTATTATTATATCTCTTGGGAGTTTTCTTTCTCTCACCATTCTAGAGGCAACTCTAAATATTCTGTCAACACACATCTCCATTTTGTCTTCGTCTATGTCTAGAAATTCTGCCAAGGCCGGGATCATTTTTCCATATAAGTCTTCTGCATTTGAATCAGGGACCCCTCAAAAGCGAAGGCATCTTTCATGATATCTCAATTCCTGTTGCATTGTTTGAAGTTCTTCTTCTTGTTGTTTCCCCTTAACCTCTGTCATTTCCGTTTGTACTTGTTTAACTTGCTCCTTTATTTCTTTGGTCTCTGTCTTTATCTTTGAGACGTCCTTAGTCAAAGTTTCTAGCTTCTTCCCAAGTTTTTCAATCTCATGTTTCATATCTGTTCTCATTTCTTTCCTTGTTTCCTTTAAGTCCTGTCTAATATCTGTCTCTGTCTTTTTAATATCTTCTCTAATGTTCCTTAATTCCTCCATCATCTGTTGCGTTACGTCTTGGGGTTTCTGGGATGTGTCCACTGATGTTCTCCTTACTGATTGAGTAGTCATGGTTACAGCCGCCGCCACCGCTGCTGTGGCTTTTCTTGTTCTTTGATCCATTGATCTTTAGCAAGTAGGTTTTCAATTCACTTTGCAAATCCACCCTCCTCTTAACCTGTAACTGCTATTTCAATGAGCTTATTAACCTGGCACTTTCGCTAGAACATACAACTATGAAAACAATGTACTCTAGTTATAAGCAGTCTTAAATCTTGAACTCAACTTATATAGATAAGTAAAATGAAACAATTAATACGAGTTATACCTAGAATGATCAAAATCCAGAATGTCCAAGTGTATTCAATTAATATATGTATTGTTTGCAAGATAATAAATGTATATACAATACCAAATAATTAAATCAAATGATCAAATCAAAGTGAATCACAATATAATTATTTTTTTTTAAAAAAAACAGTTTAAAAGATCTGTCGTTCAAATGATTTGAATGATTTTAAACTTTTTTTAAAAAATATTGTGATTCACTTTGAGTCCCAATTTTGGGGAAAAAGTGGGATATAAACACACACACACACACACACACACACACACACACAAAGAAAGCCATTTCTCCTGCTCTTCAGAACAAATTGAACAATTGGAAAATTATTTTTACTAAGCAAAAAGGACTTGAGAACTTTTAACTCTTTGAATTCCCTTTTTGAAGGATCAGTTTTGCTGTGGCCCACTGAAAATTAAATTCTGTGTAGTATACTCACATACTCAGTTTATCAGGGGTTAGAATGGCTAAGAGAAGCTCACAGCTTCCTCATTCACAGAAACACACTCAGGGACCCAGCAGTGGAGTTTGGAGTGCGTGGAGGGAGGGCGGGAGGGGGTGGGGCTACAGTGCAGGGGTGTGGCTGAGGTGCGTGGGGGCATGGCCATGACACATGAGGGTGGGGCTATGCACCGGGACGCCCAAAATACATTGCCACCGGGGGCAAACTACCCTCATCGTCCCCCCGTCCCTACATGACAGCAGGGACCATTTCACACTGCATCATTACAGCACTCTAATTCCCATATAAGGGCTGTGGTTCTATTCTATGGAATCCTGGGGTTTGCAGTTGAGGAAAGAGTCTATAGAATCCTCAGCCAGGAAGCTCCCCCGGTGCTTCTGACCAGTGCAAACCACAGGACAATTCCATAGGCTACAGCCATGTCATTTAACGTGGACATCGGCAGACACATGGCAATTAAAATGGATACTTGTGTAGTCTGGAAAGGCCATTAAACTAATTCATTTGTTTATAATATTTATGTAGTATCTTTTTCTTTCAAAAGTTATCAAGGCATTGCACAAAAAGCAAAAGCAAAAGAAACAAACAAAAATCTATAAAAAAAAAAGCCAACAAAAACCATTAATGAAACCATCACAACAACAGTACAATGACATAACTGAAAAGACCAGCTATATCCTAATACTTCTGAAAGCCAAACTGCTGGGGGGCAGGTAGGTGAGTATACTATGACATAAATCTTACCAGGTAGCACAACCTCATTTACTGTCTTCCTCTGGATAGTGATGGGCAAACCCCACTCACAGATAGACATGTTATTGATTGATGCTTTCCAAAACTTGCTTTGTGAGTCACTTGAGAAGCCTTGCTTCATTTTTCAAGAGCAGTTCATAAGGTAATCTCATGCACACTGAGTGTCTGTCCTATATACTCATGAGAATTTAGAGTTTAGCCACTGACATTTAAAGACTGCTGCTAGCACGAGGGAAAGAAGCAGGTTCCAGTGTCTTATGAGGTTTTTTTCACTGTCTACAAGTTCATAGTGGGCATCTTTACCTTGCGCCTTCTGTCTGAATATATCTCTGAAGAGACAGGCATATGCTAATTTATCCCCTGTAGGAAATCATCCTTGTCTCCTCCATGTCTTGTCTTGTCTTGTCAATATGTAAACAAGTTATGATGAGAATAAATGATTTGCCTAAAAATTAATTAAACTGGTCCAGTAATTCAGTGAGAAATGGATTTGTGAAATGGCCCTTCCCTTCACTCTATGTCTCTGAATCATTCCACCTATTCTTCAGCATGCTTGCTTGAGAATAAGCAAGGTGAGCATCCGGCTAAACATGATTCAACCGTGTGATCCAGCAGCCAAAAAAAAAAAAAAATCAATGTAGTTCAGGCTGCATCAAGAGAAGTATAGCATCCAGATCAAGGGAACTGGTAGTACCATTCTATTTTGCCTTGGTCAGACTGCACCTGGGATACCATGTCCAGTTCTAGGCACTACAGTTGAAGAAGGATATTGACAAGCTGGAATGTGACCAAAGGAGGGTAACCAAAATACTAAAAGTTCTGGAAACCAAACCATATGAGGAACAGCTCATGGAGCTGCGTATGTTTAGCTTGGAGACAGAGAGAAGACATGATAGCCCTCTATCCAAAGGGATGTGAAGTAGAAGATGGAGAGAGCTTGTTTTCTACAGTTCCAGAGACTAGAACATAAACCAATAGATTCAAATTACAAGAAAAGAGACTCCATCTAAACGTTAGGAAGAACTTTACTGTTAAGTACTGTTGCAGTGGAGTAGGCTGCCTTGGAGGGTGACAGATTCTCCTTCTTTTGGAAGCCTTTAAACAGCAGTTTGATGGACAACTTTCAGGAGTGCTTTGACAATATATTTCGGTATGACAGGGGGTTGGATGAGATGGCCCTGTGGCCCCTTCCATCTTTATGATTCTATCAGGGATGGGTGAGCTGGGTGTCTTTTGCTGCTTGTTTAGTGCACTCACTATAATGTGTGTTTGTTATGTACCTTCAAATCATCTCTGACCTATGGTGATCCTTTCCTTGTTTTTTCTAGTCAAGATATATTCAGATAGGGCTTGCCATTGCTTTCCTTTGTGGCTAAGAAAGTGTGACTTGTCCAGATTCACCCAGTGAGATTTCTGTGGCTGAGCAGGGATTCAAACTCTGATCTCCCAGGGTGCTAGTTCAGTGCTTAAACAACTACAGCATGTTGGCCATCATCACTATAATGAGCTACAGCTAAATAAATAAATAAAAACAGCTAAGCACCCTTGATATTTTTCTCAGTGCTGTACAGGCTTATGTCAAAGATGAAGTTCTATCAAGCAGATATAAAATATGTTTCTCTATTGTTGTTCCATTTCCATTTTGATGTCATTGATCTACATAAAAATTAGACGAAAACAGTTCTACATTGCTAGGGCTTGCAGTTTTGCACAGATCAGGCAACTTGGCACTACTGAGTGAAGGGGGAATACCAAAGGAATAAGTCCCATTAAACGCAATAGGATGTCCCTATGATTAGGCATGCATGCGATTACACTGTTGATCTCTGATCCTCACTCCCGGTGCACACATACACACACCAGCATTTGGTGCATTTTAAACATTGTGTGTATGCTTTTGAATAAAGCATGTTTGGTTTGTTTGGGTTGTAGAGTTTTTTTTTAGGATGTTCTTGTTAAAATCTAAAAAGAAATCTAGATGTTAAAAATGTTTTCCTAGTAATCTACATTAAAAAAAGGCAAGACTCAATGTGATTTTATATTTTTAATAAACCTGCTTCAGCCGCTGTTCTTTCAGTGTGCATGGATATGGGTGGAAATGTTCAGACACTGCAGCTCTCCAGTAAAATTCATTGTTGGAGAAACAGTTCACCTATGCTATAAAAATGTAAATTTTTCTCTAGCTATTCAATTTCTGTGCTGCCCAATTTCATGGTTGCCACCAGGGGATGGGAATCATTTTTAATGACGATCTTATACCCTCCACACATCCCAATCTGGCAGGAATAGTACCAGTTAATCCTCTGTCATCCCACTTTTTCACCTGCTTTAAAAATGTCCCTGTTTCTCCTTCTTCCTTCCACTTTCCCTCTGCTTACTTCCATTCCTACAAGTCAACTTCCAATTCATTTCCTGATAGAAAAACGGCATCCTCTGAAACTAAAATGCCCCAGGGGAGGGTAAAACCATGGCAAAACTGCCTCACACCCCCTGGAAATTAAAAATCTCCCTCAATTTTTGGAATGCAGGGACCCTGTGGGCCACATATGCTGCACTTTCCTTAACGCTGGTTTAAACCAGAGAATACAGTTCTTTAAAAAAAACTTTTTAAAAGTTGCAGGATATGAACCAGCCTGGCTTTTGGGTTGATCAATATACAACTAGACATGTAGTATCAGCAAGCAATGTCCCATGCCTCCATAGGAAGCCCCACTTCCCAGTCTGAGAAGCATGGGCATGGAGGCAGACTACAGTCAATGCCAATGTGGGTTGCAGTTTATCTCCGGCAGATTCTAGCCACTGTTTAGTGTAACCTTGTATTTCTTTAGAAGGAAATCCACAGCAGTTACCACTTTTAGAGTAGCCTTAATGTAAAATATAATAGTCATAATCTAGAAGAGCATGTGTAGGAGATCCACATGCACTGTCTGGGGCAGCACTGTGTGAGGAAATAATCGTGATCCAGCATTTGCCTGTTTTTTAGCATAGTGCAGCTAACAGGTTCACTTCCTCACACTACAAACCATGCATTACGCTCGGTAAACTGAAAAACAAGCAGTTTGTAGTCCAATGTGATTAAATGTGGAGGCCCATGTTATGTTTACAGGGAAATCAAACCACTTCACTGCACATGAGCTGTCCATAGAGTTGCCACCTTGTACAAAAAGCTGTTGGCAAAGAGGCCTCACATCTCACACCAAAGACCCTTGGAAAATAAATAGCTTGAAGAGAAGCTTTCGGGAGGGGGGCTCAGTACTTCCCACTCATTCACGCCACCTTCTAAATTATACAAGCCCATGTTACAGGTAAATCAGCACAATTCATGTTCTGTTACATCCTAGTGAACGTGATTCAAGGATGTCACAAAAACTGATGGATCTTGAGTCAGACCACTGGGCCATCTAGCTCTGTGTTGTCTACACTGACTGGCAGCCAGGGCTCTCCAGGATTTCAGGCAGGAGACTGTCCCAGCAATTGCCCTGTCTGGAAATCTGGGGCCTTTTCCTGCAAAATGTACATGCTTTATCATTAAGCTGTGAGGCCCCCATCCTTGAGCTCTGCCCCCTTCCCGAGTGCCCTGATAGCTTTTACTTTTGCCTCTCAACCTTTTTCGCAAGGAAGAGGCGCACCACAAATATTGAGAACAAAGCACGCAATGACCACCATAGCAATTCCTGGTACAGATTTAAGACTCCATTAGATTATAAGACCTGCAGCACCCTGAGCATTGGATCTAGGATGAAGAATCAAAAGGTCATATCCTTCTTCGGTCTTTGCCTTCAGCTAGCTACTTTGCCTCTGCCTAAGTCCTGGATAGTAAAATGAGCATAAGGAAGCCAGAGGATTTTCCTGAGAAACAAACAAGGTAAGGCTATTGCAGAATGTCTAAATGAAGGATGAGGAACCTCTTTCAGTCCAAAGACCCAATTCAGTTTCTAAGATATTTTGGAGGGAAGAAGAGTGAAATTTGTTGTTATTTGCTGTCAAGTTGACTTTGACATGGTGATTCACAGTGGCAGACCTCCAGGGGCCCTGGCCATCAACTGCTCTGCTTAGGTCTTGCAAACTCAGTGCTAAGGCTTCCTAGATTGAATCAATCCACCTGCAATGCAGTTTTCCTCTTTTCCTACTGCCTTCCCCTTTACCAAGCATCATCATCATTCCCAGTGAGTCATTTTGTTTTGTGATATGTCTAAAGTATAATGGCTTCAGTTGAGTCATCTTGGCTTCTATGGAGAATTTTGGACTTGTTTTTTCCTAGGACCCATTCTTTTGTCTTTTTAGCAGTCCATGGTATCTGTAGAACTCTTTTCCAGCACCACATTTCTTCCTGTCAGCTTGCTCCAACATCCAATTTTCACACAAATATGTAGAATCAGACATGCCAGCATATTTTAGCTTATGGCTCATAGGACCAGAATCTAAACCATTGGAGAGGCATTTCTGTCTTTTAGAATGGGTATAAACCCATACAAAACTGGGAAACCCCCAGAGGCTGGAGAAGAGGGGGTTGGCCTTCCAAGGAATCCCAGAGAGCCATCTTTGGATCCCTGTAGGGCCAAATCCAGCCCCAGGGCCTTGAGTTTCTCTACTTCCGGTCTAAATGGCTATTAATAAGCCTTTGCCTCAGCGGGAACTTCCAGAATCTGTTTTAAGGGATTGTAGTTATACCATACTGTAAATCTGACACACTGTTGTTCGGCTATGCTATTTCAGACTTCAGCAGCAAAAAAATAAGAATACTGTATTGGAAAAACAAATTGCTGCTGGATGATCATACACAGCAGTTTAGTTCTAATTAAATGATCACCCAAAGGATGTGTGTGTGTGTGTGCTGTGTCTGCGTGGGTTTTTTTTCTTCAAGATCCCAAGTGCCAGCAGCCTTGCCTGCTGCTAGCTTGCTTCTATGCACACCATACAAGCTCCCACCCACAACCACAGCACTGCTTCTCTTCACAGGAGCGGCGTCCTTCCCGCCCCTCTCCTGAAAACCCCTCACCCGCCTGCCTGCCCTATCAGCCTCGGAATCCATGGCAAGAGCCTGTTTTTGTGTGAGGAATTTGCGAAAGGTGCAAAGCGTTCTGCAGCAAGGCTTGGTTAGACGAGGGTCGAGGGGGGAAATGCTTCAAAGAAAAATGCAAAGGCGGAAAAATGTGTCTGTTTCCTGCTGACCTGGGGAAGAACCACAGGATTCAGAATGATTAGAAAACCTGACAGAAACTCATCTCATTATCAGGCTTCCATGTTTTCTGCTACCTGCCCTTCCCCTGCCTGCCAACAGAGCTTTACATTTACATTTCTTTGTCTTTGAAGGGGCTGCTAGAAGTGAAGGAAACAGTGGTTTAAAAAATAATTTATCACTGATGCATGGCAGTACATACGTCTTCTAGCTGCATCCATTTTTTCCCTCTTTTTAATTTCTTCCTGCAGGTAGAGGGTTATTGCTATGTAAACCCCCTACAGATTGGGTCCAATCATCATAGAATCATAAGATTTGAAGAAGCCCCATGGGCCAACTGGGCCAACTCCCTAAAAACAATGCAGGATCTGCGCTAAAGCATCCTCTGCCCAACCTCTTCTTGGAGACATCCAGAGAAGGAAACCCCAGCAACTCTCCAGGCAACCAGTTCCATTGCCAAACTGTTCTCACTGTCAAGACGTTCCTTCTGAGGTTCAATTGAAATCTACCCTCCTGTAAACTTCAAGCCATTAGACCTAGTTCTACTCTCTGAGGCAGCAAAGAATAATCCTGCACGCTCCTCTTTGAGGTCTTTAAAGAGTGCAAGCATATGACCCCTCAGTCTTCTCTTCACCAAGCTGAACATGCCCAGCTCCTTCAACCTTTCCTCATAGGTTTTGTTGTCCATACCTCTTATCATCCTTGTTGCCCTTCTCTGAATCTGCTCCAACTTGGCTATATCCTTCTTTAAAATGAGGTGGCCAGAACTGAACACAGTACTCCAAATGACGCCTGACCAGTGCAGAATATGGAGGTACTATTCTCTCCCTCCACTTGGAAACTATGCTTGTATTAATGCAGGCTAAGATAGCATTCATCTTCTTTGCTGCAGCATCACACTGCTGGCTCATGTTCAACTACAAATCAATAATAATGCCAAGGTTCTTTTCATATGTAGTTCTGCTCAGCCAAGTGTCCTCCATTTTATACCTGTGCATTTTGTGTGCATGTGTGCGTGTGTGTGACCTAAATGTAGAATTTTGCATTTGTCTCTTTTGGATTTCATTTTATTCATTTCAGCCCAGTTTTCTAGTATAGCAAGGAACTCTTGAATTCTGTTCCTGTCTTCCAGTGTGTTAGTCACCCTTCCCAGTTTTGTATTATCTGCAAAACAGATAAGGATCCCCCCACTATAATCTAAACCATTGATAAAAACATTGAAGAGCACTGGCCTCAGGACAGAACCCTGCAGCACTCCACTTGAGACCTCCTTCCAATTTGAAGCATAGCCACTGATGATAAGCATGGTTTGAGCATGGTTTTCAAACTGATGATGGATCCGTCTGATGGTGTTTCCATCTATTCCATATTTAGTAAGTTTGTTAAAGAAAATATCATGGGGCGGCCTTATCAATGCTTTGCTGAAATCCAGGTAAATGACATCCACAGCATTCTCATCATCTACTAAACTCATGATCCAAACAAGAAAGGATATAAGGTTAGTTCGGCAGGATTTGTTCTTGATAACCCCATGCTGGCTCCTACTAATCACTGCATTGTCATCAAGATATCTGCCGACAGCATCCTGTATAATCTGCTCTAATATTTTTCCTGGTATTTAGGACAGACAGACTGGCCTGTAGTTTCCTTGATCTTCTTTTTTGCCTTTTATGAAGAGAGGGACAATGTTTGTTTACCTCCAGTCCACACCTATCTCACCCATTCTCCAAGATTTCTCAAAAATATGGCACGTAAGGTAGTTCTGTGAACCCCTTCAATACTCTGGGATGCAGTTCATTTGGCCCTGCAGATCTGAACTCATTCAGATTAACTAGACTGTGAATCCATGCACTTTCTTGCAATTAAAATATAAAGGAAGGTTTCCTGCAGACTACGCAATTTATGTAGCAACATTTAGCCTTTAAGAGCAACCTTGCAGTGGAAACAAGGCTTGCACAAAGTGCTAGGATATTTTGGGTACCAGAAAGATGTTATCATCTGTCACTCCATCAAGCTTCCATGTTCTCTCTGTGCTTCACTTCACAGTAGCTGTGAAGGGCACTGTTGGGAGCATTCTTGTTGACATGTAGTACGTTTGGGATGGGTTGGATTTGAATTGGCAATTAAGGCCCTTTCCACCCCTCCCTTTTTCTGACATCCTGCTGCAGGGATCCCAGCAGCAGCAATGCCAGAAAAGGAGTGCAACAGAAGTGCTCCCTTCTGCACCAGCTGTGTCTGCAAATGAAGGAAGATTGATGGCCCACCTCTTCCTTCTGTAGTACAGCCGGGTACTTTCCCAGGCTGCAGTGGGGCAGGAAGTGCAGCCATTGTGCTTCTGGACCCTCTGCAGACCAGCTAAATCCATGATAGTGGTGTGATCATGGGTCATTGATGGGGAAAAAACCCTTGATGTTTTACTCTGTGATTGTGCTGCCTGAGGATGGGAGAAGGATGGGACCTCAGCAACATCATGCATAACCATAGTTATAGTCCAGTCCTTCTCCCGTCCCTATGGCAGGTTGAGAGGGTGGAGCAGAAAGGGCCCAAGAATCGTTTCAGGTCTTCACAGGAAACTGCTAGAACTGGCTTGCTGATGTGGACAGCTGCCTGCTTCTTTAAACGCTCCTTGAGAATGCAGCTTTGAGCCTCTGCACTTTCAAAGTGACCACTATAACTGTGGTTAAAAAGCTATCATTCAGTGCACCATTTGGATTTCAGCTTTCTTGTGTGGGGAGCAGCATGGTGACGAATAACAAATAAAGCTGCACTTGGGAAAACAGAAGGGCGACATACAATATTAGGTGCTTCTTCCCCTTTGCAGACAATAACTGAGGTAGACAATAAAGGCATTTTCCTGGAGGGAAGGTGATCAAAGTCACTTTTCAAAGATGAAATAAATTGTTTCTGTTGTTGTTGTTATCATTTATTTATATAGCCCCTTTATGTACATGGCACTTTATGTGTAAAACAATAACAAAAACCAGCCAGCCATGCTAAAGGCATGCAATGTAAAATATGCACACATGCACACACATGGGAAGGTTGGAATAATGCTGGAGATTATCCAGATACAATACAAAAAGCAAAAGAATGTAAATAAAGCAGCAAATACATACCATATCATCAAAATGGACAAAGTAATAAAACGATATTAAACTAAAACTACAAAAGCTTTGGTGGGAAACAAATGTCCTACCAAGAGCCTATCCATCCTTCATCAAACAGCTGGAGCACCCAGAGCTTTTAAAATCAGAGACCTCCTTCTTTATTTTTCTGCCAGCTTTCCTGCCTTCCTTTCCTATCTAATATCAGACCAGGAGTGAACTGATGGATTTAGCAGATCCTGTAGATCAGAACTTTCCAAACTTTTCATGTTGGTGACACACTTTGTAGACATGCATCATTTCGTGACATGGTAGTTCAGTTTTACTAGCAAACTGGAGGTTAAACTTACCCCATTATAAGAGATATGGACACATACATAAATTGTAATAATGAAATGTATGGGGACCCAACATATCTCATGAAAACCATTCATGTATTTTTAAAAATATATGATTTATAAATAATAATATAAATTTCCAAGATTGTAGGTGATATACCCACACACTTCAGGTGACACACTAACGTGTCACGGCACACCATTTGGAAAGCCCTGCTGTAGATGGTTCTTGTTCCAGTTAAAAAAAGAAGCAACCAAATTAAGGTGCAGCATGTACAGTAGAATTGTTCAGTATGGCTGGGCTCTTACATATGGTTCCTTTTTTCAAAAAACTGGGTGGTCCTGGACCTCCTTGTGACTGATGCAGCTGCAGGGGGGAATCGTCCAAAGCTTAGATATAGTAAATCCTATCATCACCCCACACCAGTTCAGCCATAAATCATTGTCTAGAGGCCATGATCAATTGGGACAAGGGTCATTTGGCTCAGGCCAAAGCTGGAAGTGATATGAGCTTGGAATTTATGGAGGCTAGAAGAGGCTAGCCCATTGGCCATCACTAGCATAATCAGATCAATGATCAGTGACAGACCAGGCACACATTTATTGATTTACTAATTGATTTGATTTATATCCCACCTTTTTTTCAAAATGGGACCCAAACAAGTTTATAGTGTAAGTTAAAACAATATAGTACATACGTTGAAAGGACATTAAACTCTCTCTCTCTCTCTCTCTCTCTCTCTCTCTCTCTCTCTCTCTCTCTCTCTACCTCACTTTCCCCTTGCATGGGACCCAAAATGGAAAATAATCCAATTGGAACAATAGTTTTAAAACATTGATTTTAAACATTTAAAAGTACATAAAGTAAATATTAAAAAACACTCTTTGCACATCCTTCTTCTCTAATTAGTCAAAGCCTGCAGGCCTGATTAAATAGGACAATGTTTGCCTGTCAGTGAAGATTGCAGACAAGGGACCAGTCTCCCTCAGGAGGCTTGGTGGCTGCATAGGAGCAGCCACCAAGAAGGTCATGCCTCCACCAGACAGGCCTGGGAGGGAGATGGGACCAAAGAGAAAACTCTCACTGACATTGTTAAAGTCATGCTGGCTTATATGGGGAGATATGGGCCATTAGATAGTGTGAAGCAAAGCCTTATAGGGCTTTAAAGGTCATAACCAGCGCTTTGAGTTGTACACAGAGATGGACCAGTAGCTAGTAAAGGAGTTTGAACAAGGGAGTTACATACTGCCTAAAACCAGCCTTGGTCAGCAGTCTGGCATAGCCTTCCATAGATGAGGTGACTTTTCCAGCATATACACCCATGACTGTACAATCTAAGAGTATTCTACCTTGTATTCTACCTTGGAGGACCAGTGTGGTGTAGCGGTTTGAGCGTTGGATTACGACTCAGGAGGCCAGGGTTCAAATCCCCACATGGGAACCCACTAGATGACCTTGGGCAAGTCACACGCTCTCATCCTCAGAAGAAGGCAAAAGCAAATGCTTTCTAAACAAATCTTTCCAAGGAAACCCGTGATAGTTTACCTTAAGAGTTTTCATAAGTCAGAAATGACTTGAAGGCACACAACAACAACAATTTTCCCTTGCATTTTTCAGGATACTCTACTAGCAGGCATAGCTCAAAAGCCATCATTCATTTTCATGAAACCCTCTTACCCCTTGATTTGCCAACAGATGCCTCACACCAAGGCTGCAGGTATATATATTTTGTTCTCGAGAGATGGCAATTATCACTAGTTGCCAACTTTCAGAGATTTTTTTAAAAATGTTTTTCATGGTATCTTGCGAGAATCCCTTCTGCTGCCAGGTAGTGGTTGTTTCAGTCATTTTAAATTTGCTGTTTTGGAACCATTTTCCCCCCAGGATTGCTCACTTTTTTGGTTAACAGAGTTTTTCTTCTTTCGTGATCTGTCTGCAAGGAGTAAGTCAGTCAGTCAGACAGACAGACACATATAACCCAGAGAGAAAATTCCTAGTCTCCACCCTCTTGCTTCCTTCCACTTCATTAGTACCCATTTCAATTGGATAAAGACCTCTTTTCAACCTGAAAAATAAGCTGCCTTCCCACAGAGATGACAGTCTTTGCTGACATCTAGTGGCAGCTGGATGCTGGAGTGGAGGGAGCAAACTGCTGGTTCAACCATTTCCATTTCTTTTACATCAGGCTTCCTGTAACCAGATGTGCTGAACTACAACTTCCACCTTCCCAAGACAGCATCCATGAGGAACACTGCTCAACTTGTAATCCAGGAGGTATACCTCTTTGTGTCTAAATATCCTAAAGGCACCAGATCCTGTTTGATCTTGGAAGCTAAGCAGAGTCAGCTCTCGTTAGCACTTGGATGGGAGGCTACCAATTAATACCAAGTGCTGTAGGTCATATTTCAGTGGAAGGGACTGGCAAAACCATATCTGAGTATCCCTTGCCTTTAAAAATCCAACTAAATTCATGGGGTCCCCATAAGCTGACAGGAAACTTGGAGGGAAACTTGAAACTTGGATACACATACGTATATCTCTTCAATCCATTTGGCAGAGCTGCTGCTTTCCATTTCTGCATAATGGAACTTCGCACTTGGCAAATGCATTTGTTTTAACTATCCAGTTTCCTGTTTAACATCACACTCCTTACAGTGTTCATTGTCATGTGCAGCAGGTCTTTGCCATTTTGTTCTACAAATGCAGCCACTAAGGCGATAAGCTATGGGGAATCTCCCCTCTATCTGTTGGCACGTGTATGTGTGTTACCCCTGTGTTCTCATGTTATCTTTTTCAGGAAAATCACTCCCTTGCTGTTTTTTTTTTTTTTTTTGTTCTTAACTGCATAATTGAATGGATCCCAAAAGAAAGTGAGTTTTTTCTCCAGGCTTGTAAAAGGGAATGGGTAAAAGAATTTACAAACAATGGTGTGTTTTGTCCTGACAATTGAACTTTACTGCACTGCGTGTAAAAGAAATCCAGAGAGATGATCTGTACACCAGAGACATGTGCACACGTTTATCTAAAATAGAGGGGTGTCTGGAATGAAGACAGGTTTTCTACCTATTCTGCTCCTTCATTATCTGATCCTGACTCTTCTGAAAAGCAACTGGCATGCAATTATTATTTTTTTCCACAGTATGAAATTTTTACTATATGTGCAATATTGGGGGGGGGGGGGACAGCTTAATCAACACGCCCAGTTTTGACATTTTTGTCCAGCTTCTTCTGCGAGAGAGGCGGCATTCTGGATGCAGCTGGGCACAGAGGACCACTGGGCCAGCAAACCAGTATAGCAGGGGTGGCTCACTGATTGTTGCTGGATTTCAACAGCCCATCAGCCCTGGCCAGCACAACCAATGCTGCAGGATGATAGGTGCTCTAATCCAAACGCATCTCGATGGTCACACCCTTCCTATGCCTGCTATACAACACCTATCTTTTGGAAGAATTACTTTGGGAGTAATTCAGCTCACTATTATTCTCTTCTGAGAAGACAAACATACACCAGAGTGTACTGTCAGCAGATTTTATATGCATTGAAAAGCTTAAATACCCTGAAGGCACCAGATCCTGTCTGATCTTGAAAGCTAAGCACAGTCAGCACTGCTTAGTACTTGGATGGGAGATCGCCAATGAATACCAGGTACTGTAGGCTGTATTTCAGAAGAAAGAACTGGCAAAACCACTTCTGAGTATTCCTTGCCTTTAAAAGACATACTTGATTCAGTTGAATTTTAGAAAGAAAGCCCTGTTATTCTTTCTAGACCTACTCCCTGTACTACTGTCTGTAGTATCAAGGATGGAAGGTGAGGGAGCTGCCGCGGTCACCTGTAGCACTTGTGGGATGTTCCTTTTCTTACCACAAGATGTTGTCAGGTACACCTGCACCAAGTGCAAGCTGGTGACCTTCTTGGAGGAGAAGGTTCACCAGCTGGAGGCACGAGTTTCTAATCTTCGTCTTATTAGGGAAGGTGAGGAGTTTTTGGATAGGGCAGAGAAGACCTTCCTGAAGACCGAATGCGCGGGGGAGCTGCCAGAGCAGGAAGTCAGCACACTGGGCCAAGAAACGGATGCTTGGAGGAATGTCACACGGAGGAGTAGGAGGACCAGGAAGGAAACAGAGACTCTCAACCTACACAATCGCTTCAAAGTTCTTGGCCTTATGAACGATGAGGAGCACCAGGAGGAGGGAACAGAATGTCAACAAGAAGGAATCCAACTTCGGCAACAGGAACTAGATCAACACTCCCAGCCTCAACAGAGTGCCCAGGCAGTCCTAGAAGAAGCTGCTCGTCGAGGAGCCCTGGACAAGCCTCAGAGGAGGCGAGTTCTGGTTGTTGGGGACTCCTTGCTCAGAGGAACCGAAACGGCAATTTGCAAACCCGACAAGTTCAATCGAGAAGTCTGCTGTCTTCCTGGGGCCAAGATCAACCACATAACGGAGAGGCTAACCAGGCTGGTCAAGCCCACCGACCATAAGCCCCTCATTGTGGTTCATGTCGGAACCAATGACACTGCGAGGTGCAGCTTTTACCACATCGCAAAGGACTATGAGCTTATGGGGACAAAGCTTAAGGACCTTGGTGGGCAGGTGGTCATTTCGTCTCTCCTCCCTGTTCAAGGATATGGCGCACGTAGGGAAAGGGCAGTAGCAGAGGTCAACAACTGGCTCCGCACATGGTGCCACCAGCAACGGTTTGGGTTTTTGGAACACGGCCTGAATTTCCATGAACGTGGGTTTCTGGCAAGGGATGGGCTGCACCTCACGAAACTTGGCAGGAATGTTTTTGCAAACAGTCTTGCACGGAGGATTAAGAGGTCTTTAAACTAAGTTCTGCTGGGGAGGGAGACAATATTATTCAGGGCAAAGACTCGGCGAGTGCAGGGGGTAAAGGCCCAAAAGATATTGACCAAGTAGTACAAGCGTCCAATGGTGGGAGGAATAGAAACTATAGTACAGGACTTGCAGGAAGGGCCGGGGGATTTAAGTGTCTCTACACTAACGCGCAGAGTATGGGAAACAAGCAAGATGAACTTGAACTCCTAGTACAACAAAATAAATACGATTTGATAGGCATCACTGAGACCTGGTGGGATGAGTCTCAGGATTGGAATGTAGGAATAGAGGGGTATAGCCTATTTTGTAGAAATAGACCAAACAAGAAAGGAGGAGGAGTAGCCTTGTATATCAAGGATGTTTTCACCTGTGAAGAGATCCGTGACTTAAACCCAGAAAGCCAGGTCGAGAGCATCTGGGTAAGAATTAAGGGAGTGAGAAACAATAGGGATATTCTGGTGGGGGTTTACTACAGACCTCCAACCCAGACTGAGGACCTTGATGACGCCTTCCTCAACCAAATGACCGCGCATTCAAAAAGGAGAGATACAGTAATAATAGGAGATTTCAATTACCCGGATATATGCTGGCAGTCAAACTCTGCCAAGACAGCAAGGTCCAGCAAGTTTCTTGCTTGTCTTGCAGACAATTTCATGGTCCAGAAGGTGGAAGAGGCCACAAGGGGATCAAATATTCTAGATCTGATCCTGACCAATAGGGATGACCTTGTTAATGAGGTAGAAGTGGTTGGATCTTTAGGGGGGAGTGACCATGCCCTATTGGAATTTGGCATTCACTGGGAAGGAGAAAATAAGTGTAACCTGGCACTCGTCTTAGATTTTAAAAAAGCGGACTTCTGTAAACTTAAGGAGCTGCTGGCTGAAATTCCATGGTCAAGAATAGTGAAAGAGAAAGGAGTTCAGGAGGCATGGGAGTTCCTTAAAAGGGAGATATTGAAGGCACAGTCTGAAACTGTGCCAATAAGGAGGAAAAATGGAAGGCATCTGAAGAAACCAGAATGGTTGACTAAAGAACTCTCAGCTGAGCTAAGCGTTAAGAGAAACGTGTACAGGAAATGGAAGAGGGGGGAAACCACCAAAGAAGAATTTAAGCAAGTAGCCAGGAGATGTAGGGAGAAGGTCAGAAAGGCTAAAGCACAGAACGAACTTAGGTTGGCCAGAGACATTAAAAACAATAAAAAGGGCTTTTTTAAATATGTCCACAGCAAAAGGAAAAAGAAGGAGATGATAGGGTCGCTGTGCAGAGAAGATGGCGAATTACTAACAGGGGGAAGAGAAAAGGCAGAACTACTTAACACCTTCTTTGCCTCAGTTTTTTCCCAGAAGGATACAAGCACTCAACCTGGCGGTTGGGGAGCAGGTGAGGAAGCAGGGGAAATGAGGCACATAATAGGTAGAGAGGTGGTACAGGAATACCTGGCCACACTGGATGAATTCAAGTCTCCAGGGCCAGATGAATTGCATCCTAGGATATTAAAAGAACTGGCAGAGGTCATTTCGGAACCGCTTGCTATAATCTTTGAGAAATCTTGGAGGACAGGAGAAGTTCCAGCAGACTGGAAGAGGGCAAATGTTGTCCCCATCTTCAAGAAGGGAAAAAAAGAGGACCCAAATAATTATCGCCCAGTCAGCCTGACATCGGTACCCGGAAAGATTCTGGAGCAGATCATTAAGCGGTCAGTTTCTGATCACTTAGAAAGCAACGTGGTAATCACAAGAAGTCAACATGGATTTCTCAAAAATAAGTCATGCCAGACTAATCTTATCTCTTTTTATGATAGAGTTACTAGCTTGATAGATGAAGGGAATGCTGTGGATGTAGCATATCTCGATTTCAGTAAGGCCTTTGACAAAGTTCCCCATGACATTCTTGCAAAGAAGCTAGTAAAATGCGGGCTGGACAGGGCTACTGTCAGGTGGATCTGTAACTGGTTGACTGACCGTTCCCAAAGGGTGCTCACCAATGGCTGCTTTTCATCCTGGAGAGAAGTGACTAGCGGGGTGCCACAGGGTTCTGTCCTGGGCCCAGTGCTGTTCAATATTTTCATCAATGACTTGGATGAAGGAATAGAGGGCATGCTCATCAAATTTGCAGATGACACCAAATTGGGAGGGGTTGCTAATACGCCAGAGGACAGGATCAAAATTCAAAATGACCTGGATAGATTGGAGAGCTGGGCCAAGGCTAACAAAATGAAATTCAACAGAGAGAAGTGTAAGGTCCTACACTTAGGTAGAAAAAATGGAATGCAGAAATATAGGATGGGGGACACGTGGCTGGATGGCAGTACGTGTGAAAGGGATCTAGGAGTCCTAATAGACCACAAGCTGAACATGAGTCAGCAGTGTGATGCGGCAGCCAAGAAAACCAATGCAATTCTCGGCTGCATCAATAGGAGTATGGTGTCTAGATCGAGGGAGGTACTGGTACCACTCTACTCTGCTTTGGTTAGACCTCATCTTGAATACTGTGTCCAGTTCTGGGCACCCCAATTCAAGAAGGACATGGTCAAGCTGGAGCAGGTCCAGAGGAGGGCGACCAAAATGGTGAAGGGCCTGGAAGCCATGCCCTATGAGGATAGACTTAGAGAGCTGGGTATGTTCAGTCTGCAGAAGAGAAGGTTAAGAGGAGACATGATAGCCATGTTTAAATATTTGAAGGGATGCCATGTAGAGGAGGGAGAGGGCTTGTTTTCTGCTGCTCCAGAGACCAGGACAAGGAGCAATGGATTCAAGCTGCAGGAAAGGAGATTCCACCTGAACCTCAGGAAGAACTTCCTGACCGTCAGGGCTGTCCGGCAGTGGAATATGCTGCCTCGGAGTGTGGTGGAGTCTCCTTCTTTGGAAGTTTTTAAGCAGAGGCTGGATGGCCATCTGTCGGGAGTGCTTTGAGGGTGTTCCTGCATGGCAGGGGGTTGGACTGGATGGCCCGTGTGGTCTCTTCCAACTCTACATTTCTATGATTCTATGATTCTATGAAAAACTCTCTGAAATTCATGCAGTTGCCATAAATCAACAGGTGACTTGAAGGCATGTACACACACACACACACACACACACACACACACACACAACAAGAGCTTAGTTAACGGTTGTAAGATATTCGAGTCCCAGGTGCTCCAGCCAGCTATTAACTGCCTACCTTTGTCTGTGGGGGAATCCTGCCTAAGTAAGCTTATAATGCTCCAAAAGAAGTTTATAATGTTTTAAAAGAAGGCAGGGTTTTTCACTAGGTTGGAAGATATGGAGGGCAGGCCTTTTATTGAACCATATTATGAGTTGAGTAAAGGCCAATGCCCACTTTCTCATCTCATAGTCAGGCACATCATACATGGGCCAACAAACTTAAGAGTTAGAAATAAAATGAAGTATAACTTATAAGAAAATAAATTTATATCTAAAAATTATTGTCTAAGATAAATTTTATACAGTCACTGTTCACTTGGTGAACTATATATAAAGTCATCAATAATTAAATATTTAAAACCAAAATAGACATACGGAAATTACATAGAGAGAAACCTTATGATTTCTACAGGCAGGGCTGATGCAATGAATCATAAAGTCATTACATAGTAACTTCCAATGGGAGGAAGAACAGTGTTGGCTACTCAGGGTTGGTAGTCCATAAGCGTGGTCAAATAGCCATAGTCCTGTGGATAATCCAATGCTTGTAAAACGTCTCCCGAAAAGAGGTAAAAAACTTGATGGTTCCTGTTGGTTGATATGGTACCTGAATAGTCTAAACAGCCAGACGTGTTTCGAAGTAACAGTCTTCTTCAGTGGCCGGATTTTTCTTTGAACCTCTTATGCCTTCCACAAATAAATTATACAGTAGTTGCGAAAAGAAGGAATCTTCCTCAAGACTGGAGGAGTTTTTCCTTCTTTTCTGCACTACACTGTTAGTGCTCTTATTTCACTTTCAACATCCCATGGAATCCTGGGGTTTGCAGTTTAGGGAGAGGCCTTTGGAATTCTCAGCCAGAGAGCTCTTTGGCCTCAGGAAACTGCAAACTCCAGAATTCCATAGGTTGCTGAAAGTGGAATAATAGCACTATAATAGTATAGTGCAGAAATGGCCTCAGTTTAAAGTTATGGCAATGATGTAGGATAAACTATGAAAAACTGGCCTGAGCTTAGTCTACTTATGAAGCTATCTCCACCAGTAGTTCATCACTTCCTAAAAGTTTAGGATCAAAAGACAGAATTTCTGGTTGATCCTATATTTTAAGGAAATGGTGAAATATTGGTGGAAAAGGCTTTTACAAAAAGTACACTGTTTGTATTCCAAATCAAGGACATGTAGAGACCTTCTCAAGGGCTATCACTCAACTTTCCACAGAAAATTCACCAAAGCTCAGCCTTTACATATATATTTATTTACTTGCTTACTTATTTCTGGTACATATATTCTACTTTTCCTCTAGTGAGTGACCTGGCTCTCCTCTTCCCTGCTTTATCCTTTAAACTCACAACAACTCCATGAGATAGGTAAGGCTGAGAGAGAGTGACAGGGTCAAAGTCACACAGTGAGTTTTATGGGTCAATGGGGCCACTAGAAACTGGATCTTCCAAGCTCCTGTACAGCACTCTATCTTAGTGATTCCCAAACTTTGGTTCTCCAAATGTTTTGGACTTCAGCTTCCAGAATTCCTGACTGGTTGGGGCTTCTGGGAGTTGAAGTTGAAAACACCTGGATGACCCAAGCTTGGGAACCACTGCTCTGACCAGTGCACCACACTGAATCTTCCTCAAATGCTATTAACACATTGATTCAAGTTGCGCTTTGTTCTAAGAGGGAAACAGGCTATGAAGATGTTTGAGAGCCAGTGTGTGTAGCAGATCTGAGTTCTGGACTCTGGAAACCAGAGTTTGGATTCCTCCCCACCCCCAGTCATGTTAATTCACTGGGCGATTTTGGGCAGGTCACATTCTCTCAGCTTCAGAAGAAAGCAAAGGCAACCCCTCTCTGTACAAATCTTGTCAAGGAAACCGCATGATAGTTTCCCTTAGGGTCACCATAAGTCATAAGCAACTTGAAGGCACACAGCGGCAACAGCAGCAGCAGCAGCAGCAACAACAACAAATGAAGAAATTTGACCAAGTCCTTTCCCATGTTCTTTCAATCCATTTATTGAACATGTATTATTAAAGAAGCTCCCCACACAGTTGGCTGTGTGACCATACGAAGCTGCCTTAGAATAAACCAGACCAAAGCTTGCTGCTGTAACTGCCAGCAGCTTTCCAGGGTTTCCAGAAGAGCAAATATCATTCCCATTATCTGCTGCCTGATCTTTTTCAACTTAAGGTTCTAGAGATCAAATGTGGGACATGTGCCAAGTGTGTGCTCCATCCTGAGTGTTGCTACTTAACAGTTAGACTCTTTGATATAAACTGGAAGCACAGCAGTTTTTTCCCCCCAATTAACAAGCACATCTAATGCGGTGTTGAAGGGCCCCAAGCCAAAAATCATTAATTCATGCAGAATGTACTACCTGAGCTCATTCCGCTGTTCTTTCCCACACAGTCTATAGGAATATGGGAGGTGAAGGGACAGGAAAGACAGGAATTTGTGGAATAGAGAGCTTGAGAACTCCTTTAGCCCTTCACCTTCCATTCCTACAAATTTGATGCAGATAAACTACAGCCAGGTCATTTAAGGGAATCTGAACAAAAATCATTATACTGCCCCAGATCTAATGGTTTGAAGTTACAGTAGAGTAGATTTTGTTTGAACAGTAGAACAAACTTCCTAACAATATGAGTGGTTTGGCAATGGAACCAATTACTTAGAGCAGTGGCTCTCAACCTTTTATTTATCGAGGACCTCTGTAAATATAATTTGTTCCTGAGGACCCCTAAGACTTAACTCAAGATATAAATATTTAAATATAAATTTAAATATTCAAATATTTACTTATTTATTTATTAAAGGCTCCTGGAAACTAGCATTCAAATCCTCACTCAGACACTGGGTGACTATGGGAAGTCACATTCTCTCAGTCTCAGAAGAAGGTAAAGGCAAACCTCCTCTGAACAAATCTTCTTCCCCCAAAAGTGCCCCTGTGATAGGTTCACCTTGGGGTTGCCATAAATCAGAAATGACCTGAAGGCACACAGCAGCAAAGTGCTACTAACAGGGGAAAGTTCTTTCTAGCCATCATGTCTCTCTCCTTTGAAAACTGACTTATGGTGACCCTAAGGCAAATCTATCACCAGGACTTTCTTGGCAAGATTTATGGCCTTTGACTTTCTCTGGGGCTGAGAGAATGTGAATTGCCTGAGATAACCCAGTGGACTTCCATGGCCAAGTGGGGATTCAAACCCTGATCTCCAGAGTCACGCCTGCCGCCATGTCCCTTGGCACCCGCACTCCCTACTGCCAAAGGGGACGTGGCAGTAGGCATGTCCCTGTGCCTAAACTGCTCCTTCATTTGAAAATGAGGGAACAATTTCAGCACCCACACATATCCCTGTCACCACATCTCTATTGTTGCTGCTGCTGCTGTTGGTGTACAGCATCCAGGTTTTGTGCACCTCCTGTGGGGGCTCTCTGGACCCCCAGGGATCCATGGGCCCCAGGTTAAGAACCAGTGGCCCAGAGAGATGGTGGAGTCTCCTTCTCTGGACATTTTCAAAAAGAAGAACAGCTACCTGTTGGTGATGCTTTAGCTGGAGGTCCTGCACTGAGCAGCAAGTTGAACTCTATGACCCACAAGGCTCCTTCTAACACTATGGTTCTAGGTCTAGGACCCTGCTTAGTTTTGAAGATCAGGCAAGATCTGATGCCTTTGGAGTATTTAGCCCTTCCTCACATATTTACCATAGTCACATTTTGAATGCCGGAATAGGACTTTTATCGCCTGCATTTCTCCTTTCTTTTTCTTATGTCATAATCTTTCACTGAGGAATTAGATCCCAATAAACAAAGACACCTACATTTACTGACTGCATAAATGAAAGAAAAACCATCATAATAAAACCTGACTGGTCAACATTTGCTTGCTTACATTAAATGAAGCATTGCCTTCTTAAGAATCAAATACTTCCAAGGCACTTTATGTTCAAATAAATCCCATTATGGGTTATGTTGATTTAAAGAATCCTGTTGCCCAAAGCAAATTTTCAAGTAAATTAAATAAACCAAAAGAGCAAAGATAAGTGCCTCTGGAAAAAAAAAAAAAGACTTTTAGGACTCACAAAAGAAGAAACATTTGGACAAGAATGCTGAAAATGACAGTAATTGCAAACACATCCATAGTCCTTATTGCAGTAGAATTGCTGCATTATAAACCAAACAAGTGTTTAAACCTTGATACTAAATACTTTTTAAACAGCTGGTCAGCTGGTCTGCCCACGGTTTCTCCTCAAGCCTCATGTTTTAAATACTAGTTGTATTTTCCCCCACTCCACTCTACTTTCTTTGCAATTATTGGTGTCTTTTCATTTTTTTCAACAGCTACCAGTTGACCAAAGCATTAAAATAAAGATCAACAGTGCAATCCTATGCATGTTTACTTTGCGGTAAATCGCACTGTGGTTCAATTCCCTTCTCAGTCATGGAAATTCCCTGGGTGACTTTAGGCATGTCACACATTTTCAGCCCAAGAAAACCCCATGATAGACTAGTCTTACAGTTGTTATATGTCAGAAACAACTTGAAGTCACGCAGCAGCAGCAGCAACAACAACCACCATCTTACATAGAAAAATTCAGTTTAGTTATCTTTAACTGTAAGGATCCTTCTCTTCCCTACCTCCTTGAATAATGTGGAGAGAAACTAAATGAAGGTTTGTAAGTTTTCTGCATGTGTTTTCCACTCCCCACTCCCTCCTGGGCTCAGTGTCTCAGGGTGTGTTGTGTTTTGGCAGCATGTTTTCTGGTGATAAACCCATTTCAAACTTGCAGTTCAGGCGTGTGGATGTTCATCTCCTTTATATGCACAATAATCCCTCTGGCAAATATTTTTCAACCTATTGGTTCAAAATAAATAAAGGTTGACCTCCAAACATTTGCATTGCATAGTACTGTAGGCAACCTCTTTCCTGGAAGGCAGTTCTTAATATTTGCCTAAGGAGAGCTGGGGAGCTGTTCGTGGTGCTGAATTTCTGACAGGTGAGCATTGTGTAAATACCAAACAAGACTCCCAGCTGCTGCTGTATTTTATTATCATTCAGGCAGCACATTCCCCCATCTCTGCAGGTGCTGAAATGATCCTCTACACTGTTTACTGTACATGTATTCTGATTTATCCATTACAGATACCATCTTCAGAGCATGACTGCATCTTGATCTAAAGCTCCAAGAGTTGTTTCTCCTCTTTTCCTTGGAATTTGTTCATAAGGGACATTTGCGGGAGCCCAAGGCAATCTCTTTACACTTTCTTTGAATTGCCTTGCCCTTTTTTTATTTTATCCAAGAAGGGGGAAAACATTTTAACAATGTTCCTCTTGGAGACTGCCCCCCTCTGTGAAGATGGAAGAGCACCAGAGCAGCTTGTTTTCCTTCTCTTATCTCAACTGATTAGCCGCTTCTGATCTTTTTGCTTTGTTTTGTTTTTAAACGCTTTCCTTAACTTTGGTGAGAAATCAAAGGGCAGCTTGCAAGCAGATCTAATTTTATCATCACAGTGGTACTCAAGAATCCCTGCCTAGTAATTACAATGAAACTGTAGTGAAAGACGCAAAAGCAGGAGTGCATGACAAGAGGCACCGTCAGATGAATAAAGTCCTTCCCTGCCTATATTGGCAAATTCTGATTTGCTTCTGGGTACTGCTGAAGAAATGAGAGCCAGCATGTTGTAGTGGTCTGAGTGATGGACTAGCACTCTGCAGTTGTGTTGCTGTTGTGCGGCTTCAAGTCAATTCTGACTTATGGCAACACTAAGTTGAACCTATCACAGGGTTTTCTGGGGCTGAAAGTGCGTGATGCACCTAAGGTCACCGAGTAGATTTCTGTGGCCAAGTGGGAAATTAAACCTTGGTCTCCAGGGTCGTAGTCCAATGTTCAAGCCACTATACCAGGCTGGCTCTCTAGAACTCCAGAGACCAGGATTTAAATAGCTGCTCAGCCGTAGAAACCTACTGGCTGACCGTGGGCAAGTCACATCCTCTCAGCCTCAAAGGAAGGCAATGGCAAACTCCCTCTGAACAAATCTTGCCAAGAAAACTCAATGATCACTTTGTTTCATGGGTCCCGTAAGTTGGAAACTACTTAAAGGCACACCTCAACAACAATTGCTGAAGAACCTCTTTCCAGGAATGGTTGCAACTGTAGGGTCTCAGCTTGAATCCTGTGGTCAGTGCCCTCCCCTCATAGGAACCTGTGGATGCTTGTCTTGAGGAGGTTGAAGAAGGGAGAAAATTACATCTCTATGATTCTATGACTCCATGAAGAGGGAAAGGAGGCAATGGTAACAGAATAAAAATATGTGTAGCTTCAACTAGCTCCTCCTGAGTTCAGTTTCAGTAAGAGAAAAGACTTCAGAGAGTTCAGAGCAGTAAGTTGCGCTGGCAGAGGAACACATCACTTAGAGTTGTTGGGAAGAAGTTTGAGGACAAGAAGTGGGGAAAGGAAGGATCTGGAGGTCCGTAGGAACTAGAGGCTTTCTCAGAAACTGAGGGAGGGAAGAAAAGAGGTGAAAGGGCATGGAGGGAAGGTTCTTTGGGTAAGGTTAAGGAATGGTGAATAACAGAATGGATAGGAACCCCAGAGGAGTGATTTTGAGAGGGACAGTGCATGGTCTGAGCAAGGAGGAAGGTGCATGAATTTGGTTCTTGGCATCTGAATAGAAATGGAAAGACTGAGCTGTGGCAAAGGAATGCCGTGATACAGACATAATCAACCATGGAGATCAAATCATGGGCCTATAGTACAATGTAAAATAAAAATGTGAAACAAAATCTTGTTCAAGGCATTCAGAGGAAGGGACACATTTTGTATGCACATACCAAACACACACACACACACACACACACACATGAACTCATGGGAAAGTGTGTGTGTATCCTTCACCTTGTACAGCATTCCACTGTGTGTGTGTCTCTCTCTCTCTCTCTATATATATACATTTTCCCTTAAAACATGCCATCATTCTAAATATTCCTCTCACACATCTGAAAAAGACAGTCTGAAAAAAGAAAGTCTGCCAGTATGGTAAGGATGATGAGGATAAGGATGTAAAGACTGTGTGGGGAAGCATGCCATGGAAAGCAATGCCGTTAAGGTGGAAAAGCTGGACTTCTGACTTTTTATTGACTTGCAAATCTTCTTCCAGAATCTATTTTGTATGTCCTTCCATGTGGCAGTAATTACAAGGTAACAAGGAGAAAGGGGCTAACATTGCCCAGAAGCCATAGCTGGGCACTTTTCACTGTTGTAAATTATAAGCAGATACAGCAGATGGAGCGCTGGGATATTAATTTTTTGTTGTTGAAAATCACAGAGCCATTCATTTTAAATTTACTGCTAAATAATAAACGGCATTGGTAAAATAATCAGTGGAGATAAAGATGCGCCAGTAAATCATACATTTGGCTCATAAACGCTTTATGGGACAGTCCATCTGGGAGATGTGTTTAAAGTAGCATTCATTTTCCTTCAGCTTTGGCAAGTAGGTATTTGATCAATGGGAGCTTCCAAAAATGTCAAGGCCATTGTTTAACATGCCCATTGATCACAGGGCTTTTCTTGTGAGCTGCCCACTTTTTCAGAAATAAATGCCATGCAAGGCCACCCCACTTCTCTCTTTTCCCCCCCCTCTTTCTTTCTTTCTGTGGGTTCATTTGTAAGTTGCCTATTTTAGATGGGGTTCATTGTCATAAAAAAGGCTGGTGCAGATCATGGCAATAGAAATGAAGGGGAATTTCTTCCCTCCAGTAACTCCAGGAAAAATTACAGTCAGCCCTCCGTATTTGCGGGTTTCACTTTTGCAGATTTGATTATTCACGGATTATTTGCTATCACCTCTGCTTCTCCCTATGCCATTTTTAATAAGGACTGCAAGCCTCATGAGACTGAGACACTGCAAATGAAGCTTGTAAGTCCCTATTAAAAATGGTGTGGGGCAGCAGTGGAGGTGGCAGTAAGCCCCACCAGCCACCCTCTTCTGCCTTGTGAAGGAACCCTGAAGCTGCAAAGGAATCCATGGTGAGTTGAATATGGTGATCATACTTTTTTTGTGTGTTAAATATGGTTTGTGTAGGTCTAGAGTTATTCACAATTTTTCCACTTTCAAGGGGTCCTGTGCCCCTGACCCTTGAGAATGTGGAGGGATGACTGTAGAAGGCTATGCTGGTGAAGAAAGGATTCAACTTCATTGAAATAAATGCATTTGTGTCCCATACCCTAACAGACCTGAATCTGAACAGAATGGAGGTCCTAAGCTCAGCCCCCAGAGTCCCTAATAACATCTTCAAAGTTGCCAGCTCATTCATACATTGCATATGTGTTCGGGTAACTTTCCACTCAACTAACATTTCTGGCACATGTTTCCAGGCGAGGTGTTTAAATGGATTTCTACAGACTCCTTCTATGTAAACAACTCAGTCTTTGTTCCTTTTTATCAGAAAGCCCTTAGCATTTATGTGTCAGGGAGGAACTAAATATTATGGGTGTAATTTCTGTCTGTCTCAGATTGTTTTTCTGAAGAAGAGTCTCTGTAAACAGTTCTACAGAGAGGTAAGTATTTTTCTAAGTCAGCCAAAGTGGAGCCATATTATAGTGCCTAATGAAGCCATAGTAGCAAAGCAGTATTACCCTTCCCCTTTAGAAGCAGTTGGACAGAAATTCCACTACTGGCTCCTCCTCAACCTGCCATCTTATGTAGATTCCACCAGAACACCACAACTAGATGCAGAATTCCTAAACCAATATTGTGGGCCGCAGCAGATTTGAGGGTGACATGAAAGGCGGTAAATAGTTAGCTAGTTACAGAATCACAGAATCATAGAACTGGAGGAGACCATAACAGCTACTGAGTCCAACCCCCTACCACACAGGAACACACACCCAAAACAACCCCAGAAAATGGCCATCCAGCCTCTGTTTAAAAACCTCCAAAGATGGTGACTCTACCACACTCTGAGGCAGCAGATTCAACTGTTGAACGGCTCTTACCATCAAGAAGTTCTTCCTGATGTTGAGGTGAAATCTTTTTTCCTGTAGCTTGAATTCATTGCTCCATGTTCTGGTCTCTGAAGCAGCAGAAAACAAGCTTGCTCCATCTTCAACATGACATTCCTTCAAATATTTAAGCATGGCTATCATGTCACCTCTTAACTTTTTTTCCATCAGGCTAAACATACCTAGCTCCCTAAACTGCTCCTCATAGGGCATGGTTTCCAGACCAGTTTCTAGACCCTTTACCATTTTGGTCACCCTCCTCCGAACATGTTCTAGCTTGTCAATATCCTTCTTGAATTGTGGTACCCAGAATTGGACACAGTATTTCAGGAAGGGTTTAATTGAAGCAGAATAGAGTGATATTACTTCCCTTGATCTTGACACTATACTCCTATTGATGCAGCCTAATATCGCATTGGCATTTTTAGCTGCCACATCACATTGTTGACTCATGTTCAGCTTGTGGTCCACTGAAACTCCAAGATCTCATTCACGTGTACTGTTTCAAGCCAAGTGTCACACATCCTATATCTGTGCGTTTCATTCTTTCTTCCTAAGTGTAGTACCCTACATTTTTCCCTGTTAAAATTCATTTTGTTAGTTTTGGTCCAGTTCTCTAATCTGTCAAGGTTATTTTGAATTCTGCTCCTGTCCTCTGGGGTATTAACTGACCCTCTAATTTGGTGTCATCTGCAAATTTGATGAGCATCCCCTCTATTCCAGCCTCCAAGTCATTGATAAAGACATTGAATATCGCTAGGCCCAGGACAAAACCCTGTGGCAATTAGTTTGTTCTTACTTTGTTTTTACTCTTGGGTGAGAAGTACTTTTTTGCCTCTTGTGCCAGTATAACTTGGCTGGCTTTGTACCTTGACTTGGCAGGAAACAGGCATTTCCGTCTTTGCCTCAGGCTGCAAAATGTCTTAGCCCTCTCTAGGCATTTTCTCATCTGATCATTTCTCACATCATTATATCACTTCTGTACAGGGAAATTGTAAGTGGACTGTGCATACATGCTTGATGGTGATGGGTGTCCGTGTGCCTGTTCCACATGATGATAGGTGGTGTACCAGTGCTGGGAAATTGTCACAGCTGTCAATCCCATCTAATGTACTAGTGGAAGAATCTGAAAACTCTCTGTATCAATTGCTGTCCCTCTGGGGCCAGATGAGAAAAACCATGATGATCAGTTGAATTAGTTGTCACAATCTTTCCTCCTATACAGCTCCAGAAATGTGGAGGTGATACATTCTGTTGATTCAAGGAAGTGTTGGCTATTTTAGAAATCCAAAGGAATTTCAAAATAAGATAATTAAAAGCTGGGAAGAAAAATAAGGTTGCAGTTCTTGCACAGGCTATTTGCTATTTAAATTTTCTAGACATTGGGACTAGACACTGGTTTGTCCAATTCACAAATTACATCTCCGGCCATGGAAAATTGTGTCTTATAGGATATGCTTTGGGTCTAAATTGCAATAGGAAAAAAAAGCATGTAAGTTAAATATTCATGTTCTACTTACTCGTTGGTAGAATTTGTGGCTGTACTATGTACCCTTGTGATTCAGTGTTTCTTTCCAGTACATCCCAGCTGTGGTCCCTCTGTTGGAGATGCCACCAAACATCAATTTTGGTAAATTGGATCATTCAGGTGTTATCTAAACCTGTTCCATGAACAACAGTGGGTAATTGTGTCTTATAGGCTTTCACATAACACATCTGTGCCATTTCCAAGCACAATCCAAAGTGCTGGTTATGACAAATAAAGCCATATGTGCCTTAGGTCCAGACTATCTGAAAGACCACATCTCCCTGTGTGAACCTACCTGGGTCTGAAGATCCTCAGGAGAGGGCTTTCTCCCAGTCTCCCTGTCATAAGCCTCTCTGGTAAGGAGATGGGAGAGAGCCTTCTTGGTAGCTGTTCCTAAGCTATGGAATTCTCTCCCAAGAGAGACGCAATTGGCTCCCTCTCCACTCTCTTTTCACTAGCAGGCAAAGACTCTCTTATTCAAACAGGGCCCTAATCTTTCACCAGGTGGAGTAGAAAGATGTGGAAGGGGTGTGCTGTTTTTTTTAATATGTGATGTGTATTTAATGTGTTTTTGTTTTTAGCTTTAATTGGATTGATTGCTTTATGCTTTTTAAAACTTTTGTACCACATATTGTTTTTGCTATTTTCTTTTAACTTCTATTGCAAACTGTATTGAGTCTCATAATGGGAGAAAGGCAGGAAATAAATACATAAATACATTTCCCAGTGGTATGACAGAGTCCATATCAGCTCTTCTATACACAGAAAATGGAAGGCTAGACATTCCATACTATACCAGACGAACAGACATTTGGTCTCTTGCTAACAACAGTAACAACAGGATTACAACTGAGGGTTAGCTCGCACATGACTTGATCCAATGATATCATCCCTGGGAGAAAATTTCACTTCATTTCTTGAACGTGTCAAATGAAAGGCTTCAGAACAAAGAGCAACCCTGGTGGGATAATAAATAGTCACCATGTGAAAGAGACAAGGGAAAATTAGAACATGATGACTTGATGCTGGATAGTCAGGCAGAGTAGCTTCACTTGAGAAGCTCTGACTGGTGCGCTGGAAACCATTTCCTGCTCCAGTGTAGCTTGCATGCATCTAGAGGAAGATCAGCATTGTTAGGAAGTGGATGAAATCTACGGACATTCCAATTATCCAGAATCACCAGGGTACAAAATAACCCTTTTGGGAGACCTTAGATATTGAAAACTGCCTGTTGCTGAAAACCATTTAGCTAGAACTTGGCATGTCTCGCTGATGGGAGAGTAAGCGCAGGAGGGAGAAGAGTCACAAATTGCAGTAGTTTATTCTTATTTTTTTATATATATATATATATATATATATATATATATATATATGAGGTTTCATTATCAGAGAAGGGAAGAATTGGCTTCTGAATTCATGTTCAAGACTGTGACAGTAACACTATAATAGGTCTTTAAATGTCAATGGGGATAAACATGGTGTAATAGCAACAAATAAGATAGCAAGTTAGGAAGCGTCTAACAAAACAGATGGACAGATTGCAGTGCCTATTATCTCTTCCTTGCAAATAAATAAAGAAATAAAATACAGAGAGAAGGTATTGTAGGTTTATGCTCAATCTAGTGTGTAAATCTCAAGCGGACGATGTTTTCTTTTAGTTGGAAAAAAAAGATGAGGAGGTGGAGAAAACAGAGGAGCTGATAAAATATAATTAGTTTGTTTTCAGAACCATTTCTTCCTTTCAGTCCAGCAGACTGAGGTGAGTTGTACAAATGAGATACATAACATTTTCAGCCTTGCTGCAGGCAAGGAAAAAAAACTAGGACAGAGCTAGGAAAGGAATGAGGAGTTTTTTGTCAGTTGGATCCCGTAACAGCAAACATTCTCTATGTGGCCAGATGAGTCAAGAATAAATGGTAAGTATATGCAGCCATGTCTCCATGGGAGCATTCCCTTATTTATCTACCTGCCCCATCTGGGTGTGTGTGTGTGTGAGACAATGTGGAGTTTGGAAATCTAGGGATTTCTGCATATTTCTGCCACATATAACCCAATCCAGAAACCGTGTTGTTACTGCAAACTTTTTTAATTATCACTGGGACACAGAGCCTCATCCTACCACTGCTCAGCATGCCATTACATACATTCTTTTTAAAGACAATATCTCCAGAGTTGGCCTGAAATCACAAGGAGATCCAAAGCCAAGGGACAACACTAACAGGAGAACTGGAGGGAAGCCAATTGTATGGCACACGTGAGAAACTTGGAAGCTTATTCCTGTATCAAACCGCTCCATCACCATCTTAAACTCAGGCCATTTCCGCACTAGCCTGTTATAGTACTATGATTCCACTTTCAACATCCTATGGAATCCTGGGCTTTGCAGGCTGGCCCCTCCCGAAACAGCAAACCCCAGGATTCCATAGGATGTTGAAAGTGGAATCATAGTGCTATAACAAGGTAGTGCGGAAATGGCCTCAGCTTTATCATCACAAGAAAGATGTAGCTCTGTGACCCTCTATCATCACATTGCCTTTGCTAGTCAGTTGTGTCTTCTCATGATATGTCCAAAATGCAACAGTCTCAGTTTAGTCATCCTGGCCTCTAATGAGAATACAGCCTTGTTTTGCTCTTGTTGTTAACTGCCATCAAGTTGATCTTGACTTATAGAAACCCTGTGGAAACAATTCTGTTTCTCTGTATTCTTTCCTTATAATAGCTTCCTGTCATACACACACACAATCAAATGGACATCTGGCTCCTTATATAGTAAAGTCTTTGTTGTAGAATTTTGAGCACTGGAGATTAATGCAATAGTCCTGTGGTTACTGCAATCCCTGGTGTCTCCTTTCTTGAGGATGGGAATGTATATTGAGCACTTCTTATCTGTGGGCCATTGTTTTGTTTTTCATATTTGCTAGCACATTTTAGCTAGAACTAGAGTAGATTCTGTCTCTGTAGCCTGAAGCAGCTCTATTAGTATGGATGGCATCTATCCCTGGTGATTTATTTCTCCCAATTGCTCTGAACACAGCTTCCACTTCACTTTCGAGAAAGAGTCAGCATGGTGTAGTGGTTTGAGTGTTGGACTACAACTCTGGAGGCCAGGATTTGATCCCTGCTTGACCATGAAAACCCACTGGGTAACTTTGGATACATCACATACTCTCAGCCACAGAAAACCCTGTGATAGGGTTGCCTTAGGGGTGCCTTAAGTCAGAAATAACTTGAAAGCACACTGCAACAATACCAACAACAACAATGACAACAACAACAACAAAAACTTCAAATGGTTCCTCCTTGAATGAATCTGTCATCCTTTCATCTCTTTTATATAGTTCTTCAGTGTACTGTTTCCATCAGCTTTTTATTTTTACTTGATTATATAATGTGTTCCCCTGGTGGTCATAGAGCATCATGACTCTTGGTTTAAATTTCCCTTTGATTTCTTGGATTGTGTGGAATAGGTCTTTTGTTCTTCCTTTTTTGTCATCATCTTCTATTTCTCTGTGTTGATTGTTATAGTAGTTCTCCTTGTCCCTGCATACAAATCATTGAGCAGCTGTATTGAAGGTTCTGACTCTATTTTTGTCCCGTTTTACATTTGCTTTTCCTCTATCCTTAACTACTTGGAGAGTTTCATTTGTTGTCCATTGAGGCCTGCTTGCTCGCTCGCTCGCTTGCTCGCTCTTCCTTCCTTCCTTCCTTCCCTTCTTTCCTTTTTCCTTCCTTCCTTCCTTCCTTCCTTCCTTCCTTCCTTCTTTCCTTCTTTCCTTCTTTCCTTCTTTCTTTCTTTTATTCCCCCCTGACAATGTCCCTAGCTTCAGTCCAGAGTTCTGTCTACCAGTCAATTAAGCTTAATAGCACAAATTTATTTTTCACATTATCTTTAAGTTATACAGGGATGTTCTCCAAATTGTATTTTGACAAAATGGTGGCTACAGTGTTCTTCTTTAGCCTTACTTTAATTTTTGATATTAGCAGTTCATGGTCTATGCCACAATCTACCTCTGGTCTTCTTTTTGCAGACAGAATGGAGATTCTCTATCTTCTGCTTCCAGTTATGTACTCTGATTTCTCTAAAGAGGCCATCAGACGATATCTATGTATACAGGTGCCTCTTGGTTTGCTTGAAGAATATGTTTGCAATGAACAATCTGTTGGTCTCACAAAATTTACTCAGTTACTGCCCTGCTTCATTTCTTGATCTTAGGCCAAATTTTCCTACAATCTTTGATTCTGTTCTGTTTCTTACTTTTGTATTCTGATTTCCTATATTGACAAGAAGTCCTGTTTTAGTACGTCACCAGCATCCTCCTGGATTCCAGTATAGAATCTTTCAATTTCTTCTTCTGCCTCTGTAGCTGGAACATAAACTGAGATTATGGTTTTACTGATGGGTCTTCCATGATGTCTTATTGATATTATTTGGTCAGACTTTGCATTACATCCTTTGACTGCTTTTGCTGTATCTCTCCTCACTACTAATGCCACCTCATTTCTTCTTATATTTTTTCATTTCCTGATATTTAACATCCATGTCTGATGAAGAAGCCTATGAGCTCCAACAGCTAACAGGAGCAAGGCCAACAGGTATTTTGCATGGGTGTTTAGTGGGGAAGTTTTGAGGGGGAAGGATTTCTGCTTCAGTGCCTAATTAAGACTACTGAATATGGATGGTGAGGGAGCTGCAGCTGTCATTGCAACAGCTGTAGTATGTTTGTGTGCTTGTTGGAGGGTGTGGGTAGCTATCTTCAGCAAGTGCAAGTTGGTTGTCCTGTAGAAAGAGAAAGTCCAGCAACTTGAGGCCAATGTATCTACTCTTCAGCATATGAGGGAGCATGAGGTTTTCTTGGGCAAAGTAGAGCAGACTGTCCTGGATGAGGAACACACTTCTCTGAGGGGAAGGTCACTTCCCAAACACAGTAGGTAGACATTTGGAAGAATGTGACACACAGAAGTACAAATACCAGGGATCATTCTGTGACTCTGGAGTTATAGAATCAATGTGAAGCTCTCTCCCTTATCAGTGATGATGAAAAACAGGAACAAGCACAACAGTGTCAGTTCTCAGAGAATGTTCAGGAAACCTTGGAAGATTCAGAGTATGGAACGGCCCCTGCCAGTCTCCAGAGGAGACGTGCGATCTGTTGGGGATGATAGGAGTTTCAGCCCCATGGAAACGCAGCAGAAAAACCAGAGTTCAGAACAAACCAATCACAAGAATGGAAGTCATCAACGCAATTCAAAAACTAAAGTCAGGAAAAGCTCCAGGGCCGGATGGCTTCTCAGCAGATTTTTATAAAACTTTTCAAGATCAGCTTGTAGAACCAATTCAGAAGGTATTAAATGAATTAGACAATGGGAATCGTCCAGTTTCCTGGGGAGAAGCATTGATTACCTTGATCCCAAAAGAAGGAAGAGATCCCTTAGATACAAAAAATTATAGACCTATAGCATTGCTGAATACAGATTACAAAATATATGCAACAATCTTAGCAGAGAGATTAAAAAAAATATTAAACGAATGGATACACAAGGATCAAAGTGGCTTTCTCCCTGGTAGAGCAATAAAAGATAATATGAGGACAGTGCTCAATATAATGGAATATTATCATAAACATAATGAGAAACAATTGGCTTCAATATTTTTAGACGCGGAGAAAGCCTTCGATAACGTCAATTGGAAATTTATCAAAGAGACTCTAAAAAAGATAAATATAGGAGAAAAATGTACTAACTGGATCAATATGATTTATAAAGAACAAACAGCAAAATTATTAATAAATGGAGAAGTAACATCTAAGATTGATATTAAAAAAGGGACAAGACAGGGGTGTCCTTTATCCCCATTAATCTTTCTGATGGTAATTGAAATACTAAATATTCGAATAAGGAATGATAAAGAAATAATAGGAACACAAATAAAAGGACAAGAATATAAGTTGAAGGCATTTGCGGATGACTTGGTCATCTTACTGGAAAATCCAAACCAAAGTATAAAACATCTAAAAAAAGTATTGGAAGAATATGGGAAGGTTTCAGGATTTAAGGTAAATCCTGAGAAAACAAAAATAATAACGAAGAATATGACTAGACAGGAAGAGATAGATCTAGAAACAGAATCTCAGTATAAAATATCGGGAAAAGTTAAGTACTTGGGTATAACAGTGACTAAAAATAATACAGATTTATATAAGAATAATTATGGGAAAGTCTGGCAAACAATCAAAGCAGATCTAGAAAGATGGACAAAACCTGATTTATCACTTATGGGCAGGATAGCGGTAATAAAGATGAATATTTTACCCAGGATGATTTTTTTATTTCAAAACCTGCCCATAATAGTGAATGATATTCCATTTCTTCAGTGGAGAAAAGATTTGTCCAAATTTATTTGGAATGCTAAAAAGCCCCGTATTAAATGGAGCAATTTGAAAGATTTTAAAGAAAGGGGTGGATTAGGTATGCCAGATTTAAAAATATATTATCATGCTTGTTGCATTGAATGGTTAACAACATGGATGAGATTAGATAATGAAAGAATACTAATATTAGAAGGGGCAGATTTACCTTTCGGTTGGCACGCATACTTATGGTATGAGAAGGCCAAAACAAATAGACAGTTTAATAATCATTTTATTAGAAGGTCTCTATTACGAATTTGGACGATATATAAGAACAAATTGTATCCAAAATTCCCGTTATGGGTATCTCCACATGAAGCTTTCTATAGGAGAGAAAAACCAAAACTAAAAGACTGGATAACGTATAAAGATAGATTAAACTGCCAAGAGGATAGAATTACATTAAAAAGTAAAGAAGAATTAATCGAAAGTGGACTTTCTACCCATTGGCTACTACAAAGACAATTGGCAGAAAAATTTAGGATGGACCAAAAAATAACAGGAATACAAACAAAAGAAAATGATTTTGACAAATTGATGAAACCAAGAATTGAACATTTTATAGCAAAGGTATATAAAATCATATTGAATTTAGAATTAGAGGGAGAGATCGTCAAGGAATATATGATACAATGGGCACAGAATTTCGGTCGTTCTATAGAATTTGAAAGTTGGGAAAGCTCTTGGCCCATACCTTATAAAATATTAAAAAGTGTGCCATTGAAGGAGAATTATTATAAGATTCTATATAGATGGTACTATACACCAGCTCAAATAGCAAAAATGACTAAAACAAATAAAAATGAATGTTGGAAATGCAACTTAAAAGGAACTTTATATCACTTATGGTGGACCTGTCCTAAAGCAAAAAAATTTTGGACACAAATTCATAGCAATATAACAAAAATTATGCAATTAGATTTTCCAATGAAGCCTGAGATATATTTACTGAATATATACCAGGAAATTAAAACATTGAAAAGTAGATCGCAATCCAAGTTATTAACACATATGATAGTAGCAGCAAGAATGGTTTATGCAGGCAAATGGAAACAAGGAGATATACCGGAGTTAGAGGATTGGTTAATAAAAATTTATGACATAATAGAAATGGATAAATTGACAACGATTATGCATAAAAAGACATTAGAACATTTTTACAAAGATTGGGAACCAATTATTATAACATTTAAAGCTAAGTGGGGCAACATAGCTATAAAAGGTATTGAGGAATGAATACTAATAGTATGTATGTTAGTAATAATAAAATTTAGGGGATGGTGAATAATATAGATATTAGATAAAGACGTGACTTCTTAGGTTAAACTGAAATAGTAAGGATGAATTTGAAGATCTGGGTTTAGAAATACAAATTAGAATAAGAATAAAATAGAATTAAGGATTAATAGAAGGAGTTTAAGGAGGGAAATTTATAGGATTTATTTACAGTTGGAAATTACGATTTAGGGAATACCCAACATGTCCAAGGAAAGGGAATAAGGGAAGTAGGTATGTATGATTTTGTTTGTTGAGATTATCATGGTATTTTTATTTTGTTATATTTTATTTAATTATATTGGTTGTAAAGGATATTTGTGATGTAAATTGTTGAAATTCGAATTTTGAATGTGTTTGTAGTTTGAAGTGTCAATTGTGAATTTTGAATACAAAGATAAAAAAAAAAAAAGAAAGAAAAACCAGAGTTCAGCGAGCCAACAGCAGCAGCCTTGTTCCCCAGTAAGGATACTCACACACAGAGGAGTTTCTTCCAAAACAGGAGGCACTTTATCTTGCAGCAAAGTTCCATTATATACAAAACATAGGACAGACGGACAAAAGCTTGCGCCAGGCACCAGGTTTGGTCAACAGACAAATATATGCTGGCGTTGCTTTGTTATATACATATCTACAACCAATCAGGTAGAGGTTTGCACACCTCCCTCTACCATCTGCACACGACCCCAGTTTCTTATGCAACCTTGCAATTACCCACAGCTGGGGCATGATGCAACATCTTTGCAGTGGGCTGATCATTTTCCCAGGGTTCCCTGCCTGGAATCCCTGACAATCCCCTCCAAAATGGTCAGGTCACTGTGTAGGACATTTTCATAATCCATACATGTCATACAATACATGTTACATAATACATACAGTACATATATTCAAGGGTACAACTCATCTTCCACCTTACACCCTGGTGGCAAGGCCCAGTTTACCTGCCAACTTCCTTTGTGAGCAAATCCGCAATATTGTGTTCACATGGACAATACTGCAAACACAAAATCCCATCCTGGATCATTTGCCTTACATTTTGGTACCGTACCCCAATGTATTTAGTTCTACACTTTAAGTTTTCTGCCTCAGCCATTGCTATGCAAGCTTGTGAGTCTTCATGTATTTTCAGAGGTATGCTGCAAGGCTCTTGTATGTCTGTCAGCATTTGTCTTAGCCACTGTACTTCGCTAGCCATTTCTGACAATGCTGCAAATTCAGCCTCTGTTGTGCTTAGTGCCACACAACTCTGTTTTCTTGATCTCCATACTATGGGACTCTCCACGTACCTGGCTACCAACCCAGTCACTGACTTCCTGTCCGCTGGGTCAGCAGCAAAAGAGCTATCGACATAGCATTCCAGTGTTTTTTGGCTTCCCACCATTCTCAGACAGATCTCTCTTGACCATAAATGCAGGTTCAGCACTAGGTGGCGGTGTTGAACTCTTTGGTGTGACATTGAGTGAGATTTTTGGCTTCTCCTCCTCAGTACTTTCCTCAGTACTTTCTTCTTCATCATCCGCCCCTCCATCTTCAGAGCTTTCAAGTATAGCTGGGACACTGTCCTTTTCCTCATCAGACATCACTGCCCCTCCATTCTCAGGAACACTTTTGTCACTTTTACCCAGGCAAACCAAAACCTCTTGATTACAGTGCAGTCTTTTCACACTTTTACCCAGGGGAATCAAAACCTCTCGGTTACAGTGCAGTCTATCCCATCCTGAATGGATTTCGAAGTTTGCACTCCTAGAATACACTATTTTGCCAGCATGGTGTAGAAATCTATATTTGTTACCTTCATATCCCACAAAGCGTAACCATCTAGATTTCTCCTCTCCAGACTTTCTGAAACTTGGGGGAACGTACACACTAGCAAACTGACCCCAAAAATGTAGATGCTGCAGGTTTGGTGCTCTACCATACAATAGGTAACATGGAGTTTGCTTCACACTTGAACTCCACATCCTGTTTAAGTGGTAGTTTGCTGTCACTATTGCTTCTCCCCAAAGTCCTGCTGGGGCTTGGGCATCCTCCATCATATAGTCCTTCATTTGTTTTAACAGCCCAATTCTTTTTTCTGCAAGACCATCCTCCCCGGGAGATGCGGGGTTGGTGGTTTTATGCCTTATGCCTTTCTTACGCATCCAGGCTTGCAGGCTATTAGACAGGAATTCTCCCCCTCGATCTGACACAAGACTGGCCACTTTATAAGGAAATTCCCTCTCAACAGCATTCACCCACTCTTGGAACTTTTCAGCTGCTTGACTTTTCTCTTTCAGCAGATAGACATAGGAGTACGTGGTGTGTCTGTCTACAATTACCAGGAAAAACCTATTTTGCCCTTCAGTTGGCTTGAATGGCCCAGCCAAATCTGCATGGACAACCTCAAAAGGCCGTTGGGTGACACACTTGCTTTTCTTGGCAATGGGGTAAGCCTTTACCTTAACCTTTTTACACACAGAGCACTCTAGGAACCTAGGACAATTTCGGACCTGTAACCCAGGGCATACCTTTGCCAACTCTTGCAAACCTTTGTAGCTGGCATGACCCACCACTCTGTGGAGGTAATGTACTCACTTTTCATGTAGAGGTTTGTTACACAAAGGGTTAATGTTTGCCACTTTTCCTTTGGGCAACATGTGGTACAACCCCTGCTTTTTCACCCCTTTTGCACAAAAACCACCATTTGCAGTAATTATACATTTCTCCCCTTCAAACACCACTTTGTAACCCTCACTGGCCAGTTGGGAGACACTCAAAATACAGTTCTGCAAATTTGTCACGCACAATACATTATTAAACGATTTCCCAAAACATGGCACATGTGCAGTACCCATCTTCTGCACCTTGCTTGGTGCCTCATCTGCAAGGGAAATTGCTGTTATATTTGCATTTGTAACATTACTCAACAGCTTTAAATTGTTCACCATGTGGTGAGTTGCACCACTGTGTAGCAACCACACACCACTCTCAGACTGTTCTTTTGCTACAAACACATGGCCTTCAGCCTGTGACGACACGTCCCTCCACTTCTGGGCTGTCTTCTTCCCTCTGCTCGGCGCTGGCATTCTGCAGTCCTTCTGGAGATGGCCGACTCTCTTACATCTTTAGCAGTGTCTGGCAAAGCTGCACACTGCTCCTTCTTCCAGGTCAGATGCCTCCTTGGGAGCTGCCTCTCCCTCCTGGCGACTGGCTGTTCTCCCCTCTGACTGCAGTCTGGAATCGAACTGCTTACGTTGGATTTCCTCCAAAATCCTCCCGGCTACCAAGTCTACAGTCAGCTCTTCCTCACGCACACCCTGGAGGCTGTACATCAAAAAGTCCCACTCCTTAGTGAGGCTTCCCAGCAGAATAAAACTTTTCTGCATTTCTGGGATATTTATCCCTCTGTTGGCTGCCTCTTGAAATGACTGTTTCATCAGCATGAGGTGCTCACTTACACAGCTTCCGGGACATAACTTTGTGTTATATAGTCTTTTCGTCCATAGCATTTTGGACAAACACGAGGAAGATTGATGCACACGCTTCAGAGCCTCCCAGAGCTGATATGCTGTGTCTGCAGCAGCAGCGTGAATCAACTGGGAAGGACTTAGAGTAAGCAAAATAACTGCTTTGGCTTTTTCGTCAGCAACACGATACGCTGCTATCTCAGCAGTCGACGCACTGGCCAGCGGCTGACCCTCGCTCTCCAAAACATGCCACAAGTTCTCCTTTATCAGAGATGCTTTCACATAAATCCACCAGCTTTGATAATTCGTGTCATTTAGTCTTTCAAAACGCACAAAGCTTGTTTCAGTCATTCTGCTGCCTTTGTAAAAACAAAACACAGGAACACAGCTGGCTGGCCTCCTCCTCCAAAGTGTCCTTGAACAGCACCGGACTGAAAATTAACTATCTCTCTGCCAAAACACAGACTCCCGAAGCACCGGAGAGCCAGGCAAACAGTCAAAAACAGTCCTAGTATCCAGGGGAAAAACAACTACAGGTGCGCTGTGGATACTGTGTACTCTGAGCCTGGGCCCATAACCACTGTTGGGGATGATGGGAGTTTCAGCCCCATGGAAACGCAGCGGAAAAACCAGAGTTCAGCGAGCCAACAGCAGCAGCCTTATTCCCCAGTAAGGATGCTCACACACAGAGGAGTTTCTTCCAAAACAGGAGGCACTTTATCTTGCAGCAAAGTTCCGTTATATACAAAACATAGGACAGACGGACAAAAGCTTGCACCAGGTTTGGTCAACAGACAAATACATATTGGCGTTGCTTTGTTATATACATATCTACAACCAATCAGGTAGAGGTTTGCACACCTCCCTCTACCATCTGCACACGACCCCAGTTTCTTATGCAACCTTGCAATTACCCACAGCTGGGGCATGATGCAACATCTTTGCAGTGGGCTGATCATTTTCCCAGGGTTCCCTGCCTGGAATCCCTGACAAGATGGTGTCAGGGGACTATCTGCTATGGAGAACAGAAGGAGTGCTTTCCAGGCCTGACAGGATGTCCCAAGAGGTGTGCTGTCTCCCTGGGGCAAAAATTCATGGTGTAACAGAGCAGCTGATAAGACTCATCAAATCCACTGATCATTATCTCTTCTTTTTGGTTTACATGGGAACCAATGACACTGTGAGACACAACCTTCAGGAGATTGTGAGGGATTACAAGACTCTGGGTAGGAAGCTGAAGATGCACATGTTGTCATTTTATTTTTCCTCCCTGTTGAAGGACATAGCCCAGGAAAGGAGAGAAGAATAATGGAGAGGAACAACTAGGTCCACAGATGGTACTGCTGGGAATGGCTTGGCTTCTTGAACCATGATCTGCAATTTCATGAGGATGGACTTCTGGCAATGCAGTTGGCAGGAACATTTTTGCTAAGAGTCTCACAAACTGAACAGGTGGGCTTTAAATTGAAATATGTAAGGGAGGAAGACAGTATTCTTGAGGGTCAGGAGTTCATCAAGAGCTGCAGATAAGAGTCTGAATTTTATAGGGAGAACTGGGTGAACAGTACAATAACCCAACAGTGAGAGGGAAAGAAACTTAAATAAGCAGCTAGAGGGAGGAACCCATGGTTTTAGATGCCTCTACACTGTGCACAGAGCATGGGAAAAAACAGGATGAACTGTAGCTCTTAACACAGCAAAGCAAATATGATATAATAGGAATCACTGAAACCTGGTGGGATGAAAATCATGATTGGAATGTAGCAACAGAGGGTATAACCTATTTCAGAGCAATAGACTAAACAGGAAAGGAGGAGGAGTAGCACTACATGTCAAGGATGTTTATACCTATGAAGAGATCCATGACTTAAATCCTGGAAGCCAGGTTAAGAACATCTGGGTAAAAATTAAGGGAGAGAGAAACAACAGTGATGTCATTGTGGAAGTCTGTTACAGACCTCCAAGCCATACAGAGGACTTGGATGATGCCTTCCCGGAACAGAAGACCAAACATTCAGGAAGGAGATCTATAGTAGTAATGGGAGATTTCACCTATCCTGATATTTGTTGGAAGACAAATTCTGCTAAGAATATCAGGTCCAACAAATTCCTCACTTGCCTTGCAGACAATTGTCCAGAAGGTGGCAGAGGCAACAAGGGGATCAGCTATTTTACATCTGATCTTAACCAACAGTGATGACCTGGTTAATAGGTTGGAAGTTGTGGGATCCTTACATGGCAGTGACGATGTTCTCATGGAGTTTGTTATATAGTGGAAAGGGGAAAACAGGCAAATCAGACTTGCATTCTAGACTTCTAGCTGATTTCAGTAAACTTAGGGAAATATTAGGTGCCATCCAGTGGTTAGGTATACTAAAAGTGGAGGGAGTTCATGATGGATGGGAGTTTCTCAAAAATGAAATATTGAAGATACAATTTCAAACAGTTCCAATCAGAAAAAAAAATGGGAGGTGTCTGAAGAAACCAAAATGGATGTCTAAAGAATGTTCAACTGAGCTAAGATTTAAAAGGGAGATGTAGAAATGGAAAAGGGAGGAAATCACCAAGGAGGAATTCAAATGAATAGCCAGCACATGTAAGGCAGAAGTTAGAAAAGATAAAACACGGAACAAGCTGAAGCTTGCTAGAGAGGTTAAAAACAATGAGAAGGGCTTTTTTGGTTATATCCATAGCAAAAAAGAACAAGAAAATTGTAGGGCGTCTGCATGGAGAAGACAGTGAAAAGCTAATAGGGCACAGAGAAAAGGCAGAACTAATCAGCATCTTCTTTGTCTCAGTCTTCTCTTGAGAGGAAAACAGCGCTCAACCTGGGAAAAAGGGAGCAAATGATTAGTAGGGGAAATCCATCAGAGAGTAGGTAAAGAGGCAGTACAGGAATACCTAGTTACTCTCAGTGTCCTTGGGCCAGATGAGTTACATCCAAGGGCATTAAAAAAAAAAACTGGCAGAAGTAATCTCAGAAGCACTGGCAATAATCTCTGAGAATTTCTGGAGAACAGGAGAAATCCCAGCAGACTGCAGGAAGACAAATGCTGTCCCCATCTTCAAAAAGAAGACCCAAACAATTACCACCCAGTCAGCATGACATCAATACCAGAAAAGATTCTAGAGCAGATCATTAAACAGACAGCTTGGAAGTACTTAAAAAGGAATGTTGTGATCACTAAAAGTCAACATGGGCTTCACAAAAACAAGTCATTCCAGACTAATCTGAACCTCTATCCTTTTTTGATAGAGTTACAAGTTTGGTAGCTGAAGGGAATGCTATGGACGTAGCATATCTTGATTTCAGTAAGGCCTTTGACAAAGTCCCCCATGATATTCTTGCAAACAGTAAAAATGTGGGTTAGACAATGCTACTTTTACATGGATTTGTAATTGGTTTACTGACCAAACTCAAAGGGTTCTCACCAATAGCTCCTCTTCATCTTTGAAAGAAGTAACTAGTGAGGTGCCACAGGGTTCTGTCCTGGACCCTGTGCTATTGAACATCTTTATCAATGACTTAGATGATGAAATAGGGCACATACTTACCAAATTTGCGTATGATACCAAATTATAATTATGAAATTATACCTCAGAGGACAGGATCAGAATTCAAAATGACGTTAACAAATTAGAGACCTGGGCCAAAACTAACAAAATGACTTTCAACAGGGAGAAATATAAAGTACTACACTTTGAGAGAAAAAATGTAGTGTACAGATACAGGATGAGTGGCTTGACCACATTAAATGTGAAATGGATCTAGAAGCTTTAGTAGATGACAAGCTAAATATGAGTCAACCATGTGATGCAACAGCTAAAAAAGCCAATGTAATTCTAGGCGGCATAATCTCCTTCTTTGGAGGTTTTTAAACAGATGCTGGATGGCCATCTGTCAGTAGTGCTTCAATTGTATATTCCTGCACGGCAGGGGGTTGGATTGGATGGCGCTTGTGTTTTCTTCCAACTCTATGATTCTATGAACTTATGTATTTTATGGTTTTTGCTTGGCCGTAGAAAGGTATGACCACAACATGCTTTCTGAATTTTTGCTCTATTTTACTGCATAATTGACATGGCTACCCCTAGATATATACATCAAATAAGTTGATTACCTTAATCATAAAGCCAGACTTCTCAAAACTACCTTCTGGCAATCTCTGCCGCCGAGACAGTGCCTAAGGTCTATGTTTCTTTTAGATGCCTTGGAGGCATTAGGTATTCCAGGTGCACTTTGATTCCTGCACATGGTGGAGGCTTTTCCACAGGCACATTGGTACATGTGTTGTTATGTTAGAACTGAACTCTTTCCCCTGTTAGATGAGCTGCAGCTCCAATGGCCTACTGAATGGAAGAGGCCACTGGACAACCTTGCCACGAGGTGACCATGTGAGATCTTTGCATTTATTTTGTACGCTGCCTCTTTTTATAGTTGACGTGTAATCAGTAGAGCTGCACTTTTTGTAGGAACAGTGTCTTTTCTTTTTTTTTACAACAAATCCCCAAATCTGGTTTACTAAAATCAGAGTGGATCAGGCCCTTGAGCTTATTATAGACAGTCTCCCCTTTGCCTCTGCATGTGGACTAGGTAGGACAGGGAGAGTAGTGCTGCTACTGCACGATTACAACAGTTTGAGGCTGCTTTAACTACCCTGTGGAATCCTGGGGTTTGTAGTTTGGTCAGAGGTGCCTGGAGGAGCTCCCTGGCTGAGGATTCTAAAGGCCCCTCCCTAAACTGCAAACCCCAGGATTCCATAGGGGGTTGAAAGTGGAATCATAGTGCTATAACAGGCTAGTGCAGAAATGGCCTTAATTCAGTGACATGGAAGAAGGCACATGTTGAGGAGGCACCTTGCAGGAAGTGACTTGGTACAACAGAGAGAGAGAATTGAAAGGACATAGGCCCTTTTCGCATGGCATTTGCCATGCGAAAGGGCCCCTCGAGCATCGCGTGATTGTGAGGAGCGATCTGCACGACGCACTCACAATCGCACAATGCTCCAGGGCCTGGCAGGCGCCGCTCACGTACTTTTTCATTTTCACAGGGACTTGAGGGACTGTTCCTGGAATGAATCCTTTGTGAATACAGCAGGCTCACTGTCATTATAAAATGGTTGCTCGGGTCTTCTGTCAAAAAAGCCCATCACTTCCTGAAACAGCCACCTAGAGTGCCAACTGCCTTGGAGGAAGGCAAGCCATGGTTTCAGATTTTCCCTGTTGCTGTTTTGTACAGCCTGATTTATTGTAAAGGTCCAGGCAAAGACAGAACCATCAGCCAGAAAACTCAGGTTGCCTTTCATATTACTGTTCCACACAGACTTAATAGACTGAGCATATTTTTCTCTAGGGGGAATAAGTAACAACACATGCAGGGTAAATCCCCGTTGTGTTATGCAGAGATAGAATGTCTTCGGGGTAGGATGTCTTCTTCACAGATAAAGGAAATATTCCTTGCATAAATCATAAGTGCAGAAGGGCTACTACTGTTCAGGTCTTGTTCATTCTATATTATGTTTCCTTTGTATAAAATAATCATTTTCAAGGATGTGTTCCTACTCGCCCTTTTGTGGGGTCTGAACAAATGTCAGGTGTAATAGCAGCTTCGAAATTACCAACTAACCAATTCCAAATGTGTATCGCATATTTAGATAACCATGAGCAACTGCAGGTTAAAAGTTAGTTAATTATTCATAATTACTTGCTTTGCCTTGATAAACCATTTATTGAAACTCTTTTGTGGGTCTGTGCTTTGTTGTCGTTGTTGTTGTTTTAACTGAGTAGTAAACAATGCCTACAATTCTGGTGGGTGAGTATTTGCAGAGAGCAGTCTATATAGCCTGAAGTCAGACAGATGGAAACTGGAGGTTAGGCCTTTTCGGTGGTGACACAGCTGTAGTCCAATATAATAATTAATCATTGTGGCGATCACAGAGTAGCTTGAAGCCTTTCTTGCCATTTCCATCCAGTGGACTTCTCACACTGGCAGCTGGAAAGCACTGTTCAGTTACTCCATCTTTTTCTCAGTAACAGATTTTGCACAGTAAGTGGGGGGAGCATAAATTGTGCAAAAAGAAGGAAGGGTTATGAGTGGTTGTATATAAGTCTATGCCAACCTGTACAGCCTAATTAATGGGGCAGGAAAATACCATCTGGAACCACTCAGTGTGATCTGCCACGTTATCTCTTCCCTCCCAATCACTCTCAGTCACAGTGAGTTCACCTTAGTAGAGTACAATTTGTTTCTACAACAACACTGTTCACAGTATAGCATTGGTCCCCAGTTTGGCTGCACTGTTGGTGTTCCTTCCTCCAATTCTCACACCTCCTTCCTCCAAGTCTAATCCTGCTTTACACGTGATATGTTCAGTGTACAAGTTAAAGAGATGGGATGACAAAATACAGCCTGATTTTCTTCTGAAATTCTTTGGTGTGTTCCATTATCCAATGTATGCTTGCAATGTGATCCCTTGTGCCTTTTCGCTTCCTGAACCAGCTTGGACATTTGTTATTTCTTGCTGCGTGTCTCGTAAAAGCCTTTGTGGTAGAATTTTGAGCATCATTTTGCTTGCACGGGAGATTAATGCAACGGGACTGTGGTTACTGCAATCCCTGGTGTCCCCTTTCTTGAGGATTGGAATTTATATTGAGTGTTCCCAATCTGTGGGTCATTCTTTTGTTTCTCATATTTGTTGCCAGATTTTAGTTAGAACTAGAATAGAGTAGAACTAGAGATTTTATTTAGAACTAGAGTAGATTCTTTCTCTGTACCTTGCCTCTATTGGTATGCCATCTGTTTCTTGTGATTTATTTCTCCCAAGTGTCCTGAGTGCAGTTTCAACTTCATTTTCAAAAACTGTAGGTTCATCTTCAGATGGTTTGCCCTTGTATGAATGTTTCCATTGTCTATTTCTGCTTGGTCAGCTAATAAGTTCCTCTGTTGGTCACATAGCATCCCCACTCTTGGTTTATATTTCCCTTTGATTTCTCAGATCAGCTTCAGTCCAGAGTTCTTATAGCTCCTGGTCAATCAGGCTTAATAGTGCAAACCTGTTTTTTACATTATCTTTAAACTCTACAGCAATGTTCTTCAGGTTGTAGTTTGGCAATATGGTTGGTTTAGTGCTCTTCTTTAGCTTTACTCTAATTTTTGATATCAGCACTTCATGGTCTGTGCCGCAATCTGCTTCTGCTCTTGCTTTTGCAGAGAGAATGGAGCTCATGGTGCCGTTGTAACACACAAGAGTTTTGTTGCAAAATGTTCCAAAAACAATTGCAAAACTTTGGCATGTGTTTGGACAAATCAGACAATGTTTGAATGTGGAGGTGTGCTACGAATTCTGGTTTGAGACACCCATTTCTCCATTACTAGGCTGTTGCGAAACATAGAGGTTTTGTTACAAAATGTTGCAGAACAATTGCAAAATTTTGGCACAGGTTTGGGGCAAATCAAAGAACGTTGGGGTTTTGGAGTGTTTGTGTCTGTGTCTCAGTCCTGGGGGTGTTTCAAAATAATTGCAAAACTCTGACACAGGTTTGGAGGGGATTCAAAATTCTGTGGTTCATAGTTAACAAAGCTGTTCCTCCCCACTAGATGGTTGTCTCTCATGATCTCTGTTGATCCCAGTGATGCTAATCCTAATAAATGTAAACCAAACCACTCTATCATTCACTCTTTGTTTACTTGGAGGACAGCCCACACCCTCCCAGCTGTGTTGCCCATATAATGGGAAAGCCCATTGTTATAAGCACACACATGTATGCCTGTGTGTGTGTGTGTGTGTGTGTGTATTCCTTTCTAGCAAGTGTGTTTAGAATCACAGCCTTTGAACTCCTTGAAGGAAAAAAAAAGCAAGAAAGGAGCACTTCTATTAGATTTGAAAGCAACATTAAATAAACTTATCAAACAAGCAGTTAATTTAAAAAGCATTTAAATGATATTAGCCCCAAACGATGGGCACTACTATGACTCAGCGTAGTCCAGTGAACAAAATTCTGTGTCTCACATTTGTGATCAGAAGATTTAATAGCTCAGCAGCCCGTGTAAAAAAATTCTCCAAGCCTCAATTACTTTTGCACACCCTTTTCTTGAAGATCAAGTCCTTTTTCAGGAAATGCCTCTCTCATCCCATAGAGAAGTACGTGCCTGATTAGTTGTTTCTTGGGCTGGAGAGAGGGCATCCAGAAGGTCTGCCTCAAGAATATGCATGGAGGAAATGCTAAACATCTGGGAGGCACATGACATCTGGAGAGAGTCAAGAGAGAGAAAGGAATTAAATGCAGCTAGTGTGAAGGTTAACATATTCATTCATCTGGTCAAATTTGACTTTTTTTTTTTGAGCGGATGTGAAACACAAATGAATCTGAATTGGTGGCAGTCAAACAAGTTTAAATTAATCTGAGTGCTAATGCTGCCAATAATTTTATCTTTTAAAAATGATTTGAATAAAGACATATTTAAAAGTCACTTGGATTCATTTTATTTTCACTTCTTACGGCTCACATGCAGCCAGGTTTCTTTGTAACACATTACCAGAGCTGCAATTCCCTAATGCTGAACTACTTACATCTAAATTGGGTAACAGCTTTTTCCCAAGCATTGAGGGCAACCAACTGGTCCACTTCTAGGGATCAAACTGAATCCAAATCAATTACTAAACCCAGTTATGTCAACATTGATCAAATCTATTTGGGCAGATGTGGATTACAGCTTTACAGCCCAATCCTGTTTGTTCAGAAATATGTCATCAACAGAAGTAAGTCCCACTTCCAGATGATTCAGGTGGTTCCACCACTAGTAGAAATATTAAAATAGGATCAGCAGCACTGAGAGCTGTTTTCCCTGATGCTATTTTGCATCTGCTTTCTGAAACAACAGTGCAATCTGAACACAAAGACAAACTAGGTGAAGGGCATTAGGATTAAGTAAAAGTTTCTTCTGTTGGCAGAACTGTCTTTCACCAGTTGATCTCAAGAGATCTGCTCACAACAATCTGCCATCAGAACTGCTCTGCTAGCTAAGATCTGTCAGAAGAAAAGCCATGAAGAAAATGGACAGGACGAAAAAAAAACCCTGAGTTTTACCAAGCTTAAGCCTCCTTCAGCCTAGGGACGCAATCACTGTACTAGCACAAAGATAGACCATGGCATGGGGACTCCTAAGCTATTTTCTGCCCCCGTTTCCAGCACCCCTAATGCTAGGAAGGGTTTAGATTCAGCCCAATATCTGCTGGTCTATTCTGGCTTCAGCTTCCCCTTGGCCATCTTGCCTGCATAGGACAGCACTGTGAGGTTGCATCCATGGCTAGAAAATGATTGCAGACACACTGTCTGTTTAGGCTACAGTTCCATGCTACATATATACCCACCAACATGATATTAACTCCATTGTAATAGGATGCTCATGTGTCCTGCTTTACAGAGGTTGTTCTGTTTGCAGGGTTAAGTCTGGTTTAAAAGTAAGGAACTGTAGCAAGAGAAAACAGGGAGACATCTGAAGTTGTTTATTTACAGTTCTACAGTCTAAGAGCTTGCATCAACACAGCTGACATTGTCAGATACAAAAGTGTTTGGCTAGACATGATATGAAAATTGTGTCATTTCCAAAACTGCAACCCTTGAGAACACTTAGGCCCTTTCTACAAGCGGGGAAGGAAATGCGTAAAAACGCTACTTACCGGCTTTTTTGTGGGTCTGATCGGGTCCGTCGGGATGAGGAGCAGTGTTAGCTCATCGCTCCGCACTGCTCCGGTGTCCAAAATTGCAGCTTCCGGTTGGTGGAGGCTCTCCACCAACCGGAGAAGCTCACCAACCTAAAGCCCGCCCCTGGCAGATCTGCAGGCACGCACTAGTGCATGCCTGCAAATCTGCACCGGAGCGCAGCGACGGAGTGACACGGAGTAGCGCACTCCGTGCTTTTGAAAAACCTCTTAAAAGAGGTTTTTAAAAAGCACGCAGCGCGACCACTTCCTGTCGCTTCGGAGCAGACTGAGGTGAGGAACTACGAAAAGTAGTCTGACCCAGTCCACTCTACGGTGCAGATGACCTCAGTTGGAGGTCGCTCTGCGCCGTTTTAATTGCCCCGTGTGGAAAGGGCCTACCCTCCCACTGTCCTGATTTGGCAGGGACAGTCCCACTTTTCCAGCTGCTTTTAGAATGTCCTAGTTTCTCTTTCCTCCTCCCACCTTCCCCCTTTGTCCTCAGGTTATTTCAGTTACTGGAAACCAAGTTCAAAGGGCAAAAGCAGTTTGCATCCAAATAACTCAGCTGGGGAGAGAGGAATGTACTGGGTGGAATCTTGCGCTTCCCAGTCGGCTCAGGCAAAAGCAAACTGCTGCAGCCTCTTCTAGCTTGTCTTTTTTTCCTCATTAATAACTTTTGCCATCTTAACTACTCTCTGATGTTACTTGACCATCTATGTCCTCATTTTCACCTGTGAAATATTGGAAGGCATTCAACTGCTGAAGTATTTAGGGGCAGCAGTTCTTCCCAAGCCCTTTCCTGGAGCCAGTGATTACATCAGACATACATGGAAAAAGTGAGCAGTGTCTGTTAAAGAACAGTGTATGCAATTCATACTGGTCAATCTGAATGACTTTGTGGGAGTCTACCTCCTTTCTGATCCTTCTGAAATGAGATACTGGGGACCATTAATTACATCATAAGATGGCTGCCTGATAGTAATGCCATCTGGGTGAGATCATTTTCTTTAATCTTAGAATAGCAAATCTGGCTGTTTTGCATGGAGCCAGTCTCAAGTCTGGCCATTTGATATGGCTGGACCAAGTGCCATTATACTGAACTGAAACTGCACATGTTAATTGTGAAACTGAACAATAAAAATAAATACAATCAAAGGAAAGGATTGTTTATTTTATCTTTATTTCAGTTATGAATGCACTGAAAATATTTAACACACCATATTTTCTTCTGCAAAAGACCACCATAAACTCCTTATTCCTACTTTCCCTTCACATTTTATCATCGAATTCAAAAAGAAGAAATAAAAGTGGTTTCTGAATTCTCATTTCTTTTTTTTTGTAATCTTCTTCTTTTTGAAAAGAAAGGCATCCTTTTTCTCACCTCTCTAAAAAAGGGGTGATAGTGAGGGGCAGGAAAATTCAGTGTCTTGTTTCTGTTTTATTTTGTATTTTAAGTGGCTTTTTGCCCCCTTACTTTAAATGTGTATCCATTCCTGTTATATGAAAAGATATGGGCCTGCCATTACCACATGTAGTTTGACTTTATAGCTATCTTAAACACACATGCTTGAAAGTAAATTTCCTTTAAAATAAGTGGGGCTAGCAGCAAAAAAGAAGGATCTGGGATCCATGCCAGACACCTCACAGCTATTTTTCTATTTGCTGTTAAGCAATATACAACATTACAAAGAAACAAACCAGTGATAGATAGATAGTTTCCATATTACAGTGGGTCTGTAGCAATCTTTCAGCAACTTCTAAACATTGTTTTTGCAATATTAGAAACTCTCTTAACTTTTGCCTGCAAACCTCACTGTTTCCATCTAGGGAATCAGACTTCAAATGTCCTCTGTAGATTCTACCTCAAATCGCTGAGTCCTAATAACATGGCCTCTTGGCGTCAGCTGGAATTATGCATCCATGGCAGATCTGAACACCTTTAGTAATATATTGCAGGAACAAAGTAATTTGTTAGCAATTACATTATAGATGTGTTATGTAATTGAAGATACGTACACCTTCAATCACTAGATCTCCTTAGCTGTTAATGAGATGACTACAGACACAACCACATGCCATTTTGAAAAGATTGTTTGCACTTCCTGGATTTTAAAATGAACATTTCCTGGCAGAAAACTATACATAATTGGTCCATATTAATACATAGTGAAGAAATTTAGGAATAAATCATTCACACACTATCAAAAGTGACTGCTGTAAATCTCTTGAAATAAAACAGTGCTACGTTTGATGTCAGAGAGCCAGTGTGGTTCAGTGGTTTGAATGTTGCATTACAACTCTGGAGAAAGAATTCAAATTCTTGCCTGGCCATGGAAACCTACTGGGTGGCCTTGGGCAAGTCCCACTCTCTCAGCCTCAGAGGAATGCAATGGCAACCCCCTCCTCCCGGCCAAACAAATTTTGCAAAGAAGACCTTATGATAAGTTTTCCTTAGGGGCATAATTTGGAAACAACTTGAAGGCACACAACAACAGCAGAGGACTTCGATAATCTCTCAGGTTAAGCACCTGAATGAGTTAACAGCCATGAATACAAGGAGGCCATGACAGTGGACTTCTTTTTTCTGACCTTGCAAAGCCCGGGTTCCCAAGTGAACAAGCCAAATAAAAGAGAGTAATCCACAGCTGTGTGGAATCCCTTCAGTATACCACAGAAATTGTCATATATACAAACTATTTGCCTACTGGAGTATTAGGATGAATGATAAAGCAGAGACTGCTATTCCTTGAATGCCAGGATAGTCAGGTGTACTTCCGGGGCTCACGTGATTGTGAGTGAAGCCTTTTCCACAACCACAATCACTCTGGATTGTGCTGCTGTTGAAGGTGACATGATAGCATATTTATGGGTATCACACTAACAAATCTTGCCGGCAGTCTGATTGAGGAATAAGCTTGTTGCATCTGTTAAGACTGGGCCTTTAGCTAATATTTCCACATGTCTGGGGGAATTTTAAAAAAGACACACAGAAAGCAAAGGAGTTGAAACAGATTTGTTTTATTACATTTAGGAACTTTTAATAAATATGCAGGATACACCAACAGAATGTAGTCATCAAGCAGATGCTATTTACAAACTCTTTCTTGACTAAGCTCCATTGATTTCAGTGGCACTGATGACAAACTTGACACAAAATCTATGTTGTGACAGCACACATTCAAAATAGCAGCAGTGGCTGGTCAGCACAGAAATGGATTGATCATATTACACAGATCTGTGTCCTTCCGATTCTGCAGTCTTCCGCACATTCACTCACCATGAGTGGAATTTATATCCAAGGAAACAGGCATATGATCAAGCTGTACAAACGGTTTGAGAGCTGAAGATGAAAAACACTCTTCAAGTATAAAGTGCATGATAACTGTTTCTTACATTGTACATGGCTTGATTAATAGCCTGATCCTCTACCTCCAACTATGCCAGTAACACTGAAGAAGCAAGCTTGCTATAGATATGTTGTGAGGAGGGGAATGTTTCTGATTTTCCACTGTACTGCCATTACTTTTGGATTTACCAATTTGCATGGTGGTCTGCAGTCTTCACAGGCCTGTTCACTGAGATAAATAATATGGGCTGTACTCCTACAGGTTAGGAGTTTAACATTACAATTCCTCTGTTGAGACAAGGAAATGGAAGGGTGCCCAGAAACTACAGGCTAATCAACTTAATTGATATTCCATCAAACTGCAAACTTTCTCTGCCAAAAACTGAGGACTGGCCAGAGCAAAACTCTATGATTTCGGAAAAACAAGCATGCTTTAGATAGGGAAAGTCTGTGATTAGCAACTGCTTTGCCCTGTCTCATTTGATAACAAAATATATAGCAAGAGGAAGTCTCATATGCAATTAAAGCATATATTGTTTTTATTGACTTAAGAGCAACTTTTGATGAAATAAACATAAACTTTTTATGGAAAAGTTGTTGAAAACAAGTATAGAGTGGAAGCATCTCTTTCTCTCAACGACTCTGCATGGATACTAGTTTTAAAGTTAGAACTGGTGTAAATCATACCTAGACAGGTAAAGGGGTGAGGCAGGGTTGCATTTTAGCTCTACTACTTTTTATTTTATATTAATTTTATTTTAATTATTATGTTCTTTTTATGTTAATAATATTTTCTTATAATGATAATTTCTTATGCCAAAGGTTTTGTATAGACCAGTAAATATTATTTTATAAGCCAAAAACATGATTTTATTATCTACTACACAGGTAGGTTTGTGTAGGTTACTGAGAAAATTCAGTACATATTGTCAGGAAAATAATTTAACAATCAACAGCACAATAACAAAAGTTGTAATCTTTAGCAAGAAAAGGAAATGAAGTGGCTTTTACACTATAATGAAACAGAGCAGGTGAGTTCTTTTAATTATTTGGGTATAGTTCTTTTCTTCTATAGGATCTTGGACTCCTCAGAAAACAGAGAAATGAGTTTAAATTGCCCATGCCCAAACTTTAAACAGACTTTTGAACTATATTTGCCCTGGTTCATTATATCCCATTTTGAATGTCTATAAGGCAAAGGTGTTGTTTACATTAACTTTTGGTGCAGACATCTGGGGCTTCAACAATATTAAGAAAATTGAAAAGGTTTGGAACTGTTTCTTACATTTGATACTGGGAATATTCAAAAATCTTTCCAGCTCATATTATTAGGTCTGAATTTGAAATAAGTTCTTTCAGACATGATGCATCTCATTTAATTATTTATTTATTTATTTAATAATTAGTGTAAGCTAGGTGAAATGGGTGAAGACAGACAGACACACACACACACACAGAGAGAGAGAAAGGGAAGAATGTATTTTCATCTCTGGAAATTAAGACAGAAATCTTAGCCAAGGGGTGTGGCATAAGGAATATTTAATCTACTCTATTTGCTTCCAGCCAAAAGGTGAATGCAGAGCAAAGGGCCTTCCCGCACTACACTGTTACAGTGCTCTCATTGCACTTTCAGCATCCTATGCAATCCTGGGGTTTGCAATTTAGGGAGAGGCCTTTAGAATTCTTAGCCAGGGAGCTCTTTGGCCTCAGGAAACCACAAACCCCAAAAATCCACAGGGGGTTGAAAGTGGAATAATAGCAACATAACGGTGTAGCGCTGAAAGGCCCTACGTCGCCTGACATTTACACCAATACACCTCCTAGATTTGTTTTCGCAATACGTACAACAGTGTGATTTCTTCCACTTCTCCTTGTTATAATACCCAGTCGGAGGAAGAGTCAACTCCTCTGTAGCCCTGCAGGGGGCGCTCTCACCAGCTGTGGGACTTACACAGGGAACTCTACCAACTCTATGACCATGGCGCTCCAGCTCCAGCTTGTCCCCGCTCCGGCGGTGTATACTTCCTGCTTACGTAGGTTCGCCTTCTGGCCGGTGGCGAGGGGTTTCCGCTTCCGCTTCACTCTTCTTTTGGAGGCGTTCAGCGTGCGTTTCTCGCGCTGGGGTCGGGCGCCTCGTGGCGGGTCTCGTGCTTGTTCGGGGGCGGGAAGGCGCGGGCGCGGTTGTTTCTGAGGGAAGGGAGACGTGGGAGGGGACAGCGAAGGGACGGTCTGATGAGAGTGTGGGGCGGCGAAATAAGATTGCGTGTGTGGATAAATATGCGGGGGGGGGATGCTGGTCGCCTCCCTTCACGCACACCCCGAATAAAGGAAAAGGTCCAGCGGTTGTTTTTCGTTGTGCCTTCAGCGCTCAAAGCTTATTTCTCGCTAACGTTGACCATGGAAGCTGGAGACCTGGGGTGGAGGGTGCAGGGGGATGGGGGCCAGGGCACTGTCGACAAGGCTGTAGAATTGCAAAATGAAGACTCGCCGTGTCTCCTTTCTCCGGAGTCGAGGGCGTTGGGCCTAACTGAAGCTTAAACCTCAATTCCCCGTGGCTTTAATAGGGTGCCGTGGTATCCGGGGGAGGGGGGTTAGGGTGGCGTGAAGTAGTGATTGAGTGTTGGGCTGTGGTTTGGGAAGCCGATCTTTGGTGACAGTATTTGCAAAAAGGATGCAGATGTCTGCAGTAGGCTCAGAACATCCACTAGGCTGCAGGAAACAGTCGTTCTGTTCTTCCTAAGTCAGGCCCAGTTGGAGTACTTTGTCCAGTTCTGGATGCCAGTCTTTTTAAGAAAGAGTTACCCACTTCAGCAGGCGTCTCAGGAAGACTAATTGAGATGGCGAGGGGTGTGGGATCCAAGTCCTGCAAGGTTGGATTAACATTACAAGGAGGCCAGGTGGTGGCCTTCAAATATCTGAAAAGCAGTAGTGCAAAATACAAAGCACGCTTGTTCTCTGTTGATCTGGGGAGCAGTCGAGAACCAGTGCCTGGAAATTGCAGAGAAGTGGATTTTGGCAAAGCATTACACATTTCCTAACAGTCTTGAGTTGTTTGGCAGAGGAACAGACTGCCCCTGGAGATGTACATGGCATTTGCTGATGGTGTTTAAACACAGCCTATCGGGAGTGCCCTAGCAATATCCTGCTTTGTGGAATGAGTGTGTGGTCAACAAATAGAGATTTCCACTTATGATCTGTGGTACCAGCTGATATCAAGTCCCTCTTTGTCAGAAATATTTATAGCTGATTTAAGTTTAGCCCAGAGTACCAGGTAATGGAAATCCTTCCCTTTAATGGCAGAAAAGCAGCATTTTTTCCCCCTGTAGCTTTACTAGAATATGTTTATTTTGACATTATATACATTGTTTTATATTCAAAAGAGAAATTTTTCTGCCTTTATGCTGTAAATTGGTTTGTCTCATTTCGGAGTAATCCCCAGGGAGAAGCCTGCTTGCATACGAACAGGTCAACTCTACCTTCTGGGAGCCCTGCGTTTTTGTTGAGGTAACACATCTGAATGATACAGTACCATGCTCTTCAGAAAGCTGACGTGTTAAGAACGTAATGGAGTTCACTGCTAACTGTAGGCCTGTGGGCTGGGAAATGGTTGCTGTGTAGCTGGGCTTGCTAGGCCCAGCCTTATACCTGCTAGCCTGACCTTGCCCTAGATAAAGAAGAAAATTGGCAAACCCCCTTTCTGGGGTCTGCCCTGTGCAGTAACAGGTGTGAGCATTCTACCAGTAGCTTGATGGTCATGTATGATACTGCATACACGTCTGTTGTTGTTTATACACAAGGCTGTTTTGTCATCAGCAAATGTCGATACTTTAATATTTGAGTTCTTTAAAAGATAGGTCAGAAGCTAATGGTGCAGGGCTGCTTTCAGGTGAGGGACCAGTTCCCTCTCTGTTAGTTTTTCATGGAGCAGAGATTGTCAACAGTTGTGCCCATGCCCATTGAATCCTCTTGGATTTCTCCTAGAGCCCCAGAATGGGGAAGGAGTGGGGCCTGTAAAGCTTGCCTGCACCACTACTTAGGACAGGTTGCATTCAGATGCCAGAGTTTCATCGCCATATGCAAAGTAGCACTTGAAAAATCACCCTATAGAGGAACAAAGTGGCAGTTGAGCTTCCGTTTTTTTTAACTTAGCTGTAATAGCATGTTTAGCCTTCAGTGTGTAATATTAATTATGCTGTTTAAACTCTAGTTGTTTCAGATTATTTTAGGGTCACCTGAGAAAGTCATGCATAAAAATTGCAAAGAATTCTTCCTATGGATTCTCAGTTTGCCTGGTTAGAACTTTCAGAACTTCATGCTAAATATTAAACTTCTGCTTCAGTATGGTTAGAATTGGTATATCAAACATCTCTTGCTTGAAATTACAGAATTTAGTCCCTTAAGAAGGAAACTGTCAAATATTTATTGTAGGTGCTGATGAGACAAAGGAGAACAAAGCAGAAAATGGCTATATTAACTCTATATCTTGTAGGTACCTGTCATGCCTTTTAAATCTTCCTGAAGAAGTTCTTGGATGCGTACAGGTGATTCATAGTTTACGTTAGGTCTTACACAACATTAGAGCTAAATGTTCTGTATGTCTGTTGCACTGTAGGGTTGGGAAGAAGCAAATTGGGCTATGTGTAGTAGACCTCACTTACAGTGCCACCCTGTTCATCTGTATTTACATGTTTTATCAATTAACATATTGTTGTGCCTCTGTCTTTTCCTTTATTTTACATAAGTCAGGGTGGGAAACATGCTATTATCACCAGTGCGTACAGACTGAGGAACTCGGAGCTTGACAGATATGTGATACTGATAGTATTGGAGTAAAATCACTGAGTTACTGTTCTTATACATGATCTAGAACCGTTTCTTTCTTACTTAAAAGCAGTAAGTTTAAGAGAACCTAGGTATAAACAGACAGGGTATACTTTTACCTGCTTCATTAGGGGCTGCCAGCTAATTCACACAGCAGAAATATTGTTTTCAATTTCTAAAGGATAAAGAGTAAGCCACTCTAGCTTGGGAATAAAATTCTCTTTATAGATGTGTATGTCAAGCCTGTCTGTGAGAAATGTAGTGATTACCTTGATATTAATGCTACTTTAGGGGATGATGTTTTTGGTGGAGTTGAAGTAGACAGTAGATTATAGGCTTTGACCAATTTGAGCTATGCACTCTGTCATTCCATAGGTAGTATATTAATTTTGCTTACCTTTGTTGGTAGAGTGCTAAACTAACTGGCCAGCTTGGCGCAGAGAGCCCTTGCGTGCAGTCTTGGAATGTCTCTGTAAAGGTGGCCAACATTATTCCTCAAAGCCTGTATCTGTTTCAAGAACACTTGCTAATCATAAATGTTGTGCCTGTGCAACTCACAATGGAGAGGGGGGATCGTTGGTTAGAGGCTTTGACTAGAATGACCCAGGCTCAAACCCCCACAAATGTGAAGCGCACTGGGTTATCTTTGGCAAGTCACCTTCTCTATGGCTAGCTATATCACTGATTGTTATGAGAACAGTGTACACTGCTATCAGCTCATAGGAAGGGTGAGATCTAATAAGAATCTGAGTAATCTCTGGAATTATTTCCCAGTTTAGTCAAGCACTTAGCTCACTTGCCCTCACTACTATATTTTCTATAAAGTTATTTTATCTAAGTAGACAATAATGGCTTACATGGCAGCAGTTTCCAAACTGTGTTTGATGTAGGTTCGCATATGGGACTAAGAATCCACCATCCACTGATGAGGCTATAGTTGCTTGACTCTGATTTTGCCTCCTTTTGTTTCCTCTGCTCTTTAATTCTGCATTACTCAGCCTGTTACACCCAATGCTGAGATGTAGTAGATTTCCCCATCATTGGATGAGGCTGTGCATTTTGTCTGAGAATAAGTCACTGGTCTAGCTCCCAGTCTGTAAAGAAGCCTAGATGAGTAGTTTAGGAATGCAGGCAGTGGTGGATGTCGAACACTGTGAATGAAACCTTTATTGCTGTAACAGTAAAGGAGATTTCCAATGTTAATTCAGAAAGAAGTGTACCTCTTTTAAGAAATGTGGGAGACTGCTGTTCTTGGCTTTTATATTTGCTCATTACAGTGACTGTCACTATTTACTTTCCAGGTAAATGCTGATCAAAGAGCAATCATGAGGTACTGAATGGAGAAGACCATCATTATGTTCCATTTGTGATTTTTTTAAATGATGTAATTCTGGTGTAGTCATAGCAATTTAATTAAAATCTAATCTTCAGACGTTACTGTGACTTGTGTTTTTGAATGTCTTACAAAAAACACACATCTCAATTTTTTAGGTCCACAAATTGCAAATGAACAAATAAACTAAGGTATTTTCATTATTCTTTCTTGTCGCCATTTTAGGATGTGGCATCTGCATTGTCGAGTTATGCTGAATGTGGCATCTCACTCTACCACTAGAGGGGGTAGAAGTACACAAAATGGTCTTCATGTTCTTGTTTCTCTTCTGATGAAAGTAAACTTTTGTAACTGCATTCCAGGAATTGTTATCCTAATGGTTTTCATAAGGTAGCTGGCTGTACCAGAAACAAACTTGCACTGTGTTTTTTTAACAACATTTTAGAAAGTCTGGAGAAATATTTCTCACCTTTCTGGCAGTTTTCTTTTTCTAATCATGAGCCCCTACTTAACTGCTCAGTTCAAATTTCCCTGTTGGCGGCTTTGATCAGGCTATGCAGCCCATTAAAACCTGCCTCTGATCCTCCTCCACCAGCCACTGCCTGGCCAGCTAAGGACAGACTGCAGCCTGATTTCTCAGCAACAGAAACCCTCTCCCTCTCCACATACTCAAGGAAGGAATAGGCAAGAGAAGACATAAAGGGCTAGCATGCCAACCCAGCTCCTTTCCCTCTCCCTGACCTGGTTTAGATCCTAGGTGCCTACTCTCTCTATACTGTACCTCGGTCCCCTTGCCACAGACACACACATTTGATATTTGTGGTTCTTCTACTTTTGTGCTTCGCCCCTACGCCTACTGCTTATGGAGGACCAACTGTACTTCAAAATAAATTCTCAAGTGTTAAAAGGTTAACATGACTGTGAATGTGATGACGTTTGGAGGCTTTTGAAGCATCTCTTGCTTGAGTTTCATGATATTTTGGTACACAACACAGCATAACTGTGCCAGTTCCGGATGTATGAGCCCCATGCTCTGTTAACAGGAGAAGACTATAATGACTGTGGAGCCATGCTTAATCATAGTAGGGATTGGGTAGGGCTGTTCGTATAATCTTTTTTTACGTTATGTAATGGTCATTCTGCCATAAACAGTTGTGAGGGCTTGTACTTGCCTAAAATCACATGCTTTTCAGTTGATAAAAACATCACTAGATGCTTTAAAGGCATGTTCAAAAGAATATGTTCCTTATGGCCATGAACTAACTATTTTGGAATCTCCTACATGAACTGTGTTTGTGAATATATATATTTACTTAATATATTATGCAACCAAGAAGTAAGAATTCATGCATTTTAGAGTTCTTCTTTTTTATTTATTTATTCTTCTTTTTCCCTAGTTCAGGGTTCAAGGCAACTTAAAAAACATACAGTAATTAAAAATGTAAACCATAAAAAAATTCAAACCCTGTTAAAAACATACTATTAGAAAGAAAACAAATAGACAATCTAGCACATTATGCAAGGCCCAACCCCTCAGTCTTAAAAGGCCCACTGAAACAAGAAGGTCTTTATGTGTCTGTGGAAAAATAGCAAGGAGGGTACTGTCTAGTCTCTCTGAGAAGGGAGTTCCAGAACCTAGGAACATTGCCAAGAAAGTCTTCTCCTGTGTTCCCATCAAATGTACCTGTGAGGGTAGTGGTAGATAGAGAAGGCCATGAGGGTATAGCAAAACCAGCCATATAGTTCTTTTCTGCTGACTTTTCTCAGATATGACCAAGGTACCAGTTAGGTTTACTCTTACTGAAATAATACAGTTATATAGGGTATCTGCTTCCATTCCACTGAATTGTTCCATCACTGGCAAAAAACATGAAGGGGTACTTCAGTGATTGCTGATTATAAGGGTGTCAACTTTGTCACTTGAATTTTTGACTGACCTGTATTTCTGCTTCCAACATTTTCTTTTGCTCTGCAGAGATTAAATCAATGCTTGAAAAAGCAGACTGATCTATTCTGGTAACAAGACAATATTTGCAGAGTTGTAACTTGCCGCTCAGTCCTGCCTATGTGGGTTGTTTTCAGGACATGAGACTATAATAATAGCAATAATAATAATAACAACTTTCCACAACAACAACCTTCTATAACATCTATGACATATCGCAGCAAAGTTGCATACCTGCTATAATGAAGAAGGCACCTCTTACATGGCCTTAGCTGGGAATTCCTGGGCAGAACTCGTCCGGACAGGTAGGCTTGTCTTTCCTGTTTTTCAGACTAACTTACATCTTCCTGTAAAATGACCAGGAGGAGGTAAAAGGCTAGATGAGGCTGAAATAACAGCAGTTTTCCTTTTGATCGCATGACCTTTAAAGCCAACACTTTTAGTTTAGAAGTATGATAGTAAGCTAATTGTGCTGGCAAAGAGTCCCTTCAGCTTTAGTATCCTCTCACTCTCCCAGATATGGTTAGCTTGTCCTACATCAGTGTGAGTCAGAAAGTCACCAAAGACTCGATTTTTAGCCATTTATTCTTTGCCTTTTACTTCTTAGAGTTAAAACCTTGTAATACATCTGAGTGCTGGGTCTCTGAAAGTGCTGGTGCAAAAGTTTCACAAAGTCCTACCTCCTGAACAAATTTAGTAATAACTTTCTGGGAAAGGAATAAAAGCAGAAATGAGATGTTGGCATTTGGTGAAGATGGTACTTCAATCTAAGTGGAGGGAAATAAATTAGTCGCTCAATGGTAAATGTGACACCTGCTCATAAGATTCATCATAGAACTCCAGGGCTATAATAAGTTTAGTCAGATATACCTGCACAAGATCAAGTTAGTGTTCTTTCATGAGCTTAGATAGGCCTTGCTATGTGGAAAGGGATTATTTTAATTTGGTACTGCAAACATAGTAAAATTAACTTAGTATAGTCTTCTTCCGCTAGTAAGTTTTCTGTCTATCCACTTAGTAGATTGCTGTGGTGTTTTCAGACACATTCTACTATAATTTCCAGAATTTGAATGGTGACAAAGGCTACTTTCTTTTTTATACACACACACACACACACACACTTTTTTATTAAAATTTCACACATTTAAAACATACATATCTATACATTGTTTATATTACAGTAGATACATTCTTGTTCCTTCCAGTCTTCTCCAGAATTCCTAATTATTGCATATATCGTTGTTCTACATCTTTATAGATCCAAATTCTTGTTTCTGCATTCAATCTATCATCACCTTATTCTAATTGTTCCATCTTTTCATCTTTATATCCTCTCAAACGCAACTTACTTTTCAGCCAGCATATCATACATATCATATATCATATCAACATATCATCATATCAACATGTTATCAGTCATTTCATCTTTTCCCCCTTGTATATATTGCTTCCTTACATGTTAGTTACCCAGCTTTAATGTATCGCAGTTGTTCCCATTCTTTTTCTATTTCATCATCTGTTTTACCCTTTAGTCTCTGTGAAACTATGTCTGCATTCCTGTTTTCTAATAAAGTAATCAAGCATTGATCCATTGTTGGAATTTCCTGATTTTTCCATACTTTAGCATATTCAATTCTGGCAGATGTGATCATGTACAGTAAAATCCTCCAATATTTTTTTTGTATTTTTGAATCAATCATATGTAACATATTTAACAGATATGTTTCTGGCGTTTTGTTAAACTGAATTTGGAGGATTGTACATATCATATTATGTACTTCGTCCCAATATTTTTTTGCTTGCCTACATGTTCACCACATATGATACATTGTACCTACTTCTTTTTGACATTTCCAACATATGCCCACTCCAGTGTTATATATTTTTTTCAATTTTTCTGGTGTCATGTACCATCTGTGGAATAACTTAAAGTGATTTTCCTTTAAGTTTTGAGCAACTGTAAATTTCTGTGTGATTTTCCAGCTTCGCTCCCAGTCTTCTAATTGGATTGGATGACCTATGTTTTAGGCCCACAAGATCATTGATGTCTTAACTACTTCCTCTTCTCTTTCTTGTTTCAATAATTCTTTATATGTGCTCGATAATAGGTGTGGGGTTTTTTCGAAAAACCGTTTTGTCAGATTGTCCTCTTTTAGCTCAAACCCATATGTTTTTAAATCCATGTTGAATCGTTCCAAGAGTTGTCTATATGGAAACCAGTTCAATACTATTCCCTCTTCTTCTAATTTTCCTCTTGTTTTAATTTTAACTGTAATTATCTCTGTCTATCAATGATGTCCTCATTTTATCCAATTCCCTGTCTCTGTCCACCTTCCAAAAAAGGCTTCTTGAGGAGATATCCACAGAGGCAGTTGTCTAATGTTTTTCTTTTTGTATTCGTTCCAAATCTTTAATAATGCTTTTCTGATGTAGTGGTGTGAGAATTCTTTATCTATGTTAGCTTTTCCATAAAACATATAGGCATGCCACCCCATTCTTAAATCCGCTCCTTGAATTGCTAACTTTCTTTGGTTTTGTAAGTTTATCCAGTCCTTGATCCATGTCATGGCTGCGGCTTTGTAGTATATATGGAAATCCGGTACACCCACACCTCCTCTTGTAATTGAATCTGGCAGAATTTTCCACCTAACCCTTGGTTTCTGGCCTTCCCAAATAAATTTAGTTATATCTTTCCTCCATTGCATAAAAGATTTATTATTATTGATAACTGGAATATTTTGAAATAAATAAGTCATTTTTGGGAGGACATTCATTTTTATTACAGCCATTCTACCCATAAGAGAAAGCCGTAATTTTGTCCACTTTTCCATATCTTTTGTAATTTCCTTCCATTTTTTCTCAAAGTTATTTTGAAAAAGCTCATTATTTCGTTTGGCAATCCATATTCCCAAATATTTCATCTTTTTGACAATGTTGAAGCCAGAAATTTCAGTTAACAACTTCTCTTCTTTGAGGCTCATATTCTTTGTTATAACTGCTGTTTTATCCTTGTTAACTTTGAAGCCTGAGAATTCACTATATTCTTGTATTATTTCCATTAATTGATTTATACAATTCGTAGGTTCTTCCAGGAACAAGACTAGGTCGTCTGCGAATGCTTTTAATTTAAATTGATGTTTTTTCACCTGGACAAAGGCTACTTTCTAGCAAAATTAATTGTGTACATCATCAGAATGGAAAGGTGAACAAAATAGTGTGTGTGTGTGTGTGTGTGTGCGCGCGCGCATGTGTTTGTTTTACAAAGTGGTTTTGCACCATCTTAAAATTTTTCATAAATTTAGTGTCTTCTTCCTCTTAGCAAGAAGACTCTTATTCATGGAAGTCAACATACATTTCACCATTCGGGGTCCCATAAAGAGAGGGTCTTTGCTATAACAAATTAACACAGCTACTTCACTACAAATAGTGAAAGTTCACTCAGTCTCTGTATGTGTTATTGACACATGACTACATAGTTGAAATTCAGCAGTGGAGTCAAAAAGATCCTACACAGAAATGCTTGAGTGTTGCAATGTTTAATTTATTAGAGAAATTTAGATCCTGTCTTTCAAATAAATCCCCAGAGTACCTTACTGTCCAAAATTAAAGAAAAAATGTTTTTGAAAAAGCAGTGTAGTTTGAAACCTTGCAACAGTCAGTTAAATAAATGAGGTGTTTTCTTCACTGTCTGCTGATTTCTTACCCCCTAAAAGCTGGGGCTAAATTAAATGCAGACAGGTTGTGTGCCATTTGCCTGCACCAGTACATACTGCGTTTAGACACCTATGATGAGTAAAATGTGGAGTGCAAATAAAAGAAATGCAGGAGGGGACTGCTGGGAGGTGTCTCCAATGACACTAGTGTCAAAAGGATAACATGTACTTCTTCACTCCTTTTGGAGTGGGCCAACACAGAATGAGACAGAAAACTTCCTCTTTTGGCCCGTAACATACAGTTGCAGACCAAGTGACAATTGATTGCACCATGTCCCTGCGGTGCATGGATGACAGAGTTAGAATTTTGCATGTTTCTCCAGCCTGGCCTCTATAATGGACAGTTTGGGCTACAGTCTTGACTACAGGGCCTTTCCACTTTAGCTTTCTTCTTGTCCCGTCTCCAGTGCTTCCTCTTGTTGTGACGTTGATACCCCCAAACACAGATTTTTGGTTTGACTGCAGTCCTTTTCCAAAGCTACACCTTAATGATCTGGAAGAGGTTTGCCCTCTCCTGCTGCAATCCCATTTTCACCATTTCTAGGCCTGGATATCTGAAGGTACCCATAGTGCCTAGGTTTCCTTACCAAGCTGAACTTGAAGTCCCTTTCTCTGTACAGTTAACCATGGGAGTTTGGAATGTATTTCCCCTTTTTTTTGGTTGACAGATAAGCATAATCTGGATGCTTTGTCAGCTCTGTTCTAAATGTTCTTTTTGTAAATACAAATTGCTGTAACACATAAGCTTTCAGCCACAGTCAGTGGCTTTGTAAATGATACCTAAATCTTCAGCTTGGCTTCTGCCTTTTTTTTTTAGAATTATATCCTCAGTGTAACAATCTCAGCATGTTACCAAAATACTGAAATTACAGAAGTAAGATATATAGATGTTTTAAAACCAGTCTTAAAAAATCAGTCAAGAAACATGCTAGGCATGTACACAGAGCAGTCCAAGTATCTCCCTTATCCAAAGAGAAGAAGCTTTTGTACAACGGCTCAGCCTTTGCCAGATGAAATTACTTGGAAACTCTGCAGATAATTCCATTGAGCATACAGCATGACCTCTGGCTGAGCAACTTCAGAATTTTTGTTTTTAATGAACTAGCACTTGCTGCTTTCAGAATACTTACACATTAAATCTTTATTTCCTTCTTTTTTTTTTTTAAGTTCCTGAGACAAATGCTGGTTCAGTGATGTGTATTTAACCTGGCCCCTTTTTGCTGTTAAAAAGAACCCCACCATTGGAAACTGGCTATTTCTTTCAAAGTTTAAACAATAATTATCTTTGAACATAAAGAACAAAATAGTGTTTACGTTTTGCTAAGACAGAATGTTTGTCCAGGTTTCCAGTACAAAGGTTTTTCCTGAATGGATGGGAATAAGCTTTTGTTGTGAAGTATGTTAGTCTAGAGCTGTGATTTTTATCTGTTTGGATTAATGCCATGTGTTGACTGCATGTACCAAAGAGGAAATGTACCCTCTGTGGAAGGCTCCTGTTCTTAAAAAAGATCTTCCTCATTGTCGTTATTTACATATATTTATTCCATCAGTTGGGGCTGCAGTTTAGAGATATAAGATTAAGGAAAAATAATTGGCAGGAATTTCAGTTTAAACTGAAGGCACTTTATTTCTGAAAGAACATGTTTAGAAGTGGGGTAGAAGCGTTCCTGTGACCGTGCTGGAGTGCAGTTTGAAGCAGCAAAATGGTGCAAGGGGAGAGGAGTGCCTGATCCTTTTCTGCTGGAAGCTACCCATTCCTCTCACTCTCCCAGTTTCTTGTGCACTTTCTGGAGAAAATAATACAGATGTCTGTATCTTTGCCCACTAGCAGGCATCTGGAGGCAAAGTATTCACTATGAAATAAATGTGAGATAAAAGAGCTAGAAAGCTCTCCCTTTATGTCTGATTACGTCTTCAGAGAGTGCATTTAACAGGGAGAAAAGCCTTCCCTCAGGAAACCTCGTATGTAATTTAATTGTCTTGAATACAAGAAGTGGGGTGATTCATTAATGTAGCTGTGTTGTACACAAAGATGCATCCATTGACACATCAAAGGGTAATTAATGTACTATGGCGCAAGTTTTCATGTAATAGCATCCACCTGATATGTAATTGAAAGGTTTCTTAGGTTGGTTGACTGTACATAGGGTGTGCGTCCAGATGGAAGATGCCTAGCACTACCAAACAGCACATTCCAGCTCATCCATCTTTCTTTCTGTAAACAGATTTTTCTCTCATTACTCAAAGAACAAATCTGTAGGAAAACTTGGGATGGCTGCAAATAGGAAATGATGACATGTGGACTCCTTTTCCCAAATCTGTATATGAGGCAGGTCAACTGCAGGAGAAAGCTTATTTGAGAGCACTGCTAGTTAGAGAAGGGCAAAGAGACAGAATCCTATAATTTAGTTTGGAGCCCAGTGCAGTAATTCATATTGGACCCTTGGTTCAAATCTAATCTGCCTTGATGTGAATCCTAAACCTGGATCATGATTCAAATATCTGACATGTATCTGACATCCGACATCTGACATCCATTTTCCAACTGGCTTGCACCAGGAGACTAAGATGGTGAACACTTTTTTTTTTAATTAAATACTTGTTAATAACATTTGGAGATACAGAAATCCTTTCAGAACCTATAGTTCCTCTGAGTAAGCAGCTCTAGGAGCCTTTGTGCTAGCTACATTGAAATGAATTAAACACAATGTGTTTGAAAAAAAAACTATGTATAGTTAGCTATTCAGTTCTGCCAATGTCTGTGTGATATGTCTACCACTGAGTGGCTGATTGTGGGAGGCAAGAGGCAGAAAAGGAGAAAAGTAACGAAATTTTCCTGCACACATCCTAATATTGAAGGGAACATGCTAGAGTCACTAAGAACATTCTCAGAGTACAGGTACAGCTGCCCTAAAGAGCATGGCTCAAGGCCAGAAGTAATGGTCAGAATTAATTGAGAGGCACCATGAAGGGCAGTACTGTGCAGATAGCAGTTGGCAGAGGTGGGCAAGCAGGCATAGATCTCTTGCCAGCTAAATCTAGCAAAAGAGTGTAAGGCCTTTTTTGCACTGGACTGTTATAGTGTTATTATTTCACTTTCAACATCCTATGGAATCCTGGGGTTTGCAGTTTAGGGAGGGGCCAGCCGGCCCCTCCCTAAACTGCAAACCCCAGGATTCTGTAGGATGTTGAAAGTGGAATAATAGCACTATAACAATCCAGTGCGAAAATGGCCTAAACCTGCAGAAGAAAATTGAATATACATCTGTGACCTCACACTATCCCACTGCACAAGCAATGTGTCTGGAGAGTGCCGGTGGGACTCTTGCTATGGATTGGAAGTTAGAGCTGTCAATGAGCCAAGTCCCACTCCACCACCTCGCTTTAGTGTTTTCCTTATAGGAAAGGAAAGCCATTGGGGCCACGCCGTCCATCTTTTTTCTCCACATGAGGCTGATCTCTGGGCACCAGTTAGGCATTTGTGGTTGTGTATGTGAAGTAAAAAGGCTTCAAGTAGTGCAGTTGGCATCTGTCAGTTCTGTGCAAAATATAAATAAGAGGTAGAATCTAAGAGGAAATGCCCTCCCAATTAGAGGTAATGTAAAATTTGGAAGTGTTCCTCACATTAAGGGGGGAAATCTTGAACATCTTTTCAGGAAGTCTGAGTCTGTTGGTTCTGAATGCACAGTGCACCAAATATCCAGTCTTGTCTCTGCTCCATTGTAGAAATACACCTTCAGAGCCAGCTAGCTGTAGGCTCCAATTTGCACTAATTGGCAGGTTCCAGGCTGACTCATCTTCAGATAAATCACCTGGATGAGCAGTCCTCCACAGCTATTGATTGGTCAGTTTGAATTTCCTTTTCAGGGAGCTGCCCAGTGCTCTCCCCTCACCCCACCACCAGGTATGCCTTCGTAAAAGAGAGTTCCTTTGTCTTTCGCTCGACAGCCAAGAGGCAACAAAGCAAGACAATCTAGGAGTCTCCTTCCCTTAAAAACTGCTTCGGTGAGTTATTCTGAGGTTCTTGATAAATTTAGTTTGCTGATGAGTGTGTTCATTTTCTTTTAAAGTACTTATCCACTGCTGAATTCTCCTCTGCCTGGGACTTTAATAAATATAAAAAATTAACTGGAATTGATTTGATTTGTACATAACTTGTCATTTGGCCTTAGCCGTGTATAAGGTAGTTTCCCTGCAACACACTCATCATATCTAAGAGTATAAAGGAAGTTCTAGACTGTGGGAGAATGATGTTCTTTCTATACAGATAGAAAAATAGTCACTTTCATTGGCAAATAATTTTAATACAATAAGAGTGATGGCAATCACTCTGAGGAACATGGGCAAAGCATATCTTTCAGCTTGTCCTGCCTCACTGGTTTAGAAGTGCAGATACGATGGTTTATCATTAGCATTGCCAAGTTTTCAAAATACAATAAAGGAGAGTTGAAATTCATGACTATGCAGAGCTGACAATCCGGAAGCAGCGACTAACAAGTTTGTTCTGCTTAAATACCAAATGAAAGTATTGATTTCAGTTAATTTAGCAGTGTGTTTCTCTGTAAAATTAACATATGGCCCATGTTCATAAATCACATGATGCACACATTTCTGTCTTTATGAAGGACCTGCACTCCCAAATAGTAGAGGTTTTTATTTAGTATATAGAAAAAGGAAAGCTTTCCAGAGCTTAGATAGGGAGCATCCCTTATAAGGGACACCTGGCAAGCCTATTTGTCACACATATAATCAGGGCCCTACTCTCTGGTCACTTCTTTGTGGAAAAAAACCTGTTTGGACCTTCTTAAAAAGGTGACAGGATTCTCTCCCCTCACCTCCCCTGCCTGAAAAAAATATGGCATAATGGTGCACAGTACATCTAAGAAGGGGCATTACAGACCATGTTTTGGACCTCCAAGGTTTTGCAGGTTGCTTGGGTCTCCCTTCTTCAGTGGTCCACTTGTGGCTTAGTTTGATCAATATGGTCAAAGCAGAGATGAAAAGCGTCTGTCCACAGTGGATAGGATTTCGAGAATGACTCCCCACCCTGAGTTTCCCTCTTTTCTTAAACCTACCATCAGTGTCTGCTCATCCTGCTTAGCCTCCTTGGGCTGTTTGGAGGTAAAGTGTTCTCCATTTGGTTGGGAGGTGGGCATACTTCTATCCAATGTGTTATAGTCTCCATTGATTTCCATGAGCTGCTCTTCTCAGAATGAATTATAAAGTGACCTGACCAAGTAATGGTATTTTCCCACTTCTGTATGCTTTTAAAATCTGTCTCTTCCTTCACCTTTTTCTAGTTATTTCATTTCATTCCCAGCCAAATAGTCAGTGTTTTTCCTCTCATTTGGAGCATTTCCATATACAGGTCACATCATGCTAAGAATCAGAAAGTGCTGCACAGCTATTCCATCTTTTTTTAAAAAAAAACTCGGGAAAATCTTTAAAAATGCAATAGCGCCACAAAGCCACTGTGAAATTCAGTGAATGAAGAAGGGCAGTGCTATAGTAAAAGTGCCACATGGAACCATGCTTAGTTTTTATTCAGTGGTCATGGCATCCTCATGGTGTGATGGTGGGGCTTTTAAAGCATTTTTCTTAAGTCTTTTTTTTTCTTTTTCATGTTCTGCAAACCTCACAGTTACTCTTAGGCCATTTGTGCCCTCCACTGTTATAGTGCTATTCTTCCACTTTCAACGTCCTATGGAATTCTGGGGTTTGTAGTTTACTGAGGCCAAAGAGCTCTCTGGCTGAGGATTCTAAATACCCCTCCCTAAACTGCAAGCCACAGGATTCCAGAGGATGTTGAAAGTGGAATAACAGTGTCTACACTCTATAACAGTGTAGAGAGGAAAGGGCCTTCACCTGCCAATACTTCCCTTCTTGTGTATGGGTACTTAGCTTTGGCCTCGCTTACATGAATATAGGAAGATAGAAGTTGGAAATACAAGGAATGATGATATACTCTCCCTTCCTGTAGAACCAAAGTCAAAACTCACAAGCATCATGATATTCCAGCTTGGAGATAGTAGCTTTTTGGTGGCTACTTCATTGTAGTGCATTTTCCCCTCATAATTTGCAGATACAGATCAGATGGACTACCACTTCAGAACATCCTTTATAGCAGAAACCTGTTTTAAGATATAAATGTTATAAATGTGAATGTTACTGAGTTTGCAAGGTCTGAGCCAGGCTTTTGTTAACAATGTGATCTGGTGGTGTCTCATTCATAGAGTCACCGTAAGTAGAAGTCACCTTGATGGCAAACAGCAACAGTTACGTAAATTAGGTATCCGTCTTCAAGTTCTGTACGTATTTCATTACAGTTTATTTCCAAGACGTGCATCAACCATTTCCCATTGGAGCTTCTACTTTTTAGGAGTTGTACAGCTGAAATAAATTCCTTTAAAATGACGCATATTTTAAATGGTGTTGCTGTATTTCAGAATCGTACAAAATGAAGGATACTGTACTGATTTCAGAATGATCATGTGACATTGTGCTGGTATAGGAATGACAACTGTTATTCATTTCATTTTATTTCCATGCCATCCTTTTCCTGAAGTGGAGCCCAAGGTGGCTCACAACAAGAATCAATAAAAACTTTTATTGCCAAAATATATGGGATGAACTGTTCCCTGTGGTATTTATCAGGAAGTGTGGAACAGATATATATATATATGCTGCAGTACTTGGGAAATATCCAGGCTCTATATTGTGGTCAGATGTTCCTTGTACCTCTTGGCCTGTGTTCTTTATTTTTCTGTGGAACCAAGTGGCTATGTCACCCAGTGTGTGTAGTGGTTTGAGTATTGGACTATAACTCTGGAGACCAGGGTTTGTATCCCTGCTCAGCCACGGAAATCCACCGAGTGACCTCAGGCAAAGTCACGCTCAGTCTCAGAGGAAGGCAAAGGCAAACCACTTCTGAACAGATCTTGTGAAGAAAAACCCTTTGATAGGTTCTCCTTGAGGTTGCCATAAGTCAGAAATAACTTGAAGGCACATCACAACAGCAACAATAACAGCAGTAGCAACAACAACAACAACAAGTGACTGTGTATTGAAACCTGAACTTACCAAGATAAACGTTTTGATGGGAAACAATGTCATGGCTCTGGTAACTGAACAAAACCGTTTTGCATGTCCTGTTGTCTTGGGCACTGGAGCAGAAAGTCTGTCTTCCTCAGGGGGTTGACCGCACATCTTGCTTCTGTTTGAGTTGGTAGGATGCTGTGAACTTTGAATTTCAGGCTCCAGTTTGTTTGAAAATGATCCAGTGCAGCTTTTGTCTCTTGTAGAACAAACATGTCTATTCTGGAATTTGCTCCCAAAATAAATTTCTACACTGCCGTAGGATGTAGCTTGGCAGCAAGAGGTGGTATAGCACAGCAGTGTGAGGATGCAGCTGTGATTAAAATAAAGTCCACAGTCTCAAATTTCACTTTGGCTGTGACCTCATTACACAGCCTTGGAGACAGTGGCGGAGCTTGGAATGTGTGGAGGGGGGGGGCGGGAGGGGTGTGTGGCTACAGCATGAGAGGCAGGGCCACTGTGTGCGGGGGCGTGACTGTGGTGTGCAGGGGTGTGGCCAGGGCGCATGGGGGCATGGACAGGGCACACGGGGGTGTGGCTATGGGCTGGGACACCCCAAAAATATTGCCGCCCGGGGCGAATCACCTCCCCACCCCCATGTCCCTATGCAACTGCTTGGAGAGCCACTATCTCTTAAGTGAAATGAGAATGTTGACCTCCCTGAAAAAGTTACTGTGAAAAACAACAGTCTTAGGGCAAAGTTAGGAACCAATTAGAGGTTTGAAGTTATCAGCTCCATGGCCTAAGGATCCCTGACCATTTTACCAGTGGGCATTTCTTCTTGCAATGCTTTCTTCTTCCTGTGCTTCAGTTACTCTTTCTCCCTACTTCCTACGTCATCAGGCCAACTGAGCTAAATCCTGCGCTGCCTATTATCCTGAATGTGAGGGTGTGCAGCACAAGAATGGAATTTCTGCTGTTATCTCAGATTGCTCATCCTGAACAACAGCAGGAATACCATCGGCCTGCATCCCACCCCCTTCAAGCCTCCAGAAGGTAGGTTTGGCTAAGAGCATCTTTGAGCTGGCTTAGAAACCTCTGTGGACTGGATTAAGCCTGATGTCCAGAATTACCCCATCCATGTTTTATAGCTTTTTAGACTAACAAACATCTTATGGTGCATTCGTTAGTGAACCAGAGTCCACATCATCAGATCTATAGAATGTTTTTCTCATTTAGCATGTATTCATAGTATGTATGTACGTGGTATGTATTCATAGGGCTGTAGGGAGAAGAGAAAAACTGTTGACAGTGATGTCAGTGCGGAATGGAATGCAAGAAATACAGGAGTGGAAATGTGTTAAAGAACACATATAAGTCAAATAATCAAAGTGACTGTTCACAAATTACTGTAGATAGAACATCTTGGAAGTGTTCGGTAAAGTGGCTTCTACCGTGTAGTAAAACCCTGTAATCTTGATTCAGGCCACTAGTGACAGAACTAATCTTGGCAAGTTCCTCTCAGTAGGATCACCTTGTAATCCTTCTTTGAAGTTGCTTTGTTCAAAGGCATTTCCCTTAAGATCAGTAACAAAATGTCCTGGGAGATGATGACTCTTGATTTCTGGATATTGCCAAATCCACTGCGAAAGGACATTGCTGGCAGACAACAACGTGTATCATACTGGAAATGAATCAAACCCTTGATGCTGTGGCTGAGATTACTAGGTCCTACATGAAAATGGGGTGGATGCGTATGAGGAAAGAGTTGGCCCCTAGGCTTGTTGTAGTGCAGAGAAAGAAGAAATGTGGTTTTCCAGAGAACGTGGAATTGCAACTACCATCATCCCTCACCATTGGCAAGCTGGATAGGGTAGATGGGAGTTGTAGTCTCACAAGAATTAGAGGGTCACACATTCTGCATCTGTTGTAGGGTCTGGGTCTCTGTTGTGGGTCCTGTTGCTCACAGTGAACAGTCATTTTAGGTTTAAATTAGAGAGTCAGCGTGGTGGTGTGATTTGAACATTGGACTATGACCCTGGAGACCAGGTTTCAATTCCCTGCTTGGCCAAGGAAACCTGCTGGATGATCTTGGGCACGTCACATAGGCCATTTCTGCACTGGACTGTTATAGCGCGATGATTCCACTTGCAACATCCTATGGAATCCTGGGGTTTGCAGTTTCGGGAGGGGCCAGGCGGCCCCTCCGAAAACTGCAAACCCCAGGATTCCATAGGATGTTGCAAGTGGAATCATCACGCTATAACAGTCCAGTGTGGAAATAGTCATAGTCTCAGCCCCAGAAAACCCTATGATAGGTTCGCCTTAGGGTCCCTGTAAACTGGAAACTACTTTAAAGCCCATAACAACAACCATTATTGAAAGTGGATGTGTGGTGCTTTAGTGTGCTGGGTCATTGTTTGAGAGCAAGCGTAGTGCACAGTGTAAGGCTGACAAGAGAAGAGGCAATGTTACCCTGATTTCTGGGGTCCCTTGGGGGACACCTCAGTGTGCTCCACAAGATTGGGAATGGAAACTAGCCAGAGCACAAGCAATAGCAATGTGAGAGGCAGGGCAACCTAGCGGGGTCTTTTTACCCAGTTTTTACGGGGTCAGGCCAAGCCAAAAACCCAAACGAAATTGTTCCAGTAAATGAGTTTATTGAATACAACCTTATGCACCAACACACTCACGTACTCAAGACCTACTCAGAAGTAAAAGAGAGGAAATTGGACAGGGGAGCACTGAAGGGGTGTAGCTGGGGGTGATACTGCACCTTCTCCTGAAGTCCTGGGTCCAGGAAGGCAGCAGAGAAGCGGGGCTCAGCACGGAGAGGGTTGAGGGGATCACTCAGTGGATGGAGAAACGGTCTGCTGGGATGACTGGGGGGTGATCCGAAGAACTGCTCAAAAACTGGGACTATTTGTAGGGGAAAAAGTACCTGGAGGACTAATCCTTTCCTGGGGAGAACAATAGGTGTTGCAAAGAGAAAGAAGCTCCAGACTGGTAATTTTCTTTGTGTGATGGGATTGCAAGATGTTGCCAAAGTCTTAGGATCTTCGGCTTTGTTTTGTGGTCTGACTTCTGGTCCTCGCTGATGGAATATTTGCTCAACTTGACGCACACACGCTAATCCCCTCAAGTTGGCATCTCAGGAGCTGAGGACCCTTTGTTTATTGTGGGTTTACACATCTTGAGGTCTCCTGGGGCTACGTGACTGGGGATTTTACTGGCCTGACCTGGTTTTCAATCTTTGACAAGTGCTGCCTACATGTCCATCCAGGTGACCTCTCAGGCACATTGAATCATATTTTAATATCAAAATTGTAGAGCCCAGGATAGGGTTTTTCCAGTGGAGTAACAGCAGCATTCTGCTTCCCCACTCAACCACAAAACTGGCTTATGTTGGACCGGTTACTATTTGTCAGCCTGTAGCAACTCTTAGGGTGGTTGAAAGAGTAAAACCGTGCAGAGTAGGGTGGGAATCATGTAGCCTTCTGAATGTTGAAATACAACTCCCAGCAGCCCTAGGCAGCATGGCCAATGATGAGCTTTGCTGGGAATTGCTGTCCAGTTGAACAGAGTTGGTGCAAGCTTAGAGAAAGGGAAACACTGTGAGGAAATGGCTGTACCAGGAGCAGAGTGCATATTTTACATGCCAGAAATCCAGATCCAGTCGAGGTATATCCAGGTACAACTGGGAAGACCTCTCTATGTGAGATACAGGGAGCTGTTGCAAGTCATTACAGACAGTATCAAGCAAGACGGACCAGTGGGTTAACTTGGTATAAGGCAGGATATCGTATGTCTCCGTACCTCTTACCTTCCCTTTACCGTCATACTTGTAGAATCTAATTTTCTTCCCCATCTGAAACATATCATATCCTGGAGGGAAGAGGAAGGGGGAAGTGTCAAAAAGAATGCTTTAATGCTGCCGAAAGCATTGTTTTCACCATAAACTGTTTCCTTTGTCTGTGAAAGATGCCCTTACATAGGAGAGAACATGTTTACCATAAACAGTTCAGCAGAAACTGTCCAGCGCATCAAGGAGTAACATTTATGACATTACAGTGGATGTAATGTTGAAAGCATTAGGCAGTTCAGCAAACATGAATCTGCGATAAGTGCACACAACCTTGGCGAAGGAAAATGTAGCCAGGGACTGTGTTAAATTTGCTGCGATATTCATCTGTCCTGAGGGAGGCTGTCAGGCATTGCGATGGTACTGCTTTGGCTCAGGATATGCGAGAAGAGATCTCTGGGCCAGTTAATGATCTTGGTAGCCTGGGCTACTTGGCTATGCACCTTGCTGGATAATAGTCTGTGCAGGTTTAGAGCAGAGTCATGGTCACTCCTAGCCATGGGATGTTTTCAAACAGAGTGCTGTGTTAGTCTCTTGCAGCACAAAAAGGAAAGACGAAAGAGGAAAGGGTAGTCTAGCAGCACCTTTAGACTAACTGGTCTATTTTAGAATGAGCTGTCATACCTTTTAGTTCACTTCCTCAGACCCAGGGATGTAGTTAATATTTAAAAAAAAACCCTAATAAATAAATAATATAAAATAAATAAAAAAACATTAATTAATTAATTAAACAGCAGTTACATGGTTGTGAGGCTGGGATCAGAACATAATAAAATACAGAAAGATACAATTTGTGACACTGCTATAAAGTTTCAAAGGGTCATGGCAGATGATGCAGATCTGTCAAGCTGGCAGTAATATTGTAGTGTGAAAACAATAAATCCACTTATCCAGACTCAGGAAGAATGCCATTGTTACATGTGCAGTAATGAAGATATAACTATTAATAGATGCAGTGTGACAAGAAACCGTTGTCTCTGTTCATACTTTGGCTGAAAGACTGGGATTTGTAAATGTATCTCAATTCAGCTGTTTCTCTTTGTACTCTTGCCTTGAAATTTCTTTGTTTTGGAAAGTTACATGAAGATCACTGACAGCCTGCCCAAGAAAATTAAAACACTCTGTCACTGATTTGGGGATATGACCATTTCTAATGTCAATGTCTAATATCACGGGGTGGTAGGAGCCATTTTTCTGTATTATATATGGAACATTTGGCAAAATTTGGCAAAAACAGAATTTTTTTAACCATACGAATGGTAACACTAGAGACCGTAGTCTGTGCAGGAGGAGGATTGTGTTGTTCGTTCTTATTGAAATTACAAAGTCTCTTTTCAGTCACTGAATTTATTTAAAGTACAGTTATTTACAATTAATAGTAACCTTCCAATAGTGCTTATCTCAAAGATCTCTTTTCCTTCCTTCCTTCCTTCTGTTACCTCTTGCCTCCGGGCTCCACCTTCTGAATACAACTCCCCAGAATCCTCTCTCTTGGATGTAATTATAAAGATATCACTTTAACAATGATAGTCAGTATAATACAGAAAATGCTGCCTCTCTTGCAAAGAAATCCAGACAAGGTCTAAATTTCTATTTATCAAGAAAAATATTTTGGGGTGCTTTCTTTCTTTCTTTCTTTCTTTTTTTTTGGTTAGCTTAAATTTTGTGTGCTTTCTTCCACAAGTTCTTTACATTTTTTCCTCTCCAAATTACAAACCTGTGTAAAAAAACACAGCTTGAAAATACAGAAATACTAAGAATGTCCCCTGAGTTCAATTTTTGGTCTTTATCCATTTAGCAAACAAGATTTTTGGTTCCAGGGCTTGCAGTGTGATAAATATGGGTGTTGTAGGTTTAGCAATCTCTGTGGAACTTTATCGTGCCCAAACCATCTGATAGTTTGACGTCAGGCACAGCATTTTGTTTTCCTCAATAGCACTGACCTCTTTTGTTTTGTTTTGTACAAGCTTCCAAGGAGGTCTGGTATATTAGGGTTTTTTAAAACATCAAGAATGCTCTAAGGCATTTGACCTCACAGAGATTAAAAGAGAAAGTATTTGGGTGATCATAGGGGCCTTCAATAATCTATTGTTTCTCTAAAAGCATCATTGTTTTAAAATAAAGAGTTTGGAAAGAGTCTTCCCCAACCTTTCACCCTTCAGATGTGTTGGGCTACAGTTCCCATCAGCCCCAGGTAGTTGATGCAAATTAGCACCCAACAGCATTTGGAAGGTCAGAGTTTCTCCATCCTGGCTTTTTGTACATCTGAGGTTAAGACCTTCTTGGGTAAGATCAGCTCTTGATTCTTAGAAACTCCATGTATCTTCTGAAGAATAAGTGTGCCTTACCATGGAGAAGTATTATCCTGTATCATGAAATGTGGGTTTGGATTAACAGATTTTAGTATTAACAGAAATACATGTGAAGTATGATATGGTTGGGTACGAAGTAGGATATGATTGAGTTACCTTTCCCTTCGTTGTGTACTCCCTAAACTGGGGAATATCCATGTAGGTTTGGCCCAATTTTTTCCCATGTAACTCCATCACCTTCTATCAATCCAGACCTTTACTCTGAGAAGTAATTAATGTTTTTCATTACAACAAAGCACAGAAGATCTGTGGGCAAGGGTGAGCAAGCAGCATACCCTCCAACTGTCCCAATTTGTAGGGACTGTCCTAATTAATCCTCCGTCATCCCACTTTTCAAGCTGCTTTTAAGATGTCCCAGTTTCTCTCTCCTCCTCTCACTTTCCTCCTTTTTTCTCAGTTTACCTTTAATTGCTACAAACTGAATTCAAAATAGAAATGCAGTGTGCACTCATGGGAGTCAGTGGGAAGGGGGAGAGGAGAGAAGGGGGAGGAATCTTGCCTTTCCCTGTAGACTCAGGGAAAACCAAACTGCTGCAGCAGCTTCTCATTGCTTGTCTGTTCTTCCGCGTTAATAACTTTTGCAATTTTGACCATACTCTGATATTGCTGGGCTACACATATCCAGATTTTCATCTGTAAAATGTTGGCGGGTATGCTTTATTACAAGATCTACTTTTTTTTTTATAGCCTTGAGACTTACAACTACAGGTGCAAAGACACACAATAAACTCTCCTCCAGGTTATCTCAAATTTATTGTCTTTCAGGCATATAATTTAGGAGAAAGGGAGTCATTTCATTGATGCTATTTGCAGAACAATTGGGAGCCTAAAGTCCTAACTGATCTTACTACTTACGTCTGTTCCCTGGCTTGGTGTGGAGTTAAGAGTTTCTGCATCTATTTCTACTCCCTTTCCTTTTCACTTAATAATCCTGGTAGGAGGCAATATTCTTAATCATTAATGTCCTTTGGAATATCTTCATTCATGATACATTGACTAATCACAGCAGGGTTTTCCTGGAACAAAGTAAATTTCATTCTTTGCATCACATTAATGCATTTAAGCAATTGCCCCTAGAATAATGCAGTTTAGGTTCAGCCAGTATCCATTGCAGATAGATATATGGCACCAATGACTCCTCTTCATCATCATCATCATCATGCTTATCAAATTTGCAGATGATACCAAATTAGAAGTGGTAGTTAATATTCCAGAGGACAGGATCAGAATTCAAAACGACCTTGACAGGTAGAGAGCTGGGCCAAAACTAACAAAATGAACAATAGGGAAAAAGGTAAGGTACTACACTTAGGCATAAAACATAAAATGTACAGATATAGGATAGGTGATAGCTAGCTTGATGGTAGGACATGTGAAAGAGATCTAGGAGTCTTTGTAGACCATGAGCTGAACATGAGTCAACAGTGTGATGCGGCGGCTAAAAAAGCAAATATGATTCTAGGCTGCATCAATAGAAGTATAATGTCGAGGTCAAGAGAAATAATAATATTGCTCTGTTCTGCTTTGGTCAGACCTCACCTGGAATACTGTGTCTAGTTCTGGGCGCCATAATTCAGGAAGGATATTGATAAGCTAGATTGTGTCCAGAGGAGAGTGACCAAAATGGTAAAAGGCCTGGAAACTATGCTGTACTATATGAGGAGCAGCTTAGGGATCAGGGTATGTTTAACCTGGAGAAGAGAAGTTTAAGAGGTGACATGACAGCCATGTTTAAATATATGAAAGGATGTCACATAGAAGATGGAGCAAGCTTGTTTTCAGCTGCTTCAGAAACTAAGACACAGAGCAATGACTTCAAACATTAGGAAGGACTTCCTGATTGTAAGAGCTGTTTGACACTGTAGTATGCTGCCTTGGAGTGTGGTGGAGTCTCTTTCTTTGGAGCTTTTTAAACAGAGGTTGGATGGTCATCTGTCAGGAGTGCTTTGATGATGTACTCCTGCATGGCAGGCGATCGGATTTGATGGCCCTTGTGCTCACTTCCAGTTCTGTGATTCTGTATGAAGTTATCTGGTTTGTAATCTGCTGGTCCATGATCCATCTAGACCAATATTGTCTATTCTGACTGCAAGTGAGTCTCCAAAAGCTAGTCACTTAAGTTAATAGCCTAAATGCAATTGCTAGTCTCAGTTAGATTAGACTCACTGGATCAGTGGGAATTTAGAAAATCAACATTTATGTAATCTGCAATGATTAAATGGGTCAACTCTGCCGAGGAACCAAACTGGATTTTGGACAATAATTTCATCAGAACTGTCACACATATACTCAAAAGCCAAAAGCCAGTTGCTAGTATTGATTAGAATAGACCTATTTTAATACAATGGAGTGTTTATGAATGTTGACTTAACATTCAACTATTGATTCAAGGGTCTAATCTACTTTGGACTAGTAATTGGACTGAAGAATGAGTACATAACATTCAAAATAGTTGCATGTAAACTGTGCACCTGCTCATAAGCACTGCATGTACACCCTCTGTCTCAGGTATAGTAATAAATAGGTATATGTATGATTTTCTATATGCAGGTTGTCATCTCATGCCTAGAAAATCTTAGCTGAAACAGGTGTATTGTGGTGGTGAGCCTAAAGATGGTTAGAATTGCCCATTTATTATTTGTGAAGTGTGTGTGAATCAGTTTCAAGGACCTAGTCAACCCCAGGTATCAAGGACAGACCTATTGAGACACTGATTCCAATCCTTGATCATTCCTGCCTCTTCCTTTGTGCTTTTGATCTTTAAAGACTTTTCAAAGTTCTGCCCAGTATTTTTTTTTTAAATAATTTCTGGATACAAGCTGAATTTAACATATCGAATTTATGCACAAAGGAGAAAATTGCCAAGCCACTTTTGGGTATCTATTTAGTAAAATCCATATTGGGCATTTCACAGCAACACTGCTCGGACTATAGCACAGGAAACTCATCCCACAACATCACTAGGATGATCCAAGCATGAGAATTCAAATTCCTTGGAGTTAGTTCAAAACATTTTGTTATGATCATTTTGAGTGTGCTGCCCTTTTGTCCTTCCTGGTTTACATGGAGCTGAACTTTCTATGGTGTGTATGTGAGGGGGTGCACGTATAGCACAATCCCTTTCATGGGATTCAGGCCCTGCCCTAAAATCCCCAAATCCAGTTATTACATGAGGTTTCAATAGACTCAAGCATGGGCTATACTGGCTTCCTGGATGGCACACTGTGATTCCATTGTGCTTCCACCAGCAAGTTGTGCATGGCTCTGCATTTGCAGCTGTTCTTTACCAGATAATAGAAGAGTCTGTTTGTGTGCCAAGCTTTCTATGAACTGGATTCAGTAATGTTAATGAGCAAGGGGGTGGGTAAGGTGAAAGGGGGCTACTGTTACTTCTGGAACACCCTCGCCCCTTATTGCTGTGGGAGAGGTTGTGCAAAGGAACAGCTCCAATGGCCAGATTCCTTAGGATATTGCTTCACTTAAAATAGAAACTGTGTCCGTACAAAAGCATACCCAAGATATTTGCCTATGAAGTGAAACTGGAACAAAGCCACTGGGCAACTCCCTCTTAAATAATTGCAAAAAAGATGTTTGAAGGAATAAACAGAAAACAGCCAGATTGTGACAAGTATGGCAGGAAATAGTGTATTTTAACGCTGGTGGACAATTTTGTATCTGACATGGATAGTTTGAGATCTTGAGAAGGAATTCTTATGCTATGTGAAAACGAATTAAGTGGGTAGTGTTTTCCTAAAATGTCACAAAACCAAAGTCCTGAACAATGATGGAAGAATAAAATGTTCAAATAGCATTTATTACACATACATGTATACATTGCCAAAATCATTCTCCCGTTAGAGTGAGATGGCTGCCTCAAGAAACAGGTTTTAGGTGACATGAAAGTTGCAGCAGATGGTTTGTTATTTAACATCCTTTGTATTTGTGTAGTCAAGGATTGGGCAAGGTGCTTGTGGGATTTTCTTTCTGATGAACCAAAACAGTGTGGCACTGTCTCCCTCTCCTTGGTACTAGACACTATACGCAGCTCTGCCTCAGGCAGAAAAATGTCCTGGGCCAACCACACAAGTATGCTTGATGCAGTAGAGGTCATATAGAGGATACACAGCTTGTCCTGAGATAGTATACAGTCTACATTGGACGGATGAAACAGTGGCAGGGGAACGGGAAGCTGAAAGCCTTCAAGAAATGTTTGTCAAGGGAATGAGTCTTGCAAGACAATATGGTGGTGAAAAGTCATAAACCATTGGTGTGCCATAATTCAAGCTGTTATCATCACACGCGTGTGTATATGCCTTTAAGTCGCCTGTCAGCTTATGGCAAGCCCATGAATTTCATAGGGTTTTCTTAGACAAGAAATACTCAGAGGTGGTTGTTAGTTTCTTCATCTGATATATAACCTACAGTACCATGTCATCCTTTTATTCAGACCTTTTGGCAGATATGTACTCCAGTCGTTTAAAGATTTCTTAGGATCAGAGACATATTTGGACTTCCATTACTTTTTGTTGCAGATTGATCTGGTTTTTCAGGAGTTGCAGTGGTACAATTATATGTGCTGCTTATGTAAGTCCTTTCTTGTCATACCTGTGTGCTACGGAAAGCACTGGATTGCATTGCAGTTTCTTCTGTGTTGCTTGGAGAATGTGAGTGAACATGGGCAATATGGGAGGATCCCTGCTACAGCTGCTCCCCAGTGTGGCCTCAGTTTGGAAGAGGAGGAAGACTCTGATCTTCCATTGTGTCCTGTCCCCTTTCCCTCTAGCATCACAGAAACTAGTTGCTCTTACACCTCGGCTTTCTCTAATGAGTTCAAGGTGACAAACCTGATTCTCTTCCTCTGCATTTTATCGTCACAACAGCCCTGTCAAGCAAGTCAGGCTGGGAGAGAGCTATGGGTCCAGGCTGAGTCAGGCTGAGTTGGGGGATCAAACTTGGATCTCCCAAGTCCCAATCCAGCACTGTAACTATTACACCATATTGAGGTAAAGAAACTATAAATATATGCTTTACTTGCAAAAGATACTGTTCTGTCCGTGGCATTTCCAGTCTGAGCTAGGAAAGTCTTTTCTCTAAAACCTTGGAGAGCTGCTGCCAGTCTGTAAACAACGTTGAGCTAGATAATAACTTCCTCTCAGACTATTCAGTCAGAACACAGGCAGCTCCCCTTAAAAGCTTCAGTAGTGACAAAATACTTTTACTATTTCACCTCTGAATAATATGTTTAAACACAGAAAATATCACCTTCTATCAGGCTTTGTGTGTGTGTGTGTGTGAGAGAGAGAGAGAGAGAAACAGAGAAACGGGCATGTTTCCCCACCCCTGTCTCTTTAGACTGTGGGTCGTTTGGCATTTGTCAGCTAATCTGTGTTCTGTCTGAGGTTTCTTTATTACCTTCTGGCTGCCTGGACATCTGTGGGGTTCTCTCCTCAGGCAATCCTACAGCTCCCACCAAGTGTGGAGATTTCCATTTCTGTCCCACCACTGGGACCACCAAATATGGGGTATCCACCCTTTATGTGTAGCTTCCACCCTCTTCCCCACCACTGTATATATCAAGCATGAGAGTTTCCATTTAGGCAATCAGACCAGTGCCACCAACAGTGAGGACTCCTTTCAGGCAATCCTACCACGGTAGCCAATCTGGAGGTCTTTACTCTTAACCCACCAAATGTGAAGCCTTCCACAATGTTCACTGCATACATTCAGTGTGAGGGCTTTCCCTGATCCCCACCTCTGCCGCACATAAGGACTTCCTCCTGTCCCCCTTGTGTGACATCAACTGTGCGGTCAATCTAAATGCCCTCAAGATTCCTGTGATGATTTATACTATTTTTATATTCAACAAGGCATCACTCTTCCGCCCTCAATTCTGCCATCACAGCTCTCAACCAAGCTCCCAGAAGGAAAGTTATTCCACAGGCCAAAGTGCGTGTAAACAAAAACAAAACATTATTTACAGAAGTTAAAACATAAAACATAAACATCCATAACAGGCATCCATTACAGTCATAATGGGGAAGATATATGTTTAGTTGTTTCTGTTACCAACAGTATCTATCAGCATATCTGGGCAGTTTATCGGTTAGGGCCAGCATAGCTTGGGTACTGCATTGCAGCCTTCTTATCATATGTTGGAGACTAGCAGAGCAATAGCATAGCAATAGCAGGTGTATTTCTATACCGCTTATCACCCTAAGTGCTCTCTAAGCAGTTTGCAATGTATTAGCTAATTGCCCCCAACAAGCTGGGTACTCATTTTACTGACCTGTGGAAGAATGGACGGCTGAGTCAACCTGGAGCCCGGCAGGATTGAACTCACAACCTTTTGGCTGCAGTACCGGTATTTAACCACCACGCCACCAGAGCAGTCTGACTTCTATCTCCTCTGGACTTGTTTTATATCCTCCCTAGCCTAATTACCTATAATCAGCTGACTTATATGGTCTAATGAAATAAGGGATCTCTAGTGAACCTTATTTATATCAACAATCCTCTCTCCTCCAATAAGCTTCTTGGAAATAATATAAACAAATAAGCTAGTGTTAGATCTTGTCTTCTGGCTGCCTTCCATCAGATTACATCAGCCAGCTGATTGCATCAGCCATTGCTCTGTGTGCTGCGCTTGCTATGAGCGTATTATCAGACAAACAATTGTCGACATTTTCATATCTTTGTTTACAATTGGTAAGGCTTCATGCCTGGAATCAGCCTGTCTCTATGTTCTCAGTAACATGCACACACTGTATAATACACAGAGTTTTCAGCATTATATTTTATATACTTTATATATTTTAAGAAACCATTGTTTACATTTGGGGGCTTAAATTTAGCAAATTTTAACCCAAATCAGCACACAGCCTACACTATATATAGATAAAGTAGTGAATTATTTTGTACATACTCATATTGATTAGTCAGTACTTGTTACAACTAGAGGCAGGGGACAATTTCTGTTTACAAGGATTCCTCCAGAAAGGAATGAGTGATAGGGCTGGCAATTGCCTTCCTGTTATGAACTGATATCTTTATGTTGTGTTATTCTCTATGTCATAATCTGATAAGAATTGCATAGAACTACATAGAAAAGCAGCAGAACGGTGTTTTCTTTTAAGATGGCAGCATAAGGGGAAACTGTTGAGAGATGAGACGGATTTGGGTCATTTGTTTATGGAGAGTGTGTGGGACAAAAACCCTTTCTTCACTGTCAAAAGAAAATGGGTGGCTTCAGATCCCACATTCACATTACAAAACATGAAACAGGGGAGTGGAAAGTTACAAATCATGGAATTTTTTTGAATGAAGGCACTGGCTGTTGTTTTTGTTTTAAACGGACCAGAGTTAATTGGACAGTCATTCCTTTAATATTTAAGGAGCTGTTAAGAATAAACTGAACACAGCTGGGAAGTGACCTAAATTCCACTTGCTCCAAATTTCATTGGAAAGTGGATTTGTTTGCCTGCCAAGAATGTGACCAAAGCCGTTTGCAGCTTGTAAGAATGCCTTTATCAGCAGAATTCAAAAAAAGTATACAGTTAACACTGCTCAGTCTGGTTTGCTTCCCCAGCTTCAGCATTTAAAATTGTGCTTGCCAATGCAGAATAAAGACTAGACACAGAAGTGTTTGCACAGGCTGCTTAGATTGGATAAATGGAAGCAGACTCACTTTGTTTAGCATAAATAAGCCCCAGCCTTAGTCATTCCCATCTATGGGAAATATTCACCAATTCCTGCTTTCAATATGTCTGCAATAAGAATGTGTGCCATAAACAGAATGTACCACTAGATGCAGGAGTGGTTACAAGCTGATTCAAGGGCACGGGCTGTGTGTCAGCTTCCCAGTAATTCCTCAGGTTCTCTGTTTGCTCTTTAACTGCAGCACACCAAGCTAATATTTGTGCTAAGATAATCCTTGGTGATGTTAGGATCTTCTTTTCCATGAATTTCAGTTTTAGACTTCAACCTTCTGTTTGTGTAGTGGCTGCAATTTATTTATTTTTCTAGTTCTTTAATTTTGTTACTTCTTACTCAGCATCCCCAAACTACTATAATTACACTTTTGATACCAGCAAGATTTTTGTTGTGCCGGTAGAAGGGAGGTTGGTGACCTTTTAGTCTTATAGGTAAGGCTGACATTAATTGGGGTATGGGGGTGTCCTGGAGCCACTTAACTATTTGCCAGGGTTTGTGGAGAAGCCAGGGGAAGAGATGGTGATCAATACTTTTCTTTCCCCTCTTAGAAAAGGAGGCTCAGTTACTGCAAAGGTTGGCTTCCCCACCATGCCCTGGCCCCTTGAGAGCACCTGCAGATCAAAGGCAAGCAACAAGAAGATTTTTAAAAAGACAGCTCTTCCCAGCTTCCCAGAGGCAGATATTAGTTGGAGATATTTTTGCTCCCTCAGAAATTAAGTACACACACCGAACATCACACAGGTGATGCTCAGATATTTTTATTTATTTTAGGTAAGCAAGCTTTAATCTGTTCTATCAAGGGGTTAATCAACTAAAGTAGAGTTGATTAATTTATAGAGGCCAACACTATTAAATACCACGACCTGCAACATGCACTTTATTTACCTGCATTTTCAGTTTGCTGGCCCCCATCTAATGTGTTAAGAGCCTCCAGAAACAGATTCAGATCCAAGGCCACTTATTTAATGATGACACAAACATAGTTATCTGTTATTTGCATATTAATAATTCACTCCAAAATTCAGTCTCACTTTCTTGGTGGAGATGGAGCCATGCAGTTTCTTCAAGACACCTCCCAGGGGAGGGAAGACAGCTGTGATAGTTATGAGTAGAAACACAGCAAAATAGGGGCCATCACTTTTACCAGATGCTGAAAGCATGCCAGAAAGATCTGATGGCAAATCGTGAATGTTAAGAGGTTGTAACTCTCCCATGTGTCCAAAATTAGATTAGTAACATGTGATCTAGAAAGACAGAGAAGGGACGGACCAGTTTTCTACACAGGAGAAGTTTATGCTTAGCCTTCCATTCTACTATATGAACTTGTTGGCTGAGACCTTCACTCAGACTCTGTGATCCTTTTCCTTCTCCTCATCCTACCCCTCATGTGCGATGTTCAGCATACATTCCAACTATCCTGATTTGGCAGACAGCGCCAGTTAATCTTCCACTGTCCCACTTTCTCAAGTGTTTTAAAAATATCCCGGTTTCTCTCTCCTCCACCCCTTTTCCTCTTTGTCCTTGACTTATTTCAATGGCTGCAAATTGAGTTTATAATGTAAAATTAGTTTGCTCATACTCGACACAGCAGGAGAGGGGGAGAAGAGGTTGTGGAGTCTTACCCTTCCCAGTAGGCCCTTTCCTTCCTTTTTCTGGCTTTCATAAAGCCAGTACATACATTCTGTGTTTTGTTGGCTTAGCAAAGTAGTTTTTGTGGGTTCTTCCTCATTAATAACTTTTTGCCCTCTTATTATCTGCCCATACCCTTTTGACCATACTTTGAGATTACATTTGGCCTTCCACATTCAGTGCGTTTAGGGGCTCAGGACTCCTACAAAAATGGAAAAACCACAAATATCAAAGTGTGTGTGTGTGTGTGTGTGTGTGTGTGTGTGAAGAGGGCAGAGGCATGATGGGAAGAATGGATACCCAGGGTCCAAACCAAGTCAAGGAAAGGAGAGGGAAAGTGGGTGGCCTGACATAGTGGCCCTATATTTCCTCTCTCTCCTTAGGTGTGGGGGGGACATCAGGGAGGGTTTGTGGTGGTGAGAATTTGGGGTGCAAGCTGTCCTTAGTTTGGCTGGTGGAGGAAGAGGAGGAGGACGACGACCAGAAGTGGGCTTTTAGAGGACTGCACAGGCTGATTGGAGCAACTGAGAGAGAAGGTTCCCCCAGAAAAGAGGTGTTGGAGGTGTGAGGAGGCAGGAGTTGGAATAACTAGCAAATAAATCCATGAATGCTAAACCCATGACTGTGGAGGGCTGACCCTACTCAGCCATGGGTATCCCAGCTTTCACCTTGTGCACTGCTGGAAGGAGTGGTCCAATTGGTGGTGATAAAGGAAAGGGTCATTTTCCATTTTGACACCCAGAAATTGGGACATTCTTTCCCAGAGAGAGATATTGCTGGGTTTTCAAGATATTGCTGCTGCCATCATCATCATCATCAGTCTTTTATTGGAAGCATTCAGTTTGGGTCTTCTCTGCACTGCTACATCTCTATCTTTTAAAAATGTAGTTTGAATGGTTATTCCTGCTTGCTCTTATTTGCAACTTTATCTAAGCTAACTTAAGTTGGTATGTGCTTAGAAAAGCAAGATGTAAACTTTCTGTTGTAAACAACAACAAAATATTTAGTATCCCTTTACCCACCACAGTGTTTGTTGATCAGTTTGACCTAAGCATGCTTGAAATGTATTGATAATCACAAATCTACATAAGTACACACAAACCACTATGGAATATGTCATTAGGTGTAATAATCACTTGCTTCTCAGCTGTTTCTTTTCAAAGTATCACCTCTAGTTATCAGACATATGATTATCTCAGAAGTCGGTGCTGAGTGTGCTTTTCAGTGCTGAGGAGGAGAGACTCCAGAGCTCTACAAGCAATGCAAAAAGATAAACAAATATGGATTTTTAGTTCATGTATATAATTTATGAAGGGCCCAGTGTTGTTGTTGCGCTGTGGAACATCTCCCCTTCGGGCTGAGTACACAGTACTGTACAAATAATTTCTCAGCAGCAGCTCAACAGGAAGTTTAGAAGTGGAATTTTACTGCTGTTTTTCCTCCTGACCACATCCAGTTCTGTTTCAGACTTGTTAAGTTAAATAGCATTTAGTTAAGGTGCCTCTTTTTTTTTTTTTCACCCTCTCACGCATGACGTAGACAGCCTGTCCTCTCACCCCTTTTCTGAAAACCCTCAGGCTTGGAAATAGCTGACATGTTACTTACAAGGACATCGTATTTCACTGGAGAAATCGCAAGAGGTGATTCAGAAAAAGTCACATGCTATCCTGTAGCCATGGATGCCCCTTCTCTAAAGGTACACAAACACATGCTAGTTTACTATAAACTAGCATGTGTTTGTGTACCTCTAGAGAAGGGATGTCTATTTAGCAGGCAGCATAGAAGGTTGTAAATGGATCCAAAATTTGTTAGGGTGGTAGTACCTTCTTAAATCAGTACAACCCAACTCCTGTTCCTCCTGATAATTTATACTCTCATTCCGAGATGCTTTAGTTAGAATCATAGAATTTTGGAGCTGGAAAGGGCTACAAGAGCCACCTAGTCCAACCCCTTTCTGTACACAACTGTAACACTCCTGAAGGATGGCCATCCGGCCTTTAAAGACCTCCAAAAGAGAGTCCACCACTCTGCAAGGCAGTCTGTTCTACTGTCAAAACAGTTCTTGCAGCAAAGATGTTCTTCCTAATGTCTAGGTGGGATTTCTTTAGAATCTCTATCAGTCCGCCCCCCCCCCCGCCATCTTTGAGCTCTTCATCATCAACTAGTAAAATGCAGAAAGGTCTTCTGTACATTTCATAGGTCATGTAGACATACCCTCCAACATTTCAAAGATGAAAACCAAGACCTGTGTGGTCAAACAACTTCAACATGTGATTAAGATGGCAGATGTTATTAATGAGGAAGAATATATAAGCTAGGGGAGGTTGCAGCAGTTTTGTTTTCATCTGACCTGCAGGGAAGGGCAAGATTCTGCCCCTTCCTCTCCTCTCCCTGCTGCTGAGTTAACTGAATTCAAATGACTTTTGCACTTTGAATTCAGTTTGCAGCAGTTGAAGTAAACTGAAGAAAAAGAGGGAAAGTGGGAAGAGGATAGGAAAACCTGGGGCATTTTAAAGGAACCTGAAAAAATGGAATGATGGAGGATTTGGACAGTAGGAGGCTATGTGTAGGTTGCAGTCCTTCTACAGACTTCCTTAGGAATGAGCACTTTCAAGAGGGCTGGCATACTGCCCAGTTGGCCTGTTTTTACCTGATTCTAAGCATGTCACCCCCATAGCTGATTGAACCATTAGCTGGCCTGAATTCCAAAATTTCATTTTCTAGTAAAACCAAAATGTGAGACAAAAAGTGCAGCCTGATTGTTAGCAAGTTATGAGTCTGTTAGTGTTACCTGGCTTTTATCCACTGAGTGAAGTTTTGGAACTTCATAGATTTAAATGGTAAAGTCACTCTGTTCCTAGTTCCCTTGTATAATGTTGCAATGTAGAGTAAGAGTCTATCTGATTGTAGATAGCTGAGACCTTTTTTTTGCAAAGCTGTGTGTAAACACTCCATAGAAAACAATGGGGCTGAATGATAGGGATGACTATGGCCTTTTCCGCACTTTGTATTTGCAACGGGGCAGAGCGTCCTCCAGCGAGGACGCTCGCACTTGGGGGCGGACCGGGTCCGGACTACTTTCTGTAGTTCCGGACTTCAGCCCGCTCCGGAACGACCAGAAGTGGTAGCTCGCCGTGCTATTGAAAGACCGCTTAAAACAGGTCTTTCAACAGCGCAGCGCGCCCCACTCTGTGGCTGTGCTCTGGTGTAGATTTGCAGGCTCACACCAGCGCAAGCCTGCAGATCTTCCAGGGACAGGCTTTAGGCTGGCGAGCTTCGCCGGTTGGTGGAGAGCCTCCACCAACCGGAAGCCGCCATTTTCATCCCCGGAGCAGTGTGTAGCGCGGCCACGCACCGCTCTGGATCAGCCTGGATTCTCCGAGGGAGCACGCCAGTCCGGTAAGTAACAGAACAGGGCGTTTTCTTCGCCAAGTGTGAAAAAGCCCTATGAGGAGGTAGCCATTTTAGTTTGTTGCAGCAAACCCAACAGATTCTTGTGATATTTTAAAGGGCCTTTCTGCACTACAGTGTTATAGTACTATTATTCCACTTTCAACCTCCTGTGGAATTCTGGGGCTGGTAGTTTACTGTGGCCAAAGAGCTATCTGATTGAAAATTTTCAATGCCCCTTGCTAAACTACAAACCCCAGGATTCCATAGGATATTGAAAATGGAATAACAGCACTATAACAGTGTAGTGCGGAAAGGCCCTAAAGACTACTAAATTTGATTTGACATAAGTTTTCGTGGATAATGGAGACCCAAGTGCTCCTGCTGAGCCAAACATTGCTGCTGCTCCCATCTCACTGCCTGTCACTTCCCTGTCCTTTTAAAAAGTGCCAGCTTGGTCCTGCCAGCTCCAAGCGCAAGGAGGAGGAGCAGCTGCTGTGTGAGCAGGAGCTGGAAATGAGAATGAGGCAGGCACAGCAACAAACAGGAGGAGCAACTGTCTTCACTGTGTAAGAGAGCAGGAAATGGATTAGCCACATGAGTGAGAAATGGAATGGGCTTGGTAGTGGAGGGACAGCACCAAGGTGTGAAAGGGGGAATGTGAAAGGAATGAGGTTAGGCAAAAACAGTGGGATCCTCTAAATAAGGAGCTCACTGGTCCTGGCATTCTGCTGCTGGCTTTCAGTCAAGTACCGGTCACAGATGATAATTTTGCATCTTGTGTTTTCTTCTGAATCAGTAATAAATAATGTTATGAGAAGGGGGAAAAATAAAATAATGCTTGCAATAACTGACAAAAAAAGGCAATTACAAGAGGGTATTTGAGAAGGAAATTATCACAAATCCTTCACTTCTGATACACTAGGAGGAGTAACACTGAGGGAGAGGTCTGCTGACATAATTTTCTCAATTAAAGGACTGTGGACACTGCTTTGTACAAGTCAGGGTGTGGATCCATCCAGTTCTGTAATTCCTTCTGTTACTTTCTATACAGTGTTTAAAAAGTAACCTGTTCTTCCTACTTATTTAGAGTCATGGAAAAAGTGAAGTCATTGTATTACTCATTTTGTTGTTCATTACTTTTCCATTATTTTCTGTTGCTTTTTTCAGGGGGAAAAAATCTCTTAGAGATGACAACAACATGGACAACACTTGAAAACTTCCTATCAAAATGCTTCTTAATATGCCCTTAAAATAATGAAGCTGCTACTCATTATACCAGTAGAGTGCCTTTACTCTTACTTTTCACATTCCTTTTACACATGTGTGTTATATCCCTGTTACCTAACTCACGACAAGCAAGAAGGTGGTAGTTTTGGGGGCACAACTTCTGCCAACTCCCCCCTGCCCCACACTGCAGCCCTCCAGTGGAGGAAATATATGAGCCTGTGCAGCAAAAGGTCAGGAAGTGGCATGCTCCTAGATGCAAGCTATTTAGTGATCTGGTACCCAAATTTTAACTTTAAAATTTAAATATGAAAATATTCATTTATCTAGCCAAATCTCAAATTTGTACAAAACTTTTACTGAATTTTTAGTTCCTGACACTGGCACTTTGTTCTGTTTCTGAGAAGGCCAAACTTCCCCTATCTCTGCTTCCACTTCTGTGACATTAGCAGAAACTCAAAAGCCCCATGATTGGTGAATGACGACATTCACTTGAATTTTGTGACCATTCAAAAACAGTAGTTGTTTGTCAGTTCTGCAGGAGAGAGATATAGGACAGGCTTGCCAAACCTTTTATGATCACACAGTCTTCTCAATTAAGAATGTCCGTGAGTCAGTTTTGGGCCTTGGACAAATACCAGTGCTGGTCTGCATAAAACTTGAGCAATGGCGCATTGACTTTTGAAGGTGAAGGCAGAATGCTGGCAGCAGAATTTATTTGGCTCACACTCCCTCTCTTGTGTTTTGATCTTCCCACATTTCATTAAAAAAACAAAAAAACAAAAACAAAAAACAAATAAGGACAGTGACCAAGCAGAAATGGTATGGAAAGCTGAGGAAAAAGAAAAAGCAAATTCAGTGTTATTGGTTCTTAAGAAACAGATGGAAAATATAAAGCACTGGTATCATAATACTATTATATAAAGCTATGGCACATCCACATTTGGCACATCATGTACAGTTCTGGTTGCTAAGGGTCAAAAAGGATATGGCACCATTGCAGAAGGAACAACAACAACTAAAGGACAATTAAAATGATCAAGAGAGGCTAGGGCACATTTCTAGTAAAAAGTAAAAAATAGCTTAAGGAAGGAGAGAATTGTAGGGAGAACAAAATAGAGATTTTAAAATTACAGGAAGCACCTACTTTTTGATGCCCCATTATCTGACAACTCACTCTTTTGACACTTCCATTAATTCAACGGGGATTCCACTCTTTCATCAGTTCTTGCCTACAGAGGCTTGCTTGGAACTGCTTGTGCTGCTTGCAAAGCATAGTTGGATGACAAATGAGCCTTCGTAAGTCCTTCATGTTCTCTATGGTACAGTACATGGGTTCCATTTTTCAACCAATTCTGTTTTCTAACAGTGCTCTGGTCCCTAACCTGCCAGATAAGTGGGGAAAGCCTGTATCAGAAAATATCCATAACTGTGATAGGAGGATCAATAGTGATATTAACTCTCCACACACAAATTGATGGCTCTCTTCTGAATTAAAATATTCCACAAAATGGCTCTCTATTAATTGGCTAACTACCTGATTCCTATGGTATCATCTTGTTTGGACATCACAGGCAGTCAACATACTTTTGTTAATGTGACAGTAGGCAACCTAGCCTACTCTCACAGAAATCTGACATGAAACTTATAATAATACTCTGCCCAGCATTCTGCAGCATAGTGCTGTATCTGACACAAGTTCAAAACTGGTTGATCTGAAAAAAATGCCAATTTTCAGAGGCTATGTCCTATTTACAGGAAATGACTACTAAGTGACAATTGTTCTTACTAATTCCATCCTGAAAGCAAAGTACATTTGCTTAATCAGAACATTTTTTTTTAAATAAAGCACTTCACTAGAATTTCCAACAGTATACTTTTGAGGGAGTCAGGGAAGGTTTATTCATGATAAGTTAAATTTAGATATTTCTCCAGTCTAGTTTTTTTTCTTCTTTAGACCGTGGGGGAGGGAGATTAAAGCTTATTATGAATGAATGAACTATTTTCTACTATACAGAACAATAACACTAATGTTTATAAATGTTTTTCTTTCCTTTGTCTTGTGTCCTCATTCAGTTTAGGAATAAAATGAATTAGATAAAAGAACCAGGCATGTGAATAAGTAAAATCAGTGTGCTACAGATTTTCTACAATAGTGTATTTGTACGTTACAGCGAAAGGCAAAACCGAATCGTTTATATTGTCTTCCACAGAAGAAGTATTACATTTCACATATTAATGCATTCTAGGCAAAGAAAATTCACCAAATTTAAGAACTAGTTTGAGCAGCTTTTCTACAAAATGTTTATCAGCACTGTAAGGGCATGAATTAGATGTGAGAGCAAGTAGGATTGAAGGGAGACTGTGGGCAAAGGAGGACAGGTATTGGAGAGAATTGAGGAGGAGAGATGCAGTGACAGGGCACAAGGACCAAGAGGTGTGAGGAGAGGCAAGATACAAGAAGAGAGAGATGTGGTGTCACAAGGAGAGGGAAAGGGATAGTACAGGCAGTGGTAAAGCACAAAAAACAAGAAAGAGGCATTCCAGCAGTAAACTCTGTCAGAGAAACAAAACAGCAGCTGCAACACATAGAAAGAAGAAGTACAAGAATGGGTTGGGGAGGACACATCCCCCACATTGGACTGAAACGTGCTTTTAAATATTTTTTTTTCTTTACACAAAGAAATATCTTCCAAAGTTTTCAGTGGGGTAGCTTTGTTCTTCTTTGTAATAAAAACAACAAGGTCTAGGTATCTATCCTTAAAAATTATGGCATGGGTTTTTGCAGACTGCAGCCCCACTTCATCACCATGAACTTTTTCACATTACACATTTATAGTGCTATAATTCCACTTTAACTGCCATGGCCCTCTCCTACAGAATGGTGTGGTTTGTTGTTTTGTTAGAGGCACCAGAGGAGCTCTCTGGCTGAGCATTCGAAAGCCCCTGCATCTCAGCCGCCAGTCCCAAGATTCCTTGGGATGGAACAAAAGCCGTTGAAGTGTCATCCTAGTGTTATAGCTGTGTAGTGTGAAAAGGGCTCCAGATGCCTACAGTGCTGCCTTAGATTGTTATACCCATGGTTGGGATGTGGGGATGTTATGTAAGTGGGGAAGGCAGATGGAAATATAAAAAACACAAACTTTTATCATCACCTTAACTGGCATTCACAAACAATAACTGAGTAGATGCACACACTTTCTAGATGAGCTGCTTAGCATGTACATTGTGACAAAAAGTCAGATAGGTCAAGGTTAAACTATATTGTTTTCTGGTTGTAGTAAAATATTAAACTGTATCTCTGAACATATTTTCCCCTTTAGTTACTGCTGTTCATCTTTGGTTTCCCCTGCACCTTGCCCTGTGAAGCAGGTAGCACACACTCTAAGGAGTCCCCTCTGATATTTTCATGTATTTGTAACTTTTTACCATCAGTGAAAAACTGATGGCCAAAAAATAGTGATGTCATAAGAATGTCATGGGGCATGCTTGTGCATGACATGTTAACACTATTGTTCTTTTATTTGTGCTGCCCTAGGAATGTACGTGCACAATGTACATGATTTCCCTCTATTACTCCCCACAACAACACTGTAAGATAGGAATGCTGAGAGCTATAGTGTCCCAAACTCATATGATAAATTCCATGACCAAAGATTTGAACTTGGGCCTCCTTGCTCTAAATCCAGTACTTTAAAGATTGATTACTTATTACTGGTTCTCTCAGGTCAATTTTGTTGTTGATGCATGTCTTCAACTCATTTGTGACTTACAGCAAACCTATCACATGGTTTTCTTGGCAATATTTGTTCAGAGGGTAGTTGCCAGTGCCTTCCTCTGAGGCTGAGAGAATATGATTTGCCCAAGGTCACCCAGTGGATTTCTCTGGCTGAGTGCGGACTCAAACCCTGGTTTCCAGAGTCAAACCACTACACAATACTGGCATAAAGGTTGAAACATAGTAGAAACACAAAGCAACAATTAATATGATGAATCTGCATAATTAAAATGTAAATTATAGAGCAAATTACTCAATAACCTGTATAAAATACAGATCAGATGCCTGAATTTGAGGAAGTGGAATACGGCAACCTAGTAGGGGTGCTGGTTTCTAATAGGCAACTTTTCATGAGCCTTTAACAATAGTTTAATCTGCAGGGTTTGAGAGGTTTGTCAAAAAAACATGCTTCTTACTGGGATTATAGTCTACTGAACCCCTCTTCTGAACAGTAGATCTGGAGTAGTTATATAAACTGCAATCAAGCATAAAAATCACTACTTTGTGGGAAAGGGTTTGTTGACTGTGGCCTTTGAGAATGATGGGGAGAAATTAAGGCAATTCCTGCACGTTACAAGCTGAATCCTTAAATGCTAATAGCCTGAGAAGAAACCATGTGAAAGCAGTGGCCTTACATAGGTCATGACTCATTTCAGACTCAGTCTCCGCTGCTACTAATAAATTATATACCCTAAGTCTGGAAAATCAGTATTATGGTCTGTTTTGAAGTATGTACCATACCTACATTTCAGGTCTACTGTTCCCATTTCTGGGTCTTGAAAAAGCAATTGGTTAATGCATTATATCATCATCATTGACAATAACCAACAAAACTTATTAATATTAAAAAGTTTAATTATCCAGAGATTTGCTTCTATCTTGCTAACAAGAAATGACTCAACTATAATATAAATACCATTTTTTCCACCTGCAAAAGAATGCAGACTATTTATATTTACTTTCCTGAGTATCTAAGCAGCAGTTTTCAAATAGCATTCCTAAGAGCTGTAGAACTGATGGAAAGTCCAACAGGCATTTTCCAGTTAGAAGATTGCTAGCAGATGATTTTAGCTATGTGAAAGGTAAGCTGGTTCATTGTGTTCAGTCTTTCCCTGCAAAATGCAAACATAATTGAGTGTTGGAAATGATCTTGCCTGTGTAAGACAAGCAAAACACCTCTCAGTCCACACCCTATAATAACACAGAAAGAAGAAGAATTGTGATTTGAAGCACAGTGTACTCACAAAAGGCATTTGGGAAGGAATGGTCTCTTTCAACCATCCAGAAACTGTGTTGTGATGGGCCTAGAACATGAAGTTTTATTGGAATCTATTGTGATCACGCTTAACTGTGAGAAGCAAACAAATGGTTGGTATATTCAGTGACAAAACTAATGCTGAAGTTTTATTATGTAACCTACTTTTTATGTGTGTGGCAGGGCAAAACAAAGCAGTACAGTACATAATGCATTTTTTTCTTTTATTAAAAAATTTACAGGCCTTAGGGATGAGCCCTAGCACTAATACAGCTCACACTAATTTCTGGTGGAATTATAAGCAGTATAGTAATTGTAGTATGTACGTGTCACACTAAAATGGTCAGTAGCTGCAATAAAAATAAAGGTACCATGATAATTTAGTGATGCATCATACCTAATTGGTAGGTGCTGTATAAGTGGGTGTTACTCTGATATTCTGTAGTATGGATAAACCCTGTAATGTATGGATGACCAACAGAGCTTAGAAATAACAAGTTACAAGAAATGTAGTTTCTGGTAACTGGTTCCCTTTTCTAGATAACAAAAATGTAATGAAGTTACATTTCAAAATCAAAACAAGTAACAGCAAAGTTGTTTCATTAATATAATGGATCATTATTTTTTTTACTTTTATAAGTAACTTTCAAGAAAACATTCAGAGGCATTGAATAGGAATTTCCCAGTTTTATACCATTGTCTTATTAATCCTAAGATTTTGCCTCCATCAGAAAAGTAATTAAATGTAATTGAAGGGGGGACAGCAGAACAAGTAATGTAATGAGTTACTCTCCAAGCACAATGTAATATGTAATGATAACAGGTACACTTGGAAAGAAACAGAAGGGCCTATGTATCTACCAAAAGAATAGAATGCATGTATTCCTACCTGCTGTTCTGGCACTATGCTGATACCTGCTTCCAGTCCTTAAGATCAGAAATGCCCAGATTTGCTCTGCATGCATACTGAAATGCACACTCGAATGACACCACAGTGATTCAGGTGAAACATTAAACTAAATGAAACATTAAACTAAACCATGGTTTAGAATTACAGTCATGACCATTAAAATCCTCTGGATCATACAATCTCTCTCTCTGTTTTGCACATGAGGAGACTGAAAGCTCTCTGATTATTCAATTCTGCTAACCCTATGGCTTGCCAAGACTTAGCTAGTTATAAATCATAATTCCAATAAGGGTCAAATTCTGCCACACTTTGCCCACCTGTTTTAGGGGACTGTTATCTGCATTAATTCGAATATGGCTAAAACACAGTTTCTTTGATTTTGATAAGGCATTTCTGTGTTACAGCCAGCACTTGTGTGACAGAAGTAGGCATGCTCTTCCTAAGATGTTACAGCTGTTTCAACTTCTTTCAAAAAATTATGAGTTACTTAAAAATTCTGCTCCTCTGTTAACATAGTGTGGTGCTGTACATTTCTTTCTGTTGTTTGTGACTGCAGTTGTTATACATGCTAACTTCTCATACAGAATTTCACCATCCAAATCGAGAATTCTATAGAGCAAACAAGAAGAAAGCTAGACGGGCCTTGCAAAAAGTATGAGACGGAACCTGATTATGAAAGAGGAAAATACATAGTAACTAACCTTCTGATTGCCAAACAAAACCACCAGATCTTCCCTGTCTTTCCAGATCAATTGAAAAGATTACTGTACTCCCAAATAAGAGTGTAATGCTGATGGAGAAAGCCAAGGGGAAGCTGCAGCTCTGATGAAGCTAAACTCCAGTCAGTCTAGGGATGTTGGAAATTATGTAGAACTACATTTCTGCTTGGCCATGGAAATCCACTGGGTGACCATGGGCATGTCACGCACTCTCAACCCAAGAAAACCTTGTGATAGGTTCACATTAGGGTTGCCACAAAGACTTGAAGGCACACAACCAAAACCTTCCCCTTAGCCTAAATTGGTGCCAGCGCTGTGGCCGTGCCTTGGAGGAAACTGAACTGTGGGGTAAGTCAGCTCCTCCTATGTCCCAACCATTTCAGGTCTTCTGCCAACCAATCTTAGCTGACAAGAGAGGTTCTGCAGACAGATAGATCTCTTAAACTGGGTTAGCAGAATATTTTTGCCTAATCCTACACCCTCCTGCTTGGTACACCTTTTGAGTGTGGCTTACACTAGATAAGACTCAACAATAAACTCTTGTGGGGCCTTTGTTATGTGCCTTCAAGTCAACTCCATCTTATGAAGACTATCCTAGCTGTTTCTTTATTCGAAGGAGGCTCGCTGTCGTTTCCTTAAGGAAGCTGAGAGAGCGTGACTAGGCCAAAGGTCCACCAGTGGGGTTCCACACTTCATTGCAAATTTGAACTCCAGTTTCCCAGAGTCCTAGTCCGACACTTTGTAGCGGCTTTCCAGGCCGGATCCACTTCCTCATACACATATATAAGGCTTGAATGTGCTTGACAAATTAATCCCAACCGTTGCTAACACAGTATTTGTATTTCTTTATTTGCACCATATACATTTTAGTATGTGAAATCGACTTATTTATTTTTAGTCGTGCCGAGGCTCCCCTCTGCTGGGGGAGAGGGATTTAATTTTTGCAAATTGCCCCCAATTTTGCAAATTTTCCTTCTTAGGAACCCCAAGGCCGCCTCAAACAAGACACAGGTTCTTCTCAACAACGCAGCCACCCAACTCAGAGCCACACCATTAAAAAAAACAACCAAATACTCAATTTGTTTTAAGACGAGGACCCGCGTTCGGTAATCACAGGCGTTTAATAAACACACACGGCACCCCACCGTGCCAACCACCGTGGCCAACCGACGCCAGGCCTGCCGCCACCCTCCGCCCTCTCCCTCCGCGCTCTGAGCCTTCTCTGGCAAACGAATTCGGAACCTACCCGGATGGAGCATGCGCAAACCCGCGGCAGCCCTTCCAGCGGGGGAGGAGAGTGGTCGTCGTTCCCGCCAGTGCGCAGGCGCGCGGGTTGGCAGGCAGGCGGCCGGCCCCCCTTCTCTGGGCTGTCACTGGCTAACAACGCGCCGGGCCGCCGCCGCCGCCGCCGCCGCTCTCTGGCTCCCTCCTCCCCTCCCGGAACCGGCGGGGCAGAAACACCTCGAGGAGGAGGCCGCCTCCCCCGCCGCCACCATCACCACCAGCACTAGCATCACAGGAGCGGGACGGGGAGCCGACATGAAGCAAGAGACCAGCTGGCCTTGGCGATAGAAGGTGGGCAGGCGCGCTCGGCTCCTCTCGCTCTCCCTTCGCCCGCCCGCCCTTTCCCCGTCGCTGCCTGCTTCTGTCCCCCCACCCGGCTCTCGGGGGCCTGTTTGGGGTCCCTCTCCTCCCCCGACAACCCTCCCACGCCCCCGCGGGGACGGCCTCCCCCTCCCTTGCGCTGCTCCTCCGTCCCCCCGACGCTTCCTTCCTTCCTTCCACCCACCCTCTTGATCCCACTCCCCTCCTTTTTAGGCTCTGACCCTCCGCCTCACGCCCTCCTCTTCGCTGGGGCTGCCCCCGATTGCTCAGCGTCGCCCCTCGCCCATCCTTCCTCCCCTCCGCGCCCTCCTCTTCGCCTCCACCCCCCCCAGCGCCCCAACCTCTTCTCTCCCAACCCGCTCCCCAGTTTCTTCCCCTTTGCCCCTCGAGGCTTTGCCGCGGGCGCCCTCCTTCCCCTCGCCGCCGACCCGGATCGGCTGTATCCCCCGCAAGCTTTCCAGCAGCCCGCCCCCCTCCCCTCATGCCGAGATCCAGCCCCCTCCCCCCCTTGGGCTTATTCTCCCTCTCTGACGCCTCTTGGGTGATTCTCTGCCCCCTCCCCCGCCCGGCTTCCCTTCCTGGCATCTCTCCCGGCACCCCGGTCGCATCAGCGCCCCCCCCCCCCGAATGGCGAAATCCGCCCCCTCCCGGCCTCGGCCTTTCCTTCCCCTCGAGGCTTCCCCTTGGCCCTGCGGAGAGTTCCCCCTTCCTCCCCGACGGTCCTCCCGCTTGAGCCTCTTCCAGCCTTCCCTCGCGTGCCCTGGTTCTCTGGCTCCCTTCCCAGTGAGCTCTTTCCCCTTTGCCCTGAAATGCCTCCGCGCTCCTTTTGTTTTGCCCTTCTGGCTTTTCAGACCGCCTCCTCCCTGTTATTTCTCGTCCTCACTTTAGGAAACTAAACGCTCCATGAATTTACTTTAACGGCCTGGTCTATGGCTTGGAAGGCTTATTATATTAACCCCCCCCCCCCACGCACACTTCTTTCTCTGTTTGTGTCCATTACATAGTTCTTCTACTTTACTTCTTATCGTGTTAGTTGTTTTTTCCATTGTTGATTCTGAAATTTAGTTTCCATCCCCAACTAGGGCAGAAGTATAGCCTGGCTGTTACCGAGCGGGTTTTTTTTTTTTTCTCCTTCTTTTCTTATTGATTGTGTCCTGTCTGCCTCCAGCCCTTTCCCCTGTTTAAGTTCAACTTAACTTCCCTTCGGAGTTTCAGAAGGGTGCACTATTGAAAACTATCGTATTATGTAAGAGCGCATCTAATAGTTTGCGGCATGCGAATTTTGTGGGAGTCTGTGGTGAATTATTAGAGAGTAAATGGGTCCCAGATGTAGTCTCTCTTCAGTAAAAGAGAGTTTATTATTTTTTTTTTGTTCTGGATTGCCTTGCATGTAATATGTTAAGGGAGAGGAAAGGAAACAGTTACTTTTCATAGTTGCTTGATTTGAACTAAGAGTCCTGCTTAAATACTTTTGCAGAGACTCTGGGCCGTGTTACTAGATGTTTCTTTCAGGATAGGTTTGTTTTTCTAGCCACCTAAGAGTCATTGGTTGGTGTCTTGCCACAGAGAGGTCTCTGTGTGTTTTTTTTTGGAGGGAGTTGATTTTTTCCAACCTTTCCAGCATTCTCCATATGTTAAAAACAAAAGCTGTTAAATTTCATTGGCATTCCAAAGCTAATTTAGCACAGCAGGTATTTGTTTAATCGAGGAAGTTTTTTCCCAGCTGCACAAACTGGTCTAGATTGTCTGTCTTTTGAATGGAAGCTAGTAGGCTGTTCATTTCTAACAGCGTCCCTCAAGGCAGGTAAATCATGGTACATAATAAAATAAGTTGTCCTGAGCCTTTGCCTCTTTGGGTAGTTCCACACAAAAGGAACTAGGACCTAAATATCCTGAAGGCACCAGATCCCATCTGATCTTGCAAGCTAAGCAGGGTCAGCCCAAGTTAGTACTTGGATGGGAGACCAGGTGCAATAAGCTATGTTTCAGGGGAAGGAATTGGCAAAACCATCTCTGAGTTTTCCTTGCTTAAGAAAACCCTATGAAATTCATGGTGTCACCATAAGTTGACAGGCAACTTGAAGGCACACACAAACAAAAGGGAGCAATATTCAGCTTCTTAAGGTTGTTTGGACTCAAGAGACTGGTGGTAGTGTCACTGATTTTCAGGGTCTTGTATTTTACATTTGTTTCCAGGTAAATAGCATTAACTAATACACTGCTGAAAGGTTTTATATTGCTGTCTTTATTGTGTTTTTCAAGTGGAAAAGCAGCCTGTACCTCTGCTTTTTGCTACTTTGTAGTTCTGGATTAAAATGATCGTTACCATTGATTTTTTAACTAATGGTACGTTAACAAAGTGAACTACTTATTCATTTGGAGGATAGTGATGCGGCAAAAGGTCACCTTACATGTTAATGACTGACATGGCCAGAACTCAAAACTTAGTTTGGAGATACAGGATATTCAAATTTTCTTGCACTTGAAAGTTCTAAATGCTAAATAAATACACTGTTTATAGTCGTTTGAGTTCTGCAAAATCAGTGTGAGGCAAGAATATTTCATAAGTAAAGTACACTCTGTTAGCTTCAGAGGAAGGCAAAGGCAAACCTCCTCTGAGCAAATCTTTCCAAGAAAACCTCGTGATAAGTTCATTTTAGGGTTACCATAAGTGGATACAGCTTGAAGGCAACAGCAAGCGCAAAGCCCACTTTCTTATTTCACAGACATGATCTGTTACTCCTAATTTTCTTGTTCTGCTTGTCTGGGGCTCTGTTTATTGTTGGTTTGTTTAAAAAGACTGGCTTTGTTTTCCAGTTAAAGTTGTAGGTTTTTGGATATACTGACACTAAAAATAACTGCTAGCCTCAGTAGCCTGCTGTTTGGAGAGTACATACCCCTCCACTCTAAACAAAAATCTGAACAGATGTTTATCAAGTGGTCATAGTCTGGCAATGTCTTTATGTGCTGACACGTAAGTCTCCTTCCATTAATGATCCATTCTCCATCCTGTTCTGTGAATACATTTCATATTGTACTCCATTTAGGATATCTGGCCATGGCAGCTTAGGTGTCCAGACCACAAACAGTGGTCTGGAGATTAGTTTGGGAATTCATAGGCGTATTTGAACAGTGAAAACCTCAGATTAAGAAGTCAAGAAACATAGCAACCTGCTGTACCTGGTCATAGCCACTTCACTTCTCCCTCTGCATGATCAATGAGCAAGCCAGGAAGCCTCAGTTAACCATAGCTTCCCATTCAATTGGAGGAGCAATGGTTCATCACATCCAAAACCTCCGGAATATGACATCATAGCTTAAAATTTATTTTCTTACCCTAACTCGTTAAAGAGCAATTCACTGTAGTTCTCAGTTCAAAAATTTCTTGCTTTGCTTGTTTGTGGATGCAAATAACAAAAAGAACAAAGTAACTGAGTGGAGGTGCTTGAAGCTTGTGGATATCTTGGAGCCTTTCCACACTACTGTTATAGCACTGTTATTCCACTTTCAACATCCTATGGAATCCTGAGATTTGCAGTTACGGGATGGGGCGGGCCAGCCAGCCCCACCCGTAACTGCAAACCCCAGGATTCCATAGGATGTTGAAAGTGGAATAATAGCGCTATAACAGTATAGTGCGGAAGGGCTCCCAACTTATTAAATCAGCATTCAGCCTTCAAAACATGACCATAGTTTCTCTATACACCTGTGCATTTGAGATGACCATCTTCTCAGCCTTCTGCTTTCCTGAATTTTTTTTTTATGGAAACTCCCAAAGGCAAGTTGTCACGGTTAGAAAGAGCTGGAATGTGCAAGTAAACGGGTGGTGGTGTTCCTAATTGGCTTCTAGCTCCTAAATTCGTGCAATTTAAATTCATGCAATTAGGTACTGAAGTGTTTCTGTACAACTGTGAGAATTCCAATCTCGACATTTCATGGTGGAATCACAGCGTATGCATAGTACAAATATTGCCCTGAACTTCCTATTGTTGGAGATGTAGGGTCCATTCCTCGTCTGTAACGGTATTCTTTCACCTGTTGTGCTGCTGTTCTGCCACATTTTGGATATGAAGTTATAAAAAGAGCTAGAAGTGTGTTGCTTAAAATAGTAGACTGAGTAATGCCCTGGGTGTGTCTTCCCATATTCTAACGACATGTAGTAATTTCTAGCTAAATACAGCTTTTCAGACTTGATAATGACATTAAGCATAGGTATTGACTTTGACCATATAATACGTCTTTAAAAAAACAAAAACTGCTGCAGAAGAAATATTCTGAAAGTAAGCACTACCAGTCTGAATTACACTGACTCTGAATTCTTGTTCTTCAAAATCTTGGATGTGTCATTGGGATGTGGAATCCTGATCATGGGAAGTGACATGCAAAGTCTCCATGGTTACTGTTCCAACTGTAATATGCATATATTGAAACCATGCCCACTGCTTCTTGTTTTTTTTTTTTCCAGATCTCTATAATCCTAAGAACTTGCAACCATGGTGCAGAAATACCAGTCCCCTGTGAGAGTCTATAAGCACCCCTTTGAGTTAATTATGGCTGTAAGTATCTGTTTTCTAACATATGATGATTTGTATTGCCTGTATTACTGAACTGCTTGGCTGGACAAGTTAGTGAACATGAGTGGTTGAGGTGGGGGCCATCTTTTTTCTGAAGAGAATGATGAAGATGCTGTCTAAGGCTATTTTTCCGTTTACCAGTAAGTGTTCACATTTGCTCAGGGACATGGTAACTGTTTTAACAATACGTGAAAGAAACTGGAATAATATTCTCAGTATTCTTTGCTCGTTAGGTAAGCAAAGCAGTTCATTTTTCAGTTTGGGTATCACATCAAACTGTGGTTAAGAAAGCTGACTATGCTTTGGCATGATAATGGATTTATAACCTTAATTATGACTATTCCTTGGCCTCCAGAATCAGTTGTACCTAAAGTCTAGGATAATATCTGGACTGGAGAGGAAAACCAGGCATACAACTGTAGAACATGGTGTTCTATCCTTTTGAAATATCATATCATGGTTGAGTTCTGCATAGTTTGGTATGATGTCTGAATGGTATGGAGTATCTGATTCTAGAAGCAACAATATTGTAACCATCTGTTTTGGTGTAGTTTGAGATATGCAACAGGTGTGGGGAGGAAGGAAGAGAAAGATGTATTTGTGCGCAAGAACTCTCACTCTTAAGCATAGCAGTAATATTGGCAGACTTGTTGTAGGAGGCACAGCAAGTCTGGAGGTGTTGAAATGGCCTTTTAAGCAAATTGTCAGGATGTGTTGTGCAAAAGAGTTTCTTCTGACTGTGGTGCCAAGATATATTTAAAACAGTGATAAAAAGATAATTGAGGTTGGAATTGTTATACCTGTGGCTGAGAGATCCACTAACACACACACACACACAAATATAGTAATAGAAAAAAGATCTCTTAATTATGGCACTAGTAAGGAATGGTATTAATTTGTGATTTTAATGGGATTTTCCTCCATTCAGTAATGATGGCGTCCCTCTGGCCTACTGATGCACGCCTCCTATTTTAGATCATGGTGATCTTCCGAATCAAAAGATTTCTCTTCTAACATTATTCCTAAGAAAGATATTGACACTTATGAATGTGTTTGAAAATGACGATAGCAAATTAGAATTTGTTTTAGTGGGGGGAAAAATAACTCTCTTTAGAAACCAAGGGTAAACAGAAGGGTTTAATCATTCTTGGAGCGGCAACAAGCTTGATTGTATGAATGAACACAATAGAAGCCAGCTACAACAAAAATAAAGCCTTCAGATTGTTGTAGTCTTTTTGGCACTATTTCTCAAGAAACCTCAGTATTTAAGGGCAGGAATTGTGCTGATGGCCACAATGAACTTCTTCTGATTTTGAGGATGAGATAGTTTGTGAGGGCACTTTATTTAGTCTGACTCACAGTTGTTTCCAGTTCTGTTTTGAAAAAAGGATGTTGGCAGAAATCACGTCAGCTTCTTTGTCTGATGCTCAGCATTCTTAATTTAGTTTGAGGTCTTATGGGATGTTTTGAAGGCCTCAGTGTGATTTTAGGGGAGCTGTTTAAGCAAGCATAAAGGTTGCTGTGAATATTTCAATTGAGGTACCTTCCACATAAAGTGTGACAGCAGTAGATCCCCTATTTGAGAACTGTGTTTTATCAACGTTCTTAAGTTTGTTGAGTACTTGCACGTACAATCGTTCTCCCTTGAAGAACATTTTCAGATTAATGACAACAATTCTCTTTTGGCCACAGTGGCGTTGGAAGAAGTATAAGCAGGGGCACAGCAGCTGAGATAACATGGCCATGGGTGCTTATGATTGATGTGGATGGACAAACCCATTTCCATCAGGAAAGGAAGTGGCCTCCCTCCTCCCAACCAATTCTGAACCAGCAGAGCAGATTCTTTTCCTGATGGAAGCAGCTTTCACCATCACCCTTGCTGTCACTCTGCTCAAAAGAGTATTTACACCAGGTTCACAGACCCTTATACTGGTGCAAATCACCAAGAGTTTTCTGGCTGAATTACTTCCTACTTTAAGCACTCTGCTTTCTTGATCTTACTTTCGTGGTTTGATGGGTACTTCCTCTGAAGTGATTGAATAAATACGCAGGCTTGTGTGTGAATGCATAAACTGAACCTTAAACACTGAACTGGGTTGATCTTTCTTACTAGTAAATAATTTAACTGTCCCCAGTATGCCAAAGTTGTGAACTACCATATTTGCTGGCATATAAGACGCACCAGCATATAAGATGCGCCCCATTTATACACCGCCAAATACTATTTGCCAGCATATAAGATGCACTGGTGTATAAAACATACCCCATTTTCAAGCAGTATTTCTCAGGGGAAAAAAATGAGTCTTATACGCCAGCAAATAGGGTATTTTGAAAATGTCGAACCACCTGCTTAAGCAAAATAAGGTTACAAATCACCAGATATAAAAACAAATGATGCATGCAATTTATTTATTTTATTTCTGTTGGCTTAAGTTACAGTAGAGACACTCTCTGAAACTCAGCCACAGAAGCTAAAAATTGGAAGCTGAACTCAGCAATTGCAACTTGTGCCTCGTTCTGAAACTTTCTAGCTGTAGCCTTCTCAAACAGGGATCATGCAGTTCATGGCTGTGAACTTGCTAAATATTGGGAACTTGGTAGTGATCGGCTGCCTTACACAGTATGCAACTTTATAAGATGAACATGTAAAGTTCAGCCCTAGCTATCTTAGGCATGTTAAAATAAAAAAAAAATGGAAATGGAAATAACTTTGTATCCAGTGACAAAGTTTAGTGTATATTCACACATGTTGAAATAGAGGAAGAAAGTAGTTTGTGAATGGCTACATAACAGCACTGCAAAGCTCAAGTGTGCGTCACATGGCAATTTCTAATGGCAACAGAGATTTTAAATGACTGCTGAGATTTTATGTATGCTTAGTGCAACTAAATTGATTTGTTCTGGTTTATAATATATAACCTAATGCTTTCTGAATGGTAGATGTGTTTGAAAGATCTGTTTCTTAAAAATATAAACATGTAGCTGAAGGGGTATCCAATAAAATATGTTTGCGACGTGGCTGAATGTTAAAACACCTTTCTTAATAAAATTGGATTCCCTAATATAAATCATAGAAATATTTAGTGGCATGATTCTGAATTTTAAATCTCTAAAACAACCCGATCTGTGTCTTTTGATTTTATGCCAAAGTTGGACAGTCATTGATAAGCAAGCTTGTAAAACGGATTGTATTTTGAAGAATCTGAAAGAAGAGAACACAGAAACTGTGTTGATAATTTCTTTGCATTGTTCTCTTCTGTAAAGCAAAAACATCTTCAGAGAAATTTGGCTTCGGAAAAGGAAAACAGTGCTTATAATTGAGGTGAAACCTTGAGTGGATTCCTAGCTTCGTGCTCCACTTCAGTAAAAATATTGATTTTTATCTCTTTTATTATGAAGTGTGGCCTGAACAGAAACCAGCAGAGCCTGTTTGATGTTACTGCTTCTTTTCTTTTAAAGATGCTGAAAGGAGATTGTATGATGAGGGCAATGGCAGTGTTTTACAAAAGCCCAAGAGGTTTTGCTTGACTGCTAAGGGCTTACAAAATGTGGCTTCAATCCTATTGAAGTCTGTTTGTTCATTGCAGTGTTGCTGAATGGTTACAATTACTTTTGGCTTTTGTAAGAATGTTGTGAATTACATTGAGAAGACTCCTATTTAGCATAGTATGCTCATGCTTGCATTGTATTCATGCCATGATCTGGAGAGGAGAGGAATTGTATATATTTAGACTGGGATGCAAAGAACAGCCTGGCTAGTTAGCTTGAACATCCCTATCAGCTGTTGCCATCTCAAAAGTGACAACTTGTGTTCTGAAAGTACAAATATTGCATGTGGTTTTAAGACTGAAAGGAATGTAGAGGCGTGTGTGCACATGGCTTCTAGAATTGCAGTGGTTATTGTCAAACATCTGCAATGAAAAGTGAAACCTGCATAGGAATCAACCCTCTTTAAATAAGCTACAAAATTCTTCTGTATTCAGTTCTCAGCAATCCTGTTGTATTTCATTGGATACAAGGAGTTGGAAACAACGGCATGCAAGAGGCAAGGGGAGGAATTTCATGGAGCTTCTATTGACAATCTCTTCAGTTGACCAAACAGAGTTTGTGTTGTGCATCAACTACAAAAATCCTTTTCATTTACTAAGAACATTTCAAAGTTGGCAGGTATACTTAACCGAGAGGTCTTCAGACTGCATAATCCCCTGATTAATTCAGAGGCAAGAGTATAATTGCTTTAATTCCATGACTGAAGTGTACTATTCCATTATGGCTGTTGTTGTATGCCTTCCACTCATTTCTAACTTCTGGTTACCCTAAGATAATCCTGTCATGGGATTTTCTTAGCAGAATTTGTTCACAAGGGGTATACTCTTGCCCTCTGAGGCAGACAGAGTATGATTTGCCCAAGGTCACCTAGTGGGTTTCCATGGCCAAGTGAGGATTCACACTCTGGTGTCCCAGTATTTCCCATTGTCCTGGTCGAACATTCAAACCACTACACTGGCTCTCAACATTCCATTGCATTGCTGGTGTTCATGTTTGTCCTAAACCAAAAAGCTTACAAAGGAAAAATGAAGAGAGAGAACTTCTATGGGACCCTGTCAGTCCTACGGGAAGAGAATCAAGGGAATTGATAGGCTAATGAAATGCAGTGTTGTCTTCATTTCCTAAAGTGTCTTATGTATTGTAGTAATTTGGTTGAGGAATGAGTTAACATTCTGTAGATTGCTTCAGTCAAATCTGTATGTATTTCTAAGCCGTTCTGTAGTTTGAATTAATTTAATCTCTGATCTTGGGATGATAAATTGTAAATCATTAAAATATATAAGGCTTAGTCAAGCAAAGTACCTTCATCTACTAATAACTGTCCATGCTGCTATAAGAAAATACATCTGAGAATACTTGACTGTTGAGTTTTCCAGATTATAATGTCGATGCAGGATTTACCATGTTGTATGGTATCAAGATGTCCACCTATGAAATAAAGTTTCTGTTGTAGAGAAACTGCTTCTTCAAAACACTCAAAAAGGCCCGTTTTTTTAAAAAAAAACAACAGGAAAAAGTGATGCTACCTCCAGCTGACAAAATGTTAAACTCTCTGTTGAATTTGAATAACTTTTATTGATATTCAAGGATCTTGTTTTCTGAAAAGGCAGTTTTAATATAATGCAGGACAATTTTGATTCCATGTTTTTTCCTGAATCTCTGTCATGATACACTGGCCTCATAGAAAACAGCCTGACTGTTTACTATGCAGAGCTGGCTTCTGTGTATCTAGAAATTTCATCTGTATTTAACTGAGCTGCAGTTAAAAATTAATTCCCTGAGATATCAATCCTATTCTCTTTTCAGAGTGGCTCACAGTAGGAGTGACAAACCAAAGCAGTTTACTAATTTGAGGAATAATACACACTTTTGTAATGTGGTGATGCTACTTTGCTGTAGCAGGGGATGAGTGAAATGCAGCCCTCTTGATGATGTTGGACTGCAAGTCCCATTGGTCTTTGCTAGCAGGCTGGTGGTGAAAAATGCAGGGAATAACAGCCCAACACCACCTGGAGGACTGGAGTTTGTTCAAGCCCACAGTATTATTTTATTTTCCTGAGGGTGCTTGAACACTGAGCTTGAAAAGAGGATGATTTTGGCAGCTGTGTTGATGCTCTGATTCAAACATGCATGGAACTATCTGACTTGGCCACAGTGACAAATGTCTAAGTTATATTTTGCTTGGATAACTGCACTGAGCTCTACCTCAGACTGCGTTTGAAGAGTGTATGAAAAGTGTAGATGTGGCTGGAACTGGTTATAGGAAACATGTAAACTTCTATCAGAACAGCAGCACTGATTACTGATCCATTTCCAGGTGCCACTCAAAGCACTTCTTATGATCTACACAAACCTCACATTTAGGCTGCCTAAAAGAATGCATTCTCTCATATAAGTCTGGACAGGCTTTGAGATCTGCAGGAAAGGCCCCTCTCTCAGCCCCACCACCTTCATAGGTATGTTTGGTTTAGACATGGGAGAAGGCCTTCTCAGTGACCATACCCAGATTATTGGACTCAGTTTCACAGGAGGTTAGGTTAGCCCCCTTCCTTTCAGTTGTTTTTTTTACCAGAAAGCAAAGGTCTTCCATGCAGGATCTTTCAGCAACTGACTGATTTTTTTTTATTAGTGTGGTGTCTTTGCTATGGTATTTTAATAGTATCATTTTAATTTGTATTTTGAAATGTAGAATTATGATTTTAGGGGAACCTGTTAAAATATATTGAAGCATTTTTATATCCCAACTTTGGAAGAAATGGTGACCATGAATCATACAAATAAATAAATGGCAAAAACAAATCATTTGAAAGAAGTGTAGTCATTTTATTTTTAAATGAGAATAAGGAAATACATAAGTCTGCTTCCTTGTAATTACATTGCCTGTGCTACGCTACAAAAATGTGCCTTGTATTCTCCATTGTAATGTTTGAGCTACTCAACATACACCATAGAGACTTCTATGTGGTGAATTCTCCTGCAAGGGGAAGATAACTTTGGAATGCCCTGTTAACATTTGTTTATCTCCATAGATTAGATGGGAGAAAGGCGGAGGTGACACAAAGCTAGTAACATCTTGTTCCGTCCTCAGCAAGCTGTAATATTTAGTTTCATGTGCTGGTATCTTATGAAACTGGCCAAGCATCATTTGAATCATGAAATGAATTTAACAGGAGATGGGAAGGGACAAGCAAAATCACTGAGAGTTGTATAGTATTTTTAAGCAGCATTCTTACTAAGTTTATTTTGGAGTAACTTTCCTTTACGCAGTATGCTTAAATGCAAGTTTATTCATAGTTTATCAACATATAATACTCTATCACATGAAGTTCACTGGGCACTGTGTGTTGGTTATCTTAAGATAAATGATTATAAGTGATTATATAAAAACAAGGTCCCCAAGAACACTTAGTGAAACACAGGGATTTCTTTTCCTTTTGTTAACTGTTGAAGAAATAAAGGGGACGTATGTTATATACTCAACTAATTATGAAGAGACTAAGAATGGCATTTATTCTCCCTCCCAGATCCTTTCAGATGTTTTATTCTTTTCCCATAAACACCAGTTTAGCATGGCTGATGGTCAGGGAAGATGGTAATGGTAATTCAGAGTATCTGCAGGAATCCATAGGAGAGGCTTTATGGGCTTCTGGCCACGTTGCAAAAATTTCTACAACTGGAAAATGTGGACAAAATACTTGCTTAAAAGTGTAATCATTGTATAGCACCAGTTAAGATCAATGTGGAAAACATTCCACGTTGTGGCTTAGCTATCCAGAAATGTAAGAAAAAACTGTGGTACCTGAATCAGAAACCGGATGTTTCATATGCATTGGTCAATTTCTGGTAGTCTAGCTGTGTTCAAAAAACCTACAACATCTTTCAAATTTCCTTTGCCCTTTTTGCATGGCATTTGCCATGCGAAAGGGCCTCTTGAGCGTCATGTGAATGTGAGGAGTGGTCCACACGATGCACTCATAATCATGCAATGCTCCAGGGTCTGACAGGCACCGCTCACGCACTTTTTCATTTTCGACTTTGAGCTGAAAATGGTGCACGATCACGCATCGCTCTGGGGCCTCGCGCACACTTGCCATGCGTGTGGAACTCTGGAGCTGCGGTGCTCGCACTTCCTGCCCCAGCACAACCTGGGAAAGTCCCAGGCTGCACTGTGGAAGGAAGAGGCAGGGCTCTTGCACGAGCGGGCGGGAGCTGCGGAGCTGAAGGAACCGGGACGCGAGAGCCTCTCGCTGGAGGCTGCTTGCACGATCCCCGCACCCCAGCTCCACGAAAAGGTGTGTTGCGGAAAGGGCCCTTATGTAAAGGCCTTTCTAAATATACTTTGTCATTTTAATTCAACAGCAGGTAGACATATTGTCATGATCTTGCTTCAATGATACTTCAGTGTACCTTTGATAGGTTTGCATTAGAGTCACCATGAGTCAGAAACCACTTGAAGGCACACAACAAAAAATATTGTTTGTTTGTTTATTTTTATCACACCTTTTTCCTGGGTCAGGACTCAAAGTGACTTAAAACAGTTTAAGAGGTTATCATTAGAAATCCACAATATACAGAGATTAAAACAAGATTCAACAATAAAACAGAACATGATTAAAACATACACCATTAAAGCCACTCGTCAAATGCCTGTCAGAAGGAAAAGTCTTTACTTTTCTGGGGAAAAAAATGTAGAGAGGGTGCCAGTCTAACTTGTCTGGGAAAGATGTTCCAGAGTCTGGGGGCAGCCAGTAAGAAGATCCTTTCACTTGTTCCTGCCACATGTACCTGTGCGGATGGTAGGACAGAGAGAAGGGACTCCCTAGGAGATATCAAAGCATGGGTGAGTTCATAATGGAGAATGTGGTCCTTCAGATTACCTGGACCTGTGCAATATAGGGCTTTAATGGTCATAACCAGCACTTGGAATATACATACACCTTGCATGATTACAAAGCATGCATTTACGTTATTTCCAGTCTCCTGCTTCCCACAAGTTTCTGGAAACAACTGTCATGGAATTTAGACATGCCTGGGCCACAGTAGGAGAGTAAGCAATAAGTTTCCTGATATAATTGCTTACTGTTCCAAAAGGTATTGTGTTTTTCCACTTGATGGGAAATGTGAATGACATCAATTTTGGGTTTAGTTCAAGAACCTGAATTAGCCTTCCTCTTACAGTCACAAGGCTGCTTTCTGAATCTCTGCATTAAAACAAATTGCTTTATTTTGAACCTTCTGTCCCCCTGCTGCTTTCTTGAGTTTAGATTGCCAAGTTCTCAGTACTGTGACTATTCTTCTGTGGTATTTTATACTCTGTAAATTGCAGACATAGCTATTGTAATGAAGAATGTCTTTAAAAAAAAGTTTGTTAATGTTTCCTGATTCTTTGATCAGGCTCCCAAAAGGTAGCCTGAGTGTGGAAGGAAATATCAGTGCATCTTTTTTTTTAAAGTGGGGTAGAGTGCAGTAGGAGAACAGAGGCTAACACAGAATCTCAGCATCTAAAACTTGCCCTGGACACCAAAGTTTGATTAACAAAGGCAGTCTGTGAACAGATTTTCTTTTGGTATTGTTTTGTCTCTGGTGCCTTGCTTCTTAACAGGGACTCAAGTAGGTTACAAAAAGGCAGAGAATATGATTATATGTATGTGTATATGTATAATGAAAAATATACAAAATTAAATTTTGTATATTTTGTATGTACAAAATTAAATTTATAATTAAATTTAAAACAGCATTAAATAACAGCAGAATTTAACAAGATTAAGATCAATTAAAATCTTGCTTTAATAGAGCTTAAAAACAGTATAGCACCATAAAAGCCATTTTGTTGTTGTTGTTGTTGAAATCAATTTTCGAAAACTTTCTGGAAGAGAAGGGTCTTAACCTGCCTCTGAAAGGAAAACAAAGATGGACCCTTCTAGCTTCCCTAGGGAGGGAGTTCAACAGTGTGGGAACAGCTACATAGAAGGCCTTCTCCTGCATTCCCGCCAGCTGGTGGGAAGATCTGCCTCCTTGCGGATCTTAAACTTGGGCAGGCTGACGGGGGAAAATACAATTAGCCTTCTACATTTGCTGGGGTTGGCGGTGTAGGACCCCCACAAGAGTGGAAAAATAATAAATATCAAAGTGTGTGTGTGTGTCTATGGGAATGGGGATGTGAAGCACAGTAGAGACAGCAACCACCCAGGGTCCAAGCTAGTTCAGGGAAAGGAGAGGGAAAGGGGGTGGGTCAGCATGGTGATCTTATACTTCCCCTCTTTCACCCATCACCTTCCTTCCTTGCGTGTGCGTGGGGGCACTGAGAGAGAGTTTGTGGTGCTGAGAAATCGGGCTGTGAGCTATCCTTAGCTGGCCAGGCAGCAGCTGGTAAAGGGGAAGAGGATCAGAGGTGGCTTTCTAAAAGGGTGCATGGCTTGATCAGAGCCACCAAAAGGGAAGATTCCACCAGAAAAGAAATACCTGAGATGGGGCGGCAAGGGTTGGAGAAACTCGCAAATAATTGAATTCTTCAAACCTGCAAATGTGGAGGGCTGACTATATGGTTCTTCAGATAGCCTGGGTCTGAGCTGAGCAAAGCTTCTCTCCTACTCCCCTTTGGCTTTTTAATTTTTTAATTTTTATTGTTTATTTATTTTTATTTTTTACCTCCATTTGTGGTGTGAAGAAGATAAGCCAAGGGAGCAGTCTGGGAAGCTGCAAAAAAGATGAGGGTGTTTACTACATTCTGAGATACCTGATAGGAAGCCTACAGTGCACGTTTGAGTGGTAAGAAAAGTGAAAGAGGAACTGAGTGAACATATGAGAGAGGGAAGGCCAGCAAAAAGAAAACTGCATCTCTGCATTTATCTCAAAGTTTTCAGTAATCCCTTGAGTCTAGCCTTCCCAAGTATTTTCTGATAGTTGACTATTCATAATATACCTCCCATTTTTTATTTCTGTTGAGCTTGTATGTTCTGTAGTCTTCCACAGGATTACTACTGTGGCTCATGGAATATTATTCTAACATCAGTGAGGAGGAATCATCACCATATGAACTCTTGTATGTATGTATGGGAGAGCCATTGTGGTGTGATGTAGTGGTTTGAACATTGGACTATGATTCTGGAGACTAAAGTTTGATTCCCCCCTTGGCCATGAAAACTGCCTGGGTGACCTTGGGAATGTCACATATTCTCAGCCCTAGAAAACTCTGTGATAGGGTCACTTTAGGGTCACCATAAATTGGAAGTGATTTGATGGCATACAACAACATGATGTATGTGAGACCATTCTCCTGTTGTTACGTACAACTTCTCACCAATGTATTAGCCACCCAATATTTTGGACTACAATTCCCAGTACCTACAACCAAAAAAATACATTCAGTCATGAAGGGAAGTGAGAGATATCATTCGAAGCATCTGACTTGAAGGGCATGGGGTTGGGGAGGCTATCACGTTCCAACTCTTCTGTTAGCTCCTCTGGAAAAAGTCTTCCTCATGTAGAATATCATGTTTTCAGTTGGTCGATTTATGATGGAGGGGAAAGCTCACTTCCCTTGGAGCATCTGTGCTACCAAGGAACTGAAAGTAACTGCTACTTATTGTTCTGTGGGTTGTAATTGGCTGGGTTTGTATGGGGCTCCATTGCCCTGTGGCTTCCTGGTAGTTATCTGTTTATCCTACAAGAGAAACAGATAACTTTTCTATCCTGCAGCATTTCTCAGAGGTCCCAGCGTCAGCATAAGGGAACTGAAGCCCTTTAAGATAGCCTTCTTCCCTCAGAACCTCTTAAGCTTCCCCAATATAAGATCATTTTTTATTAGGAGGACACTTGAAATTCTCTTCTGCTGGACTTTATCACAACTCTTACTGTTGGCAGACTGTTGTTAAGGATGCTGCAACTGTATGATGGATGCACTTGCTGTTCCGATATAGCAAGTAGCTCCTAGCTGTGCAAGAAATACGTAAGTGAAGAGCAAAAAGTCACAGCTGTCACAATGGTAGTGAGGGCAATGTAAATGCCCAGCGGTGTCTGGAAACAAATACAAGCCTTGTGAAAGTTGAATGCCTTTGATGATATTTTGCTAAATGTTACACAGTATTTTCTTCAGGCTCTCTTGTCAGGATATAACCAGTTCAGAGAACACTGTAGCAGCTGTTACCCAGCTTAGAAACCTGACAGTAATTTACAAGTTAAAACTCTTTACCGAGCTTGCAAAACTATCAGGCATTTTTTTGCCTTAAGTATATTTTGGTAGTGAAAAGTTTTACAGAATGGACATAAGGCAAGGATACAGTGATGACCTCACTATACCCAGTCTTGTACTTAGGACTTATTGAGATTCATTGTTGTTAACTGCCATCAAATCGACTTCAATTTACAGCAACCCCATGAATGAAAGATCTCCAAGTCACCAACAGTCTCCTGCTCAGGTCTTGCAGACTCAAGACCCTAGCTTCCTTGATTGAGTCTATCTCTCTGTAGTGTGGTCTTCCTTGTTTCTGGCTGCCCTCTACCTTGTTGTTGTGTGCCTTGAAGTTGTTTCCAACTTATGGCAACCCTAAGGTGAACCCATCATGGGATTTTCTGGGCTGAGAGTATGTGATGTGCCCAAGGTTATCCTGTGGGTTACCATGGCCAAGCGAGGAACTGAAACCTGGTCTCCAGGGTCGTAGTCCAGTGCTCAAACTACTACACCACACTGGCTTACTAAGCATTAATTGTTTTTTCTAGTGAGACATGTCTTCTCATGATATGCCCTTAGTAGGACAGTCTCACTTTAGTCATCTTACTTCTAGGGATTGTTCAGGCTTGATTTGCTCTAGGACCCATTTATTTATCTTTTCATTTAGGTTCATAGTGAGTGTAAATCCTCTGGACTGTCTAGTCTTGAGTGACCACCAAAAGGCATTTACTGCTCTGTGTGGTCTTGCTATGACCCAATGACCCACTCAATTTGTAAAAAAAAAATAATATTAGACGTGAGCTTGCAGAGCATACTCAGACATGGATCCGAATCCATCCACTCTGTGCAGTCATCATACTCAGACATGAATTGTGTGACATGATATAGTCTGTTTTTCAAATTCAGAGCCATTTTTCTAGCTGCTGAGCCAAGTATCATCTGTTGAAAAGTCCTCCCCTTCTGAATGTGTAGCCTTTAATTGTGTTTTCTAGTTCTGTGTCTAACCCCCTGCAAAAAGTAGAAGAATTGTGTAGGAGGATCATCAGATCCAGCAATGAATTCTATAATTTGTGCTGCTGTATGAGGTATGGAGATATAGGGAGACTTAACATGCATTGTAATAAGAAAGAATATTTGCGGTAGGTAGTCTATAGCTCTTATAGTATGTTTAATATGTTAAATATAAGATGAGCAGAGTCAAGGTACTAGATGTTTGTAAAAGCTTTAGAACATCTAGCTGTACAGGAAGGTTTATATCCTATTACAGAGGATGGTAACTCCTCATACACATCCCTTCTTCAGGAGTACACATGACAAACTGTAGAATTTGTGGAATTTGCTTGTCAGTTGATGCATGTTCTGTGATAGATAGATAGCATTTGGTGATTCCTTGACATAAGGCAAGGGAGTTAAATAGCACAATTAGAGAATTCAACTGCTTGGAATGTGTAATAGATTTCCCGTAGCCCATGAAGGCTGCAGACAAACTTTAGGCTGAAATAATTTGAAGGCACACAACAACCAATTTTGATATTTTAATAGATTTACTGTGCAGTGTTTTAACTCCATAAATTCTTTAACTTTTAAAAATCTGATATTTATACTTTTATGAACATTCTACATTGTTTTTAATTTGCATTGTTTTAAGTGTTGTTAGCTGCCTCGAGTCCCATCATCAGGAGAAAGGTGGGATATAAATGAATAAGATAAATAATAGATAAGTTATTAGAAAACTAGGCTTTTAAAATAATAGGAAGCCCATAAAGTGCACTGCAGTGAAACCTGGATATACACAAGTTGAAATCAGCTTATTAATAGTTAAGGCACTCTTTCAAGCAAAACTTATTTCAGGTCTTTTGGTTGCTAAGCAACTTCTGCATTTTCATGGCCTGAGCAGAGATTTTAAGCTTGCATGCATATGGATTTTTGAAACTGTTGTTGGAGCTCAGTAGATGATAGATTTTGTCATATTGTAGCATACCTAGAATTGCTCTTAGGAGATGGAATGGTACGTCACAGGGCCGCACAGAGCTCTTGTGGGAAAAATCTATGTGCCGAACTGTCAAAAGTAGAGTAGAGAGTACAGTCATCCCTCCACATTTGCTAGGGTTGGGGCACAAGACGCCCATGAAAGTAGACAAATAATAACTCTAGACCCTCCCAAACCATAACTAACACACAAAAAAAGGATGATCAGCATATTCAACCCACCGTGGATTCCTTTGAGGCATCAGGGTTCCTTCACAAGGCAGAAGTGGGTGGCTGGTGGGGCTCACTGCCACCTCCGCTGCTGCCCCACACCATTTTTAAGAGGGACTTACAAGCCTCATTCGCAGCTTCTCACTCTCATGAGGCTTGTAGTCCCTATTGAAAATGGCATTGGGAGGCAGCAGAAGTGACAGCCAAAAATCTGTGAATAATCAAATCTGCAAAAGTGAAACCTGTAAATGTGGAAGGCTGACTATATTCCTTTTTTGGTCTTCACTGAAGCTTTGTAAGTTATGTTCGATCAGCACTACTAACTACACATGACAATGCATCTGCCACGTTTCTAGCAATTATACTTTTGTAGTCATGAGACAAAGTCTAATAATAACATAGATTAGTTGAGTATTATTTCAGAAGAAAGAACTGGCAAAACTGTCTCTGAATATTCCTTGCCTAAGAAAACCCTATGAAATTTATAGGGTCAAGTTGATAGGTGACTTGAAGGTACATAACACACACACACGAGGTCTAGATGTAGTCCTTCATGTTGAGCAGGTTGCTTCTTCTTGCAATCCTTTAAGGTAGATTTTGACACAATGTTATAATTTTAGGTAGATGCACATATATTTTTAAATTATAAACATGGAAATCAGAATTTAACTAGTAACTAACACACTTTAACTATTGTTAAGAAGTTGAAAGATTAGAAAGTTAAACATTCATCATTCAGTGGTGAGAAGATCATATTACTTTAGCTACACATAAACAAGTAATGTATAGAAGTCAACTCTAGGAATTTATTTTTACGCCCATGTTTAGCATAAATTAATGTATTTACCTGGTCCATGTTTATATCCATCTCCTTTTTCTTTCTTTTTTTCTCCATTCTTATTTGTTGCTGTTGTTGTTTTGGGGTGCCCTCAAGTTATTTCTGATCTAAGGTGGCCCTAAGTTGAACCTGTCATGGGCTTTTCTTAGCAACATTTGTTCAGAGTGGGTTTGCCCTTGCCTTTATCGTAGGCTGAGAGAGAGTTACTTGTCTAAGATCCTACCCAGTGGGTTTCCATGGCTGATTCAAAGCCTGGTTTCCAGAGTCATTGTCCAATGCTCAAACCACTACACCACAATAATATTTTTTTAAAACATTACTTACTGCATAAAAGACAATTCCCTGCACAGAAAAAGCATGATGTTTTCTATGAAAAAAAAATGGGGGATATACCAAAAATGTCCTTTCCTGGACAAGAAGGGTAGTTTTTCCAGAGAAAACATATTTTTCTCCTCTAGGAACTTTTTTTAAAGAAACAAGTTTCCTGTACAGAAAATGTCACTTTCTGAGTGGAACAACAATGTCAGGGTGATTAGTGCAAAGTACTCATTTGAAAAGTGACAAACAATGAATAATCTTTGAAAAATGCATTGCTCTCTCTTTCTCCCACAGTAGGGAAAAGTTCATGAAATTATTTCTTTCTGTCTGCAAGAATAAAATACATCAAAATTGGTATCCCTATTTGTAAGTCTTTCGGAAAAGTGCCCATAATTTGAGTTGTATTTATGAATTATTTGTTATTGTTTCTATGTGTATGAAATCTCCATATCCAAGCTTAAGCTCATCTGTTTAGTTTTCTGAACCAGAAGGTGAGGTTCTGTAACCTGTACAGTTGTGATCGCACAGATACTTGGGTCTCATGACTATTCTGTGGGCACGGTTCTTTTAAACTGGAAGTAAGGTTGTTGCTGCTATTTTATTCATGTATATCCTGATAGTGGGACTCAAGGTGGCTAATAACAGCAAAACAATACAGATTAAAAGCAATACGAAACATTCATAAAAGTCTAAGATTTAAAAACAATTTATGAAGTTAAAATATTACACATTAAAAATATTAAAAATACATTGGAAGACAATACAAACTTGAAAAGAGAATGACCCAGCACTGAAAGCCCAAAGCTAGTCAGTTTGTAAAAAATGTTTTGACATAAAAATGTTTTGACTTGCTGTCAGAAGGAGAGCAGGGATTGGGCCCTCCTGGCCTCTCACGAATAAGGAGTTCCAAAGTTTGGGAGAAGCCACTGAAAAAGCACTCTTCCTTATTCCTATCAAGCGAGCCTGAGAAGGTGGTTGGACAAAGAAAACTTGACAATCATAGAGCTCTAGTGAGATCTCATTTGATCTCCAGTGTTTCTAACTTTCTAGCTGGCTGTGCATTATTTTTACAATATTTACAATATTTGGTTGACTGGCAGCTAATATTAACCCAATTGTGCTGTCCTGTTACTTTTTTTTCCCCATTACTATCTCAGCTGGTTGATTTCAGGTTACATAATCAGTGAGATGACGTACCTATGTGTCTTGTACCTTCAGGGGTTCAAAGATATATTTTTTAAGGGAGATGATGTTAACTTTAAATAAAATTATAACCTCATTCAGTTCTGCTTTCAAGATATATTTGAGACACTCAAACAAAAATGTGATCAGCACTGTAATCCCAGAAGCTAGGATTTAGAGGCTGGTAGAATAACACAGGAAAGGCACCAACTGAATAAACTTAATAAGCTCCCTTAAGAAGCTGATTCACAGCAGTGTTAAATGCAAACAAGAGTAATGCTTACACTCTGTATTCAAAACTAATAATGCAAATCACTTTATGTAAGTAGATTCCAATATGGAGTAATTGCTTGTATAACCTTGTCCCAGGAACAGAATTTGTGTTTCAAAACATGAAACTTGATTGTCTATTTTTGGTGTTTTGCTGTTGCCAACCCATTAATCCTGCTGAACTGAAGGCAATTTGAGTACATAAGCAATGCTTTGGTTTGTTTTTTAGTATCTTTAGCATCTTTTTTTAGTATCAATGTTTTTAGTATTTTGAATGTAGATTGATTGATTGATTTTTAGGATATATTGTCTTGTAATATGCTTAGCATGACCATCTTGATAGTTGGTGTGCCAAAAAAGGAACAGAGGGCATGGCATAGAACTACTCAAAGCACCCTCAGCAAATGGCCATTTAGCCTCTGCTTAAAAACCTCCAAAGAAGCTGACTCCACCACACTCTGAGGCAGCATATTCCACTCTCAAACAGCTCTGACTATCAGGAAGTTCTTCTTGATGTTTAAATGAAATCTCTTCCTGTAGTTTGGATTTCCTGTAAAAATTAAGCCAGCAAGTAGCACTTAGTATTTAGTATCATTTATCATGTTAATGTAATGGCACATAATAAAGTAATACTGAGCTACTATGCTAGATATGTTAACCTTTGGCAGAACATTCATTTTCCTGGAAATTATTCATAAAGATATCATGCAACTACATTTAGAAAACTTTATATTGCGTGGTAGAATAGATTTAGAATTAGGTAGTTTACTACGGTCATGGACCAGCATAAACATTAGAATAGAATTACAGTATGTCCCTTGTATCTGTAGGGGATACATTCTTGGACTTACCATAGATAATGAAAACAGCAAATAAAAATGAATGCTATTTTTTTCAGTGAAATGAGCAACATAGGTATTGAGACGATTATGCAGCTTGGAGATGAGGCCCTGAAACTGGACAGAACTTCTGTGCACAACTGATAAACAACTGCACAACCGATAAAAACATAAAAATTAACAGCATGTGGTTCAAAAAGAGATGGGAACAAAATCTTTTCATGTGCAGAAGGTCAATAGTGGCCTAATGCTAGTGTCTCAATGCCATAGTGTTAAACTAGTATTGACCTTCTAATGATAACATGTCATTAGAAAGCAGATGATCAGAAGGCGATCCTGGATTGTACTGTGATCAGATCTCATAACCGAGAAACCTTCTAAAGGAGTGGGTAGTGTACATCATATGTATGCAATGAGAAAACATCAGACAGTTTGGGCAACATGAGACAGCATGAGAGTGTGAGCAAACGCTGCACCATTTATTGGATTTTCTGTTGCCTACCATTTCCCATGTAATACTATGTTGGAATTACCATTCTGCTTATGCATTTCCCTTTATGAGATCAGTTTCCATTGAATTCAAATTAATATTTTCAGACTGCATTTCAACATGAGTAAGTGACACTGTGTATACCAGGGACACAGATATGGGTGATGTACTGTACTTGGGGGCTAAAGAACAGGCTGCTTCCATGGTGACTGACAGTTTCTAGCACTATAAGTCACAGAGCATTGTGCAATTATTCCATTTCTTTAGTAGTCATAGAAATAAAAGAGACAAAAGCAGTAGAAGGAAAACTCAGAAGGGTTACACTGTGTGTGTGTGTGTGTGTGTTGTCAACTGGGCTACCCGTAAAATTCTGTGCTTGTGGCAGAGTGATCTATAATAAAGCCTCACGTGAAATTGTTACACAGTCATAGGAAATAACTGATAGATTTAAAGACATTATTGCTGTAGAAGTGGTTCTGAATTGCACAGTGGGGTCCTACATATTCTACTCTTAACTGCCATATTCCTAGGGAATGGAAAGCCCTTCTTTACTATATCTCAACTTTTAGCTTAGTCATTAATTCACTGACTAGGTTAAAAGTTGAGCTATAGTCAAACTGCAACAATATTCAATGAACCAATTGACTCTGGATGTTGGCAATCCCAGTAAGTTAGCAGTTAAATGCTGTCTGTGCAACCGCTGAATATCAAAGCCTATAGCCATTAATTTAAAAATGGGCTGGCTTAGGATGCAATACCAAATGATGCCTTGGTGCTAAGCACAAAGATAAAGGCTTTGACAGGATCTTGGTCATAACAAATTCCTTTATCTTTTTCCTCTTTCATACTGCTTTGTAGCAAACCATAACTTGCCAGTTCTTCCAGATCCAGTATGCTGAATTATGACTCATGTTCACTCTGCAAAAAAGGACTGGATACTTAGGCAACTTCCTCAAAAGAGCAAACAGTCGTTTGCTATTAACAAACGTATGAGAGAGGGAACTACAGCATGCTGGGGCAGAGGGGGGAATGTGAAATTGGTGTTCAAAGATCCACTTTCATAGCATCCGTCCATGGTTTAGCACTATATCCAAAGCATTCTTAAATCCCAGAAGTTGTCAAATCGCAACTTCTTGACTGAGGTTGTTTTTTGGACAACAATGCTAACTTTTAATATGAGAAGGTATAAATGTTCCAGAGGAAGGGAATGTGGTTTAGTATAAAATATTCCTGTGAGGAAACTGTATGGTTTTTGTTGTTGTTTTGTTGTTGTTTTGGTTTTTTTGGGTTTTTTTGGGTTTTTTTGGTGGTGATCTGTTGATAAATATTTACTATTAGGAATAATGTGGCTTGAATGTTTCCTTTTGCTTCTGGTTTGGAAGGATCAAAAGGGTTGGACCTTAGCAGACTTCCAGATTTATCCAAATATTTAAGGCAGGGAATGTATAGGTCAAATTTCTTTCTAACTGAACACAATTAAAACTTGTTTTTAATCATATCCAGGGTGTGCAAAATTCACTTCGTGGTTGTAAGTCTGTAGATGTGAAGGAATTAATGATGGATTAGTTGTACTCATTAGCTGATGAATGGGTACAGTGGTTTACAATCATCATGACTTTGTGTTAAGAAGAGGTACCAGCCATCACCTTTCAACTGTGTGGTGAACAGGGGGAGAGAACAATCTGTTGTAACTTACTACTGTATGCCCATAGTCAGCTTTGAGATTCATCGCAGTAATCCAGTAGACTCATTTTCTTGCAAAGAAACACATGATAACTGAAAGGGCAAGTAGACTGTACATATGCCACAGCTACACTTTGATGCTAAGAACATGCTTGGGGCACAGTATCTCCTAGTACAGAACATAATGTCCTGTACTTTCTTCTCATTAAAATCAAACACACCATGGAAAATGGTGAAGAGTGCATCACATGAAAACCTCTGCTAATTCTGCATTCCCAAAGATTTTGGAAATAGATTCTACTTTTTGTACATTGAGAACAACTCAGTGTGTGTGTGTGTGTGTGTTAAAGAAAGTTTGGTTATAGCAACTGTAGACTTATATCATTTCAAGATAGAACACCAAGAATATGGACTGTCTCTTGAATGGTCTTTGTAACAAAACTGATACTCCAAACAAGAGGGTAGCTTTTGGTGAGGAGGTTGATCCTGTTGATCATGTGTGGTGGAAATCCCAACTAAATCCACTGCATATGAAAAAGAAATAGTGTAAGATTTTGCTTGTGTGCATTGAACACAATCTATTCAGCCTTTGTGTGTGTGTGTGTGTGTGTGTGTGTGTGTTAAAGAAAGTTTGATTACAGCAACTACAGACTTGTATCATTTCAAGATGGAATCTCAAGAATATTGGCTATCTCTTGAATGATCTATGTAACAAAGCTGGTATTCCAATCAAGGAAGTAGCTTTTGGTGAGAAGGTTGTTCTTGTTGACTATGTGTGATTGAAATCCCAACCAAATTTACTGAAGAAAAGAAAAGTGTTTGAGGAGAACTAATGAGAATCATTCAGATTATGGTTACGTATGGAAGAAAAAATTAATAAAAGACACACTTATGTGTAAATATAAAGTTATATTATTCATGCAACTTTAGAATTCTGGGAGAGATTTTAATATAAGCTGAGGATACAACCTAGCAGGAACTCTCTCACTGCAGCTCTCGTTCTTTCTTCCCAGTGTACTTTGTCCAAGAATATCCTACTAAGCAGTTACACACCTTAGGTATGTAAACAAATTTAGTATTCAGTTTAGCAAATATTCCTTAAACAGAAGCAGGCTCAAGGTAGTTGAAAGGAATAATACAAATGCCAACGTAAAACAAAGTAGTTTTTTTCTGACAGTAATAATCAGATTGGGGCAATATTTTGCTTCTCACAATTGCATAAGACTAAAGTCCAAACAGTAAAATAACTCTGCTTGCTCTGCAGAAAATTAAAGAAATTACATGTAAAATCAAGAGAATATTGGGTAAAGTTCAGTGATTTTTAAAAAATAGACTTTTTTCTATTAACAGAAAAATAGAATCAAATTGGATTTTTATTTTTCTTAAAATATAAAATTCTAACTTGGTTTCAACTCTTATTTAAAAATAATAGTCAAAACTAAATCTCGTTACAAACATGCTAGTTTAAATTTGTAACTTGTTTCCTAAAACAGCTTTGTCTGTGATACTTTCTCACACACTGAGTTTTCTACACAGAGATGTGGGATTTTTTTTTTTCATCTCATGAAAATGGCTCCAGTCTGTGCTGGGAAGGAAAGTGTAAGCAGAGCGAGAAAGCGATGTAGGGCCTGGCACCTGGAACCATGGACATACTTTAAACTGCTGCAAGCTCAAAGCAAATATTTCTATCATTTGATGTTATCCACTCAGAGCTGCTAAACTGATTGGGAGCAGAGAAAGTAAGAGAACATGTAATTCTCTTTCACTTCATAAGTAAAAATAACATTCTGAGTGTGGACGATGAGATCAAGCCATAGAGATTTCACGGACAGTGAGTGTTTATTTACTGTTGAGATATTTAAAAAAAAGGAGTTGAAAAAATTATTTTAAAAAAAGCAAGGAGAATGTGTTTGGTGTCAAAATGCTCTGTCCTTTGCGTGTCCAGTTTGGGACTCATTACCACCTGCATCCATATGTGCCTTCTGTGCCTGTCAGCCTCTCTGCACCCTTGGAGGGGCCTGCCCCAGATAACGTACCTAGATGCTTGTGGATAGAGGAATGGGTGTTATAGAAGTATTATATTTTAAGGACTAACGTCAGATGATAGTGTTTCCTTTGCAAATGTGAAACATTTGACATGGAAGAACAGAAAGGGGAGGCATTTTCTCCCCTCTTTGGCTATTTTTTTTCCTGTTAAACATTCCTTCTTATTGCTCCCAATGGTAGTGAGTAAGCTCTGCTACCTTGGAGTTTTTAGAACTATTGCCTTATCCAGGTGTGTCCTGGGGTGAATGGCAGAATTTGGATTCAAAGCTGCACCTAAAGGTACCTCCTTTTTGCACTCTCTTGTTACCTTGACTTCTGGGGGGGTCCCCTGGGGGACACCTTGATTTGCTCCAAAAATGCAAAGACTGGGGGAATTAGTGGAGCACTGACCTTGGCAGAACGAAGGGCAGGATAACCCAGCGAGATCTTTAGCCCAATTTTTACGGGATCAGACCACACAAAAACCAGCCAAAGATTAAAAAGTAAGCTAAAAATGTGTTTTTATTGGGGGAATTCACTCATGCATGCCCACAAGATACATACAGTCAAGCATTCACACAAGAACTAACTGAAGGAGAAAGGGAGGAAAAAAATTATGGATAGAGAGGCTGAGAGTTTTGAAGGTTATATAGTTACCATTCCAGAAGAGTAGTGAAGAGCTTAAAATGTGACTTAGACTTCTGTCTAAGGGCAGACAGATCACGATTCAGAGTGACGTAGTGGAGTCTTGCATTTCATCTGACTGCAACTGACTTCCCAAAACCAAGGGCCTATATACTCTCTTTTCCTCCCTGAAAGGGCGTGAGTTGATTGCTCTCCCAGCCTAGTGAACAATGGGAGTTGCAACACAGACAATGGGGTCTGGAATGGACTGGTTGGTTTCAGTGTCTTGGTTGAGAGGGAGTTTCTCAGCTATCTGCAGTAGGATATGCACACAGTAGGGGTCCTGACCTCTGCATCTGGGCATCTTATGGTTTTCTGATGTTTGCAGTTGACAGGATTAGCTCAGAGCCATTAAGTCAGGCCTTCTTGGCCAATGTCAGTGAACTTTGACCTGGCCATGCTAAGGTCACCTCTGACTTACTCCCAGCCAGTGTCCCTTTCCACATGGCCTTGCCAGCCATAAGTATAATTTATATTTTATGCCAACACATCTGCCAATTAATATATTTTGCCAATTAGACCATATCAAAGCATGGAGGTGTATGGCCTGGTAACACTCTGCTATGTTAATGCTCACAGCACAGAAGTAACAGTGATGAACCTTCTTAATATGGCACCAATAGAGTGTTCCCAGGCTAGATTTCCTTTCAGTGAGAACAACATTCACTGTATACAGTGGTCGTTGGGACACCCATACAGAAACCCTTGGGAACCTTAGAGTTAACTTGGCTGTCGACTTCTATATGATGCTGACCTGTCTCTAGGCTGTGTCATTTCTTCAGAATATAGGTAGGGGCTCATGACTGACTGCATCTTTACATTGTCAGCTAGCATGGGGTGGGGGAGGATTAGGCTTAGAACCCTTTCTCTTGAGATCCAGCTTGCTGCATGGATTAAAGTGCGCAGCTACTGGGCTCTGTATTTGTTTGCTGTTTGTTGTTTTTTTAATGTGAAAGAAAATTGTTTTGTGAACTCTCACCGGTAGTTTAAAGCACTACTGTCAAGACAGATGTACTACTGCAGCTAGAACTAGGCATGTCACAGTAGCCCGAATTATGTTTCAGAGATCATGCCAGCAAACTACTTGCAGTTTCAGCTGAGACCCTGGCTGTCTTAGCAAGGCAGCCGTCTTTAGATCCATTTTCTTTTCAAGTATCTGTTTCTTCTTTCCACTGCTTCTCTCTATCTCAGATAGTTTCCTTTAGGGATGAAGACCAGCTTTTCAGGTAAATTGGCTTGCTAAGAGTGCGAAAAAATATATCTGTAACAAACAAACTATAACAAACCTGTTGCTTCAGCTCCCCTTCCCTTTCCATATTGCCTCCACCAAAAACCCCTATGGATTAAAATTAAAAAGAATAGCATAGAATAAAACCTTCTTGCTGTAGTTCCACATGTTACAATTTGGGCAGCTGAAATGGCTATGATCTGGTTGGATTATGCATTTGAGGCCTCTGCTGTTTTACTGTAGGGCTTGGAGAAGCGATTTGGGTAACATAACACCGCAAAATTGTTCCTGTGTGCCTCATGTGTTGCTCTCAGAATAAAGAATAGAAAAGGTTCAGTAAATCTGGAGCCTAGGGTTTCAAGGAATTGAATTCCTTGAATTGTATTGTCTTGCAACCCCTGGACTCTGCCTTTTCATATTCCTGGTTTTCCGTATAATGTAATGTCATATTTTCTTGGTTAAAACAATATCATAGATTTACAGACTGTTGTGATCATCTAGTTGTCCAACTGGGACCGTTATTGTGTGAGCAGCTTAGTAAAGGGCATTATATTCTTGAGCACAAGTAGAAGCTGGTAAATGGTATATTGTAGTCATTAGATAAATGGAGCTGCTGTGCTTGGGAACAGCTATTATGGTAAGACACAGACTTTAGATGTCTTGAGTAGACTCTAGGGAGGCACTTGGGCAAGGTCTCTGGATAGTTCTCTAACGAAGTGAAAATTAGTCTCTTTTAAAGTACTCTAGTGCCACATACTGCTGTTGATTGATAGATATTTGAAATACACATGGTAGCTTCTTTTAATATTTAATAGTCTTTAACAATTGAACTGAGCAGAACAGTTGCAATGAATTTAACTTAAACAGACAAAAATGCTGTCTGGAGAGTCTGGTAAAATCACCGAAGTTATGTTCTCCCTTTCTTCCCACTACAGGCTTATGAAAAACGCTTTCCTACGTGCCCTCTCATCCCCATGTTTGTGGGCAGTGATACTGTGAGTGAATTCTCAAGTGAGGACAGGGCTATCCATGTAATTGAAAGGCGCTGTAAACTGGATGTAGATGCACCACGACTCTTGAAAAAGGTAACTGAATTTGGTTACTTTGGAAACCTGAAATAGTTTTCTGCAAAGCTGCTGCTGTTTAATAACCTAGTCTCTGCTCTCCTCTCAGATTGCAGGAGTAGATTATGTTTACTTCATTCAAAAGAACTCCTTGAACAGGAGAGACCGCACTTTACACATAGAGGCCTACAATGAAACTTTCTCAAATAGAGTTGTTATTAATGAATGCTGCTGTTACACGGTGAGTAAAGAGTGGCTTGAATGCAGTCTTCAGGGTATTTGGTAGAGGTCTGATTTTGACTCTTTCTAGATATGGAAGTTTTACTCATAGTGGTGCTTGCCATTTTCCAGCTGTTTAATTTGTATATAACAGTATTCTAGATGTTTTTGCTTTGAACAGTATCCCACCATGCTTTATGTAAAGCAGTGTTGTATTTGAATAGTCTGTGTTTGGACAATAAAACAGAGAAACTTTTAGGAGTCTTGTGTCCTTTCAGAACATTGCATTTTCATTCTAACTCAGAAGACGTGTTGCTTAAAGTCATACCTGCTAATATGTTGATGCACAGGCATTGATGGGATATCAATGTTTACCGAGCTTGGAGGAATCCATGTTTTTCCTAATCTCTTTTGTTAAGAAGAGCTGAAATACAAAGCAAGATGATAAATTCTATAATGTGCAAGCGTTTTTTTGTCTCACTGCTCAAAACACACAACTTATTCAGTCGCATCCGCTTCAGTAACCTTTGATGACACTGATAAAGCCCTGTATGTTCACTTCATAGTAAAGCAAGCAGGGGGTACCATTTCTTTGTTTTACCAGTAAACATGGCTAAAATTATCTGAATCTGGTTGGTTTGAACTGTGTTTTTTATGAATCTTCAGAAGGCTCCATGTTTTACTTAAATGTAAACATTTCACATTCACACGACTTAATTTAAATGTTTCTTGGTCTCATGCAAGTCAGTATTTGTAAAGATGGTACACTGAGGGAGAATAGTGTATTAAAATAACCATATGTAGGCTTCAAGTTTTTAGTGTTTGCTTTCATTTTCCTTTTTAAGAAGATAGATCCTTGAGGTTAAGTCATACTTAGAATAATGATTCAGGAGGGCGATGAGGCCTAATGCACCTTAATAGGTGAGTGGAAGGAAGCAGTTGCTACAGATCTGAGATATGACAGCTTAATTTTGCAGAGTGGAAATAGTTTTCAGTTCCTTGTTATTATTGTTAAATAACCAGTAGACAGAAACTCAGGTTGATATACCATAAATTGTCTAGTGAATTTTAATTAAATATAAAGGTAATATCTTAATGAATTGTTGCTCTGGCCCTTCTGAGTTTTTGAAGACCAACATTGTTGTGTGAGCTGTTTTTTCTTAAGAACAGGAGGGTATATTTCTCTTTTTACCTCCAACCTTGGTTCGAGTGGCCATGTGTTTCAGACAGTGGGAGGTAGACAATGCATGGGATAATCCCCAGATTACCAATGAGAAAGAAAATGTCCCCCTCATAATAATAATACCACACCTACAGTGTTAGACTAGGAAATATGCTGGCCATGATCACATCTTCTGCATCTCTCCTTTCCCACTTGAGATGATCTAAACACTGAGAAATTGAGCTCCCAATTAACTTGCCAGTATTGTAAATGACGAGAATGCCAGGTTAAGAAGCTCCTATAATTCAGGTCTATATTCAGGCCTGTGTTCACTGTTTGCATATTTTTCAAAAGTAAGTTAGACACCAGTGCTGAGGAATGTAGGGCTAGCAAACCCATCTCTCCAAAGATAAGGAGGATTTAGATAGCTTCTTCTCTGAGAGATGACAGCATCTCAGCAGACACCAAAACTCTTGGCTACTTATTATACAAGCAGAAAACCAAACTGAGAACATCTTGAATATCCTAGAGGCAAAAGAGAAAATAAAGTAGCAAATGGCATTTTGGAGATGAAACCTAAATTCCTTAATATTCCTATTGAATGGCTTTAAAGGGATGCAACTGATGTTTTCCAACTGTAAATAAGGCATTGTTGGAGTAATACACAGAGAATTTATTTAGTAAGGCGTCAAGAGTTAGCTTTCCAAAATTGGTATGTAGCTACTCTCAACTTGGAGCCTTACATTATAGAGAGTGAGGGGAATCTAACACATGGTTTTGGTGAGTGCAAGTATATCCGTTTCTGCTTAGGATCCGTCTGTGTTAAAATGCTTATATCTTCACTTAAAACAATATACATTGTTGTAGGGAAACCCTAACATGGCTTCACATGTGCTAACTCAAAAAATGCTCACATCTCTGTTTCTTATGTATCCTGGGATTAGGGAAATTCCCTTGAAAGAACAAGCTGACACTGTGAAGGTTGCATAGAATATTTTGTTCTCTTAAGATGCCAAGAAAGTAGAGAATGGGTTATGTAGCAAAGAGTAGGAAAGTATTGCTTACTTTCCAGGAGGCTTAATGATCAACTGGTGCCTGAAAGACAAAACATCTATCAAATGTGTTAATGTCATGGAATTTCCTGGTGCATGTGCTTTACCTGGCAACCTTGGCAAATTATATTAGGAAATAGGGGCTACAGCTCAGGGTTCCCATTCTTTTTGGATACTTGTGGGAGGAATGCATTTCTTTCTATAAATAAAGTTGGGTCCTTGATTCAGCAGCATGGTCTGCTAATCTTTCCCAGTGTGGCTTGAGAAACAATTGCGTTTTACTGCTACCTTGCCTTGTAACAGTAGGCTCTGGACCAGGAAGGTTATACTGGAGGGCTGAAAGTAGTAACTTGCATATAATGCTGAGTGTAATTGCTGAATTGCAGAGAATAACCAGCTGTTTGCGCCCTGCCTTCAGATCTTGAAATGAGACTAAAACTCAGGAGAACTATAAACTTTGAAATTCATATTTTAAAGGAGCCTGCCTTCTGTCTCCTCAGCCCTAGGGTGTATTGTTATTTTCAACCCAGTATACTCAAAATACTTTGCTGGCTGTTAGTCTGTGTTGCATATTGAAGCTCATTTTACAGCCAGACTTACTGTATTGATGAGATGCCATGAAGTGGTATTTATGAAAGAAAAAACAATAGACTATACTTTAGGAACAATCATCCTGGTAATAATCACTTTTTTTTCCCTACACTAAGTGCTCAGCTTTATTTCTCAACTCTTTAGGTGCACCCTGACAATGAAGACTGGACATGTTTTGAACAGTCTGCAAGCCTTGATATTAAATCTTTCTTTGGCTTTGAAAGCACAGTAGAAAAGATTGCCATGAAACAATATACCAGCAATATTAAAAAGGTGAGCTGTAGTGGTTATTAGCTCCTGGATCTGCTGTGTCATACCCAAGGACATATTGTTGCCACTTTTGGATATTGCCACAGGACGGGGTATAATCCTGAATGCATTTGGGATTTGTCTTTCTGTGCATTGTTTTTCTGTCATTCTGTAGTTTTTGGCTTTGGTCATCCTCTGCAAGTGGTATGGCACGTTCTGAGCTGGATGATATGGGCGAATCTGTTAATCTTGATCAGAGTGTACGCTGGCTTGCTATTCTGTAATTACTTAGATTATTTTACCTCTTTTTGGAATAAAGCAATATCTGTCATACCAAAAGTAAAACAATCATTTTTTCCTGTTTCTACAGAATAATCTTTCTTAACATAGTGGCCACCAGATGTTTTAAACTCACAATTCCCTAAATTACTGACAATCAAGCATGCTGCCTGTGGCTGATGGCATTTTGTCCCAAACATCAGGAGATCACTGGGTCAGGAAAGATTACCTAGGGGATAACTGCCCACTTGCAAGCATGACTTGGCTGGGAGGAGTTAGTGCCATGTTTTGAAAGAGAGGGAAATTTACAAGTACCAGACCTTTGAGGAACCCTCCCCCAAATCTGCTGTAAAGGGGGATGAATTATAGTACTCATGATTTAAATTATATTTAGAGGAAATGGACAACTGCCCATGTCAGGTCTAGGATCCAGCACCATGCCTCCAGTCAGTCTTGTCTCAGCAAAGAGGAATCAGGGAGGTACTTGTGTTTTCTTCTAAATTTCTTTGTGTCCTGGAAGAGACCTGCTTTGTCTCTTCATTTTTCTCTGTATAAATTTCTGTTTCATGGTGGGTGATGCTGGACTAAAATCTAGTGGTTAATAGTGGGTTTCTGTCTTAGATGAGAATTTAACTTCCCATAAGCAAGAATGGAATAATGTCTTGTCCCTGGGAGCCTTGTAATTATGACTGAAGGGTTGTCTTGTTTTCAAGGGCAAAGAAATAATAGAGTATTACCTGAAGGAACTAGAAGAAGAAGGAGTAACATATATTCCTCGTTGGACTCCCCCTGTGAAATTCACATTTGAACATGGAGCATCTCATGTGAGACGGCCATTGTCCTCTCCAGTCAACATACCTGAAACTGCCATTAAGGAGGGGCTAAGTCCTAAGGAAATGAACACTTGCAACAGTGCATCAGATCCCACAGCTGGAACACCTGATGGTGCGTTGTTTGTCCTTCCCTCTAGTGCAACTGGTTTGGGGTTGCCATTGTCATCTCAATAGGCTTCTAATAATATAACCAAAAAATCAATATCTCTATGGATTTTTTAACTCCATGTGGTGACTTGATTCAAATGGCAGAGAATAAATTGTACAGGCAGTACTACAACTTTATTGCTTGAAGTTCAGCTGAGTTTTACTGACTCACAAATTTGGTGGTAGAAGGGAGAAGATACTTGTTATTCTCTGGGGTACACAAAGCACTGGAAGATTGGAAGTGCAAAAGACAACTCAGAAGGGCTTACCAAAGCTGCAGTTGATGAACTTGTATCAAGAGCAGTCTGGGCTTGAAAATGGCAGCTTGCTCAGTAAATGACAAATGAGCACTTCCATATGAAGTATGTGCCCAGAAAACCATTGTTAATTGGCCTCGCACCATTGCCTCTAATAACATTGCATAAATGCCATTTCAGACAAGTTAGACGCAGACTACATCAAGAGGTATCTGGGCGATTTGACACCACTTCAAGAAAGCTGCCTCATCAGGCTTCGGCAGTGGCTCCAGGAAACGCACAAAGGCAAAGTAAGAATCTGTCTCCTTGCTTAGCTTCCTGTCTGTCAGAAAAATACATTGCCTGTAAGATGGTCTGGCACAGTGTCAGTGCTCCATGCAAGGGAATGGACACTTACATAAGTTGGTCCTGAACTAGTTTGAACCAGATAACTCGAGGAGGCTTTTTTGGTTTTTTGGTGGGATAGAAAAGTCTAAGCTTTAAATCTGCTTCCCAGAATGCAGAGTCCAGATGCTTTTTAGACTTAAAGAAAGCAACATTTTGGCTGGATGCCCTAGTGATTCTTTTGTATGCTCAAGTTTATGGAACCGCTACAGATTAACCACTTTTATTGTGTTAAACTGCTAGCATAAGGCTTGTTACCAAGGAGAGTTGGGCACCATTGACAAAATGTCTTGATATCCTGACTGCAAAGTTTTTGAAAGTGCATTAGAAGACATCCTTGAATGAATGCTCATCAGTCATGTAGTGCTGAAGGCCAGTTAGCCATGCAGATATGTTTTTTGGACACACAACCAGACTCCAGTTTCTTATCTCTTTTTCTTCTCTTTCTGGCCAAAAATTTGTACATTTTGATATTATAAAGACTAGTTTATGGTTATGGTAAGATTAGGGAAAAAGGAAGGCGGGTCAACACTATTAGCAGACTGGAAGATAAGAGCTTCGTTGTAAGTTATGGTTAAATGCTATTGTATCATTTTTGGAAGTACACTTTGTAAACAGACACATTTGCCAGAGAGCCATAAACTGTGGTTATCTCTTCAAGGTACTTATAGACAATGGTGGCAATGCTGTATCTGTTGCCATGCAAATTCTGCAGCTTCTGTGATCTGGCTCTTGGGCCTAGGCTATCCAAGAGTATATAGTTCAAGCAAAACCTTCAATTCAAGTATTCCCAATCTATTTAGAACCACTTTGTGTCTGAATTCTTAATGTGAGTGGATTATAGGTTGTTTAAACTCTGCTTGCATTAAAAATAGAGTGGGATATATTGAAAGGTGACAATTTGGTGAATGTAGACAGATATTGTAGTACAAATCTGTAGTCCTCTGTTCCTCTTATGGTAGTTTGACAGACTGGTCTATATGTTTGTGTTTCTTCGTTAAACTCTAAACTCTAATGAGTTCTGATCATGATAATCATGATAATGTTAAGAAGTGAAATGTCTAATAGTTATTTAGTTACATTGGCAAACAAAAGCAAAGACTTTCAACACCAAATCTCTCCACAATGGCAAGTAAATATTTTCTGCTAGAGAGATCAAGTTTTGACTGTTCTTGAAATCTGGGTGAAATATTTTCTTTTCCTTCCCAGGTTTGTAAATAGCATACCTAGCACTTTGGTTTGTTCCTGATGTATTTGTTTCCTGATATTGCTCCAAAACTAGCCATTAGTTTGTTCATATTTTTAAAGTAGAAAACATCAGGCCCCTTTTAAGCTTCCTTCAGCTACTTTCATCTCTTCTTCTCAGCTTCCTTTGTCCCTTCTCACCCAGATTTCATGATTTCCATGTAAGAGAGTCTGTTTTGACATATAACTTCAAAAGTTGCCCTTTCTTCCTAGCCTTTGTCTCTCTGGAATTGTAATACGAAGACCTAACTAGAAATACTATAATTTGTGTTGGGGTGGGTGATAATGTTTTTCATCAACTGTCTGTGTTCTCTTAAGCTGTCTGAGTAAGGCAATGTGTGTTCTTCAAGGTTGCTCCTATGATGCATATAATCTAAAGAAAAAAGTATACGGTTAGCCTTCCGTATTTATGTATTCTGCATTCCTGGTTTCAATCAACCATGGCTTGAATATATTCAGAAAAAAGAATTTAAAGGCAAATCTTGATTTTGCTGCATACCGAGCACTATGCTGATGTGTAGACATACCCTGCTGTAGCCTCCCACCATTTCACAGATTCACAGGCTGTCTCTGGCACTCATTTGAGTTGTTCACCATTTTATATCAAGAACGCCATTTTATTACACCATTTATATAATGGGGCCATAGTTCTCTGCAGTACAAATGGAAAGTAGATATTTCACTGCTTGTCAAAGAAATTTAAACAGGACCAGATAACTTGGAGTGGAGTGGACTGGACTGGACTGGTTTTTAACTTCAGTCATTGCTAACCACCTATTACAGATTCCAAAGGATGAGCACATCTTAAGATTCTTGCGTGCCAGAGATTTCAACATCGACAAAGCCAGAGAGATCCTGTGTCAGTCATTAACATGGCGCAAGCAGCACCAGGTTGATTACATTTTGGACACTTGGAATCCTCCCCAGGTACTACAGGATTTCTATGCAGGAGGCTGGCATCACCATGACAAAGGTATAGTAACAGAATTATGGAAAGCATTTTGTAGGAGGAAGCCTCAGAGTGCCTGTCAGTGTGGAAAATGAGTTTTATCTACTGCAGGGATAGGCAACTGTAGAGGGGGGCAGGGGCCACTATTAATCTCCATGCCCTTCTCTCAGTGGGCTGCACTGCTGCAGCAAAGCCCCTAGACCTTGTTAGAAAATTTTTTTTTCAGGTATATTTTTGCCCCACAAGACCTCACCCCCATGGCTCAGCATCACTGAAAAGTGCAATCATTTTGCTTCCTCAATCCCTCTCAATCCCTTCCGTACTTTAGAAATTCACCCAAACCCCTATAACCAGCCCAAACTGAAATAGGAAGTTAGCAACATCACTTCCTTTTTAGTTTATGGCCAATTATTGGTAGTTCTGGCAAGTGTCTGAGGTACATGTAGGTATTCAGAGAGCAAAACCCACTGAGTTTTGCAGTGACTTTTAGCTGTGTAGAAAAGAGGCCAAAAAAAAAAAAAATCAAACAGCATATTTTTTAAAAATTAAAGGGTCCTGGGTGCTGTGTTGGGATTTGAGGGCTGCATTTTTGGAGCCCAAGGACCACATGTGACCCATGGGGCTGCACTTTGCCCATCCCAATCGATTGAGATGCTATAGAGGTTAGTGTGGCTTTCAAAAGAGAACCCAAACTATTGTGATATGGATCAGCTTACCAAGGATATTTCTGTTTAAAGTGTTTTGACTTGCTTGTTAACAATGCTGTAGTCTATAATATATGGCAGCTAGATATAGAGGAAAACACCACATTTGCATGTTGAAGAATTATATGATGCTAACCAGATCTTCCTTTTCTTGTCTGTTCCCACTTCCATTCAGTTTTTATGTATGTACGCATTTGGAGATTTGCTGGGCATAAGAAGTACATCAGTGGAATTGACCATTGCTTTCTGGTCAGCACTGGTTATTACACACCCACTGTAAGAAGAAGTTTCGTTTTTGCTTGAGAAATATAAATTAAAACCATTAGAAGATAGTGCAACAGATGATCAAAAGACACAATGTAAGATGTATGCTGGCCTGCACCCACCCACCCAATATGCTACTTGTGCAGAGGGAAAAAGGGAACAAAAACACCTTTCACATTTTTTTTTCTTACTGAAAAATCTGCCGTGCTGAATGAAATGAAGTTCCTTACATAATACATGTTACACTGACATCACAGGACAGTGCATGCAGCAGTTGCTTTGTAGCCTCTGTTGAAAACTTCACAACATGTCCTCTTCTCACAGCCTCCCTGTTTACCATCTGTATGGAAAAGAACATTTTAAAGCTAACTTTTAATCTGAGCAGTCCAGAACATTTTTAAAGCCTGTGCTTAGAAGTTCACCATTCCATGGGAGATGGGAGGCACAATTGTGCACAAATAAGTACATTAGGGAAAAAAACCTGCCAGCCCCCCTGCCCCGGGAATAGATAAATTGGGAAGCACTGATATCTATAGATACAGATACAACAAGTGAGAGCCAATCGGGGAACTGTGGGTTCAGATCCCTCTTCAGCCGTGGAAACTAGCTGTACAACCTTGGGGGCGTTTCACATTCTCTCAGCCTGACAGACGATGGCAAAGTTCCTCTGAATAAATCTTGTCAAGAGGTCAGAGTTGACTTGAAGGCACAGAGCAACAGCAAGTACAGCAAGTAAGATGAGATAGCAGGAATAATAAACAAGAAGAATGGTACTTAGAGTGTTAATAATAATTGCATTATATTCTAACAGGCTAATATTAAATTATTCAGAAAAAAAAAGCTGAAGTACCCTTTAGCTTAGAGTATTTAGAGTAAGAGTCGGAGTTGCATTTTTAACTTATGCATTCCAATATTACAGACTCCGCTTGTCTCCCTTAGTTTAGTCAGAAGGCCATATCCCAGACCCTGACATAGAAGTTGTCAGCTGTAAGTGGATTAATTGTTTAAATTCTGACCTGGGGTCTCTTGACCTGTTTCACTGATTTCATTATGTTTAGATAGCATCTCTTCACTCCACACCAGTTTCGTGTGACACAGATAAAGCTTAGCTATGAGAGTGATTATATAAGAGTGAGTATCTGAGTGTTGAAACATGTTATTGTAACTGGCTAAATTTTTAGGAAGGCAGGGTTAGATTGGAGTATTGACAAATGGGGAAGGAGAGGTGCTATCTTCCTAGCTTTTCCTGGGAAGAGATTCACCCCCTTCAGCTGCACTGTAACCCACTCCACAGTAGGGAAACCAGGTTACTCTCTTGCAACAAGGACTGCAAGGTCTGTGACATCTTCTAAACGCTGACAGATTTATATTAGCTAGGGTTTGATGTATGTGATAAATAGCAATCTGGCCAAAAAAGTGTTACTTCAGACATTTGTTAGTCTTAAGACTTGGAAGAACAACAGATTTGTTATAGTCAAGATTTCTCTAATGCCCCCCCCCCCAAAAAAACCCTTGGCATTTGTTAGCAGGCACAATGAGTGTGGCCCTCCAAAACACAGTGAGAGGGCAGTGCAGCTGCTGGACCTCAAGCAGTTGCCCACACATGGTCTAGGGATTTGGATAGAAATTTTTTGATATTTGAGAGATGTAGTGGTCTAAATGCTATTTTTAGTCTGACTAGACCAGACCTGGTGAATCAACAAGATTTACCTATGTGTTGGTTGAATGGGTCCTCCACATAAGATTAAGAACAGAGTGCCAGCCAATAACAATTGAGTTTCTCTTGCAGTCCTTCAAATTTTTTCATTTCTGTATCTGTTAAGCCAAGCTTTTTGAAATACATAGAGCTCAAAAGGTTCCATCTAGGTTAGACAGAATAATATCTGGCATCTAAGTATAGTTTTTTTTTTAAGTGCTTACTTTTTTTGACTTTGATATGTAATCAGAGGATTCTTGGGGAAGGTCCTCTGGATTTCTAAATGTCTTTTAATGCTTTTTAAAACATGCTGCATTGATAGGAGCAAAATGCTCCTGAACTATCAATCTGTTTTCATGCATCATTTGGGTAGGATGGAGGAAGTCATTAAAGTCTCTTTTTCAGAAATATGTTCCAGAGACAGAGAGAACATTGGTTGAAAAAATAAGGAGATGACTCATGCTTTTTGGGTCAATCCATACTGTTTTAAATAAAATATTTTAACTGACTTTGTTAAATGTGTTGAAGCCCTGGAATCTGCAGAATTTTGCCTTGGTTAGGGGGAAACAGGGGCAATAAGCTGGGCTTCATGATGAAGAAGTATACCAAAACCTTCCCTGCCAGGGACATAAAGAATATTTGCCATTTTTCTCATCCTCAACAAGAACGGTTGATGGTTTCTCATCCTAAACAAGAAATCATGTTGAGATAGCCCATGGAAGAAATTATCAAATACTGGGAGTTTTTTCATGCCAACCTAGAGAAAAAAAAAGCCACTGTGTAGTTTTTTTTTTAAATGGAGGTGGTTGTTTTTTATGTTTTGCACAAAAACATTGGACTTTGTGCAACATACAACTTTTTGCACAAAAAAATGAACAAAATATGTATATTTTCACAAAGTCCTGAAATGAATTTTAAAAAAAATACAATGATATACAAACACTTTCACCCAGTAGAAGAATTTTTTTCTGTTTTCAGATGTGAGAAGAAAATGTGTGAAGTTCTACATCTCTATTCCCATGTGACTAGTTGTGATTTTACCGATTTAAATGCAATATCTAAACTTTTGCCAGTGCTAAACGATCACTTCCCTTTCTGCCAAATTTCTTATGTGATGCTCAAGAACTGAATCTCTACAGATTCTTACAAACTTTTACAAGATTGCCTTTTACCCAGAGAGCCTGACACTTTAGGTTGAATGAAAGCTCAGGTTTTTATCGTGTAGCATGATGTCTGAAATTTCAGCTGTTCGAACTCTAAAAGTACAACACAGCTGTTTCAACAAAAGACTCTATTTTTAGTTGTGCAGCCTAATTTTTTGTTCTGTTCTATCAAGCTAGCAGAGCAGTTTCTTAGCTTACAGTACAATTTATGATAAATGCCATGTCTTTGCTTTCCCCTCGTTGCAAGGTATGTGGTGAAAAGAGGAGTTTCTGATGAAATCAGAAGTGAGAGGGGATGTCCCTACTTATCTTAGGTTTCTTTGCAGCCCAAAAGATGCAGTGATGACTTTTATGGAAATCCAGGTTATCGAACAAGCCCTGATGACTCAAGGTGCTCCTGTAAAAGAGAGTGTTCTGTTACCTCCATGGTGTATTGCAGTGACCATAGTTGTCTTTCCTCCTTTTTGCTCAGATGGGCGTCCTCTGTATGTGCTGAGACTTGGTCAGATGGACACGAAAGGTTTAGTGCGAGCTCTTGGGGAAGAAGCCTTGCTTCGCTATGTAAGTGCCTTAAATGCAACTGCTTTTTATAGTGAATGTGGTGTTACCTTTTTACTACTCTCTATCCCTCCAGAATGTTAATCCCAGTGCTGTTGTCATCAATATTCAAGGTTCATTTTGAAAAGTCTGATTCTGTCAGAATGAAAAGCTAACTTTTACCCTCAGGGGCAGATGGGAGGATAAGGTTTTAGAGGGCCCCAATGTGTTGGAGTATACCACACCACTTCAGACTGTAAATGGGGGAAGCTGCCTTTTAAAATGTTTCCTCTGTGAGCATGTGTACGTGTTTAAATCTCTGCAAGCGTGTAAACTGAAGGTGGGCAAACAGTGGTCCTATGGGCTTTTTTGGTTTTATTTTTTGGTAATCCTTGTGGTTCCCAGAGGGTCCTGAGGCATAAAAATCTCTCCCAGACCTGCTGTAGTCAGCCACTTCTGATGTAAACAAGCATAAGGCAAGAGAGACTTTCAGGGCCAGCCACTCAGTGCTTCACTTGTTTTCTGCTTTGTTTGGGAGCTTTTGTATGGGGAAGCAAATAATGTGATTTCCCACCTGCAGTCCAAAGTGGTACTATCGTCCTTAATACCTCATGCTGCAGCATTCTGCAATGCGTGTAGAGGAGGCTGAGCCATAGGTAGATAGAAGCCCTCAGTGGGCTTGGCAGTTCCGTTCTGGTTCAGCCCTTTCTGCTTTCATGCAGCATTTTAAGCTAGTCTGTTTCTCCACTTTCAAGTGTTCCTAAGCTGCTGGAGAGCAAACAACTATTTTCTGCTTGCAGATTTTTTTCCAGTCTTTGTACTTAAACTTATCAGGAAGAGATATCTCAGTTGGCACTGTTACTGTATACACCCTGTGCTTATGGAAAATGGAACACATTTTGCACTCAGAGTTGTGGTTCCACAGCATAATGCAGTGGATCAAAATAGCAGATAAAATTCATTCTTTGTATTTCAGTGTTAGAGGAAAAAGGCCCCAGTTATGCTTAAACAATGATAATAGTGGGTTAGCTAACACTGCTCAAAGATAATTGCATATAGCTTCTTGAGATATCACTACACCCAAATATCAAAGTGGCAGGAATCAATGGCTGACAACAGAAGCAAGAAAATGAGCTTAAATGACTCCCTACCGCTTATGTATGCTTGTGCCCTTTGAGCACTGCCTCCAGTTATGCTCAGTTTAAGAACAGAACTGGAAAATCTAAATGTACGAAGTTAGTGATCTGGAACTTGGAAAGGGGGGTAACAGTGGGGGATGGGGATAGGGATGGTGGTGATGATTTGTTGAATTTAAACCCCACCTTTCTTATGAGGTGGGATTCCTATATGGGTAAGCCATTGAATCCAGTGGGACTTATTCCCAAGTCAATATGATCGGAGCCTGCAATTCTTAGAGAAAGAAACCATGCATGACTAAGGCTGAATTGGCAAAAATATGAACATCAAACTGGCTCTTTTCTCATATTAAAAGTGCTTAAAAAGCACCCAAATAAAGCTAAAACTCAGTCAATCAAAGCAGTTTTGTGCCCAGATTACACCCGTGGTCATTCTGCAATAGCTTCTTCTGACGCCCTTTCTCTTTTTTTTATGCATGCACACATGCAGGTTTTATCTATAAATGAAGAAGGGCTGAGGAGGTGTGAAGAAAATACAAAAGTTTTTGGAAGACCTATAAGGTAAAGAAACATAGTTAATATCCCACCACTTAGTTTGTTTCACTGAAATGTAGAGATATTCTGTACTTACCTAGGCCATACTTCTCTGTCTTAGTATCTTATGGTTTATCTGCATGAACAGGGCCCACATGTTATACAGTATGACATATTCAGAATCCATAAGGTTCTGGCAGCCCACCCATTATATGTCTCCTAGTCTTTAGAAAGCAGAATTCATGAACGGAAACCGTTTGATTCTCAGGCAGCTCTGACAAAACCGGCAGGATTGAATAGTGATGATGGTCCTACTGTGACTACAGGGCAGCCCCTTGTGCACAGCTTTGAGACTGTGATGGAAGAATAGTGATGTGCAGATGTACTTAACTGCACAATGTTGGTCAAGGAAAAACTTGTCTTTTTCACGAACAAATTCTGTCTTCTTTCTGCTCTGTAGAAATTGACTGTGTACTAGCTCAGAGTTGTTGACGACAAATGCATTTTTCCTTCTGTGACTACTTAAGATAAAGCTGACCTTCAGAAAAAGTTATGTGTAGCTGCGTTGTTCTACTATTAAAACTCTATATCATCTAGCTATTTAAGCAAGGAAGGATTTCTAATGTAAACCAGCCCTCCAGTGTCTGTGAAACAAAACCCTTTACTTTGCTTGACTGAACTGTCTGTGGAGTTAAATGTTCAATGGGTGTGTTAAATCAGGTACTTTTATTTTGGGGGGAAAACAGCTCTTGGACCTGTTTGGTGGATCTGGAGGGTTTGAATATGAGGCACTTATGGAGACCCGGAGTCAAGGCCTTGCTAAGAATCATTGAGGTAGTTGAAGCAAATTATCCAGAAACACTGGGGCGTCTTCTTATTCTTCGAGCTCCCAGGGTATTTCCCGTCCTTTGGACACTGGTAAGTTCATGTGTTTTTGTCTCCAGCCTATACTTTGAAATACTCAAACAACCCTTTGCAAGCTTGACTTCTGCAGAGTTCTTCTTTTCTAGAACCAAAAGATAAATCCATCTGATAAAAAAAAAATGATGTGGGAGGTCTGGTAGATTACTCCATCTTTTGCATCTGTCACTTCTCTTAGTTTCAATGAAACTAAAATGTGTTCTTGAAGTTTTTTGAGGACTTAGTAACTTTAATTGTATTTTATTTTTAGGTTAGTCCATTCATAGATGACAACACTCGAAAGAAATTCCTGATTTATGCTGGCAATGATTATCAGGGGCCTGGTGGGCTGTTGGATTATATTGACAAAGAAATTATTCCAGATTTCCTTGGTGGAGAATGTATGGTAGGTAACCACTAGGTGTAGCAGAACTGCTATGTTTTGATTACAAGGAAAGTGAAGGATAATTAATCTTTCCACTGCATTAATTCAGTGTAAAATCACTGTGTTCCAGTATGAATAGGCTGCAGTTTTAAGGAATTTATGTAAGTCATAAGGCAAGGCAAATGTTCTTAAACTAAATAGTCAGATAACAGCAATTGAGGCTCACTGCAGTTCTGATTACAGACATACAAATATAAACGTGTACAAGTATGTCTAAAATTGCTGATCACTTGTGGATTGCTGAAAATGGTTTGCATCTTAATGGCTACAGATGTGTGCAGAGTACTTTCCACTTTCAGTCTGGTCTCAACCATGAAGGTAACCTGAGTAAGTGCCTTGAGGCAAGCTGTTGTCTCTCAGACTACATCCACCCATGTCCAGTTTGGGATTAATGATCTTGGTATTTCTTTCATGACCATAGTGGAAAATAACTCAAAGTATGTGAAGTGCTTTCAAAACTCTTAAGACATTGATGTAAAAGCAAGGTATGAGAGTCCACATAGTCTTGATTCAGATCTCCAAATCTCCCTGGCAGAGATGCCATAACATCCTAGTATTCCCAAAATGGCATGTGCTGCTAGTAGTTTAAACTGCTGCGTAGCACTTGGTGCATGGCACAAGTTCATATCATCTTTGATCCCTTTCCTCTTTGATGGATGGTAAGAACACATAGTTTAAGGGACATTTGAAGTATCTACCAGTATATACAGGACTGGAGTTAAAAATCTTCTAAAAAGAAACAAGGAATCACAGTACACTCATGTTGAACTGCAGTCTTCATTTCAGTATGAAAGGGTAGACATGAAAGTCTTTATCAAACCACTCAAGCTTCCTTTCTCATAGTAATTTACTTTGCTCTTGTTCACTGAAATCAAAAAGCTCTTCACAATAAGAATCAGAGTGATCTCCTGGTGTATTCTTGGCAATGCTTTCTGTCTAAGTAGAGATCTAATGTGATTTTCTTCGTTCCCTGCTCTCTTTAAAACTCTGAAGTGTGAAGTTCCAGAGGGTGGGCTGGTTCCCAAATCCCTGTACCGAACAGCAGAAGAACTGGAAAATGAAGACATAAAGCTATGGACAGAAACCATCTACCAGTCTGCAAGTGTCTTCAAAGGTGCTCCTCATGAGGTGTGTTTGTTTGTTCTCCTCCTTCCATCCAGTTGTCTGACAAGGATAGGCAGAGCTAGCTCATGGTTTGGTAGCTTCATTCTTTTGGAGCTGATTCAGTTCATACTTCAGCTTGCTGTCCTTGAAAATAATTTCTCATATGAGGAAGGGAATTCAGCAAGGTAGAAATTTCTCTTCCATTGTTGTGGAGTGGAGGGAAGCATCCTACAAATTTCCTTCGGGGAGGGACGGAGCTCAGCTCTTGCACAGTTTCTCTATGTTGCTGCTATGAAGGTCAGCTTCACATAATCAGTCATTAGCTAGAATGAGCTTCTCAGCTGTCTCCAAACTATTGCAGAATCCTACCTTGGTATGAGTATTTGTTGATAGACAATGCTCAGTTTATGAGGAGAGGGGTAGAAAACCTTTAATGGACTTCCAAGGCTTTCTAAAAACGGGAGCTACCCCACCCCCATCTCCGCCTTACTATCCTGAGCACAGGTTACAGTGCCAGTACTTTAACTAAACGTACATGTCTTAGCACCCCAATAGCTGTTTGTAGTCCTGCTGGGAAGATAACCCTTTATGTTTTGTTCTTAAAAGAAGCCCATTGTTCTGCTCACAGACAACAAGGAAAGTAATCACTTTTTTTTTCCTGTGCAGTGCAGTTTGAATAATATTCCACATCTGCTTCCCATCTTTCTAACTTTTAAAGCCCAGATTTTGTTCTGCAGTTGTAAGAACTATTTTTTTCCTCCTTTTAAAATGAAAATTAGAATGGTGAAATAGGAATAGTACTGCTTTAATAATGTGATGCCATTCGTAAATGTTATACGGTCAGATGTAGAATCAGTTAACCAACTCCTGTCTGTGCCTACCAAATCACTCTAAATACAAATTGTAACAAATATAGACAAAAGCTTCTAATATCATCTCTTTCCTTTTTTTTTTTTTTTTTGGCTCTAGATTTTCATCCAGATTGTAGAAGCTTCCTCTGTCATCACCTGGGATTTTGATGTTTGTAAAGGTGACATTGTTTTCAATATTTATCATTCCAAGAGAGCACCACAGCCTCCAAAAAAGGACTCCTTAGGGGCCCACAGCATTACCTCCCCTGGTGGCAATAATGTGCAACTCATAGACAAGGCCTGGCAGCTGGGGCGAGACTACAGTATGGTGGAGTCTCCACTTATCTGCAAGGAAGGCGAGAGTGTGCAGGTGAGAACAAGTCTTCAAATACAATGCATACTCTGATTCCTAATTAAACGCTGTCAGGAGCCATCTGTCAGTAATGTATTCCAAAGAGTAACTGTTTACTTGTGATGGGAATAAAACTACAAAGTTTTGAGGTTGTCTTTTTGGGACTGCAGTGAAGGATAGCTAGAAAGCCAAAAGTATTTCAAAGCTATAAGGAAAAAATATCAGCTATGTGGAATCTTTAAAGACTGGTGGTTTGACTCATGTGAAGTCCATTGGCTGAATTGTGGAGTTGATTGAAACTAGCACATCAGTTTGTCTAAATCTAAAGTATGCATTCTTAGAGCAATTGTAGGGTGCGAATGGCTCTTAAGACAGTAATCTTCCAGCATGGTGAGTTTGCCAGCTGACCTGCTAAACCTTTTTTGCTCCCACCCTAACCCTATTCCAACCATGTGATTCACAGGTGAATGTGCGGAGATCTTTTGTTTGCTGTTGTGTGCATACAAAGCTATGTATGTTGAGACATGAGTGCCATTAGATGAGGAAAAGAAGACTTTGCCAGTCCCTTATACAAACTAGACAGCGAAGTTAAGGAAACAAGGCCAATCTTTCTGAAATAAGATTGGGTGCAGACTCACACAACACCACCAAGTAAGCCTGCACCAGTGCAGAATCACAGGCAGGGGAATATTCAATCCACCTTCGTTATCATGTATTGGGAAGGCGACTCCAGTTGCCTGAGAAGGAGCTCCATTTTCTAGGAGTTCAGTGAACCTGGAGGAACTTGCCCCATTCAAGAAGCACCATCTTAAAGATGTCTGCAAATTTTAAACTGTTAATGCTGAAATAAGGCCATTTCCACACTACACTGTTATAGCGCTATTATTCCACTTGCAACATTCTATGGAATCCTGGGGTTTGCAGTTATGAGAGGGGCCGGTTGGCCCTTCCCTAAACTGCAAACCCCAGGATTCCATAGGATGTTGAAAGTGGAATAATAGCGCTGTAACAGTCTAATGCGGAAATGTTCAATGTCCATCAATTTCTGTGCATGACCTGAGGAAAGCTTCCTGTCTTCAGCTGATAGAAAGCAAACAAACCAGTTAGCTATGAGAAGGAGACATTTTGATCTCAGCTCCCTAGAAGCATTTTTGCCTACCAACCCCTTTAGCTCAGAAGTTTCAACACCACTAACTCTGTAAATCTGAGGACTCATCTATATTGGCCAAATGTGTCAGGACATGTTGGTTTTCTTTGCTGTACTTTAATTTTCAAGGTACAATCAATATTTCTCTTGTCCCTATTATTTCCTGGTAATTCTTGTCTGTTACCGTAACTTTTTACTCCATTGCTGAATGCAGCACTTTTTCCTGTTCTGGTAGATTTTGAATTCCAATCCACATGTGCATCAATTGTTGTGGTTCCTTTTCTTTTGAGGCAATGTCTTATGGTGTTGGCTGTGGGTGTCTATTTTTGCTTCTCCTAGTCCCACTTAACCTCTTCCTTTGCCCAATACCACTCCAGGGAACCCAGTCTCTCTCCTGTGGAGGGACTTGTTTTCAAAAAATAAACTCTGTCTAGAACCGTAGCATTGTTAAACTATTGCGTTAAGCTTCTGTGGTTGTATCACAGTGTTTTTCCCTGAAGATCCACCCACGCTTGTAGCTACATTTCCTGTGTGAAATGACACATTGGAAGAATGAGAGGAGAAAAGAGAAAGTGCATGTATGGCAAAGGAGAAACACAGAAGCAGCAACATAGCAGTTTATAGTAGTAAGACCATAGTATAGCAGTGACGGTATAGTAATAGTCTTAGCTGAAATTGTAGGGAAGCATTGGGAAGGAAGGGAGCTGCATGCGGATTGCAAAATAGGGAGGGGAGTGAGTGGGTTGGTCACACCCACATCTACTATCACAACCTACATCATGAAGAAAATGCACACAAATGAAACCAAAATGTGCTGCCTTGTTTCCATTTTTTTTTAACAAAAACAAACCAAATTTAATAAAAAGCAGAGAGAGCATTTGAGTGAGGAATTGAGAAGAAGCAAAATTAGACGGTGCAGAGCACAATTTGCTAGTCCTCACAAACCCTCTTGGGATGAACAAATGACTTTCCTCTCTCTTGCATTTGAATTCCTGTTTGCTATCCTTTTTATTGATTTTTTTTGTGCTGTTTCCTCCACTCTTGCCTTCAGGGGTCACATGTGACAAGATGGCCTGGCTTCTACATTCTCCAGTGGAAGTTCCACAGTATGCCTGCCTGTGCTACAACCAGCTTGCCTCGTGTGGATGATGTCTTGGCATCTCTACAGGTCTCATCCCATAAGTGCAAAGTTATGTACTACACAGAAGTAATTGGGTCAGAAGATTTCAGGTATGATCAGTGGTACCCTTGCAAGGGCCATTCTGGGAATGGATGGCAAAATCACCTAAAAAGAATTAATCTTAATTTGTATGGTTGCCTGTGCTGCAAAAATCATTGAGAAGTTCTCTAGAACATTAAAAGCACTGTAGCAGCAATCATTGCAGTGATCAGTGATTGAAGTCTGTGGAGATGTTGACCTGAATCCTATTGATACCGCCAGCTAAAATAGGATCATTGAATCAGTGGGATTTACATAACAGGTGACTCTCCATTTAACACTTTTTCAAACAGTCTGTTCTCGCCTGAAAGTATCAATATGTGTAAGGCTGTTGCATGTGTCTATCACAGAATCATCAAGCTGGAAATGACCTTAAGGGTCCTCTAGTCCAACCCCTTATTAGTGCAGGAATCCACAGCTATAGTGTCCCTGACAGACAGTTACCGAATTGCACCCTTTTGAGTTTCGGTCAGTGCCCCTGGTTGAAAGCAGTCTGGCAGCAGTGAGCTTCTGTTTTACTCCCTTGCCCTGCTGCTTCTTACAAACTCTGCCATAAGAAAGCATTTTTCACTTTGTTTGCCAAGCTCCTAGTCCATTTCACAAAATACCTGTAGTTTGCAGAGATCTTGCCTCCTACAGCAGCAGGGTCATCCTTAATTGGCTCACCCATATTTTGTATTAGTTCTTTGCACAATTAGTATCTAATATTTAATAATAAGGAATTTGTACATTTTGGTCCTAAACTGAACATTCTTTGTTTATTTTATAACTTGCCTTTCTCTTTGCACAGGACCCAAAAGGTTGACTTTTGTAGGACAGTTTGAGTACATGTCCTTTTCACTTCAAGTAAAAAATTTTAAAAAAAGTTGGGATCAATTAGTATCAGGCAGAAGTAGCAAGAATTTGTTTATTTTTATTTTATTTATTTATCTCAGTAGTATGCTACCTTTCCCGCAGAGTGGGACCCAGGCTGCTACCAGAGAGAGTCAGTTAAAAAAAAAATACCCTTCATAATAAAATTTAAAAAACAATTAAAATCACCACATAAAGCAGCATAAAATCATTCTAAAACATGCAAAAGTTAAAAAAGATAAAACATCTGAAATAAGAAGCTCTCCTGCCTACCCATTATTCATGGGACAGATGAGGACAAGGCATTATGACTGGGATTAAGTGGTATTTGCACTCAGGGATACAGGAAAGAGATTGTAGCCACAAGGCCCTAGGCAGGCTTCTAAAGGCTGATTCAGCAGCCATAAAAGTTACAAAGGGCATTTGAAAGCTCCGCTCTTAAATTTCTGAACCTCACCAGATTAAACACTAGTTACAAGATTTTTCTGCTGTTTTATAACTATGGAATCTACAAATGTGTTTTGTAATGACTCACATTCACTTGAAATGCAACTCTGTACTGATTATCTGGAGACTTGGAATGTCAGTGGTTTATCAGACAATATATAAAGTAGATGGATCCTAGTTAAGGGTGGTTACACTTGTTTTTAGCCTGTTCATATAAAGAGGAAAGAAGCATATTCTGTCTTACTCAGGCTGGAATGTATTTCTAAAATTCAGCAGAATTCAACAAAAATTCAAATTATCTTGATTTAATAAAGCCATGCCTTGGAGGATTGGCCATAGTAAAGAGGAATGATTGCTGCTATTCCATGCAAAGTGTTGCAGTTGAGATAACCAAGTTTCAAATAGAACAGTCCCCTCAAATTAATTTCAGTCTTTAATATAAGTGATAACATAGCTTTCAGTGAATAGTTTTCAGTACATGTCATCAGGAAGAAGATTCTTGGAAATGACTCTAATTAAATGCTTATTTATACATTTGCCCTTCCCTTTTAGCATTTGGATTTATGTATTGAACCAAAGATTGAATGGGCCAGTGTTTTGCTTGGTGAAGAATCCCTCCATTATGGAGTGCTTTGCCAGTGTGGATGTATCAGGCCCCACCCTTACAAGACCTTTCAAAAAAGCCCTAAAGACATGCTTGTTTTCTTTAGCAAACGTTCACGGAATTGTTGAACTTATGAAACATTTTAAAATGTCGTATTTATTGGATCTTCTTACTGAGTCAGATGCTTTTTTGGGGGTATTGCTGGTTTGTACTCTTGGTCTTCATTTCTGCATTGTCTCTAACGGTTCACGTTTTCTCTTGACTTATGGAAACCTCCATGGGAGGGTTTTCACTCTAATAAATTTTTTGGGAAGTGGTGATGATTGACCCTGGTTTCTTGGATTTACTGATGATATCAACTGTGCTGTAGTTAGGGTGAAAGGGTATTTCAGGAGGCTGCTAAATACCCTGTGTGTGCCTTTGTAGTAAAGAAGCCAAAATGAACAGCTCTGTTGTCCAGTTCTACGTGCTCAACACGTGTTTCTTGTGTGTCATTCTCTCTTCCTCTGCAGGGGATCCATGAGCAGCCTTGAATCAAGTCACAGTGGATTTTCTCAACTAAGTGCAGCTACCACTTCCTCTGGCCAGTCTCAGTCCAGCTCCATGATTTCCAGGTAGTGCCACTGCCAGGAAAAAAAAAAGCAAGTTGATGAGATGGCCGGACCCTCATCTGTGGCAGCCAACTGCAGTACAGCATAATCATCAGTGACAATTACAAAACAAAACAAAGCAAAGAACAACACAAGTGGAAGGCCTTTTTATTAATAGTAAAGTAGCTGTGTGCATTTAAGTATACTGGTTTTGTTTTGAGTTAGAACTGAAGGAGTGTCTCTAATCTTAAGTAGCCATAGTTATCTCTTCTTTTCTTCATTTTTTTTTATAAACCTGCTTGCACAAATCCTAACCTGGAAATGCAAGGGCTGTTTTTTTGCAAAGAACTGAGTAATCAGTGTGTCAGTGGTTGCGAATTTATTTTAAAAATTAACACCCTACCAAAACATTCTATAGTGCATAACAAATCTAACCTAAAACTTTGTGCCAGTGAAGTTCTCACAGAGTGCAAAAACACCCCCCTTCCCCTTCCTGCTACTGTGAACTCCCTCCTCTGTTACCCTGCTGGGCACTGGGGCTGAGAGGAGAAGCAGTGGCTAGAGTCTGTGACATTTCATGAAGTGCCAGCTGGTGACTGGCTGACCTCCTGCTGTTTTTCTTAACTTTGCTGTAGATGGAAGCTGCCTCTGATAGAGGAGGCAGAACGGCTGTCATTCTCAGGCAGCCATGTTGACATATAATTCATTCCATTTAATCACAGTATTAAGGGCATACTCCAGCTTTGGGCATTGAAAGGTTTTAGGCCAGAATTACACTTTTGAGCACTGAACATGGGAAAGCAGAGGGCAGGGCAGGTTCTCCTTGACTCAGCCCCTCAGGTTGGACTTCTTTTGGGTCCTCAGGTTCATTTCTTCCTTCTGGATGTGCATTTGACACCCCACCTCACATGTATCTTCTTTTCCCCCTGAGCAAACGCCTGCAGAAGGGAGGGCAACCTTTCTGCTAACAGCTTGTTAGAGGAAGGGATGGCCGCAGCAGTTCTCCCTTTCCTGCTCTCCTCTTACTTTCTCTTGTCTGTGCCATGAATTCAAAGAACCTCACATGCCACTGTAATATGGGAAAGGCGCTTAGCATTTTAACAAAGCACTGTCTGCTATGGCAACAGTGATCACAACCGAATCTCTCCCCCATCAAAGTTTTCCCATAATAGAGGCTTTAATTACTACGCTAAATGGTCTGTAAGCATCACCCGATGCTCATTAATATTCTGAGAGCCTTTAGCTTGAAACTTGGCATGTATTTTTGGAGAATTCAGGACTCAAAATGTTCAGGTCAGGTTATGTCAGCTGTGCTGTATCAGATCATAATAGCCAGCTAAATAAAATATTGCAACGGCTATAGATCAAATCCTGAACTGAAAGTAGTACTCACCACACCTTGCTTACCTTAATAAAGAAGGCTTCATCTAGAGAAGATACTGTGCTTGTGCAACTTGTAGTCCATGGCCAGTGTGCTTCATTTTGGAAAAAAGGAAATGATGATACAACTTGCAAATGTCCTAATGAGAAGATAAGGAAATTTGTTTAAGATCACGGCAGTAAAGACTGATTTAAAGGACTTAAAATGTTGACTGAAGTGGTTGCAGTTAAAATTTGGCTGCAGTTATGTGCGCTTTAGAGTATCAGGCTAAGATAACCACACTTTAAGAACTGGCTAAATCAAGCTGGGGAGAATATATGTTCGATAAACAATACGTTGCCTCTGCTTCCTGTGACAGCTGCTTAACTAGTAAGACCCCAGCATGAATTCCATCTACTGTAGCAGTTTTAGTTGTTGACGTGCAGCCAGAAACATGGTTCTTGCCTCAAGGAAATATAGTGCCATGCCAAGCCTTTTTATAGATAGTCCTCTCAGAGATGCCCTGCTTCCATGGGGCATGCCTTTTTCCCCCACATGTAAGGGCTCTATCTTGAAAGATGGTCCCCTCTTTCTCTCTCTCTTTCTCTCAGATGGCGATTTTGCTGACAGCTGTAAAGAAACCTCTTCACTCAACAGTCCACATCAGCCCAGAGATGTCTGGCATTATAGAACTTTTTTGAATTGCAGCCACTTCTCCTGACTGAAGATTTCTTAAGTTTGCTCAGAAGTGTCTTTTGGGGATACTTTTTTCATTAGAAGTCTAATGCATCTTTCAGAGCTCAAAGCACAAACACTTGAGGGTGTGTCATAAAATGCAAGACTTTTTTAGCGGAGTGCCATGGCAACTAAGACCCAACTAACTCTTGTTCTTCTCCTTAGTGTGTGACCTCACTGCTGACCTTACTCCATTCCTCCTTCCTCCAGAACTGATAATTCTGCTGGTCTGAACTACATTCAGCCACTTCTCCATGTTCATAACTTCATATCAAGTTCTGTAAATGTTTTGTAAACATATTACCTCAATCTTGGTAATAAGATAACAGTCTTTAAAAGATTTTTTTTATTTGTATCAATAATAAATGTGAACTCTTTGGGGGAAAAGTCTGAATTCTTTCTTCTCACCTTGCTTCCAGAGATGGCTCTATTCCAGATGCAACAGACTGTTGAAGCAGAGGCAGTGTGATAGGACTGCCCTGAGCAAAAGGAGCTGCTATGTTCTCTGTGCCAGAGATGATGTGCATTTAATTTGCAGCCCTCTTGGTTTTAGAAGGGCTTAAATCAGGCTGTGCTTCCAGTTTGGAGGTCTCTATTAAAGTTATTTTCAAATGAAGGGTTGGGAGGGTTCTGAGTCACTTCATCCTACATCACACTGGGGCTCTGTCAGTCTTTGTGCTGATCACCATCTGCTCAAAGAGAAGGTATTGGCTTCAGCCGAGAGGGAGATGGATTACTCCACGTAAGGGATTCCCTACACCTTGTTAGACAGCTGCCACACTCGTTCTGTTCTCTCTTTCTGGCTGATATTCTTTTCTTTTCCACATAGAGTAGGACGGAAGATTGCAGATGGACAGAGCCTAAAAAGTATTTTGACATGTAGTTTTTTTTTTTTAAAGATTAATATAGAAATGCAGGTAAATAAGAATCCTGATCACCTGCGTGGATCACTGTACTCCGTTACCTAAACTCCCCCTTACGATGTAAAAACACCTCCTTGAGATAGTGATGGTATCCATGAGAAGACTGTACAGTTAACTCAGCTGTTGGATACAATCAGAAGTAGAAAGGGTTCAAAAACAGGAGGAGGATTTGCTATTTGAGTTCAGCTTTTTGGGGCCTCAAACATAAGAAGAGCCCTGGCTGGATTGAACCAAAGGACGGTTTAATCGTGCATCTTGTTTTCCCGTAAGGATCAACCAGATGGCTGTGGGAAACACACAGGCAGGATATGAGAGTGGTTATTATTGGTTATTTTCATTTAGAGTAAACCCACTGAATCAAATCCTGAATGGAAAGTCAACACAGGTAAAACTCATTGATTCAATGGCTCTGCTCTACTCTACTTTAGGCTAACAAAAGGATTCAGGCCATAAACAGCATTCTCTTGCCCACCAGAAACTGGTGTTGAAAGGTACGGTGTCTGTGTGCTGAAGTTTGTAACCATCATGACTAGTGGCCATTGCTGGTTAGCATGCGTTTGTCTAATCTTCACTTCTGACAATTTAAACTTGCCCCATTCAAGAAGCACCATCTTAAAGATGTCTGCAAATTTTAAACTGTTAATGGTGAAATAAGGCCATTTCCACACTACACTGTTATAGCGCTATTATTCCACTTTCAACATCCTATGGAATCCTGGGGTTTGCAGTTATGAGAGGGGCCGGTTGAAAGGAGAAACTATGCAAGATTGCAGATCTAGCATAAATAATGGCAGTTACTTACAGAGGCAGTTTTATTCTAGGCCACTTGTTTTACCTGCAAGCAAGCTCTCTGTGTTAAGTACAATACACACTTTTTCTGCTGCCTCTTTTTTCCTTTTGGAAGAGTGATACACAGGCTTTGTGGGTATCTAGCACAGTTGAGATGAACTTGAAAGTGGCAGAATATTTATCTTGGTTGGACGTCTTGACAACTGGCAGGCTTGGGACAATGCATAGTTACCAGCTGTTTCCCCCACATTGTAGGGCAATGCTACTCATAAGTAAAGAAAAATGTTTTGAACTATCTAGAGGCAATTTGAAAATTTCTTCCAAAATTTATACAAGGATGATACTTTTCTTTCACCAACCCCCACTTTCTTAACGATTTCCATTTTGGTGGCCAGACTTACAGTTCTGTACTTTTTTTTTTAATCATGCTGAGGGCAGCTGGTGAGTCTGGCTTATTTGCTTTCCCCTTTTCTCTCTGTTTTTCTGTGCACACATACTTAGGGATTCTGGAGGCGCCTGCTGTTTACCTTGATTCTTTTAGGCAAGCACATAAACTGCAGTAGATGAGCTACTGTAGATCGCATTCTTTCTAAGTTCAAGCTTTATTGCAGCATTTACTACAGACATCTACAACCCAGTACTAAAAATTTGTGTTTCTCCAGCCCTCATTCACAGTCATATCAATGTCTATGCTAAAAACAAAAAACCTCCTAGCTAGACAGAGGACCAGGAGATTAAGCATGCACTGGATACTAGTACAAAGACTGAAAAAAGAAACTTCTTTGTTAGAGGTTTTGTTAACTGAAGTATTCCTGTACTTTCATCTACTTCAGTCTTCAGCAAAGACTTCAGCAAAATTGATTTTGCAAGAGATGCAAGAACACCACCAGGCTAAGTAAACTATGATTTAAGTTTAAATGGGAGCAGATTTCTACCATAAAGATTTGCACAGAGAGATCTATATATTCTGTGCAAGGCATACATTATTTGGTATATTGTCCTGAAATAGAAACACATACTGTGTTATCCTGCAGTGTTTTGATAGATCATCCATGCATTCACATCTGATAAAGCTGCCTGCCCAAAAGGCCTTCTTGGTTCTCATGCTGCACCACCTGCTGGTCACATCTATTCCCAACAGCCTGGAAGATAGTTAGAAGCCCTCTACATAGTGTTTTTTTTTTTTTTGCAACATAGCACCTGCTCAGTCCCCTAAAGTGCTCCTAGTTTAAATAAAATCTGTATTTTTAATTTTTAAAATGCGTGAGTGATGTGACTTAAAAGCATTCTTAAAGATAATGACTTGAATCCTATTGTTAGTCTCAAGTGTGTGTGTGTATGTGTATATATGAACACATAGATCCTTTCAAGAGGCAACCCGATGAATTTTTCGTATAGTTTTCTTAGGCACGGAATACTCAGAGGTGGTTTTGCCAGTCTTTTCCTCCGCAGTCCAGGCTAGAGCATCAGGTATTTGTTGGTGGTCTCCCATCCAAGTACTAATCAGAGCTGACCCTGCTTAGCTTACAAGATCAAAGAGGATCTGGTGCCTTTAGGGTATTTAGGCTAGTCTCCATTGAATCTGTGGTTTTTACACCAATGTGTTGATTCACCATTCGGCAGTTGATTCAGTTGGTCTACGTTAGTTGGATCTAACCCACAGGCTTCAAGCCACTGAGTAGCTAGGGAGTGCTCCTGCCCTAAAAGCAGGGAGAAGAGGAAGGTGGAGGTCTTTTGGCGCAGTCAGATGAAGAAAAAAAGGTTTACTTAGAAAAGAAGACAGAGGGACCAGGGAACAAGTGTGTGTCTGTGTGTGTGTGTGTGTGTGAGAGAGAGAGAGAGAGAGAGAGAGAGAGAGAGAGAGAGAGAGAGAGAGAGAATGGGCTCATGGTGGTCTGGCCTGGTAAATGTAGGTGTGACAGAGAACTGGTCAGAGGTGTGGTTTAGTATGTCAAGCATGAAACCCTGCCTCTGCTTTACGTTCAGGTTTTCAGGCTTGCCAGTTTGCTTTCCTACAAATGACTGCGTGTGAGACACTTGTCAACCCCTATGGCAGCGATTTTGTGATGGCATCCATGACGCTTTTTACAAACTTCTGAATGTGCCCCCCAGCTGTAAAAGGTTTGAGACCCCTTGCTCATAAGCAATGAAAAGCCCTTCCTTAGACATTTGTTCAAACCTCTTCCTCAACATCTTCCTGAAGCAATGCAAGACCTTTTTGTCCTTTGATTAAATTTTAAATGCCACAGGGAGGGCAAGAGAGAGGACAGCAGCTGTTAGCGTAACAAGCTATTCATTTTCAAATTGTTTTTAAAACTTGTTCCGTTGCCTAAGCTTCCAAAGAAAGGCTGACACCAACTCAGATTAGTGTTTAAGGGCGGGCTTATTATCCTTGCTCTCCTTGTTTACTACGGCTAGAATGCAGACTTCAGTACCACTTGCCAGGTACTTGGCAATGGCTCCCTTTAACTTCTTGCTTCCTCTTTTATTTCTGTGAATCACTATACCTCGGTGCCATTATTTACCTTCCAAACTCAGCAAAGATTCTCTCCATTCTGCATGGAAGATGCCGCCTCATAACTGGAAGGTTATCAACCCAGCCCCTCATCTGAAACTGCTTTGGCACAGCAAGATGAAGTTTCTGTTACATCGTACAAATGGCCCACACTGCATTTGTGTAGTTCTGGTTAGTACTTGGATGGGAGACTGCCAAAGAATACCAGGTGCAGTAAGCTATATTTGAGAGGAAGAAACCGGCAAAACCACCTCTGAGTATTCTTTGCCTAAGAAAACCCTGTGAAATTAATGGTGTCACCACAAGTCAACAGGTTACTTGAAGGTCACAGAGAGTGAGAGAGAGAGAGAAAGAACTGCTATGTATTGACAGGAAAAAAGGCAATTACTTGATCAATTACATTTGCATTCTCAGCACTTGGCTCCAAAGTTATTAAAGGTTTTCTGTCCCACAAAAAGCCTGTGGCAATAAATGTTAGCCTAGTTATCTTGGTGTCCATTCAGTCTCATTTTGTGAATTTAGAAAGCCACTAGAGGTACACTGTTTTGCAGAGGGAATCCAGGCAATTTCTTTGGGAATGTGACCTCATGGAATTTGGAGTCTAGCAAGGGCAGAATGAAGGCAGGCAAGGTTTTCGCTTGAGTCCTGCAGGATTCCGGGAGCACAACCCTTTGGTCTTGAAAACTTGAAAACTTGGCACAGGAGAAGAGTTTGTGGTGAGGCCCTTCTCAGGCAGTGTGGAAGATTCAGATAGGAAAAAGACTGGGAGAGAACAAAAAGAAGGTGAGTAAGCACCAGATAGATAAGAGAATGGAAGAAAGCCAAATCTCCTTCTCCCTTTCCACAAAGTGACAAGTTTGAGCAACATTTATTTTCTAGCCAAGCATGGTAGCAAAAAGATCAGAGCTGAGAGATCAAGGCACTGATTTTAAGGCTGAATGTCAACTGCTTGGTATACAATTTGTTTTGTCTAGAGACCTATCCAAAAAGTTTCAGCATCCAAATTGTTCCTCCTCATTAAACTAATTCTTGTCAGAAAATATTTTGGATAGTGATAAGCATTTTAATTCAGTTTTCAAAGCTTCATAGTGTATTTCGTGGCTAGATTTTAAAAAAAAAACTATACACAAATAAGAAACTATGTATCTTTATAATTCTTTAGGTGGAACTAGTAATTGTCCCAGAGAATGCAATCCTTACTAAGAGCTCATATAAAGTGACAACTTCCATTTGAAATCCCCTTCGTTACAAAACGTATAGAGTTTCGTCAAAGCATAGTTTAATATAATACAAGGAAGTCTTCTTGATAACAGATGGATGCCTCGTTTGTGTCTTTTCATGCTTCCTAATAAAAGTACAGTATGTCCCCCATATCCGCATGACTAGCAAATGCAATTTCACATATCCACAGTAAAATGCAGTCTGAAAATATTTTGTTCCCATTTCATCCTGTCCACACATTATTGTTAATTTTGTGTTTTTATCAGTTGTGCACTTGCTTTGGACTGCAAGCAATGGCTACAAAGCCTTCTTTCTCTCAGACTTTAAACTTCTGCCAAGTTTCAGAGCTTCCTCTCCAAGCTGCATACTACCTATGTCATTCATCCCATTGAGCATGGGATTACCCTGTTTTGTTCTTTTGATTTGTTCAAATTGGCCAACACATCTTATACACCTTCAAATGTAATCACAATTGTTATGTTATGTCTCTCTTGTGGCCTTATCATCGAGTTTGTTGTTGTGTGAAGTCATTCCTGACTTATGGTGACCCTAAGGTGAACCTGTTACAGGGTTTTCTGGGGGCTGAGAGTATGTGATGCTCCCGAGATCATCCAGTTCGTTCCCAGGATTGAGTGGGGATTTAAACCCTGGCCTCCAGGGTCATAGTCTAACCCCCAAACCACTACACCACCTTGGATCTCATCATAGGGTTTATGGTGACCCTACCATGGATTTTCATTGCAAGACTTGTTCAGAGGTTTAAGAGTGCCCTTCTCTGAAATTATGCAATTTGCCCAGGGGGTTTCCGTGGTTGAGTAGGCATACAAACCCTGGTCCTAGCCCAGCATTCAAACCACTGCACCACACTGGCTCACAGTTACCTGTCATTAATGCCATGTATCATGTAGGTCAACTTGCAAAAAAAGCAGGTTCAAATACATTGAAAAGAGGATGGGATTTTTAAGAGTGGAATGATACACATCCTTCAAAACCAACATTCAATGCTCAGAAAACCTGCTGCCTTAAGACCAGAATTAAGGCAGTCTTCACATTGGCTTCTGCTTCTGCCAAGGTATTACGATCTAAGAGCAGTTCATTAACAGTCAAGTCCTGTAATCTGTAATCCCAGTCGGCAGGATGGGACTACCTGGGACCAATAAAGATGCCTTACTTTATGAAATATCTGACTCTTGCTTTATGCTAGAGGAATCCTCTTGAGAGTTGACCTATTCCTGTTTGCAGCTTACATCGGCACAGTTGCTGAAATGGGGTCAGCTTTGGGAGTGGATTCGACTTATGTCACCCTTCATAATTCTTATGCTGGTACAGCGTGGAGGAGCTTTACAGTTCTAACAAATAATGTTAGATAAATAATATTGAATAAGTGTGTGAGGAAGGGGAGCATATTAGCCATGACAAGTAAGCTTTTCAAGAGGAAAAGCCTCTGTCCCTGAAGGCTTTCCTCATGACAGGGTTGGAATGCGCTTAGAATTCCTAAACAAGGGCAGCGTCCAACGATTGTGATGACGGCTGGAATGCTGGAATGCCTCCAGGGCTCTGTTAGATTTCCTCTAGCCCAGGAGTGGTTCAGTTCATATATTAGTGATGCTCCTCCTGCACCAGCATATGCGGTAAGTTGAGTGTATCAGCTTTTCAAAGGAAGGCAGTCTGAGGAACAGAGGTAGTCAATAAGGTTACATGATTCTAAAGGTTCTAAAGAAAGTGGTTCAAGCCCAGTGGAACCTCAGGAAGCTGTGGGAATGATTGCCAATGAGTACAATTTTTAAGTTGCTACATTTCTGCTTCACTATGACTAGGAAGAGAGACATAAACCATGCAAAATATCTAAGAGCAGTTCCTTATGTGGCCTGATTCATAGAGGATGCAGAGTCCTGAAATGTTGGGGTAAAAACAGCACTGCCTCTCCCTTCTCTTAGTGTGATGCATGCGTATGTACATGGGCAGGGTGGGAGAGGGCAAGAGCACATGGCCAATCTGCTTCAGAGAGACCCATCAAGTAAACACCATTGACGTAGCAAAAAGCTATAAAATAACCCAAGTCCAAATAATCCAAGACACTCTTATATCAAGTTCAGGAGCATGTGATGTTGGCCTTTTATTTTTGACATTGCAGTCTAGTTTGATTGTAACACTAAACATTCATTTGATATTATGTGTATGTCACTCCCCCTCTCTTTCCTTCTGGCAAAGCTGTAAAGAAGACAATGGAAGTTTGGAAGTTTTGGCTTCTGTTGTGAATTATTATGTTCAAATCCGGAACTGTGGTTAAAAAAATATCTTAACTATGGGTTAAAGATCATAAACCATGGTTTGAAGTTGGCTGCTTTCTCCAAATCATTAAGAAGACTAAGCAAAAGCAGGGTTGAAATATAGCAAGTTAACTTCTGTGAGCTGGACAGCTATAGGGTAATTTAGCAGGAGATGGAAACAGAGACCTCACAAGGCAGATGGTTCTTCATGTATTACAACAGTATAGTTCAGCAGTCTTGTTACGAATAGCCTTTATTATTGTTTTCCTATCATACAGATGGTGGAGAATATGGCAGCTCTGAAGCAAGGAACAGGGAGTCTAACTGTATTTGTTTGTTTGTTTGTTTGTTTACTTTAATATACCACCTTTTGCCCAATACCAGCTCCAAAGGAGTCTCACTACCTGATCAGAAAAACAGGTAACCACTGAAAACAGTGAGTTACAACATTAAAACACAGTTAAAAGGATTATTATGCTGAATTAAGCACAGAATTTAAACAGTCTGAAACCAATTAGGCATCACCGGTCCATCTAATGAACAGAATCAATTCTGAACGAATTGTGTAAACTGAAATGTTATCTGTGCAGAGTCAGAGATATCCACTAGATGATGCTAGTAATCTTTTTAAAATCCATTGCCATGCCAGAGGGAAGTGGGAGAGAAAAATGGAGACTTGAGAGTTAGTTGAGAGAAGTGTATGAACAGAGCATCACATTTGGGTGAGATCATTGGCCAAAAATGTATTTGTTTAAAAAAAAAATCAGTATTTTAAAAATGTATTTTAAAAAATTTCAGGCTGTTGAAATTAAGATAGTTTCATTTCAGGTATGATTTTTTAAAAAATATTTTTATTAAAACACATAACTTTTGAATATCTAAAATTCCATATAAAGGATAAGGTACAGGATGAAACTAGTGATAAAGACAACATACATTTATATACATAACACCAACATCTAAAGAAAAAAAACATGAAAAACTAAATCCAATCTAAACATATAAAAACTAACTACTTCACTTCCAACACTGCTTAGGATCGAATATACGTAATTTTATCTTATACTTTCTCCAAGGTACTTTAAAATCTAGGATACTTATTCAGTTGTATACATTATCTAATAATACCAAATTACATCTGTGGTTATTAAATCATTTAAAATTTCAAATCCAAAAGTTGTCAGATTTCCCCAATTATTCTTCATGTATAATGTCATTTCCCCCTGCAATCGTTCTCAAAGTTATTTACACTACCCTATTTAATCTAAACTGTCAATTCGTCCATTTCAGCTAAGTCCAATATCTTCATCAGTCGTTCTTCTTGTGTTGGTATCTGTGAATTCTAAAGTTTTATGCAAAACACCAGTTTTGCTGCAGTAATTGTATACTGGAATAATTTGCTTGTATTCTTTTCAAAGTTATCATTTATCAGTTCCAGAAAAAAAAAATCTGGATTTTCAACATCTTTTCTATCAATTGATGCATAGCAATCCAACGTTTTCTAGGTTTATCACAGGTCCCCCACATACAAAAGAATGTCTCCTCTTTAGTTTCACAGTTCCAACAAGGATTAGATGTACCTTTATATAGATGTATAGACAATCTATCTGGAGTCAAATACCACCTATATACATCACTTTATAGACGTTTTCTCTTAAGTCATAGCTCAAAGTAATTTTTACATCTTTAGTCCACATTTTTTCCCATTGCTCCAGTTGTATGTGATGACCCACATTTTGGGCTCATTCCTTGTGGAAGGATTTTTTGTTTAAAGGGTATGTGAATTTTGGTAGTGTAAATAAATTCCTGTCTTGAACATGTGATCAGAGCCACATTGTTCTTTAATTCTACAGCTGTATCTGCCCCGGAGCCACTTACTGTACTCTTCGTTCTGGCTAGTAGACCTCAGGTTTCTAATAGAGAACAATGCAGATTCAACAGGCCTAAGGCTGGACCAGCATTGATGTTTATCAAGAAGAAGGAAAGAGATAACAGTACACTCTGAAGTGACTGTCATTTGGGATAGGGCTCAGCACCTGGAATTGGTTCTTTAAAGTGCAAGCTAAAAGCTGGAGTGGATTCACAGTCCCACTGACCTGGAAGCCACTAGCTGCCACTGGATTCACCTATGGCAGAGGTGATTGAAAGGGATGTCAAAGTTTGGATGTTCTCAAACTTGCAAACAAACCATACTACCGGCTAAGATTAAGGAGCATTTCACACCAACGGGCTTGACATAAGATAGGTCTCCAACCATAGACAAGACAAGGTCACACAACTATGCCTATCTAGCTTGGAGATGGACCTCCCCAAGACTAAGTTGGGGTAGCTGAAGACCCCCACCATTAAATAATCTGGCAAAATTGAACCCGCAAGACTCCTAGGCAGCTGAGCCTCCTGTCGAATCATCAATCAGAAGCATATTAAATGTTGAAGCAGTCGGAAATATAAGTACAGCTATTGTAGTTGAACCCCGCCCCCAGTAGAATGAAGGCTGCCTGTGATCTATCCTGTGCACACTCCTTGGGAGCAAGCCATAGTGAACACGTGGAAGGCCCTTCTAAGTACAGTTGTTCCTCCACATTCACTACGGTTGGAGTACAGGACCTATGCAAAAGTGGAAAAAGCACAAATATCAAAATGTGTGTGTGTGTGTGAGAGAGAGAGAGAGAGAGAGAAGGAGACCAAGGCCACTTCCGCACTTCACTCTTATAGCGCGATTATTCCACTTTCAACATCCTATGGAATCCTGGGGTTTGCAGTTTCGGGAGGGGCCAGGTGGCCCCTCCCGAAACTGCAAACCCCAGGATTCCATAGGATGTTGAAAGTGGAATAATCACGCTATAAGAGTGAAGTGCGGAAGTGGCCCAAGGCATGGTGGGAAGAAGGTGCATTTAGGATCCAAACCAGGTCAGGGAAAGGAGAGAGGGAAGGGAGTAGGTCAGCATGGTAGCCCTATACTTCCTCCGTCCTGCCCATATTCTTCCTTGGGTGTGGGTGTGTCGGGGCATTGTGGTGCTAGAAATTGAGCTGCGAGCCATCCTTAGCTTAGTTTAGCAACTGGTAGAGGATGAAGAGGACCAGAGGTTTTTTAAAGGGCTGTATGGCCCGATCAGAGCTGCTGAGAGGAAAGGTTCCCTCAGAAAAGAAAGGCTGAGGAGGGAGGAGAGGGGTTAGAGAAACTCACAAACAATCAACTCTGTGAAAGTCAAACCTGCAAATGTGGAGGGCTGACTGTAGACATTTTGCTTGTGAAGAGTCTTCATATTTAAGGATGTTGAAATAATAATGAAGGAGAAAAGTAATTTGCAAATATCTGCAAGTAGGCAAAAGTAATAATGACCTTCCTGCCACCTGAAAAACAACTTTGGCACCCTTGAGGCATTTCGTCCTCAGCTGAAAATACTAGAAAGTATCTCATTCTTTCAGCAACAGCCCCAGCAAAAGCATTCTGGAAAGCTTCTCTTCCGATTAGAAACCTTCCAAGCAATTGGACTGGTAGAAGATCAGTTCAGTGCATTCTTTGACAGTGTTGGGATCTGGCCAACTGGTCACAATTCCCTTCTAGGGATTTCTGACTGAATATTAATCTGAATTAGGTATGATGCATTCATTTGGACTGATGAGCTCAATATTAAAATACTCTGATTCAAATTCAGTTAGCTGGATTCCAAACGAATGTGCAAGTTCTTTCATTTGTCATTTGATATTCTTTTTCATCTTAAAAAAATCTTAATAATAATTCATCTTAATAATTCATCTTAATAATTATTTTAAGGAAATAATTATATTCTTAATTACTACCAGCTGCTCAGGTTTTTTTTTATGACAACCTCATTCAGTATAAAATGTCTCCCCCATGAAACAAGTGGAGCAGGGAGAATGCAGTTCATGTGGGTTGCACTTGTCTAGGATGCTCACACACAAGAGGGGCATTGCTGGGGGCAGAAGCAGTCATTGGTGCCTTCCTCCAGCTACAGAGAATGTAGAACCCTTTGCTGCCATTAGGAGCTGTAGTGGATCATCCTGCAAACAAGAATTTGAACCTCCCACCCGTATCTTCATTTGGCGAAGTGGGCAAGGCAAGGGCAGTTTTGATTCTGAAACGGCACCCACTGCAGGGACAGTGTGGTGTCGTGGATTGAGCACTGGACCACAACCCTAAAGGCAAGGGTTCAATTCCCCACTGAGGCATGGAAACCCACTGAGTGACCTTGGGTGCATCCACACACTCTCAGCCCCAGAAAAAAACCATGTAGATTTGCCTTAGGTTTTCCATGAATTGGAACAACTTGAAGGAACACAACATCAGCCAAGTTTAGCCGGCTTCACTGTTGGGTCTCAGTATCCAGAGCAGCCTCAAACAGTATTTCTTGTTCTCTTGCTCCTATATCACTCAGTTCCTGATCTCTGCTTGTATCTCAGCTTTGTTTTCCTGCATTTCTTGGACGGATTTGAAATCCACTTGTTGGGGCAGGGATGGGAGTTATCCAGCCCTCCAAATATTTTTGGACTGCAAGTACCATCAGCTCTGGCCACCATAGCCAATGGCATGGAGTGCTGGGAGATGCAGTCCAGCAGCATCTGGATGACCGAATCATTCCCACCCCTGTTTGGGAGACTGAGAGACTCCTCCTTCTTCTAAGAAAGAAACACGTGTACACAATGCCCATTCTTGGCAATAGATGTAGGGAAGCATAGTCCCAAAGGAAATAAGCATTGATTCTACTAAACAGAGAGCAAGGAAGCTCCTTTACACTGTAATCAGTGTTAATGATTTTATTGCTGGTTTAGTTTAGTTTAGACAGTTGAGTTATATTAACTTCCGTATGATATAATTTTTTTCCGCCGTGTCTGTTTTAACTCTCTCATAAACTACCCTGAGTTCCAGATTGGGAAAAAGATGGGACATTCCTCCTCTTCCTCCTCCTGGTGGTGACTCATAAAAAAGCCTTTGCCTTTCTCCTGAGTGCATGGAAATTGTGCTGTTTTCTTGATGAGACAGCACTCCTATGGTCACCTTTCAGTTAATCCTGTAAACTTATTTTGAAGTAAACTATATGGAATTCAATGGGGCTTTTGAATAGACACCTTTAGGTCAACAATGGTAGTTGTTTTTCTTTGCATTTTCTTCAGCTGCACAATATCCTTATAATGATCCTGTTGCAATTGTGCCTGTGCACAGCTTTCTAAAGTGGAACACACACTCACACACATCACATAGTAGGTAGCCTGGTGTTCTGGGGACAGAGTTCCCACCAAAGTCTGAGGAGAGTGTCCAGCAAGGAAAGAAATTATCAAGGCTTGCCCTGAAAGGGAAAGGGGTAAGCAAATATGCTATCCTCCCACAATCAGTGCGCCTTCAAGACTGGGAAAATGTCACAGCCTGCTTCTTTAAAACCTAGAAGATCTAAGTCTCTGTGATTCCTGAGTTGAGGTTTGGTTTGAGCTGTTGATACACACTGGCATAGTCAGTCAGGCCCAGAAGATAAGCCCAATTCGAGGTTTCACAGCCAGTGCACAGCACCAATAGCACATTGAGACTTTTCTCTCTCTAGGAGAACGAGAAGGAATATGTCCATCCGTGGAGATTTTGCTTGGATTCATGTGAGGTGTTCCCAGCTTCCCAGCCCCTCTCTCAGAGTACAGAGATCAGCAAGGAGCTGATCCCCTTCCAAAGAAGACTACAGGAGACTTTCAGCTGGGGTCAGAGATGAAGCCAGGGCCATTTCTCCACAAGACTGTTATAGTGCTATTATTCCACTTTCAACATCCTATGGAATCCTGGGGTGTGCGTCCTCAAAGGCTCCTCCCTGAACAGCAAACCCTAGGATTCCATAGGATGTTGAAAGTGGAATAATAGTGCTATAACAGTCTCATGCAGAAATGGCCCTAGTCAGCCATTCTCTACAGAAATTGCACCTGTAGGCACACCCATTTAATTGCCTGTAACAAAAATCATCCAGCAGGTGAACGCAGCCTGTGAACTCCCCCTACCCCAAAAAAACCCTGAGGAATTTCCATGGTCTGAAGTATGAAAACAGCTCTTTTCCCAAAATAAGTCCTCTTGTTGGCATCTATTCCTAAATTAATGCCATTTTTCAAACTTTACTGTAGGTTCTTTGTGATTTTTCAACCACTTAGTATTTGCAGCGTGCTTTGTGTTGACTGCTTGGATATTGCCGTTATCTTTCTTTCAAACGTTTTCTAAAAATCTATGCTTTAAAAGAAACATAGGAAGTGTGTCTCAGATCTTGTGCTCTTGTGGTTAAAAGCCAGAAGAATTTCCAAATGTTAGGATGGGAGGAGGGAGTGGAGCTTACTTGCTGGCACGGAAACAAATTGTTAATCATGTTCTGAATGTCTTAACAAAGAGGATGATGACATGCCTGTCAATTCATTTCCATTCAGATGGATCCCTCCCCCAAGGTATTGGAGCAGAGGAGTCGTGGCTTTGATCTTTTGTGCTGCAGGCTTCCCCCTGGCAAACACAGAACATATTTAAAAAAGCAAAAGACAAGAGGACAAGACAGGCAAGGACTTCTTCCATTCTGTACTGCTCAGCCGGTCTGTTCCAGTTCTTATAGTCACCCTGGTCCAATCTGCTGGACCATGAGCAAAATGCTGAAATCAAAGCTGCTCCAACATCGTGCTCTCTTTCAGCCCAGGAGCACCCATTGCTAGACTGAAGCAGACTACGGACTACTGTGGAGTAGGCATCGTGCTCAACTCCCTGGAGCCCTTGTTCCATGCTTGGAGGTCAAAGAAGAGAAACAGCAGCATTCTGTTTGTAGCATGTCTGGAGGAGGTGAGCATTACACAGACAACAGCACAGAGGTGGTTGGAGAAATCCATTCCCTTCTGGAATGCCGCGGGTTCCAATGTCCTTGGAAGGGCACAGGAGCTTAAGACTTCCGTGAGTGTACTATGCAATTGTTGCGTGAACTTTCAAGTTGTTTCTAGTTTATGGTGAACCTAAGGCAAACCTATCATGGGGTTTTCTGGGGCTGAGAGTATGTGATGTGCCAGTGGAAGTGACCAAAACACATGTGGGGGTGATATTCTGCTAGTTGCAAACACACAGAGGTGTGGCTTAGGAACACTTGTGTCTCTTTTTAGACAGGGCTCCTGCCTGAGAACTCTCTTTGCAGAACTTCTTCTGCCCTTCCAACTACACACCTGTGTGCATTGACAATTTAGTGAGCAAGGGCTGCAGATTTGGCCCATGGGCCTTTCATTACTAATGCTGCCACCAGTGACTTGTGGCCCAACCAAATGGGGAGGGGAGAGCCCTCTAGCCCTTTACACTCCACCCCAAATCTCCCCACGGTAGGGGACAAGTCCTGGGAGGGTCCACTGCATTTGCTTACTAAGGAGGGAGGGAGGGAGTAGACAGGCAATTCAAATGATGAGGATGCAGCTTGTCTGGACTCAGAGGGGAAGAAAAGGTGAGTGCACTCTTTCTATAAGCACATCCTTGTTCCTTCCCACCTCCAAGCCAAGACCAGCTGCTCCCTCATTATGTGGATTGCCTCCCCCTCACTTACTTCCCCACCACCAAGCAGTATCAGCCGGGGCCCACCTGGGGTTGGACAGCTGCCGAAACAGGAGAACACAGAACTATGCGGGAAGAATACTATATTCCCTCTGCCTGTGTGATGTTGCATCTCAGCTGTGGTATGCCAATAGATCCCAAAACCAATGCAGATAACCGTTAACAGTGATAAGGTACTCCGTATTATCACTTCATAAAAGTCTGAGCACAGGCATTCTGCAGCGTATGTGTGAAACAGAAACAGAGCTCAACAAATGCAGCCAAATGGAAGTGATTCTGTTTCCAACTCATTCATGAAACACAAAGCTGCACAACTGGCTCAGCAAACGGCTAGTCCATGCCTGCCACCCTACTGAGGGAGGAGGAAGAGGAGGTGGAAGAGGAGGACGTAATGAGGTGGAAACAGATGGGACACACCTGCCTGCTCTGAACTCACCGCACTCATCGAGTACATTGGGGAGGGGGATTAGGAGCCCTGAAGACTGCTCAAGCATGGTGTCGCGGGCCACCACGTGAGGTGCTGTTTTAGAGCCTTCATGGTTTCCAGGAACAGCAAGAGAAAGACAATATTTAAACAAGATAGCAGTCACAAAAGGAAAGGATTAGGGAAATGAGGCTTTCTCCTATTACCTTACGACTCCCACCGGGTCACAAGATTAAAATAAAGGCATCATGTGCTGGGCAGAAACTCCTAATGTGTTTGGCCTCTAAGAGGCCTTTTACTAAATTGAACATCAGTGGCGAGCTTTAAGAAGCGACCCTGTTCTCACACTGTTCTCCCCGGTCTTCCCACTGCGCTCTCTGTTCCTTTTTTCCTAATACACAAAAGCCAAGAGCAGCTTTTCAGAAACACCTTATACACAAGCATTTCCAAGACACCCATGTCATGAAAGAATTAATGTTAGGCATTAGGTAACCTGTGGCAAGCACAGCAAACAGAGGTTTTCCATAAGGTTATGATGTTTGTTAATAAAGCCCCTGAGACCCGGAGAATCTAAACATAATAGGCTTGTACGATTGAACAGTTTGATTTAATTGTTTCAGAGGACTTCTCTAGGAAGAGCAGCAAGGCAAAGAAATCTCAATCAAAATCTCATCCCAATCAAACAGAGCAAGAACAAAACAAACCAACCCACAAAAGGCCAACAGCCTCGTACTGCTTCTGAGGGAGCCAGAGTAAATAATACCCAATGAAATGATTGACCTGATACAAAATCAGGGAGGAAATGAGGGGAAGATCTTTTTTTCTCTAATTCTTTCCCCTTCTCCTCCACTGCCCCCTGCCAAATATTTCTAATGGACCATAGCACAACAAATCTCGTTATTCCACCACAATTAACCCCTAAAGTTAAGAACCGGAGCCCTCAAAGCCTGCACAGTTCTGACCAGCCACTCTGAGTAGATTTTTTTTTTCCCTGGAAGGTCAACTTTGAGAAAGGTTTGGGCACTGTAACTCACTACACTCTCAAAGCATCTCCTGCCTGCAAGTTCTCTTTCCAGAACTCCTTTTCACATTTCTGCTAAATGTCTGTTGTATGTGTGTATTGACAATGTGGCGGAGGGATGGGGTGGGGGAGAGCTGTAGATTTGCCCCAGGGGCTTTTCATTAGTCTTACTGCTACCAGTGACCTGTGGCTCAACCAAATGAGAGGGCAGGAGAGAGAAAGGGAGACTTTCTTTGTCGCTACAAGGCAAGGTACCCTCCCCTCAAGCAACAGGTTGCCAGTAGGTCCTGCCTTTCATAGGCTGAAGAGGAAACCTGTGAGTTCCAGTCCTGGAAGAATAACTGCAGCATATGTTTAAAAAGCTTGCTTTGAGTCCTTCCTTAAAGAGTTTGTGTTTCTGAGCAAGCCCTTCTCCTTATCCAGGAGCCGCTCCCACCTGATGCTGACCTCTCAAAAACATATGCTAGAACCAGGAGAAGAGTCGTTTTGATTGTTGCTTCAGTTTCACAAATAATACTCCTCTCCACTGTAAAGCTGAGAGATGCCAAATGTTGCCAGCTTTCAGGGATTTTTGTCCTTATCTGCCTGTTTTAGGGCTTCTCCAGATTGGTTTAAGGAAGTGTAATAGTCTTAAGATATAGTTCCTTGGGTTTTTCCAGTTCTTGTTGCCTCCAAATCCACTTATTTTATTATTCCAGAGGATGTTAGTAGCAATTTTTGGGGATCTGCAGTGGGGCTCTTCCAAAGATTTTTTTTAAAAAACCTGGGGGTTAGTTTGCTGAGATGCCCCTATGTTCTGAAGGTCAATTCTCTCCTCTTGGAATTTTCTTTTTTTAAAAAAATTGTACAGTTATAGTGCAAAAGTGCTGTTTCACTGAGAACCCTCACAGACCAGAAAAAAAATAAACTCTGAACGTCCCAGGCTTTGTTCCTATATAGACCAATCTTATTTTGGAGTTCCACATGACCTTTTCTTCATCCCAAAGTATTTCTCAAGAGCTCTTAGCATTACCAAGGACTTTTCATTTCCATTTCCCCAGTCAGCTTACATTAACGCAGTATTTTCTGACATGAAATGTATATCTACTTGGTTGCCTGTTAGTATTATTCCAGAACTAGCTATGATGGCTCCTGTCAGTAAACACAGTCATTGTTTCCAGAACACAGATTCAACAGAGATCAAGTGAGGGAAAGAGTAATGTTTGCACCCAAACGAAATGATCCTAATGTTTAACTATTGTAATGTTTAACTAATGTAATATTGCTAAAGCACTTTAGCACTTTGACTATAACTGCTGAATAATAACAAAGAAGGCTTAGTCAAAATGAGTGAAAAACAATTTCTGAACTGTATGACTCTAGGTGTGATACTTGATCAGAGGAAGGGGAAGGAGCAAGAACATGGGATAAGGAGTGAGGAAGACCCAGGATATTTCAATAAAAAGTTTGGAAGCAAACTTGGGTATATGCAAGCAAAATCGAAACAAAAAGAACTGGAAATTCTCAAAATATCCAGAGGCTTTTTCCCCCTCTGTAAGAGCAATCAAGCTGTATAGCACTGTAGCTTTAAAAAGATTTGTAAAAGTAGAAGAGAACATATTATTCCACTATCCCTTGGAATTAAACGGAAACCCACATGATGGTAGGAATAAAATGTTGCAGCTAGTGCCAAGGATTGCCAGAAAACAGTCTGGGAGAACAGAAATATTGTCTGGATAGTAAAAGAACAGCAACCAAGAACTACAGCAGCAAATACCACAACTTCCCAATACATCAGTCCTGTGTGGAGCAGCCCTGAGGAAACCTTTTAGCTATGTGTGCCGTCATACCTTAAAACCTTCCAGGAAAGAGTCAAAGGCATCACCCATGGATAGCAGGAGATGGGGTACATGCTATGAGTAGTACTAAGGCTACCTTGATGAATGTGAAGTGCTCACTAATATCTACTCATCTTCTTGGAACATTCTGGGCTCATGACAATGGATTGGACACTGAAAATTTGGCGTGACAGGGGCTGAAAATAGCAGCAATGGGGGGGGGTGGCAATTTTAGTCAGAACCATTGTGTCAGGGAGAGGCGGTGAGCAGTGATGTAGACTTGAGTTGATTGACTGGGACTCAAATTAGACTTCAGTCACTTCAGTGACTTAACTCAATTTGGCAAAAATTATACACTGAATCGACTCGACTTGAAACTTGCATATTTTTAGTGACTGACTTGCTGCACTTGGTTCAATAACTCAACACATTCATCCAGAAACCTTATAACTTACTGGTCACATGACAATCTGTCTCAAGCTCAAAGTGTGGACACATTTCTCAGGGAATAGCAAATGGGTTAGGCAATGGGCTTGAGGTGGGGTTGAGGTCTGCTCAGCAGCCTGTCCCCACTTCATATAGGAGGAGCTTTCTAAAGCTTTTGCTAAGAGCAGAAGGCAAGACTCACCCCCAGAGTGCAGGGTGTGTTTCTCAGGGGGGAACAGCAAATGTGTTAGGTCATGGGCTTGAGGAGGAAGGATGCTTCCTTCTAAAGCTCTTGAAGCTTCAGTAATGGGGAATAAGAAGGATCCTATTCCCCTCTTCTGAAGAAGCCTCCAGGTTTGCAAATGGGAAGTAAGAAGGATCCTGTTCCTCATTTCCAAAGCTGCAAATGGCAAAATCACAAAAGTAGGGGGCCAACTCTACTTAAATCGTTAAAACTGACTTCATTTGACTTTGCCCAGAAATTCTGGAACACAAGTTGGGATATAAAGTTGGCTCCCAAACTTGAAAGTATCTTGCAAGGACTTGAGACTTGACGGTAGAGACTTGAGACTTGACTTGAGACTTGGAGTAAAAGACTTAAATACAACACTGGCAGTGAGTGTGGGAATACACTTTCCATTTGAGCCTCTTGTTCTCTTGGGACGGCTATATGCATAATGCAAACCCTATACTTTATTTGTATTCATGCAATAAAAGTCACCGAATTTCCAATTTGCCCTGCTTTTTTTCCTTCAGAATTCAAAGGACTAAGTTACAAAGCAAACTTTCAACAGTGGTGGCCCTTGCCCACCCCGTCCAAGTCGCTTATTCCTGTTCCCCAAATGGATTCAGTGCCTTCGACAGCTCCTATAAACTTAAAACCCAGAACAGACTTGCCACCCACTGCCATGAGGATCCCCATGTGTCACTGCCTTTAACAACAATGTATTTCCCTCTTTTTTTGTAAAGTCTGCATACAGGTAGAAAAGGAATGCGCACCGAACCATTAAAATATTTTACCACCAATACAAACACAAACTTTGCAAAACGTGTGCTGCTTTTTCATGTTTAAATAATATAAATACAGCCTGCATGAGTGGGATACGTCCAGAATAAGTGGGTATCCATGGGAAACTACTCTGGGAATTACAGTCCACTGAGGGCCCTTTTTTCCTGAGGTAACTTGCAGAACCAGCATAGTATAGTGGTCTGAGTGTGGATCCATGACCCTTGAGACCAGCATTTGATTCCCTGCTTGGCCATGGAAACCCACCGAGTGGCCTTGGGCGCATTCACACACTCTTGGCCCCAGAAAACCGTGTGACAGATTTGCCTTTGGATCGCCCTAAGCTGGAAACGACTTGAAGGCACACAGTAACAGCAACAACTTATTGAATGGGATAAAACTGAAGCTTGTTTTAGAAAACAGGAAAAACATGGCATAGATGGGAATATGGAAGTATTAGGAGCACTGGACCAGAGTGGAACAAACAAAACAACAATCAAAGAGAATATTACCTCACACCATTCTCCCCAGTGCCTCCCTTTGTTATGTAAGCACTGGCATTTGCTCCCCTTAGACGCCAGAATTCCTGCTGGCTGCCATGACAGAATCTATCAGCCCCTGATAAACACAGCACTTCTCACACTATGGGATGCAACAGAAAATGAGGGACAGCAGGAAATACCTCCCCTTAAAGTTAAGATTCTCTGTTTAGGATAGCTTTGCACACACATATGGGGCTGATTCAGATTGCACAGATACCTTTTCCTTGTAATTTTTTGCAAGGTCCATGTTAATAATTTCTTTTAAAGCATTTAATAACAATATTTAGCCTCTAAAAAAAGCACATTTTGAGTGTTCAAAGCCTTTGATGGACCTTAACTCTACACAGTTTTCCTTACAAAGAATCTACTATGGGAGGCCAGTATTATCGCCATATCATAGATCCAACAAGAATCATCTTCATCTTGAATACTGTGTCCAGTTCTGGGCACCCCAATTCAAGAAGGACATGGTCAGGCTGGAGCAGGTCCAGAGGAGGGTAACCAAAATGATGAGAGACCTGGAAGCCATGCCCTGTGAGGATAGACTTAGAGAGCTGGGTATGTTTAGTCTGCAGAAGAGAAGGTTAAGAGGGGACATGATAGCCATGTTTAAATATTTGAAGGGATGCCATGTAGAGGAAGGAGAGGGCTTGTTTTCTGCTGCTCCAGAGACCAGGACAAGGAGCAATGGATTCAAGCTGCAGGAAAGGAGATTCCACCTGAACCTCAGGAAGAACTTCCTGACAGTCAGGGCTGTCCGGCAGTGGAATATGCTGCCTCGGGGTGTAGTGGAGTCTCCTTCCTTGGAGGATTTTAAGTAGAGGCTGGATGGCCATCTGTCGGGAGTTGCTTTGAGGGTGTTCCTGCATGGCAGGGGGTTGGACTGGATGGCCCGTGTGGTCTCTTCCAACTCTACATTTCTATGATTCTATGATTCTATAAGAACATTTTGAATGTGAATCTGAGCCATGGACACCGTCTCCTGATTCAGATGTAACAGAGAAACGGAACTGAGAGTCATCAGCATACTTAAGACAAGATATTCCAGAGCCAAGATTCACCTGGGTTCATATGAGCCAGGCTCCACAAAAAGACAAGAATGTTCAGGATGACAGAAGATGAACTGCTTGAAGGACACCACTACTGATTCCAGTTGGGGGTTCTGAGAAATTACACAAGTTCCTGTAGAAGAAGAGGAAGAGGAGGAAAAGGGGAACAGCAGTAGCCACAACCACACCAGCCCATAAACTAATATGCCAGCAGTAAATTTTGAAGCGGAGGGGCTAATCATGACAGACCACAGAGCCATCGCCTTGAGGAGACTCCAAAATGCAAAAAGTATTGACCCATATCAACAAACCTGTTTTAGCAGTTTTAATCACCAGAAGTGTTAGTTAGAAGCCTTGCATGCTGATACTCACTCATCACTAATGTTCATGTTAATCCATGGGAGATTAGACACAGCATATATTTATAGTAACTCCCTGTTAGTTTGTTTTTCTGTACCTGCTTTTTTCCTGCCTAGCTCCAACCTGCAGTATATTTTTCTCTTCCCTTTCTGTTCTCCATTAAACCATGCAGCTGATTATGGACCAGTATACTCTAAAAGAACCAGATTCCATCTGATCTTGGAAGCTAAGCAGGGTCAGCTGTGGTTGGTACTTGAATGGGAGACCACCAATGAACACCAGGTGCTGTAGGCTATGTTTCAGAGGGAGGAAATGGCAAAACTACCTCTGAGTATTCCTTGTCTAAGAAAACTCTATGAAATCCATGGGGTCACCATAAGCTGACAGAAACATACACACACTGTAAAGCTACTTTTATGTATTTTACAAAGACTAATCTTGTTTCTTTCCTTTGCTAGACCCTATGTGGAAGGGTGGGCATGTGACTGCTTGTTGTTCCGCTTCTGCCTTGTCAATTTCATTCCTCTGCTTGTGAAATACAGCACTATCTCCCACCTTTCTTAACAAGGAGCAGGTCTTTCGGAAAGCTAGTAGCTACTCCAAGGTCAACAAAAGATTATCTTTTTACTCAAAAAACAAACAAACAAAAAGAGACCTGTCTCAATATGCTGAGGGGATGGCTTTAAGAGCATCTAACAGGCTGAAATGAGCTGAACTTTTTAGCAAATAAAAGGCTATGGCTGGCATCCTATTGAATGGTTATGTACGCATAAGCTAGACTCTCATATTCATAACTGTTTGGTATTTGTGTTTTTGATTACGGCACTATTGCCATGAGAGCACTATTGCACCCTGACACCATAACAGCCAGCAGCCGCACTGAGCAATGCAGGGTTGTTCTGCTGGAGACTGGGTTACAGTGTGATGGTGTTTCTTGCCCCCTTCCACCGGCATCTGTGGTATAATATTCCAAAGCAGGACCCCTCTTGCAACTCCTCACCCCGTCACATAGCACTATAATTGTATATATGCTCCCGTTTTTTGTTCAGACTTTGTAGGCGCTGTCCAAGGTGCTAACCCTATTTGGGGAGGTGAGATAGGAATCGGTCCCTTGGAGAGCTTCCCTAAAGTTCCGACTAAAACAAAGGCTGAGTCACCACCCCATTGACATGGAAGCCCCCAGTCCCCACTACTGGTCCTTGAAAACAAAAAGAACCCAAAGTGGTCTCCTCAGGGAACGAAAAGCCCTTTCCCCCTCCCCATTTTCAGTGCTCCGCTCTGTTCCTCAGTTGCTATGGTGATGTGTGAAGAGCCTGTGTTTAGCCAATAACTCCAATATCAAGGGTGGAGGCTCTTGGTGGAGAGCTCTCATTACTGCCTCGGAAGCAGGGAGCCAGCGTTCGTATCATCAGATAATAAGCTATAAAAACATGAATTAGAGAAAAGCGGCCCTGGATGTTAATTGCTCCATGGTAGCGACCCAGCTATTTGTCAATAGCTGCTTAGGAGCACAGCTTTCAGTTTAACTCAGGCTGCAGCTAATTGCCCCCTGTCTAATTGATACTGCAAAACAAGAACAGCTTGGGATGGGAGGGCAAGCCGAAACCGGTGTTATGGGCCTGAATATGTAATGGGAAGCTTGCAAGCAAAACAGGAGGCACCTCTCTCCATTCAATGCGTTTTACACCCACCAGGAGACAGGGAAGGGGAGAGACCGAAACCAAGAGGGGCCCCTCCACCTTTAATCCCTACGTGGAAAAGGAGAGGATTTAGGACATAACGGTACAAAGACACCTCCCCCCTCACCCACCCAGCCCAGAGGCCTCTCAGTGTGTTGAGCTACAATTCCCATCTTCCTTGGCCAGCACAGCCGTAAGGTGCAGGAGATCCGTCCTCACTGGGACATCCTGGAAAGGGTGCTGCTTGTGCTGGCAACTTTGTGTACAACAGTGCTTGAATTGCAGGAGTTGGGGAGGAGGGAGACAACAACATCTTCTTGTCTCAGCTACTGTGATAAGAAACATATTGGAGCATTTTTAGGGTGGCCAGTTCCATGTTGTGGGGAAAGAGGATATCGATCAGCAAAAAGGGCGACGGACAAAAGAGGTCATAGATATGCAGAAAGTCTGTATATGCTCACATAGGTAGTGGTGACTCATGGTGACCATATCCTAGGGGGGTTTTCTTTTGCGGGGGGCCGGGGTTGACAAGATTTGTTCAAAAGAGGTTTGCCGTTGTGTTCCTCTTAGGCTGAGAGAGTATGTGGTGCCTCAGGTCATATGGAAATTCAGAAGTAGCTGTTGAACTTTAAACACAGAGACAATAAAAACATCTTTCCGTGGTGGAGACAACCATGACTAGGGACTCCTGCCATGGCTAACTCTGATGTTAGACAACCTCATGGCCTCAGCTCTCACTGTGTGTGTATGCATGTGTGTACCTTCAAGTTGCCTGTCAACTTATGATGATCCCATGAATTTCCTAGGGTCTTCCTAGGCAAGAAATACTCAGAGATAGCTTTGCAGTTCATCCCTCTGAAATATCGCTTACAACACCTGGTGTTCAGTGGCACTCTCCCACCCAAGTACTAACCAGGGCTGACCTTACTTAGCTTCCAAGATTGGATAGGAACTGGTACCTTTAGGATATTGCTGCTGCTGCTGCTGCTGTTGTTGTTGTTGTTGTGTGCCTGCAAGTTATTTTTACTTATAGCAGCCCTAGGGCAAACTGATCATGGGATTTTCTGGGGCCAAGAGTGTGCTTTAGTATTACCCCTTCTAAAATACCGTATTGCAGGTAATGCTTTTACTTTTAATACGGATTTTCCACTAGGTCTCTCAAGTGCACATCTTTAGGTGCACAGCTCTTTGTTCATAGAAGGGCTGCCAGCAAAAAGCAGGGAGAAACAGATGTGTATGGATCAGCACACATGGAGAGGAGAGGATGTGGCAGTAGGCAACGGACTAGACTCCTCCGATTTCATTACTTATTTGAAATTCAAATCCCATTTATTCTTCTGATAGCTCAGGGCTCCACTAAACAATCTCCATTGGCTTTTTCCTTTCCTCATTCAACCTTACCATTCTGTACTTTATTGTCTCTTTGGTAGTTGTTTTGTTTGTTTCTCTTCTGCTTTTCTCCCACACTAGGATGTAAGGCAGTTCACGGACACAAGTAAAACTGCTCTGTTATAACAATAAAATGCAATTAAGTAGATGATCATATTAAAGCCACACATGATGGTGGGAGAAGCAATGTACAACACCCTTCATTAAAAGCTCCTCTTTAGGCAGCCACTGGCTTGCAAAAGCTTGCTTGAAGAAAAAACCTTTGCTTGCCAGCTGAGGGAGGACAGAGAGGGGGCCACTGTAGTCTCCCTTGGCTAGGTTTAACAGACTGAGAGCAGCCAACAAGAATGGCTGTCTCTTACATCCTCATCCAACATGCCTCTAAGGATGGTGGGGCCTGGAGAAGGGCCTTCCCTCAAGACCTTAAAACACCAGCCAGTTCATATAGGGAAAGGCAATCCTTTAGCTATCCAGGACCCAAATACTGTAGGGATTTGTAGGTCATAATCTGTGTTATGTGCCTGGAAATAGACCAAACTTTTCAAACAACTGTGGCAAAGGTCATATGGTTAAAAATATTGTTTCAGTGATCTGAACGGAGAAAAAGAATGATCCAGAATTTGTGAAATGAACCTATGGAAGAGCTTGCCTGACCCTGGTACGCGTGCTCACCGACTGGTAGTTCTTCATCTCCTTCCATTGCACCCATTGTATCTGCTACTTCACCGTAATCTGCACCCTTGCCCAGTTTTGTCTGCTTCTCATGCCTCACTCAGTCTAACTCTATATTCCATTGGATGTTTTGATAGTTCTTGGTGGCGCAATTGAGAAACCAGCATTTGACCATAGTGGTTGAGGTTGATGGAAAAGCCAGCCTAATATATCTGGATGGTAGGAGGTTGGAGAAGGTAGCCCTAAATAGTCCAAGTGGCAGCTGCAGCAACAATGGATGAACTAACAACAGTTGGCTAAGACGCTGGGCAGGTGATTTTGTATTTTCATTGAGCATCCTCATTAATGCTGTGTAACTATTATTAATATTAAATTCATACAACTGAAACTCATCTGGCAGCTAAACGGATTCTGTTTGTATAAGACCACAACAGAATTGCTAATAATGAGCAGTACATATTCCTAATTATAGATCCATTGGCAGACAGTATGTTTTATACACTGTATGATTCATACTTACCAACCATAAACTCTTGCAGAGCTGGATTTGATTTGGTTGTCTGGCTGTTCTGGGCTCTCAAGAAGACAGCAGACAAGCAGGAGGCTGAAGACTGTGAGAGATTGGGTGAAATTTGCACAACATACATCCAAAATAAATACAGAGAGAGCAAACACAGGGGCTTGCTGCTTGCAAGAAACAGAAATATTGCTGCAATATCACTTGTTATTAATTGGAACTATTGCTGTTTTATTAATTTAGGAAATTTCTGTCATAGTTTTCAGATGATAGTCACTTGGAATCATCAACTTCAAGGTAAAATACAAAAACCATTTAAGAAATTTGTTATTCTGAAACTGGACCAATAATTTTGAGGTCACTGAGTGGGTGATGGAACAGACCAACAAGCCTGGTCAATTAGAAATATAAGCCATTTCCACACCACACTGTTACAGTGCTATTATTCCACTTTCATCATCCTATGGAATCCTGGGATTTGCAGTTTAGGGAGGAGCCCTTAGAATTCTCAGCCAGAGAGCTCTTTGGCCTCAGTAAACTACAAACCCCAGAATTCCACAGAAGGTTGAAGCAACCCTAAAACAGTGTAGTGTAGAAAGGCCCTAGAAAGCCAAATTTCTTCCTTTATGATGCAGAACTTTGGAGGACACTATGTTTCAACCAAACTGAAATGTTCTCAGAATGCAGTGCATCATATGATACCAGGTATCCTTGAGAGTACTCCTTTGGTACTACAAAAAACTGAAGTGGAATTATTTGCTAGGGTGCTTCTAAATGAGCCTTTTATGGTAAAATTGTTCAGCTTATTGAAGAATTTAAAGGGGGGGGGGGTGTTCTTAGCCAATGGCCCATCCTATAGAATTCTAGGATTTGTAGTTTAGTGAACTGGTTAGAATTCTCTGCTAGAGAGCTCTAGTGCTATAGTATAGTGGAGTGGACTGCAGCTCACCAGCAGACAAATGCTGGGTCACTCACCAAACTATAAGTCCCCAAATTCCATAGGATGGACTCATGGAAGTTAACATGGTATTACACTGCTATAATTGTGTTATTTGGATGTAACCCAAGTACTCAACTAAACTGTAAAGTACACTTGTGTATGTGTGCTGTTAATAGATTCACTAAAATTTGTTTTCTAGAGCAGATTTCAAATATATATTTGAGATCTAATATTGTGGGTTTTGCTTAGGTTTACTTCTGTGAATTAAAGCTGAATGTAGCTGAAATGCAGTTTTAAAACAAATTGACGTTTTCCTGTCAGTTGGCTATCCAATGCTGCTGCGAGCTACACCCTCTTAGTGATACTATATATTTACAAATGATTATGAAAATTACCTAGCAACCCTTTCCAAATATTCTGTGAGAACAGCATTAATAGTTTTTAGTTTTCAGTTAGTGACCATTTCTGTAGTAGACAGCTACTACAGGAAAACACCATTTTACTTATGATGCTTAATGCACGTGTGTGGTGAAAGAGCAGGAGGGGACTTATCATACATTTGTTCTTCTAGGCCATTAGAACAGGAATATATTTAAGATACTCTACAAGAAGGACGGTTGGGCCAGTTACAAAAACTGGATTTTTTATTAGCGAACATCAAGGACATTGACCCAAATCTTGCTTCTTTCACCTTAAAAGTGGCAAGTATCTGCCTCAGATGGTTAGTTGCTCGTGTAGTTGACTGTTATAAGGATGAGTCTTCATTTTGTTTATGAAACAAACAAAAAATGACCAACAACCTGCTCACAACACATTATGACTTCTAGGCAGATCCATTATCACACAGAAGTCTTCCCAGTAGTTTCTATATCGTGTTTGTGATGGTCAAATTGTCTCAGAAGCAGACCACATCATTTGGATATTAAAATCTCTGTTTAACCATGCCATTCTAAGTCATGCCCTACTGTTTTATACCAGAGAGGGGCAAAGTATAGCCTTCCAGATGTTGTTGGACTGTAGTCCCCATCAACCCCTACTCAGGGTAGCTGGTGGTAAGGAATGCTGGAAGGGATACATTTTACCCGACTGTGTTTTACCTCACCAGGGGCCTTTCCACACTGCATAGTTATGATTCCATGTCAACTGCCATGACTGAATATTCTGAGGAATCCTGGGTCTGTAGGCTATTGTGGGTTTTCTGGGCTTTGAGGCCATGTTTTATTAGTATTTTCTCCAGACATTTCACCTGCATCTGTGGCTGGCATCTTTAGAGGATCCTCTGAAGATGCCAGCCACAGATGCAGGCAAAATGTCAGGAGAAAATGCTAATAGAACATGGCCTCAAAACCTATGGATTCCAGCCATGAAAGTTTTTGACTTTACACCTGGGTCTGTAGTTTGGTCAGAGGCATCAGAGTTGCTCACTGGCTGAGGATACTGAAAGCTCCTCCTTCCACTGCCAGTCCCAGGATTCCATAGGCTGTTGCTATGGCAGCTAAGGTGGAATTATAGTGCTATAACTGTGTAGTGTGAAAGGGCCCCTAGTCAATGGTCTGAGGTGAAGCTGTTACCGCTGTTTCTGGCCCTAGCTTGTGGGATATTAAGATATCATTTGATATCAATAATTCGGCCTTCTATACCCATTCCTCTCCACGTGCTTGCGAGGCCCCTGGACAGGCACGCACACAAGCGTGGCCGACAATAGCTGAACCATTCAAATCCCACTCTAGGCAGGCCAGTCATTGCCTAATGCAGCTTCAGAAGACCTCAAGGCAAGTACCACAATTATGTATGCATGCAACTTTCAAAAGATCTCCTGCCCTGCACAGGCAGCTTGATGAGCGGACTATACAACGCTCAAGCACTCTGTGTTTGCATACGGGCTACTCTATTGACAATCTGGCTATAACTCAATCATCTAAAGTACTGACCTTTCGAAGGCTTTGTCTCCAGCCCCAAACTCATTGTTTTCCCCAAGTAGGGACTAGCCTGCGGCCACAATTTTCCCTATAAGAACCCCTGACTTTGAGCGCTTCCCCGGATCACTCTTGGCTTCCATCCCACCTTGCTGTCGCTTTGTCCAGCGAGCCTTCCCCTCAGCCCCACGTGCTGAGATCCACACTCCCCAGCTTCTCCACTTCCAACCGGGCTTCAGGACAGGTGAAGTATCACCCAAACCCACAACTCCTCTAAAAACCCCTCTATCCCACTCCAACCTTTATTTCTTTAGTTGTCTGTGTGAGTGTGCTGCATACACTGTTTGACTGTATTTCAATAAAACAATTATTAATTTTAACATCTGCCTGATCCTTGACTCGCCCTGACCCTGTAAACACAGGGTTCAAGATCTCGCTACGTTACGCTGCCTCTCACATTGCCAACTTGTGCTCCGTGCTAATTCCCTCCCCATGGTTGTGAGCACATTTAGGTGTCCCTCCCGGGACCCCCAGAAATCAGGGTAACAGAGCCACACACTACCTTAAGAAACCTATCCTTCCAAATTTGCATTTGCCTAGAGAACCTAAATGCAGGGAGGTGAAAGGAGGTCTTTTCAAGGGAAGAAAAGCAAGATGGCAGGTATTAGGAGAGAGAAACACACCCACGTGCATGCGCGCGCGCGCGCGCACACACACACACACTTCTTCTCAGGCCATGAATTTCACATTATAGAGGGATGTTTGTAGGGCTGTCCCGTTTTTGAGATTCTTATTTGTAGAACTGTCAGTAGACATCCTTTCTTGTAAAGTGTCTGCTAGAGATTTATAGGTATCATTTAATTTCAAGGTAAAAACCATAAGAACATGGAGAAAGTGATCCTGATATTGCCTATCAACAACTAATTTCTCTATTCTGTTGGAGGATGGAGCTGTTCTGGGGGTTCTATCCTTCACCCTTAAACTGATCTGCTGCCTCCAGGTATGGTGGAGGAGGCACACACAGCATTTGTTTTGAAGAAAGATTCAGCAGCCAGCCCTGTCACCTTCCACCCGTGTTGCCAAATTTGATACCTCCCAAAGCACCAGATTGCCCACACCACACGTTCACAATAATCCTTGAAAGCCTTTATAATTCTGAAAGGGTTTTTACAGACTCATTTTGTTACACATTTCCATTTCAATGCATTATTTGCCTGCCTGGCATAACATGAGTCAGATTTTTTCCCCCAACCGTATGTCTGGCAGCTTTTGTCTGGTTATGTGCTTAAAAAAGAAAAAAGAAAAAGAAAAAATCTTCCATCATCAGACAGCAAAATGTCTTGGTTCAGTCCCGGGGGGTTTAGGAAGAAGGAGAACGAGAGTGACTGAGGTTCGAAACAGGCCAAGTCATGGCACAAGCTCTGTGGACTCCAAAAGAGCAGCAAAGAGAAACTTATAGTTGGTGGACGCTAGCCAGAAAGGGGCAGGAGACATTTCACAAGGGGATGATGTGGCATTGACCCAGCAGCTCCTCGTTTCCGTGCAAATGTTTTGCCGCATTTCTCCACATGAAAGCTTTTGTGTGCTTGCCAACAGATAAAAGCGTGAAGCGTCCGCTCTAGTTCTGTGTCTGTGGTGGCTCAGCTGTTCAAGCTTCACATCTTTAGAAAGGGAGGGTAAGAGAGAGAGAGAGAGAGAGGGAGGGAGGGAGTCTTTTACATTTTGGAAGGGAGGCTTAATGTGAGGGTAAACACTGTGTCTGGTTTTACCTCTAACAAACTGTTTCCATGGAGAGTCCTAAGTTCAGTGATTCACTTACATGGATCATTTCCAAACCTGGAGGGGGGGGGTACTTAGCAACCAGTTGCTATCCCCATTTTCCCTTAAAAGACCTCTTCCCTCCCTTTCGCCTTTTCGCCCCTCAGCCCATTTAGTGGTCATGTTTGGTTCCTCATGAAGTGGAACAAGAAAGAGATGGTTGGAGGAGAGACAGGAAAGACGGGAAGGAGATGGAGAGGCATTTTCAGTTTAATCAAAAACATAATTAACTTCTTTTTCTCTCCATTCAACAGCACCAGCTGCCAAACTAGCTTGTGATTCTTATGTCTATATAGTTTACTAAATACAGATAAATGAATGTTTTCCTCTAAAATGTCAAAGCCTGCAGCAGACAGGCACTTGTCAATTAGCACTTGGCAGTTCCTTTCTTACTGTTTCAGTCCTGTGTTCTTGTGCCAAAACACTGATTATGGGTTCTCACCAATGGCCTTGCTGGGATGTGCACCAGTCTGGCAGAAGAACATGAGGACTAGCTAATGGGAATTAGCCAGCTTTCCAAAAAGCGGCCACCTGGATGTTCCTGAGCTCCCAAGCAGAGAAATGAAAGTGATGGCCATTTCTTGTTGGTTGACCTCAGAAGGGTCAGCTCAAGAAACATTGCAGCCTCAGGCAGAGCAAGAAATGGTGCCTCTCTCTATCCCCATCAAGGTATACAGACTCCAAAGCCAGGCAAGTTATTCTGTTATTGTTATTATATGCCTTCCCATCAACTGTGATGTATCGTGCCCTTATCATAGGGTTTGCTTGGCAAGATTTATCTAGGTTTGCTACTGTCTTTCTCTGAAGCTAAGAGTGTGAGACTTGTTCCAAGGACACCCAGAGGTTTTCATGGCTCAGTGGGGATTTTAACCTTGGTCTCCTGGAGTCATAGTCCAACATTCAAACCACTGTATCATGCTGGTTTCTGGTACACCACGCTAGCTTTTGATACATCCAAAATCCCAGAAAATCCTATCAGCATTTCTGCCCATCCTCGCAGTACAACAACAGGGGCAATTACAAGAACAAGAATTAAAAAGCAATTTGCTGCCCCATCCTGACATCCATATCCTGCTGCCAAAGGTGGCTACCTGATTCTGCCTATTGGCAGGGCTGGCTCTGATTCCCCAATCCCAGATGTTCAAGGATCTACTGCCTCAGAACATGGAAATTCCATTTGTGGCCAAAAACTGTGGATAGCACTCTGATTTGGAAATTTGTCTTACCCCTTCAGTCAACCAACCAAAGAAAAAAAAATCAAAGGTAAATGCACAGGCCATTAGAAAAATTCCAAGATTCCTATGAGATAATACTCAGTACCAAGTCAACTAATAAAAAGTTGTGCAAGCTTTTGAGTTTTACAGAACCCCCCATCAGGCAAGATGGCAAGTGAAGCAACATGGGTAAATGGGAGGGAAAAAAATGGTTGCTGTCTGGCAACTGTGTTTAGCTACAGCCCAGTGATAGACTAAAACAATGCAAAAGACAGTCAAACAAACAACAAGGGAACAAACTGGTAGTTTGAGCAAATCTCCTCATTGTGATAGCAGCTTCTACAGCAGCCCCTTTTGGGCAGCTGCACCCCACGCCTGAGTTCTTCTTTCATCTTGAGTCAAATTTCATATTTATTCAAACAAGTTAAATTGTTCAATATGCACCCCAAGTGGCTTCTCCATGTTCCCCCCATTCTTTCAGTTAAAAGGCAGGAGGATATTGATTTAACAATCTTTTTTTGAGTGGCACTTAAGACAAACATCACCACTGATCCTATAAAAATATAATGTTACTTTATAGAACAGTTGTACAGACAGACAACTTTTAAGTTTGTTGCATTTGTAATGCATATAATAAAAATGAAAAGTGATGGTATTGTTACTTTATTGGAATATTTTTGAACCACACTTCCTCTTTGTCATATACCTGGGCCATGCATGGCCAAAAAGTCATACAATATGTTGTTTTTAAAACTTCTTCTAAGGCTCAGAGTATGGTGTTCATCAGCAGGGGAAGAGCATATACTTCCTGCAGGTAGAAGGATTACTGTCATAAATCAAAACATCCTGCACACAAAAAACTGTACTTTAGTCCCTGCTTGGGAAAACTCTGACCTTCCAGATGTTGTGGAATTCAGCTCTCAGAAGATCTCAGCCAGCATGGCTAATGGTAAGGATAAAGGAATTTTTAAGTTGCTTTGGGAGTCAGCTATTTAGGATGCAAGTGTAACTTGATGGTGGATTGCTGGCAACAGGAGTAGTACCTTAAGAGTGAAACCCAACACTGTGGTGCACATGGGAAGTACTTATGAATATGAAGAATTATATATAAGGCAGAGATTCTGTTTGAAAGAGATACTTCAGTGAGATCTTGGCCAGAGAGGATGGCTGAGTTGTGTTTAAGCAGCTGTAGAAAAGACATAGAGAACTGGTGTCTAAGTCTGAGAGTTTTTATCAGTCTGTCAGTGGTTTGAAAAGTTTAATGTATCAGTACTGTACTATACATGAACTCTAACAAAATACTTTATCTCTAATGTTGCTACAATAAAAGACACTGTCTATTTTATAACTGCCGAATTGGCCCGAGTTACCTAAATTCACTGATAATAAAGAGAACATGCCATCTTAAACAAACTGTTTAGTTCTGAGTGAACACTTAGACTCTAGCTTGGTTACACAAAGATTGTGATAAATTGGGTGGAGTCAGGGCTAAATGATATTGACAGGGCACCTTATTAGAGTGGAACTACCAAACTGATCTGAGAAGAAAAAAGGACCTATCACATCTGGCCTTCCAGATGTTGTGGAATTCAACTCTCAGAAGATCTCAGCCAGCAAGTCTAACAGTAAAGATAAGGGAACTTTAATCCAAAATATCTGGAGAATCAAAGGTTTACAGGCTCTGCTGTAGCCCACTCTCTGGCATCCTCCTATTTGAAACAGCCCATTTTTAAAATGCATAGATGAGAGAGAACAACCTAATGTGATCCTTCTTCCTTATTTTCAGTTGAAACAAGCAGCCCACTGAACGCAGAGGAAGAAACGGATATCTATGCCAAGGGAAGACCAGCGCAGCAAGAAAGCATGGAAATAGAAGGTGAAAGGCAGACCTGCAGTGATAAGGGGCAGGAGAAGGTAGTAAGAAGTGCCTTGGAAGGAGCTGAGGTCAAGGACAAGGAAAGCTTCAAAGAGAAAGTAAAATAAATAATTGATGGAGGGAATTTTGGGGAGAAAGTCAAATATATTCAGCTAGTGGAAGAGAGCAAGGACTTTGCAGGGGGGTAACCCCTCCTTTCCCACATTGGCACCCTACCCACTGGATCATGTTTTGCAGATCAGTGAATACTAAGGGCTATCATGGACATAAATTTCTAATTATCCCCTCCCATTCACTTCAAAAGAATGCTTCAACTGACTTTTCCCTGTTCCACTCCCATTAGTTTTCTCCCCAGATTAGATGCTCTTCTCATGCTAAGATGGTTCATCTTACAAAGTCTGGCCACACTTCCCAGCACTTCTGTCCACCTTCGCACCTGACAGAGCTACTAGAGGAGAAGGCACAACTGGAAGAACGACTGGTGTTGCACTTTGGAGGATTTGCTCTTCAACTGATGAAGGAGATCAGATTCACAGCAAAAATTGGGGGTGGGGGAGTGTCTGTGGAGGAAGACAAGAGATTTAGCACCTTTGTCTGTTACCAAGGAAACCTTAGCGCTGACAGAAATGCTAGCCTTCTCTGATAAATGAAGAAAATGAGCAACGCCCCCAGTACAGGACCCATTCTTTCATCCAGGCTTCTCTTCTTGCTGGCTTAGTGACTTATGCAGACAAACCTAAGATATTAACCAGTCTATCTTTTTATGGAAGGGGGAGAAGTTAGAATAAGGACCAATTCACACCTCATATTTATCCAAGGAACTGAACCCTATTTTCCCTCCCCAAACATGTATAGCACCTTGGACAGTTCCTTGGAAGTCCATCCAAAACCAGGGGCTCATGACACACTACATAGTTATAACGCCACTTTAACTGCCATGGTGTCATCCTGTGGAATCCTGGGATTTCCAGTTGAGGGAGGGGCATTCAGATTTCCCAGCCCAAGAGCTCCTCTGGTGCCTCAGACCAAACTGCAAACCTCAGAATTACGCAGGATGCTGTTGTAGCGGTTGAAGTGGAGTAATAGCATTTTAATTGTATAGTGTGAAAGGGTCATCGATCACTCTGTTCGAATTCTAGCAAATGAACCATCAATTTAGCATTTGGTATGTAGGTGGATGGGAGTAACATCTGGTGTTGGGAGAGGGGAGAATTCATCAGATGTGTACTTTTCTTTCCTGCTCCTATACTTTCTTTATTCATTTCTCTTCATTTCCTTTTCTCCTTCATGTATCAGACAATATGATTTACACTGCTAGAAGCAGAAAATGCCCCTGGCAATGACAAGGATGCATGGCCTCCCAAGAGGGATTTCTGATTCTTGGCTGCATGGAGTGAGTGGGATGCAGGACCGAGGCACACACCCACATGTATATGACCAGCAAAATGCCATTCTGATGGTAATGAGGGTGGACTTCAAAGGTTTGCATGTTGTAACACACACACACACACACCCTGTGTATGCATCTCTCCCTGTCAGTGAGGGCTGACCACCCATTGTCAGGGACAGAAGCTAATTTTCTCAGGTTTGTACCCTGTGGAGCATTTAATATATCCACACAGAAGTTCATATCAGCTGTCTACTGTGGAGATGTCTAAACCTACTTCCTACCTTCAGCGAACCCACCTCTCATCATTAAGAACAAAGCCTGTCTGGCCCTGTCTAGTGTTCTGTTTCTTAGTCACAGTAGGGGAAAATGGGCATGTCAAGAATGTGCATTGAAATGTTAGCAAATTGTTGCACCCACTTTTCACTTCCCAAACCAGTGGAAGCCATACTGTGGGGTAGACCCTCTTGTTGTAATGTGCCTTCAAGTCGTTTCCAACTCATGGCAACCCTAAGGTGAACCTATCATGGAATTTTCTGGGGCTGAGAGTGTGTAATGTGCCCAAGGTCATCCAGGGGGTTTCCATGGCCGAGTAAGGAACCAAACCCTGGTCTCCAAGGTTGTAGTACAATGCTCAACCATGACACCACGCTAGCTGTCTTTGTAGACCCTCTAAGATCTGTTTCATTTTTATATAATGAGTGTATATATATATATTATATATACACTCAGAGCCTAAATGGGAGCAAACTCTTAGAAGGCAGAAGATGTACTGCCCCAGATCCAGTGAGACCAAGGGGACAAAAGGGAGAAAGTCTGCCCTTCAATATGCATATAACCAGTTTCTGTCTCTCAGGCTCTCTGTTCCTCTTGCACAGTCTTCCAAGTCCAAACCGTCTGAACTGCATTTTCTCTCACAGTCCCCAGCTCTCCAGGTGAGTTACTCCTTTAGGGGACCATTCACAGCCATTAAGGGAACGCGTCTGTGTTCTTTTTAAAAATCTCAGTCTCTAATTAGTTATCAGTCATAATGAAGCAAATGGTTGGTTGATCCATTCACACTATAGCCAGTACACTCTTCATGCCACCTGCCTTTTAGTAGTGGGGAGGGGGCTGATGCTTCCCCCATTATTTCTAGATGGCCTACCTGCACCTCTAGAAAACAGCATAAACAGGGAGACTTATAACTACTGAAAAACACATGGGTTTATTTTTCATTAACAGTTGTTTAGACAGCATCGTATAGTGGTCTGAGTATTGGACTATGACTTTGGAGAGCAGGATTCAAATCTCTGCTTGGCCATGGAAACCCACTGGGTGGCCCTGGGCTAATCACACTGTCTCAGTCTCAGAGGAAGACAAAGGCAAACTCCCTTTGACACAATCTTGCCAAGAAAACCCCGTGATAGGCTCACTTTAAGGTTGCCATAATTCAGGAACCACTTGAGGGCACACAACAACTTCTTAGGCTCAGGCTCAAATACAAGCTGAACTTTCCTTAAACCAGGTAGTCCCTCTCCCAGTAGCATGTACTGATGGTTTTGAGAGGTGGGGACTCATGATAGGGGCTCCCATAGCATAGCTGCCCTCCTGCATGAATCCATATTCACACCTGCAAGGAGAGTGATTTAGAAACAGATTTATTATTGTTGTTATGCATCTTCAAGTTGACTCTGATTTACAGTGACCCTCTCATAGGTATTCTTGGCAAGATTTATTCATAGGAGGTTTGCCATTGCTTTCCTCTAAGGCTGAGAGTGTGTGACTTGGGATTCTATAGCTGGGGAGGGATTTGAACCTTGCTGACCTGAGGTCCTTGTCCAACATTCAAATCAATACCACATCCTCCAACATTTCACAGATGAAATGTTGGAGGCTATGGTATGTGGATAAGCAACATCAGAGTGTGGTAAGATTGCAAAAGTTATTCTTGAGGAAGAACACACAAACTGTGAGAGGTTATAGCAGTTTGTTTTTGCCTGACCCTAGTGGGAAGGGCAAGATTTTGCTGCCTCATCTCCTGGCCCTCTTGCAAAGTTAATTACGTGCAAAGTACTTTTCACTTTGAACTCAATTTGTAGCCAATGAAGTAAGCTGAGGACTAAAGAAGAAAGGGGGAAGATATTATAAAGCAGTTGGAAAAATGGAGGACAGAAGATTAATTGGGACTGTTCCTCCCAAACTGAGAAAGTCTTAGGCAAAGAACACTCAAAGCAAACACTCAAAGCAGTTTGGCACAGATCCCATCAGCAGCCCACCTAATGCTGAGATCCAGACGGTGCTGCAGGGATCCCAAGGCTCCTACTGGCGAGCCCATTCCCTGACCCATACAAACGCATCATTTCTTTCCATGTCCGGATGCTGGGATTGGGCTAGGAGGAAGGAAGAAGTTTATGGACAGGGTGATCCGTCAGAGTCTCCATTTTAATCTGTTTAAGGAGCTGCCTCTGTTCTCCTGCCCCGTTTGGAAAATCAAATAGGACACCCTGACATGACCCTGCGGTTGCCTCAAGCGTGCTGCAGGCAGGAACAGGATCGTGCATCTCTTTGTCCTTCAGAGAGAGAATATCTGCGTTGGGTGGGGGCAGATTTGCCACTGAGAGTCTCTGCAGAGCTATGAGGGGAGACAGCTGGGGAGGAGAAGGACTGAGATGGGAAGAGATAAGGCCATTAAGCAGGCACTGTATCCCAATGACTCTTAGGAAAGGCATCTTGGGAAAGACTGAATGATGTTAGCCACTCATTTTCTTGGATTTTGGACACGCAGAATCCAGAGTGTACAGAAGCCTGAATGTACAGTTTTAGACCATGAAATGAAGGACATCCCTGCTCAGACCCCAGGACAATTAGGAGAGATCCGTCTATTCTTGCAGCTTCTGTGAGAATCAACGCTCTGTTGAGATTACTAGGCACTGGTGAATTCCATAGCAGTAGGGTGCTGAATCTGTTCCCAGTTTTGACTCCCAATTTTAAAAGCAATATTCAAAGTGCTGGACCTCTTTGGAAGATAGAGTTCAACACCTTGGATAGCTCCTTTAAAGTTCAGACTTACATCTGGAGCAGATTGACTGCCTCACTGCCATGGAAGCCACCAGCGGCCCTGGTGAGAAAATAAGCAAAAAGATAGTCAAATGAGTGCTGCTCCTCCCAAGTCAAAAATAGGAGGCTGAAAAAATTAATCAGGGATTCCAGTCCGATTTATTGCAGCCTTTTCTAATTTCAGATCAGAGTTAGCCAAAGAGTTATTTTGGAAAATGCATGTGGTGTCTCTTTCCTGCAGTAAGACACAAAAGAGAAAAATAAATTAAATAAGTAACAATTTGCTGCTTTCAAAATAAGGCCCTGAATAACAGAACCCGAGGAAGTGATTTTAACTCTCATAGGGCAGGCACTGTTCCACACACAGCCAATACATTAACATGTATCACAGGGCTGAGAGGAATCTAATGAGTTATCATATTATTTGTTGCCTACAGCAGGCTGCCATCCTATACCTTCAGCATCAGTGCCAGAAAACTGTGAAACCTTTTGCTGAAAACAACCACAGGAGAATGTTCAGGGCTGGGAGTACATAGACGAAAAGATATCTTGACATTTTGCATGCAGGCAATTCAAATTATGTGCCGAGAAAAGCTGACTGTGTAAATTATGCAAATATGCATATTTTACCCTGTGATTGCTGCCTAAAGCCCAACCTTAAACTACTGATGTATTCCTCTTCTTTGTCTTCTCCCTTATGTCTCATGATTGGCTGCTCAAGGCAAACAATAACAATGCCATGTTTAAAAAGAAATAAGTGGAGGATGCAGATTTTAAAAACAAGAACTCAAGAACTGCCTATGTTGAAAGCACAGATGGAACAAAACAACCTCAACTTGGCATCTAAACAATATAAAGGAGTGTTTGCCTGGAGCCTTCTAAGTAAGTCCAATGGTGGGAAATTAAAGATAGATACCGAGGAGGTGGGTCATTTCTTCTTCACACTGCATGCAGTTAAAACTACCAGATGTAGCAACAGTCACCACTTTAGACAGTAGGATAAGTCATGATGGCTAGGCATTAGGAGAGACAGTGTGATGGGGAACACGAGAGAGAGGGGGATGATACAAAACTCATCTCCTGCTTGTGTATTTCTCACAGACTTCTGGTTGCTGGTCACTGTAGCACTAGGGGGCTAAATAAGCCTTTGGTTTAATCCAGGATGGCTCTTCTTACATTCTTTAGAAAACATGATTTAGATATTTAAAAGAACTATGTCAACATTGCATAATACTAACATTGTAATGCTTTATTTTTACAGTGGCTGGCACCCTTGTGGTGTTTTACACACACAAGAGCCAGTGTGGTGCAGTGGTATGAGTGCTGGAATAGCACTAGGACTGGGAGATCAGGGTTCAAATCCTCACTTGGCCATGGAAATTCACTGGGTGATTTTAGGCAAGTCACACTCTCTGCTTCAGAGGAGGCAATGGCAAATCTCCTCTGAACAAATCCTGCCAAGACAACCTTGTGGAAAGGTTCGCCTTGGGGATACCATCAGTTGAAAGCAAAAAAGACTTGAGGGCACACAACAACAACAACAGATCCCTTATGCATGGGGGGGGGTTGTTTTTGTTTTCTTTGGTCACTAAGTAACATCTGTAGTCAGTTCAGAGTTGTGTAAGCAGAGTTACATGTGCAATTGAGCATTCCTGGATGGTGTATAATCAGTGCTTTCAATATACCACTTTTAGCTCACTGAGATTGCAGAGACAGTCATTGTCCTCCCTCTGTTGCAAAATGGGGCCATAAGTAAACATACTAGCAGGCACGGCATTGGTAGCACAATGTCACCATTCTGCAAAAAGGTGGCATAGCCCAGCCACAAATTAACTGCATGAGTGTCAGTTTACACTATGAAAGCATGATGCAGCAGCCATAGTTGGGAGTTTTTCTGCATGTGTTCCTTTCATATCTGGTCACATTCTGAGAAATAATAATAAGTTACTTGGCTGATGTAACATACAACAAAAAGATGAAATCTAAAACCTGTGCTAGAATTGCCATAACGCTACTGAGGCTTTTTTTTTTTTTAAGTTGGTCTTCTATTTAGATTCTATGAAAATCCTTGTGGGGTGCTAGAAATGCACATACCCTCATTCAAAGGGCAACAGTCTCTGTTCTGTAAAATTTAACAATTTAACTGCAAATAAGAGGAAAAACATAATGAGCTGATTCTGAGGATTTTAGTTTGCTTGCTTGCTTGCTTGCTCGCAATTTTGCTAGAAGACATGGGATGTGCGGGTTGACCTAAACATAGCTAGCACTTTTGCTGGCAGACTTGAACAGTAACAAAAGCCCAATTTCTACATGTACGATGGAGGCAACCACTGGTGGTCTGAATACATAAGGAGGCCAAGTAAGCCCTTGAGGGTTTGAAGAGTCAGATAGTGCAGAGAACCAGAAGGCAGCATACTATCAGAGTCTGCATGAAGAAGAGAGAGAAGCACATAAAAAGCACAGACACAGAAAATTTGTTTAAGGCCAAAACCTTCAGCTGTACAGAACTTGATTCCCCCTCCCCACAAACACACCCTGCCACATTAACATTGCACTGACTTCTTCCTGCGGAAGAGAATTCTTCTCTGGAAAGAATTAAAACTGCGTTTCAGATTGTGCATAACCGCTGGCCCCACTGCTAAAATAAAGGATTCTTTCCCACAACATGCAACATACAATGGGATAACCCTTGGATCATCTGCTCTAGACAAGTGTGTATTAGTGTACTAGTACCATTGCCAGCATGGTATAGTTCTTTGAGTACTGGACTTCAAGCCTGGAGACCAGGGTTTGATTCCCCACTTTACCACGGAAACCCACTGGGTGACCTTGGGTACATCACATACTCTCAGCCCCACAAAACCCCATGATAGATTTGCCTTAGAGTCACCATTAAGTCAGAAATTACTTGAAGGCACATACCAACAACAACCATTACTGGTAAAGTATGAAAGATCCCACTGAACTACCTAAAGAGATGGTGGAGGTCACCTTCTCTGGACATGTTCAAAAAGAGGCTAGACAGCTGCCTGTTGGGGATGCTGGAGCTGGAGCTTCTCCACTGAACAGGGAGTTGACCACAATGGCCTAAGGAGCCCCTTCCAGCTCTATCAGTCTATGAAACATAGGGGAAATATTTAGCAGGAGCTCTGCTCAGTTTATCCTAGCACTGCCTCTTGACCTTTGAATCTAAGTTGTCAGGAGCCAGCTAATTCTATTCTTTTAAACAAAGAGGAGGTGGGGAGAAGAGAAGTGAAGTAGTACCTTTAAGACCAACCCATTCATTTATTTCAAAATGTGCTGTCTCAACCAACTCAGCCATTTCTCAACCTCCAGTTGAAAAGCCCAGACACCACAGAAGAGACTAGCCAACGATCTTTCCAAAAGTTAGTGGGAACAGAAATATGGTGGAGCCTCTGCAAAAAGCCATGAAAGAGGACCACTCTCTGAAGCTAACATATTGACTCTAACATATTGGGAGCACCACATTCAACTGAAGAAAGCAGGACTTGTTTTGCTGAATTCAGGCCATTTAGAAGAGCTGAAATAAGAAGGAGGTGATTCTTAAGGCATAACTCGATCAGAAGCGGGGGGAGGGATCACACAGCCCTTCAGTTGTTGGATTGCAACTCTCCGCATTACTAATCATTAGGTATGATGGTGAAGGTGATAGAAATTGTAGTCCAACAATATCTGGTGGGTCACATGATTCCCACACCTGCTCCAGAGCATGGCCAACTGGCAGATAAATACCAGCACCTTGAATTATGCCTGGAAGCAAACTACTAACCAGTTTAAATTGCCACAGGGTAGTCAAACCAAGCTTCACAAGCAGGTAAGCTGCCCCATTTATCACCTGCTGAAGCTTCTGAGTTACCTTCAAGGGCAGCCCCATGTAGAGACTATTACGGTAGCAAGTCTTAGAGGTTACAAAATCTGGGATCATGATAAATACAGGTGATAATAAAATGCAGCTCTGACTGAAAGTATTTGTCCCGAAATGCAGTACTGCCACATGAAAGAATTTGCCATGCATATTTACTACCAATATGCTTAATACATAAAGAATATAAAAGGACAACATTTGGGCTAGGATAAGCGATGAGCAATTATTCTGAAAAAATCTGGACAAGTCCCAATTCTATCACCGTGCCATTTACAGCACTTGCTTAGCAAATGGTCAATATATTCTATGGTAGGCAATTATAGCATGGGCCCAGCCCCAGGCCGATCTGGATTTTGTGATATATCATTCCTTGTAGATATCCTTAAAGATATCTACTGAAATAATCCAATATGTGGGGGTCAGAAATACTAAGTTACACCAAACTTTTACAACTGAAGCAAAGGTACTGAAGATCACCCACTCCCTAAGCAGAACTGTGTGTGAAGTTCTTCAGCATTCTTGTTATAGCTTAAACAATTTGTCAGCACCAGGTTGTTATGTATTATTTATTTATTTATTTATTTCATATGATGCCTTTCTCCTGGAGGGGGACCAGGAGAAAGGTGGCATATTTTACATCTCTTGATGTGAAGCTGCCACTGGCAAGGTGGTAAAAGAAGGCAAACTGGCAAGGCAGGAAAGCTACCAAAGTCAGCTGACTTATCCCTCTGAGGTGGCCAAATTAGAACCAATGATTTGCCAAACGATTAAATTATTTTAACTATTTGGTGATTTGAGTTACTTGCAAATGGGGGAAATCCTGTGCTTTACCTATAGTAATCCGTATCCTCTAGCTTCTCTTTGTTGTACACCAAGGCAGGGCAACAACAATTTTTTTTCCCATCATCAGCCTACTTTTTGAAACTTGGTTGGCACTAATTCCCCTCTCCTACTTGATGCAGTCTTTCGGCTCCCAAGTGTAAGGATACATTGTGGTCTTTAAGGGAGTCATGATAACTTCTACTGGGAGTGAAACCACAACAAATGCCTTCACATGGAACATGAATTCCTACTGTACTTGTTGTATGGTCTACTTCAATTGCAGGCCTCTCAAGGAGGTTTGCTAAAAGTCCACTGAGGTACCTCAAGAGAATGGGGACAGAGCACTCCAAACAGCACATCTGGACATCTGAGGCCCTAAAGCTGCTGCTGTCTGCCATGCAGATTCAGGGCAAACACTTTGGCACTACTGTCCCTTGCTGGGCATCACTTGGTTGCCTTCAGTCAGCAGAGCGGCCAGTTAGCAGCATGCTAGCTTGCTGAAGGCTTGTTGTGTTTTCATGCTAAATTCTCCTTGGAGATGTCAGCTGCCACAATGTGTCATTTCTGCTTCATGGAACTGGCTTATACAGCCAGGAACAAGTTTCTGTTTTGGATTGTATTTTTTTAAAGGAGTAAAACGACATGATGCTACTTCCTTAACAAAAATGAAGAGATTGCTAGCAGAGCGATGGGTCCAACACACACAGATTTCATGGAAAGGTACCTTCTACTGAACTGAAAAGAACCACAAGTACATTGTAAAAGAAATTTGGCCTTATGTATTTACATGGTTATGATGTAGATTGGTATCACTTGAACAAGGTTCTTTTATCACTTTAAGTGTGTGAAGTATGCTTACAATCCCTGTCTTATGGATCCTCCCAAAGACCTATTCAGACTGATTCTTTGCTGTTTTACTAATGGGAAGCTGAGAGCTCAAGTTAAGAGATTATGATTTGCTTACGATAACACAGCAACAGAGCCAGCTTCACCATTAGTCAGTTGCCTCAGGTGGCAGATGCTGGGATGCACCAGCAGGGTATTGGAGGAGAGAGCTATGGGCCTCCAAACTAGCCTGCTTCCTTCAGGTGAGGTGAAGGAGGCTCCCTCATTACCAGTACTGAGGAAAGTGTCAACTGCCAGTCCAGTTGTATGTGGGCTTTGTACATGAAATAGGAGGCAGCAGCATCTTGTTCTTTCTCTGAGGCAGTAAAAAATCTCAGGTCAGCCCCACACAGTAAGTCAGAGACTTGAGCCCAGATCTCAGTCTTCTTTGGCTCGTGCTGGAAATAATGTGAAAGGAAATAAGAAGCTGAGGGGCAAAGAACATAAGGTTGGCAAGTCCAAGGATTAATTCAACCTAGTACAGTCAGCCCCCAACATTTGCAGGTTTCGCTTTTGTGGATTTGATTATTCACGGATTATTTGCTGTCAGCTCTGCTGCCTCCCTATGCCATTTTTAATAGGGACTGCAAGCCTCGTGAGACTAAGAAATTGCAAATGAGGCTTGCAAGTCCCTCTTAAAAATGGTGTGGGGGAGCAGGGGAGGTGGCAGTAAGCCCCACCGGCCACCCACTTCTGCCTTGTGAGGGAACCCTGATGCCTCAAAGGAATCCATGGTGGGCTGAATATGTGGTCATACTTTTTTTGTGAGTTAAATATGGTTTGGGAGGGCCTAGAGTTATTCACGGTTCTTCTACTTTCATGGAAGTCCTGTGCCCCTAATCCTAGCGAATGTGGAGGGATGACTGTATTCTGTCTTTTTCCAACAGACTAAAAGAAATAAAAGCTGTTTCTTGAGATGTTTATCAACGTCATGCATTTTCGTATGATCTGTGCAGCCATTCTCAGCACATTTGTTCATGTCTTCATACAGGTACACATTGAGGGCTATGGACAGAGAAATCCTATGGAGGAAGGATAGGGGCAAAGGCCATGGTGAAAGAATCACCACTCCTGTGAGGCTCACAGCCAGTTCAGAAGGTGAGGGGCAGTTTTAACCCATCCTCCCATTTCTGCTGGTACATTTCCTGCTATTAGTTTCATTTTCAGTGGGGAAAAGATAACCATTTCATCTCCAGACTATTCCATTCTGGGGACAAGTCCAAGGATTCAAGAAAGGAGAGGCCTTTAGATGTAGGTCAAGGTGGGCAACTGTGCAGGGCATGGGGGCCAATTTCACATCTGGCCACCATTTTGTATGGAACCCAACACAAAATATAGGTGCTTGTTGGGGGGAGCTCCAAGGTATGGGAGTTCTTGCACATTTTCATACTTTGGGGGGCTGTTGGCATAGTTTTTGGATGAAAATCTGAGGAGGTTTAACTGGCAGGTGGTTTGGGAGGCTGCAAAATGGAGTCTGAGGCCTCTCACAGCCAGTGGGCTACACTTAAAGCCTCTTCTGATCTGCCCCATTGTGTTCCCTTTCTGATTTCACCAAGAGCTAAGCCCTGCTGGTGGACCAGCAATGGTGATAGGAAGCTCTGTTGACACTCCAAGAGGATATCAGGAGGCAAACTGTCCTTGGGACCTGCCAAGAGAACCCACTGGAATCTCCCATGGTCCTTAATGGGATGCCTTTAATTCTGACAATGTAAACTGTTGGAACTGTAGCCACCTTAAAAATTAAACAAGAAATTACGTCCTCTAATTAATAACTGTCTGTACTGATCTTCTTTGAGTCTTTCCAATAATGGAGAAAAGAACCCAACAATCACAAACCGTTTCAAAGATCCTTTCAGTTTCGTTCAGGTTTCATAAGATATTTCTCATTAGCACACCCTCGAAGCGCTTTGTGTCAGGATCAGTCTGTTTGTCCCCAGCAGAGAGACTCTGTCTTTATTATAATTTTTCCTGACATTCAATCTTTTTCCGTGGCTTATCTGAGAGACATTTTTAGGCCAAAGAAGCTGGGAACAAATTGCTCCATATTTTAACATGTTGCCTACCTCACAGTTCAGAGGCATATTATGGGCTTCTTTCAGGTACGAAAACATATGACTAGAATACCCATGATGCTTAGCGGTTTCTCTTGCCTGAATAGAGCTTTATATGGTTTTTCTTCAACAACGAGTGGTTAGCCATGTTGGCTAGGGGATTGTGAGAGCTGTCATCTGAGAACTCTTAATGTAACCAACATAACCACCTGAGAGTTTACTTATTGTATAGCATTCATGTTGGGCACAGTTTTCAGAAGGCTGTCATTAACTTCAAAACACAAAAGACCAGTGCCCTTAATTTTGTGGAATAGCTGGGAAGAGTACCTTCCAATGGCCAAACTAGGTCTCTTCCGCTGCTCAGAATAGAGAAGCTTGTAGCACTGCATTGGGCGTAGTGAGTTCCTGACAGACCGTCTAACCCACAGGTATTTATGTGCCGCATCCTACAAATGACAGGCCCAGTCTGTTTGAAACAGATAATCAGGAAGGAATAAGAAAACGGAAGGCACATCGCCCAGCAGTGGCTGCAACTGAGGGAGGATGCATGTGGACATGTAAGTAAAATTGGTGGTGACACACAGCAAGGCTCACAGCTGCCCTTTGCAGTTCCTTTTCTCTCTCTCAAGAAAATGGCAAAGTCAACAGGACAGCAGACGCCAACATTCTCTGTCTGGTACGTTGCAATGGCACATCTCATCTCTTTCAGAGAACTTTACCCTGTTGCCAAAGGCTATCTTTTAAAACTCCCTGTTCTTGGTGATATTTTACAAATAGAACCATAGGCCAGGATCTGCCTGTACTCTGAGGGAATATTTGATACTTTATTTATCAGTTACATTTATATCCTGCCTGTCTTCTGGTGGGTTCAAGGTGATGTACATGGCTCTCTTCTGTCTCATTTTATCTTTGGAGCAACCCTCTTTGGAAAGCCAGGCTAAGGAAGAGTGACTGGCTCAAGGTCACCTTGGCTCACAGGGGCCCCAAGCCTGAAACTCCCAAGTTCTAGCCCAGTGCTATGACTACTATGTTACAGCGGTGCTTGTTGCAGTTTCAGACTTTCCACTGCTCTAATGGCTCATCCTAAAGATCCAAGCTTTGCCTGTGGTTTCTTGGGCCAACATCCTTTTGGCTGCTCTGCTGGTGGCATAACAATTCGGACCAAGGCACAGATGGTGAAAAGAAAAAAAGAATTGCCAGTGGGAGAAGGCTGCCAAGACAATACGGGAGGAGCATGGCTTGGATGTGTTAAAGGGGATGGTGTGGTGAGAGACTGTTATTGGAATGAAAGGCCTGTTAGAGCCTTTACTCCAGTCACAGCAGAGGTGCCAGCTTAGGATGGTGAGTTTGAAGGAACCAAATTGCAAGCAGAAAAATTAGTTTAGACTCTTCAACAGGAGGAACATTTATTAAAAAAATACATTCTTGGATGGTAACCGGATCCTTTCTAAATTCATCTAAAAGAGAAAAGGATGGAAGACATGTTGTGGCATTTCCTCCCTCTCAAAAGAGCAGACTGTAAGAGAGTGGAGGGTTCAGTCTGGACCAGTTTTTTTTTTTCTTTTACACCAGCAGGCAGTCACTTAATCAACCCTGACTGAACCAGACCATGTTGTCTGCCCAAAGGGATAGGTAGCTGGCAGAGGAAGCAAAAGCACGCAGGAAAGGAAGATATAAGATCCTAATCTCTCTCTCTCTAAGCCACCTCATCCCTAGTGGACAAGAGAGCAGCAAGTACAGAAGCTGCTGTTTCTTCCAACTGGATGACTGCTTGTGCCATGGGACAAGCGACTGACCAAGCCAGCCCCTCCTTCGCTCCTGCCTCGGCTCCGTGTCCCCACTCCTGCCCTGGGAGGCAGGCACTCAAGAAACAGGCAGCACCGGCCACCAGCTTTCTCCTCCTACCAGTGTTGCTGCCCCTGCCACGTTTCCTCTGCACACCAACAGGGAGCAGAAGTAGTGCTTGTAATATTTTCTCTGATTTGCCAAAATAACTAGTCTAGTTTTAGTATCTTGACTTAAACTATGTGGAGGGGGTGGGAGATACCATTTTGCTGTTCACCAGTCCTGGTTGGCTGATTCCACCGGCTGGCACTCTGTCCTAATAGATGGGAAATCAGTGGGGTGAAAACCCTGCTTCCCCATTAGTGGCATATTCTCTTCAGCACAAGAGTCTGCATAACTCACTTTAAAAATAAGAGACTGGAAAGGGGTGAATTGACTTTACTGGACTATAACTATTAGAATCTCTGAGCTCTGGGTGAATGGAATCTTAGGCTACACTGCATGTTTTTAGATGAACATCCTGAAGCCTGAAAGAGTAGGATGTAACCCAAGATAATGTAGAGCTGAAACCATCCAGAGAATGCCCCCTGAGTGATCCAGCTACCCCAACATGAATCTTATACAGACAGAAGCTGAGGTCCGGTATTGCAAAGGATATGGTGTAAAGGTTGTGCAGGTAAAACTATACTATGTCTTTGCTCTCAACACCCCCAACTCATTGTTTAGCTGCCTGCCGCCCCCCCCCCCCCACCTCTGGCAGCCATTCAGTGGCTGGTAGGGAGCCAGAATCAGAGAAGGATCTGCCTGTGTCACCTGCCCTTGATCCCCACCTCCACCTGTCAGGGGATATTCATGGGAGGGGATTGCAGAGATTAAATAGTGAGTTCAGGAGGTTGAGAGGAGATATGTAGTGTAGTTCCCCCTGCAGAACCTTTTCACTACACTTTGCAGAACAGCATCTCAGTCTCTGTCTGCACAGGGAACTCATGTTGGTTCTGGCTGCTGCAGAGGGAGGAAGGGAATACCAACCTCTGGAATGATTTTAAATTTTTAAAAAATGTAAGCATGAGGGGGAATTATGCTTGTGTGTGGCGCTATCAAAACATTGTTGCAAAGAATCCATTCAGGCTGCAGGCAAGTGTTATCTGCCCCTGTCCTAGCAGACTGCTGTGGAGGAATAGGGGACGCTGCTGATTACCAAGGCGTGATGGTGTCCTAGAAAGGAGGTGTCCTGGCAAATCTGCAAGACTGCTCTGGTTGCTCTGCATTTGCTCATGGTCAAGCCCATGAAACCAACAGAGAAACCGTGACAGGAGCTGTCAATAGCATGATGGATCATCTAGGCAAGGCTGTGTTTAAGCTTGAAGAAATGGTCCTCTGTTTAGCTGCATTAATGTGTGAATGTGCCTTCAATTTGCAGTGACCTTATGGACTTCTTAGAGTTTTCTTAGGCAAGGAATACTCAGAGGTAGTTTTGCTAGTTCTTTCCTTTGAAATATAGCCTACAGTACCTGGTATTCATTGGTGGTCTTCCATCCAAGCACTAACCAGGGTGGGCCTTACTTAGCTTCCAAGATCAGACAGGATCTGGTGCCTTTAGGCCCTTAGCTGCATTAATAGGTAATGAAACTGAGGATGAGGAGAGTTAGCTGCAGTAGAAGCAGCTGCTGTCTCTGCTGCGGCCATCTCAACCCGCTTCTCTGGGGCAGTCGCTACAGCTGCAGTGAGTAAACAGAACTACGAGGAGAGGCTGTCCAGATGGCCTCTGGAGGATGGGCTGATAAGGGAGGCCAGACTTCCCTTATCTAAATGAGGTCTTCTTAATTGCAGAAGAACACATGACCCTGGGGGATAAAGGATGACCCTTTATTTCAGAGTACTATCACCAGCAACACAGTTACTCCATGGGCCTGGTAAGCCCCTAATTTATGAGGGGCAGGCCTCTGCTCTGTTGTCAGTCTTTTCCCCTGATAAGAGGAAGTGCCCCTTGGAAGCTGGACTGTTGTAGGCTATCAGAGTGCTCCTGGCAAAGAGAAAACAGAGCAGTTCTTTCCCCCCTGTGTCTTGTCCACTGCAGCTCAGAAGGCTGCATAGCCCAGTCTCAGGCAAATGGCAGCCACTGGAATGGACCACCACTTCATTGTGAATCTCTGTTGGAAGAAGGTACCTAAATTCTCACCCAGGTGATACTTGGAAGTTTTATAAAAGGGATGCGGAACCTGCAGCAATCTCAGCTGAATTTCAAAACACCATTGCAAAGAATCCATTCAGGCTGCAGGCAAGTGTTATCTGCCCCTGTCCTAGCAGACTGCTGTGGAAGAAGGAAAGAAAGTGGGGGTGAGGGGAGAGAAAGAGAGAGGGATGGAGGGAGGGAAAGAGAAAAGACAATGGCAGGAAGAGAAAGAGAAAAATTTTAATCCACCAAATTTTACCCCAGGATCTGCCTGCTTTTGTCTTCAGCTCCAGCCCCACCACGAACATCCAATGCCTGCAGGAAGAAAGGTACACAAGAAATAATTTCATTAAAAGGTTTCTCACTTCCAGGGCTGGCCCCAGTCTTACCTAAGGAAGCTGACCAGGCTGGCTGTTGAATGAACTTCAGTACAGGAGGTGGCGCGGTAGCCTTCACCTCACCTGAGGACAGCAGTCTGGCTGCAGGCAGTTGCCTGGATCACAAGGCTCTCTTCTCCACTGAATGTCACCCACACCCGGTGACTGCCTTCCTATTGCTGGGAAGGGGAACTCAGGCAGGCCTTAGGCCCAGTTTTTCACCCAAGGACCCACAGCACATGCATTCCTTGTCAGAAAAAAACAAAAACAATATACAAAAACTGAAATCAGAAGTATCCAGAAGTCACTTCTTCTTCTTCTTTTTAACACTTGCATTGGGGGTGGGAATAAGATTACACACCTTGGCCAAGATCTTATATCAGAGCTTTCCAAACTTTTCATGTTGGTGACACACTCTTTAGACATTCATCATTTCTTGACACAGTAATTCAGTAAGTAATTCAGTAAGTGGAGGCAGCCCCTCCACTGAGGCCTGGCCCACTGCCATCCTTGCTGGGGTCTTCCTTGGCCCAGGGTGGCATGGCAGTGGGAGAGGCAGCCCCTCCACCTGGACTGGCCCCTGCTGCTGCCACCGCCCTTGCCAGGGTCTTCCACAGCCTGGGGCGGCTGCGGCAGTGGCAGGAGAGGCAGTCTCTTCTCCACCCGAGCCTGGCCCACTGCCCTCGTTGGGGTCTTCCTCAGCCCAGGGCAGCTGTGGCGGTGGTGCGAGAGGCATACCTCTACCTTAGCGCACCGTCACTGCCCTCCCTGGGGTCTCCCTCGGGCCAGGGTGGTAGCAGAGGCAGCCCCTTCACCTAGACTTGGCCCACAGCAACAGCAGGAGAAGTAGCCCCTCCAGCTGTTTACATTTGTGTGACTCACCTCCACCCAGCAACCGACACACTAACGTGTTGCGTCACAGTTTGGAAAGGCTCTGTCCTGTACAATCAGTGGCCAAGTAAATCCATGCCAGCACTCTTCCACCAGGCTTTCTCTCTTTTCCTTCATTCTTTCATTCCTTCGTGATCGCTGGCCAGTCAATGGTTGGTTGGGTCCTGAGCAGCATCTGGCTGTGGTTTTGCAGTTCAGGATAAACAAAGAGCCACCACCTCCCAGATTTCTGGACAGTATGCTTGAGGTACAAGAGAGTGATGCCTCCACCTTTATCCCATCTGCAAAAATGAAGCCAGATGGTGCCCAGCATCTTCCTGGCCATACTGGCCACTGATGGGCCACGAGAGACCCCGGTGCCTTCCAGCTGAGGTGATGAGTACAGGAGCATTGCTCCACAAGGAGGTACTGGGTACTTCCTTCCAAAATGACTGATGTAATGAAAGGTGTGTAACAAAGAGGATGCAAAGCTTTGTAGGTTTTTTTTTTTTTGGTTCTTGTTTTAGTTGACCCAGTTTTAGTTGAAACAAATTATGTTTTGGGGTAGACATTGCCTTCCCAAAGGCCCACATGCCACATTTTATTCATCTCAGAGCCAATGGTTGAGTCATCCCAGCGTACCTCTGATTTGAGACACAATGTGGGGAAAACCAGAGGCGTGCTAAAGAAAAAACAAACAAAAAAGATTGCTTTGTCATTTGGAGAAGTCAGCTTAGGCCAACAGTGCCTCATCAGACCAAACCAAATTATAGTCATGTCAATTAGTCCTTCTAGGTCAGGCTCTTACTGCCATTTTTTTCCTGAGCAAATGTAGCATTTGCTAATAGCACTTCCTGCTCAGTGGTTCCAGCAAGTAGAATGAGAGAAACGTGTGATCCAATGTACCTTAAAAAGTACACACCAGGTAATTGTGTCCCAGGCTTTAGGCATTCTAAAGATTGATCAGTTCTAATTTGGAGCCATATGTTTTAGCCTAAAGAGAATCTACTCCAGCTGAAACAGCAGAACAGCTGGGAGGTGCTATTCTCCTTAAAGGCGATGTGGTGGCAGGGGCGGGGGGGGGGAGGACAGGAACACATGCTGGAACTGCAAGCAACTTTCTGTTTTATATTTTATAAAATATAAAATTATTCTAGTCCTGACTTTAAGTGGATGATACTGCTCACATTATCCAAAGCCAGCCCCAATTAAACAGGTCTTAACAGTTTATCTGCAAAATCTCTTATTTGTCTTTTCTTTTTTCAATGTGTGTGTTGGGGTTTGTAATTTTCTCCCGTGTTCAAATGGCTCCTAAGCATCAATCTTTTTCCATGGTCAAGAGAAAGGGTGTTGGAAGGGGAGGCAAATATAGCAAAACAAGAAAGCACAGGTCCAAATAGGTTTAAAGGCAAGCAAGAAACAATCCACGAGCCTACACCATCAGTTTTTGCTTTCTTATTCTTCTGTGGTCCCAGGATGAACAGGTCCTGGTTTTCTGGATTGAGTCATCACAAGAAGAGTCATGACTAAACTGATTTCTTAGCTTGGATCACACAGAGTAGTTTCTACCACTACACTCAAAACAACAGAATAGCCTCAAGATAACAGTATGGTGATTAATGTGTTGGACTAGGAACCCCGGGTACAAATTTCCACTTGTCTGTGAAGTGTCATGGGTCCCTTGTTTTAAAACGAACATGAAGCTTGTTGTTGCTGTTACTGTTCCCATTCCCTTCCTCGCAAAAACCAAGGATGCATGGCTTTTTTTTGGAAAAGAAAAAACTTCACTAAAAGAACAGCAAATCACATTGCAACTTCATTCCGAAAGTGTATCAAAGGCACAGTGTCTTCTTTGCACTTCTAAGTTATTACAGCTTTAAAAAGGAAAGCCAGGTTTTCCTTCTTAAGGCAAGCTATGCAAGAAAGCCAGTGGGTACTAGTCTGTATGGTTCAAAGTTCTGTTTATAACCTATAAAGCCCTAGCCCTGAACAAATGAACATTCCACAATAAATACAAAGAGAGATCAGTGATTCATTTCAGCATGTGAACAAAGTGACTGTGGCATCATGACACAGCATGAAAAACCAGCCAACATGACAAAGCAATATCTAAAAGCTTTCACATTCATGCAACCAAAATTTTAGCCAATGTAAAATAGTTCAGGAGATATGCACTTGCTGCTGTCTTCCTCTTCTTTGTCTTTTAATCAGTAGTAGCATCTGCCCTTCGAGATTAAACCTTCACCTTCAGACTGTTCCTAAAACTGCATCTGTTTACGCAGATATTATGTGTCTGGTAATTATTTTTCACTGATCTCTCTTTGTATTGATTGTGAAATGTTCATTTGTTCAGGCCTAGGGCTTTACAGGTTATAAACAGAACTTTGAACCATACAGACTGGTACCCAGTGGAGATGTAGTAACATGGGAGTTAGGTGCTCCCAGGCTCAGGGCTGCATGGAAGATTACTGAACTTCAATAGGCAAGCTGAATCTCCAAGGAGAGCATGATCCCATCCAACACAGGTTGGGTCCCCATTCCCTGATCTGTCTGTCCACCAGCTGGAAGCAGCAGAGATGCATGAAGGCAATGTGAAACCTGTGAGATTTACTATTGCCTTCCTTGGAGGCTGAGAGAGTGTGACTTGCCCATGGACACCTAGTGAATTTTCATGGCTGAGAAGAGATTTGAACCTTGGTCTCCCGGACTCTTAGTCATAAACTCAAACCATGATACTACACTAACTCTGTGCAAAGCCTGTAATTTTTTTTTTCATTTTGGTTCCCTTTGACCCATCTATTTACAATCCCCTACCATGTATGAATAATATCTGCCAACTGAAGTAACACATTGTGCAACTGAAATAGGTGGCAGTCCCTGAAAGCTTGTGCCAAAACCACCTAGTCTTTAAAATGCCACTAGATTGTTTGTTCTTGCTGATGCTTGTGAGATTCCCCACAAGTGTATCCTGGGCATAAGGGACACTGGTGTGACCTTCACATCTGTCTGTGTACATAGCTTGTTGTTGCTGTGTGCCTTTAGTTGTTTCCAACTTATGGTGACCCTAAGATGAACCTATTACAGGGTTTTATGGAGCTGAGAGTGTGTGACATGCCCTAGGACGGTCACCCAGTGGGTTTCCATGGCAGACCAGGGAATCAAACTCTGGTCTCAACGGTCATGGTCCAATGCCTAGAGTACTACACCATGCTGGGCCCTGTGAATGTACAAATGTAGACATATTATTTTTACAGATGGATTTACCTATGTGTTGATCCAGGACCCCTGGCGATCAGGGTTTGAACACCCACTCAACCCTGGCAACCCACTGAGTGACCCTTGGCAAGTCCCACTTTCTCAGCCAGAGAGGACCACTAGGGCACACCCCCTCTGGGTACATCTTGCTAAGAAAAAAATAAGATAAATTATCATACACTGGAATGGAATTGAAGGTGCATTAAGATGACAACAATGAAATCAGGCCGTTTCCACACTACGCTGTTACAGTGCTATTATTTCCACTTCCAACATCCTGCGGTGGAATCCTGGGGTTTGTAATTTAGGGAGGGGTGTTTAGAATTCTCAGCCAGAGAACTTTTGGGCCTAGTAAACTACAAAGCCCAGAATTCCATAGGATGTTGAAAGTGGAATCATATAAGGATCATATAACAGTGTAGGGCAGAAATGGCCACAGTTAGGGAGGCAAAAGGTGGCTGAACCTGAGATTCATCATCTTGGTTTAAGGAGTGGGTTATTCTAAATACTGTACAAATTAAGCAATAGCAACAAAACGGAGTTTATGCATTTAATTTGTTGCAAATACTGAAAAGGATTGATTTTTTAAATTTAGTTTTACAACTTCAAGAAAGTTCACTTTAGACAAGAGAAAGGGTGAGGAGAAACACGGATGTCAACCTACTTTTCTCTCTTAATTTCTCTCTTGATTCCATTTTTTATTCTGTCTCAATTCCACCCACCGCCTTCCCAACAACAACTCGCCAGGGCAAGGCTTATGAACTCAAATCACCCAGTGGCTCCGTCTGAAGAACTACTACATTTTGTTTGCCGGCTAATTTAATGACTCTCCGTCCCGCTCCCGTCCGGAGCAACCTGCTGCCGAGGAGGGCAACGGATCTTCTGGCAATCGCAAAGAGGGAGACGGCGCTTTGCCGCTTAATGAGGGCTAATCTCCAGGGAGAGCAAAGGGCGAGGGCTTGGGAGCGCACCGCTGCGCAACGGCGGCCGCGCTCCTTCCTTCGAGCAACCGGCCTTTGCGCGAGCAAGGCGCCTCTCTCTCTCCCCGTCTCTCTCTCTGTGCGCGCCCCCGCGCCGGCTGTTTGCCAGCTCTGTTGCGAGTCTCCCTCTCTCCAGGGGCTGGGGTTGGATTTCAAGGACAGCGCTCAGCTGATTGGCCCAGAGCGCCCTCCTGTCTCCCCCACTTCGCCCACCCATCCCAACATTCCCCACAGCAGAGATTGGAGGAGACAGTCGAGGCTCCGTCCGGTGTGTGTGTGGGTGCGCGTATGCGTGTGGGGCGCGTCAATAAATGGGGAGCCGAGAGAGCCGGGAGACTGGAAACCGCATCAATTCATTTAGGAGAAGTTGGTGAGCCAGAGTGGAGACAAAGTTGCCAGGGACAGGGAAAGGAGACAGTGCTCACTGAAGCCCTGCTTGCCTCCAGAAGACCTGGTGCTCCTTCCTCGTGCGACACATTTTGGACTTTAGCCTCCTTTCTTTTCTCTGCCCATCCCAGACCCACACAGAGGAGCGTAGGGAAGCAGCATGTCCTTGGCGGTGAAGGAGAAGAGTCATGTGCGCCTGGTGTTTCTGGGTGCCGCTGGGGTTGGCAAGACTGCCCTGATCCAGCGTTTCCTCCGGGGCACGTTTGAGACCAAGCACCGGCGGACGGTGGAAGAGCTGCACAGCAAGGAGTACCAGGTGAGTGGCACCACCATCAAGGTGGAGATCCTGGACACCAGTGGCAGCTACTCCTTCCCAGCCATGCGCAAGCTCTCCATCCAGAACAGCGACGCCTTCGCGCTGGTCTACGCCGTGGATGACGCCGAGTCCTTTGAGTGTGTGAAGGCTTTGCATGAGGAGATCTTGGAGCTGAAAGAGGATAAGTTCCCCCCCATCGTGGTGGTGGGCAACAAGGCAGAAGCTGGTGGGCTCAGGCAGGTGCTGCCCGAGAACGCTCTTTCTCTGGTGGAGCTGGACTGGAACAGTCGTTTCCTGGAGGCATCGGCCAAGGAGAATGAGAACGTGGCGGAGGTCTTCAGGGAGCTGCTTCAGCAAGCCAACCTGCCCAGCCGGCTGAGCCCTGCCTTGCGCAGGAGGCGGGAGACGCTGCCCAATAAGCCTCCCCTCAGGCCCCCCATGAACAAAGCCAACAGTTGTACTGTTTGTTGAACTAGGGGAGAGTGACAGCTGTGGTATATACATGCTTACATATGTATATAGCCCAAGTAGCTGGCATATAGAGACCCAGTTGCAACAGGCACCACCATAGTCAGCATTATGGTACTCAGTCATCGTTTGTGGTTTTGTTTTTTGTTTTTTGGGTGGGAGGGGAAGTTAGAAGCCATTTGTGAACTTGTCATGGCTTGCCATCACAACCACAGTGATTCAGCTCATGTGCCTGAAAACCACAGGTATTTGTGCCAATTTCATGCATTCACTTTTTAGTTGCAACCCAGTTTATTGGGTAGCCCTGATTCCTGCCCACAGTATTACAGCATATATTTACTTTGTTCTCCTGATCCCAACACCAAGACCCCTAATTTGCGGATTGGAAGCAATACAGTTTGGTCATGGTCTTCAATGAGAACTGTTTGGTTAGGGTAAAGGAGGGATGAGGGGCCGAACAGACTGAGATTGGAGACAAGGAGGCTGACAGCTGCAGGAAGTCAGAACACAAGATTTGGGGGATCCTTTTGGAAAGATGACACCTTTGCCATTTGCATTTTGTAAATGACCAAACAGACTCTATATGCTTGATGATCAGAAGGAAACTTTTTGTGTCTATCTACTGAACAACAGGTGTGTGTTGTAAACAAGAGGTGTATGTGTGCGTGTGCATGTGTATTTGTGTGTGTGCATCCCTCTAACAAACTATTGCTTTTTGCTTTTAATTTCCACATTGGCCCTTTGCATGCTTATGCAATTGATTGCTCAGCTTTGGTTTACATTGAGCTGACCATTGTCTGTCGAATTTCTGTTTATGTATTATGGAAGGAAATTTCTAGTGGGTCAGTCTGTTTCTGTTTTGGGTTACTTTTCTAAAGGTATTTCAAACATAGTATCTAATAAAATAAAATTCGTATTTGTGAGGAGTGTGCTTTTTAAAAACGTATTTTATCCTTTGCTGCAAAGAGGTGGAGCGGGAACACACACACACACACACACACACACACACACACACACACACACTTCCAAACTTGGTTGGCTGGTAGTTACACAGCTTCTTGATTTCCTATTCTGGTTTATGCTTTTGGCATCCTGTCTTTGTAGGACATCCATCCTGCTGAGTTTTGCTTAGGTTTTTATGCTCTTCTGATTGCTGTGGCAGATGAGGTAGTCCGGGGACAAGATTGTCAGATTTGCCCTCTGGGAGGTGGCGGCTGAAATCTCTCCTGAGCTGTAGGTTCTGGGGAGGAGGGCCAGCGTTATTCCCTTTCAGCCGGGCTTCTGTTCTGCAGAACGGGAATAGGAATAAACAGTCATGTTGGGCAGAGATGCAAAAGAAACACTGCACATCCTCAAGTCATTTTCTGGGAAGTCAGTCCCTTTGGTGACAGTAGACTGTGATTGTGAGTAACACTTTTCAGAATTCCAGTTTAAAAGTTCTGTAGAAATTAGTCACAACCACTTAGCCACTCTAGTTTAGCAGTTTGAGAAGCAGATAAATATCATCTGTTTTGTCACAGTGGGAAATGAAGGGGAGCTGTGGAATGGTATTACATGTATCGGAATAAAAACATAGATGTGCTGGCAATGAATGCAGTTAAAGTGGAGAAAAGGAGCCAGCTGGTGGGGATTCTACTTCTGGTTAGTCTTATTATATGACTACAATTTCCACCCTTTTAAATAAAATCCTACTTGGGGGATTACTTGTTCAAGTCACTCTTTGTATTTTGTTTTATTCTCACTTTTATGAGTTGCCTTTCCACCTGAAAGGGCCTCCACATGAACTCAAACAAGACTGTCAAATTAAGAACAGCACAAAGCATTTCAAAAACATCCAAGGACTGGATCAAAAATGCTTGAATCTCAGCGAAACCCTAGATCACACAGTCTTGACAGCCCACTTAAAACTCGAAGATGAAGCCAAGAAACCTGAACTTCTTCCACAGTGAACTGGGGCACTGCCACCGAAAAGGACCTGATCTGTGTCATTGTCAACTGAACCTCTTTTAGTGCTGCAGCATCTAGCAGGACTTGGAAGATGAATGGAAAAACCATGGGCAGGTTGAAACAGAAGGAGGCAGTAGTTTAAATAACTAGATCCCTAGCAAAGAATCAGGCCCAGAAACAAGTTGGAAGCCAGTGTAGTAGGTACAAAACTGGTGCAATGCAACCTAGAAAGAGCTGAGTAATCTGACTGCCTCCTTTTATACAAGCTGTGCCTTCTGAACACCCTTGAAGGGCAGCCTCAGCTAAAACCCCCTGCAAGATCCCAATCATATTTTGAAGCTGAGTCTTTATAACCAGCTAAGGAAAGGCACAGAGATTGGGCCAATTAGACTATCAGCGCTTCGTAATTATAGTGCTCTCTGTCTTGTGCTGAGGGTGCTGCTTAAGGAGCAAAGCAAAAGAGTGGCAGGACTGTGATTGTTCTGTTAGGACCTCCTAGGCTGTTACACACTTCCCTGAGCATGTCTGGGATGAACAACAGCCAAGGAGAAAATCCTGGATTAGAAAGAAGACTTTCCATCTAATGCTGTAAGACTGGTGTCTTCGTATTTTCTTTTGAGAAGACCGACTCTGTAAGGTGACCCTTAAAGTACCATCATCACCATTCCCACATACGTTGTTAAACTGAAACCCTCATTTTCATGACCTACCACCTGCTTCTGCTTCATCTGTATGGCCCTGACATAAACAGCATTTTGTTTAATCCAAAATTCTTGGGTCTCTTTCTCTCTTCCTGTTACCCTCTAGTATATTTAAGCCAGCTAAGTTTGTGCTGTGGCATGTGTGCCAATAAAATAGTTCATAGGAGCAGATGCAGTAACAAGAGAAGAGAAAACCTCTTCCTTCTTATAGTACATTTTCAGGATGTGAGTCCCTAAAATATTCAATTCAGTTTAAAAGTTTATGCCAATGGGCAAACAACACAGGCGCCCATTCCTATTTTTATTTATGTGGCACCTCAAATCTGTGTGTGATGCTTTGCAGAGTAACCAGGCACACCGCTGCCTTGGGGTGCTTCCAGACGAGAGATTCAAACAGGAAGGAAAAAGAAGGAGGGGAACAGAAAAGAGATGAGGGTAGCCAGGGAAAGAAGCTGATTTTAGCAGTTAATCCTGTTTGATCTTGAAAGCTAAGCAGGGTCTTCTCTGGCTAGTATGTGGATGGAAGACTGTCAATAAATACCAGATACCATAGGTTATATTTCACAGAAAGGAACTGGCAAAACCACCTCTGGGTATTCCTTGCCTAAGAAAAACCTATGAAGAATTCATGAGGTCACCGTAAGATAACAGGCAACTTGAAGGCCCATACAAACAAAGAATGAAAACTTTAGCTTACATGATGATAGAGGAGAATACAGTAAGGCCACAGGTGTACGTAAAACTGCCACCAAATCCAGTCAAGGTTAGGCACATTTAATTCCTATTCATTTCAGTGAGACACTTTACGTCTTTAACACTCCCAGTGAAATCAGTAGGACTTCAATAAGAAAGATCAAGAGACAGTCCACATTCCCAGAGGTATTAAGATGAACATTAGAAAGGGTGATGCACATTACATAAATTAGAATCTATACCATTATACACAGAACATCCCTATACAGTATACTTCATGTCACTCTGGAAGAATCATAGGCTTTAATTTTTTGTTTGTTTATTAAAATACTTACATCCTGACCTTTCTCATGGGCTTTCAGGGCAGCACAGAAAGAAACAACTTAAAACAACTCCAGATAAAAATAATGAAATACCTTAAAACAGGGGAAAAAAAGATTTCAAACATGACAAAAACTTAAAAAGAGTTTGAAAGGCTACAACAATTAAAACCATGGCAATCTACTTTTAAATTAGCCCCAAAGCCTTTGATAAAGAACCAAGTCTTGACTTGGCACCAGAAAGAATAATAGAATCATAGAATCATAGAGCTGGAAGAGACCCCAGGGGCCATCCAGTCCAACCCTCTGCCATGTAGGAACACACATCAAAGCACTCCCAACAGATGGCCATCCAGCCTCGGCTTAAAAACCTCCAAAGATGGAGACTCTACCACACTCCAAGGCAGCATATTCCACTGCCAGACAGCTCTGACCATCAGGAAGTTCTTCCTGAGGTTCAGGTGGAATCTCTTTTCCTGCAGCCTGAATCCATTGCTCCTTGTCCTAGTCTCTGGAGCAGCAGAAAACAAGCCCGCTCCCTCCTCCACATAATGTCCCTTCAAATATTTAAACATGGCTATCATGTCCCCTCTTAACCTTCTCTTCTGCAGACTAAACATACCCAGCTCCCTAAGCCACTCTTCATAGGGCATGGCCTCCAGACCCTTCACCATTTTGGTTGCCCTCCTCTGGTCACGCTCCAGCTTGTCGATATCCTTCTTGAATTGAGGTGCCCAGAACTAGACACAGTACTTCAAATAAGGTCTAACCAAAGCAGAATAGAGTGGTACCATTACCTCACTTGATCTAGACACCATACTCCTATTGATGCAACCAAGAATCACGTTGGCTTTCTTGGCTGCCACATCACACTGCTGAGTCTTGTTCAGCTTGTGATCTACCGAAACTCCTAGATCCCTTTCACACATACTCTTATCCAGCCATGCGTCCCTCATCCCATATTTCTGCATTCCATTTTTTCTGCCTAAGTGCAGGACCTTACATTTCTCTCTGTTGAAATTCATTTTGTTAGCTTTGGTCCAGCTCTCCAATCTGTCAAGGTCATTTTGAATTTTGACCCTGACCTATTAGCAAGCTCTCCCAATTTGGTGTCATCTGCAAATTTGATCAGCATGCCCTCTATTCCTTCATCCAACCAACACTGGTGCCAGTTGGACCTCCAAGGGGAGAGCGTGCAACAATTGGGATGCTACAGATGAGAAGGGCCCCCTCTCACCTCTTCCCACACTGTATTGCCCCCACTGGCAGGACTCAGAAGAGTGGGTTCCTCCTGCAGACCTCTGTCCTTAAGCAGGTCCTCCCTTTCTAAAGATGTTGAAGATAACCTAAAGCCACAAGATCCTGTCTGATCTTGGAAGCTAAGCAGGGCCAGCCCTATTTAGGATGTGGATGGGAGACCACCAGCAAATACCAGGCATTCTAGGCTATATTTCAGAGGAAGGAACTGGCAAAACCATCTCTGAGGATTCCTTGCCTAAGAAAACCCTATGGAGAATTCATGAGGTTGCCATAAGTGGATTAGCTGACTTGAAGGCAAGTGCACATGCGCGCACACACACTGATAATCCAGTAGTGGTAAGTACATCATTCCACACCAAGGATGGGGAAAGCGTGTTCCCCCCAGCTATTGGTGAACCACAGCCCTCAGCATTCCTTACTGCTGTACATACAGGCTGGGGCTTGTGGGAGTTGCAGTCCAACAGCATCAGGAGGGGCAAGTTTTTCCATTTCCAAGCCACCTCCCTGACTGCTAGAACATTCTGTGATTAACCTTCTATAACATTCTACCCTGTTTGGATTTAACAGCGCTACCACTGCCAGAAACCTCCTACCAAAGAAGCCTTGCATCCTCCCGTGTATAAAAGGGCCAATTCAGTTTTCTCCCTCCATAACATAGTGAGATCCATGAGATGCATGCTCTCTACTGCAACTGGTAACATAATCCATTCACTATAACTGAGAATTGCATTGTCTGTCTCATGACTTTGAAAGAGGTGGGGACCCATATTTTTGTGATTTCCAGGGTAAGAACAAAGAGCCTCTAATCAAACTGTTCCTCAGCTATATTGCCTAGAAGCAAGATGGTGGGGAGGGGGTGTGGCAGAAAAGAAAACAGTACTTGTGTAAAAAAAAAAAAATCAAACAAACCACTCTTTGGAAAAGTCAGCAGCTTAAACACACTCGTAAAGCTTGTCTTTGATCAGCTTCCATGGTGGACGTGACTATCAATAATAATCAAACTAAAGTTTTTAAAATGAAAATCAAGGGAAATGAGTACATTTGTTAAAAACCATGAATGACTTACCTTTCTCTCCAGATCAGATAATGCTTCCTGTTTATGTTCCATGGGGCTTTTGCAAAAAAAGAAGTACAAAGTTAAGATCTTAAACCCTAAAATGAAATCTATTGTGTGTGATTGTTGAGGGATGATAGGAGTTTCAGCCCCACAGAGATGCAGCGGAATAACCATAGGACAGCGAGCCAGCAGCAGCAGCCTTGTTCCCCAGTAAGGATACTCACACACGGAGGTTTCTTCCAAACAGGAGGTACTTTATCTTGTAGCAACGTTCCGTTATATACACATGATTACATAAATGGTTGATTTTGATCCCGGAATTTACATCTATTTTAGTGGATTTTGCACTGGAAGATCTGGCACCCTCTTAGTGCATTTTCGGCAGTCACACTGTGCCTGAAGAGGAATTTTAGTGGACTACTGTCAAGAATTATTTATAAAGTATCTATAAAGTATATTTATAAAGTATCCAGATTAGTTGTTCCAAAAGAATTCAGTCCTGTTCAGACTTACAGGAAGTGCCACTGAAATCTTTGGGACATATCTAAGATATAAAGGATAAGAGTGCAAATATGAAGCTCAGTACTTTGACAACAATGCATTTGATCTCATGATGCTGGACTCTAGGGACATCCATAGTCTTTACGTATGAAGATTAAATAAACACATATTTGAAACTGAAGACCACATCCGAAATTGTACAGCTCCTTAACTCAAGCCAACTACACCCTCTGCTGGTCTTCACTGAAATTGTCAATTAACTCAACATCCTTAGGGGGCCAAGTAAGATGTATTGAAATTGTTTCATCGTCTGCTAGCCCAAATCTGTCGATAGTGCCACACTAGATGATCACCCATCCTATTCCATAGCACATGATACATAATACATAATATTCGATATGCTTCATATATATGGCAAACCCAGCCTGCAAGCAATTGTTATCCATCTGCTAACACACAGGTTGTACTACAGGACCACTTCTCATTTAGCTGTAGATACCTGAAGACAAAATACCTTCACCTCTTGTCAAGTCTGTGCTTGCTGCCTCCGTTTAAAATTCAGGACACGTTACTTTAAAAGCAGTGACTGTGAAGGAATCAGAGTCCTGCTTCCAGCTGTGGACTTTATATGCCCAAGCTGTAGGACTTGGGAATCCGTAGCTGGAGGGAAAATATATGGTGCAGATCAACCAGCATGTCTGGAACACGTCAGGTGCAATGTCAGGCCTGGCTTGTTCCACATGACACCATTACCCTCATTTCTGCTTCTGGACAGCTGGAAGTCACATGCTTTGAGAGATAGAAGGGGAATGTTAAAAAAAACAAGCCTACGGCACTCAGGAGAAAAGCAGCATCCCTGAAAAAGAAGGGGCCAGGATATTCACAAACCGCACACACACACACACACACACACACACACACATAGACACACACAGAGTGCAATATCGAAAATTTAGGCTGCTAGGTGTTCCAAGCTGTCTTTTCTATACATCCCTGGCATTCACAGTCTATTGGGCCATACGTGTGCCTCATTTCACCCACCTACCTAGGTGAGCATAAAAAAGAGGAAGGGAAAAATGTGACAGGACCTTTAAAACTAAATGTGCTTCCACAGTACTTCCTCCTCTCCTTCCTTCTTTCTTTTTATGCTGCAAGAGACTAATGTGTCTACTTCTTTGAAAACCACCTAGGTGAGTTATGCCCTCCATTTTGAGAACACTGTATAAGTTCCTTCCCATACAAGTCATTTCTTGCCACACATGTTCTAAATATCAGTTTCCTCACTAGACTATAAGGGCCAAGCTAGACAAGGAAGCTAGTTAGGACTTCAGTTGCAACACTTATTTTCTCTTCAGAATACTTTGGGACAATAGGAGAAAGATGTGTGTAGGTTTAAACTCCCTCTTCCCCAGTCCTGATTTAAATCTTCTCCCTGCTCCCTCAACAACTACTTTTAAATTGATTTTTAAAAGATGGGAAACCTGATGACAGCTCTCCAATATTTTGCCTCATTTGCTCCTAAGCTGTTTCACTATTTCAGGGCATGCTTTGAGTTTAGAGGGAGATCTGTACCAATATTCTATTTTCTGACCTTTTAAATATTCAGAGTTCTGCGGCTTGTGTGTGCACCACATTTTCCATACCCTAGCTCCCTAGATATTTCAATACCCTCTTTTGCTGGGGGAAGTCAAAGCATTTTGAATTGTAATGTATGGTTTAGATTGCCTTCTGGCAAGAACTATGACTTCATGCACTTTAAAAAAACTTCCAGGGCAGAGATGTACATTTCTGCCTATTCCAAATGATCAATTTGAACACAATGTGCTGGTAACTAAAAGCAGGGCTTGATTTAAATATAGGCTTGGCCCCTGAAGAAAAAAATATTTTCATTTAAACAACATTCAATCCTGCATTATGTGAAGATATAAACAATGCTTTTGGGTGTATGAGAGTATAGGATTTATGCTTTAACCAACTGCAACAGGGTTTAGTTCTGCAACCAGCTGTCAGGGCTCTTCCCAGGACAATGGGTGTGATGTAACAACAGACATAATTAGGAATGGATGGGAGTATGGGGGTCATAGGGACATGGAACAGACAAAGAATAGAAAGGCCATCTGAAAATGCAGCCATCAGTAGTGTTGTTAACAACCTCCCCTTCCCTGGCTTTGGTTCATATGTAGATTACAGCTTACATACTCTTGTTGACTTTCAACATCTGGAATCTTGGATTCTTCATAGAAGAGCATATCAGTAGAGTGTAGCATACTGGAGGGGGGTAGGAATACACTTGTATTAGTCCCCAAACATTTATCTTCAAGTGACCCAACCTGCTACTGGTTTGATTCTCTCTGTTCTTGCAGACTTAGAGGGCCAACTGTTCCATTAGGTACACTAAAATGGCTGCTTTGGGCAGCTGATCCTAGGGATGGGGAGTGGTGCAGCTGTTGGCAAAGAGAGCTGTGTGTGCCATGTGGCTTGTATTGTGCCCCCTGAGCTAGACAGCTGCCATCAAGTGTGGTGTAAAATGCAGTATTATCTCCAGCAGAAAAGTAAGATTCAGCATCTAATCTGGGCCATTTATGTACCTGTACTTGGAGACTGGGATGGAGCATCTTAATCTTTGGCAGAAGTTTCTTGGCTGGCCTTGCAGCCTGGATGAATTCTCTTTTACTCCTCGTTCATCTCTCTTATTCTTCAAGACTCTCTTCAACAGGTCTGATCTGGAACTAAGATTCAGCTTGTAATCTTGTCCATTTCTATACCTATACAAGGACTGGTGGGGTCCATTTCTTCCTTCAGCTTTGGCAGAAGTATCTTGGCTGTGTTTCAGAAGAGGAAGACAGCACTGTTGGGAGTGGCTCAGGATTTCATGGCCTCCATGACATCCATAGGTCTGTCCCAAGTAATATCTAGCCTCAGTGATGGTGCTGGTCATACTCTAGACCATGGTTTCTGTGCTGTGTGAGGTGATGGTGGTCTTGGTGTGGAAGAATTTTCTGTACTTGTATAGTTCTGTTGTCATGGCAAGATATGGTTGAGTTTAGGTTTACTGAGACTCAGAACCTTGGCAGGGATGGAGGATGATTAGGATGGTCTGCTCCAGGAAAAGTTATGGACTTGGATGGATTATTGATAGCTCTTGGGAATTTTTCTTCACCTTAGCAGATTTTTCTGTCAAAGCTCTGGTTTGTCTCTGGAAAGGGTGCTGGACACAATCACTTCTGACCATTTCCTCTCATGGAGTGGAGTCAAACTAAGCCCTTGGTTTTCCAGTGATCTAGTGGTGATAAAGTGAGTGAGATAGAGACTACAGTGAAGCTAATGAAACACTTGGAGTAAGTTTGACCAAAAACAGGCTAGAATCTATTCGGAGGCCTATTCCAATCAAGAGAAATTATTCTTTTCTGCCACAATTGCATCTGCAATAAGTCTTTCGGGGGACCTATTTTGAACAGCCAGAGGTCTGTTACATTCTGGGCCCTGAAAAGATAAAGTAGACCACTCAACAGCCCACTAGGAAGACTTTGCACAACACTCAGATCTGTAGCCTTACTTGGATGCAATAATTGATATAGTGGATGTAGCCTTGGCCTCTGCTTGTCCAATAATGATGGATTCTTTTCATTTTTTACATCCTGAGGATGGGGAAAGGAACCTTGAGGAATAGGAACTGCCATATGTCCACTAGACCAGTGCTACTCAAAGTGGTGGTCTCTGGACCAATGCTGGTCCCTGACAAGTTTCCAAAAACAGAAAGAAAATATTAGGCACAAATTCAGTGACCGCTTCCAGCACTTTGGAAAGCAGTAAGGACAGATTGCTTACCTGTAACTGGAGTTCTTCGAGTGGTCATCTGTGCACTCACACAAATGGGTTGTCTGTGCCTGCTCAGAGCAGCCTTCAGAACATTCTAGAACTCTAGGCCTAACTTTTTGATGGGAACACTACCCCCTTCCCCTGAGGCCATATAAGGCCCCTGGCACCACTGCCACTTGCTCTCTGGACTGCTGCAGCATCCTTGGAACAATGGACATGACATGACATACGGTGGGGAGGAAGGGTGGGATTGTGTGAGTGCACAGATGACCACTCGAAGAACTCCAGTTACAGGTAAGCAACCTGTCTTTCTTCTTTGTGGTCGCTGTGACTCAAACAAATGTGCATCAGGAGGAGGGAATGTCATGCACATTAAAACAGAACCCAGCATAAATCTAACAAAGAGATTCAAGAACACAAGCTAAGCAGGGGTGCAAAGAACATAGTAGTTTACTTGCACAAGGTCAGACTGGTTGTACAATAAATCAGTTATGTGAATTCACTGAACCACAGAAAATAGTACAGCTCTACCAAACTTTGCCTCATTAGAAAAATTTTGGTCAGCTCTGTAATGAGATATAAATGTTGTGGGCTGTGACCAAGTAACAGCTCTACAAATGTCGTGAAGGGGAATTCCCTTAAGGAATGCCGCAGAAGCTGATAAAGCCCTGATGGCATGGCTTCTTAACTGAACTGGGGGCTCCTTCCCAGCAAGTTCATAACAAAGTCTTATCGTAGAAGCCACCCACTTAGAGAGTCTTTGGGAAGAAACAGGGAGTCCTTTCTTAGTTGAAGAATAACAAAGGAACAGTCTCTGAGAGTTCCTATAGTCAGTGGTGTGCTGAGCTTAGAAAGCAAGTGCACGCCTGACATCTAGGGCATGCAAAGTTCGTTCCAAGTCTCAAAAAAAGGCAGGGAGAACAACATCCTGGTTGAGATGAAAGGCCAACACAACCTTAGGTAGGAAGGCTATGTCGGGCAGGAGAATCACTGGATCTTGATGGAAACGCAGTTAGGAATGGTCCACTCAAAGAGCACAAAGCTTGGAGGCCCTCCTGGCTGATGTTATGGCAACCAGAAATGCAGTCTTCCAGGAAAGCAGTCTGACATCACGGTCAACCATGGGTTCAAAAGGACATTTGGATAACTGGGACAAAACAAGAGGTAAGTTCCAGCCTGGCATCGTGGGTAGACAGGAGGATGGAGGTGCTTGTATCCCTGTAGGTACTTGCGTATCACCAGGTCTGTGAAACATGATGATCTTCCTTTTTGCTGAAGTCATGAAGATATTGCTGCCAGGTAACATCGGACTGAAGCCAGAGAAAGGCCGATGTCAGAAAGAGAAGAGAGGAACTTGAGGAGGTAGACGGAATCAAAGGAATCAATGTTGAGACCTCGATGTCGAAGAAAGTCCATGAATTTTCTGTATTTGTAGTTGCATGATCAAACTGTCGATGGTTTATAGGTATCATCGATCACATGTCAGACAGACGGTGGCAAGGAAGCTAGCAAAGTAGATTCCATGCTGTTAGTCTGAGACTGTTGACGTCTGGGTGATGGACCCTGCCGCCATTCAAAGTCAAAAGGTTCAGTTTGTGTGGCAGTCTCAGATACCAGTGCCTTGACATTATCAACAACAGGGCAAACCACGGTTGCCGAGGCCACCATGTGTTATTAGAATCCCAGAAGCCCTATCCTGTTGCATCTTTTTGAGCACCCTGGTGATCATCGGAAACGGTGGAAACAGATAAGAGATTTGGTCCCGTCCAACTGAAAGTGAACGCGTCTCTGAGACAGTGTTGCTCAGTTGGGTATCTTGAGCAAAACAGATGACACTGTCTGTTTGATGTTGACACAAACATATCTATTGTTAATGTAGTCCAAATTGCAAAGATGGTCTGCAGTACTTTCTTGTCCAACTGCCATTCATGGCACAATGAAGGAGTTCTGCTCAGGGCATCTGCTACAATATTCTGTTTTCCTGGCAGGTGAAGGGCAATTGGAGTGATGCTTTAAGAGAATTGTCAAGGTTAGAGACCCGGGCGGCGAGCCAGCCCAGAGAAGGGAGTGGGAAGAGCTAGCAGAGTCCTGCCGGGAGGAGTCAAGCAAGCAACTACTCAAAGGAAGTCCATTTACCTAAGCCAGAGTGACAAGCGAAAGCCGTAGTCAGAGTTCTGAAAGCCAGGGGACTGGAGCCAAGAGATCAATCCAAGGTATCAGGAGCTGGGTGCTGGAAGCAAGGAACAGGCAAGGGGAGGGCTTGTTCCTTGTCCTTTGATAGGAAGGCCCTCCGATGGATGGAATCTATAACCGCTCCGATGAACTGAAATCTTTGGACAGGTTGGAGATGAGACTTGTCAAAGTTGACTGTTAGACCCAGGTCTTGAAGGAGATGCAAGGCGATATTGACATTCTGAAGAAGTCAATGACAGGATTGGGCAACAATCAACCAGTCATTGATGGTTGATTCCTCGATGTTGAAGGGCTGCTGCTAAAACTGCCATGCATTTGGTGAAGACTCTGGGGGGCCATGCTGAAGCCAAAGGGAAGAACACGAAACTGGTATGCACTTTTCCCAATGGCAAAGGCAAGGAAGTGTCTGTGATTTGGGTGAATTGCCATGTGGAAATATGCGTCTTTCAAATCAAGAGTCACAAACCAATGTCTTTTCTGTAGGAATGGGAGAATAGACTTCAGAGTGACCATCCAGAACCTACACAGACGAATGTAGCAATTGATGTGTTGAAGATCCAGAACGGGTCAGACACCTCCATCTTTTTTGGATACCAGAAAGTACCAAGAGGTGAAACTGTTTCGTAGAGCTTGGAATGGAATTCTCTCTGTCGCACCTTTGTCGAGAAGGACATGTATTTTGTTGCGAAGGGGACTTGATGGTCAAGTCACATGCACCCGGCCCAGTGGTGGAAGTTTGGCAAACTCGATTGCATAGCCCTTCACCATGATATCGAGCACCCATGAGTCCATCATGGTCGAGGGCAAAGCGCTCAGATGATCTCTCAGTTTCAAGCTGAAGACAAGGCCTGGTGATAGTATTCTCTTCGACATTGACATCGAGAGCATGGTTGTTGATGTGGACATGGATGTTGAGGTCATGTTGGTGTTGATGTTGATGTCAACGGACATGGTGTTGGCAATATCATCTGGATGAAATGGAGACAATCTTGTAGCAGCATTGAGCAAGGTCGCAGAATCATCCTGGAAGGAATCAAACTTGCTGTTTGGATTAATCTGACTTCGTTTTAAATTGGGTCTTGGGCTGTTGTGTGGGCAGCCTCCACGACTGCTGATGAGAGGAAGAAGTCTGAGAAGAATGTTGTGATGTATAGGGACTGTATTGTCGTCGAGGGGCGGAGAGGTATTGATGGTATTTGTATTTGTACGCAGATTGCTGAGGTTGCATTCCATATCTCTTTACACTGGATCACATTTTATGGGTATGCTCCAGCTTCTCATCTGTGGAAGTGTTAAAGAGTCCAGTAGAATCAAAGGGTAAGTCCTTGACCAGGGATTGGGAGGACTGTGAAAGACCAGACGAAAGCAGCCAAAGTGCCACAGCAGAGGCGAAGGCTTTCGACGTGTAGTCAACAATGTGTCTGACTGTTGTAATCTGTTGATTAGTCAGATGCATTGCCTCTTGAAGAAAAACCTCGGCCACTCTCCTCTGGTCATCAGGTAACTTGCCAGCAAAAACCCTCATCTTGTCCCATCTGGTCATGTGCTGCCATCCATGCGGCATAGTTGGAGATCTTAAATATAAGAGTGGCTTTCGAGTAATTCTTTCTTCCAGTGGAACTGAGCTTCTCCCCCTCTTTCTCTGGTGGACTGAAACGAAGGACCTGCAAGGTTTTGGATTGGGCAGCATCGTCTATCACCGAGTTAGGCTTCGGATGACTTTGAAGCCATTCCTCCTTAGTGTCAATTATCTTATACAGGGAGTCCAGTCTTTTACTAGTGGCTGGCACTGAAGAAAGAGAAGCCCAAGCCTCCTTGAAGACATGGCGGAGATAAGGGAGAAGTGGAATAGTTGAAATGGAAGAAGCCTGTTCTTGAGGCTGATGGTAGGCTGAGTCATCAGTCTATTCCCTTGACATGTCAGTGATGAAGTTGAGATTCTTGGACATACAAGCGACCAAGTTCAAGAAGGCCCAGACATAATTGGAAGGGGAAATTGGTTTCCCTTGTGAGATCGAAGGGTCAGGTGGCTTCTCAGCATTATGGGTAGACAACTCACTCGACTCAGAAGAGGATGCCAAAGAGGAGCACCAAGAGGTAGCCTCAGACGAACAGGTTTGAGGAACATCAGACTGTGCCGTGCCGTGGTTCTCGAAGTTGATGCTGGCAGTTGATCAGTCATGGCCTCAGAATGATGGCTGGACCACTTGCGCTTTGGTGATGGAGAGCGCCTCGACTCTGAACAGGAACGCACTGAGGGGGTGCGACAATGGCAAGAAGACAAATCATATGGATGCCGTCTTCTCCACCTATGGTGAGGAATATAATGTTCCTCCAATGAATACTATAAACCTAAGGGTGAATAATAATAGTAGGTTCTTTGGTGGGTATGTCTTGATCTATGCGAATGATGGAAGTGACTCGATGATTGTGAATGGGATCGTGATTGAGATCTGGTATGCCAACAGTTTCAATGATGGGAATCTCAATGTTGATGACAGATCTCAAGTGAGATCTGGATCGAGATCATGATCAACGTGATCTCGATCTTGTGCCATGTGAACAAGGAGGTTGAAAGGTAGGTGCAGACTGAGCCGGTTCCTTCCAAGACCTATGTGGGGGTGAAGGCCAAATGTCCAGAGAAGTTAGTTGTTCCAAGGTGACTTCCACAGCAGTAACCTAGAGCGGAACCTCCTGTTGAGCCAGCGTGGCTTCAAGGATTTCTCCCTCCGAAATAGCAGGAGAGGCAGACTTGGATGGAGGACCTTGGTTGGTCAAGAGAGGCTGCATCTAATGGTAGCTCTTGCTGAGTGAGGACCGTAGATGGTAGAGGGGACGGAACAGGAATCGTTACCACCAAATAATGTTGAATGGTGGTAGATTCTCTAGAGCTGGAATCCTTCAACTTTTTATTCTGTCTCGCTCTTTCAAGCTCCTTCTCTATCAAGCAGCTTGGTGTAGGTGGTGCTGGCTCAGAGGTTGAAGTCAGAGGCCTAGTTGGTGCTGAGGCCTGCTCTTTAGCCCGGAGAGTGGAAGCTCTCCAGTCTCAATGTTTTTCTTTTGATGATTTACATCGATTTCTTCGTAGTCTCCATCAAGCATTTCATTGACCTCTTCAATGATGGCTTCGACAAAATTGGGTCAGGCTGCAAAGTTCCCTTAGACGTTGAAGGCGAGGTTGAGGGCTGGAGGGCTTTTTTGTACAGGAGGTACTGAAGTCTCACTTCCCAATTCCATTTTGTCTGCGGGGTGAAGGCCTGACAATAGGCACAGGCCGAAACATTATTCCCCTCGCCTAGACAGACCAAGCACCTCAAGTGACTGTCACAATCAGGAATTTTCACATTGCAAGTTCAACAGCGTTTAAAGAAGGCTCTTAATGCTATAAATCGAGGGCAAGTCCAAATGCTATAAATCGAGAGCAAGTCCAGAAGCAAAGTCAAGTAATGTAGCCAAAGTTGAACAAAGAAAGAAGATGAAAATATCGAACTCTATGAACACTCCGAAAGCATGCCGATGTGGCAGAAAGGAAAAGAACAAGTGGCAGTGGTGCCAGGGGCCTTATGTAGCCTCAGGGGAAGGGGGTGGGGTTCCTGCCAAAAAGCTAGGCCTAGAGATCTAGAATGTTCTGAAGGCTGCTCTGTGCAGGTGTTGACAACCCATTTGTGTGAGTCACAGAGACCACAAAGAACTGTGTGTTCCTGGTGTCACTTAGCCTAAGAAGCACTGCACTAGATTCTTGCTCTTCTGGGCTCATTGAAAGGGCTGGAGAGGGACTGGCTATGTAAGTGGAATAGTCACTGCCTCCTACAACAATGAAGTATTCCAACATGTCTAAAGGAGGCAGTTCTAAGGCTTCTATGGAAAAAAGGCCTTCCTTAGATCCCTTTATAATAGGCAACTGTTAGCCAATGTCTAACACCTAATTTCTGGGTACCATAATATGTGTGTTAGCCTCCCAGCTCCACGGTTTCCTGGATAAAATGGATTTTCTAGATCCATTTCAGTCCAGTTTCAAGCCTGGTTTTGTGACAAAGAGGGCTTTGGTTGCCTTGGTAGATGACCTCCATTGGGAAGTAGACAGAAGAATGTGTCTGTTTTGGTTCTGCTGGACCTCTTTGTGGCTTTTGATATCATTAACTTTTGGTCTACCTCGGACTTGAAGGCACTGTTTTATAACGACTCCATTACGTTCTGGAAGGGTGAGCCCAGAAGGTGATGCTAGGGGTTTCCTGTTTGGCTCCTTGGCCATTGGTCTATGGGGTCCCTCAGGGCTCAGTTCTGCCCCTTACCATCTGCATGAAATCCTTAGGTGAGATCATCCAGAGGTTTAGGCTTGGCTGATGACACCTACTTCTATTTCTCCTTCCCACCAAACTCCAAGGAAGCTGTTAGGTTCTAAGCCAGTGTCTGGAACAGTAAGGTATTGGATGAGGGTGAAGAAAAAGGAAGCTCAATTCAAACAAGACAGAGATCCTCTCAGTCAATCAAAAGATAGGTCAGGGATCAGACTAAACTGGATGGAGTTATACTCTGCTGAAGATACAGTTTCACACTTTGGGTACGCTCCTGAATTTACCCTTGAACCTAGAGGCTGAGATTTCTGTGGCTGTCAGTAGTGCTTTTGCACAATTAAGCTAGTATGACAACTGCACCTGTTCCTGGAGATCCCTGATCTGGCCACAGCAACACATATCTTAGTTACATCCCACCTAGATTGCTGTAACACACTGCCTTGGAAGAGAGTTTGGAAGAGATAGTACAAAGTTGCAGCCAGAGTGTTACCTAGGGCTGTTTACAGGGGACACAAGATAGGGCCTTCTCAGTGAATGCCCCCAGGCTCTGGAACTCCCTCTTTAGGGAGGCTAGAATGGCCCCTCCTTGCTGTCTTTCCATCAGCAGCTGAAGATTATTTTCTCCTCCTCCTCTTCTTTTTCATTTCAACAGGTTTTCAGAACTGAAAGTTTTTAAGGAAAAATTTAAATTTTTAAGGCTTTTAAAAGGGTGATGTATTGTTTTAAACTGCACTGTTTTTCTAATGGATATTCATCCTTTTTAGGGGTGTGTGTGTGTGTGTGTGTGTGTGTGTGTGTGTAATTATCAATAACTTAATTTTGTTTTAGTGTTGACCTTGTGTATGCTTTTAACTACATTATAATCATTTTACACCTTGAATCCCAATCTTGGGGGAAATGAAGGGTATAAATGCAGTTTGCAACAACAACAACATCTCTTTGGGTTTGCAACAGAGTTTAAAAAGCAACAACACAGCTACAAAGCATATGCTTTTTACAGTGGTTGCCCCTTCCCCAATGATTGTTGAAGGGAAGAAATGGCTAAATTAATAATGTGTTACTGTTTCATTGGAACGTCCAGTCATCCTGATGACTCCCACAAACCCTTCAACCACAAACTCTGATAAACTGCGAGAAAGTATATGTACAGCACATCCCCAGTATCTGCGATTTCCCTCATCCACACTGAAACATGGTCCAAAACTATTTTGTTCCCATCTCTTCTTGGACTACACGTTGTTAATTTTTATGTTTTTATCAGTTGTGCACTGGCTTGGGACTGCGAGTAACGGCTACAAAGCCTTCTTTTTCTTAAGACTCTAAAGTTCTGTCCAGTTTCTGGGCTTTCTCTTCAAGCTGCGTATTCATCTTGATACCTATGTTGTTAATCTCATTGAAAAAAATAGCATTTGCTATTATCCAGATTTTTTGTTGTCCACAGTTAGTCCGGGAATGTATCCCCCATGGATAGGGGGACCTATTGTAATTTCTGCTGTGAAACTTCTCCTATGAAATGGTATGAGAGCAGGGTCCCTGCTCCCATATCTATATCTATATGATAATTTGAGCCAGCATATTTCCTCTTCTTTGGCGAAATAGCATGGAGGCACTAGATCTTGTGTGATCTCAGAAGCTAAGCAGGGGCAGTGCCAGTCAGTACTTAGTCAGTACCTAGTCAGTAGCACCTGGAATACCAGGTGCTAAAGGCTACGTTCAGAGGAAGACAATGGCAAACCTCTTCTGAATAAATTGTGCCAAGAAACCTTCTGATAGGGTTGTGGGCACACAACAACAACGAAACCCTGGCTCCACAGGAAGCCTGCATTCGTGGTAAATGGCAACTAGACTGAAAAATGTTGTCAGTGGTTTAATCAATTCAAATGGCAAAGCTATGTACATTTACCTTGGGCTGCAGGCATACAGACCAAACGTACTTCAACATTTGTATCTTCACTCATTTTAAGTATGCAGCGTGCCACACAAGGGCAGCCCAATCTTTTTTCCCTTTGTCTTTGGTTTAAGGAATCACCGATTACTTTCTACAGAAGGGGAACTATGGCAGAATGAAGCTGTTATCTCAGACAGTGATTGGGAGCGGGGAAGTGAGAACAAAGTGCTGGGGGCCAAAGCTGTGGGTGCCACTGTATCCTGTCAGGTATGGCAGTGCATATCATCTTGCAACCTGTTTTTTAAACTCAGATTCAGCTGCCAGCCTCCATGTTTTTGGTATGCAGGACTGCCGAGGGAGCATTTTCCCCCTTTGCTTCATGCAACAAAATGACTTGGACAGGTCCCAAGTATTCTTTAATGGAAAGCAAGTTAAATCTCTCAGCTTATTACGTTTTACATATTCTAATGTAATCTTGAGATCCCGCATGCTACAAGCAATTTATTTTCAATCCATCTAATAATAAAACACAAAGGAATGTGAACTGAAAATGCATGCATTACATTGTTCCTGGAGTGCTGCTGACACCTATGACATTGATTGGCTGAGCTGGTCTGATAGCACGAATGTTCAAGATGGCTTTCGTTTCTCAGGGAACTAAGCTGTCAAAATGCTTGTAGTCCATTTTCTCTGACAGAAGGGGAAGAGGGATTTTTGGCTAGGATGGAATGTGCACAAAAGACCCAAGACTCTCACCTGGATTCTATTCTCAATCCGGACTGGAGTAGAACTATTAAACCAATGGGATTTACATTTGTATTGACACCCCATTAAGTCACTGATTCAATGGGCCTGCTCTAGCTGGCACTAAGCAACAAAATTCCTCTCCCTCTGGGAGCAGCTTGCGATCTGGGATGCAGTTCTAAGAGGCACGAAAACAAAGGTCCCTTTGACAGCACACTTTGATGCCACGTTATAACTGCCCTGTTATTATCCTATTAAATCCTGTGATTTATAGTTTGGTGAGGGTCTACAGCTCTCTGGTTGAGAATTTAAAATATCTCTTAAAAGTACATATCTGAGGATTTGATAGGATGCAGACATAGCAGTTAAAATGGCATCAAAGTGCTGTCATTGTGTAGTGTGCAAACAGCCCAGAAAAAGAGGAAGAGATAAAGAAGGCTTGAAGAAAAGGGAAATATTATATCTTGAGATGAACTAGGCAGGGCATTTTCTGGTGCATGGTTTTAACAGGAGGCATATAAAACCACTTCAGGTACCCTGCAACGACCCAAATATATAGGCCAAGGCATCCTGAATACTAGAAGCATCAACAACTGAAGAACTGTTCCCTCCTCTTTCAACACAAGGGATGCAATATGTTACGCATTTTCTAGCCATTGGAAAAGCTGAAAATTGGGCACACAGACTGCAAAGTCACCCTCATGACTGGAATATCTGGACAGGTTGCCACTGAAGAGGTCAAACCCAGGACATTAATTCAATTTATCTCACATATGGAAGGTGATGTTTGGTACAGAGGTAGTCCAAGAAACACTGTTTAACCAGAAAACAAAGTCAAATAGGGGCATTTGCACATCTGTCCTTCATATGAGGGGCATGAACTTCATGCTATTACCATTGAAGTGCTTCTACACAGCTGACAGAGGATGACAAACTTAGAGGTATTAGTATGGGACAAAGCAGTTGCAAGATTGCATCATGTTAACGACGAATAGGAGCTTGTGAATTAGGTAACACAAAACTTCACAAGCAAGGAATGAGAGAGTGGGAGCAATATATTACAGGACAACATGGGAAAGGGCTTCTCTGCTGTGGCAACCCAGTTGCAGAACATCTTCCTATTAGAGGCCCCAATGGCACCAACTTTAGTTTCTTTCCAACACCAAGGCAGAACATGACTTTTTATTAAAGCCTTTGGGGCCTTATTTATTTTTCAAAGGTACATATACGTGATTTTAACTCTTTTAGTATTTTAACCTGTCTAAATAAATTGACTTGTTTTTTATCCTATTTTATTGTTTTCAAATTGGAGATATCTTATATTGTGTTAATTTGTTAATTTACTGCCCTGAGTTTCCATGAGAAAGGGCATTTGATTGATCGATCGATCGATCGTCATTCATTGATTATAGCCCAAAGGAAAGTAAGAATCTTTCCACTGACTACTTCCCCCAACATCACTGGTAATCTTAATATTGTGGTAACTTGTGTATGAAATAGAATAAGGCTCACATACCTGAAAAGGATTCTAGTATCATTTGCACTCTTGGTAATATGGATTAAAACAGAGCTGTTCAAGATGGTGGTCCATGGACCACTTGTTATCTACAAGCCATCAACTGCTGGTCCATGGCAAGTTTCCAGGAAGCTATATAAATGCAGTAATAACATGGTAGAAATATGTTATCAGTCCTTGGCACACTGGCAGTGGTGAGGGGCCAGAATTGTCAATCTAGGAGATCAGATAGCTTGACACAGATATGCCACATATTTAGCACTAAATAAAAAAATACATATAGCTGAGTTATTTGAAAAAAGTAAAAAAAAAAAAAGGTTCCAGGGTGTTGCTTGGCAGTCAAGACATTTGTACTGAAACATCTGAGATCCCCACTATTTTTTTTTAAAGTACACATGATCTAAAAGGAAAGTCTCTAATAAATGTATTTGTTCACATATTTGCAAGGGCTGTGAGAAGTTTTGCAGGTCTGAACAGAGCTATTCCAAGGAAGCAGAATTCCCAGCTATTAAGAACTGGGCCACACAGAAATTAGGAAGCCCACTCCTAAGCAAGAGAGCCACTGTGGTTTAGCAGTATCACTGCGGACTAGGACTTTGGGAGAGCAGGATTCAAATTCCTGCTTGGCCATGGAAATCCACTGGGTCACCCTGGGCAAGTCCCACTCTCTCAGTCTCAAAGAAAGGCAGTAGCAAACCCCACTCTGACCAAATCTTGCCAAGAAAAGCCATGTAACAGGTTTGCCTTAGGGTCACCACAAATCAGAAATCACTTGGAGGCACACAGCGAGAACTCCCAAGCAAACTGATCTATTATGGTTCATACATCTGCAGTTTCCTATTCCAACCATATCAAGCAACGTAGTACTTCATGCACCCAAACACTTTCCCCATTCTGGATTTTTGCATTTGAAATCATTTACATTAGCAGTGCATCATTCTGATTATGACTAAACTGGAAGTTAAGAAAGAATGTTCTTCTAACAACTGCAATGTAAAGAGAAGACAACCCAGGGAGATACTAGTTTACCTGAAAGAATGCACTTCGATATTGTTCTGTAGCATTTTCTGCTTACTGTACACATGGAAATCTTTGTTCTCAAAAATGAAAGAATTCCAGTGCAATAGAAATGGTGGCTGAGAAACATGTAGAAAATGGGGTTTATTTGTTGGGTGTGTACTCTGTATGCTGTCTCTACACTTCACTAGGGTTTCAGCAGAGATAGATGTTTTTGTGTAGGACTGTAAAGGGCGAAAAACACGATCAAATAATTGTAACAAAAATACAGATACTTTTTCATACAAAATCCATTCCCAGCTTAATGTTTAAGGCAGAAAAGAGGATAGTTATCAAACACAAATAACAAACAGAAGCAATTGTAAGCAACAAGTTTGCAGTCTACGACTAGAATATATCACGTAAAGTAAAGCATACACACAGAGAAGGTGAAATTTTAATCATTTCAGATATTTGCTACATGTTGCATATTTAACATGTAGTGAACGTGGTAAACCTAAGAAATGCCCTCCACAAAGGCTGTGATAAAAACTACGAGATCATCTGTTAACAGTCATCTTTGTACACAAGAAAAATACACATGCCTTCTTTAACAGCCAAGAAAAACTGCAGTTTATTAAGTTTCAAAGAATCTTCGTACTCTTGAAAGCAACTTCTGGTGCATGTTTTTAACAATCACATTCTATGAGGAGAAATAACATTAAAAGCCACAAACTTTTTTTTATCTTTTCATCTCAGAGTTACAGACATCTTGAATTCAAAATGAAAGGCCAACAAAAATTTTTTTAAAAAAATCAACAGCTTTTTTTTTAAAATGTCCATCCCCAATTTTAACTGATCGGGAGTTATTTTTCTACAACTCATTACTAAACTTTAGCATGGAAAATTGTTTTGACTATTTCAATCCGCACATAGGCACATATGTATTTTATATATAAATATAATGTGTGTGTGTGTGTTTGTGTGTATTAAGAGAGATATATATACACAATACATATGTAGAGTGCGTGTAATGAGAATGAGATGCAATCACTCTGAGAAAAGGGTAATTCAGCTAAATACACTATGAAAACTTGAGAAAACACAAGTCTGGAACCCAATCTGTGCATAGTTCATGATCCTCTAGAAAACCAGCTTTTGTTGATTTGCAATCTTGCAGGACCCTTTTTAATTGGACAAAACCATTAAAAAGCTAATCTTTAACAAAACAAAACAAAATGTAATGCACAAGTTTCCTGATCCAAGCAGTCAGGGAGCACAATGTTCATATAATTTTTAAAAACATACTCAAAGGGTATGTTATTCCATTGTCTTTCTTCCTTTCAAAACAATCAAAAACATTGATCATTTTTAAACATAAAGCAATTTTTTTTAATATATAAAGCACTCTTCAAACATCTATTTCTTTTGAGTCCATTATTTGGTAAATATGTAACTGCTACACATTAGATTAGGTATTTTTCTTCTTCTCTTACTGTCTTTTTTATTTTTTTTATTTTGTTTTTTAATAATATCTTCAGTGCTAGGAGTTGGGTTTAAAAAATACATGAAATGGTGTGGAGTTGCTCCTCGGGAAACCCGGCTTTCCTGAGACATCTTCCACCATGTGCAAGATAGTGATCACAATATTTTTCGCCATTCTGACGAAGAGGAGAAAAACAACAACAACAACAACAACAAAAAAGAGTACACAGCAATGGCCAAAGAAAAGGATAAACAACAACAACAACAACAATAACAACAACAAACACTGTTCAATCCCAGAGCTCTGAAGTAGCATATCTTCATTCTGAAAATAGGTTTCTTTATGATGGAAGTCTATTTTTTTTCTTTTTTTTCAATTCCTTTTTTTATTTTAAAGTTTGAAGGAGGAAAAAAAAAGTCTGTAAACAGGTGGGAGCTGAAACCATAGGCTCCTCCAAAAGCAGTCAAAACCTATGTCCAAGTGCTTGTTTGCGTTCCGGCTTGCAGGGAACCATCCACTCTTTACAAGTATTTATGGCCACAGTTCAACAAGAGTTTTTTTCCTTTTTTTTTTAACTTTATATTCTGAATGGAAAAAAAATGGTGCAATACTCCGGTAATTGTTTCCTTGCATTAGTCCACAATAAAAAGCTGCTAAAGGTAGATATACATATTATTCTCCAGAGATACACACTGTAAGATTTTTTTTTAATGCGGTAAGAGTCCTTGAGTAAACATTTACACATGAATTGTCGCCAGCCCCTCCTATCAGTTTTTTTTTCAATTTTTTTTCTTAAAAACAAGGATTAGCTACAAGAAGGGCTGCGGACACTCAGTGCAAAGTTAGAAGCTAATAACAATTAAACGTTTGACCAATGAGCAAATCAAAAGCATATACTGGGAAGGAAAAAAAAAAGAATTGAACAAACAAAAAAAGATAAAGGTCACACAATTTGTTAAGTTGTACGACTGATGTCCACACACGCATCCGTACACTCACAATCGCGCCATCTTTTCCCCAATGCATACGTATAAGAAAAAAAAGTAACCAAAACAAATTAAAAATATCCTAGAGCCTGTTTGTTTGTTTTCTGATGCTGACCTGGAAGTGTCATAATAGAAAGTGTTCACATTTCGTTATTGGCCTGCTGGATTCAAGTATAGTTGCATGTTTGATATGTGTGTGTGTGTGTGTGTGTGTGTGTGTGGTGTTTTCAAAAACCTTTTTACTATTTTTTTTTGGGGGGAGGGGTTAAAAAAATGACACAAAAAGTAATGAAACAAGTGTAATGTGCATAGGCAAGACCCATGGGAGTAGTGGGCATGGATACTCCACCCCACCTCTCAATCCGAGTCGTACAGCTGAGGGCGTAAGCTTTGTACCCCCGATGCTGCGGACGGGTCTGGTCAGACGCCACCCCCTAACTGATTACTGGGTCCACCTCTGGTAATGTGCATAATTATCACAGGCTCATTTTAAATAGGCTTTCTCACATTCCCCACCCCCCATCATCCCTCCCCCACTCCCAAAGTTGATAAAATAACCCTTTCCAGCCCAAATTCTGAAAAGTGCCCTTCATGATAGAACTAGTCTAAGCAGCTTTTATACGTCTTTAAAAACACCATACAAACATAAAAACAAAAAATTAAAAAGCCATTGGGAAAAAAAATCCACACAAAACCTATCATTAGCACGTGACACTGACCAAAAGGGAGCCCATACTGTTGCACTAACAGTTCACAAGGACTTCGGCAGAGTTTCGTAGTCAAGATTGGACAGAGGTACTAAAAAAGGGCTGCCAGTCTGATCTATTAAAGCTGGATTCTTTGTGATGCCCTGGACTGGAAAGGGTTACCATTATATATATCTTTTTTTTTCTTTAGTGCTGATGATTGTTGCTTCCATTTGTTTTCTCCGGTGTCCTAGATGGACTCCCCACTCAGAAGGTCACCTGGGAGCAGAGTATTCAAAGGCGTTGGGCTTCCAATCACCCTGCCGTCATCGGTGCTGGGTGGACCCCAAAGGCTGCTTGAGTACTGGGGGACCCCGCCCCAGAGCAAATCACTGCTCCCTTTCCCACCAAGGCAGGGGGCATTCCAGTGGCCTGCTTCATTGCGCACCATGCCGTGTGAGCTGCTTGTGGAGCCCAAACGTGTCTGAGTGGTTCCAGTGTTGGACTGCCAACTGGAGGTGGGGGGCAGTGGCTGGCCTTGTGCTAAAAAACGGTTCACTTCCTCTTCTCCAGCAAACTCGGCCAAGATGGTAGTGTTCCCCAAAACACACCTGAAAGGAGAGGAAAAGCGACAGGGGAAGCTCAAAGGGAAACCACTAGTGCACACTCTTCTGCAGGATCAGGGAAGAAGGTCAAGGGCATTGCTGCAAGGAGCATAAAATGAGGGCACTGATCTCCCAGTAAGACTTCTGCCCCCTCCCAAACAAAATGCTAAAACACCGAAAAACCAGTCACACTTAGAACTCTTATACCTGCTGTGTTTGCATTCCCTTGGTACCTCTGACCACCTCTTTTGTTTGGATGCCTAAACTGTATTTCTAAAGGCTTAGCTGAAGTTTTATGGCCCTGAAATGCTAGAAATTTTGAGGAGTGAAGGAAAATTTCAAGGGAGGGGGGCAGAATTCTTACTGGTGGGCATTGCTATCTCCGCCGAGGAAAGTCCATCTAAGACTATTTCTGTGAGAGACAGAGATTACCATACTTAAAATCTATATGGGCAGGGTTATAGAGCTGAGCAAAAACGAGGAGAACTACATCTGGAAACAAAATTCAGTGGTGGAGATGCAGTATTAGAGGAACAAAAGGTGAAGGAAGGACAGGAGGAAGCAGGAGGTGAAAGAAAGAAAGAAAGATGGTGGGGAAAGCAGTTGGGAAAATGCCTTGGGACTGGCGTTTGTGCACCCATTTGGCTGCAGTGTATCTCTATGGATCAACTTTCATACACATATCTGTCATGTAGAGGTCATAATAAGACAGGTCAAGACATATATCAATTAATTATTAACTATCATTAACTATCACTCCTGGCAGCCTTACTCAATGAAACACAACAGAAGTGACCTAGGACCCAAAGTTGGCGGCCGAACGACCTCTACTTTTCTGTTCTCTTCTTGCTTTTAACATTCATTTAGGAAAGCAATGTGACTAAATGCACACCTTGAAAAGCCAAACCTAATTTTACTGGCTCTGAATCTAACATGGGATAAAACTTGCAGAGATTTCTGGGATGGTGAATGACTGTCAAAGGTTTTCTAAGTCCTGCTCCACACCCTGCTCTGCAATTTTTGTTAGGGCTGGAGATCTAGCTGCTGGGTCACATGACTCAGGCTGCTGCTACAAAAGCTTGTGGGTTTGTGGGGAGGGCCTCAGTGCACAACTTGGGCTAACCAGACTAGGCCGGCTCTGTAGCAAAGGTTTCTGTTCCCTGAGAATGAGTGGAGTCCACAGGAAGTTGAGTGGAAACAGACTCATCAGGAGGTTAGGGAGAGTAGTGTTACATGTAAAGTATGTATACCATTGTACTATAACTTAGGATCCTGAGAACAGACACCCCATTGAGAGCCTCTGGGTAAAGAAAGAACAACTGAGAAACCAAAGCAATGTCATGACGGCACTATATCGCAGGCTGCCCAGCTAGCCAGTAGACACAGATGGTGTATTACCGGAACAAACAAAAATATCTTCTGGAGAGGCAAGCAGCAATAGAAAAAGGAAATTTCAGATATTCTGACACCTGCTGACACCTTTGTTATGAACAGAACATTCAATAGGTTTTTGAATTTCTTGCTGACAATGTTATCTCTCAAAAGGAGAAAGAACAAAAAAGAATTGCGATCCTGGAATTAACTCTGACCAACAGGGAAGAAATGGTAAATGAAATTGAAGCAGCAGCACCGTTAAGATACAGTGATTTTGGAATTTGTTACACGGAGAGCTGTGAAAAGCAAATTCAGCTGAAGTTTTATCAGGTTCAGAGAAAAGTTGGATAGAATCTCACAGCAAGAAATCCTGGTAAAAAGTATTATTCAAGGGGAATGGGAGATCCTGAAAACAATGGCAAACTATTTCCACAAGAAGGAAAAACAGGGAACATTTAAAGAAGCTTGTGACTGCATAGCATACTCTGTGAGGTGCTGAGTTTCAAAAGGAACACATATGGAAGATGGAAGAAGAGACATATAACTAAGGAGGCATATAACCAACTAGACATATAACTAAGGAGAGTTGCCTAAATCTATAAGGATGAGCTGTGGTTTGAGGTGCCTGCTAAAAAACAAACAAAGGTAACCAGAAAAGGCATCTTGGGTTATATTAGGAGCAAGAAGATTACCTAGGAAAAGACAGGGAGAAGGTGATGAGCTCCTGACAGATGACAAGAAGCAGAATGACTCAGCTTCTATTTTGCCTCTGTCATTTTGCACAAGGGGAGCTACATTAAAACTGGGGCAAGCAAAACAAATAATATTGAGGAGAGACTTGTAGCCCAGAATAGGTAAGGAGATGACCAGAGAACAACTGGCTACTTTAAATGAGACCAAGTCCCTTGTATTGAAGCAGCTTGTAAGTGCTATTTCAAAGCCACTCTCAGCAGTCTTTCAAGAATTCCTACAGAACAAGTGAGGTATTAAAAGAGTGGAGATGGATATATGATGCTCCCATCTTCAAGAAGGGGAAAAAGGTGAATCCAGGAAACTACAGTCCAGTCTGCCTGATGTCAGTATTAAGAAGTTATCTGTCTGTAAGCATCTATAAAATCGAGTGATAATATACTGGAAGCAAACATAGGCTTATCAGGAACAAGTCATGCCAGATCAACTTTATTTCCCTTTTTGACAGAGTTACTTGCCTCATAGATTATGAGACTGCTAGAGAAATAGTACCTATTGATTTCAGCAAAACACCTTGAGAGGTTTTTTTTTTTTATGATATCTTGCTGACAAGACAGTAACACATAGGACGGATAATACTATAATTAGGTGGATCCATAACTGGTGGGGAAACCATACTCAATGGCTTAGCATCATATTGAGAATGAATTCTTCAGTAAAGTGCTATGAGGCTCTGCCCTAGGGCCTTTCCGCACTATGCTGTTATAGTGCTATTATACGACTTTCAACATCCTATGGAATCCTGGGGTTTGCAGTTTCGGGAGGGGCCTTTAGAATTCTCAGCCAGAGAGCTCTTTGGCCTCAGGAAACTACAGATCCCAGAATTCCACAGGATGTTGAAAGTGGAATAATAGCACTGTAACAGTGTAGTGCGGAAAGGTCCCTAGTCCCTGTGCTGTTAAATAGTTCAACAACGAGGGTGTAGAAGTGTTCTTTATCAAATCTGCCAATGACATGGAAGTAGAAAGGAAGGCAAATACTACTCAAAAGAAGATGAAGATTCAAAAGTATCCGTGCTGGAATAGTGGACCAAAAACCCCAAGATGAAGTAAGAGATAAATTGTATTTAGGTAGCAAGACAAATAAACCCCCAAACACATCAACAGAGGACTGGGGAGAGTGGACTTGGTATCCATGCATGTCAGCAGAACCTAGGTGACTTTGTGAATATAAGCTCACAGTGAGATGCAGCTACTAAAAATACTACGGCAATCTAGGGGTCTATGGGCAGAAACACAGTGGCCAGGTATTGGGAACTCACAGTCTGGCACCAGTCAGGCTGCATCTGGGGTACTTTACCACCTTCTAGGTTCATTTTAACAAGGTTATCAGCAAATAAGAGAACAGCTAGAGAAGAATGACCAGGACAAATTGGGGTCTGGAAACATCCTATAAGCAGCAGTGGAAAGCAAAGGGTACATTTAGTCTAAAGGAGGAAAAAAATAAGGGCAGCCATGACAGTGATGTTGAAATATCAGAAAGGGGTGTCAAGCTGAGGGAAATTTGTTCTCTGTTGCTTCAGCTAAAAGGTCTAAAACAAATGTACAGAAACTATGGGGGATCAGGCGTTTGCCAAACACAATAAGAAACTTCCAAACAGTGAAAGCTGTTCAGCAGTGAAACAGAATACCTTGGGAAATAACGGGATGGTTGGACGGCCATCTGTTGGGGATGTGCAGACTGCACTGAACAGCAAGCTTATGATACCAGGATTCTAAATAGAAAGAAATCTCTCTTCTTGGATATGCTCATTTTTTAAACAATAGGCATACCCTATATCATAAAGATGACTATTTAATAACCTGACTTTTTTGTATTTCATTATTTAGTTCTATTTCTGCTTTTAGGCAATCATTACAGAGATACCATATTAATGAACTAGATCACACTTGAACCAAGCAAATATTACAAAAAAATGCATACATATGCAGAGACTTCTGGGCCTTCGCTGCTTCTTCCTTGGAACTGTATCGGACCACAGCATTCCCTTGAGTCAGGTTCAGATGGAATGTAATAAGAGGACCATGCTGCAAGCACAGAGTACGCAGTGTAGACCCATCAATCTAATTGCAGAAAAAGAAAAAAAATTAGAATAATCTATTCCTTTTCTCTTCCTGGTCCCTGTCATTATTACCTTCATTAATAGTAGCCTACCTCTGAAGAAAATTAAAACAGTATCCTTTAAAAAAACTGAAAAAGTTGATTCTGTTTTGATGTGACTTAACGCAAAAACAGTATAGTCTGCCACAGCTGGCACAACCAACAATTATGAGTCGGGGATGGTGGTGTATTTTACTTCATGTGATCAGGCATATTTCACGGGGTTCAGGCAGATGCAGGTATACAGACCAGATATACCTATTTCTTACCAAAAGCTTACTGTGTTATATACTTTTTGCTCTAGAGGATTAACATACTATTCTAATATACTAGTATATAATATACTAATATATTATTTGCTGCTTCTCTTCTTTTCCTCTGCCTTGCCTTGACTGAATTTTTTTTTTAAAAATGAAAACAGTCCTCTATATTTTCTAGAGTCCAAAATGAAGTACAATTTTGCTGAGGGGGGCCTTTCTTGCTACTAGAAGTGACTTCTGAGGCTAAAACAGGGCAGCACCCACCTCATGAAAAACCACCCATCTCCTGGAGGGTGTGGTTGTGTGGGGGGGCACAAGAGAAGGAGCGTGGGTCTCCCACATCTGGCAAGGTGTGTGTGTGTGTGTGTGTGTCCCCAAGATCTGGGGGGGAAGTTGTCTATCCCTGCTCTATACCAGTGATTTTGAGACCATTTTCACTGAATGGGAAAAATTTAATTAGTAGGATTATTTAATTATTTAATTAAACTAAAGAAGAGTAAGACTTTAACTTAAGAATAAGACTTAAGGTAAAATATCTGAGACTGTTATCATTATGTAATTCTGGATTTGTTTAAGATGATTTGCTGGAGTGAACTATTTTTCTTTGTTATTTGGCTTCCCTATACATATCTCCACTGAACACACATCATATTTTTAACACTGTAATATACAAGCAGCTCACCAATTATCAGTTAGGGGAGATTCACATGTTCACCTCACCACATTTAATTCTACAGTTTCTCCGGTTACCCCAACTGGGCATATATCTTAAGAGCAGCTAAGGGAGTTGTACCCTCATGTATGTTCAACAGGTTTTAAGAATGGCTCGCTGGACCCTCACTACTGCAGAGAGCCTTCCTCTTCAGTTTTGACATTAAAATGTGGATGTGTGAGTGTCTTACAGATCTGTTCTTATTACTTCTACGTTCTACCCAAAGCCATCAGAGGGATTACTGTACGTATGGCATTAATCATACTACTGATAGGCAAGTTCTTAATGCCGTGGCTGATCCCAGACAACCAGCTCTGAACTATCTTAAACATGAGTTGGTTGTTGGCTCTACTTCTGAGCTACCATTTTTCAAGTCAGTTCTGTGCTTACTGCTCATGCCTATGCTATGTGATTCTAAAAGGATTCAACCCAGAAGTGAGTAAGTTAGATCAGGACTATGTAAGAAAACAGTACAAGCTCAAGAGCAGAGTTTGCATCTAATTCTAGATAACATTTTGTTTGAGTATTGTTTGTATAAATTCTAAGCAAAAACTCCAGCGAGCCATTCTTAAAACCTGTTGAACTAGCAAATCATCGCTTAAGACAGTGAGAAGCCGAATAACGAATGCTGTTCCAACCACTGTGCTTGGCTAGTGTCATAAAATGTGTTGAGAGCCGCAGGTACAACAGTAAGATTTAGCAGCAGGGTGCCAAGTATTTTCTTCCTTATAAACCAGACAGTCCACACTTCTCAGCTGATTTCATCAAAGAGCCATGCTTACCTGGGGTGTGAGGTTACGGAGGACCAGCCAGCTACTTGTTCTTCCTGAGCTGTCAGTACTCCAGGCTGAGCCTATATGTCACAAAGAAGGGAAACATTAGGGAAAGCTCAGCCCAACCCACTGAACTAAGGTTGGGCAACATGCAAGACACAAACATGAGGAATACAGATACTACAGGGATTTCTAATGGGTATGTTTGCCAAATTGTCTCCTGAGCAGCTGATTTATCACATGCTTGCTAGCCTTTCCTTTAGCAGAGAGCTGCTCTTTAGCTGCTCTTGAAATTGCAGTGTAAAACAGAGGACCCCAGCCCATAAGTGTTCAAGACATAATAAAGATGCAATGGACCAATGGCTCTTCAGATAAAAATTATTCTGAAAACCTCCTAAGGTAGTCTTTCTTATCCTAGCTCAGCCTTTCCTAACCTAACATCCTCCAAACTTTCTGGACTTCAGCTCCCATCAGCCCCATCAGTGGGCATGAGCCATATTCCAAACAATCTAGATGATATTAGGGGTAGACTGTCCTAGATGAAGGCAGACCCAGCCAGCAGAGCCAACAGAGAGGAAAACTGGGCACTGTAATTCTGGCAGGCTGTATAATTCTGACTCCTGCTTTAGGTAAATTGCTGAGAAGTGTTTCCTGACAGCAGAATGCTATGTAAGGCATGAAGTGAACTGAACAGATTGTGTGTCTTCCAGCTATGATGGAGATGTCAAACAAATATTGCTTTTATATTATTAGCATCCATTATATGTACAAATCAACTGTAGATTTCCACCCTATTTTTCTCCCTCCAGGCAGCATTAGTTGCTGAACCTATATTTACCACTCATCTAATGAACTATACATTGCTCAAGCAGTTACTTTACTACTGGTGTCAAATCCCTTTTATGTTGCACTGCTCCACAAATTAAAGCATTAGGAAAAAATAAGGTTTTATTTCAACTAAAAGCACCTCAACAATGATAGGGTTCTAAGTAAAGATACTAGAACTTCAAGCAGGCATTCCATTTTTGGTATTGGCTTCACTCTGAGCACAAAGTGGACTGCTTTGACATGCACACAGCAGCATTTACAAGACACCACAATAGCCAGGTAAGAAATCATTGTACCAAGTGGAACTGGAAATTTTGCTACTTGTCCACCAGGTGGAGCTCACAAAAACACTGAAGGTAAATGTATTTTTAAAAGGGGTGACAGGACCAGTTTGTTTCTGGAATGACTGGTCTAACAATAAATATTGTGATTTTTTTTGAAAAAGTAATCCTACTTTATAAAAAGGCAAATAAGTGTGAAATACGACTTCATGTGCTAAATATGAATAGCAATGCGATAGCATGTGTATTCTATACCGCTTATCAGCTAAATGCTCTCTAAGCAATGTGTTAGCTAATTGCTCCCAACAAGCCGGGTACTCATTTTACCAACCTGCAGAAGGATGGAAAGCTGAGTCAACCTTGAAGCCCAGGAGGATCAAACTCACAACCTTGTGGCTGCAGTACCAGCATTTAACCACTGCGCCACCAGGGCTCATATAGCTAAAAATGTGTCATAAAGCCATGAAGTTAAACATCCTTGAGGATAAAGGGTATGGACAGGCAGAAATTGTTCTTTTGTGTTTTACACCTGGGCATAGCAGAGACTGGTCATCAATATATGCCCCAGATATACAACCTTTCTGCATGATAACACATTAGGAATTAACTTACACAGCCTCGCAAATATCTGTCATTTCTTTCTAAAGGAATATATTCAGTTGCTGTGTTAAGGTAAGAAACATATTTAGGAATACATGGCAGCTGAATAATTTTTACTAGTATCATGTCAAAAAAATGAAACAAGCTGCCTTTCCTCCCCTAAATCCATGCCTCAACAACTACTAAACACTTTCATTCATTTCCTCACAATTTCCTGGCTGATTGCTCATCACAATCACAGCCCACTTGAATTTCTGAAATTCTCAATTGCAGGTTCTATTTCCTCTCTCTTCTCCTCTTGCTCAATGCCTCAGTGTGCAATTCTGCAATCTCCACATATCTGTAAAATCTTCCAATTGCTTCTTCAAGTCCATTTTACATTAGAAATTCTCCTGTTCCCAATTTGGTGTTTTAGCTCTACCCTGAAAGTGCAAGAAATACTAACCACACAGCAAACTTATACCTTGGTTTCTGCAGATTAGATCATTTATGTTTCCTACATTTTCACCCTTGTCTGAGACAAGGGACTACAGTAGTGGCATCAGTCCATAAAATGTGATGCCTGGACTGTGGGGATCCCTCAGGATGTATCTAGATAGCCACTTCCACTGTAATGGAAGAGTTTAACAGGAAAAACAGGTACCAGCTGCACTATGGACTGATGTATTTGAACTTCTCCCTCTGCTCCAATTTCTTCTCCTTTTTCATTTGTTTCTGGATTTTAGGAAAGGGACCTCTTCTCTTTTACTGCTCATAGCATTATGTACACTGACAGTGTCACATCAATAATAACAATGGGGATCAACACAGTTCCTGGGAGGATTATACAAAGAGTCAGTAAGTAGCTAAACACTAGTGAAAGGTTTACTGATCATCTGCAAACACTGAAATGTCTTTTTTTATTTCTTTAAGGATTTCCAGAAGCTCAGAACCATTATTTGTCACCTACAGTGCAAACAATCTACACCCCTCTGTCTTTATTTGTGTAATCTCTCCCAGCAGAGCAGAATGATGTTTGAAGAACCCCTATAGCTACTTATACCTTAAAGTGTGACTGGATCTTGGAAATTCTGTTTAGGATGCAAAACACAACAGCACATACATTGCGTTACGAACAGAAGGACTAAATGCTTGACAGGAAAATCCAGTATTCTGTTGACCAATGAATCCATTCGGTTACTTGTCGTGATTTAGTAAATAGTTTCAGTGTTGTTGTGTGCCTTCAAGTCATTTCTGACTTGGTAACCCTACAAATCGTTTCTGACAAGTCGTTGTCAGACAAGTAGTTTCTGACTTGGCAACCATACACTGAACCTATCATGAGGCTTTCTGGGGCTGAGAGTGTCTGACACATCCAAGATCACCCACTGGGTTTCTAAGGGCGAGTGGGGAACTGAAACTTGGTCTTCAGGGTTGTAGTCCCATGCTCAGACCACTATATCACACTGGCTCTCAAACAGCTTTCATTATATACACACAACTGTGAAATCAATTCTCTGATCCTGGTCCTTGTGTAGCCAAAATGGCATCATCTGTACACAAGAGATAGCTAGCACTAGGCTTGGTGAAACTTCAACAGTTCCTGAAATACAAAACCTTTTGGGGGGTAAAAAATATACACAAAATATCCCACCATAAGCATTGGCTGAGAACTGAGCATGCTTGGTGTGTTGAAGGTGGTGGTGAGGGAACAGAAAACCAGGAGATAAGGGAAGCAGAATGCCTGGAACCCTGAACAAGGATACTCCATACTCCAACACTTTTTGCAGGCCCTCTTGTGTATAGCTGTGCTAAACTCAATTCTCTGCATATCAATACTTACGAAGACTAAATGGCATCATCCATCCCCAAGGAGGAAGTATTGATTTGTACTGATTTACTCTTCTTACAGTGCCATCCTAAGTGTATCTATTTAGAAGGAAATCCCGCCGAGACTAATGAGACTTGCTCTCAAGGAAGTCTGTCCAAGACTAGTCTGAATGAGCTAATGTAGAGTCGTGAACAACACACAAAATGTACCTCACGTGCAGAATGTTACCTAGGAAGGGATTTTTTTTCTCGAGTGAATTGTCATGATTCGTTAATTGCATGACTCCTCCACTAACATATAATCCTCCAAATTGATGCATTCTACTCACCCTCTGGGGTGTGAACATATTCTTTAATTTAAAAAGTCTGTACACAAAAAATGGGAATATGAACAGTAAAGTGCTGCACTGCAAAAAGAAAAAAAATACAAGTCAGGAATACCAGAGGAGTAAGAGCTGGTCCAACCCAGTGGGCTGGCACCCCAGGTAGACGATGGCTTGGTGTTTGTTAAGCCTGGAGGTGGTCTTGTAGGAGCAGTAGTGTTTCTGGGTACCTTCCACAGTTCATGGGACAGAGAGGCTTGTGTGTGAGAAATTGGGCCAGGGGACCACGTTGACTTGATGTCTGACAATTTACCTGCAACAGAGAAATATAATTCATATATTTAGAATAAGGACAATGTGTGAGTCCCAGGATTTTGCTCTCATCTTGACATCAACAGGATAAGCACCCTGTATTCCTCAGCAAACACGGTTGTTCACTCTGCTCATCTTAAATCACACGTCTCCTCATTCTGTCATATCTCTGCTATTCTTCAAAATCCCAGAACTGTTTGTCACGGCTTAGATCCTAAATACAACTTCTAAAGTACAAGAAATAAGATCAGACCAATCTGGTATCATGCCTTCAAACTAAAGCCAGATATTTACAAGTTTCAAATGACTAAGGCCATAAAGTCTTCTTGCCCTCTCCTCTTGCTCTTTTTATGAAGTACACAAAAGGCAGATCTGGATCTACTAGCAGAACTCTGAGAGATATGCAACAGTACTGGCAAGGGCTTTCAGTTAATTATCAGGGAAAAGAATGCTGGATGAGACAGGCTGCTAATAGGTACTTTCTTTTATTCTTATATTTTGTTTCCTTTACTCATTTAGTTAAGAAGGCATTACAAAGGGAAAGAAATTAATTTGTTTCACTTCGAAATGGCAGTCACCTAGGTGGTTAGTTGTAACCTACTCAGAGCCAGATTTATAGCTGTCAACCATAATTCAGGTCAGGGGTGGATAAAGAGTGGCTCATAGCTCCTCAAAATTTTTCTTGCAGATTGAGTACACCCTGGAGCACCAAGAGGCCCTCAAGCAAAACAATGGAAAATAGGGGTGGGTCCCAGGTCCAAGGGACCTCCAGGAGCAGTGGCTTTGGCCTCAAACAGATCACTTCCCCAGCTTACACCCTACACCACAGGTGTCAAACACAAGGCCCGCGGGCCAAATCTGGCTCACCAGGCCATTTCATGTGCCCTGGCACCTTTGCTGCAGCAGTGGCACTCCCCTCGCCTGGCGAGCCTGGGGGCAGAAAGAGGCACACTTTGGATATACTGACCAATTCTATGTTACTTTACAGAGGTACAGGGACCATAAACTATGATGAAATAGTCCCCAAATGTCCAAGACAAATAAAGTTTATGCAGAGGGAAGACAGTTTAAAAACCAGTAATAATCAAATGCAGAGGCAATTATTTAATATGATAAAGGAGTAGATACATTTATATAGTCTTACAGATACGACTGGCCCTTTGAGGGCAGCCATAATGCTGATGCGGCCCAAGATGAAATTGAGTTTGACATCCCTGCCCTGCACTGATCCCCTCCCAAAATGGACATCCTGTCACTTTTGATTTTAATTCTCCCTGTCCATGTTGAACCACTTTCCCCTCATTTGGAAACATGGTACAGTATGTAATGGGTGCTAGGGGCACAAATTCGGTCCCCAGACCTGTGAAATTTGCCCATCCCTGCCTTGAGTTCTGTCAGAAGCTGTTTCTAGGTGATGATGAAGAAGCAGCATCACTTGTATTAATGTGAAAAGCTTCTACAAGAGGGGTCCCTCATGGCCCAACATTCACTTCTGCAGTGCACATTCTGTTCTGGCCCTTTGTATCACTAGCCTAAATGTACTAAAATCAATGCAGTTTTAGTTTCTAACCCAGTCATTCTAAAGCAGAGATGGAGAATATGTGGCTCTCTAAATACTACTGGACAGGTCTCCTCAACCCTAGCCAAAACCCCAGTTAGATGAGCACTGATGGGATTGAGAGTCCATCAACATCTGGAAGTAAGTAAGTTGGCTCACTGCTGTTCTAAAATAAAATATTAGAGAACTCATTGAAATAAAAAATGCATATGATCAAACATCATCTGAAAGAACCACAGTTGAACATAAATTATGTCAGCAAGAAAAATATGACTAACATCTCATCCTTGAAATGTTGCCACTTCCACGGAAAGGCAACTGGTTCACACACAGCCTAAGACTACAATCCTAAACATACTTACTAGAGAGAAGGCCCTGCTGGTTTGAGCTGTAAGGCAAGATGAGCCTCTACCTTGAGTGCCCTCCCCAACCAAGAATTTCACCCTTAGTAAGAACTCTGCATAGATGTCACAGCTGAGTCATGTGTGAACAGGCCTACTGTCCAGATGCAAAATCCTTTTGCTTTCTACATACAAAGTTTTGTACCATGTTAAGTCGAAGGATAAAATAGTAAAAACTTGTCAAATTAGTCTTAGGAGCTATATAAGTCAGCTTTCACCATTACTCAAGTACTACCTCTTATTCAATTTTCAAAAACAATTTAAAAACTGTATCACACCATGGCCTAAATCATGTTGTTGGTCCTGACCAGAGCAGACCTACTGAATCAATGAGATTTATCTATGTGTTGACTTACCATTCAACAATTGACTGAATAGATCTATTCCAGTTAGGATTAACCAACAGGATGCTAGCCATTATCTTACTAAATCCCTCATAATTAATACACATGTAATAGGAAATAGCAAAAGAGAAATGTCACACAAAAGAGAATCACGTAATAACTTAAAATACAGAGCAGCAAACTTATTTTTATTTCCTTTTAAAAAGCTATTGACAAGTGCCCATCTGCACTTTAAAAATAAAATTAAAAAGTTGGGTTTTTTTTTATGTGAACATGGATAAGAGCTGATACAAAATCTAAAACGTCACTGACTTTACAGAAAGAATTTTTAATACTGATGCCTTCATTGCAGGAGTTACATTAACTCTACTTAAGGCAGACTGGTAGGAAAGAATGTGAGCATTTGGCAGCAAAATAGGCTTGGAAAACAATTTCTAAAACCATCAGGTTATTTCTATGCTCCCACAGTCATGTTTTTGGTCTCTGTTTCTTTCCCTATCAAATTCCCACAACTGAGAAGTGTGGGTGTGTGAGGTTGATCTGAAATAGCTATCACTAGAAATCACTAGCCGTGCCTGTAGGTGTTTGGTGAGCATGCTTTTTGGAGCTGTAGAGAGTGGCAAGTAACAAAGCAAACAAAGGAATAAACAAAAAGAATTAGGAACGTGTCCCTGTTATTTTCAGATTTTAGGTATAGCTGCCAAATCAGATATAAAGTTAAAACAATTCAGTGCTGGAATGACTGATCAGGCCACCTAAATCTGCTGCCACTCATGGTAGTGGTGTTATGTATCATTTGTCAAGGGCTAACAAATCTAGAGACACAAGATAGCTCAAAAAGGAAGAAGTAGTGCTGGAAAAATAACGAGGTTTTAGATGAGCGTGAAAAAAATCAGATCCAAGGGTAGCCCATTTATATGCTGTGGAGACATTCCTTTCTATTTTGGGTGAGGAGAAACCCAATACCCTCCTCACAGTCTTTAGACTGAAGGCTAAAATGAAACAACATCTTGACAACATATTAATATTTTGATTATGGCTCTGTTAAATGTTAAAGTTATAAGATCTAACTGAACTAAGTTATTAGATTTATTCAACATTAACAGCCTTACTTCTAACAAATCAAACACTAAAAAATAGTTACTGCAGAAGTACAACACTGATGGTATGCTGGGTAACTTGTAAAATGTAAGAAATTACATTTTATTTTTATTCTACTGAGGCCAGGCCTGCATAACGCAAGGCCTCTTGCCTCAGGCAGCAGACTAGCTGAGAGTGGCAAAAGTATATGACAATTTGTGCATACACAGCAACCTCAGTGCTGCTGTCAGGTAGTAAGAAAGGAACCAGCGTATGTTCATTTAGTGACTGTTTCCAGTCAACACACAAAAAGCTGTGTTAACTGTTTACTTTCTTCTTAATCAGTGGGCAATTTACAAAGTGGCACATCTTCCACATAAATTAAATTCTAGCATTGAAGAGGAGAAGGAAGAAAAGCAGGGTATAAAAGAGGCTGAGTCTTCCTGTGAGCCCTGTACAAAAAGAAGAGATCCAGCATGCCACCTTTTCCTGCTCAATGCATTCTGAAAAACATCCGCTTATGAAAAGCTCCCTCATTTTGTGCAGGGTTTCTGTGAGGAGAAGCAGCAGCCTGTCTCTTCCAAAGGATCTCATGTAAAGTAGGTCAAGAGTTTCTATGTGTTGCTATGTTCATCACCTCCCCAGCCTGAAGAGGAGGTACAAGAGGGAAAAGAGTTCAACTGGTTTTTCAGCCTCAAATGGTTTAGGCTGCCTTCAAATAAGGCAAGCTATTTATTCTTTGGAACCTAATCTTACAGTACAACTTAAAGCTTGTTTCATTACAAATGGATGGTCAAGAGTGCTTCCTTTAGAATGGACAAAAACCATACCACAGAACTGGCTGCTCCTTCCAGATACTCTACACCTACCTTTACCCCTAGACTACCTTGCATGGCCAGCTGCATTAACTAGTCTCACTGTTGATGAAAAGAGTAAGATGATTGCCAGCATCTTGAAAACTACCAACTATTAATAGAATGAGGCAGTAAATGCTAAGCCACATGCAGGTCGACAGTGGCCACATTGCTCACTTCCACTGCTACCAGGATGAAGCTAGGAAGGGGAGGGAGGAAGGGAGAGGGGCTTTGGTCATGCTGATAAAATCCATTTTCAGCAAAGTAAGACACATAATAGGTCCATGCAGGCTTTTGCCCACACAAGCATAGATCTAATGTGGAGAAGGCTAGTGCATGAATGCAATCCCGCCTGCAAATATTCCCATACCTCTGGCTGCCTTAAAGACATCTTCATCACCTGGCTGACTTGAAGAGGGTCTTCAGAGTGTTTTGTATGCACATTAGGCCGAGAGTGTGTACAAAACACCTGCAACTGAAGGCAACCTCAAAGCTTTCTTCATATCTTTATATTAAAACACATGAAGCTCTCTCAAGCAGCTGTGGGGGGATGTTGTTGTAGGGACACTGTGGGGGCAGATCTTGTTTGGGACCCCTGACCCATCCCAACTTCAGATCTAGGTGGGGTACAAGAACATGCCTCCACAAAAACTAATGTTTAACAGGCTGGGCTCTTTATTCTGTGCTTCTGGTAAAAACAGACAGGGCAGCTCTATGACAGTTAAATGTACTTGTCTCTAATTTGTATTTCTCATTTTGAAATGGTATGTATTATCTTGTGTCTCCAGTTTCCATTTCTATTACATATTCACCACCATTAAATTCCTAGGACAATTATTTCATTGACGGAACACAATATGCAAAGACAGGTGGCACATCTGTAGTACCATCATTACCACATAGAGCAGAGGGGCCTTTGCAGAACCTCCTCTCTTTGTGGACAAAGAGGGACTCTAAGTAGAAAGGCCATTGGTCGTACCTGCAATGCTAGGTGCGGATGCAATGCTGCTGAAAGAGCTACTGTAGCCGGAGGCACTAAGTGGCCAGGCACTCGATGAAGGCAGCGTGGCATTCTGAGATGATGTTGGGGATGACCCTGCAGAACCAGCAAAGAAGCAACTAAGAAAGATGGGCAGAATGGCATCTACTGTAGCATATGCAATTCTAACACCACCATGTGCAAACAGAAACCATGCAAGGTAAGATGCTAACCCAGCCTCGCCTTTAAAGTCTATGAATGAAATGTTAGAGGAAGCATGACCTGAGGCAGGAGAACTCAGTATAAAACAAGGATGGTACAGAGAGAACAGCAGAAGTGCTCATGCAGAACACACACACACTAACTTTCCTTAACTTTGCCAAACCCAAGGAGGTGATGTTCACTGCCACTGTATTACAGGTTACATGAATTGTGGATGAAAAATGTACATGACAACATAACTGTACCTGCTACAGTGGAAGCTGAGTGTCACAAAAGCATTACTTGCAAGGCAGATATAGATAATAAAGCTCATCTCCATCCACCTGCCTTCTAGAATCCTTATGACTGTCACATTAGCTAGTCCCACCCCTTCATGTCCCTGGAACTTTGCTGCCTAAAATGTTCTTGCAAGCTTTGTGCGAGAACAATGGAGGTGCCTGAAGTTGTACTGTATGGCAAGACCAAGGTTACAACACAGCAAAGAAGAAAAGGTGCCCACTTGCACTGGAAGCTGAGTGTTAAATCCTATGTTATGCTACCATTATGTCGTTGCCATGAGACTGAGATGGTTGAAAAGCATCTACCCTCAGGAAGGTCAAGTTGCTAGAAGCCTTCTGGAATTATAAATTCTTTAATAATGCTTGCTAAATAAAGCCACACAATGCAGCTTCTAGGTTATTTATTTGCTTAGATATGGAAGTTCTATACATATCTTCAGGCCAGCATACACAACTTACACTCAAACAATGTGAAGGGAAAAAAATCCACAACAATCCAGTCAAAACCTAATACCAATGCTTCTTTATAATGGAAAAAGTTTATCTAAAAAGGATCGAGGAACTATCCAGTTTTTCACATGTGGTAGAACAAACATTAACCACTGAGTTTGCTTGGTTCCCACACCATAACATGGGCTCAAAATCCTGTGGTGAACTCATCCATGGTGTAAGACAAATATTTTATTTGAGATACCTTATCCGCTTGTGCTCTATTGTTATGAAGACTTGATATGTATGTAAATAGGTTCATTCTGATTTATGGAATCACTTTTCAGTAGAGGCTTTGCTGCAAGATGTCTTAGTCATGAGTACAGCCCCAACACCCAGCACTTCCACGTAAAATAATAGGTCATGCCCCACTCACTCCATAGGAGCAGCATCGACATGCAGGAATTCTAATATAGCGCTACAGGCTTTCTTCTTGTCCAAATACTGACAATGCTGCCTGGGCAGCATTATGGGACATTAGTGGAAACAGGACATCAGGGTACACCTGCCATATTCCTAGCCATTCATCTGTCTCTGTACTTAGCATTATAAGTAGGTTACTCTGGGCAGACAGAATGGGCTTGATGGGGACATATGAGGCATGTGTAGATGCCCATACCACCCCACATTTTACCCTGCTGTCTGCATGAATGTTTCTGTGTGGCTGGACCAGATGGGGAAAGGTGGTCGCTACTAAGATTATTTGAGCTTTCTGCATTTGAGTGCTGCACCCACAGGGCAAAAGGATCATACTAAATGTACGTAACATGATTTAAAATGGAAAATTCAAGTTGATTACAACTGCGGTGTAAATATAATTAGATTTTTATCAACTGAATATTTAGATTTCAGGTACCTGAAGAAGCATAAACAACATGATGAAAAAAGTTCAAGTCTCTAAGTGGACAATATATTCTCAGACTCCCATTATTACCAAGAGTAGTCAAGTACACATAATGAAACCACCTGTAAACCCAACTCCTATGATGTGTTGATTTGTAAGCTGTTCTTTCAGGTTCTGTGCATCCATACAACACTAGGAGTACAAGAAGCAATTATCTATAAAGATATTTTACCATGCTACTTGGGTTTTCTATGTCCTACGCTCATGTAGATCGTACAATCCTAGAGTAGTGAGAAATCAGTTGAGACAGTGTAGATAGCCTTGTGTAGGCATTAAGCTTGATCACAGAAGGTCTAAAAGAACAGTGGCATGAAGGGCAAGCACATAAGCCCAACTTCTAATATGTCTATCCAAGCAGCAAGGTCTAAAAGGGGTTCTACTCATAAACATGAATAAAAGCATCCATGATGACTACTTTATCAGACCTCTCAATCACATAGAGGTCTGTACTTGTGCTCAAGCAAATGTAAATAGAAGCTCCATTCTGATCTCTCTCATCAACAAGCAGACTGAAGACTGAGCAGCTGAGGGTGGGCATGTTGTGCATGCATTCTTATCTCTCCCTTTTAGCTCTTGTAGATGCATGCCTGAAGGACTAAAGTTGTATGAAACCAACTTTTTAGGGTACTTCAAAATCTTGAACATACGGTTGTTACAGTTCAATGGCTCCTGGGCTTTCTGGAAATCAACAACTCACTCTACTATACCAATGTTTCCTTGAACCCTATTGATTAATCTTAACTAACATAGATCTATTGAATCAATTATTGAATAAGTCAATATTTATGCAAATCCTTCTGATTTAATGGGTCTACTCTAATTGGTGACTACCAATAGCATTTAGGCCGTAATTTCTATTTGTGGTGGTGATCCCGCTTTAGTTAACTTTCAGAGAAAATACAGGTCTACTAAAGTAGAAAAAACAAGATTGAAATTATTTGTCAGAAGTATTAGTAATGAAATGCTTACAAACAAATAACATATGTAAATATAAATATATAAATAACATAGGTCAAATGAATGAACCTCAGGTTCATGTACTCCTTCCTCCCCTCATGTATTTTGATTCACTCACTTACTTCCTGTTCTTCAGCCAACCATAGTTTGCCATCAGCGTAACAGGATAAACAACAGTTTGTCTTTAAACCAGAATCTGAAACCAATATCAATCTATAGTTTCCAATTCCAGATTCCAGGCAAACTATGGTCTGCTGAGGGAGGAATTATGGGAGAACATGTGAGAGAAAGAAAGAGTACTTAAGCCTGAAGTGTGTTCATAAGATGTAAACCTTTGTTTATCATTATGTCTGAATTAATCCATGGCAGATATTGTTGAAAAATATGTTGATGAATGGTTAACAGCCAAAACAAAGAGGTTCTCCACTGAGGACAGCAGGCTGTTTCAGATGCAATCTCAGTCTAGAGGTATGCAAGCTGTGGACTTCCAGATGTTGTTGAATTCAAGGTTCCAGAAGCTCTAGACAATATGGTTGATAACTACAGAAGATGGAAGTTGTTTGGATGGCCCAGGTTGTCCCATTCCTGTGCTAAATTATAGTTTAATTTTTTGAGGGAACCTCCCCCCAACTTCCCCCCAGGCTCCCCACTTCTCTTTTAGTGCAGGTATGAGAACATCAGATTTCATTTCTGTTTTTTAACTACAAGATGCTGTGTTGCCTAGGCTATGGTTAATCTTAACTACTTAGGTCAAGGTTAGTTGGGAAAATCAACTTCAAATCACAGCTTATGCAACTGGCTTATTTTTACTAGCCATTATTAAGACTGACCACATCTTGAAAGAGTTGGGACCCGCTAAACTGAAGTTAATGTCTTATATAAAAGTCAAAGTTTGCCTGTTTGTCTGTGTCATGTGAAGACCTCACATGATTGGCTGCCTGAGAAGATTCTACGGAATCCTGGGGTTGGCAGTTTAGGGAGGGGCCTTTAGAATTCTCAGCCAGAGAGCTCTTGGGCCTCAGTCAACTGTGCCTGTCTAGAATAGGCTGGATGCTATGGAGATGAGGCCTAGCAGCAAGGAGGAGGGCAGTGTATTCCCTCAGGAACCCAACCTCTATATGTTAATAACTCTGAATACAGATTGGATTGGGGAATATGCGGAAAAGTTACACGTACTGGACAAGACAGTTTGGGGAATTAGAGACATAGGATCTCAAATCTTTCTAACAAGTATTACCTGTGAGAAAATAAAATTCCGGGCAATGCTGGGTATATACGCTAATTGAGAATAAAGGCAGAAGTTGCCAATCTCGTCCTCATGGCTACCTTGAAAGAGAGGGGAAGGGGGAATGAATGAACTTTGTGTGTGTCTAGACTTTTTCTCAAAATACTTAAGTTTATGCAACAGTAAGTCCTATAACCTATGGACCGGGAGGTACAGTGTGTTGACTGACGCCCTCATGCCATCTGCTGAAATAAGAACAATGAAGACTGAATTTATGGCGTACTTCTGTATTCCTATCAGATATTTCACAGCATGTGCAAGCATGATAAATTATAACTGGATTTATGGTGCAGGGAGGAAGACATACTGATGAATGATCAAAACAACACTGCAAAGGCAAAACAATGCTCTTAACTGTAGTAACACCAAAGATGCATCAAAGATGCATTCAAAACAGAGAGAAAATTACTGAAAGCTAATTTTCAAATATGCCCTTTAAAAACATATATAATCAAAGCTGTTCAAGCGTCCTTGATTCTAGATGTACAATCTGATCCACAACATGAATTCCTCAGAGTCCTAGGAGTGCTTCATGTTAAATTAGTAAGCAGATTATGTATACCGCTGGTGTAATATCCAAGAGGGATAAATTTTCTTTTAAAACCATGGATGTAGCACATGGAGGTAATCATGGCTGTTTAGCTCTCCACAGTATCTATGTATGATGTGTAAGGGGTCAAAAAAGGCAACCAATTACCCTGTTACAGATTATGGATCACGTAAAATATTATACCACCTATCACATGGAATACTTCTTGCAACTTAGCCTGAGATAATTCAGTTTGTAAAGCAACACCAAACCATGGTGCTGGTTAAAATCATGGTCTGGAAGTCAGTACTAAATGTATTCGGCATAATTAGGACATCATGGAAAATTGCTGTTTGGAGAAATGGAGAATGGAATCAGCCTATAGCAGAAGGGACTGCTGAACAATCAGAGTGTATATATGAAATCTGATATAATTATGAGATTAACTCATTGCACAAATCAGAAACAGTTATGGAAAGCTGTTTATTTTGCATCAGTGGCAGTTTTTGATCCCTGAGAGGTAGACACGGGGGACATGAAAAGAAACAAACTGGCCTGCCTCTTGTTGATTTATATAATGAACTTTACAGCCAGGACCAAACTGCAGACTTCCTTGGAGGGAAGACACTCCAACAGTGGATCTAGGAGGAGATGTCCTTTCTTGTGCAGCCATTACATTCTCCTTCTCTTCCTTCCCACCCCTCCAGGCTACTTGGAACTCTGCTCTGGAGAGTCAGCTGACATATCCTACTGGACACTATCCTTCATCTTAAATTATCAGTTTCCTTTGTACAATATATGGCTCCAAACTTCAAATCATGATTTGGAAGTAAGTGGAGTTTGACATGAATCTAAGGTGAGTTTATATGAAAACTAAATCAAAAGAAATATACTGTACAAAAAGTGTTACTATTTTAAATGCTGTTTCTCTCTCTCTCTCTCTCTCTCTCTTTCTTTCTTTCTTCCTTTCTTTCTTCAGTCTCTTCATATCATGCACAGTCATCCAGCCTCTTTATCTATCTATATTTCCTCATCTTTTTCCCAACTACTCCACAGCACTCTTCTACCTATATGACAAGATGCTTTACACCTTCCATTTCCATTTTTCTTTCCCTACCTCACATTTTTTCTTACAACCTATGTTATTCCCCCACTCTATTCTCCCTTCTACTCTTATCTGTGAGACCCCCACTTTTCACTCTATTTTTTATTCATTAAATCTATATCCTGCCTTTCTATCACAAATATATGTTCAAGGTGCTAAATAAAATAATAGGCCTAACATAAAATTATAATCAAAATCAAATCAGTTGAAAACACATAAATAAAATTAAGAAATAAATAGAACCTATCAGTTAAAACCTACAAGACAAGTCAGCTCAAAGCTTCCAAACCTCTGTAAATAACCGTATCTTTGCCTGCCAGCCGAAGAACAGCAAAGATGGAACTTGTTTGGCCTCTCTTGGCAGAGAGCTCTGCAGCCTGGGATAGCAAATGAAAAGGCTCTCTCACACCCTCCCACCAGATGTGCTTAAAACAATGGCATAACAGAGAAAGTGCTCTCCAAAGAATTTTAAAATCCAGGATAGCTCATAGGCAGAAGGCAATCTTTCTAACAGCCTAGCCCCAAGCTATGTTAGGCTTCACAGTTCATATGTAACACCTTGAATTGTTTCCAGAAATGGACTGCCAGTACGTCAAACTGTTGTAATAAGAGAGTTTACATGCTCTCCATAAGCAACTCCAGTCTATATTACATTAGTTACGGTTTGCCTTGTTCTTGTGCATGTGTGTTCAAGTTGCCTGTTGACTTTTGGCAGCCCCATGAATTTAACAGGGTTTTCTTAAGCAAGGAATACTCACAGGTGATTTTGCCAGTTCCCTCCTCTGAAATACAGCCTTTGCACCTGGCATTCACTGGCAGTCTTCCATAAAAGTACTAACCAGGGCTGATATGCTTAGCTTCCAAGATCAGAGGGGATCTGGTGCCTTCTCTCTTTTTCCCCCTCTCTTACTGTGTTTGTTAGTGGGAAAGAACATGCCATCAAAATTTCAATAATACAGTACAGTGAAGGAATCTCAGAATCAATAAACCCCCCTGCTCTTTAAAAAAAAAAAAAAAAAAGGTTACAATAGCAGGCTCAGGATGTGCCGGTGTCATGAATCTGACGGGGATCCTAGTAATAGGGAAAGATAACTTTTTCTCAGATGAGAATTGTTCCCCACACCACTAACTAAAGAAAAAAGCTGCTTTTTTTTCTCATGGGGCAAAATACATGCAAACATATGGCACTTGCATGTTTTCACAGCTCCTAAAACACACACTGAAGCCTATCAGCCCCATAAGCTCTCAACCCACATCTCACCCTTTAAATGTTTTGCCAAAACTAGTCAACAGCACCGGCTAAGAGGTATGGCAGAGCATTTTGCTCCACTCCTGTTTTTTTTGAGCCCCAGGAAGGGAGTTCTAAACTCATGTGGGATATCAAAAATAGGTGTACCAAAAAAAGATACCCCCCCCCAAAAGTTACCAAAAAATGTGCCCCCCAAAGCATGAGAATAGACTATTTTTGGCCCAGAATATTTCTGGAGTGTAGAGAAGGAGTGGGAGAAATGCCAGTGGGTAATATGGTTCCTTAGTGGTCCCAGGAGGGACAAATGTGGCCTCCTGATTTCTATAAGTTGCCCATTGTTGCTTTAGGTGCTCCCACAAAGATGTGAGAAAGGGCTGCAAAACATTGGCATTTGGAATTTCCCAAAAGGAGGGAGATAAAAGAAGCTCACAGGTGTTATGTTATACAGCAATGTGCTGGAGCAGAGGAAGGAAAGGTGTCACAGAACACATAGACAATAAAAGATAGGACATGTATGTATCTTTCTCCTGTGGAAGAATAATCTATTACTCTTAATTTCTTTGTAACGTCCTCAGATGATACTGTGTAAATGTGTTTATATCATAAATGATTTAATGTATTTCCTTAAACTGTAAACACCTGATTTAATAATTCACACAAATAGCTGGAATTTAACCTACTGGGTTGGGAATACTTTCTGGCAACATTTGAGATGAACAAATGTAATGACTTAGTTTAAACTGTTTCAGAAGTATAATATCCTTTCAAAGACGCCCATCAACAACGTACAACATTTCCCAGGGCAAACCTGCTTCACAGTTGTCCTTGAAGACGGAAAGTCTAGCAACTTAATCTATTACTGCAAGGCCAAGCAAATAATTTGAACTATTGCACAACCACATTCCAGTAATTATTCTTGCTAGACTTGCATCAAGGAGTGCTAAGTCCCTTCAAAATAAGTCACCTGGGTTTAGCTTGTTCTTGTTTTCTGGTGCTATAGAATCCATTTAGAATGGCATTTGAAGAAATCGAGATTAAGAGGCAGGGAAAAACATTTCACAGTACCAGCTAAACGTTTTTATGCTATCTCTTTAAGGTTTACTGGTGGGACAATACATTTTCTCATCATAAATGACACCAGATGTCAAGATTTATATCAAGGCAATTACTGGTATCTGGAATTTTTGACTTCAAAGCTGTAATACAGAGGAAGAGAAAGTGAGAAGGAAATCCTAACTGAAGCCCAAGGATGACAGAGGCATATCTAGTGAATACGTTAAATCCATTTTGTTAAAAAACTTTTCACAAATCGAAAATCCACAGAGTAAAAAGAAAGCCCTTGAATTCCGCCATTATTGGTCAAAGACGTTTAAACTGAACTAAAAGCCAAGATGTAAAAGGATATCCATTCCCAGTGTTTAGCTGTACACTAGACATGGTGTTTAGTCATTTGCAGTTTTCTCCAGACCTCCTGATAATACAACACCAAATTCAGAGCTAGGAGGCTGTGAGTTTGAGGGAAAAACTATCCAATCTTTTCCAGTCATGTTCTTTTACCTCCCAAGTGAAAAAAGTAGTTCGGGAAGGAAAATAGAAACACAACCCCTCTCCTTTCTATTACCCTGATTTAACATTCATCCTCTAAGACTGACTGGGATTTAAAAAAAAAAAATTGAGGGAAATATGCAAGTGTGTATTGTGTCAGATTCAGTCTTGAGCAAAGATGGCTGTCTTTCAGACAAAGGTGTACTATAAGAACACAGAAGTTGAAAAGAAAGGAAGGGAAACAGTAAGAGCAACAGGACATGCAACTGGTCTTCTACCTCCACTCTTGAGTAGATAGCGATTAACATCTTGTATGGTGGTGTTAATAGTAGGCCCTGTTGGAACACTTCCAGGCGTAACATCAGGATCATTCTCAGGGTCAATGTTCTGCAATCCTTTCCATGGTACTCCAGGATGAAATTCTGTTTGGAAGAACAAGAAAAAAAAACTGTATCTCTTCCCAATACGCACATGAATGGAGAAAAGGTCCAACTGCATTGCATAAAAAGCAGATACATTACCACCTGATGACGGGATGAAAATGTTGCCAAAAATAGAAGGTAAATATGATCTGTGGAAGGTTTGGTGGATGGATTTATCCTACCCAGCTTAGGGATAACTCATCTTCATACTGGATTTTTTTTAATGTTGATTATACTGGGATAATTTTTTTGCCTTTTTGGGAATACAGTATTAGCAACAAATGAACTCCAGTTCCTCTAGCTTACATCTTATGACACATTACACCTGGAATGAATTGGTCTCATCTGTTAAGTATATCTGGATAAGGAACACACTGCTTCAATACAGGGTCTCTCCCTCATTATGAATCTTGAATACATTATCCTTCATTACCTGGTGGCCAGTTGATGCTGGAGCCATTGGAGATTTTATCACTATCAGATTTGGCACGTGACCAGCTGTGAGGAACGGCTACAGGAGGACTGGCTGGTGACTCATTGTTTTGAATCAGATCATACCGCCCGTAAGAATCTTCTATGGAGGACTTTCCTGGAGGACCAATACTTAGACCTCCAGGGATAGCACCTGAAATAAGGAAGGAGCATAAGAAGAGAGCACAAGATTACAGGCAGTGTAAAATTTAATGTTGTTCCTATCATCATTCTTCTTTCTTCATTGTACATTGTACATTTCAACAAATTTAAATAAAGCAATGCATCAGACACAAGTCAGGTGTGACTTGAAAACAGTTAAATGAAAAACAGGAGGATGGGAAGGTAGCCGGCACTGTTCAGAAGATATCAAAGAGTCAACGGATTAAAGCTGTAATCCTACTCATATTTCTTTGAAATAATCCTTGTTGAACACAGTGGGATTTACTTCTGAGTAAATGCACACAGCACACAGAAATGAATTGCTAATGACTAAAGTAGAACATGAAATAAAAATGGTAAGATTCTAATGAAGAACAGAATACAAGCATTTTAACCAAACATCATCAAAACACATTTTGCTATCAATAAAATCAGTAGCCACTAAAACAGTACATTAATATACACGGAAAGTGTAAATGTCTTTAAAGAGCACAATATAAACTGCAAGTTGTAGAAACATGACTCTGCACTCAGAGCAAGATGCTAATATGTGTTTCTTTTGGTATTTGGGCTGAAATGTATAATTACCCTAAGGGCCATACTAAATTTTCAATTTAGCCCTATATACAGTTGGTGTAGTTTGCATATGATTTACATTAATGTGATGGATGGTAAATACAGTTGGCAGATATTTTGTGCTCTCTCTGGGACTTTTTTATTTGGAAATTGCTCATCTAAGTGAAAAAATCTACAACTCATTTTAGCACCTTAGAATATTCATAAGAGAAGAAATTACGAGAAAAACATAATACATCTGTAATTTAGTTTTCTACATAATTTAGTTTTCTAACAGTACAATCCTACGTATGGTCATTCAGAAGTCCCTCTCAATTCGCTGTGACTATTTCCAAGCAAGTATACAGGACTGAGGCCTAAATGTCCCAAAATGCAAGGTATCTCACTTTTTCATCCATTTGATTTCCTCTTCCAATGTCATTCATATTTCTTGCTAACGAATTTTCAAAAAGAACAATAAAATAATGAGAAATGTTCTTAAAAATGCAAACAATAATATTTGTAATTTTGTAATTAAGGCCAATGGCATGGAAGTAAAATCTACATATAGCTCCAGCACATCAATTATGATTCTGTAACACATTGGCTATTATTTGCCTATATTTCTGAGCAACTGCTGTTTTTGACAGTCACAAAGTAACTCCTGGATAACTTAAGATACTTAACTTATTATCTTAAGATATTACACCTTCCAGACCACCAACTAATAAAGGTATTTGTAAGGAAACAATACATTTAACAATATTCTTTTTGACACTCATTTTAGCAGAATACTGTGTATTCATATGTTGTTTCTTCTATATATGAATTCTGGTGTGCCCCACATTTTAGTGCATATTTTTAAAACATATTTTGCAATGGTGAAGGCTAACCATGAGGGCAAAAATACACCTCCAAAAGGATGGGTCTGGCTACCAGACTTACAATTGCAAGCAATACACCTACCGTGCTTGCTGGGGTTCTGGTCAAGTGGAGAAGCAGCGCTGGAGAGATTATCCATTGAGTTGGGGTGTGTCCACTGAGGAAGGCGAGATTGGGACTGAGAAGTATCCTTCACTGACAAACCACCAGGAATGTCCATGCTGTTTACATTCATGTTTGGGTTCAGTCCAGCTAAGAGAAAGCAAAGAGGCTATATATAAGGCAAACTATTTTCCTGATTTTTTTTTTAATTTAGTCACACTTTATATTTTAGCCTGCAAGCCCAGGCTACAAGCTAGCCTGCTCCTATGGGAGCAAACTTTTTTAAAAACAGAAAATGTTTTTCAACCTCATTAATATTTGGGAATCAGAGGAAGCACACAGCAGTCAGAAGGGGAAATTAAACATCTCAAAGCAGTCTAAGCTAATGCTCATCATTAAATTAAGTACTGAAGAAATAAATTTCTTTGGCCAATCCTAAACCTATATGTGGTCATTCTCACATAGCGACCTTGAGTATGAATATTATAAGAAATACAGAAAAAGAGTATAAGAAAGGAAAAAAGAAAAGAGAGCAGTCACCATGTTGGTAAGCTACTGGGGCCATGAGTCTCCAGACCCATTCTTCACCCTTTATGAATAAACTGTTTCTTATTCTGGCTGTAATTTTCTGATGTCAGGGAAGTACAAGTGTTGAGCAGCTTTTTGGTGGATCCCTAACCCAGCATATATAAAATATGGCAGCCAGGTTACTAATTGGTCTAACCCTGCCCTTCCCCGCCAGATTGAAAGACATGCACTAGTTGTCAACTGTTTTCCAGTCACTGGTCTTATCCTCTGAAGATTTAAATAGTTTATGGCCTATCTGAAGTACCACCTGTCTCATTATGATTCAGTCTAGCTATGATAATCCAGAAGAGAGGCCCTTCTGAGGACACTGCCACTGGCAGAGGCATGTCTGTCAGGCACGTGCGAAAAGGCTTTCTCCTGCATCATTCTCAACCTGTGAAATGCCCTCCCTTCAAACCTGAGATTTGTAGCTATTCTTTCAAGCTCTTTGGAAAGCAGCTAAGATATAACTCTTTTATAGGACCTCTTAAATTACGAGTAGCAGTTCTAATGTTGTTTTATTTGTAAGCATTATTACTTGTATTTAAATTGTTATATACCACTTTGGTGACACTTACAAAAAGACAGTGTGTGGGGGCCTTTAATAATAACAAAAGCTGAAAATATAAAGGACAATATGGTCTTCTTATGAAGGGAGTTTTATAAGTGAGGAACTACTGCTAAAAAGATCCAGCAATCTAAGCTCAAGGTTGTTGGGACATATAACAGTGAGGTGAAGAAAGCCTGTTTCTATCCCACATGTTCGGCCTGAAAGCAGTCTGGAAAGCCTCCAGATACAGAAAAGTTCTCCCTGGAGAGGTCTTCCTAGAGGGAGAAGTATTTAGTGAAATTCCCACAGTACTTTTACTTTTAACATTATCTTGCTTTTATGTCTTTTAAAATTGAGGAACCAACATCACTGGTTGTCACATGTAGGAAACAGACCACAATGAGGACGTCATAATGCCATAATGACAACGTAGAAAACCAAACAGTTGTAAAACTAAGAAAACAATTCATGTAAAATTATTACAAGTATAATTTAGCTGTATCTTTCTGACTTGGGATTTAAATAAACTGAACATACCAAGGGGATAAGGAGCAAAGGTGTTCGGTGAAGACTGTTGCTCTTTGGTCTGCAGGTCAGAAAGGCCAGGAGCCTGGGGATGGGGTGAAAAGTTATCCATGGCTGATTTGCCTGCAGAAGGGTGCAAAGACAGATGTGGAGGGGGTGGCTGCTGCTTCATAAGCAGGGCCTGGGCCAGCTGGCGCTGGTGCTGCTGGATCTGCTGCTGCATGTTATTGATTGTACGTGCAACCTGGCAACAAAGTAAAGAATAAGAGCAAGTCAGTGAATTGTAAATATGGGAGGGAAGCTGCACTTGTGATCCCAAACCACTCAGCAGCCAGGGAATTCAGTGCACGGAGAATTAGCTGCATCCCATATATGCTGAAAAAATGAGAGCTGAAGCCTGTAATTCTTGATAGAGGTATTTGCCTGTTCAGAAGCATACAGTACAGACGGGCTGATTTTGTGAACAATCTTTTTCATTTAATGTACTAGATTACTTAGAGGCTGCACATCTAGCAAAGAGACAATAGGTTAAACCTACTTGCTGCTCCTGTTGTCTGATGGGTCCGGAAACATTACGCTGAGCCTGTAACATCTGCTGCTGGATTTGTAAACGTTGGTATGCCTGCAAATCAGAAACACAGGAAATCTAAGGTCACAAAGTAAAGAGGCCTACTGTAGACATGGGAATCATGTTAAATGAGAGTCTGGAACAAGTCTGTTAGATTTGTTTCCAGCAAAGGATGTTCCATGGATCTTGTTGATATTAATTAACCGCACAGAGCACCCCTTGACAGAAATCAGTTCAAGCATGGGTTAAAAAAAAAAAAGGTGGCCAATTAAAGCAGGAAAAAAGCTAACACATAAATAAAGATGGTGATGATAAAGCTATTTAAAAAGGAATGAGGAAAAGCATAAGAAAAACGCACCATCAATCAAACATGATTGTTCAAAGAGGCAAAGGAGGGAAAGGAAATCTTTGGACTACAGGGCATCCCCAGCTAGTCTATGGCCTTGCCTCTCATCACCAACACTTTTTCGCTACTCCTGCAACCGTGCCAATAAAGTTTTTAAAATCCTGATTAGCATACGCAGGCATTTTCAAGAGATGAAGGCCCTTCTCTCTGCTCCCTACACTTTGGGAGTCTCTCAAAATCACCTGTAACAGGCTTTTTCTGAAATATTAAGGATTTTTCAAAAAGCCCCCAGTAGTGTTAATGGAAAGGATTTTTTAAACCTTATTGTCATGAGGCATGAGGGAAAACAGGTGCAACTGGGAGGGAAGATTTACCATTCCTTTCTGGGGTGCTGACATATTTTTCCAAAACTACTAGCAGCAATTCAGTATTTTTTTTTAAAAAAAGTTTCACTGTTGCTAATGGGAGCTTTTAAAAAAGCTTTAATATAGATCTGTATATTCGGGGCGGCGGGAGGCAGCCAGTAAGGAAAGATGGGGTGGGGGAGGGAGAAATAAAACAGACAGGGAAGGGGGAAGAGGGGAAGGAAAAGCTGAAGGGATGAATCAAGAGTGCATCTCTGTATGTGTGTGCATGAACATACATACACTCAAAAGACTGAGAGTATAAAGTGGTTCTAGTACAGTTCACCACTGAAATGTGGTCCTTGGAAGGTTTCTTATGAGTAATGTAGCCACTGGCCACTGCCAGGTAGAGGTTGTTGGTGTGCCTGAAAATGGCCTGGTACAAAACGGGTACAAAAATCGCATGACCATCATGAAGAGTATATGAGTCTTCCATGTACTGGAAGTTTACACAGTTTTAAGATCCAAGTAAATTAATTCATTGTAAGAAGGAAGCCTTGCTACTTCTAAAGCTAAGAAGAGACTCCTTCTAGCTTTAACCACCATGTTATCATTTTGGATGTATCGCTTCCTCACTGTGTCTTTTAACTCACCAGCTGCAGCTGATATAGCTGGTTCAACATCGTCATATGCTGAGGATTAATTGGCGAGGTTAATAGTGCAGGATTGAGACCAATGTTTTTTGCTGCAAACTGCAAAAGCTGTGCTTGAACCTAGGAAGAGAACACAATGGGTCAGCTTCCAGTACTAGAGGCGTAGTTCACTACAGTGCTGTATTCTTCTCACAGAGTGACCTGTGGAAAGCCAACTGTCTTTTTTGTTACACAAAAAGCTATATATGAAAGTTGAAAAGTAATCACTAAGTACGACAGCAAACTAAGCACACATTTCCAGAGGCAATAACATTTTGTATGCCTGATGAATAAACTACTCAGTTGCTTGTTTCATACAACATGCAGGAACATAAAAATACTGTTTTTCTTAAATCAAATATACTTGCCTGGCAACTTAACCACTCTATTGTATTTGTCTACCCATGGTATCTTCCATAGAAACACACTCCAAAAGTGTGATTAGATCAGTATTTTCTGTCTGTATTGTAGCAACTGGCACAACAAGCAATCTCTTGGAGTAGTTAACTTCTTAAATTTAGGGCTTTTCCTTCTGTTTAAGTGTTTGTATAGAAATAACCATCACCAAGGGTACAACAACTGTTTTGTTTCTGTTTAGTCTGTCAAATGGAGAAACAAGAAGGAGGCCTTCAGCAACTCAGAAGCCAACTTCTTAGGCCCAATTTCTCAGACTGCAGGTGGCTACAACAGCTAGATTTCCCCATCACTAGCTATTATTAATGCAACAGAGATCAATCTGACCTGAGGGGAGAGAAACTGAGGCACTTGAGCACGAAGACTAGGCTGGGATGAGTTAAGAGGTTGCACTGGCGGTTGCTGCGGCTGTTGCATGGTCCTGGCTTGTGCTGCTCCGCTATTGCCAAACATACCCAGATTGCCACTCGGTATCTGTGGAATGACAAGGTTCATGATGTGAAAATGTGCTGTTTCATCTTTTATGATAGTCACTGTGGTCCCACGGCCCAGGACATCAGTAAACAGGGGAATTCTCATGCAAATTAGCTGCTGTTGCAATGGATGCTCCAGTAAAGATTGAGCTTGAACCTCTGCTGAACTGCAACGTTTACCGGATATTTCCAGGAATCCTACTTAATGGATCCAAAAGATAAAATCGCCAAATCCTACATTTCCACTGAGCAATGTATCTTGCCCTCACTTGATAACCCTTGGGTCCTGTACAAGGAGAAGGGGGTGCATAAATTAAACAAAACTATGTGAAGACTTCCCACAAAGTTGCATTATTTCTAATAGGCTATTACAAAGAAAGATGGTAACAACACCATCAAACTATAACAACAATATGGGGGCTGCTTTTGATGTTACTTATCAAAAGCACGATAAACAAAGGGTGGTACTACAGATAGACATCCTTCTAGAGGCTTGCATCTGTGAAGCAGGTTCAAATCTAGCTCTTAAAAATGAGATTATTATAACTTGTGATATAATTAAAAATAGGTGCTTCTTTTGACTTGTTTGTTACATATTGCATATTCATATTTAAGTTCAATAGCTGAGTAAGCCCTTTCTTTTTCCACCTTTTCCCTAATATTACATATACTACAGAATGTCCTTCTTCATAGATTTACAGTACAGAAGCTTCTGTCTTCCCTGTCAAAAAATGCACAGGTGGAACATATGCTGTTACATATACACAAAGAAGACATCTTTTTCATGACTACATGCATTTGAAGATTCAGTAACTGATTTTTGTTCAAAGTGTCAACGCATTAGTTTATCTTTCCTTGTTTCTACTGTTTAAAAAAAAGTATTTTCAAAAAAGATGTTTGCAAACCTATCCAATATAGGCCAACATGACTACTTATTCTTCTGGAAAATGTAAAAATTGTAATCTGTGTTTACTTTGGTTGTTTTTAATTATTGCACATTGCCCTGAAACCTTTAAACCTAAGCACTCTATAAATGTTCATAAATACATTATAATAAATAAGAAGAAAGTGCTACAAAGACAGTGTCATTGAATATAGTTGTAGCTACGTTTATCACATGTAGTTCCTTAGCCTTCAATCACGGATACTACCGTAACATGTAGAGCTACTCCTTCTATGGCATTTCTTCTCTCTTTCTCTCTCTCTCTCTCAATCTCCTTCTCTGTTCTTTGCATGATCTTCTTTCCAGGAAGAATCAGAGTGGCTTTACAATCAATATAAAGGAGACTGTTTAACTAACATCCTAAATCCTGTTGTTAGACTCAAATAGAGTTTACCTGTTGAAACAGTAAGACTGACCTACATTAAGGATGGACTCAGAGGGGTATCCTTTGAGAATGTATTTCAGCTACCCAACACAACAACAGAGAAAACACTACCTCTGAAATGAGGGGAACAATATTTTCAGCTTCTGTCCTCACAAGGTCCCTGAAGTTTCTGGAGGACCATTTCTAAAAGTTGGATTGTTCCATCTTCCTCTTTAATAACCTCCCCATTGTAAAGGCAGAAACCAATTACTTGGCCTTGATGGAAAGGCAAAGTAGATATTGCTCACTGGCATCCCATATACTTTTTCATGTGTCATGGTTAAGGCTGACAGGAGAAATGTAAGGGAGAACAAGCAGGAAGCATGTTCCCATTGACAGCCCCCAATCCTTTAATGTGTAAATTATCTGCTTTTAAAATTGTTATTTTTTTGTTTGTTTTTTCAACTGCTCTTGCCCCCCCCCCCCCATTTTCAACCTACTTCATACTCTGTGGATTCTGCATAAGCCACCTGGTGGTAACAAGTAAGGTAATGAATTTATAAATAATAATGAGTAACAATAAGGTGAAGCAGGTGTTCCAACCTGGGTCTCAGTGCTCAGGCACGTTCATATGAGAACAGATGTTTCCTTCAGTAATGTTTTGAAGGTCAAAACCGGCCCTTTGAGTTGAGTCTGGAAGTATCTATTCGATACTTCCACTAAAGAATCCAGGGTAGCATATACACAAGTTAGGGTTGTATCTTTATAGTATACCAACTAATGTGTGAGAACGATCTACTATCAGTACTGATACTAGAAGAACTCTTAGTCTCTGCCTCCTAGCTTGTTTAGTTCTGACAACTGGCTTCATCTCTCAGGTTTAGCAACCTTACCAACTGCAGTGCTTGAACAGCTTGAAAATCTGAGCCAGTTCAGTCCTAGCTACCAGCCACACAGTGTAGCCAAGAAAGCTGTGACTGTGGGCAAGTGAGGTTGAAGTGGTGAAGAGAGGAGACATGGGGTGGGAAGGAGCTAAAAGCTGAAAGAAATATGGTTTCTGTGAGTACAAGAAGTGCCAGAGGGTCAGGGTCATAAAAAGAACCACCAGAAAGAGCTCTGGGGAAATTGTGGGAAAGGAGAAACAAGGGCAGGGTTTGGTCTCCTTGGCACAGAGTAAAATTGTGGGGCAGAGGGAGAGGCTGAAATGATGTTTAACTTATAAGAGAGGATAGATTTTAAATAAATATTGACAAACATACATTTCTTGGACCAGTAAGGGCAAGAGTGCTGACATTCACACACAATTTTCACTCAAAAGGTACCTTACCTGTCTAGAAGAATTCAAGTTTTGCATGCCCAGCCCTGAGGCAATCCCACCCAGGGTCTGATTAGGGAGTGCACTGTTTGAAAGGGGGAGCTTCAGGCTTGGTGAAGGCAAAAATGGTGAAGTAGTGGGCTCTTCCACTAGGCCGCCATCCTGATTGAAAAAAGAAAGGGTGAGCTGTGTGCAGTGTCCAGGTACAGACAGTGCACAAAACAGTTTCCCATGGAAATATAAGTGGAACATGGATGAATAAAAGATCAAAATATTGTTTAAAAAGGCATGAGGAATACATAATGAAAAGTATGGGGTGGAAGGAAGAAGAAAAAGAGAAACAAAAATTAAGGTACTGTTTGTCTTTACCGTTTGCTTTGCATTTCTTAAAATACTAGAACTATTCTCAAACATGTAGAACAACAAGTGCAAAAAACATGCCAAGAAGTGGTCATTACATGGCCTGTCCATCACCTGTCTCAACTGGAAAAGCAAGAGCGTGTCTCCAAGACAGACTCTCTCCAATCCTTATTTCCATGCCCCTGTGACTTCCCCTCTTCTAACATATTACAAAATTAAAAGGGACAAAAGACAAAAGGACATTTGTTTTTTTCTGAAATCCAAAGGCCTGGCCTCAGTGCTGGAGCTCTGCCCTAATGGAATCTGTTCACAGACATACGGAATACAAATTACAGTTTGTGTACATATACACATGACAAAGACCTCAGTGAGCTCTGTTCGGCAAGTCTTTGGCAATATATTTCATCAACAACTCCTATTTTAGTTGCTGCTGTAAACTGTAATTCACCTTTAAGAAAACATATTCCACTCAGCCTCTGTGCCTTGTACTGTTAGCTACGTGACAGACCTGAAACTCTTTAAACATTAGAATAGCAGTCACTTTTCCAACAAACATCCAACATTTGGTGCACATAGATCAGTGCCAACTCTTTTTTTTTTTAAAAAAATCTCTCATCATTCAGAGAGGTAAAGCAGAAGACAAGGAAGTTGCAACACAGACTGATTACAATTTTGTCTTGTTATATCTGACCCAAGAAAAATCTACTTACTGTATTTGCTGGCATATAAGACTCACTTTTTCCCCAAAAAATATTGTTTGAAAATGGGGTACATCTTACACGCTGGTACGTCTTATATACTGACAAGTAGTATTCGCCAGTGTATAAATGGGGTTACGCTGGCAAATACAGTACATTCATATGTTTCACTGATATCAGTAACAGAGAACATGAGTATATGGGCTTTAATGGGGCCTAGGCATTCTCCAATGTAGGTCCTTTCCGCACTACACCTTACCTGCATTCTGTGACATCCCGGCGTCATCTCGGCAGTGCCTTTGCCAGGATAGGAGCATGTCCTGAACACTCCCCTCTGCACCCTACCAGCTGCTGGCAGATGGTAGCAGTCAGGACATGCATCTTCCTTCCACAGTGCAGCCGGCCTCTTCCCGTGCTGCGCTGAAGAAGGAAGTGCCTAGATAGTGCTTCTGCCCTTTCCACACGGCCCCAGCTGACGTGATCACCACGCAAAAGGGGCCTATTACTGGATTTTTTCCAGTAATAGTATAACGCACAATCGCAATGGCTGGGGACGTGGCAGGTGTGGTACCGCAATGATGTTGTGTGGTAGCACGAGTTGCGGCCCAACTTCAGCATGTCCCCATGCCAGGATGGAGCTGTAGTGCAGAAATGGCCTTAGTCTCAGCAAACCTCTCTAAACAAAAATCAAGTTGTAATCATATTTTGATACTATTGCCAGTTATAGATTTAGTCTAAGAATCTGGACTAAGAATATTCCACATTCCCTATATCGTAAGGAAGGTATGTGCCAGTTCCTGTGGATATTTTCAGAAGTAAAATTTCTGAACCACCCAAAAATAAGAGTTGAGTTCATAAGCTTGTCTCTCCCTTGTCCTTTTCTCCTTGCATACACAGAGTAAATTCATTCCAGATCCAGGCAATCTGTTAGATTGGTCTGTGCATGTTTTCACATGCCAGGAATGGAAACCAACTGAGAAATAAGAACTGATCTTGTGGTACTTTACAAAGAACCTCGCAGCACTCTCTGGAAATACTCTGAAGCTAAATTCCATATCTGACTGAGAGGGCAAGCAGAAACCACAGTTTGTTGGTTTGGATGAAAGGGTAAACTATGTTTTGCTTCAGAATCAGAAAGGACAGAAAAAGCCTCCATACACATGGGGAAGAAGAAAGCGTTTCTGTGATGCTCATTTTCAATCCTCCAACCCATCGTTTGGAAAATCACATCTAAATGAACCTTAACCATGAAGAGGGAAAACTCACAAAAGCAGAAGCTTAGGGTAGAAAGGGCTTGAGGAGGTCTCTTCCCTCTACCTTATGTTTGACTAGAAAACTCAGCTTCCACTTTGAGATTTGTAATTATAAGGAATCAAAGTACTCCTGTGTATAGATAGAAGGTTTGGGGCTTAACAGGGATAAAACACAGTGAGTCAAGTTGAATGTCAAACTAAATTATGGTTTTCTGTTACATCCACAAGACACAGTGGATAAGCCACCTTGAGTACCAATCTTAACTATCTTGAATCCTAGTCTTGGGGAAAAGGTATGGCACAAATAAAATGACTAATTGATTTACTGATTGATTGATCTATCTATCTAATGAGCTTTCTCTTCCCTCCTTCTTTTGTTACCAGTTCTAAAATAACAAGCATCTCCTGTTATGTCAACACTTAGCAAACTCTGATTAGCTGGAACTCCGGTTAGTGAACAAAGCAGAATCATAATTCACAGCTAGATCTTAGTTTGTCCTTACTAGAACAGAAGCGGGCAGGGGACCCCATGCTCTCACGAAATGGGGACTGCAGCTCTCACAAATGCAGCTGTTGTAAAAATTGGTGACAACTGCAACAGATCTCTGTGTCACAGGAGGATGCATCATAGACCCCTGTGAGACCAGGGTGGCACAGTGACTGTGTCCTCTATGGAAGTGACAGGTTGTGGGAAACTGACATAATTTGCTTGGAGAATATGGTAGTAAGAGAAACAAAAGGGGATACAATGATGCTTATATGTCGCCTACCCTTGAACCACAGCCTAAACCAACCAGAGTTCTCTAGTTTAAACATGATGGCAAATTTGGTTAATTTAAATCTAAAAGCAGAAACTTTCAGTTCCCATTGTGTGTGCAAAAGGGACGACAGCAGGAGGTATACACCAGCTTGAGGTCTGTAGCAGTTCAGGCATGGAACATTAAACACTGGTTTCCTATTACATACAAACAGGCACATTATATGTGCCATGGAGCAGGTAACACAGAAAGAGAAAGGGTCTTTCTCTGTTAACACTGAACCATTAGAAAAAAATGATATTATACAAAAAGCAAGCCATATATAACTCCACTCGTTTAATATAACTGATTGCAGCAGGAAGCTTAGCAAGGGTCCTGCCCTTTGTGGTGCTAGATTAAGTCTTCAGTGCCTAAATATCATCTTCAGTGAGCAAATATTTGACAGGTAAAAGCCTGAAATCATGTGGAAAAAATCCTAAATTTGCTGTGCAGTTTGCAAATAATTATAACTTCAAGAATGTATGCTCTTCTTTCACTTCTTAAAAGCAGTAATTTTACAGCAAATTTGAACCACCATCTCCTAACCAATTCACTGAGAATACTATTAACTGCCAGGAAATATTCTGTATTCCTAATAAGGGTGAAGTATTTTTCAGTGCCAAACAAAAGAGATCTCTGAAGTTCTAGATAAATCCTGCTAGTAGGAGTTTTCCAGTATCTACTTGTAGAGACCCAGGCAATGTTTCTTCAACCAAGTGATATTTAGTTTAGTTCTGGAAAGCGGTGAGGGAGGACACTGACATTTTCTAATCATATCCCCAAGGTCTTTCAGCTCAACATGCTTAACATTCTGCAAGAATACCCGTCATGGTCCACAAACTGCAGCTTGCATGACAGTAACAGGTTCAAGGATTTCTTCTCCCCAGGTCATGAGCTGTTTGCAATCCTTTCTTGTGCCTTAAGTAGGAACAGTTTTTAAGTGTCCTCTATTCTTTCTACTTGCAACTGATCTGCTCTGTGTAAACCATGGCTTCTATTCACATACAACATGTCTATGGAATGTTACTGAGAAATGTTCACACAAGACTCCAAAGTTGATCATGCAACGCAAGTATCTTTAGGCTGTGCTAAAGTAAATTGACCCACAGGTTCTCTTTGTAAAATGCTTGTTGAATATACAAACATTGTTAAAATGTGAACACCTAACTTCCCCCAAAGAGTAAAATTTTCCATTTCCAGAAAGAAGTCTACAATGGGAAACTAATCTGAAAGGAAGCAATCTCCTTGCATGGAAAGTTCAACAGCAATGCACATTTGACCTTTTCATACAGTTTTTGGGTAACTCCCAATACAATCAAATCTGATTTAAAAAACTGTCCCCAACATGGAGACACTTAACTCAAGCAATGCATGTAAAAAATAACCACACAAATGTTATTTACTCAATACAGAAGGGACATTTTTCAAGTTTACTCCCCTCAAAAGGTTGTCCCCATATACCAGACAGTTAACAAATTAAGTTGAGCCTGAAGTAAGCTTAGACAAAACTAGGAACAGAAAGAGAAGCAGTCCAGTTCTCTTGGGGTGGGGTGAGACCTCTAAAATGGGGAAAAAAACTGACCAGAAACATTATGAGTCACACTTCAAAATCTGAGCCACAGTTGAGTTTTCATATTACATATCCAGCCAAACATATACCATACACCTCCACCATTATGTGCTAACACTACATAATTATTTTTGTTAATATTCTTCTGCTTAGCAACTTCCTCAAAACTTCCTATATAATGAGAAAGAAGCACCAAGAAATCAGGGCTCAAAGAGAAAATCAGCACTGGGTGTTTTAAAAAAAACGGACTACATCTAAATAATTTGTTATATTTGTTATTATTACTGTGCAAGATATTTGTTTATTCCATTTACTAACTTTAAAACAAAATCAGAGGTCAGACTGTAAAATGTCTGCTGGAAAACTGCTTTCATAAGCTAACCAAAGGCCTGATTTAAGCAAGAAATCCATTCCTAACAGAGCTGCGGTTGTTTAGAATGGTTATTTTATTTTGTGCTTCGGTTACAGCATTCTGAGATCAGGAAATATTCTTCCTGGATTTTTTGCTCCTTTGAAACAACAAATTAGTGATGGGTCACCCAAAAAACTATACAGCTGAGTAGGAATCTGAATTTGGTCCTCCCTAGTCTGAGTCCAACACTCTGACCATTATATTACACTAGTTTCCATCAGAGTACATAACACGTTACAGAACAATAAAAGCAAAACCAGGTCCTAAGATAAATAAGAGATGACACGGACTTGGTATTTCCTCATTTCTACTTTACTACAAGACAGTGAACTAAATGAATTTCAGCTAATTGCCAGCTTCTTTTGATTCTATCACATGTTGGAATGCAAGGGAAATTTGCATGCAACTTTTAGTCACAATTGGTTACTGCTAACAACCATAACATCAAACCTCAACACAAAATGAACTATTTTTTATCTAGTTCTTAGAAGGAACTGGCCTCTAAATTTAAGACAAACCTCATAATTTGCTGTGTTGTTAGTACCTGTGGCTGAATAATAATACGTATATACAAACAGGTCAAATCTACTCCTCAACAGTTCCTATAAACAAGTGGGGGGAAATCTTTTGCCCTCCAGATATTTTGGTTGACAACTACCATCAGTCCTATCTAGCATGGTTAATAGTAAGAGGCTATCAAGGTTGTAGTTGAAAACATCTGAAGGGCCTAAAGCTCCTCATAAAAGAGCAATTAGAAACATTAAGTCTCTGAGGATACAGTGTTAATGCCAAATGTCCACATTACAACACACCAGTGCTTAAGGAAATGAAATAAAACATTTCCCTCTTCAGGGAAGCAACAATGCTCCATTTTACCAGTTGTTGTTATATGACTTCCAAGTAAACCTTGACTTAATCAACCTATCACAGGGTTTTCTTGACACGATTTATTCTGAGGAGTTTTGCCGCTGCCAAAGAGTGTGACTTATCCAAAGTCCCCCAGTGGGCTTCCATGGCAAAGCAGGGATTTGAATCCTGGTCTCGTAGAGCCTTAGTCCAACACTCAAGCCACTAGCTATGCTAGCTGATAGATGTTACCAGTGTCAAGTTAAAAAACCAAGTGAAGAGACAAACAAGTCAAAGTAGCATATAACGCTCCCATCCCTTTCTGATAAATTTAGCATTTCCTCCCACCTTCCATATCAGCAGAATGCTGTACCTACCTTGTCAAGGAAAGTGGGGCGGTCCATGGAAGACTCTTTGGAGATTGGTGGTGGGCGGCAGCCAAGGGGTTTGGAGACCATTCCATTGTAGTCAGCCACTCCCATTCCACGCTTGTCCATTTCCACCTTCTTTTCCAGCAGAGCACCTGCAAAGAAGAGATGATGTGAGGATATGAAAGAAAATCAAGGAAACTTTTTAAAATCAAGATAAAATGACTCTCCTTCTGCTACAGCTATTTCTCTTGGGGACTTAATTACATTCTGTGAGTCAAAATTTAAAATCCATTTTGTCTTTCAAAGCATTAACTCTGCATGGAAGATAATTCACAACTAACCCAGCTTTTCAATAAAATGCTGTCAGGACAAATGATGCTGATTTCATTCTAACAGATCAATATTCTCAAGTGTGTATTTCAGTTACAGAAATACTTACTCATGGCCTGATCTAGATTCATACTATTACTCTTCAAGGCCTCTTCTGCTGGTTCTCTCTGCAAAAATAGAAAGCGGGCTTCTTCAAAACCAGTATTATTGACAATTGTAAAAACAAGGGGAAAAACACACCTACAGCTTTCACCCAAACAAAGAAACTGTTTTGCTCAAACCATTCACCGCAACGAAACATTACAATTTTACACAAATATAATCAACAATGTATTTTTTTTTAAATTGGAGTTAGCAGATTTTCTAAGAACCATATTTAGTAGCACTGGAAACCCATTCCCTCCTTTTTTTAGTGGCCTTAACATAGTACTCTGACACTGTCTCTGTGCTCTTCCACAACTACCACATTTAATATTCAAAAGATGGCAACAGTGGATCAGAGAAAAAGGGTCTTGATCAGTCCTGCAAATTTAACAGTAGCCTGATCCGCAGAAATCAGCAGGCACTGCTTTTCATCGCATAGAGGTAAACTTCAGCACACAGCAATCTGCAGCCCAAGCTGAAGTTAAATAGGAAGCAGTCTGAGACAGTGAAATCACTGGCAAACTTAACAGACTGATTTCAGGCCTAATACCACGTGATCACAGAAAGTGGAACTGGACAATAGTTTAAAAGCTCTGTCTTGGGAAAACTATTTAGCATCAGACAAATCTCCTGTCCCCTTCCACCCTCAGCATCCCATCTACAGAATCGAAAGTGGTCTCTTCCCACATATGACTGCACAGGAAATACTGGAGTGTCAGTGCTACTCACTGGGAAGCCCATGTCTGTGAGCTGTTTTATCAGACGGTTCATGATCCAGGCCTCATCTTGCTTACTCGATGTCTTCATGCCCTGAGAAGCAGCATGGGAAAATTTTTAATACAGCAATCATAGAGAGATTTGAAGTAGATAATTACATGTAGTCAATCACTTGCAATTAACTCCTTTCTATAGCAACAAAGGTCTAGCTACATAACATTAAAGCTGTAACTTATTAAGTGATAACTTCATTCTGTTTGCAATATGTTGTTGTTATTGCTGTTGGTTCCGATTTATGGCAATGCTAAGGTGAACCTATCATGGTGTTTTGTATTGCTGAGAATGTGTGATGCACCCAAGATCACCCAGTGAGTTTCCATGGCTGAGATGGGAATCGAACCTTGCTTTCCAGGGTCACACTCCAATGTTCAAATCACTATGCAAGGCTCGCCCTCCACCATACTTAACTTTAAAAGTTGTTTTTACTTTTGTGGTGGAGGAATGGCTCAAGAGCCAGTCATGCTGTACATTGTGCTCTGTTTGTGTTTTGAGGCGATGATGAGGTAGATGGGAGTAGAATGTGTTTTGTACCATAGGGCAGCTTTGTAATAATCAGATGTGGTTCTTAAGGTAACATAAAACAACTGTTTTGATTATTTTTGAAAATCAAGGAAGTTAGTTTTTTTAAGGACAATTATAATAGAGTACAGGTTGAATATCCTTTATCTGAAATACTTGGGAACAGAAGTGTTTCATACTTCATATTTTCTTCAGATTTTGGAAAACCTTTATTGCCACATACATAAAATAAAGTACTTTACAAGAGATTTCTGGGGAACCTGCAAACGAACAAGCAGGAGCACAGCAACTGTCACTTTGACAATGGAAATGGGTGGATGGCAGAATCCCCCAAGATCTCCTGTACAGTATTGTATTTTTTTTCCCCCATTACAGGTATCAGGTCCCTTACATCCTCAGTCTCTCAGATACTCAGTTTCTCTCCAGCCTTGCATCCATACACAACACAAGTAGCGAATGAATGAGATGTGAGGCTAGAGAGAAATGTGAGTCTGGAGACATGAGGATCCATGAAATGGTGGGAAGTGTGGATTCACGCTGAGTGCTACACTTGGATTTCTGCCGCTTCAGAGATCCCTGTCTCTCTTTTCAGCCTTGAATCTTGTTCATTCACTAATTCCGTGAGGACCTGCAAGGCTGGAGAGATATGACGCTAGAGAAAAGTTGAGGACTTGAAAGACAAATGAGCAGGAGTGCTAAAGATGCTGGGGGCGGCAAAAAGTTTTGATTGGTGGTGGTGTTTGGATTTCCAGATAAGGGATACTCAACTTGTCTATAAAATTACTAACATCTGTAAGATTAACCTTACCATAGCAAAAATCTCAGTGGGGTCCCATGCCATATCCTAAAAGATTCAGCTGCATTCTTGAATATATTAAAATGTAATACAGAAGTCGGACCCCTTTTTAATACTGGGAAACCTGTTCAAAATTTTCCCTTTCCTCAGTATTATGCTAATCAGAAATGAAAGAAATAATATACACAACTATTTGAGAAATAATTTTTGAAACACGGCTTGCACTATTAATGGAAAATCATTAACCAAGACATAAAACGAAAAATGTTCATCATCTTAAAGAATGAGTCATTTAGACCTGTGCCTTTAAAATGTCATGACAGAAACAGCACCCAGCAAGCAGCTAATTGATTTTTTTTAAAAAAATATCAGAGCCTGATCTCAGAGGGAGGGCATCAAATTGTATGCCTTGCAAATGTATCAGCAAGTGAGGGAAAGGGGTACTCTGCCAGAATGTCACAAGAAACTATTTTATACTGAAGTCTGCTGGGGATCTGGAAAAGATTAATGGTTTCTTCATCATTACCAGCGTCACAGCTTAGTCCACCATATGGTTCCTGCTGTATGTTCCATCACTGTTAAAGTAAATATGCAGCCAGCTGTAGTCAAGTGGTGTTTCAAACTGCTTCAAAGATCTCCTCACATACAGGTGGCCTCATCAACAAGGCAGAGAGCACCTAGCAGTCACTTTGTCAGTAACTCCAATTCTCTTATTCCAGAGAATGACTAGCCATTCACAGCAAGGTTGTTAAAGTAAAAAAGTTAGATTACATAAAATATTTGGACTTAAAAGTCTCCAGAGATCAACCATCCCAGTTCCTTAACTGTGAGTAGCACAAAGTTAAAACACAGCAGAACATTTGGTTCTATGGTCGCAAGGAACAGAACTATTCAATGTCCATCTATTCAGGCAGGCTTTCGCAAACAACTGAGAGACAGAAGGAAGGACTTTCATGAGTGGGTGTGGTCCTTTTAAAATTAGTATTATTTTAATTGATAGGTTTTAAAAACTGTTTATAATTCAATTTGAGAACCATATCATAATGTCCTGAACTCTGTCTATTAAGTTACCTTCTGAACGGATGCCAAAATACGACAGTCAAGAGATGCTGGTGCTTCTACCAATGTGTGCATGTGACTGAAGAACATCTTTATCTGAGAGTTAGGCAAGGGCCAAGGAACAATAAAAGAATTCCAGTCCATCCCTCCTTTCCAATAGCAGGCACATATACTCAGACACATATAATCAGAAGCTGACTATAACTACCTGATCTGTCTTCTTATCAACCTTACTGCAGTCGTGGTTGAAAATAATGGCTTTCATTCTTTATAAAATAATGTGGCAATATAAAAAGCAGTACCTGAATCATCCAGGTCTCTATCTCATTGATTTTTATAACCCAGCAGTGTTTTAGTCATACCTTTTGAAGTCCTTTCTTTGGGGCATTCCCCCAGGAGCTACAAGAGGAATTGCTCTCTTGCGAAGCAGTATTATTCCACATATCTCCTTCTTCATCTTCCCACTGACTTGTACTGAGATTTACTTCATCTCCACCACTGCCCCAGCCTTCTTGCATAGAAGATTTAGAAGCTACAAGATAAATTGAAGAATTTGTACTTCACCTTCTCTGTAACTGCAATTATTAATGATCCCATATTTTTCTTTATTATTGCATAAGGTTGTGTCTGCATTGACAAAGAAGGCATCAGTTCCAGATACTGGTTTGCCTTTAGCTTAAGCTGTAAATGGAATACATGAAGATCTCAAGTTCCTCTGGCTTGTCTTTTTCATCTTTGCTAACACAAACAACACACACTCACCTGGTTTGCACAGTGCTGGGGCAGCAGCTGGTGCGCTCACTCTTCCATATGTCCCTGCTGACTCAGCAGAATTATCTCCCCACCCTGTACCACTGCTGGGGGGCTTCCCCCACGCTGAAGTGCCATTATCAACTGCAGCAGAAGGGGAGGAAGGCTCTCCCCATGAAGCTTCAGGCTTTGCATGGACAGCAGGCATCTCTCCCCAGCCTGCTGAAATCAGAAATGAAAAAGAAAACATGATTAGAAGAAGGATAAAATGAACCTTTCAGACCACATTTTTATTAATACCACTTAAAAATGCAGTTAAGAACTATGCACAGCTTGTACACATGAAGCAAGTGGTGAAACAAGGAATTAGCCATGTAAGACAGACTTGGAGTTGGTTTTCCAGAAAGAAGGTTCAGGAATCCTTGTAGCCTGAACAACATCAATTGTTAATAAACCCTCTTCTATAGATATATTCCAAATCTGAAAATGAGAGTTACAAAAAAGGTGGGTTTTCATAACAAGTACGTATGAATTGCAGGACGGTGGAATCATGAGCTTCCCATACATTACAGAGAGCATGTAACCCCCTTGCTGAATCAGCTTCACTGGCTATCACTTCATTTCAAAGTGCTATTTATGACCTATAAAGCCCTGTACAGCTTAGATCCCTACTAACTGAAAGATATTATCTCCCTACATGAACCTGACAGAGTCTTAAGATTTTTTGGGAATGGCCTTCTGTCATTCCCACTATCATCACAGGTCTGTCTGGTGAGGAACAGGAGAGAGACTCTGCAGTGGTTTTTCCTAGGCTGTGGAATTCCTCTCCACAGAAGACCAGGTTGGCCTCCCCTCTGCTCTTCTTTTGCTGGCATTTCTATTTAGACAGGTATTATTCAGAGAGATGGGAGATCCTTTTATGGTGTGTGTATGCTGTAATTTTATCTAAATTCAATGATTTTACACTTTTAAAAACTCAATGGTGTTTTAATATTATAACATGGCTAATTGTGTTTTAACTTTTTTATTATCAAATTTTTAGCTTTATCTTGTTTACATCTTGCAGTAAGCCACCTTGGTATTCCTGTGCCAGAAAGGCGGGATATAAATAAAATAGACAGGTAAATAAATAAATTTCCCAATCCACCTCATACATACAAAAGGAATTTGATTACAGCAAGAAAGATAGATCAGAGTTATACAGCAGCAAATTTAAGAGCAAATCATTTTATTTTTAATTAAGAGTGATTTATCACTACATCTAAACTGCAACAAACTTTTTCAAATAACATGCAATGTGAATATGCATTTCTGTGAATGCTGAAGGTATGACAAGGTATTTATTTTCTGCTGTCCTAAATGCAGACATAACCACCATACTTCAGTGCAATTAACAAGAGCCAAAGGATTGTTGGGGCAAGTATGATTTATCCAATCATGTGTATGCAGAGCACATCCTATCACTGAACAGGAGAGTCCTTTCTGATATGAAGCTCTGTGCCACTAAAGTCCCTGGAATGCAATCACAATGTTCCATTGGGAACTACTCAGAGTAACTTTAAAGACTTTATATTGAGGACTTGAATGCTTCTATTCAAGACATTTGCTTATGCAGTGGAAATAACTTTCTGAAAACCTGACAAAGGCATAAAAATGCAGATTTTCTCTTTCATCAGTCCAAATGAGGGCAATGTATACTGTATTTAGGTATTTTATGATGCTGATGCTAGCAGTGGCATTCTCTTGCAATGGCTGAAGGAACTGCTCTAACATTTTACAGAAGAAGAAGGGCAATGAAACCGGTCCTACAAAGGACAGGACAGGCAGATGCAAGGAGTTAGAGAAAAACTGATTGAAAGATGCAAGAGGCAGCAGAACAAAACGCCAGCATGCCTAGGAGTGGAGGAACAGAATTTCTGCTGTTGTTGTTATTACACATCTTCAAGTCAACTCTGCTGTATGCCAACTCTATCCTAGGGATTTCATGGCAAGATTTATTCAGAGAGGGTTTCCCACTGCCTTCTTCTGAGGCTCAGAGACTATGACTTGCCCAGAAACACCCAGTTGGTGTCCATGGCTAAACACCAATTCAGACCCTGGGCTCAAGAGTCCTAAGTCCAACCACTGTAACAGTCAAACCATTATAACATCCTGGCTCTCAAGAATAGAATTATTCCAGTATAATCCATTTCTACCTCCATTTTTCTTTCTCCCCTCAAACATTTCCATCTGGAGATGAAAAGAATTATTCCAGTCCAAATGGAGATGCCTGAGGGGAAAAGGAAAACTGGAGATACATATGACCAGAGAGATTTATAAGGTAACCTCAAGGTTGGACCTCTGCAATGCACTGTACGTTGGGCTACATCTGTACTGAGTTTGGAAATTCCAACTGGTCCAAAATATGGCACCCAGATTGGTTACAGGTACATTGAGGAACGAGCATATCATGTCGATATTAAAATCTTTCCACTAGCTGCCAATTAGTTTCTGGGCAAAGTACAAAGTGTTGGTTATTACCTTTAAAGCCCTACATGGTTTGGGTCCAAGTTGCCTGCAGCATTACCTCCTTCCATACAATCCGCACCATACATTCAGGTCCTCTGGGGGCCATTTACTTAAACCAACCAGGACTAGATTGGCAACGGTCACCCAGAGGATCTTTACATCGGCCACCCTTAGACTGTGGAATGACCTGCCGGAAGAGATTCAACAGCTAAACACACTGGATTTAGAAAAAAAGTTCTAAAGACCCCTCTCTTCTGGCAGGCCTACCCAATCAATTTTTAACTATGAATTTTAAATTGGTATATTTTAAATGGTTTTATGTGTTTTTACTTGTATTTTAATCTGTGTTGCACTCTGCCTCAAGCTTTGGGGAGATGCAGGTAAGAAATAAAAAATCATCATCATCATCATCATCATCATCATTACTATTACTATTATTATTATTCTGCTAGAGCTACAGAAATAAGGAAAATAAAATTTCACACACAGATTTGTAATACCCAGCAAAGTCTTTGACTGGTGACCTCTGCTATGGAGAAAATGGGCTGAAGGGCTTTTGTGCTTTCACTGTGTATTCACATATTGACATACATATTGGCATAGTGGAAATTAAGTATCATTAAATATTAGAAAGGAAGCTGAAATGCATAATTAAAAGAGCTCCCGGGCTTTGTAACAGTATATTTAACCTCAGCCTGAACACTGCAATTTCCACTACAACACGCATTCATTTATTAAGTTAAAAAAAAAAAGAGGGACTAACCTCCCTGGGTTCTTTTTAAAATCCAGTAATAATGATTAATCACCTCCAATATGTAAGGTATAAGTCATTTTGTTAAATACACTGTGTACTGAGCCACATAATACTATGTAAATTATTACCCACAAGGGAGTTCATGTCCTGGTAAATTAGTTGTAACTATGTGAAAACAATAACATGTGTTAAGATACCCATAGTTTACAAAGTTCTCAAGAGATCAAATCAAGCACAAGGGGGGGGGGGGTCTAGCATTGATCACGACAATAGCTATTTAGAAAAATAAATAGTAAGTTGGGCATTTCCGATGTTCAAATATCTGAAACAAGTCTGAATATCTTAAGAGCAACCCTGTATATATGTATTGCTTAAAACCTTTCAACACAATGTTTCAACCTAGAAGAGTAAGGTATTACTGATATTTCATATGCTGCCATGATAATGTTCCCAGGTCTCTTTGTAGGCAGTGTATGAGAGAAACAGGGTGAAAAAATCTCAACCTGTTAGGGAAACTGCATGTGATTTTCTATAGCATTTCTGTGTACAATCTCTCAAAACTGTCCAGTGCATCAAAGCATTCTTTGATGAACCAGATTAAGAGACATTCTATAACATTAATTTGATCTCACCAAACTTCAAGGTAGATTTTACTTTAAAAGACCTACACCGGACTGGCTGATGAGAGGATAGCGAAGCATACTTTATTACACTCTAGTTAGAAGGCTGACAAGGAACTGATTCATTGCAACTTAACAGTCCTGATTTTCAGTACAGATTTCCTACACCATGTATGAACTTCCATGTGACCTAGAACAGCCGATAAGATCTCTGAACTTTAATTAGCTTACTCAAAAATTAATACTGTAGATATTCTCCTAATATAAAAATGCTAGAGCCATTAAATATCATTAGAGTCTTTTCAATTCAGACAAATGTGTAGAATACACCTGGTATTTTTGCTTATATCCCAGAGATGTGCTGTATTTGGTCTGCAAGACTGTACAAGTAGGAAGGGGGTGATTTATTTTGCAAGAAGTGAGAAATAATTTGGTTTTCACCTTTCATTGTGCTGTATTTCCACAGCTCCTAGATGTAAGCTAGGAGAAATAACTAACCTTCTTATCCCACAATTCCCTATTGTATTTACCAGCACCACTTCCTTTCTAGAGAACCACTTCCAAGGAAACCAAAAAGAAGGAGAGAAAGAAACAAAGAGTAGGCAGATACCAAAAAAGAGTCAAAAGACAGCCAAGAACATGTATTTCAGTTAAAAAAAAGATCTTGTGCTACCATCTTGTATTTTGGAACCTACAATTTGGTGGTAGAGGGAGGCACAGTCCATCTAGGGTAAAATCCAGATAACATTATATCCAGTTTTTGTTTTACTTTTCTATACGCAGCTAAGTTTCACTTGTACAGGGTGTAAATCTCCATGACAGGTATGGCTATATTTCAGCAAAGGGGCGTTACCTTGTATGTGCATTAGGGGAAAAAAAAGGATATTTTAGGTCCATACATTTGTTGATATTCTCCAAATGCTCCCTACTGCCACTGAAATTAGTCACTTTTCCAAGGATTTTTTTCCCTGTATCATAGGATATTTTTAGAATCTGAGTCAATGATATTCCCAAACACAGGTGAGCAGACGCCTCTTTTTCTTTCAAAGGTCCAAGAACCCTTTTTAAACAAATGAGGTCTCAAGCATGCTTATCATGCAGTCTGTCCTGGTCATGGGTGGATTATTCAAATCCAGAATGTGTTCAGAGCAAAAAGCCCACAAGTTTTAGATCAAATTGTCCTGAGAGATAACACATTAACGAACTTGTCTGGTTGAATGTCCCATTTCCCACTCTGTAGCTGGATGTTCTAAATGCCTGACATGTCAAATCAAGAACTCTGTCTCCATGGTGTTATTTCCTTTGCTAAGGGGTAGAAAAGTTATTTGATGGTTCTCAGTGTCTTTCATACCATTTAGAGAAATAAAGATAAAATGACTGTAATGTGTAAACAGCTCTCCTTCTTTCTCCTATACAGATGACTCCACTAGACCACAGACATGTTAGATATGAAGACAATGAAAATTTGGAAAATTACTTGTGTATCATACTTATGCGGCTAATTTGTAATACAACTCTTGCAGTTTCCAACAGCAATAAACAGATTCTAATAGTCATTGAAGGTGTTTAAATGGTATGAAGCAGGAGAGTTATGCATCTTACGAAGGTTACATTACATTACTAAAGTTTTACTTTACTGTGCCTACATTTTTCACTTCTCTAAATGGGAAGTACAACCAAACCCAAGTGTATAATTTACAAGGGGCTGGCACTGCCATATGCTTAGAGAGAAGAATACAAGAGTTCTGCTTTTCGGAGGTGAGGCTCTCATGCTGTTCATCCACTATACAAATGAAATGTTGTCTGCTGGTGAATTGGGGCCAAGTTAACAGCCAAGACCAGTAACACTACCCCAGCTACACATGGAGGTGTCTTACAAGCACCTACTGCAGAAAGTGCTTCCCATGTAGAAGGCTGAGACCTCTATCTTAAGCAATAGATCAGGAGGAGCATCTCCTCCCTGATCTACTACACTTGTTATCTATTGGAGCTATGTCAGTGACTGCCTGCATTGCCACACTACTGCTGTTGTTACCAGCTACTCTGCTGGATGCTCTCCAGGGATGCATCACCTCTCTCTAATGAAGGACTCCTTCCCCGGAACATGGCCCTGTGGACAAGATGACTCTGAAAAGCCTCAGAATAGCAAATGCGGAAGCAAAAATGGCACAAATCAGCAGGCTGGGGGGTTTGGAGAGAGGAAGCCTGCTTTGGAGATTGTAATGAATTGTACTGTCTATTTGTTGGTCTTATGGCTATAAAGAAAAGCCTGCAAATATGACTGAAGTAGATAGTTGTAAGAAAGGAGGATAGGACAAGTGTTTCTCCTCCATCTTTAATGTGTATCAGAGAAGGAGTTACCTAAAACCTGTTCCTCATCCCAGTTCTTTCTCTGATATGACACAGCAAGAACTGCTTCCTTCTTGGCAGTTTTTTCTTCTATTCTTTACATAGCTATATTATCAATAGTTTATTATTTCTTCTATGGGGGGAAAACCCAAGTAGTTATTCTAACCTCTTTCTATTGTTTTGATACTCTGTTCTACTACTGCAATTGACTGTTATTTTAATTTTTTGAGATTCAGTCAGAGGACATTCGTTTCTAAGTGTATGTTTGTACTAAAAAAAAAATTAGTCCAGCAACAGTAATTTCATGTCTGTTGCCTTACTTATGAGCAGGCTACCATTGATAGAGACCATCCCCATATAAATATTCAGTGAGTGGATTGTTACTTTTCTAGGAAACCACATTTCTGTTCCTTCAGGCAGTGAGGAGAAGTTCATCATGCTTGGAAGGAGCCTCAAAAAGCTTTTGTGCACTCAGGGCAGGTTGTGGGATAAGTAGACAGGCTTGTAGAAATCCTAGCCATCAATGCAACCCAACAGCATAAGGGTGGCCAACATCTCTGTGGGTTGGGTATTCAAACCTCTTTATTACAATGCCTCCACTCTGGCCTCCACTTATCACATGTACTGCCTCCTGGCACTGGGACCTGCTAAGCAAGTCATACATATTCCCACATGCTCTAAGCAACCCAGAAGTCTGGGTTGTTAGATTCTCTGGTGTGTGGGGTGTGGGTACATGTTCCCTGGTTTGTGAGACATGCCAACCAAAAGCACAGGTACAAAGAGGCTCCAGTGCTGAAATTAGAGAGAAAAAAGCAGAAAGATCCTTTATGAAGAATGGAAATGCCTAACTCCTTCCAATTTAGTCATATCAGGCTAATCTTTAAAAAAGCAGTCAAGGGAGCTGGCAAAAAAGATAAGTAAATCAGGGCCCTTTTGCTCTTTCTGTCTCCCCCCTCCACTCCACCACTGCATTGTCTCTATATGTACCCAGTGTCTGGGGCACATCAGGATAAACCTGCACAGCTGATTCTGTCTAGTTAGGCAAATAGGAAGATTCCAGGGTACTTGACACAATCTGATCGTCCAATCATTCCCCCAGTTACACTACTTCCACTGAAGTACTGAAGATATGTATATAATACGGATACAGTAGGTGTTTCATAAAAAAGTAGAAATACAAACTTAAAATCCTTCTTTCCAGACTCACTGGCTGTCCTTCTGCTGAAGCGCTAAGTACAGGCCCTCCCTATTCTGGGTACAATGCACTCTGTGCAATACATCTCAGTCACACAGGTAGAATTTCTCCATGCAGAGGAATACTACAAAATTCTTGGGGTCTAGGTATCCCAAAGATACTAATTCCTATTTACAAGGGATGAAATCCCCTGTAAAAAAATTGGTTAAACATTACTGGTGGAAACAAAAAGAAAATGACACAAACATTGTTGTAATGAATAAACAGGAAGGTCTCAATATGGTTGTTTTGTTCTTGTAGGGATGCTAAATGCTAAAATCTGGGAAATAGCTAATGGATGATTATTGAAAAAATTCCTTCATTACTGTAAAACAAAACAAAAACCTGGATGACTTCAAATACTGCACTATTGCACAATGACTCTAATCACAGCTAATTGCTTTGTTCAATCAGAAATGAAACACATACTTTTCTAATTTTCAATACAAAAATCCCTTTGCATGAGATAATGTATAAAAATCACTAGTCTGAACAACTAAGAAGCTTCTTGGGTAATAGCCACAATTGAAGAAATATGTATTTGGCAGAAACAGTCTCAGTAACAGAAACAAATGTACAGTGTCTGAGTATGGACATCGAAGATTGGCCAAAGGACAAGTAGCAGAACAGTTAAACGAGTTCATTAGAAAATATGGTCCACATTATGAAGAGAATATTTTTGGATCTGTTCTATGAAATGCTAATGAACTCACAACTGTGTTGGGATTATGTGGAAACTATTATATTCTATAGAATTGTCAGTGTACGGCCTTAAACACAAATACTTGGTTAAAAATATTCTAATCTAACACAAGATTTGGTGTGTCTATTCAATTACCAAAGTCATTTCACACATTTGATTTTTCTCTGCATTTTTTCCAGGTTTTTAGCAAAAGAAATTACTGTTTCTGTTACCATTTCAAAAGACATATGTTATACAAATTCATTTTATGGTAGGTTCTCTGCATCTTTTATTCTTTTGCTGAACATTTCTGATATATAAATATGTGTGTGTGTGTGTGCGTGACAGAGAGAGAGAGAGAGAGAGAGAGACTCAAACAAAAAACAAAATCAATAGAACTGAGAAGACATGCATAAGATGTCTGGTCTATAGATGGGAAATAAAATTCTGGGCACTATTTTTATACATCATTCATATAAAATATGAACATATCTTTTTAAATGGCTATTACAAAAACATTCTTTCCAAAATGTAGCATATTTGTCAAGAAACAAAACTTGTATCATACCTGGACCAAGCAGTGGGGACCGGTTTGACTGGGCACTTGACTGGTTCGGTGGCTGAGGTTCAGCCATGTTTGCGTTGATAATGGTGGCGGAAGTGGTGGTAGTTGTGGTACTGCTCTGGATTACAGGATTATTTCTATCCCACATATTTACAGTCTTGTTGTTATTGTAATTTGGGTCACCCCAAGCTGAGGTACCATCATCAATCTCCATCTTGCGCCGAATGGACGGTGGAGAGGGCTCTTCCCACCCCGTTGCTTCACTACTATCTTTCTGTTTGGCTGGCACTGGTCCACCAACCCAACCTGATCCAGTCTGTTTAACAGAGGCAGCTCCTCCCCAATTGCTCATGTTGTTGTCCTGGGATTTAGAAGCCCAATTCTGTTGAGGACCAGGTTTTAACGATTCCCCCCAGCTTGTACCTGTATTAGCCTTGCTGTTTGTGCCATTTCCCCATCCACTGGTCCCAGAACGCGTAGTTTCATTCCAACCAGACCCTGATCTACTGTCAGCATCCCATCCAGAACCGTTCTTTTTCCCATCTCCCAAGTGTCCAGGGACAGATGAGGAATCAACCCAATCTCCACCCCCTGAAGTCCAGCCTGGATTTGATTTCTGTCCATCTCCCCAGTTTGGAGATTTGGGTTTCTGAGGTTCACCCCAAGTAGGTGACTTGTCCTCCTGATTCGTGGTCCCACTCCAAGTGTGGCCACTTTTGGCAGCAGCAGCATTATTGACAGCAGTAGAATTTGTCGGCTCTCCCCATCCCCCAGGGCCATTTGGCGCTTTGTTACTGTTGTCGCCCCAACCTGTATTGGTTGGAACTGTTGCAGGTGGAGAGCTGACCCACCCAGATACTGAAGAGGTATTTGTACTGTTCATGATGGACCCATCATTCTTGCCCCCCGAGTTTGAAGGCTGAGTAGCTGCACAACCCCAGGCCTCAGTTCCATTGTCATTCTTTCGCTCGGACCTTGGAGATTCTTCAAATTCCCAGGCAGTGTTTTGCTTTACAGGAGTCTGTCCCCATCCAGTGTTGGACAGAACCCTTGGGTCAAGGTCACTCCTTGGCAACTGGACTTGTCCTTGGTCTATCATTCCCTTGTCTCTTCTTCGGCCCTCTCCAGCTCCTTCCCTCCCAGTGCTGCCTTCATTCTGGCTCCCATTGCTATCATTACTTCCTTCACTACCTGTGTTGCCAGAGGCTGCAGCTTTGGCCCAAGAGTTTATTTGTTCATTGCCCTGCTGCATGGCAGGATTCTGGCTGGTAACACTAGAGCTATCCCACCCTGTTGATCCTTTCCCATTGATGTCATTATTGGAATGCTGGTTTGTGGGCTTGCTCCATTCACCATTAACACCATTGCTGGTGCTGCGGCTTGGATGGCCCCAAGCACCAGAATGCATATTACCAACACCACTGTTGCCACTGCCCCTGCCCCATGCTAAGACCCCAGGACCAGTAGGTGGTCCTGAATCCCATGCACTTGTTCCATTTCCTTCCTTTTGCACAGCACTGCTGGATCCATTTTGTTTAGCACTTAATGCTGAGTTCACAGTGTCTCCATTCCCCTGATTGAACCCAGAATTGCTATTTCCTGTGGCAGGATTACTTGGGGATATCCCCCACACTGAATTGCCCATTCCTTCACCACTTCCCCCACTGACTTGAGAAACTGATGTCCCATTAGCACCAGGAAGGCTTTGCAGGTGGGGCGGGATGATGGCCCCCATGCCAACAGCCATGCCCCAGTTCGGCAGTCCATTTGTCTGCATTGCATTGATAGGGTTCGGTGAAGAGTTCATGGGGTTAGCGTTATTTGGTCCATCAGTGTTAAGGTTCTGAGGTTGTACGCTGAAAGACACATTCTGAGAAGTGGACGTTTGTGGTTCTGTGCTTTCTTGCGGCAACAAGTTTCCCCAAGCACCTAAGGTGCCTGTTGGGTTCCCATTCTGGTTGCCCATGTTCTGACCTATGGCACTGACTGGACTACAAATACTGGAAGAGTTGCCTGCTCCCACAGTTCCTTCATGTCCGAGTACAGGCCAGGCAGCTGGATTGGCATTGGGGTTAAGGTTAAGATTAATGCCAGCATTTGAGTTGGAAGCACCCCAGCAATTCTGACTTCTACCATCTCCAATCATGTTGTCCATCTTTCCATCCCCACCACTGGCAGAACAATGAGCTAAGCCAGAGTTGGAACCTGTGGCAACACCCCACACTCTGGCTGAGTTTCCATTACCATTTGCTCCACCAGCTCCAAGGGCACTCTGGTTAGAAGTGCTTTGGATGAGTGCTCCATTGGTGCCATTATTGCCATTGGGTTTCTTTGTATGTCCAGTGAAGTTGCCTTGGGCACTCCCTGTAGCCATGCTACTGTTCTCTGAGCCACAGTTGGAGGCAGAGTCAGTGTCTGTAGTACATTCTGAGGCAGACTCAGTCTCAGTTCCTGTAATGGAAGGCCACGCTTCCTTGTCAGTCCTGTCTATTATCACTTTATCCCAGCTGCAATTGGCTTCACTTCGGAAAGTGGACTGCTGTCCCCAGTGAGTATTCTCATAATGGTCTCCCAATCCGCTGTGACCAAGGTCTGAAAAATTAAACATGATGCAAATTAGTCTGCTATCCAACACTCCAGATACATCAGTTGCACTCGTGGTTTAATTGCTATGTTCACACTGTCCAAAATACTTCCTCCTTTACAATCCAATAAATGGATGTGCCTCTGGGGGGAAACACTCAGTTTTCACTAAAACTTTGGAGGGCAGTGTGGCCTTCTCTAAAAATGGAATAAGGTATTTCAAAGTCTAGCTCTGGAAAACAATTACACTTTATGCTAATAAAGATAGATTTTTCAGACAAAAAGTAATAGTGTTTAATTAGGTTGCACTAATAGGGCTAGTACTGGTAGATAGTTCAAGATATGCAAACTCTCATATGCAATAGAAATTTTTAGACAAATAATAAACTGACTTTTGTTCAGAACAAACTAATACTGCAGTGATATTGCTGACACACAAGCACTGGTTATTAATGCAGACAGCAAGTAAATTATATGAACATGTATTTTAAAGTGAATCCAGATTCCAGGTTTAGGAGAAGTTTATAAAAGCAGCCTAGCAAATTCTCTTGTCAAATACAGTTGTTCTGTTTTACTGAACTTGGGAACACAAGTTCATTAATGGGTTCCAAAAAAAAGAAACATATGAGTTTCAAATACTAGAAGTCCATTATTTTCAATTTAATTTAACATAGATTTGGAAAAGTGTTTTCACTATTTACTTTAAACTACAATTTTGATGAAATTCCAGTGTCTAAACATTTTAAACTCTCATTTCAACATAAAAGATAGGTTCTCTATACATAGTGTTGAACCGCAGCACACACTGTTTCTTGAAACTCTATATACAAGCCCTGCAACGACAGGAATAGGTTCTTAGGCTGGAAACCAAAACATACAAAAGTGCCAGGATGGAGGCCTTTGCATGTATGAAGTATTAGAAATGTAAAGTATGCTTGGCTTTTAAAATAACAATGATGGCAGCTAATAACACAAACACTAACATTTTATACTGTTATTAAACATAAAATCCATATTCTGTACTTTTCATATATGATTTGGGACTTTTTCAAAAATAGTTGACTGATAGGTCAATTTCTCTATGGAAGCTAAAACAAATTAGTTGGATCTTCTAAGAATTCATACAGCTGTTACAAATCAAGCCAAGATTTAAGCCATTCCCCAAACAATTAACACTATTTGTCTACTACCTGAGTTCTTTAGGACTGATGTCACAAACTATTCGATTCTGAACTGAAATAACAGCCTTCCCTTCAAAAATAAAAAGTTCAGTGTCATGACCTATTTCCATGGAAGCCCAAAATTTGGTACCATACTCTGTAATTAAAAGTGATCAGTAAAGACATATTAGAGGGAAAGATCCAAAGCAGATAGAAAATGCTTAAAAATGTGTCCTGCATAAAAATGTGGACATTCACATTAATACATGCAGGACAGAGCCAAAAAGTATGTATATTCAAAGAGGACTGGTTAAGCCTGTCAACATTTGTTTAACACCAATAATAGAGATTGTCTGTTTTCATCAGTGTTCATCTCCTAGGGTCAGAACCAATTTGAAAACTGTTACCAGTCTGGAAGCCTCCAAGTACCCAACTTCTTTCATGTCTCTCTCATGCACACTTGCTGAAATATTATTTATGTGCTCTGATTTCCTTGCCACAAAAATATTTAAAGGGATATCTGTACTGTAAGTTTGCTCTAACTAGAACACTGCGTAAACACTTAAGACTCTCAGACACTGCCAGAAAGGCATATGCAAATGTGAAGGAGTTAAAGAGATAAAAACACTAAATAAAACAGCTTTATTTACAGACAAAACCCAACACTAGGTAACATGAGTGGAAAAGCCTATTACTCTTTTAATTTTCTACATGACGGTACGCAACAAAGTACGCTGCCTCTGATGTGGGAACCTTTAATGCATTCAGAAAAAGAGCTGAGCAGCATAAAAGAGAGCATTCTTCATTATTAGATAATGAGTACTCCATGAAATACTAACACTCCAAAACCAAACAGCAGTAGATAATGACAAATAATAACTTCATTTTTCTGCCCAGCACAGCATATCTTTAGCAAGCAGCTCTTTCTCTGAAGACGCCATTTTATCAAACCTGAAAGGCAGCCAAAAGCTTAGGACGCTGTGCAGCTGCTGCCGCCTCTGAAACATTATGTAATAAACCGATTTAACAGAAGCAGATGCTACTTGTCCCCCTTTTTTGATTCTTGCTGCTTGCAAGGGGCCAAGGACAAACGAAATACCTGAGGAAAGGTGCTGCCCAACCATTCTAGGAGACGCTACATTGTGTGCAGAGCTGTCTCCCCTCTTGCATCTAGGTTCGCCTGGGTTCTCAGCTTCAATATGTCGGCTGTGTACAGAGTGAGCCTCATCCTGTAGAGCTGCCAAGAAAATCGCTCAGTGCAAGTGTGCGCCCAGACAACCTACAAGCTCGCTCGGGCCTTGGCTCTGCTGGCTTTGGAAATGCCCTTTCCACGCAGGGAGACTCCTCCACCCTCTTGCCCCCACCATCGCTCTGGCTAAGGTATCAACAGATGAGGGCTTTAAAGCTTTGATTATCTAATTGCAGCTGACACTAAACCGATCTTCCTTCCTCTTTAAATTCTTTCAACTGTCACAAAACATTTTCACTTCGGGACCTCGCCACAATTAGCACGGTGGCTGCTTTTCTTCTGATTTTTGAAAGTCGGCCAAGAGAACAGCCGCATATTGCCGATTGGCTGCATGCAAATACATTCCTGCCTCCTTAACGTTTCCATCCGCCTCTTCCCATCTCTAAAGAGCAATGCTACACACACGCTTGGCATACCAGCACAGGATGCAATACCGGGGACGAACCGTATAGGGGACCTGGCAAGCCTCCAGCTACTTAATTACTTCTCTGCTTCAATCGGGAGAAGAGAAAATGTGTATGTCGATTAAAAATCACAGCTCCCGTTTGGAAACAGTAGAATTGACACTGCCTGCCTAAACAATACATTGTAGGCTGCAGTGTTTTTGCAGTGCAGTTAGGAAAGCAAGAAAATCTTAACTTGTTCAATGCCAGCCTTCCCAAGCTTTTATTGCACACAATATGATTGTCAACGTAAGGGTTCTGAATTAGGGAGCCATCAACCTACCCATTCTAGACTCTCAAGCCGACAACCAACAGGGATGCAGCAAAATAATCACGTGGCCTTATTATTTAGAATCCATTTGTCCTAGTATAGGATAGGCATCCCCAGAAGTAATTAATGTATGTGCACTAATCAGTTACAAGGGATACCACAGGAACAGAAGAATCACAGGTAATTACACTGAATGAAAGGTACATACGTACCCTAAACCACACGAACCAGTAGTCATTTCTTTCTTTTAAAACTTCCCATGGATGTGTTTATCCTAAGACTGCACCATACACATGCAAAAGCACATTCAGCACACTCTGTATCTCAGCTTTTCTAAGAAATGTAAGCAAGTTTCTAGCCCTTAAGAGTGAAATACTCCACGAGAAATTATGCACCCATTGCTTCTGAAAGAAGCCAAAAGGCTTGCAGAAGAGAACTTCCAACCATCTTTTAATGCTCTGCAGGGTTCAGTAAGCAAGGTTTCAACACCCTCTGTGGAGGATTCTGTTCTGTAAATCTGCTGAAAGATAATGAATGACATAACAGCCAAAATGCAAATAATCTTCCTTTAAGTGCTTCATATTGATAGCAAATTTTGGAATGCTATCAACTATATACATTTATGTTACTTTGGTGCAGGTTTTAAAATGCAGACTACATATGGGTCTGTATTTAGAAACGGGCATTCTTCTGCACGAGAGTAGAATCCTGTTTGCACGGAGGAGGAACATCTCCTCTTCCTACTTCAGCCTCTCCCCCAAGCTCCAGATGGATAGAAAATCTTCCAGAGTATTTTTTTTCCAGTAATGGAGAAGGCTGCAAGGAGAAGGGACTAAAAATCCCAACCTAACACAAGTGTCATATGGATTTAGGCCATGGCGGATAACTTATTTATTAAATGTGATATGTATTACAGACATCTCTTTGAATATTTAGCTGCCTTGTTGAAACAGCTGCCTCTAAGTTCTCATGAGCGGCAACTGCTTCTACCTTGCATTGAGGTAAAACCGAGGAGACTGATATGCTCTGCGTATTTTTCAAAGATTTCTAACACTTCCAAAATATTGAATTTTGTGCAAAGGATGCATCATTTTGCTCAAAAATCTTCTTTGCTATGGCTGCTGACTAAAAAAAAGTGCTACTCTGAAAAAAAAGACTGGGGGAAAAAGTGCTGCATTTTCATGCAGGAGAAAAAAAAATCTTTCTAGTCAAAGATGAGAAAATTTCCTGGATTGAACTACAGATGTCAGGGGCATTACTGCAGATGGCAGTGGGGTTATTTAAAAAAATGTATCTTGTCAAAATGTTTGCTTGGGTCCTTATCACTGGATAGCGATGTATCATGCACAGTCATTGCTTTTTGCTTGTCCTTTAAAAACAGTAGACTTTTAAATGTATGTAAAATGTGCTCCAAACAATTTCAATTCCTCACAGATCTACTAGACAAACTGGAGAGAAGATCAGCCAATTTTGGAAAAGTCTGACCTAGCTGGTGGCACAAATGCCTACAGAGACTCAGCCCAGACCTTTGTGTGCATACACATCTGCATGCATGTGCACACAAACACCAAGAAACCAGGTAATTCAGATTTTTCCAATATAGTCTGTATGCTCCTTCCGCTGCTGTGCATGTATTAAATTCCAGTATGGCACAAGGACCTAAAAAGCGGACAAGGCAACTCCAAAAACTGTGATGGCAGGATCTAGAAATTCAAACAATTTTTTTAGCCATCTCTTCATCACCATATATTGGAAAGAAAATAGCCTATACCTATTTTCCATCTATTATAAGATTTTCAAATTAAATATTTTATTTCTTCCAGCCCTGTAGCAAATGCTTTCTCTGTTCTGGCTGCAAATATTGAAGGTTAAAGCTCTCTCCTTACACTATCTTCTTGGCTGCCTGGCTTTTCTGGGAAAATCCCAAGCAGTGGGAAAGTCTCAAGCATTTAACAATGCTAGAGCCTCCTGGTGAGGTTATTTTTTTTTCTTCAAATCACATTTTAGAAAACAGCGAATTACTGATCAATTCAATTTTTAAAGAGGTTCTCTTAGTGCAAGTTTCAATTACTATCTTCTTGTACCCCATATGAAATGTTATAGTTTACATCCATAATGTTGCTACTTTAATAGTGAGACTTAGACCCCTCTCTCTCTTTCTCTAGCTCTCTCTTTCCCTTTCAAATTTGTGAAAAAAAATTCAAGATTCAAATATCTTAAAAACAGATACAAATATCTTAAGGGATACACTAAGTTCTTATTTCTTTTTCTATTTAGAAATTAATCTATTACTTTACAAGTGCCGTTTGAAATCCGGAACTTGTCCTGCATCACAGGCAACTCCCCACAGTAAATAGCTCTTATGTCATACACATCCCAGAGGAAGATTAGGGCTTCAAGTGGGGCATAAGCAGCAGGAAGAGCAGGTCAACTTCCAACCCAGTCAAAACCGATTAGTTGAGCTAAAAATATACAAAAACTCCATTGTGAGGGAGCAAAGGTTGAGGATTGCATATCATACTTTTCACAACCTCCAAAAGCTCAGAAATGCAATTTAGCCAGTAACCAAAGCTGTGCTTTCCTTCTTTGCCTACAGATAATTGATTTAAGGTCCTGAAGTGACAAAGGCCACAGCCAACAAGCTCCTTCTGGTCTTTCAGCTCCATGCAGCCATGATTCAACTTCCTTCAGACACCACATAGTTCTATGAAGGATGCTAAGTTCTGACTCTGTGTCCAGTTTAACCTTTGGAATAGCATTCCAACTGCCCATTTTGATGACTAGGCAGTGGTCTCCTGCATAGCAAGGGGTTGGAATATATAGTCCTTGGGGTTCTTCCAAGTTTATCATAGTGTTGGTACAATTAGGTAAACACAGTACAGGAATGATTGTCTTGCAGAGGTACAACAATTCTAACATACCAACTCAGAAACAAAATCAAGTAAAGGAACTACCACTAATAATTTGATTTATAATACTAATCGTGTGACAGAACAGAACATATTTCAGACAACACAGTATAAACATCTAACAAACAGGTTTATTGTGGGCATGAATAAACTGAATAAGTTGAATAAACTGAAAACCAGGTTGCTAGTTATCAGGAGTGAAAATTCCAAATAGTATCCCATCTGTCAGAGGTGGAGTGAAGCTAGGCTTCATAAGAACTATTCCAGATGCTCAACCCTATTCCCAAGATAGTTTAGCACTTTGGAGCTAGTCTGGAATAAAACCCAGGGTAGATTCACCATACCACTGTCATGAAGGCCTCTGGTTGCCCCTTATAACAGGTGCAGCATACCACCAAACTTAAAAACAGAGGCCAGTATCTGATATGTTATGAACGCAGCTTCAGCAACCACAAGCCTGAGGAAGTAATTCCTCCTTACTCCTTGCAGACCCCTTGTACACTAAAAACATATGTGGCGGGCAAAGAAACCCTCCAGAACAGATTTTCAGCACCAAAGAATGCTATGGAGACAAAAGCCAAAACCTGCCAATACTACTATGAGCATCATATTGAATTTAAGCCAGATGTTCCCAAACATGCTACAATCTATAGAATTCCCTCAAAAGCACTCAAAAGGAAAAATATACAGCATTTCACCTACAGATACCTAAGATAAAGCAGTCTAGCCAATTTTCTGTCTAACAAGAGGGGGAAAAATCCAGAGTAAAAGATGATATTTAGAAAAGTGATTAGAGATATGCATCATCTTTGAGAAGTTAAACAATAACCATAAGTCTGTTGCTCTTTCTGTTCTGGATTACACTGTACAGAAGTACATGTTTGGAACATGATTTGGAATATATCTAGTTTTTCACTTCAACCCCATTTACTCTCATTGCAACGCTTTTGCTTTTCAAAGCTGTCAGGTACACGACATTAATCTACTGATACCTACTGAGTAGTGCAATGTGCAACGGAAATACTCAGGACATTCTGAATTTGTTTAACATTACTAGTGTTCAAGGAGAGGAGGTGGAGTACCTAGATAGAAAATCACATCGGAACCACTTGCAGACTTCTTCCAGTTTCTTACAGAAGAATGGAGTGTTAAATAGTGTAATAATAATATTGCTGCAGCATATATGATAGTTCTTCACATACATATTTTATGAACTTGCTAACATGTCAGTGTTAAGACAGAGGAAAATGCATTTTGTCATCTTCATAATCTTATTATTCGTGCAATTTAAAGATTTACTGAAAAAATAAAACTTCACCATTTATTTCCTGGTCATCTTTCCTTCAAGTGTACATCTAGTGCTAGCATTCTTTTTCCTTCTCCACTTACATATTTAAATTTCAACAGCATCAGCATTTACAAATCTATTTGAGGCCCTCTGCCAACAACCGAGTTCTTCTTACAGACACATAAACCCTTTGATGTGGAACCCAGGGACTGAAATCATTCAGTTTTAGGATTAAGCAGTATCTGCTTCAGAACCATAGGAAATCAGATGGCAGGTTTATTTTCATATCTTCTTAAGTGCTTTATTACTCATTGTTTTCAGATGGTACCCACCCTGAGATTTCAAGGATAGGTAGAAATCTAAATAACAGATAAAGCAAAATACAGAATTCTAAATTGAGACTATCTCAAGGGATTCCCAGACGTTTACGTACAACTCCACATTCATTAATCCACAAAGCATTCTTAAGACAGAATCACTATAAGTTATTTTGTAGGGAGCTGCAGCAACAGTTGTGCCTCAAGTATAGACAGTAAAATAATACATCTTAAAATTAAAAGTTTCATGGAGGCCTGCCAACAATTATGGGGACACTTTTTACTCACATTAAAAAACTGTATTTATCACCCAGGAGTTCAGTTATTTAATGGCAAAAAAAGAAACAAAAATGTTAGTGTAATATAAGGAATATTTGACAATCAGCATACCTAGCAAGGATTATTTTGCCAGTCTTAAAGCTGCCTGGTCAGGAAATACACAACCAATACTAGCAAGAAGAGGAAGAACAGATAAAAATCCAAACAACTGGAGAAAGTGGCTTAATATTTTAGCTGCAATAAAGGTAAAGGGAGAACTGATAATGTATGCATAGACATACTCCAAGGATGATCACAGTTCAGGCTCACAAAGAGTTCTTAAGCTTTTTGTTCATAAACTGCTGCAAACATTAAATAATTCCCCTGCAGGCCTTTTTTTTGTCCTAACATTGAGAGTAGTGAGACACATGACTCTCTCTACGTTTTGAGACCTTCTCTCTGTCCTACCACACCAACAGGCACACCTGGTGGGAACATGGGACAGTGTCTCCTTGGTGGTGGCTCCCGGGCTCTAGAAGTCCCTTTCTGGAGGCGCTAAACTGAAACTGTCCATGGTGTCCTTCCAGCAGCAGGCAAATACATTTTTGTTTCAACAGGACTTTGGCAGTTAACCGCTCAGGAGGGAAGTGCTCTTAATACTGTGCTGTACTGTCTGCATTTGATTTCTTTCTAAGAATATGCTTTAAACTACTTTAAATTCTATTTATAGTCTATTTGTAGTTTAACTTTTTGTATGTTTTAATAATATGAACATTTACATGTATGTGTTCTAGCTTTGACAGCCACCTTGAGTCCCAGGGTTCACACAAAGGTGTGACATAAAAGGCGCCATATAAAAAATAAATACATACATACATCTACTATATACAAGTCTAAGTTTGTCTCTTTGTGAGTTTGTCTGTTTGTGTCAGGCCAGCTGAGACTTCATATGATTGGCTATGGGAGGCCAGAAGCAAAAATAAAAACCAGTTACTCTTAAAGGTGCTACCACATTTCCTTTTTTTTTCCCTCTCCCTTCCTTCCCCCTCTTTATGTTTCAAAAGACAGAGCTACTTTTTTGAAAACTTTTTTGAAAATTTCTTCAAAGATACAGAGCTTCTAATTATGGGGATTCTGTTTAGCTATCTTGGTTAAAAGCCACTAATAAATTGGTCACATTGCCTTTTATAGCTTTCTAAGACAGTGCTATCATGGCATTTTGAGGTGGCAAATTTCACAAAAAAGTTATAGAGTTTATGACATTTTCCTTCACCTTAGCAATCCTGAAGTGGAAATTTATAACAAGCTAGTCAGTCACCTTACAGCAGAAATATTTGTTCTTTTTCAGAATTAGATAAACCTCATGATAGCACAATCAGTCCCTTTTTACAATTTGCCTCAAGAGGCTGAATTCCTGAGGGTATCCTGAACTTTGTCCCTTATAACACAAGTGCTTCCCTCTTCTACTTACTTGCTCCAAATAAACTTTATATTTCATACTGCCTGGGTCAGTTTTGGTAGCCACTCCTTTTCTCAGGCTATTCTTAGGAAGGAAAATACTCTGGGATCCACAAATAATTCCCCTTTAGTTATGATAGAAACTGGCATAGACCCCATTAACTCTCACAGGACTACTTCATCCTGCTACAGTATCATATAATGCATTTAGAACTTGCAAGGCTGCCAACTCATGGTTTAAATTTTCTTAAAGCAACAGCTGCTGAAACTTTCAGCTTAAGTAAAACAAATGATAGCTTGGAACTCAAATTTTGAGAAGTAAAATTCAAACTGTGCCAGAAGTTTATAGAAATGATTTTAACTCTTACAGTTTCATACAAAGACGAAGATATTACTTGGGGTAAAAAATTAAAACACTACTGTACAACTCTCTGTTAACTCTTCGTTCTTCTTATTCACATAAAAGTGCTGCTTTTGTTTTGACCACAAATCTGGAAAAGACAAAGGTAGCATTTCCAAGATTGGATGATACAAGACAGTATCAACTGGTATGCAAAATAATTTGTATCGTGCCTCTACGGGCTACAAAAAGTTCGGATTCCAGGTTTCCTCAACATACGGGTGTGCTGTAATCCCTCTGGGATTACCAAACAGGGAGAACTGGCTAAAGTGCCTCTGTTTGTTCACAGGTCTAGTCAACTCAAAGCAGAGATGAAATAGAAGGATGTGTAGGAATCAGTATGAAGGTGAGCCAGGTTGCGTAGCAAGACACTACACCAACCAGATCAGATACTTCCAACTGAACAGAACGTGTACAGAATTTCAAAGGAATATGTAATTTCAAACATTTTTTAAAAATGGTTTGTGTGAAATATGATGCATTAGTTGCATTCATGTTTTATATCTTTCCCATGGCACCCTTCTATTATTAAAATTGATGACTGGACAGGAATACCTACGTCAAATAAACTTGAAGAAGACGAAATGTTGCATTACTTTAACCTACGCAGTTTACAAATAACTGTGAAGGAAATGAACACTGTTATTTTAACACCGACTAGTACAAGAATGTCTACCTTACAATGATGTCAAAACGAATCTTAAAATTGTACATGCAAGGGACTGAAATCCAGGACAAACCTGTACAGCACTCTAGCAAGAACATAACCCAGACAAAATGCATACATGCTTGCGCATTTATGGGGTTACAATTAGGGCTTTGAAAGCCTAGGAATAGTAGCTGAAGTGGTAAAGGATTATTCTTTCTCTGCTCGACAGCAAAATGTGCTGCATGTGAGAATCAGATCTTTTTTAAAAAAATCTACTGATAAGACAGTATGCTACAAGTGTATTGGGATGTCAAGAGGGAAGGTCACAGGCCGGATGGGGAGGACCTTGGGGTTGGAGGCTCTCTAACCTTGTCCTGTAGTAACTCTATGAATGTTCTGAGTTGTAAAGGGCCTGTTAGAATATCAAGGCCAGTGGATAAAGTTGACTGGCTACACCAATGTCAAAATGCTCTTACATTTTTAAATGTATCTCATAAAGTTTTCAAAAATGATCTCATTAAGCACAAAGAGGGACGCTGACTCTAAAAACTGTGAACAAGAAATCACATTGTGGTAAACAAACCTAAAGAGGCAAACTACTGTACTAAAGAATATAGGCAAAAGAAAGGGTTCAGTTACTTATAAAACTGTCATTGAGAAAAAATATGAAAACACTATAGGAGGTAAGATCACCTGGGAAACAAACCCAAAATATTAGTATAGCAAAAGAGTCAAACATTTGACCAAAAATTTGGTTCTTGTAGCCTTAGAAGTCTCTATAACCTAAAATTAACTATGATTAACTTACTTGGTGCTGCAGAAAGTGTGGTCTAAGGGGAACATTTGAACACATGTGGATTGTCTGCTCAAAGGTTAAACATTTTTAGTAATCAAATGGTTAAGTAAAATAACACCACAAATAATAACTGTAGGAGCTGCAACAGCTGAGATTGCCCAAGGACTCCTGTTTCATAGGCATCCTAACAGAATATGGTCAGTTGCACTTGCAGAAAAACTGATTAGCCATTTTTGCACGAGGAGAGAAGAACTAAACAAGGATCACTTGGTAGCAACTTGGTACTCATTTTTAATGTACATTCAAGAACTGAATTGCAATGGGAAACCTCCAACTAATCAGTTGGATTTTTGGTGCAACAGATATTCATATATAGAGTAACTAATAATAAACATTACATATTAGTGGATAGATGTATTGATATCATTCATAGGTGATTTATGACTGTATTTGATATATTGTTGCAATTATAATGTTTATTTTTGAGATGCAGATTAAAGTATAAAAATAACAGAAACAAACTCTGGATCTTAGAGCAGCATATTGGTTTCCACTTCAATTCTGTTTATCATACTTTTTTCAGGGAGCCCAGGAAAGCACACAAGGGAGAAGTTCTGAACAGGAGTATGGTAAGCAAGTGGCCTACACTTCTGAAATGGGCAGCGCTAGGCACAGGATTAGCATGTACCTAACACTTAATAACCTACAAATATTACTTTATTTTAGTGTTTCTGAAAGTGTCACTTCTACATTGTTCACACCTACTTTCTATGTGAATGTGCTCCTGTCACAGAGAACAGAACAATGTGCCTGAATGATTGCTATGTTCTGATTGAAAAAAAAGCAAACCAAAGTTAAAGCTTAACTGAACACCTGAACAAGACTTCTCTCATGCAACGCATTTTCTTTTTCAGCACAACTCTCTTACCTGCTGGGTTCTGAGTCTTGCTGGGGTGGTGATGTCCACCTGCTCCTGCCTGTGGAGGAGGACTTGTCCCTGCTTGTCCAGTACCTTGTGCTGGGCTCGTGCTGATCAGAGTTCCAGTAGGCAGAGGCTGGCCTCTCTTTAAGAGCTGCTTCTGTTCCTGTTGGCGGAAGCGTGGAGGCACCTCACGAGGCAGGTATCGGGATGCAGCTGGCTGCTGCCCATTGGCAGATGCACGCTTGCCATTGCTATTGTTAGTAATAGTGCTGGTGGAAGTACTGGTACTGGTACCGGCAGGTTGGGGCTGGCTTAAACTGGTCTTAATAGGTTCTGGCACTGTAGAGATTAAGATATTAAGAACATTTTTATTAGGGAGAAGAATTAGACATGATCCATTTTTAAGTACAGTGCAACTGGAATTGAATCTCACTGAACATCCTTTGCTGCGACAAGCAAGCAAACAAACCACCCTTGTGTATGACTTTCCACTAGTGAGATTAATGTTAAGGAAAATCAATACAGGCTACGTTTTAAAAATATTGATTGACAATATATATGCTGGCATCTAAAAACCAACATGACTTAGAGCATAATTACCACACATTTAATTACACAGAGAAATTCTGCATTTTATATTGAAATTTTCTTAATCCCGAGACTCCAGATGGATTCCACTACAAAAAGGTAACCATGTATTGTCTAATAGGAAGAACAAAACAAGCTAGGAAGGCCCCATGAGGATGAACATTACACAAATTTATGTCACCAAAATAAAGAAAGAAAGAGAAAGAAAAAAAGAAACAAACAACCTTACTCCCAACAGAAATTAACCTTAGACAGTGGGGCATTCTTAATCACCATATAAGGTATCATAATAGTGAAAGGGGTTTCATACAGGAGGAAGCACTACCTGAAATCACTTGAGCCAGGTTGTACATGGCTTTACAAGGTACAAGCCAGCATCCTGAACAGAGTGTGAAAACTGGTGGAGTTCCTTTTGTACTGGCATTATACACTCATAACTACTGAACCAGGCAAATATTGAAGCTGATGTATTCTTAATCAGGTAAAGTTTCCAAATTGTTTTCAGTCCTATTCACAGCACACTGTAAGAATATTATCAGGATGTTACCAACGCATGCATTATAGTGGCAAATAACACACTATGCCACAGTGGAGAGTTTTAGGCATTTAACACCAATGCCAGGTGCTTGATTGTTATTCTTTACCCTATATTTATGCATTAGTCCAATATTCTTTATATCACTTTTCAGTCCAGAAGGACCCTAAAATAGCTTAAAACTGATATGATTTTAAAAACTATTTAAAGTGCAAAACAGTTCCCAGAATGTTCATCACAAAAAAGCAAAATGAAAGAAAAAACCACCACATTAACACTGTCACTATATCTTCTGGCAGCATTATATTAACTTGCTATAAAGGACTTTCACACAGACAATCATGTCTTCACTGCCCACTTTAAGGTAAGCAACAGGTGAGTGAGGCAGACATCTGTAGGAGGGCAATCTGCAATCAAGGCTCCACAAAGAAAAGTTATGTTCACTAGATTTTTTTCTACATGTCAAGGGGACAGAGCAGAGCTTCAGAGTAAATCTGTGCAACTGATTGGATTTCTGTGCAGAAAAAACACATATAATTCTCATTTATGTGTCTTCTCTGCCCTCTTTCAACTGCAAGGAACAGTGTATTTTGCCCATAACGCACATTTATTTTCCGCATGTATTTTTATGCATACAGATTTTCCTCAAAGTTCCAAATTAATAGAGCTCTTCTAGGTGGTCTCATTTTCCTCAGTGCAGTGTCTTAGGAGATGAGACCCTTTTTTCACTAAGAGTGAAAATATTAGTATTCTCAGCACCCCTACTGCTGAGGATGTTTTAAAGATTAAAAACAGAATTGGTCACGGGGGAAAAATAGGTAACCACACAAACCAATATCAGTTGGCCTTGTTTGGTATTTCACCAATGAAACTGGTGGGAGAGGAACTGAGCGTTGGAGCAGGGAGGGGCTATTTACACCCTCGGAGGATGAGGGAGGGGTTCAACAGCCAAAACACCTACTCTTAAGTTTCTAGAATGTTCCAAACACTGTTCTGTGCAGGCACATAAACCCAATTGTGTGAGTCACAGAGACCACAAAGAAGAAGAAGCATGGTGTAATGGTCCGGGTGATCTTGTGGAAATCACACTCTCAGCCTCAGAGGAAGGCAAACCCCTTCTGGACAAATCTTGCCAAGAAAGCCCCATGATAGGATTGTTTTAGGGTTGCCCTAAGTCGGATAATAATAGCAAAAGCAATTAATTAAATGTATATCACACCTTTATCCTGATACAGGGCACAAGGAAGCTTAGAAGAAGATATCAGCATCCCTGCAACCCAGACAGCCATCATGGTGTAGTGATTTGAGCACTGGACTAAGACTCTGGAGACCAGGATTCAATTTCCTGGTCAGCTATCAAAACCCACTGAATGACCTTGGGAAAGTCACACTCTCTCAAAATCAGGGGAAGGCAAAGACACCTCCCCTGAACAAATCTTGCCAATAAAATCCCAAGATAAGTTTGTCTTAGGGTCGCCACAAGTCAGAAACAATTTTAAGGCACACAACAACAACCCATTTAGCCTTCTGTGCATTCAGGGAAATGTTTGAACAGGGCGACTAAATATGACAATGGCACTGTAAAAATTCATAGTGGTGTGGTCAATAAATTATGATTAGCTGTCATTTATACACTGAATTCTTCTTAAATAAAACCAAGACACTTGCAAAGTTATTCTAATATAACAAAGCACAATGAAGACTCACTTTTTGCCTTCATATAAATACCACATTCCCCATCTTGGAAATGAGCCAGTTATATGAAGCTGAAAAAAGTAACACTACTCTTCCATTCCCTTCTCCTCCAAAGTATTACAAAATAAAAATGAGCCTATGTGTTTTACTAAGTTCACCTCAGCCTTTATGTTTTACATTCTTTTCAACTTCACCTGCAAAGCTCAAAGTCAATGCGTTGCACTACACATACAGTATGTTTAACACAGCTCAGGAATGTATACTCTGGGAATACAGATGAAACACTGACTTTGTTTAAACCTCTGCAGCTGCTTGAAACTAGAAACATTTCCGGGATATTTAATTGGAATGAAACCAGAGCCAGATCCCCACTGAGGTAATATTATCCAAGAACAATGAAGTATCAAACAGAGAAAAGCTTGTATTAACATTTTTTAAACTGTAACTCACTAAGTCAATACACAGAGATAGATGAAATCATGAAGAAACTGATGGGAAAGTAACATCACTTTTTTCATTCACAACTACATTAACCTGCTGATGTGGCAGTATTTTGCAGCAAGAGTTAAGGTTCTGGAAACAGATGTTTGCTATAAGGCAGTTGGGAGGGGGATTGGCTACCAAACTACTTTCATTACATTGTCATGAAAAGAAAAAAAAAACCTATCATTTTAATACGATGGCTTAAAACATCTTTACATAATTATCTCTTTTATGTGTATTCTGAACTCTTGAAAATAGAAGTTTTTAGTTTTAAATCTTTGTTCTTATACACAGCTTTTTTTAAAAAAAACAATGAATATGGCCAAATAACAGTAATAACAATCTGGAAAGAACTAGGGAAGACAAATACAACTGATCTGGTTAGGCTATGGAGCACAGAATCACAAAACCTTCAGACTTTACTCATCTGCTTTTAGTGAGCCAGCAGAATCTTATAAAAATCTGACGGGGTTGGTTCTGAGAAATGTTTAAATTGTCAAAGCTAAGAATGTTATCCACAGTGATATGTAGAAAAGTTGATATGCCACCTTTGTTGTTGCTGTATGCCTTCAAGTTGTTTCTGACTTATGGCGACTTTAAGGCAAAACTACCACTGGTTTTTTTCAGCAAAATTTGTTCAGAGGGTATTTGCCTTTGCCTTCCTTTGAGACTGAGAGAGTGTGACTTTTCCACGATCATCCAGTGGGGTTCTATAGCTGAGTGTGGATTTAGACCATTACACTACCCTGGCTCTCCCAGTTCCCACTGATGGAATATAGAGAAAAGCCCTCTGGCTTATAAGACTGCACTGGAGGCAATATCTTAATATAATGATTTACACTACCACTCTATGATTCAAACATTCATCCACACTTTAGGGCTGGAAATAACTTCCACAGAACTCAACGGAGCGTATGTATGAACAGACATGTATACATAGGATTGTGTTAAAAGATTTTTCTGTTCTTTGAACATTTTAACAACATTTCAGATTTATGAATGTCATGTATAGGTCTTTATTGAACCAGTATTGTCTCTCCACATAATGAACAAATGAATTTGTTCTGTAACTATTATGCGTTAAATGATTACTCTACTATCAAACTCCAAGGCCTTTACATCCCTATTACTCAAAACAAAAAATAAACCCTTCCCTTGGACAAATCTCAGATTACAATCGTCTTGTCTCTTTGTTGAAAACCATTTGTTCACAGGAGATAGCATTTCTTTAGGTTTCAAACAGAAGATATTGCATGTATCCATTTCATCCAAAGTGAAAGGCTGGTGTTTACAGGAAAGATACTCTAAATCTTAGATCTTAAACCAAGCTTTTTAGGCAAGAAACCAACATTATAGCAGGACTAATTCAGGGGTGAATTCTGTGTCATCCCAGTAAGTCTTTGTTGTCTGGTTTTTCTCATTCAGACCTATTCACTTATTTATATCAGCCTTGTGTGCGCATCAGAGCCATGATGTGTATCTTAGATCTGCCCTCCAGATTTCTATCAGACATGTCACACATGCTAATCTTGCCTGAAGTAATGAGGCCAAACTCTCTCAGTTTGCACCAGATTCTGGCAGAGATCAAGTGAAAGTCTAGCTGAGAGGGGTGTAAGTGACACAATGCAACTGGCAGCTCCAAATGAATTATCAGAATGTGGAGTGCTAGTCAAAGGACAAAAAACCCATGAGCTTTCTAAGGCTTGGAAATTCACCAACTCCGAGCACTGGCCTACAGTACATATTGCAACAGTTGCTGTTTGACAGTCCTGCAGGAGAAAACAGCAGGGCAGCCTTATGCTTAAATAATAAAACACATTGCAAATGGAAAAAATAAGGTATGTTCAACCAAAAATTTCCATTGTGACAACGGACAATTATATCCCATTTTGAACTCTTTGTACAGAGGAAGTGGGGGGGGGGGGTCCAATGCAAAATGGAAAGGAAAGTTAATAAAGGGCAAGGAGATTTTGTGGATAATATCAGAAGCTAAAAATTCCTTTTGCTAGAAGTTCCATGAGACAGGAACTATTCTCCTTTTCACCATTTCTCTAGACACTGTTGCCACTGCTATTCATTTTTAAGAAGTAGGAAACGAAAGATGCAATCTTTAAAAACAAACTTTGTTATAATATCTAAACAGACGAAAGCTTTGTTTGCTTCTTCTATTCACTCAGTATTTTTAAAAGTAAGGTGCTTTATTCAAAGGCTGCATTCGGAGGTAACATATTATTATTCATTGTTATCCAAACAAGTCTTACATGAGCCTCAGATTCATATATTTCCACCAGCCCTGCCCCTTCCTATAGCCACCAGCTTCCAAGAGAATCATTCAAGAGGGGAGAGAACAGTTTTCCATTCTTTTTCCACTTTGTTACTTCCTGCTGTATTTTTCTTTTACTGATTCAAAGGAAAGGACAACATACTGTAGCAGCTGGCATAGCTCCTTCCAGCTCTAGGGTTGCATCAAGGATCCACAGACATCCACACCGAAATTTCCTTTGTGTGTTCTTGACTGCCTCGGCTGTAATTCCAGAGAAGCATCAACTGCAGACCCTTCTACAACCTAATGGAGGAATGGCATGAGGCAAGGCACCACATCTTGTCTGATCCTGGACGCTAAGCAGAGTCAGCCCTGGTTAGGATTTGGACGGAGGACTGAGAATGAATACCAGGTGGTGTAGGCTATTTCAGAGAAAGGAACTGGCAAAATCCATTTCTGAGTATTCAAAGCCTAAGAAAGCTCTGTGAAAAATGAATGGAGTCACCATAAGCTGACAGGCAACTTGAAGGTGCATGCATTTGTGTGTGTGTGTGTGTGTGTACACACACAAACACACAGGTTTCCGTCTTCTTCCACCCTTGGGAGTCAGAGATTCAAACAATTCTGAGACCTTGAATTCCCCTCCAGGAGCCACAGGAATGTAGCCATACTTCACGAAGTTACATTAATGGAATGTTGTAGCAGAGGTCTGTCTATTTTATGAAATCTGATGTGCCTTCAAAATTGTTTTATTGTTTAAACACTTCTTGCAGCTTTATGGTCAACTATGCTAATGCAGCTGACCTTTAAGGAGCTTACAGAGTGCAGTGTGATTTAAACTGACTGCAGTCCCTCAGGAAATGAATTTCAAGCTTTTTCCAGGGGTACTGCTGTTAAAGAAGAGAGAGCTTCTACTGATCAACAGATTCTACATAACTAATTTTTAAAGTATTAATGCAGCAACTAAGAATGAAGTTTTTCTATTCCCACCAGCCACTCTGCATTTTAGAAGTCTGCAATGGCTAACATTCACCAGTACCTAAAACTTCAATATAAACTATTCTTTCTCTTGATCTCTGGGGAAACCTGAAGAGTTATCTAGCTTTGTTTGATAAAGTGGGAATCAAAACTGTGATAGCTACAAGTCCAGTCCTTTGACAATATAGTAGCTAAAAGCAAATAGTTTAAGACTAACAGAGAAGGCACAACTGACTTAGCTCCCTGGAAACAGTTTTTCAGATTTCCTGATATATATGTTTTCCAGATTTCATCACCACTGTGAATGTATTGGACAACTAAAAGCAAGTTCAAAGATCTCTTTCAAAGATTGCCCAAAACTGAAGAAGTTGCTTTCCTGAATTTGCAGCTTTCATCTGAAGAAGTGGGTTGTTGTCCAGCTTTCATCTAAAGGAGTGGGTTGTTGCTTAAACAAATTATGTAGTCCTAAAGGTGTCCCAAAACTCATTTCCCCACTTTTCATACTGAAACACATTAACACTGTTAACTTTTTGAAAGCTGCTACAATGGAATTTGCCCAGATTAGACACCGTACATCACAATTTCTCAACTAGATGAGAGGTTTTTAAAAGAAAACAAGCCTTTCCTGGTATAGATTCAGATTTGTTCATCTTTCATGTCCACTTTAAAATTCATCTTCAATCTGAATTCCCTTTCAGGAGAAAGTTAAGCTGTTAACACCACAGATATCTTTTACTAACCTTTCTAATACTGTCAAACTTCAAAACAATTTCAAAGGAATAAAATGAATCACAATAAGAGAAATAATAGTGTTCACTTCTTACTTATTTCTGTATGTGATCTATAAATTATATTTTACTGACACAACTCCAAGTTAAGAGCCTTTTTTTTTTATTAGATCTCCCAAAGGACTCAGTGCTACACAGACACTTCAACACATCAGATCCCCACTTTTAGATCTAACTGTATGCAAAAGAAAATATTTTTCTTTTCTTTTTTTGTCAGTACTGAAAGATAAGAGACTGCTTGCTTTGACAAAAGAACAATTATATTCTTTTTACCCGAGCAATAAGAGCCAAAAGCTATGGAAGTTAATATGCAGCTCTGAATACAAGGTCAAAACATTTTTTAAACCTGGGTCTTCTGATGATGGTTGCTTTCTTTTGTTTTGTGCCAGTTTGTCTCTGGGGTGCTGTTATACACAGATATATTTGTAAAAAAAAAAAAAGTAAATATGTATGTGTGTGTGTGCATGCATGCCCACGTATAAGTATAAATATATAAAATCCCCCCTTTAACAATGTTATATTACAAATAAAACCTCTACATGTATTTTAGGACAAAAATCTGGCTTACTACAGTACACTCATTATGGTTATACAATATGTAAATGCATTTAAATATAATCAATCATCTCAAAGCCATTTTTAAAAAACTAATGTTGACAGCCATTTTTCAACAACCCACAAAAGGGTTGCTTTCTGGATGTTTTCTCATCATACAAAATATAGCCTTCTTTCAAACTCATTAAAAGGCAGGAAACCATTTTGTACTTAAAAAAAACGGTCTTCCTCCCAAAAATGAAGTTCACTTGATTATGAAATTTAGAAAAGCAACATTCAGCTACAGCACCAAGATAAATTAAACCTTCCATATCACAAATGACTTAGTTCCAAATCACCCTGCTGCTTTGGATATCAAGTATTATAATGATTTGCATTAGGTATTTTAAAGTAACAAAGCATCAAGTTGTAACATACACTAAAATAAAATCCTTTACGTGCAATTTCATAACAGCCCTCACTGCCAGCTAAGTAGCTGTGGAGATTTGCTACAGCATTGTGGGAAAATGCCTGCTGCTTTGAGTGAACGCATTAGCTTTGCTAATGCTTTCTTTACCGTAGCAGATCCAGCAACGGACTTAAAAACTGTCAATTGTTTGAAAGTACCTTTCTTGATCTAAGTGGTACATTCTGCAAGTGATGGCTTTCTTCCAAATGTAAAAACATACACTTGCACACAGCTAACTTTACAGGGTGAAGCATTCAACAAGGCAGAATCTGTGGTCAGTGGAGGCTGTCTAGAACACTAAACCGCTGTGCATTGCACATTTAATCAGCCCCCAGGGCCAATCTGCCAATCTACAAAAAGACCTTGCCAGTTACACAAGAGGCTGCCTGTCTACCCTTTCACCTGATGGTAATATATTGCCAGGGCTGTTGTCATTTAAGCAGCTGCTCGAGATACAGAAAATGAAATCTAGTCTTGTATCATCATGATGCCACTGAGAAGAGACATCAGTCCACCACTGAGTACCACGTACTTCATTTCTAAAGCAAAGTACTTAATGTGCTATTTTTGCTTCCAAATAAGATTCAGGAGCGGCAGAGTATTTCTGTTTTGAAGTCAATAGGACAGTAACTGATTGTATTACAAAAGGAGAACAAACATAAATTTGAAAAAGCAAAAATAATATTGCTTTGGCTTTGCATGATAGATGTCTATTTGTAATACAGTGCAAAAGCATCTCACATTCTAAATAAATTGCTTGCTGCTAATAATCACTCCATACTTAATGGTATCTAACTTCCTAATCCAATTTTAGAGAAACAAATCCAATAATTACTTACATATGCTTTTTAATGATTACGATCTCAGAGGAATCCCAACTCTACACAAAAGCATTAAGAAATTGTATATGGATTTTAATAATGCAATGAATGGGATCAGTCACCCAGATTTCAATTACTACAAAAGCTTTTGAGCATAGTTCTGCAACAGAAGGGAAGAAAGCATACAGATGTGACAGAACTCCTTTAAACTCCCCCACACTGATTTCTGGCAGTTTTGGACTTCCAACCTCATAACTCACATCAAACAATGCACTATGCTTCCTTCCTTCCTTCTTCCAATTCCAAATTTTCACAAAGGTAAACACACGTATTTGTTCATTCAGAAGGGAAAGGAAAGGTACAACACTAGGCAACATCTTGGAAGAGGAACGGTTAAATCTGGCAATGCATTCTTGGCTGCTGCTGTGACAGAATTTATTTACAGCTTCCATTAAACACAGCAGCTCCATTACAAAGTGCTGTATGTGAGAAGAATTTTTGATTATACAATGCAACTGCTCACTGCATTAAACATAGCATGCCAATGTATTCTCCCCCCTCCCGTAATTGGTTTGGGTCATTGTTTGATGGGTTTATGAATTCATTACAGGAAACAGATGGATCCCATAAATCAGAGCTATTCATCCAGCCAATCAAATGGGCAATTTTCCCTCCTCATCTTCCTTCCCCCACCCCTACCCAACCTTAACGAAGCTACTTCCTCTGTGCCCAAAACTGTGTGTATATGGTGGGTAAAGGGGTTCTTAAAGCAACCTTGAAACAGGAAACGGAAACAGGAAACACCTTTTAAATAAACTAAGAGCGTGATCATACTCACACTGTGGTTCACCCCTCCCACCTAGATACAAAGACAAGAACTTACCCAGCTCAGCTGGAGCCCTGGAACTAAAGCAGAAAAGGTAAGATGTTCTGCTTTTTTAATAAGTTGTGTTTTTAAGGGAGAGGAAAGAGTTTCATAGTGGAAATGCTTATTTTTTTCCACCAATTCCACTTTCAAATGGTGAATTTTTCTTCAGAAAATTACTTCCTTTGTCTACTAAATTCTCAAGTTTGACAACACTGACATCTGCTGGTAAAAATTAGTCACAAAGGTTGTATAAGAAATAAAATTTTACATGTAAACTGGTTCCCACACAAGAAAATTTTGTGTACAATGAAATGGTGATGAAATAACCTGATTAACATGAATTTTAACTGTGTGTTAAAATTTTAGAAATATACTCAACCCTGCTACTTTAAAGATTTCACATGCAAACCTTAAGTGTCTTCCTTTCAAATAGTGCCTCTAAAAGGTACTCCTGATCTACAGACTCAAGTTTAATGCCCCATCCTTTACCTTTCTAGATAAATGCGGTTCTGCTGCTTTCACAATGACACATACTACCACACACTAGCATTCTAGTGAGAAAACAACGAGAAGCAAACAGATTGTTTAAGTACCCACATAGGCGTGCCTTGATCTTAGACAGTATTAACTTCTATGTAGAAACTATCTAGATTTACTTGCTGTTGTTGTCCTGGTGTTTCGCTGGGATACATAAATGACTCTAAAAATGTATGTCAACTTCAAGAAGGGGGAGAGGCAAACTTTCCATTTACACTACTACCTTTAAAACAATTTTTCTATTCTATTTTAATTTTGATTTCCAATGAACTGGTTCCATTATGCAATTTTTCATGCATGTTCCACCTGGGGTAAGTAGTAAATATATATCCCTGACTATCCAAATAGTATACACCTAGAGAGTGGAGACACAGCTATACTAGTAACAGAGCATCGCTGCTGAAGATTTCAACATGACACAAAGAATCACACATGAAAATTTTCACGTTTGTTTCAAAAAGATTATTATCCTCACAGTTTAGTAGCTGTTGCTCTCTGGGAAAACCCATAGCAAGAGCAATTCCTACCACATATTTAGAAAACTTGTTCTCTCTGGAAATTTAGATCCCTTTCTCAGACATTCCTAGTATGGAACAGAAACACATCAGTGGGTTAGGTATAATGCAGGAGCAATATGGTCCAAAATACCTCCAACTGCACAAACACAGAATCAAATCTTCCCACTGTGTACAAAACAATACAAACCAACATGTCAGAATGCACCTCTGAACCCACAGAGATACATCCTTGTTGCAGGTACAACACCAAATTTGACACATTCTTTTCTGTACATACGGATTTGTGCTCAGAATGAAGTCCATCTTTAATTTCATACAGCCTATTCTATCTGTGGGTCTTAAATCAGAGGGACAACACATCAGTTTAGCCTATTCTCATTTGAATACCTTTTAATGGGTCTCAAGGTGTGAAATATAATTTATTCTAGAAGCGCACACCAAGACATATGATCATCAAATGAAGTCGGTAGATAACTACCTATCCTAAATGGCTATTATAAAACAGTGAAATTTATTTGCCATCTATTCAAGAGCTTTTGATTCAGAGAAATTAATTTCTAATTTTGGTGCCAGAGAAGCTGCTTGAAAATATGTCATCCAGAAAGAATTTAAAACCATCAGTGGGACACCAATGTTTTATGAGGAAGCCATGGTAACTTACAGGTTCTACAATGAGTGAGCTGCAAATCATATTTTTCAGAGTGAGCACTTCCTCTCATTCTATACAAATTATGCTTTTTCAGTTGAATCTGTTTCTCTTATCTTCTTTCAAGCATATAAATACAAGTACACTAAGAATAGCATTTAATGTGTTGCACTTTAATTTTGAAAGCCTCAGATATTCTGCTTTTACATATGCTTTTCTATGTTAAAAGCCTCTCTTAAAACTGGGCTTTTAAAAATCCATTATTTCTGCATCTTTTCAGGATCCCTGGAGATGCACTATCTATATTGAATCTTGGCAGAACATATGGATTCAGGGTTGCTATCTGGAAACAGAACTTACCCATTTCTTTCTTTGTTAACTAGTTTAGCTTTCCTGATAGCATATTTCCTATTGCCTCATCAATAACTGTCCCTATAGAAATGGGCCCTACCCCTGACACAACCTGCAGAATGTTGATATGCAAGGATAAATCCTGCTTCAAAACAAAGCACAGATGCCTGAATCTGGCTCCCTAAAAGATTGAGGCTACAGGCATTCTTCAAAACATCTGATTACTATGCTATTGGATTGTATCTGTTTTCTCAAGAAAAAATAATCCAACATGATGATCCTAAGACTTTGTGAAGGTCCTCTATCAATAACTGCCATTCTTTTTTTTCCAATAAAAAGCGGGAAAAGAATTCAACATCTGTGGAGAGGACCAGATATCTGGGTGCAGGGGGCAACATATATTTGAGACATCTGAGGGCCTATTCTGCATCCATTCTTTTACCTTCAAATAAAAGCACATAGGTCTACATGCTTTTAAGACGGAGCCCAGAATGTTTCTAGGAATTATACTATGTAATAATATACCATCATTTCCATATGCACTGAACACACATTGTACCCATGATCCAAAAAATTGCTTCCCATTTTCTCTCACACTGCACAAAATCTGAAATTATACCTTGCAGGGTACATGAAACCAGAGACAATTCCAGAGAATCAGAGAAATGTGTTCTAAGGGCTGGTCCACATAGTTGTACCTCTTCTGGTAGTTTACTGCCCCATACAAAATACTTCATAGTACTTAAAGGTTACAAATGACAATAATGTCATTCCCCCAATTTATTTATTATTTATAATTTTACTGAAATACTGTCCTATATCAAAAAGATATCGGGGTGGCTTAGAAATAACATTGAAACTACAAGCTAAACATTGAGTATGCTAAAAACATATTAAACATAGTGATGAGGTTGTATGCTAAAAACATATTAAACATAATAATGAGTTTGAGATGAATTAATGAGAGCTAGTGGGTTGGAGTGGTTTGAGCATTGAACTACATTGAACTATAACCCTAGAGACCAGGGTTTAATTCCCCACTCAGCCATGGAAACCCGCTGGGTGACCCTGGGCATGTCACACACTCTCAGCCACCTGAAACCCCACGATCGGTTAGCCTTAAGGTCACCATAAGTTGTAAATGATTTGATGGCACACGAAACAACGAGTCCCAAGACCTTGATGAACAGCCAAGTTTTCACATGGTGCCTAAATTAATTAATTAATTAAGTGCATTTGTATGCCACCTTTCTCCCAGAGTGGGACCCAAGTTGGCTTTCACAACAGTCAATTTAAACCATTTAGAATATAATTTAAAAACAATCAAAATCAAACAAAAACAATGATAATCAACCAAATAAAAACAATATAAAATCATTTTAAAAACATCAAAGAAGTTAAAAGAATAAATAAAGCACCCCAATAAAAATAAAAAACTCTCCTGCTCACACATTAAAGCCTGCTGAAATAAAAACATCTTTGCCTGCCAGCGAAAGGAAAGCAGGCAGGGGGCCAGCCTAGTCTCCTGGGGAAGAGAGTTCCAGAGAGTGGGAGCAGCCACTGAGAAGCCTCTCTCCTGTGTCCTCACCAAGAGAGCCTGGGACTGTAGCAGGACCAAGAGAAAGCTGTGCCCTGAAGATTTGAAAACTTTGGCAGGTTTACATAGGGAGACACAGTCTTTCAGATAGTCTGGACCTTAGCTGTATACAGCTCTATAGGTCATGACCAGCACTTTCAATTCTGCCCCAAAATGAAATAGTAGTCAATGAAGTTGTAAATGACAATCACATTCTTCATTCCATTCAGCAGACCTGAACTACCTGAGGAAATAACACAATTAGTCAGCTGTGCCTTCCCCAAACTCCTTCATTACATGGATGGTGAGCATGGATGAACATCATCCAAAAAACCCCAATAAGACAATGCCTTGTTCACCCTACATTCTGTCTATAAGTAAGGTTTAAACAACACCTATACATCACATGAGATTTTATCTGTAAAGTTAAAAACAAATCTTTGCACATAGAACATTTAAGTTCAGACTTACCAGACATCACACAGAGTAATTTTGCTACTAGCGAAAAATTAAGAAAAAGGTAACTGAAGACTATCACCTTCATGACATATCTCTCAAAACTCTGTAAGTATAATTATAGTGTATTAATTGCAGAATGCTGTCTCACCTAATCTATCTCTACTTAATCTATCTCTATATCCATGTACAGGGATAGGATCTATTCCACCACAATAGAACTAGAAGACAGCTACGTGTGGCTGTGTTTACTGACAAGGTCAGCATTCTGTCTACTCCAGAGTTTCTCCAGGTCACTAACAGGGCAACCAGGGTAATGTCAGTGAACAGGTCTCTGAAATTCAGTGTCTTTTCTTCCCATGAAATGTAATAAGCCAGGGAAAGGGACTGAAACAATCACGCAACCACTGATACTTCTTGCAGAGCACCTTATTTTAGGCCAATAGAGCCATCAGTTCCAACATGATTCAAGTTCAGGAACTCCACTAGTCAAAAGCAGAATCGACATAACAGCCATTAGTTCACAGGCCAGTTCTATCCATACATTAAGATCACTTTGCACTCTCAGTGCCACCTCAAAATCAAAGTAGCCAGAGTGGTCAGTACAGCTCTCAACAAGAGAATATTTATTCTGTGACTCTGTCTGGAACTCTTACACTAAGGAACACATTCCATGGTTGAACTGATCAGGGAGAGAGTCATGAAGGCTGACGTCATCAAAGTACCTGTCAAAAGAGGTATTCATTTTATTTCATTTCTTAGTTTCCTTCTTTATGCTCCAGAATCAACCTCTGCACAGTAAGTATTCCTCTATACTGATTATTCTCATGTTTGTGTTTCTGAATAGTTTTAATTTGAAGTAATATCGAATTTCTGAAGCAACACTCCCACACCTGTAGAGATTCCTCTGAAATTGACATACTAGGAGTTGGGGGAAAAGGAGACCTTTGACCCAAGACTGTGAAGCATATGGGATCTGGGATTTCTCCAAGTTTTGCTTCTGGTAATAGAAGTTGGCAAGGAGCCTATCATGAATCATTTCATGGATATACAGAGATATACAGAGTAATGAAGTTCAACCTCAACTCTAAATGCGAGCAAACATTTTGAAGCCTACCTTTCCAATTCAAAAAAAGTTTTTTAAAAGTTATATGAAAGTTCAAATTCTCAACATGCTGAATTATGCATGTTATACCACATTCTGCACTTGTGAAATGCAGAATACTTGCCTGGAATTGACAACCCATTGGTGTAGTAATTATCTAGTGCTGTAAGGTTTTTTAGCTATAGGTGAGAGGGCTGGAAACTATACCATCAGATTTAAATAGGGTTGGGAAACCTGCAACCCTTGATATAATTTCTGCAACCCTCAGACTAATTTGAAAAGTCTTCTGCAAGCAATCGTTTCAGACCTCTGGAAAAAAAGCACTCTGGTCTATACCCTAGTAGCCCACTGCTTAAGAAAGGAGAAAAAGCAAAAATAGAGTAGCAAAAAGATGGAAGAAAGTGGTAAGAAAAAGAGGCAATTCACCCCCTTTTAGATGTACTTCTGCCCACAGCTGGCTTCAGCCCCTCTGGCTGGATAGCCTCTGACAGATTACCCATGACAAAGTCCTCAACAAAGAAAAAGGTGGTCCATTTCTTCTTTTAGGTCTAAACGTGTGAACGCTGCTTTTCATTGAGAAGCAGGAAAAACTGCTCTACCCAAGACAGGCTTAAGAAAGATGCAAATATATAACATGTTAAAAATGAGAACAAGCACAGCAATTTAATTTTCATAGGATTTTAAAGACATTTAAATAACTCGTCCTCCATAGGGTATAAACAGAAACTGAGGAATGCAACAGCAACCTGTTTCACTTCTTGAATGTGTCCATTCTGACAAGCTCATTTATCACATCACCATTTGCTTCCAAAGTCAAAGATGGTAGTTGGAAAACAGACATATATTCACCTGTGCCAACAGTGGTGGTTCCACAATAAAATCATATTTATGAGATTCCAGGACAGACCCAAAGTGAAGAAAAGATTTGGTTTCCTTCAGCATGAAGATACTCAGAATGTATGTCAACATTTAAGATAAAATTCAATCAGGATTGAACATGGACAACTGATTGAATGCCATCTAAAGGTATAATAGTGAATGCCATCTAAAGGTATGATTTGTGAGGCAGACATGCATCTAATGCTGATAATAAAATATAGTTAGCAGATCATCCAGTAAACAAGCACTATGTATCTTTCTGACTGGAAGCACAAGAAAAATTGGGCTCAGTGCAATAACTCATGGCTATGTTAAGGCTACTCTTGTAATCTACCACTCTTGAGTATTACAATCCTGCTATGGATTTGCTGTTGTCAATTCTCTGGGAGATTCTCTTTTTCTTGAGCTTCCATCTTCTTTCTTTTAGTCAACTTTGAAAACACTGTAAGCCTTGTGACAACTTTACATTGATAAAGATGGCTAGTGACATCATTGTATTGACACAACACTCTAATATTTTGTCAGTTCTGTTAATGCCCTTGGTACTTACCTGTTAGAAGCACAGGCTAGGTCCACAAAAAGATACATGGGGGCGGGGGATTAATACTGCCAGCACTCTCTGCTGGTGAATGCATTTTTCAAAGCAGATGTTTTACCATCTAAAAAGGAAAACCTGGAATGATACAGTATCAGGAGGACTCTTCATTAATTCAGCTGAAGCCAAACAGAATTTTATGTCTGCAGGGCCATCATACATTAATGACATATACGGGAAGGAGTATTTAAATTATTCAAGAATGCAACGAATGCAGATCCAGCAGTTTTCAGATTTCTGAGCTGCCGTACCTACAAAAACACTCATCTCTCTCTCTCTCTCTCTCACACACACACACACACACGCACAATCTCTCTCTCTCTCTCTCTCACTAACACACACACACACACACACACTACCTAAAGAGAGGTCGATTCAGTTCATCAGTCACTGGACTGATGCAAACCACTAAAATTCTTTTCAGTTTGTTGTACAATGAAACCAGCTCTGCTTCCTTACATTCTTTTACATGACCAGACAAGCTTTCAGAGGTATATTTGCTACATCTTCCAGGGCAATTTCAGCAATTATAAACATATAAACAAGCCGCTTCCCCTAAAAACACCAAAGAGACCAGAATCAGGCATAAAGCAAACAGAATCCATATGTCTGTGTTTACAGACTTACAACAACGGTGCCAGTGTGCAGAGCTAGCTTATTCTATTTGTTGTTTTAGTTGACAGCTCTTACTTGAGCACCCATCACCATGGTAACTCTGTGCACAACTCACAATGCACCCAAACGAACTCAGAGCTAAATTAACTTATTGCATGTCACCAATGAGAAATGACTGTTCAGAGGTAATTTTCTGTACTAATATGTAATAGAGTTAACTCTCTAAATTGAATTAAATTAATTAAATGCCACTCCCAGTAAATCAGATTCTATTACATCAATGTTAAAATAAATTAAATGTTTTATTAAAACCACTAATAATATTATGCTATTACTTCATTCATTCAAAATTCTGTACAGTTGACTTTTAGACACATCTGTGCTTTACACTTAGCAGCAACGGAACTAACTTGGATGGTCTGCATTTTTTACAGGGTTGGTTATAGCAAGTGAAGACAAGGAATGTGTCAGTTTTGCTTAAAGACTTCATGCTATATTATTTTATGAAAGCTTAGGCATGGCCTCAATATTCTTAAAATCACTAGGGCAGCGTTCAATAGTATTACTATTAGGGCCAATACTGATTTTAAAGAGAAATTCAGGATAAAATAAAGAAAAAATTACAGAAAAATATTAGATCAGTCATCAAAAAGGGAAATAACATTCATGTGCATAAACACACATAAAGGATACTCACTCTTACTTACTAATCTTTGGTTTTTGTGCTACCACTCCACAAAAACAAACTGGAATCAGTGCAAACAAAGCTCAAAAATCATCTGTTCAACGCATGGTAGCTATTAAAAAAGGCAGACAGATGTTAGGAATTATTAGGAAACACATGGAGTATTCTGTTACAGCTGTAGCGGCCTCATCTCAAAAATGATACAAATTCTGGAAAAGACAGGGAAGAGCAGAACAAATTTTAAAAACCAAAAGCAAGCAACTAAAGAAATCTCTGACAGGGTATAGCATGGCATTCTGGCAAAGAAAAGAAAAGCCTGCCTATCAGAACCACTCCTTACAAACAATCTAAAACAGGAGTCTTTTGCCAACAGCAGAGGGAGCACACACTTCTCTTATACTGATGCTGATCATATAGATCTGAACTGGACTCAGGCGTTGCTCACCTTGCTTTTTTCAACACACTAGAGGAGGAGTGCCTAGCTCTGCCCCATGCTGCTGTCACTTCCCTCAGACTGAAGAAAAAAGGTTCCTGTTCATACTGAAACTCTTCACGCCAGGTTCTCCACATAACAAAAAATAGGGATCATGTTTGTGTGGAAAGCCTTCAGGTGAACAAGAACCTCTCTTCTTCAAACACAGGGGAGAGAGGGCTAGATCCTCCTATGCTCACATGTTGAAGAAAGAATGCTGAGTGACACCTGGAAGGGCTCCAGTTGTTTCTCCAAGAGGTGACCATTTCGTTAAAGTTGCCAAAACTTTTGCTTATTTCTTATATTCTATTTTTTTCTTCTCCTCAAAACAGTATTTGTGACCAATAAGCACACACAGTCCTCACTGGACTATTCTGGGATAATTTTGCCCTTTAGATTTCCACACTACTTCAAACCGCCATATTTGTGTCCTTCTGCAAATGTCACAGATTCCCCAATCATGCTGATATTGTATAGGTGTAAAAGGTAGTGTGTCCTCTCATCTGACGCCTTCAATTAGGTACAGATTACTGGAGTCCATCCACTCTACTGTGGGGAACATGCCCACTCCCATATATGAATAAGACGCACTTCTCTTTAAAATAAGTATCCCTTTTCTGATCATTACTTCTTGCTACTGTGAAGAGACATACAGTTATTTACAGATATATCCATGCTTCACCATGGATATATATTGTACTCTGGTACTCGTAAGAAAGAACATGCAAGCTTTAAAATGTGCCTTTGGTCATAAGAAGTGAGAGTTCGCATGTCGTTCTACACATATTCAAAGAATTCAAGGACTTTTTTCCTTCCATTGGTTATAGTGAATCCATGGCTCCATGTTTCTCCAGATTACAGCTAATGTATATCTGATATATGGTTAAAACTGTAGTATATCTGCCATGATTGCTCCTGGAATTATAATATAATACAACTATATTATTGCAACTAAAGGGATGTTGTTATCAGAAGTTGCCCTTTGTATACAGACAATAATTTCCTTAGTAGAATGACTCCCTGGTCAAGTTAAGCTTTTCACTCTTGCAGAATACAATGGATTTTCCAAAATCATAGGGATTTCTAAAATTTCAACTGTTTGGGCACATCACAGCTGGTATGGCTCCATAAAGTGCACTAAGCAAAGCACATTAAGGCAGAAAAAGTCTTTTATTGCACAGTGAAGTATACACTGTGGGCGGATAAATAACCATAAAGCAGCAGGAAGTTTGATCACAACTACCTCAACTATTGTTGAGTAGTTGGTCTAAATTTATATTCTAGCTGGCACAGTGCTATTCTGAGAGATTGATTTTTCTGAATGACCTTTTGGCCTGACACAACACCAGCAAGCCGTCTCTGCAAATCACGGGAGCTCGATGCTGCTCTTCCTTAGAAAAATGAAGAAAGGCAGGCACAGTATTCTTCTTAATTTAATTCATCAAACAAAACAGAGAAAAGGTGGGGAAAGTCAAGGATGTAGTTTCCACCAGGATCGCTGGAGGATTTGCAAGAGCTGACTTAATGAATCTACTATTCCTATTCCACCAACAGGGAATCTGGACTAAAGCTTTTAAGCTTTGAAAGTGGGGGAGGGGGTCTATTGCTATGTTTTCAAGACATCAATTCCTTTTGAATTTTAAACACTGGAAAACTCAAAGTAAATCTGGAAAACGATGCAAACTGCCACCTTCCACGAAGCGGCAAGAGAGAGAGGGAATTAATTTGAGGGGAAGAGGGAGCACTATAGAACAAAGGTACACAGAAGGTAGATTGGGATCTAGTGGTCTGTGTAATTTGCAGGACCAGCTCTGGTTAATACTTGGATAGGAGCCCACCAACAAATACCAGGTGTAGTAAGCTACATTTCAGGGGAAGGAACGAGCAAAACCACCTCTGAGTACTCCTTGCCTAAGTAAACCCTATGAAATGCATGGGGTCACCGTAAGTTGACAGATGACTTGAAGGTGCATGCACATAATATGCAGCAGACCAGCAATACCATTTTATTTAATGGCAGCAACAAAATGACCCACCTCCACCCTAATTATAGAAATAAGAAAGCTTGAGGATAATCAGGAATAAATTTTTGCCTTATAAGTCATGCTAGTAGTTGAACTGTGAAGATGTATATCACTTGCATCTAGGCAATCTGAAGAATAGCATTCCCCATATAATCCTGCCAAAGTTTTAACAAACACGCAAGGTGACTGAGAAAAATTCAACCAAAAGTTGGATCAGAGTGTGCTCTTATATCCAAACGTAGATGGACTAATTTAGGCAGGTGCTCTGCTAAATTGAGAAGCTTTGCCTTTAAAATGTAGTCACAGGATATGTGCATGGCTCCCCTAATAACACAGGTCAACTCTTAAGAGAATGTGGTGGTAAAAGTGATCTTGCAGAAAACTTATTGGGAACAGGTACAACCACCTTAGATGCAGTGATGTATTTAAGTCCTTTACAACAAGTTTATTATTATGGCAAAAAGCCAGCAATTAAGTCCTTTACTACAAGTCTCAAGTCAAGTCTCAAGTCTCTACCTTCAAGTCTCAAGTCAAGTCTCAAGTCCTTGCAAGATACTTTCAAGTCTCGAGTCAGGTCTCAAGTCTGGGAGCCAACTTTATACCCCAACCGGTATTCCAGAATTTCTGGACAGAGTCCAATAAAATCAGTTTTAACAATTTAAGTAGAGTCGGCCCCCTACTTTTGTGATTTTGCCATCTGCAGCTTTGGAAGTGAGGGATAGGATCCTTCTTACTTCTCATTTGCAAAGCTGAAGGCTTTTTCAGAAGTGGGGAAATAGGATCATTCTTATTCCCCATTACTGAAGCTTCAAGAGCTTTAGAAGGAAGGATCCTTCCTCTTCTAACCCATTGCCTAAAACATTTTCTGTTCCCCTGTGAGATACGTGCCCTATACTCTGGGTATGAGTCTTGCCTTCTGCTCTTAGGAAAAGTTTTAGAAAGCTCCTCCTATATGCAGTGGGGACAGGCTGCTGAGCAGACCTCAACCCCACCTCAAGCCCATTGCCTAACCCATTTGCTGTTTCTTCTGAGAAATGTGTCCACACTTTGGCCTTGAGACAGATCATCGTGTGACCAGTAAGCTGTAAGGTTTCTGGATGAATGTGTTATGTTACTGAACCAAGTGCAGCAAGTCAGTCACTAAAAACATGAAAGTCTCGAGTCAATTCAGTGTGTAATTTTTGCCAAGTCAAGCCCAAGTCAAGTCAGTGAAGTGACTTAAGTCTGACTTGAGTCTGCATCAATCAACTTGAGTCTACATCACTGCTTATTTTTTTATTATTATTTTTATTAAATTTTGCATTAAAACTAAAAAAAATACCCCCCTTCCCCACTTCCGTCTTTTTCCCAATTGAATCTGCTTATTTATCCTCTTACATATATATTTAGTCTACATATTTAACCATACCAATAGTCTTACATTATTTGTTACATCTTACTTTAAACCATTACTACTTATTACTTATCATATACAATATTGCTTCATTTCATTTTCATTATTACTTTCATCTTATTTCTGTATTATTTCTTTATCTATTTCAGTACGTCCTTCTATTCTCTTTCAAAATTCTGTATAGCCTTATTTCTTAATGAACATGTTAATTTTTCTGTTTCTACCATATCCATTACTTTAAGTTTCCATTCTTTTATATCTAGGTATTCTCTTTTCCAATATTGCGCATATGTCAATCCTGCAGCGGTTATCATATATAACAATATCTTTTGATGACATCTTATTTCTCTACGCTGCCCTAACATATTTAACAAATAAAACTCTGGCTTCATTTCAAACTTAAAACCATAAATTCTTTGGATTTCATCATGAATTTCCTTCCAAAATTCCCTTGCTGTCTTAAGAGGTCCACCACATATGAAAAAAGGATCCCACCTTCTCATCACATTTCCAACATTTTACATTCCCCTTTTTAGTTATTTTTTGCAATCTTTCAGGTGTCATATATCATCTATATAACATTTTATAAAAATTTTCTCTCAATTTTAAATTTGGTGTAAATTTTATATCTGTTTTCCATGCCTTCACCCATGTATCATACTCTATAGAATAACCAATATTTTGTGCCCATCTTATCATGTTTTCTTTTATCATCTCTGATTCCATTTCTCTTTGCAATAATAATTTACAAAATTTAGAAATTCTCTTTTTCTGATCCCCTTTCATCAATACGTCTAATTCATTTTCTTTGCTTTCAAATCCATATAATTTTTGATCCATCTTACATCACTGCTTAGATGATTTTAGGCAAAGGCTGTACAAATTAATGGAAGGGAGATCTATCAAAAGCCAAATGGATTCTTTCAGAATGACCAGATATTGGGAATAAACATCTGGAATGACTATCACAAACATGCCTACTTTGCAAACTTTCTGGTGCCATCTAACTGATCACTGTTAGAGACAGAATGTACTAGATAGATCATTCTTAAGTTCTTGTATCTGTGTAGAAAATTATCTTTTTCTTGAAGTAGTCCTCAGTTCTCCCTTGGAACGGTGACATCAGATGGAGAAACACTTTTTCAAAGCACCTTTTCTTATAAGACAGTGCATGTATTTATTTTGGAGAGTTTGAACATTCTATTGCATGAATGAGTACATTTTGCCATATGAGGCCACTGCGTAATATTCAACTGGCAATGTGCCACACACACCCACAGACAGGAAAACCATTTTTCTGCTTAACCAGTCTCTCCTTCCTGAGACTGCAGGAGAAAATGTAGCTAAGTATGCAATCACTGGTGTTATTTTACAGCCAACTATACCTAACAGGATGTGTAACTCAACTTTCTTTCAAAGAATAGTATGAATTTTAGGCACTTTTTTGGTTTTGCTCAAAGCTGAAGGAAAAAAATGCAGCAGAGCCCCCTCGCCAGTGGAAAAGATGCAGTATCTTTAGGAAGTCTCATCAACTGAGGATGAGGCAGAGTGGGGCAGGAATAGACAGAAACCAAGATATCAAGCAATACATTATTATTTCTCTTCTTTTCTGGGCTCATATGAAACCTTAATTGTAAATCAAAGGGGTTCACAACTAAAATCTACTGGTTACTTCCCCTTTTCAGTAACCGGGTGATAGCTTTACCACATGCGCCATCACTGTGGTTATCAGGATACAGTTTCCTGCTGAGGTCATCCAAACAGCAATATAAATGCATTTCAGTTCCTGAAGCTATGACAAGAAGGCACACCAGGCTAGCTGAAATGCTACAGCTAGCCATGTCACTTGTTATCCTCCCCAAAGTCAATAAGCAGCAAGGAACCAGAAATGAGCTACCAGAGTTTCCACCATTAAAACAACAAATTTGTTCATTTCTGCTATGAAGATAGAGAACTTCTCTACACTCCTTTGTGTCAATAGCTGCTAAAAACAGTAGGTTGTGACTTATGTCTGTTACAGTGCCGCAATACCAGCTATACTTTTGCCTTCTCTCTGGACCTTCTCATCTTGGTCAGAAGAATCTATCCACAAAATCATCATCACCAGCACCAGCACCATTATCATCTATATCCCACCTTTCTCTCAGCAATGAGACTCAATACAATTTACAACATATTTTAAAAGACAATACATATTAAAATTATAAAAAGCTTTAATACAAGTTGTTGTGTGCCTTTAAGTCATTTCTAACTGATGGCAGCCCTACAACAAACTAATTATGGAGTCTTCTGGGGCTGAGAATGTGTGATGCACCCAAGGTCACCCAGTGGGCTTCTGCTGCCAAACACGGATTCGAACCCTGGTCTCCAGGGCCATAGTCCAACATTCAAACCACTATATCATGCTGGCTTTCTTAATACAAGCATAAACATAAAAATTTAAGAAAAAATAACTGATAAACTTAAAAACATTAAACATAAACACATTAAAATTCAATAAAAGAGAACATACAGCTCTTAAAAACATTACACAGCATTAAAAGACCACTAGTCAGTTTCTGAAAACCCAGATGGCATAAACATGTTTTAATGCGCTGACAGAAGGAGGACAAGTACTGGGCCATTCTGGCCTCCTTAGAGTCTGGGAGCACCACCAAGAAGGCCCTCTCCCTTGTTACCACCAAATGGGTGTGAGAAGGCGGTAGGAGAGAGAGAAGGGCCTCTACAAACTATGTTAGAGCTCTAACGGACTCAGAAAGAGAGATATGGTCCTTCAAATAGCCTGGACCAAGCCACATAGGGCTATAGGTCAAAACCAGCACTTGGAATTGTGCCCAGAAACTGATTGGCACCCAGTGAAGTTGATGCAACAAGGGAGTTATGTGTTCCTTGTAACCGGCACCATTTAACAATCTGGCTGCAGCACTTTGTGCCAGCTGAAGGCTCTGTGCAACATTCTTCTCGGCCTTTCATAAGGTCTTAAGAGGGTAATCTCCTTAGAAAATAAGGCCCTCATATATATCTAACTGGTCATCCACCCAAATATTTCTCAAAATGACTGGCAGATCACAGCCAGAGCCACGTATTTTTGTTCTTTATTCCACTCATATCATCTGTAGTAGACCAGCAGTACTGCAGATCCACAGTGAAGAATGGAAAGAATCCCAGGTTCTTTTGCTGATGTAGCAGCAAACTTTGTCCTGCTCACCTAGTCTATGGGCATAAGGAGCAGAAAGAATGAAAACAGGCCAACTACTTTGGCAGGGTCTTAAGATACTCTGGTTTTCTGCAGCAAATAGTAAGAACTGGGGATTTTGGAAAGTGGCTTTCCCAAACAGAACACTGATCTGCCTCAGAGCAAAGGATGAGATATTCAATTAAATCAAGTTACTAAAAAAAAAGTATATCCATAAGTTGTGCATTTGACATAAATCAATTCATTTTTGAAGTAGAATAAGGCTCAGGTCAGGTCAGGGTGCTGATCAATAAATTATGGTTGAGTGATCAGGATGAACCCTTAGGCTTATACGCTCCTCCTTACTCCCTTGCATAGTTTAAGATACTCAAACATATGACGGCTAATGCTAAACAGCATTCACCTCTACAACAGTGATTTAATGTACAGTTTGGAACAAGTTTCATTCCTTGGCTTGAATGCAAATCACAGATCACTGAAAAAATAATCACTGCAAACCACGTCATCACAAACTAGAAAACAGACAGGGAAGGAGGCAAAGAGTACTTATTATGACAGAATTAAGCCTATGTCTGCAAGTTAAAACCATAGGCTATTTCTGTCAGTTAAAACCAATGCCACAACTGGCCAGAGATTATTTACCAGTGTACACAAAATGTGTGTAACCCCTGAAAAACCATGGGTACCATAAACCATTTTCTTGTCTGAGCAATAATTACATTCTGCAATGAAATGACAATTTTCAATAGGGTGATGAACTCAGCATTTTATAAGGAATCCAACACTGGTTTACCTTTGGTTTTTTGTTCAGCAGCCTGAAAAATAAAAACAAAAAGCAATTATTAGAAATCACTGTTTAAAAAAAACAACAACACAAAACCAACCAAACTTGAAGACAGTTATTTACAAAAACGACCAGCCCTACCCACTATGTCATATCTGAAATGCAACCATCACACAAAAACTGCCCATTGAACTGTTTGAAAACTCTTGAATCAATTGATGGGGGGGCGGAGTGCTTGCTCACAGTCTGTGACTGACAGCAGAACATTTGCCAGAGGAATAAAGAGAAGATGCAAAGCCAAGGCTTGTTCCTATAATGCTGGACAGTAGTTTGCAATTAATGCAGGTCACATCTGAAGGCCTAAAATAACAATGTGTTTTGTATTTTGCTGGTCCTTAGTCCGCTGAACAGGAGCATTCATAATCTAACACAAGGCAAAGAGAAGCAATGTGGTCCTTTGCACATAATGCTACAGACTTAGAAAGGGTTGCAAGCTTATTAGTCTCTGAAAGAGATGACTTTGTTTCACTTTAAGAGAATACCCAGTTAGTATTATATTCAAACCAGGAATCCTGGTTTAAATCAAGTTCTAGTTAATTTAACAGGCCAACTTAATAATTCCTGGTTTGAAATTGACTTGTTTAGAATTTTGCCAGAGTTTGGATATAATGACAAATTGCAGTTAGTCTGGTAGAACACAGTGGAGGTACTTTCAATAACCTAATCATAATTACACCAGAAAACAGAAGGGGAAATATGCATGTCCAGGGCTTATTACTATTCAGTCTTAGAACACTGAACTTCCTTTTCTCTGGCCTGCATATTCCATCATTCAATTTCACTGGATGATTATTTTGATTGGTTTAATTCAAGGTATCCCCACTTTAGAACAGACAAGAAAGGACCTCAATGCAGGAAGTTGTGGCCACACAGCGTAGTCACATATGTATCTGTTGGCTTTAGAAAGTGGAGCTGGCTGCTAGAGAAATGTGTGTACAAAACACATGCTGAAAAGATTATCTTATGAGTGATAGAACATCTATGCATACAAACACATATACAACATACAATATTAAACCCTGAAATCTGAATACCACACAAAATGACACATTATGCAATTGGGCTCTTCAGTATATTTATAGAGTAGTTTTGGCATAAATCACACAAGCTGTAAACTTATTATAGAAACAACGCAATAGAAATAGTTTAGCCTGCCAATTAATTTGACTGTGTGATGAAAGATATTCATCAGGACAGATACACAGTACAATGAGCTGCAACTTGCAAGTATATTTACAATCTTTTTTTTATGCCAAAGTCAACGGACTTTAAGTACAACTAATTTTTTTGAAAACTGGAAGAATACTTAGTTTTATAAGCTGTTTAAATACTCTGTTAAACCTTGAATGAAAAACTGGTGGATATTCAGGGTGTTATATTTTGTGATATATGGGATTTAAAGAGCTACTGTAGGCACACCAAAGGACTGCGACATACCCAGTTGATTTTGAATTTTATCCCCATCCCTACATATACATTTTATTTGAAAAACACATTTCAATGCCATATTATGACATCCAGGATTTAAAACAGCCTTCTGAAATATACCTTATCCTCTCACTGCCTATCTTTATGCAGATGGGGATATTAATTCTATTTAAGTAGGACTTTGCAGGAGTTTCATTTTATCATGAATTATTATTTTGTATTTCACCAACATTTTGGTCATTTATTCTTCTAACACTTCCCAGGTGGCCAACAGGAGGGTTAGGCTTAAGCCACAATTTTAAGTCAACAATAAAACCTTTTCTATTCAATATCTCTGAAAAAGTCAGAAATCAGATTTTTGCAGGACCCTAATCCTAGGTCTGGGTCTAGACATTGAAAAGGCTCTGTGAAGGTTAAGGGTTGAACAAAAAGGAGAATTTATCAGGTTCTTCTACTATCACAAAAGGTTTGTGATAGAAAGACAAACTCCTGGCAAAATCTGTATAAACTTCAACATCTCAGAAGCACTTTAAGAAATATTGTATGTATAATAATTCAGTCCTAAATTTTCAGGCCTCTCTTGCACTACATAAGTATTGCCTGCATCTGGGGTTATTCTAGATCATTTTTAACTATGTACAATTCACAAACACTTTACACCAGATGACAGTAAAAGCATTTTTGGGGCCAGGAAGATTGTAAACTGTACAACATGCCTGTTAGAAGAAATCTGAACAAATCCAACCTTATGTATAAAGTTTGGCAGACTATGCAACGTATCAGTGGCTGCCTATCGGGTTACTCAAAACATGGCAGACAGAATGCTGATCGGGGCCAGTTACAGGGAACATGTAATTCCCTTGTTAAAACAGCTTCACTGGCTACTTGTTCATTTCTGGGCACAATGCAAAGTGCTGGTCATGACCTATAAACCCCTATAAGGCTTAGGTCCAGACGATTTGAAAAACAGTATCTCCCTAGATGAACCTGCTAGAGCCCTAAGATCTGCAATGGAAGGCTTTCTCTTGGTCCTGCCACCATCCGATGCTCGCCTGGTAAGGACACGGGAACACTCTTCCATGGGAGGCTAGGCTGGCCCCCTCCCTGCATTCCTTTCATAGGAAGGCAAAGACATTTCTTTTTAAGCAGGCCTTTAAAGGGTGAGCTGGAGACCATTTACTTATTAGCTGGTTTTAAAAATCTATTGTAAGTTTCATAATTTTATATGTCTTTTACTGTTTCAATTGTTTATACGCTTTTTTTAACCTTTTGGAACCTGCCTTGCATCCCGCCTTGGGAGAAAAGGTGGCATATAAATTCAATAAATAAATAAATTACAGTAGCGCACTGGTGAACTCATCCAAAACATTAACATTAAATCATTACAAGTGATTAAAGTGCAAACCTTTTTCTGAGCACCTTCCTTCTTTTTCTTTTCTTCCTGCTTTTTCTTTTTCTTTTCTTCCATCAAATGTTCCTCTTCTTGTGTTTGTTCTTTCTCCCTGTTTAAAAAAAGAGAATGGAAAATCTTTTAGAGAGAGTTGTTTCACAGGAAGTTGTAGAAGCTGCCTGAATTATACATAGATGTTTCAGCATTTAAAAGTAAGAATTTTAAAACCAACAACCCACAATTCTGGAATCAACAGTATTTAGACAGAACTGGTATTAAGTGGTAACGTCAAAGCAATAAAAAAAAATCTTAAATCATATCATGAAGTACCACAAACATGCTCTACACAGATTCATTTATTCTACGTACTGTTTACCTGAGGCTTATTAACTGAACTGAAAAAAATTACAAAAAAGACCCCCACACCACAAAACTACTTTCAAAAGATTTTGAACCAACCTGAAGCTCTCTAAAAATCAGAATTTTACTATATTTTAAGAAGTATCAAGTATAGAAAACCAACAGTACATATGACTCAAGAAATGTCAGAAAATTTGGGGTGTGGATAGCGGTTAATGCTGGAGACAACAGGGGGAAAAAAATCACAGCGAAGAATGAGAAACCATCTCCAACGCATTGGGGTTGCAAATTACACTTAAATGCAAGACTATTAACAGTACATTACAATTAGAAAAGGCAATTTATAGCAACAAAAATTGTATGGGGTAGAGATGAATTTGCAAATGTCTTCTGAAGAATACTACTATGTTATTTCTAAATTTTATTTTCTATTTTAAAATATTTTAAGATCCATTTTATTCTGTATTTGAATTTCAATTACTGCCAAGTCACAACATAATTGTAGGTTGCATCCAACAGCATACAGGTCGCATTCAATTTCAGAATGGATTTCCCCTCAAGCCTTAAGCTCCCTCCCTCAACTTCTTAGGTGGTAGATCCTCTGAAGCAGATTTCAGGGGAACATTGGGGCTGGGGGTTAGAGAAAGACCCAATGAGCAAGCAAAAGTCTCCTTGCATGTCCCTGTATTTTTAGAAAGATTTCAGAAATGATACATATAGGCAAACTAACTCAGAGTCTACAACCCTACCATCCACCCAGTTAATTTAAATCCAAGAATTTTGACTTAAGTCTTCATACCAAGCAAAGTATGCTTAAAAAAAAATCAGACTCTGTAAAGTATACTGTAATGTTTTTCAGTAGGCAGAGTTGTAATTCATTTCCCAAATCTCTCCCAGCTGTTAACAACAACAGTCTCTCCCAAGGGTACTGGACTACGGTTTGTAATTTGGCAAATTTGAGAAAATAGCCAGGAAATCTGTCACTCTTTTTTTCATTTTCACCCAGTGTCAAATATCTGGGGTACAAAATCCTGACCTGTTGTGATACCAGTTGAAACTTTTGACCCTATACCACAGCTCTGTGCAACCAAGATCAACGAACTGTGTTATGTTGTCACACAGCCAGCAGCTATACTTCCTGCTAGAACTAACCTTCTCCTAAAACAGAAATTTCTTCAAGACTCAGTTATTGTCTGTGTTCCATGATAACCTCAGCAGGAAGCATAAAAGGGGGGAGGGGAGTAGCAGCACCTTTAAGACTAACTGGTTTTTACTTCAGCATGAGCATTCATGGATACAAATCCACTTCTTCAGATGCAGTACCTGGTACAATACCTTTCTCTTTTTTAAATTGCAAGAGACTACCACAGCTACTTCTTTGAAAATTCAGTAGAAAACTTTTTATAGGGCACATTTGGATGCTATAAAGGGAATACTGACCAGTGTAAAGTTTATACAGAAATTTGGACTATATACCTGTGGACAAAGGTTAGATGGCCATTTCCATGGAGTGCTTTAGTTGTAATATTCCTGCATGGCAGAGGGCTGGACAAATGGTCTCTATGGCCCTTTCCAATTCTGATTCTATGGCCATTTCCACACTACACGGTTATACTGCTATCATTCCACTTTCAACATCCTGTGGAATTCTGGGATTTGTAGAGGCCAAAAAGCTCTCTGGCTTAGAATTCTAAACGCCCCTCCCTAAACTGCAAACCCCAGGATTCCAAAGAATGTTGAAAGTGGAATAATAGCACTATAACAGTGTAGTGCAGAAATGGCCTCTGTTTCTACAAGAACTATACCTCCCTAACTGCCATGGGAACCTACTATCTGTTGCTTAGTGGAAATATTTAAAAGAAGCTATGCATAAACACACATGCCTGTGCCACAGAAGTAGTGTACAGCTACAAAAAGAAACCAGAAAAAGAACCTGAAGCCTTGGAGCCAATATAAAATAATATAATACAATACAATACAATACAATACAATACAATACAATACAATACAATATAATATAATATAGAGGTTTGCTGCCTGCTGTGAAGAAAAACCAGCTAGTAGGGGTGTGTGTGTGTTAAAATCATGAGTTCGATACACAAACTGCAACAAGCTTTGGAAGGGGAACAGCTTCTTGAAGTGTTCAAACTTGTATCTATACTGGGGAAAGGTTTAAAAAAAAATAGAAAGAAAAGTCCTCAAAAATTTTTTACCCTTAAACACAGACAATTATTTGGGTATGTTTCCAAGTCAGGATTTTAGTGTTTTCTATTAAACTATGAATACCAGTTTATTTTTTCTTCTAAAATTATGTTTTACAAGAAATAAAAAAACCCCAATGAATTATAAAGTATATACTGAGGCAAATTAAGTCAGTCTTTACAAGTAATACCACTGTAACCTTAACGTGGTCTAACAATATTTTGTGTTATAAGTAAATAGGGGAAAGTAGATGCACTGAAAAGGGAAAATAAGATGTGGGACAATACATTATGCTATCGAAAGCTTGTCGTAACAGGGCATGGCACTCATCAGTTACAGTATGACTGAAAGAAAAGGAAGACACACCTCATCGCTGGTTGAGTGAAAAGGAAAGCATAACAAAACTTTTTAACAAACGAAAGGAGAAAACAGTTTTTACTACAGAAAGCTAGCAAGGCATATGCTAGCTGCAAACTAGACAATAATAAAGTCTGAGCATTCTACCATCTTGCCAGGAGAGGCAAACAAACAAACAAACAACAACTTCAGACTTTTCTGTACATAAACACAAATGTGTTATCAAACTGGTGCAAGTTGCCTCAACAAAGGATTCTTCTTGTGAGAATACTTTGTGACCATTCAAAAAACCATGTGTTTCTGCACATACAAAGAAACACTCATTTTGTGGTCCTGCTGCTACTACTATGCATTTTTTGTGAATTTCGCATTAGCAAAGATCGTGTGGCCTGAATGATTTATTATATTTTTATTTCATATCTTGGCATATCTATAATACTGTGCTGAGGTTTCAGATGGCCCCTAAAGCAATAACAGACAGTCTTTAGGCTTCTCTCAGAGAGGCCTGTACTATAACATGCCATGAAGCTACTCCACAAGCATTTATACAGCAATAATCTACAAAAATAATTGATCAATTAATATTTGTTCTTAAAGTCCTGTGGCTTTTGTCTCCATATACGTCGGCTCAAGGCTCACCTATCAGCCAGTGTTATGGGTGACGCAGGTCTTCCTATTTTGTCCCCTACTAAACCATTCAAACCATAACAACTCAAGATGAAAGAATGCATTAGTAATACATACACCCAAGCACATACATTCATGGGGCAGGAGGAGGAGCAACTAAAATATATACAATATTTGAGCCTCGAGGAACAACTGTCTTCAGGCAGGAATAGCAACAAAGATGACAAGGATAATACACCCTGCTCAGGATTCATAAACTCAGGATGAATCTGGGTTAACCACCACACTCTGGTTTTAGATTAAAGTTTTAGTAGTAACAGGAGTTCTTCAAGTAGTGTCCAGTGTAAATACTGGTGCACTTAACTGTTCTGAAGTAAAGTTACGCAGCATTGTAGCGAAAGACACCCACAATGCAGTAAAGACCCACTGTGAGCTTCCAGGGCAGACACAGCCATAAAAGAATGGCCATTTTATTTTTGTTTATGCAGAAGTGCAGTGCTGTCTCAGACCTTAAAAACAGAATAAAAAATCTGCAATTCTTCCACCTTAGGAACCAATTCATTCCTTTTCCAGTGTTGGTGTGCTATAGAGACTTCCACACAGCTGTGAAAACCGGTTAAATGTGATTACTTTGTGGATTCATCTGAATACGTAAGAATGCCAATAAGAGGTACCCTTGCCACTGCCAGTATTTCACTGTCTTGTCCCAACCTTGTACGACCACTGGTGACATGTTTGCTTCATCTGTCACCCAGCAGACTTCTCCAGAAAGTAATTTTTTTTTTAGTGACAGAACATGTCCCAGTTCATATTGATTTGAAACTCAAATGATTTGGCAGCTAAAAAACTGGCATGGATATATAGTCTTCCTGGAAATCTTCCAAGTACAGAGCATCACTCAACATCCACTAGGATAAGACTAGTGGTATTCAGGAAGATATACTCAGCAAGGTAGCTCATTCTCTCCTGACTAGCGTTTCTGGTTTGAAAAATACCAGGATCAGTAATAAGCAAGAACTATATATATTAGAAATATCTGTACATTTTTTTTTTGGCATTTTTTGTTTCATCGTCGGCACATGAAGTGGTTACTCTGGTTACTGATAGCATCAATTCAAAGACAGAAGATCCAGTGCTGCAGGAGTTGCCATTAGAGTTTTATTAACCTCACTACAGTTGTGAGGGAAGTTCAATAATACATAGAGGACCTTGATGGAATAAAGGTACAGCTGTGTGTATTAGCACTGGCCTTTGCACACTGATCTTAGACCTTTTTGCACTGTAGGACATATGTACCTCTACTGTGAAAAACCTACGTTTCTGGAAGAGGCACACTCTTTACTGCTCTGAGACACAAAAGAAATATCCTGTTAGCCTAGCAACGAACAGTTCAAAAGACACAGAAAGAGTTCTCTTTTCCAGTAATTGGGACATGCCATGCATGGACCTGCTTAACATGCAGAAGTCCAAAAAGCAGTCCTTTACATGTGAAGTTTACATTTAAATAATGCATTAATATTTCTCAATTATGTTTTCTTATATCTAGCCCCCTAAAAAAGCAAATAACACTGTACTTTCATTCCTTTAGGTGAGGAATGGTCAACTGATGGCCACTGCATTCTAAGAACCTTCTGGTGAGCTCCAGATGTTTCAAACTACATGCTGAAAGCCACGTGAGGTGCTGAAAAACAGTACAATTTATTTCCAGAACAGTTCTTCATCTCATGGAGTACTACAGATCTTAAAAAAAATATAACCCCCCCCCGCCCCCGCTAACCGTTTATTCTCTAAAGATCCAGGTGTTTGATTCTTCAACTAAAATCAGGACTGGGCAACCTTTAAGATCTGCACACTGAAGTAGGATTTATGGCAGCAGTCACATCCAGTACTAGTAACTCCTTCTTCCTCCACATATCAGTGTGTGCGTGTTTGTGTCTTTAAATTGCTTGTTCACTCATGGCAACCTTATGAATTTCACAGGGTTTTCATAGACAATGAGGTGTTTTTTCCAGTTCCTTCCTTGCCATCTCCCATATAGCTTTCATCTCCACCGCAGTCACATTTCCTCAAGCCTACTACGCAAGTGCCCGGCAGGCTGTGAAGTACAAGATAGCCCATTAACAGTATGTTGTACTCGCCAAGACAATCATGCTGCAGACATGGAGCTGGGAAGAAGGCCTGGGGAGCCTGATATGCAGAATAACTGTTTAGCAGTGGGGAGCATTTCTGGCAGCTTGGGCACTTGGACAGGCCAATGTAATCACCTCCAAGGATCAAATGCAGCCCACAGGTTGCTCATATATGAACAAAATAATCCTTGTATTGGTTTCTACAAACAAACAAATCCTTTAAATCTTCAATGTCATGCTGCAGTGAAAATATTATGCTATAAAAAGGAAGACAGAACAAAGCAAAGCCCAGCCTACAATTTTACTTAAGAATATCCAAAGAGAAAAGCTGGTAACCAGTCCAAATTGTTCCATGATAAGCTGTTCTTGAGGTTCCTTCAAGGGTTACTGAACAAGACCTTCTTCTGCTTTAATTCCCATGAGATCTACAGAGGCTATATTTTCAAGCCATAGGGCTGGGAAGCACAAAAGATCATGTTCTGGGATTAGAAGTGCTTATGTTGATCGAGGTACAAAGTGCTTCTGTCAGATAAGTATAAAGGAAAGGCTAAATATAACTGAACTAAATATAACTAAAATGTGGGCTACTGAGGCATTTTTAAAAATTGATATTCCAAATGATGATTTGCTCGACACAGGCACCACTAGTTCAGGTGGCAACCCTTAGCCATTTCTCAAAGAATGTGATGGATTCCAAAAGGCATAGAATCATAGAAACATAGAATTATAGAAATGTAGAGTTGGAAGAGACCACACGGGCCATCCAGTCCAACCCCCTACCCTGCAGGAATATCCTCAAAGCACTCCCGACAGATGGCCATCCAGCCTCTGCTTAAAAACCTCCAAGGAAGGAGACTCCACCACACTCCGAGGCAGCATATTCCACTGCCAGACAGCCCTGACTGTCAGGAAGTTCTTCCTGAGGTTCAGGTGGAATCTCCTTTCCTGTAGCTTGAATCCATTGCTCCTTGTCCTGGTCTCTGGAGCGGCAGAAAACAAGCCCTCTCCCTCCTCTACATGGCATCCCTTCAAATATTTAAACATAGCTATCATGTCCCCTCTTAACCTTCTCTTCTGCAGACTGAACATACCCAGCTCTCTAAGTCTATCCTCATAGGGCATGGCTTCCAGGCCCTTCACCATTTTGGTCGCCCTCCTCTGGACCTGCTCCAGCTTGACCACGTCCTTCTTGAATTGGGGTGCCCAGAACTGGACACAGTATTCAAGATGAGGTCTAACCAAAGCAGAGTAGAGTGGTACCAGTACCTCCCTTGATCTAGACACCATACTCCTACTGATGCAGCCGAGAATTGCGTTGGTTTTCTTGGCTGCCGCATCACACTGCTGACTCATGTTCAGCTTGTGGTCTATTAAGACTCCTAGATCCCCTTCACACATACTGCTATCCAGCCACGTGTCCCCCATCCTATATTTCTGCATTCCATTTTTTCTACCTAAGTGTAGGACCTTACACTTCTCTCTGTTGAATTTCATTTTGTTAGCTTTGGCCCAGCTCTCCAATCTATCCAGGTCATTTTGAATTTTGATCCTGTCCTCTGGCATATTAGCAACCCCTCCCAATTTGGTGTCATCTGCAAATTTGATGAGCGTGCCCTCTATTCCTTCATCCAAGTCGTTGATGAAGATATTGAACAGCACTGGGCCCAGGACAGAACCCTGTGGCACCCCGCTAGTCACTTCTCTCCAGGATGAAAAGCAGCCATTGGTGAGCACCCTTTGGGAACGGTCAGTCAACCAGTTACAGATCCACCTGACAGTAGCTCTGTCCAGCCCACATTTTACTAGCTTCTTTGCAAGAATGTCATGGGGAACTTTGTCAAAGGCCTTACTGAAATCGAGATATGCTACATCCACAGCATCAAGTCAAAGAAAAGGCTATGAAAAGGCTTAGCATCTACTTAAGATACCTCCCAATGATGCACCCAGACTTTGGAATTAATTTTCATGGGAAACGTCAGGTGTTCCACTTCCTTCTTTATAGCCATTATTTCCAGACACTATGGCATATGTAAGTAGTGGACTGGCTGGTGGCTAAAAATCCCAGACACCACACTGTTTTTCTATTGCTGCTACTATGTTATTCCATGTTCCTCCTTTTGTTCTACTGTTTTATTAAGCCTTGGTACTATTGTGGTTGATTAAAATAGTTGTCTTTTGTTTTTACATACATCTATTTTTATTGTAACTTGTCTCAAATGTCCTTCAAGAACAGAAATAAAGGATATAAATATTCTCAATATAATTTAAGATTTCACCTAACCAAAAAAGATTAACTGGTTTAGGAGGGGAAAACACGGACTGATTTGCAGTGTTTTTCCTGACATACTCCCTTGAGGCAGGGAGGGACATGAAAAACCAGGTCTCTCCTTACACCTCTCTCTCCCCCACAGTAGAACTGCCTTCAGGAAGGGGAGACCCCTGCTTTCCCTCCTGTCTCACAATATTTCTCTAAATGATGGATGTCTCATCTCTACATTGCCTCCATAGGTAGTATCTTGTATTTCCTCACCAAAATAACTGACAACATAGCACCTATGTAGCAAAAAGGAAAGCTTTGGACATCACTAAGGAGGTTCCATTTGCTTATAATTCCTGAGTTACCTTTTGTGCCAACAACTCCCAGAAACCCTGAACCCATGAGGCAGCATGGCCACCAGTCATAAGCTGCCTGACTGGCTGGAAGATTCTGAAAGCTGTCATTGAAAAAATAACATTTCCATCCTGCTACTACAGTGTGAAATTGGATTTGGGCCCATTTCTGCTGGGCTCTAAAGTGACACTAATAACACTAATAACTCAGTGGGAGTTCCAGGAGAATAAATCCAACTCAACCTGCATTTGCCCTTGCTTTGAGTGATGTCCCTTACCCAGGCCATAATATAAAGCGTCAGTTTGTACAAATGTGTAGAGGCCTCCAATGTGCAGCAACAGCCACTGCTAACGTGTTTGGTTGCATTCATCCTTTTGAAGGCATGTGCTCATTATGCACAAATTTGCAAATGTCAGAGTGAGCAGTTCTGAGACTTGTTAAAGTCCTTCGATATCTTGGGTCATTTAATTCTACTGGTTTAAATTCATACTCTTTCTCGTTGTTGTGTACGTTCAAGTTATTTCTGACTCACGGTAACCCTAAAGTGAACTTATCGTGCAGTTTTCTTGGCAAGATTTGTTGAGAGTAGGTTTGCCTTTGCCTTCCTTCAAGGCTGAGAGTGTGATTTGCCCAAGATCACCCAGTGGGTTTCCATGGTTGATTAGGAATCTGAATATTGTTCTCGAGAGTACTAACAGAACAGTCAAACCACACACCACACTGGCTCCCCTCTTTGTCATGCTCTCCCACTATTCTGACCTGCACTTTTTCCTCCCCAATGTTTCTGTCAGCACTGGTAAGCATCTAATTACAGGATTATCTTTTTAACCTCTGGCTCAATACTAGGCAAAAGATTCAGTGCACTTTCTCTTCCATTAATATCGTAGTCATTTCCAAAATTTTATTTCCACACCAACTTATAAATTAACACTTTCCTTTTCCAAACAATGATACATGAAGTTTAATTCAAAAACTCCAGATAGTAAGACGGAGTGAAGACCTACTATTCTGAAAAACAAAACTGAGACTACTATTCTACCTTCTTGTAGAGGTATGAAGGCAACTTAAAGGGCAACAATCCATAAAGCTAATCACCCAACTATAAATCAACAGTGGATGAAGAATTAACTTCAGTTTACCTAAGATAGAATATAATGAATACGAAGCAATTTAGTTAACATTCAAATTCCCATAACTGACACATACAGGACTTGGGAAGGAGTTCCTCAGATCTGATTACACTACTGAGAAGGACCAGCTCAGCAGCAACCAAACTACCTAACCTCAAGAAAGCAGACCACCTTTTTCAGAAAGAAGCAGATAGCCTTCTCATCAAACATATCTTTCTTACACATATAATAACAACAGGCAAGGATACATTCATTTAACACAATGGTATCCTTTGGAAGAATACCATTGCTGATTTTATGTAATTGATAAACCTGGCCAATCTCTTTGCAATAGCTGGAATTTCTGCCATCAGTTATTATGCTGTTTGTTAAGCGCTCAAGGAATTTCATATTCTTTCTAATTTCTAACTATACCGACAAATTGAAGCCAAAAGGAAATCTTCATACATATATACAAGTGCATGCAGAGCAGAACCTGCAATGAAAGCTTTAACTGACAGGAAGATCTGAGTAAGTTCTCCATAAAATGTGGCTAAAGAACTTCAACACTGACCTATTGTCTCCAGCATTAAAGAGAGTTTATCTATAGATTCTATTTATTTAAAAATAGCACTTAAACTTCAAAGTCTTCCTGGGTATAGCATTTTCTAAAAGTCTCTCTAATCAGAGAGCTACAAACATTTTCTCGATTAAAACAGATTGTACTACTAAATTACTATGTCAATTACAAGAGGGTTCAAGTGTCACTCATTGTGAAACCCTGTTTATTATTTTTGCATAGAGAGTTTAACAGTGCAAACCTACACAGGTTTGCTCAAAAGAAACAACGGCATTCAGTGAAGTTCAGTGGGATTTACTGCCACGGAAGTGTTTTGCAACTTGAAACTGTACAAATTAAATCAGGAAAAAACTATAATAGAGCTCAGTTCTCATTAACTGATGTACATAATCACACTTCTGAAGCCATTGCTTAGATATGCTTAAAATAATAGGACTGAATCTCCAAGTAGTCCATCAAAGAGTAGGTTTTGCTAACATGTGGCATATGTAATCAGGGAGCAGCAAAATGAAATAATTATTTAAGGATTTCTCTGTTTATAATGTTATTTTTAGAACTGTTGATTACAAAGGTAAGGATAAAAACCTCCTTCATATTACTCATCCCGCCTTTCTCATTTGTTTATTTTGGAGCACAGAAATTAAGTACTGGCAAACAGACGAGAACAAACACTGAAAAATCAAGAATGTGGAGAATTTTTCAGTTTGATAGTGCTGTATCAAATGCGCTTTGAAACACTGAACAAAAGATTTACTGTCTGAATGAATTGAGAATGGCCTTTAAGCTACCACAATCTCTTGGCAGGCTCCAAAAGGATTTCCTTATTCATTTCAATGACAAGGGCACTGTTTTGCAATAAAAAGTGGAGGGGGGGGGCTTCTTTAGTGAAATGGGCAAAAGTCAGATTACAGGAAGCTCTGAGCACCAATCAAAAATGAACTGATGAAGGTGAACACTACCTTCGATAAGCAACTTTAAATTTTAACATGTGACAATATACTCCAGAAATAAAAGCACTAACCTACTACTACTAATAAACAGGCCACTTAAAATATCTAAAAGTGACGCCATAAATATTCGCAGTCTTCTTTAATCTATAACCTCACTATGATTGTTATGCCACTTTCATTGATATGCTCTATGCAATTCCACCCCGCCCCCAAGATCTATTACAACAAAACCATAGACCAAATTCTCTCCCAACCAAATGTCTTACACACCATCTATCTTGTGTCTAACTTTTCAACCTTATCTCATATTCTACCCAGATTACTTAATCCTTCTCTGGATCCTTCTACCTCCTTCCTCAGTTATGCACTACTCATTTTGAGATCCTTAATCGTCAGTTATCAAGACATAATGCCTATAAATATGAAGTGTTTTGTGTCACTTCTTTTCAAAGCCAATAAACACAACTTGATCAAAGTTCACAGCACAGGTACAACCAAACATCTGGTTGTGCCTACTAGTCATTTAGAACTTTAAAAAGCATAGCTATAATTTAAAGCGATCTGCTGCTAAATTTAAGCAGCTTTTTACAGGAAATATTCTTTTTTGTTTTGCATTCCTCTGAAAGATGGAAGCACTAGAACAGCTTGTTTCCCCCTGTCGCTTTCCTTTGAAATGGCTGAACCATTACCCTGAAACTTTCCAAAACAAGTTTAGCCTGAGGCAAAAAAGCCGGCACAGAATACTTCTCAGGCTGAATGGTTTAAGTCTGGCAAATTAAATTGAAAAGAGAGGTTATATGAAAAATAAACATAACCCAATGTAACTCAGTTAACCCTTGCCTATAAAGAGGGACTTGTTAACACATATGAAAGTCCCACAGCATTTAAGATAATTCCTAATCAAGTTATCCTTCCATATTTACACCAATTTATTATACTCACAGACACACCAAAAGCTTCTTCAAAATGATGCTAATGGTAGAGCTATGTTTTGAAGGAGCTCATACATACAGTAGTAGAAAGTACCAAAGCTTCCCAAGAACTTCGACTCTCATTAAAACATGTGGGCTAACTACAATTTTAGTCCCAATTATATCAAACCCATTATAATGAATGGGAGTTGTCTGTCAACAACTATACAATTTCCTTTAATTTAAAGATCTTCTCTAGTTAGGACTAAAATTTGATTTAGTCCTATGTAAACTGCACAGAAAATATGCTTTGAAGAATGCTAGCATGGTCTACTGAAATCTCAGAAACCAAGTAATTGGCCAAACAATACTGTTAGGACTTGGGTGGTGGACAAAATCCAAATTTATTAGTTTAATTTACATGAAAATTCAAAATTATTGAAATTTAAAAAGTTATGCAAAGTAGCTAGCTATGCATAATTTATATAGGTCAGAGAACTCAGCTTTTCATGTCAAGGACTTTGATTATCTGGGTACAAAATTTATCATAAGTATCATTATTAGCATGGGGTATGTATCATCCCAGCCAGGTGGTGAATATAAATGTATTCTAATATAAGCAAAATCTTTGGCAAAATTGTCGTTTCCATATATTATCATTTTTTAATTACCATGGTATTTTGTTCATTTTTCCATTTTATTTATTTGGAAGGTTACTCAAAAGTACAAATTATCAAGATTTAAATTAATCAACAATCAACATTAAAATCCATCAATTAATTAATATATCAACAATACATGCATATGATTTTAAAAAGATGTAAAACAGGCAAGTATCTGATTAATCAATCAACAGATGAATCACCTTGTAATACATCTTGCTTCAGTCCCAACTGATGTGCTGGGGGTCTTAGTTGTCATAAGTTGTCATTAATATACTCAATAAAAGGAAATCATTTCTCAGCAAATAATGCTCATCTCATTTTTTTGATTCTCTTGTGTTGTCCCTAAGTTTTTCCATTAATCATGTGTCTCACATTCTCTTCTACCAGTTTTCTAATAAATCATGTCCCATTTTCCAGTTCTTGGTGATTTCTAACCTAGTGGCAACTATTAAAAAAGGTAGTTATTTATGGTCCATTGTTTTGTAATCTGCTAGATACATAGAAAGCAATAGGAGACCAGGACAAAATCTTATTTTTTTGTTTCACAATCTTGGAAATTATACCAGTTATCATGGACCAAAACTGATTAATTTGGACATCCTAGCCACATATGTACATAGCTCCCTTTGCAATTACATCCTCTCCAACACTTTGATGTTACTTTTTTTTTGTAATTCTTGCTAATTGTACTGGTGTGAGATATCACTTGTATATTAGTTTTAATGTGCATTCTTTTACAAGGACAAGTTTTGATCTAAATGATGATGAACTTCATATCATCAACCAATCAGATTTCAAAATTTCCATTTTCAGTTCTGATTCTCATTCCACTCTATGATTAAGCCCTCTTCCACGAGTCTCCCATATCATCCACTTATAAATTTTTGCTGATCAACCTCTGGTGGGATATTTTATTTTAAAACACATTCTCAAGTAATGTCAATGAGTGTGGAGCTTCTCCTATTCACATCATCCTTGCTGTTAAGGAAGAAACTTAGGTGCTAAAATTAAGATCAATTATTCTTTAGTCTTGGGTCTACATTTATCAAATAGGTCCTGTACAGTTTACACACTCTATCTTTCCATACTTTAAACTTCTCCACATTGCAAAAAAGTGGGTGTGGAAGAAAGGGTCTGATGGGAGTGGGATTAGGAGCTAATCTATGTTTCCACTTTCTCCAAATTAATAGGGACATCTGCAAAAAAGAGTTTGTAATCTCTGTAAGTAATTTAGGTGTAATGTTTGAAAATACTAGATCTATTTCTGAATAAGTCCCATTTCCCACTTCCAAATACACCTAGTTGCTAGACACATTTGTTTCTATTCTTTGGATGCACTGGTTTAATTGGAAGCTGTAAAATAACATTCTGTATTTGGCATGGCAATTCCCCCATACTGAAGGCCAATGTATCTAAAATTCTTCGAGAAACTGGGTATTTTACTGCTAAATATAAAATTATTAAGACAGTCAACCCTTCGCATTCAATAGGGCTAGAGATGCAAGACCTCTGCAAAAGTGGAAAAATTGCAAATATCAAGATTGTGTGTGTGTCTGTGTGTGTGTGTGGGAAGGGGGGCTGAAGCATCATGGGAAGAATGGTGACCCCCAAAGTGCAAACCAGCTCAGGGAAAGAACAGGGAAAGGGGGAGGGTCAGCACGGTGGCACTATACTTCCTCTCTCACCCATCTCCTTCCTTGGATAAGGGAGGGTACCAGGAGAGGGTTTGTGCAGCTGAGAAGTCAGGCTGTTAGCAGTCCTTAGCTGGCCAGGTAGTGCCTGCCGGAGCAGGAGGATCACCAGAGGTAGGTTTTTAAAGGGCTGCATGGCTTGATAGGAGCCACCAAGAGATCCTGAAGTGGCAAGGGCAGGGGTTGGAGAAACTCACAAACAGTCAAATCCATGGAAGTCAAACCTGCAAATGTGGGGGGCTGACTTTTTGCTAAGATTTAAAATATGAACTTGAGAAATCAAGATATCTATTGAAATAGGAACAGCAGCTGTTGGAGCAGGAACACTTTCAACAAAGCAATCCTTTGCAATAAAGATAATCTAAATGTTCTCCACAAACACATTTTTGATTTTATGCATTTGGTGAGTGGTCTATAATTTCACATGTATTCTGTGGGCTAGATCTTTCATTAACAGGACTCAGAGATTATCAATGTCAGGTGGTGGCTAAGCAGACACAGAGGCAGGAGCTGAGTTTATGGCTTTAGTAATAAATAAATCAAGAGGTTACGTCACCAAAACAAACATCCAAGTCCCAGGGGCAGCAAACTCAAACAGCAAGGTTTAGCCTGGAACAGAAAGCCCATGACACAGGACGCAGATTCCCGGTTGGTAGATGGTTGTTGCCCCGTGCCCAACTCCAACAGCGTCTGTCTTAAATACACAGTCTTTAGCCCAGCTGGGCTGATCAAATGTCCGCTGGCCTAGCTCACAGCTGGAGCCCCTCAAGACTTCAGGACCGATTCATCAGACGCTTTCCCCGCAGCCGCTGAGACCTCCGAACCGCCCCCTTCTCCAGCCGCCTCTGGAGGAACATGGGGGGAGGGTCTGCTGCAAACTCCAGGAGGCTGGAGTCAGAACACCAGCCTCTGTCGAGTCAGAAGCACTAGCCTCTGCCTCTGGAGCACAAACATCTGCTGCAGGTACTGGCTTGGGATCCGTGCCCGGGACAGCTGTGGGGTCGCTGTTAGACTCCTCCCTAGACTCTGAAGGAGCCCCCTCTCCCGAAGGCCCCTCCAAGGGATCCTCCCCCGGCTGGGAGTCCGAGTCTAAATTGGAGTCCAAGTCTGAATCAGCAGCACGCTCAGCCTGGCTCATGACAGAGATATAAAAACTCAAAGAGTTGCAACTGCAAATTGGTTATCTGTTGTCATCTCTTTTGAAAGGTTAAAGGGATATTTAGGTACAGTATTTTGACTCCTGGAAATTTATGCAAAAGTCAGCTGATTTGTCAAAAATATATATAATAGTTTTGCAAGTTTTGGGAATGAGGTTTCTGAATTTTTGAGAAAAATTAATATGTTGTCTATGTTTAATCTTTTGTTTATGATAGTTAACAGTAGGACCTATTATTTTCCAATTTTTCCTAAAAGAATCTGTTAGCAGTTCTGCTGCTAAGGCAAGTAACAGCAACAAAAGAGGGCAACCTTGTTTGGTGCCACTATTCAATTTAATTGGAGAGGAGTCTATTCTATTAACATTTATAAGAGCTCCTGAATATAATTTTTAAGTAAGTCCAATAAAGTTATTTCAGGTTCATTTCCTCTAACATTTCAAGCAAATATCTCCACTCCAAGCTATCAAATGCCTTCAGTGCACCGACTAAAACTAACGCAACTGAAGAGCACGATAGGATGGAGTGGTGCATTACATTCAATTGTGCGTTCTAATTTGAACTCTGGCATAAAGTCCACTTGGTCAATATGTATATATTCCATAATATAGGTGCTGATTCTGTTAGCTAGAATGGATGTCAATATTCTGACATCCTGATTTATGAAAGCTATGGGTCTGAATGATTTTACAAGTGGGTTTTCTTCTGTAGTTTTAGGTATAGGAACCATCCTTGATGTCTTCCAACTAACTGGTGGAGGGCATAATTGATTAACTTACTGGATAATTTAACCATATGTGGGGTCAGTTCATAATTTAAGGGCTTATAAAACTCCCTTAACAGTCCATCAGGACCGAGAATTTACCCAGTTTAAATTTTGTATTGCCAATTTCATCTTGTTCTCTTCTATAGGTCTGCTAAGAATGGATTTATGTGTTGTGCTAAGTTTTTTTAAAAAATTTAGCAATTTAACAAGTTCATTAACATTTAATTCATTTGATATTTCAGGGAAATGCAAATTTGAGTAATAATCTTGAAACTCCTGTAATACTGCACTTAATAGAGGTTTAATGCCCCATTTCATAGCAGTAATGCTCAATATTAGTTTCTTTTCTGCTTTTCTTTTAACTATTCTAGCTAATAATTTTGTATTTTTGTTGTTTTCATAACAGTGTGTTTTGGTCAATCGTAATGGAGTCTAGGTTGTTGAGATTTAGTTCCTCTAGTAGTGATGCTCTTTTGGTTTCCTCTATTCTTTTTTGCTTTGCTCCTTTCCTGAATAAAAAGTCCCCTCAATACAGACTTCAGTGTGTCCCATACAAAAGCTTCAGAGATATTGGAAGTTTTCTTCTCACTATTAAAAAATTTGATATACTCTGGAATACATTTTTTAATTGAACTTGTAACAACAGATGAGGACTGAAGCACCCGATTTTGGTGAGCTGTGTATCTATGTCTAAAATCCAAGCCATGAGTAAGAATGATCTGAATATAAAATGGATTCTATCACTGCATCTTGTACCTGTGGCAGGAATGATGTGTGGATAAAAAAAATGGACAATTCTTGAGTAGCAGCAGTGGTGAGATGAGTAAAAGGTATAATATTTTTCTTTATGGTGAAGAGTTCTCCAGGAGTCTATCAACCCCATCTTGTTTATGCTCTCCAAAAGCAATGAAAGTATTGCCAATCTTTTTCGCTTTAGGGCAATATGATCTACCCAAGAAGGAATGTAAGATGTCATTAGAATCTTATGCAATAACTATTTCACCTATTGCCATGTCACTCAGGGTTTGGAGGAAAAGATTCATGAATTTTATTTTTTGTTGGGAGCATAAAAGGTTCCTAACGTGACTGACTAGTTCATTAATTTCCCCTGTGCAATTAAGAATCTACCCTCTGTTATCTTTCACGATATGAAGTTGGGCTTCCTTTATCAAAAACAGTAACAATACCTTTTGCCTTTCCCGCCCCATCACAAAATACGCCCCAAATTGTGATGTGGGTAGCACAAGTTTTGATCCACTGTTGTAAGTTTTTGTAAAAATAATATGTTTGGATGGAATCTTTTAATCCTTTCTAAATATTTTGCTCATTTGGGGGCTGACCCTAATCCTCTAAAATTAAATGAAACTATCCCTATCTGTTCATATTATCAGTATAACGATAATCTGTATGCGATCCTACAGGCTCCCTATCCATTTCAAAGCTTGAGGAGCTTTGAGAGAAACGAAATTGCCTTTTCTGGAAATATGAAGTTGAATAGACCTTGAGACATTTGAGATCCTTGGAGGTGATTACATTGGCCTGTCCAGTGCCCAACCTGCCAGACATTTACATAATCACATCCACTTACAGTACAAGTTGCAAACATATTCAAACCAATATAATTAAAAAAAAAACATTTCTAAGAGGAGGAGAGTTCTGGTAAAGGTCAGGCTTCCAATCAGATCAGAGCAATCTGATCTCTTCCAGATAATCAGAATTGGGTGGGGCTGTTGCACTTCAAAACCATTGGTTAATAGCCTCTTCTGATCAATAAGCCACATGACTTAGAATGAAAATCAACATATACTCACTATAACAAGTAATTGCCCTGAGAAATGAAGAGTTTGTTTAAGATTCAGTTCCTCCCTGCAAGAGAAGATGTATGTTATATTACATTTAACGCACTGTCTGCACTGTCAATCTTCTTCAGTAAGAACTGAGCTCTTCAAAGTGGCACCTCTCTGTTTTGGTGTGTGTGAAGGTATGTTCCTCTAGATCAGCAGCTTGAGGCCTACCGCTGTTTCAGTGGAGTGTGGTTATTCTTCCTGTCCTTCTTTCATTTAACAACTTTCCCTACTTATGTCTGGTGATCTGTATTCAGAAGGGGGTGAGGTCTTCTCCTTGTATTTCTTCCTCCAGTTTTTTCAAAACAGGAATATCTAGGGCTGCAAGAATGGCCAGTATTTGTTTTCTCATAGTAGCTATGATAGTATTGTTGTTCTTTGTGACAATCAATTTGAAAGCGAATCCCCATCTATATCTGATTCCGCCCTTTTGGGGTAAAGATGATAAGTTTGAAGGTATGCCTCTTCTTCAGCATCTCAGAATGCTGTCATCTCCTCATTTTAAATCTGGTATTGTGTTCATTTTGTTTAGAACTAAAGTTTTCTTCGGCTAGCGGGCAAAGCAAAGAAGAATATCTCTTCGTGATTTATTAGCAGACTGAGTGCTCAATGTCAGTTTTCTCTTGAGGAACCTCTGGGCACAGATCATTCTGCCAGGTGATCATAAAACACAGCAGCTCTCCTTGCTCCACATTCTCCAGGATCTCCCCAAAAGCAAATATTAAGACCCCTCCTCCTATCTTCAAGATCTTTGACCTTGTTACTGATGAAATCATTCATTTCCTCTAAGCGCATACAAAGTGCTTTTCAGGAGAACCTCATTAGTGGTGTGCTCAGTATCACTGATATGCTTCATAAGCGCTTTAAGTTTTGTGTTGACAGGTTACAGCATCAAGGACCAATCTTTCTGGAGGTCCTTAACTAAGTTCTTTCAGTTTTTCTAATAATTCCAGGAATGGCAGATCTGCTGTTATCTAGGGTCCATTTTTGCCTCCTTTCCCTGCTCTATTCAGCCCATGTACCATGTCTGAATTCAGTGTATTGTCTTCACCTTCTATTGGTGATCTGGGTTCTTTTGCCAAAGGGTAAAAGCCCTTGACAGACTGATCTGCAGTTCTGTTACTCCCCAGTATCATCATCATCATCATCATTATCACTATCATTATTGCATTATATTCCACTTCAACTTTGGAAACTGCAGCGCTTTGATCAGCTCACTCTCTACACGTCTCTCATGCTGGATGGCCAGCCATGTTCCCTTGTCATTTCCATATACTACAACCAGAGAAAATATAAAGAAGAACCACATTACATAGTGTTTATACAAGCATACTCTTAAGTAAAAATGCATGCTGGCTTAGGTAGCTGAATCATAAAATGGGAGACTCAGCACATCTGGATTTACTCCAGGGCTCCCTCTTCCTTTGAAATTAGAATCATAGAATTGCAAGAGACCACAACGGCCACTGAGTCCAACTCTCTGCCATGCAGGAACCCCAGCAAATGGCCATACAGCCTCTGTTTAAAGACCTCCAAACGTGACTCCACCATACTCTGAGGCAGCATATTCCACTGTCAAATGGCTCTTACCATCAAGAAGTTCCTCCTGGTATTTAGGAAAAAAATCTCTTTTCCCATAGCTTGAATCCACTGCTCCATATTCTAGACTAAACAAGGTTGCTCCATCTTCAAGATGACATCCCTTCAAATATTTAAGCATGGCTATCATTGGTCCTCACAGGGCATGGTTTCCAGACCCTTCACCATTTTGGTCAGCTTCTTCTGGACACATCTCAGCTTGTCAATATTCTTCTTGAATTATGGTGCCCGGAACTGGACACAGTATTCCAGGTAAGGTCTAACCAAAGGAGAACAGAGTGGTATAATTACTTCCCTTGATCTCGACACCATACTCCTATTGATGCAGCCTAGAACTGCATTGCCTTTTTAGCTTCTGCATCACACTGTTGACTCATGTTCAGCCTGCGGTCCACTAAGACTCCTAGATCCCTTTCACACACACTGTCTTCAAGTCAAATGTCATCCATCCTATATCTGTGCATTTCATTCTGTCTTCCTAATTGTAGTACCCTACATTTTTCCCTGTTAAAACTAATTTTGTTAGTTTCGGCCCAGCTCTCTAATCTCTCAAGGTCATTTTGGATTTGATCCTGTCCTCTGGGGTATTAGCTAATTCTCTTACTTTGGTGTCATCTGCAAGTATGATGAGCATGCCCTCTATTCCTTCATCCAAGTCATTGACAAAGATGTTGAATAGCACTGGGCCCAGGACAGAACCTTGTGGCAACCCACTGGTCCCTTCTTTCCAGGATGAAGAGGAGCCATTGTGTCCAGCGGGTCAGCCAATTACAAATCCACCTAACCCACAACCAGACACCACCTACTTTATGCTACAATTGGGCTTGGAAAGTTTTTGCTAAGCTAAGCCAGAATGGCAGAGAGGTTTTTGGTGGAAGAGAGGAGAAAGACAAGTGGTAGTCAGATCTGAAGGGGGCAGAGAAAAGATAACACAAAGGAAATGGGTATGCTCTACTCTGTAGCCTTCAAGAGATTTCATCACATGGAATATGGCCTTAAAATGAATAAGTCTCTGCTCTCACATCTTCCACATTTTTATTGTTTCTAAGAAAAAGATTTCTCATTTTTCTTGTCCACTGATCTCTTATCTGCTGCCTCAGAAAACTACATTCATTTATTATGTATTTTAAAATATATATTTAATTTAAATATATATTATTTTTTTTTTCATATATTTCTGTTTCTGTACTCCTTTAGATCTATTCTGTATGTGGGTTCTAAAGTTCTCTGAGATACCCCCTCTTTCATTCCTAATAAAATAGGGAAAAAGAAGGTAATGTTTTTATGATGTGTTCCTGAACAGCCACTATGGGGGATACTTAGCTGCAACAACAGAAGCAACCAATACCTGACTTACATTTTGTGCAGAATATGTTAAATTTGCTTACTCTTCATGTCAGCATCTAGCATACCAGGCATCTGTGGGAAGTCATGTGCGTCAGCAAAGTCCAAAGCAGCTGACACCATGCCAGCATCAGTCACTACCTGGGGTTCCAGCAACAGCAATGCTGCAGGCAGACTTACCTGGCAGAAGTGATATAATGTCATGGGAGCCACTCTGCACCTGACTTACCACAATCCTATCCTCATTGAAGAACAATTTGCAAGCAAGCATGAGGAGCAAACTAAAGCCTACAGCACTACATCACAGGATTTTGGAGTTATACCATGCTTGGCAAATCTGAAGTCAATGATAGCAAGTCTTCACATAAAATATGCACTGTATTTGCTGGCATATAGGACTCACTTTTTGCCCCGAAAAGGACTATTTGAAAATGGGGTGTGCCTTATGTGCTGGTGTGTCTTATATGCCGGCAAATCTGCTGGTATATAAATGGGACGCATCTTATACGCCAGTGGGTCTTTCATGCCAGCAAATACAGTAAGACGCTCACAACCATCTTTGCACTGATTATTTGAGAAAAGCACAGGCACCTTGCCACAATGGGTTGTGGTTATATACGTAATACCAAATTTTGGTTTGGCAGTATGAAAGTGAATCCAGAGCTCATGCCCTGTTCATTCTATTCCTCTTCTCTTGACACACCTCAGTTTGTTTCAAATTATAGCTTGCTGTTATATCCAAACCACTGATTTGTGTTCACCATCCACATAATGATTAAACCCTGGCTTGCAGGGCGAGGAGTACAAACTGCAGTTTATCAGTTCTGATCTTCAACCCACAATGTTCGCAAAACAATGTGTCTGGAACACAAGGCTCCTTATCAAAACAGTGTGTGAGGATCACAGAGATATCAGAAATGGTTCCTACCATCCCCAATCACTGGCTATACCAGCTAAGGTTTATAGAAGTAGCTGAAGACCACAAAATCTGGAAGGCCACAAGTTTCCCATCTCTGTAAGGAAGGAACTAGGCTGATATTATGAATAAACTAAGTGGCCTTGTGCAAGATGTTGTCTGTGCTTCTACTAACATGTCACTATCCTTCCAAGCAAGTGAAAAAAAAAACCCCTTTCACTGCTGAAAGGAAGAAGCCCTACAAAAGAGGCCTCTGGTCCATTCCAAATGTAATCTAAATGGTCTCAATTCTATAGGGCTGGTGTTTCTATGGAGCACAAGTGAAATGTTAGCCATTCTAGGATTCTCAATAGGAGGGAAAACATTAAACAGGAGAAAAGAGTTAAACAAGAAAACTCATGTTTAACTTATGTGACTAAATATAGGATTGTTTCACATTTTGCACTGGAAATGCTTGGAATTAAAATTTATTATAGTGGTTTCACTTAGTAAAACTATGTGCTTCAAAGAAGAAGGCATATTCTTCTATGATAAATACTGTCTTGACTTCGACTGTAACTCAACTCTGGTCTCCAGAGTTACAATCCAATGCTCAAACCACTACACCACACTGCGTATCTAGACATCAGCTACTGCTCTACTCCTCAGCAGTTATGAAACATCTATTATTCTGAGTCTCTGCCACACTGCTTTTTTTTCCCTTCAAGGTACTAACAACATCTTTTTACTGGAATGAATGGGGTTGTGGAACTTCCAAATGCTTAAGCTAAACAGGGTTTATTCTACTTATCAGTGCAAAATAGGGAGGAATATAATATACTATTTTGTCTGAAATATACATTCTGTGTGAGCATATACATACATCTGGCAATACATGAATATATTCTTAAATTTTTTTTTCTGATTTGTAGTGTACATCCCAGTGAATATGGAAAAACACAAACACATTACAAAACACTGCAAAGAGTCATTGGACCTAAGAAGTTAAATTTGATGGTAGGGGACAATGTTCCAAGTTATTGTATCTTGACAAAGCACTAGCACTCCCACAATACAAAATCTGGAGTACTTATTGGGATACATTGGGCTCCTTCTATTTTTTTTTTTCTAGCAACAGCATCCAGATTCACCTGGGTTCTAAAATTATCATCCCATCCTACAAGTACTTCCCTTTCTTCCTTACCCTCTACTGTTCTTTCCTCTTACTGACTTTTCTCTTTTCTTCTTACATCTTATTAGTTTTTCAGTTGTGTTCCAACTGTGTAAGGGTTAGAAAGTTCCCTCGCCTCAGTGGTTTTTCCTTTCTGTGTGCTGTTTCTCTCCCTGCCAACTCTTTTTCTTCTTTGTTTTTCTTTTCTTCCTTTTAGCTCAGTGCTTGTTTGGTTTTCCAGTTATACCGGGAGTTTCTTCTTTTCTCAGGATTGGCCACATCTGCATATCATGCCAATTATATAAGTCATACAGTACGTGAACAAAGGTTTGGACACCACACATCATGCTAAGTTCCCACTCCAAAACACTTCCGTCAGTGTTGCTTTATTGACAGGAAAGTTGCGTTTGCCTAGGTTCTTAGAATGCAATGTGGCAGTGGTTCCTTCTACTTGTTTCAAATTAACCTAAACCAGAACACAAAGATGAATCAGAAAACATAATAATTAAGGCAAATCATAGTGGATTCATATTGTAAAGGCACGCAACTGTCCAAGAGAAAGAATATTATACTTCCTACTGTTGATTCCTGCAGCATTTGCTATCTCTTAGTCTTTTAGTTCTAAACGTTGAAAAAGACTTTAGTTCCCTACAGAAATCTTCCCATTGCATCTTTTGGACGGCATAAGATTTGGTGCAAATATCCTCCAGGCTATCAGATGCCTTCACAAGAAACTCTTGGTACATATTAAACTATATAGACTGGATAGCTTCCGAATTAGTAGAGGGACATGGCAGTGTTGCTCCCCACAACCTTACTATCTGGCCTCTTCAAAGAACCATTTGCAGTGATGATACGGACTGATTCAAGGATTTAGGGGATTAGGGTGGGCTGTAAAGAATAAAATATTCCTTCTCTGTGGATGACATTCTCTACACCTGAAAACCACTGTCTCATTACATGGTTTGTTTTTCTGTCACATTTACATCCCACTTCCTTTCAGTCAGCTCAGGACAGACTCCATGAGTTGTCATCTTCCCAACAACCCACAGAGCCATTAGGACTCTTAGAGGTTTGTGGCAGGTAGGTACAACTGGTTAGATTCTAATAGAGCCTTTGAAAGATTTTATTTTGATCGCATGCTAATTTAATTACATCAGTTTACTTACATATATGAACAGCTATTTATTGCATATCCACTTTATGCTCTGTTCGCTCATTTTAATAAAGTGTGGCTATTATAATGTACCCTTAATCTGTTTCAGTCTCTTTGATTGTGTGGTTGCACAACACACCTTCACAGATTATGATCTCAAAGCTCCAGTTCAGAACTCTTAAGATCTGAACATTTACCCCAATTTTATTCCACATTAGTAGCTCTCCCCTGGTTTCAGTATCTCTGAAATTCCAAACCTAATACCTACTAAACACTATGCCACTCTATAGTCAAATGACATAGAACTTAAATGGTTCTGATAAGGTTGTTATCAAGCCAGCTGTTGCGTTTTAGAGATGGTGTACCTTTTCGTTATAAACAATTCAATTTGGATCTGATTTTAAATATCCCCTCCTATATTAGCAGATGTTCAACAGGTATGGATCTCAAAAGTGGGTAACACAACCTCATGAAAAATATTCTTTTTTTTTAGGCATTTAGTACCAAAAATCTGGTAACAACCTTGACATTCTTCTCCATCTACATTTTAATTATTCTCCACTCTGCTGCCATCACTAGAAGAACCAAAGTTCTGTTTTTATATACGTGGCAGCAGTGTCCTAAAATCCAATCAGCTGAGGCACAGATTTTGCAATACACCAAATTCACTAGAGGCTACGTTATACCCACTACTGGTACTGCTAGGTGGTTAAACCAAGCACATATACCTACTCTTACAACAAACTTACTAATATATTATTATTTAACTGATACAATATATTCACTTTTATACTTCCGCGATGATATGCTCCTAACCAGTCTTAAATGCTTTGATTAATGCGGTCTTGTTTTTAACCACCTGTTGAGTAGCCACTGGTGATAAAGAACTCTTATTTGGTCTAAACAAATAAACAAATTGAATTGAATTGATCAGGAACTCCACACTAGCAAGTGCAGAGGATTCCCTCCGAGCCATTCTTTTCCATTAACATCTTATTTACTTATTTAGTTTATATCCTGCCTTTCTTCTGACACAGAACCAATGACAGCATATAAAAAATTAAAGCCTGCTGAGCTTCTGTGCTGGCTGTGGACTAAATGCATCCCTGTTCTCTACTCCTGTGGAAAAGCTCAGGAGGCTGGAGAAGGAAGTGCATGCCATCCTTTGATTCCCATGCTGTCTACCAGAGGAACTGAATCCTCTTCTTTCAATCAACACAGAAATATAGCATACTGGCAAAGGAGATACAGAGTGTCCTCCTTCTCCTTCGCCAGGTAACTGCTCTTCTAGCTTTATATTTATTTTGCCAGTCTGTGTTACAGGATGGGACCCCTGCTGTGAGCAAAAACTAGGCAAGTGAAAGCATATCTAGACTAGTAAATTCTGGAGTGGGTTTGTTAGAATTGGGAGTCACATAGAGTCCAGATTGGGGAAGTCTGCTTCACATAGATCTTGTTTCCTCAAATATCAGGAAAAAAAACAACTGCCACCTTAAATGTTATCCTTTTTTCCCCTCTCGAATAAAGGATCAACAGTGGCCATGCAACTCATGGCGATCCTAAGGTGACCCTATTGCAGGCTTCTCTTGGCAAGCTTTGTTCAGATGGAGGTTTGGTTTTACCTCCCTGAGGCTGAGACAGTGTGACTTGCCTATGGTCACATAGTGGATTTCCATGGCCAAGCAGGGACTCGAACCTCAGTCTCCAGAGTCACAGCCCAGTGTGCACTATATCACACTGGCACTACATCACATTGGCTCTCTGATGATACAAGATTACCAAGCACAGCTCCACAAGACTTTGGCCTTCACTTCAATCAACACTTTGTCAGATAATTAATATTACTTTAAAGACTGTTAAGATTAGGTCACAGCCATTCTTTATCCCTCAACATGTACAAATTCTACTTTATGTTGAGATATCTGTTTATATAACATAGAGAATTCTGAAACCAATATTTGAGAACATGCCTTAAGACTGCTTTAAGACTGTGGAGTCATATTTGGAAAGTGGAATATTAACAGCACTGTAGTGTAACTTCAGGAAAACCCATGTAGTATAATGTTTACAGAGTTGGAACAGGACACTTGAAGATCAGGGTTTGAATTGCTGCTTTTGAATTAACAGGTGTCCCTTATGGTCGCCATAAGTCAGAAAAGATTTGAAGAGACACAACAACAATAAATGTACCTTTGTATATTAGCATCACATATTTTTACAACTGGAACCACTGAATACAGAATAACTTCTACAGTGGTACCATCCTGAGGCTGGCAAACTATGTAAAGAACTTGCATACCATTTCACTACAAAAGTGTATGATATCAATGTAAGCATCATTTTTAAGAAGCCCAGAAATTTTAATATTTTAGCTGACATTTAAGAAAAGTTGGCAGAGTTCACATGACATCTGATTATCCTAATGATATCCTAATCAGTTCCTCTGTCTGATCACGGAAGCTAAGCAAGATCAGCCCTGGTTAGTACTTGGATGGGAGAGTGCCAATGAATACAAGGTGCTATAAAGGTATATTTCAGAGGAAGGAACTGGCAAAACCACCTCTGAGCATTCCTTGCCTAAGACAACCCATGAAGTTCCCAGAGTCACCATAAATTGACAGGTGATGAAGGCAAATATACATACACTTGCAACATAGAAAACCATTGCATTAACTGCTGAACCATGAATCAACACTTAAATAAATCCCACCGATTCAATGTGTCTTCTTTATCTAGCAACAATTGGATTTAGCCTACATGATTTAAATCCCACTGTTACAAGACAGTGTTCATTTTAATCACACTGCTGCTATCTGAGAACACTAATAAACTATCCATTCCAAAGTACTGTGGACACAGCAGAATTTCCAAGTTCCTTTTACAACAACAGATCTACCCACCCACAAACCAATCCTCATAGTGCAGTCAACTGCCTTTGGGAGCCAGTCCTTGCACATGACTGAATGCCAGCCATTATTATTACTGCACGTGCTTTCAGAAACAGACTATGAAAAGGATGTTGCAGGCTATGTGTAGATGGAGCATTCCAGTACACTTATTCTTCACACATTTAAAAGAAAGTTAAAAGAATGAGAAAGTCAAAGGCTAGCAGAAATATTCATAATATTAACTGAACCTTTTAAAATGTAACTTAGTCACTATATAGAAATATCAACGCAGAGTACTCAAAACTATTCTGTAACCAACATACAAAAATTCTCTATCTTAGAAACTTAAATATTACAGAGTGCAGTTTTACACCGTTTTCTTGCTTCTTTTATAATCTCTGCTTGAATACTTTCCCAAACAATAATGTTGATATGGTGGGGTTTCACCCTTTAAAAAAAAACTTAATAGGAATCAACTCTTTAAGCCAACAGAAAAGCCATTTTACCTGTTAAAATCCATTTCTGATTAGCATATTAAATAACTCAGGATCACTCTGAAGTTGTAACCTTTAAATTGTTTCTGCCAATTGTGCTTTAGTTTTACTGAAGTTCTCCTTGTTTCTACCAAATGTTCTTATTTGCACGGAGTATGGTTCTTTTGTGTGCTTTTTTAAGAGCACCGGTTTAATTCCACAGTTTGGCAACAAAGATTTCTCAGGAAAAACTATGTCATACATAAGATCCACTAAGACTAACATATCTAATTAGACAAGCAATTCAGAAGCTTTTTCACACAGATTCAACAGAGGAGCCATATTACTAGTTGTGATGGGGAAGAGCTTTAACTATTTGTCTAGCTCTAGATTTAAGATTTTGAGAAAATGAGCAAAATGAAGTGAGGTAAAGTAAAGATAGTAACTAAACTGTAGCAAAACTGCACCATCCATTACTATTCCCCCATTTTATACATTGTTTTGATGCAGGAACTGCTTTGGATCTGCTCTAATTTAATTTTAATTTTCTAAAAATCTCTCATTAGGAACTCACAAAGAATCCATACCAACTATAAGGGAGAAGTAAAATATAATACGAGACACTGCCCAGGGAATTAACATTACTCAAGGAAAACCAAGATAAACTAACAATAATGTCCATTACCCACAATTCTTGAAATGAACAGGCCTACTTAAAATCAAAAGGGTTGCTAGTCCTTCTGGTTTGTACATGCATTTGCATACGCACACTCCCTGTTCTTCCAAAAGCACCAGTGCCACATACTGTTTCCATATGCCAAATGATTAAGCCAAAGCAGCAATCCCCTATTGTGCCAGGGCTTTGGCTTTCCCAGATTTCTCTCCAATGGATGTGTGGAGAGCATTTACAGGCTCAAGAGTTATTGCTTCTCAGAACTTCAAAATACATGGCTTCAGGGTCATGACAGGATTCAAGAGTCCAAGGTCAACAATCTGTCTTTATTGTCAGTTACCTAAACCTAAGAAGTCATATTTGCCTTAAGTTAGTTCTTGAAAAATCTCACCCCTCTCCCACAAAAAAATCCTGCTCTGAATACTTTATGAAACACTAATTTACGGGAGACAAACAGCAAAGATCATGTGCAGTGCAGGTAAGATCAACAGATATTAACAAAAAATCGCTATAACAATATTGCTATGGCATATGCATGGTTCTCCTAAACTGCCCTACACAACACTAGCAAGACAGATGGGAAAGAAAGGGTTACCGTCCTTTGAGTTATCCCTCTGTGCTACAAAGTGGCAATTATAACATTATGGCAGCATAAAGGTGACATTATGTTTAGGGCTTCTCAAAGCAAATCAATCTCTTAATTTGTGAAAAACTAAGGTCATTTTTGAACAGCCTTTCTTCAAAGATGTTTACAAACTGAATAATGATCAGCAGCAGTCTAGTTATTTATTTAGAAAGAATTTAATCTAACATTAAGTTTATACTGTGTAAAAAAAATATGAAATGAAATTAGATATGGATTAAAAGAAAGGCCACATTTCAAATCAGAGAAAAGCAATTCTGAAGAGATAAAGCTGTTTATTAAGAATACATTCCACCTCTCCAGCCCTCCAAAGACAAACCGCAGAGCTGTGTGCAAAGCTAGACAATCTGGGCAGCCAGCCATAAAATATCACTTCTATAGCACAGATACTGCTTTCACTCTCTTAAGCCCTCCACAGCTGTAAAATATAACAAGAGGGGCTCTGGTAACCAGACTTCACTGCCTCAGACTCTTTATTATTCATGGGTAAAAGTTTGTACATGGATTACATTTTTTCTTAAGATAGAAAACCACACCCAAAAGAGCATTCACAGTTAACGTTCTAGAAGTGTAGAGGAAACAAAAATGTAAAAACTAACTGTCAAATGCTGACACTTGACACGAGTCATAACAGCTTGCCACAGCAAAGACAAAAATAGCTTACAATTACAGCAGGTTTAACGTGAGTCAATGAGACCACGTATTTAAAAAATACTCATAAAATATGTTGTTTATGACTGGAGAATAATGCTGCTGGCTGAAACTGCAATGTACATTTATGGAAGGCAACATTTACAATGAAAATCTTGTTTTTAATGCAAAACATTGGTCAAAATTCAAAGCACCATACAGTATTCTGCACACACAGAGGAGCTTCTCAGCTTCCCTCCCGCAGTGCCTTTCTACTACCACCACAGAAATGTTGGGGCCTCCAGAACATCACCACTCAAGGAACTAAGACATGCCACCCAAAATAAACCTCTTCCCATGTGTGTGCACTGTACCTCTTTGGATCCCAGCCCTTAGTACACACTCTATATAGCAAATCTGGCAAAAATTAATGGACCAGTCTTCCAATTTCTGATTGGGCTGTGAGATATAACAGCATGTGTGACTTGTTGTTCTCCACAAGTAGCTATATTTAGCCACTACACAAAAAGATTTTGCAGAACTGAGACCCAAATTTATAATTCAGTCTGTTATTTCCAGAGCACACTGCAACTCAGAAAAATACCTTGGGTCTTTAAATTCTCTTTGACCTGGCTGACATCTTCATAAAGCTACTGAAAACCTCTAGGCATTATCACCAGAAGGCATCAGCTAATACTAAATTGGCTAGACTGCAGCATCATCAGGCACTTAAAGAGGTTTCTTTATCATTCATCTCTAGTGCTAAAATGGACTGATGAACTTCTTCCTGGAGCTTCAAGATTGGGGCGGGAGGAGAGTACTTCAACATTACCTACAACATTATGACATTATTGCATAATCAGAATTTTAACTTTTAAAAAAATACCAAGAAGAACAATGCTGATTATGAAGATGCTGAAGGCGTCACAAGCAAGCAATCTACGAAGAAAGGATTATGAATCCTCAACAAATTATTAGTCTTCTATGGTTTGTTTGTATGGAACAATTTAGGGAATTCACAAGTATATCAGTCTAAACATTTTTAAAGGGCTGTGTCTGAAACTGTAATATAACATAGCATCACAGCATCAGTAACAGATTTTAAAAGGTGAAGAATTTGCATATATTCCTTGTGTGAATAGAAAAGGGGTGGGATCTAAGCTTTAAGCCTGCAGTGTTCTCAGGAGGACTTTCTCTAGCAATTCTTTCCATCTGAAAGGCTTCCTTTGCCAAAGGAGAAGGCTGCCCCACCCCTGACCTCCTCCTCCAGCTTGTTTTGGAAAGGAGCCAGATGACAGCATTGGGAAAAGAGCATATTTATCTCAACAAGACCAGCTGCATAGAGCAACCAAACGTAGTTTTAAAGTATCATCTGGACTCTTATAGAACAGCCTTGTGCGTGTGTACCATCAAGATTATGAGTGCCAAATCATGTTCATCTTGATGTTTTAACAGGTATATTTCTGAAGATCACATTTTTAGATACAAGTATTCCAAAATCAGGAATCACTATGGCAACCATTTCTCTTGTAAATAAAGCTGAATTCTCTACTGATGGGAATCTGTTTGCATTTTTAAATAGAAGTACAGGGAAATGAAGTCAATATGTTTTTGCTTCCCTAGACTGACTATTTTCATAAACAAAAGGATTTTTCAGCATCTGAAAATAAAAATATTGAGACACTCTGTTTTGATGATTGAGCTTCATACCTTGCTTAACTGTTAGGAGACATAGCTGCATATGCTGCCAAAACAAGACATTCCCAAAAAGCTGTTCTGTGAGTATACAATTTTTCTAGGTTGATCACATGATCCTTGAATTTATGACACAGGGAATACTGAAGGAATTTAATTTTTGAAACTGTAAAAATGGCTGAAATGTTTAATTACTATCCTAGTATTTGTCTGCCGAAGAGGATTAATAACTATTGCCAAAAGCATACATCTGCCTCAACTTCAGGAATAAATCAAGAAATCACAGAAGTAATTTTAAAATCCATTTTTTTCTGAGCAACACAAGGGGGAAAGCTATTGGTTGGAGATGGTGATTACAGTTCTATTTCAGATAATATAGAGAATCAGTATTAAAGAGCTTCAGAGTTTTGTCTGGAATGTTAATTTCAATACAGAGAACGCTTTTTGCTTTCACTATAGGAGGATATACTGAAGCAGCATAATGTGAAATCAAAACCAGGCATTACTACCTAGAGATCTCATTAGGGGAAAGCATCATACCAGGACTTGGGGCAACAGATAGGTATATGACCCATTTCCTTGTCGCTCATCCTTCTTACTGGACAGATTTCCTACCTTTTCATATCCCAAAGCCATGACAGCTCAATAACAGAAAGAATGCATTATTTGACAGACGATGGCTTAGGAGGACATCTGTCCTTGATAAGCTACTAACCATGCAACTGAAGAATGAACTAACACTGTTATAATATGCAGAAAGATAGATATGGGAGAGCCAATAAACAGTTTATCTAACTATGAAGGGGGATGAATACAACGTGTGATAATGTTTTTAAAAGTGTTTTACAGCTTTGTTGTATTGACATAAGAACAGCTTTCCTGCATCAGATCAATGGCCTATCTAGTCTAACAATTTGTTTTCCATAGTGGTCAAACTGATGTCTATGGGAAGCTCATAAGCAAGGTATGAAGTCAGTACCGCATTAAGTCAATACCTTTCATTTTTACCAAACACTAAAGTTAATCTCTGTCTGATACTGGAAGCAGGATATCATCTGTATGACATACTATCTTTTTCCTCCATAAACTTGCTTAGTCCTGTTTTAAAGCCACTTACGCTGGCAACACATGCCTTGCAGCAGCAAATTCCATTGTTTACCTATATGCTGTGTAAAGTGGCACTTGCATTTACTTGATTTTCTCTTTACCACTTAGCTTCACTGTATAACCCTACATTCTACTATTATGAGAAAAAGTCTGATCACTTTCTCAATGCTATGCATAACGGCATACCTTTATCATGGCTTCCTTCACTTTTTTCCCAAAGGCTAAAAAGGGGGGGGGGGGGCATTACAATATCAATTTTATTTTCAGTCCTTTTTCTAATGATCCTCAATAGGGAATGCGTATTTTTAATGGCTGCTAATCCAGGAGAGTGGATCAATATTTTCATTGAGATATCTCTCCAAACCTCAAGATCTCTTTGCCTTGGTCAGTCACTCCCATCTTCTCTTTCAGAAAAGCACAGAAATTAAATGGACTGTGGAAAGTTTAACCCACTTTTGTTTATCACCTTCACACTGAAAGGGCTACTGTTCGAAGTCCTACCATTCACTGAGCCAATTTATTCTTGACCATATCTGTACAAGGAAAATACCTTCTCACAACAAATCAAGAATGCACCCTTATTTGGGTTACTGCATGACTGGAAATCTCCTTCATAATGTTCTTTTCTTTCTTAATCTCCTTTATGTATTAACCTGTGCACATGGCAGGTAACAAAGTGGAAAGCATCACAGCCTGTTACTAACACAACCATTATTAGATGAGTCAAAATTACATTTAATAGCTATAGCAAGTAGCCAAGCCAAATACTACAACAGAAAAAAAACTTCAATGGTTTTTAAAATATAAGAGCAAAAAAATAATATTTTCCTCTTTGTTACAAAATCTTTCCTATGAAAAGCTATCAACGGGAATATATTTTCTAAATAGTTTTCTAAACTGAAAGCTAACTGAACTATCTGTACAGGAAGGAAAATTGTGTTTATAAATATTGCTCAAAAATATGTGATAACTAAATCGCATCTATACATACTTTCTAATAACATCATAAATAAAGCACGTTGGTAACTGCTGAGGGAACATTAAATATTTCTGGAGCATCTTTGGCAGATGAGAGTTCACAAGTGGGTACCAGTAAGCAGAAAGACTAAAGGGAGTGTCAACATCTCAAATGAGAACCACAAATTTGAGTCAGTGATGAAAATAAAAAAAATAAAAATTGTGAGGTTTATCCTGTGAAAAACTGTTCATCTCTTCTTTATTCTGAAATTAAATAATTACTATGTGAATATAAATAATCATACAGAACTTATAAACCAGGAGTCTGAGTCAAAAATGAATGATCCCGCAGTCAACCTTCAAACGTTAAAATTATGCTGGAATATATTACAGGCTTTTCAAGGTACCAATTTTTAAATTTTTTCTTTAAATATCCCATGTGAGCTTAACTCCGACAACTAGATTTCAGCGCCCATGATCTAGATGATATGATAAATAAGGCAGGGCTGCTATTGCAATACTCTTTTGCTTGCCATTGTACACATGGAGCTTTACCTGGGTCAAGACCTCTCCTATAAAATGACAAAAACAAACAAAATAATGTTTTTTTAAAAAAATTCCAAACTAAAATAATTTCTATTAGAAATATGTTCCATAATTTAAATGAAACACAGTAAGCAAGATTATATTTTAATAAAGCATCTTAACTTTCAATGCATGAACTACCACACCAAGGAAGCTTAATCTGACACAGACAAAAGTAAGGATTTTTCAAGCACTTTTAATAAACTTCCACTGGCACAGTTTATCTCATTTGAATTCCCACTTTTGTGTTTAGGAGTTCACACTCCACCAAGTCATACTTAGTAAGAAGGGAAGGGGGAATAGCCTTGTTTTAATCACACTGTAATAAATAACTAAATGACACAATGGCTGTGAAAACTATTCTGGAAGGGGAAAAAAAAACAGAAAGAAAGGTCCAGACATCTTTTATAGTTGGCTATAGGCAATCAACGCTAAAGTTCAAGTTTTGTCCACTTAGTTATATTCAATTCACCTTTCCATTCCAGCCAACTTAAACCAAGACAAATTACCAACGCTAATTATCACTATTTCCCAAACACTACATCCCGTGGTACTGACGGATGTTAACCACAGCATGCACTACTAATTTAACATTAGTTTTTCTAAAAAAAATTGTTATTTCTTGCATTTTTTTAAAAAGCTGAACACTATTTTTCTTTCTTACAGCCATGACAAGGATGTAAACAGAAAACATGACAAGAAACCTTATCTTTTTCATTAGTACTGAATGCTATCACACCAGGATATTTTAGCTTCTGAATATTAGGATTGTTATAGGAAAACACTTAATGGAATATTCTAAAGCCGCACTATGATACCAAATATATCTATATCTATATCTGTATGTATCTTGCAGCAGGGAGTACTGATCTGGTCAGAGAGCTACATGCACTGAACCATTTATGCCTTTTCCCACTTCCATTTGAGAAAAGGGAATGACCCTCCTCTTACCTTTGCTTCGTTTTTTTCTGGGGCTCTTTGGCAGCTTTCCACTCAGTCTCCTTGAAAAAGAACAAGCGAATATTTTGTCTGATGTCTGGGAGTTTCACTAGCGTGCTCCTTTCTTTAATGTTTTTTTCTTACAAAAAGTACCCGTATTTCTCAACGATGAATATGAAAAAAATCTCACACGGCCAAGAAAGTCAGTTTTTTTAATTATATATATATATATATATTTATGCCCGTTCCAAATTTAAAAAAAATCACCAAAAATAACCTGCCACAAAGGTGAAGGGAAGAGGTTGGGGAAATGAGACAAGAAATCAACAGTACCCAAGCAGAAGAGCTAAAAGCTCCAGTTTGATTCCAGCCCAGAGGAGGAGTTATTAAGTGCAGCAGATGCAGGTCCAATTCCAAAACAAGATTATATTTTTATTTCCAGTGAAGCAAAACTAGCAGTCATGAGTCTGCAACTAGAGTTTTGCACACAAAATTTTATTTTTAAAATTAAACATACGTGGTCGCAGAAAAAAAATACAGTCGGGATGCGAAAGTGAGAAAGGTTAGGCGCTGTAGTTGATCAGAACACGGTTTTTAAACATATGCGTTGGGAGAGTCTCAGTTCATATGGACGAGCATCTGGATATATTGTTTTCAAAAGTGCAAATTAAAACGAAGAAAACTGAACCATCCAAAAGTTTAAGGGTCAACAGCTGGGGGGGAGGGGACAAAACAAAACAAAAAAAGAGCTACAGGGGGATCCAGCAGAGTCTCACACAGGCATCCAAACATAAGTGCCCAGTAGAGTCTCTAAAAGGGGAGGAGAGACACGGGACGCAAGCAGAAAGGGGATCCTGCAGTCTCTCTTAGGAAGATCCAAGGGGGAGAAGAATCCAGGCAGTGTCTCAGAAGGCAAGGATCCACAAATGCCAGGGAAATCCACCAGCTGTGCCTTTCATACACGGACCCAAGGAAAGGAGCTCCAGCAGTCTCTCTCACACGCAGGGATCCTCAAAGGATCCAGAAGATAGGCTTCGTGCTGTTCTGTAGGCGGTCCACCAATCTCTCTCACGGGGATCCACCCAGCTACACCGAGCATAGGTGGATCCGGTAAAGCAGGCGCAATCCAGTCTCTTTCTCTCACACAGGGTTAGGATTCAGCGATCTCGGGGCGATCCAGCAGCGGAGTTTCTCATAAGGAGATCGATCCGTCCATCTGTCGGTCCGTCTCCTTCTCCTCTTTCCCCCCCCAGCGGGATCCACCCAATTAGGAGCAGAATCCGGCCGCCGCGCTCGCTCTCCTTCCCCTCCACAGGGACTCGCAGGAGAGGCTCTCTCGGGGGATCAGGGGGGATTTGTGGAGGAGGAGGCGGCAGCAGGAGCAGCAGCAGGAGGAGGAGGAGGAGGAGGAACGGCTCCTCGGACGGAGCTTTCGCGTGCGAGGGAGGGAGGGAGGGAGGGGGTTGGGCCGCTGGCGGGACAGCACCGCCGCCGGGCTCAGTGAAGCTGCCGGGCCGGCCCCCCACTCCTCCTTACAGCCGCCGCCACCGCCGCCGCCTCTGCCACCTCCGCCGCCGCCGTCTCTGTCCTCCGCTTCAGGAGCACAGCTGCTGCCACCGCAGCCATTTTGTTGCTAACTGACAAGAGCCCCGCCAGGCAGGCAGCGCGAGACCACAACAGGGAGGGGGGGTGAGGGGGGAGGAAGGGGGAGAGACGCGAGAATTCTTCCCTCCTCCCCTCCCTGACCTCAAACAGGAAGTCTCGTCCGCCTCTCGAATCACGTGGTGGGGGAACTGCATAAAAGAAAGCTCTGCGCCATGCAAATAAGGAGGGGGAAGCAAAGCCAATGAGGACGCAGGAAGGGTCAAGCTGGCTCCGCCCTTTTCTCGGTCTCGTGGCGTCGCGAGATAGAGGCGCCTGCTTTCCCTGGCGAGGGAGGCGCGTCGCTGGTTGCGATGCCTTCCCTCCGTTCCTCCTCCGTCCATCTTGTGTGTTACCTAATTGTAGGAGGAGGAGCTCTTGCGTCCTCTCCGAGGCCTTTGCGGATAGAACGCGAACGAGGGAGCACCGGTTGTGAATGGAGTGACCTGGGTTTTTAATTCTGAACTAGAAGACAGAGCAGCAGGTTCAGGGTCGCTGCGATAGAGACGGATTACCTGTCTGTGCGCGCTGGAGAACATTCCAGTGACACGCATCTGCTTCGTAACTTTTGTAGCCTGCTTCTGTCTCAAGGTGCTGTTGCAGCGATCCAGTGATGGTACTGGAAAAGGAGGCCGAAACGAAAAGAGTAGCGCGCGCTTTCTGCCGAGCCCCAGCGAATAGATTCACGTTGTGTGCAACGATTTCTGCCGCCGCAGTTTGGCTGGTTAAATCTATTTTTATTTGTTTGAGATACTCGCGTATCGCCCTCGGGGCCACAAGGGCTTCCAAGGCGAAGAATAAATAATAACAAAAATACAAACATAAAACATTCTAAAACGTATTAAAATATTCTTTTTATTTTTTATTTTGAAAAAAAAAAGCAGTGTAAAAACCATGCTAAAATACAATGCTTCTCGCTGCCCACTTCCCGCACCCGCAGAGAAAGATCAGGGTCACAGCCTGACGTCTGACAAATCTAATTTCAGGCATCTTGCGGAGGACAGAAAAACTCCCATCTGAGACCCCCAGAGGGCTGCAGGAACTTTATATAGCAGAATGAATTGTGCCTGTTAATGCCATTCCGGTACAGGTGACGTACTCTGGCGCATGTCTCTTTGCCTGCACATCGTCTGTACTGGGATGCACCCAACCAAATGTGCAAAATCCAGTCTGCCACTTCCTTGATCCATTATATAAATCCAGCCTTGGCTTTGTGGACAAGTGAGAGAGGATGTTCATTTCTTTGTAAACTATGAATACGAAGTTCAGTGTGATGGGCTCCAGAATAAACATATAGGATTGTGTTGTGTCTCCCCTTTTTTTCTGGAAGGAGGGGTGTTCCTCCACACCCTTTTCATCCAGCAGGGTGACACAACCTTGCAAGGGAGAAGGTTGGGTAGCAGAGTACATGGAGCTGACTTCACCTGTGGGACCCCCTTCTTTCCATCTCTTGGGACCCCATTCTACCTGAAAGGCATTATGGCTGCAAGGGCTTTCCAAGTTGCACTCCACAGATCCATCCTGATGTAGTTAGTGTGTCTACCTCACAAGGTTTGGGCCACTCCTCTATACATGCCCCTACAACTCCAGAAGAACGTTCTTTAAAAGATGGCATAAAATTGTGCCTAGCCAGACACTTCCTTTGCGGCACAAGACCCTGCTATTCATAATCCCTCCACTTCTAAAGCCATGTAATGCATAAGGAACCAAGGTGATGCATTCCACAGTAAGCTTTGGGCCATCCCAAATCCTACCTCATACCTTTTGGAGAACATTCTCTAACGGGTAAATTGTGTCAGTCTCATTGTCCATGGGTGAGTGAGGATTTGGACCCAGGTCTCCAGAGTTGTGGCCCAGTGCTCAAACCACTACAGCACACTGGTTTTATTAAAGGATATGTGTGAATTGTAACAGAAATGCAAAATGTGGGCATGGCGATGGGGTGACAAGTTCAGTCTCATGCATGGGCATAAGGAGTGTTTAAAGGAACAAAGGTAGGAGGCAGATTTTACAATGAAGTTTAATGTTTAAATATTTGCAAAGGTCATTTAGAAAGGATGAGGTCTTTGATCCCATAACAATAACCAATCATTAAAGAAAAAGATTTACCACAACCTGGAAGCAGCAACAAAGCTAAAAAGGCAGAAACTTGTTGAAAATGAAACAGAGCTAAGTGCTTGTTTAAAGAGAAATGTCTTCAATTGCTGGCAGAATACAAATAAAGCAGGGAATTTGGGATTCAAGTTCCACTTATGGCATGTTGCCACTGAAAAAATGCTCCTCTCTGCAGCCATTAACTGTGTCTCTAGACTATTGCTGCTGAAAGAGGAGTGTTATAGCTGATCTCATAAAGGAGGGGTGGGAATCATGCAATCTTCTGTGTGTTGGATTGCAGCTCCTAGCATTCTCGGTTCTGAATATCCTGATATGGGCTGCTGGGACAACAGCATCTGGAGGATTGCATGACTCTCACTTGTCTTAAAGGATAGCTGGGAAGAAGATAGCCTTTTACATATTCCGGTACAAGACCATTTAGGACTTTAAAGTTAATAATAATAATCAGTACTTTGAATGCATTTAGAAAGCAAATGGCAGCCTGTGCAACTGATACAATGAATGGATCACATGGTTCCAGAGCTTTGCCCCATTCAAAATTCTAGCAGCAATGTTCTTTACTACGTGACATTACTGAGAAGTGGTCAGGGACAGCCCTGCATAGAGTGTATTACACTTTCCTATTTAAAATGTGATTAGTACACATAGGCCTATGTCTGACAACATAGATGCAACTGGTACACCAGCTGAAGTTGGGGAAAGCACTTTAGCATATCCCTGAGCATCCGATAAAGCAAGCTTTTAAGCTACATCCCTGACCTTCAGGGTAAGGTACCACCACCTCATACAGAAGAGGCTGACATCCTATTCCTCAGCATTACTTTCTGATTCAATAAAAACAACCAAGTATGGAAGCCCAACAAACTAGAACAACAAGTAGTTTCATCCTGGTTTCGAGGGCCTACTCAAATACGGCTTTGATTAAACCAAGGAGTACCATCTCAAGCTGAGTTCCTGAAAGGCAGGAGAAGGGAGAGGTGTGACCTTGGGGCTCATTGTCTGTCTTCTAAGCCGTTGCTTTCAAGCAGAAGTGTAGCTATGTGGAACTGGGCAGGCCAATGTCCTGGGGCCATGAATCAGTAGGGTCCACCTGCCTCACCCGAGACTCTGCCCTGCTATGCCTTTGCCAGCTGTGTCTGTCCTGCATGCCCCTTTGTGGTGCCATCACTGCTCCTCCTGATATGCCCCTGGGGGGGATCTCTGGCAGACCAGTCCCCTCCCTCCTTCGTCCCCAAGGAAGCCCTGTGCTATGAAGCAAAGAATTGCTGCTTGCCCCAGGCACTAAGTTATCTCATTGGACTGAAGAATCACCTAAACTCTTTGTCCTTAGGGAAGGTTTCTACAACTGTGAGAGGTTCACTCAATGTATCGTCTCCTGGTATGCAGCCTGAATAATAGCAATTCTCTTTTAAAAAGCAGGTTTTGAAAAGGATTTACTATTTACTATTTTGATAAGTAAATCAGCAGTCCACTTTTTTAAGCAGCAGCAATACAGTTTTATGGGATATCTGACAACATTTGAGCAGACAGTAAAAGCATGGGTGCCTTACATGAGGCTAGAATGTATTCTTAGCACTGGCATATCTTGAGGAATGGTCCTATTTCTGCCCAGCAAGCATAAGGCAAGAGTAGGACTGTTCTGTGAGTTTTCTACTTCTGTGACATCTCTGTGAGCCATTTACAATCAAGATACCTTCATTACTTTGATAGCTTTTGAACTAGAAGCCATTACTATTTATTTACAACAGGTCTGGGTAATCTTTGGCCCTCCAGATAGTTTGGATTGCGGCTCTCAGAAATTCTTACCATTGGCCATGTCATATGCTCCAACTGTCCCAGTCTGGTAGGGACAGTCCCAAGCGATCCTCTCTCATCTTACCTTTTCAGCCACTTTTAAAATGTCCCAGTGTCTCTCTTCTCCTCCCACTTTCCTCATATCTTGGTTTACTACAATTGCTGCAAAGTGAGTTCAAACTGCAAAAGCAGTTTCCATTCAATTAACCCAGCAGACGAGAGAGGATATAAGGGGGCAGAATCTTACCCTTCCCAGTATGCTCACTCAAAAGGAAACTGCTGCAGCCTTTCCTAGCTGTTTCTCTTCGTTAGTAACCTCTGCCATCTTGGCCACACTGTGATGTTGCTTGGCCACATGTGTTCTGGTTTTTTTTGTTTTTATCAATGATGTTTTGGAGGGTATGGCATGCTAGTCAGGGCTTCTGAGAGTTGAAGTCCAAAACATCTGGATGGCCAATAGTCCCCAGCCTTGATTTGCAAACTGTCTTTTCTTCTGTTTAATAGCTTTCATTTTATTTCTGGTACAAATTCTAGTGAATGCCTGCTGGTGTTTTTTAAGTGTGTCCTAAGAGACATGTGCTAAAGCACCAAAAGAAAGAGGTCTCAGATCTCAGCATGATAGAAGGTATACTATAGCAAGTAATACCAGAGTAACCTGTAAGTGTGAAGTTCTGGGCAACCCTTCCCCCAGCAGTGCACAACACTTTTATTTTTAGCATGCTGAGGATCCATCTGACTGTGTTTCTAGTTCACAGAAATGAGAATATAATTAGAACCGTTTTTGCCACTGGAGGGAGACCACATTGTTCACAAAAACCATTGAAAGAGAAGTCCAGAACAAAGCGAAGCAAAAAACCACGCAAAATGAATACCAGAGCTTTATATTTAGAACAAATTGTTTTCTAGGCCAGGCAACACGATTTATATGTATGAAGAGTGATTTAGCAATCAAATTTGAAGTTAACCTTTTGCTTTCTTGCTCAAAAAGAACAAGAATTTTCCTAGCCTTCAATACCCTAAAGATACCAGATCCTGTCTGATCTTGGAAGCTAAGCAGGGTCAGTCAGGGATAGTGTTTGTATGGGAGACTGCCAACAAATACCAGGTGCTGTAGGCCATATTTGAAACGAAGGAACTCGCAAAACCATTTCTGAGTATTCCTTGTCTAAGAAAATCCTATGAAATTAATGCGGTTGTTATAAGTTGACAGGCGACTTGAAGCCGCATAAATGCACACACTACAGACGTGGGGAAGTGCTGGGAAGGCATAGTCAACCATCCCAGGAATTATTTTGCTTGCTATCCATATAAATCTAGCTGGAAAAGTTACATGGGAAGAACTGAGCAACAAATTCAGCAGATAAGTTGCTCTACTAACAAAATGAGCCAACTTTGTAATGCTCATAAATATAGGTCAACACCTGCAACTTAACCCTCCCATCCCCACAATCTACCAAAAAGCAAAAACAGCAGATTGTTTCTTTGTGACCTTCAGAAAGGATTTTGCCTCTGACATAAGCCAAAAGCCTGTTAAAAACAGAATGGGAACAGCCATGTGGCTTCACTGCTGATGCAGTGTACAGTCTAATTAACAGACTATAACGTGATTGCTGTGTCACAAATGAAGTAATATATAAAGCTGCTCTCTGATGAAAATGGTTTGTTTTGCTGTATGGACAGAAAAATGTCAAATATTACCTTCATTTTAAGATTTAACTCCAGATTTTTCTCCAGTTATGATTTTTAGGGGTTTGGTACAGCTTTATATCTATTTAAAATCCTGGACATTATAGCTGTATGCTTCCTAACATGAAGTAGACACAAAATGAAAAATATTACCGAAGGCAGAAGTTATTCAGAAGGCAAGTCTTACGTTGGCAAACACTACTGTACCAAATTTGGAACTGGATTTCCAGTGGCATTGAGGGGGAGGTGGTTATCTTTTGTTGGAGTCTTCCAGAATTGTGAACATCAGTCATTAATTCACTCATATCAGTGATGCAGTCCTTCCTGTGAATAAAACAGCTCCTTTCCTTTCCTGCTCCTGGGTCACTTTTGAAGGCACTGGTTCTCTTGCAATTTCTTTTGCTGCTCCTGAATTTTCTGCTAATCTACTGACTGTCAGGTGGTTTTGCTATTTTTCTCCATTGCTGCTCTGCTTCATAAAGAAGCTCTTAATTCTCCCAGCTCTGTCACGACCGTTGAGTGATGACCAAATAGGTGACAAGCTTGGCAGGAGAAGCCTATTCTAGGGTCAGTTGTTACTATTAGTGTCACCTGTGAGAAATAGTACCTGCCTGCTGTGTGTGTGTGTGTGTGTTAAATGCACAGAGGCAGTGAGAAGCACAGGGTATCTAACGCGTACCATCTGACTGAAGTGAGATCAGCAGCTCCATCTAATCCAGTATTTTGCTTCAAATAGCACTTAGGTGAGCTGGCTTCACTGAAGGGCAAAATATATGGGGAACCTCCTGTGACTTATCAGTTTCTAGAATGTACTATTTCAGACTGCAGGCAGGAGATCAAACGTTTGAATCTCCTTCTGCATTTTTTTTAAAAATAAACTGTACATTTCCACTGTAAAGTGAGAGGCCTTGCACTCTACTCCGTTATAGTGCTATGACTCCCCTTTTAACTCCCATGGCTGCTTCCTGTAGAATCCAGATGGGGCTTGCAGTTTGGTGAGAAGCACCAGAGGAGCTTTCTGTCTGAGAATTCGAAAGGCCCCTCCGTAAACTGCAAATCCCAGGTGCTGCCACCCCTCCCCAGCCAGGAAGGATCCTGGCGGGGGTGCCAGCAGGCCAAGCCCAGGTGTGTGTGTGGGGGGGGCTCTACTTTTTTACGCCCCCTGGCATTGGCTCCTGGGGCTTGTGCCCCAGTTGCCCTACCCTAGATATGCCTCTGAGACCCACTGAATCATTTGTTGACCCAGTCGACCTACTCCAGTTGGGATCAGCAATAAGATTCTTGGGCTTATCATCTGGGTATATCTACATAAGGATGGAGATTGTAGTGGGGGACGTGATCAAAGAGACCACCATTATAGCAGCCCCTGTGACCACCATCTTATTCAAGTTGGAGTTGTCATACCCTCCCACATTTCACAGCTGAAAACTGGGACACATGTCGCAAGCAACATCAGCATGTGGTTGAGACGGCAAAAGCAGGAAGAACACACCAACTAGGAGAGGCTACAGCAGTTTGCTTTTCCTGAGTCTCCAGGGAAGGGCAAGATTCTGCACCCTCCTCCCCACACTGAGTTAAATGAGTGCAAACTAATTTGCGCTTTGAATTCACTGAAGCAAGCTGAGGACAAAGAGTGAAAGTGGGAGGAGGAGAGAGATACTGGGACATTTTAAAAGCAGCTGGAAAAGCTGGGCAACAGAGGATTAACCAGTACTGTCCCTGCCAAATTGGAACAGTTGGAGGGTATGAGTTGGAGGGGAGGGAAAGAAAGGCTGTGCCAGTGCCAATAGTACTCTAAGATTACAGTCAGCCCGCCACATCTGTGGGTTTCACTTTTGTGGATTTGATTATTCACAGATTATTTGCTGTCATCTCTGCTGCCTCCCTGTGCCATTTTTAATAGGGACTGCAAGCTTTGTGAGACTGAGAAACTGTGAACAAGGCTTGTAAATTCCTATCAAATATGGTGTGGGGCAGCAGTGGAGGTGGCAGTAAGCCCCACCAGCCACCCACTTCTGCCTTGTGAGGAAACCCTGATGCCTCAAAGGAATCCACAGTGGGTTGAATATGGTGACCATATTGTTTTTTTGGTGTGTTTTATATGGTTTGAGACGGCCTAGAGTTATTCACAGTTTTTCCATTTCATGGGGGTCCTGTGCCCCTAACCCTAGCGAATGTGGAAGGATGACTGTATAATCCAGTCAACTGCATGAACTGCATGATCAGCAACCTACTGGAAATCTCATCCAGGTTGCAGAGGTGTATCTAGGGTGGGGCAAGTAGGGTACACGCCCTGAGTGCCAATGCTGGGGCGGGGTTGCAAAGAAGCCATGCTGGAAGATTTAGAGGAGCAGGGAGCAGGAGGAAGCAGCCTCAGAGGTAGGGGCGCAACTTCCATGCTTGCCCTACGCATTGTTTATGCTAGGTACGAGTCTTCCAACTTATCATTACTCTCTGTCAGAGTTCAACTCCCAGCCCATGCTTAACTGCCAGCAAGGAAAGGGAAGGAATAGTACTTGCCCAAGAGGGAAGGCAGTGAGGACTGTCCAGTGCTAACAATCAAGTAGAAACTCTGAGCTGAGCTGAAGTCAAGGTCAATTCCAAAAGTCAAGAATGCCAAAGGTCAGTTCAAAAGGTCTAGAAAGCTGGAATACAAGGGTTGTGGAAGCTTGAGTAGTGATTTGCTACAAGCAAACAGCAAGTCACACCAACTAACATATAGCTGAGGAGGACAGGTGTTACTCATCATTGTTCTGTTTTCTTGATCTCATCAAAACATCTCCCTCTGAGCTGCTCTCTTTTGTCTCCTCCGTGACTGGTTGTTGGGAGGCAAAGGTGGCTCTAATTCCCCTAAACCATTGCTGGCCCCTTCTCCCTCTGGCACTGGCTGCAACAACTCCATCTCAGCTTGTCTTTCAGTTGATGGGGGTGTTGGCAAGGCAGTCGGTTCTATCACCGGCTCTGGTTCTGGCTCTGGCACAATCAATGACTTTTCAACCTCTGCACTGTCATCTATCACACTTTCTTAGACTGTGTATATTGGTATGATTATTTCTGTGGAGAAGTAATCAACAGACCAGTTCCTTTTGCAGTGGCACCAACGCAAGTCCTGCTTCCATGGCTTCATAGTCTGGCCCAGTTCAAGATACCACCAGGCTCTGCAGCACAACTGGGCCATATGCCATAATTCTTTTAAAGAAAATTGAGTAGGCCATGCTCTTTCCACACTAACCACACTAACGCTGACTTCAAGTCTTTTTTGTCATCTGGCACATGCTCAACAATAACACTGTAAATTGTTAAATTTGGTGAGACCAGTAAAAATAAAGTTCTGCTAAGAAAACCCTATGGAATTCACAGGGTCGCCATAAGTCGAAAAGCAATTTGAAGGCACATACATACACACCATTACATTGTACTCCCCCTACGCCTACCATATTTGTTATATGAGTAGGTGTGAGTTAGATGGCAAAATTATTAGCCAGGTGTTCTGGCCATATTCCAGAGGAGCTATATGGGAACACTGGAAGTTAGTTGCAGTACTTGGCCATGCTGCAGGAAACACAAAAACACTACCAAGAATTTGGAAAGAAGACAAACACAAGATTTGTAGAGCCAAAAGACTGAGTTGGAAGTGTCCTTAGCTGTGTTCATTCCAGACATATTGTTCCTGCCTCAATCTAGGGCTGAGCTCCAGAGCTGGTTTGCAATTATTTTTGGTGTTCTTCTGAATAACAACAACAACAACACATGAGGGAAACATGCATGTGGTGCTTTTAAAAAAGCAGATCATCTGCCTGAAGCATGAAGAGAAGGACAAAATTAATGGCTGAGCCAGCACTCAGTGCAGTGAAAGATATGCCTGGTGTAATTCTGATGTGCTGTTGGTTCTGGTATAGACAGGCAGTCAGATTGTCTTGAACTCAGGTTCCTTCGCTGGATGGTGATTTCAAAATTTGTTTGAGATATGTGATCCCTGGAATGTTTTAATTTACACAAGCCACCTTTACTTCCGTTTTTGGGAAGAAGGTGGGATATCAATGGAAATGTATTATGGTTGGCATTGTTGGAGTGCAACTACCATCAGCCCTTGCCAACACAACCTGTGGTGAGGAATAATGCAACGTGAGGTCCAAGAATATATGGAGGGTTGCATATTGTCATAGTTTTCACTTGTTTACCCCATGTGTGTGCAGAGAAAACTACTTGTCCACCTTTGAACTTAAAGCCTGGAAGTAAAACTCCAACAGAGCATACTTTGGCTGTGAGCTTGTCAGTCCAGGAGTGGGGATGATGGGGAGGGAGATGTCCTAGCAACATTGTACTTTCAATGCACATCCCATCTTTCAAAAGCTATGGACTTGCCTCTTGCCATATCCTGTCAATTCATCTCTGATTTGTCTTGTGGGGGCACTTTGATTTTCCAGAAATCATTGACCCACATGCACCAAGCTAGAAATTTTATGGCAATATAGATCATTAGAGGTCTATTTCCCAGAGATATTAAGATAATGAAGGTGAATATTGAGGCAACCCACACCTTTGATCAGTTCCTCTAATCATAATATACTGCTCTAAGAGAAAGGTATAATTCAGTCTTCTTAAAGAGAGTAACCAATTAGTCAGAATCTTAGACATAGGGAGAATGGTCCTCTGAAGAGAATTTTCAGAGGAAAGCCATGCACTAAATCACTGAACATTCCTTTCATTGCTGGGGTTGTGTGGATTTGTGGATTAAGATGATCTGGCATAGCCCTACTCAGCACGTGGAGACAAAAATCACATGGAAACATGCCGGCTTGAGAAATTTGGTTTGTCCAGGGCCCTCTGAGAAGAGTGAGGGATTGTCAGCCACTTGCTAAGTCACGTGCTGTGGTGGAGGGACTGCCAGAGCTCAGAAAAGTTTCTCTCTGGATGACAGGTTCCAGCGTTCCCTAAGCAGCATGTTCCCTAGCTATGCTGGTGATGAGATTGTGGGTGTTGGGTGCCTTTGGCCTGGTGGATTTACTTTCTTTGTTTTGTTTATTGTAATTTATTTATATCCTGTTCTTCTTCCCATGTGGGACCCAAGGTGGCTTATATGTTAAAACAGAAGACTATTCAAGCAAGACATAGCAGAAAGTTTTAAAAAAAACCAGTTAAATGAGTAGTTATTATATTGAAAACATTACTTTGCAATAATTTAAAAAGTAGTTGATAAAAAATGTGGCACACCTCAGTAGTTTCACCATGTGCTATAAAAAATATAGCACCTAGTCAGTTAACAATGAAAGACTTAGATAAGCAAAAAAGAGTAGAGAAGGGGCCAACCTAGCCTCAAAAGGGAGGAAATTCTCCAGCCTTGGAGCAGCCACCAAGAAGGCTGTCTCCCATGTACTCACTAAACATGCTTGTGATAATGGTGGGACCGATAACTGTTTTTTAAAAAACTTTCTGCTATGTCTTGCTTGAATAGTCTTCTGTTTTACCATTCTATTCTGCATTGGTTAGACCTCATTTGGAATACTGTGTCCAGTTCTGGGAACCTCATTTCAAGAAGGATATCGACAAGCTGGAGCGTGTCCAGAGGAGAGTGATCAAAATGCTCTACGAGGAGCGGTGTAGGGATCTGGGTATGTTTAGTCTGCAGAAGAGAAAGTTAAGAGGGGACATGATAGCCATGTTTAAATATTTGAAGGGGTGTCATGTCGAGGAGGGAGCGGGCTTGTTTTCCGCTGCTCCAGAGACTAGGACAAGGAGCAATGGATTCAAGCTGCAGGAAAGGAGATTCCACCTGAACCTCAGGAAGAACTTCCTGACGGTCAGAGCTGTCCAGCAGTGGAATATGCTGCCTTGGAGTGTGGTGGAGTCTCTTCTTTGGAGGTTTTTAAGCAGAGGCTGGATGGCCATCTGTTGGGAGTGCTTTGATGTGGGTTCCTGCATGGCAGGGGGTTGGACTGGATGGCCCCTGGGGTCTCTTCCAACTCTATGATTCTATCATACAAAGCCCTCCCCTGAGGACCTGAAAAGTGAGGCAAGCTTATAGTGGGAGATACAGTTGTTCATGTCATGCAGTGAAATATACAAAGCATCTCCTCCACTGAGTCAATTCATTCTCACCCAGATTTTTTTTCTAAACTTAGGAATGGGGTTATTAAAAATCTAGATCCAGTGGTCACAGTTTGGTTGCATGTCTTCATCTTCTGAACTATACTCTTTAAATCACTGTGGGTAGTTAACGTTATGTCATTCTTTCGTCATTTTAATTTTAGTGTCTCTCTTTTTCTCTCAGTCTCTCTCTCTTAGGGGCCCATTCACTTAATTACCAGCATAATTTTCAATGCCTTTCAGCATACCTCTGAGTGGAGTCTGGGGAATAAGTAAATGTAGTTTAGTTGCCATCACCACCAAGAGGATGAGTACACTCACTGTGGGCTGAATGGAACAAGACTGCAGCACAGTATACACACCAAGGGAAAAAAAATACCCTGTTACCTCTTTAAAACAAACGAACAAATAAGCAATAAACAAAAAGTGTTCCTGCTTCTTTAATAGCTTGAAACCTTGAATTAAGCAGGGAAATCATATCTAGACTGGCCCATAGCAGGAAAAAGTCTCATCTTTTCAATGTCCATGTGGCAGATTGGCTACTCTTAAAGGCAGGGGAGAGGATGGCAGTGAGGTAGAAGGAGGCGGGACAGACCTAGGCGTTTTCCCATTGGGGAGGATACTCACTAGTGATCTTCCTGCTACCTCTCCAAAATACTTCTATCTGCCTTCTTCATAGCTGGGCCAGCCCTACCATTAGGCAAAACAGGGCAGCCACTTCAAGTGACAAGTGGTGGTGGTGGGCAGCATTGGTAGTCATGGCCATTTCCTTCTGTTGGAGAAGAGAGCTGTGTGTTAAGTTGCAGTGGGAGACTCTGTCCTGTCATCTACGTTGAAGTAAAATTCAACGGTCAGGCCAATTGCCTTCTATACATCTACATCTATATCTATCTACACACATGCACAGACACACAGACATATACACTAGACAGACAGACAGAGAGACAGACAGACAGACAGACATCAAGTAGCAAGATGTCTTGGGCTGGTTGTGCTCAGCCCTGATGCTTCTCTGGGTCAGTCAGAAAAAAGTCCTGCCAAGAGATGTCTGAGATTGAACCTTGAGTCTTCTGCCTGCAAAGCATGTGCTCTACCACTTAAGTTGCAGCCTGACTCAGAAAGAGCTTTGTCAGCCTGCTGTAGCATAATCACCCCACAGTATTCTACATGAAACCTAAAAAAAGAGTAAGGAATCCAAACAGATGTGTGTCCTAATAATATATAATAGTGGCATGCCTTATTCATTTTACATCAGATGGGAAGAAGGTTTTGCCTAGAAAATTTTATGCCACAACAAATGTCTTGGATTTTATTTTGACAGTCCCAGGGCATGTGTATTTTGCTGGTGCTGCGTGCAGTGACAGGTCTGTATAACTGGGAACAACAATACTCAGGCTTTTTAAAAAACCCTTCTCATGTGGAAGTGCTTTGGAGGATCAGTCCTGTGAATTAAAATCACAGTGTGGGAAATGGGCTATTTAAAAAAATGTTACAGAAGTAGGCATGAGGGATGTCCATTATGTTCTAGGACTGTGTTATTCAAAGGGTGGTCTTTGGACTGGTTCTTGTATCTGAGCTATTGATTGTGGGTCCCTGGGGAGTTTCCAGGAAGAAAAGTCCCTGGCTCATTGGGAGAAAAAAAATGCTGGCCTCTCACATCAAATAGCCTAAGAACCACTGTTCTAGGATCAGAAGGGACAATGTTTTGAAAAAATGGGTGGCCACTTACAGTATAAGACATAACTTAGACACTGTAAGCTGGTTTGGGTTCCATATTGGGAGAAAGGTGGGATATTAACTGGTAAAAATCCATGATTATATATTAGGCTGTAATGTCTGAGGAAAAAGCCTGAGAGGCAACTCGCTCCAACTGTCTCATTGCGTGCCACCTTCTTAAAAATATGCCACATAGTGATGGCTTCTGACTGTGCTTTACAGAGACACTGTGAGCCACAGCTCATGGCTCATTGTGACACGTGCCTAGGTGTGAGCATTTGAACAGAAGAGTCTCCTGGGCTAGGAAGCAGGATTTCAGGAGAAGAGTAGCTAGGCAGGCAGTGGGGGTCCAAGATAAATGGAGGGCTCCAATTGCCTGACCAAATCAGTCAGACAGGTGTGAACTCAAGCAGGTTACATGATCCAGCCTTGCTGTAAATGCCTGACTACTGATATCTCCTGGGGTACGGATGTTGCAAATGAACATATTTGTTTCTGCTTTAGGGATTTTGCTGTGCATAATAATGCATCTCTCGTAATGAGAACTACAGGAGTTTTATACATTTAAATTTGTCCAATTAATTATCCAGGAATGTTTTTAATAGGCTTTATCGCTGTAATTTCATCCTGAAACAAATATTTCTTATTGGATCTAGGTTTGCTTTTGCTGTTTTCTTCTCACCCCCACCCCCATCTTACCATTTCTAGCATCATGTTGCAATGTTTTCTTATTTCAAAGAAAACAATCCTGGGTTCATGTGTATTTTCACTTTTAGTCCCAGCTATATTAAATGTGTGCCATTTAGACATAAATGTAAATAATTTAAAAAGTGCTATCAGTTTGCAAGTTGCTTTGTAAATAGACAGGCCATATACTCATGAAAAGCCTACCACCCACCCATACAACAAGGTGTTAGTTATGTGCCACATGGGCTACTTTACATGAGATAGCTGATGGTGAGAAGACAAGGTGAGTCGCCATCACTCAGCCCAAACTCAATGAGTTATAAAGATGAAATGGAATGACCCCTCCTAGATACATTGCCTTTTGGAGGAGAAAGCAGGGATGCAAATGTTATTAATAACACATTTATTAAAATAAATGTAGTGGTTTGAACATTGGACTACAGCTCTGGGGACCAGATTCGATTCCTCATTCAGCCACTGAGTGATCGTGGGTGTGTCTCACACACTCAGCTCCAGAAACTCCTGTGATAGGTTCGCCTTAGGGTTGCCATAAGTCAGAAGCAACTTGAAAGCACACAACCACATCACCATCACCGCCATCATCATCATCAACAACAAGGCTACATTTCAGAGAAAGGCAATGGCAAATCACCTCTGAATATCCCTTGCCTAAAAAAAAACTATTAAGTTCATGGGGTCACAATAAGTTGACAGGGGACTTGAAAGCAGAATGGCATATGTGTGTACACATACACAGGGAAAGAAAAGAGAGAGAGAGAGAGAGAGAGAGAGAGAGAGAACATATAAATAATGGTAGGAGTCAACCAGCAACCTGTGAGGCTCACAGAGCAGTATTGAGGCTGTAATCTCACCTTCACAGGTAATAAATTGAAGGCTGTGCCTATTAGTTGCTCATGTGTACATGTTCTGAATTGTTCAGTCATGGCGGTCCTCTAAGAATCTTGTTGAACTAGACAAAAGTGTCTGTTTAATCTTGTATCCTTCTTCACATAGAGCCTAGCTTGGTCTTTCTAGGCAGCCACAAGTATATCATGACAAAACCAGTAGCTGTTGCCCAACCTTCAGCAAAAAGTATTCCATACCATGTTGGCTCTGAGAATGCTTGTTCACCAGAGCCATCATGATAAATACCATCAATCAGTTTTTCTTCCATAAACTTGGCCAATCCCCTTTTAAAGCCACCTAGCTGGCTTACTGGTCCTTACCATATTTAGTGGCCATCAATTCCATAATTTTACTTTCTATTTAGGCTGCACTCAAAGTTTTCATCTTCACTGCCAAGGAGAAGTTTGGTTTACTTCAAGAGTCAAGAGTTTATTTATTATATATTTTATTAAAATAAGAAAAGCTCAGATAGCTGCATGTCTGGAATCCACCTATGTATTATTACAGGACAGCATCAGCATGTGGACATCCTGATGTCACGATTAGAATTCCAAGAACTGTATTAAAACAATAACAACAGGTTTCTATCCCTTATCTGTATTGCGGGTGACCAAAGGAGATATGAACCTAATAAATTCTCAGAACGTTGTCTAAGATTTTGCAGTGTTTCTGATCATAAGTGACTGGATATTTTTCAGTCTCCTAGTTTTCTGGGGCCCCAGATGGCCCTAACTTCTTACCCATTGCCCATAGGTATTTGACATATCCTAATACAATGTTGCTTTTCCTTCAACCCCATTCTGTTCCTTCCAGCCCCCCAAAGATATTCAGAATTTGAGAAAAGGCTAACTCCTCCAAAATCCACAAAGCTGTGCTACCAGAACTCTTCATTCAAATCAAGTTAATGTATGTAAATATTACTTACTGCTTATTCCAGTTACAGTACTTGGCTTTCTGATTACCGAAAATGGAGGTTTAGGTTTAGAATTCAACCTCTGTTATTTGTGCAAGATAAATAGATCTTGGACAGTTAAAGAAAAGCCCAAACTGACTCCTGAAATGTGTACAATTAGGGAACTATCCTGTGTGTTAAACATGATCAAAATAAGTTAGTTGAATATAAATCTGGTTGAAATCACATACCTTGCAATATTTCACAAATGAGAGCCTGGACATGCAGTGGCTAGGCAACATCAGAGAAACTGGAACATTTTAAAAGCCAAATTGGGACAGGTGGAGCTTGTGAAATCAGTGGACCAAATTGTTCATGACTTAGATCCTACTGATTTCAAAGTAAAGTAAATTCAGTTAACTTAATCTGGACCCAACACATTACCACTTTTGGGGGCAGAGGGGCCGCACACATATCACAGGCCACTTTGACGTGTACGCGTAAACCTGCAACATTTAAATGTGATCTGCATATGTTTGCAAAGGCCTATCATGCAGGAATACTTGCCAGGAAATAATAATTGGTGGAAGCCCCATGTACCAGGCAGCAAACTCAGAACCAGAATGTTCACTGTTGAACTCCAGCTGCCAAAATCCCCAACCAGCCACTTTCCTGTGGATTCTGGGGGCGGGGGTGGGGGGAGCTGTAGTCCAAAAGGTAACTTCTACAAGCTCTCGGCAAGTCCTGAATTTTTTCCATGTTATATATGAAGCAGCTGTACTTCATCATTAATATGCTAGATGCTCTGAGTGATCTGAAGGTTTGATATTCCATATATTTTTTTCTCCCTTTCCTTCATCCTTCAGAATCTTGTCTTTCCCATGCCAGCCATTAACTATGTTAAAAATGTAGGATATCAAATGGTTATAAAGATGTCTGAGCAACCCTCCCTCCTGCCTAAAAAAATAAATAAAATAACATCAAGCAGTAATAACCAAACATGAAAACCTTGCTGGTTAGAAGACCCGCTTTATTCATTTGTTTTTCCCCTGACACGCCATGTGTGTGGTTGTTCAATAATGTTTGTTTTGTATTCTCTGAAGTGGTTAATCTACATTCATGCAATGAAAAGGTGGCTTATTAGGCTAATTGCTGATTTAAAAAAAATACTGTGAGCAAATATTACAAAACAGATACAGAAGGCTGGGGGGAGGGAGGGGACAACAAACACAGCTCTCCATTTCCCCCCCCTGTGAAGTTTTCCCACCAGTAACCAGGCAGTCCAAAGAGCCGTCCAGCTAATCCAGTTCCTCCAGGCGGTCTGAATTGATGTGCTTCATTAGCAGTCTCATAATTCTACCTTGCAGAGCTGGATTAATAGAAAGGTGACTAAGAAAATTGTCGAGAGACTCGCTCATGTTTGCTCTAAACTCTTAGAAGGGTTTACTCTTTGCCGGCTATAGATGTCCCCACAAAAGGCGTGCTGCCTGCAGTGCAAAGGCACACAGCCACACAACCACAAGGAACCATTCCTTAGAAGACGAGAAGGGTCCCACAGGTTGGGTCCTTGAGACCAAAGGAACTAGAGAAGGCAAAATAATTGCTTGCCTTTTTTTTCTTTTCCTAATACAAGCAAGGAGAGTCCCCCAAGCTCATTAAAACAGATGGAGTTTTAAAACCTGTATTACTTCAAAAAATTAATTTACAGCTGTAGGGCTCAGTGGCCCAGAGAACATTAAAGCCATAAATCCAGAAAGGTGATGTGATTACAAAAGAACCCTTATTTGGCTGCAGCATGGAGTGCTAAGCTGGGAATGAGCAAGGAGTTTCCCTGAAAGTGTGTTTCTTTCTGGAGTTGCCTGATCTTACAGGGATAAGGGAAGCTGACAAACATTCATCACAAAGTCAATGAGGGTGCACAAGCTAGGCAAAAAGTATATATTCGTACATGTGCTCATCAGGCTGGATATTGGTCTGTCAGTTTGGAAGAGAGCCTGGAAAATTACTTTTAAGAATCATGGGTTTAATGATGCTTTGAAGCCTCCCATAATTGAGCAGTGGGAAGATGATGTCCCGGGACCCAACGTGACATCATTTTACCCCTGCTCAGGCCACTACACTGTCGTACCAATGTTCAATTATTGGATATACCCATTTGTTTTTCTGAAAAGTGAAATTTTACTTGTGTCAGCCACTCGTAAAATATGATGCATCTGTCCTCGTCCCTTCTGTTATAATTTAGATATTTATTTTCTCTAGACATGCCAGGGGCTCTGTAGCTCAAAATGAGGCCATTAAAATCCATGGAAAGGTGCAGCATTCATACTTATCCATAAGTTAACATTTGACCCCTGAACACTAGATGTGAAAATGCCTCTTCTCCCTTACCCCACCCTACTCTGAGCTTTGCAAGCATTGCCAGTGCTTTAGAGACACTCAATAGTCCTTTGGAAACATCCCAGAAATAATACACTTGGTATCTGCAGTGCAAAATTTCCTATTAGGAGAAGGAGTACTACCTGGCCTCTCTTTCATTCCCACACCTGCATGTTCATTACATTATAAGCTCTTCCTTCCTTCTCCCTTTCTCTTAACCAGAAAATTAACTCCAATAGTAAATTAACTTTACTCCTCTGCTGGTTAGCATTCTTGGAATGAGTGTGAATCACATTCTTTGCTTTGCTCCCATTAATGGAGGCCCATCCCTCATTCAGCAGGCAAGCGTGCGAGGAAGCACAGGGCTGCAGGCTGCTTATTCACTGCATCAGGAGGCTAAACAAAGACCTCATTCACTCCTGCTCTCTTTCTGCCAGCTTTCTTTTGAGCCTGCCTTCCATTCCACTCTCCCCATTCTCTCTTTCCCAAACAGTGTTAACTAATTTCATTGATAATATTCATAACATCAGGTTGGGGGATCTCTTCTTCCATTCAGGGAAGATCTCTTGGGTTCGTTCTTTCTTTCTTTCCTTCTTTTTCCAGGCTTTCCCTCCATCTTCTATTTAAACGGGTAGGCATTTGCAGATTTAAAGTCTAGCAAGGAACAATAGTGTGAAAATGAACGAAGGAACCAAAGACCTGTGTTTATATGTGGCTGCAGTATGTGGTTGCAAAAGACATATGGACATCTGCATGTGTTTAATGCATGCTCAGGGGTCACAATTAGCAGTTTTGAAATGACTGTGTGTCATATAATCAAATTGCCATATAAAATATATGGCAGATATAAAACACACAGAGGCTTGTTTAGCTTTTATGGCTGGCTGCAGTCTGCAAACCACTTCCTTGAGAATAATCCCATCGACTGAAATACCTGTGGAATAAGTGGTTTACAGATGATAGCTTTTGTCTAATCAGTTTTGAAAATCTACCCATTTTCATTGGCCACAGCGCAAAGAGACCCAGAGGCTCCATTGGGACTCCCAGAATCTACTACTCTCCCTTGCATGCCTGCGCCCCCACACCCACCCACACACCCACATACACACACACACCAGAGAGACAGAGAGACCCAATCCAGCTTCTGAATTGGGGGTGGTGGTGGTTGGAATATCTGGTCAGGGACAATAATCCCAACCTGGGCCAAATAAGCCCAATTTACAAGGAAAAAGCAGTGGAAATCCCCCCCCCCTTCAATGTTACAAAGCTTGTGAAGGCAAATCAAATCCCTGCTGAGCCATCAAAATCAAACAGCATAAGGGGAGCTGGACACATGATGTGCATCTAGCCTGAGTTATAGTAGAGACACAAACATCTATTCTCAATGTAGCTATTGGATTGTACAGTTCACCCTGTTTTCCCCAGATAGTTCTAGAAAGAAATTTAAATAAACCAGATTTTTGCAGGAATTATTTACAAAGTATTGCAAAACTTTTAAGAATGTCCCCCTTGCCATCTTTCTTAGTGCCAACACGTCCAACATCCCTACCCAGCCCCAAAACTTTTGTTTCTAACTGGAATATATTCTACAATTATTTGTCATTCTAACTGTAAAATGTGTATTCTTTTAGCATAGAATCCTACTCCAAACATATATTTGTGTTTGGGATCTTGTACTGGATTCACTTCTTTTTTTAAAAGACTAGTGAGTGTATATGTGCGTGGGGACCTAGTGACACACAAAGGCCTTTTCTGCACCACACTGCTGTAGTGCTATTATTCCACTTGCATCATCCTATGGAATCCTGGGGTTTGCAGTTTAGGGAGGGAGGGGCCTTTAGAATTCTCAGCCAGAGAACTCTTTGGCCTCAGTGAACTACAAACCCCAGAATCCCACAGGAACCTGAAAGTAGAGTAATAGCACTATAACAGTGTAGTGTAGAAGTGGCCACAGAATGCAACTGGCTCCTTTTAAAAACCCTGTAGATGTTAATATGGAGAAGGAACAAAGTCCTTCAGATGTTGTTGCATTGCAGTTTCCAGCAGTCCTAGCAGTATAGCCAATGTCAAGGAATGCTGGGAGGTATAGCCCATCAACATCTAGAGCGCTACATGGTTCCTGTTCCTGCTCTGAAGCAAAGGCATGAATCATGCTGCATGAGTCCCACCCTACCTTGAAAGGCACCTCTTGCAAGCTCTAAAGTAAAGATGGGCAATTTAAGCAGATAGAGGGGCCATTTTGTCCCTTTTCCTGGAGCCCACTTTAACTGCACTTGTTTCTCCCATCTAAACCAGAAGTGACCTAGAGCCCACTTCTGTGTTTTATCAGATGCAATCTTCATTGCAAACAAGGCATGTGGAGGCAACACGCTTTAAGGAGCTACATACTTATTGGAGGCTCCCAGAAGTACAATTTCTCATTCCAGGGCAGCTGTGAAGGGTAGGGAAAGGATCTGTGGAGATACTCATAAATGTAGGGTTCCAGCATATGATCCATGTTGTGTGTATATATGTGTGTGTGTGTGTGTGTGTATGCACTTTCATATATTGTCCAAATACATGATCAACTGTTCATTTGCTCCATCAAAGATGAAACAACTAACAAAAGACAACAAAATCCACAATGGATGCCTTAATAGGACAACCAAAATATATCATTCAAGCTTTCGAAACTCCACCGGTTTCTTCATCAGGGAACATATTAAAAATCATACAGGAGAAGAAAAGTGACAGTGGTAGTCCCAGACCTACATTTTGCCTCAGATGTTTCTCATTTAAGGTGGTCTAAAGGGATAGCAACGCCGGCAGGTTCCTTTCTCTTTCTTGGCCATGTGGGGAGCAGGAACAAAGGACAATTTCTGTGATTTTAATTACTATCAGTTGAGAAGAAGAAAAACATTCTGTTACCTTTCCCACTTTTAATTCACCATATTTCCCCAACCTTTGTTCTTTGCCTTCTGAAAGTTTCTGGTTTCTTTCTTAGGAGCACCTTTATATCATTGTCATGCCACTGAAAGAGGGGGTGGGAGTGAGGAGGGGCTTTCCACTAAATCACTGCTTTTGGATGGATTGTCACTCCAGGATTGACAGTTTTAGTCCATCTTTCAGCCACTTTTTTTCCCCATATGGAACGAGGAGCAAACCAGAAGATTCTAGTACGCACCCAGGAGGCCACAAAACTAGGCTTTGGGGGCTTCACTACACTTTGCCTGACCCTGCTGTCAAAACCTATCTCACACTAAAGCACTTCCACATGCCTGTCTGAAATTTAATAGGTCATTCACTTAGAAGAGTCTCTAAAATATATTAATACTACGTTGCCCGGGATTTTATTTTCTTATAGGTAACACTTGTTAGAAAGATTTGAGCTCCTGTGTCCCTAATTCCCCAAACTGTCTTGTACTGTGCCTGTAACTTTTCCCCAAATTCCCCACTCCAGTCTGCAGTCAGAGTTATTGACATGCAGAGGTTGGTTTCCTGAGGGAATATACTGGCCTTCTCCTCGCTGCTACGCCTTGTCTCCATAGCAACCAGCCAGGCCCAAGAGCTCTCTGGCTGAGAATTCTAAAGGCCCCTCCCTAAACTGCCAACTCCAGGATTCCATAGAATCTTCACAGCCAGCCAATCATGTGAGGTCTTCTCGCCTCACACAGCCAATCGTATGAGGTCTTCGCCTGCCTGACACAAACAAACTCACAAACTTTGCTTTCATTTAGTAGATAAAACTACGGGGTGGAGGGGTTGGGTTGGAAGAGCAAATCGCTTTTTATTGATCTAGTTCCCATATATGACAAATGACTTAGGCCAGAATCCTCTTGGTGGCCTACACTGGTGTAACAGATTGGATTATCCCAGTGTATGGACTTTTAGGAACATCGCACTGTAAGATATTCTGGTACCTCCTTGCACAATGCTTTCCCTTACGCTTCACAACAGCAGCTCAATGATACACTTCCCCAAAGCAGGCGAGTCCCTGATTAGCCAGGAGGGCAACAGGAAAGGCAGCCATGCTCCTGCCTTCTTACCTGAACTTCCTGTATTAAAGAGGGTCCATGTAGCCCAGTAGCCTATGTGCAACAATGGCCAATCAGATAATTCCAGGACGCTCTCCAGGAGGCTATGAAAACAACCATTCTACCCTTGTCGTTTGCCTGCCCTGTGGGAGAAACTGATTCCTGAGCATTCGTGGGGGAATTTTCCTCCCATGCGCACGAGGCGGTGGCGGTGATGGAATCAGCTTCCCAGTGAGGTCTCTTAAGTGGGAAACTACAGCTCATTCAGCAGGCAGCATGTATTCTATGAAGGAGCTCCTGGGCCCAGTTCCTGGCACCTCCAGCTGCGAAGACAGCAGGTGATGAAGGAGACTTCCACTTGACACTCCCGAGAGGCACTGCCAGCCTGAGTAGACCAAACTGGGCCAGATGGACACGTAGTCTGACCTGGTATAAGGCTGTTTCCTGTGCTCTTAGGGGGATAATCTCAGTGGGAATGTAATGCCAGGGAAGCAGTCACACTGCTTCTTTTAACAGGGCATGAGACCAACCCCCCGTGTTTTCCACTTCACTAAGCATTCCCAGTGGAGATTCTTTTTCTTGCTCCTCCAGCGGGTTTGATTTCCTGCCGAGAGGCAATGCTTGGAGAGAAGGTATGAGTTTTTCAGTCCACAGAGCAAGTGATCTCCTTCTCGAGCTCCGTTGCCAGAAAAAGAACAAAAAAGAGGAGGAAAAAAGGGGAGGGGAGGTATGCATGCTTCAGCTTCCTTCACCCTCAAGAACACAGACAAATTGCATCAGCTGAGTTTGCTCAGCCAGTTGCAATCATTTTGCCATGTGTAGGTGCCAAGCTGACAAGAGGCCAAGCTCTTCAGCAGTGCTTTGTTTCTTGGAGCATAGCAACGGGAATAAATTCCACACTCCCCCACACCCTGTAGTCAGCAGTACTCAGTACATTGACAGTGAGGGGACCCCCCCCCACACACCTTTTAAAGCACCAAATAAAACAAATCTCTAAAACAGACTTGGCACCTTTCTTTTGGAAGCATTCTCGGGTCTTAAAAAGCTGCTTGTTTGGTGTACTGAACTGGCCATGTGAGAAAAATGCTTCTGTTAGGCCTTGCGGCTGACCAGTGTATTAAAAAAAACTTTCATCCAGTCCTAACTTCAAAGTATACTTTTCTCTTCCCACTAAATAGCATATGCATGCATGCGTACGGTTGCACACACACATGAGACATCTGCATATATATTCATGGCTGACCCCAAACATATCGCTGCCTGAGACAAAGAATAAGATGGTACCCATTCCCAATCCATGTATCAAACTAGACTGGACTTGTAGATGATTTTTTTTCCTATGGCACTGGAGATGAGAGAGCATCTTCCTCCACAAAAGAAATAAAAGACAAGCTTAAGGGGTGCGCCTGTCTCTTCCAAAGCCATATAGCTACCTCCTAGCATCTTTGCCTGAGGCAACTGCCTCACTTTCTCTAGTGTTAGGGCCAACCTTAAAGATATTTTCCCAGATGTTTGATGCAATATCATATCTACAAAGTTGATATGGTATTGCAGCCTTTTTTCAAGGTAAAAAAATAGTTTGTTTTTTTGTGGTTGTTACAAAAAATTACACCCCCGGTCTATATCAATATCTCAGGGCAGCTTACAAAAAGTATTAAAAGAAGTTACAAAGGTTAAAACAATAGAATAATTAAATAAGCTAAAACATATAGAACAGCAATAGTAAGTTAAAAACAGATTTAAAGGCTTTTCAAATGATATAAGCCCTATTTGCATTGAATTAATAAGGCCCAAAGGCTTTAATGAACAGCCAAGTTGGTGCCTAAATGACATGAGTGTTGGTGCCAGTCTGGACTCCAGGGGTAGTAAGGCATTCCACAGTTGGGGTGTCACAGCTAAGAAGGCCTTCTCCCATGTCCCAGCATAGGGTGCTGATCTCACTGGTCAAACGCAGAGAAAAGCTCCCCCTACAACAGACCTTAAGCCTCAGTAGCCTTAACCATCATTGTAAGTTCTGAGAAATGCTGGGTGTTGCAATGCAACTACATCTGGAAGGCCATGTAATTTCCCCCTCTGTGGCAGAGTGAGCTCAAGATGCCCACTCGAACCTTACTCACTCCATCCCCAATTTTCCTGTGTTGATGGTGAAGGTCTAAACATCCTCTATAACCATGTTTGGCAGATTGTGATTACAGAGTTCCATGTGGTACAAGCCCTGAATAATTCATTTTATATATTGCTATTATATCACCCTAAGCTATCTTGAGCCTCAGAAGAAAAAAGCAGGATTAGAAAGAAAGAAGTTTGCACAAGAAAAAGTTCCGCACTACTTACTCTTAGGTGTGCAGGAGACAGCTTTGTTTTTCTAGCAAGGCTCCTATGGTGTTTTTTTTTTCCTCCTACGCAATGGCCAGAAAGGCAAGAATGGATCTACCTCTGAACAGAAGGCTAATTGCCCACCCCTCTGCACTTTCTGTAGGTCGAGAGAACCCTGCCAGACCCATAGCCTTGTGTGACCCATGTTTCTGTGCTGCATTCTGGCTTGGGACTAGCAATATATGTGCTCTCTACCATGTCCTTTCTTCATTAATTGTCAATTAATAGACAAACAGACATTTACAGTCTCTGGGATTCTTCACTGTAGTACAAATGGCCGCTGCAAAATCTAGTCCTCACTTTTTGGTGAGACCTAAATTAGTCTCCCCAAATAAATAATTAGTAAATGAATTAGCACATTAATAAATGCTAATAAATAATTGGTATTTCTTAATCATTTTTCCTGACACCTGGAGCTCCCAAAGCCATGTGCAATATAATATCTACAAAAATAATAACAATTTAAAAACAGATTCAAATCCATTTTAAAAACCACTTCTAAAGGTCAAAGGCCCAAGGGAACAATAAAGTTTTGAGTGCCTTCTAGGAGCTCAGTTAGGACGGAGCTGTTCTGAGCTCCTTTGGGAGGGAGTTCCAAAACCAAGGAGCTGCTATAGAGAAGGCTCTGTCTCTTTGACTCACCAATCCAAGCTTTTGGGGTAGTAGGACATACTGTAAAGTTTCTGCAGAAGATTTCAAATTTTGGTCAGGCTCATACTGGTAGACTGGTCTGACCACTAGCCATTTAGGCCACTGTAAGTCAAACTAGAACTTTGAGCTGAGCTCAAAAACAAACTGGAAACCACTGCAGTTGGTTTAGCGTCGGTGACATATGATCTCCAAAAACCTACCAGGCAACTGCCTGGCGGCCACATTTTACAGTAATTGTGGCTTCTCAACACTTTTCAAGGATAGCCCCATGTAGAGCACATTACAGCAGCCTAAGTGAGAGATTATTAATGGATGAATCCCAAATCTGCCTTTCCTAGGAAAGGGTGGAACTGGTACACCAGCTGAACCTTCCAGGATGCATGGGGTTCCCTCTTCTTCAGTCTGGAAGCAAGGGAAAGGAATCTCACAGTGAGATAACTCTTAAAAAGTATGTATGTATGTATGTATGTATGTATTTTTCTCATTTGTTCTACATTTTTTTAAAATTTCAATAGCATACCCTGAGCAACTGTTGTTGATGCTTAATTTACCATGTCAACACAGAGTTGCCAGAGTTGGGTTACTGTACATTTAACGGTTGTGTAAATGAAAGAATTTCAGCAGTGTTGCTTTTTTTCTTGTGGCACGAGCAGTAATATCTCCTGAAATTCACACTTTTGCACAACTATTAAAGATACAGGAGCCCTCTCCAGTTTTCATTCTGGCAACTCTATGTTAATAGCATCACAAGGGTTTCTTCCTTGTAACATCAGCTTTGTATGGCTGATATCACAAGTCTCAGGTTTGGGCCCTAACATTTCAGGGCTTGGGAGAGTCCTGACTGAGGGGCCTTTTCACTTTGCACAATTGCAGTGCTAGGATTCCAATTTATCTGCCATGGCTTTATCCTGTGGAATCTTGGGATTTACATCTTTAGGGAGGGGCCTTCAGAATCTTTAGACAGAAGTTCTAGTGCCTCCCCCTCCCCCCAAAAAACCCCCATCAACCCCAAGATTTCATAGAATAGAACCATGTTAGCTAAAGTGAAATAACCCATTATTCTGTAGTGTGAATGGGCCCCAGACAGCCCTCGTGCTGACTTGAAAACTGAATCCACTCCTGACACCACTCCTGTCAATTACCCTCCACAACCTGCTGTGATCACTGGGGCTCTCCTTGGGTTCCATGGCAAAATAGGGGAGAAATGGAAGTGAGAGAACCAAGAAGGAAAGGACAGCCACTTCATTCAATATCTCACAGCCTTTAAAGAGCTAGGCATGCTGTCCAGGCAGCAAGGGCCTGGCTAGCATCCAACAAACCCACTGGTGAATTCTATTACCCTGATTTCTCGGGGTCCCAGGAGGGACACCTTAATGTGCTCAAAATAATGGAGAATGGGAATTAGCTTAGAGCACCAGTTAGCAATGCAAGAGGCAGGGCAACGTAGCGAGATCTTGAATCCAATGTGTACGGGGTCAGGCCAAGTCAATAATCAAACAGAAGTTAAGAATAATTGTGTTTCTTTATTTATAAAATCACAGCAAACGTACGCACTCACTCAGGAAATTAAGAAATACTGCACAATTGCGCAGCCACGCACATAGTCCTAAAGAAATAAAGAGAGGAAAATAGATAGGGGATTTTCAGAAGGAGTTTGTAGGGAAATACTACACCTGGTGCTGTAGCCCGGTATAAGCAAAGAAGCTGGGGAGCGTGGGTTCTCAGCACGTGGAGGCTGAGGGGAGGCTCGTCAAACGGAGAGGCAGCAAGTCGGGAGGCAAGTCACGAGCGATCCAACGAGACGCTCAAAGTCAGGGGTTCTTATAGGGGAAAATGTTCCCGCAGGCTAGTCCGTTCCCGGAGTAAACAATAGATTTTGGGCTGGAGACAAAGCCTCCGAAAGGCCAGTACTTTAGATGATTGAATTATGACAGCGTTGTCAATACCGTAGACAGTATGCAAACGTGGAGTGCTTGAGAGTCGGATAGTCCACTCATCAAGCTGCCTGCTCGGGGCAGGGGATCTTTTGTAAGCGGCGTGCATACATAATATGATCTTAAAAGGTACTTGCCTTGAGGTCTCCTAAAGCTGCAATCTGCAATTACTGGCCTGCCTGGACTTGTTTTTGAATGGTGCAGCTATTTTCGGCCGCGCCTGTGTGCATGCTTGTCCGGGGGCCTCACAAGCACGTGGAGAGGAATGGATAGTGAAGGCCAAATTCTTGATATCAAATGATATCTAATATCCCACAAGTTCAGACTAGAAAACTGCAGTAACAAGGGAGCTTCTCCTCTGCAGGCATAATCATCCTTAAAAACCTTTCAGGCCTACAGCCCAAAACCTTATTGTACAGATTGCCTTTCTAAGCTGAGGAAAGACTCCACAGTTTATCATGTGCCAGCATATCTTGCTCCTCTAGAAAAGGTCAAGCTTTGCTCCAGTTTCAGTCAGAAGGCAGACGGTTGTCAAGCAAGCATTAATAATTATTTAGCAGTCATATTCACCTACTAAGGATCCCTATGCTGCAAACATGTCTATGAATTAACAAGGCATCTGGCCTCTTTTACACAATATGGGCAGCTTGGATCATGAAGTGTCTGAGGCAAATAAAAAGTGCCTTCCATCTGTCTCCCCAAAACATAGCTTGCTATCACCAAAGCAAACAAATTGCTCTTCCAAATATGCCCTCTCTCCCGCCCTATCCCATGTGTTATTCAAACAAAACCCACAAGTGTTTCACAGGGAGCATTTCATGCATTGGAAATTTCTTGCAGGAATGGCTTCTATAATTTGATGGAAGGACAAAGCATAGAATAACATAAGGAAATAATCCTTTCTTAGTGACAAAAGAAATGTGGAGGGCAATCTCACAAAAGAAAGAGAGAGGAATGGCACTATTGGTGTTGCTATTAAATTTTCTAACCCACCTGGGCTGCCTATAATTAATAGATCTCTCCCTCCAATATCTGAAAGCTCAGTTTCAAAGGCCTACAGAGACTGGGGGAGCAAAAACAGGTGTGGATCCACCCCCACTCCCTGCCTCCTTCCAGACGGGTGATGGGGGTTTGAAAAAGAATTGCTTTGTGTGGCCTACTCACTTGTCCTACTTTTGCCTCCACTGAAGAGATTGAGAAGGCTTTTCCATTGTTTCAAATCTCTGCAAAATTGGCTGCCTCAGAGTCACGAGTGAGAGAAAAGAAATACATACCCTCCAACATTTCACAGATGAAAACAGGACCATGTGTGGCCAAGCAACATAAGAATGTGGTCAAGATGGCAAAAGTTCCTAATAAGGAAGAACATACAAGCTAGGAGAGGACACAGCAGTTTGATTTTTTTTTGCCTCAGGCTACTGGGAAGGGCAAGACTTCCTTTCCTCACTGAATTAACTGAGTACAAGATACTTTTGTGAATTCAGGTTGCAGTAATAGAAGTAAGGAGAAGTTGAAAAGGAAGAGGAAGACAGAGAAGCTAGGGATTTTAAAAATAAATGGCAACAGAAGATTATTTGGAACTGTCCCTGCCAAATTGAGACAGTTGGAGAGGAAGGAATATGTGTTTCTTAAGTATCACAGGAAATGTTGCCTTTCTCAGACTGCTTCCAATGAGCTTCTGATTTACTAGGGTAGGTCCTGGTTTTGGCATGTCCAATTGGCTGAAAGAGATTATCTAGCCCCTTTCAGGCCACCTCCAGCCCCAGCTACACAAAAGGCTGAGATGCTGAGGTTGCAGTGTAGAATCAAGTCCAGCAGGAACAATGAGTACAGAATACACGAGTACAGGCATCCCCAATATAACCCTTTGTTCTTCTCCAGCATGGGAATCCCCATGCTGGAGAAAGCTAGAAAAGGACTATGTCTCTTTTTATTTCCCCAAAGATACCCAACAATCATGTAAAATTTATCCCCCTCCCCCTTTTAAACTGTTTGTCTGTTTCTCTGGAGAGTGGAGTAACTGTATATATGGTCAGGGAATGTCTACTATTATTCCCCACACTTGGTCGTGCAGGGTACACAGCTCGACAGCATCTATGTCAGCAGAGGAGTCACTCCACTCTAGGGCCATTTCCACACTAGACTGTTATAGTGCTATTATTCCACTTGCAGCACCCTATGCAATTCTGGGGTTTGCAGTTTGGGGAGCGGCCCCTCGGCCCCTCCCTAAACTGCTAACCCTAGGGTTCCATAGGATGTTGAAAGTGGAATACTAGCACTATAACAGTCTAGCGCAGAAATGGCTTGGGTCTTAATCTGACTTCTAAAGGAAGGAGCTATCCAAGGTCCTGAACCCTATCCTCACCAATAAGGTTCAGTACCTGGGCTAGCTCCTTTAAAGTCTGGACAAAAACCAAGAGTGCATTTGCCACCTCACTGACATGGAAGCCACTACCGGCACAACCACATAATTATGAGGGAGGAAAATTCACAGACGTGTGGGATGGAATGTAGTTTGCACATGGCTAACTGTGCTCAAGATTTTAATTATCTTCTTTATGTCAACAGGGGCATATCAAAATAACCCAGTACTCATATTCTTTCAACTTTATTGGAACACCTTCTGGGAATGATTTGGCCTTCTGATTATTGATTATTATCCATGCTGAGCTGTTAAGAGAGGAGAAAGACTTTTTAAAAACCCTATTAAAAGCAAATATAGTTATTTGTGAATTTTGGCATGTTATTCTGTGGAATTCTCACCCTTCACAATGTAAGAAATAAATCTTTTTCCTCCCACCATCCTACACATGGCTCTAAATATTGGAAAGCAAAGGTCAAACATAGGCCTGAACCTTATTGTTGCTCCCAACTAGAGTAGACCCACTGAATCAATTGCTAAATGGTGAACCCACTGATTTAATGCATCTACTCCATTTGTGACTACTAACAGGATTCAGGTCATAGTTGGTAGTAGCTTGGCAAAAAATAGTTTGCAACAGATTAGAGCTTCATCAAAACAGCTTGGAGGATGAACAAGATGAGACAAAGTTATTGATATAAATGCAGCAAGCATTTTGCAACAGAGAAAAGCTTACATGCCCTTTAGAAGCTGATGCAAGATGGAATTCCTTATGACCTAGGGTTGCCGGGTTGGACATGGGATGGGGCCCTTAAAACATCATGGAGCAGGATGCAGTACCTGTCTTTTCCTCACCTTCCAAACCCAACTTTCAGTTGAAACCATTCTTTTCTTACACAGCTATTGCTTCCCCAGTGCAGAGTGTGAAGAGGAGGCACTAAGGAGTGCCCAGCTCTGTTCTGGTCACTGACTGAACAGAGGCAAAAAACAGAGGCAAGCCAATAAGGGGAGATACAATCTGTCAGATGGCTTGCTGTAGTGTTACACCATGTACAACCTTTGAACAGAATTGTATCTCCACATATGACCCGGCCTGTGTTTGGAAGTCTTCTAGAGAGGCTCTTTCCTCTGTCCTACCATTCTCATGGAAATATGGAAGAGGGCTTTTATATTAGCTGCTCCCAGCCTCTGGAACTCCCTTCCTAGACTGGCACCCTCTTTGCTTTGCAGAACAAACTGGATGTTTTTTATTGGATGCAGCCCAGCAAATTACCTTCAAATGCCAATTCCAGAGGATTGATATCATCCCATATCCACCATGTCACTTTACAGAAATCATCAGGAAATCAATAAAGATAAGAAACTCGTTTTTTAAAAAAAGTGAATATGGTTGTCAAATGGGAGCAGGGGAAGCTAACTCAGCTCAGCCACACACACTAACTACTGTGGACATCCCATCCCTTTATCAATTGGTCACTACAGATAATGGGGGAAAATGTGCCCTTAATTTTATTTTGAAATTGCATCATTGTTGTTCATCTCAAAATGCAACCAGCACCAGTATTTTTGCCTACATTTATATCTTCCCCAGATGAAGAGGGATTGCTCATCTGAAATAACCTTGTTCTTCTCTCTTCTCTCCCTCCCCCATCAATGATCCATCACATCCTCATTCTACCTCACACTGTGAAGGGCAGAAGGGTCTGCTTTCCAGAACTTCATGAGCCATATTTAGCCTTGAGGGAGTTGCCCTTTGGGAAATCTGTTTTTTGATCCCAATCCTGTGCCCAAAGAAATCAATGTTGGCTTTGTCACTGCCTTGAGAGCAAGCAGAATCAGGCTCCGTATGCACAAGGAAAATCTTTCAAGCATGAAAGCTAATTTAAAAGGAGCCGTCCTCCCTGCATTCAGAGAGAGAGAGAGAGAGAAAGAGAGGGAGAATCATGACGGATTTCAGTGTATTTTAACTGAGTTATTGTCCACTGGGGATTGAGCTAAGACCACAAACATTATTTCACTTTCTAGCAAGCCTTCCATGATGCATTTGAGTTTCAAAGCAGAAAGCTGGGAGGTTTCTGCTTTTAATAATAAGTGATCTACCATCACTCTCCAGATGCAGACATGTTAATATTGCCGCATATGCCTCCTCAGACAAAGATTCTTTATTATAATAAACAAACATCTGAAATGTAAATCTGTTTCAGCCTTACAGAAGATAAAGGCAAACTTCCACAGAATTTTCCACTGGGGGATCTGCTCAGAATACTCTGTTTAATTGATTTTTTTTTTAAATCTATTATGTTGCTCCAGGCCTGGTTATTGATCGGCAACGCTGTGGAGGTAATGAAGGAGCCTCAGAATCAATAAGGCAAAAGTATATCTCAAACTGTATCTGCTTCACTAGCACATCAAGGATGCAGCCAGTCAAATTCCCTAGATAGGACTGCACAAAACACCTCTCCTCCAACAGCTGAGATTTATTTCTATTGGCATAAACATAACTAATGAAACCCCATGACTCTTGGTTCTGTGGATGCCCATAATATATTGCATCACTGGTGACAAAATGAGCAAGGGCCCAATCTGCAAAAATAAAATAGAGAAAATGAATTAAATCCTTGGGTGCCTGTAAGTAGACAGGTTTGTCTGTATGCTTGCATGCTTGGTCTTAGGCTCCAATCCAACCCTGATCCAGACACATCACTTATCGAGATTCTGTGTGGGTGGTTATCTCAGCATTTATAATTCTAAGAATGGTGGCTTTTCCCCTTTCCCCCATGTTCTGCACCAACATAACGCAGGCAACAGAAAGCAACAACTGATAAATATGTTGGGGAGCCAAGCATGTTATCTTATCAAGCTTGCAATAATATTGTCCTAGATAAGCCACCTGGATTAGCTGAAGACTGTCTCTCAAGGAAGTGACCTCATTAAAGTTCAGGAGACCATTGAATGTCATGAGAACAGCTGAGCTGCTATAAAAATAATAACACACTTTCATACTTCTTTATGACGAAGACTTTTTTTTCAACCCCTCCCTCCTGCCCTTGCTTCATGAATTTCATATTTCAAAGCATGTGGTCACTTGAGCTGGGAAACTGATAAATGATGTCCCTTCAATGCAGGTAGGACAACTCTCTTGACTCTCAAGGTTTATTGACTCAAAGGCAAAAATCATTCAGCATCCTGCAGCCCAAAAATAAGACAGAAGAATCTGTAGAAGAAGAATTATCAGTACACATATTTGGTCATCTACAAGACAAAGAGAATCATAAAATCGGCTTAGAAACCCCATTTGTGATTTTTTGACAGCAGTTACACTTGAGTTCAAGATGTGCACTGAGTTTACAAAACATCAGTGACAGCATTTTTCCCCCCATGATGGGACTTTCTTGTCCCACTTTCCCCGTACTCACGCACTTTCAGAGGAAGGGGCAATTTTCTATTTTGAACTTGTCCAGTTCAATTCCTAGGTCAAAAAAGGCCTCCCCAAAAACAGCAGAGGAGGTAAAATAAAACATAGCAGAACTCCCTGCAATACTTAAAGCATGTGGGGAGTGGTTGGGGTGTGTTTTAAGTGAGAGAAACTGGAAAGGAAATCATAGGAAGAGGCGACGTGGTGGTGGAGGTGCAGCCAGGTGGGGGGTGATGAAGCCCCCAAGGTCCTGAAGTAAGCCGATGGATTCCTCCCCACATATCGTAGTAGTTGTTGATCTACAATGTGTTTTGTATCTTTTCCTATCTCAACCCCTCCCTGCCAGGATGAATAATCATAGCCTTGTTCTCCTAGGATGCATGTCAACTTTAAATACTTTCAAAGGAGAAGGTGCCTGGCAATATATTGTGCATTATTCTTTCACTTCGCTGTAAACCTGAACTTTCTTATGAAACAGAAGAAACACAATAGTGTTGTGAACATGTGCACCAAACTTTATTCACTTGTCTATTTAGTAAAAGGAGGTATTGTTAGAAATGGGGAAAACTGCAACAACACTTTGCAAAAAAAGAAAAAGAAAAAGAAACCTAAAAAAATCTTAGAGAGGGCAGCATTGATGAAGTTAGACAATCTGGGAGACTTGGGTATCTTTCCCTTTTTTGCTAATCTCCTCTGTCCCCGTCTGTGATGCAGACTGATAGTCTTAGGAATGACTTCATTTATTCTCCTTCCTTCAGCACCCCTCTTCCAGATCTTCCCAAGAATATAATCAACTTAGCATAGTGTGTTTCTGTGTCTTCAAGTTGCCTGTTGACTTATGGCGATTCCATGAATTTCACAGAGTCTTCTTGGGCAAGGAATGCTCAGAGGTTGTTTTGCCAGTTCCTGCCTCTGAAACATAGGATACAGCACCTGGTATTCACTGGCAGTCTCCCACCCAAGTATGAACCAGGTCTGACTCTTCTTAGCTTCCATGATCAGACAAGATCTGGTGCCTTTAAGATACTCAGGGTACAAAATAACCTAAATCCTATCCTAAATGGAGTTCCTTTAATACAGCCTATTGTTTCTCCTATGTTGGTCTCTTCTTTCATAGTCAATAGTTTCCAGGACTCACTCTACTAGATATTAGAAACGTAGAGAGGAAGGAAAACAGAAAGAAATGGAAGCTATACAAGGAATGTATCCACACTACACAGTTATAGTAGTTTGATGCCACTTTAACTGCCATAGCTCCATCCTATGATGTTCTAGGAGTTTTAGTTCAGTGAAAGCCTCAGTTCAGAGGAGTGCACTAGACCTATCTAGCAGATAGTTCTGAATAACTCCCCAACTACAAACCCACAGGATGGACCCATGACATTTAAAGTGGTAGCAAAAGGCTGTGCACTGTAATGTAGAAGCACACAAAGCTGAACATGCAAGATAAATGAAAGGGCACACTTTGATCAGCTCAAACCACAGGGTTCTTGGCATCCTTCTTGTTTCAAAGTACAAGTATCTGCTGTTAGACATTCGCTGATATCAAATGTCAGGCACGACCCCCATGCTTCCAGTTTCCTCCATCTCCCCCACCAGGCATATGAAAGATGAGCAGCCTTTTCACACTACCCAGTTATAATCCTATAATTCCACCCTAAGTGCCATGGCTGCCTCTTATGGAATCCTCTTGGGGCTTGTAGTTTGGTCAGAGGCACCAGAGGAGCTCCTTGGCTGGGAATGCTAAAGGTCCCTCCATCAAATGCAAATCTCCGGATTCTGTAGGTTGTTGCCTACGGCAGTTAAAGTGGAATCGTACTGGTATAACTATGAAGGGGCCTCGGGCTGCTTTAGAAGCATCTGGGGAAGTTGCTTTGCAAGAGAGAAGCTTTTCTTAGTCCAGTTAACCCACGCACTTGCTACAATAGAGACAAACACAAAAGAAGAGTGCCTTGAGTTGAAATAAAGCTGAGATACTTCCAGCTAGGAAATTAATCTGATTATTTGGGAAAATGTCTAAACCTAATCTGCATCTCCAAAGTTTAAAAATATGGTAATGCAATTAGTTAGCTGTGGCTGTCTAATGAAAGCCACTTAAAATCCTGCAAAAATACCCTTAAAAGAGAAGGCTGAAGAGCCTCTTCAAACTTTCCAAAAATGTGAAGTGCATTCTTATTCAGAAGATGCCAATCTAGTCTCTTTCCTTCTAGGGTTCAAGATTAATTAGGGTCTTGTTTAGTGCATGAATGAGGAAACAAATGAACTCTTGCATCGTACACCACTGGAACCAATTTTTCAATCTCCCCCCCTCCCCTTTTACAATTACATTCATATCATGAACTCTTCATTAGACTTTTCTGTCAGATGCCTGTATTAAGTCAGGCAGCTAAAGCAGCTGCTTCTCGCTCACCCAGATTGAAGATTATTAATTTCTTTACAAACAAAGGCAAAGATGGGCTTTAAGGCAATAACAGGAGTTGTCCAAACACAACTGACTTTCTAAAATCAAACGCATACTCATATTTACACTGTTTTCCCCATAAAAATGAGCAGCTTTTTCATATTCAGAAGCATGTTATCACTGGATCTAATCAGTATGCAACTGCATCACTTAAAATATACCATGTGAAAAAGTTGGGAACAGTGCTAATTAACAGTACATTGTAACCAGTGGAACTCTCTGTCACTGGAAATGATGTTTCACTTAGAGTATATTGATATTTAATGAATTTAGGGAAGGCATCAAAATATGAATGGTCCCAACATGTGAAATGCCTTAAAACCTAGAACAAACATGAATGCGACATTTCACATTTCTGTTTGTGTGATTTTGTACAGCTTCTCTATTATGATGGCCAGAATTCTTTATGGCAGTTACTAGTGTGTAACTTGGGCCATTTCCGCACAAGGCGAGGGAATCGCTCCGTGCCGGTACTTACCAGATCTTTCTGGGCACGGACCAATGCAGACCGTCCCTTAAGCCCTTCCACAGGGCTCCTCGTCTCGTCCACAGTGAATTGGAGCAGTGCGAGATCTTAGATCCACACTGCTCTGGCTTCCAAAATGGCGGCTTCCGGTTGTTCGTGGGTCCCGACCAACCGCGAACCTCGCCACGCCTAAAGCCTGCCCTCCGCAGATTGCAGGCTCACACTGGTGCGAGCCTGCGAATCTGCACGAGGGAGCAGGTACGAAATGGCGCGCCCCAGAAAAATGAAAAACCTGTTTTTTTCCGTTCTTTAAAAAGCACGCTGGAGGACCAGTTGGGGGCGTTTCGGAGCAGACTGAGGTGCGAATCTCAAATAAGTAGTCCGGACCTGGTCCGCTCCAAGGTGCAGACGACCTCCGTGAGAGGACGCACTGCGCTGTTTTAATTCCCTCGTGAGGAAATGGCCTTAGAGTTACACACTCATGACTTACATATTCATGACCCCTACGTAGCCACTAGTTTAGAGACTATGAAGGGAGCATGAAAATCCTCCAGTCCTTATTTACTGGGCAGCAGCAGGTGCAATCAGAGTCGGAGGGGGGAGTCTATTCTGCTGTTGATTGGGAAGCAGCTGGCTGATGCTCCCACCCACCCACTCTCCCGCATGAGCGATATCCAGTGCAAGAGAGAATTGCTAAAGGGATCCTGCTTCAGCCTGCTGCAGCAGAGATTGCTCACGAAGGGGTGGGAATGTCAGTCAGCTGCTTCTTGAGTGACAGGGAAATAGACCCTTGTTGACTGATGTGGCTGTTTCCTGGTAAGTGGGGATGGGGAGGTCAGGCTGGGATTTGTTGTTGCTGTTGCTGTTCAAGTTATTTCTGACTTATGGTGAACCTAAGGAGAACCTCTCATGGGAGTTTTCTGGGCAAAATTTGTTCAGAGGGGGTTTGCCCTTGCCTTCCTTTGAGATTGAGAGAGTGTGACATGCCCAAGCAAGCCCACCCGGTGGCCTTCCATGGCCGAGCAGGGGTTCAAACCCAGGTCTCCAGAATCTTAGTGCAATGCTGAAACCACTACACTATACTGTATAGCACCATAACTATGCATACGTATCCCCTGCACAGGACTTTAGCCAATGTTTTCTCAAATGCTACCGTTAATAGTGTAAGAAGTGATTATTTTACACTGGAGCGAGAATCATGTGGCCTTCCAGATGTTGTTTGGACTACAACCCTCAGCATTTCTCACCGCTGGCAATGCCAGCTAGGGCTGCTGGAAGCAGCATCTGGAAGACTGCTTGATTCTCATGTCCATTTTAGTTACATTTAGTTCTCTCTGTTTGTTGCTGGAAGGGGATGAGAGAGACAGTGAAAAAACTTTAGCTTAACTGAAATTATTCACAAAAGGGAGGAAAGGGGAAGGAAGAGACCACAGCACAGCTATGTAATTTTAAACCTTGGACTCAACAGTCTGATGAAGGTCTCCTCTTTATATGGTCATGCATGTTACTTCATACAAGGGTATAGTTGGGGGGGGGGCAAAATGAGGACATTGCCTTTTCCCAAATAAGAATTCCCCCAATGAAATTTTATTTCGGTCCCCAAATTTATAGCATTGCAAACAGTGAGGGTCTGAAGACTGCTCATGCCTAGAAATTTTCTATTTGCTGTGTTCGCATTCCCATGGTAACCTTGCCTGCCCCTTTGTACTCAACTGAAATTTTAAGTTACTGCCATACTGGAAATTTGGAGACTGAAGAAAACTTGGGGGCAATTTCTATTTTCGAGGGCCATGCCCTTATTTTGTCTCCCCATAATGACATTGCTGCTTTAAGTATGATTAATGTTTCTTTTTTCTTTCCAACCATCATGCCAGACTTTAGATTCACTTCTTCATTGTTCATATGCTAGAACTTAACAAAAAAGCTGAAAATAATCAAACCTGTTTCCTGTTGTTTTTTTTTTAAAGAGAAATACTCTGTGTAGATGCAGGTTTGCATTTTAACTCTGAAATCATAGCAACATAATAACTAAAGAATAAAAGGGAGTGTGCCGCTCCTGCCAAATACATTTGTTTGGTAATAAATTTTGTTTTATATTGGGAGAGAATGTTAAATATTTGAAAAGTAAGGAAGTAAGAATAGTAGTAAGTACCAGTAACAGTAGAAAGTAAGAATAGTAAAATAGTAAAATGCAACCACACACATGCCCCCAAGCTGGCTGATCAGAATAAAAGGTTGAAAGCAAGTTAGCCAGCTGTGGCAAGTAGCATCAGGCCCGCAGGCCCCATTATGACCATGTTGCTCCTGGTCTCTCTGACACATTCCCTCTTTTGGTGTGCTCATGCATATAGCACTAGCCTACATACCACCAGCCTTTGGCTCCAAGGTCCACTCTTCATGGCTGCACTAGGATGGAACCACGAGACCAATCCTGTCTGTGTTTCCCAAACCTAAATTACATAATGCACACACTTCTCCTTCGTCAAAATCCATACGTGGTTTCTCTTTTCTGGCACACATCAATGGTCCTGAATCCATTTTTAATCATATCAAAATGCTTGACAAACCCGATTAAATTCCAAGTAACCTGTATCTCAGCACTGATTAGATTCTCAAAACATCTGTTCCTCTCATCACTCCATTTGCACATTTAGAACTGAATTGAAATTCTTTTTTTTTTTTAATAGTAGTCCTCTGTGGAATGCTCCAGGACAATAGATACTAAGGTCCAGCAACAGTTCCACTCGAATCCACTCTCAGAGTAACAATCCGAATTGACGGGGGGCTTCTATAATCATGGGGTGATTATAGAATCCCCCAAACACTTTAGCTTTTCCCTGGAGAGAAACTTCCTGATAATTTTTGTTTACTTTTTCTACAGCTTCCCTAGCTCTACAATGTCCCGTTTGAGATAGAGTGGCAGAGTGGAATACAAAATAAACTATAGCATAAACATGGATACCTCTGCTGGCAGAGGGTTGCATTAGATGACCTTTGAGCTCCCTTCCAACTCCATACTTCTAGGATTTGACATATCCACATGACAGCATTATCAGTTTCAAATTCCAGCTTCATTGTAAGCTTCCTGTGGTCCCCATGAGCTAATTGCAGCCTCTCAGCTTAATCTGCTTCACAGGATTGTTGTCAAGAAACAAGTAGGGGTCAGGAAAATGCACAATGCCATCAGCTCCAATAAATACAGAGAATGAAATTAATTAAAATACATACTATTGGGGAAAGAAATGACTGACATCAAGAAATTTATGCATTTCCAACAGCCTTTCAGAATGTCCTACTTAATCTACAATCCCATACACAGTTACCTAGGAGTAACTTCCACTGAACTGGTTGGGGCTTACTTTCCAGTAGATAAGTATATAATTGCATTATTAATTTGAATGGAATATTGCTCTGCACAGCAGACTCTTCCTCTCACACATATAAACAAATAGAGACATACCCCTTTCTCTCACACACTTTCTTTTATTAAGCTGTTCACTCACCCACAGACTGAAAGAGACTATGGCCATTTCCACCCTAGAGTGGAGCAGCATTTCATCACGTGTCATGAGTGGTGTTTTTTACTCCGACTTACTCCAATTCCTATCTGCACGCCCTCCAGGTTCCATCAAAGTAAAGCGGAGAAAATCGTTTGTAGCTTCCACATCATCAATTCTCATGGAACTCCTATTTCCCCTCCCTTGCTCCACCCTGCTGCCACTGATAGGTCAATTTAAAAAAAAAAGTTGTAGAAACTGTTGCTACGTTTTTGCAGAAGTGGTGTGAATTGATGTAACACTTCTGCGTGTAGGAAAAAACACAGCAGAAACGGTTTGGGTGGTTTACATTGGAGCTTTTCCTTTTTAAAATACATTGGCTTAAAGTCAATGTTAACCACGCTAAGACCTCAACTTGTGCGGAACCATGGAGGACAGAACGATGTCAAACCAGTTTAACGTGCAGATGTAAAAGTGACAGTACGACGCTACGGCAATGTATCAGCCTTGTGCAGAAAGGGCCTATGACTTACTTGTTGCTTTGTCCTCAACTGTGACTCCCTTCTCAGTTAAAGTTGCCTGAATGTGCTGTATGCCAAAAGCAACAGGAAGTAGCAAGGCAGTCTTTATGCATATACCAAAGAGAGACTCTACTCTATTCACCCTGGTCTGTGTTAATTGGTTGCTGGGATGGTGGGGAGACACACCCACTAGCTTTAAGGCAGAAGAGAGGGAGAATAGGAGATGTAATGATTTGTATTGCTCCTGCAACTTAGGCCATTTCCACACGGGCTAAAAAAAACGGTGCAGAGCGTCCTCCAAAGAGGACGTCTGCACCGTAGAGTGGACTGGGTCGGGCTACTTTTTGTAATTCTGCACCTCAGTCCGCTCCAGAACGTCCAGAAGTGGTTGCGCAGTGTGCTTTTTAAAGACCTGATTAAACAGGTCTTTCAAAAGCATGGAGCGCGCCACTCCGTTCCGGCGCTCTGGTGCAGATTTGCAGGCTCGCACCAGTGCGAGCCTGCAGATCTGCCAGGGGCGGGCTTTAGGCTGGCGAGCTTCAGCGGTTGGTGGAGAGCCTCCACCAACCGGAAGCCACCATTTTCGTCCCCGGAGCAGTGTGGAACGGCAGCCACGCACTGCTCAGGAGCAGCCTGGACTACAGTGTCAAGCTAAGAAGTCCAGTAAGTACCGGCACAGGGCGTTTCCACCGCCACGTGTGGAAATGGCCATAGCCTTACCTTTTCTTGAAAGACCCATAACCCAAAATATAGGATCCTGGAGTCTCATTAAGGGCCCTATCACGCTACATTGTTATAGCACTATTATTCCACTTTAACTGCCATGGCAACATCCTGTGGGATCCTGGGATTTGCAGTTTAGGGAGGGGCATTTAGAATCCTCATGTAGAGAGCTCTTGGGCTTTACTAAACTGCAACCGCAGAATTCCACTGGATGTTGGCATGGCTGTTAAAGTGGAATAATAGCACTATAAAAGTGTAGTGTGATAATGCTCTTAGTCTAGGCCTGGGTTGAGGTTTCTGGCTCTCAAATAAGGGACAGATAAATCAAATACATAGTACAGGATGGTATCTTCCAGCTGGTGTTTTCTTCTTTGACCAAAGTTCCTATTACAATGTGTGCTCATTAGTAAGTTACCCTCACCCAAGCTCTATTCTGTTGTTACTTAACAATTTCCTCCTTAGAAGTTCAGTCCATTCTACTGAGGAACAATCTCTTTATTATTTCCTCTTATTGTCATTTTCTGCTCCTGCAAGGGGTGGGGTGTTAAAATGATGGATATCCACTTAGATTTTTTTTTTCTTACTATTTTTATACACTGAAATAGCACTACTTCACAGGATTTCAAATGTTACTCCAAAAAAGGAATTCATTATTCAGCTCATGACTTGGGTTGTTCTCCCTACCAACCTTGTCAGTGCAGATTGTTACACTGTGCATTTTTATGTCTTAATGGCCATTTCTGCACTAGAGTGGTATACTAGAGTGGTCAACATCCTGTGGAATTCTGGGCTTTGCCATTTCTTGAGGCCAAAGAGCTCTCTGGCTGAGAATTCTAAATGCCTCTCCCTAAACTGGAAACCCCAGGACTCCGTAGGATGTTGAAAGTGGAATAAGACACTATAACACTTTAGTGCAGAAATGGCCTTAATGTTTTCCACATCTCCCCACCACTACCACAAGAAACAGTCTTACCATTAACCCAGCAGGGGCCACAGCTAGTCACGTTCCCAAACTAAACTTTTCTCCATGCCGTGGGGAACTTCTTTAATAGGTTGACAGTACCCTGGAAAGCCTTGTATTGTTTGTAATGGCGTAATGGCATAATGGCATTGTTTCCAGATTGCTCTATAGAACTATAGCGTTGGAGCATCCCAGTGCTCTAGTTCTCAGCTGCTCCAGATCTATAGTTCTATAGAACTCTTGACATTTCATTATTAATTATTTGAAGAGGGTACGAGAATGCTATCATCCTTTTGGAGAAGTCATGCCTCTCCCACAAAGATAGGATTTAACTTTAAACAAAGACTAGTACAGAAGAAAAGGTTGCTTTTGGGGTGAAGGAGCCATACCTCTGCAATTAATAACCAGCAATGATCTTGTCGCACAGAAGACGAGAAAGGCACAGGTCTACTTTTCAAAAAGTGTGGATGGTAACGGCATTTAATTTAATGCAGTTTACACCAAAACCAACCAGTTCAAATCATACATTGTATATTCATACTTTACTTCTGAGTTCTGATACTTCGCCTTATAAAAAGGCAAATAAAAATGGTAGAAAAACATTAGTTAAAGGGCTCTCCCTCCTACTTTCAGGTACCGTTATGCTGGAAAAGAAACTGAAAATAAGGCATAATTGATATGAGCTGCTTATCATTGTTTACATTGCTCTGTTAAGGAGAAAAGAATCAAATGACCTAGCCTGACCAGAAATCTTTTAAGCAAAGATACATAAGTGTTCAGAAGCCTTAGTCAGATGTTGCCTGTCCACACTGGTCGAGCGGGTGCTACAATGGTGTCTTAAATTTTAGAGGTTCGCCAGAAATTAGGTCTCAAAGAAATGGGAAGACAACACAGAATACTTAATCATCCCTGTTGTGCTGTTAGAAAGAGATAATTCAGTGAACCAAGGAATTAAAATGCTGTCCTGTTTCCTCAGCATGAGAGAGCCAGTGTGGTGTAGTGGTCTGGGCACTGGATTGTGACCCTGGAGACCAAGCTTTTGATTCCCCACATGGCCATGGAACCCCACTGGGTGACCTTGGGTGTGTCACACACTCTCAGCCCCAGAAAACCTTGTGATAAGTTTGCCTTACAGTTACCATAAATTGGAAATGACTTGAAAGCACACAACACAACACTTGCCACTCCATGGCGAACTTCTCTGTCATACACGAACCCTATTTTTTCCAGACCTTAATAGGTAGGTCCACAGATAAGCTATTCGACAAGCTCTTAACTACAAAGTAACAGCCTAGCAACAAAGAGTCCTGTGACTACCACGAACCCTCCCTCCTTCCTTACTCGTTGTGGCAGTTCACAGCCAACAAGCCTAAAGCAAACAGAACTTATTCTTCTGTCTTTTATCTTCTGATAAAGTTGTGGGTCTGCTTCGAAAGCTTTTGGTTCATGTTAAATTAGATACTGCCTGTAGTTGGGCTTAATGTTAATTAATTATGGAAACAAATGTATGCAAGCTCTGGCTTTACTTATCTAACCAATTTTCATGGGCTGGATTGTTCCAGTTTCTGTATGGAGATAGACTTGGCCTTTAAAGTCATTATTATTTTTGAGAGAGATGCATTTATTATTGGAAGAACCATTTTCTTTTGGCCACATCTGGTAAGGCCAAAGATGCAGGATATGAAAAGTAATCTCTTATCTCCCGTGTTTGTGATGAGAGTGCTATGGGAAATGGGGCACATGTAAAACAGAATGACAGATTTGCTTACTCTTTTCCATTAGTATCAATTTGCAGTGATCAAGGCCTCTACCAGACCTAGCTTATCACATTTCCCTGTGTGGAATGGTAAAGGTATAATTTTCATAACTGATGTGCTCAGTTCTACCTGTTTTATATCCATTGAACAATTGCATATCACATCTATGTTCTCTGGGGTTTGCTTGTGTCAGGACTCTTCTCTTTTTAAAAGCATATGCACTTTCTCATTCATGTTTCATATCTTCATTTCTATTGGGATAGGTTAAATAAAAATCACATGCAAGATACTATCAGAGGAAATCTTCATTACCATGCTTTAACATACTTCTTTAAAGTATGTAAGTGTAAATCTGTGCTCCAAATGGGATTGTGTGTAGTTTCAGACTTGTGCTAGATACTGTGAAACCCATTGTGTCTTATCACAGAGTTACTCTAACCAAACCTAAAAAATATCTAGGGCTAAGATGTATTCCTTGCCTGAAAAAAACCTATTAAATTCATAGGGTCACCATAAGCTGAAGGCAAATACACACTCACAAACTTGTATATCGCCTATAACCTGACATACCTAAAGAAAAGTCTGGAGAAGTTTCTGACCTGAAAGAGTCCAATGTCATTCTCTTGTGATGAGTTACTTATTCATGGAAAAAACAACTGCACATAGAGAGAGGATTATTTCTTTGTCCTGGCACTAAATATAGATTGCAGGAGTAAAAAAGAATGAGACCTGGCTTGAACAGGACCTTGGTCCTTCACTGTTCTCCACTAGTCCAATTTTATCTGATTACTCCCTGACAGTGATCATATTTTCCCTTTAATTTGCCACCCCACTGCAAGACAACAATCTTGAACTTGACCCTGGCTTGCTGTATTTTTGATATGGGAAGTTGGGCAGCAATGCAGAAGACATGACCTTCCTGGTGGTGATGCCTTAATTATGGAAGATCCTCCTTTTGGAGAAGTGCCAGACTTCCTCATTGTTGTTGTTCTTGTGGGCCTTCAAGTTGTTACTGACTTAGGGCAACTCTAACACCATTTCTGGACTAGGCTGTTACAGTGCGATGATTCCACTTTCAACCTCCTATGGAATCCTGGGGTTTGCAGTTTAGGGAAGGGCCGGCCGGCCCCCCCCAAACTGTAAACCCCAGGATTCCATAGGAGGATGAAAGTGGAATCATCGCACTGTAACAGCCCAGTGCGGAAATGGCCTAAGGCAAACCTATCACAGGGTTTTCTGGGACTGAGTGTGTGTGACGTATCAAGGTTACCCAGTGGATTTCCATGGCTAAGCGGGAAAACAAACCCTAGTCTCGAGGGTCTGTAATCCAGTGCTCGGACCACTGCACCTCACTGGCTCTCACTGGTCTTTAATGCACCCCCACAAAAGACCTTTCCTGTTCCAATTGTTTTTTAGTGCTTGGTTTAAGTCTGCAACGTTTGAAGAGTTTCCCTCTGTCACTTTCAAACTTTAATGATGCTTAGGTTTATACGCTGATAGGTGTGTCTTGTATTTTAGATTGGTTTCTTCATTTTATTCAGAAAGGAAAGGTTTGAACTGAGGTGACAATAGGAGTCCATGTTGTCCAAAATATACATAAATATAACACCTTGACTAAGCCACCCAAAAGGGCACAAAAAATGTGTGCAAGTTTTTGATATCTTAGTTCTGTACATTTGCAGAACAACAGCAACATAATATTCTGAAAAGTCTGACCTACCTTTCCTTGTAACCGTCACATCGAATATTGTTTAAAGCAAAATGAACTTGTATACAGCATTTCCATGCTTTGGCTGGAAGATGCATTTTGTCTCCCTAACATTTCTTTGCCAGGTAAAGCTAAAAGGTGTAATCATCTGTGTAATCTCGTTTGGAGAGCTGGCTGCCCTGCTTCATAAATATGCACAGAGTGATGAGCACAGAAGGCATGTAGCATAAGGTTTCAAGAGACAAGTGCCAGGGTCACAACATTCTCCTTTTGGCACTTCAGTTCAGTTTTTTTCAAAAGGAAGAGGGGGAGGTTTGAGGGTACAGGGGAATGCCACACAGTAAAAATGAGCATTTTCAAAGAGATGCTCTTTAGTTATAACCTCTGGTTAGGCATTTAATCTCCATGTGAAGAGACGGAGAACAGGGCCTCCTTCATTGGCCATATACCAGATCTCGGAAAAGAGAGTGGTTTTTGGACCACTACTCTCAGAATCCTCCAGTCATCATGAGCACGGGACAAATTCCCATGCTGTTGGGGGGATATGGGGGTAAGCAGTCAATGCTGCTGCAGCTGCTGCTGCTGTAACACCATCAATGTATGTGGCACCAAAGAAAATAAAATAATATAAAACACATCCCTATCAATGGCATACAGTGTAATAAAAAGGGCATATGCAGAGGGGAAAGGGCTAATACAGGGAGACAAAGCATCTTACATGGTTGCATGTAGCATTAGAATTTGTTATGTGGATGGAGCTCCTGTTACCCTGATTTCTGGGGGTCCTGGGAGGGACACCTAAATGTGCTCACAACAATGGGAGGGAATTAGCACAGACCACAAGTTTGCAATGCGAGAGGCAGGGTAACGTAGCAAGATCTTGAACCCTGTGTTTACAGGGTCAGGCCGAGTCAAGGAGCACACAGAAGTTGAAATAATAAATGTTGTTTTATTAAAAATACAGTCAAACAGTGTATGCAGCACACTCACTCAGATAACTAAAGAAATAAAGGTTGGAGTGGGATAGAAGGATTTTTAGAGGAGTTGTTGGTTTGGGTAATACTACACCTGTCCTGAAGCCCGGTTAGAAGTGGAGAAGCTGGGGAGCGTGGATCTCAGCACGTGGAGCTGAGGGGAAGGCTCGCTGGACAAAGCGACAGCAAGGCAGGATGGAAGCCAAGAGCGATCCAAGGAAGCGCTCAAAGTCAGGGGTTTTTATAAGGAGAATTGTGACCGTTGGCTAGTTCGGACTTGGGGAAAACAATGGATTTGGGGCTGGAGACAAAGCCTCCGAAAGGTCAGAATTTGAATGATTGAATTATAGCCAAATTGTCAATAGGATAGCCAGTATGCAAATGCGGAGTGCTTGAGCTTTGTATAGTCAGATCATCAAGCTGCCAGCGCGGGGCAGAGGATCTTTTGAAAGTTGCGTGCATACCTAATGGAGGTACTTGCCTTGAGGTCTCCTGAAGCTGCGAGTCGGCTATTTCTGGCCTACATGTATTGTGTTGGAATATCACGGCGATTATCGGCCGAGCCTGTGTGTGTGCTTGTCCGGGGGCCTCGCAAGCACGTGGAGGGGAATGGGTATGTGAGGCTGAATTATCAATATCAAGAGATATCTTTATATCCCACAAGCTCGGGCTAGCCAGGGTAGTAACACTCCACTATGGCTCTCTTGTCATCAGCTCCAAAGCTCATTATGTCACAGTGATAGTGCCCCACGGACATTCTGTGGCTGGTGGAGAATGAGAAGAGAGAGTTGGAGGAGCATTCGGCTGTGTCTTCATCTTCCGCAAGGAATCCTCTCTCAAGATCTGAGTAGGGAAGTTGATGACCAGGACTTTTCAAGATGTCTCATTCATAAGGTTACCAAAAGTTGAAATTGAATTCATGGCAAATAAGGCCAACATCTCTAGGGAAAAAATCCTGCCTTTAACTTTGGAGAGCTTTTGCCAGTCACAATCCTGTGACGATCTTGGATTGGGTAGGCCAATAGTCTGACTCAATACAGGGCTGCAACTTATGTTCCTATGCTGTGTTTCTGGATTTCCTGCTGATCTTCTCGTGTCCATGGTGAATTTGTTGTGCACCTTCTAGTTGTTTCCAACTTACGATGACCCTAAGGTGAACCTATCAGAGGGTGTTCTGGGGCTGAGTGTGTGTCATATGTGTGTGATATGCCCAAGGTCACTCAGTGGGTTTCTGAAGCTGAGCAAGGCATTGAACCCTGGCCTCCAGGGTCATAGTTCAACACTCAAACTACTACAACATGCTGGCTCTCTGTGGTGAATACAGGGAAGATATTCCATACTCTTTACAAAACCAGGAGATGCATCCGGGATGGGGGGAGCTGTGGCCAAGGAGGGTCATTTCAGGCGAAGAAGTTTCTATTCCATCCAGGCTAACGCTCTGTACAGAAAGATGCAATCCCAGATCTTAGATATTTTGAAGGTGAAATTATCGGAAAGCAACCTTTTCCAGGAGAATTTATTACTGTTTTTTTTTCTCAGTTGAAACATCTCAGAGGAATTTAAAGAAATTTAATGCAACTTACATCAAACTGGCCAAATGTTGCTGTTCAAACTCGAGCACTAGTGAGGTGTGAAAGTGAAACAGGGACATGAAAGTGGAACAGAGTGCAAACTTTGAAATGGGTGCGCCCCATTCCTAGCTTTGGGTCTTTATAAGGCATACTATTGCAGTTGGTACTTTTGCCCACCCCAGTATGCCTAACCGCCTTCCTGTGGTGTCTCTCCCCTGTCTCATGGTTTAGGCAATGCACTTATCTACCAAGTGTCTTTAATCCATCATGAGATAGCAGCAGAAAGTCCTTTAATGCTGGAGATGCCAAAAGGTCTATACTAATGCGAAGGTCAGGTAACTGGTGTCTGAGGTTGATTTTGATCTTTCAGTTCCTTCGAAACATCACAGGTTTTTAAGAGAATCATCATAACTCTCCTGCTGCCCTCCCCCCCCCCCAAATACAATGGCACCATCTAATTGATACAAGAGGTATGGGCTGCTGACCCTGTTAGCCTGTGCTAGTCCTGTTACATCTCCATGCTGCTGTTTGCTGAGTGTTTGCTATGGGAATGATAAGAACTCTAGACTACTGTACCAATGTCAGCACTTTTCTGCAGCCTATCTGGATGGCCTTGGTTCATGTGGGCTGAGAGTACTTGTTACGCAGAAGATGCTAACTCACAATATTTCTGAGAAAGGAACAATGCCTATCAAGGACAAAAATGCTCCAGATTGCTGTAGCTCTCTTGGAGTTTGGATTCAAACATCAACTGCATAACAACTCCGCTACACTAATTTATTTGATTATCTCTATTTCTAATCTAGAGAACCAACATGGTATAGTGGTTTCAGGGATAGACCAGGACTCTGGAAGACCAGTGTTCAAGTCCCTGCTCAGCCATGGAAATCACTTAGGTGACCTTTGGCACATCACACTCTCCCAGCCTCAGAGGAAGTCACTAAACAAAGCTTGCTGAAAAAACGCCACGATAGATTTGTCTTAGGGTCACAACAAGCTGAAAACAACTTAAGGCACATGACACATTTCTAATCTAACTTATACCAACAGATCACAATCAATCAATAAAATCCTTTTAAGAAATTCCAGAGCAACTCAAATACTTTAAAATCAAAACATTTTAATAACACTTTAAAAAACATTACAGTTAAACAAAAGCCAAAGGAGGGGAGGTTAAGCTGTGATCTCACTAGGCAAGGACTGCCAGGTTTTCACTTGATGGAGGTAGCCAGGTGTTTACTTGGTGCTGAACTAAAGGCCATGTTGGTGCTAGTCGGGCTTCCAAGGGGAGAGTATTCCACAATGCAGGTGCTACAGCTGAGAAACTGTCTCCACACAGTGTATGGGTCCCAAAGGTGCCTGTGACAAACCGGAGGTGGGGGGGCCTTGACAATAGAGGCCCCTTAGAGACCGAGAATGTTAAAAAGTGATTGGTTGTTGAAATGGAACCTTGGATAGCCCAGGAGCGGGGCTGGTGGAGAGAACCGAATAATGGAATGTAACTGAGTGTTCAGTGGATTGAAGTCCAGTTTAGAGCTTGGGGGATGTTTTAGGCTAGAGCTGAAGAGAGTGTTGGTGGAGAGAGACGGAGAGAGAGAGAGAGAGAGAGAAGTGTTGTGCTTAATTACAAAATAAGTTTTACCTTGACAACGCGTCTAATAAAGATTTGTTTATATGTCTCCATAAAAGCGGACTCAAGAGAGTGTCATTTCTCTGGACTGGATTATACACGCTACCATTGTTATCATTAGTACCATTATTACTATTTGTACCAATAGTACCACATTCATTGAAGAGATAAATCACTGCTTGTCTGTATAGCTGAAAAGGGGCAGATTTAAGGGGAGCCAGTAGAGGGAGATATCCCTGGAAAGAGAAGCCAAGGGGGGACAAGAGTGAGGAGGGTGCTGCATTCTCAGGAAGGGAGAATGAAAGCAGACCTGGTTGTCATAGCCCTGGCTTGATCCAGAGATCTCCCTGGCTGTTCAGACCTGGACACAAAGAGGTGCCAGGCTGGGCAGGAACTCGGGTACTTCACAGTGCCCCTTCCAGACCTTGATGACTGGGTGGGTATATGTGGGGAGAGGCACGTCCTCAAATATCTGGTTCCTAACCAATAGAGTGATCTAGATATCTGAATGTGAACAGATGATGAATTCCACATGGCATTGTCTACAAAACAAATTATACTTTTCAAAACATTTTATTCTCTGTCTCCTTCCTTATCACACCACATCTACTTTTAACCAATACATCATTCTTTCTTTGTCATCTCCTTGTTACCTCTTCTGCTCTTCTTGACGTGCAACATATATTGTTAACTATAGGTTTCGATAATTAATAGGTTTTGCAAGTTGAAGAAGTGCATCAATAGAATACAGTCAGAGAATTTATCTTGTACAGTAAAATACATAACCATCATTAGGAAAGTCAGAAGTCAATGTTAACTTTTTTCTTTCTTTTTCTCTGCTCTACGTTATCTCTTTCTCTGTCTTTGCTTTGCTTCTCTTTGTTCTCTTTTTCTGTATGTACTGAAAAGTCTTTAATTAAAAATATTCAGAATTGACATGCAACATATACTGTGATTGGTCTCCTTGTGGGGAGCCTCTGGCAGCAGTGTCGATCTCCCTCACATGTGCAACCCGTAATCCTAACTATATAAAGTGGCCTTGCAATGGCGTGTTGAACACCTGAGGCTTGTCATGGCTTCCAAGATGGGATGTATGGATACTAAAGTTCCTTTCATGAGCAGTTTTCAGATGTCCGTCATGAGTGGACTGGTTATTTGCGTGTGCCTTGAATGGAGTGGGGAAAGAATGGATGAGTATGGCAAATGGCACCAACAACAGGAAGGTTGGGCTCATCCTGGAGCCCACTACAAACATTTGGAGAGCATCTTCATATAATCCCAACTATGTAATCATAGTACTTCAGGCAATCTTAGGCCATTTCTGCACTAGACTGTTATAGCGCTATGATTCCACTTTCAACATCCTATGGAATCCTGGAGTTTGCCATTTCAGCAGGGGTCGCCCCTCCTGAAACGGCAAACCCCAGGATTCCATAGGATGTTGAAAGTGGAATCATAGCGCTATAACAGTCTAGTGCAGAAATAGCTTTACTGATAACACTAGGCCAAGGAGATGGGTATCATGAGCCAGGCTGAGCATGCTGCCGACTCAGACGGGGACTCTGAGTTAGACGGGGAACCCCAGCCGGGGGTGGATCCCTGGGAGGCAGAGGGGGCTCCTGCAGGGGCAAGGGAGGGGCCTGCCAGCGACCCCACAGCGGCCCCCGAGCCAGTACCTGCAGCAGAGGAGACCAGTGCTTCGGGTTCGACAGAAGCTGCTGTTCCTGACTCCAGCCCGGAGTTTGCTGCAGACCCTCCCCCCACGTTCCTCCAGAGGCGGCAGGAGAAGGAGGCGGGGCGCAGACCGAAGCGGCTGCGAGAGAAGCGTCTGAAGTCTGAGGGCCTCCAGCTGTGAGCTGGGCCAACGGACGTTTGACCAGCCCCAGCCGGGCTAGAGACTATGTACTTAAGGCAGACGCTGGGGGGAGTTGGGCACGGGGCAACAACCGTCTTCCATCCGGGCAATCTGCATTCTGTGCTTTCCGTTCCAGGCCAACCCTAGCTGTTGAGTTTGCTGCCTCTGTTCGTTTTGGGTGATGTAACCTCTTGTTTACTTTATCACTTTATTACTAAAAGCCATAAAACTCGGCTCCTGCCTCCGTTTTCTGCTTAAGCCGCCGCCTGACATTGACAATGGGCAGGGGACAGCTCCAGTGAGAGAGACAGGGAAGGGGAGAAGGAGAGCAGGGATAAAGAACAAAGAGGCAGGCCTCGAAATGGTAGTGGACAATGTAAAGAATGTTTATTGCATGGTGAATTGCCTGATGTGGTTCAGTGGAAACCCTCCTCTTGACACATCTTACTTTATTACTATGCCCCAGCACAGTAATTTTTTTTTTTATGATCCTAAGGCATGTTTGCACCAAAATGCATTGGGCAAACTCTTTGTTTTTTAAGAAGATTCCCTGAACTTTCCAGTTCTATTTCAGGGCTTGCCTCCTTTCCCCTCTTTCATGGTAATAACCTGCACAGATTCTCTGATGGGATTTGCTGATGAACATGTGGATCCATTCCCCTCATGAGGCCCATAGCTTTAATTCCCATATCACATTAATTTTGAAATGGGTACCAGTTTGAGGCTGCAAGCAGTTTTGATACCTATTTCTTATGACAGGAGTCCTGTTGGTGTCTTACACTGGTGTAAATCCCACTACAGTTTTTACTTTTTAGGATATCACACAGGGGCAGCAAGTAGGGCTACTCAAGTGGTGTTACAGTAGCTTAACTTTTCCAGAAGCAATCGTGTTTTTTAGGACTTTGTGAAAGGACAGGCCCTAACACAGACAAACCCTGCAAGTGCCTGGCATTTATTATTATTATTACTATTATTAGTAGTAGTATTACTATGACTACTACTACCACCAAGATGCAATCCAGAGTAAAGCAGTGTGGCTACACTGGTGTCAGCTTATACTGTGTGCATTCATGGAACAGGATTTTGGACTTAAACTGCTCCAAAACATACATTGTATGTATGTGTGTGAAGGGGTGGAGGTAGATAGCCAGAGAGAAAAAGACAGAATAATTACATTAATTACTACACTGAGCACAGAGTTTTAGGGGAAGAATTTATTGACTTATTTGAATCCTCTCAGTCCCCCAAGGCCCCAAGGTGATGTACAAACAGATGAAAATATTTAAATATTGAATACACAAATAAATGCCTTTTAGAAAAGCCTGAAATAATTGTTTGACTACCAGATATAGTTTTAACTGCAGATAATTAAAACAAGCAACAGGTTCTCTAGATAAAAAACCATATTTTTGCAAAAGAATCAGTGTATTTTACACTAACAATGGAGGAAAGTTATCCTTGTTGCAGTAGTAACTGAGTTATGCCTTAGAGCCTGTATTGGGAAGGAATTAATCACACTTTGTAATTCATTAGGTCCAGGCTCTGCTATTAATTGTTTATGCCTTTGTTAACATAGGTAGTAGATTGGATGGGAGCTCAATGATTAGCTTCATAGATGGAAATGCTATTAGAACATTCCTCCAACTACTGGCATCTCCCTTGAGTAGGGATTAGTTTTTCTTGTCCATCACAGGCTTAGAATTTGGAATTTGGGGAGCTTATTTCATATGTAATAGCAACTTCCATAAATATGCTGGAAGCAAAGCTAAGACTAAGGGTCTTTCCATACCACACTGTGATAGTGCTATCATTCCACTTTCAACATCCTGTGGAATTCTGGAGTTTGGAGTTTACTGAGGCCAAAGAGCTCTCTGGCTGGGAATTCCAAATGGCCTTCCCTAAACTTCAAACCCCAGGATTCCATAGGATGTTGAAAGCGAAATAACAGCACTATGACAGTATAGGGTGGGAAGGCCCTTAGTTTAAATGTATGCATTAACTGCCATACAACACATTTCCAGAAAGGACAGTACGCAAAACAATGTATGTAAAAGTACATAAAATCTATGTAAAACAAAATTTTAATGATTAGGCTAAAAAACCTGCATGGTTCCTACTGTAGCCTCTCCCGCACCCAAACATGTCTAATAAGATGATCAGTCCTAGAAAACTGGCTCAGTGTAGGCTACAAGAGAGCTGAGGAGGAGAAAATACTAATGTGGTTTGTAAGGACTGGATAGAGAAAGAATTATAATCACCATCTGTAGAAGAGGTGACAGAACATGGCAATCCTTAATTCGTGTCCACTTCAGCAACATTGGCTGCAGAAGAGGCATTATTGCAGAGTTCTGCCATTCAAATCAAACTTTTGCCTCTGCTACACTGCCGGTGATAAAGGGCCTAAAAGACCAGGATGAAAACAAGCACCCTCTTTCCATGCATTTCTTCTAAACTCATTTATTTCCTATACATCCTTCTTTGGCTCTAGTCTGTCAAAAGCAATGTACCAGGGAACTAGAATAAACACTAGAGGATTCTCTGAAAATTATCCGGGTGTAAGTGGTAAGAAACACATTTCGTCATCTGACCTTTCACTGGAAACCAGTATGGATGGGGAACGAGGTAGGGCAGGTGAGCCCTAATGATTTCATCTATCCTTGACTTCTCCTTGGAGGCAGCCTTGCTCCTTCAGCACCCCTCTCACTCCCCCTCATAATGTCCCATGGGTAGCACAGACTTGTCAGGTTGATAAATGAGGATCAATGGAAGAGATCCCCTAGTCTCATTTTGAGAGTTTCTCCTGATGGGTTGCAGTCAAAAAAATAGCCGGCTGGGAATCTCTCTCTTGGGTGAGGGTCTTTCACATTGCCTTTGGTCCTCACTTAAACTTTCTTTTTAAAGGTTAAGTGTATTTATATACCACCTACAAAAGGTTATTCTGCTTGACCAGGTCTCCAGAAAGAATGATTAATGGCTACTCCTAACACCCCCTAGTGTTTTGGTTGACTTGGAGGTGGAGAAGAAAAAAAAATATATAGCTGGTACCGGAAAAAAAAAAAAAAGGCTAAGTCTTCTATTTTACAGAGACAATATGCTTAAATGCACAATTTAGCAAGTTTGGCTTGTTCATAGCCCCAGGGTCCCATGTTATTTTATGTTATTTTATGAAGAAACAGCTTCTCTATGTATTTCTTCATATGCAGAAACAGTCATATAGATGAGGCATCATCTGTAGGTGTGCATGTGTGTGTGCATGCGTGCGTGTGTGTGTGTGTGCACATTGGAACCAGAAGTTGCTGTACCAAGAGGAGACCTCTTCCATCTTTGTAACTCTTCTGATTTCACTTTCATACTCTTGCAAATCTTATATGAGCCTTTCTAGCTACAACATTTATCACTTAACAATGAAGATGCTCCAACAGACTCTATACTTTTAAACTGTTGTTGTGATGTGCCTTCAAGTCGTTTCTGACTTATGGCAGCCCTAAGGTGAGCCTGTCAGAAGGTTTTCTGGGACTAAAGGTGCGTGACGTACCCATCCACTGGGTTTCCATGGCCGAGTGGGGAACTGAACCCTGGTCTCCAGGCTCATAGTCCAGTGCTCAGACCACTACACCAGGTTGGCTCTCATACTTTTAAATACCAGACTGTTTTCTTATATAGCATTGAGATGGCTGTGCTCTCCACACAGATAAATCTTTGGAAATAAAACTAACTAACATGGCTCATATATCTCATCTTGCCATTCCTGATAGGTATGTGGACACAAGCACCTGTTGCAAACAAAAAGCTTGGCCTAACCCCCAGGTCCTACATCAGGAGCTAATAGGAACAGATATTTTGTGGAGGCCCACACTTTGGAAAGGAACTTAATGACACCCAGAACTTCTGAAGACCAGTGTTGATGGTGGACACAGTAACATGAATCAAGCAGCATTTGTCAATCTGAAAGTAGCAAAGCTGAAGTACACGCTGTAGAATTGGGGTGAGCCACTGCGGTAGTTCCAAGCACCACTCTTATACTCTGGGACCCTTTGGCTCTGCATGGACTTCCATAAAATAAGACACACGCCCCAGAGTGGCCAGACATCCAGTTCTGGTTCTCAAAAATAAGTAATTTTTATGTTAAAGAATATAGTAGATCCCTCATACTCATTTGACCACTATCCACTGTTTTACTTATTCATGCTAAAAGGCAGTCCAAAAACATTTTGTTCCCGTCTCTTTTTTGGATGACACATTGTTAATTTCTATGTTTTTATCAGTTGTGCACTGGCTTTGGACTGTTAATAATGGCTACAAAACCATATTTCTTTTAGACCCTAAAGCTCTGTCAAGTTTCAGGGCGCCTCTCCAAGCTGCATGCTCATCCCTATACCTATTAGAAAGGGGCCAACTGAATCCTCAGCAAGGATTCAAGATTCGTGAATCCGAATCCCTGTGCAAAAATAGGTAAACTGAATCTTTCAAATCCACCACCCAAAAAATAGTTTTTTTTTAAAGTTCTGTTTAAAAAAGTTTTTAAAAGTTTAATTTTTTTTAAAAAAGTTGCTTTTTAAACCCTTTTAAAAAAAAAGGATTCAAAATATTCGAGATTCATAAGATTTGTGGATTCCCACAACCTTCCAGGGATTTGGATTTGGATTTGGAAAATTCTGGATTCATCCCATCCCTAATACCTATCCTGTTCATCTCATTGAAAAAACAGCATTTGCATCCGGCCAAGATGTCAGCGCAGCTGGTAGCCTGAACTGCTGGCTCAGGACTACCTGCTGCGAATCCGAAGGGAAAACATCTCCCAAGGACTTTTTGGGTCCTCTCCCAAACTGCCCCTTGGTAGGTGGGGGAGCAGAGCAGCTCATGAGTCTGAGATTGCCCCGGCGCCAGTAGAGAAGGAGTGGAGATACTGGCGAGAAAGGGACGGAGGATGGAGCTGATGTCACGGATTCGCACCCAGATTATCTGACAAGCGCCAGTGAGAACCTTTCTTAAAACAAAGAGGGGTCAAAGAATTATCCAGTTAGAATCAATGGACTGAAGAGAAGAAAGACCTTAGTTAATGAATCCAAGACTGACCCAGTATTTGTTGTGAAGGCTGATTGGTGACGGAGCACAGAGCATGGAGGAGCAGCGGCGCTGAAAGCAGACTTAGGGCAGTAATGGTGGACACGACGTGGCTTGACTCTGGTGAGCAAAGGAGTGATCCCCCCCCAGTGCCTGGTGATTCAGCCTGCCCCTTCTTCTGAGCAAGCACCCACTTTAACAATAAAGTTTTGATGAGGCAGTTGTATGTTTGGTTGAATCTGGTTTTGTGGAATCTGGTTTTTTGGGTGCTTGGCTTTAACCTTTTTTTGGACAACTGTCAGAAGGGGGGAAGCAGGAGATAGGCGAGACACGGAAGATCGAACTGAATGAAGTGGAGAAGAGACAGAGAATTTGAGACTGAAAATGGTGATGATGTGTTTTCTTTGGAGGACATGAAGATGCCGCTTTGTTTTTGCCCATGAGGAGCATTGTTTGATGAGCGATCCTTTTTTTTTTAGTAATATCTTATGGGAATGTGGCGAATTAGCCTCGAGAAGAGAGGTGAAGAGTCAAAGAGATTGGAAGTAAACTTTAAGAACAGATCAGAAACAGAAACAGAAGTCTAAGAATAATGAACTATATGTAGTATTAAGTAGCTAAGTGGTTGAATATATATGATTGAGTTTTTTCTTCTTTATTTTATGAATGAACTTTAGACAGAACTACAAATATATAAATAATAAGGACAAAAGCAATTGTTCAGAGAAACTTGTAAACTGAAGGGACTACAACCTTGGAATATTGACTGGACTGATTAATTGACTGACTTGTTCCTGATATTTAAGCTGGATTAGCCTCAGGAAGAGAGGTGAGGACAATAAGAGGGAAGTTATTGACTTTGATGGAAGTTGGTGCGAGATAGAATATAGAAAGTGGAAACAAGAAGTGTAAACAACTGACATTAACTATTATTAATAATTCTCAACTGTTAATAATGAAATAATCTTTCTCTATTTCTTGTTGCTTAAACGAGTTGAAATGGAAAAGAATATGAGCTGAAATTATATGAATTAACTGATATAAGTTAAAAATTGTGGAATAGCAAATTTATTTTTGAATCTCATTTTTTAATAAGTGAAAAATGAAATAGATTTGATAGAAATTTAAGATTTTAATATTGTAGTTAAGAGTTTTTAAAATAATCATTGGTATATAAAAACTATAACAATTAGTACAATAATTAGTATATTTTTAATGAATAAGTTGATTGACTGCTAATGTGATTCAGAGATTGGATTTTTAGTAGAAGGGAGTAGTGAGCCAAGGTATGGCTACAGGCCAAAAGAAGACAACACAAACACAAATCCAACCACAAGTTCTGGAAAGAAGAGGATCTATAAGCTCCAAAACAATGGAGGTAAACAGTCTCCTGAAAGAATTTCAAAAAATGAGAACTGATATGATGGAAGAATTAAAAGCAACAAGGACAGAGACAAGAACAACAAGAACAGAAATAAAACAAGACTTGAACAAGGAAGCAGAAAACCTGAACCAGAGCTTACAGAAACTTACTACAGATCTAACAACAATAGATCAAAAAGTGGAAGATATTCGGGGAAAAAGTCAAAAATTGGAAAACCAGGTGGGGCAGATGACAAAAGAACAGCAAAAAGATAAAGAAACTATAATGAGATTGGAAATTCATCAACGAAGCAGATGTCTGAAATTAAGAGGTCTCCCAGAACAAAAAGAGGAAAACTTACACCAAAGAGTTACAGATATTTTGGCACCATATATAGGTCAAAGAAGAGCGAGATTTGAACATGAAATAGATAAGGCTTTTAGAATTGAATCGGCACTGGCAAAGCAAAGAGACTTACCTTGAGACATCATGGTGTACTTCACCAGGGAAAAGATTCGGGACTTAATTAGAGAGCAAAATTACAAAGAAAAATTAATAGTGGATGAGAATGAAATCAAAATTTTTAAGGATGTACTGCCAAGTGTGATGAGGAGCAGAAGAGAATACGCATTCTTGATAAGGATTCTGCAATCTCTGGAAATAAGATACAGATGGGAGATACCAGAAGGTCTTTCCTTTTTCTTTGAAGGCAGAAGAATAAAGATAAGTTCTGTTCAACAAGCAATAGAATTTCAAGAGAAACACCTGAAAACTGGTTCAAAACAGTAAGGACCGAAGATTAAAAAAAACAGAAAAAACAGTGGAATCTACACAGATGAGAGCGGCAGCGGCAGATGAATCCAGTCCAATGTCTGAAGAAGAGTCAGAATGGGTAGAATCAGAAGAGAAAAAGAAAAAAGGGAAGTAAAGATAGCAAAATAGCAAATATGAAGATAATTTCATGGAATGTACGAGGAATAAATTCACAAACAAAGAGAAGACAGATTTTTCATCATTTAGAAAGACTGAGATCTCAAATCACAGTTTTATTAGAGACCCACGTAAAGAAAAACAAGAAAAGTATTTATATGATTCTAAATTAGGTGAATGTTTTGCTTCTTCATACGTAAAGAAGAAAAGAGGTGTAGCAATTTACATAGATAAAGATATTCAAGCAAAAGAAATTTTTGAAGATGAAGAAGGAAGAATATTGGGTGTAGAAATTTTGAAAAATGGTAAAAAAAACCCCTACTGGTTGGAGTCTATGCCCCAAATGAAAATAAATCTGATTTTTATAAGAAATTGTGAGAAAAAATATTAGTATATGAGAGTATGAAGACTAGATTCTGGTGGGAGACTGGAATGGAGTTCTGGACACTAAACTGGATAAAGTAACCTCTCAGAGTAGAGAAGATCAAGTAAAGAGAGGAAAATTGCCAAAGAACTTTTTTCGAGATGTGTGAAGAACTATCTGTTTTGGACGTATGGAGAACTATTCACCCAAATGTTAAAGATTTTACCTTTTTTTCCTGAAATACATCAATCTTGGTCTCGAATAGATATGATTTTTATTTCTAAACATTTGCTAGCAGAAGTAAGGAAGGCAGAAATATTACCTAAGGTCATTTCGGAACATCATCCGGTGATGTTACAAATACAAGAGAAGGCTGAACAATTTCAATGGCGACTGAATGATAGTTTACTTAGTGACGAAGAGATAGTAAAATAAGCGAAAGAAGTGTTAAAAAACTATTTTAAAGAAAATAGAAGATATGAAGATGAAAATGGTCTGGGATGCATCAAAGGCAGTAATGACAGGTTTTTTTATACAGCAGCGACAAATCCAGAACAAAAAAAGGTGAGAGAAATACCAAGTTTTACTGATCAAACTTCAAGAGAAAGAAAAAGAACTTAAGGTAAACCCATTACAAAAACTATTACAACAGGAAAATACAGAAAGAGATGACGATAATCACAACTGAAGAAATAGAGAAAAAGATGAAACAGATGAAATTGACTCAATTTGAACATGCTAACAAAATTGGGAAATGGTTACCTTATAAACTCAAGAAAAGGAAGGAAAGGAATATAATTGTAGAAATAAAGCATGGTAAGAAGCTGATCACTCAACACGAAAAGATAAAACAAAAATTTAAAGAATATTTTGGGAAATTATTTTATGAAACAAAACCTCCTCACCAATATGGGAAAAATCTGTCTGAATTTCTTCAAAAAGTAAAGATCTCCAAAATATCGTTGGAAGCACAGAAACAGTTGAACAAACCAATAACACTTACTGAAACTGAAGAGGCTATAAAAGATTTGAAAGTGGATAAGGCACCAGGACCGGATGGTTTCACAGCGCTATATTATAAGCAATTTATAAAAGAATTAATTCAACCAATTTATGCAACTTTGAAAGAAATAAATATGGCAAACTGGAATCCTGGGGAGAATCCAATATTGTAATGATCCCTAAAGAGGGTAAAGACAAAAAAGAAGTTAAAAATTATAGACCAATCTCTTTGTTGAACATAGACTATAAAATTTTTGTGGCAGCGTTGGCAAAACGGCTGAGACAGATATTACAGGATAAGATTCAAGAAGGCCAAACAGGCTTTCTCCCTGGTAGATATATGAGAAGTAATGTAAGAACAATTTTAGATGTGATTGAGTATCATGATAAAAACCCAGGGAAGAAAGCAGCACTTATTTTTTTGGATGCAGAAAAGGCATTTGACAATGTTTCCTGGGATTTTATACATCAGGTATTGAGAGAATATGACCTGGGAGAAGATTTTTGTAAATGGATTGAGACGATTTATCAAGAACAATCTGCGAGGCTAATAATCAACGGAGATATCACGACAAGCTTTGTAATAAATAAAGTGGTACGGCAAGGGTGCCCATTATCACCACTATTATTTATAGCTCTTTTGGAAGTATTGTTGAATATAATAAATGAGGACCCACAGATAAGAGGTTTGAAAATAAGAAAAAAAAAAGAATTGAAACTAAAAGCTTTCGCAGATGATGTAATTACATTTTTGGGGGATCCACAAGAATCAATTCAAGCGCTGATGGAAATCCTGCAAAGATACGGACAAGTGGCAGGATACAAGATAAATAGGGGAAAGACAATGATGATGACATTGAATATGACTAAAAAAGAGCAAGCCGATTTGGAGAGTAGATCTAGATGCCAATTAACTAAGAAAACAAAATATCTAGGAATCATTATCACAAAAAAGAACCAAGAACTATTCGACAACAACTACTTGAAGATATGGAAGGAGATTAAAAATGATATGGAAAAATGGAAAAATCTAAATATATCTCTTCTGGGAAGAATAAATGCTTTTAAAACGTCTCTATTACCCAAACTCATATTCATTTTTCAGAATTTACCAATAATAGGAAGAGAGAAGGTATTAAAAGAATGGGAAAAAGATCTTCAAAAATTCATCTGGCAGGAATAAGATTTAAAACACTTCAGGATGCAAAAGATAGAGGTGGACTTGATCTACCATCATTGAAAATTTATTATTACGCATGCTGTTTAGATTGGATTAAAGACTGGATTCAATTAGAGAGAACAACTATGAACGAATTGGGAGAAATAAATAACAGATTTGGATGGCATGGATATTTATGCTATGATAGATTAGTGGTGAATAAAGAGTTTAATAATCATTGCATTCGGAAGACATTGTTAAAGGTTTGGCTACAAATAAAGCAGAAATATTATACAAAACTTCCAATATGGACTTCACCACAAGAAGCGTATAAAATTGGCCCAACGAAACAAGGAAACTTACTAACATATCAAGATATATTGAAATGGGAGGGGGATAAACAAAGAATGCGTACAGCAGAAGAATTAAAGGCTGATGGATACGAGGTAAATTGATTTCCATGGCAACAACTTAAAGAAAGATTTAAAATGGATCAAAAACTGTATGGATTTGAGAGAAAAGAGAATGAATTAGATTCACTGATGAAGGGAAATCAAAAGAAGAGAATTTCTAAATTTTATAAGCTATTGCTGAAAAGAGAAATGGATCCAGATGCAGTCAAAGATACAATGGTCAGATAGGCCCAGAATGTGGGACATTCAATTGAATTAGAAGCTTGGGAGAGGGTATGGAAAATTGATATAAAGTTTACACCAAATTTAAATTTAAGAGAAATTTTTATAAAATGCTTCATAGATGGTATATGACCCCTGAAAGATGACAAAAAATAACTAAAAATGGAATGCGAAGTGTTGGAAGTGTGAGGAAAAGATTGGGTCCTTTTTTCGTATGTGGTGGACTTGCAGGAGGACAAGAAAATTCTGGAAGGGGATACATGATGAAATTCAGAGAATTTGTACAGTAAATTTTGAAACGACACCAGAATTTTACTTATTAAATATGTTAGGGCAACAAAGGGAGATAAGAAGACACCAGAAGATATTGTTACATTTGATAACAGCTGCAAGGTTGATATATGCACAATATTGGAAAGAAAAGAAAGATATTGACTTAGGAGAGTGGAAATTAAAAGTTCTGGATATGGTAGAGACAGAAAAATTAGCATTCTGTTTGAAAAACAAACCTATCCAGAACTTTGAAAGGGAGTGGAAAGGAGTTTTGGATTGGATAAAAACATAAATGTATAAGAAACTAAAGAAAGAAACAAATGTAACTGTTTTTCTTTTTTGTAAATGGAAATGTAACTGTTCTTCTCTTTTGTAAATGGAAACAAAGTAGATTCGACTGGAGAATATAAGCATCGTAGTGGGGGGGGAGAGTGGGATATATCGGTTAACGGTGTATATCCACTCTGTTTCTTATGCAATTAAATCTTTAATATAAATATTTCAAAAAAGAAAAGAAAAGAAAAAACAGCATTTGTTGTTGTGGGTTTTCCGGGTTTTGAGGCCGTGTTCTATTAGTATTTTCTCCTGACGTTTCACCTGCATCTGCGGCTGGCATCTTCAGAGGATGAAGATGCCAGCCACAGATGCAGGCAAAATGTCAGGAGAAAATACTAATAGAACACAGCCTCAAAGCCCGGAAAACCCACAACAACCTATGGATTCCAGCCGTGAATGCCTTCGACTTTACATAAAACAGCATTTCATTATCCACATTTTTTGTTATCCACAGTAGGCCCAGGAACATATCCCCTGTGGATACAGGAAACTGACTGCACAGAGCGGTCTTGATGCCAATTTAAAAGGTATATTTTTTCATCAGGAGGCTTCCAGAAGCAGCAATTTGCCCTCTTCTGGGACCAGACAAAAGTGTAGCCCGGGGATTCTAGAGGTGTTGAGGGCCACAGAACTATTTTTGAGGGCACTGCACTTTGCCCACATCTGCCGTAGAAGATACCCGGTCTTTATTTCTGTTTTTTTTAAAAAAACCAGCAAAAGGAGGACTGCCCACGCTCCGTGGCCACAGGATGCTTATGGATAACAGGAGGAACTGCTGATTTTCTGAGTCTGGAGATGAGGAATAGAACAAGTAAGCCTGAACACTCCAAATGGCAAAAGGCCATACTTCTGATGATAGCTTGGCGGTAACACTCTACAGGTAACATAGTTGACATGCAAAGAGTTAACTCCCCCCCCCCCTTTTTTGTAATAAGGGATTGAAGTTATATTTCACAAGCAAGTCAATGAGCAGGAACATAATTGTTTTAGTGGTGTAATAAGGAAGGAAGTATGCATTTTTTAAAAACTAGTTTAGTTCTTCCGCATGAGAACCAAAGATTCCTAAAGCTTTAACCTTGATAAATGAGACTAAAAGTGTTTTTTTTAAATATTTTCTGATATTTTTCTGCATCTTGAGAATTTGTGATATTTTGAGATAGTTTTCTCTCACCAAAACTGCTTACCTTTTTTTTTCCCTGCACAAAATACTTTAGATTTTTCATTAAAAAACAACAGAAGTGTAGGAAAGGTGCTGGTCTTTCTGCTCTTGCACAGGATTAAAATCTTGCAGAGTTGGATTATTATTATTTTTTTTTTGGTGGGGTGACCATATTGAGACAGCCTTTCCTGTAAATATTCTTTATATCCCCTGTAGTGAATCATGTTTTCTTGTGGCTTTCAAGTGTGATTTCTAAAGGGCATTTTAGAGGCTTTCCTCTCCCCTCTTTTATTCCGTTCTTCCCTCAGAAAATGTAAGGAAAAATTAATGAACAACACAGTTGGCCCTCCTTGTCCATGGAATCTGTATTCATGGATTCAAGCAACCACAGCTCAAAAACACCCCCCCCCAAAAAAAATCCAAAAAGCAAACTTTGATTTTGCCATTTTATATAAGGGATGCCATTTTACTACACCATTGTACATCATGGGACTCGAGCATCCACGGGGGTCCTGGAATCAAACCCTAGAAGATATTGAGGGTCCACTGTACAATAAGAAGTGATGGCGGCTAGCAGCTTTGATGTCAGTGGGGTGGGGAATTCGCTCTGGATTTTAATGAAAACTTTAAAGAAGCTACCCACGTTGCACAACTCTATCCCTTCAGAATAGGTCCAGTACCTTGGATAGCTCCTTTAAAGTTTAGGCTAAAACCTGGAGTGTATTGACTGGGCCATCGACTTAAAAGCTAGTGATGGAAAAAAAATTAGAAAAAAAATGGTCAAAAATTGTGTTTTCCTCATGTGACAAGGAGAAACCTGGACTAATGTGAATCTCCGAAGTTCAAAACTTATTCTGCATAAAATTTATTCTTTTTTTTTTTTCCAGAAAAATAGCATTTACAGGGCAGAAAATCCACCGAAAATTCTGGTTCTGGTTTAGAAAAATATTACCTCCAAATTTTGTACAGAATCAGTCCCAGACTATCACAGTGAGAAGAAAACTGCTAAAGTTATTCATGGCTTCCTTTGAGAACAACATGAATAAAGAATTACATTCCTGCTAAAAGCCACATGTTAACTCTCAACATTTGTCATGAGTAATGACAACAAATAACTTTAGTAACAATAGAATGAGTGTTGGGAGCCAACTGCTTTTCAAGAAATAATTTTCCAAGCTCTGAGTAGTGATGGTGACATTAGCAGCAGCAGCAACTGGATGGGGGCTAACAGCAAGCTCCTCCTGGCACCCTTTGTGTCCAAAAATGGAGCCTTTCCGTTTTCCTGATCAACGCCTCCACTAATAGCCCATCAAACATTAGTTCAAGCCTGATCTGTGTAAAATGTGTGAGCTGTACTACACTGGTGGGGTTGCATTGATTTATATGAGGCAGACATTGGGCTCACAATGTGCGTAGGTTGTAGGTGTAATACGGAAACACACAGTTAGGAAGCACATTGTTTCTCTTTATCTCTGCTGCCTCTTCTCCCCCTCCTCGCCGCCCACCAATGATATACACTACTGGGCACACTGCCAGCTCAGTACTACTATTAATAATCTAGCAACAATGAGAGGAAACAGATTTCTGTGCCAGCCTTCCAATGGGAGCTAATTAAAAATAAGTGTCAGCAGAATACGAAAGAAAGATTTTGAAAAATAACAGGACAGTGCCCTTTTAGGCAAAGATAAAAATCTCCTCTGTATATGGGCTTCTTTCTTGCCCCGCACACTGTGTCTCTTATGAGAAAAATAGGACAATTAAAATTTAACGTGAGCCAGCATGTTAATAAATCAAAGTGGACACCAACACAGCTGGGAGAGCAAAATGACTGTGTTACAAAGCACCCAGGGCCCGGCTTCTCTGCAGGTTGGTGTTCTGCAAATGAGAGGGTAAGGCTAATGTTTCGCCACTCCCTACAGCTTTATACAGCAGGAAACTGACAGCCTGATTCAAAGGCAGAGTTAGATGCTTCTCGCAACCCATTGAAATCAATGGTTTTAGGTGTGTCCAACTTGGCGTAACATAGGCATGCAGCAAGTGTTCTGCTCAGCCTTCTCTCCTCCCGCTTAGGGGGCCTACTGAGGAAGCTTTTGAGGTGCAGTTGTCCTGACTCTTTCATGGAATTTTTCACCCACCATTTCACACAAGATCATTTTTCAATTGTAGCTCTCTTGTTTCCAGGCAGATAGGTCTCTGTAAAAAGGCCCAACACAGGGGTGTAGCTATGAGGGCTGGGTGGAAGCAGGGCATTGCCAAATAAGAATACTTTTCCCTCCCCTCATGAAAATTTCCTTCAGTTGCTGTATTTCGAGCACTGCAGAGAGTAAGACAACAAAAATCATTCACCCCTAGAACACTTATATCTCCTGGGACTGTGTTCCCTTGGTCACTTTGCCCGCCCCTTTTCTTTGGACTCATATTTCTAAATGCTCAGCTGAACTATGTTACTACAATACTAGAAATCTGAAGACTAAATTAAAATTTATTACCTGGGATGGGGGAATTCTTATACAGAGAAACAATGTCCTCATACTGCCACCCAATTTTATCAACTGGGAAGCTTTGCTGTATCTGCAAATCCGACAGTGTGAAGAGGGTCCCAACCACATGGAAAGCCTCCACACATACAGGAAGGTCTCTAGCTCAGAATGTTATGGTCCACACATGGGAAAGCCAGCAGAAATGATGACAGAGGGGATAGAGCTAGTGCATTCCACCTCTACTTATTTTGAGCAAATAACTTTGATAATACTTAAATAGAACTTTTGAGACCCAGTGTCATACATTCATTTGAATGTTTCACTACTACCTTGGAGTCCAGGGTTCAATTTTCTGCTCTGCCATCAAAACCCATTGGGTGAATGGGTGCATCACACACTCTCAGCACCAGAAAATCCCATGATAGGTTCACCGTAGGGTTGGCATAAGTCAGAAATGACTTGAAGGCACACAACAACAGGAATAGTGTCTCTCTCTAGTTTAATTATTTTGCGGGGGCGAGTGGACTGAGAGTGTGAAAGAAGGAGAGGACATGAGCCAAGCTGAGTAACGGACAGGTCCAACTTCTAATCCTAGGATTTTTTTTTTTACCAGGGTATCTTCATTCCCTGTGCTGTGGAGAAGGAATAGTGACAGATAAATACAGCTGCTTCTACTTTGCATATTCATATCAGTTGCTTTAAGTTACTGTCCTGTGAGCAAGCCAATGCAGCCAATACACAAAATACACACATCATAAGCCTACCGCAACATAATAATGGAGACATTTGGCTGCTTCTTTAATGGATGCAAAAATGCATTAATATAAGCAACTGCGGTTGGTTTTGAACTGTTATGTGTAAACTCGTGCTCAGGTCCTCCTCTGATTACTGACAATATCTATTGCAATGGAATAAAGATGTCAGCCATACCTCCGTATAATGATGCACAGCCTTATTCTTATTTCCTGGTTCTTCGTGTTTGGCCAGAGCTTATAAAAAAAACCCTATTTGGTTGACAACTCCCAGACTCTGCCATGTGGCCACTGGCAACTGTAGTCCACAGAAGTAAATTTCCTATAATCTTTTAATCTTTTCAAATTTCTCAGGTTCTGAAAGAAAATTATGCTGATAGTTCAAAATATTTTCTTGATTTTTAGCTATAAAGTGAAAATTATTTTATATTTTTTTTCTCACTGCAATTGTAATGTGAATCATTGTCCATATGGCAGTCTTAAAGAAAAGTTTAGATGGCAAAAAATATTAAAGTCTATTCCACTGCTCAAATCTTTGACTAATTTTGTATCTACATTCTCCATTATAGAATCATAGAATCATAGAAATGTAGAGTTGGAAGAGACCACACGGGCCATCCAGTCCAACCCCCTGCCATGCAGGAACACCCTCAAAGCATTCCTGACAGATGGCCATCTAGCCTCTGCTTAAAAACCTCCAAAGAAAGAGACTCCACTACACTCCAAGGCAGCATATTCCACTACCGGACAGCCCTGACCGTCAGGAAGTTCTTCCTGAGGTTCAGGTGGAATCTCCTTTCCTGCAGCTTGAATCCATTGCTCCTTGTCCTGGTCTCTGGAGCAGCAGAAGACAAGCCTTCTCCCTCCTCTACATGGCATCCCTTCAAATATTTAAACATAGCTATCATGTCCCCTCTTAACCTTCTCTTCTGCAGACTTAACATATTTGATCGCCCTCCTCTGGACCTGCTCCAGCTTGACCATGTCCTTCTTGAATTGGGTGCCCAGAACTGGACAAAGTATTCAAGATGAAGTCTAACCAAAGCAGAGTAGAGTGGTACCAGTACCTCCCTCGATCTAGACACCATACTCCTATTGATGCAGCCGAGAATTGCATTGGCTTTCTTGGCTGCCACATCACACTGCTGACTCATGTTCAGCTTGTGGTCTATTAAGACTCCTAGATCCCTTTCACACGTACTGCCATCCAGCCACGTGTCCCCCATCCTATATTTCTGTATTCCATTTTTTTCTACCTAAGTGTAAGACCTTACACTTCTCTCTGTTGAATTTCATTTTGTTAGCCTTGGCCCAGCTCTCCAATCTGTCCAGGTCATTTTGAATTTTGATCCTGTCCTCTGGCGTATTAGCAACCCCTCCCAATTTGGTATCATCTGCAAATTTGATGAGCATGCCCTCTATTCCGTCATCCAAGTCGTTGATGAAGATATTGAACAGCACTGGGCCCAGGACAGAACCCTGTGGCACCCCGCTAGTCACTTCTCTCCAGGATGAAAAGCAGCCATTGGTGAGCACCCTTTGGGAACGGTCAGTCAACCAGTTACAGATCCACCTGACAGTAGCCCTGTCCAGCCCTCATTTTACTAGCTTCTTTGCAAGAATGTCATGGGGAACTTTGTCAAAGGCCTTACTGAAATCGAGATGTGCTACATCCACAGCATTCCCTTCATCTATCAAGCTAGTAACTCTATCATAAAAAGAGAGAAGATTAGTCTGGCATGGCTTATTTTGGAGAAATCCATGTTGACTTCTCATGATTACCACATTGCTTTCTAAGTGATTAGAAACTGACTACTTAATGATCTGCTCCAGGATCTTTCCGGGTACCGATGTCAGGCTGACTGGGTGATAATTATTTGGGTCCTCTTTTTTTCCCTTCTTGAAGATGGGGACAACATTTGCCCTCTTCCAGTCTGCTGGAACTTCTCCTGTCCTCCAAGATTTCTCAAAGATTATAGCAAGCGGTTCCGAAATGACCTCTGCCAGTTCTTTTAATATCCTAGGATGCAGTTCATCTGGCCCTGGAGACTTGAATTCATCCAGTGTGGCCAGGTATTCCTGTATCACCTCTCTACCTATTATGTGCCGCATTTCCCCTGCTTCCTCCCCTGCTCCCCAACCGCCAGGTTGAGTGCTTGTATCCTTCTGGGAAAAAACTGAGGCAAAGAAGGTGTGAAGTAGTTCTGCCTTTTCTCTTCCCCCTGTTAGTAATTCGCCATCTTCTCTGCACAGCGACCCTATCGTCTCCTTCTTTTTCCTTTTGTTGCGGACATATTTAAAAAAGCCCTTTTTATTGTTTTTAATGTCTCTGGCCAGCCTAAGTTCGTTCTGTGCTTTAGCCTTTCTGACTTTCTCCCTAAATCTCCTGGCTACTTGCTTAAATTCTTCTTTGGTGTTTTCCCCCTTCTTCCATTTCCTGTACATGTTTCTCTTAACACTTAGCTCAGCTGAGAATTCTTTAGTCAATGTGTCAATTATCATGCCACATTTTAAACCTTATCATTATATTTCTGTTAAACATTATAGTCCTTTTCAATAGCAACATCATAGAAGTAGACCAAAATATGAGTGTTAAAAAAATGCAAATTTTAAGCAATTTCAAAGCTACAGAAAAAAAAATCTTGGAATAGATACATGAATTTAAAGTCTGAAAACCATAAAGAAAAAGCAGAGAAGACTAGCAGTTACTGAAAGGCATTCTGCACCCATCAATGTCAAGTAAACACATGTGCAGTTGTCATCTCAAAGACAACTAGTTCTGATAACTAACTAACCAAGTGGTATATGCATTTGCACAAGGGAAAGTTGCACCAGTAGCAACTAGGTATGAAAAGTTTATTAGCCTTTTTGTTTCATCCTTGAGAAGAAAGGATGTCTCAACACTTCAAGATAAACTCTCATCTTGATGTGTTGAACTCTTATCTTGATATGTTGAGATCCCTTTCTTGTATTTTGAACAAGACAACTGGAAGTTTAAATCAAGAGAGATGATCCTTAAGGAAGGTAAAGATTTTAAATGGCTTGCTTATAGGCAATTTAATTTGATCAAAATTTGATCAAGATAAAGAGAAATGCAGCCATAAAGGTTGAAGAAAATTAGTTTTACTAAAAGGTGTGCAAAGACCATGAGTATGTAATTTAAAAAGTATATAAAAGACTTTTGAAACTAGAGACAGAAGATAAACCAGTAAAAGAGTACATGATAAGGTGAGTCCAGAATCTTGAACTTGCTGTCCATATGGATGTAAGGGAAAAAATGTGGTCCAAAGATGTCAAATTTACTTTGGGTAATAATTTAAAAGAAAACCTCTCTCTCTCTCTTTCTGTTTCTTTGATTGTATTTTCATTATAACTTTAATTGTACGTTAGATTGCTGGTGTTAAAAATCAATCAATAAAAAAGATAAACTGTTGAAAAAAATTGTCAACATCCGTGATATTTTTCACCCTTTTGCAAGAGAACAATGATCAGTTCTTCCCCCCATCAAAAATTGTAAGTTTTGCACAAAACATTTCCCCCCACACACACCCTTCATGAAATACCACCCCCTGAAAAAACCAACCCCTCCTCCCGCTAATCAGAAAAATTCTTGTAATCTCACCTGTAGGGAAGATCATTATTTTGCTCTTGCATGTGAGAAAGAAATTATGGCTAGCATTCTGTGGTAACATACACTTGCATATGTAACATTTTAGTTGTGCTGGATGGAGAAATTCAGCACCTTCATTCAATAAAATTCCTTCTTTTTTTTTTTGGACAGACAGCTGTTTTCCATTCATACAGCTGCCTACAGGAAGAAAAAGGCATCCTTCTAGACATTGGGGGAGCATCCTCCAGAGGTCCAGGAGGATGAAATCACTTTCTTGCAGCTGGCTGTAGGAATGGAGTTGGCTGGCTGCCCAGTTGCTCCTTATCCTCCTCCAGTCACTTATTGGCTGTGGGAAGGTGCCCAGCCAGAAAACAGGTAAGTTGAATATATGAGGAGAGGGGATGAAACTTTACAGTGGGCAGAACAATGCCAGACCAATGTAGGAGCTCTAGTTGAAACAATCAATTCAAAATTCAGGTGGTAAAAGCCATGCCACATATATAGACAATCAGTTTACTATGGGCCAACATGTTCAGCTGTCTGTCTGTATTCACCCTTCAATATGTTTGGTTGTGACCATCGTGAGACAGCTGCTTAGATTCTCCTTTACAAGTATACACACCAATCCTAAAAACTTGTGTTGGTTTTGCTTCCTTCTCCATTCTTTGAGAAGTGCAAGAAGGGTCTTTTAGTAACACACACATATACACGAGAGAGAGAGAGAGACCTCTATACACAATGATTAAGACAGAGCAGGAAACAAGCAGCAGAGTTCATCAATCCTGAGCCAGTATTCCAGTTCCCAGGATAGCTCATTAGCCACACGGTGTCACAAAAGATATTGCCTCCCATCTGAGGATAGAAGAGGCCACACGCAGAGCTATGAAGATGGATGCAACGGAACGGGGGTGCGGGGGTGCGGGGGGGGGGAGAAAACATATAACACATCAAAAGGACCTCACTAGTGATAACACAGGAAATCAGACAGGTTTTAAAGAATGTGAGGCTGCAATCAGAAGTATTATGTGTGGGGTTCCATTTAGCTTTACAAACAGAAATTTGCCCAACAAAACTGTGGGTACTCTGTTATTATGACAGTAGACCACAGCTAGTAATGCACAACATTGTCCACTTGTCCCACGTCTGCGTAAATAAAGCATTCTTGTCACATATGAATGTCTGATTATCCATGAGGACAGAAATCCTCTGTTTTAATCATCATTTCATTGAACACGCTCGTTTCTGTGTTTTGTTTCTTTTTCATTTTTGTTTTCCAAATGATTAAACCAATTTGATTTTCAAATTAATTTTTTAAACTTAAAGTTACAAATGAAACACAAATGTGTGTATTACTAAGCTGGGCCCTCACAGAAAGGAATGGGTCTAGAAGGGCTCCTGCTTATGCTCGGAACTTGGTGGGAAGCAACTATGTCCTAGCTGGGGTGACCATTGGCTTTAACCTTTGGTTCTGGCTTGATCCAACAATCTTCCCTTGGCATGACTCTTTTCTTCACTTGGACAGCTACCTAGGTCTGATCCCTGACAAAAGCCATGCAACTGCATACCGACATGGCCAGTATGTGTATATTTAATTGATGTCTGTATAAGAAAAATGTAAGGATGGCGGGGGGAGGTGTGGCATATACCTTACCATTCCTTTGGATTTCATCCCATCATTTTGGAAGAGGAAGTTTGTTTTTCAAACTGCTTGGAAGTGACACAGGAGATAATGAGGAGGAATACTGGTGACTGAAGCAGCTGCGGGTCCCTTAACTTTTATTAGGAACTTGCAGGTGTCATTTTGATAAACAAGCCAGTTCATTTATAAGAAGTGGCAAGTAGAGCAGATGTTGCCACCTCCGGGGCAATTAACAACTGCTGAAGTCACTAAATTTACTGCCAGACACCTCTTCTCCTCTTCCTGACAGCATCCCCTTCCTTTAAATTCCACCCTGGCTTATGTGTGTCCATGAGGGGGATGTTTCAGTCTTTCAAGTCTGAATGAACTGCTGCTGAGCGATGCAAGGAAGATCACAGCAATGATCCCAGGAAAGTGAGAAAGCTCACACTTGCTGCTGCCAAACCAACAACATTTGGAAAAAGAAGAAGAAGAAGAAGATAAAAACAAAGGCTGATGCTGCCTGCAATTCTGTGCTCATTTACCTGGGTGTAGGTCTCAGTGAACCTACTGAGATTTACTTTTGAATAGAGATTTCCCCCCTCTGCGTTCCTTGCAACTCTGAAACCAGATGCTTCTGCTGCTAAAACTCCTGCACATGATTTTGAAAGATAGCATTCCAAGACATTTTGCTGCCTATAACAAAGCCCAAATGGAATGCCCATCCCAACCCTGTCCAACCTGCTCAGGCGAACACCTTTAAAACTCCCAAAGCACCTCTCAAACTTCAATACTTACTTTTCCTCTTGCTTCCAGTTAGAGCTGGCCATGTCTCAAACTTCCTAGATCATTACACTCTCCCCTACATTGACTTCATTTAGTGGCGCTCTCTCCTCTGAATTGTTGGATTTGTTGTTGTGTTACCCTGCTCTCCAGACTTGCTGTTCAATGCTCAAACCACTACACCACGCTGGCTCCCACCTATGGTTGAATACTCTTGCTAAAATATAAGAACAACTGATACTATTACAGTTACAGTCTCAAGTACTACACGCAGTACAGCAGGTTAATGGATTACACTTTATCTATGTTGCACAGTCTAAAAAGATGTCAATAGGAATAGGGAGGAAGAGAAAACTAGAAGGTGCTAGAAGATTGATAATGGAGGTAATTGGTAACATTTGAGAGGTGTCTAAAGGATCTGAGATGGATGTCCAAAGAACTTTCAAATGAGCTAAGATTTAAAAGGGATATATACAAGAAATAGAAAAGCGGGGAAATCACCAAAGAGTAAATCAAACAAGCAGCCAGCATATACAAGGAGAAAGTCAGAAAAGCTAAAATGCAGAATGAGCTCAACTTTGCTAGAAAGGTTAAAAACAATAAAAAAGTCTTACTTATTATGTATGTGGCAAAAGGAAGAACAAGGAAATGGTAAGGCCACTACATGGAGAAGATGGCAAAATGCTAACAGGGGACAGCAAAAATGCAGAACTATTAAACAGCTTCTTTGCCTTGGTCTTCTCCCAAAAGTAAAATAGTGCTTCACCCTGGGGGAAATGGAGCAGATGATGAAGTAGGGAAAAAACAGAACAGGATAGGTGAAGCGGTAGTACAGGAATACCTGGCTACTCTAAATGAATTTAAGTCTCCAGGGTCAGATGAGCTATATCCAAGGGTATTAAAAGAACTGGCAGAAGTAATCTCAAGCGCCACTGGCAATAATCTTTGAGAACTCCTGGAGAACAGGTGAAGTTCCAGCAGACAGGAGGAGGGCAAATGTAATCCCCATCTTCAAAAAAGGGGGGGGGGGAGAGGTCCCAAACAATTACCACCCAGGAAAAATTCTAGAGTAGATCATGAAACAGACAGTTTGTAAGCACTTAAAAAAGAATACCATGATCACTTAAAAGTCAGCATAGGTTTCTCAAAAACAAATCATACCAGACTAATCAGATCTCTTTTTTGATAGAGTTACAAGCTCAGTATTTGAAAAGAATGCTGTGGATGAGAACTATCTTAGAGAGCTGGGTATGTTTAGCCTGGAGAAGAAGGGGTTAAGAGGTGACATGACAGCCATGTTTAAATATTTGAAAGGAGGTCACATGGAGGATGGGACAAGCTTGTTTTCTGCTGCTTCAGAGACTAGGACATGTATTCCTGCAGGGGGTTGGAGTGTGATTTCTTCAAACGGTGATTCTACGATTCAATATACAGAGAGGCTTAAGAAGAAAAGGGTAAGGGAAAGTTGAGTTTAGAAGCTTCAAAGTGGGAAAATAACCTTTTGAACAAAAGTCAATTGAGGTGAGGAGGTTGGAAGAATTTCACCACCAAATTTTGCAGATAGGTGGGCAAATCATGGAATGATGTTTTATAGCAGATGACTTGGTTCTCACTACAATTGATCAAAGTCTGAATTTTGTTCCTACCATGAATCCAGAGCTGGAAAGTTCACTTTCAAGAAGAATGAGCATTATGGGATGATGATGGAAGTCCTCTGTATAGCAGCAAGGGCAGGTTGTTGCTCAGTTATGAATGGCTACAGCACATTTTTACATTAATTCATCTTAAACAGGAATGGGAATTATGCTGCACTCCAGATGTTGCCGGATTGCAATTCCCAGCATTACTCAGTCCTGACTATGCTACAACCCTATGACTATAGGGGCTGTAGCCCAACAATATCTGGAGGGCCTCATGATTTCGTGTCAGTCTTAAAAGTCGGTTTCCTGGCTCTGCACTAATCCATAGTTTAGGTTTATAATTCAGTAAAAACTGGCAATGTGCCATGCATAACATTATCATAGGTTAACTTTAGATGTTGTATCAAAATGGGGAGGAAGAAAGCACCCAATTGACTCCAGCCTCTTCTCCTCTCATTACCCATGTAATGTCAAAAGTTGGAATTTGCATATCTCACCCAAACAGATATGTAAGCACCCAGGTCACACACATCTGTCATGGGAGACACAGACAAGCTCCTTCTTTGGCCAACAGAGTGGAAGCATAGGCCATTTCCGCACTACACTCTTATCCGGCGATTATTCCGCTTTCAACATCCTATGGAATCCTGGGCTTTGCAGTTTAGGGAGGGGCCGGCTCGCCCCTCCCTAAACTGCAAACCCCAGGATTCCATAGGTTGTTGAAAGTGGAATAATCGTGCAGTAAGAGTATAGTGTGGAAATGGCCATAAGGAGAGGTAGCACTCTTCTTTTCCTGCCTCTGTGTAATGCCAAAGCTAACCTCAACCATTCTCGCTTTGTGCCTTTCGGTCTCTCTGTCCTAAATGTAACCTTTGTTGTGGTCTCACCCTCCATTTAGGTTTGCTGTTTCTAGGCTTCATTGTGCGAGAGACTAAATTTGAAACCGAGGCTTTTTGTTCCAGGCTAACAGCGTGTGTCAGTGGGAGGACATGATGAGACTTCTCTGAAATAGCAGCACACATGGAGAAGGTGAAATGCATGAATAAATAAAACGCCAATATTAGAGCAGAGTTTTGTTGGAAGGTTTTAAAGGATATTAATGTGGTTCAGGCCCATATCACTCAACCCTTTAGGAGCTATTTATAATCCTTAATGACTTGTCTCAACCCAGACTATGGCTTCAAAAAACATCCCTGCCTCTTTGCAACCCCTTCATACATCTTGGCAAATCAGTTTTTTAAAGGTGCCACGGCTGGAGAAACCTTGAGTTGGCGAGAGAGCCTGAGTTTAAATATAAGTGATGAGTTAGGAAGAATGGGTTTAAATGATGGGGACTAGAAAGTGAGGTATTCTGCAAGGAGAGAGAGAAAATGTATTTGGGGCAGAGTTAGTACTGTTGTATTTTACTGAAGAGAGAGAGAAAATGGAGAGGGGACTACCTATTGCTGATAACAGGCCATTAAAACACCTTTACTATTTCAAATCTGCATGTGAATGACTCTGCAAGTGCCACAGAATGAGCAGGATCACTGGGTGGTATAAGATGATTGCCTCAGGTGGCAAATGCTGGAGGACAGCAGGAGTTGTGCCCAGGTGCTTCTTCTGACCTTCCCCTCTGTTCAAGGACAGAGATGTGTAAGGACAGCCCTACTATTTGACAGAGGGGAGCACAAATATCAGGCAGCTGATCTAGGGTGTCTTGAAAGGGCAGCAGTTGGTTTGCTACTTTATTTTTATTATTGTTGTTGCCAGAGGTAGAGAAAGATTCCTATGGGATCTTCTGCATCATGTATCAAAATAATGTATATGGCTTAGGGTATTATGCATCTTGATTTGTGGGGAGTTTTTGCTGTTCTGCTTCAGGCAGCAAAATGTCTTGGGCATAACAATGATGTAATAGGATGGCCAGATATTTTTCCAGAATAACTGTGAATGAGCTGGTGCATGCGGTCTGCTCATTTCTGCTTGACCCTTTCCACTAGGAGAAACTAGAAACTATTTGTCTAGCATGGCAAACCCAGAATCCTAGCCATTTCTCCCTTTACAACGCAGGACGGTAAACCAGGGTTTGATTTTCTTTCAGAAATCCTGGCTTGTGTGGGAGCAATAAGCCAGAACCCAAAATTCAGGTCCTTTACTAAGCAAACACCCTTAGGTTCCTTGGAACCGCTAGTTATTTAGGTCTTGCTCAGATCAAGGCTGCTCTAAGAGAAAGAGTGGGAAGAGGAGATGTAAGAGGTACGGTTTCTTTTCTTAATCTTGGCAGTAGGGAACAATTTTCGTCCTAATTATTGCATCTGTGTTTGCTATCAGATCCCCCCCAATTGCAACTCATTCAGTACCTTCACAAATGGATTTGTTCCAGCTGTTGCCAAATTTATTGTTTGGAGACTAAAAAAGGAGGATGGGAGGGAGGGAGCAAAAAAAAAAAAAAAAGAATGTGGGAGCATCTTTAAGACTGGTTTTTATTTTAGCATGAGCTTTTATGATTTAGAAGCTCTTTATAGTAATCAGATTTAATGATGTGCAAAAGCACCTAGATATGTTGGACTGTATAGATGGTTGGGAGAACAACCCAGGAAGTGAATGGGGGGCAGCGCAGGGCCGGGACATCCTATAGAAATTTAATTTTCTCTTTTGTGCTGTAGCAGTAAAGCCTCAAGTAGCTACTTTAAACCTCGACTAGAAACTTAAACCAAATCTAGTTTTGGAAAAGGAGTATCTGTTACATAGCTCCAGACTGACAAAGGTCACAATGCAGACTTAGCTAATGGGAAATGCAGAAAATAAACTAATGTGTAAGCTTAGATTTCAGCTCAAGCTCTATGTAGACTCAATTTTAGGTTACAAATGCACCTGATAAGGTAATGTTTAGGTACACACCTTAGTTCAGTTCTAGAGTTTGGTTTCCAGTTCAGTGTTAAAAACCAGATTGTACTAGAGAAATACACACTACACCAGGTATACAGTAAAGTTAAACATTTGCATTCCCAGAAGTGTTCTGACTGCATCTTTTTTATCTCTACTCCTTGTCCAGTCTCTTGATAGAGAGCCTGCTGCAGCCCAGTTGCTGAGCCACACAAAGCCCTCTAACTGGATGCAATAGCAGTTGGAGGATGCTAGTCAGAGCTATAGGCCCAAACACCCTAAGGGCATCAGATCATGTCAGCCCTGGTTAGTACTTGGATGGGAGAATGCCAACAAATACCAAGTGGTAGAGGCTATGTTTCCCCAAAATGAACTGACAATTCACCTCTGATTTTTCATTGCCTATGAAAACCTGGACTGAAGAAAGCTTGTAGGATGAGAAATATGGTCTGGAGGAGAGTTCTATGAACACCATCTATTGCCAAAAAGACAAAGTAATGGGATCAAGAACAAATTAAACCTGAACTTTGCCTAGAAGCCAAACTAAGGCTGTTATACATATTTTGAACATATCGTGAGGAGAAATGACCCATTAGAAAAGACAATAATGTTTGTAAGGCAGAAGGCACTAGGGAAAAGAGGAAGACTGCATTACAGATGGCTAGACTCAGTCAAGGAAACCATGGCCCTGAGGCTGCATAACCTGAGCAGGGCTGTTGATGATAAGGTGACTTGGAGGTCTCCAATTTACAGGGTCACCATAAGTCAAAGTGAACTTGACAGCAATTAAAAACTACTACTATCACAAGCCAGAACTGGAAAAGTAAGAAAGGCTTACAAGATAGCCCATTTCTGCAAGTATGAAGGAAAGCCCCACCTGAGAAATTATCCCATTCTCCTTAAAAAGCATCACTGGATACAGTGAACTAGCTATGCAAATCAAGCATGTGCATAATGAAGCCAAGGTCCTTATCCTCATTTAATGTTACAAATCTTAACTTTCCACATTGACCAGTTCAATACAAAATACAAGAGTTATGAGGCCAGAAAGCCAGCAGGAGTAGGGGAAGTACCCACTTTATTGCACAGTGAAACCCATGTACAGTGGAGGGAAGTCATGGATGTATCTTTGGTGCAGAAAGTTCCTGGCTCTATAGATTGGTAACAGGATCTTGAATGAGTTCAAGAAGAGGAAGCAGAGGTTAGGAATAAATTGACATTTCTCACGATAGAGGAGTGCAAAGTTCTTAGCCTTTTGATATTCACCAAATTGCAGTTTGAACCCAATTCAAGGCATTCTGCTTTTCCTTTTAAGCCATAAATGGGCTTAAACCAACTTTGTGGCCTGACTGTCTAAAGGATTGCCTAACTTGTCATGAATCTATCCAAAATGTCAAGATCTTCAGGAGAGGCCCTCTTGAAAGTACTATACCTTCCAGAGACCCATTTGACAGACAAGTGGAAGAGAGTTTTGTGTGGCATCTTAAAGACTACCACCTAACACATTTTATTTGGCATCCATTGTGTAGAATGTTGGCTAAGTTTGCAAATTTTTTTACATGTGAGTGGGTGGAGGGTGCAATCTACAACTATTGGAATTGGGGGGAAGGCAAGGAAGAGAGGCATGGTAAACTTATGTCTGGAGAAGGTAGGGAGGCCTTTTTCATGACACTTGAATCCAGGGTCATACAATCAAGCTGATTGATAGGAGGTAGAGGAGTAAAAGGAATACTTCTGCACACAGCACATAATTTAATTATGGTATTTCCTTCCAAAGAATGTAGTGTTAGTTGTCAATTCGAATGCTTTAGGAGGCAATGAAATAAAGTCATGGAAGATAAAGCTATTAAAGGGTTACTAGTCACCATGGAGAGCCAGCTTGATGCAGTGGTTTAGTGTTTGAGACTTAAGGAGACTACAGTTTGAATCTCTGCTCAGCCATGGAAACCCACTAGCTGATTTTGGGCAAGTCAAACACTCTCAGCCTGGAAGGCAATGGCAAAACTCCTCAGATCAAATCTTGCCAAGAAAACCCCATGGTAGGTTTGTCTTAGGGTCTGCACAAGTTAGAAATGACTTGATGGCACACAACAAGTCATCACGGCTATATGCTACCTTCAGGATCATAAGCAGCTTCCCTCTGAATACCAGACAACTGAGGAGCACATACGGAAGAGAACCACATTGCCCTCACGTGCTTCCCACAGGCATTTGGTTGGACATTGTGGGAAAGAGGATGCTGAACTAAACAGATCATTGGTTCAATCCACCACCGCTTTTTTCGCATTCATACGAAACAGGCATCATAGGGACAATTACAGCCCTCCACCTACATTTCCTATACTGAGATAGATTTCTTTCCTTTACTTTGGGATTCTTTAAATCTATTATTATCTGTGCTTAGTTAAAACCTATGATTCCCACTGGGGGTTAGAGTCCTTTCCTTTTGTAAGCTTTTCTGATGATTGAAAAATTTCATGGAAACTCCACAGAGCAAAACTATATAGCACACATAAATATTACCATGTAAGTTTTATTGTCTATCCTTGAATTTTCACTAGGTATTTAAAAATATTCCTATGTTCTACACAATTCGGGTATTTTAAAGCCAAGGGAAGTCTCTCGTCCAAACAATTTAAAATGTGTTACATTTATAAATATGGATATTTAATTTTTTTAAAAAACTTTGAAAAAACAGAAGGGAAATAAAGAAAACAGCATCAGTGTACCATTCAAACCATATCCTTATCCTGGGGTAAGTCCATTCGGAGTTATATATAAGAAAGTTGAAAATTTTAGCTACCTTTGCATTTTCATGTATGGCCTTGGTATTTTTTTTAAGCTAAGGCTTCCGTTATATAATCAAATCATTGATCAACTGACAGCTTCATATTAAAAGAACTTTTCGTGGCATTTTAATCCCAGGAGGTAATGTGGATATTTGTCATTTCTGATCTTCCCTTCCTGCAACCATCCACAGATGACAAGATCCGTGAAATTGCTACTGCCAGGGAGTGAAATGGATATTAACCTCGTGCCCACCAGCTGCCACAATACCACCCTTTCTGTGCTGGCCTTGACCACTTTTCTTTCCCAAGAAAGAGCAAATGGGGGGCATTTATTATCATTATTATTTTGGAGGCAGTTTTTAACTTTCCATTCCACATATGATGTCTCACATATCACGAGGGCATGTCAGGGAATAATAAACTCTGCTGTGTTAGCGGATTGCTTTCAGTCCTTCACTTTATTTCTGATCCTCATTTGCTTTGCTTTTCGTACCTCTCTCTCCTGCATAAAAATGAAGAACTAGGGAAGAAAAGAAAGGAAGAAACACAAATACCTGAACCCCCCCCTCCCCAAATACCTGCTGCTGCTACTCAGTAGCAAATCTGAATAGAAATGGATGGAAGAGAGACCCCAAGATGGATGAATAACATTTCATGCCCTGTAGTCAAACATAATTTCAAGGGGGAAACAAGCACAGACTGGTAAGGAGGGCTTAGCCTGTTAAGATGGCAAAACGCACAATTTGGAATACCTCTTTGAAGACCGGCCTCTAATTGCATCTGCCAATTATTTGTTGCTGTTGGAAACACAATTTCAGAAAAGGGGATCCCTCTTCTAAAGAGAGGTCTGCGTGTGTGTGTGTGTGTGTGTGTGTGTATTTGTGTCTGTGTGTTCTGAGAGCAGAGATGAAGAAGGCAAAACATGTCAACACATTCATTATTAGGAAACCCATTAGGCTCAGAGATGGCTGAGGTTACTTTACTTTACTTTTTCTCTCTTGAAAACTGTAAGGGATTGGATGGAAAGGACAAAGGAAGAAAGCCTTCTGCAGTGCTATTAGGATACCGTCTCCCCCCAGAAAAAAAACAGTTCAGTGACAGAGCAAACATTATAAACAGTGATGGGTGAACTGATCTCACTGTTCTGGGCTGTTGTTTTCAACCTGGGCAGAGCTCAGAAAATATATAGATATAGAATAGCTATAGACATAGAATGGAAAATATAGATATACATATCTATATAGATACATATAGATATAGAAATGTAGAATAGAGTAAAAATGTAACAACAACAACACAGAAACATCATTCTTTGCTTGCCTGATTCTTCCTGCCTGATTGGTCATTGAATAACTTGGGATTCAAACTTTTAAATTTACTGAGGGATGGGGGGGATATTAGAAAAGAATTGTTGGAAAATGTGAAAGACAGTAGTGGATCTCTGAAGGAAAGTAAATAAATTAGTAAGGTAGAAGCTGAACAGCAGCCAGTTCCACACTCCTCCTCCTCCTCCTCCTCCTCCTCCTCCTCCTCCTCCTCCTCCTCCTCCACAGAGGGTCTAGCATAGAAACAAGCAAGCTTAGGCCTTTTCTGCACTTTGTATTGCAACGGGGCAGAGTGTCCTCCAGCGAGGATGTTTGCACTTGGGGGCGGACCGGGTCCGGACTACTTTCTGTAGTTCCGTACTTCAGCCCGCTCCGGAACGACCAGAAGTGGTTGCTCGCCGTGCTATTGAAAGACCGCTTAAAACAGGTCTTTCAACAGTGTGGCGCCCCCCACTCCATGGCTGCGCTCTGGTGTAGATTTGCAGGCTCGCACCAGCGCGAGCCTGCAGATCTTCCGGGGGCGGGATTTAGGCTGGCGAGCTTCACCGGTTGGTGGAGAGCCTCCACCAACCGGAAGCCACCATTTTCATCCCCGGAGCAGTGTGTAGCGCGGCCACGCACCGCTCCGGATCAGCCTGGATCCTCCGAGGGAGCACGCCAGTCCGGTAAGTAACAGAACAGGGCGTTTTCTTTGCCAAGTGCGAAAAAGCCCTTAGTCTTCATCATAAAAATGTATAAAATAGCTTTACTTACAGATATTTTTCATATTCAAATACATGGTCTAATGGAGGAGGGAGAGGGAGGAGAAAAAATGCCTGCAGGTTAGAGTGATACAGGAAGTGAGTAGGTGTGAGAAAGCAAAAAGCTCTTGCTAGCGTAACTGTAGCAAACACTATCATATCTGACATGCACATGCCCTCCTCTTAAGCTTGTTGTTGTTATGTGCCTTCAAGTAAGTTCTGACTTATGGTGACCCTAAGGTGAATCTATCACGTGTGTTTCTGCGCCTGAGTGTGTGTGACACATTCAAGGTCAACCAGTGGGTTTCCATGACTGAGCAGGGAATTGAACCCTGATCTCTAGGGTCATAGTCAAATGCCCAAACTACTACGTCATGCTGGCTCTCCCTCTTAAGCTTACCTTAGAAGAAAGTTTTCTTCTCTTTGGGGGGGAAAAAAAAGGACTTCTTAAGTGGGCAGAGCAGAGCAAAAATCCAACAGCACACAGCTAACAGAGAAGAATCAAATTTCAAGGTCAGGTGAAGATCAGCCCATCATCCCTACAAGCTGAGTTGACAGGCCTGAGTTGCAAATTTTGATTTAATTGGTACACCCATGAAATTCCTATGCATTTTGCCAGTAATGGATACGGAACCAAATTACATGTGGAGAGCTGTTCCTACTAAGGCCTCCTAAATGAAGTTCAGATCTTTGCCACTGCCTGTGTGCATATTCACACCTTCCTTCCATCTGCAAATAGAATTTATACTTACCTATTCTGGGAACTGCCTGAAGTTCATTAAATATCTTTAAAGTGCTAATGATTTTTTTCTTTTTTTTTCTTTTTCTTTTTTTTAAACCTGTTTAATGTTTTTACAGCTCATTTCCTGCTGCTGTCACCCCAGATCCGGTGGGCAGTAATGACATGTCGAAGGCAGAAAATGGGATTATGATGAACAGAGTGAATGCTCTTGAAAAATGGGCAACATTAAAGATTTGCAGACACTTTCTCCCTCTCTTCCCTTGCAGGCTTCTATATAAATGCATTTCATTCCCATCACATCCGAGTTACAGTTCTGCAGGCGCACAGAGAAGGAATCTAATTCATATATAGCTGAAATGCTTGAGCTAATAGCATGGAGAAGCAAAAAAAGAAGCCAGACAGGTGATCTATTCTGAAAGAATAGATATGTGATCTGACATCATTCTCTCTCTGCAGGGCACCAGGCAATTTAAGAAGAAACATGATTTTTTGTCCCAGGACAAAAATCAAATAAAAGGTCTGTTTCACACTTCCTCTGCTTCCAAGCAGCAAGGAGTTTGGGACAACTTTTTATTTGGAAGAGAGAGGCTTATATCTTTGTATTATTATGTGGTTCCTTATCAAATTGATAGGATGCCACAGCAAATAAGCACATATACAAATAGGAAGTGACGTCAGCCCCCAAGCAATCCCAATCCCAAAGCCCCCAAATCAATCTACCTCTTTAAAAGCACTTCTTCACAGCTGTTCAGATTAGGAAAGCTAATTTTATCTTCCTGCTTTCCTACTGGTGGCTGTAACTCAAGAGTGTATCCACACTGTGCTTTTATAGCAGTTTGATACCACTGTAACTGTTATGGCTCCATTCTAAGGAATCCTGGGATTCTGCTGAAGAACCGGACTTTGCAGTACTCCTTAATCTTTAGTCCTCTAAATATTTGGGACTTCATCTCTCAGAAATCCCAGTCGGCAAGGCTAACAGTCAGGAATTCTGGCAGTTGAAGTTCCATAAATCTGGAGCCTCAAAGTTTGAGAACCACTGAGCTATCTGGCAAGAAATTCTGTGTCTTTCAGCAAAATGTAAAGCCCAGGATTCCATAGGATGAAGCCATGACATTAAAAGTAGTATCAGACTATATAATTGTGTAATGTAGACACACTTTTGTCCAGGAGTTTATTATTATTTTTATTATTTTTATTTATTTATAAATAAATAATAATATATAATAATATAAATAATAATAAATATTTATTATTTAATAATTAATAATTAATTAAAATAATTATATTTATTATTAAATTACTTCAGATTCCAAACTAGTGTCCCTCTTGTTTCCATTAGATCATACTGAACCTTAAAGGGAGGATTCGCTGTCATGAAAATGACAATGTGGCTAAGCAGACCCACAACGCTAGGATGAAGAGGTTAGTATGGCAAACATATTTTGAACTGATGGGCATTATAAACACATTGTGTAATGCATTCATGTTATTGGAGCACATGAAGTTGCATTCAGTTCATAATTTTAGATCTGGCACCATGAAAGCCTACTGGCTGATTTAATGAAGGTGTGATCGTGCAATTGATAATGATTCCCACTAAAGCTCAGCTTAGTGCCTTTGCCTAGAAAGGAGAGTGGAGCTAGAGGTGTGGCTGAGACAATATAAAAAGGAAATTGATGCTTGACCAAAGCACTTATCTGTAGATAATGCTGTGACCACTACTAATGGTTTCTTTAAATATTTAACCTATTGATGTAAAGTGCTAATCTGGGAGGAGTGCTAGTTACTTTAAGGAAAGGAAACTCTCACAGGAAGAGGAAGACTAGAAAGGGAACAAAACTGTGACCTAGCAGGGACCTTGTTAATGTTGTACTTGTTAGCAGTAGCTAAAGGTTGCTACATCCTCATTCATGAACACCATAATCTAAGACTTGTTGAAGAGCTGTTGAATGGATAACAGTGTTACATAAATATTAATCTGCAAAGGTTTTAGCAGGGCAAGAGCTGCCTTTACATGTTTGGCAAACAGCTACTGAAGAGAAAATCCTACCCTGTGACATGCCTAGATGGTAGAATTTCTCCTCCAGACATGGTGGGCTGGGACTATTCTTGTTATATATAGGCAAGACTTGATTCAACTTGAGGCTGAGTTCCTAGACTCTTGATATAAATTGAGATTCACGATGTAAATTGAGACTGATGCATATCAGGTGAGCCAGTTCCATAGGAAATCATTGTAATTATTTTATTGAACCTGCCATCAATTTGAAAAAGCATTAAACAGAGCATATTTTCTTTTTGGCTACAGAAACCCCTCTCTTCGAGATGCTAAGACTTCTGTTGCTCACCCCCTACCTAAATAAGCAGAAGAAACCTCTTCTAGCCACACCAAAACTCCAAGATTCCATTTTTTCATCCTCCTCACAGACATACTTATAAGCAGGCAAAGAAAACCTCATCCACCAGGCAAGATTCTAGCTTCTTCATTCCCCTCACACATTCCTTTTAAATGGGAAAAGGAAACTCATTCTTCCAATAATGGGAAGATTTCAGTTTCTTTCTCCCCCACACTCCCTTCTAAGGCCCTTTCCGCAACTCACCTTTTTACGGGGCTGGGGTACAGGGATTGCGCGAGCAGCTTCTGGCAAGAGGCTCTCACGTCCCGGTTCCTTCAGCTCTGCAGCTGCTGCCTGCTTGTGCGAGAGCCCCTCCTCTTCCTTCCACAGTGCAGCCCGGGATTTTCCCAGGCTGCGCTGGGGCAAGAAATGCGGGTGCTGCAGCTCCAGAGCTCCGCACGCACGGCAAGTGTGCGCGGAGCCCCGGAGCGATGCACAATCACGCACCATTTTTGGCTCGCAGCTGAAAATGAAATAGTGCATGATCGGCACTTGCCAGCCCCTGGAGCATCGCACAATTGAGAGTGCGTCGTGTGGACTGCTCCTCGCAGTCGCACGCTGCTCTAGGGGCCCTTTCACATGGCAAATACTGTGCAAAAAGGGCCTATGCAGGGAAAGGAAATGCCTTCCTCCAAACTACTACAAGATTTGAGTTTCTTTCTCCTCCCCCTCCTCAGCAAGAAATGGAAATCTCTCATTCCCAGCAATATCAAGATGACAGTTGCTTTACCCCTATATGCACTGTGGATGAGTTAATGCTTTGCTTTTAACCTTGTTGTTGTTGTTGTTGTTATTTTTTTACTTGCCTGTCAGCAGTTTTATTTTGTATTTTTATTGTATTTTGTTGTCATGTAGTGTTTTATTATAGTAAGGCACCCTGAGGCCATTTTGGGGTTGGGGATGTTACCCCAAAATGTGGGTACCACAAGGGCCACCTGCAATGGCAGTACCTCTGTGCAAAAATGGAGAATAATTAGCTTGAAAATAGGAGGCTTGCAAGAGTAGAGGGAATTTAGCGAGACCTTGCTTACTAATGTTTATGGGCTCACACAGGGAAAAGAAAACCAGCCAAAAAGCAAAATGTAAACTAAAATATATTTTATTGACAAGATTCACACAAGCATGCAAAAGCTCAAAAGTTCACACACTCACACAAGAACTAACCAAAGGGAAAGTGGGATAGAGAACTTTGAGGGATTTGGGCAATATTTACCAGTCTGGAGAGAAGCAGAGAAAGCAGCAGCGTGGCTTAGCAAGAACCCAAGCACAGTTCTTGTTCAGGAGTCGGATGGACAGAGTGGCATTTGGATCAGCAAGAGATTAAGCTTAAAATCAGGGGTATTTGTACCCAAAAAATGTTCCAAGGGCATGAATGTGGCTCACACTCCCAACGAAGCAGACAATGGGTGTTGCAACACAAACAATTAAGTCCGGATGGAGTTGATGGGTTTTGTGTCTGAGTGACAAGAGGATAATGGGCGTCATAATAGCTGAATATTGTGGAGAGGTGGGGAAACAATAGGAAAACATCCAGGTGCACGGGGACCAGGGTTGTCAATTATAATTTGGTGGGAACTTCCCTATTTCAGCTCTGAGAGTCCAGCTTGATGTTTCACACCTCTTGTATTCAGACCAGCCATGTTATTGTCCTGAACTAACTGGGTCTCCTGCCTAGAGGTAGGTGGGACTGACCTTCCTTGCTATGTCATATTTACAGTCAGAAATTTGCCTGTTCCAGTATGACCACCTCAGGTATCATTTATATCAATGCCAATTAATATGGTGCCAATTGAATATTATTTGCCAATTAAACCAAGCCAATCATGGGGGGAGCTGCATGGTGCTGTAATAGGGAGATGAGGTTTTTAAAATACACAATATGATTCTTTTGTATATTAAAAAGCATATCACTAAAAGCATTCTCTGTTCATCCATAGAAGGACTAAAATTCTTCAAAAAAACAGAAATAGAAGGATCACCTGCCTCTGTATCCACCTCTGTATCCCTCTGCACAGAAATGCCATCACTGGATCGTTTTCCTTTGGATGCTCCCCATAAATAAATGAAGATGGCAACCGGAGAGAGAAAGGGGATGCTGTCCCAAAGGAGGTTCATTTACCAATTAGGTTTCTGCACTTGAAGATCATTCTTCTTCCCCCTCTCCAAATTCCACACATGACTTTAAATCAATCAGCCAAGCAAACAAACTCGCCAAAGATGTTTTAGCTTAGAACTGGATCTTTCTCCTGCTGCTTCTCTGCTGTTTTAATTTTTCTCGTTCTAGTGTCATATTTTATGACATTGATGTTTTCTAAGCTGCCTATTAACTGAAGGGAGGGAGATGAAATCTATCAATAAAACCAATCAATATATGTATTTTCTCCACATAGTAAACTGAGGGATTATATTGAAACATATATCTTACTGGTTGCTGATCACAACTAGAATATCATGTGGAAGGAGGAAAGGAGGAAGAAAGGAAGACAGAAAGATCCCAGTAGCCCTTATTCCACAGTTCTATACACCACTTTCAGAAACATACTGCCTTTCCTATATTGTACCACCAAGTAACTAATAGCAGTGAGAGAAATGCTATAATGCTGATTTCATCAGAAATAGAAATGTTGATTTTATATTGTAAATGTGAGTGTATCCAAGAAGCTTTTGGGCACAAAATGAACCACTATCCTGAAATGGGGCAGCTTCATGGCAAATGCCCCCTGGATTTTTCATCTAAGCTTGCGTTTAATTAGCCTCAAAACTCCTAGAGATGGAAGGTGGAATAGATTTCTAATAATATTTACACTGCTGAGATATTTCTCATGCAGAGCATTGATGGCTGCTCTCTACTGTGCCACCGGAGAGTGCTCACTGTCATTTACTCCTGATCTAGTCAAAATAAAAAATTGTACTCTCTCCTCCATACAAATGAGGCAAGCTGCAAAAACCATCCTTGGTACAACATGGAAACTCAGAAATGGAATACTGTTTTCATGGATCTTTGCTTTACAGCTGAATTTTTCTAACGATTTACCAAGGGGGGATTTCAGCATATTTTATTCATATCTTCCTTCCCCCCTTCAACACAACAAAACCCCACTTACTTTGCATTTGCCTTCAATCCAGACTCAAAAATTAATTTGAGTCATTAAGTCATTTGTTTCTGAGTCATTTGTTGCCTTGGTAGGTGAGTCTGTCAAAGCCTTGGCTGATCTCAGAAATAGGGAAATGGCTCAGAATGGTGGACATGATCACTCCTAAATGTCACATCCCACGGAACAGAGCCAAATGAGAACCCCAGTTCACTAGTGAGCTGATAATGATGAAAAGGGCAGGACAGAAACTAGAGTGACAATAGCAGAAGACTTGGACTGAGTCTGACCAAACATGGGCTACAGCTCATTCAAAAACTTGTGGCATGGCAGTGGTGACAGTGAAGAAATCCTTCTTCATTGCCACCATTGCATCTGTAGAGTGTCACTCAGCGGAGCTGTCTTGAGTGGCATGGGGCGTTTTACATTTTGCCTTCAAAAGTGATAAGTAAACCACTTGGCAGCCCACTGTGAAGAACTTGCATGGCACTTTGCAGATAAGAATGCTTGGATCTGCTCTGACTTGGATGCTATAGTTGATGCAGGTCCAGTGAATGTAAACTTGGCCCCTAATTGTCCTGTGTTATTGGATACATTTCAGTTTGTGCAACCTGAAGATGTGGACAGGATCGTTGGAGAGGTGAGGCTTCACCACAGCCTCTTTTAGACAGGATGGAAACCAGTCTTGGTGTACTGGGGCATTCGCTACTCCCTTACCCAGTAAGCCAGTCCCCCTTGGGCTGCTTTCAACAGCCTTGTATTTGAGGTGAGTATTCTAAGCTATTGCATGCCTTTGATTCCTAAGTAGCCTAAAGGAACCAAACCCCATTTGATTTTGGAAGCTAAGCTGTGGTTATCTCTAATCAGTACTTGGATGGGAGACCGCCAATGAATACCAGGTGCTGTAGGCTATGTTTCAGAGGAAGAAACGGACAAAAAACACCTCTGACTATACCTTGCCTGAGAAAACCTTATGAGATTGATGGGGTCTTCATAAGTCGACAGGTGACTTGAAGGCACATCCACACACAATAGAAGACTGCCATCACTTATCATGTATAAGAGGTATGGTCTCAAATGTTCCCCACTTCTGAATCTAAAGACACAAGCATCCAGTTTAGTGGACTATTATCACAGGGAAAGCATAAGTGGATCAGGATCTATTGGTAGATCTCTGGGTGATTTGCAGTAGACCTGCAAAGTCTTCAACTCCAAACCAGTTAACGATCACTGAGAGGTGAGGATGGGGGATACTGGCTTCCATGTTACTGAGGTGGTGTTCTAGTCTGAAGTAGTAGCTATCCGAAGTGCTGAACTAGGGATGTGCTATATTAAATTATTCATATCCACAAGAAAGAACCAAAACAAAACCACTCTCCCCTCTAATTTTCTCCCTGCTGGCCAAAGTTTTTGCAAATTATCCCCGCTTGTCTACTTCCCCAAAGGTGTGTGAGAGGGAGCCCAGAGAAGTTTGTAGAAGGCTATTTGCCATTGAGGAAGGAACATTTAGGTTTCTCAGCTATAAAGCTCCTCTGGTGCCTCCAACCCATCTACAAACACCAGGATCCCATAAGATGTTCCCATGGTGGTTAAAGTGGAATTATAGTGCTATAAATGTATAGAAAGAAAGTGCCTGAAGATGCTGCAAGACGTAAACATGCTAGCAGATGATTGCAAATGTGCTGGGGCCTTTTTACACTAAAAAATAGTAGTGCCGTGATTCTTGTTTTAACTGCCACGGCAACACCTTGTGGAATCCTGGGATTTGCACTTTAGGGAGCAGCCTTCAGAATCCTCAGCCAGGGAGCTCCTCTGGTGCCTCTGACCAAACTCCAGGAAGTGGAACCATAGCAGTTTCACTGTGGACTTTGAAAGGGACCCTGGTGTCTGCCCCCCCCACAACTGTATGAGCATCATAATGGAATGGGGATTTTTACTTGATTCTGTTGAAGATGAAGTTTCTTTGTATGGCGTCTGCTGATCTAAAGCATCCCTATCTACAGGTTGAACCATACCTTAACAACCCTCTCTCTGAGCTTCAACGTTTGTGTAATGCCATGTTAGATGCAGCTCTTTTTCTCCCCAGTGTAGGAGGAAGATTATAAGACCTCCCATGCGTGGATTGCTATATTGTACTTCTGCAGCCCTTGCCCATGCTTCATTGAGTTAAACAGCCACAGATGGCAGTCACATATTCAAAATTCAGAGGTGCTTTTATCACTACTATATAAGTATATGCATATGTATATTTATAATACATATATATATGCTCATTGGAAGCTCTCTTACCATATTAAAAAAATAGCACCCACAACAACAACAGAAAAAAGCACCTGTTTCTCCTTCCACATAATGTATCAAAGCAATAACGTGTGCTAGAGCGTTGCAGCTGCCTATCAAGAGGTTTATCGGCTTTTATTGGCCTTGGGCAATTCTTTGCATGATGGTCTTTAGAGTGACATGGAATTTATTAAACTTTTCTATAGCCTGACAGGCCCCTGCCCTCCTCCCGTCCCTCCTCCCCTTTCAGAAAAGGAGGGGAGAGAACCCAATTTCTGCAAATTGCAGGATTTGAGATATTTATTTGTTTGCTCTTTTTATTTCACTGGTCGGTAGAGTGTGACTACCTAGGCATCAGTTTAAAAAAAACCCGATTACAGTGCCATCTCAAAGGCAGCATTTTAAAAAGCTACACAGCCTCCATGGCTGTCTGCCTCACGCCTAGAACACCACATTACTTGAGAAGACAAGCTATAAAGACACGTAACACACACACGCCAGGCGTATTTTGCCGCCTTCCCCCACTCCTTGCTGGATAGCCTAATTTAGTCTGTGTATGCCGTCCTGTGTAATAAATTTCATGTTTCAGACAATAGCCTGTCGCCTCCAGCAGCTGGCCCTGTTCATGATCCAACCCTGTTAAAAGCATCTGCTTGTCTTGCCACTTCCTATCAATGGACTGGATCATCATGCTGATACCGGCCAGCACCACTGTACTTAAGGAAGCAGTTTGGGTTGTAAAGGAAACCCCCACCCCCTTTTTGCAGTACTGTGCAATCTGGTTGTTAAAAAAAAGGGAGCCCTTTAGACCAAGGCATTTATCATTTCGTTTTGTCCTTTTTTCCAGCTGCTTGCGCGAAAAAACCAGAAACATGTACTACTGCATTTTAACCAAATATTTTCACAGTATTTATTTATTTGACCACTGTACGCCAAGAATCATCACGACAGGCCTAACCCTTATAGGGTGTTTCTTACTTTCCCCATCAGAAGATTTGACTTTTTCCTCATAGTATTGCCACTAAGAAATCTCTTCCGGTAAGTTTCACAGATGATGTCAAATGGGATAATGCTCTTGTTTTTCACATACATGCGTCTCCAGGGAATTTAACTTAGAGTGGTGCCGGTGATGATGATGATGATGATGATTCTACGAGTTTCTGTGCTACTGCCTGTAACTAATTATCAGTTTGTTTTGGTGAGCAACAATACACACATAAACAATGCACACATACAACAGAGGGTGATGGGTGATTCTTTGCGTGCTGTATAAAAGACTGTAAAATGTCTAAATACTTCTCAAAGAAATGTTTATAATTTAAGTGAACACCCAGCCTCAGTTGTGTGGTGTCGTGGTGACAAGCTGCCAGTAGGCTTCTGGTCTGAATCCAAGGTGCTGGTGATGACATTCAAAGCCCTAGATAGCTTGGGACCTCAGTACTTGAAGGAAAATTTCTCTTTATCAGTGTCTGCTGAATGACTGAGATTGGCTGGAAGAGCTCCCTCGATGGCCATTTCCACACTAGGCTGTTATAGCGCTATGATTCCACTTTCAACCTCCTATGGAATCCTGGGGTTTGCAGTTTCGGGAGGGGCCAATTGGCCCCTCCCGAAACTGCAAACCCCAGGATTCCATAGGAGGTTGAAAGTGGAATCATAGCGCTATAACAGCCTAGTGCGGAAATGGCTTGAGTCTATCCAATGGGAGCAATATATTTTGTTGGTAGGTGGGGGGAGACACAGGAGAGGGCTTTCTCTGATATGGCACAGCAGTTGTGGACTGTCCGCCTCTTTGTGGCCCAGTGGGTATTGACACTGGTTTGTTTCCTTTGCCAAGTGAAAACACGGCTTTTTATTAAAGCCTTTTGTTAAGGCCCAACTGATTTCTTCCAAAATGTACTTGTCCATGATATTGAGCTCTTTTAACTATTAAGCTCATTGTTGAAAATGTGTCTAATCTGTTTCATTTTTTTAAAATTGTTTTAAATTCTGATTTGCTTTACAATGTTTAAATTAATTTTACTTATAGCTCCTGTGATGAAGGGGGGACATAAATATTTAAATAAGGAAGGTACTTCATTAGAATAATTGCTGAACTCGGCCTCGCAAGGCCATGTTGAAATCCCCATTCAGTCATGGCAGAGGAGGAGCAGAAAAGTCGGAGAGGGTGGTTGCTCCCAGACTTTGGAAGTCTCTTCCTAGGAAGGCAAGAATGGCCCTGCCCTTTCTCTCCATCCATCAGACAGTTAAGACATTTTTATGCCATTAGGTTTTTGGTGGGTTTTTAAAGCTGTATGGTGCCGTTTTTAAGGTCCGCATGTTGTCTTTTAACGAATGTCGATCTTTTTAAAGTTTAGTATTTTTAAATTTATCAATTGTTTAATTCCTTATAAAATACTTATATTTATACTTTTATTGAGGCTTTTGTATAGTTTTAATCTGTATTATTTTTAAATATGTTGTTAGCTGCCTTGTGAGTTATTATTGAGAGAAAGGAAGGAAATAAAGGAATAAAATGATGATGATGATGATGATGATATAGGCTCTTCATATTTGCAGGTTTAACTTTAATGGATTTGACTATTTGTGAATTTCTCCAACCCTTGACCCCCCGCCCCCCGGAAAAGCCTCTTTACCAGGGGAACCTTCCTTCTCAGTGACTCCAATCAGGCCGTGCAGCCCTCAAAAAACCCACTTCTGCTCCTTTTCCTCCTCCACCAGCTGTTGCCTGCCCAGCTAAGGACAGCCCACACCCCGATTTCTCAGCACCATGAACTCTCTCCCAAAGCCCTCTACCCACCCAGGAAGGAGATGGGTGAGAGAGAGGAAATATAGGGCTACCGTACTACACCACTCCCCTTCCTTCTCCTTTCCCTGACCTGCTTGGGACCTTGGTGCCTGCTTGTCCCACCTCGCTTCAGCCACCTTCCTCCCAACACACATTTGGATATTTGAGGTTTTCCCACTTTTGCGGAAGTCCTGCTCCCCTAACCCTAGTGAACGTGGAGAGCCGACTGTAAAAATAAGAGGAGGACTACCACCTTTACCACCTTTTCCATTGACTGTGACTTTACCAAAATGGGTCTGGGTCTCTCCTGTCCTCAGAGGGGCCACTGCAACTAGTGTCTTGTCCTGTGATAGTTGATGGCCCCAATGGTCATGTGGAGGTGAATCTGGTCTTGGTTTTAGTCTGAGTTTTAAAGGAACTATGTAAGGTACTGCACCTCCAAGTAGGTTCAGCACCTTGAATAGTTCATTTAGAGTAAAAGCCAAAATGGATTCAGTCTCCCACTGACATCAGACCCACCGCCAGCTATTGGTCTCACCATACGCTCCATGCTTGCACTTCCCTGTCCTCCTGATAACACAGTGCATAATTAATTCCTGTAGGTCTTGGCTAAGAAAATATCATTCATAAGGGTTAACAACTCCCAGTTATACCTATTGTGGCTGAAAAACAAAGGCAGTGGTGTTAGTGTCTGGGTGCATGCATGTGTGTCTTTGATCCCAATCTAAATAACACAGCAGCTATTCACAAGGATCCACTACATGGCTCTCAATCCTCATTTCAGCCCTATTTATTCCCTTTGTTATTCATGCAGAGGAACAGAGAACAATATACATTGAAATGTGTGACCTCGTGCTCCCTTGACAAAAGGAATGAGGAAAGAGGGCTCCTTGCACAGTGAAACAGGCACCTTTCTTTATGAATTCCCTGGCACATCAGTAAGACGAGATGGACCCACTTGTTACTCTCACATGTAATTTGCTTTTCGTGGAGTGATATCTGTCAACACCCTGCCTTTGTGTTGGCTCTCTGCTGCTCAGGCAGGGATGAAGAGCACCCCCCCCCCCGTACCTCGGAGTCTAGTAGGAGAGATTTAGGAGAAAAAAATCAACCAAAATCAAGGTCCAGAAAAAGGGTTTCGCTGTTCAAATCTTGCAGGTCTTATACTTGGATATAATAAAGAATGTACTATGCAAGATCTCTTCCTGGCTTGTTCCAACAGGATGGTTTGCTGGAGTGGAGAGCTGATGAAAAATGATGTATGTGTATCTAGCACAGGGCGGGGCAATTTCTCTCTGCTCCACCCAGGACCACATTTCCTTGCAATAGCACACCAAAATACCTGTTTTTGTCTGAGCTTGAGAGGGTCTCGAACAACACTTGAGGTGTGTGTGGGGGGGTCTGGGAATTGTGTGGTGGTTGGTATATTTTCACAGGCCATTTTGAGAGGGATTCCTTGCCTAGGAAACCCCTATAAAATTCATGGGGTCACCTTAAGTCAACAGGCAACTTAAAGGGACATATACATACCAAGAAAAATAGAGGTACTTTTTGTAGGGTGGATATTGAAGGTTCATATATAGGTATTGGTGTTTTCACTTGTTGTCACATTTGATGGGGCTGGTGGTCTGTCTGCATGGTTTTTGTGTCAATTTTTAAGTAGACGGTTTGAGAGATCAGGAGAGGGCTTCAGGGACCACCAAAATGGGGTTTGGGAGCTTCACTTTCCCTATCCCTGATCTGAGTGGGTGGTGGGAATAGTCTCCTGAAGAGAATAATGGACACTGTTGAGCAGTGGTGTTTATTGTTTATTTAAGACACGAGCCCAGAAGGCTTCAGCGCAGCTAGAAGGCCTTATGGGAGGAATGGCAAGAAATATTTTCAATTTTAGGTGGAATCCTGTTTGGGCTTATTTTAACTATGTTGCTATGTTTCGTTAAAATCAAATTTTGTTCTGTGTTCCAGAAGGTTTTAATAAATAATGTTAACCAAGGACATGGCCAGAGTTGCCCAGAACATGCAATTCAAACAAAAATTACCAGATTTTTCTCATCAAATGAGAAAACACTTCTCTATGCTTACTGCTTTCTCCCTCTGAGCCTAATGTCCATTCAGCCATGGAAGGGTACATCTGCTCCAAAGCAGAATGCAGCAGCAGAGGCAACATACCATTCTTATACCTCACTGACACACACACAAACAAAGGGAGGGAGGTATTCTTTTCAGGGCACTGCTCTTGCCCTGAGATTCCTCCCTCTTCCCTGGAAGGCTGCAGAAAAGGGTCCAGCTCTTAAGAACTGAGAACCTTAGTGACATGCCATTTTAAATCTGTATTCTTCCTTCAATCCTTGCCCAGCATTTCAACAAAAGTTTTTTAAAAAATTCAAATTTAAAGTTATTTGAGGGACTGTGTTCTCCAAACCCGCCTGTGTTTTGAGATCTTCTGGGGAGAACTTCTTTCTGTCCCACCACCTTCACAAGCACATTTGATGGGAACACGGGAGAAGGTCTTCTTGGTGGCTGCTCCCATGTACTGGAACTCCTTTCCCAGAAAGGCTGGACTGGCATGGGTAGTCCCTTTATATCTTTCCACAAGGAGAGAAGAATCTTTTTATTTCAGCAGACCTTTGAGAACGGACTTTTTTTTTAAGAAAGAAGCCTTGTATAACGCGCATGGCCTTTATTTGTTGTTGTCATTGTTGTTGATGGTTTACATTTTTGAACTGGTTTTGATTTTATGATAGTTTAATTGCTTCTTAACTTTCGCATCTTGTGCATTATTAAGTGCAGTCATTCCCCCACATTTGCTGTGGTTAGGACCACAGGAACCCCATGAAAGTGGAAAAACCACAGATAACTCTAGACCTCACCCTCAAACCAAATTTAACACACACAAAAATATGATCAGCATATTCAACCCATTGTGGATGCCTTCAAAGCAGCAAGCTTCCTTTGCAAGGCAAAAATGGGGGGCTGGTAGGCCTTGCCACAGCCTCCACTGCTGCCCTACACCATTTTTAATAGGGGCTTATAAGTCTCGCTCACAGTCTTATGAGGCTTGCAGACCCTACTAAAAGTGGCATAGGGCAGCAGCGGAGGCAGCAGCAAACAATCTGTGAATAATCAAACTGGCAAACATGAAACCCGCAAATGTGGAGGGCTGACGATATAATAGTTTAACTGTTACAAGCCATCTTGAGTCTCCGACGAGGAAAAGATAGGATATAAATTGTTGTTCAGTTGCTGTGGAAACTCCCTTCCTCCCCTTCCTCTGCTTCAACCCTCTTTACTCTTCTGCACCCCCAAAATATCTGTACAGGGTCTCTCAACACCCCAGGAACAACTTTGGGGGTGCATTCATGAGGAGGATCACTCCTTTCCCGACTCCTTCCTTTTGAGCACCAGCATGTCATGACTGCCCAATGTTTTTAAACTAAGGTGGGACATTTTCCCTCAAGACAAGTAGCTTGGCTTACACCCCCATTGTCAGACCCGTATGGTCACTTGAAGAAAAAGCACATTTAATACATTTTAAAAAGCCTAATGTTTAAGAAATCAGCTACAGTCATCTGCATTTGCTGGGACTGGGGTGCAGGACACCTGCAAAAGTGGAAAAACTGCAAACAACAAAATGCATGCGCTTGTCTCTGGGAAAGGGGTGGGTCAGGTGTGGTGGGGAGAACGGACATCCAGGGTCCAAACTAGGTCAGGGAAAGGAGAGGGAAATGGGGTGGGTTGTTGGCACGGTGGCTCTATACTTTCTCTCTCTCACCCATCTCCTTCTTCGGGTTTGTGTGGGACATTGGGAGAAGGTTTGTGGGGCTGAGAAATTGGGCTGCAATCTGTCCTTAGCTGGCCAGGCAGCAGCTGGTGGAGGCTGATGAGGACCTATGACTTTTTTAAAGGGCTGCATGGCCTGATCAGAGCCACTGAGAGGGAAGGTTCCCCTGGAAACAAGCCCCTGAGGTGGTGGTGGGGGTATTGGGTTGGAGAAACTCGCAAATAATCAAATCCATGAAAGTTAAACCCCTCAAATGTGGAGGGTCGACTGTGCATTTGTTTTAAAATCTGAGCATGAAAACAATAGGGAAAGCCTGGAAAATGGGTCTACCATGAAAACAGATTATTCTTTCTTTCTTTCTTTCTTTCTTTCTTTCTTTCTTTCTTTCTTTTTTTAAGTTTTCTCATAAAAAAAAAGTGCGAGCAGCAAACCAAAAAGCTTATGTCAGAAATTTTTCACAGGCTATTCCTTAAAAATTGAAAGTATTAATGGTATGGGCACCATTTGTTTGCTCGCAGCAACTCCTATATAGAAGGCATCAGGCCTTCCTTAAATTTACATCTCTGTATTTTTCTGGCAATTCAGTAGATATAAATCTTCCCCGCCCCGCTTCTACTTCAAGGGGAAATTTTGATGCAACCTTAACTATAGCTGTGCTACTGTTCAGATATAATATATAATTAGTGAAACAGAGATTGAATCCCAATGAATACAGCCTGCAAGACAACCCTCCATTAAAAGCCTTCTTGTTTAAACGTCAATATTTTAGCAATAGTGACAAAAAAAAAAGACCCTCAAAAGCACTAATTTTCCCTTTAAAGCAATTCCACTCAGGTAGGTGCATGAGATCAAGATTATCAAAGGACCCCAATTCACGTTCCAGCCACCGAGATTAAACTGGGTGCTCCTGTTTTTCATACCGGGAGAGCTTCCCTACTTTAAGTCTACGCTGTCCCTTCCTGCCCTTGTTGTGTTATGGAGCTGCGTCTGGGAGATGCACAGCAGGGAACCGTGTGCCCTTGAGAGGCAACTGGACTCTGTTCCTAGGCTACAGAATCCTACCCAGAGTCCTGACAAAGGAACAATAGCATTTACATAACAGAGCGCAAGGCATTAAAAAAAAAAAGAAAAGAAAAGAAAGAAAAAGGCGAGGGGAGGAATCTGCAACCCCCTCTTCACACAAGCTGACAAATTCCACACGATTTATGTGCCCCATTTTGCTGATCTGTTTTTCTCTCCCCACACACACACACACACACACACACACACACTTTGGCACTTTGCCATGGAAAAAGCCAGGCTTGGCGGGGGGGGGGAGTGTGGTGGGTGAGGGGAAGACGCAAAGCCTTTCCCCTTTCCATCCAGGTGCTTGGTGTTTTTCTATCCGTGGCGCACGACCCTGGGTGCACACTCGCCATGAATGAGCAAACCTGGCAGAAAAAAGCCAACATCCTTGAAATGTCAGGGTTTCCTACTTGGGTCCCAAACTGAGAAATGGAAACAATTTAGCAGTCTGATTGTGTGTGTGTGTGTTGGGGGGGGGTGGAGTGAGAAGAAAATGCCAAAGGTTTGAGGGCTGAGACTATTTTTTCCCTCCCAGGCCCTCCGTCTTTTGTCCTGCTCCCTTTGGAGATTAGATTTGGGCTGCAAACATCAGCATTCTGGGCTCACCAGGGAATCCAACTTCGCACTTTCCCTTCCATCCCCCACCCCTGGTAAACAGAGCCGAACTGATGATGCAACATTTGGCGGCTCAGCACTGAAGAGGCCCCCATTCGGGGCGCATTCTAGCCAGCAACAGTAGTTTGATGTATGAGTTGCCATGCTGGGAAGACTCTCCCAGGCAAGGAAGCAATCTTTCTCTCCCTCCCCGCACCCCTGCGCTTTTTTTTATTCAAACAATGCAAACATGAGCAAAGCTGCTTTCTACCCGAGAAGAAGATGTGGTGAACACATTGCATGGCCACACTGGGGAGAGAACTGCTGGGGCAGTGATGGTACTGAGCAGGCAGCTTTCTGTCCTCCAAGTGCAAGCTGTTAGGGAAATCAGGCTTTGTAATGTGAGAAGGGAACTGGTTTCTAAGGGAGGCATGCATTAGCTCCCTTCTTGTTTAAGGCTGCCTGTGAGTCCAGTTGTGGAACTTCACTGGCTTGACTGCCAGACCCACGTCTCCAAAATAAAAGCAGAAGAAGGGAGTTGGGAAGAGGAATGTTTTTATGGAGTCCGGCTCCCAGAATCCCCGAGCCTACATAGCTATTTGAGGTTTATGGGATTGCTTTATGGAAGTGCAGAGATATCTGCCTGTATTTATTTGAAAAAGGGATTTCTGGGATTCCTTATTGCCAGAATTAACTGGGGGAGAGGAAGGCCAGCCCTTCCCTATTTTACAGCTATTTCTTCCTGACATTCGCACATTGAATGATAATGCAGAAATCATCATTCAGGACAAATCCAGATTACCTCCACAGACTGGAACCTTCGCTGGCGGTCATGATCCTTGGCATCATTATGGGAGAGGGGAATTCCCTAGAATGGTTTGGGATAATTGGATCAAAATCTGAAGTAATCAAGATTATCTCTTCCCCAAGCTTGGACTTTCATTAGTATTTTCCTGCTAATTCGTACCGGTAACTATCAAAGAACCAGTGCTGCCACCAGAAAACAAGGCTGTTACATTGCAAAAGCCATTAAAAAAAACAAACAAAACAAAACTGCACACACTCATTGGAGTGTGCACGCACGCACATATACACACACCCACACAATGTTTGCAAACTGAATGGCTGTGTTCTGCAGCCAGACTATCTGATGCCAATTAAGAACGTTACGCAGAAATGGATCACATCATTCTAGCTGTGGAAGTTGCAATTACAACATTGTAGCATTGGGATTTTTGGCAGGGATGTTGAGATCAGGCGTCTGAGGCACTCACAATCTATTTACACGAGGAAGAATTTGATGATTCCACGGTCGCCGGAAAAGAACGGCATTGGAGGGGCAGGCAAATAAAGAAAAGCTTAGAAACTGGAGGTTCCAACCTGACAAATAATTCTCTCTCTCTCCCCTTCTTGCTTGCTCTTTCTCTCTGTGTATTTTTTTTTTATTGCGGTAGCATAACAACACATACACACACATCTCGCAAAGTACAAATGGAAATGTTCTCCCTCTCCAGTCCACTAGGATGGCTGCTGCAGTAGCGTCAACACAAAACCCTCTCCGCTTTCGGTGCTAAGGTGCGTGCGCAGTGCCCTGCCTTAGCCAAGACCACTGCTGTCGGGTGGCTTAACCTCCTTCTTCTTCCCTTCTTCCCGTTTTGACATCCTAGAAGAACAGACCCAGCCTATTACCCAGTCAGCACACATGCTAACACTTCACCCTCATGAATCTTTCATGGCCCTCCCAAAGATTGTTCAGGCAGACGCCACGGGGGCTACAGCAAGGCCTCTCAGATCAGCCAAAGCCGGGTAAAACAGGAGAAGGCAGCAGCCACTTTGCCCAGTTCTAAGCCAGTAAGGGGTGATTAACTAGGGTGGGTTTAAGGAATGTTCTTCAAGGTAGATTGTGATGCAGCCTCTGCTAGAGAGAGAGAGAGAGAGAGAGAGAAAGGGATGAGTCCTTGCTGGCAACCTTTCTGCGTAATCTCATAGAGAATAATGAATTGCGAGGCTTTCAGGCAAACCCACAGCAGCTCTAAAACAGCAGCCGGTGCAGAGAGAGCTTTGTTCAGCAGCGTGACAGCATACGGCTGCAACTCCAAGCCGCATACACAAGCGAGAGACATCAAGGCTGGGGCCTCTCCTGTCAAAGCCTCTCCTGTGGGCAAGTGTGATCTTGTCGCACAGGGGTCCCAGCCACACAACTCTTAATTTTTAGACAACAACAAATAGGGGTTTTGCAGTGGTTTTACAAGCCTGGTCTTCTGGGCTGGCAGACAACGTGGAGATCAAAAAGCCCAGCCAGGGTTGACCCACTTTAGGACAACTCCCTTTTACATAATATATCAGCACACTGGCGGATTGAGGAGAGTGGGGAACTTGGGACCAAGGGACTAATTAGCACATCGTTAGCTGCACGCATGCTCCTGTATCTGTTCTTAAAATCTGTCTGTTTCCGTGCGGCTCTGCACAAAAACAATGCAAAGCAAGGCTTCCCAAAATTTGCAAGCATTATTGTCCTCTCCACCACCACCATCATCTCACCCTTTTCCTAGGCCATTTCCACACTACACTGTCCTAGTGCTGTTATTCCACTTTCAACCTCCTGTGGAATTCTGGGGCTTGTAGTTTCCTGAGGCCAAACTGCTCTCTGGCTGAGAGTTCTAAACGGCCCTCTCTAAATGGCAAACCCCAGGATTCCATAGGATGTTGAAAGGGGAATCATAGCACTATAACAGTGTAGTGCAGAAACTGCCCTAGTTTGGGATTCAAGGCGACTTATAACAGATAAAAAATGCATACTTAAAAATTCACGAACTACAACAGTTAAAAGGTGGTTAAAGTATCAAAAAAAACTAAAACCCATTAAAAACACAAAACATTTTTTAAAAGGGCACCAGAAAAACAACAGATGGAAAATTCAACACATTGTTTAGGTGAGATGGGCCTTGAACACTCAGTCCTCAAGACCTGTCAAAACCTCTTTACCTCTTTGCAGAAAGTGACTAAGGAAGGTGCCAATCTAATCTCTCTGGAAGGGAGTTCCAGAGCCTGGGGGCAGCCACTGAGAAGGCCCTCTAGTGAGAATACAAGAGATGCACTTGTGAGGGTGGAGGGACAGAAATGTTCTTTGCGACTAGAATCCTATGTTCCTTCCACCTAGAATAAACCTACAATTGAAATGAATAGGCTGCGTTGATTCCACGCAGGTACATCCAGTTGATTTCAGTGGGTCTACCACAATATAGATTTAGACCTTTGTCCCCATCTCTGGTCTATAGGGCTGAAACACAGCTCAAAGTGCAGTTTTGACTATTCAGCTCTTCATGGAAAAAGACGGAAACAAAACAAGATGATATAGTGTCCACCTAAAAGACTAACACAGTTATTCAGTGGTATATTCCATGATAAATTCAGTACAGGGTTAAGAAAAAGCCCATTGCTTGCTGAAATCAGGCATATGACTTCCGTTTTTATAGCTGGAGAGCTACCATGCCACAAAAGTTTATGGATCACATATTATGGTATGTTACAGTATCAGGCAAGTAAACCACTGGGATGAGCAGTTTCTTTCAGTCCTATTTGGTGGCCGTGATATGATTGGAACAGTCAGCGATAGTAAATGGCCTAAGGTTGCATTTGGTGGAGTTTGGACTGCAGCTCAGGCTCATGGCTGTTCTAAGGGAACTCTCTTGTCTCAATGCCTTTCCTCTTTTAGTCTCCACTGTGTCCTACATTCTTCTATATGCTGCTCAGATCATGGGCTGGGTGGGGTAGAGGAATCAACCCTAAAACTGTTACTCTCTTTGTCCTGAAAAGGGGGAAAGGAGCAACTAAGGACTTTTGTCAAAGTGCCTTTTGGTCACCTTGCAGCATGACCAGGAATAGAGCAGGGTAAAGAGAGAGACAGAGTTCAGCTCTACTCTTCACTCTTTATCCAAGGCTGTTCTTCCCTTTTTCCATCTCCGGTGAATATAGCAACAGCAGCAACTTGTCTAACAGGTAAAAGAAGAACAGAACTGCAGCCCAACAGCTTACAGGTATGGAACAGCTTCTTGTCTTCTCCTTTCCCTTCCTGGAGTTGTGTAAGTAAGCCTGCATCATTCTCCTAGAGACAGATTTCTTGGGGAGGGAAGGAGAGAGGGAGGAAGGGAAGGACCAAATGTATCAGGTGCACATTCATATGTAGAGTTATCTTCCCCACCATTTATCCCACAATACTGCCTCCATGGCTACATAACGAGATGGACTGCAGTGTGCTGTGAGAACAAGCATGGCTATGTCTATATCTATAGCCTAGACCAATACCTTTACATCTGCACGCCAGGAACCAGATCTAAACACAAAGGAAAGTATCCCAGGCCAGATTCCTGATAGGCATTAAGATGAGTGCTTCCCTCATAATTTGGTCAAATGCACAGAGTGAATGATGTTAATGTGTGTTTGTGCCTGTATGAACGGTGTGTGTGTGTGTGTGTGTGTGTGTGTGTGTGTATTGGGGGTTGGGTATGATAACAGAAAGGGAGAGTTCAAGCTTAATGGCAAGTGTTTTCCTGTTTATACATCATCTATCTAACAGAGAACAATTCACATATATGCTTTTTGCCTGTTGTGTATACCACCACCATGAGAATGAAGCTTGTTAAGGATATCAACAGGAGCTTTCTCTCCAGAATCACCACCTTGACTGTGTGATTCCCTCCCAAGAGAAGTTTGGCTGGTTCCACCCTATGCAGTATTGGGTGGGCCACCAAAAAACACATTGTTTTGTACAGCCTTTGGGTCTTTAAAATATGATTAAAGCCTCATTTTAAAAAAACAACAAAAGAACCAAAACAAAACAAAACAAAAATTCCAACCTGTTAATAGCCCCCTGCTTAATGTCTAGAATGTCTTGAAAGTGAATAAATTATGTCAACCTCATCTTAGTCTTATGTGCATCATCAGCTTTAACTCGGGCTTATTTAGCTATGCCTTCACCTGAGTAAAGTCCCTTCAAAAAAGAGTGACAAGTAAAAGCTGCACACCTTGACTACAGATACTAATTCTCTTCCCTCTGTTTCTCTCTAGATTTCATGAGCATCCTTCTCACCTTCATTTCTGTCAAGGATTCAGGGCTGTTTCTCTCTAGATTTCATGAGCACCCTTCCCACCCTCATTTTTGTCAAGGATTCAGGGCTCCTGGAATTAAGGCTTTGGTCTCTAATAGACATCTATCATCTATTTGCACCTACCTATCTACTTACCGTCACTGCTTGTCATGACTGTTCTATTCTCATTCTCTCTCTTTCTTCATACCAAGTTTGCAAAGTTCTCAGAAGTTCTAACTGAGGCCATTTCCACACCATACCTCCTTCCATTGTCCTCCCATCGCACTCCTGGCAGCGCCTTTCCTGAGAAGGGAGCACAATACGAACACTCCCCTCCGCACCTGTCTGGCTTCCTGCGGAAGGGAGCGTGAGCGACACCCACCTTCCTTCCACGGCGCAGCCGGCCTCTTTCCCATGCTCTTCTGGGGAAGGAAGCAGGTCATTGTGCTTCCGGCTCTTCTGCATGGGTGGCGGTGATGGGAGCATTGTGCGATTGCGGGTGCTTTACAGATTTTTTCCTAACTATCCTGCAATTGTGACAGGTGAGGATATGCCGGTTGTGGGACCACAACAACGTCATGCACAACTTGCGGATTGCTGCCAGTATGTTCCCATCGTGTGACAGCGATGCCATGCAGAAATGACCTGAGTGTTGTATACAATTAATTAAGCATAGAAGGAATCCCCAGAAGGTCTGGATATCTCACCCTAAAATTGTTTGATGTTCCTAGGAAATGGACAGAAATTGACCAAGAAATGAAAATGATGGCAAGAAGCATCTTGGAAGAAATGGCGAGAGTTGTCAGAAGAGAAACATAATTAAAATCAGCTTCTCCCATACGCTTGCCGGCTAAGGTAAAGGCCCAGAGGTATATGGGCATTGCCAACCCCCTTCTCCCCACTGGCATGTAGTCCCTAGTGCAATAATAATTGTTTGTACAGACCTTGTTTCAACTAAGGACCCTTGGTTGACCTACATGGGCACTCAGGCAAACAGAGTTCATCTGTTTCTCTCCACTTCTCCTCCTGTATACAGTAAAAATTATTCTTGTTTATTTGCCTTAGTTCACAGAAGAAGGAGTTTGTGTATGTAGGTATATGCCTAAGGAATGATTATAAAAAAATTGTACTAACTCCCAAATTATTGTGCAGATGTGCATTTTCAGTCTGACAGACATCCTGCTGGACATGAACTAAACTATCAAACAGGAAAGGACAATAGTTTCCTTGAATTTACAACTGTATCTGTCTTGAAATATTTTTAATGGCACAGGGTACAAGACCCCTATGCACAATACAAGCTAGAAATCAGACACGTAGTTCAAATCCCTACGGACAAGTTAGGTCTGCCACCTATGTTTGGCCTGGGATGTTCATGAATGTGTGTGTGTGTGTGTGTGTGTGTGTGTTATGTATGTATGTGTGTGTGTGCATTTATATATATGTGTATGTATGTATATATATAAGAAAATGGCCAGCCCTCCAGATCTAAAGTCCAGCAATTGACCTAATAGTGGAGATATAACAAGCCACCATTGTGGTCCAGTTTCAAAAAGCCTAAGCAGGAAGGTGAAAGACACAGATTAGGAGAAGTTTTTATAGTATGAAAAGAGAGGGGAAAAAATCATGTAAGCTAGCCTTTGATAAATGTTGCAAAACTGAGTTAGTTTATCTTTAAAAGACTTTGAATGGATTTTCTGTATTTATGTATTGTTACAAATTTCATTTATTTTATATTTACATTCTTTGTTACTCCATTTTGTTTTGTTTTGTTTTGTTTTGTTTTTTAATGCAGACTCTGGTATTTTCCTGTTATATGTGTAGCATTACCTTTGGCTGTTTCATGTATATCCCCATCAGATATAAGTTGTGACATTTATTTAGTTCAACACACATTCCTCTTTATTTGTCATCCATATAGACTGTAAACATATTTGTTATCATAGTTTTTAATTGTTTCATCTATGTTTTTGTGATGGTCTTCTGTGCTTTGTGCAAAATGGAGCTAGACAACTGTTAGTGGGACAGAGACATCTAGGACAGATAGGAGGAGCTGAATATTCAAGAATGGTTCCTCCTGTCTTTGCATTGCAAAGTGTGTTGCAGATGTCTGCTCAGGCAGGAAAAGGACTTTCCGCACTACACTGGTCAATCATATGATCTTTTTTTCTTTCTTAAATTTAAAGAAAAACATTTAGATTGTAAAAGACAGAGGTAGTGGTGATGGTGAAGGACCTTTGAGCAGTGGCACAGTTAAAAAGAGAATGTGTAGTCTTATTGATGAATGGTACAAGAAAGATGCATTCAGAAATTGGCTTCTGAAAATCAACACAGTTACAGAAGAATCCATTTTGTGCTTTCAGGGTTTTTCAGATGAGTACAAGGGAAAGAAAGCAGAAAGAAGCTATGCTGAAAATGTAGAATCAAGGAAGTAAAGAAACAATAGAAATCTTACCATTTAAGTTACACAGACTACGCAAGTAAAATGCTTCTAAGAGTATTGCCCGAATCTAAAATTTCTCCTCCAAAAAAAAAAAAAAAAAAAGCAGACAAAATTGAGCAGTACGGTAGAAAAATATTTTGGCATCAAAAGCACTAGAACTTAAGGATTTAGTAACACACAGTCCCCCCCCCCCCCCCCAGTTTGGTCTGAAACCATCAACAAGGGATCCAGGAAATTCTTCCATTAACTTTTCTGTGACAGAAGGAATCGTGCATGGCTTGCTTGGTCTTCATCAAGACAGTGATGAGGCAAGTGAGGCAATTGCAACATACATCTTCTGTGTTCTACAGAAGAGTGGGCTGAGTGTTTGTGGCTAACAGTGCCTCTATGCTGTGTGTGTTTGCGGAGTGGGGTGGAATCAGAGTATAAGAAATCAAAACAGTTTAATGACTTCCTGAAAAGTGAGAGACAATTGTCATATCATCAACAAGTGCCTCAAACAGGAGAAGATGGCTTTGGGTTCTGATGTCGAAACAGTTCTCCTCAAGGAATACAGTGAGTTTACCTTCACAGGCAAGAAGTAATAGGCCATTTCCACACTGGGCTTCTGCAATGGTGCAGAGCGACCTCTCACGGAGGTCTTCTACCCCGTAGAGTGGACTGGCGTGGACTACTTTTTGTAGTTCCACACCAGAATCCACTCAGGAGCGGCCGGAACTAGCCGCCCTGCGTGTTTTTTAAAAACCTCTTTTTCGAGGTTTTTAAAAAGCATGGAGCGCGCAGCCCCGTGCCACTCGGTCGCCCGGCTCCAACGCGGATTTGCAGGCGCGCGCAAGTGCATGCCTGCAGATCTGCCGGGGGCGGGCTTCCAGCTGGTGAGCTTCTCCCGTTGGTGGAGAGCCTCCACCAACCGGAAGCTGCCATTTGGGATGCCGGAGGACTGCGGAGCAGCGAGCTCACGCTGCTCCGCGTCGCGACGGACTTACCTGGCTGCCGGTAAGCTCCGTTTTTGGGCGTTTTCGCCTGTTCCCCCCCCCACCACATGTGGAAAGGGCCATAGTCTCTTTTGCTCTGTTTTTGAATTTATAGAAAAAGGTATGCTTTGGCATGTACCAGCAAGGTGGGCATAATTTCTGTGTGCTATTGAATGCATAATACAATGTTGGCATGTGTCAAGGGCATATATTTTTCCAGAAGAGAAGTAAGAACGTGTGAAGATTGTGCGGGCAGCTTTCACTAAGAAAAAACACAAATCTCTCCCTCCTCATTATATTTATTACTTTTGATATAATCTTATGGTAATATTTCAAGACACCATGAAGAAAATGAAATGCAAGAAAGTCACATCCACAGAACTCTATAGTATAACTGAAGGCTTTGATTCAAAAGGAAAGAAAAGAAAACAGGACAGATTCTATGGAACAGGAGAGAAGTTTTTGATAATGTGCCCCCTCTATGCAGTAATGTGCAATAACATCTCCAAGAAGCTTGGGAGGGGGACTTCCTCTATTTGGGGATGCACACGGAAATGGTTTTGGGTACCCCATATGAGCTGTAGGTCATACTGTCCATATCCTTGCAATAGATGCTATAAGCATAGCCTACATTGTGCCAGACAGAATTAACTCCTTGTGAGGCAGTTCATTTATTGAGTTTGACCCTTTTCATCATAGGCAGCACTTATGCATGGAAGAATGCCTATGGTGTAAAATAGTTCCCTGTTTCTTCCACTTCTTATCTCTAAGCACATGAGGTGTTTGTGTGTGATTCCTGTATTTCTGTCTAGCTTTTCCCCTTATACACAACAGTCACTGAATGTGAACTGCAGTGGAGATCACAAGGTATAGGCACAGGCCTTCTGTCCTCTGTCATGGTTCAGTACATTCCCACTGGGGATATATTTTGGAGGGAAATGACAATCTCTCTATGCAAGAATGCTACAGAGCACATGCAGTGAATTGGATCTAGCCCAGAATAGGGAGACATTATTGCATATTGTGTACTATATCTGAACAGCTGTTTTATTATTGTTGTTGTTGTTGTTCATTACATTTATACCCCTCTTTTCCTCTGGTGAGCTCAAGTCACTGTAGATGGCTTTCAGGCTTTTGTCCTCAGAACAACTGTGTGAGTTAAGCCACACCGAACAAGAGTGCCTCAACCCAGATCACCTGGTGAGCAAAACTGAATGGGAACTTGATCTGGACTTCTTAGGTCCAACACTATGCCATAGTGGCTCGATTTCTTACGTGAATTTGAAAACCAGCTGTTGGGTTTTCAAACTTTTCAAGATAATGACTTCAAAGAAACCTCCTGCCTAGAACTGCTTTTGAGAATGGTGAGAGGAGGAGAAAACTGTGAAAATTATACTTTAGAAAGAGAAAAGAAGGAGGGCGTAATATAAGGAAGAGCAGTTTGGTGCTGGTGCTGTCTCTTTGTGATGACATTTACCATTAAGCCAGTCAAAGGACATAAAGGGCCAAGGAAGCCGTAAGTCTTGTGTGTGTTGTACTTCTGATTCTATCATCTTTATGTTGAGAAATGTCAAGATCTTGACAGAGGATAAGCAAGAACTGGAGACAGGTATTAGAAAGCTTTGGCTTACAAAAAAGGGATGCTAATAATCATGAGCATAATCAACTTCCAAATCTAGCTATCATGTATTTTAATACTTCATTTTGTACTCCTTTGTACTCTTCATTTTGTCTCTCACAAATGAAGGAGATATAACAGTCCTGCATTAGAAGTTGGTCTGTGGTTCTCACCCCTTTCCCACACTTACCCAAAGGTCAGAATGACCAGTGAACCTTGGTTTCCTTCCTTCCTTCCTTCCTTCCTTCCTTCCTTCCTTCCTTCCTTCCTTCCTTCCTTCCTTCTTTCCTTCCTTCCTTCCTTCCTTCCCTCCTTCCTTCTTCCTCCTCTCCTCCTCACCTCTCCTCCTCCTCTCTTGCCTCCACATTGCTTTAAAATTACATTGCATGGCATGATTGGGTGGACTGGCAGAAATCACCGACAAGTATTTCCCTATAAGCATTTTTCTCTTCTCTTTACTTGTGACATGTGGACTTTATAGGCTGAATAAGCTGCAGAAGAGGAAGGTGGGTTAGTATTACTTTTGTACATGTAAACTCAAGAAGATATGAAAATAATTTTGCCCCTTTTTGCGCCATTATCTCGTGACACTAGCTGATCTGGATCTCTCTGTTTGTCACTCCTTCATCTGAAAAAGCTCTATTATAGATCAGACAGTATTTACTAGTTGTGCTTTTTTCTTCATGAAAAGACCCCGGGGATGAAATTCCATGTCCAGGGAATGTTGGAGGTTCCTTCCTTCATCATTTTAAGCGTCCTGTGAATCCACTGTGGGCCTATTTCACTTTCTCTCTTGTGCCCCTCTATAGGGGTGTTACTTTCTTTCCCTGGGGAATGTAATGAATTGGGTAAGACCCTTTATACATTTTTTAAAAAAGCTGACAACAATTGGTGATAAATAATGCTGCTAAATTATTATTGCTGATAACGAGGGAATGTTTCCGTATAATCTCCTGACCACCTACAGCGTGCAAAATATAATGGAAATCGTAAAGTCTTTAGCTGGTTTTATGCTTTCCCCCTCATCCCTACATCTCTACCCTACACCTTCATTTTCTGTGTTCTCTAATAGATTTACAAACAGAATAAGGTGTGTTGGAGGGAGGGGAGAGGAGGAGAAGTGATCTTTCTTTATAGGAATAGCATCAAAATTCTTCTCAGCTTTCCAGCTACTGACTGATTCTGAAGCCTTCAGTGAAATGCAATTAGTATCTTTTACCGCCCGCCTTCTGGGGATAGCAACATTATCATATTCTTGCAGTTTCACCTTGACATGCAGATCACAAGACGGGGAAATAGGGCTGCATTTCAAGATGGCCCACAGATTGTGGCACTTTCCACTGATGATTCAGTGATTGGGCAGCAAAGGTTAGGAGAGAAAGAAAAGAAAAAAGACTTTCAAGCTTTATTTAAAAATAAATTTAGACAAACAAACAAACAAGAAGTCAAAGTCTCCAAATGCAGAAGACCATCTATGAGCATTAATATGAATCCAAAAATAAAATGGAATCGGATGCAAAAATTTCTCTCTCTCTCTCTCTCCCCCCCCCCCTCTCTCTCGCTCCAAGTCTCCCTGGCCTCCACTGTTTTTCATGGAATGAAGCACTTTGTAGCATTTATGCAAGCTAATTCCTCTTTCTAGCATATTTCTGCTCTATGTGGATTGGTTCCCAGATCATTTATTCTCCCTGGAAAAAAAAAAGATGAATAATTTTATACTCTTTCAAAAAGGATGATCACAGAGGTACATTTGGCAGCACTTTGGCGGCTCTAATAGGGTCAGCTCCATGAAATGTTGAGCCATCCACTGTGCAGTATTGGCAGGAACAGAAATTCTTCCTTTTGATTCCTTTTTTTAAAAAATTGTTATTATTATACTGAGCCCCAGGGCCTGTGTAGCCCCTAAGAATATATCATCGAGAATAGACAATGAATAATATATTCAATGAAAAATGAATATGTGTGCATGTGCACAACCATATATGAGTTTGTGTCTAGGAATCTATTCATTCAAAGGCATGGGTACAGTACTGTTAAAAATAAGACAACTAATTGTCAGTGTGGTCTGCCTTCCCTTTCCCCTTCCTCAGTGATTACTACCTTTCACATCCTCCTTTTCCTTTCAGGGCTAACAACTGGGTCTCATTTACCACCTCAGGCAAATGCTGTATTGATTGGTTGGTTGGATTTATATCCTACCTTTCTCCTAACATAGGATCCAATATGGCCTTTGCATGTTCCCTTCTGTTTGGGTTTATGCTGACACCAGGTTGTTTATACAAAGCCAACTTCCATTAGCCAAGGTGTATAAGGTGTACTGTGGTACCATTGATTATTGGCTGCAAACATATATTCTCCATGACAGTGAAAACACAATGGTTTATCAAAGAATATCTGATTACTGATAGTCTTAAGATACTATATAATTATGCTGTGTTATAAAACTATATCTGATGTCTTCCTACCTTTTATCACATAACCACTTGGCAAGAGATTATATTAGGTCAACAATTCTACTACAATTCTACTATTAAATATCATATCTCTATACTACCTACCTATAGCTGATATCCCTGATATGCCTTCCTAATGACATCACTCCTTGGTAGGCAGTTTCTTCAACTCCTAGCACAACCTCTTAGAGCTTGGAATATTAGGGTTTAAAATAAGTTTGATAATGCTGACCATTAGCAAACAAGAGATCCCTTTGTCGCCACTAACACTAATAATTGGAAGTGGGGATGGGGTAGATGAATTATTGTTAATTGATTTGTTGTTTAAAATGTTCTATTTAAAACACATCATGAGAGTGACAGAGGATGTTACGGAGGTTGTCTTTGTGGACTCCTTGGGCACATTCTCTAAAGGGCACCTTCAAAATTGCTTCCCCCCTTTCATTTTAAATTTGCTTTCTTCCAACCTGTAATTTTTATCCAGATGGGCTACAAAGCCCATAGTATTATTGTTGCCTGATGAATGTGGGAGTCCAACATGTCTGGGAACTGTCAGGTTTGGGAAGGGTGTCCCAGAACACAGAATCTGATCTTACCATGTTAAATTAAGTTTGTTTGTTTTTTAAATGGATCTGCATCTCTCTTCTTTTTCTACCATTTCGCTCTCTATCCTGTCTACTTACACTCTACATGCATACTGTCTTCATTTATCCTTCAAGCACCTTGTTAGATAAAAGTTAATAAGGAGTAATGTTAAAGATTAATAAAAAATGATGTGTTATTTAAGCTGGAGGACCCAAATTCTTAACGCAAAATATTTTTAGTGCATCTGAGCACAGCCAGAATTTTACAGCAGTCACTTTTGAGTCCCACTCGGAGACTCCAAAGCACCAACTAAAAATTGCCATCGAACAAATATTTAGCCTGTCCACCACAGTCTCTGCATTTGAGTTCTGTATTAGGTTCTATGAGTTTGGGAAGCTAATAACTCATACAGTGCCTCCAGAGCAACTTGACTACCATAGGGACAAATCAGGGGAGGGCAAAACATAGCCCTTCAGATCTGGTTAGAACTACAACTCTTAGCATTCATCACCACTGGTTATGCTGGTGAGGGCTAAGAAGGGTTGCAGCCCCAGCTTCCTCACGGCCCCACCCCCACCTGCCCCCACCCACCATGGCCCTACCCCCACCCACCATTGTCCTTCCTGGGGGTGCTGGTGAACCTTGATATACCACTGGGGGCTGAGCCTAGTGTTGTTAGATTGAATCTGGGATGGGCCTCCTCTAAATGTAAACCTGATCAAACTGTGGAGCAGGATGACATACCATAAAGTTCACTCAAGTAGGCTGATGGTACCTGTCTTCCCTTACCTTCCAAATCCCAGATTTTCAGCTGCATCCGTCCTCTCTCAACATGGCTACTGCCTTGCCAGTAAGGTGGGAGGGATGATGTGGCATGAGGGAACCAGCAACGAGAACGGGCTCGGAGAGTCCTCCATGCCCCTTCATTCTGCTCTCCACCTGAAGGAAATAGCCATGTTGGGAGTGGACAGCTGAATCTGAAAGCTGGGATTTGGAACATGAGGAAGGACAAGTACCTTCCTCCTGCTTGATGGAGCTTTCATATTCCCTCATCCTGCTCCAGGATCTGTAAAGGATTAAAGTTACAGGCACTCTGTCCCAGGTCAGGTCTGGCAACCCCAGTTAAACAGAACATATCAATGTATGCAAATATCTATTAATAAACAATCAGAGAGGTATAACATTCCTGTTATGAGCCACAATCTGCCACAACAACTTGTTGTTGTTGTTGTTGTTGTTGTTGTTGTTGTGTGCCTTCAAATAAGTTCTGACTTATGGCAATCCTAAGGAGAACCTATTATGGGGTTTTCTGGGACTAAGAGTGTGTAATGTGACCAAAGTCATGCAATGGATTTCTTTGGCCAAGCAGGGAGCCGAATCCTGGTTTCCAGGGTCATAGCCCAATGCTCAAACCATTACACCATGCTGGCTCTCTCCCTGACTCATACTCCAATCCATTAAAAATAATTTGAATATCACACAATTTTACAGTTGGGGAACACCCATGTGTTAAGGCCAGCTCCAAATAACTACACTATTGTGTTTGTCCACAGCCTCTATAGTTCGACTGGTGAACGGGTCTAGAATTTCTTTTAAACTAAATTCAATTCTCTCTCCCTCTCTTTCTGTCTCTTTTTATTCTGAGGAAAAAGTGCAGATAGATGGAGAAAGAACTTTCCTTTGAATCAGAAAGCAAACCATTTCTCCTCACAGCCATTCAGGTAGTTTTGGTTATTTTAATCCTTTAATGGGAGAACTACAGCAGTTGTAGGAAAAGTGAATAACTGAAGAAATCCAGAGAGAGTGAGAGAGAGAGGGGAAGAAAGTGAATCTAAACAAACCCACCTTTATAAAATTTAAATAAAGGCATAAAATTTAAGAAGGAAAGCTTGAGCTGAATGTACACCAGCAGCTCTGTCCTGTAGGACTGATTATAATCTCACTCAGACTGGTGACTCCCCTGAGCTTGGCATCAAGAGAAGTCCCGGAAGAGAGCAAAATTATCTGTTTTCCAAGATAGCGCTGCTGTGGAGTTGTCTATGGATAAGGTGGGGAAAAAGGCTTGATCACAAATTGGGTGTCTGGGTTAGATGCAGCTGTGGACAGAGTTAGTAATAGCAAAAGATCCCACTGTTTCCCTCCTCCCAATACACTTCAGCCCTTTCTCTCACTCTGCTATTAAGTCTAGTCGTCTGTATTCTACACTCTAATGAACTCATACCCCTGAGAAACTAGTGGGAACTTGCTCATATTCAAATCCCTCTGCCCCTGAGAATGAGGAGATAAGAAGCAGTAATGAAGGGGAAAACCTCAAAAGGTGTTTGATCTGAGCCATCTATGCAAAGCTGGCTGCTGCTGCTGCTGCTGCTGCTGCTCTCAGTGGAACACCCTTTCGCCTAAGAGGCATTGGCGCTTAGAATTTTGCTTGTAAAAAGCAGAATCAACACCTGTTCTTAGCGACCCTGTCAATATAAGTTTCATCGAGGCCTATACTGCCCTGGAAATTGGAGGTGTGAACATTTATTTTATTTGATGTATGGCAGACATTTGTGCCCTACCTTTCTGAAAAAAGTTTGATAGTTGTTAAGCAAACTTGGAATAGCATTTGTTTCCAAAATTGCAACCAAACTAGTAGCACAGAATAATAACATTCCAGTGGAAACAACTGACAACATGACAACAGGATTCATACCAATAAAATCAGAGATCAAAAAGTAAAGAAGCGCATAAGTACAGCCCAGTTAAATCCTTCAAATTATGAAGAAGAAGTGATGAACGTGCTTTCATGACCTGATTATCAGTGGAACTTATCAAGCCCAAGTAGAACCAAATTTTGGGACAGCCATAAAAAAGTCTTCTTTCTTGTGCCAACCACCCTGATTATCTTCCACAGATGGGCACACAAGCTTGGGCTTAGAAGTGGATCTCAGTGTGGAGTTGGGCTGAGAGGTAAGCCATTTAGGACTTTAAAAGTCAATACCAACTCTTTAATCTTGACCTGGCAATACAGCAACAAGTATAAGTGATACAGTAAAGGTGTCATATATTCCAACCACAGGGTCTAAGTACCCTAAAGGTACCAGATCCTGTCTGATCCTAGAAGCTAAGCATGGCTAGCCCTGGTTCGTACTTGGATGGGAGACCACCAATGAATACCAGGTGCTGTAGGTTCTATTTCAGAGGAAGAAACTGGCAAAACCACCTCTGGGTATTCCTTGCATAAATCCTCTGAATTTCATAGGGTCACCATAAGTCAACAGGCAACTTGAAGGCACATGCACACATATACCTGTTTAAACACATTTTGCACCAGTTTTGGTTTGCAAATCATCTTTAAATGAAGCTCCATGCAATGCACATTACAGTAATCCAACCGGTTATCATGAGGGTATAGATAATTAAGCAAGGTCTACCCTCTTCTGATAGCTGGCATACCAACCTAGGTGATTAAAATGTACTCTAGGCTCCTGCCACAACCTGAACCTCTCTCATTCTTGCTGAGTCTCGGAAGACTTCCATATGGAGAAAACAGTCCGTCATGAGAAGTTCTTCATGCAGATTATCAGGAAAGATCCTAGAGCAGATCATTAAACAGTCAGTTTGTAATTACTTAGAAAGCAATGCCGTAATCACTAAAAGTCAACATGAATTTCTAAAAAATAAGTCATGCCAGACTAATCTTATTTCTTTTTACAATAGAGTCACAAGCTTGAAAGACGAAGGGAATGCTGTGGACATAGCATACCTTGATTTCAGTAAGGCTTTTGACAAAGTTCCCCATGACATTCTTGCAAAGAAGCCAGTAAAATGTAGGCTGGACAGAGCTACTGTCAGGTGGATCTGTAACTGGTTGACTGACCGTTCCCAAAGGGTGCTCACCAATGGCTGCTTTTCATCCTGGAGAGAAGTGACTAGCGGGGTGCCACACGGTTCTGTCCTGGGCCCAGTGCTGTTCAACATCTTCATCAATGACTTGGATGAAGGAGTGGAAGGCATGCTGATCAAATTTGCAGATGACACCAAATTGGGAGGGTTGCTAATACCCCAGAGGACAGGATCAAATTTCAGAATGACCTTGACAGATTGGAGAGCTGGGCCAAAGCTAACAAAATGAATTTCAACAGAGAGAAATGTAGGGTCCTGCACTTAGGCAGGAAAAATGGAATGCACAAATATAGGAAGGGGGACATGTGGCTGGATAACAGTATGTCTGAAAGGGATCTAGGACTCTTAGTAGATCACAAACTGAACATGAGTCAGCAGTGTGATGCGGCAGCCAAGAAAGCCAATGTGATTCTTGGTTGCATCAATAGGAGTATGGTGTCTAGATCAAGGGAGGTAATGGTACCACTCTATTCTGCGTTGGTTAGACCTCATCTGGAATACTGTGTCCAGTTGTGGGCACCTCAATTCAAGAACGATATTGACAAGCTGTATAGAAAAATACAGATTTCCTCAGATGCTTAAGGTGAAAACATAGGAAAGACATTAGTAGTGAGATTAAAGAGACAGAATTTATTATGATATCTGTAAATGTTCTTTCTTCTTTGATGGAAAATAAATGCCACCAACCCTCCAAATTCACCAAGGTCAGGGGTACAGGATCCCTACAAAAGTGGAAAAACTGTAAATATCAAAATATGTGCATGTGTCTGTGGGAAGTGGGAGTGAGGCATGGTAGAGAAAACAGGGACCCAGGGTTCAAACCAGGTCAGCAAAGGGAGAGGGACAGGGGGTGAGTCAGCACGGTGGCCCTATACTACCTCTCTCTCAACCATCTCCTTCTTCTGGTATAGAGGACCATTGGGAGAGGGTTTGCACTGCTGAGAAACTGGGCTGTGAGCTGTCTTTAGCCGGCCAGGCAGCAGCTGGTGGAGGATGAGGATCAGAGACAAGTTTTTAAAGGACTGCGCAGCCTCATCAGAGCTGATGAGAGGGAAAGTTCTCCTGGAAAAGAGGCACTTGAGGTGGGGTGTTGGGAAAGAGAAACTTGGAAATAATTGAATCCGCGGAAGTTAAACCTGCAAACCTGCAAAGGGCTGGCTGCAAATATGACCAATAGTGTGTGGTGTCAGAACATTGTTGTGTCAGACATATAAACAGGAGGGGCTGTTTTCTTTGGACTGCTTTTCAAATGCCGTGAATGTAAAAACTGGCCGCTGCCATGGAACACAGCATCATTTTTTGTGTATTTGCTGTGCACATAGGAAGTGCTTTCTGCCATGAAGAGGTGGTTGCTCCAGCTCCCCTCTCCTTCCCCCTTCCTTGTAAATAGACCCTTTTTGTTGTAGTAATGGAGCCCCCATCTCTGTGTTCCCTACAGGGAGACGGAATGGGACCGCTCCTGAGGATGGCAGTTTTATTTTGCGTAAGTAGATACACCCTTGGAACCTCGCCCGAATCCAGCCATGTTTATACAGACTGGTAGTTCAATGTACAGGCAGTGTGTTATTGGAACCCACATCCAGAGGTAGAAGCCTTGTTGACGGGGACGCAGCTGCTCCCCTGGTTCAAGAAAAGGTACCCCTTTGAATTGTCCACAAATTTCCATATACATTCTAGAAATAGACTGAGTGCAGAGTTAAGGATGGCTGTTGCTGGTGAAGAGGTTAAACTCAACCCCAGCATGGCCACAGCAGCCGCTCCCATGACCGCCAGAACAGTCCGGGGCGACCACAGCTATGCATCCCTACTAATGCTTAGCTTCACTTTTGAAGACTGCTGCCCTACATGGGTATGGCAGACATATATGTTTCATTGTCAGAATGTCACCCTGACCCCGACAGGTTGTAAGTTCTCCTGCGGGAAGATGTGGTGTCCCGATTCCGATACTCACACTCCTCCTCCTCCAGAACGTCACCCGACTATGTATGTAGGTAGTTCCGTAGTCCACAAAGACATAGAAATGGTCGCTTACTTGAATGTCCAACCCATAGTAACTAAAATGATATTAAATTTTATGGTTGTCAACATCTCCAGAGTAATTCCAATTTGCCAACCGTACCTAAAACTTGCACGGACACAGTGGGAACACTGGGAGAAACAATGGCTGTCTTTCTCCCACCCACACACTCGCCCTAAGTGAAGTGTCTTAGGAACTGCTTTAGGTGGAATTGGAACTGGCAGCGCATTCATTAATGCCATAGATAATGAGATCTTAGCAAACAAATTAGGCGTAATTGGAACCAAAACCAGAGACATTGGAATATCCTCCGCTGCTGGTCTAACCAACATAGCGAGAGGAGTAGATCTAATTAGTCAATTGCTCCCACAGTGGGTTGGCGTCGAGTGAGACGTAATATCTGACCTTGGCCGTGTTCTACAGATCATGACCCATAATCTATCAATAGCGATACGGTGCACACAACTGCAAAGCACCGTGATCACCTTTGCTGCTCAGGTGACCCAGGCCAGCCTCATGGGATTAATGCACCCTGAGATCCTGAGCCTACTCCGAGAGCGATACCCAGAATCGCTGGAACACCTTGCCGCTTTGGCGCAAATACAGCACGCCACGTGGAAGAGCCTACCTCTCATGGTGGATGTTGCCCATGAACGGATTCTGGATCCGGTAATCCTACATCCAGTATCCCATCTAGGACTCCCCCTCATAGCCGCTAATGCCACTTTACTGCCCCCACGGATGTACCATTGGTCCAATGGTACACACTCTTTTGATTTAGCTGGCTGCCTATTCAACCGCCATTGGATTCAGTGTTTCCACAACCTTAATGGTCTCAGCCTCAGCGATACCTCCGAATATTTAGTAATACCGGTAAATACCACAGTCATGGCCCAGATTAACCGTGAGTGCTTCTGTTTAAGAACGCCTTGTACCAGTTTGATAGTACTGCCTAGTGGTGCGACTGTAAGAGTAAACCGCAATGCTGGGAACCCCTGTTTTTGTTCACAGATGGCCCAAGACTGTTTTGGCCAGAACTTCTATCTCCAGCAGGAGATATGAGATTATGTGTTTGAAAGCGCCTATGCACCCACAGAATGTGAGTTGGTCGGATTCCACCTTGAAAATGAGATCCCAGCGTCTTTATGGCTCAGGAATCTCACCAGTTTGTCGCAACGAGTAAAGGAGGTATCGCACTCCCTCCAACAGATTGCCTTGACTGTTAATCATACTGCTCAGGTAATAGCACTTCAGAGGATTTTAAATCCGCCGCGAAACATTCGTGGTGGGATGTCTTTAGTTGGTCCTCCACGGGCCAGGCTATAGCACATTTCGCTCTCCACCCTTTGGTCATCTTGGTGGTGTTTCAGATCATTTTGGTAGTCGGCCTTGTTGGTTTGGTATTTTGGATAAAGAAACAGATCCTCATGTTGCAAGCTGTCCGTTTTTATTAAGGGAAGAGGTTCTCCCATTTCTAAATAGTTGTTTGTTGTAGAATATAGTTGGTATAGTGTGTTTGAATCTATCCTTTAACCTTTTAAGGGAGGTTGTTTTTGTTTTTGGAGGAAACGGATTCTTGGGATGGCTGTCCCAAGATCCTCTTATCCTCTGAGGTAGATTGGGCCTACAGAGTCAGCCCTGATACTCTGAGGAAGGTGAGTTGGACCGGAGTACCGACCTTCTCCCACTCCGAACGCCGGCATTCTCTCACTCGGAGGGATTGCCTTGTGCAAGGGCGTTCTGGTGAGATTGGGGCGGGACGAAGGGGGCCTCACGACCCTCTCAGGAGAACCAGGTCTGACTCTGGACTCCCGGTCTACTGCCCAGGCATGTCCCTCATCCCATCGAGGGCCTCCTCCCCACTTCTTTCGTGTGCTTGGATTGTTAGGGTGAGAACAAGTGGCACCGCTATGTCGCTTGTTACTCCATTGAATTTTTATTTCACCAATTTAGAACCACTCTCCGACGCCCCATAAGGGCCGGAGACCCACACAATTGGCCTGACGCTCGGCCCCGGTGCATTGTGCCTCATTTGCATATGTTAGTAGGACATTTGTATACGTGCGTCCATCCAGCTGGACCAATCACCGAGGGAGTCAGCGTCTGCTCTGACAACGAGCAAGCATACACTCGCTTGTCTCTGATTTGGTTTATTCTATCTTTTTCACCATTTTGGGGGCCCCACCACCAGGCAGAGCAAAAAAAAAAAAAAAGAGGGGTCAGAGCCTAACCTGGTCCAGTCTGAGTGGGCAGTGGGTACTCTTCTCATATCACATTATGATATTTGTTGCAGGCCCGGTCTTACTCAGAGTGAGCTACAGTTGGGCACTCGACTCCCCAAGCTCTGGCAGACGTGTCACCAGTCTAGGGTGACCATGATCTGCAGTGGCCTTCACATTGCCTCTCCTGGCATGGTTTTAAAGATCTGGTCCCATCCTGTGTCCACCGGTTGCCCCCAGTAGCCCTATCTTCTGATAATTCGAATTCCCAGTAGGCTTTGAGCCGGCCATTTGCATTAATGGTATACATTGGATAATAATCATGTCAGTTCTTCTGTTAAAACTCTAATAGGTCAATTAATCCTGAAGGTTGGGAAGATCCTGAGGTTGTACCATCGCCCCCGAGTACCGTGGGGGGGGGGATGAAGAAAGTTGCCGCTCCGTCTGATGGCCGATACTTGGAGATTCCTGGTTCTTCGATGATACCCGTGACTGTGAGGGAAGGTGACCATGCAGCCTCCCGATTGCAAAGACGAACTTTTTACCATTCCTGCTACCCTTTGCTGACCCGAGGAAAACCTATGGACTATTCCAGGCTCCAAATTCTGTAAAGACTCTTTGCTCCTGAACTTACAGCGAGCCAAGCTGCACCGACTTGGACATTTTGTCGTTGTTCCTGCTCCGTTGCCTGGATGGACTTATGCTTTGCTCACCAGCTCCAGCTAAAAGACTTTTCCTGTTGTGGGGGGGGGGGGATGCCCAGACTTTTGCCTGCACCTCCCCTCTCCCGGACTACGAACTTTCATCCACATTGAACTGTTTGCTCATTGGATTGCCTTCATTGCCAGACCATGCATTGGAATTGTATTTGCTATTTTACTGCCATCACTCATTCTTTGACAGTTCCCTATTGACGGGACATTGGACATTGTTTATTGTTTAATTGTTTATTATTGCGTTATTGACATTGGTGTGTGTGTGTTTAGGTTTAGGTTTTAGTTAGGAATGTCTTTATAAGATAGTAATCCTTTGCTGTTCCCGAAATTCCCTTTCTGGAGGAGTGATACGGCTACCAACTTGCAAGCCCCTATTCGGCTCTAAATTGATTTTTGACTGGAAAATGTCCGATATTGTCCTCAACATCGCCCATTTTCGGGGGGGGGGGGGATTGTTACTGCCCTGGCTAGTCCGAGCTTTGGGGATATTAAAGATATCCTCTTGATATCATAATTTGGCTTCACTTTCTCTATTCCTCTCCACGTGCTTGCGAGGCCACCGGACAAGCACGTAAACAAGCTCGGCCATTAACAGCCGTAATATTCAAACTACGATACAGGCAGGCCAGAAATAGCTAACTCACTGCTTTAGGAGACCTCCAGGCAAGTACTCTAATTAAGTATGCACGCTACTTACAAAAGAGCCTCTGCCCCGTGCTGGCAGCTTGATGAGTAACCTATACAATACCCAAGTACTCTGCGTTTGCATACTGGCTACTCTATGGAGAACCGCTACGATAACTCAATCATTCAGATTCTGACCTTTCGGAGGCTTTGTCTCCAACTCCAAATCTATTGTTTTCCCCCAAGTACGGCATAGCCTGCAGTCACAATTCTTCTTATAAAAACCCTTGATTCCAAGACCTTCCTCAGAACTCTCCCGAGTTTCATCCCGCCTTGCTGCCGCTTTGCTTGGCGAGCCTCCCCTCAGCTCCATGTGCTGAGCTACATCGCACCCCAGCCTCGCTCTCTATTTTTCTGGGCTTCAGGACAGGTGAAGTATCACCCAAACCAGCAATCCCTCTAAAAATCCCTCTATACCACCCCAACCTTTATTTTCTTTAGTTATCTTGCGTGAGTGTGTCGCATACACTGTTTTGCTGTGTATTTAATAAAACATCATTTATTATTTCAACTTCTGTGTGCTACTTGACTCAACCCGACCCCATAGACATAGGGTTCAAGATCTCGCTATGTTACCCTGCCTCTCGTAACGCTAAGCAGTGCTCTGAGCTAATTTTCCCCAACTTTAGTTGAGCACATTTTGGTGTCCCTCCCAGGACCCCCAGTTCACAGAGTAACACTACTCTTAATAACGTCACCATTGCATACTATCAGGCAGTATAAAAGAATTATAGCAATGTTGAGATTTAAAGTAGCAGAGGGGATGCCCTCTCTGCAACCCCCCAACCCCTTGGAGATTTATACCCTGCTCAACTTTCCAGTTGGGAGCAGATGATGGAATCTATTTGTTCTCTCCACTCAGCTATTACAGCAGATGTCCCTGCCCCATCCCTGATGCTGCTCACCCTTCTAGCTGAGAAGGCCAATAGCACAGGGTAGAATTGTTACGGTTATCTCCATTCTCTGACTGGTGATACCAGAAGAAAACATTGTCTGCCCTTGATCCTCCCAAGCAAAGGGGAAGAGGAACACAAGGTGGGCAAAGCTGTCAAAACCCAAGCAGGAATGCACTATGGTCTGTGCTCCTCTCTGAGGAAACAAAGCCACTTAATGGTGCTTGGAGAGCTAGCTGAGTCTCAAGGTCAGGACTCAGCCAGATCTTCAAGTTGTGGCTGAGAGTTCATGGTTCTACTCCCTTTCTCCCCACCCTCATTGCTCGGAAGCAATAGCATGTTACGTTAACTCATTGAGGGAGGAGTGAATAATGAGAGTAAATGACTTTTCACTTTGTTTTTAACTTAATGAGGCCTACACTCCGTTTTTTTTTTAAATAGTGAGACTGTTTCTTTATTTTTCTGCCCTGATCTCCAAAGATCAGAAATACATCCAGCTCAGGAAACTTTTGCAACATGTCGATCTCTGGTTTGCAGTTCTGGGAAGTCTTGCATAGCACAGGAGCTCTCATGTGCTAGTCTGGCAAGGTTTCACATGGAAAAGGAGTTCTGGTTTGCAGACTGCTTATGGTTTCCTCAATAAGTAATGATTAACATCATAAGCAGGAAACCAAATTAAAGGTGCTCACTCCTAACTTTAACAACAAATTAATTTTTGTGGTTCACTAATGATTAATGAAACCAATTATTTTTTTAACACTAACATTCCAGGCTCTGCCTTTTCCCTTTGCACCAGGCTGTCATAAAATACAAAAAGATGGAAAACATACTGCACAGAATTTGCAGTGGGAAGATGGAAAAAGAAGAGTTAGTGACTGCCTAAAGCAGAGTGAACAATTTCAAAACTGAGAGATGGATTAGAAAAATATCAGCCTGGTATCAGTATAAACTGGAATGTGTTGTATGATTAAACTGCAATAATCATGAAACAATATCAAGTCACTTACTCCAAAATGTTGCCACTTAAAAAATGCAATATATTGGCTTTCTAGGTGTCAAAATGGATCTAATATTTCTTATGGGAGTCTTCCCTCAATACCGCAAAGTTTGAACTTGATAGGAAGGATTCTGGGGAGTTTAGAAAGGTGATGTCATAAGGGAAACCTTTTGCCCACGTGATTTACCATGAATTCCAGATATTCAGAAAAAGACATGGAAAATAAGGATCTTTCTGACTATTGGGGTATCCTTCTCTGTGGGTCTTTCTGCACTATGCTGTTATAGTGCTATTATTCCACTTTCAACATCCTCTGGAATCCTGGGTCTGCAGTTTAGGGAGGGGCCTTTGGAATTCTCAGCCAGAGAGCTCTTTGGCCTCAGTAAACTACAAACCCCAGAATTCCACAGGATGTTGAAAGTGGAAGAATAGCACTATAACAGTGTAGTGCAGAATTGGCCTATGACTGTTTCAGCACTGCACTGGTAAAGCAATTTGATACCACTTTAATGGCCATGTTTCCATCCTGTGGCATTCTGGGATTTGTATTTTGTGTTGGTGCTTAGACCTATCTCCTTCAGAGCTCTGGTGCTTTCCACTAACCTACAGCAGAGAATTCTAAGTAGCTTACCAACTACAAACCTGAGAATTGCATAGGATGGAGCCATGACAGTTAAAGTGGTATAACTATGTAGTGTAGACATGTGCAAGAACACCCATAGTCTATCACCACTGACTGTCCTGGCCAGGGCTGAGAGGAATAGTAGGACAAAAACATTTGGAGGACCACAGCTACCCACTCTTTGTAGGGATGTGATTCTTTTTTTAATAATTTTCTTCTTCAAGGAAGCAATGAGTAATTGCAGCAATTTTCTTCATGCTGCAAGAAAGTCTTCGAAAATCACTCAGTTTTTCAAGCCTATTTACAATCTGGGACTTATTCTTTGTCAAATTTGAAGATGGTTATTGCATGCAGAAAACAACCTTCCTACGAAGGAAACAGCATTTTCTATGCAGAGAATAATATTTCTGTGTAGAATCATAGAATCATAGAAATGTAGAGTTAGAAGAGACCACACGGGCCATCCAGTCCAACCCCCTACCATGCAGGAACACCCTTAAAGCACTCCCGACAGATGGCCATCCAGCCTCTGCTTAAAAACCTCCAAAGGAGACTCCACCACACTCCGAGGCAGCGCATTCCACTGCCGGACAGCCCTGACTGTCAGGAAGTTCTTCCTGAGGTTCAGGTGGAATCTCCTTTCCTGCAGCTTGAATCCATTGCTCCTTGTCCTGGTCTCTGGAGCAGCAGAAAACAAGCCCTCTCCCTCCTCTACATGGCATCCCTTCAAATATTTGAACATGGCTATCATGTCCCCTCTTAACCTTCTCTTCTGCAGACTAAACATACCCAGCTCTCTAAGTCTATCCTCATAGGGCATGGCTTCCAGACCTCTCACCATTTTGGTTGCCCTCCTCTGGACCTGCTCCAGCCTGACCATGTCCTTCTTGAATTGGGGTGCCCAGAACTGGACACAGTATTCAAGATGAGGTCTAACCAAAGCAGAGTAGAGTGGTACCAGTACCTCCCTCGATCTAGACACCATACTCCTATTGATGCAGCCGAGAATTGCGTTGGCTTTCTTGGCTGCCACATCACACTGCTGACTGATGTTCAGCTTGTGGTCTATTAAAACTCCCAGATCCCTTTCACACGTACTGCTATCCAGCCACATGTCCCCCATCCTATATTTCTGTATTCCATTTTTTCTACCTAAGTGTAGGACCTTACACTTCTCTCTGTTGAATTTCATTTTGTTAGCTTTGGCCCAGCTCTCCAATCTACCCAGGTCATTTTGAATTTTGATCCTGTCCTCTGGCGTATTAGCAACCCCTCCCAATTTGGTGTCATCTGCAAATTTGATGAGCGTGCTCTCTATTCCTTCATCCAAGTCGTTGATGAAGATATGGAACAGCACTGGGCCCAGGACAGAACCGTGTGGCACCCCGCTAGTCACTTCTCTCCAGGATGAAAAGCAGCCATTCGTGATCACCCTTTGGGTTCGGTCGGTCAACCAATTACAAATCCAACTAACAGTAGCCCTGTCCAGCCCGCATTTTACTAGCTTCTTTGCAAGAATGTCATGGGGAACTTTGTCAAAGGCCTTACTGAAATCGAGAAATGCTACATCCACAGCATTCCCTTCATCTATCAAGCTAGTAACTCTATCATAAAAAGAGAGAAGATTAGTCTGGCATGACTTATTTTTGAGAAATCCATGTTGACTTCTCGTGATTACCGCGTTGCTTTCTAAGTGATTAGAAACTGACTACTTAATGATCTGCTCCAGAATCTTTCCGGGTACTGATGTCAGGCTGACTGGGCGATAATTATTTGGGTCCTCTTTTTTTCCCTTCTTGAAGATGGGGACAACATTTGCCCTCTTCCAGTCTGCTGGAACTTCTCCTGTCCTCCAAGATTTCTCAAAGATTATAGCAAGCGGTTCCGAAATGACCTCTGCCAGTTCTTTTAATATCCTAGGATGCAATTCATCTGGCCCTGGAGACTTGAATTCATCCAGTGTGGCCAGGTATTCCTGTACTACCTCTCTACCTATTATGTGCCGCATTTCCCCTGCTTCCTCACCTGCTTCCCAACCGCCAGGTTGAGTGCTTGTATTCTTCTGGGAAAAAACTGAGGCAAAGAAGGTGTTAAGTAGTTCTGCCTTTTCTCTTCCTCCTGTTAGTAATTCGCCATCTTCTCTGCGCAGCGACCCTATCGTCTCCTTCTTTTTCCTTTTGCTACAGACATATTTAAAAAAGCCCTTTTTATTGTGTTTAATGTCTCTGGCCAGCCTAAGTTCGTTCTGTGCTTTAGCCTTTCTGACCTCCTCCCTACATCTCCTAGCTACTTGCTTAAATTCTTCTTTGGTGGTTTCCCCCTTCTTCCATTTCCTGTACATGTTTCTCTTAACACTTAGCTCAACTGAGAGTTCTTTAGTCAACCATTCTGGTTTTTTCAGATGCCTTCCATTTTTCCTCCTTATTGGCACAGTTTTAGACTGTGCCTTCAGTATCTCCCTTTTAAGGAACTCCCATGCTTCCTGAACTCCTTTCCCTTTCACTATTCTTGACCACTGAATTCCAGCCAGCAGCTCCCTAAGTTTACAGAAGTCCGCTTTTTTAAAATCTAAGATGAGTGTCTGGCTACACTTATCTTCTCCTTCCCACTGAATGCCAAATTCCAATAGGGTATGGTCACTCCCCCCTAAAGATCCAACCACTTCTACCTCATTAACAAGGTCATCCCTGTTGGTCAGGATCAGATCTACAATATTTGATCCCCTTGTGGCCTCTTCTACCTTCTGGACCATGAAATTGTCTGCCAGACAAGCAAGAAACTTGCTGGACCTTGCTGTCTTGGCAGAGTTTGACTGCCAACATATATCCGGGTAATGGAAATCTCCTATTATTACTGTATCTCTCCTTTTTGAATGCGCGGTCATTTGGTTGAGGAAGGCGTCATCAAAGTCCTCAGTCTGGGTTGGAGGTCTGTAGTAAACCCCCACCAGAATATCCCTGTTGTTTCTCGCTCCCTTAATTCTTACCCAGATGCTCTTGACCTGGCTTTCTGGGTGTAAGTCACGGATCTCTTCACAGGTGAAAACATCCTTGACAAACAAAGCTACTCTTCCTCCTTTCTTGTTTGGTCTATTTTAACAAAATAGGTTATACCCCTCTATTCCTACATTCCAATCATGAGACTCATCCCACCAGGTCTCAGTGATGCCTATCAAATCATATTTATTTTGTTGTACTAGGAGTTCAAGTTCATCTTGCTTGTTTCCCATACTCCGTGCATTAGTGTAGAGACACTTAAGTCCCCGGGCCCTTCCTGCAAGTCCTGTACTACAGTTTCTACTCCTCCCACCACTGGCGGCTTGTACTACTTGTCCAATATCATTTGGGCCTTTTCCCCCTGCGTTCGCCGAGTCCTGGCCTTGAATAATATTGTCTCCCTCCCCAGCGGAACTTAGTTTAAAGACCTCTGAATCCTCCTTGCGAGATTGTTTGCAAAAACATTCCTGCCAAGTTTCGTGAGGTGCAGCCCACCCCATGCCAGAAGCCCACGTTCATGGAAATTCAGGCCGTGTTCCAAAAACCCAAATCGTTGCCGGTGGCATCATGTACGGAGCCAGTTGTTGACCTCTGCTATTGCCCTTTCCCTACGTGCGCCATATCCTTGAACAGGGAGGAAAGACGAAATAACCACCTGCGCACCAAGGTCCTTAAGCTTCGTCCCCATAAGCTCGTAGTCCTTTGCAATGTGGTAAAAGCTGCTCCTCGCAGTGTCATTGGTTCCGACGTGAACCAAAATGAGGGGCTTATGGTCAGCGGGCTTGACCAGCCTGGTTAGCCTCTCCGTTATGTGGTTGATCTTGGCCCCAGGAAGACAGCAGACCTCTCAATTGAGCTTGTCCAGTTTGCAAATTGCCGTTTCGGTTCCTCTGAGCAAGGAGTCACCAACAACCAGAACTTGCCTCCTCTGAGGCTTCTCCAGGGCTCCTCGACGAGCATGTTCTTCTAGGACTGCCTGGGTATTCTGTTGAGACTGGGAGCGTTGATCTAGTTCCCGTTGCCGAAGTTGGATTCCTTCTCGTGGACATTCTGTTCCCTCCTCCTGGTGCTCCTCATCGTTTGTAAGGCCAAGAACTTTGAAGCGATTGTGTAGGTTGAGAGTCTCTGTTACCTTCCTGGACCTTCTGTTCCTACGTGTGACATTCCTCCAAGCCTCCATTTCCTGGCACAGTGTTTTGACTTCCTGATCTGGCGGCTCCTCCGTGCATTCGGTCTTCTGGTACGTCTTCTCTGCCCTATCCAAAAACTCCTCCCCTTCCCTAATAAGATGAAGATTAGAAACTCGTGTTTCCAGCTGGCAAACCTTCTCCTCCAAGAAGGTCACCAGCTTGCACTTGGCACAGGAGTACCCGACAATATCTTGTGGCAAGAAAAGGAACATCCCACAAGTGCTACAGGTGACCGCGGCAGCTCCCTCACCTTCCATCCTAGATACTACAGAGAGTAGTACAGGAAGTAGTTCTAGAAAGAATAACTGGGCTTTCTTTCTGAAATTCAGCTGTATAAGCTATGTCTGCTCTACTGATTGTGAAGGGTCAAACTTGAAGGATTGAAGTAGAGGACTTCAACAGCACGCACCAAAGGTGCGCGCCATTTGGAACTCCTAATAAGACTCCTCCCCCCTAGCTGGCTCCTCCCCCTCGTTAGTCAGACCGTGTGCTCAGGGAGAGCACACGGCCAGCAGAAGGAGACTAAACAAAAACAAGCAAACAAACAGACAAACAAGCACTGCCCCACAAGCCTGTAAACACACCTGGTCTAGGATGTCTTCACAGACCCAGCTCCCCCTCTGCTCTCTCCTCTGAGGAATGTGCTAGAGGGCCATTGGGAGCTCCTAATAAGACTCCTCCCCCCTAGCTGGCTCCTCCCCCTCATTAGTCAGACTGTGTGCTCAGGGAGAAAATGTTGTTTTCTGTACAAAATAACTAGGTGTGAATTTTGCACAGAACAAGTCCCAACCTGCAAAGATTCTCATCAGTCCAGGATTCTTCATGTCAGGGTTTCTCAACGCTCAAAAAATCCCATGGTTTTAAAAACTATTTTCCAAATATTTTCAAATATTCCTTCTGTTCTTATTCTTGCTCTAGAATGGAGAGGTGACATGATTTCCAGGCCTACAGTCAGGACCTAACAGGCAAATATTGTCCCTTTGGGAAGGCAGAACTTCCCACTTCCCACTCAAAAATGCAGTTGTGATCCTACAAGAGATTCAGGTCATTTCCACACCACACCTTATTGCTGTGATGGCAATCCCAGCATCATCAGTGCTGGGATGAGAGTGGTTTTACACCACTCCCCCCCCTCCACATGCAGCGAAGGAGTAGCAGCATTAACACCACTGTGCCTACCACATTACAGCATCCATAGCAATGCCTTCTCCCCACCTCTTCAATGCCCCACAGTGCCTGATCGGTCACTTTTTTCTGGGGCCTTTTTTCCGACTGGGCAGCGTTGGACACGTACATACATCTGTGCGTCAGGCCTCCCGGATTGGTGATGGGAGCTGGCCCAATCGGGGAACTGCACGCCATCAGGTAACAGGCCAGTCATGTGAATAGAGATCAACACCGTCCCCTCCTCCACCCCCCAGTATTGACATAGTACACAATGCAGGCAGGTTAGGGGTGGTTAGCATTGGGATAGTGATGGGCTACCCACGACGTTGTGCAATAGCACAGCTTCTGGGTCCGTGATTCTCCGTCGTTGTGGTGAGTTGACACTGCCATGCTGAAATGGCCTCATTGCATGATTTCAGAAACAGGTTAAGGCATAAGGAGTAATCTAATGGAAGAATATCTGGTGTTGTCCTTGGTGTAAAGATCCATGCAGGAACAAATAGACATTGAAGACAATTATTTGTCTTCAGGAACATCCAATTTAGCTAAATGAAGCTGAAATTTTGAGACAGCATTGATACACGTAGTCTGCTGCAGGTGGAAGGAAATTACAGAAGTGGAGGAAAAAATAAAAATCTACGAACAGTGCCCATCCTGCACAGTTTATTCAGAAAGACTTTGAAACGCTTAAAGAAGTGGATATTATCTTCAGCACTCCAGGTGGTAGGATGTTTGGTCTGTATCTTGCACTCTGGTACATCCAGTTCAGGTGGTTTGCTTGGGAGCACACACATCCCCTTTTCTCGCCTATGAATGCACATGCCACAATAAATGACTGAAGCTCTAAAGCATTTCACTGAGCATTTTTACTGCCTCTTTTTTATAGCAACAATGTTTGTAAATTCCCTCTGTTATCAATGAAAGATAGAAAACAAGCATCTTCTCACAAATTTAAGTCTTGAGATTTCCTCCTTTGCTGTATGAATTCTTAAGGAATTAGTAAAATGTGTCATTTCAGTCACAGAACCTTTGTATTATGAATGATCAGGTTTGTTTTATGATATTGTGAAGCACAACTGGACCAGTGCTAATATGCACGAGTACATAAATACCATTTATATTTTTAATGCACAGAAGATAGCAAAAAATGACATTAAAATATAACTTATGAGTTCCTCAGAGAGGCTCCTGCAATGCAAAAAAAGAAAGAAAGAAAGAAAGAAAGAAAGAAAGAAAGAAAGAAAGAAAGAAAGAAGAAAAAAGAAGCAAACAGGAGTTAAATGAGAAACACTTCATTATTTCTCCATATGTAGTACTTGTGTGTGCATAGACTTTTCACTGTCTTCCTGTGTTACCTTCCACAGGGGGATTGCAAAGTGCTTTACAAATAGTAGTTAAGTCTCCCAATGACCCTTGAGGCAGATTTAACAAGGAGTGCCACCGCACTGGAAACAATTTCCTTATTGCTCTGATTACACGCTGAATTTTCCTTGATTTTCAACCATCGTTCAGTGCCTGCATACTGCAATATTTGCCCTGGAACAGACAGTAAGTGGCACCTGGGTCCAAGTTTGGAATGGGTAACAGCAGTAACAAGAACCACAACAAACACAGCTTACGATGGTAATCAGCTGGTTGGCTGTGCTGGAATTCCTAGGAAAGCTTTAAATTTGTCAATTAGCATAAATTATATAGCAAGCACAGCTTGGTGGCAGCCTTTGCAGCATTTATGGCCCCAAATGCCTTATTGGATGTTGCATGAGGGATTGCAGAGAAGCCTTTGCATGCAAGGGATCCTTATTCAGCAAAAGCAGGTAAGTACAAGAGGTAAGCTTCCTTCTTGTGCCAGCACTAAGACCTCTATGCCTGACCCTGTGCTCTTGTGAACTATCATGTCGCTTCATAAGGTTGGATTACATCATGTGAGAGGAGCTTTCTGTCATGCCTGAATGTACTTGCTGCTTGACGGAGCCAGAGCATTCTGGCTGGAAATACATAGCAAAATTCACCCAGAATGGCTATATAATTGCTCAAGTGCTCAGCATTTACCCACAAGTATATGCTTTCAGGCACTACCTATCTACTCAACATATCCCAGACTGATTGGAGTTGTCATTTTGCAAACATGGAAGCCCGGGGTGAGGTTAGGTGGGACACATATCAGCCTTCCTCTTTGGCTGTCCTTCCTCAGGAGTCAGAAGCAAAACAAGCCTCACTCTTTTCATGGAGCCGTTTTCTGAGACAGAGCAATCATCCTTCCTTTCCCACTCCCCCACCTCTTCCATCTCTTATATAAGGAGTTGTGGTGGCTCAGTCAGTCCCTGAGAGTATTATGCAACACATAAAGTTCCCTTTCTCTGACACCTGTGTCTTGCTGCAAAGGAGATGCAAGACAGTTCTGTTCTATTTTTCATTCTGCGGGTCAGCCCATGTAGACACGCCTTGTACTCAACAGGGAGACCTCCACTGCTGATAAGATTGTAATGGACAAAGAGGGCATTGCATCAAGATCCACATGACTTTTCCATAGTCTGATCATTAAGCCAATGCAGCTACAAAAGGCTGACACTCTAAGGGCTTTTCTGCCCTACACTGTTACAGTGCTATTATTCCACTCCCAACATCCTGTGGAATTCTGGGGTCTGTAGTTCACTGAGGCCAAAGAGCCCCCTGGCTGAGAATTCCAAAGGCCCCTCCCTAAACTGCAAACCCTAGGATTCCATAGGGTGCTGAAAGTGGAATAATAGCACTATAACAGTGTAGGGTGGAAACGGTCTTAGATGCATAAGTGCTCTGTATTCACTAATCCTATGGAGTCACAGACTGCCTCAATGCCAGCAGCCCCAAGTCCACCTGAAGTTCCAGCTGCCGGATTGGGTCAAAAAGGGCTGTTCAGCTGGTGATCAGAGTGCAAGAAGGATGATACTTCCACACCCTCCCACCAGTGAGTGAGTCTGTAACCATCAGAATCAGGATATGTGTTGCAAGTCCTTGTTACAATATCACTTGAGGGGGTCATTGGAAACATCCTCTTCCTTGCATCCCAGTTGTTAGCTGAAAGTACCTCCTTTCCTTCATCAGGGTGCTGGTGCTTAAAGTGGACGGGGGACTTGGGCCAGGAGATGTTACTTAGTTATGTCTCCTTAATTAAGTATCCAGTCCAGGATTCTGGCAGACACTCCTCTGCAGCAGACTAGGGGGTGAGTGACACTCAACATGACTGGAGGTTTCATTCTTTTAACTGGATAGCTTGTTTCATGGCGCTCTGCAGAATCATCTTCTGTGTTTCCTGGCTTTGGACCCCTAGTCTGAGGAAGTGTACCTTCTCCCTTTTCTCTGTATTCATGGCATGGATGGGGGAGAACCATTTGTTTTTGTTAACTTCTATCAAGTCAGCTTCAGCTTATGGCAACCCTCCAAGACAACCCATCACCAACAGCCCTGCTCAGGTCCTGCAGGCTCAAGGCTGTGGCTTTCTTGATAAATTCAACCCATCTGTAATATGATCTTCCTTTTTTTTCATACTGCCTCCCTCTTTACCAAGCGTTATCATCTTTCCTAATGAGAAACCATAGCTTACTAGAAAAGCGCACACTTTATTTACGTACAGGAGGAATCTGGATAAGGCTAGGAAATGATCCCTGATTGAATTTCTGGAGACCCACTATCAGTCAAAGTCAACAATACTCGGTTGGATGGACCAATGACCTGACTTAGCATAAGGCAGCATCCTGTATTCCTAAACAACCATCTTTTGGGGTTACCCCTTCCATGCATCTGATGTGGTGGCCTGCCCTTGAAAATTTATTTCACAATAGATTTGTTACCATAGAATATATCATGGTTTTACTACAAAAAATAGACTAGTGTGCTGACATGTTTCTTCTCTCACCAGTTTTGGATGCAAAGAACAAAGTCAGTGCTTAAATGGATCTCCTGGAAGCAGAGTCACGGTGGGAGATGAAGGCCAAAGAAAAGGTTACTGTGCCTGTACAATTAGATTAAATCCTTTAGTAAGGATAACCTCTTTTGCCATGCGAGTTCCCTGTGATGTTATAGAAAGGATAAAAATAACTGTCAGCTCTACAGCTATTCATATACAGAGCAAGGTTAACTGGGCAGAGGTTACATGGGCACTGGTGATGACTTTGTTTCCTCCTATTTTCTCTCTGCCTTAATAACCACAAGAGGCTAATTAATTCTGCAAGTGATAATTTCAACAGAATTAAGTAATGCAACTGCCCTTCCAAATGACGCAATTGGTCCAATCACATATAGAAAGACTTCCACGTGTATGAGCGTGTAAGTAGACCTTTTTCTTTACTGGAGTTTGGGTTGTAGGCGTAGCCCAACCCCCCTGCACTGTCCATTTGGGCAACATATGAAAAGTGCTGCTTATTGCATTTAGAGGCCTCAGTTCTCTAAAACAAGACAGTAGACTCTTCAGGTACTTAAAAGATGAAGACTGACTTGTTCTCTTGTTCATTCCAAGTCCAAGACCATAGGCCAACTTCTCAGATGCACAACAGAAAACCTGGGGCAGAGTCTCTCCATCTAAGGCCCCTTTTGCACCTTACCTGATGCCACTGGCATCACTCGGGGATCACGTGAAAAACCTTGTCCAGGAGGCACTCTGCTTCCCCTCTGCACCAGTTTCATGCTGGCCAGAAGGCAGCATAAGGGCTCCATTCCTTCCTTCCGCAGCGCACCAGGTACTTTCCCAGGCTGCACTGGGGGAGGAAGCATGACGGCTGTGCATCCGGAGGCTCCACACACAAGGTAAGTGCAGGTGGGGCCCGGGAGCGATGCGCAATCACGCATAATTTTCGGCAACAAGCCGAAAATAATATAATGCATGATCACTGCCTACTGGCCTTGGAAGCGTTGTGTGATTGTGAGGATGTCATGTGAAACGGTCCTCGCAATCCCACAGCACTCCCAAGGTCATTTCGCAACAGGACTGGCGTGTGAAAAGGGCCTAAGCCAGGAGATTCTAACAAATGTGGCCTGGATCAAAGAATGGATCTGCTGCAAACATTACACTGATCAGTCAAACAGTTCTGGAAGTATAAACTAATATACCCAAAAGGCAATAAAATAAATAAATAGGCAGAGAGGCTGGAATCCTCTATGGTGTTATACTAGCCTCACTCCAGATTTTTTCTTTTTTGCGTGCTTGCCAAAAGAGATATCTAGTGCCCCATTATACAAGCGGTTCCACATTTGCCTGAAGTGCAGCAGACTGAATTGAAGGCTAATTCAACTCATGGACACAGTCCTACCTCCCTGTGATCCTCTACAACACCTTGGAACAGCCACTGGAAAGTCAGCATTGAGCAGGTTCTTTGTGATAACTGAAGCCCCTGTCAGAGCTGCTGATGACGAGCAGCAGCTGTTGGTCCCTGTGGCTCAGGGTGGAGATGAGTCCTGCAGCTCAAGAGCTCCCCCTGCTGCCATGGACCAAGCAGGCTTGGACGTTCCTCTGCCTGCTCCTTTAGGGCAACAGGGATCTGATTCTGAAGATGCTTTGGAGCCTGTGTCAATCAGCCCACAAACAAGGCAGAGACTCAAGAGAGCTGAGCAAAGGGAGGCTTCCTTGATTCAGTTCAAGAAGCAATGACTAGCCACACCTGTGTCTTGGGCTATATAACTGCCTGCCTGGAAGCTTTCCTTTGCTTGTGGCAAACTTCTTACAAACCCTCTCCTTGCTTCCAGCTCCTGATACCTTGGATTGATCTCCTGGCTCCAGACCCCTGGCTTTTGGAACTCTGACTATGGCTTTTCCTTGTTGCTCTGGCTTAGGTAAATGGACTTCCCTTGAGTAAGTGCTTCCTTGACTCTTCCCGGTAGGACTCTGCTAGCTCTCCCACTCCCTTCTCCAGGCTGTCTTGCTGCCCAGGTCTCTGACCCTGACATTCTTGGCCACAAAAGGTAAGTACTTCATTTGAGTTGCATCCAAAGGTATCAGAAGGTGTATTACACTAAAAATGTTTATGTTGTGATCATGGCAAAACAAACAAACAATAAAGACATCTATTTCTCCTTTGGCACATCTACTGTAGATGCAACTGCCACTGCCTAACAACTTTTCAGAAGAAATTCTAAAAAATGTAATTGTAAACTTATTTCTACTTCTGTTCTGACACAGCATGGTGGTTCTTTAGGACTTTTCTTCAAGCAAAACTTCACCAGTAGTAATTCACCACTCAGGACCAAAAAACCAATGAATTATATATTTGAAATATTTGTATCCTGGCTTTCCCCCACAAAATTGCCCAAGGCAGTTTACTAGATCTAGTCAATCCAAGGCAGTTCCTTGCCAGTCATATTCCTATTTTGTCTAGAAATTAAGGAAATGGACAGCATGAGTTGTAAAACTTTGGCCTACATCCAATTGTTAGCCTGAACTAGAGTAGAACCACTGGACCATTTGGGATTACTGAAGTATTTACTTACCACATTCCCATTAACACAGTGGCCCTTTTCACATGGCATTTCTGAAGCAAAAGGGCCCCTTGAGCATTGTATAAATGTGAGGAGTGGTCCATATGACGCACTCACATTTGCGTGACGCTTAAGGGCCTGACGTGGACCGCGCGCACATTTTTTCATTTTCGGCTCAAAGCCAAAAATGCTGTTCGGTTGTGAATCGCTCCAGGGCCCCGCGCACACTTACCTTGTGTGCGGAACCTTGGGAGCCAGGCCAGTCACGCGTCCTCTCCTCAGTGCAGCCTGGGAGGTCCCAGGCTGCACTGCGAATGGAAGAGGTGGGATGCTTGCGTGACCAGAAAGCAGCTGCAGAGCCGAAGCAGAAGGGATGCGAGTGCGTTCCCCCCAAGGCTTCCTGCGCAAGCCCTGCAGCCCAGCACCGGGAAAAGGTAAGTTGTGAAAAGGCCAGTGAGTTTGTTCTAGTTGGCACTAGCAGTTGGATTCAGGCCTCTGAACATAAACTAAATTACCCGGCCCTTGTCTGCGTTCCATCCTGCTCCATCCTCACCAACCAAAGGAAGGCAGCTAAATCCTGCCTCTCAGTTTGGTTATGATCAAAATAACCACCTCTTTAAATAAGTCCTGGAAGCAACAATAGCCAGAGAAAATTTATTCTGAAAGATCATTCACTTGCTCTGTCAAGCCTGCTCTTTATAAACTAGTCATGTTTTATTCCTTTTGTGAACACAGGAATTGTCATACTGGGTTAGGTGGGTTTAAAAAAAAAATTAAAAAGGAAAAGAAAAGGCTTTACCAGTTGGTGCCGGCTCTTTCCAAAGCCTACCCCCTTCCACCCCCCCAAAACAGGTGTTTCTCTCTTAATAAGTGCCCATTTGTGTCATCTATCCCTTAATTAAGCATCTGTTCTCCCAGAGCCTGACGAGTTCTTTTGCTGATAATCCCAAATGGTTTGTCAGCATTATATATAAAACCATCATAACAGAGATCCTCTCTCCTTAGAGTCCCTTCATGGTACCAATAAGATGTAACTGTTTCCTTGTTATGATGATAAAAACGAATGTAAAACATAACTGAAGTTCATGCAGAATATCTGCAGCTCCATCCGATCCAAATAATATCCATAAACTTTGTGCGAAAGCCAAGTGAGATTCTCCCTTTGGCACAAAAAGCTTTGGGACAGTATTTGCTAAAACAATTTATTGCAACAATACACCAGCCATTATTAGAGCTGTCAAGAGACTAAAATGTTTTTGGCCAATTAACTATCTTGCTGTTAACCAATTGATTAATTAACTAGTCACAATAAATATTACAGTATTTCCACGCAGATGATGATTTAGCGGAATGCTAATAAAAATGGCGTTTTCCATTCCATCACAATACATACTCATGGATTTTTACTTGAAACTGACCTTAAAATATATTGACTGCATGGAGATATGTATGTGATTGATTTACAGCTCAGTCTTCAGCACAGCAAAGACTTTTTCCCCCACTGAGATTATGGTTTATAGAAGGTGAATCCTATATGTGTGAATAGCAAATGAAAGCAGAAATATCAATGGCCTTATTTTTCTGGTATGGCCTATTATTGATGCAAAATGGCTGTCAGAGCAACAAGAAGGGCAGCAGAAGTCACCATGGCAGCTGCAACACCGATCACCTAAAAATCCAATTTGGCCAAATGAGAAAGCAATGTAGAAATGGGATGGGCATACCTTTACTCCATTCACATACAACCCAAACAGAAAATGGGAAATGGGAGAAAGAAAACTTAGATCTGGGAGGAATAATATGGCCACAAGGCATTTGAAGCCAGAGGTCTACATGGGGGAAAAAAGAGTGAAAGGTTTCTAAACACTCTAACGGTAATAGCACATACAAGGTGAAACAGCACCTTGAAAGGTGAAAAAGTGGTGTGCTGGGTAGGTGTGCCCTTGCACAAAGAAGAGAAATCATGGCATCTACTGCTGAATCATCTGCTTGAAGTGGATTTGTTGGACTGATGCTCAGGCAAGACAATGTATAAGCTGTGTGGAGCCAAGTTAAAACACACACACACACACACACTGGAATGGAGGTCTACAAATGAGTACAAAACGAAGCTTTGAAAACTTGTGAGGTGCTGCTTTTTCCCAAAAGCAGAGAGAGGGAATGCATTAATAGAAGACAAGAGATTAAAAACGATTCAGTCATGATTCACTTTCTTTAAAGAATTCTTAGATCTTTGGGTCAGTGTGGAGACTAAGGCCCTTTTTGCACGGCGTTTTCGATGCAAGGGCCCCTTGAGCGTCTCACACATGTGAGGAGCGATCCACATGACGCATTCACATTTGCATGATGCTCCAGGGCCTAGCAGGGACTGCTCATGCGTTTTTTCATTTTCGGCTTGAAGCCAAAAATGCTGCACGGTTGTGCATTGCTCCAGGGCCCCGCACACACTTACCTTGCGTGTGAAGCCTTGGGAGCCAGGCCAGTCGCGCTTCGTGCTTCCTGTCTCAGTGCAGCCTGGGAAGGTCCCAGGCTGCACTGCGAAAGGAAGAGGCGGGCCTCTCGTGTGAGCAGGAAGCTCATGCAGAGCTGAAGAAGCAGGGAAGTAAGAACTTCTCTCCGGAGGCTGCTCGCGTGAGCACTGCACCCCAGTGCCGAAAATAGATGAGTTGCGGAAAGGGTATGACTCTTAGCACCTCAATATGCTACAGATCACAGGATTATTTCCGGGAATCTAAGAGGCAATGTAGAAGAGTATAACTCTGAAAGTGTCCAGTTATTCCAGAGAATCACTCTGGAAGTATCCAGAGTTTCCAGTTCTTTTTGTTCCGATTTTCCTCATAGTTTTAGAGTTTACATCCAAACTTTCTCTTGAAATACCCTTTATGTTCTTCCTCCTTCTCTTCCCCCAGATTATTGTCACATCTAGACTCAAGCAACATTTCAGAAATTGATTTTCACCAATTTCCATTGAGTCTTCTTTATTATTATTATTCATGAATTATAGTCAAACTGCTAAAGCACTTTAGAAATATTAAGATTGCTAATATTAGTTAATTGTTAAGATCATTTTGTTTTGGTTCAAACATTGCTCCCTCCTTCCCTCCCTCCCTCCCTCCCTCAGTCTCTGTGGAATTTGTGACCTTGAAAAAAATAGCTCTGTTTACTGGTGGTGGCCATCTTAGCTAGTTCCAGGATAATACAAACAGTAAAGTAGGAATGCATTTATAATTTCAGAAAATACTGGGTTAATTTAACCTGATTTGAGATGTAATAATGAATTACCAAGCAATGATCCTTGGTAATGCCAGGTAATGCCAGGAGTTCCCAGGAAATACTTCAAGATGGAAAAAAAATGTGTATCTCCAAAATAAAACATTTTTTTACTGGAATAGAAAAGTCAGAGACTTTTTCCCATCTGGAGGAGCTTTAAGATGATGCAACTAGTATGAAATTGATGTGTTTGGATGAATCTTGTGAAATTTACCTGGCTTTGCCTGATAATTTTGCTTATGATTTTAAGGAAACTACAATTTTCAGGTTTGTACCTAAAGGACTTAAAGTGTGTTTCAAACCATATTTCATGCAAATATATCAAATCTAGAATTTTTTAAAAGACAAGTTTGCCTTTTGGTTTCAAATGCGCATCAAAATGTTTGGTGATCACCAGGTTGATGAAGATTTCATTTATTATTTCAAGGAAACCATATATGGAACAAAAAATTGAGTGATAATATCTACAGATGTTAAAATTGTTTTGCACCTAATTCCATGCAAAATGGAACCAGCAATTTTCTTCAAAAAGCTGAAATCTATCTTATAGTCCCAAACATGCTAAAAAAAAAAATCTTTGGAATGTCCACAAAGTCTGAATATCCTTGGATCAAACTTGGTTCATAATTGCATTCTTGAACAAATAAACAAATATAAATAAATGAATGGGATTTCTGTATTATTTATTCAAATGTTTATTCAGGAAGTAACCGACGAGTCTAAAACCTTACTGTGATCTTCATTTTGGTATCATTCAAAAACACGTACAGTGTTGGGTGATTTCGTGATCCAGCATAACATAGGCCGACATCCTGTTGGTTAGTCCCAGTTAGACTACACCTATTCAATCCATTGTTGACTGATGAGTCAACATGTAGGAAAATCCCATTGAATGGGTCTACACTAGTGTTACCATGCCTTACACCCCCACTCCATGGTACAGTCTAGTTGGCAAGAAACATCATTTAATTAGTAATATAATTGACTTAAGTTGGAATTTCATTAATTAGATTAGTTAGATTAATTAATGAAATTAGAGACAGTCCTAAAGAGTCAATATATTTTACCTTTCCCAGCTGGTTCTTTACCTACACCCTAGTTCTCTTGCACTTTTGCAAAACTGCTTGTTGCTTTTTTGTTAGTCCCTTAGGTCTGGAGAATTAGAATGTTTAGGGAACAAGATCCAAGCCACTTAGGTGGTTTTCTTCTCTTCCAAACTAGACAGTCACAGCTGGTGGGGACATGGGAGAAGGCCTTCACTGGAGCTGATCCCACAGTTGCAACTTGCTACCTAGGGAAGTTAGGAAGCCTCCTACTTTGTTTTCCTTTCAATGACAGGTTAAGGCCTTTCTTTTCCAGCAAATTTTTGGAAGCTAATTTTAACAAAAATGACTTCTATGGTGCTGTACTGTTTTTAATCTGTTTTAAAGTAAGATTTTAATTGTTGTTGTTGTTGTTATGTAATATTGTTATAATCTTGATTTTTTTAATGCTTTTAACTAGATATATTTTACTGTATTCTGCCTTTCTGTAAGCTGCCTTGAGTCCTAGCCTGTGTTAAAGGGAGGATATAAATAAAGTGATGGATGGATGGCTAAAATTCCTCGTCTTTCCCAAGAAAATATTGAAACTCTTAGTCCAGGGACTTTTCCTGGGATCCACATGGTGACCGGTGAGCTAAAATGGAGGGTGGATAAGTAAGGACATGAGATTATAAGGGAGGAGATGTAGTGTGAAGTGACAGTTGAGAAAGTCAACACAATTCTTGGTTGCAACAATAGGATATGGTGTCTAGACCGAGGAAAGTAATGGTACCACTCTATTCTGATTTGGTCAGATCTTATCTGGAATAGTGTGTCCAGTTCTGGGCACCTCAATTCAAGAAGGATATTGACAAACTGGAGCATGTCCAGAAGAGGGCAGCCCAAATGGTGAAGGGTCTGGAAGTCATGCCCTATGAGGAGCAGCTTAGGGAGCTGGGTATGATTAGTCTCCAGAAGAGAAGGTTAAGAGGGGACATGATAGCTGTGTTTAAATATTTGAAGGGATGTCATATCAATGAGGAAACAGGGTTGTTTTCTGCTGCTCCAGAAACTAAGACAAGGAGCAATGGATTCAAACTACAGGAAAAGAGATTCCACCTAAACCTCAGGAAGAACTTCCTGATGGTCAGAGTTGTTTGGCAGTGGAATATGCTGCCTTGGAGTGTGGTGGAGTCTCCTCCTCTGGAGGTTTTTAAACACAGGCTGGATGGCCATCTGTTGGGAGTGCTTTGATGTGGTTCCTGCATGGCAGGAGGTTGGACTGGATGGCCCTGTTGTCTCTTCCAACCCTATTATTCTATGATTCTATGAGGAAAGAGAAAGCAAGCAAAGGAGTTTGGGTGGGTGAGTGTGAAATGGCTTTTCAAAAATTAATGTAGCTGTGTCGTGTCTGGAGCTCAAAACAAGAGTAGAAGGAATAAACTCACGGATGGCATTTTTGAACTTTATTCAGATAGGGTTTTTAGTGTAGGCGTTTAATTCAAATTGGAATGCAATTTAATATAAATGTAATAGCTAAAATTTTCTCCTAACATAATTGCATTTGAATATGATTTTTAGGTGATTAATAGTTAACTAAATACATTTCCTAACTTTTCTAGGTTTATAAACATCTACAGCAATTTCTTGAGTGGTGAGGTTTCTTATAGAAATCTGGGACATTTCGAAAATGTGGTTGAGAGAAATTGGCCTGCATTGTACAGTGAGTCTGAGCTGTTATGTTCCTGTTGACCGTTTGCTTTGTATATTATTATGGCTCTAGAACGTGGTAGCTATGGTTTTCCTCACATGCTGTTTATTTTTCAAAAAGGAAATAGTTCCCCAAATTGGGGTGGGGTAGGGCTTTTGGTTTAAACCAGGGGTGGTAACATGTAGCCCTCCAGATGCCTATGGACTACAGTTCCTGTGAATTGCAATCCAAGAACATCTAGCAATCCAAGAACATGACACTCCCAAATTTGCAAAAAAAGGTGATGGTTAGAGCTATTCCTTTAAAGTATTGGGGAGAAATCTCCTATGAAATCTTGGACAAGTCACTCTATTTTGGCTTTTTTACTGTCTGCTAATTGAGAACACTGGCCCACCTTGAGGTTGGTATGAAAATGAAAAGAACTTGAATAATACACAACATTAAAAGTGTTGCATCAGTGTTTTGTATGGGGGACACAGTGAATGCAGTTGGGTTGAACAAAACACACAGGCAGGGAATCAAACTACCACCAAGCTCTTTCTCCAGCAGCATATTTAAATGGCAATTGAATCTACTTGAACACTTTGTTCATTCTTTCATCTCAGCATCCCTTCTAAGTCTATTTGCTTGTCTGCTGATGGCAATACCCCCTGCCATCCTGCCTTGGCTCAAACCTTTCTGTTCTCCCTCCTTCTAGCTTCCAGGGAAAAGCAACCAGAGCCATGTTTATGCCATCTCATAATAAGATGAGGAATGTACAGTTCTAGGATCACCTTAAGCCACAAAGGGCTATGGGGCAGCCACTGTAAGAATACCCTTGATTTCCTCAAGCTAAACAGCCAGCAGCTTGGGATGCCAGATCTAAGGTCCCACTGCTGTTCAGGAACATCAAAAATTGCATAAAATGTGCTGATCAAGATAATCAGCTCCTTGCAAACAATTCCTCAAGGGTTTGTAGCACAAACAATCAAAGAAATTTATCAGGATAAAGGAACGTTTACAAAGGAAGAAGATTAATTTTTTTTAAAAAAAATCCAGATGAAAAGGGTAACCAAATTACTTTCTGTCTATCAGGTGCAGCATCAATGTAGTAGGTACAAAAAAATGAACATGCAATGGGATCCTTGATCTTCCATTAAAAAAAAAATCCTTCCTTCCAACATACCTGTAAACCTTTACCAACATATATTCTGAGAAACCTCTAGAGCTGATTTCCCCTCACACGAGAAGACTTCAAAAGATGCACCACATTATTTATTAAGAACACTGATGGAAATATAATACTCCAGAGTACTTGACTGAGAAGTGACTCAGGGAAGTAACACTTCTAATAAATTGATTCTACCATTGCCACGTCCCAAGAAGACCCTTAAAAATCCATGCATGATTTAACTTACCTCTAAAATATTTATAAATATTATATGCAGACCTAATGCACACAAAGTGTCTCCATCATTTAGAAGGCACTGGTTTCAGGCCATGTATTAATATTATCACTAACCACAGGAGTGGGTGACTTCTGGATTACAAAACTACTTTTTTTGTAGTCAGTCGCTATTCATTTGATGGAAGGCATGTGTTAGAGATGCTGCTTGGTGTTATGGCTTTTCCATAGTGATTGCACAGTGAAAGTCATTCATGGAAGGAAAAAGACCTACGTTTTTGGACCGTACGGTAGCAATTAAGGTGTGCCAATGAAATCTGACAAATGGAAGGAAGAATACTGAAATAGTTTGGGGAGCAAGCACTCAGATCAACGGTTAAACCCGTCCTTCGCACACAGTAGGTCCTAGCACCAGATTGTGGCATCTCCAATTAAAGTGTTTTAGACTGTATGGCTGGAAAAGACTACTAATCTGAGATTCTGGAAAACTGCTGACATCCAAAACAGCCAGTAATGAACTAGATAACTAGTAGGGTTGTTATAGACAGTGCTATGTACAATCTACAGCAAAAATCAGTTCTACAACTCTGTGCAAAGAAAAGATCAAAGTTGCATGATTTTTAATTTAGTGTAACTTATTTGACTTTTTAAAAACTTTCATTGAGTCACTGACCATTTCTGCCTTACACTGTTATAGTGCTATTATTCCATTTTCAACATCCTGTAGAATTCTGGGGTTTGTAGTTTACTAAGGCCAAACAGTTCTCTGGCTAAGAATTCTAAAGGCCCCTCCCTAAACTGTAAATTCCAGGATTCCAGAGAATGTTGAATGTGGAATAATAACACTATAACATTGTAGTGCAGAAATGGCCATTATTTCCTGCCAGTATACTCTGTGGCTACGTTTCTAGTTGTATTTCAAGTAATTCTCAAGCATTCTAGAGAGATTTGGTCTTTCTGACCTTTCTCTTCCACTTCATTTTTACCAGCCCCCATATGTTTGGGATGTGTGATCTTTTGAAGTCAAATGTAACTGTACTGGATTTCCATGGCAAATTCCTACTTACACAGAAATTAAATTAAAGAGCATCGTCTCTTCTTTGAGCAGGTCTTCCAGGGTATAGTTACTGAGGGTCCTTAGAAGTTCTAGCTCTTTGTTGTGACTGGAATTTACACTTAATTTATTGACGGGAGGGTGATTGAAGCCACTTTCTGCTTCGCAGGTTTCCTAATTCCATTCCCCATCAGAATCACCTGAAGCTAAAGTACTTCTTCTCTCTCATCTCAGTTTGGACACTTCTAGCACCACATGAATGTGCCTCTAGAAATATCGTGGATATTATATTCATCCCTCTTCAGCCTCTTGGACTGGCAAGGATGTTCTACTATTGCAAGGGTGGCCATATTTCAGAGAATGCAGGGCCACAGTGCCTGATTCTTAGCTCCTCCAGAGCTCTGCAGGGCCACAGCTATACCACTACAGTTATCATTTTGGGTGACTGAAAATGCTGGGTACATTCTTAGATTGATTTTTTTGCAGCAGGAGAGGTGTCAGGGGCATTGGGGTTTGGTAGGGTTCCAAACAGCTGCACTTAATGTCCCTAAAACCATTACGTGGCCCACAGCTTGCACAGCTCACATCCCAAGGCTACCTTCGAGATGATCTGGTCCAAACTGGGCTCAACTCCTGTCTTTGCCTTTTTGATATTTAGGGTCAGTAGTCTGGCTCCATTCAGGTTGAAATGGAAAGCTTTCCTCTGGTATAGGCCTGACCCATCCCCAAATGTTCCTCCATTGCCTAACAATGCAACCCCCCCCCCCCGATACACCATCATCATATCCATGCACTGACCTCTCTCAGCTTCACTTCTGTGGCACAGGCAGCTATCCCTGTCTGTGGCATGGAACAAACAGTGTTACATTCTAGACACAGTTGCCACAGACAGCCTGACTTTCATCCTCTTACCTAGCAAGACCTCATGGCTGTATTTACCCATGCCATTGGTTGTCTATATGTGCCATGACCACTGATTACATCAAGATACCTATGAGGCTATTTAGATGGTGCATGCAATCTGTAACATTTGGATATGGCAAAGAAACAGAACATGTGGAGCATGCATCCGTCACAGACCCAGTTGTCTAAGTGCCTAATGAATTGCCCACTGCTATACCCCTGCTGTAAACCCCAGAGGCGCATTGCCAGTGCAATAGAGTATCTGTTCATATACTTTGATAAGAAACATCTGCTGCAAAGTTTGGAGACAATCTCTATATGGCATGAGATTTTGGTGAAAATGTAAACTTTTTATTTTCTTTTGTTTCAAGCAAGAGGCTGGATGTTAATGGGATGGTAAAATCTTTCTGGAGTTTAATCCAAAGTTTAAAGGAGGCACCCAAGTTGCTGAATGTATTTGGGAGGTACAGGGAAGCTCTTCTGACAGCTCAATTAAAGTTCAGACTAAAGCCCAGAGTGGATTCACTGTCCCGCTGACATCAAAGACACCAACCTCCATTTTTGGATTTAGTTAGCCTTTCGAAAATTTGATAGCAGGCTTAGTTTAGCAGTGCTAATAGCAATGGTTTGCATTCCTAACCAAAAGAAGCAGCACGCACACTTATACAGGAAGCCCCCATCTTCTGATGCCCCGTTATCTGACAACTCACTTTTTTGATGCTTCCAAATTAAGGACAAGTTCTACTAATTTGATGGGGGTTCTGCTCTTTTATCAGTTCTTTTTGCCTAAAGAGGCTTGTTTCCGACCACTTGCACATGCTTGCAAAGACTGCTGAGAGAGGGGAAAAGGTGCGAAGCCAGCTGAGAGACTTTGCAAGCAGTGCTTGTAAGGTCGATCCCAAGTAAGCCTTGTATGTCTTTCATGCTCCTTACAGTACAGTACATGGGTTTTGCTTTTCAACCAATTCCATTTTCTAACAGTGCTCCAGTCCCTAACCTGTTAGATAAGTGGGGGAGGCCTGTACTAATAACACATCAATTTCTTTCCTTTCGGAAATATACAAATATGAGATTGAACTGCTAGCCACTACATAAAACTCTTTTTTTTCCCCCCTACTGAAGGCTCATTGTATTTTATTATTCTAGTTTTCACTGGGACCCATTTGGCATGTTGTAGTATTAAGCCAATTCCATATCAGTGAAATATGCAAGTGAATATCACCATTCTGGCATCTGATATAGTTTTAGAGTTGCCTTTGGTTCTTTGCCTAGAAGCAAAGGGGAAGAGGAAAAGCAAGGCAGTGGCTAAATGGATTCCTTGCTATCTATCCAGCCCTATTGCTTCTAGCATTTAGGAAGTTTGGTATGTTTTTAGGGACTGTAAAGAAGTGAGGATGGTGAAAATGCAACCAAAACTTTAGCATGGGTGATTAAATGCAGAGCAATTGGCCCCTGACACTCTTCATTCTCGCCTCCTCTTGCTATGAAAAAACCCCCCTCAGATTGCAATAGTTCAACTTGGCACCTGGGCCTGCTAAGCTAGGCTATAAAATGTCATGTTGTAGTCTATTGAAAGGTCAGAGTGTCAAGCCTGAAGAAGATCAGTGTATATAGGGGACATAGCATTGATTCATCACCTGCCAGAGTAGATGTCTAATATTATAGGACACATGTTTTAGAACCTGTCATGATTCAGGTCCACAGAACAGTCTTTCACCTAAGACAGTGGTGAACAAAATGTGGTCTATGTGCTGTATGCAGCATCTGGATCCCATCTGCAGCCCGCCAGTCCTTCAAAGCCACCAACCCTCCATTAAAAAAAAATATGATTTTTCAGGTTATATTTGTTCCAAACTATATAGAAAACCCTCCCAAACGTATAAAAACATGAGAAAATATCCTGCATCAAATCCACAAGAAACCCACAGCCTGTACTACCCCCAACTACCTTGGTTTTCCTCTGCAGTCTCTCTCAAACTGGTGGCAGGAATGATCTGATGTCATGCCTTGGATAAATCACAGTCCACAAATTCCACTCTGAGGTAGACAGTAGTGTTTATTTGTAGCAAAGCAAGCAACACAGCAGGCTTCTCCCAAAGTTGCTGAGACTAAAGCATACATGGAGTTCACAGGCTTTATACCTATACATACAAATTTTAGGTACACAAAGCTGTGATTAAGAGGATCATAATTGTAACATCATCAGTTGTTCACCCTCCTTTCATCCTTGGGGCAGGAACATATTTCCTGCCCCTTATCTTAGACATTTAGAGTTTCCAAAACACCTCCTGATACTTTTGTTTTTGCATGCTTTGATCTTTTCCCCCCTTACTGTATACATTGTAGCAATAGACAATAAAGCAATTAACCATTTGATACACTGGAATGTAGGAGCAACTCTTAAGTTGAGTCTTGTAGCAAGCTGTGTCCCTTCCCCATATCTCATTGGGTGATGAGGAAGAGAAAATGAGATGGCAGAAGGAGAAAGGAAGAAAAAAATCTGGCTCCAGCCATCACTGGCTTCAGTCACACCTAGTGCCAGCACAGGGCACCCAAGGGAAGGCCCCTGGGGAATGAAGTCCTCAAGATATAAAAAAAGGAAAACAGTCCCCTATCCTTGAAATATATTAACAACCACTCCAAGGGAGATGCCAATAACCTCACAAAATGCAAAAGCTGATGTGACTGAGCAATGTTCAGGCACAATATCCAAGAATGCTTGAGTGAGGAGTTTCTTTCTACGACCACTCAAAAACTTCACGGGGAAGGATTGGTTTGCACACTACCGAATTCTGCCTCAGTAAAGTTTGAAGCAAGCCTGGATATCCTTGCTCAGACTAAAATATTATGGAATGATTGAGCTCTTAAGCACAAAAGCAAAGTGCATGAAAGCATTATGTGCTGATTGTTTGTTATTTACTACACTGTTTCTTGTAAAAACATGTATAATAGGAAGTCGAGTGTGATGCCTAATTGGGTGACTTTCTCTGAAGCTAAATGCAGGAATATTTCCTAAAATATTGTATCCATGCAAGTGTCCACATCCTAAACCCACTGCTAATCAGATTACCTTCACTCGAACTGCCCACATGTTGACAAAGCATTTTAGTAAGCTTGCTTATTTTTGAATTTCATACAAGTTACTTCCATACACTATAAGAGTAGCCCATGTGATGGCTGATCCAGACTGGTGAAAAGACTCAGGATTTGGAATGCATTGTGCCCATGGTGATCAGACGGTGGCCATCACAGTCTACATTACAGAACATTTACCAAGACATACCCCATTTTCAAACAGTATTGTTTGGGGAAAAAGTGTGTCTTATACGCCAGTAAACAGGGTACTTAGCTGCTAAGGAACCTTGTTAGCATATTGTGAAGACAACAGGACACTGGAAAGAGAGTCTCAATACACACTGGGCTTTGCCAAGGCAGATCAGCACTCCACAGCTGATGTCCCGGTGCATAATGGGACTGACGCATGTTGGTCCCGTTATACATCCACAAACCCCCTGTGCATTGGTCACTTTGTCAGCTCCCTTAATATGGTAATATAACAGCAGCCCCTTACTGGATATGGACATTATGGAACCGCCAAATTCTAATTCCCACAGACATAAATCCACTTAGGAATTAAGATGTACCTCCTGTCCTGGTATATTTCTCATGGATTTCCAGAACCAGACATGACTTTTGGAACCTAGGCCAGGAGAGGGGGGGGCAAACACTCACATCTGGCTGCATAGTCTCTGTTTCCCCTGTATGCCTAGATAGCTGCTCTGATGACATCTTGAATAGGGGTGTGACTCTGGTATGGAGGTTCCCCTCTGAGCTTCCTTCCCGCAGTACATTTCTGGGGAGGGGAGGAAGCTCACACTGTACTTCAGACAGGAAGATAAAAGAAGGATGATGCCTCTATATACATCTGGCATGTATGGATACAGGAGTGGGACCAACCATGTCATGAAATAGCCTGCTAAATCCCATCTTTTTTGCTAATCTGGGTGAGCTCTGAGTTACCTTTGAGTAAAAACGAGTCTGCCATGTGAGCAATTCTATGGCAATAGTATCACCTTAGTCTGGAAAACTTAACAGGTTCTAAGGCAGGGGTGTTAATTGTGTAACCCTCCAGGTGTTGTTGGCCTGCAGCTTTCAGGATTCCTCATCATTGGCTTTTCTGGTGAGGGCTGATGGAAGTTACAGTTCACCAACATCTGGAGAGCCCACCACCACTGCCTGGCTGCCTCCATCCCTGTCTCTGGCATCTGGACCTGTCTGTAAGTTGGGAGGGCCTCGTGCCCCCCCAGTTTCAAAAAGGAGCTTGGCCTCACTGTGCGAGTGGCTGCCGAGGCAGATGTGCATCAACTCAGAACACATTTATGGGTAGTGATTAGTACCCATATGCAATGTACCAATCCGCACGAGGACTTACATACCTGAAACTGGAAACAAAGTTAGAGGACATAGAGGAATTCAGGGCACAGGAGGGAGGAAGGGAGACTTTTGGTGGGGTTCAGTGCCACCCTACCTAGAACCGTGTGCTATTATTATCCTCCTGTAGCACTACAAGTGGAAGTCCCACTGCACCCAAATGTTTTCTTGGAACTGCTTTTGGTAGATTGGATCCTATCCAAGACCTGCAACTGGAGAGGGAAGAAAAAGAGTTGAAGAACGAGCAAAGAATCTTAGTATTGTGATATATTCTAAATGGAAAAAGATAGTAAATGCAGAAGGATTTGCAGAGTTTCTCTCTTCATGTACAAAAGCCCTTCTGGAAGCAATTGCTCACACTCTTCTGTGCATGGCACATCTCCTTGGGAAATGAAAAGACTTAACAAAAAAAAGGGAGGGGGGAAGAGAAAGGCAAGCACCAAGCTTCATGAATTCACATTGGCACCCCAGAGGCTTAGAGAGAAGCAATACAACATAAGCCACCATTGTCAGCAGCAGCTTCGCTCTTATCCTTGGAGTACAAGGAAGCCCCATATCGTACCAGAAAAAAAAAACCTTCCCAATATTATAATTGGCTGTGCCGAGCTAAGGAGGAAGAAAGAAGAAAGAAAGAAAATGAAAAGGAAGCCCAGAAAAAAAAAAGGGGGAGACTAAACCCCCAGAATCAATGAGAAAACACTACAATCCAAGGCATGCGGTGTGAAACCAACCCATGTACAACATTGTCCGGGTAAATTGATGGGCCTGCTTTATTCCTCTGCTTGCATTAAGTAGCTTTGTAGCGTTAGCCCTGTTCTTGAAAGATAACTTCACCTTTCACCCTTTAAGCTCTGAGACACTCCTAAAAGTACTGGTATGCTATTAGAATAAGAGGGAGCACTGTTAATTCCCAAGTCCTCTGCTTTCTCCTCCTTCCTTGTCACCATTGTGTGGTGTGTTTTTTTCTCCCTCTTGTGTTATAAGGCATTACCTTATTAAAAAGAAAACATATCTTGGAAATATCAGATTGCCTTTCAGTGTTAACATTGCAACAGGCTTCCTTCTCCTGACAAGATGCCGGCAAGTGGTGTGTGATTTCTAGCCTCTTGTCCTTGCACCTCTCCTTGTCATTCTCTGCTGTCTCTCAAAAAATGGGCAATGTTAACAGCATTGTTCATCATCACACTTGCCTCATTTGGTTGAGGAAAGATAAATTAAAATGAAATTAGCTCAGGTGTGGGGAGAAGGAAACACTCCTGGCTGTCTTGTTTATATAGTCTCTTGGCCAGAGATAGCTGCCTCTTAACTTTGATTTGTTTGCACAGAGTGAAGATAAAATTCAAGGCTGCAATGGTTTTCAAGGGAAGAAGTGTCCCTGGATAAAAAGCCTGGGGAGCTTTCTCACTTGCCCCTTCCATCCTACAAGAACAATTACATGAGCCTCAAGGATGCCACGAAACAATCCCCCCCCCCGCTGAAAAAAACCTCAGTATCCCTATGGCTACACTGCTCCTCCACCCAGAAGTAGTTATCCTGTGACATGCTTCTGCCATATTGCAAGTGTTCCCACCTATGCGCTGGCAGCCAATCACATGGAACAGGGACAGGGAAATTAATCAGGTGATTGGGTAGCATCGTATGACAAGTGCTCTGGAATGTTGCAGTTGCTGCTGAACATTCATCGAGGAGCCCAGAAAGGTGGCCGTGTTGTTGGGGGATTCTGCAAATTGTAACACCCCGTAATAATGTCTCCAAACTCTTGTATGAATGTTACTGTGCAGACAGGGTAGTGACAGAAGACATTTCCTGCAGTAACTGTCATGAGTTACTTAAAGTGTAAGGGTCTTTGCTTCCAGGCACTCTTGCCATAAGTGACTTCCCTTTCTTGTGGGAATGTATCTGCCATGAAGGGACCAATAATGGTTTCTCATCCGATATATGCCTGGAATAATTCAGTCCCACCACTGGGTGTGACTCTTATTTGTTCCACCCCTTGGTGTCATGTTGGCACATGGGGCAGTCTCTGTATTGTTTCCAGAAACAGGGCCAGCCCAGGTGTATAGCTTGGGGGAACAGGGGAATGAGGGCATTGCTCCTCCATATGAGAGTTCTGACATCCCCAATGACACTTTCCCTTAGTTCCCAAATTTCTAGCATGGTAGAAAGTGAGACAGTGAAGACTATTTGCACTGAGAGTAAATACATTTGCTGTCTTTGCTTTCCCTTGGTAACTTTGCCTGTCTGTTTTGTTAGGATGCCTAAACTGCATTTCTAAACTCTCAGCTGCAATGACAGAAATTTTGGAACTGAAGAAAAATTTAACTGGAGAGGGCAAAATTTTAATTTGGTGAGGCAATACTCACATTTTGCCTCCTGCCCCATAGCTATACCTCTGGACTTGCCTGTCTCAGACATTTTGCTGTCTATAGCAAGGGATGAATGTTGCTTTCTTCCCAAATTCAAAAACACAGAAACCCAACTGGATTGGCAGCTGAATCTTTCCTCATTGCTGTTGATAGGACATCTTCCACCCCATCTGAAGGCATCAGGGTAGCTGAGGTGACCCAGAGAAGATCACATATAGGAGACACAGTCCTGTCCTCCAGTATTTTAGCACCATCGCTCCCTGGCGTTTGGCCTCTGCTGGCTGAGGCAGCTACCTCACTTTGCTTAATGGTACAGCCAGCCCTGACGCTTGTGTTTCTTCCAGTGTTCTCAGCAAAACAGAAGTGTTTATAATCCTACCTGAGTGTTGACCTACTGGAACATGCTCCACATCTGAGACCCACAAGCAAAGAAAGGAATTATATTTCTAAGCATCCATAGCTAATAATGTTCTCTCCCGCTCCTCTCCCTGGCCTTGGCAGATTAATTGTTCTTCTTAGATTAAGGATTTTGCAGGCAGGAACTATCTTGATATATAGTTGTAAAGCACTATGTAAATTGCTCAATAAACGTTTCTCAGTTATTCCTTTTCAGATGGGATAGTTACAGGAAGGCACACAGCTGCGTAAATGATTAGAGCTGAAAACTAAATTGAAGTGACACAGGGAAGAAGATGTGAACAGGAAGTAACATTAGATCTCCAGGGCTGCTGGCTGTAAATAGTCAAGATGGCATTTGTTAAAGCAAGCTGGCTGGTGAAAGGCAAAGAACCAAGAAAGGTATTTTCTAGTGGAAGATGGCAAAACACTAGTGCAGGTTCATTATCACTGCTGGTACACTCAGGAAAAAAAAAGAGAGAGAGAGAGTTAGATTCACAAGCCAGCATACATTATTAAATGCGGCAATTTATTCCCAATAAATGTCATAGGTTTAATAAAAGGCATAAGAGGTGCCATCTAGAAGCACTGCTTGATGAAAAATAATGTAAACAGAGAATCTGGCACGGGTTGGAGCATCCTTGTTTAGAATTGACTAGTTCCTGCTCTGTTCCCATTACTGGAAAGAAGGGACAAAGTCCCTACTATTTATTAATTTATTTATTTCCAGTATTTATATGCCACCTTTCAAGCAGAATATCAGCAGTGTACAGGTACTGGAAATTTTGTGTTCATGCATAGTTTTGCTGCTGTTTTCCCTCCCTCCCTCTCATATACACACACAGCTAAAACAGCAGCTTCAAACCACACAAACCAAGCACAGGTTTTTAATATAGACATACAGACATAAAATAGATAAATCGGAATTGTTTCAGTGCCCCTAAGTAATGCCAATGGGCTTATGTGGAAGCTCAAATGTGGACAGGTTGATTTCTATTGCAGACACTAGACAGAAGGATGGCTTCCTGCTCTAGTAGAAAATAGACTGACATAGACAACAGGCTCTGAAATACAGACAGACCAGTTAGCTTATGTTTAAGGTGCTCAGGCTGTAAAACCAGAGAATGTGAGTGTAGCATTTAGTTCCTCCAGGCAGTAGAGAAGAAGGCACTGTGGTGTCTTCTGCCCACTCCCCTTCAGTCCTGATATCTGCTTGATGTGACCTGCAGCCAACTTTGGTCTGTATTATAAGGGGAGAGGGGAGGAAGTAGGTGAGGAAAAAAAAAGCCAAGGCAAGGAGGAAAGCCCATGAGGTACCAGAGGACTAGATGATCTCCAACCATGGGCTGCAGGGTTCTTCTCACTCTGCTCGTTTTACTTGGGCCCACTTCCCTTCTGGAGAGAGGATGGAGGCAGAATAGAATCTGAGTAGTTCTGCCTTTCCTTGATATCTGTTAGCAGGCCACTATGGTACCAAAGCAGTGCAGCTGCCTACCTCTTCCTAGATCATCTTCTTGCTCCTTTTTTGGATTTTTGAGCCTTTGTCTCAAGCCACAGCTTCATTTAAGCCTTTGTCTCCTTGGCACCCTCCTTCCTGAAGCTGTCCTTACAGATTCTAGCAACTCTGCTAGACTTCTCCTTGATGATATGCCCCTTCATGCATCTCTTGTGCACAGTCCTTCTGAGTCTCATTGGGCAGTGTTTGGTGCAGCTACGCAGGCTTATTTAAAGGTCCCTCTTCCTTCTTCCCATTGGAGCAGCTTCTCATTGTGCCTTCAGTACTTCAGTTTTTCCACTCCTCTTTTCTACTTTACCATATTTAGAAAGGAGACCCCATCCAACTTTCTTTTCCCTAAGCTTTTAGAAATTGCTTTTCGTAAAGGTTTGTGGCCGATTATCCTCTCTTTCCACAGCCCTTCCTCTTGTGAATTCTAAGATGGCGCCTGTATTTAAGGTGCCTGCTACTTTCACTTCATCTGTCATTTCAGGATTGAGTACAGAACCAGCTGTCCCATACAGACTGCATATAGTCCCCCCCCCCCGCCATTCTGCTGGTGACTTATGGAAACTGGAATGGGTGAAAAGCCTTGTATGTCAGGATATTCCCCCAGTCCCCCAACCCCCACTCTTAATTAAGCTCCTGATAACAGCATCATAGGACTGCAGAGTTGGAAGGGATTTCATGGATTATCTAGTCCAGGAGCAAGCAAGGAGAGCAATTCTCCACATGTTGCTGGATGACAATTCCCAGCATTCCTCCCCACTGGCTATCCTGGCTAACGTCAATAGGAGTCTCTGTCCGGCAACATCTGGCAGGCTGTACTTTGACCAGCCCTGCTTTAGTCCAATACTCTGTTTAACTGCAAGATCTGCCAGACAAGATGCAGATACAGACATATGGCGATCCAGTCTCCATTGGAGGAGAGATTATCCGCTTCCAAAGCAGTGTGTTCATCAGATAGCTCTTGATCATGTAACCAGTGAAGGAGTTCATAGCTGGAATAATGTGCTGAGGAACAACCAGCTCTGAAAGGGATTGAGAACGGAAAATTAAGTAAAAGTTGATTCAAAGGTGCAATGAGCCTCTGGGATAATGATCAATGGGAACAGGAACAAATTCACAGCAACAAGGGGCTGCTTTGCTGAGATACTTGAGTGTCTAAGACAGTGAAAAGCCACTAATCAGTGGGCTATAAAATATTCATATCTGCAGTCAGCCATACAAGGCAAAGATGTCATGCCAAGGAGTTAGTGGCAGTATCGTAAGAGAAAGAGGGATGCTTCACTGCATGTATTAGAGGAGGCCAGAGCTGAATGCACCAGTAAGATGAATCCCTCTCTAGGAGGTAGAAGGTTATTTATCACAAGCTCATTTGTAAATGGGGGAATCTATCTCTTGTGTTGTCCCCACACTCTTCTGTTGCATCTCTCACTCTTCTTGACTTGCAAGATCAAGGAGAGGGAGACAATATTTCATCTGATATTACAAAGTTAATGAGTAAAAATATTGAGTGTGTCATTTATATTTTAATACCTTAATATGCAACTCACTGCTTCTATGTAAGGATTCACTTAGGATTGCTGACTTCTTGTAATAAAGTTTGTCTCAGAGCTCATTTCTATTTTCACATAGAGAAGAAGTCAGTTGACAATTATAACCTTTTCCCAGAAGGCCAGGTTACTCTTGGGGTCATTTGCACATATTCATACACATCACTTGATTTCATGGCACATGTAATTCAAAACCTGACAATAGTGAACTGTGTGAAATACTTCTGTTGAAATCCATTGTGGAACACAAATTCTCTATCGGAGGAGATCAATGCTTGCTTTTTCATACATGGAGATCAGCATTTGATGTACAGCTGTAGTACAGAAAGAAGCTAGTAATCACGGTGTGGGATTGTTTGCTCACTAGTGAGATTTGTGTGAAACCAGGTCATTTCAATGAACTAGAGTGCATCCAGCTCTTTTGGCAAACCTGATTGCTTTTTGGCATGTAGAAAATATGGCCACTACAAAGCTGAATGTATGAGAGACTCATCACTTGACTGGGCTCCAGTTAACTCTTACTAAAGGAAAACTTTTTAAAAATTGCCACAAAGAGGAACAAAAATCATCTTCTGAATCCTGAGATGATTTTTTAAATGGTTCTAATTCCTGTAGGAGAACCAGGGGTAGTGGTTTGAGCATCAGACTATGACCCTAGAGATCAGGGTTCAATTCCTTGTTCAGCCATGGAAATCCACTCAGTCACTCTGAGTGCATCACACACTCTCAGCCCCAGAAAATCCCATGATAGGATTGCTTTAGGACTGCCAGAAGGCAGAAATGACTTGAAGGCACACAACAACAAATTCCTGTAGACAGATCCTGGAAAGACCATTTACTTTCACATTTTACCAATAAAAGAGTGATGGTGGTGGGATAAATCTAATAAAACATAATTCTAACTTCTATCCTTCTAATTCCATAGAATAGTAATCATTTACTTTTCATAAATAATTTCAAATAGTTTATCACAAAGTCAGGGGATGAAATGTTCTTACATTGCCATTCACTTATTTTAACCAGCTTAAAGAACAGAATTTCTTAGTTTGCCAATCAAATTTCTGGCTGTGTATCATTTTGGATCATCATCTATGTGTCAGTCCACTGAGGATCCCGGCTACTGGGAACTGGTTTCAAAATGTGTAGTAAGTTGATATGAACCTTGGGAGACAATAGGGAAACACTTTTGTTAATGTGCAGGGTACTAAAAGGAGTGAATTTGGTCGGTTCTGTTCTCAAAGGCTAGAGCTGTATACTGCTGCTTGTTTTGAGAGGAAATTGATTGGTCTCCATCAGGTTTATTAATGAATTTGACTACAGACTAAACCAGAGGTTATGGGGGGAGTTTCCAGTTTAATTTGAGACTGCGAGTAGAGATGTTCTTTATTTAAAAAAAGAAAATCAGTGCCATGATTAATTCATGTGGTAGCAAGAGAGCTCCCAGAAACATGGAGAAGATATAGATTTAAATCTTAGTTAAGTTTCACAAGGGCTTATATCTGGAAAGCTGTGTTCACTGGTAAACCACAAGTACAAAAAAAGACCTGGGACAGTAATTTAAAAAAAAATTAAAAGGAACTTGTCCCTATTACTTATTAGAGCATATTGCAACTTGCCCGTAAAATGCTCCTGAAAAGTAACATTAAGATTGATAACTTTAGAAACGATACCAAATGGCATCACCAAATTAACTTCATCTCCAGTTGTTCCACTGCTGTTGGAATGTAACTTTATCACTTACTTACTTACTTATTTATTAATTTTTAAGCAACCAGTTACATATAAATAACTGCTTCAAAGATTTAGTTGTGGAATGAATGAAGGAAGGAAGGATGCAAGTGCCTCCCAGGCTACCCAAGTCTCCTGGCCTTTTACTTCATTGTGGAAAGATTTTACAGAGTGAATCCACCAGGCTTAAAAAGGGTGAAAAGCATGCCCCAAAATGTCTAATTTTCTGATTTTTTTTTTTAATTGACAGATACTCCATACGTTGTCCCTGGGTTTATGGTGATTATGACAGTAGTGATGTTGGAGCAAGTGGGAGATAGGAAGCATGGTCCTTCCACATTAAGCTGACATTTCTGCTCACAAACATCCCATCATCCGTACTAATCCCCAGACAATTCTTAGAATCTTTTGATGCAGTGGGGTTGGGGCAGGGAAGGAAGACAGCTCCTTTCCTGCTTAAGTCTACTCTTGGTTTGCATATTTGACATATTTGGCAAACTGCTTTCCCTTGCAGGGGACTGTGTGTGGTCAGAAGAGTTAGACAACAGCATCAGGAAGGAGCAAGTGGAAGGACCAATGGATGCCTCCTTGGGTACTGCTTCAGATGATTTAAAAGAGTTTGGGATGGAAAGAATATTTGCCATAATTCATTTCCTGCATGAAAAAGTGTTTCCCAACACTTCAGGAGCCCAACTGGGAAGAATAACACAATGGCAATAATTTTAGAGTTTTCTGTACAGAAATACACATGGATTCTTTATATGGAAAACAAATAACAACAATAAAAAAAACCCCTCACTTCCACTGTTTTCAGATAGTCACTGGAGGTCTGTGTGTAAGATTGCTGTTTTTGCACAACAAACATAATCTTGAACACAGTATTAGCCCATTTTTTCTGCAAGATTGCTGTTTGTTTATTGCACAAAAACATACCGTCTTGAGGGCAAAACTCCCATATGTGGCTATCTGGAAACAGTGGAGATTTTGCATACCCCTCCCCAAAGTGTGCTTCTATATCAAATAATTTCATGCAACATTTTAGAATGTATAGATACTAGATAAGAATTGCACAGAAACATTTGTTTCCTCTGCATTAGGGAGAAGACTCAGGGCATTATTCACCATCACTTGCAAGGACAAAATAGTCAAATATTTACATCCCTTAAAAGAATATCTTGTGTGTGACCCAGACAGAAAATATAAAATGACACTGAAAGGTAATAACTGACCTATTGGCCAAGATCCTATTTAACACTGGAAAAGCTTGAAGCTCACTCAGCATACTTAGGATGGGAGTCTGGGAGAAGAAAGGATGTTAAGTCTGGTGATGGAACAAAGTAGCTCTACAAACACATACTCAGAGCTAATCTGTGGCTGTTCAGGTGGGAGGGGGGAAATGTGCTCCCGTACCATTGTGCAAGAGGATACCAGATATCTCCAAACAAGTACTAGTGTGACCCCCTGTGTAATGTTGCAAAAAGCACCTAACCTAATCCCAGGTAATGCCACCTCAAGTTTCCAAGAGGATCTCAGCCCTTGTTATTTTTCTGAGTGACACAAAAGCACAGTGGAAGAGCAGGTGGCATCAGCTTGGGGCACTTGAGCCTGCTAGGCATATTCTCACCCAGCTTTATTTCTCATACCATTGGAATGAGACACAGGAGATCCTGACTTTGCACTGTCTGGGAGTGGACCGGAGAGGAAAGGCATGCTCTGATGCAAGATCAGGTTCTGAAATTTAGGATCAAAAAAGATGGTGGAGTATTTTCAACTTGCTCTGCCTTTGTCATATTTTTGACTTCATTGGTTCACCCAACAGACTTAACCTTCCATCTAATGAGAAAAGATAGAACCTCTTCTTTCCATAATGGAAGAAAAGGGGGGGTGGAAACCAATCTGAACCTTTCTAGCTGGTCAGGTCATGTGTGAGAGCTACAGGGAAAGAGCCAGCTGGGTGCATAAAAGATAGCAAGCGGTGCTTCTAACCCCTTCCTTCTGATTGGCTGACAAGGAGTGAATGAGGTTTGCATCCTATTTTTAGACACTTTAGTAGCAGGCTCTTATGTCACAGGATGGGCTGTGCAGGGACCAGGCTGCTGCACTTGATGATGATTTCCAGCCAGTGTTAAATCCCAGGCTGAAGGAACGCTGAGCTTTCTAAAATCAATCACAACTGTACGAAAACATGGTTTTATACACTCCTGGTTGAAACAGCACTGGCAACAACAACAAAAATGCTGTGGCAAATGAATATTTAGGGAGAGCCACAGAGATGAGCATTGGGAGAATCCATTACTATCCCTCTCTTTTCTTCTGCTTGTAAACAAATGCTTTCAGTGAGACATATGGACTTTTAATCCAGAGGAAGATTACAGCCAAAGGGAGCTGTACTGACCATGGCAGAGCTCTTGGCTCATGTTTTCATAACATTTGGCAACCAGGTGGAATGGCAGAAAACAATTCCACATGAGGAAGAAAGATGTAAGCCAGGGTAACCCCGCAAAAATCAATTTTACGGTAAAAACGATGCACGTGGTTTCCTCCAATATTTTTTTAAATTTTGGCACATCCTTTTGTTCTAGCACAGAAGAGGACAAAATGCAGTCATGGGGTTGTGTGCCCCTGCTTCTGGCCATTTATAAGGTCTTAACTCCACAGAATCCCCAAGCTACCCTTTTTTCAGACCAAAAAGGGAAGAGATGGATTGCCTTTTTTGGAAGCATCCTGAGGTGGCAAATTCATCTAGTAAACAGGTTGCATGTCCCTTCCCCCACAATCCATTGAACAATATCAGAAGTTTTCAAAACCAGAAGTGGACCTTTGGCTGCTAAAGGGCTTTTTTTTTTTTTTTGGCAGCCTGTGCATCCCCCAGACAGTCCCAAGAACATAAAAATGGCCCTTGGACCTGCCTATTTTCCCACTCCCCCTCTAGCAAAAGACTGTGCTGGGGATTTTTCTTCCCTGAACTTCGCAGGCTATGCCTCAGATGACATCCACATCTGGACATTTTTATGAGATCTTTGGCTTGTATGTATGTACATATCTTTGCATTTAATTTATATCCTGTCCTTCTCCCAGTAGTACAAAAGTTTAAAAAACAATTAAACAGTGATGTTTAAAACATTAATTTAAAACAGTTTTGAAAAGCTAGGGCAAAAGTTAAAAAACAATTACAGAAGCAAGGATGTTGAAAACATTGGCTGGAATCCTGACAGGCAGTTACAAATGCAGAACCTAGAGTTACAGACTCACAATTGTTTCATATTCACAACCTCTATGTAGCCCTTAGTTTTGCAGAGCTTTCCAAACTTTTCATATTGGTGACACACTTTTTTGGACACACACCATTTCGCGACACAGTAATTCAGTTTTACTAGCAAACTGGAGGTTAAACTAACCCATTATAAGAGGTGGCTGGATAGCAGTACATGTGAAAGGGATCTAGGAGTCTTAATAGACCACAAGCTGAACATGAGTCAGCAGTGTGATGCGGCAGCCAAGAAAGCCAATGCAATTCTCAGCTGCATCAATAGGAGTATGATGTCTAGATTGAGGGAAGTACTGGTACCACTCTACTCTGCTTTGGTTAGACCTCATCTTGAATACTGTGTCCAGTTCTGGGCACCCCAATTCAAGAAGGACATGGTCAAGCTGGAGCAAGTCCAGAGGAGAGCGACCAAAATGGTGAGGGGCCTGGAAGCCATACCCTATGAGGATATACTTAGAGAGCTGGGTATGTTTAGTCTGCAGAAGAGAAGGTTAAGAGGGGACATGACAGCCATGTTTAAATATCTGAAGGGATGCCATGCAGAGGAGGGAGAGGGCTTGTTTTCTGCTGCTCCAGAGACCAGGACAAGGCGCAATGGATTCAAGCTGCAGGAAAGGAGATTCCACCTGAACCTCAGGAAGAACTTCCTGACAGTCAGGGCTGTCCGGCGGTGGAATATGCTGCCTCAGAGTGTGGTGGAGTCTCCTTCTTTGGATGTTTTTAAGCAGAGGCTGGATGGCCATCTGTCGGGAGTGCTTTGAGGGTGTTCCTGCATGGCAGGGGGTTGGACTGCATGGCCCCTGTGGTCTCTTCCAACTCTACATTTTTATGATTCTATGATTCTATATTTTTAAAAATATATAATCTATAAATAATAACATACATTTCCAAGACTGTAGGCGCCACATCTATACACATCAGGCAACACACTAATGTGTCGTGGCACACTGTTTGGAAAGCCCTGGTTTAGGGGCTATGTAGGGACTGTGAAAGTCCCCTAATCCTCACTTACCAGGCAGCAGCCACTAGGTTAGATGGGGTCTGTTCCCCTTCAACTGACCGGGAAGCAGCTGGCTGATGGTTCCACCTCACCCCCTTGTGTGATCGCCAGCACAAGGAGAGATTGAGACAGAGGGCCGGCTTCTGCCTGTCACATCAGAGAGCACTGACAGGAGGAGGTGGAATAGCAGTCAGTGGCTTCCTGGTCAACAGGGGAACAGTTCCCCATTGATCACAGTGGCTGCTTATTGCTGAGCGCAGATGTGGGGGATCAGGATGGGATTCATTGCATAGCACTGCAACTACGGTGCTTATGCATTCATAACTCCCCAACAGGATTCTGGCCATTAATTTAAGACAGTTTTCAAAAAGCTAGTACAAACATTTTAAAAACAATTAAACAGTCACCTTAAACACATTAATTTAAAACAGTTTTGAAGGCAGTTGGAATATATATATAAAAAATACTAAGTACTAAAAAAAAAAAAAAAGTACTAATCCAAATCCAGCACAACCCAAATTGAACGACCTCCTGCACCAGAAGTTGGCCTTCAAAGGCCTGGATGAACAGAAAGGTTGTGCCAGAAAGAGAACAGGGAGGGGCCAGCCTAGCTTCCCATGGCAGGGCGTTCCACAGTCTGGGAGCAGCCACTGAGAAGATGCTAAATGCTCAGTAGCCAGTCCAAAGGTTTGTTGTTGTTGTTGTTGTTGTTGTTGCTGATTATGATGTCGCCATCTTTATTTACAACCTGCCTCTTCCACAACTCAAGGCAGCTTACAAATTAAAATGATTCCAATATTGTTAAAAAAATGTACAAAAAGTCAACATTGAAATAGAACTAAACTGCTACATATACTCATGTCTATGTCTCAAAATTCCAGCCAAAACATGGACCCAAAAAACCTGGGTCAACTTATCCAGGGGGTCAATATAAATACTGTATCCTAATTCTTATTTTAGAAAAAGGAACCATCTCCTTCTCTGAGTAGAGTGGCAAAAGGCAAGAGCTTAATCTGTCACAGGAGAACCTAAAAGAAACACTGAACCCCGGCTCCCCTCTACTCTCTCTGCTGTGGCACTGCTTCCGGCCTTTCTGAATGCCCAGGTGGGAAAATGGCAGCACCAGTGGTGGCTCTTTGGTGCTTCCCTTCAAAGAGTAGCCAAGAGAATTAAGGGGGTTGGTGCTTGTTTTAGGTTCTCCCGGGACAGATTGAGCTCTCACCTTTCACCACTCTCCTCAGAGAAGAGGATGGTTCCTTTTTGACATGAGTTAATAATCTACCTTAACTTTTACCAAAAAAGAGAGAGAGAGTCAGAGAGAAAGGGAACTCTCTCTTCTTAGAGTAGAGTAGAGTAGAGTAGAGTAGAGTAGAGTAGAGTGGTGAAAGGCCTTTTAGGCCATTTCCGCACTAGACTGTTATAGCGTTGTTATTCCACTTTCAACATCCTATGGAATCCTGGGGTTTGCAGTTTAGGGAGTGGCTTTTAAGACCCCTCCCTAAACTGCAAATCCCAGGATTCCATAGGATGTTGAAAGTGGAATCATAGCGCTATAACAGTCTAGTGCGGAAATGGCCCATGGTAGGTTCACCTTAGGGTGGTCATAAGTCAGAAATGACTTGAAAGCACACAACAACAACAACAACAACAACAACAACAACAACAATGGAGGGAGATCCAAAGATGAGGGGCAACTACTTTAAAGATCTTATCTCATGTGCCCACCAACCATACCTATAAAAGTGATGGGTCTGAAAGAAGGCCTCTCCTAAGAATCTCAGTATGTTTGTGTACATGTTTGGGGTGGGACACATTCTGCAATGCTGATATTTAATCTATAAAATTATTGCCCATTTGACATGTATAGCAGTAAGGCCATTTTCACACTAGCGTGTTATAGCGCCATTATTCCACTTTCAACATCCTATGGAATCCTGGGGTTTGCAGTTTACGGAAATGGTCTAAGACAGGAATTTGAAGTAGTGAGCATGACTAAAACCACAGGAACCAAAATGTACTGAGATTCCCATCCATATAAATGATATAAACCAATGCAAACAAAAAGGGCAGAATCAACAGCCTTAGGTATATCTGGTCCTTTAGATAGGACTTTAATCCAAAGCTGGTATATGAAAATTCAAATGTTTGTGAAAAGTGAAGAGGAGTTTGAGAGACAGCTCTCATCCAGATTGAAAACACAGCTGTTCTTTGCAGCTGAGAGCCTGAAAGGAAATGATATTGCAACTGCCATTTTGAAAGAATAAAAACAAACAAAAACCACAAATCAGATGTCTGACCTCAGTTATGTTACTAAGAGCACTCTCCTTGTACTGTGTTTCATGTGATCAGTTCAAGGAATGTGGCTGGTGCTCCTTCTTTCCTCTTCCTCTCCCCTCACACAGGAGCTGAGACGTTAAGAAGAGCAGCTTAGAATTTGGATAATAAACACTACCACCAAAAAATCCTCTTAAAATATTCCAAGGATTAGTTCATTATGCAATTGCACTCCTGGGGCTTAGTGACAGTCATACTTTGAGAGGCCTTGTGTGTCAAATCTCATTTGTATGGCCCAAGAGTTTTCAGAGTAGTATGCTTTGAGGGCTGGCTGGCAAGAGAGAGATTGTTTCTTTCTCTAGGAGCAAAGTGTGCCAATATGGTTGGGTCAAATAAACCGGTGCCCCCAATCTGCAACTTCTGGTGCTGGCTCAAGCATTCTTCCATCTCAAGGAGAGCCTAACATTTCTTGCCAGAGCTGCCTGTTACCCCGCGAGCAGACCTCCATCCCAGGAAGTATAATTTTGATATTAAAACGCATCTGAGCCAGAAGTGGCCAGGTTGGTGCATAGACAGTCAGGCTAGCGACTGGACAAAAAGATCAAAGCTTCAAAACTTTCCCTGTCACGTCTCCATAGGAAACCTTGGAAAGGCACATAGGCACAGGTAATGGGCCATCAGCACAACAATATTTCAGAGAGACTGCCTGATTCCCCCCACAATGCCTGGAACAAAGCAAGGCATATCAAAGCAAGGTCCAGTTACCTGGTGCAACTATCACGCAGCCATCAGGCAGATATCATGCAGCCATCAGGCGGCTATCACACCTCCATCATCCTTCAGTCTCAGCCATTACTCTTTCCGGGAAGAGGGTCTGCCTCCAAGGTATGTTTGTCCCTACAACTACATCCCCTTTTCGATTCCATTTCAGAGTTCTCCCAGACTTGACTGGCAGGCTGTCACTCTGTCAGTTGAGGCTTCCCTTAGCCCTCCTCTATGCTGAGTTTTTCTCTCCGCTTGTCTTTTTTCCAGCCAAAGACATCTGGATAGGTACAGTATTACCCCTCTTTTCATTCTCTCCATTTTTCCCCTATCAATTTTCACTTCTTTCCATTTCAATAGTCCTTGTGTGCTTGTGTGAGCATGTGATTCTGAGTGGGTGTGATTGAACATATTATCTAATAAAATATCTTGAGTGAACTTTTAGCCTGATTCTTTTGTGATCTGACTCCGTAGGCATTGGGTTGAAAGATCTCGCCGGGTGTTGCCCTGCCCTCCGCATTGTTAAAAGCCACTGCTCAGCTCATTCCCCCAATTTTGGCATTTTAGAGCAAATCAGGACTACCCCCAGCAGTCAGGGTAACATGCCCCTCCCAGAGTGAGGCACTTGTTTTATATGATGGTATTCAAGGGAAAGGGGCTGTTCTGATGGACCCACCATTGCTTCCACCATTACTTCAGAGAGGTTACTGACAAGCTCTGCTATGTCACAGGCAATCCTCATGGGTACCCTACCCACAATGTGTTGCTATAAGGAAGGATTCCTAGATCAAGGCTGCTTTGACAAATAAAATTATGGAAAGTTACAGGGCCTTAGGAGTAAGGGCAGTGCAGTGGAAGTTCTGGATGTCGTTCCACATTTCAAGATGGCAAGACACCTTACCTTGCACCTGTTGCATCCTCCCCTCAGCTGGCTAAAGCTAACTCTTGAAAAAGTCTTGCTGAACCAGTCAGACACCTGGTCCTGTCTTCATCTAGCCCCTCAGGTAAGACCTGAAGCGGATCCCTTTGATAGATGGCAGGGCCAGCTCTATCTTTAATACGCTTAGATGGAAAGAGCAAAGAAAAGATGCAGAACTGCAGAGAAGTCATCTGAAGCAAAACATATTCTTGAGACCTGCCTTTGACATCCTTTCTCCCAAATTCAGGCAGTAGATAACAATGTAGTTAAGTATATGGAACAGCTGAATAAACAAATCCCCTTTATAACAATCATACTATTAAAATGGTAAATCAATCGCCTGTTCAAATTACTTCTTTCTAGCTTTCACTCTGATGAAGCATTTCATTTCATCCACTGAACTGCCCAGCAAGTTTATTTTCTGCTCAGATCATAATAAGTTGGTTAAGCATGACTTATTCTATGGCAACTTGAGGCCGGTATATCTACCTTTTAGCATATTAGGGTGAACAAAATCTTCTTGGACAGTGTGGAGCAGACTGTCCTCGACGAGGAACACAAAAGGGATATCTCTGAAGAGGAGGCCAGTTCTCAAACACAGGAGGTAGACATTTGGAGGAATGTGACACATAGAAGTATAAGGACCAGGGATTACTATATGAGTTTGGAGCTACAGAATTGATTCGAAGCTCTTTCTCTCATCAGCGATTATGAAAAACAGGAAAAAGAGCAACAGTGTCAGACCTCAGAGAATGTGCAGGTGACCTTGGAAGACTGAGTACACGGAATGCCCCTGCCAATCTCCAGAGGAGACATGTAGTAGTGGTAGGGAATTCCCTACCACAGGGGAATGGAATCATTTGCAGACCTGACATGATATCTTAAGAAGTGTGTTGTCTCCTTCGTGCAAAAATCAGTAATGTAACAGACCAGTTGACAAGATTCATCAAATCCACTGACAGTTATCCCTTCCTTTTGGTCCACATGAGAGCCAATGTCATATGGAGGAGGGAGCAAGCCTGTTTTCTGCTGCTCCAGAGACTAGGACACAGAGCAATGGCTTCAAATGTCAGGAAAAAGAGATTCTATCTAAACATTAGGATGAACTTCCTGACAGTAAGAGCAGTTCAACAGTGGAATGTGCTGCCTCAGAGTATGGTGGAGTCTCCTTCTTTGGAGGTTTTTAAACAGAGGCTGGATGGCCATCTGTTTGATGGTACATTCCTGTATGGCAGGGGGTTGGACTCGACGACCTTTATCATCTCCTCTAACTCCATGATTCTATGATTCTGTAAATATACCAAATATTACAAAAAAGTTATGAGCCTCAAATTAGTTTTTCTTCAAAGGGAATCTATTTTCTTTTAACGCTACCCTTAGGAATTCTCCATACCTTGAAAAAGTTGGCAGTGTATAAAATCATGCAACAATTCTAAGCCTAAGGTTCATTCTCCAGTCATTCAGGAACTTCCCAACACAGAAGCTGAAAATCAGGTGCAATAACATGTCATACTTCCAAGATAAGTTGGGCCCCTTTCCTCCCCTGTTAGCAACTTAGTCCTCCTCTACAGTTGGGATGGCATTTCCCAGTTTGTGCATACACATCAAGGACTGTAATGTCATCTCTTTGCTGTTTTGGAGTTCCCATTTATCATTAAAACAAACCGTCCGGGAATGAGAGAAAAATTTACCAATGTAGTGTTGCTAGGAGAAGTGACATTCCAACTGCAAGGGGCATTTATTATGATTATTTATTAATTGCTGAGCAAGGACGGCACACGCAGCAGCAACGGAATTATTTTGCTGATTAATTGTTGCAAGATGATCCTTTGGTATTGTGGCGTTAGCAACGCACGGTTATACTTCCTGCATGGAAGAGTGGCAGAAAATAATAGACCAGGCACTTGCACAATTAATGTAATGAGAGTAATTAATTTGAAAATAATACCCAAGGGTTAAGGATTTCTGGGGGAAAAGGAGAATAGAAAAGAAATAAAAGCAAATGCGGAGCTTTAGTGCCCCACAGGAATTAGCATTATTCTGGCTTTGATTGTTGCATTCATGTGATAATATTCACTGAAGCACATCTCTCCTGGCAGAAGCTCTTTTACCCCCTTTTCCCATCTTCCACAATAGCTACGAATGCTGCTATTCAAAAGGCAACATTTGTTCACAAGGTATGTCAGGGCTGACCCCAATGATCAGTTTGACTTTTTGCAGTCACCAAAAGAAGATGCAAGTTGCCGTCCCCATGGATGTGTATTTTTATAATCACAGCAGCTGGCTCTGAGAAACAATGGGATATGTGATGCCATACAAACAGCTGCATGGAGCATGGAGTGTAGCCCAGATTTGGGCGGCAAAAATGAGTGGGGGTTGAAGAGGACACTATGAATGAAGGGCGTGCAGAATGGAGATGCTTTGAAGGTTTCATTGAGCCTCCCTAGGAAAATAAAAAAAAACTCACCCTTTCTGTGAAGAGTTTTAACCCTTCAGTTTTCATATCCAGGTGAAATGAAATAAAAGCCTGTGCCAATAACTACATTGTCCACATCATTTGAATGTTTGTTTGTTTACAAAACTTTGTGAAATACTTTATACACTGATGACACAGGAGTGTAACAACAAGATAATAAGAGAAACGAGGAGGTATTCCAAATCAACTGACAAAACATCTGAATAACATTGCCATAGACAGAATCACAATAGCATAGTTACAAAATTATCCAATATCTTACTGCATTGTCTGATGACACCTGACTGATTCTTGGACAGAATTCAAATCACTGATGGTCCAAAGCTCCAGTCACTAACACTTTGTAGGCTGTGAAACTGAGATGATGATGGGGATGATGATGGCAGCTTTAGTAAATGTCATATTCTTGAATTCATGAAATGTCCCCAGGTTTTCTGTTCCTCCCATCTTCCTAGATCCAAAGTGACCGCCCTAGCAAGGAATATATATTTTTATGCATGTTTCTAGTTCTTTTTTCAGCCACAGGAACAACCACCTGTTCACAACCACTGCTGGTTTTAGAAAAGGTGCCAATCGTCTTACAAAGAAAATGCTCTAGAACGATTCTTCTGATGCAGAGATGAAGATTATTTATTTGGTCAAGGCCATGGAAACTTTGTAAGGAGGGATGGAACAAGACATTGTGCCTGGTCCCCAAACTGGTAAACAGGAGATAAAACCTTGTTTTTTTCACAATGAATCACAAAAATGTTAACGGCTTGTTCTAATGATGAATCCATTACAGGAAGCTTCATGTGGCTCATAATACAGTCGGTACTCCACATTTGTGGGTTTGACTTTCATGGATTTGATTATTTGCGAGTTTTTCCAACCCCTGCCCCCTCACTTTAGGTAATTCCTCTCTGGAGGAACCTTCTCTCTCAGCGGCTTTAATCAAACTGTGCAGCCCTTTAAAACCCACCTCTTGTCCTCTTCCTTCTCTACCAGCCACTGTCTGGCCAGCTAAGGATGGCTTGCAGCCCAGTTTCTTGGCACCACAAACCCTCTCCTGATGCTCCCCACACACCCAAGGAAGGAGATGAGTGAGAGAGAAGTATAGAGCCACCACGCAGACCCATCTCCATTCCCTCTCCTTTCCCTGACCTGGGAGCCTGGTCTCCCCACCATACCTCAGCCCTCTTCCCATAGATACACATTTTAATATTTGCAAATTTTCCACTTTTGCAAGGGTCCTGTGTCCTTAACCCTAGCGAATGTGGACGGCCAACTGTAATTTGGAAATATATTGTGAATGAAATGAATATATCATTCAAGCCAAGAGAGCACTTTCAAGACACAAGTGGAAGCGTCTGTAGTCCTCCTTTGGAGCTGGGCAGTTGGGCAGGTGGCCCACCATGGTGGATGGTGACTCTGATGATGTCGTGATGAATCTGACCAGGGCTTTAATCTGCACTTTAAAAGATAAATAAATCCAGCAATTGTTATTACTCCTTTAAAGTTCATCTCCTTTAAACTGAGAGTTCACTGCTATCCTGACACTAGAGTCAGCCATCACCCACTGCCTCCATGACTTGGTAGCTGTGTAGGTGACTCCCCAGCTCCTTTTGGCCTTCTATCAGTTTCCCCCCTCACCTTTCCTTCGCCCAAAGGTCTCAGCTGGGGTATGGATGTGCACACTGAACTTATCTCGCCCAGTTCCCACATGTGTACATGCTGAACTTCTTTCTCTGAAAGCTTTATAGCTATGAGGGAAGATATGGTTTTAGGGTTTGCCCTCTGAACCTGGAATTATCCAGGTTTTTTTTTTTTTAAAAAAAACACACACCTAGGCGTATGCACAAATAGGCCTCTGCATGTTCATGTTATCAGATGCACAAATAATTTCCAGTGGTTGAAATTTACAACTAAGAAGAGTGATTAATCAGGCAGAAAGCACAGATTTACAGCACTGCTCAACAACGGGTGGCTAGTAAAAACAGATGTGGTAGCTTGATCTAACAATATTTACATCATATATTTTGGCAATTTACATTTTAACAATGTAACTTAATAACTTCAGTTTGATTAAGGGGCCTTTGTCTAGCCTCTTAAATTCTGAGCAAGAGTGGAAACACGTTGATAGATTTTTATTTTTTAAGAATTGCTTGAAAGTGAACAGCAACGATACCTAGAAAATGTTTTGGGGAAAAAAACCAGACTCTCCCCTCCCAATTAATTATACCATAAGAAAAATAGGCAAAAGCAAAGGAAAACAAACTTTTGGTCCCCTGTAAAACTGAATTAACTTATAACAAGGTCATTTGTGGTACTTAAATTGCTTAAGAGCACAGAACTGGCAATCCCTTGGTACTGTCACAATTTGACATTGGATACATAAAGCAGGAGACGAGGAAAAGCTGTAACAGTCCAAAGTGTATAAGAACTATGGAGGGGGGGAAAAAGGCACTTTTGAATACATGTATGCTGCCTTAAATAAGCAGAGAATTGTAGATGAGAACCACATTTATAAGGATATGCATATTGTACAAGCCAATAGAAGAAAAAGAATTTTAGAGAGAATTAAAGTAGTGGCACATTTAACCTAAAATCTGATTTTTATTGCTGATTTTATTGGTTGGGGACAGAAGTAAACTAGGTCATGAGGCTCCCTTTGTTTGGCCAATTGAAAACAAATGTTTTGTTTACTGTATTATTACAAGAAGCCATAAGTTCCAGTGGAAGATTCAAAGGGTTAGTTTCCAGGTAAAGAGGGCTGGAGAGATGTGCTGTTTTTCTTATATCTTCCTCTCTACAAATATACAGGTAAAGCAGGTAGGCAGCAAGCAAGCATTTAGTTAGACACTTAAGGGACCACATTAAAACTTTTTTTTAAAAAAGCCACATTCAAAATCTGTCTCTCCCTCCCCATTGTCTCAAATGAAAGTCCAAACCTATTTGCTTCCACCCTTGACTGCATTAATTGGTCTTGATTGCTCATTCATTTATGTCAACAACTGATGGCCAAGTCAGGTCACTGCTTCAGAGAGTTATCTGAATAGCTGAAGAGCAGGGTCCACAATCTTTGGAAGCCAAGGTAGGATTATAATAAACACTTCCTAAAGTAAATTAGAATCAGCTTCCTCCCTCCCACCCCTTCAGTAAATACATCCGAAAATATAAATGCAATTGCAGTCAGCCCATGGAACAGCGGAAAATTGATGAATCCAGCTGAGAGGTGTAGCAAAACAGTACTATGACTTATGCTTTAAAAAACAACACAGCTGGCAGATTTGTGCCTGGCTTAAAGCATTACAAGAACTTTTAGAGTTCTTGCCCTACATCAAAGAAGGAAATGTATAGCAGACCAAGTTGTTGCACTACCGCTCCCATCATCCCTCCATACTGGCTGTGGTGGCTAGGACTGATGGACATTGCAGTCCAACAGGGCCACACAATCCACATCTCTGCCCTAAGCAGAGACTATGTTTTAAGTTTTATTTTTCATCCCTCCATCTTGTATAGGTCAGTGGCTCCTACACTCTGGTGTCTAAACGTTAAATACGAACTTTCAGAAACCCTAGTCGGCAGGGCCGAAATCCTTAGGGTTTCTGGGAACTGTAGTTCAACAACATCTGAGGATCCAAACTGGGAATGACTGAGATAAGAACCATTATGAGACCAGTGCAGCTCTGAATTTGGTGGTGGGAGGGAGACTTTATACTTCTAGTTGCAATTTCCAGTTGCTATAGCATTCTGGGGTTAAATCAAGACATTGTGTTGTTTTGTGCCTTCAACCTTGTATTTCATGAGTCAGTGAAGGGGGGGGCTGTACTTAAAGGGGAGGATCAGCAGACAGAAAGAGTGCCTAATGGATTCCAAACCCATCAGTTTTCCCACTGCTTTTCCCCAGGTCATTTTTAATTTGATGGGGAAGGATGGTCTTTCATAAGGATCTTTAGGGCATTTGTTGTGAACAACTGGTGGGCATGGGAAGGGTTAATTCTTCCATCCTGCCTACTGATGTCTTTGGCAAATGTCCCTAAAGGAAATGCTGGATAAAGAATCCTGTGTGTTTCCTTCATAAACATGTGTGTTTCCAGTTCCACCCTTAAAGTGGGTGAACATCTCCAGTGTGTACTCCCTCCCACCCTACTTCAGAACAATGATTGTGGTACAGTGGATCTACCTCACATAAAGCAATCCTGCTTCCCCCATCACTCACATTTGAAGTTTGCTTTGCTAGCATTTGAGTATTTTCAAACATTATTACTCTCCCTGTGATCCCTACAAAATTGACTTGTCCCTCCAAGAAACCAAATCAAAATGTCCAGCATATGTTATTTTACTATGCTCTCCGTTTTGATTCCTGCACAGAATCAGCACAGATATGGGCCATTTCCGCACTAGACAGTTATAGCGCTACGATTCCACTTTCAACATCCTATGGAATCCTAGGGTTTGCAATTTCAGGACAGGCCAGTCGGCCGCTCCCTAAACTGCGAACACCAGGATTCCATAGGATGTTGAAAGTGGAATCATAGTGCTATAACAGTCTAGTGCGGAAATGACCGTGGTCAAACCCACGTTTCCACACATCTGGAGTTGTGGCATGTTCTCATGATCATTTTAGCAACTTAGTTTTGCAGTGATCTGTTTCTCCAGAGCCCTAATAATCCTGAGTCACTGGAGGTGAAGTTCTTAGGAAGCACAAGTATGTTTCCAACTCATCTGTCATTCTCCCTCAACCACCAATTTTTCTGGCCAGCTTCATAACAGCTTGCGATTAATTGAGGTAAACAATAAAACAGGTCCATGCACCAGACAAACACAGCAAAGGCACAAACTCTTTGCTTAACAGACACAGTAGGGTGGCTGACTAATGCTCAATACAGTGCAATAGATATCATGAGGGGAAAACAGAAAGAAAGAGAGAAAAGGAGGCATGACAAATGGCTGAAGTATTTGTTTTATCAATTTAATTTATATCTCCCAATATGAGACCCAAGGCAGCTCACAATGTAAGTTCAAACCAAATGCAGTTAAGACCATTTATCTCTTTAACAAAAGTTAAGAACAATTAAATAGCAGATCATATTAAAAGCATTAATCTAATACAGTTTTAAAAGGCAGTTAAAACATAATAACAATTATAAAAATTCATTAAGCCTCAATTAAAATATTTTCTGCAATGGCCAGTTGACAGTCAGAGGTCTGGGTAAGCAAAATGTCTTCGCCTGCCGGCAGGAAGGGAGCGGAGAGAGGGCCCACCTCTCCCACCCGCGGGAGAGAATTTCACAAGCTGGGAGCAGCCACATGGAAGACTCTCTCCTGCGTCCTCACGAAATGTGCCTGTGATGGTGGTGGGACTGAGAGAAAGCCCACAACCAAGGCTCTTAAAATTCGGGCAAGCTCACAACGGAAGATTCACGTATATACTACTTTCAAAATCTGCAGGCAAACCTTGAATGTATCAGAGTATGTTAATAAACCATCCTTAAAACCCCACCTTCCCCAAATCTGAAAATGTATTCCTGGTCAAAGAGAAGCCTGAAGTTTACATACATAGCATTCTCTCAGTTTTCAGTTAAGAGTTTCCCAACTGACATACACATGCATTATCTGTGCCAAGAACAGTTTCCAAAGAGGTAACCATGTTAATTTGTTGCAGCAAAAATAACAGAGTCCCGCAGCACTCTAAAAGAGTAAGGGCCTTTCTTCCACTACACCGTCATAATGCCGTCATGCCACTTTCAACCTCCTGTGGAATTCTGGGGTTTGTAGTTTACTGAGGCCAAAGAGCTCTCTGGCTGAGAATTGTAACCGTCCCTCCCTAAACTACAAATCCCATGATTCCACAGGATGTTGAAAGTGGAATAACAGCACTATAACAGTCTAGTGTGGAAAGGCCCTTAACAAACCAACTGCAGACCGAGCTTGTGTGTGCTGGAGCCCCGTTTCATCAGACTGTTGCTGTGGTGCACCTTGGAGTGGTCTCCAACTCGTGGCGACCCTGAGGTGACCCTAACCACAGGATTTTCTGGGGCTGGATGCCTGTGAGGTGCCCAAGGGCACCCAGTGGGCTTCTATGGCCAAACGAGGAACCAAACCCTGGTCTCAGCATCATAGCCCAATTACTCCACCCTGCTGGCTCTCACCTCATCAGGCGCACGGCCATTTTGCCCAGCATTTCAGGTTTTTCATTTCCCCCGGACACCACTGCCTACAGTTCTAGACCCCGAACGTGTGAACTGTCTCTGTTCCCAAAATCCAGGGTGACGTGCCTGATGAAGCGGGGCCACGATCTACCAAAGCTCAGGTCGGAAACCTCTGGCAGTCTTTTTGAGACGCCACAGGGCTCTCGGGTGCTTCTGTGCCAAACACACCTTTGACAGCTGCTGCCACGCCAGAGAGCTCTGGGCGAGCCCTTGGACCGGCGGTGGCCCGACTGGGCTTAGCGGGCATCTCCCCCGTGCCTTCGCAAAGTAGGCCGACCACCAGACCCTTCCCGGGGAGGAAGCGAAGCGTCACCCAGACGGAGACATAAACACAACCGGTGTTGTTTTCCGAGCGGCTCACGCCAACGCCGCTGCCGCTGGCAGAGGGAAGGGAAATTTCCTATTCTGTGCGCGGAGAGAGGAACCGGAGCTATGTCGGGTGGCTGATCTCACATCGTTTAATTGTTTGGCACGCTGGGGAAGGAAAGCAAACCTTTCATTCAAAGGTTAGAGGGTCGGTGCTACAAAGAGGCTTTTTCTTTCCCCTTAATTTAACACTAACATGGCTTTTTGTTGCGTATCGTCCTGGTGCTTTTTTTTCCCTTTTCTTTTTTTTTTTTTGGTAATTAAAAAAAGGAGGGGAAGGAGGAAATAAAAAACAGGAGAGAGAAAGGGGGGGGGGACACCTCCCTTCCTCGCTCCTGCATCGTTCATTAGCGAAAGTGACATTGATGCAGACAGGCAGCCTAAAAAGGCAGCAAAGCGCTCCCTTGTCTGAGGGCCCCCACCGCCTGTTGCCCTGGCAACGGCTGGCAGGGGAAGACGACGACGACGACGAAGGAGAGGGGAGGGGGGAACCCGCCCCAGAACCTGTCAGATGGAAAATGTCAATTACAGCATATCGGTAGAGAGGGAGGGGAGGGGGGCCGGGAGGAGGAGTTGAAGCAAGCGAGGGGGACGGGAGGCGTATGAAGCGCCGGGGAGGGGGGCAGAAAGGGAAGGGAGGCGGCGGCAGTAGCGGCAGACTCCGGGCTGCCGGGCGAGCGGCGGGAGGAGGAGACGGTGCCGAGAAGAGCAAATCTGTGAAGGAGCGAGGCTGCGACGGAGCGAAAAGGGGACGCGGCGGAGCGAGGCAGAGGGGGAGGGAGCACAGGGTGGAATGGCGGTAACGGCGGCGCTGCCGCTGAGGCTCCCCTCCTCCCGGCCATGACAATGGGCGGCGGCGGCGGCGTCCCCTCGGCTCGTGTGGCGGCGGCGCAGCGCTTCGTGGAGCGGAGCGGTCGCCTTCGGAGGGTGTCGGTGGGCTGTAGAGCCCTCTCCCCGGCGCCGCCTCCGCCAGTTCTTCTCTCCTTCGCCCGGCGAGAGGGAAGGGCGCTTGGCTTGTGCGGCGTCAGCCTGGTGGACGAGGCTGCGCCACGAACCAAAATGGCTTCCCACGCGTCTCCCCTCTGGCTGGGGGCCCCCCTCGCTCCTCCTCCTCCTCCTCCTCTTTCGCTGCCTTTCCTCGATACCCACACGGGTGTCCATAATCACCGTCCCCGCGGTGGCCTCAAAGCTCCAGGCCGTAGGAAGGGGCGGGGGGGGCTTTGCGGCGGAGGCAGCCTCGCAAGCGACGGGGGACGCCTCCGCCTTTGGAAGCAGCACTAAAAAGTAATATAAAACGAGAGCGAGCGAGACAGGGAGCTATTATTGCTCTTTGGAGAGCAGGAGAGCCATGACACGGTCCTTCCCTTGATCTCTCAACCCGCCGCCGCCGCCGCCGCCCTCCTTCCCTCCCGCTCCCCGGAACCAATCAGTAGATCAATGTCCGCTTGGAAGAGAAATCAACTTCCGAAGCGGCGGAGAAAGGGCTCCAGAAGCCCCCTTAATGTTAATCAAAACAAACCCTCCCCTCTTCCTGGCCCTCCGCCCTTCTCGGCTGCGAGCGTCCCTCCTCCTTCCCCTTCCCGCCGCTCCGCGCCCGCCGTCCCGGGGGTGGCGAGGGAGACAAAGGAGAGGGCGGCCGGAGGGAGGGCGGCCGGCCGGCCGAGAGGGCAGGGCGCGGACGGAGGGAGGCCGGGGTGGACGGCGAGCGTGGTCTCGGCGGGTTACTTCTGCAGGTGCCTGAGGGAGAAGAGGCCCTCCCTGCCACCAGCCTCCCCTCTGGTTTAATGCCTGTTGTCCTCCCGCCCGCGCAGCAGCATCCTCTCCTATCCGGCAGGCTCTGCTGCGCGCTTGGCACAAAGCGGTACTGCATTGGTTTTAATCTTAAATTAAAGAATCCTAGAGCCTAATATTAGGCGGGGAAGGGAAGGGAGCCTGGCCTAGAAGGAGAGCACACAGACATTTAACTAGGGAGAGCCGCATTGAGTGCTTCCCTCAGCCACGCATCTCTGTGGGTGAAGTGGGGCCACAGTCACCAACTCTCAGCCCATTTCCTCACTACACTGTTACAGCGCTATTATTCCCACTTTAAATCTCCTGTGGAATTCTGGGGCGTGTAGTCTATTGAGGCCAAAGAGCTCTCTGGCTGAGAATTCTCAAGGCCCCCCCCTAAACTGCAAACACAGGGATTCCACCACAGGATATTGAAAGTGGAATAACAGCACCCTAGCAGTGTAGAGAGGACATGGTTTCAGCTGCCTCACAAGATTGTTGCGAAGATGGAAGTAGTTGTAATCATGCGCTCTTCAGGAAAAAGGGTAGGATAAATGTGTAACAAACTCTGTGGTTGCTATCTGGAACTAGGGCAGGATTTTCTCCATTGCACCAAGGAGGGACACAAGTGTACAACCAAGCAGCAGATAAGCTAATTGCCAGCAAGGTGTGAGATAGGATGAAGTTTTATTAGGATGCCAGGGTGACATAATGAAAATAACCAATTTTAAGACTAACCAGTTTGATTTGCCATACATTGCACCTACCCTTAATCAGATGCATCAGACGCCTGTGCAAAATTACATTTAAGGAAATCCAGTAGCATCTCTGAGACAATTCAAAAGAAGATTTTTTTCACCTTTTGTGGTGAAAAAGTACATCAGATTCATCAAGGTGCTACTGGATTTCTTTTATGTCTTTTAATGCTGTAACAGACTTACAGGGCTATCCCTTTGAATGCTACTAAAATAAAGCTTGTTAATCTTTTAGCTACCACAAGATTCTTTGTTTGAGTGCAAACTTACTAAGATAATGAACATAAGTTTCCCTGGGGGGTTATGTTACCCCAGAATAAGGGCCAGACAGACACAAAGACACAAATGGAAGGAGACAGACATAATCTTAATATAACTCTGATTATATTCTTCTATTTTATATTAGTTACTGTGAGGTTTGTTCTGGATCAAACCAGCTGATAGCTTTCAAATAAATAAAACAATGTGCCACAAGCAATAAGCAGAAGGGAGCAAAGTTCATTGTGCCTCTGTTGCTTATGGGTCATGGAATCACCCCAAGGTGGATTTCCTATCATGTTCTCACATATTCGGCAATATGCCCTACCTTTGTGTCTTGCCACATCCTCCATGAGAATTAATGTCAAATGCTGCCTAAGAGATTAGCCTATTCATTTATTTATTTAAAACTAGCTGACTAATTTGAAATGGTGTAAACAGCACTGAAAAATGATTTTAAAAGGCTGGAAACATATCAATATAACAAGTTAAAAAGGCAAAAAAAAGTTTAAAATCATTTAAATGAATTTAAATCATTTAAAATGATTTAAAACCACGTAAACCACGTAGAGTTTGTGTAAAACCAGTTTGGCTCCAAAAGCTTTAGTGATCAACTGTGTTTTCACTTGGCACAAGAATAATAGCAATGCTGGTGCCAGCCAGGCCTTCATACTTGGAGGCATATGTATTCTCCATGTACAAGTGCATGCATGTGTAACTCTGCTTCTGCAGCCTTGACCTGAATGCAGATGTTTTGCATCAGACCAAAATGTTTAATCACTTCCACAGGAGAACTTCTGCAAGATTCCAGCCACTGTGTGTGGCAGCAACCAGGATTTCCTGATAGCTCCTGCTACTTTTACTGTATGCAAAGTATAATTAAGAGGGAATTACTCCTTAACTGAGCCTTCTGGAACAATGAGCATGGATTGTGTGAAAGCTGGACATAGGCATAAGAATACTCTAGCTGAAAATCCAAGTCTCACTGCTCACACCAGCTGCTCCTGCTCTTTAATACTCTGCAGTAGCTTAGCTCAAGAGCTGTGTTGCAAAAAGAGATGAAAAGGAAAGGTTACTGCTGTATATACAATAGCAATATTCAGCTGGAATCTCTTATCTGACCAGCAGCATTCAGTGGCTCAAGTCTTACTATGTAAGACTTGCTATGGAGTACATACTCCTATGTAACACAGTCCTGTTAGTTGCCTTTTCTGTACAAAAGTAACCTTTCATGAGCTGAAATGTGCAGACAAGGAGGGACTGCTTAACACTTGCCATGCTGTCTGATATTTCACTTCCAGTTGCTCCCCACAAGCTGCTCAAAAGGTGTGTTTTCCTACAATTTCAGATGTGAGGAAGATGGAGAGAAAAGGGGGAGATTAGAGCAGAAACATTAGACACCTGGGAAATGTGTAATCTCTCATCTCAAAATGGGGCATATAATCACACCTTTTTGTCTGACATAGTTAATTCTAGAGACCCGGGTAGATGTTGCAAAGGTGTAATACGGCTGGCCTGTTGTAACCCATGGTACAAGTACACCGAGAACTGGCTTCTCCAGTGGCAGCTGGTGGATCCAATGTCTACAAGACAGTGAATCCACTGTGGATTTTAGTCTGAATTTTTAAGGACCTATCCAAAGAACTCAATCCTACCCTCAAAATAGGATCAGCATCAGGGGCAGCTGATTTTAAGATCATACAAAAATCTGGGGTAGATTCCACTAGTCACCACTGGGCTTCTTATCCATCACTTTGGAAACATGTCTAATTCTTCGAATGAGAAATATATATATATTTTGAAAAGTATATTTTAAAAAATGGTAATGAAGCATCTTTGATTCCCAGATCTGTTTACAATGAGGGCATTTGCCTCTGTCCTTGAAGCACTCTTGCTGTGCTACTGCAGCCCAAAATTGGGTATCTTCTGTTTCGGGCATCTAGGGAATACATAATCTCCCTTGGTGAAAAGCAGAGTGGAGGTAGGCTCAGCAGACTGCATGCAGTACTGCAGTGCAGGGCCTCGAGACCAATTAAATGACATTAATTACCTTTTTGATATAGCCTCCAGCTTTTTGAAATCCCACCACCGCCCTCCAACATGCACCGGCACACACACACCCTTTAGATACTTCAAAGGAACAACCTGTCTGATGCCCTGGACAGGTTGAAGTCTCTTGAGTTCTCAGAGCTCAATTATGTCTTTCAACTCAGCCCACTGCCTATAATCCTAATGTGGGGGGCACTGACCTTTTCAAGTCTCACCAAGGATGGCTCAGATGAAGGAAGATGACAACCAGAGAAAGGGAGAGGATGAACAAAAGGGCGGAACAGGATACACAAATCATGGGATTTTTTTTTAATCTTTCTGTGAGTGGGTTTAATTCTTACTTCCTTTGCATAATTTATTGTCTGAGATTATATTAACATTATGTGGGAGAGTAGGGAAATCATGCTGTAACAAAGCAATGTGAACTATCCATTGTAACTAAGAATGGCAGACTGAAAGCTGCTACTTCTCATGCTCTGATTGTAACAACATACTTGGGGGTCCCGTATTCTGACTCTGAAATCTCATGGCTAAAATAAGTGTGACATATTAAATCTGAAATCAGGATCCCCTGCATCTGAAACCATTGTCACAACAATAACAACATCTTGGAAGGAAAGATTCATATAGGACTGCAGTTGTATTATTTTCCTGATTAAAATTACCTCTGGTTGCTACTGGCATTATGACCATGGCGGAATTTATGGGTGGCTGTATGGTAGTTGTGTGTGTCTTCATCCATGGGCAATATAAATTAGGAAGACATTTTAGCCAGGAAAGTAGTATGGGGAAAAAATTAAACACCCCACCCATAGTGTCACAGCCATGATCCCACCCCACCTTCTGCTGTTCATTGTCAAAATGACATACCGTGGGAGACTGTGAACATGCATCTCCTATATTATGTCTAGTTTTCATTGAATCATGGAAATATGGATATCTATGTATTTATTTACCTCTCAAATTTTTAACTTGTTTTCTCCCCCACAAAAAATGCTCAAAATGATTAAGAGTAAAATGCAAAACAATCAAGCATGAACCTAAGAACCAAGTCTAATTGTTTTTAGGGAGGGGAGATTTCAAGGAGCTTCTTGACAGTAAGAGCATTTTGGCCATGGAACCAGCAGCCTAGAGATGTGGTGGGGGTCTCCTTCTTTGGACATTGGTGAAAAAAAGAGTCTGGATAGCTATCTGCTGAGTATGGGTTGGACTGGATGAGCCACAAATCCCTTCCAACTCTGTAATTCTGTGATTCTATAAGTAGGGCAAACATCAATACACTCAGTAAGACTGTTGACTCCACTGCAACATTTGCGGTGGCCCTAACGGCTTATAACACAAGGATCTGTCTAAATAAAGATACCCTTGCCTGCTAGGAAGAGGGCAACAGAGAAGAGGTTAGACAAGAAGCCCCTTGCCAGTTGCCAAGGCCTCCTGAATATTCAGGTGATTTTCACCTAAAACTATGCCAAAAGCATGACAAAGCATGAAAAATGCCTTCCAATATCCCCTAGATCCACCAAATATCCCCCCCCCCCCCCGCAGTATATCAGTCAAAATGGTGACAGGAAAGGGTGTTACATCAATTCTGTTCACCATTCTGGCTGATATACGGACTAAAAACAGGTATTTCTGGTGAGTGGATGGGAAGGTGCATTGCGTGTGTGGAGGAGGGGGCAAGTGGGGGAAATCTGTCCACATCCCCTGCACAGTTGCCCACCCCTAGTCTAGATACTAGACCAGTTCCCCAGAGCCAGGAATTCACAACAGTGGGAGCAGCAGCTGAGAAGTCCCCAACTTGAATTTCTGCTAGATTCAGCAAGCAAAAGGACCTCTCCTGATGATCTTAAAATCCAGGTAGTTTTTCATTTAAGTAACAGCTGATGTCTGTTGTTCAGGGAATTTTTAAACATATAAATTTCTGGGGGAATTTCCCACTAGCCTCTGTAAATTCCTTGACACATAACTCAAAATTTAATCTGAAGTGCCCTTTTAATTCTGTTTTGCCCTGGCTTACATTTGGGGGGGGGGGGACCAATGCACGCAGAAATGCGGTTTATGTTCTCCTTTGCTCCATGATTATCATGATGGATTCCTTTGGCTTTGTCAGATATACAGAGAGAATGAAGATGTATCATTGAGCACAGAGTGCAGAAAACACTGAGAGCAGTTTCCCAGTGCCACAGAACATTGGCATCAAGTTTGCCATACCTCTTCCACTCATGCTGATGTCTGAAGATAATATGACACCTGGCTGTATAGTATCTCCCCCATTAAAACTGCATACAGAAGGAGCAGGGCAGTCAAGGATATTAGCCTCAGCAGAGTTAGGGTTGCTGATCTGAGTTTATTGCTTATTTCTGAGTTTTTGGAAGCTAACAATTCTTTTTCCTGCACTTTTCGGTGACAGTTAGTGGTACTGTTTTGTTTCCTGGTTTGATGAATTCCTGATTCCTAATGTTAAAGGCTTTTCATGGACAATGTAGAATATTTTAATTATCATTATTATTCAACCATGTGTAGGATTGTTAACAAACGTTAATTGGACAGTTTGTGTGTTTAAACAAATAAGGAGACATAAAAACACAACCTGCAAAATTCCTCTACTGGCCACTTTGAGCACCCTCATCCCAAAGTCCGGAGTCCCTGTGGTCTACACAGTTAATTTTAAACGGCGAGATCTGTCTAATTAGTTATTTTCTTGGGACTAGAAGTAGCTATAGCTCTATAGCATTATAGTCCCATGGTTCTTAATTTATCTGATATGGAGGACTGGCAGAGTTCCCCCACCCCAGTATGCCAAGGACTGGCACCACATTTGTGTCCATTGACTAGAACTGTTTCTTAACTGTTTCTTTTTTTCCTGGAAGCTCTTTAAGAACTGGCACCAGTTCATGGACTGCCACTTTGAATAGCACTGCTTTGGTGCATCAGTTCATCAGTGAAATGGTGCTTTGTGCTCTAACATTGTAATTCTAAGGATTTATACAAAAAATCAGAAGGCAAACTTTGCCCTTCAGACCATAGGGCCACCTCAGCAAACGATGTCCTGGTAAAAAAAAGAAATCCTAAAACTTTGGAAGAGCCTCAGGGCAGATTCAAGAAAGCACTACTGTACAAACTTTCTTCCCAAAGAATGGAACCAGGGGATATGAGGTGACAGCAACCTGATAAACTGAAAGAACTATATTATAAGAACTCAAAGCACCTTCAAACCCACCTGGCAGAGCCCTAAAATAGGCCCAGTGAATCCCTTGTGGAATGGTGAATCAACACATAGATAACCAAGTCAATGAACCTGCTCTATTTGAGACTTAATGACAGGTTTCCGGCCACAGTCTGCATGTTGTCTATGAGATGTCTTGGAGAGGAAGGGCCTGTAGAGTCTCAAGTGGGGCTCATTGAATGAAGTGGTGGTGTTAAATTTCAACCAGAACAGCTCTAGGTTTGCTGAGAAGGGGAAAAAAGATTAATGACTTTAAAAAATAAAATAAAAATGTGTTCAATTATTTAAAATGAAGATTAAAAATGTCTTTTCACTTGATTTTAAAGTGTTCTTTTGAATTTGTTCTCCAGCAGTGAAAATTCCTCTTTAAAAACCCTTGCCTGTTTTTATCTTTATGTTATTATGGAAAGCAGAGGAAAGACAATGTTGTCTTGTGATTGTAATGTTGGTTCTAATTGCTTTTAGCCTCCATGAGGGGTGTGTTAAGTTTCTGCTGGATGGGAATATAGTGTGTGTGTGCGCGCGCGCACGCGCACGTCTTTAAATCACCTGTTGACTTATGGTGACCCCATGAATTTCATAGGGTTTAGGCAAAGAATATTCAGAGGTGGTTTGCCAATTCCTTCTTCTAAAATATAGACTACAGAACCTGATATCTCTTGGCAGTATCCCATCCAAGTACGAATTAGGCTGACCCTACTTTGCTTCCAAGATCAGTCAGGATTTGTTGATTTCGGGGTATTTAGGCTTGTTATGGGAATATAGGTGTTTATATAAATTGTATAAATAGGCTTTCCAGAGATGTATAACTTAAGAACGGAGGTGGGAAAACCCATGAAGTTTATTTATTGTGTTTATATCTCACCATTCCCCCAAGAAAATTAAGACTGTTTATATGAGGTTTTCCACACTGATGTTCACTGCAAGCCTGTGGCATAAGGTTAGGCCACTGATGAGTGAGAACCAAGGTCTTCCTAGTCCAAGTCTAACAATGTGGCTTCCTTGGATGAAACTCAGCATCGTGTAAGCAGATTTCCACATGTGCAGTGGGAGTTTCTACTCCATTACTTCCACCCACCAAAAGAAACTGCCGCGGAGCAACCCCCAACTCTTTGGAGCACGTTTGGGGAGCGGAGGGAAGGGGGGAGGAGCAGAGGAGGGGATTTGCCTCTACCCCATTTCTGGTGACAGAAGCTGTTGCTGGGAGATGTCAACCCTCTTCTGAGCTTGTTGGTATGCTCTGAAGAAAGTGACAGACAGTGCCAAGCCACATTCTTTTTTAGCTTGTTCCATCAGTATTATTTTCTGAACCTGACTAATTTTGTCCATTAATAATTTCTTCCTGTTGAAGAAATTTATAGCAGTACACTAAGGACATTCATTTTTAACAGAGAAAACAAGAACTTTTTTAAAGTGTGAGGGGGTTATTTACAGTTTCTGCACATTTTTCTGTAAATTTATGTAGGGTGAAATAACCTGGCTGAGTTAAAGGTCAATTTAGAGTAAGTATTTTTGATATTCTTTGTTAAAAAGAAGAGTACTATCAGTACAGAAAGGCATTAACTGAAGAGAACAGAATATTCCATTCTAAGTACCTCCGTCAGGTGCTTTGTATACAGCAGTGCTGGTTGCTGACATAAAGCCCACCATGTATGTTAGGGTTGCGGGGTCTTCCGTGTATTTGTATTGTTCTTCCAAAGAGTTTCAAGCAGCACGCTAACATCACAGCTGCCTTGTGAAGTAAGCTGGGTGGAGAGACAGTGATTTGCTCAAGGCCATTTTATGAGCTTCATAGTTAAATGGCAATTTTAAACTGGGTTTTCTCCATATAAGCCTAACAACGGTCCTCAGTGCACCATGCTGGATGTTCTGTGGTCTTGGAATTCTAGCTTGTATTCTGTAGTTACAGATTTGTATTGCAATCTAGAGTTGGGGGATCTGTAACTGCATGTTCATTAAGACTGCAGTCATGATTGAAGCACTGTTGCTGAGATTGTAAATCCCCCTCCCTCGCCCAGCTTAACAGCCAGCAGTTGCATTGAACAAAGGAGATCTGTTCAGGTTCTGATCAGGGTGCAAAGAGGGTGACATTTCCAATGCCCTCTCACTAGCGAGCGAGGCTGAGATAATCAGAAGCAAGACTCCTGTTGCAAGTCCTTGTCATAGTGGCTTTGAGTCCTTTCAAGAAGAAAAGCAGGGTATAAATAAAGATAACAACAACAATAAAATCAGCAGTAGCCTCTCTCATTGGCTAGAGGGATGGGGTGGAAATATTCTTCTCCTTGCACCCCAGTCAGCAACTGAACAGACCTCCTTTACTTGATGTAGTTGCTGACTGTTAAGGTGGCCTTGAGGGGTCAAGCCAAGAAAAGTTACTTAGTTATGCATTCAAAAATAAATTTGTATGGTATCAGTGAATATATTTAGTTTTATGTTTTTCTTGTGGGAAAGCGAGGGATAACAGCAGCATCAGTTCAGTTATTGTCCATCACTTTTTTTGTTCGAAGCAAGTGAACAACCACCCAGCTAATGCTCACCATCACAATGCCTGGGTTGTGACAATGGTAGCAGAAATTGGAACAAAATGAGCTCACTGAAATTGTGAGCTCCTCAGAGCAGTTTTAAAAGCCAACTTTGTGTAGCAAGGATCTAATCTTCCTTTCTGAGGGGAATGATAATGGAACTTGTGGAGACAGGAGCAGTTAAGATCAGTTGAATTCAACACCAGGTCCAGGCTGGTTATAGGATTGCAAAACCACAAACCCCCCAGCAAAGATGGGCAATGTTCAAACACACTTTGATAGTGAGGATATCTTTCATTTGAAAAGGCATGCACCCCATCAAGAACAGCTGTTGTTGTTGTTGTTTTATTGTTGCTACTGTTGTTTGTTGTGTGCCTTCAAGTTGTTGTAACTTCTGGCAACCCTAAGCAAACCTGTCATGGGGTTTTCTGGGGCTGAGAGTGCATGAAATGCCCAAGGTCACCCAGGGGGTTTCCATGGTCAAGTGGGGAACCCTGGGATCCAGAGTCATAATGTAACACTCAAACCATTATGCCACACTGGCTCTCCATCAAGAAGAAGCTGGCAGCTAATTGAAGGACTTGTATACTTCCTTAACAAAAGCACCTTTCCTGGCTGGATATCAGTTCACTGTATTTACTATCACCCAGTCCAGTTACTTCAGAACCTCCATCACCCTCCTGGAATTTAGTGGAAAGGAGACATACAGGTGAATATCAGCAGCACTGTGTTCTTGCCGATTGGATGCCACAGGAGAGTGATAGCACAGAGAAGCTGGTCATGAAACCAGGAAGACTGTGTATGGCCGGATTGTAACATTGGTCTCAAAGCATGCAAGCAACTGTGAAAAGCAATCCAGAAAAGGCAGAATCCTTGCTTTATCTGAGAAGATCAGTCTTCCTTTCTCTACTGGGCATATGCAATCAAGAGGTAAAATGTATAGCCTTTCACCTTGGAGGGCGTTCACACAAGAGTGTCAACTATAAGGAGAGGGGCAGGCTGCAGAGAAACCCACAGATTTATTTGTTTTTATCTTTAGTGACAGTCCCATCTGCCAGCATTTCAGAAGGTGGCCTCTGACTAGCTGAAATCAAACTTCCTGGAAAGAATGTGGGGTCAATCTTAGAATGCCACTTGACTGAAATCAATATTTGCCTTCGTTGATTTTTATTTTGGTGACTACACAGGCCAAGGTGTCTAGTTGAGTGAATCAAGGAGTGCTGTGGTAGATGAGAAATGAAAGAGCAGCACAAAGGACGCCAACTTTGTTGATTGGATTTCAACAGAGTGTTTATATATCTATTCTGTATCTCTCTCACAGGTTGTACAAAGGTTCAAAGGGCCAGAGAACATTCAGATAGTCTCAAAATCTGTTATTACAGATCACCAATTTTGTAAGACACTATACTTGAAATGGAGAAGGGGGCTTGAATTCATTGTTAGCTAACATACATATATATATATATATATTGCTGGGTGTGTGGCAGGGTCTGGGGGGATGCAGGGATGCATTCTGATGAGTCTCCCACTCGCCTTTTCGTGGAGATCAGAAGCTGCCTCTCGACTCCTGCCACAATGCAGGGACTCAGCTCGAACCCACCAGACTCATCAACAGGTTATATCGTAGAAATTTTTCCCCTATACTGGAGACCACTCAGAGGAGTAGATGCTAACTTTTCAACTTGATTTTGAGAGGACAGATGTTGATAGGAGAGTTTGTGTCCCGTAGCTTGGAAGAAACTTAGACAGCCAGTCCCATATGTTGTGTGAAGGAGAAAGAAGTAAGACGACAAACGGGACTTCAGAGTAAGAATGCAAGATGAGAATGATGTGAAGTGCACTTCTGTAAGAAGTCTGGGAGGGGGAACCTCATGCTATTTACTGTTTTCTTCTTTCTCCTATGTAGAAGAGGGGGTATATTCAGCTTCAAATAAAACCTGATGCCCAAATAGACCCACTTCTGGTTTCAGACCCAAATTCCTGAAGGCAGGTCAGTAGTGAAATAAGGAAATGGCCCAAGGATACATGGCTCTGTTTCACTTATCTGGTCTCCTGATGTTTAATACCTGGATGGGAGATTTTTGTGGAAATACTATGTAAACCGCTCTGAGCCTGTCAAGAGAAGAGCAAGGTATGAATACAATAGACACTGCTGCCTATGTCATAGCCATGAATCCCAATGAGGGATTCTGAATGTTTTTCTTTTTTTTTTTTCTTTTTTAAAATTCCCTTCAACAGAGCTGGACTGATATGCACATTTGCAAAGTAATGACGGTCCTTGTTGTTTCACTCATCCAACTTTTATGTGGCATAATTGCAGCTTTTGTTCCCCTTCAAATATAATTGTCAATCAAAATGAAAAATGTCATAATTTACGTCCTTCCTGATCTGACAAGGAAGCCCAAATGGCCTTTAAAGTGAAGAAGAGAGATTTAGTCCTGTCACAATGAAAATGGCTCCAAACCAGAAAGAAGATGCTTATGTCAGGGAATTGCACAGAATTGCTCTGAGAGCCAAATCAGTTGGCACTACTGGCTATTTGTGTTACCTGCCTTTCGCCACTAAAGAATTAAAGTCAAGATGAAGACCAGGTTTGGATTATAAACTGTGATACACACAATCCAGAACTGAGCTGATTACTGAAAATCAGTCACCAAAATTGATCCCCAGTAGTACTAGTTAGTTATACTGTATGACAGCAGGTTGAACCAGGCTAAGTTCTCTTCTGACAATAGTGAGAGCAATTGCCCAGGGCCCCCTAGATCCTGTTGGAATGCAACTCCCATCATTCCTGATGATGGATCATGCTGGCTGAGGGGAATTCAAATCCAACCATACATAGAGGATCCAAGGCTCCAAGCACCACTTCTGTTCTAGTTGCCACACACCCAAATGGGTTAGTCTATTATTTGTGAAACAAAACCTGCTCACAAAATATTCCTGCTCCATTTGGGAAGGAGATGATCATTTATATCTGTTCTTCTTGTACGGACACCCTTTCCCTTGCTTCTGCTTCATTTCTTTGTTGTAGCCATTGAGATATCAAGCATCAGCAACTGTACCAAGAATTCAAAGCCTGGTAAGAGCCTGCCAAGGGGTAGAGGGTTTAGGGAAGGGGAATATTGGGGCACCAAAAGTTTTGGACTACATCCCCTATCAGCCCCACCTAGCATGGCCAGTGGCAAGAGGGTGTGGGAATTATAATCAGTAAATCCAAAACATCTCAGAGGAGGGGCAAAGTCAATCCACTGTTGGTCTAGAGGAAGGGGGTAAGAGTGGGGAAAACACAAGACTAGGAAACGTGGATGTTGAGCCCTGAGAAGACAGCAGGCCATAAAGCAGGAGTCGAGCTATGAAAGATGGTGTCAGAAGCGGGGAGAAGCTTCAGAGGAATGAGTGGGAGAAGGAAGAGAGGAAAGTCAGGAAGTAAAACAGAAAACAGACAGTGAAGTGCCTCTAGCTAGGGGTCTGTTCCTGCACATGGACATGAATTCCTTGTTCAGAAATTGCATGTAAACTTCAAAACCGTTTTTTTTTTTGAAGTTACAAAGGACCAGGACCAGAATTTTCTAGTGATCTGCGTATGTTTGGTCCCTTACCTGAACTCAACTTCTAGAATGCTTTCATTGTAAATTGATAATAAGCCTTCTTTAATCTGGATTTCCTCTTATACTCTGGTTGTTCTCCCCATCACCACAGCCACCCTGCTCTTTGTCCAAACTACAGTGTGCCAAAAGCAGTGGTAAAGTGCATTCCACTCATTTACCTCCAGAGCTTTGAATAACTCAAACAAGCAATTTCACTCTGCATATACATAGGAGGGCATTTATTTTCAAATTATTTGTGTGTGTGTGTGTGTGTGTGTGTGTGTAAAACACTGCTCTGTTAGGTATGTTCCCACTGTACAATTTTCCACTTTCTCTGGAGAGGAAAAACTACCCCAGCAAAAGCTACTTAAGCCATGGAAAGACTGTGAAGTAAAACTTCAGAAGAACATATATTTGTTTATTTTTAAAACAGCTTTGTCCTTTAATGTGAGAGCTGAGAAAAACAAAGTTTGACTTGACTGCATTACCATTTTCTCCACTCTGAAAGCCAGGGTGGAGGTATGAGCCACAAAAACCACAACGACATAGTGACCTTTGAAAAGTTTCCTTTCCACCTGCTGTATACTTGTCGGACAAATGCTTGCACATAGAGCCCTGAGCCCCTTGAGAATAGGGTGGTACACATATTTGATAAACAGATCAAGAAACAGCACAATGTATTCTTTCTTTCCATAGTTTGATTTTTAAAACCTCTGCTTTGGGAAAATATATATATATATCTTTTCACCCAAGAATGTTCTAGCATATTTATGTTCTTTCTTGGAGAGTTATTGCTTGTTTTTATGCTTTCCTCCTTCTTTTCATGCCTACGTTACACAATTGTGAAGCGCCCTAAACAGATTTTCTGGAAGCAGGCATAGTAGAGCAAATAAAAAAAATTCTAGCCTTTAAAACAAAAGCAAAAACCTCAGCCATGTGAGTGGTGGGATGATTAAATGCAAGAAGCACAGAAAGGAAAAACTGAAATGGAAAGCACAGAAAAGAAGCTTTCTTGAGGTATATGAGCCAGCATACAAGATTGTTTAAATATAAGGATAAAAAATAAAGCAAAATAACAGAACTACAGCCTTACTTGACCAGAGGAAGTTTTCCCCTTGTTTTTGTGGCTATGTGTCTTCAAGTCAACTCAGACTTATGGTGAACCTCTTTTAAGATTTTCTTGGCAAGATTTATTCAGAGAGGATTTGCTGTTGCTTTCTTCTAAGGCCATTTCTACACTACATTGCTTTAGTGGTATGGAATCCTGGGGTTTGTAGTTTAGAGAGGGTCCCTTAGAATTCTCAGCCAGAGAGCTCTTTGGCCTCAGGAAACTAGAAGCCCCAGAATTCCACAGGATGTTGAAAGTGGAATAATAGCACTGTAACAGTATAGGGCAGAAATGGCCTAAGACTGATGGAGAGTGAATTGGGTTTCCATGGCTGAAAGTTTGTCACATGGAGTTCTAGTTCAACACACAAACCACTATACCCTGCTGGCTTTTCCATTGCCTGTCCATGACCAATGTGTGTGTGAAATGAAGCAGAAAATCTGATATTAGCGAGAGGTATAATATAGCAATCCCAGCTGTCCTGATTTTGCAAGGACAAACCCATTAACCCTCTGCTGTCCCACTTAGGCAATTGCTTTTAAAATGTCCCAGCCCCCTCTCCTCTTCCTTCTCTCTTTTCCCTCAGCAAACTTCAATGGTTACAAACTTCAAAATACAAGAATAGTTTGGGCCTTTTGCACTCTACACTGTTATAGTGCTATTCGTCCACTTTCAACATCCTGTGAAATTCTGGGGTTTGTAGTTTCCTGAGGCCAAAGAGCTCTCTGGCTGAGAATTCCAAAGGCCCCTCCCTAAACTGCAAACCCCAAGATTTCATAGGATATTGAAAGTGGAGTAATAGCACTATAACAGTGTAGTGCAGAAAGGCCCTGTGTGTTCAGTTAACTCAGGACTGGGGAGGGAAGGGATGAGATCTTCTCCATCTCTGTAGGCTCCAGCAAAAGCAAACTGTTGAAGCTTCTCTCAGTTTGTATGCTCTTTCCTTATTAATAACTTTTACTAACTTGGCCAGTATCTGATGTTGCTTGGTCACATGTGTCCTGGTTTTGATCTGTGAAATGTTAGAGAGTACGTGATTGTCCAAAGGCATCTGTGGTACCCTTGACAAACTTGCTTCTCAATTAAAATCAAGTGGAATTCCTGGTTGGATGAGGTGTACTTCCCTGTGGAAGAACCTTAGGCTGTGGTGTACTAATATGACCCTTTAGAGACCCCCTGATGGCCATGTCTCACTCCCATGACACCACTGTTCGGTGGTTTCTCATTTTTTGTTGAGACATTTCCCCATTTTAAATGTTAAAATGTCTCTTCTAAGGTTTACCTACTGTCAGTGAGTGTTTCAAGCTACATATATATTGGTATTTTGGGTCCCATTATTTTTTGTTTGATCCTGCCCACCATTGGTAAGCAGCACCCAAGAATTTGGTCCTTGGGCTGGGGAAGGCTCCTTACCCTTGTTATAGAGAATTGAGACATGCCCTGATAAAATATGACCAGTTGGATGGTAGAAACCCCCTCCAGAGGACCAGCAGGTTAAGTGAGAAACTTGGAGATGCAGAAATGGCTGTAAGGGAATCTGCAGAGTAACTCACTCCTTGCTCTTGAAGCTCAGCAATGTCTGCTAAGTGTCCATTCCACCATACTAAAGGGAGCACTTCTTTCCTCAAATTGTGATATCCAGGAAGAAAAATAAGAAGTCATAATGGCTTTAGGTGCCTAATCACTTGGAACTTTGCATTATGCAAAACTGCCACAGACCAAGGATGGATGATCCTCCAGAGGTTATTGCAGGACAACTACAGTAATAGGTAGGCTCTAGTCAATACAGCCCATGGTAAAAAACCATAAGAATTTCAGTCCAGCAACACCTGGAGAGACACAATTACCCACCCTGCCTTAGATGTTACAGAACTGCTCTCAGACAGGGCCACTTTATCCGTTAGGCACTTAAGGCACAGTGCTTAATCTCTGCAAAAATTTTAGGTCCTATGAAACAGGATTAACAGGGGGGAAAAAAGGAATTGGGAAGGAAAACAAAAGTTCAAAATATATTTTATATTTTCATTTGTAGTGGTATGTTGTGGTGAGGCAGGGAGTCAAATACAAGAGTGCCTAGAGCCTATGAAAACCTTAGTGCTGTCCTGCTGTCAGAATAGGCAATATGGAGATAGCTAAAAGCTTTCTTCATATGGTCTTATGAGATATTCCCTGTGATCCAGAACACAATAGCAGCAGTGTTTTTAGAGACACTAAGTGGAAAATAGAAGTCTTGGGTCATGTATGGCAATGCACAGCTGTTCCCAGCATCTTTTGTGACTCTGCAAAGTAGGCAGATACCAGACTCTGCAGTACTGCATAACTTGGGGAGGAAAATATTTTGTGCTGGGCTATCCTAATGTGTCCGTTGAAAAGAAATTTAAATAAAAGAAGAAAAATGCAGATAGTGTTAAGATTGGTAAGAAAACATTGCTAGATTAACTGGCACATTTGCAGATAAAGAGCACCTGGGAAGAATAAATAAATTTTTATACTATGGAAGGATGTTCAGCATTCTTAGTATAACTGCCAGTACTTTGCATCCACCTCTTTATTTGAGCTTCAAAACAACAAATTATATGTCTGTGGTATTTAATCAAAAGGAGCCATTACCTGTCATCAAATAGACCACAAAGACACTTGCATTTAGATGCTGCACTGTTTTTCTATCTGTTTATTTTATTTGTTTAGCATTTCTGTAGTGTTTGTTTAGTACGTGACATTACTCTGCCTCCAAAACCAGCAGCCAAAGCAAATAAATTAAAAATAATAAAAATGTTAAAACTAATAGGTTTTTTTAAAAAATCCCAAACTGAAGAAATATAAATTTTTAAAGGCCCCAAAGGCATCCAAGTATAAAAATACTGTCCAAATGATCAAAATAAATGTCTTTGTGAACATTAACCAGGCTCCAAAACAGTGAGAAAGGCCATTTCTGCACTAGGCTGTTATAGGGCTATTATTCCACTTTCAACATCCTATGGAATCCTGGGGTTTGCAGTTTAGGGAGGAGCCCCTCCCTAAGCTGCAAACCCCAGGATTCCATAGGATGTTGAAAGTGGAATAATAGAACAGTCTAGTGTGGAAATGGCCAAAGAAGTGGCATGCTGTGACATGCCTCCAAAGAAAACACATTCCAGAGTGTGGGTACCACTTTAAAGAAGGTCTTGTACCTTGAGCCCTCACAGATCTCATTTCGGCAAAAGCTGACATATAAAGCAATGGCTTCCTTATAGATAGGAGGAAGCACTGCTGAAGTTATGCATGTTCCAAATCGCAAAGGGATTTAGAGCAGGAGTAGGAATCATGCCATCTTCCAAGTATAGTTAGCCTGTGACTCTCAGCATTTTTCAGTATTGGTTATGTTGGTTAGGGCTGCTGGGAGGTGCAGTTGAACAACATCTGGAGGAGTTGTGCATGATTTGTGCCTGTTATTCAGGGAATAACTGGGTTTTTCACCTTGAAAGGGTCTAGAACTAGAGGCAAAACTCAAATAAATCTTATTAGGGGTAGTGACAGCAGGTACACTTGTGTGAGGTATAGGCGTAGAGGGGTTAGACAAGTCAATTGCCACAACAAGTATAAACTTAGCAGACTTTTTCTCTGAATCTAGGAACCAGGCCAAACAGAGCCAGCCTAAGATAAGTTGCCACCTGAGGCACACCACAAAATACAGTTGGCCCTCCACTTTCATGAGGGTCGGGTTGCAGGATCCTGTGAAAGTGGAAAACCTTCAAATATCCTTTCCCCTCCTTCCCAAGTGAGTAAAGAAAGGAATGTACATATGCACCTTCCCTTCCTCCCACTCTCCTTTCTGCACCTGGTGGCACAGTGGTTAAATGTGGGTATTGCAGCCACAACATTGTAAGTTCAATCCTGCTAGGCTCCAGGTTGACTCAGCCTTTCATCCTTCCCTATAGGTTGGTAAAATGAGTACCCAACTTGTTGGGGGCAGTTAGCTAAAAAACACTGCAAACTGCTTAGGGAGTGCTTAGAACTGATAAGCGGTATAGAAATGTAACTGCTATTGCTATTGCTGTTGCTACCATTCCTCACCCACCCACTATGAGTGCATGAAGGAACAGACACACGCATCGTCCTTCCTTGTGCTCACCCTATCCCACCATTTCCCCTACCCTCACAAGTGCATGAGCAAGGGAAAGCATGCAAGTCCTCTCCCTCCTTGTGCTCCTCCTGCCTGCCCACATGTATGAGTGTGTGCTTGATGGCAGCAGAGGTGGCAGCGAATAATCTGTGGATAATCAAATTTGTGAAGGTCAAACCTGCAAATGTGGAGAGAAGACTGTAGTGCTTCACTCCTCAAGTAATAGCCCATAGTAGTCAAAGCCAGTCAATATATTTTGGGATATGACACAGAAACCCCACAAGTGCCTCCTTTTCCGTCACCTCAGAAGCAAAATACAGTGCTAAGCAAATTAACTAACAATTTGTTGATGTTTTACAGCACCCAAGATCTTCTGTTTGAGGCTTCCCCTTCACTCTGCCTAATGCTAGGACAGACTTCCTTCAGCGAGGAGGACACACACGAGGGTCTCAAAGGAGCCTTCTTGGGAACAACACTCCATACGTCCTCTTATGGCTCTTACTGGGGACAACATCCCACGCTTCCTCTTCTACCTCCACACTCTGTGACACCCCAAGGTCATGTAGTCCTGACAGTAACCAGCAGTGAACCATAGAGCACTGCATAGTTGGGCCAGAAGAGAAGTGACAGGCGTTTCCCAGCTAAAGCCCATAGAACGTTGCAGCTTCCAAGCATTCTGCCAAGGCAGTTCCACCTAGACCACATTTGTGGAGTTAATGTTGAAGTTATTAAGGCATGCATCTTTGATGAGTTGGCTGGATAAAGAATCCACAAGTCCCTCATTCAGGTTACTAACATATAACTAATAATCAGAGGGGACTTCTGAAGCTCTCTATTGCAATCTTAGTGTACATGCTCAGTAGAAAAAGGAACAGACGATAGAAGGAACCTAGCAGCATCTTTAAGACTAGACTATTTCAGCAATAGCTTTTGTGGGTTTCAATCCACTCCCAAAGAGGTACTGAAGTTGGTCTGCAGACAAAAACAACACTGATAGGTGTGTTAAGAAGGCTGGGGCAGCGTCCTGGTTTCAGATTCTAAAGCCCAGGCATCCAATATTGTCATAGTTTCTTCTCTCTCTGACTTCTTCTCCCTGTATCCTTAAAGATAAATATGTCCTTCACTGTTGTCACCTGCTCTATCATACACTCCTATCAAATGAGGCTTGCTAACTCATAAATTACTGCACAAACCATTCCAAACAATAAAGGCAATTTTACTTACTGAACCATTAAATTTACATACTTAAATTAGACTCAACCAGACGTTGCGAGGGGATGTCTCGCAGCCAGACAAACAATGAATTTAGGGAAAGAACTGCCGTGTTCTTCCCCACCTCTCACATGAAATTAATGAGGTGCTTCAATTTAATCATCATTAAAATTACATCTTTATTTAGTTACTTAGCAGAGTTTGACTCTGCGGCATATGACAGAATGTAGGGTAGCCCCTTTGACAATAACCTTTCCCAAGGAGAGGAGGGATGCTTGCAACTTAACTTGCTCACCACCCCTGGGCCCCTGGGCTATGAGCTCTGCAGTCTTCTGCACCTTCTTCATACAAGACAATAGTCACAAAGCAGGAAGAATTTAAAGAAGGAAAATGTATCTGTGACACTTCAGAATTAAACAAGGAGCAAGGCTTTAAACTAGGAAAGGTGTAAAGAGTGGCTTAAATACCCTAGAGGCACCAGATCCTGCCTGATCTTGGAAGCTAAGCAGTGTCAACCCTGAGTAGTAATTGGACGGTAGATCAGCAATGAATACTAGGTGCTGCAGGGTGTATTTCAGAGGAAGGAGTTGGCAAAGACACCTCTGAGTGTTCCTTGCCCAAGAAAACCCTGTAAAATTCATGGGGTCACCCTAAGTCAACAGGTGACCTGAAGGGACATACACACACTCTAAGGGTGGACCCAAAAGAAGAAAAAAAGGTATGATCCCAGCTTTTCCTGAACTCTTTCAGATTGAAGTGATCCTCAGGAACAACAATAACAACAGAACTCTGATCACTTCATAGCAAGAGTCTAAAAACTGCTATTGAATACCAATCAAGCATCTTTCTATAAATTATGCCGGATTTGTTTATATGTGTGCATTTATTTATCCAAAATATGGTTATAATATGGTTAGTACAAGAAACACTTCTTGGCTTTGGTAAACCTTAACAATAATGCTAGACATAAGAACAATTTGGGGAATTGGCTTCATGCTGACTATTCAGTTCAGAGAAAAGTCCAGTTAGATATTTAAAAATAGCAGAAAGAATGGAATCCTGCCATGAATTGTGGGAATGTGGCCTCACGAATCAAAAAGCTTTGCCATGCTGCCTGTCAAAAAGCTTTGCCACGCTGCCTGTCAGCTGCCTGTCCAAAAAAAAAAAAAAAAAAAATGATGCTAGTCCACATGGTTACAAGATAAACGTAAAAACAAATAAGATGTGAATGTTTCTTCTAACAGTTCAGAAATTCAAGCTTCTAATGACTAAGTGGGGAAATGATGCACCACGTAGAAAGTAGTGCTCCATCGTTCTTGTACGTGGTTTAGACAGAGTTTCCTGTTAAGCAGGCACTGAAATGCCTACACTAAGCACAGTCTCCACCACACTTGCTGAAAATTGGTCTCACTTTTCCATCCTTTATAGTGCCTAAACAACAAAAACCCAAACAGATTAATCCTATCCAAATTTCCCTTCCCATTAAATACAGTGGGACTTGCAAAGATATATATGATTGTTCTTTGAAAAAAAAGATAAACTGCAAAAACGCTCCGCTGATTATCATCACACCCGTTTTTACAAACAGGTCTTGGTTTGCTAATTAAGCGGCTGTGTATCTGGTTTGCCAGTTCACAGTGTTTACGATTTTTAACGTTGCTTGATTTTATGGAATCTGTTATCCATTTAAGTGCCAAATGCTACAGCAATCTATGTCATTTTAGACTGGTGTCTCTAGATTCTACAGCTGAAGCTTATTAATCAAGCAAACATTTAAGAAAGAAACAAAAATGTTCAAAAATGTTCTATATAACATGTTTCACATAACATCATACAGGAAAAAAAAAATCCTTTCCTGTGAAATCTATACTCTGGATACGTTGGATGTTTGGGGAGGCAGAGATAATCACTGATACAGAGACATAATTTGTCTACGTTAAAATGCAATATCAGCCAAAGGGTCACAAAAAGCATAATTCATCAAGACCAGGGGTAAGGAGATGTCTTAAATGCAAGCATGCTGTTTACACACACATGCATGCACACAAAAAGCCTGCTATCAGTAAAGGAAAGAAGATCTCCCTTTGTAATGTAACTTTCTCCTGATCCATTGGGTAAAGAGAGGATTGGGATGACATTAGGCAAGGAAAAGAAGAACCTTGCTCAAAATAACCGGCAATTCGATTCATGAAAGATGCCTGAACAGAAAGTAATCTAATGTTGCAATTTCACAGAAACAATACAGAGTCACTCACATACATCATGATTAATGACTGGATACCACAGTGTGAAAACCATTTAGAAATGGCATTTTTGTCACCGACAGTGCTACACCCATAGTAAAGGTCATACATGGTAAGAGCACTATCCATATTTCTTTGGCAAACATGCTTAACCTTGTAGAGCACAATTCCCTACAAGATCAGTGATCCATCTCCAGCATCAAAATGGCTCATGGGAGAACCTCAGAAGGCCAATTTGATGCACGCCTGCGCTTTCCACTCTGAAGCAGCCTCTCATGTCAGGCAGTGGTAGTCAACACTGATCTGCCTAAAAAGCACATCAACCCATATTTAGGAAAATGAATCAAGAGTTACTTGGTTAGGTGAACAACACAGTCCTGGCCATGTTTATGCAAAACCACATTCCACTGTGTTCAATGGAGCTAACTGTCCATTTCCACACTAGACTGTTATAGTGCTATTACTCCATTTTCAACATCCTATGGAATCCTGGGGTTTACAGTTTAAGGAGGGGCCTTTGAGGAAAATATGCACAGAAGTGCAGTCTTAGACTTCTTACAAAAGTCCTGATTTTCACTTAAACTGAGAGGGTTCAATTGCAGGTCACCTGCAAAAGTAGGTAAGAAAAACGTAGATATGTTGCCTCCCTGTATGGCAGTTTTGGAAAGGGTCATGTAGAGTGTTATTTCAATCTCTCTCAACCTACAACTCAGTTTGCCTAACTAAAAAATAATTGCAGATAATACACAAATTGGACTGCTTTGATTTGCAGAACAGGAATGTGGTTAACACTGGCATATAGAAATAGCACAATATTACCCAGTAATGTTCAACAATAAAATAGATGATTGTTATTTCACTGTTGTTTATGTCTTTCAGGTGTGCCTTATATGAACATGTCCAGAGCTCCATTTATATATGAAGTAAGCAAATTTTAGTTTGGAGTCTCTAAATTAGAGCTTGGAATGTGAGATTTGAAAATTAATTTCTTGATGCTAAATGTTACAGCTGGGAAGATTAATTTGTTATCTTCAAGACCAATGACTGAAATGGTTTTATTAACTGAATTATCATTAATTGAGTCAATGTTTACAATGTTATTTTCAGTATAAGACCTATGGATTTACAGAGGATGGTGTGGAAGTTGTCACCTTTAGTTACTGGCCTCTTCCAAAGTGCTATTTTTGGTTGCTATGTTTTAAAGTTGCCTTCTCCCAATGAACAATTTCTTCCAATTGGACTACAAAGCCTAAACACAATTATTGCCTTGAGATGATGGGAGTTCAACAAGTCTGGAAACTGTAGGGTTGAGAAAGGCTGTCCTAAAACATGAGATCTCACCTTATTACCTGTTTGGTTAAATTTTGTCACTGATCTGAATATCTCTCTTTTCTACTTTCAAGCCCCTGCCAACAGTACACTGTTCATTCACCTTTAAACACCTTGTTTGTTAAAAGTTACACAGCACCAGTGGTGTCAGTGAGATATTTTTGGTTTATTTCAGCTAGAGGACAGCAGTCCACTGGAAATGCACAAATAAGTGTCTGGCCACCAAAATCAGGCAGTGAGTCAAGACTCGAGAATTTTTAAATAGACATTTTTGCTTGCCCCTGAAATATGTAGGGATTTCCCCCCTGCAATACTGAATTACTAAATCCTCTCTGCTTCCCTACTCACAAAGCAGCAGTACAGTCTGCAAAGACAGAGTACATGTTTTCCATGTAGGAGCCAATTTAGGCCATTTCCTCACTACACTGTTATAGTGCTGTTATTCCCCTTTCAACATCCTCTGGAATCCTGGGCTTTGCAGTTCAGGGAGGGGCCTTTAGAATTCTCAGCCAGAGGGCTCTTTGGCCTCAGTAAACTACAAATTCCAGAATTCCACAGGATATTGAAAGTGGAATAATAAGCACTATAACAGTGTAGGGCAGAAATGGCCTTAGTCTTTGGCATCTCCAGTGTAAAGTACCAGGTCTCTAGTGGCGGCAGCAGCAGCAATCTGCCATCAGCAGTAAGTAGCTAGCACCAGCATAAGCTATTGCAAGGTCAAGTTTAGAAGCATGGAAACACTGTAAGAATGGATTGTCCCTCTAACCATATTTACTAATAAGCCAAAGGAGATTTATCCTTGAAGAAGTTTTCAGCCTTAGGCCAGATTAAAGGACTTGAATGCCCAGTGCTGAATCATTTTCAGGATCCTCATATTCTTCCAACCAACCTTTATCAGTATTCACAAGTGGAAGCAGGCACAAAAGTCATCATTCCCGCACCCCAATCCGTGTGAATGCTCAGCAGCCTTGGAAAATGGGATTCAGTTTGTCAATACTGCATGCTCAGTCACAACACCAGGACAAGTAGAACGAACTGAAAGTCACACCCTGAGAGGTTTCCAGGCTGATGCTCTCAGCTCATCTGAGTAGCATTTAGACATCTAAGTGAACAAGTTGGCAGAAGCTTCTTAACACGAATGAGAGTAAAGAAGCACGTCTCCCAAACACCGTGGAAAGAAACTGAGGACAAGTTCTACCTCTCATTTATGAATCTCCCTCAGAAGAGATCAGCGTCTGAAAATGATATGATTCTGTTAAGAAGATGAACACATCTTAGCTGGGGAGAGGGAGGGAAGGGAAGAGATCTCTCCTGAAAGCAAAATGTCACTGGATAAGTGATACAAGTAGAGGAGGCATGGAGAAGAACAGCCATGGCTGCTGTACTTGGCAGTCTGGTGAAACAATATCACACCCACCAGGGCGACAGTCACGGTAGTAGCTGTCATGTAAGAAAGCCCAAAGTGGCCATGTGGTGTAAGGAGGCTGTTTCACACTCAAAGCATTGCATTTAGCTACTCAAACAGAGTTGGGTTTCAAATGATAATTAATATTCATCAGTTAGTTTAGTTTAGTTTAGTCTAGCTACCACAGCAATAAACCAAATGGGACAGGTAAGCATACACATGACACAGATTAATGGTTTTACTACAGTCCAGAGTGATTTAATTCCCTCAGTGGTTTAACTTGTGGCTGTCTAATACACTGGGCACTTGTCTGAACAGAGCATTTCACAGCCTTTGGGAACATTACAATGGAAAAAACACAGATGAGATGATAGTAGTGCAGAAGCATTAAAAAAAAAAAAAAGAACATGCAGATCTTAGGTGGCTTGATAGTTTCCAGAGGGCTATGGCTATGTTAGTCTGTTGGAGCAAAAATAACAGAATCCCATGGTACCTTACAGACTAACAAATTTATTATGACATAGGTTTTCTTTCATGGACTGCTGGGCAGTTAATCTAAAATTCCATGTATATATACAGTATATGTAACCCACATTTTTGCCAGCATTATTAAGAGAAGGAGGGAAGTGAACTGATATTTCAACCAGCAGTTTCTTAAAATGGAAAAACAGTATTGTTATAAAGCCACGTCCTTTCTGTTTGTTAATTGTTAAGGAATATTGTAATAATGTTGAATTGTGTATCTGATTGCTGTATAGCCATTGTCCCTCAGAAGATTTCAGCAGTAGGTATTATGGCAAGCAGTCAGAAAAGGGACGCTCCAAGGAACGTCACCAGAATGAAGTTAAAAACATTCTAGCTATGATTTTATTCTTCACCCCCTTGTTCCTTGCGTATGCACCCCTTTTGGTCTTCACTATCCATTGGATTTCAAGTGTTTCTTCGAATTTCTAAAATCCACAAGATGTTATAGATCTAAAGAAACGCCTGATATTAGTAATATGGACCCTTTGTTATGCTTAGAAATAGGGTGGGATGCAGAAAAATCCATTATTGAAACTGCTAACCTCAAAATGTAATACAATTTATCCTATTGGAACTACTCTTAGGTAAGTGATTTGAGTCTTGGAACCTAAATGTTGCAAGTCTGCAACCTTGTGGGACTATCAAAAAAGAAGAAACAGTTTTTCAAAACTCCAAGCCCTCAGCTTTGGGAAAAGAACCAACCGGTAAATTTAAAATTTGTTGTCTCTTTAGCATAGTCTCCAATTTACTTAATTAATAACTTAATTAATAGCTTAATTCTGGAATTAATTTAGTGCTGAAGCTTCAACTTGTCAATCAATTAAGTCAGAAAATAAATTTAATTAAGGTGCCCTCTTTTCAATGGGAAATTTCTAAGTTAATTGGTAACTTAATCAATTTTAATTATGTCATTCCTATCACTGGCTAACAGAGTACAACAAAAGATACTTGCTGCTATAGAAGAAAAAACAATTATCAGACCATATTCTCAGAACTTTGATATAGTTTGAAAACATCTAGATCTACAGTGTAGCCCTGTTCTATTGTTTGTACAGCCTTGTGGCTGCTAAAAATATCTTGTTTAATGTATCCTTAGTGACCCATACATACTGGTGGCAGGGTTGGAAGGAGAGAGAGAATTAGAAATTACTTGTTGTTTTGCTGCTCTCTCCATAATGCTAATTCAGTTTTGGATGGGATAGCCACTAGATTGAGCCTAATATCAGGATATACCATAGGACACATGGTTGGGGTATGATTGCATACAAATTAAATGCAGAGAGTGCTGATGTTGACAGTTATGTTATTAACATAGCACAGGGCATTCACAAAACCATTACTGCTCTGAAGACAAAAACTCTGACCCTAGGTAAGCCAACCAACACATGTCAGAGGTAGGTAACGTCTGCCTTGATTCAAGTCTCTGGAGACAGACTTTGCAACCCTAGAACTTTTCATCACTCATAGAAAAAAATTACCGAAAGGAGACGCTTGTAAATTCTAACAAATCTAATGTCAAAACTTGAGGATGGTTGGTCAGAAGAGAGGACCAGTCATGAAATACCAAGGAGAAATTATCTCTGTATATGCTTGTTGGTTGTCTCTTTACCTATTCCTTTTTTACACTGCCCCTCAACAACACACAAGCAAAAAAGGCAGAGGAAAGAAAGATGACCACTTCTGCCTCTGATAAATGTCTACCAGTTTTATGAGACTGCAGCGACATTTCTCCATTTTTCATCCCAACTGGGGGTGCAGGTTGCTTAGACATCAGATCATTGCTCTCAAGCATTTTGAGATGAAGAGCCTAAAGTGGGGGACAGGAACTTCTAGCCTGCAGTTCCACAGACCATCCCAATCTAGCCCACCTTTCTACAGGTAGGAAAGGAAAAACAAACTTAAGAGGGTGACAGAAATGGCTTTTGATAGTAGTCTTTGGAGAATCTCCCCAGCATTTACTTTGACATCCTATATTGAAGTTAACCCAGAGTTGCAGATTTGTAGTTGCTCCATATTGCCCAACACTATGTGACCATGATTGTGGCACTGTTGCCATAATTGTAAACGCCCTCTCAAACCTACCTTTACCAGGTAGCAGCCACATTGAGAAATGGAGTTCTGTTCAGCTGGTGATAGGGGCACGGGAGGATAAGAATTGCACTCCTCACCCACCAGAAAGCAAGGCTGTGACAATCAGAAACAGAATCCCTTTGCCATTCCTTGTTTTGTAGCCTGATGCTATCAGGAGAGGGTAGAAACATCACACTTCTTCACCCCAATGGCCAGCAGAACAGACCGCCATCTCTCTGTGGAGGTGCTGCCTGGTAAAGTAGGGTTGGGGAGGGTTGGGCCAGCAGGTATTATTTAGTTACACATTTGTAACTGAGACCATTTCCGCACTACACTGTTACAGTGCTATTATTCTGCTTTCAACATCCTGTGAAATCCTGGGGTTTGCAGTTTAGGGAGGGGCATTTAGAATTCTCAGCCAGAGAGCTCTTTGGCCTCAGGAAACAACAAACCCTAGAAGTCCACAGGATGTTCAAAGTGGAATAATAGTACTATAACAGTGTAGGGCAGAAATGGCCTGTATAAGCAGTTTACAATAGGGAAAAGTTTCTTTATTTTAAACATTTTTTTGTCTTTTTTACACAATGACAACAAAATTACATGCATAAAGAAAACAGAGCACAATGAGACGGGACATACATGAAAATAAAATAAATAAAAGGATTGTATTATCTGTCCGTTTAAAGTCTAGATTTCTAAGTTTGGGTGTTAGAGAGTAAAGGTGAATTAAAGAGGTATACCTGAGTCTGTGAATTTAGACAGGTAAAGCAACACAGAGCCATTCAGTCTCAGTTTGAGGGGGGAAAAAATCCCCAGGAATTCCCTCAGCCAGAATTGGCAACCTTAGCAGGAATGTGCGTTCACATCCGTGTCCACGTGAGTGAGTGTATGTGTGTCTTGTTTTCTCTCATAAGCTGCACCCCATTACTACGCATGACGAACTAACTGCTGAAAGTGGTGTCTGCCATCTTTTGTGGTTTGGGAACCTGAAATGCTGAATAAATCATTACGCTTGCTAATTACCAGGGAACATCAAACAAGACAAGCATTTTACTCCTCATCACTGAATTTTGTTATGCTAATTAGAGCTGTGTAAGATGTTGCTATTAAACCTGGAGAGAGTAGGGGAGGGGGAACCCACCGCATTTGCATTAATACCCACAAAGCTGCTTCAAAACCTGATGATTAGTACTTCAATGAGATTCTGGTTATTGAGGAGCTTTCCCCCCTTCCTCCTCCTCCTCCTCCTCCTCTTCTTCCTCCTCCTCCTCCTCCTCCTCCAGGGGCTGGGTTGTCTTTTGTTTTGTTTTTTAATCCTGCTGTGTGCTAAACTAAAAATAAATGCAACATGACGGAGCATGCTTCATCATAGCAACACTTTGCAACCAAAAAAAAGCCACAACAGAAGAGCACAGAGACACAAAAGGAAGGAACCAGGCAGTCAGCCAGGATGCTTCCTACACAGTTGATGTAATGAATAATATCATGTGATATTTCCGGAGTACGTGTGCAAGATGATTTTTTGAGACTCCAGTCCCTTCTTTGATAATACAGTCAGCCCTCCACATTTGTGAGTTTCACTTTTGTGGGTTTGATTATTCACGGATTATTTGCTGTCACCTCTGCTGCCTCCCTATGCCATTTTTAATAGGGACTGCAAGCCTCATGAGACTGAGAAACTGCAAACAAGGCTTGTGAAGTCCCTATTACAAAGGGTGTGGGGCAGCAGTGGGGGTGGCAGTGAGCCCCACCAGCCACCCACTTCTGCCTTGTGAAGGAACCCTGATGCCTCAAAGGAATCCACGGTGGGTTGAATATGGTGATTATACTTTTTTGTGTGTTAAATATGGTTTGTGAGTGCCTAGAGTTATTCACATTTTTTTCACTTTCACAGAGGTCCTGTTCCCCTAACCCTAGCAAATGTGGAGGGATGACCGTAATGATGAGCCAAACCAATTAGTCTCACTTTTTTTTTTTTTGTTCCTCTCAGTGGATGATGCCGCAGAAAGTTCGGTCTACTTGTAATTTTTCTTCTACTTCATATTTTACAAAACTGGGAGCTGTTCATTTGATTTCCATTCTTGAAATATATTCTTCTTATGGCCAATGGCTACCCCTGGAGTAGCCTCATTTTGTCTTAACATAGACTTGGGTCAAGAATATATCAAAGAATATTTGAAGACCCAAGCAAAAATACACGAAAAGGGCTTCTCCCTTTTTCCCTCTAGTCCTTGAATAGACTTGAGCACTATCTCCATCATCCAGTCCAGACCCATCTGTTTCCTGCCCCCTCAACATGGACAGGGGGATTAGACAAGCTAGAAAGATTGTCACAGCCTATGTTGCAATAGCTGGGGCATGATAACATCTGCATTGTCATGAACCACACTCAGAACTATTAGTTAGAATACTCCTCTCTCAGTTGCCACTCCCACTGCACCATGACATGGAGAGATGAGTCAGAATTGTAGAAGTCTATAGCCTCCATGATTCTTGGCGGGCTTGCCCCCTACCCTTCTAACGTCAGCCACTTGCAAGTTGCGGATGGGTGGGGAGAACCAGGATCATCAAAAGCAACAGCCTCCAAAATGCTCCCTCAATTCCCTTTGATATTCCCAATGTCATGTGGGTGGATGGATCTGACTCAGGACCATGGTAGACCATAGCATCCACACCCTTCCCCACTCCCAATGTTGTATGAGGGATGGGTTGGGGGGTAGCCAAGCCAAGGTCATGGAAGGCAATAGCTTCCATGATCCTGACTCAGTTCCCCTCCACCTTCCCTATGTTGCACAAGTGGGTGGGAGGGTGAAAATCTAGCCAGGATCATCAATGGTTATACCCTACGTAATCTTTATTTTCTTCTCTCCACCCCTACCAGCCACCACTGGCTGAGAGGGACAGAGAAACGGTGAGGGAAAGACCTTCGCCCTTCTGTGGGACCTCTTTAAAAACTGCACAGTTTGGGAGAAAATTGATTAAATTATTTATTCTCCCCTATGAGTACAAATAATTTTAAACAGCCCACTCCTAATATTGATGGACTACCTGACTCTGCTTCAGGTTTTTTTGTCAAAGCATATTATTGGTGGCTTATTGTAAGTGAATGCATCCTTTGATTGTACCAACCTACCTATCACTGTATCTGATTTTAGACTGCTACGGTGGGCTGTGTTTTGATTGATCTTTTATGCCCAGTTTATGCTTTTGAGCATGAAGAACCATCTTCTCACTTGCATTTTGAAATTTTATTTTTCTATTGATCATATCAGCTCCTCTAAAAAGGTAGCGGTTTCCCATTAATTCCATTTTTGGGCTGTGTCTGCATGTCTGTACGGAGAAACGGGGGGGGGGGCGGGTGAGAGAGGAAGAGAAACAGAAAACTTTTTTCTTCTCTATTAGGGCCTAAAATTAGAGCTAGGATTGCCACAATGAAAACTGAAGAGAGCCCCTGTATCTTTAATGGCTTTGTAGAAGAGGGAATTTCAGCTGTCACTTGTTACCTGATTGCGTGACACGCAACACCTTCTGTAATTCTCTCTTTTGCACAAACATTAAAGGTATGGAAGCCCTCTCCAGTTTTTTACTCTGGCAACCCTAACAAGAACCTGAACTGGAGCCTTAAACATTTAAAACCACCCTGGGGGGAAAAAATAAAAAATTGAATTTGCCCAGGCAAAGGAGCAATGGAAAGATGATTGCATTGAGAATGCAATACTAGTTCTATGCTTCGATCCATCCCAGTCTCTCTCCTGCCCCGCTTCATGCGGCCATCAGCAGGGAAAGAGGCCAGAACATTCTAATTAGTTTGTCTGGCTCCAGGTGTACTCTCAGGTGGATGATGCACATTACACATGTTGTTCAATTGATCTGGCAGGCTCAGGTCTCAGTGCCTGACAAATATTGGCATGCGGAAGTAAGGGAGACTCTGGGGCCTGAGATCTGGGAAGCCAAGACAAGGGATGCATTTGAAACAATAGAAGTGTTTTCCATAGGGTGAATGTGACCACTACATATGCAAAGGGAAATTATTTACCAACAAACAAGGTTTCTTTTGGTTGACTACACTGAACAGCTCCTCTTCTAAACATGCAAGAGCTTTCAGACAAATTTGGGCACCTGGGAATCTTTGGGGCAGGGCTTGCATTTCTGCCCACCTCTATGGCTCATAGGTCAGGAACTTCTAAGGCTCCAAGATTTCAGGATCAAAGCCTGAGACCTCAGAATGGTTCCTAGTGATGTCACAGCAGGTGGGCCTTGGTGATCTCATGAAGCATGAATAATTAAGCACTAGATTCCCTCTGATCCTGAAAACTAAACAGGGTTAGCCTTGGCTAGTAGTTGGATGGGAGACCACCAAGGAATACCAGCTGCTAGAGGCTGTATTTCAGAGATAAGCACTTGCAAAACCACCTCTGAGTATACCTTGCCTAAGAAAACTCTGTGAAATTCATGGGGTCACCATAAGCCTACAAGAGATTTGAAGGTACACACACACACACACATTAAGTATCAACTACAGTTACTCAGAGCAAGTCATTTAGATAAACAATACAAGGTCTAATACATTGGAAATATTTCTCAGATTGCAACTTAACAAAGCTCTGCATTGAACAGGGGGAAAAAAAACTTTTCAGAATTCTGCTTCTCCACAAGATGAATGGATGTATGGATGCTTTTCTGCCCACCAAAACTCCCATAGCAATGCATGTTATAATGACAATATAGCAAATCAGAAACAAATTTGTTTTTTTTTTTAAAAATTAAAAGCTAGAAGGTGTGACAAAGTAACAGTTGTGACCAACTGCTAGAAGCTCAGCAGGGACGGAGCCAACTTGACTTCTTTTAGGAGAGATCTCCACAATTGAGATGCTACTACAGGAAGAGCCCTGTGTGATGTATATACCAGTCTAGGTGGTGTGACATGTTACAGCCAAGGGTTCTACTGAAGACCTTAAATTCTGGTCAACCTCCTATAGAAGCAAGAAAGGAACTTTAGTAGAAGTTCTCAAGCCATAAGTGGGCAGGGAGACTGCTAGAGAAAGAGGTGCTCCTTCAGGTAAATTCAGGTATAAAAAATAAGACTGCTGGTTGATGAAAATACAGGCTTATAGAGACAGAATTTTATAGATCATAGAATCATAGAGTTAGCCATCTAGTTCAATCCCCTACTATGCAGAAATATACAACTAAAGCACTCCAGAGAAGCAGCCATCCAACCTCTCTTGAAAGACCTCCAACAAAGGAGAGTCTACCAAAGTTTGAGGCACTCTATTCCACTGTTGTACATTTCTTCCTGTCAGGAAATTCCTCCTAATATTTAGCTAGAATCTCTTTCAATTTGAATCCATTGCTTTGTGTCCCGGTCTCATGAGCAGAAGGAAACAAGCTTCTACATGACAGCCGTTCAGATATTAAAGAAGTCTGCCATATTACCTCTCAATTTTTTCTCCAAGCATAACCTGTGCCTTAAACTGTTCCTTGTAGTGACTGGTTTCCAGACCTTTTTACCATCTTGGTTGCCATCTTCTGGACATGTTCCAGGTTAACAATATCATTCTTCAACTGTGGTGCCCAGCACTAGAGACCACAGTTTGCACAGAGAAAACTTTTGTTCCCAGGTTTAAGTAGTAAACCCAAAATTTGGAGAAGATACTATCTGGAATTGATGATTGCAGTTATAAATGCACATCCTAGAATTAGTATTCATAACTGATTCGCATTCATGATCCCTACATAATCAACAGCACAGAGAATACGTAGGGACTATAGAACACCCCAGTCCTGATTTTCTGGGCAGCAGCTGTGTGAGCTATGGGAGTCTGTTCTTCTTTTGATCAGGATGCAGCTGACTGATATTTCCACTCATCCTTGCCATGAGTTACCTCTTGTGTAGGGAGGAATTGCAATGGGTCCTGTTTCTGACTTTGGTACCAGAGGGGAGGGGTAGAAACAGATCAACAGGAGAATAGATCTCTGTCATTCATAGCAGCAGATACCCAATAACTCAGGCTTGGGGGGATTTGGGCCAGGAGACACTACTTAAGTATAGGTAACTAAGTAGCTGATCTAGAATCTTGGTCATTATTTTTGGGCTGTTACTCCCAGAATCCATGCTGGCAAGTCCAACAAAGTAACTTTTCCATGCTCAGTGTGAATCTGTCTTTGCTTTGGCCTGCATTTCACAAGAGAGGAAGAGAGAGAGCATGGTTGCTGGCAGTGACAGCAAGCTGTCACATAAATAATACATACTAAGGCTATATATAACTCCCAGGGTTATTCTATTGACTGGGCTACAACTTATCTGTTCCTAACAGCACATTTGTCACTTGCAGCTGCAGATGGAAATCTCTGCTCCTACAGGGGCTTGTTTACACCATCAAGGATTCCAGGATTCTTTGAGAAGCTGATATCCCTGAATCAACAGTCTCCCAGGGCAAGGATGTTGCTGTTGATTCCAAGGTAACAACCCAGGGGACCCAAGAGCTGTGAACAGGATGATCATAACAACATGGAGAGCTCAGAAGATAACACCCACCTCAATCAAAGCAATATTTCTGTGGCATTAAATATCCATTATTGTTAATATTGCTGTTTCAGTTGATAGTGCTTTGGGTACCTGATGAGGTGGACTGTATCTGGGAAAGCTCATTTCATATGTTTTATGGCCTGGGAGTAAACTTCACTTTCAGAGATGTTCTTGAAGGCTGTCATCAAAACACTCACACATTTTAGCTTAAGTTCACACAGCCAGTAATTAAACCTTAAGAGAAGGATTTCAACCCTTTAGAATGGGGGAGTGGCATACAAGGGCTGAGAAACCATGAAATGATGATGTTCGACGGCGAGTGGTTCTTAACCTTTTCTTTACTGGGCACCCCCTGTAAATATGATTTGTTGCTGGGGACCCCCAAGGCTTAACTCAAGATTTAAATATTCAAATATCTATTTAAATAATCAAAAATCCATCCATCCATCCATCCATCCATCCATCCATCCATCCATCCATCTATCTGGCTTGTAGAGACTAGAATTCAAATCCCCTTTGTCAGGGATATTGCAGCAGGGGGTGTGGGCATGGGAGGGGACATAGCAGCAGATGTGTGTGTGCACCCAAACTGCTCCCTCATTTGCAAATGAAGAAGAAGTTTCGACACAAGCACATGCATGCTGCTGTACCCCTTTCATCCGGAACATGGCAACAGGGTGTATGTGAGGGTGTCCAAAATTGCTTCCTCATTTGCAAATGAGGAAGCAGCTTAGGTACATGCAGATGCTTGCCACTGTGTCTCCTGGGACCCACAACCCTTGCAGCCACATCCCCAATGAAAGGGAGACAGCGGAAGGTGTGTGTGCACATCCAAACTACTCCCTCATTTGTGGACAGAGCAGTTTTAGCGTTCACACAACACAACACTGCTATATCCCTGTTGTTGCTGCTGCTGGTGTCCAGCATCTGGGTTTTGCAGATCCCCGTGAGAGCTCTACAGACCTCCAAGGGTCCCCAGACCCCAGGTAAGAACCACTGTCCTGGGGAACCCAGAGGGCTTGTTACAGAGTAGGCTTTGAGCTTTCCCAGCTGGTTTATGACTCAATAAATCAGTTTCTCTTCAACATTTCATAGGACTCTGTGGTCATACCCAGAGAGAAATCAGGGAAAGAAGATGGCTGTAACTCACCATCACAGAATTGATGAGAAAAGATAAGGATGGCTGGCTAGCAGAAAGAAAAAGAAACCAAACCCCCTCTTCCTACAAGCCTCCTTACTAGTCCCCCTTTCTGCCTTTTCTTTCTGACTCCTTCCTTCAACACCCCTGCACAGACAAAGGGTGAAAGAGGTCTCCCATTTAGTCTACAATTTAGGAGCCATAAGACTTTCTCTTACTTTTGGTGCAGCAGACTGACATGGCTCCCCTCGGGACATTTCTAAGGCCTAGGGAGCTAAGAGGACAGGACTGGGGCCATGAGGCAGCTGTAAAAAAGGCATATGCTGCACAAGCTTCCACCATCATTTTGCTGATACAGACACATTTACCTAGACCTCCAGCATGACCCTTCCTCATCTCACCCTTGCCTTTGATGGCCTTGATGTCTCAAGGGTACAAACCCACACAGTGAATGTATATTTTTTTTAAATAATAATAATAATTCAACCCAACCTCAGGGTTTGAATCCACGCCTTCTGGGATGACACACCCAAGCTCTGGAGCTCTATCCTTTTACCACTGATAAGCTGCCTTGTTCCTTTCACAGCCGTCTGCTGCTCTTCTGCATCTCTCTGCCTCATTTCCATCTCTATGTGTCCCGGAAAATAAGCTATGATCCCCTTTGCCTCCAAAAGACAGCGTCGAGGTCTTGCTCTTTCTACCTTGATATCAATCAGCATAAGCAGAAGAGACAATTGCAAGGAGACTGTAAACCCCCCCACCCTCTGGGGTATATTCAATCACCCCCAGACTCCATAATCACAAGCAGATTAAACACACACACACACACACACACACATATATATACATACACACACACAGACAAAAATCCACAGCTGCAAAGCTAAAACGAACTGTAAGAGGGATGAAGAAGATGAAGACACTATGAAATGCAGTAGATGTCAACTTCTACTTATTTTTTAATTTCATCTCTTACAAGCCTTTTGGAAGCTAACATGATTAAGTTCTTCACACAATTTATTAGCATCGTGCTGGAAATCCAGCACTATATTATGCTGTCTGAGTAATCCAATTAGCAAAATGTATTTATGTAACCAGAATATTAGCTACACACGATCCCAAATGAAGTCAAGCCCATGATCCCCAAGTTCCTCTTGTGGCCATGTGTACATTTCTTGGCTACAGAGGGGTTTATTCACATAAAAGAAATATTAGCATCCCCATCTTGAAGCAATAAAGGTGATCTGAGATTGTTCTTAAACACACAGGATCAGGCAGTAATGCTCCTATCACTTTGACTTTTCCCCAGTCTTTGAATACTTATGCTTTCCCCAACCTATTTTTCCCTCTACTTATGGTTTTTAGAAATATAGATATCCAAATGGCCAATTTCCTTGCAACTGCAAGTTTCTCTCCCTATTCAGAAAAATTTCACTGCTCACATGTGCCTTCTTTTGCACACTCTTGCACACTTTTCGCCAGATAGGCCTCAAACTTTGCTAAGTTACATGTCAAGAACACAAATGAATATTTTCATTACAGTTGGTATGTGGAGGGATCAAAGTTCTTTTGTGTGTTAGTTACTGTAGTTCAGATATATTTAGTGTAACAGATGAGTCTTTTAGTAATGGGTTTTGTTATCATGTTTTAGTCTTAGTTTATTTCAATTTAGTTTAGTTTATAGTTCTATTTTTATATGTATACTGTTTATGTATAGTTTGTTTCCTTCTCTCTTGTTCTTTTTTTCCTGTAGTTGTGCGTTAGTTTGTATCTTCTATGAAAATTAATATTTTTTAAAAAAGAATGCAAATAAATGGATGGGAGCTGCATTGTTTCCACAGCTTGAGGCATACATATCTCTTTATATGAGTTGCCCTGCATTTTAAGATCTTCTAGGGGAAGGCTTTTGTCTTGTACCACCACCATAACTGGCATATGCAATAACGACATGGGAGACAGCCTGCTCCCAGTGTATGGAATGCCCCTCCTGCAGGAGGTTCAGTTGGCCCCCTCTCTGCAATCGTCCACCAGCAGGCAAAGACCTTTTTATTTAGCATATATCACCCATGCACACGATTTGAACCATGATGACTAGAACCTCCCAAAACCTCTTACTGCCTTTCCCCACGTTATATATACCACTTTCATTTTATTTTATGTTTGACTCATTGGGAAAGCACAGGTCATGTCATTTCTGAGTGAACAAACTTTTGCTGATCTAGCTACAATCTTCACAGACCTTTGCACACTCCTGATTTTTCCATAGGCACCGACTTTCCCATAGGCAACTTTTCATGGGCACCAACTTTTCCATAGGCAAAATCTACATGAAAACATCAGTGATATAATATGTATTTAGGTTTTTTTCCCCCTTTTTAAATGAGAAGCTGGAGCACCTCATTTAAACCTTTCACCCCCTTTTGCCCTTCCCCTCTTCCTGTAGGTGCAGCCACAGAAACCATTCAATTTTGTCTTTAACATGGTATTAACAGAAGAAGAGAAACTGAACACCCTGGGAGGTATGCATGTGAATGCCTTGTGATGAGTCAGACATCCTAGCCCAACTAAGACATCTCCCCCCAGTATCCCCCCCTCCCAGGCTAATAGCTGACAATGTATGCCTTCCACATTAATGATACGTGTACAAGGCAAAACAGGCTGCTCGCCCGTTTCACTGACATTCTCCTCTTCTATGTACCCACCAACATCCCCTAAGGCAACTGAGCTGGTAATAGGTTCTTCTAACTGCTTCCCACATCAAATTTGACACCAAGAGCTGTTTTTCCCCTTCCATTCCCACCGCTCAGCTTATAGCTCTCTCATCATCATCGATTTTGCCTATTTTTGTTAGAAAAATGGTGGCGAGGGGAATGTCCCTGTGCTATTAGGATGCTTAATAAGTGAACTGGAAGAGAAAGTAAGGAGGCTACACCAGTGAAAGGTCTTTCCTCCCCAAGTCCCTCATTCATAGCTTGGAAAAGTTACTTTTTTGAACTTTAGCTCCCCCAGAATCCCCTAGCCAATATGGAGCCAGGGGAGCAATTCTGGGAATTATGTTCCAAAAAAAAACAAAAAAACCTTGTGGCTACTTTAAGATTGATTGATTTTAACAGGAGTATGATTACAATTCAGTTTCTCAGCTGCACTCATCTGATGCTCCACTAAATATGCTAAAACAATATTCAAAGAATTAGGAACTGGTATACAATTGTGTTGTATCAAGTGAAGAACTGACTGAACACTAATGGTCAATTCATACTTCTAGAACTAGTTCAAGGCACAATGTAATAGCCTTCAGTGGCTGCTAGCTACAGGGAAGTGCTGTGACAAATCTTCACTGTATGGGTCGGGATCAAAAAGGGGAAAAAAAACATGGCAGTTGAAATGTAGTCAAAAGTAAGTAAGCTCTGAGGTATGAGAAATATGTGGTCCTCCAAAAGTTGATCAGCTGTGCTGATTAGGTCTTGTGGGTCTGGCAATCCAATAACATCTGGAGGGCTGCAGATTTCCTAAGAATAAATTGTTCACTTTAGCAAACACTGATACTGCTTTACAGACCCATAGTGCTTGGATAGAATCATAGAATCAATAGAGTTGGAAGAGACCACAGGGGCCATCCAGTCCAACCCACTGCCACGCAGGAATCCACATCAAAGCATTCCCAACAAATGGCCATCCAGCCTCTGCTTAAAAACCTCCCACGGAGGAGACTCCACCACACTCCAAGGTAGCATATTCCACTGCTGGGCAGCTCTGACTGTCAGGAAGTTCTTCCTGAGGTTCAGGTGGAATCTCTTTTCTTGTAGTTTGAATCCATTGCTCCTTGTCCTAGTCTCTGGAGCAGCAGAAAACAAACCCGCTCCCTCCTCGACATGACATCCCTTCATGCTTGCTTCTTTTCCCCCCAGTGTTACATGTGCATATTTGTAAATAAGTATCCCCCAAATTCTGGGGGGGGCTCATCATTCTATGGAAATGGATCCTATACCAGCTGTCCCTCAATATTCTTAGCATTGGAGCAGCTGAGGGGCATGAAGCAGTATTTTTAGCAGCAATCATGCTCTGAGGATTGTTTGACAATTCTGCTCCAAGAAGAATATGGATTAATAAATGGACCATTCTGTCCCCAAACCCCTTTCAGTCCCATGGTTCTAGAGTTTATAATTTGTTGGGTGATCCTAATTTCAGAAAGTTCATGTAGTTTAGGGAGCCCTTGAAACTGGGAGAAATCCCCTTTTATGAATTTGTAAGGAACAGACATCCAAGAGTTCATATGCTGGCATTTCCCCACTGTGCTTACCCATGGCTGGCAAGAATAAAATCTGTGCTTTGATTCTGGAGCAGCCGTTTATTGGGCAGTGGCCAAAGCTTCAGAGTTCCAGGAACCAGCGCATATTTATGAGTGCTGTCTGTCACGGATGAGTGAAAATCCTTTGTAAGGTATGTTCAAGCAGTTACTTCTCTTGAGTCTCTTGGGTCCTAGCATGGTTTTGCAGTTCCCATGGAGGCTTCAGAATGAAATATGAGACTATATGAACCGTGCCATCTAAACACTGAAAAGTGATTTTGGTATATTTGAGAAATAACTTCTTTGACTGCTATGGGCAAGAATGGGAGACTCCAGAAATTAGGTTTTTAAAAACCTAATTTCTGGTTGCCTACCCCATTATTCCAGCTTAATTCATTCCTCTTACCACTCCATTTTCTTTCTTTTCCTGTTGGCTACCTGACATGGCCTCCCATGAAGATGGTGCATAGCGGAGCTCTGGGTTACAGGCCTTCACTTTCTAGTGCTGTCACCTGAATGATGCCAAACCTGCGCTTGAATTATACACATCAAGAACAAGGTTGATCATTCAGGAGTTGGCCCCAATGAGTTAGGAGGCACTCCCTGGACCAAGCAAATCCACCCTCTTGAGCTGTGCTTGATACCAAGTAGCTAAGTCACACCAGCATTTACACCACCAGTAGCAGTAGACCCTGGCACAATCTTTGTTCCAGGAATGGGCCAAATGGCCTTGCCACTCTCGAACGGTGTTTGAGGAGGCTGGATAACAGCTAACTGAAGGATTTTAATTATTTGTATTTCCATCGTGAGTTTCCTGCCCAATGTACAAGGTGCATACAGGCTGGTTCTCTCCTTCTTATGTATTAACAACAATTCTGAAAGGAAGATCCAGCTGAAGCAGAGTGATTGGCCAGGGAGCCACCTCGTGAGCTTCATGGTTCAGTGAGGATTTGAACTACGGTCTTCCTAATGCCTAAGCATCTAGCAATACTTCCTGTGTCCTGCATACATAACACCACATGAGGGTCTAACACGGAAGATTAAAGAAGCAAGTTTGTTTTGACTACACTTCCCAGAACCCCCCAACTAGCACGGAGTCAGGAACTTGTAGTCTAAAAGTAATGTTCCCAAGTTCTGATCTGATATTCCATACTCATACTGGGCTTTCTTCCTCTGGCCACCTGCTATCATGAGCAGGAATAAGTACTGGAAAGCACATGTATTAAACCAGCATCAAAAAAGGAAACTAGGCTCCACATGCTTATAGATGGTCCAAGTTTATTTTTTTAAAAAGCCCAAGTTTATTCTTTTAAAAAGTTTTTTTTAAAAGAATAAACTTGGACTACCTATAAGCATGTGGAGCCTAGTCTTCTTTTTCCACCTGCTGCCATGGCCAGCTGGGGCCCTTTCACACTGCACAGTTATAGCGCTGTGATTCCACCTTAAGTGCCATGGTGCCATCCTGTGGAACCCTGGGGTTGGCAGTTGAGAGAGGGGCCTTCAAAATCTTCAGCCAGGGAGCTCATCCACTGACCAAACTACAAACCCCAGGATTCCATAGGACGGAACCACAGCCCTTAAAGTGGAATAATAGCATTGTAAGAGGTAGAGGCGTGGAAGGTCCTCTGCTCTGCTCGAAACTAGTGGGTGCTTGTGTAGCAGTAGGGACAGATAGGGGAGGAAGTCCAAGGCCAAAGCCATGGATTCTGATATGCAGCACACAAGGAAAAAAAATGCCATAACAGGGTCTTTCATCCCCCTTCCGTCTTTCTGTACTGGGAGATGTTCCTCATAAACACGGTGGACCTTTCTGCACTACCCTGTTATAGCGCTATTATTCTCCGGCTTTCAACATCCTGTGGAATTCTGGGGTTTGTAGTTTCCTGAGGCCAAAGAGCTCTCTGGATGAGAATTCTAAAGGCCCCTCCCTCAACTGCAAACCCCAGGATTCCATAGGATGGTGAAAGTGGAATAAGAGCACTGTAACAGCCTAGTGCAGACAGGCCCTCCGCGGCAGTCACACCCCGCTTTGGCCTCGGAGGCAGGCAGTCCTCATTAGGGCCTCTCCCGCGGGAAGTCGCCAGGCGGACGGGAGCCCTACCCGCAATAGCTAAACCGTTCCCTTCCACCCGAAGCCTTAATGAGGCTGATTAATTCCTGTCTCCCTTTAAAGCAGCCCCGGAATTAGCAGGATCCTTGGCGCGCCTCATTCCCTCACCCCCGCCCTCCGTCTCCACGTTCTCGCGCTCTGCCGGTCTCTCCGCGTTGATATTCGCAGGTCGGCGCTGGGTCCGGATTAATCCCCCCCCCCTCTTTTGCGGCCGCCCTGCCAAGCCAGGCGGAGCGTCCGGCTCTCCTCCCGGATGCCAAACTCAGAAAACGGGTCTCGCAGCAGCGAGCTGAAAGCCATCTTGCTATTGTCTCCCTCTCTCGCTCGCATGTGGGGCTCAGGGACCTTTTTTTTTTGTTTAATTTCCCTTTTTTATTATCATTAGGCAAGGGTTTTCTCCCTCCCCCCCCTTCCCTCCTCCCTAGAACCGCGAGCGAGCGCACGAGCCAGAGCTGATTTATGGTTATTAAAACCAGACAGTCTCTGGCAGCGGGCGAGGAAAAGAACAATGCGAGCCGCGCTTCCCTGCTGACGTTTATGGGGAGTCTGCTTCCTTTGGTACCAGTCATTGGTCCCTCTGGTCTTCCTCTTTCCCTACCCCAATGCAAGAAGCAACGGGGGGGGGGATCGTTTCTGTGTGCGTATGCGTGTGCGTCGTGAGTGCGTGTCTGTCTCTCTGTCTGGGGTGCTCCTACCTAGAGGGAATTCTGCATAATCGTTTTCCTTGCTCCAATCTGCATATGCGGCGCGGCTTGACGCAAAGCAAAAGGGACCCAGTTTAAAGCACAGCCGGGGTGGCTCAATCCTGTCTCTTTCTCTTTTTCTCCAGGGGAGTAGCGACAGGGAGGGGGGGAGTTGGCTTCCAAAGAATTCTGCCCCCCCCCCAGTGAAATGTTCTTTCACCCTCCCCGAATTCCTAGCATAGCAGTAAATACACCTTAGGCATCCAAACCAAAAGGGGGCAGGCAAAGTTACCAAGCCCATTTAAAGAGTTCTGGTGTGAATAATTTTCAGGGTCTCACTTTGCAATGCTAGAAATTTGGGGACTGAAGGAAAATTTCATTGGGAGGGGGCAGAATTGGGCAATGCCCTCCTTTTGCTGCTCCCCCAGCTGCACCCTTGTTTGCCCCCCCCAACACTGTTTCCACTTCTGGATAAGGACACACCAGTGTCCACCTCCCCAAGTGGGAAAAAGTCAGGGGTATCTTTCAATTTTAGTTCATTCCCCGCCACTCTCATGATTGTTGCCGCTCTGTCTGCCCCTTTGTATTCCTGGGTGTCCGCTACCACCCAAGCAATGAATCTGTCTTTTTCAACCCCCTTTCATGTTGTCTATGTATCACCTGGGGGCAATGTAATGGGCTGGAGATGTTCCTGTGAGAGTCTTCCCCATCCATCAGTCAGAGACTGTGGGCCCTAGATGAACACGCTACTGAAGACGTTTTATATGGCTGCAGCACGTGAAAGCATTTCTGTGCAGGGATGATCTTCTTTTCAAAAAAGCAAAACAAAACTTCACAAACCAGTTACAGCCTTCCTTCTGACATTTTTAAATCAAAAACATGAATAGTTCATGTAACAGAAAGCCTGCTTTGGTAAGCCCAGTGCCTCCAGAGCATTCAAAGTAATAAAATTCATATCAACTAATTAGATGGACTTTTAAAAAGTGAGACCAAATAGCCCAAAAACTGAAATGACCTATGTGGGCATGAAATGGATTATGGAGAAGCAGTTGGCACTGTGTAAAGCCCTGTGAGCTGCCAATTATTGGCCAGCAGCCACTTCCATGGTTCTGGGGCTCTTTTGCCAGCCTTTTCAGGCCAACCTTGATTGTTGCCAATCATGTCTGGCTTTTGCAGTATGTTTGCACAGACCAATAAGGCTGTCAGATTGTTGTAGCCTAGAAAATGGATGCCTAACTTCACATTCCATGAAAGGTGAGAAAATACTTCCTCCTCCCTACTGCTTCTCCCCAACCGAGGGCTCCATTTAGTGTGGGACTGCCATGTGTTGTTTATGGCACGCCAACACAGCACTGTGATCCAGTCATATTTCTCTTCTGATTTCTTCTTTCTCTCCATGGGCTCTTTCACACGACACAGTTATGGAGCTATTATTCCACTTCAACTGCTGTGGCTGAATATCCTATGGAATCAGGGTGGGTGGGTGGGTGGTGAGAATCTCCCTGGCTGAAAATTCTAAAGGCCCTTCCCTCAACTTCAGGTCCTAGGATTCCATTGGATGGACCCATGGCAGTTAGTGGAGTGACAGAGCTATAACCATATAGTGTGGAAAGGCCCCAAATCAGAGAAAACAAAGCTAGCACTTCCATGTGACCCCTACTGCAGGTGGCAGAGCAGTGTCAAACTACCACCACCACGACCATGCAGCTCCCACCACCACCATTTCTGTTTCAAGGTGGCATCATAGCAGCTGCTCTGGAGAGCTGCACCAGCACTACCTACCTCCCTTCCTCCCCAAAAGGTCCCTCAGAGCAAAGAATCTAGCGATCAGCTGCCTACTTGTTTTCTTAGAGCAACAGATTTGGCCAATGGGCTATCTGGAGTACTACCAAGACCCTTAAAAGCAGGAGCAGAGGGGCACAATGCTCTCACTTCCCCCTCAGTTGGCCTGATGATGGGCAGAAAGTTCTGTTTTTCCCCCCAGAAGAATAGGATTGTCATCCCCTCACGTGCAGATGTCTTTGGTGCTCTTCTTTAAGAAGGTGGGATTCTGATGTAGAGAGTGACATAGCAGGACCATGAGCCTATCACAGCTCAGCACAGTGATGAGGGATGTGTGTGTCACAATAACATTCAATATCATCCTCCTTCTGGATGCCTTTTTATGGACCTCTCTTTAATCAGTCCATTAGTTAGTGATAATATGCATTTGAAGCTCTCCTTATTTATCTGAAAGAGACGCAGAGTACTGTAACACCATTATGCTATGCAGGTCTATTTCAGTTCACAAAGTTTCTGACAGTGACAATCCTTATCTACATCTGTCCAGCTTCCCTTTTCCTTCCCGTCTTCTACCTAGTTGAAAAGATTTTTGTTTTGTTTTTTAAGCAGTACCAGCACTGGGAGGATAGTGAAGGAGGACCAGAGAAACACAGACTTCCCATATTGGGCTGCAGCAGAGTGTTGGCTGTAAGTGCTGCAATGAACAAAATATCCGATGGGAAAAAGCTCTATCTGATCCTACTGTGGCCATGCATGTCTACCTATTAACAGGCAAGGTAAACAGCAGCTGCCTCCACAATCCATACTGTGCGTGCATGAGCACCAAAAGAGAGAACAAAGAGGAGAACAGATAAGCCTGTATCACCAGCTACAACCAACATTTTAAAACATACAAACACAGATTTATACGTTTGACCACCAAAATGGAAGTCATAACAAAAATGGAGGCTAGTGAAAGAAAAAGGCATCTGTTTTGGAAGAAGCCACCAAGCGGTTTCTAAAAGGTTGAAAATGTTTTTACTTATTAAAGGCTTACCTGACTTGATTCTTTCATTTCACCTAATGCATTTTGTTAGTTTTGAATATAAAGGCCATTTCCGCACTACACTGTTATAGTGCTATTATTCCACTTTCAACATTCTGAGGTTTGTAGTTTCCTGAGGCCAAAGAACTCTCTGGCTGAGAATTCTAAAGGCCCCTCCCTAAACTGCAAATCCCAGATTCTACAGGATGTTGAAAGTGGAATAATAGCACTATAACAGTGTAGGGGGGAAATGGCCAAAGTTTGCTGAAACATGTCATACTGTTCCTTTTTTTTTTGGTGCAGAAAACTAACTCTTTTCTTTCCATGCTATTTTTGCCTCTGGAACCAAATGTTTTGTTAAGGAAGTAATATCCAGGAGTCCATATACTGAGTTAACTGATATAAACCTACAATGGTCTTTTTGGTGGCAGGAGTGGGGACCCTTACTGGTTACTACCATTAACCATGTTGTTAAAATAGTCACAACATGAAAATTATAAAAGTGTTTTAAACACACACACACAACATTCTATTAATCTTCTAGTGCTATAATACAAAAATTAACAGTATAACCCTATGGTGCTACAGTGCTTGTCTACTGTTCCCTCCCCTGCTCCCCATTTATAGGTGGGAAACTCTTTTAGCGCCAATTAAACTTCTGATTAAAAAAAATAATAATAAGGTCATAAAATGGCACTCACCAGAATGGTTATAGCGAATGTGTGCTGAGCTTTGAAAAGTCCCACTTAAAACAGTTACTATGTCATGCCCACTAGCACAAGCGGAACATACAATTTATACTTGTGGGGAGAAAGCCCATAATACTCCCAATGATGTGAAAGAATCCTTGTTGCAATTCCATTTCTACCTTGCAACAAATGAACAACAATGGGATGCCATTAGAACCCACATGTCTGGAAGGAGGCCCAAGTTTCTCTTCTCCTAAGTTGCCTTTCCTTCTTAAAATCACATCTCTTGCAGTGTTTGTGTGTAGCATTTATCTGACTTCTTGTTGTTGTGTGCCTTCAAGTCATTTCTGACTTAACGGTGACTCTATCATGGGGTTTTCTGGGGGCTGAGAGTGTGTGATGCACCGCACCCAAGGTCACCCAGAGAGTTTCCACCGCCAAGTGTAGAGTCAAACCCTGGTCTCCAGGGTTGTAGTCCAATGCTCAAACCACAATACCACACTGGCTCTCATTTATCTGACTATTTACGTTTAACTGGACCAAAAAAAAAAAAAAAAAGGAATTGAGACAGTCTGCACACGATCACCCTTCAGATTGTTTTGGGTATCACCCTACTCTTGCCCAGAGTAGTAGATTTTAACATATTTCAATGGCAAATCAAAATTTGCCAGGTTACATTAGTATATATACATTACAAGCATAGAAAAGAGATACACTGAGACACCAGAAAAGGCATCTACTGTTACCGATAGCAGGCAGGTGTGAAGACAATTAATGAGGACTATTTACTGAAGAGCCGTTCTTATTAAGCACCCCACTATCATATTAATAATTAAGGGGGTTAAAGTGGGGGAGAAAAGTGGGATTTTTTACTGCCCTTTCAACTACCGAGTACTTGCTGTATATATGCTGAGGTTCCTTTGCAGGAAGCCCTGTATAAAACAAAAAGTGTGAGCGTCACGTCACGTCCCTATCATAGTCAATGGACACAACATGCCCACGCCTGCTGCAGAACAGCTGTGTACCTGTTGCTTCCACTGACCATAATGAGACACAATAATTTGTGAGACCTTGCACTTGTGTGTGTGGAAGTTGTGGCAAAAGAGGGTGCACAGTAATATTTATTGCCTGGACAAGGAGTCTGACCTCCAAAGGGTGGTCATGTTGTTGCTTTGGTTAAAAGCATTTCTGTGTTCACCATTAATTGGGTAGTGTACATGAGAAAGTTAAAAAAAAATTAAGTAATTGAAAACAATATTAGACTTAATGTAGCAAAGGTAATACAAGAAATTACTTACGCACACGCACACGCACACACATATATATATAGCCCCTAGGAAAATGCACAGGGTTTCACTCTCAGCAACAAAGATCGTAACACAGGCACCAGGCAAAAATCTCTGGGAAGGGCATTTCACAACTACGATGCTACTATTAAAAATTCCGTCTTCTTAGTAGCCACTTGTCACATCTTATTCTGCATGAACACCTGGAGGAGAGCTTCTGAAGATGATCTAAGGACCTGTGTACTAGAGTGGATGCTCTACATTGGCTGATGGGCAGAATGGTGACAATGGAGGACCCCTAGGTGCAACCACCTCAGTTCTTTTGGGTCTCTCAGCAGCATGACATACCACTGACTCCAGTATTTTCACGGGACAGGGTGGAGATGCACTATCTTTCGTTCAGTTATTACTTGAGTTTAAGGGCCTTTCTGCTCTACACTGTCCTAGTGCTATTATTCCACTTTCAACATCCTATGGAATCCTGGGGATTGCAGTTTAGGGAGGGGCATTTAGAATTCTCAGCCAGAGAGCTGTTTGGCCTCAGGAAACTACAAGCCCCAGAATTTGACAGGAGGTTGAAAGCGGAATAATAGCACTATAACAGTGTAGTGTGGAAAAGCCTGTCTCATAAGGTGATGCTAGGAGACTGCTACTCTGGTCAGTGGCCATTGGCTTATTATGAGATCCGACAAGTGTCTGCTTCATTGCCTTTGCTTTTTAAACATCTGCATGAAACTGGTGAGTGGAATTATCTGTATTTCTAAATGGGAGGATCATCTGAATGCTGATGACATCCAGCTCTCTCTTTTCTGTCTTCACGTTTCAGGGAAGCAGTGGAGATTCTGCCATGGAAATTCTGTCTCCTGAGGAGAGCTGAGTGTGGTGTTAAGATAGCTGAATGGAATACGAAGGTCAATTAGTATTCTTGCTGAGAGACCCAGGACAATAAAGAGGATGGCATCTCCCATTATCACCATCTCAGAGGGAATGCAGTTGCATTCAGAACAGACTGTATGCTTCCTTTAGATCATCAGAAACCCCAGTTAATTACACTGATGTATTGTGTGTGCATAAAGTTTCAGCTCATTCACTTCCATATGCTCTATGGCATCAGTATTACAACATATGGAAGCGAAGAAGCTGAACCTTAACACAGGCAAAACCTCAGTGCAATTAGCTGGAGATTCCGATGAGGAAAAATCTGTGTAAAACCTGTCTTGTATGGGGTACACCCCTCCTGAATGTTAAGGTTCACAGTTTGGGAGATCTCTCTAGGCTGCACTAGTTTCCTACGGCGTTCTAGGGTGGCAACAGTGGCCTAGTACACTTCTTTCCAGAGATAATTGATACATTAGTGTGGCTTTTCTTCAAGAAGCAGGACCTAGTCTTAGTAATTTGTGCGCTATTTATATCCAAGCTAGATTTCTGAGTGTGTTCTAAATGGGACTTTCTTTGATGACACTCCAGAAAACTTGTTTGGTTCAAAATGTTTCTTGTCAGAATTTTAGCTGCTGTTGGAAGATCCTCTCAGATCTGATTTCTCGGCATCTCCATTTCATTTTTTCCTAAGCTTAACATGAAATGTTCATGTTACAACCTTATTGTAGGACAGAGATTCATCAAGAATTGCCCTCTCCCATCAGGAACTGCCAAAGGATTCAGACTGGCATTTTCTTTTTACCTCTAGGCCCTGCTTTTGGTTCAGTTTCTACTACAGAGGCAGTGAATGGGCACAAGAAATCATAGCTTTTTACATGGTAACTCCCAGAGAAATGCTATCTGAGGTATTTCAAAATTTAAAATACCATGCTCTTCCATTGCTTGCTTTTGCATGAACAACTGACTGTCCTTTTCCAATAAGTTTACAACATCTTACTTGTCGTCATTTTTCCCCTCTTTGTCTGTTGTTTCTTGTTATGATGTTTTAATGTGACTTTTTTTCTTCATGTTTTTTGTTGTTACTTGTATCAAGTCAACTTTGACTTATGGTAACTCTATGAATAAAAAATCTCAAAGGGCCCTGTGGCCTCCTTGATTGCATGAATCTTTCTGTAATGCTGTCATCCTCTTTTCACACTGGCTTCTACTTTAGTGAGTATGAGTGAGTCATGTTGTCTCATGATATGTCCAAAGCACAACAGCCTCAGTTCACTCATCTTGTCATCTTGACTTCTAATGAAAGTTTAGGTTTGATTTCCTCTAAGACCTGTGTCTTTTTAGTTTTCTCAGTTGACAGATATCTTAACTGAGGCCATTTCCACACGGGGCGAGGGAATCGCCCCGTGACGCTACTCACCGCAATGTTGGGCTCACCGGTCCGGTCCACGCTGCTCCGGAGCAGTGCGTGGTAGCTGCTCCGCACTGCTCTGGGGACAAAAATGGCGGCTTCCGGTTGGTCAAGGCTCTTGACCAACCGCTGAAGCTCGCCAGCGTAAAGCCCGCCCCTGGCAGATCGCAGGCTCGCACCAGTGCGAGCCTGCGAATCTGCATAAGGGAGCAGGCTCGCACTGGTGCGCTCCGTGCTTTTGAAAAACCTCAAGAAACAGGTTTTTCAAAAGCACACTGGATGACCACTTGGGGTCGTTCCGGAGCAGGCTGGGGTGTGGATCTACGTCAAGTAGGTCCGACCCAGTCCGCTCCGAGGTGCAGACGTCCTCCCTGGAGGACGCTCTGCACTGTTTTAAAAACCCCATGTGGAAATGGCCTGACACAGCTGGCTGGTCTGAGTAGGTTGTATAGAAAAACAGTGTACAAAAAGAATGGAATAAATCAATTAAAAAAGGATGATGGGGAGAAAAGAGCTTTGATACCTTTAATAACTAAATAAAAGCAATTTGGGCAGGTAGAGCTTATCCTCCAAAGGTAATAAAAGTTGTAGCTTTCAACTCTTTTCTGTTCTTTACAACTGTTAAAGATACAGAAGCTCTATTCCCCTTTGAATCTCATCACTCTATCCACAGTGTTTGGGACACTGTCTAAATATAATGTTACCTGTGTTATCATTCAGAGGTGGAAAAGAGGAAACTACTTGGTATGGATGAATTGTGGGTGTCAGCCAACACTAATTCAGTTACCAAGCATTGGAAGTTGATGTATTTCCTTCACATATGATTGGGTGTAGGAAGGATATGAAATGGTTTTGAATCATAGTGGCATTGTGTGATGATGAGGGTTGTTTTTTGTAGCCAGCTCATGATGGTAATCCATAATCTCACAGCAACACATACAAACATATTACCATTATAGGTGTTTGTTTCTTTTAATTTCTGTAAGATTTTATCATATCATTTTCAGCCAGGAATGTTTGGGTTGTAGGTGGGATTTTTAGCACTATGGCTATGGGAGCAAAACTACAGTGTTTTTGGGGATTTCAAGCAGATTTTGATCAAAAAGCAGATTTTTTTTTTAGTGGTCTTGGGGCTTTGGAGTGCTTCAGGGGCCACAAACAGGGACCCTGCAGGTTTCATGCACTTTCCCCACACCATGATATAGAGTTTTCTTATTTCTGAAACAGAAGTCAGGGCCTTAATGAGGATCCAGATATGCTCACGCAGAGCATCTCTGATTTTGATCTCACTAAGGCCTGCATGACATTATGAAGGCATCAGAGAGGTGATGCTAATTGTGAGTGTACTCAGCAAATGAACTTAACAACATTTAGATAAACTGCTTAGCTTTTCCTATTCTTCCTCCTGCTCCCACCTTCTTCCTGAAATGACACATACAGTCCATTAGGCTTTAGAAAATCCAAGAACCTTAGACCTGAGGGATAGCCAGATGGTGTAAGGAGCATTTCAGCACTTAGACCAAGAAGTTAGGAACTGTTGGCAAGACTCAAATCAGATGCTTGCCTCTTGCTTGGAAAGGTCATTGCAGAGACATTGCCACCCTTACAGGGCAACTACAGGCCTTTAAAAACATGCTTTGGTATGTCATATTGAGCTGTTTGATAAATTATGCCACAGGTTTATCTGGTGAATTTGAAGCAGTAAAAGCAGAACTCGCAGAAGTTATTTTTCCTTTACTCAGAGTTGGATTTTCCCCCTACCCAATAAGCTATTGGCATCCCTTGATACTATGATCAGAAAGTAGCTAGCATTACCTGTTGCAATGTCTCTTGCTTTTCCATTAGCTTCTGTCTCTCTCTGGGGGAAAAAAAAACCTTAGGCTTGATAACAGAATGGCATAAAATTGAAAACTTCCTGTCAAAATAGTGCTAAAAATAGTTTAAAATGTCCTTTAAAGGTAACTTTGAAAAGTAACTAGAAGGCATTTCTCCTTACACCAAGAAAGTGACTTTATTCTCATTCGTTGCTAGTGAAATGTAACTTGGTTATAGCCCTCATTGCCACCATGCCTCCCCCCCCCCAAAAAAAACCTTTGCTACAGATAATTATGTTGATTATATCTTGTTACCTCCGAGCCCTGAACAGATGTCAATTCAAAGGGAGTATCAGAGCCCCTAAATAATGAAGGCTTCATTTCTCTTGTCACCTCAAAGAGGAGGCAGGCAACTATGGCAGGGCCAATTTTCACTCCAGCACACCCATGGTGGGCCATACCATCGCTTTCTGAGCTGAAAATTGGCTAGGAAAAAAAAAGTGACTGAAATCACTTCCAGTTCCGATTTATGAGTTTGTTGGCAAGTTTTGGGGTAGCACAGGAGGTGTTTTTGACTAATTCACTGCTCTTCGAGTGCCTTTTGGGCAATAATTTGCTCTTTCAGGGTGGAAGTGCAGGGACTGGAGATTTTTATGCGAGGCTGTAGTTTCTGCAGTCCTGCCTTAGTGAAATGCACTGTATGAAGGGTGGGGCTTAAATATGGGGCTTTAAAGGAAGAAGCAAAGAATACAACTTGTGGCCAGAGGGTGTTTTGTTACTGCCCTGGCTAGTCCGAGCTTTGGGGATATTAAAGATATCCCTTGATATCACAATTCAGCTGCACTTCTCTATTCCTCTCCCCGTGCTTGCGAGGCCACTGGACAAGCACGTAAACAAGCTCGGCCGTTAATGGCCATAATATTCAAACTACAATACAGGCAGGCCAGAAATAGCTGACTCACTGCTTTAGGAGACCTCCAGGCAAGTACTCTAATTAAGTATGCACGCTACTTACAAAAGAGCCTCTGCCCCGCGATGGCAGCTTGATGGATGAACTATGCAATACCCAAGTACTCTGCGTCTGCATACTGGCTACTCTATGGAGAATTGCTACGATAACTCAATCATTCAGATTCTGACCTTTTGGAGGCTTTGTCTCCAACTCCAAATCTATTGTTTTCCCCCAAGTAAGGGATAGCCTACAGTCAAAATTCTCCTTATAAAAACTCTTGATTCCGAGACCTTCCTCGGAACGCTCCCGAGTTTCATCCCGCCTTGCTGCCGCTTTGCTTGGAGAGCCTCCCCTCAGCTCCACGTGCTGAGCTACATCACACCCCAGCTTCGCTCTCTATTTTTCCTGGGCTTCAGGACAGGTGAAGTATCACCCAAACCAGCAATCCCTCTAAAAATCCCTCTATACCACTCCAACCTTTATTTTCTTTAGTTATCTTGTATGAATGTGTCGCATACACTGTTTTGCTTGCATTCAATAAACATCACTTATTATTTCAACTTCTGTGTTCTCCTTGACTCGACCCGACCCCGTAGACATAGGGTTCAAGATCTTGCTAAGTAACCCTGCCTCTCGTAACGCTAAGCAGTGCTCTGAGCTAATTTTCCCCAACTTTAGTTGAGCACATTTTGGTGTCCCTCCCGGGACCCCCAGTTCCCAGGGTAACAGTTTATTAATGTTTAATGTAACTCTGCATAGGCTTACACAACTCAGTACCTCTGCTCATGCATGAAGCCCTCAGGGACTATTTTATGTTAGTTCCTTCTCTCAAGCCTCCAGCCATGGATTTCCGTGGAATATTCACCTGCCTATTCAGTTATTATAAACTGTTTGCTTCTATTTAAAGCAGCAAGGCATGGATACCACGGCTTGACACAGCACATGCATTGATTGGCTCTGACCACCGAAGTGAGAGATCTCAACACCCATTTGCAATCTCTACGATTGGGAAAATTGGCTTGATGGTATTCTGGAGCATATGGCGTAACAAGATGGACAAGGGGAGAAGGGCTTCAATGCCATCCATAGTTTTTCATTTTTCTTAATGGATGGCAGAAGATGATGATAGAAGCATTTGTACAACATGGTACTGTTACAGTTGTTAACCTCACCCACCAATATGTGCATGTTCAGGACTTAGTTTGTGTAAAATTCAAAGGTAGAAGGGTTGGGGTAGGGTTGGTAGAAAACAGAATTTTCTGCACAGAAAATATTTCTGTGTAGAAACGCTGCAGTTGAGGACTTACTCTGTGCAAAAATGGCTTTTTTCTTTTTGGTTCAAAGACAGCATTTTCTATGCAGGTAACAGAATTTTCTGCACAGACCACAAAGTATTTTCTACACAGAAGATGTTTCCAGTGCAAAAAAAATATGCAAATTTTGCAGAGACTACATCCCAAACTATGAGGATTCTCATCAGACTGGGATTCTCCTTGACAGGCTTTTTCAAGACTTAAGCTTTAAACTATTCTTTTTAATAATATTATCTATTATTCTTTTCCATTCCTGTCCAAACACAGGGCTGATGAGGCAGAGAAACAGTAGAGCCTGCATACCCATTTGCAGTCATCAAGGTCTTTTCATTTTAGAGAGACAGGTGATGGGTTCTCATCTAGTTAACCTCTGTGTTGTCACCTGGGGATCTGTCCACCTTTCCATGCAGTCCTGCTATGGAAATTTGTTTATGGTTTCACTCTGGTTTGGTAAATAATTTAGCTGCTATTTGCACAGAGATGGGGAACAGCGTTAAGAGAAAGCATATACATAAAAGAGACAGAAGGTGCACTTTCAAGATGCAGAAAGATGGGCTGGGGTCTTGCACAACATGACTGTATGAATCAAGAGCTGGCTTGGCTATTTTGTACTCAAGCATTTTCCTCTGGGTCTCAAAACAATGCCTGTTTTTGTCCCTGAAAATGACCTGCAAATGCTCTATTTTAATGTCATTTTTAATCATGTGAAAAAGAAACCAGAAGGGACAGTGTTGTATTTTGTGAAGGAAAATTTACATCATGCATAGTGCACAGGAGGTAAATGTTTGCCAGGGAGTATGACCCATAGGAAAGAACAGACAATTTTCCATTGAGGAAACTACCTAGTGTGACTCATGCACTCTTGATAGGTCAAGTACAGCTTTAGGCCCAAGAAGGCTTCTTATAGACATAGCACAGGCTCTGTTCCAAAGAACCAGTGGCTCCTCATTGTACTCGCCTTTTACATCTGATTCTGAAGCAAGTGCCTGGCAATATTCTTACAGGGAGAATTCTAGTAACCTGAGCATTATTCGCATCTTTCTCATCCTGATCTTAAAAACAGATCTAGTGCACATATCAGTCTGCACATGGATGGTTGTCCTCATGTGCTGTCTATAACTCTTGCTCTCTTCTAAAACAATCCCTACAGTTTCAAGCAAACTGACCAATCAGGCTCTGTAACCACAAGGACTTGAAACATTGTTTTCTTAACTGTATTTTGAAATTGACAGCAATCCAGTTTTGCAGAATAGGAATTGGAGCGTGGAAATAATAAATTCTTTCTTGCCAAAAACAAGGCATAGCTATGAGTATAATCAGGCAAGGGATAACTTCACTGTTTTGAGGTGCAACTGTAATAGGTTTAGTTACTCTTACAGTTGAAGAGGGCAACCTGACTACATAGGTTTGTTTTGTACTAGAGGCCAGAAACTTGTAGTATTTTATTTGTATGTATATGTTTTAAGAAACAGCAGCTAAACTAACATATTTTGGTTACTGCTATATAACCAAGTTTATTTCTTTAAATTATAAGAAAGAACAAAAGCACTTCAAAAATTGTAATCATCACAATAACCAGACTAGGCTTCCTATCTGAGCAACTCACCTAAACCCCAACACACCTCCCAACTAGCAAAAAGATTTAAAGTCTCCTTAGACTTTGTAAGGAGGAGGTTGGGTTGCAAAAGAAATGTAATTGGTTCCACCTCTGGTAGCCACTTAGCATTGCCTCTGGTACCCCTCCCTCTGCCCCACTGGCTTCTTCAGCCACCGAGCAAATACCGTTATCCCTCCACATTCACTAGGGTTAGGGGCACAGGACCCCAGTGAAAGTGGAAAAAACGTGAATAACTCTAGGCTCTCCCAAACCATATTTAACACACACAAAAAAAGTATGATCACTATATTCAACCCACCATGGATTCCTCTGAGGCATTAGGGTTCCTTCAGAAGGCAGAAGTGGGTGGCCAGTGAGGCTTACTGCCATCTCCACTGCTGCCCCACACCGTTTTTAATAGGCCTTGGTTTACTAACCTCGTTCGCAGTTTCTTAGTCCCTCCAGGCTTGCCGTCCCTATTAAAAATGGCCTAGGGAGGCAGCAGAAGTGACAGCAAATGATCCGTGAATAATCAAATCCGCAAAAGTGAAATCCGCAAATGTGGAGGGCGGACCGTAACTTATTCTGGGGGCCTCAGAACTGTATCAAGTTACTTTTCTAAAAAAGTAACCTCCCAAGCTCTGATATAGACAGCTTTGGCCTAGTTTCACGTGTGTAGTAAAGCGTCATTCAGTCACCTGGAGAAGAAGCAAAATCGATATGCTGGGCAATGTATATGTGGATGCAAGAAGGTGGAGTCCCGGGGCCCAAGACCAAATGGATACAGGAACCCCCCCTTCCCTCAGATGAATCCCCATCCACAAGCCAGAGCTGTTGGGAGAGAGGAATCAAGGCAGGGCGGGGGAAGGAGAAAGGAAGAGACAAAGAAAAGCACCTGCAGGAGCAACAGCTGCAACAGCAATTCCAGGTCATGGAGAAATGATTGACTTCTTGACAGACATCTTTTCACCCTCTTTCTTAGGCAGTCAGCCATTTTGCTTACTCTCTCTTGCTTCTCTGCCTCCAAGGCTGAGAGATCAGCTGTCACACAACCAGATAACAAGCAATACCTGCTGAAAGCCTCTCTTCTGCACAACCTTTAAAGGTACAGGAGCTATCTCCAGTTTTCACTCTGGCAACCCTGCACTAGGCAACACCCGTTAGCTCACAGCCCGGAGATGCCATCCTACAAAGTCCAGCTTAGTTGGACTCCAGAAAATAACTTATGCCCAAATGGTGAGACACAAGAGTACTTCCACTTTGCTAAAAAGACAGAAAGCCACTCAAAAGGAAACACGGGGCATCGATCAATAGGGATTAAGTAGCCCATGCAAGTGTTGCCTAAATTCAGTGTCTTTGTCATTCTGACTAACAACGCTTATGTCTATGAGGAAACAGAGAGCCCAGCTCCATTGTCAGGAAAGAACAGTAAGGGTAACCTTGAAGCTGTTACAGGCAGGAGCAAAATCAGTTTCATCTTACAAAACCAGTCAATGGCCTACAAGATCAACCCAACATGCTCTTCTTGTGATCAAAATAAGACAAACCCTTTCATGCAATCAAGTGGATTTTATGCAGTCAAAAGCAATATGGAACAACTTATCAGAGCCGATGAAAAAAAAGCCGGGGAGGTGAGGCTCCCCTTGAAATGTCAGGGGTGAGACACGTGCAGCCCTCAAGATATTGCTCGACTGCAACTCCCAGCAGCCCCAGCCAGTATATCCAATAGTTAGGAATACAAAGAGTTCCAGTTTTTTAAAAATTTTATCTACAAAATTATATTTGCTTAATGACAAAAGGAGAAATCAGACTGAATACAGTTGTGAAAAAAACAGACATAGAAAAAAAATCTAAAATAAAGCAATTCAACAAAATCTTGAGTGACACACTTGGCCTGCTCATGTCCTGTATAGAGACTGGGCCCCCGTTCTAGACCCTCAGCCTTATATGTTCTCTCATATCCACACCAAATCCCAATATGCAAAGTTAACAACTCAATGTTCTTTGTAATACAGATTAGAGTTTTTACAGATCACGTTCTCTACCAAGCTGATAATTTCTCACTGCAGGAATATTCCCATTAGGCCGGTAGAAAAAGCAGTCCTTTATCTTGATTCCAAAACAGTAAACCTTGCAGGCTAAATCATGATGCAAAATTATACCGTATGACAGGACAAAGAAGTTCTCGAGCCCCAGTGTCATCATAAAACACACAAGCGGACCTGCCACTTTGATGTTGCGCTCGATGAAATCCCTACCTGCTCTTGACTCCTTCAAAGGCTGCCTTTGGGCAAGGACTTATCTGATGGTTTATTCTTTGCTAAAAGACAGAAAGAGAAGGGGAGGGGAAAAAAAATAAAAGTTAGAAAATGTTGAACTAACCCAATGATTTACAGTTTACCCTAAAGTAAACAATGGAATTTTGGATGATAAAGATTGTGAGATCAACGTCAAAACCAATGAAACAAACAAATGCACACACACATACACACACAAAAACACCAGGCACAATACAGTGGCATCTGTCCTATGGAAATCTGGTATCACAGGCATTAAAAGCAACACCTCTGTATTCATAACAAGCCAAAAGGTTGCCTGTGAGCCAAAGGCATGGACAATTTGTACAACTTAACTGAAGATTTGGTAAATGATAACATTGCCCTGCCATTTATTAAATAACCTTAGTAGATCTTTTCTGCCACCTCAGTTCTTCTAACATGTCTGTGCGAGAACAGATTTGACCAAAACCATATGAACATATTTCGGTGAGACCATTTTAGTTTAATGCCAGAACAAATTAGCAATTTTAATCAAAACCAAAGAAGATTGTTCCCTATTGCATCTAAGGTATGCAGAAGACCCAAAGTATCTATGTTTTCTAAATTACTTGTTTTTAAAAAACACTTCCAAATTTTATTTTGGATATACTTCCCATAGCTTTAATTGGAACTTGCTTGTAGACAGATTTAAAATTAAAACATTTTCCCATTACATTACATCTCATGAACTTACAAATGTTGTCAGGATATTTAAGGGAAGATCAGAAGACTTACAGATATGCTGACAAACACATTTAAATGATGAAACTGGCCAAATAGTTTAGAAAATGTGTTTCCATAATGGCTGTTACCTCAAAAGGTGAGGGACCTTGAGGCTGTCCAGTGGTGCCAGTGTCTCCTTAGAAAGGTGAGGAATTAAAGTTCAAACCAGGCCTGCAAGAGGGGTATAACCATGGGAGCTTTTCACTGGTATATGCCAGTACTAATTGCAAGACACCAGTTGAAAGTCAAAAGAATGCTTTTATTGGGGGAATCACAGACACACGCAATCAGTCATGCAGTCTCATGAACCATACAAGGGTAGTGAAGGGAAAGGAGAAAAAGGTTGGACAGCAAGAGGTTTTGGGGTGAAGTGGGCAATAGTTACCATTCCAGAAGCAGAAGATCTAAGTGAGATGGCTTAAACAAGAATTTAAAGGTACCATAGAGCACAAGAACCTAGGAGCCAATGGACAGAATGACACGCCTACATGTGTCCAAGATACTATGAATTGTCAGGCTTGGAGCCTGTTTCTTGTCCTGAAAGGGAATGTATTAATTGCTCTCTAGCAGAGTAAATAAAAGGAGTCCAGAACAGACAAGTGGTCTTAGCTTCAGGTGACAAAGCATTGATGGGAGTTCTGATAGTCTCTTAATGTCTGGACAGGTGAGGGAATAAAGGAGAGTTTCCATGGGAAGAGGTTACAGGATGATGACCATCAGGTGCTTCATTGGGACAGTTTTGTTTGCTATTTGAATGTTGGGTTGTTGAGAGGGTTATCACAAGCCCATCAATGCCAGGGCTTTCCTGTCTAATCCTCTTGAGCTTACTACCTGGCCATGCTGAGCTCATCTGTTTTAGTACATGGCTTCCAAGTAGAATACTTTGCCATATGCCTTCCAGCCATAAGTGTATGGTTTTTATATTATAAATAATATTAAATGAAGTAATCAAACTATATTTCTCGCCAATTATACTGTACCATGGAATGGGGGTGTATGGCATGGTAACATGGCAGAATGAGTTCTGTAAGCTCCTGAATGCAAGAATTAAACTATATACTGTTAATACGACACCTGCCATCAACAAAATTTATAAAACAGTCAATAATCTTTGTTGGAGGGAATGTAAGACGGTGTTGTAGAAGTGTTGTGGAACAGACTGTTTTTGGTCAGATGTGGTCAAGAAAACTGTTAGGAAAAAAATATGGAATAACAACAACTCGGTTTGGCAATATTTGTAATGTATTCAGAGGAATATTCTTGCATACATATCTAGTATTTTTATTGCTACCTGCAAGAATTGCACTAACTGCACATTGGAAAGGTTCTGTGACACTATCTAATGCAACATTGTATAGTAAACCCTAGATCTGACTTAAAATAGGGGCGTTAAAAAAAGAGAGATTTTAAAATAAATGGAAATTTCCCTTGAGATACAGAGATAAGAACATATTGCAAGTTCTATAATATTATGATTTGTTGTTGGTTGACTGTAGGATAAATGGTAAATTTATAGGTTGGTTAGGGCTATAATCCTGTTCCCACTTACATAGCACTAAGGCCTATTACTTCTGAGTCCGTGTGCATAGGATTTTTTTTTCTTCTATCTTTTAAAAGAGTCTGAAATATAAGGGTTATTCTTTGCTTAAATGTGTGTACATTTCTTAAATACATGGTTCTTTTAAAGATGTTTGCTTAAAAAAAATAATATCTTTATGTCTGAGAAAGAATTTTAGTGGGGAGGAAAAACAAGGAAGGACATGGTTCCCATATTATTAATAAGTGCGGAGAAGAGGGGCGTTTACCAAGTGCAATTTTTGTCACCACTGTATGACACATGAAACCTATCAAAATGTCCTCTTCCACATCACTGTACAGAAGAGCATCCACTTCCTTCCAGTTGGCAACACCTAGATATGCAACCAAGAGGTTGGATCAAATGAGATGGTGGCCTCCATTTCAGTACCACTTAGTTCTTGAGCTGGCACTACTCACACAGAGCACTCGCACTGTGAGAAATGGAACTTCAGTGACCAGTTTATGTGGTGTGTCATCTCTTTTCACATTGCCATTTTCATGCAGATCATAGTATTTTCATGTGGAAGGACCAGGACATGTTCACACCACACCATTACAGCACTAGGATTCCACCCTAACTGCCACTTTATCTTATGGAATCGTAGGGTTTGTAGTTTGGTCAGAAGCACTTGAGCTCCCAGTCTGAGAAGTCTAACTACCTGTCCCTAAACTCCTGGGATTCTATAGGACTGATCCATGACACTTAAAATGCAATCATAGTACTATAACTGCAGCATGAATGGTCCCCAGTTCTCACACATGGAGCTTTGGGTATCCCTCTTCCAAACAGGAATTCGGTTGCTTTAAAATGAAAGATACTTTGTAAAGCAGAGTGTGTTCCCTAACCACTTGAAGACATGTACATGCACATTTGGTTTTTATTTCTAAACTGGTTGGTGATCTTGGCCCTTATGTTTGCCACAGGACGAGCAGGCTCAGCCATGGAATGCTGACCTAACTTTAGCAGTCAACACTGCCACTGTGGAATCAGTCCCAGCTCTCTCTGTTTATCGCTGTTTAACTCAACATACTAATCAAGATTGATTCCACTTTCACTTTTTGTTTTTGGTTGCCCCTCCAAAAGAGGACAAAGAAAGAGCTATTCATAGGGGGAAAATAATAAAACATCATTTTCAGCCCCAAACAGTCACTAGAACACTTGGCAGCTATCCAATGGACTGCATACATCATATTTAGGTCCTGAATACTTTGCATCCCATAAGCTTAAACTGTACAATGCACCAAACAATCCCTGCTAAGCTCACTTATAGTAATACAAACGTAGAATAAAAAACATATGTACAGTTTCCTCTCCTCTAAGGAGCAGAGCTGTCAATCAGCTATGAATCCTTCCTGTCAACTTAAGTGGTTGAAAAATGCCAGTAAGTTCCAGATCCAGCTCTGCCCTTGACCTTCTAGAGGTTTTCAGATGCAGCTTTGGTTTGCAGAGTGTGAGGGAACTATAACAGGTTAAAAAAATTCAAATATTACCAATTCTAGCAGGCAGGCAAGATGGCAGCCACTCAGGTTTCAGAAAGATAGATGAAAACCTGGGTGCTATTGGCCAGCTTTTGATCCTTCATCTGTTCTGCATAAAAGACAAGGCAGTAAATTTTTCTGAATAAAACCTACTTAATTTCAGTATTCCTGCAATTCTGATCTATTCTGATCCAAAATACAAACTTGACATGATTTGGAATGTGACAACCACTCTCGGGCATCTTGAAAGGCTTCTGAATGAAGAAGAATGGAGAAGTAAGCAGACACAAATAGCTCGTTACTTGTAATTAATTTCCTCCATAAATAATTGGATTATAGTTTCATTGAATTTGGAGTGTAACGTTGAGAGAGAACTTCAGGTTTTTTACAGTGAAGTTTACTTTTTAGTTATTTGTATACTTAGAAGGTCTGGCCTCACTAAATGGCACGGGAGGAGTACTACATGGTTCAAGCACTGCCTTGTGCTGCTGTCTTGTGCTCTGATGGGGGCATGGAGGGGACAGGAAGGTGTGCTGTGATTTGTATCACATTCAGCAGCCAGTAGTAGTCATGATTTTAAGCAACAAAATGTAACTTCTAGTTACTTCTGAGAAACAGCAAAGCTAAAGGTTACACTTTGCTAATAGCAACTCTAGCAAGAACTATTTACTCTTGGGGCCCTTGAGACTGTAACTTTAACTGCTAACTTTCAAAAAGTAATTTTTCGAGCTCTGAGAGAAAAGGGAACAAAGTCAGGGTCTAGAAAACAAAACGGCTGAAATCTAAGGCAGAGTTGGTTATGCCTGAAGCCATTGAACTGAGTCTAGAATTTTCTGTGAAGCTCCATCTGTTCTCGTCCATGTAATGTGTTCTTTTTCATTTTAATGGAATTGCCTATTTCAGAATTTCTCTCTTTGTTCTTGCCTAAAGGTACAGGCATACCTAAGTTTACAGAGCCTTTAGCAAAGAAGCTCCTTTTTACACAATCTTTTTATGCCTCCTCCAGCCCACACCCTTTTCTTCCCTGTCTCTGCCTAATAGACAGAAGGGGTATTTTTTTAGCAACCTCACCATTGGAAGGTTAGTGAAGGAAGGCTAGAGAAATACAGATGTTGGTGTCAGGTTGCAGCACTGTGTTTTCAGGAAACAATGCAATAAAAGTTTGAACTGAAAAAAAAAAACCTCAAACACATCGGGATTTAATTACAGCCCATCCAACTGTAGCTGTGTGTGCCTTCTTTCAACAGGCAAGGTAAGGAACAGCTATCTTCAGACTCCCTTGCTGAATATGTGTGAACAGCAAAACAGAGAGAAAGGGGCAAAGCAGGTAAGCCTGCCTCACCAGCTCCCCCAGCGTGTTAGAAAGCACACCGAAATGGAAACCATAAGAAAAGCAGTGGCTGGTGAAAAGGTTATTTGGGGAAAGCCTTCAAGTCACCTCTAGAGAGCTCAAAACTTTCTGTTTTTGTTTTGTTGGCTTATGCAAGGCTTACCTGACCTGGTTGTTTCCTTTCACAAGTGCATACCTGCATTCAGTTAGAAACTGAAGTTGATTTAGTTCTTTCCCTAACCTGAAGGCTGATCTCACTTGTATGCTGGACTGCTTGCTTAAGGGATGCTCTGAGGAAGGGGCCTGTCCTTCACATATACATGCCAGAATCATGTTGTTTCCCTTTGCTAGCGGTTACTTTTTCCCAAGGTCACACAGTGCTGGGGAGTGAAGACAGAAAATCTGCTGGCTCTGAGCAGCTTATTTCTCCAGTTCCTTTCCTCTGTCATGGCTGCTGTGCCCAGAGCCTTTGCCCTGCTGTGTCATGCACCACCAAGACTCTATACATTGATATATCCTGTCCTGTGTGTAGGGTATGAATAATTGTTAATAGCATGTTAGTGGTAACAGCAGGGCAGCCATCTCTGGAGCAGAAACAACAGATGTCCTGCAGCGCGTCCTGCTTTGCAGGGTTGGAGGTCCAGGCATATCTTTTATCATTTTGGTTGTCTCTGTTCACTTTCTCTCTGACTGGTGGTTTGTTCCAACCGGGCCAAAAAGGCAAGGAAAACAAATGGCAAGAGTGGCCAGAAAGAAGAGAAGGAGAGAGAACCCTGAGGATGTCAGGGAGGGTGCTGAGAACATTTCGTCCAAGAAAAAGGGCCCTACCCCTTTGGTCCCACTCCCATGGGAGCTGATACTGAAATTGTCATTCATCTTTGAAAGTAATTCAATGGAGAGTTGGTAAAAAGCTTCACTGTTGTTCTTGTTTCAAGTTGCTTCAAGTTGTTCCTGCCTTAAGGTGACCCTATGGCAAACCTATTGTGAAGTTTTCTTGGCAAGATTTCTTCAGGGGGGTTTTGCCCTTGCCTTCCTCCGAGGCTCGGAAAGTGTGATGCCCACAGTTACCCAGTGGGATTCCATGGCTGAGCAAGGATATGAACCCTTGTTTCCCATTGACTTAGTCTAACATTCAAACCACTACACCATTCAAACCACCACACTCTCAGAAAGGTTTATGTTCCTGTCAATTTCCAAGGCAGGGGTGTACTGCTATAAACATAACCCAAGTAGATCTGAACAGACAGGAACATTATGGCCACTTTTCAAAGATGCTTCTTCAATATTTCACAGAATACAGCTTTGCTACTAGTGTGCCATAAATCCTTGAATACATTGACCTATCTGTGTAGCTCTGAGAACATCTTCCCCAGAACTTTCATCTGCACAGAACCCAACTTACAATATAGAGCAAAATCAACCATAACGATTGCAAAAGTCAATATAAGGCAATATTGTCAATGGTCCAAGGTGTCAAAAATCACATCTCCTCAGGTAAGCAGGAACACTTTGGCAAGGAAATAGTCTTTTTGCACCAGATGGCTCTCTAGTACTAGGTAAATCAGCTCACTCAGGCTTTAACACAAAGAGGCTTAAAATTAATTAGTAGCTCCATTAAAAAAAAAAAAGCAGTTGCTGCGATAAAAAGGAGTGTGAGAAAGGAGGCTGATTAGGAGTTTTTTTCCCCCCAGTGCGTTTAGGCCAAAGGGATGAATTATAGCTTACAAATGGGGTAATTTTTTTTTATTCTACAAAGAGGTTAAAGGTATTTACAAGCTGAAGCTTTGATGCGGCTTTGTTTTAAGGCATTTGTAGAGCTATTTGTGAGATGACAGTTTCAGCATCATCACTTTGAATTCAGCATTCTCCAGAATGAAAATTAGAAGAAGATTGGTTTTCTCACCAGAATAATCAACAAGAAGCCAGGTGGTTTATGGTTGCCTGGTGACCATGAAAAGAGCAGCTTTCCTCATTCAGAATCTATTTCTAACTGGCATGTCACGCTGCCATATTAAAGCTAAATGCAGCAGGAAAGGTGACTTGAATCGGGCTCAGCCCTGCAAGAGAAGACATGCGGGAGAACTACATGCCCACCCCCCACCACCACTTCAAGCACAAAAGGAGCTTCCTTGCAGATAATGGGCTTATGATCTCCCTTTAAGTCACAGTGGGGAACATTTGCCTCCCCCTAAGTCTTAGATTTCCCAGAAGCCCCAGCTAGCATGGGAGCTGTAGCCCAAAAGCATCTGGAAAGCCAAAAGTTCCTCTCCTCAGCTTTCAGTGAAGCAAGAGTGAAAACCTTGCAGCCCTCCAGATGTGTTAAGACAGCAGCTTCAGGATCTCTTACCACTGGCTGTGCTGGCTGAGGTTGATGGGAATTGCAGCGCAAGAACACCTGGAAGGGCATATGTTGCTCACTTTGTTAGGAATGTAGCTTGGGAAAGCAGCAAAATTAGAGCATTACTACCCAAATAAGAATTCTGCCCCTCATGAAATTTTCCTTCAGCCCCTAAATTTGTAGTGTTGCTCTAATGTAAAACTTGAGTTGAACATTTAGAAATAGAGCTTAGGGACACCCCAAAAAAAGGGGGCAGGCAAAGGTACCAGGGACTGATGAACACAGCATAATGTAAAAGTTTTAGGTGTGAAGGATTTTTAACATCCCACTGTTTGCAATGCTAGAAATTAGGATTGAGAAGGAAAATTTCATTGGGAATGCAGGATTCTTATTTGGAGGAGCAATGCCCTTATTTTCCTCCCCTCCAACTGCACCCATGCTTAAGTGGTGCTCACTCAAGGAACCTAGTAACATTGTGGTCAATGGCTTCCTGTGATCTGTTTTTACACACATACTCTTGTCAGTGGCTGAAAACATCCGCAGATCAATCTTGGCCATATATTTGTGCAGAAGGAAGGTCTATAGGGTTCAGTGGCTGTTTTTACTTCTTAGCATGTTTAGGAGGGCAGTAACTAGAGGACTGGTATCCACCCAATCATCTTGGGATTACGTTCAAAGCTTGGAATGTTACTTTTTTAAAATGTGTGGCCATTTCTGCACTACGTTGTTATAGTGCTATTATTCCACTTTCAACCTCCTGTGGAATTCTGGGGTTTGTAGTTTACTGAGGCCAAAGAGCTCTCTGGCTAAGAATTCTAAATGCCCCTCCCTAAACTGCAAAGCCCAGGATTCCATAGGATGTTAAAAGTGCAATAATGGCAGTATAACAGTGTAGTGTGGAAATGGCCTGTGTTTGCCTTCAAGTCTCCTGTCATGGCAACTGCATGAATTTCATAAGATTTTTCTTGGCAAGAAACACTCAGAGGTGGTTTTGCTGGTTCCATCCTCAAATACAGCCTACAGCACCTGGTATTCATTGGCGGCCTCCCATCTAAGTACTAAAGATAACTGACCCTGCTTAGCTTCCAAGATCAGATGGGATATCATGCCTTCAGGGCATGTAGCCGCCTGCTAACTTTTTAAACTTATGTTGCCATTATTTGTCATGTTTGAAAGGAAATGTCGTTTCTCCTGGCACTGTTGGAAAACTAACTTCTTGTGTCATGTGCTATGCTCAGACAAGAAACTTGAAAAATTGTCAAACTGCCTCTAAAAATGCCCTACAATACCAGTGAATAGTAATTTTTGGAAGTAACTAGAATATGTTACTGATTATGCCAGTTGAGTCACTTTGCTCCTTACCATCACACAGCTTCTGAAGTGTAACTTCATGGTGTTATCCTGTTTACTGGGGGTCCCATGAGGGACACCAAAATGTGCTCAACAATAGGTGGGGAAGATTAGCTTTGAGCACTGCTTTAGCATTACGAGAGGCAGGGTAACTTAGCAGGATCTTGAACCCTATGTCTACGGGGTCAGGCCGAGTCAGGGAGCACACAGAAGTTGAAATAATAAATGATGTTTTATTAAAACACAATCAAAACAGTGTATGCGGCACATTCACACAAGATAACTAAAGAAATAAAGGTTGGAGTGGGATAGAGGGGTTTTTAGAGGAGTTGTTGGTTTGGGTAGTACTTCACCTGTCTGAAGCCCAGTTGGAAGCAGAGAAGATGGAGAGTGTGGATCTCAGCACGTGGAGCTGAGGGGAAGGCTCGCTGGACAAAGCGACAGTAAGGCGGGATGGAAGCCAAGAGCGATCCGAGAGCAATCCCAGGAGCGATCCGAGGAAGGTCTCGGAATCAAGGGTTTTTATAAGGAGAATTGTGACCGCAGGCTAGGTCGGACTTTGGGAAAACAATAGATTTTGGGCTGGAGACAAAGCCTCTGAAAGGTGAGAATTTGAATGATTGAGTTAGAGCCAAATTGTCAATAGAATAGCCGATATGCAAACGTGGAGTACTTGAGCATTGTATAGTCAGATCATCAAGCTGCCAGCGTGGGGCAGAGGATCTTTTGAAATCTGCTTGCATACCTAATGAAGGTACTTGCCTTGAGGTCTCCTAAAGCGGCGACTCGGCTAGTTTCTGGCCTGCCTGTATTGTTTCGGAATATTATGGCGATTATTGGCCGAGCCTGTATGCGTGCTTGTCCGGGCGCCTCGCAAGCACGTGGAAGGGAATGGGTATGTGAAGCCAAATTTTTGATATCAATAGATATCTTTTTATATCCCCAAAGCTCGGGCTAGCCAGGGCAGTAACAATGGCACCTTTTTCCTAACAGTGTAGGCACTTGTGGTTGCTGGAACTTAAGAAGTTAGAAATGTTTCCCTTCTCTCAGAAAACACATATGTCAGTGTAATTGTGTAGAGCTGGTTTACACAATGCATCATCTGTGTGGTACTGGCAGGATTCCCAGGGACAGATATGAACAAGTGTGAAAAGAGTGCATGGATGTCACACCTTTTTGTCCTGGTTGTCACTCCCAGAAACCTTAGTCAGCATGGGAGGATAGTATGGGGCTCTGTAAGCTATCATTCAAAACATCTGGAGGGTCAAATCTTCCCCACCTTGTCCCCCAGGCACATATTTATGGAAGGTAACCTGATGCAATAAAGAGTATGGCTTGTTTGCCATTAATAGCTGTGTAGAAGAAGCAGATGGCAATAGAAATGGAGCCCAAATTCCTTTGCTTTGCATTTCAATACAAGATGATTGACTCCAGGCTTTTTGAGTTAATATACATTATCCTTCAGCTTTCCTGTTCTCCTAATTTTGCAATGCAGTTTTTGGATTTTTTTAAAAAAACATGGTGTGCAAAAATTTGTACATTAGAGAAGATGACATACAAAAATGTACCAGGGAAACAAGATTGCAAAAACATATACAGTGGGAAAGCTGCAGACAAAAAATGTGTCCATATCTTCACGCAGACTAAAAAACATTTGCAAACTGGCACATAAATGGAATGAAGCAAACTTGGAATGAAAAAAAAAAAAGCAATGTGATAGAAAGTCAAACAGACAAATCCCACAATTTCTAAGTGGCATTTCTTGAGACAGCGGTTAAGAAAGCAGTGTGTACTCTCTCTGAATGTCAGTTCAATGTACAAAAGCCCTATTCTTTTTGCATCTGCTGAGCATAGCCGAAGCAGAAGATTTTCTCTTGTTTGCCATGCTGGCTATACTGAAGGCCAATTCCACAGGTTCAAAATGGACTCTGACTGTGCAATACATTCAATGTACATTACAAAGCAATCATGGCTACAGAGTGATGCGGTTGTCCTATTTCTCTGCTGTACAAGCCAATCAATTTTCTCCCTACAGTGAGGTGTGTGGAAGAAGTTATTCACTGCATCACACATACTGAAAACCAATCCGACCCTATACGAAAGGAAGCAATCTAACAACAGTTTCACAATGCAGACAACTGTAAGGGATGCTGAACATGTGTGCAGTCAGGGCTAATTTTCAGTTGCGAGATCAGATGCAGAACAGGTCTTCATTCAGAAAAAAAATCCACAGTTGTTCTCTGCTGTGGCAGCTCCTGCCTCCTTGAGTTTGACAGAACACAATGCTGAAAGGCTATCCAACAGTTGCTGTGGACGCCTCCAGTGCCAAGGGGTGGGCAACTGTGGCTCTCCAATGAATTTTTGGCTCTTCCAGGCATACCCTCTGTGCTGCACTAACTGTGACCAGTAGCTGTTACTTTTCTCTTTGTAACTCAAATGATATTCTTCTGATCCTGGGCTTCTTTGCTTTATTTTCCATTCCCCCCCCCCCGCCACTTTGTTTCTTTTTGAAACTGACTTTTAAAAAAGTGATTAGTTTCCAAACACTGATTGTCTGTAGTGATATATAAAAGTGGCTCATTTGTGGATGTCTGCTCAAGATGTGGGCTGCCATGTTAGCTAGTTGTTCCCTTGCCTCCCTACCAATTTTGCTTCTCCGTAGAATGGCCACCAGATCACCTGGTGGCCCAGCCAAGCGAGAAGAGACAGAGGAGGAAAAGTCGTAGCTTGAAATACTAAGCTGAAATTCTTCAAGAGTGCTAAATTCTGTTGCATAGGAAATCTTATGGGAAGCTTATAGTTCTCTATTAAGTTAGATACTCCCTCCCCCCATGAATTAGAAATGTGCACATTCAGGGAAAGGAACATGAAAGAAAGGGGGGGGGCTTTTTTTTTTCCATTTTGAAAGCCTTCCCCCCACCATAAAAATGGCAAAAAGATTGCTTGTGGAATATTTTCTTTCAGAATGGTGAATAAAATATTTTAACACAAGGTGTTTATATATTTCTTTTTGGCATGTTATTTCTAAAACTATGTAGAAGGGTGATTTTTATGTCAGACTATATACAGTTTCTAACATTACTACAATGGTTTCTTGGTCTTGGGTTCCTTTTCTCAGTTCTTTTTATTGGAATGAATGCCTTACGTCTGCTTCGCATTATGGAGGACTGAAAGAAGGAAAATGCTTTTCTTTGTTTTACTAATGTTGATGGTTTGTTCATTTTTATTGTTTTTTTTTTTCTTTTTGTCTGCTCCTCATAAACAGATGAGAGCCAAGTGGTTCCTAACACTTCAGGTGCTCCATACAGTTCAGGACCATGTAGCTCCCTTTGTAGCAAACAGTAACATTTTAAAAAGTAAATTCAATCTGTAATTATTTTTTGAATAAATTATGCCTTTAATATATTAAACATGGTATTTTTATGCCAAGCCAAGGTATACATAGTGCATTTTATGTTCCTAAAGTAACAAAGGGCCTTTCTGCACTACACTGTTATACTGCTGTTATTCCACTTTCAACATCCTATGGAATCCTGGGCTTTGCAGTCTAGGGAGGGGCCTTTAGAATTCTCAGCCAGAGAGCTCTTTGGCCTCAGTAAACTACAAACCCCAGAATTCCACAGGAGGTTGAAAGTGGAATAATAGCACTATCACAGTGTAGGGTGGAAAAGCCCAAAGTCACTTTCAGGCCCTTTCCGCACCAGGCAATTAGAACAGAGCAGTGCGTCCTCACATGGAGGTCGGCTGCACCTTGGAGTGGACTAGGAGCGGACTACTTGCCTCAGTCTGCTCCAAGACAACCCCAAGTGATCCTCCAGCGTGTTTTTGAAAGACTGGAAAAAGGTCTTTATTTTCCTGCAAGGCGCCACTGCATTCCTGCTGTCTTGTGCAGATTCGCAGGCTCGCACCAATGCGAGCCTGCCATCTGCGGGGGGCGGGCTTTAAGCATGGCGAGCTTCAGCAGTTGGTCAGGACCCACAACCAACCGGAAGCCACCATTTTGGAAGCCGGAAGCCGGAAGCCGCCATTTTGGAAGCCGGAAGCTGCCATTTTGGAAGCCGGAGCAGTGCGGATCTACAGACCTCGCACTGCTCTGAGTCGCCCTGGACCAAGGAGGAGCCCTGCGGAAGGGCTTCAGGGACAGTCCGCGTTGCTTCGGACCCCAGAAGAAGCGGTGAGTGACGGCACAGAGTGATTCCCTCGCCTCGTGCGGAAAGGGCCTCAGTTTGTAAAAGGTGTTCATACTGCTTTTGTCAATTCTTCCAAATTTTGTTTTTATTTTTCCTCTGAGAAAAAAATAAGCCCTTTCCACGGCTCCAATTTGCCAGAAATTTTACATCTCGCTCCTTTGGAGTTTTGACCGTTACCAGTTCCTGATCTTTACAAAGTATATAAATGCTAGTGCTTATCACTCTAAAAGCCACTTTTCTCATCTTTGTGTCCTGTTCTCTGCCACTGCTTGCCAACTGGTAGACCAGGTTGTTTATTCGTAATAATGTATGTGTGTACGTGCCTTCAAGTTGCCTGTCAACATATGGAGATCGCATGACTTTCACTGGGTTTTCTTAGGCAACGAATACTCAGAGGTGGTTTTGCCAGTTCCTTCCTCTGAAATAAAGCCCTACAGCATTTGTCATTTGTCGGTGGTCTCCCATCAAAGTACTAAACAAGCTTAACCCTGCTTAGCTGCTGAGAGCAGATAGGATCTGGTGCCTTTAGGGTAATATGAATGTGTGTGTGGGGGGGGGGGTTAAAAAATGAAAATAATAATTGAATGGAAAACTCCAAGCTACCTGTATTAGCATGGGCAGGGAAGGAGATGGGTTGAGGCAGTGGTACTGAGATCCAAGGGATTACTATACTAACTAGCAAGAGAAAATTTCAGTTGCTGTCAAAGCACTAACACTTTGGAGATTTAAAACAAAGGAGCAGCAGAAAGTAGCTTTTGGAGAATGCGAAGACTGCATTTCAACTTGACTACCTGAAAGACTACCTCTCTTTCATGGTCTTTCAAGTAGTCAACCGAAATGCAATCTGCCCAAGTTTTAAGATCTTTGGAGAAGGCTTTCTCTCCGTCCCACCACCATCCCATTTGGTGAGGACATATAAGAGACTGCTCCCATTATAGAATTGCCTCTCACAGGAATTTCAGTTGGCCCCCTCCCTCTCTCCTTTCCTTCTGTTGACAGGCAAAAACCTTTTTATCCAGCCAGGCTCTTGGCTTACAATGTGTGTAATAGAAAGGGGTTTTTATGGGGTGGTGGTTTTTTTATCTTAATTGCGTTTTAATTGTGTTTTGTATTATTTTTACTTCAGTGTGTGTGGTTTTTTTTTTAACCAGTTGTTTAATTGTTCTTAAACTGTTATACAAATACTTGTTTTTAATTGTGGCTTGTTTTTAAGTGCTGTAAGCCACCTTGGATCCTGTACAAGGAGAAGCGGGTGGGTTTATAAATTAAATAAATAAAAACATAAATTTCAAGAGCGCAACTGGAAGCAGTAGCAAAACTGGGAGGGAAGACAGGGGCCTGGACATGCTTATGGCTAATTTGCACACCTCACATCAAGAGCAAACATCCAGAAACGAATGAAAGTAAGCCACTTTTATGAACCCTACGACTGAGAGTTTTTGAAAAAGAAAGAAGGAAAATATATTTGAGGGGGGAATTGGAAGGGGAAGTGACAAGAGATGACTTTGAATGTCAAAGAACGGCTCAGCAGAAGTCACTTCCCTAAGAAAAGGGGAGAGTCTTTTATTAGACTGTACCTCCCATTATCTCTCACTATGTGCTAAGCTAGAATTCAGAGACATAGCAGTGTTAGTCTGGATCAATATGCAAAGGGATCTTGAGACTAAGAGAAAGAAGCTGGTAGCATAAGCTTTCATAGATTTAAGTCTGCTTCATAACATTGCTATGCGGGATGGGATAGAGATATTTTTCTAGTTACAGTTCATTATGCCTAGAAGACCATATGTTCCACACTTCAGATGTAGCCTTATCTCCTAGAGAACATCCTATCCCGGCTTCAAAAATGCAATCCGATTATCTTCCATTCTGGCTGATCTTCTGTTTGGTCTTGCCTACGTGCACCCAGCCTGTTCAGTCTTGTGCCTGGATCTACTCTATCAGCATTATGTCAGCATTAATGTAGGAGTCTCTTGGGCTTGCAGAATTAATACCATGGCAAGCAGCTGGCTTCAGGTCAGAGAGGCCTCCTGGGAAAGGGCTAGTGGAGTACCTTCACACCCAGATCACTCTTCCTTGTCAGTAGCCTTACCTGATATTGCTTGCCTGACATTCTAATTTTTTTTTCTAAATTTGCGAGCCATCCTAGGATTCATTTTTGATATAGCTATAGGAGGGGGAGGATAGGTGGGCATTGCACTCCCTAGATCAGAATTTCCCCTCCCCCATGGAATTTCCTTCGGTTCCCAAATTTCTAGCATGACCGTAAGGTAAGACTTGAGCATTAATTAAAAATACAGTTTAAGCATAGAAGAGAAATGGCAGGCAAAGTCACCTATGGGAATGCAAACACAGCAAACCGAAGAGTTCTAGGTTTGAAGGATTTTTAATGGCTGCAATGATAGAAATTTAGGAAGTGAAGGAAAATTTCTTTTGGGAGACAGAATTTTTATTTGGAGGGCAATGCCCGCATCCTCCCTTCCATAGCTACAGGTCTGGTGAACAGCAGTACAATCAGCCCTCCATATCTGTGGATTTAATTTTCACAGATTTGACTGAGTTTCCCCAACCCTGCCCCTCCCACCTCAGGCATTTCTTTTCTAGGGGAACTTTCCCTCTCAGCACCTTCCATCAGACCATTCAGCCCTTTAAAAACCCATTCATGGTTGTCCTCCTCCTTCACCAGCCACTGCCTGGTCAACTAAGGATGGACACAGCCTGATTTCTCAGAACTGCAACCCCTTTCCTGAAGCCCCTACACCCAAGGAAGGAGATGAATGAGAGGGAGGACATATGGAGCTACTATACCAACCCACCCTCTTTCTCTCTCCTTTCCTCGACCTGGTTTCGATCCCGGCTGCCCACTCTCCCCACCATGCCTTGGCCCCCTTTCCTCAGATGTATACACACTTTTCTATATGTGCGGTTTTCCCCCTTTAGTGGGGGTCTTGAACCCCTAGCCCTAGTGAATGTGGAATGCCAACTGGATATAAGTATTTTCAATAAATAAAATAAGTAGTCTCTGAATCCTGCCCACGCCACCAGCAACTCAGGGTCTATTAGGTGCCGACATTTGTGCATCCCTCATCCCAAGACTTCCACATATGAATAACAGCAGCGGCAACAACAACAAAAGCCCATCACAATCTGAAACAGGTAAATCCTGGTCATGAGCAACAGATAATTTGCCGGCATTGTCAGGGAGGAAAGTGGCAAATTGCTTATGGATATTTCCCAAGGAAAGAAGGGAAGTTCATCAAACACAATTTTGATATGAATTTTGTCTTTTGCTCTGGGGAACTAGATAAGATTTGGAGTTATTGGATATTAGCCTGGAGCATTGTGATAACATTAGATATTATTTATCATTAAAGCCAACCAGTAGAATACAGCCATTTCCTTGAGGGGGTAAAACAAGAAGCAAGCGGGTGGGGTGGGAAGAAGGGCACGTGAAAAGGAACTACACAGAGCCATAAACTCTCCGCTTTCAAGGCACCTTCTTATTTCCCAGCTTCAGCTTAGAGTGAAACTAAGATACTTAATGCTTAAGAGCAACAGACTGGGTGAAACAGAACTTACTGTGTTTGACAAAAGACCTGAGAATTTAAGCGTATTTGAAACAATCTATGAGGGGAAGGGCTTGATGGAGGCTGTGACTGGAATGCAACCCATACGAGCCTTTCAATTTTACTGGGACTTATCCAGACTTATCTCCCCCTGCATGGTAATTGCAGGAGGAGAGAGGGTAGACTTAGTAGCATAAACTGCAAAGGCCCTGGCAGCATCATAAAAATCAGCACATTTTATTTTCCATAGGCTTCTATGGTCTATCTGAAGAAGTGCGCTGCCTCCCGTGATATATGTGTGTGTGTATGTGACTTCAAGTCACCTATCAACTTATGGTTACTCCATGGATTTCATAGGGTTTTCTTAGACAAGGCATACTTCTAGGTGGTTTTGCCAGTTCTTTCTTCTAAAATATAGCCTACAGCACCTGGTATTCATCGGTGGTCTCCCATCCAAACATTAACCACAGCTTACCCTGCTTGGCTTCTGAGATCAGACAAGATCTGGTGCCTTTAGGGTATTTATGCCCCTCCAGTTTTTCTTTGTGGATTCACATTACAATGGAAAAACAAGAAAGGGATAGAAAATAGTTGACATAAGACCTTCCATGATGTCACATATCAAATATTTCCCATTTCTTGTTTTTGCATGGTCATGTGAATGCCACAGAAAAAGACTGGGTGCTTGATTGGAAGACATCATGGAGGAAAGGGTGGTAAGAGTGATAGACAGGGGGTTATCAAGTTGAGGAAGGCTGGCCTACAGAATTGCTGGGAAAGAGCAGGAATCCCCAGCAATGCAGTGCAGGGCAATGATAGTACTTCAAGAAATCTGGTAGCCATACCATCAACCCAGTGGCTGCTCCTGGCTTCTGTATCAGTGGACAGTGAATCAATTCCAACAACTCTTCAAATTGTTGAAGGTTCAGTACTTTGGGCAGCTCCTTTAAAATTCAGACTAAAAGTGAGACCCAGTTCACTGCTCACTGATGTGGAAGCCACTATCTATTACTGCATCAACAGCAGCAGATCTGAGAGAGAAAAGGGCTACCAGCTTTTGTAAAGGTAGCTTGACATGCTCCTGGATGTTATTAACTGCTTAGACCATCTGCCCATGCATTTCTACTTTTATGCCCTATTTTTAACTGCTTGTTACTACTAATACTATTTTCAGACTCACTGCTTAAATATTCTTCTCTTAAATTGAAAAGAATACAAGCAAGAGAAAACAGCCAGGAACTTAGGCACTGCTGAACACAAAGCCAGAAATTTAGCAAAGTGATTTATCCCGTCCCATTTTGCAAGCTGTTCCCAGCACAATGGTAAACTGCTGCTTAGTAATTGAGAAGGACACATCCTCTTTCTTATATTGAGTCTGCCTGTGAGCGATGATGATGGCAAGTTAATTAATTATCTCCGGCATCGGCATCGGTTTACTTGAACATTTTCTTTTTCTCCAGCAGTCTTTTGAAAGGAGCCCAATAGAGGGCTTGATTAGGGGGATAATGAAGGAAATTTCCAATAGATTATATCATTTCTCATCTATTTGCAGCCATTGTTAACATGGATTGCTCTCTCCGTGCCAGGAATCACGTCCGGGAAATTTCATAAGCATGTAAATCTACCTTAAATGGGATATTTAGGGATAAATTCAAATAATTGCATGTTTATCATATTTCTGTCAATGTGATTTGGGGGGGAGGGGCAAGATCTGTGGCTCCAGTTGCAGGAAGAGGTTTTATTATATGAACCCAGGTTTCTTCTGTGTGCCATTTTCACAGGCTGTGATTTTTCTTCTAAGCTTGACTGAATATAATGCTATGCTGAAGCCATCTACAGCAGTATCCTACTCCTGGGTCCCAGAGCGCCATCCTCCCATGGCTCAGTTATTGATGGTTTCAGCATCAGAATCATTATATTCAGTAAGCTTAAGAGAAATTTTGCAAGCTTTCTGTGTGAAAGATCTACACTGTGAGCAGGCAGAATGGATTGATACTATCTCTTTATAGAGAGCATTCATTTTGCAAATATTGCCAGGACTACAGAGGAAGAACTTCACACTGATAGAGACCTTCTGCATGACATCTCAGAAGCTCCTTGTAGTGAAGAATAGCCTCTGTTTGATAATGAAAATGCACTGGTACTCAAAGTGGTGGTCTATGGACAGGTATCGGTCCATGAATCAATAGCTGCCAGCCTGTGGTGATTTTCCAGGAAATTGGGAGAGTATGGCATAAATGTGAGGAGGGGACGGATGCCACTCCACCACATCCCACAGCTTGGGAGACAGTAGTGTAAAGGTCTTGTTTACAGCCTGTCACCTGTCCTGGACACTTAGAAAAACAACTCTGCTTGCTACTTTCACCCTCACTGTTTTCAAAACTAGTCAGAGAAACAAAAGGGAGAGGTGTACATATACGTACATATTGCTGTATATAGCTGTTCATAAGTTAGTCCTGTAACCCCCAACTATTCCAGTTTTGTAGAGACAGTCCCTGTTTATCCTCTGTTGTCCCACTTTCTCATCTGCTTTTAAAATGTCCCAGTTTCTCTCTCTTATTCCCTCTTTCTCCCTTTATCCGCAGCTTACTTCAGTCACTACAATTGAGTTCAATGTGAAAAGCAGTTTGCACTCAGTTGGAGGGTGCGGAAGAAAAGAAAGGCCCTTCCCAATAGGCTCAGGCAAAATCGAACTGCTATAGCTTCTCCTAGCTTGTGTGCTCTTCTTCCTTAATAATATTTGCTGTCTTAACCACAGTCTGATATTGCTTGGCCACATGTGTCCTGGTTTTCATCTGTGAAATGCTAGGGTTTTTGTAATCCTTCTGAGTTGGATGGGACTTATTCTCAGGAAATCCATCTCAAAATGGCACCAGAAAGTGATGAATGTCACTTCTTTGCACATCCTTGCAGTACAAGAACAGGTTTAGGTGAAAAGATCAAGGTAAAAGGTGGGTATGACTAAGCTGTGGGCACAATATACAAGGTTGTCAACTGCAGGTGCTTGCAGAAGGTGGATTCCTAACATTATTGATTAAAAGGCATTGTGCATCAGTTCCCTCCTTTCCTCCTGAATGTATTTTTATTTCCTTTGTAAGAAATTAGATCAGGGTTGGGGAAAGTGTTGCCTGTGAGCTGCATGTAGCTTACAACCACAATTCTGCAGTTCCCAAGACCTCAGGACCCCTCAAATCTTTGTGCTCCCCAATTTAGAAAGTGGAAAATCACCCCCAAATCACAAAAAATTGGTCAAGCTGCCCAAACTGCAGCTAAAATTGGCCAAAGTGCCCCCCAATCCCCTCTCCAAACTTCTTAGTGCCTCTACAAATGATTAATTTGTAGCTGGAACTGGGAAACAAAAGAAATGTGACATCATTTTTGATCACCTCACAATGTTCCATCTGTGACAAAGTGAGGATAAAGGGGTGTTCTTCCCCTGTGCAGTTGTCCATCCCTGAATTAAACAGCTAAAAACAAAGTAGAGGTATAAATGTTTTCCAACCACCCTTGAAAATTCCAGTGTTGCAGCAGGGGAATTAAAAGTTGTTGTTTTTAAAAAACCCTCTACCTGAAACGAATCTGTGTTTATTTCTTACAGAACTTTTAAAAAACGTATCTTAACTTGAGTACTTAAAATCCTTGCTTTTTTTCTTTTTTGATGTACATGTGAATCTATAAGCATAATGATTTTCTTAAACCAATCGCTCTTTGATTCAAGATTTAAAGCAGACACCTGTAAAGCTGGAAGTCTGTAGATGTGTTGTTTCTGTTCCATGATGCCCAAGAGTGAACAAGGCTATTTGTATGGTCTGTATGGACACAATCTTGAAGTCTTACCTGTGTAAGTACGATAAAGTTAGAACTGATTAGATACCAGAGCCTGAGCTGAGGCAGTCATCTGATATGAAGTGCCAGCCACGAGGAAATTACCTACTTAGAGTGAATATATTTTGAGTGAATACTGATCAATAAGTGTTTGTTGTTGCTGCTGCTGTTTGGAGCTCCTATGATCCTGCAAAAAATATCCACTACAGTAAGGGCTAGGCCTGAGTTTGTATGACAGCTCAATAATCAGAGCCACATATTCCACCCCCACCCTTAAGATCCTTTGGTATAGCTGCATTGAGGGTTTACAGGCACAATTTCTCTCATCATTATATGCAGCAGAGCAAATCTCCAGAAACAGAGCGGTTACTTATGCAATGAAATAGAGAGAAGACGAATGTCACCAAAAAGATGACAAAAGAAGGTACCAGCTTGCATAAAATATGCACCTCCTAATTAATTTATATGTACATACGCACACATACATACAGATACATATTTAGAAGTGGTGTCTCCAATTTAAATCAGCTTCCATAGCTGGGAAGCTATTTTGCTTCCTCCTCGCACCCATTATGGGGTTCACCTTCTTGCCACTACCACGAGTTCTTCCTGCCATCATTTCCCTCACTGTGCCCCCCCCCGCCATTGCTGCATGCAGACTGTGTTTCAGGCATTTCCCAAACCCCAATATGTTGGTAGGAACTGTTCCTACTGAACTGTACACAGTATCACCACAGGATCATGAACAGGCAATTAAAAGCCATTAGCTTTGTAAAAGACCTATTCCTGGAAGAGATAAAGGGCAAAAGCCAAAAGTAGCAATGACTGATCATAAATCTCAGGAGTGTACTTACAGTGATGCTCCCCTGCTTGTGTAAGCATGATGCCTTCTTTCTCAGTGTACAAGGTCAGCCAGAAGTTCCCAGGTGCAGCTGTCCCCCGCCCCCATCGGAAGTTGGGCTATTCCAGATGCCTTTGTGCACCTGGGCAATAAGAAGCAGCTGCTGAATCCCCAACTAAGAGTGAAAGCTTCTTCTTTCAGAGATGTGCAAGGGCACCTGGACAGTACCTGAGCATTATCAATGGCCAGTGATAGAAGCTGCATTTGGGGGTTCCAGCTACCCTTGTGCACCTGATGCAAAGGAATTGTGCAAGGAAGAGCAGTATATCTCTTTCCAGCATATATTTAAAGGTTCTTACATAAGTTCTGGCATAAGCAGAGATTGCATCAGCATAAACCCTCTATAAGATTCTGGCTGAAAACCACTAGAATCGGTTTGCTGATATGAATCAACACACCTGACTACATTCCCAACACTCCTTGGGAACCTGCACTCAAAATTGATTGCTACACCACCATGAGAGTTGCCATGGAATGATGACCCAAGACTCAAAGAGAAGATATGATAAACTTACATTACAAGTCAAGCAAGTGATGGAAAAGTTTCCATTTAAGAAGAGTACAGCCCCATTTTAGTTGGAATTTGGCAACCTCATTTCTTAGGTGCAGCTTTGAGAAAGGCCAAAAAACAGATCGTTTACTGGGCTCAGTGGCCATCCTAAGTAGGTATGGTACATGAGGTACACATTTTCCTTCTCCTTCTGGATTGAAGGGCAGATGGGCCAATTTATATCTGTGAGCTTGGTCTCACTGCAGTATTAGGGAACTGAGTCTGTGGGCAGAGGAGTTAGAAAATGATAGAGATATGATGAATCCAGAAATGGGGGGGGGAGGTGAAGTAGAAAGTGTTTGATGGGGTTAAATGTCCCAGTCTGAAGTAAAGCAATTTCTTCTGCTCTCTTGCCATTTTCTCTCAGAAGCTTATCATCTCCAGCTGGGACGATATAAAGCCCCATTTAATCGAGATCCATTTAACACTGAGTCATGCTAACAAGATTACTTAGCCAGGGCTAATTCTGTATTTGCTGAAGTGCCGTATCCAGGGAGAGTAATCTGTTCACAAGGGTGGCAGGTCTGCAGGCAGCTTGGTCTATGCAGAAAGGCCACAGAACATCAGCTGCCTCCTTGCTTCAGTGTCATTAGACATCATTGCAGAGAGAGAAAACTTCATTGGCATCCCAGCAAATCTTGGAAGGAAGAATTGAAGTTCATTTACTTACTCACTGACTGACTTTGTTGTTGTGTGGCTTCAAGTTGTTTCCAACTTATGGTAATCCTAAAGCAAACCTATCATGGGGTTTTCTTGGCAAGATTTCTTTAGAGGGGGTTTGCCTTTGGCATCCACTGAGGCCGAGAGACTATAACTTACCAAAGATCACCCAGTGGATTTCTGTGGTCAAGCAAGGATTCAAACCCTGGTCTCCGGGGTCATAGTCCAGGGCTCAAACCACTACACCATGCTGGCTCTTTAGTGATTTATTTTATTAATATTGCTTTCCTAACATAAGTTCTCTGGGCACCTCAAAACCATATACTTCATTGGAGTACAGTACAAGAGAACAGAAACCATTAAAACTATTCCCCCACTCTTCCAAATTTAAAATACACAGGAACTGAGAGATCCAGGTGGGAGACAAAAGCATACATCTTTCAAAAGATCTGAGTAAATATAAAGTCTTTCCCTGCTGATGTTGAAAGGGCCATAAAGATTTTTCCAGGTGAGCATCTCTAGGAAGACACTTTCTAAATGCAGGCCGCCACCAAAAGGCCCCTCTGAACAGTCACCTGCCTCACTTCAGCTGGCAAGAGTGCGTGGCTTAGGGCCTCTGAAGAAGATTTGAAGGTAGGATGGAAGCTAGCATGGTTGGAGTGGTATGGAGTGGAAGGGAAGAGAGGTCACAGATTGGTGTTCTTCAAAATAACAGCTCTGAGGAACGACCAGAGTATTTGTGAGGAAAAAGAAGCCACTCACACTCCTTAGAAAATTCCCTTTATTTATGTCTGTTTCATAAGACATCTAATTTTCAGGAGTTTCTTTAGTTTCTGCCCATCTTAATGATAGAAGTTCTCATGATGTCAAGGCAGAGCCAGAATTTTGAGGTTAAACAGTACTTTTCACTTTGAAGTAGGCTCTGAGTATCTGAATGCATATATACATATGTGCATAAGTGAGAAGTGTTTTTAAATGTCTTTTAAAAAAGGTGGATGTCAGTCATTTAGAAATATCATGCTATGCTTTCTCTTAATCAGTCTATCTATGGGTCTCAGATCTCAGGGTCTCCCTCTTCTTCAGTCCTCAAGGCAAGGGAGATGAAGCTCGGGGCAAAAGTGCTGTCTGGAAAATTATCTGTGTGTGCATATACTTTGTTTGTTAAATGTGGTATTTCTGATTTTGAATAACATATTTTGTGCAATTGTGGTTGATGCTTAACCTATGATGCTTAATGACATCACCAGGGCCCACCCTTGTGCAAGACATTTTTAAAGAAACTGTTATTGGTTGCCCATTTTCTCTCTCAAATGGTTCAAATGTATGTTTCTCTGCTGCATACAATTTTGATATTTGGATTGAGACAAAAAAGCGGTGTGTGTGTGTGTGTGAAAATATATTAACACATCTCATAACCTAACATAGAAAGGCATCAAGGAGTCCAGTAGCTAACTAGGAAGAGGGAAAAAAGGAGACTAATCAGGAAGAAGGAATTTCTTATATATATATAAGTGATATATAGTTATATCACTTCATGGACATAGTGCATTTAATCAGATCCTAGCATTAATTGGTGTAACTTTCAATCTGAATCTTTCCTCTTGATTCATTGAATAAATGATATATGTCCCTTGATTTCCATTGCATGTCCAAAAGTTTGAACAAGGTGTCCATTTGGATGCACAACTGTTACTTAAAAAATGTCCTGCTGCATCACAAGGTGCTGTTCCTAGGTCTCAGGTTTTGGCCTTGATGTCTCAGGGCCCAGGATAACCCTGACCTGGCAATCATTCAAAAATTGTCTTCCAGGAACCATGCCATTTCAGATAAAGTACCAAGTGGTTGAAAGTGGAGGAGATGATGGTACTGGTGGATGATAAGAGTAAACAACAGCCTCCGTTCTCTTGGCCCATTAGTAGAAAGCTTACTAGTCAGTCCCCCAGCTTTCCATCCAACGCCTGCTGTTCTCTAAGGCTGCAATGCTAACCACTTAAATTAGAAGGGGAAGCCACACTGAGCTCAGTGGGAGTGTCCAGTCCTGGCAGCCAGCCAAGAGTTCCAACTGTCTAATTAGCCAGTTATCAGCAGCTAGCAAGCAAAATTTGTCCTAGTTGTTTTGCAGTTTGAGTTCTCAGTAGATTTAGAGAGACAGAGTCCAAGATTACCATCAGTCCAAAGAGAGAGTGTCCAAGGGCAAAATCTGTAGTCCAGGCAAGGGTTCTAGGAGAGCAAGCAAGGAATTCAGGTGTAAGCTGGCCTGCACCCATCAATAGTATCAGTCGGCTACAACAGCTTTCTCCCATTCTGGCATCTTGTTATATAGGCTCAGAGTTTTAACCCAGCTGTGGGACTAATTAATGGGTCCTTCTTATACAAACACTGCCAGAAACCTGGGCTCTTTCTTTTCTACCTACACTGGCTGCCATAAGTACTGTTCCTCTCATGTTTCTGGGGTGTGGCTGTTGGGAAGGGCCCTATCTGGGTCCTGCTTACAGGGGCATGACAAGGAGTGATTCCTGAATAAACCTGGGTGCACAAAAATTTGAATGTGAGGAGAAAAGCAATGTGAACAGATTTTCCCATCCTGGCAGAGGCTTTGAGTGCTAAGCTCAGTTCTTTACAGACTGGTGCTTTCACATTTGAACTCTCGCCAGGCCCAGCTAGAATGGGTAAACATCAGGAATCTGGAAGGCACCAGTTTGGAGAAGTCCAGCTTAGTTCTTAAACTGACAAGGCCACTGTGAGGTAGATTGAAGCGGATGCCTTAGGCAACTGTTTTTTAGTATCTCAATTCAATGATGGGGACACAATTTGCCCCTCTGCCTCAGACAGCAAATACATATCAGCTGGTCCTGATTATTCCATGGACTTGTATAAGAAGAAACAGAAAAGGAACAGAGTCTTAACATTTCAAAGCACAGTTATGGCCTAGGTGTTACAGATTTGCTGGTGGTGGACCCTCTCACCCCTCCCAAAGGAATTACTGCTAGGCTGCCAGGCTAATCCTCTCCTAAATACTTTAGGCTTCCCAGCGACATGAGCAATTAAAAAGCCTTATTCCCCTTCTTTCAGTCTTGTCCTAGAAAAAAAAAATACAACAAAAAGGAAGGTGCTTGGAATTTCTTGCTGAAAGCCCAGAAAACAAGAGTGCTCAACAAAAGCTTGTGAATATCCTAAAAATACAGAGGGAAGCTTAGTAATGGTGTAGTCTTGCCTGTGGGGATTTCTCCCTTTAGTGAGAAATTCCCCTTTTAAATTAATGAATTTGACCATGTGAAGAACATATGGGGAGAGGAGTTTGGGGAGTGGAAGGAAAAAAGGAGGAATACCAGGGGAAGGCAGCATTCACATGCAGAGAATTCGAAATAGAATTTTAACAAGTCAGTCTAATAAGTGATCGAGAATCCTTGCTTTCTTTCTAAGGTTTTTAACTTCCTCTGCTCTACCAACTGGCGCAGAGACTTGGGTTTCAGAACAAAGTCTTAGATTTTTATGGGAATCTGAGATCCCCAAAAGCCAATCTGTTAGTATGGATAGACCGTTTTTTGTCTAGTGGGACAATAAGATCTCTTTCTGATATCAGCAGCATATCCAGAGAATCAGATAATGCGTGGTTTAAACCAGTGCTATTCAAAGTGGTGGTACTTGGACTGGTATTAGTCCATGAGCCTTTGACTTCCAGTCTCTACAGAGTTTACAGGAAAGAAACACATTGCAGCAAATATGTGCAGATATGGCACTGTTCCCTGTAACATCAGAAAAAAAAATGGCTGGTCCCCCACATCTTATAGCCTGAGAAACACTGGCTTAAACCCATCTTGTCACTAAGGGGCTTTCTGCACTACAGCGTTATAGTGCTATTATTCCACTTTCAAGATCCTGTGGAATCCTGGGATTTATAGTTTAGGGAGGGGCACTTAGAATTCTCAGCCAGAGAGCTCTTTGGCTTCAGTAAACTACAAACCCCAGAATTCCACAGGATGTTGCCATGGCAGTTAAAGTGGAATATAGCACTATAACAGGATAGTGTGATAAAACGCTCATTCTTTCCCTATAAGTCCTGCCCATGCTGTCTGGCTGCTGCTTCTGCCTCTGCCTTGAGCAAGACTGCTTAGTGCTGCCTCTATAGATGGTAGAGGGGGCTGCTGATGCTGTAATGCCCTGGCAGTTTCCTCCTGCCCATTCTGCTTACAGTGAACGTTGTTTACAATTCTCAGGTGCATTCCTATCTCAAGATGATCCCAGATGTTGTTCTGTTATTTCTGTGATGATTCACACTGCCTGCATTCCAAGTAGCAAAAACAACTAGGGACAACTGGAGCAAGGGAGAATATGCCTAGACACTCATAAACATATAAATTAACAAAGAACACGAAAGCCAATCAGAGGACCACTTTGAGTCTCATTTTGGGAGAAAGGTGGGATATAAATCAAATGAATAAATAAAATGAAAATAGGTTATTCAACAAGAAGAAATAAGATTGAATAGAGAAACTCAGAGAGAGCATCTCAGTTGACAATCAACAGCTGCCCACCCCTCACCATAGCTCCATCACAATCTGCTACTAACATCTCTAAATCCAGCAGATGAATAGAGAGATGCTGAAGGAGATAATTGACTATATAAAATCAAAGCCCACACATAATTTCTCCTCCTGACCTCCATGATGTTGATGAGATTCTTGCCCCAAATGGTAAAGCCCAGAGCAAACCCCACCTTTCCCTTTTTCCCACTATGCATTTTTACCACATTGACATTTTCCTTAAATGGTCATGTTGGAGACATGCCTTTTTTCTACTTATTTTTATCGTTTGGATCAGTACTCTGGATCAGATCAGATTGGTTCAATTCAGTTCCGGTGCAGAACAGCACTGTCCAAAATACTTATAACTGTGCCACTTTGAAACAGAATTGAACCAGTTTGACCTGATCCAGAGCTGGTCCAGGTTGGTCCAAATCAGTCCAATTCACTTCATTATTCAGGATTCAGCAGAATTGGTTGTATAGCCCAAATACTTATCAAACCTTCCTGAGCCAAAAACCAATGAAAAGGCAGTATCATCATTCAGTTTTTGCCTCTTTGGCCAATCACACTCCCATACAATTACAGTGCAGGGGCCAATTTGTGCCCCTGTGTCCCACACCAGCAGGGCACATTGGTGTGACCTGGCATGATGTCACATCACTTCTCGCTTGGATTTCAGTCAATTTTTGCCCTTGGTGGGGGGCACATGGGGGGGTTGGGATATTTGTAGTGGTTTTGACTCACGGGGTGACAAAAATCACTCAGACTTTTAGATTTCTTATTTGGTGTTTGGGGCCTTTGGAGAACTTCAAGGGGACTTTAAAGGCTGGACTTGCAGGTCCCAAGGGCCATATGATGTCTTTGCCCTCATTTGCTTTAATAGCTGAGCAATCTTTTGTTCCTCATCCTCCTCCACCCACTCTTGCAAGGAATCTAGATCCAAGTGGAGTAGTAACAATGGCCAGAATCCTATATATTGAGATTCTATACCAGACTCTACATTACACTAGAATAAAAATTGTTGTAGAAGCACTTGTGCTTTTCAGAGGTTGCATAAGTTTCATACTGCCTGCATTCCAAGTAGCAAAAACAACTAGGGACAATTGGAGCAAGGGATTGCAGCCAATCTTTGCACAAGTTGCACAAGTTGCACACACAATCCTGTCTCTCACATTAGACTTGGTGGGTGGGGAGCTACTTGAGTGTGATACAACTGATGAGATCAAAGTCATGGTGCCTGTTGCACAATCTATGATTGGATTGAGTATAATTACACTGGAATACACTTACTCTTTCTTCAAAGATGTATAGGATTGTGGCTTTAAGAAGCTACTTATACTGAGTCAGATCACTGGTCTGTCCAGGCCATTGTTGTCAATTGGCAGCTCTCCAGGCTTTCAGGTGGGGTTCTTTCCTATCCCTACCTGGAGATCTATGGTATTCCCTGGTGGTTTCCTATCCAAATATTACTTAAGCCTGGCTCTGCATAGCTTCCAAATCAGACAGGAGTGTTGCGTTCTTCAGAATAGTGCTTTAGAATGGGATGGTGGTACTGTAAATTATGAAATGATTTCAAGGAAGCATGTTAAGTTGGTCTGTGAGCCAGAGATGAGCTGTACATTGGTTTTAGATAGGACTTCTCAAGCTCTCTGATATGGAGGACTGGCAATTTTCCTTACCTAATGTACCAGGAACCACTATGATATTTGTGCATTGTTGTTGTTGTTCTTCCTCCTCCTCCTCCTCCTCCTCCTCCTCTTTTAGTTTCCTGGACTTTCAGAACAGATTGATATCTGAGAGCTCATAACTAGTATTGGTCAATGGACCACCATTTTGAATAGCACTGGTTGAAGACAGGTGTTGCAATCAAGTGGCCTTCCAGATGTGGTTGGACTACCACTCCCAGAAGTCCTAACAAGCATAATCAATGGTGAAGGATGCTGGTATCTTCAGCCTGACAACATCTGGACGGCTACACAATTCCTACCATCGATTTTAAGGAGTTGGAGGGAGGTGCAGAGTCTCTTCTTTGGAATCCAAGGTAGGCATAGTGGTATTATTTTACCATGTAGGATTCTGTTGCTTCCATTCTGCTGTCCTCACCTATTTATACATGTACAAACCCAAAGACACCCTAACTTGCCAGGACTCTTACACACAATGAAAACAAGATCCTATAACATTACCCACGCATTTTTAAATGTTCTGGAAAATAAAACAAATGGCATTTGTCTCAGTAATTACTCAGCGTTTCCTTGATAGAAACAATAAGCCAATCAACAAGCCTAATGGAACGAATTTTTGTCCTCCTGAAAGATGTCAAAGTGTGTTCCAACAGCAGTCTTAGCATCATATGGAAGATGGTCTCCCTCCTCCTCCTCTTGATCCCTGGAGGAAGTCTCTGTCACAACTTCCATTGATGAGGGAAGGAACAAAAGCTACCTAAGTGATGGACCATGGAGTTCAGATGAAGACCTGGCAGCAGTGTCTCTCTCTGCTGAAACTGGACACCTCTACTTTATTTCTTCACCTGCTCTGTGTTTTTCCCAATGAGTGATATCATTACAAGAGGTTTCATGCTGCTTTGTTTGTAGTTTGCCCTTTCTATATTGCTACCAAAAAGTAATATGGCTGATGCCCCACCCCTCCATACACAGAAAGGATATCACATGTTTGGCTTTGCATAATTGCTGAATAGAAAAGGCTGTGTACCTTTTTTTTTTAACATGAACTGGAAACATTATCTTCTATTGGAAGAGAAAGGAAACAAATCACTGAGCACTTGCCTCCTAAACTGTAATGGGGCACACCAGCAAAACGGACGAGTGAGCTGGTCCCTAAGATTTCTTGTCGACTTGAGTGACAGCAAAACCATATTTAGCAACAGACAGATTAAAATGAGAATTGCAGAAGCATGAAGTCTTGTTATCTGCAAGTCTTTCCACAGCTGAGCCTCGAGACATGCACTGATTGGTAATTCAGATCATGAAGTTTGTCCCTGTGGAGCCTCCATATGTTTCTCCCCCTGGAGGAGCTATGAATGTCAATGCACCCCTTAGGGTGCAATGTGTGAAAATTCTCCAGGGGATGAAATGAGAACTGACATTAATCTGCCACAGGTAGCCTTTGCAACTTTTAAGCATTGCCTGGTTTCCTGAACCTCCCAAGGACGAAATCTGCCCACATGCTCGTCTCACCTTGAAATAATACATATTAAAGATTTACTGTGTGGAACTGGGAAGGAAGACTAATCACAAGTGACCCACCTGGAAAAACAGAACTGGGAAGAGTCACAAGATTGTTTGTGTAACATCTTGCTTTTTATAGTAATGTCAGCGCTTCAGAAAGTCAACATGTGTCGAGCAGGTCATTACCAAATCATGTGCAAATTACTTAGCTGGTATCGATACTCAGTCAAGACATATATAGTCAAGATATTCAGAAGAATTGAATTTTGAGTTTATTGTACTAGCCAAAGGCCATGACAAATAACAGTAAAATACACAAAAGGATACTAAGCATACAAAACACAGCAAAATGCTATTACAGATGGTAACAGATTATCTTGTTGACAATAACATAAGAGAATTTCACAATTGCTGCAGCAAACTCAGATTAATACTCTGAGTTGCCAAAGCAGTTTGCAACAATTTTATCAAATTCTCTCTTTCTAATCTTTTCTGTAGCCAGAACAAAGTGAACCATTTTCTGAATAACATGGTTAGTAATGTCTCTTCAAAGAAACTGAACCAGTTCTATGAGATAATCCCTACTTCCATGCAATAGCAATAGTTTCAAAAATCTCTCTGTTGGATCACTGTACAAGGGAGTGATTAATATGTACTGGACAATATATTTTACCTGACATTGGCCTCAAGTAAATAGTCCATTCTCAAATGGCACTTTGTTACAGCATCCATTTAGAACTGCAGTTGGCAATTTGAAATTGGAGTTCTGTAATGACATTTCTCTTTTTGCTTTACTGTAATCTGAAGTCATTTTCTTCTTTTTCTCTCTCTCATCCGTAAGATGCTGTATTTGACTATGCAGAAGTACCTTGTATATAAAGTTTTATATGTTTTACAAATCTTGCTTCTTTCCCTGCTAGACAGCTAGTCCCCTGGGTATGGGACTGGTTGTTGTTCACCCTCTGTGTTGGCAGTTTCATTACTCTGCCTGTGTGATTGACTACTATCTTTCAAATTTCCCAACATTTTAATCAGTAAACATGTGATGCTTAGATTCTGAAAAGTATCGTTTCACATCAATCTCTGGGATGTGAGTTTTAAAAAATGCTAATACAAGTATCTTTAGAGTCAGCATCTACAAGGTGAGAGAATCTGGAAACCACTGAACATTATGAAAGTAATGTTCATAATTCCAGTAAAGTGATATTTAGCAAAGTGTTTACCAATTAAGAAAAGTCAAGAATGTGGCTAGCAAGAACAGGAACAATGGATCTGATGGATATTACAAAAACATTGGGACTGAAATCCAGCATTTTAATAGCATTATAGAGCAAAAAAGATGAAGCAAGCAAAAGAAATAACATGGTCAGGATGGACACTAATATTAAGGAAAACAAAGAGAAAGACATGTACTCAGTCCAGGAGAGCACACAACTAAATAGAGCAGATTTCTCCACCCAAAGCCAGTCAAAATTTGCCATTACATCTGTAGCCAGTAGCAACTGGTGGCTTCAAAGTTGGTCAGGAGGTAAGTCTGACTTTTAAAGAGGCAGTCCATGATGCTGACATGTATCAGTTGCAGCACCTTGGATAGCTCCTTTAAAATTCAGGCCCACCTGGATGAGAGACCACCAGCAAATGCCAGGTGTTGTAGGCTATATTTCAGAGGAAAGAACTGGCAAAACCACCTCTGAGTATTTCTTGCCTAAGAAAACCCTATGAAATTCATAGGGTCACCAAAAGTCAACAGGCAACGAAGACACACACACATCCATCTATATGACCTACTGACATAGAAGCCACCAGCTGCCACTACCTCAGAATTGAAAATCTTTGCCAGCTCTGGAGAAATTGGGAAATATGCAACTCTTTGGGCAGGTATATTTATGCCCATCTCCTGCATGATTGATGTCATCATCATTTGATTTTTATTTCTAGCCAGCTATTTAAGTGTTCGGTCTTTGAGTTTTGTCCTGCATAAATGACCACGAGCTCATGACCTGTGAAACTAGCCCTCAATAAGGCTCAGTCTTTCATTGGCACTGGCAGCCTTCCATGCTTACCTCCTACTCTGGGGAAAAACTGGAGCCTGCAGAGGTAACATTGATCTACTACCACAGTGGGATGCCCTCCAAGCTGCCAAGGAATTCCCTTGAGGTCATATGTTTATCACTTGCATGCTACCACCATGCGCCACCATCACAAATGCACACATAGATATCTTTGATATAGGTAACTTTGGAAGTGTCACTGCATCCTCCTCCACAAAAGAGTCCTCAGTAATTGCTTACAGAGAACCAGCGTGGTGTAGTGGTTTGAGCATTGGACTACAACCCTGGAGACCAGAGTTTGATTCCTCACTTGGCTACGGAAACCCACTGGGTGACCTTGGGTGCATCACACACTCTTAGCCCCTAGAAAGCCTTGTGATAGGTTCATCTTAGGGTCACCATAACTCAGAAATGACTTGAAGGCACACAATAAGATCAACAACAATTACTTGCAGCTATTTGTTTACTTAAAAGATTTAGATTCCACCTTTCAGCAAAGCTTCTGGGGATGTTTACTGAAACAAGATAATCTACAAAAATTGAATAAATTACAGTTAAAGGAAGGAATCCTACCCTCCGCCACCCCACTGCTCACTCCTAATTTGTCTTGGTTAGCAGAGTGGAAAAGATCACCAATTACCCTCCTCCACCAGGCCCTGCTCCTGCCAATAAAAGATGAAAAATACGTTCATTTTTCTTAAGTGAGATCTTGTGGTGACATAAAAGGGCCTTTTTATACAAGACAATGTTTTTTTAAAAGAATTTTGCCTCTGACTACAGCATGTCTGTAAGTGGATTTTGGCCCACATAAAAGGTGCAAAAGTGACTATAGTCAGCCCCACCCTGTCACCCTGGAAACTCTCCATTTTGATCCTTTATAAGTGTGCAATACCACATACATAACACCAAGAAGAACAAAACAGTATGTCAGCAAAGAAAGGTGCCCCCCTGCTTTCACATATAACAAGGCAGCTTGATTTTATTTATTGTTATTGACAATTTCAACAACTATTTCTCAATCATAAAAGCAAAAAGCAGAGGCTGAGCAAGTCAGGCCATCATTCATATTTTGCTTTTTATTGGCGCTAGAAAGCCTGGGAGATATGAGAGCTCGTTTGCAGAGACACCCTAGTGGCAACATCACATTATTCAAATGGCTAAAATAAGCCTCGCATACACAGTTCATACAAACTTCCTCCATCCTGCCCCTTTTGCAAACAATAAATCATACCAATGACTCCATTAGATATAATGCAGGTGTCCCCATGCACACATCTAACCTTGTACAGTTGCCAGAACAAAATTTCAAAAAATAAAGAGGCACTCAAAAGTGGCGGCATCTGTTATACAGGAAGAGCAGAGGCCTGCAGTGTTCTGAATGAAGATCTCCCTTTCTCTCCCTCTCTCTTCTCCCTTTTGTCTCCATCGATTTCTGAGTCACCTGTAAGGTTCTAGACCAAGGTGGTAGAAGCAGTTTTGCTTTTTTAAAAAATTGGAACTCCAGTGTCTCCCCCCTCCCCAAGTGAGGACCAGATACAAAAACTGCAACTCTAGTAGGGGGACATGCCCTTAGATTTCAGCAATATGGTGTTACCCCAAAACATGGGTGACTCAGGGACTCACCTGTGATGCCAGTACCTCCATGTGACAATAGGGAATTAATTAGCTCAAATTAGGAGGATTGCAATGAGGGTAACCTAATGATATCTTTCCACAAATGTTTATGGGGTCTTGCAGGAAAGAACCAGCCAGAGATTCCAAAATAAGCTAAAATGTGTTTTATTGCAAATTCAGTCATACACACAGAAGTTCCAAACACCCACACAAGAGTCAACTGAAGGAAAAAGGGAGGAAAGTTGTGGATAGAGGAATTTTCAGGGAATGGGTGATAATTACCAATCCAGACAGCAGTGGAGAAAGCGGTGAAGTGGCTTAGACTAGCCCCTGAGGACAGTACTTGTTCAGGAATTGGAGCAACGGCATGACACTCAGCAAATGTAGTACATTGAACAAAGTTCAGAATGGAGGGTTCTTATCCCCAAAATCTGCCTTGAGGGCATGGGTGTGAATGGCTCTCTGGCCAAGCAAACAATGGAGGTTGCCACATGGACAATGGGTTCCGGGTGGAGTTAATGGTCCTAGTGTTAGGTGACAAAGAGTTAATGTCTGTGGTAGTAGCTCTGTAATTGTGGAGAGGTATGGGGACAACACAGGGAAACGTCCAGGTGTAAGGGAACAAGGCTGAAACAATAAGTGTTTCTGTGGGAACTTCCCTTGATAATTGTATGCTATCAGAGATGTTTCAGCTTCAGCTTAAGCCTCTTATCTCTGCAGTTACCTGGTGATCTGCCTGACAATGACTTTGGCTATATCTAGAGGGGATCTGTTGACCTGCTTTGCAATCACATGTGTTCAGTTAGTAATTTTCCTCTGCCCAGCTTGACCTTCCAGTCACCTCAGGTTCAATTGTATATCAACGCTAATTAATATATTTTGCCAAATAATCATATTTAACCGATTAAACCATATCAGACCTTGCGGGGGCGGGAGTGTGAAGGCTCATAACAATTGTGCCTCAGAGCATTTCATCAGTGGTATATAGTGACTCCATGGTCAGTAAGGCAGTGAGCCCACTCAAAGATTGAGCCCAAATTTTAGGCTGCTGAGCCTATTCTGGGAACCAGGCACAGCACTTTGGACCGCTCCTTTCCAGCCTGGTCTAAAACCTGGAGCAGATTCCCTGCCTAATTGTCACTAGAGCCACCAGCCACCGCTGGATCAACCCATGCAATTGTTTTAATTGTTAGCCCTGAGTTTTAGTCACAAAAAATTCAGTCCGGGTCTCTCTCCATAAAATGTCTTAATGGAAGAGTGAGAAAGAGCAGGGACAGCTTATGATCTGGGCAGTGGATAGTGGTATTCTCACCCAATTCCAACAGTTCTGTTGCCTGCTCAGTCCATTAGCCACCAGTGAAGGAGATGCGGGGGGGGGGGGAGACTTCAATTAGGAGTCATGACCCCTTGATAAGTATCTGTAACTTACCCAGAGATCTACCAACAGATCCTCACCTATCTTTTATGCTGTAAAACAGGGGTGGGCAACTGCTGTGTATCTGGGAGCCAATTTTCTTCCCCTGAGACCTTCAAGGGATCACAGAGACTGCCAAAAAAAAAAAAGGGTCAGAGCTGCCCATAGAACTACAACAAGTAGCCGGAAGACCCCACCTGGTCTTTAAAAATGGGTATTGATTGCTGTTTAAACAGTAGTGGGAGCGCATACAACTGATTTAAGAAGTAAGCTACCTCTTTCAGAGGCTTCCAGGACAGGATTTTTTTTGGGGAAGAAAAAGATCAATTTGGAGAATCTGGGGGCCACATGCATCCTCAAGACTTCACTTTGCCCACCCAAGCCCTAAAGACAGCAATTCTCCTTTTGAATAAGGGGCCTTGGACCACCTCATATCCTACCTTATCACTGGAGTCAAGAGTACCACAACACTGGAATGTCTTAGGCAGAGACAGGTGTCTGCCCACTCCATTGCTTGGCCTGTGTTACACGTCATTATCTTCAGTCACCAGCATGGATGATATTCAGGCCACCTTGTCTGTTATTCCCATTTCTGTGTGGCTGCCTGCATCAAGTGATTTTTCCTTTGTCACAATAAGCTACCTTCAGGTTGGAAGTTGTAGCCAAAAAAGCAACTTTTCCAAGTTCTGGTGGGACATAATGGCAGTTGTGAGCCGGCAGCTGCAGTCTCATTCTGCCTCTCCACATGATTATGATCAGATGAGGCTGAGTATCTCAAGGGGGGAAGATGAGGGTATGCTTTCTGCTTGAAAAAGACATGAAGAAAAACTGCCCAACTTAGGACTTTCCTCCTGAAGAACAAGGAGGTTGCCTTTATTTATAAGCTACCACCATTATGAAACTCAGATGCTGTTAAAAGAAAAAGAAAAAAACCTCCACAATCATCTTTTTAATTGTGCTAGGGAAGCTTGGAGTGATACTGGTGTATCCATAACTACTTCACCACATACAGCAAGGCAGCAGGCATTCGATGTGCTCCAAGCGATGTTTTCAATAACTGTTGTTTCTTAAACTTTAAGAACAGAGCTGTGAAATGACAAAACCACATTGTGTTTGAACACAAAGACCTCTGTCTCAAAGGAGACCAAACATGAGCATCTCCTGCCTCTCCTCCATAAGCTGGAAACGCCTCAGTGAAAACATTTAGTGTCCAGTTGAGCAATAGAGGTAAATTTCAGAAAAAGGCTCAGTGAGAAAGTAACTGAAAACAAAACAGTCAGCCAGAATCGCTTTGAAATAGGGTGTATGGTTTTGGAGAGCCAGAGTAGTGTAGTAGTTTGAGTGTTGGACTAGGACGCTAGAGATCAGAGTTCAAATCCCCACTCAGCCATAGAAATCTACCAGGTGACCTTGGCCAAGTCATCCTCTCTCAGCCTCAGAGGAAGGCAAAGGAAACCTCCTGCTGAATAAATCTTGCTAGGAAACCCCTATGATAGGATCATCCTGTGGTTGCCATAAGTGAGAAACAACTTGAAGGCACACAACAATATGGTTTTGGTTGTTTTATCTGAAAAGAGATTCCTACGGCATGGAATAATTAAGAGTTGGTTTGGTACATCTTCCCTACAGACATCCAAGCCTTTTAGGATAGCAAATAGAAATTTAGGGAGGAACATGACTTTTTTAAAAAAATTGCCAGTATTCTACCTCAGCTGCTTAGTTACACCTGCATAACTAAATAAAGTCTCCAGTGCAGCTTAACAGCCAGTAGCCAGATAGGGTGAAGGGAGTCCATTCAATGCACCAGCAGGAGGATGTTTCTGCTCCCTTCCCACCAGCAAGCGAGGCTGGAACAATCAGAAGCAGGATTCTTGTCACAAGTCCTTGTCACAGCCTAGCTTGCTGGTGGGAAGAGGGTGGAAACATCCTCCTCCTTGCACCCTGATCAGAAGCTGAATGGACTCCCTTCACCCAAATCAGATGCTGGCTCTTAAGCTGGGCTCGCGTGGCATTTATTTAAGTTTCACTTACTGATCTAGGTTATGAATCCATAACTACAATACTGAATGCCAGCCATCTATACTTTGGAGAAGGTTAATTCCAATCCTCCATATTTCTGGGGGCCAGGAGAATCCAAAGACATAGGTTAGCAGTAATGTGAAGACAACAAAATAAAAGACGTTGCCTAGAGAAATTATGCTGCCACAAAATGTGTGGAAGCCACTAACTTAGATGGCTTTAAAAAGGGATTCAGCATAGTGATGGAGCAGAGGTCTGTCAGTGGATATTAGACATAATAGCTCATGGAATCTCCATCTGTAGAGGCAGATGACATTTTATGTGGGAGAAAGCAAGAGGAAACAGCTGCTACTTTCATGACTCCTTGTGGGAGCATTTGGATCGCCAGTTGGAAACTGGATGCTGGACTGGAGGGGCTAATCCAGTCTGACTCAAAAGGGCTCTGTACATGTTCTTGTGTTCACACAAGTCTTGGAGCAAGCAAAAATACTGGCTCTGACTGACAAAATAGTATTTATTCACATACTCAGGTTGTGTTCGTATTTTAGACAGCAACACCCAGAATGCCCAATTCATTATGGTTAAAACTGGGCTTTCCAGTCAAAAAACATAACTTTTCCAACCTCTGATTGTATTGTATGTTTAAACCTGACACTGGAGATCTTGATGCATGTTCTGGAATTAACTTGTGACTCCGACCCTTAATGCATATAACATCTTGGCCCACTGTACATATTCTACATTTGCGTCACACTTCTGCTGCTGGCACTGGAATTTCTAATAAGTTCAGCAACCAGGTGGGCCAGAGTTTAGAAAGCCGCTTTTTAAAAGTCCTTCTTCTTTCACTCTTTAGAATTTTTAGGAGGTAGGCTGTTTCCCTTTCAATAGGGTTATAATATACTGCTTGTATTGTGTGTTAATTTCCTATCAGCACTTGCTAGTTTTTTGAGAGGGGAAAACCCTTTCAGACTGATAACAGAACATCTAAAACCTGAAAACTTCTTCTTGAAATGCTTTCCAAAAGGTACCTTTTGAAAATAACCAGAAACAGTTACTTGTTATACCAATAAAAAAAACCTTTGCTTTTGCTTGTTACATTGCTTTCAAAATGTAACTTTGTTGCACCCCCCCCCCCCAAGCAACTAGTTACAGATAACAACATTACTTGGAACTTGTTCATTCCGGGCTGTGGGCTTTCTGCAGCAATGATGCAAGTCATCAGGCCTGTCCCCTCTCTCCCCCTTTCTCGCACCAACTGTGGTATGATATTAAAAAGCATATGCAAGGAGGCTACACCTTCTGTTCACACTCTGTCAGTAAATCCTGCGCAGGCAAGGTTTGCTGTTAACCTTCCTAATGGAAAAGCCTGTTAGATGGCTCGCCGGCTGTGCTTCACAGCTAACTATTATCTGCAGAGATGCAGGCTGTTGATGTGGAGGCATTGAAAGCAAAAGCTGCAGAAACTTAAAAAGAAATGTTTAGATTCTGCATGGCAGGCCAGAAGACATCAAGGTGGGAGAGGGGGAGAGGTTGGGCTTGTGGATATCTTGGACATCAGATTATAAGTAGCTGAGGAAATAGCGCATACTTTGGATATTCGACAGTGGTAGAAAACAAAATCAGAGTTTTAATTACAAATTTAGTTCTCTCTTTCTCCCTTAGTCAGATAAAATGAGGACTTTTTTTTTTTAAAGGAAGAAAGGGAAAGAAATCCCTGTGAATGGCAATATCCCATATTCATTAGAGGCCTGAGAGAGAAATGGAGGAACACGACTCATTACTGGGTTCTTCACCTTTCCCCTTGACAATGGTTATTTACATAATAACCTGACCTGTAGGTTACCATTCATTAACAAACACATGTGAAAACATTGAGGCAGCTGGCTACCACTCATAAATATAGATTGTTAACCTTGGCTTAGAAGACTTAAACTCAGGGAAAAAAGAGAGAGAGAGAGACCCTGTTTTGCATAGCTATTATGTCATAACCTCAGTATGGAGCACAATAAATGAGAGGCATAAAAAGGAGGAGCTCAAAATGTTCTCTGGCACCAGCAGGGCTCTTTAAAAATTTCATGGTTCTCTGATGGAGGAAATATGTTGTCCAGGGAATCCAAAAAACTTGGTGCTCATGGTGGTATACTGTTTGTAACCACTGAAACTTGACTTTACAGAAGAAGCAAGACAAAACAGTGTCCCAACCAATGATGATATACCTCAGAAATCCTACCTTGGCACTACCTTTCCATGTTGGTGGGATTGTGTGCTCCTGTGAGGCAGGAGGCTATGCTAATGGTAGCAGTATTGCTGGTGGGGTCTCTCATGTCAGACAGGCTTTGGCTGAGGAGCCAGACTAAATGTGTTAAACAGCTGCTGGCCAGCAGCAAGAGTAATGGGGAGGGGGAGTGAGACTGACGGAGTAACTCTCAGAGACCATGACAATAGCACACATTGTTGTTGTGTGCCTTCAAGTTATTTCCAGCTTATGGAAACCCAAGGGTGAACCTATCATGGGGCTTTCTTGCCCAGATTTGTTCAGAAGGGGCTTGCCTTTGCCTTCCTAGCTAACTCCAAAGGAGCTAGTACTGGACAGAAGAAAGCAATGGTGAATCACTCGTGCAGCCTTTTACCTCAAAAGCCCTATGCACATGCAACCCAAGAAAGAAGAGACATTGCTGTAAGATGACACTCCGAAGTTGGAAGGCCTCCAACCAGCTACTGGGGAAGAGCAGAGGACAAGTGTGAGGAACATTGTGTCTAATGATACAATTGGACTCAAGCCAAAGGATGTTCAACTGCTGACATGTGTTGAAATGAAAGAAAATCTGAAGCTGTACAACATTTTCAATCAAGCCATGGTCCTGAATTTGCAAGACATGAGCAAAGTGGTTGATGATGGGGCTCTTGGAGATCTTTCATTCACAGGGTTTCCATAAGTTAAAGTTGACTTGGCAACAGATAACAATAATAACAAGCCTCAGCAATAAAAGGGTATTTTTCCTTGGAGACTTTTCCTTTAGCATTCTGTGATTATCTCCATGGGAGACACTTTCATCTAGAGGCAGGGAACTGAATTAAGAAAGTCATAACATGGTGGACCCTGCCTGGCATCCAGCCTATGTCATTTGGGGAACATTAAAACTAGAACAAAGCAAAGAAAGCTAAAAACTATACATAAAGTGCACAGAAATGATGGGTCACTTTTGTTTTTTTCTGAGAAGATCAAACCTCCAAGCACAGAAACACAAATAATAGCTAGTTATCAATGGCATACATTTCATGGTGGAAGCTGCTTTTGCCAGCAGAAGTGGGAGAGAGGCCATTTTTTCTTCCTACTGAAGCTTCCTATGCAGTGGCAGCTGGTGTCATCCATCCACCCATGTATGCATCCATTCATCCACCTCTTTATTTATATCCCAACTGTCTACCAAACTGGGACTCAACGTCAGTGAGGTGGTGAATATGCTCTAGCATTTAGTCTCAATTGTAAAGGAGATTCCCAAAGTGCATGAAGCCTATCTCCAAAGTATGTGCCTTAAAAACCTGGTCAGGAAGAGGTTTGCAGTACTGTGAAGGACTGCAGGGGAAAGTAAGAGGAAATAAAGATTGACACTGCATTGGATTTACTCCAAAGAATCCATCACACATAATAATATTTAGGCTTCCCAGTGTAAGTGCAGGGTTGAGCCCTGAACTGAACACATAGGCTTGTGTTCACCAGTGTCAACAAACAACTTTGGTTTTCAGCATTTGTTGTAGACACTTTTCACATTGTTTGGGCACTGGTCAGCAATGTTCTTTTTTTTTTTTTTTTGGTTTCTCAGTTTCAAAAAAATATAGCAGAGTTCTTAAGGCAAGTTAAACAATGAAGTGTAAATGTACTATTCGTGACATTGCTCTGTTGTCTTTTTCTTCACTGTTTGTTCCTAGTCCCTAAATTGCCTCATACACTCAAATCAGTCTGTGAAACTGAGTATCCAGAAAACCCACTTGATTTTCATCTAAGGCTCTAAGGCTCTTCTGCTATTAACATAGAGTTGTTGTAAAAACACTATTGAGTTCGGAATTTTCTGTTTGGCTTCATACCTTCAGAACCATTCTGGGATTACAGTGTTTGTGCTAAAAGCTTGTCACACACAGCATTTGGGACTCCCTCTTCACTATCTTCTCCAAAACATTATCTCTGCCCCTTTTTCTAATTTGTCACAAATGTGTGTGCATGCATGCAGACACACACACACACACACACAGTTCCCTCTGAAATATAAATGAAACCAATCTTACATTTAAAAAGTCTTTTATTCCTGGGGAAGGGGGGCTTCTTGATCCAGAGACTAGCAGAAGGTTCAGACTTAACTAATCACTGGCAGACGAAAGCCAGCAGCTACTGATCTATCTGTCTCATCAATGCCAGCTTTCATCTGCCACTGATTAGTTAAGTCCAAAGGAAGAAAGCAAGATTTAATGGATTAATAAAATATCTGGTAATGCTATCATGTATATTACTACACTTAATCAAGTCAAATAGGAGTGAAGGCCAAAGATGGTGAAAACAAAGAAGAACAGAACAGAGAATACATGGAACTCAGAGAACTAAAGGGTATTGAGCAGTGCTGGCCATGAGTGTTCAGGAAGTATATACTGGGAAGACTGGTGGAGAGTAATGCTCTATTTAGCTAAATGAAACATGCTAGCTTCAGAATCAATATGAACATTAGAATAGTCAGTGTAACTATGTTTTAGTTTCCTCCTGTGAAATGAGGAGCTTTCCATAGGTTTATTTACTGTGTGATTGGTCTGAGAATTCGAGAGCAACTTATGCTAAGGCTTTTTGTCTTTCTTTGCACTAGAAAGAATGTGATCACATCAGTTTCTTCAATGGCCACATTAATTCTGGAATGCTCAGCAGGCCCTTGAGGCAGCACAGCAGCATATCTTTGTGCCTGGATGGTTGTCCTGGCTTTGTGGCACGATTTTCCATTTTTCTTTTGCCTCCGGTCTCATTTGCTCTTGCTGCCTTTTAATCCAGTTGGCTGAGATGATTTTGTGATACTGTTCATCCATTATGGCATCACATAAACTGTGATGTTGGGAAGTCATCAAATGTGGAGGAGCAAGGCAAGGCCAAAGACGAAGGAGGGAAAAAGTGAGAGAAAACAGAGCTGAGAAGCAGTTGCTGTCCAGGGAGCAAAGAGTGCTCAGCAATATTGAAAATTTGGCATAGAAATGTGACATTTTTGATGACAACTTCTAGAATCCTCAAAGGAGATGGGAATTCTCATCCAAAAAATGGTTCTGAGAGTTGACATCCAAAAAACTCATTTTTCATGCTCAGATATCATGACCACAATTGAGATAAACCCATTATGGAAATGTGGCAACTTTGGACACTCAAACAGCAATGAACAATAAAATGTATTGTTAATTTTTGAACTGATTCTCTTTGGGAGCTGCCTTGGGTCCTACAATGGGCAAAAGGCTGGATACAAATGAAACAAAAAACAGTCACATACCCAAACAAGTCTGATAACTGTGCATTAAAAAGTGCATGTACCAGGAAGACTGGTTGTGTTGTGGCTTCCTGATGGATGCATCTGTACTTTGAATCAGCCCTTAAGAGACACCCTTAGTGTAGCCATTCACCACTCTGATAGTGATGTCATTATCTGCTGAGTGCCAACCATAATGATATTTACATACTGCATGCTAAAATTAACAGCTTTTGAAGCCAAAGATGGCAACAAAACAAAGCAAACTGCCACTGCAGGAAGCCTATATCATCAACTAGCAATTACTTGGAAGTTGCCTTTTTACCTATTTGCTCAAAATTTCAACACCAATTAGTAGTTTGCACTTTTGCAAAGCCAGCCAGTACTGGGGGTTTCAGGCAGGGACATATTTCATTCATCCTATCAATCCTGGTATGTTTTAATTTAGAGAAGAGGGAAAGCGCACCTTTATTTTTAGCTTCAGGGATGCTACAGGCAACCGCAAATGTCCCTTGAGGTGAGTCATATCTGCTCGTTTAAGAAGCAGTATATTCTATTGCAATAATTGGATTTAGCATCCCCTTCGTTTAAAGAGGGAAGAATAGCTTATTTGAACAGCTGAATATTTAGGAATATGGCTTTTCACCCAGTATACCTGCCTCTGACTCAACATTTAATTGGAATGAAACCCCAAAAAGAAAAAAAAAAGGAGTAGAACATTACACCAAAAAAGCATTAACCCACCCATAGATAGCCTCTTTTACATTTACTGGGAACGCTACTAAATAAGATGTACCTTATTTAGAATGAAACTACAGCCTGAATTCTGTTCACAGTCTCATCTAGACCTACTGAACCACTGGGATTTAGCCTGTGTGTTAACTCCTCCTTTAGCAAGTTATTCCACAGTCTATGTGGGGTTAACCAATATGGTTCTGGCTAACACTTACCCATTTCTAGAATGAATTCTGTTCTGATTTGGGATCTATCCTATGGATCTAGGCTATGAAACTCTTTCCACAATGAACTTCGTTAGTCTTTAAAGTACCATGGATTCCTTTGTTTCTGTGATCCATAATGTGTGTCTACCATACACAGCCCCAGATATTTGTCTAGAAATACTGAATTTTTAAATAGCTAAGCTTGTAACTCTCAGATTGTGTGAGACCTACGCCATTTTCACACTACACTGTTATAGTGCTATTATTCAACTTTCAACATCCTATGGAATCCTGGAGTTTGCAGTGTAGGGAGGGGGCATTTAATATTCTCAGCCAGAGAGCTCTTTGGCCTCAGTAAACTACAAACTCCAGAATTCTACAGGAGGTTGAAAATGGAATAAGAGCACTGTAACAGTATAGTGTGAAAATGGCCCTAATTTTTAAAGGGGGAGAGCTAAATGGCTGCTGTTCACAAAGTTGGAGTGACATCCTACTACATTGTATTTGGAATGGGATGAAATAAGTCTTTAAGGGCCAGACTAGAATCAAATTCATAAGCTATTTATTTGCTGGAAGTATGAAGTCCTGGGTCCAGGATCTGAAAGAAGGGATCTGCTTATAGAAGATACCTCCACTGGTTTCAGGGGATCCCTTTCCTAAAACCTGAAAAGTTATGTTTCAGAAGTAATTCATTCTATTACTCCAAAAAGCATATTCCTTTTACCGGTTGGGATAATGAAAAAAAGTTAAGTTGTTGTGCTACTTGTTGCACTGCTCTTTACCTTTCCACTACTTTCTGTTACTTTTTTGGGGAGAAAGACCTGATAAGAGAATGGTAGAAAACCTGAGAACTTTCTCACAAAATGTCTCTTAAAAATGCCCTTACACACATATTTTTTAAATAATTGGAATCCACCACTTGTTAACCCCAATAAAGTAACATTGCTCTTCGTATTCCAAGATACGAGATTAACAGAGAAAAAGAAATTTTCAGCACAGTCTTTTGTGAGCGCCAGCCTGTTTCATTGGACGCACAGAGATCCACTAAGGCTTCACTCCATGCATCTGATGGAGAGACTTCACAAAAGCTTGTGTGAGAAATTTCTTTTTCTCAGTTAGTTTCAAAGATGCTACAGGACCCCTTTATTACTCTTCCTTGTTGCATTCGTCTTAAAATGGAACTTTATTCCACCCTTCCTGACCCCAAAATTACAGTTAGCAATGTTGCTTGTGGCTTACAGATTTCTAGCTCTTTCCTCTCCTCTTCTCCACCACACCTCACAAGATCCCACCATCCTCTATGGAGCATTTGCCAGGGCTAGAGGGGCTGTGGTCAGGAGAAGGGGGAGTCTGCTTTCACCAGCCCTATTGCACGTGCCTAAATCCTGAGCCAAACGTTAAGACTACTAATTTGAATGATTAAACATGTATCTTAATCAAGCTATTTTAATCTAGATATTTTAATGTTTTATGGCTTTCAATACAATCCTAAGCATGTTTACTCTGGAGTGAAGACACTTTTGTTCATGAGAACTTACCTCCAGGTGCAGGGAGGTGAACATGGGACTGAAGCTAAATTTACATAACAAATGCCACATGCTTTCCAGCCGCTTGCTCAATTGTGCTGATGTGGCATTATTAAGACTTTAGCTTTGTTAAATTGGTTTACATCTCTTTTGCTTATATTCACCAAAAGAACAGAGAAAATTAGTTAACCCAATTATTCAAATTAACATGTCATCTAAAGCAAAGTGTTCCAAACACAAAGCCTTACTGTAACGCCAAGAACACTGCATGTGTAAAACCTCCCCCTAGGTATAATTCCTCCTAGGTCCCATTGAGTCAATGGGACTTACTCCCATAAAGCACAATGAAGAAAAAGAAGGACTGCAGCTCTGGATGAATGGAAGCTGTTCAAAAATGGAGAAATGGTGAAAGGATAAAAGCAGGTGCTAAAATTTGTTAAAAGATCTAAAAATTTGAACTTTTCCACTGACTGCATATTATTCCTGCACTACAATTACATTGCCAGCTAACAATGGATATTTGGGCATAGTATTTCAGCACTGCAATTTGAAAATGGCATGTGGTGACACAACTACAGAAGGTACTACTCAAATCCTAACCTCTTTTTTTCATTGGTGGTCTTTAGTCTGCAAACTACACTTTCTCCCATTTATAGCTAATGGCAGGCCAAAATTAAACAGTCATGGTACTTATAAATCCAACTCGGAAAATGCCATCATGTATTTTTAATCTAGCTACCTCATCACTGAATAATAAAATGAAAGGATTGCCGAGTTTGACTGGCATTTGTAAGTAGCATATGAAAGGGGCTAATAGAGGGAGAAAATTAGTTGCATTTATCATCTTAACTACATTCATATTACACTCACGATTCAATTGTTTAAAAATTAATCCTTAAGAACAGCTTTTTTTAAGTTTAAGCATTCCAAACAATTGTAATTTATTCTCTGAACAAATGCTATTTGTAAAAGATTAAAAAAAGAAAAACTTCCATGCATTGCATGAAATAAATGACCTATTCTTTGAGTATTTGAAATAAATAGCATTTAATACATTGTATCTTGTGTACATCATAAGAGTGGGAAAAAAATCTTGAAAGCTAGAAGTCTCAAGTGTATATTATCAGTTTTGTGGTACAATGTGCCATAACATTTTGGGAAGACGTATGGCCTATATTGTAAGCCAGCATGGTGTAATGGTTTGAAAGTTGGACTAGAACCACAGAGACGAGGGTTTGATTTCACTCTCACCCATGGAAACTCAGCAGGTGACCTTGGGCATGTCACACACTCTCAGCTGCAGAAAACCCCATGATGGGTTTTTAAAGTCATGATAAGTTGGAAACGATTTGAAGGTAAACAAGAATAACAACAATGCCTATATTAATATTTTTTCCATTTACATTAACAAGGAAGATCAGCTTGACTTTTCATTATCTGTTTATCACTCTTGCTGTTCCCAAGCAATCTATAAAATTACCTTATTGTCGTTGTGTGCCTTCAATTCATTTCTGATTTATTAGGACCCTAAGGTGAACCTACCACAAGTTTTCTAGGGCTGAGAGTATGTGACACACCCAAGGTCTCCCACTGGACACACCCATGGCTGTGTGGGGAATCACATCTTGATCTCTAAGGTCATAATCAAATGCTCAAACCACTACATCAGGCTGGCCCTCACAAAACTACCTTATCCCAGATCAAACCATTGGTCCATCTTGCTCAGCTCTGTTGACCTAAACCGGCAGCAGCTTTTTATTGTTTCGGAAAAGGCCTACAAAAGTCAGGAATAGGACAGGGGATCAGTCCTAGAAGCCTGGCCAACTATGGCCCTTTTTATAGCTCTAGCTGTTTATTAGGTGTGAAACTATGTTATGCAATGCAATGCATCCTATGGCAATTCTTATAATAATGTCACAGATAAGTCTGTGGCTTTGGCACCATGGAAGGAGACGAACAAAGGCCTGAAAAGGCTCGATGGAGAAGCGCCTGGCTCAATTCAAAGTTCAAAGAATTTTTAAGGCTCTTTCTAGCCTACAGAGAGGCTATTGGTGCTCATGTGATTGATTCTGTGACCCTCTTGCCTATTTTCTAACTTTTTCTGCCTGGTTTCATGCACAAAACACACAGTTCTTTTATAGATTGCATCTTCAGAACTCTAATCTGTAGCAAGACACTCTATCCCAAAAAGCAAACTTATATTAACAAACAAAAGGATCATCTCTCCTTTATGTTATTTTGTTTATTTGTGTCCTCATAATGAACTTGTGGGGCAGTTCCTTTTTATTCTCCTTTTACAGTTGGAGAAATGCCTCAGAAGCAAATGTTCTTGCCCAAAGCTCCCTTGTGAATTCATAGGTGCAATGGGGCTAAATTGAAGTCTGTTATAGCCACAGAATCAGATCCCTAGTGGGACATAAATGCTGGAACTCAGGAAAGCTCAGGATCTATATGTCAGTTATTGGAAGAATTATTGCAAGGCACCTGTTTCCGGACTTCATAGATAATCTTTAGATGCTCTTAAACAGCCTGTGAGGTTCCAGCTGCTAAGCCTCATATCCAGATTACCCACTGGCCATTTTATCCACTGCCTTCTCTTGCATCATGTGGGCCAAAATTAAAGCCATGAAAGCCAAAGCGAACAGAAGAAAAGAGCAACTTTGTCTAGTGCCTTGATAGAGAAAGGACCATGGAAAAATAATACTTTGCATGTAAAAAGCACCAGGTTCAATCCCTGGCATCTCTGGGTAGGGCAGAGAAAGAGCCCTGATTGAGCCTCTGTCAGTCACTGCAGATCTGGAGTGAGGAATCTTTGGCACATACACTGAATTCATCAGATTTCATGAAATTCACTGAAGCATCCCACTCTGGGTGTCTATGATCCGTCTGCCTGGCAACAGGGGAGGTGAGCTGGAGCTCGTTCCAGGTTTGGCAGAAATTTCAGCAGACCCTGCCCCTACCCCCTAGCATCCCCCCTCCAGGGTGGTGATGGCAAAAGCACAAGGAAACCTTCTCTTTCTCTGATGATGGCAACAAGTCCGAGCTCTCTTCTGAATGAGCAACAATTGGAGTGGCTGTTTTCCTTCCTTCCTGTCTCCATTTAGGCAAGAATATTTAGGCATGCATAGCAGCAGCAGAAATTCTTGTCTAGTTCCTGGCAAGTGCCTTTCAAACAATTATATTCGCCCACAATGCTGGCCAAGCTAATTTTTGCTTCTGTTGCTAGAGAGAGCAGCTAGAGAGCAGAGATTATTAGGCATTATGAGCAGAAGAACTAAGATCCTTTACCTTTTGTTGCTGTTGTTGTGTGTCTTCAAGTAGTTTCTGACTTATGGCAACCTCTAGCTCCCCCAATTCTCATGAACAACCACTCTCCCTCCCTCCCTCCCTCCCTCTGTGTGTGTGTGTGTGTGAGAGAGAGAGAGAGAGAGAGAGAGAGAGAGGTGATACTGATGGATGAATCTAGCAGGAGCTGACCCTGTGCTATGTTTGTCTTTGACTTTTCCAATCTGACCAAACTGTCTCTTTTCTGGCCAATGTAGGTCTCCAGAAGAAGCAATTTACTTTAAAAAAAAGTTTTAAAAGTACTTTTAAAAAAGGGAGGATTGCAGGAGCCCCTTGCACTGTTTAACTTTTTTAAAGAACACTTTCAAAAATAGAAATGAACTTCTGGCCACTTCTGGTTTTGTTTTGAGGGTTACTAGGAAACATTTTTTGGCAGTCCAGTGCAGCCCCCAGAGCATCTTAGGGGCAGAAAATTGACCCTCAGACTCACCGTAGTTGCTCAAGACAAGCTAGAGTTTTTCCACTCAGAGGCGTAGCTAGGGTGGGGCAAGTAGGGTACATGCCCTGGGCACCAATGTCAAGGGGATGCAAAAAAGCTAAAGCCTTGAGTATAACTTCCATGCTTACGCTAGGTACTTTTTTTTGGTAGATATCTCTGTGTTCCCACTTTTGGCTCTCACTTAGCTCACTTAGCCAGCTCTTCCACTTCTTCTCTGGCTCCACCTGTTAATAGATCCACTCAACAACTGGTTCCCCCTCCTCTTTGGTCAACAGTCCTTTGTAGATTTAAAAAAAAGTTTCCTTCCCTTCCCTTGGCGTAAAGAACATTAATGGCCATTAATCCGCACTACACTGTTACAGTGCTATTATTCCACTTTCAACCTCCTACGGAATCCTAGGATTTCCAGTTTAGGGAGGGGCATTTAGAATTCTCAGCCAGAGAGCTCTTTGGCCTCAGGATACTACAAACCCCAGAATTCTACAGGATTTTGAAAGTGGAATAATAGCACTGTAACAGTGTAGGGTAGAAAGGCCCTCAGTTAAGTACACCATTGATCTACACGGGTATGAAAGGATTTTCTATAGCCTTATTGAAAGGTGCAAGCAGCATTTCAGGTGGTTCAAGGCTTTGTGTTTCTTGACACCATCAAACTGAATTGAGCCCACAAACCCAAGGACTGACAATAGACACACAGACACAGAGCTTTTTCAGTATTAGGCGACTGGCAAAGCCCTTCCTTTTATTGCTCCTCATATCCCATCTGCTGGACCATTCTGTACAGCCAGTGGACTGGCTTGTTGGGTCAAAAGCGATACAGGTCTGTGTTCGCTGGATAATGAGCTGGGAGACCATGAGTTCAGAAACTCACTGACAAACTTGGACATATCCTGCCTTGTGCCAAAATGCAGAGGAAGAGGTAAAAACATCTTCTGGACAATTGTGGCGCTTTCCCAAAATATCTGCTGCAGGGAAGCCCTGTTTTGTGGAGAATGATAGTTTACGTTATTGGCAGGCAGTGATTGCCCGTTCCCCACTGATTGTGATGCTCTCCATTCATGCAGTTGAAGAGCCAGTCTGTTTCTCTAATTAAGCTGCCTGAACAACAGTAAAAGAGCACAATTAGCCCTGAGTCATAGTGGCATGCATTCCCCCCTCTCTGCCTCATACGGCTGCCAAACCCTCATGTGACACATAGAGACGTCAGTTGCTCACTCAGTTAAGCTAAGCTCCACATGTTGGCTTGATGGGAGGAGCTGCTGACCCTCTTGGTAATTACTCAGCCTAACAGCTTAACTAACATGCAAATTCCTCTGTTGAATGACAGGTAAGCAGTGTGAGGCCCCTGACTTCGCTGTTGGCAGAGGGGGGTGGAAAAATACAAGAGGGTGGGCGCTGACATAGATGTAAAAGCGTGTGTCAATTGCAAATCTAATGCGGCTTCGAAGTATGACATGATTCATTAGCTTTATTTCATGCTCGGGGTAACGAAGTTGTGGTAGCTGTGTTAATTAAGTGGGGAGGGAGCGGGGTGGGACTTGGCAAACCTAAGTCAGCTGGCATGGCACACAGATCCCGGAGGGGCAGGGCTGCTCCAAATCGTCGGCCTTTCAGCTCAGTCACTGTTTTATACCCAGACTCTCCATTCTAAGTAGAAAATGGAAACAGGACTGTCTTGCTGCTTTACTTACCTAAAACTGCTCAACTCTATGGGACCCTAGGCTAATTTTTGAAATTTAAGGAAAACAAAAAGAAAGTGATATTTTGTGGTGCAGCAGAAAGTCAGAATGACTTTGTTCAAGATTTGCAAAACTGTACTGTAGCAGATTTATATAGTCTTTCTCCTCAAAATGAATGTGAATTGCTACAACTAAACAAATAGGCCTGCTGCCTATGGTGTTGTTGCTGTAGCCTTTAGGTAGTTTGAAGTCATTTGCCATAGTATGAATGTATGTACATATGTGTGCACACCTTTAATTCCTGAGTTAGCCAATAGCTAACAATGTATTTCACTCTTGAACTACATATTACAAGGAAGGGAATAAAATGTCAGCTTTACTTTCTTCTTCACAAATATTTCATATAATCTCAGGTTATTTCTGTCCTGAATAGGAAAAAATGTGCAGATTTTTTTTTACCTTCCCCCTGCCCCTAAAGATTAACTGGGGGGAAAAAAAAATCCCCTTTTGGCATGACCAGCTAGATACAACTATTCCAGACAGCAAAGCCCCAACACAGGCTTTGTAGTACCTGCCTGTCTTTGAGGAGCTTCTCAGAAAGACAGAGATGGCAGCCTAGTTCTAATGCAGAAATGTGGGTGACAACATTGGGGTGTGCTGTATCATTATCTTATACCTAACTCCATAAATAACAAAATAGCTGTTTACAGGGCTTGGCATAAACCAAGTTCTCTTACCCACAACCTTGGCCTCTACAATATGGGCACAATGATGATAGACTTTTATCTTCGTTGGCACTGGAAGAGTATTTTTTTCCCGCTTACATTTTTACAATCTTAACACACACACACACTTTTTGGCATGACATAAGAGCTAACTTAGGCCATTTCCGCACACGGTGAGGGAATCACTCCCTGCCGCTACTCACTGGATCTTCTGTGGGTCCGGTCCGGTTCGGGGTGAGGAGGAGTACTGCATGGTCGTAGATCCGCACTGTTCCGGCGTCCAAAATGGCGGCTTCCGGTTGGTCGTGGGTCTCGACCAACCGCTGAAGCTCACCAGCCTAAAGCCCGCCCTCCGCAGATCACAGGCTCACATTGGTGCGAGCCTGCGAATCTGCATCGGAGAGCAGGCACGCAATGGCGCGTGCCAGCATTTTGAAAGACCTGAAAAATCAGGTCTTTCAAAAACACGATGGAGGACCACTGGGGTCGTTCCGGAGCAGACTGAGGTGTGGATCTACGGTAAGTAGTCCGGACCCAGTCCGCTCCAGGGTGCAGGCGTCCTCCGTGGAGGACGCACTGCACCGTTTTATTTACCCCATGTGGAAATGACCTTAGAAAGACTGTGAACATGTCTTTTGTTTTTGAATGCCCAATCACAACTCAATTGGACTGTAGGGCAGAAATTATTTCTATATCAGTGAAGAACCACCCTCCCAGTAAAAATGAACCAGGAAATTTCTTCTATAGGTAATGGAGGTGCATTCTGTTTTGCTTTTACTCTAATTGGCCAGCTCTGCTTTCCTAAATGCCATTAATTACTATAATTTCATTCCTTGCCTAAAAACATTGAAAATAGGAGCAGGATATTGGCTCAGAAAATGAAGAGAGCCTGCATGTTTTGTCTTGTATCTCAGGTTTTAAAATGAGTTCTCTTTTTAAAAAGAAAAGAAAACTGAAAATTCTTGGTCTGCTTGCACTCCCCCTATGTTGTTTTTGGGGTTCCCTGCCCTCCAACTTTTCTAAAACAAAATCCTGTTTTTTAAAAACTAAAAAAGTCCTCCACACAACTTGAGAGGCAAATTCTGCACATTTTTTCCACACCCATCTGTTTTAGGACCAGGAGAGGATTTTACTGAACCAATAAGTAATCCAGAATTTCTTCAGAAAAAGCCTTTCCTAGCTTTAGACCTGATGGAGGATGCAAAGAAAGGTTGCCCCTATGTACCCAAAGAGGTATGTGGGAGAGGTTTTTTTTGGGGGGGGGGAATGGAAAAGGTTTTAAAAATAAAATCTTTTGAGTGAGATTGGCCACACCGGGGGAGGGGCAGCAGCAGGAGTGTGGGGTCTGGCAAGGACACAATAACCTTCCCTCAAACCCATTCCAGTGTTACTTGACCAAGCCATTTGTTGTTGTTTGCTTTCAAGTAGTTTCTGACCTATGGTGACCCTAAGGCAGATCTATCATGGGGTTTTCTGGGGCTGAGAGTGTGTGATTTGCCCAAGGTCACCCAGTAGGTTTCCATGGGCAAGCACGGAATCAAATTCTGGTCTTCAAGGTCATAGTTCAATGCTCAAACCACTACACTACTCCAGCAATCAACTGAGCCACTCCCCGCCTTTTATTATTATTAAAGCCACCATCAGTTACATCCCATTCTGTGGAAGAAAACCCACAAGAAAAATAAAAATAGAATTACAGGTGTACTTTGGCTGAGTTTCAGGCTGATTCAACAGAAAACTTCTTGTGCCTGCTGAAAGTTTTACCACACCTGCCCCCCTCCTTTTCTTTTTCCTGCTGACTTTCTTAACAGACAGCTGTTCCTAGTTTACATCCAAAATCCAAATCACCAAAGGACTATTATCAACCTTACCCAGTCTGCTTCTGAAAAAATATATGCAATAGCATAAAAATTAATAGGTCTCCTTGAGGAAGCAAGCCAAATTATAGCCACAAGCAAACTGTAAAGGAAGAAAAAAGTGGGAACGCAAGCACCTTTGAGGGCAATGATACCTCCAGGTGCATATAAAGGACACTGTGTGATCTCAGAGAGCAACCCACTGTCACCTGAAGCCTGGCAGCTCTATGCTGTGTACGGTCTATGCCGCAGTATTTTGAACAGCCTTCTTCATCAACCTCCACAAACTGATAGGACCACCACAACGACGGATTAAGACGCTCTCCACTGCTGTAGGCCTCCATGCTCAAAAGAGGCTACATATATTTTTGACAAGTACCATCACTCCCTCAGGATCCATCAGATTTGCCAACTATCTCCTTCAATCTTCATTAAACTGAAGAGAGAGATAATTAGCAAAACAATCTGTAAATGTACGGTATGCATTACATTTTCTTTTCCAGAAGAATAGAAAATAGTGGTTCAACCACACCTATGGCATTAAAACATGAAATCATTGGAATACTTGCCAGAGCAAACCACAACTCCAAAACCTACTTTTCACTTGTTATTGAAGACAGGCTCAGGGCAATCAATGGAGCCCTGTAAGTTTAAACTTGTTCTAAGGAGTTTTTCCCAAGGCAAGTTTATATGATCCTAGAATAACAACCTTGACCTCCAGTTTGTATATTTGTTTAAAGGGAAAATTCAGGCCAGGGGTTGAAGAAGTCACCACAGTCCAAAAAGACGATTTGTCTTTCATACTTCAGTGTGTAATCACACAAACCAGCTCATGCAAACAAGATGTTATCTGTAGTGAATGGAATTCATAAATGTAACTATTTATTTTGGAATGACATTTTTGTGCATTACTGGGGCAGGAAACCTCTACTTCACATTCTCAGCACCCACCAAGCAAAAGTTCCTCAGTATGATCCTGTAGTGCAAACCACTGGTGACTCAAAAACTTCTCCAAGGACTTGGAAAAGTTTTTTTAAAAACTGTAACTGGAAATTAAGGTGGCTTTTTCATGCTTTGAACCTTTTAAGGGTACATTACAAGTTTTGATGGTAACAATTTTCAACCTCTCAGCCTTTTCTACCATGTCACCTTAGTGCTAAACTCTTTTCATTTGTTTCAATTAGAATCAGAGAGTTGGAAGAGACCACAAGGGCTATGCAGTCTAACCTCCTGCTATGCAGAAATACATCATCAAAGCATTCCCTATGGATGGCCATCCAGACTCTGTTTAAAAACTTCCAAAGAAGCAGATTCCATCACACTCAATATATTCCACTGCCAAACTGCTCTTACTGTCAGGAAGGTCTTCCTAAACTTCAGGTGGAATTTCTTTTCCTATAGCTTGAATCCACTGCAGCAGGTCCTAGTCTCTGAAGCAGCAGAAATCAAGCTTGTTACATCTTCAATATGATAGCCTTTCAAACATTTAAACATGGTTATCATTTCACCTCATACTCTTCTCTTTGCCAGGCTAAACATACCCAACTCCCTTAGCTGCTCCTCATAGGGCATGGTTTCCAGACCCTTTACCACTTTGGTTGCCCTCGTCTGGACACATTCCAGCTTGTCAATATCCTTTTTTAACTGTAGTGCGCAAAACTGGACACAGTACTCCAAGTGAATTCTGCCCAAAGCAGAAAAGAGTGGTACTATTCTTTCTCTCAGTGTAGACACTATAATCCTATTGATGCAGCCCAGTTCAGACTGACATCTCCTATATCCTCAGCTGTTCTTCCAGTATCACCTGCACTCTCAATTAATTCTAAATACAACTCCATTTTTTTTAAAAAAATTAGCGTATACATTGCTCATAGTTTATTTAGTTACTTCTGAACTCTGACTTGCATCAACTTTGTATTTTAGCTTATATATTTGTTGTCATCTAATATCACTGCTTTAGTGTGTCACGGAACTTTCCTTTGCTGTAGCTGAAATGACTCATTAATGAATTTGAATTTGGCATATTCAACCAGTTGAAATATGAGTATAATTTGTTGTATTAGTTACCTGACATGCTGAAAGTACTATGGCAGTCTTGGCTGCAACACTGCTTTTGGCATGGCTGGCACCCATGACTAGTGCAAACTCTATGCAATGTTCTGTGATCCCGCAGACAATTCTACAGTTTGTGTGGAGCTACCCAGCTGTCACACACTTGACCATACCTGCCAACATACTGACTTTGTCTTCCAACCATACTGAGGGACATGGCCTGTTTTGAGGCTGCCCTTTTCCAGAACATAAACTAGAATATGCTCAATAGTATTAGAAACCAATTAATTATAAATATAAAATGGGAGTTTCAATGTTTATACAGTCTTAACAGGACAAAATGGGGTAGGTGTGGGGTGTCTGGTGAAAGCTTTTAAGTACTGCATTCACTAATAATTGCCCTAGGTTGTCAACAGGCAGGGTGTTTATTTGAGAGTCAATGAAAAAATTAAAAAATAAATACTAAACTATGGGAATGATTACTAATTCTAACCTCCTGAAATCAATTGGTTCAGTTGATCTCCACTCCCTTTCATCTTGCTCTGTGCTCCCTCTCCCTCTTCTAGCCATAAATTATCATTCATCTCTCCCATTCCACTTACCTTCCCAGTCCCTACTCCAAGTATCCTCCCACAATCCCCAAAAATGGTTCATTGAACCAATGTATTGGCTGCTATAAAAGTCAAATTTCTAACCAATCCAAAACCTGTCACAAAGATTCAAGAATTTAGACACTGGCCAGAATCTTCTTAGGGACTTGCATCTTCATAAGTGGACTTAGATCTGCATGAATTGGGGCTGGGCAGTTCCATGATGTCCATTTCCAGTAAAGAGCTGCTGTTACGTTACTGTGTAGAGGAGCCAGCAAAATGACCAATGTGCCTTGGGACCGATGAACATTGATCCTATTGTGCGTAGGTCCCATTGTGGACTGGGACATGGGCTAGGAAGAACCAGTGCACACAAGGACACTGTTGCTGCTGTCCTGTTATCCATCTTCACAATTCACTAATAAGGTATGTAGCTAAGTACATGTAAACTTATGTAACATACACAGTGATAGAGGATTCCAGCCACTGATCCCATTATATGAACAAAAATTCTCCATGCCTTCTCTTTCTGGTACTTTCATCCTTTCCTACCTTCTTTTCTGATAACCATGCTAGGAGGACCACAGTTTCTTGTCTGAAGGAACACAGCCAGTTTCAAATATGCTTAGAACCATGAAAAATAGACTGAAGATAAACATAGTGACCACTGCAGTCCCTAAAAGATTCTCTGGCCATTTCTGCCCTACACTGTTATAGTGCTGTTATTCCACTTCCAACATCCTGTGGAATTCTGGAGTTTGTAGTTTACTGAGGCCAAAGAGCTCTCTGGCTGAGAATTCCAAAGGCCCCTCCCTCCCCAGGATTCCGTAGGATGTTGAAAGTGGAATCATAGTACTATAACAGTGTAGTGCAGAAATGGCCTCTGTTTAAACAGCACAGGTGGTATTAGACTTGAAGCTGGAAATTCCCAGCAGTTCTAGTAAATCGTGACATCTCTGCCACGAATGTCTTATCAGATGTGGCCCAGGACTTGTGGCTGCCATGGCAACTATTTGTTTCCATCAAGAAGTATCCTGTGATAGCAAGGGTCACAGGGAAGAAAGGACAGTTTTTCTAGGAGACTTTTTGTGCTTGGATATGAATTCTGAATATCCAAGCAGAAAATACCAAAGCTTCCTAAACTGCAACTATAAACAGCTATGTATTCCTGTCTGTTCTTTAAATACCCACAAAAAGTGGGTTGGTTACAGACTTGTATTTTAAGGAGGAGGAGGAGGAGGGTGACAGACATGATTGTATTTGTAGTGCAGCTTATGTGTTATATACTCAGGTATTCCTACCCAAGCAAAAAGTCTCATAGCAATCAACCTTTAAGAAACCAGTGCAGGTATCCCCATCAATCGTTTAACACAAAAGAAGACTAGGTATTGGGGAATACTAATAGTTTTTAAATTATAAGTGAAAAGAGGGAGAAAACACAGAACAAGACTAATTCAGGAAACAATGAGACGTTGATGGCTTGAATAGGTTTAGGTTTAATGTTAGGGAAAAGCTTTCTGAACCATATGAGCAATTTGGCAAACTGGAAGAGGAGATGCTAAGATATTCTTCACCACAAATTTTCAAGAAACAGACAAGCAAACTTGGGCATGTTTCTTAGTAACTGTTGCACCTGCATAATAAGTGTTTTCATGAGAATCTGGAGAAAGTTCCTACAAATGCTGAGGATGAAAATAAAGCACACTTCTCTATGAGATTTCTATCCTGAAATTGCTTTCTCAAACAATGCAATACAAAATGCAAATTTTGTAGGGGCCCTAGACGACATTATATATCATTTGCAACTCTTCATTTTTCCAGTCACTTTCTTACCAGAAAAAAGAAGGAAAAGATGAAGTAGGTGCACAGTGCTCTTTGACAGAACCAGAAGGTTTGGTCTGGAAGCACCCAAATGTATAGATATTTTTTTCTCACCATATGATATAATGGTCCACAGTGTAGAAACTGAGCCATTTTAATGAGAAATATGTTGTTTCCAGCTGGCCTGAGTGCATGAAAAGGGCTGTAAGTGCCCATTGCATACTTCCTCACACTGCCGTTCATCTGCATATCCATAGGCCAAATGATGTCATGGCTGAAAAGGGGCTTATTGATGAAAGTGAGCCTAGGCCTGGTCATACTATTAGGAAGAGTAAAGCATTCATCTCAGGCTGTTGTTACTGAGTAGTAATAGGATGTACCGTTGCCGGGTGTCAGGGCCTGGCCTGGAGTCTCAGGGACTGAGCCCTCTTTTCCACTCTTCAGAGTGAGCAGCAGAATACCAGGACAAGAGCACTGCTTTGAAACATTCATGAGTATGTATATAGCTCCCTCATTTGCTGGTCTTGGTCTTTTTTAATTTGAATGGTATACTCTGAGCAACTGTACTTGATACTTAAAATATCCTGCTTAGTGACATCACTGGAGTCTGTCCCTTGTAACATCATCCTTGTGACATCCCTGTGACATCACAAAAAGCAGTCATCCGTAGGTCTCAGAGTTTAGCCCAAAATCTCAGGTCACTGGCTAGTCCTGACCTGGCAACACATGTAGGGAGGTGTTGAAGGGAAGAGCTGTGTGGGCTGTACAGCCTGCTGTGCACAATCTAAGCTGACCTGCTGGGCTCTAGTACAGCAGAGGACACTGTCCATCATTGACGTTGATTCAGCTGTTAGCCCAGTTGGCTTTTGTCCATGGAACGGGGGGGTGACATCATTTTGTCCTTTGTCACTGGCTGCAAGACATCCCCCTTCACCCTTAAGCAAGCCTCCTGCAACAACCTCTAAATATTTCTGTCTACTATAAAGAGAAGGGAACAATCAGAAAGTCCTGAAAATGTCCTACACGTTGCATTTTGCTACCACTGCGATTCTCTGGCTGCTTATTACAGCCTTTTCCAAGTGCATTTATTTCTTCTAAGTGGCCATCACAAAAGTCTGTCAAATGCACTGACACAAAGGGTGGGTGTGAAGGGAGGGAAAAGAAGTTGCAGTAGGGAGGGAAAGGGTGCACTGGCTTGCTTGCCCTGTTGTTCCCTGCCCAAATTCTTATTTCAATTTTAAGGTTATATAAAAAAAAATACATTCCAGCACCAATTCTTTGCACCCAAGCCTGCTTACGGTCCCCCCCTCAGCACCTCTATTATTCAGAGGCCATTTGGTAGTGGTTGCCATGGAGATGAAAAGCAAAATAGCATGCAAATCAACACAAGCCCCAGCGTTCAATAACAACCTTAAAAGGGCAGTCGGATAAGACGACAGAAATCACTTGAAATGCTTCAACCTGCTCTGCTAGCTGTGATTAGATCTAAAAGGGAAAGAAAAATACCCTAATGGATTATAGAGCAGACGAAAGGAGTCTGCTGGCAACGGGGTGCAGCCTGCATGATTATTTGACACACATACACACTCTCACACTGGCCCTTCCAATCACATAGGAAAGATATGTCCATGTGCACAAAGGTATCGGAACTGGCCAAATAATGCTCCCTGAATGTACGCAACGTTTTAAATTTCTCTTTACCCTCAGCTACTTGAAGCATTCAGAACGTCTATAATTACCTTTTGGAAATTCTGGATTTTTTTTCTTTAAAACAAATGTGTCTTCTCCTTCTATTTTGTTTTTAATAAAAAGACAAGCATGGTTGGGAAACTCATGCACACCTACTACCCCTGCTGCTGCTGCTACTACTACTACTGTTGTTGTTACTACTATTACTACTACTATTACTATTACTTGTATCTTGTCTTCCTCCCAGAATTGGGACTCAAGGCAGCTTACAGTTTAAAAAGATAATACAGGTTAAAAACATACAAAAAGTGAACATTAAAATAGAATTAAACTATTAACAGTATTAAAACCATTTACACCCCAGTAAAAGAATAGAATGCAATTAAAAAAGATTAAAAGGCTCTTGAAAACAGTCCAGATAAAACAATACAGCACCCCCAGCCCTAATTTCTGTATTAAAAGCCTGTTGGGAATAAAAAGGGTTTTGCCCACTGATGGAAGGCCAGCAGAGACGGGGCCGTTCTGGCTTCCCTGGGAAGGGAGTTCCACAGTCGAGGGCAGAGTTTTCCGAACTGTGTGTTGTGACACGTTAGTGTGTCAGCTACAGTGTGTGGTTGTGTCATGCAACTTTAATGAGTGAAGGGGCTGCCTCTCTTGCTGCCACCACAGCCGCCCCTCGCCAAGGAAGACCCCTGCGAGGGAGGCAGCGGGCCAGTTTGGGGTGGAGGGTCTGCCTCCACTTACTGAATTACTGTGTTGTGAAATGATGCATGTCTAAAAAGTGTGTCACCAACATGAAAAGTTTGGAAAGCTCTGATCTAGGGGCAGCTACTGAAAAGGCCATTTCTGGCATCCCCACCAGCCATGCTTGGGAAGACGGTGGGACTGACAGAAGGGCCTCTCCTGATGATCTCAAAGCCGGGCTGGTTCATACAGGGAGATATGGACTGCCAGATAGCCTGGATATGAGCTATATAGGGCTTTATAGGTCATTACCAATACTTTGAATTGTGCCTAAAAACAGATTGAGAGACAGCAGAGCTGTTTTAACAGGGGAGTAGTACGGTCCCTGTAACCTGCCCCCAGTTAGCACTCTGGCTGCAGTTCTTTGAACTAGCTGAAGTTTCCAAACAACTCGTCAAAGGCAGCCCCATATAGAGTGTGTTAAGTAGTCCAAACAGGATGTAACTAACATAGATTCAGCATCTCAAGGAACGGGAGCCATTGGCACACAAGCTTTAGATGTGCAAAAGCACTCCTAGCCACTGGAGAAGCCTGGGCCTCCAAGGTTCAAAGCTGAGTCCAATAGTACACCAAACTGTGCTTTCTGGGGGAGTGAAACCCCATCTAACATGGGCTGAATTCCTGTTCCCTGATCCCTGTCTTTTGACCGACCAGGAGTACCTCTGTCTTGTCTGGATTAAGTTTGCCCTCAACTAGTCCATTATTGATGAGAAAACAGCTTAAAAGCAAGAAAGCCTCCTTGGATTGGAGTGGAAAACAATAGTATAGTTGTGGGCCATCTGCATATTGATGGCACTACACCCCAAAACTCTGGACAACATCTCCAGCAGTTTCATGATTATATTAAATGGAATGGGGGGCAAAACAGAATCCTGAGGAACTCCACAGGCCACTGTACAAGGGTTCCATTGGAAGTCTCCCAGCATCATCTTCTGGATTCACCTCTCCAGGAGGGAATGGTGGATGGAGCCACTGCAAAAGAGCGCGCCCAAGTCATTCTCCAAGTCATCCCAGTGAGGTGGTCCAAAAGGATACCATGGTCAATAATACTGAAAGCCACTGAGTGGTCCAGCAGAACCAACAGGGACATACTCCCCTTGTCCAGTTCCCTGTATAGATCACCCACGAAGGTGACTAAAGCTATCTCTGTTTCACAACCAGGCTTGAAACCAGATTGAAATGAATCTATATAATCTGTTTATTCCAGGATCTTTTGAAGCTAGGAGGGCACCACATGCTCCAGTACCAAGCCCAAGAATGGTATGTTAGGCCAATAATTATCCATTATTGAAAGATTCAGGGTCTAGTACATAGGTGGTAGCTCTCACTTCTCCAAGGATCCTATTCATATCCTCAGACTGCAGAAATTGAAAATTATTCAATAACACTGAACAAACAGGAGCCAAGGGTATATCCACTGGAACTGTATCAGTGACAACAAGTTGGAGTGGGTCTGAGTGATTTCATCTGCAAAATGCAGTGCAAATTCTTTGCAGTGGGCTGTTGAGAGGTCTACATTTTCGCTTGAGGACCAGTGTGTAATAGACCTCTGATCATTCAAAACAGCTCTGCTGGATGGCTCCTTGCAGATGCAGTGGTGGCAGCAAAAAATAGTATCTTTGCTCTCCTCACTGCTGTGGAGTAAGCTTTCAAATAGACTCTAGCCCATGTTCAACAGACTCACTCTGAGTCTTCTGCCAATATTGCTTAAGTCTCCATCTCACTTAGTTCATCATTGCCACCTCTCTGGAAAACCAGGGGGATAGTTTGGCTCTACTACATAAGGAGGTGGAGATGCTCAGGAACAACTTTGTCCACCCACCTGGCCATTTCCTCATTCCAGTGGTGAGCCAGGAATTCAACAGAATCACCTGTCAAGATGGCAGAAAACTCCTCAAGAGCCATCCAAATCCAACAGCCTCCTGGGACAGTCCATCCCAATCTGTCCCCTACCCCTACACAGGTTCCAAGTCTCAATGAATCTAAACCTGACCAGGTAATGATCTGTCCATGGTAACAGAACTGTAGACAGTTCCTCCACACCAAGATCACCATCAACCCAGCCAGCACAGAAAACAAAATTGAACGTATAGGGCCAGATAACACTTGGGACAGACCCATGGTAGTTATGGAGGCCATGAAGTTGTGAGTCACTCCCAGCATGGCAGTCTCAACATGGATGTTGACATCCTAGTAATACTAGATTAGGAGTCCAAAACCAACCCTGAGATTATCCTGGCTGGCTCAGGCAGGGAGACTCTTGAGCAGGGAGGCAGGTGGTACACCAACGGAATCCTGGTTCTGTGTCAGCTACCCAACTTTAGGTAGACACACTCAAAAACTATGGGTTAGGGCATCTGATCGGGGAATGGAATCATGATGAACCACTGCAACTCCACTTTCCTGCCTCCTAGTCTTGCATGCTGCTGCAAAGAAAAACCTTGTGGAAACAGCTGAGAAACATTAATTCCCTCTCTTCAGCCTCATCCAGCCGGGTTGGCATGCTCATCTAGAATCAAATTTTGAATGGCATTTGTTTTCCCATTCACCAAACTTGCATTTAACAGCAGCATTTTCAGCCCAGGGGGACTGTCATCAAGGCTATCCATACTATTTGAACTGGAAGACAGTTTAGGAGTAACGAGCACCCTTTTACTCTACCATGATATTGTAAAAGTCTCCTTCCTCCATATCTCCCTCTGCCACTGGCTACTCCCTGTATCTGTTCCCCACCTCCTTCTTCTGGAAACCATATCCTTCCTTTATTGGGCAGACAAAGCAGTTGCTGCCAAAACAGCAAATACAATATGCAGACAGGCAGATGGTAAAAGCAGGTAATAGCTCTTGCTCCTGTTGGGCAGAAGACTGGCCCCTGAAATGGTGACCACCTCCTTTGGTGTGACCCTCTTCTGCATCTTCCCTACCAGAAGCAGACCTGCCCCTGCAAGAGTCCTGCTTTTACATCCCAGACTGGCAAGGTGACTGCGCTGGATGGTGCCCAGCACCTGCTGAGTCACAGCCTCAGTCCTGCAAAGAGCAGAGTCCCACTGGTGAAGCAGGGGTCAAAGGCAGCAGCAGGAAAGAGCAACCTTTTCCTCCCTACAGCTTCCAGGTGGTCTCTGTGGTCTTCAGTAGGGCCATGCCTTTATTAGGACTAATCAAGATGCCACAAAATAGCATGCAAGAGTTTGAATTCTTAAAAGTATTTAGTCAGTGTAGATGGAATAAAATCATGGAGTTGTTTTGGCAGGAGAGGAGGGGAGAACAACACCAAAAGGAATACAAACATTCCGGTCAATCTTGTAGCACTGAATTTGCATGTAGATCAGAGGTGGGGATTGTGTGTCTTTTTAGATGCTGTTGGCTTGCAGATCTCCTCGATCCTTGCTCTTAGCTGTGCCGTTTAGGGCTGCTGGGAACTGCAGCACAACACCATCTGCAGGCCCTCACCCTTCCCACTCCTCCTTTAGAGTCAAGTTTCAAGATGGGGATTGCAGACAATGAAATTGTTTCTGCTCAGAGCTCAGGTTGCAGCTAAGATTCTAGGATAAAGAAGCATTGTCTGACCTACACTTCTGAAATGTTAAAACTCGGCTGTTACTCAGGTGTTTCTAGTCTTAGTGAAACGTACAGGTTGTTAAATAACATTTCTGGTTCAGTTTATTGTCCTCACTGTTGTTAAAAATTAGCCTCTGTATAGATACGTATGAGGAAACAGCCATGTTGTGGAGAGAAATGTTTGAAATGGTAGTATGTTTGTGCTTGATGGCAATTGTGTTACAGGAGGATTAACCAGACAGAGGAGAAAGTTGCATCTTTTCCTGGAAACTTGGGTCAGAGGAGACATACGTTCTTATTTAGCTGTTGGTTGGCTGTTAAACTAATTGTCAGGGTGAATAATGCTATGGTGGGTATCTTAGATACTTATACTGTCGGAAAGAATCCAGAGCTTAAATACGCTAATGGTACCAGATCCTCTCTGATCTTCAAAGCTAAGCAGGGTCAGCTCTGGTTAGTACTTGGGTGGGAGACCGGGAATGAATACCAGTGCTGTAGGTTGCATTTCAGAGGAAGGAACTGGCAAAAGCACCTCTGTGCATTCCTTGTGTAAAAAACGCCGTGAAATTCAGGGGGTCATCATAAATTTAGAGGTGACTTGAAGGCAAGCACACACACACACAATCCAAAGGGCTTAAGTTTTGTGGGGGACATTCTTAACATTTTGAGGAGGTTTATTGGTGCAGAATTTCAGGCAAAGTAGTGAGACAGACTGTTGGCCACTTTGAATTTGATTGCTTGAAAAAAACTTTTTTAACAATCTGTTGGTGAATGAGAAAACAGAAGAATGCAAGGAGCTGAAGAATTTGATGTAACTGAAGAGATAATAATGGTGGCAGAGTAACACCAACTGAACCTTACATTTGTGGTGCCTGCAGTGGGGTGGTAGCCAAGGAGAAAGCTCTCCATACAGTGCCGGTGTAGCCATGAGATTCTTCCACTTTGTGCTGTATAGTGGTGGGATATTTTTCCACAATAATATCCCAAGTAACAAGCTTATGTTTCTTTAGAGAAGGTTCAAAAACAGTAAGGCTACAGTTCTATACACACAGAAGCCCATGGAAAGAAAAAAAAATCCCATTGAACTCAAGACTAGTTGACATGTAGTAGATTATGCTGTAAACTATGAAAATGAACAGATAGTTAAAATGCCCCAAAGTCTGTTTTTCTTTCATGACAGGACTGAGATGACATATAATTTAATGTTACACATGTGAAGGCAAAACCTTTGTTTTCCCAACATACTTAGGTGAATCAACATTTGTTTAGGCGCTATACAATATACTGTTGGGGATTAGGATCATAGTGGCAGACGCTTGTAATAAAGTTGGTGCATATTCCGCTGTACATGCATAGGGCACCATCCCTGCAGTCAGGAACTGTGGAAAAGCAGGATTTCCAAAAGTCCAGTGTATTTACACAGCTGAACCTGTGATTCATGCAGACATTCAGCTGAATAGGCCTGGATCCTGCTTCCTCGTGTAGGTTCAATCACCCTTGATGTATCATGTGAATAGAGCTGGACAAGTGACAAAATCTCTCCCCCGACCTTTTGCTCATTGTCAGGACACTTCGGCTTACTGACAAACCTCACATTTAGAATGCACAAGATACCGAACTTAACCAGTAAGGGAAAAGACTATTTTCAGTCTCTAGGTCCAAGCCCATAATTTAGTGCGTATGCCTATCTTACAGTTAAGTTTAAGCAGGAAATTTCTATTGTGGAATAATCAACCTAAAACTGTCATGAGAACAAAGAGCTTATTTTTATCTATATCTATAAGTATCTATCTAGTTTAAAAAATAAGCTACAATACTTGGATAAGAAACACACAGATAGACAATCTAAATGACACTCACTGTTTAATGTGGGTTTTTTTTTCTAGAAGTAATTTTTTACCCTGGTTCTCAGTTAAGTGTGTAATTATACAGAAGGAAGGAGTCCCGCTCCCTATCTCCCTTTCCATCTCTGTCTAGGCTTTGGTATAACCTGACTGTTGAATACTGATAATGGACAATAATGGGAGTTAGTTGCATCCAGCACAGCATAACTGGTTTACCCTGGTTGAACGTGGCAGACAATGTGAGCAGTACACTTCTGGTTGTAAGGCAGTGGTGGAGTTTGGTGGGGGGGGGGCAGGAAGGGGCAGGGCCACGGCATGAGGGGCATGGCCACTGTGCACGGGGGCATGGCCCAGGGCATGTGGGGGGGGGGCAGGGCACGCAGGGACATGGCTGTGGGCCCGGATGCCCCAAAAACATTGCTGCCCGGTGCGAATCGCCCCCCCATGTCCCTACAAGACTGTTGTAAGGAAATGGATTTACAATGGATTTACAATGTGATGGTGGTTCATGTGGGCTTCTCATAACATCTGTTCAACCAGTACAAAAAATCCTTCCAGGACACAGTACTCTCTTGTTCAGGTGCATTTTATTCAGTCAATTTTGCCCACTGGTCAGCAAAGAGAGAATGTTACCCTGTGTACTGGGGCTCCCGGGAGGGACACCAAAATGTGCTCAACTAAAGGTGGGGAAAATTAGCTCAGAGCACAGCTTAGCGTTACGAGAGGCAGGGTAACGTAGCGAGATCTTGAACTCTATGTCTACGGGGTCGGGTCGAGTCAAGGAGCAACCAAAAGTTGAAACAATAAATGATGTTTTATTAAATACACAAGCAAAACAGTGTATGTGACACACTCATACAAGATAACTAAAGAAAATAAAGGTTGGAGTGGTATAGAGGGATTTTTAGAGGGACTGCTGGTTTGGGTGATACTTCACCTGTCCTGAAGCCTGGAAAAATAGAGAGCGAGGCTGGGGTGCGATGTAGTTCAGCACGTGGAGCTGAGGGGAGGCTCGCCAAGCAAAGCGGCAGCAAGGCGGGATGAAACTCGGGAGCGATCCGAGGAAGGTCTCGGAATCAAGGGTTTTTATAAGGAGAATTGTGACTGCAGGCTATGCCGTACTTGGGGAAAAACAATAGATTTGGAGTTGGAGACAAAGCCTCCGAAAGGTCAGAATCTGAATGATTGAGTTATTGCAGAGGTTTTCAATAGAGTAGCCAGTATGCAAACGCAGAGTACTTGGGTATTGTATAGGTTACCCATCAAGCTGCCAGCACGGGGCAGAGGCTCTTTTGTAGGTTGCGTGCATACCTAATTAGAATACTTGCCTGGAGGTCTCCTAAAGCAGCGAGTCAGCTATTTTCTGGCCTGCCTGTATTGTACAGGGATATTACGGCGATTAATGGCTGAGCTTGTATGCGTGCTTGTCTGGTGCCCTCGCAAGCACTTGGAGGGGAATAGAGAAGTGAAGCCTAATTGTGATATCAAAAGGATATCTTTTAATATCCCCAAAGTTCGGACTAGCCAGGGCAGTAACAAGATCACAAAAGCCATATGAATGTTTATCTTTCCTTTCGTGTCATCTCACTCCTTAGCAGAATGTCAAAAAGTATGTGGTTATAAACTAAAGATGCAAGTCACAGTTGAAGTAATCTGGTGTGTTAGTACTGGAATATGTCAGATATGAAAATATCATTCCTGAATGCCCAGAGCTTGGAAGCAACTTGATTTTCTAATGAGTTACTTTGAAAACTAATTACTTTGGGTGAAAATAAGTCTGTTGTCACTGTGGCTGTAATCCACTGCTTTTTGGTGGAACAGGAATGGGTTGTCTGCTTATTATTCTTTGGCTACTTTTGCACAACGACACTGTTCTGCATTGTCGTGTTGCAGTCCCGGGTCCTGAAGGGAGTGCGTCAGCAATGCTCCCCTCTGCACCTGCTCAGTCCATGCAGAAGGGAGTGCAATGGCACCAGCTCTTCCTCCCACAGCACAGCCAGGTATTTTCCATTGCTGCTCTATGGAAGGAAGCATTGCCAATGGGCTTCCGTGGCTTCTGCATGGCTGGAAGCAATAGGAATGCTGCGTGATTGCAGGCGCAAAATGGATTTTTTCCATTTTGCGAAAACTGCGTGAGCATGACACTTGGGAAGGAGGATGGCAGCGGGCTAGCGATGACATCATGCAGAAGCACAACCTGCCAACTGCTGCCATCCTGTCCCAGAAGCTGCTCAGGCCTCTGGAGCAGAAATGTCCTTTATGGGGACAGGGTTGCTGACTTAGTCTGAATGATGGGAAGGGGAGGATGAAGAATCGCATGGGTGTCTGCTTCATGCTAACTCTGGCAAAGATCTCTTTGCAATGTCTTTTGCATTTTTCTCAGAATTTCCATGCAAGTTCTGTTGCCTTGTACATCCAGATACATGTTTACATCTTGTCCTACAGAAATCCCTGAAACATAATATTTTTACTGCGTTCTCTTTCCTTGGGGCAAACCTAGATTATATGGGTCAAACAGTTAAGAACATATATACATGGAAGATCTTGTCTTGTCTAGGGTGTTTAACTAGGCAATGTTACCGCCATTGCTAGCCCGAGCTTGTGGGATATTAAGATCTTTTGATATCAATAATTCGGCCTTCTATACCCATTCCTCTCCACGTGCTTGCGAGGCCCCCGAACAAGCACGCACACAGGCACGGCGGGCAATAGCCGAATCATTCAAATCCCACTCTAGGCAGGCCAGTCATTGCCTAATGCAGCTTCAGGAGACCTCAGGGCAAGTACCACAATTATGTACGCACGCAATGTACAAAAGATCCTCTGCCCCGCACAGGCAGCTTGATGAGCGGACGATACAACTCTCAAGCACTCCGCGTTTGCATACTGGCTACTCTATTGACAATTTGGCTAAAACTCAATCATTCAAATACTGACCTTTCGGAGGCTTTGTCTCCAGCCCCAAACTCATTGTTTTCCCCAAGTACGGACTAGCCTGCGGCCACAATTTTCCCTATAAGAACCCCTGACTTTGAGCGCTTCCTTGGATCGCTCTTGGCTTCCATCCCACCTTGCTGTCGCTTTGTCCAGCGAGCCTTCCCCTCAGCTCCACATGCTGAGATCCACGCTCCCCAGCTTCTCCGCTTCTAACCGGGCTTCAGGACAGGTATAGTATTTCCCATACCAAACCTCCTAAAAAATCCCTCTATCGGCTCCTACCTTTATTTCTATAGTTTCTTGTGTGAGTGTGTTGCATACATTTGTTTGATTGTGCTTAAATAAAAGAATTATTAATTTCAACATCTGTCTCATCCTTGACTCGGCCTGACCCCGTAGACATAGGGTTCAAGATCTCGCTACGTTACCCTGCCTCTCGTATTGCTAGCTTGTGCTCTTTGCTAATTTCCCCAACTTGTATAATTGAGAGCTTACTTAGGTGTCCCTCACGGGACCCCCAGAAATCAGGGTAACAGCAAGTCCAGTTCTGAAAACCTCTATTCAGTGGGTTTAAATGTTCTGTACATATTTAGTGCTGCTGCCCATAGTATTGCAAGCTGGGGGAAAGCAACTGTGGCCATCCAAAAGTTGCTGGTCTGCAACTCGCATAATTACTCAGCTTTGGGCATGTTGGCCAGGAGGCTGGGAGTTGCAGCACAACAACATCTGGAGGGCCACAGCAGACCTCCTCAGTGTAAAGAACATAAGGAACTGCTTTCCTTGCTTCGTTTTCTCTGTTACACTGAAAGTCTGAATTAGATCTTGTGAATTAAATCACTTCTGCTAAAGAAACAAACCAAAAGACAGCAGAGAAAAGAGAATAGGAAGGGGTATTAGGAAGTAGTTGGAGGGTAGGAGTTTAGGGGAAGACATTACAGAAATCATACTTTGTCTTGCCTGAAATGAATAACGAGCCATCCATTTCACAATAATCCTGAGTATTCCACAGTAAACGATTTAAATAACTCCAAAATATCACCATTTTCTTAAAGAAACATGGTGTTCACCACCAAATAGTCCAGCCAACTTGGGAGCTACCTAGATCCTGAGATTAAACTATGCTATACCCAAGTACTCTGCGTTTGCATACTGGCTACTCTATTGAGAACTGCTACGATAACTCAATCATTCAGATTCTGACCTTTCGGAGGCATTGGCCCTTTCCACATGTGGGGGGGAGGGAATGGGCGAAAACGCCCAAAAACGGAGCTTACCGGCAGCCGGGTAAGTCCGTCACGACGCGGAGCAGCGCGAGCTCACTGCTCCGCAGTCCTCCGGCGTCCCAAATGGCGGCTTCCGGTTGGTGGAGGCTCTCCACCAACCGGAGAAGCTCGCCAGCTGGAAGCCCGCCCCTGGCAGATCTGCAGGCACGCACTTGCGCACCCCCGCAAATCCGTGACGGAGCCCGGCGACGGAGCGGCACGGGGCTGCGCGCTCCGTGCTTTTTAAAAACCTCATAAAAGAGGTTTTTAAAAAACACGCAGTGCGGCTAGTTCCGGCCGCTCCTGAGTGGATTCTGGTGTGGAACTACAAAAAGTAGTCCACGCTAGTCCACTCTACGGTGCAGAAGACCTCCGTGAGAGGTCGCTCTGCACCATTACAGAAGCCCGGTGTGGAAATGGCCTTTGTCTCCAACTCCAAATCTATTGTTTTCCCCCAAGTACGGCATAGCTTGCAGTCACAATTCTCCTTATAAAAACCCTTGATTCCGAGACCTTCCTCGGATCGCTCTTGAGTTTCATCCCGCCTTGCTGCCGCTTTGCTTGGAGAGCCTCCCCTCAGCTCCACGTGCTGAACTACATCACACCCCAGCTTCGCTCTCTATTTTTCTGGGCTTCAGGACAGGTGAAGTATCACCCAAACCAACAATCCCTCTAAAAATCTCTCTATACCACTCCAACCTTTATTTTCTTTAGTTATCTTGTATGAGTGTGTCGCATACACTGTTTTGCTTGTATTTAATAAACATCATTTATTATTTCAACTTCTGTGTTCTCCTTGGCTCGACCCGACCCTGTAGACATAGGGTTCAAGATCTCGCTACATTACCCTACCTCTCGTAACGCTAAGCAGTGCTCTGAGCTAATTTTCCCCACCTTTAGTAGAGCACATTTTGGTGTCCCTCTCGGGACCCCCAGTACACAGGGTAACACATCCCTCTCACTGCAAGTGCTCACTTAGTGAATTTCAGAAATAGGAACTGTGTCACTGTGTAATCACTTGGCTTGGCCTGGTATTCTGACCTAACAACTCTTTCAGCTAACAGGACATTTTCCCTATGACTAACAGTCTCAGAGCAGCTGCTAGCTTCCATGTCAGGGATGTGGCAAATACATTCTGAGTGTTAATCCAGATTTATATTGGGGGGGGGGGCAGGAATAGGGTCCAGCACTTTGGATAACTGTTTGAAGTATTGAATGAAGCCAGAATGGATTCACCATACATCTGATGTGGGAATCACTGTACGCTCCAGTGTCTACTAAACCTACTAATTAGACTTTGGGTATGTCTGGATTTGGGTATGCTTTTTACCTCAGAGAGAACTGTCTGTGACTGAAATCTCTTCTTTAAAGATTTACATTATTATTATTATTATTATTATTATTATTATTAGTAGTAGTAGTACTGCTGCTGCTGCTGCTGCTGCTGCTGCTGCTGCTGCTGCTGCTGCTATTGGAGATATGCAAAGACAAGAGGGTTTGTCATATCAGCTAGACTTGTAGAATCATAGAATCATAGAAATGTAGAGTTGGAAGAGACCACACGGGCCATCCAGTCCAACCCCCTGCCATGTAGAAACACCCTCAAAGCACTCCCTCCAATGTAACATGCAAATCAACTATTACTGATAAAGATTTTGGGCAATTGTGGACAATAGTTTCATTTTTATACCTAGTGCATACATTTAAAAGATCTTCTTATTCTCAGTTTATTTAAATCCATTCAAGGTCATTTTCTCTCTCCCTTCCTTCCTCCCTCCCCCCTCTCTATCTGGACAGCAGCTCCTAGAATTCCTCAGATAGCATGTAACTGTTCCAAACTCAAAACATTTCTGATGGTAAATCTCTTTTCCTATATAAAGCATTTGAATTCAGTTGTCCACATAGTAATCTGTGCCCAGAAGTTCTTTTCTAGACAACACATGTTCTGTATATACCTATACTTTCTTTCTAAAGACAGAGAAAAGGCAAGAAAGTAGGGCCTCCTCAAAGATTTGACAGAAATGTATTCATAGGAAATGATTAACTCTTCCAGGATAAACAGATATATATTTAATCCATTCAGTGAACTAAAGGGGATGAATGCCACTCAAAGGTGCTCTGCACATGAGAAAGGACAACATATGGAATTTGTATGATTAATCTTAACTGGGTATGATCCTTGCATTAACCCTTAGGCATAATCCTTGAATTATCCTTTCAAAATCCTTAGCCTTTTGTTCGAAGGAACCTTTGTTACAACTGCATTAATCTAATCTTTCTCTCTTCTATACAAGTTCCTCATAACATAAAATGTTTTGAAACATCACAATTATCTCATGCCAGAGCACCCTTAAATCACCCTCTGTTGTTCCATTCATTTATTTATGAGTTGTTCAGTTTGCTTGTTCCATTTCGCATATTACACGAAAGGGTTGCACACATGCCAAGGAGCTGCAGTTAACAATGTTCCCTGCAAGTACACCTGTATGATAGACTTGCATTAGACATTCACACTGAATAAGGCAAAAGGTAAAATCTGTGAAGGTGTAGTCTTGAAAAATGTTATGTGTCAACTTGCTTTTGGCCTCGTACTATCCCTCTTGACCCAGAACATGTTATCAGCTTTGCTCTCAGATTTTATTTGGAGAAAGAATCTTCTGCAGAGGACTTGTTCTTTGATTTACCCAGAGAAACAGAAGTGTCGGCTCCACCACATTGTCCCCCGTGAGAATTCTAACTGCCACCCAACCATGTACCCTGGCCACTGATCTAATGTTACGATCTGCTCTGCTCCTGAATGGATTGGTGGTTGTGTTTTTTCCATGGTGGACTTGATCCCTTCTTCCTCATCAAAGCCAAGATAGATGTCAACATCAAATGTAGAGTAAAGAGAGTCTGTTCAGTTGTCCTGGGGCAGAAGATCTGCATGTGGTACCCTTGCTGAGACCATGAACAACATATTTGAAACACAAGACTGGGGTACACATTTTTAAATACAGCCGCAGCAACACTTAAGGGATATTTTATCAGTGTAGCATGATTAACTGCTACTGTGATAGCAACATTTTGTAATGGCCTAAATGCTGCGTCGTCAGCATAATTATGATGCGGGACCCTCATTGTTGTAGTTATGTCTGATGATGCCCCCCATATTTGTATCTGGCAGCACTCTGACCAAAGCATTTCCAAGCTGCTACAGACTGGAGGCTGGAGTGTGATGCCTTCAGTGCTTTCCTCTTCCTGGGACATGTTGAGAGTGGACAGCTGAGGAGGCCCCTCTAGGGCCTGCCACAGCTGCTTCACTCAGTGTGCCCCATGACTGAGAGAATGCTGCAGGTATCAATCCCTATGCCTTCATCTGCAATGCCTTGAAAACACTTCAGTCAGGGTGCTGTCAGGCTGCAAAGGTAAGTTCTTGGGGTCACATTCATGACCAGAAAGTGAATTCCCAGTAGCTGTGAGATCATAAGTCCACGTTATGAGCTTGTAACTGCTGGATAGCGTGCCAGCCAGTATTTTAAAGATTTTGGAAGAAAGCCATTTTTTTCAGAAAGATTTTTCTGCAAACATATTCTATTCTATTTATCCCTTTCTCCCAATAGGTAAAGCTGGTTTATACAAAGACATTTCTGTGATCCAGCAAATACCCTTTCACAGTTTCTGGGTAGGAATCCTGAACGTCTTAAAAAAACTAAGGATTTGATGCCAAAACCACAACCATATGATTTCTAGATAATATTCCTGAACATTTCCAGAAAACAAATATGAACTGGGTAACGACATGGGAGCTGTAATTGGACAATGTGAATAAGGTTTTATAAAATGTCTATTCACACTTTCCCAGTTGTAAAGTAACCTTCTGTCCCATCTTTTAAAAGATTACATAGGTTTGTTCTTGCAACTTAAATGCATTAATTTTTTTTAATTTAAAAGATAATGTTTATATTTGCATTCAGATTACAGATTTTAATTGCAGTTTTTTAACAAAAGTGATTGACTTAAGTTGAAATTTTAGCATTAACAACTGAATTATTCTAGAATCATACTAATCAAATGAGAGTGCTAAACAGCTATGTTGGATTTTTCCCTGCTAGTTCTCTACTCAAAACTGAGTTCTCTGGGATTATTGCAAAACTGCTTCTTGCTTTTGGTCCCTCAGACTTGGGAATGAGAATGTTTAGGTCACAAGGACTGAAAAATTGATTTTAGTTCATGATTAGCACATGACAGTTTCTTTAGTTACAAAGAAAAAATATATTAAGCCAATAAGGGCAACTTAGAAGAAGCTGATCTTTGCATCTAAAAAATCTTCCTCTGTTTTCTACCACACAGAAACTCCTCCTGTATTCTAGAAAACTTATTTTGAAGCTTTTAACCCCAGGAGATTTTGCTGGGAACTAAATGAGTATGAGTAAACCAAACATGCCAGATTAAAGGGATGAGGCTATGCAAGCGGTGGTGGGGCTTGGAAGGGAAAGCATGACAAGGTCTTTGGTCAAGTGGATGAGAAATGGATTTTCAAAAAATCATGCATCTATCTCATTCTCCCCCAAGCTCAAACCAGGAACAAGGTCATGGGAGGGGGGAGTCAAATCATGGATGATTTTTTTCAGTTTCATTCTGGTAAGATTTTTAGTGTAGGTATTTAACTTAAATTTCAATAGCAATTTAGTATGTTGAAATATTTGAAGGGATGCCATGTAGAGGAAGGAGAGGGCTTGTTTTCTGCTGCTCCAGAGACCAGAACAAGGAGCAATGGATTCAAGCTGCAGGAAAGGAGATTCCACCTGAACCTCAGGAAGAACTTCCTGACAGTCAGGGCTGTCCGGCGGTGGAATGTGCTGCCTCGGAGTGTGGTGGAGTCTCCTTCCTTGGAGGTTTTTAAGCAGAGGCTGGATGGCCATCTGACGGCAGTGCTTTGAGGGTGTTCCTGCATGGCAGGGGGTTGGACTGGATGGCCCGTGTGGTCTCTTCCAACTCTACATTTCTGTGATTTCTATGATTTCTAGTAGTTAATTTCTCCCTTCTAAGGTAAATCCAATTGAAATAGATTTTTTCAGCTTGTTAATGATTAACTGAATGCATTAACCCTTTTCTACTAGCTTATATCTTATCTCTGTGATGTGATAGTGCTCCTGAGATTCTCCCAGCAAACCCCTCCAGTGATTCTAATTGTGTCCCACTAACTTGAATTCATTCAGATTAATCAGGAGTTCTTTAGATTTCATATCTTTGTAGCCCCTTGGTCCCAGCGAATCAAATATACAAAGCAAAACTTTATACTGCAGTGCCTTTTGAATAATAGTTGTGCCAATAAAAGGTATTTTCTCAGTGGTTCTATGTTTCATGCATTCTTTGACATTCTCTTTTGTCATCATTCTATGTCCTCAGTTTTGTATTATCATCACACACAGGTTTTATCCTTTAAAAATGGAAGCAAAGCAGGTATAGAACAGTTTTCCTTCCTTTTAATCTCTCCTTTCCTTTCCAGGTTGGGCAAAGGATCCAGTATTTCTTTTGCCACATTTTTGCTACCAACACAAAAGCATGTAAAAACCTTTAATGTTGTTCTTTGACATATGTCCTCTTCTAAACTCATTTTATGTCTCAGCTTTTACTATGTTCGCCTTGACAAACTTCTGCTGTGCCCATGTATTCATTTTCAATAACAGGGATGGGAACTGATTCTGGGGTTTCTCTTCCATCTGTATTTTCATCTATCTTCTATTAACTTGCTAAACTGTTTAACACAGCTTAATAAAACTGTTTAATACTGTTTAAAACAATTTTTCTTGTTCACATTGTTTTAAGTTGATCAAGTTGATTTTCTTGTATGCTACCCTGAGATCTTTAGATAAAGGATGAGATATGTATATTTAAATAAATAAATACATAAATAGGTAACACTCCCCAGTTTGACTTCTATTGACCATTGTGTACTTAGTGTACCATCCACATGTTATTAATGCAAAAACAACTACATTCCTCTTTCATTCTCCACATACCAAGGAATAGAGACAAATTAGAGCAACACGTGTATTTCATTATATTACTTGCTGCATTTTCATTCACTGTGCGTGTGTGTATGCGTATGTGCTGTCAAGCCACTTGTTGACTTATGGTGACTGAATGAATTTCATAGGGTTTTCTTAGGCAAAGAATACTCAGAGTTGGTTTTGCTACTTCCTTCCTCTGAAATATAGCCTACAGCACTTGGTATTCATCGGCAATTTCCCATCCAAGTACTAACCAGAACTGATCCTGCTTAGTTTCCAATAACAGACAGGATCTAGTGCCTTTAGGGTATTAGGCATTATAATTCATCATAATTTTTATATAACTTAACTTCTGAGAGCCAACATGGCATAGGCCATTTCCACACTAGCCTGGCCAGGCCCCTCCCTAAACTACAAGCCCCAGGATTCCATAGGATGTTGAAAGTGGAATAATAGCGCTATAACTGTCTGGTGCGGAAAAGGCCATAGTGGTTTGAGTGCTGGACTTGGACTCTAGGAGACCAGGGTTTGAATCTCCACTCAGCCCTGCAAACCCCTTGAGTCAATATCGACAAGTCACATTCTCTTGGCTTTAGAGGAAAGCAAAGGTAACCATCCTGAAAATAAGTCTTGCCAAGAAAACCCCATGATGGGCTTGCCTTCAGTCAGGACCAACCTGAAGGCACACAACACTGTCAATGACAAATGATTCTTCCATGCTAATTTGTTACTGTTACAGATTTAAGTGTTCAGCACACTGCATTACTTGTGGCATTGCTCTTTTGCTTTTTGTGAGTTAAAAAAACAAAACAGGAATAGAATCATAGAATCATAGAGTTGGAAGAGACCCCAGGGGCCATCCAGTCCAACCCCTGCCACGCAGGAGCATACATCAAAGCACTCCTGACAGATGGCCATCCAGCCTCTGCTTAAAAACCTCCAAAGAAGGAGACTCCACCACACTCTGAGGCAGCATATTCCACTGCCGGACAGCTCTGACTGTCAGGAAGTTCTTCCTGAGGTTCAGATGGAATCTCCTTTCCTGCAGTTTGACTCCATTGCTCCTTGTCCAGGTCTCTGGAGCAGCAGAAAACAAGCTCGCTCCCTCCTCAACATGACATCCCTTCAAATATTTAAACATGGCTATCATGTCCCCTCTTAACCTTCTCTTCTACAGACTAAACATACCCAGCTCCCTACACAGCTCCTCATAGGGCATGACTTCAAGACCTTCACCATTTTGGTCGCCCTCCTCTGGACACGCTCCAGCTTGCCGATATCTTTCTTGAATTGAGGTGCCTAGAACTGGACACAGTATTCCAAATGAGGCCTAACCAATGCAGAATAGAGTGGTACCACTATCTCCCTTGAGCTAGACACCATACTCCTATTGATGCAACCAACAATCATGTTGGCTTTCTTGGCTGCTGCATCACACTGCTGACTCAGGTTCAGCTTGTGATCTACCAAGACTCCTAGATCCTAGGAAGAAATGCAATATAAACAATTCTGCTCCAACTGCCTCAAAAGATGCTTAAATCCCTTAAAATAGCCCAGATGTCATTTTCACTTCTTGTGTGACTCTTGTTACTTCTAAGCTCTGAACAAAAGAACTACTCTCTTATCTCAGCATTGTCCAAACTCCTTGCTTCAAATGTCTGCTGCAGATTGTTACACAAGACTGGCCACTTAACCTAATGACCTGTCACTCATGGAGGCTTCTTATTTCCTCATAACAATACTGTTAGAGCTGCTTGAGAACCATTGCTTTGTTAATAGCCATAGAAAAGCTGATGTTTCCTAAGTGCAAGCTGATGATTTGGAGATAGTTGGCAAACTTGACTGAGATATTATCCACCACAATTAAGTGATTTCCCAAAGCTCTTCTTGTAGCCCTTGATCCTTTCTCTGTCCCCACAAAAAAAGAGGTAGAAATGAATGGCCTTTCTAGAATACCCCCAAAAATGAAAACTCATCTTTTAAATAGGCATCCCTGCCTTGAATATATTTTTGGAAAAAAATGTTTTTAAAAACCAGGTGCAGACTTCTGGTCTCATCTGTTTGGGCATTTTTGGCAGTCTAAGCAGCCCCAGAAGATCACTGGGCAGAAAATTGGTCAGCAACTCCTGTCATTGCTCAGTTCTGGTTAGGGTCAGTCACATGTACAATTGGGTGCACAATAATATAATCAGTGAGTATGAGGATGAGGAAGAAAGCAGTGCAGTGAAAGGACATAGTAAATTGTTTTATCATTAAGCACGCATGTATTTCTATGCACATTTACTTAGGAGCAAGCCAATGTTAAGTCAAGAGTGGTCAGCATCATACCAGTTCTCTCTTCACATTTTAAGTGTGTGGTTTGGGCTCTAGGCAGCCCATTCTCCTCTCAGGATTCCAGGCCCACTGAACAGTATCCTTTTAGTGAGGGATGTCTATTACTAGAGGTGGAAGTAATATTTAAAAATATTCAAAAATGTATTTCTCAAGAGTTGGGAAATCCTGCTGGGGAGAATCCGATGAAAAATCTTTGCAGTTAGAAGCTTACTGTGTGCAAAATTTGTATATGGTATTTTTGTGCATTTTTAAATTCTTTTATTTCATAATATTTTCTGTACAAAAATGCAGCTTTCTGTATTTTCCGCACAGAAAATGTGGTTTTCTGCATGAAAAAAAAAATCACACACCGGTTTTGCACAGGATAAATCCTGCTCAGCAAATAGTCTTTGAAAACTGCACAGTAAGATGTCACAGTTTCTCTCTCTTCCTCTTGCTTTTCCCTTTTGTTCTAAGCTAACTTCAGTCGCTGCAAACAAGTGGCATGCAAAGTAGTTTGCAGACAATTAGCAGGAGGAAGATGATAGGAGGTGGTAGAATTTTATTCTTCCCGGTAGGTTCAGCAAAAGGAAACTACTGTAGCCTCTCTTAGCTTGTGTGTTTCTCTTCTTTAATAACTTATGCCAGTCTTGGCCACACACGTCCCAGCTTTTACCTGTGAAATGTTAGAGAATATGATGTTCCAGTTTACCTGGGAGTAAGCCCCAGTGAATGCAATGTGACTAACATCCCGGTAGACTTGAATAAGGTTGCAATGCTCCTTCTCTCCTTCTCAGCATAGCAGGACCAAATGTCCACTTGTTAGCTTAGCAGGATTAAAAAGCAAAAAAAACCAATACTGGAGTCTTTAAAGGATGTGAGAAGAAAAAAGAAATAGTATTGTTGGAAGATAATGGGGTTGGAATGAACTGGGGTGAAAGAGGTTAATTGTAAATCTGATTTAGGAACACTATAGATCAAAGTATGAACTGCCAATATTACCTCAGGTCATGAATTGCTAAAGAAACTCAGAAAATAATTATGAATGATTCATAGTTAAAAACACTATAGAAGCATATCTTTATATTACGGTTTCTGTTTAGTCATGAGAAAACATTCTCTCTAAGATGGTGAATCTAGACAAGAGGCCAAGGCAGCAGAGAGAAAAGCTGAAAACTTCTTGCTTTGCTTGACCTCTCTGGCAAATTTTGGCAGCTATGGTAAGATTCTGAGATTATGCTGGAGTTCCTTAACATGAGGGGTTGTTGTGTGGAGGGGTTATAATATGTATCATATATATATGGGAATATAAAACAGTTGTTAAGAAATGTTTCTTCAGTCTTCAGTATAATAGAGACATCAACACTAGTCCTCTGCTGAACTCACACGAATTGGTGTATTCTTCTCACTAAAGGTTATTTATTTCTATATTTGCTGAGCAGTCTGAGGTCTTTGTCAGACCACTTGGAGATGTTGCCATTTTGGACTACAATTCTGGGAATCCCCCAGCCAATATGACTTGCTTCTTTGTCCTGTAAAAAAGGTCATTTTTCCTAGCTCTGGTCAATCTAAATACTAAGAGGTATCAACGTGTCCATAAGAAGCATCCATCTGAATGGAAGGCTGTGAAGAGCAGCCACCAGTCACCATGGCTCTAAATAGCTGCTTTCTCAAAGACACCAAGCAGTCTGGGGAGTAGTGCGTTTCAAACTGGGGCTCCCAGCACTCTCCTCTAGTCTACATCCTGGGCCATCCATGCTCTGTTTCCACAGTCAACTTGGCAGAGTGAGTGTTGTGCTTGGATGGCACTGTCTAGTTTACAGCAACAGCCTGCATGAACATTGAGGTCAGGTGACTTGAGAGGCCAAGCCCTTTCACTTAGCCGCTATTAATTCCTCCTCTCAGAGTTTTCTCCTCAACCTGAGCAGTTTACCTCTCATTTGTAGAAGTGTCTACTGCTGTGGTTCTTGACTCTTGTCTATTTTCCACTGTCCGCCGGTCTCTGGCTACTTCAGTCCTTGTTCACTGTTTGCTCAACCTTTCTCTTTCTGAAAGTCCAGGAACCTGACTGATTGAATGCATATAATTCAAAATCTATAAAGACACAAATCTTACTAATGTATTACCCTCATACACCATTTGTGGTATCTAAAATTAAGTACAAAAAAGTATCACCGCTGTTAGTACCTGTTTGCATGAGAACATTCCCAAGTTCAATCCCTGGCATCTTCAAATAGGTTCAGGGGAAAAAAACAACAACAACAACCCTGGAGGGTCACTGCTGCCAGACAGAATCCAGCAAGTCTGGGTGTCCTACACTCCCTGTGTGATAAGGCAAAAAACCTAATCCCTCCTTCCTACCCCCCCCCCGCCTGAATACCTTTCTAAATTGCCAAATGCATTCCAACTGTTCAGTCTTCTGCAGTGGCAAACAATGTTTAGTAAACTATAATTCTAGAGTAAATTGTTCTTTTTGTTTGCCTTTTTTTCCTAAACCCAATTGCACTGATGGCCACCTCATTTAGATTTTGGCACTCGACTGTCTTGCCAAGTACTGACATTTTTGTTTGAGTGTATGTATAGGGATCTCTGTATTGTTCTTGTCTTCCTGTTAGGTATTGTTCTGTATGTGTTTACTATGTGTATTCTTTTTTCTTTTTTTCTGTATTCTTATTTTGTAATTTTCTATTTGTATTTTTTGTATTCTGTTGTTTCATTTATACCTTTTTTAATATATAAAAGAACTGACATTTTTCTGCAGTTAGGACAGTTAGGCAGAGCCTTCAATGTGTTCAGGTTTTACTGGAAAATATCCACGGTGCTCAATTCTAATCCACAAATGTGTTTTAGTGGAAAGCATCCAAGGTACTGAATTCAGCCCCATGGATAGTCTGTTCAGACTAAAATTGAGAGCAGATTCACCACTACTTTGATGTGGAAAACACATGGAAAACACCAGCTGCTAGTGGCTAAGGAAGGCAGCAGGCATTTTCCTCTTCACCACCACCACCATCATCATCATCATCATGGTTGACTACCAACCGATGATGGAGGATGTGTGAAATGCGGGAGAAGAGCAGCAACAGCTACTTGCTTATCTACTTCCACCCTAGAGCTGTAGAGACTGGACCAGCAGGCAGTGCCAGCTGCAAGGAAAAAAATGAAACAGAAGTGGGTTATGGTTCATATTGAGCATGTCCCCACTAGGGGACATTTATACCAACCATTGGTATCAATCCTGTTTCCATGAGATGAGGAAAATCAACAGAAAATATAAGGAAGGATAAAGGAAGGAAAAGGAAGAAATATGTGCTCTTTCTTTTGAACATTACTGCTGTAATAACTGGACATTGGAAAAGTATAGCCTTCAATGTATGTGGGCACTCTGGATTTCAAAGAACACTTTTGCTTCGTAGGTTTGAAGGTGAGCCCAAAATTGAGTACCAAAGATAGACAGGTTTGTCCAACCAACTCCTATTGGCGCTTCATTGTATTAGGCTGGCAAATTGCTTATAATGACATCAAACTAATGCCTCTTTGGAAGGTAGAAACATATTCTTAGATGTGTTCACTGTGCATTTGATTATTTGAAGTGCCTGATTTCTCTGTAGCTCTACACATTTTAGGTATACACATGAGATTACAACGTCATTCATCACAGGGCTGTTCCTATGGAGGAAGAATTTCCTCCTCATCAATCTGATTTTTAAACAAGCGTCTATTTTCCCCCTACAGTGTTAGTTGCAGCACGAACCTTCCACTTGTCACCATGGCTGCATTATTGAAGGAGTTAATTGGGTAACATCTCGCTCACCTACCCAGAGTTTGAACCCCTTGCTGAAGCTCAGCTGTAGCTCACCCACCCTCCTAATTACATTTATTCACAGAAATCAAAAGGAGAGGGACGCAGTTGAGTAAAGGTCACATTAATAATACAGGCTGAAAGAAAGCCTGTGGATATGTATTTTTCATTAAAGCCACATTTGACTGAAGGGGCAATTCTTTTAGGATTGGCAGCATTTCTCAAAGAGGCTTTAGATACTGGGGGTGGGGAGAAGAATCCTTGTTATTCTCTTGTCATTGTTTGTTGTCTGCTCTGAATCTGAAGAAATAAGAAGGAAAGTTAATCATGTTGCTCACAGCGAGAACTGCCAGAGATCAGAGACTTCAAACCAGGGGTCTTGCCGCTCTCTGCTAGATTGAGAAGCAGTACAGCCACTCGGAGTGCTGTTTACATTCAGGATCTCCTGAGAGGAAGAGAGATGACCTGAAGACACAGGTCTCACATCTAGCTAGGGCCAGATGGAAAGCAGAAATTTTTAGCCAATCTGGAGCTTCAGCTACTGCTTGTTTTATTTATGTGCAGAATTCTAACCTACTGTGCTCCCTGCAGGCAGAGGCACTCTCACACACACACACACAGTTCATGTGTAGTTTGCTTAGAATCATTATTCTTAGCTCAAGTTTTATTGTATGAATAGCATATACCATGCTTCTTATTACAAATGCTTCTCATGAATCCAATGGTTTTTAGAGCTCTTCTACACTACACATTTATAGCACTACAATATCACTTTAACTGCTATGACTGCCTCCTGTGGAATCCTGGGGTTTGTAGTTTGGTCAGAAGCATCAGAGGAGCTCCCTGGCTGACAATTCTAAAGGCCCTTCCCTACACTACAAACCCTAGCATTCCACAGGATGGAACTGTGGCAGCTAAAGGGGAACCATAGTGCTGTAATTCTGCTGTGTGAACAGGTACTTGAAACAAACAAACAAACAAAAACCCTGTGTGACTTTATTTATTATGGCTGCCATCTTATGACCATTTACCTTGGACTTTTACTATTGAACTCAACAAATACTGCACTGTAAGGCCTGTGACATGGATTGCTTGCATGATAAAAATGGAGCAAGCTCTACCTTCAGCAGAGTTGTCCTAACACTGAGCTACTAGATCAGTGTTAACTGTTGACAAAGTATGTTGAGTGGCGGTGGGTGGGGTAGAAGGAGTAGTCTGGACCAAATGCTACAACCTTGGTCTTAGATTTCACATGAGACGCTGCTTCTTAATCACAGAAGCCAGGGAGATTTTCTGTATTGCTGTACTCACATCTCCATGATGACAGGCAACCTTCTGAAGAGTATCCACATGGCACAGCGCAAGCCTACAGGTTATTAGGAACAGAGACTGCAGTAGAAGCCAGGCTTCAGCTACATGGAGTGGTACCTACCCTTTCCCTTTATGTATCAGGCACTACCAGCAGTCTGGTAGAATAGGTAAAGTGGTGCTTTCCTTTACAGAAGACGTACGGAAGTCATATATGTGTTCAACACTGACTCAAATATACTGTGATTATATCTGTATAAATGCTGTTCACCTTTCCCACCCCTGCAAACTGGATGCCAGGAGACCTACACAGTTGCTCACAAAATACTCACAGAAGTTATTATTGTATATACCAATAGCACATTCTGCTCTCTGAGTATTAGTCCTCCCGTAGCCAAAACAGTACCATCTGTACAGAAAACCAGAGGGAGGGAGAATGGAAGTGAATATCCTGCAAGAGAGCAATACTTTGCTGCAGTACTAACTGTTACTGTTCTATTGGGAAATTTATTTATTTGATACCCCACCTGCCTTCTGGCATGGGACCCAATGTAACTTATGACCCAGATTCAAAGTGCATCTAAAATCCTGACAAGAAGAAAGATTTAAAAATAAGCTGTCTTACTAAAGGATCAAGAAGCAGTGTGGTGTGGTGTTCTGAACACTGGGCTATGATTCTGGTCTCCAGGATTCAGTTCCCCACTTGGCCATGGAAACCCACTGGGTGCTCTTGGGCACATCACATACTCTCAGCCCCCAGGGAACCCACCTGATAGGTTCAGCTTAAGGTCACTATAAGTCGCCGTAATGACTTGAAGGCACGCAACAACAAACTAGAGGACTACAATCTAAAACAGCATAAAAGGATTTTAAAAATATAACAACAAGGACAAAAGCACAGAGCAAATCCTATTCAAAGATCTTTCTGCACAACCAGCCCCTTCGACCAATGATCAGGCAAAATTGGTCTCCTAAGACTCTTCTGTAGTTGAGCCCCCTCACGAATTATCAGAAGTGTATTTAAATGATCATTATTTTCAGTTTGTTTTTCTGATACTTGCATTATCATTTGGATGACAACAATTGTTTTAATGTATTATCTTTTGTTTTCGTTCTGTTTCTCTGTAGTCAAAACCAATCATGACCTGATTGCAGTGTTGACCCTCTCATGCCTTAATAACAGTTCTGAGGTGCAGCTGACGCACTAGTTTTAGCTTTGCAAGCATACCCCTGGCTGGTGAACCAGAGATTCCAAGTTCAGGGCTGAATGCAGGAGTAGTCCCAAATTGCAAACCTGCATCTTCTGAGGGAGTGTAACACCATCCAGTAACACCATCCAGCCTCTCTCTCCTGATCTGCCTTTCAACTGACCAGGAGCATGTCCTAAATATCCTAAAGGCGCCAGATCCCATCTAATCTTGGAAGCTAAGCAGGTCAGTCTTGCGTAATACTTGTACAGGAGACCACCAACATGGATGGGGGACTGCCACAGTTGTTTTCTGCTGCTCCAGAGACTAGGACATGGAGCAATGGATTCAAGCTACAGGAAAAGAGATTTCACCTAAATATTAGGAAGAACTTCCAATGGGAAGAGCTGTTTGGCAATGCAATATACTGCCTCAGAGTGTGGGGGAATCTCCTTCTTTGGAGGTTCTTAAACAGATGCTGGACAGCCATCTATTGAGAATGCTTTGATTATGTATTCCTGCATAGCAGAGGGCTCAACTTGATGGCCCTTGTAGTCTCTTCTAGCTCTATGATTCCATGAATACCAGGTGCTGTAGGCTGTATTTCAGAGAAAGGAACTGGTAAAACCGCTCTGAATATTCTTTGGCTAAGAAAACCCTATGATATCCAAGGGGGGGTCACCATAGTCAACAGGTAACTTGAAAGCACACATGTGCATGCGCACACACAACATACATACATACATCTGTAATGGTTGTTGGGCTTGTGCTGTGTTACTACACATGATGAAATCCCCAGTGGCAAGAGGAAAAAGGGTGGGAGATAATTTTGTGGGAATTAGAGCATCTCTTAAACATGATTTCCTCTCATCTAAGTTTGATCTAATAGCACAAGCATTAACCTTCTGGAGTTTTGTGAGATGACATACATTCCCAGTTGCAGCTTAATTTTCTTTTCTTTTCTTTTCTTTTTTTGAAAGGATGAACATGATCTTTTGTGACTCTGCTTTTTCTTGTAGGTTGGGAGGTGGGGAGCGGGATTGATAATGGACTTGGAGCCACGTATTAATTCTGCGATCACAAGTCAGTTAATATCTAGGCAAGATCATTTAGAATCTCTTTTCTTTTAGACGTAAAATACATACTAGGAAAGAGGTTTTTAATTGTCGTCTCAGGAATTTGAATGCGTAACACCCATTAGCAGGGATGGTGGTGGTCAATGCTCCCCCCCCCCAGGCTCTCTTGCCTCTATTGGTGGTTCTGTGCTGTTCATGCAGTAGGTACACTATTTATTTGAGTTGTGGATGATGCTGGGGAACCCAGTGCATAAGCAATGACCTTTGATTCCACTCTCTTTTCTCAACATTCTTTTTCTTTTTTCTTTTTTTGAAGGCCCCTACTCTTGATCTTTTGGAAGGAGATACTGGCACTGACCTCATGCCTTCCTGAAAGCTGGTCAACACTGAATTAGTCCAGAGGTGACTGGCAGCAGCAGATGACACTGTGAGCTGCCATCAGCTACTTAACCCACAGACTAATACACAAAGTCATTTCTGGTGCACAGCTGTCTGAACAATACATTTGCCAATTAAGTTAATACAATTAAATCCCTTGTATCCAACAGAAAGGGCAGTGCAAATCCAGGTGAAAGGAAGGAGGGAATCTTAACAGTTCTCTGATGCATCACCCACCCAAAGAACAAAGGCACAGAAAGAACATTATAAAAACAGCAAAATCCACTGTTAATTAATGTTGAGGTATCAGGAGGCTTATTTATAGCTCTCTCTGTGGCACCTAGAGAGGATGAATTATAAGTCAGTCAGCCAGTGGGGAACTTGGGACTACGGGCAGAAACAGATTCAGTGCTTCTCTGTTTTTAAAGCATGCAAGCATTTTATACTAGATGTGGTATAATCTCCTTTTACCCTCCTTTTCTTTATTTTAGCTACTAATATGAGACCATATTGAAGTCCTTGTTCCCATCCAAAGCTTTCTTTTATGTATGCTCTCACGATCAGAGGTAGACAAACAGTTATTCAACTGATTTGAAGAGGATGTCATTTATCAATAAATAACAAATAATGAGTAAGTGGTCATATGCAGACTGAAGTAATATATGTAGCAATGGCATACCTAGAGCTTTTGCTGCCCAGGGGCAGTCCCTGAGTTTGCCACCCCTCTCAGGGGAGGAAGGACCTATCCAAAATATCAAACAAAAACTGTTTGATTCGCATTGGGTGATTGGGCTTTCAGCATTTGCGCTCAGAGAGGGTGCTCTGCTCATGCTCAGAGACAAACCAGCATTCCTGCTGTGCTGAGTGCCCCCCCCTTCTCCCTTCCTCCTTGGAGGGTCGGCTGGTCTGGTCTGGTCTGGTCTCATCCTCTTTCTCGGAGATAGGGTAGCGGGGAAGGCAGGCGCCTCTCCCCACCTCCTTGGGGCTACTCCTCTCCTCTCCTCTTTTTCTCCCTCCCTTCTTCTCTGCCTGACTCAGAGGTCTGCTAGTGTCGGGGCTGCTGCTTTGGCTGGAAACAGGTTTGACTCCAGATTGGGAGGGGGAGGGGGAGGGGAGGGGAGGGGGGAAAGGACAGCCCTCTTTCCCAGGGTGGGACACCCCTCCAGCTGACATCTCCGGGAGGCTCCAGTGCCCGTCTAGTCACTGGACATCTGCCAGTGTGTAGATGGTGGACCAGCACCGCCCCCAAAAATATGCTGCCCAGGGCACCGCACTCCTCCACCCCCCTCGGTACGCCACTGATATGTAGAGTCACAGATTTCTTCGTTAGACAAAGAGTTCTGCCTGTCACACTTACCTTGTCCTATGATTTTGATAATCTTATTACACTAACATAAGTTAGTGCTCTAAAACAAGTTGCTGTGCTGTTGTGTGCCTTCAAGTCATTTCCAATTTATGGCAACCCTAAAGTGAATCAGTCATGGTGTTTTCTTGACATGTTTTGTTTAGAGGAAGTTTGCTGTTGCCTTTTTCTGAAACTGAGAGTGTAACTTGCCTGAGGTCAGCCAGTGGGTTTTCATGGCTGAGTTGCAATTCATACCCTTGTCTCCAGAGTTAGAAGCTATTTCCACACCAGACAGTTATAGCACTATTATTCACATTCACATATACACACATTCAACATCCCCTGGAATCCTGGGTTTTGTAGTTTAGGGAGGGGCCTTTAGAATTTTCAGCCAGAGAGCTCTTTGGCCTCAGTAGGCTACAAGCCCCAGAATTCCACAGGAGATTTAAAGTGGGAATAACAGCACTATAACAGTGTAGTGTGGAAATGGCCATAATCTAATGCTCAAACCACTACATCACACTGATTCTCTCAAATAATACTCTGTATTAATTTTGACTCTGTAATCAAAAAACAAATCAGAATAATATTTACAGGTTTTTGGTTTCATACAGAGCATATGTGATAGCACTACATAATTCTAGTGTAAATTCTCCTTCTTTTGCAGCTACAAACTATCTTATTTTCAACTTGGCAATCCTACATAAAGACGGTCTTATATATGAACAAATTAAAGAACATGTACTACAGATCAGAGCATAAAAAACCTAATTTTGGTCTACAGTCCCCCAGCCAATTTGGCCAAATGATTCGTCTTCTGACTCAAACCAAACCATAGATGCATTAGCACAGGTTTTATTAATCCCAGTTATGCAAAACGATGTTACTTGCTGATTCCACCACTAGAAGTGCCTAAACTACAGCCCCCAATAGTGTGAGACAGGAAATTTCCTTTTATTGAGACAGACCACTGATTAGGCATGTAAATCTTAGCTTATTTCATTCATTTGCATTCAGGAACAAATAATTTCAGCCATTTTCTCAATGTTCCACAAGAATACAAGACTTCCTGTACTGTTTTTGGGCATAATTCATACTTGGGGACTTCTCTGGTGAAAATTCATTTTTGCAAAACTACACATGCATATTTTGTTTTTTGCACAGAAAACATAGGTGGGAAGACTACAAGTCTTTGTGTACAGAAGCCTTTGCAAACTGCATTAAAAACTGTTAGAGTGGATTGATCATAAGGGATGAAAGGCCTGTTAGAGCCTTTACTCTAGTCACACTGGAAGTACCCATTTTAGGAAGATGAGTTTGAAAGAACCAAATTATAGGTAGAAAAATAAGTTTAGGCTCCTCAACAAGAGGAACATTTATTAAGGAAATACCTAATTGGATATTAGCCTGATCCTTTCTATACTAATCTAAATGAGAAAAGGATAGGAGGGAGACATGATGTGGCATTCATCTCTCAGCAAACAGCAGACAGGAAGAGAGTGGAGGGGTTCAGTATGGACTGGTTTTTCTTTTACAACAGAGGACAGCCACTTAATTAACCCTGACTGAAGCAGACAATGTTATCTGCCCATAACACTTTTTGGATAGATGGCTGACATGGAAAGGAGAAAGCAAGCAGGAAAGGAAGACAAAAGATCCTACCCCTTCTCTATTTAAAGCATCTCATCCCTAGTGGACAAGAGAGCAGCAAGAACAAGTGCAGATGCTGCTGTTTCTTACAACAAAAACATGGGTTGAGAGCCTGCATCATCATAGCTAACGATGCCCATCCTCTCAACCCTGCCTTTGCAGCCTGTCAGTGCCCTGATGAAAGTGTTTCTGAGGCACTGGAGATTGGAGCACTGTGAAATGACTTCTGTAGCACTCTCCTGGTCATAGGGAACCTTAAGAACAGGTGGTTGGAGAGACCCCTTAGGGTCCTGCTACAACTGCTTGTCCCAAGGCACACTATGACTAGGAGCATACTGCAGAGGTCATTTCCCAGTGATCCAATCTCCAGCACCTCAGAAACACTTCAGCTGGGGCACTACCAGACTCTGAAGGTGGATTTTGGAGGTAATATTTGGTCATTCATGACTATACATGTGACTCTCCAGCAGTTAGGATATCATAAGTCCGGCTTATGATACAGTAACTGCCAAACAGGATGCCAGCCGTAAATTCCAGAGCAGAAAAATCACATGTCACCAGTGTGGGTTTTCTATGCAAAGGGCACTATCACTACACAGGAATCAGTGTATTTTGCACAAAATACACATTTCCCACAATGAGGTCCCAAAATATGAAGAATCTTGTAGTGGGTCTCTTCTCCTTAGCAGAGAATCTCAGGTGTTGAGTCACAGTTTTCACATCAAGGATGGAAATACTAAGGAGTATTTTTCACATCCCAACCACTGACTCATCTAGCTCAGCACTGACTAGTTTATTTTTCATTAAACATAGCGGTCAAGTTGGCTACTCCACCAGTGGCTCTCTCTGGGGATTCAGACAGGTACCCCCCAAGGCCTGCCCAGAGATGACAGGCATTGAATCATAGAATCATAGAGTTGAAAGAGACCACAGGGGCCATCCAGTCCAACCCTCTATCATGCAGGAATACACCATCAAAGCACTCCTAACAGATGGACATCCAGCTTTGCTTAAAAACCATTAAAGAAGGAGATTCCACCACACTCTGAGGCATCGTATTCTACTGCATTGCAAGTAGGACCTTTACAATGTGAATTACCACCACTAACACTGAGTTACAAACACCCCTGTGGGTTCCAGCTCAGCACAAAGTTCAGACTTGAAATCTCTTCCACCAGCTGCCTCTCTCTTCCCTGCTTGCTCAGAAATGAATTGCAAATACAACTCAGCAAAGTAATGGACTCTTGTAACACTGTGCCTCTACCCCATGCTCTTCTGTTTATTTCTGAGATGTGTTGTGATATGAATAAATGGGAAGGGCTAATACTAAAATGAATTCAGATACATAGGATTGCCAGCTTTTATTTTCCCGAAAGCCTCTTTGATAACAGTGTGAAAAACAGAATTTCAGTTTCAAGCATCTGTTGTACACATAGGAGGAAATAAAAGAGACACAAGGAATGGGTTCAAATAAGTCCATACTTTATGAATTATAACTCAGACCTGAAGTGTGTTCTGCTACAAGTCAAGATGTGGTCATCAGCTATAAAGAAGGCAAGTCCTGATGCCAAGTGGTATGTTTGCAATCTCTCCACATCCAGTTATCTTGCTGGAGATACTTCCCTCTACTTATTTCACTCCAAGCCCTGAAATTTGCTTGTTTGGTCCAGGAGAAAAAAAAAAGGCATCTTCTGTTCAAAATTCACACTTTTGTTTTTGCATTTTCTACACAGAAAGTGCTGTTTGCTGTGCAAAAATACGAGACATGAATTTTGTACAGAGTAAATCCCAAACTGCCAATAGTCTTTGAAACCGCACTGAGAAACTGGGAAGAAAATATCTGAAATGATTCACTGTTTCTTTCAAGAAAAGAAAAAAAAAGTGAAGAATTGCATTTCTAGACCAGAGGTGGTGGGGGGAGGGAGTCTCTGTGCTGGCAGCAACTGCCCTTGTTGAGTTTCTGATAGTTATTGACAGAAGTCTTGCCAGGAAAAAAAAAAGGAGGCAAACCTATGAGTGAGTTCCAGCCACTCAAAAAATGACAGCATTGTGATCCACCCTCGAGATATGCCAGTTCCATTGGTACAACCTACACAGTGCAATAAGAGGGAGCAGCAAGTTTTGATTAGGTGTTCTACCCCGCCAGCCAGCAAGCTAGCCAAAGTCTTTGCTCAGTGTCTGCAAGGGATTAAGATCAGAGAGGTGAGTACTCAAGGGGAGAAACAGGAATGAGGAACTGGCTGAATTCCAGGAGAAGGGGAAACTCTCAAGACTTAATTCTTTTTGTGTTGAGATTTTGTTAAGGATGGGGATGGGTAGGAGGGGTGCTTGGAGACACAGTCATAATAGCATCTTTTGTACAATCCTGGGCCATCAAGATTCTTCTGGGGCTGAAATCTTCAGTAGTGTGAGAGCAGTTCAGGATGTATAGTTAGATGTGATCAGGATGTTTTGAGGACTTCCCGGGGTAAGCAGATTCCTTCTGCCATTTGTTGTAATTCTTAACTTGATTCCCAGGGAAGTAATTCACTGTATTTTTATAATTTATAGCAGCTTGAAAAATCCACTTCTTAAAGCAATGAGGATGGTTGTGTTCTGAGGAAAGAGAAGTCTGTGTGAATGTGCTTAAGACTTCCAAGATAACCACCAAGGGAAAACTCAGGTTCTGGGGTCACAGCTCAGTTCAACAGCTGTGGAAATCCGATCTCTCTCCCCCTGCCATGCCACACGTCTGGCAAAAAGGAAGCAAGAGTTCTTGAGGCACCTTACAAGGAGAATGCTAAAGTTCTAAAAGGTTTTTTTTTTTTTTACATTTCCCATGGGGACAGTAAGCAATTCAAAGCAGAAGGATATTCCTATCTTGGGGGAAATTATTTATATATTTATGGCATTTATCCATCACCCCTCAGACTACCAGACCTCCAAGGTGGTGCACAATGGATTTAAACACTTAAAAAATAGATCGTACTTTCCAATACAAACTAAAGATACTCCTTTAGTTACTCCAGAGGTTGGATGGCCTTCTGTTTGGAGTGCTTTGATTGTTTATTCCTGCATAGCAGGGGGTTGGACTTGATGCCCCTTGTGGTCTCTTCCAGCTCTATGATTCTATGAAAAATCATTGAAACCAAACAGTTAAAACAGTCAGAGCAGTTTCAATGACCAAAGACTATGCACAATAGCACTGCCTTGGCTGCCCACTTGAAACTCAGCAAAGGTGGATCCAGCCTAATTCATTTTGGCAGAGAGTTCCACAGTCAGGGCGCTGCTACAGAGAAAGCTCTACCACATGTGTGCACCAAGATAGACTCGTGAGGTGTCAGGATACACAACAGGAGCTCCAATGGAGATCTAAAATTTCAGGAAGCCATTAAACCCAGCTCCAAAAACCAAGATGGAGGCTGAAGGGGAGGTGTTCTGCATGCTTTTCTACTTTCTGTACACAAAAGAGAAAGGTGGAGAATAAACCTTGAAAACACTGGAGCTCCTCTCATTTCTGCAGTCCTGTTGTTGATGTTTTTTCCCCACAAAAGAGAAGTGCAGCTCAGTGAGCCCACATTAAGGAACTCAGTGCCACGCAACCTAGTTTCACTGCAGAATGAAATTGTTGTATGCCTTCAGATTGTTATGGACTTATGGAGACCCTAAAGTGAACTTATCATGGGGTTTTCTTGGCAAGATTTGTTCAGAGAGGTTTTGCTTTTGCTTTCATCTGCAGCTGAGAGAGGATGATGGTGATGGCATTTGCCATGCAAAAGGGCCTCTGGAGCATCGTGCCATTGTGAGGAGTGTTTCAGCTGACATCCTCGCAATCGCGCGATGCTGCCGGGTCCAGCAGGCGCCAGTAGCGCACTATTTCATTTTTTGGCTTGTAGCCGAAAAAGGTGCATGATCGCGCATCAGTCCAGGGCCCCATGTGCACTTACCATGCATGTAGAGCCTCTGGAGCTGTGGCGCTCACCTGGGAAAATGCCCAGCTGCGCTGTGGAAGGAAGAGGCAGAGCCGAAGCAGCAGGGATGCGAGAGCCTCTCTCAAGAGGCTGCTTACGTGATCCCCGCGCCCCAGTGCTGAGAAAAGGTAAGTTGCGGAAAGAGCCTAAGATCACCAGTTGGTTTCAATGGCTGCACAGGAATTCGAATCCTGGTGTCGTGAGCCAGGCTGAGCATGCTGCCGACTCAGACAGGGACTCTGAGTTAGACGGGGAACCCCAGCCGGGGGTGGATCCCTGGGAGGCAGAGGGGGCTCCTGCAGGGACAAGGGAGGGGCCTGCCAGCGACCCCACAGTGGCCCCCGAGCCAGTACCTGCAGCAGAGGAGACCAGTGCTTCGGGCTCGACAGAAGCTGCTGTTCCTGACTCCAGCCCGGAGTTTGCTGCAGACCCTCCCCCCACGTTCCTCCAGAGGCGGCAGGAGAAGGAGGTGGGGTGCAGATCGAAGCGGCTGCGAGAGAAGCGTCTGAAGTCTGAGGGCCTCCAGCTGTGAGCTGGGCCAACGGACGTTTGATCAGCCCCAGCCGGGCTAGAGACTATGTACTTAAGGCAGACGCTGGGGGGAGTTGGGCACGGGGCAACAACCGTCTTCCATCCGGGCAATCTGCATTCTGTACTTGCTGTTCCAGGCCAACCCTAGCTGTTGAGTTTGCTGCCTCTGTTCATTTTGGGTGATGTAACCTCTTGTTTACTTTATTACTTTATTACTAAAAGCCATAAAACTCGGCTCCTGCCTCCGTTTTCTGCTTAAGCCGCCGCCTGACATTGACACCTGGTCTTCAGAGTTGTAGTCCACTGCGCAAACCACTACACCACACTGGATCGTTGTGTTGAACATCAAAAAGAAACCTGCGGACCATCTTGAGAAGCAGGGTCTGACCCTTCCAGTCTCTAAATGGCAGTGGTTAGGATGTCCCCTCTTGCTCAGTACCATATTCACCAACTACTTAAAGCCAGCCACAATGCTGAAGACCAGCTGTGAGAGAACGAAACTGCCCACCGTTGCCTGAGTACAAAATTCAAGCCCAGAGCTCTTGACCTTAAAGAAATCTTACAGCTTAAAGCTGTAGTCCATACCAATCACTGGTGTTACCCGAAAAGGTGGGAGACCTTGAGGTCCACCGGCAGTGCCAGTGTCTCTTTAAAAAGGTGGGGAATTACAGTTCAAAAGGAGGCCTGTAAGAAAGGGATAACTGGGGACCCTTTTCACTTGTGTGTATACCAGCACTAACTGTAGGACACCAGTTGAGAATCAAAAGAATGTTTTATTGGGGAATTCACAGACACATACAAAAAATCAATCAGTCTCATGAACCATACAAGGCTAGTGAAGGAAAAGAACAGACGGTTGGATAGCGAGAGATTTCAGGTGTAGTGTATAGGGTGTATAGGGTATAGGTGTATAGGGTGATATTTACTGATCCTAAAGCAGAGGATTGAGGAGAGATGGCTCAAACACAAGAGTCTGAGGGCAGCATGGAGGAGCAAGAGTCTGGGGTGCAGCATGATGACCAAAGTGCTAGCGTGATGCCATGTTGCAAAATTACCTGGGCTGGAGCTGGAGTTTTTATAACCCTTTTCCCACCCTGAAGGGGTGAGTGTTAATTGCTCTCTGGCAGAGTAAACAAAAGGGGTCTGGAATGGACTTGTCTTACTTTGGGTGACAAAACATTGACGGGAGTCCTGACAGCCTCTTAATGTCTTGGTTGGGGAAGGTGAATGGGGAAGGTCACTGTAGGAAATGTACTCAGCAGCGGTGCTGGGCAGTTTCATTGACTATTGTATTCAAATGTTGGGTCATTGACAGGATTACTGGAAGGCTATTTACTCTAGGCTTTCTTGCTTAACTGTTCTTGACCATGCTGAGGCCATGCTGACCTAGCTCAGGTGTACAGCCAGAGTCCTGCTTGCCACATGTTTCCCAGCTATAAGTGTCCAATTGTTATATAACATTTCATGCCAACTAAATGCTATTTCTTGGCAATCATGCTATGCCACATGATAGGGGTGGAACGTGTGGTAACAATGTGCTATTGTTTTTGAGCTGAGCTTAAACTTTTGTTTGAGTGGTAATGTTTGTCTCCTGGACATTTGTAAGACCTTTAGAGCTTTCTCCTCTCCAAAAGATATCTGTCACCTAACACCTGAATTCTTTTATGACAGGAATGAGGAATGTTTGGTATGGCTCTCCTGATGTTAGTTAGCAGCTCCTATCATCCATCACCACTGGCTGTGTTTGCCAGAGCTGATGGGGATTGCACTCTCACAACACCTGGAAGGTCACACATTTCCCATTCTTGTTTTATTCGCCTTTTGTCTCTTGCTGCTCCTAGGTCATTACTTGATTAGTCTGATCCATTACCTCCATAGGCTTAGGCCAGACTAGTACTGGATAAGCAGTGGAAATCAGATATGTATGGTATGGGCATGCATCTGTTGTTAATGTGAATGATATAAAACGTGCAAATAAATCCTATGTGCAATTACTGTTCATGCAAACCTTTTTTTCACAATGTTCACAATGTTCAGCATGCCTTGAGGATTGTGTGTGTGTGTGTGTGTGTGTGTGTGTGTGTGTCCTACCCAGCACGTGCATCTTTTGAATGTGTGATCCAATTAAAGGCTTGCAGCTAACTGGGCAGTGCATCTCTGAGCGGGAAAAAGTAAATGGAAAGCCTGTGGTTCAGGGTTTTAGGGTAGCCTGTTGCCATTAGCTTTAGGGGAAAGGTTCCTTCACTCTACTTTTTCCCTGAGCTAGTTAATTCACACTGTACCTAATGAAAACACTGCTGATGGCCAGAACAGCAGATTGAGGGGGAGGGAAAACTAAACAGTGAAGGATGTTCGATAAATAACCAGGGCAAAATATCTCATGCATAATAGAAAAAAAAATGGGATTCTAGTCAAATTTCTCAAAGCTGCTAGGATGATGAAATGAAATGAATTAGATGGAGAGGAGGGAGGATTGAAAGTACAAGGCTTCCATATGACAAAAGAAGGTCTGGAATTTATCAAGAGACAGGACTGATTTGTTGCGTGTGCCGTGCCAGGGACATCTGTCAGCTTGATCAGCTGCAATTAGCTGCTCCGAGAGGATCCAAAGGAGGTCACTGCAAACAGCAGTCTCTCTACCTCACAAAAGTAAGGTGGGGCAGGTGAGAGCCACTCCAGTTCGTACATTTCCCATTAAGCGCAGCCTAGAGAGTTTGGTCCTCAGCATGATTGAATGATCTTGTGGAGTGATGGCCTTTACGAGGCCTGCAGTTTGTCTTGTGGAATACCAATTACTGCCATCTCGGAAACTCTGGGAAGTACATGAGCTCCAGTTCTGCCACTGTGCAGGATTTCAAAGAGACTGCAACCGATAACAAGGAAGAGATTAGGAAGAGAATTGCTGTTAAATCTTCTGTAGCAGAGATGGTGAAATATGAATGAATTGTTTTAGCAAGATCACCGAGTGAGAAAATTTTTCTCCTGCCTGTTCAGGTCATAAGGGGTTAGGCTATTTCACAGTGAACTCTTTGCAAAGGGGTATCTAAAGTATCCATCCATCTGATCGTTCCATCTTTGGTCAAACTATTTAGTCCAATAGTTATGCAAATATTCTTCATTCAGGAACAACTGGCTAATAAGGGTTAACCCAGCTAATTTCCTACCAACTGCCTAACCTCTATCTGCATATTGATGAGACATTGTTAACTGTAAAGCTTCAAAACAAATTATTTTGATTGGCTGTGCCCTGAGTTCAAGTTGGGCTAAATACCTCCCCACCCCATCTGCCCCATGTGAAATTGGAGTAGGGGGAAGATATTGGAAGCTTTGGGGAGAAGAAAAAATGCAAAGAATCTACTTCTCTTTCTCATTCTGCTACGCAATATTCTACATGGCTTATCACCCATGTTTGCCACCTCATTTACAATTGCAAGCTGCTTAAGAGCCAGGGCTTCTTTGTTTGTGGTGGTTGAATAACAGCATGGCAGGGTTATTAATGAAACTAATGCTAACAGCCAGCACAATGTAGTCGTTTGAGTATTGGACTAGAAGTCCGGGAGACCTGGGCTTAATTCTCCACATAGCTATGGAAAGGGAAACCCAGTGTGTGATCTTGAGCAAAGCACACTCTGTCAGCCTCGGAGGAAGGCAATGCTGAACCTCTTCTGATTAAACCTTGCCAAAAAACCCCAAGATCAGGTATCCTTTAGCAAGAGTTGACTTGCAGTCACATAACAACAATGATTTGCTGGGGCTCTGTCCCCACATGGATGTCGTAACTGTTTCACGTTGCTGTTCCTTGAGATTCTAGGAGTAAAATGGTAAAGAAAGTAAAAGCCACAGAAAGGGTAAGTGCCTGATCTTGGAAATATCAAGTTTTTGGACTATAGCCAAGTTTTTGGACTATCCCCAGCCAATATAGCCAACGTTGGTTCTCGAAACTGTAGTCCAAAAGTGACTTTTTCTAAGTCTTTACATCTTTGCTGATGGTGCCCTGATATGTGCAGAAGAGTGAAATCTGTATCAAATTTTGACTGAACTTCAAAAGGCGGAGCCCCACCAAATGTATGTATATGTATCAAATTCAGAAGGCACTGAAATATTCAAAAGAAAGGGTTAGGAGAAAGCTAAACATGGGAGAAGGAAATACAACGACGGGCAAAGGCTAAGAAAGACTTGGGGAGCAACAGTGTCAGCGAAGGTCAAGTGGAAAGAAAAGCCAAATCACTCTCAGCTCTCTAAGGAGGAAAGTCCAGTTACTGGGTATCTCTGTTCAGTGCTGGTGTTGACCAGTGCTGCCTGATACAATGCTCATCAAAGAAATATAGGTATAATTATAGTTCAAAATTTGGGTTCGTTTGCCTTGTGTCCCAGTCCTTTTTTGGTACAGAGTACATCTAGGCCTATCTAATTCAGCAATTATAATAAGCATGACATAAACACAGCCATACAGTGCTCACAGCTCTCTTAATAAGCTTTCACTGCTTGTACATGTGAAGTGGTTCCTTTTATTGAATTAATAACATCAATTAGGCCATGCATATTAGCATACCACGATGCCTCATGGGTGAAAGACAACAAATGCTACAGTGATTTTTAAGTTAGTGTTATTATGTTTAACTAGATAGCTATATTTACAAGCTTAGCACATTTAAATAAGATTAAGATGAAGGCTGGCATAATTTTTCTTTTCCAATGCTAGGCATTGTTAGAGGTGAGTCATCTTTGCCATAGGTTCAGGAACTGAGCAAAAATACCTTCTCAAAATTTTCTTTTTATTTACAGGCATCAAAACTAGAGTTTTTTGCGGTGAGGAAGGAGATTTCTTTGCTAGTTCTTTGGAGTGGAGGCTCCACGTCAGCAGTGGTCCAGCTTCTTTCTTTTTTCCTTCAGATAAGTTCTGTTTCTGCTGCTTTCATGAGCAGAATACCAACTGTGTTGACTAAATGGCCAATATTTTCATCTTACAAAATGGCTCATATCTAGCATCATTTTAAGGTATTATGGGGATGGCACCCAAATAACAGGGAATATTTTGAAAATATTCGCAAAATGACTCTTTTGGAGGCACAAGGTGAAAAACAGGAATTCCCGTAATTTTTCCCAGTAATATATCTTATGAGATTTGTAATCTCATATTTAGCAGATCTTTCCTGCCTTCCTTCCTTCCTTCCTTGCTTCCTCTCATTTGATCTGTCAGCAAAAGACAGCAAAATGACAGCAAAAGAGAAAAACACATTATAAGTAGAGCTATACAGCTCTTTCTCTTTCTCTCTGTCTTACACACACACACACACACACACACACACACACACACACACACCAGTATAGTGATCCCTCTCATATGAAAGGACCTGCAGTATAGGTCTTGCCTTGGCAAATGCTAAGGAGAAAACAACTTGCAGAAATGGTTAGAAAGTCCAAAGGGTATCCAAGATGAGAAGAGGCTGGATGTTTGTCATCCATCTTTGTTGATATCATCACTTCCCTGCCCCTGTTCTACACCACTGTGATTCTGGAGGGCAAGATTATGATGTCAGGACTCAGGTGATTTTCACTACGCCTTTAGAAGGTGTCAGTGGATAATTACTCCAACAATGTGCATCTCAGTTGATGACTCCCACCCTACCCCAAAAGATACGTAAGCACTTTTCGGCTGTTACATTGGCCTCTCACATAATGTTTTAAGAGTGCTATGAACTAGGCGAGCCTATTATGAGATTACAAGAAGTAGAAATTAGTGAGTGAGGGGAAGGGGATCTGGTTTACTGCTCCATTTCCAGGTTTCAGAATCACCTCTGGAATGTGGGTGCTCCTTGGATATTCATCATAAATGCAGACAAGGCAGGTTCATGCCAGGTTTACTTTTGAAAATGAATCTCAGATTGTCAGCCTGTCCAACACTCCTTTGCTGAATCTGTTTTAGGTGAGTGGTATTTTGATGAAGATTAAAGTAATATTGCCATCATCTCCCTCTCTCTCTCTCTCGCTCTCTCTCTCTCTCTCTCTGTGTGTGTTTGTGTGTGTGTGTGTGTGTGTGTGTGTGTGTCCAAGGACATTACTTTTACAGCATAGACAACAAGAGAGCAAGCAGGCCATCTAGCTTAGTGCAATATTTGGGGGCCAATGGAGATTCTTTCACTTGACTAACCCTGATTTATTGTAAACTGAACTTGATGTACCAGTTATGGAGCTGAGAAACTGAAGTGAGATGGGCACTTTGAGTGTGTGGAGGTGTCTCATGACCTGATATTCTTGTTCTAGCTCTCCAAAGCATTCTGGCTTTCAAGTAGGGATTGTCCTGATTCCTTTTGGAAATGCTGAATGTAAGGGTTGGGTCTGAATGTAAAAGTTGGGTCTGTAAGGAAGCTGGCAGCTTGGAAGCAGTACCAAAGACCATCTTAAGTGAAGAGAAAGTATTTGTTAAGGAAATTGCATGTCAGATAGACATATGAGAAAGGAAGCAATAGATTGGATAAGACAAAGGGCAGCCTCTGGCTACAGCTAGATGACTAAGACAAAGATTGCAGGAAGAAGGCAATCAGACCTGAAAATATAACTCTACAAGCAAGGAAGGAGTAGATCAGATAAAACGAAGAAGGCAGCACTCCAGGGAACCCTAGGTGTCTGTCTCTACCTCTACTTCTACCACTCCACAACCCTGAACGCTCCCAATACCATTTAATTTCAGAAGCAATGCAGGGTTAATTCTGTTTAGGGCTGGATGAGAAACCACCAGCAAATACCACAAACCAGAAAGTAGGTCCAGGAAGGAATCCTGCCTGAAACCTTGGTGATCCACTGCGAGTCAGAGCTACTAGTACTGGGCTAGATGGACAAATGATCTGACTCAATGTAAAGTGTCTTCCTATTTTCCTGTGCCCCCAGCAGTTGCTTATGATAGTAGCACACTGGCCATTTCCTCCCTACACTGTTACAGTGCTATTATTCTCCTTTCAACATCCCATGGAATCCTGGGGTTTGCAGTTTAGGGAGGGGCCTTTAGAATTCTCAGCCGGGGAGCTCTTTGGCCTCAGTAAACTACAAACCCCAGAATTCCACAAGATGTTGAAAGTGGAATAAGAGCCCTAGAACAGTATAGGGCAGAAACACCCATTGCCTCCATGTCTAGCAATAAAGGCCTCAAAGGAGTTGATTTCCACTTTGAGATTAGGTCCCTGTACCCAAGCAGGAACCCCCAACTGCACACACACACACACAAAACCCAAAAACTCATGTGTGTGGTAAAATTTGACAATCAGTTCTCCATCCTCAACTAATTTCTGCATAGGAAAGAAACAGCCTGCACTTGGCTGATATTTATGAGCAGAGGGAGGTTTTCATATGGCAGGCAACCCCCTCCCCACTCCCAAACTTAAAGTTCTCCTCTCTCCTACTTTGGACAGCACACACAACAACCACGGTAGGAACTGCTATTGTTTCCTTCTTCTCCTCTTATTAAGAGATGAAGCTGGCCTTAAAGCAGGAACGTTTTTTCTTTTCCTTTTGCTTTTTTTTTTTTCTCGCTCTGGGAAAATTATATATGACACTTTACATACGGATTAGATAATTAATGTATGCCCTGATTTCCTTCACCGTAACATAAAAAGGGTGAGATAACGGCACTATAATTCCAGATAATTAAAGAGCGATCGACTTAGAGGAGCTTCCACGGCTCGGGAAGTGTGTCCCTCTGTCATTACCACCAAAGCCCTCTCTATTCTTCACACCTCATTGCAAGCCGCACTCTTGGCGGCTGGCTCCCCAGAGATGGAAGCACTGCAGAACACAGTCTGACTCAAACAGATGCTGCTTCCCCCCCCATACCACACTCTCTGGTGTCGTTTGGACCAATTTGTAGCATATTTGGGCCACATGGAAGCATCATTACGAATTGGCATCCATCTGTTCCCTGTAAACTACCTGATGCCTTTTCAGCCACCCAAGAACTATGAAGAAATTTCATTTAAGAGCAGCAGGGAGCAGTCATTAAGCAACAAGGGCTTAAAGCTGCCTGGAAATCACACTCAGCAAATCTGGGCTCCTCTTCTCAGTGGAGTTTAGGGCTTTGGTAACCAAATGAATATTTATTGATTTACTGAAACCATTTTTGTTCAGCCAAAATGCTTTTCATATATCCTCAGAAGCATATTGTTACTTCTGTTATTTTGCTGAGTCCTGGCATCCAAACAAGTTCAAAGACTGAGGGGTTTGGGATATATCTATACAATCATTGTACTTTGATACTATTTAGGAGCTATGGCTGAAAGCTATGGTTTCTTGGGATCTATAGTTTGATGACATATGTAAAAGCTCCAATCTCTGGAGCTCAGGGGAGCACACTATAAAATTCTAAGGCCCTTTTCGCACCTTACCGTTTCCCAGTGCTGGGCTGCAGGGCTTGCACAGGAAGCCTTGAGAGGAATGCTCTCGCATCCCTCCTGCTTCGGCTCCACAGCTGCTTCCTGGTCACGCGAGCGCCCCGCCTCTTCCGTTCGCAGTGCAGCTTGGGACCTCCCAGGCTGCACTGAGGAGAGGACGTGCGACCAGCCAGGCTCCCAAGGCTCCGCACGCAAGGTAAGTGTGTGTGGGGCCCCGGAGCGATGCATGACCGTGCAGCATTTTCAACTTTGAGCCAAAAATGAAAAAATGTGTGCACGGTCCGCGTCAGGCCCTTGAGTGTCGCGCAAATGTGAGTGCGTCGTATGGACTGCTCCTCACATTTACGCCATGCTCAAGGGGTCCTTTCACTTCAGAAATGCTGTGCGAAAAGGGCCTAAGACCCCTGAGTGTGTGTATATATGCCTTCAAGCCACCTGTTGATTTATGGTGAATTTCATAGGGTTTTCTTGAGCAAGAAATACTCAGAGGTGGTTTTGCCTGCACCTGGTATATAACCTGCTGCACCTGGTAGTCATTGGTGGTCTCCCATCCAAGTACTAACCAGGTTTGACCCTACTTAACTTCTAAAATCAGATGGGATCTGGTGCCTTTAGAGTATGTAGGTCTTTTCTAAGACCCATATCAAACAACAAATCCTAGGAAACCATGGGATGGAGTCATGGCAGTTAAAGTGAAATAAACCTACTTTAATTGTGGAGTGTGGATGCATATTATATCAGCCAAGAAATTAATTATGTCCTGGCATGATGTGTGTGGGAAGAGAACCACACTGCAGGTAATGCTCTTCTGCAGCATGAAATAAGCCAGCAGTTGCAGTAGGAGGAAGAAGGAAGGGTTAGGGAGGAAGAGAATGCTTGCTCATGTGTGCATATATGTGCATTGAAGAAGAACAGAATACCCCAAAACTTAGGGGAATGACAAGGAGTTTCTTGACACTTGGGAAAGCCCAAAGAGCAGAACCTTATAATTCTCACTGGCCCTAATAAGAAAATCCATGTCCCATGCCTAAAGGCAGTAAGTGCCAGGGCTGTAGTGATGACAAACAATTATGGATGAATCAAACTGGTCCAAGCCTTACATGGGTAATCAAGAGAGTTCACCAAGGTTGAGGTGCAGTAGCAAGGCCTCATCCATTCCAAAATCCATCATGAGCAACCAGTACTCATGATCACCAGAGCCATAAAGGAAAGACAAAGAGATGTAAAATGTAAATCAGTCCAGAGATCCAAGAATTTAAAAAAAATCCACAAGCAGGAAGCACATAGAAGCCAGGGAGGGAGATCACTTGTGAATGTCAAATCCTCCCGGCAGCTGCTGTCGGCTTTATAGCTGCCTGACCCTGAAATGCCAAGTGCTTAGTTGCTCAGAGTTTCTGATTTAAGAGGTATTGGCTCCTTTGCCACCACTCCTTGTTCTTTTGACATGCTGCAAGTGGTGAAGGTGTCAAGTCAGTTTTGGCTGAGGTGGGGGCCCATCTTGCTGAAGGTCCTCATCAGCTTCCTCTGCCACTAGCTGCCCAGATTTAGAGGAAAAGCTGTCATCTGGAGCCAGAGGCCTTTCTAGATCTGGCTTTATATCAGATTTCTCAGATGCCACAGGATAAGTTCTGACACCCTGGCCCTAAGATCCTGCCTTCAGGCAAACATTCCAGATTCACCACTTTCCTGTGTCCCCTGGACATGGCTCTTGAGTGGCTAGGGGAGGGTAAGGGACAGTCCAGAGTTGTCCACTGGTGTTCTGATACTGGTTCAAGATCTCATCATGCACTCAGCTAGCAAAACACAGTCCTTGGTTGCCCTCACCTTCCCCAGGCACTACATGGCCAAGGAATGTTTTGCTGTGTTCTGGTGTCATAACTCTCCCTGTGGAAGTGACAGGAGGGAGTCAGACAAGGAGGAAGTTCTCGATTCTGAAGACAGTCTTTCAGTCCTTCCTCAGAACTTGAGCAATCAAGGACAGATATAGGTAATACTGACTCTCTGGATGATGCTCCCACCACCACTACCCCATGCCAGAGCAGGTGGATCATGAAGTAAGGCCTCTTTCATTTGCAGAGCAATGAGAAGCCAAACAGGAATGGAGGAGGAACCAGCATCAAATGTATAGGCTTAAATATGACATGCCAGGCATTTAGCATTTGACTGTCATGACCAAGCAAGTAGAAATCTCTCAGTGGTGGAAGGGAATTCTTGTTGCAGGCAACTTATCAACAAACTGCTGAATTCTTTTGTGTGCTTTTGGATTTCTTGATTTTCTGGCCCCTTGGACCAGCTGACGGTTATATATCTTGTCTTTCTCCTTCAGCTTTGTTCTTCATGACTGCTTGTGCCTGGTCATTGACTTATGACCTCACAACAACACCCCCCTTCTTTCTCAGATACCTTCTAGACAGCACAGGCATGATCCAGACTGACCTGACTTCTCTTGTGGCTGCTTAACCCTACTAGAGCCTGACTTCCCCCAGAACTTGCTGCTTCCAGACAAAGGACACTTATAGCTGGATGCTAGGTGATTCAGGCATCCTCTGAGGGTCCCAAGATTCCTCCAGGAGCTCCAGTGAATGTGTGTCTGGCTACCAGAACATAGCCAGATGAGTCTTGGTTGCTCCCATTGTCTCTCACCTATTTGTGAGAGTAGAGTGTGGTTTGTGAGTACAGTGTGGTAAATCTCTTCCGATGGGGAGAATCTCTTTGACAACTGTCTTCAAAACATACACACGTTCTTGCAGCAGGGAGAAAATGGGGTGGGGGGCTGGACCCATGGAAATAATTTCAATGGAGAATCACATCCTTTGTGTACATGCATGTGTTTGCATGCACACATACACACAGAGCTTGCTCGTGCATGTGTGACCACATACATCATGCATGTTTGGGGTGGTAAAAGAAGAAAAGTGAGTTCTGTAGCCTTCTTCTCTTGCCACAATCCGCATAGCCATATCCATGTTTTTTTTCTTCTTCTGAGCAAACCTCCTACCTTAAAAACAAACTGTGGACTAAGGATCACCTGTGACATGGCAAATGAATGCTTTGAATTCTTCAGTCCTGAGGCTGGGGTTTGAGCCAGTTAAGAAAGCAGCTTTCCATGTTAAGTATTGTGTGGGATATAAGAGGGAGCAACAGCTTGTCCCTATTGGATTTCTACCTCTGGGAAAATGACTTTGCTTCATGGCAAGACACATGTTTGGCATACATAAGGGCAGAGGCTGAATGCTTGACTGACTAAAGAATCTCAGGGTGATAGGCTGGGAAAGATCTCTGCTCTGAGGCCTTGGAGAGGCACTTGGAAAGCCAAACTGGAAGCTCCTGCATTTTCCCAGGACAGCATTCCCAGGATCCTCAAATGTGTTGTTATTGTTGCTGCTGTTGTTAATATATTTATATCTTGCCTCTTCTCCAGTTCAGAACTGGAGGCAGCTTTCAACATTTAAAAGGAACACAGTTAAAAATTAGCAGCAGACACATGTTAAAAAACAGTCAAACCATCATCAAATTTGAAGCCAGTTAAAACAAATTAAAACAACAGCAACAACAAGTAAAAGTCCAGCACATTCAATAAGGACTGTTTCCCCTGCAAAATCATTTTTCAAAGGCCTGGCAGAACAAGTTTTTTTTTAACTTGCTTTCAGAAAGGTAGTAGAAGGGAGTTCCAGAGCCTGAGGAGACCCTCTCTCACATTTCTACCAATGTATATGTTGAGGATGGTGAGATAGAGAGAAGGGCCTCCACAGAAGATCTCAAAACATGACCAGGCTCATAACGTTTGATCCTTATTAGTCATCAGGAACCAATATGAGCTGTCACCTAATTCACTCAGAAATGATGTACAGGCCGTGAGATTGCAGACACACCAGTAGCAGTGTTAGGCTTCAGTGTAGAACATATAGAAAGAATCACATGTCATGCAGTGGGCATATTCTGCTTAAAAATGCTGCCCTTAGGTTACAAAGCACCTTGGGTAAGGAAGTGTCTTCCCCTATCCAGGTCAGTGGATTTATTTTTTTAAAAAAAATATAGTGTGTATCTTCTTTATATTTAAGAATTTTGGTCACATTATGCCAAAGAAAAATATCATTTAGAAAATTGTATCTAGAACAGGTTGCATCAAAAGAAAGCTGAAAAAGAAAATGCTTTAAAATAAGTGCTGGGAAAGATGTGGTCTTCCAGATGTTGTTGGACTGCAACTCCCACCAGCTCTAGCCACTATAGCAAATGGTGAGGGAAAACGGGGGTTGCAGTCCAGCAACTCCCAGAGGCACAAAAGCTGCCCATCTTTGTTTTGAAGCTATTTAGTAGAAGTTCATTTTTGCGGCTAGTACCCAAACTCATAGTCCTTTGGAGTCAAAAATGCTTTTGGTTTATTGCTTTTTTCCCTAGATCCCCCTCACCACAGTCTGCATGTGAAGAATAAAACTTTTCAAAAATGTTCACAAATATTCACATTTCCCAGCCTCAATTCAACCATCAAGGCACCCTCGCCTCACCAAAATGATAAATTAATGTGACAGTTTTGTTCTTGCATGTAAAGACTTTTTTTTTTTGAGAAAATAAATCTTTAAAAATAAAAAAAATGCCATAATGTTTTGTGCAGTAAAAAATGTCTGTTGTGCAGTATCTTCTGTGCAAAATCCTTGTTATTGCTTTTTTTAAAAAAAGAAAACATAGAACAACTTATGTTGCACCAATCAATTCTTCACAAAAGCCATCTCACATATAAAAAAATCACTGAAAAATTCACAGACCCTCTCAGTAGGGAGACCACAAATTCATTTTTTTTACAAAAGCATGCAATAAATGAAAATGTAAACAGCCAACAAACACTGAGTCTTCGAGATCAGTTCAGAGTCCCATTTGGTCTGTCATCGAGGGTAAGCATCTGTTGTTATTGTTGTTATGGGCCTTCAAGTTGTTTCTGATTTAGATGAATCTATAGGTCAACCTATCGTGTGTGTGTGTGTGTGTGTGTGTCGGCAGTGGGAGGTTTATTCAGAGGATGTTTTCCATTTCCTTCTTCTAAAGCTGAGAGAACGTGACCTGGCCAAGGTAAACCAGTGGGCTTCCATGGCTTATCAGGGGCCATTTCCGCACTACACTCTTATAGCGTGATTATTCCACTTTCAACATCCTATGGAATCCTGGAGTTTGCAGTTTAGAGAGCGGCCAGATGGCCCCTCCCTAAACTGCAGACCCCAGGATTCCATAGGATGTTGAAAGTGGAATAATCACGCTATAAGAGTGTAGTGCGGAAATGGTCAGGGATTTGAACCTTGGCCTCTCAGAGTTCTGGTCTAACACTTAAACAAGGATACTGTGCTTGCTCTCCGCCATACACCCTGCCTACCCTTAAGGTTGGCCCTGCAGAAGCAAAATAGACACCAGCTTTTTACTACCTCTGTTCCTGCAGCAATGAAGAGAACAAGAAAATGGTGAGCACACTTTGACCACCCAGGTTATGCCCTCTTACAGCCTTCCTTTTCAGATGTGAGTCTCATAGAGGGTAAACTTTCTTTTTTCCCAGCCCGGCACTGCTCTATCTTGAACCAGAGCGAAACAAAAGCCCCTGAGATCTGCTTTTTCTATTTATTCCTGCTTGTTGCAAATTCTCGAAGGAAAGGGAGGGCACATGTGAAGGTTTCCAATTTCAGGTTCTCTTTCAGCACAAGCCTTTTGTTTAGGAAACAAATTTCCCTAGCTTCTCCATGAATTTTTAATTTGTGCATTGACCATTTCCCTTCCATCCCCTCTCAAAAATGTTTTTTCAAAATAGCCTGATATTTAATGTTCTCAAATAATAACAACAATGGTAACAGGAAAAAGATATTCTGTGCAGAGCTTGCTAATACTAGCTTTCCTTTCCAATGCTTTAAAGGCCTCAGTCGTTTGATTTGACCACAATTCTCTCCCCCTCGTTTCCTCACACCCCCCAACTCCATTTCAAGGAGAAAAATCTTTCCCAGGGCTAAATCCTGACAAATGCTTGCCTTCAACCACCCGCTTTCTCTCACACCCCCTTTGAAATATGTATGCACATGTTATGCAGTGTGGATGCATATCAATGCCAAGCTATCTACCTTTGCATATTAAATCATTACCACATCTTCGCTGGCAGTAAAATATGCAGAGCGTATGCTAAAGAAAGACTCTCCCCTGCCTAGCCGGAGCAACATAACAGCCCCCTTTCTTCCCTCTCCCCACTGCCACCCCCCTTTCCAGCCTCAGCTGAGAAGCCCAGGTATCTCATGCCACTGTCCTTTGTTCTCCTTCAGCAAAAGGATTCCTCTCACTTTCCCTTTGTCGTTGGGAAGGACTTGTGTTTGACATTGAAAGGACTCCATTTTTTGAAACTTGCCTAAAAAAGAAAGAAAGGAAATCTGGTCTTCAATACTTTCACCCCTTCTGCACCTTTCGTTCCTGGCTGTACAGGAGAACTTTCACATTCCGGGTAGTCTTTCCACACAGCCCTGTCTGCCTGGCATTCCAAGGCTCCGAATTACCGAAAGCCAGCCAGTGAGCAAGGCAATTCACCTGCTTTCCCTCACAACACAGTCTTGCTGCCTGGAGTCCTTTTGAGCCTCTCCAGATAGATATAGCAAAATGCAAAATGAAAACAAACAAACAAACAGTACAGTGATATCAACCAGAAGGCACACATTATGCACACTTACAAAGTACACCGGTCATTTCATCTGCACGGGTGTTAAAAGTCATTTTAGGAGAGGAATTGTAACAAGGGAAGGTCAGAGAGCATCATCTTTCTTGAGATGTTAAGGGTGAATTTAAGATGGTGGTGGAAGAAGGCTTGCCCTTCCCATGCCAGCTAAGAGGCCTTAGGGATACAAAAGAAAGGCAAGCTATAAACTCTCTCCTCCCACCATAGAAACAAAGGCAATTCCTTTGAGATCTAGCCCATATCTGTCCTACGTGAGGCTAGAAATCCCTTGGTAGGCAGAATACAGTGACTCCCTTCATTTTCGGATTTTGCTATGTCTTGCTGCATGACCAACATGGCTACCTCTGGATGTATATATCTCCAGACAGAAACATTACAGGGGCAATATCCAAAATCCATCCCTGTGGTAGTATCTTTATTTTGCTGCTGCTGTTGTGTGCCTTCAAGTCATTACCAACTTATGGTGATTCTAAGGTGGGGTTTTCTTGGCAACATTTGTTCAGCATGAGTTTGCCTTTTCATTCCTCTAAAGCTGAGAGACTGTGACTTGCCCAAGATCACCTACTACATTTCCATGGACAAGTGGGGATTCAGGCCATGGTCCCCAGAATTGTGGTCCAATGTTCAAACCACTAGACCATACTGGCTTTGTACTGAGCCAAACGAAAAAGCGTAAAATACATCACACCAGCTTCAGAGCTTCACAGGTTTCCATGTCAGATAGAGATGGTTAAAAGAAAAGTTACACTGGAGAAATAAAGTGATGGTCCCAATTCTAGATTCTGCTTTGGATGTTACAGGAAGTGTGTGCAGAAGAAAAGTGAGGTCTTCAACCCATGTCTGAAAGCTGAGTGGGAACAAAGGCAATAATGTTCCATTTCTCCATTTAAAGTTACAAGCGCTCCCTTTTGAGAACTGTATTAGCATCTCTCTGGTTGGAAGCCAAGTGTGACGTGACAGAAAAGAGCATTTAGGATTCAGAGGGAGTGGCTCCTCATGCTAGCAGCAAGAAGGGACTGTGCACCTATTCCATCTTTTTCTCTTTAACAGACTTTTTGCAGTAAGGAAAAAAGACAGATGAAGCAGCAGAAAAACAAGACAGTGTTACAAGGGCAGGAGGACAAGGACATCTGAAACCCCTGTAAAATTCAGTGAATGAAGCGTGATTCAGCATCATCTGAAACTATACTCTGACTCACCCCATCTTGCAAAAGAAACTGGTGAAAGCTCATTAGAGATCACCTCTTGGCATAGTTCAGTGAGCTATGGCTTCCATTACTCTAGGGGTAGATAGAATGCTGATCATGTCAATCTGCTTGTAGATCTCTCGGCAACTTGGGTACATCAGCAACGATTTATGGCTACTAATTTTTTAATAATCACGATACCAAAATGTATCTCCCCTCTTAAACTATACTGATGACATGGGGTACCTAGCAGTGAACGTTTGTGTAGAGTTGTGAGCTCTGTTCTACTATGCAATCAAATTATTGAGATCAGGATTCTTTACTTCTAAGTATATTGTGGCTGGATGTCTGGGTTGTAGAAAAAAATGAATAAAGTAGAACTTGCAAGACTGAAGCGTGACCACTCCTTCCTTACTCTACATGCTGAGAGGGAAATCCACTGAACCTTAAACACATTTTCTTCATTCTGTCATACATGGCAGCAGTGGCTAAGTCCAGCTAGATGCCTGGGATGGGAATGGAGACAAGCCTGGGCAACCAGAAAGAAATATGTTGTCATGGTGGTGGCTCAGTAGGGAAGGTGCTTCACCTCAGCATCTGGAACTGAAATCTCACTCCCACCCCCACTGGCATGCTCTACTGAAGTATCAGACTGTGGCTCACATTATGCCCAGCTAAAATGGATAAAGAAAACAAGGGTCTGGTATCCAATGTATCCAGGGGATAGATAGTTGGGAAAGAGTAGTATAGCCACTCTAGCAGTACCTCACTGTGGTCCACAGCACCCCTACCAATACCATTTTTAGCAGAAATGATGGAGGGCTGAGAAAGAGATACCCTCTAATGGGATGAAGGGTATATTTGGGTTGGCAGAACTGAAAGGGAAAAAAGATGCTTTAGAGAGCAGATGTATTTCAGCAAGCAAGCCATGGTATGTGAGAAGGGTAGTGGACTCTCCAATTGTGGCGGTCTTTACACAGAAGTTGGATGGGCATCTTTCAGTTGTGTGTTCCTGCATGGCAGGGATTTGGACTAGCTCTAAGATTCTATGGCCATTTCTGCATTCATCATCTGAAGGCCATTTCTGCATTACATTGTTATAGTACTATTATTCCACTTTCTCTTTTTTTCTTTTTTCTTTTTTAATTTTATTATTATAAAAGTTAGAATTAGAATGCTCAGCCAGAGAGCTCTTTGGCCTCAGTAAACTAAAGCCGTTTCTGCATGATGGGGCTGTCCCACTGTGGGGACAGGATGGCAGCACTCCACAAGTCATGCTTCTGCATGATGTTGTCATGGTCCCATCGCCATCTTGTCCCCGTGTGTCATGCTTATGCGGTATTTGTCAAATCAAAAAAATCCATTTGCGCCACCACTCACGTGACACTCCTGTCACTGCTGCCCATGTGGATGGGCAGGAAGTGTGGTGGCAGCGCTTCTTTCCCCAGAGCAGCAATGGAAGCTGCCCGGCTGCAGTGTGGAAGGAAGAGGAGTGGCCATCAAGCTCGCTTCCGCAGGGAGCCAGTGAGATGCGGAAGGAAGTGTTCCTGTCACGCTCACTTCCCTGCTGAAGCTGCAACAGAAGGACTCACATGAGCCCCATCGTGCAGAAAGGGCCTACAAACCGATTCCACAGGATGTTGAAAGTGGACTAATAATAGCATTATAACAGCGTAGGGCGGAAATAGCCTCAGATTCCAAGGTAGCTTCAAAGGTGGTTTAGAGAAAGTTGCTTCATTCCAAATTTGATCTTGAAGTATAAGGAATATATTCATGCTAGAAATGTGGAGTGTGTGTTTTTTTTGAGAATAGAAAAGTTGCTCAGTGAGCAGAAGAATGGTTGTCAAACACCTCTTCTTTCCCTGCCTCTCCTTTCAATCCACCTCTATATCCACTGTAGCTTTTTTTTCAAATCCACATTTGTGTGCACCATATATAGTCACACAGACTGCTGTTAGATTGGTACAAGTGGCAAAGAATGGAGCCTTCCTCATTGCACAGTCCTGTTAAAGAATTCTTCTGAAGTGTCTGGCACTGACCCTCATCATAGACAAGAGGGACCATTTGTCTGACCCAGTGAAGTGTGAGTAAAAATGAATTTTGATGAGGCTGGCCAGCTAACCACCACTTAGCTTTGAGGGCTTTCCCATCTCCTCAGAATTTCTGCCTGCCGTTTTCTGAATCTCTTGGCCTTTTCTTCCTGGCAACCTCTTGCTTGCCTAATTTTGTAAAAGCAGGCAGAGATGAGAGAAGCTGTCAGTATCAAAGAGAGCACTCACAAAACAGGCAAGGAGGCAGAAGGCCTTTTGCTGCTCTGTAAGTTGTCAAGTGCAGCAAGATTAGCAAGGAGCCTTTTCCCTCCCAACTCCCTGGTGGCTATTTTCTTCTGCTGCCCATCGATCCGTTCACCTTTCGCTGCTCTCGAGCGAAACCCCTGGGTGCTCTACTGTTCAGCGTCCACAGTAATATGGGGAAGCTGCTCTTTCACTCACAGCAATTAAAGTGTCTAAGAGCTACATGGGATGTCGGGGCTGCTCGTTTGATCACATTTCTCACCTTTGATGCAGAAGGTCATCTGTTCAATTTTTAGCCAAGCCTTTGGCCCTCTCTCTATGTATAATGCCGACAGTGTCATGAAGGCGGAGAATGGCTCATGAGGAACCGAGGTGGATGTCGGAGGGGGCCACATCATACCTACTTATTTGAAAGCAGTAGTGGAATGGGGCAACTATGATCCCTCAGAAGGTGTTGGACTGCAACTCCCATCAGCCCTAAGCAGCACAATCAGGGTGGTAGGATTTGTGTTCCAGCAAAATCTGAAGAGCCGTACTTCTTCATGGTTGTAAAGAGAAACTCCAAACTCCTTAATTCTGGCGTTCATTCACGCCACAGAATTATAATGCTGTTAATCCACTTTAATTGCCATGGTAACATCCTGTGGACTCCTCGGACTGGCAGTTGAGGGAAGGGTATTAAAAATTCTCAGGCAAGGAATTCCTTTGGTGTTTTTGCCCAAACTACAAATCTCAGGATTCCGTATGATATTCAGCCATGGCAGTTAAAGTGGGATTATAGCACTATAATTGTGTTGTGTGAATGGGGCCCTCACTGTCTTTCTTGATGATGCTGGTGCTGTTACTAGTGCTAGTATTACTAGTATTTCTCAGTATTTAACCCTTTTTTTCTGCTTAGGATGCCAGAAACAATAAAAATATGTTGAGAGGGAACATCCCGCTTGTTTTTTTTTATTTCAACCAATCAGAGAAAAAGAGAGACTGCCAGGGAGGAGAACTTGCTCCATCTGCCAAGTAGGGATGCAAATTTTCACTTATTTTGTTCTTGTATGTGAGAATGAATAATTTCAAATGCTTTTTTCCTACTTAGTGAGATTACAATAATCTGTGCATATCCCCATACAATTTTTATATGGTGGGCTTTTTTTAATAAAAAAGAAATCTTGTGCAAAACAATATTTTGTGCCGGAAATAGGGTATTTTGCACAAACTCTACTTTTTTCCTATGCAAAGGTTGAGGTTTCTTTTCTGGCACAAAAACTATTTTTAAAAACACAATCAAGTTTTTCACAGGTTTCACAGATTGTTGGGGACTTTTTAAACAAATAATTCATGTGCAAAAAACAATATTTTATGAAGCAAATGGTATATTTTGAACAAAGTACACTTTTTCTGTTAAAAGTTGGGTTTTGCACAAAAATACTTTTTTTGCAAATTTTTATTTAATTTTAACTCGCATAATAAAAGAAAAAAATCAGCATACTTATCAAATTCTTGTTCAATCATTCTTCTTCTATTTTTTAAATTATTCTTTTTATTCATCTTTAATAACATAAAACAAACATCACATCTTACAAATTTACAATAGAAAACAATGCGAAAAAACATAAAGACAAAAAGGTGTATCCATACATCCATATACTTTCGCATCTCCTCTTTGATTCCTTTATCTGTTCTAATGACTTTACCTCTTACATTTTTAATTCTGTATAATATTACATTCAGTCCCACACTTCTCTCATACAAAACAGATTTTCTATATACAAACCTATTCTACCTTCCCTTATTTTCTTCCTCTGTTTTCTTTCCAGTGATTCTTTATTTAGTGTTTACCAGTTATAAATTATCAAATGAAATTCATTTCCAAAAGGGAAAAAAAACCCTCTACTTTTCTCTAAGTTTCTAAATATTAAATCAAAATTGTTAATTTCTATCTCAAGATTTTTGTTTCGTTTCTGTCTTCTTTTTCCTTTAAGAGTGGTTCTATCCAAATATGATTTTCTTATCCCTCTATCTTATCTCCAACTTTAGTTTAATTGAATTAATCTATTCCCCTTTTTATTTTTATGTACTTATTAAAAAAGGAAGAAAAAATTTTACCCTATCTCTACCTTCTTTTCTCTATCTTAAAACTAATAATTGTTTTTACTTCTATTTCCTCTTTTCCCTATTTCTCTAAATTTTTAGATTTAATTTATTTTTATGTATCTAAGTATATATTTCTCTGTCTCTGTCTTTAAGCTTCTATCCTATTTCTGCCTTATAAAATTATAATTTCTAATGGTTTCCAATAGATTTTTTTTTATAAGGAGATTTCCTCTTCTATCTCCATTATTGCAATTTCCCCCCATTTTTCTTCTAGGATTGGTAATGTTGGTGTCCAAACTTTTTAAAATAGTTCTAACAAGTTATCTGAAAGTATTGTTGTCATGCTTCTTCTAATGCACATTGATTTCCTCCTGACAACTCCTGGTATAACTTTCTTTTAGTCATGAAACTCTTCACGAAACAAATTTTTGAAACAATTTTTCACAAAAAAAATCCCAAATTATATATATAAAAAGTCTTTCCAATAGTTGACCAGATTCTCAAAGAGTTGCCTTGATGTGTCAATACTCTCTCTCCTGCTGAGCATGACAAAATTTGCAAGTATCCTTTACACCCGTTAATGCAAATGCCTCTCTCCTGGTTGGCAAAGTCTGGGAAGAAGAAATATTTCCTTCTCCGCCTGTGGATTTTCTCTTTTCTTAAAGAAATCATTTTCATATGCATAGCTGAAATCCACACGATTCATAGAAATCTGTTGGAGGGTGGGAGAGAGTCTATTTGAAAAGGGAAAAATCAGTTTGGGTGTATTTTTATGTTGAAACTTCATATCTGAGGTAGCCCTGTTAGCAAAAAAACAAAAAAAAAATTGAGGCTGCTGGACTTACTGGGCCATAATTTACTTCTGGGGTGCATGTGGCTCTGTGGCCATGGGGGTTGGTGTTGCACCACTTCGGCCTTCCGAGCAGCCTGTGAGCTACGCTGGGAAGGCCCACTATTGCTGGTAGTGAATAAGTTTAAACTGGCTGGTTTGAACTTGTTGACTGCCTCTGCCCAGGCCAGAGCTGACTGCAGTCTTCCCTCTGGTCAGGGCAGTGAGTATTTTTTTGAGCCCCCTTCAGCCGGAGCTCACTTCATGTCAGAATATTGTCCAACCCACATCCCCTGTCAGGACAAAGTTCAGGGACCGGATGGGAGAGGCTTATTTTCTTAGATGGGAGAGTGAACACGTGTACACAATGGGTGGGGTTAGGAGCAAACTTCTCGTTTTCCTTTCAAGCCCATTCATTGTATATGCATTAAAAACTCTGGCAACAGCTCAGGGAGTATATTGCCGTGTCTGCCTGTTATCCTTTCACTGAGCACCGTCTCCCCCTGACTACTGATTCAGGTCTGCTATAAGAAGAGCAATCATTCGGTGCAGCTCTCTGCAGATGGGGCTGCTTGCCCTCTGAAACCAAGCTGTGGCACAAGGTCCACCGAGTCCCCTCGCCTTTTGAATATGGTATAAGGAGAGGAAATGTGTTCTCTCTTCTTATTTTCTTAGTCCTTCAGGATGACTCATGACCATTTTAAGCAGAGTGGCAGACAGCAAAGAAAGATTTATGCAATAATAGAGGTGGGGAATTGCTCAGACTCTGAGGTCTCTGAACAATAATCCATAATTCAGAAATTAATACATGGTAGGAAAGACAATGGGATTTGAAATAAGGATTAGTGGGCAAGGCAAAGGGAAACACAGCAGGATTGTCATCTGTGGACGCTCCGGTTATACACACACCCAATTATAACTTTAGCCGCTACAAGAGAAGCTGACTTAAACCATTAAATCTTTATTATTTTTTTCCTCTAGTGGTTGTGTGTGTGTGTGTGTGTGTGTGTATGTGTGTTGGGGAGAGGGAGGAGGAAGTGGGAGTAAAGCTTCCTTAAAGATAGAGAGTTTAAATTGAGCTTTAAAATTGTGACTGAGCAAGATTTAATGCTGACAATTAGCCTGGACAAACAGTTAATCGTCCTGCAGGCATAATTTATATATTCTCTGTGCAACAGGGAGAGATTGTCAGCGCATCGCCCTGCAAATTAGTGCAATAAAAGAATCTCATAACCTCTAACAGCTTAGCTGTCTGACAATGAGAGATCATTCCACCACTTTCTCTCTTGTTTCCCTGGCCACAATGAAATCAGTCCAGTCTACTGGGTTGGATATTAGGTCTGATTTCCCTGGCTGCTTCCCAGTTAACTTCAGCAATGCTTTCTACTAACTCTTAGTTGGACTGAGGTGTTTCACAATGAGCAGGGAATTAAACCAAAAGCCAAATCTGATCAAGTGGAAAACCACAAGTTGATACTGGAGACTTCTTGCAGGATCAGACCAATAGGCCTCTGCTCATCCTCCATCACTTTTTGAGTGTCTTTTGGGTGTCTTTACAGCTGGGGAAGGCAACTGTGACCCTCCAGATGCTTTGGACTCTCATAATCCCCTCCATCAAAAACGCTCCCTAATGCTAATGGGAGTTGCTACATAGAAGGACTCAATGAACCGCAGTTGCCTGCCCCAGCTCCACAGGAAGCAATTTTGGATCTACCTTAGATATGCATATCTGGCTCATTCCCTGTCCACTTTTGCATGGTATTCCATCTGCACTGCTGCAGGATCTGGGGGAACATTCTTCAACATCAGAGCAGCTATGTTGGTGTATGTACTGTGTGTGTTTTCCAACACAAAAAGGGAAAGTATCACACACCAGCACTGTGGCCTGTTGTGGGAAATTATTGCTGCATCCTTTCCTCTCCCAGCTCCCCAGCCCTCTCTCTTTCCTTTTGTGTGCATGTTCACTCTTTGCTGATAATAGATTGGTACAAAGTCTGAATAACCTCTGTGCCACAATGTGTAAGCCTACTTCAAATTACAATTTAGAACTGTGGCTGAGAGACAAGACACTGGCTATAGTTTGTTCATTTACTAGGGATGTAGCTGATATTTGTATTTCATAACTCAGGTATAGAAAACATGTGGGCTTGTAATGCTTGCCTCAACCATTCCTTTCCTGATTCTATGCAAGCTGAAAAAGAAATTCAGGTTCTTTACCCTTCCCAACCACCTCAACACAGTTCTCCAAGCTCCTTCTTACTTTCTGTCCCACTGATCAACCTGGTTCTTGACTCTGGCTGTTCTCACCAGCATCTCTTAGACAGTAGAAGGGCTGTGCACAGGATTCTACAGAGGGCAGTTTTCTATTTGAATGGGTATCATGGAACAATCCACTTCTGATTTAAAGATAAAGAAGGGATAGCAAAAACCTTGAAGTTCCCACTGAGAACTAGCATCTGGACAGCAGACTGAGCAGCAGGCTCCCACCTCATCTGGTCAATATTTTACCTCCAACGGTGAAATAGATTGTATTTGTATTTAAGTTATTCTTATTTCTAAATCTGCACCTATGCTTAGAAAATAATCCATACAAATTTTATGCAGCTTTCTCTTCTTTGTTGTCACTGCATGACTGGGCCAGCTCAGGGCCAGAAACCTCTGGAAACTGGGGATGGAGGAAGAAGCTCAGAGGCTCACCAAGGTTGGAGGAAGGACTGATTCCTATGTGGTAGCTCCTAAAGCCACCAGAGGCATAAAAATGTGACAAAAACTTCAGCTTTGACTGAATGGAACTAATGTAACAAATACTTGGAACACATACTTGGAATGGAGCTAATATAACAAATGCTTGGGCATCAGGGCTCCAGAACCATTTTCCAAATTAGGGTGGGGGGGTTGAACAGTTATGGGCCTAATTTATCATGGAAGGAGTTTTTGCATCACTTATATGGATATCATGATGCAACTATGGCCAGAGAAAATGAGAAGATGGAGGAAGGCACATGCATCCTCACCGAGGTGCTTGCTACAAACACAATTTACTTTCACCTCCTAAGAGAGGTGCAGAGATATAAACTGAATTTCAATTCCAGTTGTTAGTCTCTAAAGCAGATCCACTGAATCAGTTAACTTATATTAGTGTTCTCATTGAGTCAGTGGGTCTGTTCAGCTTGGGACTAATAACTGGATTTAGGCCCAAACATTTCTTGTAAAGCCAAGAAAGGACAGGGATTTGCCACACGGCAGGTAAAAGAAAATGAGGATGGCCCTTTCTAGCTGGAATGTATATAAATATGATCTAGATTACATACTAAGCCTGAGGAGCAGTCTTCTTCAGTCTGGTGCTGTCCATATCTTTTGTCAAACACATCTGGAGGGCATAAACTTGGGGAAAGCTGTTGTAGGCCCTGTGGTTTGCAATGAGTGAAGAATCAGTCCTCCTGCCATTTGCAAGAGTCTCACCTGATTCACCTGATTCACCTGATTCTGCACTGTTCTTGTTGTGAACTGCCATCATGTTCACTTAGGATTATGGCAACCATAAGATTGCCATAAGCCTAAGTCTACATGATGGCAGTTCACAAAAACAGTAGTTGTGAAGGAGAGACCTTCAATATCCCATCACCAACTCTGCTCAGCTCTTCCAGACTCACAGCCCTAGCTTATTTGATTGAGTCTGTTCCCCTGTAATAAGATCTAACTCTTTTCCTCCTGTCTCTTTGCCTCCTGCCTCCTATCATGCCTTCTCACGATAATTCTGAGGTATGACAGTTTCAGCTTAGGCCCTTTCCGCACCACCCTCCCAACCCGACATGCAGCACATTTTGGTCATAGCAAAAAGCTGCCCTGGGATACAGCAGGAAAGGGCCACAACAACACTTTTGCATGATGTCACCGCAGTCCTGTCCTTCTCCCACCCCTGGGTGGTGCAATCATGGATTAAATCACTGATGAGGTTTCTCCATCAATGACCCGTGATCGTGCCACCATTGTGGGCTTACCTGTCCTGCAGAAGCTCAGGAAGTGCAATGGCCATGCTTCTTGCCCTAGTGCAGACTGAGAAGGTACCTAGCTGTGCTGCAGAAGGAAGAAGCATAGCCATCACACTTCCTTCACTATGGAGCCAGCTGGTGCAGAGGGGAACAATCCCGTCACACTCCCCTCCTGCCAGACCTGATACTGGGATACCCACTGGAGGACTCCATGAAAAGGTAGAGTGAGGAAAAGGCCTTAGTCATCTTGGCTTTTAGGGAGAGTGCAAGCTTGATTTCCTCTAGGACCCATTTATTTGTCTTTTTGGCAATCAAGGGTATCCATAGAACTCTCCTCCAGCACCACATTTCAGATGAGTTGATTCTCTTCCTATCATTTTTTTTTCACTGTCCAGCTTTCACACCCATTCATAGGAACTTGAAATAGAATGGCATGGACAATCCTGACTTTGGTATTCAATGATATATCATTACACTTGAAGATCGTGTTTAGTTCCTTTTAGCTGCCCATCCTAGTCTTCTTCTGGTTTCCTAACTGTAGTCCCCATTTTGTTTAATGACTGACCCATGGTATAGGGACTCTGACTATCCAGTGTCTTTATTGTCTACTTTAATGTTATGTAAATCATCTGTGTTTATTATTTTTGTTTTCTTAATCTTCAACTGTAAGCCTGCCTTTGCACTTACCTTCTTCATTAATCATTCCAAATCTGTTATTTTCTGCTCGTAGTATAATCTCATCTGCGTAACTGAAATTGTTGATGTTCCTTCCTCCAGTTTTCACATTTCCTTCCTCAAAGTCTAACCCAGCTTTACATATGATACATTCAGTGTAAAAGTTAAATAGATGGGGGTGGGAGGGAATACAGCCTTGCCTGACTCCTCTGCCAATTTGAAACCATTTTGTTTCTCCATACGTTGCCCTAATAGTGGCCTCTTGTCCATAATACAAGTTACACATTAGGTTAGTAACATGTTGTGGCACCCATTTCTTTAAGAATGACCCATAGTTGTTTCTGTGCAGAAAACAGGAAATATTATTTCCTATGCAGTTTCCTATATAGAAAATGCTGTTTTCAACCATATGTAAATTTTGCATAGACTAAATCCCCACTTACAACAATTTCTGCACAAGAAATAGTATTGAAATTTTTTTTTTAGCACAAAACAACCATATGCAAATATTGTGCAGAATAAGTCCTAAACTGTGAAGATTCTCATCATTCCAGAAATCTCGCCAAGGTTTCTTGACACCAGAAAAACACATTTTTGACCATTTCTCCATTCTTTGCATCTCTAAGATTCTTTAGCTGGAGGAGCATTACAGAAAAAATGTCAGGGGAACAGACAGACACAGATGACTCATGCAAGCCTTTATATTTGCAAGTAAACATTTTTATATTTGAACCTGAATCAGTGGCTTCAGTTATGTCATACAGAAATATCAAAAAGGACCAGAAACAAGGAGGCATGAGCAGTCTGTATTCATTAAACTCTCAGGAATACAACAGCTACTGGACAAGATGTTTTTCAGGAACTACTTCTGGTATTCTTATTTGAGGCCATTTCTCCCCTACACTGTTATAGTGCTATTATTCCACTTTCAACCTCCTGTGGAATCCTGGGCCTTGTGGTTTACTGAGGCCAGAGTTCTCTGGCTGAGAATTGTAAATGCCCCTCTCTAAACTGCAAATCCCAGGATTCCACAGGAGGTTGAAAGCGGAATAATAGCGCTGTAACAGTGTAATGCAGCAATGGCCTGAGAATGTGGCTGGAATCTACTATGGCAGCTGTGAATGCATTACCTGGAGTTACACACTCCTGACTGTTACATATTAATGATTCCTACATAGCCTGTACTTTAGGGACTATGAAACTCCCCTAATCCCCACTTACTGGGAAATAGCCTCTATGATAAATGGGAGTCTCTTCCTCTGTTGCTCAGGAAGTAGCTACCTGATGTTCTCATAGCGAGCAATTTCTGGTGTACAGGGAAATTGAGACAGAGACTCTAGCCCTGGTAGTCACAATGGAGATTGCCCATGCAAGGGAGTGAAAGTGGCATGCACCTGCTTCCCAGGTGACAGGGGAACAAACCCTCTTCGATTGCATTGGCTGCTTCTGCATCAAGACATGATTCACTGTGTAGCACTAACTACAGAGCTCCAAATACATAAATCCCATACAGGATTTTGCCCCATTTTTTTAAAAAAATATCACAGCAAAGGCAGCTGTTGTGCTTTTAGTATGCTACATTCTTTCTGCAGTTCTCAAGCAGCTGAAGAATTATATATATTTCCTGCTGTATCCCAGGGCAGCTTTTTGCTGTGACCAAAACATGTGCTGTAACATCACACCAGAGTTACTGCCTAAGGAAGCACCATGTGTCCATCAGCTATGGTCCTCCATGTTGATGGAAAGCATCATACAAAGAGTGCAGGTTACTTTTGAGCAAATAAAAATGCAGAAAGAAGCTGTCACTCCTCCGGTCACATCTTATCCAACATGACCCATGGTGCTGAATAAGTAGGACAACATGGCCTAAATATAATTGCCTTGCATTCAGATGTGTTGAAAAGCAAATAGAAATGAGGGTTCTAGTTACCTAAAGATTTATGGCATATAACATGCTATTCTTTCCACCACCCCATATTTGCATAAAATGCTTATTTTACTGGAGTTTCATCAGACCTGAAAATGCAATATGAGTCCAATAACATTTCTCCAGAGATAGACAGTAAGGCTAGGGGAAAAAATCAACAGGAGGAGGGGGGAGAGTGTTCGTTCAGCTGTGTGTCTTTATTAACAAACACGCCAAAATGCATTTCTAATATTCCGCAATTTAAATGGAGCTAGTGTGTGGGGAAAAGAATAGCTTGTGTAGGGTGGCTCTTGCCATCATCCAATCCATCTTTCTATTTTCTAGTGTCAATCCATTGTTTTAAGGATATAATAAAGCACTAGGCTGAAATGCTGGCACAACTGTAAATTCAATCTCGGCATTTAGGGATGATATTTAGTTCCCATAGTAAGAATTTGCTGGGCTCAAGTTTTGAAAGGACCTTCCACTGAAGCACACTCTTGACCCCCAAACACACCAGAATTAAGAACACCTTATGGAACTGCAGTGTAGCAGAACCCCTATTATCTGAGCCCCCCCCCATTATTCAGATCTAATGACTTTTTTTTCTGATGATTTTCCTAATGTGGTGTGCATCCACCCACAGAGCTCCTTATCAGGGTCACCCTACATGAGCAATAATGTCCTAATATCAGGTTATGTGAATATTTTGGCCATACTGCAGATCATTCAGAATGATTCAGGCCCTTTTCGCACCTTACCTTTTCGTGCTGCTGGGTTGGGGTTCTCGTGCAAGAAGGCTTGGGAGGAATGCTGTTGCGTCCCTGCTGCTTCGGCTCCGCAGCTCCTTCCTCCTTGCGCGAGCACCCCTTCCTTGCTTCCGCAGTGCAGCCTGGGAGTTAGAGGCTGAGCTGGGGCAGGAACTGCGACCGGCGTGGCTCAGGAGGCTTCGCATGGCAGGTAAGTGTGCGTGAGGCCCCGGAGCGATGCACGACTTCGGCTTTGAGCCGAAAAAGAAAAGATGTGTGCGCTGTCCGTGTCAGGCCCTTGAGCGTCGTGTAAATGTGACTGCGTCATGCAGACCGCTCCTCACGTTTATGCAATGCTCAAGGGGCCCTTTCGCTTCAAAAACACCATGCGAAAAGGGTCTCAGTCTTGAATTCGGATTTACAGGTACATCCACTTGCTATTCCACTTTTATGACAACTGACTTCTCAGAGTCTCTGCCAGAGATTCAGAATGCTTCAAATCATTTACTATTGAAAGTTTGTCCTGAAGAATAACAAACCCTGTTATCAGTAAGAATCAGTTCAGAACTCCAAGGCTGCAAAAGTTTGATTTTATTCATGTATTGCACTAAACAAATGAAAAGGCCCCTGAATTATAAGAGTCTGAGTGGTGGAGGGAGAGATGCATGAATAACAAAATTGTGTTTCGCTATTTTCTTTCTTTCTTTCTTTCTTTCTTTCTTTCTTTCTTTCTTTCATTCCTTTTCTTTTGGAGGGGATGCAGTTGTTTGACCCTTTGTATGTTACAGTGCAAAATAGTACCACTTTAATGATTTTGTCAAAACAGTTAGATTTAGAGTCAAAATATATCTTAACATAAACACAGAGGCCTCATGGACATTTGTTTTGTTGGCAAAAATGGCATGGGAACACTTTTTTTGCATGGAGAAAGTCCATCATTTTCTCACTGCAAGCGCCTTCTAACAAGCCGCACTTGATTTGGAAGCTAAAATTCAGATGACCATTCTTGCTGTGACTGAAGAAGGAGCATGAGGGTAAAAAAACAAAAAAAAGTGGACATGGGCATTTGCAACTCTTGCCAAAGCAGGACAGAATTTAACAATGGACTGGAATATGGCATTTTAAACTACATTTAGAATCAAATGGGGGTTTTTTGGAAGGAACGGACAATTTATTGAGAACAGGGGAACAGACATCTCTGGCTAAACAGACTCAGAATTAACACCATTTCCATATGTGAGCACAAACAGAGTAGCAAGGGACATATCTATACTGGATTTTTTAAAATTTCCTGGCAGGCAGTGTGCAGATATCTCTTTTTGGATGGGGCATAGTGAACTATTTTCTTACTCTTGTTTTCCATCCCAATTTGCCTAACAGCTCTCAAGCCCTGGGAAGGGCTGCTGCTTCGTACCAGGGGGAAGGGGCAATTCAGACTATGAAGATACAGCTACTCTAGGCTCCTGAGGGAAGGAAAGGGAGAGCACACCCACATTTGTCCCTTCTCCAAGCCAAGTACAGTTGCTACTTCATGGTCTGGATTGTCTTTCTGCTCCTTCCCCTCTCTACCAGTAAGCAGCAACAGCAGTAACCCGTCCTAGAGGCAGAAGAAGGGGAAGGATGCAGAACTATATGGGAGGAGCTATGATCTGCTATATGATCTCAGCCTGTGCATTTTTAAGAGAGGCTTTTCTTGTTCTTACCAAAAAAAAAAAAAAAAGAGATCCCTTGGCATTAGAGAGGACTTGGAGAAGCATGGTGAAAAAGAACATGTCCATACTAGAGTTGAGTAACACAAGACTGGAGCTGTCCAAAGATTCTACGTGGGTAGTGGTAAAGTAAGTTGAATAGATCTTATGGAGATGAGCTCTAGGTAGCCTTGCCAGATGGACAGAAAACAGGTAGAGTGAAGTCATTAAGGGTGTGATCTAAAGGAGATCTAGCTATTCAGCTTGCCAGCAGAGAAAAATCCCTTAAACAAGAGAAGGACATAACAGTAGACACATAAAAATAGTGACAACTGTTGCCCTGGCAAAGTCCAAGTGTGATTCATGTCAAGTCAACAAGACCTGGTCCAAGATATTATTGTCCCTGCAAGATTAGGAGAAACCAAAAAGGTACATGTAACAATGACATCACTCTGGAATCTGGAGGACGTTACAACCTTGGACGCCTCACCATCCACAATTTTTAATAGTTTGCTATTAAATAGTAGCACATATTGATCCAATGCTTGCTGATTCTAGCCCCAAAAGATACTGGTGGAGGATTGGATCAGAAGTTCTGATTCCAAATGCTAGGTTTAGAGTGATGCTCCCTCTGCCACCAGAAGCAGGAGACTAATGCCAGACATTACTGTGTAGGGAAGTGGTGGGCAATAGAGATACATCCTTACTTGAAATTTGTGAGGGACAGATACATGTAATGATCTAGCAGGGTCAATCCACCCATATGATGATGTGCACAAACTGGAAATAGACACACCTTGCAGTGTGGAAAGGAATGCACATCCAAGGTTGTGCATATAGAGGATTTCCAACGAATTTCTCACATCATTTATTCCAGATTGTCTCCCAGATTGCAGCAAAAGCATATTTTCAGTGGTAGAAATTTGGCTCCTGCTTTATGTGGTGGAAATCAAGATAGAGGTATCACTTTACTAGCTATGATTGTCACTATATTAAATGCGATAAGACATTGCTTAGGTAAACTCCACTGATTTAAGGAATCTGCTCCAGGTGAGATTGACAACTGTATTTAGGCCAAGATTTTTCAAGAAACCATTTGGAATAGGATGGCTGTAGTAGCACTAAGAAATGAGTACTCAATGCAACAGGTAGCTTATGTCTTATGTAAGTGTCTCCACACATAGGTACTATGCATAGTGCACTTCTTCTAACACAATGACTGCAATCCTTAGGGGTGGGAATCATGTGGCCCTCCAGATGTTGTTGGATTGCCACTGCCAGCAACCCTAGCTGGCACAACCAATGATGAGGAATGCAGTCCAGCAGCTGGAGCGCTACATGATTCCCACCTGGCTTATGCAGTAATAATGCACTGACCGGGAGGCTTCAGTGATGAAATACCCACTTTGTATCACGTTGGGTGAAATGGGCCAGAAGAAAATGCAGCTAATAGCAGGAAAGAATCAGAGGCAGCAGGGATAAAGAAGTTCAGCCCACAATGAGTGGTACTCATAAGAGTTTGATACTCTGCATGTTTACTTAGCAGGAAAGTCCACTGTATTCAACAAGAGTTGCTCCCTGGTCTCTCTACAATAGCACAGGTGACAGTTCTGCTATGAGAATCTTTTTTAGCTGAGAAAGAAGACAATTATTATTTACATTCAGTTTGCAGACTAGACTAGACATGCTACTCAAAAGTAAGTCTCAGTGAGTTCAATGGCGCTTATTCCCAAGTTAGATGGAAGTAGAGTTGCAGCCTCCTTTGTGACTCATTCAGGTTTTCAACATCCAAAACGTAAGGCAGGATAAAACAAATGAAAGACATGTCACCAACACAGGGAACTGAGTGAAGACCGCATATAGCGTATGTGTGTGTTGTGCATGTATTTGCTATACATTATATTGACTTTGTGAACCATGAGCCATTTGCTATATATTATATTGACTTTGTGAACCATGAAGTCAGCTTTTTGGGATCTCTGATAAAGAACTGAACAAAAATCCCTTATGTAAATAGATAAAATTTAGAAGTGCATGACAACTGAAATTCATCGCCAACAAGCAAAATTTTGACAAGGAAGGGGTCTTCTATTCCACTGACATTACCATTTTGATTGGTGTGTTGCAGGGGATACAACTCCATTAAAAGGACATTTGCAATTTAGTTTAAAGGAGACAAGGAAAAGCCACTGCTCATAAAAATGTGGGACGAGAGGAAGAAATATGCAAAGATTAATGACAAAGAGGTTGTAAGGTGATACCATGGCACCAGCAGCAGGAGAAGCAGGGGGAGGGGAATAATATCTTACACCTGCTAACATTCCTAGAGCCCCTTTAAGGCATGAGTGCTAATGAGCCAACAAATTATTGTGATAGAAAGAAAACCATCCCTCTGGTTCTCCACATTCTGAGAGCCAGTCTGGAGCTGCCCAAGTGGAAAATTGTGTGGGCTCCTTCCTTCCTTCCTTCCTTCCTTCCTTCCTTCCTTCCTTCCTTCCTTCCTTCTCTCCCTCTTCTACAGGATACTGTTTCTAGGAGGCCTCCATAACAGATCTAACAAACAACACACATACAGAGCTGTAGCCAAGATATCCGCAATGACAGGAAGTATCTTGTCAATCATCCCATGAATTTAATGCCCACTTCCAATACCACATCACATCTTCACACTGGATAGCTGCTTGTCCCCGTCTCTTGAAAGCACCTTAATAACTCATGAAGGGAGCAGATTGCTGACGCCATAAAACCACAGAGTAGGTGCACCATTAACAAAGGTAACATCTTTGCACAGCACATGGAGAAGGATGCAATTATACCCTTTCAAATCCTTTGCTCTAAGATAGAATCTTCCATGAAAAAAGACCAACATTGAAACCAATGCAGATGGTACGTGGATACATTAATATTGTGAATTATTGAACATGGGGCCCTGGGGGCATAAATATATAGGAAAGAGGATTTTGACAGACTGCTGCTTTGCCCATGTTGTTGTTGTGGGCTTTCAAGTCATTTCTGACATATGGCGACCTTAAGGTGAACCACGTGGTTTTCTTGGCAAGGTTTGTTCAGAGGGGGTTTGCTTTTGCCTTCCTCTGAGGCTGAGAGAGTGTGATTTGCCCCAGATCATCCAGTGGGTTTCCACGGCTGAAAGGTGATTTGAACCCTGGTCTCCCAGAGTGTTAGTCCAACCCTCAAACCACTGAACCTAACTGGCTCTCCCATTAGGGCAGCCCAAAAACTGGACAAAGATACAAGGCTTTATTTGGCTCTATACAAATTTCTCACCCCAACAGCAAGACATTGAAGCACAAATTAATGGGAGTCTGTCTTGACTATGTCCAGTGAAATGCTAGGGGTACATAAGTGGAAGTTATCCCTGTGCTGCCAGTGGCACAACACAGCATTGAACAAGAACTGTGCGCCTTCCTTATCACTATGAAATCTCTCCCCCCACTTCCTTCCACCTTTCATTCCATATCTGTCAGAGTGGTTTCACAATCTTGTGCTTCCAAGATGAGATGATCCGGAGGATTCTGTTAAGACCTGCTGTGCCCTGTTTCAAATAGTCTTTAGAAGTTGAGATTGGGGGAGGGATATCCTTCTTCATTAATGAAACCAATAGAAGTATACTCCCTTTCCTCCAGGGTTTGAGGAAAAGACTAAAAAAAAATGCTGGGGAATACCTTCTCTGTGTTCCGTGGGCCTGAAAATGCTGCATAAACTGGAGAGTGAGAGTTCTCTAATCCGCACTAGCAGTTAAGGGAACAGATTCAGAGGATGACATTTATTCCAACTTAATTAATTAGTACACAATAATCATGCACAAGCCCCTAGCCAATAGCATTGAGCTATGTCTGCAAGCCCTGAATATCCAGCCACTGGCAGTGCTGTGAGATATGTGGTAAAATGCAGCCTCCGTCATGAAGAAACCTAGCAGGAAAAATCACCAGGAGGCACCACAGGGAAGAGAAGAGCTCTGGATCACAAAGACTTCTCTCCCCCTCCCTTCCCCTCCCCATCGCCCCTGATTTGTAATTACCAAATTAACACATTCTAATGGGTGAAGTACTCTAGCAACAGACTATGATTAATGCACATGTCCAATTAGCTGTAGCTTCTTTCCCTCTAATTTTAGCCCACTTAAATAGCGTGAGGCAATCTATAATGTCTCTGAGGTGAGGCTCCCACTCGTCCAAGGCTCCCTCCTCCACCATTTAATGGAATCCTTCATGCTTAATGTGAGAGGTACCTCTGTGCTGCCACTCTGCAGGAAAGAGACCAGCTTCTCACACCTTTGTGGTAGAGACTCTGCCTGCCACAAAGGAGCAGCGTGCAGAGTATGTTTAGGGAGGATGTTTCGGAGTGAGAGAAACTAGCAAGGCAAAGTTCCAGGCAGAGGGAACATAGGGGAGCACCAGCTCCCTCTCTTCACCGTCTCAGTATATCTCTGGCCCACTTTTCCTGACCTTTATGAGCGAATTATAAAAGGACTCTGGGGTTGTCTCTGAGACCTGAACTGAGCTATTTTTGGCCTGTGCACAATAAAGATATCTAATATCATCCATGGAGGAGGCAGAAAATGGTTCGTTCAGCTCAGAAAGTTACTCTTTGGGATCATAGCTCCTCAAATCCCCCCAGCAAACATGGCCAGTTGTCATCTTAGTGCTAACATGGTAGAGCTGGGTCTTGGTTATCTAGACGCAAACTATGTGGCAGTATTTGAGCTTGTTGAGCTGTACCATTAAGTGTGAAATTTCCAAGGTGAAGTTGTGTTTAAGAGAGCCAACAAGGTGTAGTGGTTTGAGCATTAGACTATGACCCTGGAGATCAGGGTTTGATTCTCTGCTCAGCCATGGAAACCTACTGGGTGATCTTGGGTGCTTCGCGTAGTCTCCTCCCTCTCCCCCCAAAAAACACAATAGGTTTACTTTAGGGTTGCTATAAGTGAGAAATGACTTGAAAGCACACAACAACAAACTGTGTTAGTCTACTGCAACAAAAACAACAGAGAGTTTTGCAGCACCTAAAAGACTTACACATTTTATTTGGCATAAGCTTCAGTGGAGTACAGCCCAATTCATCACATCTTGCATTTAAGAAACTGGGCTGTAATCTATGAAAGCTAATGCCAAATAAAACAAGATAGATGTTATTGTGCTACAAGTTGGGGTTTTTCAAATACTTGTATTGTAGTGAACACATAGCTTATATTGTAATATTAAGTGCTATTGTTGAATGTGGCATTTGTGACAAGTTGGGTAAAATCAACGTAGTATTGTACTATGGCCATAACATCTGGCCTAACTTCTTTTATTTTTCTGTTTTTTCCTCCATCTCCCTCTTTTTAAAAATCTAACCTAATCAAGAGTTCTACAACAGACAAAAGCTGTCAAACTTTTGTGGCATTTTGTTGGTTGCTCAAGTGTGGGTTTTGGATTTTTCCCTTGGGGACCAGCACTGCTATCGTTGCTTTATCTAGATGAATCTTAAATGTTGTTTACTTAGTGATCTCTTTCATGACCAACCAGTGTAATATGAAGCCTAGACCAAGGCTACACATCACAGCATTCTTTTTTTTTTAATCATTTTATTCAAATTCAGATATAAAACAAACAATTATAACTGTCAACTTATTTGAAATATTTCTGATCTTCCACACCGATCTAGATTTCATTATCAATATTTCTTAACATGCTTAAAATATTGTACTATATTTTAGCGCTATTATTACTTGTTGATTCTTGCATTCCCATCTCCATATTCCCGCTTCATGATGTATATCCTGTAGCCCCCTCATAATTTATCTTAAATCATGAATGACAGATTTCCATCTGATGGTACCCAGCAATTACCCGTTACAATTTGCCATTCTTTTTGTATCTCTTCGTCTGATTTCCCTTTTAATCTCTGAGAGACCATATCAGCATTTTTGTTTTCAATCAGTGTACCCCACCATTGTTCTAATGTGGGTATTTGCTGAGTTTTCCACATCTTTGCATATTCAATATAGCTGTTGTTATCATGTACAGTAATATTCTCCAGTACTTCTTTATACCAGTACCTTCTAATACATCAGTCATATTTAACAAATACAATTCTGATAACTTAGCAAACTGTACTTTCGTTAATGCACATATTTTGTTATGTATTTCAGTCCAATATTTCTTAGCTTTAGGACATGTCCACCAGATATGATATTTCGTACCGACCTCATTCTGACATTTCCAACATTGTCCAGTACCTGTATTATAAATCTTTTTTAATTTATCTAGTGTCATGTACCATCTATGAAATAGCTTGTAATAGTTCTCTTTCAAATTCTGTGCTACTGTAAATTTCTGTGTTTTTCCCCAGCTCTGCTCCCAAGACTCTAATTGTATTGAATGTCTGATATTTTGAGCCCATGAAATCATTGTTGCCTTTACTGTTTCTTCTTGCCTCTCCTGATGTAGTATTTCTTGATGCATTTGGGCAAGTAAATGAGGCGGATTTTCGAACAGCCATTTAATTACTCCAGTTTTCTCTTTTAGTTCAATTCCATATGTTTTTATATCCATCTGAAACCTTTCTGCTAACTGTCTGTAGGGGAACCAACTTAATGTTATTCCCTCTTGTTCTAGTTTTTCTCTTGTTTTAATCTTAAGGTTGTTGGATGTTGATCTCTCCCTTATCTTTAATTGTAACAGATTATGATCAGAGCATAAATTGGGAAGAATGTCCATATCTGTAGTTTTCACCAAGAGGAGTTTGGATACTAACATCATATCTATTCTTGACATTGACCTATGTCTATCCGAATAATATGTATGTCCATCCAGTTGCACGTTCTTGTGTCTCCAAGTGTCATATAAGTTTAAGTTGTCCATCATATTAAAGAAGCTCTTAGGAAGTTTGCCGTTGTTTCAGGGAGTTGACTTTTGCATTGTCCTGTCAACTTGAGGACTGATTACTCCATTGAAATCCCCCAAAACAATTATGTTAGAATTTCCTGTTTCATTAAGATATCTCAATGCCTCTTCCTGTATTGTAGGGAAGAATTCACCTTTAGCTCCGTTTGGTGCATATATTCCAACTATTAATATTTTATCCTGTTTCAAAGTAACTTCAACTCCTATATAACAACCATTGCTGTCCTGAAAGATTTGCTTTGCACCTAATTTTGAGTTTACGTATATCAAAACTCCCCTCTTCTTTTTATCAATCGTAGCTGCGAAACAGCTACCTAGTTTCAAATTCCTGACATATCTCAAATCTTGAGTTCTAATTCGAGCTTCTTGCAGACATATTATATCTATATTCTGTTTCTCTAGATGGTGAAAAATTTGTCTTCTTTTGTATTCAGAGTTAAACCCTTTAATGTTCCAAGAATAAATCTTCAAATCCATTTTGTGGGTTATATTAAGATTTTATTACTGAAGTTTAGCTTATTCTTTCAGTATATCTCCGTCTACCTCCCCTTCTTCTTGTTCCACAGTTCCTTGCACTACTTCTATTACTTCCTCTTGTTCTCCGTCGTCTTCTTCTTCTTGTAGTTGTTCTCTTTCCTCCACTGGAGGTAGCTGTTCATGATCTTTCTCTCCTTCAGAGGTGTCCTTTTGTAAGTCTTTCTTCAATCTTCCATCATTTCTTTTGCTTTGTGTACTGAGTTAATCCTATATCTCTGCTGTTTATAAGTAAAGGACAAGCCTTCAACCTTTTCCCATCGATAATTAATCTGACGCTTTTGCAGAAGGTTGGCCAACAGTTTATATTCTTGTCTTTTCTTTAGGATTTGATAAGGTATATCTTTGAAAATTCTGATGTCTTTGTCTTCAATCTTCAGTAGTCCATCGTAGCTTCGCTGTAATATTTTGTCTCCAACCACTGTCCTCGTGAACGTTATAATAATGTCTCTTGGTAATTTCCTCTCTCTCGCATCACAGCATTCTTTAGGGAGGTGTATTTTTATGTTTTGACTGGATTTTCTAGTGGAACTTCGAGGAGCCAGCCTAGATTGGGAGCTATAGTGTTTGCCTCAGCAAGCTGATTTAAAATATACCCATGCTGAACAGTATATGGCATTTAGCTGTCATGGCTTCATCCTTTGGATTTCTGGATTTGTAATATGGTGACATCCTTGAAATTCTCTGCTGGAAATCTCTACTGCGTTTATTTCCCTGAATTACAGCATTAGAACTCACCAAGCAGAGGATTCCAAATACATACCAACCACCATGTCCCAGGATTCTGTAGAACAGAACAGAATTGTGTTAATTAACATGCCATCAAACAGCTATAATTTTGTAGTGTGGATGAAGCCTCTGATTTTGAATTGATTTTGGTTTTGTATCGATTTTAAAGCTTGTCATAAGCCATCCCGAAAGCAAAGTTTGAGAGGTAGAATGAAAACATTTTGATTAATAAGTACAAAGAGTCCAGAAGAGACCTGGAAACACAAATGAAAAGGCACAGGAATCCACTCTGCTTGAACTAGTAGCCTGTGGCCATTTCTGCACCACACTGATATAGTGTTACTATTTCACTTTCAACATTCTATGGAATCCTAGGGTTTTCAGTTTAGGGAGGGGCATTTAGAGGACCTCAGTAAACTACAAACCCCAGAATGCCACAGGATGTTGAAAGTGGAATGATAGCATTATAACAGTATAGTGTGGAAATGGCCTGTGTTTAGGATATTCTCATCACCTGGTCAGGACTCAGGTGTGAAATTTAGATTATGACTGTGGTTAAACAGCAGGCAACAAGTACCAAACAAGACCTATGGGTCCTCTAAATTACTATTTGAAAGCTTGTATAAAAACAGTTTGAATTTATTTCAATATGTGAGGTTTTGTGTATGTGCCTGGGCGAGTATGTGCATACGTAAATTATACGTACAGGCTCTGTATATGTGCCTTTTTGTTGTTTTAGATTTATGCAATATTTGACCAGCTGCACCAAAGGTTGAGAGTTCAACAGCAAGCCATTCCTGCACATGTACCCACAGACCAGCTAGCTTTGCACACTTTGTCTACTGAATGATATCAGCCAAGCATTACAAACTGGCCACATTCATATTACAAATTAGATAATTATAGACTTTGGTACCACCACAGCTAGTCTGCACCAGCCAATTGTTGTGTGATCCACTCTAGTGTCTAACCTTATAGCCCGTCCAGTCCACATTTAACAGCACACCCTCTTTCAGCTTCTATTGTTTTTGACAACCTAATCATTGAACAATTCAACTCCCCCCCCAGCACACTTAACACAGAACCCCTTAAAACTCAAATCACATTTGTGGCCAAAATTTTAATTATTCCTTCCACTCATCATCTTCCACTTCTTTTTTCACCTTTATCAAACAGCATGACCCCAGCAGCCAAAGTAAGCATGATGTATATTTACTTACAAAGAAGCAATTCTGTTAAGTTCCATGACTTAACTGAACAAATGTGCAAGGGATTGAAGCCCAAGTGTCCACTGATTTGAATATAAAAGTTAAGCTTTTTTGGCTCTCTCCTAGTGAAATCACAATGGCTTCAAAGTATTAGCTTTGATGGACTGGGCAAATGACTTCAAAAATATTTTGTACCTTCAAAAAACAGATCTGGTGTGCATCTTCCTACTCATAAAGGAGTTTTGATGTTATATATCTCAGCAAAAAATGAATGCAGTCAGAGCTTATTTAACCCTCCTTCAGTCAGATGGGATATTTTCATACCCCAGAGTCATGCAGAATTCACACAGAAGCAATCCTACAAGCAAGAATAGTAATATTTAACTATTCCTGTGCGATCATCACACAATCTTCACACATCTCAGAGTTTCAGGAAAATTATTCTGTACAGATAACATGTGGGTATTTGTAGGATAATTATGGGGAGGGGGATAGTGCAAAAAACATGGTTTCTAGACAGCTACATGTGTTTTTATGCAAGATTGCTATTTTCTACACAAAAGGCAATTTTGCACAACAAAATTCACGCACAAAAAATCTTGTACGACAAAATCATGTTGCTATTTTTGTGTGTGTGCAAGACTGCTGTTTTCTGTGAAATTTTTTGTGTAAACTTTTTATTGTGCAAGATTTCTGGGGGGTTTGCACCAAAAAACCCAAATGTGGTTGTCTGGAAACTGTGTATGTATGTGTGTGTACGTGCCCACAATTCCCACACAAAAACCCATGTCTTTCTGCACAGAATAATTTCCTGAAACACTTTAGAATATGTGAATACCAGGCAAAAACTGCACATAATCCTTGCCACTGTATTATTTTTCCTGACCAAGTTTCCTAAGGGTTAGGAAACCCACATTCTGGCCAGAAAAAAGCAATTAACAGTGATTATTCTTTTCACCCCTACCTAACAGGTAGGCATCTGAGGCTCTTTCCACAGCATATCTCAATGTTGGATAGTTCTGTGTTCATCACAGCATTGCCATTTCTGGGTTCTGGAATTGGCATTTAAACCCTGTTTTCTGCATGCCTCTGGCATCAGCAGATGAGCACTGGCATTGAAACCATGAGTCTTCTGCAGCACAGTGTCCCTGGCCACTCCCTGTCTGCCTCTCCTTGCCCTGTCCTGGCCCCACAGCTCCTGATTGGTCTATTTTTTAAACTTTTTCTCAGTAGTTGTGCTAACATTAGCACAGTGGACTGGGCTAACTGGATCATGTCAGTCAGCTATATCATGCAATCATGCTAATGGTAATAAAGGAATTTTTAAAAAAATAAAACTTGAAGGGGACATGCAAAATGACTATGTGGCAGTGGTGGGTATCAAAATTACCACACCGTGTGCTCCTTTGTCCCCTTCTCCTTCTGTTCTCAGGGCTGACTCAACAGAAGCAGCCAGCTGGCTGCTGGACAGAGATTGCCCTGGGAGTCACAGAGGGAGAGACAGGCTGGGTGTGCCCACAGCCCACTCACTGCCGGCTCCGCAATGGGAGGAAGCTGCAAGAAGGAACCACACTCACTCAGCTATCACGACTGACACACAAAACGATGGTTAATGATGGTTTTTTCCCTGTCAATGAAAAAGACCAGATTTGCCCCACTTGGGGACGGGATAGCAGCTGGTTAGTGATGACATCATGTGGTAAGATGGCTCCTAGACTGGGTGCAAGGCATGGCTGAGGCAGGCTGACGATGTCATGTGGAAAGGGCCTTTCACTGTTGTTAGAGTAAATATGGGGTGCTTCAATAATGTTCCCCAAACTGTCCAAACAATTTGGTTGCATTTTGCCACTGGGGTGCTATTTGATTCCAAACAATGTAATTTTTGGAAGGAAAAAAAATGTCCCGTGTCTTTCTGCACTTGAAACATAATGTAGAGAATCTGGTATGAGTACTTTGATGAGAAACCACTCCTTATCCTACTCCAAGGGACTGGTGTGGCCCACTGAAATACAGAGGATGACAGTGCAGTAGATGTGCCCCTTGGACCCACAGCAGCTGCCCATCTCCACCATACTAAAATCTAACTGGTAATGAAGCCATGTAGCATCATCAATACATTGCCCAGCTTTATGATCTCATTCAGCTCAACAGAAAGGTCATAATGTGGATCTTCACAGAAAAGATGAGAATATTTGGAAAGGCAGAAGGCAGTAGGAAAAAAGGAAGACCACATTAAAGGTCGACAGACTCAGTCAAGAAAGTCACAGTTCTGTGTTTATAAGACCTGGGCAGGACTGTTGGTGACACAGTGTCTTGGAAGTCTTTCATGATAGAATTGCTTTAAATCAAAGCCAACTTGATGGCAATTAACAACAAAGGAATGTAAAGAGTATCCTCATATGTTCTTATCTACAATAGTTGGAAAAAAATGCCAAACAGTGATTTTTCCCCCCATCTTGAGATGTTTTTACAGAAAATTTCACTGAACATTTTTGGCACATAGGCTTTTGTGCATTAAAAAAAAACATTTTTTGCAGAAATGTGAATTTTGCACACATAACTTTGTCCAAAAAGTCCCAGCCTAGAAAAAAAATCAGAAAACATAGGAAAGATCTTGCAGTCTAACCCAACAAGGAGGAAATGTTCCATATTTTTCATTCTTGCCTGTGAGAATGAAAATCAGTGATGATTTACACCAGTGATGTATTTAAGTCTTTTACTCCAAGGCCCTTTCCGCATGGCATTTGCCATGTGAAAGGGTGCCTGGAGCATCGCGTGATTGTGAGGAGCAATCTGCACAATGCACTCACATTGTGTGACGCTCCGGGGGCCAGCAAGCGCCGATTGCGCACCTTTTTATTTTCGGCTTCAAGCCAAAAATGGTGTGCGATTGCACATTGTTCCCGGGCCCCGTGCACATTTACCTGGCGTGCGGAGCCTCCAGAGCCGTATCGGTCGCGCTTCCTGCCCTTCCTGCGGAAGGAAGAGGCGGGGCTCTTGTGCGAGCAGGCAGCTCGTGCAGAGCTGAAGCAGCAGGGACGCGAGAGCCTCTCACCAGAGGCTGCTCACGCAATCCCTGCACCCCAGCGCCAAAAAAAGGTAAGGTATGGAAAGGGTCCTAGTCTCAAGAAGTCTCAAGTCTCTCCCTTCAAGTCTCAAGTCAAATCTCAAGTCCTTGAAGATACTTTCAAGTCAAGTTTCAAGTCAAGTCTCAAGTTTGGGAGCCAATATACCTCAACCTATATTCCAGAATTTCTGGACAGAGTTGAATAAAGTCAGTTTTAACAATTTAAGCAAAGTCAGCCCTCCACATTTGTGATTTTGCCATCTGCAGCTTTGGAAGTGGAGAATAGGATCCTTCTTACTCCCCATTACTGAAGCTTCAAAAGCTTTAGAAAGAAGGATCCTTTCTCCTCAAGCCTGTTGCCTAACCCATTTGCCGTTCCCCTCTGAGAAATGCACCCTGAACTCTGCTCGTCTTGTGCTCTTAGGAAAAGTTTTAGAAGTCTCCTTCAATATGCAGCAGTACAGGCTGCTGAGCAGACCTCAAGCCTGCCTCATGCCCATTGCCTAACCCATTTGCTGTTCCCCTCTGAGAAATGCACCCACACTTTGGACTTGAGACAGCTTGTTTTGTGATCAGTAGGTCAAAAGGGATGGAAGCATTATTCAAAGTCATAAGGTTTCTGGATGAATGTGTTATGTTACTGAACCAAGGGCAGCAAGTCAGTCGCTAAAAATATACAAGTCTCGAGTTGAATCAAGTCAGTGCATCATTTATTGCCAAGTTGAGTCCGAGTCAAGTCACTGAAGAGACTTAAGTCTGACTTGAGTCCAAGTCACTAGACTTGAGTCTACATCACTGGTTTACATTGACTAAAACTAGTCCTCATTTAGTTTTAGTGATGCACAGTTACCAGGGGCCCCAACAAAGTATCTGCTCCTCAGACAATTTGCACAATTCCATCCACATCAATGAATTTGGCAACCCAATGTGGATGTAGAACACCATTAGTCACATTTATGGGAAGTCTACTTGTGTGCATGGATCTCCCTTGTTGGACTGGATGAATGCCAAGGAAACTAATGTCAGACCTACCCTATTTGAGCAATGGCATCAAAAAACAATGAATAGAATAAGTGGTAGGCTTGGAGCCTTTAACATATTGCTCAGGGCCAATCATTATCATTCCCTGCAACTCGAATTACAATGGGTAATTTTCTAAAGTGGGTTGTAAGCTCTCATGGAATCAAAATGCTATATACAAAATATTAATTCAGTTTGCCATTAAAAATGACATGGGTGGGGAAGACTTCTTATAAAGCCAGATTTCTTCAGTCTCCACCATGACAACCGTCAATAAATGTTATGAGCCCCTGAGGTTGAATTTGAAAGGAATATTAAAGATTAAAGAGTGTGCAGGCCAATTACTGAAATAAGTAAATGACTTAAGAAGTAATTACATATAATTTTGTCTTGTTTGTTTTATATTAGTTGGAAGTGTCCATAATCCAACATCCCCTGAGGTCTTCTGTGGAATGGGTTCACAAGTGTACCATAAAGAGTTTTTTCTTGGCTTACAAAACTGACACCCAGACTCAGACTCGAAACCTGAGTTGAAATTTTTCCATACTTTCTCTATGGTAGCCAACCCAGTGAGGGCAGGACATCACCAGCCCGTTACACTGTCAGCATATAGCAGAGCTTGGTGTCAACGCATAACACGATGTACCTCACCATACGGTAGAGACTCACCCACAAACATCAGGGAGGCATGAAACATAACAGAGGAAGGAGAAGAGAATTGTACAGACACTTGCTATAGTTATTAAGCTGCAAGAAGATTGTAGTTTCCTGTATGTGAAGGTGAGTAATTGAACTTTACATTTCATCAGGCAAATCTTGTTGGTCTCTTGAATAAAGATACACAAATATTTCACGACTGGTCAGTGTGGTTCACAAACCCCCTTGGCCCAACTGTGACTAGCAAGAAATCATTTCACACAATTTGCAATACGCAGATAGTGCCAAATATTGGTAAGCAATGATATAATGTTGCTGTTGTTATTGTCATTGTTGTTGTGTGCCTTCAACTCATTTCCAATGTATGGTGACCCTAAGACAAACCTATCAAAGGGTTTTCTTGGCAAAATTTGTTCAGAGGGGGTTTGCCTTTGCCTTCTTCTGAGATTGAGAGAGTGTGACTTGCCAAAGGTCACCCAGTGGGTTTTCAGGGCCAAGCGAGGATTCAAAGCCCAGTCTTCAGAGTCATAGTACAAATGCTCAAACCACTACACCAATCGCACTCTCTATGGTGTAATGCAGAAGGCAAAAATTAAGCACAGAAAAAGGTGGTACATGTGTGTAGCTACATTATATCTCATTGGGAGTATGTAACATACTGTACATGATGCTTCCTTTGGAAAATGTTTAGAAACTTCAACAGGTCCAAAATGCTGTAGCTAGATAGCTGACCAGGGCTGATTACAGGGAACATATACCCTATTTACTGGAGTGTAAGATTAACTTTTTTCCCCCGAGAAATACTGTTTGAATATGGAGTGTGTCTTATACACCAGTGCCTCTTACATGCTGACAAACAGTATTTGCCAATGTATAAAATGGGGCTGGTGCGCCTTATACGCTGGCAAATATGAGTAACTCGGTTGTTGTAACAACTTCACTGACTATTGGTTCATTTCCGGTCAGAATTCAAAGTGCTAGTTTTAATCTATAAAGCCCTGTACAGTTTAGGTCAAAACTATCTGTAATATTGCATCTCCCTATAGAAGCCTACCCAAGTTTTAAGATCTTTGGATGAGGGCTTTCTCTCAGTCCCACTACATCAGAGGCATGTTTAGTGAGGACTTAGGAGTGAGCCTTCTCAGTCATTGCTCCCATTCTATAGAATTCTATCCTACAGGAGCTTCTCTATTCTCTTTTTCTGGGGCAGGCAAAATTTTTCTTATTTAGACCAGACTTTGGTTGTAGTTGTGGGGGAAGTTCTTTTTTTTAATAAGGTGTGCTTCATTTTTAAACATTTTCCTTACTGTGTTTTGTTGCTGCTGTGTGCCTTCAAGTTGTTTCCAATTTACGGTGACTCTAAGGTGAACTATCACTGGATGTTTTTGGCATGATTTGTCCGTAGAGGTTGGCCTTTGCCTTCCTCTGAGGCTGAAGAAATGTGACTTGCCCAAGGTGATCAAGTGAGTTTCCATGGCTGAGTGGGGATTTGAAGCCAAGTTCCAAAGTTGTAGTCCAGTCTTCAAACCACCACACCACGCTGGCTATGCTGTGTTATAGCTGTGTTTAATACTGTTTTCAATTAGTGGTTTTTAAACATAATTTCTCTTTAGCAGTTTTTAAAAACTCATCTATAAATTAAAAAAAAACTTTTCTAGCTGTATTTTTGCTTTAATCTATGCTGTAAGCCACCTTGGATCATTTGACAGGAGAGAAGTAGGATATAGTTGAGTAAATAAATATAATCAAATAAATGAATACTCAAATAAACAAACAAATATAGGATATAACTGAATATTATAGATGGGAAAAATAAATCTAATGAGAGAATAGTCTGATCTGGAGAGGCTAGAGGACACAGCTCATAGGGAAGGCCATTGAGAGCTAGTACTGGACAAGATGCTAGATGGGCAAGTGCCTCCTCCATCGTCCTGCAAACCAAGTCTTACTACTTTCTTTAAATGCTTTTAAGGCCATTTCTGCACTACACTGTTCTAGTGCTATTATTCCACTTTCAACACACTGTGGAATTCTGGGGCTTGTAGTTTATTGAGGCCAAATTGCTCTCTGGCTGAGAATTCTAAAGGCCTCTTCCTAAATGGTAAACCCTAGGATTCCATAGGATGATGAAAGTGAAATAAGAGCACTATAACAGTGTAATGCCGAAATGGCCTGTGTGAGTTAGATTTAGCCATAACCAGGGTGTACTGATAGGACTTAGCAGGGATGGAAAGAATATTTGAAAATATGCCAAAAAGTGGTCAAAAGTTTCTCAAGTGCCTAAAAACACTGACTAGGAGAAATCTAGAAGGACAAGAATTTTCACACTTCAGGACTTATTCTGCACAAAATTCACAAATGGGGATTTTGCAAAGAAAACAGCATTTTCTGTGCAAGAGACAGCATCGCCTGCACAGAAAATAATTCTTTGGTACACAGATATTGTTTTCTGTACAGAAACAACTGTTTCCTATGTAGAAAATGCTTTCTGTGGGAAAAAAAGACTATATCTTCCACAGGTGAACTTTGTGCAGTGTAAGTCCTGGACTGTGAATAGACTTTGAAAACCGCACAGCCTTTGAAGGTTTTCTTGCAGTGTGAAGAAAATCATTAAAATTGTTCATTGCTTCATTTGAGAACAAAATTAGTGAAGAATCACAACCCTAGGGCTTAGTAATTCTGGGCTCAGGGTGAACATTGTGCTTTGCCGTGCCTGAACTATATCAATAAATGTTCATGCTTATAGCAGATGTGGGTACACAAAAATTCAGCAACAGGCATTGTAACCACCCTCAGATCTGTTGAAAGATCAGAAACATATTTTGTATTGTTTGTTTTTCATTGTCCAGGAGCTGAGATGTGTAGGCCCCAGGGATTTTACACCCTGTTGTTACCCTGATTTCTGGGGTCCCTTGGGGGACACCTCAATGTGCTCCACGTGATGGGGAATGGAAACTAGCCAGAGCACAAGCAATAGCAATGCAAGAGGCAGGGTAACCTAGCAGAGTCTTTTTACCCAGTTTTTACGGGGTCAGGCCAAGCTAAAAACCAAACAAGAATGTCCAATAAATGATTTTATTGAATGCAAGTCTCACGCACCAATGCAATCATGCACACATGCACCCAAGAGCTATTAAGAAACAAAACAGAGGAAATTGGATAGGGGAGTATTGGAGGGGTACAGTTGGGGTAATACTGCACCTTTTCCTGAAGTCCTGGGTCCGGGACGGCAGCAGAGAAGAGGGGCTCAGCACGGAGAGGGCTGAGGGGATCACTCAACGGACAGAGCAATGGTCTGCTGGGGTGACTGGGAGTGATCCAAAGAACCACTCAAAAACTGGGACTATTTGTAAGGGAAAAAGTATCTGGAGGACTAATCCTTTCCCGGGGAGAACAATGGGTGTTGGAGTGATAACGAAGCTCCACCATGGTAATTTCCTTTGTGTGATGGAATTGCAAGGTGTTGCCAAAGTCTCACGATCTTAGGCTGTGTTAGTTTGTGGTGTGACTTCATGTAAATGGTCCTCGCCTGATGGCATATTTGCTCAACTTGGGGTAGACATGCTAATCCCCTCAAGTCGGCTTCTCGGGGCTGAGGACCCTTTGTTTATTGCGGGTTTATACATCTTGAGGTCTCCTGGGGCTACGTGACTGGGGATTTTACTGGCCTGACCTGGTTTTCGATCTTTGACCATTGCTGCCTACGTGCCCATCCAGGTGACCTCTCAGGTACATTGAATCATATTTTAAAATCAAAATCATAGACCCGGGATAGGGTTTTTCCAGTGAGATAACACTGTCCTCATTCCTCAGCCCTCCTGCCAGGTCACAGCTCATAAGAAAGGAGAGACACTTGCAAAGGTCTTCTTTTTTCCCTCACTTTTCACTTGCTTTGTGTTCCCTACTTTGCTTGAGATTAGCAACCTATTTGCATATGTCTTATGAGGTATACATTTGATGTTCGGGGCAGACTCAGCAAGTTTGCCATGGCGGTTCTGCTTCTAATGTTATTTTACAATGTGCCTACTTATAACAAGGCTAATAAAAATAATGTTTAAAAAATACATTAGACAAGATTTGGGAGCCTCTCAGCAGCCGACTAGAGTAGCAAGCACAGTAATGGACATATCATAATCTTCCTGTGCTGGTTAATATATGTCCAGGGTTACACTGATGTTTCACTGCGCTCCACACATTCCGCAGAAGCCCATTCCTTTTAAGTGATTTTGATAAGCTGATTGATGCAGTCCCTGTTTTTCTCATATATGTGTGTTTGTGAGAGCCCATCTGCCTGATGCCATGGGCTTCTATCTAATAAAGGACCCATAATGTACTTATTTTCCTCAACCCTGACTTTCCTCCACTTTCTCCGGCAATTTACTACTTTATAGAAATTTAATCTGCAGCTGAAATTCACTGTATTATTAATGGAGAGGCAGTGCAGCACCATACTATAATTAAACTACACACACACTATATATACACACACACACACACACACACACACACACACGTGCGCACGCACCGTCAAGTATTTGACAGAAAGCCACTAACACTGAGAATTCCACTGAAGGTGCTTTTTTATAGTGTCCTGCTGTGTCTGCCGTATGTATTAAACTGGGATACAACCTGGCCATAAAATCAGTATTGAATCAATGATTTTGCCTTCCAAACTTGAGTGTCATTTGCTTCTGGAATTTTGGAAATATTTAACTTTTTCCTCCTCCCACCCTCTCCCCTTCCCTTCTAGAAGGCAGTTCTAGAGTAGTGGCCCTGAATAATTATGCTAGTGAAGTGGTAGAAGCAATTTTACTTTTATGGCGCAACTTCAATCCTTAGCCCTGATCTCCAGCAACATCTGTAGGGCCACGTTTCCTCCAATCCTGCTCTAAAGAAAGGTCTTTTATAAGTGGCAGCTTTTGGACTTGGGTCCCAGAATATGTCACCAATCTAGGCTAGTCTAGAAGCAGCTGGCTGCTTCCCTTTCAGAGGGGTAATAAATCCACCCTGGGGTTTACTCTGAACTTTGAGGAGCTAAACAAGATGCAGGAACCTACTTTGCAGATAGTGCTCAGCATCCTGGAGAGCCAAACCTTAAGGCTAATGCCTTGGGCACTCCTTTAAAATTTAGAGTAAAGTACAGAGCAGATTTACAACTCCACTAACAGAAGCCACCAGGTGCCATTGGACCAGGGCAGTCTACATGACTGTAAAAATGACCCCCTCCAAAGAACTTCCCGAAGTTATAAAATGGGATGAAATCACCCTGGGTAGCTTCTAACTGTGACACAGACAGGGCAGCTTCCTGTTAATGATATAATCAAACATACATTGTGCTACACATGTGGAGTGTTTTTTGTGGATGACGCATAATGTTTGCACCGAGCTAACAGCACTGTAAACAAAGATGAGCATGTGGGACTATTGTGCATGTGATAGCACATTAATCTGCACAGAGTAGAACATGAATACATTGCCTGTATGTATTGTCATTTTATATAGTGCATCACAGTTGAACAATAGCCATGTGCATGACCACGGATCCACATAGATTGTGCTACATTGATACTCAATATGGGGGTTGCATGTTGTAACTCCACCTGGGAATTTTTATCCTATGCCAACACTGTTTGTACTGTCTTGCATGCAGAGTTGTCGGAGGACAAACTCTTGGTTGGAATACTGTTGGTGACATGTGTGCATAACTTGAGGATACTGGCTTATTGGATGCTTTGTTATGGACAACGTGCAAGGGGGCATTCACTAGCCCCTTGTGCAGGATCCAAAACTTCTTCCCAGGAAATGAGGAAGCCTCCAGTCCTGGGGCACAGGAAAAGAAAGGAAGAGAAACAAGTCTCCAAGTGATTTATTCTCCTCCCCTCTCTAGAAAGTTGCAGCCTGGAATGGTATGCAGTCCCCACAGCTTGGCCACCTCCCTTCATCCCCAGCCCCCTGCCATCTAATGGCTGTAGCAGCTACCCCCATGGGGCTTGACAGGTAGTGGGAGGAGAAGGAAAGCATGAAACTGTGTGAACATCACACTCTACATACCTGATCCAGGACCTCAGCCTTTCTATTAAGTGGCCTGAATAACATATGCAATCATTAGCACAAGAACTGAAGACAAAGCCTCCAGCATTAAGCCGACCAAATATCTGTAGAGATATTGAAGTGCTGCCTCTGTGGGCTCACAGGCTCCCATACGCCATGAGTCATGCAAGATGTTGACATCAAACTGCAGGAGGCTGAGAAGCCTGCAAGTTGCTGATTTGAGATTAACTGTATTAAGCATTCCTTGGCAAGGTGGCTCAAGCCCTGAGGGGTGTAATGCACAGCGACAGCTAATCTCAGTGACTGTAGGCTTTTTCGCTATCCAGCACAGAGTTTCAGGTCAGGAAGTGCAACCCTAGAGAAGAGAATGGGGTTTATTTTGATCTTGACATGCTGGCTTCAACCATAATGGGAAAGTTGAAATTTGCGGTTTTGCGGCTGGGTCGCTGATGGGATTCAGAGAGGATGCGGCATTCTCATTGGGCTAATATTTGAACCTATTTCAACTCTGTTTCATGCAGCTGGGATTTTCTTTTCTTTTCTATTTTTTTTTAAACTGCCTGTGATTTATTTTCCTTGGTTTACAGAAAAGCCAGAGAGCAATTGTCTCCAGAACAATAGAAGGAGACAGGCTTCCCTGAAAGAGCTGGGGAAACCTTTTTTAAAAAATGGCTTAAATTATTTTAATTTCAAGTCAATTTTTTTAAACTAAAACCATTCAAATATTGCAGTGTATGATATGGTGTAAAAAGTGGTAACCTGTAGCAAGTCACAGTCTCTCAGCCTCAGAGGTAAGCAAAGGCAACCCCCTCCCAAACAAATCTTGCCAAGAAAACCCCATGATGCATTCGCCTTACGAATCCATAAATCAGAAACAACTTGAAGGCACACAACAACAACAGCAAGGTAAGTAGTAAGTGTAGTACACTATACTAGTAAGTGTAGTAAATAGTCCAGGCTTCTGTAAAAACCTAGACCCTGGTCAAGCACCAGCATTTCTCCTTTGCCATCTGCAAATGACACTTCCATAGGTTTGACTGCTGTCATTCTTCACAGAATGTTTACCAAAGTTTCAGCACAAAGGTAAAGATTCCAGAATGTACAGAACCTTCTCTGGAGGTAGGAAAGAGATGGTGATGTCTGAACTGGTCGTTCCTAACAGGGACACCATAAAGGAAAGAGCTGGGCAAGCTTGGTTGGTGCCAGCCAGTCACAGCTCAGGGAATTGTTACTGCCGTGGCTAGCCCGAGCTTTGGGAATATAAAAAGATATCCTTTGATATCTCAAATTCAGCTTCACATATCCCTTCCACGTGCTTGCGAGGCCCCCGGACAAGCACGCATACAGGCTCGGCTGATTATCGCCGTAATATTCCTAGACAATACAGGCAGGCCAGAAAATAGCTGACTTGCTGCTTTAGGAGACCTCAAGGCAAGTACTTCATTAGGTATGCACGCAGCCTACAAAGGATTCTCTGCCCCGTGCTGACAGCTTGATGATCGAGCTATACAACGCTCAAGTATTCCGCGTTTGCATACTGGCTACTCTATTGATAAATTCGGCTCTAATTCTGTCATTCAAATTCTGATCTTTCGGAGGCTTTGTCTCCAACTCCAAATCTATTGTTTTCCCCTGAGCCTGACCTAGCCTGCAGTCACAATTCTCCTTATAAAAACCCTTGATTCCGAGACCTTCCTCGGATTGCTCCCGAGTTCCAGACCGCCTTGCTGCCGCTTTGCTTGGCGAGCTTCCCCTCAGCTCCACGTGCTGAGATACATCGAACCCCAGCTTCGCTCTCCATTTTCTTCCAGACTTCAGGACAGGTTTCGTATCACCCGAACCAACTATCCCTCTAAAAATCCCGCTATCGTACTCACACCTTTATTTTCCTTAGTTATCTGTGTGTTTGTGTTGCATACATTGTGTGCCTGTATTTAATAAAGACTATTCATTATTTTCCAACCGGTTTGCTTCTTGACTTGGCCTGACCCCATTGACATTGGGTTGCAAGATCCTGCTGAGTTACCCTGCCTCTCGTACTTGCCAACTTGTGCTCTGAACTAATTTCCCCAACTTCTATAATTTTGATAGCAATTTGGTGTCCCTCCCGGGACCCCCAGAAAACAGGGTAACAGAATGCTGTGGTCTATGGGGGAGAAAGGATAAAAGACTGATGATTATCTCTGACAGAAGGCAGATGGGGAAACATGGGCTAGAGACAGGGAAAAGCTGTAAAAGTGTTACAACAGTCAAACAGGGGAAGAACTAACTAGGTTATTGGGGGAGATATGAATGATTAAATAGTTTGGGGTTAATGGTTGACCTAATTGTGTATTAATACCTTTCTACTTTTTTATTCTTTTTTTTCCTCAACTGTGGCTGTTCCTGTAGAGTTTTAATACAGATCCCCTTACCACAGTTATTCCACTGAATAACACATTAATTGGTCCATATAGCAATCAGCTTGTGGCCCAAGTAGACGATCCAGGGAAGGAGCTTGAAGGGAAAGGGGGCAAGAGGAGTGACAAGAGCCCAACAGCTGGAACTGTGAGGTCAGTCTAGAGAGTGGATCTGTCTCACACACACACCTATTGAAGCTGTGTGAAACATTTGAAAGTCTCAATATACCACAGTAGCCAGTCTGGTCATCACCATTTTTTTAAGCTTCCTTGAAGGCAGTGGTTTTTAATTTTATTTTTCCCCCCAGGGATCCCAAGTAAATATAATTTCTTGTCATATACCTCCAAGATGTAATTTAAGATTCAAACATTTAAATTTAGATATTCATTTAAATATTTATTTATTTATTTATTTATTTATTTATTTATTTATTGCTTCTGGAGACTAGGATTCAAATCCCTGCTCAGACACTGGGTGACTTTGGGCAAGTCACATCCTCTGAACGTCAGAAGAAGGTAAAAGCAAATCCCTTCTGAACAAATCTCTCCCCCACCCAAAATAACATCTCCTATGATAGGTTCACCTTAGGGTTGCCATAAGGCAGAAGTGACTTGAAGACATACAACAACAAAGTGCTGTTGGTGGCGGGAGGTTCTTTCTAGTCATCATGTCTCTCCCCTTTGAAAATTGACATATGGTGACTCTAGGGCGAATCTATAATGGGGCTTTTCCTGGCAAGATTTGTTGCCTTTGCCCTTCTCAGAGGCTAAGAGAATGTGACTTGCCTGAGATCATCCAGTGGGTTTCCATGACTGACTGAGGATTCAAACCCTAGTCTCTACAGTCATTGTTTGGGTGAGCACACATGCCTGCCACCATGTCCCTTTCATTGAGATTGTAGCAGCATATGTGGGGTGGGTGCTGAAACTGCTCCCTTGTTTGCAAACGATTAGCAGTTTGGGTACATGTACATGCCTGCTAGTGTGTCCCTTTTGTCAGAGACATGCCAGCAGGGGGTGTGGGTGCCAAGGGACACAGCGACAGGCATGTGTGCGTGTCAAAACTTCTCCCTTGTTTGCAAACCAGACAGCAGTTTCAGCATCTGCATACACACATCATTGCTATGTCCCTGTTGCTGCTCCTGCTTTTGGTGTCCAGCAGGTCTCCGTGGAACCTCTGTGAGGTCTCTGTGGATCCCCAGACCCCAGGTTAAGAACCACTGCTTGAAGGTATTTAAGATTCTTTCAAAGCTCAGGCAAGAAACTACTGAGCTTCAAGACAGGGAAATCTTATTTAGATCCATTGTAGTAATGAAAAGCACTGGCCCCAAAGACGTACTTGGAAAAGATGAGGTCTTAACTCTACCAAGGAACTTCTTCAGTCTAGATGGTCACAATACACTTCACAGCACCCTTTAAAAGGTCAAAAGTCAGTTATACTTAAGATCCCCATTTTCACCCCCACAGTGACTTCTCCGTGCTTTTTAAAAACTCTTAAAGTGGAAAAAAAAATCACTTTCCTTTGGGAAAAAAAATCCTACTCTCAACCAGAACGTCAATGGATGTATTCTAACTTTTCATGCACACCTAATTGCATCTTAGCAGTCCCTTCCACAAAGGCTAAAATATACTCCTCTGAACTGGGTATCTTTTCATTGTGAAGTTTTAAGATGGTAGTCTTCCTATTCTATGTATCCTCATCTTCTAAACATCATGGTATGTAACCCAAAGCAACAAACCATGTGCACATAGGTGCACAAGGGAAACACATGGATTTGTTGTAGCGTCACATGCTGTGCACACAAATGAGAATCATACAGCATTCCATACTTAACTTTCCCCTGAAAATAATAGTAATAAAAAATCCTAGACCAAGACTGACCCATTGTCCTCTTTTCTTCCCAAGCTTCATCACTTTGTCCCAATTTATTTGTCACAGAAATGTTGCTCTTCCAAGTGACCACAGCAGTCATGACCATTTGAAAACAGAGCAGCCAACTGGCCCTTGTAGGATGCAGTAGTTGGTAGATGAAGTTCTTCTAGACTGAGAGCCCACGCCAGGTATGAGGTTCTGATCCCTGGATAATAAAGCAGCCCAGAGCGTAGCAGCCACAGTTGTTCTTAAAGATGTACAGTCCATTCAGCAAAAAAGAGCTTACCTGTTCTGAGGGAATGAAGAGATCCATCCACACTAAACCATTATAGTGCTATTATTCTGTTTCAACTGCCATGGCACCAACCTATGGAATCCTGGAGCCTGTAGTTTGTCCACAGGCATCTGAATTGGTAAAGCTCCTCCCTCAGCTTCAATGACAGGATTCCACAGGGTGGAACCATGGCAGTTAAAGTGGCAGCATAGTGCTATAATTGTGCAATGTGAATCAGCCCAAGGAAAACGGACCAAGAGAAAGCAATACTATAATTTGTTGTCATGTGCTTTCAAGTTATTTCCAACTTATGATGACTCTAGGGTGAGCCTATCACAGGGTTTTCTTGGCAAGATTGCTTCAAAGGAGGGGCTTTGCCTTTGCCTTCGCCTTCGCCTTCCTCTGATGCTGAGAGAGTTTAACTTGCTCCAAAGTCACCCAGTGGGTTTTTGGGGTGAAGTGGGGATTTGAACCCTCTTCTCCAGAGTCCAACATGCTGACCGCTATACTGTTTTGGCTCTCTTAGCACCTTTTAGCTTCAAAATTTTGGCTCAGCCTTGCCATAATGAGAACTTGTGACATTAAGATGGGTAGAAAATAAGAAACTCCTAAAAATTAGATGTCTTATGAAACAAAGGTAAAGACAATTTTCAGAGGACTGTGAGTAGCTTCTCTTTTCTCACAAATATTCTAGTAATTCCCAAGAGCTTCTGTTATTTTGAAGGACATCCTTCTGTGACCTCTCTTCCTTTCTACTCCATACCTCTTCTAACATTCCTCCTTAGCTACTTCAGCTCCCTGACCAAAAAATTTCCAGTGTTTTAAATATACAACTCTTGGAAGTCTAGCTCCATACAAAACTACCAACAATTTGCTGATGCAATATGCTTAATTCTTGCTCAGTACCAGTTTTTTGTATTTATTTATCTGTCTTTGTAGCTTGTCCTCCTTCAGTCAATGGAGAGATTCTTATACAGTGCACTTGTGAGGGATGATTGACTACAAGGAGTCTTTGTTATACTATCGGCTGTAATTATTTTAATTCAAACACATTCCCTTATAGGACTGACATCATAAACGCTGTTTTCTATAACAAAATAGCTGTCAGGTCTGTCAAGCGGATCTGCTTACTGTTTTATATCATTACAATATTTAATTTCAGCTCAGTGCTCGTCATCAGATGTTCTCCAGCCTTCCTCCTTCCTTTGTCAGGGGACCAGTGAGCTGCCTTGTTTCTTAAAGTGATTGCTTTTTGCAGGAGAGGTCAGGCCAAGAATGTACTGCTGACTGAGGCAGGCATTTCCCATGGGAGCTTACACTAACCCTAACTTTCCTACAGTATTTCCGCACAATGCACTAACTGAGCACCCATTTCTGAAGGTTAATGACAATAACTTTAGTTTCACCAACTGTACAAGCAACAACCACTAAGCTTGGAAAAGATGCTGTTTTAGACTATAACTCCCAGAATGCCCCAGCCAACCTAGTCAGCAGGAGTGATTGCCCTCAAAAATAACTTTTCCAAGCTCTGAATAAAACCCTATCTAGATTTGCCACATAGAAAACAGATACACAGCTGATGTATCTTCCTTTTAAAAAAACTGAATAAATAAATACTTTTTTGGACTGATCTCAAAACTTGTATTTGTCTAGTTTGTTGTGAAATCTTGCATGTATTTCCCAGGGTGTAATTCCCACTGAACCCAGTTGATCAAGAATCGTGTGCCATGAGGTTCTCTTGAGGTGTGTTTTACTGCAAAATGAAGAAAGAACCTTTGGGGCTTTCCCTTACAATTACTTACAGACCTACGGATTTGTCCCATCAGTGAGATATAAATAAGAGGAGGACCATGTTAAGCCATGAGACAGACTTTATAATATCCACTTCCTTGGATTTTTAAAAATTTATTGGATGGAAAAAATGTATTAAGAGTATTTTCATCATTGAACGGGACAATACAGATGATTAGCTTGCCAAACAGTTGTACACACATTATGGTTACTTCACATGTAGCACCTGGCTATGTGTATATTGACTCCAGAGGATGAAATAAACAAGTCACAAATGACTGATCACATTTAACTAACCAGTTATTCAAACCAGTCACATGGTTTAACAAGCTCCTTTCTTACAAAAGAAATCTAGTGGCATCACAAACTGAGAAAAAGCTTGCCTCACAATGACTGTTCTGACATGGGATGTAGAAATGAGACAGGGTAAAGGAGGAACCAACAAAGAAGGTCTGGGTGTCTGTGAAAAAGCAGGCACCAAGGTAAGAAAAATGATGAGTGCTGGGGAGAGGGGAGAAAACTACATTGATACTACACAGTTGTATTTCTTCCTTCCTTCCTTTCCCCCCTTCCTAGTCCACTGTCTTGTTTGCTTCTGAACGTATGGCAGCAGCTCTGTATCCAAGTTTCCAATTGCCTTTTTTGTGGTCCTTTCAAACTGCAAAATTATAACCACTATGATTCCTCTTTAACTGCCATGGCAACATTCCGTGGAATCTTGAGTTTTTCAGTTTCCTGAGGCACTAGATCTCTCTGGCTAAGATTTCTAAGTATCCCTCCCTAAACTGCAAATCCCGATTTGCCATAGGATGTTGCCATGGCAGTTAAAGAGGAATCATAGCAGTTATTTTGTAGTGTGAAAGGACCCCAGATAAGGCAGCTCGGAAACTCAGGCACAGAGCTGCTGCCACATGTTCAGAAGCAAACCAGGAAGGGAGGAAAGGAAGGAAGGAAGGAAGGAAGGAAGGAAGGAAGGAAGGAAGGAAGGAAGGTGTCTCACAGGTGGAAGATGAGGGCTCAACCTAACAGTGAAGAAATTCTAGAATCCCATACTTAATAAAATAAGGGTATTGCACTGCAACAGACACTAGGAACAGGGAAGACTCTACTGCCTTGGCTCCAAAGCTTGGCTAGGGTTCCTTGAGAAGGTTCCTCATAAGAAAATGAAATCTGCCTCCATTCTTTATGAGATCCATAGCCATAACATCACAACTAACCATGTAGATGTGCTGGACAGTTCCATGCTTTTAGCCCCACTCACCCACCCACCCACCCACACTTCCCATTTACTTAATTTTTCTGTCTCTCTGGGATAGCTGAAATTTTGAGACTGTTTTTTGCCAGGTGCTCATGCAGCCTCACTCTCTTCTTCTGGAGAGATACATTCACAAAACGTTTCTAAAGGTACCACAGAGCCTGATGGAAAAAAAATAACCATTTCTTCCCTTTGAGCAAAAGGCCCCTAAAATAAATTGTGGCAATGAAGAGCCTGCTTAATAAAGCACTCTGGTAAATGTTTTTCGATATCAGTGTCTTGACAGCAACCAGTAAAACTGTACTTGATTATCCTGTTGATCGTATAAATTCAATATTTTACACAGCCAACACACTTGACCATCATGTTACAGGAGGTAAAATTCCTCATAGAAAAAGTATGTGGACAGCTGGAATCCAGTTAGTGATTTACACAGGCATGTGTTGTGCTATGCATGTGGAATGATTTTTTTTTTGACTACGCATAATGATCATGTTCAGTTGGCAGTGGCATAAACAGTGTTGTACATGTGGGACTGTTGTGCATGCAGTAGCACATCAAAATATACAGATTAGAATGCAAAGGCGCAGTGCCTCTATGTATTGCCTCTGCATTGTATGTTGCAACTGCACAATGGGGGGTCAGCCATGCTTACTGACCACTGATCCACATGCATTGCACCATGCTGGTATAAAGTATCGGGGCTGTATAACATCTCTGCCAACGGATGTTTATGTTATACTTATGTGAAACAGGCTCTTGACCATTGTGGGAACAGGAGCACAGGTTGTTTTTGTTTTGTTTTGTTTTTATCTAAACATGTCAGCAAGTCCAGCCTAAGGTGCAATCCTACCTTGGCCCTTGGCAAAATTGGTCAACATCCCAGAAGAAATTGGTTTTCCCTTTAGCCAGCCAAACAATACTCAGCTGCAAACATTTGTTATGAAAACTGAAATGGAAGTACCTCTCAAGGAAGACATTTTTTGAACGCTCAGATCCACTTATTTAAAAGAAGCAGAAGCAGCACTTTCTGTGTTGGTGACACTACTGCAGTCATCATGAGGCATTAATAAGCTCTCAGAACAGGCTGCTTCTAATTTACAGTTTGATTTTGGATGTCTACTGTGCAAGGATAGTTTTTTTCAACTCACTATATCTTGAGCCTCCCCCATACAACATCTGGAATGGTGGCCTCTACACCTCAAGGCTCATATGTGTTCCTGTTGAACATGCAAATTTAAAAAGACAAGAGTGCCTCATCAGTGCTAGCCTCTGGCCCAACAGGAACCTGTTTGGTGAAAGCAAAACAAGGGAGCTGGGAGAGCCTCATCTTCCCTTCAGTGGATCTCAGCGATATATGGAGCTGAGAGGTCAGGTCATCATCCTGGATGATTTGCAACTCTATTGGCCAATTAAGTGGGGGGAGCTTTCACCAATCCAACTCTTTTCCTGACCTTTTCAATGTAACTAAACAGAATATGCTTTAGCTGCTCTACCAGGAAGTCTGTTTTGCTTTGGATGACCCCTTCTAGAAGATTAGGAAGTGGTGGCACCTTAATTTCATCTCTCCATGATTTCAAAAAGAAGAGAGAAAGAGCTTCAAAAAGTCTTGGACTTCAACTCCCAAAATCCCCCACTGAGCAAACTGCCTAGGATATTCACGGGTCGAAAAATCTATTTTTTCCAAGTTTTGACACTACTGAAAAATCCTCCTTTTTAATCCTGCCATAACTGAGATAGACAGGATGTGATGCTAAATGTTTGGAACCTTATCTAGGAATAGTGAGGAAACCCCACCATCCCATGTAGGAAGCTCTGCTTCTTCTAGGGTTGGAGACAAATAGTAGCACAAAGAAGCAAAGGGATTTCTAATTATAAAAGCCAGTTCCCCTGGTCACACCACTGAGCCACTAACAAATGGAACTCAAATAAAGGACATATGCAGATGTGAGACAAAGCAAATACTGACTGACTTGGTTCCCCCACTGCAGTATGGGAGATAGTGGACAGTAGAGACCACTCTGATCTTTGTGGAGTAGGGAACAGATTGTGCCCCCCCTTCCAGTGGTTTCCCTTGAATGTATTGTTGGATAGAAATGCTGTGCCATTTGCCCCAGTTGAAAATACATTTGATGAGCATGTGGGATACACCTGGGGAATGACTTGGCAAGTCATGATGTAATCCCTAGGGGACAGTAAGGCTGAGTCATGGTAATGTGAAATCATGGCAAGGGGTTGCATCAGCCATTGTTCCTAGCTGGTGTGTATAAAAGAGGGGCGCTCAGAGTGGTTCTTTCTCTGACTATTCGCTGACTCTATGACACCAAACCTCTGTCCGAGCGAACCTCTGCCTGATGTGTCTGTGATGCTGAACCTATGACTGAGCATCTGCATATCCTGGTTGTACAGATGTGTATATATTGGAACTTGAAGATCAAAAGCCTCCAGGTATTTTTGGATGACAACTCTGTATGTTAGAGTTACTAACCAATGGGTAGAGTGGGGTCAGAGCTGATGCTGTAAGTTACACTCTGCTGCTGCTCACCCTTGTTGCTGTTTTGAAACTCTGCTGTATGTTTCATGCTTGCCTCTGGGACATGTTTTTCCAGAGAGCAGTGGTTTCTGGGAGGATTTTGTGCTAGGTGCTGTAAATCAATCTCCTGACATGTATCCCATAAATATTGGGGTGGCCCAGGGCCATTTGTGGCCCTCAATCCAATTCAGAAGCTTTCTGCAAACAGATCAGATTACGCCTCTGGCAGGACAAATCTGTCCTTCTCCTGGCAATCCACTGCATGGAGAAAAAGGAAGTGAAGCAGAAGGGATGAGAGAAAAAAGGAAAAAAGAGTGGTACAGACAGAGAGCAAGTGGGAGAGAGATTGGGTATGGAAAGAAAAAGTGAACTGACAGAGTGAGGCAGAGAGAGAGAAGTAGGGGGGGAGGAGGGAAGAAGGGAGGAAGGGAGGTTTGGCTTTAGCTCCAGTTTCTCCTGACTTCAGCCCCCTACACTGCCAACACATAACCCCCTAATAGGCTACCCTCCCCCCTGCAACTATGTCCTTTGACAGAAGGAAAAGCTTGCCTGCCCCTGGTATAAGTGACCAGGTACCATTAACTTATTGAGATGGGGCAGGCAAAGCATGGCCCCCCGTGGATGTTTGTGTGGCCCTTGACACCTCCAGGATCCCCAGTCCAAACTTTTTGTGGCCAAAAGAAAAGGGTGAATTACTGATTGGTCCTTGAAGCCTCCAGGTACAACAATTTATCTTTTAAAAGGGCTGCAAGGACTCCTTGTTCTATTCAACATCCCCAAAATACCATTGTTAAGAACCAGAAGTGGACTCCCATCCACTTTGTTGTTGTTCTTGTTGCATTTTTGGTAGTCCATGTAGCCACCACAGGGCTCTGGGACATAAAAGTGGCGCCTGGACCTGACCCTACATTCCGTAGAAAGTGTTGCCCTTGGTGACAATATTAAAGTAGGAGTAAAATCTGTCTCCCTAGCCCATTCTTGACAATGGGAGACATAGTTCCACCAACAGGGAACATTTGAAGCCACCTTATAATTGCAAATCTGGCTGTTGTTCTGTCTCGCCTAGCCCAGCACTGCCTATAGCGACTGATGCTGGTTCTCCATGGTTTCAAGAGGGAATCTCTCTCTCAGACCTGCCTGGAGTAGAAGAGGCTGAACTACTGCAGCATCACTCCAATATGCAATATGTAGCCCCTCCATTCACACACAAACAGATGCCCATGCCCTGCCTTTATTGTAATGTGAGGTTGCTCACTAGTAATCAGTCATAATGGGCAGCAGCAGCAGCAAACCAAAACAGGATCTTTGTCTGTGCCTGGTGTGCACCTCGTTCATACTGCAACATGACTAAACGTAAGAATATAGACACACAGAGAGTGTTAAAAGAATAAATAAAAATCCGATGGGTTGTGGAGGTGAGCCTTCCAAGAGCATCCCATCCATTTGCTAAACTGATGATATCTAGGGCTACTGGCTGTTCAAAGCCTCACTAACCCTCGGCTACTTGGAGCTTATCATTTAATTAAAAATAATGCCTAGGTTTGGGGGGCCAACCTGGTGATGTACGGTGAGCCATTCAGCTTGCCTTTCTCTCTCCCTGCAACACACATTTCTGCTTTGTCTTTGTGCCTGGCGTGCAGAGAGGTGTACATTACTATAACCTTGCTTTCCGGCACAAAAGTGCTATAAACTACCAATAAATTTTACTGACTTTCTAGTGACCTTCATGTGGGTTGGACAAGTCACATTTCACACCAAAGATGGAGCTGTAAATATTTTATCTGTGCAGTAAACACAGCACTGACAGCAGTGCCGCACTCATTTCCCCAGGACTGCTCTCTCTGAACGTTGCCACCTCGCTGAGGAAGCGATTTATCTGCTGCTCCAGGAAAAATCCTGGCAGAGAGGGAAGGAAGGAGAAGCTCGCAGAGGGAGGCAACTGTCTTGTTCACAGCAGCCCTTTTGTCTCTGGTAGCCACAGTTACCTTGCCATTGTGTATATATTTTATATATCTCAGCCCTCTTCTTCTCTTGTCTACAGTAGCAACAGAGTGGACCAAACTGAAGGGGTAGCAAGTTTATATGTGGGATGTAGCTGTCAAGGACTATATCACCATGGGGTCCAGATCCCACATCACGTTGCTGCATATGCTTGATGTTCAAGGTTGCCAAAAAGAGGTTCTATTAAGAGATTCTCTTTATTTTCAAGTGGAGCTGGATTAATCGGCATGCCAAGTGTGCTATAGAATAGGAATGTACTTGCACAGGGTCAGGCTTTCAGTGATGGATGCAGTCTGTCAGTACACCTGATCATCACAACCCATAAAATAACTCCCTTCCCCCTGACCAATCTGACTCAACTCAAAAGTGTAGTCTTAGGACTGTTAACACAAGTTGTTCCTTCTGTTAAAACGCATTTGAAACCCCACTAGGACTGGGAATACTGCTGAGGAGAAGAGCATGATTCAGAAGGGGGAAAAGAGCAGGTGGTAACAGAGTGGGACAGAAGGAGATGTGGGGGGAGTCTGCCAGACTACAGTTACACACAGCCTTCATATAGGTAGTTTAACTCCCGGGAGTTACAAATATAAGCAAGCAAGAAAAGGGTTGCCCCTGTTTTTACAACTGGGCTGTTTAACACTGTACTAGTTAAAAGCTGGGATACAAACCCCCAAATTAGACTTCAGCCACAAGATGCCATAAAGCAAACAAATGTATGGACTCAGAATACAGCCCTTAAGTGAGGATATGAAGATAATAAAACTATCCTGCCTCATAGGGCTGCTGTGGAACATTTCTGAAATAACTGCACATGAAATGAACTGAACATTTTAAGGTGATGTACAAATGCTCAGTAGTTTTGTTATCACACAGCATTTCTCTTTTTGTAGGGGCCATTTCTTTCTCTTATGCTCCTGTTCCCCAAGTGGGAAGCTCCCATAAAGTGACAGCCCAAAGCCAAGCCAAAGGAGAGTATCTGCAGTGCTTAAGTTCTACTTCTCTTACTGCTTATGACAACTCCCTCAGCTGTTATTTTTAGAAGGATATAGTGAAGCACAAGAACCAGCGTGGTGTAGGGGTTTGAGCACTGGAGTACAACTCTGGAGACCAGAGTTCAATTTCCTGCTTGGCCATGGAAACCGACTGGTGACCTTGGGTGTGTTACATAGTCTCAGCCCCAGAAGATCCCATGAGAGGTTTGCCTTAGGGTCACCATAAGTTGGAAAAGATTTGAAGGCACACAACAGCAACACTAGTGAGGCATAATTTTGCTACAGCTGAGAGCAGTTAGGGTGTAGGATGTGGGGGGGTTTACTAACCCATTCCCTTTTTAATTCAAGTAAATGGCAGCTACATTGGGCAAAATGCTTTGGGAGCTACTCTGTTTAGAATACTTTGGCCAGGATCCTCCACTGAGGAGATGGAGCATTATATTATAATTAGAAAGTTACATTCAGTTGTGAAATACTGATTAACTCATGAATTTCAGCTGTGCAGCATGCACTCATACACAGTGTGCAGTGATGCTCAGTGCTTAATGCCCATCCATGTCCAATGTGCATCCATGCACAACAGTGCCATATGCAGAAGTCTGCTTCCACACCTTGAACTGAATATGGCCATTCTGCATCAGACAAAAATGCCACGCTACTTACCTGGGCAAACTTATGCACCAGTGTGTTGTAGTGGTGTCAGTGTTGGACTAGGATTCTGAGAGACCAGAGTTTGAATCCCTGCTCAGCCCTCAAACCCACTGAGTGACTTAAGGCAAGTCAGACTCTCACAGCCTAAGAGGATAGCAATGACAAACCTTATCTGAATAAAGCTTGCCAAGAAAACTAGAACTGGCCAGGAAGTTAAATTGAAATCACAAATAATAACAGGAGGCCAGCCCTTGTTTACCCTAGACTTAGCCTGAGTGCTAGCAGTGGTCCAAGCTCTCTGTGGTGGGACAAGGGGAAGCATCATTTTCACCCCATGTTTGCAGCCACCCCAGGCACTCACATGCTACTTCTTCTGTCTAGCCTCCCTTTGCCATGTCTCATCATATCACACACACACACACACACCAATTTTAATACAGGAGGCTTAGATGAGGATCTGTCAAAAGCATCATCTCATTCCTACCAGCTTTGTAGAAAGACATGCCAGCTACTTCAGGTACAATGGAATGCACGCACGATGCAGCAGGAAGGACAGGGAGGAGCCAGAAAGCTGCATGAATAAAGGAGGGAGAGGGGGCCGGTGTGACAGCAAGATACCAGAAGGAGCAGGTTGGAGAGACAGGAAGAGCATCAGAACAGCAGTGACCTCTCCCTTGGGGAGAGTTGAGCAATGTGCCACTCCTGGCATCCTGCCATCTGGAGCAGCATAGGGTCATCACAATTTCCCATAGTTCATACCCACAGAATCCTCCCCTCTCCTTGCTACATTCTGTGGGAAAAGCCACCCAGTGCCCACTGCAGGAGAAAAGAAGAATGGAAACACCAGTCATTGACCTAGGTATCAGGCTCAGAACATTTCAAGTGGGGGAATATGTAGGAAGTGCATATCGTGAGTTATAATTGAGAGGAATAAGCAGACATGCTACTTGAACCTATACAATACTTGCTAGAATAAAAATGGACAAATTATTCATTCAAGGCCAGCCCAGGGCACTTGGCTGTCTGAGGCAAAGAACAAGATGTTACCCTCAACTATTCCATGTTCAAAAGCCAACTGAACTGGCACCTTCATCTTTCTTCAATACTAAAAATGGGACAGCTTCCTGCCCTACATGGGGAGCAGGGCAGACTTCATGGAGCTTCATCCTCCAGCACCTTGCTGCTAAGTCCCAATATTTGTTGCTTGAGGAAACTTTTAACTGATAGCTGCCAGCACTGGGTGAAGTGCCTCTGTCTAAGCTGGGTCCTCCTGGTCTACAAAGCTGAAGGCCTTCCAACATAGGCTACAAAACCTGTTTCCTTCTAGTACTGCAAGAGCATGCTAGAAGTACCAGAAACCCCTTGGATAGCCCATATAAAAACTTTTGTGTAGGCAGCAGACAGGTGATATGAAGATCTGCATTATACTTAATGAGACCATTGATCCATCTAGAACAAGAGTGGAGAGAAGGTAAATCTGAATATACAGTGCCAGATCTCAGGGTAATTTGCTGGAAAACAGTAAGGATTTCTGGCTCTCAAATGTGCAACAGTTACAACAACAGTGTGAAAGAATTGTGAGCTATCCTCAGTTGTTATCCTCAGAACAAATCCCTGGATCCAGAAAGCAGATCATGGAGTTCTAACAAAAAGCAAAGTAGTGAAAAACAGAGTAGATGTTGCAAAGCTGAAGTCTGGCCACCCTTGATCTACCTCAATATTGTCTATTGTGAATGGCAGCATCTACCCTACAGCACAAGACATTTTAACTAGTAGTGTTACAGGCTGGATCTGAGACCTTGTTCATGCAAAACATGCAAGACATACTGCCTCATGCTGGGTTTCAGACTCTTTCTCATCAGCTAATGATACTATCCCAATCAAAAAAGGCATGTGATTGAATAATTGCCACATCTCTTTGTTCAACTGCATTTTAAACGGCAACTCCTTTTATTTTCCAAAACCACTACTCAAGGCCAATAACACTTCAAAATGCCACAGTACAAACTCACAAAAGAGACACAACCAACCCACAGTATGCTTTTTGCATGTCTGGAGGAAAAATGACCAATCAGGGATCATCCTGCCTGGGTAAGATGGGAAGGATATGCCCCCCACTGCAAAGCCCCTACTTACTATAATCCATGTTAAATTTTGTGAGTTAACACGAAATGTGTGACATTACTTATATACTCAATTAAAAATTACATAAGGAGACTTCTTGTCAGATCACAGTTTAAACTGTCAAAACAACTGAACGATGCATCTTCAAAGAAAAGCCATTTTCCTAGAAATAAGCGACTTAAAAAAAGAAAAGAAAATGAAGAGATAGAAGTTCCTGAGCTATTTTACACACAAAAAATCTAAGTCATCCATGCCCAGCAAACAACCCCAGTCAATGAGAAATAGCACCTACTAAGTTACACAAATCACAGAGAAATATAAATTAGTTATAAATTAATTTCAACAAGGGGTGTTGAGCGGATGGGTGTTAACAGTGTCAACATCCAGCTGTAACCACACATGGTTCAGTACGAAATGTGCCTGTTTTGCACAAATGTTGCATATATTGAAAAATCAAACAATCAAGCTCAAATGTGCTTTATCTTCATGAAGTGTCATCTTAGGCCATTTTTGCACTACGCTGTTACAGTGCTCTTATTCCACTTTCAACATTCTGTGGAATCCTGTGCTTTGCAGTTTAGGGAGGGGCCTTTAGAATTCACAGCCAGAGAGCTCTTTAGCCTCAGTAAACTACAAACCAGAAATCCACAGAAGGTTGAAAGTGGAATAATAGCACTATAACTGGGGCCATTTCCGGACTAGACTGTTACAGCGTTATGATTCCACTTTCAACATCCCATGGAATGCTGGGATTTGCAGTTTCAGGAGGGGCCAGCTGGCCCCTCCCGAAACTGCAAACCCTAGCATTCCATAGGATGTTGAAAGTGGAATCATAACACTGTAACAGTCTAGTCCGGAAATGGCCTCTGTGTTGAAGTTAATCTATTTCCCAACCTTGAAACTTTAAGCAGGGGTAGGAAGGGCAAACTGCATATTACACCACAACCATGTGTGTATCAGCCCATGTTCTCTGTTACAAAGTACTCAGTGGAGAAAGTGCTTTTCAGTGGAGAAGAGGCAAGGGAGGGAAGGACTAGGAGTCTTGACCCCCTCCTTGGCACCCAAATCTTCCCCAAAACTCTTAATCTTCCAGGTATCATCATAGCCATAAGGGATTCCATATTCATGTTTCTGAGATAAATATAGACCCAGATACCTGATGGGAATAAAAAAAGCAGGGTGGGGTAGAATCAGGAGAAAAGCAAGTGACAGAAAAAAAATCAGGTGCTGTTTACTCTTCCCCTTCTTCCAGGTTCTGTTTATAACATGGAAGAGACAAATGGCATAATGAATGTTGTTGTTGTTATTTTGTCATTTCTGACTTATGGTGACCCTACCATGGGGTTTTCGGGGGGCTGAGAGTGTGTGACACCCCAAGGTCAACCAGTGGCATTCTGTAACTGAACAGGGAATCAAACCTTTGAACTCAGGATCATCTTCCACACCATGCTGGCTCTTAGCATAATAATAATGTACATGTAGTCCAACCCCTCTCTGCAGGGGTTGAACAAATAGTCATTCTTATTCCCAGGTCAAAAAACAGGGAGGGGAAACAGCTGGGACACCTAGTTGGGAAAAATAGTAGATCAGTGAGAATCTTGCGCAATTTTCTCCTGCTGAAATGCCACAGAGAGGCATTATTCTGCACAGAAAAACATTCTTGTGGTGTGTGTAAAAAACTATTCTGTGTGTAGAAAATATTGCTTCCTTTAAACTTTTTCCTCTGCAGAAAACTGTATGTGTGCACACACAGATCCACATGTTTTTCTATCCAGAACAATTCTTCTACAACACTTAAGGACATTAGGATACATATTGTAGAGGAATGTTTGTTTTCTCCTGCAGTGGGGAAAAAACTAACGTGATTATTCATCCCCTTATGTGAAGATGAAATAGTTGAGGATTTATATCCCTACTTCTTTATTCTTTGATAGCAGTTCAAGGATTATTGCTTTGTGACAAACTCAGAGTAACTAGTTAACTCCTAACATCTGAAGCAACCAATAGTCTAAATGTTAGTGCTGTGAGTAGAGAGCCAGTGTGGTGTAGTGGTTTTAACATTGGCCTACAACTCTGGAGACCAGGGTTCAATTCCGCTCTCAGCCATGGAAACCCACTGGGTACATTGGCTGTGTCACACACACTCTGCTCTAGAAAAACCCATGATAGGTTCACCTTAAGGTCACCATAAGTCAGAAACAACTTGAAGACACACAACAACACCAATTTTAGTAGCGGGAAGAGAACTCTGCAATTCCACCAAAACCCAACCCCCAAGTTTGGAGAAATCGAACTACATAAAAATACAAATGATCTACCTCCTACTGCTTTAAAGATGCTGTTGCAAAGATGTGTGATGAGGTTGCCTGTTTCTCTGTTCCCCGTTGCATCCCAAGATAATCAGAACACCTGGCAAGGTGTTGGGGTGGGAGGAAGAGATAAGGGCGCCAAGATGCAGCTCACCTCTTTCCTTGGTTTGAGACATCCATCCATCTATCACTTGATTTATATCCTGCCTTTCTTCAAGGCTGGGACTCTATGACAGTCAACTTCTTTCACCGACTGCGATTGGCTGCATTCTAAGAAACAGCTGCTGGAGTAACGTTGGCGGAATTGGGCTTCATAAATGTAATCTTGTGGCCATACATATGGGGCCTGATCAAACACTTGCTATACATCACCAAGGTCTGTCTGAGAACTGCTTATTCACAAATTGCACCAAGTCTCCTCCAAGCAGGCAACACTTGTCCTCCTTACAAAGCAGGAGGACAGTAAGGGAAAGGTATGGGAAAGAGACAAATATTTGGCTGTTCATCAATAGAGTCATCACTCACAGTTTCCACGAGCAGCCCATTGGCATCCACAGCACCACATAAAAATATTTCACACAGCCAAGGAATGGATAATCCGTGAGAAGAAAGGCTCCATTAGCTTTGCCTGGAGAATGTACCTCCCTGCTCCACCCTGCTCATTTATTTCTGCAATTGTAATTAAGGCCCTGACAAACTGCCTTGGCTTCCTAAGCCTTTTGTTCAATTTATTGATTAGCTATTTCTCAGAAGTTCATTACCATCCAGAGGCTGGGAATTGGGTTTATGTGCATGGATGGGTAACCCCCCCTTCTCCTCCTTTTCCTCCTCCTCCTCCTCCTTCTTCTTGGCTTCATCTCTGACTCAGATGATTAAATGCAGCCACAACACATCCATCCTGTATTGAGAGTTCTGCCCAAGGTCAAACATTCATGCAAAACAGGAATGCTGATCTGCATGTCTAAATATCATCTGCATGAATTTCTAGGAGGATGCTCAGAAAGCTCCTTGGCAATTTTGAAATGGAAGTGTATTTAGCAGAAGTGTAACGCTTCTATCTCCCAATGGCCAGTGTTACTACAACCGATTCTCACTTGGCTAAATAATAATAATGGGAAAGTTAACACAGACAAAACTCTTAAAATAAGCATTAGAGGAATATAACAGGCTAAACCTAATCATTATTCTGAACAGGAAGCCCATAAATGAAATAGAAAATGGGCTGGTTTCTTCTGCAAAGGATGAAAATGCCAAGAAAAGAACATTCCATTCTTATCTACTACTGTGCAAACCCCACCCACCCATCCATCCATTCATCCCCAGATATGAGGATTTTTGTGGCAGCTTCTGTCTACAGCAGATCTTTGTAGACAAAAATCTTGGCTCGCAGAGATGCTTTCCAAGAGGTCTAATTTGAAATGTCCAGCACACACAGGGATGCAGTATGCCCCCTATTCCTCTGAGACATGAGAGGAGGGCTAAAAATGGAGAAGTGAGTCAACAATGATGAGCACATGCTAAAGGGTCAAGTAGCTAAAGGGTCAAGTAGTCAAGAATACAGTCAGTTTTTTCCCCACCCAGGGTTAATTCTCTTGCAAGAAAAGTACATCTGATGCACATTGCAATCCCAAGAGCATTGCTGTGTCTTTTAAATGTAACATGAGAAGTGGCTTTATCATTTCAGGACTTTCAGAATGTGATTCAGCTTGCAAGCACAGATTATTGGGGTCTGCATTGCTGACTCATACTTCTGATGTCTTGTACCATTGACTCTTCCATCTTCAGCTTATGGTGCACTATAACCAGCATGATGGGCTAATTTACCAGGTCATTCATATCCCATGGCCTCCCATACCCCATGATTTTCTATCACATAGGCACCTAGCTGCCCCCGAGCCTTTGTGTCTTTCTGATAGACGAGAGACTTGTACAGCCTTCCAGAGGTTGTTGGACTGCAACTCTCAGCATTCCTTATCATTGGTTGTACCATCTAGGGAGTTACAGTCCAACAGCACTGGGAAAGCACACAATTCCAACTTCTGCTTTAAGACATCAGAACAACTATATATATGCTACATTAAATATATCAAGGCTGTGCTGGGGTTGAAGTAGCAGCAACTACCAGGACCAAAAAACTAAGGTGTGCAGACAATGATACTAAGGTTTGAAGGGGAAAGGAAAGAGGTAGAAGCTCAGTAGTTTGGTCAAAGAGACACAGTGGGTCTGACAAGGTCCACAGATGAACAATTAAGGAAAAGAGGGCTGATATGAGAGGAAGATTAAGATATGAAAGATCATATAGTGCAGCAGGAACAGCAAATGGAACTCTGCACTCTAATTTAGTGTTGATCTGGATCAGCCTCATGTTCTATGCCATCAAGACTTAGAGTAGATGCAATAAGACTTAGAGTAGATGTTCTCCACCCTGAGGGCCCCCAACAGCCAGATGCTCTACTATTCTGTTAACCACACAGTGGCAGTTGGTCTGACTTAATAATGGGCCTGGCCCATTTGGAGACAGGCTGGACAGAGCTACTGTCAGGTGGATCTGTAACTGGTTGACTGACCGTTCCCAGAGGGTGCTCACCAATGGCTGCTTTTCATCCTGGAGAGAAATGACTAGCGGGGTGCCACAGGGTTCTGTCCTGGGCCCAGTGCTGTTCAATATTTTCATCAATGACTTGGATGAAGGAATAGAGGGCATGCTCATCAAATTTGCAGATGACACCAAATTGGGAGGGGTTGCTAATACGCCAGAGGACAGGATCAAAATTCAAAATGACCTGGACAGATTGGAGAGCTGGGCCAAGGCTAACAAAATGAAATTCAACAGAGAGAAGTGTAAGGTCCTACACTTAGGTAGAAAAAATGGAATGCAGAAATATAGGATGGGGGACACGTGGCTGGATGGCAGTACGTGTGAAAGGGATCTAGGAGTCTTAATAGACCACAAGCTGAACATGAGTCAGCAATGTGATGCGGCAGCCAAGAAAGCCAATGCAATTCTCGGCTGCATCAATAGGAGTATGGTGTCTAGATCGAGGGAGGTACTGGTACCACTCTACTCTGCTTTGGTTAGACCTCATCTTGAATACTGTGTCCAGTTCTGGGCACCCCAATTCAAGAAGGACATGGTCAAGCGGGAGCAGGTCCAGAGGAGGGCAACCAAAATGGTGAAGGGCCTGGAAGCCAAGCCCTATGAGGATAGACTTAGAGAGCTGGGTATGTTCAGTCTGCAGAAGAGAAGGTTAAGAGGGGACATGATAGCTCTGTTTAAATATTTGAAGGGATGCCATGTAGAGGAGGGAGAGGGCTTGTTTTCTGCCACTCCAGAGACCAGGACAAGGAGCAATGGATTCAAGCTGCAGGAAAGGAGATTCCACCTGAACCTCAGGAAGAACTTCCTGACAGTCAGGGCTGTCCGGCAGTGGAATATGCTGCCTCGGAGTGTGGTGGAGTCTCCTTCTTTGGAGGTTTTTAAGCAGAGGCTGGATGGCCATCTGTCGGGAGTGCTTTGAGAGTGTTCCTGCATGGCAGGGGGTTGGACTGGATGGCCTCTGTGGTCTCTTCCAACTCTACATTTCTATGATTCTATGAGACCTCATACTACTTGCCAGTCACAGGGGACCATGTTACAGATTCCCATTCTGCTCTGTTTCCAAAGAGAAGCTGTGTGGTTTAAGGATACTGGTATATAGATAACATGCTAGGCTTCCTCACAGACTGTAAGGTTCTTACGGATTGTAAGGAGAGAATTCTGTCTTGGAACAACTATGTTCCTTTCAGTCATTCTCAAAATTTATGTATTTTCCACTACCAAATCATCATTCTTGTTATTTTTCTTCTTGTTCCTCCAGCCTATCACCTGGGATTATAGCGGCACAATAAATTATTTCATAATTAAAGATTTCTATCACACATAAACTGTCTGCTGTACTGGGATAGATGGGATTGACATAGTAATCAAGAAACTAGATGGATGGATTTAGTTGAGGCAAAAGTATAAGTAAGAAAGTACAGACGAACCCACAAAAATAGAGAAATTTTACTTCTCCCCTCTCTTCCAAAGATTTTTTTTTTGTCTCTGATTTTTCTCCCCTCGCCCTGGGGGCCCTTTCAAGAGACATAATGGATATTGTGACTGAAAATAATAGAATTTATAGCCCAGACTCAACACTATAAATTTAGCTATTACGTTCCTGATGGGAAAATGAAGAAAGAAATGAATTGAGACAGAATATTTGTCTTAATAAGTGTCTCTTTTCTAGACTCTGTCTCTGTGTTTAATACATCTGTGTATACATATACACTAATACATATATATGTGTATGCATGTTTTGTGTGTGATACGTGGAATTATATACACACTTGAATATATGTGTAAGAAGACATTCAAGCATTGACAAGTATATCAACACACAAAGCAGAAAATGGTACTTTAAGAGGAAAGGGGGGCTTACTTTCTCTCTGGTATGCTGGAGCCATTTCCCACTGAGATGAAATCCTAATATTACTTTATGGCTCAAACCTGCAAAAAGTGTAATGCATGAATCACTACTACATGCAACCTCAGTCATGGTCAGATACATATCCCAAAATGTTCTTTACATCAGAGAGAGCTGTCTGTGACTAAAATTTCTGCTTTAAAGATTTACATTATTAGTAGTTGTAGTATTTTTTGAGATATGGAAAGACAAGAAGGTTTCTCATATCAGCTAGGCTTTCCTCCAATGTAACATGGCAAACGAACCATTATTGATAAAGATTTTGGACAACTGTTGACCATAGTTTCACACTTATTCCTTGTACATACATTTAAAAGATCTTCTCATTCTCAGTTCATTTAAATTTATTCTGAGTCATTCTCTCTCTCTCTCTCTTTCTCTCTTTAAAAATAATTTAGAACCATAACAACAGAAGCCAAGACCTTATTTTGCTGGACTAAATTACTTATCTGAGCTGATGATAAGGATCTGCTCTATAGTTCCCACTGATTCTTCCCATCTTTCCCCAGAATACTACCAGTTTTTAGAACAAGCAGAATTTGATTTTCTCATTATTCTTCTTCCTTCCCAGCAACCCTGCTCACACACACCCAAAATGGGTGTCTGTGATAGGATCACTTGTCCATACCCACCCAAGAATGTATGTCCAGGATATGATCATTTGTCATTTAAGATAGAGTAGATGATATGAACCATGCCAAACACTGTAATAACTAATTTCAAACATTTATTACAACACATGAGAGACTTGAAAGCTGTCCTGCTCTTGATTTTAATAAATGCCGTCTTGAAGCAGCCGCTTATCAAAGTGACACAAATTGTGTGGTAAATAGATTATGGCACAGCTGAAATACTGGAAAATGAGATCAGAAATGCTGCTCCGTCCCCATTTAAAATACCGTGAGATACACCATCTCGCAATGATGCCAAAGAGCCAGAACCAGCTGATCTTGCTGGAGACCAAGCTGTTGTAAAATTAAGGCTGCTGAACGCATCACATATTAATCACATATTCATTTGGGCAGGGTTATTTCTTTCCTTTACTATCACTGTGGGATGTTTATTTATTCTTAGGATTGGAGAAGTCACCCAGTAGGTAGGTCCTAAGAGCTTAGCTCAAGCAGTGAAGCCAGGACAAAGAGTTTCCTTCAATCTTTCAATGTCCATATGCAGGTTTTGCTCCAGGGAATATTCTTATAGACTTAACTCAATGCCCCTCAGATTGCCCAGTACAAAAAAAGTGGCATAAGAATTTCTAACATTAATTTCAGAATTGGCCTATGCATGCTTTTATTGTGTTTTCAGTCAGCATGCCCCTATTGCAATTTTCCAATATGCACAAGCTCATCTTTGCATTGATTGAAACACCACATGAAAAGGAATTCTGATGTGATCATATAATCACACCATTTGTGCTGTAATTTAATCAGTGCCCAAGTGCTGATGTGTCCTGAAAATTTGAACAAACATCTGCATGATCAGCAGTCTAAGCAAAGTCTCTATTTTTTTTTTTTAAATGGATGCATGGGAAGTTGCTCGTGGGAAGTTGCTCATATTTTGGTACTCCTCTGAGGATCAGGTGGTTTAGATCCTGCAGTTAATCCCTAGAAGCTAGGTTGTAAAGAGAACAGCAGGTCTCCTGCAACCATCACAAAAAAGTATTCTGCCTTCATTTAATTTAATTCATTTAATTAAACAAAAACAAAAACAAGCCTAAAGATAAAAGTAGACTCTTGGAAATTTCATTGTGTGGCTGCCAACTGCATGAGTAGAAATGTCTCACAAATCAACATACATTTTCTCATGAGAGCTTCCTACAGAAAGTCAAGTTCTTCCATAAACTTATTAATAAGAATGTACATTGATCTAAGTGGCATATTCCCTTTACTATTACCTACATTAACAGTGGGACATGCAACACTGCAGGTGCAGCGTATTTTGCCAGTTGGAATATGTGTCCAAATATTGGCTCCTCCTGCTCCCTAGCCTGCTACTCAGAACAGCACTTTGACAGCCACTGTGGTATAGTGGGTACTGAGCTGGACTGGGATTTGGGAGAGCCAGGTTCTGGTCTCCCCACTTAGCCATGAAAGTTGGGCCAGTCATACACTCTCTTTCAGACTAACCTGCCTCATAGGATTGTCATGGGAACAAAGAATAGCTATACTACATGAAAACTCTGAGAGTAATAATAATCATCTTGCTGCTCTCAGACACAAAATTCCAACTTCATTGAACACTCTCCTCACCATGCTAGTGGCAGTACTCTACTCCCATGGGCACAGCTGGCCTGGGATTTGGCCAATGGAGGAGAAGCCAGATGAGAGAGAAGGGCCAGGAGCACCACTAAGAGCAGCTGAACATCTGGGCCTTGATACAGCCTCAGCCCAACAACCAGGAACTCAAGGAACCTGAGCAATGGAGCTCCAGTGATTCTGGCTGAGAAGATTAACTCACCAAGGAACTACCATGCCTTACTCTCAACAGTGTGAGTGTCACTCTTGCTCAAAATCACAAACAAGGAATAAGATACGGGCTTAGTTAACAACTAAAACTGTGGGCAGAGGGATAATGGGATACCAGGCTTCAGGTCACAGGATGGGGCATCTTCATTGTCCAGCAAGGGAGTAGGGCCTGGGAGTCTACTCATATTCAGCACCTGATTCCAGTTTCTGGCCATTTGAACTAGAGCCTAACCTCAACCTGTGACTCCTTATTGCTTGCTCTGGATTTCTCTCAGAACTATTTCTTCCAGACTATACTATGGCCCCATTTCTTCCAAGATAGGTGGGAAGACATATTAAGTCTAAACCACCTTCCTATGTGATGTTCCCATGTGTTACTGCCCTGGCTAGCCCAAGCTTGGGGGATATAAAAAGATATCTCTTGATATCAATAATTCGGCTTCACATACCTATTCCCCTCCACGTGCTTGCGAGGCCCCCGGACAAGCACACATACAGGCTCGGCTGATAATCGCCGTAATATTACAACACAATACAGGCAGGCCAGAAATAGCCGACTCGCACCTTCAGGAGACCTCAAAGGCAAGTTTATTAAGTATGCACGCAACTTTCAAAAGATCCTCTGCCCCGCGCTGGCAGCTTGATGATTGAACTATACAATGCTCAAGCACTCTGCGTTTGCATACTGGCTATCCTATTGATAATTCGGCTATAATTCAATCATTCAAATTTTGACCTTTTGGAGGCTTTGTCTCCAGCCCCAAATCCACTGTTTTCCCCAAGTCCGAACTAGCCTGCGGTCACAATTCTCCTGATAAAAACTCCTAACTTTGAGCGCTTCCTCAGATCGCTCTTGGCTTCCATCCTGCCTTGCTGTCGCTTTGTCCAGCGAGCTTTCCCCTCAGCTCCAAGTGCTGAGATCCACACTCCCCAGCTTCTCTGCTTCCAACCGGGCTTCAGGACAGATGAAGTATCACCCAAACCAACAACTCCTCTAAAAATCCCTCTTTCCCACTCCAACCTTTATTTCTATAGTTTCTCTGTATGTTTGTGTTGCATACACTGATTGATTGTATTTTTAATAAAAATCACATTTGTTATTTCACTCGGGTGTGCTCCTTGACTCGGCCTGACCCCATAGACATTGGGTTCAAGATCTCGCTACGTTACCCTGCCTCTCGCAGTGCTAACTTGTGCTCTTGACTAATTTCCCCAACTTGTATAATTTTAAGAGTAATTTGGTGTCCCTCCCAGGACCCCCAGAAAACAGGGTAACACATGATTCTCGTCTGCTTTACCCTTTTTCTGTTCAGGCACAGCAGTGAAATGTAATATATGCTTTCTGCAGCAGGGAAGCTTCATGGGGTTTGGGAAGAGGCATGTATGAGACTAGTCATATTTTACAAAGACTCAGTCATCCTACAGTCACTTTCTGGATGCACGTAATTTTGAAGTGCAGTATATAGAAGCAGGTGAGGAGGATATAAAGAACATGTGGAATGACCAGAAATCCCAATTCTAACATATATGCTCTAAATAAAGAAAACCACCTCCCACAGTCTTTTTAGTAAAAATGTTTGGGAATCCTTGTTGTTTATGTTGCCCCTCTGATCCAGTGATATATTTAAGTCTTTTACTCCAAATCTCAAGTCAAGTTTCAAGTCTCTACCTTCAAGTCTCAAGTCCTTGAAGATGCTTTCAACTCAAGTCTCAAGTCTGGGAGCCAACCTTATAACCCAACCTATATTCCAGAACATCTGGACAGAGTCAAATAAAGTCAGTTTTAATTATTTAAGCAGAGTCAGCTGTCCACATTTGCAGTTTTGCCATCTGCAGCTTTGGAAGTGGGAAATAGGATCCTTCTTACTTCCCATTGCTGAAGCTTCAAAAGCTTTAGAAGGAAGAATCCTTCCTCCTCAAGTCCATTGCTTAACACATGTACTGTTCCCCTCTGAGAAATACACCCTGCCCTCTGGGGGAGAATCTTCTCCTCTACACTTAGGAAACATTTTAGAAGATTCATCCAATATGCAGTGGGGTCAGGCTGCTGAGCAGATCTCAAGCCCATTGCCTAACCTGTTTGCTGTTTCCCTCTGAGACATACGCCCACACATTGGGTTGAGATAGATTGTCATGTGACTAGTAGGCAAAAAGAGATAGGAGTGTTGTTCAAAGTCGTAAGGTTTCTGGATGAATGTGTTATGTTACTGAACCAAGGGCAGCAAGTCAATCATTAAAAATATACAAGTCTCAAGTCAAGTCAAGTCAGTGCATCATTTATTGCCAAGTCGAGTCCGAGTCAAGTCACTGAAGCAACTTAAATCTGACTTGAGTCCGAGTTAATCAACTTGAGTCTACATCACTGCTGTGATCCAAATTTTCCTTCCTTATATTCTGTAGAAACACTTCCTAACCACCTCTTTTCCTGGCTGGGGTAAAGAGATTCGGTCAAAAACAACAGAACAGAACACTGTTTTAAAAACCCACAAGATGAAACAAAGCCCTCACATCAAGATTCATTTAATAGGAAGTGAAATAAAATAGCAAGGGGCTTTTTGTAAACTACCCCACATACTCTCTTCTATATTCAGTGTAACCGCACCCAAAAGAAATAATGTTAAAAAATAATAATAATAATACAAAAGCGAAGTGTGTGCAGTTCATTTTAATGGAAGATGTTTGGCTAAATCCCCAGCATTGCTACTTTGCCTCTCGATGGTCTTATTCATTTGAAAAGATACTGCCCGCAGAATAGAGATTGGAGTTTTGAATATGCAAAAGAGAATATTTGCCAGGAAATAGTCATTTGCTTTATTCAAATAACTGTGAGGCTTTCTGTGGCTTTCACGAATTCCAGGAAATGTGTTTACAGAATCATCAGCTACAAAGAATTGGATTTCCACATCGCAGCTCAGGGGGGATTTTCAGGGTTTTTGTTAAGACACAGAGACTCCGGCAGCAGAAAGCCACTTTAATAAGGGAATCTACTGCAATTTCATATTAAAAATCTGCAATTAATAACAACAGAATTGAAAGTAAATTCACGATGACCTCAGAACTCCCCAATGTGAAACTGGAGGGACATTTATACTTATAAAGCTTTTTCTCCATTCTTTTTGTCCTTGATAATGACTAGCTCAGACATCCTATCAAGATCTAGAATATCAGCCTCACACATTTTGTTGTTGTGCCTTGTGTTCCTTCAAGTCATTACCAATTTATGGGAGCCTTAAGGCAAACTATCATGGGGTTTTCTGGGGTCTGAGAATATGCAGTGCACTCAAGGTCACCTGATGGATTTCCATGGCCAGGCAGAGAATTGAACTCTGCTTTCCAGGGTTGTAGTCAAATGCCCAAACCACTACACCACACTGACTCTCACTTGACATATTACACCCAAGGATTCCTGCAACCAACATTTGATCCTGTCCTCCTGGTAACTTATGAATTGCATCCATAACGGCAGGTGGGGTGGTAGGTTGTATATTTGAGTCCTAATTGATTTGACTAATATGTGAGTATATGTTTCAGTAGGAAAAGTGGGCCACTGTTTTACTGCTCAGATTGAGATATAATTCAATGTTCATGTTTGGAATTTTGTCAAAATTTTCAAATTCAAATGTTGAGAAAATCAACAAGCCTGGAAGAATCAGCAACCCATCATCAATGGGTTGGATCCCAGTAGATAATAATGTTCATGGTATTTGTTCATTCTCTCCTTGGCATCCAGAATCTACTTCAGACCCCTTGAACACTGGGAGGTTCTGTAGAGAGAGAGAAGGAGGAAATGGCAGAAATCACACCCTCACTGCCATTTCTGTTAATAAAAGCTTCAACTTCTAGCTGTGCATAAAAGGTCCCTATTATTGTGAACCAAGAATTTGTAGAGAACCATGTGACAAATTTCTCCAGGGGAAAGAGGAGTTTTCCAACAATCTGTCAGAGGCGGGGCTGACCAATAGCAGTGAATGTAAACACAACACTCCCTTCAGTTTTTGTTGTTGTTCTTGTTGCTATTGGTCTCCATTTTCCACCTGCACAATGTCCCATAGATCCAAGCATAGTTCTAAGATAGTGAAGGTGATGTTTGGGAGGGGAGATGGCAATCACTTGTGTAGTGGAGCCAAGGTCTCCAGGGTTAAAGTCCCAGTACTGTTTGCTCAGCAAGGGCTGTAATATCATCTGCTACACACACTCACACATGCACTCACTCACATACACCCTTGGGCTCCCCTGTTTTCTGTGGTTTAGCACCAGTCCCCACAGGAGCTGGACTGGGCGTGGATTTTCCCAGCAACTCTGTACTCATACATGCTGTTGTTCATGCACTTCAAAATTTATACCACCAGCACTGGTGTCGACCACACAAAAGACCTGTAGAGAAGATGTGCATAATAGTCTTCTTTTTTTCAGAGGATTAACAAAAAGAAAATCAACATAGACGTCTATACATCTTCTGAAAACTTTTGGCTCAGTTTTAGTTGCCGTTCCACAGGGATTGAGAGCTTGTATGCCATAGTGGTTTGAGTATTAGACTGTGATTCCAGAGACCAGGGTTTGAATCCCTGTTTGGCCATGGAAACTCACTGGGTGATCTTGGGCAAGTCACACTTTCTCAGCCTCAGAGGAAGGCAAGGGCAAACCTGATCTGAACAAATCATACCAAGAAAACCCCATGATAGGTTCACCTTAGGGTACTCCTCAGCCAGAAACAACTTGGAGGCACACAAGAACAACTACTTCAGCATCTTTCTCAGTGTCTTCTAAATGTTACATTACTGAGATCTGAATGCTAACACTTCTTGCCTGTAATGAAGATGCTTATTTCTCTTTCAATGAGAACCAGCTTGGTTTAGTAGTTTGAGCATTGGACTATGACTCTGGAGATCAGGGTTCAAATCCTTCCTGAGCCATGGAAACCCATTGTGTGACCTTGGCAAGACATGTTCTTCAGTCTCAGAGGATAGCAAAGGCAAGCCTCCTCTGAACAAACCTTGCTAAGAAAACTCTGGGATAGGTTCACCTTAGGGTTGCCATAAGTCAGAAGTGACATGAAGGCACACAGCACCATCTTCTCTTTCTGTACAAGCCCTATACAAGAGTATAAAGTATGATAGTGTTCAGCTCAGAAAAAGAGGTTGATTTCTCACACATAGTGCTGTGTGAGACATTTGCCTATCAAGGTCCCTAAAGTTTTATTCAGCTATGAAAGAGGCTTTCAGCTATTGAAGAATTATATAGCTGATGTTTCTAAGCTGGCCTTGTTTATCACTGTGAAGTGGCCAAGGGGCTGTGTTTGTGTTTTCTTTTCCATTGAGTGTCCCTTTATTACTCTACATCTTCCCTCACTGTTTCACTTCTTGATTTTAAGAGGGAGGATTTACCTTATCACCTCTTCCCTTGGGCTTTAACTGACTTGCAGAAAACCAGGGGAGGAGGCAGTTGGCTGCTATGGAAATGAAAGACAGGGCTTTAACCACATGGTCCTAAGTCACCTCACAATGGAGATAATTCTGGGGAACCTGAAGCCCATCCATGAGAATTTCTCCAATTTTTTCTCCTCCTTTGAACATTTTCTCAAAAGGAACTTATATTCTATCAAACTGAATGAAACACTTGAAAAGTGGAAGAAAGATTTAGACACAGCAGCTACTTCCAATAAGCCCAAAGCCATTCCACAAAGGGAAGGAAGTACCTTTGAATCCAGTTCACTAATGGAGTTTGGAAGTGTTCTTCCTTGGCCTACTTGAAAACCAAAAGGAATTTCATAATGACGTTTCCACAGTATACAAGACCACCAAAAGGAAACATAGAAGGAAAACACCATTCTTGCAGACTAATCTTTTCCCATTCTTTACTGTAATAGCTGTTTAAAAGTAGAATCAATTCTCTTCAAGGCTGGTGAAATCTCCATCTTTAGAGATCTTTAAACTGATGTTGGATGTCCATCTCTCAGAGATGCTTTATTTAGAGTGGCCCCTCCACATTTGTGAGGGTTTGTGGGGGCAGAACCCCTGTGAAAGTGGAAAAACCATGAATAATTCCCTTCCCCGGACGATCCCTCTCCCATTGTCAGAGTTCAACTCCCAGCCCGTGCTTAACTGCCAGCAAGCGAAGAGAAGCAATAGTACTTGCCCAAGAGGAGGAGGCAGTGGGGAATGTCCAGTGCTAACAACCAAGGAGAAATGCTGAGCTGAACCAAAGTCAAGGTCAATCCAAAAGGTCAAGAATGCCAAAGGTCAGCCCAAAAGGTCAAGAAAGCCAGAATACAAGGGTCGTGGGAGACTGAGTAGTGATTTGCTACAAGAAAACAGCAAGCCATGCCAACCAGTTTATATAGCCAGGGAGGACAAGTGTTTCTCATCATTGTTCTGTTTTCTCATTCTCACCAAAACAGCTTTCCTCTGAGCTGCTCTCTTTTGTCTAGGGGTAAAGGTGAATCTAATTCCCCCAAATCATTGCTGGGCCCTTCTCCCTCTGGCACTGGCTGCAACAACTCTGTCTCAGCTTGTCTTTCAGCTGGTGGGGGTGCTGGCAAGACAGTCTGTTGTATCATTGGCTTTGGTTCTGGCATAATCAATTATTCATCAACCTCTGAGCCATCATCTATCACACCCATTTTCCTTCAAAGCTCCTCCTCCCACTCCTTTTTCTCTGGCTCTGGCTGTCCTGAGAGGAAGAAAAAAGACAACAGCTTACTGGTACTTTCCCCTCAGAAGAAGAAGAAGAAGAAGAAGAAGAAGAAGAAGAAGAAGAAGAAGAAGAAGAAGAAGAAGAAGAGGAGGAGGAGGAGGAGGAGGAGCAGCAGCAGCAGCAGCAGCAGCAGCAGCAGCAGCAGCAGCAGCAGTGAGTTCTGGCATTCTATTTACTTCCAGTTGTCATCTTGAGAAAGGAGATTCCTCCCAGAGGATTAGGGTAGGAGCAAACAGAGCACCTGACCAATCAGTGGCTATTACACAGCAAAATGTAAAGCCATATGGCAGAGAGGATACACCTCCAGGAGGGAGGGGCTTTGCTCACCCAAATGGAAAAAATCTCCATTTTAAACACAAGCCTCACAAGCCTGGGAATGTAAGGGAATGGGAGGAGGAGAATGAGAGGGGGAGGCAAGCACATGCCTCACAAATAATCAATTTGTGAAGGTCAAACCCACAATTGTAGAGGGAGGACCATACATTTTCCTGCATGGCAGGAGGGGGTAGACTAAATGGTCCTTGCAGTCCCTTCTAGCTCTATGATTTTATCATTCTATATTCCAGTCACTGATTGTCCCATTTCTCTTCCCCTTGCATCTGAAAATTTGTTCAGGACATGAAAATTGGACATTGGATTTGAAATATATTGGAAAAATGTAAAGAAGTAGTGAAGCGAGAAAGATCAGTACTCCTCACACCGCTTGATGTGGGGGTCCAGCAGTATTTTTTATGTGCCAAAGATTAGTACCATCTTTGGGTCTATTAGCTACAACTCTTCCTTTCCCGGAAAGCTGCTGTGGACCTGCAGCTGATGGCAGCAGTCCAGGGACAACTACTTTGAGTAGCGCTGAAAAAGAAATTATCAGTAACGGTGGGAGATTTCACACTTGATCTTAGCCAAAAGGCCGAGAAGCGATGGGGAGATTCCCATGCCACTGGAGCACTGGATCCATGCCATGTTTTAGCCTAAACTGTAAAGAGACCATCCATGATGCTGACCTTATTTGAAAGAAAACACTCAGGGCTTTGGATAGCTCCTTTAAAATTCAGACAAGAACCTGGTTTTAGTCCCACTGATACCTAAGCCAGCAGGACCACTGAAGGTGACCAAAGTATAAAGGACTAATCTCAGCAAATTGTGGACATGGGTTTCAGAAGACTCCTTAATGCCAACCTGGAACCCTGCGTCTTCCTGCTGGAGAAATCTCTGAGTCTCATTTTCCAATGGAAATGGAAACGGCAGCACAGCAGACATCTTATTTTTTTACTGACTCTCTGAATGTGTGAACTGGCTGAGAGACTGGAGAATGATTTCCATGTGAAATTTAAAACTTGTTAATTTGAGTTACTTCCTAAACTAATTGCAGAGGACTCTATTCTCTCTCTCCCTTTTTTTAAAGAGTAAAAATCTTTATCCTATTTGCAAGGTTCAAGTGCATTCAGCACACCCCAGCCCCGTTTTCCAGTGCACAGTCGCTTTAGAGCAAGTGCAACTAACAATAAAGCTCATAACATGTATGGCAGTTTTATCTGATAAATTGCAAAATACTTGGCACACCTGGGGAAAAGGCCATTATTCCCATTTTAGGGGTGAGGAAACAGGGAAATTGACTTGCTTCATCAGAAGATTGATTCACCCAGAAGGGCAGCATGGAGGCGGGGCAGAGGTGCGGGGAGCGGGGGGAGAGCTCTGGGAACTGAAGCCAGTTTTCTAGCCTAAATGCCCGTCCAACGTAGCTTTGCCACCCTGCCCAGCTCCATTGTTCTCTCGGAAAATAGCCCCTTTGCATTTGACAGATCCATCAAGCGCCTGATGGGAATCACTTTTTTCCACACACATTTTCCCTACCCCCACCCTCTTCTCCTTCACCCACTTCCAATTCAAATTACAAGGCTGTTGTGACGCTATTATTCGATGCCGTTGCCGTGCTCCTGCCAAACAGCCATCCCAAGCCTGCCCCTTGCCTGCGATCTCTACTGAGCGCCCAGGAGTGACTTTGGCAGCCGAAGCAAGCACTTTGATGAGAAACTCTTTGCACCCTGGCGTAGCCATGGCAACGGGCTTTCGCTGAGCAAGAGGCAGATCTGCCAGGGCTCAGGGATTCGGTGCTCAAGCGCACGGATTTTCACGTCCTGGATGCAATTGCATCTTCTTGAATTCCAGGCCAAGCTGATTTTCAAAAAAAGAAAAGAAAAGAAAATCTGTGTTTTTGGAAGCACAGGATGGTAGGAAGCTGAACATTGTGTGCTGGACAACGAGTGACTAAATCTAACCCAGTCTGCCAAGTTAAAATCCACGGTAAACACGAGCTATAAACATTAGCAGGTCATAGCCTTGCATCCCTGGATGGGAGGTGAAAGTCGTGTGGCCCAGTCTCTTATGAAAAGACAAGCTCTGTCGTGCCCAGTTATTGCTACTGAGCAGCCCACTGATATTATTTTACGGAGTGCTATAGGAAGGCAGAGAGCAGACTGCCTTACTTGCTAACCAAGGAATGGCCTATGTAGGGAGTGTGACAGGTTTTGAAGCTTGTTATCTTCAACAAATCCTTATTGACTGAGGAACTCCTGTGGGGCTTTTTGTGCATTGTAGGAAATGTTGGAAGCGCACACTTGGACAGTCATTCTCAAAACAGTGCCCTCTACTTGTATTGAGCTACAGCTCCCACTATCCCCCAGCCAACGTATCTAGAGGGCACAACATTGGGGAAGGCTGCTCCAGAACAAAGTGTTGGCTACAGAGAGGGACAACATCAGCTTACTCTCAACAGTCTCCTGCAGTTGCAAATTGAAAGAGATGCGGGGGACGGGGAGGAGGAGGAACGAAAGCAGATCTGTAGCCTATGTGTTTGCTAAAAAAAAAAAAAAATCGCTTGAAGTTGCTTTAAGAAATTTTTTTAAAAAAATTCCAAAATGCTATATAAAAATAAAAGACAGAACTAAAAATAATAGGATCATTGCATTAAGATATCTTGTCAGTTAAAAGCAGAATAGAATCCAAACTAGTAGTGTGATGTAAGTGGGAGTGGAAAATGAAGAAGCTTAGAGCCTAAACAGGCTTGTATAGGGACATAATGTCCTTCAAATGAAGTAGCTATGAAATAGTGTTATACTCTCCAACACAAACTGAATTTCTGAAACCTCTGGTCTCAAACTCCTGGTTCCTTCTGTAGGACAGGGGTGGCTGTATGGGCTGTGCATGGCCATACATCTGTTTCTTTCAGAACAGAACCAGCTGTGCTACTTCAACCAGGGGAGGAGGCAATTCTCTAGTTTAAGTGAGTGTGCAACTCAATTGTGCTTGGCTTCACCAGGGCCTCTGAACTCATAGTAACATCTGCATCTGCCCCTGCCAGCCTTCACCAGCACAGCACAGTGCAGCCACATCTGAGCTGTATGGTAGACAACCATTCTGAACTAAGGTAGAGTACTGTTGTTGTTTTCCTTCTGTTTTCATTATGTTCGTACATACATTACAAAGGCAAACACTTGAAGGCACTTAAAGGCACACCTGTCCTTCGCTTCACCAATCTCTGCAAAAGAACAAGACAGCACAGCTACATTTCTGCCAGTTTGGAGACCAAACACCTTGTTCTAGGCATGGTGTTACTATCTGACAGATACCAAGTGGCTGTTTAGATGGTGGTAGCCACATGCCTCTTTGCACACAATGACACAGAACCAAGTGGAACAATTTGGCCCTTGGGAAGGCAGCCCTCTGAGAAATCCAATACAATACTGGGTCCTCTGGGTCTCCCCCAACCCTTCCCCAACTTTTCAACCAAAAATACTCAGGTTTGTGGGGGAGCAGATTATGGTTCATCATGCTGTTCGGGGTGTGTGTGTCACCCCTCGCTGAAACAGAAATGTCCCAAATTCTATATGGCTATCTGAAAGACTGTGTCTTCCCATATGGGCCTGTCAGAGCTCTAAGACAAGCCTTTCTGTGTCCCAAAATAGAATGGACTGTAATTTATTTGTGACTCCTTTGTTCATCAAAAGCTTCTACATTTAGGTTCAAACTATTGTTTACTATGTAAATGTGAAAAAGATCTAGGAGTCTTAGTAGACCACAAGCTGAACATGAGTCAGCAGTGTGATGCAGCAACTAAGAAAGCCAATGCGATTCTGGACTACATCAACAGGAGTATAGTGTCTAGGTCAAGGGAAGTGATAGTGCCACTCTATTCTGCTGTGGTCAGACTCCACCTGGAATACTGTGTCCAGTTCTGGGCACCACAGTTCAGGAAGGATATTGACAAATTGGAATGTGTCCAGAGGAGGGCGATCAAAATGGCAGAAGGCCTGGAAACCATGCCTTTTGGGGGGTGGTTTAGGGAGCTGGGTGTGTTTAGCCTGGAGAAGAGAAGATTAAGAGGTGACATAATATAGCTATATTTAAATATTTGAAGGGATGTCATATGGAAGATGGAACAAGCTTGTTTTCTGCTGCTCCAAATAATGGGACACAGAACAATAGCTTCAAACTTCAGAAAAAGAGATTCCATGTAAACATTAGGAAGAACTTTCTGACAGTAAGAGCAGTCCAACAGTAGAATGCACTGCCTCAGAGTATGGAGGAGTCTCTTCTTTGGAGGTTTTTAAACAAAGGCTGGATGACCATCTATCAGGAGTGCTTTGATGGTGCATTTCTGCAGGGCAGGAGGTTGGACTCAATGGCCCTTGTGTTTCTATGATTCTATGTAGCTGCCCTTGATATATTATATAAGTTATATTTCACTGTCTATTGACTTTAGTTGGACTGTGTTCTTTGGGTTAAGTAGTTCTTTGCATATATTCATTTGCTATGCTTACTCATAGTATTTAGTATTATTCTGTTTTGTATTTGTATTACTCTATATTGTATCATATGGTTGGTTATCAGTCATATTTAATTGCCTTTGGTTATTCTGTGTTCTGTATATATTTTTCATCAATAGGATTTATTATCATATCCACCTTTTGTTTGTTTGAATCCTCCCACCAACCTGTTTCCTAGCTGGTGGTTTGCTTATCCCCTTGGGTTTCCTGTTTCAGAGCTCTAAGGTCTTCAGGAGAGCCACCTCTTTCTGTTCTACCATCTTCACAGACATTGTGGTGGCTTTTTAATGGTTGACTCTGGAGCTCCCTCACCATAGTGTTGGTGATGGCTCCATCTTTGCTGCCTTTGCAGCAGGTAAAGACATTTCTATTCCATCATACCTTTAGGAATCAATTGTTAAACAAGAGAAGGCCTATTTATATTGCTCTGCTGCTTTTAACCTTTTTTCTTAAATGGTTTTGATTCTGCTGTTAGTTTAATACTGTTTTAATCTGAATGTTTGTATGTTTTTAACTATTCATTTTTATTTGTCTTTTGTGGCCACTTGAGTCCCAGTCTGTGAAAAAGGCAGAGTGTAAATAAAGTGGTGGATGATGGATACATATAAGTTCCTCCCTACTCTCCCCATGAAAGTGACCAGAAGAGGTGAAATGTCACTGCCAGTCACACAAAATGGTGGTTGAGGCAGTACTATGTGACCCTCCGGGGTCTCTTAAGGAGTCACGAATTAATCCAGCAGCCACTACTGAGGTTAGTCCATGGCTGTATACAGAATCCAAAATGAGTATGAGTGCAGCCAGAAGGTTTCTGTTTTGGTTTGGCTTTTCTGCAGGGTGAGAGGATATATACATACTCGCCAGTCTAGGCTTTACATTCAAGTTAAATGCCTGGGAGATGCCAAAACCCAATTTAAGCTTCACTCATTTAACTATCTAAGACAGCAATAGATACTATTAAACGGAAACATTTTAAAGGTATTAAAGTCATTTACAGAACAAACACTTAAGTGTGTATGTGTGGGTGGATGGGTTTAGTCGATTCCTACCTCTATAATTTGATGCAAAATGTACACTAGTTAAATGCACATTTGATTGCAATTGTACATTTGTTCTGCCACTTTCTTTCCTACTGTAACAGAATTTACCAGTAATTCTACTCCGAGACTAAAAAGGCTTTAGCATCACTTGTGAAAGCACACTAGTTGAAAGGAAGGAAAAACACAATCTAGATGTACTTCGAAAGTGCTACACTTTAAGGGAGAGAACACAAAATTCTGGAATGAGGCTTCTGCCTTCCACCATTCCAAACACTCATATCTTCTACAATGGCAGAAGCATACCTTGGAGTTCAAATTTGTGGGGATTTGTTTGCTTGTTTGCTTCAGTCTTTGCTCAGCCCAAGCTACCTGAGAGCCTGCAAGCAAATCAACCAGATAATTCTTAAGCAAATGGCAGCATTTAAATTGATGAGCTGTTATTCCTCCTAAGAAAACCGATGAAATTCATAAGGTTGCCATAAGTTGGCAGGTGACTTGAAAACACATACATACACATATTCTTCCTTCCACAGAGCCCAAGAATGTTTATATGCTACCTTTTTTGTCCTTAAACTTTAAAAACAAAAAAAGGGAAAATGTTGGAAAACAGGGGCTGGGCTGCTGACCACATTGCAATCAACAGACATGGCAAAGAAGTCATTAGCAAAGCAGATGCTGGAGGAGAGTTCTGCAGGTCACATGGACAGCCAAAAAGATAACTGGGTGCACCACAGAGCACATCAGGCTTGAACTCTTACTAGGAGCCAAAATGACCAAACTGAAGCTATCATTCTTCGGACATACCATGAGATGACATGACTTCCACTTCTTCTGAGTACTGTAGTCCTTTCCAATGACTATAGCACTCAGAAGAAGTGGAAGGCAAAGCCCATGTGGTATATAGGTTGGATTAGGACTCAGAGAAACCACAGTTCAAATCCCTGCTTTGCCATGGAAATGCACTGTGTGATCTTGGGCAAGTCACACACTCACAGCCTCAGAATAAGGCAATGCCAAACCCCCTCTGAACAAATCTTGCCATGAAAACCTTTGCAAGGGTTGCCTTAGCGTCACCTTAATGTGGAAAAAACTTGAAGGCACACAATAATAGCGACAACAAAGTGGGATGCAGCAGGAAAAGGGGAATTTGCAAGCTCTGAAGATGGCTCTGGAGAACAGGGGACATTAGAGGTCTCTCATTCATAGGTTCCTCAAAAGTCAAGGCTGATTTGATGGCAAATAATAGTAACAGTAGCAGATACCCTTTGTATGAGCTGGAACAGACAATCTTCAGAGTGCTCTTTTTCTTTACCATTCAGTGCTTTTACACTTTGTTTCAGAAGCTCTTTTTGCAGCTCCAGTGATGAAGGCCAACAGAACAGCAGGAGGGAATGATATACACACAGCACTTTCTGCTGCAGGTGATGAAATGGACACAACTTTACTATTATAGCAGCAGCAGTAACCATGGGTGCAGCATCAGGAATGGCTCCAGCCACTGAAAGCCCCACCTGTCATCCGATAACCCACCCACACCCTGCAGACCATCTCCTGGGATACCAACAGGGCTAGAAGGACCGTGATCTCCTCCCAAGTACAGATCAGTGCAGGGTGTTTTTTGGGGGTGGGGTGGGGACTTTTTTTTCTCTCTTAGATATGACCAGTGAAGCCAATTGGCTTGGGTGTCTTGTAAGCAGCTGTTACCCTGATTTTGGTGGTCCCGTGAGGGACACGTCAATGTGCTCAAAATACTGGGGAATGGGAATTAGCAAGAGCACAAGCTAAGCAATGCAAGAGGCAGGGCAACCTAGCGAGATCTTGAACCCAATGTTTATGGGGTCAGACCGAGTCAATAATCAAACAGAAGTAAATAATAATTGTTTTCCTTTATTTTGAGATACAGTCAAAACGTATGTATGCAGACACTCACGCAGACCTAGTGAAAGAAAGGTAGGAGTTGGATAGAGGGTTTTGATAGGGATTTTTAAGGGGAAATACTACACTTGATCCTGAAGCCCAGTTTATCAGAAGAAAAGTCCATTGTATCGGAGATTCTCAGCACGTGGGAGCTGAGGGGAAGGCTCGTCAAACAGAGCGACAGCAAGGCAGGATGGAAGTCAGAGCGATCTGAAGAGACGCTCAAAATCAGGGGGTCTTATAGGGGAAAATGTGCCTGTAGGCTAGTCCGTTCCCAGGGAAAACAATGGGTTTCGGGCTGGAGACAAAGTCTCCGAAAGGTCAGTACTTTAGATGATTGAATTATGACAGCATTGTCAATAGTGTAGACAGTATGCAAACGTGGAGTGCTTGACAGTTGGATATTCAGCTCGTCAAGCTGCCTGTTCGGTGCAGGGGATCTTTTGTAGATGGCGTGCATACATAAGGTGATCTTAAGAGGGTACTTGCCTGGAGGTCTCCTGAAGCTGCAGTCCGGCAATTACTGGCCTGCCTGGATTTGTTTTGAATAGTTCAGCTATTTTCGGCCATGCCCGTGTGCGTGCTTGTACGGGGGCCTCGCAAGCACATGGAGAGGAATGCGTAGTGAAGGCCAAATTCTTGATATCAAATGATATCTAATATACCACAAGTCTGGACTAGAAACTACAGTAACACAGCACCCCATTATACAAAATAAAAATGCTCGGTTTTGGTTAACCTCAAGTCCCATAAGAAGACAGCTCCCATTCTTGGGGAAAATAAAGAATAGAATTACAGTGGTTGGTTGGTTGGTTTGATTGTGACAGCAGTGCAGAAGTTGCAACATTGTAAAGTTAAGAAAATGTCTTCTTCCACTTTCCCTATCAGTAAAGACAGCACATAAAAAGTGGTATGCCACATTTTCTGTGGGAGGCAAGAACAGAGGGAAGTAGCTGGAGCAGACTTACCGTACTTCCAGTTAAAGGGCTAGAACTGCTTACAACTTTTTCATCATTTTTCTTTCATGGATTCTCTCTGGAAAGTAAAAAAAAGAAAGAAAGAAAGACAAAGAGGAGGGCTACAAGAAGAAGATGATCTCTGGGCCTTTGTCCTGTGAATAAGAGCCATCTGAGGCTACAATAAAAGTGCAGTCCAGAATTTTCTCTAGAGAGTGGTTGCTTGTTTGGGGGACAGGAAAAAAATGAAAGCATTGGTGGGAGATAAGAGAGGGTGGTCACTGACAGCCCCTGTTAAAGAATTGCTTCTGCTCTGAGGACACTGCTTGCATACATTCCTCAGCCTGAGAAAGCAGGGGAAAATTTGACTCCTTTGGCACTAGGTCTTCTCAGAGAAAGGGATAATCTAGAATATGAGCCCCTCCATTCCACCTCCTTAGAATCCCTAGAGCCATCCTCCAAACATGGAGATTTCTCCCTAGAGGCATTGCACAAACAGTAGTTACTATAATAAGAGGCATATTTATTCATAATTAAACCTGATTGTATGTATTATACTTGCTGTATCTATGATAAGCCAGCATGGTATAGTGGTCTGAGCACTAGACTATGACCCTGGAGACCAGGGTTCAATATCCCACTCAGCCATGGAAACCCACTAGGTGCCTTTGGAAGTGTCACACACTCTCAGCCCCAGAAAACCCTGTAATTGGCTAGGGTCTCCATAAGTTCGAAACAAGTTGAAGGCATACAACAACAATACCTATGATAATAATTTGTGACCAAGGTGTATAGATGAACAAACATCGCAGATGATATTCAGGGTCATCAGTGTAATTTATATTACTGAGAGGAGATATTTTGTGGCCTTGAAGGTAAACATAGCTAAGCTGGAGGAGAGTGTAAAAAAAAACTTAGAATTAATGGTGTCACCTGAAACATGCTGTAGGGGAGAGAAGCAGTAATACAAACATAATGGGGTTTTTTTTGGAAGAATAATGTTTGTGTGTGTGTGTGTGTGTGTGTGTGTGTGTGTGTGATGTATAAAACCAGCACACTTGCTCTCAGCTGAACAGGCTTCTCACCCAGGGTGGACACTGGAGAACTGATTTTCTGGGGTTTGATAGAAGCTAGATTTGCCAAGCATTAGTTCGTTGGCTCTATCTTCCCCTTTCCAAGAAAAACTGTCCACAGTGCTGATTGTCTAATACTTGTATGAACCAGGAAGCTTTCATCCTTTTTCAAAGCAAAGCTCTACAACACTGCTGATTGGTTAGCCCTTGTGTCAGAGATGAAACAATTCTCCCCTTCCTTTGCTTTTCACAGCAGGGTTGTGCCCAGTCCAGAATTACTGACCCTTGTCTCCCTTGCAAAGTCAACCTTTTACATCACATTTAAAAAGTGTCACCACTTGAACTAAAAGCGGCCAAAAACTGCACACCACTCTGTTCACAGGTACCTGTATCTGTCTACACACACAGAAGAATTGTTGTGAGATGAGTCGCTCGTGCAATGGTGAAAAATTCACAAGAAGTACCTTAAGTGTGTTTATAAGTGGATTTTTGGGATTTTCTATTTTGTTGCACATTATTTGCTCTTGGAAGACTGAAGGTACTTCTAGGCTGAAGGCTCCTACCACAACCAATCAAAAGGTACTAAAAAGACCTGCCTTTGCTTAATTAGCAGCCTTTTTTTTTCCTGAAAAGGAAAAATGCAGAAGTAGTAGTGGTGGAAATACAAAAGAAAACTGCCAATTAAATTCAGATGTTCCAGACACACAGAAGGTAACGTTTCTGCAGCTGATACCAACCTACCAAAAAATTAATTGCTTTCACTACAACAACTAAAACAATTACTACTACTACTACTACTACTACTACTATTATTATTACCACCACTACTACCATTATTACTCTCCTCTCCCTAAGGATCAAGGCAGGGAACAGCAACAGATTAAAAGAATAGCAACAGAGATAGCATAATAGTAGAATTAATTTTTTTAAAACCCAGCAACTATGACTACTCAAAAGGAGACTGAAAGCAGTTTCAGGATTCAGTTGCAATTTTTTGAAAACATGGGAGCAGTAGTGCAAAAAACCAACAATGATCTCAAATGATGATAAGTGCTGACAAGCATGCCTTTGGTTCTTCAACCTTAAGGGGTGAAAAGGACAGAACTAGAGTATATACAGGAAGGAGTTCAGGCTTCAGTCCTTACCTCCTGCTCCCACACCTAGCTGGTCCCATGAACGAACACATGCTCATCCCTCCCTCCCTATTTTCACCAGCCTAAGATGAAGACAAACTGTCTCTAATTATTTTCACCTTGCACAGCTGAGCCCTTCAGCCCTCTATCGTCTTACCTGAACATGCTCATTCCAAGTGGGTTATATATGGCCAAGCCCTGTGGCTGCATTTCTTCCGCAGCGGAACTCCAGTGTCACAGCAATCATAGACCCTTTTCTCAATTTCATTTTCCCAAGTGAGAGCCTAATAAAGAATGTTAATTTACTTGGTCTTCCTATAATGGACCAAACTGTGAACCAATCACACTCAGAGGTTGGGAGAGGGAGAAGATTTACAAACTGAAGGTTTCACTCTTGTAGCCGACTCTTGGACAAGATTCTATAGTGCCATCGGACCAAAAACAAAAACAAAAACAGGAGTGCAAGATACACTTGTCATTCATCATATTTGTGTCAGGGCTTATTCTAAACTTTTTCCCCTACAGCACAAGAAACCAGGAGGGAGATAACAAGGAAAAGCTTCTCTCCTCGATCCATCTGGCAACACATGTTATTTTGCATTACCCTGTGGTGCATTGTAGAAAGTGACAGAGACAGAGAAAGTGACAAAGGCAGAGACTGAAGATCCATTGGCACTGTCCTTCAGGTATGACAGTGCTGTGGACTGACCAAGCATTGACAGGTTACGTAACAGTGAAAATCATTGCAAAATCTGGTGATGAAAACAAGGCCAGTACTGATTTTCAAAACCAGATTTTGTAATGATTTTCATCTTTAAGCAATCTCTATAGCTGCCATACAAAAGGAGAGTCATGATGCCTAAACTGTAGAGCCACTGTCAAAGAGAATGGTGGTTGCAGTTGACAATGCCTGCAGCAACACAGTTGGATCCAAAGCAACTTGACAGATCTTCATGCCTGTGTCCTGTTTGGTCACAGATGGAACAGTCAGGTAGTTGGTCTTAATAATATACTGTTGAGAGCCAATGTGATGTAGTGGTTTGAGTGCTGAACTATGACCCTGGAGACCAGGTTTTGATTCCCTGTTTGGACATAGAAATCCACTGAGTGATCTTGGCCATGGCACATGCTCTTAGCCCCTAGAAACCCCTGTGATAGGTTTGCCTTAGGATTGCCTTAAGTCAGAAATGACTTGAAGGCACACAGCAGCAACAACAACAACCTATTAATTTAAGATTATAAATACTGTAAGATCCTAGGGACAGAAAACAGTGCCTGAAAGGCATTTGTCACTCCTATATAATTAATACTGTGCATACCACTACCTCTAGCTATAAGTACAAATCAAATAGCTAGGAAGAATAACTAAATGAAGCTAAAAGGCACCAATCCATACTTCAGGTTTCCAAAACAGCCAAGGTCTTTGTCTGGGGCAGGGATGTGGACCAGAAGAGAAGCAAAAGGAGGTTTCCTCTATTACAAGTTTGGATCCATCCCATAATAATATTTACTGCAGTCAGTGGAAATAAATTCTGACAGTTTCCACCCAGCACCCCTAACTGAAGTAGCAAATGAGTTGCTTCCTCTGTGGACCTTATCACACCAAGGTGTCATACTGCCAGAGCAATGCATTATTCCTGGTTTGGGATCAGTCCTATCACATGACGTCGTTGCTCACCAGCAGCTATTGTGTTGCCATCCATTTGAACTGTGCCCTTTTTTCATGCTGTAAATAAGCCATTAATAACCCCCTTTCCCACAACAATTCAGTTAGCTGAGGTAGTGTGATTTTCTCATAGTGCTTCCTTCCATAGCTGATCCAGTAGTGGACACAGTGTGGGCATTCCCAGGTTGTCCCACTCTCAGCTACTCCCAAAGAGATCTCTGCCCAATAACTTCCAGACCAATCATGAGGTGTGGGGCGGGGAAAAGGACTCAGCAATGATGCTGTAATGTGCAAGGAAGAACAGTGAGAATGATGCTACTCATCTACAGATGTCAAAAGGATGTGATAGAGAGTGTTAATAACCCAATACAACCACAAGAGTGGCTACAGTGGGATTCCAGTGGAACAACATGGTATTAATGGTGTGATAAGCCTCTGTACTTGGTCCTCCTACCCATTCTCTGTTAAATATGGAAGGAGCAATGTAACAAGGATAAATACCTAATTTTGCTATTATTTTAAAATATGCAAACCACCAACCTGCCAAGATATCCAGGAAAATAAAGACTCTCATATCTTCCTTGCCTATCTCCCAGTGATACACAGGGGAACAAAAACAAATTTCACTTCCCACACTGGGTTAGAATCTCAGTTAAAATGGGAATAGACAATGGGTACAGTTTAAGAATGCCTAGCATTGAATGACCGTCACCCTTTTGAGTGTCTGTACTAAAGGGGGTGGATCACTGACCTGTGATTGGTCAACTGAGAGACAAATCTAATGGGTCTAGCATTGTTAGGAGTGGCCTCACCATCAGCTCACTTAAGGTGACCAGGTTTTCACAGAGGCATTCTCAAAGGAGCACACATACTCATTAGGTCATTTCTTGCTTTTGCTGAACATATTGTTCATTTGACCAACTACACAAGCTTCACAACTAAAACTGTTTGGCTTTATGACTAAAACTGATTTGAGCAACTACCAGAGGAACACCCTAAAGGAACTAAAAGAACATCTGGCATTTGCACTGTTTCCAGTCTGGACTTGGAGTTGATGCAAGTAATTTTATCTGCAAATTGCTCGCTAAACAAGTCACAGCAGGCTATTGAGGGTTCTGAAATATCCCTCCAGAGTACCATATGCAGGAGCATATGAGCCACAGCTGAACTGGGTATGACAGCATATTCCCCACCTCTACCTTGTCATTTATCTTTCTGTTTTCCATTTGGTGGTTTTGTTTTTGTTTTTTTGTACCTATTGCTGCAGCGATGAACTGTCAGTATCATTTCATGATTCTTTTTATTATCAGGGTTATGGAATATGCCAAATGGGGAACAGCGGGGAGGTCCAGCCAGTGGAAAGCAAAGTTAACTTTCCCTAGGAGTCAAAATATCAGGAACCTAAAGTGGTAGCAGTGGTAAGCGGTGAGGAGTAGTGGTAGGAAACAGGGGCAGCATCACCACTTGGAATGCACAGCTATATACTGGGATTGTTGCCAGTCAGTTGACAATCCCCTTAAGAACATCAACACAGACACAAGGAGAGAGAGACTGCGCAGACATGTTGTGTAATAAAGTGCCTGTGGAAACTACATGCTCACTGGAGGATTCTAGGAACTGTAGTCCAATTCTCCTCAAATTTCCTAAGTTCTAATTACAGGATTAGTTACATAGACTTTGGCCTTTTCCGCACGTGGTTATTAAGGAGGGCCAATGCGTCTTGCCACGGAGGTGTTCTACACCTTGGAGCGGACTAGGTTCAGTTTATTTACCTTCGTTCCACACGTAATTCCAACTAAATGCGCTCCCATGTGGTGGTAAAGTGCGTTATTTGAAAATCAGAAGAAATCGGTTTTCCAATTTTCCAGATCAATCCAATTCATTCTTTCACAGTGGTACAGACACATACATTCTCACCAATGCAAATTGGTGGTCAGGGGAGGGCTCATGGGAGGGGCCAGGGGGTAGTATGGACTTACACACGTATGCACATACGCAATGACTTACTAAACCATGCAAAAAAAAAAAAAAAAGGCCAATCACAGCCGATGGGGCGGGGTGAGAGGAGTAGTGGGAGCGGCCACAGCACAGGCAGTGTGGATTCATGAACTCGCACTCCTCCAAATCAGAATGGAATATACACAGTAGCTGTGAAGAAGGAAATGAGGGAAAGTCCGCCTTGTTTCGAGCCCAGAAAATCCAGAAAGAAATGGCACGAACTAATTCACCAGCCTTGTGCGGAAAGGGCCTTAGAAATAATAGACCTTTAGCACCTATAATTTTCTATAAAATTAACTACAGGGAACATGCAAGGTGGTTTTTCTCCAGTTCAGAATTAAAATAGATCTGATGGGATCACACCCTCTGACTTATCAAGAGCAGACACTGGGCTCAAGTTTATAATTAAAAGCTCCCTGAGTTAATGTTCCTTCATTACAAACCCAGATCAGTATAATTATAAAACGCTGTCACTATCTGTCCTATGCCATCCAGCACCAAACAGCTGCATAGATTCCTTTACTCCTAGGAGCATTTTCTAACATATATGTATATGCATGTGTATAATTGCATATTTTATTCATTTCAAATGTGAAAGTGATACAAACAAAGGGTTACATTGCAGCAGAGCAAAAGAGCTTAACCCCCCCCCCGAAAAGAAGTAACTTTGAGAAGGGACCCATAATTAGAGGAGAAGACACTGGCCGTGAAAAATATAATTTTGTCATGAATACGTACGGCTTTCCTTTGGCATGAGAAGTATATGATCAAACCAAGGCCAAAGTGAAGGCTGCCCTGAAGGAAAAATAGTTTCAAAGACAAATGCAATTATAATACAAATACATGCAGTGCTATATAAGGTATATGGGAAAGTCTCAAGGAAAAACTGGGTGGTAAAATTTTACTTGAGGGGGAAAAAAATCTACTCAGGCTTAGTAAATCTGTCTCCAATATTCTTGATCATCATGGACATACTCATTTGAACAAGACCTTGAAAGCTTACACATTTTATCTGCCTTGCTTTATGTTTCCTTGTCTAATACAAGCTGCTAACAGTGTGATGTTGGAACTATGCTGAGTGCCCATTTATGCTGGTCTGAAACAAATATGTTATTCCATATTCATGAAACTTCCGCTCACTTTGCAGAGTAAATTTGACATTCAATTGAGTTGAAAGTCTGGATCCTCAGTTAAGCCTTTTAAAATTCAAAATATGGAAATTTCAGCATCTGAAATATACCTGTGGTGATTGTCTGAATATTGAAATGTTAGGCAGCTTATATGAGCAAGAACTGAAACAAAACCAGTGACTAAAGTCCAGTGTGATTATAACAGTGGAGATTTAGTAATCATGGTTAGAAGACTGAGAGCATCCCACATTTTCACCCTCTCTAGCCAAGATCCTACACAGTGGCAGCTGTCTCATCTCAGGAGGGCCTCCTGTACTTGTCACTTACCAGTGGAAAAGGAAGGAGGGATGTGATTCAATCTAAGGAGAAGCAGCTGGTCTTAGCTCAGTCAGGAGAGAAAAGATGAAGGTGCACTCTCAGATGGAACATACCCAACTTCTCCTTTGCCTAAGAACTCAAAAGAACCCAGCTCTTCATGGTTTCAATAATCTTTCCCTCCTTCTCCTCTTCAGCAATACATCATCCCAGCAGGGACCCCTCGTGAGGCTTGAGCACTGCTGAGCAGTGGGAAGCTTTGAGACAGAGTACAAGGGCAAGTGAATAGCCCTCTGTGCCACAACCAAAAATGGGCTTAAATGCATGTAAATTGCACTTACGCACATGTAAGTCATAACAAGATGCTGCCCTCAGTTCTTTCCTTTCCCAAATTCTTCCAACTATCCCCAGTCAAAGTTAATTATGAACAGAATTAGGTCTGCATCAACTGTAATCAGAGCTAGCCTTAACTATGCTTTGCAAACTATCTTCTAACCTTGGTTCTGAAGCTAATCATGATTGACATTGACCCTAACTGACAGCAAACACTAACGCATGTAAGATGGGGGGACCGCCAACATTCCTGCATGTGCTGTCCCGTCTAGCCCGTATCTCCCCATAAATAGAACTCTTTGAGTGACTGTGAGCTTCAGTAAAGCAGGAGGCCTGGCTACTGGTCCTGGTTCAAACAAACCAAAGTAGAAACTTCCTGCAGATCTACTGAACATGATGGGATTTGGGTCACCGGAGGACAGGACTAGCATGTGCAGCCTCACCCCTCTTACACATGTTTCTTGTACTCTATTTAGGCATAATGCCTGAGCAGGGCTATAGCTGTCACTAGAGGTATGGAATGTGTCCATTTGTAAGGATGGAAGAAAAGGGTGGAAAGAGAGAAGTCCTCAGCATGTCCCTATGCTCTCAAGAATGACTAGGAAAATTCTGAAAGTCAAAATAACACTGTGGTGATGCCTTTATTGGGTGAACCAGGAGATGCAAAAATCATTACACTAGCTTTTGAAAGCATACTGGTCTTTTCATTAAAAATCATGCGAAGGAAGAAAGGTGACTTTGCTGGAGTCACAGGTCTGCATCTTGTTTGTTTGTAATATTACAGACAGACAGAGAGAGAACCAATGCAGACAGAAATTCAGGTCCTGTCTCCCACAAAAAACAAATCTATGAAGTCCCTGGGAACAAAAGCAATAACAGAAGTCAACAAAATTTCCTTTCTCCATTTTGCAGCAATGAAGGCTCTCCCCTTGTGATCTGGATCTGTCCTGGTCTTTTATGAAGCCATGTTGAAAACATTTAGCATTATACATTTTCTGGCTAAAAAAGTCTTGAGTTTTAAGCTCAAAAGTCCCAAATTCAAGTCACACCTTAAATTGACATCTTACTTCTTACGACATTAGGAAACTATTCTCTCAAGCCAACAGTTTGTTAATGACATACACACTCATGCTCATCTAGAGTGATTTTTGGACAATACGGAACACACATATACCCACATGATGACAGTTTAAGAAGAGTTGCGCATGTAGGACCACTGCACGTTAAAGTACACAGAATAGCATGTGAACGCACATTGCCTCTATGAATCATAGAATCATAGAAATATAGAGTTGGAAGAGACCACAGAGGCCATCCAGTCCAACCCCCTGCCATGCAGGAACACCCTCATGGCAGTTTCACAATGGGTTGTCAGCCATAAGAACTGACCTTTGATCTACACACAATGCCCTATGCAGACATTCAGTATAGAGGCAGCATGATGTAAGTCCACCAGTAGAAATTTACACTGCACTGAAGTAATGCAGAATTTTGACCTGATGCTCAGTAATTCCTCCCATGTAACTTCATGGGGGAATAATAACCACTGATCTACATCACAAGATTGTGTCAGAAGATTATGTACTTGAAAGCCTTGAATACAAAGGAAAAGAAGCATACATATTCTACAGTTATTAACTACTGAAATTTCATGCTTTAAAATACGCACATTTGCAAAGTTTTGACTGGCAAAATATTCTGTTGCCAGATCAGATCTGACAGTTTAACAAACAACAACAAGAAGAACAATAAGTGAAACACTCTTTTCCTCTTCCAGTTAGTTCTGGCTCTTCCTGTCCATTTACAATGTTTGCAGTTGCCTGTCCTTCTTCACCACTTCCATACAATGGGTTCCTCAAAGCACTTGACTGCATTTCAGATCAAGAGAGAGATTCACAAAGCAGGCATCAGCCTCATCTATAATTCCAAACACTCTGTCAAGAACAAATGTTTGAAAAGACATCTATCTTCCTGCTAATGTATATATATTGTGAATCTATTAGGGGAGAGAGAATGCCTTAGCATTCTGAAAGATGCTAACAGGCATCTGCCCATGGAAGAATACTAAAATAAAACTTCTAGAGCTATCCTTGTCTTTTTTTTTTTTTTTTGGTAGCAGTTAAAAATGTAATCTTATCATTGAGAAAAGGAAAATGCTAGTGATTCTTTGCAGCATAGAAAATGCCAATGAAAACAAAAAAACAAAACAAAAAACCCATTGGAGAGCCATACTTTTAACCAATCTTGTGCTTGCTTCTGTTTCATAAGATTTATTCCCTCATTAATCACTGGCCTCCCTTCATCCATGTTAAATATAAAAATGATTAGGAAAGATCCCCATCATGGTTAAAAAAATAATTAGCTGCTACATCATGTTGCACACATCCAGACAGAAAGGAGTGATTAAATTAGGAATATTAAAACCCCATTAATCTGTGCTCAACTTAAGCTCTGCTTGTTCATCTCACTATGGCACTTATTATTTCTGACACTGAAAGATATTTGAATTACTAACTGAAACAAGGTCACTATCTGAAAGATGTCAGGTCAGCAATTAGTCAAAGGTGGGAGAAGCTCCCCGAACTGAGTCATGCTTGACATTCCACAAATGTGTCAAGATCTCCTCACTTCTCAATGTCGTCAGGGTGAACAGGTCACTTGCAGAAACCTCAGATCATGCAGATAACAATGCAATCTGGTTATTAGAAAGCTGCGTTTGACATCGGTTGACAAAGCCTGTGCACACATATACTGTTCAGGAAAAGTTTCACTGCAATTCAGATCTCAGTATGTCTGGCTGTACACTCACTATCACATGTGGAATGGGGAAGAGGAAAGGAAGGCTGAGGAAAGCTTGCTTAGGATAGCCCAGGACACAGGCAAACCAGGCCTGCTTTTCTTTTTCCCCCCACTGGAGTAGCAGCGCCCCTTTTAATCTTATTATCACACCTTGGTTCCCTCCCTCATGTTTATTTACAACCCTGCTTTCCCTAAAACCCACAACCTTGGTGGATAAAAGGGCAAAGGTTCTTAAAGGTTACATCAAAGGGAATGGATAACTTGCGGCAGCGTATGATTAAAAATAAAACTAAAGAAAACACTTTGTTTAGCCAGTTACTTATAGAAAAATAGAGTGAAATCTTTATTAGGATGCCAACCTAGGAAAAAGGTAATGTAGATTCAAGGACAGTAAAATCTTAAAGGTACTTAACAAATTCTTCTAAAACACCAGAGTGTTTCCCCAACAGAGCTTTCACACACACCCCTTTGGCTCTCACAGCACAAAGGTCTGTTTCCCCATTGAGGGTTCCACTCTCTGACCCTTTCAGAGGTTGTTTGGTTCCTTCTCGGCCCCCACACTAGGCCACTGAGAAGCTAACCCTCTCCCAGAAAACCCTATTTTGGTTTACTGGACACTCTGACTTAGAGTTCTCTCTGTAACTCTCTTTGAAGGAAGACAGCTTCCACCCACATTCCCAGTGTATATGCTCTCTTGCTGTCTTACCCACAGCCCCTCCCTCTGGTTAGGGCTGGGTTTCCCTCAGACAGAGAGCCAATCTCATTACATCACCCTCTGTTACTAGGGCTATTCCGCTAGCCACACTCCCAGGCTCTATCACACTTCACCACACAGAAACCTTCAGGAATTATGACTATATACAGCAACACATATGCCAAGTATTGATTATTCTTCATAGCATACAGTAGCATGCTCAAGTTCCATTATGTACTATGGTGTAGTAAAATGGCATCCCTTATATAAAATGGCAAAATCAATATTGGATTTTTGGATTTTTTTAAAAAAAAATATTTTCAAGCTGTGGTTGGTTGAATCCATAGATAGAGAATCTACTGATATGAATGGCCAACCGTATTCCTAAAAGTAGCATGGCACAAAATGAGGGCTATGGCCCAGTTTTTCAATAGAACCTCAAACAAGCAGTGTACACATGCAAGAGTGTTAGAGTGGGGAATATCAATGAACGTGGGGCTGGTCCAAGATATTTTGCTTCATGAGGCTGAGACTCTTTCTGCCTCTACATTTGGGGTACCACAGCTGAGAAGGCCCTCTCCCATGTCTCAACACAGTGTATTGACCTCTCTGGTCAGATATGGAGGAAGGTCTCCTGAGCACACCTCAGTCAGGCACATATAGGGAGATGCACTCCCTCAAGTATCAAGGTCCCAAGCTGTTTAAGCCTTTAAATGTCATCACAAGCATCTTGACTCCAAACCAGAAACATTGTCAGCCAGTGAAATTCTCTGGCATTATATGCTGTCTATATGGTATTCCACCTTCCCCAGATCTAACCTTATTAAGGTTTTATGAGTACTGTATAGCTATGAAAGTTCACCCAGCTGGTCAAAAACCATGGCATGATTTTCAAGCATTGTCCAACTTCACGCTCGAATAAAAGCCTACAAACCCTTCACATAAAAACACAGGCATCCACATAAAAACACAGGCGTATACAATGTCATAATAAGTACAAAATCTTAGGTTACACTGTCCTTATGGTGCTGAACCTTCAGCAGGAAGAAGAGCACAAGCATCAGAGAGAGAATGGAGAAAGCAGATGAGTAAGAAGTTTATAAATTAAGGGCAGTAATTGTTTTCTGTTCCCCCCAGTCCAAGAATACGGGTTTCTATTCTGTAACAATGCTCCTCTACAATAATGCTAAGAGCCACTAGCTAACATTTGAAGTAGGATAGAGATGGGCAGGAGATGGAGGGAAGAGATGGGTGAGAGAGAGAGTTTAGGGCAAAGTCAAAGCTAAGGGCACAAGATTTATACACTGGAATTCTCCAGCCAAAACACTGATGCAGGGCTCTTGGGAAAATATATTTCACCTCAAGAAGATCAGGCTGTTGATATGCCATAATAAAATCCTTGTCCTTCATTTTTTGTTTAAGGGTGGAGACATTCCTACATGGTGATGATTTCTCTGTCGATAAAAATGCCATGTGTGAAGTATTCGGGGAAATACAACATTTAGAAAACTGAAAAGAGGCAGGAAGGAGACTTCCCTTGAGTAACCTGCTGGTCAAAGGGATCGTTTGGTTCCCTTTCAACCTCTACCTGTCATGAATGGAATCTTTGGCAAGAGAAATTGCTGAACTGAGCTAAATTCACAAATTCCAATCCATTAGCAGAGGCGTGAACATAGACAATGACTTCACAGCACACTACATATATGAATACAAGAGTCCTTGCTACTGCACACATAACAAAAGGAATTTTGAGTTTTGTTTGTTTGAGAGAGTTTTGAATCCAAGAAAACTGACTTTTGTTAAGCAGATTTATTGCTTTCACATATGAACACCAACTGACCATTGTAAACATCTGAAAGACCTGTGTCGCCTTATGCAACCCTTCGAAAATTTAGGGCAGGGGGTCATGATTTGCACCTTTCTGGATCCTACTACATTCTATCCCACTCCCACAACTGTATAAATATGCTTTATACCTGAGACCTTAATGCCGCTCAGTACGGCATCCAAAGTATGTTTATATCCATGAAAGCTCATGTGAATATAAAAACCAGTTAGTCTTAAAGATGGTCCCACATTTCTTTTTTTTTTATCCCCTGCCCCTTCCTCCCTTCTTTTTATTTGCCAAGTGGGTATACATACTTGCCCCCTTGATTAATAACCACGGACATGCAGAATGGTCCCTCAGGAGCTAGGCTTCCAGTCATCACAAGGCCCCTTTTTGAGCTATTTACTTGGAGTCTCACATTCCAGAAACTGTAACTTCCAACTTACCTCAGCATAATGCATAACCCAGCTGGGTGCTACAGTCTTTCTCACTTGGCTGCCCCCTCCTTCCATTTCCTTAAAATCTATTCCAAGTGACTGACATTTGCTGAGTGTATTTATGCAGCCCTTTCTAATCCCTTCAGAATATTAAGACTGCATTACTTTGTCTTTGGTTACATTAACTTCAATTTTCCTTATGAGTAAGTATTTGGTGAAAAATTAATATACTGAAGTTGAAAAGAATCTTATGATGGGAAAAGACTAATTTCGTCTCGTGGCTGCTCAGATACCAGAGTACACTGGGGTTAATGTAATTAACTTACAATTTTAGCCTGGGTTGTGTACATACACTGAATCTCCCGGCTGGAAACAAGATTAGATTTTATTACACTATATATCCTGGCTATCTTCACTATGCCTCCGATATTACTTCCCTCAATGACTTCAAGGCTCTTTGCTGCAATGAAAATGCAGAACCATCTGGTACTGAGCCCATGCAGTTTATTTAAGGATTTAATTAAGTGCTCTAAATGGAGAGCTTCTCCGAATTAACATTTTAAATGTGACTTATTGCAGGTTTAATATTGTCTTAATGCCAACCTGGGAAACTCCGTAGCCAAGTTGTTGACGTTTAAATTGAATTCATTTGGGTGGCTCCAGGGGGACTCATTAATTAATCTAAACAACTAATGGGGATTGGTTCTGACTTTTGATGAAGATTATTTACAGAGACAATTTGCTGTGAATAAAGAGTCACAGTAGGCATATGTTTAATTGAATTTTTTTTTTTAAAAAAAAGGACATCTCATTGTATTTAATATCAGGAATGCATCTTTAGGAGTAAGCTTTGAAATGCCATGAAAGGGAGGATGGTTGGAAACTTCCTCACTGAGCGTTAATAACAAAGGGAATGGGTAATTACATTTGCCTGTGTAATTTGCAGCTTGTAGGGGGAAAGCAGGTCTGTCTCCTTAACAGCTTAGGGAGAAAGAAGAAAGCGTTGGATGGTATTGAGTGCTGTATCTGACTTTATTTTTTTAAAAAAAGTTTACAATCACAAACTTTGAAGCTGAAAAGTAATCCAAGTCAAAGCTCCTATACTGGACCACGATTCATCTTTCCTACCACAGTGGTCATATCTTTCTTTCCTGTGTCCTTCCTGTTGTCTAAGCTTCAGGGAGGGGAACTGTTCCTTCTCATCAGTAGTACTAAGACCATGGACATCAGTCCATTAGGGAAATTCACTCTGCTTCCTCATTGGCCCTTTAATCACAGGCTAAAACAGTGCTGAGGGTGTTTATACAGTATTTGCTAGTTTTCTGTTGATTCATTAACTGTGGCCACAGCATTTCAGTGATTTCATGTTTCTCCAGTTTACTTTTAAGCCAATTGTCTTAATGTGGATTGTGGATATTCTAGAGCAACCTTTTCTTTATCATGGACCCCCTTTAAATATATTTTGTTGCCACAGACCCCCAAGACTTAAGATTTAAAACCCTAAAGTGCATCCCAATATTCATTTAAAGTTGCTCATCAAGGGTCTTGTGACTTCCAGAGAAGGGAGAAACAGGAAAATGCATACTATACTTTTATTGGAATGATTCCATGCAAATGTAAAATAACAATAACGATAAACAATAACAACCATGGTCTAATGTATTACTTGCTAATTTTAACTAATTAATGAAAAGGCTGATGCTACATTTCACTTAGTCTTGTTCTATTGGGCTTAATAGTGGAAACTTGTATTCTGAGTTCTAAATCTATGTTTTTTAAATAGTTTTTTTTTTAAGATAAACAAGAGCAGAGAATGATTTTTCACACAAGTATGTTGTTACAAAAGGCATCAATACTCTCATTTTGATATTTCCAGAAAATCTGCTTATAAGCGAGCCCAGAAATTTGGAAGGGATGTGTTCCCTGATCTACAAATATGCAAGAGTACATTTTTGTTATCAAACAGTTTTAGTGTCATAACTTTTGAACTGTTTGAGATACTGTAATGAAACATCGTACAAATGATTTCTGTCATTGACAAAAGCCTCCCGCACAGCTAGTGGAGAATAAACCAAGAGGGAGGGAAATAGTCTACCTCTGGAAAAGTGTTTGCATAAATTGGGTGTGGCCACAGAGTCTCATATTCCTCATCAGTCTAGCATCTGGAACAGTTGGGACCCGAAGAATAGCAACAACCAGTGCAGAACATGATTTAGAAAGATCTATCTATTGTTTTCTTTTTAACTATTCATATTTTTAATTAGGTCTAATTTTTATAGTTTAATTCTATTTTTAACTTTGTATGTTGCATTTTTTTTTTAGCTATATTTGCTTTGTATGCTGTGATTTTTTTAAAAAAGGTATACTTGCCTTAACTGTCGTAAGCTGCCTTGAGTCCCAGGAAAAAGGTCAGGCAGTGTTGACAACAACAATGTAGGAGTTATCTTTTATAGAACTATATGTTTGAAATGCTGGATTTTTTTTTTAAGGGCCAGTGAATTGGAATGATCAAGGTTGAGTACAAGTCATATGGAGCAGAAGGAAAATGTTACAGAAAAATGTACTTCAAGATAACAGAAGCCCTGGAGAATGGACTAAGCATTTTGTAGGAAAGGGAACCTGTTAAATGGCCATTGGAAATTCTTTTCATCTCTCTCTAGTTCACCTGTATTTAATTCCAAGGTGTTGTGTATGTGTGCACATGCTTTGATGCTGAAAGTTGCATACCATGAAATTTAGAACTGTAATAATGGAAAGACATAAGAAGAGCCTTTTTGGATCAAATCAAAGACCTTTCTGGTTCAGCATTTGGTTCCCATTATAGCCAATCAGTTAACCTTGAGAACCCTGAAAGTAAAACATGAGCATCAAAAAAACAAAACAAAACTGTATCACATAGACATGCATACATACTTCCAGTCTACCTACTGTGTTAGCTATTGTTATTGGGTGTTCATTCTCTTTTTCAGTAGGTTCATGAGTGGAAGCTTCTCCACATGATACAATCTTGACATTCAGACTATGTTGAAAATAATTTAACAAAAAGGAGGAAGTCAATATACAACTGCAAATGCAATTATATACACCAATGTCCTAGCTATTTTTATTATTCTGGCCACCACAAATAATTCCTGAATTTAAAAAAAAAATTCCAAAAACTCTTATCAGAACTCAGAAAAACTGGTTTAAAAATACAGCTGATCTGAGATTGCACAGGACATATTTGAAGAGTATTTTTATTTTTGATTTGCAATAACTTGAATCAACAGTAAAACAGAGGTGGGAATCATTTAGTTCACTGATTAAACTGCATGTGTCCATTTGTCTCCGCTGGGTGTCCAAAAGCCAAGACACACAGATTTTGCTCTAAAGATGCCTTGCAGATCTGTGAACTTTCCAGTGCAACTGCAGAGCTTCCCTGCCCCCAACAGGTCCCCCATGAATATCTAGAAAGAGAACAAATCTGCACAGGCTTCTCTTAGCACAAAGTAATCAGTCATACACACCCCCACTTGAAATGCATTGATCTCCCCAGGGACATAACAGCTCTTTGTAGTTATTAGAGATCACACAGCATTCCACCTCCCCCCCCCATAAAAAAAAAGCAATCAGTCTATAGTCTGAAAACAAAATGTCATGGGAATTTGTCCAACCAATTCTCAGAGGCAGATTTTCAGTAATACTTATATCAGATACCAGCTGATGTGCAGAATTTGATCTGTAACACCAACTTTGAATTCCTGTGTCTTGCTTCCAAACCAACAAAAAGTCCTGTGGCAACTTAAGAGGCTAACATTAGGTAAATGCTGGCATACTGGATTAGAACCCACTTTATTTGATGCCATGTTGATGACCTTTTGGTTTTCTTTCTGTGACATAATTCTTAGATATATAGCAGGAATTATGCCTAAAGCCCCAAACAACAAAATTAGCTGTGTGTGTTTTTTTCAAATTTAACTATATTTCTACCAAAAATAATTAGGAGAAAACTTCCAAATCTGCAGTTGTCCTCTAAAGGCTGCCCACAAACTCCATGTGAAGGCACAGAAGAACTGATAGTGAACATACCTGGAAAATAATCCTATATCTAGTCATGAAGTCAAATCCAGCTAAAGAAACCAGTTCTTAAGAGCATGGTAAGATATTATCAAGAACACTGCCAGAAGCTCTAATGGGAGAACCCAATTTGCTGGCTTTAAAACACTTCATTCCACATGGATCTGAAAGATTTTTGGGAGAGTGACTTATACCACTTCAAGTATCTCTAGTTTTTTTATATCCACATTCCCTCTTCCGATGACTTATGTTTCATGTTCTTGCGACTTTTTCAACCATTCCACAATGAACCACTATGAACCATTTGCTATGAGCCATTCACACCAAGGGTTGGTTTCCATCTCTTTGTTTCACAGATAAAATCTCTCAACAGCTGACATTTGGTGCCATCATTATAGCAGAAATTGACAATGGGGTGTTCAATGACTCTGTATACACTGGATGAGTTTCAGTTGGTAAGTACCAGTGCTATGGACACGCTACTAGGGCAAGTAAGAAAGGCAACTTGTCCTTTCGATCCCAGTTCTTCTTGGATGGTCATCCAGGGAGGAGATGCGATTAGATTTCAATTACAATATATTATCAATACATCTCTCAGGGAGGGAAAGTTTCTATTTTGTTTAAAGAAGCAGTGGTGCAACCGCTTCTTTAAAAGCCCTCTGTGGACCCCCAGGACCTTAACAACTATAGTCCAGCATCAAATCTTCCCTTTTAGGGCAAGGTGATTGAGAAGGCAGTTGCCTTCCAACTCCAAGCAGTCTTGGATGATACACAATTCCTAGACCCACTTCAAACTGGCTTCAGAGCAGGTTACGGAGTTGAAACTGCTATGGTCACCTTACTGGGTGATCTTCACCTGAGTACTGACAGAGGGAGTATGTCCCTGGTGATGGTTTTGGATCTCTCTATGGTCTTTGATACCATCAACCATGATATCCTTCTGGAATGCCTGAGTCATTTGGGAATTGGAATTGGAAGCACTGTGCTTCAGTGGTTTCAGCCCTGTCTCAAAGGCAAGTTCCAGATGGTGGTGTGTGGGAATAGTTGCTCCTCAAAAAAGCTCTTATACGGCACACTATAAAGTGCTGTTATATCCCCAATGCTGTTTAACATCTACATGAAACCAGTATACCAATATTAAAATCACTGCACTGGCTGCCATTTAGTTTCCAGAAAAGTACAAAGTATTCCTTATTACTTTGTACTTTTAATGAATACTATTAAGAAGTATTCCTTATAACTTACTAATATTCTTATTAAAGCTCTACAAAGTTTTGGTCCAGATTACCTACAGGATCACCTCTCCTGTATAATCTGCCCCATACACTCAGATCCTCTGCAAGACATCTACTTCAGTCATCCAAAACTAGACTGACTTTTACCCAGGGGACATTTTCTTTGGCTGCCCCCAGACCATGGAATGACCTCCTGGAATAGATTCATGAGTTCAAGATGCTGTCTGAGCTTAAATCAGCATTAAAGACCAGTCTCTTCCAGCAGGCCTATTCAGATTTACATTACGGTTTTAAAGTATTTATTGATGGATTTTAATATGTATCGGTTTTATATGCTTTTATGTATGTCTTACATTTCTAAAACTATGTATATGGTTTTATATGTGTTGTGTTATTTATTGTTGTTCTCCGTCATGGTACATAGAAAATAAATATGCTTGTTGTTGTTGTTGTTATTGTTATAGAATATTCCTATCTCATCTCACCCCACCCTGCTGCCTCCTTGACATCTTTCCCCAAGCAAGCAACTCTCAAACCAGTCTTTCCTATCACTTCTTTCTCTCGTCACCAAGCAACAAGCATTGTCAGGCAGAGTGTGGTGAGATGGATGCCGCCACTTTAAATATCCAAAGTAATGTGGCATAGTTCTTTTGAAGTAGGGAACCTGGCTTTTATCATTTCCCTAAACTTTAATACATGAATCCATGGCCCGCTTCTTACCTTTTATGATACCTTTCACATTTTTCTCTCACTGCCACCTTAAACATGAAACACAACACACAAATCTTCCTCAGGATGCTCACAAGTACCGTTCTATTATGTACAGTTTGGTGCTATAATACTGTCTAATACTAACAAATACCAAGCAACACAAAGGAGCATTAATGCCTCCTACTCCCTTCAATGGCTAGACCTTTTTAGATGCCATGCCACCTTGATGCCATGGGGCCCTCTTGGCATGTTGGTGTCCCTCCAGTAGCTGAGGTTTCTCATGGTTTCTTTGTTTCACTACTGTGTAATGCACTTAGGGACAAATATAAATCACCCTAGTTTTATTCACATGGAATGCTCCATTGTATAGTGTGAGTGTACAGTCTGATGGTTCCTGCAAGGAGACTGAAAAGGACAGTCTTATGAAAGGAGAAAAAGTTTGCAAAACTGATGAAGGAGCTGCAGAGGAGTCAGGGAAGCAGGAATGGGTATAGGCTGGAGGGAGGATTGCTGATCTCAAATAAATATTCTGCCTCCTCATGAATTTTTCCTTCAGTCCCCTTCAAATTGTTAACATTGCAGAGAGTGAGACACTGAAAAACTTCTCACCTAAAACTATGACATTCTACATTTTCCTGCCCCTTTGATTTGGATGCTCAAACACTATATGTAAATGCTCAAGTGAATTTTTAAGTCCCTGCAACACTAAAAATTTGGAATCTGAAGGAAAATTTCAGAATTCTTATTTCAGAGCATGCAATGTCCTCATTTTGTCCCTCTCCAGCAGCCACAGAAAGAAGATGCACCCACATTTGTACAGTTATTAGAACAACACCAGAAACGGCATGCCTCTGATGGAAGAACATATATGTGTGATTTCAAAATTCACTGAGAAAAGGGACCTGACTAACCCACAGCATTTTAAATGCCCTCAGTTATTCTGGCACAAAAATCTTGCTGGTTGCAAGAGAAATGAAGGTTGGTTGCCTGAACTAGGTGTACACCAAATAAATTTTGAACAGGATAATATGAAGGAACACAGATTCACCACTTTAAATACTACCATTTTCAAGTCTGGATTCCCTCAGTAAGTGCTGCAGAGAGCTGGGAAACCCTCTAGAACAAAGTTTTGGGTGGCACAGAGGTTGGGGAGGGGATGGAAAGAAGATGTGTGTCTCTCTGTGTGTGTTTCCCACTTTGTGTGTGGAGACAGAAATTGCTTCTTCCTCAGTCTTCTGACAGGGTTTCTCTCACAAGGGCTAAGTGCCCAATTGGATGCTGGCCACTGATTCCTGAAACCATTTAGTACTGGAAGGGCTGTTCAGAGTCTGATGACTTGCTTGTTTTGTAGGCTAAAATCAATATTATGCAAATAAATTTAAATTTTCTGATTTAAGAATAAAATAGGCAGCTCACATCCATCCCCTTCCTCTCCAAATGTCATGCATAACAATATTAACAAAATTCTCTTCAAGGACAAAACTTGTAATATTACCCCCAATTACTATTTCAGCATGTTGTTTCCATGCAGCACACACAAGTACAAAGTTCTTCAAACCCACCACATTTATGCACATGTGCTGCCCACCCCCCCAACCCCCGTTTCAGGGAAATTATGCAGCCTTAATTAGCATGCCATGAGTTAAGGAAATCCCATCATAAAAAGATCAAAAGGGTTTTTTTTTCCTCCAGGACATTTTGATAATTCCTGTGGGTCTGCCTGTTACTTACACACCATGTAAGACATATACTTGGAAAAGGAGCTTTGATTTTAAAAACAAGTGTATTTATTGAGTGATGCAACAATTAAATGATGCAAGGCAAAATGTAGAGACTAACCTTTTTGTTCTCATGGAGCTCATCATTTTCTTTGGCTTGAAATTCACAAGTAGCTGTTTCCATGTCCTGGGAAACAGAGAAAGTGTATGTTACTGTCAAGTATTAAAAATGCAGGTAATTGAGCTGTTGTGGTGTGCTAATCAGAGAGACATTTGCTATTTTAGTCTTTTGTGAACAGGTCAAAAGCTACCATATTTCCAATTATCAGTCATGTGTCTAATGCCAATCAACCACATTTATACCTTCTAAAAGGGGAAGAGCAGCATTAGTTTCTATAGAGAGGTGTATTGGAAACAACTGTAGAATGAATTTTCCTCTGGGGGGGGTCTCATGCTGGGAGAAAGGTGAATAAATAAATAAATATGAAAATGAAAATTATGTTTCCTTTTTTTGTAGTGCTCCAAGAATTTCATAAAACATCTCTGCAACTCCATACCCTCCCACTGTCATGCTTTGGCAAGGACAGCACAGGCTAATCCTCTGTTGTCCAATTTTTTCAGTTGTTTTAAAAACATCCTAGTTTCAATCTCCTCCTCTCACTTTCCTCCCTTGTCCTCAACTTCAATTGCTGCAACCTGAGGTTAAAAGTGCAAAAGTCAATTGCACTCAGTTAACTCAGCAGAAGGGAAAAGAAAGGAGAGGGTGGAATCTTGCCTCTCCCAGTAGGCTTGGGCAAAAGCAAACTGCGGCAGCCTCCTGTAGTGTGTCTGTTCCTTCCCTTTACTGATTTTGCCATCTTAACCACACTCTGAAGTGATTTGGCTACATATGTCTCAGTTTTCATCTGTGAAATGTTGGAAGGTAGGCAATCCACAGAAAAGTTATGGAGGGTATGCCAAGGCTAATATTGATATTCTTGTTATGTGCCTTCAAGTCATTTCTGACTTATGGTGACCCTAATGTGATCCTATTGTACAGTTTTCTGGGGCTGAGAGTGTGTGATGTACCCAAGGTCACCCAGTGGGTTTTCATTGCTGAGTGGGGAATTGAACCTTCATCTGTAGAGTCTTAGGCCCTTTCCTCACAATGTCATCATCCTGCCACAGTAACAGGCTGTTCCTGGTCCAGGAGCCATGCCACTGCACAATGGCATTGCTATCCAGCTGCTGTTGCATTCCCAAGCATTGCAAATCAGCTCTATTTAGTTTCCAGAAAAAAATCTGTTAAAAAATCCTTTAGCACTGCAATCTTGTCAACTGGGTCAGTCCAATTCCTCAATAGTGCTTGATAGTGCTTCTTGTCATCTCCAATCCAGGGGTGGGTAGGGTGTGGGCATACCCAGGTTGTCCCTCCCTCAGCTACTTCCATGGCATGGCAAGTTTGGAATCTACCACGTCTCTGTGTTTATTTTAAATTTCTCCTTTGACTTAAATTTTTAAGTAAATTTTTTAGTGTTATAGCTTAAAAATGCAATAGGGTACTGGTTTGTGGGGTGGGGAAAAGGCAGGAAAAGGGACTGGCCAATGATGCTGTAGTCCAGAGGGAACACTGGTGAAAATAATGCCACTCATCCACTTAAGGTGAAAGGGTACAGTAGAAAATGTTCCTAACCCAACACCATCACGGAAATGGCAATGCTGGGATTGTAATGGAACAACGTGCTATTGAGATATGCTATGGAAAGGGCCTCTGTCCAACTCTCAAACCCGTACACCATGCTGGCTCTGAAAATGAACGTTACCCTCTTCAAATGGAGCGGACATGCTAAAACCACCAATTCAACTGAATTCAGGCCTAAACCATGATAGGAATTTCTTCTCCCCTAACTCTTGCAACCCTTACTGCCAACTGGAAAAAACACAAACAAACCCTGCCTTGGAGGGCTTCCAGAGTAGTTTCTGAGGTCATGGAGGGGAAGGCTTAAGAAAGAAGGCTGATTCCTTCCTGATTTCACTGACAGAAGCACCTTTACTGGAACCTGCCCTGAACTTAAGCTTTGTACTGAAAACTTTCTGCTGCAGAATGTACACCCTCAACAAATTAAGGCTGAATCAGCTGAAGCCTCCCTTCTTTCCCACAGGTTCATCTCCTACCTGGTGTTACTTGTGGAAAATATCCTGATGAGTGGAATTATACTGATACCCTCTCTGGTCATTTCTGCCCTACACTGTTATAGTGCCATTATTCCACTTTCAGCATCCTGTGAAATTCTGGGGTTTGTAGTTTCCTGAGGCCAAAGAGCTGTCTGGCTAAGAATTCTAATTGCCCCTCCTTAAACTACAAACTCCAGGATTCCATAGGAAGTTGAAAGTGGAATAATAGCGCTGTAACAGTGCAGAGTGGAAATGACCTCTCTCTCTCTCTCTTTCTTTCTCTCTGGGTGTGTGGGTGTGTGTGTTTTAAATGCATGTTAATACAATTTGTGAGCTGCCTTGGAAAGATTTGAATTCAGACAAGTTGGATATAAAGAATTTTAATAAGTAAGTAAATAAATAAGAATATTCACAGCATCAGAAATCCATTGTACAGGGGCTTTGCAAAGATCACCTTAATCAACATTTTGAAGATGGGCATAACAACCAGAGATATAGATTTCAGAAGGATATGTTTCATTATAGGTCATAATGAAATTGTTATACATAGGTGTTTAACAATTTCAGCAATATACTGAAGATAAGATAATTTAAACAGCTATCACAAAAGCTCCATATTATAAATGGAAACTCCAACTGCTGATAGTCAGGAGATCATTAATGAATGGGGTTGTCTTTGTATGACTGAACAATTTCTAATCTCTCTCTGTATATGTGTGTGTGTGTGTTTCTCAAATCTTCTACATTCAAAACCAGAAGCTGCAGATCTCCAATTATAGTTGCATCTTTTCTGGACTAACATATGCAGGTACTTTTTTCCCCCCTTTGGTTGACAGGTACTGAAGCTGCATATTTATGTTTGTTTCCCATCCCTAAATATCATCTGAATGCTGTTTGCACAGCTAACAGCACTTCAGCAACACTCAGAAGACCTTGCAAATGTCAGCCTCATGGCAGAACCACATGGAGAAAGTAACCTCTGATCCAGCACATCCACAGCTATTCCACAGCCTCCTGCTGGTATTTTACATGAGCACGGAGGCACAGTTTTCAAGGCACCTAACCACAGATATTCTGGGTAGTTTATTACCTAGGCATTGTTATATTCATATCCTTTCCTTTTCCCCTAAGGAATTCAAGGTGAAATACACTGAGATTATCACACCGTATTTTTATTTTTATTAGTATTACAAAACAACATTTTTATTGCCCATTAACAATACATTCTCTGAGCAGCACATAGACTTTTTAAATCATAAAATGTAAAAATAACCACAGGAGCATAACATTAAGAAATCAATTTAAAACATCAGAATCAAATCAGCAACAGCATTGCCCATGCACTAAAAAGTATGAGAATTTTTTTTTGTTTAAAAAAAATGAAAAGTGAGGGACAATTAACCAGGGATCCCACTTGAGAGAAAGATGGACTATAAATGCAATAAATAAATAAATAAATAAATAATGACAAGATGACAAGATCAGGTCAATCAAGTGTCTCTGGAGAGGAATTTGAATACAGAAAAAAAATTAACCAGTAGGAATCTGGCTCAATTTTTTTTTCTGTATTCAAATTTCCCATACTATTCTGAAGGAATTATTCTGCATTAAACAAACACATTTTCTAAGCAAAACTCTGTTTCCTAAACAAAAAGCTTGTTTTCTGTGTAGAAAACTCTGTTTCGTAAGCAGGAATCCTTCTTTCTGTGCTGAAAACATTTTGTTCACATATACAAAAATGTGTTTTTCTACTCAGAATAAATTCTTCCACAACATTTCAGGATGTTCAAATATTGAGAGACTGCCACAAAGGAATGTTCATTTTCTCTCATGCAGCCAGAAAATTCATCACCACATACAAGGATGAAAAAGTTGAGGATTTACATCCTTATGATGCAATGACAAGGAGAATCTGTCCCATTGGCAGACGTCCTTAACCTGAAGGATAATCACAAATGGCTGTCATCCAGTAGGACTTGAAAGTACTGATTTTGGGCTCAGGTGTACCATTTGTTTTAGAGAGAAGATTTCTTGAGTCAGTGGAAGACAAGAAGTAAAAGATACAGTGGACCTTCCACAATGTAACCCCAGCACCATTCTCCATTCCCAGCAACTTGTGATCCAGTGGCATAGCTTGGCACAAGTGGGGTGGGGCAATGGTGCATGCGGGCATGGTGCACAGGGAAGGGTGACAGCACAGAGCGGGCAGGCAAAGAGCAGAGACACCCCCAAAATAGTGCCACCCAGGGCTCACCACCTTCCTCGCCCCCCCCCCTCCGTCCCTACACCACTGTTGTGATCCTTAGATAAGTTCCTGGAAGCAAGCCATTTTCCCTCAAGTAGCACTTGCTTGGCCTCTCAACAATTCCCTTTTATAATTATTCACACTGTTCTCTTGATTTACCTGGAAGATGTCAGTACTGCTGCAAACTGATAAAGAAGCACAAGCTATAAGAGCAATAGCTATCGAAGGGAACAGATTCTTGCTAAAGAAATGTTTGATTCATTTCAGTAGCTTTATGGTGACAATATTGTTACAGTCCTATATGTATCGAACATTTCAAGGACAGAAGATCTGCTCTTTTAAAGACTTTAAGTTTCTGTCTGACCAATCTTCAAACAGCTCACAGGTTTACGGCGACCCAGCTCAGCCTCTGTGCTCAAAATGGCACTGTATGCTTTAAAATAAATTGGAGTGAGCAAAGGTCAGATGCCACCAAGCTCCCTGAGAGAAGTAGTAATGTCATTTCTGGTTAATTTTGGAAACAGGAACGATATCCTAGTGAATAGATCTATTGTTCATGGTGGAGATACTTTGAGAATCAGTTTTCCTAGTAAGCTGGCATGTGAAAAAAAACACGGGATGCCATGCAAAGAGTTTCCACAGCACCACAGACAGAAGAAAAGCTGAGGCTCTTTTGAGGCAAAGTAGCTCCTAGCACTAATAAATCATTGCTCTTTTGCTGTAAACTGCAAATAAAATGGTAATTGGCTTTCCACACTGCTGGCGCTATTGCACTTATTCTGTACATTCATCCCACAATGCTCTGGCCACACTAGCAGCTTTGACTGAGAAAAGGGAAACCATCATTCACCTGAACAGTGATTTTGGGAGGGGGTGGGAAGCAGGATCAAAGAACTATTTGAAAGAGCCATCATTTGTTTAGTGCTAAGTGTTGATTCATTTAAATGTGAATGTCTGTTACTGCACCTGAAATGTCAAAATACAAAAGATTTCCAGTTTGTTTGAGATCAGCTACACAGACTGGATTTTGTCCTTGTATGAAGGGAAGTATGCTGTTAAAATGGCAGAGGGCAGAAAGGAGTGACTGTTCTTTCATTTTACTTTTCTTTAAATTAGCATCATACTGGCCTGAGTGCTACTATGATATTTCGTTTGAGCAGCATTTTTCCAGTTTTTTAAGCAAATGGTATTCAAACAAGTGTTTGAGTGCTTATTTAATTTTTTTATTACATAATTATAATTATATAATTATAAATATAATGTAATAGAAATATAATATAACAATAAATATAATATAAATATATAATATCATTATAACCCTTTTATATATAATACTAGTGTATATACCTGGTGTTGCCTGGGATTTTATCTTGTAGGTAATGCTTGTTAGAAAGATTTGAGATCCTGTGTCTCTAATTCCCCAAACTGTCTTGTCCAGTACCTGTAACTTTCCCCCTATTCCACAATTCAATCTTTATTCAGAGTTATTAACATACAGAGGTTAGGTTCCTGAGGGAAATACACTGCCCCCCTCCTTGCTGCTAGGTCTCCTCTTCATAGCAACTGGCCTATTCAGCGCTCTCTGACTAAGAATTCTAAAAGCCCCTCCCTGAACTCCAAACCCCAGGATTCCATAGGGTGTTCTTAGGCAGCCAATCATATGATGTCTTAGCCTGACACAGCCAATCATATGAAATCTTTGCCTGCAGCCAATCATATGAGGTCTTTGCCTGACACAGACAAACAAACTTTGACTTGTATATATTAGATAATGGGTATAAAAAGGTACTCACTGGAATGGTTATCATTGGGCTGTGACAAGTTCACCTGTATGATCGATAGGTTAAGGTCATCTATGCCCTTTTTAGCTATTGTCTGAGAAACAGAAAAGGAAACCATCACTTTACAAAGCAATTATAATGATAACTACTGGGATATCTCCTGGGATTCTAGCTGTAATTAATTTCTATTTAAAAGTATTTCCCAAGCTCAAAGTCACCTAAAATGAGAGTGTGTAGAAAATAGAAGTGTATGTATACTATTGAAGATATCCTTCCTTGGCCACATGACTCCACGCACAAAGTTATTCTGTGAGAAGAGGTTCATAAGTGATAGATATGCTCTCACTCAGAGGGCCGATGTCTTGCCGGTCACCATTCTCAGCCCCATGGGCTGTGCCTAAGACAGACTAGCAGGCTCATCATGAGAGATGCCTAAATAAATAAATGTTAAAATAAATGATGGTATTGCTGAATCCTACAACTTGAAGTGGTTTCCTGTTTGCCCACTGCCATTGTTTCTCGGAGTGAGGGTGTGCGAAGGGAGAGATTAGCGGTGAAGGTACTGTCTCTTAGAATGGTCACTGGCCATTGAGGCTGGTGGTTTCCATGTCAGTCAGGTAGTGTTGTGGTTTGATCTGAATTTTAATTTTAGTGGAATGATGCAAAGTGTGGGATTTACAGGAGGGTTCAGCACCTTGGAGAGCTCTTTTTTTAAAAGTTCAGACTAAAAAGTAGCATGGATTCACCATCTCACTCACATGGGCACTGCTTTCCCTCCCCAAGCAAGATTGAAGAAAAAAAAAACTTGCAATCTTTCTTTGCAGTAATTGTTCCTTTTCCTCACCAGCAGCAGACTCTTCCTTTGGTCAACCAGCCCCAGAATTCCTTAACCTAGCAGTTTCCAGAATGCACATCCTAATAAATGAAGCTTGTACTTGTTAAATGATTCATAAGATTTTCCCTCAGTCATGGCACACATTCTACCCTAGGTTCCTTATGATATTAAAGAACTGTATTCTTTCAAACATAGCTGGGAAAAGACCCTATCCACCTCCTTTTTTGCTTCTCTGGTGAACCAGAGTCCCCAGGAAAACTCAAGAGCATCTTTTAAATTAGCTTCTTTAACTCCCAGTGGAGGAGGGAAGGAATCAGCACAAGTAATCAGGCTAATCTCCCCCTCTCTGTAAGATGTACAGCCTCTTTCAGGAAGGAAGGTCTATAGTGGGCAGACTGGGCACTGTGCTTGAAGAAAACTGTGTGCCTTGTGGATCTCAAGAACATTGCCTTACTTTAAAATTTAACAAGGGCTTTGGGATACACACAAAGAAATTACGGGAAGTCCGTTAAATGACTCAACAGCTCTTGTGTCTATTAATTAAACCATCTACCCTTCACAGTCTGGGCTAGTGGGCGTAGACTGTCATTCCTAAGTCATTTTTGACAAGAATCAGATTCCGACTAAAACTTAAACAAAGAGAAAGAAAACAAACTGGTGCCTTTTCAAATATTATCTCGCGGCATGCTTTGTAGTCTCTCCATCTTCTCATCGCGGCAAGACCAACCACTGCATAAAAATGCTTTTCATCATTTGCAAAATTTGATGCCCAAAATAGCCCCCTGGTTGCCGTAGCAACTAGCATTTATTTCCCCTCCTCCCATTCCGCCCCCCCCTTACCCTTTGCATATTGCTGCATATTTCTATCATCTCTTTCCAGGCACAGTTCATAAACACGGCTGCATAATAAAGAATGTTATCACCAATGACTTACAGCCCAGCTGCTGCAAATAAGATATGAAGTGGCAGGGAAATACAATTTCATGCAGCTAGGACAACAGATTGATAGGGTGCCCTTCAAATTTGATGCCACTTCTTTAAGTCTGTCCAAATTAAAAAAAAAAAGTTGGTTTGGTATCCTCCTCCCCCTTCTCTGGTAGCAATAGACAATAAAGGCAAGAGATAATTCATAGGGATTCTCATTACGTCTGGAGCAACCTTGCCCTGAGATATTGACGATTCAAAGAGATGCACGTCTCTTCTCCCCTCTGCCCTGGTTCTCCAGCCCTCCCTCCTCATTGAAACACTTATCCATCTAGTTTGTGAACCCCTTTTAATTTAAATATTGTCCCTTTCAAATTGTTATTCAGGCTTAGATTTCTTGGAGGGAGGACTGCTTTAGACAGAGATTAAATAAAAATCCTCAGCTCCCACAGTTGCCATCTTCAAAGTTTGATTTGATGCAAGAGATATGAAAGCTACACTCCTTTAATGGGAAGAGATCTCAGGGACATTGTCTCTGTCAAAAGACAGAGAAAAGAGAGAGAGAGAGAGAGAGAGAGAGAGAGAGATTGCTTCTCAAGGATGCCTCTTGGCAATTGCTGGCTGATGGGCTGATCTCAGCATGAGGGTTTGGACACTGATCTGAACTGACAAGAGTTCTCATCCCGGTCCTTTATGGCGAGATCATATGGCTGCTAAAGCCACGGAAACATATAGTCATATCTGCTGGCAACACAGGCCTATTCCTAGGGCATATTGCTAAAGGATACCAGCTATACACCAATGCTAGCTAGTGGCTTCCCTGACACTGGAGTGGTGAAGTCACCCCACATGTTAGGCCAAACATCAAAAGAGCTGTCCAAAGTATTTAACACTATCCCCAAAATAGATTCAGAATTTTGGATAGGTCCTTTTATATACCAGCTAAAACCTGGAGTAGATTAACAGTTTCACTGATGTAGAAGCCACCATTGGATACACTGGAAGAAGCAACTACAAATTGCATGGCCATTTTGGGAGAAACTAGTTTTGACTGTGTAATGCTTGATTTTGTACAGGTGGCATGCAATCTTGTGAGTAGCTGGCCTAGTGACATACACATGTAGCTGTTAAGTTACGTGCATATGAGTATGTGTGGCTTATGCATACATATCTCTCTTTTTGGATGGAACTTAAGGTACTACTCCATAGTTCTTTGCGCAGTTTCCAAAACCTACCCTGCAGCATGCACAGAGCTGTCAAATCCAGGAAGGGCTGCTGCTGCTGCTGCTTACTAGTGGAACGAGGATGGAGTGGAGATGCAAGTTAACAGATGTAGCTCTGAAGAGAAGGGATAGGAGGTTGCTCTCTCTCTGAACACAATGTCATTTCCTTCTCCCATAAACTGATTCACCAGTGTGTGAACTGACTCCCTGTTCTTTCCTCTCCCCACAGATAAGCAGCAGTTCCTCCCAGGGTGTGGAAGTTACAGAGAAGAGGTTTTGGGATGAGCACAAAGCCGAGAAGATAACCCCTAGTGCTCCACTGAAAAATAAGACATATGGAGTTGGGATGGATATGTAACATGCATAGGCAATATATTATGCTCAGACTGTTTGATATAGGAATTTGGCCTTAGAGACTATAAAGTGACTTAGCGTGTGACCCCACCCCTGGCCTGCAGCAGCTTTATACAGTCAGCCTTACAATTAGGTAGCCAGGATACCATCTCAAGTGTCAGATGTTGGAGGGCAGCAAAGGCAGCTTGCCAGTCACTTCTCTAGAATCTCCCGGCCATTGCCGTCTTGGTATTCTGTACCTCCCTAAACTTGCCTTCCACCCTGTGATATGGTAGGGGAGTGTTGACACCATCCCATTCCTAGTGAAGAAGATTCAACAAGCATTTTGTATTTGGCCTCAAGTAGCAAAAGGCCTTTGGTATGTTTGGGAGCCTTGCATCACAAAGAGTTGAGGGCAGCACAGAGACAATGTTGAAGGTGAATACAACTCCCAAGGGGCGCTTTTATAGCCCTCTTAGTAATAGCAATAGCATGTATATTTCTATACCGCTTATCAGCTAAGTGCTCTCTAAGCGGTTTACAATGTGTTAGCTAATTGCCCCCAACAAGATGGGTACTCATTTTACTGACCTGTGGAAGGATGGAAGGCTGAGTCAACCTGGAGCCCCGCAGGATCAAACCCACAACCTTGTGGCTGCAGTACCAGCATTTAACCACTGAGCCACCAGGGCTCTTCCCCTTCAAACTCCCTGAGCTGTGTTTTCTCTGGCCAACCCTTCTACTGTTTTAAATTAGTTGTAGGGCTTGCCCTGCATTGTTCAACATAAAAAATTACCTGTTTTCCCCAAACCAAAGATGGATCTCTGTGTCAAGGTCAGAGACCCGGGCGGCGAGACAGCCCGGAGAAGGGAGTGGGAGAACTAGCAGAGTCCTGCCGGGAGGAGTCAAGGAAGCACTTATTAAGGCTGCTCGTCATCAGCAGCTCTGACAGGGGCTTCAGTTATCACACTCTGGACACTTCTGGTTATCTGTTAGTTGTTTTTAGGCCTGTCTGACAGTCCAGGCAGCCACTGGGGGGCCTTGGGCATGGATTCATTTATGATTGACCTTAGGAATTCATATAAATAGATACCAAAGAGGAAAAAATAGGGAGAATCAGCAGACAGGCTGGAAAAGTGAAATATAAAGTTTGTGTGAGAGGGAGTGTGCATGAGAGAGGGAAAGAGAGGCAAACTGTCTTGGGTGAGTGAAGAGCAGTGATGTAAATCTTTGTAAATTTTACCTTTCTACTACTTCTTTCCTTGTTGTGACAAAGCTGACAGTTTTCAAAGTTTCAGTTTTCAATAGCTATTCACACTTTAGGACTTACTCTGTGGAAAAGAGAAACACACATGGGGTTTTCATACAGAAACCTGCCCTTTCTGTGCAAAAAACAGGTTTGCTGAGCAGAAAAATAATTTCTTACAAAATCGTGGTTTTCTGTGCAGGAAACTCAGAAAATGCAGTTTTCAGTACAAGAAACTTGTTTTCTGCACAGAAATTGCAATTTCTTTCATGTGCATTTTTCATCTATAATAGGTATCAAACTGCAGAGATTATCCTATATCTAGGATTGTCCTTGTAAGGGCTTCCAGATAAGAAACCTGCTTTTGTCTGTTTTCAAATATTTGCTAATATTCTTTCCATCCTTGGTGAAGAGTTCCAACCCTTACCACGGGTCTTACTCTTCAGTCTGGCTATCAGAGAGAGTCCAGTTAAGCAAAAACCCTGCCCAACAGGTTTGCCTAGTACCTACATTTTGATTTTTTAAATGTAACCATCTTAATCCCTACCCAGGTATTCTAATCTATTGCAAATCCTATGTAAACAGAACCCTCCTTTAGGTATTTTGTTGACTTTTGATATGAAAATTCATAATTAAAAGCAAAATGATGACCACCCTGTTTCTAGCAAGCCCACTTAAAGCGTCCAGGTGGCATGCCGTTCAGTAATTATGGGATCATAAGCCAGACTCTCAGTCTCATTTTGGGATTCATATTTATAATGTTTAATGATCAAACATGACCTTCCCCCAAAGCCTACCTCTTAAACTAGGCACTGCCCTAGCCAAAGGGTTTTCAAGGTGCTGCAGAGTAGGGTGCTGGGAAATGACAAGTGCAGTGTTCTCTCTCCCAATCGTGGGGCATGTTGAGATAAGTAGCTGTGGCAGGACCCCACAGGGTCTCTCTACCTGCTTGTCTACATGCACGCCAGACTGGGAGAGCACAGTGGATATCAATTCTCAGCACCCTAATCTGCAGCACCTTGGAACCCTTCAGCTGGGGCACTGCCTGGCTTAAGAGGTAGGTTTTATGGGGTGGCACTGGAAGAAGCAGCTATGACAGAAGAACTCCACTGTGGTAGCTACCTCTGACAATGCAAGATCTCAGTCTTAAAAGGGGGTACCATCAGATGCCTTGAAAGATTGCCTTTCTCAGGAGACACACAGGGGAAATATGGCCCTTTTGATACTTCTTGGCCTCTCAGCAGCCTTTGTTTCCAGTAACCACGGTATCTTACTGAACAATGCAATTTGGATGTCAAAGGCACAGTGATATGGTGGGTTCCACTTCTCCACTACAGCAGTTTTGGGACTAGCTCAAACTTTTTGTTTTAGTGTAGGCATGTAATGGTCTGATTTTGTCCTTTCTCTTACATTTCCTACTTTCTTCCCTCTTAATCGAATATGTATTTTGGCTTTTTTAAAGTTTTAAAAGTAGTTGTGTACTGCTTTGGTAACCATAAGGAGGAAGAATAGTTAAAAAAGAAAAAGCTCAGTTCTACCTAGAACTTTATTTAGTCATTTGATTGATTGGCTGAGTGATTGACCAATCAGCGGGAAGTTCTGGGCAGAACTGTGCCTTTATTTGAAACAGGTAACTTTTTTTCCTCAATTTTGCTTTTGTGCCAATTATTCTAACCATGTAGAATATCCTCTACAGAAATGGATGAGTTCTATTACCTATACTCATAACCCTTAACACAAAGTCAAACTGGAGTCCTTTTGACTTTTGAGTTTCTGATGTGAGCTTTGTTCAATAATTCAGTTATTTCTCAGAAAATAAGACCTCAGGCCATCTTAAATCTACTAGTATCAATAAGATTACAGTGCTTCGAGAGAGGGGAGGGAGGGCTTCTTCCCATGGGTGTCTTAGATGTTTCTATCAGAGGTGAAGTCATGCTGCCCTCCGTGCTGTCCTTCCACCAGCAGGCACAACCCCATTTATTCTGACAGACTTTTTAAAACAGAAAGTTTTAAAAGAACAGTCTAAGGGTGCTTTATTTTTTAAAACTGACCTGTTTTAATAGGTTTTTACACTTTTATGGGATTTTATCTTTTTGAGACTAGGTTTAAATTGTTTTAATATTGTGAATAGTTTAATTCCACTTGAATTTTCATTTTTTGTATGATTTGTATTGTTGCTTTTAAAATTTAAAAAAGCCACTTTGCGTATCAATTTTAGGAGAAAGGCAGGGTACAAATAGGAGGACGAAGGAGGAAGAGGAGGAGGCGTAAAGGAGAAGGAAGAGGAAAAGGAAGCAGAAACAGAAGAAGAAGGAGAAGGAGGGGAGGAGGGGGAGAAGGAGAACCCAGAATTCTTCATGATACTTGCATATTTCATAGCACTGTAACTACAGTTTCTACATAACAAATCCCAATCCAACCCACCCCCAGTATGCACTTACCCAGCAGGAGCTACTGGGATTGACAGGGCTCTGTTCCCCTGTTGCTCAGGAAGCACAGAAATTATGGTTTCACCTCCTCCCACAGGGACTCTCCAGTGTGGCAGGCAGTGACAGGGCCCCGTCACTATTCCCCTCTAACCAGATATTGCTCACATGAGGCAGGGTAGGCAGAAATGGCAACCAACTGCTTTCTGAGCGACAGGGGAATAGATCCTTCTCAATCACAGCAGCTGCTTCCTGATAAGTGCAAATTGAGGGACTTTCATGGTCTCTATGTGCTCTCTAAACAAGATGTTTCATAGGGATCATGAAAATTAACAGTAACAAGTGTGTAACTCCAGGTTACACATTCATAACTGTGATACTACAACCATTAATATTACCATTCTAAAGCCATATTCCTCTCCCTTCCCATGAAAGCACAGATTTACTGTAGTCCAGAGCATGAACAGGTTAATTTTTGGATGACTACTTTCAGCATGTCCCACAGATAACATGGACAGTGAACATGCTGGCAGTGGGATTTTGGGAGCTGTGAGATGAGACTGTTTAATGACAAGTTTCCAAAAAGTCATAAGTGGAAGAGGAAATCTTTACCATTTACATAGCCAAGATCTCAAGTCCCATCCTAGAAGAAACACTTATTGGGTGAGGGAACAGCTTTTAAGAAGGCTGCAACAGTGCAATGCTAAGTTCTGTTACTCCAGCATAATCCCCCTTAGTAGGCATTGGCCCATAATTCCACTTACCACATTGCCACAATGAGTGTTGCCATCAAACTGTGGGAAATGGGACAAGAGCCCCGTCATTCTCTCCAGCACAAAGCTGGAGATAAATTTTGGCAGTTGCTTTTTGGCTGTTAGGTTGGCTGACATACTCTGAAGGCCACTGCAGGGCTTCAATACTAAAACAAGCTCCTCTATCTTCCTCAGCCATAAGTAGTGGAGATAGAGAGGAAAGCAGCAGTCATTTTTTCAGTTGTTCCAGAATTTCCACAGAGCTCAGAAAGCTACTTTTGAAAAGATAATTCTAATTATTCCTTAAGGGGTTTGAGAGGTAATCTATTATCATTACTTATAACACTGTTTAGAAAGTAATTGCTACTTTTTCTTTTCTTTTTTTTTTACTTTTCCATTACCTTTAATTACTCTTTATCCACCATAGCTTTACTTTCTGTTTACCTTTAGCCCCCTGAGGGTTGGTGAGAGGATGGCATAATAAGGTAGGAAAATGCCTATCAAAATGCCTCTAAAGGTCATTGGTTGCTCCCGTGTCAGTGGAGTAGTGGATCTAATCCAGGTTTTAATCTGAACCCTAAAGGTGATGAACCCTATATCCAAAATAAGTCCAACATCTTGGATAGTTACTTTAAGGCCCAGACTAAAACCTGGAGTAGATCTACTGCCCACTTGGCATGGAAATCACCAGTTACCTCTGGTAAAATGACAAGAAATGCCTTTAAAAAGCGTCTTGAAGAATAATGAGAAACCATTGCTCATTGCACCACTACTATAACGTCACTTTCATTGTTCTATTACTGTTGAAACATAACTTTGTTTCATCTTCATTATCAAAAAAGGCAACTCATTGCAGTAAACTACATTGCTTGTAATTCTGCACTTCCAGTCTTTGCCCGCAAAACTGTGGGAATCATCCATGACCATACTGTATGCGTGAAACTGGGGACAAGGGACAGGGCTTTCTTCTTGATTTCATGTGCAGGCACAGTACAAAGTGGCATATATGGGGAGCATACATTTAGATTTGGCTACCAATGCCAATCAAAATTTGTGGATTGTTGTCAGTGGGTTGGAGTCTCAGACAATCAAAGCAAAGTGAACCTTAAGTTTAGTAGTTAAGTAGAATTTCTTATGAAACGGACCCAAACTCTGATTCCTAGCCAAAGTTATAATTTGATTAGGTTTTTGACCTGTGTAGAGGCCAGGTTCAAGAGCAGTACCCCTTCATTTCCTTGAATAGCAAAATCCATTTCCCATTTTTCCCTTGAGTAAACAAACAAGTCTCCCTACCATTGTGTCCCATAAATGTTCCATAATATACAGTATCTAAAATGCACATTTAATCCCTTCTTTGCTACAACCTTAAACCCCACTGACACCATAAAACATCAGTGGACTGCTGGCTATGATTGTCTCTCATAATCGAGGAGAACATTAAGGCAAGAAGAACTGCACTGAAAAATGACACCTGATCTATTTCCTCCCTACCCTTGCTCTCTATATGCTGCATTTTTGTCATTGCAGGTCATACACCTGCTCCCTGCTTTATAATACACTGAAATGATAAATGCTTGGATGAACAGATTACTGGAGGCCGTGTCAATCTGGAAACAGGAAAACTCACTCAATTGCCAGCTTTTGTCTGGTAGAAAAATAAAACACCAATTCCTTGAATTTGTCTTTCTTCCCTCCTATGTTACAGATAATGATTGATAGTCAAGAAAGAGTCCATATTAGAGCTTGAGGTGCTTTGAGATGAGACTTGTCTTGTCCAGTTTTCAGAGAGGAGAGGACAATTTACACAAGATGAGGTTAGCCAGACTTGACCATGACCTCATCTTGACATTTTGCATAGTAGATACAATCTCTGAGGAAAGTGCTGCATTTTTGATGCAGTTATCTACCATGAGGGCTTCAGAAAGAAAGCCTATAAGGCCTTATCAGGCTCTTGGGTACAGACCATGGTGCATCTGTATCATATTCGTTCTCAATCACTGAACTGTCTTCAGTTTTAGGATCCACATGATCTCACTAGAGCTTGCTGAGTTTGTTAACTCAACATAAGCATTCCAAGCTAACAACTTTAATAGCCCTGGATGTTGTTGACCAGGAGTGGGAATCCTACAGCCCTCTAGAAGTTGATGAACTACTGCTCCCAGAAGACTTAATCAGCATTGCTATTAATAAGACATGCTGGGAGTTGCAGCACAACATCTGGATGACTACCATATTCCCAGCCCTGTTTAGACCTTGGTAGGCTGCTGCTATGAAGGCAGAAAAGTCCTGTGGAAGGAGCAGGGGTGGGTGATGTGTGTTCCATTTTATCTTCTTCTATATAAAATAACTTCTGATTGAAATAGGGTACACTTTTCATTGATATATTAGAGGAGATCAAACAGGATACATCCTTTGACATTCCCGCAGTAAAGTTTCCCAGCAACATTCATATAGTCTTTGTGTGAAGTGCAGCTGCTCATATGGTCCAGGAGAGAGTGTTATAGCTCAGCAGTTCCCAAGCTGGTCCCCTCTAGATTGTATAGGACTACCAGCCAGAGAAGGAGAAAGCAGAATTTATAGTGCAGCCTTTCCCTGTTTGGAGAAGGCTAGTGTAGCTCCTGGCAGCCTGCCACCAAGTCTCCAAGTCGCTCACCATTGAGGAGATGGTTGGCAAACTGAATGTTGAGGTAGAAAAGACTCAACTAGCCATTTTACCCATGTTTGGACACCCCTCCAGGTGAATGGCTGAGCAAGGGTTGAGGAAGGAGATGAATTCCACACTGCTTTTACCCATACTGTGCTGGTTGAAGGGTTGGTGAGCTCTCTGATGTCAGTTCCAAGCATGAGAGTGACTTCCAGAGACTTCTGAAGTATTGCCTGCTTAGCATACAAAAGCCCACTGAAGTCTGGAAATTATCACAGCTGCCTTGACTTCCACTCACCAAAACCAACATGAATCTCATGTCCCTGCCCCCTCAAATGAATCCCACTTACATTTTGTGCCTGACTTGTGCATAAAACTTTGCCAGATTTACACAAGCCAACTCTATAAGTCATTCTCTTCCCAATCGGGTCCTATATCTTGATGACCTTTTAGAAACCAGTGACTGCTTTTCTGTTGTTATCCGTAATTGGAAAAGCACTGGAGATAAGAAGATTTATAGCAATGAATGATCTACCTGAGAAAGACAATAAAGAATATCAGGCAGTAGAAAGAGGAGGGGGGAGAGCTGGGATGAAAACACAGGCATGTCATGCCCACATATGCACAAAGGACAAAATGAATTTGTTTGCTTTATAAAGAAATGTTCATAGAATTCAGTAGTCCTACTGAGTCTGAAAAGACAATTAACAGTACTGTGATTTCCTCCTGAACATTTTTCCTGAAAGGAAGAGGAATGATAAAACAACTATTGCTCACTTATCATGCTTGAAAAATACAAACAGGCATTGGTTTATTTTTAATCCTCATCCACATACACCTTTCTCTGCACATTCAGCACCAACTCGTCCTCTGAAACTGTTACACACGTTCCACCTTTTTCATTAGGTGCTCTATTGAGCAGAATGAGGGCAGAACTTGATAGACCTCAAGTGGTATCTTTATAACCCTCAGCTGAACTCCATTTGGAGAGTGAGCAGAGGGACTCAGCTTGGTTATGTTGATATTTATCAGTATGAAGCCCTTGAAATAATATTGAAACAATTGTCTACATAGTAAGATGGGCTGTTCTAGTGAACACAAAGCAAATACATGTATCAGATTATCACATGCTAGATTTAGCAAAATACAATGGTGTGGATCAGTACAAACTAGTTAAGTGACTACTGCAAGACTGTTAACTTAAAGGCAAAGATATTATCATCTCAAAATCTCAGGGATAGCAGAGCGGTTGCAATGGTCTTCCCTGAGACACCAATGGATCCAACTAGATCCCAAGACATTTTGGAGAATTTGTCCATTGATTTCATTTGCTGCTTCAGGAATGCCCTAATTAACTCCTGTAATGAAAGGTGTTCAAATCCATAGGTCCTAGGTGACCCCGCATAGGTGGCCTGCTCCTTGAATTTTGGGGTTTGAGAGCGCTGAACTTCTTCAGAAACATAGAAACATACCTTAAACGTAAAGAATGGTATAGCTATAGCAATAGCAGTTACATTTTTATACCCCTTATCAGTGCAGAGCACTCCCTAAGCGCTTTACAATGCGTTTAGCTAATTGCTCCGGACAATTTGGGTACTCATTTTACCAACTTATGGAAGGAGTAAACCTGGAGCCCTGCAGAATCAAACTCACAACGTAAGGCTGCAGTACTGGCATTTAACCACTATGCCACAAGGGCACTGAGCCACCAGGGCTCAACATGTACACTATGGATTATGAATTGATTTGATTAATTACATTAATTAATTAATCCATTAATTAAATTAAGAATTAATTAATTTGAATTAATTTGAGAACATTTAGGCAAAAGACTGTGCTACAGTGGTGATGGCAGCATATAAGGCACTGTTTTCTTCTTTTTCATGCAGTTGTTTGCATTATTTTTATTTGGTATTTCAAGTTGTACTGATAGACAATCAGAAAGGTATATGGAAACAAAGATAATTTTGGATCCTGACACCCTGATAGGAAAGTTTGGGATCCTCTATAGTACATATCACAAACCCATCATTCTTTTATATGATAGCACATCTCTTTTTTTACCAAGTGCTTCTCTTGAACTGGCAGATAATCTTCATTTAGTGATTGTCCTGTTCATGCTGGACCTTTCACATTGGTTTTTAACACAGAGTAGCACTAGTTATAATTGAATCACCAGAGAAATTTGGTGGGCATCCATGGAAGATTTTTAGATTTATCAGAATTTATCAGGTTTGGAAGCCTACAGAAAGACTTAGATGCTTGAGACAGAAAATTATTGTGTGGACTTCTTTCAAGATCTGTAGCATCCCAAATATTGTTTGAATATGCAAATCAACCAACCAATCAACTAACATGATTGGACCAAAGGATCAAAACAGAGTTGAGGACTCAGTGATGAGCAAGACACCTCCTCAGCAATGCACCCAAACCACAGAAGTTGGCAAGAAATGATCATAACTTTATTAGTCATAGCCAAAGAGGCTTGGGCCCAGCAACTGGCAGAAGGAGTGGAGCAGCAGCACTTAAATACTGTGGGAGTGGAGTGAAGTCTACCTTCCAGCTTCATCTGGAGCCTTCCCTTGTTGATCAAGAAGCAACCCATTGACCAGTTTTCCTGCCCTCTCCCAGAGCCCACAAAAATTACACCAGCTTCTGGGACAGAGAATGAGGTGCCACTGCTGTAGATGCTGCTGCCTCTCTTCCTGCTACTATGAACCACAAATGCCATTCCTCATAAGTTGGGAATGCCATTTGTGTAGGGTACAGATACCCAGTTGACATATAAAGAACATATGCTTCCCTTCATAAGATAGCAGATTGCTCCTGACAAAACATTGCTAGCTCTGAAGAATTAAAGAGTGGCTTTCTAATTTATTTTATATATTTATTGTAATCTCCCCCCTCCCCCCCAGTGAAAGAACATGCCCACAAGGGTTATTCACAGCCAGTGATTCAGAGATGAAAAGGTGCACGGAAGATAATTCAAAAGGACCGTTCACAGCATCCCACCCTGCGTTTGCATACACATCTCCTGGGGCAAGAAAAAGAGGCCCTGACAGAAAACCGCTGACATTCCACTGTGAAGAGAGTGTTTAGTGTAGGCAGGTCGCCCAGATGCCATTTGAGCTGCAATATGCAACCTCAGGGAAATCACTTTACAGATGGGAGGAAGCGAGACACCCTGGGAGATAAAGCGTGGACAAGAGTATTTGCCTCACAGGGGTGGGTTGTCAGAATGGATTAATGTCGAGGCTAGGAGAGGGAATACGAGGTGACTGGAAAAGTAGAAATCTCGTGCACTGAATTTATTCTTCAGGTTGAGTCAGGAACGTGGGGTTTTGTAGCACACACCCACATTCGCTCTCTGAATGAGTCTGTTTCTTGCAAACTCAACTTTTGAGCTTGGCATTCACTGATGTTGATGATAAAGCCAAAATGCACTGAATGTCAGGAAATGAGGGCCATTTCCACCCTACACTGTTATAGTGCTATTACTCCACTTTCAACATCCTGTGGAATTCTGGGCTTTGTAGTTTACTGAGACCAAAGAGCTCCCTGGCTGAGAATTCTAAATGCCACTCCTTAAACTGCAAACCCCAGGATTCCATAGGATGTTGAAAGTAGAATAATAGCACTATAATAGTCTAGTGAGGAAATGGCCTCTGTGTGGCTTTTGCTATAGGCAAGTATCTGTTGAATCCATGCAAAGTTTAGGCACAAACACTTTGTGGGCACTTTCAAGAGTGGTTTGGGTGTGTGATCCTGCCTTCTGTGGAAACAAAGAAAAGGAATAGAAGGTCTTATAACCACAGAATGAATCCAAAAATGGAAAAGCTGTAGATACAAGTAAAAGCTAGCTTTGGAAAACATAGGATGCTGCCTCATATTGAATTAAAATCTTTGGCCCTTCTCACCAGTACCATCAATCATGGTTGGTAACAGCTTTCAAGGATTTCAGGCAGGATTTTTTTCCTTGCCCTGCTTGGAGACATCTGCTATTCCCTGGTGGATCTTTCCTTCAAGTTCTAGCTGGGACAAAAGCTAGGTAGTAGCCATAGGCCATTTCCACACTAGACCGTTATAGTGCAATTATTCCACTTTCAACATCCTGTGGAATCCTGGGGTTTGCAGTTTAGGGAGGGGCCTTTAGACTTCTCAGCCAGAGAGCTCTTTGGCCTCAGTAAACTACATATCCCAGAATTCCACAGGATGTTGAAAGTGGAATGATAACACTATGGCCATCTCTGCACTACACCATTATGGTGCTCTTATTCCACTTTCAACATCTTTTGGAATCCTGGGGTCTGCAGTTTAGGGAGGGGCCTTTAGACTTCTCAGCCAGAGAGCTCTTTGGCCTCAGTAAACTACAAACCCCAGAATTCCACAGGAGGTTGAAAGGGGAATCATAGCACTATAACTGTGTAGTGCAGAAATGGCCTATAACAGTGTAGTGTGGAAAGGCCCTAAAAGAATACAACTAAAAATAATCTTAGGAAACAAGGAAATGCTTGCATTTTCTTAAAAAAGATTGCATAAAAGGAAAATTTCAAACCAGTATGTAGCAAAAGTGATAGGCACACAAATAATAGTATATGTAAACATGAGTTTTTACTTTTTACTGCATATCGCTAGGTGATCTAATACAGGGTTTTTACTGTGGCCCAAAGGAACTTACAGTGCAGCCTGGGTCACATTCTGATGAGCTCGAAACAAATGACTGAATCATCTCCTTTCTAGAAATGCTTAAGAGGAGACGGCCTACCAGAGCCATCAGAGTTAAATGTTACTTTTGATGCTAAATGCTATGTAAGATTGTCAGCTCTTACGGGAAAGGTTAGAGTAGAAATCAAATAAATAAATAACAGTTACACAATTGAAGAACTAGAGATTCAAGATGAATTATAGTTCAAAGATAACCACAAACAGCAATGAAAAGAAAAACAAAGACAACCAGCTGTGAAGCTCTTCAGGTGCCCTTAGCACTTCAGAGGCTAACTGATAGATTGTGTCTTGTGTGCTTTCACAAACAACAGCTTACTTGATCAGGTGGATGAAAGACAGTGGAAAAGGAATGACTTCAGTGAGCAAGAGAACTGTTTCTAGTCAAGCATCTTTTAAACTCTATTTGCTTTTCTTAAAGTTAATTTAAAATGGGACAGTACTTCAAGAAAGCTTTTCATCTGAAGAATTCAATTTCATTTTGTGGACTGAGAACTCTCCCACTGAATGTCACCCAAAGCCCATTGGTTTTGGAAGATCTCACAGTGAAACAAAACATTCTATTCTACATGATTTCGAAGATGTTTTTGAAAGAAAGCCTCTCTTTAAAACTTATCAAAAAATGGAATGCCAAGCTCCTGCTTCCATTTCCCACCATATAATCACCAATATGTTCTTTATTTTCAGTATAAACCATTGTGTGATTACAATGGACTGTCAATTTGTGAGTTTTTTTCCAGTGAGGCTGGAGGTCCTGAGTTGTAAACATCTGTATAAGAGATGAAATGTGAGCAGTGCAGATTTCCCCCATCACAGCCTTTCCATGACAGGAACGGTTTAGTAGTTAAAACTTGCTAAATGTGCAAGGGGCCCTATCTGAAAACAACTGGACAACTCTAAATTGTTTTGCCATACAGATTTTACCTGTACGAGCATGTTAGTGACCAGAGTGTGCTTTTTCTCTTCAAAAACAATTATCAAAAGTGGGAGGCAGAAGGCGAACACAGCATACAAGGATCCTAGACTACTGAAATACAGAGCTTGGAAAAGTTATTTTTTCAACAGCCATTCCCAGGATCTCCCAGCCAACCCAGCCATTGGCAATGCCAGCTAAAGGATCCTAAGAGCTGTAAATAACAAATAATCCCCCCCCCCCCAGTTCAGCTGTATTATGCAGCCAGGATCATGCTAGAGATAGTCTGGCTATTTAACAGTACAGGAACTGCTAGTAATATATCCTCCGACTATCCTGATTTGGCAGAGACGGACCCAATTAATCCTTTGTCATCTCACTTTTTCAAATGCTTTTAAAATGTCCCAGTTTCTTTCTCTCCCTCTCACTTCCCTTCTTTGTCCTCAGTCCCTTCAGCTGCTGCAAACTGAGTTCAAAGTGCAAAAAGAGTTTGCACTTCATTAACTCTGTATGAGAGACAGGTGAGGAGGGGGCAGAATCTTAGCCATCCCAGCAGGCTCAAGCTAATGCAAACTGATGGAGTCTTCAGCTAGCTGTGTGTTCTTCCTCATTAATAACTTAATAATAATATTAAAGGCTTGGCCACACAGGTAACAGTTTTCATCATAAAATGTAGGAGGATATGCAATAAGGCTTTTTTTCCCCCCTTAGCGAAGGAAGTCTAGAAATATTGTGATACAATCACTCATACGCACATCTCTTGACATGCTCCAAACATCCAATTCAGCAAGGTCCCTGTCATGTTCCTAAAATAAGCTCAGCTTTACTGATAGACTTGGAACAACTGTGGGAAAAAGTCAAGGAAGAAAATGCAAATGCAAGTTTACAGCTGCACATTAAGAAAACAAAAACAACAATCACAGGTGATCTACATAACCTCAAAGCAGACGATGAAGACATTGAAATAGTTCCAAGATTTTCCATACTTTGGCCCAGTTATTAATCAGAATGGAGACTGCAATCAAGAAATCAGAAGACTAGGAAATGGAAGGGCAGCTGTGAACTGACTAGACAAATCCTGAAGTATAAAGATATATCATTGAATCCTAAAGTAAGGATTGTCCATGCCGTCATATTCCCAGTTTCTATGTATGGTTGTAAAAGCTGGACAGCAAAAAAGTTGACAGGGAAAAAAAAACCTTCTTTGAAACGTGGTCCTGGAGAAGAGTTCTGTAGATAACCTAGACCAGGACTTTCCAAATGGTGCGCTGTGACACGTTAGTGTGTCACCTGAAGTGTGCAGGTGTGTCACTTACGATCTTGGAAATGTATATTATTATTTATAAATCATATATTTAAAAAAATATATGAAAGATTTTCATGAGATATGTTGTATCCCCATAAATTTTGTTATTACAATTTATGTATGTGTCTGTATCTCTTATAATAGGGTTAGTTTAACCTCCAGTTTGTTAGTAAAACTGAATTACTTTGTCGTGAAATGATGCGTGACCAAAAAAGTGTGTCACCAACATGAAAAGTTTGGAAAGCTCTGCCCTAGACTGCTAACAAGATGAATGGGCTCTAGAGCAAATCAAGCCTGAATTCTCCCTAGAAGCCAAAATGACTATGGCTATTGTAGTTTGGCCATATCATGAAAAGATAATAATGGAAGCTAGTAGGAAAAAAGTAAGACCCCATTACAGATGGACAGACTCAATCAAGGAAGACACGACCCTGCATCTGTAAAACTCAAGCAGGGTTGTTGGTGACAGTGTGACTTTGAGGTCCCTCATCTATAGGGTCACCATAAGCTGAAGTTGACTTGACAGCAGTTAACAACAACAACAACAACAACAAGGGATACGGTTTAACTGGTAACAGCTGCTCCTTTGACAACCTATTTGAGTCTAGAGATAGACAGTCCACTCCCAAATTTGAGCCAAAACGTGAATCTTGGGGATGGCCCCAGACACTTTGGTGCCTTAGGGAAGGACACAACGGCACCCTCTCCCCAGTTTTCGTATCAAATGCAGTTCAACTGATAATTCAGTCTTACTTCAATATTGACATTGGAGGCATCCTCCAATACAGTGGAGATGACAGATTAACATGGGGGGAGAAGGGCAAAATGTACAGCAAAGAGGAACAGCCAGGAAGCCCAAGGAGTACAGCTGGGAAGAAGCCATTGGTTCACTCAGCAGCTGCTGCCTGAGGTGTTCACCTTGGCCAACCTTGTGGTAGGGCTTGAGGAGGTTCTCTGGATGTCCTGGGACAAGATATGCTTCTTCAGCTTGCAGGTTTGATGTGAATATTGTGTAAGTGACACACATGACATGAGCTCTTTGAAAGAAGAGCAAGATGCAAATGTGTAAGAATAAAATGATTGCTTGAATGTAGCTGCTAAGTAAGATTCACAGCAGCCCAGGGTCTGGCAACTGTGGCAGGTTGAGGGGCCACTTTTGAGCCCAAGGTCCCTCTGAAGGCCATATGGACAATAAAAAATGAAACAAATAAACCAAAATGGCTGGGGATCTACTCTTAAAAAATGGGTATTGTTTAAAGTTTCAAAGTCAAAGGAGACCTTGCAACCTGTCTAATAGGTACAGTGTATTACCTGAAGTCTTCACCCTCTTTTTTGGCCAGAAAAGGGACAATCTGGAAGTGATCAGGGCCACAAACAAAAACAACTTTGCCTAGCCATGATATAGCTCAAGATAAACAAAGCAGCCAGGGCTGGTCCAAGACATCCTGCTGTCCCCCATACCATGTACAGAAGCTAAGCAGGCTGCCCTTTAACCTTAATCCACATCAGCAAAGACAGAGTGTGTGCCTTTGGTCAGCAGGTTCCATAGGCCACAATCCTCTGTCCTTCTATGCTTTCCATCATCTGCTGCCTCAGGTGGCCTCTTTATTGTGCATAGTGCTAGCCATGAGAATAGTCCACTGTACAGTAATGGGTTAGAGATTTCATCCATGACTCAAATACCTAGCTTTCATTAAACAAATGGAACACATATCTGCACAATCACGAGCATCTTTCCAGGCGAGAGCCTCCTCTGACTCTCACCAGTGGGATCAGTGTGCCATGTGGAGATGCAAGGGAGAGCCTTGTCAGCACAGTTGTAGAAAGCCCTTGGAGACCTGATATGCACCAATACTGGCCACATGTCAGTGCCAGATTAAAGATTTGGCTGTTCACCCAAGTTTTTGAGGCTTAGTGATCAACACTTGGTTTTTCATCTGTTGGACTGCTGGTCCTGTTTTGATTCTGTTGGGATTGTTTCTCATCGTTTCAAACTTTCTAAAATTGGTTTGTTTTCCCTCTTTTTGAGATCTCCTCATACAGATGTGGGTATCAGTAATCCAAATCAATAAATTAATACATATTTTAAAAACTATGCTCCAAGTCTTAGGGAATAAAATTGAAAATGGCACAGCCCTGTCTGCTAAAAACTCCTGAGGAATGGTGTATGGGCAGTACTTTCATTCTTGCAAGCAGCATGATGGGATTAGTGGGTAGAAAGACGGGACTCTACCTGAACCATATGAAATCATCTGTTCTCTCATTGTGTGTGTGTGTGTGTGTGTGTGTGCGCGCATGCATGTGCCTTCAAGTCACTGTCAACTTATGGCAATACCATGAATTTCACAGGGTTTTCTTAAGCAAAAAAAAAAAAAAATACTCAAAGGTGCTTTTGCCTGTTTTTTCCTTTGAAATGTAACCGGTAGCAACTGCTATTCATTGGTCAGTTTCCCATCCAGGTACTAACCAGGACTGACCCTACTTAGCTTCCACAATCATACAGGATCTGATGCTTTTAGGGTATTTAGCCTCATCTGTTCTTTCCTTGTAGTTAATTAGGGGGGAAATGTGTGAAGGTTAAAATGTTAGAAAAAATCATGACTGACCCTTAACTTTGTTTCTTTCTGACCTAAATACAAGAGGCTCTTGAAGAATCCATTTTTACTGAGATACTCTGTCTATTTGACAGCAGAGACGAAGGACTATGAGTAATGTCTATAAATACTTGTTCTTTGGTTTCCCTTTATACTAAACATTGCTCCTTGTTTGCCTGTACAAGAACTTGGTAATACAATCAGACACTAATAAGTTCATTTTCTACTTGACTGCTCATTCATTCAAATGTTAGTACATAGGAAGAATACAAGCTTTGCAATTGTGGGACTTGGCTAATCAGTTCATAATGAATAATATATATCAGAAAAGATATCCGAGAGAGGTACCCATCATATACACCAACTGCCAAAGACAGATGGGTTGTCCTGTTTTTGCCATCAATCTCCCATTTCACAAGAGTGATCTTCCAACAAGGACTAGACAGACACTGAGAGGAATGTGGAGAAAGAAGATCCCTGGCACACCAGAGAAAGGATCTCAGCTTCCCTGGTTAGGAAAAAATAAGCACTACAAAACCTGGGTAGTTCCATGGCTAGATGAGCCCACAAATGACATATATTGTATCCCTGTTCATCTGAGTGCTTACTGGGGCTTGTTCATTCAGTCTTGGCCAAATGAAATTTGCTCTATTATCAAATAATTCCCCATGATTTGGCTCAGAAATGTGGGATTCTTGGGAATGTTAACCCTAATTTTCTTTTCTAAGCTCTCATTTCCTTTTCTCTTCATTTAATCTCTCTTCCGTTCCCTAATTTTTTATTTCATCTCTTTGCTGTTTAAATAAAAGTCATAGATATTTGGGTCACAGTATTATCATTACTGTTATTAGCAAACACCTTGTAGAAGCAAAACTTTGCTATCCAAGATTTAAACACTGCTATGGAGTGGAGACTCAAGAGATTCAGAGATTCAATCGGTCATCGCATTCATGCCTATTAGTCCACTACATAACCCAGTGGTTGCCTCTCCTGGCTCTTTGGCCACCAAAAGCTTTGCTAACACAGGACAGGACAGGACAGGACAGGAAAGCCCACTATCAGTGTTAAATCAACATACACTCCTTCACTTTGGCAGCCATTTTCCTTCCTAGCAGCCTTTACGCATCTGGCAGACAGTCTTCAAGCAAGAACGATCTCCTTCCACTCCTCCCCTCACTCACTCATTCACACACACACACACACACACACACACTGCAGCTCATACAAAATCTGGGCATGCACAACCGAGAGCTCCTGGTGCCTCCAAAATCTCCTTTTCTCTCGGTGGAAAAGAAAAGAGAAGAGTGCAGGGCAGTTACATGTACTGAAAGGTGCCCCCCTTTCCCTCCCCTCCCCTCCCCAGCACCCGGTGTCATCTTGTGTTATTTTTTGACATTGCAGAGCTCTAGAAGAGTGATGTGGTTGCCAAGGAAACCAGCAGAGAGGTGCACGGGGCTGCTGCCACATTGTGAAGTGTGAAAAAATGCCAGCAATCCAAAGCCGAGCACGTCTGGCTGGCACTCTGCCAATTGCTGCCAAGTGTGGCTGGCAGGACAAAAGAGTGCCGCGTTAAGGGGAGTGGTAGTGAAGCTGGCGGTGATGGTGGCAGAAGTGATGGTGCTGGTACTGGTGTGTGTTTGTGTGCGGGTGCATGAGAGAGAGACAGAGAGAGAGAGAGAGAGGAGTAAAGAAAACATCAGCGTGAGCATCTGTTTCGGTATGAAAGAGTTAGTGGGGAGGAAGGGGGGTTGTCTCTGCTTTAGGACAGCAGCCCAAGGTTATCCACTCACACAGAAATCTCTGCATTAGGAGCGAGGACATAAATTCATCTGGAGATGGGAGCCAAGGACAGCCAGTCGCAGGCAGCTGAGGCAAGCTCTACCTTTTTTATGGCTCCCATTATGAGAATTCTATTATGGTTGGCAATTTGCAATAATCAATTTGAAATCACAGTTTGATTAGTTAATGCACCTTTGCTTGATGTCTCTTGAGAACCTGAATCTGTAGGGGTTTTTTTTAAAAAAACACCATCTTGCTTTTAAATACATACTGCAGCTGCAATCATGTAGAGGCATCAGTGTGTTTATAAAGCTTTGCATCTATCAAGAGGAGCCTTATCTTAGCTCTTGTGTAAGACAGAGCACTTGTGCTGTTCAAAGAAAGGCCCCAAACTGCTGTGAAGCAAAAGAAGTCCTCTACTCAATAACAAAATGGTAGGGTTGTCATGAAAAACAAGAGATAGGGCTCCTCTCCCTTTGTAAGACAAGCAACACCAGCTGAAAATCCCTTTTCTACACAACCATTAAAGAGGCAAGAGTCGTGTTCCATACGCCATATAGCAACCCTGTAACGATATAGCATAGCAGTGTCCTGAGCAGGGCTGTTGATGATAAGGTGACTCTCTTGTTTATAGGGTTGCTGTAAGTCAGAGTAGATTTGAGAGCAGTTAAATAGTGGTGAAGAGGCTAGTTCTCAATCCAGGAAGAACTATCCTGTATTATCTGAACCTCATCTATCACATGAACCATTAAATCAGTGGTAGGTGGCAAATAATCCATGGGTTGCAGGCATTTTTGTAGTCCCCATCATGCTGCCATTCCAAAAGATCAGTGGTACTGAAATTCAGGACTGCCACAAAAATCTCTTTTCTGCCATCCTTTCCCTTCTGAAAGGGAAGGAGACACTCTGTAGTTAAGGAGGAGGTACTCTATTGATATATGTGGCAGAAGGGATTCTGGAACCCTCTTCCACCATAGACAGCCACCACAGTTACCATCAGATTTCAGCAGCACCAGTGATGGCCTTAAAATTCCTGGTGGAAGGTGCCAAATATGATGCCCACAAAAGAGCAGCAGCACTGCGGCCCTATCCTACCCTGTAGGTTGTTGAGGTCCAGTGTAGCCCCACCTACCCCTGGAAGAGTACCCACTGTTAAGACAAGCCACAGCCTCCCCTCCTGAGAACTGGCAATACGGGATGACAGTAATAATAATAATACTGGTCTGCTGTACAACAGAGCTGTTGTAAAAAGGCAAGGTGCTTCGAAAGCACCGTGAATTCTGTATAAACATTAAGTATTGTTGTACTATATTGTTTATTGCTGTAGTAAAACTGAAATGAAATATGAAAAGAAGACATGAATGTAAACTGCCTAGCATCTGCACCACCATATCTGGCTTCCACATCTCCTGTTCATATGTTTCTATGTTCCTGAATGTTACAATAAGGTGCATCAGGGTTAGTACGTGACATGAACAGAAACATTTGGGAGCAAGAGGGAATTCGCTAGAAAAAGAATGAGGGCCCCTTTTACGTATTTGTGTGTAGAGAGATCTAAGGTCTGTCTCTAAATATGAATATTAAAAGAGAGCAGAAGCATATGGCCAGAAGGTGTTTTTGTTGTTGTTTGTTTGTTTGTACCTTAAGAGTTTCTTTTATATTCTGCCTGTTTGTTGTATGTAGTAGTGGTGCATTTTTGGCTTTATTACATCCAGTGGTGTTAATTCCATTTTAAGCCACCCTGTGGATCTATGACGGGGAAAAAAAGGTTGGGAGTATAAAGACATTTTGAGCAAACAACACTTGTGTCAGAAGAACACCAGGAACACCTGACTCTTACATTTTTGCAATATGAGGATTCAAAAGAGCTTTAACAACACCCCCAATCACCTACCGTCTAATAATAAAAATATTTTTTTGGTGACCTCAGATGGTTCCCCTGCTTATTGAAGACAGTGCCTCTGCCATCGTTTCATGGACCCACCCAGTGCTAAGACGAATGGGAACCTGCTTCTTTAGAATCTGCCTCTCATTCCCAAACACAGTTGTCTTTTAGTCTAACTGAGGGGCATGTTCCCTCACCAAAACAGCTTTCCTTGGATCCCAGTGGGCAGTGAAAGAAACAACTGTGTCATTTAAAGAAAAGGAAAGGAAAATCACATTTCAAATCTGGGTAGTACAGGTGGCAACTTCTAGAAGAAGGAGGAGGGAAGGGGAGAAGAAGAAGAGGAAGAGGAAGACTAGCTTGCTGCAAATGGTATTACCTGGCAAAATAATCAGAGATGGTATTTACAGCCTTGCTATCATTTTAATGTCACTTTGCATCTGTTCTTCTTCAGACTGACTGAACAGACAAGAGAGGGGAACATCTGTTTTCAGCTGCAGTCAGACACGACATGCCCCAGCCGGAAACTTCCCCACTGTTTCAGTGGGCTTTAATTATGTCTGTTTCTATAACCAGGGTCATCTCTCCGACTGCAGACAGACAGACACAAGCCCTGGCTTGGCTCTGAGCAATCCACAGGAGCAGGTGCCAGCCATGGTGGGGCTGCTGGCGAGGTTCCTTCGCCCCCTCCCTTCCTGCCAATCCCCTGCTTGCAGGACCAGACACACAGAGGGGAGAGAAGAAAAGTGCAGGTGTCACCTCCACTCTGCAGAGACAGACAGGCATCACAGGCTGACGGAAGAGACACCACAAAGGAGAGGGGAAGCGATGAAATCAAGGTCTCATCCCCTCTGACAAGATAAAGAGTTTGAGGGGAAGAGAAGGATCCTGATGAATGAGCAGGCAGCCCTCGGGGCCCTGTCACTTCCACTCACTGGGAAGATCTACATGGAAATCTGTCAAAGGAATTTGGCCAAAACTAGAAGGAAGCTTTAAAAAGGTCCAAGTGACACCTTCCCCATTTATGTAGGAAAATCAGTTTTGCCCCAAAAGGGGTTATGGTGGTTAAGAATGGTAAAAGGGAAACAGCAGGTCTGTTTAGTTGAATTACTGTGAAGGAATAAAAACGGTGGCCCTTGGCCTGATCCTCAGGGCTTTGTGTACAGAGACAGAGAGTTGTTTCTTGGCTGTCTTCCTCACAGCCACTGTATTGTCTGATGTGCTTTGAATCTCATACTTTGCCTCATCTTCTAGTGGGTGTAATGAAGTCAATCTTGCCCTGCTTCCAAGATGAAGCATACTGACATATTTATTTATTTGTATGTATGGCCTATGTGGCATTTTACTGTATAGTGGCAGAAGTATCAGCTTCACTAGGGTTAGAAAACATTAGTTCTCTCTCCTCTTAGTGTTCTTTCTCTTTCAACTTCCTTTATTCACCCTATTTTTCTTTCTCTCCACTCCCTAATGCTCATTCAGTGCTCATTTCTACCCCACTCCCATGTACGAGGCTTCAGGAATTAACTCTGTTTGCCTTTCTCCTCCTCTCTGGCATTCTGAATGGTTTGGAGCATTCTGGGCCTTGGAGTGGAAGGCAGTATACAGAATTGTCCAGAGGCCCAGTAAAGAAAGCTGGCCTGCAAATTTGTTTCCAGGAGAGATTAGGGACCCCAGAGTCTAAATCTGGTACTCCACTGGGCAGCTCTGGGCAGATGCAATGGTGATAGGGAAGGAGGATATCTTCGTTGATACCATTTCCACAGAATATGCCTTCCACTCAGTCTAGCCTTTGTTTGGCCAGATCTGGTGCAAGTTTTCCACCATCAATGCTCGAATCTCCATGCTGCATATTTCATTGCTGGTGGCTCCCTAGTAAACCAAGAGGCTTGCTTTACTCGATTCTGTTGGAATGGACACTCAGACAGAATCGTTTCCACTAATCCAATCATTTCCTCATTCCAGGAATCAACTACGGCTTTGACAGGATCACCTGCCATGATTGCAGGAAAATCCACAAGTCCCATCAGAAAATCATTCAGATCCATAAGCTTTCTGGGACCGATCATTTTAGTAAGCCCCCCCAGCCCCACAAAGGCTCCAAGTCCCAGAGAGTGTACACTGTCCCTGACCAAGTAAGAATAGAACATTTTTCCTATTGATTCTACTGGACATCTGAGCAGCTTTTGTTACCATTAACTATGGTACTCTGCTGGCCCACCTCTCTGGAATGCAGCTTAGAGGTACTGTTTTACATACATTCATTTACATACATTCTAGTTCTGTCACATTTGCTGTTTACCATATACTTGAAACCACTGGAAGATGCTGTCCAGAGATGTGAGGTTTGGTGCCACTAATATGCTGATTATGCCCAACTCTATCTTTACTTTCCATCTAATTTCAAGGAAGGTATTTCAGTTCTACACCAGTGTCTGTTGTCAGTAATGACTATGACAGTGGGGCGGGAGCTTAACCCAGACAAGACATAAGTGTTCTTGGTCAGTCGAAAGTCAGACCAGAGTACAGGGATTCAGCCTATGCTGGATGGGGTTAAACTCCCCCTACAATCTGAGGTAGATCACCTGGGGGTACTTCTAGATTCAACCCTAAGCTTGGATGCCCAGGTTTCAGCAGCAATCAGAAGGGTGTTTGCATAGTTAGAGCTAGTACACTGGCTGTGCCTATTCCTGAAGATGTCAGATCTGTTCATGGTAAATTGTGCCTTGATTATATCTCATCTGGATTACTGTAACACACTCTGTGGGGGACTGCCTTTGAAAGCTGTTCAACAGGCCCAAAATGTTATGGCCAGATGGCTGAGCAGGGCTGGCTACAGGGATCCTATAACTCCCTTGCTGAAATAGCTTCACTGGCTATGGTCATTTCCAAACAGAATTCAAAGTGCTGAGGATGACCTATAAAGAGCTATATGGCTTCAGTCTAGACTATCTGAAAGACCATTATCTCCCTCCCAATGATATCCATCAAGGGAGGAGAAGAGGCATTCTTCTGCCACTCTTCAACTGCCCTGATTTGGCAGGGACAAACTTGATTAATCCTCTTATCATTCCACTTTTTTGGCCACAATACTAAGGGCAGTCTACCTTCATATGAGCCTTTCTGCCTCCTCATCACTGGATTTTTCACTTGACACCTTGACTTTTCCCAAGTTCCACGAATTTCTAGTAAGATTGGTAGATGCATACGAAAGGGACTTTCCCATTGTAGCAAACAGAATGCAGAATGTCCCGAATTGAAAAGTTATTTTTTTCTTTTTCTTTACTGATGTTTCACTGTTGACTGAATTCCAAGAGGCTCTTACATTTACCTGCTGCTTAATAATATTTAAAACAAGATGAAGACAAAGATGAAGAAGAAGGAAGAAGGAAAAGAAGAAAAAGAAAGTTTCTCAGCCTGATTTGTAGCTGCTGCATTTTATATACTGTTTTTATTTTCTTTTGAACAGACTGTTGCTGGTCTTTGAGTATCAATTCTTTTTATTGATGTAACATTTTGGAAATGGAAAAATGAAGGAATATAAGTCCATGAACAAGTCTTCTGCTTCAAGCTTTGATACCACTTACTCAGTGAACCACCTAATCTGGTGTACTGTTGAGAATAACTCTTTCCTTGTATTATGTCAGATCATGTAAAATGAGATGGGAGTGAAAGGCAATTAGGGAGCATTCCCAGGGGTTACCTTACCACCTTCTGAAATGATAAAATGCTACCATGATTTGACGTACTCTATTTGTTTGAGTTACAAGTCTTTTCTTAACCCCGTGTACCTTTAGATAGGAAATTTCTGATATTTCCCAAACATCGCTCTTCTTTTTCATGAGCAAGGAAAGCTGACTTTGTTCAAGATTTTATCTCTTTCTGTGTGTTTGTTAATGTATATGTACACCCATCTCTGCTCTATCCAGACTAATGCGCGCACACACACACACACACACACATTTTGTTATTTATAGTTTTAGTCGTGTAACAACATACAAGCTCACACCAACACATATGCCATAACTTCTTGGCCTCAAAGGGACAGTTCTGAGTGTGCCAACTGAACAGTTCAAAATTCAGTGTTGAATCAATCCTTTAATCTGCACTATATAACTTTATATTTGGCATTATTGGATTATTGTTTTGCCAGCCTTTTTTTAAAAGATGGGGGGGGGAATGTTTTAGTGCTCAACAGAGACTGGCCAAACAATGGACAAAGAAAAAACAATGGCATCTGTGATGAGAAAGGTCACATTATTAAAAGATTTAAAATATCTGATAAATCAGTTGTTTAGTTAAGGACTGTTAAATAAATATTTGATTTTTAATGTACAGGACTGGCATTCAGTGTTGCAGTTACAGATTCATAATCTAAGCCCCTTACTTCAAGTCTAAGGTTGAGTCTCAAGTCTCTACCTTCAAGTCTGAAGTCGAGTCTCAAGTCCTTGAAGATACTTTCAAGTCAAGTTCAAGTCAAATCTTAAGTCTGGGAACCAACTTTATACCCAACCTATATTCCAGAATTTCTGGACAGAGTCAAATTAAGTCAGTTTTAACAATTTAAGTAGAATCTGCCCTCCATATTTGTGATTTTGACAGCTGCAGTTTTGGAAGGGGGGAATAGGATCCTTCTTATTCCTCATTATTGAAGCTGCAAAAGCTTTAGATGGAGAGATCCTTCCTCCTCAAGCCTCTTGCATAACACATTTCCTGTTCCCCTCTGAGATCGTGCCCTGCACTCGGGGCACAAATCTTGCCTTCTGCTCTTAGGAAAAGTTTTAGAAGGCTCCTCCTATATGTACTGGGGACAGGATGCTGAGCAGACCTCACCCACACTGGCTAACCTGTTTACTGTTCCCTCTGAAAAATGTGTCCACACTTTGGGCTTGAGACAGATCGTCACATGACCAGTAAGTGGTAAGGTTTCTGGATGAATGTGTTATGTTACTGAACCAAAGGCTGCAAGTCACTCACTAAAAACATGCAGGTCTCAAGTCAAGTCGAGTCAGTGTGTAATTTTTGCCAAATCAAGTCTGAGTCGAATCACTGAAGCGACTTAAGTTGGATTCAGTCTGAGTCAATCGACTCGAGTCTACATCACTGTCTATAACTGCTCTGTATTCAGTAAGACTATGTAATTTTACTATCAAATTATGTAAATGTCTGTTCAGATCCCAATCAGGGTACAAGAACAATAATGTTTCCAACCTCCTCCCACCAGTCAGTGACCCTGTGACCTTCAGAAGCAGGATCCCTGTCACAAGTCCTTCTTGTAACCCAGCTTGCTGGCAAGTACAGGGATAGAAAAACCACCTTCCTTGGACCTCATCATCAGCTGAATAGTGTCTGTTGGCTGTTAGGGCGGGTTTGGGAGGTTCAGGCCAGGAGATGTTACTTAGGCCTTTTCCACAACTTACCTGTGTCCGGCGCGGTCGCTTGGGGATCATGTGAACAGCCTCGTCCATGAGTCTCTCGCGTCCCTGCTGCTTCTGCTCCGCAGGAGCTGCCTGCTGGCTGGCTGGCAGTATGAGGGCTCCCCCTCTTCCTTCCGCAGTGCAGCCAGGTATTTTCCCAGGCTGCGCTGGGGGAGGAAGCACAAGGGTCGCAGCTCCGAAGGTTCTGCACGCAAGGTAAGTGCGTGTGGGGCCCCAGAGTGATGTGCGATTGCACACCATTTTTGGCTAAAAGCTGAAAATGATATAGTGCGCAATCGGCACCTGCTGGCCCCGGCAGTGTTGCACGATTGCGAGGACGTTGTCTGAAACGCTACTCGCAATTGCACGATGCTCTGGAGGCCCTGTTGCATGACGAATGCCATGTGAAAAGGGCCTCAGTTATGCATATGTAATTAAGTAGCCAAAGCAGAATATCAGTATATGTGTGTGTGCCTTTTAGCACAGATTAAAAAATTTTTTTAAAAATATTAACATGATTACTATTACTATCATCATTATCATCATCATCATCATTATTATTATTAATTTATATCCTGTGTTTTTCCTAATAATGGGCCTCAAGGCAGCTTACAAATTAACATGGTGATAAACTGTTGCAGGCTGAAAAGATAATTGTGAAAATGTGCTAAAGTGGGTATGTGGCTATGACGCTTCTGTTTTTATGCCAATACCACTCGTCTTTAAAAAGGATAGAGAAGTGGTGCTGAGATGATCTTTGTGAAGATTTTGCTATAGTTTTTTTTTCTTTCATCATCAAGAAAACTCACATTTTCTGTGGGATGAAAAGAGACAGAATCCTCATAGGTAAAACATCAGAGAAGAGAGCACTGATAACGACATCATGGTCATGCAGATACCCTGAAAAAGGTGGTGAGCAAAGTATGGCGGTACCTTAGTAAATATCAAGTCTGGAAGCATAGCCTGTTCCCTGCCTACTTAGAAAATGGGAAACACAACAGGAACATTTAGTCATATTCCATCAAAACTTACCCTGCTCTTTTTAAGACAACACTGAGGCCATTTCTGCGCTACACTGTTATAGTTCTGCTATTCCACTTTCAACTTCCTATGGAAACCTGGGGTTTGCAGTTCAGAGAGGGGCCTTTAGAATTCTCATCCAGAGAGCTCTTGGGCCTCAGTAAACTACAAACCCCAGAATTCCACAGGAGGTTGAAAGTGGAATAAGAGCACTATATCAGTGTACGGAGGAGATGACCTGATATTAGCAACAGAACCAGTATGGTCCTGTGAACTACTGTTCACATCCCCACTTGGCCATGGAGACTCATTGAGTAGCCTTGGGCAAGATACACTCTCTCCTTCTCAAAGGAAAGAAATGGCAAACCCCCTCTGAACAGATCTTGTCAAGGAAACCCTGCAATGAGTTAAATGTAGGGTTGCCATGAGCTGGAAATGATTTGAAGACACACAACAACAACAACAAATATTGGCAACAGCAGCTTTTTAAGTAAATTGCAGACTGACTTTTAAAACACAAAAGGCCCACAATGCTTCTGAACATGTCCAAATACCATCAATGCTAAGGGAATAACACTGCTGTTACTCTTTTCTTCATTGTTAGTTTTAAAACTTCCAGGAGTTATTCAAGGAGGGTGGCACTTCATCTAGGCACACAGCAGCACAATGATCACTGTCACTATACAAACAGTGGTCATCAATATGGATATGTTAATATGGATTAATAATTCATGTGATATATGATGCTTCTCGCTGCAAGTACCGTGCCAGCAATTTTGGTATCTCTAACATTCTCCACTGTGCCACTGTTGTCATTATATCCTCTGCCCACCCCTGCACTAAATCATATGAAAACATAAAATGGCTTTAATGTCATTGATAACTATTGGGTTTAAGGCCACCCCCAACAATTGTGGAAAATCTGTTGTGTACACATGGCCATGAATATGTCTCTGCTTCCAATCTTTATAGGGCAGAGGCAGTCAGCTTACTTCTTCCTTGGGCACTGATAATTTCACATAAAGCAAAAGCAAAAAAAAATCAGTGTACTTTAGAAATGAGGTCTGAAAAAGAATGAAAATGATTATAAACACATTTTTAAAAAGTCCCAGTATGCTTCAAAATTCTTGTTATCTTTACCCAGACCTCAGTGTACACTGATTGGGCAAAAGCAATGAAGAGTCTTGCAATATTGTACATTTCGTCTGGCACAAGCTTTCATGAACTGCAAACCTGCTACCCATCGAGCCACACTCCTAGAAATGACCCGGCAGAGGAGCCTTTCACTCATGTTTAATATCCGCCACAAGATGGCTCCCTGAGCATTCTGTTTAAATAGCCTGCCTACTTTCTGGACAGACTGGCTTACTAAAAGAGCTGCTTGAGTCACCTTTCTGTGCATGTTGCCTAAGGCAGGAGATAAATTTGAGTAGCTACTCCATTTTAAAGTTTTAAAAATAAAGAGAACCCTTCATCATGATGCCCTTTGTCCCAACAGTCCTATCTGTAATTAGGCGCAACAGTTAGTAGACTAATCCATTTAAGTCTATGCCACCTCTAACATTCCTTCTTGAGAATCTGACCACACAGGCTTCATGGCATCTGTATTAAGTTATCCCTTCCTTGCTTTTTATAGAAACTTGCTCCATGAAGAGATCTGGGGATCTTGAAAGCTTGCCCATGATTTTGTAAATATTTGCACTCACTGTGGATTTTCCTTCCTTCCCTTCTGCCTTCCTTCCTTCCTTTTTTAAAGCATTGACTCTTATCCCAAGGTACCATAGCCTATCCAGTCACACAGTGGGTATACTGGGATACAAAATGAACACACAAAGATCATTTTCAGTAAGTATTAGGATACTCTTGTGAGTTTCCTTGGAATATGTGGATGGTCATCATCACCATCATGTTACCCTAGATTACCTTTTGATATGATTCTGACCTAGCAAAACAATCAGGACTTGGAAGGTAACTTTTAAGAACAATGTTCGGCATCCTATGTTGCCGATATGAATTTGTAACTAGAGTCACAGATCCGTGTCTGCTCCATGTTCAGCCATTTTCCGTATTCATGACTGTGGCACAACTGCTGTGATTGCAAATGTCCACCCAAACTTACCTTAACAGTCAGCACCTGCAACAAGTGATTTGAAGATTGGAAGTCTGTCCTGCTGGGAAGCAGGGTACAGCATGATGATGCTTCCTGCTCCCTCTTGCAGCAGTCTGTGGTATGACAATCAGGAACAGGACAACTCCCAATCATAGAGCAAACTGCTGATGGGAGCAGTCTGGAAATGTCATTCTGTTGCACCCTGATTACCAGCAGCACTGGCATAGGGGTGGGGGAGGGGGTGACAGGGGAGGTGCGCCCTGGGCTGCACTTTTTGGGGGGCAGCGCCATTCCTTGCCTGCCCCCTGTGCACTGCTGAACAGAATAACTCCCAAACTACAAAGGTTCTCCAGAGTCCAGGATTCTTCTCTTTCTGGCTTCTCAACATTTAAAATACATGTTTTTTTCACCTTTTTAATTTTTTTTTAAAAAAATACTCTTTCCATGCCTATTCCTGGTCCTTGCCACTAATGCAGGTCCAGGAGAACAGGTACATGTGGACTGAATGCATTTCAAGGCCCATGATCCACACAGGAGTGCCTGAAGTCATCCTGGTTCCTCCTTGAGCAGGGATAAACTACAGATCACATTGGCTCCAGGATTTGGCTCAGTGGCTTCAAATGATATGGGTCTTCCTTGTCCTGGACCGCTTCTTTACCTAGCTAAGTGCTGCCCATGGAACACCTGTAACATTTAATTTCCCCATCTGCATGAATTTCTAAAGAAAAGATACCATAGTCATGCAGGGGAAAGACAGCTATTGAAGTGATTTAGTGAACTCAAAAAAGGTGACTGGAAACCCCAAGTTCACTTTCTTTACATTTGCCAGATGAGAACAGACACATGTGGTTTCTGTTATGTGTGTTCTTTTCCCCTAATCCTGAGTTTTGAAAGCCACACTTGTGACCAAGTCATGAAATAAAAATATTTCTATGAGTCTGGTGAACATTTGAAATACTGTATTTCGAAATAAATCTGAACCTACAGTTTTCAGAGTTTCTGTTGTCCAAGTCTTTTAGTTACCTAAAGGTTTTGTTGTTGTTGTTGTTGTTTTAGTCCTTCCAAGTCACTGTGTGTGTTAAGCACCCCCCATTTTCTGCTCCAAACATCTGGTTATACATGCATTTTGGATCTTTTCCAAGGGTTTCTGATAAATGGAAGCATATTGCATATACATTATGTTTCCAGCTACAATGGTACATTTTTACTGTTAGATACCACAAACTTGCATATAATTCACTGTATCATAAAAAAAATGTCATTAGCAAGTACTAAAGTTTCCAAAATTTAGTGCATATTGTCCTAGATGTAAAAGACAATACCTGAATACGGCAGCTAGGATTACAATCAACAAATCGGTAGAAAATGGAAGGTAGAACTAATCCAAATGCTAGCTATAAATTCTGTGAACATCAGTGATAGATATGCTTTGTTGTGGAAATTGCTCAGCTCAGAGTTATGACACCCACTCTCTCTTGCATCTCAGTGTTCAATATTTGTGATACAAACGAAAAGGAAGCTCAGGCTGCAATCTCAGTTCACATAAGCTATCATCATACCTGGTTAGGTTGGACTGCAGAATCTTTGATGCTGACCTTCCCGTGAAAAGCCATTCAAGCCCATCCTCCCTGAAGACCCTCTTGTAGATCAGTTGCATCTCTGTGTGAGGAACATGTGAAGGTCAGTTTAAACAAGGAAGGACAAATCAATTTACAAAAGGGCTGGCCCACAACATGTTGCTGCCTAAGGCAGAAGAGCCAGTAGCCCTCCCTCACCACTCACCTGAGCTGCATGGTACTCAAAGCCTGCCAAATTATTTGGGTAAAGGAAAAAAAATCCTGCAAAGACCTTTCCTCATATCTTGCACTGAAAATAAAATAACAGCAAAGCGAATAACTACTAATTGATTGATTAATTGCACAATTAATTGTTTGGCTAGCTTCCTAAGTTATTTTGCAGGCAAAATAAAAAATCCTTCTTTGGAGAAAAATCTTTCTGTACCTAGGTATTTGTCATTGATACTTATGCCCCATCTTTCCTACAATGAGCTCAGAGTAGCATGGATTGCTCACCTCCTCCCCATTTTCTCATCATACCAACCCTGTAAAACCCATTATTATACATTGCATAAAACCTTTCATAATGAGATATGTTACAAATTTATAAAAGTTTTCCAGTTCATAAATCATCTGTTGTATGGTTTAATAAATCAGGTTTGTGACAATTTCTCCTTTTTCACTGTGGTTTGACAAGGTAACTAAAATTAAACATGACTTTCAAGTGTCGCCACAACTTTCTGACCTCCTCCAGATTCTACACAGGTTTCATTAACATGGATCCTTTGCTATTTTTGATCAGTTACAGAGACTGCTAACCTTGAAAACCTCTAAGCAGTTCAGCCCACTGGAAGTTTTCTCTTGTTGGCAAATTCATAACTTAATTCATAATTTCACTGAATTTAATCTAATTCTTACTGCTGTTCCACCAGCTAAGGTCCTCCATTGGATTCTGCCCACTGTCTCAGCAGTTTTTATTTCCCCCATGCGGTAAGATATTAGTTGAGAAGCAATGGATTGCACAGCTAGCTCATGGCTGAATCAGGATTAACTTTGGAAGCCTATGTGTTCGCCCTTGGAGTAGAGTGGGACTTACACCTAGGTAGGTATGCATAGGATTCATAGGATTCTAAGGAAACAACTAGATAAGATCTAAGCATTCATTATTAAGATTGTCTACAGTTAAGCCACACATCGACAGCTACTACTGCTGCTGCTACTACTACTACTGTTACTAGCAGCTTTGGTGGGTCACAAGTCAAGAATTGGGAATAAATATCTAATAATTCACTTATTACTTCTAATTCATTAAAATATTCAGCAATGATTTTAAAATTCATTTTTAATTATTAAATGTTATTTTGAATCACAATTGGCATTTCTCATTACTTTTAATTCATTACATTTCAACAATCCTAAATGATTTTTTAAGTTAACAATTTAATGAATCAATTTAATTTTATAAAATTGCCAACAGTGACAAATGATTCTGTCTTTGAGGATCTAATATCAATACATTCATGCTAACACAAATATTCCAGCATTTAGAAAGAGTTTCACAACACAATTTTGTGTGTATGTGTGATTTTTAAATATAGTTATTGAAGCACAATATAAACAGAATACACGAAGAGTCTTCTTTATATTGAAATTTAGATAAAATATATAACAGAGAGAGAAATTATTTGAAAGAGAAGAGATTAAATTATGTTCAATTAACCTGTATATTTTTTAAAAAAACCACTTCATTTAGATGGGATTGCATTCAAAGCTTGAATAAAAAGATACCTTTATTTTCACCTAAACAACAAATTTAACCTCACCCATTTTTTTAATCAACTGTAATCTGCCAGTATATATAAATGATTTCAGAACATGTTATACTGGCAGTTCAAAGTGTTCAATATCGCTCAAAATAAAACATTTTACTAATCTTCAAAATAGTGCGGCAGGTGTAAGTAGGTAACTTAAATTTCAGTGCTACCTTTCTTACATTCATGACTAAACAAATTTTGTGTGTGTGTTTTAAAAACTTTTGTTATATCATTTTTCTTATTCAAAGTTCACCTAAACCTACGCTTTGCTCGCCACATGGAAAACAGTAGTTTGGAAAAGGATTATAAACCATCTGGATTTGCTCCTAACCTTCCCACACTTTTTGAACACTTCTTTTCAAATTATGCAGTATCAAAAAAATCGAAGCTTCATTACATGGGTTGATATTGATACTTTCCCTTATGATTTCAATGAAGCAAAAATCTGAGCGGTAACATCCAGAATCCAACAGATTTGTTTCATACCAATTTGCATGCAATATGGACCAAAGTTAGCAGATGAGTCCTAAACTCAAGCAGAAATATTTAGGGTGTCCACCTAAATGAAAATATCATGTTTTGTCAAACCCAGTTTTTAAATATTCATTCGAGATCAAAAAATATAGAAATCCCAAAAGTTTGCCTTGAAGGCATCCAAAAGATCTGATAAGCTGAGCCTAAAACACTAAGCAGTTTTCTTAGTAAATTATACTGTGCCCGCCCTCCCCCACCACTGACAACATTCTGTGATTCAAAGTATAATCAGATAATTACTGTCAAAGACAGCAAGAGACCATAATCAATATCAAAAAAGTGATACCTTCCAACATATCATGTGATTCAATGGTGAGCCATGTCTAGAATTTGCATGTGTCAGTTATAGACAGATGCCACATAGTCTTCAGCTATTTTGCCTCTGGCAAGGTTAAGTTTGAATGTCAGTTTTTCTAACAATGTGAGAGTCCAAACTCTGTCTAGCCAGCAACAAGGTTTGTCCATTTGTTGACAAACCTTGTAAGCTCTTCCATTACTATCTCTTGCCTTGCTGTGTACAGTGAAGTAGATAAAAGATGTTTACACAGCACATTTTAATTTTCTTTATTGATGAAACAGCAAAGTAGGAGCCAGCATGGTGTAGTGGTCTGAACATTGCAGCGTGATCCCCGAGGCCAGGGTTCAATTCCCTCTTTGGTCGTGGAAACCAAATGGATGATCTCACACACTCTCAACCCCAGAAAACCCCATAATAGGTTTGACTTAGGGACACCATAAGTCAGAAGCAACTTGAAGGCACACAACAACAGCTTTTCACAAGCAAAGCAGCTCAGTAGTCTCACTTCTTGTGAGTGCTCCACTGCAGGGGAGATGCACCATACAGCAATTATTGATCATAGTTATATGAGACCAATGAAAATTATCCCCTAGATTAAAGTGGGCTCAGGGGATTACTTATGATGGTCCAAAAGCCCCCTCCTGGCAATCAAATCACCGGTCCTTTCCGCACAAGGCTGATACAATGCAGTAGCATCGTATTGTTGCTTTTACATCTGCACATTAAACCGGTTTGACGTCATTCCGTCCTCCGTGGTTCCGCACGAGTTGAGGTCTTAGCACAGTTAACATCGACGTTAAACTGATGTATTGTAAAAACAGAAAAACTCCGATGTAAACAACCCAAACCATTTCTGCTGCATTTCTTCCTAAGTGCAGAAATGTTACATCAATTTACACCACTTCCTCGAAAATGTAGCAATGGTTTCTACAGCTTTTTTTTTTAATTGACCAATCAGCGGCAGTGGGGTGGAGTGAAGGAGGGGAATAGGAGTTCAACGAGAATTGACAATGTGAAAGCTACAAACCGCTTTCTCTGCTTTACTTCAACAGAAACCGGAAGGCATGCAGATAGGAATCAGGGTAAGTCAGAGGAAAAAACACTGCTCATGACACATGGTGAAATGCTCCTCCACTCTAGTGCGGAAATGGTCACCATGTCAGTGGTGAATGATCATAGGTGGAGGAGAGAGGGACCAAAGGTACCAGTGTGCTCCCCCACCACATGAGAAGCCTGCCTGTAAAGGGCAAAAAGAATCACAAAACTTCTTTCTCAAACAAAGGGAAATAGATTTTTGGAGTCAACCTAAGAGAGATTTTCTGACTACAATGATGAAATCTATACTTCTGGTGAAAACACTTCTCTGTGTGATCAAGAGTCTGTGAGCAGACTGGCTTGGGAATTTTTTTTAAGGGGCTTATTAAAGCAATCTTAATAAATGCAAAAAGCAAAAGTATTGAGAGACTTTAATAAAACCTTCAAATGAAGAAAAATACAGAATTTAACAGTAAATAAACTGAAAAAATAACCAGGGATGCATATAACAGAATTAGTATGAGAATTTAATGCTGTTTATTTTATTTTTTTAGCATGATAAGAACAGAGCCAGACTGCTGCTGTATGTGAGTGAATGTTGTAAATAGAATCTACCTACCAAACCTGAAGCAAAGAGTGACATGTGAATAAATCATTGCAGCTAGCAATTTTTGCTGGTTTTGTTTTGTTTTGGTACGTACTTGAGTCTATGTGGATATAACAAGCTGTGGTTTAAGATCTAAGCAAGAGTGCCTGAAAGAAAGGGGGCTATGGAAGTGCCATCAGAACCAACACAAAAAACACTGGATAAGCTTCAGTCCATAAAACTGCAGATGTCTCAGATGGAAACAGATCTGACAGCAGAGTTTAAAAAGGAACTGAAAGCCGAGATGAGGGACATGAAGCAGTCTTTGAACTGGATGACAGAAGAGTTGAAACAAATAAATGAAAAAGGTCAGAATCTGGAAGAAAAAATTGAGAAGTTAGAATTAAAAGTTAAGGAGATTAGATTGAGAATGTGAACAAGATCAGGATACCATGGCCCTAATGGAATTGAGAGAATGTGAGGATTGTTTACATTCTAGACCTGTTTTAGAAAAATGCACAGAATTTCTTTCCACATGGCAGGTTAGAGAAGTTTACCAAGAGATATGGATTTGTACTTTATTTGAAAGCAAATTAGAGATTAAGTATACAGCAACTCTTCAAAAATAGAATGGAAGCCGATGACAAGGTGATGGTGGTCTTCAAAGAAATACCCATCTGATTTCTATGTAAGAGAAAGGAATGTGCTTTCCTGAGTGATAATCTGAAGCAAAATATGATCCAATTTAAATGGGAGAAATTAGAAGGGATTGCCATTATATTCAAAGATGAATTAAAGTGACTACTGTACAAAAGGCTTAAGATTTTATACAGAAATATAAAAAAGTGTTGGAGCAGCCTGAAAGCAAGGAGATGATGAGAAACTGGAGGATTTGTCAGATCAAGATTTGAATACAGATAAGAAGAAAGCATCAGATGGAGAAGAGGAGGAAACTAGAGGCACAGAAGGTGTGGACTTTGGCAAACTCTCAGATAAATATAGATTTGAGATGTGTAACCTGGACCTTAAGGGGAATAAATACCCATCAGCAAAAGAGAAAAACATTTCACTATTTGAACAAATTTAATTAAGATGTAATTTATTTGTAGAAGACACATGTTAGAAAAAAACATACTAAGTAGTTTCATCACCCCCAAATTGGGCAGAGTTTGTTTCTGTGACACATAAGAAAAATGTAATTTCTGTCTATATTAAAGCAAAGTTGGCACTACAAAAAAAATACTTGAAGACCAAAATGGTAGGTATGTGGGGTGTAGATTGATTACTGTGGCACAAAAATTTTCATGGAGGGGTTTATGCCCCTGCAGGGAATAAGGCTGTTTTTTATGAAAAAAATAACGGATAAACTCTTGAGTTACTCATATGAGAATTGGTTGCTTTGGGAGACTGGAATGGCATGATCTCTCTCCAGACGGATAGGACTTCTGGACAAAAAAATTGACCAGTTAAACTCTCAAAAAAAAATTTTTTTTTTTGACTTAATGGGGAATTTGGGTCTAGTGAATGCATGGAGATTTAAATGTGGTGATGCTAAAGAGACATAGAAACATAGATCATAGAGACATAGATCATTTTTGAGAACTGACATGCTTTTGCTTTCAAAGACACTGGCTAATGGAATTATAAAAATGGATACTTCACTTAAGACTTTTTCTGATCATAACCCACAGACTTTAACCTTGCCAAGGAAAGGAGATTTTGATAACTGGAAATGGAAGGAAACTCTTCTTCAGAAAGAAAATGTTGTTAAGTGCATGTAGGAAAAACTGACAGAATATTTTGAGCATAACTTGAATAATGGCACTTATATTAGAATTATATAGCATGTAGTGAGGCCTTTATGAAAGGATGTTTCATACAGCAGAATGCAGAGTTAAAAAGAAGAGAAGAAAAAATATCTTATTTTGGAAGAGATAAAAAGCAAAGAGTTTAAGAAGTCCCCCACAAATAAGGTGGTGATTAACCAAATAAAGATTTTACAGAGACAGCTATCAAAGATTATTCTAAGTGAGATTGAGAAAAAGATATGTCACGCTAAGCAAAAAATTGTTTGAATTAGTAAATAAGCCAGGGAGATGGTTGGTGTACAAACTGAGAAAAGAATGAAGAAAAAATAATAATTTTAAAGATACAAAAAAGGCCAGAGACACTAAATGATAATCTAAACATTCAAAAGGTATTTGATTATCATTATTATACATCATTATATAAGAAATAACAAGTTTCATTGTCAAAGATAGATGAACACTTAGACAAACAAAATTTACCAGAGATTTCAGACTCACAAAACCAGCTGCTAAATACCCATGTAACAGTGTGTGACATTTTTCAAGCAATTAAGAAGATTAAAACTGGCAAAGTACTTGGCCCAGATGGCTTAACTGCTGGTTGCTATGTTTTGAAGAATCGTTTTTATTACCACCACAGAAAACACTGGATTCAGTTTTCTGGACTGGTAGGATAACTCAGACATGGAAAGAAGCAATGATAGTTTTAATTCTGAAAGAATGACAGGATTTGGCAATGACAAAGATTTTTGGGCCCCTTTTTTATTGAACAATGTATTTTGCCAGAAAGATTGAAGAGGATCTTATAAGGTGGTGTTTTTGTTTTGTTTTGTTTTGTTATTGTTGTTGTTTTTTGTAAATTTTAGATAAGATTAGTTTTGGTGAAAATTTCATTTCTTGGATCAAAGCAATTTATGACATTCAGAAGGCATGGATTCTGGTTAATTCTGAATTAACCAAACCATGTGATGTACAATAGCAACAAGGCAGGGGTGTCTACTTTCCCCTTTATATTTTTTAACCCTTTAAGTTCTGAATAGGACAATAAGACATGATGAAAAATTAAGGGCATAAGAATAAAAAAGGAAATGTATAAGCTAAAAGCCTTTGCAGATGATTTAGTGATTGTGTTAGAAAATCCCTTGGAGAGTATAGGAATATTATTGGAAACCTTAAAAGAATTTGGAGATTTGGCAAAAAACAATGATATTAACAAGAACATGAGAAAAGAGGATCAAACCCAGCTGATGGCTAAGTCAGGTTTTAAAATTAAGAAAAAGATGAAATATTTAGGTATCACTATGACAAATATAAATTGTATGCTATTGAAGAATAACTGTAAAGAGACGGAACAATATTAAGATGGATTTAGATGGCCCTTGTGGTCTCTTCCAACTCTGTTATTCTATCATGGGGTTTTCTTGGCAAGATTTGTTCAGAGAGGCTTTGCCTTTGCCTTTCTCTAAGGCTGAGAGAGTGTGACCTGCCCGAGGTCATCCAATGGTTTCCATGACTGAGCTGGGACTTAAACCTTGGTCTCCAAAGTCACAGTCCAAAGCTCAAGCCACTACACCATACTGGCTCCCATATTGCTTCTTAATATGCCTTCATACCAAGGTGCTAAATTTGCCGTTGGGTCACAATAAGACACTGAAGTCACACAACAACAACAAGAAGTGACATTATGGAGACTGAAGTGGGGAAAATATTTTAACATAATTAAAACATATGGTGGCCATCTCAGACACAAAAGGATTATCAATCTGCTTCAATTTTTTCCCCCTGAAAGCTGGCAGAAAGACGAAGGTACTGGTTATACCAAGAATATCATCCCTTTCTGTTTGAACCCATGCAACTTTTCCAACTTAATAAATGCAATAAGGTGTACCAAATGCCAAATAATATTTATCTAAATTGGGAATGAAATGCCCTCCCATTTTAACAAGTCTTAGTTGTTTCCTTCCCTTAATAAACTTTTCAATTTTTGTTTGCCAGTTTTTCAGACATTTTGTCCCAGGGTTCAAGGGGATAGTTTGAAAAAAGAAACATAAACTTAGGTAACATATAACCTTTTACCAATGCTATTTTACCTAATATTGACAATAATTGATAATAGATTGATAATAGATTGTAAATCAATCCATTCTTGCAACTTTAGTTTGATATACGAATATAGTGGTTTATAATATCAAAATATCAATTAGTTAAATTTTTCTTCTGTCAGAGACATACCTAGATATCTAGTATAAGAGTAGTTGAAAGACAAACAAGATATTACCAGGATTTGTTTCGGTTTCTCTGATGAGGCGTTAATACAGAAAAATTTACTTACTTATACTTACCTGGCAGGGGAGGCACCTTGATCGTACAGAAAAATTTAGATTTCTCAATATTGATTTTCAGCCCAGAATGTTCACGAAAGCCCTCCACTTAATATGCAAACCTTCTTAAACCTATTGCTCTCCACATGGATTAAACTACACCTGCAATTAGTCCTAGTCAGTGTTGCCAACTGACCAGGATGATGGGAAATGTAGTCCAAAACACCTAGAAGGCACCAGGTTGGGGAACGCTACAGAATATATTATAGTGTACTTAATGTACTTATTCATTTAAATCCTATTGTTAATTTTGACTAAAGTAGACTCATTAAACCAATTCCATTTTTGTTGAATACTGTTGACTCAGCATTCGATAATTATTTTATTGGTCTACTTTAACTGGAACTAAAAGGATTTCAGCCTATGTGTTTTAATTTTGGTAAAATATCATGAGCTATCGTAGTCACAAATAAGTCTTCTATATCATTAGACATTAGACATGCTATAGGATCTATAAGAACATTGTCTTAAACATCACACTGAAGTAGTCCAATCAAGTTAAGAATATAAATTATGAGCCTTCTAAATAGTTTTTTTTTTTAAAAAAAAAAATCCCTACTGTTCACACATGAGATTGAATTGTTTCATATAACAGGTTTATCAATAAGATGGAACTAATCAATCGATAGATAAAAATCAGTCAGTCAGTCAATCAATAGAATTGATATGGTATGGGGTGGCAGAATATAGAAAGTAACTGATGTGATATAATTTTTGATAACTTGTTTCGGCAATGATCAAATATATTGTCCCCCCTCCCCCATAGCTTGTATCAATAAAGATGCCAATTTAGGAGAGAAATATGGGCACTATTATGCAGAAAGATGAAATTTTCTTGTGAAAGAGTAGGATTCTTGACATGGGAAGGTGGTTCTAAGCCATGATTATAAAGTGTTGTTCCATTGCCCCCAGACGACATACTGAGTAACAGGAGAATGTTACTCAAAAGGGGCACAGAAGATTATTCGTGGAGAAATACAATATGTCATAAGTACAAAAGAGCAGTAACCTGCAGTGTGGCTACCAGTAGGTATTACAGAGAAGATTAGCTGCACTTAGAGCCTTAGAGCCAGGTCTGATTTGCCCAAAATCTAAAAACTTGCAGAGATGGTAATTTTTTGCTTGGTGTCTAGCGACCTTCCTTCCTTCCTTCATTTATTTATTTATATATGAGTTATTTATGGTTTGCTAGCCAACAGCTCTCCCTATCTGGTCATCTTTAATTCTTCTTCATATAAGCTTGCAGCCCTGCAGCATGAATCCATTGCTTTTTGTTCATTTTCCACATCAATCCTGTTTTTGAAGTTTCTTGGCCAACTTCTGCCTGCCTTCTCAAAACAAAATGGAACGCATTCATTTTCTCTTCACTTTCTTCATCCTTTCTGAACTTTTCATAGGGTCTGTTTTTGTCCCTCGAATCCTACCCTTTTTTTCCTTGTTACTTTATTAATATATCATGACCAGGAGGTACAATACACTGGGAGCCTTTAAAAGCCCTGAGAAAATGGATTCTGTTATCTCCAGGGTTCTTGAGGCTATGGTTCTGTTGGCACTTTCCTGGATAGTATGTTATAGAATTGCTGGGGTAAAGGGGTTGATACCCCCTTTACCATATTTCTTCCAACAGCTGTTCAGGTGTTTAGGCCAAGCCTATAGAAAAGCATATTTCACTAAATGCAAATTGCACTGACATCAAGTTAGGACTTAGTAGGGTTGGCTCCAAGATTAGGCAGAGTGAAGAAGTCAGCTCAAGTAGCAGTGTAGTAAAGGTTTATGTCTCACCATCAACACAGAGGAACGATCGAACTTTTGTATATTGTATTTTTTGTCTTTGCCAATGGCATTTTGATCCAGACCTAGGACGTATTCCACATAAATACATTGCATTACAGCGATGTGTGTGTGTCTGTCTCATAATGCTTACTTGGAAATAAGACCTACTGAACCCAAAAAATGTACTTCAGAGTAAAAATGCATAAGACTGTGCTGTATATTGACTTTGGAACCATGTTTGCACAATTTATGACAGGAACACATTATACTTATAAATCTAGAACAGAAAATAGAAAGCAGTCAATTGTTACTTCAAGCTGTAATTCTTCCTATACGCCAGGAAGTGGAGAGCACCCGAAAACCACAAAAACCACAAAAAAAACCCCTCCAAACACATACTAACTGCCCCAAAGCCCACTCACACCCACAGAAGCTTCCCAATTATCTCCGATTTTTGTGTGCACTTCCCTAAATGGTGAGTGAAAATGTCATGGCATCGCTGCTTGCCCTCGCTTTGGAAGGACATGGACAAAACTGGAGGTATTTTGGCACACTGTTAGCCAAGTATGTAGTCTACTGGGGAAAACTGGTCCTCAGCTCCCATGCAGTTGCCCCCTCTGTTATATCTGCTCACCTGGAGCAAGTCACTGGCTCCAGTTCATCATACATCTCTGATCACACCATACATATAAATTCACATTTGGGCTGGATGAATCAGGAAATAATAGGCAGCAGACAACAGATCTTGTCTTGTGATCTTTCAAAGCTTGAGGGGAGACAGATATTTAAATGAGGAAAATTAGTTGAGAACAACAGGTAAAATATTTTATGTTACACCACCTAGGGGTTAAAAAGCAGAAGTGTTCCATTGTGAAGGCTGCACTTGAGCAAACTCAGATCTGGTATTGTCTGATGACTATACAATTAAGAACTGTACAAAGGAAAATTCAACAATAAATCTAGCTACTGCTTCATCTCATTGAACTACAATATTTGTTGTAAAGGATAATTTGTGCAAGCATCATTTCATCCCAGAATATTTTAGAGAAATGTGCTAAACTACTGTACCAATCTCATCCCTAGTTCATGGAGTACATGGTTCCTAATGGAGATAGAGAAGTGCCACATTAGGCTAAATTAGCCAAATTAGGAATGGTCAGCTGTGTAGGGATGGAAGGGCAATGGAGGCAGTGTGTCCCTGGTGGCAAATTTTTTGGGCTGCTACAGCTCCTTCCCCCATGCACCATAGCCCTGCCTCCTCGTGCCATAGCTGCGCCCTGTCCCTTGTAGCCATGCCCCCATGCACCGTAGCCATGCCTCTGTCCCTTCGTCCCCCCTCTGCCTGCCCCCTCCACACTCCAAGCTCTGCCACTGAGAATGGTATTAGAGAAAAGGTTAAGTTCTACAACATAAGATGAAGGAAATTACTGGTGAAGGAAAGTACTCCTTGGGTCTTTGCAATGGTCCTGGAGGCCTAATACACTGAGGTCCCAGCCAGATCAGATTCAGAGACCGCGCAAATGAAACAAACGCCCTTTTCACATGTGGGGGGGGGGAACAGTGTAGAGCGACCTCTCACGGAGGTCATCTACACCGTAGAGTGGACTGGCGTGGACTACTTTTCGTAGTTCCACACCAGAATCCACTCAGGAGCGGCCGGAACTAGCCGCACTGCGTGTTTTTTAAAAACCTCTTTTTCGAGGTTTTTAAAAAGCACGGAGCGCGCAGCCCCGTGCCGCTCCGTCGCCCGGCTCTAAAGTGGATCTGCAGGTGCGCGCAAGTGCGTGCCTGCAGATCTGCCGGGGGCGGGCTTCCGGCTGGCGAGCTTCTCCGGTTGGTGGAGAACCGGAAGCTGCCATCTGCAACGCCGGAGGAGTGCGGAGCAGCGAGCTCACGCTGCTCCATGTGGCGACGGACTTACCCGGCTGGAGGTAAGCTCCGTTTTTGGGCGTTTTCGCCTGTTCCCCCCCCCCACATGTGAAAAGGGCCAAAGTCAGTGATACTGCAGAATATCAATCTGTTGATTACACACAAATGTTGTGGATGAAATAAATGCAAAGAAACCTCAAGTCCCTTCAGCCAATAGAAACTGATCATCTCCACTGCCAAGTGTGTACAAGGTGAACACTACAGGCTTTGAATTTCAAGTTTCCTAGGCTAGCAGCTTGCTTTACCTTCCCAAGGAAAGACTGAAGGAATCTCCCTTTGGTTTGAATTATATAACACTTCTCATTTTATAGAAATTGTCCCAAAATGCCCAAGATGGGCACTGGCCATTTATCCCTGAGAAAACAGGACCACAGATGTATACCAAAGAAAGGTAAATTCCTGGCCTTTCAGTGAAACAAGGAAGAATATCTGTCATTGTTGCAGAACTGGGTGAGGTTCCAGATTTCTCCAAGGGTTCTTTTGGTGCTGGATACTGACACACATTACTACTACAGCATAATCTTTATTGGTGGTAAATGAGACAGCAGATGATCTACAACAAAGAAGCATTCCAGCCTTCTCACTGATGGGGTCCAGCACCCCTCATAATCAATGGTGAAACTCAGCCTCCAAACTGATTCTATCCAGACTTAGACCCTTTTCGCACCTTACATTTTCGCGGTGCTGGGGTGCGGGGCTCGCGCAAGCAGCCTCCAGGGAGAGGCTCTAATGTCCCAGTTCCCTCAACTCCACAGCTGCTGCCTGCTCACGCGAGAGCCCCGCCTCTTCCTTTCACAGTGCAGCCTGGGACCTTCCCAGGCTGAACTGGACAGGAAGCACGACTGGTCCAGCTCCCGAGGCTCCACACGCAAGGTAAGTGCGGCCGTGCACCATTTTCGGCTTAAAGCCAAAAATGAAAAAGTGTGTGAGTGGTCCCTGCCAGGCCCTGGAGCATTGTGCAAATGTGAGTGCCTTGTGTGGACCGCTCCTCACATGTGCACGACGCTCAAGGGGCCCTTTCGCATAAAAAATGCCGTGCGAAAAGGGCCTTATACTTTCAGCCCCAAATCAAATCCCTATCACTGAAGATATAGGACAACTGAGGGGGCAGAAGATTGTCCCCCCAAAGCGCATGGAAGATAGGCACCCAAGGGTCATATTGGGCAAGAGCAAACAAAGAAAACCCATCTTCTCCCTAATAGCAATGTGAACTGTGCAAGCAGGTTAAAACAGGGGAAAATTCACTTCCCCTGTCTGTTCTAAGCCTATTTTTTTCCCAGCCTCAAATTGCAAAGCAAATGCAAACAAGTATCCAACAAGGTCACTAATACAAGTTAACTCTTTCACACCACTGGACTGCTGTTGACCATGATGCTAACAAAGACTCCAAACCACATCTGCCTGGTGGGGGGGGCAGCTCATTACAATATTGTTATCTTGGAAGGATGAGATAATCTGGTAGAGTTAGGCAGCCGCAAGAACGGTTTACATCTGATGCTGCACTTGTTGTTGTGTGCCTTCAAATCGTTACCAACTTACAGTGACCCTAAGATGAAACTATGACTGTTTTTTTGTTTTGTTTTGTTTTTTGGAGTTGAAAGTATGTCACACACCTAAGGTCACCTAGTGGGTTTCCATGGCCAAGCCGGGATTCGAACCCTGTTCTCCAGGCTTGTAGTCCAATGCTCAAACCACTACACCATGCTGGCTCCCTGCTGCACTTACTTTTCTTCTGTGACGGGTCTACTTAGCTGATTAAAAGCTGCCCACTGTACTGAGCTGCATACGCTTCTGCGCACTTAGAATGTCTTACAGAACATGTTGTCAGAGCTCATTGCCATTCTTTGGGTATAAGCCCACTACAATTTTATTTATAGCAAAACTAGGGAGCAACCTGGCAATAAACACACACACACACCACAGGTAATTCCTCCTGAGCAGCAGGTATTTATTTAGTTTAAGCATTTCTGTTTGGAATTTATGTGCTACGTTGTAACCAAGATCCAAAGGGATGTATAACAAGACTAGAAAATAATTCTTGAAACACACACACATGCACACACACACGCACACACACACAATTAAAGACATTTATACAATAAAACATCAATAATTATTGTCCTTATTTTGGCAGGATAGCAGCTGTTTTCTTTTGGGGGATCACCCCAGTCTATATGGACTAGCAGTGAATGGCTTCCAGAACATGGGGATGGTCAGTGAATTATATTCAGCCACAAAACACCACATTTGAAAATACCTTTAGAGGAAATACGAAATATATCTTTCAAATCCTTTCCTAAACGAGCCTTCCTAGCAAGCCACCTATGAATTCTGAACACAGACTCTCAGCTGGGATGAATTAGTTTAACATCAGCAAGCTGAACTTGCATAAAAACACAAAGATTTCTGGCTTCTTTTCAAGCCTTCATAAAAGTTGTGCAAATATCTTTCTGTTTCTTCCACATCAGGAGGAGACATTATCTGGTGATCTGATTCCCACACCAGAATAAAAACTAAAGACTAAATTGTGACGATTTTGCACGTTACTGATTGTTATTCTAATTATCCCAAATTGGCACATTAATAATTACAATTTTTTTCCACCACTATGTTGGAGACTTGGTGCCATTTAAAAAAAAAACTACTCTGCAGAGAGAATTGGTACGGAGTCATGTTCAAAGTGCTGGACTTGCAACAGAAGGATCAAGTTTCAAATCTCTGTTGAGTCATGAAATTTCCCACACGATCTCAAGCCATCATTATATCTCAGCAAATCTCCTTTAAGGGGTTGTTGTGCAGATTAATAGTGAGATAGTACTGTGGCCAGGCAGCAACAGCAGCAACATTTCATCATGCACAGGCACTTCTATTTTGTTCTCATCGCATCAATATAATATTTTTTGTCATCAATTCCACCCCCCCCCCGAGGGTAAAAAAAGTACATATCCATGAAAATTCTACAAGAAGGTCCACAGAGTGACTGCCATTTCACAGGGAAAATGAAGACAGAAATGAGGACAAATGTTCAAACCAGACCTCCTTTCCTTGCATTTTGCCCCATCTTGTACATACTTCACTTGTTTCTTACACCCTTCCACTGCACTTCTCTCTCTCTTTTCCCTCATTTCTTCCTTGTGATTTCACAACACATTTCTCCCTTACTCTGTGCCTCTATTTCACTTCCTTGCCTCACCTTGCTTCACTGCCATACTCTACTCCCTTGCCCCTTGTGCTCCTCTGCTTGTATCTCCTCCCCTCCCCTCCCTCTTTGCCTGTCTTTGTAACCTTGGTCCTCCCTCTCCTGCATGTTCCATCACCATCGCCCTCTGTTTCTTGCACCTTGCATCTTGCCACTGCACATCTCACCCTCCCTTCCCTCCTTCCCCTGTTTCTCCTCACCCCACGCTCCAGCCCCTCCTGTCTTGCCCTGCCTTGAAGACCCTGACAGTAAGGAGGAGGATTCTGAATCTGAGGCAGAAGTTTCCCCAGAAGCTTGCTCAGTGGAAGATAACAACCAACAGCAGGGGCCTGAGCAGGGGGAACAAGTATCAGAAGACGAAACAACACAGTCTCTTACCGTGTGCAAGAGACAACACCAGAAAGAAGGGCTCCACTGTTCAGCTCATTTAAATAACAAACAAATTTTAATGAGGGAACACCTGTGGCAACATCATTAGTGAATAAAACACAGACAACTGGTCAATCCCTTTCAGGGTTGACCACTGATCTTCCTTGTGGTTGAAGCTCTGTGCCATGTTCTCTGGACTCCTGATCTTGGACCTCTGCTTGTTTGACACTGATTTGGATTTGCCTTTTAGACTTGTTTGCTTTGGAACCTGAACTTTGTTTGGACCCCCACTTTTTCCTTTGTGGGTAAGCTCTGCTGTGCCACTTTGCTAACTGACTGCCTGGTCTGCCTGGGACATGACACCTCTTTTGTACCTTACACCCACCTATTGCACCTGTTATTCTCTCTCCATTCCCCACCACAGGATTACTTCCTTTTGCCGTGTGGCATCCGCCTCTCGCTTGCAGTTGCCCTCCCAACCCTTTCTTCCTCTTCCTGCTTGCTTCACTTCATGCTGTTGTCTTTCTGTCCCCTAAAGCAGCCATTCTTAACTTTTGATCTTCCAGCTCTTCTGGACTTCATCTGCCAGAAGCTTCCACTGGCCTGCCCAGTGATGATGGATTCTGGGAGCTTACGTCCCAAAAAGCTAGCAGACCAAATGTTGAGAATGGCTGCCCTAAAGAAGCAGTGGTTGCGCAACTTGCGAGTGCTGTTCTAAACATATTGCAGGCGAACAGTCAGGGGAAAGCAATGGTGCAGCTGCTGCTGCTGCTCCTGCAAGGTGAGGAGCAGAATGAAAGGGAGATAAAACAAGGTGGGGGGAGATGGTAGCAGAAGCAGCAGAGAGGAAGGAGGCCAGGTGGCGTGAAGATGAGGTGGTAGTAATGAGGATGACTCTTTTTCATCATGCAAGGAGAAAACCCCAACTGCCCCTCAAGAAACAGAACTTTTTTTTTGAACACCTACTAAAAATGCATAATATTAAGCAAGTCATGAAAATACTCAGTAGAACCTTGGTTACCAATCCTTGCATCTCAGCTTTCAACCTGCTTTTGTGTGTCCCTCCTCCTTCACTGCAATGGTTCCATTGCTTTCTGTGCCATTTTTTTCAGCAAGACTTTCCTCTGCAAGCTATACTGTCTTATAGAATTTTAACATTGATCTAGTGAACTGAAAACTGAAATTGAGAAAGGAGAGGTCACAAATGTTGATCATAGATGTGAGATTTCACTTATTGGTTAAAGACACTCAAAGGAAGGAGGTGGCAGATTTGTTTCTTTGAAAAAAAAACGCACAGACGAATGACTTCACATTTTGCCCCATTACTCCACTTCTTGTAACATAAAGACTTTATTTTTTTTTAAAAAAATGAAAGTTTGGAATCTGGGCAAGATGATGGTCTAAATGGGAAGTGGTGGCATAGCTTTCTAGGGTTAAACCTGGCCATCTGGGCAAAATGGTGACCCCAGCAGAAGTACTTCCTGACTCATGTAAAAAAAAAGAAAAGAATGAGATATACATTTTTTCACTACATTTACAAATGTGTTATTTTTAGTTATCACATTCTTCATTTCAACCACTTGAACTACAACCACTGAAAATTACTTTTTTTTTTCTTGGAACATGTTTATACCATCCCATTTTGTTCTGGAGTCACATTCTTCCTCTTTATTACTGCAGATATGCAGTTTTGTATGCCTACAAAGCGTAGCTGAAAATAAGAGCAAGCAGAAGCTAACAGGATAGTTTCCAAACTAGAGCCTGCTTCTATTTTTTCAGCCAGCTATCTATTGATTGGACAGGGCTTCACATGTTAAATATTGGACTCTTCCCCTCCCAGACTTTCTACTAATAACTGAGTACTTCAGCCTATTAGTTCACAAAGCAGAAAACGATGGTCCTTGTCTATGGAAACTGCTCCTTATATTTATAGCAACAGCACAGGCTGTCCTGAATACAGAGCCCAGCGATAGGTGAAGTGCAAAAGGGTTCCATGAGGAGATGAGTGTGCCAGTGCAATGACTTCCAAAGCCGTACAGCATAGCAGAAGTTTACAATTGGAAATGCAGAAAACAGGTAGGTGAAGATTATCATTGTAGTGTGCAGATCATGGGACCAACAGCCAATTTTTTGTTCAGGACTGGACCAAGCCATTTTCCTTCCTCTGAGGCAAAGGAGAAGATGGTGCCGCTGCCCCAGGTCTAGTTATAGAAGTGTCTTGATGATGGGATAGCCTTGTTTGCTACAGCGGAATCAGCAAGCTACTTTGCCAGGCAGGACAAGTTACGTGACATATACCCTTTTGTCCTATAGCACAGTGGAACAGTAGAAAAGATCATGAGAGCAACTGGGGTGCTGTTAGTCTACCCAGTGGTAGAGCCAACCCTATTTTCTATGTGCAGATTGTGCACAAGCCACAGTTTGCTAGAGATGATTTAGACATCAGAGCGCACTGTGCACAAACACTGTCTTGAACTGGACTTCCCAGTTTGCTGCATGGAGTATGAACCCAAGAATTATTACCCTCCAAAGCTTAAATGTTCAATGAATCCACCCAAATCTTGTGGAATTCCGTGACACTGTCTGCTTGGGTTATTTCAGGACTTCATATTTCAAAAGGCCTTTCATCTAGAAATGCCTGGTCTCTGAAACCAGGAACCTGTGTCTGCACTGTCTGAGAGGCTGTCTGGAATCCAAATTGACTCAAGATGCTTGATGCAGCAGATGTCCCCAGGGCTACTTTCTACCCAATTCAGTTTACAAACTCCTTTTGTATTTTTCACTGCTGACCCAAGGAGCCTGCTTATGATTAGACATAGAAAAGTCTCAAACATTGGGCACAAGATCACCAAGTCCCTTTTCCCTCAGAATTCCCTTTCCTATTTATGATTTTCTTATGTGTTTCATTGACATATAACCTTTGGAAAGCAGTTCCAGAGCAAGTCCCTTGTTTCAAAATCACTTGTGTACAAAAAGGTAGCTGACATTATTTATGCTCCCCTTCCCCTCCCATCTAACCTTTCTGAGTTATCCTAATCGGGACAACTTCTATCCAGGTGGACAGGAAATGTATTCACAGGAGCAAGCAGAACTTCTGCCATCAACCAGAGAAGAAAAGTGTACAGCCACCTTTAAAAGTAACTTACTTACAATATGCAGGTGTGTGTGTGTGTGTCTGTCTGTCTGTCTGTCTGTTTTGATATAGTTGCCAATTGTTATCTATACTGGAACTGTACAAGTAGGGATGAAAAGAATACTTAGAAATATTATAATCCCACCATAGCTGTCACTAGAAGTGGGCAATTATAGGGCATTGTGCCCCAAATATAAAATCTGTTCCTCTCAATTAATTTTTCTTTAACTCCCCAAATTTCTAGCATTTTTGTAACTTAACACTTCACTTCAGTATTTAGTAATATAGCTTAAGCACCCAAGAAAAGGGGCAGGCAAACTTACCAAGGGAGTGTGAACATAGCAAGTATAGAAATTCTAGGTGTGAATGATTTTCATTGCCCTCACAACAGCAATGCTAGAAATTTAGTGACTGAAGGAAACCTTCATCTGTGTGGAGAATTCTTATTTGAGAGAGGTCGTTGCCATCATTTTGCCCCTTCCCACAATAGCTATACCCCTGAATCCCACATGAAAAAGGGGCTTCTTGAATGATAAGAAACTCTTAAGAGAAACCTGAATGGACAAGAATATTCACAGTTCAAGACTTTTTCTGACCCCAAAATAAGTGGGGGGGGGGGGGTTGGTGTAGAAAACAGCATTTGGTGCAAAAAGTGACTTTTTTTTTCCTGCAAAGATATGTTACTTTCTACTCAGAAAGCAAGTTTTCTATGCAGAAAGCAAGATCTTTTGTGCCAGAAAACAAAATTTCTGCGCAGAAAATTCTGTTTTCTGTGGAAAAGAAAAACACATGTGCCATCAGCAAGATCTCTGCTCTGTCTCTAGGCCCCTAATTCGGTCTCTTCCAAACTGAAGCAGTATGATGTTTTCTCACATATGCGTATGTCTGTCTTTCTCCTTAGCTAGTGTGTATGTGCTGATGTCATCTTCCTCAAGTGGTAATGATGGCTGTTTCCTTTCGAACACTCAAGAAAATACCTCATAGAAGTTTAAAAAACAAACAGCCAGCCACCTGCCTAATAAAGGAAATGAGGCATGTAAAATATTGGGCTATTTTGTTTATGCATATGTATATATGTGTGCTTTCATTAAAATCAGTGCAAATTATAATATTAAAAGGTGACTTACTGAATACCAGGTTCTAGTATATGAGAATGTTATAAACATTCATAAATGTTATAAACTGTGGGAAACTAGCTGTAGAGCTTCATGGGTGAGCCTATAAAATAATCTGTGGCAAATAATAGGCCCTCAGTGATATTTGGTTCTTGAGAAACTTTGAAAAGCTAAACAGAGTGTCCCTAATAATGAAAGTGGTGTACAGTTCAAAAGAAAGCCTCAGTGCACACATTCAAACTATAAAACACACATGTCCTAGAGCTTATAAAGTTACTAAGAAAGCTATTAATACTAAGTTATTATTCCTAGGCTGTCCAAAGCACTTGCTGTTACGTCCACAATTTTTTATTTAAAAAAACTATTTGCATTCTTTCCAAAATTAATCCAAGTAGCTGGATTGTTTTAAAGAATCCAAATGTTTTCTATTCAGCAGAATGAGGATCAGCACCAGCTAACATTTGAACTAGAGGATATTTCCAGAATTTGGAAAAGTCACTTTTCTAAGCCCCTGGATATTATTCCCCTATTATGTAGTTATTTATGCCACACCTCTGTAAAAGTAGCTTAAAGTGCCAGTTCCACCACAAAACAGTGACGTTAAACCTGATGATGCTACAACTGTTGTGAAATTTAAGAATATCTTATTCAATGAAAAAAAGAAATTAGCTACAAGGAACACATTATTTTGAATGTGGTATGGTACAGAGCACACATGGTATTAGGTGAACTGAACTTGTTTAAAGAGTAGCAGGGCTTGAAAAATATCCCCTCCCCAATCCTATTATGCTTTTCTCCAGGCAACAGTGGTAGACAAAGTTGGTCATACTTAATTTAAAAAAAAAGAATTACTTATTTTGACTCATCTCATCACTGATTTTGTGTCTCACTCCATCCCCTTTCTGAGCAAGACTGATTGATCAAGTTTCTCTCCAAGTGCTCTGAGGACTCCAGAATCAACAAGACAATGATTCAGATACCCATGTTACAGAACAAGATGCTAGGCTTGCAGAGCTCAAGAAGAATGGGATCTATACTGCTACCTAAGTAGTGGGTATCCTTCCACCTACAATTTCTGTAGTATAACTGAATGACCATTCATGGAAAGGCACATTACCATCTCACTACTGAAAGCCAGTGATTATTGCTCAGTATCCTGTATGCTTGGCTTGTTGTTGTGTGCCACCAAATTCTTTCCAACCTATGGTGATCCTAAGGTGAACTATCATAGTTTTTTTCTTGAACAGATATGCTCAGAGACAATTTGCCATTGCCTTCCTCTGAGGCTGAGAGAGTATGATCTCCCCACAATAACCTAGTTTTCCAACGGCTGCGTTGAGGTTTGAACCCTGATCTCCTAGAGTCCTAGTCCAATACCAAGCCACTACACCACACTGGTTCTGAATGCTAGGCAATCCCATCAGAATCCCAAGAGTACGTTGCTTGTGCACTAACAACCCATCTAAATACAGAGCTAGGGAGAGTGACTTTCAGGAATACCATTACTTATGTTACTTTGCTTGGTAATTAGGGTGCAACAAATGCCCATTTCAACAGCAATGGGACAAGGGCAGATGGCATTCCTCCAGTGGTGGAACCAGTAATAGTTTCTAGTAACACACTGCAAAGCCATGGGACAGGTCCAGGGGCATTTTGACATGAAATTTTCATGTTTTATCCCCTTCTCAAAGGGTAGCCCAAGCTCTCTTGCTACATGAAGTGAGATACAAAACTCAGTCCACTGGATGATATGGGGATGCTCCCCAAAACTTATGGCATATATGATAGTGCAAACAGCCACCCAGCCAAGGGCCCAACATGCCGGCAAGGAAGGTGTCACCATCGCCTGTCACAGGAGGAAGAGGAGGAGGAGGAGGCAGCACACAGGCAGCAGTAGCAAGAGCACCTCCACACTCTCCACACCATGGAAGGAGGAGGAGGGAAGTGATGTAGTGACTGTGTTGCACCAGCTAGATACTAGGACTAAGGAGCAGTGACACCAATGGCTGTAGAAAATAAAGTTTTACTATAGTGGCTCTGTTAGAGAGAGGATAGGTCTCTAAGGGTCCTGAGCTAATCTAGGCTAAGCAGGGACAGAAGAGGCAGGACTTTGCTGCTTTCACTTTTGTAGAAGGGTGATAATGAAAAGGAGGCAAGAGAGGAAAGGAGAAACGGCCCCTGAGAATATCAGTCCGTGCCTCAAAGAAGTTAGGCTAGGTGGATTAAACATGAAGAGACACTATTTAGGAAACACTATTTATCACTGCCACGGTCTCCAAGAGCTAAATCTAACATCTCTTTCAATATTATTGTATTTTTAAGAGAAAGGATGGAAAACATGGTAGTTATAGTGGCAGCAGCAGCAAAAGCTCTATCATCTCATGCACGCCACTGAAAAAGGAAGCAACAACATGTGGTGGTTAGCTTTTTTTTTTTTTTAAAAAAAACTTGCTCCCAGAGGTTTGGACAGTTCCTGTTGGAAGGGATGTTGAGTACCGGGAATTCTCCCAGTTCTTCTTTACAGTTCCATGACTGAAGCAGGCACACACACACACACACACACACACACACACCTCGCAGAATTAGCATGCAGGTGTCACCCGAAGCAGTGTACAACTCTCTTGTTACAACAATTCCATTGGATAACCACCTGCTTCTGGGCACAATTTAAAGCTTTGATTACAGTCAATAAAGCCCTATATGACTCAGGTCCTGGTACTGATATTCTTATGAATTGGCCTGGGTTTGAGAGCTTCTAGTGCCCCATCACCATCACAAGTATATCTGGTGGGAACATAAGGGAAGGCCTTCTTGGTAGCTGATCCCTAGCTGCAGAACTCCCTTCCTAGAATGGCTAGACTGGCTCCCTCCAGTGGGTCTTCCAGTGGGATATGAAGAATTTTTTGTTTCAACAGGGCATTGGAAACTGACTGTTTGGGGGAAAAGGGCTTGTTATAATGTGCTGCATGATGTCTTCTAAATTGTTTTTCAAATGCTATTAAATTGTTCTTAAATTACTTCAAATTCTATTGATAGTTCAATTGTATTTTAACTTTTGCATGTTTTCAACAAAGTGAACTTTTATATTTATCTGTTTTAATTTTCATAAGGTTCCTTGAGCTCCAGGGCAAAATAATAATGAACAATTTTTGATACGTAAAATATCATACATACATACATACATACATACATATATATAAAATAATAACAGAAAACAACACCAACACCCTGTTGCTGATATCTTTGCATCCTCCTCTTTCCAAGGTATGGAGGATGCAGAAGTAACACCATCACTTACTTCTTCCTTCAGTGCCTCCAGGAGCTTGGCTGTTGTGCCCACAAGGCCAGCAAAGTGTGCATGTGTGTTGGGGTGTCTGTCCCTAGCCATCTCTGAAGAGCCACCACAGGAGTTGCTGCGTAAAGCAGAAAGTTGCTCCTGTAGCTGAACAGTACAGGTTCAAGATGGCACATTCTACACACACCCACATTCTATCATCTGAAGTGTTTGCTTCACCAGCCATCATGTTACTGCAGGTCCTTGCTGTTCTCATATCAATTCTAGGGCTCCCCGCGCCCAAAATAACAAATAACATAGTGGTTAATGCAATGAGGTGTTTCCAAAATGCTGTAAAGAGTACCAACAATTACTTACATTTTAAGCATGGGCCACAATTTACTAAGACAATTACAAATCTACCATAGTTAAGTAGCTATGCAGTGTCTCCTGACCCAGCTCTCCCAATTCCTACTTACAGGGCAGTAGCCACTGTAAGCAACAATGGTCTGTTCTCTTGTCAGTAAGGAAGTAGCTACCTGGCCCTTCCCCCCTCTACCTCTGTGAACAATCTCCAGTGTGACAGTCAGAAGCAGTATCCCTGCCCCAATTTTCCCTCACCAAGGAGACTGCTCATGGGAAGGGCATGGAAACGTCAGTCAGCTGCTTCCCGATGAACAGGAGAACAGACCCTGGTTGGTCACAGCAGCTGCTGCCTGGTAAATAGGAATTGGGGGATATTTGTGGTCCCCATGTATCCCCTAAACTAGGGAATACATGGAAATCATGACTATGAACCAATCACAAATGCATAACAATGGTTACACATCCATAACTGCAGCCATTCCTGCACTGCACCGTTATAGTGCTATTATTCCACTTTCAACATCCTATGGAATCCTGGGGTTTGCAGTTTAGCAAGGGGCATTTAGAATTCTCAGCCAGAGAGCTCTTTGGCCTCAGTAAACTATAAACCCCAGAATTCCACAGGATGTTGAAAGCAGAACAATAGTACTATAACAGTATAGTGCAGAAATGGCCTGTGTTAACTGAGTGCTGGATATGATGTCCTTCCCAAGCTCTATGTGAATCATTTTCTCACAGATACACACTGCATAGGGCTATCCTTTTGCTTTTTGGATAGCTGAAACATTCAAAATACACCTGGGGTACAACTGTAGCTTACCCCTGAAGAAGACAACCCATTCATTTTGGAGTGCATAACCTTTGCAGGCTGCCAGTTGCCGCCCATGCTAGCAGCTGAACCTAAACCATGACCAAGATCATTTAATTAATACTTCTCTTGCTGTGGCCTAATTCTCTTTTGCAACACGTGGCTTTCACTTCCCTGTCATTGCAGCTGATTTACAATGGGGTTTAATTAAATCCTACATATATTATTCTGCATTCTCCAAAGGCAGCTCCAAAGCGTCCAAGGGTATTTAAAATGTCACCTGCTGAGACATATCATCTCACCCTTAAATAAATATGACAGTGATCAAACTTTGGCTAATTACAGAGACTTCATTATTTGTTTGTACGTTTTAATATTTAATTGCTTTGATGTTCATCCAATTACGAAGCCACAGCAAATAGAAATTAACTTTTTTTATCAGCATGTTCCCAGCCCAGCTAATCAGCACTTCAAAGGCCAAGCATAATAGGAGGTCATCCAACCTGAGAGAGCTTTACGAGGCACACTTCACTGAATGGACTCTTCTCCTGAATTCAGAGAGCACCAGGCTCGCCAGACTGTTCCCAGGTCCCAGCTGAGCTCCCTTTGACATTGCCTCTCGTAAACCCTCTCTCCATTGTTTTGCCATAGAGCACTAAATAGTTTGCATTGTTTGTACCTTGATGTGTACAGAATCATTTAGCTGCACGCTGCTGCAGCATATCTTGGAAAAGTAACAAAGCTTAGAAGGCTAAAATCTGGCTTTTTCTTTTTTTCTTTTTTTTCACCTGAGAACAGAAGGCAGATGCAGGCGCATTACACAATCAATGCCATTTTTTAAAAAAAGTTATAATACATCTAAATAAATACATTCACTTTAGAGCAGTGATTTTCAAACTCTGGTTCTCCAGATCTTTGGAACTTCAAGTCCCAGATTCCTGGGCATTGGCCATATTAGTTAGGACTTCTCAGAATTTGAGATCCACAGTGAAGGATCAGAATTTGAGGACCACTTTGAGTACCTATTGGTGCTTAAGATTATAAAACAGTAGCCAACCCTCTCCCACTGTCTGTCCCTTCAAGCACTGCAAGGGCTGATCCTAGAACCAGACAAAGTGAGGCAAATACTTCAGGCAGCATATGCTGCCAGGTAGCACTTCTCTTCCCTTTAACCACTTCCTCCTGAATCTTCTTGTTGTTCCCTTCACTTGAAGAATGTGGCAGTGTCTCACAGCCTGTCCTTTAATTACTAGACTTCAAGTAGGCTCTAGGTATTGAAGTCAGATTCGGCTGCCCATCTCAGTTTCCATCTCTATGTAGAGTTGAGGCGTCTTGTTTCAGGCTGCAAAATGCATCGGATCACCCTCATGCACTCAACTCATGTGGAAAGAAAATAATGGCAATTAGAGACAGTCAATGAATGAGGGCTGAGGAAGGTGTTTTCCTATTCTAGAACCACAGTATGAAGAAACACAATAGCTTGATGAACTCCAAATCCAAACTGTTGCAAGTTTTTAGCATTTTAAAATACCTTGTATTCCTTTGGGGAAAAGAAAAAAAAACTCAGAATTGAGTGGCCAATCACTGTACTCTTCTCTTTTTAGACAAAAAGAATATTTGAAATGGTTTCTGTTAATTTCTGTTAGTTAGTACACTTAGTTTCTGTTCTCCCTCTCTCTTTGCACGTCTGTTTAAAATAACCACTAGCTGAATGGATGGAATTCTGCAGGACATAGGATACAGAAATGATCTTTACAGACTTAGTACATCATCTATGGGTTTTTTTTAATATTGTCTGAGATTCCTGTAATGAAATCTGAATATTAGAAATTGTGAAGCAACGTTTTAATTCTGAAAATGCTATCTTCAATAGAGGGAGCATTGATCATGACGAAGAGTTCTATAAGGCTTGATAATCATTAGATTCAGAACCTTGGCATTGATTTTGCATCACATGGAAGTTTCTGGGAGTATAGAATTATACATTAAGGCCTCCACACTTTAGCCATCAGCTTTGCAAGTGTGGATTCCAGTTGGGTGGGAGCTATGTCATCACATCATGTTGAAGGTAGCCTGACCCTTGCTAAAATGCTTTATTTTGCTGCTTTTCATAATGCCTGAATAAGGCTACAGTCTTCTACTTGTGTTCTTTCTCAGAGGGAAAAAAATACTACATTGGATTTTGTTGTTAGAGTCAGAGTGAAGATCATACATTCATAATTATATGTAATATATTCATAATTAAGTTGTGGGAACTTTTCTAATGGCAAATCCCAGAGTTTGGAAAAGTTACTAGTGTTAACTTCAGTTTCCAAATCCATCATAGTTCCAATTTGTTTTTCTCTCTCCATCCCTCCCCTCTGCCTTTTTTTCCCCAAATCACAAAGTCATGAATCTTTTTCCTGTCAATCACCATACATCTGAATAATATAGCTGGAAGAAACTGGTGTATGTGTAGGGATTAAAATTAAATTTAAAAGTTGATTAAAATGGATTAAAATTGTTGTAATTTTTTTAAAAAAAACTTTAAAAAAAACCTTGTAAATTCACAGTCAGCAAGGCCTCTGGTTAACTCCCAATAGCTTTTCCAAGCATTGGCAAGCCCATTGCTGCTTCTGTGACTAGCCTGTTTCCAGTTTCTTTTTTGGGTAGCCAAAGCCATCGTGGGAAAGCTACAGTTGTGGGAGAAAATGAAAAGGCCTGAAGAACATTATATCACCATCCAATCTCTGTAGTATTCAGGATATTAACCAGGCTACTGAGTCAGTCTGAACAATTCAGCTTTCTGTGGGTATGTTTATAAGTATTCAGAGTCATGTTTAATTCTCCAGCGTATCTCAGAAGGAAATCTCACACATGAAAATTAAAAGAGAACAGACATTGCCTCAATCATCACACTGATCAATGGACAGGATTTACAAATTTGATTAGAGAATAACACAAGGCTTTTAAGAGTGCTTGGTAGGGGGATTAGAAAAAAGGAGGAGGAGGAAGAGAGATGGAAATTTTAGTGCAATGTTATTTGGTCATTCTAATTACCAATAATGGCACCAACTGGCACACACAACGACAGTCAGTTCATTTTAAAAGCTATATACTAATGTTTAGGATAAGGAATTAATCTTTATGGACAAAGCAGCTGATTTACTTGTATTATAATTCAAATTTATTACACATTAAATCCCCCAAAGTCAAGCATTTGATTCAAAGAAGTTCTGCTTTAGTAAAAGGGCAAGCACCCTGCTCGAAGCAAGAGATCGCCTACAGTTCACAGATAAGTGGAGACGATGCAGGGCGGATGTTTTCCAAAACTCAGCATATCACTGAATGCCTTCCTCTCTCCACCACAAACAGCTGTTGGTCTCGGGTATGAATGTAACAGAGTGGTAAGTTCAAGCTCTCACATTTCATCTTCTCTTCTTACCCTCCACCCCTGCTGCCTCACTTCTCTTCCTTTTCATCCTCAGAGCAATATAATTGCCATAGAAGCAGCACCAATAAAAAGGGAAGGAAATGAAGCTGAAGAGAAGAGTCAGAAAGGGGGGGGGGCAACAAAATTGAATTCATCTCTGAGTCCACCCAGGTAGAGAAGGCAAGCACATATCTACATACCCTTCCATTTGTCAACTTCCTTGTGAAACCAAAGCAGAGCTTGAAAAACTTACTTTTGGGGACTACAGCTACCACCTGCCATGCTGATTGAGGATTCTGGGAGCTGTGTTCAAAGAAGTAACTTTGCCAAGTTCTGAGCATGAGTAAGAAAAGGAAAGGAAAATAGGTGACAGAGCTAGCCCAGAGGCTATCACAAGCACCTACTCCAGTTTACCGGTAGGACCTAATGAACAAGTACCAGAACCAGTCCCATGCACAGAATAGTAGAGCACTAATTGGTCCAAGGCAGCACTCATATACCGCTCCCCCCTCCAAGCCAGGGGTACTATTGCAGGGTACTATTCAATGATCTGCTATGAGAAGGTTAAAATTCCATGTTGCCTGTATGTGCTTTAGAATATTGCTACCCAGAGATTGTTTAACATATATCTAAACTGACCTGAAGTTTGTATATATCGTCTCTTACACAAAATGTAAAGATATGGAGAGATGGTGATGACAGTAGCAGCTGTATAGAACCACGTTAGTCTGATGTGCCCCCTATACTACGTACATTTCATTACTCCTTCATGGAGTTTATCAACCTTGTGTGTTCCTCACCCTATATACATCCAGTAGTTAAAGTGTTTTTATACAATAATGCAGCTAATTGGACAAAATAAAACTTTGTCCCCCTTCCATGATATACACCCAAAGAGCCCTGATGGTGCAGTGGTTAAATGCTGGTACTGCAGCCACAACATTGTGAGTTTGATCTTGCCGGCCTCCAGGTTGACTCAGTCTTCCATCTTTCCATGGGTCGGTAAAATGAGTACCCAGCTTGTTGGGGGCAATTAGCTGAATACATTTAAGCTGCTTAGGGAGTGCTTCGCACTGATAAGCGATATAGAAATGTAATTGTTATTGCTATTGCTATGTTTAACTGTTTTAACACACGCACGCACACACACACGCACACACATGCTACAGCTGATTTGACAAGGCAAAATCATATCCCCTTCCCTGCAACGCATATACATGAGTTAACCTTTTTTTTTTTTTTTTTACCTTGCTGCAACTATTGGAAAAATCCAACTTTTTTGATATGGAAACTACAGCATCTTTAAGGAGGTAGGCCTAACCTCTAAATAATTTTCTCGACCACTGAAATCAGAACTTAGCTACGCACATCATTTGGCAAAACAACAGTCCATTTCTACCAAATAGCAGGGAGATGGTCACAGAATCCTATAAATATACAACACTTCATTCTCAGCTTGAAACGAACGAATGAACAAACAAAAAGTTGGTAACACATAACTTGTTAATTGATTGTTCTTCACTCCCCATCATCCTTTTTCCTAAATAAACTTTTTAGCATCTGGATGTTTGTTTATATTGCTTTAAAGGAGAGTTAATCACTAAAACCTTCACCATGTGCAAGACTAGATGACTGCTAAGGAACCAGAATGTGATATTTCACATAGTTTTGTAACATTATGTGTCTCCTGTGCTTTCAGAATCCCAATGATTCCTGTTCAGAACAGCTTAGAAACTCCCTCCCAAGTCAGGGTACATGAAGAAGTTTAACTTGACTGGTAGGAGCCTATCTTCATCTGAAGGGGAAAATAAGCAATTCATCAACAGGGAAACCCTCTCGCCCTGTAGCCATACCAGCTTGTCAGCAGGTATTTCTCATACTCCCAAGATGGGAGTACAGGAAGTAGGGATGTGGAAAAGATTCACACATTTTCTTAACCTCACCCCAATGAAAAAAATGCCAGCTGCCCTGGCATTTTAAATTTTATTTAATTAGTTAGTTAGTTTTGTGTTTCAAGTGTTTTCTTTTCTTTTTTCTTTTTAAACAAACTTCCATGGCTTTTTAAACAAGAAATGGTGAACACTTTTTTGAGTAAACAGAGAAAGAAGGAAGGAAGGAGGGAGGGAAGGAGGGTGGCTGTTTTAAGGCTGGTATAGGGTTTTTAATGTATTTTAATGCATTTAATATTTTTAATATATAATTTTTTAACTTTGAAAATGGTTTGGTTTTTTTTAATTTTATATTTATACTTTCACAGAAGTTTAAATTTGTACTGTTTTAATGGTGATAGCTGCCTTGAGTTCCATTGTCAGGGGGAAGGTGGTAAATAAATAAATAAAGTAAGTAAGTAAGTAAGTTTCCCAAACTTGCCTTCATAAAGGACCAACTATCCTATTCAGTCTTAATCAGGATGGGCCCAAGGCATTTAGCTGCTTAAAGGTTAAATGACACCTTCTCTCGTTCCAGGTACAAAAGCTGGCTAGCCTGGTAACTAACTATTAGCACAGCATCGTCAGCTTCTCCTCCAGAGAGCAGGGTAGCTAAGGGGGTTTAAGATGAGTGAAACGGTGTGCAAAACTGTGCCTTAGAACACTTTGCCTGCCATTCCCCACTCCTTGTCACCTGAGATAGCTGCCCCATTCTGCACAGATTCTAGAAGTTCCTCGATACAAACAGTGGCCTAGCTAGAGCTTTTGCCGCCCCTCTCAGTACAACTGAGGTGGCTTTAAAAATGAAACAACAGCACATGGTAGTGGGAAGGGCACTAAGGGGGCAGAGAAAGAAGCCAGCTCATTAACACTAATGAGAAGGTGGGGAAAAAGTGAACCAGCAGCTGGACACTTTGTCCTTTGCGCCGGGATGGCAGCTGTGATGGTAACCGGAGCCCTCTTGGCTCACCTCAGTAGCTATGCCACCAATAGTAACGGGGGAGATGGCTGGCAGGTTCTCCCTTTGCCCCTTCTGTGTGCTCGCTCCAGGCATTCTGACTTGGTTCACCCCAGGAGCCATGCATCTCTTGCAGAAGTGGCTGGCTGGCATGTACCAAAAGGGAAAGGCAGGCGGAGGGAATGCTGGTAGACTACAGAGGCAGGTTCCGTTTGATTTGGGGACACCACGGCAGTACTCCCCAAAAAGTGCTGCCCAGGGCAGACCACCTCCACTGACCCCCCCAAGCTATGCTACTGGGTACAAATAACTAGATACTTAAATTAACCCCCCCCCCACACACACAAACAGACAAAATAAGAAAGCAAAATTACAGTAAACTAAGGGCCTCCCCGCCCTCCACTGTTATAGTGCTATTCTTCTACTTTCAACATCCTGTGGAATTCTGGGGTTTGTAATTTCCTGAGGCCAAACAGCTCTCTGGCTGAGAATTCTAAATGACTCCCCTAAAATGGGTCTTTTCAGAAATCTTAAACAACGCAAGGGAGCTCCTGCAACCTATTTGAAAGCTGAACAGGTGCTCATGGAGGCTTCCAGAGAGGCAATTCTTTCTCTCTCTCTCTCTCTCTCTCTCTCTCTTTTTGGCAGGGGTGGAAATAAAGTGCACTGCAGGGAACCTGGATGGATGGAGGGCCATGAAAAAAGGTCAGAGAGTTGCATGTGGCTTCAGGGCCACACTTTTCCCGCCCCTGGTTTAAAGTAACACCTAGAGTAACTGGGGTGTGGCCTTACTAGATGGTGGAGAAAGAAGAACATATAGTTCAGGAGTTGGTTTGTACTGTGCCTTGTGTTTGTGGTTGCTGAGGTGATGACAACAAGAAAGTGTGCCAAAGGGTATTGGCTCATAGCAATTGGGTTTTGTTTTGTTTTTAAATAAAAGTTTTTGTTCTTTTAAAATAAAAGGGAAAAGAACTAGTTTTACTTACGTTAGAGAAATGGAAGGGGGAAAGAATTATAGAATCCTACAGTTGGAAGGGGCCACATGGGCCATCGAGTCCAACACCTCCATCTCTCCCCATGATGCAGAACATCCAGCTATAGCATCCCCAGCATGTAGCTGTCCAACCTCTTTTTCAAGATGTCTAAACAAGACCCCATCGTCTCCCTAGGAATTGGTTCCACTACCACTCTTACTGTCAAGAAGTTCTTTCTAAGGTTCAATTGAAATTTACCCTCCTGTAACTTAAAATCATTACATCTGGTTCTACCTTCTGAAGCTGCAGAGAACAGGCCTGTCCCCTCCTCTGTGTGGCAGCTCTTGAGGTATTTAAAGAGTTGCTTAAAAAAAAAAGGTAAATATAATGGCAACTAACAACTGGGTGGTGGCTTATACTTAACAATAATTTCCCAAACTCTCACTCTGCCTGGCATAGGACTGGCCTTGGTCTAACATACAAACATGGATCCTACACACACTGACCCAAGTCTCAAGTATGTCATGCTCTGCTGTGGGGGATGGTTATTGCCAAGGCTGGACGTTGTTAAAATAGACTGTATGGGGAGGGGAATTTGAAGCAGGCTGCCCTTATAACAAATATCATTGACACGGAGCAGTTGTCCTTAGTACAGTATCATTGGCTAGTCTGCCTTCCTTCTGGGCCCCAGCATCCAGGGCTTCAGATGATACTGTAATGACAGTACAAGCTAAGTGAAATCCAGCTGTGAAGCTACTGAAGGAAAAAGGCAGGGAAAGGATATTCCTGTGGTTAACTTAACCACCCATGAAAATCATGAATAGATGCATTGGGGTGTACTGTTTCTGTGAGGCATCAGTGGCAGGACTTAAATCTGAACAGAAAATCTATACAGCATCAGAGCGCATGCTGCCAAGTTGCCTGTAAATGGAATGTGAAGTGGGGAGAGGGACACTGGCTGTCTTAGGCTAATGAGTTCTTCTTGCCAACATGGCCAGTTCCTGGAAGTTAGTGACAGCAACTCAGTGGTGATGGGGGAACAAGGTGGAAGATTTAGACAGGGAGAACTTCCATTTTGGGAGAAAGGAGACAGCTATATTGTTCACACCAATGCCATCTGATTTTGGAATCTAAACAGGAGTAGACCTGGTTGGTGTTTGGCTGGAAGACCACCAGTGTTACCCCAAAATTTGGGTGGCTCAGGGGTCCACCTGCGATGGCAGTACCTCCACGTGACAGTGGAGAATTATTTAGCTCAGTTGGGAGGCCTGCAAGAGGGGGGTAACCTAACAAGATCTTCCACCAATGCTTATGGGGTCTCTGCAGGAAAGAACCAGCCAGAGATTTCAAAAGTACACTGTGATGTGTTTTATTACAGAGAAGTCAATCATACACATACAAGGTCCAAGCATTCACACACTCACACAAGGCTAACCAAAGGAAAAAGGAGGAAAGGTTGATAGCAAAATTTCACAGTTTGGGGTGATAATTACCCATCTGAGGAGCAGCAAAGAAACCAGCAATGTGGCTTAGACTTGAGCCTAAGGACGGCACTCATTCAGAAATCAGAGGGACAGTGTGGAATTCAGCAAATGAGATAGTGCATCTGACTGCTCAAAACTGGGGGTTTTTATACCCAATTTCTATCTGGAGGGCATGGGTGTGAATGGCTAAGTAAACAACAGATGCTGAAGAGCAGACAAGGAGGTCTGGATTGTGTTAATGATCTTCGTGCTAGGTGACAAACAGTTAACAGATGCCCTGATAGCTCTGTAATAGTGGACAGGTGTGTGGACAATGAGGGAAAATGCAGAGGTTAATGGGAAGAAGGGTTGAAACAATCAGTAGTTTGGTGGGAACTTCCCTTCGCTGTTGTCTGACAGCAGAGTCATTACAGATTAGTTTAAGCCTATTATCTCTGGAGTTACCTGGCGACTTCCTGACAACGACCTGGCTACTCCCAGAGGGGATGTCTGACCTACTTTGCAGCACATGTGTTCAGTCAGTAATCTTCCGCTGCACAGCTTGGCCTTACAGTCACATCAGGGTCCATTTTATATCCATACCAATTAATATGCTTTGCCAATTAAATCATATTTCGCCAATTAAACTATATTCAATCTAGGGGGTGTACAGGCTGTTAACACTAGTGAATACTACAAGGAATCTCCAGGTTGTGGGTGGCAAGAGTCCAGCTTGAAACTATGGAGAACCACTACCAGACAATACAAGAGTCAATGATCTAACACCATGTAATTCAGCTCTCTATGTGGCAATGAAGTGTGAAATGGATACACCAAGAGTTACATTCAATTCATCTGGGCCTTAAGATTCACAGAGGCAGCAAACAATATAATTTCTCCCTTCTAGTTAAGTTTTAGACTCTGAGGAGTTCAAACCAAGGCCCCCAACGGAGTAGAGATGGAAAGAATAGCTACCATTATTTGTCTACTTGTGGAAAAATGTTTCCTGACACTCTGGAAACCTAGTCAGAAAGAATAACAGTGGCAAGAATTTTGTGCTGTTTCCACCTGATATTCACAAATCTCAAAATGTATGGGAATTATTCCATACAGAAATAAATAGTTTTTTGTGTGTAAAAATGTGTGTGTTGCTTTTGTTGTTGTTGTTGTTGTTGTTGTTTTTTATTGCAAGGAACACACATTTTGCAGAAAAATGTTTCTAGATAGTTGCATGGGCTTTTTGTGCAAAACTGCTTGGATTTATTTATTTAGCTAGAAGACCAACGCGACTATTTAGAAACAGCATTTTTATGCCAAAAAAAGTATTCTCTTGGAGGGGGAATCACAGATTTTGTGTGTGTGTGTGTGTGTGTGTGTGTGTGTGTGTGTGAAAACTTTTCAGATAGTCACTATGGGTAGAATTCACTAACACAGTTATGGATGTGTAGCCTAGAGTTATACAATCATAACTGATTTGTATTCACCATCTAAATATTCACAATTATGGCACTGCTGCTACAATTGTAGAAGTCCCCCAGATCTGCCTTACAGTGAGCAATGGAAAGCAATGTTTTCCCATTGTTCGGGGTGCAGCAAACAGAAAGTTTGCTGAAACAATTTACCTGTTCTTCTCTTTTCTGATGTAGGAAGCTTTCCTCATTCTTCCCACAGTATGTTTGCTTCTTGGTACTAAAATTTCTGTTTAAGAAAGAATGTCCAGGAATACATCTGCTTTGTTAATGGGGGCATGCCTGTTGTCAAATATTTACAACACAGCAATGATTTTTAACCTCCAGATGACCTCCTGGAAGACAAGTCTCCAAATGACTATCAGGAGTCAGACTGTGTAACATTCAGCATCACTAGATGCTTAAGACAGTCTATGATGGATTTCTATATCACTTTATTGCCCTATTTATGAGGTTCCCAGCTGGATGTCTACTACTAGAAACATAACACTGAAGTAGATGAATGGACCCTGGCTAGTCTGCCAAGTGGGGCCAGTACTTGTGACTGGCAATCTGTGTCAAGGAGCAGGTAGCTGTAAGCTTTGCTCTTGAAATCTATTTTTTTGGATAGGATTAGCTGAGCATTATGTTAGGCTCTTGCCCTGCTCCTTGATACCCTGATGCTGATCTGTTTGTTCATTTTGATTTTCTGTCTTCGAAATTCCCTATCCTCTCCATTTACCTTTATTCTATTCTATTGAACTTAGATTATAAGCAGAATCCATTTATCTAGTAAACCAATGCACCACATTAGTTTGTAGCTGATACAAGGTTTCAGTCTTCAGGGAATTCCAGTAAGGTTTCATCAAGACAAGATCTGTCTTCACTGCTGTGAGATTTATTGAAGGAGTCTTAAAGCTGTCAGTGTTTCTGTCAAGATTTCAGGCCACATTCAGGAAGTTATATTTTAAGAAGCACAAGTTTTCTTGAGCCGGGATCAGTGACATATAGGACTCTGCTGGATGAGCTGTCTCTGAATTCCTTCTTGTTCTAATGCAGTCCAGCAACCTATCTACATTTCTGTCTCTATTTGTTAAGAGAGAAGAGGAAAGGGGAGGGAAGGAAAGTGGGCTAAGCAGGACACATATTCCAGTTGTATGGGTTGCAGTTATTGTTTTACATAATTTTGTTTATCCATACTGTTTTCAGAGATCTTTTTTTTCAATTCATTAATGAATAAAGAGTTGCCAGCTGAGCACCATCCCTTTTGGAAAGGTGTGAAACACACTTGTCCTACCTACCAACACTAAGCTTTGTGTCTTGGAGTTTCTCTTCTCATCTGTAAGTTCAAGAAGCCATCTAGCAAGATACGGAGTTGGTCCACACTGTTGAATCACACAAGTACAGGATCAGAGCCCATACTCAAGGCAAAGAGTTGGGCGGAGGGAGATGTCTGCATCAGCAGCATTCAGGCAATAAGCAAGAAGTTTTACAGGTAGCCCTGCACCTTGCTGGAGTATCAGTGTGTTCTTGTCTTGAAGTATGATTGGGTTTGTGAGTTTTTCTCCTGAAAAGGGCTCAGAGATGGAAGGGTTTAGGCTGCTGGGTTTTATGTTACATCTGCTGATCTGGATATTGACAAGTGGTGAGTCTAGAACCACCTCCACCACCACCACCATAAATCCTGGCTGGGATATTTACATCTACATTTTTGTCTCTGTTTACAAACACAGACTTGAGCAAGGGAAAGACAAAAAACAGAAAAAGTTAGATTCTCAGTCCAGCTGTATGGGTTCTGTCAGTTGGGATGTGCTGACTCTTCGTGTCCCTGTCTGTGGTAGGATCCTGTTATGATGAGGTACTCTCATCATTCCAGTTTGGGATATGCCACAGCCTTGACAGCAAGTGTTAATCTGGATATTTCTGCTTGCTCATTTACAAGCACATAGCTTCTATACTTGGTTTGCAACTGTGGTCTGCCTCTTTTATTATTGTGAAGGCATCATTTTGGATTCTGTTTTTGCCATTGTCTATGTTGCTACCTCAACACAAATAAACAAAGCGTAACTTCATTTGCAATCCTCTTTGCTCTTCTTGTCTTTCGGAATGATAGCTGCCATAACCAATCCCATTCCCTTCCTTCATGGGAAATTAAACTATATTTTCTTTACTTGCAGCCAGATATTCAGTGTGAAGAAACAGCTGTATAGCAAAGCAGAATCTTACATCTTCAATATATTGCATTTAGCCTTTTCTAGCATTCTTAGTCACATTTTTAAAACATTATTTTGACCCAGAAAAATCATATATTTTTCAAGTTCTTCAGCCAGTTCCTTTTAGGAATGGATTCAGAGGAACAGTGCATCCCATATATTTTAGGCAACTTTCCACTGGTTACATTATAGGTGATTTTCTTCTACCACTTGTAATGCCCACGGTGTTCATTCAAATGGCCAAGCAGACATGAAAAATGTCTGGATCATGTGAAGGTGAGAGTCATGGGGCTTCTTTTGCCAAGGTCTACTCTGCTTACATCAAGATGTGAAGACCTGAATAATGGAAGTTCCACTGATCACATGCATTTAAATCACTGGGAAATCATTTGAAACAGACACAAAGATTGGGTGTTGGTTGTTGTTCACTTATTACTAAGATTATTGGAATAGAATTCCAATAGGAATTGCCTTTAGATCTCAGGATGCTGAGCATGGTTTATGGGAAATGTCTTTATTACTGTTTGCTTTTTTAAAGCAGTGTTTCTGAAGTTATCAGATCATCAGGGATTTTTCTTCTGATGTGCTAGGGATTGGTCATATTTATGTACCCATTGGCTACAACTTTTTTTTTCCCTCTCTCTCTCCTGGCAGCTTGCTGCAGGCTCACAGACCAACACTGGTCCACAGACCACCACTCTGAGTGACACTGTTCTAAAGCACCTGGAGCTGCCCTGTATTTGTCAGAGGAAATTCCAGTATACATGAGAACTGATCTGACTTGGAGATTCTTTCATACTTTATGCAGGATCAAAGAAGGCTTCTCAAAGGCATCGATGAAAATCCACTGGTTTTACTGAAAGTGTCTTATGTATGATTTTGCGTCTAGAAGATAAAGCCTTTCAAGAGAATCTCTAGATTTTATAAAATATTGTTGCAAAGAGAAATGGAATCAGAGATTGTCAAAGATAATATAGCCAGATGGGCTCAAAATGTTGGACACCCAATTGAGTTGGATACATGGGTGAGGGCATGGAAAACAGATGTAAAATTTACACCAAGTTTAAATTTAAGGGAAATTTTTTATAAAATGTTACATAAATGGTATATGACACCTGAAAGGTTGAAAAAAATAATAAAAAATGGGAATGGAAAATGTTGGAAATGTGATGAAAAGGAGGGGTCCTTTTTTCATATGAGGTGGACCTGTAAGGTAGCAAGAAAATTTTGGAACGAAATACATGATTAAATTCAAAGAATGCATAGTTTAAACTTTGAAATGAAGCCAAAATTTTATCTGTTAAATATGTTAGGGCAACAAAGAGAAATAAGATCTCACCAAAAAACATTATTATATGTTATAACTGCCGCAAGACTGACATATGCGCAATATTGGAAATAAAGAAATTATACTGATATAAAAGAATGGAAATTAAAAGTTCTGGATATGGTAGAGATAGAAAAGTTGACTTTTTCACTTAGAAATAAGCCAATCCAGAACTTTGAAAGAGAATGGCTAGAAGTTTTGAACTGGATAAAGATATAGAATAAGAAAAGGAAAGAATAAAGAAAGATTGTTGGTAATGTTGGTAATGTAAGCTAATAATGTAATAGGTAAAGTATAAGTTGTAATGTAACAGTGTTAAATGTAACAATGTAGGACTATCTGTCAAACAGAAACAATGAATGAATGGAATGTAAACACAGACTCAGTTGGGAAGAAAGATGCTTGGAAGTGGGGAAGGTTTTTTTTTTATTTTTCATCTCAATTTTAATATATACACATATACATATACATATACGTATATATAAAGAAGATAAAGCCTTTCACTAAATTTCTTAATGTTTCCTGAAATAATCAGAAAATTCACCCTGTAGTTCCCATTTCAAAGACTATTTCAGATCTTCCAATATTCACTATGATCATTAGCAGTTTCCTTGGTTCTCTATTCCAGAGGCAAGTGGAAGGTAGACTGAAATCTACTGCATTCCTAAATGGTTGGCAATAGATCGGCAATGTCTGATTCCTCATTTTTCAGCAAAAGCAGCAGAAAAAGTCTTACTCTTCACAATTGGACTATTAACATTCCTGAACTTTCAGAGGCAGATTTGTACCTACAGATCATCTCTCTCTGTGTTTAATGGGATCCAGCATGTAATTGGCTCCACCTCTCGGCTCAGCCACCATGTTGCCTCCGACTGCTTCCTTAGCTGCTATTTTTATACCTGGCTAGGGAGTTGGTGTCTTCTAATGAAAGAAAATCAAGGCAGATCCCACAAGGCTGAAATCTACTCACACTTGCTCAACCAAAATTACTTAAAAGTAAACTAGTTTTATACAGTTGACACCTTTCCTATTTTGAAGAAAATCTTAACAAATATGGGCCAACCAGAAACTGTTGGAACAAAATATCTACGCTTTGGCAAACTATTTTGAAGCTAACAGGACTTTCAAAAGCATGGAATGTCATGGCACAAAGGGGACATGCTTTTTAAGGAAATGAAACTCCCATTGGAAGCCCCAGAAGTGCTTGAGAAATTTTTTTGGAGCCTAGCCATGGTTGAACCCATGATGTCTTGCGAGATGTGGAGTTTAAAATTCTTCAGGGAACTATTAGACATGATGACCCATGATTTGAGCAGACAGGTGCTGTACATCATAGAAGCAAAAATTCTGGAAGAAAAATTGTATTAGAACTTCATTTAGTGCCTGTTGATGAATACAGTACGTCTCTCATATCTGCATGATTGGTATATGCAATTTCACTTGCCCGCACTGAAATGTGGTCTGAAAATATTAATTTGAATGTAATGAAAATTAAATGGAAAATGAAATAATGAAGGTAAATACATAAATGGAACAGAAATGCCTGTACAGTATTACTTGGAAAAAGAAAGGGAATGGAAAATCCCAGAAATGGTGTGCCGTTCGCTCATGCTCTCATGCTGCCTATCATCAGTCAACCTGTCTTGCTTTTTCTTGCTATATGCACATACTTTACACTATCCAGTCATTCAGCAGACCTCTCAGTTATGTGATCTGATTGCAATACAGTGTTCTTGTGTAAAGTTCTTGTGCTGGTACAGTACTGTACAGTAAAGTGCTTGTACTTATAAAGTGCTTCTGTTGTTAATAATAGCCCCAAAGCACAAGAGTGCTGATGCTGGCAATCCTGATAAGCCTAATCAAGGACTGCATTCTGATGAACCTCCTTCTGATGATGATCTGCCTTCTGATGTATTGTAAGAAGGTCAATACCAGCCTAACACTATGGCACTGAGGCACTAGTATTAGGCTACTACTGACCTCCTGCATATGAAAACATTTTGTTCCCATCTCTTTTTGACCACACATTATTGTTATTTTTTATGTTTTTATCAGCTGTGCATTGGGTTTGGACTGCAAATAATGGCTACAAAGTCTTCTTTCCCTTGGATACTAAAGTTCTGTCCAGTTTCAGGGCCTCCTCTCCTAGATGCATACTGGTCTCAATAACTACATCATTAATCTCATGAAAGGACATCGCATTTGCTATTACCTGTGTTTTTCATTATCCACAGTAATTCCACGAACATATCTTCCATAGATCCAGGGGATGCACTCTATCCATTGGACAGTGTAAGCCTGATTATAAGGCCCAGCAATAGAGGAAGGGGGGAAAAAAAAGTTGCTATAAACACTTTCCCTATCCTCTTTTTTAATTTCTAGAAAAGTTTCCAATTCTATCCAGCCCAGTCTCACTATCCTGAGCTACAACCCATAAGTAACATTCATCTAAACATTTCTTTTCAGAACAGAGTTGGATTGGTTGCATTTTAATCACCGTCCTAGAAATCTCCATATACACGCTGTTGTCTTCTCTTCTCTTTTCTTGCATTAGTTTTGCCTCAGGACACAAAAGCCCGTTGCACAACTGAATAGCTTAACTGTACACAGCTTTGAAAAGAAAAAGAAAGGCAGGGTGGGGCTGCTTACGCTAATATTGAGAAGAGACAGTAGTGAGCCTCCTTGGACGTTGCACTCAGCTGACGGGAGAAGGGACACTTTCCTGAGACGTTCTCCGCTGTGAGGGAGAAAAGGCCTTTCTGCACGGAACTTGGGCAACTATATTCCTCAGACTGTCCCAAGAGGACAGCGTGATGATGGCTGAGATGGTGCGGAATGAGGTGGTGGGTTTCTCCAGTACAATCTACAGAAACAAAATGGCTTCCACTTCACTGAGGAAAGTTGCTTTTTTTGGACTGCACCTTCCACAGGCCTGGCTGGCTAGGGATTTGAAGAGTTAAGAGTCGCACAAAGTTACATTTTCAAAACTCTGGACTTTCCAGCTTTTCTGTTCTCCAGCCTTGGAAGAGGCAGTGGCAAGGCCCCTATCTGATCAACCAACATTACTGACATATTATTGGCATAAGATTCTATAGTTCACCTCGGCATTAGGAATGGGAAATTATTTTTTTTCCTAGAAGTGCCACATTAAAGGCAGCACCCTTTCCTCTTGTGTGTCTTTAGGAATGATTTTCGAATCTCAGAAGAGCATCTTCTCGGCCTCAACCTTTCCGTGGATATTGTTCTGTTCAAGGAAAACAAAATAAACACCTGCGCAAGTGGGTGGGATTCCCTCGCTCGCCCCCATTCCCCCGCCCGCCCTACTGCCGGTCTTCAGAAATTTAAAAAAAAAAAAAAAATCTATAATAGCCGAGTCAAGGAAGAGAACTTGATGAGAAATTCATATGCCACCCTTCCCGCCATTATAATTTCATTCTGTCGTTGTAATTGTCTGATATTACATTGTTCCCCGCCGGAAGATTAATTAGCTAGCCTTACCCTCCAACATACCATCCCTCTGAAGCCCTCAAGGAGGCTGGCGTGATGCCAAGCCCTGAGCATTTGCTATGCAGGCTGCCAGCTGCTTCTCTTCTCCCTTAACAACAGTTGCTGTGCCAACTGACCCCTTCCCCCTCCCTCTCCCTCTGGCTCCCCGGCCCCTCTGCCAAAGAGGGAACCAAGTTTTAATGCCCTAGACTGACTGGGAACGGGGGTGGGAGGGCGAGGGGTGGAGGGAACAGGAAAATAATTTTTTAAAAACACCCGCACACACGACCCGAAAAGTCTGATTGGCATAATTACTCACACTCATTAAGTATGGCTGCACTGCATATGCAAATCGGGCGAGTCAAGAGCACGAGGCGAGGCGCGTCAAGCTGCAGGAGCACCAATAATGCCTTTCAGATTCCTCGGTCCTGTCTATAGCGTGGTTGGGAAGAATGCGAGCGAGATGGCATCTTGCCGGGACGGTGTGCCGGACTGACAGAAAACAGCCTTTGCATTCAAGCTCAAGACCTATGACGTTGGTGGTGGTGGTGGTGGTGGTGGTGTTGATGTTTCTCTTTCTTTCTTTCTTTTTCTTTCTTTCTTCCTTTCTTTTTTTAACAGAGAGATTCTTTGAAAGAGAAGACAAGAAGGAAAAGAGACATCAGAGGGGAAGAAAAGAAAATGGGGCAGGGGGAACTGAAGATGGGAAACGCATGGGGAACATGACCAGCCATTTTGGATTTAAAGGAAACAGTGGGGCAAAGCGAAGCGAAGGCACCAACCTGCCTAGAGACATCTCCTCGTCTTCAACTGCATCCCAGCCTATCTAATTTTCTCCCCTCCCTTTCCCAACAGGTCACCCTGCTCAGCAATCAAGACATGGTCTTTTGAAACCACCATTAGCTAAGACAATGGCATTTTGCATACGTGCGAAAACCGCTTATTGTGTATTTACTTGGCAAGGAGCCCGATCCAGTGCTGAATATCTCAGCATGTCGGGCAGTATATTTTGTGCTTTTGTTTAGCTGTGGCTTTGTTTTTGGAAAAGGTTTTTTTTTTAAAAAAAAAAAAAAAAAAGCCTTTCTCTGCCTTCATTATTTCTGCATTTTTTTTTAATGCTGACAACGGACTCTTGTTGTTTTTAATCTGGCGGATACCAAACAAATATGCTTAAACTCCCCTTTCCCTGCCAAAGATGCCCTTTTTGAGGAAGAATTGTGATCCTTCTTTCCAGTTACATAGCTATACTTTTCGTTCTGTTTTATTTGTTTATATTTGCATTTCTGTTTACGATCAGTTAAGAAAACCTACCTCCTCCCCATGACTTCTGTCATGCAGTGCTGAGAAACGAATTGTTGCTGTTTTTGTGAGGGGTGGCATGAGGGGGAGAAGGAGAGAATTAATGAAAAGAGAAACCACAACATACATCGTTCGGAACACACTTAGTAGACTAGTGCTAATTAAAATGCAAGCAATTAGTTACCTCAGAGATTAGATGTGTTTGCTGAGAGTCTTCAAGCAGTTATGCTTGTCTCCTAACATTCCATATTGGTTGAGTTCTGTGTAGTATCTTTTTTAACTTCACAGTACGGTACCGGTGAGAAGAAATGCCTCCCCACTCCCCACAGTGGATTTTGGGATTCTTGCTGAGGCCAAGGTGGCATGGGATTTTTTAAAAACTTTTGAAAGTAGATCATAATTTTTTTTTTTTCAGAAGAAGAGGAAAGGATGAATATAATACCAATGCTAACACCACCCCCAGAAATAGTTCAGACCTCTGAAAGCCTGAAGATGGTTTTATCTTGCTTGTGGAAGATGCTGCATCCAATTGCAGTGACCAAGTACCGCAGCCATGACCGTCAACTGTTTTATCATGCCGGCTACACCATACGTTGGTAGTTTCCCACTTGGCACTCCGCAAAAACCGTGCAGCAGCATTTTGTCTTCCTGCCACACTGGCCAACTGAGAGAAACCGGTACAGTTTCTGTGGGCATAGATTGGGTACTAGCGTGTGGTAAAATGTGTTCTAACCATCCCCACAATGAGGACTGCAGGAAGCGATCTAATATTATCATAGGGGCTAATTAAGCTCCACCATGCTCAGTGCTGAAGCTCAGAGAGACTACTGAAGCTGGAAATGCAGCACTGTTGGGCATCACCCGCCCACTTCCCCCCCTCCCTTTGCATCTTTGTGTACTACATGAACATGAATTAAACTCCAGTGAATGTGGTATTAATTAATTACAAAAAGATGTGCATGGTAGGGAAAAGGGGAGTTCTGTGCTATGCAAACGAGCCCAAAGACGAACGGCTGTAAATTTGTTTTATGCCGTGTTTTCCTCTCTCTCTTTTTGTCCACAAGCTTGAGTGACAAAACTGTGTGCTAATAAGTCAGCATGTCTAACCTGCAGGCACCAACCAGGCATCCAGGAGATTTACAGCCATCTGTCTCTGTGTGTCAAGATGAGAAGTGGGGATGGGATCACTTGGAGGAGCTCTCGTAAGTCACTGCTCTCTGCCGCCATTTTCTTACGCTGAAAAGGGCAGATAAGAAAGCCATTTGGCATCATCTGAAATGGCTGTTCAGAAAGGGTGTGCCCTCTTCCCCATTCATTTCCAGTAGAAGGCAAGTTCTCAAAAAGGAATTGTGCTAGAGCAAAGGTAAAGATTGCTTGCTAAGATAGTACTGGATGCACACATTTTTAAAGGGAAAGAGTTACAGAAAATAAAAATATCCAAGTGACACGTGCCTAAATTTACATTGCTCTACCCTGGTAACTATTGGGTGTTTTATGCCATTATGAGAATGATAATTGCATAGCCGTAATGACCATGTGATACCCAGCCATTTGGCCCAGGCCAAGCCAATAATCACATATACTGAAAGTGCTTAGTTTATACAAAGCCATACAGTAGTCGCAACACATAGATAAGCTTAATTTCAGGCCCCTGTCAGCATATAGTCCATGTATATTTCTCTTTCGAACACAGAGAATGAATATATAGGAATCACTATGGATGCTACTGGGCAGCATACTGCATACTTCTGATCCTCACTCATTCATATTTCAGGTATCCTGTAGGTCAAAGACACTGAGCTTCTCGTATGGAAGCTATCTGACTCTCGCTGTACATAAGGATGGCATTTTTGCCAGCAGTGGTCAGCAGTCAAGGGATTTTCAGACTACAATCTCCATCCAGTGATTCAGGTATCACTCCTATTACAAACCAATATATATCCCAACTCTAAGGATCTCTAGGCACAAGAAGTGACTCACAACCATTTCACAGGCATAGCTACAGAACGGAGTATCTTGCCTATAGCCTGCGTATCCTGACAGCTGAAATAACCTTCCAGTTTTAATGGGATGATGTTGATTGTATTTTAGCGCAGCCTCCTTCATTTCGTGCCCTTTAGATAATCTGTACTACAAGCCCTGACCATTGAGCATACTAGCTAGAGTTGATGTGACTTTGGCAGCAGGTTGCCACAGATGCACAGTGGGTATATATGAGACAGGAGTGGTGTGAATTAAAGAATGTTGCCATAACCCTATTAAAACACCCCATTTCTTTTCATCAGCATGGCTTAATTAACTAACCAACTGAAATTCCAGCAAAAAATTTAGTTTATAGTCCAAGAATCCAACAGTAGCTTGGGACAAGAACTCAGAAACTGAGGAGCCAGTGGTGGCAGCAGAGGATACACCAGACCCAGGCCTCACTTTAGTATGACATGGTCTAAAACCCCTGAGCCTAAGACTCTGTGCCTGAGACCATACTCGCCTCGTTCGGGCCTCGATCTAGTTCTGGGACAATCTGCCCTCTTCAAGGAGCTGTGCAATTCTATGAGCCAGTGAGCAGCATGTGTGGCAGGAGCTCCTAGAGAGGCAATGAAGTGCCAGGCTTCAGGCCAGACAACTCTTCCCTATAAGTTTGCGCACTTCCCAAGCTTGGAGCCTGAGAGCAGTTTGAGGCCAGGGCGCCTTTCACACTAGACAATTATAGCACTATTATTCCACTTCAGCTACCATGGTTGCATCCTGTGGGATCCAGGGGTTTGTAATCTGCTGAGAGGCACCAGAGGAGCTCCCTGGCTGAGAATTCTAAAGGCCCCTCCCTCAACTGCCAATCCCAGGATCCCATAGGATGTTGTCATGGCAGTTAAAGTGGAATCATAGTGCTATAACTGTGTAGTGTGAAAGGTGTCTTGAGGTATAAAGGATTTCAGTTGAATTCCAGGCCTTGGGCTCATCCAGACTACACAATCATAGGGATATCTTTCCACTTTAACTGCCATGGCAACATCCTATGGCATCCTGGGATTGACAGTGTAGAGAGGGGCGTTTAAAATTCTCCGCCAGAGAGCTCCTCTGGTCCCTCTGACCAAACTAAAAGCCCCAGCATTCGATAGGGTATAGCCATGGCACAATTGTCATGTAATGTAAAAGGTTCCTGGTCAAAGCAATGTGCTTAGTGGGAGCTATCCTTGGTGCTACACCTTGCTACACCTCCTCATGGGCTCTCATCACCCAGGGACATAACATTAAGTAATATATAGGATGACAGAATTACAAAACCATTTCTTTGCCATCCATGTGCATTTTGTTCTGTAGGATCAAATGCAGGTACCTGGTTTAAACCCATGTCATAGGATATGGGATATTGCACATAGAGAAATGGTCCAAAGCTCCAAAGCTCTTTCCTTCTGATTGCAGCTCTGCCTGTCTTGTGTCTTCAGCCTCTAGTGCTAGTTTAATGACTAAATAATTATCAGATTTCCATGCCTTATATTTATTCAGGAAATCACACAGGCTTCCTTCATCAAAAATGGGTCAGCTTATATATGAAGCACAACCACCTGGAGACTGCTCGAAACAATACAACTTGGCAGCTGTCAGAGGCCAGAAACAGGATGAAATCGGGTTTTATATGAAGCTTCACAGGCAATGCATTTTTTTCCTGTTGCTGGGGAATAGGTAATATTTGCTTTTTGCGGTAGTAGGCCTCCTCTTAATCTTTACTAAGCAACATCAAAACTTTTTAGAAGTTTATTTCTATAATGCTCAAAGAATATTTCCTCATTATCATACAACATTTAAACCATAAGGGACTGATTGTTTTCTTACGTGCAGCTGTGTGGTTGTAAATTTTATTTATTTCCTCATTAACTTATTTATCTCTTGCCCTTTATCATACGACTTCATACAAATAAGTACATATATTTTCAAACAATTCCAGAATAAAACAATAAAATAACCAAAATGGGATAAAATCGTATTAAACAACTCAACTGGCCCTTAAAAGGGCCACAATAATTTAAAAACAGGTAGATGTACATTTGAAAGCCATGTATTGACTTGGCACTGGGAAAAAAACCAACTGGCACCAGCCAGATCTCCCAAGGGAGGGCATTCCACAATTGCAGATTCCAATCTCTCCACAGGAAATTACTCTCCAATGGACAAAAATTATGGGTGATACCTGCCTTGAAAGCAGTGCATGTGAAAAGGATCTAGGGGTTCTCAGTGGACCACAAACCAAACATGAGTCACTGGTGTGGATGTGGTAACCAAAAAAGCCAAGTCAATCTAGATTATATCAAGAGAACTACACTACCCAGAATAAAGGAAGCGGTAGTACTACTCTATCATCTATCCTGCTTTGGTCAAACCTCACCTGGACTATTGTGCCAGTTCAAGGCACCACAGTTCAAGAATAATATTGATATGCTGGAATGTGTCTGGAGAGGGGGGCTGAAAGATGATCAAAAGTCTGGAATTATGAGGAGCAACTTAGAGAACTGAGTATGTTTAGCTTGGAGAAGACAAGACTGAGAGGTGACATGAGAGCTGTCTTTGAGTATCTGAAGGGATAGCATGCAGAAGATGGATCAAGCTTGTTTTCTGCTGGACCAGGAACTACAATGAAGATCAATGGTTTCACATTATAAGAAAAGAGATTCCATCCAAGCACAGGGAAGAATTCTTTACTGTATGAGGTGCTCAATGGTGAAATAGTCTGCTTCAGAGGATGGAATCTGTCAGAGGATGGTTATCTGTCAGGAGTGCTTTAGCTGTGTTTTTCTCCTGCATGACAGGGAGTTGGGCTAGATATCCTTTGTGGCCCCTTCCAGCTCTGTTTCTATGATTCTATGAAAAAAGAGAGAGATAAAAGAGGACACTGGCCAGCATTTTCCTTTTGGAATTTGTATGCAAATTTAGCAATTATCATCAACAGAAAAACAATTGCCATTTCATCATAGAAGTGGAGGCTGTGACCAAGGCATCCTGTGTACCTGCTCCGTCTGCCGCTCAGGTGAGTAGCAGCTTAAAGATTCCTACCCTCCCTTCTCTTGCTTCTTCATCATTAAGCATCAGAGTAGGTTTCAATGGCCTTTCATACAGAGGACACCTAGCAATAGCAACAGCATGTGTATTTCTATGCCACTTATCTGTGCAAAGCATTCCCTAAGCAGTTTAGCAATGTCCTTAGCTAACTGCTCCCAACAAGCTGAGTACTCATTTTACCGACCTGTGGAAGGGTGGAAGGATGAGTCAACCTGGAGCCCGGCAGGATCAAACTCACAACCTTGTGGCTGCAGTACTGGCATTTAACCACTACGCCACCAGGGCTACAGAGGAACAGCCCTTCAAATAGAAAATTGTCTTCTGAATGTCCCTTAGTTTACAGAAGACACACAGGCATCCTAACAGAGGACTGCTAGTTCTAGTTTCCACAGAGGGAAATTTCTGTGTGAGAGAGAAAAGGAACAAGATTCACACCAAGGCCTTAAGGCAAGTGTGGGAACCATGTGCCCCCTTGAAACTAGATGGCATGTCCAGCACACTTTTTACAGACATGCCTCCCAAAATAGTGAAAGATGCCTGTTTGTCATAACACATGATTTTTCTCATCTACATATTTTGCATCCAGCACATTTTGTTTGAGAGCCAGCGTGGTATAGTGCTTTCATCATTGGACTATGACCCTGAAGCCAGGGTTCTGTTCCCTGCTCAGCGATGGAAACCCAGTGGGTGATCTTAGGCACATCGCACACTGTCAGTCCCCAGAAAACCCTGCTTTAATGTCCCCACAAGCCAGAAACAACTTGAAGGCACAGAACAACAATGCTTTGTTTTCTGACTAGTCTTTGGAGGGTAAACAAACAGGCTTAATATGGAAATCTGATTGTTGGTACATCTATCTCAGTGAATTCCACTGTGGGAAGAAAATGAATGGACTAAAGGAAAAAAGGGCATTTCCACCCTACACTATTATAGTGCTATTATTCCACTTTCAACACCCTGTGGAATTCTGGGGTCTGTAGTTTCCTGAGGCCAAAAGGCTCTCTGGCTGAGAATTCCAAAGCCCTCTCCCTAAACTACAAACTCCCAGGAAAGTGGAATAATAGCACTATAACAGCATAGTGCAGAAATGGCTACAGTTTGATCTACAGCACAGCCCAGCCCGCCCAAATCAGGGCTGGGCTACCACAAAGGACATCTCACTTCTCAAATAACTTTCAATCCTCCCCGAAAAGGGGGGGGGGACCAACCCGGAGAGCTCTGCTCCAATGCAATTGTGCTAACTGTAAATATAGGTTCATTTTTAAATGACTGGTTAAGCTGACTGCTAGCTTGAAGGGATTATGGCTCTGAAATCCTTGAAATCTGTGGGAAACACTACTGAAAAGGATAAATACAAGTTACAGAACAGCAGGTAATAAAACATTGTGTTTAACTCTCCTAACACCAGCCCCCATTAATTAAATCTCAACCCTCCCCTTGCTTCCTGTGTGTGTGTGTATTTGCACATAGGCATGCACGCACACATGCAGAGACTGCAAGGTCGGTAACAATTAGCTGGATGGGCTATGTAGGAGGCTCAGAGAGCTTCAGGTGACCTCCTGAAGGTTACCCACAACAAGCCCACAAAGAGCAGACCACCAAGGACTCTTGCCAAGCCATTTGGTTGCCAGGCTGCTTGATTAATTGTGGCATTTTGTCTTCTTTGCCCTCAAGCCATTAAGAAAAGGCCAGCACTGAGTGGGTTAAAGGCAGCTTATCAAATTAGGCATTAAACTAAGTGGAGAGAAAGCGCTGGTAAGAGTTTGTAGAAAAACCATTCAAATTACAAGTGTGGGTTACAGTAATTGCTAAATTATAGTGTGGCTGCTTCATTGCACACAACCCTGACCTACCCCCCAACTTTAATCATATGCAGGGGCTGACTCTGGCAGACAAAACCCAGGGAGTCCTAAGTTATAGTTTGACACTCTTATTATTATGATTATTGTGATTATTACTACTACATTAGCACCTAGAGGACCTAGCCAAGGACCATTGTGTGAAGAACTGCACAGTCACAAATAATAAAAACGTTAAATCTGACAATTTAAGTAGTCATGAGAGACAGTGAGGCCTGGAGAACAGTGTGTGGAAGGTAGTTTGGCAAAAAGAACAGGTGTCACACACTGGCCTCAGAGAAGGGGAATACAAGATGTGGAAAGAGTCATTAAAGTGACGTCTGTTTTACAACCACTGATTAAGTAACATAACCAAAGTGTTCCTAGGGACTTGGTTCAGATGTGAATGCCTACTGCTTGACAGATGCATCGTCGCATGGGAAGTGGTGTGTGGGAATACCAGAGAGTCCACTTTCATAATCTTATCATCTCAAGCATAAATGTTTATTCATGTTCACATCTAGAACTTCCATTTACCAAACAGCACATAAATGGCATGGGGCAGGGAATTCTCAAGCATCCACCTGTCCAACATGTGCCATAGAAGCCTTCCTTGGATATTATCTCTGTCCAGCTCAGATGTGGGGATTCTGCAGCCCCTCTACAATGGGAAACTTTGCCCCATTGCTAAAAATGAAATGTGGCCCACTGCATGTTTACTCAGAAGTAGGACCCAGTGCCTTCAGTGGAGCTGTCTCCTCAAAAGTGTGAAGGACTACAGTCTTAGGGAGGCACTTTCAAAAGGTAGACAGATATGTATCCAAGTACACGGTCCATGCATAACACGCTAGCGGTGTTAGCTCACCCTGATCTTTACCTACTCCTACCATCTAAATGACAGAGCAGGACAAAAGAAAGCCTGGTCTGGGCACTACAATCTGCATGTTCTCACCCCAAGGAAAGAAAAAGGTTTAGTTTTTGTGGGAGTTCAGCTGTCTTCACTGCTACAGGAATATACTCTTTGACACTGGAATTCCACTAAGGTTTATGCTGGTATACTGAGGGTCTTTCCACACTATACTGTTATAGCACTATTAATTCTACTTTCAACATCCTGTGAAATCTTGGGGTTTGGAGTTTAGGGTGGGGCATTTGGAATTCTCAGCCAGAGAAATATTGGGCCTCAGTGAACTACAAACCCCAGAATTCCCCAAGGTGTTAAAAGCGGAATAATAGCGCTATAACAGTGTAGTGCAGAAAGATCCTAAGCTAAGAATCAATGTAAACTTTCACAATAATCATATGGTTATAACCATGCTGTCGTGGCCTCTGTATTGGACTAAGACAGTGGGATTCCAGGGTTCAAATCCCCACTTGGCCATGGAAACCTGCTGGATGACTTTGGGTAAGTTGTACTCTCTCAGCCTCTGAGGAAGGCAATGACAAACAAGACTTGCTAAGAAAATCTGATAGGTTTTCCCTCAGGGTCACCAAAAGTCAAGAGGGAAAGAAAGCATGTAACAACAACAATAACCTTGCTGGTACTGTTCATGGATGAACAACTGAGTATTTCTGATGCTCCTTTGTAGGGGTGAAAAGATTATTCACCATTCATTTCCAGAGGAAAAATGAGGTTATATATACTTGGGAAATGCAGTTGGGAAGGATTACACAGAGATGAGAGTTTTGTGCCATTTTCACCTGCTATTCACACATCCCAAACTGTTTCAGGAAATTATTTTGCAGATATTTGGCACAGAATTGTACAGAAGTGGAGCTTTGCACAATCTTCACTCAAAACCCCCACATTTTCCAGAAACATGCAAGGGGTTGCCCAAAAACATAAATATTACACAAAAAATGTGTTTATGCTAATTTTTTCCCTACCAATTATGTGCATCTCTTGTTGTGCAAAAAGCCATACTCTTCCATTGTTGGATTTTCTGCAAAATCAGCGGGTTTTTTCCCCCTCAAAAACACTTGTTTTATACTTAAAATCATGTTTCTGGAAACAGTAAAAATAAAATAGCACAAAAAGTGTGTATTTCTCTCAGGATGATTTCTTGAAACGTTTGAGATGTGCAGATACCGTTTTCTTCTCTAAACAGCTCTAATGGTCCAAGATGTACATCCATTGCTGTTGTCTTGTGTGCCTCCAGGTTGTTTCCAACATACAGCAACCCTAAGGTAAACCTATTATTTTTTGCGGGGGGGGGGGGGTTACAGGCTGTTTACCTTTCCCATCCTCTGAGGCTGAAAGAGTATGGGTTACTCAAAGTCACCCAGTGAGTTTCTATGGCTGAGCGGGACTTGAACACTGGTCTTCAGAATCACTGTCCAATGCTCAAACCACTACACCATGCTAGCTCTGTCCATCCATACTCCTTTGTGTAAAGGCAACTACTGTAAAACTCTTCTCACTTAGAAAGCAAGCATGTTGACTTCCGGTTTCAATGGCGCCGCGATTGCCAGAACAGCGAGGGAGCTCCCACTGATTCTGACACCCCATGAGGATTTGCTGATAATCAATGCTCGGCCAAGTACCCCCTCGGTAAAGGGGGTCCAGAGGGGCTTGACGGGGGTCTGATGCCACTCTTTAGGCTAGAAGAGAGGCTCAAAAGCCAAATAAGAGTGAGGGGACCGAAGAGCACCACGTCTGCCTGGGAAGTCGCTGCAGGGCAGCAGAGCGTCGCCCGAAACTTTTTTTAAATAAGAACTGACAGTAAGATAGTACAAGAAGCAGAACCAAACCTAGAACAAAACTAAAAATTTCTCAAGGATTAAAAGATTGAGCCGAACGCAATAACGGAGAAAGGACAGGAAAGAAGAACTGAAACGTAAAGAGGACAGAAGAGAGGGGGAGGTAAGGCAAACTAAAGAAAGCAAGCAATTATAAAGAGACTAAGATTAAGAGACTAAATTACAGACAATAATATAAACTATAAAAGACAAGAAGTAAAATAAAAGAATTTTGAGTCGTTGTGAAAAGAAGGACAGATCTCGGGAGAACATAAGGAAAAGAAGGACAGAGAAAGAGTTTAGCTGGAGCTCATGGCAAGCCGCTGGAGCTCGCTAAACCTACAATAGACAAAAGTGACTGGAGAGGGGAGACGAGGAAATCTACGACATTAAAATTTAAAAGTGGGAATAAAACTGAAGAAGTTGGACAGATATAGGATGGAAAGAGACGGAAAGGCTGTAGTTTGAAAGGAATGAAATGAACAGAATCTGAAAGGACAGAGAAAGCTGGAGCTCATGCAAAGAAATTGGGCACGGGAGACTGAAAGTGGGAGAAAAGGAGCCTGATAAGAAAGCCACTAGAGCTCGCTTAAAGAAGGACAAGGGATAAAGGTTGTTTTGGACAGAAAGAAAGACAAAGGGGACAGAGTTACAACAAGATATAAAGAGTTACAACAAGACATAATAGGAACAGAATCAGCTTAGAGCTCACGTGAAGACCGGAACTGAGAACTGTAAATAAATGGGAAATACAAAGCTGGAGCTCGTGGAGAATCTGCTGGAGCTCGCTGAATAAGTTGTTAAATAAGATACTTGAGCTCACTAAAGAAGAAAAGATAGAAGGACAGAGTCTTTGGAAGTGGAAATAAAGAATTAAATTAAGGTTTGGGGCGGTGATTGGGGGGAGGTCAGAAGGAATACTTGTTTGATTTAACATAAAGTGACTGTATGAACTCTAATGAAATTTAACGAAATTGTAATGAAATAATTGAATGAACTGTGTGAACTTTTAGGAAATAACTGTATGAATTGAAAGCTAGACATAAGTATAACCAGAAACAATTCTTTGTTTATTAATACAAGAAGATTAAGAATATTTAATATATAGAATCAAAGACACATTTATAGGATAATAACTGAGTGAAGAATAGGAGAATAAAAGTACAGATTGATTTAACATAATAATTATTAACAGAAAGATTAATTAAAATATAATTGTTGGTAGCGAATATAAGTAATTTAAGACAACAAGGTATTTTCACAGACACTGAGAGACAAAGTGAGATATTGCTACAGATAGAGTGACCTTGGTGCTAGAATACATTGATAACAAAAATTTTGAAGGCACAGCTGGCACAAGCAAGAAAAGAAAACAATTCCTTTAACCCTTGAATAGACGATTGAAGAGCTGAATAAAGTTCTGTTTTGCCACCTACTGGCAAAAATAAGGAATTACATTTCAGAAAATGGCTACAGGGCTAAGAAAAGGGAGCAGAGCACAAACACAAACTCAAATAAAACTTATAGACCCAACTAGAAGATCCTCAACAGAAATGGATCAACAGATGGTGGAAATTTTACAAGAAATAAAAAGTCTCAAACACGAGATGAGACAGGAGATGAAAGATACCAGATCAGAAATCAGGGCAGACATTCAGAAAGAAATAGAAGCAATTGGGAAAAGAATGCACATGATGAATAAAGAGAATAAAACAATGAAGGGGGACTTTCAAGAATTGCCAGAAAAAAACAAACAGCTAGAGAAAGAAAAGGAAACATTGAAGACCAATCAAAGACAAGAAGAATTGGCAATTAGTCAACAAGAATTGTGATACCGGGACAAATGTGTGAAATTGAAAGGGATTGAAGGGGCACCGGGGGAGAACTTAGATGAAAAAATAACTCCAATATTGGCAACATTCATAGGAATGCAAATAGAAAAGATGGAACAAGAGAGCAACAGGATTTTTAGAGTGAATTCAAGAGTGGCAAGAGAAAAGGGATGGCCTAGAGACGTAGTGGTTTGCTTCATTGGAACGAGAATAAAAGAACAAATAATACAAACCAATTATAAGAAACAGTTAAAAATGGGAGATAAAGTCATAAAAATTTTCAAAGATATCCCACATGAGATTCTAAAAAGAAGACAAGACTACAAATTTTTAACGCAATTCCTTCAAAGACATAAAATAACATACAAGTGGGAAAGGATGGAAGGAATATCCTACACATATAAACAAAGAAGATATAGAATTACAAATACAATAGGAGTGAAAGAAGTCTTTGAAAGATTAAAAAGAGAGCTGGAAACCACAAACAGAGCAAATGACAATAACAGAAGTGAAAAGAAGGGAATAAAAGTTCAAGAAGGGAAACAAGAAGAAGGAAATCCGGAAAGTAACTCAAATATCGGAGAAGAAGAAGAACAGGACAAGGAAGGTGTCAGTGATGAATCGGACAGAGAGCCAAAAGAAGAAGAACTGAAAAAATCTGAATTGGAAATTGAGGATCTTTACGTAGAAGAAGAGGACATATAAGATTAGAAAGAAGTTTTCAAAGTAAAGGAAAATGACAATTAAAATAATCTCATGGAACGTAAAAGGACTTAAATTACAAAAGAAGACAAGTATTTCACTATGGGGAAAAAGCAAAAGCAGACGTTATATGTCTGCAAAAAACAAGAATCAAAGACAAAGATACCAAATACTTAATAAACCCAAAACTAGGAAAAAGTTATGTTTTGGCATCCCAAAAGAAAAAGAAGGGTGTGGTATTGCTTATTAACCAGAAATTCCCATCAGACTTGAAATTTCAAGACAAGCAAGGACATTATGTGGGAGTAGAGATACAATTTCAAGAGTCAAAGATTTTTCTGATTGGAATATATTCCCCAATAGAAGAAAAAAGTAAATTTTATCAGAAACTGTTACAAGAATTGCTAAATTACTCCAATGAAACAAATCAGGATAATTTTCTGCCACTTGGGGATATGAATGGGGTGTTGGACCCCAAGAAAGATAGATCAGAAAATAAATCCTGCCAAAAACAGTATGGAAAACTCCCCCAATCATTCTTCAAAATAATGGATCTGATGTCATTACAAGATGTATGGAGATTGAAATACGGAGACTCAAAAGGATTTACCTTTTACTCGGACACCCATAAATCGATGTCTATGTTGATATGTTCCTTATTTCAAATATTGATATGTTCCTTATTTCAAAAGGCTTACAAAATAAGGTCAAAAACATGGAGATCCTACCGAAAGTACTATCAGACCATAACCCAATCCAATTAGAGATCACAATGCCAAAGAGAATCATGAGATGGAGACTCAACGATTATATAATTCAAAATGAGTTTTATCTAGAAAAGATAAGAGAGGCTACAAAAAATTACTTTAAAGAAAACATGTCAAATGAAGTAAAACTGAAGACAATTTGGGATGCGAGGAAGGTGGTGTTAAGAGGCCACTTTATTCAATGGGGAGCAGAACTTAAGAAGAAGAGACAAGAAAAGTATCAAGAAATTTTGGAAAAAATAAAGGAACGAGAAGAAATATTGAGATCAAGCCCATTAGAGACAAAAACAAGGACAGAGTTGAAAATATTACAAGAACAGATCAAATCAGAGCATCAACTGGAATTAAGCAGGAAACTAAAGAGAATCAAACAAAGATTCTTCGAACAAGCTAACAAACCGGGGAAATGGCTGTCCTTTAAATTGAGGAAAGAAAGAGAAAAGAGACTTATTACAGAAGTAAACACAGGGAAAAAGACATCCACAGATCAAGAGGTCATTAAACAGACATTTTATAAGTATTACAGTGAACTCTTCAGTATTAAAGAAAGAAAGATACAAAAAAAAGATAATGGACTATTTGGAGAAACAAGATATCCCCAAAATAACAGAGGAACAACAGAAAATGTTAAATGCAAAAATATCGACAATGGAAATTACAGAAGCAATTAAAAAACTGAATGTTTCAAAAGCACCGGGACCAGACGGTTTCTCTGCTACATACTACAAGAAATTACAAGAACAGCTGACACCATACATGTTAAAGTTGTACAATGAAATTTTAAAAGATGGGAGACCAAATTCCTGGAGTGAGGCAAGCATAACACTTATCCCAAAAGAAGGGAAAGATATGAAAGAACCAGAGAATTTCCGGCTGATCTCCCTGCTCAACATTGACTATAAGATATTCACAAATATCTTAGCCAAAAGAGTAAAAAGAATATTACAAGAATTAATAGAGGAGGATCAAAATGTTTTTTTTTACCAAAGAGACAATTAAGAAATAATATTAGAACGATTTTGAACGTTATGCATTATACGCATTATGAAAAAAACAACGATAAGAAATTAGCTCTGATTTTTATCAATGCTGAGAAGGCCTTCGATAATCAAAGATGGGACTTCATGATACAAGTGCTGACCAAAATGAATTTTGGTAACACGTTCATGAGTTGGATTAAAGAAATATATAAAGATCAAGTGGCCTCCTTAATAATCAACGGAGAAAAAATGAAACAATTTGAGATAAAAAAGGGTACAAGACAAGGATGCCCCTTGTCTCCACTGCTATTCATAATGACATTAGAAGTATTGATAAGGATGATAAAGAATGACCCAGAAATAAAAGGGTATAAAGTGAAGAAACAAGAATATAAGCTAAAAGCTTTTGCAGATAACCTGGCGATCATCTTAGAAGACCCAAACTCATGCATAGATAACTTATTAAAAAAATTGAACCAATCTGGCGAAGTGGCGGGATTCAAAATCAACAGAGAAAAGATGAAAATCTTGACAAAAAATATAAGATTGGAAGAAGAAAGAGAAGTGATATAAAAAACAGGCTTTAAATCAGAAAAGAAAGTTAAGTACTTGGGAATATGGATCTCCAAGAGAAACAATGAATTATTTGAAAATAACTACAAAACAACATGGAAAGAAATTAAAAAATCCCTAAATAATTGGAATCTCTTACAACTCTCACTTCTCGGAAGAATAGCAACAATAAAAATGCATGTTCTACCGAAACTAAATTTTCTCTTCCAAAACCTACCAGTAATTACAAATGAAAAGCCATTCCGAGAATCGCAGAAAGAGATATCTAAGTTCATTTGAGAGAAGAAGAGACCAAGGATAAAATGGAAAATTCTTACGGAAAGAAAAGAGAAAGGAGGCTTTGGTTTGCCAGACTTAAAAGTGTACTACCAAGCAAACAGTTTGACATGAGTTAAAGAATGATTGACTTGACAGGATGAAAAGCTACTAAATCTTGAAGGTACGGGTCTACGCATGGGCTGGCACGCCTATGTATGGCATAATAAAGAAGAAATAGATAAAGAATTCCTGAATTAATATGTGAGGAAAACTCTGTTCCTAACCTGGCAAAAATTTAAGAAAAAATATTACAGGAAAATCCCATTATGGATCTCCCTTCATGAAGCGCTTTTTGGCAGATGGAGAGAACCACAAGAAAAATGGATACGATATAAAGACACAATAATAGAAGAGAAAAATCAAGAATTTAAAATGAAAACAGGAGAAAAATTGGAAAATGAAGGATTCAAGTGCCATTGGTTTTTGTATAGACAACTTAAAGAAAAGTTTAGTATGGACAAAAAATTGGAAGGGTTTGAATTAGAGAGAAATGAAAAAAACATTCCAAAAAATAATGTTTGAATCTCAGAAACAAACAACTTCAAAACTTTACAAGTTGCTCATGGAAAGAGAATTAGAAACAGAACAAATTAAATCCACAATGATCACTTGGGCACAAAATATAGGACATGAGATACAATTAGAATATTGGGAAAGAAGTTGGTCAGATACACAAAAATTTACAGTAGCCCAAAATTTGAAAGAGAACTATTTGAAGATGTTATATAGATGGCACTTATACCCAGTAAAAATAAATAAAATACACAAAACAAAAGAGAACAAATGTTAGAAATGTGGAAGAGAAAATGGAACCTATTATCATGTTTGGTGGACTTGCGATAAAGCAAAAATTTTCTGGAAAAAAATCCAAGAGACAACGTCAGATGTGCTGCAAACAAATATCCCATTGCTACCAGAGATATTTCTGTTGAATATAATACAGAGAATAGACAAAGAAAAAAGAAGAAAATTTTGGAGAATAATCCTATATATGATTACGGCGACAAGAATAACATTTGCCAGAATGTGGAAAAACAATCAAACTCCTAAAATAGAGGAATGGACTGTTAAAGTGATGGAATATAGAGAAATGGACAAATTAACGACGTTGATGCAAGGAAGGAATCAAAGCTTAAATGAAGAAGAATGGAACAAAATAGAAAAGTATTTTTTTTCAATATAAATATAAACACAAAAGCAAAGTAAATTAAGGTTCTCATAATAACGGAAATGACAAATGAAATAGAAATGTGAAAAGAATAGAGACGGCCGACAAGATAGGGAACAATAAACAACAAAAAATTGAAAGAAATTAAGAAATAATATAGTGGGATAACCCCCAGTTGGGGACGGTAAAGAAGAGAAACTTTAGAGATACAAGAAAAAAATTGGTACTAGGGGAAGTCAGGAAGTAACATACACTGAATAATAAGGAATTAAATAGACAGAAAAATTTATAGAAGGTATGGTAAAAATAATTTATGGAATTAAAAGAACAATTTGTTAAAAATGTACATACTGAATCTGTTATGTAATGAAAACTGTACAAATAGGTCCTTGAATAGATGTTATTTTATTTACTGTTGTGGAATAAAAAAAAAAGAAAGAAAGAAAGCATATTGGGAAGAAGCATTTTAGCTTAATGTGACAGCCCCTCTAGTTCACAGAAAATTTACCATTATCTTAACCACTAGCTTTGTGAAGTTGCAGCAAATAAGAGCTGATGACTAAATAGCACCACAAAAATAACAGTAATTAAGTAATAATAATAAAAAACCCTACCACTACCAGTATCAATGCCTGCTGCTAGTAAACAGTTTGAAAAAAAGAAAGGAAGGTGAACAATGGAGATAAGCTGGGTTTTCCTGGTGGAGAGGGGTAACATTGCTGACCGGTACATAGTGTTGTAGTACATTTGAGACCATTTTGTATTTATTCTAGCAGCATACAGGAAAGTAGAGCTATACATATAGGACTATTTAGTTGGGATAATGACTCTGGATGCCTGTACTTAGGTTAAAAAAATACAAACAATATTTTATTCTTCAGGGAGATCCATCAGAAATAGATACAGAGTCCCTCAGTTAGTCGCAGAACCTCCTAATGCCGGCTTCCCCGCATGCAAGTCTGTTAGACGACCACTGAATACTCTTCATGAGCTACTGCCTGCTTTCTCACTGAGAAAACAAGAAAAAAAAAAGGATACATAACCTTGAAGCACACTTTAACTACCCTTCCCCCACCCACCTCCAGCTTTGATGCTTTGATTTCTAAGATAAGTCTGTTGTTAAAATGTCTCTTTCCTATTAATTTTTTTTCCCTCACCTTGAGTTTCTGGCTTTTTATTGTCTTGAGGAGCCTTTGGACTTTCTCCAGTTTGCAATATTTGCTTTTCCCAAAGACATGTGAACTAGAAGGGGTTCTGCACCTTTAAGGCAGCTCTCTCAAGATCAGTTTCTTTTTATATAAAGAGGAAAGGGAACATTGGTTCAACCAACCTACTTACAGGCAACAAGATTGTAACAGAGTATGTGCAATACTAATTCCACATTATCTCTTGCAAGGTGGAAGCTTTCATTCCCAGTCAGTTTGGCCAACAGCAGATGGGGAAGAGTCTACAGCCTGGAGTTTACTATTAATTTGTTGGCAGTCTCAGGCTGCAAGGGAATAGGCATCACACTTAGCCAGAATGAAAAGCCACATCCAGAACACTGAAACCTAGTAAGTGTTGCATACAGGAGCCAAGGTTTGCTTTGGTCTCTCTATCTGATCCACACCATGTTGCCTGGATTGCTTATGCAGCATGTATCTACTGGACTGTGAAAAATTGTACAAGGATTATGTTGCATGATAGAGGATTTTATGCAGATTGCAACACCTGAGAAATGACGAATGTTACATTTGTGAGCTTGGTAAGATATCACAACCATGTTACCTTATCTCACACCCTGACCTCCTTATTCTAAATGGCCTAATCAGAATCGGACCTCTCTTTATCTAAAAATGAATGCTACAAAAGATCTCTAGAGCTATAAGAAGAAAGTGGGGAGCCCCAAATGAAATTAGCTAAGCCTCCAGTCTTTTTGCCACCTAGTTAGTAAAAGTTTTGGGCAGCAAGCAATACCTTCTCGGTATATCTTTTTTTCTCCTTCCATGCTGAGACTAAAGTGTAAATGACTATTATTTGAGAGTAACCTCTCTAACTGCATATCTGCCTTGCATGACAAGTAGCTATAGTTTAGTCCAGGTTTTGTTTTCCTTCACTCAGCCATAAGCATGTAGCAGTGTGCCAAAAGATAAGGCCATGCGCCAACCTAGAGGTCCAGTTCAATCCACGACATGTACCGTCCAACATGTCACTGACAAAAACCAAGACACATGTGATGAATTAAGATCAGAGTGTGATCAAGATGGCAAAAATTATTAGTTAGGAAGAACATAGAAGCTTAGGAGAGGCTGCAGCAGTTTGCTTTTGCCTGAGCTTCCTGGGAAGGGCAAGACTTCTTCCCGTCCTCTCCTGTGCCTTACACTGAGTTTAGTGCAAACACCTTTTGTACTTTGCAGCAATTACAGCAAGCTGAGGACAAAGGGGGAAAGTGGGAGGAGGAGAGAAAAACAGGGACATTTTAAAAGCAGCTTTAAAAAGTGGGATAACAGAGGATCTATCAGGACTGTTCCTCTCAACCTGAGACACTTGCAGGGTTTGAAGATATGGTAATTCAGAAAACAGCCTAGTTCAATTCAGATGGATCTGGAGGCCTTCAACAGCAATATGATTTCCTGCTTCTTCTTCAGAGTCAGCCCAAGAGATTTTGCTGCTTGGCGTAAAAAGTACAATTTTGCTCTCTCCCTCGGGTTCCCAAGCATCCCATTTTGGACATCCTGTATTTGGGGATTTGACATCTGGTCCTATAATGAGCCCCACAGAACACCTCAAGTCCCATGTTTCTTCACTTGTTGAGAATGGGCTGCAGCCACCTGCACGATAAGAGATCCCCCAAAGCATTTGGCACATAACAAAATGGTTTCAAGCAAGGAACTGATTTGCAAATGCAGCTCTATGGGTAACTGAGACAGTCACATAAACCTGCTTCCAGGATCCTGAGAGGAGGTCTTCTCATGGCAGTCCAGGCTCTCATGAAATCACTTATCTTGCAGGAACCAGGAATTCTCATGAGAAGTACTCCTCTCACAGTACTTGAGGCAGTCTTTGTATAGGCCTGCCTCTCATGTACTGGCCAGTCTTCAGCCGGCTGGGCAACAGAGAGACCTGTCCTGTACTAGTGTCTAAAAACCTCATTAACCCTACCCTTCTCTTTCCATGTATAAAAAGCTCACTTAAATAGCAGCTGATAGTCTCTTTCACACTGAGGGTGGGACAGCATCTTCTTCCACACTTAAAGGCCCAAGGCTAGCTTAGAGAGCAAAGGGCAGACTATGTCACATTCAGCTCCCTCCTCGGATACTTTGTTTCTGCCTCTCAGCATCTGATGTGACTGCCTTGCTGGACCTAAAGACAGGGCTTGCTCTGTTCCCCTCTGGGCTTTACTCTCATCAACACTTTGCACACAAAGCTTGGTTCTCTGCCTTCCTGCTTTACTGCTGCAGCTGCAAAGTCCAAGGCCAAAATAGACATGGTGGATAGTCATTACACCAACCAAATTTGGAGGGGGAAAGTTCCAAAGTATGCTGAAACTCTATGCAGCACACAAGCTTCATCACTACACCTCCCTAGCTATCCCAAATCAAAAGGAGGCAAAGCTTTAAAAGTAGTCTGCGCAAAGGGCATCCCTGGTTTAGAATACTGGGTTGCTGCAGTATTCTTTGCAGAATACATGCTACAGAAAAAGACAAGGAACCAGCTTTCTCTGTCAGTAAATAAAGTAACTGGAAGACTATTTTAGAGCACAATAATAGAAAATAGAAATTTCCAAGCACTGCATAGTTAAGGAAGAGGGCTGGCATTGTGCCTTTGTGTACAAATCTAGTCTATATTAAATTTGGGAGGAGGGGCAATAACAGCAGGTACTCAGTAACTGAGGGAATACCTTGAGGACTGTTTTATCCCAGTCCACATTTATCAGAAATCTGATACAGGAATTTGGTAATCAAGAGAAATGCAGTGGGCATCGTGAAAGTTTAGGGGATGTCTTTGGATATCGTCCTTCTGATACATCTGCCTAAGACTTCTCCCACATTGGGGCTTGTGTCCCATTAGGGATATACACGTGTATTCATGTGTAAGTTTCCTTATGCAAGCATATGTGCTTTTTGGGTGCTGGTGGTATGTTGGTATTCCCTTCCTCCATCTAGAGCACCAAAGGTCATTCCCTGCCAGCTCTGAAAAGCCTCTCAAGCTACCCCACACGGCTGTTCTCTGATCCATGGGGAGCAGACCAGACTGTGGAAGCATCTGGCTACGTCCCCATAGCCAGACATGGAATGATGACATCAGCACTGAGATCCCTTGTGGTCCTCCTAAGGTCTCAGTGTTGCTGTAATAATTTCACAGCTGGCTATGGGGATGTAGCTAGATTCTTCTGCAATCCTGCCCACTCTTTACAAAGCAGGGAATGGTCAGAGCCTGTTCAGTAAGTCAGGGTGTGGTACATGGCTCAGCCTAGCGTAGGTCCACATACAGACCTACTGTGCTACACTGAGCTATATAGGACTGCAGCCTAGATTCCAGGAGTGTACTCTGGTATGCATATTCTGTCCCAAAACCACTGATCCCAGCAGAATTTTTGCATCGAAAGAAATTCCCTGGACATATAGATGAACAGTATCTGTACATCTTTTGTTCTTTTCTTCTTTGTTGTCTTTTTCTTCCTGAAGGACACATAGTATTCTATTTCTCTTTCACCAGTCTGGCAAACCTCTGAGCAGCTTGATGCCCAAGACTCTATCACACATCATTTGATCTACATGGCTAGTGCAATCATAGCACCATAACTGGGGAATGTGAAAGGCCTTCAGTCATGACCTGGTCCAGTCTAATGCCAGGCTGGGTTTTTTTTCAGGTTAAAAATTCAAGAGAAACCCAACATGGGAGGGGGTGCTGGCATACATACCATCTGAGACCTTTCAGACCTGGTCATTTCACCTGCCATGCCAAGTGCTGACACCAATCGTGGCATTGTCAGTAATTCAGAAACTAAGTCAGAAGCAAACAATCTAACCTGTAAGGTACAGATGCTACATAAGACTGCCAGTCTTTCTGCAGGTGGAGACTGTTCTTGCGAAGTCACCACCAGCATGGAAGATCAAGTCATTCCTGCATCCTCAAATCCTTTGTTGTGGCCGGTAATCAAAGCATAGTAATTCAGCTCCATGGCTCTACTTAATGTGCTTAAAGAAAATTAGCTCCTCTAAAACACAAGAAAGGGATTTCCAGCTTCTGACATCTTATATTGGAAATAACGTGGTCTCTTCTGATTCAATGTGCTCACATCACCATGGTAAAATTATTTTTGTAGAGGAAAAGTTTTTTGAAAAACTTATGTTATATCCTTAAGGCAAGTATATTTGAGGGTGCTTTTGAGGGTTGAACCATGACTTTTTCCATTCAGGTCAGGAAGAAGGCTTTTTAAAAGAGTCCCTGGGAGCTCACAAGTCAGCCAGTGGTAAATTCTCCATCTGGCTTCCCATATTCTTGGGCTTTCCCCAATGATGACAGAATGGAGAGCCACATGTTCTTTCTCAGCTTCCCTCGGTAAGTATTAGGGGAGGGAAGGAAACCCTGCCCACACCATATGTCAACCAGAACAGTATGTTTGAGCCATGTCTGGATGCAGGGTCAAGAACAACCTCCTTGAGTTGTGCATTCAAGGCACAGGATACCCTGACATTTACTGCATGTGAATAATGGCAGGAGGCTCTTGATGAAGACATAGGAGAGGTAAAGTGCAACGGGGGAGGGGGAGGCATAAGCAAATTAAAAGCTTATGTCAGCTAGAGAGGTTCAGGAATTGGGTGTGTGCATGCTTCCAGGCCCTCCTCCCAGGCTCAGTGCAACTGGGCTCTGCACTTCTGTTAAAAGACACACACCTCCATGCTTTGATATGGTCTAATTTGCAAAATATATTAATTGGCAGATATGTTATTAGCATAAAATATAAATTATACACACGTATGGCTGAAAAGCAATATGGAGAAGGGACCCTTGCTGGAAAGCAGGCTAAAGGTAACCCCAACATGGACAGGTTTTAGGGTCAATGACTTAATGACTCTAAGCTAATCTTCTCAGTGAAAACAATAGCCAAGCTCAGAGGCAGAGGCAAGACCCCTGCTGTGTGCATTTCCTATGGAAACTCTCCTGTCTTCTTTGCTTGATAAACACCTTCTGCCCCTTTATCCTGCCCTCAAACACAGACAGTCATCAAAGCCTTTGTCACCTACATGCCAATATCATCAACATATTTCCTTCACACACTAAAACCATCAACCCATTCCAGACACTTTTGTCCACCCTGTAAATTCCATTGTCTGCCCAAGGCAGAGAGTCATCAACACCTCGTGCCTTCAGGGCACTTTTTTTGGTATAAAAGACCTCAATTTTGGGTACCTCCTTGCAAATACAAGAATTTCAAGCATCCACTCTGTCACCTTATTTGCTTGTTTGTATGCTTGTTTGACTTTCCCTCAATAAAACACATTCTAGATGATTTATAAGTCTTTGATTTTATTGCAGTGACCCAGTAAACACTGGTGAAAAAGTCCCCCCCCCCAGTTACCCCTCCTCTTGCAGCCTTCTTAATTAATTCCCCATTTTTACATTTAAGTGTGGATTCTGATAGAGGACCTCACAGAGGGTCCTATGCATTTCAGGTTACACTTTCTATGTTGTGACATCTTCCCCATCATCATGAATTCTCTTTTCTGATTGCATTTGATTTCTCACACTTACCATATTGCAAGGAGGGTGGGAAAAATAAACAGTCCAGGGGTTGGCAAAATCCAAGGGCTCTTCCTGAGCTGTTCTATGATTTTTGACTGCACAGCTTCACAGCATGTTCAGGGCTTCCATTTCCAATGGGAACTCTGGAATTGCAAATATGTGGTCATGGTGATGGTGGCAGTGGTAACAGTGATTAGCAGTAATCCATGTGCCAGAGAGGATAACAAAGTATGGTTCTCTGAATTGCTGCAGGCAATGACTGCTTTTAGTATTTTTAGAACTCTTCATGCTAGTGATATAGGAAGAGGCTTTGGTTGCTGTTTCTTCCAATGTGTTGCAACAGTAAGTTTGGAAACATACAGTAAGGGAAACAGAGAGGGAGTCTGGAATAGCAGAGGGACTAATCATTACAAGCAGAAATACAATGCAGGGGGTGGATTTTGGTTTGTGGTCAGCTCATAGTAATTCCAGATTCTTCGTATTGTGGGATTTCTTTCCTACCTTACCTACTACCATTTCAAAAAATGTCTACCATCAATCATTAGGTATGTTATCCAAGCACAGGTGCCACTTTTTGAAGTAAGTCACAGAATCACAAGACATTACAGCATGGTACATCACAGCATTTATCCATTTTCATACATTCATATCTCATGTTTCCACCAAGGACCTCAACAGAGTGTCTATTAGCCTTACCCAGACTGATAGATGTGCTGGGTCACACTTCCTGTAGTCTCCAGTCACCATGAACCTTGACTGATTGATTGATCCTCCTTATCTTTCCCCCTAAAAATCCAAACAGTATGTCTCAGTATTCTCCTGTCTGATATCTTCCAGATGGCTTGCCTAGATAGGGCATAAGATTGAGGAAGGCCCAGGAACATGGTTCTTCTTCTCCCTTTTAGCCTCACACCAAAGCCACTACAGGGAGAGTCAGCAGTGGCCCAAGGTTACCCAGTGAGGTTCATAGCACCATGAGACACTGAACCTGGACTCTCCAAGTCTTACTTTAATACTATAACCACTGCACAATATTACCTCTCAGTGTGGTGCAGTGTAGTGTTACCCTGTTTTCTGGGGGTCCCGGGAGGGACACCAAATTGCTATCAAAATGATAGAAGTTGGGGAAATTAGTTCAGAGCACAAGTTGGCAAAACGAGAGGCAGGGTAACTTAGCAGGATCTTGCAACCCAATGTCTACGGGGTCAGGCCAAGTCAAGAAGCAAACCGTTTGGAGTCTTTATTAAATACAGGCACACAATGTATGCAACACAAACTCACAGATAACTAAGGAAAATAAAGGTGTAAGTAAGATAGCGGGATTTTTAGAGGGATAGTTGGTTCGGGTGATACGAAACCTGTCCTGAAGTCCGGAAGAAAATGGAGAGCAAAGCTGGGGTTCCGTGTATCTCAGCACATGGAGCTGAGGGGAAACTTGCCAAGCAAGGTGGCAGCAAGGTGGTCTGGAACTCAGGAGCGATCCGAGGAAGGTCTCGGAATCAAGGGTTTTTATAAGGAGAATTGTGACTGCAGGCTAGGTCAGACTTAGGAGAAAACAATAGATTTGGAGTTGGAGACAAAGCCTCCAAAAGATCAGAATTTGAATGATTGAATTAGAGCCGAATTTATCAGCAGAGTAGCCGGTATGCAAACGCGGAATATTTTAGCGTTATATAGCTCGATCATCAAGCTGCCAGCATGGGGCAGAGGATCTTTTGAGAGTTGCTTGCATACCTAATGGAGTACTTGCCTTGAGGTCTCCTAAAGCGGTGAGTCAGCTGTTTTCTGGCCTGCCTGTATTATCTAGGAATATTACGGCGATAATCGGCTGAGCCTGTATGCGTGCTTGTCCGGGGGCCTCGCAAGCACGTGGAAGGGATATGTGAAGCTGAATTTGAGATATCAAAGGATATCTTTTTATATCCCCAGAGCTTGGGCTAGCCAGGGCACTAACAGTAGCACTCTTTTAGGTTCTTTGTAAATGAATACTGCAAATACCATGACAAATGTTTAAACAATTTGCAGACTTGTACAAAGTTTTTAAAAACCTCAGGAATAACAATGGATATTTTATAGCACATACGCAGTCTCCCAATATTCTCTGCACTCCACAGAGCAACACAGCACTTATTGTTGGAGGCAACCCCAAAATTAGAAATGAAAACGTACAATAGATACACATCCACAACGCAAAATCCACTATAAGGAATTTACCCTACCATTCCCTTCTAAATCCATACATTAAATTCATAAAACCAAATTCAAGGTGACAGTGGCCTAAACTCTTGACCCTGGCAAACACAACTCCTCTTCCCCTTCAGCTCTGTATGTCTGTCTCTCTCTCTGTCTCTCTGTTTGTCTCTCTCCAAGCAAACTAAGTGCAGCTCTTTCCTTAAGACTCACTGGGGTTACAGTAGTACATCATTATATTCCCCCTTCCCCTTGTACTGCTTCAGATATTTTAGGTCTCATAATTATCTGAGTCATCTCCAAGTTGTCCCAGATCAAGCACTCTCTTGTTCCTTATCCACTAAAGCCTAGAGAAAGTGGCAGAAATGCCGAATGCTCTTAGGAGGAAAGACATTACAGCATCTGAAGGCCCTTTAAATGATTCAGATACAACCCTGCATGTAATAAGACATCTATTTTGGTTAATCTTTTAGTTGCAAATCTTGGAACTCTTGAACCCGCCTGAGGCTGCTGTCAGCCACGTTCTGTTTAAGATTGCTTATTGGGAATAACTGCTGTTTCCCAATGTAACCTCCAAGCTCCTTAAAGTTGTTCTTACTGCTTTGCCCAAATATACTTGCCTTGAGGATATAAAGTAAGATTTTCTTTAAAAAAAATTTCCTCAACAAAAATTATTCTAGCATGATGATTTGAGCATTTGAATCAGAGGAGACCAGGTTATTTCCAATATAAGATATCAGAAGCTGGAAATGCTTTTCTTGTGTTTTAGAGGATGCAATGTACTTTAAATATATTAAGTAGGGTTGTGGAGCTGAATGACTATGCTTTCATAACTGAGCACAACAAAGGATTCGAGGATGCAGGAATACTTTGATCTTCCCGGCTGGTGGTAACTTTGCAAGCACAGTCTCCACCTGCAGTCAGACTGGCAGTCCAATGCAGCATCTGTATCCTGCAGGTTAGATGCAGGTTAGGCGCTTCTGACTTAGGCCCTTTGTGCACCCTCCTTGGATCCATCATTATCTGGTGGCAATCTGGGCAGAGCCTCTTCCAGGAAGGTAGTATGACAGGAGTGCTCCCCTCTGCACCGGACGAGCTCCGTGCCGAAGAAGACCAATGGACATGCCTCTTCCTTCTGCAGTGCAGCGGGCACTTTCCCAATCTGCACTGGGCCAGGAAGCCCTTCCATTGCACTTCCAGGGCTTCCTCAGGCCAGATAAATGTGGGATGGTGGTGTAATCACATGTCATTGACAGGGAAAACCCATCAATTATTTAATCTGCAATCATGCTGCCTGGTGATGGGAGAAGGATGGGACCGTGATGACATCATGCAGAAGCATCATTTCTGCTAGGAATGGCCCTGTTGTTCAGATATGGTTTTCAGCAGTTACAAAGCTCTTGAAAAAGTCGTGATAGAGGTGGCTGGTAAGGGAAAGTCTATCATTTTTGCTCGTTTCTTTAGGGCATTCTAGAAACATTGAGCAAAACTTTTCTTAAAACATCTCTATTAATTGTTAAGATATGAAGGACCTTAATCAAATATGAAAGGTAAATAGGAGAGCTGGGGGGAAGCACAAGGGGAGAAAATGGAATTGAATGGGGAAATGTTTGTGCAATCTTAGCTATAGTGGTTGGTTGCCACATTAATAATGAATATATGCATTATTAATAGCGGTGTTTATTATTATAAACCAAATACAGCAAGTTAATATTTAATTCAGAATCTACAGGGCATGAATTCCTATTCACCTCTTACTCTGCTGTTCACTGTTGTTCCGTTAGAAAGATTTTGGACACAGCCTCAAAATGTGAAAGAAAGAAAACCTGGCCTAAATACAGTGCTGACACGAGCCTGACTCAATGGGACCAGTCAATAAGTGCCTCCATGGATCTACTCTTATTGGGACTAACTAATAGGATTTTAGCCCTAAAGTCCATTGCCCAGTGCCATAATTTGGTGGTCTTTCCAAACCCACAGAAAGCCAGTTCATGCAGTATTCATGTATAAGACAGTTGTAGTTTGAAACAGGAGTTTATTTTGAGTAGAACTTCTAGAATCTGCAGCCAAACTAAAGATTCTGGGAGCTGAAATCAAACAAGATTTTTTTCCATGCAATTCTGATAGTCTTGATTTACAACGTCTGCACATTGTTCATGGATATTTGCAAAGTATCTTCTACATATTCTGTAAATGAGAATTTCTTACACGTGAACAGCTGTTTCGGTACAAGGATTACTTTCTAGGCAACCATGCACGGTTGCCATAAAGGAGGGGTGTCAGTGCACAGGAGCTTGGAAAAGCTGCTTTTTGGGACTACATCTCTGAAAACAAACTAGCTAGAATGGTCAGTAGGCATGCTTGCTGGGGTGATTCTGGGAACTGTTGTCCAAACAATTGATCTGAAGTACCTTTTCGCCACAAGTTGCCCTGTACATAAGTTGCCCTACACATAAGCAACGCTTGAATAAGACTTGTGCTTTTGATAGATCTGTTTTGCAGTTAATATGACCAAGAAATTAATATCTCAAATAAGGAAGTTTTACACATTGTTGTTCTGAATAAAAGTTGTGGTTCCTCTATTATTTTACAATGGCTTGTCTTCGTTTCTAAATCCTGTGCTGCTGATGTAGCACACTTGCCAGATATTCTTGAAGAACCTGGACATTGAGACCCACCCGCAGACATTTGTGGAAAAACTATGCAACCTACCTGCTCCTTCTACATAAAATTTTACTCATCAATTACAAGCAATGAGGGAAATATGGATGTGGGAATCCATTTTGCTTCAAAGGTCTATGCACCTGACTTCTCCAAATAAGCACCCTCTGGGTGCATTAGATTCCCACCTCTGTAAATCAGTGTTCGTGTTGGAAGTTCTATTCCAAGACAGCTTCTCTGTCTTATGTCTTTCTCATGTTTTGGTTCAAACTTCTTCCATTATGTTAGGGGTGGAAGACTCTATACTCAAATTTCATTTCATCTGCATCATCACCTGATAGGAGACAACATTCCTGGAATGCCAATGAGAACTTTCCTGCTAATTGTGTCACCTACAATGAATTGTATATTCCCTGCATCAGGGGTTTCAGCAATTATGCATTAATGAAACCAAAGTGGTCCAGGCACTGAAGGGCCAGCAGGGCTATACTGTTGCCCCCTTCCCGAAGGTCATGTAGCTTCCCGGCCCTGCCGCTGATGCCCCAGCACTGAACAGGGATGTCTGAGCCAGGGAATGCAATATAGACCACTCCACTATTTTTTAAAACTGATTTTCAAATCAGAAGAAGCAATACATAATTTTAGCAATTTTCTTCCTGCTATAAAAAAATCTTCAAAGACACACAGCTTTTGATGCCTATTTGCAATTCGAGAACTATTCTATGCAAAACGTAGTTGTTATGCACAAAAAGTAGATAGAAAATTTTTTGAACAAAATCTTATTCCTGCATACAAATATTATTTCCTGTGCAGAAAAAAAATCTGTTTGGTATGCAAAAGAACCATATGTGAATTTTGTGTAGAATAAGTCCCTGTTGGGGATGATAGGTGTTTCAGCCCCACGGAAACGCAGCAGAAAAAACCAGAGTCCAGTGAGCCAACAGCAGCAGCCTTGTTCCCCAGTAAGGATACTCACACACGGAGGAGTTTCTTCCAAAACAGGAGGCACTTTATCTTGCAGCAAAGTTCCGTTATATACAAAACATAGGACAGACGGACAAAAGCTTGCGCCAGGCACCAGGTTTGGTCAACAGACAAATACATACTGGCGTTGCTTTGTTATATACATATCTACAACCAATCAGGTAGAGGTTTGCACACCTCCCTCTACCATCTGCACCCGACCCCAGTTTCTTATGCAACCTTGCAATTACCCACAGCTGGGGCATGATGCAACATCTTTGCCGTGGGCTGATCATTTTCCCAGGGTTCCCTGCCTGGAATCCCTGACAGTCCCAAATTGTGAAAATTCTTTTCAGTCCAGTATTCTACTTGTCAGGATTTCTTGACACCCAAAAACAAATTTTGGACCATTTTGTGAACATTTTCAAATACAGCCCTCCTTCCACATTCGCGGGTTGGACTCTCGCAAATTTGATTATTTCCAAGGCACCTGTGGCTCCCCCACCCCATTGTTCTCCTCCCATTCCCTTGTGTTTTGCCGTCACAGAGAAGGAAGGCAAACATGCCAAGACAAGAGCTAAGGCAACGGCGGAGAGAGTCATGCGCACACTTTCCCTCACCCCTCTAGAGCTCTTCCCTCCCGTTCCTTTACCTCTGCTCTGGTGCTGAGAACTTGTGCTGAGGCAAAAGGTAAGGCAATGGGAAGGGGGAGACACACACACACTTTCCTTGTGCTCTCTGGACCTCTCCCCTTCCATTCCTTTGCCTCTGCCCTGGTGCTGAGAACTCACACCAAGGCAAAAGGTAAGGTAATTGGGGGGGGGGGACACACACACACTTTTTTCTCCCCTCTGAAGCTCCCCACTCTCGCTGCCTTGTCTCTAGCCTGGTCGCAGAGAAGAAAGGCTCCTGCGCCAGAGCCCCAGAAGGGAATGGGAGAAGAATTGTCATGGAAGGGGAGTTGTTTGCAATTTTTCTGCTTTGGCAAGGGTTCTGCACCCTGAACTCTCACAAATGTGGAGGAGCCACTGTACTATTCTGTGCTTACACTACATCTGCCATTACTGGATTTCTCAGTGAGGACTCACGAGTTACCTTGATATAGTTATGTTATACTTATTACAATTAGACTTACTACTTATTATATAATATGTTATATTTACTAAGTAACAAATCTTTCCTTCTCCTGATGCCCTCCAGATATACCAGACCGCAATCACCAGCATCCCCAGAGCATGATTATTGTGACAGTCCAACTAGCAACAGCGGAAAGAGCAACAGCTGGAGGGTACATTCATTGAGACCTTAGAGTAGGGGAAAGAATCATGCAGCCCTCCAGATGTTGTTTTAGATCTGTATCTCCCAGTATCTTTCGCTGTATAACTAAGGTGTTGGGAGTCACAGTCCAGCACCATCTGGAAGGCCATGCGATTCCCATCCTGGCTTTAAGGAAACATAAGCGTGAATCACATTGGTAGCACCAACTAAAACAAACCTACTGAATCAATGGGATTTACATAAGTGTTGATTCTTTACCAGTTATTTCAATAGGTCTGGAAGGTGCTACCAGTAGAACTCATAATCCTCTACTATACGTGTGGCACATTCTTGGTCATAATTGGTGCAGAAAAGTCTCAGAAACATAGGGAAGTTTAATGAGAGAATAAGGAAAAGCTCTATTGGCTATGGTTATGGAAGCTTCCAAATATTTTTGGAAGGCACCAGGTTGAGAAATGCTAGAATAAGAAATCTCACCAGGTGGATCGTGGTTTGTTTTTGCATCCTAGTTCTTTAGAAATAGGAGACGTGATGGTGGCCAATTAGAATTCTGTTCTAGCTTGTCTGGAAGACATCAAGTGGGAAAAGATTCCCTCTGTTCTGTAAAAGTTTTAAAACTAGAGGCACCAGCTCAGGGACTGCACACAGTGGTACTTCTTCTGTTGTGGGAATTCTTTCAGTAACACATGTATTGCCATCCCAAACGTGTATGTGTGATTGCTCGATTAATAAATTGATACAAATGGTAGCGCATATGTCTCATACGAAGTGTGTTCTGCAATTTGAAAAACTGCTGTCAAAATAAATATGGTAATTTACATGACCCCTATCCTTTTTGTTCCTGCATCAGTGCAGGAAACAATACTGAGATGCAAAGAATTATTCCTGCACCTATGGTTGTCATTTGTATTTTTACTGCTCCAGCTTGTGTGTCTTTCCTAGCAATTTGACATGGAGCCCATAGGTAGTCAAAGGCAAAAACTTCACTTCTTGTTTTATGCCAGTTCTATCAGCTAGGGCAGTTTGTTTTTTTAAGTGGAAAACATATGCTAACTTTTACAAGTTATGTAAAATAATTTCAACAGGTTTCGCTTTTGTGACCAAAGGTGTCCAACCAATCCCATAATCTACACTTCTATGAGCATGGTGGTGAGCAGGTTCTGCAGATCAATTGCACTTAGGATTCAGCAGCCCTGTCTTCTTCAAATGTGATCTTTCTAGATGGGAAGAAGACTCTAAAACAAGGGGAGGCACAAGGCAGCTCAGGGGCCACTAGTAGATCTCTGTCTGATTGCAGTAAATCTAAGGATTTCCAGGCCCCAACCATTCCACAGAAGGCATTTTTGAAGGGTGAATTGGTCTCTAATAACTTGTCCTGTTGGAAGTTCAGTGATCATTGAGTGAAGTAGATCATTGGCTCTTCCCTCTGAGCCAGTTTTGTACCCGTCTCCAACTGGACAAACTCGGGGTTCTTGCAGACAACAAAAAAGATCCCACAGTCCTGAAATCGGCTCTCCCCTGGCCTATAATAGCATTCTTTCTTTAGCAAAACAGTTCCCTTTGTGCTAAACTAATCTCAATTTTTTTTCCTGTTACATCCTGCCTGTTGATGTCTCTGGAAACTGAAGCACTTTCTGACACTACCTCCCATATTGTTATTCTTAGAAAGGATTTATAGCAATTGGGGATAAGACTCCAATGAAGTTATTAATCAGAGAGATGGAAGAGTCCAGTTCAGTTTATTGTGTGATGTGGATGAGAGATAAGTCTGAATATTGATGTCTAGGAGAATGATTAGGGGATAGCAAAGAATTTAGTGGAAGGGGAGTGAAGGGAAGGAATAGCATTGTGGGTAAATATATGCAGTTTCTGGTGGTGATTACCTTCCAAGTAATTAGTTTTTAAATCAGGCAGTCATTTCAGGACCCACTTACTCTGAGCTGTTTTAATTATTTATGTTCTCTTTTATTCATATTATTTATAGCATAGGTCTTCTTTTAAATAGGAGCAGCCATAGAGCAATGGGGCCACTCATGCTGAACAGAGGCCCTTCTCTGTCTCTGTCTCCCCCCCCCCCATCCCCCCAGCGGGTATCTCCTAAGCCTCTGGTTTGTTGACAGGAACAACCACCAGCCATAGATAGTCTGGTGGACATGTTATCCTTGTTTTGTTCTCTCTGCAGCTTTGGATAGGGTGAGAAATGAGAAGTGAAAAATTCTATGAAGATCCGCTCTGTATGTGCATCTGTATTTCTCTCGTTCTGTATTTCTCACATTCACCAGAGTGCCTGTCTTTCTATCACCAAACATATAGGCTAGTTTGCTTCTCAGTTTATTTAAATATATAATGAAATAATGAAATAATCACGGCAGCCGATGTAAAAGGATGATACATACACAAAATTATTTGCAGAGAAAAGTACTTGGAGAGAAAAGTGCATCTGGGTTGTTTTTTTGCAAGTCTGCACAACAGTCAGCTGCTGAATGAAAGTCTTCCATATAACTCCCCCCTGCTTTTACCCCCTTGTAATGGATGTAATAGTTTCTAAAATTCATTTGGCTTTTATATGATATGATTGGGTTAACTTACTCAAGGTAAGTAAGCAGGTACAAGAGCTGGAGGGTTCAGGGAAATCACTCTGGTTCAACTACCCATTACCTCCGTCACCCAACTCAACTTGCACCAGGTTAAGATCTATGGATAGGTATATATGTCAATGTCGCTTGCTCCATATTAGCAATTTTGTAAATTCTGAAGCTTTTCCATCAAATTGTGAAAAGTTATTAGTAAAAAGCATCCTCTCCCCCCCCCCACCTCAACCATTGTTACTGGCCAAATTCAAAAGGTACAGCCATTCCCAGGATGGACTATTTAATGCTGTATCTGCCTGTAACATAGCCATTAAATAGAATACTGCAGGGAAATAGAGGGAGTACCCCTATTTCAGCACCAGAGCCATCAATGAATACACCAGGATGTGAAGCCGGGTTTTTAGGAGCTAAGTGCTCAAAGCCCTTTGCCTGGACAAGAAAATCTATCAGTTGTACTTCCTCCTATATTCAAATCTTTTAAAGTCCCAAGGGCTTTCAATATTTTGGAACATTATCATCAAAACCAAATCAAACTGAAGTCTTACCCATCCCTAATAAAATCTTTAGGTCAGGTGTATATTACTTCTTTCATCAGTGGCTCAGCCCACACACAGTTTCCAGAATGGCTTTGATATTAAGGCTGCAATCTTAACATTGGTCAGTAATCCTTGTTTTAAGGACCCTTTTAAGGACCCTTTTGGTCTCACTAGGGCTTTTGGCAGCATTTTAATACCCCTGATCAATAAGTGGCAGATTCTGAAGGACATAGCCATGTTAGGTCAGTTGATGCAAAAACAACCACATAAAGAAATACCTGTTTGAAGCCTGAATCCTACTGTAATCTACATACGTAACATACCATGCACTAATTCAAAAACTGATTCACTAAATCTACTCCAGTTGAGACTACCAGTAGAAGTCAGGCCTTCGTGTGCTATAAATTGTCAAAGCATGAATCTGACACCATAGGCTCAAATCCAGGAAGTCTTATGTCGTAATACTTTCGTTAGTCTTCATAAAGCGGCTCCTCTGTACTGCATCCAAAGGAGTGAATTTATATCCACAGAAAAATGGATTTATATCCACACAAAAAATCACGCAAAAATATAAATGTTAGTCTTAAAAGATGCTGCTACATTCTTCCCCCCTCCTTTTTATCCAGGATTCTTGGTTGTTTATATTCACACAAAAGCGTTAAGTGTAGTCAGCAACAATTCATGGTGACCCCCTTGGATGGTTCAGCTCATGTCTGCCAGAGAAGCCCTACAAAATGGCCATGAGGGATTTATTGGCATCTCTTTGAAAGTCTTCTTGTGCATTCTATTTCTCTGCTACCTTCCCTTAGCTCAACCAATGGACATCTAACTAGAAATACTGGAATAAGGTATAACTGTACTGGACTCTTGGTGCTGTGTTTGGCAGATGCATGATTTGGCTCTGGCCACCCACAGTGGAACCCAGGAAATGCAGAGAGTTCAGACTGTTGGCCATGGTTTTAGACATTCTGCTGAGCATGAAATTTGGGGCACAGTAAGGTATTGTGAGGAAAGTATGGCACTGGATGTAGCCTTCCACTTCTCATACTCACATCTGGCTTCGATTTCTGTGCATGGCTTTGCGAAATTGAAACTAGGTCACTCTAGTGTTGCACACACTCTATGTAGAGTTGCTTCATATCTGGTGAATTCTCAGTAACTGAGGACTTATGGTGACTCCTGTTGTCCATTGTGATAATTCAGGTGATGTTTTTGATAAAAACTTTCATGATTTGAAATTAGGTGTATGCAAAAGATCACTTTCTCTTCTATATCCTAGACGTGTAAATGTAAAGCTCTCATTTGAGTGCGAGCAGAGCTCACAGGGGACCCTGAAGACACTGGTGTTTACCTTTCCTCCTTTAAAAACACTGCTTCAAGTGCACCAGTTCTGCAGTAATGACAGAGATGGTAGCATCTCCTAGCCCCAAACTCCCAAATCCTGCTTTACAAGATAGCAGCCACTGTGAGCAATACAGATCTATGCAGCATACTAACATTTCCATGTTGACCCTCCAGCAATCTCTGGTGTGACAATCAGAAGCCGGAATCCTGTTGTAATTTCTCCTTACAACAGAGACTGCTGGCAGGTGTGTGTGTGTGTGTAAATGTCACTGTGCTGCAATCTGACTGACAGAACAGACCTGTTGCTCACAGTGGCTGATTCCTGGTAAAGCAGGATTGGGAGACTGTGATAGGGTATTCCAGCCAGTGTTTTGAAACTTCCTTTAGATTACAGAGGTTGGAGTAGCTTCATTTGGGCAAAAAAGTTCCTAAATAGGTTAGCTGTCAGTGTATATTTTGTTTTCTTGAGCAAAATACCCTTAGACTTACAAATATATTGTCTGGTCCTTAAAAGCATGCAGACAGAGTTGTTCCCACATTTTCCATTTGAAACATTTATTTTTGGGAAATACATATTAAACACTATTATTTATACAAAACAGGACTAATTTGCTGTAATGCATACAATCCTCAAAAAGGCCATTTCTAATAGATTTGGATGATTTTTTTTTTTTTTTTGGTTTATTAATTAAGACCTCCTCCCTCTCCCTGCAAAGTACAATATAAAAAGAGAAAGTCATTTTTCCCTTGTGCATTCTCCAAATGAATTATTGGCAAACAAAATATGATGCTTTTTTTTTCTGAATTGCATCCAAGGGAAGAAAATGACATTCTCTATTTCAGTTACCCATTTCATAGTCTTAAACAATTGAAATATATATATTTTAGTTAATACACAATTTTTATTTTGCTAAAATATAGCAAGTCAGCAAGTAAAAAAAATAATTTTCCTCAGCTTAACACAGCTCAGTAAAGATTCCACCATTTTATTTTTTATTTTTTAGTTTGGGAGCGAAAACATAGAAGTTAAAAAGGGCAGTTTAGATTTGCTTGCAATAGACAATGTATGAGAGCCTCTGAGCAAAGAATATGTGGAGTTGTATTCATCGGGAACAAATGAAACAAAACCAAAAATGCTTGACAGTTTGGATTAAAGGAAAAAAAGCACCCTTGTCACAGGCAGTTAAGGAAGCAGCAGATGTAGTTAAATGAAGTCTGGGGTGCAGATTATTTTGTATGCTTGTGATAGGGATGCCAGATCTTGGAAAAGTTACTTTTTTGGACCACATCTCACAGAATCTCAAGGCCAGTGGTGATGCTGATAGGGGATTCTGAGAGTTGCGTAGTTTAAAAAGGCAACTTCTCTAAGCTCTGATTATGATCACCTGCAAGCTGGCATCCTTCCGTGACGTGCAAAGGTGCAAAACATCCCCATTTGTCTACTGAGAGAGAGTCATACTGGTATCTATATAGACAAGATGGTAATTTAACATTTGCCTTTGGTGAAAGCCAGGAACCAGCATTCCCCTTTCCCTCATGTTTTGTTTTTGAGGGTTCCACAAGAGGGCAGCATGTTCAGAGGTTGCCTGTTTTCAAAGGGGTCGGCAAGTCTACCAGCTTACAGCAGAGAAGAGTGTAGGTTCTCTGGAACTGGTGACTTAAGAGCTGAGGAAGCAAGAACCCATGGGCCCCCTTGATTAGATCCCCATCACTAAAATAAGGTTTCTGTTCTTCTGAAGCAGGATAATGTTTAGCAAATTCCTCCAATTCTGTGGGGGAAAATGGCAGCTTTGCAACTTCTGCCCTCTTCAGAAGGAAAGGACAGAAAATGCCTCCCATTTACAATACAGTTATCCCACCACTGCATTAAGATTGCTTGGAGAATCTGCATGAAATCTATGTTAAAAGAACTCTTGGAGTGACCTGTATTAAATGGTGGCACAGCACTTTTGAAGACTAGGGCCAGCTAGCACAGGCAAACAGCCTTCATATACTCCCAACCCATCTCCAAGGGATTGAGATTACATACAGAAGTGTGCTGTGTAAACTGGTACTCTTCTTAAATCTCTAACTCTGACCAAAAGCTCTATTGCAGAATGCATGCAAAATCCTGGATCCAGCTTTTCATATGAAGTATGGCTTTTCACATAGAGCTGAACAACACGTACTGGCATGTCTATGCATGCACACAGTTTTTTAGCCACAATTAGAAGGGATACACAAAAATTGCAAACAGAGATAATCCAGACCTTGAGACCCTTAAAAAGGAGATAGATGTGGTGATCAGAAAAACAGTTCTAAGGTTTTCTCCATTGACTTTGCAGAAACTGTTCTGAGCAAGCATTTGGTAGGACATCTGAACAAAAGTCTGGCTCAAGTGTACATACAACAAACATATAAACTTCTAAGAAAGCAACAGGATTTGGGATTTCAAGACTGCAGGAAAGGAAAAAGAAGAGAGACACTCTTCAAGAAGGTCTACATTTGCCAACAGTGTCTTGGCCTCATCAGAACTTGCTGTGTTTGTCCCACAGTAGGCCTTCTCCTCTTTTCTAATGAGGAAGGTAGTTCCCTATTATTGCTGGATTATTAAAAGGAAAGATCATAGAGATTAGACATGCAGAAGTAAGAGGTACATAGTACTCAGTGGAATAGTGCCACACACTCATAATTCATCCCTCTGTCACTCATATTAAGAGCCATATCTAGTTACAAAAATCTTCACCTGAAATGGCTGGAGTTTGATACATGAAGGCGGGGGGGATATATAAACTGAAAAACAAAGAACAATCCCACTTCCCACCCTTGGCTTACCACAGAGTAAACCTTTGGCACTAGGTAGATCAAGTGGCTCAGGGGGAAAAAAAGATCCCATAATCCTGGACCGCTGAAATGAAGAAGGCAGAAACAGACTCCTCTTTCAATTCTCAACTTCTTCCACAGAGTGTGGGAAGATGATGCTGTGGCACATTCTGTCCATCATCCTTGCTGCCTTGTCAGGTCTGTACAAATAAAAGGGATAGCCTTATCCCAACTAACCTTGTCTTTCTAGAATTGCCGTGATACGATTCTGCCCTACTGCAGTGGGAATCCAGCTGGTGGGGGATGGGAGGCTGCATGGACGGGATGAGAAATGCATGGCACTCTCTTGAGTGCAGCCATGCCCCATGCTGAACTAGCCTGACACTACAGCAAAACACAGAGAAGAATGATGGACTTTTTAGGCAGCCCTACCAGGCTTCCATACTAGGGCAAACATCCTATGAAAGTATAGTTCAGTTCCTAATCTGCTAAAAGTGAGGAAGGTCACTCTCTAACTTCTAACCAAGTTCATTATTTCAGCCTGAACAGTTTAAGACAGAGGCCATGATCAACCAGTTTTCTCCACTGAGTTCCAAAAAAGGATGGCTGGCCCATCACAATGGAAGATCTAAGCTAACGTTTCCACAGCTAACATTAGACATCAAATTAAGGAAAGCTACTCCTGAGACTGTCCTCAACATCTTCTCTTCCCTATTGGTCTCTTGCAACAGCCTAATGGACAGAATAGTCACTTTGCACCACAGAGACTGGGAAAAGGGCAAAATGCTACATTTCCTATGGAAAGTACTGTTATTTGGTCATCAAGGTTTCAGTAGCAGAGAAAAGAGCCAACACAGGGGTTATATGGTTTTTTGCTTTTAAGAAGAGAGAAAGATGGGGAGGGCAGGAAGAGAGAAACGTGGACCTAAGCTCAAGCAAGGAGCGTTACATTTCATTAGCCACCAACTCCTCCTTGTCAGCCACACCGTTGGAGAGCAGGTTCTTGCTTTCATTCAAGCGTTTGACTCTGTAAGCTTCAAAATGGATGCTGCTGGTAATGTCCTTGATGTTTTGCATGTGTGTCCTACAGGAAGGAGAAGAGGGTATTATACATGAGTTTGTGTCCAGTGATGGAAAAAACAGCTAGATACTAGAATATAAAAGGGCTCTGAAACTACAGTAAACATGTGCTTTGGTCACACAAAGTTCCACATTTAATCCTCAACTTCTCCAGTTGCTATGAAAGATCTTTGCTCCAGACACTGCTGTTAAAATCAGGGGTGGGAAACTCATGCCCCTCAGGTGCTACTGGATTGCAATTCCCATCAGTCTTAGCAATAACATAGCTAACGGGGAAGCGCAGGATGGGACCAAAATTTGCCTACTCTCTGGGGATATAGGGTATTCAGTCAGAATGATCTGTGGTCTGTTTGGGGGTAGTTCTTTCTATCAGTTTTCTAGGACATGGCAGGCCAGTGTTGACCTAGGAAGTAATTACGTGGGCACTGCTTGTGCAATCTTTGAGTTACAAGCACCATTACCAGCTATGGGGAGAGCACCCAGGATGCCACTTCAGGTCTCTCTCCCTCCCTCTCTCTCTCTGCCCTCCCCCCAACAGCTTTCACTGTAGCCTTCAAGTGTATGTTGTCTTATTTTACCCTGCATCACTTCCTTCCTGTGGGGAAAGTGCTACCAACCTGATCAGAAGATCCCGCAAGTAAGCAAACTCGCAGTGTGTCGTGTTCTCAACTGTAAAAGCAAGACACTGGTGGTTAGCATTAAATCAAAAATCCAAGACAAGACAAGGTTCCAAAAGTCTCATCAATTCACAAGGACTGTCTTCTTCCTCCTGCCTCTCAAAGTCTATTATGTTCCTAAAAGATCTGGCAGTCTCAGATTAGAAGAAAGGATTCTTGATGCCTGAGAAAAGAGAGGGGCCATTATAACCAGTGTTACAACTCTTAGCCATTATAACCAGTGTTTCTAGGGATGATGGGACCATAGTCAAATACATCTGGGAGGAAAGTAGGGAAGGCTGTGTTAGTAGAAGACAAATACCTGTTTAGGCAGTATTATACCCATTATTATTATATTATGGAGCTCTCTGTGGATTTTTTTTTGTTTTTTGTTTTTTAAATTTTTAATTTTTAACAAGCCAATACCATGTCTTTGAGAAAACTACTTGATAAGCACCTGCCTTGTGATGGCCTCCCTCTGCTTTTATGTGTTCTCAAAAACTGGCCACAGGGGGGAAGCAGAAGGCTTAAAATGAACTGGCTTTTCTTTCCCTGTTTAGAATCCCAAGTCACAGAAACCTACTAAAAGCAGAAAGGCAGCCTCAGACTAAATGTGGTTAGTGACTGTAGTTTAGCTTTACTCCAATGATGGGAAAGAGTAAGGGGTAATGAATAGACAGGTCTTTTGGTTGCAGCCGATATGGTGGAGTTAACTGCGAGGGAAGATAAATCCAACGATCTGAACTCCAGGACTGCAGCTCTACCCACCACCTCGCCCACTAGTAGTTTTAGGAATGGAAGGAACACAGCCAGGATCTCCTTTCTCCACATATCACAGAGAGATAGGAACATTTGCATGTGCTTTCAGAAAGCAATGAGAAGTAGACAGGAATTTAAGATTAATTTTAGGGTTTATTTCTCCACTTCTCTTTCTCCACCATGTAAAGAGGTGTGCTTGTGAGGCAAAGCCACCTAATAAACTTCTATTTACAATCCCTTCACAAAGGAAATGAGAGCCAACATGAGGTAATGGTGTGAGTGTTGGGACTAGGACTCTGGAGCCCAGGAGCTGAATCCCCGCTCAGCAACAGAAACCCACTGTGTCACCCTGAGTAGGTCATTCTCTCTCAGCCTCAGAGGAAGGCAAAGGGAAACCCTCTCCGTCACCAAGAGAACCCTGTGACAGGTTTGCCTTAGGGTCACCATAAGCTGGAAATAGCTTGAAGGCATGTAACCACAACAACAGCGACAACACACAGGGAAGCAGCTGTGATAAGGCCATTTTTCACTTTTTCTGCAAAGTAATATGTCACAGAAGAAATAGCCTGCTTTCACGCATGTTCCTCTATGAGTCATAGGAAGCAAATGCCCCTGCCCAAAGAAAAGAAACCTCAATAATCCGTGTCCCCAGTCCACTTGGTCACTCAAATCCTTTGGCCTAGGACTCAATTACATGCCTTTCCTTGTGATGATAACTTCATCTAAAATGAACTTTGGAATTGATCTTATGGTGCACGTGGCTACCTGTATATTTGTACAACTCTACTTTGAGCTTTAATGTACTCTGTTCACTTACAGAGTTTTAAAAATGGAAACTGAGCATCAGAGAGAGAACGGGAGTGGCACCAAAAGAGGGAAACATGGCAACAGAGAAACAAATTGGGCATAGGCAGGAGTGGGGTGGGGGACCTCAATGTAGTAAGACGACACTGTTGAAAATTGCTTTTGCTCTTCAAGCCATCCTTTTTTCTGCAAAGATAAAGAGGCCTATTTCCATCAATGTATCAGCCCGGAATCTTTTTCACGGGGATATGCTCTGGTGGTGAGGCAGCAGGGTGAGAAAATATTATAGAGGGAAATTGTGGATGGCAGTTCAGAATATATGTGCATTTAGATACCCGTACTGTGCTGGAGACATGCTAGCAAGGGGTCTGATCTACCCATGATGTGCCTCCTAATTTCATCCCATTGGACCCCAACCAACATTGTAGCTCCACTGGTGGTGAAGGCATGTTTCCAAGGCCAGATCCTTACCTGCAAGAATGATTGTTCCTCATTCTCTCTGTCTTTGAAACAAGAGATATGATCTATCCCATGGCCCTCCAAGGAGGTTGGGTGAATACGCTGTCTGAGGCAGTGGATGGTATGGGGGACTTTACACATTCCAACCACTGGGAGTGTCCCACCACATTTGCCAACAAGGCATGACCAGGATGGATGCTCTGGAGAGCTCATCAGCTACTGTTTCACTGTAGCAAATGTTGCAGGAAGAAAATGGCCAGCATGGCTCTTTGCCTGATGCCCTGGTCTGAAGAATCATCCAAGAATGAGACACCATGTGCCTGGAAGCACCTATCACTTGTGTTGGTCACAGGTGTTCTAGGTTATTGTGAGGCTGAGTTAGAGGACAGCCTGAGAACTGGGAGTTGTATCCACTTCTGGAAAAACGTGGGTTTTGAGGAGGATCTTGAAGAAAGTAAGCATGGTGGCATCACAGACGTGTCTTTTGGGAGGCAGTTTCAAACAATCTTACTCCATTGAACTAGCTTGACCCCAAGCTTGACTCCCTCTGAGAGTTACCTCTGGAGACTTGTGTTTAATTAAACGTATGGTTTCAAATTGTATTTCTATTGCATTGTGGTTTTAATTGTGAGCTACTCTGAATGACACATTGAGATCTGAATGCCTTATTGGGGGATATTCATTTCTACATAAATAAAAAAATAGTAATTGCCCATTACATTTCACACACGTTAGAATATCTCTATCCTTTGGTTTCACTTGCTTTCTCCTCTCTTCCACTGCAATTTCCACTAAGCCCTCCTTTCTTAGTCTGTGATATGGTATAGCAGGCCATAAAGTGATATGATGTGTTCGAAAATGTTTCAAAAGTATGCCTCATATCAAAAACAGAAATAGACCCTTTTCCCCTAGGGGTCCAGGGTTGAGCAAGGTGGGAATGGGGGACCTTGGACCTTCTAGATGTTGTTGGGCTGTATCTCCAGCACTCCCTTACCACTGGCCATTTAGAGAACTGTAGGCCAACCCATCTGAAGGCCCAAAGGAGCTACAGTCCTGGTCTACCACTCTGGATGTCTCCATATCTCTATGAAAACAAAAGACAGGAGGTGCAGAATTGATGTTGAGGCAATGGAACATTTTGGCCCAGCAGCAGATCACTGCTATTGCCTCTTCCTGCACCTGAAAGCCCTGCTGGCTGTACTATCCTCATCTTTGTACTGACTGCTGGATGAAACCAGCCAATGGCAGACTGATGTTCTGAAAATCAAAAGCCCCAATCCTCACTGTCTGCAGGACCCACAACAACAATCAGGGACACTCTTTGGATGGCAGAGACCAAAAGGAATTCCTGTTTACCTTCCAAGTCAAAACACATGTGAGTAACCTAAACCATATTTAACCTCCCCACCAAAAAAAATTCAGGCTTCTCTCTCTGTCTAACATGAGATGGCAAAGCACACATATGATGCACTATACCACTGCCATCTTTGCACTTTCAAACTTTGGTAAATCTAAAGCTATGACAATGGCGTAGAAAAAACAAACAAGGGTTTACCACTTACCTTCTATTGTTCCCCACTTTGTCTTCCTTCCCAGAATTCGTCTTCCATTAATCTGGTATTCCTGGTCACTGCCCACCACAGCAAACGGAATCATTTCCTATAGTGAGATTGGTAAGTGTCAGAAATGGGAGATCATAAAACCCAACCTCCTTTAAACCAAAGTCACTTCAAAAAAATGAAATGGATTCCTATTCCACCCCCATCTTATTATGTTTGAGGCTTCTGAAATCCCTCTTCAGTACTCCTACAAAGATTCCCCCCACAAAAAAGTAAGGTTAAATAAAACCCCAGTGACTAAGAGACCCTGAGAAACTTTTCTACAGACCTATTTTTTCATTTGTTAATTGTACATAAGGGATGAAAATTGATCAGTCTTTCAGAGGCAAAACTGCCTCATTTTCTGTTCTTCTTCAGAGTCTGAGTACACAGTTGGTGAGTTTATTAATGGGGACCAGGCAGCATGGATACATTATACATATCCTCTCTAACCTACAGTGGTTCTTGATTCACCTCACTTAAACAGCCAGCCAAGCAACTTGAGGGGTGTGTGGGATATTGGCGGGGGGGGGGGGGAGCGATGTTTTTGTTTTTAATTGGGATTTGGGGACCTGGGGGTCTCAGAATATCCTTGGGATCTGCATGTGGCTGTATTTTTTTTCTGCCCCTTTTCCATCCTCTTTCTACATGTATTTTTCACTCTGAAATCCAGAGGGTGGACAGGAAGGATGAGGGCTTTTGGGCTGTGGCCTGTTTCTGCAACATTTTCCAAAACAGACATGGCTGGTGCTCACTTAAGTGCCTTTTTGGTAGCAGGCTAAGCTCCCCCCCTCCCCCCCGGCCTTTTCAACATTATATTAACCTCATTCCATTATTGATCTCCACTGATGATGTTAATTGCATTTTTCTTTTTCTTTTCTTCTTTAGTTCATTTATGTAACTTTTATTGGTGCTGGTGTTTGATTTATCTTCCTTATGTAGGACATGGATCTGGGTTGCTAATTTTGTTTTATTGTTTTAATGTTATTTCATATTTCATTTGGGATGCTACATGGTAACTGGGCCATTTTAACTATCTGAGCTGAAGGAGAAGATGGTGCGCTCTGCCTCTCTTCCCCTGTACAGAGGTTGAATAGGGTGGACTGGCATTTGAACCTGGCATCAGAACATCTGTCCCAAAGGCAGGAGGCTTGCAAAGAGTTCAAGACAGGCTGCACAGTGCACACAGGTCTTTCCTCCCAACCCTTCACTGAAGCTTTCTGCATCTGCTGCAGGTTGCCTCACTCTGTTGAGTAGCTGGACTGCCCCTTAGAGGGCATCTCACTTCATAAGTTATTAGTAAAGGTAATAAAGAAACAAAATACATGTAATTGAGCCTTTAAGTTCAGGCCAAAAGCTCAACTGTAAAGTCTCTGAGCAAAAGCTAAATAGGGTACAAGGAACAGCTGCCCACTCACTCTAAATTTTTCATTTATTAGTTGGTCTTCTGAATCTTCATCAAACTGTTTCTGTGGATACACATCAATGCCATTGGCAAGGAGGTCTGCTGTGATCTAAGAAAACAAATGGAACAGAACAGATCTGTGAAAGAGAAAAAAGGAAGAAGCAGAGAGAAAGGTGGAGGAAAAGAAAATTTATCTGCTTGAAAGAGTGGAGTGACAGAGCAGGAGTGCTGAACCAAGGAACTGCAGCAAAGTTCACATGGGGCTGTATTCCCTTTCACCCACAAGGGGTCCCAAGACACTGTCTAAGGTATAGCAACCTTGCAGAAACTTAGTAAGTCTCAGTTTGATCACAGTGTCTAGATGAGTGTCTGCCTGGGAAAACCCAAGGCAGAACTTTGAGTTCAAAGGCAGGGAGGCTGGCCTGCATTTTGTAAAACAAACAAGTAACAGTGACTGTTATGGACATGGTTGACTAGATACACATTACACAGCAAGTGCAGGACATTACTAGGGAGTGTGAACATTTGAAGATTTTCTTTGATCATCTAAAGGATCCATGCTGTTTACTACAGCCTCCCACGGAAATTGCACTGTGAACTTCCCCTGCTGCCCATGGGCCATCTGCTCCAAGGGCACCAGCGGCGAGAAATGTGCAAAGGGAAAGACAGTACTTTATTTCTCTCACTACTTTGTCACGGAGAAGAAATTGAAGACAAAAAAGTAGGTAACCAGAACAGGGTGAGGGTAAAGTATATACTGCTTCAGGTATTAACTCCAGGCCCAGAGAAGGTGGTTGAAAAGTTAGGTGGCAAGAAGCCAGGGTAGAAAGTTGAGAATGCTTCTGAGTTACACAGAGAGGCTCTCTTTTTCCATAGCAATTTTAGTGGAGAAATGTTTTTTTTATAAAAAGAAAATCCACCTGTAGAAATATCTGAGAAAGCAGAAGGAATAAGAATGGGAAATTGAATTTATTCCTTCCCCCTGAATAGAGGGCAAGCCAAGAGAAACATAGGCAATAGGTCTGGAGATCGTTGAAGGCCTTTCCTCTCTCACCAGGCAAGATTGATCTGAGCTTCATCCCAAGGAATGTGCTGGGATCCTGGCCAGCGATTGGATTTCACCATGTGGGGATAAGGGGAGTTACAGAAGGAGGTGATTCTCAGGAAGGTCAGAGAAGGTACTATCTCACCACCACCATCACTACCTGACCCTTACCCTTTGTTTGAAGTAGTCCCTCTCCTCCAATGTTAATGTATCTGCTTTGGCAATGACAGGCACAATGTTGACCACTTTGCTGAGGCGTCTCATGAATTCTATGTCCAGTGGTCGGAGGCTAGAAGAAAGATAACAGAAAAAGAGGCTATGGAGGCTGAAATGCATGGCTTTAACCTTCTCTTTCCCTCCCTCTTCCCATTGATTCAAATGCCACGAAAAGGCAGGCCCCTCTCCTTGCTTAAGAGCTTCTGCCTGAAGTCAAAGAACAGAGCTGGAATGTGAATACAGGTATCCTTGCTTCTGCTCCATCTACTAGGAATCTTCTCCTTCTACCATGAGAGAGAGCTAGATAGGACCACAGGAGCTAGCTGGGGGCTGGAACCAGTATCTGGTCATTGAAAGTTGGCTAGTGAACGGACACATAGTAACTTAACATCAATATAAATTCCAGTAACTCCATGCATCTACTCTACTTGAGCACTAACAACTGGCTACAGGCCTTAGACTGCCAAAATAACATAAGTACTATAAACAGCCAATGTACCTTCCTGTCCAGGTGTTCTGTGACATTTGATCCCCCGTTTTTTGATACTGTTGTACTGCAAGCCAACATTCCCCAATTTTTGCAGATGGGGGAATCTGTGGTTCAAACTGATCCATTTATATGTGATTAATAGATAGTAATTCCACAGAGAGGACCAAGTGGTAGCAAAGGACACATGGACATATGTTTAACACTGATATTTTCTTGTCACAGACTGGGTAAGCATCAAGCCAGATGAGGTATCTTTCACATAAATATCAATTACTTGATTTTTTTTTAAAATAAACAACAACTAAGTATTACGTGCTCTCTCACCCATACTACGATGCTGGAGACAGGGAATAGAGTGGCTTTAAGCATCTAGTTCTTATCCTGATCTGGATTGTGCTCCACATATCTACTGTTTGTTTTGACAGAGGACAATCCCATTCAGCTAATAGAAATTTTTCTCCCAACATGAACAGTGGCCAAAGTGAGTCTATTCCCACAACAGAGGAAGGAAGGAATGCTGGAAGCCCCCTGCTCCCTCTTACCAGGCAGGGTCCCTGCTTGCTATTTACTGTTTGAAAACCATTAATGAATTGCCAATTGTGTTAACAGAATCTCAGTTTAGTTTGTCCCTGAGACTCAGGACAGAGAATCATTCTATTCAGTTATTACCTAGTTGTATATCTGACTTGTACAGAGGACTGATGGTTGCTTGGCCTATAAGGAGTCCTGAGTTTAGTTGCTGGCTCAGGTATGAACTTTATTGGATGACCTGGGACATGTCTACTCTATAAAGCTTACTTCATAGGATTACTGTGAAAATATATACATACAAAACTGATCTATCAATCAACCAATAAAATAAAATAGAGCTGGTAATCTTTCTGTAGAGAACCAACATGGTATAGTGGTTTAAGTGTTGGATTATGTCTCTAGAGACCAGGGTTCAATTTCCCACTTGGCCATAGAAACCCACTGGGTGACCTTGGGCATGTCACACACTCTCAGCCCCAGAAACCCCATGATAGGTTCTTGCCCTAAGGTCACTATAAATCAGAAATTACTTGAAGATGAACAACAACAATAATGTTCATGCATCCAGCCTTGGCCTCTTTAAAGAAAGTACAGGTTAGAAATATGATGGCTAAACAAAACATATTCCCTACAGTGAAAGTTAAGGGTCAGCAGTTTGTCACACATACTGTTGATTTTGAACAAGATGTAGAAGTGGATTGCCAGAAACAGTTGCTTTAATAACTGCATCACTGAAGCAAAAGGATATCTTCTTCATTTTGTGTGCATTCAGACCTTTGAGAAGATGACCATGTATGTGTCAAACCCTTGAAAAGTTACCTTTTTGGACAACAATTCCCAGAATCCACAGTCAGCATGGGTTATAGCCCCAAAAGTAACTTTGAATGTGCGGGCTCATGAACACCACATGTTCACTTGTCACATATCAAACATGCACACTGGTACTGTAATACTGTCAGGGATTCCAGGCAGGGAACCCTGGGAAAATGATCAGCCCACGGCAAAGATGTTGCATCATGCCCCAGCTGTGGGTAATTGCAAGGTTGCATAAGAAACTGGGGTCGTGTGCAGATGGTAGAGGGAGGTGTGCAAACCTCTACCTGATTGGTTGTAGATATGTATATAATAAAGCAACGCCAGTATGTATTTGTCTGTTGACCAAACCTGGTGCCTGGCGCAAGCTTTTGTCCCTCTGTCCTATGTTTTGTATATAACGGAACTTTGCTGCAAGATAAAGTGCCTCCTGTTTTGGAAGAAACTCCTCCGTGTGTGAGTATCCTTACTGGGGAACAAGGCTGCTGCTGTTGGCTCGCTGAACTCTGGTTTTTCCGCTGTGTTTCCGTGGGGCTGAAACTCCTATCATCCCCAACAGTGGTTATGGGCCCAGGCCCAGAGTGCACAGCATCCACAGCGCACCTGTAGTTGTTTTTCCCCTGGATACTAGGACTGTTTTTGACTGTTTGCCTGGCTCTCCGGTGCTTCGGGAGTCTGTGTTTTGGCAGAGAGACAGTTAATCTCCAGTCTGGAGCTCATCAAGGTCACTGCGGCCAGCTGCTTTGTTTGTTGAATTTTCCTTACAAAGGCAGCAGCATGGCTGAGGGAGGTTATCTGCGTTTTGAACAGTTGACCAACGCTAATTATCAAAGCTGGCAAATTTATGTGAGAGCTGCTTTGACAAAGGAAAACTTGTGGCACGTTTTGGAAAATGAGGGACAGCCTCCAGAAGCAGCAACTGCTGCTCAAATAGCAGCGTTCAGGGTTGCTACCGAAAAAGCCAAAGCAGTTATTTTGCTTACTTTAAGTCCTTCCCAGTTGATTCACGCTACTGCTGCAGACACAGCATATCAGCTCTGGGAGGCTCTGAAGCGTGTGCATCAATCTTCCTTGTGTTTGTCCAAAATGCTATGGACGAAAAGACTGTATAACACAAAGTTATGTCCCGGAAGCTGTGTAAGAGAGCACCTCATGCTGATGAAACAGTTATTTGAAGAGACAGCCGACGGGGGGGTAATTATCCCAGAAATGCAGAAAAGTTTTATTCTTCTGGGAAGCCTCACTAAGGAGTGGGACTTTTTGATGTACAGGCTCCAGGGTGTGCATGAGGAAGAGCTGACTGTAGATTTGGTAGCCGGGAGGATTTTGGAGGAAGTCCAACGTAAGCAGTTTGATTCCAGACTGCAGTCGGAGGGGAGAACAGCCAGTCTCCAGGAGGAAGAAGGCATGTGCAGCTTTACCAGACGCTACCACAGATGTAAGAGAGTCGGCCATCTCCAGAAGGACTGCAGAATGCCAGCGCTGAGCAGAGGGAAGAAGACAGCCCAGAAGCGTAGGGGTGTGTCGTCACAGGCTGAAGGCCATGTGTTTGTGGCAAAAGAACAGTCTGAGAGTGGTATGTGGTTGCTACACAGTGGTGCAACTCACCACATGGTGAACAATTTAAAGCTGTTGAGTAATGTTACAAATGCAAATATAACAGCAATTTCCCTTGCAGATGGGGCACCCAGCAAGGTGCAGAAGATGGGTACTGCACATGTGCCATGCTTTGGTAAATCATTTAATAATGTATTGTGCGTGACAAATTTGCAGAACTGTATTTTGAGTGTCTCCCAACTGGCCAGTGAGAGTTACAAAGTGGTGTTTGAAGGGGAGAAATGTATAATTACTGCAAATGGTGTTTTTTTTGTGCAAAAGGGGTGAAAAGCAGGGGGTTGTACCACATGTTGCCAAAAGGAAAAGTGGCAAACGTTAACCCTTTGTGTAACAAACCTCTACATGAAAAGTGTGTACATTATCTCCACAGAGTGATGGGACATGCCAGCTACAAAAGCTTGCAAGAGTTGGCAAAGGTATGCCCTGGGTTACAGGTCAGAAATTGTCGTAAGTTCCTAGAGTGCTCTGTGTGCAAAAAAGTTAAGGTAAAGGCTTACCCCATTGCCAAGAAAAGCAAGTGTGTCACCCAACGGCCTTTTGAGGTTGTACATGCAGATTTGGCTGGGCCATTCAAGCCAACTGAAGGGCAAAATAGATATGTCCTGGTAATTGTAGACAGACACACCAGGTATTCCTATGTCTATCTGCTGAAAGAGAAAAGTCAAGCAGCTGAAAAGTTCCAAGAGTGAGTGAATGCTGTTGAGAGGGAATTTCCTTATAAAGTGGCCAGTCTTGTATCAGACAGAGGGGGAGAATTCCTGTCCAATAGCCTGCAAGCCTGGATGCGTAAGGAAGGCATAAGGCATCAAACCACCAACCCCGCATCTCCCGGGGAGGATGGTCTTGCAGAAAGAAGAACTGGGCTGTTAAAACAAATGAAGGACTGTATGATGGAGGATGCCCAAGCCCCAGCAGGACTTTGGGGAGAAGCAATAGTGACAGCAAACTACCACTTAGACAGGATGTGGAGTTCAAGTGTGAAGCAAACTCCATATTACCTATTGTATGGTACAGCGCCAAACCTGCAGCATCTACGTGTTTGGGGTCAGTTTGCTAGTGTGTATGTTCCCCCAAGTTTCAGAAAGTCTGGAGAGGAGAAATCTAGACAGTTACGCTTTGTGGGATACGAAGGTAACAAATATAGATTTCTACACGATGCTGGCAAAACAGTGTATTTTAGGAGTGCAAACTTTGAGATCCATTCAGGATGGGATAGACTGCACTGTAACCAAGAGGTTTTGATTCCCCTGGGTAAAAGTGTGAAAAGTGTTCCCGAAATTCCTGAGAATGGAGGGGCAGTGATGTCTGATGAGGAAAAGGACAGTGTCCCAGATACACTTGAAAGCTCTGAAGATGGAGGAGCGGTGATGGCTGATGATGAAGAAGAAAGCATTAAGGAAAGTACTGAGGAGGAGAAGCCAAAAATCTCACTCAACGTCACACCAAAGAGTTCAACACCGCCACCTAGTGCTGAACCTGCATTTACGGTCAAGAGAGAGCCTCGCACTGAGGTCAGCACTAGTTCCAGCAGTGGTTCCAGTGAAAGTGGGTCAGGAAGTACTCAACTTGCTGAGTCAGGAAGTAAAGTTATGCTTATCCCTGAAAGATCAGGAGGAGGGCATTTTGTTGTCCCATGTGACTCAGGCAGAAAATTTGAGTGTAGGACTACATTAGGGTATGGTATCAAAATGTGAGGCAAATGGTCCAAGATTGGATTTTGTGCTTGCGGATCTGCTCACAAAGGCACTTCCAGTAGTAGGCCATGAGAAGTTGGCAAGTAAACTGGGCCTTGCCACCAAGGTGTGAGGTGGAAGATGAATTGTACCCTTGAATGTATGTACTGTATGTATTATGTAACATGTATTGTATGACAGGTATGGATTGTGAAAATGTCCTACACAGTGGCCTGACCATTTTGGAGGGGATTGTCAGGGATTCCAGGCAGGGAACCCTGGGAAAATGATCAGCCCACGGCAAAGATGTTGCATCGTGCCCCAGCTGTGGGTAATTGCAAGGTTACATAAGAAATTGGGGTCGTGTGCAGATGGTAGAGGGAGGTGTGCAAACCTCTACCTGATTGGTTGTAGATATATATATAACAAAGCAACGCCAGTATGTATTTGTCTGTTGACCAAACCTGGTGCCTGGCGCAAGCTTTTGTCCGTCTGTCCTATGTTTTGTATATAATGGAACTTTGCTGCAAGATAAAGTGCCTCCTGTTTTGGAAGAAACTCCTCCGTGTGTGAGTATCCTTACTGGGGAACAAGGCTGCTGCTGTTGGCTCGCTGGACTCTGGTTTTTCCGCTGCGTTTCCGTGGGGCTGAAACTCTTATCATCCCCAACAAATATGCCTTCTTTTCTGGGAGTGACAATCCAAGTTAAAGCAAATCCGCATGTGTTAAGTTCCCCGACTTATGCAGACGTCAGCAAAAACAGAAGGTCCAAGAATTTCAGCTCAGAGAAGGCTTCCTAATTAGGGATTGTTTTTGCCAAGAAATACAGCGCCAAATGCTTAGCAGACCAAAAGTATATTTCTCCTTCTCCCCTCCTCCTCACCCCACCATTTCCAAAATATCTTGGCTGGGCCTGGCAGTTTATGGGGAGTAGCCATTCCATACCAATGACCCACAAAAGGAAAATGTTTGTCAAGAGCAGGTTTAAAGCAGTTTTCACAGGCCCAAAGAAATGTGACTCTCCTCTGTGCTCAGCAAAAACTAATTAGAATCCAATTAATCCTTAGCCTATAATGACACAGGCCTGACTGAGTTAGGCCGGTGTGAGTCTGTGTGGGTGTGTAAATTTTGGCTGAACGGATAAAGCTGTTTCGCTACAAGCAGTCTAGCTGGCCTCCTGGCTGGATGGCAGGACTGAGCCCTGGATGCTTGTCCCCTTCCCCTCAATAAAATAAAACAAAATAAAAGGAACATGGAAATTTGGATTGGCTGGTTATTTATTTCGGCCAGCAAGGCCTCGAGCACGTGAACAGGCACACTTTGCCAACGGAGAAAAAGGCTGCTAGGTGTAATAGTGGAAAGAGCACAACGAGAAGAGCTCCCAGTGCTGGATGCAGTCTAGAAAAGGACTATGCTGGGAAGGCTAAGAGGCCCCAGTGAAGAGGAACAGTGTGTGAGCCTGGAAGCCATGCTGCCGCCTGGGAAATGCAAATGGACAAGCATTAGCCTTCTGACTTCAGAGCACAGCAGGATAGCGATAGAAAAAAACATTCGAAAATATTCAACTGACAGATGAAACATGTGTTTCCCACAAGGGTGTTGAGAAACCCTGATGAGGAGACTATTGGGCAGGCAAGAATCTCCACAGTTTGTCTTTTGTCTCTTCTGCACAATAACCTCCCATTATTTTGTGCAGAAAACAAATGTGTATGTAGAAGAGAAAACTGCAAACAGAAAATGTTGTCTTCTTCACACACAAAAGATATGCCTTTTAACAAAAAGTTCCAAACTGGGAACAACCCTTGAAAACTGAACCATTCTTGAGAACTTTCTTACAGTGAGGAGGAAAATAGCAAAATTAATTTGTTGTTACCCACAGTAATCGAATTTAAAAAAGCTTACATCCCTACATTGGAGACCCATGGGAAACAGCTGCTTGTGAGATGTATCACATGGGGGAGGAATGGGTCTTAGTCCTTAAAAAAAATACCTTATCCAATTACAGTTGGCTTTACAGGATACTACTTGCTCACACTGCTGTTTCTTTTCCCCCCCGGAGATGTCTTCTTTCTAAATATTTTTTGTTTCATGCTAATTGTCAATCCTTATCATGGTATTTATTGTACTGAAAGGAGGGTTCTGAATCATCTAAAAATAAACATAAAACTGAAACAGAAGGAAGCCCCCATCCTACCACCTTTCTTTGGGGAAAATGAGTTGCTCCTCCTTTGTTGGACCAGGGTTCTTTTTTGATTGAGGACATTGCATTACTAATGAAATTGACTTCAAAGGCTTAAGAATATCAAACATTTCAAAGTAACTTTACTGGAAGCTGTAGTGGGTTTCTGCTCACTTGTCCCAGCAATAAATTTAGCCAATAATATCCATCCACATTTCTTGTTTTCTCTGATATGAAATTTTACTTACGAGGAATTTTGTATTCTGGATTATTTGAGTAAACAGAAGGCAAAGCAAAGCAGGAAGCAATGCAGCCCACAAGCACACTATTTCTGGACAATGTGGTAACTTCTTCTTTAATAACTTTGTTCTCTCCATACCTGCAACTTAATATTTATGGTGTGCAACAGCTACAGAAGGTTAGCAGACTGTCCTCTTTATCCAATCACCACACATATAACAAAAGATGTGAAACAACCAACATGGACTGATTCACTGTCAACATCATACTAGATAAAGGGTAGATGACCTAGCATCCTTCTTACATTAACAAGCTCCTGAGACTCCTATAGTGCCTGACCACTGGCCATTCTAGTTGGGGCTCATGGATACTGCTGTCCAAAAACATCTGGAGGGCATCAGGCTACATAGCCCAGCACCAGGCACTTAGTTCTGAATTATAATGTTGTTTTAATATTTTAAACTCACTTGAATCACAGCATCATTGTGAGTACAGGAATAACACTGACATTGTTTCTGCTGCCCTCATGCTAAACACATTTATTTGGGAATAAGCACCATTTTGTTAGAGAAAAGGTTTCTTACCGTAAAAAAGAAAGTGATAAAACTAGCACTTAAAAGTACATATGTGCCAGTTGCTTCCCCTTATAAAATGTGTATTTTTAAAAAATTAAGGTAAAATTGCCACAGTGGCTAGCATTGACCCTGGTATGCCCATATCAGTCCAGATACTAATGCCAGGCTTGTCTGCCATTACCATCATCACCTCCTACCCTAAGGATGGTCATTTGGGTCCCTTTGTAGTATGGAGCCCTGGATTTAAGATCTGAAGTCTGGCCTCAGTTGCACCACTAGCTGAACAAGGAACTAACAATACTATTGATTGGCCCGGGCAATTCAGCTTCCACTTCATAACACATTCATAATGTCCTCTTCCAAAATGAGAGAGACTGTCTGTCCATCCTCGATACCTACGCCATGCTGTACAAAATCTCATAATTCCACTTGGAACCATCAACTCACCTGGGCCATTTTTTTAAACATCATGGCTTACAGTATCCTCAAGGAGCTCCAAGAATTCAAAGTCAACTGACTATGCCAGCATGGCTAGACACAAAACAGACTGTCTCTCCTCACATTTTTGTAGAATCAGTTTGGCTCGTGATTACTAAAATCTGAAGCAAAACTTCCAGCATACAGAGGGCTGCTTCAGACTGGCACAAAGCCTCAGAATTTGCAACTACTAATCATAGTTTTTAAATATATCCATAGGACACCCCTCCTGTCCTGATCTTTTCCTTGTAAATTTCCAATACTAGCTGCAACTTTCTGTACCCGTTACAAGGTGAGATTTTGTTCCCCATCTTCAGAGTTCCTGATACGGACCGGGAAGTCACTTTTCTGTATCAATTCTCAGCAGGTTTCTGCCACTGTACTTTTGGGTGATCCCACCGGAAGAAATGTTGAATGGAGATCTGATCTTTGCTACACAGGTCTTCTGATGACCATCATGCTTTCACTACACTTTCAATTACCAGGCTGAATGTTTTTCCCTTTCTTTTTACAATTACATTGCTGAAGTGGTACAAGCAATGACTGTAACATTGACGGTACTATCACAGCACTATGACTGTAACATTTTTAAAAAATCAATGTGTGAAACAGGGACTCTGAATACTGGGGGAGGAGCAGGGGCAAGATGTTGAATTCAGGAAGAGAATGGAAGTGATGAGTGAAAATGTGCCCAAACCACTTACCCATACCTCAAGTGGGAGAAAAGTGCCAACTGAAAAGAAACCAGACTGGGAGTAGTGCAAAAATGCCCTACAACCAGCAACACACTAGAGATAAAATCATGATATGTTTAAGGTACAACTGAATACAGGAAACCACCACAACAAGGCATTATGAGTGTCAAATCTTCAAACAAAAAATCTCACTATTTACGAGTACTACTGAAAATCTACAAGAGCTCACAGCCATGCATAGCAATACGCATACACCAAGGGAGCTGATGAGTTAAGATGTCCAAATTCATAGTCTCTTTGCAGAATCAGCTGGGGATTTTCCAGATGTCAAAAGTGGTGAATTTATAGGCTGTCAACTGCCTGCTGTTTTACTATCTTGGTGGGTCTTCTTCCTCATCCTAGAGTTTTAATGTACAATTGAACAGGAGTTTTAATGTACAACTGAAAAAAGACAGGGAATAGCAGACTGATTTGAAAACACAGCCAGAAGTACAATCCATGATGATGATGATGAGAGAGAAAAAAGAACAATGTTCCCCCTAGAAAATGAGGGAACTCCTTACAACTGTCAAACAATTTACAAAAAGTTCTACTTCAGGAAAGACAAAAATGGGCGAGGCTTTTAAAAATACTATAGCCAGTTCAATTTCAGAACCAAGCAAAGCACCCATCAAACTTGGGCATTAATGAGATGGGACAATAGCATTGCCTTACAGTCTTGAGTAAGGGATTCAAAAGGCTCATAAAAGCCACTTGGAGCTTTCCTGTGCGTGTCTGACTCAGTATACAATAAATATTTATGACTACTGAAAGACAGAGAGAGAGAGAGAAACAGAGGGGGGAGAGAGAGAGACTTGAGCTGAATTGAATTTAATCCAAATTCCATCAGCCCAGAAAACAGTGCTCATTTCAAGCTGGACTGCATGTCCCAAAAGGGACTGAAGCTTGATGTACAATATGCAAATACAGGCAGCGTGTGAAAAATGCATGTGCTTCAGAGGGAAGGTGCCAGGACCCATGGGTGGCTTAATTAGAACAGGGAGAAATATAGGACATGTTTGGAGCTTATTGACATTTCAGGGATGTGTGTGTGAAGAAACCCGCATTTATTTATTATTATCATAATCCATTGACATACCTGCTATATAGTGGTTTCCTGCCTAGGGAAGACTCATAAAAATGCCTTCAAGTTTATGTACATTACAATAAATTACTGTGCGCATATTTTCAGGCTTCTCTCCATAACTCAGTGGGGGTTAGGAGCTTTTGTAGTTTTTGGAGCAGGAAACCCTATGGAACAGGCATCTGGTACTTGATACTTGCTATGCAGCAGAACCATGAGCATGTGGTTTTTTAAATTAGGAAGAATGGACTGCTCACACTCCTGGGATGTGGCTGAGCTGCTCTCAAGTGTTTGACACCAAATGGTATTGGCTATCAAGCACATAGTAGGACCATCCTCATCATTTAACAGGGAAGAACAGGAAAACAAACTGTGGATTTGGTGCACTAGGAGGCTTCCATTAACAGGATGGCTAAAGATATCAAGCAAACCAAAGACTACAACAAGGTCAACAAAAATATTGTTGTAAGCATGCATTTTGTATGCATAAACATACACACACATTGGTGCTTCTCCCTCTTCATTACCTTATCTTAATAAGACTAATGTGGAAAAAAGTGAAAAACCCAAAGGCAGGTGGAAGTAGGGTCAGGTTTCTGTTTTTCCCAAAAATCTTCCACAATGAAGCCTCATCATTTATTAAGATCTATGAAGTTTCACACCACGTAAAACCTGCGAGAGACGCAAAAAGGTCTCTACAGGAAGAAATCAGCACCTTTACATGAATCACATACCTGACTGAGGCATGCAGGATCAGTGATGGCACACTCTCGCCTCATTTGAGTCTTTCCATATTCTCTCCCCTGGGGAACGGTAGAGGGCAGGGAAAGCCAATACAACCCAAGTGCCAGTTGCAAGAAGAGCTTTCTGACCAGGAGAAGACGGTACACCACAAAGTCTCCCCAATCCAGGGCCCATTTGCAGCTGGCACCTGGGTCAGGCAGTTAGTTTTCCTATGTGTGGGCAACTAACATAATGAGCCTTGTAACGGCATGGGAGAGGCTCTCTGGTGAAGGGAGAGCAGAGCTGCCAAGAAGGTATGATAATGCACAGAGAAACCCCCCTCCCCCAACACCTTTTTCTGTCCTGAAGGATATAGCATTTCACTGGGTGTCACAGTGCCAAACTACTTTTCCTTGATAATGATCCAACTTTGTTAGGGGGAACCAAAGGGCACTGTTATTATATCTGAAAAGTTCCGTGAAAGACAAGAATAGCCAAGCTTGGAATTAATTTCTATCACTAAATTGCTGGCACTGGAAGTGGAAGTGATATGACAAGCTGAAGGAATTTCTAGGGCAATGATAACCATCAAAAGCATATGCTTTTGGGGGAAAAAAGCAGGGGGTGGGGAGAGTGAACAGTTGCTTGTTGTTCCCTACTAAAGCTTCCCTTCTGCACTAAACCCTACCTCATCCCTCCCCATCCATCTGAAAAACTGCAATCTAAGTCTTGATTAAGGCTTGCCGGCTTTGTCTTCCTCCATCCACAGATCTGCATGTTCATTTTGAAATCGGAATCAGAAACCAACAACCCCAGGACAAGCTGTCTGTGGCAGGAGCCAAGGGAACACCTTGGTCTAACCCTCAGCAGTAGTATCACACTACTTGTAGCCAAAAGCAACTGCAGGGACATGAAAGTCAATTATGGAGTGTCTCATAGCTTCAAAACCATTTCTTCTATTGGAAACACATGTTCCTGGGAGAAGGGGAATACACCAGGCAGACTTCTAGGCACCATCTACCATGCAAGCAGCTGGGTGAGAGGCAAACTGCAGAATGCCATTAGAAGGTCTCGGATAGGCAAGCTAAAGTTTCAGTGGCTGTGTATGTGAGAAACAGAAGTGTATAATTACACTGGCTCACAAGGAGGGCCTGCCTATCGAATTGGCCCTTTAGCAGAAAAACTCAAGAGTCAGCACTGTATCCATGGTCCTAAAAGAAAAGACATGCATGTGTGCACATGCACAGGCATGTGAGAATGTCTGAAAAGCATGCTCACATGAAGTTAAGCCTTATTTGAAATCAGAGACTGAATGTGCCCGTGTATATTTGCTAGATCTGCCTGGTTCCACGGACATAATGTGGTTTAGTTCACACTGGTGGAATTTTGTCTTTGATCACGATTCATATCCACACCCATACCTATATGCATATCTTTATAATTAATCTGCTCTAAGGACCTCACGCTGTAAGCTATGTCTGTCAGGAAGGTTAGCCTGAGAAATGGTAACTGTCTTAAAGTCACCTAGTGTTCCTGTCAGTGAGGGGGATCTGAATTCAAGTCTCAGCAATCTAGCATTTTAGTCATCATATCATATGTCCGCTCTATTCACATCCTGCAAAAGGAGCCCTAACTTGTGAGAATGTGGCATTAAATAAAGTACTAACAAGCCAATCTTATGGAGGCAGTAGGGTGGATGAGTAAATATCTGGACCTTGAAACATGAGTAATTTATTTTCTTTGTTTCTCTGTAGAAAAAAAAAGTCAGTTCAGGAGTATACGTACGAATGGCCAGTGGCAGGGATGAAGTATATACAGCAGTGGACTCTGCTATCTGGTATCCGTTTCTTCCGGTTGATATTGAGCTCTTCCTGCAAGTATTTCTCATACTGGTCATTGATGAACTTCATAATGGGCTGCCAACTAAGAAAGAAAAATTATGTCCATGAAAGGAAGAGCAGTATAACTCAGCAAGTTCACACTTACAAAGTTCTACTAATTCAGAAGGTATATAGTCCTCCCTCCACATTTGCAGGTTTAACCTTCATGAAGTTGATTATTCATGAGGCCTGCACTTATCTCCCCCTCCCCATTCCCTTGCCTTTTGCCCAGGCACATGTGCCTTCCTTCTCCTTGCCTGGGCAAAAGGCAAGGGAATGGGGAGGGGAGCACTACGTGAAGGTGCACACCTGCTTCTCCCCATTCCCTTGCCTTTTGCCTGGACATGGAGAATGCTTGCTGAGGCAAAAGCCAAGGGAATGGGAGGGGGAAGCACTGTGTGGAGAAGGAAGCTAAGAAAAAGGTTATTAGTGAGTTCTCATGCCTTCCCTCCACCATTCCCTTGCTTTTGCCAGGCATGGAGAAGGAAGGCAGGCACACCAGGGCAAAAGCCAAGGGAATGGGAGGGGGAGTGCAAGGGGAAAGTTATTCATGGTTTTTCCACTTTCATGAGGGCTCTGCACCCTGAACCCAGGTCAGGAATTCTCCCTAGTCTGCAGTGGGCAGCAGCACCATGGACACACAGAGAGGTCTTGGGCTGCAGGAACTTACTATATCTAGCAAGTTTCTGTTTTGCTAAGGACATTTCACCCAGTGACCCTCTGCTAGCCTCTAGACTTAAGGAGAAGAATGAGATCCAAGGAAGATTTGTATTTGCTGCACTTAGGGAGTTTCAGTCCTTATTGTGCTGCAGTTTGAGAACTCTTGCTTCAGATACCTCAGACAGTAATAAAGAAATCACTGTTTACCTGCTTAGTCCTATTTCCCCCATCTCTGTAATCCATACAGATAACCCTTCTCTAACTGTGCATCCAAAGCACAGTAGATCCCTATGATTTCCAGTAGGAAAGCCTTTTTAGCTCCCCACAAAGGAACTCCATTAGGATGACAATCCTCATGAATGCAGATGTATGGGGCAATTAGAAAGATCCAAATCCAAACAAGTCTGGTTTTGTTTGACACACACAGCATACAAACTGGCCTTCTGAGTTTCCCATTTGGTGGTCACGCACCAGTTCTCATTGTTGATATGGTCTCCAAATCCCGGGGTGTCAATGACAGTGAGCTTCATACGCACACCCTTTTCCTCAATATCTGGAACAAAAAGTTGGAAGAAGGTAGGTAGCAAGATGTCACTGTAGATGAACACAATGGAGAAGATCTTTCTACAGCCAAACACCTTCAGCAAATAGAAATCAGGGACCTTACAGGGACCTGTAGCATTTCCAGAATCTGCTGTTCTAAGAAACCAAAGGAATTGTCTACCATCTCAGTCCTTTACCCTCCCTCCAGGCTGTTAGATCCTCAACATCCCCCTCTCCCCTCCCCCCAAAAGCAACAACCTCACAATCTCTTAGCAAAGCTCACCATGTGTGATGGACTTGATTTCAATTGTCTTGGGGATTCGTTCTTCTGCAGTTGGCTGCACAGATTTACGGCTGATTTTGGATTTGAACAGAGTGTTGATTAGTGTGGATTTTCCCAAGCCACTCTGACCTGAAAGGCAGCAGGGGACACAGATATCAGAAAACAATGCTGTCGCATGACTAAAATCACTCCACTGTTGGTCTGGACTGTGTATGCATTTAAGATCTGTTCAAATGCTATTTGGTTAGACACACGAAGGCTGCAAGAACTCAGTCACTGGTTAGAGAAGGTCTCATACTGTTGACTTTGCCCTGTTCCCACAATAGTAAGCATTTGGAAAGATTTTATGTCTTATTGTGGGACACCATACAAGGTGCCTAAATTGCATTTGGACATGCAGAACCATTTGCAGTCAACACTTTAGTTTAACCTTCCTCATGTACATAAGAAAAGCTAAACTTTATGAAGGAATAGGAACTGATCCACCTTTAATTTAGTTTAAATGTAGGGTAAAGAGGGTTTTTTTTTCCATATCTTGTGCTTGGTTTCTGCCCTCTTAAGCTTTGTTTTAAAACTTTTTTCTCCTTTTAAACTCCTGTAATTTTGTAAGAGTAAAACTGCCCCAGATCCATTTTGTTGCAAGCAAACAGAAATTCTTGCTTCAGTCAAATCCCTTCAATTTGTATTTCTCCCAGTATCATGTTTTCTTTCTATATAAGAGAGGTCTGCTTCAAGATTTCTAAGAATAGAGGGACATGTGGACCTTGTTCACAAGGTTGCACCTAATATTCTTAACTTCAGATAAGGGAATGTTTCCGCTATGTTTGCCTGGCTTACATTTACATTCCTTCCTTGTTCCAAGAAGCCACAAGGGTGACTAAAAAGTTTAATTGAATCAGCACCATCTTACCTCATGTCAGATGTGATGGACTACAATTCCTATAATTTCCAGCCATGCTGTAGGCAACATATCTTGACTTAGTTCAACAGATAGTAGGCTGGATACAGCCCAAGTTAATAGCACTCAGTTCCCATTAAAATAAATGAGACTTAAGTATTAATAACTTTTCATATCTATTTCAGTGAGCTCTGTGTTCTAACAACCCCGTCTAGATTCAATATGGTGATTTTCCTAAGGATATTTCACTACTATTTCTCACACCCCAACATAATGATTAAGTTTTGCACTATTGTTGTTGTGTACCTTCCAATCATTTCCAACTTACTAAGGCAACCCCATCATGGGGTTTTCTCAGTTAGATTTGTTCAGATGGTGTTTCCTTTTGCCATCCTCTGAGACTGAGAGTGTGTGACTTGCTCAAGGCCACCCGGTTGATTTCCATGGTTGAACACGGATTCAAACCCTGGCCTCCAGAGCTATAGCCTAACACTCAAAGCACTATACTAACTGGTAATTATGAAATATTATGTTTGTTTGTTTATATTTAATACATATCTCACCTTTCTTCCTACATAGGACTCAAGGCAGATTTCACTAACTGAAAAAAAAATTCAGCTAAAATCTTATTATACATATATTTCTATTTTAAAAGCATACAGTTAAAAGAATTTCAATTCTTTTTTTAAATGTGTTTTAAAAGATAAACGCACAGAACATTACATTAAAAACACCCTTCTGCCACATGATTTAAGAACCAAGGCCCCACCTATATAAAAAAGGTCTTTGCCTGCCAGCAGAAAGAGAGCAGAGAAAGAGGCAACCAAGCCTCCCAATATTTTTTTCACTAGCAACTGTCTTAGTCTCATAGAATTTCCACAAGGGAGAGAAGCACATCAAAATGTTGCAGTGTACCCTCCTCTTCTAACATGAGACCTTATTTTTTGGGACACTACAAAAGCTGCAAGTGACTCAAGTGGCACAATTTATTTTCCCCTTCTTGTCTTGCATTTTTCTTTTTCACATGACTCTGAACATGTCATAATTCCTGGCATCCCCTGAGCATGCTTGAGGGTGCATTGGGCTGTTCAGCAGAACTTGCTACCATCTGCTATTAGACTTTTGGAAACCACATACACTGAGAGCTTCCTTTTGTTTTCCATTCTAGCTTTGTATCTGCTGGCAAAGGGACTCTAAGCTAGTCATTAGAGGGAGAGAGGAGCGAGGAAGTGTGAAAAAGAAATTCAGTTCACTTCCAAATCCAACATCTCTCTTCTCAGTCAAGATTTTAAAATGACCTCTGATCCTCCACACCTTATTTTCTTTCCTTTACTCAGCCCACTGTTTGTGTAACAAATCCAGTTACTGAAAAAAGAAAAGAGAGAGAGAGAGAAAAAAAATGCACTCAGTGTTTCTGAAGAGATTGATGGATGTTTTCATGGATCATTTTCCCCCACCCAGTTGAGATAAAATATTAAGCCAAAACAATTATGGCAAGCATTGAAGAGGTATTAAGAAGGAAGATTACTCATTCATTTGCAAAGATAATGCCATCACCTGCAACTTCAAATTTTATTCAAAACTGAAATAAAAGCTTTTTAAAAAGTCAAATAAGGAAACCCATGAGTGTCTCTTGTTTAGTTAACAGCTTTTGCAGAGGATTGTCACAGTGGTTAGGTTTTACACAGAACACAGGAAACCCAGTCTGCACACATGGGTCACACAGGTCCCAAAGGAGACATGCAGCTACCTTTTAAAATCAGAAGTAGAAACCTTTTCACAGGATCATTTTTAAATGTCTGCCTAGTAAGAACACAAAGACCTATCCAGTCCAGCATTCTGCTTACGCAGCAGCCAGCAGTTGCTAATAGAAAGCCCACAAGCTGGACATAAGTGTAACAAGGACCCTATAATGCCACCACCTCCAATTCTCTCTTTCTCTCTCTCTCAAAGTCAGGATGTGCTTAGCAGGATGGAGAGGCAGCAAGAGTGGGATGGATACAAACTGCATTCCTCTGCTACACTCTGGATGGCCCTGAAGTGGGAGGCTGTTTCAGACAGCAAGGATGGTTGACATTTGGGGAGCCAAAAGGAGACACTGCACATATTCCTCTACCACCTCTTTCACTAGATCCTGAGCTAGTAACAACCTCCTAGTAATGTATTTTCAAACACCGTAGGAAATGAACATCACAAACAGCTGGCAGCAACTGGAGTATACTGATCTTTTCAATACAGGCTATAATTCCTATTCTCAAACATCTGGAGAGTTCAGGTTAGAGAAGATGCCTCTGAAAGAAAAGTCTTTCATTATTTCAGGCATGCAAAAGAAACACAAAGAGGAAAGGGACCTCAAGAGTTTAAACACATCTGGTTAAGTTTACAGGCAACCATATAAATATCCTCATTGAAATCATGTTCTAGTTAACTACACAAAATTTTACTTCACTGTTAAGAAGAGGGGTCCAGAATTGCTGTATTGGCTTCAACTAGGAGCAGACAGGAAGTAAGAGAGATGTAAGTCAAATGATTAATGAACAGTTAGAAAAAAATTACTGAAACAGATCCAAGAGGCCATGAGGCTACAATGCATTAGCCCAACATAGAATTCTAATGAATTAGGTTGCTATACAGCGAAGGAAGGCAGGCAGGCAGGCAGGACAGGCAGGCAGGACAGACAGAAAGAAAGATCCTGCTAACCTTTGGAACTGTACTTTTCACCTCTATTTTCTGGAATAGCCAGCCAATAAATCAGTCATGGCTCCTATTACTGTGAATTCAGCACCATAATATCGTTGTTCTTGCTATGTCAGAATGTATGCCTCCTAACATCTGCAAACAGACATTCAGAAAAGCCCCAAGTCTTTTCCCTAAGCATAAACCACACAGTACAGGACTGCCAATTTTCATACTTCAGCCCAAGACAATGGTGAACTGTAAGACCCAATGGTAAAATCCTAGCCTGTCCCGTTCCTGGTCCTGTGTGTGTGTGTGTGTGTGTGTGTGTGTGTGTGTGTGTGAGAGAGAGAGAGAGAGAGAGAGAGAGAGAGAGAGATTTTTGCCACACAGCAGATGCAAGTAAATTCAGAAGGAGGGAAAAAGAGGACAGTGGTCCAAAGGATATGCTGTAGTTTTAAAACTGCAGGCAACTTGGTTCTGTTGATTCTGCAAAAATTTGCACGGAAATGTATGTGTGTGAGCACATGCTGGAATGAATCTAATTCAGTCTTCCTGAGGCATACTGAAGCTGCTATATGAACAGGAATAAATGTTTTATGGGCCTCCAAAGAAACGAGGGAAGCAGATGGATTGCTATATTCCTGGCGCTGCCTTCCATCAAGCCACAAATAAAGACAGAAGAATTCTAAACTTAATGCTTCACTTCCTAAACATCTCAAGTCAGTTCAGCAAAGGTTGAGGACAATCTGGGGTTTTATTAAAATCTCTACGAGCAGGCCATTGCTAGCAGATCAGACACAGGATGCTTAAAATTCAAATATTCATTCAATGAGAGCTTCAGCGAGAATGGAATTCTTTAGTTTTAATTACATTCCAACTAAAACTGAACTCTCTCACTTTGCCTGTTTGGGCCCATCTGCTAAACATCTACCAACTCTAGATCACAGCCCCTTGTGATAAAGGTTAAAATAGCATGTGAATGTACTGCATATTAAAAACCCCAGACAAAATGTGTCCCTGTTCTAAGTAATCATAGAATCATAGAATCATACAATCATAGAAATGTAGAGTTGGAAGAGACCCCACGGGCCATCCAGTCCAAACCCCTGGCCATGCAGAAACACCCTCAAAGCACTCCCGACAGATGGCCATCTAGCCTCTGCTTAAAAACCTCCAAAGATTTCAGCAAGAAAGCACAGAAGAGCAAAGTCATCTTTTTTTTTTTTAAAAAAAAACAACCTTGTGTTTGGTTTGCAAATCAGGAATAAAAAAAGAGGACACTTCAGCAGTGTTCAGAACCAGAGGCATATCTAGGGTGGGGCAAGTAGGGCACATGCCCTGGGCACCAAAGGAGGAGGGAGACCAACATGGTGAAAGGTCTGGAAGCCATGCCCTATGAGAAGTGGCTTAGGGAGCTGGGTATGTTTGGTATCTGCAGAAAAGAAAGTTAAGAGGGGACACGATAGCCATGTTTAAATATTTGAAGGGATGTCATGTCAAGGAGGGAGCAGGTTTGTTTTCTGCTGCTCCAGAGACTAGGACAAGGAGCAATGGATTCAAGCTGCAGGAATGGAGATTCTACTTGAACCTCAGAAAGAACTTCCTGATGGTCAGAGCTGTCCGGCAGTGGAATATGCTGCCTTGGAGTGTGGTGGAGTCTCCTTCTTTGGAGGTTTTTAAGCAGAGGCTGGATGGCCATCTGTTGGGAGTGCTTTGATGTGTGTTCCTGCATAGCAAGGGGTTGGTCTCTTCCAACTCTATGATTCTATGATTCACCAATTCCAAGGAGGCAGAAAAAAGCCATGCACGAAGGGGCTGGAGTAGGGGTATGAGTAAGAAGGTAGGGGCACAAATTCCATGCTTGCCCTAGGCACTGTTTACTCTAGGCAACGCCACTGTTCAGGACATAAAATTGGGCAGGACAGTTACCCATTCCCTGGTTGCCTTGGCTGGTTCTAGGCACCCAGAGAAGTCTGTGTGCATCCCACTGTGCTGTAACTCTCGAAATGTCATCTTCTATTTCCTGTCTCCTCTCTTAGAAAGTAAAGGGTTAACAGCTACATTCAGAGGCCAGCTCATACTACTGACTTACAGCATTTTGATATCATTTAAATTGCCATGATTCAATTCTATGGAATCCTGGGATTTGTGGCTTCATGAAGTATTTGGAATTCTCTAAGCACTCTAATGCCTTCCTAAACTACAAATTCTAGAATTCCACGGGATGCATCCCGGGCAGTTAGACTGGAATCAAAGTGCTCCAGCACTGCGCTTGAAGGAGAAATGGCCAGGCAAACAGTAAAAGACTGGCCTGTCCTTCTCAGCTGGCTTGCCTTCAGAACATGCACAAAGGAAGAGTGACACCTGTAGCAAATAGGGCAATACAACTCTGTGCAATTCCACAGGGCTTAAAATGTGCACGCCGACTGATGATATCTCAAAAGTGCCTTTTGTGATTTCAGGAGATTCTCAGGATGACTGAGAAGGGATCACTCCTTCAGCAAGACCTCAGGTTCCTTGGGTGCCCCGAGGTGAACCTCTGTAGCAATGCAGTTGCTACCAGCAATCTCATTTAAAGGCATGCTGAAGTGTACTTCAGCAATTCAACCTCCATTTTGTTAGGACACTGTATCTCTCCACTATTAGAGCTCAGAGTGAGTTAATTCTGCTTGAAAATCAATCACTCTGCAATGGAGTCTGTTTCTCGTGGCCTGCTACTGACTATGAAAACCAAGGTCTTCTTTCCCCCATTGAGGGAAAACAAGTCTCTTAAAATGGTTAAGGGAAGCTGGCTTCATTAAAGAAGCTGGCACCTGGGGCACTTCTGAGACTGAAATGAAACAGACTGCTCCAGGATCCCTGATACATTTAATGAGACCATCTGAACACAGCTTCCTCCCTCCCTCGAGAGGCTTCACTGTAGTCAGACACCTATGACTTGCAGTTTATTTTTTTAAAAAAATCATCATTCTTCTTCTCCGTCTGAACTGTGAGTTCAACTCATTCTGTAATTCATGATTCCAAAATAATTCTTGATGCACTAGAAAAGATTCCAGCTGGCAAGCAGTCAACCTAGCCTCAAAAGTAATGCCCTCTGCTCCTGGCGTCATTGTTAATTACAGCACTATAATATGCCATTTTCATTCCTTCCAGCCAACTGCATGGGAGGTGTGCACTTCCAGGCACCTATAACAGTTTTTAAAAGGTAGGGGGAGCATTCATCACCGGTAATTGTTATTAATTTTGCCTGCTTGTAGGTACAATATGTACACAGAAGTGCCTTCCATGTGTTCAGTATATCTCACATGCAAGTAAGGGAGCACAGGACAAACTGCAGGCAGCCTTTTTCATACCTGGGAAAGTATAATAGCTGTCCTTATATTTCTTACTGCTTGATATTAAGTACAGTTTTGATCAATCATTCCTGAGGAGGCTCATCTACCTAGGAGTCCTGGTGGACCAGTTTCTCCAGATCATTTCAGGGGGTCTTAAGCCCCCAGCCTAATCTTAGAGTGGGGCTGAAGCCCTTCCTTTCCCCTTGTCCTAGGGTCCATAGGCACTTCAAAAGAAGATCTCCTAGATCTGGGGGAAGGGAGAAAAAAAAACCAGAACAAGTACACTCTTCTCTCTGGACTGTGGAGAAACACAAACCTCTGAACCCTATGGTGAAGTCTCTGATGGATGGAGAATGCACAAGGAAAGAAATGAACCCATCATCATACTGGTGTACGTGATAAAGCAAGGGATCTTCAGTGCTACCCAAAGAAGAGCGGGTGAATAATGAAGCCCACCTGCTAATCCAGTTCTGGTGCCAGGAGCCTGTGATTTAGTATTATGAACAGTGAGTAATTCTTAGGTGGAAGCAAAGCACCATCTCATTCTCCAAAGGGCTAGAGAGCACTTTGTTCCTGTGGAAATGGCCTCTAGGATTCATAAATCAGTGGAGGAGTTAACCTCTGGAAAAAATGTTGCCTCTGGTGTTTAGAAGACCGATGGATCAGCAAGTGTTTTTCCTCCCAATACTCACTGCTCTCATTTAGTGAAATGTGGCTTCAGAGACACTCACCACATAGACACCCCCCCCATCAGAGTGAGGAAATGAGGGGCACTTCCATTTGTATCCACAGAAATAACTGCTTTCTTCTACTATACAATACTGATTTCTTACGTTATAACCCTTCTAGGCTCCATGTATGTTTTGTCCCACCTTCCCTTTTACCAAAGAATCAGACAAGCCAGTTTAATTGTACACAAAGAACTAACTGTGAAGCAAACATCTAATCCTGGAAGTGGAAATAAGCCTCTCTAGGGAGTCCCGTATGGCTACTCGCTGGAATCCTTGGTTGCTGTAGCACCCAGAGGTTATCTGTTGTGAGACTTTAGTAAGCAAAAGGAAGCTATCGAAGATGCACAGATGGCACACAGTTCAAAAGGCTGTGAAATCTTGGACAAATCAAAAGGCTAGGGGAATCAGGCAAGAACAAAAAAGTTATGGCTTATGCTTCATGCTGCATGTAACGAGCAGAAGTTCTATCTACTCTTGACAGAAGTCTTTGCTTTCATTTAGATCACGATCACGACTGTGTAGCTCAGGGAAAATCAAATGTAGTCCTCCAGATGTTTTTGGATTGCAGCTCTCACAGTCCCTCACTACTAGATATTTTGGCTAGCACTTTTGAGGCCAAAGCACTTGGAGGGCCACATGCTTCCCACTCTGTTCCTAGCACCGACAAACAGAACTGAAGCCAGACACTGCTTCATATACCAGGGCAGGGCAGGGCACCTTTGGTCCTCCAGATCCTTTGGCACACAGTTCCTTTCCACTGGCCACGCTGGGTGATGCTGGTGGGAACTGAGAGCCAAAACCTCTGAAGGGACAATGATTCCCTTACACCATGAGATCTCAAGTGGTTTATCTAAATTCATGTATATATGTGTGTGTATACCTACTAAACAGAGTTTCAGCTACGGCTTGACCAGGGTGGAGTGATACATAACTGGGTGTCCCGTTTTAATATGCACTGGGTATTTTACATGTTTTGTTTTCAATGTTAAAAGTTAAAAATAGTGTTTTAATTGAATGCACTATTTGTTTATTTTTTAACTTTTGTACTTCGTACCATTTTAATTCCTCTGTTTTAATTTATGCTGCAATTTATGCTCTAAGGCAGCCATTCAGGAGAAAAGCAGGGTATACATTTTACACAGAGATACACACACACTCTATATATGTATATATTGTAAATATTTTAAATAAAAATATTTTGCTCATTTGTTGGACTTGACATTTTGCTGCTTGTTTTACTTAAAAAGCATACTCTGTGCAACTGTTCTGGATACTTCAAGAATCCTGCTTAATGACACCAGCAGAGTCTATCCTCTGTGGCATTACAAGAGGTCATCCCTAGGTTTCATGTTTTGGAACTGAAATCTCTGTGCCAGGGATAGTTCTGCCATGGCAGCCCTACTCAACCCTCTCCCTCTTTTTCTTCACACATGCCTCCCCTGAAATACTTTTCAAGGGGGGTGGAGACACAGCTTTTAACCAAATATGGCCAAGTAGTGCCCTTCACAAGCTCCTGGAGGGGTCTTTGACCGTTGTACCTCATATTTAGTTCCCTCACGTGCATTCTTGTTCAAAATCAAAACTGACCAGACAGCCACTTCCTGTTTTTTGAAAAATGGCCTGTACGGGCCCATCCCAGGAAATGAAATGAGTAGGTAATGAAACACATCCTAAAGGTTTCAGGGGGCACTACTGGTCATTTTTGCGGATTTTTTTTTCCCGATAACTTTTTTTTTTTATTGGAAGGAAAGTAGAGACTCTCAGGGAATGCAAAAACTAGCCCTGCAGGACACATTTTGCCTACCATGCTCATACAGAAAAAATGAAAAGACAATCATAACTTTAAGAAATGATACAGGTAACAAGTGCCACCTAAAGAACGAGGACATAACCCAATGCTACTCAAGGTGGTTGTCCATGGACCAATGTCAGACCGTAAGTCATCGGCTACTGGTCCCTGAAGTTTCCTGGACGTAACAAATGCAGCCAATGGGCACAAATATGGTACTGGTCTCTAGACACTGGGGGAAAAAACCCTGTCAATCCCCCACATCATAGAGCTTAAGAGGCACTGCTCTAGCCTACACATACAGGAAAACTTACCAACTACCATGATATTGAACTCAAATCCTTGCTTCATGGCTTTCCTCCGCATCTGCTCAAGGATGGCATCTATCCCAACATAGGAAAAGTCAGCAGCTGGTTTCTCTGTCCGCGCTGGTGCCGCTTGCTTGAGGTTTGCATCCCGAGAGGCATCCATCATGCTGCTTGGGTAGCTGGGAATGGCCTCTGAACCTGCAGAAGAAAAGGAAAAATAAAATATTATAAATATTACATGGTAATATTTCCACTAACAGTGGAAATAAACAAAAGCATCAGTTAATTAATACAGAATAAGCTACACGACTGGAGGTAAGTCAATATTTCCTTATGACCACGGGCAAAAGGCAACAAATTAAAGTCAGAAAAATTCATCTGTCTGTCCATTTATCCATCTATCAATATCAATATTTTCATCTATTCATTTAAACTAAAAAAAAAAAATACAAAAAGTTATTTTATCCAAAATGGATATCAAACATCTCAGATGTCCCTGTTGAGTTTTTAGATGGATATGTTCGCCATACAGAGATATAATTAGTTCAGGAACAAAAACTGACATACTGAAATTGACATGCATCTGCTAGTAGATCTCAATTTTCAGAGTACTGAAAAATATCCACATCTCTACAAAACCTCTCCAGGGGACCCTTGGCCTCAGTTTTTGGCTCTGAATGGAGTCTTCTCTCTCACAGCTCCTCTGAATGCTGAATCACAGTGGAAAGGAAATCTTTTCTTTATTGCAATGCATCCCACTCATTCCCAACTATGTAGTCTGTCCATTTATACCTGAAGTTCTATACTCTCTACTTCTTTTTCTTTTGTGGTGGTGGCGGCACCACCCACTGCTGATTGAGGTTGTGTGAAAAATGGCTTCTGCTTTGGCACAGTTGCCGCCTCTGTTGTTCAGTCACTAGAAAGACTCTCAGGAAACTTTACATAACCAATAAAGAAGACCACAAGACAGCCATTGCCTTTAAGCCTGCAGTCTAAAAGGTCATGGACTAAAAGGGGAATGGGAGAAGGAATATCAAGAAATCTCAGGCACCACTTGTTAATGCTATGAGATTCATATAATGACCAGATTTAATGTTGCTGTAGTGCCATCATGCAGCCAGATGTTATTTGGTCTTTTCATCTAAAGGACCAACAGTTCAGGCAGGAGAAGCTAAAGATGTTGAAAGACTGCTGATCTATCCAACTATATTGATGAAGTATCTCTGCTTCTCTTCTTTCTTTCCCTCTTTCTAAAGTCTGTGAAATGGCTGCTGGATGAACCAAAATGAGTGACACTAGCTTCTCAGGATGGCTGGTGGTCCTCTTGAGCCTGAACAAATGGTCCCAGTATAGATGTTGAAATCACTTATAAATTGAAGAGTTTTCAAATTTTAATTGTTGATTTTGAATTCACGCACTTGGGTTCTGTTCATAACAGGTAAGTGTAGATATACATGTCACTATAACAATTTGCAGAACATTTTTTAAAAATACGGATGAAACTCAAGAAGGAAACTGGATCATTTTGAGATGTTCCTTCCCCCAAAAGCACAGCCTTCCATTAAGAAGCTGCCCATTCATAATCTTGTTTTCAAACTTCTCAAATTTCCTCTCTAATTCTGGTTATACAGTCATCCTTCCACATTCACTAGGGTTAAGAGCACAGGACCCCCATGAAAGTAGAAAACCCATGAATAACTCTAGGACCTCCCAAACCATATTTAACACACAAAGAAGTATGATCACCATATTCAACCCACCATGGATTCCTTTGAGGCACCAGGGTTCCTTTGCAAGACAGAAGTGGGTGGCCAGTGGGCCTTACTGCCACCTCCACTGCTGCCCCACACCATTTTTAATGGGGACTTACTAGCCTCATGCACAGTTTCTCAGTCTCGCAAGGCTTGCAGTCCTTATTAAAAATGGTACAGGGAGGCAGCAGAGGTGACAGCAAATAATCCGTAAATGATCAAATCCGCAAAAGTGAAACCCACAAATGTGGACAGCTGACTGTATTTCTCCATCTTGCTTTACAGTGTACTATGTAGCATGCTTCACTTTTTGGAACTGTTGGGTATCTTTCTTCATTTTGCTCAGTCCTACTCCAATACATGCTAATCTACCACCTGTATTTTAGGATGTGAATTGATGCAAGGTGTTGGATGAGAGATTGCAACCTTTAGAACCTCCACACACCCCATGATTCTAAAACTCTGCTCAAATTCATGTGATGCACTCTTGGCAACACTCCTGGATCAAAAACACAAAGAGCTGAGAAGCCAAAATGTCTTTCGATGTTTTCTGAAATAGAAGCATTTCTCAAATGGGAGAGCCAAGCATTTTGGGGGTGGAGGTGGCTATCCTTGCACATCACTAGGAAAGAATCATTCCACATGGAAACTATTTAGCCATATGTATGAATGTTTTGTTATCTAACACCCAAACTGCAGGCACTAAGCAAAACAAAGCAAGTTTCCAGCCCTCCCAGTTTGAACTCAACCCAGAAATAATAATAAGAATACTAGTAACCTTGAAGCCTCCCGACTCTGGTTCTCCATGCAGACCCGTGAAATGCATCTGGGGAAAGTCCCTGTATAGGCTGATTCTCCAGAGATCCACATTTAGAGGATGGCTGATTTGAGCACTCCCCCCTCTATATCACAGCAGCACTGAACAGGGGTTTCAAAAATACATCTCCATACACCCCAGAAATATATATCTCCAAGGATCAGGGAGAATCTGAGCCAGAAGCACTCCTGTCAGCATCCTGGTACTTATTTAGTGAGTGCTCTAGGTTGCAAACATGGAAAGCTATTATCTTTTCATATCCCAGCCTGCCTCCTTTGCCAGAAAGCCCATTGGAAATCCTTATTTAGGCTACAATTACTGATTTGTTTATTTAATAACTCACTTTTTAATAAATCAAACACAGGCATTTAAAGTCGCTGAAAAGGGCAGATTAGAAGAACAAAAACAACAACAACCCAGTCATTAAAATTGTATTCAATCCAAGAGAAGAACAACCTAACAAGACTAGAAACAGCACAAAAACAAAACAAGGCCGCCTGAACTAAAAATATCTTGGTCTAAACATCTGCAAATCAAAAGCTGATGGAAAGGAAGATCTTCAAACACTGGTAGAACAAAGGCAAGGAGGGAGATGGGGTAACCTCTTGGAGCCAGACGTTCTACAGATGGGGCTCTCCTCTGCTGCCACCAAACCTATGACAGAAGCCTGCAGAATGTATAAAAGCAACCAACTCACAGATCTTGAAACGTAGGCAGAATCACATGGAAGGAAGTGGTGTTTCAAGATCAGATCTATAGATCTTCTCTTTCTTTTTGACAGCGTAAGTCTGCTTGAGACCTTCCCTACTCCATTTTCCACTTGCTCTTTGTTTCCCTGCCTTCTCTCTTCGGACAAACACTTTTGATACTGGCTAACAAACAATCTAGCCTCTGGAAAGCCCCTTACTAAACTGCCCTGTGCCTTAAAACCCAAGGCAAACAGCTCGGTGAGTTTCCCGCTAACAACAGATCCTGCTGTCCTCAGGAGTGCCTCTGCTGTGGTTGCTTATAGCCCCGTGCCAATGGCATTCCCTGCCCCTAGCATTTCAAATACATAATTTTAAAAAATCTGAAAAATAAAAATAACCTCCTTTCTGACAATTTGCTACAGATCACTGCATGTCACAAAAGCTATTTATAAATGTGTTTTTTCCCCCTTAAAGCAAAAGGTTCTTGCTTCAAAGCAACAATCTATCTTCAGCAAAAACAAACAAGAGATCAGTGGTTATGAGTACAACTAAAGCTATTCCTATTTTTGCTCCCCACCCTCCCCTTTTTAATTTGGCAAAGCTTTTTCATCATGACATCATCTTCCTTGTCTCCCCCCACAGACACAAATCATATTTCTCCATCCTATGTAACTTTGGAGCACTTGGTTATTCTGAATATCTTAGATTAAGTAGCACCATCCATTATAGCTGCTAGAAGTGGAGGAGTGGGGAATCTGTGAGCCAAAAATGTGCCACAGTGTTTTAGGATAAAGTCTGCACAGAAGCAGTGACTGATTGCACAGACAGCTTGTTAGAATTTCCTGTTATGGTGAAGAAGTGTGTCATCAAATTTGCTCATAACAATACCAATACTGTTAGTGAGTCAACTACATTCCTTCTGTCAGGACCTCTGGCTTTGAGTACGCATCTGACAATGCACTCTTGGACACATTTACTCAGAAGTAAACTCCACTGATTTGGAAGGAACTTACTAACTTAGTACGTGTGCTAAGGATTTTGGCGTGGTTGGAACACATGCAGGAACAATCCGGGGCTTGGCTCGAAAAAAATCATACAAATTGAATCTTTGTCCCACATGGGGAAAAAACAATAACAACCAAGATACACAGAAGAGGAATGGAAGACATATTATAGCAATTTACCATTTGATGCCTGCTAAACTCTAATTGCTTAATTAAGCCCAATGTTACTAACTACCCAGGTTTGGGAAAGGAAGTACACAAGAACTGTGCTGGAGTCAGATGAAAGGTTTTCTAGTTCAGAATTCTCCTCTCACACTGACCAATCTGATATGTGTTGGACGCCTTCAGGCAGCACATTCATACAGTGGCACTCTCTCAGGCATCTTCCTCAGCAACTGGGATACAGGGGCCAACAGCCTCTCTTATGTGTGTGCCCTCATACTGCCTGTCAACTTATAGTGACACCATGAATTACGCAGTGTTTTCTCAGACAAGGAATAATCCCAAGTGGTTTTGCCAGCTCCTTCCTCTGAAACATAGCCATACAGCGCCAGGTATTTGTTGGTAGTCCCCCATTCAAGTACTGACTATGGCTGACTCTGCTTGGCTTCCAAGATCAGACAGCATCCGGTGCCTTAGGACAGGATAAAGCCTCTCTTATTGGAGATTATAGATAACTATCGTGAGTAGTAGCCATTGCTGTCATAAGTAATAGCCACCAATGACTTTTTAAAAACTTCCCAAGTTGGTGGTTGTCTCTCCCACATTCTATGTAAGCAAATTCCCTAGCTTAGTTCTGTGCTGTGTGAAGAAATAACAGTCTTTCATCTGTCCTGAATCTTCCATCACCGAGTTTCATTGGATGACATTCTACCCCATACATACTTCTGTACACTTCCATCATGCTCCCTACTCACCTTTCATCTAAACTGAAAAGAACCCAGTCTTGCATTTTTTCCTTCTTCTTCGTGGGCTGGTTTCTGCAGGTCTTCGATTATTTCAATTGCCCCCTTCTGCACTTTGTAACTCTACAACATTATATTTTAGGTGCAGTGACCAGAACTGTATGCAGTACTCAAAGTGTAAACAGATGCACAGAGAAAGTACAGCATGATATTGACAGGGCTTCTAACTCCACTCCCAATGATCCCAAACCTTTTTTATCATAGTTGTATGTCAGGTCAACAGTTTCACTGAGCTATAACTCCACTATTCCCTTCCTGATCACTCACTGCTGGTTCAGACTCATATATATTAAGTTATTATCATACATCATTTTATCAGACATCATTTTATACTTGCTCGCACTGAACTCCATTCTATGCTTTAATGACCCTGCCTCTACTCTGTATCTCTTTGGAAGCTCTTTGCCAGCTCTTTTAATGCTAACCACATTAAGTAATGCGGTACCTTCAGCAAAGCAAGCTCACTCCTCATTTCTAAGTCTAACTTATCCTTGAACGAGTTAAAACACTCTGGTCCCAATACCAATTCTCACTGTTTACAATTCTCCATTGAGGCCATTTCTGCACTAGACTGTTATAGTGCTATGTTTCCATTTGCAACATCCTACGGAATCCTGGGGTTTGCAGTTTCGGGAGGGGCCAGCCAGCCCCTCCCAAAACTGCAAACCCCAGGATTCCATAGGATGTTGCAAGTGGAATCATAGCGCTATAACAGTCTAGTGCGGAAATGGTCTAAGAGAAGTGATGTTACTCCCACTTTGTTTTTTAATGGTGGGGGGAGAAACCTTAAGTGTATCTCAGACACACAAACAACTAATTGTATCTATGCTTCTTGTTGTTGCCGTTGTGTGCCTTCCAGTCATTTCCAACTTATGGCGACCCTAAGGTGAAGCTATCACAGGGTTTTCTGGGGCTGGGAGTACGTGACATGCCCAAGATCACCCAGTGGGTTTCCACGACCGAGAGGAAGATTGAATCCTGGTCTCCAGGGTCGCAGTCCAATGCTCAAACAACTGCACTACGCTGGCTCTCATTTGTGCTTAGACCCCTGGAAATGGTTTGTACTCAAACCTTTTTTTATCTGCTGCTTGCTAGTACTGGAATGCAAAAAACAGAAGAATAAAGACTTATGCAGAGAGTGCTAGGGAAAGCCAGAGCAAACCACAAATAAACCGTATTTTAAAAACATGGCATCAATTCAAATTTGACTAGGTTTCTCCAGTATTCTCAAGGGAAACTATCTGCTGCATGTATCTATCCAAAGTGATTGTAAACGCAATGTTAAAGGTAGAAATTCAAAACAGATTTAGAAACTGATCTAACAGCCCTGAAACCCAGACACCCAAGAGGCAGAAGGAATGTCCACGTATGTGATGTCTGGTTGCTGTCATGTGGGTTGCTATGAGTATTTTCATGGAGGAAAGAATCCCCTTTACTAGAAGCTAAGTTAACACTATAAAACGCATTTCTCAGAATTAAGTGCATTTTACAATATATTCTTTGACATCAGTAAAAAAAAAATTAGAGAAAGAGAGAAGCTGAAAGCCTATAACCCACAAATATCTCATTGTTCTACCCACTTGCTTTACATTTCCATCCCTTAAAGTACAGGGGAAAATACAAGACTGCATGGTGAGGTATAGAATACTGTGAGCGTTTTTTTTTTTAAGTCTTTGAGGTTGTCATTTATTTATTTGTTTGTTTGTTTATTTAGCAGCGTATTCTGAAAATGTGTATAAAGGCGAATTCTTATTCAGGCTTCCCCCTTCATTTGAAAAGTTATGACAGACATAAATAGGTATATCCCCAAACACTGAACAGGCCACAAATGTTGGGAATAGATTACAATAGATGAGCATTACAACTTGGTCAAACAGATCTGAAATCATTAGCAAAACAGACGACATCCAGTCCTACACAAGCACCTTAAGGCTCTACAGACCATAAGAAAACATCCAAAATCCAAAAAGAACTGGATGGTCAGGTCCAGGTATAACCTGAAAGTATACCTATTAATATCTGCAGATCTTTCCTCCCAAACTGCATTTTAAGACTCAGGCTTACGTATTTGGAGAATCTCTGAGTTAGCCTAACAAAGGTTAATATGGATTTGGGAACCTGTACTGGAGCATCACAGCTATCAGAAATCTACTGTGACACTGTTAAAACAGTCAGCACTTGCCTAAGAGCATATTAGGCTTCAAAACACACATGCACACACTGAAGAAATGATGTTGTTTCCTTGTCCTTTAAATCTTCATGATAATGTTTAGGCAACAGGAAATTAAGAATGCAAAAGTATTCTAATTAGAGACAAGTGATTAAAGCAGGGTGGGAATCCTGTAGCCTTCCAGATGTTACAGCACTGCAACTCTGAGCTTTCCTCACTGCTGATTATACTGCTGGGACATGATTTCTACCTCTGTATTAAACTGATAGGAGAAACTGAGTTCATTTCCAAAGCCATCTTCAGAGAGCTTATTTAAATCAGTATCAACATGGTGGCTCCTCAAAGTAATTCTGAGTTCTGTCTGGGGCTATAGAGCTTTTGGTTTCTCTCCCTTCTATTTTTTTAAAGATATGTTTATATAAAAGTTTAGATTAAAAAGCAGATACACCCCTCAACCGGCCAAACACTAATAATCGAGCAGCACTGCTATGGAAATGCTGCCTGTGTGCAGGCAGGATGATGGATGAGACAAGAGGAATTTATAGTATACATTATGACCACTCCATGAAGTTCTGTCACATGGAAATGCTTTGCAGTGGCCTCCACATGATATTTAGGCAGTTTGTCCCACGGCTGTGCTAATGAGATCACTTAGTCCTCTCTGGCTCTGGTACTTCTAGGAGGTCATGCCTAGACCTCCTCCATGTGGCATGCACACTGCACAATTCTGTCTCTAACACACAATTCATACTGTTCAACATTCACTCTTTCCCATACAAGTCCAACAACACACCTACACAAACATACCTACCCATCCAGCCACACACCTACACAAAACAACTTAAGACATCTACAAGCAGCATTTAATAAAGCAGGGAGATTAAAGCAGGGAGAATCAAACAGCTCTTCAGATACTATTCAACTACAAATCCCAGCATTCTCCCTCACCAGGATCGTTTTCAGTCTCTCTCTTTCTCAGCCTGGCACATATCACAGTGATATTGTAAGGATAAAGCAGGGAAGAGGAGACTCGGACATGCCATCTTTAGTGGAAATGCACTACCGGTAATTCTTTAGTGGAAATGCATAGTTAGATGTCACTAAATAAATGGTTATAAGCAATCAACTTCATCTTAAGGCCACAATTTCTGTGACATTTGATTTTACCCCATAGTAAATAGCTGCACTGAAGGACTGGGTTACACCCAGTTGAAAGAAATGTAAAACAGAGCCCAATATCCTGACCCAAGATGATTTGGGATAAAGATATGTGAAATTTATTTCATTTCTCCTTATTTCAATGGGGATGCTAATACAGTTTTAAAAGCATATTAAGGATTTAGTACATGTGTGCACAAATATGGCCTGAAACTCTGCTCCACAACCCCACTGGATACCTCACTAGCCCAGCTGGTGCAAGTTAATGGCCGCAAGAAATTCCACTTGTAAGCGAAAGCGCGACACAAAGAGCATTTGGTTCTTGCTGTCACAAAGGAAATAATGTGGTAACTCACTCTGGCCTAGGACTATCTCACATGTAACTCACTCTGTGGTAACTCACTCTGGCCTAGGACTGTCTCACATAACTGAATGTCCCCACCCATCTTTTGCACAAGAAACTCATTGTTATGGAGGGGGATTCTAAGTTCGCTATCTCCCTTGTGTGAATGTGTATGTGTGCCTTCATGTTGCCTGTTGATTTACAGCATCCCCATGGATTTCATGAGGTTTTCTTAGGCAAGGAATAGCCACCAATGGTTTTGCCAGTCCCCTCCTCTGAAATATAGCTTACAGCATCTACTATTCACTGGCAGGTTCCCATCCAAGTACTAACCAGGGCTGACCCTGCTTAGCTTCCAAGATGAGATGGGATCTGGTACTTTTAGGTATTTAGGGAACCGCCTCCCTTGCACTACGTACTTACATACATTTTTTTTAAATATGCAGGTATGGTAGATAGCTAGACAGACAGACAGAGAGGGGCAAGAAGACAGGCATTCAGACTTGTGAGCCCTTCCTGAAGATCAGAATTTACACTGTCAAGACAAAGGGCTCCCACCACATTCAGAGACAGGGCTTATTCCCATCCAGATCACACACACACATGTGCACACAAAGCAGTCATCAAGAAGAGCACTAATTCTTGGGGAGCACTTATTCCAATTGGGCAGCATAGATCATTTCACTTTTTTTCTTTCTTTCTTTAATTTTTTTAAATTAACATAAAACACACAGATAATAAACAGAAATGACAAAAAGAAAAACAACTGAATTAAACAAAAATTGATACACTTAAGCTACAACAACAGAATCTACCCAACCACTATAGCTTTCTCAGTAAAATCAGTTATGTGTGAAAGTTAAAAAAAAATACACAAAACCTAAATAAAAAGGAGGTTCCCAACTCTGTTGCAAACAGGTAATAACAGTCTAGCAGTAATCCTAATCCATCTATATTATTACCTTATTTTAATTAACAGTTATTTAATCTAAAGTTAAGTAAAATAATAAAAGTGTTAGTTTGTGTTAGTAATATTAATTTATGGGTAACACCTATATTCCACTTATCACTTGTTCAAAGTTTTTAAAATATAGTAAAAAAGAAAAAACAGTATATACATTCATTAGAATATAATAAAAAAAGAAAAAAAACAGAAAATATTTAAATTCATTAAAATATTCATTTGCTATCTTATTAGTGTGCAATGATTCTAGCAACCTTTCTATTACATAAAAAAAAAAAGAAATTACCTTAAAACTATAATTTAAAAAAATCTTTTTTTTCTCGGCTCACTTTCAAAACACAAATACAGAGTAAGAAAAACAAAGCCTTTATACATCCTGCCTTCCGAATTTTGAGGCCACTGTGCCTCAAACTGTCATCAAACTAAAGGGGAGATTTTAGTTACATGAGTTTGCTCTGCTTTGCCTCTGTTCACAAGCTTGTGGCAAAGGAAATGGCTGTTTAAAACATCTCTAGCTTAAGAATATAAAAAAAAGTACAGCATTTTTTCAAGCGGCTCATCAGTGGCCACACACCTCCCCTAGAGGGAAGTGCTGCCCCACCCAACTGGGTATGCAGTTGCCAGCAACATATGTGCATGCTGAAGAGTGTGGCCGGAAGCTCTTCATTATACAGCGAGTTTTCTTTGAGAGTTCTGAAAAAAGCAAAGGGAGTTAAATTCTTTTTCTTTCTAACTGTTCTGAATTCACCGTGGAGGGTTGCTCCCCACAACACACACACACACACCATGACAGGAACTCGGAACCGATTAATATGGATCAACAAACTCCCCGTGGGAGTTCTTTCCTCCCTCTCTCTCCACTTTGTAAAGGAGCTCAAACTATCTTGGCCTCCCTCTTCCTGCAGCGCTGAGTCTCTGAGCCCACAGCTGGTGTGAGAGAGTAAGAGAAATGGAGATGGGAGGATAGGGAGATTCCAGTGCATGAAAAAGGGTGGTGAAGAGGAAGAGAAGGACAACTGGTTCTTTTTCTTTTTTGCAAGTAGATCTCTTTACACCAAAAAGGGTGTTCACGGTGACTAACAAACAAGAAAAGAATGTCAGAATAAAAGCAGATCAGTAACATGTCTATCCCACAATTAAAACATAGCAATACAAAGAATTAAGTGCCCCTCCATCAGTTAGAAAGCCCTTCTGAAACAAATCAGGTTAAATGCCCAAGGGCTTGTTGCTGCTGTGTGCCTTCAAGTCATTTTTGACTTACGGGCGACCCTGAGGTAAACTATCACAGAGTTCTCTTGGCAAGATCTGTTCAGAGGGCGATTGCCTTTGCTTTGCTCTGAGGCAGAGAGAGTATGACTTGACCAATGTCACCCAGCAGGTGTACACAGCCGAGTGGGGATTCAAACCCTGGTCTCCAGAGCTGTAGTCCAACACTCAAACCACTACGCTATGCTGCCCTGTCTGAATACAAATCTCTCTGCTAGCCAGGCAGCCAGTCCTCCTGGCAGGGAGTCTTCTCAGATAGCCTGACCTATGTGATACAGGGCATAACGAGTATTTTAAATTGTGCCTGGAAACAGACCAAGTGCGAGCGGAACTTTTGTGATGGGGTCACATGGCTCCCTCACCCCTGTTATTATACCATGCACCCCCACTCTCTGGGATGTGCTATTTTCATAATTGGACATATTTTATGCCTGGAATACATGTCTGAAAGTGTACTGGCTGTAAGCATATGTCAAGTCAGGATGACCTCAGACATGATCAGGTCATAAGTTCAGAGAGGATTAGCCAAGAAAGCCTGATGTCGATGGGCTTGGGATAATCTTTTCCAAAACTGTAAGCTGCAAGCACTCCCGAGAACAACAGCAGGCGAAACTGCCGAGGTGAGGCAATCAGGGACCTCTACTGTGAGCATATCTTATGAAGACCTTCCCTATTCACACTAACCGACCAAAACATTAAGAGACTGTCAGGACTCCTATCAACGTCTTTTCACCTAGGGTTAGGACAATCAACCCATTCCAGACTCCTCTGTCAACCCTGTGAGAAAGCAATTACTGCTTTGTCCACACACTCTCCTTCAGGGCAGGAAATGGGGTATAAAAACCCATGCTCTAGCCCCAGTAAATTGTAGTATATGGTACCTCAGATTCCTGTTCCTCCATGCTACCTTCAGACATGTCCAGCGAAGAAGACCCCCATCACTGCTCTAGTAGGCTCTGTTCAAGTGTCAAAACGGATCATCTACAAAGGTGATCAAAGCAGTCTCAGTTCCAACACAGGGCCTGAAGCCAGGGTTTTCTAACTGATGGAGTGTTTCCAGCACTGCCAGTGAACATACCCTGTGTAGTTACTCCACCTTGCCTTGCTCATGGATTTTCTGTGCTATAAGCTAGAAGTCAGTGTGGGAAACACAACAGGGTTATCAAGGGAAGACACTAATCTCTGGACCCTTATAAAATTCTGTTTGCAAAGCAGGGCAATTTCACAATAGTAATCTTGTCTGGAAGTATCAGAGTTTCAACACCTACACCATTACTATTTTCTCTCCCTTAAACACAGACAAAATCAGTATCAGAAATCTTTATGCTGCTTCCAAAAGTTGGCCTATGTTGTTGTATTTCTTTGCTAGCAAAGAGAATTGGCAAACACATTAAGAACAGAGAAGTAGAAGAAAAATAATTTATGACTGTTAAAGAAGAAGAAGAGGAAGAGGAAGAAGAAGAGGAAGAGGAAGAGGAAGAGGAAGAAGAAGAAGAAGACAAACTACACGCAATTCCTAATTTTTGTTTGGCCCTTTAGAAAAAAAGAGGAGGAGGACAGCCCCAGCATCTGAAACAGTAAGTAGAGCACTTTATCCTCTACAGTTACTTATCCAAAGGTGTTTTTTCCCTCTCCTTATCGGGAAGAGACAGGGTGGCCCATGGTGGTAGTTTGCAATTTTCAGCAGAAAAAAAGAAGAAAGCCAGGAATGCTTAATAGGCACCATTAATCATTACCACAGTGGACACAGAAGAACTAAGGTCCGTTACTGGTGGATGTGTGTAGAAGAACATACAAAAAGATTCTTTCCTTCAGGAAACCAAAAGGATAAAGCAATCAAGAGTAAAGGGTGATAAGAGAAATAGCTATTTGCTTGGAGGAGCCACCAGCTATTAGTATACAGGTCCTGAGTTCAGCTTCTTAGAGTCACGTTGAAAGAAAGAGAGAGAGAGAGAGAGAGGGAGAGAGAGAGATGTTGGGAGGAACAGTCATAAAACTGCACACCACACACACTTACTCTGGTCCTAACTAAAGAGAGAGACAGTTCTAATGAACAGCCCCCAAATGGTGCCCTTTAATTGTACCATTCCGACCTCATCATATACTTTCAGAATGACTCAGTCTCTGGCAGCATCTAAATGTTTCAGAGATTTAATGGGCTATGCTGGGAGAGTTCACGCCATGATGCTGTCCTTTCTGGAGTGCTGCAGTCCAGAGCCAACCAATTCATTTTACTTAAGAGAGGCACACATGGAATTATAGTCCTGATTACTCAGCCCTCTGATACAGAATTTTGCATCTGCTAATAGCCAGCAGGCAACTGTGAGTTCATTGTCGGAAGAAGTTCAGAGCTGAAAAAGTGAAGTTCTGGTACTGGGCCGCTTGTTCAAACATTTTATAACTTCCGCAAAATGATTTCTGAGTCAAATGAAAAGGAGTAGTAACGAATTCATTCTGCACAAGGGTAATGAAAAGATAATGAAGAAAGATTTGTGCACTGCACATTTCCCCACAAATATGATTGCGGAAAGAGAAAGATGATGAGGGCTGCAAAGCAGGACACACGATGGGGAAATGGAACTCTCCCTGGCTGCACTGTAGACTTTCCCAAAACATTTACAAAAGATGCTTATTTCTGTTCCTACCAGCAAAACTGCTGATCCACTGGCATGCCAATCCTCAGCCAGCCTGGAGGCCCTTTCTTTCTCCCTGCCAAGAACAGTGATAGCTATTCATTCCATGGTAAACAACAAGGAGCATCTAAGCAAGAGTTCAACCATGGGGTGTTTGGAAGGGGAGGGGGGAGAGAAAAATAACAACAGCTCTTCTTATGGTAGGAAAGCAATTAGTTAGAATGACAAAGGAAAGACAAAAGAGAAGGAGTGGCCCTTGTCCACTAGGTCTCATATGTGACCTTTTGGTCTTGGTGCAGGACATATGATGGGAAAGTGGTAGCATCATTTGCCTCCTGCTGCCTTGGGCCTTGATGTTGGGAAGAATTCCAGCTGCACTGTACTCACTGTTTGCTGACCCACATTCACATGCAATATGCTGCCCTTTATCCTGTCGTATCTATCATGGCAGAGTATAGTAGTTTGAGCATTGTACTACAGCTCTGGAGATCAGGGTTTGAATCCCTGCTTGACCATGGAAACCCACTGGGTGACCTTGCCACACTCTCTCAGCCTCAGACCAAATCTTGCCAAAGAAACCTTGTGATAAATTTCCCAATGATTGTTACTGTGAATTCTGATTACTAATTACAAGTGAAATAGTCTGCTTAGTGTGTTCACTTCCTGCCAAACCCCCCCTCAATAAACATAACTGAAGATTTTATTTTCATATGCCAAAGCACCATGAGGTGTTTCTGTTTCACCCAGCTTCTTCTATGAAGCTGGCTCTGGCAATTAGGGTGCTCCCAAATCCGTTACCGGAAAGCTGCTTCCATCAGAACACCTGCAAGTATTCACCAAATGACCCACTGAGGTGAACAAATGGGTTAACTCTGTTTTTAGCAGCTCCTCTAGTCAACCAGCAATGAATTCTCCTCCTCTGGAGGAGCACTTCGAGAAGGGACATGGGAGGGAAGACTCATGTTCCAGGTTCTACCCAAAGCAACCTGCTGCTGTAAAGTTCTTTCTTGTCACACAGACACAACTAACAGGCCTTCTGTAGGTTGGTGAGCACATTAGGAGAGGGTAAGGAGGAAGCAGGCCAACCTCCAAGTTAAAGAACAGCTATATCTCTAGAACTGTCTATATTTGTTTAAACCTCATTGTGGTTTATTTGTCTCCAGTTCATTGTTTTCCCAAGGGCGTAAAAAAGGTGAACAAACCATTTCCGTACAACTTGCTAAACCACATCAGTGAATCCACAGCTGATTGGACTTCCAGGTCCAAGGCCAGCAGCCTACTTAAGAACTCACACTGGCTTCCACTATTGGATCAGGACTGGCAACATTAGAAAGGTTGATTAATCTCTTAGTAAGAGACCACTCTAGTCACTACTGACATGAAAAGTGTTGAGAAGTGAATCACAAGTGCAGAATTTGGTGAGCCTTATACCAGGAGTGGCAACTGTCTGACCATCCAGATATGATTTGATTGCAGTCCTGAAAGCCCTTGCCAGCATGCTGAAACTGAGAAATAGTGGGAACTGCAGTCCAGCAACACCTTTCTTTCTTTGATGTCTCGCCTTTCTCCAGCATGGGATTCAAGGCAACTTACAGTCATTTAAAAGCACAGTACAACTAAAAAACTATTAATGGAAAAGTGAAAACACAATTAAACCACATTTTCATTTTAAAAACAAGTTAAAAATATGAGTAGAAAGCAGTTTTAAACCCATGCCATATAATTCCCACCCATGCTCTATAATACTATGGCATGCTTTCAGTTTTCTAAAACAAGGAGAGCATTGCTTTTAATAATGCAACTTCACAGGAAGTGGGTAGGCAAGTTCCATATGCTATTCCCACATTTTGCCTTCACAGGATCACATTTCCAAAGAGAGACAGACATTCAAACTCAATAAATATATTCCTTTATATTCTATGCTTACAGCCAGTTCAAATAATCATGTGCACTACTGCCTGAAATGGGAATGGAACACTTTCTCCTTCTCAACCTTAGGCACAAACAACCTGCACATCCACTAGTCTGCAAGAGATTAGCAAAGATCAGCAATGCCCACTTCTTTCAATGGGCTACACTGGCACATCAGTGCCACACTGGAAGTGATGTGATAGCACTTCTAGTTCCCATTTTGAATGGAATGTGTATACTTTGAAATTTCCAAGGGGCTGTGTGTGAGAAACACTTGTAAATGGTCTTAGCACATTTGGGGTGATTTTAAGGGCAAAAAGCACCAGCAAACATTAAAATGGAAGGGTTCTGGAGGCTCTGGTGTGGGTTGCTAGAGGCAAGTTCCTCATCTATTTTAGAAGAACTGCCTGGTTCTCTCCCTACTTAAATAATAAGTTGTTCATACTTTCTTATAATGGTTCTCCTGACCACCTCCAGAAAGCTGAAAGATAATTAACATTGACTGGAATTAAAGGACATAAGAAGGAATTCAATTCCTTTAAAGTAATTAACATTAAAGGAATTCAATAATACAATGGTCAGAGACACCACCACTGCTATAAATGAAAGAACAGCATCTCTCTTAGACTTCCCAAAAAGCTGACCAAACTTCACAACATTTACACAAGGCTTCATCTGTTACAGCACTTACAGTTGGCATCCCTGCAGAGTGACTTTGTAGCAGACATACCAATTCATTTGCACCTTGCTGATTTTCTCTGCAGGTTAGAAGATGAAGTTGTCTTCTTGGTGCAGAGAAGATAGACACATGGTAAGATGATTTATGGGTCTACCTGCAGTATTTTGCTTCAGGAGAGTGGGCACTTGTGAAAGAACATGAGTGTTTTATGGGATCTCACTGTTCTCTTCAGGTTGGTAGCTAACATATTTCAAATGTGGGAAGCACTTTTCTTCCTTTTTCTTGCGCAGTATTTTATGGAGAAGTCCCATTTTCTCAGCTGAGAAACAAATACTTTGAACCTCTCTGCACCTGGTATAAAGTAAATCCTATTGATTTGAAATCAGTTTGCTTACCCCATGCCCCTACTTGGAAGTCCTGCTGAACTTAGTGGAGGATTAACTCTCAGGTAATACACACAAAATTCAGTCTAAAGGCTGATATATCAGTGACAAATCGGTCAAGGTGAGTCAGAAAAATCCACTGATTTGGACTTAGGCTCCAAGGGGTGTCACTATTTACCAGGTTAAATCAGCTTCCTGTGAGCATCTTCTGTTTCAGTTCATCACAGCTGAGTCCTGCTGGTTGTCCAAGTTTTTGCACATTCAAAATTGGCTCTCCTCCTTCATACTGAATCATTATTAGCTGCCTCATTTCCCACACCCGATGCTCAACTTCCCATTGATTAAAAATTTAACACAGCTCAGTTGGATGCTTGCCTTTCCTTCACTGCACCGCCAAGAACTTTGGCAATTACAAGCTTGTCATTGGAAAGCAGGTTGGACAAAAAGAGATCCCAAGCCTCTCGCACTCTAGAAAGCCACATAGACAACAGTATGAGAAATCATTACTGCTATGATGCAACCCAGGCTGGAAATCCAGCCATCAATCTGGCCTGCTGGCGGCATGCAAATTTCCTGTGGATTACACACCCCTTTTTATGACTTAATAAAAGCTTTACCCACTATCAATGGGCATTACAGGTTTTTAATCTCCTTAATCTTGGTGAAAATCCTCAGCTTGATGCCAAACATGGCCTTGCCCAGTAGCAGCTGGTCTCGCTTCTTGACACAAAGTCTTTCCAGGTTCACATTAGTTCAACCCAGCCAGCTGAATACAGCTAGTTAGCTGCTTCCTCACAGTGGACTACCGCCACTGGCCAGAGTGAATTAGGCTCCTGAAATCATCAGAGCAAAAGAGCTGCTCTGTGAAATGAGCCAACCCTAGGGCGGCCTCTGCCACAACTACTCAGGAGAAGCTGTCTGCTTTGATGTTGTTGTTGAGTGTCTTCAAGTAATTTCTGACTTATAGTAATCCTAAGGCAAACCTATCATGGGGCTTTCTTGGCAAGATTTGATCAGAGGGGTTTGCCTTGCCTTTCTTCTGAGGCTGAGACAGTGCAACTTGTCTAAAGTTACCCACTGGGTTTCCATGGCTGAGCAAGGGATTCAACCCAAGGTCTCCCAGTGGACCCTCCTAGTTCCAATACTCAAACCACACCATACTGGATTCCATCCTTTGATTATACACAGAAACAGACAGATCAACTCTCTGGTTCACACTTTCCAAAGATTGTACATTCCTTCACTGGTGGAATGGCTACTAGAAGTCAGTAATAATTTCTAGAATTTCCATACATTTGTATGCAGAGACACAGTTCTCCTCAAAAGGAATCTCTCAAGAAACACGAGACCTTCCAAGATTCTTTCCATCTATTGATATTTGTACCACTGATATTTGGTATTTCCCACAACTACCAGTTCCCTAAATATTCCTGATGATACTGCCCACTATAGTATCACTCTGTCAGTAGCAGCTTTTTTTAAAAGTCACATGTATTCATGCATCTGCATATTTAATATTATAAGAAAACCTAGCTGCACCAGTTGGGAAACCAGTGAGCACTAGGATCCCCACAGATGTGTGACTGTCTCTGGAGAGACCTCTCCAAAGTAATGCTGTCTTGGTGGCTGGAGCACTTCGTTGGAGCAGAGTGCAAACCCACTGTTTCCTTGTTCTGTCCATCTCTAAAAATTCAGCAAGATACCTTCTTGGTGGAGGTGAGCGAAACCAAGGTTGTGCCACCAGATGTTTTAAAATTAATCCTTCATCACCAGCCAGCCTGCATGGGATTGTTATAGGAGCTACAGTCCAAAACATTTGGAGGAAATAAAACTGCCTAGCCCTAGTGTAGACCCAATGTGGTGTAGCAGTTTGGGTGCTGGACCAGGATCCTGGAGACTACCGTCAGCCTTGGAAACCCCCTGGGTGACCTTGGGCGCATCACATTCTCTTGGGCCCAGAGGAAGGCAATGGTAAACCCACCATGAAGAAACCTTGCCAAGAAAGATTTGTGACAGATTCGCTTTAGGGCTACTGAAAATCAGAACTGACTTTAATGCACATAATGACAAAGCTCTAGTTCTAGGTAAGATTTTAAGGGACCAAATACAGATATTCTTCTACACCTTTGATGCCCCCTGTACCATGGGAGTGTTTGCTTCCCACAGTAACATCTGGCTTGGGTTTTACTTTGCTCCTGTCCACAGACAGACAAACCTCGCAGAGGATGCTTTAGCCTGGATCCATCCAGTCACAGCTTTGGAAGGCTGAGCACATATGCTAACATTTTTCAGTAATAAAACAGCTAGGCAACTGTACTTGTTATCTCCAGGAATCATTACTTTTGTACAGTCTCTCATTTCACTTTCAATTTAAGTTATGTGTCACTTGCATGTTACTTATTGTGGTACTGATCCCAGATGGGAGTAGTTTATGTATTCAAATAACATCCGACTGATCTATTGCCCTAATGGCACTGAATCTTATCTGAAGACAGGTAGGTGGAAGGTTGAGCCACAAGGATTAAATGCAGCAATTGCTGGTCTACCATAAGCAATAAAAAAGGCCATCATTCTGTTAGAAGTGTTTATTTTTGTAACAAAATGTGCCTTGAACAATACTATCTGATTTTAATTTAAGATATGAAAGGGTAAAAGGATTGAGTTGCTTGAAGTAAAAAGTTCTGAAAGCTAAGCAAGATTTATAATAGCAGCAAGTCCATTTGTTGAACAACTTGTAATGGCACACATGGCTCTCACTTCAATCTAAAAGATGACAGTATTAAGTCTTTTTTTTTTTTTTAAGATTGCTGTTGAAAGGCAACCAGAAGAAACAAATAGCAGGAAATGTAACCTAGCTGTATCAGTTTTATTTCGGTGAGAGCCAGGAAAAAGAGCGCTGGTTGCATTTTAATCGGGAAGTTATATTTTATCCAAGCAGAAAGAAGGAAGAGGGCAAAGAAGCAGTAGCAGCTCCTCCGTTGTAAAGTACTGTACTGGAAAACCAAACTAAAATGCTATCCCCGTTTCAACCAGCTTCTGAGTGGTACAAAAAAGATGTACCCTAAATCAATAATTTCATTTCCTGGTGCATCTTCAAGGTATATCTTCATATACAGAATTGTACCACAGGCAGAAGTCTTAATGGTCTCAGGCCTGGGTAAATGGCTAATCCTCTCTGGAATCACACAGCGGTGATGGCAGCAAAACTAGCTTTGGGACTCTCATCTAGTACATAAAACAGCAGTAATGTGTTCCTCAGTTTGTCTCTGCAACTGTCGGGTTCTATTAATTTAAAATAAATCAGTTCATCTGTCAGTGCCTGTACATCGACTCCCCAAGCTACATATATATACACACACATACTCATTTTGCAGTTTATATTGCATTGCCTTTCCAGTTTTTTTGGGTTTTTTGGTGGGGTGGGGGTGGCATCTTTGTTATCTACATCCACATATACAAACACCACCAAACTGTACAGAAGGTGGCATTTAGTTGTCTACCTAATTGACTTCTTGGAGATTTCCAAGAACAGATATTTTTTAGCTCCCAAAGGCCTCCATGGAGGCAATATCCAGATTTTAAAATTGCAGAGGCATGATTTATTCCCTGGCTTTCATATTTTGTAAGCCATCCTGGGAATTTAATTGAAGGGTGGAATATGAGTCCACACAGACACAGACACACATATATATGTACATGTATATAGCCAATTCCTAGACAATTATGCCTGCTGTGTGACAGAACATCAAATTTTAAAGAACAAAGACTCTCTCACTGCTACTGCCATGAAATAAAGAATAATAGAACCACCCAGTGAAAAGAATACACAGTTGTTCCAGTGAACACAGTAGTTATTTTCTCCCCTGCATCAAAACAGCTTATTCACAGAGTCTACCATGCCATATTCTTCTGGTTGCATTCTATGGCTAATGATAAGGCATTGCATTATTATAACACTTCAGCCTTTGGCCCATTTTAGACCACTGCAATCTATGAGGCTTTGAAAGACCTTATTTCCATTTATGAACCCATTATGGCTATAATATCTTCAGGAGGGGCCTCCTCTCTGTTCCACCACTTTCTCGGGCTCATTTGGCAGCAAGAAGAGAAAGGATCTTCTTGGCAGCTACTCCCAGACTTTGGAACTCCATTCCCAGAGTGGCTAGGACAGTTCATTCCTTGCTGTCCTTTGGCCAGCAAGTAAAAGCAATCTTATGCCATCAGGCTTTTAGAAGCTGACTGGGATGGTCTACCGTACCCATAACATAACAATGATGTGCTGTTTTGTGGTTTTACACAAAGTCTTTTGACGAATTTTAATGGACTTAATTTTATAAATTGTTTAATTATCTTTTAAGCAACTTTTATATTTATACATTTTGATGCTTCTGTATAGTTTTTAATCTGTATTGTTTTTAGCATGTTGTAAGCCACCTGGAGCCCCATTATTGGGGAAAAGGTGGGATATAACTGAATAAATAAATAAATCCAGCACTTCTCTGTGCTAGAGAGAACAGAGATGTAGTAGCCTGGAGCTGCATCCCTCAACTCACTTTTGTGTTGCTCAGCTAACATAACTGGTCTACTGCAAGACAAGGGAGATGTCCTAATGGATGCAATGTGTTAAGTAGAGAGTGGGAAAACATGGGTCAGGAAAAAAAAAAGAGTTTCTTTAAAGTTTAGCAATTTCTGGGTTGCAGTTTTCAGTAAGGAAGGGATGGTCAATTTTACCGAGTGGACTAAACTGGGACACTTGGAGCCATAGGAAAGAACTGGTGATAATCTATCTGGATCCACATATATTTTAAAATGATACGCTTAGCTGGAGTTTTGTGGAAATTCCATCAGAATACACGGGGACTGACTTCTATAAGATGCATAGTTAGGTTGCCTGAGCTTTTAACTGTCTTGTCATTTGAGAAGAAAATCTGTATTCACCCTGTATTGAATCTGCCGACCCTTAGTCTCATCTAGTACATTTTATCCCAAGTTGCTTTAGACTCATTTGCACAGTTGTATTTTATTTTAATGAAGTCCAAAGCTTCCTCAGTGCTGTGTTACAAGTGCTGTCCCTTTTCAAGGGTTATGGAGTCACAATCTCAACCTGCCAGCTTGAAGAGAAAATCTGGGCTTCCTGGCTCCAGACTCTCCTCCGTTTTTTGCCCAGCTGACTGACTGTTTTTATTTGCAGTGACAAATGAGTTGTTAAAAGTTTCCTGTTTATCTCCATGGGGCAGCACAGATGATGAATGCATGCTCCTGCTTAGGACATTAGGAAGTGCTTCCCTGGGAAACCAACATACCCTCTTCTTACAACACAGTCCATGTGAGAAGCAGCAAAAGTCTCTCCCAATAGAGCCTAAAAGGACAAAGGTCAGTATATGTACGGTGCTAGTCTAGAACATCCAACATCTGAAAATGCCTTTTTCCTTTTCTGGTGCACGTTATGAGAAACAGGAAGACCTATCCCTACAGCAGCTGGTGCACCTTAACATTAGTCTGCTGGAATTAAAACTAGGAGAGACTCTTTCTGCACCTTAAAGATGAACACCTGAACTTGCTTGGACTACAGTCTACTTCCTCAAATACACAAAGTATTAATCCTGAATTTCAGGTATCTGTACAGTACGCATCTTTTTGATGGGACTTTGGACAATGGACAGTGAAGATAGAAGGAAGTCAAATGGAACACTGACATTAACACTGTCCATTCACAAAACCACTGTTGCTTAAAATACAAACATCCTGACACTAAGGTAAGTCAACGAACACATGTAGGCCTAATTCCAACAGTTAGTTCCAACTAAAGAAGAGTCAATGGAACTAACTTAAGTGTTCATTTACTACATTTCCATTTATTCAATGGAATCTCTCATGGCTAGTAGAGGCTAATAACTAGATGTAGGCTGTAATATGAGAACAAAACTTTACAGTCAGCCCTCCACATTTGCTCGGTTTAGGGGTACAAAGCACAAATATATAAATGTGTGTGTGCGTGTGTGTGCGCGCGCGTGCCTGTGTCTGTGGGAAGGGGATCAAGGCATGGTGGGAAGAGTGGGCACCCAGGATCCAAACAAGGTCAGGGAAAGGAGAGAGACAAAGGGTGGATCACCATGGTGGCCCTATACTTCCTCTCTCTCACCCATTTCCTCCTTTGGGTGTGTATGGGGGGCATTGGGAGAGGGTTCATGGTGCTGAGGAATCAGGGTGCAAGCTGTCTTTAGGCAGCAGCTGGTGGTGGACCAAGAGGACCACAGGCAGGTTTTTTAAATGTCTGTGTGGCCTGATTGGAGTGGCCAAGAGGGAAGGTTCCCCTGGAAAAGAAGCTGTTGAAGTGAGGACGGTCAGGGGTTGGAGAAACTCGCAAATAATCAAATCCGGGAAAGTTAAACTCACAAATGTGAAGGGCCAACTGTATTCCAGTACAAGCCTCTCAGCTGGAATCTGTTCATGAATTTTAATTTGGCAGCTTCTAACTCCATTCGCTTCTTTGAAGTTTCTCTGTTCCAACATAGCCAGTTTAAGGTCAGTAGCAGAAAAGAAGTTTTCTCCCACTGGCTTTGTACTCTAGTCACTTTGGCGACAAACTGCTATCCATTTATTCTTTTGTGTAGAGAATATCCTACTTCCCCTATGTACAACACAGAAGATTGCTGCTGTCAGAACATGGCAGATACCATATTAGAAAGTGACCAAGTGGTGGTACAAGTGTCATTCTTAGGTCCTGTAACAGAGTTCACAGAGAAGACCTGGATGTACTACTGGCATCTGGATTTATTGCACAAACTAGTCCCTACGCCCGGTTGCCCTTTGGTTGCTAATGAGTTGCCTAATTATTTCAGACTAGGCAACTATCTCTAAGCAAGTACAGGCTGACCATCCAAGTCTTGTGAGAGGGAAATCTCATTGTTTGGGATACGATGTAGGTCACTGATGATATCTTTGAGAGGTGTCAGTTAGGAGCTAATGTGACCAGTATTGCTCTGCCACTTTCTAGATCTTGGCTCCTCCTCTCCTCTGCATGACTTAAAACTGAAATTGGAGGGGAAACAAAGACCAAAATGCAAGGGGAAGCACACACAAAGGACTCAGTTTGCTTTGCCCCTTGCCTTTCCTTGCAAAAAGTGTGACAGCAAAGGCAGAGTACATCACTGGTTGCACTTAAGACTCTTTACAACATCCCGTTTCAAACAGCATGGAAATAAAATAGCGTTTGAAACCTGGATTTGCTGACAGGACACCTTTTTTTTCCAGGAAGGATATACTTGTGCTACTATCAGCAACATATACATTGTCCAGCAAACCACGCCTGAAAGCAGTTTCATTCCATAGCCATACAAATTCAGATCAACCACAAACTCAGTTATCAGAAGGTCTAGCAATCCAGGGGACTAAGAAAGTATCTTCCATTCCCTAATCCAACTGTCTGTATTGGCAGGACCTATTGAAGGATAGATATATTTACGCCATCTTCTTCCCAAAGTGTTCACAGCAGGGTAGCCCCACCTCAAGAGATTCTTAGGAACATAAGAAGCTGCCTTATACTGAGTCAGACTATTAGGCTATCCAGTCCCACTATTATCAACTTGGACAGCAGTTCTTCAAGGTTTCAGGCAGGGGGCATTCCTAGCCATATCCGGAGCCCTCCCGCCCAAGTACTAACCACACCTGATGCTGCTTAGGCAAGACACGCTGCGTTCAGGTGATTCTGTCACACTGACAGCTCTAATACTGCATCATCCCTTGCAGATCTCCATTCCCCAATGCCACTTTCAGTTCACTTCCTATATATAACTTAGATTCTCACTATTTCATTTGTCGTCTAAGGTAACCAGACCCACCAAAGAAACATGCAGCTCCCTCCTGGATCACAATATCACTGAGTCAAATACCTTTAAATGGAGTGGCTTATAGAGGCATTTACTAATAAGTCATGCTGTTATTCATCATGTCTCGGGGAGGAGAGGAGGCAGGGAACCTGCTCCCATTTTTAAAATATGTCTTAAGCTCAAGACAACATTTCCCCAAGTGTGTATGGGGGTGGGGGTGGGTGTCCTAAGCCACTTTTTGCATTCCACTGTCAGATGAACAGTCTCCAGTACATTTGGCTGTACAGTTGGCCCTCCACTTTCACAGGGGTCGAGACGCAGGACCCTTGCAAAAGCAGAAAAAAAAATCTGTGGAAGTCCTCCAAACCATACTTAAAACACACAAAAACATATCTGTACTGGTGAGGAGGCTGGGCCTGGCCATGCATGCATCGTCCTGCGTGCTTGCTTGCCCACACACTGGAATGAACAGGCTGCAAGGGGATGGGATTGGGGGGAGGAAGAAAGGGGACACCTGTCCCACCCCCATTCCCCCCCCACCCACATGAGTGGGTGAGTGACTGTATGCACCCTCCTCTCCCCCACCTGCACAAGGGAGCGAATGTGCACATGTGCCCTTCTCCTGTCCCATCAACTTCCCTCCACTAATCCACAAATAATCAAATCAATGTCTTCATCAACATCTTCATCAATGACTTGGATGAAGGAGTAGAGGGTATGCTGATCAAATTTGCAGATGACACCAAATTGGAAGGGGTTCCTAATACGCCAGAGGAGAGCTGGGTCAAAGCTAACAAAATGAATTTAAACAGAGAGAAATGTAAGGTCCTGCACTTAGGCAGAAAAAAAATGGAATGCACAAATATAGGATGGGGAACACATGGCTGGACAGCAGTACATGTGAAAGAGATCTAGGAGTCTTGATAGATCACAAGCTGAACATGAGTCAGCAGTGTGATGAGGCAGCCAAGAAAGCCAATGCGATCCTTGGTTGCATCAATAGGAGTATGGTGTCTAGATCGAGGGAGGTAATGCTACCACTCTATTCTGCATTGGTTAGGCCTCATTTGGAATACGGTGTCTAATTCTGGGCACCTCAATTCTAGAAGGATATCGACAAGCTGGAGCATGTCCAGAGGAGGGCAACTGAAATGGCGAAGGGTCTGGAAACCATGCCCTATGAGGAGCAGCTTAGGGAGCTGGGTATGTTTAGTCTGTAGAAGAAAAGGTTAAGAGGGGACATGATAGCCATGTTTAAACATATGAAGGGATGTCATGTCGAGGAGGGAGTGGGCTTGTTTTCCACTGCTCCAGAGACTAGGACAAGGAGCAATGGATTCAAGCTGCAGGAAAGGAGATTCCACCTGAACCTCAGGAAGAACTTCCTGGTGGTCAGAGCTATTTGGCAGTGGAATATGCTGCCTTGGAGTGTGGTGGAGTCTCCTTCTTTGGAAGTTTTTAAGCAGAGGCTGGATGGCCATCTGTTGGGAATGCTTTGATGTGCGCTCCTGCATAGCAGAGGGTCGGACTGGATGGCCCTTGGGGTCTCTTCCAACTCTATGATTCTATGAAATCTATGAACTTCCTGCAAATGTGGAGGGCCAACTGTAGTGTGCTTGCTGAGACTCAGTGCATGCAGACAGAATAGTACTGTACTTTTAGCTTATATTCCTTGCTGGGAACTTTACAAGAGGCCCTTGTGCTTCATATTCAGACTGTGAACTCAAATATAGATAAATGTACCCAAACATTCACTCACTCACTTCATTCCTATTTTCTCCCCACCCTGCCATTTCTAGTGCAAAATACTTAAGAGCATCAATGTTTGGTTAATATTATTGATTAATATTATTGATTTATTAAAATTATGTTTTTTTAAATACTATTTTATTCAGTAATGGACAAGACATTCCAAATCTGGGGCAGGCAAGAGAGACTGATTGAGGAAGAAGACAAGCATAATCCTTTGCATTCTCACATGTTGGCTTTCACTTTTATTGCACCCCCTTCAGACATGTGAGGCAAAAAAAGAGGGGGGGGGAGCTTTACACAAATCTCAGAAAAAAAAAACCTGGAACTGCTTCACCACCAAATAGATGCCTCTTTACTTTGAGATTTCTGTAATTATCTGCCATCACACTGCATTTGGATATTTTGTATCCAATAACCTGAAACTGGAAACAAATCTAAATTGCTCTATACATACACACAGACACATGCATGCGGTCTGTGTATAGTAGAAGAGTTGTTTTGGTTCTCTTTTCACATCAAACAGCATTTTCTGAACCCAACCCCACAATCTCTGAGGTGTAATGTCAGTCATCCCTTTAGCATCTCTGGACAGGAGGCCCCCCTGGAAAAAAAAAGTGCCTTGGATGAGTTGGAGGAAGGGCTGTTCATATGGTAATTGCTCACTTAGGGGAGAACAAAGGGAGAATTCTATGGCTCAGCAACTGGGGCTGACAAGACCTCTTGGAACAGGCTGGCCAGATGGTTTCAGGGGAACAATACAGCAAAGGTCTTCATTCTATTTTATTCAGTCTATTTTACCTAGCCAAGGCCTACCCTGTTCTAGAATGATATTCAATAATCAGTTATTGTCATAAGTTAATTTTCCTGCAAATGTAAAAAAAAAAATTAAATTAAAAGTAGTTTTCAACATCGACTTCAGAAATATGGGGGGGGGTGGCAACTGTGCAGGTCTGCTGCAAAAAAAAAAAAGCAAAAAAGCAAACAAATAACAACAACAACAACAAAACAAAAAACAAAAACAGGGAGAAGCAGAGAATTCAGCTGAACCTTGAAGTCCATCAAATTTATTGTGGAATAAACCGCCAAGTGCCAGGACTCACTGCATCCAGTTTAGGACATGGTATCTCTAGTGTACAGCCACAGACTGCAGGAGAGGGAATGAGATAAACTTTATTACTGCAAAGCAATGGCAAAAGACTCACCAATCAGTATCTCACATTACTATGCAGAACAGAGAGGAATGCAAAATCCATTCAAACAAGACGGAAAGATCCAATAAAAGCCTGGGTGTGTCATATCCCCATATGGTATAGAATAAATACTGTATGATGACGAATATATTATGAACATCTAAAGAGGGACAATTCCTTTCTTATAATAACACCATGAATTTCATAGGGTTTTCTTAGGCAAGGAATACTCAGAGGTGGATTTGCCAGTTCCTTTGTCCGAAATATAGCACCTGGTATTTGTTGGTAGTCTCCCATCCAAGTACTAACCAGGGCTGACCCTGCTTAGCTTCCAAGATCAGAGAGGATCTGGTGCATTTAGGGATTTAGTCCCTTACAGAGAGAAAAGCTATTCTCAATAGTGCAGTCCAAAAGTCACTGGATGTCGAATTCAGGATTGTCCATGAGAGAAAGCTGACAGGGAAGAAAATCAACTCACTTCAAATGTGGTGCTGGAGGTGAGTTCTACTGATGCCATGGACCACCAGAAAAGGACAGGACAGGACAGGACAGGACAGGACAGGACAGGACAGGACAGGGTCCAACAGCAAATAAAGCCTAATTCTTCCTAGAAGCCAAAATCATATTTTGGACATGACTCGTTAGAAAAGACTACAATGTTTGCTAAGGTGTCTTGGAGGTCTCTCATAACATAGGGTTGTCTCAAGTCAAAGTCAACTTGAATGCAACTAACAACAACAATATACATGCATTCTAGAAAGCAAGCTCCAATAAATTAAATGGAACTTCCTATTAAATATCATTTTACTGCAAGGGTGGGACTCATGGCCTTTCACCACCAGCTATGCTGGCAAGGCCTGCCGGGAGCTGCAGTCCAACAACATCTGGAAGGCCACGTGACCCCACCCTCAGTTTACAGCCTTCATGTCTAAACTATGAAAAAGTCAAACCTGGAAATAATTCCAACTCAACTGTTTCACGCTGGGGTCTTCCTCCGAAACTTCTGATGCTATGTATGTATGACGACTTTCAAGTCTGTGAGAGATCATATAGTGCAGGCAGACTAAATTAGTTTATGTTACCATTTAAATGTCTGACTTGTCTCTACTTATTCTCTTACAGTGAAAGAGGCCAAGTGGCCTCTGTGAATAAGAAAAGGACATTGCTGGACTAAGGTAAAGACTGTGGCCATTTCTGCACTACACTGTTCTAGTGCTATTGTTCCACCTTCAACACCTATGGAATCCTGGAGTTTGCAGTTTAGGGAGGGGCCTTTAGAATTCTCAGCCAGAGAGCTCTTTGGTCTCAGGAAACTACAAACCCCAGAATTCCACAGGAGGCTCAAAGTGGAATAATAGCACTATAACAGAGTAGTGCAGAAATGGCCTGTGTTACAATCAGCCCTCAAGCTATGTCCAGTTGAGCTTTATTTCAAGAACTTAGTACATATCAAGAGTGGGGAACTTTTTCGCTTTCCAGTTGTTTTGGCATTCAACTCCCACCAGCCACAATCAACCAGTGGTAAAGGATTGTGCAAGCTAAAATCTGGAGAGCCTGTGTGCATGTGTGTGCCTGTGTGTGCATGTCTTCAAGTCACCTGCTGACTTGAAGCAACAGTATGAATTTCACAGGGTTTTCTTAGGCAACTTCTGGTAAAAAATGATACTGTGGAGTGAGCTGCCAAAGGGTAACTGCCAGGCTAACACCATACTTGCAATCCTTTTCATAAACATGGCTTCAGCAGTAGAAGTGCAACACATTTACAGGATGTGCAGTGATGACCAACATATTCATGCAAATTACTGAGACCAGAAATACCCGGATGAGCAGCATCCTACCAGCCCATCTTTTTTTAAAAAATCATCATCTATACAGAGCCATCGTTGTGCATGACACTGTAAAGAACAATGCAAATTAAGTAATGCGAAAAAGTCTTTGCCACAAAGACCTTGCAATCTAGTCTCTGAACAGTTTGGGGAGTCAAGAAGATGAGCTGCAATGGTAACCTAATAGATTTTGTTTGTTTGGCTTGGATAAGCAAGATGAAAGTTCTTTCCTTCCACCTTCTAAAAATTACAGCAAGGATGTTAACTTCATTCATGATGTAAAGGCTGAAGTGATTGATATGAGGCCCCTCCAGATGAACCTGTATTCATAAGAGGTTTCAAGGGCACAGTTATTTCAGAAACTATTTGAAGAAGGTGTGGCTCTGTGTACCAAACCCCTTCTGAAAGTGACTGCAAAGGACACCCACAGGAACACAAACGCCTATGTCCCCTCACACTGCTTCAGTCAGTTCACTCTTCAGAAACCACAGGGCCAATACCTTCTGGCCCCTTCACAGAAGTTTGGCTTCCTTTCCTCCTTCCTATACTACCTGACAAAGTACATTTCTTTGCGCTTGTAAGAAAAATGGTTGCAACTCTTCCCCACCTTCCTCTTTGTGATATCTACATGGTTGTCTAGGCCTTAGAAAACAGCTTAAGATGTAGAGTCTGAAGTAGAAAAGAGAAAGAAAAATGCAGGTTAATTTGATGCTATGTTACCTGACCTCCCCTAAGCGGCCTGCAGTTAGGCCCCAACCAGATCTACATACACCATATATTGCTACAAAGTACACCCAAGTGAAAATTAGTGGTTTTTTTTTTAAAAGGGTGTAGTATAACATTCATTTGGGAATAACGAACAACTGGGTAACTTCCAGTGCCCCCACTGATATCAAAAAGGATGTCCAGACATACTTCTGTTATTAAGGAACGCCCCATACTGTCCTCAGTACCACAGTAAGACAAGAGTTGGCTCTATAGCAATTTCCCCGCTCCCATACTCTGCAGTGTTCCTCATTAGGTCTTTTACAGGTGATCGACTCATTCAAACAAGCCACGGCTTTGGGTTTGCAAGACCTGGGCAGGGCTGTGGACGACCTAGGTTCTTGGGGCCCCTCATTCATAAGGTTACCATAAGGTGAAGCCAACTTGACAGCAATGAACAAGAAACGTTAACCTGGAAACTTATTTGTAATCTCCCCTTGTCTAACCCACATTAATTTTTAAGGGGCGGGGAGGCAAAGTTCTCACGCTATTTTGGGGAAAGCCTCAACCGTGTCATTGAATTTAACAAAACCCTGGAAGGAGGAAGAAGAAAAGGAGGAGGCGGGAGGAGAAAAAGAAGAACTTCCCTAAGGAATGCTTAATAAAGTTTAAAAGCCAAGGCATGAATAAGTCCAACACCTACCTCCAGGGCTTATGTTCTGCAAAGACAGGAAAATGCAGGCACTCACACTGCGCTTTCTCAAGCCAGATGGCTAGATAATAAGTAGTGAAGGGGAGGGAAGGATGGTGGGTCGTGTATGTGGGGCGGAGAGAGAACTACAGTTAAGTTTTGTGCCTTCTCTTTAGAGTGCAACGGACACTGCGAGGAGGGAGGGCGAAGGAGGGAAAGAGCTCATCAGAGGCAGAAATTAGCACACTCGGCTCCATTGGCCAAATATTTACAAAGAGATAGCTGTGAGGCACAAAGCCCTTTTCTTTCCACAGCAAAGCAATCTGGTCAAGACATGGAAACTGAATTCCCCTCCAGTTCTTGCTTCTCTCTCGTTACAAGCACCCAGGCAGGAGGCTCATACACGCCTCTCTCCTGATGAAGCTAAGAATGGGGCGGGGGGGGGGGCAGTCTGCATGCCGCTTCTCTCTTCCCCTTCCCACCCCACATACATATATGCCCCCAAAGAAGCCCCCCACCAGCCTCCACTTAACAGAAACGGGAAAGAAGCCTGGAACTTCTCTTCCTCGCAAATCCCACTGCCTTGTCATAAAATAGCCCACAAAACCCAAAGATTTCTTCCCTTGCTCCAGTCTACCCTTCCTGGCCCTTGCCCACCCACCCCTCCGCTTTCTCTCTGCACAAAAGCCAGAGTGGCAAAGACAACCTGAAGCAGGAAGAGAAGACAGAAAGGAAGCAAAAAAAAAAGGGGGGGGGAGAGAAAAAGACGCAGCCCTCCCTCCCCCCCCAAAAAAAACTATTTGCAGCACATTGCAAGACGGTAAGGAAAAGTTTCTGTTTCAAAGAACAAAGGCAGTTTTGAGGAGAACTCACCCAAGCAGCTGAAAACTCTCCAGTCTCCTGGCTATGTTAGCAGAGAAGACCCGCCCCCTTCCTGGGTCACATGGTTCAGAATCCCAGTCAATGATCAAAGGCGCATTGTCATTCTGTGAATAATGAGCATCCCACAGTGCAACGGAGGTAGGCAAGAGCCGGAGGTGGGCAAGTGATGGTGGTGGGGTGGACAGATAATTATCACCCAGGCGTGCAGGTCTGGCAAAGGAGAAGCCGCTGAGGAGAGGAAAGGTTCAGCCGGGGATGTCTTTGGCTGCCCAAGTTACTCTGAAAGCAGCACAGAGTCAAGGGGCGGGGGCGGCAGAGACTTGGTGGCTAAAACATTTGTTCACGGCAGGCTCAGAAACTAATATTCTGACTTCAGGCATGTTTACTGTTAAATAAATCTCACGAATTTCAGCCGGTTTTTCAAAGCAAGTCTGCTTCTTTTTTGTAGCCTGGTTCTGCAATCCTGCATGGATTTCAAAGAACAAGCCCCACTGTTCTCAGTGGGACTTTCTTCCAAGCAAATGGGCATCAAATCAGACTGTGGCCCTCTTGAATCCCAGAATGTTGCAGCCAGCAAAAGATAGTGATGCATTTTCTTAGAAGAAAGTCCTACAGAGTTTTTCTACAAGCTTAGTTGCAGTACCAGTAGGACACACTTCTTTGGCCAAGTCCCATTGAACTCAATGGAACTTGTTTCTCGTTGAACACACTTAAGAATAGGAGGCTGGACTTCCAAAGCAGCAGGGCTAATTCAGACTAGAGGACTCAAGTCAAGGAAGAGCATCAAGTGAGAACCAGCAAACACAAACGTCTTGCCACACGAAGAAATGGCAGTAACAATAACAATAGCAACAACACTACTTCTACTGAGGTGTAATAGTGAAGAGTCTTGGACACAAACAAGGAAACCCTCCATTCAAATCACAGCTTTACTTGACTTACAGTTTGGAGCGCATAATTGTCTGGTTTAGGGTTGTGTTATTAAATAATTCCTCCCAGCTTCTCATACAAGCGGGGGAGTGGTAGTTTCCAATATACTGAACACAAGTACAAGCTGTCAACACCTATATTTACCTGCTTGTGAGAGAAATTCTACTCATGTTCAGTTCTGAAATGACCATACATATCTCTCCCTAGCTAAAACTGACTGTCCTCTCACGAGCAGATCCATCCCCACCATCTACTGTGTGGAAATGTGCACTTGCAGATTTCTGTAATCAACACACACGTCTCTACTAACAATCCCTGATCCCAGAAGGATTCCTTCCACACAAAGTATTGGTGCTCATCCTCACCCACCAGGCCAGGTTAACACAACTCCTTCAGTGGCCAAGACATGCAATGAGGTACCTCAGAAACGGCTAATGAAACTGCAAGCACCAGGCTGTCCTGAGCAAAAGGGAGTGAGCAAAAGGAGTGGAAATCCAGCAGTAGGGCAGAAAGTTACGCACAAAGCAGCCAATCAGAATGGAGACTGGGCTCACTGGAGATCAGGAGACGGAGGCTGCAATTCTATTTATTCCTTTCAATAGGGAGTCACTGAACTCAGTGGGATTCCTTCTGAGTAGGCCTGCATAAGGACAGCATCTGATATGCAAAAGGACTTTCCCTATCTCTCTTCCCCTTTCTCTCCCCTTATAGCCCCTCCATCTGCTCTGGAGACTCCCCCAACCCTCTGAAGCTCAATTGGAGGCACATGGGGGGATTTATTTTTATAGCAAAATGGACATCTTTGGATACTGCCTTAGGATTCCACTGTGAACGGCTTACAGCAATGTAAGCAGAGAAGTAGATTGCATCCACAGTACAAAATCATAGAATTTTGATATCACTTCAATTGTCATGCTCCATCCAATGAAATCCTAGGATTTATCATTTGGTGAGTTGCATACAGTTCACCTGTAAGGAACTCTATTAGTGCTTAGAGGAAGTGGACTAGGACTGTCTCTAGCAGAGAATTCCAAATACTTCATATTGCAAATCCCACAATTCTGCAGGATGAAGCCAAAAAGTGGTATCAAACTGCTACAATTGAGTAGTGTAGATACACTCACAATCTGCATCTTAGGTGGAACATAGGATGGATTTCCCAGGTGCCATCCTCACCCAGAGAAATCCATCCTATGTTCCAGTAATCTTGGCCAGAGCTGAGTGTATCAGTTTAGGTATTACTCATTGTCTAACCCGCACAGGATCATATAATTATATGGAAGTAAATTTTACTTAATTTCCTGTAAAGATTGTTAGAATAAGCTTGTAAGCATATTTAAGCTCAGATAAATATGGCTGCAACAGAACTCTGGTGAGTTATTACCCATTGTGGGATACAGCTGTAGAAACATGAGCTTCCCATAGAAATGGTCTCCCTTTTCAACCAAGATGTCCATGTATAAGCATTCCCCTCTTTGTAGGTATGTATGCACATTGTCATGGGAATAAGTCTAGAGATACATTTCAGAAATATTTTGATATTTGCTGTCTACGTGCAATACAGTACACTAACTGTATCCATCTTCTAGAAAAAGGAAAATGTATTAACGTGGGTTTTAGGAGCTGTGGAATGTGCATGTATTGGGATGAAGCATGGAAATGATTGGTTAAGATCTGAATGGAAAAAACGGAAGAAAATACGATAATACTTGGACTGCTCAATGGGCCTGAGAGGAAGTCAGCTTCCAACACATGATTTCAATTTGATTCACTCTGCCCCAAAGAATAACAAAAGGAACTTCAAAGCTTCCCGTGAGCTAGGCTGGCTAAATTGCAATGGGGAAAACTGTTTATGTTGTTATTATCAAACATTTCATAGAAAGCAACATAGGCAAACAATAGCAGATGGGGTCAAGTTCTGTGGCAAAACTTGCAAACTTGGAGGGGCCTCTCATCTTGAAGGCCTACAGACTCAGACACAGAGCAGAACTATTTATGTCTAGAGGCAAGAGCTTTTCCCTCCCTAGTTTGGGGCAGGATGTCCTTATTTTTCAAGAGTTGGATGGAAGGCAGAAATTCAACAGATGAAGCTTTTACATCACTGCATCCCCATGCAGTTAAAGCATCCTTGCTTGAACGTGTGTCTGCCACGTGATCTTAAAGGGACAGAGCCTTTAAGGAATTAAAAGAAAAGTCACTGTGACCCAGGCCTGTGAGTAACACAAGGAAATCGCAAACCTGGAAGAAAAGGGCTCAAGAATGTTGCAAAACTCCAGCAATATGTTTTCTTTAGCACCCAAGTAAGCAGGCAAACAAATAAACAAGCAAACATCAGACTTACCACTTCTAAAATCAAAGTAACAGCTGTAGTTGGTGAAATAGTTTCCACTGTAGCAATTTATGTAGCAATTTAGTAAGGGGATCACATGGAATTTGGGCTTTTACAGGAGGGGGATAAATGCGGGAGTTAACTGATAAATAAGTCAAAGGCCATTAAGCCAAACAATGAAATGTCATCATTAGGTTTAAACAGGAAATTAGCTGCATTTTGACCTATGCTGGTATGCTTTGGACGGATGAGCTGTTCCAGAGACGGGCACCAGCATGCAGTTTAAATTTTTCTGGATACTTTCAGAGATGGTTACAAAGATAGCTGGCAACTTCAAGGGATAAGCAAAACAGTTGCAAAATCAATCTTGTTCCCTCTTACATGTCCCACATAGGAAGCACTGAAGGGCCCTAATTCAATACACTAAAGGCCACAGAGTACAGATTCAGCATACAAAATGTCCCAGTTTCATTTCCTACATCTGTAGCTAAAAGGCTCTAAGCCAGCAGAGCTATAAAGGCTGCACCCATTGTATATCTGAGACTATATCACCCACTGTTTGACCCAGTTTCAGGCAATTTCTTATGTTATTTTGTGTCTCAGAGACACTGTTATGCAGCCTCACAACAACACATAAAGGCACAGTGTTCTTAATATTACATGGCAAATTTTATTTGTATTACTAAATATATATCAATACTACTTTTCGCAGCTATACATCTCCATGTTACATAGGTTTAATAATTTATAACCCCTGCAAAATGATCACTGAGGGGAATTTCAAAAATATTACTTGATTTCACCACACTAAATTATTGTACACTTGAAAACTAAGTATCTGAATGCTTCAACTGTATTGCCCTGAAATATACATTTCCATCTATGAAGTTATCTCTCTGATTCCCCATTGACACATACAAATCATTGGTAATAGACACAGGTTGAGTGTCCCTTATCCAAAATGCCTGAGATCGGAAGTATTCTGTATGTCAGATTTTTTCTGATTTTGGAGTATAGTACCTTTCTGGAATAGCCCTGCATCTTGTTCATTCAATACATGTGTTGTGGATGAGACATCAGGCTAGAGAGGGACTGAGGATCTGTGAAATGATGGGAATCCAAGCACAGTGCTCGGTGCAAATCCATACCTCCTGCCATTTTACAGATCCTCAGTATCTATCTTTCTTTATCCTGGCAGCCGTCCACTTCTGCCTTTGAGACGGTGGCTGCAGTGCTTCTGCTAGTTCATCTCTCAAATCCTCAGTCTCTCTTTTTGCCACCAGTCATCCACATCCACCTTTAAGGCGGCAGCTGCAAAGAATTCTTGTTTGACAAGGAACAAATGCATAACATTGTTTAGCGTTGCTCTGTATGACCTATCTGATTGGCACGTTAACTTATGAAGTTCACAGAATGAAACACCTTCAGGTGTTTACAAGACAGATTCCTTGTGGCTGAAGCAGTGGGCACGTGTCCACAGTGCCAAGGGCCAACTCCTAGCTGGACAACTGTAACTAGAGCAGTATCCCTCCATTCTCAACAATCAACTCATGCGTGGCAAGCACTTTTTATCTATATGGACAGCATCTGGCACAAGTGAAAATGCTTCATGTGAAATGGGAAAACACTTCAGCCAGAATACAAGAAAATCCAAAATCTACAAGCAGTAAAACCTATTTTGGGCCGCCTCCAAAGCATAAAATATATTATGTAAGGCTTTGAAGCTTCACTGGCTTTTTCATCAGGCAAAGGTGTTAAAAACTATACGGGAGGAAAACGCTGATGATGTTAGAATCACAGGCCTACATTCTATCTGAGATGTTGTCAGTGAAGATGGTCTGGAAGAATCTCAGTGCCGGCAGAGGCTACTCTCCTTATGGGCCATGTGAGGACTTAGGACAAAGAGAAATGAAAGACTGTTAATAAAATTTCAGTTTTTAGTGATCTTAATGCAGGGAGAGGAATGGTGTACAGTCCATCCCTTTCAAAGCCCTGCTGGCTCACTGCAGCAAAGGTAAGGAAGCCAGTTATTGGGATTGTTGGAGAAATGGAAGTACTTTAGGTCAATGGATCCAAGGACACTTCCAGCCCACCCTTGGTGACTGGTTGTTGTTGGTGTAGCTATGCCTGCAAATGCCCTTTTCTTAAAAAGCTTCACTGGCTACTGGTTCGTTTCTGGGCACAGTTCAAAGTGCGGGTCATGACCTCTATAACTTAGGTTCAAACTATCTGAAAGATCATATCTCCCCAAAGGAACCTGAGCCAGAGTTTTAAGATCTGTAGGAAAAGGTTTTCTCTTGGTCCTACTGCAATCATAACCTCGCTTGGTAAGGACACAGGAGAGAGCCTTCTCAGTAGCTGCTCCCACCCTCTGGACCTCTTCTTAGTGGGAAGCTAGGCTGGCCGCCTCCCTACTCTCCGTTGGCCAGAAAGGCAAAGACATTTTTGTTTAAGCAGGCTTTCAATGTGTAAGCAAGAGAACTTCTTCTTGGAATGCTTTATCTTTTTAAACTCTTGTATGTGACATAAATGATTTATTACTGTTTTATGTGATTATTTAATTGTTTTTAAACTGTATTGTGAGAGTCTTTTAATTGACTGCCTCTGGAATCCACCTTGGGTCACACTCTGGGAGAAAGGCAACATACAAATGAAATAAATAAATAAATAATCAAGCAAGCAAGCAAGCAAACAAACAGCTTTCTGTGGGTATATTTGGTTGGGTAGGGTACCTGCTGTAGATTCCCCATCCCCATGACAGACCTACTCTCGATGGGCAGAGGGACACTTTTTTCCTGTCCTAACCCTGCCCCCCCCCCCGCCCCGGCAAAATCATAAGCATGTCCCTGGATTAGGATTGCTCTCTTAGCCAATGAAAACAGGGCTAGACTTTATCTGGAAAACAAGATGCATGTTGAAAGGAGGAGCACATGCAGGAGCTTCTGCCTTTGGCCTGCTGGATTACAACAAAGCCCTGTCTGCATCCTGTTTCCCACAGTAGCCACCCAGAGGCCATGGGAAACCCATGAAACAGACAGGACAACAGCACTTTCTCACTTGTGTTCTTCAGCAACTGGCATAACAAAGGATACTGCCTCTGAGACTAGAGGTAATAGATAGCCATGATGACTAACACCCACTGACTGCCTTTCCCTCTGTGAATGTATCTAATCCCCTTTTAAAGCCCTCCCAGTAGATGGCCATCAGCACACCCTGATGGACGTCGGTTCCCATGAAGGAGCCAAGGTTCCAAGAGAAAAGTTTCTCCCTACCTACTTTCTCCACAGCATGCATACACCACTAACCTATCTCCCCTGACTTGCCTCCTCCCCCAACCTCAAAAAGCCCAAACATTTCCTCCTTGAAGACTTGTTCCAGGCTCTTACTCAGTTTGGTTGCCCTTTTCTAGAATCTGTCAGCGTTGATAAGGACAACCAGAAACACAAATCCTCCTTAATCTTGCTTAGCATTTCTTCAGAAATCATTCAGCAGTCAGGGAAACTTTGAGAAGAAACACAAGATCGTAATAAGATTTCTTATTTCAGTGAAGTCAGTCACCCAACACAGGACGGTTTAACGGGGTGGGGAGCAAAAGGAGGACATTGTCTCTCCAAACAAGATTCTTCCCCCTCATAAAATCTTCCTTCAGCAGTCAAATTTCTAGCATTGCAGAGAGTGAAACACTGAAAACCATTCACACCTAGAGCTCTTGTATTTGCTTTGTTTACATTTCCTTGGTCACTTTGCCCTTTTCTTTAGATGCCTAAACTGTATTTCTACATGCTCGGATAACATTTTAAGTTACTGCAATAGTAAGAACTTGGGGACCAAAGTAAATACTTTATTGAAGTCAGAGGGTGTAGATCATTTTGACAAAGCATCACTGCTCCAGCAGTTCTGTTAATGCCATTCTTGGGAGACAGAAAACTTTTGAATAAGATAAGGAATTCAAATCCTTGTCTTATCCCACTCCCTTCCCCACTTTAGTGTCATCCTGGATACTCGGCATGGCTGTCTGTGGTATACCTATTAACTTTGTCCAACACAAGGAGACCACAGCCCCTTCATACAAGACACCATGCAGTTCCACTCTGCACTAAGACGTAGAGTGAAAACAGCCCCGTGCCACCCACTACAAACCAGTGTGGCTATATGAACTGCTAGGGATGAGGTCTGCATTGTGATTACATTGTAGCTCTCTCAGCTCAGCCAGTGAGTATAAAAAGAGTGCCCTGTGGAAAATGAGTCAGGCATAGGCAGCACCAGCTAATCAAGAGACGCAAGACATTCTGTTTTGCATAATCACCTTTTCTTTTCTCAGCAGATAGTCAAAGCTCTTTGCTGAGACTTCTTGATGCCTTGGGATTTTCACATATGTGGCCTGTAAGAGTCGAAAGGTGCCACTGGGATAATTTGCTTTGAGCAATGTTATTACGTGCATATGACTTCTCACATGCCTACAGATGCCTAGAGTAATGTTTAAGCCATAATAAACTTGCAAGCCTTAAAGGCGCCACAGGACTCTTCGTCAATTTACATGCCTACAAAGATTTCCTGTTTGCTTCAGGACTGGCCCTTTTCTTTTCTTTTTTTCTTTCAGTTTTCCTGGCCTCTGCTTCCTGTTTCTCACACCCACTCCATCCCTAATTATAATTTCTCCCAGCAAGTCTGTTTGATGTTGTAGAGGAGAGCAACTGTCAGCCAGTAAGTGATTACCAACCACTGCCTCTTAACTGTTGACACCTCTGTCTGAAGTACTAGCAGACTAGCAGATGAGACCAACTGGTCAAACATGAAATGTAAAATGTCTCTTAAAATACCATCCAACGTAAGGTAAACTGAAAGGACACTGGATTGGGATGGAGTACAGTGACTGGTGAACCAAGCAAACTAATGATGAAAGGAAATCAAATTCAGAACAGTAAAATGGAGCAATTCATAACTATTTCAGTTGAGATTTCTAACTTCAAACTGGATCCTTCTACTCTAAGTCTGCAATGCTATGCTAAATTAGCTCATGCAGAGGATCAGGGAAAAATTAAATACAGTGATGAACTAGGACACTCTGTCACCTCCAGAGGGCAGCTCAACCCTTCCTTTCTGCTCCAACTAAGTGCCAAGTTTGTGGGCCACTGAGCAATGTCTGGTTTCCCAAATGGAGTGGGAAACATGAACACAGAGCACATGGGAGTTGCATCAGATGGTGAGCACGTCCCAGTGGCAAGAAGGTCTTTATGTTCTACAGAGTTACAAAGACAAAAATACACAACTCCTTGAAAATCTTTTTAGTCACTACCCTTGGAAAGAATTGCTGTTTTGCTTCTTTATGTTCCCAACAGTTCAGAGAGTTCCTTTTCTTGTCCTGATGGAATCTTGAATCCTACTGTAAGAATTTGCGATCTTAACAACAGAGGGCTAAGCAATTTTATACTTGCACAAAGAGGCTGGGAAAGGGAAAAGAGATTACGGCATCTCAGTGTTTGGGTAACCTGGCTCCATTTCTGTGGCCCTTCCCCCAGAGTTGAACTAGAAAGCTTTTCATTGGGAACTTGTATTTGGCTTCCTCTCTCCTTCACACGCAGTGATGGTTAAATGAGGGAGGGGAAACTAAAAGAAAAAAAATAATAATGAAGGATTGCCTGTCAGCTGCAATGCCACATAAATCTATCAAGCTGCTTACATCGTTTGCTGGACAAAGACAAACCTAATTTTCCTACTTTCCACATCATTGGCCCTGAACTAAATAAATTATAATGGTCTGAAAGCAGATGTTCCTCTGTTCAATCTCATCTTAGGACTTTTAAAGGTAAGAATGGGACTAGGAAATTAAGGCCTCCTTAACAAAGATATCTCTCCAGGCTTGTAAGTATGAGAGGAGGGCAAAATGCAGGCAATGCAACCATAACAAGTATTCTGGACCCTATTTTAAACTTGCCTTCATTTCACAAATTTCTAACATTGCCGAGTGAGACACCAAAAATTATTCATACCTACAACATTTCTATTTGCTATGTTTGCATTCTCTTGGTATTTTTGTCTACATCTTTTTTTTTCCGGATGCCTAAACTATATTTCTCAAAGCTGAACTTAAGTTTTTAGTTACTGCAATTAGAGAAATTTGGGGGCTGAATAAAAATTAAAATCATGGGGGGTAGAATTCTTATTTGGGGATATATTTTGCCCCCCCCCCCGTGCCCGCTCCACCACTATCATGTCTCTTAAAATACAAAAAGAATAAAGAAGTGACTTTCATAGCATTCAATTCCACACACCAGAAAGATTTTCTAACCTTGCTGATTGTTTAATAAGCTAATTCCTACCGATAAGCACCAGCGACTTTTAAAATCTTTCTCATTTAATAACACAGGTCCAATTATGATCTCACTGCCTAAATGCAGTTCACAAGCTTACAACAGGCCCATTGAAACTTCAGTTGGCTTAATACCATTGGCATAAATGAGGCTAAACCAGCTTAAGTGCAGTTATGCATGCTTCAGGTTTTCTGCTTGCACTGTTTCTATCTCCAGCTCACGATTACCCCACACACCAAATGCACCTACACTACATACGCTGGGGAAGAACAGTGCAAGAGTCATGCTATAATCTTTTTGCAGGGCAAATTGACCATAAGTGGCCCCAGTGTTCTCTGTATCAGTAGGTTTCGACCTTTTGTCCTCAAGGTGTTTTAGATTTCAACTCCCAAAATCCTTTGCCATTGGTCATGCCTACTGGGGCTTCTGAGAAGTGAAATTCAAAGTATCTGGAGAACATAAGACAGGGAACCACTGCTCTGTGCCACTCTGGATCTGTGGGCTACTGCCTTTGGAGAAACTTGTCATTCCAGTTGCAATTGGCAGAAATCAAACTGTCTCAAATCCACAAGCTTCTGCTTAATAGGTTTCTAGAGCTCCAAGGCCATGTGACCTGTGCAAGCGGCTAAATTTAAACTTTTTAAAAAGTGAACAGCTTTTCAGAATAGCTTACATGTAACAAAATCCTACCCAGATTTGGCAAATAGCTCTTGGCAGTTCCTTTCCCCCCTTAAAACTTGAGAGCTAAGATAGGATGGAGCCTGCTAGCATGAATGATGAGACAGGAAGGCCTGCATTCACATAGATCATCTACAAACTTCACAGTTGGTTTTAATGTAAAGCCCCCTCTATTCCATCAGCTTCAGCCTCCCAGCTGCAGTATGGAGGTGATTATATAGGAGGCCTTTGTGTTTTAAAATGTGCTACATAAATGTTGAGTGTTGTTTTATCTCAAGAGCTGAAAATGTTTCAGTCCCAGCAAATGGCCTGGCTTTGAGATCTGATCTGTGCTATCGATGGAAGGGGGGGGGGTGGCTGGGGGGAGGAGCCGTGCTAGCTAGCGCTCACAGGCGTAGTGGGGTCAGGAGTGCTCCCTGCTTTGAGGTTTGCAGTTGCACAGGAAGGATATGGGTTTTCTTTCTGTTGCACCTCAGTGATAGCCAAGGGCAAAACATCACATTTCTGACTCGGAGCCACAAAGCGAGGCCCAGAGCTTGCAACAGAACAGCCAGATGGCTTCTCTATTTTCAAGGGAAAGCTTTCTTGCAAAGCGCTGAACCCTACCCCAGAGCATCACAGCGCCATGGGGCATAACGGATACACTCCTGACTTCACAACATTTCCAGCTTCAAAGCAAACACAATGCAGTTCCGCAGTATTCCTTATTTTGGAAATCTTGACCAGGGAGCAGCTCTGGCTTGCAATGAAACCGTGCCAGCAACAAAGTACAGGCTTGCGTAACATCACCAGACACCTTTGGGTTTTTAAGGAAAGACGTTAAAAAATAAATCACAAGCCTAGGTTTTGTTTGCTTGTGCAGATCTCCACAGCAACTCTTTTTTTCTTGGCATTTTTGGGACTAGCCTCATCTTTCTTCATTGTAAAAAAAATAAAACAAGAGTGTGCAGCTCAACTTAAAACAGTTTCCTTCTCTCTCTCCCCAACCCAGATGTTAACTCTAGTCACAAAAAAGCCGCAGAACTTTTGTCTAACTCAGTTTGCACAAACCCAGTGCAAAATGTAACTGCATCTCCTCACATTCAGATAACTCTGCCCCACTTCTTCAATTTCATACACATAAAATGTGGAGCTGCAATTAGACTCACTATGTTTTATCACTGGAAGGCTATCAGTTTTATGCCTTAAGAAAGGAAATTCAGGATGGAGTGCGAATCATGCAGTCCTAACAGATGTGATTCAACTGCAGCTCCCAGCAGCCATAGCTGTCATAACCAATGGTGAGGAACACTGGAAGCTGTAGTCCAACAGTGTCTGGAAGGCTGTGTTATTCCCATTCCGACTGTAGGACACTATATGGTAAAGGAAAGAGAGTTCTCTTATAACAGAGCTTTCTTAAAAATATCAGTATGCCAGTCAAGATGTTACGGAAGTTATAGACCACTTTCCCCTTTCTTACTAACATGCTGGGGTTTAAAAATTACCATGTAAAATGTACCTTTCCTTCCACTCTCTTGATCTTCTATGTGTGTAGTAAGTCATCGCTGAAACGGACTCTTCCTAGATCATGGCTGCCAATTAAAAAGTGCCTTAAAGTGGGGGGTGGGGGCATGTATGCACATGTACAAAAACACACACACAGACACACACACACACACACGTGCTAGATTACTCCCATTACAAAAAATATAAGTATGGGGGGTCTGACTCCTCTTAGTTTGGACTGGATAGAAAAGAAGATGAGTCTCTTGGTAATAATATAGTACATTAATAAAAACATTTTGTCTGGAAAAGATTTCATTTGAAATGTTTATGCAGAAATGTAGCTAGCCTTGCAGAAATGAGGCTCAGTGCTTCAGGTGAAACCGCAACGCAAACTGCACGTCTACTGCCAAAGAGTTGTTTGATTATTTCCAACTGACACTTGTTCAGCCTTCTTTACCTCTCCAGTTCCAGGCCTTGTGTCCCCCTTTTCTGGGTCCATTCTCCCTCACAGTTGAATATCCTTCCTTTACTATTTCTCTCTAGATATCTCTCTCCCTCTGTTTAGGGATGACGGGACTTCTATGATGATGGGACAGGTTCTTTCTTTCTCTTTTTCTTTTTACTATTGCATCTTTTATTTTCCTTCTCCTGATCCTGCTGCACTTTGGGGTCATTTCTTACTCCTTTCTTAGAGGTTTGAGTGGGCAGCTTGTGGCCCTCGAGAGGTCTTTGGACTAGAACACCCATCACTGATACTGTGATGCTATGCTGTGCTGCTATGTTGATTATGGCTGGTGGCAGACAAGGTCTGAAGAGCCACACACATTTCTCAATCCTGATTAAAAACCTACTGCTTGCTTCACCCCTCTTTAGAATATGACCAGCTCAGTCAACAGCAGCCAGAAACCTTCTGTCCACTCTCCCTGTAATGGCAGATGGCCAATGACCACCTGAGCTTTAGATACTACGAAGAAATCCCTTAACCTATTTTGTAATATGGTGAACTTGCAGTTGCAAGAAACACTTCATACAATCATAGACTGGAAATTACAATTTCTTGCTCGAGTTACCATTCGCAAAGCTTTCCTCAGAGATTAACCCCTACCACCATCTAAATTAGTGAGATCAAAGGAGGAGCTAAACCAGACCATGCCAGAATGTGCATGCAGGACAAGAAAAAAATATAGAACCAGTGCACTTAGCTGGCCAAAATCATCGAGGAAGCCACCCAGCAGGGGACAGAAAAGTGGATGGCAGAAACTATTAGCCATCTAACTGCAGAGGAAGGTCTTCACGGACTCAGATCTTACTCTTAGACCTTTTAGCCATCAGCTGTATTTCATATTTATTATCCTGTGTCCAGATATGACAATCTTTCAGTGTCCCAGAGCATCAAAGAACCAATGTGTGCCAGCAGCCCTCAGGTACTTGGCTTAAAATTCCACATGCACTAAGACCTTATGGAGTGGTCACCAGAGACAGGCAAGCTGTTTTTTTGCATTTGAGCACAGAATCATCTGGGAACAGTTTTAAGCATTCTAATGAATGCTCATACAGTCCAGTTCTCTCTACTGATTTATCTTGAGCTTGGCCTATGGTCCTTGTTTTAGCACCATAAAAAGCTCCCAGTAATCCACATCCTCCAACAAAGTCCAGGCCTTCTGTGCTTCCAGGACTAAATCCATCCTTCCTGGGCAGTGACTCTCTGAGGAATGGAAGACTTAATGAGACAAGCCTATGGCTTAGAGCCTAATGCTACTTGTCATGGACATTCTCTTCCAGTCTCATTGTTTCTTGGAACAACATGTGGAACATGGTCCCTGGCACTGAAAGGTTCAACTTGTTGGTGGGGGGTGGTGAGGGGCTTGCAGGTAAAGGCTTCTAGGTAAATGACTCACGGGTCCTTAGCTAAAGTGTCTCACTCCAACAGACCTGAGTTTTGGTACAGGCCTGATCATGATCATGATAGTGTGGTTTGGCTTGGTGGTTTTTGGCAAGTGCCACAAGTCTGATGGGCCTGGCTGGCAAGTTGTTAGCTGAGTCAGACTCACACTCTTAAGCTACAGCACATAAGGTGCGTGGGGGGGGGCTCAAAGAAGGGGGTTGTTGCCCTCAAGTCATTTCCAACCTTATAGCAACCTTACAGCAAACCTATCATGGGGCTTTCTTGTCAAGCTTTATTCAGTGGGGGTTTGCCATTGCCTTCCTCTGAGGCTGAGAAGTGTGACTTGCTGGTTTTAAACAAAAGGGGCTTGCTTCACTTCCTCTTGGAAGACTTTGAGCAGGAGGTGTCCACATGGTTGAGCATTTTTGCTTGAATTCATGTTAGTTCCTTAGAGGGAATTCACTGACTCTAAAGCATAGTATGGATTAAGTATCTACATCACAGAACAGCAATGAAGATTAATAAGATAAATATTATAATGCATTTTCAGAGGACCTTTACCCAGAGGACCTTTTCTTCTATCGCTCCCAAGTTATGGAATGGCCTGCTGGAGGTGACCCGGCATATTACCAGTCTGGACTGCTTTAAAAAAGTGGTCAAGACTGATCTCTTCCGACAGGCCTTCCAAGACTAGCATTTTCATCGCCTCCCATCAATTGTCTTCTTGTTTTGTTAATAGTCAACTGCTTGTCAATTGTTGTGTGTTTTAAGGGGTTGGTTTAGGTGGGTTGGTGAATGGTGAGGACTGGGTATGTTTTTAATCCCTTTTAATGTATTTAATGTATTTTGTGTTGTTCGCCGCCTCGATCCTTGTGGAGAGGCGGGATAGAAATAAATAATAATAATGATGTTGTTGTTGTTGTTGTTGTTGTTATTATTATTCACATTTTCTTTCTGATGTACCTATAGGATAGACTCCCTGAAAACCAAATGTAATCAGTGTGTGGTTTGCAGCCCACAAAACAGAAAAAAAAATTGCTGGGAAATGAAATGGTAGCTTTGTGAAAGTAAAGGAAGGATTGTCTTACAGACAGCCTAATCTCCATCTTAAATCATTGAAATTACATATAAACCTTACAGAAAAGCTGTTTCCACTGTTTCTAAACAACTTGCTATGCACTGTTAGGATGCCCTAGTCAGCTAGTGCTACTGCGGGTTCATTTTATTATCTAGAGTAAAAGCTGGCTTGCTGGGGTCCTTGCAGGAGTTTCTCATGTTGACAGAGCATTGCATGATTAGCTGTATCATTAAAGGGTGTTGCTTCCGCTACAGTATGACATCTGTCAAGAGGCAGGATATGGGATTTAAACAGGACATTGCCCTCTTTGATATAACAGCTCTTCTTTTTAAGTTCTAAGTTTCCCTGCCCTTCCTCCAAGGCTTCCTTCACAATTTATCTCCCAAAGAGCCTGAAGACAGATGGACTAACACACACAGTGTGTGCATTTCTTTGCTCATGCTAACTCCTAGTTAGTTTTGTTTACACTCACAAAATGAAAGCTGGGGAGACATCAATATCAGTCAACATAATTCCCACCACTGTATTCAACAGTGTCTAAGAAATAGGCAGCTTCCAACTCAACACTGCAAAGTAACAACCCACAAGACCATGATGCAGCATGCTAGAGATGACCTAACATTAACAACATAGCCACAGGACACTCAAAGAAGACAAGCAGTGTGTCAGACTAGTAGCTGGTAGGAGATACTGACAATACATGGTAGAGGTACCCAAAAAGTATGAATGTTCAAAGGTTATGTTATCCTGCATTAATATGCTTACCAGATGCAGAGGAAGGATCCAAGATGAGCATGGGTCAAGATTACATGTGGAAGGATGGGCTAACTGAAGCATCTTGTCCACATCATCAGGCTGCAACAATTAAAACTAATTCCACGCAACCTGGCCAAACAGAGCACTTCAGACTCTGCTTCAGACTACAGTACTTCAACTACAGCATCAAGTTCTGAATTAATACAGGCAATTTTCTCCTCAAAGTGCCTAGCAAATAGGTTACAGCAGGTAGCCAAGCGGTTCATTCCTGGTGTCTCCAACTCTGATAACAAAAGATTCCTTAAAATTCAGAATAATTCCACTGGATAGCATGTCAAGAACAAAATAGTAGAAACGCAAAAGGATTTTTTTGCCAACCTGGGCTAACAGGGCATCTGAGTCAAGACACTCACCCGACAACATTCCACCGACTCAAGAGAAACCTCCACACAACTAGAGGGTGACCCCTGTTCACAAGATCAACTGTTCACCTACACGGTAGTATCCTCTCTCTCTCTTCTGTTTCACTGCTGCCATTTTATAGCCTTATCACGCCTTATGGAACATTTCTATTTACCCAGACTGCATCAGAGTTTTCCATCGCAAATGTGCAAAGAGTGGTGGGCAAAGACATATTTCCAGATAGCCGCTGGTCAGGGTCCAGGGGGCTATGACAAGCCAGGGCTGTCAGGAAGGCTATCCCAGATTGATGAGCATACAGTGCAAGAGGAGGGGAGTGTCTAGCCGTTTCCTGGGAAAAGTCCAGTTTAGAACCGCCATGGAAGTAGCAAATCACTGCTATATGGACAGCACACCAGCTCTTAGACTAAGATTAGGCAAGATTTTGTCCTCTCACCCAATAAAACCAACTGCAGATTTGGGTTGTCTGTTGTGGGCAGGAAGCGAGGCGGGTGGGGGGGACATTCTTCCCACTGATTGATTGAAATCAGCCTTCAGGAGCCTCCCTGAGCATTTTGTTTTCTCTTTTTGCTGTTGTCAGCCTTTGCTAGGTTGGCGTCAATCTGTAAAATCCTAGTTTCAGGCCAGGGTAATCTGGAGGATGCATCCATTCTTTTTTGCCCAAGGTGGGTCCCTAGGTGGCTGCAGAAATTCATGGCAGCAGAGCTGTCATGAGTCTGAAAAGCAGCAGCACTCAGAAGTGCACAAACTGCTCAGCCCAATCATGACAAATAGGTTGCTACAGTGGGTCACGCAGAAGACCACCCCAGGAACTGAAACACATGCAATTTTCCATGGACCGGGGGGGGGGGTGTCTTCCCCTTGATTTATAACTTCATTTAACAGAGTCATTGAGCAGAAAGTAGAATAGCACCAAAGTCCATTCTCAGTCTCCCTCTCTCTCTGTGCTTGTCTTTTTTTCTGAAGTTTTTTTTATCCATAAGTTTAAGAAGTACCTTTATCTCCGTGAAATGGCCAAAAAAGAGACTTAGTGGCAGCAGACCTCTCTTCAGAAATTCAATTAAAGATTCACAGCCAGCAAGTAAATCACTCTCCTTGTGCCCTTTCCCTGCCTCCACTTTACATTTAGAGAATTGTACACACATCCTTCTCCTCCTGGTTTAGAGAAATGGATGATCAAGCCTGTCTTGGTACAAACAACAAAATGTGTTTACAGAAAACAGAAATGTGACAAAAGGCTTCCTTTTATTTGCACAGCTCATGAACACCATTAGCTTCAATGCTATGTATATCTGTTCGAAAAACAAAGTCTCCCTTCATACTGCAGAGCTTACTTGTGGATGAAGATGCAGAGTAGAGTTGTACATATTTAATGTACTTCATGTGAGGAGTGAACAAGCTGTTAGTCATCTATTTGCCATTCCATTTAGAGGCCTCTGCAAATCATGAAACTGAACCTGGTTTACATCAGTTTCATGATGTTGGGGACAGAATGCTTCATGCACTCAAGAGTCTAAACCCATATGAAGCAAAACTCCCATCATTACATGTTGCAGTAGCAAATTCTTTTTCTAGATGTGGATCTTAAGTTGTCAAAACATCATTGTACATGCTAATAGCAAACTCAAGTGTTGAGTTATGATGAGAAAAGGGCTGCATGAGGGAAACTCAGAGACTGCATAAGTATAAAAAGTATCTCATTTGAAAAAAAAATCTTAGGGAAAGAGACCCACTATCTACAGCCCAGTGAGGACAGAGCACAGTCATTGGTCACAGACTTCTAAAAGACTATTAAAGGAAGAAAACTAGAAAACCTGGGAGTTCAAGAAAATTTGAATGGGGTATCCTGGGAGAAGGCGTGGTTGCTAGTTGGAATACTGAATAGGTATACTTCATGCTGCAACACCTTCTTAACCTTCCACAGGAAAAATATAACCCTCCTCAGATGTTTACCTGAACACAGGAAGGCCACAAACATACAGTGGTAGAGGCAATGGCATGGCCATGAGGTCCTGCCCCTAGCACTCTCAGGCATTGTGCTCCCCTTCAGATCTCTGTGTATTTGGTGTAAACACCTTTAAAAACATTCTGAGTACTTTAAAACCTGCACATGATTGAAATCCTATCTTGTCAGGATTTCCAGTAAGGTCTGAGTCAAAACTTTAAATACCATGCAAGATGGTGAACCTATCATCAAAATAGGCTCATTATCTTGAATAGCTCCTTTAATGTGGAATAAAACCCAAACAGATTCACCATCTGACTGGCATCAGAGCTGCCATGCCTGACCAGCAGTCAGGTAGAGGCTCCCAAGTGAATTCAGCAGAACACACTATGCAACTGTCTCCAGACCTTTGTGCTGAATATGTGAACATCTTAAAAGGGCTTCATGCACCCAGGAATACAGCTGGATGGAGACTGTGCATGCCCCTGACCCTGCTGGGGACTAGCCCTCCTGTGCTCTGGCAAGACACCTGAAAAGGGCTGATTTCTTTTTCTATACAAGTTTCCACAGTATAATGGTGAGCCAGAAAAAACATCCAATCAGGCAGTGAGTACCATTACGTAATAACCTGTCCTTTCATGATCTGTCACATTAAAGAAACCAAGAGAATAAGAAAGATCTGCTTTTCATGGTGGAATAACGTATACCAGGGGTACCTAACCTGCAGCCTGGGAATCTCATGAAGCCCTCAGCCAGATGGGCTAAAAATGTGCAGTCCTCAGACCCCCAGCAAGAGATGTCACTCTCAGTAATCCCCCAAGAAAAATTGTGCACTCTAGTGCTCACCAATGCTTGCATGTGTATAGCCATGTAATTCAGCGGGGCATATCCATTGTTTTACATGAATGCAGAATCCAATGCAGAAACAATACTAATAGACGGAAAGTTTTAAAAAGGATGCCAGTGGTATGGCTGCTGCTGAGAATATATGGAACATCATATATGTTCTCCAAAGAATTTGCCATGTTCGTAACATAGAGGGGAAACACAAACAAATACGTGCTGTTACTATAGCTAAGTCTGATTGGCCTCTGGTGCTATTTACATTAATACCAATGCAATGGCAGTAATGTTCTTTATATCAAGATGACCTCTTTGTGTCATACTGTGAAACTGCAGCAGTAAATTCTACAGGCTTCTATCTGAGAGGCCATTCTCAAGGCAAATTCCAGATTTTATTTTTGTTGCTTTTGGTACACATACCAGAATCGAGCATAAAGAGTATGTGCATATAAAACTAGATGCATGTCTTTTTCATGATTTTTATTTATTTAAAGCATATATTAATTCCTTTCTAGCCCATTAAGGTTCCCATAGTAATGCACAACCACCAATGAATTTAAATATTCTTTTAAAAATCTGAAAAAAATCAATTTTTTAAAGCCAGTATTCGAAACCAACTTAAAAAGAGAAGGCTGTATGGAAAAATACAACTTTGACCACCTATTACACAAATCAGCCTGATTTCCCTTGGGTGAGAATTGCACAACAACTGAGGTGGTACTACAGTGGAAACTCCATCTTATGTACTTACCTAGCTTCTTGGGGTGAGTTTTAGGATTTAAAAAGAAAAAAATCACATGAGTGGCAGCCTTTCTGGAGACAACTTCTGACTTCTTTGTAATTTTAATACGGACTACTGGAACTCCCTATACGAGTTTGCTCAGGTTCAAAGAGCTTTGGGAAAGGCCCTTCTCTCTTTTCTACTACATTCCCAGCATGTTTGGTGGAAACAAGGGAGAGGGTCTTCTCAGTGGCTGTTCCTAGACTTTGGAACTCCCTCCCTAGAGAGACCAGGATTGCCCCCTCCTTGATCTTCTCCTACTTGTAAATGGAAACTTTCTATTCTCTTGGGCTTTTAGGAATTGGCTGTGATGGGCTTTTAATGGTGTGTGTTGTTGTTGTTTTTTTAAAAAAATCTGTCTTTAAATTAATTTTAATAGTTTTTAAAAACCTCTCTCACATATTACACATATTCACATTAAGTTTTTGCATGCTTTTCATTTGTTCAGGTTTTAACAATTTGTAAGCTACTTAAGTTTCTGTTATTGGGGGAAAGGTGGAAAATCAATCCATCAATTAATAATTCAAATTAATTCAACTGACAAATGCCCTTCATGAGAACCAGCATGATACGGTGGTTTGAGTGTTGGACCCAGGCTCTGGGAGACCAGGGTTCAGATCTCCATTCAGCCATGGAAACTCCCTGGTGAGCAAGTCATATTGTCTCATCCTCAGTGGAAGGCAAACGAAAACCTCTTCCGAACAAATCTTGCCAAGAAAACCCTGTGATAGGTTCAATTTAGGGTGGTGATGAGCCAGAAATGACTTGAAGACACACACAACAAAAATTCCCTTCATATTTTACAGGTATATACAGTTGGCCTGCCACATTTGCTAGGGTTGGGGTGCAGGACACTTGCAAAAATGGAAAAATCACAAATATCAAAATGTGTGTGTGTCTGAGGGAAGGAGGCTGAGTCAGAGAGCTGGCACCAAGGGTCTAAACCTGGTCAGAGAAAGGAGAGGGAAAGAGGGAAGTTCACATAGTGGTCCTATACTTCCCCTCTCTTGCCCATCTCTTTCCTTGGGTATGTGGGAGGCATTGGGAGAGGGTTTGTGGTGCTGAGAAATCCGGCTGCAAGCCGTAATTAGCTGGCTGGTGGAGGAGGATGACAACCAGAGGCAGGTTTTTAAAGGGCTGTGCAGCCCGACTGGAGCTACTGAGAGGGAAGATTCCCCTGGAAAAGAAGCACCTCAGGTGGTGGGGCAGCGGTTGGAAAAATGTGCAAATAATCAAATCTGGGAAAGTCAAACCCACAAATGTGGAGAGCCAACTATATATTGCACCAAAGTTCACATCCCAAAAACAGAAAGAAGAGTGGCAACTGGCCCCTGGAATCCTCTCTTTCAGAAAGTGGCTCCAGGGCTCTGGTCCAAGACATATGAGCCTCCTTCCCATGTCTAAACTGGGAAGAAACGCTTGTACTTGCAGTCCACCTCTACTCAAGCTCACAGTACCATCAAGAACACACCAGGTTTCATCAAATTTTGGGTCTGGTCAGGAAGAGAATACCAGGGATCTCCACGTAGGGCTAGGGCAAAAGAGATGCTGCCAAACAGAGTTGACAATATTGAGCTAGATGGATCAGTGGTCTGACTCTGTATGAGGCAGCTTGCTTTGCTCTTGTACACCTTTGGTGGCAAGTACAAACTTTGGCTAACAATGTCAAACAAAACATCTAGACTCCTGCATGGGGCAGAAGCATTAGGATTAAAAACAAGGATGGCTTGCAACGCTTGGGAGCAAGCCCCATTTAAATTCAATGAGGCTTACTTGTGAATAGTTATATGCAGGGAAGCACTATCAATGTAGCTTCACCACATACTGACTAGCAGTCTGCACAAAGAAACTCAAACTGTATTCCAGCAGACAATGGATCCACAGCCTTCACTTCTGCCACCCACACATTTCCAGCTTGATTACAAGGACTTAGAAGTTGACCTTGCCAGTGGGGTGGTCCGTTGGGGAACAGGAAGAAGGTCCTAGCAGCATGTGAGTTTATTTCTCAGAGACTCCACTCACTGATGCACTGAGCTTTGGACAGGAAGTGAGTTCATGGTCACCCAGAGTTTGTCTAAACACTTTGGTGCTTTCTTTAAAGCATTGCTCAGATCTCAAGTTCTTTTCCCAGGCAAATCCTGACAGCTCCAAAGAGGTATGTTCTTGCTTTTTGTGTGTGCGCTCTCTGTCTCTCTCTTGCTCTCTATTTTCACAGGATGGAAGAGACTGGAGGCAGAGAAGATGAAGAGGCTGGTACTGCTGGGGAGAACTTTCAGAGGAGCCATATGACTAAAGAGAAGATGTTGTCTGGTCTGAAGACAGTATAAAACAGAGCCTGCAAAGCATGCATGTTCTAGACTACAACTCCCAGAATTTCCTAACCAGGATGACCATTGAAAAGCTACTTTTGTAGACCACAAATCCCAGGATCTGTGCTAGCTGGGGAATTCTGGGACCTGCAGTTCGAAAAGTAACTTTCCCAAGCTCTGAATATTACATAGGAATTAATACTGTCTTGAGACCAGGAGCTACCTGATGGAGGGGAGAGGCTATGTTTATATACCTTTCTATGTCTGGAGGGAAAAAGCTCAGAAGGTGGTTTAGGTAAAGTGTATGTAGTGAGATGGAGTGAGTGGGCTACAGCTCATCTCTACAACTGGCTTGCAGGAGGTTGAGCCTACTTACGATAATCTCCTAAAAAGAAGCCTGCTGTTGTAGGCAAAGCTAAACTAAAAAAGAAGAGGTACCAGTGCAACCTATTTTCTAGGTCTCATAAAATAATGCCACTATCCTGCTTCCTGTGCCTTAGGAACAGAGCTTTACATGGGAGAAAAGAGCCGAACTGAGTGTAGAACTGAAGTGTAGATGGGGGAGAGAGTTCAGGTGTGAATGACAAGATCAAGCCTAATCTATAATATTCATGAACTGCATCTCTCCACTACACTGGGGAGCCATTTTGAATTTTGTTTTTAATTTAATATTGGGCTGCTTTGAGCCCCAACTCCTAAAAACACTCCCAAGGTTTTCAGTCTATGCAACATGCATGTGATGCTGTGTAGCCTAATCCTATGCATGTTTGCTCAGACAATAGTCTTACTAAATTAATTGGGACTTAACTTCCAAATAAGTATGCATACATAGGATTACAGCCTTAAACTGGTGCAATGTAATCTGCTCTGTACTTTAGGTGCAGGGGGAGGGAAAGTTCAACACAGAAATTTCAACAGCTTCAATACAGTGCAATTCACAAATTTCTTTGAGGACGGTCACGGTAGTTAAATAAAATAGAACCAATATAAATTTTAGCATTTATCTGTTCTTTAACTCCCCCCTCTGTTGACTTTGGAGACACAATATTCTGTATCTGCAATAAGCTGATCTGGAAACCATCTTCTCAAATATATGATAAAACCCAAGACGTTTCAAGATGCTTTGGTTCTGCTTCAAGGCAAAACAAAAGATTTGTTACTCTCTTGTGTAAATTCTCAACTAAGCATCTCTTCCAACATCTGATTGCAAAGCACTGGGTCTGAGCTCTTCAGCGAGGCAGATGATGGCAATAAATTGTCCTCATTAATTAACAAAATATCTGTGGTTTTTGAAAGCAAAGATCTTATGTTGTCAAAATAAAACAAAACACTGGGCTTGTAGTTGAAGATTTCAGTCTGTGCTTCTTCTTTTCCCCCTCTTTTGCCTTAAGTGTAAAATGACTTATTGAGGTGCTTTGAAAAATGCTGTTGCACACCTTCTGGAAAGTATTTCATCTGGGCTTTGCTGGAACTAGAAGCCAGTGATGTTTCAGAGATGAGAGTCACCTCTCCCTTGGGCCTTTGACATTTTAAGTAGGTACATGGAGGGCACCACCAAGAGGAAGGTTCTGGCTGAGCACTAAAATCATCATAAGAAAGAATGGATGGGAAAAGGTACTGTATATAAGACTAAGGCTGTATAGGGCTTTACATATTAAGCTGTCCTTCCTCCAGGGATAACATATAGCAACACTGGTTGGGGGTGATGGAAGTTGGAGTTCATCAGACCTGGAGGGCATCAGTGTAAGGAAGATGTATTAAGCTATCACCAAGCTGCACCCAGTAGACACCAATGCAAATAAGGGCAGCTGCATTTTATACCAGACACAATTTCTAAACAGTTCTGTAGTAAGCAATTAACTACAACCAGAAAAAACCATTCTGAGTGTGGTCTACACTTCCATTAACCACAATATAAGCTCTATCAGAAATATCTTAGGCAACCGATAGACAGGAATATTTTTTTCCAGACTGCTGAAGAGACTGATTTGAAAGAGGATTTACTGCTCAGAGTATATACACTCATCTGACTCTTACCTCTGGCAGTCTGGTGTTCAGGAGTCTGTACTGTTTCAGAAACCTGCAGTCCTTGTTTGGCTGGAGTGGGGCGAGAGAAATGGTTATACAAACTGTGGGAAGCAAGCCACTGTCTGTCTTTAACCCCACTGGTGTGTCTGTGGCCCCATCTGCATCATTCCTTGCTGCTCCTATCTTTTCCTCTTCCTGACAGGCAATTTGCACAGTGTTTCTCATGACTTAAAACATGTCTGTCAGAATCACAGATAGAAATCCACTGAATTAATTTCCCTTTGTGATCTCATCACCGCTTCAGAAAACAAAAAGACAGACCATTAGGCTCCAGGGCCAGCAACAATGAATCACTGCAGCCCCTACTTAAAAAAAGAGGGCATCTCCCTTGATTTGTTGTTGTTGTTTTGTAGGAAGAAAAAGAAAAGAAATCTATTATTGAAAGTGTGTTTTCATTTCAGAAATATTACTCCTGCCTATTGTCATGCAAATGTCACTAGCCATAAAAACACAAAAGGAAAGAGAGGAGATTCCTTAAAAATAAGAAAAGTCATCTCAAAGACAATAGCTTTTGAAGTTTCTTGTAGTTTGCCAGCAAAATTACCAGATACTGTGAAGACAAATGAAAGAGCAGGATGGCAAGGGACACAATAAAAACCATTTCTGTAGCAACACAGCTATTCTCAGGCTTCTTCCCATTTACAGGCAAAACACACACATCTATCAACACCACCAAAAACAATCCAATCCCACAAGTCTTCAACACTCCACCATACCAAAGAAGTTCTAAGAAAAATCCTTTGCTTGCTTGTGCATTTCATATTGTTCAGCATTAACTACTAAATTCACACAGGGTCTGGTGGAAAGGCTTGAAAGTAGCACAAAGTAATTTCATTCAAATGCATACACAAACACATCTACATTTGAAGTGCTGGGAAATTAGCCTATATGCAGAAAATGAGCTTAGGACCAGCCTTTTTTGACCTATCACTCCCAAAATGACTGAGGTGTTCTGGGAGCCATAGTCTCAAGTTCTGTTTCTGCAAAAGGCTTCCTGTTTAAGCTGTTTTTCACAGCCCACAGGGCTACGCTGCCACCCGAGTGGTAGTGGTTGGTCACAGTGTCTAGCAGGGCAGACTTGGGGCTTTCTCATTCTCCTCCTCCATGTGTGTTCCCTACTCACACGGGATTGCCTTATACAACATGCAGCTCCCACATGACTGCTTCTGTACTTAAGGAAAAACTTCCCACAAGGGCACTAACTTTCCATGGTGATGAGACTGTGTGATCCTGTAAGGCAGGGGTGTCAAACTCAATTTCATCTTGGGCCGCGTCAGCATTATGGTTGCCCTCAAAGGGCCAGTTGTATCTGTAAGACTGTATAAATATATCTACTCTTTTATCATATTAAATAATTGCCTCTGTGCCTTTTTCTGCCTCCTCCCCTGTGGCTCTTTCTGCCCCCCTTCCCCTCTTTGTACCTGGTGAGCCTGATCCCACAGTGTGGGCTCCCAGGTGCCAGTATTCTGAAGAAGGGCCCAGCAGCCAGTACTCACAATCTACTTCTACTTCTGACTGCTCCTCTGTCCAACTCTCATGAGCTGCGTGGAGCGTTGCCATGGTAAGCCATGGCAATATTCTGACAGCACGACTTGGACAAGAGGAGCACTAAGAAGCAGAAGTAGATTACGAGTGCTGGCTGCTAGGGCTCCCTTCAAAATACCGGCAGCTGAGGGCCCGCAACGTGGGGATCGGGCTCGCCAGGTAGGGAGAGTGCTGCAGCTGCAGGAGAGGTTCAAGGGCCAGATGTAATGGCCTGGTGGGCCAGGTTTGACTCATGGGCCTTGTGTTTGGCACATCTGCTGTAAGGTAGGAGGCTGTGGTGATGGTAGCAGTGCTGCTGATAGGGTCTCCCAATCAGCTAAAGATGCTGTTGGGCAACAGCAGTAGTGGAACGGGGGTGATACTGGTGGAGGATCTTTCAAAGACAACAGCAGTGGCACCATAGCTAATGCCTGTTAGTAGTGCACAGGAAGAGGCAGGGTACATCCCTTTTGAATGTCTTTTATCATTAAAACCCTATGAAACAAGACAGGTTGACAAAAGGTAACAGTCTCAGGTAAGAAGGCACTCAAAGAGCTACTGGAGTAGAGCAGAAGAGCAGTAGAGCAGTCTACAAGTAGAACTGTGGCAAATGACGCAACTGGACTCAAACAGAAAGTACATTCAGCTGTTGATGTGTTCACAGGTAAAAGGAAAATCTGAATCTATACAACGTATATTACAGGAACATGAAATGTGAGAAGCATGAATCAGGGAAGCCAGACATAATAAAACAGAAATGATATGTATAAAACTTTGCTATACTTTGGGTGAGCGACATTTTGAGCGACACTTTGAGCCAGATAATTACACAGTGTTTTAATCAGTAAATGAAAATCTAAGAAGAAATGGGGTGGTGTTAATAATGAGGAGAGACGTAGCAAAAGTAGCCAAAGGACATAATGCAAAGTCTGAACAAATCATATCAATCAGACTTCTGGGAAAACTCATCTATACAGCCATAATCCAAGTTTATGTTCCAACTACAGAGGCAGAAGAGGAAGAAGAACCTGAAAGATTCTATGTTGGAGTCAAGGAAGAAACTGAGCATATACCAAAAAGGACTTGTTGTTAATCATATGCAATTGGAATGCAAAAGTAGGAAACAGAGCAGAATTGGAGACTGTAGGAAAATTTGGCCTAGGATCAAAAAATGAATCAGGAGAATGTGTGTGAGGCCAATAGTTTCTTCATCACAAACGCACGCTTCAAGCAATCAAAGAGGTGACTGTATACATGGACATCACCCGAAGGCTAATGTAGAGGAGGTTCTACACACATGCTGTTACTAGTCAGAGGCATTTACTCTCTTTCTCTCCAACAGGGAAAAAGATATAAGAAACGGTAGGAAAACACAGGAGGCTTACAAGTGAAAGATAACAATACCCAAGGCCCACACCACCACTACTATAAAATATCGAATTTCCTGCAGGGTGACTGCACAAAACAAGCTTCATCTGGAAGCATCATTCTGCTTTCTGGACATATCAGAAAATCACATAAAAATGGATTAGGAAGAATCCAAAATACAAACATTTTCACGTCCGGAATAATAGTATACGCACTGAAGTTAAGCATCAATGTCTGGAATAATAGTATATGCACTGAAGAGCTGAATTCCACACCCAGATGTGAAAAATAGTCTTGAGGTGTGTGGGTGTGGACCACAAGTAATTTTTTTTACAAATAACCTCACTATATTTCTAAACTGTCAGCCTTTCCAAATCCCCCTTCCCATCTCATCATTAAATCCAATGCTTCTCCAGCCTACCGGCCTGCTAAATCTGTGCACCCCCTGCACCTTCCAGCTGTCCATTGTCTAGACACCTCCTTTCCAAATGCCATTATGTGCCCTCCAGTCCTGACAGCCTAAATGTTGCTGTCATCCAAACCTGCTTTGCCACAGTCCGCTGCCATCACCAATTCAACACTTCTATCCTCCCTGGTTGCAATACAGCAGGTTGTAAATTATGTCCAACACTCTTTTTGGTTCATGTATATTTGCCACACCGTGCCACTTACTAGAAAGGAATGAAGAGAAACTGCACTGAATTGCCACAGGAACTTTAGGCAAATCAGCCTCTTTGCCACATCTAGTCAGAGACTTTCTCCTTTGCTGAGAAGCTGGCTGCCTGTGGAGTTTAATAAAAGTGCTGAAGTGTGTCCAGGCTGGGAGATACCAAAGAACTCCAGGGGGCCTCTGTTAGGACCTTCAGCAACAAAATCCCTCAGTGCTCCAGATTTGTGCTTACACAATGACATAGACAGCATCTATACATGCTGTGCTCTATATATGCTGTGCTCTATATATACTCTGCACTAAAATAAATGAATGAATGAATGGACACATGCATTTTGCAACTAAATTAATAATGGATATTAAAGTGTCTGCTTTGCAAAATTTACATCACTTTTGCTATACAACAGTTCTTGTTGTGTGCCTTCAAGTCATTTCTGACTTATGGCACCCCTATGATGGGGTTTTCTTGGAAAGATTTATTTGGAAGGGGTTTGCCTTTGTTTTCCTCTGAGGCTGAGAGAGTGTGACTTGCCCAAGGTTACCCGATGGAGTTTGCATAGCTGAGCAGGAATCTGAACCCTGGTCTCCTGGAGTTCTAGTTCAGTGCTTAACCAACTACACCATGGTGGCCTTTTCCTACACACAGCATGGGGGCAAAAAAGGACTTTTCACATCAAACATCTGAGAACTCTGCTCAGCATTGAGGAAAATGTACCGGAGGGGGGAGCAGGGGAATCCATGTACTTGTCTGTGTTTGCAATAAAACATGAGTTTATCTGAAAGCTCACTCCAACAAGAAATAGGATGTGATCGCAGAATCCTAGGCATGGAACTCTGGCTTTTGTCTGTACAACTGCCTAATGCTGAACCAGATACTCTTAGTTTAGAGTTAGGGAACCTGCGGCCCATGTGCTACATATGCTCCCTCTCATTTTTAGCACCCATTTTTAGCCTCCCCAAATTCCTAAATGCTTCCTTTAAAAAAAAAGGGGGGGGCACAATCACTGATGAAGTGTTTCCAAATGCTGTTAGGCATCAAAACACATCCCAGCCCCTCAAAACATATTTCAAATTCAGAAAGTAGTTGAAAAACCCAGAAACGCAAATGAGAAGTAGACTTCCAAGCTCTTCCAGGTTGTAATTTCAGATGGAAATCTACAAGCAGGGAAAAAACTAGTAGCTGCCACAACTGCCCACCCTTTTCTCTAAAAACTAAGCATTCAGCACCCAGTAAGCTTTGAGCTGCTGCCGTTACCTCAAGTCTGATCCAGAGGCCATTCCCAGCACTACTACTTGAGAACATTTAACCAGGGTTACCAGGATCAGAAACTATGGCTGTGATCCTACATCCGTGTGTAGTCTGCATGTGCATTCCCATGTCTTCTCACCACCCAACAGCTGTCAAGACCTGAGAGGGACCCCTGCTGCTGTTGATTACTGGTGGGCAGGATTGAGATGGGGGAGACAATTCAGACCACAGAGCAGCAGCAGGTCTCAGCTTGGTCAGAGGGAGAAGAAATAAAGGTCCACTCTGATGAAATGCACTGACCTTTTCCTTCCCCACTAGATCTTCATGGTCTGAAGTGCTTCCCCACTTCCTTCCTTGCCCAGCAATAAGCAGCAGCAGCCCCTGCTGGGGCTTGAAAATGGCTGGGCAAAGGGCACTTTGTACAGAGCAAAAAGGCAAAAGAATACCCTTATGTGCCCCATCCAAAAAGGGACTTCGGCACATGCAAGTGACAAGTAACGTGCCTGCCACTGCCACTGTATGTGGAAATCATGTTCTCTCCTCTTGAGCTATAAACCTCCCCTCTACCACCAGGGTCAGGAACTGTGTGGCCCTCCAGATATTTTTGGACTGCAACTCCCAAATATCTTCACTTTGGGTTATGCTGGGATATGCAATCCAAGAACATAAGGAGGATTGTACAGCTTCCCACCCCTGTGCTACAAGATCATTCAGCAGCTTTAAGACCATTTGGGTGGCCCGTGTGCTACCAGCTCTGGTGCTGCTCATAACAATCTTTCAGGAATGAGTGAAGAATCTGCACTTAAGCAGGCATAATGTTTTCCTTCTTGCTTGAGATCAGCAAGGGAGAAGACTTTGCCATCATTAGTCAAAGCTTTGAATGAATATCAAAGGAACTCTGAATCATTCGTCTGAGCAGATGATTATATTAAGCATGAATTGATTACAGAGCCGCCTGGCACAGTGGGATCAGCTTGTTTCCTGACAAAGGGGAAAAAAAGTGGAATGATGGAGCCAAGGAAGAAGAAAAGACACAAAGCTGCCTGACAGTTAAATTTTACACAATCCCAGATTATCTTGTCACCTTCACTCCCCTATATCATATCCACTTTCAGTAAAATATACAACAAGTTGTGACTGCCACTTGGCAGTTGAATGGCTTACAACAATGGCTCATGCGCCTGATGACAAACTGTCAAACTGTGCACGTCCTCATGTGGGTTTTGCAAATGCATGGATGTGGTAAGTTAACTATATGATGCAGATAAAACACAACTCTCTCCATAAACTAAGGAAAGAGCATACCCATTTAGTCTCTTATTTACTGGTATTTGGTATAGCTTCTCTTTCAAAGCAGTGTTGCATGACAGAAGGATTCAGACTGGAGAAATGGAACAGAGGAATCTGGTCTTCCTGGGCTACAGCTTTGATAGATTAAGAAGTTTCTTACAGGCCCTTGTATGATTGAGAGAGACCACAGAAGATCTGGCTATGGCTTTCTTCACGTTGCATCCATGTTAGACTTTAAGACTAGTGCAGGCAAAGGGTTCACAAGCTCAGAATTCCCTTATCACTACATCCTTCTCTTGAGAAAAGCCTTGCCTATTAAGATTCTGCCTCTCATTCAGCAGGTAAAAACATTTTTGTGAAAAGAAGACGTATCCATGCAAGCCAACAACCTCAACTGGGTACATGACAACAGCTCCTGTAATAACTATTACAACTATTTTTATAGTTTTGATATATTATTTTTTCTTCCATTAGCTGCACTAGTTTGAGGGCAATGTGAACCACACAATCTAGCCAAAACTGACTTGATTAGATGTGATTCTCAAGTTTGTCCAGCTATCTGCTTATCCAGTCCAAAAATGAACCCAAACAGCATGGTAACTGATTCACATCTACTGTGCCACAATACCATCATACCATCTCACAGAGCTGCTAAAATGGCTGAAGCTCAATCCACAGAAAAATCTAGAAAGGCTGGTTTTAAAAATCCATTTATTCTATTTAATCACCTGCCATTTTCAAAAATTTCCAAGGAGATGTACCCTGAAAACATGGATATATAATACATCTCCCATATCCATGAAGGATACATTTTTAGACTTAACATGGATGCAGAAAATTGTGGATAACATCAAATGCTATATTTTCATTCCCAGGCTGGGTAAGTGTGAGGGAGGGTGGCAGTTCCACCACCCAGCTCCTCCTTCCTTCCTGGTGGGGTTTGGTGAGCAGGCCCTCCCTGGGAGCCAAATCCAGTGGGAAGTCTGGCTGCTCAGAGCTGTGTGCCTTTTTTAGCCAAGGAAGGAGCATCTGTCTCCTTCCTTGGTTGAGAGAAGTGCAAGGGGAGCTACGCTGTGCTTCTCCCATGCCTCTCTCAGCCAAAGAAAGAACGTCCATCTTCTTCCTCGGCTAAGAGAAGTTGGGGGTAGCCGTGCTGGACTTTGCCTGAACCTCTCTCAGCCAAGGATGAAACATCATTTTCCTCAGCTGAGAGAACATGGAAAGTCCACCTGTGTCTTGCTGTGTGCCTCTCTCAGCCCAGTTGTGTAGAGCAAGGACCCTAGCTGACAGTGGCAGCCATGGCCCTGGAGAGGATTGTGGATACTAGTCACATGGTTATGGGGGATCCTCTGCATCTGTTGCATGACACCCTCTTTTCACTTTGTCATATACATCCAATTCCTAGGGCTCTCCAGAAAATTTTCAGCCCAAATCACCAGCACATTTAAAAACTGAATGCACCAATTACAAAAGGAAAAAAGAAGTCCTGCTTCTTCACCGTTATCTTTTTTAAAAACATTATGAACAAAGGAATCATGAACAGGCCCAATAAAATTTCATTTCAGGCTCCATTCCAGAAAGAGTCACTTCTTCCATTTATAGCTATGTTGACTCCTGTTTTGTTGCAATATCCCAGCCCTAAGAAATAAACCGTGACTATGTGTGTGGCTTAAAAGGAGGGGTGGTTAAAAAATAAATAAATAAAACAACTCCCCAAACTGGCCAATTGTCAAGATATCTTGTCTGATCACAATGGGGTTTGATGTTCCCCAAAACAAAACTATCTTTGTGTACTCTTAATCCATTGCTTTATCTCCTTTTGCATGATTTATTGTGCTGGCATGTTACCAGACTCTTCCCCTACCATGTCCTGGCCAACAGTGTAGAGAAACACCGTGCTGAAGCAGAAGCAGGCCTCTGTAAATAGTCTGAGACATTGTGATCCACTTGAGGCAAGCCCCTTCCTATCTTCTTGATGTAAACCAGGAAGGTATTTATTGGATGAGCAGGAGGACAATACTCACGGCATCCCCTTGAGACACCAAGCTGCAATTTGAGACTTTAAAAGGGGGGCTGAGCAACTGAAAATAGAATCCTTCCTTTCTTCCACTTCCCAAATGTAAGAGGGCAAGAGAAAGATGGGTTGTACCAATATCCATTAGGACAAGGCTTTCCAAACGGTGTGCCACGACACGTTAGTGTGTCGCCTGATGTGTGTAGGTGTGTCGCCTACAATCTTGAAAATGCATGTCATTTATAAATCATATATTTTTAAAAATATATGAAAGGTTTTCATGAGATATGTTGTGTCCCCATACATTTTGTTATTACAGTGTATGTATGTGTCTGTATCTCTTATCAGGGGTTAGTTTAACCTCTGGTTTGCTAGTAAAACTGAATTACTGTGTCACAAAATGAGGCACGTTTAAAAAGTGTGTCACCAACATGAAAAGTTTGGAAAGCTCTGCATTAGGACTTAAACACAAAAATTTATCAGAATCTCAAGCAATCCAGCCACCCATAGACTTTTAAGGATTTTCTGTCTGTGAAACCGGTCTAATGGACCTGTCCACAGAAACATAATTTTACACAGAATCAGATGAACTGGACTGCTACCCAAAAAGATTTATGCAAAATAAAATGTAGTAGTCTCTAAGGTGGTGCAAGATTCTTTTTTATTCATTCTACAGGGAAGTCAGTTAGACTCAAAATAGGCAGCTTATCTCACATATACATCCTGCTATCAAAGAGGCCATCATTCAAAATTTGGAAAGATCATTATAATAATCAAGCTGAACCTCTGAGCTGAGGTTTAGGTATGCACTTCTTGATAATATTAATGAAAGACTATAAATAATATTGAAGGCTGTGACTGGAATCACGTAATGGGCAACATGTAGCCCTCCAGGAGTTGCAGACCTGCAGCTCCCAGCAGCCCTAGCCAACGTGATCAAAAAAGATGGTAACAGCTGCAATCCAACAAGATTGGAGGATTGTAGGCTGCATACCATTCTTCTAGAAGCAAATGCATAATGCAACATTTGCTTGCATGTGCTTCGGCCTCATACAGTCTGAAGAGACTAAAACTGCATTCTGCATTCTACGGCCAGAATCAGGTGGGTGAACTATGTCAGCAAAACTACACCAGTAGCAGTTAGAGGCAGCAAGAGGGAACACATCTTGAGTGCAAAGGACACAAAGAAGGCATGGTACTAGAGACACAGGCTGCTTGGAATCAGCAGCTTTTCTCTGCCTTCCCTTCCTACCAATGCACAGCACTGGAGAAAGTCCAGCCACTACTGCAGTGGACTAACAAAGTTCCAGCCCACATTTTTATTCTGCTTTGGGAACAAAAAGAAAAAGAAAGTGGCTGCTGTGCAAGTCAATGAATAATTATGCTGCTGTGAAGAAAGAAAAGTTCCATGTTAATTCTAGTATCTATCAACCGTTGTTAAGAAATACACTGGGCCCACAGTATCCACAAGTTTACCACTCACAATTTCAGCCCACCATGGATTGAAAATAATAAAACAAAATTCAAATATTAAAAAAATATACAGTATTCAAAAAATACTTTTATAAAGCAGTGATGGATGTCTCATCTCACCCCTGCCTCACCCGGTGGCCTCATGAGAGAACTCTGGCACTAGTGCTGAGAGTGAAGAAGCCACTGAGGTGGGGAGGGGAGAGAGCAAGAGAGAGGAAGACTGGTAGGCAATGTGGGGAGAGTAAGCTGGGGCTAGTACATGCACAGCGGGTGCCTTCACAGTGTGCACGGGGTGGGGTGGAAAGTTCAGATGGCGCTTGAGCTCCCTTCTTGTCCCTTTATATAAGAATCTTGATCATCCACTTACTTACTTACTTATTTATTTAGGTATCTGTGGGAGGTCCTGGAACCAATCCCCCATGGGTACCAAGGGCCCACTGTATTAAAGAGAGTTAAAATGGGTCAATGCTGCAAGCTGTCAGAATTTGGCAGTCAGAGCTATACAGTCTCTGAAAATGATGGGCACATATTTGAATTAAATATTCAGAAGCCAGATGGACCTATTCTCTTTGAAGGGAGCTAATCTTTTCCAAAGCCATTTATGCTGTCACCAGCCAACACGGAGTCCTATTTTCTTGGATGTAAACATATTGCCTATCATTTTCAATGGATGACTTCAAATTTTTGTGCATTGAGCGTGAATGACTTCTTTCTCTACTGTACTCATCTTATTCAACATATGTTACTCTCTTTGGCTTTTCGGACTGCAATAATATACTACCAGCTCTCCTGTATGCTCCTTAGCAAATAACATGCTGAGTTTTAGACAGATGCTGGTAGAAGAGGTGCAAGGGCTGGGAGAGGCAGTTTTGCAAGCCACACTTACCTTATACCAGGTGAAGCTGTATGGCACAATGCTGGTTTTCTTTTCTTTTTTGGCTGTAACTGAAGCAGGTAATCATACTCACACCATTGCCTTTTATGAGACTGCTCAGCTTTGTATTACAAGATGCCTCCTGGTATCATTCCTAACTCCATTGCTGGCCCAGAGGGACTGACAGTGAAACTCACAAATCCTCTCACTCCTTACAGACCTGAGCTCTGCAAATGAGAGTTTGTGATGATTAATCTGTTAACACAGGGAAGTAAGCCCGGAGTCTGGCTGTTGATTCACAGTAAGAATCCACCATCCGTCAAAATTATTAATAATGTGGCCTTACTAGCCCACAACTCTTTTCTTATTTGATATTCCACATCACAAGGCAATATCAATTGTCCCAATTTTAATTACTTCTCCCTATTCACATCTGACCAAGATATGAGAGCTTTATTTCACAATACAGGGAACGGTGCATTATAGGCATAGTCTCCATCCCTTGCCTCCTCACTTCCAGATGTTCAGCAAATGATTCCTGAGACTGACCTATACACATTCAGTTACATGTAAAGAGGTCGGTCTCTTTTTCTGTCTGTCTCTGTGAAGGCAGAAACCCCAGAAAGGAAGCGTCCTGGTTGTACAGAAAGAAACTTGTGCACATAGGATGCATGCAACTATTTATCTGAGTGGAATGGAGAAGAGGTGGGGAGATAGGAAAGCATCAATCAACCCCATCCTCTCCCATTCACCACAAACTATGGATGAGGTTTGAGACTTTTACATTAGGGCAGGTTCAGAATACGCCTAGAAAAGTTGAATTTAGCATGTCCCTCGCTACAGCCAAGCTAGATTATGTTTCCAGCATCTGAAATTTATCCAAACTCAGACTTGCTCTTGAAAAAATGGATAAGGGTAAACACAATTAATAATCAAGAAATAAGTTACTGGTAAGATTAAAACAAGTCAAATAATGCCCAAAAGGCCACCTAGAATGTTTTCTTCCAAAAGAGGAAACTTTGGCATTTGATATTCAAAGAACTAACAGTCAAATCCAATGCGCCTGTACTTCTAGCCTTGAGAGGAAGAGCTACACAAAAAGAAGAAACAGTTCATCAACCTCATCCACCCAGCACAGTTCCTGTCGCCTTTTCCAGGATCTGCAGGATGCCACTGAGAACTTCATTCCCTTCCATTTTGCCACGAAGCCTGAACATTCCTGGAAAAGCTCCTCTATTGTCCCAACATTCAGAAGGTGTCAGCCACTGGTGCTGGCACTTTGGCATTGCAGCCCTCTTAACATATGTGTTAAACATTACAGTGAATGGGTGCAGATGAGAGCCTGAACATCCCTGGACAAGTTCCTCCATGGTCCTGACTTTCAGACAGTATCAGCCACTCACTGACTGATTGAAAGAGCATGCGTGTGTCCACACGTGCACACTGTCCCTACTCTTGACTTTCATATGTTTAGCTCTTCTTCCTCCCGTGTTCACCACTTGGCTTCCTAGCACGGACCTGATTAACAACTTGCCTCACCGCAACAGTTTCCTTCCTCCTTTATTCTCCAACCACTGATAGTCTGTGGCTTCATGCTGGAAAGGACTAACAACAGGGTGGGTGGGGGAGAGACTGTGATGTGCTTTCAGTGGAGAGAAAGCGCCAACAAACTGCATATTTTGTTCTATTGTTTAGGGTGATACCATTGTTGATTTGACACTGCTTTTAACTGTCCTAAATTGTTTGCACTGCTTTAAAGTGTTACCTTGCTTCTGTACCCTGCCCTGAGATCTTCCCACCTCGCTCAAGATACTGATATTTTAATAAATACAGTCATCGCTCCATATTTGCTAAGGTTAGGGGCATAGGACCCCTGTAAAAGTGGAAAAACCATGAATAACTCTAGGCCCTTCCAAAACATGTTTAACACACAAAAAAGTATGATCACCATATTCAACCCACCATGAATTTCTTTGAGGCATCAGGGTTCCTTCACAAGGCAGAAGTAGATGGTTGGTGGGGGAGGGTTACTGCCACCTCCACTGCTGGCCCACACCATTTCTGATAGGAACTTAGAAGCCTCGTTCGCAGTTTCTCAGTCTCACAAGGCTTGCAGTCCGTATTAAAAATGGCATGAGGAGGCAGCAGAGGTGACAGCAAATAATCCATGAATAATCAAACCTGCAAAAGTGAAAACGGCAAATGTGGAAGGCTGACTGTACTCTATAGCCCTCATCATCTAAAGTGGGCACAGTGGGCAGGAGTCCCATGCAGCCTGTCCCCTTCCAAGACTATGGTGACAGCCCCCAGTCCTCTCAAGACTCCACTGGACTCCTATATTATGACGGTAGGGGATGTTAACTGCTAGTTCTAGAAGCCTCCAGAACCAGCAATTCATCTTTGAAATAAACTGCAGATCCAACTTTTAGACAGCTTTCCCTTAAATCCAGAGGCAGGTCTGCATAAAAATTTCAGGTCTATATAAAATACACCGAGGCCAAATGCTGGCACATGGATTCCAGCCACAGCTGGTTGAGTGGGATTTGATTTTCTTGGCGGAGTTGCATTTTTCACAGTCTATGTGGCTTCTCCAGAGATTGGGGGGATTGCAAAAAATAAGCTCCTGAACTTGCTGGAGTTGCTGACTGCAGATCTAAAATTGATTATCAGAATCCATGATAGGCCTTCTATGAAGCTGGCAGTTCAATCCACTATCCAGGTGCTTTTTACCTCCCCGATCACATCATACTGATAAGACAGACTAAAGCAGTAAGTGCTTTAGATATAACCGCAACAAGGGGGATGGAAAACCATATATTTCCTCATCAGTTTATCCTCTCTTCATTCCTGTCTTGACTTATTCCATCCCATTCAAAACAGAAAGCACAGCATTTTTTTTTTCATTTTTCCTGCTTATCTCATATTTGGCACCTGCCCTTCTTGCACAAAAAGATGAGAAATGTGTACTCTGTCCACCACTCCCACCTTACTACACATGCTCCTATTCTCCTTTTCTCTCTCCTCTCCTCCTCTCTCCCTCCCTTAGCTTCTCAGAGCTGAAAGCTCTTTCCTGTGTAAAATTATATCAACACACATAATCTAGCCCAAATGTGTCAGCTGGTCTTTCGGAAATGTTTCCCCAACATCTTTTAGTCTCTTAGTGCAGCTAAATTGCTGAGCTGCTCAGGGAATTGGAAAGGATTACTCACTGTTTATCTGCCCAGCTTTCTGCCTGGTTTTTATTTTGAGAAAAGTAGTTGTGTTTATTGTCTTTTAAGTCTGTTTAAACCCATGGCTACAATTAAGCAGAAGTGAACAGCAAGAGAGAACCCAGTAAGGCCTTCAACAACTATATCACTTCAGTATGGCATCACCTGTGTGGATAACCAGTTAACCTCCAGGTACCATACAAAGGAGTTGGCCTTTAAAACCCTAAACAACACAGGATCAAACTAACTTCTCTCATATAATCCTGCTCCAATTATTAGGATTGCCCTCAGAGGTTCTTCTGTGGTTCCCACTACCCACAAACGGGCAATGGTTGGCTACCAGTGAAAAAGGCTTCTCTGAAGTGCCCTGGATTATTAGTAGAATGCCCTTCTGGAGAGGTAGGGGGAGATCCATCTTCTGTCCTCATTTAGGTACCATACTGACCCATTCCTCTTCTGGAAGACATTTTATTTTTAATCTGTCACTTTTATTGTAAGTTTAATTGGCAACATTTAAAACAAGGAGCAGATGCTTTGATTTCATATCACACTTGTTGTCATCAACTTCTATAAATCCTCAGTTCTATATGTATGGACTCAGGTGCTTCAATGGAGTGAAAAATAAGACCAAATAGGAAAGGTTAGGAAAAGGGTTGCTAAGAGAACCGGAAGGATTTGTGTCATATATCGTAAGGGTAGCATTTTGACTGGGGTAACCTGCAGGAATCACCTAATTTGATGTTGGAAAGGTGTTATGTTGTGTGTGTATTTACATACAGTCCTGTGCAACATTTATAGACTCATACTGGCCTTTATCCAGTTGTTAGTCCCAACTGGAGGAGGCCCACTGAATCAATGAAAATTCGCTAAGTCAATACTTAGGTAAGTTCCACTGATGCAATGTGTTTACTCTAGTCGAGAGTAAGAACAGGATCTGAGCTACTATTAATAAGAGGGGTAATTTATATAGGAGAAAGTTATGGTTAAAGCCTATATCCCATTTCTCAACAGAAGATGAGACAACACAAGGATTAAAAAATATGTAAGTAGCATCCCAAAGATTTAACACTAAACCAAAGCAGTCTTTAGGAATTTATTTTCTGCCACAAAAAGAACTCCTTTGGGCAATGTCTTAGTGCTACCACATTTGGAGTTGGGTGACCTCTTGCTCCCTTTCCGGGTTGCTGCATCCTATAAAAATGGATTGGAAACCCTGCAAGTATTGCTGTCCCCTCATTTCATCTGCCATAGAAATGCCATAGAAAACTTCTGTGATAGAGAACCAAACACAATCTTGGCACCTACGACAGATTCCCAAAGAAGACACAAGGAGACTCCTTTTCGGAGAGAAGAGATAAAGTGAAAAGATAAAGCTTCCTCTGATTGCTCTAAAGAATGCTTAAATGATTGAATGATTCAGACATTAATCTCGTGGGTATCATCCCAATGCCAGCTGCTTATGAACACATGATTGCAAGAACCTGTATCAAATAAACATTTGAAAACAAAACTTTTTTTTCTAAAACAAAAATAAATTCATTCTGGCATAGCATCGTGAGCCCTGACTCAAAGACACACATTAGGAAGCAACAAATTAAACTCTACATTTCTTGACCCTAACATCTAACTGAACAACAGGCTACAGAAAGAAAGATCGAGAAATACTGCACTCATCCTTTCCCCCACATTCTTTATAGTTCCAGGAATCAGTTACTTTTACTGTTCTTCTTCGTTCCTAAGCTTTGATTATTATATCTGTTTGGAGTATAAAAAGGAGAAAGAGAGGGAGAGGGGAAAAAAAAAAGACATCTACCAGCACCTTTAAGACTAATTGATTTTTATTTTAGCATGAGCTGTCATGATAATAATCCACTTCTTCAGGCACAATACAGAGTGATATTAAAGCCTTAGCTTATTAAACACAATTGTAGGAGTGGGACAGAATGTAATAGGATCTACTGTATCCCACGCTCACAACTGTACAAATACAACTGCACAAATATGCTTGACAACATGAGGCTTTAATATTACTTTGTATTGCATCCGAAGAAGTGGATTAAGACCCACAAAAACTCACACTACAACAAAAATCAGTTGCTGCTAGATTTCCTCTTAAATCCCCCTCCCTTTCCACTTTTGTTGCTGCAACAGACTAACATGACTACTTCTTTGAAATCTATTTGAAGTAGCAATTCCTGCACATCCCATCTGCCTTCCTTGGACAAATTCACAACAGAAGTAGTAGGCTGATGCTACATTTCATTTGGTGCATTTATTTCATTACAGTGACTGGTAAAACAGATGAGCGACAGGCAACTGGAAGCATACTGAGAAGCCACTAGAAGCTTCAGCGACAGGGTGGATGCAGTTGTTGGGCTTGTTAATTGTTTCCTTTTTGTCAGCTGTTTCTGGAACTATGATGGAAGTACCGGACAGAATCAACACATGACACACATTGTCTGAGTGCGTGCCATGTCACCTCAGTCCCTGGGAAACTGCTGGCTGGAGGAAGCCATTCCCTGCTGCCAAGGCTGACATTTCGAGGTCGCACTGGGGACAGAAGAACAACAAACAGTGTTTTCCAGTAGCAATGATGTTTCAACAAACTCTCCAACTCTGCTGTTTCAAATATGGAAGACTGAATTAGACTTGAGTCAAAATCAGGTGCTAGATCAAGGCTATTATGTATCCAAAACAGGTGTTAAAACAAGGCTGTGAGTAGTTTGATCCATGGGCCACATATAGCCATGGGCAACACTTTGTCACCCCAAAGCCCCACCACCACCACCGGTTCCCCAAAACCCAACAATACTGACACAACTGGAATCATTTCCTGGCACAAATCCCCTGAAAATTGCACCCAAAGCCCCTAACAGGTACAAAATCCCCTCTCTCCAAAATTGCATCAAAACCTATCACCTCTCAAATATCTTCTTTTCTCTCCACTTCTCCTTCAAAAAGGTTGCATGCATGAAATGACATGACACCACTTTGAGTCACAATTCTGAAAGAGAAACAGAGGGAAAACAAGGTATTTTGGCATCCTTGGTTGGGACCATGGTCTGTGGGAGGGTTTGGTGGTGGAAAATGGGCTTCCTGCCCCTGCACAGTTGCCCACCCCTGTGTTAGACGAAGGCTTTTTGGGTGAAAGCATCAAATGTCAACATGGCAATGTAAGCTGCACGTTTTATATCCATCACAAGTTCTTGTTCAAGGAGACTTATTGAGATGCTGCAGTACTGGCTCCGCATACCTTCTCGGCTGATACATAGATGATAGTTTGACAGAGACAATTACTACACAACAAATAAAGCACAAATAAATTAAAATAAAACGAATGCAAGAATTGAACAGTATGAAAATCTTACATTAAAACTTACAACAAACTATATCATGATAGCAAAAACCATAGTAAATTTCAGTTCTTGGTGTTAAGTGGATTGCTTTAGGTAGGGATTTAATTCATATTTGTTCCTGATTTAAGCATGTCTGCCCAAGTGCAAATCTTCTGCTGATTATTACCCAAAGTGTTAGATGAAGCAAAATAAACATTGGGCCCAGAGCACCATAGTGGTCTATAGTTTCCTTTATGAATGTTAATGCCAAAATCTGTGTCACAGTGCTGGCAGCACGCCTCAAACAAGTACTGTCCAATAAAGGTGCTGCACCAACCCAAGTGGGCCTTGAAACAAGGACAGATTGTACTTGCCAAATAACAGAGTTCAGTGTTGCTACAGGAAAAACAAAGCAAAACCAAAGGGAACGATCATCACAAGGTACGGTCATTAACTGCTGCAAAAGCATTTGATAGATTTCACTGGGAATGCCTGTATCAGATGCTTCATCCCATCAATGTCCTTGTGGGAGAATGTAAGTTGGTTCCCCCTGCAAAGGCCAGTTCCTTTAGAATATTTTTTGTCAAATGAACCAAATTGTTAATGACTTGCCATCACTCCAACTTTTCCAAACAACTGGAGATGGCTCAGCTTCTCTTCAAGAAGCCCAGCAAACAGTACATTGTGCAACCCACTGAAGCGCTTAAACACTGATTAGGCACTGAGGGCTAAATCCAAGGTGCTTTTTTTGCAGAAAATGGGTCCGTTCTATAGAATTGGAAACACATGGCATGCAGATATAAAGAAACTGAGTTATTTAAAAATATAGCCACAAACACCTTGTTAAAAGAATCAGGGTGAGAAAGGGGCCAAGCAAAATACATTTTCACAGTTAAGAGTTTTTTTAGGGTTCATGGTCAAGCTCTTTCAGTGAGTGTAAGACAGCGCTGCCTAGTCCGACCACTCCTTGCTGGGAGTAACTACAATTGCAAGTATCCTTTAGGAAGGGATCAGGAAGAGCCTACAGTACAGTTAGTTCTACACATTTGCGTGTTTCACTTTTGCAGATTTGATCGTTCATGGATTATTGGCTGTAACCTCTGCTGCCTCCCTATGCCATTTTTAATAGGGACTGCAAGCAACAGGAGACTGAGAAACCGTGAATGAGGCTTCTAAGTCCTTATTAAAAATGATGTGGGGCAGCAGTGGAGGCGGCAGTAAGCCCCACCAGTCCCCCACTTCTGCCTGGTGAAGGAATCCTGATGCCTCAAAAGAATTCATGGTGGGTTGAATATGGCGATCACGCTTTTTTTGGTGTTAAATGTAGTTTGGGAGGGCATAGAGTTATTCACAGTTTTTCCACATTCATGGGGGTCCTGTGTCTCTAACCCTAGTGAATGTGGAGGGATGTCTATTTATTGTCTACCACACTTGAATACTGCTCTTTAAGAGAAAATATACTTATACCTGCCAAAGTATCCATTTTCCCCTAAGGCTCAACCCTGTATCAATATAGCAGTGATGGGCCCTGTTACAGCCAGTCAGGTCTACTGGGAGAAACACGGTTGATGTCATGCACCTAATCATGAACTGTAGCAAAACATTCCAGGAAATGAAGGATTTCTCCCACCAACACCTTTCTCAGGTAGACAGACTTGCTTCCTCCTGTGGTTGCCTAGGTGACAGAATATCTAAAGAGGAAACCCATATGCCAAGCAGCCCAAACTGAGAAATCAAGCAAATGCATCTGGTAGGGATTTTTGACAGCTTGCAAGATTTCTAAGAAAATTGATTAAGCCTCTGTTTAAGGACCTACATGGAAGGCTCATTTACAATCGGACCTATTCCTACCAACTTGTAGGCAAGGCTGTCCCCTGTCTCCAAATTATATGACACATCTAGGGTTGCTGAGTCAAGATATCAATGTCAGCATCTGAGATTTCAATGTCAGCATCTGAGACCTAGGGATAGCTCCCTTGCAATGTCACAGAGGGCAGGCCCTGGTGATGTTCAAGGGTGATGTTACCAGGGCAATCCCCTGCTGATATTATAAAGCATCATAATCAAGCAAAAACCCCAGCTGTAATACAAATGAAAAATGCCAAGTCTTTAAAAATGGGGGAAAATATATAGACTCTTTTCAAGCCAATGCCTTCACCCTGAGATTCCTCCCCCTTGCTCTGAGGACCAGAGAAAATTTGCTAGGCCCTAAGATCTGACACCCTAGATATAGCTCTTGAGCCATTATTTTGTGTTAGTAGACATTCTGAGTACATAAAAGCACTAAAATTCAGGAATGTAATCAAAAGGATCAGCTTGATGAGTATTTCAAGTGGTTCTGTATATATGAGAATAATGCATTCATCAATCCAGACAACAGATGGGATCCCATTTTAGGTCTGTTTAAAATACGCCTAGGCGGAACACTGGCACATGCTTGTCTCCAAGAGGAGTACTTTGGAAGAATGGAAGAGCACGGGACCTCTGACCTCAAATCCATTTCTCGCCAGCTGTACTCTACTCTTTACTATTTGGCTTCACTTAAGTTTCAGGAAGTCCAGCCACAAAACTGTCATCACTCTCTCGGTTTATCGGAAGGTGATGGGCTCATTTCTTCCATGGTGGAAGGAAGTCAGGTTTATTCCCTACATTGTGCTTGAGGAGCCAGTTCTTCATTTTCCCCTTTGGAACAGAGGCTGGAAGCAAAACACACTTGTCTAGAAGATAACTACAGTAACTATATGAATCCATTTACTGATGTTATTCTCATCATATATTCTTCCATGGTATAAACCAACCTTCTTCAGCCTGGGCCATTTCCACACTAGACTGTTATAGCGCTATTACTCCACTTGCAACATCCTATGGAATCCTGGGGTTTGCAGTTTAGGGAGTGGCCCACTGGCCCCTCCCAAAACTGCAAACTCCAGGATTCCATAGGATGTTGCAAGTGAATTATAGCGCTATAACAGTCTAGTGCAGAAATGGCCCTGGTGTCCTCCAGATGCACTAAACTAACTCCCATCAACTCCAAGCCATTCACGCTATGAGTGATAAGGATTAAAGTCCAACACAATTGGAAGGCACTAGCTTAGGGGTAGTTAGTACAAGGCTAGAGAGAATTAGGATCCATCCTGTGGCCTTTTGGCATTAGTGAGAGAGATCCAATATAGGTTTTTTGATGAGAATGTGATGTAACTGCTAGTAATTTCCATATACAAATACAAAAGGGCCATAAAACCATGGTTTGTGGTGGTTGTAGTGATCCTTACTGTATCTATGCTTCCAGGGTTCCGTGAGCAGCAGGCTCTAGCAACACTGTTCCATCTCTCCATTTCCAGTTTCCCTACATGACCAGTTTGATCTTCAGCAGAGCCTCAATGCTGGGCCATCCACAACAGACAGATATTTAGGCAGTGACAGGTTTTATGAAACAGCAGCAAATCTGCAACATTTCACCAGATGCTAGTATGTGCTTTTTACATTTAAGTATCTAATTTTTTTCTTTTAATAATTGAGTTCTTCTTTTGTGGGAAGTGAGGCTATAAATATTTTTTTTTTAAATTACATTCAAATAGCAATAATATTCTGCCCTTGTCTCTAGACTTCCCAGTCCTGGAGAGTTTTAAAGAAAGGATTCAGTTTCCTAAGTTACTGATAGAAGGTCATTGATCTACACGCACCCCACTTTAAGCATGAACAGCAGTCCAAAATTTCATGTCGATTATGCAAGCTTTATGAGTAGAGTGTTCATAAATATGCACCTTTTACTAACAAAAGGTCTTTGGATTCCAGCAATGGTTAGCTACAAATTACAATTTGCATATAATTTAGGGAAAAGAGATGGTATGGGACACAGGTGTAGAAAGATTAGGAAGTTATCAGAGTCCAATCTGCCACAGAAGTTACGCTTGATGTTCTAAAATTATTCAGATTTGATTTGTTTCTGTTCACTGTCATGCAGAGACAGTACTGCAGACAGGCATCAGTAGCTCAAGATTGGATTTTATATTTCCAAAGTAAGTTTTTTCTTTGCTTCTTTGTCCTTGCATGCCTCTGTATAGACTAAGACTTCAATATAAAGTAATGTTGTACTCTACTTAAAATCCACTACAATTCCTTCTATTACCCTGTTTTAAGATGAAAATAATCCAAATAATAAAGACAACATACAGAGAACTGCATCTTTTGGAACCAAATGGGAGAGTCCGCAGGCTGTGACTGTCTCGGGTCCTTTCTGAAGAATTTTTGAAATTGACTGACATTTCAGAGGAAACTCCTCTTTGCTAAATTTACTCATTAAATTATAGTGGCTAACTTTCAACAGACCCAGGAAACCAAAGGGGTGCCCCTGCCCTATGATACAGGAGGAAGTACTGATGCAAACAATGAAGTTACATGGCAGAAAGAAGCAGTTGAAGAGATGAGAGTGTACTGGTGCTTGGACAGTTTTAGAAAAACCAAAGCAGCATTGCTTCCAATTTTTCTGGGCAATAAATTTGAGCAGAGAAGAAAGGGGTGCAAAGGCAACCTATCATGCCCGTTTGCCTTCAATTCCTCAGCTCTTGTATCAGGCCCAGGGCCTCTATAGAACTAAAAGGCCCCTTTGTATTAATCTCACTGAATGTCGCTGTCTCATGCTTCAAATCTCCTGCCAGACAGCTGCTGTCATTGTCCAAGCCTTACCCTCAGCAGCTGTCCTGAGACACAGGAGCCTCCTTTAAATCAGCCCCATCCCTAGTTCCAGGCAGCTGTTTTATGCACCACGGGTTCTGTCTCTAGACTCCAAAGAGGAACTCCATCCTGCATGATGTTGATCTCAGCAATCCCAGGAACTCATGTCACACTAAGATGAGAGTTTAGCAGGATGGGTTGCTTTGCCTCTGATCAATATAGTTTTGGCTCCATATAGTTTGTTGGTGTGCCAAAAGTTCTTTTGTTTCACTTTTTTCTGTTTGCATTTGTCTTCTGGTTTTGCAGCTGCTTCTGCTGTTTTGGAGTCATTTGCTCCCTTTCATGTCTTTCCTCTTAGAATCATCTGTGCTAATTAGGGAGAAGATTTTAGATCTCATGACAGTAGCTACACAATGGCTATGTAATAATGTCACTAGAACCAAATGAAAGCCAATCCCTTTTTGGTAGCATGGGGATACCTAGCCAATCAGCAATAACTTCTCAGTCAGTTTTGCTCTGGCTCTTATAAGACCACTCAAATGAAAGTTGTGGGTTTTTTTGTTTTGTTTTGTTTTTGTACTGGTAATATGCCATTTGCACCGCTGTATCCAATTTAATCATGGCTAAAAGACTGCTTTGTTTCCTTCCTCCAACAAAGATCTTGTCTCTTGAACAATTTACAAGAAGGTGTGACCAGGGACAGCCTTTCTTGGTTTGTTTTCACAAGTTGTAAGCTTTCAGTTCTCATCTCCTATGTGGTATTTATGTGGAAACCACTGAAGAGATTTTAATATTTCATTTAGCTAGTTTGCCAGTGGAGACTCAGCAACACTTCCAAAGCTCTGCCCAGTGCTGTTTGAACTTATGTTTGGAAATGATGTTCCTCCTAGAAATGTCTTTAGGATTTTCCTTTGCTGAACACAGCAGCAGCAGAAAACAGTGAAAAGAACGCAGCACTTATACTGATGCTCAGATCAGAACTTTCTAAGAAGATTTATTTGCTGAAGCTGGCTCTCAGCAAGCCTGTCCTTGAAATCATCCCTCAAAGATCAGGCTGGATAAGACCTTGTTTTTACATCCCACACAACCAAGAAAGAAGATGCCTTTTCAGTTGTGCACAATGGAGCACAGTTTTTCTGTAATGTGCTTTGGCAAGGAGAGTTCTGCGGTTACACCACAGAGGACTTAAACATTCAAAAAAAAAACAAAACCCCACTCCCTTCCTGTTTCACCATACAAGTGATGAGAAAAAGTCCAGCTATGGAAGTTCAACAACATTAAAAGAAGAAAAAAATAATCCTGAACATAGCTAATGGTGCTAAGGAGTGAGTCTCCATCCCTCCTGGTACTGCTAAGTTAAAACAGCTCCAACCAAATGTAGGTTCCCTAAAAAAATTAGAAACAGATTAGGAAAAGGCACCCAGCATGGTTCAAAATTTTTCTCACATACCTCTAGAAGGTAAAACAAAATGAAACACTCTCACCCAGGTTAACATATTGCACAGGCACTTTGAATTCTGGGAGCTTCAAAGTGTAAAGGTTGGAGGCAAGTGGGTCAAAAGTGAGAGAAGGAATGACTTCTATCATGTGCCCAGGGGGAATTGCAAAAGCCCCCAACGCTCCTTGCAATGTATGATAGGTGAGCTTAAGATAGCTCTAAAAGGCCAACAATAGGTAGGGGTAGTGCCTTCTAATTATTAGCTAACATGCAACATGTCTCACTAACTGGACAAGAGGAGGATATGATATCAGACAGGAAAACTGTATCTTGCAAGAGAGAGAATGAAGAATCAGTGTGTAGGAAATGAAAAGTTTTCTGAATGTCTTGGGATGAGACGTATAACAGCCTCATTAAATCAAATGGATAGGGAAGTACACAGAACTTTATACCATGGGGGGAAGAGGTGATCTAACACACAGTCAGATTAATTGAAAACAAGATGCTAACTCACATAAAACAGGGAAGTAAACCAAAGACAGGCTTCAGTCCATGGAAAAATTATTATTCTCCAATTACAGTATCCAGAGGGGAAAGAATCCTGAGCTTCACTAAACAGAGAGGCTGTTTTTCATTTGATTTGTTTGTTAGAGTAAAATGATACTGCTTAGCAAAGCATCAGGCAAGACCGGAATGCTACCAAGGCCACATGTGCATTACAACCTTGTTGGCTGAATTCTTTCCTCAGTGAGATGTTCCCAGTGTTCTATTCTTTTCTCCTATTAACTATATCCAAAGTCCCCTTTTTGAGAAACTCAGCACAGGGGACAAAGCAAATACAGTCCTGATAATGTTCTCAACAGCAAACTTTCACCAGAGTTACCTCCTAAAAGGAAGGGTTCTTAAATTCCCAATCTTACCTCTGTGCCAAATCATCTAGAGCTCTGAAATGAGCTATCCACAATAAGATCTAGGACCTACAAATACACAGAACAGAGCCCTAAATTCTTAAAATGGGAACATCTAATGTATGCCACACCTCTTGAGTTAAAGTCATAACATGTGGAATTCACAGTGATATCACAAATGAACCAAGAGACAGATCCAGTGGCATATGTAAGGTTTTGTCTACAAATTTGTCTACAACAGTCCACAGCGTATCCACACACCAGTCCATTTTGCGGTTAATATGTAGACAGGGTTATAGCCCATTCACTTAAAAGACAGTGTGCAAGATGAATGCCAGTCACCCAAATGCTATGAAAATAAGTTGAGCTGTGTGAAAGTAGCCATGAGCAAACATATTAATTCTGTAATTTCAAAACAGCAATTGACAATAACAATCCAGATGGGTGGCAAAACAGCTATTGGAAGATATAACTACATTTGCACACGAGTAAAGATGTACAAAACGTGTTGTTGTTGTTGCTGTTTAAAAAACATTCCTCCACTCACCTTCTTGGCTTTTGGAAAGAGCCTCTGTCACCCCCACTGGCTGTAGTTTTGGTTCTGGTGGCAGGTGCTGGTTGGTTGGGAAAGGCTCCACATCTTCAATCTGCTTGGCAGGCGGTACTGGCACCTCTGAAGATTTTGTTACCTGGATTTCCACACGTTTGGTGGCACCATCAGGCACAGGTGGACTAGTGCCTTCAACTCTACGCTGTGTTGGCTCTGGGATCTTTGTGGGAACTTCCATTCTGCGAAGAGCTTGGTCCTGAGGCTTACCTATACTGATCTCAGTCCTTCTGGGAGTGGTCTCAGGGGGCTTGTGCCCCAACACATCTGCTCTCTTCAGGCCAAATCTTGAGGCTCCTGCAGTGGAATTCTCTACCTGTTTAGATGAGATATCAATGGAGATCTCTGTTCTTCTGGACACTGTTTCAGGATGTTTTGGCCCAGAGAGCTCAACTCTCCTTAGAGTGGACTTGGGAGACCTTTGTGCAGGAGGCTCCACATGTCTGGAAGGACTCTCTGAATTCCTGGCACCAAGATCCTGGAATTTCTGTGTGGAGCTGGATACTGTAGACCGAACAAGAGTGTTAGGTGTCCGTCTTGGTGGAGTAGAAGAATTTGGTGGCTGGTCTACCTCTTCAACCTCAAAGGATCTCTTCAGAGCTGAAAGATATAAATGCAAACAAGTTTTCAAAAAAGTTTATTTAAAAATGTTTATATTAATAACTTATGAGGTTAACAGTCTTTAGAGACACAAGCAACTTCAGCTTCCCAACCCTGTCAATTATTCAGCAAAGTCAGATTCTATTCTATGATGCCTCTTGAACCCCTCACTCTAATAAATGAAATCATGCCCAGAGCCTGGAAATGTCTGGAGGCTTGTCCCTATTGTGCTGGACCTTGAGGAAGCTACACATGGAGCTAAACATCTCACCAAAGTTCTCCAAAGACAGTCATGAGAACATCTGCCGTACTGGAGGCACCAAAGGTGGTCATGAGCTCCCACTGGCTTCAAAAATGAGCACATGCCTGGGCTGAAATGGGATAATTTATTGGATCCTTTCCAACCCAAGAGTCTTGACTAGTTATACTTACTTGAGTTGTCTGTGTCTCAAATTTACCCTTCTGTACTGATTCAACTAATCCCTGAGAATTCCTGCATCTCTGAGAGTCAAACTGCACAACACTGGCTAGGTTTGTTTACAAGGCTGTGACTTGCTGAATTCTAGTTTGTTACTATGTCACTGAAACCAAAATTTAAAGCCTTTCTTGTGATTGACTCTGGTTTATTTTGAACCTGGATTGTCCTTAAACCTGGAACCAGAAGTATGTCTTGTCATTGGGTTGTCTCTCCAGCTGTCTGCCCGAAACAGGAGCTGAAAAAAGGCTAGGAGAGAAACAGACAAGATATAGGGCAAACAAACTGTGGTTTGTTCAGTGACCTATAGGAGAGTTAAGGTATAAAGCACTGACTACAGTGCCCTAGGGTGCACAGTGAAAATTCAAGAGAACTTCAAAGCCACAAGCTGTTGGGCCAAGGGGATAGCAAGGGAGACCAAAATGAGACGGCTGCCTCTCCCAAAGAAGAATCCCCCTCCAATTTTTTTTCCTTCAGTTTTCAGATATCTAGGTCATGGCAGGGCTGGCTCAGAAAGCATCTCTGACATCACCATTGTTGGGGTACCAACGCTACAGAAATTCAGATTTTGTTTTGAATCTCTTAACTTAGAGCTACCCAAATATGTACTTGTGTGTGAAAGCTATGTGCATTTGCTTATTTAAAAACACAGAGCAGCTACAAGATGGCCAGTGATCCACATTTTTAACATATGAGTGGCACACATCTAACAGTGTAGCCATTTCCATGTCTATTGCGGAATACAACGGATCTACACACAGAATCATAACCACATTTGGTGATGAGGAAAGAATGACCATAATGAGAAGTTGGACAAGTAACACAGGAACAATTCATATGTTCATAGAGCGCAGCTCAGTAAATACAAAATTGCAGTGAAATGGGTCTTTCATGATTAGATCCCAGTAGGAAGAACTCAGAGGAAGGCAGGCATCTAAAGGGAGGCAGAGTCAGTGGCAAGGCACCATGCAGAGCATCCCTCTGTATCTTGAGATTTAGCTAACGAGATGAAGGAGCATGTACAGGTAAAGCCAGGAAGGAAGGAAGGAAGGAAGGAAGGAAGGAAGGAACCCTCTCCCTACACCACTGCTGGGCTAGATGAACCAATAGTCTGACTCAGCATAAGGCTCCACATAAAGAAAGAAGCTGAACTGTCTTGGTCAGTGGCCTGGAATTCACTTAGCTTAAGCTAATAGGCCACCCATTATCCCAAATTGCTCATCTGAGCAAACTATATCCATAATGCACTTAAAGGATATAATTACATTGCACAGAGAACGAAACACATCTTGAAGCAATGACACATTTTTCCATAAGGTGGTTAACTAGAAATTCTACCTGCAAAGAACAGAACGGAAATGAAAACTGAAGCAGGATAGTGCTACCATTGATTTTACTTGCCACACTTGGGTTATATTTAAATTATGGGCTACTTCCTTATTGTCCCATCGTATCATTTTTAATACTAGGGAACAAAAAGTCACACACCAGCAGAGTATGTAGGACAGCATCCGCACTAGCAAGACAGTTACTGCAGCATTACAGTGGTATGTTGCTGGTAGCCGTATCTGAGCAGCACTCACTGAAGCCTGGAAACATCACAGTGTGCTCACAGAATTATACTTAACCTTCCTGGTTTGTGCATTACCACCAATTAAGATAAATGGCTGTTTACATACTGCATTTGCTAGGTAATGAGACACATTATGTTTTGAAAGAGGTTAAGTGCCTGCTCAGTTAAAACTACCACTCAGAAAACATCAGATCTTTATTGCTATCAAATGAAGACAACAGCACAATGAGTAATGAGGGTTTCAAAAGCACTGAGCAATAAGCTAAAAGGAACCCCAGAGACAAGCACCACGGAATTTCAACAAATGAAGTAATGAGGCAATAGCACTGTGCGTTCTTATTAAACTAGGGATGAACAAAACTAGCCCTGGGAAGTTTGTAAATCAATCTCAATTATTTCTGTGAAATGTTTGAATGGAAACTTGCAATCTAATCTGATCTTGGTGGAGGGGCAAACCCATGCAGATGTGATCTGCCGTGTACTGGTGGAGTGAGGTGTGGGTCTAAGTAATGAGAATAATACTTTCAGTTACATTTAATTAATGGGAAAATATAGCTGCTATTATAACCTACAGCTCTAATGACAGCTAACTGCCTTTGATGGGATTTGGAATTATGACAGTAACTAATTATTTTCAAAATAATTTTCCAAGTTCTCGTACTGACACCAAACCCCTTAAACAAGGAGCATTTCCATTCAGAACTACAACTGTGTATATGTGTGTGTGACAGACAGAAGTAATGACATCTGGAAGAGTTGTCTAATTTCAAGAAGGGATAAGTATTGTGCTTTCACATCCTCTTGAACACCCAACCACAGATTACTTGCTTCTCTGATGAAGATCTGTCCTCTTTAGGTTTCTGCTGCCTTCTTTCACTCTGTCCTGCCATGTGTTCCTGCACCATTTGTTCCTGCACAGTTGGCATTTGTAATCAGACCTTTCCTAAACCCTGTGGGCCAAAGGAGAACAATTCCCACAGAGCTGGACTTACTTCACCCTGCATTCCTCTTCAGGGTGATCAAATTGACACCCTGTCAAGCAACCATCTAGTAGGAAGATGCGTATCAGTCAGGGAAAGATGCCTCGAAGCCTCCGTCTGGCTGAGTACAGAAAGTGGACTGCACCCATGGAAGCTTAGTAAGGTTGCAGGCAAACTAATTCCAGGACAGCCATTCTGGGAGAAACTTTGCCTGTCCTCTCTCACGTTTCAGAAGGTCAAATATTTCATCCTCTCAGGTTGGAAGGAGGAGAACAACAAATGATGTGTATGTATAGACACTTGTCAGAGAGAAATACTTTAGACAAGCCCCCTCAAAAAAAAAGAAAAAAGAAAGAAAAAAAAACTTGAGAGAAACAAAGATTATGCTGAGCTCAGGGCTGCCTCAGCCCTTTGACCAAACTTTCCCTTCCTCCAATTTCCTGTTGCATTGCTAAGCAAAGGCTTGCTTTACCCTCTCTAGTTCTCGCTCGGCCCTCCCTTATTCCAGCTAATAGAAGCTCAGTTAAAAAAAAAATTAACAGAAGAAACAGATTTCAGGAAGAATCGCATGAGAAGCTTTTTAAAAAATAGCCTCTCCTGGGCTAATAAAAGAGAGGAAACAAAGAGTGTTCCAGAGGGCTCTGCCTCCTGAACTCCCCACAGGACCCCATGGCCCTGGAATTATAAACAAAGCGAGCCCTAATATGGGGCCAACTTTCATCTCCAGCCAGGGTTCTATTTTGCCCTGTCACAAAACCCTACCAAAGTTGTGTGGTTTGCTCTCAAATCCCCAGTCACTGAAGTCATAATCTTCTGGGTTTGTTTTTCAAACGGAGGACAACTAGGCATGACCAGCTAAGCATGATCAATGGGCAGATTTCCCAGTTTTAAAAAGTTCCATGAAGGGGGTAGGAGGGCAGATCTGATTGAAAGAAGGATCACAAAGAATAGGGTTGAAAGACATAACTGTAGTTGTCTGTCTCAGTTTTAAAAAAGATTTAAGGGAACTCTATAGCACCTTTGAGACAGAAAAAATAAATTTCTGGCCTAAGTTTTTGTGGGCTCCATTTTAGTTCACTGCCTCTTTCATAGTGCAATGTAGTCAACAGAAACTTATGCTAGGTATTTCTTCTTCTTCTTCTTCTTCTTCTTCTTCTTCTTCTTCTTCTTCTTTTCAGTTATTCTCAAAGGTATTACAAGTTTATTTTATACATTTTTACTCAAGGAATAGGGTTGTTGTTGTTGTGTTAACCTGTTCTCTGTTCCATTTCCTCAATTCATCTGTACCACCCAGCCCATGGATGGGGTAAAACGTATTGATACCAGAATAAACCAAGGCATTTGGATGGATCCCTCTGCCTTAGTGGTTATGACTAGAATGAATAAATAAGAGCAGATGAAATCTGCTCAAGGCCCCAACAGGATGAGAACTGAACCAACCTATCTGACGGTTTTTAAAGAAGTAGCCATGTTAGTCCCTCACAGCACAAAAAGAAGAATGGAAGAGTGGGGAAAGAAACAGGGCAGGACTTTTATGACTCAGTGTTTGATTGTTTGCTTGCTTGTTTTAAACTTTTGCATGAGCTTTTGTGGATATAACCCCACTTCTTTGGATGGAGTATTAAGTGGCCTCTGGTACAAGGCATATTTATACAGCTATGGAAATGGGACAGAATCTAACAGGATCCAGAAAGATGCCCTAAATTTTCAAAAGACTGGACAAGGTGATACAGGTCTTTTAGACCTTGGCAATGGTCAGTGTTGATGAGTGAAACCAATAGATCTGCTTACCAAAAGTCAGTATTCCTGGCTCCTAACTCATTTGAGAAGAAGATTCCTTTTGTTATATGTATGTACTGCACATTACAGATTATTATCTTAGATCATTATTTTAGATTGTTTTAGATTATTTCCAGGGTCATCAAGAGAAGCTGTGGACCTCAATGATTTCCCCACTCCCCAGCTAGGGTTACCAGGTTTTTCAAATAGCCATATAGGACAGCCCTCTCTGTGTTGCTAAGCTAGCTAGCTCAACACTGGTCAATGCCTGTGAGGCAGGTGTTTATAACCTCCACTTCAAGTCTTACAAGAGGAGGCCATGAGCTTGGAACTCTTGCAAGGGACCCTCCCTTCACAGGACATGAGGTGGGTTTTATCTACACCTGTCCTGGTACATTGCCCACCTCAGTCATTTGGGTCTGTAGAGTTGAGAGGAGGAGGGTGGATGCCAATTGTGCTCACAACATATGGACCCCTGCAGCACCTGACATGTAATTTGAGGCCATTTTGCTGCATACCCAAATGCTTGTGGGAGTTCAGTCAATTGTAAGCACAGATGATCCCCCGTTCTCACCAGATCAAAAATACAGAATTTGGGGCTGCTTTGCCCTAAAGGTGGCAACAACATGAGCACCATAGGTGGGTCCCAGTTTCACATCTAGACCAGCAGGCTCCAGGAATTCATACTGGCTCCCTCCACATTAGCCTTGATTATTTCCATTACTGCCAATGAATGGGTATTATATATTAGCCTGTAGAGCTGTCAGTTTAATTATGAAGTCTATCTCCTTTCAAAGAGTAAACCTCAGAATGTTTTAGGAAAACTGATCTGATTTCTGAAAGCACTCCAAAAACCACTAAATGGTGGTTTTCATCAGCAGCTTGGATTAATCTATCCCCTTCATTCTGTCATGTACCTATTTATAACAGAATCAAAACAGAATTGCTTCCTCAAAATTAGGAGATTAATTTGGTCATGCATGTCAACTAATGACCTCTGTATGCTTGGTATGCAGAAGAATAGAAATGAACAACCATAGAAATACCTCATACCCACTGAAAAACCTACACATGGTTCTGATCCCTTGGAATTAGGTTCTGTCTGCTTTCCCCCACTTTGAACCACAGCCAAATTTCACTCAGATCAAGTTTTGTTTGGAATCAGCAGCTCTCTGGGTGTTGTTGGCCTGCATGGAGAAATGGAGCTTCAGACAGAAGAACAGATTACAAGATCGGGGATAGTGCATTGTGTTAAATGAATAATTTTGATGGGAGTATTTTTTCAAAAAAACAATACTGAATTATTTCTATTGATGTTAGGGTATTTGGAAAATTATTTATAAACTATGTTTTTTAAAAAAAAAAAAATAAACCCAATCCAAAATGAGATTTCAGTTTAATTCTTCATTGTATCTGCACAAGTGGATTGCTATCCATGAAAGCTTGTGCTAAAATAAATTAGTCTTTAAGATGTTGTTAGTCTTCTCTGACCTCATTTTCTGTTTTTATGCCGTTTAACACAACCAAGTTGAACTTCATACTTTACTGCACAGAACTGAACCCACCAACTATCAAACACATGTTGTTGTTCTGTGCTTTCAAGTCATTTCCAGCTTGTGGTGACCATAAGATGAATAGTGACAGAGTTTTCTTTGCAACATTTGTTCAGAGAGGGTTTGCTTTTGCCTTCCTCTGAGGCTGAAAGGGTGTAATTTACCCAAGGTCACCCAGCGGATTTTGATAGCTGAGCAGAGATTTGAAAGTTGGTCTCCCGGTTCCTGAAACTACACAAGATTGTGCTCTGTCTCTTAGAATGCTTGAGTCAAAGAAGTGCACCACTGAATGGAACAGATCTGACAAATCCTTTGTGGTTTTCCACAAAACATTCATTGTGGGGGAGACAAGCTTCATGGCCTACAGACATAAGAGCATTTGACCTGAACTACTCACACGATAAATGTTGGTGGCAATAATGAGTGCAGTCTCATCCACCAAAAATATTTCCTGTTTCAGTGAGGCTTTAAAAACTTGCTCTTCCTGTGTGCATTACTACTAGTTTGTTGTTGTATGCCTTAAGTCCCCAAGAGGGTGCTTCCATGAGTTTTAGGCAATGCTAAATAAGGCTTGAAATAAACACTCCCTTTATCAACACAGTGGTAGAGCAAATCTCAGTAGGACCCACGTGGAACAAGGGAAGCTGAGCCAGTCACATCTGTTGATGTTTGTTATCTTTTTTTTAAAAAAAAAAACTTCAAGTTACAACCCAATGGATGTCATACACATGAAAACTTCCACTTATGAAGTGCTACAGGAAAATGACGTCAACAAAAAAAATGGAAGAGGAAGCTACTTCCTGCAAGACTTACACCAAGCACAGGCAGAGTCCCGCAGAGAGCTCAAAACAGAAAAAGGAGACTGTATTTTTCCAACAGTCATTTCCCACCCCATACACTTTTTTTTCTCATGACACTTCTGATTGTTTTGTATTCGTGAGATAATATTCCCTATTATTCACAAGGATAATGCGTAGTACATCTAAGTGCTGGGCTTGGTGTTAGGGCTGGGCAACAAGCCACTGTCTCAGATGATCAGAAGCTGATAACAGGGAGCCAGTGAGCTGTGCCAGAGAGTGAGAGCCAGCAAACAAGTCAGAACGAAGAAGAAGGTCAGAGGTTGGAGCTGTGAGAACAAGGAGGAGTTAGAATCAAGGAACAGGCCGGAGAGAGATCAGTGCCATTGAAGGAGGAGGAGGAGGAGGAGCCGGCAGCAGCAGAACTGAGGAGGACCACAGAGGTCAAAGCTATGAGAACAAAGACGAATCAGAACTAAGGAACAAGCCAGAAGTTGGTGCTGTGCCTCAAGCAGACACCATAACTGAAAGGAATAGAAAAGGACACACGGGACTGCACTACAGCTAGGAGGATCTTGTTACTCATGTAAGCCCTAAGTCAGACAGAACATCCTTCTGGATGCCAGGACCTGAGGGAGATTTTCAAATCTATAGTCTTCTATGATTCACTCTATGGGGCGGTTACATACAAATGCAAAGTTCTCAGCTTGATCCCTAGCAGCTTCTGATACTTGGACCTAGGAACCCCTTGCTCAGCCATTCACTTCCCTGGTAATTTTTGGCATCTTACTATCTCTAATCCATCTCAGAAAGTTGTTATGAAGATATATTTCAAAGGAGACTAGCCATGTTACCATAAATGAGCCAAAAATAACAAAGTTATTCTAACATAGCATAAAAGACTAGCAAATTTATTGTGTATAACCTTTTGCTTTGTGGGACAGGGCTACAAAACAACATCAGAGGCAGGAAGGAAACAAACGGAGATAAACCAATGTATCCTCTTCAGAATTATTTGGTGGAAGAGCAGTAAACAAATGAATTCATTTTAACAAAACCAAATAAAAAATAACCTAGATTTCAAAATATCCATAATGGATTCAGCCTCAATCTGTAGAAACCTAAGGCTGGAACATCCCAGTAGGTGTCTTGTGAGAGCAATCATGTATTATCCTTCCGGAGTAATCAAATCCTTTGAGGGAAAACAAGAGACACAGCATTTACAAGGCTGGGCTGGGCTACCCCAAAAACTTTCTTAGAAGCAGGCCAGGGAAATAAATAGTCACTTCAGAAAGCCCAGTTCCCTCAAGCACAGTCCACTCAAACATCCACTGGAAGAAGACAAAGAGCCTTTCCCCACTACACTGTTATAGTGCTATTATTCCTCTTTCAACATCTTGTGGAATCCTGGAGTTTGTTGTTTAGGAAGAGGCACTTAGAATCTTCAGCCAGAGAGCAGTTTGGCCTCAGTAAACTACAAACTCCAGAATTCCACAGGCCATTGAAAGTGGAATAATAGCACTATAACAGTGTAGGGTGGAAAGGCACAAAGTTCTAAAGTGTGGACAGCGTCAATGATCTCATAAACAACTAGCTTATCAAAAGGCCACTTTAGAGGAAAGGAAGCAGGGCAATGGGCCAGATCTACCACCATCCTCTAGAAGAGGGATGGAAATTTCACAGCCCTCTGGATCAGCAATCCTAGACAGCACAGCCAATGGTTAAGGATGCTGGGAATTGCTCTTCATCAAGAGAGCCACACAATTTCCACTCTTACTCTAAAACAAGGATGGCCAACCTTTTTAAATGTGAGAACCAAATTCAAGTTCTTGGGGGTGGAGAATGCACACTAATTAGGGATGTGACTAAAGACAAAAGAGTGAGGCCAAAAATACCAACTTTGTTTTGCTTAAAGCTCTTATGCCAGTAACTATGCCTTAGGAGAGAAATTCCAACCCTTTAAAATGAGGTAAAGTGCTGTACGAAAAGCTAGAATAGTACCAAACGACAGTGTTTTAAGGAAGAGGGTGTGGGCATCCGTGGAACCCAAGAGGACTGGACTGGGTCTCCAAGAGGGCAGAGATTCCCCAATTCCTTCCCTAAAATTTTCTGTCAGCCAGTCCTCTTATCAGAGCCCACCAGTTCTTCTACATCCCTCTCTCACTATTGTGCTGACAACTGATGGGCCAGCCACTAATGCTTTGGAGGACTGGGTTGGCGTCAGTTCAGATCTGATACTACTGCTGATTGCCATTCTACAATTTACTGAATAGCTTCACACTTCTGGACCACTATCAAACTGTGCAAATACGGTGTGTGTGTGTGAATTTTACACAGTGTGACACTTTTGTGTATTTGTTTGCAGCTCCAGTTTCGCCTGTCTTTCCCAACCTTGTCTATGGATCCGGGTGCATTGCTTACTGTTCCTTAAACAGTTCCTTGAGCTCTAACTACTGTACTAAGTCTCCAAGAGTCATTCCTATACTATGCCCTTTTCACATTACACCATTATAGCACTATGATTCCCCTTTATCTGCCAAAGCTATTTCCTATGGGATCCTCTCTGGTTGAGAACACTAAACCCACCTCAATAAACTGCAAACCCTATAATTCCACAGGACGCAGCCATGGCAGTTAAAGTGAAATTGTAGTGCTACAATTCTGCAGTGTGAAAGGGCCCCTAGATTCTTGCTATCTGCTGCCTTACACCATACACAAGCCTGACCACATGGGAATCAAACACATTTGCTGCGTCTTCAAAGGCAGAAAGATGTCCTACAGCAGGTCATTAAGTTTCTGGATTTATATATGCCTTGACAGGCCCCTGCCTCTTCCTAGGAACTCCCTATGAAACCATGCACACTCAAGACAGATTGTTCATAGCAGCATTTAAGCATAAACATGTCCCACTGAGCCGGACAGTTTGATAAATGCTCTATCAAATCACTCTCCCTCAACAACAACAATGACCTGAGAAGCCAGATGGACTCCTCTTTGCCCCAGAAAAAGAGGGTGGGAGAGTGGAAAGTAAGAGCAACCAACTGGCCAGTCAAAACCAGACCATCCCCCAGCTAGCACTATGGCCTGCAAAAAGGATAAGGGTCAGTGTGACAAAGGGGAACTGCAGCAAGCAAGCTAAAGTGGAGCAAACAGGACCTGGCTAATGGGCAGAATCTTCTGTCAGGAAATATCATGGGGAAAGATCAATTCCACCTTCTGCCCCCAGCTGTCAAATGCACTTTTCTTTCCCTCTCTTGGAGCACACAGTGAACCAAAGAGCAGTTCTGACAAGCAAATCCATCCAAGATTTTATTTTAATGACCCTTCCTTCCCTTAGACTACATCTGCACTTCTCCTTTAGTCTTCCATTGAAACTGCTATGAAATGTCCAAATACTAGGATGAAGGAAGGAGAGGAATGAGTGTGTCAGGAATTAAAGAGAGAAGACTGGTATGGAAAGGACAACACAGAAGGTCCAAAAATTCTGGATCCATGTTCTAGGATTTCTGTTCTAGGTCACACATCCAAACCCTGTGTGAACACACTGTGAAGCTGGTTTACTTCAGTTTCTGCCCCTCCCTCTGATGGGAGGGGGGAGCTGTAGGAAAAAGAGATGTGCGGCTCTTAAGGCAGACATACAAGTTGCCACCCACCTGATCATCTGCTCCTCATGGCAACATCATGACAACCCATCTACTCATGTGCAGCTGAAGAAAACTAGGAGTGGCAAGCAAGAAGCAGGGCAGAACTCTATGTCGGCTATGTGTATGACCCAGACACTGCCTTCCTTTGATGCTGAAGATTACAAGTAAGTTCAGAAGCACACAGCCAGGAGGAAGAGCAACAGGAATATGGAGCAGAAGGCAAGTGACCTGCCCCTGAATTACCATCATCTCCCTCCCTCCATTATCCACATGATGGAAGGAGGGAGATGGCATGGTAAATGCAGTGGTGTGTCTGTATGTTCAAGCTGCTTGTTGACTTACAGTGACCACACAAATTTAATGGGGTTTCTTAGGCAAGGAATGTGGAGAATATAGCACTTCAGCCTTTAACTACAGTTATATGTAGGCTTTCAATATATACACATCAGTGAAGGCTAAGATGAGACATTAAGGTCCTTCCAAATCCTACCAGTTCTAAACTGCAGCCACATAAACTTCTAGATTTCCTGTCTGGATCTCACAAAGGTACATAAAGACTTCAACCCACAGACTATTAGGAACTTTGGTGATGTATGCAGCCCAATGAACACAGACATTGCAGGGTTACTTTTTGTTACTGAAATATATCCTGACTGTCACAGTTCCCTTTGCTGGACCCTAAAGACTCCAAGTTATCAAGATTGCCCAGAACCTAAAACACTTATAAGATCCACAGCCCTCCAGCATAATGCAGTCTGAGAGCCAAGTGCTGATCTATGATTGTAGAAATGTGATTACTGTAGAAAACTGAACCAGAGTTGTTCAGCAACAAGAGCTTCACCCTGTGAGCACTTTAAATCAGGACAATGAGGCCCTACTACTCTTCCCTGTTTTTAGAAAAACAGTAGAAGGGGAATGCAGAGGATCACAACTCTGAAACTTTTTCCAAAGCAGGAGTGATGGGAGTGAAGTCATCTGCAAGAGCATCAGAGAGTCCCTGACATATTATTCTTGTCCTGCCCAGAGAGTGGGGTGATAATGAGACATTGAAGATGATCAGCATAGGGGAATTTCAAAGAATGAGAGGAAACAAACAGGGGCTGCACACTTTTTTCCTTTCCTTTGATAGTGTTCCTACTTCATGCCACCCATTTAGAAAATAACATATATATTTTTTGCTAGTTTGTTTACATTTTTCAGTGAAAAGCTAAGAGTTGCATTTCAGCTGGATGAAGAGCTTTTGTTAAAGCCCAGTGGGTTTCACATGTTTGAACCTCTGAAATCAAAACTGTGCACTAAAGATGCTCACAGGTAACAATGTCTAGGACTGCAAATATGGCCCATAAATTCCACTAGTGGTTTAAGGCGTCTGTGTTTTATTAGAGCTTCTAGATAGAGTGTAAGATCCTTTGGCTGTAAATAACTGAGAAACAGAAAAGGAATAAATGGGTATGAATTCTTCCTAGGCCATTCTGCCCTACACTGTTATAGTGCTGTTATTTCACTGTCAACATCCTGTGAAATTCTGGAGTTTGTAGTTTACTGAGGCCTGAGAGTTTTGTGGCTAAGAATTCTAAATGCCCCTCCCTAAACTGCAAACCCCAGGATCCTACAGGATGTTGGAAGTGGAATAACAGCACTGTAACAGTGTAGTGCAGAAAGGCCCCTAGAGACACAATTGAGTTCCTACAATGTGTGCATATATCTTCAAGCTGTCTGTCAACTTATGCCAACCCCATGAATTTTACAGCATTTTATTAGGCCAGAAATACTCAGAGGTAGTTTGTCAGTGCCATCCTCTGAATTTAGCCTACAGCATTGATATTCCTTGGTGGCCTCTCATCCAAATACCAACCAGGCCTATCTTTGGTTAGCTTCAGTGATTAGAAGGGATGGTGGCTGTTTAAAAGGTAATATTTTTTGCCCACTTCTCTGCATTTTATAATTCCGCCACTATGTCCCACTTTCTTCCAAGAAAAAAGCTTTGAAATGCACTGGGCTTTCGTAAAACTGGTAGAGGTTCTCATGGGGATGACTGTGATTACCAATAAGTTACCCTCCTAAATAAACATTTTGTGCCCAAAACACTGCTGGTACTTCAAAACAACTTCAGTTGTTACTTTGTCTTTAATGGCAAATGCTAATTGCATACAAAGAATTATGAAGGCTGCAAGTTGCTAATCACATCTGACTTCCTCTCTGCTTGTTCTCTCCCTTTCTCTCACACACACATTTGCTTACCTACAAAAGCTCCTTTTTCCCTGCACACGCACATTGGCAGAAAACTGTGTTCAGACTTTATTCTTTTAACACGTACAGTGACATGATAAATCTGTACTTCAGGTTTCACGTACTGTCTTAATGATTGATTCAGTATTCTCTCCCTAAGAAACGAGCAGTTAGCTTCACACAGGTCAAGGACAACCTGGATCAAGGGAAGTCACTTTTCTGTTACTAATGGACTTGAAATTTTATTACCTGTCTTTTATTGCCTTTTGTCCCTGGTTCCCACATGACCAACAAGAGAAATGGTCTTTCCCTGCATTTAGATCCTTCCAGAACAGCTATACTACAACAGAGACAGCATCTGATACAAAATGTAGGCTTGTGACTCCATTACCATCGTTTTTCATCTCCAGTATGATTTTTTAAACATCTTTTGCCTGAAAAAGAAGCCAGTGGAACTTCTAAAGCTTGCATGACACATTTTGTATTTCTGTTGGCCAATAAAAGTATTGCTCTTTTGTAGATTTTGTTGTACTTTCAGTGATCGAAAACATGTTTGAAACAGTAACTCATCTCCCTCTACATACAGATTTCCTGCTAAGTGAACTGCTTGGGTTAAGGCATGGAGCTGCAGAGAGGAGGTGTCTTCAGTTTTTGTCAGAACTGCCATCCACCTCTAACTCCGGTGGAAAATAAGGTATTCTGTTTTTAATAGTTCTAATGCATTGGTCCTCCTCCTCCTTTCTGTTTTCTTCAAAACGAATTCTTTACTTAAAAACAGTCATCTTCTATTGTGGTAACTGTAGTTTCCGGGTGCAGCTAGCAAAGGTCTTTACCAAGATCTCTCTCTGCATGCTGACTAAGCTATGGTTCCCAGGAATTTATTTTTTTCCTAGAGAAGCCATGAGAGTTAAATTATTATAGCACTGGTTTCGATTTATGTAGTGTAAGCGCATTCCCAGTTTCTCTTAGTCATTTCTTCCCCGCTCAGTTTTTCTACTTGTTTGTCCTACCTGCACCCACCCCATTTGTGTGATCCACTTTAAATGAGGCCACAACTCACCAATGAATCCTGACTCACTAGTTGAAGACCAGTGACTGAGACAGGTTCAACTGCTGATTGCCAGAACAGCAAAAAATTAAACAGGTGCTGTTTAAAAGAATGGAGGCCATTATTATGAACCCAAGGTGGAACCTACATAAGCTATAGTTGTAATAAAAGTGTTAGTCTTTAATGTGACAAAGAAGTCTTTGTTATTTTTGATGGGACAGCCAAACTAGCAAGACCCATTCCTCTGAAAACTACACAAGTAGGCCATGTTAGCAGAGGGAGCCCACAAGCCTTGCCTCCTTCAGGTCCAGAAAATCCTCATCATTGCTACCACTGCATTCCTCACACGGACAGAAGGTGACAGATACGAAGAGGAGAACTCACCTGTACTGGAGGCAATCCCCACAATTTGGGATGCTGGAAAATCAGAGAGCCTCCATGGACATACTCTTAAGAATGTTTACCTTCCACATCTAAACAATGATGTAAATGTACAGAAGAGAAGGAAGCGGTAGGACTGGTGTACTGCTTCTACTCACATATTTGGCCTACATAGTTTGGACTCCATGGTCTGAACCAAATGTCAGCGATTGGGAGACTCTTTCCAGCATACAGGCCCATGCCAATTACTAAAGCAGACATAAGAAAACCCACCAAGGATACTCCGCAGCACAACATGTCCTTCAAATTGTTTCTTTGGCACACACAACACACTGAAGTTCAAATTCTCTATTATATACAAGATGTTCCCTAGCGCATTTTGTACACATTGCTCTTATGGTTATTGCCTTATAGCAAAGTGGATGCTTTCCAACTGCGGAAGAAAGGATTGCCATTCCCCCCTCTCCCCAGCTCATGAGGTAGAAAAGAAGGTTTAGCTGTTTCCATTCTCAATAAAATTATACAATGCATGCTTCTTTCAGCCTGGGGAACATTTGCTGCAGAAACAACACATTACAGAAATTAGTGGGTCACTAAACTATGATCCTTAGAAAAGCGACATGTAATCCTCCAACCTTACCTCATCCTCAAACACAATTCTTCAGGGCAAAATTTTCTATTCTCTTATTTGTATCTATTTTTACAGAGAACAGAGACAAATATGTGCTGCAGGTTAGAGGGTCATTTTTGGTACCTTGTAACCCTTTGGTGGGCTTCACTACTGGGTTTGGTGGCAACTTGAAATGAAATTGCCAGCAACTGCAAGTCATCCCCCCCCCCCACACACACAAGCACATTTATTTGCTATTTTGGGAGGAAACAGTGTTTAGGTTTTGAAAAGGGTCCTCTGGAGTCTATTTTGGACCTCCAAAAGCATCTTTCAGCTTTTTTTTAAAAAAAATGGGGTTTGCAGGCGCAGGGAGCAAAAGCTGTACAGGAGCCGTGTCCCTGCCACTGCATGCAGTCTGAAAACCACACAATTCCCACCTCAATCATGAAGGGATCAGAGCATACCAGGACTGGAGAAATATGATGATTAGCCAGGTGTATACATGGAAAGCACAACCTTTGCCAAACAGCCAATATGGATGACCCCAAGCATGATGGTGATGATGATGATGACCATGGTGATGGTGGTGATGACAATTAATTATTAACTTTGTTTATACCCCACATTTTCCCCAAAACTGGGATTCAAGGCTGTTAGCCAATGACAGCACATGAAAGCCTAAATCCCATCCTTAGTCCCAGCTACAAAACAGCCACGGAATCAGTTAGACTCACTTACAGGTTGACTCACCATTCAACAGTTTGAGTCAATGGGCCTACTTTGTTCGGGTTAGAAAACAGGATTTTAGCCATTGTCTATTAAGTCTTTTTTAAAAAATAAATTTTACTGAATGATAAACAAATCAAATACAGACATCTAAAATTATATTGGAACATGGGATGTCTCTAAGCACATTGGGTTTTCCCTCATCTCATGTTAACAAAGATATCAAATTGTTCTCTTGAACAAGTAAAGTCCAAAAACTGTACAAGAGACTTCAATGTACCCAGATTAGATCTTTCCAAAATCTCTACTATGAGCTTATGTTTGTTTCTTCGACTGCCACCCCTACTCAGAGTTTTGCCTCATTCCCAACTAGCCTCAAAGGTTCTTCAGAGAGAGAGAGAGAGAGAGAGAGAGAAGGGGGGAGGGAGGGGGGAGAAAGACCCTTTTACTACATATTAGTTACTAAATGCCAGACTCTAGGGCATGCCATGCCACACACAAATATTCTCTTAGGGAAACATTGCCCAGAGGACCCTGCAAGTTTACATCATGGAAAAGGGAATGGGAAATATGGGTGGGGGAGCAGTGCAGCTGGCATACAGACTTCTGTCAGGCCAGCTGCAGGCACCCTGTCCCACCATTCAAATGTCAGGAGTCAGCAATGTAAATATTTGGAATGGTTCTGAGGCCCAAAGGCTGACTGTTATTGTCTTTAAATTCACAGCATGCTCCCATCACCATTTGGCGGCTGCTGTCCAGCCTCCTGTCCTGTTCCCCTTATTTTACATTTGTTTTCCCTTCCAGCAGAGAAAATGTAAATGGCCTATTTTCCAGGGGATGTAGCAAACCTTCCTTTCAAAACCACTGCAGTCCACTTGTGTTTTCAAGGGCTAAAAGCTGGAGGTCCATCAGGAAACTAATTGAAAGGGCTGAATTTCCTTTCAATGCAGACATGGTTTGGAGGAATTTACTGCTCAGTAGGGTACTAGAGAATTTATTATTTTCCCTGTATTTGCCGGTGTAGAAGATGTATCTGTGTATAACACACACGCCATTTATACACTGGCGAATACTATTTGCAGCTGTTTAAGACACATCAGCATATAAGACATATCCCATTTTCAAACAGTATTTTGGGGGGAAAAAGTGAGTCTTAAACGCCAGCAAATACAGTACTTGGGAAATTACTGATTACATTTATGCACAGACTTTCCTCCAAGGTGCTTAAAGAGCTATATATTGTTCCCCTCATTTTATCCTCACAGTAACCACAAGAGGTGGGTTAGGGTAGCGGATAGGGACTGTCCCACAATCACCCAGGGAGTTTCAGGACCCTTACCTTAGCTGAACACTCTAATTACAATGAGAAGTAACACCAGCTTCTTGAGAGATCTCACTCTGGCCATTATATGAAGTATATCATTCATGTCTATATTCTGTATTTTCAAAGTATAATTAGGTGGCTTCCATCTCAGTTGGCTAGTAAATTCTCTCTGCGTTTTAGTCTGAATTTAAAGAAGTTACACAAGCTACTGAACCTTTAAAGTTTTGGCTGAAATCCACAGCAGATTCACAGCCCCAGCAATATGGAAGCCACCACCCACCACTGACTATAATTCCCATAATCCTTAATCACTGGCCATGTTGGCTGTGGCTTAGGGGAGCTTCTGTGGGAGGTATTTGGCAGGGGGTAGATTGCTTACTCTGGCTGTAGTGCATTCTAGCCATGGAGTTAAGGTCATGTGAGGGAATGCAGAGTTGAGAAGGTTCAAAACTCCGTGCAGCACATAGCGTAGTAGACCAAGGCAAGACACAGTCTTCAGGTACTTCTTTTCAGAACTCCAGGAAAATCCCAGTGTGATATAACGTTTTGCACAAAGTTGGAATAAAGTAGACTAAGAGTCAATCTGTCACTTAGTCAAGAAGCTCACTGGGTGACACTTGAACCAGTCACTCACAAACTGGCTTACTTTACCAGGGTTTCACCACGATAAAAACAAAGGTCTTGGCATCAAGTTCCATTGCAATAAATTGTGTCTGTTTTTAATCTTTATCTTTAGAATTGCGGTAAGAACAGTTAAGCCTTTTATATACAACCAGTCCTCCACATTTGCTGGAGTTAAGGGTTCAAAATCCCCGCAAAAGTAGAAAAGTCACAGATATCAAAATGTGTGTGTGTGTGTGTGTCTGTCTGTCTGTCTGTCTCTCTCTCTCTCTCTGTCTCTGGGAAGGGGGCCCAAGGTATGGTGGAGAGAATGGGCACCCAGGGTCCAAACTAGGGTCAGGAAAAGGAGAGCGAAAGGGTGTGGGTTGGCACAATGGCCCTATACTTCCTCTCTGTTGCCCATCTCCTTCTTGGGGTGGAGGAGCATCAGAAGAGGGTTTGTGGTGCTGAGAAATCAGAATATCAACCATGCTTAGCTGGCCAGGCTGGGTTGGTGGAAGAAGAGGACCAGTGGCAGGTTTTTAAAGGGATGCTTGGCCTGATCAAAGCTGCCAAGAGGAAAGGCTTCCCTGGAAAAGTAGTACCTGAGGTGGGGGAGCAGGAGTTGGAGAAAGTTGCAAATAATCAAATCTATGAAGGTTAAATCCACAAGTGTGAAGAGCCAACTGTATTAAAAATGTTCTGGAAAATTTTCAACATTTGGGCCTTCTTTACCTTATATCGCTACTGAAGATTTGTTGCTGTTGTGGGAAACTCTCCTGTCCCCTGTAGTAACACATCAGCCATGCCTTTCCATGTGGAAAATGCCAACCATTAACAAGGGGCACTGCAGCCTTGCAGCTGGTTTAAGGTCAGTGAGGGGACCTTCAGTCACATACCTACTTGCTTCAGTGCCCTTGTGCCAGAGAATATTACTTATGTACAAAGTATGCGTTAGTCATCACTATGGGGATGGTGCCCTCCTTCCCTCACTGCTTTTCTAGCAACACAACCAAGGTGTTTCTTAGGCAAAGCTGCTTTTCACTGGCAGCTGGTAGATCCCATATTAGTGGGATGGTGAATCTGTTCTGCATTTTCATCTAAACTTTAAATGACCTGTTTATGGTTCTGAACCTAATTTAGGGGTATTTTTCAGCACCTTTGAGACCCATTTAAAGTTCACAGTAAATCCAGAAGTGGATTCACCATCATCCCCAGCATGGGAGATACCAGCTACTATTGGTGCTTTTTTACCTAAAGAGAGAATGATAACCCCCACCACTTCTCTCCAATTACCCAGTGATCTACCACATTTCCTCTTCTCTTTTCTTCTTGTCCAAGATTTAGTGACCAAAACCATCAACTGCTAAGAAGATTTGAGGAGACCAGAATCAACGGCTTGCTGAGGTGAACATCGGTCACCATAAACGCTATTATAACAGGGATAAGCTATATGTCAATACACAGAGGTGGAAAGGGAGTCATATCTCAAACAAAATGGGGACTCTCCTAAGCACCAACCCTATGGAATCTTGACATTTGCAGTTTAGGGAGGGGTAATTGGTATTCTCAGACAGAGAGTCATCTAATTAACACAAAGATCATGCATTGTCCTCGATTTCTGTAAATCACAAAGTGGCCCATTGCAATCTCCCTCTTGCTAATATCAAACACACTTGTCCATGGGATGCAGCCCCAGCAGTTAAAGTGGAATTGCAGTTGTGGTGTAGAGTGCTGCAACAGTTTGAGTGTTGAACTATGACTCTGGAGACCAGGGTTCAAATCACCACATAGAAACCCACTGGATGACCTTGGGCAAGTCACACTCTCTCAGCCTCAGAGGAAGGCAAAGGCAAACCCCCTCTGAACAAATCTTGCCCAGAAAGCCCTGTGATGGTTCACCTTAGGGTTGCTATAAAACAGAAATGACTTGAAAACACAGAACAACAACATAGTGCTATAACTGTACAGTATGAAAGGACCCCAGGACACGTGCAATCAAAGTCTGATCCACCAAGCCAGCAGTATGCCATTTAAGTAACACAAATATCGAGCATTGTCTACATTTCTATGAATCTCAAAGAGGCCTGTTCCAACCTCCTCTCTGCTAATAACACACACTCTTCTGCATGATTTTTATGCTACAATAGGGAGCAAGAAAAGTTATATGAAGCATGGAATAAGGCAGAAGTAGCAGGCTGAGTTCATTTGGGTCACAGTCCATTCAGTACTAGGCAAAAAATATTCCTACAGTGCCTCTCAGTTTTAACAGCTTTACAGCCAAACAAAGCAAACAGTCCCCACCCCCTGGGTCCAGGAAACTGGAAGAGCAACAACTACCTTCCCACTTAAAAGTGTCAACTTATCACTGAAAATGATGAGGGGGAGACCCCACTGGTGACTCACTGGATGGGTGGAAACATCTGCTCTCTCTGTGAAAGTGCTGACATCAGACTACTGCAATTTGCAGTATAAGAAACCACTGAAAATACAAGTTAAATGGAAAAATATATGAACATATGAAGTGTTCTGGGAGAATATGGATCAGAGGAAAAGAGAAAATATCCACAAAGCACCATATATACCCTACAGCCATGTTCTGTGGGCCAGGGTACAGAAGGTCACAAGTTCAGGCTTTCCACTTCCTTTCTTCTTTCCATAGCACTGCTATCCCCCAGGACTACCAACAGCAAGTATGTGACTTGATACATCAAATATTACTGTGCAAACGAGAACTTCCCTAAGGGTAGACACAAAAAAACCAACAGCCTATAAACCATACGTTTTGACTGGTGAGCATGCAGGCACATATTGAACAGGAAGAGCTTGAGTCAGCCCAGCCATGCAGCGGGGGAGAGCAACCAGAGCTCTGGTTCAAGTGACAAGGGGGAAGGATGAAGGTGGGAACTGATATGACACTGCAAGGCTTTACAGGGTGCTTCCACCACTTACCCCTGCCAAATTTCACTACTATACTCCTGTTCCCACATCTAATATTGTTTCAGTTTCACACAGGGAGTAAAATGTCTTTAGATCAGCACTGGAAGGAGCTTTGTGTGTGAGTGTTTGTGTGTGTGTGCGTGTGTGTGTGTATACATGCCTTCAAGATACCTGTCAATTTATGGCAACCTCATGGATTTCATAGGGTTTTCTTAGGCAAGGGATGTTTAGGGGTGGTTTGTCATTGCCTTCCTCTGAAATTTAGCCTACAGTATCTGGTATTTGTTAGCAGTCTCCTATTCAAGTACTAACCAGAGCTGATCCTGCTTAGTTTTTGAGATCAGACTGGAGACGGTGGCTTTTGAGAATTTAAGGGTCTACTGGTCCATAAGGAAAAGCTCTCCTGTTTATTTCTGGGTGAGGGAACCCGAGGGACCACTTGTGCCCTGGCAGCCTCTGAAGGATTTTAGCACTAACTTTAGTGCTACAGAAATGATTACAACATGAATACCATCTGTGTCACACAGCTCAGTTGACCCACTTTGTCCCTTATTAAAAAAAGGACTCCTGAGGAGCTGAATTGTGTTTTAATATGCTGCCTCCTTGCCCCTCACCCTAGTTCCTACTCCCACATTCATTCCCTCTGAGTCCCTAGATAAGGCACCCACATATGAACAGAGGGCTATAAAACCACTTGGGCTATTCCCCCTCCTCCAGCTACATCCTCCTTTCTACTGGCCATGGAAGCCCAGCATTTTCCAGGCCAGCTCCCTTCCCCATCCTTTGACATGCCTCTCCAGTTGTTTCCTTCCACAGAAGTTTATTGGCTTGGTGGGAAGGGGGTGGGGAAAGGAATGGCTTTCATTTTACCTCATCCTTCTGCTGCATATTCAAGAGGATAGCTCACAGACTGATGTACAGGAAAGAATAAAGGCAAATAAAGTTCTACGGCCTTACCACTACTTTGGGAGGGCAACCTACAGACTGGCAGCTTAGCTCTCTGGACAACCTATTTTCTTCCAAGTAGGGAAAGAAGCACAGGGTGTGGTAATAACAGAGGGGAAAAGAAAGTTATGTAGATTAATTCATCTTCTCTTTGTAAGGAGCAGAAGATTGTGTTCAGCTCATAGCGTAGGTGGCGGAGATTTCTAAGCCACAAACAGACAGCTTTCTTCTTTACATATTGTTCAGTCTGTTTGTGGTAAAGACTGTCTTCACCCCAGCGCTGCCTTTTGGTGTTTCAGAAAATTGTGTTGGCTGGGTTCCATCTTTGCTTGTTTGCTAATTTTCTCATCCTTGAACAAGCAATCACCAGGCTGTACCAAGACTTCAGTGCATTCCAAGTTTTATTTTTCTTTTTTTAAAAAATACCCATACGCATTTATCATGAGCAGCTGCTCATACCAGACCAAATTAGTATAGCAGCAACCACTTGCCATAGATGGGCAATAAATAAGGGCAGCTTCTTCATACAGTGGGCTCTCACTATCCACTAGGGTTTAGTTCTAGGGCCCCCATGGATACCAAAATTCATAAAGCTCAAGTCTCATTATGTACAATGATGCAGTAAAATGGCATCCCTTATATAAAATGGCAAAATAAAAATTTGCTTTTTAGAATTTATTTATTTATTTTGGAATATTTTCAAGCCATGGCTGGTTCAATTTGCGCATACAGAATCCACAGATATGGAGGTTTGATTGCATACAATACATTTATGTGTAATGAGCACGCCCATGGCTACTGAAAATGAGGATATATCTAGATGAATAACAAGAGATGGTGTTGGCATTATTTCCATGAGCACTGGAGGCTGGTGGCTTCCATGTCAATGGCATGGTGAATCTGCTCCTGGTTTTAGTAATTTTAAGGAACTATCTTTAAAATAGATTCAACACCTTGGACAATTACTTTAAAGTTCTGACCAAGGCCCAGAGCAGACTGAACACTCCACTCACATGGAAGCAACCATTTGCTACTCCCCATGAAACAGTATGACTACTTGGTCCACTTTTGGATTTCCAAGACAGAGGGAATCTCCAGAAGCCATTGTGGGAAGCAAACTTGAGGAGGAGGTTTACCCTATCCAGATTGTATATAACAGGGGTGAGGAACTCGTGGCCCTTCAGAAGTTACTGGGATCCAGTCAGGGAAGCTTCATCAGATACAAAGAGCTGAGTCTGACAGCATCTAGAGGATCACACATTCCTAGTGTTGTTTCCAGAAACATCCTTTATTAATACTGATCTTCAAGCCAACATACACCTCACAAGGTCACTTTAGCATCTTAGTAAACAAAAGTCATAATGTTTCCTTCCCTTCTCCAAAGCATTGCTAGGTCCCTATAAATTAACTCCCATCATCTTCTCAATCAATATATACCCTCAGCAGGGAATATGAATGACTAAACAGGGCAACTGTGAAATAAGGACATTGATCTTTAAGTAGTTTTCTTTCTATCTTGCTGGCAGGATCACCTTTTATGTGTATCATGTTTTTTTTTAAAAAATGTATGAATATAATTAATGCAACATGTAATGTAGATGCCAATCTGTTGTTGTTGTTCTTGTTGTTACTGTTGTATGCCTTCAAGTCATACATGGCAACCCTACCACAGGGTTTTCTTCGTAAGATTTGTTTGGGGAGAGGTTGCCTTTGCCCTCCTCTGAGGTTGAGAGAGTATGACTTGCCCAAGGTCACCCAGCGTGTTTCTATAGGTGAGCAGGGATTCAAACCCTGATTTCCAGATTTGCAGTCCAGTGCTCAAACTACCACACCACATTGCTACCTATTTCGAATTCAAACACAAGTTCACAGTAATTTCTGAAACTATGATTAACTCAGAGGGAATGGTGGATGTCACATATGTTGCCCTTTTCCTCTTCAACAGGCTCTCTCATACAAAGATAGGCACTAGCGATCACTTCTGCCATTCCTTTCTCACCCAGCTAAGCAATGGTGAGAAATGGGAGAGGAGGAGGCAGGCACACTACTGCAGTAACTATTTCCTTACTCACTTGTGCTACATTGCCCTACTGCCAATGGAACAACATCTGAGGTGAACAACTATAAGTGGGCCAGGGCCAATTTTTCTTCTCCAGAATCTCACTGCATGATAACATATCTGTTTCAGCAGAGAATCCCTCTCAAAATGTTGAACAGAAGTAGTGCCAGATCACTTCCTGATACCAACGAATCCAATGAAAAATGGCTGCTGCTGTTATGGTCACCGTCACTGCTCTTGTTTACCAATAACAGACTGAGTCAAAAGAGTAAGCAAGGAGAGGGAAAGGAATGGGAACCTGCAGCAGCTGGTGGCTTCCCTGTCTGTGGGGTATTGGTGAACCTGCTTAGGGGAATACGGCTCAGCACCTTGGACAGCTCCTTTAAAGTGTGGCTGGAGGAGATGGTACCTAACACCAGTAAGGTTAAATTATATAGGTAAGAATTACTCAAGATTGTGTTAGAGGGGTTGTCAAGAGATTGGTACATATATACATATGTGGTGGAATTGTGAAGGTGTACAGAAATTTTGGCAAAGGGTGTTTAAAGAGATAAAAGAGATAACAAATTGATTTACAAATATGTCCAGGTATAGCATTATTATTTATATTTGATGAGGTTAATTGTGTCCAGGCAATGAGGGATTTAATTACAAATTTATTAACTGCAGCAAGGTTAATTTTATCAAGAAAATGGAAAATTTATTGAGATTTTCCAATAGAGGATTGGTATGAAGAAGTATGAAAACTGCGATTAATTATAAGTTAACATTTCGAATTAAGGCCAAAAAAGGAATAACGAAGGGGAATGATTCCAAAGCAATATGGAAGATATTTGCGTGAAAGGTTTTAATAAAAGAGGAAGGCGTCATACCTCAACAAGAAGAATTACAATTTTGGAAGATGGAGTAAGTTGAACATAATTGGCTCTGGGGGGTGGGTTCACTTTTAGGAATAGTTTGATATGATTAGTAATAAGATAATATTTAGTTATAGTAACAGATTATATGTAATTGAAAAGTATAGAGTTAAGAACAACATTATTATAATGAGTATAAAGAGAATGAGATCTAGATATAGGTAACAAAAGTATATAAGTAGTATGATATAAAATAAGTTAAATAAGTACATGATTGTAATGGAATTGGAGAGAAATAACAAGGTAAGTCTGTTTTAGTGAAACTCCGTTTTTTTCTCTCCACTGTTATGTGTATCACGTGGTGTTTTTCTTTTTTGTTCTATTCATTTTTTCTTTATAATTTTTATTATTGTTGTTGTTGTTGTTGTTGTTGTTGTTATTTTAAAAGTGTGGCTAGAAACCAGAGTGCATGTACCACACCTTGACATGGAAGCCACCAACTGCCAGGGATGGGAATTGGGAATGAGAGGGATGAAGTTGAACACCAGAACAGGCACAGGTGAAGCACAAGCCATGTGCTGCATGCAGCTAACCATTGCCTTCTCTGAAATAAGCATGTGAGGGTCCACTCCAGATCAAGCCCACTGCACAAGGGTAAGGAGTGGCTTAACCTTCCCTCCCTTAAGCTTTCTTCTGTATTTTCCTTTGTCTGTGGGGAGGGGAAAAATAGATTCTAAAGTCCCACTGGCAGTGCATGAGCCACATAAGGGACAGGAAGGGAAACATGGGAAGTATAACAGATCAGCTTCCTCAAGCAGCATTCATACACCCCTATTAGTGGCAAAAATGGAATATGAATCATACTTAATCAGTAAGATGGCGACTTCAGCATTTCTTCTAGATAAGGCCTTATATTAACAGATTTTGGTTAATAGGATGCAACAGAACTTTGGATGGCCAACCAGGAACACCAGATTAACTAACAACAGACAAATGTGATCAAACAGACAGTGTATCTACTATATAGGTCTCAGCAAAACTGTTTGCATTCCAATCGGCACAACCAGCAGCCTTTCTGCAAGACATCTGTGTCCCAAACTGAGCTCCCCTCTTGTTGTGGTAAAGGCGGATGAAATGGTGCCAGTGTGGGTCAGGTTGTCCAAGCTAGCCAAAGTGTTACAGCACTTTCCCCTATCACACTGTATCTTATTTTTAGGATGTCGCTGTCTCTTCCACTTCCTGTTTGGCACTTAATAAAAACTGAACCAGAAGGGGAAATGTTCAGAGAGGGAGAACTAATAGAGGTACATATGATGTGCAGGCTAACCACATTATCAGACAACCTGTTGAGATCTGACAATTTTGCTCTGTTTTACTGTACTGGCACTCTTTTCCATTTGCACCTCTGACACGGCTCCATTCATAATTGGTCGGTATTTTCCCAGTGAGAAGAGAAAAAAATAAGCCTGTAACCCTCAAAGAACGTATCTATAGAAGAAAAGACAACTTTATCCATTTCCTTAAAAAAAAAACACCTCACATTGCCTAGAAACTATAGTAAAGTGGTCAGATGCATTTCGGTTTGACTTGCCTCCTCTCATGAATCACTATTCAAGTTGATTCTCTCCCACTGCCTCTCCAAAATCCTGTCACCATTATGAGTAATATATTCAGTGAGCTGTGTTTTCCAAGGCAACAAATCTCCAGGGCACTGAAGATACCATCTGATTTTGGAAGCTAAGCAGGGTCAGCCTGATTAGTACTTGGATGGGAGACTATCAATGAATATCAGGTGCTGTAGGCTGTATTTCAGAAGAAGAACTGGCAAAACCACTACTGAGCATTCCTTGCCTAAGAAAACCCTATGAAAGGCATCAGGTAACCATAAGTCAACAGAAGACTTGAAGGCACGCAAACATACACACACAAATATTGTAGTATACACTGGCTGCCAGACTCTTCCTCCTCCACACACAAACTCTTTCAACCACGGATAGATTTCTTGTTGCTACTGTGTACCTCGAAGTCATTTCCGAATTGTGGTGATCCTAAGACAGATCTAATATGGGGTTTTCTTGGCAAGATTTCTTCAGAGGAGGTTTGTCATTGCCTTTCTCCATGGCTGAAAGACCTAGTAGCCTTTCATGGCAGAGCAGGGATTCAAGCTATTGTATCACAGAGTTATAGTCCAATGCTCAAACCATTACACTATTTTTTTTTGTCTGAACACTGGATTGGACTAGATGACCTAAATCCAACTGTTAGTCCTAAAGCCATAGGGAACTTGTTAAGCCAACACTCTGTAAATTCCATGGATTCAAAGGGTCTCCTCTACCCATGATAACAAGAAATACAATGGTTTCCTCTGAACTGTCACATTGTCCCAAAATGAAATTACTATAAAATGGACCATCTTCCTGCACTGCAGGGTATATTAACATTTAGGCTGATTGGGGCAAACCAAGAACCCATGTAGCCCACTTCCCAGTGTTGAACTCAATTTTTCCCAGGGGGAAAAAGAATATATTTTACAGAATGAGACATTTCACATAAAGCAATATTACCTTACAAACAATTCCGTTTATCTCAAAATCTAGAATCTTTTCACCCACAGAAGCTACGCCCAGTTTTTAGATTCTTATTTTCATGGACAAAACAAAACAACCAACAATTAACTCCTTGCTTGAAAATTATTCTGTTCTGTGTTGGAAATACCTTCAATAACTTTTCTATCTTTTCCTTACCCATGATTGCTGGTCATTTTTGTTATGATTTAGAAGTCACTCAAAAAAATCATATTCCACTTATTATGGGGAAACAAGAATACTGTTAATCATACACCAGAAATCTGTCACCAAGGATTTAACTGATTAGTCAAAACTTGATAGGACAAGTTCAGCTCACCATCTTCCTTTCTGAGAACTAGCAACTCTGAAATTAATATTTTAGATAAATAAAATGCAGGCCTTATATTTCACTGAAGCATGCAGATCAGCTGCAGCCCTCCAGCTCACAGTTCTGTCCCAATGTGACCTTGGAGATGAGAATATTCTCTGCTCCTTCATTCTCAGTTAACGAATCCTGCTGATGACAGCATACTGCATATTAATATTAACGCTATGTTGCAAGTGCTTTGACTTCAAAACTCTAATAACGCAAGTTTTAGTATCAGCCTAATGCGACGTACTCACGGAAAGCCATCAGCAACACAAGTAATCTGCAGAGCCCTTCACATGAGCAGGGACAAAGCTTAGAAAACTAATACCCAGAAACCCTCAGTCACCACAGCTGCCACAACCACGGGCCTTGCAACCCCATAGCTCATGTCGTTTGAAAGTCTTGCTGAAGGTCAGTGCCCAGATAGGCAATCACCTGGGAATCCTATATTACTATATTGAGTTTCTTCATGGAAGAAGAGCAAAATATAAATGGAATCAACAAAATCAAAAAAAATTATTACTCAGATGTTAAGTTGTATGATGGAATGGTTCATATACAGATAGCCCTCTACATTTGCAGGTTTGATTTTCATGGATTTGATTATTTGTGAGTTTCTCCAAACCTTGCCCCTCGCCACCTCAAATGCTTCTTTTCCAGGGGAATCCTTTCTCTTGGTGGCTCCAATCACGCCATGCAGCCCTTTAAAAAACTGCCTCCTGTGGTCCTCCTCCTCCTCCCCCTCCTCCACCAGCAGCAGCAGCAGCAGCAGCAGCAGCAGCTGCCGTCTAGCCTGCTAAGGACAGATCACAGCCTGATTTCTCAGCACCACAAACCCTCTCCTGATGGCCCCCACACACCCGAGGAAAGAGGTAGGTGAGAGAGAGTATAGGGTAGGGATGGACCAACCAAATCCTCAAATCCTTGAATCCTCAAATCCTGGGGAAGGATTCGAGATTCACGAATCCGAATCCCTGTGCCAAAATAGGCAAACCAAATCTGTCGAATCCACCAACCAAATAGTTTGTTGGAGACCGGGTCACCTGAAAACCTGGGAGACCAGGATGCATGAAAACATGAGAGACCAGGACACATGAAAACCTGGGAGACCAGACCCATATCAAGAGATGGCAAGTAGGTGAGTTTTTCCCTTGGAGTAATAATGGTCTTTGCTAACATCTGGGGTTGTATTCTAAGATATTCAAATTGAACATTTAATATTTCAGTTCAGCACTTGACTGGAAGGGACAGGCTTGAGATTTCAAGGACAACTGAAAGATTCCTTTGCATAGCTCACTTGCAAAACTCTTTCAGACAGAATTCTGGGGCTTGGAGTTTTACAAGGTGTCACAGCCTTCTCTGCCAAAGCATGCTGGTGTATCATCAAACTACGAACCCCAGGATGCCATAAGGAGCTATACAAAGAAAAGCCAGTTTTGACCTAGATTAGCTATCTACTGTAGTATGTGGCCCTGTTTACCTAGGCAGGAAAATTTAGGATTAATCCACATTTTCCTGCCTGCGTAGAAAGGGTCTTCATGTCATTTTCAGTCTGGGGGGATCCTGAGGCAAAACTATGACAATTGTCCTGGCCAGATTTATTCAGAGGGAGGTTTGCCTTTGCCTAGGCTTTTGCTAAGGCTGAGAGAATGTGTCTTGCCCAAGATTATCCTTCCTTCCCTTGCTTTTTTAAACCCTTTTTAAAAAAAGGATTCGAAAGATTTGAGATTTGTGAATCCCAGAACCCTCCAGGGATCTGGATCCGGATCTGGATTCAGAAAATTCTGGATTTGTCCCATCCCTAGTATAGGACCACCATGCCAACCCATCTCTTTCCTTCACCTTTGCCTAACCTGGTTTGGGCTCTGAGTGCCCACTCTCCCCACCATGTCTCAGCCTCCTTCCCACAAATATACATACACATTTTGATATTTACAGTTTTTCCATTTTTGCAAGAGTCCTGCACCCATAACCTTAGAAAACATGGAGGGTCAATTGTAGCGAAGAATCCATTATTTGGGACAAATCTGATATCAGGCCCAACATAAAAAGGAAACTGCTTATGTGATGCTACACTGGAAGGCTGTCCTCTATTTTTCTTCATCTTTTTTTTTTTTAAACAACCACCTCATGCCAGCAGGTGGCTCTGATGTCAGTGGGGCAATTAATTCATGTCAGGTTTTAGTCTTAACTTGAAATGACCCATCCAGGGCACTGAATTCTGCCTCCAAAATAGGTTCAACATATTAGAAAGCCTGATAATGTTCATATTAAAAGTTCAAGTGGATTCACCATCCCACTACCATCCAAGCCATCAGCCTGCCAATGAAAGGACCCTCCAAAGGTAGAATACCTGAAACAGTGAGCATCTGTTATTAGTTGTGGGGTTGCGAATGTTCTTCTAATGTGGAGGCAATCTGGTCACTGGGGTCTCTGTGCGCACCACAAACACTGCATTACTGCATAAGATCTCTTCATTCTAAGCAGGTGCTAAAACCACACACACACGCGCACGCAGTTGAGCTCAAACACAGCACTAGCAACAGAACAGGAGCCTGTGGTGTCAGCTACATAATCAGCAGCTCTGGCTAATTTGGTATTGCTGGCAGGCAACTGGAGATCCCCCTGGCAAAGGCAAAGCTGTGAAAAACACTGGCACAAGTAGAGGCTGAGCTAACATGAAGAAGAACTTCTCAAAAGGCCTGCCAAGTCCTGTAAATGCAGGGGAGTGATTCTCATTCTCTTGCATGAGTGCTGGCAAAACAGAGTTTAAATAATCAAAGGACATGCAGGGGAGAGAGTAGGGTTGTGGCATCACGCTGTGCTTATTCAAAGCAATTGATCTTTGGCCAGTCACCTTTCAAGAGAGACCAAGCATGCCTCACATCACCCCAGCTGCATTATACATGCATAATTATGTTACCAGTCTAATAACTGCAGTGGTCCTCCCAGGGAACAAGAGATGCAAAACAATTATGGTATCTTTTGTAGATACTGAAGCCTGATGGAAAAGCATGAGAGTTAATGAGCTAAAGCTCTTTACTGAGAAGAAGAGCTGCCATTTTGACAGACAAATGCAAGCCTGAAGATGAGGGGGGATAATTTCTCTACCTTGAAATATTAAAACTGTGTGTAAATCCCTTCCTCCTGAACTGCACAAGAGAATCTGTTATGTGCTTCTGAAACCACTGGCCACAATCATCTTGGATTCAGAAGAATTACAGGATAGGCTGGGGCTGGGAGGAGGACATGGTGTTACTAAAGTCAATCACGTCATAAAAGGCTCCACATGCTGCACCCACAGAGTGACTCCCTGCAGACCAAGCAGCAACTCCTCAACATGGATGGCTTGGATTCAAGGAGACACTGCCTTTGGTCTGCCTTGAGTGTTTTCTCCCCTGGAGTAAAGCTTCTCTTATCTAGCAGCATTTCCTACAATGAGGTTTAAAGCAAAGGTTTTGATACAATCAAAATGGAAAATTATTTAAGAACCTAAGTGCAGTTCCAGAGACAATCATATCACTGTCATATAATCAGATCAGTGGGAGCAGGAGCCTCAGTCCCTAAAGACCAGTTAGTGACCAAGGAAACGCAAAAAACAGAATGATTAGTGGAATAATAGTGCACCTTAGTGCACAGGAGGGGTAACAGATTCCCTCAAAAACACACTATGGCAAGGTGGCAGAGCAGATGAGATTGTGATGAGCAGGGGCCACCCCCACGCCCTGCCCCTCCTCTGGTATTTTTGTAGTATCATCCCTTCCAGAGGTCAATTTGCTCTTCTCTGTGTAGATAGATAGACACGGCGTTCCATGTGATTCTCCTCCTAGAGCATTGTTCCTGTTATCACTGATCTCAGGTTGAAGATAGCAGTGGGATTTCCTTCTACCCTGCCTGCATTCCCCAGTGAAAATCTGAGGAGGGAGCAATTCCACTGCGATCTTTGACCTGAAATTGGAGATAAAAATAGGCTATTCCTACCCCAGTTTGTTTTCCCTATTCTTCTTAGCTAGGAGGCGCATGGATGTGTAGGAATCTCAACAACGACAAAAGGTGGAGCTTGGACAGGGGCATCCCCCGGACCCCTCACAAGGTAGATCCAGACCTCATGTGAGACAGGGTAGCTTTGTAGGCCAGGTTTTCCTTTCCTTGCACCTAATCTGCGGATTCATTTGACAGGATTCCTTTCCACATATACTCACTGTTTTCTCATACGATACATGGGTGTAACCTCAACCATATAAAAAAATCTGTGCACACCTCAGAAAAAACATACAGAAGAAGCAGAGAAGAAATGGCTATAGTTTTCAGTTTGGTTCCATGTACAGGTTCCATGTACAGGTATTTCTCCGTTAACATAACCAGGTCCAGTAAACAAAAGAAAAACATTTTTAACTTCTAGAGAGTACTTGGAAGACTTCACCCAAAATGCAACCAGGGATAACTTTTTCTCTCATCATCCCCTACTTTTTAAATGTTTTCTATCTTGGCAGCTGGTACAATGGCCCCTCAACTTTTGCAAGGGCTCAGGGAACAGAACCCTCACGAAATTCAAAAAACCATGCATACCACCCCCCATCCCAGTGAGCATGCCCCCTCCTATTCCCTTCCTTTTTGCCTGGGCACTTGTGCCTTCCTTCTCCACATCCAGGCTAAATGCGAAGAGGCAGCCCCGTGGGGCACGCATGTACCTCCCCCCATTCTCCCCTCCCATTCGTTTGCCTTTTGCGCCAATGTACTGCCTTCCTGCTCCATGGCCAGGGAAAAGGCAAGGAAATTAGAAGGGGAGAAGACGGAGGAGGCATGCACACATCTTCCTTTTCAGCATGGAGGGATCCCCCTCCCATTCACTTGCCTTCTGCCCTGGTACAAAGAAGGAAGATACACCGTGCCCATGCAAAACGCAAAAGAATGGAAGGAGGAGAATTGGGAGGAAGTAAGCAGCCCCTTGCAGATAATCAAATTCACAAAGGTCAAACCCACAGATGCAGAGGGAGGACTGTACTTGTAAAGCCAGGCCTTTTTTCAACATGTAGGTTATAGCTGGGAAGGTAAGTTTACATGTTCCCCTTTTTTCTGACTGATTCTGCCTCTGATTCTGAAGGCAGCTGTTTTTTAACCTGGCCTTTTATAGTCATAAACACATAGGCACTTCTCCAGATTTCCTTTACCATTCTCCCTGAAACTGATTAAAAAACAAAAAACCTTTTAGCTAGACAAATGATAAGAAAGAAATGGGGCAGGGTTTGTTAAATGACCAAAGGCTTTGTTAAATGAGGTATGCCTATATCTATTGACAAACTGAAAATAAGACCTTTTCTCTTTAATTACAACATTGCTTATGACAATGATTCCACCACTGCAAAGATGACAGCCTGTGGACACTGCAGCAAATTACAGGAACTAAATAAATGAACTGCAGTACTGGGCTCTGTACTGCCTTCACTTCCTACCAAAAATTATTTGGATGACATCCCTTTCTTTAGGTCTTGTCTTCATAAAGATGTTGTTTCTGTCCAATTATGGTGAATTCTCTTAAACTGTTTAGACTGTTTTGGAAGTGTTTTAAGTTGTTTTCATTCTTTGCATCCTGCATCAAAATCTCCAGATATAGAGCAGGATATAAACATTTTAATTGATAAACAAATAGAGACAAACTTCTACTACTCATCTGCCTCCTGACTGCATGAACTTTACCCATGCAGAAGGGAATTAGTCTTCCTGAGTTGGCAGGCCTAGAGTCCTAAAAATTAATTTAGCCTTTTTCAGAGGCACTACCTCTTAGAACCATAGAAATGGAGAGTTGGAAGAGACCACACGGGCCATCCACTCCAACCCCTGCCATGCAGGAATACCCTCAAAGCACTCCCGACAGACGGCCATCCAGCCTCTGCTTGAAAACCTCCAAGGAAGGAGACTCCACTACACTCCGAGGCAGCGTATTCCACTGCCCGACAGAACTGGACACAGTATTCAAGATGAGGTCTAACCAAAGCAGAGTAGAGCAGTACCATTACTTCCCTCAATCTAGACACCATACTCCTATTGATGCAACCAAGAATTGCATTGGCTTTCTTGGCTGCCGCATCACACTGCTGACTCATGTTCAGCTTGTGGTCTATTAAGACTCCTAGATCCTTTCACATGTACTGCTATCCAACCATGTGTCCCCCATCCTATATTTCTGTATTCCATTTTTTCTACCTAAGTGTAGGACCTTACACTTCTCTCTGTTGAATTTCATTTTGTTAGCCTTGGCCTAGCTCTCCAATCTGTCCATATCATTTTGAATTTTGATCCTGTCCTCTGGCGTATTAGCAACCCCTCCCAATTTGGTGTCATCTGCAAATTTGATCAGCATGCCCTCTATTCTTCATCCAAGTCGTTGATGAAGATATTGAACAGCACTGGGCCCACGACAGAACCCTGTGGCACCCCGCTAGTCACTTCTCTCCAGGATGAAAAGCAGCCATTGGTGAGCACCCTTTGGGAACGGTCAGTCAACCAGTTACAGATCCACCTGATAGTAGTCCTGTCCAGCCCACATTTTACTAGCTTCTTTGCAAGAATGTCATGGGGAACTTTGTCAAAGGCCTTACTGAAATCGAGATATGCTACATCCACAGCATTCCCTTCATCTATCAAGCTAGTAACTCTATCATAAAAGAGATAAAATTAGTCTGGCATGACTTATTTTTGAGAAATCCACGTTGACTTCTCATGATTACCGCATTGCTTTCTAAGTGATTAGAAACTGACTGCTTAATGATCTGCACCAGGATCTTTCAGGGTACTGACGTCAGGCTGACTGGGCAATAATTATTTGGGTCCTCTTTTTTCCCCTTCTTGAAGATGGGGACAACATTTGCCCTCTTCCAGTCTGCTGGAACTTCTCCTGTCCTCCAAGATTTCTCAAAGATCATAGCAAGTGGTTCCGAAATGACCTCTGCCAGTTCTTTTAATATCCTAGGATGCAATTCATCTGGCCCTGGAGACTTGAATTCATCCAGTGTGGCCAGGTATTCTTGTACCACCTCTCTACCTATTATGTGCCGCATTTCCCCTGCTTCCTCACCTGCTCCCCAACCGCCAGGTTGAGTGCTTGTATTCTTCTGGGAAAAAACTGAGGCAAAGAAGGTGTTAAGTAGTTCTGCCTTTTCTCTTCCTCCTGTTAGTAATTCGCCATCTTCTCTGCGCAGCGACCCTATCGCCTCTTTCTTTTTCCTTTTGCTGTGGATATATTTTAAAAAGCTTTTTTTATTGTTTTTAATGTCTCTGGCCAGCCTAAGTTCGTTCTGTGCTTTAGACTTTCTGACCTTCTCCCTACATCTCCTGGCTACTTGCTTAAATTCATCTTTGGTGGTTTCCCCTCTCTTCCATTTTCTGCACACGTTTCTCTTAATGCTTAGCTCAGCTGAGAGTTCTTTAGTCAACCATTCTGGTTTCTTCAGATGCCTTCCATTTTTCCTCCTTATTGGCACAGTTTTAGACTGTGCCTTCAGTATCTCCCTTTTAAGGAACTCCCATGCCTCCTGAACTCCTTTCTCTTTCACTATTCTTGACCACGGAATTTCAGCCAGCAGCTCCTTAAGTTTACAGAAGTCCGCTTTTTTAAAATCTAAGACGAGTGTCTGGCTACACTTATCTTCTCCTTCCCATTGAATGCCAAATTCCAATAGGGCATGGTCACTCCCCCCTAAAGATCCAACCACTTCTACCTCATTAACAAGGTCATCCCTATTGGTCAGGATCAGATCTAGAATATTTGATCCCCTTGTCACCTCTTCCACCTTCTGGACCATGAAATTGTCTCCAAGACAAGCAAGAAACTTGCTGGACCTTGCTGTCTTGGCAGAGTTTGACTGCCAGCATATATCCGGGTAATTGAAATCTCCTATTATTACTGTATCTCTCCTTTTTGAATGCGTGGTCATTTGGTTGAGGAAGGCATCATCAAGGTCCTCAGTCTGGGTTGGAGGTCTGTAGTAAACCTCCACCAGAATATCCCTAATATCCCTCTTGCACAACACCACCTATACATTTCAAGAATATGTACCACCTAATGGAACTACTTCCTGTAGTCATGTGCCTATAACAAGGCCCACATGACTCCTAGCTGAGGACAGAGTGCGCCATAAAAGAACAAGCCCACATCATTTTCCAGCCTCCCCTATTTCTATCAAAACTTGGAAAATGTGCCAATGGCCAAGTGCCAAAGAGCCAGGACAAAGGGAGCAGGGGATATTGATATTTATTGCACAGGAAGTATGTGGGCAAGCCAGAGCCAGCCCTACCATTAGGCAGAGGAGGTCTGCTGTCTTGTGCCATGGATACAGGAGAAAAAAAGCAAGGTGGCAGTGACATATTGTTTGTTGTGGATTTGCCTGGCTACCTTTCTTTGTTAATTTCTGGCAACACATCTTAGGCACTGCGAGCAGGAAAGACTGATTGATGTGGCAGAGACCCAGTCGGTGATGGACCCCAACAGGCATTCCATGTGTGTCTGCGGCTGTGGTCATATGACGAACAAGACAGCAGATGGAATGGTAGGTGAGTGCCAGTAACACAGTGGAGGACAGTGCTGTCTGTATCCTGTATTCCCCTGGCCATTCTTTTGCCTTCCGAGATAGTGGAGGACACTCTCTCATTGTCAGAGTTGAAAGAAGACAGTCCAGTTGCCTCTTCTATTTGGAACAGTGGTGGTGGCCTATTGTCCTTCACTTCAGGCAACAAAATACCTTGGTTGGAGCCTAGCAGAGGCTAAACCACACACTAGTCTGACATGAAAAACTCAGAGCAGAGCAGGCAAGAAAAGGTATACATTTTGATCATTCTGTTATGGAACCGTCCCATTTTTTGACCCATTCATTTGAGTAAAGTAATATAAGGAGAAGACTCACAGAAATGGCAGCAAAAACTTGTGTGAAACAAAAGAGCCTGCAAACCTGGAAATCCCTTCTCTTAAAAGGTTCCACTCCTGCTTTCCATTCTCTTCCTTATTGGACTGCTCACATAAAAACCCAATGCCCAAGAGCTGTCATTTGGACAAATTAGAGCTAATTCACTTCTATGTATCAGCTCATGGTCTCTTTAGATCAGGGCAGAACAGACAAATCAATAGGAAACAGTAGCCATTTTTTCCTTCTCCCATAAGCTGCACCAGTGTGTCACTTTCTTCAATCTCTTTGAGCAGTTATAGGTGGTTGGGAAGTTAAATCACAGCTCTGTGGGTCAGTTGGAGACATTTTTCAACTAAAATCTCCCCAAAATCAGTCTATTTTTTAAAAGAAAATGTGGGAGATGTTCAGGGGGCTTTGGGGACATCCTGGGACTCTTCAGGAGCTACAGGAGTGGAGTTTTGGGGTCCCATGAAGCATACGCTTTCCTCATCCTGATCTAGATTGATAGATTCGGAGAAATTCAAAGAAATTAGTCATTTTATTTTGTTTTGTTTTGCTAATTTAACAGCAGCACCTGCAAATTGTATACTAGTTGCAGTTTGGCCCTCTACTACATTCCCGTAACTGGCACATACATTTGGGGTCAAGGTGCTAATGAGATATACACAGCGCCTATAGAATTCTGAGCTAGAATATACTTTAGGTGGCTGCTTTGTGTCAAACAGAATCATGCCATTTTGACTTGAGCAACAACCTAAAAGAGCTCTGGGTCTTTTCGCATTACACTGTTATAGTGCTATTATTCCACTTTCAATGTCCTGTGGAATTCTGGGGTTTGTAGTTTACTGAGACCAGAGAGATCTCTGGCTGAGAATTCTAAAGGCCGCTCCCTAAACTGCAAACCCCAGGATTCCATAGGATGTTGAAAGTGGAACAGTAGCACTATAACAGTGTAGGGCAGAAAGGCCCTCTGACTTTCTCTACCCAGGACTGCTCTCAGAAAAAATAATATGATCTGAACTTAGCTGATCTATCAATGGGATGTGAAGAGGCAATCTGTAAACCAGATTCAAACACTTCAGTTGTTCTACCTTCCCTTGATCCTGCCCCTCCCACCATGCAATCTCAACCACAGAAGTGGAGGGTGTTTGAAACTTCCAAGACAAAGCTCACATCAGACTTATATCTGCCCTCTGAACTCTTTGAGTAAGAGAGTGACCACGTGTGGACAAAAGTCCTGATTCCACAGAAACACAGTGGTTTCTGTGCCTCAGTAACTTCCTGCTGTGAAAAGAAATGAAAATATCTTTCTCCACTCCTTAGAGAAGAGAGCATACCCTACTTTGCAATGCAGAATTGTGTGTGACCAAGCATAGCAGGGGATGAGCGAGTGCTAATAGTATCACTTCATTCTGTTTTGGTCAGACCTCATCTGGAATACTGTGTCCAATTCTGGATATCACAGTTGATAAAGCAGGATCTTGATAACTGAATCTTGATATTTTTATATCAATAATATATCATATTATATAATATATTGACAACTGCCCCAAAGAGACAGATATATTGATAATTGAATCTTGATAGGGCAGAACATATTCAGAGGAAGACAATCCAAATGATCAAAGGCCTGGGAACTAAGCCCCGTGAGAAACAGATTAGGTCATGCTTATCTTGGAGAAAAGAAGACCAAGAGATGACATGTGAGCCATTTTTAAATATTTGAAGGTGGCTTCCTGTAGGACACAGAGCAAGATTGCTTTCCGCTGTTCCAGAGATCAGAACATGAACCAATGGATTCAAATTACAAGAAAAGAGATTCCAACTAAACATTAGAAGAACTTAAGAGCCATTCAACAGTGGAACAGAGTGCCTCAGAGGTGTTGGACTCCCTTTGGATGACCATCTTTAGGGAGTGTATTCCTGCATGGCAGGGGTTGGAACAGATCCCTTCATGATTCTATGTTTGCCTACTAGACATTGCTGGACTCCAGGTCCAATCATCCCTCACCACTTTCTATATTCGCTAGACAAACAGTCTAACAAAATAAGCTACACCACCCTTCAAGATTAGCTTTCACTGCAAGACTAAGGCTGTCTTTCTGAGCAGATCATCCTGTCTTCTTGGCAGAGGATAGAGGAAGCACAACTACACCCATTTCCTTTCTAATCCTTTGTTCTGAAGTGGAGATGGGTAACACTTGGCTCTCCAGATGTTGCTGAACAGCAAGTCCCATGATCCATTCACTATGTTTTCCAAGGCTTATGAGCACAGTAACCCAACAACAGCTGGAGGATGGCACATTGCCCACTCCTGTTGTACAATGATCCTACTTGTCAAAGAAAGAGATGGATCTCACGACACATTCTTCATGGCCAGAGCCAAAGGTGCTCCATGCTAAGAACAAGCAAACAAAAATCCCCATCATGCCATGCCAGGGGAAATGGGAAGAAAATATGTTTTGCAGGTGTTAAGTGTGCAGGGCTCACAGGAGGCAAAAAGATAATCCTCTCTAATGCAAAGGTTATCTGCAGTGCTATAAAACCAAGGGAGGCTCCAACTAACGGCCCAGTGCAGGGTGCGAATGGTGGGATGAGGCAACGTCTGTGCCCTGTCACTGAATTTCTCCTGCCTTCAGGGGGTTGGAAGAATTGAATAATCCTGATGTGCTTCGGCTGACTATGGGGAGCTCAGCAAGGGAAAAGATCTAAGCAGAACACTGAACACAAGAATGCAGTAAGGTGCTTTATAAAGGGACAGGATCTTTATTTATCTGGCCAATTACTGACTTTTAATAGCTTTGGCTAATTCACCAGTTGAGCCATTGCTGGGTAGAGACAGGCCATTTCTGCCCTCCACTGTTATAGTGCTATTCTTCTACTTTCAACATCCTGTGGAATTCTGGGGTTTGTAGTTTACTGAGACCAAAGAGATCTTTGGCCGAGAATTCTAAAGGCCCCTCCCTAAACTGCAAACCCCAGAATTCCACAGGATGTTGAAACTGGAATAATAGCACCGTAACAGTGTAGTGCAGAAATGGCCATAGTCTGATAACCTCCAGCATAGATTGGTGCCATGCATGGAACATCAGACTGCCCTTGGAAGTTTCAATCAATACAGAATATGGCTGCTAGATACCTAACCAGCACAACCTGATCTACTGAAATTAAAACATCAATTCTAAACAAGTTTCACTGGCTATCTGTTCACCTCTAGACCTTAAATAGACAGGTAGGGGCTAACACACTTTAAGTCACCAGTGGCTCAGGGTCCAAGCAAAGGGCAGGGGTAAGCCCTATTTCAAAATGAGCCTTGTTCCTCAAGCATAAACTCCCCTGCTTGAAGGTGACCCACTTCTCCTCATGTTTCCTGTGCCTTAAAAGTCTTCTACTGAAACCCTTCTCTATGAGGTGTTTTAGCCAAGGGAGAGGGTAGTTTTGACTGTGGCACATTCTGCTCCCTCAGCTTTGAAATAACACCGCCCTGAGGAGGCTTGCCAGATGTCCATGTTGCAAGCCTTTTACTAAATAAGACACTTTTATGTATCTAGGCATTTTAAATGATCCAAGCTCTAGCGAACATTAGCAATTTGACTGCCATCTTTTATCATGTGTATGGCGAAGTGCCTAAGAGTATTACTGCAATAAACAATTTTATCATACATATCTTGCCATACATCACCTAAGAATATGAACTGAATGAAAGGTACCATATAAAAGGAAAGCTTGACTAAATAAAATATTGTCTGTTTTGTTTAAGTGTCTTCCAGGGTCCCCAGTTGTTGCCTAGGATCTTTTTTAGTTCAAAGGTGTGAGAACATATTGCTGAACTGTACCACCCACAATCCCACACCACTGGTTATGCTGGCTAAGACTGATGGACATTACAGGCCAAATCCATCTGGAGGGCCACAAGGCTCTACCCCCTGATTCTGGGACACTGGGTAGCAGTGTCTGATACGGCACTGCCAAGCCCACTTATTTATTTACTAAAATCAGCCCTTGCCTTTCTACATCCCACCCCCACCAAGAGCACAACCTTTTCACAGGCTACAGGGTTAGAAACCTCATGGAGTTTCCAAGAGGCCAAATCCTGTAATTCTGCAAGTCAGAATTGTTGAATACATACAGGGAATCTTCTTCTGGCTGCTGCACTTGCAGTTTGGGCGCATCTCTGCAGATCAAACATATGCTGAACACAAAGACCAGGGGGTGTTTGCAACTGCTCTCATCTCTCCAAAGCACCTCTCACACTTCACCCCCCAGAGAGAACAGTCCAGAAGTCCAAGCCATGCAATTTCTATGACCCACTTTTCACCATGAAAACTGGGCGGGCGGGGGCGGCCTCTGACACACACATTGCAGTCTTCTTCTATTTTCAGGATAGCACTAGGATGAATTCAACAGCACAGAAAACTATCATGCAGAGATGCCATCATTCCATCAGACCAATAAACAAAATAGACCCTTTCTAGGATGTGAATGCTGCTGAAGTTTAAACCTCTCCCAGTTCTCCTGCAGAGAGAGAAAGGGCTCCAACACTCTGCAATACCTTCAGAATCAATTACGCCTACACAGATCAGGCCCCCAATAGTCAGAGGAGTCGCTTGCCAACTCCATTAGACTTGAGAAAACATTACTGAAAGCTGGACTTAAGCCTGAGCCTAACAGAGCCAGATTTTAGGGCTGACAATCTAATTGCCTCCAGCGGCAAAGGCCTGCAGAACTTTACCCCCTTAACCCTCTCATGGCCTCCTTGAGCCTTCCTTCCTATCTTGAAAGATCAACACACTACCCAGAACTGCTGAGGGAAAAAACACACTGGCGCGCACGCACACTGAACCAGTTTTGCTGACTCGCCTGTCAGTTTTGAGAATGGGTGGGCATGGACACAGCGCCAAAGAAAACAAAATGGGGACGGAGGGGGAGAAGGAGGAAGGGGGAACTTCCAGCTTGGTCCCGGTTTAGGCCCTAACAAGCTTCACAAAGCCGTGGCCGGTTCTGGTTTCCTTCTTTCTTCACCGCGCGAGGAAAAGAAGGCGTGAAGAAGCGGGGCGGAGTCTGCGGCTATTTCCGCACTGGACTGTTCTAGTGCTATTATTCCACTTTCAACATCCTATGGAATCCTGGGGTTTGCAGTTTAGGGAGGGGCGGCTTGTGTCCCTCCCACACAGAGCAACAAACAGAAAAGGGGACCACGGACCACCCTCCTCGCACAGACAACCCTGTCCAGGCAAAATGGACAGGCAACGTTCCCACTTTCGAAACACGGTGACATGTCGACAGGCATTCCCCCGGGCACGTAGGCTTCGATGCGCGCTCCGCCTCAGTCTCCTCATCCGTACAATGGGGATTTAAAAAGCCACCAAAGGCACGGTAGGGAAGAGGCGTCGAGGGCCGCCGTGCGTAACGTTTCCTCAAAAGGAAAACGCCGTCCTCGCAAAGTAAAAACGAAAGCGGGGACGCCGCGTCCTTAACGAAGTCCCTTTGGGGCTGTTGCTCGGAAGACGCCCCCTCTTTCAGCAGCTTCTGGCCTCAAACACGGTGGCGAACGAGCACAAGCACACACACGCACCGTTACCTGGCCACAACAACACCAGGCAACCCAGCCCGCTCGACGCCTCTCAAAAATACCCTGCGGACCTTCTCTTCGCCGGATCCCGTTGCCTTCCGCGACCCCGCCACCCAGCCCCACAGCCCGCGGGGGTTCGGCTCCGCGCTCCAGCCTCCCGGTGCTTCCCGCCGGCCTCCAGCCGCCACGGAGCACGACGCGGAGCGAAGAGGGGGCTCCTGGGTCTGGGGAGGGGATGGCAGCACACAGGCGCGGAAAGCGGGTGAGCCCCACTGGGCAATGGGAAACGGGGGGGGCGGCGCGAGCCCGGCTGCGAAGGGAGCCCCTCGGTTTCCGCTCCGCCGAGCCACCTACCCTCGAAGTCGGAGATGATCCCTTCCAGGTGCGCGTTGACCGCCGGGTCGGACATCGCCCCGCTCCGCTCTCTGGCTTGGCGCTTGGAAAGGAAAGGGGCCCCCTCCCTCCCCTCCTCTCCTCTCCTCTCCGCTCCTCTCCTCCCCCGAAGTTCCCGGCAAGGTCCCGCGCGCGGCGCTGCGTGGCGGTGGCGGCGGCGGCGGCGGCGCTGCCGTTGGGCGCCCTTTGGACGGCCCCCTCGCCACCCGAGGGGAGGGGACGGAGGGCTGGCCCCCGCCGCCGCCGGAGCGCTCGCAGGCAGGAGACGCCCGCCCCTCTCCGCCCGCCTGCCTCCCGCCAAACGGGCTTCTCGAATGAATGGAAGGAAGGAGTGGGTGAAGGGGGAGCGAAGGCGGCGGCCCTTAGCGCCCTTGCGAGCGCCTCCGTGCGCTGGGTGCGCACGTCAAAGCCGAGCCGGAGGGAGGCGAGGCCGCCAGGGAGGCTGGGGGCAAAGAACCCCGCCAAGCTGGGAAGGGAGCGGCCTCTTCCTGCGGCCGGCGGCGGGTTTGCAGGCTCAGCGGCCCGCGCTGGCGTGGCGGGCTCCCCTCCGCCGGCGAGACGAGCCCCTGCGGGGGGACTGAGCCTCGCGGGTTCCCCAGAGAACCTTCAGCCGGAGCTGGAGGGTCCCCTCGAGGGAGCCAGCCACGCAGGGACCGCTCCTCAGCCACGCCCTGTCGGAGCAGCAGCAGGAGAGAAAGAGTGCTTCTGAGCATATGCAGAGTTACTTGTCACTCACCTCAAGGGTGTGCGCGTGCACGAGTAACCAATCCTCCCCGCCCCATAGCATCGATGAGAGCCATACCGAAAGAGCAGAAGCTGCGGCTATTTTCGCCCTAGGCTGTTACAGGGCTATTATTCCACTTCTAACATCCTGAGGAATTCTGGGTTTGCAGGTTAGGGTAGAGTATTTAGAATTCTCAGCCAGAGAGCTCTTTGGACTCAGTAAACTACAAACCCGAGAATTCCACAGAATGTTGGAAGTGGAATAAGAGCACTATAATATTGGACTGCGGGGATGAGCTTCGTGTTGCTGACACTGTGTTATTAAGGGCAGTCTGCACACGCGTTTCGTTCAGGATGCTGTTGCCACAGTTTCAGGACTGATCCCAAAGGGACCGTGACCAAATGAGAGGATCAACAGGCAGGAAACTGTGGAGCTCTCTAGCTTTCTCCAGTCTGATTATCTCAGAATGTATTGGACTTTGACTCCATTATCTCCAGAGGTGGGAGGGGGAAAGACTGATACAGCCACTTTGTTCTTGTCATCCCTCCAGGGACAACTTTTGTTATTGGGCACATTTTAAAATATATATAAAAATGATTAGCAAAATTCTGCTGCATATTCCCACTCAGCGGTGAAGCTCCCTGGATGTCCTTGGGCGTGGCCTATCTCTCAGTACTGTATTGCTTTATGAGGATTTTTGGAAAGAGAATAGATCTCTTACGAGATTAGTCTTATGGGGGGGGGGGCAAGAGATACATATATTCTGCATGAAGCTTCTTGCAGGAAAGGTAGATAGAAATATAATAGATAAACAAAAAAAAAGTAATAATAGTTTTAGAGATAGCAAGAATCTAAACAGGTACCTGAGTTCCTTTTATCCATGCTTTACATTATTCCATGGCACTTTCTGTGAGCCTGGCGATAACTCCCCTGAACATGCTTTGCTCATGTTCTGAACATACAGGAAGCCCCCACCTTTTGACGCCCCATTATCTGACAACTCACACTTTTGACTTGTAAGAACAAGTTCCATTATTTTTGACAGGGGTTCTGCCCTTTCCTCCATTTTTCTTGCCTATAGATGCTTGCTTGGAACTGCTTGCGTGTGTGTGCTGCTTGCAAAGTGAGCTGGGTGGGAGGAGTTAATAAGCCAGTGGAGAGGCTTTGCAAGCAGCATGTGCATGGTCAATAAAAAGTGAGATGGAACGTCCATGCTCCCTACAGTACTTTTCAACCAGTTCCATTTTCTGACAGTGCTCTGGTCCCTAACCTGTAAGATAAGTGGGGGGTGGGGGTGGCACTACTAAGAACATCTGTTAAAGAGCCAGTGTAGCGCACAGGTTTTGAGTGTTGGACCAGGACTCTGATTTGAATCCTTGCTTGGCCATGGAATCCCACTGGGTGGCCTTAGGTAAGTCACACTCTCTTGGCCTCAGAGAAGGGGAAAGGCAAACCCCCTCTGAATAAACAGAAAACTCACTGTAGGATCACCTTAGGATCACTGTTAGTTGGAAACAGCTTGAAGGCACACAACAACAACATCTATTAATCCTTTCTAAATGACATATAAAACTTCACATCCCATAAAAGTGTGCTTGATTTCTTCTTTATGACACCATCTTTCCAGCACTAGTGAAATTGCCTATGTTTAACAATCTATTTTTATTAACAGCATGACACAGAGAATTTTTTTGGATGAGGAAGAATGGCTTTTTTTCCCCACACACACAAACCATCAGAATAGTGCCCTCAGCAGGGTTCTGTTTAATTTGAGTTAGAGGAAAAGATGGTGCCTGCCACTTTTTATAAGATTTAAAAGAACAATAAAGGAACTTTGCTAGTCTTGAATGCTTCAAGCTGTTCCTGGGCCTTGTTTGGAACTGCCACTCCAGCATTTCAGAGGCATTATTGTGGTCTAGGTCTGTTTGCAACCCAAGTGTTTTCAAAACACACAGACATCATTGGCATCCACAATACACTGACAGCGTTTGAAAGCAGGACAGTGCCTGTTTTCTCAAGTGGCTCCTAGCTGTGCATTTCAAAATGTAAGAAGATAACAGGCCCTCTTAGCCACCCCAGATCTAGCAACCCACCCAAGCTGCTCTCAGTGCAGTGCTGGTGTGTCACTTCCTTAGTCCTGACTTGCTGTTATTTGGGAGAGGTAGCTATTGTTCAGTGAACACAAGCCAGCAGGCATGCTGGCTGGGCAGTGCCAGCAGCCTTGGCACTACCTCTGGAAGGAAACTTATGTTTCCTTCTCCTGCTGTGCCAAAGTAGAGCAGTTAGAGATACACAGTCCTTTTCAGAAGCTCTTCCCCACTTTGTATTAGTTTGATTAAAAAGCACCCTGGTCCAGAATAACTGCATGAAGGCAATAAGGAACCTGAAGGCTGAACTATTACACCAGCCCAGGGGCCCTCCAAACATGTTAGGCTACAACCCCTATTAATACAGCCTGAGGCAAAGGATTAAGATATGGTTCCTTCCCAGTGTTACTTACAGAACTGGATTGGCATTGGAATATTACTTTAATACTCTCTGAACAGGACACTGGCCTCTGGTGTGTTTGAAGGCAGTAGAGTGGCTGCACTCACATATTACTGTGGCCAGAGGTGGTTGCCTCACTCTGCCTAATGATAGGGACCAGCCCAGGGAGATGTTATTGTCAGCAGCTGTTGCTGGGCCTGCTGCCATCCCCTAGCATGTGCTGCCTGAGGTTGTTGCCATACTTTGTCCAGTGAGAGGGACCAACCCAGGGGAAAGTTATTGTCAGCAGCAAACTGATACAAGGAAACTAAACCAAGTCAAAAGCAAGTTAGAGCAGAGTCCTATAACTGGTTTTTTTTTCAATTCAGAATTTGTTTAAAAAATATCCACACTTTCTTTTTAAAAATGTAAATAACATAATGTATAGTTTGGCTGTATGGATATCAGTAAAGATCTTGTACTTTTGAGGAACACATTTTAAATGTAGTACTGGAGGAGAGTTCCACATACTGTGGACTGCCACAAAGATAAATGGGTTTGAAAGCACACCAAGCCTGAACTTTTCCTAGAAGCCAAAATTACTAAACTGAGGCTATTGTACTTTGGACATGTTGTGAGATGATATGACTCATTAGAAAAGATGCTAATGTTAGGTAGAGTTGAGGGCAGTGGAAAAAGCGGGGAACTGTGTTACAAATGGTTCAGTCAAAGCAGCCACATCTTTGAATTTGCAAGATCTGACTAGGGCTGTTAATAATGACATCTCTTCAAAGTCCTTCATTCGTAGAGTCACTGTAAGTCAAAGCTGTCTTGATAGTACATAACAACAGAGCACACTTTCAGGGATGGTCCAGAATGAGCGGGTGAGAATCAGCATGCACATAGGCCAAGTCCCTCTGACTGCTTACGCATTCAGACAAATGCCTGTGGAGAGTTCCAGTTAAGTATGAGTTGACTCCAGACTGACTCATATGCAGAGCAGAATCTTTGAAATCAGTGCATGACCAATTGAAGTTCTATTGGTTTTAGTGGTTATGCTTTAGGTATGATTCAGACAGGATTCAACCATTTGAGCTTCTCTCTCTCACTGAAATCAGTGGCCATTTCCCAAGTTTGCTATTGTCTACCATGTGGTACCATTCAGAGGCTGTAGGATGTGAAGTAATGCTGCTACTATGTCACACCAAAAGCTAAGGCTTCTCTACATAGTTACATATATTTAGATGGAGGAGGAAGGTGAGAAACAACTTAGGCAGATTTAGAGAGGATACCAGAAGTAGTTAAAAGCTGAAGTAGGAAATAATTTTGTTGTTGGGAGGGATTATTATTATTTTATTTATTTACATCCCACTTTTTCCCAAAATTGGGTCTCAAAGTGGCTCCCAATTTAAAAGAACAATGCAATTAAAAGAGAAAAAGTGAGCATTAAAACAATTAAATTATTTACAGTGTTGAGAGGCAGTGTGTTGTAGTGCTTTGAGTATTGGACTATAACCCTGAAGACCAGGATTCCATCCTCTACTCAGCCATGGAAGCCCACTGGGTGACCTTGGGTGCATCACATGCTCTCAGCCTCAGAAAATCCCGTGATAGGCTTGCCTTAAGATATCTGTAAGTCAGAAATGACTTGAAAGCACACAACAACAAATTTACAGTACTAAAACAATTCATACCTCAGTAAATAAATAAAATGCAATTTTAAAAATGTAAAAAGCTCATTAAAACAGGCCAGTCAAAACAATACAGCTCCCCTTAGCCAGTTTCTTAAAAACTTTTTGTTTTAAAAGCCTGTCAACAAAAGAACAAGGAAGGGGCCAGTCTGGCCTGCCTTGGAAGGGAGCTCCAGAGTTTAGGGGGCCCTCTTTTACATCCCCACCAACCGTGCTTGTGATGGTGGTGGGAATTCCAAGGCTAGCAAAGGGAAATTCCAGTAATGGGTAGGGCTAAGATCAGAGGGTAGAGTCAGTGCAAACTGGGGAGGGGCCAGATGAATTACTGATCATTTAGATGGATTCCCACCAAGCACACAAAAGCACAGCTGAATTGTACACATGTATGTTCAGAAATTAACTCTAGTGGAATTTCTTTCAGTTATTCAAAGCACAATTTAATTCTAGGCACATCAGCTCAGGTGTAAATCTCCATATTATAACTTCCCAGGCTGGAAAATGTCTTTTCCATCCAACCAGTAAATGCTCTCCCCCAAGACACAGTCTCTCCACTTCAGATCACCCTGCCCCACATTTCAAAGCTGCATTGAGTGCCTTGTACCACCCTAACACAGCAAATGTATGCATGAATGCTTACTTTGGAATAACCCCAGCACAGGAAGAGTGGCTTACTTCCAAGTATACCTAAAGAGGACGTAAATAAAGGGAAGAGACAAATATGTGGAACTGACAAATGCTGAAATGTGGCTAGGTCATGAGTTCTGTGCTTTTATGAAAACAGCACTGTCAGACTGAATATCCCATAGAGAGGGAGAGGAAGTGACATCATCAGAAGGAAACTGAGCTTACTTTCTCTGTTTGCTTGTTTGGGGAAATGACACCCTTACATGCAGCAGCTGGGAAACACAATCAAATAACAGGAAAATCCCACGTCCTTTAGAGCTGCAACAGGAGAAGCAAAAGAAGGAAGGCTAGAGAGTCATACAGCCACATTCTTGCTTTCCAGCTGATACAAAACCTGTTTTCTGTCCTCCTGGGAGTGCTTTGTGTTTCCTTGTAACAATCCGTTAAGTGCTACTTTCTTTGCAACATTTTGCATACAAAATATTGACAACAACATCACTTAAAAGAGGCAGCATAGTGCAGCCTCAAATACCCTTATGACATTGCCTCCAGTTACAGAACAGAACATGGAAAAAATTACTGTTGTTGTTTTACTACAGCTTCTAAAATCCTCCAGTTTGCATGGTCATTCTGGGATGGTCATTCTAGTCCAAAAAAGTAACTTTCCATGTTCTGTCTTGTTATTTTTTTTCCCATCATATCAGAGAGAGGAGAAGGAGTTACTTTCGCAGCGGCTACATTGTTTGTCATTTTGAGCCTTCAAGTTCATTCTGATTTACGGCAACCCTTGCCTAGTATTTTCTTGGCAAGATTTATTCAGAGAGTGTTTGTTGTTACTTTCCTCTGAGGCTGAAAAAGTGTGACTTGCCCAAGATCACCCAGTGGGTTTCCATCATGCTGGCTCTTGCTGCATTGGTTCCTATCTAGTTATTGTCTACCTGTCTAGATACTGACCAACTTGTTGTTGTTGTGTGCCTTCAAGTCATTTCTGACTTAATGGTGACTCTAAGGCAAATCTATCATGAGGTTTCCTGGGGCTGAGAGTGTGTGACGTACCCAAGGTCACCCTGTGGGTTTCCATGGCCAAGTGGGGAATCAAACCCTGGTCTCCAGGGTTGCAGTCCAATGCTCAAGCCACTACACCACATTGGTTCTGACCTACCTACCTACCTATTTACCCAACTATTGCATTTCTCTGCCTTCCAATAGCCAAAGTGTTCTGAATCGTTCACAAGATAAAATTTAAAACATGAAAATAGAAAAACAGAATAAAACACCATAGGGACACCTATAAAGTTTGCAACCATAACATAATTAAACCAAAGTAAAAACAAAGCAAACCAGCAACAGTGTAAGATCTAACAACCACTAACAGCAAGGTTCCCCCACCCCAACTGAATGACCATAAAGTCTGGGCAGATGAAAAAATAGAGAAACCACCCATAACTAGAATCTTTCACCTTGTTGAGTGAATGTCAGTTTATTGCCCCTCACCCAATCACTGTGTTGCCCAAGCACTGCCTTGCTGGTATCAGATGAGAAAGAAAGATAGAGCTGGTCATTGTCTGCTTATCCAGGCCCATTAATTGCCAGATAACTTCACCCACTGATTTTCTGTAGATGCAGAACAACATGGGAGATAAATCAGAGCCTTGAGGAATCCCAACTACCTTGAGGCCCTGAAATAATCCCCCAGCATCAACCATTCAAATAGCAGTAGAACCACTGCTGTATGTCCTGACTCAGAAAGAAGAATATCAAGATATGCAAAATGTTTTCACAGTAGTAGTTACTGTAAAAGCAGTGATAAGTAGTAGTTGGGAGGTAACACAGACATTCTTGTGTTGATGAGCTGATTAACATAAGATTAACAGCTAACAAGCCATCATAGTGTTGTGGCTTGAGTGTTGAACTAGGGCTTTGGGAGACCTTGGACAAGTCACACCCTCTCAGCCTTAGAGGAATGCAATAGCAAATCTCCTTGGAATAAATCTTGCCAAGAAAATCCTGGGATAGGCTCACTATTAGCCAGAGTCGAACTGGAGGCACATCAACAACAACATCTAGCAGCAGAAATGTTCTGTGTTACTATCCACCTACTGTTAAACACTGTTAAATAATTATTGCTTTACTTTTTGCATTCAGTTTCCCTCTGATTCCACTAATTACAATTCCTCCATTTGCACTTACCCAAATATATCTACGGTATTGCACCAACTGAGGCAACACTCCATGCATGTGATGGATTTACCTTTCATCCACGAAATTTTGTGCCAGATCAAATTTATTCACCTTTAATATGCTGTGAGACAGTTTGCTGATGTATCCCCAAAGTGTCTCACCCATTTGTCAGAATGTGCTACTCAACATGGCATAGTTTCTCCCCTTAGCCCAGATTGCAAGAAATTATGAACCACTCAGAAAAAAAACTTGCCTAGATGATACAGAGAAGTTGGTGCAATGGTGGCAGAAAAGAACCTTCTTTTTGCCACCTTCACAGCTTCAGTGTAGGATTGATAAGGAGCTATAAATTGTGTTCAGTCAGCACAAATCCCTCACCAGCTGTTTTCTACCCATCTTCTTGCTTACTTCATTGCCTCCTGATCAAATTACGTACCAAGAAGCTACCCAGTCTCTGTTCAAATGAAGAGGGAGTTTGGGCACAGCCATGTCAACTATCTGAGTGATCACCACAGAGTGGTGAGGACAAGAGCACCAGATGATACAGCAGCAAAATACCACAAAGTCCTCCAGAATCCACGAGAATCCATCAGCCTCAGGGAGCAGATTATTTTCATCCTTCATCCTATTTTCATCCTTGTAGAATGCAATGACCACTAAGTATCTCAAACTCATTATAAAATGATCTGATCCATGATAAGAGGGTATTTTGGATCTCTATGCTCCCATCCAGTCAAGAAAACCAAGTCAAAGATGTGTCCCTACTACACGTATTCTTCCACTGGCATGCCAGGATAGCCCTGTGGTTGTAAGGGGAATCATGAAATCCTGAAAACAGCAACATCTCTTGGCTTTAGGTCACAGTCCCCAGAACCACAAAGGGAGAGGTCCTCAGCACCAAACAGGACACCTGAAATGTAAACTCAAGCAGGACAGAGAGGGGAAACCAAGTGAGTGGTATACCCCCAGAATCCTTCATCTGTCTGTGGGACCCAGAAGAAGTCATAAACATTAATACTGAGAAATCAGTCAAATTTATAAGAAGCCTAGAGAGGGAAATGAAATCTCTGTAGACTGGAATACTCACCTACCCACCTTTCCAGAAGCCCACAAAAAAATTGCAAGGGCTCTTGGGAAGGAGCTTCCTGTTAGGCCAGGGCCTTTGGTCAGGTTTCTCCTCATTAGGGTTTCCTGAAAGTTGAGAAGCACATTTTGTTTGTTTGTTTGTTTGAATATTCTTTCCATTCCTAGTTTACTGCTTCCATGGGGTATGAAGTGAGCAGAATGTCTTAATTTACTATTTCCATGGTTTGAGGTCCATGAGTTAAACTGTTAAGAGCCTTTATTGTTCTGTCACCGGGCATGGCAACATGTGCGCTGCCACTTTTTAGAGCTACACTACATCACACCTTGCTGTCATTTCCCCCAGTGTGTGCCAACTCATTGTCTTTCCCTTATAACCTTCACCACACACATACAGGAATAGTAAAATGGAAAATCTGCATGCCTTGAGCCAGAGCACCATAATGATAGCCATCTAGTAACAGCTATTCTACTTGTTACCCAGAATGAGACAGCACAGTCCCAGAGTGAGCAGTGGACAATACGCCAAAAGGTTTTAATTGTTTACAGCTAAGTGTCTGAGGCTGTAGGAAAACATACTTGAAATTAGTATTAGGTTTCTTTGGCAGAGTGTGTCTCCTGACTGCCTCTCCATCCCCACCAAAAGAAAAATGGGCATTCCTTGCTGCCACTCTTCTGAAAAGAAATCCAGACATGAGAACAGACTGCACCTAGTCTGTTCTGACAAATGCTGGAGGACAGGTGAGATCTACTCTGGAAGCTCTACCGTGGGCTTGGTGACATACCAATTTAATCAGGCACAGAAATGTGCTCAAAGTTGATGAGAGCAACTTTTACTAGTGGTACACACACGCACGCACGCACACACATCTTTCTTGACAATAAATCTTGCCAAACTTCCTCCTCCTGATATAGGTTCACTCTGGGGTCACCATAAGTCAGAAATGACTTGAAGGCACACAACAGAGCACAGGCCCACACGCACCCACCTTCCTCTACTAGAGGTGGGTGGCACACACAGCACATTTCCCAAGTCATTTTCTTTGGCGGGGAATACTTACTAATAGAAGGCAAAAGAAAAGCAGGGGAGGAAAGTGAAAGGAAGTGGAAAATAATTAAAACCTTCCTGTTTCCTTTCTCAGCTGTAGGAGGGGAACAGCTCCCTGGGCTTTCTTTGGTGTTCTGAAATCTGCAGTGAAGATATATGGTGAAGGGAGCTTCTGTTTAATCATAGGAAAACTGGGAACATGCTTCTGTCATGAGAGAAAGAAAGGTAGTGGAAGTAGTTAATGGAAAGTAGAGCAAGAGGCCAGGCAAGTGTTTGAAGAAAGCTTGGGATAGTTGAATGAATAAATGAAGGATATGAGCAGAGAGGAGGAAAGGTCTTACAGGTTTGAAACAAGCAAGACAGAAACAGGGAGAGGGGAAAGAAAAATGCTGTATTGACATTACCCAGCTGTCTTGGTTCCAAGTGTTGTCAATAAAATGAACACAGTCAAGGAAGGGGCAAGCTGCCTTTGAGAAGCCTGGAACCATATAAAATGCAAACCCACTTTGGATTATTCTACACAAGTAGGATTAACTCCAGGATCTTGGGGTGCGGTGGGGCGGCTGATGTATTGGTTTGTTCACACTGCTTCAGTCTTCTTGAGTGCTTTGTGCAAAGTGACTATGGTGGCTCTGTTGGGGTCCTTTGCTAGTGCCGGGGCATCATGCTATCCATCAGGTATGGCATGAAGTTTGGGCACTACAATGGCCATTTTCAGATCCTTTTGGTTGGAGGCTTCCTAATGCTATCAGTCAAAAGATACCATGCACCTCTCCCTTCTTGATGGATCTTTTCTGGAAGGAGAAAAAATTGAAGAAGTGGTGGAACTATCCAGAAGATTACAAGTGGAAGATGTTGAGAACTTCTGGAATGGACATACACACATGCACGAGCACACAGATACAGGCACACAAACACAGAGTGAATGAACTATGAAAGCCTGGAAACACTCTTGTAACATAAGAATGCCATTAAAATATATTTTTGAGATCAGTAGCTCAGAGATGATCAAAAAGTTGGAAGAGTTCCTGCTTCTTGCTGCAGGATGAACTTGGACTACTATAACTCATTTCTGAAGAAAGTGATAGTTCTGCAAAGCATTGAAGATGGACACCTATGGATCCTTTGATTTAACACAGACTAATAAGCATGGGCAATCCAGTGGTAGAGAAGCTGAGGAAATTGCTCTGGATTTGTATGGGTGGGTTTGTCATGTTCCTGCTCAATGCTCATGTGTTTCAACAAGTTATGTACTGGAGAACTTCACAGTGGTTTGGTCTGTGACCTTTGCCCTGACTCAAATGATCTGGGGACAGCAAATGATTTTAGGCACTACCTAGAGACCATTATGGCAACCATTCAGCAAGCTTCTCATGTCCTCAGCAAGCAATGCCACCCTGGGCTTGGCTGCACTGACAAGACAAACCACTTGTCACATCTGGTGCAGTCCATGAATGAACATGTTGCTGTAGTGGGAGCTCTATGTCTGTCCTTCACTCCATTAGATCTGTAGCTCCATGTGCAAATTTGTTTGTTCTTACCAGGAAGATATGAGCAAACCCATGGCCAAAGATAATCAAGAATTCTTTGCTGAAACATGCTGATTGAAAAGAAGCCTTCATTCTGCAAGGATTGTTCAAGATGTATAGATAAACATATACCTTCATAAATGCAATTGTTGGACCATATTGTGCTTGACCACCAGCTTCCCCCATTTCCTTAGGATGTGTTGGACAACAATTTCCAACTTGCATTGGCCATACTGAGTAGGATGACCAGAAGATGGGGAGGGCTGTTACATAATTTTTGTAGGTTTGACAAGTAGAGAAATATACCTGGATCATATATTGAGTCCATTACCCTACATTTTGGGAAAAAGCAGTTATTGCTTCTCCTTGAAATCTCATTTAAGTCCAGTAAGCAACTTAGCAGACCCAAAATGTCATGTTAATGCATTTTCCTGAAGGGAGGGAAATTACTTAATTGTTCCCAGGACAATGAAATCAGAGAACTGGTGATACCAAGAAGTTATTAAACTTAGTAGGAATTTGAGAAAACTAGTGTGTAATGGCCTGGAAGAGTTTTGTTTCCAATTTATGTCCTTTAAAGAAGGCCATTGGGCAGAACCAAAGATCACAGGGGAAGATCTGGACTTAACACCACTGAATATAACAGAGGTGTTCAAAATGTCAGTAATACTGCCAGAAAGAGCATGAGAATTATATCCTCTCAGTATCCTCTGAGAGCCAGTGTGGTGTAGTGGTTTGAGCATTGGACTATGGCCCTGGAGACCAGGGTTCAATTCCCCACTTGGCCATGGAAACCCACTGGTTTCACACACTCTCAGTCCCAGAAAACCCCATAATAGGTTCACATTAAGGTTGCCATCAGTTGGAAACAACTTGAAGGCACACAACAATGTCTTCTATTGTGCACGTGTATCGGGAAGGAGGAACTGTACGTACTAGGTGGATGCCCAGCGAACCCTGTTTAAAACAATGCCATGCTATGTATGGCCCTACAGATTTTATTTATTGGTTAACAGTCCCTATCAGTCCTACCTAGCCAGTGCAGCCAAAGGCAAGAGACAGTGGAAGCTGAAATCCAGCAACATCTGGTGGGCCACATATTCTCCTGCCTTGGGTTTAAAAGAAGGGAGTAAGTGAGGTTCTATAGCCTTCCAAGAGAGCTTGTTCCTCAACCGAGCTATGGGACATCCCTATACTTCCACACGCTCAAACTGCCTTAATTTGGCAGGAACTATCCCAATTAATTATCTGTCATCCCACTTTTTCAGATGCTTTTAAAATGTCTCAGTTTCTCTCTCTTCCTCTCAAATTCCCCGCCCCCCACCCCCGTCCCTAGCTTATGTCAGTTACTGCAAACCCAATTACTGGGTTCAAAGCATAAAAGTAGTTTGTACTTAGTTCAGTAGGGAGGACAGGGGAGGAGAGGAAAGGAGGGGTTGGAATATTGCCCTTCTCAGTAGGATCAAGCAAATGCCTCTCCTAGTTTCCATAATTGTTGCCATATTCACCACATTCTGATATTGCCTGACCACACATGTTGTAGTTTTCATCCGTGAAATGTTGGAGGATATGTACTTCAAATGTAAACAAATTTCAGACTGTTAATGGAACAGTATTGACATTTGGGCTCATGATGCGGTTCTCATTCTAAGTTTGCCTGCCAGTGTTTTGCTTTCAGCTTCTGCTTTAGTACTGTTTTCTCCCTTCCTTCCTTCCTTCCTTCCTTCCTTCCTTCCTTCCTTCCTTCCTTCCTTCCTTCCTTCCTTCCTTCCTTCCTTCCTATATATGACTGTCTGCACTTTGGCACTCAATCCTGGCAACAATGCCAATATCCCCTTTAAGTGGAACACAGTGCATTCTAAATCCCTGCCATCCACACTCATAGTATTTTAGGATCTCTGCAATCAGCAGACCTTCTCTTTGTTAGTTAATTTTTCACAGCGCCAAAAATCAGCAGTTGATCATCATCCAGTCCAGCTATAGAGGCAGCCTCAAGTTTTTTCAGTTCATAAACATTTAAGTGTGATTTCTGCTCCTGGTATTTTCCTCCCCTCTTTCTCTCCATCCTTATAGCACTGAGCCAGGGGAGGGAAATGCTAACTGAGAAGAGAACTGCTTTAACATCAGTGGGGCATGTTCCCTAGAAAAGCAGGGAAGAGGAATCTGGCCCATTTAAAATCTGATTATCATTGTGCTGCACGTTAGTGGCTTCTTTATTTACCTGGCACCTGCCTCCAGCCTGGGCTCAAGCTGGCTCAGCTGGAAACGCATCACGAGAGATATAGAAGATGCAACTGTGCCTGGCTTCTGCAGCACTAATTAGGAAGCAAAAGAACAACTTGATTGGCAGTTGTTAGCCACTTAGTCCTACAACATTCAACCTTCCTTGGTTGTTTTGAAACTGGAAGCTACAAGCTTCACTCTCCATCCCTGCTTTCTCCTGCTGTGAGAGTTTGATCACTGGAGTCGAGTGGCTGCTGGGCTTGTTCTGCTTTTAATGACCAGCACCAGAAAAACACCTTCGCCTGCCAAAGATGGGGCCTAGCAAAGACTCACTCTCCATTTCCCGTAGCGCTCAGGAGATTTCTAAAGCTCTTGTTCTTCCAGAGGCTGTTTAAAGGAGAGAGAAAAAAAAGGAGTTTAAGACTCAACTGTAAAGGTGAATATACCCTCCAACATTTTAACAGAGGAAGATTAAAATGGACAAATTCAGTGGTCAGCCAGCCTCTGAAGAGCCTGGACTTGTCCAAGCAATGCAGAGAGCGGTGGACGCTGGCTTCATATAACTGAACTCATTCTATTGCTTGCCTGCTTCTGTTCTATTCATGATGATTGTTTGCCCTTCCCTGGCCTTGTCATTTACAGACTGTGTTTACTGAAATGGATTTAATGAGAGTTGCACCTCTGATCAAATTTTGCACTTCTCTGGATATTATACACACAGTTAAGTTTTCTTTCTTTATTAAACATCTGTAGTAAGGTAGTGTTTTTTCTTTTTCTTTCTTTCCTTTCTTTCTTTTTTTGCATCTTTCTACTGTTCCTTATTCATATGGCATTTGTTTTCACAATTTGTTGTGAAAATTGTGGCATACATACATACATACACCAAACTGTGGAAAAAAAATATGAAAAGCAACAGTGGACTAGATAACAGTATCTAGAAAACAGGCATGCATATATACACACACATATGCACAAATTTATATGTGTGTGTGTCTGTGTGTGTGTATTTATGTATGCCTATTTTCTAGATACATGTGGCTTATTTATTTTTACTTAAGAATCTGTTCAGGACATTCTCTATTATTCATGGTCCCTTCAGCTGTAGTTTTTGGTGTCTGAAAATCCTTCCTTTGTGTTTTTGTTTCTTATGCCAATGAGGCAGTGAATTTACTTCAGAGTTTTAGTATAAATGTTAAAAGAAGTAGTTGAAGTGCTAAATCTTTTTGGAAGACAGTGTTTGGCACATTAGATAGTTTAGCCTAAAGCCCAGACTGGGTTTACTATCCAGTGACAAGGGAGCTACCAGTTGCCACTGATTTGGAAATCATCAGTGCTCAGAAGATTTTTTTTGGGGGGGAGGACAACTCCAAGAATTTTGCAGCTTGGAGGACTCTGAGAACAGTGGCCTGAAGATGGTACTTCCTGCCAAAGGCTCCAAACATATACTTCCCAAGCCCTTTCTGGTTAGCAGCAACTGTCACTGTGGCAGAAAGTGAGCATCCCAGTGAATTTGCTTGACATGGGTACTGCTAAGAGCCAGCCAAGCCAAACCAATTTTACTGAAGTTTGAATATAAAAAGAGCAGAGGTCACCATTTTTGCCTTGGTAGCTCATGATCTCAGTGGGCAGGAGAGTATGCCCTACCCTGCCATTTGGGGGCAATGATCACCACCCTCCCTTAACTCTGACCATGGTCCATCCCTGCATTTTCATCCTTAAAGACACACACATACACACACACAGAAGGTGGGAGAGAGAGATTGAAAGAGAGAGAGAGAGAGAGAGAGATTTTAGTTATAATAGTCTGCATATTCAGCCTCATGACAGAGGGCTTTTAATGCCTTTTAAGCATCTTGAAGAATACTGTATTTAGCCTTCATTGTGCAGAATCTACAGCCATAGAAAGAGATGATTTCCATCATGTGAAAACACACTTTGCACATTTTGATGGTTCCATTTTCTCCAGCTCCTAGGTAATACTATACCAGTTGGCTTCACATTACTTTTTCATCTAGTATACTACTGAAAATTAATCCCTGCCTTTGCTAATATAAAAATGCTTTTCTTTTTCTTTGTCCCCCCCCCCCCTTTCAGCAACTAGTTAAGGTTAATTCATTCCATCTAATATAAGCATTGTGACTCTAAAAGGAGACCTCTTTACTGCAACACTGGTCACAGTTTTGGTACTTCCTCTGCCTTCCCAATTGCATTTTGTACATCAAGACAGGTGAAGAATTTGGTTGAATTCAAAAGCTTGCATGCTGCTTTATGACACTGTGGACAATGAGGACCTTACAAATCCGGTAACAAAAGCAGATATTATTGTTTCATATCATAATTGGGCAAATAACATTTGGTTTTTAGTCAGGGTTAGACCTACCTTCTTTACTTGATATCTACAACATCCTATTTCCTGAAATATTTCTATGTTTGCACGAGAGGGAGGGATTTTCAACTATCTCCCCCACTATAAAACACTCTGGTATATAAGGCTACTGAACAGCAGAAATGTAGGTAACTAGTTCAGGAAATAAACTTTCCCATGTGCTTAGAACTGGGGTAGGAAAAGCATGGCCCTCTAAATGTCATTGGATTGTAACTCCTGCTGTTCCTAGGCAAGCTAGCCAGCAGTGAAGAGCGCTGAGAGTTGCAACCAAACACCATCCGGAAGACCACATGATTCCCAACCCTGTCTTTAAAGGAGGGGACTTGCTGTTTGAACTGGACCCTTCCAATCTCACTTCCACCTATGTGTCATTAACCTCATTATATTTGGCATTGTTCCCCTGTCATTCTTCACCGCATACTCTTCGTTTATCCAGTTTTAAAAAATAAAGTGTTACAAATCAGGCACATAATCTTAAAAATAGTCTTGCTAAAGTGTCTTGTTTTCTTGAGTATGACATTTCTTGCAAAATCACACATGCACCTCAAACAGGACAAGCCTTTCAATTGTCTTATGCCCACAAAACATTCTACAGAAATATATTTCTTCAGTGCTACTTTTTGCACCACATATGTAGCTGTGGCTATATGACTTTATGAACTGTCTTTATGTCTGGAGAGAGGAGAAAATCCAAGTAGCATCTTCACAGAGACTAATGATAAAAGCACAAGGCAAACCAGAGACACAGTTCACTGAGACAAGTCACGAGGCTAGGAGTGGGGGTTTGAGGTTAGTCCAGAGAGATCTTATCCAGCTCTCCTGGAAAATCTCCCCATCTATGGAAACTGCATTGCCTGGAGGAGCCATTACAAGAGGAGCTGTTTTTTCTCTCCAGTGCTGCCTATCCCTGAAGATGCATGGGGCTCCTGGCAGTTTCTGCTAATGGGAAGAACAGACGCCCTTAGGCGTGTCACTGGCCATATCCTGACAAAAGCAACTTGAGGAATCAGCTACTGTTGAAGACTCTGCTGCTCTTGGCTCCCACAGAGCTCTTGCTGCAGTGATGGAAAGAGGAATGGAGAGCTTATTAGGCCAAGAATTTGCTTTCCCACAGACTGTCATCAATGTTTTTTTTTCCTCCCCTATCTTTTAATGCCACAAGGTCCATTTCATCATGTCAAATCACAAGGCATCTGAGTTTGAGACAAAGGTACTAAAATACTTCTTCTATGAAAACATAATGATTTAATCCCTGAATTAGAAGCCTATGTGTACGCGGAGGGGGGAAATCATACTCCCACTGGAGAAGTCTTCACTGGATGGCAATCCAGGGCCTGCAGAAAGCAACCCCATGCCATTAGGATCTACTAGGGACCAGGGCTCCATCTCTTTTCAGTTAGCAACTCCTGAAGCAGAACCATAACAAGGGGGCAACTCACTACAGACTTATATTTCCAGGAACTGCAACCAAAATGCTCTCTCAGACAGTCTCTCCATCTTTCTGGCCTCTCACTTACTTGACGCCTAAAAAGCCTGATGATGGTTGTTCTGAGTCAATGGATTCCCAAATCCTTTCACGTTTGAAGGGTTCACAGCAGAGGGACACGCCTCACTTGGAGCCCTTTTCCACTACACAGTTCTAGCACTGTGATTCTACTTTTAACTTCCATGGCAACATCTTATGAAATCCTGGGATTGCAGTTTGGTCAGAGGCACCAGAGGAGCTGAGAATTCTAAAGGCCCCTCTCCCTAAACTGCAAATCCCAGGATCTCATAGGATGTTGCCATGGCAGTTAAGGTGGAATCACGACACTAAGAGTGGGCAATGTGAAAGGGCCCCTCATTGGATGGTTTGTAGGCTGGCAGGCTTGACAATGGTGTCTAAAACGTCACTGTTATCTGACTGCCCACTCACTGTTATCTGCTCTAAAGTGCTAGTGTCCTTCAATGGAATTTCAAGCACTTAAACTAAGGGGTGCTGATTACAGTTTCCAAGAGGAAAGTGTATCAGTTTTAAAACCAATCGACATAGTACATACAGTAAGTGACACCTGCTATAATCTTCTTTTCTATACAACTAACAAAGTTGCAGAAGTCCTTCCTCCTCTGTGTTGGAAGCAAAGTGACACTTGTATAGAGTGATTAGTGAAAGGAAATTCTAGAGAACATGCTTGGCCTTTTGTTTCACTTTACTTTTTCTTTCTTTCTTTGACCTATGTTCTACATTGCCCACCCCTGCTCTGAAGGATTTTTAATATCAAAGCTGTGTGTAATTTTTGGAATCAGTACAGGCCTGCTCCAGAGATTTACAAAAATGTGACATGAAAAAATGGGAAAGGAGAAGAGACACACCATCCAGAAGGTGAAGGAGCAAAAAATGGAAGCACATGGAAGCTGTATGTCCAGGGGCTATAATAATACCCTCCTTCCCCAGTTACAGGGAGGGAGGGAGGGAGGGAGGGAGGGACATCCCACATTTTGCAAGAATAGCCCCACCAAAGCCAGCTGGCTGTATATGTGTGTGAGTATAAATTTGTATTTTGTTGTGCATCCAGGTACTGGTGCTTGAATGCCAGAAGGTGTGTATGTGCATCTCTCTGAAAATGTGTGTGTATAATGGGGAGAGAATGGGAAGAAGCAAGAGGGCAGTATAAGCCAGGATTTGAAGTCAGGCCATCCCAGTCTCTGGCAGCCCTGATACCAGTGCTTTCCAGTGTTTCAGTGTGATTTGGGTTAGGACGTCTGTCCATAGAAAGTCAAAAAGAAGCAGGTGTGTAGCTGAGGGGAAGCAAAATGAAGACATTGCCGCCGCCCCCACCCCCAAATGCTGACACACACATACCTATGAAAATTTCCAGCAGTGCAGTAACTTGAGCAGAGCATTTAGAAATACAGTTTAGGCGCTAAGAAAAGGGGCAGGCAAAATGACCAAAAGAAGGCAAACAGCAAATAAATAAAAGAATTCTGGGTGGGAACTATTTTCAAAGTCTCACACTGTGTAATGCTAGAAACCTGGGAATTGAAGGACAATTTGAATTAGGGGACAGAATTCTTATTGGTGGGACTCATCCTCCAGAGCTGCTCCTCTGCAAGCAAACTAACATATTGACTTGAATCATTTGCTTGATTTTGACTGATTTATCCCAACAAGGTCAAATACATTTGAATCACCTGGTGAATGATGAATGAATATGCCAGTAACTCCCACCATTACAATGGACTTACTCCAGTTAGGGACTAACTGGAGTAAGGCTATTGATTTGCTATAGCTTTCAAAACAACAATAACAGTATGCCTGTAAACATGATCTTTTGGTAGGATGGTGGTGTTATTTTTAGAAGAGGAAATATAGTACTGGGCAGGGAGCAATTCTCCATTTGAGTTCAGACATAACATCCCGCAGAATGAACTTTTCAGCTTTATTGTGGGCTGCCAGCCATTAGCACAGGTTTTTGTTTGTTTCTTTGTTAATGCAATACAAACTGAGAAGAAAGGTTGCCCACCCATCCTGTCTTCAGAAGCCCTCAAATGCAATTGGTGCTGCTCTCAAAAGAGAAAGAAAGAAAAAGGAGTTGAAATTGACTCAGCATTCACTCATTCCACCTCTATTTACTGATTGTTTGTTTGTTTGCATGCCTTGAAACTACAAGGCTATTTCTAGGGATGTAGGCAAGAAAATACTAATTTCACCCTTACTCATTTTCATCCTTACTAGAAGAACAGTTTGGGCCCTGGGAAGTCAGACGCAGATTGTAGGAGTATTTGGTATCTATACCAACCAGAGTGCAGAGTATCCAGTGCCATATGAGCTTTTGGTAGTAAACCAAAAAAAGGAAAAATACTCAGGATTCTCTTGTGGGGTTAAAAAAGAAACAAACAAACAAACAAAACCCCTTACATTTATTGTTTTAGGAAATCCATCTTGGATACTAAAAAGGTAGATAAAAAAATATTATCTACATTTTAGTAGAAAAGCCCCTGAAAGCTGGCTCTCATAAGTTAGTGCCTGTTAGTTATTTTGGGGCAAAAGGATGATCCCTTCCAGACAAAGGGGAAACAAAGGACTAACTCACTTTTGGAAGAAGGAGGAAGTTACTTTTGAAGGGAAGCAGGAAGCAAAAAGGCTTTGAGAACACAGGTCTACTCTACTACACCACAAAGCCATTGCTGCGGTAACCAAATTTCAGGGGCAACTGTGATGGCAGCACAGTGTTCTGTCTCACAAAGAATTACATGGGGGCAGACCCAGCCCCCAATGTGCCAATAGTGCTGACTCTGGCTTTAAAGTAACCTAATCAATGTTACTACTTTTATTCCTGCCTTTGGTAGCTGAGTTCAGCCAAGTTTTTTATTCCCCTTCACTGGCTATATGACAAGCTCAGAAAAAGTTTGGGGTGGGGTGAGCAAGATGCTGTAAAAGCAGGTTTTCTCAGATTTTGGACCTCTAAATGTGGCAGGACTTCAGCTCCCAGATGCTCCACTGAGCTCAGCCAATGGTCAGGGATGCGGGGTGGGGGCTGAAGTTCAAGCCATCTTGGGGAACCAAAGACTGAGACCTACTGGTAGAAAGCTCTGCAACGGTGGTCCTTCTGATGTGATCAGGCTACCACTCCTATCAACACCAGCCAGGGCAGCCAAGTATGAGGAATGCTGGGTTTTGTAGTACAATGACATCAGGAGGCCCACAGTTGCCCACCTCTGACGTAAGGGTGGCGGTATCTGTGCAGATGGGAGCTGGGTGGGGATGGGGTGACAGAGGCGTCCCCTTTGCCCATCTGTTCCCCTTCCATATTACCATCTGGACATACTTGGGCGGCAGAATCATCCTTAAGAGGATTTTTGTTAAAGGCGGGGGAAGGGGAAAAGCTTAAAGTAAAAAAAAAAAGAGAGAGAGAGAGACATGTATCATGCTACAAGCAATTCCTTCCCTGCTTTTTCTTTCCTGCTGGAATCCCCCCTTGTAATCCCAACTAATTCTCTGCCTCTTTTCCATATCTATAGCCTCTAATCCTCTCTGCTCTTCTGCAGCAATGTGTAAACAAAGCTGCTGCTGAGGGGTTATGGGAGCATTTAAAGGGAACTCAGGGGCTCAGAAGAGCAAACACTGAGCCTTTGGAAGAAGCTGGCCCAGGGCATGCAGCAGCATCATGCTCCAAGGAAGGAAGGATGGAGAGGGAGAGAGGGTGGCAGAGAGGGAGCTTGAGATGTCAGCTTTTTTGAATGTTTGATCACCTTGGCTTGGATATTTTTGGGAGGCAGCGGTTTAATGCTCTTCAACTTCCTGGGAATGGGTGCTTCATTGTTCTTTTCCTTCTAGACTGTTCTTTGCTGCACAGCTGGCCTCACCCACCCTGGAACACTTTTCCATGAATCACACAAGTTTTACTGTACCTTTTGCCACCCCTGCCTCCAGTTCCTCTCACAAACAATAACTGGGGGTTGATGCAGCAGCCCTGGAGCTGTAGCCTTGGAGTCACTTCTCTTTCCAAAATTATGGGAACTCCAAAGCCCATCAGCAGTCAACACTTTTCCTTTCCCTTTGCCATCCCTAGACCAGGATTTACTTGAAAAGCAAATACTGCCACCTAGTGGTGCTCACAGAGACTTAACTGAAGGAAGCAATTGGTATTTTTCTTTTTCTGAGGCTCAGAAAAGTCACTTTTCTGTTGCTAATGGAGTTGAAATTTTATTGCCTGTCTTTTATTGCCCTTTGACTCTGGTCCCCATACGGCCAAGAAGGGGAGTGGGCTCTGCCTGCATTGAGATACCTCCAGACCATCTTAACTGACAACAGAAGGACGTCTAAGAAAAAGTTAGGCTTGTAACTCTGTGTTGCTTTTTTCTCCTGTATGATCTTTAACGTCTTTGCTTGATTGAAGAAGCCAATGAAGCTTCAAAAGTTTACATTTTGTGCATTTTGGTTGACCAATAAAGGTTATTGCTCTTTTGTGGATTTTGTTGTATTTTACTCCATATGGCTATCACAAATATTTTTTTCTGAGGGTGCTTCTAGTTTGGACTAAAGAAGCATGAGTTCTCTCTGTATAGCTCCTTAGGTTTTGCTGGGTTTTGTTGACTTTGCATCCCCTAGCTTTATTCTTTTTGGGTCTGTTTGCAGAAAATTCTTGGATCTGCATGAGGGCTTTTCCAAAGGTTAAAAAAAAAAAAACAGAACAAAACACCAGGGCATGGTTTGCTGAGGTGGTTCTATGGTTTGAAAGGCAAATGTCTTCCCACTGGATTTTAAAATTTTTCCTTAGCACTGTAGTGCAGAAGTGTCATTTCACTGATGCACTATAACCATAAAAGGAAAAAAATAATAATAATAAAGAAAGAAGGAGAAGGGAGGAACACTTCTTTTTCTTCATATGTCTTGGAATCAAAAAAGAAACCTACACAAGGGTGGGAATAATACGTTGCAGCTGGTGCAAGAAACTTCTAGAAAATAATCTGGGAAACCTTATTTGGATATTTTTAAAAACAGACAGAGAACTACAGCAACACTACCTCTGATGCATTAGCCCCATCTGGAGGAGCCTTCAGACAAGGAGATAAGAGTCCAATTTGGGATGAGTTTTTATGATCCCTGTCATCTATATGCACGGGAAGCATCAACCCACGGTTGCCGAGTGCCCAGCTACACAACAGCAATTACCTGTGGGTTCAGGACACATGAACCAATTTGCGTGGCTGGGATACACCATGAGCAGGAATAGCTGGAGAAACAACAGTTGTGTCCTGTGAGCATCTTCTCCAAGGTAATGTTCTGTGCTTCTGACTTAGCACTACAAAAGTGGGTTACTCAAGTTATTGCAGGGGCACTATAGCTTAGAAGGGTTCTTTTTTACTGAACCAACAGAGTTTCCATATATATTGTTGGACCTGCTCTGAGTACTCCTTGCCTAAGAAAGCCCTATGAAATTCATGGGGTCGTCATAAGTCAACAGGCAAACTGAAGGCACATACAGAGAGAGAGAGGTGGAAGATGATTGTTTCACTCATTTTTTTTTTTTTTGGTAGAAAAAAGGTCTAATGTCCCTACAAAAATATTCCAATCTATTACGCAGGCTATATATCTACACTACACAGTTGTTGCAGTTTGACGTCACAATGATTATCACAAGCTCTATCCCACACAATCCTCTCCGGTTTGTAGTTTGCTAAGGGACTTAGAGCCCTTTCACATTACACAATTATAGCATTACAATTTCATTTTTGCTGCCACAGTAACATCTTATGAGATCCTGTGGGTTCTACTGCAGGCTGACACTAGAGTTCTCTGGATAATAATTCTAATACCCTTCCTTAAACTGCAAATCTCAGGATTTCATAGGATGGAACCAAATGATGGTTAAGGCAGAATCACAGTGTTACAACTGTGTAGGGTGAAAATTCCCCTAGAATTTTCTCTCTTAGAGTGCTCCAGGCCACTTCTCTGAACTATAACACATTTGTTTTTTTTTACTATAGCTCCCATGGGCTTTAGCCAACATAGCTGATTGGGGATTATGGGAACTACAGTCCAAAATATTAGGAGGCACGAGGCTGCTTACTCTTTATACCATAGGGACTAGTGACACAGACCATTAGGTGGCTTCTTTTTTTAAAAAAAAAGTCTGTGCTTTCCTTGCCTGAAAGCATTCACAAACAGCTGAGTCCTGTGCAACACCAAAATTTACCTACTACAAGGAGAGAAACCCAATAGTCCTAATGAACAGACTGATGCTAAATAAGGTAAAGCCAGAACCACAATACTGTATTTGAATGTGCCTTGGGTAGCCCTTGAAGACAGCAGAATCCCAGTCAGTTTCCTGTAAAGCCCAATTGCTCATGTGGGATACAAGGAGGGAAGAAAGCTCCCTATCTTTCAAGATTCCTGCCTCTCAGCAGCAGGAAAACACTGACTGTGACGGAGATGTGATGGGGCACACTAGAGAAGCAAAGGCCTCTCCCCAAACTGGGCAATGCTGCTTCTGTTCCTACTGCTAAGAGAAATGAAGAGAGAGCAGTCCTGGTGGCATTGGTTAGGGGATGGGAGAGTCTCTCTCTCACACAGACAGACAGACAGACAGACAGACAGACCCTCCTGATCTGGTAAGGACAGTCCTGATTAACTCTTTGTTGCACCACTTTTCCAGCTGCTTTTAAAATTTCACAGTTTCTCTATCCTCCTCCAACTTGCTCCCTTTGTCCTCAGCTTGCTTCACTTGCTGCAAAGTGGGGTTCATAAACAGTTTATATTCAACTAACTCTGAAGGGGAGAGAGAAGAGGTGAGGAGGGGGTAGAATCTTCCCTTTCCCAGCAGGCTCAAGTAAGATCAGACTGCTGCAGCTGCTTCTAGCTTGTCTGTTCTTCCTCATTAATAACTTTGCCATCCTGACCACACACTGATATTGCTTGAACACATGTCCTGGTTTTCACCTGTGAAATGTTGGAGGATATGATATGTACCAGCAAACCTAGGACTCAGCAGCTGGGGGTGGGGGGTTTAAACTTCCCACCCCTGTATGTTGAGATGTGCCAGATGTATTTGGAGGAAGACATTTGTGGGTGTACACTCTAGATGCAGCTACTGAGGCAGAAAAGAAGAGTTCGGTACTTTTGTCCAAAGACAAGGATGTGTATGGTTGGTTTGACTAGCCATTTCCTTCCTTCTGTTCTTGCTAACAGCCTTAACCCTTCTCTCCCCACTTTTCTGATGCCCTGATAGCCCTTTCATAACCTAGGCACCAAAATGAGAGGAGCAATGGAACCCCTTGGCTGCTGGACCAAATCCTAGATAATTGTCAGACGAAACCCTGGACAGTTATTACCAGCTCATAGATTTCTGTGATAAGGAAAAGGTTGATAAAATTGTCTGAGGCCACCCTGTTTTATATCAAATTCCAGATACATAGAGATGTCTCATTAAAAACATCTCATGATACAGCTTATGGAAACTGTATACAGCCAAGCAAGTGACGTGATTTGAGACCCAGAGAGTCAGGATGTATACAGAATGCACTGAAACAGCTGCTGCCTGCTGCAGAGGTTTTGGTGGTGGCCTTGTTCAAAATCTAGCACTGAGGCTAGCTCTGACCCCCCTCCAACAACTGTCAGACAGACTTACCAGTGATCACACTGTTGACTGAGTCACCCGCACTGCCCTCTCTCCCACCCGCAAGACTTCAGAGGCACAGCCTAGTTTTACTTGTGAACATTTTTCAAGTACTGCATATATACATTTAGTCAAATACTATTTCACCCTTGCTTTAAGGCAAAATTGATCTTAAGCAAGTTGCTACAATCCTAGGATAACAGGAAGGAAGGAGAGTAGGGGCAGCAAGGCAAGGCTGGAAAGTACCACACACAGTCAACCACCAACCAGCACTACACATAGCCAGCTACCTATCAGCACTGTGCACAGCCAGCCAGCCTGCCTGCCTTCAGGAGAAATTGGTTTCGCAGAGCTTGAACTGGAAGGGAAGTAGGTGCACCCAACAAATACACAGAGGTTAGAGTGCACTTCACTTTTAGAGGGGCTCATCTGCTCAAGAAATACAAATTCATGCACAGCTCCAGCAAAGAATATGGCATCAGAGAAAGAGAGGAAACTCGTGCTCTCCTTGGAATATTTTCTGGATTAAACAGGCAGAGATTATGAAAGCTCCTTACAGTGAGGAGGACAAAGGCATGTCTGTTGAATTTATCTGAAGCACATTGTCCTTTACCCATAGGCCAGGAGAGGACCAGGGATTTCAGCAAGTTTGCCAAAGGTGCATGAGTCAAGATGCTGGCAGAGGCAAAAGTGAACTTTGCTCCTTTGTGTCCCACTTACTCATCGGCATAAGGTGAACCATGAAACACTGGAGTACAGTGCATTGGGCACACTGGGTAAAAGTAGGGTATAAATGTATCTAAATTAAAGGAAATGTATACAAGCTGGAGTCCACAAATTCAACATACAGATTCAAGCTGAAAAGCACATGCACTTACCCTGGCTGGATGAACATTTTCCTCTCTACCATTCAAACACAACACCAGAGTTTGGAAACCTTATATGGGGACAACTCCCACTGGCCATACAGACTGAAGGATCTGCGGACTCACAGTTTGAAAGGATAATTCTCCCAAGATTTAAAATACACACATTTATGCAGGCACCTGCCCTAAGCTACTAGGGCATAAAAATGAAATGTTTCTTTTGCTCCAGTATATCCTGCAGGCTCCAGAGGCCCCCATAACAAGGAGAGAAGCCCCAGTGTAATGAATCATTTGGTGTACCACGTCCATGAGCAAGAGATGCTCCTCTTCTTGCTGTCTCTCCCCTTTCTCTCCCTCCTCCCCCTCAAGCCAAAGGGCTTCCTATAGCATTTGAGTCCCTCAATGAGCACATGCTCCCTTCTCCAGCTTCTGGCGTGGATTTAGCTGTGCACAAATACCGACTTCCTGGCCTGTTAAAGGGTGATTTCCGTAGCTGGCTCCCCTCCCCTGCAGGCTGATTCAGTCCTGGAAAGAAAAGCATCTGAAACTAATAAAGGGCTCGTGGATGCCTTTCCTGAGAGTGGGAGCATTATTCATTGCCACTGAGTGCTCGCTGGATAGAAAGTACAACAGTGGGCAGCCAAAAAGGCTGAGGGAAGGAGGGAGGGAAGGAAAACGAGGCAGCTGTTTGCAGAGGGTCTGCATAAGGCAAAGAAGCCCAGCTGCAGAGAGGACACAAGGAAGTCATCCCCACTGGGGTGGGAAAGAGTTGGGAAGCAGAGTCTCCACTAGCAGACAGAGCTGGACAGTAGGGGCAGAGGATAAAAATGAGGCACAATATCTCAACTCTTTCATGATCTCAAACATCCCAAGGCTGAATCCTGGCACTGACTTTTTAAAAAGCCACAAGATGCTAATACAGCCTCTGCACTCACTCCTATCATTCTTAAGAAGCTAACTGTACTCCATTCTGTGATCACCGTCACTCTTGCTGCCTCCCTTCAAAGAAAAATGGTCATATGGCTAAAAAGCAAAGGCTGACCCATTGTAAATTTTATTTAGCTTTGTTGAATCTTGTTAAGTTACATTTCTCTCAGTAGGTTTTTTTAAAAAAGCAAGAGGATTATATAATAGTTACCAAGTTTCTATGCCAATGGGTACAGGCTACAGTTACATTTAACTCTATTTTCACCACTCAGTGGGGACTGTGTGTTTTAAGACGGGTGGCCAAAAGCCATCTGATCGCATCTGATCTTGAAAGCTAGCCAGGGTCAGCCCTGGTAAGTACTTGGATGGGAGACTACCAATGAATACCAGCTGCTGTAGGCTGTATTTCAAAGGAAGGAACCTGGGCAAAAGCACCTCTGAGTATTCCTTGCCTAGTAAAACCCTATGAAAAATTCATGGGCTCACCATAAGTTGACAGGTGACTTGAAGACACACATACACACAATCCATATGATGCCTAACACTGGAACTGGAGTCTCAAGTGCTGAACTCAGAGTGTAAAGCAAACTAGGCTCTCTTCTCAGCCACAGCATACAATATAGCCACCTCGCTGAAGCTAAGTCGACCTCCAATGGACCAGGGACTAGATGGGATCCCTGCCTTAAACAGATGGATCATCTTATTAGTTAAAGGTGTTACATTTATGTCTAAACAAACCCATGGCAAATCACTTAGTTGGGTCATTCATTTAATGAGCGTTGCCCAGAATCAGGAGAGTCCTCCAGAACCACAGAAGGGAATCCAAAGAGGCGTTCTTTCACTGCCACAGAGGGGAGGATCCAAAGGGGAGACCCATCAGAGGTATCTTCACTATGATGGAATTTTCCTTTGTAATATTTTTCACAGGTATCCTATAGTGGGATTCCTAAAGAGAAAACCTAGTTATCTTCCCCCTCCCCGCCCCCCCCTCTTTCTCTCTCTCTCTCATACACTCTCTCTCTCTCTCTCTCTCTCTCTCTCTCTCCCTCCCTCCAAAGATTCATCTCACAGTAAAGTTCAGGCCAGTGATCTCCCCTTTTTCTCTTTCTTGGCCCCTCCTCCAAATGCCTCTGAGGCAGAACAATAATTGCAAACATATTTATAGCTGGAATGGTAACTAAAAGAGCTGCCTGGGTCCACTTGCCTCCCTATGTAATCATGTTTCACTTAGTTAACATGATATGGTCACTCTCTATCCTGCTGCCAATGCTGCAGATGTGCTACAGTTGGAAAGGAAAAGGAGCGGGGAGGCCCTGCTTCAGACACTGGAAATATCTTCTGATCTTGCTCTCCTTCTTTCTCATTTTCCCCACCACTCTCTTAGAGCTCAGAACCCTTTTTTTTTTTTTTTTTTTTTTGGACTCCTCTTCCTAGAAACTTCCAGCCAGCCAGGATGGCCACTGACTTATATTTGTTGAGGGATTCTGGGAAATGAAGTCCAAAACAGTGACAGTTCTAAGTTCTGATGCATGTTTAGGGCTATGTTAGAAGCAGAAGGAAATCCCAGCTCCATCATTAATCCTAAACAGAAATGTGTAAAGACAGAGGGAGAATGACAAGTTGATATGACCAGGGTTGCTTTCCCCATTAGAAACTTTAAGCACAGTGCCTAGGGCATATGAAAATTTTAGGGCCTATTTAAAAAAGGATTAACAAAAAACAACAACAACATGAATTGGGAAGGAAAACAATATTTCAAAATAACAATATTTTATATTACCATCCCTTAGTGTTACATGAAGGCTGGGTGGAGAGCTGAATACAAGAATGCCTAGTGCCTATGAAAACCTTAATATGGCCCTGGATGTGACATAGAGATAGGCATCAAACTCAGTACCAAAGCTTCCATTTTAAAATCATGCGTACTCAGGTAGGAGAAGCCAGGCTTCAAAGTTCAAAGCATAACTTTGGGATCTCTCTCTCTCTTTCTCTTTTTACAGGACTAATTACTCATTACTCTGAAAATCCAGCAAATCATCATTTGTTACTATTACTGCAATCCAGACAGGTGATTCATAGATTTACTTATTATTAATGAGATATTGTTATTAGTGTGATACCGTTGAAAATTACAATAAATTACATGAAATACAAGAAAATGCTCTCTGGTTCCCCCACTTGACTAATTCAGTTATTGCTGCTTGGAAATTTTGAGAAAAATGTGAAAGGATTTACAAAGCAATCCTTCCTTAGTACTTTCTTCCTGCCCAGATGTTTGGAATGACAGCTTCCTCACACATTCAAAGTGGGGATGGGATTTCCATATTTTGAAAACATGCAGTTGCTGCTGCATTTCCAGAGTTCAAGTTAGCCCAGTGATCCAGCCCTTCCCTTCCACACACCTCACTCCATGCACTCACACTGTCTCTTTTTCTCTTTCTGATAGCAGCAGTGTAGTCACTCTCCTTTGAGGTGCACAAAAGAATGCAGAAAAGGTAGGTTAACCTTTTTTTTTATTCAAAAATATCCTACTAATCTGAGCTTTGAGTGCAGCTCATGTTTTCAACGTGTCTTCTCTCCCTCCCCCCCTTCTTCCTCCCCCTGTCCCCTTGCTACTGGCTCCTATACTACTTACTAGCTGCATTCCACCCCACAAAGCAAGAACATAAAATTACCCATGTGATCCTCCACTTCCCATTAGTAGGACTGAGTCAGAATGTACACAGTGACAAGATATAGAAACCACTGAAAAGCCCTGACTTTATCAGACAAAGCCTTGACCCTAACTTAAACAAAAAAGTAATACCTTTACGACTTGTTATTGCAAAAAGTGATTGATTGCCAAAGTAACATTAAAAATGAACTGCCTCTGGTTCAAAGTTTGTCCCCAAAGACTTGTGAATTCTCAGAATATACAGGGTCAAGCTTCATGATCTTTGGAATCAGAATTTGTCTGGTGTGCATATTTGCAGATTTATATAAAATTAGCAAAACCATATTATGCATGATGATTTATTTTATCTGAATAGTCTATTTAATTTGCTGGGTGGGGGCACAAATTAGGGGTTATTTTGTTGCAGAATTTTGATTTCTTTATTTGCATAACAGCAGGACTGGCCCTACCATTGCGGATAGTGGGGCAATGGTTTCGAGCCCCAGATGCTGAAGAAGCTGCAGTGAGGAAGGATTTACATCTTTACTTATTTCCTTCTTCATATAAAAACGAAAAATTTCAAATGTTTTCCTATCTCCACTGGCTAAGCTTATGAACGTTTTGGAATATCTGTTAATGATTTTTCTGACTCAGTACTTCTTGGTTTAAAAAAAATTATGAAGTTTATTTTTCTGTGCAAAAATATTTTTTGCAAAAGAACTAGATTTTTGCACAATGGGGAGGCAAAAATTAAGATAATCCGTGGAAAAAAATATTTTGTGAAATTGTCACAAAAGTATGGAAATGCAAAAAATCCTGTAGGGTGTGCCAGATTTTGAAGACACGTCAAAGCATCCTTTGTACCCAAGAGTGAGAAGATTTGTGACTATTCTTTACTTCCCTAGTGGTAAGGTGGTAACAGAGCTCTGGGTGGTACCTTGCCTGGCTTGAGCCTTCTAAGAAAGGCTGCTGTTTTCTAGTGCACTGAAGAGCAACATCACATCCACAGCAGGTAAGATTCATCTATCAGTCAGGTGAGCTTGTGTACACAGAAGACACAGAAATGTTCTTTGCCTTGGGCACTCAATTTGTTTTGAGCTGATCCTGCAAAGCCCTGGATAGAGCTAGGGGGATCTGTGTTCCTCTCACATACCTATAAAACTATTTCTTGCCAGTGAGGTGTTTAGACCCTACCCAATATTGGAGCTGACCTTTTATCCCTCACCTAAATTCAAGTGTTTGGTTGCTTCAATTCTAATCTGCAGTGTATACAAAGTTTGCTCAAGTTTGCCACATTACCACGTAGTAATTTGACAGCTGTCATCTGATGACAGACAGAACAACTGACCAATCCAGGTGCGGGTTGGGAAAACCAAACTCAATTCCTCATGACCTATTATTAAATACAGAACACTGAGAAAATTCTCACTGGTTCTGTGGCTAACCCTTGACCTCTCCACCCTGACATCTGGCTCAAATCCAGAGGATTGTGAGCTCTCACAGATTTTATAATCTCAGGTTGAAGACTTTAATGCAGTTTGGATTTGCCATTTTCTTTCCCCACACTGCTGTCACAGCTGGCAGCACTGGCTGGCTGTTTAGCAGTACATGCTCTCCCTGCCTCTCTCCCTGACACACACCCCCCCCTTCTGTTTATGGAACAGCTCCCCCTGAGTAGCAATTTCTTCACGTTTGGTACATTAATTAAAAAGCTTGATTTGTTTCGTTGCAGTGAGGTAAAAATATGATTCATTGATGTGGACCTTAGTAGTGACATTTTGAATACATTAAGTTAAATCATGATAGTATCAATTGTTACTTTTAAGAGAACCCCCCAAGCAGTCTGCAAAATGGAGCTCTTGTTCCCTGGAAAACTTTCTAGGGCTCAGAACCAGAGCTCATTTCATCATTTAACTGCAAAACCTTCCAGCCGCTTGAAACAGCTTCTTCTCCAATCTCCGACTGGAGATCAAGGAGGAGGGAATATAAAATAATGAGTCAATTCATCGCTATTCATTATGTCAAAAATGAACAAATAGGAAATTAAAGAAAAATTAACTTGTTAATTTAAAAGCAAAGTGCAGAGCTGTTTCTTTTCATTATTCAAAACTCCCACAATGAAATAAACAGAGCATATTATTCTTAACGCATTATTTACCAGCAGCTCTGAGATTTGTGCTGGTAGCATGGCAGATACGTATACAGAAACCTCTCTCTCGGGGCCTCACCATGAGTAGGGAGAGATGGACACCTCATGCAGCTGATTTGGGGTACCATGATAGGGCATCAAATTGTGCTATTTAATTTGTTATATTCATTGCCATGGGTGGAGAGAGGCCCTTGTGAGATTTCTCCCCTCAGAAGCCAAAATAACTTGGCTAGAATTGGGCTTCTATGCACTCTTGACTTGGGTAAATAGAAGCTGGGGACAGGGTTTGCTGCTACACCTCAGCCACAGATAAAATACCCAGTGCCTCTGGCTGTTCCTGTTTTTTCCACCTGTACATTTCCTTTCTGCGTAATCCCAGCAGCATGCTTGAGGGAAAATGTTTACAATACTATTTTGAGAGAGACTTCAAGCACATGATAGGTTAAATTATTTGACACTTTCACTGGTGCCTTAAAAATTCAGGTTTAGAAATGACTGGGTTTAGAAATCATAAACATTGCCCTTTTTTATAACTCTCCATGCAGTAGGACTCAATAATGTAATGGTGAAGAGAAGCCACATCCCAACAACACTTCTTGGGGCAATTGGTGGTTTCTGTGTCAGTGGGGTGATGGATCTACACTATGGTGTTGACTGAATTGACTGAGTTTTCCAAGGTGCCGAACGTTTTTTGAGAACAGCGTTCAGCACGCTTGATAGCTCCTTTAACATTCAGGCTGAAACCCACAACCCTTCCCTGACATGGAAGCCACCACTCGCCACAGCCGCCTCTCTTTCACATTGTTGACCAGAATGAATTTCTTGCCTATGAACCAATCTGTACAGGACGACAGCCAGGAGAGGGGAATACCATTCTAGCTGAGAAGAATATATGTTCTAACCAAAAATCTTAATTTATAAGACCTTCTTCACTTCTTTTGCTCTCATTTCTCTGCTGTTCTCAAACTGCCCCTAATGGGCTAATTACTTCTGTGTAAATTCTATGGCTTGCAACACTGTTGTTGCAGGGATTTCTCACCACATACATTGTTTTAAATTGCTATCAATTCCCATGAAGCCTTCAACAGAAGGGTTAACATGTGTCAATCCTCACAATTTCATATTGAGACTTGTAGCATTGTCTGTCCTCTCTACATAGAAGCAGGAAGAAGCAAATGACAGTAAGGATGCAAGGAGACTGAACCAAAACTGGGCTACCTGTAGTTTCTGACATGGACACCTTTCAAACATAGGAAAAAGGTATTTAAATTGTTTCCATTACATGTGGTGATTGAGGAATAGACGGAAAGAATGCATGTGTGAGTGCATGTAAGTGTGTGTTCCAGGTTATACAAAAAATTGTGAAGCTTCATTTGGTGTTCCTCGCCCTGCATTAGTGTTTAAATTTTTGATATAAATGCATAAAAACAGAAGAAATTACTTGATGATATCCTACATGGTTTTTAAACACCTGTTGCCATCTCAAGGGCTATTTGCTCACATCCTCAAATACTTCAAGCAAGAAATAATGGCTACCTTAGTGAAAGGAGGTAAGCCCCTTTTAAAAAAAATAGCCTTTGAATTTAGGCCTCATATGTTATTTTCAAGGTGAACCTCTGAAACAAAAAGGAAGAATCTGGGATGAAAAAGTGATGAAAAGTGTTGGGTAATATTCCAGTTTGTTTGGTTCCCCACCTTGTCCCTTAGCCGACTAAAACGAAACAAAACAAAAATACTTCAAATGTTGTTCAGTTGTTTGTTATCTTTCATAATTAACATTTTAAATTAGAAAGCACTTAAAAGTTTTTAATCTCATTTTCTTTCAGCCCTGTAAGGTAAATTTTCAACACTTTCATTTTACAGATGAGAGAGAGAGATGATATTACTCACCTTGGGCAAAATAATATCCAGATCTCCCAGATTCAAACCTAACTCTGTCTACCAGGCAGCCTATTTGCACCTACATAAGATGATTTGTCTCTTATAGGTTTGACAGAGATCTAAGCAAACCTCATTTCCATTCTCAAAGCAAAATAAAAACAAAAATGCCAGTTAAGTCTGATTTACACAACCCTTCTCTCACTGAAAAATGTACACCACTGTGCTTACAGTGTGCACAGTGGTCAGTGAAATGGTTACCTCATTGTTCCCCAGAGTGCTGATCCTTATACTATTTCAATTAATCATAATCTAGCTGCAGGTTGATGCATAACAGCCCACATCCTGCCAGAGTGTTAAAGGGTGCTATGAATTAGCCTAGTACAAATCCACTGTTCTTTCTCTCTCTCTCTCTCTCTCTCTCTCTGTGTGTGTGTGTGTTAGCCTTCAAGTTGCCTGTTGACTTTTGGCAACCCCATGAATTTCAGAGCATTTTCTTAAGTAAGGAATAACTCAGAGGTGGTTTTGCCAGCTCCTTCCTCTAAAATATAGGCTACAGCATCTGGTATTTGTTGATGGTCTCCCATCCAAATACTAAACAGGGCTGACCCTGCTTAGTTCCCAAGATCAGACAGAATTTGGTGTCTTTTTAGGATGTTTTCACACAACTTCAAATTCACAAATACTGACCATAGGATGACAGTGTCACATACAGCCTGTGGAATACAAAAATGTGAACCATAAATGCCATAAGCACCAACGCTTATAACATAGAACACTTTAATAAGTTGCCATTAAAAAGGAAAACAAACAACAAACACACTCTATATCATCAGATAACTACTCAGAGTCAAATGTGAAACGTCTCTGGAACCAACCAATTTTATAATTGTCTTGACATGTTTATTGTTTCATTTAATACCCCTGAGGATAAATGGAAACAATCAGGCTTTTTTTAATGTAAGGCATATTATTACTATTCACTTTCCAGTTGAGACTGAAATGGTTTTGAGGCGAGCTTTTCTCCTAAGAGCCCTCAATATCCACATAAACCCATGCAACACTAATGTATTTTTGACAACCCACCCATGAGATCATGGTATGGAAAGACACAGGAGTTGAGAACACATGTGTGCTGGTCTCACTACTTGATCTCCATGCATTTTGTGGAAGGACACCTGTGAAGCAATGCTCATGGAAGGGAGGATTTTCTTTTTCATCAGAATACTGCACATTCAAAGCCCATAGTCCCAAGAATGAGCCTGCATGTCAGGGATGGGAATTATGCAGCCCTCTTCATGTTTTAGAACTGCATCTCCCAGCATTTCTTTCCACATAGTTCCCATCCCTGCTCAGAACTTCTCTCAACCTTCTCATAATGTCATATGATGACTGACTGACTCAGTCAACAAGATCCCATTGCCTTCTCCACATACCAAGTTGTTGTATTTTTCTATAATAACTGCATACTCAATATGTACAAATGACATGCACAGTAAGCCCACACTGACCATCATCCATCCATCCATCCATCCATCCATCCATCCATCCATCCATCCACCCACCTGAATTCAAAGTACAATGCAAATGCTATCTTAGCCTTCATTCACAGAATCATATTTTCCAAGCCGAGGGAAGTAATGGTCCCCTTCTATTCTGCACTGGTCTAGCCTCATCTGAAGTACTGTGTACAGTTTTGGGTGCCTCATTTTAAGAAGGATATAGATAAGTTAGAACAGGTTCAGAGAAGGGCAACAAGGATGAGAGATATGGAGAACAAAACATATGAGGGGAGGTTGAAGGAGCTGGCCTTGTTCAGCTTGTGAAGAGAAGATTGTGGATGACAAGATCATACTCTTTAAATATTTCAAGGGCTGCCACAAAGAAGAGGGTGCAGGCTTGTTCTCTGCTGCCTCAGAAGGTAGAACCAAGTCTAAAGGTATTACGTTACAGAAGGGTAGATTTTGATTGAACATTAGAAGGAACTTCATGACAATAAGAGTGATTCAGCAATGGAACCAATCACCTAGAGAGGTAGTGGGGTCTATTTCTCTGGGTGTCTTCGAAAAGAGGCTGAACAGCTACCTGTTGAGGATGCTTTAGCTGGAGACCTTGAATTGATTGGGGGGGGGGTGAAATTGCTGGCATATGAGGCCCCTTCTGACTCTATGATTCTATAAGAGAGTGGCATCCAAGAATACTTGGAAGTGGTTCAGCCCAAAGGAAGCTGGGTTGAAGACTGAGAAGGCTGAGAACGTGCCAGCTCGGAAGAGACAAGTAAGTCTAAAAATACATGGTTGGCCCTCATTTATTCTCATTCTCTGAAATACTAGGTATACTATCATTGGGAGGCTGAGCAGAAAGAGCTCTTGCTTCAGACTTTCCCCTGTTCTTTGAAAACTCCAGTCACAAAATCCAGTGTGTGGGTAAAAAGGAAGAAATATATCTGTCTATGTTTCTGTAAATAATGGACTAGCAAGCCTCAAAATGCCATGGGTGGACATTCAGGTAGTTCCTGTCAAAAACTTGACAGATTCTGTATAACTATGAAAATTGTACCAAATTTAACACAACTTTTATTGCTGTGAAAATATTGGCTTTGGCAAGCAAATGCAACTCACTGGACTTCTGAGGAATGAGCCTCAGGTCTGTGCCAAGCTACTTCCATATGTTGGTTGCAGCATGTGACCTATGGCACATGGGAATATGAGTATCTACAGGTGTACCTAGCAGGGGGAGATGGGGAAGGCATTGCCTCCCAAAATGAAGGTTTTGTGCCCCAAATGAAATTTTCCTTCAGTTCCTAAATTTTAGCAAAGAGTGAGACCTTGTAACCTAGAATCCTGATATCTGTTGGCTTCACATTTCCTTGATCACTTTGCCTGCCCCTTTTCTTTGAATGGCTAAAACATATTCTGAATGTTCCACTGAGGTTTTAAGTTAATGCAGTGCAAGAAATCTGATGACTGAAAAACAATTTCATGGAAGGCGAGGAATTTTTATTTAGGGGAGTGCACTCATTTTGCCCCCTCCCATACCTACACCCATGGTGTACACACATATACACAGCTTGAAAAGAGACACTCAGATTAGATGGGCCTGATGCAAGTTTATGTGCTTAGGCTAAGTATACACAACTGGTGAACCACCAGGCTGAAGGAAACCCATTTGTCAGGTCTCATGACCAGTCAATAGCTTGACATCATCCTTGTTTATGTCTTCTAAGGGTCAGGAATTGCTGTACCCATGTGTATCTCCCCTGTGTGGTGAACCATTGAACTGCAAGTGACAATAAGTGTTGCTGCCCACTTAGTCTGGCCTTTGGATTGTCCTGGGCAGAAGCGAATCTAAAAGGGCATCCAGTTCTAGCTGACCCTGGATTGAGCAACATGATCTTTGGAGATCTCACATATCCCCACATTCTGATTTACTCTTCAGTTCTGCCCTATGGTTTGCTCTGAGGTTCTGAGTTACCCTTTGTTATGGACTGTTGTGTGGTTCCATAGTTCCCATTTTTTGGCTCACCCCAGACTGTTGCCCATGGCCCAGTCCTGACACCTAGGCAGACAGTAAAACCAGGAGGTCTATATTCCACTTGGTGAGTTGTAAACTCTCCATGTCAGTCTTGCATTACACGTTATAGTCTACCAAAGGGGTGTGTGTAGAAGTCTGAGACTCATTCCCAGAATCTTCCATGCTTAGAAAGTATATGCTGAAGCCACATGTGAACTGATCAAAGCAAGACTAGAAATAAAACTCATGTACAACCAATAGATTCAATTCAAAGGAATGCTGTCTGTATTAAGCATCCACAACTGAACAAACTCATTCCATCTGGGCTGTGAATCACAGTGGAAAATGCAATAACAATAAAATATTGTGGCTTTTGCTTTGCCTTGGCATACATACATCTCCATCACCACCACCACCACCACCACCACCACATTCCTTTTCTGACCTTCTTGTTCAAAGAGATAGGAGCGACAAGTTTATAACCTTATTTGTTCTTTTCACAATTGTGTGTTTTTGCAAATTGGCCCAGTGAAGGCCCTTAAGGCTCTTCCTAACGGGAAAGAACAAAGAACAAAGTGCACAAGGCACTTATTAACTAGGAGGCCTGTTAGCTGTGCGTGAATGCTCACTTCTCCTGAGGGATTTGAAAGAAGGACAGAGGATCTGGGAGGAAGCTAACATCTGCCCAGGATAATCTGCTGTGAGCAGAAGCCCTCCAGGGCAGCATTGCATAAGAGAGAAGCACTGACACGTTCCACACACAGAATGCCCTGCTGCTGTTTCTGTTGCTTCTTCGCTCTGGTCCCCCCTCTCCAATCTCTGTGTGGATGTGTAACTCTAACTGTGTTGTTGGACCACGCGGCCCAGATTAGACTAGAGCTGAGTTCAGTTTTCCTTTGCCACTGTTGCACTCCACCCTCCTTTGGTGGTTTTCTCTCCAACATGTGGTTTTGCTTCCAATGAAAATGCCCAATAGTCAAAGCCAGCAACGCCCATGAGAGCTGTACAGCTTCCCAATGAGTGCTTCTCCTATGCCAGCTAAGAAAACTCAGGAACAGAGGCAGACTTTTGTGGCTGGGAGGAGACAGAGCATTCCTCATCTGTCCCTCAGACACCTCAAGAAAGGAAGCTGTCTCAGACAAAGAAGCACTAATATGCACTTGGTTTCTTTCTGGTCCATTTGAAGCAAAACAACACATGGAGCACCCAACTTTTGCCAAAAGCACTGAGACCAGGGCTCAGTGGTGTTGCCTAATCCAGGGCCACCTAGTCATTTCTGGCTACAGGTTCTACTTCCTGGTAGAACATCTGGGTCACCAGTGCTAATGCTGAGGCAAATCTAACCCAGGCTAAGTAGAACCCTCTCAACTACTGTTGGGTTCTTGTTGAACATGAATGGTGGTACTCCATTAGAGGACTCGGGTAAATTATTCAGGCAATCAGCATCAGGGCCTTTGCTCTGGCACGGGCCTTGGCATGTGCCCAGTGATGCCAAACCTTGATGCCAACCCTACATAGGAAGTGGAACAAGGAAGCAGACACCCGTATAGTATAGGATCTGTCTATATCTGGGGTGGGCCTGTCTATGTCCACATGGTAAATTCAAGCCTAAAAGGAGATTTGAACTAGACATGAAATAGCCTCCTTTACAGTCCAGTTGCTTAACCACTACAGCATACTAGCATCCATCGGCTACTCTTCCCTATACTGGAAAAGCATTTTTAAGCCCATTACAGACAGGTGTTACTGTTCTGAAACAGGTAACAACCTCTGAAAGCACTGCAAGAGAAAATCTTGTTTTTTTGTCAACCGCCACCAGTTTTCAGATTGATAACGATTAATGAAGTGGCTTCAGACCTCAGTTATGAGGTTTTGCTTAGTGTGACTAAATAGCTGGTTCCCAGATAGATTTCTAACAGTAAAACAGTGTTTCTACTTATACTTTAATGCTACTTGTCCTAAATAAGCCAACATGGGGCTGCTCAAGACATTTTGCTGGCTGAACCAAAACAGCAAAGGGGACACCAGACCACATAAAACAAGATGCACACCATCCAAAGCTAATGAAATTACTTTGGCAGAAGTGACTGGAAAACTCTCATGCATACTTCTTCACAGCTCACAGTGAAAATAGAAGAACAGCAAATGAAGTAGCATCTTCTGTCCTTTCCTGACACCAAGAATCTCCTCCCTAAGGCAACCACTTCACTGATCTTACTGGTAGATCCATCCTTGACCAGACATAGCTAGTGACAGACAGACACATCTATTAGGAGAAATAGATAGATAGATAGCAGCACAGTATGCCGAGATGTCCATTATCAGTAAAATAAGTGTGGGGAATTGGGGAATATTTGCAGCAACTGTACTGAATTAACCCCCATTTTTTAGGGTTATTATGCTACCTACAGAGGGAATACACATACATGAAAGATACCTTATCCTAGTAATGAGAAACTCATTTGCAAAGCAGCTTTCCACACAGCAGTATAAACAGTTCCAGAGGACAAGAAAAGAGAGCAAGGAAGCTTCTGCCTTTCACACAAGTTTTGGCATGAAAGGCAGTGCTAAACCACAACACACAGGCAAACAAATGGAGCAGCCAATTTCCCATATATAAAGACATTCTCCAGCCAAGAGCTGGGATAGGCCATCTCCCCCTACCCCATTCCTCTAAGCATCACACACACACACACACACACACACAGTGCAACATCCAAGTTCACAGTTAACAGGGTGCACATTCATTCCTTTTCCTTGCAGATTCAAAAAGTGGAAAATAAATGAGAGGAGGGAAGATGAGAGAATCAAATGAAATCCAGATCCAGAAAACTATTTTGACTCCTGATACTTCTGTTGCAATACTACAGTCTATGTGGAGATCATATCACAGTGAGAGGCAGAAAGGTAGAGCTAAAGAAATGAAACTTAGGGAATGTTGATGTGAAATAAGAGCTTGGCTGATCTTTTTCCAATAATATTGAAGCCTCAAGGGTAGGTGGGGAGTGAAAGTAAAGAAAAAGACAGAGAAGTACATTCTCACACACAGGATCAAATGACTCCACAACTCACCTGTAATCCGGTCCCTCTCCATTGCTGCAAGATATATTTAGCATCCGCGTGTCCCAAATTGCACTTAACCCCTCTCCCTGCTGTCTTTTTAATCTTCTTCTTCTTGAAAAATACTTTTAGTCTAACTTCTTCAATCAGCTGCAATCATGAATGCATCCAGATTACCACATTTCCATGTGCTGATCATATGTTTGTGCTCCAAACTGAAGTAGCTTTGTCTCATTGAAAAAGAGAGAAATAAAGAAGGTGCCAAAGGCATGACCCAGAAAAAGAAATTCAACGTGATTTCTTCCCCCCTCCAAAAAAGAGACAGAGAGAGAGGGAGAGAGAGAATATTCTGCCACGTGCAGAGCAACCGAGCAACCCAATTCACCCGCAAGACAGTCTTAAAGGCATAGTACTCGCATTTCCAGGGCAACACGGCTCTCTTGACTTGTCATTTAATGTTAAGCTGGAGATGCTCAGCTACTTGGCTTCTTGGAACACCACAAGCAACTCATCCAGCTGCTAAAAAGTCTCTCCTGATTTCTCCTTGCTTAATTCTGCTGCCGTTTCCTCCTCCTCTGCTCTCTTATTTTGGCTAAGGCATTTTATATTGATCCAAAAATCCTGCTTATACTTTCAGCCAGCTTGGTCTGTGAGCTCTTTAAAAAAAGAAAAAAAAAAGAGATCAATTTGTACATAAACTATGCCGCTGATGAAGGCTGACTTCACTCCTCAGCAGAATGAAAGAGAGAGAGTCACAGGCTGCCTGTTACTAGGAAGGATTACGGCACATGTTTGCTCTCTCCAGCAGAGAGGTTTCCTAATGCAGGCTTGGCATGGAGCCCCATTGTTGCCTTGGCATGAGGGAGCTGCCTGCTGGATCTTCCCTTGTCAAAATAGAGGCCAATAGAGATGAGCTTTCACAGCTGGCCTGCAAGAGACCAACAGCCACATTCCCCTCGGAGGTACTCTCTCTCTTTCTCTCTGTGTATGCATGTGTGTCGGTCACTGGAGTCTACAGTGCCAACATGACTGTCATTCCAGTCTGCTGAAAGACTGGACTTCTAAAACTCTCCCAGTACCCAGGGTGATGAGGTCTATGCTGGCAAGGGGTACCAGTCTGGAAATGAAATGGAACCATCAGTGTGAGCTCACTAGAAGTATGTGGGTTATTATATGGCTAGTTTTATTAAGTGGTTGTTTCATGTGTCAATGGGAAGGGTACTGCTGGCATGACACAAACATTACAGGGATAGATTTCCATTGCAAAGGCACTGAAGAGAAGGGGCCTGGGCTCATATTTGCAGTGGAAAGGGTAGATCTCCAAAAGGGGGCTTTCAGAAATGGATGCACTCATTCAGCACACCCAATCTTAACAAGCCAGCCTACTCATGCTCCAAGCTTTGCTATCATTAAACCCATACCAAAGCAACAGGAGGCAATCAATAAGGGACACAGCCAGTGGGGATTATGCTCGCCTGGAAACTGTAAGCTGGTGTTTTGGTCCCTTTGAACTCCAAGATTCCACCAAGAGGCAGCTCTCCAAACATTTAAATACTCCCTGTGATGGGCAGTCAGCAATGTTTGTGCATGCAGTTTTTCAGAAACAAACTCTGATGAGGAACTGGTAAGCAGATTCCTGCCAGCTTCTGTTCAATGGAGTGTCCAAAGGTGATGGTTGGATGACTGGATAGCTAATGCTAGCCAGTAGCCCTCCCTGGCCATTAGTCCAGAGATCAGTTGAGTGAAAATAAATATTGTTAGGTCCACAGGTCAATGAACCTTGGAATGATCAGGGGGTAACCTCGCCCTTGTTGAAGAACAGTCTCTACAACCTCCATAGCTGCTATTTGTAACAGATTCATTCATGCCATTCAGCCAATAAAATCTACTGTTCGACAATCATTGCTAACACATTATTTAACATACTGGCAGAAAGGCTGCCAGTTCCATATGCGGTGGGGTTATATACACACTTCCTTCCATGCTGCCTGGAGATCATGGGAGTTGCATCCTGATCCATCAGGAGGGTGCCAGATTGAGGAGAATAGACAGAGAACAACAGGTGTGAGGAGGTGTTTTTGGTATGTTCCTGCTGTACATGTGCTGCCTGCCTGCCTCATTAAAACAACAACAACAACTACAAAATGGTGGAGTCCATAGGCTGCAGAATGACTATGCAAGTGAAAAGTTTACTGTGCTATTCAAGACCACCAACAATGTGAAGTAAATCTTGCAGTGAACAAAACGGTGAAGTAGGGCAGGCTTGTTATCACTAGGTTACACATGGACACCCAGTGAGTTCATGGCAGAGCTGTGATAGGAGCCAGAGACTTCCAGTTCATGACTACTCTTCCAAACTGACCTTCTTGGAGAAAGAGCCAATGGAATGGTCTTTTACTCATGTCTACCTCATGGTGAAGGACACTTGAGAAGCTTGCCTTGGAGTCAGAATTAAAACTGCCTTTCCAAAATGGTTGCTTTTACTGTTGTCGCAGCAATCTTCCAAGCCCTTCCTAGTTGGAGAACATCCTTCTCAAAGCTCCAAATTTAGAAATCTTGCTCACTCCAGCCTGCCTGACCTATGCTGACTAAGTGGAATCATTCTGCATCTTGGATATTAGTATGACTGCATCCTACAAATGGCATAGGTCCTTTTTTGTGTGTGCAAGAGCATGACACTGTTTTTCGGCATTTATTTGATGACTCATTTCCATTCCAGATCATTAGGACAGATGAATCATCTTCCCACGAAGCTGGAAAGGCTGTTCAGAATTCTCCCTTTAGGATTACAGCCTCCATCACAAGCTCGGAACTATATGTATTCTCTTCTTCTCTTCCCACATACTAAACCTTAATGGAAAACTGGTGGCATGTGGGATCCAACTAAGGTAGTCCACCAAATACGAGAGGTAAGAAATGTGGCACTGGACACATCTGGAATAAATTATTCCTTCTAATCCCTGAACACTTTTAGGCTCTTTTCATACAATAATATAGAAAGACTTGCATCTCTCCTAATTTTTTATTTATGTCTTCCACATTTGCACATCATAACATGAGATGTTCCTGTCTGCCTACGTACAGAAAATCTTGCAGGATTAGAGATTTAAGCAAGATATTCTGCCTTTCTATACATGGTAAGAAATGCAGCATTCTTTCCCTTGAAACTTTAAAGGGTGCATGATAAAGAAGACAAGCCTCTGTGACCTGGTGTGGAATCCAGCATGCAGCAGTGGTAAACCTGAAATAAACTCCATTCCAGATACTTTCAATTGAAGGTAGCTAATGAAAGAGTTGTTGGTTTTTTTCAAAATTTTCTCCTTACTGTTAGAAAAATGTGAGATGTTTGAAGGTAAAACACTAGATATAAGATTGTGTGTGTGTGTGTGTGTGTGTGTGTGTGTGAGAGAGAGAGAGAGAGAGAGAGAGAGAGAGAGAGAGAGAGAGAGAGAGAGATTTGTTAAACTTAGCAAGTTCTAGATCAGCAATTCTCAATCTCTGGTGTGTTGTTGTGTGCCCTCAAGTCTTTTCCCTAAGGCAAGCCGATCATGCAGTTTTCTTAGCAAGATTTGTTCGGGGGAGGGTTGCCTTTGCCTTCCTCTGAGACTAAGAGAATGTGATTTGCTCCATGTCACCCAGTAGGTTTCCATGGCCAAGCAGAGATTTGAATCCTGGTCTCAAACAACTACACCACAATGCCTCATCCCGTCTTTGGTACTCTGGGTGTCTAGACTTCAGCTCCCAGAATCTGCTATCATTGGCCATGCTGGTGAAGGCGTCTGGCAGCTGAAGTGCAAAACAATGGAGAACCACAGGTTGAGAACCCTGATTCTAGATGCAGTTTGGCTTCTTGCAAAACTTACAAGACAATTCAACACAACAAATGGGAAGATGACATCTCTCTGCACTAATCATCTGTACCTAAGTGATAGTGGCTCCTTCTACTAATTTTCAGGCTGGCTGTCCTCCACCGTTGCTGAGACACAGTACTGACATGAAACAAGCCTGTTCCCAGATTGGGTATGGAAGGAAACAGGAAGAAAAGTTTAAAAACCCAATTGAAGGCGAGGAGCCTTGGTTGGACAGAGCTTGTCTTTCATACAGAAGCATTTTGCAAGTCAACAAGGGCAATGCTCACAGCAGAGGGACAAATAAAGCATCCATTATGCTGCACACAGCCAAACGCAGATAGTTTTGCATTTTCTGAGCAGCTTCAGAGATATACACAGAGTGCTGGGGAATCCCAGCTTGGATCTGTGGACTATCTGTTGAGTTGTTGTTGTTGTGTGCCTTCAAGTCATTTCTGACTTAGGACAACCCTAGGGTGACCCTATCACCCGGTTTTTTGGGCATGATTTATTCAGAAGGGGTTTGTCTTGGCCTTCCTCTGAGGTTGAGAGGGTATGAGTTGCCCAAGGCCACCCAGTGGGTTCCCATGGCCAAGAGGGGATTTGAACTCTGGTCTCCAGAGTCACAGTCTAACACTCAAACCACTACTCCACACAAGCTCTCTTCTCTATTAAGTACAGGCAACTAATGGTATGTGCATGAACACAACATTTCCCAAGGCAATAGGACACACATTTGTCATAAGCTGTATGTGGCAGACATTGATATTTCAGATTTATGACATTCCATTATAGCAAATCAGACAATTGGTCCTTCTGGCCCATATACTCTACCCGGGCAGGGAAATGTACCACCCAGCCCTACTACCTGAGGCCACTGAATGAAGGAATTAGTTTGTTTAAGTCACAGACCAGAAAACAAAATCAGCATCATTTTAAAAAACATATCCACAATGTCTGAAATCTAGGATTTACTTGATACATACAAATAAAACAGCAACTAAAGTAAATAAGCAGGAACATTATTCAATTCACTGAGATTATTCACTGCTTGTCTCCTTAGTTTTACAGCAGCTGCACAAAACTTAACCCTTTTATAGTGATCTGTGGTTCCCTATCTGCTATTCAGGATTTTAAATAGCAATTCTTGTGTCTACCTGGAATTTGCTGCACAGTAGGTGTATTAGGTATTGATTGCATGTCCATGCAGAAATGGCAATACAGTAGAACATGGCTAACAGTTTCCACCTCCATGTGCACCACATGGACATACCTGCTCCAAGTAAGGTATGCTCCAAATCTACTCTGCAGCGGTGCTAATGGAGGAACATTAAATCTGACTATGGTAAATGATTTCCTAAATTTAGAAATACCTAGCTTGGGCAAATATCTCACTGGTGTAAGTAACTCCCCTCCCCACTGTCTTTAATTTCAGGGTATCTGTTCATTTCATCCAGATGGCTTTGCAACTCCACATCTCATATATGTTGTTTGATTGTTGATTTAGCTTTCTCATACCCATGAGTTATTAAGAGTCTGAGGTCTGAACCCAAATGTTCTCAGTTTCTCCTGCAGCATAGATTTCCATCTTATCTGACAGATGTCTGTTAGAGTTAGAGGAGTTAGAATTAGAAGGGGATAAATCAGTTATAACCAGCAGTGAATCATAAGGATCCATACCTGGGCCTCAATCATAATTATGTCCCACGCCTGAGGCACCTTGAAATAAGATTGAACCACACTGGAGCTGGCTTACTGCTGCGTGTTTGCAGGGATGGAGATAATTTGCTACCTTCAGATTTTGTGGTAAATCATTGGGCAGCAAAAATAGGGACCACACAACTGTTTTAAAGGTGGGTCTCAACATTGTCAGGCAGCTTGCTATTAATTTTGCTGATTTGCAGGTACTCACAGGGAGAGGGTAAATTACTTTTCTCATCGGCTATCATTCAAATCTCCTTAAATATGAAGATTCTTCCAAGCACGGCATGGACGTAGAAGTGCCCTCCCTGTGCTTACTGTACCTCACTTTCAAGTAAGACAGATTGCAAGCAGCCTTAATTATTCCTGGGAGGGCTCAATGACAATAGTTCTCTCTTCTTAGCTTGATCACTTGGTACACTTCTCACTGAGAATGCCTGAGGAGGCTCAACTACATAAGAGTCTTGTACTCTAATGTTGTTGTTGTGTGCCTTCAAGTCAGTTCTGAATTATGGTGACTTTAAGGTGACTCTAGCACAGAGTTTTCTGGAGCTAAAAGTGTATGAGATGCCCAAGGTCACTGAGTGGGTTTTCATGGCTGTGCAGGGATTTGAACCCTTGTTTCTAGAGTCATAGGCCCTTTCCGCACCAGGCAATTAGAATGGGGCAGTGAGTCCTCTCACGGAGGTCGTCTGCACCTTGGAGCAGATTAGGAGCAGACTACTTACCGGAGATCCGCGCCTCAGTCCGCTCCAAAACGACCCCAAGTGGTTCTCCAGTGTGTTTTCTAAAGACTGCAAACAACAGGTCTTTATTTTCCTGGAACACGCCATTGCGTTCCTGATCCCTTGTGCAGATTTGCAGGCTCGCACCAATGCGAGCCTGCGATCTGTGGAGGGCGGGCTTTAGGCGTGACGAGCTTCAGCGGTTAGTCAGGACCCACGACCAACCGGAAGTTGCCATTTTGGAAGCCAGAACCACCATTTTGGAAGCCGGAAGCCACCATTTTGGAAGCTGGAGCAGTGCGGATCTACAGACCTCGCACTGCTCTGATTCGCCCTGGACCAAGGAGGAGCCCTGCGGAAGGGCTTCAGGGACAGTCCGCGTTGCTTCGGGCCCCAGAAGAAGCGGTGAGTGATGGCACGGAGTGATTCCCTTGCCTCATGCGGAAAGGGCCATAGTCTCCAGTGTTGCCAGATCATTTTGGGAAACTCAGCCCCATAGCCTAGTCTCAGGAATTGGCTTAAGCCCACCTGCCCAGCATCTGCACACACAGGGAGGGGGAAGTAGGGTGGGCTGAGCTAAACACTTGAGCCTTTCATGCCTCAATGGGCAAGGCTTTCATTTTCACTTTCTCCCACATAGGAATTTTGGTAACCTCAGGCTGAGTGCCTGCATCAGAAGCACAGCTACAATGGCTCCATCTACATCACATTACAGAAGTTCAAACCCACTTTAACTGCCCTGGATCTCTCCTGAAGAATCTTGAGATTTGTAGTTTGGTGATAGGGTACTTAGAATTCTCTACCAGAGAGCTCTAATGCTGCAGGTGGAGGGACTGGGCCTACAGTTCTCAAGGTTCCACAGAATGGTACTATGACATTTAAAGTGCTATCAAACAGCTTGAACCTTAAAGTGCAAACACACTCTTTGTTCCATCTCCTGATACAATCTCTGAAATTTACTGTAAAATCCAGTCAGCCATTCCACATGATGGAGTTCTGTGGGACTGGTGAGTGGGGCACAGCAGAATGATGTGAGCAGCTCTTCCCCACCAGTGAGTGATGGAGCAACCAAGAATTGCAACAGGACCTCACTAAGGTCCTTGTTTCAGCTCCCTACGCTGTTGCTCATTGGTGGGAAGGGGCTGGTCATCTCATTATGCAGCACTCCACTTACAAGCAGCACAGAACTCTGTTACTTAGGATGACTGACTGGCTTTTATGCTGGGTTTGGGGAGCAATGGTCACACCATCATAAATGAGAATAGCAAACAGGTGTAAGTCTAACTTACAACATCACAACTGACCAAACGGGACGCCAGCCTCAATTTTTTTCTGTGGAATGCATGACAGTTTATCAAACAAAATGGTTATTCAAACATTACCGTGAGTAGAGCAGATTGAAATTGGTTATACTCACCCTGAATGAAAAAATACACAAGGATTTGTGTATCTGTGTTTGTGTGCCTTCAGGGCATCTGTTGAGTTATGACTAGGGATGGGCCAACCGAATCCTCGCATCCTGGGTGAGGATTCGAGATTCCCGAATCCGAATCCCTGTGCCAAAATAGGCAAACCGAATCTTTTGAATCCGCCAACTAAATAGATTGTTGGAGACAGGGACACCTGGAAACCAGGGAGGCCAGGATGCCTGAAAACCTGGGAGACCGGGACGCCTGAAAACCTGGGAGATCATATGTACAAGGGAAGACAGTAAGTAGGTGAGGTTTCCTCTTGGAGTAATAATGGCCTTTGCTAACAATTTCACAAATTACATCTGGGGTTGTATTGTAAGATATTTAAATTGAACATTTCATATTTAAGCTCAGCACTTGACTGGAAGCTACAGGCTTGAGATTTCAAGGACAGCGGAAACATTCCTTTGCATAGCTCCCTTGCAAACCTCTTTCAGACACAATTCTGGGGTTTGGAGTTTTACAAGGTGTCACAGCCTTCTCTGACAAAGTGTACTGGTGCATCATCAAACTACAAACCCCAAGATGCCAGAAGGAGCTATGCAAAGAAAAGCCAGGTTTGACCTGGATTATCTCTTTACTGTAGTATGTGGACCTCTTTACACAGGCAGGAAAATGTGGGATTAATCCACATTTTCCTGCCTGTGTAGAAAGGGCCTTCATGTCATTTTCAGTCTGGGGAAATCCTGAGGCAAAACTAGGACAATTGTCTTGGCCAGATGTTTTCCAGAGGGAGGTTTGCCTTTGCCTAGGCTTTTGCTAAGGCTGAGACAGTGTGTCTCACCCAAGATTATCCTTCTTTTCCTTGCTTTTTAAACTCTTTTTAAAAAAAACAATTCGAAAGATTCAAGATTCATGGATTCGCAGAACCTTCCAGGGATTCAGATCTGGATTCGGATTCGGGAAATTCTGGATTCATCCCATCCCTAGTTATGACAACCCCTCAAAGGTGGCTTTGCCGGTTCTTCCTCTGAAATATACCCTACAGAACCCAAAAACAAGGCCCAATGCATTTCAGGAAAGGGGACATTAGATTTTTAGGCACTAGCATTGTGTAGAATTGGAGGTGGGAAGAGGAAAAATTTTAGCTGCCCAAATCAACTTTTCAAATTCCCCTTTGGGAAGTCATATCACTGCACCCTCTGAAACATATTTTAAAGATAATCACATAAAGCAACATTATAAAGGGAGGTCACTGGAGCCATCATTTTTGGAAGTCAACCAGCTTTGGTTGTCTGCAGATTTTCAATCTGTTGTTTTGTTTAAATATACTTCTATCCCAGCAAACTTGCTGTTAGCAGAAAATCCCTCAAATATCCTGTTTGAGGCCCAGAAATTTAAAATGTTTTTTTTAAAAAAAATCTGTCTGCACGCTGACTTTCCTTCAACACCCATCCCAGACTACTCCTATCTCCCATTAACATTTTAAATGAGCCATTCCTGACTGCTCACAGAATGGCCATGAATCAAAAAAAAAAAAAAAAGGTTGCACAGCGGGAATAGACTGCAAGGTTATCTGGCTAGCTCTTGGTCTCCCATTTACACAAAGTCCTTCACACAGAGGGAAATTTTGACTGGAGGAAGGGAGGGATTTGTTTTGGGAACAAGGTCATTTCTCAGCAAACAATTAGGTAGAGGCTGCAGCTGCTGTACATTCATTTCCAGTGTCTATGTAGAGGTTCCAAAATATATTTTGATTGAAAGGCTAGTCCCCAAATCACACGGATCTGTGCTTTCCCCTCTTCCTCCAGCTTCCTCCCTGTCCCTCCCTCCCTTGGACACAAACAAGCACTGATTTGGTAACTGATGCTCATTTGAGACTAAAAGCCTGCTCTGCTTTTTTAAACACACACACACACACACACACACACACACAACTTGTTCCAGTGACCTTCAGAAGTCAGAAGCATTTTTTCCCCTGGAACAGAAATCTCAAGAAGAAAATGGAAGAACACTGCTCCTCCTCCGTACCCAAACAGTCCAATCTGGACATGGTTCCAAAATCATAAAGCAGTCCTGAGACAGGAAGGAAAAGTCTCGACTCCCATACCACGAATAGCTCTGCTCTGAGGACAGATTTAGAAGCGGGCATGTTATTCTGTGGCTAAGTTACAATTAGGGTTTTTGGAAAGTGCTGCATGGTAGCTGAAAGATCTTGTCCTTATGGATCCTAGTTCTGCATCGCCTGAGAACTCCCTCTCTGTCCATACTAAGCTACAGTCTAGATACATCTGGTTTTCTGTGAAGGCAGTATAGGGCTGTCAAGCAACAGGAGAATCTAACAGGGACATCAATGAGGCCATGGAAACAATACAAAGTAAGCCTCAGAAGTCCAATGTTTCTTTGCACAAGAGAGAGAAAAATGGTCCAGAATGAGTTAGGTTGTTCAAAACAGCTCGTGATGACTGAAACATATTTTTGCTACGTATTGACATATTTGATCAGGACTGCAGGACATAGCACCTCACCAGAGGACAGAGCCCTAAATTAATCTGCATGTCTGTGGACACTGGTTCTTGTCAATCATTGTATTGATTAATCTGTCCTTACATAGGTACAATTACTGACTCTCAGTAGCTATGGATTTGCCGAGACTACTCATGGGCATCAAGTGATAGCAATGCACTGGTCTTTGTTCCAGTCTACTAGGAAAGACAGGTCTCAGAAAGGTCAGTTCTATTAAAGCTCTGTTTGCAAGACTAGAGGTGTATCTCTTGGTCTGAGGTCAGGCCCTCCTGCCTCTTCCTCTTTCTCCTATCTGCTCCTCTCACTGTCTGGGCCACATCCTCTGAAGCCATGCCTTTCTGGTGTCAGTACCTCCACAGATATGTCTATCTATGCAACTCTTATTTCAGATGTGGTAGATTGTACCACACAGACACATATAATCGGAAATTGTCAAACTAGACCAGTATTTATCGATTGGTAAATTGACAATTACTTTGACCACAATGAGTGAAAGCAATGACATATCTCGCCCTTCTCAGCCTTTTAAAATTTTACAGAGTTAGTTTTATCTGATAGTTTCCACAATTTTGTTGACATTATTCCTCAGATTACGTGATGTTGAGTGCTCACAGTCTGCCACCATTATAGTCTTGTGGTTTTGTAGCTTTAACCATGCACATAACCATAGATTGCTGTAACATCAAAATGTTGCTTCTGAGGTGTTAACTATGACAGACAGACACAACAGCTGACTAATAGAACTTTCTTCACAAGACAGATGTCTTGGAAGGAAGAATGTATTTATTTATTTAATCACTGATTTGCAATATTTCTATTTCACCCCATACTACAATATCTCAGAGCAACTTACAATAAAACCAAGTGAAATTTGTGTTTGAATTCTCTAAAGAGATGACACTAGATGATGTAGTGATCTGAAGCCTCTTTGATTAAGTAATATTTGTATTATTAAGTAAAATTAAGGTATAACAGATGAGCAAATCCCAAAAGAAGTCCCTGAAGAACAACATGTGAGGAAACCCTCAAATGAATTTTTGGGGTTGGGCATTGTTTTTTACAAGAATCCCTCATCCTGTAGTCCATCAATGCGTTTAACTTTAAGAAGTCACTGTCTTGAGTCTTTTTCTGAGCCTAGAAAATGTCCATTTTTGGACTACCACTCCCATAATATCCTGGTCAGCTTATCCACTACAATTCTAGAAGTTAATTTTCCAGGCTTTGGGTTTTCTTAAGAGTTGAGCATAAATCAGGTCTCTTACGTTGGACTGAATGAGCACATTTGCTGAAAAAATCAGCCATGCCCTTACTGGAAGAACTCACAGTTTGCTCAGTCCAGCATTTTACAGATAGAATCCCTGCAAACAACTGGTACTGGGTAGTCCACTAGAAAACAGTCAATGAATTTCTACTCTACCTTCTGGTTACCTTCAGACTTGGTTTTAGAAAATATTCAGAGGCATCTCTGATCTGTTCTTTCACACAGCTACACATACAAACACATACCAACAAGGGATGAATATAGAATTAAACACAGCTCCTGTGGAAAACTAGCACCAAACAAATTACACAAACTCTGTTATATCCATTCTGCCATGTGGTTTGAACCATGAAACTTTTCTCTTCACATTCAGAATCCAGAGGGAGGGGAGGGGGGAGGAAGATGCATAGCAGTGCCTGTAGAATATCAGAAGGAAGAGAAGCTGCTCTTCTGTGTCCCATCTCCCACCCACATGCACGCCCCAGTTCCCCCAGGAGCTGGGTCATCTCTATGGTACCTCTCAACACTGTTGCGAATTGTTCATCTCTGGTCACCGAGATGCTGAAGCTCCAGATGGAAATGTTCTCTCTCTAATACTGCACAATTAGCTTGCACTTCCAGGCTATCTTCCCAGCACAACTTCCACTTACTCCCAAGGCTATTACATTCCAAAGAAGATACATATTGGTTGGTATTAATAGATAATGAATGTGTTTTTCTCTTTATGTTGATGTACTGTATTCAGGGAAAGGGTAATCTGGAATGACACCAAAAGAGGGATTGGATAGAACTAAATTCCATTGCTTTTTTTTGGTTTCTTTTTAAACGACAACTGACCTGCCTTTTATAGCAACAGAAAACTATAATATTTTAAAACTCAAAAGGAGCTACCAAGTATAGCACACTGGCTGCTGGTTGCTTCTGCTTCAGAGGGGCACGTCTGAGATTTATTCTGAAATTTGAAGGAGCCAGATAAGGTGGCAAATCTATTTTAGAGATAAGGTTCAGCACCTTGGAAATCTCCTTTAAATTTCAGACTAAAACCCACACTAGAATTCACCACTCCACTGACATGGATCAAATCATTTAGTTTTCTCCCTTGTGCCTAAAACAACCCTATAGATGTTTTTCTTGGAAGCCACCAAAGAAGGGGATTCCACAAGGCCCAGAAACTGCTTGTTCCAGCATCTCTCTGCTTATACAATTAGCAGCTCAAATATTGAGCCAAAAGCAAAAAAATTAAGGAATATTTTCCATGTAGCCATCCCATACCTAGAAACTTTGCTGGGACTTCATTCATACATGTCTCCTCATTCATGTCCCCTCAACTTCACTATATATTTTCTATAATTGTCTCTCAAATTCAGGTACAAAAATAAGATTTGTAATACCATACAGTACAGAAGAGACAGACTGGGGAAAGGATGGGCATAGCAGGAAACAAGGAAGAAGATGGGAACAATAGGTGAACAGTATTTTTTTTGAGAGAGAGAGAGAGAAGGGTGGGTGGGAAGAAGGACCTAAATCCAGCTGCACTGATGGGTCCACATATTCTATTTGGGACTAACAACTGGTTTTAGGCCAGGCTGAATATGCACAGAATCAGTGAGGAGAGAGAACACAAAGAAAAAACACATATTAGAAAAGCAAAGCAAATAGTTTTAAAATGGGACATTTTTTTGTGGGACGAGATGAAGGAGCTAAGTTAATATTCACAATATCTCTTTAAATGTGTACAAACTCACACTCAAGGGATCTAATGGGGGGATCGTGCAGCTTCTAAAATCCAGGGGGAAAATAAGAGAAGCAGGCACAAAATCAGGTGGGCATGTGGAAGCATATCACTCTGTCACAGAAAATAGCCAGTGCGTCTGTCATTGGCAGACTGTGATCTGAGCAAGAGCACTCTCCTTGTAGAGCGTTTGTGTAAGAATGTCTAAACCATTGCACATTTAATGTCAGATAAAACATGTGTGTTAAAATCTCCAGAATACCCTTCTATCTTTCTTCTTCTTAATCGGTTCTCCTGATTGTTGTACACCATGCTTCCTTTGTGTCATTTCATCTCCAGTCCTGGGTTCAAGTGCGTCTTCAGTACTCAGAGATTCCCAACCCTGCCTGTTCCTTTCCATCAATTAAGAGGGTTTGTCACATACACCTTAAACATTAACCCTGGATTGTTACAGGCTGATCACTAACACATCAGACAAAATTGTGTTCCACTCCAGTGTATCACACTACTCTTTGGATGCCTCATACCCTGATTTGTGAAATGCCTATCTAAAATTTGCTCCCTGTAATGTGAAACTATTGCTTTTTTCCCTATCTTTCATGAATAGGGTGGACATTGTCAGCATATTTATGCCAGGCTGAAGTTTCTATGTACACTTAGCTCTGCCATGGCTGTGAGCTGATTTGTAAGAAAGTCACCAGAAAGAAGAGCCACAAGTTTTGCTTTTCCTTTTGAAGTTACAAAGCACCCCTCCCCTGAAATATTGTGTTGGATTATGGTATCAACCACCTTTTTCATTTCATCATTGTTACTCCACTGGAAAAACCCTATCCTGGAGTCTACAATTTTGATATTAAAATATGATTCAATGTGCCTGAGAGGTCACCCAGATGGGCATGTAGGCAGCAATGGTCAAAGGACTGAAAAACCAGGTCAGGCCAGTAAAATCCCCAGTCATGTAGCCCCAGGAGACCTCAAGATGTGTAAACCCACAATAAACAAAGGGTTCTCAGCCCCGAGACGCTGACTTGAGGGGATTAGCGTGTTTGCAAGTTGAGCAAATATTCCATCAGGCGAGGACCATTTACATGAAGTCACACCACAAACTAACACAGCCGAAGATCCTGAGACTTTGGCAACACCTTGCAATCCCATCACACAAAGGAAATTACCATGTGGAGCTTCGTTATCTCTCCAACACCCATTGTTCTCCCCGGGAAAGAATTAGCCCTCCAGGTACCTTTTCCCCTACAAATAGTCCCAGTTTTTGAGTGGTTCTTTGGATCACCCCTGGTCATCCCAGCAGACCGTTGCTTCATCAGTTGAATTAACCTCCACAGCCCTCTCCGTGCTGAGCCCCACTTCTCTGCTGTTTTTCCCGGACCAAGGACTTCAGGACAAATGTGCAGTATCACCCCAGCTACACCCCTTCAATATTCCCCTATGCAGTTTCTTCTCTTTTGCTTCTTAATAGGTCTTGAGTGAGTGTGTGAGTGACTGTGTTGCTGCGTGAGACTTTCCTTCAGTAAAATCATTTATTGGACATTTTTGTTTGGTTTTTGGCTTGGTCTGACCCCGTAAAAACTGGGTAAAAGATCCTGCTAGGTTACCCTGCCTCTCGCATTGCTATTGCTTGTCCTCTGGCTAGTTTCCATTCCCCATCATGTGGAGCACATTGAGGTGTCCTCCAAGGGACCCCAGAAATCAGGGTAACATCATAATTTTCTCATCTTTTAATGTAATGCATTAGTACTTGAGGTTAGAAACAGCCTCATTTATTGATTATAGCAGCACCTCACATGTGAATTCATGAAACTGATTTTTTTTTTTTTTTTTTGACAGCTGGCATGCTGGCAGAATTCACAGCTAACACAGACCTAGGTAGCTGCATCAGAATTCCCATACAAAAATAATTGTTGGTGTACAATGTCAGATTCTTAGGCTTGCCAGTCAAAATTGGTTCCTTTCCCAGTACTGTTTAATTCCATATTTGTTCCTTATTCAGTCAGATTCATAACTAGTGTTCACCTTAAATCGGTCTTTGCCAACAAATGCTAAATTTTATGAGGCATGGCAGTTTCCATTACCAGAATTTCTATGAAAACTAAACTAGCAGTCTACAGTTCAGAGCAGAGGTGGGAGATGACTGATGATCTTAATTCTGCTATTGTGCCAAAAATGAGGGTGCATTTCTCCAACGTTTTAGCCTTCCATGAAATGTATATTCTGGTTTTGGGAATGTTCTATACCTCCTCACAAAAATTATGAAACTGTTCATGAGTGGGGAGGGAGTTGAGAAAAAGAGAGAATATGCCCCCATTGTTGAAGCAACCAAGTTGACCCATCTCCCTGACCCTGTGTCCAGTTAACCGGACAGGACAGAATGTAGATGGGGAAAAGAAGGGAGTGTTATCCCAGCTACTAGGATAACAAGGAAATGTTCACTTTTCCTCCATTCAAACTAAGAGCAAGAGGAAAGCTTTGTTTGCCCTTACTGATGTTGGCACACAGTCCAAAGTGATCAGCTATATGGTGCCTTGCTTGTCACTGTATTCACTATGTACTCCCTGACTGCAGAAGAGAAGGTTAAGAGGGGACATGATAGCTCTGTTTAAATATTTGAAGGGATGCCATGTAGAGGAGGGAGAGGGCTTGTTTTCTGCCGCTCCAGAGACCAGGACAAGGAGCAATGGATTCAAGCTGCAGGAAAGGAGATTCCACCTGAACCTCAGGAAGAACTTCCTAACAGTCAGGGCTGTCCGGCAGTGGAATATGCTGCCTTGGAGTGTGGTGGAGTCTCCTTCTTTGGAGGTTTTTAAGCAGAGGCTGGATGGCCATCTTTCGGGAGTGCTTTGAGAGTGTTCCTGCATGGCAGGGGGTTGGACTGGATGGCCCGTGTGGTCTCTTCCAACTCTACATTTCTATGATTCTATGATTCTATGACTGGCTGGGATGATGCAATGAAGAAGCCCTTCCAAAGAGGGTATGAGAATGTGCATGAAAGGACAGTTAGTGTTTGTCCACTACCTCTCCCCTGGGTCCTGTGAATGAAAACTAACTTGCTTAAAGTTGTTACAATACACACTGTACACAGCTTCAGAATAGCTTCTCTTCTAATCTATTGAGCGAGGGAGCACGCAGCCATGTGGCACAGTAGAGTCCAGGTCTGACTTCACAGACAAGGCTGAAGCCTGTCCTATTCCTGTGGAGGAATATCAGAAACTCAACTTTTGCCCTTCAGAATATAAGACCACTCTAGCAAATCACAGCCCTGTTTTGTTTAGTTTCAAAAAACCCTTTGGAAGACTGCTTATGCGGAAATTGCTATAAACAGCCCTCCAAAAGAATGGATTGAGTGGATGTGGAGACAGTAACCAGGAAAACCCAAGAAGCTATATCACAAGAAACTCCATCAGTCTGGAAGAGCTGAAACTAATGGGGATACTTGGCAGAATTACAAAGCACTGATAGCAATGTCTCTGCAGTTGGACCTCCATAAATTCTTCAAGCAAGGCAGGGCAACTGCACAATAAATGCCTCATTTGGAAGCATCCATGGAAGGAGAATGTTGTTCATGTGTGTTTGCTGTGTGTGTGTGTGTGTGTGTGTGTGTGTGTGTAGTTTTAGGGTAAAGAAACCAGCAAATCAACATCTAATTTGTTCGCACAGGAGCAAGCAACTGGAAAGACTATTCAGCTCTGAAGTGGGAATCGCTCTTTCTAGATAAACAATAAGACTTATTTATAAAATCCCTTTTTAATAAACACTGATGATTCTATGATCAAATGAGCCAGCTCTTTGGCAGAGGACTGGATGCAGCTGGGGTAAGTCAGCAAGTGAAACAAAAAGGGGACAAACAGGCACAGGACATTCAAACTGACCTCATCGAAGGAGGCATTCAAGGCAGGTGGGCATCATCAACCAGCAAACTTCTTGGTAGCTCTTGAAGGGAGAAAGCAGTGAGGTGGAGCATGGTGAGGGAAAATGTGTTCCCTTCTCTGGTAATGCAAATACATCCAACTGCAGATTCAACCAAACAGAGCATTTGTGGAGTGCTTGCAAATTCACTCCAAGCTATATATACAAGCTCTCCATTCCAATTCTGCCCTTCATTCAACCTTTTCCATCTTACTAATAGGTGAGAGCTAAAATAAATGCTCACAAATTCTGGGGAACTTTCCAATATCGCCATTTGATTTCCAAACCATAGAGCAACATTTGAACTAGCATTTTTTAAAATGCAAATAGGTTTCTTCTCAGACATGCACACATGCATGTATGCAGAACTTTAATTCTCATAAGCTGACAAAGCTCAAATACTAATGATTGCAGCATGTTTTCTATCAAAGGCTGTCAACTGTTAGATACAAGATAGATAAGGTGATGTCATTGTACCCCACAGGCAAGGGAACAGCACAACTCTCTTCTTCCAACATCAGCTTCAAAAAGGAATCTTTCACAGGTAAGTTGATAATGTAATGTTCTTGTGCTTTCTCTAGGAATATCTTTCTTACAGAGGCTAGACTCATGCCTTCCCTGCTATCCTTCTGGTGACAGACAAACACTTTTTGGGAATTGATTTCTTGTAGCGAAAGTGCTTCCCCTTCTTTCATGTGCTGCGTTTGTTGTTTTTGCATTAGTTGTTTTTAAAACAGCTATGCTTTTAAACTGCTTCTAAATTCTATTTATAAGTTTGTTTTTTAACAATGTGAACATTTATAGGCATACCTATTAACAAAGCCCCTGACAAAGAAGTTCCTTTTTATGAAGTCTTTTAATGGCCACTCAGCTCCATCTTTTTTTTCTTCCTCTGGCTAGCTTGATTTATTTTTAGCAGCATCAGCAATCAGGTGATGGTAAAAAAAAAAGCTGGAGAAATAGCCATAACCAGTTCTCTTCCTAGAACCTGGGAAACTATCAACCCCAAGCACTTTTCAAGTTAATTTCTAGTAGCATGACTGCAGTGAACAATGCCTGAGCTGGGAGAAAATGTAGCAGTTCTTCTGTAGACATATGTGCCTGCCTACCACAGGCAAGGTAAATAGCAGCTTCCTTGAGAATCCCTAAGTGAGTGTGTGGGAACAGCAAAACAGAGAGAAAAGGGGAGAACAGGTGGGTCTGACTCACCAGCTATCCATAGCATGTTATGAAAAACATAGAAGTGTAAGTCTAACAACTAATACCATGAGAAAAGTGGAGGCTAATGAAAGAAAGAAAGAAAAAACATCCCTGGATTCATTTTGTAAGATTAAGCTTTCAAGCAGTCTCAAGAAGGTTTGCAGTGTTTCTGTTTGGGTATGGAAGGCTTCCCTGATCTGGTGCTTTCATTTCACACAGGCATATTGATAGTTTTGAATAAAAAGTTTTCTGAAACACACTGAATTGCTCTTCTTTTTTATGGTATAGGAACCTATCCCTCTTCTTTCCATGACTTTTCTGCCTCTTGTGCCAAATTTTGTGTTAAAGAAACAGTTCCTAGGGATGCATCTACTTGCGTTACAACAATTCAACGTATGGATAGCTGCATTTCTTTTTCTCTAGGTTCTCTGGAAAATTAGCCAGATTGTTGGTGGATTTGAGGATCAAGTGTCCTGAATGTCCTGGTTGCTCTTGGTGCTATTTGCAAAGACAGAGAAATCTGGGAGCCATTACAGATTTGCAGGGATCACAGCCATTCTTCCACAGCCAGAACCAGTTCCCTTCCTAGAATCCGGGAAACTATCAAGCCCAACAATAGACAGTTAATCTCCTGCTGAGCCAAGGAGTCCACATCTCTTTCTCCCAGGTACCAACTTTCTCATAGAATCACAGAAGAACTGGAAGAAATCCCAAGAACCATCTAGTTTAATCCCCTGCCATGCAGAAATAGACTGCTCCTCCCTCATTAGTCAAGAAGATATCTTCTCGACTTGCTTTTCTTTGCATTCCATTCACTTTCCCCTCCTGCTTTGACTCTGTCTCCTTTCTCCTTGCATCATTCTCTTCCCCACTGCCATCTCTCTTTAGGAGTAGCATTCAGTGGTGGCTGGTGGCTTTCATGTCAGAGAGATGGTGCAAAAGTATTTTGGGGACTAGGTTCATATCCTGGATTGCTCCTTCAAAGATTAGCCTAAAACCAAATGTGGATTCACAACCCCACTGACATGGAAGCCCAAAGCCCCCAGGGGAAGCATTCGGCTATTTTGATGGCCCTCCACTCTACTCTGCCTTCCTATATGAAATCATCTGGAAAAAGCTTTGCTACCTGTGGTTTGTGAAGGTGACCAAGCCTTTGGAGGATTTGAGGTTAAGCCACAGTTTCTCAGTTGGATGTTGCAGGAAATTGCTTTAAAATAACCAAGACAGTCATGTCAAGATCAAAAAGGTGGAAGCAAAACTCTGAACCAGGCTTCCCTGGAACCCAAGGTTTCCCCTAGCAACCCAAGAGGTTGCTAGGGGTCCTGTGAAAGATTATGATTGCATAAAACATAAACTTTTTAAAACAAAAACTGAACATACAATAATTTTTATGCAGGGGTTCTCTGAGACCTGCAAAGGGTTCTTGAGAATCTTGAGAAAGGTTGCAAGGTGTTCTGAAAGCAAGGAATGGTGCAATGTATTTATTACTCCTAAAACACAACCTGTAACTTACAATGCTATAATCTCTTTCTCATGTCAGGTCTACAACAGAGTCCTATGTGCAGCATCATTGTGCCAAAGAGGGAATGTTGATTTTTAGAAATAAAGCAGCCACCTGCAGGTTGACTCCATCCAAGTGACGTCATCAGAGTGAGTATCCATGGGGCATATTATTCAGTGATGCAAACTCTTGCCTGTGCCAGGCAGTTTCTCTGCCAAGGACCTGGCATTCCTTATACTGCATGAAGCAGAAAAAAAAATACACAAATACGAATTGCAACTGAAAGATTATTGACTTGGCCTACCACCCTAAGCAGTCGCTGTATTTAAAGTGTACAGCTTTGTCTTCCAGTTCTCTATCTGCTCATACATGTTCTATCTGGAAGACAAGCCCTCAGATCATCTTTGTGTAGCCCATGTTTCTTCCCCATTAAGACCATTGGCTTTTTGTTTATTTTTGGTAGGGTTTTGTGCTCTAGTGGCATGGCTTCACTTAGCACATTGCAAAGGGGCCGCTGTGCTAGCAATGGACATTTTCAGAAATTTCATTCTTGCCAGCAAGAACAAATAATTGCACCATTTTTCTCCTTGCTGTCAGAAAGTCATTGAAAACTGCTATCTGCAAAGACAGTTTACAGTTTGAGACATATTCAGTGCAAATACACAGACATGCACCCACACAAACGTTGGTTTCTCTGCTCAGAAAATGCAAGTTTCCTGCACAAAAACAGTAATGTTATTTCTATACAGAAATGTTATTTTATGCACAGAAAATGCTGTTTTCTGAGCAGGAAACATATTTTCTGTATGGCAAATGCTGTTTTCAGCATAGAAAATTCCATTCCCTTCACATAAAATGCCCATTTAGCATTCTCATCAGGATTTCTTGACACTGAAGAAGGCCAGTTTTCAACAATTTTTTGAAAAAATATCTTTGAATTGTTGTTTCTATTTCTACCATGGCCAGAGAGGGCAAGTATATTATTCTATTTTTCGAAAGCTTAGAAAAGGTTGTTATCACTGCTGTTGCTGTTATTATATTCAGAATCTCACAGTCAGTATTGCCAAAAGGGAATATCCCTGGGGGATTCAAGGACTTGTAGCTGATAAAAGGTAATTTGTCCAAACTCTGCATTTTTTTTTTTTTATATGTTTCTTGCCTTTCCTTTGCAAAGCTCAAGGCAGTGAAGCAGGTGGATCTTAAAAAGTTATTTTAGAGCTGTCTTCATCTCAGCAGTCCTCTTCCAATCTTTTTAGCAGTTGTTATTTTTGATATATTAGTCTTTGTTATTATTTTAAGTTGTCTTTGCAGCTGCTCCTAGCTTTTTATTGCATTTAACTGGATTTTATTGACTTCATTGTGTTTTATTTTGGATTTATACGTGTCACCAGAGAACTTCAGCTACAGGCTGAAGAAATGAATGAGTGAGTGAATGGTCTCCTCTATGGCCTTACCTCACAATGACCCTATGAGGTAAGTTAGACTAACTAGTCAGCTTCCAGGTTGAAAAGAGACTTGAACCTGTGTCCCCCCCAGTCCTAGCCTAGCACTCTAACAACTATACCACACCAGCTCTCTTTGGTGATATTATTGCATTTCAGAGGGTTGACTTCTTTCTCAGAGGTACAGCTAAATTACAGTACGAGCTGCAAGAGAAGTTAATACAGCATTGCATTTATAATAACAACAAGAGAGTCATAACCAGACAGGGAGCTGCAAAGAAGACATTTGCATCAGGCAAATCAGGAGACTTGCTTTCGAGTGAATATCATGTGAGAAAGCTTGCCTGCGTGAGGTTTAACCACTCTGAGGTGCTGAAGAAATTGTACATACAGCTCAGTGCATAAAAACAGATGTTGTGGTTGCAAATGTCATGTTTTTAAGTTATCTATTCACGTAATTTTGATGAAGTTCCCATGTGCTGAGCACCTGGCTCCTTAATAGAAGCAACTCCATGGCCTAGGAAAACTTGGGCAACTTTAGTAACTGTGATCACAATCTGTATAGACCTATAAAGCGGAAGTAATACTGTTTTACTGAACACGCCAACTTCATTATGGGGTTACATACGCACTGCTTTTTTTAATGTTAGGCAGACTGTGAATTCCTTCTTAGGCTATGTTGTCATGTCATTGAACTGATGGGAGAATTTCATGCACAGAATTTTCAATTGCAGAATTTGGTTTCGTTTGTGAGAAGGTTTCATACACAATTTTCCCCATGTTTCTGACAGCTAACTGGCTGGCTGGCTGGCTGGCTGGCTTTCTCTCTCTCTCTCTCTCTCTCTCTCTCTTTCTCTAGTAATGTATTAGCTTGTTAAGTTGATTATAACTGTTTCTTTTTTCTTTGCCTAACGTTTATTGTTTATCATATACTGTAAAATTTGCTTATGACATGGATTATGCTATGTATTATGTTATATCTGTAAGATATATATATTTACATACATATAGCTGTATCTTGTGGGACAATCTACGGGACGGGGGTCCAGAACATTAAAAATGAAGGAAGAGTCTTTGGAGAAGATGAAGCTGACTTACAGAAATTCTGCTACCCTACAACTATCTCTCACACACTGATTCCCCCCCCCCGACTTTTAAGTCTTTACAAGACACTGCATGTATTTTTTGTAACTTCTTTAGAACAATGAGGGCTAGAATCTTGTTCTTAAAAATAAAACAATTTTCATAGAATCATACAGTTGGAAGACACCCCCGGGGCCATCCAGTCCAACCTATGCAGGAACAACCATCAAAACATTCCCAACAGATGGCCACCCAGCCTCTGCTTAAAAGCCTCCAAAGAAGGAGACTCCACCACACTCCAAGGCAGCATATTCAATTTTAACTCTATAAAACTAGGCACAAAAGGTGGTGTTCTTATCATCCTGGTCCATATGCACAATAATGCTAAGAATGGGCCAGAAATAGCTAAAATGGAAAAGCCAGGGCCACTGACAGTAGATTTGAACCCCGTGGGTAAAAATATAGGGAATAGTTCCCACCAGCAGCAGATCTATTAGACAGGTAAATCAATTAGACAGATGCCACCGGTGGGTGACTACAGGCCAGCTACCTGGCCAGATAAGCACCTCTGCACCAGGGGACTGGCTTTGGGCCAAGCAGTAGAGGACTTCCTGATGTCCATAAAGGGGGGAATGTGAGAAAAGGGTTCTTCTCTTATTTCATTCTACCCCCACTCCATATCCTGCAGAGTGGAATGAGACTGTGGAAACTGCTGCCTAGAGGGCAGCCACCAGCATGCCCACAGCATTCCTGGTGGCAAAAAAAGTGGGTGGTGGGCAGATGGGGCAGGGGACAAAAGCATTTGCAGCCCCTGTTCTGGATCTCCATGATCACAAGGAGCATTCAAGAGAGTAGGCCTCCTTCTTCCCTCTCACTAGGTTCAGGAGGAGTGGGAAACACACACCATTCTTAAGTCAACAGACTTACTGCAAAAATGAACAACATTGGGCTGCAATCCCCCTGATAACAAATGGTGCAGGAAGTTGTTAATGAGATTAAGGTGAAGGGAGTTCCCATGGAGATTAAGTGTGAACTGATGGCAACCACAATCCAACAACATCTAAAGGGCCACATGATGCCCACACTTGCCTAGTGACACCACAAAGCATCACTCCTCCTAAGTTCTTAAGTTCAGTGGCATGATGTTCAGTTGACAGAGACTGAAGAATCAAAAGATATATATTACCTTGGAAAATTGTATACAGGAATATTTATTTTTTGTTAACTGAAATCCTGAGGATACGCAGAAAGGTACATTGTTGCAGAACAAACACACCTCCAGAAAGCCTGGAAGATTCCAACTGATAATGATATAACTATTTGATAATAATAATTTTGGAGAACACTTGTTCTCTAGAGAAACATCCGTCTCAACTCCTTTCCATTTGAAGGAGAAATAGCTTCTGTAGTACCAGAATGCAATTAGAAACATAACTGTTAAGTCAAAAGCCTTTACAATATATAAACTTTCAAATGATATAAACATAATTCTAATATAGAACATCTTGTTAGTGACATACACATGTGTAAGTTGTACTATGCATGTGGGGTGAATTACTTGCCTCAGTGCAACAGATACATTCTATCAATTGCAGCACAAGTGGAATTGTGCATACAGCAATGTTGGGCATTGCAGTTGAACGTTGTGCATTGCAATTTCTCATGGACATTTTGGTTGCACATTGCATATTGCAGCTGCACAAGGTGTTTTTTCACAACAGCATCCAGTCATTTATATGTATTACACAATGCTGCTATTCTACATGAGGATTGCATAGTGCTGGTGTAGCGTATCTGCACTGACAATATTTATGTTATGCTGAAGAGATGCTGGATTGCAGCCAGCATGTGTAAGACTCGTTAACTGTTTCTGCTCCAGTTCACATATCCAGATCATTCCTCAACACCAACACATCTGATGTCAGTGTGGGATATCTGCTAGCTATTTTTCCTTCATATTTGTTAAACAATTGAACAAATACGCTACTTCCTTTCAAGCTACCATAAGAGCTTTGCTGTCTTTCTTTAGCTCCTGGTTTAATTGACTAGAGATTGTTGGGTACTAAAATCCAGGCTGCTACTCAGGCATTTGTCTCTGTAGACTTTACATCTAATGAGAGTGAAAGACCAAAGAAAGACTCAGTCTGTTATTGAAGCTTACTTGGGCTTGTTGGATCACCAAGTCTTCGGAGTCTCCCACTGGAGGTCCTTGAGATCCCTAAGACAAAAAAGAAATGGGTGTTAGGGGTTAAATAGATGCAGGAATCAGGAGATGACAAGTAGTAAGTATGGAGGAGCTTGTTTTGGCAAAAGGCATCAGAGCAGATGAGCTTGAGACACTTTCCAACCTTACATTTTATGAATCTGTTTAATATAATTCATGAAAGATCTTGTTTGTACTCACACTGGAAGAATCCTGCATTGTTGTTGTTGTTGTTGTTGTTGTTGTTTGTTGTTGTTATTATTATTATTATTATTATTATTATTATTATTATTATTATTATTATTTTCCAGGTTGGGACTCAAAATGGCAGGAGGAATGAACATTTAAAAGTTGAAGCACAGATTCTCAGCGTTCTGACATAACGCAGAAAGGAAGAGTATCTCCTTTGGTGATACTCCAGTTTCTAAGAAAAAATAACATCAAGAAGCCAATAGTCCAGTCCCCTTCCACCTGGTGCCCACCAGATGCCTTGGACTACAACTCCCACCATCTCCAGCCAGCATGATGATAGTTGCAGACCTACATATGCAAAAGACACCAAGCTGACAAAGACTGGAATAGCCAAACCCCATTTAAACAAATTTCTAATGGGAAATTGCCATAACACTCACAGACCTCTAAAAGGATTTCCCATCTTGCGCTCTCGTGCTCTCTCTCTCTCTCTCTCTCTTCCTGGCAGGGCTTCTGTATATTAAGAGAGGCTCAGGAATTGACTTTTCTCTTATTGTTGTATCTTCTTTTTAGGGAAACCTTTCCCTACTAAATCTGTGTTCATTCACATACAGAAGTCAACACAGAGACAGGTAGAACATATACACATATAGAATCAAAAGTTCAGGTCTCTTGCCAGGAAGAAAATCACTGTGATTACAGAATTTCATCTTGGGCAGATACCATGAAGCATGCATCCTTTGAATTCTCATTGTCACTTGTTGTGAATTATTCCAAGGATGGCTCATGACTTCAAGTTATCCAATCTGTTCCTGAACTTTCAAAAGGATCCTTCTTCTTCATTGCTAAAAGGTGACTATAATCATGATAGAGAGAAAAAGGAAGCAGGGAGCAAGTGCGGTGCAAATTAGCAAAAGCTAATGGCAATTCCTGCTGGCAGTTCTATTTGGAAAAAGTGACTCATGCTGTAAAAGCTTGCATGGTTCTATATGTGCCATGTGGCTTCTTCCACATCCTTTGAAAAGTATTATTATTACTACTAAAATGGCAAATTAAGAAAACTATAATGTGTGGCTAAACCGCTGGCCTGTTCCCATGGAGATTAAAGTTGAACTGAAAGTACTTGTGTGGGTCCAGTTTGGTTTTGTTAAAATTGAAGATAGAGTACAATCTATTAAACCTAGCAGCACCTCTTCAGGGTCTCCAGTCCCCCAAATGGATGTCCCTTAACTAGCAATGCCAAAGATTGAGATTATGAGCTTCTGCATCAAGCTTTGCCTTAGGCCCCAGAGTTTCAACCATGTACAGAGCATCTAGTGCATGGGATAGGGAGAGAGTCTCAGACTGCAACTCCTAACAGCCCTAGCCAATATAGCCAGTGGGTGGGGGGAGGATAATGGGAACCATCCAACTATATCTGGAGGGCCAAACACTCCCCCATCATGATTCTGTGAGTGCTTTAACTGCCAAGGACTTATAATGGTTTCTAGTCATCAATAGGAAGGCAACCATTTTGTACATCCTTAGCATACAAACATCTTTCGAAGCCAATATTTGCTACCACCCAGCTCACGTAATCCATTTCCTCTCACCTACCAACAAACATTTTCAAAAAGATACTCAGTCACTGGAGTCATACATTTTGAACACTCATTTTATTCTATAGAAATAAAATTTATGTTCCCCTTATGCAGAATACACACATTCTTACTACCGATTGCTGAATGCCATCCAGTAGTTGAAATGTCCACCAGCTCTGGCAAACACCATTTAAAAACCCTAAATAAAATGTCATGGTAAGAGTTATGGTTAGAAGACAAATGGAAAATGTTCCTTATTATTGCCATCTTGAAATGGCACAGTCCAAAAATTAAAACAGAAGCATCCAAGAACATTCCTGAGCATGACTATATATCCCTTCCATACAAAATTATAACCCTAGAGATGGCTAGCTGATTTGTGGCTGAACAATAATCCTTCAGACTTTATGACATATGGTTTGGCAAACTCCCTCCAATTTTCCACTGTTCAACAACACTGATAACTGACTCCCCTTTACTGGATACTTTTGCTTAACTCTAATCATTTAATATTCTAATTGAGACCTTCCATCTGGCCTTCAATAGCTCTAGACCATTATGGAATGCTCCCTTCTGACTTCAATTTGCTTTAGTCAGTTCAAGGAAGAAAAGAAACCTAAAATACATAGCTAGTTTGAAAGTCAAGGTTTCACATAAGGTTGTAAAAGTTGTTGTGTTCTCAGCAACTTGAAACAAACATATATTGAACTAGAAGCCTTTTGCAGGATGGAGAAATGACACACTGTGAATCTTTGTGCCCATACTACATCTGTCAAAACACAGCAGCCATGTCAGGAAAAAAAAAGGACTCTCAAAATTATGGCCATTTCTGCCATACACTGCTATAGTTTTATTATTCCGCTTTCAACATCCTGTGGAATTCTGGGGTTTGTAGTTTATTGAGGTCAAAGAGCTCTTTGGCTGAGAATTCTAAATGCCCCTCCCTAAACTGCAAACCCAAGGATTCCATAGGATGTTGAAAGTGGAATGATAGCACTATAAGAATGTAGTGTGGGAATGGCCTACATCTTCTGAAGTATTGTCTTTTTCAGTTGCATTACATCTTGAGCCCACCCTACAAAACACAAGCAAACATGGTAGTAGCATGGTAGCTGCAATTCTAGATCATCTGCTTGGTAGCATCTCCCAGCCTGAGCTCCACAATTCTGACTTACTGAGCAGCAGCCGCTGCAGGCAACAGGGCTCTGCATTTCTGTTGATCAGAACACATCATACTAACATTTCCACTCTCTTCCTCCAGTGATCTCCAGTTCAACAGCCAGAAGCAGGATCCCTATCATAATTCCTCCTTGTACTAAAGATCATGAAAGGAAGCTAGAAACATCAGTCTGCTGCATCCTGATCAACAGGAGAACAGATTCTTGTCACATGCAGTGGCTGCTGCCTGGTAAATCCAGATTGGGGGACTTTCATTATCCCTATACATTCCCCAGTCTATTGAATGTGAAGGTAGCCTGAGTATGAATCAGTCATGAATAACTGTGATCATGAATTCCAGTCAAGGTCTACAACTTCTCATTGGTAACTTAGAAAAAAACTTGGGCTTGTAACCAATGGAATTCTTGTGCTGCAGCAGAATTAGTATATTGATAAGGACTGCCAAAGACTACCAAGTTCTGTGGTCTATGGCCCTTTTCCCACGGCATTTTCCATGCAAAAGGGCACCTGGAGTGTCACGCAATTGTGAGGAGTGATCTGCACGATGCACTCACAATCACACAATGCTCCAGGGTAGGGCAGGCGCTGATCACACACCTTTTCATTTTCAGCTAGAAGCCGATTGCGCATTGGTCCAGGGCCCCATGCGCACTTACCTGGTGTGCGGAGCCTCCAGAGCCACACCGGTCGCGCTTCCTGCCCCAGCGCAGCCTGGGAAGATCCCAGGCTGCACTGCAGAAGGAATAGGCGGGGCTCTCGTGCAAGCAGGCAGCTCACGCGGAGCTGAAGGACCCTGGACGCGAGAGCCTCTCGCCAGAGGCTGCTTGCGCAATCCCCGCACCCCAGCGGTGGAAGAAGGTAAGATGCGGAAAGGGCCTATATTTTGGAGCAGAGCAATGGCAAACCATCCCTGAGTAGTCTGTGCCTAAGAAAACCCTATGAAATTCATCAGGTTATCACAAGTCAACAGGCAACTCAAAGGCATATATATATGTATATAGACTGGACACAAGGTCTGCCCTGTTCAGGGCTGATCGCAAAAGTTGGATGTCAGAGGCTAGCCATCCCTGAAGTCCTGCCTTCAAATGTCATCTGGCCCATTTTCCCATTCTTCATGGACAGTAACCTCTATATGGTGAAAAGAACCCAGCTCATGCTTGTAAGACCAACAAGTTTACTACCTAGATAAGCCAGTTTTGCACACTGTTTCTTGTCCTGGTTGGAATGGCATTTGCTTAACAATTTTAGCTGTTTCTCCAAATCTGGGCTGGATCCAAATTTAAGTGCATGCAGTTGACTGGTGGAAGCTTTGTTGGAAGCTACACAACAATAGCAGCCTTTCAGACGACCTGAAAATGTTGCACAGAGGACCAGGGGACTTTGCTGAACAAGAATGGGATGGTACAAGAGGAATCCCTCAAAATCAGGCGGAAGAAACTCCCAGAATGTGCTAACAACACACCTTCTCTGGAAATTTAGTCCTACATCCCATTCAAAATGGTGACTGAGTAGGAGATTTCTGGAAAGTGTAGTCTATATTATAATGACCGGCATCCTGTTGGTCAGCCCAACAAGAGTAGACTCAATTGTTGAATGACAAGTCAAGATAAGTCTAATGGCTTCAGTGGAGCTACTCTAGTCGGGACTAAAATAGGATTTAGGCCAGTGTTTCCAAACTCTGAATTGCTAATCATACTGCATCTGTCAAAAGTCCCTCTTCTCTACAGGTACAGCATGCTTAAAACCTCATCTTTCTTTTCACCTAACAATAATATTCTAAAAGTAGTGGAACTGAAGAAAATGTCACTTTTCAGCCCTGACATACTGAGCACCTGAGGGATCAAATTTCATGTTACATAATTCACACACACACACTAGAGAGAGAGAGAGAGAGAGAGAGAGAGAGAGACTGAGCACAAGCCTTAGCTGGCCAATTTGATTTTGAAGGAGAAGCAGCTCTACAGGAGGGAGGCTATCTAGAAATCCCGACTGAGAGTACACACTGGCTTCCTGCAGAAAATTGTTTCCTTATTTGCTATTGCCCTTCAACCAGTGCTGTTTACTGTGTCAGGCTTTCAAGCAAATAGTCATCAGGGTCGGGACATTTTCAGTGGGAAACTGGTGTGGAATTGGTTTAGAAAATCAGAGGCACTTTTTGGATTATGACTCCCAGAATGCCCCAGACAGTAGTATGACTGGTGTCCATACTTGCTGGGAGTGTCTGGGTGTTGTAGTCCAAGGGGTAATTTTCCCGAGCTCTGCAGAAAAGTGCAAGGAATGTAACATGAGAAAGAAAGGGCTGCGAGTGAGAAAGTCAACGCTTTGTCATCTGGCTGCCCTTCTCCTTCGCCTGCAATAGTTCAAACAAGCACTTCTCTTTCATTAGCGCTAAAACTAAACCAACAAAAGGCATAGGCAAAGCCACACAGCTGCTCTCCAGCAGTAATCAGAAACACTCACTGAAAAAAAAGTATGCTTTCCTAGCCGCTGACTAAAGGAAGGCACTTGCCAAATTGAAGCCAAGCACAGCTGCACTGAAAACATGAGCCATGTGTGTGGAGGACACCTTGGGTTGCTTTCAGCCTCAGATATCCACCCTGGCAGAAACAGGGTGCATTTGCTGCTCACTTCACCAGAGAGAGAGAAAAGAGTCTCACCACTTGCTTTATATCAGCAAGTACAGACACTGGTCTGACTCACTGCCCAATTTCCAGCCTACTGATTTGTTTTTTTCAGTACAGCCGCAGGAGGCACAAAAAAAAAGAAAGAAAAAAAGAAGCATGGAATTCTGCTTCTTTTGAGGTTAACAGGAGAAATCCTATTGATTTCAAAAGAGCAGAAATGGAGCCCTGAACACTCACTATCTCATTGTTTCCATACACTGATCTCAAGGGTTCATCTGGGCTAGAATCCTGCTGGTGATTTATGCCACCACAACCTATGATTACTCTGGGGTATGTACTCCAAATGATATTGCACAAAGAAATATTCTGTAGTTCTCCAATCAAGAGCAACTGGAGCAATCCTGTAGTTTTATGGCCTCATTGCATAAGTGCAACCAGGAGGTTTCCAGGTCTAGCTCCATTCCTCTGCTGTTGACCAAGTGTGGAGCTGTGCCTGGGTACCCTTGAGCACTTAGTGGGAAAAAAAGCACCCGCTTTCCTTGTCAACTAAGCTATTGGTGTGCTTAGGATTGCAGCCTTCAGATTACATTAATGGGGGATTAGATAATAAGCTTTTGGGGTGATCCCAGGGTAAAATGAAATGAATGTGTGTAGCTGTGTGTGTATAGTGTAAAGATATACAAGAGAGTCAGTGTGGCATAGCAGTTTAAGTATTGGACTAGAACACTGGGAGACCAGGGTTTGTGTCCCTGCTCAACCATGGACATCCAATTGGGCAGGTCATACTCTCTCAGCCTCAGATGAAGGCAAAGGCAAACCCCATGATAGATTTGCCTTTGGGTTGCCATAAGTCAGACATGACTTGAAGGTACACAACAACAACAACAATGTATATAATGAAGCCTTCTGTTCCATCTTCTCCCTTCTTTGGGTTCATTGACCAATTTGCATTTTTACCACTGATACCCAGAAATCTTTCCCAGAAATCTTGGATTTCATAAGATACTTGGTTTAACCATATGGTAGTAAAGTATGCTACAGCCAGCATGGTATAATTGTTTGAGTATTAGACTACAATCCTGGAGACCAGGGTTTAGTTCTCTGCCCAGCCATGAAAACCCACTGGGTGATCTTGAGTGAATCACGCATTCTCAGCTCCAGGAAACCCCATGATAGGGTCATCTTAGTGTCACCGTAAGTTGGAAATGACTTGAAAGCACACAACAGTAAAGCATGCTCTAGTGCAAACCACTCTTTTTTTTTCTTCCACAGCATTTAAAATGATTGCTTCACAATATTTTGGCAAATAGGAAGTACCTTGCTTTTAAAAAATATCTACTATTTCTGATGGAAAACTCTTACAGTGAAGGGAAAACTGGGCAAACAGCAGAGGTTCTTCCTTAATTCTTCATGTATATATACAATTGACTAGGACATTTACCTAGCATTGCCTTGGTTGATGCTATTGATTTCATTTATGCTTTAAATGAAACAAAAGTTTGAGTCACAGCAGCACCTACAAGTCTTTATTTCATACTGTATTCCAAGTAAAATGGACCCAAACCAACAATCTTCCAGACAGAAAAACCACTCACTCTCTAAAGCATTTGTTTATTTGAGAGATGCCCAAAGTAACTGATATATCAGATCCAAAACCTTATTACAGAAAATCTTTTTGGTCTCATCAACTTGGTGACTTTGTGATCAAACATGTGGATTTGTATAGCACAAAAGAGAAACACTTTAAACTATAGCATATATTTCATCTCCCTGACTTTGTTTTAACTAACATTTTTATTTACTGCATTTTAAAGCCATCCTTATTCTAAGGAACCCAAGATGACAAACAAGGACAGCATTCTAGTGGTGACATACACAAGTATTTCCCCATTTACGTACATTTTTGGATCTTATGGAAGAAGATGTACCTCATTCTGTAAGGCTCCCACCACCATGCATAATAACAGCCAGGGTTTGCCCTGTGCACCTCTGTTTTTCCACCCATTGATTGAGTTGGTGGGGTGGTGGTGGTATGCCCAGGATCATTAATGATTGCTCTTGAGCACTGAGTGAGGGAAAAGTAGAGTGTTGGTGAGAGGTGGCAGAGGCTCAAGAGCAGCCAGAATGACCCTGGATGTTCATCCATAGTCAGTCAATCACTGGGAAAATGGTATTCTTTGCAGCAGCTCCCAGCTATTGCTGACTGCTGTGGAGCAGGTGGGCAGAAAGCAGCTTCTGCTGCCTCTTGTATGTATGTTGGTCCTTTCATACTGCCCAATAATAGTGCTATGATTCCACATTAATTGCCATTGCAATATTCTATGGAATCCTGGAATTGGCAGCTGAGGGAAAGACATTAGGAATCCTCACCCACAAGGATTATCTGGTGGATCTCCAGACTTTGAAAGCACAGGCTCCTATGGCAGTTGGCCAGTGCAAAAGGGATCCTTATACTCTGCCACTACGATGTAGGATCTTGGCCAAAATTCTTTCTCTACCAATTTTAGCCTCAGTCTGTTTTGTACACTATGCTTAGTGATGGTGATAGGCACACGGTCACTCAGTAGTAGAAGAGAAATGTGACAGTACAGCTCTCCCATTTTTTTCAATAGTCTATCCATTGCATTATGACAACATATCAAAAACCTAGCTCTTTCCAAGACAACGTACAGGTTCCCTTTCTGAAACCATGGATATACAACTTGGTCAGTGTGATTTCCATGCATGCTGAAGTCTGAGATTATTCAAAATGAATTTAAACTGCTCTTTTCAAAAAAAAAAAATTAAGGAAAGGCTACAAAAACTTGCAGAGTCAAATATGTTTAAGTTACACTAGATAGTAAGCAGCCTGGACTACTAGCCTATTACTAATCTTACTAGATTAATCATAGCTAGATCTCCTAGCTGTTTGCATCCGTTTCTGATTACATACAATGTCTTCTGAGTAAGTTGAATCTGATTGACTAAGAGAATGTCTGGAAGAAATGTCCAGTTCTCTTGCGGCATTAGTGTCTACTGAGTATGTGCAATTTCTGGACTAAAGCATTCTGAGGAGTTATTCAATGACCAGCCCTTGTTTGGCTTCCAAAGCTTGCTTTTTCAATCTTGGACACAGAATTCACTGCAATCCTCCTTGACCAAGAACACTGACCAAAGATTCTGACAGGGTACATAAGAGTTAAATGGCAACATTCCCAGAACATCCTACAAGCACTTCAGTGAGGACAAACTTCACCAGAAGAACTACACCCCAAGCTTGACCTCTCTTATCCCAGAAGAGCAATCAGAGCCTCTTATGTTTGTCTTGATGAGAAAGTGAGGGAAAAATATCCACTATGTGGATGAAGTTAAGCTGATTATTTTTTTAAAAAAAAACCCCAACAACTTCATGTTAAGGAATTGGTATAACAAATCGCAAAAGTAAGGAGTCAAACCAATTTAAGTTAAACCAGGTGATAGCCAGCCTGGATTGCAAGATCCATTTTCAAGGAGTGAAGGTGAATCTTAAACTGAATGTCTAGCATTTCCCTGGAAGCCTTCACAGCCCTCAGACTCCCTCTGCTGTCCTGCACCTCATTTTTCTCAGTTTTGTGTTGGGAGAACTGACTTCTATACAGTATTAAGTCTATTTTCTTCTTCCAGCTGAAAACCTCCTTCGTTTTGACATCCTGGAGAACTTTCTGACACAAAACAGCAACGTGTTCCTTAAAAGAAGCAAATCTTCTTTTGAAGAGGCCTTTGCTTCTCATTTCCGCTTTTACACAATAAACAGATGCTTTTTTTTTTCTAGCTATGGACTTCCCTCACTCTTTCACTCCTTTTCTGCTTCTCCTTCAAACACTTTTCACCCTCTGCTTTCTATTTGGAAGACTCAACTTTCCTTGCGTCTGTCAAACCTTCAGCTGATGCCACTGTAGTACTCATCCCCAGAACACTCCTGCTTCTACATACTAAAACGTCCTGAGAAGTTATGTGACTCAACTGCTCTGTGATCCTCTCCACTGGTCAGCCTCCAGAAAGCAAATGTTGGATTTTCTCAGGGGTCCATTTGTTTAGGGAAAACCACTGACAATTCCCGCTTTCACCTTGTTCAAACTTTTCCCTCACTAACTGTTCATCATTCTCATAAAGGGGGAAGAAAGGGGAAATATTGCAACGCATTTCAGTCTTAGCAGAGGAACATGCAAATCTATGCCATGTACAAATGGGTGTCTAATCTACAACAGTTATGACATTAAAAGGTGAATTCCACTAAATCTGTCTTTCACTGGCAAAACAAAGATTCCAGGACATTTTGTTTTGTTTTGCTTTCCTCCTTCTCCCATACTTGCAGCCTTTGGAGCTGCCTGAAAAATTCCATAAGGGCTTTCCACTGGTGGTGACTGCTGGTTTCCATGTCAGCGGAGTTGTGGTGAATGCACTCTGGGGAACCTGAACTTTAAGGGAGCTATCCAATGTGCTGAAACCTCCCCAACAAATAGCTTTGGCACCTCAGATAGCTCTTTGAAAGTTCAGGTTAAGCCTGGGGTGGACTCATTGACCCCTGAAATGGAAGCCAGCTGCTGCCATTGCTTCCCATTCACTCCACACAATGGATTTCTGGGATGTGCCAGGGGGATGCAGTGGGGAAAGGAGATCACCCTCCTCCCACATCCACTGGATCCTGTTGCTCTTTATTGGAAGCTTAGTGCTTACTTCTGTCTCCTGACACATTTGTTTTTATTGACTGTGGTCTTAAATATCAGGTAATAAATACATAAGTAATACTTGAAAGAGGTCATTGATCAAATCAGACAAAGGATTCATCTATAACTCCTCCTCCAATGTATCACTACCTTAGGAAAATGCACATCATGCATGCAGTCAAGCTTTCACTTACTTCATTTGATTCCTCTGTACAGAAACTGCTGTTCTTTCAGCTGAAGCCAGATATCATGTATAACATCTTCCAATTTCTACTTAGTTATTATATATTTAATACAATTTCTATACTGCTTTCCTAAAACTAAGCAAGGCAAAATTTCAAAAATAAAATACCAGTCAGATAAAAACATGAAAGCAGCAATTTAAAAAATACATAAATTTCAAAAGCCAAGTTTAAAAGCTGCTTCTTTCTTGATACTCTTTCTAAGTGTGTCACAAAGAGTGGGGACAAGTTGCAGCACCAAAGCAAATGAATTGCAGAATTTAGGAGTGACACAGGAGAAAGTCCTTCCATTCAGATGGGTCTTTGTGAATGTCTATCTGTGGGTTGGCATGGGTAGTGTGTGTGTGTGTGTGTGTGTGTGTGATGTGTATGTGGGTGAGTATTTTCATAAGAGCTCTCCTATTCAGGTTTACACAGAGAAGGGCAGTCTCTTGGGTATGTATTTAATGTACACTCTACTTCTTTAAAATTTTATTTTACCAAAAAGATGCTCAAGACAGCTAGAAGGCGTTCAAAGACCGGTCTTAAGCCATTTAGAACTTTAAAGTGCAAATGCAGCTTTCTGAATAGAACCTGGGCACAATTGGCAACAAGCACAGCTCCTCAAGTATTGAAATGATGCTGCATCAGTTAGCAGTCCAGCTGTCATTTTTTTTTCTCCATACAAAACTTCTGGACACGCTTCAAGGGTAGCCCGACATATAGTGTATTGCATTATGTTTATCTGTGATATAAACAAAACATGGACAACTATTTCCAGATCTGACTGAGGAATTATTACATTTGGTACCCTAAATGTAACCATGCAAGCCTGTTTCTTGATATTGTCACCACCCAAATATTCAGGCACAGTGAATAATCCAACAGCATCCTCAAGCTATGAATCTAGGAAACAGCCCCACTCAGAACAGGCTAAATTCCAATCCCTGAGCAAGATTTGCTAGTGACAAACAGTATTGCCATCTTGATTGGAGTTTGGTAACAAAGAGCAATACAGCTACATGCTATCAGCATATCGATAGTATCTCACTTCAGTGCTCCGGATGACCTCACCCAGTGGTTTCATGTACATATTAAACAACTCAGGATGGGATAGAAGCCTGTGGGACACCATGAAGCAGGGCTGGAGAATTTTTGGCCCTCCAGATGTTGTTGGGACTACAATTACCCTCATTCCTCACATTCCAGTGTTGGCTAGGGATGCTGAGAGTTGCAATGCAACTACACTCCTAGGTCCACACATTCCTCAGCACTGCCATAGACTACCAGCCATAGTGCTAAACAGTAGCCATCCAACATAACCTCCTGCCTACCATCTGGCATGAAAGACAGGTTTATATGGCACAGTTATCAGAAGATTATCTAGCCTCTGTATAGGTATGGAACAGTGACTGACGTGAATCTTTAGAAGAATAGCCGGTCTGCGTGGAAGCAGACCTGGACTTCTTTTGCATCTGCATTAGTCAACGTAAATATAAAGGAAACACAATACAACTCTTTAACAACTGATTCTTTTCCCCTGCAAAGCCTTCCTGTATACATCTGACAGCCTGTATTTTTGGAAAGAGTGTAGACAAAATTTTTCATCCTTGAATTTTTAGTGGGAATCAAATACCTCCATTAAATACTGATACTGTTTCTCTTTCCTATGAGAAAACTTTACATATTCAGGCTACTGACCATGTCTAAAATGATGCTTCTTTATCATTTTCAATCTTGAATCCTGCACAAGGGCTTTCTTCAGTGGTTGTGTGCAGCAGCCAAGTCATATATGACATGTAGCTGGAAGTCTCCAAAGCAACCAGCCAAACAACACTGGATTGATTATTTACAAATGGAAGTGCATCAGCAAGGAATCCTAATATTTAAACAGATAATATGGCACAGTGGTTTCCAGTTATTTCCTCAAAGGAAGGCATTTAATTTGGTGAAGAAACCACAATCAAGTACAAAGCCCTATATTTTTGTTCTGACTATGACCTGAGAGAGAGAGGGAGAGAGAGAGAGTGCTCACAGATGCTATAAAATCTATATAATCAATCTTTCATAAGATAGTGAGCTTCTCCTTGGGCTGTCTTGTTCTAGTCATCCCACAGGCACATCCATGATATACTGAAAATGATAAATGCTGAATCTCTTTATTTGTCCAGAGACTTTGATGTATTTTTAATGTTCTTTATATTGGCTACATTTCATAGTTTACCTCTAAATGAAATACAATTTTCTTCAGGTTGAACAGAAAAAAATAGTCAATATATATTGGGAAAGATCACATTTAATTGGTTTATCAAAGGTGTCATGATTCAACTCTTTCAACCACAAAAACCTCCCTGTATGAGCCAGCCTGGGCTCTGAGATCATCAGAAGAGGCCCTGTGCTCAGTACCACCACCACGGCAAGCACAGTTGGCAGCTGCCCCTAGACTCTGGAATTCCCTTCCCAGGGAGGCCGGAATAGCTCCTTCCTTGTTGTCCTTCCAGTAGCAGGCTAAACTCTTTTTATTCAGGCATACTTTTAATCCAGAAAGTTTTTAAAGAACAACCTAAGGGGATATACTGTCTTAATTTTAATTGTTATCTAATATATAAAAATCAGAGTTTGTTATCTATGTCAGGTGAGGACCTCATATGATTGGCTGCCTAAGAAGATTCTATGGAATCCAGGAGTTTGCAGCTTAGGGGAGGCCTTTAGAATTCTCAGCCAGAGAGCTCTTGGGCCTCAATCAACTGTGCCTGTCTTGAATAGGCTGGATGCTATGGAGATGAGGCCTAGCAGCAAGGAGGAGGGCAGTGTATTCCCTCAGGAACCCAACCTCTATATGTTAATAACTCTGAATACAAATTGGATTGGGGAATATGCGGAAAAGTTACAGGTACTGGACAAGACAGTTTGGGGAATTAGAGATGCAGGATCTCAAATCTTTCTAACAAGTATTACCTACGAGAAAATAAAATCCCAGGCAATGCTGGGTATATATGCTAGTCTTTTTATAAGCTGTTGCTTAAATTCTTTAGTACTTTAATTTTACTTTAATATGCAGTATTTTTATGTTTTTAAATTGTATTGTTTTGAAGTTTGAGCTGCTCTGAGGCCCAATTTTTTGGGAAAAAAAACAGGATACAAATCATCATCATCATCATCATCATCATCATCATCATCATCAAATCAAAGTTACTCCAGGTCACATGTGCCACCATTATAAGCTGGGGGTTGAATTCTGTTACTTAGTCCCACCTAGACCAAACCCATTGAACCAGTGTCAGGATGCCAACACAAAGGTAAATCCCATTGATTCAGTGTTTTTGCTCTAGTTAAAATTAACAACAGAATTCAGACCACAGTTAATAACAATGGGGTAGTCTTAGCACAAGAGCCAGTGTAGTATAGTGGTTTGAGTGTTGGACTGTGATCCTAGAGATCAGGACCGGGTTCCCTGCTCAGCCATGCAAACTCACTAGGTGACCTTGGTCATGTCAATGCTCTCAGACTCAGAAAATCCCATAATAGGTTCTCCTCAAGGTCACGATAAGTTGGAAACAATTTGAAGGTAAACAACACACACAGTGTTAGCACAAATTTTAAAAAACCATGCCATCATTGTAAAGGTTAAATTGAAGTTAACCTTTCCACTGCATCTCACTGTACCAGACCAAAAATTAAGGCAACATGTCCTTGATTAGAGGTTCACATTACATCCCACTTAATGGCTGGTTGTGCTAATTAATGTTGCAAAGTGCTATGCAACCATGGAGAACATGTAGTAGCTGACAGTGTGAATGTTGTTTATAAGAGTTCTGTTCTGTTTATGAGCAAGGAAGCTAAGAGCCACAAAAGTCCCCTCCTGGCATTTCCCATCAAAAACAAACAAAAATAAAACTGAATTGGTCTCCTCAGTATAACAAGACTTACATGCTTCTCCTTGTATCTGTCAACACAACTGGGCACTGGAGTGTGGGAAATGGGAAAAGGAAGCCCATTTTGGGACTATGGCCAACTCACCTTCCATCACAAGTACAATATACCTTTCTATTTTCATTACTAAAATAAAATTATAGGGTGAGAAAATTACTGGGTATCAGAAGATACAGGTTTGACTCTATACCTATCTACTTGCAAAACAAACTTAGATCTCTTAGGCCTCTGTTTAGTTCTACAAATTTTAAAAACAGAAGTGGCAGATTAAATGGAAAGTTCAGTTTTGGAGCACAAAGAAAATGAAGGCAACAAAAACAATTAAGAAACAGATTTGTTCATCCATATGGTCCATCCTTAGGTGAAGCTACATCCTTAGAAAGGCTCAGATCTACTTGGCAACCAAGAAAGACCCAAACAACTTAGAATGCTTTTGTTTAGAAAGCAGCTACCCAATAGTGATAAAGTGCCTGTGGACATCAATACCTGCATTCTCCAGATATTGGATTTCTACCATGTTTTAGAAGCTCAGGGTCACACCCCGAGCTCCTCCTCTTTAGTGTGCTGGTCCTATCTTTTGTTTCTTGCCTATTTTGTTTCCTTAAAAGCAGTTTACCATAACGTCCAAACTGGAAAGCCATAGCTAGAACAGTGGCTCCAAGTTGTTTTAAAACTGGTGATGCAAATGGAAGATTCTCTTGAAAAGCAAAACACTCCTTTAGAAAGATGTTCTTGTCAGGATGCTTTTGTCAGGACTGAGGCATTGAGGGAAAGAGAGCGGGTTCTTTTCCTTACGTCCCTCATGATCCAGAGACTACTCACAGTTCCCTGTGTTGGCTATTACATAACAGAAAATGTGTGTGTGAATTGATTAGTTGCATTCACAGAATTAGCATCAGATTTACTTTGGTCCTTGGACCAACTAAAGAGAGGAAATCAAAACACTTCTCTTGGAAGTTAATGGAAAGCTTGAGCTCACGTGACACTGAGCTAAGGAAAGTTCCAATAGCAGAGATACTATGGTCTCTTCATAGCAATCCACTTCCACATTCTCTCTCTCTGTATTTATGGCTGGGTAGGCGGGTGGAGATATCCTATAATATGGTCATGACATCATTTCTGTTGTCACTATCGGATGATTGGTGTCTTTCATTTCTGAGTAATGTAGAGGTGTGTGTCAGCATCAAACCTCACTCTAACTAATATTTTCTGGAATTTCCTGGGTTTCAGCAAGAGCGGCTGCTGGTATTGCAAAACAAACAAGAGACATATCTTAAATGTGCTCAATTGATGAGTGTTTTATTGGTTAAAAAAATCATGTTTTGGCCAATATATAATCTCAGTTTACCAGACAAGTTGAAAACATGTTGAGAGCTCCTGTTCCAGTAATTTGCAAAGCTGGATTCCAAATAGCCCCTGAAAAAGGCCTTGAGAATATATACAGGCCAAAATACATTTTTTTAAAAAAATCAATAAAATATCAGTCAATTGAACGCTTTGGAATGAGTCTTTACTTTCTTCTGTGGAATTCACTCATTGTTCCTCAGTTTTTGCTTCCTTTATTGATACCGCTAGCTAGATTAGTTGTGTAAAAAAATTCCCATTTTTATTCAACTTTGATATGTAGAGACATGGTGTGGGTCGTGTCTGACATCAGAGGGGAGCAATGCAGAGTGGCAGCCCTGGCTGGTGGCAGCAATGGAGGAGGTGGCAATGGTGGAAGAACTGAAACAGCCTCAAGCCTGGTCTCTGTGCTGCAACAGTCTTTCAGTAAAGCCCCTGGCTGCCAGTGTGGTAATGGTGACTGTCAGGGAGCATAGATATCTGTCCAGCCTGGAGGTGATGCTGGAGCAGTCCTGGAACAATTGGGTTGATACTACTAAACCACATGGGAACGATTGAGCTGCCTTGAAAGAAAGTATAAAGAAATATAGGAAAAAAATCCAGAGGTAATGTGACTCTGTAGTGAAGGGAGAAAGAGGAGAGAAATAACTGCAGAGATAGAGGCAGAAGGATCTACAGTTATTTGTTGCAATGTATATGTAATGTTTGTCTTCTTGCCTGAAAATATCACCAACTACACCTGCAACAAGTGCAAATGGGTAGCTCTCTTGAAAGAGAAAGCCAGTGCACTACAGCTACATGTTGAGTCCCTTCAATGCATCAGAGAACATGAAGACTTCTTGGACAGAACACAGGAAGAACTGATTCTACAGTGTTACTGTCCTGGCTAGTCCGAGCTTTGGGGATATTAAAAGATATCCTTCTGATATCACAATGTGGCTTCACTTCTCTATTCCCCTCCAAGTGCTTGCGAGGCCACCAGACAAGCACGCAAACAAGCCTGGCCGTTAATTGCCGTAATATTTAAGCAACAATACAGGCAGGCCAGAAATAGCTGACTCACTGCTTTAGGAGACCTCCAGGCAAGTACTCTAATTAAGTATGCACGCAACATACAAAAGAGCCTCTGCCCCATGATGGCAGCTCGATGGGTTAACTATACAATACCCAAGTACTCTGCGTTTGCATACTGGCTACTCTATTGAGAACCTCTGCGATAACTCAATCATTCAGATTCTGACCTTTCGGAGGCTTTGTCTCCAACTCCAAATCTATTGTTTTCCCCCAAGTAAGGCATAGCCTGCAGTCACATTCTCCTTATAAAAACCCTTGATTCCCAGACCTTCCTCGGATCGCTCCCGAGTTTCATCCCGCCTTGCTGCCGCTTTGCTTGGCGAGCCTCCCCTCAGCTCCACGTGCTGAGCTACATCGCACCCCAGCCTCGCTCTCTATTTTTCCGGGCTTCAGGACAGGTGAAGTATCACCCGAACCAGCAATTCCTCTAAAAATCCCTCTATACCACTCCAACCTTTATTTTCTTTAGTTATCTTGTGTGAATGTGTCGCACACACTGTTTTGCTTGTGTTTAATAAAACATCATTTATTGCTTCAACTTCTGTGTGCTACTTGACTTGACCCGACCCTGTAGACATAGGGTTCAAGATCTCGCTACGTTACCCTGCCTCTCGTAATGCTAAGCAGTGCTCTGAGCTAATTTTCCCCACCTTTAGTTGAGCACATTTTGGTGTCCCTCCCAGGACCCCCAGTACACAGGGTAACAACAGAATCAACAGGACAAAACTGTCAAGCAAAATGAAAAGAGTTGTAACAATGAGGAAACACCCTGGAGGAAAGTCACTGTGAGGAGCAGATCATACAGAAGGGATTCAAAACCTCTCCAACTAAGCAATCACTTCCTATATCTTCATGAGGACAGAGGACTGAAGATGCTCAAACACAAAATCAGCAACAAGGGATACCACATATCAAAGAAATCAGTCACAATAAGAAGAAAAAAAGGTGGTTGGGGACTCTTTGCTTGGGATATAGAGGCACCTCTGTGCCCGCCTAACAAGATGAATCAGGAAGGTGCACTGTCTTCCTGATGCACATATTCAGGATGTCACTGACAACTTGCCAAACTTCCCCAGGAATACAGTTCAGCAAACCTTTCTCCTTATTCCTGTGGATACCAATGGCATGGCCAAGAACAGCTTTGAGCAGATCACCTCTGCCTATGAAGTTTTGTGCAGGAAGCTGAAGGGATTTGAAGCATAGGTGGTATTTGCATTAGTCTGGCCAGTGAAGGATAGAGGACTGTACAGGGACAGAAAGATACTAAAAGTGAATGACTGGTTATGTAGACAGTGTACACAGGAAAGGTTTGACTTCTGGGACCACATTCTTTATTTCTTAGATAGAGAACAACTTGCTACAGATGGGCTGCACCTCACAAAGACTGGGAAGAATGTCTCTGGTAGCAGCATGGCAAGTCTGATCAAGAAGGCTTTAAACTAAATCCTTGAGGGGATGGAGATGATAATTCAAACATCAGCCCAAAGGCAAGCTCTAAACACAAGATTCAAGATTCTCTTGGATTCAAGAGAAGAAGCTGAAGGAGAGAATGGGATCTATAGAAAAAAACTGACAGTAAATAGGCGAGAACAAACAAAACTCCAAATGCCTATACACCAGTGCACAGAGTTTGTGAAACAAACAGGATGAGCTTGAAGCTCATTGAAGCTCTAATTGAATTCAAAAAGAATAAATGTGACAGAAAAGTAGGGGGAGTACCATTAAACATCAAAAGACCAATTCAATTGTACAGAAATCCATGAGAATTATCAGAGGGGATCAGTAGAGAGCATTTGGAGAAAAATAAATAGGGAAATAAATAAATGCAACATTATGGTGGGAGTACTAAAGGAAACTGCTGATATACCCTTTGGATTTCAGCAAAATATTTGGTATGGTCCCACTAAATATTTTGACTAGCAAACTGATTCAATGTGGAACCTGTCAGACGGATTCATAATTGGTTGGAAAACCCCACTTGAAGACCTCACCAATAGCTTCACTTCAAACTGGAACGTCTGGGGTGGAGTGCATAATGGTTCTATACTAGGGCCTTTACTCTTCAACATTTTTGTCAATGACTTAGATGACATGGTATAGAGAATCCTTATCAAGTCCTCAGGTGACATAAAACTGGCATGCGTGGCTAACATATTGGAAGATGGGAACACAATTCAAAGCAATCTAGATAAACTAGAAATTGGACAGAAATTAATAAAATAAAATTCAAAAATGGAAAATTCTACATTTAGGCCACAAAAACAAAATGCACAGGTATAAGATGGAGGGTACATGGTTGCAAAGTAGTATATGCTTAAAGGACCTCAGCTTTATTGCTTGGGTAGCCCTTGCAAACAGAGCAGCACCATCAGAGTGACTTCTGAGCTCCTGGCCTAAGCACACTCTTGGAAGGAAGCAGAGTTAAATTGTACTGCTTTAATTCACAGTGCCCTAAGATGTGTACTGGAAGAAATCATGCTTCTTATCTTCTTCATTTTCTTGAAGCAATCATGTCACAGCTTTTGAAGGCTATTGTGATTGTTGTACAATAATCCTTGTAAAAGATTAATGGGAAGGAAAAGGTTATCTAGGAAAGTAACAGATAAGGAAATCCACAATTACACCTCATGTGTGGACAGGCAGGCTCAACTACGCCCACAGAACACCATGCAGAGAAGAAGACAAAATCTGTGTTAGATAAAATGGAACAGAAAGGAATTAAATGCACATGTGGTAAAAGCAATGGAAACCAGAACAGCACAAGTTATAACCAGGAAATTCCAAATTAGGATATTTTAGAAAGCGGACTGGTACCCTTTCTGTAAGTCTGCAGAAGAGGACAACCCAGCACTTATTCTATGGGAACTGTTTTAGTTCCCTTAAAGGTGGAGAAGGGAGACTTGGCAGAAGCACTGCTAGTTATTAATAACTCCAAAGAGTTGGGTTGCTGTTACACCAAGGACTTCCTCAACAAGCAACAAGGGGGGAAAAGAGGAATGGAATCTATTTGAGATTCATGGCTTTCTTTCTTGCTTTCTTTAGCAGAATAAGAAATAAACACCAGGTTTCCATTTGTCTTAAATTATCAGACTCCTGAGAACAGCAAAAACTAGATGGAACCAGACGTGAAGCAGTTTACAAGACAGTTGAGGGATCCCCCCAGCTTTGTATAAAAAGAGACTGGCCATCATTTGCAACCTATCTAATAGTCACTTAAACATTAGTTTAATACAAGGGTGTGCTCTCTTAAGGATGTTTTTGTAGCTCTTGATCCTTCCACATTCCCCAGTTTGTCTTTCTTCTGGCCTACCTGAAAGAAGCAATTCTTTTAGATGCCTCCAGAAGTGCAATTCACCTTTTAATAGTTTGCAAGGCTCCCAACAGCCTGCTTAACATTTTTTTTAATTCTTCAAATCCAGATGTGCACTTCCAGCTACTTCTTTATTTTGGTTTTCTGGCATTTGGGGCAGTCCATGCAGCCCCTGGAGGCTCCCAGAGCCAATAAAACAGGCCCCCAGACCTGATATAGTTGCTCATTCCTGGGCTAGAACATCTTCACCCTGTATATAAGCCAACAGGCAGTGAAGGATTACACCTATGCAGGCTTTAGCCATCATAGAACTCTATGCCTTGCCATGAACAGGCTGGTGTGGGCTCATGGGAGCTGGAATCGAACTATATCTTGAGGGCCACAGATTCCTCAGGCCCGATCTGAGTTATTGGCCCCATTACCACATCTTGCACCAGCAAATATGCTGCATGAGTTATGCATTATGTGAAATGTTTGACTACAGCCAGCATCCTGTTAGTGACATTTGCAAGTACAAATTGCAGTACCCATGCTGAATATATTTTTGTGTGTAGGAGGGTGATGATCCATAATGGTAGCATCCAGCTGGCAACAGCAGAAACAAAGTTTCACAAATTGGACTACTGTGCATGTGGCAGCACATCAAAGTACACAGGGAAGCATATGAATGAGCACTGCCTCTGCACATTGTGTATTGCAATTGTGCAATGAACATTGACTATTCATCCATATATTCATCCACATATGCTGCACTATGTTGGTATGCAGTGTTTGGGTTGCATAATGCAGCCTAATGTAACTCTGCTGGCATAGCATAAATATTATGGTGAAGCAATGTAGAATCTCGATCTAGACTTCTTTTAAAGCTCCATTGCTGGGCTGGATAAAGGCTGGATAAAACTGCATCCCTATACTTCAGCTGGAGGTAGGGAACTTGCACAACTCTCCAGATATTTAACTCCCATGATCACTTACCCCAAGCCATGCTAGTTGGATTGGGCAGGAATTAGAGCTTGACAGCCTGTGGAGATCCAGTTTCCCCTTTCTTTAAATAAATGGAGAGTACACTGATCCATCTGGAAATTCAATGATTCTTCTAGAATGAGGAATTGTAATTCACTTCAGAAGAAGGAGACCTTACTGCTGCAGATTGTGGAAGCATTCTTCACTTTAGAAAAATGGCCAGAACAGTGGCTGACTGCTAGCCAAGTCCTAAATATCTGCTGCCAATTTTATGCTTTTTGATTCTACACTAACCTAGCAATTAACACACTCCAGCAAAGCTTGGGCTGAACCCCTGGTTCAGGAAGGATATTAGTTCAAGAACTCTTACAGCCACACAAACCTCCACTTTCGACCCAGAAGTATATCTCTCTGTGTCCAGGGCGGCTGAGTTTATTCCCAGGAAAGTACAACATAGGACTAATGCATCAATCAGCTGATTCTTATTTCTCTTTCTCCCAGGTATCAAGAAGAACACCATTCATTCCAACCCTCTTTGACACAGTTATGAATTCATCAGTATTGTTTTTCCGAAGAGTGTGTGTGTAGTTTTCCCAGATTTTTTTTTTTATGAGGTAACAAATTAAAATCAGGCTCAGCCACAGGAAAGGAGAACACTGCATTGATTCCCAGAAGGGGAGGGGGGAGAACTAAATCCAGTTTGGTGGGAAATGCTTTAGATCAGACAGCTGCTTCATCAAAGAACAAAAAAACCCCACCCACCCTGGCTTCACCAAAAGACTGCAGCGAGTCATCTCCCTCCCCAACCTGTAATGTCTTGCAAATCAAAACCAGAGCAAGAGCTTACATTTGGAACCAAACACCTTGGCTTACACAGAAGAAGGATGAAGGATGCTTTCTTGGGGAGTATCAGCCTCCAGAAAATCCAACCATCTTGCTAAATTATATTGGAAACCTCTTTTGGACCTGGCCCAGCCAATCAAGAGGTTGATTATCCTTTTCTGAGTATTGAGTGTGTAAAAAATGGAGTGGAGGAGGGCTGAGAACATCATTCTCACATCATTTTGTCTCTCTTTGTATTGTCTTGATGATGACACTGAAGTGACTGTAAGGAATAAGGGATGAAACAGATGTGTTTCCAACTATGGGTAGAGGGCTCGAGTAAGCAATTTATGGGCGCTTCACCATGCATAACTACCAGAGCCTGGAAAAGGTATTGTGGGGGACAACAACCCCCAGCATGCTCAGACATTATGGCCAATACCTATATTTTCCCTGTCAGATGGCCCACAGAGCTGTCACGCCCACAGAGCTGTGCTGATCTAGTCAAGCAGTAGATTACAGGCATGCTAATATGACACCCACAGGCTAGGTTCATTTACATGCAGTGTTCACATGCAGAACAGTTACTTCGATTAGCACTTTATTGTGTGTTTATTGAATGTATTAATTTCTATTGCACTGTAGTTTTTATTTGTTGTGCTTCAATCACCCTGAGAGGCGAATTGTCATTAAAAGGGCAAGACACATTATATATTTATACATAAACAAAATAATTGTGCAGGTTCTTTCCAAGGACATGTCTGCACAGGAACTTTCTGCATCTTTCCTTCAGTGTTTTGTTATGAAAAGCCAAAACCCCAAAGATTAGTTTTGAAATAAGAAGAGATGGTGTTAGCTTGATATGCCATGTGCCAACATAATATCTTCCTTGGAGTGCTGGCACAACCCAACTGTAGAGAAGATGATTAAGAGATCCACACAGGTATTCACTGGGGTTGCTAACTTCTAGAAATTGGGTATGCTGAAAGTCCAAGGGGGCCCCAAGGGGCAGCGGGAGGCAAAATGATAGCATTGCCTCTCCAAACGGTACTCCTCACTAAATTTTCCTTCAGTCCTCAAATTTCTAGCATTGCAGAGAGTGAGACACTGAAAATTGTTCACACTTAGAAGGCTTCATGGAGGGGGCACATGACATCGAGTCCTTGTGGGATGGCACCATTGCTCCCAGGCCTGCCCAAACTGAAGCCTGGCATAGGTTAAATCTCACGATGGCTATGCCATTGCAAGACTTGGGCATAAGATCTGGTGCAAATTATGTGCCAGATCTTGTTCAAAGTCTTGTGAGACTTTAAAAACTTGTGTGATTGTGCAGGATCGACAGCAACCCTATTTAGAATCTTAGAATCATAGAATCATAGATAAGGAAGAGAGCACACGGGCCCTCCAGTTCAAACCCCTGCCATGCAGGAACACACATCAAAGCACTCCCAACAGATAGCCATCCAGCCTCTGCTTAGAAACCTCCAAAGAAGGAGACTCCACCACACTCCCAGGAGCATATTACACTGCCAGACAACTCTGACGGTCAGGAAGTTCTTCCTTAAGTTCTAGTGGAATCTCCTTTTGTGCAGCTTGAATCCATTGCTACTTGTCCTAGTCTCTGCAGCAGGGGAAAACAAGGCTGCTCCTCTTCGACATGACATCCCTTCATATATTTATACATGACTCTCTTAACCTTCTCTTCTGCAGACTAAACATACCCAGCTCCCTCAGCTGCTCCTCATAGGTCATGGCTTCCAGGCCCTTCACTGTTTTATTTGCCCTCCTCTGGATACATTCCAGCTTGTTGATATCCTTCTTGAACTGAAGTGCCCAGAAATGGACACAGTATTCCACATGAGGTCTAACCAAAGCAGAATAGAGTGGTACCATTACCTCCCTTGATCTAGACACCATACTCCTATTGATGCAACCAAGAATCGCGTTGGTTTTCTTGCTGCCGCATCACACTGCTGACTCATGTTCAGCTTGTGATCTACCAAGACTCCTAGATCCCTTTCACACGTACTGCTATCCAGCCACATGTCCCCCATCCTATATTTGTGCCTTCCATTTTTTCTGCCTAAGTGCAGGACCTTACATTTCTCTCTGTTGAAATTCATTTTTTTGGCTTTGGCCCAGCTCTCCAATCTGTCAAGGTCATTTTGAATTTTGATCCTGCCTTCTGGCATACTAGCAACTCCTCCCAATTTGGTATCGTCTGCAAATTTGATCAGCATGCCCTCCGCTCCTTCATCCAAGTCATTGATGAAGATGTTGAATAGCACTGGGCCCAGGACAGAACCCTGCAGCACCCCGCTAGTCACTTCTCTCCAGGATGAAAAGCAGCCATTGGTGAGCACCCCTTGGGTTCAGTCAGTCAACCAATTACAAATCCACCTAACAGTAGCCCTGTCCAGCCCGCATTTTATTAGCTTCTTTGCAAGCCTATATGCTTGCTGTTCGGTTATTATCCGGTGGATAGGGGGTGGAGAAGGAGTGCCGTGCTAGGCTGTGGTGGATATAAAAGGGAAAAGGAGACAGGGCTTCCCTTCTCTCAAGTTAAACTGGGGTGATAGACAGTTTGGTGGAGCAGGGGCAACGTTTCAGTTTAGGCATCTGCAGGGTGCTTCTCCTCCAGTGGACCATTTTGCTCACCTCATAGATTTTAAATCATGGCAAGCTTTGCCAATTGCTTACCAGACTCCTCTTGCCTAATACTGTGTATAAGCAGGTATTTGTCTGGAAACTATGGGGGCTGGTGTCCTATTACTCCTTTTTCCTACACTTTGTATCCAAAATGGGAATTATATATGAATATATCTGACGTGTGTGCGTGTGTGTGTGTTATATTAAAATTGTGGATATCCCACTTAACACAACACAGGCCATTTCTGCACTCAGTTAAGGTCCCTCCCTAAACTGCAAACCCCAGGATTCCATAGAATGTTGAAAGTGGAATAATAGTGCTATAACAGTGTAGTGCAGAAACGGCCGCAGCATCCAGCCACTCAGTCTTGGTACAACTCCTACACTTGCTGTTCCATTCCCTTGGGAATTTTCTGCTCCTTTTCTACGGATGCCTAAACTGTATTTCTAAATACTCAACTGAACTTTACTGCAATGCTAGACATTTGGGGATTGGAGGAAAATTTCATTCGGGGGCAGAATTCTTATTTGGGGGCACAGTATTCTCATTTTGCTGCCCTTCCCATAGCTACACCTCTGGTAGGGAAACAAGAAGCTTTATTCTCAGGCAACCTTGCAAACTGTAGTGCTGTCAGGGTCAAAATGGACAAGATGTCAACTCTGCAGAGGCAATTGAGTTAATTGAGTGAGTGCAAATTTGTTGTTACACAAACAGCAGCCAAGGGTAAGGCAGAGCAGCTTTCAGAGCAAAGGGAATAGGGAATTTCTCTCACTGCCACAGTTCTGGTGAAAATACTGCTTCTCCAAAAGAGAAAAAGATTGCCTATCGCCAATGGAAGCATAACCTGAAATTATTTTGCCCAGAATTGTTTTGCATGTCAGTGGGCAGGGGTTTATGTGTGTGTATAAAATTTTGGAACTTTCAAGCACGATGGGCTCAACTTTAACAATGAGGTCACTAAGGAGTGTTGTTTTAATTGCCCTCTGTAATCCAGCAGTGTTCCCTTCTAAACTGGGACACAGTGTCCCATGGGAATGACACTACTTCATGATCTATGTTCCCAAGGGCATTCTGATAGGAGCAGGGGAGAAGCTGGCTGCACCCACTGACACAGTCTCAACTGTCCTGATTTGGAAGGGACAGTCTTAGTCAATCCTCTGTTCTGCTTTTTCAGTTGCTTTTAAAATGTCCCAGTTTCCCTCTTCTCCTCCCCCCATTGTCCCGATCCTCAGCTTTCTCCAGTTGCTACAAACTTAGTTTAAAGGCCAAAAGTAGTTTGCATTGAACTCAGCAGGGTACAGGAGAGGAGAAGAAGGGGCAGAATCCTGCCCTTCCCAGTAGGTTCAAGCAAAAGCAGACTGATGCAGCTTCTCTGAACTATTATGTTCTTCCTCATTAATAACTTTTGCCATATTGACTACAGTCTGACATTGTTGGGTACCTGTGTCCCCGTTTTAAAAATTACCTAGATAGCCTCAAAACATGATAGTTTGATCACTTTTTTCCACCCCATTCCCAAAACAGGAAAAAAGACTGATTTATGTGGAAAGCAAAACTGGACGTGATGTCACCTCACTCCAAGGTTGGCCAGAATGTATCTATGCAACTCATAATGGGGATAGGGTTTGAAAATTAGCCTCGACCAACAGGTTAAGTGTCTCTGGGCCAGGTTAGTGGCTTTGGGTCAGGTGGAAAAAGGGGTTTCCACCTATGCTTGAAGAGGAGGGATCTGAGGAAGGGGCTCTTCTCCTCCTAACTCCTCCTCTGACTTCCAGTGGGCCTAGAATCTCCAGGCACCTGCCGAGGGTTGCTCCTTGTGAGCACATCCCCAGCGTTCCTAATGGCAAGGAAGGTGAACAGGCAGGTGGACAGGGTTGGGAGGACAGCAAGATGCCTGTTTGGGGCAGCAGCTGGGAGGGGATGGGGAGGTCCTCTGGCATCTGAAGGTGGTTTGACATGAGAGTGTTCCTCCTTTGCTCTCACACTCAAGCCACTTTGGTAGCTGGGGGAGCAACTTCCAAGGAGACTGACTTCCTTTTCAGAAGCAGTTTTGAGCACTTACTTGACTGGCTAAAAACCATTATTTTCTCTGAAATTCATCAGTTTCACAAAGGAGGTCAAAAGCACATATAATGTTACTACTGAGAAAGACAAAAATATACAAAACACAGTCATGCCCTGATCATTTGTAATGGTTCCCCTGCTTTTCCTCAGCCCTCCATCATATTACAGTTGCTGCCCATTTCTTTGCTAGTAAAATGTTTTAGGTTGCCTACAGTCACAATGTCATTAATATATCTATATCTATGTATATTTGTAGCACAATCATACCCTTAGACCTCTCCTTCACTCCAAAAAGTGAAGAAATAACTAAGCCCAAATATCACCCTTTTAACATAATGAGCACAGGCCATGAAATCATGCCAGGTCAAGATTACCTTTATCTACCACCCAAGACTGAATACTCATTCACACCACAAAACCACTTCCTTCTTTATGAAGTAAGAGAAAAGGAGAGATGTTTGTTGTTGTGTGCCTTCAAGTTGTTTCCAGCTTATGACACCCTAAAACCAATGTTTTCTTGCACTGAGAGTGTACGATGCATTCAGGGTCACTCAGTGGGTTTCTGTGGCAAGCAGGGAATCAAAACGCTGATCTCCAGGATCATAGTCCAAACCACTACACAAGACTGGCTCTCAGGGAGAGATGTAGAGTTAGCTAAATAAGGGACTCTCAGTCTTTCTCTTGGGCATTTTAACCCAAGAGATAGTAACACAGGCTTCCCAACACATATTGGGAACTGTAGATCACATGCAGAAAGGTAAATATACTAAATACAGCATGATGCCTATAGTAATAGGAGTGAAAGCTTTTATTTAGAGGGGATCTGTCAAATCACATTACAGAGACCTTATACCAAGCAAGCTCTCAATCTCCATGCCATATGCTATTTATTACCATGGGTTTGGTTAGCTGTATGACTCAGTCTTTCAAGTAAAATTCATTGTAATAATAAAAAAACACTGCAAGCCAAAGAAATATTCTATATACCTCATTTTTATTTTCCTAAAGTAGATGTAATTTAAAAAGAATACTCCTGAGCTGTTATCATGTCTTTGCCTTTTTTTTTTAATTCCACATTTTTGCCCCCAAGGAAAATGTTGCAATTTATTAAAGATCCCACACTCTTTAAATACCAATGTACATTTCCCAAAGACCCTGTGCACCAGGTGACAGTATCAGAAATATCACCTCTCCTTCTCACACTACGTTCTGCTGCCACCCCCTTTCCTTGGAAGTTCATAGTTTGCACACATGGGAAGTCTGGTTCGTTTCCTGTACTTGGTGGTTAGTCACTTTGCACACCCATGGGTTGCCTTAAGAACCTATAGGCCCTCTCTGTGCAGGACATGTAAGAAGGCAAGGCACTGAAGGACATGAGGTTGAGGATAAGGATTCATTGTGACAGAATTTTAATAGTTTTACCCTTACTGGAAACAAATGATGAACAGGCACTAACAAGGAGTCAGAGACTTGACCATTAGCACTGTTAAAACATGAACACTATACACCTCCGATTTCTGAAAGCCAATGTGACTATTTTTTTCAATAGTTTTTTTTAAGAGTATAAGAATACTTTGCTTTTGGGAGTGGAAATTCTGCTGTGTTTCTTTGTGAAGCAAGTGTGGCATTTGGGCTCCAGCAGCTTTCTCTGAATGCTGCTTTCCAGGAAGGAAACCCAGGTGATTCAGCCAGATGGGTAGCAGCTGGCAGGGGAATAATAGCAAAGGAGCAGCAGCTCTTGTCCTCAGTTGGCAGTGACTTCTTCTGCCACTGCTGCCCTTTTGTTATGCACTTCATTTCTCTCAAATGGCATACAGTTTGGGAGATCCTGGTCTCCGGGCACACTATTTTTGGAAAAACTTGTAGTTGATAAGAAGTCTGTTGGTTCAGTGAGATTTACTTCCTAGTAAGGTTGCTTACCAGTAGGCCTTATTTGTGTGAATAAATATGAGAGAGGTAAATGTCTTCCTAAAAGGAAACCCACCATATATCCTGTAAAGCCATCAGATCTAAATGCTGTGGCCTTAATCATTGTCCATGGTTTGGCTTTAAATTTTTGTATATTCGGGACAAGTGGCTACTTTGGATATGTTCCTGGAAGCCACTCCTGTGTCTAAACCACCATCCTGAAAAAGGTTTAATATATTACTTTCTCCAGAAAGTCACATTCCAAAGGGAAGGGTGTGGTTCAGCAGTACCAGTGTCTTTCTCAGAAGCAGTATTAATCCTTCTCTTGGGATGTGAATGAGTTATACGTGGCATGGAAAAGAACCCTGAAGCCCTGAGGCAAGAATTTCTCTTTTTGTTTTATTTTGCTATAGCAGGCTTTCCAGTTCCTGCCATTTAAAGGAGTAGCATTCTCCACAACTAGGTGACTGAATTTACAAGCAAATAACTTTCTTTGTTCAGCTTTTCTCTTGTTTAGCTATTTCAGTTTCTGAGCTGAGTTCATACAAACACTGCCATTCCCTCCCATGCCTCCTTAAGTGATCTCTGTAACATAGCCTATTAAAGTCAAATGTCCCCCTTTGTACAGCCATGGGTACTGACAAGTTGTCAGTACAGATACATAGCTTTAGATATGGCTGTTACAAGGTACGGCCCCTTACTGCAATTTCATTTTACAACCTAACCTTCATATCCTCATGCTATTTATTTTTCTGCTCAGTTGTCAACTAAATATGCAGTCTGAGGGAGAAGTGTACAAAAGTGGCCTACTTTTTGAGGCACCTTTTAAAAATATAGTGCCTTGGTAAGTGATTGAGGTCTGCCCCAAGCAGATCTCTTCAAAGCACACTGAAGAGCAGGGGATAATAATTCTGGATTCTACTGACAACATGTAAGACAGGTGATCTGTTTGACACCATTAAACAGCAGCAGCCACGGGCACAAGCAAGCAAGTAAACCCTCAGCCATTCTGAGGAAAGAGACAGTGAACAGCAGGTCCAAGCTGAGGGACGTAAAGATCAAGCAAGTCACAAGTGAATCTATGGCCATTATGCCTACCTTTCGGTACCAGACTTTCTAATTATGAAAGATCATGCATGCACAGCACAATCTGAACAGCTGTTTTTAAAAGGTGCTGATGTGCACTCCCTGCCTCTCAGACTCTATTCTCCCTTTCAGTTCCATATAATCTAGATACTATAACATGGCCTTGGTGGGCTTCCTGCAATTTACAAGCTGCATTTTCTGCACCCCTGCTATAAAAGGAATGAAGAAGTACTTTGTATGCAGCGGAAGCTGGTGGCTTCTCTCTTGGTACTGGATTTTAGTCGAGATTTTAAATTTACTATCCAAGGTGTTGAACCTGATACCCTCAAATAATTTCAGTTTCTTGGATAGTTCCCTCAAAGTTCAGACTACAACCCAGAGTGGATTCACTACCCCACTGATGTGAGATACACCAGTTGCCACTATTTGTATATTTTGTCATGAAATTTCCAAATGGATCCATATTATTCATGGCTTTGTTTCTACTGGCCCACTTGGCTTTAATGTCATCTGGTTCAATTAGTTCTATTCACTGATGGAATGCATCCCTATGACACCCTCCCCAAGCTGGAATTAAGTCCCTCAACTAAAAAAAGATTTCTATAACAATTAATGGTTTTGGTGCACTCTGGTGTCTATCATCTCATTACACCAATATTTTAAGAGAAAGAAACTATAAGACCAGAACGAAACATAAGAATCAATACAGTGGGTACTTATTTCCTTCCAGACTGCCAACAGCTATTTTTCTATCAACTTCTGATAACGCTTTTCCAATGCTCTAATGCACAGAATATAATCAGAGATACAAGATCCCCTCTCATTGGTGTTGGAACTCCATGGTCAGTTCACCTACCGTGAGAAAGTGGTTGTTTGTGAGAATTAATCCACTACATGGGCAGGACCTAACATGCATGTCACACCAATTTGATCAACATTCAGCTGAGAGGAGGGATGCCACTGACTGGACAGGAAAGATCTGTGTGATTGGCCCAATAATGGTATTAATATGAAGGTATCACTTGGTAGAATAGTTTGGCCTGGTGAGGCAAGGGCAGTGCTCAGAAGAAATTTTTATCCCATCAGCAAGTCGTACATTCCTTTTCCTTCCTCCTTCTTTTGTATTATGTAGCTTGGCAGGGTCAGGCAGAGACATTTCACTGCCTAAGGTAAAGAATGAGATGGTACCCATCCCATTCCAGTTACATAAGCTAACTGGACTATGAATGGAATCTTTGTTTAACTTTGGTGATGGGACCTCATCCACAACCACACTTGAAGTTGGCAAACAAGCTTATGGTTTGCCTAAAATAAGTTGAGAAAGCCAGCCTGATGTAGTGGTTTGAGTGTTGGATTATGACTCTGGATAGCAGGGGTTGAATCCCTGCTCAGCCATGGAAATCCAGTGGGTGCATTACAAGACATTTGTAGTGTGCCTGTTTTTACTCTACGAGAACACAGCATTCAAGACCAATTAGTGATCAAGAGTGGCTCTGCATCGTAACAGAGAACTGGAGAGGACAATCTTCCAGCCCTTTTTGCCACTGATAACAGGTATATACATGGACTTTGGGGCCTGATGGGTAGCCATAAGAAGACAGCAGAAGAGCTTGCTTCTCTGCTGCTTGGGTGGCAGTTTTCCTCCTTGGCTATTTATAGGGATTACATCATTCTCTTGTGCTTGCCTATCTTGGGCAGTTTCCCAGCCCTGAATTTATGTAGCATACCTTCTGCCCCATATCTGTCCTTTTAGCCATCTGCTAATCCTCTGCCATGACTTGCAACTCACAGAGATTTTTCTGTAATACACACACGTGTTGTACGTGTCCAGACACTTGCAGCTCAACTCATCAGCAATGGCTCAAGGCAACTTGCACTCATTTCCTTTGTTTATTCTGTCATATGAAAGAAGATGAACACCCCACCCCCATGCCTTTGATCATCTCAGGTATAATAGCTAGTAAAAGAAACTGGCTACCCATCTACCAGAGCTGTGACCTTGGTTTCATGGAATTAGTTCTTCTTGGGTCCAGACAGATAACTTTGTTTCAACAAGCATATGTTGAAATCCCCAAACATAGCTCTGTGACTCTGACACCACCTCCTATATGCCAGTTACATCTATTCCCGGTATGATCAGATTTGAAGATGGTTGTTCATGCATTAGTTATACCTCAACTGGACTATTGTAATATGCTTCATAGGGGCACGGTCTCTGAAAACCAATTAGAAGGAGTATGCCTGAGAATTCTAAATGCTGCTCCCTAAACTTCAAACCCCAGTGTTCCATAAGATGTTGAAAGTGGAATAATAGCACTATAACAGTGCAGTGTGGAAATGGCCTACAAAGTGCTGCCACTGATATTCTGACTGGGACAAAACACTAGAATGACATAATCCCTTTATTAGAATAATTTCTTCAGCCTCTCAGTTATTCATAGAATCACAGAATCAGAGTTGGAAGAGACTCCGGGGCCACTGAGTCCAACCCTCTGCTGTGCAGGAACACCCATCAAAGCTTTCCCAACAGATGGCCATCCAGCCTCTGCTTAAAAACCTCCAAAGAAGGAGACTCTACCACACTCCGAGGCAGCTTATTCCACTGCCAGACAGCTCTGACCGTCAGGAAGTTCTTCCTGAGGTTCAGGTGGAATCTCCTTTCCTGAAGCTTGAATCCATTTCTCCTTGTCCTAGTCTCTGGAGCGGCAGAGAACAAGCCTGCTCCCTCCTCAACATGACATCCCTTCAAATATTTAAACATGGCTTTCATGCCCCCTCTTAACCTTCTCTTCTGCAGACTAAACATACCCAGCTCCCTAAGCCATTCTTCATAGGGCATGGCTTCCACACCTTTCACCATTTTGGTCACCCTCTTCTGGACACATTCCAGCTTGTCGACATCCTTCTTGAATAGAGGTGCCCAGAACTGGACACAGTATTCCAAATGAGGCCTAACCAATGCAGAATAGAGTGGTACCATAACCTCCCTCGATCTAGACACCATACTCCTATTGATGCAACCAAGAATCGCGTTGGCTTTCTTGGCTGCCGCATCACACTGCTGACTCATGTTCAGCTTGTGATCTACCAAGACTCCTAGATCCCTTTCACACGTACTGCTATTCAGCCACGCGTCCCCCATCCTATATTTGTGCCTTCCATTTTTTCTGCCTAAGTGCAGGACCTTACATTTCTCTCTGTTGAAATTCATTTTGTTAGCTTTGGCCCAGCTCTCCCATCTGTCAAGGTCATTTTGAAATTTGTTCCTGTCCTCTGGCGTATTAGCAACCCCTCCCAATTTGGTATCATCTGCAAATTTGATCAGCATGCCCTCCACTCCTTCATCCAAGTCACTGATGAAGATGTTGAATAGCAGTGGGCCCAGGACAGAACCCTGTGGCACCCCATAGTCACTTCTCTCCAGGATGGAAAGCAGCCATTGGTGAGCACCCTTTGGGTTCCGTTGGTCAACCAATTACAAATCCACCTAACAGTAGCCCTGTCCAGCCCGCATTTTAATAGCTTCTTTGCAAGAATGTCACGTGGAACTTTGTCTTTCTAATCATTTGATTTTGTTGTTACTTAATTTCATCTAATAGATGTTAGTTGGGGGGATGGGCATTGTTATTGTTTGTGAACATATTTTACAGAGTTTGGAAGTAGCTAGTTAGAAACATATTACATAACTAATTCCTTTCCTCAAAAAATAGGATATAACTACATTTTGACTTTTAACAACAAAGAATAACTTCACTACTTTTACAGTGTGTAACCGAAATGACTGGTTCACTTTTACTGCTATGGGTGTGTGGTCTCTCTATATGGTCCAAGTGTTGCATGCAGGGACAAATAATTTCAGCAATTTACTCTTCATGCCATGAGAACCGATGAATCTGAACTGAGGTTCAGAAATCTAAATCTTTTGATTTTCCATTGATTCGAATTGTAAACCAACCATTCATGTTGTTTTACACAGGGGCATTAAATCTGCAGACACGGTAGCACTTTCAGAACAGATAGCCCCGCCAGATTGGAGGCAGACAGCTTCAGGTGGTTTTGTGCTTAGTTGCCTTTCACATTTGTTTTTTGTTTTTGTTGTGTTCTGTTTTTTACATACAGTTTTTTAAAAGAACAGTTAGCCCATTGAGGACTTAATCCTGCCAATTTCTACAGCTTTTTGCATTTGAGTGCTGTGAACTGAGGATTTGGCCAAAGCAGTTGCACAGCTCCATTTTGTAAGCAACTTTGAGCAACTTCTATTTTGGGGAGGTGAAAAAGGCAGGAAAATTTTAAAGAAAATCTCTTCATTGATTTAAATAACTTCTCCATCCTCTCTCTCTCCACTCTCAATTTCTTCCTCTAAAACAATACACACACACACACACACACACACACACACACACACACACGTTGGGAGTGGCAACCTTTGCATGCTTAATTAACCGGCTAGTTTGTTTGCATGTTTATTGTAGGCATAGAGAGATAGCCTAGGGAAAACTTCCTGTTTGTTTTGGTCAATACCTCTTCCTCCAGCACCTACACATTCTTTGGTCTTAAAAAGGTTCTCTTGCCATTTACTTCTTCCTTTTGTCTTCGCCTTTTGTCCTGAAAGCATTCCCTGAGATCTCCTAACAGGGATTATTTTCAGCAAGCATGTAAGTGCTTAATTTTCTTCCTACCTTCTTCAAGAATTGAACCTGTGTAGATTAGGCACAAGATTTTGTGAGTAAATTCTTTTATATTTCTAACCAAACTGTTTTTTGTGTTTATTCTGAGCTAGGTTAAGTGTGTTTGGGGTGCAGTGATAGAAGTGGGACTGGTAATCTGTTCAACTTCTGTTTTTGTGCAATTACTAAGATACTCTGCTGATTGAGAGTCTCATTACCAAAAATCTCTCAATTCCCCAACAATATATATATGCACACACACACACACACACACACACCCAAACAATGAAGATAACCATGGTCAGTTTGCAAAATGGCTGCATCAAATGAACAGTCTGATGCAGACCAGCAACAAACCGTGCAAGAAGTCAGAAGTTTCAAATACTAACATGAAGTTTCAAGTACTAACATGCTGCTATGCCTATATGCTCACAGGTGAGATAGTGTCTCTTGCACACACACATGTGCACACAGCACAGGTGTGTGCGCGCACACACACACACACACAGCAGCACAAGGAAATTCATCACAGTGTGACATTTTATTTTTCCATTTGAACAGGAAAGACCACCCAGATGAAGGCATTCCAAGTGGCAACAATTCCCACTTTTACCCGTAGCGGGCAGCCATAAGAGGCTTAAAAGTTGCTAGGGTTCAATAGGTGAGAGAGAAAGTAGAATCAGTAGAGTCAGTCAGCTAGGAGAAAGGAATATCCAGTGATGTAGACTCAAGTCGATAGACTCAGACTCAAGTTAGACTTGGACTCAACTCGGCAATAAATGATGCACTGATTCGACTCGACTCGAAACTTGTACTTTTTAAATGACTGACTTGATGCCCTTGGTTCAGTTAACATAACGCATTCATCCAGAGACCTTACAACTTTGAACAACGCCTCCATCTCTTTTTGCCTACTAGTCACATGTCAATCTATCTCAAGTCCAAAGTGTGGGTGCATTTCTCAGAGGGGAAAAGCAAACAGGTTAGGCAATGGGCTTGAGGTCTGCTCAGCAGCCTGTCTCTGCTGCATATCGGAGGACCCTTCTAAAATGTTTCCTAAGAGCAAAAGACAAGACTTGACCCCAGAGAGCAGAGTGCATTTCTCAGAGGGGAACAGCAAATGTGTTAGGCAATGGGCTTGAGGAAGAAAAGTCCTTCCATTTAAAGCTTTTGAATCTTCAGTAATGGGGAGTAAGATAGAATCCTATTCCCCACTTCCCACTGCAGATGGCAAAACTGCAAATGTGGAGAGCTGACTCTGCTTAAATTGTTAAAACTGAATGTATTGCACTCTATCCATTAATTCTGAAATTTTGGTTGGGGTATATAAAGTTGGCTTCCAGACTTGAGACTTGACTTGAAAGTATCTTCAAGGACTTGAGACTTGACATGAGACTTGGAGTAAAAGACTTAAATGCATTACCAGGAATATCTCAGTCACTGCAACATCTTTCTCTTCTGTGCATGATATACTTTCCCTAAGGTATACATTTTTATTATCAAGACATTCATAAATTAGACAAAACTGCAAAATACATTTTGCAAATTTGTAGGTGTCAATGCACAACAGGGTGTGACAACTATAGGCAAATACCTCAAGGTAATGCGTATGCATTATATATTTCAGTTATGAATTTGTAACCTAGAGTTATGGGTCCATAACCAGTCTGTACTCAGGAACACTACACAACCATGATTGTGGCACCATTGCTGCAATCATAAACACCCCACAAGCCTATCTTAGCAGCAAGCAGCCCCATCGAACAAAGGAGGTTTGTTCTGCTGCCAGTTGGGCTGCAAGGAAGAGGACGTCTCCAGATCCCTCCCACCAGCGAGCGTGGCTGCAACAATCAGATGCAGGAGTCGTGTCATAATTTTTCTCCACAGCCTCATTCACTCGTGGGAGGGGCTGGAAATGTTATCCGCAGCCTGATTGGCAGCTGAACAGACCTCCCTCACTCATTGTGTCTGCTGGCTGCCAAGATGAGCTGGAAGGGTCAGGAAAGGAGATGCATGCATCACTGAGTAGCTGATATAGAATATCAGCAGATGTCATTTATCAACCATGAGACAAAGGCTTCTGGGTCAAATTACAATCTTTCCCCTGCATATATATACACTCTGGTATTAAAAGATGAACATGATCATAAACATAATGATGACAATCAGCATCAGCATCTATACTTATCATTTCCATTATCTGATATCTCAAAATGATGTTGAACAAAGTAATTCTTATTTTTTTTAAAAAAGCTATTTATTACTTTAAAAAAAACTATTAAAAGACGTTGATAAAGCTAGAGACTCACAAGCCCCATGGGGCTAAAAGAGTTGGTTTGAAGTCACATATAAGGAGAAGAGTACTAGCAACTCAGATTTATTACAGGGCTCTGATGCCACGAATCCACTCCAGGTTTTAGCTCCAACTTTACTCTGAATTTTAAAGGAGTGAGTCAGCATGCTGAACTATACCCACCAAAACAGGCTCAGCACCTTAGATATTTTCTTAAAAGTCAGAGTAAAACCCAGAACAGATTCAACATCTCATTACCATCAGCCACGATTCATCTTCAATACTCTCATCCACAGAGTCAAGACAATGAGAGAGAGAAAGAGGCTGGGCATCTGGGGAGAGGGAGAGAGGGAAGGAGGGAGAGAAAAAGGAAAATGAGAGAAACTTTCTTTTCTTACCAAAAAGATCTGCAAAACAAAGCAGAAAGAAAACAGAATTCAGCAATTTAATCCCACCTAAGACAGCATAGACAGTTGTGACACAAATCAGCATCAGAGCACACCACTCCTATTGATAAAACCAGACATAAATTTGTGAGATGAAACAAACAATCATGCCAAGAAACTGTTTCAAGGCCAGCACCCATTGTTGTCCTGGGGCCAAACATAGACCAAAGAAGGAAGCAGAGCTGGTGGATTTGTGAATGCATACGTTTTACACTTTTCCCATTTAGTTAGGAACATCTTTGGATCTCCCATCCACTCAATGTGATGGACAAATAAAATATTAATATATATCTCGCAAAAAGCTAAACAATGGTTTGTACAAGAATGCCATGGATAAAGAATATAGTCAGAGACTGACATTAACTATTAAAAGCTCAGTGACAGAGATATAAGAGAATATCTGGCTTGCACAGTTGTCTAACTCTGGGCATTTTTCATTGATTGGGAGTGGAAAGATTGCTGTCCCAGTGCTGACCTTTTCACTTAAAATTTGGTGCAAGAGAGGAGATCCTACCCACCCACTCCCTTTGCATCTGCTCAGGAACCCTTAGGTAGGCCAGCTTCACATGGTGACTGACTTAGCTGCGGAGGGATTATGAGTGCTCACAAAGGAATACACTGAAGGGATCTCTTCTGAAGGGATCTCTTAAGTCCCACAGCACGTTTTGAAAGTTGTTGCACGCTGTGAGCCCCCCTCACTCTAGATTACACTTTATTTAGGGTGCCATCTCCCTATAAGTAGAGACAGCTACTAGTTTGCCTTCAATTACTTCTTCACCAAGGGCAATACCTAAATTTAATTTCTAGTTTTGCTAACATGAAGATTGTTATTTTGCTGCTGTACTTCTGCTCTAAACATTTTCAGGGGCCTGCGTACCTCCACCTCAGTAATGAAAATTTCACCAAAGGTCACAACCACCCTTTTATTTACAGAGAAGGACAAAGATCGTAACCACTTTACTGAATCACTTTACTAAAACTGCAAGCTCTATCTTGAAGGCAGTGGAGAAACTAAAGGGGAAGAAATAAGGGTACCCCCCCCCAATATAAGAATTCCCACACTCCCATGAAATCTCCCTTCAGTCCCCAAATTTCTAGCACTGCAGAGAGTGAGACACTGAAAATTGTATGCTACTAGAAAGCAAATACTTGACACGTTCACCTTACCTTGGAAACTGCCTGCCACTTTTTTTCCTTCCTTCCTTCCTTCCTTCCTTCCTTCCTTTTTTTTGGGGGGGGGGGCCTGCCTAAACTCTATTTGTAAAATTTCAACTGAAGTTTTAAGTTAGTGCAATTCTACAAATTCTTAGGGAAAGGCAATGCCCTCATTTTTCTCTCTTGGGCTAAACCCTTGCTTAAAAATCATTCTGCCTTCAGAGATAATGACTACTATATCTGGTCAGGGTTTTCTGTACTTTTAACTTTTCCCTCAATGCCCCTCCCCCCATTTTGTACCTATAGAATAACTCAGAAGTTTGTCTTGCTTGTAACATTTCGCTGACCCAATAAAAATTCTTGCTCAACCCTGGACTTTATTTCTACTTGTTGGTCACATTGGTTACTTTTCCGGAATTATTTCTTAATGGGTGAGGGATTCTAGTTACAGCTCAAGTGGGGTCCTAACAAGATAAAGCATGCAAAGACTGAGGGAAAAGGGGGCTGATTGCAAGAAACATGGGAATGCTTGTTATTTGCTTTGTTGCCTGAAAATCAGTCAGTAGTCCACAGCCAAGCATGGAAAGATCTTTGAAGCCGCACTTCCATTTTTTCATGCTCTTCAGATGCCGAATTTTGCTTATTTTAAGAAAGACAAAGCGTGTAGAACTGCAAGAGTGAGAGATTAGTCATCCCCTCAGATTCATAAAAACAACATTGCTTCTCCACTGCTGGTTTTCATAGACTTTTCATTTAATTGGCTAGTATATTTTAGAGCAGAGATAGGGAGTGTTTTACAAAGCTCTGGATGAAATGAAAAGCATTTGTAATTATGTATTCATTTGTTTGAAGAAGACTCAACATTCAGTTTAACTCCCTAGGAGGATCTTCAACAACTTGGCTTCTTTTAATTAATTTTGACAGTCTGTGATACTGTTCAAATTTGCTTTGACAACACTGAATAACCATTGAAATAGACACCCTGTAGCTTTAGCTACAGTACATGTAAGATGCTCAGCCAAATCTGAAGTATTCAAATAAAGGAATACAATTTAAATACTTAGTGGAATGGACCCTCTGAATATCTGTCATGGACAATATGCTAAAACAGTTATTTGTTCTCCTTTTCCAGGACACATCCTCTTTTTCAGAGCTAAAATGTCTGTCTGGGCAGATTTTTAAAACATCTGCTACTATATTGCCTCCTTCCTGCTGATGATGTCTGAGAGTCATCATAGTGCTTGGTGGTTTGAAGTAGTCAGTCCATAAATATGCCCTCATTTGTTTTTCAAAATATGGTAACCTCAGCTAATATGTGCCTGCATCATATGTTAAGCATAACAGTATACAGTCAACCCCCCACGTTTGCCAGGGTGTGGAAAAATTGCAAATATCAAAATGTGTGTGTTTCTGAGGGAAGGAAAAAAAGGCATGATGGGGAGAAGAGGCATCCAGGGTCCAAATCAGCTCAGGGAAAAGGAGAGGGAAAGGGGATGGGTCGGCATGGTGGCCCTATACTTCCTTTCTCTCACCCATCTCCTTCCTTGTGAGGGAACTGGGAAAGGGTTTGTGATGCTGAGAAACTGGTGGGCAAACCATCTTTAGCTGGCCAGGCAGCAGCTGGTGGAGGTGGAGGAAGTGGAGGACTAGAGGTGGGTTTTTTAAGGTCTGTGCAGTCTGATCAGAGCTGCCAAGAGAGAAGATTTGCCTGGAAAAGAAATACTTGAGGTGTGTGGAGGGGCATGGTTGAAGAATCTCACAAATAATCAGATCTGTGAAAGTTAAACGTGCAAATGTGGAGGGCTGATTGTATATTCATAAATATTTGTTCCACCTCAGCTCTTAACAACTGAAGAACAGTGATCACAGAAGAGCTGCACATATGCAGGACATATGCACATATTATACTCAGAATATGATTGGAGTGCACAAGCATGGTGCTTCCTCTACTGTGTAAAGATGCTTCATTCTGGTAAGCAAACAGATCAGTTCATAGACTTTATAGAGTTTCTTATGCCTTTGGAACTTCTATGAAAGAGCAGGGAAAGTATTGTTCAGTGACCCTGTGTTGTCTCTCAAAATCCCACCCCTGTGACTATAAGCTTTTATCAGTGCCAGCTTCCAAAGAGATGAAGAAAGGGAGGGTCAGGATGTGTAACCATGGCACTTTGATTAGTATGTTTCCCTTTGCATGCCTTACTAACTGGATAAAAAACTGGGTAGTCGCCAAACCTTTCAAGCAAAAGACCCTGCACAGTTTGTCCTTCTCCATGAGACAGCAATACCAGGGTAGGGTCTATGTGCATCAGATACTCATGTAGATTACACTGATCATTTGTTATATGATTGCATAAATGCACTGATTCATTGATGTCATCTCCTGTACATAGCACTCTCCTTATCAGTTAATCTGGTAGTCAAATGCGCTATTATTATTCGACAGCAGAATATGATCTATATATGAGGACTGATCAAATGTTGAATGTGTTGGATTACATCTAAATGCTACAAACAAATTTCTAAGTGTCCAGAAGATCAGGCACCTGGTAATTTTTATACTCTTGTTACGGCCTGCACACACACACACACCCGCCACAATTGATATGGTTTAACTGGCAATATTATTTAATTGGCACTATATTAATTGGCATTGATATAAATAACACCTGAGGTGACTGGAATGTCAAGCTGGAAGAGGCAGATTACTGACTGTAAATGTGAGATAACAAGGCAGGTCAACCACACCCACCCCATAGGCAAACACCGAAGTCATTGTCAGGCTAATAGCGTGGCCACTTTTGAAACAATAGGCTTATGCCAAAGAGCTGGACATCTCAGAGTGGAAAGAGAAAATCCTCACCAAATTGTTATTGTCTTATCCCAGATGCCTTGCACCTGGACATTCCCCTGTTGTCTTCCCAACCTCTCCACAATACTGGGCTACTAAGATAGCCATTATCCTTTTGTCACCTAAACACTAAACCTATTAACTTTGTCCAGACTTCATTGTTTGTGTTGCAACTCTCATTGCCTGCTTGGATGGGATAGCAATTCACATCCATACCTACAGGATATTTTTTGGGTATAAGAACTCCCAATTTTAAGCAGTTGAGCACAGTCTCTTGACTTCCTGAATGCCATGCTGTCCATTTGATTCATGAATGGGAACAGTCTTTAGGTGCCTACGTAAGCCACATTGCTGCTTTCGTCACTGCTCTCCGGACTGGTAAATATCACCTCAACCCTGAAAAGTCTTCTATCTGCACTTTCCTCCCTTTACCTTCAGCTTTACCTTTACCCTGTATGTGTGAGAGAGTATTTGGATCTTTGTGCTTTCAATAAAAACACATTTTATTTTACATTTGGAAACTTTAGCTGGTTCTTTCCTGCAGGACCCCATTAACATAGGTGATAAATGTAAGTTACCCCCCTCTTGCTGGCCTCTTGATTTTTGAGTTAATTAATTCCCCTCTGTCACATGGAGGTACTGGCATCATGGGTGGACCCCTGAGTCACCCACATTTTGGGGCAACACTCTTGCTTTACAGCCATGGCAACAGTGATGGATATGGGGTGAAGAATAAATATTTATCTGCCGCTGCACATAGATATCTTATGTAGGAATTCTTTCACAAAAGCAAAAGCTTTGTGAGAAAGGCAGCTCCTGGCTGGTAGGGTTAAAATTGAGCAATCCTGATAATAAAGCTCAGTAACATTTCCTTCCAACATTATAGGAGCGGGGTGGAAACTCTGATCTATCCAACCACAAAGGCTATAAGGTTTATAGGCAGGCAGGAGGTCTTTGAACTGGAAGATGGATCCTTGTAAAATATTTAACCAGGGAAATGACACACTGTAGGGCTTATAGGTGAGCCGAACACAAATCATGCTAAGAGATTTGAGTTGGGGGGTGAGGAACCTTAAGATTAACATTTTCTGTATCAAAGATTTCTGCAAGAAGACCAATGTATGAAAAAAATCAGGTGATAATAAAATTTGTGTACTTTCATGAGAGCTATTTTTATTTCCTTCCCCCCACTTGGAATTGAATACCAGTCATGTATTTGCTGTAGTTATGTGTCTTCAAGTCAATTCTGAATTATGGTGACCCTATCCTAGCGCTTTCTTGACAAGATTTATTCAGCAGATTTATTTAGCATTGCCTTCCTTAAAGGCTGAGATAGTGTGATTTGCTCAAAGTCACCCAATAAGTTTCCATGGGTGAGCAGGGATTTGAACCCTGGTTTCTTAGAGTTCTAGTTCAACACTCAAACCACTATACCACACTGGCTCTCAGTGACATAGTTATATAAAGCAGATTTCAAGGTTTGTTGCTTTTCAGTCTCTTCAGGCTGTTTTGTGGATACAGCCTAGCTTGACTATTCCCTAAGCCTTGTACAGTGAGGCTTGCTGATATGAGCATAAACTGTTGTATACTCGTCATCTGCTACAGAGGCTTAGCAGCACTACTGCAACCATTACATGACTGCCTAAATGCAAGACCTAGGCACCTAACTAGAGCAAGCACTCCCTTCCCATTGCTGTTTTTTTAGACCACATATGTCACAGGAGAACTCTGATTAACCCACTGGTGCTATCCACTGAGTAACAATGGTTATAAACTGTGTTCTTGCTATGTATGCAAAGGGCACAAGTTCCTTTGCCTCAATTCAGGGGATAATAATAATGTGTGGATAATATTATTAAAGCCATTATGTCACACTGAAGAAGAGAACATTCACAATAAATGCTCCTATAATGCATTGCTTTATAATAACACTGAGTGTATCCCAGAAGCCCTGAGTCTCTTCACTCAGTCTCTCCCATGCACCTTACTTTACATACTTTACATTTTATTTGAAAGTTATCTGTTTAAAGGGTGGTCCATTACAATTCCTTTTGTTAGACAGCTTTTGCCATTATGGAGAGACATATTGTATATCTATTTGAATTACAACAATCATTTCTAAATTTGCATCTGTACTTATGTATAAGAAAATGTGATCTTATTCAAGTCTATGTGTACATTCTTCACTAATTTCATTTTTTCAGAAGAAGCAACAAGGAAATTTAGCAGTTTTCTTCCTGCTACAAGAAAGTCCTCTAAAACTATTTACAGCTTGGGACTTATTTGGCAGAAAATTCACAATTTATTTCCACAGAAAACAGCATTTATGTGCAGAAAATGCTGTTTCCTATGCAGAAAATGTGACAGATATGGATTAATTGTATGCAAAATTCACACATAACTTTTTGCACAAAACCCAGCATTTTCTGCATATGTAATGTTTCTGCACATAAATATTATTTTTGCACAGAAAATTTTGTTTCCTATACAAAAAAAATTGTCTTATCAAAGTGTGAATTTTATACAGAATAAGTCCTGAATTGTGAAGATTCTCATCAGTTCAGGATTCGCCTTATCAAGTTTTCCCAACATTCAAGAAACACATTTTTGACCATTGGTCAAATATTTTCTAATGTCCCTTCCATGGCTACCCTGTCCGAAGAACAGCCTCTAAGAAATCTGAATACTGAGAACTACAAATATTCACACGGGAGCTGGTAAATGATGCAGGACAAGACCCATTAAGCCCATTGACTTTGCCAGCAAAGTTATAGCATGATCCAGACTGGAAACTTCTTTTCTACTTCCTCCTTGGGTGTGTAACAGGAGCTGTTGTGAGGGAGGCTTCTAGACACACCTTCATCCCCCAAGGGAAAAACAACAGCCTGTACACCCAGTCTGGACCATGCTGTAAATCCTCATTCCCCAGGTGGTTTAGTGTTGCCAGAACATACCAGGGTGCACCCCCATAGTTATTGAGTGGCCAGAGCACCAGAGCTTTGCCTAAGAGCCCTAAAGCTGCTGTTACACATCTGGCACAGGGGGAATTGTGTGAGGTAGTATAATATAAACTCCATAATATAAACATAATATATGTTTATATTACGTCCTCCATAATATAAACATCAGTGTATGTGAGCAACAGGATGCTACTCATAGTAGTATTTATAAGTAATCAGTGTCAGAAACAGCCAAGAAATCACCAACAGAATAATTTAGCACAAGCCAGTGACAACAGAGCACCAAGCCCATCTTCTCCTGAGCCAAGGAAGTGGTGAAGCAACAGAGAAGATGGTTTCCCCCAACCACAAGGTTCCTTGCTCAAGGGTGGGGCATCTTACCTAAGAAAATGACAGAAGTCAAGAACAATAATACTGAAACCAGACTCATTGTGAGCCATAAGAAGATGGATGACTCACATAGGAGGTTGATAAGTGATCTGCGTGAATGGGTTCGATTTCATAATCCTAAAGTCTCCAGACAAACATGACTGAGCACTGTGGGTTCTGTTTGCTGGCTTGAAAATGTAACTGTGCCACCAAGTAATCAAGAAAGGCTGTTACTTGAACAAGGGCACAGTGTTTTCCATGCCAGAAAATGGTTGCTTTTCAGAGTTTGGAGGAAAGAGACGTGATGTGTGGAAAGAGTGAAGAAGAGAGCTGACCTTTAATACGATGTGGTCAAGACCAGCTGTAAACTCAAGCTGTTTGATTTTATGTGAATTTACAACACTAGGCCACAGGAATTTATTCTAGCTTGGTAAAGGGGAAACATAAAGCTCTTTCTCTATACAACAGTTACTGGCTACTTCTAGATTAAAAGGAGACAAGAGTGTGCTCACACATCCTTCCCCCACACCTCCACTCTTGGTTTCCTATGATTTTAAGGGAGGAAATTATTTGAAAGCCAGTAGAACCTTGCTTGCAGATAACCTGGAGCAAACAAAAATCTAAGGAAGTGCAAAACTGACAAATCAGTATACCACAAGACCAGCTGATGCAAAAATAAATCAAGAGTTGAGATCTAACAGACTCACACAGTTTTGTGGTTTAGTCGTCAGATTAATTTTAAATTTCCTTCCTAATAGCTTGTATCTTTCCCCAAGATTTAGTTTTCATGGTAAGCCCTAGAGGCAACTTCTATCCACTACCTGAAATCCAGTCCCTCTGCTCAGGTATCCCAGATATTTAAATTGCTCACCCCAGAAATTCCTAAACTGGGAAAGGATCAATGTCTAGTTTTATTTACTGAAAGTCAACACTGTCCCCAGGGGAAAAAACTCTGTCACCAAACACATCTTACAATGGATGATTGTCACTCTTCCCTTTCTTTCCTATGTGAGTAATATCTTCTAAGAAGTCTTAGGGCCTTTCCACACTGCACTGTAATAGTGATATTATTCCACTTCCAACATTCTGTGGAATCATGGGATTTACAGTTTAGGGAGGGGTATTTAGAATTCTCAGCCAGAGCTCTTTGGCCTCAGTAAACTACAAAGCCCAGAATTCTACAGGATGTTGAAAGTGAAATAACAGCACTATAACCGTGTACTGCAGAAATGGCCTTAGGGTCAGTATGCACACCTTTCTTTCATTGTGGTACTCAACGTTGAACACACATGGGGTTCCCCCTTGAGATCTTCCATCTAGACACTGAACAGAATCAGATCTGCTTCACTTCAGCAAGGTGCCAGCATTATTTGCCTTCATTCAGTGCCCTAGATTCACACTGTTTCTAATGAAATGAAGTAACAACCTATTTTTTTCACAATAATTTCTTTCTTAATGGGTGAAAGGAAGATTTCATTTTTAAAAAATGCTACACCATTTGTTCCCTTCTGAGTTAATTTTTGTCTACTGAGATTTTCCACATTGGTCTGCAAGCTTTGTTAATGGTACCTTATTGCTTCAGTGGATGCTGTTATTCTCCATGCATCCCATGGATTAGAGGAACATGACTATGGCAGTGGTGATGTGTTGGTATATTTTTATTTGTTTAGGGTACATGAGGTGTTATATGTCCATAGCACCTGCATGCAGGATTCCAAATGGTAAAACACAACTGTAGTTAACCAGTTTCCTGTGTTGGGTATTATTATATTAGATTTTAAATCAGCCTAATTATGTAGCCTGGAAAACACATTTTTTTATTAGAACCAATAAAAAGCATCAACAAACTCTTCCAACTTCAGGAAGTCTGACTGGTTTAACAGCAAGCTCTTTGCCAAAGTAATGAGTAAGTTGGTATTGACACTTTACCAAGCTGGGAACAATCAGTTTAAAATAAAATGTTAGCCTCACATTAAAAACTCTTCATTTGATTTAACAGGGATTCCATTCATCTGTAGTACCTACCCAGCCTACTGTGGCATGAAGGGCAACTGTTGTGGCTAGGAAGTCCAGCTGCTATGAGCTATGCTGAGCTAGAAAAAGTGAGCAATGCCAGCTAGAAAACAAGTAGCCATTAGTTTTGCAACTCCATATTTTAAAATAGCACTTAACAGTTGTTACAGATTTCACTTGCATTTCAGAAGCAACTGTCACACAATAATTAATTATGAAGGAACCAGCTCAACTCTGCAGAGGCAACAGTTAGAGTTCTTCAAGGGTTGGCCCCAGAACTGACCATATCCATTCAGTAGCACTGTCCATGTCTACCGAAGCACCATAGCACTAAGTCAGTGGAGAAGGCACCACAAAAAAGAGCTAGCAGATGATGTGGGAACTGCTTACTATGGCTCACATTCATTATTGCAGTTATGGATCCATAACTGAGAGTTATAGGCGGGTAACTGCTCTGTAATTATGTTAACCTATGTAAATGCTATCTCAGTTCACCTTAAGAGCCAGCTGCCAGATTGAGTGAAAGAGGTCCATTCAGCTGGTGATCTGGCTGCTAGGAAGACGGCATTCTGACGCTTTCACACCAGCAAGTAAGGCTGCAACCATGAGAAGTAGAACCCCTGCTACAAGTCCTAGTTGTGGCCTTTGTTCACTGGCAGCAGGAATGGTGGAAACATCTTCCTCTTTGCCCCCTGATCATCAGCTGAACAGATCTCTTTCTCCTGATCCAGCTGACGGCTCTTAAGGTGGGTGTGGGAGGGAGGGTTAGCCCAGGAGGCATCACTTAATTACATGGCCTAAACTAAGTAGCTGATCTAGGATTCTGGTGAATAACATCCTGTTAGTGTCTAAGCTGCCCTTTGAATGTGACGACAAGTAAGTGGCCTGTCACAGTCCCATGTGGTTTACACACATTAGATCAAATATGGCATATAAAGTGGCATATGAAGGCCACTCAAAATCACAGAAGCATAGAATCATAGAGTTGGAAGAGACCACAACAATGATCAAGTTCAACCTCCTGCCATGCAGGAACATATACTCAAACTCCTCCCAGCAAATGACCATTTAGCCTCTGTTTTAAAACCTCCAAAGAGATGAGTCCACCACACTCCCAGGAAGCATATTCCACTGTCAAATGGCTCTTACCATTAGGAAGTTCTTCCTGATGTTTAGGTGAAATATCTTTTCCTGCAGTTCGAAACCATTGTTCTGTGCCCTAGTCTCTGGAACAGCAGAAAACAAGCTAGCTCCATCTTCAACATGACATCCCTTCAAATATTTAAACATGGCCATCATGTCACCTCTTAATCTTCTTTTCATCAGGCTAAACATACTCAGCTCCCTAAGCCATGTGTCCTAGGGTGTGGTTTCCAGACCCTTCACCATTTTGGTCACCCTCTTCTGGACACATTCCAGCTTGTCAATATCCTTCTTGAATTGTGGTGCCCAGAACTGGACATGGTGTAAAGGTCATGTTTGACCTTTAATCCATCTGTTCCAGTATCACTCATGATGATTACTTTTTATAGCCTACCTTTGCACCAATGAGCTAAGTGACCTTACAACCTCACAAAACCTTCACAACAAGCCTGAGAAAGAGTGGCTGGCCTGGGATCAGCCAGTGAGTTTCTTAGAACCCCCAAATTCCAGCCAAACACTTTAACCACTGCCCTATGCTGGTTCAATGACTTGCTCTAAATGGAAGTGACTTTTCAGACTATCAGGCTGAGATTTTTGCAGTCTTGCTACCTGAAATTTTCATCTCAACAGATGCCTAGGACCTCCTATACATAAAGCATATGCTCTGCCACTGAGTTATAAGCCCCCAGCCTTGATGCATGAGGAAAGCCCTCTTATTTTAAGCCTTGAGTAGCCTAATAGTGCATGGAATTCATTTTTAGTTGTCACAGGGGAAAAAAATATACTGACTGTGCACAGTTCTGAAGAGCAAGTTAGCATTCATGATGGAACTAGTAAATGGAAGGGTGAGACTGAGAACAAAACAGTGTACTGCAACAACAGTTCTAAAATGCTATGCCAAAGAGTAAAAGTCACAAGAACAACCACTGATTAGGTAACAGAACTGCTAAGAAGGATTTAGAGAGCATACTGAACAGATGCCAAAAAAGAACTGGAAAGTAGCTTAGTCAAGATTTTGAGCTGCACAAAAACCTTTCATGTATGAGAACTTGAAGGAAACTTGCTTTCTTTACATCACACTTTTTTCACTATATCCAATATAATTAAAGGGGCAGAGTCTAATGACTTATTTAGTTTATATCTTACTTTTTTCTGACATAAGACCCAAAGCGGCTTACAATTCTAAAACAAGATAGGGTTAAAAACCTGACTACAAAAAAAGCAGAACAAAATTAAATAAGTTATCATATTAATCACTGATTGCCTGTTTAAATGAACAGGTCTTTACTTGCTTGTTAAAGAAGAGCAGAATGGAGGCCAGCCTGGCCTCCCAATGATGGGAAGTCCACAACCTGGAAGCAGCCACCCATAAGGCTCTCCCTTGTGTTCTCACCAGCCAGGCCTATGACAGCGATGGGAATGGGGGAAAGCCTTCCCTCAAGGATCTTAAGACTTAGCCAGGTTTATATAGGGAGAGACAGATAGTCTGAGCCTAAGCCATATAGGACTTCAGGAAAAAAAATAGTCAACCCTCCACATTCCTGGGTTATTATTTACAAGGCACACATGTGCTTCCCCTTTACCACATTCCCTTGCATTTTGCCAAGTTCAGAAAAGGAAGGCAAGCATGCCTGGGCAAAAGGCAATGGAATAGGGGGGAGGGAGGCACACGCACACACACGCACGCACACACCTTCCTTCTCTACCTCCAGTGGTCTCCTCCATTCCCTTGCCTTTGGCCCCAGCATGGAGAATGTGCAACAAGGCAAAAGGCAAGGAAATGGGGAGGGAAGCCACGCACACCTTCCTCTCCCCCTTCCATTTCCTTTGGCCCCAGTCCAGAGAATGCATGCTGAGACAAAAGGCAAGCTAATGGGGGGGGAGGCACACGCACATCTTCCTTCTTCCCTCCAATGCTCTCCCCTCCCATTCCCTTGCCTTTGCCCTGAGTGTGGAAAATGCGCGCTGAGGCAAAAGGCAAGAGAATGGCAGGAGGGAGCCATGGAAGGGAATGGGAGGGGAAGCTCCAGAGGAAGTTATTTGTGTTCTTTTTTTTTTTTTCACTTTTATGAGGGTTCTGTGCCCCAAACCCTTGCAAAAGTGGAGGGACCACCATATAACAATTTCAAGTATGCAGGCTTTGATGGACATTTGCAAGAATTCAAAGTCTTAAAACAACCTGTCTCGTCCACCTCCTGCATTAATATTCTCTCTGCTTGTTGCATCCTGTCAACTCCAAAAGACTGGAGCCATGGCTCACTGTTCCTGGGGGTCATTTGCGGCACCCTACTCACCAACTGTATGCTTTGTATTTTGAAGCATTGGCAAGGAATTTCCCCAGAACTGTGATTCCAAATTCATCTCTATCCATTTGGCACCATCCATCCATTCCCACGGCATGTACATAAATTAGTTTCAATACACATGCAGTGTTAATTTTCTCATCTGGAGAAATCAGGCATGTATCTCAAAGCACGGGAGGAGGTTTCCAGGAAAAGCTGGCTGCGATTTAACTACTGACTACTGAAAATCACCATTATGCCTGACGTATACAACACACCCTTCTGAGAATCAGACCTGTGATTACTACTGCTGCTGATTAGAACTGGTGTGAACAAGTATACTGAAATTAGTATGTACCAGAAAGTGCAGAGTCATGTTTTAAGTAATGAGCCATAGTTAAGTTGCAAGGCTTCAAGAGCCGTTAAGGTACAATTAAAACTACAAATTCTTTAAAAGTAACTCTTGTTTCTCTCATTATTCAAAAGTAATTTTACCTGTTTGTACTTTAAAAAAAAACTGTATTCAGAATTTGGCAATAACTGACTCAGGATGCAGCAGAGACAGTTAAAGTAGAAACATAGTGCTACAGCTATATAGCATGAAAAGGGCCTCAGAGGTCTTGAAGTTGCCTGTCAATACCATGCTGTTCAACAACTGACTTGATAGCATGCACAGAAGTCAATAATCAAAGAAGAGACAGCATTTCAATTCCATTGAGTTATGGTAATCATGTCTAAAATGTTATTGAGATGTATAGAACAATATATACAAATTTGATGAAATATCCTCATTTTTGCTCTTTTTTTTCCCTTTTGAACATGTACACATACTCAAACAGAATTGCTTGACCTCAAAGGAATCATGCCTGCAACTCCAATTCACACAGGGATAAATTCTTCTGAGAGCAGTAATTCTAACTCTTCCATACTCCCTCTATTTACTTTCAGGGCACGAGTGGTGTGCTGCTCCCAATTTTAATTCCAGAAGAAAGTGTGTCTTTTCTTCCAAAAATCTGGAAAATGCTGCAGAATTCTGAGAGTGGCCTAAATCCTCTAAAGGCACCAGATTCCATCTGATCGTGAAAGCTAAGCAGAGTAAGCCTTGGTTGGAACTTAGATGGGGGAATGCCACAAATACCAGTTGCTGTCAGCTCTGTTTCAGAGGAAAGAAGTAGCAAAACTTCCTCTGAGTATTCCTTGCCTAAGAAAACCCTATGAAATCCATGGCATCTCCATAAATCGATAGGTGACTTATAGGCACATACAGGCACAGACACACGTTCTGAAGGTACCTTCCCCCACTGCCTCTGCAGCTTCACAGAGCCTTGCTTTTCTACGAGCGTTATTGCCGTTTCTGGCTCTGAAAACAGTTGTGAGATCATAGTGTTCTGTTTGCCAAAATGTGCAATAAATCTAAGGCTGTATTACAGTGTGCACTCTTCTAAGTAACCAGAGGGGCCCATGAGCATCCAATATGATGCTCAGAAAACAAAGCACAGCGAAAGACCGTCTACGTCTCCCTCCATTCTTGTCGCTCAGATAAATAATGATTCTTAGCGTAGGTTTCTAAAGCACCAGAGTAAAAATTCCCAGTGCACTAATAAAGAGGAAAGAAAGGCAGAGGGGGATATTGATTCGACAGCCGTGGTGTCATAATGGCTAAAAAGGAGGACCTGAGCTACCAACTGAGTGGACATGATGGTGTTGCTCCTAGCAACCACGTGGGCCTTCAGACAATCTAATTTGCTGTAGCCGTGTGGGATTTCTGCCTAGGAAACTTCACAGGGTCACATACAGTTCAGCCACTACCAAGGATAGGCTGGGAAGAAAAATATTAGGTTTTTGCTGACCAGTGTGGAATTTTGTAGGTACCTTGCTGGTTTATATATCCTGCATGAAGTCCAAAGTTGCATTAGACTTTGGTTCCATTTTATTGCTGACCAGATGACATTTAGAAATCGCCTGGCTTGGGGATGTCGCAGTGCAGTCAGCCACATCATGGGCTATCCTGGCAACCAGACTGTTCTTTGGTTAAAGCAAGGTAACTTACTGCTGTTATACGAAGATGCGGGTAAATGAATCCCAATTGTCCCTCCTTATTTTCACGTAAAGCTGCTTCAGAAAGCAAATATATGTCTGAAAAACCTACAGAATAACAGCAGCAGGGGTGGGGGTTGGAGCAAAGAAGCTGTGTTTCCCTTGCAGCTAGAGGCTAGGATGGCAAACTGCCATTTTTTATTCTACCACAATGCTCCCAGTGTCACAATCATGTCATTCTGAGGCATTGTGGAAAATTTAAAATGGCAACTTGCTGATCCAGTCATCGCTGCCAAGTAGGCTCACAGACGGGGCATCGTTTTACCAATTCACCTCCCCCGCCTTCAAAACACCTATTGCCGACTCTGGTTATGTCCTATGAGCTTGTTTGCTTTTTTAATGGATCATTTTCAGTATAAATGAACCCAGAAACAGCATCGTAACACTAGAGATCTCTCCTAGTTTCCATGACAGAGTGAGAGAAAGAGAGGTTAGAGACATTGCAGGTGACACATAGAAAAGAGAATATAGTACATACCATGTGCCTGATTCAGTGCCTGATTCACTGTACAACTTCCCACCGAAGTATCCAACCACTCTCAGTAGAATGCTTCCCGAAATATGGAAAAATACTAATATTGGAAGGAGCCATATCATGGAACCCAGCAACTTTTAACTGCAGTCTATTTATTTAATTTATATCCCATCTTTCTCTCAACATGAGAGACTCAAATACATGGCACATATGTTTCTGAGAAGTACCCTTTTATTTTACCTCTCAAATAACTTCAGAACTGGAATACCCATACCTTTAATGATGAAAGGAGAAAAAGAAGTAGAAGAAAGCCAGTAAGCACAAAGTGAAAATGTATTAACCATTTTTTTAAAAAAAATCATGCCATTTCAAATAATTGTTCCATGACACACTGAAGATGATAATAGATATTCCTCGACCTCTTTCACCTCCCTCTGAAACAGGGGTTGGGGGGAATCACTGTACTGAAAAAAAAAAAGGTTTGCCAGATCAGGACTATCTCAGGTCCTGAGATTTCAAGGTCAAAAACTGAGACCTAGGGACAACCTTCTTACGCTCTCAGAGGTAGAGCTGGAGATCTTTTAAGGGGCAGCTGCTTATGATATCAATAAGACGGAGCCGTTAATCATTAACCATAGTTGCATAGAATGCACCATTCAGATAAAAAAAAGTCAGGTCTAATAAAGGAAGAAAATATATACATGCACTTTTCAAGGCACCACACTCATCCTGAGTTTCCTCCCTCTAAGAACTAGAGAAAAGAGACCAGGCCCTGAGATTGGAAATCCTAGAAAGAATATATGAAGGCTCATCCTACATAACACCATGCATCCTGACAACTCAAGTGCTATCCTTACTCGCTGCTGACCATGTGTTTCTTGGCTATGTGAAGGTTCTGTACATATACATGCACAAACACACATATGCATGTAAACTTACAGCCATCAGACTTTTGGCTAGTGGGGGCAACAGCCAGCGTACACAGATGGTAGTGCTTGGAACTGTGCAATACATATGCTTTGGATGTGTGAGCTGGTTTGAGTTAACCTCTAATATCTGCATTGTAAGCCACCAATGAGGTAAAAGTTGCCAGCAGTCACAACTTAGCATGGCTACGCCTCAAAATAAAAAAGTTCTGTCATATCTAATTTAGGAAAACATACAAAACCCTGAAAATTGAATTCTTCTACCGAACTGAAACAGAATGTTTCAACCTGTTCCTGAAATATAGAATGAGCCCCAGATCATTCAAAATCAATCTGGGAATAAGGCACATTATAAAGTAATATTGCCTATTCTGGAGATAGTATGAATCTAATTATTTATCACATATTGCATTTGCTCAAATTCGCAAGCCCATTCTGTATATGACTCTTTTAAAATAGTATACTGCAGTGAGTTTGTACCCCTTCTACCTGTCACACAAGCTTGCCACAGAAGCAGGGCTGGCATAGAACTGTTCTACCCACGCCATCTAGATCCTGATGAAAAGTATTCTTCTGCTTGATCGGAAGTTTCCATGTACAAAATTATGACAATATTCTAAATCATAACTGAAGAGTTGAGTAGCACAGGGACTTTTTATTTATATTCTTTTCATTTCTTGTTGGCTTCAAGTTAAGTCTGATTTGTAAATCTTTCAGTGTCTTCCAATATACATCATCTAACATTCATGCCAGTTGCCTCCTTAGAGAGGAGCTTGATTAAACAAATGCTGAGGCCCTAAACTCTGTCAAGCATTACTAAAGATAACCCAAAGCCCCTTTCTTTTGGTTTATGGGAATTTTTGTATTCCTGTCATACTTTGAGTCCCCTCAAAATCTGAGGTCCTAAACGATAGTGTGTGTAAGTCCAGCACTGCAGGCAGACAGCTTTCAAGCACTCCACACCTTCCATTAAATTAAGTTCCAGTCTCTACAACCCACCCTCCAGTTAGTAACATCTAGGAATCCCTGTGAAAAGTTCTCAGCTCCCAAGGTTGTACAGAGCAAGATAAAAATGAGTAGAAATTTTCTGATGGAAGCTTAGGTCTGCTTTTCACAGGGTTGGATCTTGATGTGCAATGTATTTTCCCATGATGTACAAGAAATGCATATCTAAACTACTTACAAGTCAAGAGGTACAAATAATCAAAGGTTAAATCTCTGCATACTAGCTTTACTGTAATGCATAAAGCAGACCTTAAAAACTACAGGAAGTCAGAGTAGGGTTTCCAGAGTTCAGTAGGTGGGACTTGTACCATCAGCACTCACTTTCTCCTTTTCATCTTTCCCTTCACTCACACATTTTTCACTATATGCTTTGAACCCCAAACCATCCTGAACCTGTCCTGGAAAAAAATTAAGTACAATTTGGTGGAAAAAAACAAGCTCTCTACCTCTAAATTATACCTCTGGAATAAATTCTGGAAAGCTCCTATTGCAGAAAACAGAGAGAGAAAGTGAGAGTTTGGACTTTTTAGCTTACATATGCTTATTTCATTGGAGCCTTTTTTGTCTACTGTTGTTCCTGTACAGCAGATAATAACTTCGAACTTTCAAAAATACACAGAAAATAAAGCAAGAGTAACAAGACAGTCTTCCTTTATCTACATAGATCCTGGCAGATGGATTCAAAGTCCCTGAACAAGTCTTTTACTCTACTCACCTGTGTACGACGTCCTTCTCATGCTGCCCTTAGCCCAGCTGTTACATAGGAAGAGAGTAAAAGTTTCTCCAAGCTACTCTCGCAAATAATCCCCAGGGTGATAACGCAACTGCTTTAATAATCCTTTTGTTCCAGCAAGCAGAGCTCAGCAGGGAAAGCACACTCCTCCTACACATTGCATGTACACACAGACAGAGGAGGGAGTCCACAGCACTCCCATTAATTAGAACACACCTTTTCTAATCTGATATACAGTTGTGGGTTGTTCCAACTAGGCTAAAGCCAAGGGAGGCGGCTGTGAGGAGAGCTCAGCTGCAGCAATACTTTAACCTTTTCCCCCTCTATGAGCAAATTAGCCCTGACACATGTTCCTACTCCTTCCGGGCCTGTAGATTCCCTCTAGGTTTAACCTATGTGTACAGAGAGGGAGGTCTTTTTGACTTCCCACCCCACTGGCTCCTGTACACCCATTTGCTCTCTCTTCTGCTCTGTGGCTCAGGTCAGAGTCGGGTTCAGACAAGAGGCAAGTAGGATCTAGTTCAAAGTACATTGTGGCCTGTCACCCTGTATATGGTAAATAGAGCTCCTCCACCACCACCCCACCCCTTGAAAGGCACACAGGGGAAAAAAATGGTTTGCTCAAGGCTGCGGGTTATGCAAACAGACTTGCTCAGATCTATGCTGTAGACTTAAGAGACTGCCGTGTATGTATGCAACAAACCATTTATTGCTTGCAAGGGAAGTGGAACACTGCTAAGTGGCATGCCCCATATGTATCTGAAATGCTACACAATGGAGCTAATCTTAATGTCTTATATCTAGGAGGCTTAGGTTTTGATACTGTTGCAACAATAAATGCTTTGAGACAACTTGGGTTGAGCAGTGGGAAGGAAGAGAGGGGGGAAAGACAGATAATAGTCACGTATCCCAACATACGGTTCCCAGATATCAGGGCCTGGCCTTGAGTGTCAGGCAGCTTTGCTAGAGTAAAAACTGGAGATGGTTCCTATACCCTTAAACGGTTGTGCAGAAGAACAAATTTCAACAGGTATTGCTTGTTACCTGAGCCCTTTTCGCACACCACCTCCAACACGAAATGGCCACGGGATCGCAATGACGGTTCTGCATGATATTGTCACGATCCCGTGACCATCCTGTGGCCATCCCATTGCAATCACGGATTAAATCACATTTGGGTTTCTCCTGAACATGACCCACGATTGCGGAGTCCTCCCACATCTCTCCCACACTTACCTGTTGTGTGGAACATCAGAAAGTGCAATGGCTGCGCTTCCTCCCCCAGTGCAGCCTGGGAAACTGCCAGGCTGAGCTGCAGAAGGGAGAAGCTGAGCCATCACGCTTCCTCCCATCCAGCAGGCAGCTGGTGCGGAGGGAGAACGCAGCAGACGTGATTCCCTCCCAGGAGAGGCTTTCCCGGGATCACCAAGCGATGGCTCCAAGAGAAAGGTGATGTGGGCAAGGGCTCTGGTTGCCTGACGAGCAGCTGCTGTTGAAATCCCCTCTCCTACACCACCATGAAAGGTAAAGGATCTATCTCCAGTTTTTACTCTGGCAACCCTGGATACTCATGGCCTGTTACTGCCCTGGCTAGTCCGAGCTTTGGGGATATTAAAAGATATCCTTTTGATATCATAATTCAGCTTCACTTCTTTATTCCTCTCCACGTGCTTGCGAGGCCACCGGACAAGCACATAAACGAGCTCGGCCGTTAATAGCCGTAATATTCAAACTACAATACAGGCAGGCCAGAAATAGCTGACTCACTGCTTTAGGAGACCTCCAGGCAAGTACTCTAATTAGGTATGCACGCAACCTACAAAAGAGCCTCTGCCCCATGCTGGCAGCTTGATGGGTAAACTATGCAATACCCAAGTACTCTGCGTTTGCATACTGGCTACTCTATTGAGAACCACTACAATAACTCAATCATTCAGATTCTGACCTTTCGGAGGCTTTGTCTCCAACTCCAAATCTATTGTTTTCCCCCAAGTACGGCATAGCCTGCAGTCACAATTCTCCGTATAAAAACCCTTGATTCCGAGACCTTCCTCGGAACACTCCCGAGTTTCATCCCGCCTTGCTGCCGCTTTGCTTGGCGAGCCTCCCCTCAGCTCCACGTGCTGAGCTACATAGCACCCCAGCTTCGCTCTCTATTTTTCTGGGCTTCAGGACAGGTGAAGTATCACCCAAACCAGCAATCCCTCTAAAAATCCCTCTATACCACTCCAACCCTTATTTTCTTTAGTTATCTTGTACGAGTGTGTCACATACACTGTTTTGCTTGTATTTAATAAACATCATTTATTATTTCAACTTTTGTGTGCTACTTGACTTGACCCGACCCCGTAGACATAGGGTTCAAGATCTCACTACGTTACCCTGCCTCTTGTAACGCTAAGGCTCTGAGCTAATTTTCCCCAACTTTAGTAGAGCACATTTTGGTGTCCCTCCCGGGACCCCCAGTTCACAGGGTAACAGGCCTACATTCTGTCCTCAGAGTAAAGGCAAAAAGGTCTCAGGGAAATAGCACTGCCTTGAAGTATGTGCGCAAATGCGCATTCCTCATTTTTTAGATGTGGTGTTTTTAATTGGTATGGCATGCTCTGTGCAACCTTGGTTCACACTTAGGATATTGTGCTTGATAGCATGGCTAGGAGCTGCCACCTGTTGACACCACCTGTTGGGTAGTCCCTCCATATTCAGTAGGGGAAAGTATTTAGTATGGGATATGTAGTAGAAACATATATGTAGTACAAACATGCAGCTGCTTGCTTGTAACAAAGAATTTTTGCCAGAGACCGTTATGCCAACACCACCTGGAATTTCTTTTGTGTGTGTGCAATCAGTTCCTGACACCATCATTGAAATATTACCAGGGCCCACCCCCTGTGACATCATAAGTGGCTACCCCTAGGTCTCAGGTATTGGCTGAGATGGTCTTCATCTGCAACCCTATTCCAGGAAAAAATACATTGTAAGGAATTAAGAATCAGACAAATACACTGTAATGAATTAAGAATCAGACAAACAATACAGGTTGGAATTCAGCATTGCAGTTGTGGCTGCCTATCCTTAAGTTAAGGATCTGTAATTGATCTGTATTCATGAATACTTCATAGCCATGATTGTGACACTGTTGCCCTCCCAAACCTAGTTTACTGGCCAGCTACTAGATCAGGCAAAGCAGATCCATTCAACTGGTCATTGGGGCAGAGAAGGACATTTCTACCCACCCTTCCTCCAGTGAATAGGAATCAGAAGCAGCACCCCTGTTGCAAGTGCTAATCATATCCTTGCTGGCTGGCAGAAGATTGGAAATGGCATCCTACAGAATGGACCTCCTTCACTCAATCTGGTGGCTGCCCAATAAAATAAGTTTGTGTGGGTCTCTACCGGGAGATGCTCCTTAGTTAAGCATACATAATTAAGTAGCCAATGCAAAATTTCAGCCACAGAAAATATGGGTGAAGGGGGCAGAAAATTAAAAGTTAGGAGACAGTCAGAAATATTCCAGATCCTACTTCCCGCTTGCACACATACTTTATTAAGGAGGCATTGCTGAGGCTAAAAAGTGGCCAGCCATTGCTGTGTAGCACTAGAAATATCAGCTGGCTGTTTTTCAGTTTTATTTTTAAACAGTCTATGGAGAGGTTTTGTTCATTTACGCACATTTATTTTTTGGCTGTATCAATTAGATGGTGAAATCAGGATTGTAACGAGAGCACTGCCTTTTTTTTTCACATTCATTTTTAATGTTTCATGCTACAGGGCACACATGTACTAAATTCCTTCAATCTGGATGGATTTTTTCCCTTTTGTTCCTCATTACTACATGACTACAGATGCTTGAATTCTTGCAGCTGGGTGACTATGCTACCCAATGGCCTTATGGCCTTTTTATTCAGATAAGACTTTGCCATCCAAAGTTTAACTTTTCTGATGTGGGGCTTTGAATCCTTGGATGTTGTTTTCTTGCTACTGATACATTGTGTTTTCAGTCTGTTTTTATGTTTTCATTGTTTTTGTCTGATTTCACCAGTGGTAGCTGCCACTTATTGGCAGACGTGGGTGGGATTATAAATCAATTCGTTAACTAACTTTTTTGCTTGCTTCTTATAAAGGTTGCACAACATTGGCTGTAGGCTTTTTATGTTCCATTTTAAAGCATGTGTAATTGTGAGATTTGCATCTCCATCGGGGCACCTTTTTGTATTTGCCAATGAAAAGGCCATGCATATGTTCCACTGTCATGATTCATAATGAAAATCCATGGAACGAGGGGTTCGTTTAGAAGAACCATCCATCCCACCCCCATATGCAAGAAATGAAGGGAAATCCTAACATGGAATATACCCAGGGCCAGTTTCACTGTAACCGTACGCAGAGCAACCACGACTGAAAATGCCAGTGTGTGTTGAGAACTGGAGTGATGTTTTCAAGAACAGAGCTGCAGACCTTGCAGACTGTCAAGCCAATTTGAGTCCACCAGCCATGTATTGTCACTTGTAAAGTGACTGAAAAAGCTCACCTACCTGAGTAGACCATCATAACAGCTGGTACACTGTATCAGCTGACTAAAGGCCCATTCACACCAACTCATTATAGCACGGTGATTGTACTTTGACTACCATAATTCCACCTGGAATTTAGAATTCAGGGAGAGGCAGTTAGAATTCTTAGCCAGAGAGCTCTTATAATTGCATGCCTTTAAGTCATTTGCAACTTATAGCAACCATGAGGCAAACATATCACAGGGCTTTCTTGGCAAGATTAGTTGGGGTGTGTGTGCCATTGCCTTCCTGAGGCTGAGAAAGTGTGATTGTCCAAGGTCAACTAGTGACTTTCTATGGCTGACTGGGGATTTGAAACCTGGTCTCCAGAGTCATAATCCAACGCTGAAACCACTGTACTATGTTGACTCTTTAAAGTAATAATATACACAAGTGGAACTTTTAAGAAATAGGTCAGGTATGTCATATATAAGTACCCCCCAAAAGTTGGAACTTTTTAGAAACTATTTGGAATCTTATTCCAAAATGCATCCACGGGGACTTTTTCTTTCACCCACCTTCATTTTTCTTATGATTTCCATTTTGGTAGCTAAACTTCTAGGTCTATTTTTTTTTAACATGCTTTGAGAGGCTGGTGAGGCAGGCTTATTGTCTCTTCTCTTTTCTTTATTTCTTGTTATTTGTTCATGCTGTTTACCTTGTCTGTTGTAAGGAGGCACAAACAGCTACAGTAGGAACAGGTACAATAGAATCCCACTCTTCTCCAGCAAAAAAATTTATTGCATTTTTACTGCAGACATGCTGCTTCAACTAGAAAGTCTGTTTTTCCAGCAGTCCTTCACTATGCTCCTAAAGCCCATGGTGATTAAAAAAAAAAACAAAAAACTTCCAGCTAGGCACAGTCAATGACACCAGGCAAGTTCAGGTTGCTGCCCACAAGACTGAAAGGCATACTCTTCTGTATGAACTCTCCACTATAGCCTAAAGCCCTTCCTTCTGCCCATCCAGATATTCTCACTCTTGATAGCGAGGACAGCAGATGTAGGAAGGCAGATCTCAAGGAACTCTTGTATGTGCACACTGGAGGAATCCACTGTTTTCTTGTCTGGGAGAAAGAGCCCACAAAACCTTCTCTGTCTTTTACAGTTTGATAAAGGAAAGAATTTCAGCAGATGCAGCCTATCATTTAAGAAAGCTGCACCTGATGAAATTCCCCCTTTTTTTGCATTACCAAGGAAAAGGTGGACAATAAGCCCTGTCTTCCTGAGAAGGAGGAATCAACTGGTATGGGCTCTCCCATGGTGTGCTTCAGGGACTGCCAGTCACCACCTGCTATTAAAGGCCTAGGAACACCTTTTGAAGCCAGTGTTGGCAAACATAAATAGAGTCCTTGGCAGAGGCAGATCTCTTCTTTCCTCTTACTCTGTATCTGATTTATGTTACATAATTTCGAAGTTGCTACCATTCACAACAATATAAAATACAGTTTGAATAATCATATCTAACTACTCTGTGGCTGAGTGAGCAAGACTTCCCCCCCCTCAAAGAACATCCTAAGCACTTGTCTTTCCTCCGTCCCTCACACACACACATACGCACACGCACACACACACACATACACAGATTGAGAGAGAGAGAGAGAGAGAATCCTACACTAAGGAATTATATCTAATCACAGTGGTTTCATTGTTATTAGTACTAATCTAGGTCAGTTGCCTGCCATACTTCTTTCCTGCCAGAGGCCAAATAAAAAAAATGCAGGAATCTAAAAATATCGAAAGAGATTTTAAGAAAAAAAGAATAAGGATAATGGCTAGATGACATAGATTCTTTTCCCCTTCTGCTTGGAATCAGAATTGCCAAGAGGCTTGGCCCTTTTGCTGGAGAAGGCAAGTTAATGTTTAATATAACACTGATCCCACAGGCATCAAACAAGGAAATCTTTTTTAAACCTCATGTGTATGTGTGTTTAGAAGAGGAAGATCATTGGGAGAATTTATGGTTCATTAAAGAAAAGGGATTCAAAGAAATAGCAGGGATCAAACCAGAAGTTAGGCAGGCAAGGTGCAGCAGCTGCCCCCACGTGTTCAGCTCTGCCAAAACATCTCTTCCTGGAAAACTTCTTCCTGGAAAAATACCCTGAAACACACCAACCAGTACTACTTGTTCCTCTACTACAGCCTTCTCCGTTTTCCTGGTTTTGCTTCCCCAGTCCACAGCTTTCTAAAGAAATAAATGTCTCACTATATTCTGGGCAGCAGTTTGGTTTTCATGTACCTCTCACAGGCGCATAGTAGGCAGAAATTTAACTGGTCAAACACGTTTTCTAAAACTGAGATGCAATAATGGGAAAAGCTACATACTCTTAATTTCTTCCTACTATTTTGTAAATATTAAAGGCACTGCTGTCAAGAGAGGCTTAAAAAAAGGAGGCAAAAGGGGAGATTCTTGCATCAGGGAAGCAGCGCACTGGTTCAGAGCACTCATGGTAGGTGGGCTGATCCCTATTTGGCCACATAGTGGGCTCTGGAAATTTCAAGATCAGGCTGAAAAACAGTATACTCCATACATGGCAGGAAATTGCAAAATTTCAGGAGACCAGATGAAGGTGTGGCAACTGCAAGTCATTGGGATGTTTTGGTGGCTGTTCAGAGTTTTTTGTTACCCTGATTTCTGGGGTCCCTTGGGGGACACCTCAATGTGCTCCACATGATGGGGAATGGAAACTAGCCAGAGCATGAGCAATAGCAATGCAAGAAGCAGGGTAACCTAGCAAGGTCTTTTTACCCAGTTTTTACGGGTCAGGCCAAGCCAAAAACCAAACGAAAATGTCTAAGCAAAAGAGAGGAAACTGGATAGGGGAATATTAAAGGGGTTGTAGCTGGGGTAATACTGCACCTTTTCCTGAAGTCCTTGGTCTGGGAAAAACAGTGAAGAAGTGGGGCTCAGCATGGAGAGGCCTGAGGGGATTACTCAATGGACAGAGAAACGGTCTACTGGGATGACTGGGAGTGATCCAAAGAACCACTCACAAACTGGGACTATTTGTAGGGGAAAAGGTACCTGGAGGGCTAATCCTTTCCCAGGGAGAACAATAGGGTGTTGCAATGAGAAAGAAACTCCACAAAGGTAACTTCCTTTGCATGATGAGATTACAAGGTGTTGACAAAGTCTCAGGATCTTTGGCTGCATTTGGTTGTGGTGTGACTTCATGTAAATGGTCCTCGCCTGATAGGATATTTGCTCAACTTGGGGCAAACACGCTAATCCCCTCAAGTCGGCTTCTCAGGGGCTGAGGACCCTTTGTTTATTGTGGGTTTGCACAGCTTGAGGTCTCATGGGGCTACGTGATGGGATTTTACTGGCCTGGTTTTCGATCGGTTGACCATTGCTGCCTACGTGCGCATCCGGGTGACCTCTCAGGCACATTGAATCATATTTTAATATCAAAATTGTAGACCCCAGGACAGGGTTTTCCAGTGGGGTAACATTTTGGATACTTGAAAGGCTACTAAGCTAAGCCCCAGATGCACCAGCATATCTCCAACTTCCCTTCCCCCAATCCACACTGATTCCTTGAATTTGAGGGATCAAAAGGAAAGGGAAAGTACACTCATGTGGGGAGAGGTCTCTAGCATCAGATCTCCTGACTGAACTATAAAACTTGGAACCAGCCCTGATGTATGGTTTCCTACACCTCTTATTTGGAATACACAGTTTCTCCCAATTTCTCATTTTCCCAGTCTTGGGCCATTTCTGCACAACTCCGTTATAGTGCTATTATTCCACTTTCAACATCCTGTGGAATTCTGGGGTTTGTAGTTTACTGAGGCCAAACAGCTCTCTGGCTGAGAATTCTAAATGCCTCTTCCTAAACTGCAAACCACAGGATTCCACAGGATGTTGAAAGTGGAATAATAGCACTATAACAGAGTTGTGCAGAAATGGCCTTAGATTTGTGTTGTCCTGCTGCCCCATCAGTTTGCCAGTGTGTGTGTTAAACTATGCACATTTCTTCTAATATGCACGGTTTATGTACAGACATATGCTTAATATATACATATTTTGCAAGGAATTTTCTATAATTCATTTTTGCATGGTGTTCCCACAAATACATGTATTTAATAAATGCCAAAATCCTCTTCTATTAGCATTCTGTCAACCTAGCAAAGTCTCAAAGAATATGGAGTGCGTGTGTGTGCGCATGCGTGCACGCTACCACTTTTCCAGTTCAGTATTCTAATGTCAGTCTAGCTATTCAGAAGGCTCCCAGAAAGAGTTCTTCGGCTTGTCCTTAGAAGCCTGCAACTGGTTGCTGCTGGATGCAGGGGCTGGTGTTAGTATTTACACTTGGTATCCTTTCACCACATCTATCTGACCATTTAGATTCAGAACAGTTTATTTTCTGGTTGAACGAAAAACAAGCAGCGCATGCGTGTGGATAAATTGTCACACTGGAGGCACAATGGGTTTAAAGATCACTTCCCACTCCTCGTACTGGTCAGATCAGGCTGCAGTAGGGCCCCAGCCAGGTGCCACTTGCCACAAATACGTTGTGTGTGTATGTGCCTTCAAGTTATCTGTCAACTTACAGCAACTTTTTAAATTTCATAGAGTTTTCTTTGGCAAGGAATACTCAGAAGTGGGTTTGTCAGTTTGTTTCTCTGAAATATAACCTACAGTACCTAGCATTCATTGGCCCATCGAAGTACTGACCAGGGCTGACCCTGCTTATCTTCAGACCGAACCTGGTGCCTTTTAGAATACACAAAATTACCTTAAATTTTACCCCTTTCTTGTGTGCTATAGCTGTGCTAGAGAAGTCAAACAACTGCATGTCCTTCTTGTAAACAATTACATTGGAAACTGGTGGAACAATCTTCCAATGATCTTATAGGTGGAAGAGAAGGACGAGGCATCTTCATTCATTTCATTCTTCTAGCAGTCAATGAGTTTGTGTAGACTATCCCATTACTCCCACGATATGACCATAGAGAAATTTTACAGTATCTCATAAGTGGCATCTCTATGTGCTCAGTCCCAGCAAATCGTGTAGTGACTGTATTAACCCACTGGAGGAACTATAAAGTCAGGGCAAGCATGGCTGAATATTCCCACACATAGAGAGAAAGAGAGAGAGAGAGAACAGCACATTATGACTGAAGTAACGTATGTAGGAATATCTATATTAAGCAGAGTGCAGTGGTCTAGTGCAACATGGATTTGTGGTAGAAACAGGAAAATTGACTCTGCATGCTCTTGTTAGGGGGAAAAAAATTAGAAAAATACATGTTTATTGTCTCAGGAAATCCATCTTAGGATAGGAAAGGAAATAGGCAAATGATGTTGACCTAAACTGGTTAGAAGAGTCCCTAAAAGCTATCTCTCATGGTGTGGGTGTAAGCTAGCATCCAGGGCTAGGGATGCAGCCTTCCAGAACAAAGGAAAGCAATGAAGATAACTTAATAAGAGAAAAGTGATGTCTGCAAATAAGAGGGGAAAAAAAGGTATAGACTTAAAGAAAGATACAAGAGGTGAAAACAACAGGATGGGCATTTCTCTCTCTCACTAACCACTTTACAAGCATTGATGCCTCTTTGCTTCCAACAACTTATATCCCAGATCTTATCTCTTGAACTCAAAGTGTACCATAGGTTTTCAAGACATTTTCCATTCTGGCTTGGGCCAGACTCTTAACAGCTTAGCATTACCAAGGTTGTTGTGATAAATACCTTCATACCGCATCCTAGATATGGGATCTATAAAGCTATGGAGTTTGGGTTAGATGTGCTCTTGGTGCATTCAGTGAACCAACGTACCAAAAGAACCACTTTTTTTTTCTCCCTTAAGGCCAAATTTTCAGCAAAAGCCAGTTGTGAATCATTTGGCTAGAGGCAGTGACTTCATCTACCTAAATCCTTGGAGCAATTTTGCCACTTTTTTTTTAAAAAAATCTCTATTTGTTTTTAAAAATAAGATAAATACAAAGCAAAAGGATTGTATAAACAGCCAAAAGTACATGTGGCACTTTTTAAAAATAGAAAGGGTGGAGGGCCAGCTGCAATGTGGAGAAAGAGGCAAGGACAGATGGTTGACCCTGTGTTCAGTTTGACAGAATATATAGCCACTAGAATGTATGAGTCACTAGAAATGACAGTAATGTTCAATTAAGTACAAGACAGCAGGAAAGGAAGAAGACAGCATTACAAGTAGGGAGATTCAATCAAGGAAGTGATGGCCCTCAGTGCAAGATCTCAACAGCTCTGTTAATAACAGGGAGTCTTGGAGTTCTCTTATTGATAGAGTCACCATAACTCAAAGCCAATTTGATGACAACTAACAACAGCAGCAGCACAGTGGCGTATCTAAGCTCAACAGCACCTAAGCCAAGCATGGAAGTTGTGCCCCAGATGCTGCCGCTGCTGCTGCCACCGCCCCTCACACCAGGCCAGGAAGGATCCCAGTGGGAGTAGGGGGAGCAGGTGGGGGGGCAGTGAGTGGGAGGGCTGCTGCTGCCGCCACCACTGCCCCCCTGCACCAGACCAGGAAGGGCCCTGGCATGGGGGCAGCGGCAGGCGGGGGGGTTGGCAGATGCGGGAGCTGCTGCTGCTGCCACCTCTGCTGTCACTTTCCCTCCCAGGCTAAGCAGGACCCCGGTGAGGGTGGGGGCAGGGGCGGGGCAGTAGAGCAGGCGGGGTGGGGGGCAGGAGGCAGGGGGGTGGGCAGGAGGGCCGCTGCTGCTGCCACCCCTCCTTACTGGGCCAGGAAGGGGCAGGGGACAGTGGCGGGCCAGGCCCAGGTGGGAGGGTGGGAGGGGTCACCTTTTTCATGCCCCCCCCACAGCATTGGCACCTGGGGCACACACCTCAGTTGTCCCATCCTAAATAAATGCCTCTGCAGCAGCAACAACAGCAGCAGCAGCAACAACAACAACATGCCTATCGAACAGATTGTAAAGATGCGACCATCCCTACAATGACAAGCACAGTGGGATTTCTTGTTAACTATTGCAACTGTCTTCAGCCTCTCTCCATGATCTTCACACCATGTGATGATCACAATACATGAGGCACATATCCTTACAGATTCTGTGTTGGTTGGTTGGAAGATCTGTTTGCTACAAGTAGTTCATAACCAGCTTTTCTGCCCACAGACTCCTATAACATCAATTAAGATGTTGAAAAACCTGTAACAATAAGATGAGAATAAAGGAAATAATAATCAGATTAACAAAACCAGCAAAGCACTAGGCTGTGTCATAAAACTTGGTAAAAGATTATAGAACAGTGAACAATTTTAAAAGAATCAAAAATGCCTGGGTAAAGAGAAAGGTCTAGTCTGGTGCCGGAAAGATGTGAAGTCTGGCACTCAGCTAGCCTCCCTGAATGAGCATTCAAGAACCAGTTCTTTAGCAATGAAAGGGCTCTATCCTCTGTCCCCCAGTTGCCATTCCTCTTGCTTCCAAAGATATTGTGAAAGTGAGATGCAAAACAGGACTTAGACAGCTTTACTTGGTGGTCCTAAGCAAGGAAGAAGCAAGAGCCTGAGACCTTCCACGTCGCATTGGAGTCTAGTTCCCATCAGCCCCAGCCACAACACTCATTGGTTGGGGGTGATGATAGCTGTTGTAGAGCAACATTCTGGAGGGCCTGTTTTCCTCCCCCCTCATGTACCTGATAGTCTCTGTTCTAGCCAATCATCCCAGTACAAAAGCAGTACCTGTAATTTTGTACTACCTGAGGCTTCTAGATAATCTTCAGAGCCAGCTGAACTTCCACCACACTGCAGTAATCCAAATGAGAAATGGTCAAAACTCAGAAAACTAGAGCTGGACTGTCTTTCTCTGCGGGCAGGGAGTGGGTGGGCCTGGGCTGACAAAAAACGCCTGACATCATGGAAGCCACCTGGGATTTCAATAAGAAAAGGCTCCCTACAACATGGATCATTCAGGACAAGGCAACCCACTCAGGAAAGACTGGGCATGCTATCTTACAATAAGCCAGTCACCAACCTCCTTGACTGGACTGAACTCATGGTTGATCCTCATCTGATGTGTTACTGACTGCATGCATTTACTGATCCACAGGCTGGAGATTCTGGGGCTGAGAGTGTGTGTGACGCTGCAGGTTTTGTCAAATGTACCAAAATGCATTCCTACATTCCTGTCTAGACTCCCATATCTACCTCAACCCCAGCATTCTGCCCCTACCACCAAGATATAGCTGTCTGCGTGCCCCAATAACCGGAAACCTTCAGGCTGTACTCTAGCTTGCCAGGCAGAGGTTCTGCTCACACCCCACAGCCTGCTTCTGTTCCCCATCATTTGAAGACGCACCTCTAAAAAGTACATATCACAGTGGTCTAAAGAAATGACTTTTGCAAACAAGCCACTTCTTTAAGTAAACAAGAAAATCTAGCTTTTCCATTTTTCACCTGAATTTTGTGAAGACTTGTTGTGTGACATATGTTTTATGTCCAGAAGAGATCTTCCCCCAGGGTAATAAATGTTCCACTGAAGAAGGAAGAATACACGCAGGAATATACCAGATATACCTCAAGCAGAGTGGCCAGATGCCCCCTTTCCCCATTAGGTGGAGGGGGCCATGGAAGAACAAAGCGGAGATGAATGGAGATGATAAGAAGGGGCAAAGGAACAGGGGGTCAGAGCTGCAGGGCCACTAGCTGCCAGGCAACCATCCTTGTATTTGGGAAACAGCTTTGCTGGTGGATGTCAGGATGGAAAACAGAGCGATGAGGCTGTAAATTATCCACCTCCACCTCCCCATCGTTGTGTTTGTTTTACTTCTGGCCCTGCCAGCTCCATTCCAGCACACAATATCTCCTCTTCCATAGCTACATGGCTGGAGGGCACACAGAAAGTTTTCCACCCAGCTTAGCTTCCTTGTCAGGCTCTCCAGGCTAGCTCTTGGCAGGATAGAGGGATGAGAAGGAAGCTGCCAAAGCAAACAGTAGGTGTGCCGTGCCACCCAGTTGCTGGCAGGGAAGAGGGAGCTGAATGAACAAGTAAAAAAACCCAAAATATTAATTGTAAAAGAATTCGAAGAGGAGAGATGGGACAACAGAAATGGAGATGCCATGAGATGGCAGCTGCAGCACTCTGACAGCCAAGGGGCCTCACACAGCTGCAGTCAGTTTGTGATCCTAGCGAATTCAGGAGGAGCTATGTGGCTGATGGCTGTGGCTGTCTATTTTGGTCAAGCCAATATGCTGATGGCCCTCCTGAGTCACGAGAAAGGAGCTTGTCTCTCAAAAATCAGCCTAGCAATCATTCATGCAAAGCCAATGAGAGAGAAATAGAGGTGGTTATATTTTGCAAAACTGATTTTGTATCCTGAATGTAACAATAATAAATAATGACCATTTTGGCACGGAGTCTTGAGGCAGATGCTAGCCAGCCAAGCTGATTAACTACCAAGCACAGCAAGGGAGAAGTGCACCAAATGGAATGACCACTATGTGGCTGCAATGTCTAGCCACCCCTCAAGGGCTAACTGCATGCTATGTTAAACATATAACTAAAGACCTCTTTCAAGTAAGCATGTACAGTCCCCTGTGGACTGGGGTCAATGCACATAAGTATTAGAGGTTTAAATCTTTTCTCCAGTTGGTTTTTATTTCAAAATACACAAGCCTTCCAATCTGAGGACTAAATGGGAAGGGAACTCCACTGATACCAATGGTTAAACTCCCCCTCCCACAACATTTTTAGACCTTGTACCTGTAGGGAAATATTAGAATTTTGAAATCAAAACCACTTGTGCCAGAAATTTAAACCTTCCTCACTTTTGTGTACTGGTCCCAATCCACATAGTGGGGGCAATATAAACTTACTTGAGGGTAAAAAAAAAAGATCTTTGTTGATACCCTTTATACTGAACATAGCATGCATTTTTATGTTTATGTATGTTTTGCCTCAAGGTTCAGCACTCAGCATTTGCTCTTCTATGGCTGTTGTTCTTGTGTGTATTTAAATAGTTTCCAATCTATGATGACCCCAAGGTGATCCTATCACTGTGGAGGCAGCCTAAAATCAGTTTGGTTTTTGTTGTTTGTTTTTAAAGGATATTAGCTTTGGATGCTCACAAAAACTACAGTCCTCAGGCTGAAAAGGAGTGAATTAGTCACAGGTTCAGGTGAACTGGCAGGAAAGCTTTTCCTCCCAGCTATTTATGCTGCTGCTGTTGTTGTTGGCTATATTCACCAAATGTCAATTAGATTCAATGGTATGGGGTTTTTTTTTAAAAAAAAAAAGAGGGGAGAGATGTAAGCCACACTTACTCATTCATGGTAGGCCTATGCACTTGCTTATGAGGGAAGAAAAAGAGGAGGAGGAGCCGGGGGGGGGGAGTAAAGTTTAGTCCAGGAAGAGGTGTCATTGTTGAACTACAGTATCGAGCATTGCTTACTACTAGTTATGCCGGCTAGAGCTGATGGGATTTTCAGCCCAACAACATCCATAGCTTCACAATCCTTGCTTCTGCTTTCATTACATGCTATGCATTTAACTTTAGTGTGTAGCGTCAACTTTAGGCCAGCTGCCAAGGAGGTGCTATCTTAACTTTTCTATCCATACGTCTGACATTTCGAGCTAAGAGGAGTTTTCCCTTTCTCCCAAGAGCCAGGTGAGTCGTGGGACTGCCTTTTCATGTTTTGTTGTGTGTGCTCCACTGCACGGAGACGATGGCGCTCTGACAGCAGCATGAATGGACAGCTCCTAATGGAAAAATCGCCTCAGAACTTGGATGCGTTTCAGGAGAAGCCGGTGGAACTGCCTTCTGCCAGCAGCTGCACAAATGGAGCAGCATGGAATTTCCTCTCCATCACCAGCTGCCACTCAGTCTTTGGATCTGAGGGGGGCAACTTTGCAGAGACAGACAGAGCACAAACTGCCATCTACCCAGAAAGCCACAGAGCGCATTTTAAAAAAAGTAGTTTGCACATACCTCAGAATCTCCCATGGTTTCATCTACTCAGCAGGACCCAGAAAGCAAGTGAGGTTGCTTTATCTAACCTAGGAAGGGCCTACTACATGCAAACTGGCACACACACACTTACACACAAGTGCACATGAGTCAAAAATCAAATTATTCAGAAAACTGAAAAAGGAGTCCATTTAGAGCTTGGAAATGTGTCTCCCTTTTTTAAAGATAAACTTCAGGTCCCAGAATCCCCAAGCCAGCATGACCAATCACTTTTCCAGACTCAGAGATCCAATACCGTGAGCCACTGTTGTTGCCCCCCCCCCCCCCGGTAAGCTGGTTTTGGCTCACAAACTTCAGTGTTAGTTGCAAAAATCAACAAATGGACACCTCAGTTTATTTAAACAGAAAGTCTTCAAATCCCGGTTCTGAGGCAATGGCTTCCAGCTGATTCAGATAGATGTCAGGTCAGTTGTAGCCTGTTTAAGAGAACCAGGCTGAGATGGTAAAAGTGTGCTAATTGTTGACCTGTTCCACCTTCCTCGCTCATATTTAAAGAATAAAGCTAAGGGTACAAGCATGTATTATTTGCTTGGTGAATATTTTGATCAAGCCAGAAATCATCAAGTTCTGTGGATTAGAAGGGGATTGAAGCCTCTTCTTTGGGAAACTCAGGTGAAGATGGTAGGATCCTGTGATCCAAGCTATCTGGAAGCAACAGAATGGGGAAGGCTAATCTGTCAAGTTGCTGTGCCAAGATGTACATAGTAACAGCATTCTCTTGGCATGCAGGTCCTAGCTAGCTTTCCCATTTGTCTGTTTCTTTTATCCCCCCGCCCCCCACAGCTACAGTTCAATGTAGAACAGGCTACAGAGCTGGAAGTGGTGGGAAAGAGGTGTCATATTGACTGGCAATAGCAACAGACTGTCTTTCTTTAAGACTTTTGCATCTGATCAGTGATTGGCGATAGGGTATGCTACTGGCACAAGAAGGCGAGCGACCCTCAAAGAAAGTGGACCAGCAGCTGTTTATGGGTTCCATGTCAGGGGGACAGTGAATCCACTCCAGGTTTTAGTTAGAATTTTAAAGAAGCAGTCTAAGATGCTGAACCTTTTGGAGGGATTGAGTTCAGGACCTGGAACAGGACCTTTAAACCTGAGGCTAAAACCCAGAACAGATTCACTGCCACACTGGTATGGAAACCATCAGCTGTCAGGGAACTGGACCAGAAGGATCACACTGAACTGGAGGTCCAACATCTCTGTACAGGCAAGAGTATGAAGCTAGATCAGGGTGGACAAATTGTGGCCCCCAAGCTCCCTAACTGTTGCTCCTGAAGCCCTCAAAAGCCTCCTGAACCCCTGAAAAATTAATTGGGGGGTGATTTTGACGTGATTCTTTTTGTCTCAAACCTGGCCAAAACCGGCCAAAACTTCAGCAGATGGCTTTCACAACCTTCTAAAGTCCCCTAAACCTTCTAAATCCATGGGGGGGGGGGGTCAAAATGATGGCTGCAAGTGACATTGTGTCGCTTCAGGTGAGTCAAAACCTTCTCAGTTGCCCACTCCTGAGCTAGATAGATCAATGGTATAACTCTACATAAGGCAACTCCCTACCTTCTTCATCTGCTTGAGACCAAACTGTATAGATATTCAAATAAAACAAATATGGTCTCCAACTTCATCATCACAGATACAATGGTATTATCATTTTATTCTCATTCTCATTATCCTAAAATAATAAAAAGCAATCAAAACAAAGTACAATTAAGCCAATGCAAAAGCCGTTTATTTAAAAACTTTTGTCAGGTTCATTGCTGTTGTTTCCAAAATGACAGTTGTAGCGAAGTTGGGCACATCCATGTGCCTTGCCAAGAAGAGGTGCGGCAGACAAATGGAGCCTAATTAGGCAGTGATTTGTATATTGCCACAAAAGAAGGAGACAGCTTAATGGAAGAGATCCAGAAAGCTTGCCTAAGGTGAACATACAGTTAGAAGGCCAAGAGGCTGATGCTCAGGGTTGATAGAAGAGCTTGGAAAAGTTTCTTTATTTGGACTGTAACTCCCAGAATTTCCCAGCCAGCAAAGTCTCTGGGAATTCCTGAACTTGTAGGAGCAACTGTAACTTCTCCAAGCTCTTGCTATTTGCACCATTGCCTTCTCTTTCTCATTTAAATCTTCTCTTTTAAATCTTCATTTAAATCTTTTAATGTTCTTTTACCATAGCTATCAATAGTAGATAAGAATAGTAGATAAGAATAGTAGATAAGAAGATAAGAAGTACGGGGTAATTAATTAATGCAGCAGATAGGGCACACCACTTTTTAAAAATGTTCCTTCCCAGGTCACCACGTTTCTGTTTTCATGTATCTTCAGGGTCCACATTTACAGAGCAGTAAACCCACAAGCTACCTTTAATTCATGCTGGCACAGTGCTTTTGACTACAAATAGCTGATACAGGAAAACCAGGCTGAATGTCCAGTTCACTCTCACGAAGCACAGCCAGAGAGTTGTGAGCAAGCTGGGCTTCCCACAGAGAATTTTCTGGGGTGGAGAGGGTTCAGCACTGTGCAGAATGAAAATGCAAGCCACCTGAAAGACTTAAGTTCTGATTTGAAGCTTCTGTGGTTGTTCTTAAATGTTTTCATATGTATTTCTGTTTTTACTGCATCCAGTTTCAGGACGGGGAATAGGTTCAGAACTATATTTTTGAATCTGTCTAAATGAATATGTAGATATTTCAATTACTAGCTGGTTATGTTGAATCTCTTCTGTTGTGCTTACTATTTATTGTTGGTTTTGAATCTGTTGATGTTACTGTTTCAAAAATGTTTACTTATGTGTGCAGATGAGTGTTGAGTTGTTTTCTGGATTACTAGCAGATCTTGTGGAGGGAGAAGCTGTTTATGAAATAGCTCTGCGACACATCAAAGAGAGACACTTTATTCCTACTCCAAAGAAACAGCAGAAGGATGTTGTGGAACCTGGAAACCTGGGGAGAGAAAACTGAGGGCTGTACCAAGTCACATTTGGTCCCCCAGAAAAGTTTGGTGGTCATTGCACTCAATATTTCCCCAACCATGGGAGGGAGCAGCCTGTAAAGTGGAGCAAGAACAGAAAAATGCTGTATATGATGGCCTTATATCAGGTTGTTGCCTTCCAGAGATTGCTGGACTACCCATCAGCCCTAGCTAACATGGCCAGTGGTGAGGGATCATGGGAGATGCAGTCCAACAACATGTGGAGGTTCATGCCTTTCCCATTATCATGGGCTTCCAGGACCAGAGTCAGAGTCTGAGGCAGCAGAACCTGCTCTGTGCCCTGGCACAGAGACTACTACAGCAGAACCTACAGAGCAGACAGTACCACCACCTGCCCCAGGGACAGAAGTGTCAGCCCCAGCAGGGAGCCCTGCTCACTCTGACACAGAGAATGATCTAGCCATACCTACCTTTGCCCAGTGTAGACACCAGAAAGGTCTCTTGTGTCACTCCCAGCAAATTTATGCGAAGCACCAATTAATCAGGCACTAGCTGCACTGACCCTGGAGCCTATAAGAACTGAGCCTTTCCCTTCTAGCCTTTGTCAGCAATCAACTGACCATTTCTCCCATGCATGCTTCTGCTCGTTGCCCTTACCTGTGTTTCTGCCTTTGACTTGTGTTTGGTTTTGCCTGCCTCTGATTTAGGGACATTGTTGAGACCCTTACTGCTTTTCATTTGCAAAGCTGCTTTCTTTCCTCAGTAAACTGACCACTTAAGTTACTGCTGAGTCTCTGACCTGGGCTTGTTATCAGCTTCTCCTGGTTGCCAGCCCAGACCAAGCTTGGGCACCCATCCCAGCAATGTGTGGTAACAAGAGTTCCACATATTTTTTTTAACTGAATGTTACTGGGGGATTCTGTGAGGACATGTGTTACACCAGCCATTTATTTATGGTAATATGGATTCTGGGCCTCTGAAGCAGAAGAACTTCTTATGGTTCATCCGATTACTTCCCTACATGCTATTAAGTAAGAGAACAACAAGAGAAAAAGGACCTGAGAAAAGCAAACCCACCTACTGAGGCACCCACAAGAAAGGAGGCCTGCCTATCCTTTCTCACAGGAGCTTTGGCCTTCAGTAATACAATCCTATCCATCTCTACTCAAAATTCCCACTGAGTTCAATGAGGCTTATTCCCAGGAAAGTGGGTATAGGATAGGATTGCAACTCTTAAGCTTTCCTCTCCAAAATACAAGTCTTGGTGGTGGTAGGGGGAGAATTGCTTCCACAACACATAGGTTGGAATCCTGTTGACATCTAAACTCACACATAAGTTCTCCGACATAAAGATGTAGCGTAGTTACAGCATAAATCTGCATGGAGAGATTTACACTATGTCAACTGTTACCCTGACTTCTGGGGGTCCCTTGGGGGACACCTTGATTTGCTCCAAAATGCTAAGATTGGGGAAATTAGCAGAGCACTGGCTGTAGCAAAACAAGGAGTAGGGTAACCCAGCAGGATGTTTTACCCAACTTACGGAGTCAGGCCAAGCAAAAGCCAGACAGTGATTAAAAGGTAAGCTAAAAATGTGTTTTTATTGGGGGGAATTCACTCATGCATACACACACGATACACACATGATACACACAATCAAGCACTCACACAAGAGCTAACTGAAAGAGAAAGGGAGGAAAATTATAGAGAGGCTGAGGGATTTGAGAGGATTTATAATTACCAGTCCAGAAGAGTAGTGAAGAGCAGAAATGTGTTTTGGCTTAGGTATGACCTAAGGACAGTTTTCATTCAGGAGCCAGATGGACAGAGTGATGGGTAGATCTTCAAGAGACTGCACTGGGCATCTTGAAATCAGGGGTATTTGTACCCTGAAAATAGCTTGTGGCAGTGAAGGTTCCAGATACAAGACAAAGGCCTTTTCTGCACCAGGCTATTTAAACGGTGTAGAACGACCTCCAACGGAGGTCTTCTACACCGTAGAGTGGACTGGGGCGGACTACTTTTTGTAGTTCCATACCTCAGTCCACTCCGGAGCAACCAGAACTGGTTGCTCGGCGTGTTTTCTAAAAATCTCTTTTTAGAGGTTTTTAAAAACCACGGAGCGCGCAACCCCGTGCTGCTCTGTCGCCTGGCTCCAGAGCAGATTTGCAGGTGCGCGCAAGTGCCTGCCTGCAGATCTGCCGGGGGCGGGCTTCTGGCTGGCGAGCTTCTCCGGTTGGTGGAGAGCTTCCACCAACCAGAAGCCACCATTTAGGACGCCAGAGGAGTGCAGAGCGACGAGCTCGCGCTGCTCCTCGTGACGACGGACTTGGCCGGCCTGAAAACAAAGCCGGTAAGCTCTGTTTTCGGCCGTTTCCCCTCTCACATGCGGAAAGGGCCAAAGGGAACTTGTTGTGGACAATGGGTCTGGAATGGACTGATTGGTTTCAATGTCTTGGTTGAGAGGGTGTTTCTGGGCTAGCTGCAGTAGGATATACACAGACCAGGGGTCCTGGGCACCTTATTGTTTTCTGATGTTGGCAGTTGATAGGGTTAGCTCAGAGCCATTAAGTCAGGCTTTCTTGGCTAATTTCAGAGAACTTTTGACCTGGCCATGCTGGGATCACCTCTGACCTACTTCCCTCTGACCTACTTCCAGCCAGTGTCCCTTTCTTTCATATGGCCTTGCCAGCCATAAGTATAATTTATATTTTATGCCAACACATCTGCCAATTAATATATTTTACCAATTAGACCATATCAAAATGTAGAGGTGTACGGCCTGGTAACAAAACTTGATGTAAGACCCTTGGGCATATACTGCTTAAAGTAGCTTCAGCAGCCCAAGAGAGTTCCTCACTGTCTAAAGTTTTCCATCCAGAGGTGGGCAACTTGGTGTTCTCCAAATAATGTTTTTGGGACACAGCTCTCATATTCTCTGAGGCTGATGGGAACAGTAGTCCAAAATGTCTGGAAGGTACTAGATTGCCTGACTTTGATTATCAAAATCCCTCATGTTTACGTCCTGTTGTGCACTTTGGACAGGGCAATGTTTCTTGGAGGAAGATAGTTTGCAAAGAAGGCATATTTGCCTCATTGTTGCATCCAGTGGCAGGACACCTTTGAGGAAACATTTCTCTCACACTGCCATAACCCTATTATCACTCAAAGCCCTGCTTTCACTCAAAAGTAGCAAAGTATTTGAGGAAACAGATGGTATCTCTCTTCAAACTTGGCATTTCTCCCTCCAGCTTTTTTTGCAGCTCTCAACTACGGCATGGGTAGGGTCAAGAATTCAGAATCCCAAGAATTCAGGATCCTCAGGATAAGACAGATCAAAAGAGGCATTAGAGGGGCAAAGAACAAAGAGGGCAGGTAGGTAGATATACAGGCTCTGCCTGGGGGGAGGATGCAGGCTGTGCCAGGCTTGCCGGCCGATGATGGATATGTAAGAGGAGGTACTGCCTGGCAATTCACCTGCAAGAACAAGGTGGAGGGGGGAGAGAAATCGGCTGGAATTTAATAAAACCTCTCAGCTCAGCATAAATCAGTTCTCACTGGCGGCATGATTTAAGGGACATTGAGGCAGCCCTGACTTGTCTTTAATCACGGTGGGAGAGGCAGGTGTACTAAGATTTAATGGGCAGAGGGAATGCAATCCCACCTTCCCTGAGCCTCCACCCTTTGCATTCTCAAAACCCTGTTGGCCCTGCAATGCAGGTGACACAAAGAAGGCCAGTGCTGGAGTTATGCAGTCTCCCAGGCTAGACAGCATACAGCCTGCAGACTACATGGATGGTGGTGGCACTTTGGAGAGGAACCTGAACTGTCATTCGTAATGCCTCCTTTTTAGGAATCTCCAGCAGGTTGTGATCTGCTTGGGGGCTTCCCACAGGCCTTATGGTTGGCCCTTTTGTGAAGCAGAATGCTGGGATAAAAGGGCCTTGGCTCCAGTCCAGCTGGAGCTCTTTTTATGCTGAGGTTCTTAAGATCTATAGCAGGAATGGGAATCATGTGGCCCTCTGGATATTATTCAACTGAAACTCCCAGCATCTCTAAGTGATAGTATAGTCAATGGTGAAGGATGCCAAGAGGTTGCATGTCACAATGTAGAAGGGCCATGCAATTGCCAAACCTAGTTTGCATCTCCCAAATGGCTGACAATAGCCTTCAGTTTACATTTTTGATGGATGCCTTTATTAGAATGAGTTGGAGCTGGGAAAAAGGATTGTTTGGGGCTAAAATTCCCAGAATCCCCCAGCCACTGAGTTATTTGGAGTTCTGCAGCCCCACCAAAAAACAAAAACAAAACGCTTTCAGGCTCAGAAATATATATTTGTATTTTTGAAATATAAACTTGTGATCAACAGCATCTCCTTAAAAGTGATTGGCTTATTATTAAAATAACATATAAGAAAGCATGCTCACTGTATTATGCTTCTCATATTGTATAACAATGATTCTTGGAGGGCCCAAATTTGTGGAGGATATCTTGACATTCTGATGAGAAAGTGCTGATAATTCTTCCTTTAATTACATACTGGGAAACATCAGAAGTGAGAGCCATGGTGATGTAATGGTTTGAATGTTGGATGTCAGGGTTCAGTTCCCTGCTTGACCATGGAAACCTACTGGGTGACCTTGGATGAGTCACACACTCTCAGCTCCAGAAAATTCCATGATAGGTTTGCCTTGGGGTCACCATAAGTCAGAAATGACATGAAGGCACACAACAAAAATAAAAGATCACAGGATATTCTTTGGGTGGATCAACTGCAGAGAACTAGAGTGAGAAATCAGCCTATTAGAGCCAGGAAGCTAGCTATGCCTCTGCAACTGTAGTATAGTATAGTAGAATATGCTGCCTCGGAGTGTGGTGGAGTCTCCTTCTTTGGAGGTTTTTAAGCAGAGGCTGGATGGCTATCTGTCGGGAGTGCTTTGAGGGTGTTCCTGCATGGCAGGGGGTTGGACTGGATGGCCTGTGTGGTCTCTTCCAACTCTACATTTCTATGATTCTATGATTCTATAGTGTCTTGAAAATAAAGCTGAGCCAAAGATAACTGAACAAAGCAAAGTGTTCAGACAAACAGCTACTGGCCCTCTCATCTCACAGCCTTGGATGCTGTACTGGTGGTAGCATCTCCCAGCAGAATTCCACTTATGGGAGGTTCCCACCAGCAGAAGCTGAAAGGAAGTTTCTACTGAGTCCTCCTCCTCCTGGATCCTTGTGTATCCCTTTAAAAGTCTTATCAAGAGGAAAAGAGGGGAGAGCACAAGGAGTTGCAAAGGAAAGAGGGGACTGATGAAAATTAAGACCCCCTTCTCTGCCTCTTGTGGAAGCCTCTGCTGCTTTGGAGTCCCTTCTGCAGGTGGAAGGAGAACTTTTCAGTTCTCCAAGGAATAGTTACAAAGCACATCATCAACTTCATCTGTATTTACCAGGAGCACTCTACATTTTCTGCTGTATCTTCCTGGTGAGTCACCATCTCTATTTTTGCCTGTTTCCCCCTGTTGGAACATCTGGTGCATGCTTTTTTTTCTTTTCTTTTAAAGCTACTATGTGCCTATTTTATTTATTAAAATGTTTGTATCGTGCCCTACATCGAGAAATCTCATAGCAGGCCACAGGTGATACATTAGGAAACACAAAAAACAATTTAAACAATGTGAAACCACAGTTTGTAACAGTTGAAACAATTGAAGACGCTGCATCTGGATCGGCAGTATAAAGCTGAAATCCATGACTAGTCATGCTGTGATCACTGGGCCCCAAAAGCTTTCGTGAAGAGCCAAGTTTGAATCTGGCACCAAAATGAGCCCAACATCAGTGCCAACAAAGCCTCCAAGGGGACATGTGCCTCCATCCCGTGCCCTCTTTTCATTTTCAGTCCACCACAACTGTCCAGATGGTTGCAGCTGCTGAATGTGTTTAGGTTGTAACTATTTTAGTAAGTGCAGCCAAGCCCACAGTGAAACATTCTGCTGAATAGTCTTAAGAATATTCTTTCTTCTTTTTTTTCCCCCCAAAGGACACTTTCAAGGGCATTTTACCAGTTGTTTATGTTTCAAAACAGGTAACTATTTTCTGATAACAGTGCAATCCTAACTCTACGATGGTTCCAAAGAATTAGGATTAGGCATAAACCTTTTCTTCCAGCAGAAGCTCTTCTCTTGGCTGACCTGAGACATCTGCTGATCAGAGTAATTGGGTGGCAGAACAGCTCTGCTGGCTAGTCTCTCCTTGTAGAAGAACCCTATCCCACTCCCCTTCCAAAGGAAGAAAGATATGTCAGAGAAGAGGTAGGCCAGAGAGGGAGAAAAACCAAATTATGGCAGATCCAAACCTCCTTCAGCCCAAGGGCCCAGTAATGACAATGGCAGAGGAGAGGAGGATAATACTAAGAAACTTCCAAAACTCCTAGGCTGGGAGGGGTTTGGATGCCTCACAGCTTCAGCCAGCCTAATGTTGGCTCAGCTAACTTTCAGCCACCTTGGCCAGTTACGATTGTGCTCTAAATGCATATAACTACAGGACAGAAGGAACTGCCTTTCACAATACATAATAGTAATGTAAGGAAGGACACTTAATACCTGCTGAGAGCCATCATTACGGCAAGATTTGAAGTCTAGACAGAAGAGGGTTAATGGAGCCAGGAATACTTGGAGAAACTGCTTTGAGCCTGGAAAATCCGAGATATAATATTAGACTCTAGTAAGATGGGGCAGGGCTGCATGTTAGATGATATCATATATTGCTTCAGTTGCTTCAAAATGAATTGAGCTGCTCCCTGGAAGCCATTCTGCTCATTTTGTTGTGGGATGCCCTGGACCCCTGCCATAAAGACATGCCCTGACAACACCACTGTGAAAGGTAACTATGGCCGACAACAAATTGAAAATAGCCAAAAGTTTCTCTATTGGAAGCCAATTCGGCAAAAGTGCTTTTCCAGGAGCAGGTACTGTGTTAGTGGGACAAGGAATCTGCTCCAGGTTTAAGTCCAGATATTTAGCAAGGTATTGGATCATATCCTCAGTATAGATTCAGTACCTTGGACAGCTTCCTTAACATTCAGGCTAAACCCCTGAGTAGATATGCCACTCCACTTCCGCAGGAACCACCAGCCTTCCGACTGTGCTTTTCTATCCTTTAGCGGGAGAGAGAAGCTTGAGTCACTGCGCTAGTGAATCTGGCAGGCTGCATGGGAGCCATAGGCAGGACTGTGCCCATCCCTGGTCTACCCCAATACCAGCTAGGTGCTAGGTAACTGTGAAAGAAACAAATGGCCCTGTGGCTGGAATCCTGATGGAGAGTTACAAATGCACAGCTCAAAATTACACATTTGTAACTATGTGGTATTCATGATCTCTAAGTATTTCATAATTTAGGGGTAACACAGAGATCATGAAAATCCACTAATGCCCACTTACTGGACTGCAGTCTCTGCAATCAACAGGGATCCATTCCTCTGTCTCTCATGAAGAAGATGACTAAGGTCCCCATTCCCTGTTGCACCGTTCATGGGAGGGCTGGGAACATTGATGAGCTGCTCTCCATTTAACAGGGGGAACAGACCCCATTGATCACAGATGCTATCTGGTAAATGAAGATTGGGGTCATTGGCCCAGGAGTCACTGCATAACCATGTAACAATGTTAATTACGTATTCATAACTTCCCAACAGGATTTCAGCCTATGTTTTCTACCAAGGACACATGGGAAAGGAAACCTGGGTCTCTTTGAGTATCTTAAAGATACCAGATTCCATCTTATCTGGGAAGCTAAGCAGTGTCATCCTTGGTTAGTACCTGGATGGGAGACCACCAATGAATACCAGGTTCTGTAGGCTGTATTTCAGACGAAGGAAGTGGTAGAACCACCTCTCAGTATTCCCTGCCTAAGAAAACCCTATGGGATTCATGGGGTCACTGTAAGTAAATAGGCAACTTGAAAACACATACAACACAAACATACACACACACAAATGTTGTAGAGTGCTCTCTCTCTCTCCCTCTCTCAATCCCCCCCAAATATTTATGTTGCACTTCCAACTGAGTTAAACCCATACATTTTTAGCTAGGCACAGATCTTACAAAATGGCAAGATGCCTCCAAGAATCTCTCCCTCTTTCCTGTCCCCACAGAGGAAGCCAAACGTTAACAATCACTGTGCCTGGAACCCTACTGTCTAAGGCTAGCATACCACTGTGCTTTTTTAAAGTATCTGCACATGGATCATACACATGATCTCCCTCCCCCACCATTTTCCTAGCTGTTTCTCAGCAAAACATCTTCAGGAATGAATTATTTTTCTATCTGAGGCTATTTCTGCACTAGACTGTTATAACACTATAATACCACTTTCAACATCCTATGGAATCCTGGGGTTTGCAGTTTAGGGAGGGGCAGAAATGGCCTGAGTATGGACAAAGCTGGTTTTGCAAGATAATGCAGTCAGTTTCTCTGCTATCCCTCTCTCTCCTTTCTTTTCACACTTTTAGGTTTATTGAAAATTCCTAAGGAAACGTTGCCCTCTTGTGTTCAGCATTGAGTCTTGCAGCAAATTTTTTTCTGAAGTCATAATGAGAGTATTCGTTCTCCAACGCCACAAAGGAAATCAGGGTGATTCATCAAGCAGCGCAGAATGTCATAAGACCAGAAATGAGTGCCAAGAGTGTGGGGATATCCTAACTGTTGTAGAAAAAAGCCAGCTTGACACCAATTTAGGAAATTCCACTGCGAAAGATAGGTACAATATATTTTCAGCTGTCAAATATCAGTATCTACATGGATGCCCCCTAGTGGATAAATGAAATTTTTAATACAGTTGGCAAATGTTTATTAACTATTATATCAGCTCCAGACCTTTATATTCCCTCTCCAGAGCTGGGAACTCACTGACTACAGTGACTCACTTCCTACCTTTATCTCTATCAGTTTCCCTCCTGTATCAGCTGTAAGCTGCTCCCTCACTGCTTTTGTGGCAGGGCTCAGGTATTTTCTAAGGTTGCATGATCAGCACAAATTGCACAGGCAAACTTTTTTTAATTACTGAGACCCTGTGCTCTGCTGTTTGTGGGCCTGTTACCAGTAACACTAGCGACATTCACTTGTGCACACTGCAATCATCCTTCTTCTATGTGCTGGGAGGAAGCACAGACTAAATGTGACACAGTCTACCCAAGTGATGTAGACTTGAGTTGATTGACTCAGGCTGAAGTCGGACTGAAGTCACTTCAGTGACTCAACTCGGACTCGACTTGGTGATAAACGATGCATTGACTCGACTTGATTTGAGACACATATATTTTTAGTGACTGATTTGCTGCCTTTGGTTCAGTAACATAACACACTCATCCAGAAACCTTGTGACTTTGAAGAAGGCTTCTATCTCTTTTTGCCTACTGGTCACATGGCAAAAGCCCAAAGTGTGGGCACATTTCTCAGACAAGAAAGCAAACAGGTTAGGCAATGGGCTTGAGGCATGGTTGAGGTCTGCTCAGCAGCCTATCCACATTGCATATTGGAGGAGCCTTCTAAAACTTTTCCTAAGAACAGAAGCAAGACTCACTCCCAGAGTGCAGGGTGTGTTTCTCAGAGGGGAACAGCAAATGTGTTAGGCAATGGGCTTGAAGAGGAAGAATCCTTCCTTCTAAAACTTTTGAAGCTTCAGTAATGGGGAGTAAGAAGGATCCTATTCCCCATTTCTGAAGATGCAGATGGCAAAATTGCAAATGTGGAGGGCTGACTCTGCTTAAATTATTAAAACTGACTTTATTTGACTCTGTCCAGAAATTCTGGACTATAATTTGGGGTATAAAGTTGGCTCCCAGACTTGAAACTCTACTTGAGACTTTACTTGAATTATCTTGCAAGGACTTGAGACTTGACTTGAGACTTAGAGTAAAAGACTTAAATATATCACTGGTCCTACCTCTATTTTTGAAAATACCACATCAAGTTATTCTAGGGTTGTACCTCAAATATATTGTTAAAAATGTGAAAGCTTGGTAAGAAAGTAACGTTGCCAAGTTTCAACATTGTCTTCAAAATTATAAAAAAGAATGTTATTTGTAAATCCCTGCCCCCCCCCCAAAAAATTTTCTGTTGTGCGCTAAACAAGGAAACATGATGGTTGTTTTCCAAAATGACTTGTAACATAGTTACTTTGGCCCAGCACAAGAATAATTATTTAATTACTTTTTCGTGTTATCTTTTATGGGCTACAAATGTGTTTGCAAGCGTTTTAAAATATAGGCCACATTCTTACATTGTTAGGGTTTTCTTTTTAAAGAGGTGAAGGACAAAAAAGGAGTAGATATTGCAATGAGAAAAACTGAATCATGGGGGAAAATAGGTAAAAGTAAGTTATTGGGGAAACTAAGAAGTAACAATTATTCTTTTCAAAAAGTAACTGTCTAGGTGCTAAAAATTATATTAAAACCCTTTCCAAATATGATTATAAGCTCTGTTCAGTTATTCTCAAGGGTAGTACAATAAGCACGTGTTTACTGCACCCACTAGAGAATGCTTGGGTAAGGCTAGTGTCTGCAACAGGTAATATTACTGGGAATATTTTGTCAATAGAATGAAATTTGATTGTTGACACTGAATTCTCCCATTTCTGGAGCCACTGTCAAACACTGATTTCACAGTTTTAAGATCTGATCTAATGGTTGTCATGGTTAGATTTGATATTATATGATGTTCACTGATCTGTTTTCTATACAGCAAAGAGTAATACTAATCTAGGCAGACACTATGTAGGTTTCTATAGGCAGTCACTACATCCTAAGGTAATTATTTCACATGGCTTTCTTACATAGACAGGAAACATGGTGTGGCACTTTCAACCGTTCAGATCTCTATATGTTCAAGTAAAAAAATAAAGTAGTACGTAATAGAGATATTTAATAAAGTGAGCTACAGCCAGCCTGGTGTAGTGGTTTGAGCAGTGGACTACAACTCGAGAGATCAGGGTTCAGATTCCTGCTCAGCCATGGAAACACACTGAGTGACCTTGGGCAAATCATATGATCTCAGCCTCAAAGGAAGGAAAGATAAAATCCTCTGAATCTTGCCAAAGAAACACCTTATGATAGGTTCACCTTAGAGGTTCCATAAGTTGGAAATGTTTTGAAAGCACACGACATAAAAAACAACAAGCTACACCTAAACACTCATATGTTTAGACATAAGACAAATAGAGCTGCATGTTACCTAATAGAACAAAGATCAACTAATTCAGATACCTCCTCAACAAACACTTTGGATTTCTGTATTTTTGGCTCTAGACTACACATTAATGATCTAATTTGACTGAGCTCGATATTTCAACTTGAGCTGACATCCCAAACATTTTCATGCAAATTTGGCTTTTTTTTTTTTTTTTTGAAAATACATGATTTTAGTTCATTTTTTCAGGAAGCTCAGTGGGTAAACAGATTTTATGGACTGTAACTGTGTCCACTTGGACTTGTATTTCAATTGTATCACAAGCAAAAACATAAACATCAGCTTGGACGACACCAGGGCCTTTTCACATTACATAGTTGTTGTGCTATGATCCCATTCTAACTGCCAATAGTGGAGTTCACAGTTTGGTCAGAGGCACAGGGAGGAGCTCTCCGTGAAGATTCGACATGCCCCTCCCGCAACTGCCAATCCCAGGATTCCATGTGATGCTGTCATGGCTGTTAAACTGGAATCATAGCATTATAACCATGTAGTGCGAAAGGGCCACTGTTAAATTTCCCCACAATACATGAAAGAGCCACCACAAAAGGTAAGGGGGCCAATCAGACTCTTCCTCCCATAATTTGAGTGGGTTAATCTCCAAGAAATACAGTCAATGAAGCACTGTCACCTTAGATTAGTGTTACCCAAAATTCTGACAGATGACACATGCTTAACCCTATTTACTTCCAGCAGGGATTATTTCAAAAGCATGTAAGAATTCTGACTTACAAGAAGAGTCCTCTCTCCGTGTTTCCACATGAATTCCTGTGCTATGTTTGCCTCCTCTAAGGGCAGGTAATCCTGTTTCATTTCTTCATTTGGAAGAGACTGAAAGATCTAATTATATCTATCTTACATCGGAACACATGGCACATACCTTTAACAGAGGCTGCCTGGAAAAAAACCAACATGCCCAGAACACTAAATCATCCAGAGAAGCAGTGGGCATCCTCTTTTTTGGGCATATATGCTGGACTCACCAGACCATTTAATAACTGATTTCATTTATTTTGCACAGTAGGTAACAGTCCTCATGGAGCCTACAGCTTGCTGACTATTGCCTTAGACAAAAGGGTTAAACTTCCTTGAGCAGAAAAGCTATAAGCACCGCAGACTGTGTTATAGAAGGAATAAATGAGAGGGATGATGCCTGAACTGGATAAAAATATGAAGCAATAACCTACTGCTACGGTTGGTTAAGCAGCAGCTGTGGAGACAAGGAGACTCAATGGGTCTGGCATTTACTGACCGTTTCATGGAGCAGTCCAAAAATTAGTGCTATTAGATAAAGCTGACATGCAGACATAACTGGTTTCAGAGTATCACCTACTCCTTCTTTGGCAGCGCAGATTACAGGGAGAGACTCCCGACCTGCGGCAGGATCACTGTTGGGAGTAGAAGGCCATACTTCCCTTGTTCTTGTGGGCCTTCAAGTCATTTTTGACAAAATGTCTGTCTGTCTGTCTGTCTGTCTGTCTGTCTACCCACCTACCTATCTGGATTAATCTGTAATGAGTTTTTCTTAGCAAGATTTGTTCAGAAGGGGGTTGCCTCTGCTTTCTTCTGAGGCTGTGACTCTTCCTATAGGTTTCTATGACTAAGTAGGGATTTGAACCCCTGTTCCACATAGTCCCTGTCCAAATCGCTATACCATGTTGGCTCTGACCATACCTCCCTATCCTCACAACAAAGCCCTGGTCTAACAAGTATAGGATGCAAGTAGGTCCTTCTGTCAGATAGACATCTAAGCCACAAATTAGCATTCCAGGGTTTTGTTACTATGGAGTGAGTATTGTGAACAGTTGCTCTGTGACCCTGTTGTAGGAGCAACTATACCTTTTGTGCAGGACTTTCATTAGGAGTGAAATTGTAAAGTGAGCTGCAGCCTCTGAGAAAAGGAATAAACCAGGCTGAAGTTTTACAGAAATGAAACCCTAGTTCTCTGGCACGAATGCCATTTATATTTAATCAGCTCATTAATTGATATTAAACAGTATTTGAGAATTAAAAACATATTTAATATACAAGGATTTAAGTATTTGTGACTAGTTTTTAATTCTTAATAAATAGATGTAGGAATAATCAGCTGTTAAATGAACATCTAGGAGCTGGTTGATTAACTCTTAATTATAAGGGCAAGTCTTCTTCAATGTATTTATTATAACTCCTCTTTCAGTATGAGTTAATTATGCCACATTTGATTATAGAAGAGCAAAAACCTTATTTATTACAGATTTTGCAGTTCTGTAATTGATGAGTATCTACAGCCCAATTGTTAAAGCTATAATACATGTTTTACTTAATTATTTCATTAACATAAATAGAAGTCTCCTCCGATCTCATAGAGAAGGCTTTTCACAAAAGCATTAGTGGAGATTAAGCCGTCTCATGCTGTTTCACTGCTTTTGTCAATCTTCCATCAACTCCAGACGTCTTGGAGACTGAAGGTAATAAGGTTAAAAAAAATTAATGTGAGAATTAAATTAGATGAAACTGAGATTCCCTCCTCCCTAGCAATGTGTTGCCTAGAAATAGTTTTGAGAAGTGAAACTGTTGGGGAGGGAGGTGGTCTAATCTTTTGCTTTGTTCTCCCCTTCTTCCTATTGCTCCTTATCTTTATTATTTTGTGTATTAACAGCTCCATAGTGTGGTCCTCAACAGCCATGACAATTAGACTCAGATACATTTTAGCAGAAAAATATTTATTCTTCAGGAAAGATTGTTGTTAGTAGCATCTTTAGATACATGTAAACTAGCATGAAGTTTTCTGTTTTCCTGGAGGGGGAAGAACAGTTTCATTTTCAGTTTGAAGAATCTATATAAGCAATTGGATTTCATTCTTCCTGTATTACAAAAGATGCCATTAGGCAGAGAGTGTCTCCAGGAGCAGATTCGGGGTGTTAGAAAAGGGCAGAAAATTGTTGCTTACTATTAATGTATTTATGATGGCAGGAATGCTTTACGGCAGTTAAGAATGCATAACCTGGAGCAGAGCTTTCCAAACTTTTCATGTTGGTGACACACTTTTTGGACATGCATCATTTCACGTCAGAGTAATTCAGTAACTGGAGGCAGCCCCTTCACCCAAGCCTGGCCCCCTGCTGCTGTCACCATCACCAGGGTCTTCCTTGGCCCGGGATGGTGGCAGCGCTGGTGGCGGGAGAGGCTGCCCCTCCACTCGAGCCTGGCCCCCTGCCACTGCCGCCCTCAGTGGGGTCTTCTTTGACTCAGGGCAGTGGTGGCAGGAGAGGCAGCCCTTTCACCTGGGCCTGGCTCTCTGTGGCAGCAGGAGAGGCAGCCCCGTCACCTGTTACAATCACACAATACACTTACACACTGCAGCCAACACACTAACGTGTCGTGACACACAGTTTGGAAAGCTCTGACCTAGAGTTACACACTCATGACTGTTGTATATTCATGATCCCTGTGCAGTCTCCTGTTTAGGGGCTATGTAGGAACTGTGAAAGCCCCTAATCTCTACTTACTGGACAGCAGCCAAGGCAATTGGCATGTATCTGGTCCCCTGGCAACTGGGAAGCAGCTGGCCGACATTCCCACTCCCTTTGCCCAAGGAATCTCCAGTGTCAGAGGGAATTGTGATAGGAACCCCATTTCTGCCTGTTGCACCAGAGATTGCTCACAGGAAGGGGTGGGAACATTAGTCAGCTGCTTCCGAAGTGACAGGGAACAGGCCCCCATCAACTGTACTGGCTGCTGCCCAGTAAGGGGAATCTGGAGGGAGGTCAGACAGGGGTTCACTGGATAGCACCATTAAGTATGGTACTTAGGCATACCTATCTCCCATATAGGATTCTGGCCGATATTTCTACTGTGGTCCATTATCATAAGCTCTCTAGGCTGCTTACAATAAAAACATGTGGAAAAAAATTAAAGTGTTAAAAAAATAAAAAATAATGTAAATAATCTAAAATTATGTTAAACTATAGCATGATTTAAAAAAACAAATAGTATAAAGCCACTTATACATAGACGTTAAGTAAGATCCATAGGCCCCAAAAGCATTGATAAAAAGTTTTAACTTGGCACCAGAATGACACTGACATTGGTGTAAATCGAGCCTCCAAGAGGAGGGCGTTCCACACTTGAGGTGCCACAGCAAAGAAGGCCCTCTCCCATGTCCTCACACAGTGTATTGTTCCTGAAGATTTTAGGGAGAGGTGCTTGTGGCACTTTCTGGTTCCTGTGTCCAAATAATCTGGCTGACTTAAATAATGTGCATCTTTGACCTGTGTCAGTTGGCACACCATTTAGTGTGCTGCTCTAGATAATAAAATGGCTGGGGGTGTCCTTGGTCTGTATCTAAGGCCGCTTCCGCATGACAGGGCTGTCCTGCTATAGGGACAGGATGGCAGCAGTCAGCTGGTTGTCATTCCACATGATGTCATCGCTGGCCCGCTGCTATCCTGTCCCCATGCATTGCGCTCATGGGGTAGTCGTTAAATGGATAAAATCCTTTTAGCACCCGCAATTGCACAATGCTCTACCTACCTGTCCAGAGGAAGGGCAGGAAGTGCGATGGTGATGGTTCCTTCCCAGCACAGCCTGAGAAATGCCTGGCTGTGCTATGGAAGGAATAGGTGGGGCCATCATGCTCCCTTCCCTAGGGAGCCAGTCCCATGCAGAGGAAAGAGTTCCTGTCACACTCCCTTCCCTGCCGTGACTGTGATGGGATGGCTCACAAGAGCCCCCATCATGTGGTAATGGCATAAATCTTGCAGGCTTCAAGAAAGTGTACATTAATTCTCACCAACAGTTCCCGGGATGAATAATATAAAACATTCAAGTACAAATCTCTTTTAAAATGTCTTTTCTTTTAAAAAGGATTTTTGACTTCTGACCAAGCACCACAGATCACAGCAAATGTAATCTCCAAGAAAATGACCTAGAACATTCTGAGCTGGGAATTATGGGGTTCATTCAGGTGGAAAGGGACTTTTCAGCTTCTCTTTCAAATGTTTTTATTAATCTTTAGCCTTGCTGCACAAACTAAATGCGCATTGTTCTAATGGCCAAAGATGAGAGCTGTGGTGAATTGGCTTCCTGACAAAATGTCACATAACCACAGTTCTGCTACAAACAAGTCAGCAGAAAGTTCTCTTTAAACATGAAACAAACAAAATATTCAAAGACCTTTGCTAATGATAACGTAACAGTTGTTTTTGTCAGACTGGTCCTAGAGTTCATGTACTCTACCACAGTGGACTGGAAGCAGGACAACAAGACAAACTTTGAAGGACCACAACTTGGACATACAGTCAGCCCTCCACATTTGTGGGTTTGACTTTCGTGGATCTGATTATTTGCAAGTTTCTCTAACCCCTGTGCCCCCACCTCAGGTACTTCTTTGCTGGGGGAACGTTCCCTCTTGGCAGCCCTAAACAGGCCATGGAGTCTTTTAAAAGCCTGCCTCTGTGTCAGAGTTCAACTCCTTGCCTGTGCCTCTCTGCCAACAAGGGGAGGGGGATGATAGTACTTGCCCAAGAGGAAGAGGCAGTGGGGGGTGTCCAGTGCCAACAATCAGTAGAAACACTGAGCCAAGCCAAAGTCAAGGTCAAATCCAAAAGGTCCAAAAAGCCGAAGGTCTGTCCAAAAAGAGTCAAGAGAGCTGGACCACAAGGGTCATTGGAGCTTGAGTAGTGATTTACTACAAGCAAACAACAAGCCACACCAACAGACTTATATGACTAACAAAACAGGTGTTACCCATCATTGTTCTGTTTCCTTAATCTTGCCCAAATGGCTTCCCTCTGAACTGCTTGTTTCTGTCTCCTCTGTGATTGGGTGCTGGGGGGCAAAGGTGGATCTAATTCCGCTAAATCATTGCTCATCCCCTCTCCTTCTGGCACTAGTTGAAACAACTCAGTCTCAGCTTGTCTTTCAGCTGATGGAGGTGTTTCCAAGACAGTTTGGTCTATCACTGGCTCTGTTTCTTGCACAATCAATTGCTCATTGACCTCTGAGCAGTCATCTACCACACTCTGGTCCTCCTCTTCCACCACTATCACCAGCTGTCTGTCCAGCTAAGGATGGCTTCCAGCCCAGTTTCTCATCACCACAAACCCTCTCCCAATGCCCTTACATATACCCAAGGGAAAAGAGAGAGGAAATATAGGGCCACCATGCCACCCCTCCTTTCTCTGACCTGGTTTGGATCCTGGGTGCCCCATCTCCTCACCATACCTTTGCCCCCTTTCCACAAATACATACACATATTTTGATATTTGTGATTTTTCCATTTTTGTGGAAGTCTTGCACACCTAACCCTAACAAATGTGGAGGGTTGACTGTAAATTATTACAAAGAACTAGGGATGGAAATCTTCACTGCCTTTTTTTTTCCTATAAAAGAACAAAGAATGTCAAAAGTTTTCTACCCACTGGGAAAGATTGCATGGTTTCAAATGTGTGTGCGTGTGTGCGCGCGCATACTTTGGGACTTTTTTGCAAAAATTTTAAGGAAGGGGAATTCTTTGCGCAAAAAAACTTTTTGCACACACAAAAATCATGCACAAAAGATAAAAGATGACATTTTGTAAAAGAAGAAAAATACAGTGGGGTTTGTACAAATTACAGTGTTGGAAAGCAAGGAGGACAAGAAAAGACTTCCCTGCTAGATGTAGAATTGTTGCCAATGAAACTCTGTGGAACCAGAATTCTTGCCTGCATCTTATCCGGAGGCTATGGATGGTAAAAGCCAAAATATGCTGCACCCCATGAAAGCAATGGGTGTAATCACCGAAGGACAGCAGGCATCTCTGCTTGGTTTGGGGGAAACCTGCCTTTTTTCCACACTACGATCTCATTCATTTAGCAGGACTCACAATATAGCACTGCAATAGCCTGAAAGGGAATTATGGCAAGCTGGGGAAGCTGCTTCAGTCAGCCCAGCTGTAGATACTCTTGTCTATGTGCAAGCTCTTTCTTCTGGTACTGACCACCCAAAACATGAGAACGATGAAACATGGTGGTGATACCCACCAATGGGTGTTTGTCCCTGGCGAATGTATGCACATTTCGTTATCAGTGGAAAGTTGCCTTTGGCACACTTATTACTTAGTCTTCCAAATTGTTCAGTGAATAGTTCAAAGTTCAATCAATGCTTTACACTCTTTTGCTTGCATTGGAATTACAAAGTATGGTGAAGCCCTTGAATGTAATTGAGGCTGATACTCCTTTGGTTCTTCTCCCTCCTCTCCCCCTTTTTCCCCCACCTCCCAAACACTCTGCAACTCTGTCTCTTTCTTTTTCTTTTTCTTTCACTCCTCAGGAGTTCCTCTTTTCTCTCTTCCTCATCCTTTTCTTTACTTCTTTACTTTACTTTACTTTTCCTTCCTGAACTCTCCACCACCACCAGTGCTGCTGCATGGAAGTAAATGGTACTATTTCTCCATTCATTTGCAGGGGTCATGAAGCTAAGCTGCCAGGGTCTGGAAGCTAAGCAGAGGAAGTAAAATGTCCATCCCAGCCAAGGACTCTGCTACTCCAAAGGTCATTGATGGACATGGTTGCTCCTGCTTCTGGCAAGGCTGGCTATTCGTCTGTATATCCAGATGAATAGACAAATCATTCCATGTATCTGAATAGGGAGACAAGATATTCCCTACTGAAATTGACTGAAACAGAGAGAGAAGACCACCCTTTTAAAAGAGTTCTGTTGCCCTAAGGATTCTTGGCGGGGTGATGGGTACTCTTCCTCCTTCAGGCATTTTTCAACAGGCCATCTCCTCTCTGTCACCACTGTAGCACAACTGAATGAATAGTGAAGATGGGAAGAAGCCTGGTGGATGAAGTAAAGCCTTTAGGTGCCATGTTGTGGATGTTACCATTCAAAATATGTCACACTTTTTTTCAGTTACATGTGAACAGGAAAACAGCATCCTGGATTAGCAGCATCTGTGTCTCCTCCCTGCAATCACCCATAGTTTGAATGTGGGTCATGGGAGTGCAATTTCCTCAGTGTTCTATGGATTGTTATTTTAAAGTGGTGTGTGATAATAACTCTTCCAAGTGTACAATCTTCTGTATGGATGCTGACTTTCTATAATTTCATATCTGAGCAAAGTATTCTCAAGTGATATTATCCAGCCTTGTTTGCCCGCTACTTTTCTTCCTCTCCCCGCCAGGAAAGTATTCAACTAACCATCATCTTCTCCAACGGTCATAGCCAGCAATGGTTCAGGTGCAGGTATAATTTCCACTGGAAGTGTTATTTTAAGCATATATGTAGATTGATCTCATGTTGTATAAAAGTAGAGAATGCAGATTAAACATCAATCAAAAAGCTGCTCTTTCTTGAAAAAGTAGCTCTTGTAATATTCAACTTCCAGCTCTACTAACCTACATTTCATGGTTTAGGTCTGAGCTAAGAGAAGTTACTTTTTGGAGTATAACTCCCAGATTCCCTCAGCCAGCAACATGCTCCCATAGAAATCAGACTATTTAGATTAGACAATAGTTAGCTGCTCTGTATGGTAGCAATGGAGCAGTTGTGGCCTCAACCTGCTCTCCCTCCCTTGCCTTTTGTTTGTTGCTCATTTCCAACCTTCTTTGACGGGGACAAATAAGCACCTGAGACTCCCAACCCCACCCTTATCTCTGTGTTAGTGAGTCTTCTCTGCAACAGCACACTGCATTGAATTGAACTGCATTTCCACCTCATGAGCTAGGGAGACAGTGAACATCAAGTTTGTTCTGCAGCCAGAAAAAAACATCCGGTCCCTCCCCTCTGCCACAAAGACCACTAGCACCTTGGTAAGGTAACAGAAAGGATGCGTATGAGTCTGTAAAAGTAGCAACTTGTTTCCCTGCCCCTGATGATCATCATTTGCTTTCATGTTTTGTTTTTGATAAGGAAACACATTTACAGTCTTTGTTCTCAAGCTCGTGACGGATTCTCTTAGAGCCTGTGTCTGTAAGAAAGACAGTGAGTGTGTGTGTACATTCTCCCTGACACCCAAAGTCTCCTCTCTCAGACTGCAGAACAATTGTTGAATCTTTCAGGAAGTTCGGTTGCAGTGCTTAACAATTAGCTAACCTTCAAGGTATTTCTTCATTCTTCCCGTTGATCTTACTCAACAGTAGAGTGAGGGAAAAAGTCCTCAGAAAATACCTGGCATTCTGTTAGCAAGTTATGATAGTGTCAAGTCCAACTCACTGTATTCACTTTTGGGGTTGTTGTGGAGGACGGAATTCTTTTACCAGCAGTGCAAAGACCAAAGACTCCTCCCAAGTGATGCACCTTCCCCACAACATGGTCATGTGCATGTTGTTGGAGAGTCGGAGAGGGGAATCGGCTTGTACACATCCAGTTATATTCCTACATTTGGACACATTGCAAGGATGACATCTGCAGAAGCAGCTCAAGGACCCCTGGGAGGTCCCTGTGGGTGCCTGTTGCACTGCATCCAGCTATGAGAAAATGGCTGGATACATCTCTGCTAGCCCTCCTCCTCCTCCTCCTCCTCCATTACACACAAATGGCCATGGGAGACTGCATTGCTTAACAGATGGGTTTGGAAGGTTAGCGCTGGGAGATGTATCTCCATGTCAGCTATAAATTTCCCAATGCAGCTTTTCAACCAGGATTTGACAAAGAATATATGCAGACAGACTAAATATTGCTGCTGACTGCTGTATTTGTTGCTATAGTTCTCATTAAAGACAAACAAGATAGAATTTCTGTTGACCTAGGATATTCAGTGGCAATTCCCAGACCAGCAGCACATGTAGTTTTTTGTTTTTTTAAATCCAGGATATAGCTTGGCAAAAAATAAAACAAAAACCAACTGACACGTATGGTTCAATACCTGTGATTCATACCAGGTTCCTTGGCCGTTTCTCTTCTTCCTTGCTGGATTGTGGCAGAAACATGGTAGATTACTCACAGTACTTAAGATTTTTTTTAGAACATTGTTTCTTTAAAAAAAGAAGGCACATCCATATGGGTCTCATAAAATCGATAGCCAATAGTGATCACTGTAGAGATCTGATATTCCCTACTGAAATTCACAGAATGAGATCTGAATGATAACTGGCTAAAATTGCCCACAGTGACATGAAATCCGAATGAGGATTGGCCTAATTACCAATCATGTCATACAACTTTTTTGATCTTCCCCTCCCTGTTGGCTTCTGAAGGGACTGGAGGCTCTAAGCATCAAGCAATATCAATCAGTAATAAATGACACTCTCTGTTGCAAGAGCTCTCGCTTCTTTGCAGTAGTATGGCAGAGCCCAATGTACCTCTGAGAGCTCTAAATCTCCTCTTCACTATTCCGTTCAAATTCCTGTCATGTAATATAATACATTCCTTCTCAAATAATGGAACATTGCATCTTATCTCAGTATTTTAAATCTTTTTCTCTTTCACACGTTAGTAGAAGCTAAATGAACAGTGACAGTTTACAAGGGCTCATTATCCCCACAAAGCTCTTTCAGGGTTGGCCTTTGATGTTCAGGTTCCAGGACAATCTGTTTTTATAGGACATAGAGGAGTCCTAGTGGATCCCATCAAAAAGGCCCATCTTTGGTCCACCATTCTGTTTCTTACAAAGGCAAGACCACAAACAGGGCTAGAAGACAGTGGCCCTCTCTTGCAATTGTTCCTATCTGAACATGAAACTGCCATATTGTTCTTCAGACAAACATCCAAAGATTGTCTGATCTCCTTTTTGTCGAAGTCCAATGTTGTAGGATTCAAGCTCCCATAATCCCTTGACAAGAGTTGAAACCCAACAACATTTGAAGGAACACAGATTGTTCACTCCTATTTTAAGGACATCCAAATTGGTAGCCATCCCAGCATTCCCTAGTATCAAACTCCACAAATGCATTAGTGAGTTATGATAGTGGTCCTGCTAAATAATGTCCTGTATGCTGTGTCTCAAAAGCAATCATTTTTCATCAGCTATTCACCTTGAGCTAAATTTACATTGTCATTGAGAACCAGAGGTTGATCTTTTCTTGACAAAATATCAGAAATATTGCAGGTGAGTACTTTTGCAATTCACAGGCTAGAGCATTCTTCTCTAACCTGGTATGCTCCAAATTCTTTGAATTACAACTTTTCTAGTGCATGCTGGCTCTGTCTTATAGAATTTTTAGTCAACAACATATAGAGGGCCCTAGGCTGAGTTCATGTCCGCTATGAAAAGAAGAACTTCAGTGCTGTTATAGTGTTTGCTCTAATGCCCTGTGTAATAGGGAAAGGGTCCATGAAGATCCTAAAATAATGAAACTCTCTGCACATTATCTGAAGGATGGTTTTAGGAAAGGGTTTCAGATTCCATTTCAGGGAATCCAGGAGCCTTATTTTGCTGAGAACCTTTATTCTTTCATTGGGTTAGAGCAGGGTGTTAGGGATAAGATTGCTAAGGAGATAGCTGATGGTAAGACAGTGGACTCTGAGCCTTCTCCTTGTCTGACAATCCTCACAGGTACTTCTGATGAGAACATGGCACAGGTCCATCTCAGTTGTTGCTCCAAGACTCTGACTCTCTGGTCCTTGATAGAGAGGTTAAACTGGCACCCTCCTTACTGTGTAGGTAGATAAAGACAGTGGGATCTAAATGGGTGCGAGAAGGGGTCCAACCCAGATGGACAAAATAAGGGTGTGCAATGGCAGCTCCTCCTCCCTCCCTCCCTCCCTCCCTTACGGAGGCATCAGAAAAGGAAAGCAGAGATCGGCTGCCGGAATGCAAGGTGGGCAGGACATGCTAACAGTGCACAACAAGTCAAGCTTGTTTCCTCCCTCTACCTTGGAATTTCCTTGAATAAGACAGAAAAGGAGGGGGCAGAGCAAAGGTAGCTCTAGATTGCATTTGAAAATGAAACCAGGAGAAAACCTGGGGCTGGGGGGAGAAAAACAGGAATCTAGCAGCCCTTTTAAAACTAACTGATTTATAGGTTAGTGTGAGCATTTGTGGATATCAATCCACTTTTTCAGCTGCAATGATTGAAGAAGTGGATTGATAGGCACAAAAGCACATGCTAAACTATAACTTAGTCTTTCATTAAAAAAAAGTCTCTAGCAGAGCTAGACTACAGAAAATGAGGTCCCTTTAGTATTGAGGGAAAAGTTCTTGCTTTTGTTATCCCAGGTTTCCCAGATAAGTGTTACAATTTTGTCATCCGTGCAAAGAACAGCGTTGCTTTCTCTTCTCTTCTCTTTCTTTTTACAGAGCTATGAGCACAACAGCACACAGTGCAAAGACATGGCAATCATTACAGGGTCTCCAGAAAAAATTAAGCTTTATTATATTTTCCCCAGGCTTCTTGATTGCTCAACTGGATGCTCCCAGATGGAACAGAGATGAGAGAAAGCCACATAGAGGACTGACAGATGCAGAGATAGATAGACGCTCATTGAGGAAGAGTGGGTGTTCACTGTGGGTTTGAGATTTCTTGTAATAAACGAAGTTCTTCAGAAAGGCTAATTATACATTTCCTGGTCTTTGATGCATGATGTGGTTTTTTTGAACCCCTTATTCAGATACTTCAACTCCTAAGTTAAACAAGTCTTTAAATTAAATATGAATTACGTATTTGTATTTTTTGGGATACCATTCCATTCCTTACTGCAATATGTTCCATATCAGGGAAACAAGACAGAAGCTATAAGGTGAATAGAGGTGTAGGGCTGGAGGAATTTATTTTTGAAAGTAGAAATAAAATGTGGGAGGGTGATGTTACTGGGGAAAAAGGTGTGCCACACTGGATTGTTACTTGCTTTGAGTGTGTGTTTGTGTCTCTGTGTATTCTTGCATAAAGGAAAACAGACTTTTCAGGACTTAGTTGTGTTAGTCTTTTACAGGAAAAATGACAAAAGAGTCTCGTGGTAGTTTAAACATTGAAACATTTTATTTGCTGTTGTTTTTCGTTCATGGCACTGCCCCCAGCTGTCCATGCCCACCAGATTCACCAGCCACACAAGACAAGGTGGGAGAGATGCCACATGCCACAATAATTCCACAGAAACTACCTTTTCCAACCCATTGCAGGTAAAACATCTAGAAAACGGCCAAGGATGCCAATTTTTCAGGAAGCGAAGTATATTTAATTAAGCAGTTGCACAAGACTGGATGGAAGTGATGCCACAAATCACAGAAATTGCTCAGGAATCACGTTCTACTACTTGTTCCAGTCAAAACAACTGTGTTCTGGAAAATAGCTTGCATCATCAACAGTTCAGAGAGCCATGCCTACCAAATTCAGCCAGCTGCAGAAGAATAAATGGGACTGATGTAACAAGCCAGGAAAAAATAAAAAGAAGAAGCAGAAACAGAAGCAGAAGCAGAATATAATAAGTCCAAACCTCTGTATTCTAGAACACAGTTCAAAATGCCAACTTTCCAGGAAACCATGTCCAGATGAGCATGAGGAAGCAGGTCTTGTGAAGTTTTTGTGGCTTTTTGTATCACGCCTATCTAAAGTTGTGGTCTGGTGAACTGGTACGTATGATTTATTACATCTCTCTCATCTTTTTACAGAATACACTTGTTGCGTATAAATTAAACCAATAAGGTAATAAAATGCAAATTTATAGAAATTGCAAACAAACTACATAAGTGGAAGATGGAGACCATTCTATCTGCCAAAGTAAGACCAGAAACAAATTGTGGCACAGACCATATCAAAAATTAAAGCAAAGCGATAGAACACTAAATCAATCACTGTGCCAAAATGCAACCTAAAGAACTTACCCGTAGAATTTAAAGATCATGTACAAGTAGACTTGCACAGTAAAGCTTAATTGCCAAGCACCAGAAGAACTCTGGACTGATGCTAGGGACAGTGTTAGGGAAGAATGCAAGAAGATTCTATTTGCAGCCCAAAAGAGAGAGATACCTCAATGGATGACAGATGAAACTCTTCTAACAGTTAAGAATAGTCAAGAAGCATACCAATACAGTTATTTCAATCAACAGAAACAGAATCCACTCAAATTCTAACTAAACTCTGCCAACAAATACAGAAAACAAAATAAGGTCTATGGACTGGTAACGTTCTATATGTTGGGGAAATTGAGGGGGCATGCTGTGTAGCCAGCATGACCCACAGAACACCAGTGCAGCAGGAGTCGACAAAAATCCAAAAAGAGACCAGAGTGAGGCCATAAATATACTTAACACTATATACATTCTAATCCCTAGGAAACAGGACACCAATGGCTGTAATCACCATTGGACAATGGGATTCATCTCCTGTGCAAGCAAAGTGATGCTCAGAATTTTACAACAAAGACTTTTACCAGATAAGGAGTGAGAAAGGCCTATTATCCAAGCTGAGAGTAGAAAAGGAAGAAGCACTAAAGATCATTTTGCAAACATATATTGGTCTTTTTTTCAAAAAATACATTAAGATAACTTAAATCCATTACTTTTTTTGTACTGTAACATTTCTTTATTTCATTTATTTTTAAAATTATATTAAAATGCCATTAAATTTAAGAAAATGTAAAGTGATTTAAGAACATAACAATGAAGCTAAAAATACAGCATATGCACACCTCATAAAAATGAATCCTTACAACCAACAACTCACTAAATGCCTGTTTGAATAAAAAGGTTTTTGCCTCTGGGGAAAAGAGAGCAAAGAAAAAGCAAATCAAGCCTTCCATGGGAAGGAATTCCACAGGCTGGTGACAAATCAAGGGGGCTAGAGAAGTAGATCTAAGCTAGGAGTGGGACTTACGTTGCCCTCACGATGCTGAATTGCAGCTCCTAGTATTCTTTACCACTGGTTATACTCTCTAGTCCATTCTGGTTGGTTTGTTTGTTTCTTTGGTTGGTTTGTTTGCAAAAGTAAAAGGTGACAGAAATAGGTCAGAACCCTGTTCAGTGTCTTGTGCCCAGGGACAAGGAGAACTACTACAATAATCATTGCAGAGAAATAGAAGATGACAGTGAAAAAGGAAGACCAAGAGATCTCTTCCTCAAGATCTGAGAAATCAAGGGGAAATTTAAACCAAGAGTTAGGGATGCTCTATGATGAGCAGGGAAACACTTTATATGAACAAGTAAAAATAAAAAAGCCAGTGGAAAAAATATACTGAAGAACTATATAAAAGAGATGAAACAATGACAGATTCATTCAAGGATGAACCAGTTGACGGTGAAGCTCCAATTTTAGAAAGTGAAGCGGAAGCTGCAATCAGAGCACTTGGGAGAAATAAATCACCAGGAACAGATGATATATCAATAGAGCTGCTTCAAGCTACAGAGACAGAGGGTACTCTAGTTCAAGCTAATATCTGTCAACAAAGCTGGAAAACAAAACAGTGGCCTACAGACTGGAAATTCCCAATAGACATTCCAGTTCCCAAGAAAGGGGACACAAGGGATTAGAGTAACTACAAGGCCATTGCATTAACTTCCTATCCAAGCAAAGTGATTATCAAAATTTACCATTTATGGATCAGGAAAAAACAGATACCCAAGCTGAGTTCAGGAAAAGAAGAGACAGTAGGGAATAAATTGCAAACATACATTAGATCATGGAGTATGCAAAAGGATTTCAGAAGAAAATCCACCTGTGTTGTATAGATTAAAGCAAAACCTTTGATTCTGTACATCATGAATGTATGGATCACTCTTAAAGAAATGGGTGTGTCACAATATTTGCTTGCATGATGTGTAACCTGTACACAGGACAAGAGGCTACCATCCGTACAGAATACAGAGGAACAAAATAGTTTCCAATTCACATGGGGGCCAGACAAGGCTGCATTTAATCACTCTGTCTATTTAATTTCTATGTGGAAGACATCATACATAAAGCAGAATTAGATTCAGAGGAAGAAGTTGTGAAAATTAGAGGAAAGAACATCAACAATTTAAGATATGCATATGGCACCATACTACTAGCAGAAAATAGCAAAGACTTGGAACAATTACTTAAGTCGTGATAGTTAAAGCAAAATCATAGCGCTAAAACTGCATAGTGTGAAAGAGCTCCAGTACACACACACACACACACACACACACACACACACACAAAATACTAACTGCTGTTCAGAGTGTACATATTCAGGGAGATTTCCAAAATGAACTGCAAATTCCAAAACAAATAGGAAAATGAACTGGAATTCCAGAAAGCTTGAACTATATTATTAATTATGTCTGGTATGGATTTAGTACAGTCATGGTGTTGCGTCTCAAGCTGTAACTCATGTCTTCATAGACTGTATTTTGTGTTTCTCTTCTCTTTCCTTTTTTGCAGTATCTCTTGATCTGTTAAAGCAAAACAAAAGGAGTAGAAAACAGACCACAATTAATATGGATTGCTCAGAAGAGATCCCTGCCAGTGTTCTTTTACATGAAGGGCCTTCAGAATCTCTTCTCTTGGAAGGAGCCACTTTCTGACTTGTCCTTTATCAGCAGGTGGTGGGGATGGCCAGCCATATTTGGAACTAATCCTTGTATATAGATATAACAAGATGCAGGGAAAAAAATACATGCAACCTCCTCTATAAAGCCATCTTAGGAGATACTACAGCAATCTGGAGAAGCACCGTCATTATGACTCATCTTCATATTGATCTTTACTATAGAACTTGCCTTTTGTGTTGAATAAGTATAATTCTGTCCACTAGTCCTATCCATACATTTTGTTCTAGATCTGTGTCACTAGTCTTCCCCTGTTTTCTCTTGCAGGACTGGGATCTGCATGCCCCCTTTATAGTCCATAACATGGCGTAGAACAGAGAGTGGGAAGTATAGCCCAGGGCACCCTTAGGCCGTTTTGTGGTCTTGTGACCCCTACAGACTCCCTGGACTCTCCTTTTTCTGACCCTAAAGAGAGGGCACTGCTTCTCGTAGACTGCCAGTCCATAGTGATAGTGCTTAAAATTAAAAATAAGGAATTGCTCTAATTGAAGAAAATTAGTATATTCAGCAATGAAGTGAATATGTGTCTTTAAGCAAGATGTAGGGATTAATATGTAGCTACAGGATGTGCTCTGAAAGGGATACCTGCAAGAAGTCAAGCTAGGGATTAGAGAGATAGAAAAGACAGAAAAACCTTTGGAACTTTTTCAGGAAAACTTCAGGTAGAAAATTAACCTTTTAAGACAGGAAGAGCAGGAAAAAAACAGGAGATGCAACATTTGTGAAATAGCTGTGTCAGAGCTGAGTGTGTAAAAATATTTAGCCAATTAGAGTGTATTTCGGAAAAGACAGACGGCTATAAGCTTTAGGAAGGGATGTGTGTTCAGTATCAACTCATAGTGATTCTGAGTTGATCAGATTGTGCAATCTAGATCTTTTATTGTAATCTTTGACTGTCTGAATTAAACTGTTTTCTTCCTTTACTTGACTCTCTGAGTTTCATTGGCTCTATAGCTCAGGGAGAGGCAATTTTGTGGCAACAATAGGATAGTTAAAGTGGAATCATAGTGCTATAACTGTGCAGTATGAATAGGCCCTGGAAGTACACTTCAAGCCAGCTCCATTTTCCTTTCTCTCACTCTCTCTTTTCTGTTGGAGGATTGACTTTTTTGGTAGTTCTTGTAGTCACTGTAGCATCTTGGGACAGAAAACTGGTCCTGAGATGGCCACAGTTGTTCACCTCTAGCGTAGAATAGCTATGTATTGAGACCTTTACATGAGAATGCATCTGATTTTTTTAAAGAGAGAATTATTGGCCTATTACTCTATTATCATTTGGATATTACTTTAAAATATTTCCTGAGAGAGACAATTCCCACTTCATCCCATCACTGGAAGAAGACAAATTTGCTGTACTGGAGGATGGGTGTAATTCACCAAATGTAGGCAGTACTATTAGCATACTTACATTTACAGAAGACAGAAAAAAATATCCCAGTACAGAAACCATCATCAATGACATGACGATGAGGACATACAGCATCCAGGAAGACGAGGAATGCTCCGTTGGTGTCTTTTCTGAGGTTTGTGTAGTGAAAGGAAATGGGGGATTAGTTTTATTCTATTATTTCATTTGCTGACCTATACTGAAAGGAATCCATTCTTTATGTTGGAACAATGTAATTTCTCTCATCTTCTTTTGTGCTAAGCTCCTTAGTAAATTGTAGACATGTATATTATATCTAGGGTCTAACACCAAGACAGAAGGGCCAATGTGGCATAGTGAGATGAGGGTTCAGTTCCCTGCTCAGCCACGGAAACCCATTGAGTGACCTTGGGCGCATCACACACTCTCAGCTGCAGAAAACCCTGTGATAGGGTCACCATAAGTCAGAAATGACCTGAAGGCATACAACAACAACACAACACCAAGATGGATATAACAATACTGTTTTTTTCTTACCTGGTATTCCCTGCCCTTTACTTAAACAGAGACCCCAGTAGTTCCTTCTTTATCAGGAGCAAATAAGATTTGATGCATGGGACTTGCTCACTCAAGAGGTTATCAAACCATTTGGGGTTCATCCCCAGCAGAAATGAAATTTAGTGAGTAAATAATCCAAGCCACCCTTACTGCAAGGAAATATTTGAAAATGGGACATCTTTACAGTTTAGACCAGTCTTTGACTTAGACTATAGGCAGGTATAGGAATAGATAATATGTCTGAAAACTAATGAAAATGTTCTCCTTGGGTTAAGTGCTCCCAATAGCTGCTCCCAAACAACTATTGCAACAATACTCAACCTTTTCTTAAATAACAGTGTTGCTACATATAGTTTTCTATAATGAAGCAAAGTCACTTTTAGTAATGTTTGTATTTTCAAGAACTGTGTGACAGAAAAGTTTGGTAGATTGATTGATTTGTTTTCTCCCACAGCTCTTCCTACCCTTCTGCCTGCTAGAATTTTTTTTTTAAAGGAGTAAGGAAACCAGGAAAGAAGGTGGAACTGGCTAGCAGGAGCAGTAGTGCTGTGCTGTTTCTCTATGAGTATAGCCACACTGCACATTCATAGCAGTTTGATACCAAACTGATACCGCCATGGCCCTATCCTATGGAATCCTAGGATTTGTAGTTTGGCAAGAGACAAATGGCAAATAAAGTGGTATCAAAGTGCTGTAATTGCACAGTATAAATATACCCTGTGTTGCTCATCTCTTGAATGAACAGGAACTGGTAACTTTATGTTCCTTACTCTCTTGTCATTTCTTTTGAAAACTTCAGAAGCAATGAATTGTTCATAATCTTCCTCCATTGCTGTGTATTTTGAATTTTTTAATCTTAAAAAAAAATGCAAATACCAAAATGAGAAGAATTTGGAATGGGCTCTTAGCATTGGCTGGCCATTATAGTCACACATTGGGAATCAACATGGATAACAGTTTTGAGAGACTAGTTAGAGAAGGATGGAATATGGTATCCCAGAACAAATGAACAAGTTATTACACATTCTCGGAAGAAGATGATGATACCATACTTTGGAAGAGGGAGATTGGGAATCTTCCCTTAAGCTGCTGTCCTATGCCCACCTATCTGTGAGTATCTCCCATTCAACATAGTGGGACTCCCTTCTGAGTAAACCTGTGCAGGATTTCTCTGTTAGACACTGGCCTTTTCCGCACTTTGTATTTGCAAAGGGGCAGAGCGTCCTCCAGCGAGGACGTTTGCACATGGGGGCGGACTGGGTCCGGACTACTTTCTGTAGTTCCGGACTTCAGCCCGCTCTGGAATGACCAGAAGTGGTCACTCGCCGTGCTATTGAAAGACCACTTAAAACAGGTCTTTCAACAGCGCGGCACGCCCCACTCCGTGGCTGTGCTCCGGTGTAGATTTGCAGGCTCGCCCCAGCGCGAGCCTGCAGATCTTCCGGGGGCGGGCTTTAGGCTGGCGAGCTTCACCGGTTGGAGAGCCTCCACCAACCAGAAGCCACCATTTTAATCCCCGGAGCAGTGTGTAGCGTGGCCACGCACTGCTCCGGATCAGCTTGGATCCTCCAAGGGAGCACGCCAGTCCGGTAAGTAACAGAACAGGGTGTTTTCTTCTCCAAGTGTGAAAAAGCCCACTGGTGCTGTGTAGCTTTGAGCCAAACACTTGCTGCTTCAGCAGGTGAGATTGGGGGCCATGAAGAGCCTCATCAAAGGATCAGTGTTAGGAAAGCAGAAACCTCTTCCCTGACGGATGCTATTGATATTGATCAGATCAGAACAACAAGGCGAACAGCACCAGGTTATCTTATATATCACATCTATTTGTTTTTCCATATAGCTAAGGATACACTTCTCCAGTGATAAACATATCATTGGATACCAAAGTCAGAATCACCCATGTCATAATATTCCTGATTTCTACGTATGGGTGTGAAAACTGAACAATGAAGAAAGCTAACAGGAAGAGAATCACCTCAGTTGAAATTTAGTCCTGAAGGAACGTTCAAAAGGCGGCATAGACTGCCAAAAAGACAAATAAATGGGGCTTAGAGCAAATGAGGCCTCAACTTTCCCCTAAAAGCCAAGATGATGACATTGAAGCTATCATACATTGAGCATATCATGAGATGACTTGACTAATTAGAAACAATGGTAATGTTTAGTAAAATGAAAGGCAGTAGGAAAAGAGGAAGATCATACTACAAGTAGACAGACTCACACAAGGAAGCCATGGCTCTGAGCTGGTGAGACTTGAGCAGGGCTGTGGATGATAGCATGACCTGGATGTCTCTCATCCATATGGTTGCCGTAGGTCAAAACTGACTTGACAAAAAATAAAGAACAACAAAGCCTATTTTTGCTTTCAAACCTGAATTCTCATCACTTCATTCTGTTTAAAAACTATGCAGACTCCCAAAAAGACCAAGAAGAGAGAGAGTCATAGGCCATTTCTGCACGGGGTGAGGGAATCGCTCCGTGACGCTACTCACTGGACTTTTGGGCTCCCCGGTCTGGTCCACGCTGCTCCAGAGCAGTGCGTGGCCGCCACTCCGCACTGCTCCGGGGATGAAAATGGCGGCTTCCGGTTGGTCAAGGCTCTTGACCAACTGCTGAAGCTCGCCAGCCTAAAGCCCACCCCCAGCAGATCGCAGGCTCACACCAATGCGAGCCTGCGAATCTGCATAAGGGAGCAGGCTCGCACTGGTGCACTCCGTGCTTTTGAAAAACCTCAAGAAACAGGTTTTTCAAAAGCACACTGGACACCACTTGGGGTCGTTCCGGAGTGGGCTGGGGTGCGGATCTATGTTAAGTAGGTCCGACCCAGTCCACTCTCAGGTGCAGACGTCCTCCTGGAGGATGCTCTGCACCATTTTAAAAACCCTGTGTGGAAATGGCCATAGAATCACGCTTTTATGATTCTATCTCTACTTGCAATCATTTGTTGAAACACTACAGCTATACCTGGAATATCAACATAGTGTGCTCATGTGCACACATACACATATTCTTGTTGTTGTTGTTGTTGTTGTGTGTCTTCAAGTCATTTTCAATTTATGGGGACCTTAAGACAAGGCTATCAAGTGATTTTCTGGAAACTGAGAGTGTGTGACATGCCCCAAGTAACCCATTGGGTTTCCACAGCTGACCAGGGAACTGAACACTGGTCTCCAAGATTGTAGTCCAATGCTCAAATCAGTACACAATGCTGGCTCTCATACATACCCACACAAGCAGATTTTGGTTTTTCCATTACCAACAAAAATAAAATAAAATGCACCAGACCCTCCAACATTTCACAGGTAACAAGTAGGACACATGTGGCCAAGTAACATCAAAAAGTGCTCAAGATGGCAAGTGTTACAAATGAGGAAGGACTTTTGCCTGAGCATATTGGGAAGAGCAAGACTCAGTGCACCTCCTCTTTTCTCATCTTCCCTTCTCCCATTGATTTAACTGAGTGCAAAATACTACAGCACTTTGAATCCAGTTTTCAGCAATTGAAACACGCTGAGAGACAAAGAAGGAAAGTGGGAAGAGGAGTGAGAAACTGGGACATTTTAAAACCAGCTGGAGAACTGGGGCAATAGAGGATTAATCAGGACTGTCTGCCCAAATGGGACAGCCGGGGGATCTGAGGTACTATGCAATTAACTTTACCTGTAGAAGTAATTACCACTGTCCCGATGGCATTTTCTTTACCTTTCACTGCCAAAATGATATAGCTGCTATTCATTTTCTTAGGCTCCTTGTTTATCAGCAGGCTTCCCTCGCACTCATAAACACCACTGTCATTCTTCTTCACCTCTTGAAGTGTTATTGTCACCGTGCTGTTCAGCTCAGAGTATTCTGTGCGATTTTTATATCCAGGAGCTTCAACCTTCTTTTGACCATGTTCTGAGGCATACAGCACATTCATGGTCGTTCCCAGAGTCCGTTTCAGATATAGTCCTATGATTTTCCGATGGTCAAACTCACAGACCATACTGACAGACTCCCCTTCCTCAGCAATGATAACAATTGGCTCCTGCTTAGCCGGCGGTTCTGGAAAGAAATACAAGAAAGATTGTCAGAGAGAGATGTACCTCCTGAGTAAAGACACTGGGGCTTATTTATGCGTTTGGCCTCAGGACTTCAAGGGGTCATAAAAATCAAAGATGGCATGATTCAGCTGAAACATACCAACCCCAGTCAGGTCCTGAGTTATTTCAGTTTCTGAGAAATGATAGCACACTTTTTATCAACACTGGATCATACTCTTTCCCATATTAGTTGCCTTTCTGCTTAAAGGTGAAAATAAGTTTTCCTTGCACATGTCTTCAGTTCTGTCCCCCATTTCTGTTGCTCGAAAGTCACATTCCCCAGCATTCAACCAACAGAATTTTGTTTGGAGGAAAATGCAACTTTGTACCCTCCAACTATCCCTATCTGGCAGGGACAGTCCTGATTAATATTCTGTTGTTCCACTTTTTCAGCTTCTCTTAAAATACCCCCGTTTCTCATACCTCCTCCCACTTTCCACTGTTGTCTTTGACTGACTTCAGTTGTTGCAAACTGAGTTCAAAATCAGTCAGCTCAGGCGAGGGGAGGGGGCTGGTGGAATCTCACCCTTGTCAGTGGGCTCGGGCAAAAACATACTGCTGCAGCCTCTTCTGTTTTCTGTGTTCTTCCTCACTTATACATTTTGCCATCCTGATTACACTCTGATGTTCCTTAGCTGTATATGTTCTGGTTTTCATCTCTGAAACGTTAGAGCAGGGCTTTCCAAGTGATGTGCCGTGACACATAAGTGTGTTGCCTGAAGTGTGTAGGTGAGTCACCTACAATCTTGGAAATGTATGTTATTATTTATAAATCATATATTTTTAAAAATATGTGAAAGGTTTTCATGAGATATGTTGTGTTCCCATACATTTTGTTATTACAATTTATGTATGTGTCTGTATCTCTTATAAGGGGTTAGTTTAACCTCCAGGTTGCTAGTAAAACTGAATTACTGTGTCGCAAAATGATGCATATCTAAAGAAGTGTGTCACCAACATGAAAAGTTTGGAAAGCTCTGTGTTAGAGGGTATGCAAAAGACATCCTTCCCTTTGTATCTTTCAGGACTGGCCTGCCCAGTTGTCTGCTCAGAGAAATCATCCTTGTGCAAAGTTCACAGTTATCTAGGCACATCTTAAATTGACCTTCTTCTTTTATTGTATGAGTGTTCATACAGACTGTCTCTCTCTCACACAGTAACATTCACGTATGAAAGTCTGGCTATGGGATCCCAGTTCCCTCACAGAAGGAATTGCTCTGCATTTCAGCTTTTTGGGCATAATCTAAAAGTTCATTTGCCTTGGTTTCCCTCTCTGTGTAATAGGTGTCTGATTGTTGATTGCCGTGACTCTATGGCTACTGCTAGGAAGCCTGATATTTAGCCCACCCAGACCAACCAAACACTGTTGCTGTCATCTGTGAATTGCTATAGTGAAATAACCTCCCAAAAGAAGCCTTGAAGAATCCAACTCACTCAAAGTGAGAAGAGATTACTTTAGACGAGTTTTTATTTTACTTAGACATGTAAATCCAGCCCTATTGTTGTCACTGATGTGTTTCATTTTCCTGTGGGAGGGGCAACTTGTGGTGTTCCAGGCATTGGACTGCAACGCCTATCAGACGTAGACCGCACAGTCAATAGTGAGGAGAATTGTGGTTGACAATATTTGGAAGTAATATTTGGAAGAACACTGTTCTTGCTGAACAGTGTTATTTTATTGAATGGCCTTTACTCTTACTCTGTTGAACTGGTTTTACGCTTTTATGTTACTCTAAGCAGCATTTGACCTGCATAAAGCAGAAAAGGTAAAGTATAATTTTGAAGACTAAACAAAATACACTCCTCCCTCTACATTTGCAGGTTTGCGAATCTGACTGTTCGCAAGCGTATATGCCTTCTTCCCACTGCCCATTCTCCTCCTCCCATTCCCTTGTGTTTTGCCGGGTGTGGAGAAGGAAGAAAAGTGGACCAAGGAAAAAGGTAAGGGAAAGGGCGGGGGGGAGAAATGCATGTGTGTTCTCCCCTCCAGAGCTCTCACTCCCATTCTCCTGCATTTGGCCCTGGCAAGAGAATGTGTGCGGAGGCAAAACACAAGCGGGGGGGAAGAGACACAGCTGCCTCCCGTTTCCCCTCTGGAGCTCCCCCTCCCATTCCCATACATTTTGTCCTGGTGCAGAGAACTCACTCTGAGGCAAAATGCAAGAAAATTATGGAGGGGGGGAGAACCCTGAAGGGAATGGGAGGGGGAGCTTTTGTCTGAGCTTGCTGGGAAGGAAGGACAAGATTTCACCCTCTCCTCCCCCCCCCTTCACTAAATTAATTGAGTGCAAACTCCTTTCTTCAACTTTGAACTAAGTTTGCAGCAATTGAAGTAAGTTGAATACACAAGGGAAAACTAGGAGGAAGGGGGAAGAAACTGAGACATTTTAAAAGCAGCCAAAAAAGTAAGATGACAGGGGATAAATCAGGATTGTCTCTGCCAAACTGGGGCTGTTGGAGGGTATGCAACATGTGTTTTATAGCCAGTTTCTTCTACTCCCATGTGAAAAATCTCTTCCACAGACTTGTTGTAAGCTTCTTAAATCCAGAATACAGAGCAAGTACACAGCTGTATGTGGGTAAAGTGAACACATGTATGCGTGCGTGAACTGACGGATTTTTTTATTTTTTTATTTTATTATATTGATATGCTACCTTGTTCTCAGAGTGGGACCTAAGGGGCTTCCAAAAAACTTAAAAACATTAATAAAACTTTTAAAACAATTACAAATCTTAGAAAAAACATATAAATTATAAAAACCAACAAGAAAATTAAAAACATCTTGATAAATTAAAAGCCCGCCTCTTTGCATATTAAAAACCTGCTTAAATAAGAATGTTTTTCCCTGTTGGAGAAAGGAGAGTGACGAGAGGGCCAGCCTAGTCTTCTGCGGAAGAGCGTTCCACAGGGTGGGAGCAGCCACTGAGGCAGCTCTCTCCCGTGTCCTCAGCACGCAAGCAAGACCAAGAGAAAGCCTTCCCCTGCAGATCTTTGGTCTCTGGCAGGTTTGTGCAGGGAGGTACAGTCTTTCATATAGTCTGGACCTAAGTCATATGAATCCTTGTACGAACGCACATAAAACATAGCTTCCTACTATATGCACGGAGCACAACTCTTTCGTCCCTGTAGAGCCGCCATAGATTGGACTGAGGTATTTTAAGTATGTGAGGGAATTCTGAGAGTTAACGTAAGACACAAGAAAGGAAAGAAACAGAGAAAAGAATAGGGGAAGTGCATGAATTAAAAGCACAAATGGATCAGGACCCACAATGAGATACTGTCTGAAATTAACACCCATAGCTACTGTTTGCCTCCAAAAGTAGTGTTTACTGACAGTACCATTATCAAACACAAACAGCAGTGGGGGAGACAATTTTTGATAGAAACATTCTCTAGATTTTGACCTGATTTTTGAAAATAAAAGGTACCACTTTTGAAACGGGTGTAGAAAGAAAGGGGAAGACAGGACTTCAGCTAACACGCTCAACACAGTCTTCATGTAGCAGCAGCTTTGAGAGCTGAGAATGGCAGAATGAGGGCTAGAGCTTTCTTCCAGCCCACTGCTGTATGATAACAGACAAGCTCGTGACTTTTACTATCCAATTTATTGGATTCTGTCTTGTCTTGAGTTTTTGTTTTGTTTTCAGACTCAGTTTGTACAGTTTGAATGTTCCTATTTCTTTCTTGTTCTTCTTCTTCTTTTCCCCCCATCTTAATAAATAAATTATTGTCAGCAAATTTTTTTTTCTTCCCTTGGCAGTATTGTTCCACTTTCAGAATTTCATAACAGTGTTTTCAGTGAATAGAAATAAATTTTTAAAAATTCTACACAATTACACTACTTAGAATTAAACTAGTAATTCTTCTACAGAGTGGAATCATACACAACATCCATTTAACATCCTAGGACCTATCTCTGTGTAGAGTAGCATGAAAGTATTCTGAACATTCACAACTCTAATGAAACCAAGTCTTGTTCTGGTCTGGGAAAGCCATGTAGGAATCTGATACAGAATTCCATCCAAACCCATCTCTCCCAACTCGCTGACACATACACACAGCCAAGGTGGATTAGAGCAGTGCTTCTGAAGCTATCTGATGTGGGGTACCACCATCTTTTTCTCAATGCGTCATGGATCACCATTACATATTTGTGCATATTGCTTGTAATTGCTTCCTTTTCTCCCAGAAACTCTCCAGTGACTGGCACCAGTCCACAGACCACCACTTTGACCATGGGGCTAGATAGCTATAAGTCAACTTTGACATAAATGGTAAAGTCCTCCATCTCTGGAGATTTACCCATGAAAGAATGAAATGTTTATTAAGTCAAACTCTTACAATACAGTATTGTGAATTTAGAGAAGACAATTTCACTTTGCATACCTTTTGCAGCTGAAGGTCCTGAGAAAAAGAAGAGAAGATACATGGCAAGCATCCAGGACATTTTGCAGAAACCCTTCTTTCAAACTCAGTTTTTAATTATTAAAAAAAAAGAGAGAGAAGAAGAAGAAGCAGAAATTATGCAGGTGACAAAATTAGCCTGCCACCAGATGATTCTGAACTGAAGGGTTGGGGGCTCTGCTGGTGATAGAAAACCACAGAACTGTATCTATGATGTTGTGGTGGTGATGGTGAGAAGAATTAGTCACAAAGAAGAGCCAATTGTTGAGCAGATTAAAAAACAAAAAATATGCTAATCAGGCTGCAGCAGACAGAACCTGTGTTTGTAGAGCAAGGTTTTACAAATATAGTACTCATCTCTTCAGTGAGAAAATGTGTACTTCTCCTCATTAGGTTGAGGCATTCTGTTGAGCAAATGGTTAACCACTGTGAAGTTTTTCATGTTTGGGGATTTTTCTTTTTCGCAAAAACAAACTTATTCATGCAAAACTCATTTTGCAAAGAAAGGATTTTGCACAGAAAACTGTGTGTTTTGCACGAAATGTACTGCTTTCTGTATGAAATATCATCCTTGTGAAGAACAAGTATTTTGAGCAAATTTTTTTTTTCATGGAAAGTATTAAAATAAACAAAATAGTTGCAAAGAACAAAGTCCTCTTCTAACATGTAGAAAACATTCCAAAATATTTGTTCTTGCATTCAAGAATAAAATATTCAAAAGATTGACATCCTTATGGAAGGATGTTGAGTCCCCTCATGCTTTAAGATTTTCTGCAGAGGGGCCTGTTCTTCACATAGAAGTGGGAATCAAAAGAGTAATTAAGCCCTAGTAGGATCTGGTCAGAGAATATCACCTAGATTGCCAGATTAAGCTTTTGGTGGGAGTTTAGCCAAAATGTTGTGGTTTGATAGTTGTACCTTTCATGAAAATCTAAAGACATAATTAACTGTTTCTGAGCAGGGAGTTAACTGTTAATACTTTCTGAAGAGTGCACTGAAGAATTGTGTCAACATTGATCTGCATATGAACTTTATTCTTATCGTTATTTTAATAAATGTTACAGTTTATCTTTGCAAATACTGACTCGAGTTGTCTACAGTGATAAGTAACACAGAAAACGTACTACCATAACATTATTTAGTGTTTCTAAACATGCACTGAAAACCCTTGCTCTTTTTACAGAAAGGTGGTATCGGAGGGGGCGGCAGAGCTATCTGGAGAGAACAGGGCACCTTACTCATATTATTCATGTCTTCACTGAGAAAGTGTGTATGTTGAATCACCCTGTTGAGAAAATGGTCAACCACTCTGAAGTGTTTCACCTTTTGGGAACTTTTTTTTTGTGGAGGGGGAACAAAATTATTTACACGTACCCCATTTTGCACAGAAAACTGTATGTTTTGCACAAAATGCATTGCTTTCTGCGCAAAATATCCTTGCAAATAATAGGTATTTTGAGCAAATGACTTTTTTTCACAGAAAGTACTAAAGTAAGGAAAATTATTGCACATGAACAAAGTCTTCTCCTAACATGTAGAAAACATTCTAGATTATTTGTTCTTGCATTCAATAATTAAATACTCAAAAGATTTACATCCCTGTTGTAGGATGCCTGAAGTCCTCCTTCTCTTAAGATCCTCTACAGAGGGGCAAGTTGTTCACATACGAGGGAGTGGGTCTTCCCAGTAGCAGCACCACAGTTAGAGAGAGCCCTTTGCCAAAAGTCTCACCAGGAACCTATGTTGTTATCTTCTAGAATCAGGTTTATTATTATAATTATTCTCAGTTTCACAGTACCAATTTTCACTGAGTGATTTAGGCTCTTTCCACACGAGGAAGTCAAAACGGGCCAAGGCGTCCTGGCACGGAGGTCCTCCGCACCTTGGATTGGACTAGGTCCGGACTACTTACCTTAGTTCCGCACCTTAGTCCAATCCAAAACACCCCGAAGTGGTCCTCCAGAGCGCTAAGTGAAGACTGGCAAAATCCAGTCTTTCAATCTTCTGGAGCGCACCATTGCATTCCTGCTGACTAGTGCAGATGCTCAGGCTCGCACCAATGCGAGCCTGTGATCAGCGGAGGGTGGGTTGTGGGCGTGGCCAGCCTCAGCGATTGGTCTAGACCCACGAAGAAACAGGAAGCCTCCGTTTTCAGCCAGAGCAGTGCAGGTCTAAAGACCTCGCACTGCTCTGATTTGCCCTGGACTAATGGAGGAGCCCTGCAGAAGGGCTTAAGGAAAAGTCCGTGTTACTTTGGACCCAGAAGATCTGGTAAGTAACGGCACGGAGTGATTCACTTGCCTCATGCGGAAAGGGCCACAGACTCATCAAGGATGATTGTATCCTAGAATGTAGGAATCCATGAGATGCTACCAGATAATGCGGCATGTTCCAAGTAGTTTCACAGTGAGATGTGCTATGGTCCTCCTATCAATGGTGATTTTATTTCCCCAGAGGCATGGAATCTCAATGTATAGCTCTTGGTATTTCACGAGCTTTCCTTTCTCCTTGTCTTCAATTCTGCTCTGCAATCTATAAACCAAACTTGCTTTTACTCAGCCACAATTATGTTTGGCATAGTGTATTCTAGTTGCTGTCCCACAGAATTTTTATTTTGCTATTTTTGCAACTTTTCCAGGCTTATATTCCCACCAGTTCTTTGCAGATGGTAAACATGGATTTCAATGTACCACTGCAGCCACTTTATTATGAAATTTCTTATATCAATCTGTGTGATTTTGTTGCATGAACTGATAGGGGGACCAACATGCACATTTCTGACATAGGCCCTTTCCGCACGAGGCGAGGGAATCGCTCTGTGCCGTTACTCACCATTTCTTCTGGGGTCCGAAGCAACGCGCACTGTCCCTGAAGCCCTTCTGCAGGGCTCCTCCTTGGTCCACGTCAAATCAGAGCAGTGCGAGGTCTGTAGATCCGCACTGCTCTGGCTTCCAAAATGGCAGCTTCTGGCTTCCAAAATGGTGGCTTCCAGCTTCCAAAATGATGGCTTCCGACTTCCAAAATGGCAGCTTCTGGTTGGTCGTGGGTCCTGACCAATCGCTGAAGCTTGCCATGCCTAAAGCCCACCCTCCACAGATGGCAGGCTCACATTGGTGTGAGCCTGCAAATCCGCACAAGAGAGCAGGAACACAGTGGCACGTTCCAGGAAAATAAAGACCTGATTTTTCCGGTCTTTCAAAAACACACTGGAAGACCACTTGGGGTCATCTTGGAGCAGACTGAGGTGCGGATCTCCGGTAAGTAGTCCGCTCCTAGTCCACTCCAAGGTGCAGACGACCTCCATGCGAGGATGCACTGCCCTGTTCTAATTGCCTGGTCCGGAAAGGACCATAGATTACTAATTATCTTCTGCTACCACACAGAGATATCCTTAGATTTACTATTCTCAGTTTTTCAATATATGCCTTAAGGGGCCTTTCCACACTACACTGTCATAGTGCTATTATTCCACTTTCAATATCCTGTGGAATCCTGGGGTTTGCAGTTTAGGGAGGGGCATTTAGAATTCTCAGCCAGAGAGCTCTTTGGCCTCAGGAAACTACAAACCCCAGAATCCCACAAGATGCTGAAAGTGGAGTAATAGCACTATAACACTGTAGGGTAAAAGGCCTTTAACGTGTCCGAAGTGCCTGTTTTTGAGCTGCAAACATAAATTCTTTATGGCTTTTTTTTTCATTGTCCCATTCTGTTACGAATTCCAGATGATCTCTTTCTCAGCCTTTCCTTCTATGCTTTTAAGACACTGGCCATATACTGGTAGACTTCATCAGCCCCCAAGGTGATTTTTAAATAATTTTCTGTCTATAGGTGTCTTTTGTTTCTCCGGTGATCAATAGAATCTCTGTATACAGTTGGCAATTCACATTTGCAGATTTGACTTTCACAGACTGGATTATTTGGAAGTTTCTCCAAGCCCTGCTCCCTGTCCCCAGTGCTCAGAGGCATATCTAGGGTGGGGCAAGAGGTGCTAATGTCAGGAGGGCACAACAAACCAGTATCAAGATTCAGTGGCAGAGGAGGAGGAAGAGGAGGAGGAGGAGGAGGAGGAGAGAGGACAGGATGTGAAGGTGATGGTGCTGGGCTGCAGGAAAAGGCAGGGAGGGGAGGAGGAAAGCCTGGCCACCCAGGCCCCACCTCCCAAGGCAGGCTCACTTTGGGCTGTGCTGGAGAGCCAGTGTGCCTGGCCAGAGGGGGAGAACAGCACAGCCAGGGCAGAGGTGATTGGAGGGCACGGGCAGAGGCTGGGGTCCGGGGAGAGATGCAAGAGGGTCTCCTCACAAGGAGGGTGAGCATGTGAGCAAGGGAGATACAAGGCAGGGGTCCACAGTGGCATGGTTAGTGGGGGAGGGTCTGCCCCAGCCGGCATTTTTGGAGGGGCTCTGCCACTCAGGTGCCGCTCCTGAGAACTCCCATCTAAACCCACCTGGGACTGGGAAACAAACCCAGCCGCACAGCCACCCAGCACCCCTACCTACCTGTGCAGAGCCCCTGGGCAGCATGCATCACCTGCAGCTCAGCAGACCAGGTCCGCCCACCAGGCCAAGCCCACCTAGTGATTCCCCCAGTCGCTGGGCAGCTCCTGGCCCTCCAGCCCACCCTTTCCAGTCTGGCCCTTGCTTGTAGTTGCCTCACCTGCCCCCTTGCTCCAGCAGCACCACCTGACAGAAGGGAGACGGCGCAGCTTGGAGGAGGTGGGAGGGCAGGGGTGAAGGGGCTTTGGGTGGATCCATTTGGCAATGCCATAGCTAGGGGGTGGGGACAGTCTGCCCTGGGCACCAAAAGCTCTAGTTATGCCACGGCCAGTGCTTCTTTTCTGGGGGAACCTTCTGTCTTGGAGGCTCTAATCAGGCTGCAACCCTAGAGGCCCGCTCTCCCCACCATGCTTGCCCGTTCCATAGACACACACACTCACATTTTGATATTTGTGATTTTTCTACTTTTTTGAAGATCCTGCACCCCTACCCTAGCAAATGTGGAAGGCTGACTGTATATATCTGTTAACATTTTTTCCCCTTTACTTTGGCATTCTCATTCAAGTATTCTTTCTGTTCTTCAATAGCTCATTTCAGTTGTAATACTACTCTGCCAATAATATTGCATGGTAGACAGAGCTGATCACTTCAAGGATGCAAAACATGCTTTGCTGTCACAATTTTCTGGGGACTTCTCAGAATTTTATAGAATAAACTGTTACATTTTTCAAGCTTGTTTGAGACTTCATATCCCAGATCTTTGCTTCACTTGTACTGAAAAAAGCACTGCTGAATATAGCAAATAACAAAGAAAACAAGGGATGACAATTCTGTGCCTAATATTAACTCTCTCAAGTTCTTATCCATACACTATTAGCATGTTTCAAGATTTCATTACAGTTGAGAGGAATATTCAGATTTTTTGCTGATTCCTAAAATTTTCATATATATTTCAATCCAACATATGACAAGAATCAATGGTTTTTGTGTGTGTCACCAACCCATTCCATGTGGAAATTTGTCATCTTCTTTAGTATTACAATATCATTTTCACAATTAACAGTTGATATTTTGTTCCTCAAAAATAGAGATAATTAATTTTCTGTTCTTCTAGGAAAAAAGAGAGTTCTAAATGAAATGACAATAGACTGAGTTAGCTGTTGTTCCTGTTAATAATGTAAACATTGTTGGTAAATAATTTAAACACAGTGGGCAAAAATATTATTGGGTGGTAACTCGATGGAGTAGCTCCTTTTTTAAAAAACAAAAAACAAAACCCATAATCAATACAATTCTTCCTGTTGTCATTCAATTGTTTATAACAATTGTTTACAATAATATGTTAACCTACCGAGCTATCCTCACTGGAAGTTTGGTTAGATTTTTGAACCAGACTCCATCAACTTAATCTGTTCCAGCAATTGCTCAGTCCTTAACTTCCTTTGCCTGCCTATCAGCTCTTTCTGTTTTAATTAGAGTATCTTCCATCTCTCTTGATTTTATTTCTACGTCCACACTATTAATCCAGGTTATATTTTTGTTATCAATTTTTGCTTTACCCCACATTTACCTCCAGACTGTAACCATGTTGTCCTTGTTAGGAAAGATGTTATTACTGTTAACTTTCTCCTAGAAGAGATGTATAAAACTGCTGTTGAGCACATCAAAATTGAGTGTTCTGTTTAAATCAAGTAAGATTATTATGATGCCGAGAGATCTTTTTTGTTGTTCCGATTACATATTGTTTCATCAGTTTCAATATTTCTGAAATTATTTTGTTTCCAGTTGATATTTTTCTTTTAGCTTCATTTTAAATTCTTCAGTTTTTCAACTTTTCATCTTTTAACATTTCTAAAATACTAGTAATGAGGGTTTTTTTGTTTTGTTTTCCATTTTGGTTTTCCATCTTTTATTTTATTTGTCAATCCCATATCCAAGTTCTTTCACATCCACTCTTCATTTGCATCTTAAAGAGGACAGGAATTTTTAGGTTTATATCAGCAATCATTTCTTCCAGTTCTTTCTTTGGTACAAGTTTTATGTTTGTAACCTTTCTCAGATTTCTTTTTCTCTGTAAATCAGCTTGTTGATTAGTAAAAATGAATATTTTTTTCTTCCTAAATTTCCTATCAACATGTTTTCATTTTCTACATTTCTGGTACAAGTTTGCTTTTCACTTAGTGATCTATATACTAACTTTCCTATGTTAACAAATCCACCAGTCTATTTTCTTTTCTCTGTTTTATTGACCTTTCTTAGTAGTTCTTCCATTTATGTATCTGAAAAAAAAAAGCTCATTTTGAATACTATTTCATATTTGGTCACATAATTATTGCTGTGTTACATTAGAATCTGAGAACATTTCTTTCCCAAGCACAATCTATTTATTCTTTTTGGTGACCTTTGGCTCAGTGATTTGCTGTGAGGCAAAACCAGCATTCCACTATTAATCTGTTTTCAATGGTTATCCATTTCTTCTGCTGTATTTGGTCTTCTAGTAGCTTCATACTGTCTCATCCTCATTGCTTACAAAAAGACACCTAGTCCTCTAACCCACTTTTTGCCTGATGTCCAGATATTCCCAGATCTGACATGTTCCTTGTTGATGCAGGTGATGATCAATGCAGTGTGGGATCTTTCCATTAAAGGGGATTTTGGCACATTTACTCTGGTTCCTCAGAAAAAGCCTGCCTGACTTGTGAGACACCAGCATCATAGCCTCTTGCCTCATGTGAGCACACAATCCTGCCATCACAAAAAGTTAATGTTATGACGTCTAGTGGAGAAGCATGCATGGTTAGGGTTTGGTCCTATGAGGTAATGTTCAACATGGATGTAGTTCTGCTTTCGTGGATTATGTTGCTAAATGTATTTATTAACTAACAATCTGTGTGCTGAATACAGATCTTATAAATGGCGTTCTTCGGGTCTGGAAGTTGAGGGAATGCCCTGCCGCAGAAAAGAATACCTTATAGAAAGAATGATGACATTTGCAACTTTCAAAAACACAAATTAATCTGAAACCAACTTCAATTCCTCATCCTCCTCATGTTCTGTTCAGCTTGTCAAAATTACACTTTGACTTCTCTGTCAAGTGCCAGAGTTCTAAATCTGGCTGTACAAATAAACTCTATGAATGACAGGTGAATGACAGATGAAGATTACTTTAAAGATCTCTATTTTCTCTATAGGTATATTCCTCATTAATACAAGATAGGACAAGGAGGGGGAGAGATATTGCATGGGAGCATGTTTTGCATTTCCTATAGCAGTATTGTGTACCCTAACTGAAGTTAATTTTACAAACCTATTGTAATCTGCTTTCTCTCCCACACTTTTATATATATTTTTTATTAAAAAATTAAACATAAGTAAAAAAAATCAACACCAACCAAAACCAAACATCAAAGAAGAAAGAAAAAAACATGACAACATAGCAATACTAAAAATTACACATAACTCTAAAATAATTAAACCTTAATCAAAACATATTTAAACTAAACTAACAAAACTTAACTAAAGAAAAAAGACTACGCTAATTAAAAAAAGGTTCCCGCCCTTGTTGCAGACAGTTCATAGTATACAGATGTACTTAACTTGAGGTCTTACTTAAGATGGCTATTAAACTTGTTGCTCATTATATTTATATTTCTTGTATTTGAACCTCTAAATTCTTAACTTCCTTTATTTTAAATTCTAACTTTTTCTACACAATATACCAACTTTATTAGTAGATTCAAAGTATCATTAATACTATAAATCATTTACAAATTCTCAACAAATCGTTTAAGCAAGCCATGTCTATATTTTTAAAAAAATTAAAATGGCAATAACTTAAAGTCATGTTTAATGTTTGTAGTATCTTTCTCATTATAACAATTAAAGTAGAAGTTAAAAAGGAACAGCAATATACAAGCTTAAAATCCTAAGACCATCAACTTACCCTGATTTTTGCCATAAATAATCCATTTTCCATTCCAAAACAAACTCATCTTCAGTATTTCCCTTTAATTTAGCTGACAATTTATCCATCTCTACTATTGTCATCAATTTATTAAGCCATTCTGCCATTGCTGAGATCTTTATTTTCTTTCAATACTTTGCAGATACAAGTCTCGCTGCCAGTAACATATATTGGAGCAATTTCTGTTGTTGTTTTTAGCCGTGTCACAGGTCTACCACATATGAAACAAAGATCCTGCATGGTCTTGACATTTCTAGCAGCTATCTGTCATGTCTTGATGCATCTTTGAGAGTTTCTCAGGTGTGCGATACCAGCATAATATCATTCTATAATAATTTTCTTGGAGATTGTAACAAAGTATATTTTTAATGTCTTTAGTCTTTCTTCAGTCTTTAGTCCAAAGTCTTTTCCATTGATTCATAGATACATTATATCCAAAGTTCTTTGTCCAGTTAGTTATATATTCCTGAACTTGTTCATCTTCAATCTCTATGTTCAATAAAAGTTTATATAATTTGGCAATTAAATGCTCATCATCAGTATAAAGTATCAATTCAAACTCTGATTTACCTTTTTGAAATGTTTGTTCTTTTTGCCTTCCAGAAATCTAAGATAATATGTATGAAAGCCGTTGTGTATTACAACCTTCTTCTCGTAGCTACTGTATTGATTTCATTATCTGGCTTCTTCAGTAACTCATAATATGTCAACCAACATGGATCAGCTCTCATTTCTGTTCTACAAAAAGTTTCTTGTGAAGAAATCCAAAGAGGAGTTCTTGAACATAGTCTCAATTTATATTTTTTCCAAAATCTTAGTAAGGCATGTCTAATACAATGGTTATTAAAGGTCACAATGAGCTTGACTTTATCATACCAAAAATAAATGAGCTATCCAAAGCTTAAATGATGACATTCTAAGTTCAAAAGTTTATCATCTTTTAATATTATCCATTTTTTAATCCAAGTCAAACATAAAGCTGCAAGGTAAATTTTTAGATTTGGTAGTCCAAGACCACCCCAATATTGTGAGTCTTGCAGAACCTTAAATCTGACCCTGGGTTTCTTGCCTCCCCACTTCTCTCTCACACTTAAAACAACCATAAATGACATGAATGTGATAAGGGACGCTCCAATAACTTTAAATGCTAAACTACACATTAATATAAGCCCAATTATTGGAGTGAAAAATCACTGGGACTGGGGAAGTGGCAGAACAGGGACCAAATTTCTTCCCCACTATCAACTTCCCTGCTTCAGAACACGTTTGGAAACTTGTTTGGGGACTAGAGCAGGAGATGGGTCCTGAATGAAGTTTATGTTCAGCTGTCAGGACTGGCAAGAAGAAAGCATACTCATTCATTTGCAAATACCATTTGCACAGGTTCATCTTTATAGCATGATTACAACAATGGGAGATTTTATTAAGCGTTCAAAATAGATGCAGAGCAAGAGAATAGCTTTATTCCCTTACCCACTACACAATTATAGCACTATGATTCCACTTTTAGCTGCCATATCTGCTTCCTATGGAATGCTGGGATTTGTTGTTTAGTGAGGAGTAGGCAACTGTGTGGGGGCCAGGCACCCCTGCACACACCCCTAGCAAGCCCAATACTTGTCTTTTCCTCTGCAGCCTCTCTCAAAATGGAAACAAAAAGTGACATCCAGGAGGTATTTAGGAATAGTATGAGGCTTGGGAGCAAAAACTGCACAACTATTTTTTAAATTGAGGGTTAGAGGTGCTTCCCCAATAGTGGTGTCCTGGGGCTGCAAGAAGCCTGCAAGCCATGCTTTGCCCATCACTGCACTCTCGTGCTGAATAAGCATGCTTCTGTAAACTCCAATTCCCATGGTAGTTAAAGAAGGATAATTGTACTGTCCTTGTGCAATGCAGAAGGGTCTGGTGGTCATTAGATGGAACAAGCAGTGTACTCAGAAATATATCCTCTAATGCAACAGTTGCAAACACATTATAGGCTGAAGAAAGTCATCTTTTAAACACCAATCATCAGAACGTATTAGATACATAGCAAACTTACATCAGAAGCTACATACAATAAAAGGAGAGAAATACACTACACACAATCAAAGTGATTAAAAACTGCAGGATCACCAAAACACTCAGTCAAATTTACTTCTCTTGTTCAGGTGGCTGTGGGACCACTGTGGGATACTATTTATTAAATGTGTTAACAATATGCTTTCAAGTACAACAATAAAACTTCAGCGACTGCTACTAAAGAAACCTTTAGGAAATGATTGTAATAAAAAAGGAGAACTTAATTCAGTCATGAAAATTAATATATCTATGTATAACGTGTTGTTATTGTTCCTGTGTGCCTTCAAGTCATTTCTGATTTATGGCAGCCCTAAAGAGAACCTATTGCTGGGTTTTCTTGGCAAGATTTTTTCACAGTGAATTTGATTTTTTCTTCCTCTGAGGCTAAGAGAGTGTGACTTGCCCAAGATCACTCAGTGGGCTTCCATGGCCAAGCAGGAATTCAAATGCTGGTCTCCAAACTCATAGTCCAACACTCAAACCACTATACCACACTGGCTCTCTACATATAATGTTGAAATTGTCAAAAGAAAGCACCATATATGTTTATATTCTTAGCTGTGTATTACCCTCCCTGCAACTGCACCAACAAAATAATTGATAGATACACAATACTTTTGAAAGTTGTATGAAAATAGTTCTAGTAGTAACTAAATCACGAAAACACACAGACAAGTGCTTCACTATTAGACATTTTCTCTAACATTAATTCATAGACGTATCCCTGAGATTTTAAAATGACCTTCACTGCAATGTGCTGCATCTCCAAACTTGTTTGTATGTTCTATTGCTGTCACCAGTAATAATTTTTATCACATCTTTTAAGCTGCCAAGGCAATGGTAGTCAAATGTTCCACTTGTTAACTAACATAGTCATCTTACCTGTTTTGTAGATGTTCAAGTTGCAGCAGGAAGACAATTTCCAGCCTGCTCTTGCCAGCGAACAAGTGTGTGAAAAATGAGAACCAGGTACCGTGGGGCAATTTCTCATCACAGCTTTGCTTCCTGGAGGTAGGGGACTGGAAACATCAACCTGTTGTGCCCCAGTCAGCAGCAGAGCAGACCTCTGTTGCTTGGTGCAACTGCTGATTCTTAAAGTAGGTTTAAGAATGGTGGGGGGAGAGGGAATTCGCAATCATGGCAATAGTGCCATAATCATACACAGGAATACCAAACAGTGACAAATGTGTAACTGCTCAACAGGATGACAGCTATGATTTTCTACATGGCTAGTGGTGAGATGTAATGCTTATGCCTCTTCCTTCCCTGCCTGCCCCATTTCTGTTGTCTCCTCTTGCTCCTCTCTGCTGAAATTGACACAACTATTGGAATTTCACATACTTAGACTCCCCCCACACACACAGAGCATTGTACACATAAGGTAACAATGGTCTTTTTTTAAAGTGCCATTCTTAGATAGTGGGAAACCTCTATCCTCATTTTTCTACCACTCCTAGGACCTTTCCACACTATGTTATAGCGCTATTATTCTGCTTTCAACATCCTGTGGAATTCTGGGGTTTGCAGTTTACTGAGGCCAAAGAGCTCTCTGGCTGAGAATTCTAAAGGCCCCTCCCTAAAATGCAAACCCCAGGATTCCATTGGATATTGAAAGTGGAATAAGAGCACTATAACAATGTAGGGTGGAAAGGCCCCTAGTTTCAGCTAAAGAAGAATGGGCTAATGTTGCCCAGTTCTATACATACATATTAAGATGAAAGCTCCACAAAGGTCAATAGGGCTGACTTCTAGGTTTTTTTGTACCACAGCTTGGAAAAGTTGCTACTTTTCCACTGGAAACAGAATCAAAATCACTGTAGCCCAAAAAAGCATCCCCAAGGTTCGAAGGTGCACAAGAGAGCAGGGTAGGTCCAAAATTCTACTGGGAACCTATACTGACATAACCAGGGGTTACATACACCTCGTCAGCCACTGGCTGGCAGCAGAGGGGCACCTGGATGCTGTCCAGTGGGAGGGGCAAAGAAGCAGCAATTGTCCTCTTGGGGCTTCTTCAAATGATGAAAATCTTAAATCTCCCTCTAGATCATAGTGGTTCCTATTTGCTAAATGGCGACACAAGTTCACATGCAACTGCCTTGCCTGAGGTCATCCCAGAAGGTCAAGCAATCCAGAGATGACCACACTATGCTGCTACATTAGGAGTGCATTGACAGCTGTTGTGCAAAGAACTACTCAAGGGAAACTGAAGCTGAATCCAAAGCTTGTCCTCTACCTAAAGAAATTGTCCCTTTTCTCTCATCAAGTGAAAGTTCTTGTTATACTAAAAATACAACCACCAAGGGAAGCGATGGATCTTGGAGCACAAGATCCAGCTTTTTTTTTTATGTCCTTTTGAATAGCAGTCCATATTAATGTCCCAATCCAAGGCTGCATTTGTCAAAAATGAAGCAAGATATTCTTCAACCTTTTTCCTCTTTCCAGATCTTCCTCTGGAACTGGTTCTCTGAAACAGACAAAGGAGAAAAATAAAGATGGGAAAAAAATGGCACCAAGAATTTCACTGAATGCAATTGACCATGAATAAGTTCATTTGTCACACAAATAAATGAAAAATTGTATCTATAGTTCAAGCCAAGTGAAAAAATAAGAACTGTATAAGACTCTATTCCTGAATTATTAGTTAGCTACATTAATAAAAAGCAACACCTACCTTCTGAGAGAAAGAAATCTCTGGAAAATTCCTCTCATTTCATAATATCTGTGATCTGAAAATAGTGACAACCAAGAAAAAAAAAAGAATAACGAAACAAATTCAAACTACAGAAGAAATTGATAACTCAGTCAAATTAGATGCTAAAATATATTTTTTTTAGTATGCAGGAAAGCCTTTTTTTAAAAAAAACAACCTCCAAGTCGTGGTGTGGGGTAGAATCTGGATTTGAAGCATGACATGAGGGTAGGACATAGTGGTTTGTCATATGGATGGGGAGATTTAAACATTCCCTTTACACTGGAGCCAAATCTGAAGCCACTTTAAAAGAAAAACAAAAACAAAACATGTATGGTTTCCTTGCGTGCTGCACATTTAAGGCAGAATTCCATTGGTGACTGAAGAGTATAACTATGGCATATGTATGCTTATGTCTTGTGTGTGTGTGTGTGTGAAACGCAGGAGGATATTCTGTGGCCCTTTCTACCGCACCCAAAACTTCTCCTTCCACAGCTGTCAAGTTTTGGAAAGGGCTGTAGCTGTTGCTCCTTCTACTTACTGGTGAGAAACAGGGGAGGCAATTCAGAGGAGGAAGAAGTGTGCTGACAGAAAGGGAAATGATGATGCGCTCCATCTGGAAGCGCACCCTCATTCCTCAAACCTTCAAGTAGATGACAAAGACACTGAAATAGTTCAAGATTTTCCACACCTTGGCTCAATCATTAATCAGATTGGAGACTACAGTCAAAAAATCAGAAGAAGATGAGGACTTGGAAGAGTAGCTATGAAGGAACTAGAAAAGATCCTGAAGTGTAAAGATATATAATTGAATAGTAAAGTTTGGGTTGTCCATGCTGTTGTATTTCCAATTCCCCTGTCTGGTTGTGAGAGCTGGACAGTGAAGAAAGCTGATAGGAAGAAAATCAACTCATTCGAAACATTTTGTTGGAGAAGATGCCAAAAAGACAAATAAATGTGTCCTGAAGTAAATCAAGTCTGAACTCTTCCTAGAAGCCAAGATGGCTATAGTGAGGATGAGAAGACATGACCCACCAGAAAAGACAATAATGCTTGGTAAGGTAGAAGGCAGTAGAAAAAGAGGAAGACAGCATTGCAGATGGGTAGACTCAGTCAAGGAAGATACATCCCTGAATCTGCAGGACTTGAGCAGGGTGGCTGATGAGCAAGGTAACTTGGAGATCTCTCATTCGTAGGGCTGCCATATGTCGGAGTCAACTTGACTGCAGTTAACAATAGCTATGAGCCAAGACCAGCTGCATTTTCCTCATCTGAATTTCCTCCCCCTTCCCTCCCCATCAGTAAGGAGTGGCTGCAGTTGCCCCTTCCAGGGCTTGGAAATAAACAGAGTTGGGGGGAAAGACATGTACCTGTGGGGTGGAGTGTTACAGTACACTTTCTTTGTGTAGGATCTTGGCTTCAGGATTTAACTTAACAAGCACTGAGATATGGAGTTTTAGCTTTCCTAGGCATACTAACTTGGAAATAATATTTGTTATGTATTTTTATTTCTGTCTTAGAAGGTAACATTCTAAAATTTAGACACTCTCACTTCAGAAAATGACATCTCATTCTTGAAATTTGCTCTCTTTTTTATACACTGTTGAATTATAGATATACTTCTATTTTTAAAAAGTCCAGGATTTTCTATCAAAGTTTATTTTGGGTTGGATCCAGGTTTGGGCCAGGGTAACTGGGCAAAGAGAAGGAGACATTCTTGTCACAGTTGCTCTTTCAGCTCCCTGAAAATGCTACACAGATGATCAGGCAACCCTGGCCATTTCTGCACTACACTGTTATAGTGCTACTATTCTACTTTCAACATCCAGTGGAATTCTGGGGTTTGTAGTTTACTGAGGCCAAAGAGCTCTCTGGCTGAGAATGCTAAAGGCCCCTCTCTCAACTGCAAACCCCAGGATTCCATAGGAGGTTGAAAGTGGAATAATAGCACTGTAACAGTGTAGGGCAGAAATGGCCCCTGTTGCTGAATGGGATAAGTGGTGTGTTTCAAGGTAGAAGAGGGAAAGCTAAACAACTGGACAGAGACACCTTCCATGAAGAGAAAGTCTCCCTGCTCACAGAAATCAGATCCTGGATCCAACCCATTGATTTCCAGCTCCAGTAAAAAGTTTTGTCCATACATCCCTACACAGGATATGGACAGATGATTGCCTCGAGAGGAAAACACCAACACACAAGCAATGCTTAATTGATTATAGATACAGACCTTTGTTTTTTCTCCAATACGACAAAGCGATAGCAATACCAACAAGCAAGATGATAATCAGCAGAACTGGAGTCAGAATGTAATTGTGTGTGGGGTTTTCTGATACTAATTTACTGAATTCAGGATTTCCAACTGTCATGCAATTAGAACCTGTTCAGAAAAAAAAAGAAAAGAAAAAGAAAATATCTGGAGTGAATATATCAGCAATAATGATTGTGATTTGTGGCTATGTGGAAACACTTCCAATTGTGTTATAAATCAAAAGAAAGAAGGGGAGTACCACTAAAAAAAATAGGTCTGTTACAAGTTATCAAAGATCTTCACACTATACAGTTACAGCATTATGATTCCAGTTTAACTTCCTTGGATGTTTCCTGTGGAAACCCGGGGTTTGGTCAGAGGCACTAGACCTCACTGGTTGAGAGTTCTAAGAACTTCACTCTAAACTGCAAATCCCATGATTCCATAGGATACTGCCATAGCAGTTACAGTGGAAAGAGAGTTCTATAACTATATTGTGTGAAAGGGCCCCAAAACATTTGATTCTACACTGTTGGAAACAGTGTTGGACTAGACTGAGATAAGTGACTTGCCAGTCCATTGAACATCAAACCACCAAGGTTTTCCATTTCAGTTACTTTTTCTCCAAACACTCTCACCCATGTAGCCTGACTCAGTTCCTTTACCAATTAATTTCTTTGAAAAATGATCTCCTTCCACTCAGATCTTTCCTCAAAATTCTTCCAAAGAGAATTATGTTTTGCTAGATGATGAAACTGATTTTCATTTAAGTCCAAACCAGTAAAACTGACATGGCTTCCCAAGCAATAGCAATCTACTTTTGTCGAAATGTATTTCTGTATAAAAGAACTACAGTTTTTAGTGTTCCTTCTTTAGGAACTGTGACTGCTGAGTAGGCACGAAAACTGGTTGAAGTTTGTAGTGAATTGTTGCAAAAGGAAAAAGAAAAAAGAAAAAAAAGAACTCACTTTGGAGTGAATGAGAACTGCCTGTGTCATTGAGAATACAGCAATATATCATTTCATGGGCAAGAGAATCCAGCTGGAGAGAACTGTTGAGAGAGAATGAACCATCCACACCTCGTGTAGATACAAACGTTGAATTGTAAGTCAAGTTGGTTCCATGGCTGTCATACCAATAAAGGTGCTTGACTGGATACCCTCCATCTGCTGTGCATACAAGAGTATCATTCTTCCTTGTGAGCTGTGGTTTGGTATAGGGTGCTGAAAAATAAGCAGGTGCCCTAATTATAACTGGTCAATCCACTTAAAAAATTAGTAGGAAAAAATTGTAGATTTTTAAGGACTGACAGTTCAGCCAAATGTGCCTCCATCCAAACCAAGACTGGTTTTTATTACATCTGCATTTTGCATCCCTCCTGTCTTCCATTCCAAAGAGCTGGGAGCTGTAGGATTTGGATTTCTAATTTGTTTGGCAACAGTTCTTCACTAATAATGTATAAATTTAAAGGCTTCTGTTACCATACCCTATGTCCCCAACTCTGCAGGATGTGCTGTTTTCATAATTGAAAAGAGAGCCAGGTCAGGCTGACTTTAGACATGGTCAGATCATAAGTTCAGAGAGTATCAAGTGGAAAAACCCAATGCTAATGGGTTTGTGATAATCCTTTCAAGACCTCAGGTTATGTACACACCCAAACACAATAGAAGGCCAAACTACCCAGCTGAGGCAATCAGGGACCATACTGTGATCTTATTCTACTGAGACCTTCCCTATTTACCTGACGAACACATTAAGAGAGTGTCATGATTCCCATCAATGTTTTGTCACCTAAAGTTAAGAAAATCAATCCACTCAAAACTTCTTTGGCAACCTGTGAGAAAGCAATTACTGCATTGTCCACACCCTCTCGTTCAGAGTAGGAATAGGCTACATAAACCTCAGCTTCAGCCCCAGCAAATTGTAGTACATTGGGCATATTAAGCTGGACATGGCGCCCCTGACTTCCATGCTACTTCTGTGCTACGACCTTCTGTTTCAGGACTGGTAAATATCACCTTCTTCACCCCTGACCTCTCTCTTTCCATCCAACATTTCCTGCCTTGTTTTCTGATAGCCTTGTATGGTTCTTGAGAGTGTCTGATTTCTTGTGTGTTTGTCAATCCAAATAAAATATTCTGTTTAATTTTTAACTGGAGTCCTCTCTCCAGTGAGTACTGTATACACAGGTGAAAAGATCCTGCCATTACTCTCCTCTTGCTAACCTCCTTTGAGCTGTAATTCTCCCAGATTCTAAGGAATGCTGGCATTGTGAGTGGACCTCAAAGTCCCCCACCTCTTAGGGTAACACTCCCCTTCCAAAGACTCCAAACAGTAGGACCTTTTACCAGTAAGTTTGATCTATCTATAAAGAAGTCTAAAACTCACTTGATGCCCATGCTCATTGGCTCAAACTTACCAATAACTTTTAGAAACTCAAACTGTTCTGTGTAGCCATTATCAGATAGAAGAAAGATTTTATAATATCTCTCATCCAATATTTGTACTTGGTTGAAACTCAGGATGGCAAAACTATTCAACTTCAGGGAAATTCTTCCATCACTGGAGGTATATTTTCCATCAAATGTGTTGATTTCACTTTCATCTGCACAACTGATATTAGAAGAGCAGAATGTCACTGTAGCACCTCTAATATACTGGCTGTTTTTGCAAGTAATAGTAGTATTTTTTCCATGTTCTCCAGGATACGATTCACATGAGAAATTGGAAAACTCTAAGAGAAAACAGAAGCATGCCAGTGTCCTAGTTAGTTCAAGCACCAAACACAGGTTATTAAGCAAACTACAGCCAAGTACACTTGCCTGTTTTTGTCAGTCACAGACAAGCAAAGCTCAGTGACAGAGCACATACTTTGTAAGCAGATAGTTCTGCATTCAGTCCTTAGGGTCTCAGGTAGTTAAGCCAGTAAATCTCATTAATGTAACTGTGGTTCAGTTGTGATCAACGATGTAAAGGATTGCACTGTAAACTGATGAATGGATTTGGACTATGCGTTAGTATGAGGGATTATGTGAATTTCATAAATGAAGCTCATCTAAACAAAATGTTTCTTCCTTCAAATGACCTTTTTTTAAAATTCCTTTGTCTTTTCATTTTAAAATGAAATTAATGAAATTAATAAAATCCCAACACTTCCAGAAAAGAAAAAAAAGAAAAATACCACCCTTTGAAGAATTTCTCTAGGACTTTGCCTAATGTAATAATTTTTTTTCTAGCCACCTTGAGTCAACATGACTTACAGCTCTGATTCCACAAATATAACCCCAGAATAACTCTGAATCCTGACATTATGGGTGTCACTCCAGAACAATCAATGTTTTGAAGAGCAATGTAATGAGGGAAGAATCTAATAAGCATCCCCAAAAAGAGGCAATAATGGCAAGAATGTAATGGATTTAGTTGTTTCAGGTTTTACACAAGAATTATGCAGAACTACCCAACTTCATCTTTTGCTTCATCGAAAAAAGGGACATGATTGTAGCTCATAAAATCTGAAAGCAACGAAAAAGGTTGGCTTCCAGGGGGCCGGGTCGACAGATACTCCTTTGCTGCAGTCCTCCATGTGAGGATAGTTTTCATGGTAAAATGCTGGCCAGGGGATCTCTGGCTGGAGTTTTACTCTACCTCTGCAGACACAAGCAGAGGATTACCCATTTGGGTCCAGAATTCCCATCATATGCATTTTGGAGAAGGAAGGACAAAAGGAGTAACACCTTGCCCTTACCATAAAATCCAGTAGCTTAGATTTATTTATATTTATTTATTTATTGAATTTCTATGCTGCCTTTGCTCCCAAAGCAGGACCCAAGGTGGCTTCCAAAAAGTCAAAAAAACCATTAAAAATATTTAAACAATTAAAAACATTAAAAACTATATAAAATTATAACTTGAATGCATACACATTGTGAATAGATTGAATTACATTTTACTTGCAAGAAGGTGTTGGACTTTAAAAAAGAAATCATAGCATGAGAAAATACAGACATTATCAGTTGATGTTGTTTTCCTGTTCACCTCTAACTAGACTCCAGAGAAGCAAACTGCAAACTCTATACAGTGGCCCCTACACTTTGGTGAGGGCTTGGGGTGCAGAACCCTAGTGAAAGTGGGAAAACCACAAAAAACTCCCCCTGTGATCCCCCTCCCATTCCCTTGCCTTTTGCATGCCAGGGCCAGAGGCAAGAGAATGGGAGGGGGAGCTCCAGAGGGAGGAGGAAGGCTTGCACAAGTTTTTTTGTGCAAGCCTTCCTTTTTGCCTCAGTGCGAGTTCTCAGGACTGGTTTCAGAGGCAAAGGAATGGGAGAGGGAGCTCCAGAGGGTAGAAGGAAGGTGCACATCTGCCTTCCCTCCCCATTTCCTTGCCTTTTGTCAAGGTGCTTTGCACAAAATCTAAGGGAACGGGGGGAGGAGAATGGGGGAGCAGTCACATGGGCAGCTTGCAAATATCAAATTCGCAAAGGTCAAACCTGCAAATGTTGAGGGAAGACTATAATTGCAAAAAAATGGAATCTTCCCTGAAACAGTTAGAGAATGTTGTTGCCATGATCTTTTGGAATTTGATCAAGAACAATATAGAATTAAGTCAGATGAAGAATTACCAATAGAGGATTATAGTTTTCAATGGTATTCCTATAGATTAAATATTTGAAAGATTCAAAATGAATTTAAAAAGACATGATTTTGAGTTGAGCAATTTGAGAAGCAGTTGTGTACAGATGATGAACATGTGATTGGTAAGACTTTTGTATAAACTTAAAAATAGAGATGAAAGAGGAACAAGTTAAAGATTGTATGATAAAGTGGGTACAAAACTTTGGGTACAATATGCAGTTGGAACAATGGGAGAAAATGTAGTCAAAGGGAATAAAATTTATATTATCTTGTGATCTTGAAGAGAACTATTACAAGACGATGTATTCAACAGTATAAAAACTGCTCAGAATGCATAAAGATGTTTCTAATGTGTTGGACATGTGAGAAACAGATGGCGTCTTTTTATCACTGTGGCAGACTGTGGAATGGCCAAAAAATTATGAAATCAAATACATAGTATCGTGCAAACATTTTTGAAATTTAATGTTCAATTGAAACCTGAATTGTATGTGCAGGGACAGGTGGATGATCAATTGGAGAAGAAGTATGAAAATTGCTATGATATATGACCACTGCAGCAAGATTACTCTTTGTGTGGAAGTGGAAAAAATACAGCAACACCAAGGAGTAAGGACTGGCTGCTGAATCTGGCCAAAGTGGAGATTGATCAGAGAAAAATCATTGGTGGCATTTGTGAAAGACTGAGGACCTTTAATTGGCTTTTTTTCACAAAGAAACGAGAATAATGTGTTAAGTGTAGGTTTTGATAATTAGTAGATTTGGTAAAGCAGTATGAATGGTATGTACGATTAGAGAAGTTATTTTATATAGTTACGTATAATCATTATTAGGAAAGTGGGAAGTCAAACATAAATTCTGTTTTCCTTAATCTTTACTATTCTTTTCTACACTATTTTTCTTTTTTCTTGTTTTCTCGTTTTTTGTTTTTTCTTGTTTTTCTTTGTATTTTTTTATTGTATTGGAAAACATTTAATCGTAGGGGTATGTGTGTGTGTGTATCTATCTCTGAAAGCAATGACAACTGGCTTGAAAAGCAGAAAGTTGGGCTGAGGTGGTTCCTTAGGATTCAGGATATAGGTGCTGTGCATTCAGGATACAGCATCCATGTGTCCACTTTTGGAAGTTTCTCTCCTTTTCCTCCTAGTCCATATACCCTCCTGTTACCTGTGTGAAATTCAGCCTGATCCAGAAAGGCAACAGAAAACAAAAAATCTTACTACACATCCATGCAAACACACACACACACACATACAATTTTGGCAAATAAAAACTTTCCAACTGAAATGTTTCAGATTTTAAGGTTAGATAATGGGGTTTTCTGCTATCCTTATGCAATGAATACCAAAGCAAAATAAAAGTAAAAGTGCTGTTCAATGAAACTCACAGTCACCAGAGAAAAGAAGGAAGCTTACCACTAGCAAGACCACTTGACACATCCAGTAGTAGCAAGCCCAGAGGAATGATTTGGAGGAAAGCCATCTGGAAAGAGGTGTTCCACCAACTGCTTTAAGACAGTTCTGCTGGGAAAAGGTCAGAAATTGAATTGAATCCCAAGAAAGAAATCATTGTTCTCTTGTTAGGAAATAACAAGTCAAGTTATTCTTGCTCTGTTACCTTCATCAGAAATACGCATCAGATTTGGATGAACATCTGAGCACAGACAGCCCCCTTGGGACCAGTTTAAGCACTTCCTGAGGCAACGAACGCTTTCCCTCAACATGAATACAATGGAAGGTTCACCTAGCTTTTATCCAGGCTTTCAAATCTGGAGAGGTGGGTGGCCTAGCACAAAAGTATCATCATTCCTGTGGAAAACACCCCAAAAACGGATGAAGATGGATAGCAACGAAATGATTTGAGCAGCTGACAGGGTCACCCTTAAATCCTAAGGCATGTTTTACAAGGGGCTTTCCTGTAACTGTGCTTTGGGGAGAGGTTGTAAGGGACTGAGTGACTTTCATAAATGAAACACTTATTAATTTCTGAGTATCAATTTGGGTTTGATTTGAAGGTTGTAGTGATCGATTCCAAATTGGTACAAGTGGTAACAGGAAATCTATCCACATTCCTGCAACTGTTATGAAAAGGACTACACCAAAAAGAATGTTTCACATTATAGATCTGCAGTACAGGGTTGTGGTGGTGGTGGTGGTGGTTGTTGTTGTTGTTGTTGTGTGCCTTCAAATCATTTCCAACTTATGGTAACCTTAAAGCAAACCTATCAGGGTGTTTTCTGGGGCTGAGAGTGTGTGATGTGCCCAAGGTCAGCCAGTGGGTTGCCGTGGCTGAGCGGGGAATCAAACCCTGGTCTCCAAGGTCATAGTCCAATGCTCTAGCCCATAATATCTTGTCTTAATCTAACTAAATAAGCAGTCCTGATGAATAGGTCCAGGAAGCATTTATTAAAGACTGAGATCAGAACACAGAAAACGTTCTTGCCAGAACTGAAGATACAGAAACAATTACACTTTTTTGATTGTGTCTTGCCCCTCCCCGCTCTTCCCACTTACATCCCACTCTCACGCACTAGCCTGTACCAGGTAGTTGGGAAGACCTCGATTCCCAGGCTCCACCCAGCTCCACCCGACCATTGCCCAAACATGGAGGGAAGCACAGTCTTGAAGGAAAGACAGCAGAAAGGCTACAGAATGGCTAAGCTAGGCACAGCAGAGATGGCAGTGCCCTCTGACAAAGCTACAATTGCATAATGGTGAAGGGTGAAATCACTTCATAACATACAGAGGACTATTGTGCAGGCAGCGTGGACATGGAAATCTTCACAGCTTGTGCAAAAAGAGGAGGGGGAGGAGGAAGACAACAACAACAACAACAACAACAATAATTCTGGAAGCGTGTAAGACTCATGACACTCACAAACGGAGGAAGTAGAAGTACAGAGTATCCTGTACAGAGGTTCTATCTATCAACCTCAGTGGCAGACCCATATTCGAGGCAGGTGTGGTCATATTCATCGGAAACACACATTGTTTCTGCAGTCTAGCACAAGACTTGTGTGATACATATTGCAAAAATGCACTGCATACTACAAAGAAAGGTGGCAAAATCCTCCAGGAGCAGAACACAGAGCACTGTTTCAAACGGCAGGTCTAAATTCTTTTCCACATTAATAAAAAGAAAAGAAAGAAACATCAGGTCTACAAATCAAAGCCTCTTTCCTTATACTTATTTTTGTTTCATTCTTACAGCAATAGTCATTTTACATGATGAAGTATTTAAAAAATGTGATCACCAGCTGCAGTCTGAAGTGACACACCTCATTCTGCCACTGCCCTTTCAAGAGCAGCAGGAAGAGAATCACAGTGGAGCACAGCTTTTCAGTGACATTCACTGCAGCAACAGCAGCTAAGTAACAACAGCAGTTTGTGCTCTCTGAACACAGGCACAGCCGCTAGTCTGGCTTGCCTTCACCCTTTGCCCCATCAAGCCAGACAAAGATCCTGAGGTTTGCAGTTTAGGGAGAGGCCTTTAGAATTCTTCACCAGAGAACTCTTTGGCCTCAGTAAACTACAAACCCCAGAATTCCACAGGATGTTGAGAGTAGAATAATAGCACTATAACAGTGTAGTGCAGAAATGGCCAAAGAAACCTCAAATCAAACCTTAGATTCTTTTGCCTGGCTTTTTGGGAGATAAGCCAGCTACAGGATTTGCTGCTGTCGGGTTCGGTCAATAAAGTGAATAAGCTAGTGAGCAAAGCTGTGTACAACCATTGCAACCAGAAAGCACAACTCACAGTCAAGAAGCCATCAGCCCTGGCTCAACATGTTGTGCAAATCCAACCACGGCCTATGATATCAAAAAAGCACTGCTGGAATCTAGATCAGAAAGCCCTGAGATGCAATCTCATGGTTCTGAAATATGTGAATTTCTATAAAAATTCAATAGCTGTGTAGCATGCATATTTTCGGATTCCTCTTTAGCAGGTACTAAGTGAGACAGAACTATGAAACAAGGTCCTAGCCACAGCTCAGTGAAAGACATATTAGCTTTACTTCTCCTCCATACCAACAAAGTACCTGGGCATCCCTTCTACAGAGCTGTTTAGAAGATTAAGTGATTAAATGGAAGAAACATGCGTAGGTTATGTGGCAGTGGTGGTGAGGATAAGAGATTAAAATTTTGTAGATTAACTCTGAGCAATCCATCTGTCATTAGAAAGGGTCCATTTGACAGTTGAAATAGGAAGCCTATACATAGGTATGTATCGCTATCCCTTTTTCTGCCAAAAGAGGGAGTGCTGCCCCTACCTTACAGACAATCCAAGACTGTCATGTTGCATTGGTTTCTTATTTTGTTTGAGTGAAACTGATTGTCTGAAATTACTCGTTGAGGATAAATAGCTATCAACATTTTATCATCACTGCTCCTCTTAACACTGCCTTCCTTGGTGGAATAAATGCTGCCACTAACAGATTCTGACATGGCTTCAACCATGCAGTGTAAAGATGTAGCTGTCCATCTGATAGCAAGCCCAGAACTCTGAAAATCAGATTCAGTTCACATAATACTTAAGCTATCAGATGTGGAGGGACTGGCAGGGTTTTTTCCCCCCCACCAATGTACCGAGGACTTAGTACCATATTTATGTCCATTGGCTACACCTGTTGCTTTCTTGGAAAGTCATAATCAAAGAGTCATCATCAGTGGCTATGGTTCAAACTGGAAGGAGGTCTCAAATGAAGTGCCTCAGGGTTCTATCCTAGGGCCATTGCTGTTTAAGATTTTTGCCAATGGCTTAGATGATAGGGTGGAGAGAATCCTGATAAAGTTTGCAGATGACACAAAGCTGGGAGGGGCGACTGATACATTGGAAGATGGAATTCAAAAGGACCTAGATGAAAATAGAAAATTGGGCAGAAATTAATAAAATAATAAAATGAAAGTCAGTGGAGACAAATGCAAACTTCTACATTTAAGCCACAAAAAACAAATGCACAAGTATAGGATGAGGAGATATGTGGCTCAGGTTACTACATGTGAAATGGACCCTGGGATTGCTGTTGATCCTAAGTTGAACATGAGTCAGTAGTATGATGCTGCAGCAAAGAAGGTGAATGCTATTTTAGTCTGCATTAATAGAAGCATAGTCTCCAAGTGGCACTAAGTAACAACCCCACTATGTTCTGTGCTGTTCAAGCCTCATCTGGAGTACTGCATTCAGTTCTAGGTGCCTCATTTCAAGAAGGAGCAGATTCAGAGAAGGGCAAAAAGGATGATGAAAGGTATGGAGAACAAAACATATGAGGAAAAGATTGAAGGAGCTGGGTGTATTAGCTTGGTGAAGAGAAGGCTGAGGGGTGACATGATTGCACTCTTTAAATACCTCAACAGCCATAAGAGAGAGGAAGGAGCAGGCCTGTTCTCAACTGTCCCAGAGGGTCTAACATTTACAGGAGAACAGATTTTGGTTGAACATTAAAAGGAGCTGCTTGACAATAAGAATGGTTCAGCAGTGGAATCAATTGTACAGAAAGCTGGTTGGCTCTCCTTCTTTGGACATCTTCAAAAAGAGGCTGGACAGCTACTTGCTCGGGATGCTCTAGCTGGAGATCCTGCACTGAGCAAGAAGTTGGACTTGGTGATCCATGAGGCCCCTTCCAACTCTATGATTCTATGACTCCATGAGTAAAAATGTTGCAAACCAGCAGCCAACGGCTCATGGAGTGGCATCAATCCACAGACCACACCTTTGAGTAGCCCTAATATAGTACAGCTTTCTTTTGCCAGTGGACAAGCAGTCTCAAACTTTTCTTAATACGTTAACAGGTGGCAAACTCTAGGGGGAACTGATAAGTCGTGAATAATAGTTAGCTGCAGATCCATTGCTGCCATGACCACAAAACTTTTTCAACTACTTTTAAAATGTCCAAGTTTCTCTCTCCTTCTCCCAAAGCTCACCTTTGTTCTCAGTCTTTTTCAATTACTGCAAACTGAGTTCAAAGTGCAAAAGTAGTTTGTACTTAATTAAGGCCCTTTTTGCACGGCATTTGCCATGTGAAAGAAGGCCTGGAGCGTCATGCAATTGTGAGGAGCGATCTGCACGACGCACTCACAATCACGTGATGCTCCAGGGGCCGGCAGGGGCCGATCGCGCACCTTTTCATTTTCGGCTTTAAGCCGAAAGTGGTGCGCGATCGTGCATTGCTCCTCTGCCCCGCGTGCACTTACCTGGCGTGTGGAGCCTCTGGAGCCAGGCCAGTCACGCTTCCTGCCCCAGTGCAGCCTGGGAAGGTCCCAAGCTGCACTGCGGAAGGAAGAGGCGGGGCTCTTGCACGAGCAGGCAGCTCGTGCAGAGCTGAAGCAGCAGGGAAGCGAGAGCCTCTCAGCAGAGGCTGCTTGCGTGATCCCCGCACCCCGGCACTGGAACAAGTAAGGTGCGGAAAGGGCCTAACTTTGCAGAGGGACAGAAAGGAAGCAGGATATTTTCCTTCCCCAGTAGGCTGAAGTAAAAGCAAACTGCTGCAGCCTCTCCTAACTGGTCTGTTCTTCCCCATTAATAATTTTTGTCATCTTAACCACACTCTTCGGTTGCTTGACCATGCATATCCTGATTTTCACCTTTTAAATGTTGCACTGCTGTTACACAGGGTGGAACCATGACAGTTAAAGCACTATGAAACTGCTATCCCCGTGTGGTATACTCTTAATGACCCCAGAGATCCAGCTTTCAGAATGATGCCCAGTGGGGAAATCTCTACTGACAGAAGGCATCCAGCAGCAGAATACCGAGGGATAATTATCAGCAGTCCTCCCCCTGGAAACCTCCACCCAGGCCACACACTGCTCCAGAGGATCTCCCAGAGAGGAATCTCAGTGGAGGCAACACAGGGGAGCTGGAATAACTGAATGTGATCCTCTTCCCCATTCCTCCAGCAGAAGCCTTCCTTCAGTGAAGGAATATCATTTGGATACCAGCCTCAAAATTTTATAAATTGCCAACATTTGCGACAGGAATAAATAAGAGAATAAGGATGTCAGTGCATCACAATGTGGAGAGTTACTTTTTGAAAGAAACTCATTCCCTGCTACTTGTTATAGCAATTGAAATAAATTGAAAGAGCAACCCTGCTTTACAGTGGTCAGAAATTAACTTGTTTCACTGCTCATTGATTTTTATTTAATTGAGGGAATCTTCAGATCACTAAGAGAACGGCATAAAACAGTTAAGAAAAAGCTTGTCAAAGTGCCTCTTAAAATGTCGTGACTCTAAAATAACTAGAAGGCATTACTTCATTTCCACTCCTCTCCTTTTGAGGTCTAACTTTATTACACTCTTGTTATAAAGCCTAACTTGTTGAGGTAACAATATTACTTGTAACTAATTGATTCACAGTTAGAATAAGAAGTAGGGAGGGCATTGCTGGTGGCAGACTGTGTCGCTCATAGTGCAGACATGTAACTCTCATTTAGGTCTACAGCCTGGAAAGAAATGACAAATCACAAATGGTTACAGGGGCCATTTCCGCACTAGGCTGTTATTGTGCTGTTATTCCACTTTCAACATCCTATGGAATCCCTGGGTATGCAGTTTAGGGAGGGGCCTTTAGAATTCTCATCCAGAGAGCTCTTTGGCCTCGGTAAACTACAAACCCCAGAATTCCACAGGATGTTGAAAGTGGAATAATAGCACCCTAACAGTGTAGTGCAGAAATGGTCAGGAATACATGCTGTTTTCTCTTCCATTGCCTAGTGTCAGAAGGGTGGCTGGAGAATACTTTTTTTTGCTAGATGTAGGTCTGGATGGAAAGAAGAGAAGAGATGCTGGAGATCAATGACAGCACTTAATTGCACACATTGTTGGATGCCATGTTTTAGGACAGCCCTCTCTAACCTGGTCCTTTCCGGACAATTTAGCTAGAACTATTTCTATCCCAAGCCAGCAAATCAGGCTACAGAATTTATACTCATCTGAAAGGGTACAAACCTTAGACATCCCAAAGAGTGTTTATGAACAACGGAATTAACCTATGTGCCATTTCTCTGTCAGTCCTATGGTTTCCAATGTTAACCACAATGATAGATGTAACAGCAATTTAGGGGAAAAACAGGAGTCCATTCCACTGTGAACCACCATTTTGTGTGACATTTTTTGCCCCACCCCAAAACAAGGTGATGCACATCCTGTCTCAGACTATCTCCCTGCTAAGCCAAGTTTTCTCACAGCAAAATAATGGATAAATTGGAGTGTTGCTAGGATCTGTCAGATCGGGCACATGGTGATTTCATAATCTTTCTTTTGGTTTAGTCAGAGGATTGCCTTCAATCACAGTAAGGATGATGGAACAGAAGCCGTTTCTGCACTAGACTTTTCTAGTGCTATTATTCCGCTTTCAACATCCTACGGAATCTTGGGATTTGCAGTTTAGGGAGGGGCTGCCTGGTCCCTCTGTAAACTGCAAACACCAGGATTCCATAAGATGTTGAAAGTGGAATAATAGCACTAGAAAAGTCTAGTGCAGAAATGGCCAGAGTCTCTCTCCTCTCATTCTCCCTCCTCCCTTTTGCCACACTTCAGGCATTTCTAATTCCAGCAGTTGCTGGTTTGGTGTATCCTTCCCTTAATTCTTTCATTAAAAAAACATAAGGCTGAGAGATAGATTTGGCTTATCCCACTCTTCCTACTCCTGCTATTATTCTTAGCTCTGCTATCCATTCCTCTGCCCCCTTTGGTGTTAAAATAAGAAACAGGGAGAAGACTCTCCCCTCTTTTATTTCTTCTGATGTCCTTTATTCCCCTATCTTCTTGCTTCTTTTGGCTCGCTGGTGTGGTACCAGGTCATGCTTCCTTAATCCCATCACTCACCTAGTGTTTAAGTTATGGCAATTTACTTTTCACTTCGCCAAACAAACTTTGTGTTTTGGCTGCTTTGGTTATCATTGTGATTGGCTTGTTCATGCTGGATCCTTCAAGCAGCTGTTTTTTTGTTTTTGTTTTTTCTAAAGACTGAAGTTCAACAAAATGAGCGGAGGGTAGCTACAGTTGGCCGGGAAATGCAGGAAAAACAGAAATTGAAGAAGTTAAAGTTGCTACAACATTGGGTAATCACTGACACAGCTGTTTTCTGAGAACTAATGCTCACTATGTGGGGGCAAGTGGACTGGCTGCATGTACACATGCGTCACGCTCTGACAGGCCAAACTTGCTCAGGGACCCCAGTTTCCTGCCCCCTGTTCCCTATAAGATGCCCCAAGGATACTCCTTGTTATTTGGCAGGTCAGAGAATGCAGGAAATAAAGAAGTCACTGGATGACATTATGACAACAGGTACTGCACAGGCTATTTGGGAGATCAGAAATATTGACCACAGCTTTAAGTGTCCCTCCCTAATGCTGGTGAGGAAAAGGAAGGAACTCTGAAGACCAGAGGTAAAGGTGACACAATTGAGAGGAGTTTCCTCAAATGCATCAGTGCAGAAATGTGGATGTGAAATATTGCCCAAGACATAAGAATAAAGAGAAAATCATGTCTGGGTGGAAAAACTGAAACAAAGCAATAGGCCTTAGCAATAGGTCTATTGTCCTCTTTGATTTTTTTTTTAAAGAAATCCTCATCTAATATTGATCTAAATAGATTAGACATCTGATCTTACTAACCATTAATGAAATCTGTTGACCTTTTCAACTTTGACATTCTCATCTCTGCATTAATATGTAGTTGTTCTGCAGTTTATAGCTGGACGAATTGTAGTTTCCTTTTCCTGTTTGCCGATGAATTTACAAGAATTCACGTCTGTTCATATTCAGAATAGAAACAATTTAAGATTAATGTAATTCAGATGCGGGAGAAACTGAAACAGACAGATTTATCCATTCCAGCCAAAGAGTTGGAGTGCTTAACTCTTCCCACATTTCAGTTCCTTCAACCAGCAGATAGATAGATATTGTTTATTACGATCATAGACCAGTAAATCTTCAACCAGTAAGAAATTAAGGTTGACATCCTTTTTCTTCTGAGAAGTTCTTTCTCTCTAACATCTATAGAGGAGGCAGATATAACAGCATCTTTTTCATACTTTAAATAGTGTAGCTATTGAATTGACTGATGCAAATGGGAAAGAACTTCATTTCAATTTGGTTTTGAAGTATTTACTAAAATTCTTTTTTTTTTTTCCGTATCTTGAACAGAAAAAACTTGAGGCTGAAAACATAACTGCATAAGAAAGTGAAACTAAGAAATGTTCCCACTCCAATGAAGTCATCTGGGGTTTTTTTAAGCTATGCAAACAATAAGCTTGCTATTATAGATCACTATCATTTTCATACACGAACACACGAGATAGGGTCTATTTACTGAACTGCCACCTTTTTGACCCAAGGTAGCTCTTATACATTAGCTCAAGTTCTATGCCTCCTGAAATCCTGGGTAAGGTACACACCCTGAAAGTTAACACAAGTTGAACTTTGGATGCAGAGTGTTGTTGCTCCTGGATACAAAAAGCACTATCAAGTATCTTCAATGGAGAGCCAGAGTGGTATAGCGGTTTGAGCATTGGACTGTGACTCTGGAGACCAGTGTTTGATTCCCTACTTGTCCATGGAAACCCACTGGGTGACCTTGGGTGCATCACACACTCTCAGCCCCAGAAAAATCCCAAGATAGGGTCACCTTAGAGTGTCACAAGTCAGGAATAACTGAAGGCACACAACAACAACAGTATTTTCACCAAACTGTTACTTTAGCCTGACAATAATCAGTCTTTTAACACTGTGAATCACAGTTTAGTGGGGGAGGGGGGGCTAGGGATCACCACAGCACCCCTGTCAAACTGTAATTCCCAAGATTTGGGCAAAGACAGTAAGCTATTATGATAGTAAACTGGCCTCAAGCTACTAAAGGATGCACCAAGCCTAACCCACATGAAGGTGACAACCAGTGGTGTCATATAGCTGGTTTTCACCGGTTCACCCAAACTGGTTCTTAAAATTGTTAAAAGATGTGGAGGCTAGGGAGGTCCAAAGCCAGAAGCAGGGAAGAGGAGGAAGAGGAAGAGTGGACAAAGAAGATGGAGAGGGGAGAGGACCTGAGGAAAGGGAAGAACTTGATCCTCTGGAACTGGAAGGGGAGAACTTGGGATGTAGACATATTAAGTGCCCACCATCCAATGTGGCTGTTGTTGAGGGACTGGAGGAAACCCTGGCCCAATGTGGAGCTGGGGGAGCAAATGCCCCCAGGTGAAGGGAGACACATGGAACACATTTCCACATGTGGGTAAAAAATAAAAAATACAACTGGTTATTATTTATTTTGAATGTCACTACTTGTTACAACTAGTTTGAAGTCCTTGAATGAGTCCAAGTAGTCACTTTTCCAAGGAGACACTTCAAATCAAAGACAGTATCTATGTTTTAAAAATTCAGTGCCATTTGTCCACATTAATAGTTCATTGGCTGTGGTAAAACAGTGAGCTATGTATGAAGATTATTCTGAAGATCTGAGGATTCTCCAGACAGAAGAATATTTACCTTTTGTGGTAGTTTTAGATGGCCATGTTTAGGTGCTGCTCAAAAAGGGCACAATCTGTGAAAAGGAAGCAGAAGAACATTTCATTCATTGTTCCACATCTAGTTTTATATGAAATCTAGGGAAAAGCAAATTTCCATATCCTTTAATCATTGGATTACCCACACCGGGCTATTTAGAAAATCATTTAGGTATTTACCACAGAGAGTTGGACTATAAGAACATCCAAAGCCTAGCACTTGGAAGTGATGCAGTAGGACCAACATGTTATCGTGCTAATGATGGCCATTAACTTTCCTTTCTCTCTTTAACTTGCCCAATCCCTTTCTGAAGCAGTCTGAGCCACTGCATCTTTCAGTACTGAAATCCACAGTTTAGCTTAGTGTGTAAAGACAGACTTTCTTTTGTCTGTCCTGAAGCACCTATGGATGATGCAGCCTTCACAGATGATCCCAGGTTCCAGTATTATGAGAGTAGCTATCTATTTTCTCCACAGTGAACCTAATTTTATTTCCTTTTGTGGTGTGCCTTCTTACTTACTTCCCCTCCTCCACAGAGTGTTACCCCGGTGGGTGACTCAGGGGTCTACCCGGAATGCCAATACCTCTGTGGAAAGGTGGGGAATTATAATTCAAAAAGGGAGGCCTGGGGTGGTGAGGGTTTAACTTCAGCATCTTTTCACCTGTCTATACCAGTACTAATGCACAGACACAAGTTGGTGGTTACAAGTATGTTTTATTGGGGGAGAATCACAAACACACACATGGTTCAAGCAATCTCATAACCATAGAAGGCCAGCAGAAGGAAAGGAGGGAAAAATTTGATGGCAAGGAGTTAAGATGACGTGCATGATATTTACCAGTCCTGAAGAGAAGAAAGTCAAGGTGAAATGGCTCAAATATGAGAGTTTGAGGGCAGCACAGAAGAATAAGAGTCTGTAGTGCAGAGTGACACCCAATTGCTAGCAAAGAACCAAGATCTGAACCAGGATTTAAGTACCCTTTTTCTGCCCTGAAAGGGAAGAGGTTAATGGCTGTCTGGCACAGCAAACAAAGGGGTCCAGAGTGGCTAATGGTCTTAGCATTAGGTGAGAAAGCATTGATGGGAGTTTTGATAGCTTCCTAATGTCTGGGCAGGTGAGGAAACAAAGGCAGAAGTTCAGCAAGAAGGAGGCTATAGGACGTTGGTCATTGCTGCTTTGTTGGGGAGTTTCAGTGGCTCTTGTTTTCTAGGTTTGGGCAATTGAGAGAATAATCATAAACTCCTTTAGTGAAATTCTCTGACTAATCTTCAGTGAACTTATGACCTGGCCATGCCTTGAGATCACCTCTGACCTAATTCTGCACATGCAGAGGCATTCCTCTTTCCCAGCATGACTTTTCAACCACAAATGTATGATTGATATATGTGCCAATTAAACAATATCACAGATTTGGGGTGTACCGCATGGTAACAACATATTCTCTGTTTCAGGTTCTTTCACCATTCATAAATGGATTTTTCCTCTTGTTTATTTATTCATATTTATTTATTGCATTTATATGCTGCCTTTCTCCCAGAATTCTATGTCTGGGAGAAATAATTCCATGTCTGGGATAATTCTCCAGTTTAGAGCTATAAACTTTTAAGTTTGCACAGGAATTTCTGGTATGGGACTTTGTCACAAACCTTGTGGATGCCTAAGTAAATAGTGTTTTTCAATTTGCTCCCATCCAGATGTTTAATGTTTAGGTTCTGGTTACAAAATTTTTACCTAATTGTAAATTGTTTTATATTCACAGTCACTACTTAGTCATGATTTTGACACTATTGCCATGACTTGCCCCCCAGCCTACATTACCAGGCACCACTTGTGCGGTGTAATGTCTCTTTAAGTGAATTGTAGTTCTACTCCAGTTGTATGGAATTTAAGGAGCTGAAGCGTCTGTGTTTGTTTGACTTTGCACTGAATCCTTGGTTGGAGCCTGTGAAAGAAATAAATCTTATATTTTCTGGCCTTTCAGTGGTGTGTGAGTTTATCTTTGCAACAGCCGACATTACGACTTGCATGGGGAGAAGGAGATGGAGATCCATTCTTCTAATGATCAGGCCACAGCTGAATGATGTTTGGAGGGGCCAGGTCAGGAGAAGTTATGTAGTACTGTATTTAGTTACATATAAGTGAGTACAGGATTCCAGCCCAGATATTTAGCCTGCTAACACGGTGATAGGTCAAATTACCCCATATTACCATTCCATCTCCTTCGGAGCCCCAATTTTTTTTTCAGCTCAGGATCATCTCAAGCATTTTGTTCAGAGGGACAATAGTATGTCTTCCATTTAAATTACCCTTGGGGACTGATACTTACACCCACAGCAATTCTGTGAAGGAATCAGTCTCTTTTACATTTTGCAGCTTGTTTGAGATTAAGGACCTTTCCGCCCTACTCTGTAATAGTGCTGTTATTCTACTTCCAATGAAAGTAGAATATGGAATCCTGGGGTTTGCAGTTTACGGAGGAGCATTTAGAATTCTCAGCCAGAGAATTCCACAGGATGTTGAAACTGGAATAATAGCACTATAACAGCATAGGGTGGAAAGGCACTATGTCCTCTTTGACACAGAAAACCAAACCATCTCAAATACTCCCTTCCCTCTCATTTCTGTTTAATTTACCCAAGATCTGATAATCTACATGTAAAAACATGCCGGTTTTGTTACACAGCTGGACAAATGTTTGAGCAGTTGCTGCCAAGAGCATGAGCTCACCTGTTGCACAACAGATGATCAACTCCCTGTTCTCCAAGTCAAAAGTGATAGAAAGAGAGCAAGGTGTGGTTGTGAAACCACTGACTAAGCTATGGATTCTTCTTCTTCTTCTTCTTCTTCTTCTTCTTCTTCTTCTTCTTCTTCTTCTTCTTCTTGTGTGCCTTCAAGTTGTTTCTGACTTATGGCGACCCTAATTTGACCCTATTATGGGGTTTTCCAGAGCTGAGAGTGTACGATGCACCCAAGGTCACCCAATGGGTTTCCATGGCTGAGAGAGGAACAGAACCCTAGTCCCAAAGAGCATAGCGCAACACTCAAACCACTACATCACACTGGCTATGGATTACACTTATGCAACCTCTGAGAAAGTGCAATTACTCGCACACCATTTTTTCACTAATGCAGTGTCCCAACAGGATTCCACTCTTTGTATCCCAAGATGCCTATATCCTACTGGTTCTCTTCATTCTACCAGATTTCTGTTATGCTCAGGGTGTCAATGTGCTTCCCTTAAAACATTCCAATCCTCTCATTTTGACTCTGAGACTTCTGACACTAACACAAAAATACCCATGCAATGGCCCTCCAGAACCTAGAAATGTTACTTTTTGGAGACTACAAGCTCCAAGCACTGGATGTAACATTTTCAAGCTCTGAATGTTCCTCTCCAGATATTTCTCATGTGTCCATCTTTTTCCTAGGTGCTTTGGCTTGTTTGATTGGCTATCATATTATATGGCATGCTCATGTCCCATTTCTAGCCTGTCACCCTTTGGACAATGAAAAACATTTTCACTCTTGTTTCTTAAGGACAGAAAGTATTGGCAACAATTCAGACCAAACTGTATGCTTTCCTGCATCCTGTCAACTTTCCCCAGGGATTATTTTAAATGCTGTTATGCTGCCTTTTGACACAAAGAGCCAGGAGTCTCATGCTTTCCCAGCTTGTTTCATTTGGGACTATTCTGAAGCTGAAAAATTATGGGTTATTTTTGTTTTAACGCTTTGTTCTTTTGGTCCATCTCAAAGGACATTTTACTTCCTCAATGCCTCTTCTTTCCTAAATGAGCAAGTCCGGTTGATCTTTGTTCACATCCACATAATGAAAACATCGAAGCACAAAATAAACAATTATGTCCAACACACTGGCAAGGAATTATAAATACATTTCCAAGTTCTGTAGAAAGGCTCTGCAGCATATCAGGATAGCAGAAAAAGAAACTGCAGATTCTAAATTCACTATTCTGTTACAGTAGTAAGACAGTCTACATGTTTAGATCAGGACAAATTTAGAAATCAGAACTTTTTTTTTGCCACACTTTGTATTTTTTGTTAAACCTCAGTTGGTGTGGTTTAATTCAAAGGATTATGGATAATTCTATGGTTTAAACACCAATCAACTTTCCCTCTTTCTTCCCATTGCCTCTTGCTTTGCTGATCATCTAGCCTGCAGAAGGTGGCTTCAAAAGTCTCTCTCTTGGTGAGGACTCTTCACCCACATTCCAGCACAGAGCCCCTCATTAGCACTACAGGGACAATTGTATCAGCTTGTTTTACAATTTTTTTTTAAAAAAAGACTATTACAACTAGATGATGGATAGGAAGACATTTTTACACTTGGAAGTCCTAAACCAGAGTGACAACGATGGTGATTATAGGGGTGGTGCTGATGATAGTCATTCTTCCATTCTGTTAGTGTAGCCAACATTTTTCAACAGAGCCCCTTTCCCATGTGCATGCTTTCATGCATGTGTAAACTTTCCAGCACTTCTTTAGGCCAACCCCTGCACATTTGGATCCTGAGAAACTGTTCATGAATGTTGGAAGAACTCTATGAAGCAGAATCTAAGGCATCCAGAGGAACTGCACCTAGAAGGAAAAAAAACAGAAAAGCACTCCCATGTGTCCAGAGAAACACTTTGGGCGTTTGTTTACTTATTAAACACATACACAAACACACATCATTCCTACCTTTTCACAGCATGCAGAAGTACCCACATAATAAGCAATGAAATTAAAGCAACAATATAATAAAAGATAGTCAGTTCAACTAAGTCCATATGCTTCTTGAAGCTATATTAGATCATTTCTATAAAAGGAAGAGAGAATCACACAGATCTCCCAGGTAGGGCTAGGAGTTCTAAAGGTTGGTGAGTGGTGGCTGATGGCTCCCATGTCAATGGGACAGTGAATCCATGTCAGAGTTCTCCAAGGTACTGAATCCTGTTCCATAGTAGAATTCAGTAGAATATGAAGAATTTTTTTACAGCCTGCATTAAAACTGTGCATGGATTCACTGCTCTACTGACATAGGAACCATCAACGGTTACTAGACTGGAAGATGCTGCAGAGAGACCATCAGCCACATAGCTGTGCACAGGAGAACTTCTGCTAGCACCAAGAAATAAGAGAGCATTTTCTGGGCAATCTGAGTGGAAGGCAGGCTCAGCACTGAGCCAAGGAGCCTATGGCACATAGACATCTTGTATATCTTAATACTGTTAAGCTCAGTGATTCAGTCTTATTCTACAGCCATGTTTTGAACTTTGTACAATATAAGGCTGCCACATAGGGCCACAAGCCTTTAAACTTTATTTTGCACTGTCAAGAGAATATAAATAACATGAGGATTTTCTGACATCTTTGGTCAGAGGGTGAATAAATCAAAGATCAGAATTCCTTTTAGATTCTGGAATTCTTCGTCTAAGGAACTATTTCATTGCAAAATGGTGCCTGGGAAACACAACAGTGGTAATAATTTATAGCTACTGATGGTATTTCATTCCTTATCAGTTAATTTGGCTTCCTACACTACAGCTGGGGCGAACAAATTGCAACTGTCAAGATGTTGCTAAAATGCAACGTCCAACATTTCTCACCATTGATTGTGTTGGCTAGGAATGATTGGGCTTGCAGACAAGCAACATCTGGAAGAACCTCTTTGTCCACCCCGACCCTGCAATACACCATGTCATATGTGGTGATTCTCTCTGTGTAGGAATCACATAACATTTAAAGTGAACAGTAGGGAGGAAAAAGGTGCTCACAGCATCATTTTAATCCATGGGAGAAAAGACAGAAGAACAACCTATTACTCCTCGTCAATCTTCCTTTCCAAAGATTTGCAACTTTGCTGGTGTTTCATTTATGTCTGCAAAGCACTGAAGATTTACCTATGTGTAAGCACCAGCATGGTGACATGGTTTGAGAGTTGGGCTGTGACTCTGGAGACCTGGGTTTGAATGTCTGCTTGGTCATGGAAAACATTATCACACTCTCTCAGCCTCAGAGGAAAGCAAAGGCAACAGCCCCCTAAACAAACTTGCAAAAAAATAAGGGGTTAAGTTTACTTTAGGATAGCCATAAGTCAGAAACAACTTGAAGGCACACAAACAACAGCAAAGCGCCACAACCTGCTACATTAGATAGCAGACTGGAGTGCTGATGTATATGTAGATTAACTTATGAGAAAGGTCCCACACTGTTTCTCAAGGCATGCCCTTCAAACTAACAGATGTGCTGCTGATGAAAGATCAAACAGCTGGGATGAGCTTTGTCTTGCCCAAGCAGGGATCTAGAGTTCTCATCAACATCAAATCTACTTATGAGCAAAAGGCACATTAGACTACTGTGTCATAGAGCAGTCTGGAGAGGGGTCACTTAAGGAGCTGACTCAGTGTTCCTTTTAATACTGATCCAGATCCTCTAGGTAGTAATTCAAGGAGCTCCTCATCTCGAGTGAGAAATACTTAACTTCTTCTTCCTGTTGTTGTGCACCTTCAAGTAGTTTCTGACTTATGGTGACCCTAAAGAGAACCTATCACAGGGTTTTTCTGGCAAGATTTGTTCAAAGTGAGTTTGCCTTTTCCTTCTTCTGAGGCTGAGAGTGTGTCATGTGCCCAAGGTCACCCACTGGGTTTCCATGGCTGAGCAGGGATCTGAACCCTGGTCTCCAGGGTCATAGTCCAGTGCTCAAACCATTACACCACACGGGCTTACTTTCCCATAACTGGACGTGGGAGCTGGACACCAAAGAGGAAAACATGCATACTAAACTGAAGGATGCATTGAAGTGAATGTTCCCAAAATGTGTAGGGCTAGTGATAATTGAGGGGAAGGCATAAAATGCCTACTCCTAAACTGTGGTCACCACAGGGCACCAATGGCCAGCAATCTCATATGACTTGCCAGTCTGCACAGTTTCTAATTCTCATCCTCCTTCTCCTATTGTCCTTCCAAGCCCTTTCTCTTTCACACTTAATGGAAAATTCTAATTCCATAAAACTTCAGTTTGCAACCATAAATGAGATGTTTAAATACAAATTGGCACTGAACTGGAATGGAATAAAAACAACTGGCTTAATATTTGTGGCCTGTAGGGTACGCAAGTGAAAATTAGCTTTAGCAGCAGGTACTATGAATCTGGTAAGACCTTTCTGTACAGGAGACAGACTATGTGTTTCCTGCCTGAGGAACAAACTAAATATTGGAAAGGCTTGTCTCCAGAAGGATGGACACCAGATGAAAAATTGGCAATAGCAACTATGAATACAATGACCACACAACAATGACCTCGCTGCTCTGTTTTTGACTGAAAAACCCTCAACGGAAAATCAGTTTTGGGTTGAGGGTTCATAAACCACTTTCCAGGAGCAAGACTTTACCACTGGGAGTGGTGTGAAATGCCAGAAAAGAACAGGAGAACTGCAGGGGCTTATTAAAGTCAGAATGATGGAGCACTTTCAGTACTGGACTAGGACTCTGGGAGATAAAGGCCATTTCCACACTGGGCTTCTGTAATGATGCAGAGCGACCTCTCACGGAGGTCTTCTACACCGTAGAGTGGACTGGCATGGACTACTTTTTGTAGTTCCACACCAGAATCCACTCAGGAGCGGCCGGAACTAGCAGCGCTGCGTGTTTTTTAAAAACCTCTTTTTCGAGGTTTTTAAAAAGCACGGAGCGCGCAGCCCCGTGCCGCTCCGTCGCCTGGCTCCGACGCGGATTTGCAGGCACGCACAAGTGTGTGCCTGCAGATCTGCCGGGGGCGGGCTTCCAGCTGGCGAGCTTCTCCGGTTGGTGGAGAGCCTCCACCAACCGGAAGCCGCCATTTGGGACGCCGGAGGACTGTGGAGCAGCGAGCTTGCGCTGCTCCGCGTCGCGACGGACTTACCCAGCTGCCGGTAAGCTCCATTTTGGGGCGTTTTTGCCTGTCCCCCCCCCACATGTGGAAAGGGCCAAAGATTCAAATCCCCAGCCTGCCACGGAAACCCAATAGGTGGTTTTTGGCAAGTCATACTCTCTCAGCCTCAGAGGAAGGCAATGGCAAAACCCCTCTAAACAGATTTTGCCAAGAAAACCCTAGGATAGCCTCATCCTACGCCATAAGTAGAGTCACCATAAGTTGCAGTTGATTTGAAAGTACAAAACAACAACAAGCAGGAGCTTTAGGAATTTGCACAAACCTCGTCGGAGGCACAAAGCAACCCTTGTAGGGTTACATGTGAAACATGAGCTGCAGTTTCCCTACTTTTAATTTAAATGCGTTTCATTTTTAAATGGTTGCTTCAAATAGACTTGAAAACCTTGAAAATGAAAAAATTATGCGGGTAAATTGAGGTTGTGAAAATAGGACAATTTGTGGGGTGGGGATATGGTGTTTCAGAGCTAGTTGCCATCACCTGTCCTGTTGGAAGGATTCAAGGATCCAGCTGAAAACCCTTGGAAAATCAAACAGCCTAGAAACAGAGCCCAAGAGCAGGTCTAGCAATAGAGTTCAAAGCAGAGCCTAGCTTTTCCTGGAAGGAAGGAGATCCGGGCCAGAATCTGGTATTGTTTTTTAATGACAGGTAGAAAAGGGTAGGAAAATCCTAACCTTCCCCTGCTTTTCCAGGCAGATGGCCAAAAAACAAAGAAACCACAGAGGTCATAGTGTGTTTGTCTGCTACCTGGTAACACTTGAAGGTTCAGATGACCTCACTGAGTATAAGAAGGGACAAAGAGCAAGTTTATTGGCCAGCTGCAGACAAACCAGTCAACTGTCATGTGGTTTGTTCTGAATTTCGCTTTCTATCTTTAAGTGAGACCTGCCCTGGGAATTTGAAGCCAGGCGTGTGAAGCTAACATGGCATGTACGCAGAAGGGAAGGACTTTAACCATTTTTGTCCTGCCATGCTCCCAGGGTTTATTTGTTTTTTTGCTATAGCTTTGAAACACCCCAAGCCATTGGCCATGCTAGTGGAGGATTGTGGGAGCAGTAGTGCAAAAAGTAACTTTTTCAAGGTCTGCATGGTCCCTACTAGAATTGGAAGCCCGCACCACCGGTCTCTGCAGCACAATTTTGCAATGGGAGGGCAACCCAGCTATCAGTAGAGGAGCCTAGTCAGAATCTCAGGGATGGTCCTGTGAAAAGATGCTCTCTCCTCGTGTCACCATCTGGTTCTGTGTTCCCTCTGCTAGCACTAAAGGTCACTTTTTGTTTGGTTTGGATGAAATAAACTATTCAGGTCCTCTGAGAATGAAACTCACTCCTGTGTTTTCCTCCCCTGTGGCTTTCAAATGCCTTCCCTGTTCTTTTGTGCCTCAGTGATTACTGATTGTTATAACGAACATGTTGGGTAAAGAGCAAAAAGTTATTTCAGCAGGCATGGACATGACATTAAGCCTTATCAGTGTGCTTCCCAGAGGGCTGCTCAATAAGGAAGTTGGCACACAAAAAGCCCACTAGCAATGACGGAAGAACACACTGGTTCAGGGAATAGAAAAGTGAAAGGCAAAAGCCACAAGCTCACATGAACCTGCTATACTATTGTGAAAATCAGTACTGCTGACCACAGTGCCCTGCTCTCCCATTCTGCAGCTCCTTTAGCAGCTACTGAAACAGTGCTGGTGGAGATTCCCTGGCTGCAAAAGAGCCTAGAATAATGCACAGTAATAAAAAGGTTGCACTCTCCAATGTCCCTTGACAGAGGCATGGGAGTTAATGCCATATAGAGTTTCAGTGAAGAGAAGGATTCACACCCATTTTTTCAGGCTGGTGATGCTCAGTGGCTTCCCTGTCAGTGGGACAAAGAATCTACACCATTAATCTGAATCTGAAAAGCAATGACACGGAGCAGTAGAGCTGGGTGTCATTAGCATAGCAATGATCTCTCACTCCAATGTTCCAATAATTTCTCTGACACCATTCATGATAACTAAGCATCTGAGAGTTATATGACACACGGTCCCCTCACCTATCTGCACAACATCAGTTTTGATTGCATAGGCCAGTAGAGATAACTTGCAGTCCTCCAGATGTTGTCTGATTGCAGCTCTTGTCATCCATCACCATTAGCTATGTGGGCTAGGCACGTCATGAGCCAGGAGTCAGCTTCTCCAGGTAAACTGCAGCCTCGAAAGAGGACAAGCAGGCACAAGCACACCAGGAGCTTATTAGGCTGGGATGACAACCAGCTGGCACCAGCCTTTGTAAGGAAGGCAGAGGGTAGTGGCTCAATGGCAGAAACAACTTGTGTGTTGCCAGCCCTTGCCTCTGATCATCATCTACCTAGCTCTCTGACCTGTCTTACCTTGCTGCCTGCTCGATTCCTGAACTCTTGGACTGACTTTGACTTCATTTCTGCTCTACCTTGGACAGACAAGTGCTTCTGAACTGCTAGCTGCCTCTGTGTGTCTGTTGATGGCCTTCTGCTGACCCTGAACTCTGTTGCCTGGCAATGAACAGCCGGCATCTGTGACAAGGACTGATAGGATCTGGAGACCAGCAACATCTGGAACACTACTTGTTGACCACCCGTGACATCATAAAGGCCATTTCAGCGTGATGGTGCTGTGCTGCTATCAGGCCAGGATGGCAGCGGTTGGCTGGTTGTACTTCCATATGACATCATTGCTGGCCCACCACCATCTTGTCCCCAAGCAACACACGTGTGCGGTATTTGCAAAATGGGAAAAAATCTGTTTTGCACCTACCACTGTACAGTGCCCTTGCCCTTTCCAGCTGTGCAGAAGGGCCGGAAGTGCACTGGCAACGCTTCCTTCCCTAGCACAACAATGGAAACTGCCTAGCTGTGCTGCAGAAGGAAGAGGTAGAGCCACCATGCTCCCTTCTGCAGGAAGCTGGTGAGGTGTGGAGGGGAGCCTTCCTGGCGCACTCTCTTCCTGGGAGAGGTGCTGCTGGGACTGCAACAGGATGACAGACAGAAGCGTTGTTATGCAGAAACGGTGAAAGATTGCACCATCAAAAGAATCAGGTGAGAAAACCAAACATAAACCTATAACTGGAGATTCTTTTGTCCCAAGGAATTTTGGTGGGTGGCAACTGTCCACTGTTCATCTTGGCATTTTTGTGGTTGTAGCTCTATGCCTATGCAGCTGAACAGATTGGTGTTGCTCCATTTGGCTGCATAAATAAACAGAAGGAGGCTGACTGCTGGCTCCCATGTCAGCAAGGCAGCAAATCGACTCTAGGATTTAACTGAATTTTAAAGGAGCTGTGCAAGATGCTGCACCTACTATGCCACTGACGTGGAAGCTCCTAGGAAGACATCAATCAGCTGAATCAATGGAGTGCAATATGTCCTTTTCACAAAGTCTCTCTGTGGAGAGGGCTTTGTAGAATGCAGTCCCCTCAGAGTTGTGAGCTGTTCCCACTTGAGTTGCTTTTAAGAAGATTGTAGTGATCCACCTCATCCACCTGCCTTTTAAAACTGTTTTACTGATTATTCTTGACTTTATTACTTCCATTTATGTAATGATTGGGTTTACTGTCTATCTACTTTTATTTTGTTTTTAACCTGATTTTTAAATTTGTTTTTAATCTGCTTTAATGATTGTTAACTATCTGTGCACTGTTTTTTTTATTGGAAAGAGAAGATAAAATATAACAAACAAACAATAGTGATAATTAAAGGGAAAGGTTTTCTCTTCTCCATTAGTTTTAATGGAGAAGAGAAAACCTTTCTTTTTCATTATCCACTCTGCTTGTTTTAGTTTTAATGGAGAAGAAGCTGAATAATCAGACTTATTTTTCTAAGAAAACAAGAATATATACAAGGACACCAATCTAGTGCATGTGGTCCACAGAATAGCTAAAACAGAGAACTGCAATGAAATTCAATGCAATTCAAAGAATTCAAATTATATTTCCTGAAAAATTCCATACAGCACATTTACTTCTAAAATCAAAGACACCTTTCTTTATTCATTTCTTTATCACTTTTATCTGCAAGAGCTCTGCAGGAATGCATCGTTGACCAATATTTATGGTTATAAACTCTGGGTTTACTTATAAGGTTGTTTACATTTTTAAAATAATGAAGAAGAAAGAATTCTATTCCCCACTGCCTTTAGTAGTGAAGCAGAGTGGATTCTCTAACACAGCCACAATATTTAGGCACTTAAAAGAACAAAGAAAATGATCAGCATGGTGGAACACCCCATTCTGCACGGGAAAGGTGAATACTTTTGAGATTTACAAAAGAAAGCACTTTGGAGGTGAACTGTGTGTGTGAGAGAGAGAGGGAGAGAGAGCGCAACCATTTTTAACTCTTTCAGGGTCAAGGATTAATTCAAGAAACTGGTGATGAAAGCTATGGACCCCTCCCTCCCTGAAAAATGCACTTAAACACAATATTCTCTCTGTTGTGCACTTTTCGCAGATACCCTTGAAGGCCATCCATGGAATCCCATGAACCACAAGTTAAATACCTCTGTGAACCAGGTTTTGGGGGCACTACTTTTCATCATGTACCTCACTGGAAATAGTCTGAGAGAGCGTTAGAGGCAGTGAAAAAGAGTTTTGCTGCCTTTGCTGAACTTTTCCCTGTCCCCACCAAGGGGTCATCGACCATCAACTGCTGTGTTAGAAAGATCATGGTTATTTTTATATGTTATTATTATTATTTGGTGGTGGTGGTGTGTCTCTTCAAGTTCTTTCTGATTTATGGTGATCCTAAGGTGATCCTATCATAGAGTTTTCTCGGACTGAGAGTGTGTGACATGCCCATGGGCACCCAATGAGTTTCCATGGCCAAGTGAGGAATCAAACTTTGGTCTTCAGGGTCATAGTCTGGTGTTTAAACGATACCACACTGGCTCTCATTAATATTATGTAGTGCCACTTAATTAGAGAGCAAGAGTGATGGGGGGGGGGTTAAGAGGACTTAAGAGATCCAGGTGTCAGGCTCCCAATGAGCCACAAAACTTGTACTGGGCTATTGCTCTCTCTCAGTCTAGTTTCTCTCACAGAGTTGCTCTGAGGATAACGTGGAAAGGAGGAAAACTACCTACTCCACCTGGAATTCATTGCAGAGGAGTCCAGATTTAAATATGAACCCCAAGATTACCATATTTGTACAACACCCCTGCCAAGATGCACATGTGTATGCTTTAAAGTGGAACCACTTTTGATTGCCTAGTCAAGGAAAGGCCTCATCTACTCAAAATCTTGCCTCATTCTCTCATTCTCAGAGAAAGGCAAAGATGACAAATCTTGCCAAGAAAACCCCTATGACAGTTTCACCTTAGGGTAGCCATGTGAGTTTTCAAAGGGGAGAGATATGATGGGTAGAAAGAACCTCTCCTTCAATGGCATTTTGTTGTTGTATGCCTTCAAGTCATTTCTGACTTATGGCAGCCCTAAGGTTTTTGGCAAGACACTTTCAGAGGGGCTTTGTCTTTACCTTCCTTTTGAGGCTGAGAGAATGTGACTTGCCCAAGGTCAGCCAGGATCTGAGCAGGAGTTGAATCCTAGTCTCCAGAAGCCTTAAATAAATATGTAAATATCTGAATATTTAAATCCATATTTAAATATTTAAATTTTGACTTAAGTCTTGAGGGTCACCAGCAACAAATTATATTTAGAGGGAACCCCTGGTAAAGAAAATGTTAAGAACCATCGTTTTAGAGAACTTCCTGATGTCATGCTCATTTTTCTATCTGAAATGCTTAAAAAAGTATACCAAATTCACAGGTAATTGGTTCTGGGTATAGCTATACTCGAATCAAGAGCTTAAGCTGCCTGCCTAGTCCTTCTGCAGGTCTCTCGCTGAAGTCACTGGCTAAGTGTGCTTCTCTCTTGTTGAAAGCACCAGCATTTTCTTCTTCCTGTTGAAATCTCTGCCTAGGCTAAGCTTTGTTTCCTTCAGCTGAAATCACTTGTTTAGACCCCTGGAATGCAGGATTTTGGCCAGAGAATCTTATTAACTCTTTCTCCAAGTCTTGACTCTGGCAGAAGACCTTGATTAGTTTGTCCTCCTTGTCTCTGACTTGTTCCAGCCAGGAATGCCAACACTCTCTAGCTTCCCTCCCAGAAAAGTGTTACTGTAAGAGATGGGAGACATTGGGGTCCACCTGCAACGCCAGCATCTCCTTAAAATTTGGAGGAAGATATCAGCAGGATCTTTTCACCTATGTATACCAGTACCAACTGTAGAGAGGACTCCAGTTTAAAGTTAAATGAAGTTTTTATTTGGATTGACAAACACACAAGACACTATCAAGAGCCATATATGGCTATCAGAAAGTGAAGCATGAAAGGTTGGGTAGAGAGAAGCGGGTGATAGTTACCAGTCCTAAAGAAGAAGAAGAATGAAGCAGAGGGGCCCAGACAGCGTCTGAGGGCAGCATGGAGGAACGGCAGTCTGGACACATGTGGTACATAATAAACATTACAGACCACAGTACTGCATACTAGAAATTGCTGGGGTCGAAGCTAGGGTTTTTATACCTTGTTTCAGACCCTGAAGCGAGTAGTGCATTTACAAGAGGTACTGGCTTTCCCCTGGGACTGACAATTGGGTCCGGAACAGGCTGATTGCCTTAACTCCAGTGTGACAAAACATTGATGGTAGTCATGCCAACCATTTAATGTTTGGTCAGGAAGGGGGTATAGGTAAGATTTCCATCAAGGGATGGTCTCTGATTGCTTTATCTTAACAGTTTGTCTTCCGTTGTATTTGGAAATGCAAAGAACATGGAGTAGTGAAAGGATTTGCACAGACCCTTTTGCTTTGGGTTTTTCTCCCTAATCTTCTCTGAACTTATGACCCTGAACACATCTCAGGTCAGCTTGACCCCGAAACACGTCTCTGGTCAGTGTGCCCTTGATCATGTTTTCGAGTCATTCAAATGTCCAGTTTATGAAAATAATATATCTCATGGAGGGGGGAGGTAGGGAATGGTAACAAAAGTCCAACAGGACAAAAGGAGAGGTAACTTTTGTCATCTCTAAAACCCATCTTTTGGGAGTACTCTCTCTTCACATTGCGGCTCTTCAAAACTGCCCCCTCTTTCTCTGGTATGTGTGGATTAGGGAACACATTACTTTCTCTCTACTTTCAACCACTTTCATTCTCTCATCTCATTTTATCATTTCTTAGCAGCCCCTATGTTCCACACTGCTTAACTCCAACCTTTGTAGCCTTGCAAGGTTGTTCATTTTAAGTTAGTATCTCCCTATCCTAAAGGAACTGTGTTCTCCATTTACAAAGCTCTACCATAATATTTGCTATTCACCAGTGCGACTATTCTACATATCTTGTTTTCTGTATGTTCAATAAAGTTCCCATTTTAGATTGCTCTGTGTTATATGGTTGATTGAGACCAATTTGCCTAATACACACTTTTCCCAAGGTCACAAAATCCCCGACAAGAATATGTACTCAGAACAAACATGTGCTCATTCATATGCTTCTGTGGCATACCTGGTGACAAATGTAAATGATTAACAAATAAATATTGCTCATACTTGTAATCTGGCGTGGAAAGATTTATTTCCTGAATGTCAGTATACAGAAAACTGCAAAGAGAAATATTTTTAAAATGTTTGCTTACACATCAGGTGAAGCAAGTGGGTAGAGAAAGGTTTTTTCCTTTGTTTCTCTCAAAACACTAACATTTCCTGTTATGCGATGAAATAAAATATATATTTTATTCATTTTATTTATTAAAATATTTATATCCCACCTTATATCCATGGATCTCAGTACAGCATACAATAAAATCAGTTTTGAACAGTATAATACAATAGGAATACTGTTAAATGACAAAAAGCATATCAAACCATTTAGCACTTAAAACAAGGCAATTTTAAACCAGTTAAAACCATTTTTAAAAATGTAAACTGTAATGCAAATTGATAAAATCCATTGGATCCAAAGGCCTGGATAAAAAGCCATGTTTAAAATATAAAATAACAGTAGACAATCAGAAGAATTTACTTCTTTACACTAATCATAATATACGGATTTTGCTGCCACTAGATTAAGTTGGTTTCAAGGCTTATTAGGCAAATTCAAGAAACATAGGCCCTTTCCGCATGGGGGGGGATGTCCGAAAACGGAGCTTACCGGTTGTTTTCCGGCCGGCCGAATCCGTCGCCACAAGGAGCAGCGCGAGCTCGTTGCTCCGCACTCCTCCGGCATCCTAAATGGCGGCTTCTGGTTGGTGGAGGCTCTCCACCAACTGGAGAAGCTCGCCAGCCGGAAGCCCGCCCCCGGCAGATCTGCAGGCACGCACTTGCACGCGCCTGCAAATCTGCGACGGAGTCGGGCGAAGGAGTGGCACGGGGTTGCGCACTCGGTGGTTTTTAAAAACCTCTAAAAAGAGGTTTTCAAAAAACACGCCGCGTGACCAGTTCCGGTCGCTCCGGAGTGGACTGAGGTATGTAACTACAAAAAGTAGTTCGCCCCAGTCCACTCTACGGTGCAGAAGACCTCCGTTGGAGGTCACTCTGCACCGTTTAAATAGCCCGGTGCGGAAAACGCCATAAATTGATGAGTGGTTATGAGTCATTATGGCTATACAGAATTCAGAGGCAGTGTGTGCATAATGGCCAGAACTTGTGAAAGCAAATTTCTGAACTACAGCTCCCAGAACCTTTCCCCTCCCCACCTGCTGACACAGCCATTATCCATGTTGCCATCCACAAGGTAAACCATCCAAGCTTTTCTGATTGCTTTTAAGTAAGAGTGAGGACAACTGTCACCATAATCATGCTAGTTGAGGTATTCTGGATATTACAAACCAGAAAGCTACATTCCCAAATTTTCTTTAACTCCTCTTGTGGGCTTCAGGGAAGCATCTGGTTGACTACAACAGGGAATAGGACAGTAGATTTTGGGCTTCCTTCTGCTAGGCTCTAATTATCTGCTCAGTAACAAGAAAATGTGGGCATTTTCTTATAATGTCCATGGTAGTAATCGCATTTAAGGCTGTAAAAGGCCTTGAGTTGGCCATATTCATGAGGAAACAGATTGGGCCAATCTACATGAGACAATGTGAAAGCTTTTTTGTCTTTTTCAAGCAGGGATTCTTAAACTGGAACTATGGATGGGCTTCAAGAGGCCATAAATTAGGTGCAAAATGAAAGTGATGCTTCCTCTCTTCATCTCTTTCTTGTTACTTTGAAAACTGTGTTTCGCTACATTTTCTTAGGAAGGAGGTTGTGACAGGTCCTTAGTCTCCCTCAGATTGATTTGGCAATTCCAGTCCAATAAGGTGCCTTTTCAATGTCCCTCAGCCTGACTCCACCCTTTTATCACCATTTTTGTGTAACAAGGTCAGAGTCTTAAGTTTCATCCAAAACCAAATATTTTATTTAAAGTAGCATGTTCTCTTTACTACCAGTAATTTTAGATCACTCCAGCTGACTCAGTAGTTATAAAACATACTGTGACATTTATTATAGTAACAATGGAAATAAAGTATCTTGTTAGAGTTCAGTTATAGTACAGTGTTGATAACATTAATAGTTTAAACTTTTTACAGACTTTGACGCCCAATTGCCGCTTTAGACATCAGTTCTTTGTGTTTTAATCATTCCCAAGCCTCTTTCTCTTTCTCCGAAGGTTCAAAATACACACACACACACAAACTTTGACTTATACAGAATCCCTCTCATCAGCAAGCCCTTCCCACACATCCCCCATTGTGATGGTTCCCTTCTGGAGGTGCTATTCCTGTTGGCTAGCAACCCATCATCAAGTTGCACTGGCCTCCCAAATAGCTACTCTCTAAAACAACTTTGTCACAGGAGCCTACAGCTTTCATCAGATTCTTAAAGGGTCTGTGACCCAGTCATCATCACCAACAACACTACTCTGTTTTTTCTCCAAAACTGGAACTCAAGTTGGGTTACAAATTAAAATAAAATACAGTTTAAACTTACCAAAAAATCAACATTCAAATGACATTAAACTACCACCATCTAAAAACAATTTAAAACATACAGTTATCAAACGAGTTTAAAATAACAGCACAGTTAGGAAAAAAACCAGCAGAGTACCCTCACAGAAGCCCTTACTACTATTAACTTTGTATAGTTAAGAAAGATTAAGACCAACTGCTATAAAGATTTTACGAATAATTACTGTAGGACTGCAGAGAGCCAGTGTGGTGTAATGATTTAGCTGTTGGACTTTGACTCTGGAGAACAGGGTTTAAATTCCCACTCAGCCATGGAAACCCTCTGGGCGACCTTGTACAGCTCACACTCTCTCAGCCACAGAGGAACACACTTCTATCACTTCACCCCAAACACACTTAATCTGGCTCAAAATAAACACACACACAAAAAAAACAATTTGGTTAAAAATATAAAAGAATTTACTCACAAAATCTTGTGCATAGTCTACACAGGTTCAATTCTTGAAGAAGGTAGGAAGAAAATTAAGCACTCACATGCTTGCTGAAAATAATCCCTGTTAGGAGATCTCAGGGCATGCTTTCAGGACAAAAGGCGAAGACAAAAGGAAGGAGTAAATGGCAAGAGAACCTTTTTAAGACCAAAGAATGTGTACGTGCTGGAGGAAGAAGTGTTGACCAAAACAAACAGGAAGTTTTCTCTAGGTTCTCTCTCTATGCCTACAATAAACATGCAAACAAACTAGCCGGTTAATTAAGCATGCAAAGGTTGCCACCACTTCCAAGGCTTCTCATGTGAGGACCCCAACCCAGCAGCGTTAGCAGGTAACGTGCGAAAAGGGCCTTAATCTTTAATGAATGCTTTCTGGATCTATCCATGAAAAACACTTATTGAGTTAGGTTAAGACAAGACATTACAGGTTTGAATGTTGGATCACAGACCAGATTCAATTCCCCACTCAGCCGTGGCACACACCCCCCCCACTTGTACGAACAAACCTCCCCCTCACACACATACATGCAGTTAGCTTTATTGGGAATAATTGTTATTGTTTAATTAAAAATCTGCATTTCACCTAGAGTGCTTTGGTGTTGCACTGAGTTTCAAACACACGCTGCCCCACTTCCCTAAAGAACAAACCGCTGAGCTTAAAAGAAAACCATCTGAGCTTAAAAGAAAACCATCTCAAAATGTTACATAGGTGGTATCTGGATCCTGTCAAATTAAGTAAGATGTATAAAACCAAAGATAAGAAATGCTGGAAGTGTGAAAAGGAATGTGGCACCTTCTATCACATGTGGTGGCAGTGTGAAAAAGCAAAAAAGTATTGGAAGAAGATTCATGAAATAATCATGAGGATTCTGCAAATAAAGATACCACTGACACCAGAGATCTTCCTCCTGAACATGACTCATCAGGTGGATAAAGAATATCATAAGCATAAAAATAAGATACTCTATATGGTCACAGCAGCCAGAATAGTGTATGCTAAATACTGGAAAAGAAATGTAGCACCAGAATTGGAAGATTGGTTAAAGAAACTTCTAGAATATGTCTCCCTAGAAAGTTTATCACGCGCCATGAAAGAAGCAAGAAGAGGTGAAAAAGACAATGAAATGATGGAAGTGAAGAGATTTATTGAGAATAATTGGACAAAGATGTGCCAGGAAGAATAATTAACATGAAAGGATAAGAGAAGATAATAAAAATGCTTGATAATGGAAGATAACAAATAGGATTGGAATAAGTAATGTTGGTGGCCAGTCAACAATTCCATAAATGTATAGAGGTAACAGATAAAAAAGGGAGAAAGGACTAACCAAGTAAAAGAAAGAAGGAAGTGAAAGATAATGAGAGGTAAAAAAGGATCTAAATAGAGAGGATCCTTCTGAGTAAAATAATAGTAAAGATATAATAGTGATAGTATAAAACATGATAGATCATACAATATTTATAATATACTAATGGAATGAAAATAGGTAAATAGAACATTAAGTATATAGATAATATATATGAATATGACAATTGAAATATGTATGTTAATATGTGTTCTGGTTTTTAATAAAATATAAATAAATAAATAAATAAAAAAGACCAAACCGCTGATTTGCACAACACCTTTGTGCAGAATGGGTTTCCCAACTCACAGGAAAGCACAGGCAAGGGGAGAGAGTAACACTCCCCTCCCAGCTACTGTGTTACTGCATTATGAGTGTTCTCTTATGACCAACATGGCTATCTCTGCTTTTTGTAAGAATTCTAACTGCATTAATTAAAGACTTCTTCCTGCATTCCAGGGCTTAATATCAGTCTCCTCGTAAACCTCAGGACATTTCAAATGTATTACACCAACTGTGCACCATTACAGCCGTCTGGTCCCACATTAATTGTCATGGCTCCATCCAATGGAACCCTCAACACCCTAAAGGCACCCGATCCCCTCTGATCTTGGAAGCTAAGCAGGGTCAGCCCTGGATAACATTTGGATGGGAGACCACTGATGAATGCCAGATGCTGTGGGCTGTATTTCAGAGGGAGGAACTTCTGAGTATTCCCTGTCTAGGGGAACCTTATGAAATTCATGGGGTTGCCATAAGTTGAAAGGCAACTTGAAGGCGTATCCACATACACATGAAATCCTGTGATTTGTAGTTTTTTTGAGGTATTGAGAATTCTCCAGTTCACTTCCCCAGAAGTACAGAATTAGAGCTCCTTGGCTGTGAAGTCCAAGTACTTAACTTCACCAAACTATAAATCCTAGGATTCCAAACTATAAATCCCAGGATTCCACTGCACTTCAAGTGATACCAAAGTAGTACAACTGTGTAAAGTGAATATACCTGAGCTGAAACAGGAGCTGACCCACTGCCTTGCCAGTTGGCTGAGTAGGGCATGCAGCAGATTCAGATGACTGCTTTCCTGGTCCCCCTCCAGTGACCTTCTGCCAGGTACAGGTTTCAGAACCATGCCAGTGGAAACCCACTCAGGCTGATGCAACGCGCGTGGAAGTGGCTGATCGAGATGGGGGGAAAAGCGAGCAGGAAAAGGAGTTCCAAATTCCAACCCGGGCAGCTCACTCGCAGAAGAGAAAGCAGACTTTCCATCAACAACAGCAACAAGCGCTTGGACGTCATTGCTCGCACGTCCATCCTGGATGGTCCTTATTTGCCCCTTTCTCCGGCATAGCCCACACTGGTTTATATTCCTCTACTCAGCTTAAATAACCTAAAGGCAACAGATCCTGTCTCATCTTGAAAATTAAGCACGATTAGCCCCGTTTAGTACTTAGCAACTGGCAAAACCACCTCTGAATATTCCTTGCCTAAGAAAACCCAGTGAAACTCACGGGGTCGCCAGAAGCCAACGAGCCACTTAAAGGCGTATCACACACACACACACAGAGTGCTGCAGAGCGTCGGCAAAGGCAAAGGCGCAAGGAGTCCGGCTCCACCAACTCCTTCAACGGGGAAGGCTCTTACCTGCTCGTTTTTTGAGACACTCGCCCCTTTCCCCACCGCAAAGGGGTGTTCCAGTCTCCTGTCTTTCGGCTCTTCTACATCGCAGCTTTTCCGTGTTGAAGCCAGAGCGCATTTAAAGGAAAGGGCATTCTCTTTTATCAAAACAACAACGCTAGTTACTTTCGGTTACGGTTCTCCTAGGCTTTAGTGCTGCCCGATGATTTGCAATAAGGTGTCATTAGTCGAGATTGCTAAGCTCTACCTACGGGGCTTGATATAAAGCAAACCCCCCAAAGACTTTGTAGCAGCAGCAGGAAACAGCTCGTTTAGATAGTAAGGCTAAAGAAGCTGCTGCCAAATTCCAGGGCACAAAAAGGAGAGGATGCCTGCACAGTTGTCCAGTGCCACAAAAGGATAAACCTGCCCTTTTTGAAAAGATTTTTTCCCTCCCGCTTCCATATTTGAACTAAATGTGCAGCGACCTGAACGTTTACTGAGGCAAACTCTGGAAAATGCCATCGTTTGTTTAACCTTGGCATCAATCCAGCAAATCTTTGTTCAGTGTAATATTGAAGTGTTCAGGCTTCATGCAATCACAGTCTGGTCCCAAATGTGAAGTTTGTTTATTGTGAGCCCATACATAACCTCTTTATTTGGTAAGGGGCTATTTTAAAACCATCCTTGTGAATTAAAAGAGGGGAAGAGTGTAGCCATGAGTACAAGAAGAAGGAAGTGCCAGAGACTGTTGGATCCCCTTGAAGTCAATTCAGGCAAGTCCATTGCAATTTAAGTGTCACTGATTTAAGGGTATTTGTTGTCTGAATCCAACCCAGAATATTTTTAACCTGCCAAGCAATCTTCACAAGTGTTCTGTGGAGGTTCGTTTTTATAAAGTCAATGCAGTGGAGTGGTTTGAGTGTTGGGCTATGACCTTGGAGACCAGGGTTTGATTCCCTGCTTGGCCATTGTTACCCTGATTTCTGGGGTCCCTTGGGGGACACCTCAATGTGCTCCACGTGATGGGGAATGGAAACTAGCCAGAGGACAAGCAATAGCAATGCAAGAGGCAGGGTAACCTAGCAGGGTCTTTTTACCCAGTGTTTACGGGTTCAGGCCAAGCCAAAAACCAAACAAAAATGTCCAATAAATGATTTTATTGAAGGAAAGTCTCACACAGCAATGCAATCACTCACACACTCACTCAAGACCTATTAAGAAGCAAAAGAGAGGAAACTGCATAGGAGAATATTGAAGGGGTGTAGCTGGGGTGATACTGCACCTTTGTCCTGAAGTCCTTGGTCCGGGAGAAACAGCAGAGAAGTGGGTCTCAGCACGGAGAGGGCTGAGGGGATCACTCAACTGATGGAGCAACGGTCTGCTGGGATGACCAGGGGTGATCCAAAGAACCACTCAAAAACTGGGACTATTTGTAGGGGAAAAAGTACCTGGAGGACTAATCCTTTCCTGGGGAGAACAATGGGTGTTGGAGTGATAACGAAGTTCCACCATGGTAATTTCCTTTGTGTGATGAGATTGCAAGGTGTTGCCAAAGTCTCAGGATCTTCGGCTGTGTTAGTTTGTGGTGTGACTTCATGTAAATGGTCCTCGCCTGATGGAATATTTGCTCAACTAGGGGCAGACACACTAATCCCCTCAAGTCGGTGTCTCAGGGCTGAGGACCCTTTGTTTATTGTGGGTTTGCACATCTTGAGGTCTCCTGGGGCTACGTGACTGGGGATTTTACTGGCCTGACCTGGTTTTTCGATCTTTTGACCATTGCTGCCTACGTGCCCATCTGGGTGACTTCTTAGACACATTGAATTATATTTTAATATTAAAATTGTAGGCCCTGGGATAGGGTTTCTCCAGTGGAGTAGGCATGCCACTTAGGCATGTCACACACACTCTCAGCCCCCAGAAAATGTCATGATAGATTCTCTTTGGGTCACCGTAAATCACAAATGACTTGAAGGCACACAACAGCAACAACTCACTTTACCCATGAAAGAAAGACTCACCTAAGAATATCCAGAATTTCTTCAAATCTCAAATTTTTTTGAGGTAGAATTTACTTTCTATTTGGGACTGCCATGAGAAACAGCAACCTTTAAATACATTTCTTGGCACCCAAGCCCTGTAATATACTTCTCCACCTCACGACATCATTCCTCATTCCTAACAACAATGGATTTTGAGAGGAGACAGAAAACATGTGATACAATGGCATCACAACATGGGTAAGTCCCCCTGAAACACCGCCCCCCCGCCCCACTATCAACTTTACTGGATGGCTAAGATATCGCCTACGCAGACAGTCAGCATCCTTCACTTCCTTCTGGCCTCTAGACACAGACTCTGATTCTCTTTCTTCCTTTTCCCACAGTACCTCTTTAATTATTTATTCAATTTATACCCTGCTTTTCTCCCAGGATGGGACCCAAAGTATCTTACAATATTTTAAGGTGAAAGCTTTGCTTAAAAAATTTACAAAAATTGAAAAACAAGTAAATAAAAATTCTATTAAAAGTCAAATGGTTTGAAAAAATGAGCTTCCAGTTCGAGCATGAGAGCTGGAAGCCATTATCTTCAAAGCCCTGTGAAGAAATTGATCTCAGACCAGTTTGTGCTGGTCCCTCGGGATTAAGGGGGACAGCAGGAGTTGGATGTGCAACTGGAGCCAAGTCTGTTCCCTCCATGGCTGTTTGTGTCTGCGGAGATGGCTGGATTGGCTGTCACCTGCCTACAGCAGAGAGTAGCGAGGGGATTCCCTCTCTTTCCACTATTCCAGCCGCTGGACATCTTCCAGTTTTTAAGGCATATAAAATAGATTCTATTAAGCAAATTAATGGAAGATGCATGCTGGGCACTGTGAGTATTTTTCCTTCTTAACAAGCAATGATTTGAGGTATCTTTTGAGAGCTTTTTTCTTCCTTCTAAGCTTTGAAGTATCAGAAAGAGATGTAGCGAAATGGACTCTAAGATTGTTTCTCTTTTGTTTTGGTTTCTTCCTTTTGTCTTGTGTGTGTGTGTGTGTGTGTGTGCGCGCGCGCATGCACACATGCATTGAACCAAACTAGGACTGTACATAGATTAAGTATTTTGATTGTTTTACCTTTTTATTTTTTGAACTGAAGACACAATTAGATACCTATAGCTGAAGAAAGGCAACTTGCTATCAGAATATTTTGAGGGAAATTAATTGATTATGAGAAGGAATACAGGAAATATAAAAAACTTAAGAAGAACATAACAAGAATTGATCCAAAAGATTTAATTCCCCCACCTTGGATTCTATGTATAAAGAACTGAAATAGACTGTGATATATGGACTATTAGTGCTGTGTTCCAAGGTTATCTGATAAGCCTAGTAGAATTTGTAATGACCTTGACTGAAGGAGATAAGTAACTGTCATAGCTGACTTTGTAGGCTAAATCACCTTGCTGTGTTTTGAAATGAAGAACAGTGGAATTAAAATGTTGTTCAAATTTCAAATGATCCCCATTGTATAAATCATGTATAGATAATTACAATGTAAAAAAGACCTCGCCAAATTTATTTGAGGGCAGAGCAAAAAACCTAGACAAAAATATAAACCAATGACTGACATAAAAAAAAAAGGTGGATTTGCAGATCCAGATCTTAAATTATTCTATGAAGCAGTCTGTATGGTGTGGATGAGACCCTGGATATTATTGAACAATCCAAAACTCTTATTGGAGGTCATGATCTCCGTTTTGGATGGCATGTCTTCCTATGGTGCCATAAATCTAAGGTCTAAAAATTATTCTGCAAACTTGTAATCAAGGAAGGATTATATAAAGAACTCTTATTTTCAAAAGACCCACCTTGGTTATCATCATTGGAAGCACTTTCCATGAAAGAACTAAGAAGATATGGAGATTGGAAAATTTATAGAGATCTCCTGAGGCAAAATGGAGACTTCTATTTACTAATGGAAAGGCTGCAATTATTAGATGAAGGAATCAATAGTTAATGGTTTCCATATCTACAAATTACAGAAAGGTTTAAAAGAGATATGAAGAATGGAGGATTCGATTTGGGGAAAAAATAATTTTAAAGTTACTTATTGAAGGGGGGAAAATTAATTATTAATCTGTACAGAATATTATTGAAATTTAATTTAGAAGAAGACACAATCAAAGAGCTAATGATAACATGGGCCAACATTCTTGGTCAATTTTTCCTACTAGGCCTTTTCAATTTTGGTGAGAGAACAGATAATGAAATTGGTAGATTTGTTTGGCACACGGTAACTGCTGCTAGAATAATTCTAGCAAGATGTTGGAAAACATTTAAAATCCCCACCAAAAAAGAATGTATTGAAAAACTAATAGATATTGCCAAAAAGGATAAACTCACTTATCTTCTAGATGGTAAACTCAATAGTAAATTTATTACAGACTGAGAATAAACTAACTGCAGCTGAATTTAAAAACTAATTAGTTATTAATAATATTTACTGAATTGAATAGGTTATTAATTTGTTTTGTTGCAATCAGGGAAAGGATGTTTATTAGATAATTATAACTATGTTTTTATTTATATATATTCATACATACATTATACATATTCATACACATGCATCCATGCACATTGTTATATATTCATTAATTACCATTAGATGTTGAAATGTTTAGGAAGAAAATACATCCTCCTCTAACATATTTTTGTTGTCTTATATGAGGAGAATATCAATTTAAAAAGGGAAAGGACTAAGATGCTTATTAAATCACTAAATCACTAAGGAAGGTATGTCTTGAAGAATGTTAGTATGTTTCCTCCATCATGCGAAAAGATTATTTTATTAAACTCAGTGGCAAACCTTGGAGTGTGTGGAGGGGGGGTGAGAGGGAGTGGGGCTACGATGTGAGGGATATGGACACTGTGTACAGGGATGTGGCTGTAGTGTGTGGGAATGTGGCCAGGGCACACAGGGGCATGGCTATGGGCCAGGATGCCTCAAAAACATTGCTGCCCGGGGCGAATTGACCCACCCCCACCCTCACGTCCCTACATGACTGATTAAACTGTTAAATGTTTAGGTGTTAGTACTTATATTGTCGTATTTGTAAGATTAGGTACTGTATACTAACTTAGATTACAATTGTAACATAAGAAGGGATAACTTCACCCCATTTGAGGCGTAACTGTGACTTAAAGGATTTCTAAAATAGTTTTGGGTTGCAGCCTGACCCAATGGCTGAGGAGGAATATCACCAAGTGTTGCCTTGTGTTTCTCCCTTGTGCTCTGTTGCGGGTGTTGAAGAATAAAATAAACAAATTAAACAATAAACAACAAACAAAATAAACAATAAAATAAAGCGTGCTTTGTACCACAAGCCAGTAATTTGCAAGGCTCTGATTTGTTTTTGTGGTTTCGGTTTTTAATGCAACTTTAAAGGAACTATTTTAGCTATTTTGGAAAATCTAAAAACATTGCCACCCAGGGCGAATTGCCCCCCCTCCCGCCCCCAATTGCAACTATTATACAGTATAACAAATTACATTGGGGGTTCTTAAACTAGTACTGTAACTGGCTAATTTTTGAAACAATAATTTCCCACACTCTGCTAATGGATCAGTGTTCTGTTACTGTTGTTACAAATTTGACAACAACCTACACTTTTGTGGGATTTTAGTTCTTCACAGTAAAGGAATTGCTCATCTGTGCGTTTCAGCCGTGTTTTGTTTTTATGGTCCAATCCAACTACCTTTCTCTGTATCATATTCTGGGTAATTTTAAAACACAAATAGCCATGCATCTTAAATCAATAGAGGCTATGGCATTTAGGGTTTAGGATTTAGTATTGGCTTTTGCTGGCTTTGCTGTGTGCTTTCAAGTAATTTCTGACTTATGGCAACCCTAAGGCAACCCTATCACACAGCTTTCTTGGCAGATTCTGTTGGCTAGCAAAGTGAAAATTGGCCGTTTTGTTTCAGTTGCCCTTCTCAGAATTCTACCGTCATCCCTCATCCAACTGAAGTTGTTTATCCAGTCCAGTTGTGAGGCTCCGCCTTTTTTTTTTTTTTTTTTAGCAGTTGCAGGAAAGTCCCCAAAGGAAATGTCAAGTGGATGAGCAAGAAGAACTTGGCTTTGAACTTTCTGGATCTGTTTCTTCTGGAATAGGCCTGTCATCTCTAAGCACAGTGAAAAGAGGAAAGTTCTCCCATCTTTGTTGTGACCAGTAGCACTTGAAACGTAGCCATGGACCAGCCACTCATCCCTTCTTCTGCCCAAATACAGGTTATTACCCTTGTTAGGTTATGAATATATGATGTTTTTGCCTCTCAGATTGGCAGCAGGCTGCCATAAAGCTGGCACGTTCCAAGTAAGAGCACTGGAGTGAACTTTAATTCACAGAGTCCCAGCTGGTTAGGTAAGCCATTTTATCAGCTTCACCTGATAGAGCAGGAGTGTTTTATGAGCTCCATTTAATACTCTGGCTGTAGCTTTATGTTCATGTCTCAACAGGGTTTTGGATTGTTATTCAACTATGCTCAGCTTAGAGCAGAGGTACCACTGGATTCGAAAAAGAGCAATGGTTCTTTCTTCTCCATAGCCATTAAGGTTGCAGGAAGAGCCCTGTCATGGTATAGTGGTTTCAGTGCTGGACCATGACCTTGGAGACCAGGGCTCAGTTCCCCGCTTGGTCATGGAAATCCACCGGGTCAGCTTGGGCATGTCACACAATCTCAGCCCCAGAAAACCCTGTGATTGGTTTACTTTAGGGTTACCATAAGTTGGAAACGACTTGAAGACACACAGCAGCAACAGTAGCAGCAGCAGCACCAAGAAGAGCCTCGTGTCCTCTGAGAGTATCCCTCAAACACTCTCTGTGTCAGGCAAGTGATCAAGAATGCTGCTGCTCACTTATTAGATGGAGCCTGACAGTGCTGGCCAATCATTGGCAAGTGTACCACAGAACCAGTCCAAACTGTGAGATGAGGACATTCTCACACATTCTACCTTGATGTATATGCAGACAACTCTTTTGTCTTAGGCAGGTTTTGCCTCTGGTCTACTGAGTATGGGAGCAAGAAACCAGCAGTAGGAGAGGGCCAAGTAGGCTTAGCTCTGTGACTTATTTTAAAAGCTTGAAACTTGGCATAGTTAGATACCGGACACTTTATATCATAGAATAATAGAGTTGGAAGAGACCCCAGGGGCCATCGAGTCCAACTCCTGCTATGCAGGAACACACATGAAAGCATTCCCAACAGATGGCCATCCAGCCTCTGCTTAAAAACCTCCAAAGAAGGAGACTCTACCACACTCAGAGGCAGCATATTCCACTGCTGGACAGCTCTGAAGTTCTTCCTGAAGTTCAAGTGGAATCTCCTTTCCTGCAGATCCTTGTCCTAATCTCTGGAGCAGTAGAGAACAAGCCCGCTCCCTCCTTCAAATATTTAAACATGACTATCATGTCCCCTCTTAACCTTCTCTTCTGCAGACTAAACATATCCAGCTCACTCAGCTGCTCCTCATAGGGCATGGCTGCCAGGCCCTTCACCATTTTATTTGCCCTCCTCTGGACACACTCCAGCTTGTTGATATCCTTGAATTGAGGTGCCCAGAAATGGACACAGTATTCCACATGAGGTCTAACCAAAGCAGAATAGAGTGGTACCATTACCTCCCTCGATCTAGACATCATACTCCTATTGATGCAACCAAGAATCGCATTGGTTTTCTTGGCTGCCGCATCACACTGCTGAGTCATGTTCAGCTTGTGGTCTACCAAGACTCCTAGATCCCTTTCACACATACTGCTATCCAGCCACATGTCCCCCATCCTATATTTGTGCCTTCCATTTTTTCTGCCTAAGTGCAGGACCTTACATTTCTCTCTGTTGAAATTCATTTCGTTAGCTTTGGCCCAGCTCTCCAATCTGTCAAGGGTGTTTTGAAATTTGTTCCTGTCCTCTGGCCTATTAGCAACCCCTCCCAATTTGGTGTCATCTGCAAATTTGATCAGCATGCCCCCCACTCCTTCATCCAAGTCGTTGATGAAGATGTTGAATAGCACTGGGCCCAGGACAGAACCCTGTGGCACCCCACTAGTCACTTCTCTCCAGGATGAAAAGCGGCCATTGGTGAGCACTCTTTGGGTTCGGTCGGTCAACCAATTACAAACCCACCTGAAAGTAGCCCTGTCCAGCCCACATTTTACTAGCTTCTTTGCAAGAATGTCATGTGGAACTTTGTCAAAGACCTTACTGAGGTCAAGATATGCTACATCTACAGCATTCCCTTCATCTATCATATGAATCCAAACAAGGCAGAGTGAGCCAACTTCATAGAGTTTAGGGATCATTTCCAACCTTCTCCAGTCTTTGGCAGTATGTATACCACCACACTGAAGAAAAATTGGCTGCAAAAATGGCAAACAGCCTCTCCCAAAGTTACAGGGACACCTACTACTTAAAAGGTTTTTAGAGATGGATGGGCCTCTTTCAGGTCCAGAGCAGACTTTTCATGGAAACAGAAAGTAAAATGGAGTAGAGAAGGGCCTGGAAAGTTACTTGATGATCTCTTTGTTAGCCTGGAATGAAACCTTGGGGATGGCAATAAACACCACAGCCACAAACTTTAGGCTGTGACCATCCCAAAGGCTCTGGAAATTCAGCCATGGGTTCAGCCCACATGCTATGTCTTGCTATTCATTGCTCCCCTGTTCATCAAAAAGAGAAAATGGCATTCTATTTTTATGTGCTGGGATGTCTGAAACAGGGAGTTTTGCTGACTCTTATTTTAGACACATCAAGCAAGTGACCAAAAATGGATACAGAAGTGGAGTGAAGATGCAATAGGCTCTGGGCCAGTCCAGACCATACCTCCAAACTTCCAGCTGAGTTTTGAGAAGCATGTCATTACATTTCTTTATTTAATTTATTTTAATTTTATTTATATACCACCTTTCTCCTAGGAGAAGAGAAGTCCTCATTTTGGACACAGAACAGTGTCAAGTGCACTGCCTCAGTCCCCCTGTGTCTGACACAGCTTCATTCTTTGCAAAACATAATAGCTTTTACAGAAGTCACAACTGCATTTTTGACACCAGCTGTCGTCTCAGTGCATTTTCCTCACAGTATCCTGGTGCGAAAGTTCAGTAGTATTTTGATAGGACAGAATGAAGACTATGCAATGTCAATGAGGCAAGACAGACTTTGTTTGCAAGAAGATTGTGAGACTTGGAAAATATTGTGCCAACACAGATGGCCCTCAAACACATTTGGCCAGGGTGTCTTCGCTGGTATAGCTGGCAGAAGGTGAAATGGCTGAGGGCACTGCAGCATTAGGCAAACAGCAGCAAATGTCATCTCTGTCAGGAGAGAAAGCTGCCCTCCCAGCTCCTCAGCTCCTTAAGAGATGGCAAAGCAATTTTCTCTGACAACAGTTTTCTCTGCTGGCCCCACCCCATACTGCTATGCCCTGCTCCAAAAATGTTTTACACCAGAGTAATTGTTGGAGAACCAGCATAGTGTAGTGGTCTGAGTGTTGGTTCAGTTCCCCACTTGGCCATGGAAACCCACTGAAAATCCCATGATAAGTTCACCCTAGAGACCCTACAACAACAATGGATTGTTATATTGGTATAAGTCCTCAACATGATCCCAGCCAGTTGTCTTGCAGGGAGAGCTTATCAGGTTTAAAAAGAAGATAATGACCTTTTCTGCACCGGGCTATTAAAACGGTGCAGAGCGACCTCCAATGGAGGTCTTCTGCACCGTAGAGTGGACTGGGGCGGACTACTTTTTGTAGTTCCATACCTCAGTCCACTCCGGAGCGACCGGAACTGGTCGCGCCGCCTGTTTTTTTAAAACTTCTTTTTAGAGATTTTTAAAAAGCACGGAGCGCGCAACCCCGTGCCGCTCTGTCGCCCGGCTCCAGAGCAGATTTGCAGGCGTGCACAAGTGCGTGCGTGCAGATCTGCTGGGGGTGGGCTTCCGGCTGGCGAGCTTCTCCGGTTGGTGGAGAGCCTCCACCAACCAGAAGCCACCATTTAGGACGCCGGAGGAATGAGGAGCGATGAGCTCGCACTCCTCCTCGTCGCGACAGACTCGCCCGGACGAAGTTAAAATCCGGTGAGTAGCGTGTACCGTCGTTTCCGCCCCCATGTCTGGAAAGGGCCAATCTTATATGAGACAGTTAAGGAAACATTCAAAATTACATGTCCCTTGACTCAGATGGAGTTGATGTATTAGTTTAACATGTCATTCCCAGCCAGACAATATTCTTCTTCTTCTTCCTTTTCGTCTTCCTCTTCTTCCTTCAATAGTTTTTCAATAGTTACCTTCCTTTATCTATTCTGAAAAAACATGTCTGGCAATAATGCCAGGTTTCTATTTCCCATAATATAGCTGAATGTTGAAAGTGTGAGCCACAAAATATTGGGAACTTCCCTTTCATTTTCTGGAAATGAAAGTTATATTACAGTTTGAAATGTTCCCATTGTTTTAAGGGACTAAATCCAGTTAAGTCCCATCTAGAGCAGACTCTTCACATTCATAAGATCTTGGTCAGTCAACACTTCATTTACTTTTAACAGGTGGGACTATCAATTAGATCTAAGGCAGCGGTGAGAATCATGGGTTCTTCGAGGTGTTGTTAGAGAGCCACTTCCAGCAGCCCTAGGGCCCTATCTCACTACACTGTTATAATACTATTATTCCACTTTAACTGTCATAGCAACATCACATAGAATCCTGGGATTTGAAGTTTAGGGAAGAGAATCATAGGCCATTTCCACACAGGCTTAAAAAACCGGTGCAGAGCGTCCTCCAGAGAGGACGTCTGCACCTGGGAGCGGACTGGGTCAGACTACTTTACATAGTTCCGTACCTCGGTCTACTCCGGAACGAGCCGAAGTGGTCGTGCAGCATGCTTTTTAAAAACCTGTTTCTTCAGGTTTTTAAAAAGCACAGAGCGCGCCATTCCGAGCCACTCCCTTCCCGCGCTCCGGTGCAGATTTGCAGGCTCGCACCAGTGCGAGCCTGCAGATCTGCCGGGGACGGGATCTAGGCTGGCGAGCTTGAGGGGTTGGTGGAGAGCCTCCACCGACCAGAAGCTGCCATTTTCGTCCCAGGAGGAGTGCAGAGCGGCGGCCACGCACTGCTCCGGAGCAGCCTGGACCCGAGCGTGGAGCCAAGAAGTCCGGTAAGTACCAGACTGGGGCGATTCCATCGCCACGTGCGGAAATGGCCATAGAATCATAGAATCATAGAAATGTAGAGTTGGAAGAGACCACACGGGCCATCCAGTCCAACCCCCTGCCATGCAGGAACACCCTCAAAGCACTCCTGACAGATGGCCATCCAGCCTCTGCTTGAAAACCTCCAAAGAAGGAGACTCCACTACACTCCGAGGCAGCATATTCCACTGCTGGACAGCCCTGACCATCAGGAAGTTCTTCCTGAGGTTCAGGTGGAATCTCCTTTCCTGCAGCTTGAATCCATTGCTCCTTGTCCTAGTCTCTGGAGCAGCAGAAAACAAGCCCACTCTCTCCTCTGCATGGCATCCCTTCAAATATTTTAAAAATGGCTATCATGTCCCCTCTTAACCTTCTTTTTTGCAGACTGAACATACCCAGCTCTCTAAGTCTATCCTCATAGGGCATGGCTTCCAGGCCCTCACCATTTTGGTCGCCCTCTTCTGGACTTGCTCCAGCTTGACCATGTCCTTCTTGAATTGGGGTGCCCAGAACTGGACACAGTATTCAAGATGAGGTCTAACCAAAGCAGAGTAGAGCAGTACCAGTACTTCCCTCAATCTAGACACCATACTCCTATTGATGCAACCAAGAATTGCATTGGCTTTCTTGGCTGCCGCATCACACTGCTGACTCATGTTCAGCTTGTGGTCTATTAAGACTCCTAGATCCTTTCACATGTACTGCTATCCAACCATGTGTCCCCCATCCTATATTTCTGTATTCCATTTTTTCTACCTAAGTGTAGGACCTTACACTTCTCTCTGTTGAATTTCATTTTGTTAGCCTTGGCCTAGCTCTCCAATCTGTCCATATCTTTTTGAATTTTGATCCTGTCCTCTGGCGTATTAGCAACCCCTCCCAATTTGGTGTCATCTGCAAATTTGATAAGCATGCCCTCTATTCCTTCATCCAAGTTGTTGATGAAGATATTGAACAGCACTGGGCCCATGACAGAACCCTGTGGCACCCCGCTAGTCACTTCTCTCCAGGACGAAAAGCAGCCATTGGTGAGCACCCTTTGGGAACGGTCAGTCAACCAGTTACAGATCCACCTGATAGTAGTCCTGTCCAGCCCACATTTTACTAGCTTCTTTGCAAGAATGTCACGGGGAACTTTGTCAAAGGCCTTACTGAAATCGAGATATGCTACATCCACAGCATTCCCTTCATCTATCAAGCTAGTAACTCTATCATAAAAAGAGATAAGATTAGTCTGGCATGACTTATTTTTGAGAAATCCATGTTGACTTCTCGTGATTACCACATTGCTTTCTAAGTGATTAGAAACTGACTGCTTAATGATCTGCACCAGGATCTTTCCGGGTACTGATGTCAGGCTGACTGGGCGATAATTATTTGGGTCCTCTTTTTTTCCCTTCTTGAAGATGGGGACAACATTTGCCCTCTTCCAGTCTGCTGGAACTTCTCCTGTCCTCCAAGATTTCTCAAAGATTATAGCAAGTGGTTCCGAAATGACTTCTGCCAGTTCTTTTAATATCGTAGGATGCAATTCATCTGGCCCTGGAGACTTGAATTCGTCCAGTCTGGCCAGGTATTCCTGTACCACCTCTCTACCTATTATGTGCCTCATTTCCCCTGCTTCCTCACCTGCTCCCCAACCGCCAGGTTGAGTGCTTGTATCCTTCTGGGAAAAAACTGAGGCAAAGAAGGTGTTAAGTAGTTCTGCCTTTTCTCTTCCTCCTGTTAGTAATTCGCCATCTTCTCTGCGCAGCGACCCTATCGCCTCCTTCTTTTTCCTTTTGCTGTGGATATATTTTAAAAAGCCCTTTTATTGTTTTTAATGTCCCTGGCCAGCCTAAGTTCATTATGTGCTTTAGCCTTTCTGACCTTCTCCCTACATCTCCTGGCTACTTGCTTAAATTCTTCTTTAGTGGTTTCCCCCTTCTTCCATTTCTTGTACGTGTTTCTCTTAACACTTAGCTCAGCTGAGAGTTCTTCAGTCAACCATTCTGGCTTCTTCAGATGCCTTCCATTTTTCCTCCTTGTTGGCACAGTTTTAGACTGTGCCTTCAGTACTTCCCTTTTAAGGAACTCCCATGCCTCCTGAACTCCTTTCCCTTTCACTATTCTTGACCACTGAATTCCAGCCAGCAGCTCTCTAAGTTTACAGAAGTCCGCTTTTTTAAAATCTAAGATGAGTGTCTGGCTACACTTATCTTCTCCTTCCCACTGAATGCCAAATTCCAATAGGGCATGGTCACTCCCCCCTAAAGATCCAACCACTTCTACCTCATTAACAAGGTCATCCCTGTTGGTCAGGATCAGATCTAGAATATTTGATCCCCTTGTGTCCTCTTCCACCTTCTGAACCATGAAATTGTCTGCAAGACAAGCAAGAAACTTGCTGGACCTTGCTGTCTTGGCAGAGTTTGACTGCCAACATATATCCGGGTAATTGAAATCTCCCATTATTACTGTATCTCTCCTTTTTGAATGTGCAGTCATTTGGTTGAGGATTTAGAGCATTTAGAATTCTCAGCCAGGGAGCTCTTTGGCCTCACAAACCTCAGGATTCCACAGGATGGATCCATGGCAGTTAAAAGTGGAATAATAGCACTATAACACTGTAGTGTGATGAGGCCCCTAGTCAGCACAGCCAATGGTCAGAGAGGATAACAGGAGTGTACATCTATGGGTAGGTTGATCTCAGTAAGTACCTAAGAGATGCACAAAAATGTACATGCCTATTAGCAACTAAATCTACCACTATCACCACTCACAATTTTTTGAAGAAGGCAAAAGGTTAGTGCCCTTTCATTTCATGGAGCTGCTCTTCATAGAAACATAGATCTGGAAGCAGTGGTATAGCAGTAAAATTTGAAGTGCAGCCCCTTATCAGGACAGTCTTCATAGCAGCATCCCTATAGAGAGAGAATTCAAAAGTATGGGAGATTGCATTTTAATTGTAATTTTAATCTCTGCTACTTTTGGCTAGGTCTTTCATAAAGCTGCCCTCAAATACGATTGATTGCATAGGAATACCTTCAGGGCTGTCATGTTCCAGCAGATTCTGGATATCTGCTTTGCATGCTATGCAAGTTGTTACAATTATACATAGTGTCATTTAGTAGTTGCATTTTTTTTACCACATTCTTTCATCTTAGATACCATTTCCTATATTTATTAATCTTCTGAGTAATGTTTGAACTGCTAGACCTGGAGCAGAGAGACCTTCCCTTCTCATGGAATTTCCTGTGTTATTTGAACCAGGAAATCTCAGAAACTCAACTTTGCAGTGTTTCTAGGGGGATTAATAATACTCCAGAAACCATGTAAAGTGACCGTGTACATTCATGGCATAGTGTTAACAACAACAACAGCAGCAGCAGCAGCAGCAGCAGCAGCAACAACAACATTTTGTAAAGCACAAGCACTTTTTTTATATATATAATAAACTTTCTTAATGCATAAATGCATAAAATAAATGCATAAATATAAAACAAAAGAAAAAAAATTAAACTATGACCACACACCACTACAGAAAAAGAGGAGACACAATACAATATGAACATATCCTAAGTACTGACTGCTAAAAACTAACCCTAATCCCTAATACTAAATTACAAGTACTAACACAAATACTAACTACTAACACTTAGACAATAGAGGAAGTTTCCTAATGCAGACTGTTACTGATCTTATGAAAAGATAACAATTTCTCTAATTGCAAATATCTTCCCGATACTTCCACTATCACATTTCTCAAAAATACTGATTATCAAATCCAACTATAGTATTACTACTACCTTTGCAAAAAGTTTGTTAATGATTCCCAGTCCTTGACTAAAGTTGCCACCAATTTTTCTCTTATCTATATCATCAATTTGTCCATGTCAGCTAATTCTAGCAATTTTATCAACCAATCTTCTTTCGTTGGGATTTCTGCCCTTGTAATCCTATTGTATTCTCATCAGATTGCTATAGAGTTGCTATAGTTCTTTTACTGATGGCAGAAAGCTACATGTCCATGAAGGTATCACAGGAAACCCCTAAGAGTGACTACCTCTTGAATCATATGGGAAAACGCAAAGGGAACAAACTTATAAGCCACATTGCCTTCCCTTGCACTTTGCCTCAACTTCTACCTACTTCTCTTGCTCATTGCTTCCTTCCATTAATCTCTCACCCACTGTTCCTTTTTTCTCCTTCACCTCACCTCATGCCTTCATAACGTTTCTCCTCCATTATTCTATGGCTGCATCTGTCTCCCTCCTTCACTTTACCTTGTACCTTCAGCAGGCTCTCCTAACTTGCTTCTTCCATTCTGACACTTGCATCTCCCACCCTCTCTTTTGCTCACCAGCCCATGAAATAACAAGACCACACAACAAGACTTGGGTTAAAATATGGGTATTTTTGCTTGACCAATTGCCTATTTAGATTTATCCTCAAAGACTTAAATCCTGGAAGCCAGGTTGAGAGCATCTCGGTAAAAATTAAGGGGGGAAATAAAACAGAGATATCATTTTGGGGGTCTATTACAGATCCCAAATGAAACTGAGGACTTTGATGAGGCCTTCCTAAAACATATGACCAGACATTCAGAAATAAGAGAGATAGAGTAATATGAGATTTCAATTATCCTGATATTTGTTGGAAGCCAAATTCTGCCAAGAATATCAGGTTCAACAAAATTTCCCACTTGTCCTGTAGACAATTTCATTGTCTAGAACACAGGTGTCAAACACAAGGCCCGCGGGCCAAATCTGGCCCACCAGGCCATTTCATGTGGCCCTTGCACCTTTGCTGCAGCAGTGGCACTCCCCCCGCCTGGCGAGCCTGGGGGCAGAACAAGGCACACTTTGGATATACTGACCAATTCTATGTTACTTTACAGAGGTACAGAGACCATAAACTATGATGAAATAGTCCCCAAATGTCCAAGACAAATAAAGTTTATGCAGAGGGAAGACAGTTTAAAAACCAGTAATAATCAGATGCAGAGGCAATTATTTAATATGATAAAAGAGTAGATACATTTATATAGTCTTACAGATACGACTGGCCCTTTGAGGGCAGCCATAATGCTGATGCGGCCCAAGATGAAATTGAGTTTGACATCCCTGGTCTAGAAGGTGAAAGAGGCAACAAGGGGATCAGGTATTTTGGACCTGATCTTAAACAAAAGTGATGACCTGGTTAATAGGGTGTAAGTGGCAGGATCCTTAAGTGGAAATGGCCAGGTTTTCCTGGAGTTTGTTATACAGTGGAAAGGGGAAGCCAGGTGTAGTCAGATTCACATTCTAGACTTTAAAAAAGCTGATTTAAGTGAACTAAGGGAAATATTAGGTGCCATCCCATGGCCAGGCATACTAAAAAAGAGAGGTGTTCAGTGGCGGAGTGTGTGGAAGAGGGGGCGGGAGGGGGCGGGGCCGCAGTGTGTGGGGGCGTGGCTGTGGTGCATGGAGGCGTGGCTGTGGTGCGCAGGAGCATGGCTACGAGCCAAGACACCCCGAAAACATTGCCACCAGGGGCAAATCACCCCCATTGCGGCCCCTGTCCTTATGCGACTGGAGGAGTTTATGATGGATGGCAGTTTTCTTACAAGTGAGATATTGAAGACACAGTTTCAAACAATTCAATTGAGGAAGAAAAATGGGAGGTGTCTAAAGAAACCAGGATGGCTATCTAAAGAACTTTCAGATGATATGAACTAAGATTTAAAAGGGCCATGTACAAGAAATGGAAAAAGGGAGAAATCACCAAAGAGGAATTCAAATAAATAGCCAGCATATGTAGGGGAAAAGTCAGAAAAGCCTAAAGCACAGAACAAACTCAGTTTTTCTAGAGAGGTTAAGGAGAATTTAAAAAAGCTTTTTTGGTTATGTCTGTAACAAAAGAAAAAAAACAAGGAGCTGGTAGGGCTGCTGTGAGGAGAAGATGGAGAAGTGGTATCAGGGGACAGAGAAAAGGCAGAATTACTCAATGTCTTCCTTGCTTCAGTCTTCTTGGAAAATAAAAACTGTTCAACCCAGAGAAAATGGAACAGATGATGTAAGAGGGCAAATACAGCACAGAATAGGTAAAGAACCTGGCTACTCTTAATGAATTCAAGTCACCAGGGCCAGATGAATGACATCCAGGGGTAAAAGAACTGGCAGAAGTAGCTTCAGAACCACTGGCAATAATCCTTGAGAGTTCGTGGAGATCAGGAGAAGTCTCAGCAGACTGGGCAAGGGCAAATGTTGTGCCTATCTTCAAAGAGGGGAAAAAAGAGGACCCAAACAATTACCACTTTGTCATCCTGACATCAGTACCAGGTAAGGTCCTAGAGCAGATCATTAAACAAACAGTCTGTAAGCGCTTAGAAAGGAATGCCATGATCACTAAAAATCAACATGGGTTTCTCAAAAAAGAAAATCACGCCAGACTAATCTGATCTCTTTTTCTTATAGAGTTACAAGCTTGGTAGATGAAGGGAATGATATGGATCTGGCGTATCTTGATTTCAGTAAGGTTTTGACAGAGTCCCCCATGATATTCTTGCAAACAAACTAGTAAAATTTAGATTTGTAACTGGCTGACAGGCTGAAAACAAAGGTTCCCTCCTGAGCCCAGTGCTATTCGACATCTTAATCAATTACTTGAATGAGGGTATAGAGGGCATTCTTATCAAATTTGCAGATAACATCAAATTAGAGAAGGTAATTAACACCACAGAGAACAGGATCCGAATTCAAAATGATCTTAACAGACTAGAGAGGTAGGTCAAAATTTATTTGAAATTTATTTTTTTAAATTTCAACAAGGAGAAGTGTACACATGGGCAGAAAAAAATGAAATGCGCTGATATAAAATGGGTGACACCTGGCTTGACCATATACGTGTGAAAAGGATATAGGAGTCTTAGTAGACCACAAGTTGAAGATGAGTCAGCAGTGTGATGTGGCAGCTAAAAAAGCCAATGTGATTCTGGACTGCATCAATAGGAGTCTAGTGTCTAGGTCAAGGGAAGTGATAGTACTACTCTACTCTGCTTTGGTCAGACCCCACCTGAAATACTGTGCCCAGTTTTGTGCACCACAGTTCAAGAAGGGTATTGATAAGCTGGAATGTGTCCAGAGGAGGGTGACCAAAACAATAGAAGGCCTGGAAACCACACTATGGCCCTTTTCACATGCCATTTCTCATGCAAAATGACCTCCAGAGTGTTGCGCGATTGCGAGGACCATTTCATATGACATCCTTTTAATCGCGCAATGCTCCTGAAGCCAGTAGACGGCAATTGCGCAATATATCATTTTCGGCTTCTTGCCGAAAATGATGTGTGATCGTACTTCGCTCCTGGGCCCCACACGCACTTAACTTGCATGCAGAGCCTCCGGAGACGCGGCCAGCGCACTTCCTCCTCCAGCGCAGCCTGGGAAAGTACCCAGCTGCACTGCAGAAGGAAGAGGCCGAGCCCTCATGCTCCCTTCCGGCCAGCATGGAACTGGTGTGGAGGAGAAGCAGAGGGGACACAAGTGCCTCTTGCAAGAGGCTTCTCACATGATCCCCACACACCCACATCAGGAAAAGGTAAGGTGAGAAAAGGGCCTATATGAGGAGTGCTTAGGGAGCTGGGTATATTTAGCCTGGAGGAAAAAAAGGCTAAAGGGGTGAGATGACAGCTTTATTTAGATATCAGAAAGAATGTCATATAGAAGATGGAGTAAGCCTGTTTTCTGCTGCTCTAGAGACTAAGACTTGGAAGAAAGTTTTAAAGTTCAAGAAAAGAGATTCCATCCACACATGAGGAAGAATTTCCCGACGGTAAGAGCATTTTGACAGTGGAATACACTACTTCAGAGTGCGTTAGAGTCTCTTCCTTGGGAGGTTTTTAAACAGGGGCCGGACAGCCATCTCTCAGGAATGCTTTGACTGTGTATTCCTGCATGGCAGGGGGCGGGAATCGATGGCCCTTGTGGTCTCTTCCAGCTCTATGATTCTGTGAAATCTGTTTGATGGAATCAGAGTTGTGAATGTATAAGATCCCATGGATGTTGGGAGATATGGCTGCTTTCATCCTAAAGGATTCATCATAAAGCAGCCATGTATGACCAGAAAAAGCCATGTATACCCTATAGATGTCATTCATGTATTCATGTATGTGATTCATCATGAGCCCTGTGGGGCTGAGCCCTAGCTGTTACCCCAGTGTAGATGAAAAACCCAGAAAGCCAGTTGGCCCAATTCTGGTCTATCCTACACCTCTTCAAATTTTCCTTTTATTTTTCCTCTCAGTCCTTCTTTTCTTTCTTTTCCAATTCCTGACAAAACAGGGAGAAAATGTCAACGTAGTTACCTTTCGAAATCTTCTTGATGGTAGAGGCAGACGGATGTTTGCCCAAGAAAATCATCTGCTCACCTGATGCTCCAGCATCTAGAGTGATGTGGCCTAGAATGGCTGCTTGAGTTATGCCTCCTCAGCTCTCCCCGAAGCTGTACCAAAGTGCCCATAAAGGTGACACGCAAGGCCAAATGGCTGCCTGTGAAGGAAACTCCTCCAGTACTGGGACCTGGCATGTTCTGGAAACCAGCTTGATTAGGAGGCTGATTAAGTGGTGTGCTCCAGGGGCCCCAAGGCCAGCTAAAACCCAACACTCTCACGTTCATCCATCTCGCCTGAAGCTGTCAGCCTTTTCAGTCTGCGTAGGATCAGGAGCTACAGAGATGGGAGGTAAAACGGGGTCCTCCCAAGCATCGGCTTCTCGTACCTTCTGTCTTTACAGTCCTACTCAAGGGCATCAAGGTCAGCAAGGATTTCATTAGTTACATTGCATAACAATTTTTCCCAAAACCTTGCCACCCTTTCCCCTAAATTTTAGCTTGTTTCTCCTGTTTGGGGGCCTGCAGTTTGGAAAGCATGACATTAGTAATGTCGATACTTTTCATCTGAGGAAGGGGATGCCTCAGGTGAAGGATGCTTAGGAACTTTTTTGGCTGTGCGTTTGCCCTTTGAGCCTCCCGTTCCTTTCTAGGGTGCCATATGAGAGTATTAATTGGACTAGAGTCCAACATGCAAATCACTGGGTAGTACCAGTGCAGCAAAGAAAGATCAAAAGTATTTATTTACTGCTATAAATGTAGATATTGATGGACTATGATGATAACGATTATCGGTGAAGGACTACTAGGAACACTATGAACTAGTGTTGTGGGCAGCCAGAGAATTGAGACCAGCAGTTTCAGAAAACAGGAGTTTATTTTACTGTGCAGGGATCTCAGTGGAATCAACTTCCAAAAAGACTGAGAGAGCCCCGTTTTTGGTTCCAGCATATCTTTTATACTTTCTAAACAACAAATACAGGAAATGATTACCATATAAGAAAAGTGTACAAATTACAATAGTTCAAGATTACAGTTTCAAAATGAAGCATCTCAGTACAGGGAGTATTCGCCCTTGGTTGCATTGGCTCCCAAACTCCCTTTATTCCAAGCATTGCCAAGTCCACATACCTAAACCTTTGATAAGATAGGAAGCGCAGCTGTCCGACTTATTTCTCTCTATTTTTCTACTCAAGCAAACAACTTCTACAATTTAACCCTTCATCACTAGTCTCTATAGAGTATCCCCAAGGTCCATGCAGCAGATGCCAGCCGAGAAATAGGCCGTGCCTCAAAACCCACCCTACCAGGCTGCAGGGCCCCCCGACAGGCTGCAAGAGAGACCATGCCAGATAGAGGCCTAAATAAACTGAGGCCTGACCACACAGGCCTCACTGGAGGACATGTTCAGTATGGGCCCAACCAGGTCTGAAGCTTGACCAGTTAGGCCCGATACACCATGTGCTAACTGAGGCCCAATAACAATCGATTAGGCCCAGTTGGATCCATAACTGGGTGGGTAGGACTAAATGGGCCATGTGAGGCCAAGAAACTTGCAGGCCTAATGTTGCCCCAAGCATGCCCCAGTGACACCGCATGCTCAACAGGGGATGAATAAGAACAAAGCCCTCTCAAGATGAGGCAAATCAAGGTAAAATGGGGTGGAAAGAGTGAAGGGAAAAAAAAGGGAGACGGAAGTCTATCCACTTTAATGTAACCAGCAGTTGACCAGCTGGGCCCTCCCAACACAGTAGGGAAGGAAGCAAATCCCCCCTGCCCCACATAGTAAAATTACCGCCACACAGGCCCAATGGGACCAAAGCAGAGATTGTGGACTCGCTTGGCCTGATGTGGCCCAAATACCAGTACTGTAAATTCTCTTCCTGTAGAAAGGACAGTGAGGCCAATGACAAAGTGGTGCACCGGTGCAACCGCTCTCTGACACCCAGCAGAGGAAACCAGCAATCCATACAATGAAAGAATAAAAGGAGTGAATCAATGACTGCTAGCCATAGAAATTCGCTCGGTCACAAACTCACCATTAACCAGCTAACTGCGTTCAAAGGAAAGGCAGAGGAAGGGGCAGTTTTGGCTTAACTAGCCTCTCTGTTTGCCCCACCCTTTCACCCTGGTGCATAGTCCTAAGGACTGTCACACCTTTGCCATGCTTCCCTTTCTTGCTCATCTCATCTCATCCTTCCTTCCCTGCTTTCCTTCCCTTTCCCCTCATCTTGCAGTGAAGTGCCATACCTCCCCTCTTTTGCAGCAACCTGCTGTACCTCCTTGCAGTTTTTACTGTGTACGCTATTTCCATTGAGTTCAATGGTTTTATTTATTTATTTATTTATTTATTATTTATTTATTTATTTAGCATTCCACCTTTCTCCCAGCACAGAATCCAAGGCAGCTTCCAAAACAGATTAAAACAGAATATAGGTAAAATGAATCATGATTTTAAAACGGCAGTCAGTCATCGCTGGTGACCGTGGTGGCACCCAGAGAAAGCCTTCCCTGAGGCTTCCAAAATTTTCAAAATCCGTGTTGCAAAAGTAGCATGAGAAGAACAGATTCATATAGCGAGATGCAGCTTTTAAGATAGCCCAGACCCAAGTCACATGTGGCTTTGTAGGTCAAAGCCAGCATTTTTAACTGACCGTGAAAACAGTCCAATAGCTGCAAAATTCACTTGCAAAAATTGGGTGAGTGAGGGTTGGAGTCTGAAAATGTGCTTTTTGTTCTTCTGAAGATTTACAACACCAACTTGGAAATGTTGGATATTGATCTTCCATGTCTCACTTTCTCATTGCGTTTCAAGGACAAGAAAGAACCCCAATTTAAATCATGTCATGACCGGTGTGAAAAATGCAAAGGATTCCTTAATTTAGAACCAAATGGTCTTGGGCATGAGGAAAGGTCTGTAAATCTAAGGCCCTTTCCGCACGAGGAAATTAAGACGGGCCAATGCATCTTGTAATGGAGGTCTTCTGCACGTTGGAGAGGACTAGGTTTGGATTATTTACCTTCATTCCACATGTAACTCCGATTAAATGCGCCTCCGAGTGGTCATAGAGTGCGCTGTTTGAAAAACGTAAGAAACCGTTTTTTCAATTTTCCAGATCGCACTGATTCATACTTTCGCAGTGGTGCAGATGCGTACATTCGCACCAATGCGAACTAGTGATCAGCGGAGGGCGGGCTGTGGGCATCATCAGCTTCAGCGGTTGGTCCTGCCCAATAAACGACAGGAAGCCTCCATTTTCTCATGCTCCAAAATCAGCTAATTCACAATAACAGCAAGAAAAAGGCTGCAGGTATGTAGTACGGCTTTCAATTTCTATAATTTTTCTAATGCTCAGGTTACATGTTTAGTGTTCTATGTGCCCATGGTGTTGGAAGTAGTCATGGAGCGTGGGGATAATGGTTGCTGGACTTTTCGTACGGAGCCAGTGCTCCATGCTCTTTCCTTTCTCATTTCAAAATACTGACCACTAACCATTTTCCCCTCATCCGAATTCTCTTCCATATGTACTTCTCAATTTCATTTGAAAATAGCCTCCACATGTAGCCTTGCATGCAGCATGGGACCTGCAATACTTTCCCTAGCACACACCCCTTGCCCCTCCTGGTAATTCCTCTCCTTCCCCCACATAACAAAAAAAATGCCTACATAAACTTTTTACCCCTAAAAACGCCCTTAACATGAACCTTTGCTGGGAACATGGGACATGCAGTACTTCCCTACTATAATCTCACGCCCAACATCCACCTCTAAGTCCTTCCCCACACTTCCCTGGGCCTGGCCAGCCACCCTCCAGCATGTTCTGCCACGCCCTAGAGACACCATGCCCAGCTGCGAGGGGCACATTGTACATGCAGTACTTCCTCAATGCACTCTCACACCCACCATCCACCTCAAGGCAGCACACTACCCTTCCCAGGACCCAAAGAGCCTCCTTGCAGAAAGTTCTGCCCCCCCCCCCCGGGTCAACTTGCCCAGCTGCAAGGGGGTACTTCCTCAATGCACGCTCACACCCAACATCCACCACATGGCACTACACTACCCTTCCCGGGGCCCAGACAGCCACTCTCCAGAAGGGTCTGCACCCCCCTAGAATCGCCATACCCGGCTGCGAGAGGGACATGGGACACACAGTACTTCCTCAATGCACGCTCACACCCACCATCCACCAGAAGGCGCTACACTACACTTCCCAGGGCCCAGGCAGTCTCCCTCTCGAAGGTTCAGCCCCCCCAGGGTCACCATGCCAAGCTGACAGGGGGACATGGGACATGCAGTACTTGCTCAATGCACTCTCCCACTCACCATCCACCTCTTGCAACCACACTACAATTACCAAGGCCAAAGCAAACACCCTCAACAATGTCAAGCCACACAGTAGGGTCGCTATGCGCAACTCCAAGGGGATCATGGGACATGCAATACTTGCTCAATGCACTCTTCCATCCACCATCCACCTCTAGCAACCACACTATAATTCCCAAGGCCAAGGCAAACACCCTTAAGATTGTTCTGCCATGCAGTAGGTTTGCCGTTCCGAGCTGCAAGGGGGACATGGGACATGCAGTACTTCCGCAAGGCGCTCTCACACTCACCATCCACCTCTAGCAACTGCACTGCAATTCCCAAGGGCAAGGCAAACACCCTCAGGAATGTCCAGCTACGCAGTAGGGTCGCTATGCCCAGCTCCAAGGGGAACATAGGACATGCAGTACTTGCTCAAGGCACTCTCTCACCCACCATCCACCTCAGGGTACTACACAGCACCTCCCAGGTGCCAGACAGCCTCCCAACAGCATGTTCTGCCATGCCCCCGGGTCACCATGCCCAGCTCCAAGGGGGACACGGGACATGCAGTACTTCCTCACTGTGCTGTCACACCCAATTTACACCTCTAACTCCATCACCACTGTTCCACAGAGACAAGGCAAAGAAACCCAGGTATGTTCTGCCTATATCCATGCTCTCCAGTTACACCTTCATGGAGACAAAGGGATACGTATTACTTTGCACACGCACTCCTGAAAGAAGCAATGCAACACCACTTCATTCAAAGCACTCAGAAGTACAGAACTCTCACAGAGGGCACATCCTTGGAAACAAAGTATGTATGGGAGGCAAAGACATTAAATTTTTTTTGAAAAACTTTATAAAAAATTACAGCAAACTTTTTAAACATGGATGTGGGGTGGGGGGGGTGTTTTTTTTCCTGGGGGTGTGAACTAGTTCTGGGAGGGTCGGGAAAGGAAGGAGAACTATTTGTGATTTACAAGAATTAAATGTCTTCTGTCCTCTCCCTCAGGACAGCCTTCAGCTCTCTGATCTCCCTGGTAATGCTCTTGTAGGACTGTGAGAAGGAGAGCTGCAGGGCAGTTGAAAGTTCAAAAAGGGTCTGCTGCAGTGTGTCATCTGTGGGGAGAAAAAAACAGTTCAGCACAGGTTCGTTCTGCGGTGCCCAAAAATCTTAGTAGTAGGAGACCCGGACAGCGTTGCCAACTTTTCCCATCGCTAGAAGCATGCACTTACAGAGGCTTGTGGTGTTAATCTCTATCTGTTGTAGACGGTCCAAGACGGCCACCACCCGGGTCATCTCTTGCTGGTGTGGTGCTGGAGCTACAGCAAAGGTTTAAACAACAACCCAGTGACTTACAATGTACATACCTCATTGTGGAAAAGTTGAGGGTAAGGACACATCCATTAGTGCAATCCAAAAATTAACAAGGATAGAATGCAGATATATTTGCCGGATGTGGATGGTCCCGGAATCTCTTCCGCGGTTGCCCCTTGCTCTGCTGCCTGGATCACAACCTCCGCTGTACAACAAATAAAATCAGCATTCAAAACAAATTTTCTCGATGTGTTCTGGGCTTGTTTTCACTTACCACACAATACAATTCCAACTGGAAAAAAATGCTCACCTCCCACATTCCAGGATTCTTCCTGGCCAAGGTCAATGACAAGCCTCCTGGGGCTGGAAGCCGAGGAAGACCGTATAGATGTTTCTCCTTGTGTTGCTGTGGCTTTGAGAAAAGAATGGTAAATCCTTTAAAGTTCATGCCCACCATAATGCTCGCAAACAATGTTTGAGAAAGTAATGGCGATAGTCCTTTCCCACACAAAATAAAAAATTGATTACCTGGCGCCACGCTGGGCCCTGGCAGGTCTTCCTCCTCCCGTTCTGTCGCGGAGGTCGTGTCCCCTATCACAATGCTCTCCTCCCCTGTAGCAGGAGGTGAAAAAAAGACACAACAGTACTACCAATGGTATAGCATGGTAAAGTGACACAAATCCAAAATGTTATGCAGCAAATGTCAGGAATTTGCCGAACTAAAGAGAAATGAAAAGGTCAGCACAAGTATTCCTTAACCAATAATCTGTCTGATGAAGGTAAAATTGTCTTTCCCCTACCTTCCTTCTCTTGAGTGGTGCCTCCCTCCTCCTCACCACGGAAGCCTCTCTCATGTCGTCTTCCTCCTGTCAGGATAGCACATGTAGATGTTCACGCGGGTGCAGATTGCACCAGAAAAGAGCAGCCCACATTGTTTGAAAGCATAACATCAACTTTTCACATACAGTTGTTCATGTGAAGGAGGGTGGAAGCAGTTACTCACGTCCTTTGCACCTGTCCTGCCATGATGGATGCCCCGCTGCTTTCCATAACCTCAGCATTGTTGAGTAGAATGCTGGTTTGGCGGCACTGAGGGGGCGGCCATTGAACCTCTCCAGGGCATCATAAAATGCACTCTTTATGGCCTTGAACTTGGAATTGACCTGCGCCGGTGTCCTCTCGTACCCCTTGCAGGACAGCCACCGGGCAATGCGTGCATAGTACTCCTTGTTGGGGTAATTTGTGCTGCGCATTAGAATTCCAATTCCATTGCTGGCCCTCACCAATCCGAGCAGCTCCTGGATCTCGCCATCACCCCAGACAGCACCCTCTCGTTCCATCATCAATCCACAGAAAGCACACACACAACTTCTGCAAATAACACTTCCTCTCTCTCTCTCTCTCTCTCTCTGTCTCCTCACTTTCACTCTGTCTCAGTCACCCTTCTCTCTCTCTCTTACTCTACCTGACTCACACACTCTCTCAACCAAGGAACACCACACCACACCTCACACAGGAAAGGATGGAAAGGGAAAGAGTAAATGGGAAAACGAATAGCAGAAGGGCAGAGAAGGGAGGGGAACAGCAAAGGAAAGCAGGTTTGGGGCAAGACAGGGGGAAGCCAGGCAATGGGAAAGAAAAAAACTCTAGAAAACCACCAACCTCTCAAAGTACACACCCACAGCTCTCTATTCCAAAACCCCACAAACCTTGAACGATTCCTCCACTGTCCTGTAGGGGTCCTCAGACAGGCATTTAGCAGTTCAGCTCCACTGCGCAAGTGCGCACATTCGCAGGCAGGAAACTGAGCAGTTCCTTACTGGCGGCAGCCATTTTGTAAGAGAGCAGCAGCAAGCTTAACAAGAAAGATTTGTCACGGAAAACAGGGTGAATACAGAAGAAATGGAGAACCAGAAAACTTCTAGCAGTAACATTGCCGACCCTGGCGAGCGGGATTCTGACGTTAGAAAAGTGCAGAGTAAAGGGAGGGGGGTGGCATGGAGACCTTCAGACTTGTTGGATGGTTGGGGGGGCACATCGTTATCAAGAAGATCTACAGGAAAGCCATAGAAACATAGAGATTTTCGAGGACATAGCACTGGAGTTGAGAAGAAGGGGACAAAAGAGGACTGTGGAGGAAGGTAGGAACAAAACTGAAAAGCTAAGACTAGACTATTGGCATGCTGTGGCAGCAAATAAAAGGATAGGTTCTTCCCGGGTAACCTGCGCTTACCACGATGAACTTTCAAGGCTACTTGGGGGCGATGCCAGTGTCGTTCCACCTTGAGTCACAGCCAGCTTACAGGTTGCAGAAGATTGTGAGGAAGCTATGGACGGTGGAGGGACAGCAGTAGGCATAGAATCATAGAATCACAGAACTGTAGAGTTGGAAGAGACCACACGGGCCATCCAGTCCAACCCCCTGCCATGCAGGAACACCCTCAAAGCACTCCCGACAGATGGCCATCCAGCCTCTGCTTAAAAACCTCCAAAGAAGGAGACTCCAGCACACTCCCAGGCAGCATATTCCACTGCCGGACAGCCCTGACTGTCAGGAAGTTCTTCCTGAGGTTCAGGTGGAATCTCCTTTCCTGCAGCTTGAATCCATTGCTCCTTGTCCTGGTCTCTGGAGCGGCAGAAAACAAGCCCTCTCCCTCCTCTACATGGCATCCCTTCAAATATTTAAACAATTGCATGAGCAATTCAGTTCCCCAGAGAGTCTGTACATTTTGTTTTCCTGTTTCCTCAACCATATTTATTTCTCCCTTCTTTTCAAGATGAAGTAGCAGAGGAGAGGGGCGAACATATTGAGGAAGCCATCCAGGACCCATCTGACCCTGAGGCGTCTAATAAGGACACAGGGATGTGAGAGAGAGATAATATTGCTGCTGTAGCTTCGCGTGAAATAAATAGTCCCTATCCCTTTAAAATTTCCCATCCCACTAGTAAGGGAGTGCACTACATTGGGAGAAAGACCCATATACTGCATACATGGGGTTGTGGGGTAATGGTAGGATACATTTGCCACGGAGATTTACCCTTGCATCCGATGCAGAAAGGCCCATCTCGTCTCTTGGGGAGTATGTATTCCCCTGTCCCTGGCTCCAAATCACTGAATAATGAGTCTGTAGTGAGACATTCTTGAGGGTGTTTGCCTTGGCCTTGGGAATTGTAGTGTGCTTGCTAGAGGTGGATGGTGGGTGAGAGAGTGCATTGAGCAAGTACTGCATGTCCCATGTTCCCCTTGCAGCTGGGCATGGCAATCCTACTGCGTGGCTTGACATTCTTGAGGGTGCTTGCCTCGGCCTTGGGAATTGCAGTGTGCTCTGTAGTAATCAGAGGCTAGACGTATGTCATCGCTGTGCTCCAGGAACAAAAAGGGTTATTTTGATATGGTGAGAAGAATACGTATCTTGCGCAAGGTTCACTGCAGAAGCCTCATGTGCCACTTTGCGGGTAGGTGTAGAGAAGGAACGATCCATCCTGGACCATGCGGCCTGTCAGGAACCTAACTACTTGTGAAGTCCATGTGCTCTCCAAACCATGTTAGAAAACGCCAAAAAGCCATCATACTCTCAAATGCACCTTTCTTCCACTCATGAAGTAGGGATATCCTTCCCCTCCCCAAGGTATGCTTTCCACGGCCAATCGCACATAAGCACCCGCTTTGGTTCGCCATGCTTCTCTAACGCATTAGCGGATGGCGTGGTCAATGCTTGCCAAAAGGCTGTGAGTGGCAAACATTTCAATTTAACTCTGTGTTGTGATGGACATGCCATGGTGATGCTCACAAGCTGTGTCCAACCAAGATGACTTCTCTCTCCATATAGGGAATGAAGACAACTTTCCCTGCACTTCTCAAGAGGGTTCCTGCAGACAGGAGATCAAGAGTCCTCCAGCCTCCGGTGAGTAGCAGCACACCTCCTTTTTCCCTGGGAGACTCTTTCTCTTGTGCCTTACTGGAGGGTACACTTTGAATGCTTTCTGAGAATCTGTAATGAATGGACAGTCCTGCAAACATGGCAGTAACATGATGTGAATATTTCTGTCAGCCACTGCCAGGTGTATCGCCTTAGTAGAGAAGGGTTATGCATTAGGGCAACATTATGAAGCAATGTACAGAATCTTACAGAGGAGGAGTAAGTCTGCGAGGTTTATGCAAATCAAGGCAGGAAGAGATACAGGGACATGCCCAGTAAACATGTCAAATGTTGGGGTTTTAGGGAACAAACCCTTCTCAGCAAAGGTGTATTTGCAACTGCACCGGCACTGCCTTCATAACAGCAGGGTACCGTGTGCTCCAGACATGGCAACATTGGGAAAAAATCACAGCCCCAAGTAATTCGTCTGCATGCCACTCCAACATAAACCCGGTAGTGCAAGAGGCACCAAAAGTAATGCATACAGGGAAAACGGAGGGAGCAGTAGAAACACCGTGCTTCCAGGAACACATGTCCAAGCTGGGAATACCGAGCCATCTTCATCAAAAAAAAGAATTCATTACCCAGTATGAACCCATCATTGGTTTTATGCAGATAACACATCAAAACCTTACAAAGTAAAAAAAAACATGCACAAGCATTTAGGGAACAGATTGGGAAAGGAACCATTTTCTAAAGAGAAAAATGTTCCCCCTATGCTTGCCGAGTTGTGCACTATTTATACGCTGGACATGCACTAGCATTGTAATGCCAGAATTGAAGTCTTGATAATTCTCTGTGCTTCTCTTGTGAAATTGTGGGTTGCTGGGGCAGTTATGTTTTTTGGGGGGAACGGATGCTATCTGGAAAGCGTTAGCATCTGCCCGTACAGCATATACCTCTCATGATTTAACATTCTATATGTTTTCCATCTCCCTAGAAGAACCTTCCATAGAATCCATAAGCAGTGAAAGCACCATTTCCACGGCGGGAATGTCACCAAGGTCCAGGCTTAGATTGGCTCGTTCCAGGGACCAAAGCGGCAGGAGAAATGATACCTTCACTGCTGCAATAGCAACAATGGAATTCATTAAGGAACAGCAGGAACTTAACATAGTGCAAGGGAGTTTGAGGTCCTGATCAACACAATGGAACACCATCACAATGAACTTATAGCAGTTCTGAGAGAGGGAAATGAGGCTTTGAAGGAAATGGTACGGTTTTACTGTCTGGATATGGAATCTGGCACCGAAGAACGCAGAGAGATAATTTCCCTCCTCAGAATCCGTGCCACAGCTATGACCACCTTGGTATCATCATTGGCGGCGGGGCCTTCAGGCGGAAGTAGCACATACAGGAAGGATGCCACTGTGAGCGCCGATCCATCAGGAGGGGAGACAAGTCAGGGCCTTGCGCTGGAAAGTACCTCTTTGTCCTCCCATCCAGAACGTCAAAGTGGAAAGGTTTCCTGCCCAAAGAAAGCATTGCAGCGTTATAGCCCCTGAGGCATTGCTCCACTCTATGCCTTTTGCACTGATCATGTTTCTTTCAAGTTTTTTTTTAAAATATATCTTCAGGATTCTTTTTCTTTGTAATACGTGCATGGCCGTGAAATGCCTTAATGCGAACCACCTGCAACCGTAATCCACAACATACAGTACAGTGTGTTGTGTGACTGCAGAAAGGATAGCTGTAAATGTCAGCGTTATTCCGGACAACGGAACAACACAGTGCCTTGTGCTTCTTAGAAGACGGAGTGCTAATGTCACCATTAATTTGTAATGGATCCTACGTGCCATGACATCTTTCCGACACAGGGTGACATGTCAAAAAGGAAACACATGTCTTTGATCTTTCACAATCTAGGTGTTATATTGTTTAGCATATGATCTTGGGACATGTATGTGCCCTGTTTCTGGACAGTTGTTAAAACTGAAGTATTCTTACTATTAAAAGGTTGGTGATCCTTCTCTGGTTTTGTGCATATAGTAGGCATTTAAGTTCTAATGTGTGAAAACACAACACTGACAAGAGTCAAGTTGACAGCTGGAAGCCCAGAGTTGTGACACATATTCTTTTTTTAATTCTGGTTAGGTAGATGTAAATGAGAAAAGAAACCGGGTGTCTTAATTACTATGAACCAAATTTTTATTTACCAAAATCAGTAATAGTAAAAATTCAAATGGCTGGAACATACTTATCAAATACAGAAAACCAAGAAGGAGCTTTCAGAAAGGGAAAGGTGTTCCAGGACAGAACAGTCTAACTTTAAATAGTTTGGGGGGATTTTGGAAAGGTGGGGGCAATGGGGAAAGTATGAGATCTCTATATACTAATCAAAACCAAAGAAATCAAAGCAATTTCTGGGAAACACCTTTCTGTGGTGGCGTGACATGGTTGGGGACCCCACTGCTGGCCTTACACACTGCCTGAAGTGATAAGGCTTGCTATCGCAGCCCTAACCCTTTCTCCCTCGCGGAGCCTCCTTCCGGAGGCATAGGGACAGATGTCTTCTGGTTGATGGGGAAGACGTACCGGTGGTGGTGGGGCCAAGTCCGGGTGGAGGATGTGACCCTTTGTCTCACAAATGTTGTGTAAAACAACACAAGCGGACACCACAGATAGAAAGTTCTGCTCCGAGACAGTCAATGGCACAGAAAAACAGCCCCATCTCACTTTGAGCCTTCCAAACACCCGTTCCACCACGTTTCTACAATAGTTAAAAACCTTGTTGTAGGCAAGCTTTCTTGCATCAAGGTGTCCTGCGTATGACTTCATCAGCCACTGGGAAAGGGGGTATGCAGCATCGCCCAGGATAACTGGTCCAATCTGAACCCCATCAATGGCAATGGTAGGGTTTCCAGGAACAGACCTTCCTGCCTCCATGGCCTGCCACAGGGGCGAGTGCCGGAAAATGAAAGTGTCATGTATTCTTCCCATAAAACCCAAAACTATGTCAATAAAACGTCCAGAATGATCCACAGTGCCCTGTAGCAGGATGGAGAAGGAGCTTGTGCGGTTTATGAACTCCTCTCCTCTTCCCTTTGGTGGCCGCACAGGAATATGAATGCCATCAACTGCCCTGATGCACTGAGGGAATCCCATTTGATGGAAGCTGTCCATGATCTGAAATTGGTAGGAGAAAAGGGAAAAAGTTAATTTTTATCTGCATTTAAGATGTCCAACAAAGTGCTGCATGTCCCTCGTTCCCCTTGCAGCCCAGCATGGCGACCCCACTGTATGGCTAAACATTTCCAAGTGTGTTTGCCTTGGCCTTGGGAATTGTAGTGTGCTCGCTAAAGGTGAATGTAGGGTGTTAGAGTGCATAGAGGAAGTACCGCATGTCTCATGTTCCCCTTGCAGCTGGGCATGACCACCCGACTGTGTGCCTTGACATTGTTGAAGGTGTTTGCCTTGGACTTGGGAATTGTAGTGTGGTTGCTAGAGGTGGATGGTAGGTGCGGGAGAGCATAGAGGAAGTACTGCATGTCCCATGTTCCCCCGGTACCAGGCATGGCGACCCTACTGTGTGGCAGAACAGTCTTAAGGGTGTTTGCTGTGGCTTTGGGAATTGTAGTGTGGTTGCTAGAGGTGGATGGTGGATGTGAGAGTGCATTGAGCAAGTACTGCATGTCCCATGTTCCCCATGTAGCTGGGCATGGTGATCCCAGGGCGTGGCAGAACATGCTGGAGGAAGGCTGTCAGGCCCCTGGGAAGTGTATTGCAGTGCCATGAGGTGGATGTTGGGTGTGAGTGTGCAGTGAGGAAGTACTACATGTTCCATGTCCCCCTCGCAGGTGGGCATGGTGACCCTGGTGGGGGCAGAACCTTCAGGAGAGTGGCTGTCTGGGCCCTGGGAAGTGTAGTGTAGTGCCTTGAGGTGGATGTTGGGTGTGAGAGTGCCTTGCTGTAGTACTGTGTGCCCCATGTCCCCCTTGCAGCTGGGCATGGTGACCCTAGAGGGGAGCAGAACTTTCTGGAGGGCGACTGTTTGGGCCCTGGGAAGTGTATTGTAGTGCCTTGTGGTGGATGTTGGGTGTGAGAGTGCCTTGTGGAAGTACTGCGTGTCCCATGTCCCCCTCGCAGCTGGGCATGGTGACCCTGGGGGGGTAGAACTTCTGGAGGGAGACTGCTTGGGCCCTGGGAAGTGTAGTGAGGCAATGTGAGGTGGATGGTGGGTGTGAGAGTGTATTAGGGAAGCACCGCGCGTTCCATGTCCCCCATGTAGACATGCATGAGGACCCATGGGCATGCCAGAAGATTGTGGACGCCTTCGAGGTGTTTGTCTTGGGAAGAAGGGAAAGGTGAAGGAGGATTGAGTGTGGCCATCAGCATATGTGGACCAAACATTATTTTTCACATGCCAATGTGGATTGTGTACAGCAGCAGTGCTGTGCAGAACGCATACTCACCCTCCAATAGTCTCCCAGGCAAACGATTGAGGACAGGAGGACATGCTCTATCGCAAGGCAGACCTCGATGGCTATCTCTGCAACTGTGGAGATCCCGAAGCCAAAAGTGTTCATAGTTTTCCTGTAGATCAGGGGGGTTGTCAGCCACCAGACAGCAATGGCCACTCTCTCCCCCACAGGTATGGGTTTGTGCATGTCTGTGGCCCTTCTCTCCAGGTACGGACGCAGATGGTCTGCTATCTCAAACAGGGTGGCCTTTGTCATCCTGAAGTGATAGAGCCACTGGTCATCATCCCATGTAGCCAGAACCTCATTGGTCCACCACGTGCTGCGCATCCTCTTCCGAACCCACCATCTTCTTGGCCGTGGCACACTTTCTGAGGAGCCTCCTAGCAGGGGCACATACAGGCTGAAATCATCATCTCCGCGATCCCATGAGGCAGCAAAGGAAGCCTGACTGAGGGCACTGGCTCCTCGTGGGTATCCACCCACCCGTTAGAGCCTGTACCTCCTAACTCGGTCACAGTTCCATTGGCATTGCATTGATGCCATTGCAAGTCCCAGAACCATGAGAAACGGACCCAGGACCATGGCAACATTTCTTAACCCATCTTGTTCCATTGCAAAAGGTGGACAAGACAACAGTGGTGCAAGAAAGAGGATCGAAGAACTAGCAAGCTCAATCAGATGAACGGAGCACACCTCGCTAGTACCAAAAATTGATCTCTTTCCAGAAGCTTCCCAGGAAGGAGGGGCCACGGGAGGGCTCATGGGAGGGGCTGGGGGAAGTACTGACTTTCTCACGTATGCACTTATGCACGTACGTAATGACGTACCGAACCATGCCAAAAAAAAGGGGGGGGCAATCACAGCCAACAGGGGCAGGGTAAGGAGATTAGCGGGAGTGGCCACGGCGGAGGTAGTGCGTGAACTTGCACTGCTCCGAATCGGTGTGGAACATACGGAGTAGCCCTGCAGAAGGACATAAAAGAAAGTCCGCCTTGTTTCGAGCCCAGAAGATCCAGTAAGAAACGGCACGAAGCGATTCACTAGCCTCGTGCAGAAAGGGCCTAAGGAAATGTTTTGTAAGTTGATCTCAGACAAAAACATCATGATTGAGGGGAAGCTGTTGTTGTGTCTTGATTTTCCCAGCGCAGATCTCGAAAGTAGCAGACTTTTCCATTACACCATAAATTAGCCATGGAACAGAGAAATTAAAACTTTGTTTGTATAGCAAAGAAACAATAGCTGATCTTGATCTCTGGAGTGAGAGTGTTTCTGGTGGAAATACAACTTCTTGGTGGGAAGTTTCTTACATCCTACAAGAAACTAAAAGTTAAAATGTTTGTCGCATGATATTATGTTGTAAGGTAGGGGAAAAGCCCCATTAATCAACATATAAGTATGGGTATTAAGATGTTAAGATGTTAAACACTGCTAAACTCTGATAGACTTTTTCTTTCTTTTTCTTTTTTTCTTCCTCTCTCTCTCTCTGTCTCTCTCTCTCTTTTAATGAAAAGCAGCCAAGAAGAGTCAGTGGTGCTGCTTAAAAACCTCCAAAGAAGGACACTCCACCACACTCCAAAGCAGCATATTCCACGTTGAACAGCTCTGACCGTCAGGAAGTTCTTCCTGAGGTTCAGGTGGAATCTCCTTTCCTGCAGCTTGAACCCATTGCTCCTTGTCCTAGTCTCTGGAGCAGCAGAAAACAAGCCCGCTCCCTCCTCAACATGACATCCCTTCAAATATTTAAACATGGCTATCATGTCCCCTCTTAACCTTCTCCTCTGCAGACTAAACATACCCAGCTCCCTACACCGGTCCTCATAGGGCATGGCTTCCAGACCCTTCACCATTTTTGTTGTCCTCCTCTGGACACACTTCAGCTTGTTGATATCCTTCTCAAATTGAGGTGCCCACAACTAGACACAGTATTCCAAATGATGTCGAACCAAAGCAGAATAGAGTGGTACCATTACCTCCCTTGATCTAGACACCATACATTTTTTGCACTGATGCAACCAAGAATTGCATTGGCTTTTTGGCTGCCACATCACACTGCTGACTCATGTTCAGCTTGTGGTCCACCAAGACTCCTAGATCCCTTTCACACATACTATTATGTATATTTACTCTTTTGGATACACAAAAGGACTTATGCGTAAAGACATTTCATTAGACACTCAAGTCACAATCATCCTTGCTATAGTATTTTCAATTTCTATGTATGGTTGAGAAAGCCAGACAGTGAAGAAAGCTGATAGTAGCAACCCATTTGAAATGTAGTGCTGGAGGAGAGTTTTGTGCAAAACAAACAAACAAACAAACAAAAACAAAAACAAATGGATGAGTCTTAGAGCAAATTGAGCCTGAATTCTCACTAGAAGCAAAGATGACTAAACAAAGGCTCTTGCACTTTGGCTGTATTATGAAACAACACGACCCCCTGGAAAAGACGATAATGCTTGGTAAAGTGGAAGACAGTAGGAAAAGAGGAAGACCACATTAGAGGAGGATTAATTCCATCAAGGAAGCCACAGATCTGAGTCTGCAAGACCTGAGTAGGGCAATCGATGATCTGGGATCTTGCAGGTGTTTCATTCACAGCCTTGCCACAAGTCAAAGTCAACTTAACAGCAGGTAACAACAACAATGGAAATTTACAGGAGAGAAGCAAGCAAGTGGCTAACACATTGCTAAAGTGGTCTATGAATCAAGTCCTTCATTGTGCTGAATCTAGCAAGCTGAATTTGAACAGTACTCAAAGCATTCAGCATAAATGACTTCCGTAATATTTAGTGCTTGAAATCCATCAAAGTAGCTCCCAATGATCTGATATTATAAATGTGAGTGGACCTGCCTGAAAGAATGACGTGGCTGAAAAGATGAAATAAGTGTGATGTCTGTGTCACATGATCAAACATCCCCATGGTTTTCCCTTTATCCCATTTTATAGCAGCTTAGGGAAGTGATGTTGAAATCTTGCCCCTCGTTCCATTTCCCCATCCTAAATCTCTGCAGGTCTCAGAGGAGCTTCAGTGGTGGTGATGGCAGCTAACTGAGATTATGCAAAGTGAAGGGATCAAATACGCCTCTCTTACTTCTGATGCTCTGGTCTGGTCCAAGACAAGACAAGAAGGAGGATAAGACAGCACCTATTTGATTCTGCTTGGACTGGCAACACTAGTGATTGAACAGTAACTGTCACCATACCTGGAGACATCAAGCTGGCTTGGTAGGCATAGGGCAGGCCATGCAACACACACGGCTCAGTCTTCCCATACTTTGTCATCTCACTTTCTGCTCCTCAGGGTCCTCTTCTACTTCATTCTGCCTAACTGAAACACCAGCCCTGCCATGGCAGCAGCTTTTAAGTGAAAAATACAAGCAGTGTGGTGGAGGGTGTGTGCAGTTATTAGATATCCTGATTAATGATCAAAGACACCCATGGCTTAGACAAGCAAACCAAAGGCCATCTTGCAACAATAATGGAATAACTGGAATCACTTAGCAGTCACTGAGCTCAAGTATCGCAGTAGGACCCATTGCTTCTTGTTCTTCCCAAGTATCTATTCCCAGGACTCTTGGAATGTGGCAGGAGTGGGGGGTAGCCATCAGGCACTGTGATTTTCCTACTGTGCCCCACAGCATCTTGATGCAAAGTTGCTCTAGGGCATTATGGGAAAATTTAAATACTAGGCAATTTCCTAGTCAATTATCACCAAATAAGACTGTCAATCTGGGGAGAATATATGGGCAGGTAAGGGGAACACCACACTCTCCAACTGTCCCAATTAATTCTGATTAATTATTAGTCACCCCAGTTTTTCACCTGCATTTAAAATGTCCCAGTTTTTTTCCTCCTCCCATCCTTCTCCTTTGTCCTCACCTTACTTCAGTTGCTGCAAACTGAGTTCAAAGTGCAAAAGTAGGGCAGAGGGGAGAGGAGAGGCTGGAATCTTGCCCTTTCATGTAGAGTGCAGCCTCCCCTAACTTGTCTGTTCTTCCATATTAGTAACTTTTCCCATCTTGATTACATTCTGATTTTGCTTGGCTACATGTGTCTTGGTTTTTGTCAATAAAATGTTGGAGGGCATGGGGCACTAACATGCAGATGCTCTGGTTTAGAGGCCCTTGCTGGGGTACTCCTCTAAACATGATCTGGACCTTGTCCAAAGAAAAGAACTTTTCTACCCTGCAAGGGATTGAGAGGAAAGTCAGGAGGAAATATTATTTATTCCAAATGATATTCTCAGAATACAAAGCAAATGTGCCTACTCTGTTGAATGGAGAAGCAAAACTTTTAACTGAGCCAGTTTTTTCTGAGGCTGTTGTAATTCCATTGTTATGACACCCATTCTCTCTCCCCATCTATTTCCCTGACCTTTTCATAAGCAGCCACGTACACACAATCAAGAAAGAGATTTGCTTACAAACATGCCAAAAGAATAAAGAGGCTCAAGATTGCTATCACAATGTTTATGTGGTATATTAGATGTGGAGTTGCCAATAAATTGAAACAAGTAAATATAACACAGCTCAGCTTTGAGAAGACAACTGTGACCAGTGTGGTCACATGTCTAGTGTGTCTCTTCCTAGTTTAAAAAAGGACCAAAGTGAGCTGGTAAGAGAAGGCAGAAAATAAACAGGGGCAGAACAGGGGAAGGGAACCTAGTATATAAGCTAACAAAAAGGTTAGGTTCAGGAGAGACCTTTTCCAACCAGAGATAACATAGGAAAAGGGTCTCTTTGGGGCCTAAAACCTGGCAAATTTGCTCCCATGACCTCTAGGGAATGTTGGGGGCATTTGGGGGCAAAATAATTATTGAAATTCTTTTGAAGGGATGTGGTTGGGACTGCAGCCTTCCAAGGTCCACTAAGGAACCAACGTGGTCTCCTCACTCCTGACAATTTCCTACCTCTGAGACAAAATGCAACTGAAGACGCTTTTTGTTTACTGAGAAGGCAGATTTGTCAGAAAGTTCATATCATTAATTTGCCTTCATATAGATAATGTGGGCCAAGAAGCTATTTGGAAGCTTTGATTCTTGTCAGCTGAATATGAAAAGTGACACTGTTTCACATTAATTACCACTAATCTGAATTAAAATGCCTTAGTAACTCGTTGGAGTCCCAAGAGGAGTTTCAAGCACGAGACAAATTACTATCACAACACTCTTGTTTGAAATACAGTGGGATAATATCCCAAAATATTTAAAGCAGGTAAGAAGAAGAAGTTTTGATCTACTAATTAAAACCCCCCGAAAGAGACCAATTTTGTAATACGAGGAGGAAGAAGAAGAAGAAGAGGAGGAGGAGGAGGAGGAGATAGTAGTATTGATGTATTTTTGTATTGTATTTGTGTTGTATAGTATTTGTAATGATGTATTTTTAATTATGATTTTAATTATGATGTATTTATATTTGAATGGTTTTATGTTTTTAGTGTATTTTAGTGTATTTTAATCAAAATATGTTTTAATTGTATTTTACCCTGTTGTACCCTGCCTCAAGCCTTGAGGAGAGGCAGGTAACAAATAAAAATTATGTTGTTGTTGTTGCTGTTGTTGTTGTTGTTGTTATTTATTGGCCATTGGGGCCCCAAACATTGAGCAGCGAGATCTGGTCCTCTGGGATCCTGGAGTGGGGAGCAACATAGACCATGAAACTCTAGAAGCTGACCACCCTAAGGCAATCCAGTCCTTGAGGAAGGCAAGTGCACAGGCTGAGGTCACTGCTTGATATGGAGGCACACTGGTGTCACAGAGCCCTGCTTCAGAGCATTTTCTTGTGGTAGGCCTCATATTTTGATCTAGCCTTCATGCAAAGAAGAGAATTTTCACACAGTGAAGTTTTGCTGTCTTCTAGATTCTTGTTAGTTAAATCACTGAGGCGTGACTGGACAGGCTGAGAGGAATAGGATTAATTCCAGTTTCCTTTCTTAGACAATGAAGCAAGCAACTTTGTTCTGCTTTATCCATTAATGCTGAAGTGAAACTTCTAACGGAAGCCAGATTTGCTGAGAACGAGATAATCCCAATAGTATGCTACCGACGCTGACTGCTGATCTGTTTTCCTGGTCCTATTCAGCATACACAATATCAGGAAAAAGCATTTACATCACTAAAGAAAAGCTGATGAAGACAGGTGAAGGTGAAGATACATATTTCCATCAAACTTTCAAATGGTGATTTGTATGTGTATGATGTGTAAGCGTGTGCATGGGTGCAAAATCATTGTTAGTCATCATTGGTATTTCAACAGGATATCAATGCAACTCAACATTATGGGGAAGATTGTGACCTGTAGGTCTGTTTAACATTTAAAAAGGAATGGGGGAATGAGGGGAGAAAAATGAACTGGTAGAAAAAGGATGGGTATGAACATGGAGGGGGGAGGAGTGTGAGATGGCAGAAAAAAGTGGTGTCTCCAATTTTTCTGAGATTTTTTTTCTTGAAAGACAAAGAGGAGAAATGATTGTGTACAGAGAGCAATGTGTTCTTCTGTTTGTCTCTGCTTGGTGCAAAAAATTGCTAAGATTGTTTGCCTTGCATGCGCACCCCTTGCAAGTATGAGTGCAGTTGTAGATTTATATCTCACCTTTATCCCATGGTTAGAGCTCAAGGCAGTGTTCATAAATAACAATGAGGGAAGGAGGAGGGAGGGTCAAGACACCACTTTATGTCCAAAAGCAGAACCAGGGAGATCTCTTGGGCAGGAGCAGGGCTATGACAAACAGATCTGCTTCTATTCTCCCTTCCTGAGAATGCAGCACCCTTCTCACTCTTGTCCCCTACTGGCTAATCCTCCCAGGGTTATCTCCTGCTTTCCCTAAATCTGCCCCTTTTCAGATATAAGGACAAGCAGTCGGGCTGAGCGTGCTGCTGATTCAGACTTGGACTCCAATTTAGACTCGGACTCCCAGCCGGGGGAGGATCCCTTGGAGGGGCCTTCGGGAGAGGGGGCTCCTTCAGAGTCTAGGGAGGAGTCTGCCAGCGACCCCACAGCTGTCCCGGGCACGGATCCCAAGCCAGTACCTGCAGCAGATGTTTGTGCTCCAGAGGCAGAGGCTAGTGCTTCTGACTCGACAGAGGCTGGTGTTCTGACTCCAGCCCGGAGTTTGCAGCAGACCCTCCCCCCACGTTCCTCCAGAGGCGGCTGGAAAAGGGGGCGGTTCGGAGGTCTCAGCGGCTGCGGGAGAAGCATCTGATGAATCGGCCCTGAAGTCTTGAGGGGCTCCAGCTGTGAGCTGGGCCAACGGACATTTGATCAGCCCAGCTGGGGTAAAGACTGTGTATTTAAGACAGACGCTGTTGGAGTTGGGCACGGGGCAACAACCGTCTACCAACTGGGAATCTGTGTCCTGGGCTTTCTGTTCCAGGCTAAACCTTGCTGTTTGAGTTTGCTGCTCCTGGGACTTGGATGTTTGTTTTGGTGATGTAACCTCTTAATTTCTTTATTACTAAAGCCATAAACTCAGCTCCTGCCTCTGTGTCTGCTTAGCCGCTGCCTGACATTGACAGAATTTTCTCTTCAATGAATGTGGTACTATTGGTACTAATGGTACTAATGGTAGCATGTGTAACCCAGTACAGCTTAAAGAGACACTCTCTTGAAGCAGCTTTTATAAAAAGAGATAAACAAATCTTTATTAAACACACTGTCAAGGTAAAACGTATTTTGTAATTAAGGATTCATAAGCCAGCACAACACTTCTTTCTCAAATCCAACACTCAGCTCTCTCCATCCCCTCTCTCTGTTCTCTACACCCACTCTGTTCTCCACCTCCACTCTGCTCTGAACCTCAACTCTGTTTTCAGTTAAATTTCCGTTATTCCTTTCCCCCATCTAGCCCCTCCCTTTGGCTATCTGGGGTTCTATTTGCTCCAGCCAATCATTTTGAACCCCCAGGGTTGCCATCGTGCCTACATTATCAACCCCCCCCCCCCAGGGTTCACCACAGGAAGGAAGGAAGGATGGATGGATGGATGGATGGATGGATGAGTAAGAACACCAGGGCTGGGATCCTGCATCAGGTGGTGGTGGTGGTAGTGAAATGTACTTGTGTAGCCAGGATTTGCTCACTGAAGATCCAGGAAGGAAACAGCTGCTCTTGTGTTCCTGGCTGCAGCTGGATGCTACCTATATATTTTATTTATTTATTTCATTGATATGCTGCTTTTCTCCTGGATCGAGACCAAAGGTGGCCCACAAAGAGAATCACTAAAACCTAGCAATCAGATTTTGAAGACAATTGAAATTGCATTAAAACAATGGTACAAAATGTATACAGAAGTTAAAATACAGCGAACCCCCTCCCCTGCTGCCAAAAAGAAAGGGTCACTGCAAACAGTTACTCATTAAAAATCTGTTTGAACAAAAAGGTCCTTGCCTGCTAGCAAAAGGAGAGCAAGGAGGGGGCCAACCTAGCCTGCTGTGGAAGGGGACTCCAGAGGATGGAGCAGCCACCCAGAAGGCCTTCTCCTATGTCCTCATCAACTGAGCCCGTGATGGTGGTAGGACCAAGAGAAAGTCCTCCCTCAAAGATCTTAAAACTCTGGCAAGTTCTTATAGGTAGAGACATTTTTTCAGATATTTTGGAAAAAACGTAACTTCCTGCACCCTTTCCTGGCCATGAAATGGCTCAGGGAGCACATGCCTGGCCTTGTGGGCTGGGACACGGGACACATTGCACAAAGAGCTGTTGGAGCACAAATATTCTCAACATAATACTGTCTAATAAGTTATATGTATTAAAATGCAAACTGACTATATTATTAAAACACTTTATGTTTTAATAGATTTATGCTTTATGTTTATAGTCTATGTTTTAATATTATGGCCAGTTTGTGTTTAAAAGTCTAAAACTCCTCAATTAGCAATAGATGCAAGTAAAATACTAAAAGCTCCAGCTCCTCCTTTTCAAACCTCTCTCTATATCAGCAACCAGTTGCTAAAAGTCTGCCTGACTAGAAAACACTTTGCTTGCTTATGGAAGGACAATGGGTCCAATCCCCTTCAGAAAGAATTTTTTTCTCTACAACTACTAAAGATTGCTCTCTCTCTCTCTCTCTCTCTCTCTCTCTCTCTCTCTCTCTCACACACACACACACACACGCATGCACACACGCGCACGCGCGCGCGCACACACACACACACACACACACAGAAAGAAACGAGAGAGACTGTGAATACTAGGGCGCTAGAGCCCTAAGCATGGGATAAAGGTGAGCTCCGGGCCTGAAACAAGACATATGTTCCATATTTGCGGAACTTCTTATCCAACTGATCCTGCATTAGCAATGTTTTGATACCACCAGAAAGTCTTTTGATTTCATCAGGAATAAGGCCTGACTTATTTTTGCTGTGTCTCATATCTCTTGGTTTCTTCCTTTCTGCTTTACCTGGAATTTATTTCATGTGCTATGCTACTGCTCATTTGTTTCTTAATTTTCAGGTTGATTGTTTTTAGCACTCAGTTGTAAGCTGCTTTGAGGAAGTCATTATTGCTGGAAAACTGGGCTATGAATGTTTAAAATAAAAAAAAATTAACATAATTAGATCTCTACCTTGAGAAATCGAGATTAAAAAAATGTCAGAACATAAATTGACAAAAATAATCAAAGAATTTCAGCATAAACTTTTCTGGGCTCTAGTCTACCTCTTCTAGGCTCTGTAAACATAAACATAAAAACAAACTGGTTACTCTTTGCCACAAGACTCTTTCCTTCTTTGTGCATAGACTTTCTCTCTGAAAAGTGTTCAAATACCCACTAGATGTCCCTATTGCTATGCAACATTAGATGCCCGTTTTACACTGCTAGGTGGACGAATGCTTGTACCATGCATATATTAGACCTCAATGCATGTGAAACTTTTTCAGCTAAAGTGTTTTCACTGAGCACTATTTAGCCCCATTTAGCCAGTGTTGTTAGCAATGATCACAGGGAAACAGTAATGTATGTAGGGTGTTAGCATTAGTTTAAGCACCACATGTATACTGGAAAATATATGAGAATCCACAACAGATAAAATGCACTTTGGGGAAAAAATATATTGGGCTATAGAGAACTAGCACGGCATAGTGGTTTGATTGTTGGACTACAACCGTGGGATCATGATTCATTTCTCTGTTTGGCCATGGAAACCCACTAGGTGACTTGAAGCACATCACTCACTCTCAGCCTCCAGAAAACCTGATGATAGGTTCATCTTAAGATCATCAAAGTTGGAAACAACTTGAAGGCGCACAACAACAACGTTGGATTATATAAGCCTTGGTCAGAACTGGGCTTTTCAGAGATTTTTACATTAAAATTAAGTATGCTAGCTAAAACCTTAATCCATCTCCAGCTCTTCCTAATCTTGCCTTTCTGAATACGGACGCAGGCAAGGAGCAAGGGATGCTGAAGCACCCCCCCCCACCTGCAAATAACTGAGCTAAAGATAAGGGCAGTTGTAGTAAAAGTTGCCAAAGACTTAGACCCTTTTCGCACCTTACCTTTTTGCGGAGGTTAGGGGTGGCGCTCGTGCAAGAAGCCTTCGGAGGAAGGCTTTCGCGTCCCTGCTGCTTGGGCTCCGCAGCAGCTTCCTGGTTGCGCAAGCGCCCCGCCCACACCCCGCCCCTTCCTTCTGCAGTGCAGCCTGGGAGCTGTAGGCTGCGCTGGGGCAGGAAGCACGACTGGCCCAGCTCCAGAGGCTCCGCAGGGCAGGTAAGTTCGGCCCAGGCCCTGACCGGTGCGCAAGCGCGTGCCATTTTCAGCTAAAAGCCAAAAATAAAAAGATGCTTATGCGCTGCGCGTCACACTCTTGAGCATCGTGTAAATGTGAGCGTGTCATGCAGACCACTCCTCACATTTACGCGACACTCAAGGGGCCCTTTCGCTTCCAAAACGCCATGCGAAAAGGGCCTTAGTTAAAGTTTTACTTTGATCAATTAGTTGCTTGTTTGTTTTCCTTAAACACATTCATGATTCTAACAAGCCCATTTCAACAATATCACATGTAATAGTTTATTGTGTTATGATTTGCCTAAGGCAAAAAGTGATTGCAGAGGTTTCTGAAAAGCTGGCAATGTTCATTGTGTCCTGACTGCCCTGAGCCTCCAACTTGAAACAGAGAGAGAAAGAGAGAAAGACCAAATGCCCAGGGCCGCTGTAAACAAATCAAGGGGGAAAATGAGAACATATGTAGTTTAGAAAACTGTAAAACGTGGACAGAAAAAAAACCGCCCATCAGTGCTGAGTGCGAAAGGCACACCCAAGCCTTGCACTCCAGGCCCGCCCAGCCTGACACCTCTTTGTGTTCAGGTCTGAACAGCCAGGGAGATCTCTGAATCAAGCCAGGTCCAGGACAAACGGGTCTGCTTCAGTTCTCCCTTTCTGAGAACACAATCCCTTCCTCACTCTTGTCCCTCCCTTGGCTTCTTCCTTTCAGGACTCTCCCCCTTTACTGCCTTCTCTAAATCTGCCCTTCTCCCAGATGTAAGGATCAGCAGTGATTTATATTTTCCAAGACTGTGGTACTGTTGGCACTAAGGTCAAGATGATATTATTGGTAGCGTGTATATTCCAGGATTCAAAATAAGACTCTGTGACACTGTTTTAAGGAACATAGAACTTCAAACATTTATTGTAACACTGTTGCTTTAAATGTGTTTTGTGTCAAAATGTTTATAAACAGCACACCATTCTTCTTCTCTCTCTCTCTCTCTTTCAATTCGTTCACTATCTCTCATACACCCAATTTCTCGGGTCTCTCTCCTACAGAGCTCTTCAAATCTCCAACCTCTCCCAAACACACCACAAATCACACTCCTCTTAAAACACACACCAGACAGTTAAAACCCGTTATTTTCCTCTTTTGACCAGCCCTTCCCCTGGGCTATCCATGGTTCCATTTTTCCAGCCAATCAGCTTAAGCACTCTCAGTTGCCAAGGACGCTCCATTGTCAAGACCCCCTCCCATCAGGTTCGTCACAAAAACAAATTCACATAGCTTTCTATACCCAGATGCAATGAAATTTGAACACGAACTCTCTCAGAGTTAACATTATTTCTTTAGTTCTACTGCACAAGAGTTCAGTCCAGCTCTCAAACCACTACATCACACTGGCTCCCAGTTGTTTTTATTATTCCCACAGTATGTTTCAAATACAGTTAAAGCTCTTGGGGGACTTTCTGTTCTGCTTAATCTATTAAGAAAGGGAGTTATTTGTGGTAATTGAAGCCAAGTAGGATCACTCTAAGTTTATTCTTAAGTAAGTCTAATTGTATAAGTTTAACATTTATAAATAAAATCTTTATTCTATTTATTTTATGTTATTTTGTTTTGTTTTGCTTTTGAACAGAGGACATCTAAAAAAGGACACAATATTTTGAACATCTCCTTAGAAAATGGATTGGTCATTTTATTTTCTTTAATTTAGATGAAAATGCATTTATATCATGTTTTTCTGACATCATCTGTTTTTCTATTTGTACCCTAGCCTATTTATAAAAACAAGAATTCTTCAGCAGAAATCTTAACCTTAGCTTGGAATCCAACCAGGTCTCACTACAAAGTAATACTAGTGTCCAAAGAGCAGGCACCATTGATCTAATTCCACATGGTGATTTGAACCACAAAAATAGTGAGTTGTCTTACTGTGTTGGCTTATTTCTTTGAATTTGCATCTTGGAGACATAAAGGGGAAGCACTTCAGAAACATCTCTTGGGCCCTTTCCACACGTGGGGCGTGAATCGGGCAGAAACGGGACTCACTGGATTTCTTCTCCATCCGATCAAGTCTGTCGGGACGAGGAGCAGTGCAAGCTCGTCTCTCCGCACTGCTCCGGCATCCAAAATGGCGGCTTCCGGTTGGTGGAGGCTCTCCACCAACCAGAGAAGCTCACCAGCCTAAAGCCTGTCCCTGGCAGATCTGCAGGCACGCACTAGTGCGCGCCTGCAAATCTGCACCGGAGCGCGGCGACGGAGCAACACGGAGTCGGGTGCTCCATGCTTTTGAAAAACCTCTTAAAAGAAGTTTTTAAAAAGCACGCTGCGTAACCAGTTCCGGTCGCTCCGGGGCAGACTGAGGTGCGGAACTACGAAAAGTAATCCGACCCAGTTCACTCCACGGTGCAGAAGACCTCCGTTGGAGGTCGCTCTGCGCCGTTTTAATAGCCCGGTGCGGAAAGGGCCTTAGAATCTCTGCTCCCCACTCTACCTTGAAAATCTGCTTCTCTGTTCTTAAAACAGCAATAATGAATAAATATTCTCTGTGTGATTGCAAACAATGAGCAAAATATTCGTGGGCAGAACAATTAAGCACATTGGCTAGGAAGAAGTGGTGAGAAGGGCAATTTTTCAAGTCACATTCTTCCATACAGGAAAGTAGAGAGACCAATCCAAAACCACAAGTACTCAGAACTGGACTGGGATACTGTCATTGCTCCTACAATGGGTCGATTAAAGCATCTAGGGAAGACTGTCTAGACAGGATGGAATGCATCCTAGACCATCATCTCTTGCAAAACTGAAATATAAGGCTGACTCTCCCATTCTTGCCAAGATCTCTATAGGACGCACATCTTTCTCCACAGTGCTCCCAAAATGACTTATACCAGTATTATTTCCCCATACCGTTAGAAGATATCTGGTGTTTTAACGGAAGTGCCACTGGCAGGCTATGGCATCAAAGATATCTTTCCTTTTCTAGTGAGTAACCAAAACTGGGATTAAAGGACAAGGTTGACTTGAAGAAGAAGAAGAAGAAATAAACACCTGTCTTTAGAAAATGGCCATTGTATTCTCTTGCCTTTCTGTCAATCTATTTTTCAGTCTTTATGGTTCCCTCTACCTCACGTATTAACTCTATGCTGGAGTAAATGGAATGCTCATAGAAACAATAATAATTGCCCCTTCAAAACCATTACAAAACCTCAAATTGAGTCTTCCTCGAGTCTGGAAGTAATTAAGCAGATAAATTCCATCTTAATGGACTCTTCTCTCATTAGAAGAAAGACAAAAATGTGACTCTTTAGCAAACCAGGATCTGACTGTGGCAAACATAACCATCAGAGCACACACACTGCTTAGTCATTAAAACATTGATTCAGACCAAACCATTAGATCATAGGCATCTATAACAAACAGCATATAAAGACATTGGAGGGGCTTTACAGGAAAATGGTTTTTGGGTTTCTTGTTTTTTTGTTTTTTGCTCACGTTAGTAAAAATTTATAGTAGTTCAAATAGCCATTGGATAGAAAGACAAGACTAAGGCTGGCCCAAGACATTTTTCTGCCTGAGACAAATCTGTCTCTCCACTATTCCCCAGTTCTTAGATGAACTGGCAATTGAATTTGACTTCAGTGCTACCAACATACATCCTCCACCGAACCTTAAGGGTATAAGCTATTCTCAGGATGGGATTGGGGGAAGAGGCCATGGAGTTCACACAGCTCTGTCCTCATACACTTTGTGACTGCTCCTTTCCTCTCAGCATGTGCATCTTGTGCAGTTGCCTCAACTCTGCCTCATCATGGAGGAGGCCATGGTCAGGACTAAGACAACCTAATCAGGCAACACAGTTGAGCCAAGATCCTGTTTGACACTGATAAAGCATAAAGGTATACACTAATGCAGAGACCCAGATGCTAGAAAGAAGAGACAGAGGCAAGAGGTAGAACTAGCAGATCTCTTTTCTATGGCATTGCAAAATGAAGAAGGAAGGAGCTTTCCTGGTGCCCCCCACAGCCAATCAAGGGCTTTTGGGATTGGGGATAGACCTTTGCCTAGTTGCTGCCTGGCAGCTGTTGCACTGCCTTTCAAGCAACGTTGCACAAGGAGGTACTCCTTGTTCTGTTTTAATCTTGTTAATGCCTTGAGTTGCACTGTTAGAAGAAAAGCAGGCTATGAATGAATGAATGAATGAATGAATGAATGAATGAATCTCAATGGCACCTTCCACAATGTCACACTAAGGAAATCCACCTGTGTAACTCCAAGCAAGCACCTGCTGGCAGGTGGATTCTGGGAGTTGTAGTTCAAAGAGTAACTTGTCCACTCTCTGTCTCCTCTCCCCTGCTTTCCTTCTCAGTCAATTTTTTCTACATTAAACTTTACCATGAAGACTTCAGCTTAGCCCTTAGTCCTCCATCCCCTAAGCTGAAGCATATGCAACTGTCATCAATGCAGAGAATTATTCCATTATCTCCTGTAACAAAGATCCTTCATCTGTTTCTTTTGCTTCTCCCTGTGTTGAATTTTAAATTTTTAGCACTCCCAGTTTATTGAAGGAGATGCACTCATCGAATGCTGCAATATCAAGTACAGTTGTCCCTCCACATTCGCTAGGGTTAGGGGCACAGGACTCCTGTGAAAGTGAAAAAGCGTGAATAACTCTTGGCCCTCCCAAACCATATTTAACAAACAAACAAACAAAAAAGTATGATCACATATTCAACCCACCATGGATTCCTTTGAAGCATCAGGGTTCCTTCACAAGGCCGAAGTGGGTGGCCGGTGGGGCTTACTGCCACCTCCATTGCTGCCCCACACCCTTTGTAATAGGGACTTCGTGAGCCTCATTCAGTTTCTCAATCTCACGAGGCTTGCAGTCCCTATTAAAAATGGCATAGGGAGGCAGCAGAGGTGACAGCAAATAATCCGTGAATAATCAAATCCACAAAAGTGAAACCCGCAAATGTAGAGAGCTGACTGTAAGTTTAAATGTTCACTTTAACCAATTTTGGAAAACTAACGTGAGTCAAGATGGTTGCTTCCATTGGATTCATTCAAACTATGCAGGAGGGGAATCATTCAAAACTTTTTTCTTCTCCTCAAATGTGTATAGTGTCATACAAAAATAGCCCTTCTTTGACTACAGTAGTCACACCACTGATGGATTGTTCCAGGTTGGAAAGAATTTAGCACATCAAAGCCACTAAGTTCGCCTGAAAGAGATCCAAAGAGAAAGAAGATGAGGGGCACATTTCACTGTTTTGCATGTGCTGCATAAAGATAAGAACGCATCATTCCTTAAAGCTTTAATAGATGGTGAAAGCCATTGATGAGGACATCAGTGAAGGCCTCTCTGACATTCTTTCTATCAACAAAGAGAACAGAGAACTTGACACGACTGAAACCAAAATGGGGCCACTGCAAAACAATGGAGAGATAATAAGCTGAAACCCTGAACAACAGAACTCCTGTTAGGGAATGAGAATCCATTGCAGTCTTTTGATAGGATATGAACTTCTTCTATATCTATATGAGGAATTCTTCACATAAAGATCTCATTTTGTACATGGGAAAACTGCCTTACAATCAGAATCATTAGGAGTAATTCTCAGTTTTACCAAACGTTATAAGCTTATATTTGTAAAGCAGTCACATAAGGCTGCACAGTAGAAGATCAGGACTTAATGATTACTTTCTAGCTATTAGTTTTAATGCACTTAACATTAGCATTTGACAAAAATATTGGAGGTCACTTTATACCCTTTCAGGATGTCCAGATTGTGGCATGTCCTTTTCTTGTAAGTCACCAACCACTTCTATTCTAGATACTTAATTAACATTCTGAGAACCCTGACCATTTGTTCTTTCATAGGAACTTTTCAGAATTCTAGTTCTCCATTTGTGATTAGCAGTGAGCTTTTAACTGTTCTTTTCAAGAAATTCATATCAGATTAAAACAATTTAGACCACATTTCCTGAAAGCCCAGGACTCCTGCCAGTATTGGGGAAACTGAAAGTTATTTTCACAGAAATGGGCAGTGAACCCTGCGGTTTAATTGTACAAGTTACTCTATTGTTAATATCATTTTAGCTTTTTTCCTCCCTGCAGCACTTTCTAAATTTGTATCTGCCCATCAATTGGTAAAGAAAATTGATTGTTTGAATGTAGTCTATAAAGCCAGGAAATTTCATCCCCTGCTATTAGCTGAATAATAACTTAGCCAACTGGCCCTTACAAGCTGGCACGCTGAAAATGAATCTTAGCTATGGCTCACATTGTTAAAAAGCCCATTGGAGGTGACAGTAGGTGGCAGAAAGTTTAACTGAAATAGAAAATAGCATAACGATAAATTAATTGGAAGACAAAATGTTAATTTTATTCCAGTCTTACAGAGTAGATTTTCTGTGGTCACAGGAGCCCAGAAACGAAAAGGAGAATTGGTGGAATGTAAATATTTGAACATACTTTCTTTTAGAACTTTCCGTTTTGGATTACTTTCTTTCCCTCCCTCCCTCCCTCCCTTCATTTTTTTTGGGGGGGTATCTTCCCTCCACCCTATCAGTTGACAGAACAAATCTGTTATTGAGGACATATCTTAGTGTTGGTAAATGTGAGAGATATTAGCAATTCGCTCCAAGCAGAATAATCAATTGGTTAGACAGAATCTGAACATCAACCAGTCCTCCACCTAACCAACAATACAGGGTCCAGAAGAGAAAGAAGCATACTCTGCATTGAGAGAAATAGCTATGAGATGTAGCTACAATAATCTCCATCCAACATCCCTACACTTGCCTTTTCTCATTTGCGGGCCAATGAACATGGCCATTTCCTGGTCAGTCAAGATTGTGGGAAGACCATCAGATAAGCATCCGGATGTCTTTCTGTAGCTGAGCACAGAGCAAAAGGCACCTGAAGGGACCTCCAGGGTCCACCAGAGTTCCTTGAGGATGATGTCAGTGTTCTGTATGTGGCTGTAAGAAAATAACCAGAAGAATTTCTGCTACTTCCTCCTGCTCACTGTCCATCAATTAGGAAACGGTCAGGTTTGGGGCAGCAGCAGCTGAAAAAAGGTAGGCTGGGGAAAATTTTGGTTGTTACGCAATTGGTAGAGAACACTCATATCAGCAATAAACAAGAAGATGAATCATGATGGCATAAGTCCTACTTACACCACCATAACTCACCTGTAGAATACCAGCCTCTGTGTTCTTTGAAAGGTGTGTATGTGTGTCTATGTATATATATATATAATATGTGTGTGTGTGTGTGTGTAAAAGCAGCTTTACTCATAGATGTGGCCGTGGAATTCTACTGAATGACCCTGGGCTAGTTACACTCTCTTAGCCTCAGAGGAAGGCAAAGGCAAACCTCCTCTGAACAAATCTTGCCAGGAAAACCCCACGAAAGGTTTGCTTTAGGGCTGTCATAAGTTGGAAACAACTTGAAGGCACACGTACCAACCACAATTGCTCACAGCTTATCATTCAAACACACATGCACAGAGAGAGAGAGAGAGAGAACATATTTTTTCCTGTTTGACAGAAATCTTAGCTAAAGGGGTTGTTCCCAGATCAAGGTAAATGAGGGTATTATTCCTTCTTGCTTGTTTAAGGAGACGAGATTAAAAAAATGTAATCTAGGGTGCTGGCCTAAATACCTTAGAGGCACTAGATTCCCTATCAGATCTTGGAAGCTGAGTAGGATCAGCCCTGGTTAGTACTTGAATGGGACACCACAATTAATACCAGGAACAGTTGTGTATATTTCAGAGGAAGGAACTGGAAAAACCACCTCTGAGTATTCTTTGCCTAAGAAAATCCTATAAAATCCATAGGTTGACAGGGAACTTGAAGCCACATGCACGCGCACACACAAGTCACCATAGATATATATTGTGCCCTAAACTCCTAACATCTAAAGGGTATAAGTATGCAAAGCTTGCCAGCTCTAACAGTTACAAAGTATTTTTTTTTCAATGGAATAATAAAAGCTTGAATTTTGGGGGCATGACCTAGGAATTTCTTTTAAAAAATTATAAATCCCTATATAGCCAAGTTGCAAAATGAACTTTTGCATAATGGACTCTATTAATTTGACAGCAGTGAAATAGACACTGATGTTATCTTATCTGAACTGATAAGAAAAGAACAACTTCATCCAATTGCAAAGAAATCTAATTTGGGTTTTGATCATTTCTAGAGACCAAGAAACCTATTATTAGCATTCCTTTTCTTAAAAAAAGAAAGAAAGATTATTATTTTCATGGAACAGCTTGTCATTTTTGTACATTATGTACTCTGTATTTCAGTCTTAGGACTGTTTTTAGATCTGAATGCTAAAGAACTTGCATTGTCAAGAAAGTGCAATGAGAATATTGAACCTCTTCCAAACCCAGAAATTGTGGGTTATAATGGCTATGATCTGGCCAAAATTAACTACCTTTACTTTTTCATGCCTATGCTATCCTATACTCATTTACCTAGATATGAAGTCTAATTGATTTCAATAAATGGGCTTACTTTTCCCATACATATTGCAATGTAGTTAACTTATTTTAGTCAACAACATTCATTTCAGTGGCAGAGATTGCTAAATTCACAGAGTGAAATGAAAGATCTTAATTTTGTCTGGATTGTGTGGCAAATTTCCTAGGAAAGACTGAGCATAGACAACAAGAAATGCAAAGGAATGGAAATAAATGACTTGTAATGTAATCCTGTCCCTAAGTTTTTCCAGATGGATTGAAGTAAGCGTGTGACAAATTCCCTTATACTAGCAGGAGACAAAATCATCAGTAAGACAATGACAACTCCAAGCAGAGTTTCCACCAAAACAGCCTTGACTCATGTAGCAAATGTTATTCTAGTGGCAAAGGTGCAGTGGCAAACTTCTGTGTTGATCCTGTTGGATCTTTCTTTCTTTTTTCATTATATACACTCTCACTTGGATTTCTTATTTCTAAATTAGGTTTTCAGAATCACATTTATGCAGATGACAGATTTTTCCAACATTCAAATCAATTAATGCCACTATGTGGCAGTCAATGATGGACTGTCTGTCATGTGTTTCTTTGTGGATGATTGCTCACCATCTTAAGCTGAACACGGACAAAATGGTATTTCAGTCTGATCATCCAGCAGCCCCTCTGTCATGTACCCCACTGGGTTTACAGGGTTGCACAGTGGCTCCCATGTGGGTTGCCAGGAACCTTGGAGTCCTGGTGAATATCACCTATCTCTTGTGTCCCTTTATCGGGGCCACATCAAAGGCATCTAATTTCCATCTTTGAACATCCACAGGATCTGGAGGTTCTGGACTGTAGAGATTGCCCATCTGTTTGTTCAGGCCTTGGTTATCTCACACCTAGATTATTGTAACAGTTTACTAGCAGTTTGCCTTCCTTCTCCCTTCTTCCTCTGGTTTTAATTCAGAACAATGCCATCTGGGTTGTTTTAAATCTCCCTAAATATTCACCTGTTTCTTCTCCCTGTAGATCCCTTCACTGGCTACCAGTTTGGGCCACAGCCTATCTCAAATGTTTAGTTCTCGTATTCAAGGCTTTGCATTCTAGCCTCCCTCAGTACCTCGCAACTCAGCTAATATAGTATGCTCCATCCAGGAATTTAAGATCTATAGGCAAAGGATTACTTTGTATGAATGCATACAGTTCTGTCAAGGCTGTGAGCCTTTCAAGATCTTGCTCCACATTTGTGGAATGGTCTTCCTTTGGACCTCTAGCTGGAGGAGGATCCCACCCGTTTTCATAAACAGTTGAAGACCTTCCTCTTTGATTCACCATATTAAGCCACTGAGTTGCGTTTAAGCTGCTGAGATGGGTAATGACTGGTGGGGTGTTGGGGATTTCATTCCATGTATTGCTGTAGTGTTGTTTATTGTCTTTGTCCCTGACTGTATATGCTGATGGTCCACCCTTTTGTTGAAAAGGGCATTACAAATAAACATGAGTTTGCCATTGCACCTATCCCACTCTGATTAGTGACCACTACTACAAATGTATTTAGAGATGGGGGGATGTAATTCTTCATGAAGTTTATTCTAATGGAAGAAATGTTAGCAATTTTCTTCCCACTATGAGGAAGTCTTCAAAAATCACATTGTTCTTGTAGCCTATTCACAATTCAGCACTCATTCTGCATAAAATGTACACATGTACAGAAAATGGCAAATCTTTTGCACAGAAAACAGTATTTTCTAAACAGGAAACATAATTTTCTGCACATAAACATTATTTCCTGTGCTGAAAATGCTGTCTTCTGCACAGAAAATGCTATTTTCTAAGCAAAACAACTGCATACAAATTTTGTGCAGAAGTCAAGTCCTGAGTTGTGAAGATTCTTGACAGTTCTCGATTCTCCTTGTCAAGGTTTATCTTTATGTTCCAGTCCTAAACATGTGTCCCTGGATGATCAATCCTTTATTTTTGTATTTTGATGAATACACATCCAAGTAAATTTGGGGGCACTTGTATCCTAAGCACAGTTAAGTCTCAACACAGTTGTGTCATCATGTGCCTTCAAATAATTTCTGACTTATGCCAAACCTAAAGCGAGCCTATCACAGAGGGGTTTTTTTGCAAGATTTGTTTTTTGCGTTGTTTTGTTTTAAGAGGAGTATCTTTGCCTTCCTCTGAGGCTGAGAGAATGTGATTCGCCCAAGGCCACTCAGCAGGTTTCCATGGCTGAGAGAGGATTCCAACCCTGTTATCCAAAATCATAGTCCAATGCTCAAACCACTACACCAGACTGGCTCTCTAAACATTGTTACATAGGAATAAAGCTCATTGATTTCAGTTGGTGCCAGTTTTATTTTGAAGTAAATTCCATCATCAAGATATTCCAATATAATCAATGTTTACACAGTCTATACTAGGTGTTTTTGTTGACAACTGGTATTGACCAGATGCCACAATGCTATGGTTGCATATTAACTGGTCAACAGCTCTGGGTATTAATTGCCCAGATGACTATGTCAGGTAAAACACTTATGCATCTGTAACCCAATTTAAGGTATTGAAAGATCAATCTGCTTCAGATATGTACTCTGTCGTGCAAGGAAAGGAGATGTAATGCCACATGGAAAAGGGAACCATTCTGCTCATAGATCATATTCTGGTACAAGCTAATCCTTTTACTCCTCATCTCTAATCAGAGAAGTTCATCTTCTTCTTGTCTTGCTGGACACTTGCCCAACCCCCTCCCTTATATGGTGCTATATCTGTTGGAGCAAATGCCTCTCACAGATGCAAGGCAGCAGCCTGTTGAATGCTATCTCCTGTCATGAATAGTTACCAAAAAAATGTCAGGGATCCTTCATCTCAGAAGCTAGCCCCATGCTAGTAGAACCAAAGCATCATGAATCCAGTGACTCATAAAGTGGCAAGGACAACTTAACAGATTACAAACCACCATTGAGAGGCCTGCTGAATCATAGAATCATAGAAATGTAGAGTTGGAAGAGACCACACGGGCTATCCAGTCCAACCCCCTACCATGCAGGAATACCCTCAAAGCACTCCCGACAGATGGCCATCCAGCCTCTGCTTAAAAACCTCCAAGGAAGGAGACTCCACTACACTCCGAGGCAGCATATTCCACTGCCCGACAGCCCTGACTGTCAGGAAGTTCTTCCTGAGGTTCAGGTGGAATCTCCTTTCCTGCAGCTTGAATCCATTGCTCCTTGTCCTGGTCTCTGCAGCAGCAGAAAACAAGCCCTCTCCCTCCTCTACGTGGCATCCTTTCAAATACTTAAACATAACTATCATGTCCCCTCTTAACCTTCTCTTCTGCAGACTGAACATACCCAGCTCTCTAAGTCTATCCTCATAGGGCTTGGCTTCCAGGCCCTTCACCATTTTGGTCGCCCTCCTCTGGACCTGCTCTGGCTTGACCATGTCCTTCTTGAATTGGGGTGCACAGAACTGGACACGGTATTCAAGATGAGGTCTAACCAAAGCAGAGTAGAGTGGTACCAGTACCTCCCTCAATCTAGACACCATACTCCTATTGATGCAGCCGAGAATTGCATTGGCTTTCTTGGCTGCCGCATCACACTGCTGACTCATGTTCAGCTTGTGGTCTATTAAGACTCCTAGATCCCTTTCACACGTACTGCCATCCAGCCACGTGTCCCCCATCTTACATTTCTGCATTCCATTTTTTCTACCTAAGTGTAGTACCTTACACTTCTCTCTGTTGAATTTCATTTTGTTAGCCTTGGCCCAGCTCTCCAATCTGTCCATGTCATTTTGAATTTTGATCCTGTCCTCTGGTGTATTAGCAACCCCTCCCAATTTGGTGTTATCTGCAAATTTGATGAGCATGCCCTCTATTCCTTCATCCAAGTCATTGATGAAAATATTGAACAGCACTGGGCCCAGGACAGAACCCTGTGGCACCCCGCTAGTCACTTCTCTCCAGGATGAAAAGCAGCCATTGGTGAGCACCCTTTGGGAACGGTCAGTCAACCAGTTACAGATCCACCTGACAGTAGCCCTGTCCAGCCCACATTTTACTAGCTTCTTTGCAAGAATGTCACGGGGAGCTTTGTCAAAGGCCTTACTGAAATCGAGATATGCTACCTCCACAGCATTCCCTTCATCTATCAAGCTAGTAACTCTATCATAAAAAGAGATAAGATTAGTCTGGCATGACTTATTTTTGAGAAATCCATGTTGACTTCTCATGATTACCGCATTGCTTTCTAAGTGATTAGAAACTGACTGCTTAATGATCTGTTCCAGGATCTTTCCGGGTACTGACGTCAGGCTGACTGGGCGATAATTATTTGGGTCCTCTTTTTTTCCCTTCTTGAAGATGGGGACAACATTTGCCCTCTTCCAGTCTGCTGGAACTTCTCCTGTCCTCCAAGATTTCTCAAAGATTATAGCAAGCGGTTCCGAAATGACCTCTGCCAGTTCTTTTAATATTGTAGGATGCAATTCATCTGGCCCTGGAGACTTGAATTCATCCAGTGTGGCCAGGTATTCCTGTACCACCTCTCTACCTATTATGTGCCGCATTTCTCCTGCTTCCTCACCTGCTCCCCAACCGCCAGGTTGAGTGCTTGTATCCTTCTGGGAAAAAACTGAGGCAAAGAAGGTGTTAAGTAGTTCTGCCTTTTCTCTTCCCCCTGTTAGTAATTCGCCATCTTCTCTGCGCAGTGACCCTATCGCCTCTTTCTTTTTCCTTTTGCTGCGGACGTATTTAAAAAAGCTCTTTTTATTGTTTTTAATGTCTCTGGCCAGCCTAAGTTCGTTCTGTGCTTTAGCCTTTCTGACCTTCTCCCTACATCTCCTGGCTACTTGCTTAAATTCTTCTTTGGTGGTTTCCCCCCTCTTCCATTTCCTGTACACGTTTCTCTTAACGCTTAGCTCAGCTGAGAGTTCTTTAGTCAACCATTCTGGTTTCTTCAGATGCCTTCCATTTTTCCTCCTTATTGGCACAGTTTTAGACTGTGCCTTCAGTATCTCCCTTTTAAGGAACTCCCATGCCTCCTAAACTCCTTTCTCTTTCACTATTCTTGACCACGGAATTTCAACCAGCAACTCCTTAAGTTTACAGAAGTCCGCTTTTTTAAAATCTAAGACGAGTGTCTGGCTACACTTATCTTCTCCTTCCCACTGAATGCCAAATTCCAATAGGGCATGGTCACTCCCCCCTAAAGATCCAACCACTTCTACCTCATTAACAAGGTCATCCCTATTGGTCAGGATCAGATCTAGAATATTTGACCCCCTTGTGGCCTCTTCCACCTTCTGGACCATGAAATTGTCTGCAAGACAAGCAAGAAACTTGCTGGACCTTGCTGTCTTGGCAGAGTTTGACTGCTAACATATATCCGGGTAATTGAAATCTCTATTATTACTGTATCTCTCCTTTTTGAATGCACGGTCATTTGGTTGAGGAAGGCGTCATCAAGGTCCTCAGTCTGGGTTGGAGGTCTGTAGTAAACCCCCACCAGAATATCCCTATTGTTTCTCGCTCCCTTAATTCTTACCCAGATGCTCTTGACCTGGCTTTCTGGGTTTAAGTCATGGATCTCTTCACAGGTGAAAACATCCTTGACATACAAGGCTACTCCTCCTCCTTTCTTGTTTGGTCTATTTCTACAAAATAGGCTATACCCCTCTATTCCTACATTCCAATCCTGAGACTCATCCCACCAGGTCTCAGTGATGCCTATCAAATCGTGTTTATTTTGTTGTACTAGGAGTTCAAGTTCATCTTGCTTGTTTCCCATACTCTGCTGAATATTGTTAATTTTTGTCAGCACATCCCTGATTAATTTGTCTTGGATGAACACTTGCAAAACAGTCCCATTGACCAAAATTCCTGTATTTAAATATTATTAAGTATTATTATTGGCTAAAATCAGCCATGCCACACCACATCCGTTGGTGCACTTCAACATCCAACCTCAGTCTTGCTGTCCTATGCCATGCTGAAAACTTGCTTAAAAGGTTTTCCCAGCCCTTAGGTTGTATGGAGGGCAGGCGCAAGAATGAAAGACTGGGTCCAATTCCAGTGGAAGCAGAAGAATCCAGCAGACACATATTACTGGATGATGATGATGATGATGATGATGATGAGTACATAAAGCAGAAGCCACTCTAGCTACGGTTACTTGCACATTCAGACTACAGTTATCACAGCCTGTAGCATAAGGTACAGTTTACCTGCCACTGCAGGTGATACAAGAGTGGCTAAAGATTAGAGAGAGCGTGAGCCACCACCAGCTTATGGAAAGAAATTTTCTCCTGGGAAAGAACAAACTGATTTCCTACCACATCTCTTTGTTCTGCTTCTGAATAAGATTCATTATGTTTCTGTCTGAGATGCAAAGTACAGCGAACCACTGTTTCAGAACTACATCAAAACAGATACATAAATACACACTAGTTTGAATTTAATGTACTTATTAGAAAACACACATTTACCTATATTGCCTGAGGCTTATCTGATGTGTATACAAGGTTTTGATATGAAACACTGTTATTTTCCTTTACTTAGCTATTATATGCACATCAAAACAATGTTTCTTTGATGTGACTGAGCATTTGTACTTCTATGGTATATTCAGCCATTCTTTCTTTCTCTTTCTCTGTGTTGCAATTACTCTCTCCGTGGGTCTCCACTTCTCTTTCACAAGCAATTTAGTATGTAAAGCATAAAATAGCACACACTGTCACAGAATAAGAGACATTCTACGGTGTTACAGCACTTTCAGCAGGACCTACAGGCTGAAAAATATCTCCTTATGTGGTAAGGTCACCACGACTTCACATTTGGGCAATGAGACAGTCCTGAGGTTGCTCAGTGAGGCATTAAACCACTTGGACATGCAGTCATTTCTGCCATAAAAGTGGCTTTGGTAGCAGCAAGACCACGGTGCAGTAGCACAGGCCTGATGACACAGAAAATCCAACATATAAGTGTTATAGCATAGAGAGTCAAACTCCCTCATGTTAAGCAGTAGAGAGTTGAAACATTGCTGAGTGAGATGACAGGAATGGGAGGAAGGGCTTGCTAGTCCAGAACACTGAAACCTTATTTGTCATGCCAAAAGCCTCTAGGAGATCAGCTTACATTGACATCGCTGTATTAAACAATGTTCTCTTGTGTCCAGCTCTGTCTGAAAAAATGTGCTTCTCTAGCCCATGAACTGATTTGTCACTGATTTGTGGGGGCAAAAAGCTCAAGAGAAGAATTCCAACCGCATGACACCCTTGTGAGGTGGCCTGGCTTAAGAGGCAATGATGTGGCAAAGCCACTGAGATTCTACTCACACAGATTTCACTAATGCTTTCCTACAAGATGGGACCCACTGGAGCCACTGAATGAAGTCAGAGAAATATTTCTATCCCAAGAATACTGGAGGGTTCCTAGACACTTTTTGTTTGTTTGTGCCTTTTCTTGTTATGACAACTGACTTGAATTAAAAGGAACTGTCCAAAAAATCTTTCCTCAAGTTATTTCTCAGGAACATCTTGCTAGTTCTCACATCTTTGTCACTTTTCTTCTTCCCTGTAAGCTTTTACTGTACAATTCTATACATGGCTTCTCAGGAGTAGTCTCCACAGAGTTGAGTTGGATTTATTCCATGGTAAATGTGCATAGGACTGCAACCTTAGACCTGAATCCTATGAGTAGTTGCATTCAAATAGATACATTGATGCAATTAGATTTACCTATGCGTTGACTCACCATTCAATAACTGATTTAAGGGGTCTACCCTAGTTGGGACTAACCAAGAGGTTTCAGGACATAGTGTTATCGAAGTAGGATGTAATGTCATAAGTCAGTCATGATCTCCAACAGGAGCGGAGAACTCATGTTCCTCTAGACGTTGTTGCATTGCAACTCCTATCAGCCCTAGGCAGCATAGTCTATGGTGCAGGATAATGGGAGTTGCAGACCACTAATATCTGGCAGGCAACATGTTTGCCATGACTGATCTCCAAGATACAATTTGGCAAGCTTTAATATGATTACAATTATTTTCTGTGTTCATTTTAAACTGAACTAGTAGTTTGGGGAAAAAAAGATGCTTCCTTTGGTTTTTCAGCAAACGGAACATACTTCTCATGGCAACTGAAGGTGCTGGTGAAGACACTCAAAGTCTTAAAAGGCTTGGAACCTTGATGCCTGAAGGAGTAGCTCTCCCCATATGTGCCTGCTTGAGATATAAGGTCTCAGCGGTGGAGCTTGGAGTATGTGTGGAGGGGGGGCGGGAGGGGGCATGGCCATAGTACGTGGGGGCGTGACCATGACATCTGGGGCATGGCCGCCGTGCCTGGGGGCATGGCTACAAGCCAGGACACCCCAAAACATCGTCACCAGGAACGAACTGCCCCCATCGCCCCCCTCTGTCCCTACACAACTGTAAGGTCTCCAGAAGCTACTCTCTTCTGTGTCCCATCAGTCTGGGAAGATGTGGAAGAAAGCTTTCTTCATTGTAGCACCCGAGCTACGGAATACCCTTCTCCACAGAGGCCCGATTGATCCCAGTTCTTGGTGTCACTCCAGCATCAAGTAACAACAGGTTTATAAAAACTAAAGGCTCTGCAGCACTCATGGGCAAATTCATTTTTTAAAAAAAAAAGAAAGAAAGCTGTTTTAATTGGTTTTCCATTGTCTTATTTTAACTTGTTGAATTGATTAATATGTTTTTAATCTGTGTAAATGATCTTTTATGGTTTTAAATTTTCTTAAACGATCAGGCTGATTTTACTGTATGCTGCCCTGAGTTCTTTTGACACATAAATATTTTAATAAACAAACAAATATTATTTCCACAGCAAGGCTGTAGAATCAGAGAGTGAAGGGACAAGAAGTTTACTCATGTCCCTGTGACTGAGCAAAAATGAAACACCTATAAGATGACACCAAAGAACCATAGGGACTTTCTAAAAAAATAAAAATCCTCATATCTTACATTTCATCCTTAGTTAACTGAGGAGGCTCAGTGAAATAATGATGCAGACATGGCAATTAATGTGCACACTGCTATCAAGAGATTTACATAATTGGGTCTAGTTATGTCAGGCAACTGGGATGACAAAAATCATAACAACAGAAGGCCCTAATCAGCACAAAACTATCTGTGCATTACATCTGCTGTATTTGGATACCCTGACTTAAAATAACACTACTTACATCTATATTTACCTAGGGTTTCCAAAGGCAGAGTCTGTGATTTGCAAAAATTAGGAAATCACAAGAAACTGATCGAATATTTTAAAGGTGATTTTTCTCTTCAGAATGAACCACTGTGACTTAGGGAACAGCTTTTGGATAAGAGAAAGAATTTCAGAAACACAATAATTCTTTACATATCAGTCAAATACATCTGACCATTTGCAGGTAAGCTTGCCCATAAATGTTGCAAAAGTGTTTTCTCTGCACCCTAATCCACTGAAATAACTGCAGTCTTAGATTCTTCTGACCTTCCCAGTAGGGGTGGGAACTGTGCAACCCTCAACATGGTGTTCAACTCCAATTCCCAGCATGCTCCCCAAAACACAGCTTACCTGAAGCCGGGTAAGTCCGTCACCACGTGGAGCAGCGTGAGCTCGCTGCTCCGCAGTCCTCCGGCATCCCAAATGGTGGCTTCCGGTTGGTTATGCTGGCTGAAGATTTTGGGAATTGCACTGGAGGGTTCCTGTTCTATAACATTGGATGGTGGGATTCAAAATATGTCCAAAAATGTGAGATATGCACACCCATACACACACCAATAAACTACTATGTGGAGAAGCAACAGGCAGTAAATTGAAACAATAAAACAGCAGTCAAATAAATTAAACAGTGGGGACAAAATTAAGTTGAAAGCACTGGAGGATAATTTTTAATAAATATTAAAAGCACTGGGGAATAATTTTAATCAAGCAGGAGAAAGATAAAATGCATCTCCTGGATGTATCTGGGGAGATTCTTGCAAAGCAGAGTTTGGAAACTTTGGCCCTTTCCGCATGTGGGGGGGGGGAGGAACGGGCAAAAACACCCGAAAATGGAGCTTACCTGAAGCCGGGTAAGTCCGTCACCACGTGGAGCAGCGCAAGCTCGCTGCTCTGCAGTCCTCTGGCGTCCCAAATGGCAGCTTCCGGTTGGTGGAGGCTCTCCACCAACTGGAGAAGCTCGCCAGCCGGAAACCCGCCCCCAGTAGATCTGCAGGCACGCACTTGTGCACTTCTGCAAATCCGCGTCGGAGCCAGGTGATGGAGTGGTGCAGGGCTGCGCGCTCCGTGCTTTTTAAAAACCTCGAAAAAGAGGTTTTTAAAAAACACGCAGCGTGGCTAGTTCCGGCTGCTCCTGAGTGGATTGTGGTGTGGAACTACAAAAAGTAGTCCATGCCAGTCCACTCTACAGTGCAGAAGACCTCCGTGAGAGGTCACTCTGCACCATTACAGAAGCCCGGTGCGGAAATGGCCTTTATCTTTTTTGGAATTTAAACTCCCAGAACCCCCCTGCTGGCATAGTCAGTAATTTTTCCAAGCTCTTTTTCAGAGGTATGTGTACCAAGAGAAAAGGCTGCCTAATCTATGCCATCTGCCTAGCATTTGAAAGAAAGGCAACCTGAGAAGGACTTAGATCAACAAATGAAGGTAACATACATTTTCGACAAAGATCTTGGAGTTCAGCTTTTAGCATTTCTGGGCCAGGCTGCAGAAGATCACCATCTGAAAGTGTATCTGAACTACAGTACACAGAGCAATGTGTGGCTCCATTCTATGAAGTCCTACAATCTGCAGTTTGATACAGTCCTAAAATTCACAGCAGGAGAGCTCCAGTGCACTTCTCTGAACTGTAGCACGACAGGTTTCTAGCACAGAATTATCTCACGGAGAAACTACAGATCCTAGGATTCCACAGCATGGAATCATGACAGTTGAAGTGGTATCAAACTGCTGTATATGTGTAGTGTAGACACACTCTGAACTTTTGGAGAACCACTGGCCCTTCACAGAACAATAGTTCCAAGGCGAGACAAAACAAGTAGTAAACCAGTTGAACCCAACTGAAGTGTAAGTAACTCCAGATTAGAAGGTAGCCAGGGGCAATAGACTAAAACTGGGGGCACAACTAGGCAAGCGTTTTCCAGTACAATGAGGAAATCTCCAGTCAACCTGATGAAATGCAAGACAGGAAGCCATTTTGCTGGCATCTCCCATTTCTTTAGGAGAAGAAGGCATACATGGCAGTCTGGATCTTGTTCAGTTTATAAATAGGAAACCCAAATGCTTAAAAAAATGAGTAAGAGTGGAATGGCTCTAGCACATATCCTTCTTTAAAGTAGTCAGTCCAGTCTGGGTTATAGGCCATTTCCATACCGGGCTTCTGAAATGGTGCAGAGCAACCTCTCACGGAGGTCTTCTACACCGTAGAGTGGACTGGCGTGGACTACTTTTTGTAGTTCCACACCAGAATCCACTCAGGAGCAGCTGGAACCAGCCGCGCTGCGTGTTTTTTAAAAACCTCTTTTTCGAGGTTTTTAAAAAGCACGGAGCACGCAGCCCCGTGCCGCTCCGTCGCCAGGCTCCGATGCGGATTTGCAGGCGTGCGCAAGTGCGTACCTGCAGATCTGCCGGGGCGGGCTTCCAGCTGGCAAGCTTCTTCGGTTGGTGGAGAACCTCCACCAACCGGAAGCCGCCATTTGGGATGCTGGAGGACAGCAGAGCAGCGAGCTTGCGCTGCTCCGCATAGTGACGGACTTACCCGGCTGCCGGTAAGCTCCGTTTTTGGGCGTTTTCGCCTGTTTCCCTCCCCACACGTGGAAAGGGCCATAGTAAGATAGTTTTTTAAGAAGGATGGGGAGGGGGTGTTTTTTTTTTCTTGTACCAAGAATAGATGTGCTCAGAAATAGAATAGAAGTGAAGTGAAACTTTGCTTATCTTTCTTCTCAGAAGCACCCACACAAAAGGAAGTGCCCGAGGAAAGAGTATGTGAAAAGCAGATGGCTGTAATTGTACATTTGTACTTATCAAAAATTATGAGAAAATAATTCACTTTGTGGCATCCAAATCTTGATTCACCCAACACAAATTTAATATGATGTCTTTCATCAGTTCATTTTTCATTCACTTTCTAGCCCAAAGCTTATGTATATATCCCTTATGGTAAATTTATTTGGCTTACATTATCCAACAAGGTGTTGAAAATAAGTAATGACTACATTTTGACTTCCTGAACCCCATAAATCAAGGACCTAATTCACAGGTAATTCTGTACAGTAATATACATTAATTTACATTAACCAATTTAAAGCATAAAAACAATGTTTTAAATGTATTGCCCTGATTAAAAAAATCCATATAATTCCAAATTGCATTATATTTAATTTTGCCCCAACACCTCTATAGAAATGCTAAACAAGGTGTTTCTCATGAAAGTGGAGAATAATTTTTACTAGGACTGGAGAAATGATGGTTGGGCACTATCTCAATTCACAAGAAGCTGTTTGTTGCACATAAAGCTCTAGGCTCATATGCTGTGGGTACAGAATTGTACTAACACCAGATCTGTCAGCCTGCAGCAAAGCAAAAGCCTGGCCATTATTCATCCTATGCCTCTTGTCAGAATGCCTTATGATTTTAGACTCACACCTATGACCTTGAAAACAATACACATTCCTAGGCCCAACCTTTAGTTAGAGCGTCTGTTACAGAAGTAACACCTTCAGCATCTACGTTCAACGAAAATGGCTTAATGACAGTAATTTGGAAAGTAAAGAGATACAGAGATGTATATTTGGAGATGCTGTAATTGAAAGAAAGGATTGTCAGATTTTTTTTTTTAAAGAAAAGAACCTTTCCATCCAAGTGCACTGATCATAAAACCCTTACACTTCAAAAAGTTAATGAAAGAGAGATCTGAAAAAAGGCTTTCATATAAAGGTAGTGTTACCCTGACTTCTGGGGGTTTCACTCCAAAAATGCAAAGATTGGGGAAATTAGCAGAGCACTGGCTATAGCAAAACAAGGGGCAGGGTAACCCAGCAGAATCTTTTACCCAATTTTTACGGAGTCAGACCAAGTGAAAAGCCAGACAAATGTACCAATAAACGGATTTTATTGATAAATGTATTCTCACACACCAATGCACTCACTCGCGCACACAAAGCCTATCAAGAAAAGAAGAGGTGAAAACTGATAGGCGATTCAGCCGAGAGGGTGTAAAGGCAGTGATACTGCACCTATCCTGAAGTCTTCAGTCCAGGAAGCGGCGAGAAGAACGGAGCTCAGTGAAGTGGCTGAGGGGATCACTCGACTAACAGAATGCCGGTCTGCTAGCACGGCGGGGAGTTCTCTGAAGAGACCCTCAAAACTAGGACTACTTATAGGGCAGAATGTACCTCAAGAGCAGGCCCTCTCTAGAGGAGAACAATAGCCAAAACAAAGGGAGAAATGCCTCACAATAGTAACTTGGCAGTTTGCATGATTGCCTTATGCAGATGCAGTGCAGGGTTTACTAACGCTGGAGTCGCTCAACCTGGGAAAACCCAATAATCCACTCAGGTTGGCTATTTCTTTGGTGAAGACCCTTTGTCCGTGCAGACATGTTTAGCCTGAGGTCTCCTAAGGGAACATGACTGGGGATTTTCCTGGCCTGACCTATTTTTGGTCGTTCGACCTCCTTGTCTGCGTACCCATTCGGGCAACCTCTCTGGCATGGCAGGCATATTTAATATCAATTATATAGTCCCCGGGATAGTGTATGCCAGTTGGCTTAGGCTTAAGACCTAACCTACACATGGTTTGAGTTTTTTAACCAAATGCTGCCACAGAGTGGAGACAACTGGCAGCACAAAGGGTGCATTCAGTCCTTTTGTTATGGTCCCCTTTTCCCTCAACTCCTCTCCAACAGGATACATGGAGTTAGTTATTTTCCTTACATTGCTTCTGAACATTAGTTTTGGAATAAAATAATACAGTGGTTCTTAACCTTTTCTTTGCCTGCCCCCTCCCCCCCCCCCCGATTTAACTCACAGTTTAAATATTTAACCTCAGATTTAAATACACAAATATTTATTTAAATTTCCAAATATTATTTATTTATTTATTTATTTATTGAGTGGTGATTAGACTAATCACCACTCCGACACAGGCTGACCTTGGGCAAGTCATATTCTCTCATCCTTAGAGGAAGGCAAAGGCAAATCGCCTCTGAACAAATCTTGTGGGAAAAAATGTGATAGGTTCATTTTGGGGTTGCTATAAGTCTTAAGTGACCTAAAGGCACACAACAACAAAGTGCTGCTGACCAGAGAAGGTTCTTTCTAGCCATCATGTCTCTCCCCTTTGAAAACCGACTTATGGCAAGCCTAAAGCAAACCTATCATGAGGGTTTCCTTGGTAAGATTTGTTGCCTTTGCCTTTCTTTCAGGCAGAGAATGTGACTTGCCTGAGGTCACCCAGTGGGTTTCGACGGCAGAGTGGAGATTCAAACCCTGGTCTCCAGAGTCATCGTTTGGGTGCTGCCCAGGCCTGACATCGTGTCCCTTTCATCAGGAACACAGTAGCAGGGGTATGTGTGCATGCTTGCACCCAAACTGTTCCCTCATTTGCAAGTGACGGAGCAGTTTCAGTACTCACAACCCTCCCTGCTGCTAAGTTGCTGCTGCTGTCGCTGTTGGTGTTCATCAGCAGGACTTCCCAGACCCCCTGCAAGGGCCTCAGTTTAAGAACTACTGAAATAATAATCTGTAGTCCACGTGTGCTTCAGTGAAACAATCACAACACAGGCAGTATATTGGGGTGGACAACATGTAGCTCTCCATATGTCATTAGACTACAGCTCCCACTGTAATTGACCTTTGGACATGTTGGCTAGTGCTAAAGAGATTGGGAATCCAAAACCATCCCTGATTTGTAAGCTCTACACTGAGGTCAAGTGGGAAAAAAAGGTCACAGTTTGTCACTGTTTTTCAGTCTATTCTCTTTCTGGAAAACAAACAGAAAATAATAACCCACAATAGATTTCATGGCACAGAAAGCAGCTTGCTTCTCTGCAAAACTTAAAATCAAGGAAGGCTTCTCTCTTTCTTTCTGTTACCCCAACTGTGCACTCGATCAGCCAAATAGAAAAATCCCACTATAACTGACGAAAAAAGAGAAAAAGCTTTGTAATTACCAGTACCAAACACCTATGTGAAACTGGAATTTCTAACTGCAGAAAAATCCCATCAGGATTTAATTTTTAAAAATACTTTTACCATTTATATTTTCCTGTTTGCATTTATAACCCACCATTACATTTCAGACGGCCCAAACTGGCTAAAATCATTAAAAACGACAAATAAATATTTAAAAATTGGACAGTTTTAAAAGGTTTTATTTACTTTAAAATGTAATTAAATGAAAAATATAGACTGAAACACAGGGCACCTTCACATTCTGAAATAAAGTTATATCACACACTGCCACTAGGGGGCAATTTGCAGCAGAGACTAGAGAACAATTTGGAAGGAAGCAGAGGTAAGCTTTAGATAATGCAATTTATTCCAATACTGTTTACACCTAGGCTTGGGGTTTGCTCCATCTATATTACAAGATCCTATCACCGCCAGATGTGTTTCTGTGTTTTCAGCAATATCAGACCCAGTTCCATGCAGTGTGATACACAGATGAATAATGCAAGAATCATGTTATTTACTGGGCCCACAAGGACCACTTCAATAAGTCTTTTCCTCCCAGTTCACATGCTCCTTCCTGGCATAGTTAAGCTACTTTTAGCTTGTTTGCAATAATGGCCAAACCAGTTTTGCTTGCTTCTGTGCTAAGATCTCCATTAAATTTCATACAACACTAAATTTGGGTGAATTACATTTACAAAGTCCTTCTACAGCTAAAGCACCAACAAAATTAAGCCTGAAGTGCCCTGATTAGGGATCAGATATTTCAGGTATCAAGCAAATGCAAACTCTTCCTGGTATGAATGTTTAAAGATGAATTATGGATTTCTCTTTGTCCATTTGAGATGGGTACTTTGAACCCTGAGATTCTAATTTTTCAGATGAATGATTCAAAAGGCAGGTATCAAAAAGGAACCACAGAGTAATCCTTATTTATTTGTGAATCTGGTTCCATGGAGGAGTTGTTTCTTTACCTGTTATTCTCTGTCATGCAGAACCAACTATATTATATAAATTATAGTATTATATTAATATTACAGTAATCCCCTCTTATATGTGGGGGATACATTTCAAGACACCTCCCCCCATGGATCCCTGAAACCATGGATAGAACCGAGCCCTATAGTATACAGGGAGAAGAGCTATTTCCAGTGACACCAGAGCCGTTTCCCGTGGTGGTGTTGGCATAGGGGCAGTTAAAATGTGTGACAGGCAGGCAAAGTGAGGGTGGCAGGACCCGGAGCAGGCCACATGGGTGCCTTCACACAGAAACCGTGGAAAGTTAGACCACAGAGAAGCAGGGAAGAATCCCTGTACATCAATATTTATGTGGGTCCCTAATGAATATATCTGTGCCTTGGTTATCCAATAGACAAACTGATCCCCTGGAGGCCACAAAAATGGCCATGAGTGGCCCACTCTTGATTTAGACCTTTTCTAATAGTAGCCAGAAAAGGGAAGTGATTCTTTTCTGCAGGCCTTCATGGTATGTCTGAGAAGGAGTGATGTATACGTCCCATACATCTTCACCCTTTGTAACCCAAATTTTTGTAACCCAGATTTTTTAAAAAATCTGTTAATTTTCCTTTTGCTGGCTCTGCACCATCTTATGAACGGCATGGGGCCATAGTAACATTTAACTTAAAGACGTAGTCTGAAACTCCTGGTTTAAACTCTTGTATGAATCCTGTAAAATTCTAAGGGTTCTTTCTAGGCAGTGAGCAACACATTCATGCTAAAAGTTAACAGAAGTGTCTTCTGGTTTGAACTGAAGTGAACTTTGAAACAATAGAGGAGGCTGCTCATTTACATCACAATTGAAAAATTCACTGGCATAAAAGATAAGAATGAATGAGGTACATTTGTTTTTGAGGACTGGAACTGCTTTTGACATTTCAGCTAGACCATGGTGTGCTCCTGCTGCTGTCACTCAGAGACGCACATGTGTGACCTTCTCTTCCATTTTATTCAGTGAAACAGCAAACAACAAACAGATGAAGTCTCGGGGGGGGGGGCACAGAAGTTTACCTAATTCTGCATTTACCTGGACAACCTCACTGAAAGCTCATCAGGAGTTACTAGACTTAAACTGGGAGACTTCAGCTTTGTTCACAGTTGTGCATTAACAGTTTTGTATCCTTAGTCACTGGAGACTGATTCTGTCTGCCCCAGTTGCCTAAGGACTATAAGAGGGCAGAAGCAAGGCTTAACTGGAAGGTGTACATGGATTCTGGTTATTCCCTGTATCCTTTAATCCTGACTTCTGGCTTGCCTCATGTTTCCTGGTTGCCAGCTCACCCTGGGCTGCAGGTCCTACACCTACAAAGTTCAAGCTTGCTGATATATAAAATTAAATATAATTTTATCTTCCTATGCAACTGCCAGAAAAAAGACTCTTTCTCTTTCTCAGTCTCATGCTCTTTCAACAGGACACTGTTGTCCCAGCATGGAGATGGAGAGGAGCAGGACCATGACGATGCTTCTGCATGATGTCATCATGGTCTGGTTCTTCTTCCATCACCATGTGGCATGATCATGGATTAAATCATTGATGGGTTTTCCCCATCAATGACATGCGCTTGCACCACCATCCCGCATTTGCCTGGCCTGTGGAAGCCCTGGAAGTGTGATGGAGGCGCTTCCTGCCCCAGTGCAGCCTGGGAAAGTGTCCAGCAGTGCTGTGGAAGGAAGAGGCATGTCTATCATGCTTCCTTTGTCAGGGAGCGAGCCGGTGCAGAGGAGAGCGCTCCTGTCATGTTCCCATTCCAGCAGAGGTGTTGTCGGGATCACCACCAGACGAGATGGATCCAAGTAGGGTGCAGAAAGGGCCTCAGTCTCTCTCTCTTTCTCTCTCTGTTTTATTTGCAGTCAGCCCTTTTAATACTATTCCACTACTTGGCTACTAGCTACCAAACATGTGTTACCGTAGTGTTCATAAAGCTTTCATACCCCACAACACTTCACAGAAGAAAACTGGGATGTGTATGGCCAAGCAACACCAAGAGTAAACATCAAGATCATAAAAGTTACGAATAAGGAGAAAGTTACGGCAGTTTGCTTTTGCATGAGCCAATGGGAAGGGTAAGATCCTGCCCCCTCCTCTTGTCTCCCCACTGCTGAGTTAAGTGAGTGTAAACTACTTTATTTGCTATTAAATTATTCCTAAATTATTTGCTAGATGGATACTGTAGATGTGTGTAGATAGGTAGCCTTTCTGCAGAAATGCACCAGTAAAAATGTTGTTTGTTTATTCATTCTTTTTTTTTAGGGGTCCAAGTAATCTTTGTTTTAATTTGCAAAACACAAATATAAATGAACATAAACAATAACAAAAGACATGCCCTTTCCCCCTTCCCCCTAAAAAAGAGAGACAGAGAGATAAAAAGACTTCCCATCTTTCTTTGACTGTGCTCTGATTAGTAAATTTAGTCTCTCCTCTTATTATTATTATTATTTAATTTTACCACCATTATTTTACATTTCTTAATTTTGTTTTACATTACAACCTACATATCAAAGCTTGCAGTACTACTGTCCTCCTATATTGCTTCATGAAGTATAATTTATATAGATAGATAGATAGATGATAGATAGATAGATAGATAGATAGATAGATAGATAGATAGATAGATTTAAAAGCAGGCAATGAGACTCGTTCTCATTGGAGAGGAAGGAGAGGAGAGAGAATGAGCCTTGCACTTTGACATTGCCAGTGTTCCTGCTGTAAAAAGCAGTGATGTATTTAAGTCTTTTACTTCAGGTCTCAAGTCAAGTCTCAGGCAGAGATGAGCCTACTGAATCCTCGAATCCTTGACAAGGATTTGAGATTCGCGAATCCAAATCCGTGTGCCAAAATAGGCAAACTGAATCTTTCAAATCAACCAAATAGTTTCTTGGAGACAGGGACACCTGAAAACTTGGGCAACCAGACACACAAGGGGCGATGGCAAGTAGCTGAGTTTTTCCCTTGGAGTAATAATGACCTTTACTAACAATTTCAGAAATTACATCTGGGGTTGCATTCTAATATATTTAAATTGAACATTTAATATTTAAGTTCAGCACTTGATTGGAAGGTACGGGCTGGAGATTCCAAGGACAGCTGAAAGATTTCTTTGCACAGCTCCCTTGCAAAGCTCTTTCGTACACAATTCTGGGTTTGGAGTTTTACAAGGTGTCACAGCTTTCTCTGCCAAAGTATGCTGGTGCGTCATCAAACTACAAACCCCAGTACGCCATAAGGAGCTATGCAAAGAAAATGCAGTTTTGACCTGGATTGTCTCTATACTGTAGTATGTGGCCCTCTTTACACAGGCAGGAAAATGTGGCATTAATCCACATTTTCCTGACAGTGCAGAAGAGCCTTTATGTCATTTTCAATCTGGGGAGATCCTGAGGCAAAACTATGATAATTGTCTTGGCCAGATTTTTTCAGAGGGAGGTTTGCCTTTGCCTAGGCTTTTGCTAAGGCTGAGAGAGTGTGTCTTGACCAAAATTATCCTTCTTTCCCTTGCTTTTTAAACACTTTTTTAAAAAAAGGATTCAAAAGTTTTGAGATTCATGAGATTTGTGCATTCCCAGAATCTTCCAGGGATTCTGATCCAGATTCGGATTCGGAAAATTCTGGATTCGTCCCATCCCTAGTCTCAAGTCTCTACCTTCAAGTCTCAAGTCTGGTCTCAACTCCTTGAAGATACTTTCAAGTCAAGTCTCAAGTCTGAGAGCCAACTTTATACCCCAACTTGTATTCCAGAATTTCTGGACAGAGTTGAATACAGTCAGTTTTAACAATTTAAACAGAGTCAGCCCTCCACATTTGCAATTTTGCCATCTGCAGCTTCGGAAGTGGGGAATAAGATCCTTCTTACTCCCCCTTCCCGAAGCTGGAGGCTTTTGTGCCAATGGGCATAAAAGAGTCTGCAGCTTCAGAGGTGGGGAATAGGCTCCTTCTTACCCTCCATTACTGAAACTTCAAAAGCTTGAGAAGGAAGGATCCTTCCTCCTCAAGCCTGTTGCTTAACACATTTGCTGTTCCCCTCTGAGAAATGCACCCTGGACTCTGGGGGTGAGTCTTGTCTTTTGCTCTCAGGAAATGTTTTAGAAGACTGCTCCAATATGCAGCGGGGACAGGCTGCTGAGCAGACCTCAACCCTGCCTCAAGCCCATTGCCTAACCTGTTTGCTATTCTCCCCCGAGAAGTACACTCACACTTTGGGCTTTAGACAGATTGTCATTGATCAGTAGGCAAAAAGAGATAGAACCATTGTTTAAAGTCGTATGGTTTCCAGATGAATGTGTTATGTGAATAAACCAAGGGCAGCAAGTCAGTCACTAAAAATATACAAGTCTCAAGTTGAGTCGAGTCAGTGTGCAATTTATTGCCAAGTCGAGTCCGAGTCAAGTCACTAAAGTGACCTAAGTCCGGCATGAGTCCAAGTCAGTCAACTCGAGTCTACATCACTGGTAAAGTTCCAGTTAGTTGTAAAATTCTCAGAGGGCTGTGAATTAATGATTATATATTTAAAATGCATGTCAAAATAACATATTATGAAGGGAAATAATTAGATATGTAGTGTTTTGATTCTTTTGTCAGTGTAATAATAGCAATACAAGGCTTCTGTGGGCCAGATGTGGAGGCTGCGCAGCTTCTGGCTCACATCTTTACTGGCTTACCAAGAGCCTCTCAGCATTAAGCAACTACTCACCTACAACAGGATACATAACACAGATATCAATACAGGGACAAGTTCTCGCCAAGATCCTGCGACACCCTGTGAGTAGGAGCTATGCTGCTTGTGAATTACTGCCTGCTCTGCCATAGACACAACAGGGCCTTTGCCAGGGAGTGTGATGGGAACACTCCCCTCTGCACTGGACTGGCTCCTTGTGGAAGGGAGCATGAGGGACATACCTGTTCCTTCTGCAACACTCTTAATGCTCCAGTGATGTAGGAACGGGGGGCAGGGGGCGCTTCACCCTGAGTGGCAATGTTTTGGGGGCTTCCCGGCTCATAGCCACACCCTCGCATGTCCTGGTCACATGTCCATGCACCGCGGCTATGCCCCCACATGCCCTGGTCATGCCCCCATGTGCTGTGGCCCCTCCCCTGCACACCATGGCCCCTCCCCTCCCCTTCCCTCCCATAGCCCCACCCCCTCCCACCCCACCTCTACACATTTCAAGCTCCACCACTGTAACGCTCTATAGCAGAAGGATGTCCAGCGGGTATGCTGTATCTTTTACTATGGGCTACTATGTATTTCTAAAACTCTTTTAAGCTGCTATTTTAATTGGATTGATTGTTCAATAGATTTTACTGTTTCAGCTATTTTGTTTCAATTTTTATTATCAACTGTCTTGACTCCTGTTACCCTGATTTCTGGGGTCCCTTGAGGGACACCTCAATGTGCTCCACTTGATGGGGAATGGAAACTAGCCAGAGCACAAGCAATAACAATACGAGAGGCAGGGTAACCTAGCGAGATCTTTCACCCAATGTTTACGGGGTCAGGCCGAGCCAAAAACCAAGCAAAATTGTCTAATAAAATTGTTTTATTAAAAATAAAGACTTGCGCATGTTTGCACTTATGCACTCACTCACACAAGACCTATTTAGAAATAAAAGAGAAGAAATTGGATAGGGGACTTTTGGAGGGTTAGAGCTGTGGAATACTGCACCTGGTCCTGAAGTCCGGAGGTCCCAGACAGCAGCGGAGAAAGAGAAGAGACTCAGCATGGAGGATGCTGAGGGGATAGCTGGACGGAGTGACAGCAAGCCGAGAGCGATCTGGAGTGATCCAAAGAGCTGCTCAAAACTGGGTCTATTTATCGAGGAAAAGGCACCTGGAGGGCTAATCCTATCCCGGAGAGAACAATCAGTGGAGGAGCTAGAACAAAGCTCCAAACTGTCCATGTCCTTTGCACGATTGGGAGAACAAAGCTCCAATATGTCAAAGTTCCTTGCATGATTAGATTTGCCGGGGTTGTCAAAAGCCGCAGCTATATGCAAATCGTTCTTGCTTGATGGACCGTTTGTCAGAAGCATTAATCCCTTCAAGCTGGCTCCTCAAGGCTGAGGACCCTTTGTGTATTTTTATATTTTGCACTTTTGGAGGTCTCCTGCGGCTACATGACTGTAAATATACTGGCCTGACCGGGTTTTTCCTGATTTCGGCCATTCGACCGTGCCTGTCTACGTGCTCGTTCGGGGGGACCTCTCAAGCACGTGGAGATATTTTTGATATTAAATTGTAGACCCTGGGATAGGATTATCTACCGAGTAACACTCCCATATTGGGAGAAGGGAATTAACTGATTAATTAATACATGCTCATACCCATTTTGCCACCACATAGCTCTTCATTCCACCTGCTGCCTGTTTTGCCAGGCATTGAAGGAGAGGCTTAGCATCATAGCAACAAGTGTTGCATTTGGGAAGGAGACTTTGGAGAAGGGGGAGATAGTAGGAGGGATACCTACTGAAGAGGGATGAAGCAAACAGTCCAGTGGACTTCTACAAAAAAGAGTACCATCAACCCTTTTTAAAAAGTGATATATTCTCCCCTATCTGTTTTTGGTGTATAATCCTTTTCCATTAGTAGCAATTCCTGTCATGTAGCTAAAAGGTGAATGAAAAGAGATCTCTGTGAGGTGAGAAGAGCATCCACAAATCCACAGCAGCCATTTGTGCTGTAAAGAGTCTACAAAAAAGAGAGGCTTATATATTCACGGCCATGGTCTTCTGCCTGCCCAGTGCCAGCAGTATCTTTTCTCCAGCGAATTGTTCAATTCCCATTTCTTCAGGAATTCAAAAGGCTTCAGCAAAGGGCAATGAAGTGGAGGGCAGAGAGAAGAAGAGCTCTTGAGAAAAATCAGTGTAGCTGCCATAAAGGAAAATGCCCCTGCATGGATAAGACTGGGAGGCTCCTTCGTGGCAATCCTCTCCCTGCTGATTGAACAAGACTGCTTATTGCAGTCCGCTTTACAAGCCAATTTCTTCATTAGAGAGAGTTGCTAATTAAAAAGGGCAGGAAAAGTTCAGATATTTTCTGGCATGGAGCAAATCAGAAGCAGGCTCTGCTGCCCAGAGAGAGAGAGAGAGAGAGAGAAAGAGAGAGAGAGAGAGGAGAAAAGTGGGAGGGAAAGCCCTTCTTCATTCAGATTTTCCTACTACAAGCTTTGACCAGGACAGCCTAACAGTATCTTGTGCAATGATAGTTCCTGACTCCTGGAGTGGCACATCTACTTCAGGTTTTAGTCCAAACTTTGAAGGAGCTATCCAAGCACTGCAACTATTGGGATGGAACAGGACTCAGCACCCTGGGTTGGTGCCTTAAATTTCAGATTAAAATCCCAACCAGTAACACCCCATTGACATAGGAACCTCCTGTCACCACCACTGTGCTAAGTGGTTGGTTTACTATTTCCTAACAGTAACTCAAATGATCTGTCTATCTATCAATCTATCTATCAATCAGACTGGAATCCTGCCTTTCTCCTGGGATGGGATCCAAGGTGGCTTACAGTAATTTAAGACAGGATTAGGTTAAAATCTTATTTTACAAAAATTAAAAAAAGAAGTAACATTTATTTTTTTTAAAAAAGTTTAAAAACAGTTTAAAACACATTTAAAATATAATTACTGATAAAAGATAAGCAATGCAGCCTACTTCTTCACACACACTGCTGCTACATAACTAAAATCCCAAAGTCCTGCCTGAATCAAAAGGTCTTCGCCTGCCAGCAGAAGGAGATCAGGAAAGGAGCCAAACAGGCCTCCCATGGAAAGGAATTCCACAGCCTGGGAACAGCCATGGGGAAGGCTGTCTTCTGTATCCTCACCAACTGTGCCTGTGAAGGTGGTAGGATCCAGATTCAGTCTATCTCTGAGTTCATCCTTTCTCATACATAAAAGACATTTTGCTGCCTGAAGAGGAGTTGCAAAGAATGCCCCGACTAATTACAGTACTTGTTGCTCCAGGCCAACCAATCCTACCCGATGCAAAAAGTCTCACCAGAAATTATCCTGGCAATAAAATGCAAGCATAATACAGGCATCTGTTTCCTTACGCATAACGATAGGGCTGATCTGTCCATGCAAAGGACAGATTTCCATAACCAGAGTCCCAGCATACAGTTGTGCAAGTCTACATGCAGCAGCCAGGGACATTTTCATGAGCACTGCTGCATGCAGGAAATGTATGGAGCTGACACATCTTTTCATCACTTCATTTCCTCTTCTTCTTTCTTGTTTCTTTGAATTAGAAATTAAATGGAGTGATAGGCTAAAGCAGCCAGGTGGAGGGAGACACATACAACCAGGCACACCAAACATTCAGCCCTAGTGACATCTGCACAAAAAGCACAGCTTTTTACTGAATACATACTCAAGCATATATTCTATTAGAAATCTCTCCAAATGCAGAAATGCTTTCCTCTTCTTTGCTTCTCAGAAAAAGTTCCTGCTGCCAATCTTGAAAAGGTTGGTGAATACAGGCTCCTCTTCACCCCCATACGCATTTCTATCTCACACTAGCAATCTCCTGTAAGGAAAGAGAGAAAATGAGAGGTGGGGGGGTGTATTTAAGCTATCTTGATCCCAAACAGAAAGCCTAAATTATATCTGCACCTTAATCCAAGCACTCTAAAATTCTAATCGGTATAGATGGGGTTTATAGGGAGTTAGGAAAAGAGTGTTAAGAGACCTGCATTTCATTTTGCAATGCCACACTTCATTTGGATTATGTACCCATCCAAGATGCCAGTGAGATGTATTCAGATCAACAGCAGACACTGAATGAGTCAAGATATGGTATTGCTTAATTTTCTTCATTCAGTATTAATTTCTCTGGTATGTGCAGGAAGAAACCAGTGGCAGAGCCTTCATTTTGCTCCAGTGATTCCCAAGGATGGCACGTGCAACAAGAGTGATGAGAAACTCTTAAAAGCCACATCCTGTTATGGAAAATACAGGAGATCACAAAGAGATCACTAGGTCCTGGTGAACAGATATCTCTGTTCTGGTGGAAGTGTTTCTGTATTCATCTTGGGTACAAGTGTTCCTGCAGCTCTGCTAATGAGTTTTTACTGCTTATTGTCTCCTTTTTTGTCTGCCTAGCTGCGTGTCTACAGTAATTGATGTTAAGGGAGCCACAAAGTAAATCCTAAAATACAAACATTTACTTTAGTCCTCATCATTGATATTGAAACTAGATTATCTCTTGTTTTGATTTAAACCTATTCAGTCTTCTCGCACTTCAGCTCCTTGTTCAGATAATAGGCTGCTGGTTGTCATTTGGTTGATAAAGGTATTTTATGCATTTGAAAGAGGTTACCATATCTCTTCGCACTCCAGCCTTCACTAAACTAAATATGCCCAATTACATTCTTCCTTCAATTGCCTTCTAAAACATATGTTCTCCTAAGTGCCATGAACACCTTCCCACTCATAATCTCATTAATTCTTACAACACTTTGAGGAAACAAAGGGAGTCTTGTTATTTATCCATGGAGATCAGTTTAAAACATCATGGAAAGGTTTAACTCATAAGTACCAAACATAGGTAGAATGTGGACTGGCCTATCAGCACCCTGCCTGCCTTCTCTCCCCTATTTTCAAATAGTTTTTAAAGTCCCTGCCCCTTGTATCAACTAAGGGATGGGGAGGGCAAATTTTGCTTTTTCCTTGCCATGAGCTGTTTCAGGTCCAGGATGGTACTTCAAAACAAGAAATGACTTTAGTCACTTTTATTATTGAAAACAGGACTACCTTGATTCCAAATTACATTAAGGGAGGGACAGAACTAATCCTCCCATGGCCTATGGGGGATACAAAGTGACTTCTTCATATTTTTAGAAAACAAAAACAGTGTGGGTTTGGGCGTGAGTGAGATTCTATCCTGAAAGATCTGACGAGTGGCATGTGTGTAGAGGCTTCCCCCACTTATCTGACAGGTTAGGGACAGGAGCACTGTCAGAAAATGGAATTGACTGAAAAGTGGAACTCATGCACTGTACTCTGCGGAGCATGAAGGACTTATAGATGCTCACTTGGGATCGACCACATGCATGCTTACTTGCAAAGTCTCTCAGAGAGCTGAGTACCATTTTCTCCCCCTTTAGCTCACTTTTTGAAGCAGCGTATGCATGCAAGCAGTCTGTAGGCAAGAAGAACTGACAAAAGAGAGGACTTCCCATCAAATGAATGGAACTTGTCCTTAATTTGGATGCAGTGAGAGAGTGAGTCATCGGATCACAGGGCATCAAAAGGTGGGGGTGGGGGCTTCCTATACAGGCCAAATGCTTCTTGCCCACCACTGTTTTCATATAAATAATGCAGCTACTGGGGCTGCAATTTGAAGTGGAAAATCTGTTGAAGGGGAAAGGGTCTTCTTTGGGCCAAAGCAGATCTGCACACATTTTGTAGAATCATAGAACCTTAGAGCTGGAAGGCACCACGAGGGTCATCTAGTCTAACCACCTTGTCATGCAGGAATACCTTACTAACGCACTCATGAAAGATGTCCATCCAACTTCTGTTTAAAGACTTCCAAAGACAAAGAGTCCACAGCCTTCTCTGGCAGTCTATGTCACTGTTGAATTTCTTCCTAATGTTTAGGTGGAATCTCTTTTCTTGTAATTTGAACCTACTGGTTTGTGTTCTATTCTCTGGAACAGAACAAGCTGGCTCCTTCTTCTCCATGACATCCCTTCAGATGTTTAAAGATAGCTATCATGCCACCTCTCAGTCCTCTCTTCTCCAAGCTAAACATATGGGCTCCCTCAGTTCCTCAGAAGGTCTGGTTTCCCCAACTTTGGTCATCTTGGTCACTCTTCTCTCAACACATTCCATCATGTCAATATCCTTCTTGAACAGTGGTGCCCAGAACTGGGTTGGGCCTTTTGTGCTTGGCTTTTGCTTAACAAATAGCAGCATGGAAGAGAGGGAATTTAAGTATTTGCCCAGCCTTGGATCCCATTTTAACAGTATCCCCCGCGCCACACACACACAGCTTGTATTTGCTCAGGTGGGAAACTGTTAGTATTAATGGAATCAAGACCATAAGTGCACATATTGCATTATATACCTTCCATGGCCTTTTCCAACAATCACACCTTCACATCAGTGATGCTCCTTACTTCCTGCTCTCCACTGGATCACTCCAGAAACAAGTTCTTGGAGGAGTGTGAGATTAGATGTAGATCCTTAGTGCCCCCTTTGTTCAACCCACCAGAGGATACATGCCACCTAAATCTTAAAAGACCTGATGTCTGTGTTGAGGCCAATATTTTGTGGCCTGAATCCTATTGCTTAGAGCAGACTCACTGAATCAGTTTTTGAATGGCAAGTCAACATTTAGGAAAACCCCACTGATTTAGTGGCTCTGCTCTAGGATTGCCATAATGAAATTTGGAAGCGATTGCTGTACCTTTAACAGTTGTGCAGAAGAGAAAATTCCAGCAGATGTTTCTTGTCGCACAACCAAGTAACAAACAATGCCTGCTGAAATTCCCACTCCTACATAACCGTTAAAGGTACAGTCTTCACCGTGTACTTTCACTGAGGCCAGCAACAGGATTGATGCCCTCAGTCCTGCAAAGCCACCAAGGAAGGTGAATGATTCAAATGGTAAATGCTCAGTAAAGCTTTGTCTCTCTCAGGAAAGAAACAAAACTTGCATCTTCTGCCCACCTCAAAGACTACATTTTTTTTCCACTGAAAAATGTTAAGGATTGCCAAGTGCCAACAGAGCTATCAGTAAAGACAGAAGCAAATAAAAGAATGCCCACCTTAGTCATTTTTAGCTGATATGAAGTACTAAGAGGAGCAGACCAATGCAATCAGAATCAATCATACCAGTTGTGTGGATTGTTTGCAATCTTTCCCAAGAGCTATGGATCTCTCTCTCTTCTTCTTTCTCCCTCTCTCTCCCTCTGTGTGTGTGTGTGAGAGAGAGAGAGAACTATAACAGTTAAAATGGTCTCTTGTCCACTATAGTTATTGATTAAATAACTGCAGATGCACACTGAAATCTAGGAATTAAGAGAAATCTACATTGCCTGATTTGTCTTCCTTTATCATTTACAGTCTGTTCTCCATATCTGCGGATTCTCTATCCACTGATTCAACCAACCACAGCTTGAAAATATTCCATTTTTTTTAAATTTTGCCATTTTATGTAAGGGCATACACCTTAGTACACCACCGTACACAAAGAGACTTGAACATCCATGAATGTTGCTATCCATTGGGGTGGGGGTCCTGGAACCAAACCTTAGTGGATTCCAAGGTCCCACTGTTTTTTTTTTTTTGTTTTTTTTTGTTTTTGTTTTTTCATTTTACCTAAATCACCTCAAGTGAAAAGAGAAATGGGTCTGTCACTAAATGAGTTGGACAGCTGTTTATTATCATCAGGACACTGGTATCTAAAAGATGCCACTTGTGATACCCTCACGGCAGCTCAGCTGTCAATAAACCTTCCAACCCAAACAAAACTTAACTCCCTTTTGGAATTAATCTCTGTGCCAACAATCTTGCAGCCAGTGACCTGAGAAGAATGTAACCCTTTCTTACACTGTAGCCGGTGCCTCCTCAATCATCTGTTTCTACTCTCATGCTTCTCTGAAGAATATGGGGATTATTCTCTACTCAAGCAGTTTAGGTGGGAGAAGGAAGCCTGGGAGTGTTTCAAAGAGTATATAAGTATTCCCTTGCTGGCGGGGAGAAACAGCAGTGATGTGATTGCCGGGGCTGCTGATTCTTGGGCTGGGAAAGAGAGCGCTAGCAGAGCCAGTGTTGGCTTTCCAAATATTAATGCTGCTTCTTTAAATGAGACCCTGGCTAGCTGCTGCAGTTGCAGCTCCACAGAGCTGGACGTCACCAGGCAGCATGAATGAATGCAAGAACTGGGAGGGCACAAATTTCAAACATACTTGGCTAGGTAGCCCTCTCTTTCGCACATAACCATTCCAGATGCTCTGAGCGCTAAGTCTTATGCTGTTTCTTTTAGTCTACAAAGATTCTTTAGATGTACCTCTCAAGCTACTTGTATTGTACTATTTTTCTCTGCAGGGACGAACTTCATCAGCTGGATTTCCTTGAAATCAGGTTTGGATCTGGAATTTCTACATTATTATGATTGTGATTACTAATTGTAATTCCTTAGCGTATGTGATTTATCAGGTTGATCACCTCAGGTGAAGTCACAGCTGAAAGGCAGGAATGACAGTTTTGCTCATGTAGTGCTCTAATATGTTTAATTGATACAACATGTAAATCTAGACTTTATGTATGTATTTTTCTGTGTGCCTAGGTTCTTCTGTGTTTCATATTGGGCATGCTAACTGTATTACTTACAAATAGTACTTAGTTTACCTTCCTCTACAAGAAGATCTGTGTTTTCATTTTAAGTAGTTAAATTGTTTGGGTCCTTTAGCGTCTTCACAAACAGTGAAAATAACAAGTTCATATACACTGAGTAGATAGGTAGGGAAACAGTAATTTTGTCTCTGTAGTAGAACTAGAACATCTGGGTACGTACTTGGGGCTGAGTCCCAATAATCTGAATGTAACTTAATGTTCAAGATTACATACATAGAACTGAGCTCCAAGAGGTACTAGAACCCCATTTAAAAAACATTAAGTGTACTGCATGAAGCAACCATTTTTCTGTCTATGAGCTGATTGCTGTTGTTGTTTGCTTTATTTTCACCTTGCTTTATTTTCACTTTTCACTCCCAAAACTGGTACTCAAGGCAGTTTATAAACTGACCACAATATAGCTGAAAATGAACAAAAGATCAACCTTAAAATAGAATTAATCTATTAACGATATCAAAACAACATAAAATGTACACTTCAAACTGATAAAAAGCAATTAAATACACTACAATTAAAACAATACAGCATCCTCTTAAAAGCCCATCCCTTAAAAACCTTCAGTTCTAAAAGCCTGTCAGAATAACTGCCTCAAAGTATATCAGGAACCTGTTCTTTGGTGACAGGAAATGCTAAGGATTGTTTTAAGGGTACAGAACCTTAGACAGTCCCATGATGCTACTGTCAAATGTACGAAGATCTTTGAAAAGAAAAAGAAAACGGTCTACCCTCCATACATTTTAAAAAGTAGCTGTCAGTATAAAATGAATGAATAGCAGTATACCTCAGCTCAATCAAGATTAAAATGCTCCTTTTGCATTCTCAGGGAGTTGTATTAGGCACTGGACAATGCAGGTCAGTGCTGATGACACTGGCAATTTTCTGCTATTTGTAGCACAGAGATTTCCCTTCTCAGCTAAAGCCTGAGATGAATTTTAATTTGTTCCTTGGAAAGGCCCAGGTAGGTGATCTCCAGACCAATACTGAGAATGAAAAAGAAGTAGTCTTGCTCTAGGGACTAGAATTCTATGTATTTTTTAAAAAACTGTTAATGCACACCCAGTTCTTTGAGTGGGAAGATTTTGGTGGCTTCAGCTTTGGTTTCTTTTAAATGAGTTAACTGAAGATTCATTGGCACTTTGTTTCACTCAAATTAATTTAAAAATAAGTAGGTTGAACATAGATGAAATCTCACAAATTAAACTTGCTCTTACCTATCTTTGACTCTCTCAGGTATCCTCTGCTGCAGCATCCCAAAACCTCATATTTTGTAGACTCTTATCAGATTCCTGGAGGGAATGGAGAGAAGGAGGAGGAGATAGGAGAAGAGGCATCTCATTCAGATAGCATGTTGCTGTGACATGGCTTCAAGGTGTCTCCATCTTATGGAGACCGTTTCATAGGGTTTTCTTGGCAAGATTTATTCAGAGGAGGTTTTCTATTGACTTACCCTTAGGAAGCTGAGAAAATCCAACTTTTCAAGATCACCCAGTGGGTTTCCATGACTGGTCTCCTGGAGGCTTAGTCCAATACTCAAACCATTTGGAGCCCTCTGACTATTTTTCCCACAGCCAAGAATCACAGAGCTGGAAGGGGCATCATCTTGATCATCCCTTACCCACCTCATGGCAATAGAATAAATGTTATAAATAAAACACAACAAAGCATGGTTTAAAACCAATTGCTATTCCCATCTAGGGCAAACCCAGTGAATCAATGCGGGCCTGGCAAGTTATTACTTATCTAAGTTCTATCAGCAAAATAGGTCTATTATTGATGGGAATAATAAGTGCCTTTAAGTCTGTGAGCAAAACATTTCCCTCACCTGCGGCAAAGACACCCACACAGTGATAAAGTATTATTGTTTCTTTTATGTATAAACATGAACACATGGAAAAGCAAGCTTTTGCATTGGTAAAACACAGCAAGATTCCATGGTAATAGATGTGATCACACCAAAAATGCTGCCAAGGTTGCAGAAATTACCATAGAGGGAACATTGGCATAATCAGGACAGAATATATTTCTCGCTCCATTTAATAGCAACAAGGGGCTGGGTGGCTATTAACAAATTCAAAAGTAGCTCACAATATTCTACAAAATCTCTTACATATCCCTATGGCATTATGAGTGAATTCAGCAGTATTTCATATCTTATTATTGAATCTTACTCTTTATAAAATATTGGGTTTCGGTAAAATTTATCCATTAGATGTAAGGAATCTCAGTACAGCCGATTATGCTCATCTCCACTGTCTTCTTGTGGTGGCAGAGTATAATGGCATCTAATGAGCATTTTGGCGCAGCTTTACAATAAACCTCCTTAATGCAGAGAGTTGGACTAGCTGATAGAGAATTCAAATCTGAAAGGATTATATGTTCATCTAATCAAACCCAATGTCCTGCCACCAAAAAGGCTGGTGGTCTACCTGTTTACCAGTCCATCACTTAAGGCCCCAGAACCTTCGAAGTGCTACCATTCTGTGATTCTACCTAATATTGTTTGTTATGGTCTTCTTATAGAATAAACTGTGGGTGTGGAAGACCTCAGAGGATTGCTGCTGCTGGTTCAGCATAAGTGTTGTATAACAGCAGAGGGAAAAGTTCTGCTCCTTCCTCTCCTTCAGTGCCTTGACATCCTCAGTTGGAGCAGTTACTCTGTGCACTGTTTGAGGCATGTGGTGCTAGATCTTGTAAGAGGATGGAAAGCACCTTCTCCTCAACTGTGAGGGTGGCCACAGAAACAGGCCATGGCAGCAGCCCACTCAGAATCAGCCTCAATGTTTCCAACAACAATACCTGGGAAGGAGCCTCTTCAACAGAGGATATCATAGCGACCTGCACCATCGGGACCATCCTCTCCCTCATGTGCATTATTGGAGTGACTGGCAATGTCTACACCTTGGTGGTGATGTGCCACTACCTGAGGTATTCAGCCTCCATGTACATCTACATCATCAATCTTGCCTTAGCAGACCTGCTCTATCTTCTCACCATCCCTTTCATTGTTGGGACCTATTTCATCCAGGAATGGTACTTTGGAGATGCTGGGTGTCGGATCCTTTTCAGCTTGGATTTTCTCACCATGCATGCCAGCATTTTCACTCTGATGGTGATGAGCACAGAGAGGTACTTGGCTGTACTGAAACCTTTGGATACTGTGAAAAGATCTAAGAGTTACCGCAAGGCAATCGCCATTGTCATCTGGGTGGTGTCCCTACTCCTCACCCTCCCAATGCTTATCATGATCCAGCTGGTCCAAGGAGGAAAGAACATCTGCCTTCCCACCTGGAGCAAGATGTCCTACAAGATCTACATCACCATCCTCTTCTGCACCAGCATTGTGGGCCCAGGGGTGGTTATTGGCTACCTTTACATTCGCCTGGCAAGAACTTACTGGGTGTCCCAAACCACATCCTTGAAAGAGACCAAGCGGCTCCCCAACCAGAAAGTGCTCTATCTAATCTTCACCATTGTGCTGGTTTTCTGGGCCTGCTTCCTGCCCTTCTGGATATGGCAGCTCCTCTTCCAGTACTGTGAACCTTTCCCTGTCTCCCAGAAGGCCACAAGGAACATCAACTACCTGACCACCTGCCTGACCTACAGCAACAGCTGCATCAACCCTTTCCTTTACACCCTGCTGACCAAAAACTACAAGGAGCACCTGAGGAACAGGCAGAGGTCCTTTAACAGTGGCAACAGCAGCTACTTCCAGAGGAGGAACAGGTTTCAGAGAATCTCAGGGAGATCTTTCTCCACAAGCAGCCAGCACTACACTGAGACCTTTGTGCTCCCTCCCATCCCTGGAGGAAGCAATAGTCCCTGAGAGAATAAGGACACCTCCTGATCCCAGCCATCATCAAGGCAACCTTGAGCAGGAGAGGAGGAACTGTCAGAAGCAAGTGAACACAAGTGAAGCAGGGAGGGGGAGCAGAGCATCAAAGCAACAACATAAAACATCTCTTTACTTGGAGTGCTGTCTGACAAAGGCTTCCCTCCATCCCATTTTTTCCCTTAGGAGGAATTCTTGGTGAGCTCCTTTCATCATAGGACATCACACAAACATGTCATATATCCCCATTGTGCCGTGATGTGGCAGTTAAGTCATCAAACCAATGTTGGTAAGGGGGTTACTGCTGTAGTTATTGTTGTTGCTGTTGTAGGTATCGTTATTGTTTTGAACTGTATCATCAGAACACAGCTGTTATGGATAATAAGAGACTTATTGTGATTATATGTGTACATATCAGAATGGGTAGAAGATATTTTGAAATTATGTTTAAGGAAAATAGGACATGAGTTCAAAGAACCCAGGATGAAACCAATAAAAGTTCATGAAAAGTAAGGATTTTTAAAAAGATTTTAAAAGTAAGGATTTTTAAAAAGATATAAATTCTTTATAGGATTGTAATGTGTTTGATATAGATGCTAAAGCATTGAAGCACCACTGTGTATATAGAAAACCACAATTCCTGTTGGTACACATTAAGAAACACTGTTTTATGCTTTTAATTGCTGGAATTCTGCTGGTGCACTACACTGGTGTAAAACTGTTGGCACAGGTAGTGGCAGCAGGAAGGAAAAGATAGTAGCTGTGAAGGAAGTCAGGCATGGGACAAATAGACTGCTCAGAGCAGCAGATTTTGTCTGCCTTCCTCGCCACTACGGTGTGACTCTGGGCAAAGTGGCACAAGGCACCAGCAGGATTTCAGTCAATGAGTTCAAGTGCCAGAGACCAGTCCATAGTGTTGTAACTGTGGGGCAAGTAGAAGAAATGTAAAAGCTTGCTTGTGTCTTATCATTTGTGTTTATAGCTCAAGCAAAAACAGGAGCCACAGCTTATTGCTGCAGCTTGCAGGTGTATGGTGTGTATTTTTTTTAAAGGCCAGTAAACGTACACACGTGCGCACACACCTGTGCAGTAGAGCAGTTTTCTTAATATAAAGATTTTGGTGATTATTCAGTGCTGAGCTGGTATGGAGCTGTGCACTGAAAAACAGCCACCAACAGCCTCAGATTATGAAAGCTAACTAACCACACCAGCTGGAGAAAGAGATGAAACAGACAACAACTTTCCCCTAAACCTTAGATCAGAGAAGGTGTCGGAAAGCTTGCAAAGCAGCTTGGAAGCCACTCCCACCCATAAGATGTACTAGACTGATGGTGTATAGCAATCATAATCATCAGAGAACTTGTAATAAAATTGTCTTGGAAGAATTAAATGTTGAAGAAGAAATAACACCAGAACAGTAGACTATGGAGTGTGTTACCTGTCACTTGAGTGAGTCAGAGTATCAAAATGAAACACAAATTTAGATTGGCTCATAGATTTGCAGCAAGTCATTCTTGGAGAGAAAAGTACCGCCTCTGTATCTCAGCTGGTGCAGCAGAAGCTTTCAGCAACAAGTATCCCTGTAAACAGGATTCAGTCAGCACAAACAACCTGATAACCTCAGTCTCAGGAAGTCTGCTTTACATCAGTGAGGAAAGTTCACTGAAATAAAGTGATGTCTCAGCTCTCCATGGGTGCAGAAGTTTTCAGTGTAACAATGAACTCCTCAACATGCAGATAGTGCATTAAGGTGGAGCAGAAAATAAAGGCACTGTGTAGGAACTGCAGTGAATTCACTGTAAGAGCCAACCCAAGGATAATGAAAGAGGGAAAGGGAAAGTGCATAAGAAAGAGAAGCATATTTCAAGATGTATTTGAGAAAACAAGGGTCAGCAGAGGCTGGAAGATTCAAATTTTGGTCCTTCCCAGGCTTTAAAAGTTAGTTATATGCCACACAAGGACACATATTTATATCACAGACAACCACCCAGGTTTGGCTCAATAGTAGACTGATCTCTCTTCTTTGTTAGCATTACCAAGTGATCAGTACTTCCACACTGCCTTAACAGAAGTCTTGGGCATCTCATCTACCTGTTATCTAATGTAGCACACATTTATTTGTTCTAAAGGAAGGAAGGAGGGAAGCTAGCTCATCTACTATTAGTAACTATATTAACAAGTAATATTTTTCAGGGATCACTGAATCCCATAATGACTTACACAGAATCAAGTGAGATGTGAAGGTTTACAGTGTAGATAGAAATCCCTTATTCCATTGCCTTTCCTATTCACTCCAGCTTCTGTTGCTTTTTAACACCACTAGGTAACTTTCTGAGCCTAAAATATGGGAGGCCATCATTTGATTCCCCCTACCACAAATCACTTTCCAGAGACAGGAAAAAATTGAACTGTTGATGTGAGCTGGCCACTACAGATGGTCGCTAAAGCCACAACAGTCTGACAAAGGAGCTATACATACCTCTGGCAGAGATGAATAGCTTCCATCGTGGTATCAGTAAACCAATTGTTGTGCCTTATTGATTCTTCTTCATGAAATCAATTTATTTTCAAACAGTTAAGGACTGACATTGTGCCCTCACTTTCACATGTGCTGACCTGGAAAACAAAACACAGGAACGACAGCACATATCTTTTTTTTTTTTAATTATTTGGGACAAGAAAACATGGAGTCATAACACAGTTCACGGCATGTGGGTTGTGTTCATGTGAGTGTGCATATCTCTGTGTCCACAACAAGCTGTCCAGCTGACTGCACAAAAGCTGAACCCAAACTGGAGAACTGAGGTTCTAGAAGCTGCCCAACAAGGTACATCAGCAATGCTTTTGTGCCTTTATACTTTCCTAGGGATTCTCCATTCATAATTTATAATGGAAATGCATCAGAACAACTGTTCAAAAGCCCCGTTACACAAAAACAGGGGGATGTTCTTTGTTGCTGTTTTGTTAGGTGCCTTGAAGTGAACTCCGATTTATGGGTTTTGTTTGTGAGATGCGTTCAGAGGGGGGTTTGTCATTTCCTTCCTCTGAAGTCAAGAGAGTGTGACTTGTCCAAGGTCAGCCAGTGGGTTTCTATCATTGAGCAGCAGTTTGAACCCTGGACTCCCAGAGTCCTAGACCAACACTCACACCACCATACCACAGTGGTTTCAACATAGTGTTGGTTTCTAGTCAAATTTGCATGAGATGCCCTGGGATAGTACCTGGCCAGACAAATAAGTGCTTGTAGGCCAGCAAAATATTTTCATGGGAACTAATGATAAGACTCTTTGGCATAAGTTGTTTAAAATGTGTACTTTAGGAAACACCTGTAGTAGGGCCAAAGATAATCCTCCCACCTGCTGCCCTTAGCTAAGGGTGTTAGAATCCCAGGCCATTTCCGCACTAGACTGTTATAGCGCTATGATTCCACTTTCAACATCCTATGGAATCCTGGGGTTTGCAGTTTCGGGAGGGGCCAGCTGGCCCCTCCCGAAACTGCAAACCCCAGGATTCCATAGGATGTTGAAAGTGGAATCATAGCACTATAACGGTCTAGTGCAGAAATGGCTCCAGTGTGTATGTATGTGTGTGTAAAGAGAGATTGCACTTTGCAAGCGGGAAGGAGGGGGAGGGAGAGAGAGACTAGTGTTTGGGACTCAGTAAGCATTTTAGAGTGCTAGCTGTCTCCCTAAAAAACTGGTGTTTGGGCGGTGTGGTTCGGCTTTCTGTTGGAGTGTTTAAGATGTGTCTCCACCTGTGTTCAACCTCTGTATTTGTAAATAAATGCAAATACTACAAAATGTCCATAGCCTCTAGTGAACTCCTTCCAAGAAAAAGGAAAGCCCTGAAAAGTGCTGTGTCCCCTCAAACATCTTATCAGGCAGAAAAACAGGCTGAGCATAACATTATATTCATCTTCAGAGTGTATCTACTATATTACAGAAACATCAGTGAAGTTAGTTCAGGGGCAGCTAAGCTAATCTTTAAGGCACTGTCTGTCATTCCTTGGCATCCTTTAGAACAGGCAATCCACTACATTTTCAACACCAAAGGCCACAATATCCAGTGCTGATAGGGCATCCCCCACATTGTTATTGTTATGTGTTTTCAAGTCAACTCCAGCTTCTGATGATCCTCTCCTTGGGGTTTTTTGGCAAGATTTATTCAAAGGAATTTTGCTATTGCTTTCCTCTTATGCAGAGAGGTTACCCATTGGGTTTCCATGGCTGAGTGGGAATTTGAACCCTGACTTCCCGTTGTCCTAGTCAACACTCAAACCACTACCCCATGCTAACTCCTGGACCTATGCATATATAAACACAATGAAGTAGGGGGAAATAATAGCCTTATCCCAACTCAGCAATTTTGTGTGGGAGGCAGGAATGGAGAGAAATTGCATCAGAGTCACCAAAGGAGGTGAAAACTAAAGCCTTTTCTCTTACTCAACCCCCCAAACCCACAATCAGCATAATTGCTTTCATGCTGCCATTATTGCCAAGCACCACTCATTTAGATCTATCCTAAATTATCCATTTAAACTCCTACTACTTACTAAAGTATGGCCAGTCTATTCTATATTAAGAGGGAAAGATCTGAGACTGTAAAAATCCAAATTTGCCAGCTTTGAATCTCTGTCCACCCAGTTGTCCCAGAAAGTTGCCACATGTGGCCAACCATATTTTGTGGATTCACAATGAAAGCAAGCATATCCAACAAGGAGAACTGGTTTAAATTACGGTGAACAAGGAGAACATGAAGGCTGCTTTTGTAGCTATTGACCTCTGTAGTCTTCCCAGGCTACACTTTTTTCTGGCCAAAAAGGAAATGGTGCATTGCACCATTTGGAAGCTTTCAAGTGTAGCAATTCACTTTTAAAATAGATTGAAGAGTGTGAAGGGCAGTGGCCCTTGAATACCCATGAAGTCCTCAGACCCCACCAAAATTTTAAAAATTGGTTGATCTCCCAAACGGTTCACAAACACTGCAGTTCTGGGAGTACCAGGTATGCTGGTTCAGCCTTCCAGGGAGGGTACAGGGGTGGAAATTGGCCCCCAAACCCTCTGCAGTTGCCTTTCCCTGAAAGAGATGGAAGTTTAACATAATACTTTCCTGTACTTCAAAAGCAGAAGTGGAGTTCTGCCCACTTGTGATTTTATTTTTCCTTTGGGGTCTCTTCCCCAGTTTTGGGGATTTTTGCCAGTTCATGCAGCCCCTGAGGCTCCCAGGACAGACAAGTGGGCTGTCAACTCCAGATTTATATCGTGATGTTTCAAATTAGTGATTTAACTCAACTTTTGCATTTTGTGATACATATGTTTTGGATTAAGACTGCCTAGTAAATGGTGGCTATGACGATGCAATCATGGTGCTCAGCTTTGTGTGGGAGATCTACCAGCTGCCTTGGAATCAAATTGTGCTCCATAGTTTAAATAGGACATGGAGACAAGCTCTGGCTTCTTGGGGATGAGGGAAAGATATTCAGTATGTGCAAGGCTGGGTTGAGATGCTTGGGGAGCTGGAACAGTTCCCCGACTGAGGGTGGGAGGAAGCCACTGAGCACACGGATGAACTGTTTTCAAAATGGTGGCCCAGATGTGAAATGAATACATGATTAATCAAGCATGAGGTACAAGAGACAGCAGCACAAATATCTTCATGTGTGAATGCATTTTCAGCCCTGTAACTTTGAAGGCACAAGCAGTCCAATCCCATCCACTTTTACTCAATTATTCATTTGTCACACAAATTGTTGATGACAACAGAAACACTGGAAGATCCAGGAAATGAAAGCTGAGGAAGGAGAAACAAGCAACAAATTTCTCCGGCACACAATCCCTAGCCCAGTCAAGGGTCTGGAGCAATTGTGCCAATTGAACCACTGATTCTCTGGCCCTAGATGATAGACTCAGATGTATGTATCTTTGGCCATTTCTGCATGAGACTGTTATAGTGCTATTATTCCACTTTCAACATCCTATGGAATCCTGGGGTTTGCAGTTTAGGAAGGGACCACATGGCCCCTCCCGAAACTGCAAACCCCAGGACTCCATAGGATGTTGAAACTGGAATAATAGCACTATGACAGTCTTGTGCAGAAATGGCCCTAGTGATCCAATCATCTTTCTTTATTTTTAAAACAAGTTAAAAGTTAAACAAGTTAAAAGTTAAAAGAGGAATATGGCTAAAGATAGCAGATGACTGTTGTTGTTTAATAGTCCCAGTTAAAGGAGATGAAAAAGGACTACCTGAAACAGGCCAACAGTACTTGCAAGAACCAACCTGTCTTTGTAGCACTGACTCAAGAGCTGCCATCAGTAATTTCCCACCACTAATGGCTATTGAACTTTGTAAGAAGGAAAGTTTGCAAAAGAAGACCATTCTCCTGCCATTTCCACTGGTATGGTTCTTGGGCTATACTGAAAAATACCATATTTGGCTAGCATCAGCGGCACTAGGAAGATGAACCATAAGCAAGTAGACTGCAAAATAAGGATTCCTTTGGCCAGGATGTGAAATAGCCATCAGAGCAGCTGCCAGTGGTTTTTACAGCTTGTGAGATGGCTCTTTGCATTCTGTCAGAAGAAGAACCTCTCCCTCAGCAAACTTCAAAATGATTTGTTTATTCTTCATGCCTGCTTTTCACTGATCCCACAGGGGAATGTCGTGTCATTACAACTTGCTACTTGGTATCTGAATGGAACATTTGAATTGATTCAATTTGTACAGGAGCAGTTAAGGTAAAATAGCAGTCAAACTGTAGGATAAAAGCACATTGGTTTCGGCCATAGCTCTACAGAATGACTTTTGCTGGATTATAAATCCACTCCTAATGCAATCTTTTTCTGAGACCAGAGAGACATATAGTTGCACATTCAGATATTTACCAATAGGTATTTCAAAGCCCTAACTGAATAGATACAACCCCATGTATATCCACAGAGAAGTAATATCCACTCATTTAGGCCTCAGATGAACTCATATGAACTTAATCTTAAAGGCAAATAATAGAATCACTTCAGTCTACCCCGCCACAGTTTTAACCCACCAGCTACTTTTGCTTCCACAACTCTGCTGTTGCCCTACTCGAATATCACCATTGTTTTAACTAGAGAAGGAAAAAATGTTTGATAATGTTCAAAAAATGATTGAAAAACATGTTTTTTATTATTGTTGTTGTTGTTGTTGTTGTTGTTGGGGATGATAGGAGTTTCAGCCCCATGGAAACGCAGCCGAAAAACCAGAGTCCAGCGAGCCAACAGCAGCAGCCTTGTTCCCCAGTAAGGATACTCACACACGGAGGAGTTTCTTCCAAAACAGGAGGCACTTTATCTTGCAGCAAAGTTCCATTATATACAAAACATAGGATAGAAGGACAAAAGTTTGTGCCAGGCACCAGGTTTGGTCAACAGACAAATACATACTGGCGTTGCTTTGTTATATGCATATCTACAACCAATCAGGCAGAGGTTTGCACACCTCCCTCTACCATCTGCACACGACCCCAGTTTCTTATGCAACCTTGCAATTACCCACAGCTGGGGCATGATGCAACATCTTTGCAGTGGGCTGATCATTTTCCCAGGGTTCCCTGCCTGGAATCCCTGACAATTATTATTATTATTATTATTATTATTATTATTATTATTATTATTATTTTGAGTACCAAGAAACCTCGACAAGAAGACTCCTAAACTGATAAGAATTATTGCAGTTTGGAACATCTCCTGCACAAAATTCACAGTGCTTGTTTTCCACAGAAAACAGCATTTTATGCCTAGGAAACTACATTTCTGTGTGCATATATTATTTTCTGCACAGAAAAAGCAGTTTCTTGTGTAGAAAAGGCTATGATTGGGAAGATTCCTCATAAAATTAACATGTGGTTGATTTCCACTGAAAACAGCATTTATTGGACTTCCGGGTTTCATGGCGGACCGCTCGGTTGGGTAAAGGCTAAGCTGGCCAATACACAACCGCCCAGCGAGGGGTAACCGGCTAGAAAATATTGATCATTGCCGTTCAAATACTTCCCCGGTAAAGGGAGTTCGGAGGGTCCCGAAGGGGGCTCGGGACAGCTCGTCATCGGAAAGATACAGATGATTATTGTGCCACTGTATCGGAGGTATGAAGACGGGCGAGAGCTGAAGGGATTCCACAGCCACACTGGGCAGCCGCTTCTAGCGATGAAGGAACGCCAAAACTTTTTTAAATAAAAGTTTGTAAGTACACTAAAAAGAGACAGTAAAACTTTTCTCTTGGGAGAACTCTAGGAAGATCTCAACATAAAAGACTGTGCCTAAAATGGAAGGTGACAATCAGTCAATACACGGACAATAAAGGACTTTAAGAGTTAAATAGACTTTGGACAGGATCGGAGAGAATAAGTTGGTTAAGACAATAGAAGCTTGGTATAACATCAAATAGCATTAAATAGCCAGAATTTAATAATTTGATGGAACGGACTAAATAAGAGACTGGAGTACTTAATATAAGATTTCAGAGAATTGACTTCAGAGAACAAAAACAAGATGGAGAGAAGGTTGAGAATAGAGACCCACATGAGCTAAGAGACGAGACAACAGAGGCTGGAGAATAACGACGGGGATAGGCGGCAGTAAGCAAGGGTGAACTGAGACATTGAACTGAGATTTTGAACTGAGACTTGAACTGAGTTGTTAAATATTAACATATTAACTAGAAGAAGAAAGACGAGTAGCTGGCAGATCTTTTGGCAAGGGAGGATGCGTCAGATAGATTTCAGAGTCAGGCGAGAGGCACTTATAGCCAAGAAAGGCAGGGTTTTTTCCTAACGACGTGGAACAGATTCTTTGCGAAGACAGAAGGACAACGGAGGAGGGAAACTTACGAGAATCTTGAAGAAAAAGAAGTTGGATTAAGGGATTAATCAAACAATTGAGATTAAATAGTACATAAGATTTACTGTGATTTAATGAATTGGGATGTCTAATTAAGTAGAAATGAATTGTTAATCATAAGTTTTTTATAAATATTGATAAAAGTAATAAGTTGATAAAAGTAAAAAATTATTGCTAAAGGCAAGAAGTGACTGTGAAAAGGAGAGAGGGAGAAGGGGGGAGGAGAAACCTTGAGGCTCTGAACAAGTCTGAAGGCCGCGATGTTCTGAAAACTAACCTTGAAAGTAGGTAAACAATACATCTCCAGGAAAGACACTGAACTTTTTCCTTTCTTTTTTCTGTTGAGTTGCATAAAATAATAAGAAGAGTGTTTGAAAAGCTGTATAATAGCCCCCTCTTGTGGTATAGAATATAAATACAGATCATTTGAAAATTAACAGAATATACATTGTAACAGATGAACTGGACTGAACTGGACTAATATTAGTTTGCTGTATATTTGAAATATTGGTGCTGACATACAAAGCTTATTATAGTTAAGTGGGGGGGGTATATAGAGCTTTAAGAAGGTAATAATTAATCTCGTATATCTTGAGTAAGAGTATCATATATAAGAATATAATTAAGAATTATTTCAATATAATTAAAATATAAGAATACAAGAAATTATTGTATAGAGAAATAGTGATTTACAGTTCGTATCTGGTATATTGATTATTGATTCACTTAGTGACTATTGATCACTGATTGAATATAGGTCTTTGATAATTGAAATATTGCTCATTTGATGATTGTGCAGAGGTATAATTAAATTGACTAATTAACTAGTATTTTATCTTGAATTAAATTAAGGGATAATTGAATAATTGATTATATTTGATTACATTGATTTGATTGCTTGCTTGCTTTATATTAGACTGAATATATTTGAGATTACTGATTGAATATATTTCTAAATATTATAAATATATTTCTAAATATTATAAATATAAGACATACAGGAAAGATGACAACAAGGAAAAAGACAACCACATACTCCCAATCACAATTGACATTGGAGAGAAGACCCTCATTGGAGCTACCTCCGCAAACTGCAGGGATCAGAGAACAAATACTAGAAGAATTGAGGAGCTTTAAAAAAGAAATAAGACAAGAGTTAAAGGATACAAGAGCGGAAATAAAAATGGACATAAAAAAAGAGATGGAAGGAATTAATAAGAGAATGGAAAAAATGAACAAAGAAGTGAAGATAATACAGACAGATGTTAAACAAATTGAAGGTAGAATAAATCAAGTGGAAAGAGACAGGACGGAGATAAATGAAGGTTTTAAAAGACACAAGAGAGATGCTGAAATACAGGAAATGAGATATTGAGACAGATGTCTCAAATTGAGAGGTCTGGAGGAGCGGACGGGGGAAAACATTTATGACCGACTCATCCCTGAACTCGCAGCATATATGGATGTCCCGGAAGAAACCATGGGGCTGGAAATTGACAAAATGTTTCGTATAAGCTTTAAAATGGTGAGAGATAAAAACTGGCCAAGGGACATTCTAATATGTTTTGCAAGAACAAGGATGAAGGAGAAAATACTGCAAAGAAATTATGAAGAGAAATTCATTATAGAAGGAACAGAATTGAAACTATTTAAAGACATCCCGTTTCAGATACTGAAAAGAAGACAGGAATATAAAAATTTGACAACACAGTTGCAAAAATATAACATAAGATATAAATGGGAAAGGATTGAAGGACTATCTTTTACTTTAAATTTTAAAGATACAAATGTACCACACCAGAACAGGCCAATGAAGCAATAGGAAAAATCAGAGAGATATTGAAATACAAAAAAGGAAAAGAGCAAACAGGGAAACAAGATAGATCAGAGGAAGAAACCACTATGGCAAAGGAAGAACAAGATGAAGAAGTAGAACAAGATCAACAGAGCTTAGAGGTCGGAGACAAATTAACAGAAGATGAAGATTGAAAAAATGAATTTAAAGTGCATTTTGTGGAACGTAAAAGGACTCAATTCAAATTACAAAATGAGGCAGGTCTTCCATTACTTAGAAAAAGTGAAAGCCGATATTATTTGTTTGCAAGAAACAAAGATTAAAGAGAGCGACGTTAAATATCTGAAAAATCCTAAACTGAGGAAATGTTACATCTCGGCCTTTGAAAAGAAAAAAAGGGGAGTGGTAATATATGTTAATGCAAAGTACCCCACAGAAGAAATCTTTTGGGATAAAGAAGGATATTATTTAGGAGTGCAAGTTCAGCTCCCTGAAAAAAATGATATTATTGGTAGGAATATACTCTCCGCTAGAAAATAAAAGCAAATTTAATGAAAAAATTGAAGAAGAGATACACAAATATGTCATAGAAAAGAATCAGGATAACATTTTGTTGATGGGGGACATGAACGGGGTACTAGATCCAGCAAAAGATAGAACAACAAACCAAAAAGAAAAAAAGAAATGGGGAAACTGCCTAAATCCTTTTTCAGAACGATGGAAGATCTGTCCTTGATGGATATCTGGAGATATAAACATGAAAAAGGAGGATTTACATTCTACTCCGATAGCCATCACACTATGTCCAGGATTGATATGTTTATAATCTCTAAAACATTACACTTGATGGTGAAAGATGTGGAAATACTCCCCAGAATCATTTCCGATCATAATCCAATACAAATAGAGCTAAGCATTAAGAAGAAAAGTAAATACTTAAATTGGTGAATCAATGACTTCCTGTTGAGGAATAAAGAATATCTGGAAAAAGCAAAAGAAGAATTAGGATACTACTTTAAAGAGAACGATAAGGAAGGAATTGCTGCACAAACAGTATGGGACGCCAGAAAAGTGGTTATGAGGGGTCTATTTATAAAATGGAATATGAAATGGAAGAGGAAAAGAGAGGAGAAAAGGAAGAATTTGGAAATAGAAATGAAAAGAAGAAGAGTTAAGGAAAGACCCTGGAAATGAAAAACTGAGGAGGGCGTTCAAAAAATTACAAGTGGAAATACAAACAGAAAACCTGGTTGAGATTGAAAAGAACTTAAGAATACTTAAACAAAGACATTTTGAAAATGCTGATAAACCAGGGAAGTGGTTGGCATATAGACTGAGGAAAAGAAGAGAAAGGAATTTAATATTACAAGTTAAGAAGGATAATGAGGTTTTTACTGATCAGAAGACTATAATAAATGCTTTCTGAAAATATTATAAGAATCTATATCAAAAAAAGAGTAAGAGTAATATAAAGAAAAAGATTGAAGAATATTTGGGAAAGCAGGATTTGATAAATTTAACAGAAGATCAAAAAAACAGCCTAAATGCCAACATAACAAGCATGGAAGTTACGGAGGCAATAAAGAAAATAAAAGTGGGAAAAGCCCCAGGTCCTGATGGTTTTTCCGGGTTGTACTATAAGGAATTACAAGATGAACTAAGTGAACCTATGCGTAAGATGTTCAATGAAATCATGAATAATGGGAAACCAGACTCCTGGAATGAAACAAATATAATGTTGATAATAAAGGAAGGGAAGGACCCAACAGAACCGAGTAGTTACAGACCGATATCATTGTTAAATATAGATTATAAGATCTTTACAAATATAATTGTGGAGAGATTGAAAAGAATATTACAGAAAACAATTCACGAAGATCAGAGCAGTTTTTTACCAAGGAGATATATTACAGATAATATTCGAACTGTCATTAATATGTTGGAATATTACGAAAAACATAACAAGAAGAAGTGTATGATGATCTTCATGGATGCCAAAAAGGCATTTGATAACGTGGAGCATGAATTTATGTTTGAATTATTAGAAAGAATGAATTGTGGTGATAAGTTTATTACTTGGATTAGACAGATTTATTCAAACTGTAAGGCTCAATTATTGATAAACGGTGAAAAGACGGATCCTATAGAGATTAACAAAGGAACCCATAAGGGTTGTCCACTTTCACCCCTATTATTTATAACAACGCTAGAAGTTCTTTTAAGGAAAATTAGAATGGAAGAAACAATAAAGGGAACTAAAATAAAGAGGGGTGAATATAAACTGAAGGCGTATGCAGATGATTTGGTTATTTTTCTTGAAGAACCAGAAACAAGTTTGGCAAAAATGATAGAGGTCTGTAACGAATTTGGTGAATTAGCGGGATTCAAAATTAATAAGGAAAAAATGAAGATCTTAACCAAAAATATGTGAAAAGAAGAAATTGAAGCATTGGAATTGATGACAGGATTTAAAGAAGAGAAAAAGATTACTTACTTAGGAATCGTAATCTTCAAACAAAATAACGGACTGTTTGAAAATAATTATATAACAAAATGGAGGAAGATGAAAAAGGATTTACAAAGTTGGTCGAAATTAAACTTATCATTGTTAGGAAGAATAGCAACAATTAAAATGATGGTATTACCAAAGATAAACTATTTATTTCAGAATCTGCCGATTATAATAAACACTAGATGTTTTCAAGATTGGAAGAAGGATCTATCCCTTTTCATCTGGGTTGGGAAAAAGCCAAGGATTAAGTGGAAAATACTGACTGATAAGAAGGAAAGAGGAGGTTGTGGCCTACCCGATTTGAAACTGTATGTCCGCTCCAAGGCTTGGCAGGCAGCCAAGAGCTGGTTAACAAGTCTAAGGCAATAAATCAAGAGCTTGCAGCAGCAAGGAGACCCTCTGGCAGTTACGTCACGGCCAGAGTTCTCAGTGAACAGTCCAAGTAAGAGAAATTACCAGAGCCGGTCCGAAGTCCAAAAGGGGGGGGTGAGGTTCCAGCGGGTCAGGCAGCGTTCCAGGAGGCAAGGCAGGGATTTAGGAGATCCAACACGTAACTCTCCCCAAACGGGACGGTTGTGAACCAACAATGACCCCAGGCTGAGTGCGTGCTTTTATAGCCAGATCACTCCTCCAGGTGTTTTCTCAACTGGACCTTGATTGCCTGACGTTTCCTATTTAAACGCTCTGACCTCCTGAGAGGACTCTTTTGCTCCCGATGCTGCTGGTAAGTAGGTACCTGCTCTTGCACCTCACTATCTGACTCTTCTGGCTGGGCTGGGTCTGAGGCAACCCCTGGCTCTGTTGCTGGGGCTACTGGGGCCAAGGGCTCTGTGTCTGGGGCAGCAGTATCCACGGTCTCGGGCTCCGACTCAGAGCTTGAGTCCTGGAGCTCCAGAGTCCTGACACTGTACTTCATCGCTAATGGGATGACGTGGTTAAAGGATTGGATTGAAATGAAGAATGATAGAATATTAAATTTGGAGGGAGCAGACCTTCATTTCGGTTGTCACGGATATCTCTGGTACAACAAGGCAAAGGTAGATAAAGACTTTCTGAATAATTATGTAAGAAGACACTTGTTGCAAATTTGGAAGACTTGGAAAAGAAAACTATATTTGAAAATACCGCTATGGGTATCACCTCAAGAGGTGCTGTTGGGGAGATGGAAGGATCCAGCAGATAGATGGCTTACTTACAGAGATCTAATCATTAATGATCCAAAAGAAAGTCAACGAATTAAAACAAGAGAGGAGCTGGCGGAAGAGGAATGGAATTGTCAGTGGTTCCTACACATGCAACTAAAAGAAAGACTAAAAATGGATGTTAAACTAGAAAGAATAGATACAATTACTCAACTAAATGAATGGGGAAAAGTGATATTTGAGAAAAAAGAACACTTGACATCTCAATTCTATAAGTACATATTGGACCAGGAATTGGAAACAGATACAGTTAAAGAGACAATGATTGTTTGGGCCCAAAATATTGGACATGAAATAAAACTAGAGTAACGGGAAAGAAGTTGGAATATTACACAGAAGTTTACTCTGGCACAAAATTTGAAAGAAAATTATCTAAAAATGCTATATAGATGGTACTTAGATCCCGTGAAGTTAGCTAAGATGTACAAAACAAAAGATAAGAACTGTTGGAAATGTACACAAGAGAACAGGACTTTTTATCACATGTGGTGGCATTGTATAAAGGCCAGAAGATATTGGAAAAAGATACATAAAATAATGATGGACATTCTACAAATAGAGATCCAAATAACGCCTGAAATTTTTTTACTAAATACGACGCACCAAATAGACAAAAAATACAAAAGGCATGAAGAAATAATTTTGTATATGATATCTGCTGCTAGAATAGTGTACGTGAAATATTGGAAAAGTCCGGAAACACCTCTAATGGAAGAATGGTTAGATAAAGTTCAGGAATATGTAATTTTAGATGATCTTACACGACAAATGAAGGGGGAAAGAAAAAGTAAAAAACTAAATGATATGAGGATAATCAAGAATTATATTGAAGAGAACTGGGTGAAGTTATGCCAGGGGGAGAATAAATAAATAAGATTTAAGAAAAAACAATGCAGTTTAGCTGAAAAATTACTTAGTAAACTAATATTGCAAGTGAAAAGGCAAGTCTTCAAAGATATAGCTGGTTTTTTGGGGGATCACAGATGAAATATCTTAAGGGGATGTTCAAACAAGGGGAGGGAGGAAGTTAAAAGAATTGGTTTGTAGTAGATAGATAACAACTAGAAGATAGAAAATAGAAGATAGAACACTGTACAGTATAATACGCAAACAAACAAGGTATCTTAAAATCTAGATGTAAATATTTATAAGCTTGATATATAAGCATGTTTTTACAATGGAAAAAATGAATTTGACATAATGATGTAAAACTGGGATAGTTTGGTTTTAATAAAATAATAAAAAAAAGAAAAAAAGAAAAGAAAATAGCATTTATTGCACAGAAATATTATTTTCTGCACAAAAATTTTATTGCCGGTGCAGAGAATGCTGTCTTCTGTGCAAAACAACTACCTCTGAATTTTGTACAGAATAGCACTCGAATTGTGAATAGGAGTTAAACCTGCATGGTTTCAAGACAAAATTTAGTGAAGAATTGCCTCCCTAGTTCTCACCTCTATTCCTATCTTCCTCTAGGCTCTCTTCAGCAGCAATCTCCATCCCTACCATAAGTGAAATGCAAAGCCCATTTCTGCACTAAACTGTCATAGTGCTGTTATTCCACTTTCAACATCCTAAGGAATCCTGGAGTTTGCAGTTTAGGGAGGAGCATTTAGAATTCTCAGCCAGATTGCTCTTTAGCCTCGGCAAACTATAAACCTTAGAATTCCACAGGATGTTGAAAGGGGAATAATAGCACTGTAACAGTGTAAGCAGAAATGGCCCATGCTGCAGATGGAAACAGAAAGCACAGTGGGAATGGCAGAAGGAACATCTTCCTCCACTCAAAAAGAGTTGCCCTTTTTGCTTCCTTATGCGACATGCTCTGTGAAGAGCCTACAATGCCCAAATTCCCTGTGGATAGGCAGGAGGGATGAGCAGCTAAGAAGAAGGATATAGTACAATGATAATGATTTTGCATTGATCTCAAATGCAGTGGAGCCACTGGTACTCCTGGGATTCAGACCCAAAACATATTCCACTATGAAGTGTCCTCTCCCTCAGCTCTCACCACATGCCCCATACTGATTGTCTAACTAAAAATATACATCAGACTGCCAGAAGTCTAAGAAGGTTCAACAAAGTGACCTATGAAGTCACCAATCAATTTTCCAGTTTTTCCACATCCAGTTCAAGTACACTGGATTCAAGTATATAGAAGTAAAATGACTGAGATATAATAGAAAAGAAAAACATTATTTTGATTTGGACTGTGTGTCTACGGGTAGTGATGATGGTAAGGCTGCAATTTTGCTTCTAGCCATGTGGACAGGAATTACAGGATGTTAACAAGGTGTTATGTCACATGGGAACTCCAGTTTCAAGTATGTACTGAGTTGATTGTGGAGGAGCAATGCTTCATGGCTGGGAAAAAGGCCCTCATGTGGATCAACTCATCAGTTCAGCAAGAAACTAATTATTAAATAAACTGATTTCTCTGTCAAGCTTACTGATGTTGTGCAAGAGCCCCAGTAGCCCTGAAAGATAAGGCCTGATCATGAATAAAAACCATTAGAGCTAGAGCTGCCTTACTCCCTTCTTCTGCTTCTCCACTATGATTCTGTCCAAAATGAAGGCTCTTCGCAGGAAGAGAAACGAGAAACTCACTGAGACCAGAGATTGGAACATTCTAAATTTCTTTCATCAATCATTAGAGAGTTCAAACCCCCTATTCATTTACAGCAATGTTAGTGGCTTTCAGAAAATTGTTGTATTAGTCATTATGTCAACCCTTAGCTACCAGGTGTAGCAGAATCCTCTGTTTCTCACTTCATGTCTGTCTACAGTTCCCTCTGATTTTCTCCCCGTGTGAGCTTCAGAAGTGAATGTGGAAGTTCCCAGTTCAACACAAAAATAGGTTACTCTTTATTTTTAGCCTCTAAGTTCTTCTTCCACTCCATGAGGACTGACAGCAGAGTTCTCTCACTTTCAACACACAGGGGATAAGGAAGGGAAGTGATCTTACTGTCTCTCCACTGGTGCTCCTACACATGACATCTGAGAATGGGTTACTCCTCTGTCCTCTTCCTCAAAGAAGAGGGACAGAAAAGTGCCACCTGGGAGTGCCATATCTCTCTGCCCAGCATCATGAGCTTGCATGGGCCAGTCCTGAATTACATGATTCTTCCTTTCCCATTTGGCAAGTCCCTACACCCTAAATGCTAATGAGTACAACCTCATTAGCATTAGACTGTAAAACCCAACAACATTAACCCTCTTAACTTAGAGATACAATGGAGGGTCAGTCAGCATCATTAGCCACAAATTAAATGAAATAACACAAATCCATTAACAATAATGAGTTATTTCCGTACCTCAGTATTTTCAATCCCTCCCTGCACTAATCTCATTTTTCTGTTGACTTCATAAAGCACTTTCTCCAATCCTGTTTACCCTGCAAAGGTTATCATGTTCAAAGCTGACTGATGGGATTGTTCCCTTCTCTTGCTCTTTTCAAAAGTCACCCACATCAAATGAAAAATAAGTCTAAAGGGAAATGGGCCTGTCACTAAACGAGTTGGACAGCTGTTTATCGTCATCAGGACAATGGTGTCTAAAAGATGCCACTTGTGATACCCTCATGGCAGCTCAGCTGTCAATAAACCTCCAACCCAAACAAAACTCAACTCACTTTTGGAATTAATCTCTGTGCCAACAGTCTTGCAGCCAGCAACCTGAGAAGAATGTAACCCTTTCTTACATTGTAGCCCATGCCTCCTCAATCATGTTTCTACTCTCAAGCTTCTCTGAAGAATATGGGGATTATTCTCTACCCAAGCAGTATAGGGTGGGAGGGGAAAGCCTGGGAGTGCTTCAAAGAGTATATAAGTATTCCCTTGCTGGCAAGGAGAAAGTAGTCATTGCAACTAACTGCTGACCCTTGAGCAGGAAGGAGAAAATTAGCAGAGCCAGCCTTGACTTTCCAAGTGCTAATGCCGCTTCTTTAAGCAAGATGCTAGTCAGCTTGCCGCAGTTTCAGCTCTGCAGAGCTGGATATCACTGAGCAGCACTTACTGCAGATGTGAATGGCAAGAACTGGGAGAACACAGATTTCAAACGTACTTGGCTGGGATTCTCTTCAGGGGTGTAGTTATGGGGAGAGGGAAAGTTTGGGACTTTGTCCTCCCCATAAGAATCTTTTTCCTTCAGTCCTTAAGTTCCCAGCACTGTAGAAACATAAATATTTCACTTGGGTATTTAGAGGCATAGCTTAGGCATCCATAAAAAAGGGATATGCTCTATAAGCCTGGACACCAAGGTTTGATTCCCCACTTGGCCATGGAAACCCACTGGATGACCTTGGGCATGTCACATACTCTCAGCCCCAGAAAATCCTGTGATAAGTTTGCCTTAGGGTCTCCATAAGAAAGAAACAACATGAACAACAACAAAAATTATCAAGGGAATGTGAGCAGAGCAAATATAAGAGTTCTAGATGTGAATAATTTTAATGACTCAATCTCTGCAATGCTAGAAGTTTAGGGACTCAATGAAAAATTCATTTGGGGGGGCGGAATTCTTATAGGGGCAATGCCTTTATTTTTCCCCTCATAGCTATAGCCCTAACTTCCTTGTCCTCTCCTAACATACCCACTCCAGATAATACTGAAGTCAAGTTTGGGATGTAGAATTCCAATTTTTATTTTCATTTCATGTTACAAGATATATGGTTTACTCGTCTGATCACCATCCCATGATGAAAGCAGGACCAAAGAACCCCAAAGATCATTTCTTTCTCATTGTGCTTGGAAAAGCTATAATGCATATTCAGGGGATCTAAATTGTAAAGTTGAGTTATATGTGTGTCTTTCTATGTGCCTCTTGTTTTTGTCTTTCCATGCTCTGTATTAAACGTGCTGACAATCCTGCCTTACCAATTATTCATTAGTTTTCTTGCTCTGTTCAGTGGCTCCGGAAGTAACTATGTTCTCTTTTTTAGGAAGATGAATTATTGTCTGGGATTTTTAGCATTTTCCCAAGCTGGGCAAATTCCAAGGGATGTGTTAGGAGTGGAGTAGTTCTCTCTATAGTGCAGGGCTGCAGACATATACATACTTAACTACACTCTGAGCCAAAGCAAACATGAAATTAAGTATATCTTGGGTAGGAGAGATTTAGCATGAGCTGGGGGGGGAGGTGGAGTTCATAATTTTCAGGATTTGAAGAGGGAAATTTCTCTGATATAGTTCTAAGGAAAATCCTTCATTTGAAGTTGGAATTTGCATGGGACAGGAATTGGCATCACACCAGCACCCTAATTTGTATTCTTAAATTAGTTAATTAAATTACAAAAACTTATATCCCCCTTTTTATACACACGCAAATGCACACGCACATATTAAGCTGGATGGCCATCTGTTGGGAACGCTTTGATGGGTGTTCCTGCATAGCATAGTTGCACTCGGTGGCCCTGGGGTCTCTTCCAACTCTATGATTCTATATATGCATTTAGGTGGGACTCCTAACCACTGACCTTCAAGAAGTATCTGGAGTTGGGCCTTTCTGGTCCAAAGTCTGACATGCTGTTAAAAATTAGAATTCAATAGATTATCAAAATCCTTGATATCCAGCTTATTATAAAGTTCTTTCAGGCTGAATCCCACTGTTAGTTGCCAGGTTGAGTCAGGCCATTGAATTAGTGGTAACTTGATAAATCCCATAGATTGAAAGTCTTCTCATTTAAGGATTGCCAAGTGGATTGGCCCCTTCAAATTTATCAACAAAATGAAGTATTTAATTTCATTAAAGCAACCATATTAGCAGTGGGATTTAAATTTTCAGTTTTTGTAAGTACAGACACTTTAATTTTGTTACTGAAATCTGACAGAAGAACATAAGTTATCTAGTCTACAGTTGTGTTTTCCACAAGCACTAAGCAGACAGTGACAGTCAGTTCATGAAGATAACAGCTGTATCCTGGTATTGCTCCCAACTTAACCATATAGCCATCACGACTGACACCAGACCTTGCAAAAGTAACAGGAGGGTAAATTGAGTGGCCACATTCCATAAAGATGCTGATGGAGTTTTATGCTTCACCAGGGTGATGTAATATCTCTGCCTCTATCTGCTAGTCCTGCAGGGGTGGTCACACTTCTTATAACAGAGATGTGGACCTCTAGGTGCTTTTGTCTACAACACTCTTCAGCCCTACCCAGCCAAGGTTGGCAACTTTAACCCTCCAGGTGTTTTTTGCATGCAGCTTCCATAATCTCTCCACATTGCTTCTGCTAGTCAGGGCTGAAGAGTGCTCCCAGTGACGTTACATGGTCATAGTGATGCAAGAGGGCCATATGTTTGACAACAGGACGCTGGGTCAAGGTGAGACTACCAAAGACAAAAAACCACATTCAATAGTCACACAGAAATATTATTCATTGTATTTCTGTTCTTCCTCATGGTATTCATTAGCAAATACAATAAATGTTTACAAGTAAAGTCTCCTTGACCATTTTTGTAGAATATATTGATTGGCTGTAGAACACCCCCATCACACTGGACAATGGTCTGCTTGTGGAACAAGAGAATGTTATCTAATAAGCAAATATCATAGAGTACTTGGGCAATAAAGCTCCTGAATGAACTGACTTTGCCATGCTCATCAGATACTCAGACTTAAAAGTCTAACTCAAATCTCTAAAGGCAAAGTATCATACCACTAATGGCCATCAGACAGGTAGTGGCAAAGGAACCACAGAATATCAAGGGGGCAACATAAAAGACACATCTGTACTAGAAGTCCCACCTACAGAGGCTCCCATCTATTGTCAGCTTTTTGTCCATGACACACCAAGTGTGATTTTGGGGGGAGAATAAGTTTCATTGATAAAGAACTGGTGCTTCTTCCATCTTTTTAAAAAAGTTTTTATACTTTATTAGGTTTTTGGAACAAATGGAACATTTTTAGAAATTATGTTTGCAGAAAATAATAGACTTTTGAATGAATTCACTATGACTAGCTTCATATTTTGCAACCCGCTGGTCAACCTTAGGAGCATCACACACTCTCAGCCCCAGAAGACCCTGTGATAGATTCACCTTAGCTTCACTCCAAGTTGGAAACAACTTGAAGGCATACAACAACAAAGAAAGTGACAGCTCTACCTCCGTGTCAACATGATTAAGCAGTCACAGTTCTCTGAAATAGCAACAATCTCACAGCAATCTCATACAGAGGCAGAAGCTATTTGTACAATCTTTTTAAAGTTTTCACTTTAACAATGACATCTATGGAGAATGCACCAGAGGAAGAAAAAGAAAGGAAGGGACTGTGTAAGCATCAGAGTAAACCCATTTGTGCCATCACAAATGATGAACCAGGAGTATCAGTAAGGAGAACAGTGCTTTCTTGTTGAAAATCAACATGGATAATAAGGGAAATACATTTTGATCTTCATTCAAGAAAAAGTACCAAGGAAAATGGTTCCTTGTTAGCTTTAAAATGTAGGTATACATCACAGGGGCACCTAAATCTCTGCTACATCAGAACATCTAGATTTAGCTCAACCATAGATCTATCTACTTCTGTACTGCTTGGAAAAGAACAAGAGTTCCATGTTGTCTTTAGATGTCTGGGGCATCTTATGTAGCAGCTAGTGATACTTGATACATTAGTACATTAAAAAAAAACCCCACTGAGGTATGGGAAAGAGCAACTTATTGGCCCCAACCCTTTTAATAGTCCTGAAGACCCCAGGCCCCACCCAGTTTGACATGGAAGATCAGAATCTTGTCCTAAAATGGCCCCAGACATCTTCAAATTGCCTCAGATCTGTTAGTTTGACATTTAACACCACCGAACCACCTATCCCCTCCACTGCCTGCAAAAACACAACTGAAAATCAACTAAGTAAAATGGAAATGCAAATCTGAGATGATTTCCAATTAGCTTTCAGCCCACAATGTGGTAGTGCCACCTGTGATGGTATAAAAACTGCCCCTTTCTCCCACTACAGTTGCCAATTTCTGTATACAACTGACAGCAATTTTCACTGACAGTAGCTACCAATTAGGATTCTTCTGTTGTCAATTAGCAATCAACTCCAGAAGGCTAACACATAAACCAAAAAGGAATCAGACAGATCTAGAAAGAGACGGAAGTCTCTGATTGCTGTGACTCAGTTCTGTTCTGATTGCTTTACACGGTAACTTTAGGCTTAGAAGAATAAGTTCTGAGATTTACTTTCCTTACCATAAATCACTTCCTAGAACCTGGATATCATGAACTGCCTATCCTGTGAGACCCAGCAGGCATTAGAAGAGGCCTAACAAAGGAATTGTCTTCCTTTTTGACAGCAATGATGAACAACTTGGATAATAGAATCTGTAAAATAATTATTGTGCTTTATTGGTTCTCCCTGATAACATTTATTTCTTTTCAAACAGCGAAGACTGTATCCCTCACTTCCTCATGTTTTGACCCAGTATACAAAGGGAGGAATGTCAGCATGCCATTCCATTTAATACTTTGAGGGAAAGAAAGAAGGCTGTTCCCTGGTATTCACATATGGCTTTATCACATCAGGCTCTTCTCCTGCTAACATAGTGTTGTAAAAATGCTATTGAATCAGGAAGGGTTTGTTTGGTTTCACCCTACAGAACCATTCTGTGATTGCAACATTAATTTGTGCTAAAAGCTAATCACACAGCATTTTGGACTACCATCTCTCTGCCCTTTTCCCGAGTTTGTCACAAATGTGCACGCGCGCACACACACGCACACACACAGATGCCCTCCCCCTCAAAAAAATATAAATAAAAATAGTCTTACATTTAAAAAGTCTTTTATTCTGTGCATGGGGGCTTCCTGATCAGAGACAGATTTTTTTATTCAAACTTAACTAATAGTTTAACTAATAGCTGGCAGATGAAAGCCAACAGCTACTGATCTGTCTGTCTGATTAATATCAGCTTTCATCTGCCAGCGATTAGTTAAGCCTGAAGATAGACGAAAGCAAGGATGAATGGAATAATAAAATGCTCTTTAAAACTGTAAGATTTTTCCCACTTTCATTTCCAAACGTGTGTGTGTGTGTGTGTGTGTGTGAAAGAGAGAGAGAGAGAGAGAGAATGAGAAAAAGAAATCCTTTACAAATGGTCTCCAGCAGGAGAACAACAGAACAACAACATCATGTGATAAGTCTCTGCCAAAGACACTATTACTCAGCTGAAAGTTGTTTTTCTGTCTTGTCTAACAAAGCCCCTAGTCGCCCTCCCTCCCTCTGTGCACATGATGTTCTTCCCTCTCCATGCACACACTTATCATAAAAGCAAAAAAAGTTGGACTAGACTGCTTTAGATAAAGAGATTTGGTATACATTTGCAGCATACTGCATGATCCACAAAGAAGACAAAGTTTGTATAAAAATACATCATGTCTTCCCTATCTCAGAAGGGTAACGTTAGGTGCAATATGTGTGCACATGCACACACACCACTTTTTTCCTGAGCTCAGGAATTCTTTGCTGTGGAGGAATTCAAATGAAGGGAACTATAGATCAAGGTGAGAATGCAAGAGTGCTTTTCTTACGGCTCATTTCTGAAAAAATCTACATAATAATAGAAAATCAAAAGAGAGATATGTGCAAATGTTGATAATTCATGTGAAACATAACATGCGTTTGCCAGTGCTCTTGCTTTAATGGCACAACCTCATACATTATGGGTATTTTAAAATTATCATCATTGTCTTCTACTACTACTACTATCACTACTACCACTACTGCCACTACTGCTACTACTACCACTACTACTATCATATTTCTAGGATGGGAAAGATACTGGGAAACCTAGAACACTGAAATACATAGAGAGACCTTTCTTACGTAAGTCTCAGAATCTCACATTCCATAAAGTAATTCACCATACTGTCTGAGAGACTCTGGGCTTGATAGTCCCTATATGGATCATGTCCAGGGTATTTGGCAGACTATATCTCCCTGTATGAGCTGGTCCTGGCACTGCAGTCATTAGAAGAGGCCTTTCTCTTAGTCCCACCACCATCTCCACACAGTTGCAGGAGACGCAAGAAAAGGCCTTCGCAGTGGCTGCCCCTAGACTCTGGAACTCCCTTCCCAGGATAGGCAGAATGGCATCCTCCTTGTTTTCCTTTTAGTGGCAGGCTAGAACTTTTTGATTAATACAGAAAGTTGTTAAAGAACATGCTGTACTGTTTTAATTGTTTTATACACACACACACACACACACACACACACACATCTTTTTACGCTGTTGTTTTAATTGTTTAACAGTTTAATTCTATTTTACTTTGCACTATTTATATGTTTTTAAATTATATTGTTTTAAAGCATAAGCCACTTTGAGGACCAATTTTGGGGGACAGCAGGATAAGGATCATCATCATCATCATCATCATCATCATCATCATCCAAAAAGGTAGCTTTTCCAAGCTCTGGAACTGAGATAGTTTCCAAACAACACTATCGATTCTTTGAATCATTTGTACCATGCCAATGCTATATCCTTGGAACTTGCTCCATGACCACACCCTTAAACATTTCACAGATGAAAACTGGGGCGTGGGTGGCCAACCAATATCAGAGGGGGATCAAGGAGGCAAAAGTTGATGATGAGGAAGAACAGACAAGCTAGGAGAGGCTGCAGCAGTTTGCTCGTGTCTGAGCCTACTGGGAAGGGCAAGATTCTGCCCCTTCTGTCCTCTTTCCCTTCCTGAGTTAACTGAGTGCAAGCTACTTTTGCACTTTGAAGCCAATTTGCAGAAAATGAAGTTAGCTGAGAACAAAGGGGGAAAGTGGGAAGAAGAGAAATAAAGTGGAACATTTTAAGGGCAGCCGAAAAGGTGGAGTCACAGAGGATTAATTGGAAATATTCCTGCCAAATCAGGACAGTTGGAAGGGATGCATAACTAGATCTGGAGATAACGATACAAAAGGCACCTAACACAAAACAGACAAAACAGAATAATAAATTTTTTGAAATCATATGGTCATTCTTTTAAGCCAAAATTCTGGTTCTAATCACAATTTTAAACTCCAAGATCAGGTTTGCTTTATCCAGGAGAAGAAAACATTGTTCATATAAATATCTTTCAAATAAATAAACTGTCATTTCAAAGGATTACATGATAGCAGTGGACTATACTGTGGTGACCCCTTCTTACAATCTCCTAGAGAAAGAATCTGTGAGAATTACTGGGTATGTCCCTTACTGAAGGGCTAGATTTTTCTCTGACATTTCAGTCAGTGGCAACCTAAAAGTGGCCCTTTCTGACATCTATGTCTCTATTGATATTTAAGAGGAAAATGCATACATGTGTGTTTGTACACACAACATTTTAGCTTTTAACAGGCATCTTCCATTTTAGAATACCAGAACATGTAGTGTGCATTATCCAGTGTAGAAACGGCCCCTGCCTCCAGCCTTTCACCATAGTACATTTCTGAAAACAAAAACAAAAACACAGAGTATTATGATACCTTCCTTCTAATTCTACTGCCGGTGGAGAAGGATTAAAGGTTTTCCCCCTTTTGCTGTTTAAATTTAATTATGTCAATGAAATAATCTTCAAGGCTTGCATAACGTTCCAGGGGACTGGATTAACATGGGCCAATCACACTGTGTCTACACATAATATTTTCCCACTTAGCAATAGACCTCATACAAATATGGTTGTCAGAAAATGGATCCTATGAATCCTCAAATGCCAGTGAGTTTAGCCAAGACAATATGAGACTGCTTCATTTAACAGATTTCTGGCAATCTTTCCAGTGGCTATCTGGGGAAGTAAATGAGTCAAAAAGCTTAAAATGCACACCTAGGCAATCATGTCTAGCAGCAATTTCACTTTGGGGTAGTACAGAGAAATAAATGCCTAATTCTGTTCTCAGGAGTTGTTTGAATATTATCCTGTTGAGATTCCTTCCCCATATCCCAATTAAATATTCAAATGCTAATTTTCAATACTAAGGTGGCTAATACCGATCATAAAAGCCCTTACACGTCTAAGTTTTTCTTTTGTATTCTTATTAGAATCTTCTGTTTTCCTTTACTTTCTCCTGACATTGCTCTATCTCCTGTTTGACCAATACATGACCTACTGAAACTCAGAGAAATCCTTGGTCCCATGTGGCTTCTTAAGGTGTGCCTTGCCATTTCCACTGGCTGACTTCTTCCCTGGCCCCTGTTTGGGAGGCTCTGCTTTCCTCCCTCTTTCTCTTTGTCTCTTTCTCTCTCTTATTACACACATTCCAATATCTCTCCGATGAATACCAGGACCACAGTGTGGTCAAAAGGATGTGGCCAGGCAACAAGAAGGCAAAAGTTATTATTGAGGAACAGGACATAAGACTACCTTTTTAACTGGAGAAACCTTAGAATTTATGTACTGAGTTTAGGAGAACCTTTTTAAAAAAACTCACATCAATTAATACTAGACTCAGTGTGTGTGCATGTGTTTGTCGTGATTAACAATAAATATAATATGATACACTATTCTAAAGTCAAAATGTGTTTATCAGGCCTGCTCAAAACTACAGCTTTCTTTCACATCCACTTTCCTTCATATCCAGGCTGCCGCAGTCCTTTTTGCCTGAGCCTTCAAGTAAGGGCAAGACTCCACCCTTTCTCTGGCTGAGTTAACTACTTTTGGACTTGGAATTCAGTTTGCAGCAAATACACCAAGAACAAAAAGGGAAAGTTGGAGAAGAAGGGAGAAACTGGGACATTTTAAAAGCAACTGAGTAAATGAATTGTTACCCTGCTTGCTGAGGGTCCCTTAGGGGGGTTCCCAGCGCCTGTCAAAATTATCACTTGTGGGGAAAATTAGCTATGAACACTGCTTTAGCAATGCAACGAGGGCAGGGTAGTTAAGGATCTTTTACCCAATGTTTACGGGGTCAGGCTCAATCAGAAATCATACAAAAAGGTCCAATGAATGACTTTATTGAATAGTAATAGTTCGCACTAACGCAAACACGCACACACACATCCAAGGGCTAATAGAAATAAAGAGTGGAAATAAGATAGAGGGATTGTTGAGGGATTCGCAGCTTCGGTGATACTGCACCTCCTCTTGAAGTCCTCGGTCCGGGAAGCAGCGATCGAACAGCAACTCAGCGAAGAGACGCTGAGGAGGGGGGACCAGTCAGTTGGCATGACCAGGAGGCATCATACTCCTTCTCCTTGCCTCGCCTTTCTCTCCTGCCTAACTAGCCCAAAAACAGGGACTATTTGTAGGAAAAATTTACTTTGAAGGCAAATCCTTTCCCAGGGAAAACAAACAGGAACAGAAAAGAAAAACAACTCCACACCTGGCATTTCCTTGATATTGGAAGATAACAAGGTATCATCCCAGTAACAGGATCTTCCTCCACTTTGAGGCTGTGGTGTCAGTTTCTGGAGATGGATTTGATAAAGTTTTATTGCTTCCAGTGCCCAACTTTCCGGGAACACTTTTACTCCCTTCAAGTGGACTCCTCAAAGGTTAAGGACCTTTTGTCCACCATGGGTTATCACAACATGAGGTCTCCTGTGGCTACGTGACTGGGGATTTTACTGGCCTGACCTGGTTCATTCGATTGTATGACCATTATTGCCCATGTGCACATTCAAGTGACCTCTCTGGTGGGGTAGATTAATTTTATATCAAAGTTGTAGACCCTGGGACAGGGTTTACCAAGAGGGCAACAGTATGGCAGAGGATTAATGTAATGATTAATCCTAACGAGGACAGTTAGAGGGTATGTTATTGCTATAGACAACAGTCTGCTGGTCAAGTGCCAAGGAATGAGGATGCTATTCCAACCTTTACACAAATAAAGCGGTATTCTTTCTTCATAACTTTGTCAGTGAGATCATTCCTCCATTTTGTTGAACTGCATTGCATGATCTGCAGTACATTCCTTATACATGCAGGTCCATTACATGCATGTGTATATATGTGAATTTATGTATTTACGTCTGTGGATGTGCAAGTGTCAAGGCATATGGAGTAAAAAGATATGATAATATAATAAACCTAAAGCACAGGTAAAATAACAAAACTTTCAGCAATGGCAATCAGTAAGAAAAAAAATCAGTATCATACAGCACACTAGGAAAAAGATGAATGAGTTTCCTCACACCATCACCAAAGTTTCACAACATAAGGAAATACTGAGATGGTTCTTGAAAAACATTTCAAAAGAGAGAATTTCCATGTTCCATGGATACTTTAGAACCTCAGAATGTTCTATGCAAATATCTCTATCTTCAGTTTAATAGTACTCAGACTATTCGTATAATTTTCTAAGCAGGGAAATAAGCTTCCCACCTACTGATAACATTAAACTTGTTCAATACTTTTGGCATCTATATGCTAAATACAAGAGGCTCCAAAGACACTCGCCTTGGTTTTTCATCATCACTAATTCTCACTGAGCTCTTTTTACAAAAATTTCCTATAGCAGTTGGCACCTCACATAAGCTTGGCAGAGTACTGGGGAATATCAAAATGTCATTTGCATTTTAAAAACATTTAGATCTAACTCACTGGAGAGGAACTATCACTACTGAATTCCACAGTAATGTCACTTACGTTTCTTTAAAAATCAAAAAAAGCAGGCCAAGAAAACATCCCTGCACTCTAACAGTTGTTTATTTGAAGGTCTATATTCTCCTTTATGAATCAGCTCATGCTTTAAGATATTGCTGGAGAGGCCCTTCTCTCTGTCCCACCATCCTCACAGGTACATCTGGTGGACATAGGGGAGAGGGTTTTCTCAGTAGCTGCCCCAGGCTCTGGAACACCTTTCCCAGAGAAATTAGACTGGTACCCTCCTTACTTTCTTTGCACAGACAAGTAAAGACTTTTCTGTTTAGACAAGCATTTGATGATTGACTATGTAAGACCCATCCCACCTAAATAATGTATTGGATCTTGCTAATTGTTGTGCTGGCATTGGTGTGTTTAATGATACATGTTTTAATCTGGTTTTAATTGTTTGATAGTTTAATCTCATTTTAACTTCTGTATCCTGTGGATTTTTAATGCTACTTTCTAAAAATTTGTTTTAAGCCACCTTGAGTCCCAAATTGGGGGAAAGGCAGAATACAAAGGAGGAGGAGGGGGAGGAAGTGGTTGTGGTTAAAGGCTGGTAACATGCTGCTTCAACAAGGCCATATGCATTCCTTTGCCCTGATTATTTCTACAGCCTTTTAGTTGCTCCAAACTCCCTTTGCTGCTCTTTTTCTGGGAAACTGAAAGGTGAGTTGCTTTTTCTGGAAGTGGCAATTCACCTTTTAGTCAGGTCACAGCTCCAACCTCTACTGCACTGTTTACAAGTTTTTATGAACTTGCCTTTCAAAACTCAGAAGTGGACTTCTGTTCAGTTCCATCTTTTAGTTATTACTTTGTTGGGCATTTTTGTCATCTGTGCAGCTTTCTGAGCATGACCCTGGAAGGGAGAGGTAGGGAGTTTCAGCCCTCTCCTCCCCAGTAAGACTAGGCCAGGAGTGCTGACCCATCTTGAAACATTCTGAGAAAATTGAGCCACCAGGAGTCCTAGGTAGCAGGGCTCCTCTAGAATCAGTCAGAATAACAATAACAATAATAATAAATTTTATTTCTTACCCGCCTCTCCTTAAAGTAGGGTACAACAAAGGTTAAAATACAATTAAAACCAGCATACCAATTAAAAACATATTATAATTAAAATACACTAAAACATGAAACCATTCAATACAAATGTGTCAAAATTAAAATCATAATTAAAATACATCATAATTAAAAAATAGACTGGGTAGGCCTGTGGGAAGAGATAAGTCTTCAGCAGTTTTTAAAATTCAGACAGCACGTTTTGCTGTCGGATCCTTTCTGGCAGGCCATTCCACAGCCTAGGGGCGGCCAATGGGAAGGTCTTCTGGGTGACCGTTGCCAGTCTTGTTTTAGGCAGTTGTTTAAATAAATGGCCCCCAAAGGACCTGAGTGTACGGGGCGGATTGTATGAGAGGAGGTGATCCTGTAGGTAACTTGGACCCAAACCAGGTAGGACTTTAAAGGTGATAACCAACACTTTGTACTTTGCCCGGAAACTAATTGGCAGCCAGCGGAGTGATTTTAATATTGGTGTAATAGAAGCACACTAAATGATAGAGCACTAAGAAATATTTTGACAACAACTGGTGCTGAACCCTACCAAGAATAAGAAAGGCTGCCTGCAATGTATCCTGTGCATACTTACCTAGGAATAAGCTACACTGAAAAAACAGAGGGCAGGTCTATATACACATATCATGGTTGTAAGGATCTTCATATTTAAGGGTGTTTCAGTGAGGCACCTGGAGTTCAATGCATGAGGAAGACAGGATACAAAATAAAGATAGATGGAAGAGAGAGAGAGACAGACAGACAGACAGATACCGTAGATGGGGGGCGGGACTCTATCTATTGGCAAGTCTCTTCCTGCAAGTATCTGAAAGTAGGTAAAATTAATGACAACCAGTCTGCTAATGTTGTGTCTCCTTTACTTCTAAAACTGATCCAGGGTCTCTGTTGCCAACCACCTTGGGGATGTAACATTGGCCTCCATATCCACCACAGTTGCCTTCCTCTGCTTTAAAGTATGGCTTTCTCATGGAAGGCTGCTCCCTCTGCCACGGTAATGCCCTATAACTGCAGTTCCTCCCCTAGCACCCCACGAGAGAAAAGAAGGTATTTTTTTCCCCTTCAGTTTAGTCTCTCCACAAATAGTGTGCTTCCTCCCCCTCCATATTTGAGCCATCATCACACAATTGGTGATGAAAAACATTCCCAAATTTCCTAAATATAACAACTTGCTTATGCCCACAGCCGCAGATAAATATAATGAGCAATTAAATAAGCCATGATAAACAGCAAAGGCATTTGGGTTATAAACCCACCATGGATCTTTTCCAGTTCAGAGGAATTGGCTAGAACCTTGCTTCTGAAAGGAGCAGCTGAGCCCACCTGGCTGACTGGTTAAACTGTGGACACACAAGCAGCATCCCAGTGGGTGAAGCTGAGCTTACTTCAATGAAATTCCTACCTCTCTTTCCATTATCTCCATGGCATGCTGGCAAATTCCTGGAAGACCTGACTGGTTTTGCTTCTGTTCTTCAGTCCATAAATTTGCAGCAAACTCTTCTGTAGCCATGTTATGAGACAGATGATACGCAAACTCCACTCCACACATGGCAGCCTCAAAGCAGCATGCAGTTATCTCTGGCATCACTCTCAGGCATGGATATCTATATGTGCACTATTTGAAATAAAAAAACCATAAACATCGGCATAATAAACATGACAACTACCTGCTTATGCAGAAGCAAGGGAGGGAGTACAGAATATGATTTTGTTAGATGTGACCATGTATTAGCAAGTGCTTTCTTCCTGCAGAGATGTTTGTTCCTGCTTACATTTTGCTAAATGTATGCTCTTACAGTGTGGAAGAGAAAAGACGGCTGGTGATATAAGTGTACTGGAAAAGTGCAGAAACTTTCAAATCTCCTTTTTGTACTACAATTCCCAGAGGCACACTTCCCCAGCTTTCTGAGGAGAGTGACCAAATGCCATGCCAGGGTGTGTCATGGTGCTCACTTTGCCCATTGCTGTACCAGGTTATTTAAGAGAGCACTGCCTTGGCTCAGGCATCTTTGCCATTTCTTCTCCCTGCTCACCCACCTCTATATAGCATAGGAATGTCCAGATGCCTTTTTGAGGACTCAGTATAGTCCCACATTTGGCTGGTGACATCTCCCCCCCCCCCCCCACACTTCATGCTATATAATTTTGGAGCCTCTTGGCTACAGTTTACTATGTGGTTAATTGGGCAACTTTGATGTCACAACCGGCGGGGTGTGGGCACCTGGTTTCAATTGGTTCTTTTTGAAGGCCAGCAACCTGTTCAGCTGTGAAATTAAGAGTCGGTAGCAAAAGGCTGAATGTCGAAAGTGAACAAGATCTGGTTTCCTCTTTCAGTATGTTCTGTGCTGTGCTTTTCCTTTCAAGTGGAGAAAAGCCCTTAAAAGAAACAGGAGGAGACTGTTAAGAATTCCATTAATTAATGAATTACCAGACAGCAATATCACCTGTATGTGGAGGTGCATGTTAAATACCCCTGATAAAGCCAAGCCATGCTCACTAATCTTATTTCTTTCTCAGTCAAAGGCATTCAGCCAAACTTTTTTTAGAAAACTGTTTGTTAAAAGCAGGTCTTCTCTGCAAATTTGTATCTCATGGTATGATAGTATGCTGGTATCCTTTTTTAAAAAAAAAGAAGCAAAAAATACATTCCGGCAGTGTCTACAAGGGAAGATGAGTTGCTAAATATTGAGATGGATTAGAGCATGTGACTTTGAATCTGGGTCCATGCATTTTGTTTTTGTGTGGAGGCAGCTTGTGAAAAGAGGTTTCTCATAAACTGCATTTCTCATAAAGTACAGCTTCTAAGGGAGCGAGGGTAAACTAGTGGTTTGAGTGCTGGACTCGGGTTCAACTCCCCACTTGGCCATGGAAACCCACTAGATGACCTTGGGTGTGTCCCACATTCTCAGCCTCAGGAAACCTTGTGATAGGGTTGCCTTAGGGTTGCCATAAGTTGGAAACAACTTGAAGGCACACAAGAATTCCGTTCTTTCTTCTTTGAGCAATGTCCTAGAAGATGTGCTGACAACTGAAGTCCGGGCTCATCTCGCAAGGGGGGAAGCGGTCACTTTGTGGATATATAGACATTGGTGTAGCATGAGAGGCATTAAGTCCGATGCAGGTGAAAGTGTTATATCCACAATGTATCATATGTATTCTATGCTTAAAACATTTTTTTTTTACTTTTTTGATTGAATTTGCATAGATTTATCAGATGCCTATGTTTGTTATTTACATTACATAAACATTTTATTTCTGGCTTTTCTGATTGGTTGTTAATTTTTGGTCACGTCTTAAAACTTCCTTTTTTCCCCTTTCTTCTGAGGTGGTTACTTCATACCTTTAAGCATTTATTTATTTAAAATTATTCTTTATGGTGTGATCCTCTTCTCTTCTGCATTTCAAAAACAGAAGGAATTAAAATAAACTATCTCACTGGAGCAGAGGTGGGCAACTATGGGCCTCCAGATGTTTTTGGCCTCCAGTTGCCATCAGCCTGACCAGCATACCTAATGGGGGAGAACTGTATGAGTGGCAATCTGAAAAGATCAGAAAGCCAGAGTTGCCTATTACCCCTGCCCTAGAGTTTATCTCCATTCTGCTTCTTATATAGATGAGTGACAATTAGCTGGAGGGGATAATCTGGGAATTGGATTAAGAAAAAATAGCAATAATGTGAGGGAGCCTATATTGTTGGATGTGGTAATCAAAATTAATTTAAAAAAGAAAGAATCCATTTTTTCCCCACCCATACCCTTCAGTGGCTAGGTTGGGGAAGTGACTTTGCTGTCGCCACTTGAAGAGAGACCATGTCACCGCTGCCAGGAGAGAGGGGCAGGCTGAGTGGGCCCTTTAAACTGTGGCTCCACCCCCCCCCCACTTGCCTCTTTCTTTGTTTTCCTTGGTGACATGGACGCTTGTCCTTGGACATGGTGGGTGATGGGGGGGCATTAAGGCATCAGTAATACCTTTGGCACAAGGTGGTGTAGGATATGCCTCTGGAGCTCACTCTTCCGGTCATCAGGCAGGGGGAGAAAAGCAAAGAAGGAGGGCATCCTTGGGGTGGGCCCACATATTTATGCCCTCACTTCAGGGCTCAGTGGCAGGTGGGGGGGGGCTATTTCATGGGGCCCACCTTCCAGAGGGCATCGTTGAAGTGGCAACCCAGATGCGGGAGTTTGCCCTTGAGACTGGGTATCTCGTTTTCATGCAAGCCCCTCATGAGGTCAAGTTCAAGTCCAAAGTCATGTTCAAGGTCAAGGTCAAGTTCATGTTTAATTAGGCAATAAATAATAAAAATGCCCTTATTCATCCCAAGTCCTGTCATGTGGTCTCTTCATTTTGAAGGGTGGGCAGCAAAGGAAAGGAAATCTCACCACAAGCAAGCAGAATGCCACCTCTGGCACAAGCAAGTAGCCCCTCTGGCAAAGATTGATAGGAAAGTAATTCCTTGTAGGTTCAGAGCAGAAAAGAAGAATTCTTTTCTGTGTCAAGGCATTGCTAGGAACTTAGAATTTGCATTCAAACCTAGCTTTGGAGTGGGGACATTTAAAACAGTATGGTGATTATCCCCTTGTTAACTACAAATCCAGCTGTGAAGCAGTAATTCCAGAGGTGTGCCGGAATGATCTTGGAAGGAGAAAGCTTTCAGAACAAAACATAGAGATTATCCTGACCTTGACAAATGCTTCTGAAATAATGAAGAAACTCTTGAATCTTTTCATTTAAGATAATTTTCAGTGGCCATCCTTTCTTAAACACTCTTTTCATGTAAGGCTTTCGGAAAATTTCAGTACTAGGTTGCAGTATTGGTTTAGCATTTTACACTGGAATGAAATAAATATGCACTTCTGTGGAACAGGATTTGGCATTTAAAAAATGATATGTATTTCAGCTTATAATGAAGTAGCATGACTGGTTGGTAGAACTACATAATAAGCTGTCCCTAGTTAAAGATAAAACATTTGTACAGTGAGAAGGAAGAATAAGGCTTACTCCCCTTTTGTAGCAGTGAGTCTAATAACAACACTAATCTCAAAGTAGTGATGAGCACAAATAATATTTTGAGATATCTGCAGCAACTACAATGTGATATGAAATCACCTGTGATTTCTATTGGCAACAGCGTCACAGGTACTGTTAATACTACTGTGGTTTGTTGGCTGCTTTCATAATTGAAAGAAATAGTAAATTTCAGTTCAAGAGATTAGTAATTTTCCTCCCATCTAAGTTCCTGGACCACTTGAAATCTATCCATGGCCCCCCTTGGGAATTCATGAGTCCCAGGTTAAAGACCTTTGCTCATTTTTTTTTCTCGTGGAGAAGGAAATCTATGATAGCCAACAGAAATGCATTTAGAAATTCTTGGTACACAATGTGAATGTATCAATATCTTGACATCTAGATCGTTTACTTGAATTAAAGAAGTTAAAGAACTGATTATGCATTAAAATAGCTAATCCAATCAGCTATCTCATTTTAATCAATCTGTCTGTAATGTTTTATGGCCTTCAGTATCTAATGATTCAATTACTGATGTACTTCTGCATTCAGAGTCATGTACTGACAGTCCACATTCTCCACAGCATTCAGTGAACTAAATCTGATCCCTTTTATACCAGCTGTTTGACTGTTCTACAGAGAGCTGTTTATCTTAAAATCAACTAGGTGGGCCTCATCATAGAATGCCCAAGGTTTTTGCCCGTCTATATAGAAGAGGATTGATCCAATTTAATATTTTTCCCTATTTAATAATGATGGTAATCTTGACATACAAAAAAGCTAGGCCCCATAATTCAACAGCAGCCTCCAAGGCAACTACACCAGCAAGAGCATCAACTCCCTTTTCACACCATACAATTATAGCACCACAATTCCACTTGAAGTGCAATGGCTACACCCTATGGAATCCTGGGGCTTGTGGTCTGGTGAGGCACTATAGCTGGCCGAGGATTCTAAAGATCCCTTCATAAACTACAAGCTCCAGGATTCCACTGGATGGAACCATGGCAATTGAAGAGGAATAGCACTGTAACTGTGGAGTGTGGTTAGTGCCTCAGCAATCAACCATGGTACTTCATTCTTTTAAGATCCTGCAGGCTAAAGAGAGCACAAAAATACAAACAAATTTGGTTCTTCATCCAAATGTTGACTGGTCCACCTTTGTGTTTGCTTTTTAATACAAGGAATGTTCAAGAAATAATTCTGAGGAATGAAATTATTAAAATGATCTATCATGCAGTGTTCCTTCTAAGCCCAGTAGATTCTGTCGCATGAATTTGCTGCCAGGATATTTATTTCAACGAAAGGATATTGCTAACCTGCTTCACCAGTTTTGAAATTGCAAATATTTTACAGAAAATGTTTAATCTAGGGAAAGTGCATAATTTCTATAGGAACATTTTATTACCTTTCTAATAGAATAACCTATTTTGAGATAAGTCCTTTAGACAAGTGTTGGGGGGGGGGGAATACATCAAAGCCTATTTTCTATGTCTCCAAATGATAAACCATGGATTAGAGAAAAGAAGCCAAGATGCATACTGTCACAAAATGAGGTAGTTTTGATTAAGAAGGTTCTCGAAAGGATTTTAAGTCAGCCTGCTTTCCAAAAAGTTTTGAGTTTGTCTGTTCTCACTAACAAGGGTGTATGTTGCACTGAACTCCCTGGGACGTATCTCTAAGTAGACACGAATAAAGTTGCACTCTTAAAGAGGAGATTCAAATATATATGTGTTTAAAAGGGAGGGAATTGGTAGCTTTTCTCTTGAAAAACCAAGTGTAACATCTCTGTGACACGTAGCTCTTCTTCAGGAAATAATAGACTAACAGCAGTCTGGAAATTCTTTCTTGCAATATTGTTGGCTGAAATACTTGCTATACTGGGAAGACATTTTCTGCATTCCTTTTAAAAAAATGTGGTGTTATCTGTCTCCCAGAAAACCAGAATACCAATTGTGAAGCTGAAAAAAAAAATCTCTATTTGCTTTTAAAGTCCTTGAGTGTACATTTAAATTAGCCAAGAAAGACAGACTGGCTTAGCTTTCTTTTAGGCTGGGTGTGGTTTAAAAATGGAATTTTTATTAGTTCTAATGAATCTTTTATGTTCTACAAAAAAATGCAAAGAAGAACAATGACATACAAATTATCTAGACAGCTTAATGTGCAACAACTAAGCTTTTGGAGAGGACTTAAATGTACTATCAGACATTATAGTAGACTTGCTAGATTGAACAGAGAGGATGTGTTCTTGTTGGTCCTGTTGTCCTTCTCAATGGCTTCTGATACCATCAACCAAGGTGTGTACCTTGATTGCTTTACTGGAGTGGGACCTAGGGGCACTGTTATATAGGCTCTGTTCCCTTCTGGAAGAGAATGCCTAGAAAGTGGTGCTAGAGCACTCCTGTTCACTTCCTTTGCCACTGGCCTTGTGAGGTCCCTCAGGGCTCCATTTTGTTCTTGATGCTATTTGATTTCTACATGAAACTGCTGAGAAAGGTGGTCTGGAGGTCTAAGGGTACAGTGCCCTTACTATTGAGATGACTCCCAGCTCTATTACTTATGTCCAGATAACTCCAAGGAAGCTGTTTCCATGCTAAACTGGTGCCTGGTGGCTGTAATGAACTGGATGAGGGTAAATAAATTGATAATAATCTCATTAAGGGAACGAGTCCAGGGGGCATGATTGATAGCATCAGACTAGCTTAGGAAAAACAAAAGAAATAACCTTTTTAAAGAGGAACTCCATCGAAGGATGGGACAATTACTTAGGATGCTACACTAACCTAGGAGCTAGGAGAAAGGTCAAAGATAATTGGGAAGGAAGTGATCTCCTCCTTAGAAGTATCAATCAAAATTACAAAATGAAGGCAAAACAGATAAACAAGAAGGAAAACAGCCAAGTCACCCTAACTGACAACAGTACTAGTCTCCCTTGAAGGCTTACTTGCTTCTTTGTGCAAAGCATCTTAGCACTGTTCCTCTTCTCCTTACACTGTTCCTCTTTCTCTTACTGGCATAACTCTCTACTGCACAACTCTAAGGCAGGGAGATGGAGGAGAATGCCCTCTCCATCAGGAGAGAAAGCTTCTTTGCCAGCTCTCAGCAGTTCAGGAACTGGCAGAAAGGCTTTATCTCTTCACAGGGATGACTTCCTATACCTTTGTACCAGCCACTGTAGCATCCACTGCCATATTTACCTCTACCACTAGGTTGCCACTTATGACATTGCCACCACCAGCGGAGGAATAGTTATGCTGGCCTAACGTATCACACCTATATTCTTCATTTTTTTTCCCATGTGCTGAGTCTAGTAACTGGTAGACTCTGTGGGGCACTCTGCTGTAACTTTGTTATTTCCACTTATAAAGCATACAAAGGCTCTAGCTGATAGTTTTCTGACACCTTGCATGGCAGGGGGTTGGACTGGATAGCCTTTGTGGTCTCTTCCAACTCTATGATTCTATGATTCTTTATTTCGGGAACATAGCTCACATATTCTCTCATGTCTATCTTACTCTACTCTATGTTGCCCAACATAGATGGACAACATGTGAGCCCCAAGATGTCATTCAATTCCCAGCATTCCTCATCACTGCTGTGGTGGCTCAGGCTGCTGGAACTTTCACCACAACAACATCTGCATGATTCCGCATCCCTAGGGATCTAAATCCTCACAGATTTGTGGGCAACTCTTCCTCTTCGTCTTTGTCTTCTTCTTCCTCTCTCTGTTTCTCTGTCTCTCCTTGGTTGTTGTAAGCTTTCAAGCACTATTCCTATTCTGGAACTTATTCTGCAAAAAAAAAAAGAAAGATGCAATCATTTTCTGAAAAAATAAAAAAATAAAAATCCACAAGCATTTTCAGTGCAAAAGGCATGATTTTCAGAGCACAAATATTTTGGGGGGAGAAAGGTTTTCTTTGTGTGAAGTCATATTTACTATATAGGAAACATGCTTCCTGTGCAATTTAACTGCTCCCAGGATGAAAGAAAAAGAAAGAAAGAAAGAAAGAAAGAAAGAAAGAGAGAAAGAAAGAGAGAAAGAAAGAGAGAAAGAAAGAGCACAGAACGAACTTAGGCTGGCCAGAGACATTAAACACAATAAAAAGGGCTTTTTTAAATATGTCCGCAGCAAAAGGAAAAAGAAAGAGGCGATAGGGTCGCTGCGCAGAGAAGATGGCGAATTACTAACAAGGGGAAGAGAAAAGGCAGAACTACTTAACACCTTCTTTGCCTCAGTTTTTTCCCAGAAGGATACAAGCACTCAACCTGGTGGTTGGGGAGCAGGTGAGGAAGCAGGGGAAATGCGGCACATAATAGGTAGAGAGGTGGTACAAGAATACCTGGCCACACTGGATGAATTCAAGTCTCCAGGGCCAGATGAATTGCATCCTAGGATATTAAAAGAACTGGCAGAGGTCATTTCGGAACCGCTTGCTATAATCTTTGAGAAATCTTGGAGGACAGGAGAAGTTCCAGCAGACTGGAAGAGGGCAAATGTTGTCCCCATCTTCAAGAAGGGAAAAAAAGAGGATCCAAATAATTATCGCCCAGTCAGCCTGACGTCTGTACCCGGAAAGATCCTGGAGCAGATCATTAAGCAGTCAGTTTCTAATCACTTAGAAAGCAACGCGGTAATCACGAGAAGTCAACATGGATTTCTCAAAAATAAGTCATGCCAGACTAATCTGATCTCTTTTTATGATAGACTTACTAGCTTGATAGATGAAGGGAATGCTGTGGATGTAGCATATCTTGATTTCAGTAAGGCCTTTGACAAAGTTCCACATGACATTCTTGCAAAGAAGCTAGTAAAATGTGGGCTGGACAGAGCTACTGTCAGGTGGATCTGTAACTGGTTGACTGACCGTTCCCAAAGGGTGCTCACCAATGGCTGCTTTTCATCCTGGAGAAAAGTGACTAGCGGGGTGCCACAGGGTTCTGTCCTGGGCCCAGTGCTGTTCAATATTTTCATCAATGACTTGGATGAAGGAATAGAGGGCATGCTCATCAAATTTGCAGATGACACCAAATTGGGAGGGGTTGCTAATATGCCAGAGGACAGGATCAAAATTCAAAATGACCTGGACAGATTGGAGAGCTGGGCCAAGGCTAACAAAATGAAATTCAACAGAGAGAAGTGTAAGGTCCTACACTTAGGTAGAAAAAATGGAATGCTGAAATATAGGATGGGGGACACGTGGCTGGATGGCAGTACATGTGAAAGGGATCTAGGAGTCTTAATAGACCACAAGCTGAACATGAGTCAGCAATGTGATGCGGCAGCCAAGAAAGCCAGTGCAATTCTCGGCTGCATCAATAGGAGTATGGTGTCTAGATCGAGGGAGGTACTGGTACCACTCTACTCTGCTTTGGTTAGACCTCATCTTGAATACTGTGTCCAGTTCTGGGCACCCCAATTCAAGAAGGACATGGTCAAGCTGGAGCAGGTCCAGAGGAGGGCGACCAAAATGGTGAAGGGCCTGGAAGCCAAGCCCTATGAGGATAGACTTAGAGAGCTGGGTATGTTTAGTCTGCAGAAGAGAAGGTTAAGAGGGGACATGATAGCTCTGTTTAAATATTTGAAGGGATGCCATGTAGAGGAGGGAGAGGGCTTGTTTTCTGCTGCTCCAGAGACCAGGACAAGGAGCAATGGATTCAAGCTGCAGGAAAGGAGATTCCACCTGAACCTCAGGAAGAACTTCCTGACAGTCAGGGCTGTCCGGCAGTGGAATATGCTGCCTCGGAGTGTGGTGGAGTCTCCTTCTTTGGAGGTTTTTAAGCAGAGGCTGGATGGCCATCTGTCGGGAGTGCTTTGAGAGTGTTCCTGCATGGCAGGGGGTTGGACTGGATGGCCCGTGTGGTCTCTTCCAACTCTACATTTCTATGATTCTAAGAGAGAAAGAGAGACGGAGAGAAAGAAAGATGGAAAGAAAGACAGAAGGAGAGACTGGGATACCCTCCAGAATTTTTCCTGACCCAAAGTTGCCTGCTGGATTGTTTTGTACAATTTATTTCCCCAAATCATCACCACCATCAGCAATAATCTTTGAATACTGAAGTGAGAAAGCAGGTGTCAAGAGGAAGAAAGGACGTATATTCTAGCTCCAAAAGTTTATGTCATGGTCTGTAAGTGTTGGAAAGAATTTGACGTCTGTAGTATCATTTACCCTGAGAAGGGGGCAGTCGGCCAAATCTTCTACTCCCCATTCTCTTTGTTCTCAGGAACTGTGGATTGTTCCAGACAGCTGTTGCAATCCATCTCCTTTTCATCTCTGCATTCTTCATTTCTAAAACATTCAGATTTGTGACTAGTTATTTCACCCCAGCTCAGCATAAGATATAAAAATTGTGTCTAATTATGGTTATAAGGAGCCAACATGGTGTAATTGCTTGATTGTTGGTCTAGAACTCCAGGAGACTGTGGTTTAAATCTCTGCATGGCCATCAAAACCCACTGGGTGACCTTGGACAAGGCCCACACTCCTAGCAAGTTTTGCCACAAATCAGAAGTGACTTCAGGACACACAGCCAACTGTGAATTATAGTGTTTTAGAAAACTGACTACAATTTTAAAACGAGGACATCATTCTAAGCAGTGCGGGGGGAGGGGATTCATATGCCTATGAATGGCAAAAATGGTCGCATGAGAAGAAAAATCAGGCAACCTGATAGAAAGGATGGGGCAAAAAAGCAAGTTAGATTTGGCAAAATGAGATGAAGTAGAATTGAGAGTTTTTACATTCCAAGGACAGGGAGAAGTAGCCAGAAGTATCTAACAACAGCACAGCAACTGCTGGTATGCTCACCAACAACTTTACAGCCTTCTTCATTGCAGAAGTTAAAAAGGAAATAGCAGTATTTCAAGCACCTCTGTGTGTGTGTGTGTGTGTGTGTGTGTGAGAGAGAGAGAGAGAGAGAGAGAGAGAGAGAGAGAGAGAGAGAGATCAGCTTAACCTTTGAATTAGAGTGTGCTCTCAGTGCTAGTCAAATAATAATTAACTCCAACAAAACAAGTGGCTAAGTGGTTCAGTAGTCATTGCAGGCGTCTACGGTTGAAAGTTTTCCAGTTAATAGTACAACCCCAACAGAAAAGAAACAGCATACAGTTTCAAAAGCTGACAGCCCTATACATTAGCCAGTTGCTTCTAGAATAGTCTGTAACATTTCTCTTTTGGAAAATTTTGGTCTTGTTTCTTTTGTTACCACTATATTTCATGGACTTAGGATGATATCTTAGCATTGCAAATTATTAGCATCTTCCTAGAAAGGAGGAGACTAGGTTCTGATTCACATAACCACTTTTATATAGGAATAAATCCATTTGCTAATCCCAATTAGAGTGAACTTACTGAATCAAAGGGATATGTGAAGTCAGCACTAATCTGAATCCTGTTAATTCAGTGGGTATACACTAGCTGGGAAACATGGATTTGACCAATAGTGATTTCAACAAGGGCTTGTTAATCTGTTTATCAACTGAGGTTTGCCACATCCTAAACGTCCAAAATGTGGTTTGAACCAGGAGCTGCTGAATCTTGACACAAATCAGTGTGCTCCTGAGATCTTACATTTTGATCACATCAAAAAAGTTACAAAAATTGGTTCATTCATAGAAATATATCCAGAAAATTGCACAAATGTTCTGACTAGCTTGCATACAATAAATGCTTAAGTAAATTACCTTGAAGAGTGGAAGAGACAGTATGGTATAGTGGTTTGAACATTGGACTAAGACTCTGGAACCCAGAGTTTGAATCTCTGCTTGGCCATGGAAATGCTCTGTGTGACCTTGGAGGAGTCACATTCTCTCAGATTCAGAGGAAGGAAAAGGCAAACCCCCTCTGAACAACACTTGCCAAAAGAACCGCATGACAGGGTCACCTGAGGGTGAACATAAGTCAGAAACAACTTGAACCCACACCACCACCACCACCACCACAACAAAAACAAATTGCCTCTATATTGTATTTGGAGTAAAGGCACAAAATGCCACAAATTGATGAAGCTAAGCAAGTCTGAGTTTGGACCAGCGCCTAAGAAACCCAGCACATGTTACCTTGACTCCATCAAGCTATCTGACCATTGGTGGTGTAGAGAAGGCAACTTACATGGGGCAATGATGGACCTGAGTGAAGCCTCCACTTGCTCTTGAGCCCTCCCCCATGTGCCAACCAGGCTGCCTCTGATTGGCTGTCCCTCCCACTCCATACTAGAGCCATGCAGCCTCTGGGAAAGAATAACAGCGCTGGTACCTGAAACATGGTGCCTAGCCCCACTTCGCCTACAATTGCAGTCTGCAAATTGGCCGTCGCAATACGTCAGGAAATGCACAAACTGAATATGTGGATTAAAAGAAAATGAGAGCTATGTTGCGTAGTATGCCTTGGCTTAATCTCTAGAGACCATTCTTGCTCACTTACTCTGCAATATCATTACTCTCCCTCACTATGAGAAATTTAAACATATAAATCAAGGGTGGAAAACCTCTTCCATCTCAAGGGGCAAATTTAATTTCAGAGCAGAGGGGTGGAACCACATTTCAGTTGAAACTACTTGGGTGGCGCCAAAAGCAAAAGGGCAGGACCAAAAATACAGTCAGCCCTCCACACCTGTGGGTTTCACTTTTGGAGATTTGATTATTCACAGATTATTTGCTGTTACCTCTGCTGCCTCCCTGTGCCATTTTTAATAGGGACTGCAAGCCTCGTGAGACTGAGAAACTGTAATTGAGGCTAGTAAGTCCCTCTTAAAAATGGTGTGGGGCAACAGTGGAGGTGGCAGGAAGCCCCACCGGCCACCCACTTCTGCCTTGTGAAGGAACCCTGATGCCTCAAAGGAATCCACGGTGGGTTGAATATGGTGATCATACTTTTTGTGTGTGTTAAGTATGGTTTGGCCAGGCCTACAGTTATTCATGATTTTTTCACTTTCATGGGGATCCTGTGTCCCTAACCCTAGAGAATGTGGAGGGAATGACTGTACTAATGTATTTTTGTTTAAAGGTCTTACTACTAGTAAGTATATCTTAGAACGTTCCTTTCTAGAACACACTCCTCTTTCAGGATATTTCATTCCATTTCCCCACCATAATCTGTTCCTCTTCATTCCACAACTGGTCAGCATTCTGTGGCCATTGAGCATGCTCAGTCTCTATTGGCCATTCTTTGGAAAGGGACTTGTATCCTTCCAATGGGTTTTCTGCAACCCTTGAGGTTCCTCAAAGCTCTCCCCCCCCAGACATGGCTGGTGATACTGTAACTTGAGAAGAATCCACTTGGAGAATAAGTTCACCATAGATTCCCTTCACAACCTAACACTGGAAAATCCAGTTATCTCATTAAGGTTTCTGGGCAATGTCTATCCTTCAGTGCATCATATAGAACCAGCCCTCAGGAAGAGCAGGGAGAGCATTTATCCATTAACAGATAAACAATCCTTTGAATCCTTTCTTACTATCTTAACTGTGCATTCAAACAAATTGTCAGTGTTGAACAAAATAGAATGCATTCCAATAATATTCAAGCTACTGTAGAAAGCCAGAAAAAAAACTCCAAAGCCAGTTCTACATACTGAGACTATGTCCTAGAAAATGTAACTGAACAACAGGTTTGTTGTTCAGCAAAATACATCAGCTAAATTATCTTTTCAGATGGTGAGTCAATGCTCCCCAATTCATTTGTTCTGTAATTTTCCCTTCAGGGATTCAATAAAAGTAGTTTTTCAAATAGATCTCACCTCTGCATAGAGACTTATGGTACCCTAACAATTCTGAGGAAGCTACCTAGTTAGAGCAGAATGTGAAAAATTACAGAAAGCTTGTAGAAGAATACTGATTGGACTGTTACAAATAAATTACAATTCAGTGTGTGTGTGTGTGTGTGTGTGTGTGTGTGTGTGTTTATCTCAGAAAATGGGAGTAAATCTGAGCTGCCTAACTATAGTTTTAACACTCTTGAGAACTACATAGGCCATTTCTGCACTAGACTTTTATAGCCCTATTATTCCACTTTCAACACGCTATGGAATCCTGGGTTTTACAGTTTAGGGAGGGGCCTCAAAGGCCCCTCTCTAAACTGCAAACCCCAGGATTCTATAGGATGTTGAAAGTGGAATAATAGAGTTATAACAGTCTAGTGCGGAAATGGCCATAGTCTGAAATATAAGAAATCTCTGGATATGGGTGGAACCTGGTATCTGGATTATTTCAACTTCCAGTTGACCTTTGAGTGTCTCCTTCTCTATCTGTCATCTGTACCGACAGGGTGAGTCTTCAGATTAGGGACTAAGGCTAGTTCCAGGTCCTGAGGAGACTTCTGGTGGGAATGGATCCTACCCAACTGAGTTGGCCTAGCTTCTCTTTGGCCCTTTCCACATGGCATTTTCCATGTGAAATGGTGCCTGGAGTGTCGCCTGATTGTGAGGACCGATGTGCATGATGCACTCACAATCGCATGACACTCCGGGGGCTGGCAGGTGCCAATTGCGCACCTTTTCATTTTCGGCTGGAAGCCGAAAATGGTGCGCAATCGCGCATTGCTCCCGGGCCCCGTGCGCACTTACCTGGCATGCGGAGCCTCCGGAGCCACGCTGGTTGCACTTCCTGCCCCAGCACAGCCTGGGAAACTCCCAGGCTGCACTGCGGAAGGAAGAGGCAGGGCTCTCGTGTAAGCAGGCAGCTCGTGTGGAGCTGAAGCAGCAGGGGCACGAGATCCTCTCTCCAGAGGCTGCTCACACAATTCCCACACCCCAGCGCTGGAAAAAGGTAAGGTGCGGAAAGGGCCTTTGTCACAGTGGCTGTTATCCATTTGATTGCCCTCCTCCTTTTAGTCCAGTCCACAAATGTTGACTGCTGCTCCTCCTCCTTGTTGATATCACTATTTTTCTCATTCATATAGAGATAGGTGGGGCAACTGTGAGCCTCCAGATGTTGCTGGAGTGCAACTTTCAACTGTTCTAGCCAGCATAATGAACAGTGAGAGAGTTGAAGTCTAACAGAGAGTTGTAGTTCAACAACATCTGGAGGTTCATGATTGTCCATCTCTGATATATGTGGAGGCGATCTTTCAGGCATCCTTCTTGTGTTTTGTTTTCTGAGACTATTAAAAGGCTTAACATTTACATACTGTGATTTAAACTGGGCCTAGGAACAAATGGTAAAACACTGATTTTTTTTTTTTAAAAAACTGAATTAAATTCACAGTATAAATTAATGTAAGATTTATTGTGTGTCATTAGTTAGTTTTATGGTTTTGAGGCCTCAGTTTAAATTTTTATACTCACATTGCTTTTATAGTTTGATATGCATCATCACACCATTTCTTATGTCAATGGAAGAGTGACATAGAAACATTTTTAAGTAAATTAATAAAAAGGAAATGACATCAGAATAAAAGGAGTCATATATCTCGTACCTAACAAGATGTATGGCAGAATGCAGACTGCTGCCTTCTGGACCAATGGATATTTCCCAACCCTTGGCAAAAATTCATTCTGATAACCTGCTTTGTTTGTTTTTAAATAATTTGTAAAACACAAAGTTTAAGGCATATAAAATAACCATATACACACATTCCTGAAATCATGCATTCAGAATGTAGGGGCAATGAACCGAGTGCTACATTAACAACTTAATTAATATGACATTATGCTGCAAATGCAGGGCTGCTGCATTTAAAGGAAAGGAAATGCATGAGCTGAAATTTTGAACATCTGGCCGCCAGAACCGTGTAGATCATTCACTAAACCAGACAATGCAGGAGTATTTACAGGAAATGTTTGCCACTTAATAGAATCATTTAAAAAAACTGTTAAAGAGTTAGTAAAATAATTGATAATTGTTATTAAATTATTAAACAATAACAAATAATAATTGCCCCACAAAAATGACATTTTAGCACAATAGATATATCACTAAAAATGCAAATGTGCTTTAGGAGCTATCAGGGACACTGATTATACAATATAAAAATGGTCTCACATTGAATTAGGTGCCAGTAGGCACATACATCACCCGCATCTCACAGACACATACTCCTGTGCAATACAACACATGATGTGTAAGGTTTTCAACAATTTCTTAAGGTTGTTATTGCTTCCATTCAAAAATAATTTTTCTGAGAATGGTTTGGCATTACAACATATTCAGATTCTATGTGTAAAACTGTACATTTTCTTTTCTTTCTATGAATGATCACATATGAGGTGGTGGCTTAGTTACCTGTAGTTTAAAGGAGCCTTAGACCAATTCCTGATGCATAGTGCTACCAGTGACTGTTATATATGGGAACTAAATAGAGAATGTCTGCAATACACAATTACAGTACACTGATACCACTTTAATAGCCATGGCTCCATTTTATGGAATTCTGAGATCTGAAGTTTGGTGGGTACTCAAAATCCTCCGCTACAGAGAACCTCTGAACTATAGCACTGGAGCTCTCTAGGTCTAGGAGAGAGAGAGGTCTAAGTGTCTTGCCAACCAGCCTACAAATTCCAAGATCCTGTAGCATCGAGCCATAGCAGTTAAAGTGATATTCGAGAGCCATAACTTTGAGGTAAAGATATATTCTGAATCTCCTTCAGGGCCAATAGGCTATTGAATACCAGCTGCTGCAGGGGGTAATAAGCATGGTCCCCTTCCTTATTTGAGTGAAAAATCAATCATTTTATTTATTTTTTTTCCAGAATTTGAGTGGAGGTCAATTCTGTCCCTGCTGAGAACACCTAACAACCATCACATAGGGTGCCCGGGGTCAAGATGTCCCTTCCAAAAGCTGCTTACTCTTCCTAGCTATAGAATTTTAGCCAGAACTTGTTCTTTCCAGTTTTTCTGGGGAAAAAAGCAGGAGGGGGGAGCACAGAGGATGAAAAATATTATTTTATCTTTTTCACAGTCAATTTTCTTTTTAAAAAAATCAGGATCCCTTCCATATGACTCAGCAAAACTTTTGTTTTCCCATTTTTCTTTTCTTCATATCTGCCATTTTCCACAAAAACTTATTAATCCAGCTTTTGGAGTCACTGTGACCTCAACTCATCTGCATGTACAGACTCACCCTCAGTAGGTACCCACACTTTAAAAACCACACTTGATAAAGCATCTTTAAATGGCCACTTTTCCCTGTTCATGGAATATTTTTTTGCAAAATATTTTATTGAAGAGTCTGTCACCAGCTTCCTTTGCAAAATTAATAAAGTCCTCAGATCTGGTGATCCAGATGAAACTCTCAAAGTTAAAAAGCAGCTTGTTCCTGTACATGGCATGTGGAATATGTTCATCAAGCTCTTCCAAAATTCTTTGTGCCATACAAGAATGGTACATTTGAGGAGCAAGTAGAGTCACTCAAAGGTAGATGTACTGTCAAGCAATAGGTGCCATCCAAATCTTCGAAGTACAGTATGCAATTTTGGCTGTGTATTGATTCCAAAATGTTTATGACACAGACATCTGTGACAGACAGGGAAAGAAAGCAGCTCAACATACAAGTAGGCAAGTCCTGCATTAAACACCCAGCTAGCTTGCTGAGATGCTGAACATAGCTGCTGCAGAACTGAAAGGTCCCACCCGGGTTGACACCAAAAAGAGGGAAAGGTGTTCCCTCAGCATTCAAAGTGATAACAGAAAATTGCAGGCAGCAATGACATTTTCCATGATCAGTTCATCTTCCCCATTCAAGCAGTTGTGAAATGTGCTAACCACATCCAGCTTGCTTTAATAGCAGATGCTATAATCACAAGATCTGTCAGATTTGTTCTTGCAATTAGCAATTCCCTACTCATTTTTATGGATACTTAATACTTGTATAGCTGTTTAATTTTTTGCATGCTGGTGAAGAGCCAGCATGGTGTAGTGGTTTGAGTGTTGAACAAAAACTCTGGAGACCAGGGTTAAAATCTCTGCTTGACCATGGAAGCCTACTGGCTGACTTTGTTACCCCAAAATGTGGGTGCCACAAGGGCCCACCAGCAATGCCAGTACCTCCATTCATAAGTGGGAAATAATTAGCTCAAAGTCAGGAGGCCTGGGGGGGGGGTAACTTAATAAGATCTTTCCACCTATGTTTACGGGGTCCCTGCAGGAAACAAAAAAGGTCCCTGCAGGAAAGAAACAGCCAGGGAGTTTAAATTGTAAACTAAAAATGTGTTTTATTGAGAGAAATTCACACACACATGTAAAGATCCAAGCACTTACACAAGCACACAAGAAGCAGCTGAAGGAAAAGGGAGGAAAATACGATAGAGGATTTTCAAGGATGGTGAGGAAAGCAGCGATGTGGCTTAAATAGGCACCTGAGAACAGTTCCTGTTCGGGAATCAAATGGACAGCGTGGCGTTGAGAAGGGCAAGAGACTGCACTGGATAGCCTGAAATCAGGAGTATTTATATCCAAAAAATATCCTGCGGGTATAAGTGTGAATCGTTCTCCCAGCCAAGTGTACAATGGGAGTTGCAATACAAACAATGGAGTCGAGACAGAACTAATGGTCTTAGTGTTTAGATGACACTATTGTGGAGAGGTCAGGAAACAATAGGGAAACATTCAAGTGTTTGGAGTCAGAGTTAAGACAATCATAATTTGGTGGAGATTTTCCCCTTTCAGCTCTAAGATGTCCAGTTTGTTATCTTTAAGCCTATTGTCTTGAGAGCGTCCATGCTATTAGCCTGAAAATGATTTGGCTTCTGTCTAAGGGATAGGTGTGGCTGACCTACCTTGCAATCTCGCATTTACAGTCTGTAATATACCTCTTCTAGCATGATCTCACAGTCACCTCAAGTATTATCTATATCAAATGTCAATTAGTAGTGGCTGTAAAACGTGCGGATGGAAAACCACCGCCCGTCAGTGCCGAGTGTGAAAAGCACACCCAAACCTCGTATTCAAGGCCTGCCCAGCCTGACACCTCTTTGTGATCAGAACTGAACAGCCAGGGAGATCTCTGAACCAAGCCAGGGCCAGGACAAACGGGTCTGCCCCAGTTCTCCCTCTCTGAGAACGCAGTCCCTTCCTCACTCTTGTCTCGCCCCCTTGGCTTCTTCCTTTCAGGACTCTCCCCCTTTACTGCCTTCCCTAAATCTGCCCTTCTCCCAGATGTAAGGATCAGCAGTGATTTATATGTTCCAAGACTGGTACTGTTGGCACTAAGTTCAAGATGATATTATTGGTAGCGTGTATATTCCAGGATTCAAAATAAGACTCTGTGACACTGTTTTAAGGAACACAGAACTTCAAACATTTATTGTAACACTGTTGCTTTAAATGTGTTTTGTGTCTAAATGTTTATAAACAGCACACCATTCTTCTCTCTCTTTCTCTCTCTTTCAGTGCATTCACTATCTCTTGTACACCCAATTTCTCAGTTCTCTCTCCCACAGAGCTCTTCAAATCTCCAACCTCTCCAGACACACCACAAACACACTCCCCCCTTCAATCACTCCCCAGGCAGTTAAAATCCGTTATTTTCCTCTTCCCACCAGCCCCTCCCCTGGGCTATCCCAGGTCCCATTTCGCCAGCCAATCAGCTTAAACACTCTCGGTTGCCAAGGAGGCTCTGTTGTCAAGACCCCCTCCCATCAGGTTTGTCACAGTGGCAATTAAATAATATTTGCCAATTAAACCATGCTAATCATGGGGGGTGTGCGGTGCTGTAACAACTTTGGGCAAGTCACACTCATTCAGCCTCAGAGGAAGGCAATGGCAAATCCCCTCTGAATAAAGCTTGCCAAGAAAGCTTTGTTCAGAGGAGCACACAACACATAATATTGTCAAAATGGGGTCTTTGATCCAGAAGAAGTTAGTAGAGAAAGGCTCAAGCATGTAGTTAATCATCAACAAGCTATACTATCTCATTCATTTACTTTGAAAGGAGGACATTTTAATTATTTGATTTATGTTAAATTGCTGTTTAAATTGAGAAAATGTAAAAGAGGACATGAAGATGAGGACAGTCTGGGATGCATCCAAAGCAGTAATGAGAGGTTTTTTAATACAAAAAAGACAAATCCAGAATAAGAAAAAGTGAGAGAAATATCAAGAATTGATGATCAAACTTCAAGAGAAAGAAATAGAATTTAGAGAAAATCCAATGAAGAAATCATTACAAGTGGAAATAAAAAAAACAAAACAAAAAGAGAAAATGCTGAACTCGCTAGAGGAAATAGAGAAGAAGATGAAACAGCTGAAACTGACTCAATTTGAACAGGCAAATAAGATTGGGAAATGGTTAGCATACAAGCTTAAGAAGAAGAGAGAGAGGAATATAATAGCTGAATTGAATAATGGGAAGAAGAGGATTATACAACATGAAAAAATAAAACAAAAGTTTAAAGAATATTTTGAAAAACTACTTTATGAAAAAAAATCTACAATATCGAAATGAGAAAAAAAGGATGGAGTTTTTTAATAAGATTAAGATCCCAAAAATATCATTGGAGAAGAAGGAACAGCTAAATAAACCAATAACATTAACTGAAATAGAAGAGGCAATAAAAGATTTGAAAACAGATAAGGCACCAGGGCCAGATGGATTTACTGCATTGTATCATAAAAGATTTGTAAAAGAATTAATTTATCCATATCAAGCAACTTTGCAAGAAATAGAGAAGTATGGGAAACCACAATCATGGGGAGAAGCAAACATAGTAGTGATACCTAAAGAAGATAAGGATAAAAGAGAAGTTAAAAATTACAGACCAATCTCTCTATTAAATACAGATTATAAAATGTCGGCGACAATATTGGCAAAACGACTGAGATATGCAATACAGGAAAAGATTCATGAAGGAGAAACAGGTTTTCTCCCAGGTAGACAAATGAAGAACAATATTAGAACACTATTGAATGTGATTGAATATTATGATAAAAATCCAGCGAAGAAGATAGCTATTATATCATTGGATACAGGAAAAGCTTTTGACGATGTTTCCTAGGGTTTCATGCATCGAATTTTAAAAGAATATGGCTTGGGAGAAACCTTCCGTAAATGGATCGAGATGATATACCAAGACCAATCAGAGAAGTTAATAATAAATAGAGATAAAACGTCAAGTTTTTATATAAATAAAGGGTTATGGCAAGGATGCCCGTTATCACCGTTATTGTTTATAGCTGTATTGGAGGTACTACTGATTGCAGTAAATGAGGATCCACAGATATGAGGCTTAAAAATAAAGAAGAAGGAAATAAAATACAAAGCCTTTGCTGATGATGTAATTATATTTTTGGAAGAACCACAAGAATCAATTCAGAGGTTGATGAACATTTTACAAAAATATGGACAAATGGCAGGAAATAAGATAAACAGAGAAAAGACAATGATGATGACATTAAACATAACCAAAAAAGAACAAGCAGATTTGGAGAAAAGATCTGGATATCAAATAACAAAGAAAATAAAATATTTAGGAATAATAATAACAAATAAAAATCGAGAGCTATTTGATAATAATTATTTGAAGACCTGGAAGGAGATCCAAAGTAAAATGGAAAAACGGACATATTTGAATTTGTCTCACCTAGGAAGGATAAATGCTTTTAAAATGTCCTTACTACCTATGTTAATGTTTCTCTTCCAGAACTTACCAATAATAGGAAGGAAGAAGACATTTAAAGATTGGGAAAAAGAGCTAAGGAAATTTATTTGGCAAGGAAAAAAAACCAACAATAAGATTTTAAACATTACAAGATGCAAAGGAGAGAGGAGGATTTGAGGTACCATTGTTGAAAATTTATTATCAAGCATGTTGTTTAGATATGATCAAAGATTGGATTCAAGTAGAACATACAACAATAAAAGAAGTGGAAGGAATAAATAATAGATTTGGTTGGCAGGGATATTTATGCTATGATAAAACAATGGTAAATAAAGAGTTTAATAATCATTGTATCCGAAAGACATTATTGAAAGTCTGGTTACAAATAAAGCATAAATTTTATAGAAGACTTCTGATGTGGACTTCAAGAAGCTTATAAAATTGCCCCAACAAAACAAGGGAATCTATTGACTTACCAAGAGTTGCTGAAATGGGAAGGAGATAAGCCAAGAATGTGTACAGAAGAAGAATTAAAAGCCTTAGCATATGAAGTTAATTGGTTCCCATGGAGACAACTAAAAGAGAGATTTAAGATGGATCAAAAATTATATGGATTTGAAAGAAAAGAGAATGAAGTAGATGTATTGATGAAAGGGAACCAGAAAAAGGGAATTTCCAAATTTTATAAATTACTACTGCAAAGAGAAATGGAATCAGAGACTGTAAAAGATAATATGATAAGATGGGCACAAAATATTGGGCATCCTATAGAGTATGATACATGGGTGAAGGCATGGAAAACAGATATAAAATTTACACCAAATTTAAAATTGAGAGAAAATTTTTATAAAATGTTATGTAGATGGTATATGACACCTGAAAGATTGCAAAAAATATCAAAAATGGAAATGTAAGATGTTGGAAATGTGATGAAAAGGTGGGATCCTTTTTCCATATGTGGTGGACCTGTAAGATAGCAAGGAAATTTTGGAAGGAAATCCATGATGAAATCCAAAGAATGTATGGGTTTAATTTTGAAATGAAGCCAGAGTTTTATTTGTTAAATATGTTAGGGCACAAAGAGAAATAAGATGTCACCAGATGACATTGTTATATATGATAACTGCTGCAAGACTGACACATGCACCATACTGGAAGAAAAGGGAATATGTAGATATAAAAGAATGGAAACTTAAGGTACTGGATATGGTAGAAACAGAAAAGTTAACATTTTTATTGAGAAATAAGCCTATCCAGAATTTTGAAAGGGAACGGAGAGAAGTTTTGAATTGGGTAAAGAAATAATACAGAAAAGAGAAGAAAGTTACAGTGAATGCAAAGTAAAGTAATAATGGATAAGATATGTATTAAGTAGCAATGTATTAATGTAAGATGTAATAATGAATGATGTAACAATGTATGACTATTGTTAATCTAAAAATATGTTAAAATATGTAACTATGAAGATAAACAAGCAGATTCAATTGGAAGAAAAGATGGAAGGGGGGAAGGGGGGTATTCTTTTTTATGTTCATAGTAAACCTTAATAAAAATATTTTTTTTAAAAAAAAATGCTGTTTAAATTGAAAGCCTGCAATAAAAAACTTTACCAGAAGGAAGCTGAAAAATATCATCCATGATTTTACTCCTTCTCCCCACATATTCCTGTTCTGAGTCTGGAAGAAAAGGAAACAGAGGCGTGAATTTTTGAAAACCTCATTTCTCACCACCCCCACCTCACTAAAATTACTTCATTTGCTTCATGCTTAAAATATGATAGTTAATTCCCAAGTTAACTGTCTTCCTCCCATATATTCTCACTTCTTTACCCTACCCCTTTCTTTAGTGTATCGATTCCCCTATAGAATCCAGCCAAAGTCTAAAAGTTGAAAACTTCACAATCTAGTTTCCTGGGACAGGTGAGGAGCTTTTGTGTGGTGTCCAGAGCAGGACACAGGAAATCAGCAGGATGAAAAGATCAAGTGCTTTTAAACTGCTTTTATTACTTTCTGTTTTAAAATTATTGAACAACAACTTGTAATTGACTATCACATACTAATAATGAACTAAAACAGCCAATGATTTTTATATCTACTGACATTTATTGTACCTGCTGATCATGTTATTTGATAATTAGGCACACATGCATATATGCTTTCTTAACTGTTTTTTAACTTCACTTTGATGGAGTGAGATGTATTTGCAATTATCACTGTACCTGAAATCCTCCCTTACACTCTGCCACACCAGTTGCCAGATCATTGGCAAGCTAAATTTTTTTCTACCAACAAGGTTAATAATCAACTGAAGAAGCCTTTTATGTTTCTGCTACTTAGACAGAATGTTCATGAGTGGCTTCTAGCATAATATTATTTCTTCTTATCATCTTGTTCTGCACATTTCCCTTTCCCGGTTGCTACTGGGTTGCTGAACTGGAGACTGAAATGAGGGGCTCCTATGAGGAGATCACTATAACTGTGATGTGTCCCCTTCTTCCTTCGTGCCCATGGCTCCTGTTCTCCCAATTTCTTCTTTTGTAAGTAAGTTTATTAAAATTGCTTCATAAGATAAACTGACACAATCATTTTAATAGCCAAAACAATGAGCTCTTCATCTTTTTACTCCCAATGAGAATGAGCCCATTTCCGCAAGCCACAGTTATAGTGCTATTATCCCACCTTCAACATCCTGTGGAATTCTGGGGTTTGTAGTTTACTGATGCCAAAGACCTCTCTGGCTGAGAATTCTAAGGGCCCCTCCCTAAAATGCAAATCCCAGGATTCCGTAGGATGTGGAAAGTGGAATAATAGCACTATAACAGTGTAGTTTGGAAATGGCCTGAGTCCAGAGCAGAAGCCGGACAACTACAGAATGAGTTGGAGAGTTACTGCTGCTACTGCTGTAGGTAATTTTAACATCTCTGCAGCAAATTAAAGCTACATTAGAAGAGGCAGATTTTCTGATGACAACCTGTCTATGTTGGTAGTTGTAATTTACTATACTAACAGGTCAGAAAGGTGGAAGGAAGATGTGGGGTGCTATTTACAGTGTTCTCTGTCTAGGTATATTCCTTATACTTTCAACAAGCACCGTGGGAAACCAACATTTTGAGCTCTTTAAATCTTCTGTCTCTCGGATATATTTTTTTAAAAAAACTCACCATAAAAAATTGCACCTTTAACTCATTGGCATTTATATAGTCCCCTTTATTTTCAAAATAGTTCCTTAGTTGCAGTGGAACAGACTTTTGATACCCTCATGCCAAATTTGTGCTGCTCCCCGCCCATGGAATGCTCTTCCACAGGAGGCTAGGTGGGCCTCTTCCCTGCTCTCCTTTTGCCAGCAGGTGGAAACTTTTCTTTTTAAGCGGGCTTTTATGTAAGCCAGGGAGCTTTTGTATATTACCTTGTTATAACTGAATGTTGTTTTAGGTTTTTAATGATTTTATATGTTTTTAATCCTCTTTAAATGTTTTGATGTTTTAATTTGTTGTTGGAAGCCGCCTTGGGTCCCATACTGGGAGAAAGGCAGCATACAAATGAAATAAACAAACAAATAAACAAATAAATAAATATGCTCTTTGATTCAGAATCCAATCTTAATCATAAATACACAGATATATCTCTACTGCTCATGTCTTTGGTGACTTTTTTCTGTTTTTGTTTGTTTGTTTGTTTATTTTTTGGCACTGTGATGTTTGGTGTGTTTATACACTTTGTTAAAATGCCAGAATCATGTGAAATAACAATGTTGTTCTTCTTGCTGCTGCTGCTGCTGCTATGGTCTGCCTTTTTCTCAGTTTGAGACTCAACGGGGCTTCCAATAGTTAAAACTAAAGTCTTAAAACTAAAAGCAAAGTTAAGGCTTCTGAAGCAATGCAGATTCTTTCACCAGGAACTAGACAGAAGATGTCTGCACAGATGTGCAATAAAAGGACAAGATGTTCAAATAGGCTTCAGCATTAATACTTCTAATTTCATAAATTATCCACTGCAGATCCAGGAAGCTTTAATTAGAAAGTGTTATATTCCATGCACATTGGCCCAGGATTGGGCAGCTATGTTAAAATACATGCGCGCGTGCACACAGACAGACAGGCAAAGAGTGACAACTACAGCTTGCATTCTGTACACATCGATCGGTTCCTGGATGCCATCTGAAACATTCGTCACCACCCCCACCCCCGTTTGAAGCCAATTCAAGTCTAAGGAAAACAGAGCTCCCATAGCTCAACATTCTGCCATCTGTCTTTTGACTTGCTCTGTACTGGAATGTTGGCTGCTGTTAATGAGGCAGGAATATGGGCCAGCTCTTTGAAGGAGGGGCACGGAAACGCCCCATTTTCAGACTCTCTTAGGGATTCCACTGTTGTTTTTTGCTGTCAAATAACTTTGACATGTGGATGCTGTGGATGAGAGACTTCCAATAGCCTCAGTCACCAACTGCCCTGCTCAGACCTTGCACTTAGGGAGCATGGTTTCCTTGATCAAATCAATTCATCTCCTGTGTTATCTTCCTCTTTCCTCTTTCCCCTTCACTGAGCATTATTTTCTTTTTCAGTGAGTCTTGTTTTCTCATGCGGTGCCCAAAGTACAACCCTCTCAGTTTCGTTATCTTACCTTCTATGAGAATTGGGGCCTGATTTGCTCTCATATTCCTTTGTCTTTTTAGTCATCCATCCTATCCACAGACCTCTCCTCCAGCACTACATTTCAAATAAGTTGATTTTCTTCCTGTGAGCTTTCTCCACTGTCCAGCTTTCAGCAACTGTACACAGAAATAAGAAATACTATGGGATGGCTGTGACTTTAATATTTAAAATATATATTTATACCTGAGGATCTTATCTAGTAACTTGATACCTGACGATCTTATCTAGTGCCTTCATAGCTACCCCAGAATTCCACAGGATGTTGAAAGTGGGATAATAGCACTATAACAGTGTAGTGCGGAAATGGCCTTAGTATTCAGCTGTAACCCTGCTTCTGCACTTGCTTCCTTGAATTGTGTTCACTAAATTCTAGATTTTTCTGTCAGGGGGAGGGGAGAGGACACCCTCAGTAGTATTGAATGAAGCCACTCTAAACCTCTACGTGCTTCATTATTCTGAATAGTTCTCACCTATAATTTAAATTTCCATACCAGCATTTCTGTACAGGCAAAACTACTAAAATGGTACAGCGCTGACAGAAACGGGGAGAGGTTGTTTGTCTGTTTTGCCTGGAGCATAACCTTTGACTAAGAACACTTTGTCCCATATGATAGTAGAAATCAGTGACAATAAGTCAGGCCTAGTGCCTCCGATTTTGCTTTATTATCGCACTGCCAGAAAAATGTTGATCAGTGAAAATGAAAGAAAATGAGGCACAGAAAATGAGCATATCCCCTTCCGGTCGCATGGCGGGCGCGAGCGGCTGCTCGGAAAGAAGCTGCGCAATGGCGCGGCTCCGAGCAGTCACCCGCTGGAATCCAGCCGCTTCTTTTGAGATCCAGAAGCGGCAAAACACCCCTCTGGTATTAGGGGTGCAGAAAGGGTCCGAAGGGGACCCCACAACTGGCGCGTGGCTCTACCCGGCTGGGGGAACGGGAAGCGTCAGGGGGTCGAAGGACCTGGACGGAGCCAGCGGGATCGTCGCTTGAGCGGCACAAGCGCCGACGACGACTTTTAATTAAGAAATCAAGTTTTTAAGCTGAAAAGAATAAGACAACACAACCTGTTCTGGTCTTCACTTCGCGATTATCACAACAGAGCTGGCTTGCAACGCTGTGCAGGAGCGAAGTAATGGAGGGACCCAGGAATGTGAGTGCTAAATGCTGAGCTTTCATCTTAAAGGGGCGACTGAATTTAAAGAAAAGGCTAAGAGATATATCTGCTTTCTCACGATGAATGATGCTAATATTGGTAAGAGACTTTTGGTTTCTAATATGGACTTACACTCTAAAATGTCAAATAAATGAGCAGTTGGTATTGCCTTAAAGGAAAAAATTGGAGTTTCTAAAATTTAATACTCTTCATTTGGACACTGAAGTCTTTATAATACGTTATTTTAATATTCTGGTTGAACTGAGACGAGTGGAGTATTGGTTCTTTTGTTATGGATTTTGGACTTTAGAAGAATACCTGGAGAATTCTTTAACTTTTGTTTTGGGACTCTTGTTTCCTGACTTCTATTTGGATTGGGATTGTTGAGACTGCTGAGACTGTTCTTGAAGGTCATTTTAATAAAACGTCCTCATTCCCATGGATGAAGCAGCCTGGAATTTAAGCGACTACGAAAATACAATGAATCTTCAGAAACAAACTCCGGGCAGTGAAGTCCAAGAAGGGAGGGGGGAACAAAAGGTGTTGGCACAGGGTTTTAAATATGACAAGTGAGTGTATTTCAGCAATATCAATTAAGCATATGTATGTGATTGATATATTTTTACTTATTTAAATATTGGGATATTGTCAAAAGAGTTGAAAGGGGTAATGAGACTCCTAAGTTTGTGATGGAAGGTACTTAAGTAGATACCCTTTTACCCATGGGCTGAGCAGCTTGGAATTGAAGCGTCTATAAGAATACAAAAAATCTTCAAGATAATTTCGGGCAGCAAAGTCCAGGATGGGAGGAAAGGGACATTGAGACGGACAAGTTTACGATGGAAGTACTTCAAGCAAATACCCTCACACCTTTGGTTGGAGCAGCCTGGAATTAAAGCGACTTTAAGAATACAGTAAATCTTCAGGAAAATCCGGGCAGCAAAGACTTGGTGGGGAGGGGGTTTGTGAGGGAAAGTATTCAAGTTAAATACCCTCACTCTTTGGGACAGAGCAGCTGGGAGTATAAGCGACCATGAGAATACGGAGAGCTTTCAGATGTATTTCCGGGCTGCAAAGTCCCTGATGAGAGAGGGAATGGGAAGTGGAGTCAATTACAGGGTTTTGAATTATGTGTGTTAGAACTGTACTTTGGCAATGTCAATTAAGCTTACAAATGATTGATATATCAACTTTTTTTTTGAAAATGAACATTATGATATTGTTGAAGGACAGAAGGGGTTGAATATGACTTAGAGTAGAGGTGGGAAACAAGATATCAAAATATAATGGAATCCAGGGAAAGAAGGTGAGGGACTGTTACAGTAATAATTGCTCAGACTTCCAGATATACATTGATAGACTTTTTCTTTTATAACAGTAATGACTTCAGTTAAGTAATGGAGAGTTGGCAGAAAATATATGAGAAGAAAATGTTGATTTGAGAAAGCAGAATGAAGTGAAAGCTGGGAACTGACAAGATGAAATGACAGTATTTTGAGTGAGTAGTAGAGGGAAATGCTTGTTCAAACAGTTGAGATTATCATTGTATTGTGATTCTAATGTAACATGTAGAGTGATTTGCGAGAAGTGAAGACCGGACCAGACTGGAAGATCAGAAATAATGCATGTAAAACTACAATTTAAAGAATCTTTTTTATTTTGTGAAATTTAATAAAATTATTATAAAAAAAAAAAAAGAAAATGAGCATATGACTGCCAAAATTGTTCACATTACTCAGCTGAGAAAACAGATAAGGAGAAGCTTTTCTCCCTTCATCAAAATGCGACACCCTGACGTCATTGACTACTAGTAAATGGTGGGAGATTCCAGACAAATGAAAGGAGAGAGCTTTTCAGCGCACAGTTAAACAGTGCATCATTAAAGCATGGAATTCACTGCCTCAAGATGCAGTAATGTCTGCCAGCATGAATACATTTAAAAGAACATTGGATAAATTCTTGGAGTATAGAACCAATCATTAACTGCTCATCGGAATGCCTGTACTTGGTACCAACTTTGACTGGTCCATGAGCTAAGACATTTCCTGCACAGAGATAACCTAGCCACGGTAGTACATATGCTGGTAACCTCCCAATTAGGTTATTGTAATGTGTTCTATAGAGCCAGCATGGTGTAGTGGCTTGAGCATTGGACTACAATCCTGGAGACCAGAGTTCAATTCCCTGCTTGGTCATGGAAACCCACTGGGTGACCGTGGGCACATCACACACTCTCAGCCCCATGAAATCCCATGATAAGTTTGCTTTTGGGTTGCCATAATTCAGAAACAACTTGAAGGAACATGACAACACTTTGTGCTCTATGCAAAGCGCCCTTGAAGTAGACTTGGAAGCCATAGCTAGAACAAAATGTAGCAGCTCAACTGCTGTTTTCAGTATTATATAGACAGCCTATAATGCCAGTCTTAAAAGAATTGTACTGGCTACGAACACATTTCCAGAGTGAATTTGGAAGCTTGTGATGATATTTAAATTCCTAAATGGCTTTGGACCTTGATATTTGAGGATCTCCCCATATGTGCCTGCCTGAGGATCAAAGTCTGTTGGGAACGAGGGGCCTTCACCTGTATCCTTCCAATGAAGTCAATACACTGTGTTAGGAAATGGGAGAGGGCCTTCACAGCTGTGGCAACCCAACGGTGGAAGAAATGCCCTTCCCCTGGAGGCCTGATGGGCACTAACACTCATTTCATTTATGTGCCAAGTAAAAACTTGACTGTTCATCAAGGCCTTTGGGCCTCTGTAACTCATCCCGATGTACTGTTGTACATAGTTTTAAAAAACTTTTAAATCTTTTAAATTTATTTTTAACCCATTATGATGTTTAATATGCTTTCAGCTGTTTAAGTTATTTTTATTGTTGTAAATTGTTTAACTTGTTTTAATGTTATTTATAAGTTGGTCTGAGATCCTTTTGATGCAAAGTGGTATATAAATATTTAGAGGATAGGATAGGATAGGATAGGATAGGATAGGATAGGATAGGATAGGATGATAATATTTCATCTCCACAGTAAGAGTCAGTATCTCTCTGTGTATCACTTCTTGAGGAACTGCTGTTGCACCCCTGTCCTACTTAGAGTCTTTCTATATGCAACTGGTTGACCATTGGTTGTGGGAACAGAATGCTACACTAGATAGGTCTTTCATGTGATCCAGATGGTTCTTCTTATCGGGTAAATCTGATGCTGTGCCCTGCCCTATCATGGGAGGGAAATGAAGAGAACAGCCTTTCATGCTACATTATCAACAAAGACTTGCATTTCAGATTATACAGTTTTTCACTGCATCTGGTTTTCATCTGTACTCTGAGATGAAGACAAATGATCATTCCAGCTGGCTGCCTTGATAATCCAAAAGTGTAAAGGAGAACTTGGAGCTAAAGGGATGCATTCATTCCAGGGACTACTGAATTGTTCAGCTGCAGTTTATTCTATCCCATGCTGCTTGTAAGGAGCCCCTGTAGACCAATTAAAATTATTATTATAATTATCAATATTATTATTGTAATTTATTAAATACAGTGGCCAGTGTAAATTATGGCTCCTGTTAAAAGAGGAGATCATGCTATTACCACACCTATATACTATGTCCTGAGAAGCATAATTCCTTTATATCAAACACAGTGAGCCACAGAGATCTACTGGAAGAACACGTAGGCAAGCAGAGCTATGGATATAGATCAAAGGGTAGCGCTGTTTTCTGTCATGCATCCTAGGTGAATCTCAGACCCTTTTTGCACCTTACCTTTTCATGGTGCTGGAGTATGGGGCTCGCGCGAGCAGCCTCCGGAGAGAGGCTCTCGCTTCCTTGCTCCTTCGGCTCCACACGAGCTTCCTGCGTGCACGAGAACCTCGCCTCTTCCTTTTGCAGTGCAGCCTGGGACCTTCCCTGCCTGCTCTGGACAGGAAGCACAACCGGCCCAGCTCCCAAGGCTCCGCATGCCAGGTAAGTGTGCACAGGGCCCTGGAGCGATGCGCAACTGTGCAGCATTTTCAGCTTCAAGCCGAAAATGAAAAAATGTGTGCACGGTCCGTGTCAGGCCCTTGAGCATCGTGCAAATGTGAGTGCGTCGTGTGGACCGCTCCTCACATGTGCACGACACTCAAGGGGCCCTTTCGCATCGGAAATGCTGTGCGAAAAGGGCCTCAGAAATGGTTCCCACAGACCATTTGAATGAACTTTCAGCAATAATAGTGCCAACAGGAGACAAGAGGTCTCTGGGATCAAATTAACATTTCAAACAGCCAGGAATGTTACACCTTGGAGGCATGCATCCCCAGATGAAATAGCCATCTTGCAGGGAACTACAAGGATGCCTGCCTGTTTTTTCTTTGAACTACAAAGCTGAGATCCATCTTCATAAAAATTCAGCCATCTGGTCCCCAGGACATGTTCAGCCCTATAACTAGAACTCCTTTTTGTCCTCCATTTCGGAGTTCTCCCAGACTTGACTGGCAGGCAGTCCCTCTACCAGTGGACCCTCCCCTCAGCCCCTCCCCTAGGCTGAGTTGGGCTCTCCGCTTGTCTTTTCCCAGTTGAAGACTTCTGGAGTGGTACAGTGTTACTCAAAACCCCTATGTCTCTCTCTTAATTTTCACCTCTTTCTAAATTTCTATAGCCTTGTATGCTTGTGGGAGTGAGTGCAACCAAGTGTTTGTATGGATTTTGACGTCTCTTTCAATAAAATACTTGAATTTGAACAGTTAGCCTGATTCTCCGTGATCTAACTCCATAAACGCTGGGCTCAAGATCCTTAATTACCCTGCCCGCTTCGCATTGCTACAGCAGTGTTCATAGCTAATTTTCCCCACAAGTGATAATTTTGACAATTGTTAGGAATTCCCCTAAGGGACCCCCAGCAAGCAAGGTAACAATGCCCCAGCTCAGAAAATGTTTATACACCTGGGGGGAAAAAAACATTGCAAGGGTTGCTAGTTGGTGTTGTTTTAAAACAAGACCTGCTTGTGTGCCCTAACAGCAGCTTCTACAGACATCAGTGGCAAATAATCTTTAACTCCATGCCAAATCTGAAGAACATGATTGACCAGGTTTTCCCCCCAGTGGTGTACTGAGCAAGCACTGAAGTTGTTCCCATAGCTGGTGCTGTCTCCACCGCACCAGCACACTGGGCCAGGAAGGACCTTGGTGGGGGCAGGTGGGAGTGGGTGAGTGGGGGGTGCGGCAGCAGGTGGGGCGAGCGGTGGGGGTCACAGGTGAGGGGCAGAGTGAGCGGCAGCAGGCAGGGGCAGGGTGAGCAGTGGTGGGGGCCAGGCAAGGGGTCCTCTTTTTTACACCCCCCTGGCATTGGTGCCCGAGGCACATGCCTCAGTCACCCCACCCTAGATACGCCTCTGTCCATCCACTGTCCCCAGTCATAAACCTAGATTAGCAATATAGCTAAATGAGGGTGAAGGACAAAATGAGGACATTGCCCCCATTCAAGAAATCTTCCTTAAGTCCCAAATTTCTAGCACTGCAGAGAGTGAGACATTGATGATTGTAAATACCAATTATTGTCTGTGTTTTAATTCCCTAGGTAACTCTGCCTACCCCTTTTCTTTGAATGCCTAAACTGTATTTTTGAATGTCCAGCTGAACTTTTAAGTTACTGCAATGCTAGAAAGGTAAGTACTGAAGGAAAATTTCACTGGAGGGCAGAATTCTTATGGGAGAGGAATCCTGCCGTTGCCCCTCTACCTCCTGATAGCTACACTCCTGACCTGGATAATCCCATCCCTGGTGAAATCTCTTTGCTTGTCACCAACACTAAAACATGAAGAAAAACCCTTGGTACCAGATTCTTCCATGGTCATGCCCAGTGGCAGGTTATCTGATGACAGTTTTGATGTGGAAGCTTCACGACAGGTAATTAAGGTATCAGGACCCAAAAGGAAGAAATAGAAGCATTCCAATCAGAAAGGTACAAGACCACATGACTGCAAAGTGAAAAAAAAGTCACTCGGTAGTTATTAACTTAAAGAGGAGCAGTTAAGGACCAATTTATATAGTGCCTTGTAAATGACAAGTGTAATTACTGACCTCTCATGCTGCATATAGGATAATAATTGCTTTCAGCCCCGCTCCATTTTGTAACTCACTGGAGAGAATTCTAATTGGTAGAACAATGCTGGAAAGCCCTTTCTTCCTTTCTGTCTTTCTTTCTTTTTACACCTTGGAGGTTTGTGATTGATTCAGCGGATTGTGAAGAAGGTGACTGATGACTACCATTTTAACAAAAGATGAAGAAGGTCCCTGAACATTCATTGACTCTAAATCCACCTTCAAACTCCATTAAAAGAAATCACAGATTACTGCACCACATGAGATCCCAGGGTCAGTTTCATGATCTGTAAAGTTTATCAACACAGGCTTTTGGGGTACAATGAGTCTTGGTTTGCTCCTTACTTTTTCGAAAAGGTCAGCATGAAAATATATTATACAGTCTCTTAAAAATCATCCACCAGAAGGTAATGACCTTTTGGCTTAGACAAGCTTTTGGCCTATAATTGATTGTTGGGCTGCTGTACTTTTTTCCTCTTACATTATGGTTGAAATGCCATTAAACTGTATTTAATTCAGTGTTGTTTTCATATGATAGCTTTTTTTTTTTTACCGTTTAGCTATCTTCTGTTTTAATCTGTATTGTGAGCTGCCTTAGGTCTCACACTGAGACAAAGACAACAGAGGGAGGGCGGGAGAGAGGTAGCTGGAGGCTTTGGAAGTTGATGGATGTGTCCCTTCATAACTGTGCAACTGAAAACCTTTGCGGGGGTCCAAGGCACCACTTGGGACCCCAATCAATTCCCTGAGGGCCCTGGCACGCCCTTAAAAATGGCCCAGGATACCCACATTGAAAGACTGCAAAACCTTTTGAGGATTTACGAGCCTCACAAAAAAAAAAAATCCAATACCCCAAAGAGCCTAAGGAGCTGTCAAAAGGAACATGTTGTCATTTTTAGTCACCCAAAATGGAAGTTGCAGTGAGTCTCTGGAGGCCTCTGGAGGGCCCGAGGAGCTGGAAATCACACAATATGTCCCTTCAGGCTCTAGAGTGTGCCTATTGAGGCCAGGTGGTGGGAAGCATGGAAATCACATATATATATGTAGATGTTTTTAATGTGAGGTCTGCAGAACAAGGGCAGAAAGTCAGGTTGCATTAGTAACTGTGTACTAGAGTAGTGTTGGGGTGCATTGCAAAGCTGCATGTTTTCCTTTGGAAGATACATGTAAAAATATATGCTTCTTGCATATATGTTTAGAATGCAACAGCCAAATCAAGGTGCAGCTTTGGGGCATTATTAAGGTGATTCCTTTCCAGCAGCAATGAGATGAGTCTGTATGAATTGAGCCTCCTATCCAGCACTGCAGAGGTATTTGACTGTATCTTGAACTGCTGCTATGTGAACTTGCAGTCATGGAAAGATCCCTGTTTTGTTGTGGTGATTATGGTTGGCTGGTGGTAGTTATTAAGGTGATAGTAACACTTATGGCTAAAAGACAGTGGCTTGCTAAAGGCCAGCTTATAAACTCATGGCAAGGGTGGGAATTCATGCCAGAGACTGATGCAGCTTTTAGCCTCTTAAGCATCCTCCCCTTTGAGAGAAGGGTGCCCTGCTTGAAGAAGAGGTTTCATAGCCCTGAGAGCAAAAAAGTGTAAAAAAAAAATTCCCAAAAAGGCACATTGATGTGGACAGAGCACCTCTAATTTTATTTGTTGTACAAATGAGTATCTGACACTGTTGTTCTCTCTCATGTGAAATGGCATATATTTTATATCTGAGGTCTTCTGTCAGAAGTGGAAACTGTGTGGACTCCAGGGCTTTACTTGTGGTCCTCATTCCTTCATTTTGGTGAAAAAAAAAGAGAGAGAGAGCTGCCTCTCCTGCAAGTCTCCAGTTCTGATTCTCCTTTAAATTAAGTTCATCCCCATACTTTTTTTTTTCAAATGCAGAAACATTATCTTTTGGAGGAGATTCCCATGTGAGGGTCGGTGGACAGAATCCTCCTGGGAACATATACTTGTGTAATCCATACTTATGCCAAAAGAAGTATTTTTGTGGGCATTGGTAAAGCAGTATCTAGTACCTCCTCACAAAACACAGCAGCTAGAGAGCAATAAGGTACAGCTCTGTCTGACTGGCTGTGAGGGGGCACCCAGTCACCTCGGCTGTATTAGCTCATCTAGAGCAGCCTAGGCCTCCCCACATAAGTGTGCTGATGTGGCTTTATTCTCTACCAGCAGCCAAATAGGACCTAGGTCATAGTGCTCTCCAGCAGTCCCTGTACAGGAAGAAACTGCCCCTTGGACCTTCAGAGCTTGCCCACTCTTAGACTATATTATGTGAGAAAACGAGTAATTATTCTTCCCTATATTGACTTTAATGGAAAGAGAAACTGAGCCCTGTACATTTCTTTCACAAAAAACAGAAGGAAGGAAACTAAAAGATATATCTGGGGATGAAATGACAGAATGTTACAAGTTCCCACAGTGCCACTATAACACTGCACTGTTATAGCGCTATTGTTCCACTTTCAACATCCTGTGGAATCCTGGGGTTTGCCGTTTAAGGAGAGGCCTTTCGAATTCTTTGGCTTCAGTGAACTGCAAGCCCCAGAATGCCACAGGATGTTAAAACTGGAATAATAACACTATAACAGTGTAGTGTGGAAATGACCCCAGAAAAGAAGAGAGAGAGAGACTGAGGAAAAAATAAAGTCAGTTCAAACATAAAAGTGGGGTAGTAAAAGGTTAAGGGAGGATATACAGGAGATGGTGTGAAAGGAACGCAGTGTGGGAAAATAAAATTGTACTATTTTTTTCCAGCATTAGAACACTGAGTGTGAAAGATAGTGTTGCCCTTCCACATAGTTTACAGAGATAGAAAACTCAGTTTCTATGTGGAAGAGGAGGTCACTATGAAAAGGTCCTTGGACGAATATATCCCTTTAAAACTGGTTCCAAAGGGGACAGGAGTGTAAGTGACTGAGCAGGAACTGTCTGCTAAGTCTCAGAAACACAAATAAACACCCTTCCCACTCCCCATTACAATCACAGTCCTGGAAGCCCACTGAACCTTTGAGGCGCAGTCTTGTGGGAGTGCAGTTCTCAAGAGACTTAAGCAGGATCTGTAGCAAAACTGGATGGCAGCAGTAGGTTAAATTCTTAATAAACAGGATATAAGTTAACCAAACAACCCAACAGCAACTTGGCTGCAGTGTGAGCTGCACTGAAAGCCTTTCAGATCACATGTCCATTAAAAGGCCAGCAGCAAGAGAGAATGACGCACTGTCAGCCTTTGAAGCAGCTGGTTTCTCTCTGAAACAAATCTATTATGTGTGAATATTTGGCTATCTTTACTTCCCATTCCCCTCAGTGATAACTGCCCTTCAGTGCAAACAGCTTGGGGATTCATTGTAGCTTTCATTTGGTCAGATTGTAAACTAATTATGCTGCCGATCAAAATCCTAGTACGTTGAAACCCTACTATAGCACGCTTTTTGTTAATATTTCCACAAGGAAAGCGTGCTGATCCCTGCGCCTAGCTCTTTTGAGTTCCCAGTCATTGAGAAAATAATAGCTGTTTTCTTATCGTACACAAGCTAAGCAATTGTGGTGTCTGTAGCTGTGGTGAAATAGAAATATTAGTACATCGCCTGGTATGTGGAACATAATTGCCATTCTTTCCATACCTTAACAAATCTCAAGTAAGGGATTAGCAGGAAAAAAAGGAAAGTCTCACTGTCATTATGTGGTTGTTTGATTTCTAGCAGAAGACTTGACAGTACAGTCCTATACATATACAGTCCTATACATGCAACTCATAAGTAAGTTGCACTGAATTTAAAGGGGCTTACTTTGAAGCAGGATCTGCCTAAATCATTTTGCTGCCTGGGTAAAATGACAAGATGAAACCCCCCAAGTCTATGTATAGAACTTTACTAGAATAACAACTAACTTATTTCAGTACTGGGAATGGAATGGGATTTCCGCTACATCTAAAGTGACAGGTTAATTTAGAGGGGCCAGGAGAGGTGGTGTGAAATATGCACAGTTCATCCAACAGAAGGAAACAGCATGAGAGTTCACAAGGAACAACCAAAAGGCTACCACTGCTGTCTCATGCCATCTGCTTCCTGAGGCAGTCTTGGCCTGATAGTAGTCCTGGGCCAGCTTCCAAGTGGATATAGAACTGCCACCTGAGTCTTGGTGATGGATAGGCAAAGCGTGATACTCTGCATGATAGTTTAGTGTGGGGTCACCATGATCTGTAAGAAAGAGCAGTGACATTAATTGGCCAACAACGGAATTTTAGGTTACTAAAAGGTATCCCCCGCTCTTCTTTGTAGTATATTTTGTTTACATTTTGCATTGCTGTTTTACTGGTTAGAAAAGCAGATAAGATTAAGGTGAATCCATCTTAACTGAAAGTGAATCCTTCAGCTTAATTGGAAATTAATCCTTCGTCTTAAGTGGGAAGCGCATTTTTTGAAAATACTGTTATTCAAAGTATGACAACATGCACTGTTGTTTACTGTTCTGGAGAGATCTCCTTAGGGCTTGGGAAATCTCTGGTCCTCAAGAAGTTATTGGACTCCAGTTCCCACCATCCTGAACCAATCAATCCTACAGGGATGATGTGGTAGCAAATCATTTAACCATGCTGATCATCAGTTCATTGCTGTTCTAAAGAAGGATGCTAATGCATTCTAATTCTAAGGCCATTTCCGCACTACACTGTTATAGTGCTTTTATTCCACTTTCAACACCTTGTGGAATTCTGGGGTTTGCAGTTTTCTGAGGCCAGAGAACTCTCTGGCTGAGAATTCTAAAATCCCCTCCCTAAACTGCAAACCCCAGTATTCCATAGGATGTTGAAAATGGAATAATAGCACTATAACTGTGTACTGCAGAAATGGCCTAAGAGGCAATTTGGGGGTGGTCTCTTTGAAAAGCATGGAGGAGACATTGGGGACTAGCAGTTTGACATCGAGAGGTGAATGTATTAAGAATCCCCAGATTGTTAAATTCAGCTTGCGCTGTATCATAAATTCACTTTTTCCTTGGATGGATGGCTATCACATGTTTGTCAAATTAACTCAGCTATGAAGCATTCAAATTCAAAAAATATTTTTGATGGAGAAACATGGTTGACTGAACTCAGAATTATTTATGCCAATGACAGCACCAAACAGAAACATAGGATAATAAATACTAGGGCTGGCCACACACACCCTGACTCAAATTAGAGTCTCATTCTGTGATTTGAATCTAAACCCATTACATTCCTATATAGACCTTGAAGTCAAATCAAGATTTGGGAATTTATATTGCCAGACCTCTCCTACTGATTTGCATTAGAGAATGAAAAATAGCTCTAGATTTGTTTAACCTGAGTTGTTGTTGTTTGTCATTGTCACCATCATCTTTTATTTCTGTAGTTCCATCACTGTACATAGTTCTTTCCAAATAAAAGAATAACAAAACAGTTCCCTACTCTCAGGCTTACAATTTAATTAAGAAATGACACAAAGGGAAAAAGGGAGGGCAGTGTGGGAAGGGAGTAAGTCCAGCAGATACTGCTTCTTCTTCTCTCTCTCTCTCTGAGGCCAGGACAGTGCCAGCTGCAATGGTGGGGGATGTAGCTTTCATCTGCTTCTGGGCCTAAGCATGATGGAGCTGTGGCTACTTCTTCTTCTCTTTCTCTGAGGCCAGGGCAGTGGCAGATGGGACGGAAGTAGGGCCTTTCTACATTTGGAAACATGGTACACCCCAAAGATTTATTTTAGTTGTGTGTGTGTGTGTGTGTGTGTGTGTGTGTGTAATTTTATTTTTATCCATGTTTTTCCACTTTCATGGGGCCTTTTACCCCTAAGCCTTGCAAACACCACAACAGAGGGCTCACATAACTGTTCTTTTAGAAGGACCATATTGCCTGTTTTCCTGACCTAGTTTTTCTAGGTGGTGCCGTGACAGATTCTGCCTCAGCGTAGGGCTCTCTGAAAGCTTGCTGTCGGCATATTGGTGGTCATTAGTTGTGTGTCTGCTGTGTCATCTTGGGTCTCCACTTCCCACCAAGAATCACTCCTGGAACAATGCTATAATTGACAGAGTACAGAGACACAATTGTAAAGTATCAGAGACACTTTGTTACCCTGAGAGGTGGGGGACATTAGGTTCCATCCATAATGACAGCGTTTCCTTAGAACTTAGAGAAATTATATCTTAAAGGAGGCCTGGAAGAGGAGGATAACAGCAGGATATTTCATCTATGTATATTAATACTAATTGTAGAGAGGACTCCAGCTAAAGTTAAAGAAAGTATTTTATTTGAATTAACAAACACACAAGCAGTCAGACACTCTTAAGAACTCTACAAGGCTATTGGAAAGTGAGGTGAGAAAGATTGGATAGAGAGAGATTAGGAGTGGAAAGGGTGATAGCTACCAGTCTTGAAGAAAGAGGTTGCAGTGAAGGGGCTCAGACAACATCTGATGTTAGCATGGAGGAAAAGCAGTCTGGGCTATGGTCTATGTATTACATACTACAGTTGGCTGGGATCAAAGCTAGGCTTTTATACCCTATTTCCCACCCTGAAGGGGTGCATTGACAAAGCCATAATGGCTTTCCCATGGGACTGAAAAAGAGGTCTAAAATGGGCTGATTGCTTTAACTCCAGAGTGACAAAACATTGATAGGACATTGATGGGACTCATGACAATCTCTTAATGTTCAGCCAGGTAGGGGTACAAGGAAGATCTCCGTAGGGTAAGATCAAGGGATGGTGTCTGATTGCTCACTAATCTGGGCAGTTCATCTTTCTCTGTATTCAAAAATTGCAAGACCCTGAAGTGGTGAAGGGATTAGCAAAAACCCATCAGTGCTGGAGTTTCCTACATAATCCTATTTTAACTTTCATGAGCCTGAGCGGGTCTCCAGTCAGTGTGATGCTGATTGTGTTTTCTGGTCATTAATAAGGTCAGTTTATGAAAATTGCATATCTCATAGAAGAGGTGGTAGGGTATGTAACAACTTCTTAACCAAGGTATATAATTTCTTTACTTATAAAAATTTCAGTACATAAATTCAATTGTAAAAGACAGCTATGAAGGTGTAATTACCACTATTAATCATAAATATTCATACCAGTACATAGTAATTATGCAAGCAAATCTCTTATGCTCATATAGCAAAATGCAAAGTTATATTTCTTATGCAAGCTATAGCAAAATACTAACAAAGTTGTATTTTATGGGATACCAACCAGATCCACTTCAGCCTACTGACAGATTTTCCAGTCAGGAAAAAAACTGTTCATCTCTGCTCATGTTGGGGCTTTATATAAAGTTGCCACCAAGCACATCCCTTGTTTTCCAGACTTCAAAGCCCAACATCTTCAACTTTGATAGTCCCTCAAACCCACTTTCAAGCCTTAGTAAGAATCAAAGCATGTGAAATATGTTTCTGTTCCTATAAGACAGGATGTGAAGATGTTGGCAGGATTAATGTGTGTATGCAGGTTTCTAGAATAAATGGTCTCATGTCCTTTCTATAAGCCATGTACACCTGTTGAAGCCTTGCTCCCCGTTATAGAAAAGTTTGCTTACTCAAACACACTTAAAACCACATAAAGGAGCACATGCCCTTTAAAAGCTGCAACTGGTAATTAGCAGGGATGGAGCTTCTAGGGGATCAGAGCAGATGACCCTCCTCAAATTCTGAAAGCCCCTTGCTAGGACATCAGTGTCTTTTCTGAGGATCTCCTCCAACCAAGTGGCTTTGGCAGAACTCTGTCTGTGGTCCCGAACAAGTCAGTTTGCTCTGCTTGCTGTTGCCTATCCTAGAGATAAAGGCTTTACCAACAAGATATTGCCGTGCCTACTATGATGATCATACTGGAAGTAATGCTTGTGTGCCATTTTCTCTGAAACTATTGATCCAAATGTGATGATATTACACCACCAGATAGAATAATTCTTACTTCATGACTGACATAATTTCTGTATTTCTAGGTGTTGTGTAACTATGGATATGAAGCAGAAACAAAGAGCAGTCAGTGACTTCTTGACCAAAGACAAATGTACACCTGCTGACATCCACAGAAGATTCAGGTGACCATTGATGAGATTAATTCATGAAGATGGGTAAAAAGGTTTAAAGAAGGTAAAACCACGGTTTAAGAGAAATCACATAGTGGAAGACCACTGACAGCATTCATCAATGAAAACCAGAACAGGATGGGTGTCACGATTCACACAGATCAATATATGACTGTCTGAAAGATTGTTGAGGAACTTGGCTGTGGTTACAAGGCTGTCAAGCAAATTATCCACAACCTTGGGTACAGAAAAATGTGTACCAAGTGGGTTCTTCCTCAATTAACAGCTGACTTGAAAGAGAAGAGAACACATATGTGTTCAGAACTGTTGACAGCATTTGAAACTCACAGGGACAACTTTTTGGGGAGTGTTTACATTGGTGATAAGACCTCAGCATATCTGTGTGGCTCAGAGACCAAGAATCCGTCCATGGAGTGGCAGCACTCCACTTCCCTAGACCAAAGAAGTTCAAAAACCAGCACTCAGCAGAGAAGATTATGTTGAATGTCTTCTGGGGATGATAAGGGAGTAATTTTGTTTGATTTCCTTGAGCATGGGACACTACACTACAAGAATCACTCCTGGATTCATTGCATCACTCTGGAAACTTTGAGAAGCCACCCATAAGATGGCAATCCATGATAATGCATGATCCCCCATTTCTTTGGCAACATCACAGGTTCTTGTACAAATGGGATGATCAGAGTACCACATCCACCTTACAGCCTCAATGTGACACCCTCAAACTTTCCCTTGTTTGGTTGGATGAAGGAAAGCTTTCAAGGACAGCACTTTGATACTGTAGACAAAGTGGAAGACACTATCAGACACTGGACCAGGGCGTGCCTGAAAGAATTTATTCTAAAGTGGATTTAATGAATGGGTTCAAATGTGGCACAAATGCATGGCCACTGATGGAAAGTATTTTGAATAGTACCATGTTGCAGACAAAGAGTTACTTTATACAGGCTTGTAGTTACATATATCTCATGTTAATAAAGTTGGTATGACCTGACAGGAATTACTTTCTGTACAATTCTTGTATGACACCCTGCACTGAATGGGATCTAATTATCTTGCTGCAGTATGACTTTACCTTCCTAGAACTATTGTGAGTATTTCAGTAACCTAACATTTCCCCAGGTTTTCTCCAAAATAAACATGTCTTGGGCCATGCAAAATAAATGGATAGGATCTGACCTTTAGATTTGACAGCTACAGCACAAATCTGAGTTATTACAGGATTTTTTTAAAGTTTATATGGCCTAAAATATAAGTGATAAAAATCATTTTAAAAAACTTTGGAGTGCATGCTCAATTGATTTGCTAGTAGAGATTCCAAATCATTCTATTTCATATATTTACACATTTAGGTCAACCTTTTCTAGTAAGGAAAAAAAGGGCTTGCTTAATTTCCTCATAGTTCATCAATAAAGCATATATTTTGCTAAACAAATTCTGAGTTGGGTAGTTTGTTGTCCAGTTTTTAAAACTTGGACTTGCAATCATACACATTAAACCATTTAACATTTAACGTTATGGATTTGAAAATATTACAAAACTGGAAGGAGATATTCTCACATGAGAAGAATTTGTTCATTACTTTAAACTGTTGGTACTGATGGGGAAAGTTTGCATTGTCAAGTTATTTGGCTCTCAAAGTCAAATGACTTCAGAACTCCTTTTTTTACTCCAGCTTTCACAGTCAGGGCTGTAACTCCTCCTCTGGGATGTACTTCAGGTACTCACAATCGTCCTCTCCTTCTTGAGTAGCCTCTCAGACTTAAGTTGAGGAGGCACTTCTGTAAGGAGTTTTATGATAGAGGATTGTTGGCTTCTCCAATTTTTTTCTAGCTAGCCTACACTTTTACCTCTTAAACTGGTTTTTTAGTTGCAACGAACACAGCTGTCTAGAGTTCTTAGAACAAGGAAGATACATTTTACTGGTAAGTGGTTAGACAAGGTGCACATCAAAGAACTCAGGCAATTGTAGGAAAACAAAATAACTCATCTTCTGTTAATGCAGGTTCATGTAATTATTAGTCAAAGACATCTACATGTTTTTATTGATAGCACACTTTCACATCTAGAGTGACAGAACTGGTCCCTGAACAGAACAGAAATGAAAACTCTTATCAAAAGGAACTCTAAATGAAGGAGATGTTTAGTTATGGAGTTCTGATCCAGGCAGTTTTCAAAAGGCTGAGCTTTAGACTCCGTTTATTTTATTTTTAAACATAAATAAGCATGATGGTGACCCATAGTTCTGAGAAGCCCTCATACTTGGAATTTTGTGGATAGTTTCTCATACTAAAAGAAGGATAATTAAGAAGAAGGTTGCCTGTGCACATAATTAAACAAATCTGAACAAATCCACATCTTCCATAAGAATCAAAATTTATTAAGATGTTCTCCACATGGTGAAGCTCAAATATGCACTACAACCAGAACTGCGGAGACTGCAGGCAGGAAGGCCCACTTGCCCAACAAACATTGCCTACAATTCTTTTTGAGAAACATTACTGCACAAGTGTGGGATCCTATTCTGGATGAAATAGGGAGTACTGGTACTCAGATTCAACCCAACTGTTGGAGGGAAGAATCACCCGCAAGGATTGCAAATTAGTGCATGCTAGTTTATGCCCTCTCCTTTCTTGTTGACTCAAAAATTCCTGGGAATGAAGAATTTTCAAACATTTCATGCCTACACTTCCTTGTGCCATGGCCAGAAAAATCTGGAATATTGTGTTGGTTCCCAGTGGTCAACAACAGTTAGGGATGGAGGAAGAAGTATTAATCATTAATTAATCATGAATGTATCCTTCAATTGAATGAGTTTTGTTCATATTTCATCTCATGAAACTAATGCAACCTGTGTTCCTATACAGAGTATACTCATTGCAAAGAGAGGTTAAGCCCTAAATCAATACTGTTTTTTAAAAAAATCTTATGCTGTCTCACTCTTGATTCCTAAAAAGTATTCTTACTCATTGTTCTCCTGTTCCACTTCCCAGTTCATTGAAAAATACAGGTCGCCTTCATGATCTTGGGCAGATGTGTGCTATATGTGTTCTCTGAACGTCAGTGAGCATCTCTCATTCTGCAGCCCACAGTTCCCATGAAGACCACTGAATATTTTATATGAATGGATCACCATGCTAGGTCTGGGGAGCAAAGCACTTAGTTGTGCGCCACTGAGTGCAGGTTCAATAGGCAAATGAAGGCACTTCACAGACCTTCATGGAATATATGTCACACAGGGGCAAAGAATTCTGAAAACAGTTTTTTAATGCTCTTTTGTAAAATGACAGAGAACAAGAGCTATGCATTCTAGGTAATTCAAAGCTAGAAAAGTTAAAAAAAAAAAAAGACCAGTTTGCTCAGTCCTCTGCAAAAAAGACCAGTTTGCTCAGTTCTCTGCTGTGTCTGATGCATCATCAAAGAGTACACAAGGGCACATGGGGGGACACAACAGTAGTGACTTGGTGGCTACCATCTTATTAGAACTGCTCCAGATTTTAGTTGAAATTTTTAAAATGTGTTCTAAGGTGCTACATCTATTTAAAGAATAGTGTTCAGTACCTTGGATAACACTGTAGAAGTGTGAAATAAAACCTAGATTCACTGCTCCACAGACATAGATGGGATAATCCACTACCGGGCAACAGTCAAGTCAAAGATAGCACTCTGGAAATGCAGAGTCACACAGCTTCCTCTCTGACGATTAGGGGAGTCTGTCACTCGGTGACTGAAGGTGGTACTGCAGCCTATAAAATATACTTAATTAATCCACTTAAAAAGCAAAATATAGTGCACACTGCATAACTGCAGTGTAACTGCAGTGCACACGCCTTACTAACCATGCCAAATTTCACATATCTAGGTTTCACATCCTTGGAGACAGAAACACACAAGGAATATGTTCTGTTATTGTCATAGATAGAATGTCTTTTCTGATGTTGATTGTTACAACCATTTCTTTTTCTACGTAGAAAAAATACTGAAGTAGGAATGGAAATGGAAATAATAGTTCTATGTTGCACTGACATTTAATAATCAATTAAAATAAACCCAATTGTAAATAAAAGACAATCTGAAAGTACTTGAATAGTATAAGCCTATATACCATGAAGTCACAAGATCCCGTCTAATTTCAGAAGCTTAAAAAGAGTACTTGGAAGAGAAACCACCAAGGAATAGAAGGTGTTGTAGACTACATTGCAGAAGAAGGCACTTGCAAATCTACTCTTAGGATTCCTTGGCTAAGAAAACCCTATGAAATTCACGAGGTAGATACAAGTTGACAGGCAAGTTGAAGGCACATACTTTATGTTCTCAACTTAAAGGACCGTGTGAATTAATTTCTCAAAAATATAGGAAATGGCTAATTGTAAGAACAAAGGAAAGGGTAGAGAAAGAAAAATAGAGAGAGAAAATATAAAGAATAGTCATATGTTAAGCATATATATTACTATAAGCTGACCACTGTGTAAAAAAAAAGATTTAAATTGGCACCTGCAAAATATATGCCCATGTGTACTTAAAGCAGCAGATTCCTCTGATCACTGGATGATGGATAGGAAGTGTTTATCTTTCCAATCTAAGAATATAAAGCATTTTGCTACAATAAGGGGACACAAAACCCAAGCACCCTGACCACCAGTTAAATTCCAAGTCACAAATAAATAATGTCTAGAACTTAAATATAGTCTTAAATAACAGTTATATTAAAGAAGATTGACATGTGCAGAATTGTGTATTGTATTGTATTGTATATTGTGTATTGTGTGTGTGTGTGTGTGTGTGTGTGTGTGTATGCTTTGGATTTTTTAAAATTATTATAAAAAGATAATGACTAGAACTAATATTCCATAAGCCCTACTCCACTGAAACAGACAGGCCATAAACAATTGAAAATGGTAGATTTGCACCGAAAGAAAGATTTAAAGTATAGATGACATCTCATTGCTTCAGTGCTTGCACAGAACCTGAAAGCTTTGGTGCATTTCTGCTTCCTGGTGATGCTTTTCTTAATTCACTCAGTACCAACAAACCATAGAATTCCAGTACACCTGAAATTGGAACTATAACCTTGGGCAGTAATGCATTACTAATTAACATTTTAATAGGCAATAAATAAGCTTCCAATAATTGTTTTGATGTGTTCGTCTATAAATGACTACTTAATGAAATGTCAACAATGCAAGGAAATTGCATTCCCCTGCTCTGATTTCATACTAAAAATGTTTGGAATTTTACGTCTGCAGCTAGAAGACATGACAGTTTATGTTGGCTCAAACTTTTACTGGTTATGAAAATAAAAGCCCTGTTGTGGATGCCCCCCACCCCCCTAAAAAAGATAGAAATGAAATATTTGCATTACGTGGGGCTATACAGTAAGTCAAGAAACAGAAAGAAAGTTCTTTGGAAAACTTGTTGAAATGAAGAACATATTTAAAACCAGATGTGAAGTGACAAATAAGACAAGCAGGAATTTAAGGAGCATATTTCTAGATATTAAAACAAAGATTCATAATGATAAAGCTAATATAATGAAACTAGCATTATGTATAAGCAGGCAGCTCAGTCCTGTGACCAGAGTCCAGTGAGTGAGTTCTTCCAGGTCTTCTCTACATCTCTTGACTTTGTCATAATTTTAAGTTATAAATTATTTTCTCAGTGTGTGTATTATCAGATATGGATCACTGGTTGAAAATCAGCATGTTAAAAACCTGAGAGATAACGGGGATAGTGATCGGTCACCAAGAAATTCTCAGGACATATCTAACGCTTCAGTGCAAAATGGTAGGAAGGCATAGCCTTCAGTTCTTCAGACAGGTGAAAAGAGAAAATACTGTGATGAATACATGAAGTATGGATTTTCATATATAGGAGATGTAGATTGTCCTAAACCCCGGTGTGTAGTTTGTGGGAAATATTATCCAAGATAGCATGAAACCTTCTTTAATCTTGTGGCATTTACAAACAAAACATGCCAGCTGTACCAATAAGGAATACAGGTTTTTTTTCACTGCTTAGCAAAACTTCAGAATATAACATCATTCTTGTTGTCAGCTAACAAAGATAACAAAAAGGCACTTGAAACTTTCTATTGTATTTGTTATTGTATTGCTAGATGTGGTAAAAATCATACTGTAACTGAGAATTTAATTTTTCCTTGTGTAAAAGATGCTGTTCTGTGTATACTTGAAGAAGAACATGTGAGGAAAATGAACACCATCCCTCTTTTGAGCAATACAGTATCTCGAAGAAATTTGGATATATCTGATGATGTTGAGATGACAAGTAAAAAGTAGAATTAAAAATAGTAAACTCTTTGCCATTCAAGTTGATGAAAGCACAGATGTTGCTTATTTTTGCTTGTTTTTGCTGTTTTGCTTGTTATTGTGAGGTATTTGAAAGGCAATGAAGCTGAAGAAAACCTTTGCTTTGTCATCCTCTGTCAAAGCCCACAAGAGGTGAGGATATATTTAATGCTATTGATTGTTATTTCAAGGAAAAGGACATTGATGGGTCAAATTGTTGTGGACTGTGCACCGATGGGAGCAAAGTCTATGTCAGTTTTTTACTTCAGTCTTTGGAATTGTATCTTGAAGGTGGCTCCCAATATAATCTGAAGTCACTGTTGCATCCACAGGCCAAGGTGAGCTTCTAAACACTTCCCTGGTGACTTACAAGTCATTCTTGATGAAGCTGTTAAACTGGTTAATTTATAAAGTCAAAGCCCACAAGCACAAGGATTGTCAAAACACTATATGAAGAGATGATAAGTCTTTATTCTACCCTGCTCCTTCATATAGAAGTAAGGTGGCTCTTTCATGGTAAAGTCCTTACCCAACCTAGACATGAGGTCCACGTTTTGTTTGTTTGTTTGTGGACCATCCTTTCCAACTTGCTTCCAAGTTACACAATTGTGACTTCAGGCAAACTTATCAAATATTTTCCTCCAAATAAACAACCTAAAATTGGCACTTCACAATAATTACATAAAAATTTTCAAAGTTTCAGACAAAATTGAATCTATGATTCAACCCGAGGTATTTGAAACTTTACCCAGTTTCCTATCTGTGAACAAGCTACAACTCTCCCAGAGAATGAATGAGAATAAAACTGAACGCTTGAAAGGGCTAAAATCATCTTTCAAGTACTTTTCAAAACCTGGAGAAGAGAATAATTGGATTGTAAATTCCTTTGAAGAAGAATACTTCCAAATTGCCAGATTATCAACCAAGGAAAAAAAGAACTTAACTGAACTTTGATTTGATACTACTTTAAAAGCTGAATTAGAAGAAAAATCCCATATTATGAGTTTTGGGCAGACATCAGCAGAGAATATGAACAGCTTTCTGACAAGGCACTCAAGCTTCTGTTGCCATTTACAAACAAAGAGCTGGTTGAGAGGGCTTTCTCTTCTTATACTCTTATAAAAATAAATACCATAGTAAACTGAATGCCATTCCAGATTTTAGACTGTATCTTACATCAGCTAAACCTAATTTCAAAAAACTATGTGTCTCAAAACAAGTTCAAGGATCGCACTAAATATTTGCTTTGTATGGAATATTTGTTGCATATTTTATAAATACTATTTCAAAACATATTAAAGTTTTTCAATTAATAAGTTAAAGTAACAAAGGTAATATATTAATTAATGTAATGTAGTTTTTATGTATGTGTCATGCCCTGCTTCCAGACCATGGACTCTGACTCAGAGTCTGAAGCAAAGGGCACACCAGACGCTGAAACAGAAGGCATGCCAGGGCCTGCTATACAAAGAGAGGTTACAGTGCCAGAAACAGAACAGGGGATGATGCCAGCTCCAACAGAGAGTCCTGCCTCTTCAGATATAGAGGAACATTTACCTAGACCCAGCTTCACACAGCACAGGCAGCAAAGCGAGAGCCAGTATCACTCTCTCAGAATTTATAACTGGCAACAATCAATCAAGGCACAGCTGCGCTAGGCTTTGGGTCTATTTAGCTGGCGTCCTTCCCCTCCAGGAGTTGTCAGAGTTTATTTGACCTGCTACCTTGCTGGATGCCTTGACAAATGCTTGGATTGAGCTTGGACACTCCCTGCTGGACTTTGTTTGTGTTGGACTTTATTTATGACTCTTTGCTTACTGCCTGGAAGTAAGTAACAAGCTGGGAGATATTCAGTTTGTTTGTTTGATTTACCAGCTGTGCAAGACTGAGATAGGACAGCAGTCTGTGATGTATTTGCTTGAATTCATTGTATCCTTTGAGCCTGGAATGTAATTATATATGCACTGTCTGTTCACCTTATTATTCCATTGCTTTTTGAAAATCTCATTATTGGGCCATTTGTTTAAAGTTACAACATTTAAATTTGAAATAACAGTAGCTACCAAAATTACCAATATTTTGCTAATATGGAGTGTACAATTTATGCCAAGGGATACGTAGTGAAAAAAGATTGGGAACCACTGTATTAGGGTATAAACATTCAGTAACTTAAAAGAAAGAACAATAAACCTCTATTGTTGCCATATGCTCCTGAACCCAAAGTGAACTTGCCTGTTATAAATTATGTCTGTTAAAAACAAAAATAGTTTTGCTTTAACACACAAGTGCTTCGCTGGCTACACTACAGATCAGGTCAGATGTGTGCTACTGGTAGCAACAAGAGATATAAACAGAGATTAAATTGAGCACAAGGCCCAATTCATGGTTGTGAGCTTCAGAGGGAAAGTGAGATCTGAACAAATTAACAACCTTTAGGGAATCCCTGAATAGCATCTGTTAACAGCAGAGCGAAGTAGAAATAAAAACCTCTGTTCATCTCCATGAACAGAAGTGAACTGGTGAAGCATGAAGTTGTGGTAGCCCACTCCTCTATACAGCATTCTCAGACAGTGTCTTGTGTTCATCACCTATTTAGAACAATCTTTTGCAAGCAGGGGCAACTTCCTGCCCCAAGGACCCATAAAAAAAGAGACTGAGGGTGAATGGAAGTCCACTTCCAGTTTGGAGAGAGAGCCACCTTTTTAAAACCTTAAAAAGGTGAAAGTGATCGTTTGTTAGAAAGGAGGCTCACCAAGGAGACTCACTACACCTGAAGGTTTCCAGGAATGGCAGTTCTTTTTTCTGCACAAAAAGGGGGGGGGGGGCAGAATTGCTGTGAGAGATAACAAAAACAGTATAGGAACTGCATGATTTTCATTCCCGTGTTAAAGTGACAGGTTCCAGAAAGAGGCTGCAAAGTCTGTGAGAGGCACACAGAGAGGGCCTGCGCAAGCGTTGCGAAGCTGCTTCAAAATGGATGCTGAGGCAGTGCCACTGCGAAGCCAATGAAAGAAATAGCAATTGGAGGTTTTTTTTTCTTTTGCCATCATTAAATTATGAAGCTAGCTATTCAGTACTAATTTATGCTAATTTGCTAATTTATTGTAAAACTAGAACAGTTTCATTTGGTCATTTCTCTATCCCCATGGCTCCACAAGCGACAAGTAAGCTTTTTTTTTTCCAAGTCACCATTGCTCCTCTGAGATTGTGATATCTTTCAGAAACATGTTTGCCAGCTCAGGACTGCCTTTTCTAGCAGAGGGCATCCTTGGGTATCATTCAGTAATTGAAAAAAGGGACTCAACGACTGCAGATATAAATCCAAGGATTTACGGAGGAGGAGGAAGTGATGAGAGGAAATAACATATCTTGAAGAGAAATTCTGAGAATGTACCTCCAAGAGTTCAAGCAGAAAGCATAATATCAAATCACAATTAAATTGTAAAAGGGGAATCAGAAGTGGCTTATGACTCTGCAGATTAGAAGTTTATTCAATCTAAGATATGTTTTCACAGTACTTAAAAGGATGTCAGCTTTTCATTTAATCACCTTTGTTGTCCCCGTTTCTAAACTGCCGCTGCAGAAACATGTAAATGAACCTTCTTTAAGATTCACTGCATTTAACCTTACCAGCAATCCTCAGTTGTGTTCAGAGTCACTTTCTGGGTTTCAAGCAAGCTTTACCATCTTATTAGTAATGAGAACTCAAGCATACAAGAGAAAGCCAAAGTACAATCTTTTGCCATTATTTGCTCTATAGAAGTTTGAATCAGTGAAAATGTCTCCTCAGTACACAGAAGACCCAGTTACTTTCCTGGCCTAAACTTTCTCCTCAGTGCCACCTAAAACAAACCCACTGAATAAATAGGAACTTCGTAAGTCAATACCTACACGACTTCAATGGATTCGTGAGTTCAATGGATTACCAATTAGATCTATCCCTAATCCAAGTCTTTTTGTCCAATATTCCCACATGGGTTTGATATCATGCCAACTAGATGAAGCCTGAAGAGATTCGTACCTCCACTCAAACAAAGACAAAGGTTGTTAGTGTATGGAGTTTTGCCTTGGTTCTTGTTTCTAATTCATCACTGCAAAGCCTTATATATCTACAGCACATGTTCAGATGTTTTGTTGATATGTAGGTCTTGATAGCTTTTTCTTTTCTTTAATATATACAGGGATATATAAGCAGGCAGGTGGAATGAAAATCCTTCCCCACTGCTATGCTCTTGATTGTGGGTGCCTCTATTTTCCTGCTGAGACAGTTATGGCAACCCCAGTAATACCTCAACACAGTGGTCCCAGGTGCTGTGTACATGATATTGACGTACGTATCTCATTTTTCCTGATGATCCTATGCCAGGTTAGTGAAAGCAACAAATTCTCCTTGACCCAAACTGGAGGCAATTCTCTGTAAAGTGCATGAGAGCATGTCAGACCAAATAGTTCTACAAATAAGGATGTCAGAAACCACTCAAATCTGAAGTTTCCTTTTATTGCAGTGGTTTGTAGCAGCAATGGAGAGCTCTTCCAAATGCTCTGCTGCTTGAGGTGAGGGACCGCACATGCACAAGGCTGCAGCCAAGCAGATTGGCACTCAAATCTTTTTCTAAGATTGGCAGTTTACAGTCAGATCACTGCTGGAGGACTCCTTTTAAATCATGGCAAAGTTCCCAGGAACATCTTCTGTTCCTGAAAATTTTGCAGGTAAATGATCTAAGGAGGTTAACCAGGTGTGCCTGGAAAACAAAAACATTTTCAGAAGTAAATAGCAGCTTTTTGAATGAACAACTGTAGTGAGCAAAGAGAATATATGTGTACACACACACACACACACACACACTAACACTAGAGCAAGCCACAACAACTAAGACTGAAAATGGAGTTTGTACACAGAGCATGAAGTACAGATGATGTTGGCAAGTCAGTTCTTGGTAACTGAGACATGCTGGACCCTCTGAAAACCAAATAGTATCATTCATATATCCCAAGTTCCTTGTTTTGGTACTTGTAGGTTTCAACAAGTGCCTCAATTTCCTCTTTGTGTGCAACAGTCATTACTGGACCAAAAATGAAAAAAAGGTTGCAAAGGGAGCTTTTGTGTTATTGCATGAATACACCCAATGCCCCCACCATTGTGCACTTGAAGTGATTTGCCTCAGTTTCCCATTCTGTAATGAGTTGCCCCTGGGTTTGGAAAGCTTCTTTTCTTGTGTTGCTGTATAGCTGCTGCACACATGTACATATTGCTTTGCAGGAATGACCTTTAAATCAGGCTCATCTTTTGCAAACTAGCTATAGTCGGCTCAGCCTGTGGTTACCTCTTGGCTCTGCCTACAGTAACCCTGCCCACCAATAGCCCCAGTGTGACCACCAGTCACCATTGTGCTTGGCTAATTTAAGTGTATTTATCAGGACACATAAAGACGTTGCATATATACATGTGATACCATTCCAGACAGCCTAGTTTCTTCCCCAAGTCTTAAGCCCCACAGTCAGTAACCAGTTGCTTCATACTGATTCATTAGAACTATGCTGCAAGGTGAACCAGCCTACGGACCTTATTTTGAAGGCAGTATGAATCCCAGATGCTGTAAGCTATATTTCAGAGGAAGAAACTGGCAAAAACTCCTCAGAGTATTCCTTGACCAAGAAAACCTATGAAATTCAGGTCAGCAGGTGACTTGAAGCTGTGCGCGTGCACACACACACACACACACATATACACATTCCTATGTCTGTTTCTGCTACTATGGGAACCTGCTGTATTCCAACAGGGGGGAAAAAAGGCACAAAAGGTTTCCAGTATCAGTTCTTCAGCCTTCCTGTGCTTTCTTCCCTCCTCCCTGCCATGCTAAAGTTCTGTGGCACATTTTCCCCTGCAAGCTAGTGAGAGAAGCATCTGGAAACAGTGAAAAATGTATGGAATACAAACTGATGTAAAACCCTGGGGTCATTTGAAAGAAGTCAGCTTGCCCCCACCTAAATTAAAATGGAGGAACTGCTTGTCCCTACAATATGCACAGGATGAAATGGAGCATTCGTAGCAATCTCACAATGGTAATGGTTTTGCTATGCCGCTCCAAGGAGTTTTAATGAGCTCTCATAAGCTTCGGTTAAATTCCATTGTATCACCCAAGCTTTTCACATATACTTTCCTCTTTTGTTGGCTTCAAGATGAAATAATCTTGTTAATCATTCAGCTAAGTATACAATACTGACAGTCTTGTTGTGTGCCTTCAAGTCATTTTGGTAACACTCAGGTGAAACTATCACAGGGTTTTCTTGGCAAAATTTGTTTATGAGAGTTGCCTTTGACTCCTTCTGAAGCTAAGCCCCTTGCGTTTTGTACGCAGTGGAAGTGCCTCTTTACTGGCAGAAAGGAGGCGCACCCACTCTGGAGGCCCATGATACCTATAGAAAGTTCTATGGGAATAAACGAACTACCAGCAGTGTTTGTGTGAATGTTAAGTCCCAACATGGGGGTGAACGGAGGCGGCCTTGGACTTGCTGAAGCCAAGGCTCCTTCTCTGTTAGGAAAACATTGGAACGCTATTTTTTTTTTCAGACTACAACTCCCAGAATTCCCAAATCATTGTGATTAGTGACCATATTGGCTGGGGAATTCTGGGAGTTGCAGTCCAAAAAACGTGGCAGTTGCAGTCTCAAAACAATAAGCGCTGAAGTTGGCCAGCTCAGAGAAGGAACAAGTTGAGGATACCCTGAAGGAGCCGACCACATCAAAGGAAGAGGTCACAGCCCCAATCCCAAGCCCCAAGCCCAAGGACACCACAGTGAAGGAGTCGCTTTACAGGGAGACAGAGTTCTGTGACCAGACAGTCTCAAGAGCAGGGGGCTTCTGCATGCAGGACGGGAGGACGTTGGCCAAGACTGGGTTGCAGGAGGCCAACAGGATCTTGACGTCTCCGACTTGGCTCTGAATGGGTGAAATTGATGTCCGATGTCCATTTTTATTTTGTTGTTATTGTTGTTTAGCTTATATACGTATACGGTTCTGTATATTGAAGGAGTGCTTAGTAAGAGGAAACTTCGTGTGCGAATGGGCATGGGCATGTTTCACTTCCCAAAGTATAGAAACTCTACCTCCTGAGTTCAGTTTTACAAGGAATTATGGGGATGTGTGGATTTCTTTCTGTGACACTGTGCACCTGAGCAGCTGCTTTAGTTTCAGCTTCAGCACAAATATCAACAGTTTTCATGATATGGAGGAGACATTCTGGGAGTATCAACAACAGATCATGATGGAAGAAGATTTGAGCAGGTGCTGGGAATTGGTTTCCTGAAAATTAGCATACTGTATTCCCTTGGAAACAACATGTGAGGCTCTACTCTGAACAAATTAGCTGAGATTTATCCCTGTAGAAGAATTGTGTGCCTGAAATGAATTGGACTCATCTTAAGGAACTATTTTGCAGCTCCTATTGAGGTCACTTCAAAGACACACACCTTTTGGTGCTAAATTCTATCTTTTCTTCAAGATGGATGCTGTGAAATTAATGGTAAGAGGAAGAATTGGTTAAAAAAAGGGGTTTTTTTAAAAAAACAGATTAAAGCAGACATTTGTAAAGCCAGTAGGAAATGTTTACTAGAAGATTTCCAGCAACAACTTGTACCAGTCTTTTAATTTCTCTCCAACTTTTTGAGAGGTTTTTATTTCAGTACCTGCCAAATCATCACACAGTGTTGTTACTGAAAATGCAGCATAAAACAAAGGTTACAGCCATAGGGACAGGCAGTATACATTCTGACGGTGAATGAATGAGACTTGGTGAATGAAGGGCTCAACATCAGATACCAAGGGAAGGAGCTAAACGTGTTACATGCATATAAATGTCAACTTCTGTAATGAAAAACAACTTTTACTGAAGATCGATTCAGGAAATTGTTTTCTATTCTTGTGCTGAATTTCTTTTAGCCACACTAATGTGTCAAAAATACAAATAGGAAATCTGCAAGGCTGATCAAAGAGGCTTGCTGCTTACTAGAGGAGGTTGTTTGCCAAGTGATCATTTGCTGGTCAAGTCAAGCATTGCCTTTTTAAATTAACCAACAAGTAGATCCTGGGAGGAACACAGGTTATAAGAAAAACTGGCATCAAGCAGCTTCTGGTCAGTACAACCCAGTACAGCTTACTGTTGTTAATTTGAGGGCTATACAGATATCTTCCTCTTACACAGGCCAGGCAAAGTCATGCCAAAAAAAAAAACACACCCAAGGTGAGGGACACTTGGATACTGTGATGAATATGAGGAATATCAGTTAAAGATGGACCTAAACAGCTCGCTTTGGTAGGTCAAACCTTTTCGTGGTTTCAAAAGAGAGATACTTTCAGAGATCTTGACCACTAGGTGAAATTTCTTAAATTTTGTAGAAAGACACTGGTGGCAACCATAATCGCTTTTCTTTCTTTTTTCTTCATTTTTTTTTCTTTCTTTCTCTGAAAATCATGCTAAATCATGATGCAGCATCAGTCTCACTGGGAATGCTCTTAGGCAGCTACTATTTGAAGTGTCACCAAATAAAAAATTAACAGTTAAACAAAATTGTAACTGCAACCCTTACTCATAGGAAAAGCGTCTTTCCGATCTCCATTGAAAAATTCAAGAAATTTGCCCCCGACAAATATCTTTAAGAGGAGTTTGTGCCCTTTCTTACCCCAAAGAAGTATAAGCCATATGCTTTGGCCCAGAACTAGTTTGAAAATGCACCCTTAACTTTTCCTGTTGGACTACAGCTCATATTCTACAGATGACTTTTTTGCAAGGTACTTTTCAGTCTTAGGCAGCCATTATGTACTAGTACCACAGTGTTTCTGTGTAAACCACCAGCTGTTTGCTACTGGAAGAAAGAGCGAAGATGTCTCATCTTCGCTCTTTTGAAGTCTGCAATGAGTGAAAAGACATTGAAATGGTTGCTGTGGTGACACAGCTTTGGTAAATCTGCAAGACCATGGAAGAGCACGGAGAAGCTTCTAAGTTCGATACTTGCAATGGCTCTACGTCCAGCATGTACCCTGGCAAGTCCCTTGGATCATTTTACTTTCCCCCAAGAAAAAGGAATGCTTTTTCACACCCCTAAAGAGAAAAACAGTACAATGCCATTTTATTCCTGATTTGTTGTCTGCCAATGCAGAACTGAGTTTTAGTGATGATAGGAAAAGAAAACAGTCAGAACACAGGGAAATTTTGAAATTTCAGTGCAGCAGGAAGACTCTGCATCAGTGGAAAAGAGCTCTTTCTTCTTGTTCTCCTCATTTTTATTTTTTCTTCTTCTTGCTGTTCTTTTTCTTAATAGTAGTAGTAGTAGTAGTACTAGTAGTAGTAGTTGTTCTGTAGCCTTAGGTTTGCCTTTTTGCCCACATTTTCAAAAAATGTCCCATTTGCACAATATGCTGTGTTTTCCAGTGTCAGTTCTTCCACAAGCTATTGCACAACTCAATTTCTTTAATTTTTCTTATAATTTTAATTTTAATTATTTAATTAAATTAATTAAAAATTATTAACTTGGTCAATTTTAATTAACCATATTAATTACATTATAATTTTATTTTTTCCCTCACATCTTAGAAAAATATTAACAAGTTACCAAAACTCTGTTCTGATTTAATGGACATCTTAGAACTAAAACTTTAGCCACTAAGGCTAATAAAGCATAGTTATTACCAAAGACTTTTTCAGATCACAATCCAGTAACTTTAATTTCTAAAATGAAAGAAGATAGTTTTAGATAGAGACTAAATCAAATATTGTTACAGCAGAAAATATGGTGGTAGATTGTAAAAAGGAATTAAAAGATTGTTTTTGAGAATAATTTGAATAAAGGCACAGATGTTAAAATAGTTTGGGATTCAAGTAAAGCTTTTTCATGACAGGATGTTTTGTCTAGCATAACTCTGAACATAAAAAGAAGAGACAAGAGAAAATGAACTTTTTTCTTTGGGGATTGATGAATTTACTGTTGGAAAAGATCCATGGAAGATTGCTTCATTACATCACCATGGCAGCAAAATTGTTGTACACACAAAGATGGAAGAACTAAACACTATCCACTGTGGAGGAACGGTTGCTGAAACTGATAAGATTTAGCAGAAATGGACAAATTGTAGAGTTTGATTAGAAGAAGCCCATTAGTGACATTCCCTAAAGACTGGAAACCCTTTATAGACTTTTATGGAAAAAAAAGATGACCTGGTAACTTTTGGGTTTGATTATGAGAAAGAGTAGGCTATTGAAAGAAGAAAATTCCTTGCAATTTGGGAGAAAGAGGTATGAATAATCATATGCAAACATTACTGTCTGTATGAAGATCAGAAGTCACTTTTCTTTCATTTTTCTTCTTTTCTTTTTTTCTCTTATTTTTTCTATCTTTGTGTCATTTTTATAACTGTTCATGTATTTTAAAATTCTTCTTAATTAATTTTTTTTTAAAAAAAAATTGCATGTAAAAGAGAACTTTGTCTGACTCTGGGACCCAAATTGTTTGCAAATTGTCTTTTCTCTGAAATTCATTGATTTTTTTTCCCCAAAATTTCTGGCATATTTCACCTTCTCATATCATAGACCTCATTCTCTTTTCATCTGCCTTGATTTAAATATTCTTTAAAGCTGAGGTGGTGAGTACAATGACAGGGCTTTCTTTATATCCCCAGCTGTGGAAAACCCTCTGAGTTAGTCCACTGGGCTCTATCTCTGAGTTTCCAGAAGACAGTGCAGGCCATATTTTTTTTTCTCATTGTACATTGCCTCAGGGACCCTGGTGGGCTGGGAGGTGATAAACAAATGCTCCAAATAGCTCACTTTTGGTTATACTCTTTAGACCGCTAGGGCAAAGAGAAAACCATATTTTTACTTCTAACTTTTCCTCCTCCATTCCCAATAAAAGCAGCCTCTTTCTTTCCAAATGAATCCACCCATATCTTTTCTTTAAAAGATCTCTTGTTTGCATTGATGAAAGCTGATCTTTGTTTTTCTTGTCCTTAACAGTTCCCAGAACTGTTATTTTGTGTACCCATTTAAAAAATAAAGCATCCATTATAACAAAGTGATGTTAATATGTTTCAAGATATTCTCAATATAGAAAATTGCAGTAGATTGTGCTCTGTAAAATCACATGGAAGGAAACAGGTACTTGCTATTGATAATATTTACCATGTGGCCAATGAAAGCTGGCTGACTGTTGGGTAGAAGGATAGAAAATCAAATGAGGAAGGAGAATGGAACCATGGTAAACCTGAACAGTAGCACTGGTATACTTTTGTGCTTTTTATCAGCACTAATTCTTTTTCAGGCTAAACCGAGGCCTAAGATTGAATTCTATTGATCAGTCCCAGCTAGGATAGACCCTCTTCTGCACAACATAACAGTTATTTGAGTCAAAGTGAGAGATGCAATGAAAGAAGGGATCTGCTCCTAAGTTTTCCAGACCCCATTTGATGGGTATTGATGTGTACTGATTTCAAGTTATTGATATGACCACTCAAATGGGGATTGGGGAAAGATTCTGGTTACAAGGTCATTCATCGCTCAGCTATTAGGAAGGTTATATTCAGCTGTATGAGGAAGGTCACCATTGGTTTTGCAAAGCAGAGCCATTTGGGGCCTACAAAGCCTGGGAGGCACAAGAGTGAGAGCTGGCTCTGAATTCTAGGGAGAAGTGAATGTAGCCCTTGAACCTCTGGAATTTGTCCATCTCTGAGCTGCAGAGCTAAGATGGAGAGGAAAGTGGTTTCTAACAATCTCAATTAGATTTTGGAGCAAATACTAGACATATTGGTAGCGATTAGTATTTGCCATGGATTTCATCAAACAACTCAGCTCACAAAAATTTTTGGCAACCTTTCTAGTGCACAATTTACCAAGGAGGAATCTAAGCAAAATCAGATGCCAATGGCAACCTCCGCAGAACCCTTGAAAACCCAGAAGGGCTGCATGAAAAACTGGCTACTAGATCCATGCAAATAGCAGCTATGAGCAAACCAAACTCCAGATTAGCTGCTGCCTTCTGCTCATACTGATAAATTTTCAGCTTGGCGTTCTGCTCCTGAAAAACAATTAAATAGTGTTTCTGAATACAACGAGATGCTCATATGTCAATCTGTCTGACGGCTTTCTCACTACACTAGTGCCCTTTAGTATTTTATATAAAGTTCATATGAAGAACGATTCCATAGTACACATAGCTATATATCTACATTCAACCTAGGGGGCTCCATTCCTTAGTTATACTACTGGTACAAGACACAGCAGCACAGCTCCTTCCCACCCAGTCCAGATAATATAACTTTTGTGCCCAGTGAGGAAGGATAAGAATGACTCCTCTCCCACATAAGCATCACTCTTCTTGAAAGCAGAGCAGTGTTGTCATGGGGAGTCTCCACATGGGCTCCTCCCACATGATCAGTTTATGAATAGGATGGTGTCATGGTGTAGAAACTTCCATGTTGCCTGTGTAGTATAAGAAGACAGTATTGTTCTTAGAATAAAATTGAATGCCTGAACTAGGTTTTTTTAGTTTGAAACTATATTATCATCATCATCATCATCATCATCATCATCATCATCATCATCATCTACTACTACTACTACTTCTACTACTATCATTATGCCATAGCCATTCAGAAGCCAATACGAAGCCAGTGGCAGAACAAGGAAGCTGCAAAAGCATACAGTAGAGAACACAGAGAGGATTTAGCCAGGATTCCAAGTGGCTATATTGGACCCATAGTTTCCCATGCTAAATATTTATTAGAACACCTAGCGAAAATTGGGCTGTACAGAAAGTTATTGGCCTATGCCAGTGATGGGAGGATATGTGGCCTTCTGGATGTTATTGCTCCTGCTGTCATCATTCCTCACCATTAACTGTGCAAGCTATGGCTGATGGGGCTTTAGTCCAGCAACAACTGGAGAGCCGGACATTCTCAATCTGGTTTACACTCTCCATTGGTGACTTGCCAGGTTCACGGTGTTCCAAGCTCAGAGTAATAGAGACAAGGGAAATGATTGCTGAAGCTCTGCTTTGCAGATAGTGTTTCAGTCCTGCCATTCTTCAGCCCATATGACAAAATGAGACAAAAATTTAAATAGATGACCCATTGAATATGGCTTCTGAGTGCTAGGTAATACATTCATTTTTTTAAAAAAAATGGAAACAGAGATCAAAAAACATCAAATAACAACTTTTTTTAAAATGCCCCAGCCAGATCCCATTTCTGCCACTGCCCATTTAGAAACTGAATGAGCCAATACAGGAAATACCTTGAAAAGCTGGTCTGTGCTTTCAATTTAAAGCATAATTATTATTTCAGATCACTTTCTGGGGTGTTTGGTTTGAGTTTTGTATCTTGGCCCACACCCGTCTCTTTCGCAACACCCTACCCATGGTTATCCAAGAAAACAAGCAAAAATAAATATGTTAGTAATTGAGGGTAGCTTCATTCTGCCACAGAAGCTACTCTGTATCTCCAGATCCAAAGAGTCCTAACTTTTTTGCTTCACTATCAGGTCAGTCAACATACTGGCAAGGCTAACGCCATCCAGCCCTGAGTTTCTGCAGGGATTATAAAAACTAATATTCTACGCTGTTGGTTGGGATAAGGATGGCCGCTGCAGCCAGGCTAATGACAGGGCTAGGAAACCTGTGGCCTCCAGAGACTGCTCAGCTCCCCTCAACTTTGTTTGGTGTTAATTGCCACCAAGTCAATTCCAATTTATGATGACTGTATGAATGAGGGACCTCCATGTCACACTATGGCCATTTCCGCACTAGACTGTTATAGCACTATTATTCCACTTTCAACATCCTATAGAATCCTGGGGTTTGCAGTTTAGGGAGGGGCCAGCTGGTGTTATACTGTGTATATACACTATAACAGTCTAGTGTGGAAATGGTCTATATCACTTAACAACCCTGCTTCAGTCCCATAGCCTCAGGGTCGTGGCTTCCTTGACTGAGTCTATCAACCTGTAATGTGGTCTTCCTCTTTTCCTACTCTGTTCTACATTACCAAGCACGACTGTCTTTTCTAGTGAATCATGGCTTCTCATCATATGTACAATAATCTCAGTTTAATCATCTTGGCTTTTAGGGAGAATTCAGGCTTGATTTGCTCTAGGACCCATTCATGTGATTTTTTTTAGCAGTCCCATGATATCCGTAGAACCCTTCTCCAGCACCAGATTTTGAAGGAGTTGATTTTCTTCCTATCAGCTTTCTTCACTGTCCAGCTTTCACATGCATACATAGAAATTTGAATTACAGTGGCATGGACAATCCTAATTTTAGTATTCAGTGATATATCTTTATACTTCAGGATATTGTCTAGTTCCTTCATAGCTGTCCTTCCAAGTCCTAGCCTTCTTCTGATTTCTTGACTGCAGTCTCCATCTTGATTAATGACTGAACCAAGGTATGGAGAATCTTGAACTACTAGTTCAGTATCCTCATCCTCTACTTTAAAGTTACATAAACCACTTGTTATTATTTTTGTGTTCTTAATATTCATCTGTAAACTTGCCTTTGCACTTTCTTCCTTGACTTTCTTCAGTGATTTTCCTTTCCTATTTTCTGCTAGTATGGTGTCATCTGCATATCTTAAATCACCAATGTTTCTTTTTCCAGTTTTCACACTTTTTTCCTCTAAGTCTAATCTCACTTTACACATGATCTGTTTATCATTAATGGGTATGCAGCCTGCCTTGAGATCATAGGACTAGCGAATAGGATAATTGGTCTTTGGCTATCCTACTCACATTTGCCTGTGATTTCACTGAGTTTAATAGGTCTTAGATGTGCATAGAATTGTGACCTAAACACATCATACACATAAGCTGGTATTATTTTTTTTGTGGGTTGTAGTATAATTGTTTTATTCATTACCTGTCTCTTCATTTCAATAAGGTTTGCTACAGCCTCTCTACACAATGTTATCACTGACTGTGACTCATAACCTTCAGCAGCAAAAACATTCAGCATTCAGTAAATAAATATGTAAATTGTGCACCTCTAAACAATCTGTTTGCGTAGCTTTTTCAATTACTATTGTTTGCATGGCAGATAACAAAATATTAGGACAAGAAATCAATAACAGGAGAGGACAAGAAAAGCAGAGTGTAACGTAATGGAGAAAGAAGCACACAATTGGACCTTACATTCTGTAGCAGCAGAAGGACTGAGATATTCTAAAATGTTCTGTCCAAGCAATGGAAGTTCCCTTTATAAAATCATTTATTGAGTTGATGTTTTTATGTGTCTTCAAGTCAAATTTGACTTTATGGAGCCCCTAAGGTGAATCTATAATGTGGCTTTCTTAGCAAGATTTGATTGGGGTGAATATGCCATTGCCTTCCCCTGAGGCTGAGAGTGTGTGTCTTGCCCAAAGTCAACCAATGGGTTTCCAAGGCTGGGCACGGATTCGAATCTTGGTTTCCAGTGTCATAGTCCAGAGCTCAAACAACTATACCACACTAGTTCAAAACCAATTGTTTGTAACTTAATATAAAATTCCAAATAAAGCCACATACTGCTATTGCCTTTGTGATTTTTCAAAAGTAACATGTTCCATATTCATTACTTTCTCATTATAGTTGGCCCTCCACATTTGTGGGTTTCACTTTCATGGACTTGATTATTTGCGAGTTTCTTCAACCCCTGCCCCCCCCCCACCTCAGGTGCTTCCTTTCTGGGGGGAATCTTCCCTCACAGCAGCTCTGATCAGGCCACACAACCCTTTATAAACCCACTTCTGGTCCTCCTCTTCCTCCACCAGCTGCTGCCTGGCCAGCTAAGGATGGCTCATGGCTGATTTCTCAGCACTACAAACCCTCTCTTGATGCCCCCACACACCCAAGGAAAGGAAATGGACAAGAGAGATGAAGTATAGGGCCATTATGCCACCCTCCCTTTCCTCTCCCTTCCCTGAGCTGGTTTGGATGCTGGGTACCCATTGTCCACACCTTGCCTCAGCCCCTTTTGCACAGACAGACAGACACACTTTGATATTTGTGATTTTTCCACTTTTGCAGGGTCCTGCACACCTAAGCCTAGCGAATATGGAGGGCTGAGTTTACTTAGTTCCAGGTCAGACAAATCCACCTGGAAAAGTAAGAACGTGGCTTAAAGTTTAAAAATCCTTTTTTAAAAATGTCTCAAGAAGACATTGTAGCAACCCAAATTACTGAGAACATGTAACAAATAAGTATTAATTTATACAATAAGTATAATCTACTTACTGGAAGCAAGTCATTAAGTTGTTCTTGAAATGGGTGTCATTTTCCCCTTGTTTTCTGTGTTACAGAAAACGTTTATTTGTAACGAGCTACATCTAAGTTCAGCCTTTTACTGCCACTGAACGTGCTATGCTGTCTTTAAATCTTTGTATTGCTTCAGAAGTGAAAGCAGAAGTTCTCATGAAGGGGAACTGAGGAATTCTACACCAGATTTCAGATTGCATGTTACCAGCCAAGGGGGCCATGAACATGGTATAAGCCACCAGGGCCTGATCACTCAGAAAGGCCCTGCAGCAACAGCTCTCTCTTTTGCTGCTCTGACTGCTGTGCTTTTGCAAACTTTATCTTTGGTTTGATGTCTCAGCAGTCATCTGCCTCTACCTTCTGCCTATCCACCTATTCACTCAAGGATACCACAATAGCAAATGAAAGGGATACAGGAGAAACAGAGAGAATATGATAGCAAATGAAAGAGCTGAACCAGCCAATGGAAGCCACCCATTCATAGACAGATACCGAGGAAGAGAAAGAGGGAGCCATCTACTCAGACAGGAATACTGAATTAGCCAATGAGAGGCCAGTGTAGGAAACAGAGTCAAACAGGCAATGGGAGTGTTTCCCTGGGGGATTTTCAGGGAGAATAGTGGCACTATTGGCTCATGTTGCATCTCTGTTGTTGACCCTTATAGCAGAAGCAACCAAAAAAGCTTTTTTTTTTTCTTTCTCATCCAATTTGCTGCTCCTGCTAGCATCATCTGTGCAACAGAGGTGTTCTCTGTACCCTCCTACTCAGAGTGAGCCATGTGGCCAAGCAGGGCTGAGGGTGGGTTGGGGCCTTTGCTCCTTTCCCACTCCTCTTCTTCTTCCACTGAAAGGGAAGGAAATTCTTGTTTGAGTGAGCTATATCTATTTGCTTTTATTTCCTCCTCCAACTCTCAGTTAGCTTTATTCCCTGCAGGAAGCCCCATACCTTTCCAGGGCATGGCTGCTAGTTTTCTGAATACGGGTATTTATCTTCTCTTGCTCTTGGTAGGGTTGGAATTGAAGGAAGGCTGGGACAAGAAGAAGGAAAAATGTATTATTAGTCATGAGTACTATGTTATTACAGATAGATATAGATATGGGAAGCACTTAAAGTTGCAATCCTAGGTGTTCTTTTATGGGAAGTAAGTATGCTCTGCTGAACTCAATAGGGCATGAACACCCAAGTAAATAGGTATCAGATTGTGACCAAAACAAAAAACAAAACAGTTTATAACAGCATAATTATAAACAAAGTTGCTTGGAAGAAAGCCCTATTATGAGCAGTTGGAACTTACTTACACATAAGCATGCATAGGAATGGAGTCTTTGAGGATAAGATAAAACAGCTAGCCTAGAAACAGGGACTGCAAATAAGGTCAGGAATTTCATAGAACTGAAGAAGATGCCTTCAGAGCTTGGTGGAGAGGGGAGATGTTAATTACCAACAACATTTCTGCCATTTCCCCTTCCTTTTCTAGATCCTTTTAAGGCAGGGCATCCATCCCTTTCCTGCCAAGCATTTTTTTTTTTTGCACTGAGTTCAGCATGCCTTTTATAACAGTGAGAGCTGGCTGTTTTTCTTCTTTATATCCTTCCTCAAAGAAATACCATCTGTAGAAAGAATTGTTAATTGGGAAAGGAAAAGTACCACCCAGAAAAGTCTACTAAAATGGATGCCCATCTGTCATCTCTCATTTTCCTGCCTCCTCAACACTTCCAATAAAGGTGGCTTATTCTCACTACTGAGTATCATAGTGATATGATACCATTTTAACTGCCATGGCTACATCCTGTGGAATCCTAGGGTTTGTAGTTTGGTCAGAGGCACTAGAAGAACTTTCTGGCTGAGAATCCTAAACGCTCCTCCCTGAATAGCAAATATTAAGATTTACCAGGATACAGCCACAGCATTTATATTGTTATTATAGTGCTATAATCATGTAATGTGAAAGGGCGGAAGGTCTCTGTTATATATGTGAACAGAATGAAAATAGTTCAGATATGCTAGAGGGGCCTGCCAGTGGAGATTGCCATTTTTAATCCCACATTTTAAAAATAGCCTCATTAGTAGAAATGTAAATATAGAATAGAGTAGACTGGGTGTACTTTTTGTGTGTGTCTTTCTCTATTCCTCCCTGACAATGTCCCTGGCTTCAGTTCAGAGTTCATTCCCACTCAAATAGGTTTAATAGTGCAAATCTATTTTTTCCTTTATCTTCAAATTCTACAGGGATGTTCTTCAAGCTGAGTTTTTGCCCAGTGGTTGGTTTTAGTGTCCTTCTTTAGCTTTACTCTAATTTCTGATATTAGCAGTTCACATGGTCTGTGCCACCAGCTGCTCCTGGTCTTGTTTTTGCAGAGAGAATAGAGCTTCTCCATCTTCCGCTTCTCATTATGTAGTCTAACTGAATTCTGTATTGGCCAACAAGTGATGTCCATATTTGCAGTGAACAAAATGTTGGCTTCACAAAAATCCAGTGAGTCACTCTCCTGCTTAATTTTTTTATCCTAGGTTAAACTTTCCTAAAATCTTTGATTCTGCTCTGCTTCCTACTTTTGCATTCCAATCACCTGTGATTAATTGCATATCCTGTTTTAGTATGTGATCAGTTTCATCCTGGACTCCAGCATAAAATCTTTCAATTTCTTCTCCTGCCTCTGTCAGTGGAGCATAAACTTGGATTATGGTTATATTTATAGGATTTCCTTGAAATCTTATTTATATTATTCTATAAGACTTTGCATTATAACCTTAGACTGCTCTTGCTACATCTCTTCTCACTATTAATGCCACCCCATTTCTTCTTAGATTTACATTTCCTGAGGGGCTAAAAATGGCAATTATCTGACTCAAAATGTCCCATTCCTGTCAACTTTAGATTGTTCACCCCAAATATTGTAATATTTATACATTCCCTTTCTTGTTTTACTATGTCTATCTTCCCCCTGATTCATGCTTCTCACATTCCATATTCCTATAATATGTGTTGTGCCGCTTTAGACTTTCCTTTCACCTCTGAGCATGCCAATGGCTGAACATCCTTTCAGCTTAACTCCAGCTGTATCATTAGCCACAGCACTATGCATAATTGCTTTTCCCAGTTGCTCATTGACTGCCATTTGACCTAGGATTCTCATCTCCTGGCACTATCTCTTGTTTCATGTTGGATTGTCTCAGCATAGGGTTTCTGTATCAAAAGAAATTCAAAGGGGGTTTATCATGCTTCCTTCTGCACAGTACTGACAAGCATTAGCTAAGGTGCCATAGCTATTGTCTTTGAGAAATCCTCCACCAGTGTGTCCCCCCCCCCAACTACTACTGCTGCTGCCCAGTTGCTACTTGGCACATCAAGAAAAGACTGACTCACACTGGAGACCCTATCAGAAGCACTGCTACTGTCAGCATAGTTTCCTGCCTCACAATTCCACCACCATGAAAAGGTAGTACAATTGTTGGGACTCTTGTATATATTGTAAGTCAGGTGATATGTTTCTACTCAGTCCTGCACAAATTCTCTTTTGGAGGTTAACATGGGTGATTTGTTACCTCACTGGGATATTGCGATGATAAAATGGAGAGAAGCAGTCCCATGTATATAACTGTGGACATAGTGGAGGACAGAGGGATCTAATAAATTAATACATAAAAAATACTCATATCCCTCTTTCTTAGTGCTAACAATAGAGAAGACAAAGAGAGTATCTCATTCCTTCCCTCCCCAACCTTACTGCAACCAAAACATCATGAAAGGTTAAGGAGAACCAAGCCTTCATGTCAATGTCACATTCCCACAACACTGACTTGAAACCAACCAACCACCACGGCACTTTACTGCAAATTTCAGAAGTCTGGAGGATCAAAACTTCTTCACCTAACTTCTCAAAAAGAAGAATCTCCTTCTTGTTCCTCCTCCATCTCCCTGTTCTGTTCTGGTTGGAGTAAGAAGGACTAAGGTTAGCCCGTTGCCTTTCCATGCACTTCATACTACCATTCAATAGCCACCTGCTCCTATATGTCTTGGAAAACCCATGCCTTGATTGTTGGTGTAAGAGAAAACTGTAAAATTTCCACCAGAGTTTAAAGGCTTCTTAATTTTTGACTTCCAAAATTCCTGTTGATATAATATTGCTATTAAGCCAACCAAAAGGATACAAAAAAGAACCAAACTTTTGAAATCCTCAGATTTGTTTCAGCAGACAATTTTTGTATTAATTTCTAGCAAGTTTTGGTCAAGCCATAATGATTTTTGCCCAGCACCAAGATCAGTCCTAGCTACATCATTCATTCGTTCGTTCGTTCGTTCATTCATTCATTCATGGTGTTATATCTTCTGAGAAAGCAAGGCCTGAGAGGTATATCAGTAAAATTGCTGGCCATCAGATTTCTTTTCCACCAAAGTAATAAGAGCTGACTATGAGAACCAGAACTCTGAAACTGTCATTATTGATAACGATGGGTACAAGTTTATAAACAAACTAAATTCTCAAAAAAATGAGAGACGAAAGAAGGAATCCAGCAGCATCTTTGAAACTACTTGGTTTATTTCAACATGAACTTTCATAGATATCAACCCACACCTTCACAATGTGACAGTATTATTGAAATCTACTTAAGCCCATGTAGAAACTCACTAGTTTATAGCTTTCTGTGGATGGTTTTACCATCGGCTTCATCAAATGGAAGTGGATTTTAGAGCTTCCTTACACTCAAAAGTGTTTACTACTAAGTATTCTCTCCAATAAATCTCTTAAGATCCCACAAAACTCTGTAGCTTTTTCTTCACCCATCTAACAGGGCTATTCTTCCAGAAGCTAATGTCTATATGAGGAGCCACTACTCTTCTTCAAAACTTGAGAAGGTTACTTTTTCAACTGCAACTCCCAGAATCCTTCAGATAGCATAAATATTGGAAGATGCAGTCCAAAAAGGTAATTTTTCTGTTTTCAGTAAGATCAACATTCCATACTGTACCTTGATTCTCTTTGTTTCTTGCCTAGTTAGCAACCAGCTTGTGATAAAACTAGTGATTTTGTTTAAGGCCAGTGAAGGATGTACTCCTAAACCTCTTTCTCATATAACACACAATGTTACACATAGACAAGTTCCAAAAAATCCTGATAGCTATCCTATTCTTTTGGAAAATTTTCTCCTAGCAATAGAGAATTAACCACAGCATGAAATCCATCTCATTTCAGTCCACCTTCATCATGTGTCATCCATTTTATCTTCAGGTCTCCTTGTTCACTCACCTCCCTTCCCTTGGAACCTGTTTTTATATGTGTATATATATATATATATCATCTTAAGATTATTTCCTAAGTGTTGAAAAATCTGGATGTATGGAAAGAATGGTCTTTCCTGTTTTTGTTTTTTTAAGAACCAGTCAACACTACCACAAATATTCAAGTTTCACAAAATTCTTAACCTAATATGAATGTTTATAGCACATGAAGATTATTCTATGGACCATGTGATTTAGATAAAAATCAGGTAGACCATTAAATTTCTTTAGGACTGGCCCTACCAATAGGCAAAGTATCAGGCAGCAACTTACAACTTCATGAAAGAGTATAAATATATTTAGTCTTTTACTCTCGGGGAAGAGGAGAGACATTGGTGGGATTTTTGTCTTCAGATGCTAAAAAACTTGGCTGGCCTGGACAAGTGGGGAGCTTCCTCTACCAGTGGCAGAAAAATATATTGGACTATGCCTGGATTTCTTTCCAAATTCAATAGGCAGGTGTCACTTTTTCTCAAGGCTGTAGAATTGGGGAGTGCTCAAGTTAAGCCACGGGCAGTTCATTTGCAATTAAGAAAAAAAAAACCTTTGGAAACTGCATATACAGACAGAGTTCAACAGCTTGAAGCAACAGGGAGGGGATACATTATCAAGGTTCAGGAGATGGAATAGCCAGCTGCAAGAAGGCTCTAGAACAGTTCCAGCCTAGATAAATATTTTTCTTCTAAAGTTCCATGGAACCCTTGGGTAATTTGAATATCCCAGATTTTGCAAGATTTTACAGTTATCCCTTCTCAGGCACTTCGTTCTTACTTCTTACGGGCACTAGTCACTAAGACTGGGAGTCTCTCCGAGCAATTTGCAGTCTGAACCAGTTTCATTACGCTGAAATCAAAACTCATCTTTATTTGAATTTGAAAAGGTACATACCAGTTTTTTGTTTTACTAGGAGACAGGGGAGAGGGGGGTATGGTTTTGCAAGATATCACATGTTAGCACTGAGGATCAAGTGTTATGGGAATGAGAAGAAGGCTGAAAACCACTAGGTCACACTTCAGGTCACATGTCTCCCTGTATGGTTATGGGATCTCTTATGAAACTTGCTGAAGACAGTAAGAAGAAAGGACAGAACAGGCAATATTTTCAGCAAGGAAATGTTGGCCCAGGCCTTACTTGAGACACAGATTCTGGGAATGAGGAAGCTCGGAATGGACTGAAATTTCGAAAAGAGGGAGGAATCATAGTGGAATTAGTGCAGTTGCTGTTTTCTGCTTTAATCTCAACAATGAGGGGCTGGCTACATTTCTAGGGGTAGCATTGGTCCTTTTCCAATTTGAGAGGTTGAGAGGGAACTATTGAATCTTAGTTCTTTATATGTAGTCATAGGCAATGTTGCCTATAACGTGGTGCAGAGGGAATCAGCTGCCGCAGGCTGCAAGTGCTGAGGACAGCAGCGGCTGTACGTACAGTAGCAGCCACTCTGTCATTCCTTCAAAAGAAGCACAAACACTTGGGGACCTGTCATTCTCCAGCTCCCAGAGGCAGACACTCCTTCTGCAATAACGATGGGAGTTGTGTGGCCCTCCAGATGTTGTTGGCCTGCAATTGCCAGCAAGCCTAGCCAGAATAGCCAACAGTGAGGCAAGCTGAGAGTTGCATCGAGAATATCTCACAATTCCACTGCCCTCCTCATATTCTGTGACCCATTACTAGGGTGCCTCTGAGGAACCATCTTCTCCATGAGAGGAGGAAAAGCAAAAAAAAGTTTCAGATTAAAAATACAAGGGATAGAAAACAGATGGGGGTGGGTAGAGGGAAGAACAGGCAAACCTTTTTTAAAAAAACTTTTTATTGTAACCCCCCCCCCCCCAAAATAACATAACAAATATAAAAGTGAAGGGAAAGGAAAAAATTCTTACATTTCTATTTCTCCCCAAATTTCTTATACATAATATTACTTATACAGTATGTTATAAATCCTACTGGTTATATATTTTTGATTATACATATCTAAATCTCATTCTCATTATATCAGTTGTTATTAATTATACCCAAAATTAACATTTTCAAAATATATTATTAGTAACTCCATTCTTATTTCTATTCTTTTCAAAATATAATATTCATAATTTCATTCTTATTTCTATCCTAAATTATAATTATCATTACCTAATTACTCTTATTGCCCTACATACCAATATACTATTTTTTTTATTTATTTTTACCTATTCAACCCTAAATTAAAACTGTCACTATAACTAAGTGTACCCATCCTCACAGCCTATTATACCTCATATTATTCCACCTTCCAAAATTGTAACTCTTCTTATGGAGGTGTAACATTTTCCTCTTTTGCTAACACCTTTTCCACAAATATGTTCCATACTGCATCAAAATCACTCCCTTTCATTATTCCTTTTTTAAACTTTAATTCCAATGTTAACTTGTCATTGATCGCAATTTACCGTACTTCTTTATACCAATCCTCTCCTTGAATTTTCCACTTTCTTGATATAATTAACCTGCTGTGGTTAGTAAATTTGTAATTAAATCCTTCAATGCCTGGGTGCAATTAACCTTATCATATATAGATAACAATGCTATACTAGGACATATTGCTAAATCAATTTCTGTTATCTCTTAAAACACCATTTGCTAAAATTTCTGTACACATTTCCAACTCTACTACATATGAATACCAATTTCTTGGCAGCCCCTCCAACACAACCTTGAATAATTCTTATCTATATGATTTAACCTTACTGGTGTTAGATACCATCTCCAAACCAATTTATAATAATTTGCTTTTATCCATATGGATAAATTTTTTAAATAACACTGATCCTAATTTTTTTTCCCAATCCTGAATATCTATTTTTTTTTGTGCTAATTTTTCCTCTCATATTTTTCTAAGATATTGCTCTTGTTCTTCATATTTTGACAACATTTTATATATTTTGCTTGTGGTACTCTTCAAAATTTCATTTTCCTCCATACTTTCCCTTTGATTGATCATTTATTTAAATTTAGTATATTCTCTAAAATCTTTATAATTCCAGTTCCTTGTCCACTGCTCTAACTGAATACAACTGAACCATGATATCTTTGTACCCTGCAATCTTTCCTTTATTTTATCTTTATTTCTTATTATATTCACCCAGTCTTTTAACTTATATATTCTCTGCTTCTTTATTTCCTTCTCTAATTTACCCCTCAAATTCGCTGGAAATTTTTCCACCATCACTACTGGAGCTAATGATGAAGTAGCAGGCATTAACTTTTTCTTATATTTGTTTCAAATCTAATAAATTTTTCAAAAAAGGATTTTCTATTTTTTCCATTTGCCTCTTAATAGGTAAGAACAGGTAATCCTAAAGAGAAAACATGCAGTACAAATCTGAGTACAGTCTGAATCATTGTGATTCCTGTCAACTGATCAACAATTACAATCACTGGAGGCAGGAACTGTCCCATGATTTGATTATTAATCTGCTCTGGTAGCTTTTTTAGGTTGAACACTGGAGTGAAAATGCTTTTGATAAAGGCAGGAAACATGCAGGGTTTGGGAACTTACAAAAGCTACCCCAAACCTTCAGTTCATGAAAATCTAGCCAAATATGCCAGTAGCACTTTCTAAGTACAGTCCTCCCTCCAGATTGCTAGGGTTAGGGGCACAGGACCCCCATGAAAGTGGAAAAACTGTGAATAACTCTAGGGCCTCCCAAACCATACCTAACACGCAATAAAAGGTATGATCACCATATTCAACCCACTGTGGATTTCTTTGAGGCATCAGGATTCCTTCACAAGGCAGAAAAGGGGGGCTGGCGGGGCTTCCTGCCACCTCCATTGCTGCCCCACACCATTTTTAAGAGGGACTTACTAGCCTCATTCGCAGCTTCTCAGTCTCAAGAGGCTTGCAATCCCTATTAAAATGGCATAGGGAGGCAGCAGGAGGCAGCTGATTTTTCCAGAGAAGAGAACAGAAGGTGAGAGCTGCATCTGAGGAGACATCTTGACCGGGTGTCGTTTATAGGCTTCTGGGGCTGTGTTTGACTGTTTGTTTGTTCGTTCATTTGTCTGTTTTCTCTGGCCGTGTGCTCTCCCTGAGCACACGGTCTAACTGACTAGCTAGGGGGAGAAGCTAGCAGCTGTTAGTCCTCGCTGACAAGCTAGGGGGAGGAGCTAGCAGCTCTTTATCTCTGCTTCCAGCAGCGCGCACCTTTGGCGTGAGCACTTTCAATCTTACTACCTAACCTTAGCAAGACTTAATTGCTTCTTCTTTGAACCCGTCTGGACTCAATCTGCCTGTTCACAACATCTAGCTAGAGGTGGAACTTGAGGGAATACCTATAACCACTATCGAATTGCACCCTCTCTCTTGATAGGTTGACAATAAGAACTTGACAAACAGAGGGTTGATATAGATTTTTATCAGGGGACTTTGAAGGGAAAACCCAGGTTTTACCTTTTTCAATTTAACTTTCTAGACTATCAGATATGGAGGGGGAAGGAGCTGCTGCGGTCACATGCCACAGCTGTGGCATGTTTCTTTTCCTCCCGCAAGACATCCTTGGGTACACCTGCAGCAAATGCAAGCTGGTCGCCCTCTTGGAGGAGAAGGTTCAACAGCTGGAGGCACGCGTTTCACATCTTCACATTATAAGGGATGGAGAGGAGTTCCTGGATAGGGCTGATAGGACCTTTTTGAAGACTGTGTGCATGCAGGAGCTACAGGACGAAGAAGCCGGTTCACGAAACAGAGAGATGGATGCTTGGAGGAATGTGACACGCAGAAGTAGAAAGACAAGGTGCCACACGGAGACTCTCGAGCTACAGAATCACTTCCAAGTTCTTGACTTTATTAATGACAAAGTGGAACAGCAGGAAGAGGTCATGGAACGACATCTGGAGGAAATCCAACATCAGCAACAGGAACCCCAACACCAGCAGAACAGCATCCAACAACAGTAGCAGCACCAACACTCTCAGCACAAACAGAAAATTCAGGCAGTCGCAAGGGAATCTGCTCGTCGCGTAACCCCCGACAAGCCTCAGAGGAGACGAGTTATAGTGGTTGGGGACTCTTTGCTGAGAAGAGCGGAACCGATCATTTGCAACCCGGACAGAATCAATCATGAGGTGTGCTGTCTCCCTGGGGCCAAAATCAATGACATAACGGAGAAGCTAACCAGATTGGTCAAGCCCACTGACCGTAACCCCCTCCTTTTGGTTCATGTCAGAACCAATGACATGGCGAGGCACAGCTTTCACCACATCACAAAGGATTATGAGCTTATGGGTAGGAAGCTGAAGGACCTTCGTGCGCAACAGAGAGAGGGAAAGTACTTTAGTACAGGAATTCCACAAAGGGCACATCATCTCAAGTGTCTCTACACTTATGCGCAGAGCAAGGGCAATAAGCAAGATGAACTCCAACTCTTAGTACAACAAAAAAAATATGATGTAATAGGTATCACTGAAACCTGGTGAGATGAATCTCATGATTGGAATGTAGGAATAAGGGGGTATAACTTATTTCGCAGAAATAGACCAAACAAGAAAGGAGGAGGAGGAGCAGCCTTATATATCAAGGATGCTTTCACCTGTGAAGAAATCCATGACATGAATCTGGGAAGCCAAGTTGAGAGCATCTGGGTAAGAATTAAGGGAGCGAGAAACAATAGGGATATGATTGTGGGGGTTTGCTACAGGCCTCTGGGCCAGCCTGAGGACTTGGATGAAGCCTTCCTGGAGCAGATGACCACACATTCAAAAAGGAGAGATGCCGTGTAAATGGGAGATTTCAATTATCCTAATATTTGTTGGCAGTCCAACAGGTTCCCCACTTGCCTTGCAGACAATTTCATGATGCAGAAGATGGAAGAGGTGACAAGGGGATCAGCTATTTTAGATCTGATCCTGACCAACAGGGATGACCTAGTTGATGAGGTGGAGGTGGTGGGATCCTTAGGAGGGAGTGACCATGCTCTTTTGGAGTTTGTCATCCAGTGGGAAGGAGAAGCCAAGTGTAGCCAGACATGCATCCTAAACTTTAAGAAAGCTGATTTCTCTAAACTTAGGGAGTTACTTGCTGAAATCCCATGGTCAAGAATAGTAAAGGAGAAAGGAGTTCATGATGGATGGGAGTTTCTTAAAAGTGAGATACTGAAGGCATAATTGAAAACTGTGCCAATACTGAGGAAAAATGGCAGGTGTCTAAAGAAACCGGAATGGTTGACTGAAGAACTCTCAGCTGAGCTAAGTGTTAAAAGAAACATGTACAGGAAATGGAAGAATGGTGAAACCACCAAAGAGGAATTCAAGCAAATAGCCAGGAGATGTAGGGAGAAAGTCAGAGAAGCTAAAGCGCAGAATGAACTCAGGCTTGCCAGAGACATCAAAAACAATGAAAAGGGCTTTTTTAGATATGTCTGCAGAAAAAGGAAAAACAAGGAAATGATAGGATCACTACATGGAGAAGGTGACCAATTAATAACAGGGGGGAGTGAGCAGGCAGAACTATTTAATACCTTCTTTGCCTCAGTTTTCTCCCAAAAGGATAGAACTACCCAACCTGGGGTGTGAGGAGCAGGTGAGGAAATGAGGGAAATGCAGCACAGAATAAGTAGAGAAGTAGTACAGGAATATCTGGCTAAACTAGATGAATTCAAGTCCTCAGGGCCAGATGACTTACATCCAAGAATATTAAAAGAACTGGCAGAAGTCATTTGTGAACCACTTGCAATAATCTTTCAGAACTCTTGGAGAACAGGAGAAGTCCCAGCAGACTGGAGGAGGGCAAATGTCATCCCCATCTTCAAGAAGGGGAAAAAAGAGGACCCTAATAATTATTGCCTGGTAAGCCTGACATCAATTCTAGGAAAGATCCTAGAGCAAATCATTAAACAGTCAGTTTGTAATTACTTAGAAAGCAATGCTGTAATCACTAAAACCAGCATGGATTTCTCAGACATAAGTCATGCCAGACTAATCTTATCTCTTTTTATGATAGGGTTAAGAGCTTGATAGATGAAGGGAATGCTGTAGACGTAGCATCTCTTGACCTCAGTAAGGCCTTTGACAAAGTTCCACATGACATTCTTGCAAAGAAGCTAGTAAAATATGGGCTGGACAGGGCTACTGTTAGGTGGATTTGTAATTGGTTGACCGATCGCACCCAAAGGGTGATCACCAATGGCTGCTTTTTGTCTTGGAGAGAGACGACTAGCGGGGTGCCACAGGGTTCTGTCCTGGGCCCAGTGCTGTTCAACACCTTCATCAATGACTTGGATGAAGGAGTGGAGGGCATGCTGATCAAATTTGCAGATGATACCAAACTGGGAGGAGTTGCTATTACACCAGAAGATAGGATCAAATTTCAATACGACCTTGACAGATTGGAGAGCTGGGCCAAAGCTAACAAAATGAATTTCAACAGAGAGCAATGTAGCATCCTGCACTTGGGCAGAAAAAATGAAAGTCACAAATATAGGATGGGGGGCATGTGGCTGGATAGCAGTACATGTGAAAAGAATCTAGGAGTCTTGGTAGATCACAAGCTGAAAATGAGTCAGCAGTGTGATGCGGCAGCCAAGAAAGCCAACGCGATTCTTGGTTGCATCAATAGGAGTATGGTGTCTAGATCAAGGGAGGTAATGGTACCACTCTATTCTGCATTGGTTAGGCCTCATTTGGAATACTGTGTCCAGTTCTGGGCACCTCAATTCAAGAAGGATGTCGACAAGCTGGAACATGTCCAGAGGAGGGCGACCAAAATGGTGAAGGGTCTGGAAGCCATGCCCTATGAAGAACTCTTAGGGAGCTGGGTATGTTTAGTCTGCAGAAGAGGAGGTTAAGAGGGGACATGATAGCCATGTTTAAATATCTGAAGGGATGTCATGTTGAGGAGGGAGCAGGCTTGTTCTCTACCACTCCAGAGACTAGGACTCAGGAGCAATGGATTCAAGCTGCAGGAAAGGAGATTCCACTTGAACCTCAGGAAGAACCTCCTGACGGTCAGAGCTGTCCGGCAGTGGAATAAGCTGCCTCGGAGTGTGGTAGAGTCTCCTTCTTTGAAGGTTTTTAAGCAGAGGCTGGATGACCATCTGTTGGGAATGCTTTGATGGGTGTTCCTGCATGGCAGGGGGTTGGACTCGATGGCCCCTGGGGTCTCTTCCAACTCTATGATTCTATGAGAGGACAGCAGATAATCCACAAATAATCAAATCCGCAAAAATGAAACCCACAAATGTGGAGGGCTGACTGTAGATCTGTAAATAACATTGTCTCTTGGAAGTTCCTCTTTCTTGGAGATTCTGTAAGTTAAAATCAGTATGACACATGATAACCAACTTCAGAAACCTCTGGAAGTGTGATTGGCTATGGAGTGGGTTAACCTGCTTTAAGCTCAGGGAAACACTTTTATCAAAAATTGGAATTGACATTTGATACTAAAAAATCCCTCATTTCTAGTCTAAAACTGCCTGTCCAAAAACAATTTCTTGATCAAAAAATGGAAAGGTGAGAATTTGGTTCTAACTGTCACCCATGGGCCACACTTTGGTCGTCCCTGCTTTAAATGAATATATACATTATGTTGAAGGACAGAGTTTTGCATGCTATACAGCCTTCTCCATGCACCCTAAACTCCTCTTTGATGCTCAGACACAGCAGAGGATGCAGTCCCATCACTAGTGTTAAAAATTAAAGGCCAATTTAGCTAATTCTGTAAGAGCAATTAGCCTTTTCTGCAAGCGACAGGATGCCTTTGGCCAGCTCCAGCTGAAAAAGACTTGCTTTTCTCGTTAGGGTTGTGTCTCAGATTGGACAACATCTGTTTAAAAGTTTCAGGAGACCCAAATGTCATAAGGCTGCAGCCTGGGCCAAACCAATTGCTACAGCTCTCTTGCCATCATCAGCTCTCCTCCTCCCTTAGTCATGTCCCACAATACTAGATTGTTAGAACAGGTGCTACAGATAATACTACCTATTCAGAACACCTCTTTTCCATGGCATTCAAGGCAATGTTGCATAGGACAATAACATATTTACTGGAGTGAAATGTGTAAAATATCAAATTAGCTAATAGCACATCACATACAGCAGTGCGATCCTGAGTGACAGATGTGTTCAATAGGCAAGGGATTATCAACATGGGAGGGTGTCAACTTCAGTTTCCCTTCTCATTGTGATGAAAAGTCAAATTAAATTAGAGCCTGTTAAAGCTATCACAAAGAAGATGCTGATTTCTCCAGAGACACTCAAATATTTATCAAAAGGCTGCATACATTAAAAATCCATCTTACATTGGAAGGCAGCAGAACCATCCAGAATACAGAGAAAGAGACTGAACATCAATCTGCTTGCCTGTCAGTACCTTGAAAACTGCCCCAGAGTAAGACAGAGGTCTGCCATTGCAGGTTGTGTTTGATAACATCTGACAACCTTGGCAACAATTTGCATTCATGGCTCTGTCTTATGAATTATTGACAAATTGTATCAGTTGAGTAGTGGTTGATATTGTCTTTTTAAATGAAATTTAGATATGAGCATTAATATAATGAATTTTGGGGGTTGTTATCACTATAATAAGGTGTCATTACAAGCTTGCATTAAGATGCACTCTTCTTTCTGTGTTGCTGTACTGGCATTGCAAAAAGCTTTGGGGATGTTATGAGGTATACAAACTGATGATGTGCCCTACTTCTTTCAACGATGTTCTAAACTAATGAATTTATTCTGTTTCCCTCCACATAAATGTGGCCATTGTAAAGATAAACCAAGGTTCTATCAATTTAAATACAAATGGTTCAATCAACAGCTACAGATGTTCTACTGCCTGGGTCAAGCAGCATGTGACATTCTCACTCAAGTCATAGTGCTTAGCAGCCTCGACCAGACAAGTTATGTGGCCAGGAAATCCTTCATGCATCTTTCCCCCGTTTCTCTCAGTCAAGAAACAATAATAACAAAGTGGACGACTAACAATTTGCCACCCTTTTATAACAGACCAGATCTGCTGCCTGAATCAGCCACCTTAGGCCATTTCCATGCTACACTGTTACAGTGCTCTTATTCCACTTTCAACCTCCTATGGAATCCTGGGGTTTGCAGTTTAGGGAGGGGCATTTAAAATTCTCCAGAGAGCTCTTTGGCCTCAGTAAACTACCAACCCCAGAATTCCACAGGATGTTGAAGGTGGAATAATAGCTCTATAACAGTGTAGTGCGGAAATGGCATTAGTGTGCTTCAGTTCTACATAAGGAGCTACCTGAATGATCTTGAACGAAAGCTCTTCAAGCCGCCCCAGATACTGCAGAGGTCCCTGTGTTAGCTGGAGCTTTCACATGTATGCCTAAGTCACCCAACTGGGATTTTGTATTCGTGGTTCAACATCCCATAACTCAAAATTGTAAGGAAAACTCATCACCAGATTCTTTATGGAGCAATGTAGGAGTGGGCGAAGATGTTCAGCCAGCAGTGCTTTTACAGTTTAGTTCTGGTTAAATGTATATTATTTACATATTCCTATATTGTATTGATTTAATATGTTAAGCCAATTCGAGGCCCAATGTTGGGCCAAGATGTGGGATATAAATAACAATAACAAGAATAACAACAAATACCCCCAACCCATTATATCTGGGTCTTTAAAAGGGGATTCTGCTTTTATCCATGTGAGAAGAAATGGAGGACGCTACAACAATAGAGAGAGCACCACTGTGTTGTAGTGGTTTCAGTGTTGGACTACGAACCTGGAGACCAGGGTTCAATTTCCCACTCAGCCATGGAAATCCACTGGGTCAGCTTAGGTGTGTCATACCCACTCAGCCCCAGAAAACTCTGTGGTAGGTTCATCTTAGTTCAGAAATTATTTGAAGACACACAACAGCAACCAATATAGAAGTAGCCCTTGAGCTCCCCACTCCAGAGTCCCTCAAAACTCCAGTGCCCCACCAAAAAATATATCTGGAAAAAAAACCACTCTTGTCTGCCAGATGATGTGTTAAGATGCTGTCTGGCAGATCCTATCCCAAAACAGCATTTAAAAAAGCCCAATTCATCTGCCAAAATCACTAAGTGTGATCCAATGTCACTTCCAGTTCTCCCAAATGATGGAGCTCTGCAGCTCCAGAGAAGGCCAAAATGATGTGGCACAGGCTCCGAAGAGCACACCTCCGTTTGTTTTAGATAGTGAATTTTCTTACATCAAACTGAATTTATTGAGAGGCAGGATAACAATATTTTAAATAAATCAGCACCTAATAAATAGATCCTGATCCTCTGCAGCAGGATAAATGATAAAGCACAGGATTTCATCTTTAACAACATCCATCTGTCAAGTTTTATGTAACAACAAGTTTACCAGGAAATTTCAACTTACATGTCCTCCTTATACTGTGTTATCCAGTCCCAGAAAGTTATTTGTTTTCAAAAATATCCCACAAGCTATGAGGAATTAAACTTTCCACCTAGAGCTTGCTGATGGATTTTTTAAAATTTTGCTCTCATTTATCACATTGAAATGGTAAAAAGCATCAAAAATAACATTTCCATGCAGGGGTTGTTGAAGTCACAGCTTGTTATTGGTTCTTCAGTGAATGCAATCAACAGCAAAAAACTCCAAAATCTGTTTTATGTTGTAAACAGCCGCCTACATAGGATAAACCAACAACTGATTTATCCATTGAGGCTGCTTTAGTTAAATCTGCTACTAGGGACTTCATATCCTCAAGGAGGAACTACCCTAAACAGGCTAGAAAAATCAAGTGTAAAAGTAAAGCAGAAGAGGCAGGACCACAATATACAGTTCACAAACTGTTCACTTGAAGTTACTACAATTAAGCTAATGACATCCCATTTATATCAGCAACTGTAGCCACACTCTGGCTAAATTTAAAGAGTGAAGTACAAACTCATTAAATTCTACTGACTTTAAACAGTCAAATGATTTAGTTTACTCAGTACATGTCACCTTAAATCAGGGCTTTCCAAATGGTGTGCCACGACACATTAGTGTGTTGCCTGAAGTGTGCAGGTGTGTTGCCTACAATCTTAGAAATGTATGTTATTATTTATAAATCATATATTTTAAAAAATATATGAAAGGTTTTCATGGGGTATGTTGCATCTCCATACATTTCATTATTACAATTTAAGTATGTGTCTATATCTCTTATAAAGGGTTAGTTTAACCTCCAGTTGGCTAGTAAAACTGAATTCCTGTGTCACAAAATGATGCATGTCTAACAAAGTATGTCACCAACATGAAAAGTTTGGAAAGCTCTGTCTTAAATAGTGCAGTAGTTTAAATTAGTAGTACACAAAGCTAATCAAAACCTGTTTCCTCACAAATCAAACTCTGACAAAGAAATTAAAGAAAACCCTAACAAATCTGTTCAATATTCTTTATCATACACTACTATCAATAGTAGGTCAGCACAGAGGTTTGTCAATGGTACTAGGCAACATAACACTAACACCAGTAGCTTCAAGCATTCAGGGTGGATCACAAACATCAGACCTCACACCTTCCATGTAAATTTACTCTAAGAAAAAACATTAGATCTTGGGGTTTTATAGCTGGCAAAGATAAGGGACTGGGTCTTTGATACCACCTGATTCTAATGATTAGTTCTGATATTAGCCTCATCTTGAAGTACTTGCATTTTTTTCCCCTCTAATTAGCAACTCTGAGATGTGGAAAGCTGGGAATCTAGGGACTTAGGGTTAGTAGCTCAGGCCTTGTGGCAGCTGCCCTTAAGAACAAAACTAGATACAATGAACACACAACTAGCAGTTCTTTCTGTCTCTCCCTTTGTCATCTTTTTTTAAATAAAAATAAGCAGCTGCTATGGATGGCTGTTAAGGATCAGCTGAGCACATGAAAAAAGAGACATGATTTCTGGACCTTTACAAGCTGTGCAGAAGAAGGAATGTGAGAAGGTTAAGTTTGCATCACAAGCTACACCTGCTGAAACTTCTGCATCCACACAACTATTTAAGGTAAAGGAACTCTGTCTTTTTCATGTGGCTACATTAATCATGAGATCTCCTGGTGGTCCACAGTTGATATTTATGGGGAATGAAGCACCCATTGGTACCTAGGGACTGTTCTTTTGTCACTGTCATTAGTTTGGTTCCAAGAAGCAAAAGTAATCCTTTTTTTGTTTTGTGTTACACTGTTACAGGAGTGACTGTGGAAGATCTCAAAGCCCTGTTAATACAGAGTTAGTGTCCAACTAGGTGTGCTGTTAAATTCAATGTATTCATCTAATATACACTTCTTTAAAAATAGAGAATTTCTTTCTGATACAAACAACAGCTTTGAAGAAGTGGGGTCAGTCAGGATCACACCAGGAGAAGAGGGGGTTAAGTTCTCTCTCTCTGTTTTCTGTAATTCTCCTAAAAATCTGACCACCTACAGTGGCTGCTAAATTCCTGTTTAAAATGTGTGTATTAAATATAAAGCCACATTGAAAGATACATCTAGTTTGGTTTTAGGAGAAAGCAGTGATGTAGACTCAAACTGATTGACTCAGACTCAAGTCAGACTTAAGTCACTTCAGTGACTTGACTTGGCAAAAATTACACACTGACTCAACTCAACTTAAGACTTGCATATTTTTAGTGACTGACTTGTTGCCTTTGGTTCAGTAACATAACACATTCATCCAGAAACCTTACAACTTACTGGTCACATGACAATCTATCTCAAGCCCAAAGTATGGACACATTCCTCAGACGGAACAGCAAATGGGTTAGGCAATGGGCTTGAGGTCTGCTTAGCAGCCTGTCCCTGGTACATAGGAGGAGCTTTCTAAAACTTTTCCTAAGGTCAGAAGGTGAGACTCAGGGTGCATATCTCTGAAGCGAACAGAAAATTTGCTAGGCAATGGGCTTGAGGAGGAAGAGTCTTTCTTTCTAAAGCTCTTAAAGCTTCAGTAACGCAGAATAGAAGGATCCTATTCCCCACTTCTGAAAAAGCCTCCAGCTTTGCAAATGGGAAGTAAGAAGGATCTGTTCTCCACTTCTGAAGCTGCAGATGGCAAAATCACAAAAGCAGAGGTCTGACTCTACTTAAATTGTTAAAACTGACTTTATTCAAGTCTGTCCAGAAATTCTGGAATACAGAGTGGAGTATAAAGTTGGCTCCCAGACTTGAGACTTGACTCGAGACTTCACTTGAAAGTATCTTGCAAGGACTTGAGACTCAACTTGAGACTTGGCTTGAGACTTGGAGTAAAAGATTTAAATACATCACTGGGAGAAAGCTAAAGCAAAGCCAAGTCAAGCTTTACATGCAAAACATGAATGGTCTACTGATTTGCCTTTTTAAATGTCAAAAGCACATCAGGCTGCTTAGTAGTCCTCTAGATCTTTAGTTTTCCAAGGCTTGCAGTGGATCCAGATGCTCATCTGTGCTCCTGGATGAGAAGTAGTTTTTCCATTGCTGCTGCTGGGGAACCTTCCTCAGGGAAATCCAGCAACTCCAATTTCTAAGGGAACTCCTCCTTTTAAGGACTAATATGTAGTCCCTACTGTTCTGAGTGGTGAGAAATTCCAGAGGCAAGTCCCATCCATTTGTGGCTTCTTTTTAGATGAAAAAGTTGGAGACATGCAGAGTCATTTGTTCATTACTGCCTATTGAAGTAATTCTTCACTAAGTTTTTTCTTGAAGGAAGCAACAAAAAATTTTAGCAATTTTTTTTCCCACTGCAAGAAAGTCTGTTTTGAAAACCATACAGTTTTCAAAGGCTATTTACAATTCAAGAGTCAGTCTGTGCAAAATTTGTCCATGGTTGTGCATAGAAATCTGTACAACTTGTGCATAAAAATACTATTTTTGCCCAGAAAAATGCAGTTTCCTGCACAAAGCCACCACACCAAAAAAAAAACCTGCTCAGAATGAGTCCCGAGCTGCAAAAATTCTCATAAGTCCAGCATTCTTTGCATTAGAGTTTCTCAACACTTGAGAAACATGGGTTTGTTTGATTTTTTTACCTTTTTGAATATTGTTTCCATCCCTAGTATTTACATATATAGAAACTGGATATAACTGGAGGGTTTAAAGCACAATGGCATGGATACTGTGAGGATGTCCTGGGGCCATTGGGCATCCACCTATGGAGAACAGGGTCCGCTGGCAGAGAAGGTGGTCTGCCCTTGTAAACCCTACCCACGTTGCAGTGGGAAGGTTTGCTCCTACTGCTCCTCCACTCTTGTAACATCCATGACATAGAAGGTGAAAAAGAAGCATTCCATATGTGTCAGGCATTGTGGGAGTAGACCTGTAATTTTACAGTCTTAGCTGCCAGCCTTTCTATCTTCCCTCTTGGCACCTTCTTTATAAATGGACATGGAAAAAGTCCAGGCCCCAAGGCAATTTTCAAGGCTTTTTGTATTTTTTTGTATTTCTATATATATATTCTCTTATTTGTATAAATGTGTACATTCCACCCAGTTTATCTAAATGTTCAGGTCCTAATAGCATCTGGAATTGTCTATCTGAAACCCTCAGCCTTCTAGAACATCAATATCCCTACACAAGAACCCTGCTGTGCGGAGACTTCAGTGCGAGAACCGGGGAGGGGCCGAAACATTTGGAAGGTACTAACTCTGGTCAGGTTCCGCAAGATACATTGGTTACTAGGATCACCCAAGATACTAAAACAAACAAGTCAGGTCTGAGGTTTTTAGAGATCCTTTCCCTGCACTACCTGCAATGCCTGAATGGATCTCAGCATGACATAACATTGGGTGCTTAAACTTATGTCACCAATAGAGGAGCTAGTACAGTAGATTATATTGCGGTTTCTGCTAACCTGCTCACTATTATTCATAGTTTGGAAGTTATCAGTAGGGCTGAAAGTGACCACTTTCCTTTGTCATTGTTACTTAATCTTGAAATGTCTCCCCCCACATATCGCCCTCAAAATTTAACTGGAATCCAGAGTCTTGGGAGCAGAGTTGGAAAAAAACGCAGAAATTTAGAGTAGCCCAGAATTTGAGAGAGAACTATTATAAACTATTTCACAGATGGTATATGACACCAGATAAATTGAGAAGGATTTATAATACACGTACTGTACAGTGTTGGAAATGTCAGAAGGAGGTCGGTACGATATATCATATGTGGTGGACATGCTCAAAAGCTAAGAAATATTGGAATGGAGTACATAATGTGATTTGTACATTAGTGAAAGGTCAGTTTGCTAAGACACCTGAATTGTATTTGCTAAATATGATTGATATAATAGAGGGTGCTGGTATAAAGAAGCATTGGAGAATATTACTGTATATGATAACAACAGCTCGTATTGAGTATGCAAAGTTATGGAAAACTCAGCAAATACCTACAATAGAACAATGGTGGGCTACATTTATTGAAAATAAAAATGCAGACATGGTCTCCCAGAGATTGAAGGGGAAATCAGATGATGAGATACAGAAAGAATGGCAAATTGTAACGGGTAATTGCTGGGTTCCAACAGTTGGGAATACGTAATTCATGGTTAAAGTTATATTACGAGTGGGCGACAGGTATATATCATGAAGCAGAAATATGAAGAATGAAATGTAAGAACTATCAGATAAACTAACAGTATAATGTTGTACAGTACCTTAAGTTTGTAGAAATCTGGAAAATGGAATCTAGATCAATGTGGAAGATCAGATATATTTCTAATGAAGCTGACAATTGAATATGTATTTTTTTTATAATGAGAATTTTGAATAAAATGATTTAAAAAAAAAATTTAACTGGAATCCGATTGGGAGAGCAGAGAATACGATGGTCAATTAATTGGAGCGCTTCTTTAGGTCAACTATTTGAGAGCAACACTTTCAAAGCCCTCTGTGAAGACATCTTAGTTGCTAAGTCAGACATCTTACATGTCTATCAAACTATCATTGAAAATTTGAGACCCAAATTGGTCTGCAACAAGCACTTTAATCCTAATAGGGTAACAACCAATAGATGGTTTGACTTAGAATGTAGAGGTGCCCGGAAAGCATTAACGGATTTCTCCCGACAGGTACTTAAAAATAAGAATACTAGTACCCTTAACACTTTAGCGGTCATGAGGTCATCCTATAAGGCACTCCTAAAACAAAAAAAAGATACTTATTACAGAACACAATGGAGTCATTTGGCCCTAGCCATGAGGACCAAGAACAAGAAACAGTTTTGGGACATTGTTTCTATTGGTATGCACATGATTAGACCAGTTATTATCGGACAAATTTCATCGCAAGAATGGCATACTCATTTCAGCGGGCTTTATGGAGGTATACCCATAGAGAACCACCCTTCACTCATTTCGAAGACTGTTAGCTTGCCTTTTTGGCCACCTGTGTCTGTGTTAGAGGTAAAGAAGCTGATTGCAGCTCTCACCTTAAGTAAGGCACCAGGGGAAAATATGATGCCCCCTGAAATCTTTAAATGTTTCCCCGAGTGGTGGGCCCCTATATTAGCAAAAGTGTTTGCCCAGATTAACAATACAGGCACAATTCCAACAAGCTGGAAACAGAGTATAGTTGTCCCCATCTATAAGAAGGGAGATAAGCAGTATCCCAATAATTACTGGCCTATTAGCCTCTTGGATATCGACTCCAAGTTATATAGCAAATATCTGTTAAATAAACTAGAAGATTGGGAAACTACCAATCATGTCATTCACCCTGAACAGGCAGGCTTTAGGAAAGGTCAAGGCACTATCGACCACTGTCTCACCCTCTACTTCTTAGCACAGCAAAGTGTTTTGGGCCCCACCAAACATTTATTTGTCACCTTTGTCGATTTAGCAGCCGCTTTCGACTCTATTGATAGAAACCTGTTGTGGCATAAATTGGCTAACACTGATTTAGATTCTCGCCTTTGTTCCTAATTAAAGAACTTTATTCTAACACAACTGCCACAATAAGAGTAGGTATCTCTGGTTCATTAACAGCTCCTATTCACATAAATAAAGGAGTTAAACAAGGCTGCCTGTTGGCACCTCTACTCTTTAATCTATACCTCAACGACATAATTCCAGCCCTGTCAGGCTCAGAATTTTTTCCACCCTCTGTTGGTTCAAAAAAGATTTCTATCTTGTTATATGCCGATGACATGGTTCTAATATCACTCACCCGTGTAGGTTTAAAAAGGTTGCTTTCGAAGCTTAGTGTTTTCTGTTCTAAAGAAAAGCTGAATATCAACTACTCTAAAACAAAGGTGATGGTGTTTGGGAAAAGACACTTTCCTTTTCAATGGTCAATTAATGGCCACCAGATTGAACAATGCCGAGAATTCAAATACCTTGGCATTCATTTCACAGAAAATCTCCCATGGAAGCCCCATATAGAAGCCACCAAAGCAGTAGCCCTGAGATCTATTGGGGCAATTCTCGGATTCTCTACTACTGCTGGGGGTCATCTGGTTGTTCCAGCACTAAAAATATTCCAAAGCAAAGTTATCACTCAGATTCTTTATGGTGCCGCGGTATGGGGATGGGACGACTCTCACATATCTAAACTGGAATCTCTCCAGAACACTTTTCTTAAGAAACTGCTAAGACTCCCCCCGGGCACCCCGGCAGCTTTGGTTCGGGCAGAGGTCGGGTTCCCATCCATCAGAGCCCACATTCATTTGGCTTTATTTAATTATTGGAGAATAGTTAAAGATTCCCCAGTTAGAGCTTTTCCCAAGTTATGTTTCAAACAGCTACCTAATTGTAAAGTATGGAATTCAAGATATCATAAGTTGCTTGAATGGTATCCTAGCCCACCGGACAACTTTTTCATCTTGAATTCCAAACAGAAGCTCCGGGATTATATATTCCACCATACCGCTCAATCAGACAGACAGGCTATCAATAATTCTAATTTTTCTAAATGGTACAAATTTTATAAACTTGACCATCAAAGGGCCAGTTATTTGACAAAGCTCACCTTTCCAAAGCTTAGGCAAGCTTTTACAGCCCTTCGCTTTCAAAGTATGCCCACTGCTGTGATTGACAGCAGATATTCGCATACCCCTTTGGCTCTCCGTTCATGCATTTGTGGGGGCGCCGAAATAGAGGATCTGCCTCACTATTTGTTCTCTTGTCCACTATATTCTAATCCAAGAGCCAAATTTTTGGGATCTATCCTGCCTCATTTGGAATCTAATACTGTTTTAGAAAAGATTTTTTATCTCCTTGCTGATATTGACTCCACGGTAACTCGTAAGGCCTCTCTTTTTACTCTGGCAGCTATGAAGATTCGGGCCAGATATGTTGCCGATATCGCGGTTGATTGTTCTGGAGATGCGCTCACTTAATTATAGTTTTATTGTCTATGTTTTAACTAAACCAAATTTTAAATTTTTCTCACACATGTCTATTATGTAGCTTAATATATGATGTATTTTTGCTATGCTGTTTCTATATGTATTTTATATTATTATATACTAACATTTTGTATTGTATTGTACTGCATTTTAATACTTTGTATGCAAATAGCCTTTGGTCTATGCATTAAATAAATAATGTTGTTAATGGTGTGTATATATATGTTTGTGTGTGTGTGTGTGTGTGTGTGTGTGTGTGTGAGATTCACTGACTTTTTCCAATCTCTTCTGTTTTTCCTTTTCTTTTCAGGAACAAATAAAAGTCTAATTTATGCAAGACTGTGTGATGGAGGTTTGGGTATACTGCATATCTATAAAAATTAAGATGCTTTTCAGCTGAAATAGGAGTATTGGAGAGTTCTGCTTTAAGTTACTTTTTTTCTCCAAGAACAAAAAACAAATTTTAACCTATGAAAACCCCTCCTTTGTGACCACTATTCAAGTCTAGCAATATTGGTGATAATTTCACTCTTAATTCCATTTCATCCTTAATTCCTATTCTGATCCACCTTTTATCACATAGACTACGTGATTTCTCCTTACATGGAATTCAACTTACAGGTCAACATATTAGAGAAAACAGTCTAGTTAGTATTTGGTGACAAATATATCAAGTTACACATTTTTGAACCTCCATGAAGTATTAGTAGACGCTATTAGAGAACTCTGAAAACTGAATATTACAAAATAATATTAGAATGAGGGCATCACATCAATTTTGTATAAATAGCTTTTAAGTATATCTTGTAATTGTATGACTAAAAATTAATAGGGGAGCAGAACCTAGGCTATATTTTAGAGGATAACAAAGGGAAACAAATTAAGTCAGTTCCTCCACTAACATGTACAAGCACACCTCAGTTAATGAAGGTAGTGCATAGGAACACATGTGCTTCATTAACCGAACGATACCTGCATATTGTCCAACAAAACAGAAAATATGCTTAAATATATTTTTAAGTGTATATACCCAGAGTATATTGCACTGCTAAAATTGCCTGATATAACCAGTAAAAACTCTTCATTGTGTTCAAGAAATAGTGGTTTGTTGTTTTGTGTGCCTTCATTTCTGATTTATGGTGACCCTCAGGCAAACCTACCACAGGGTTTTCTTCGCAAGATTTATTCAACCAGGGGGTGCGCTGCCTTCCTTTGAGGCTGAGAGAGTGTGACTTGTCCAAGTTCACCCAGTGATTTTCATGGCCAACTGGGATTTGAACTCTGGTCTCCAGAGTCATAGTCCAATGCTCAAACTACTATACAATGCTGGTTTGGTGTAGCAATGTCCTATCTTCATACATGGTGGGAATGATCAGGGACAAAAAGATTTTGGCCAGATTTGCAGTGAGAAATTAGTGAGATTACGGAACATTCTATCGTTCTTGATCCAGGGTTAATTGTACTAAACTAATTTTAGTACACATATAGGAATAAAGCATAAGGAATTTTTTGTCTTTTCAATTATTGGTGGCCAGACAGGTAATTGCCAGCAATTGGAAGGATGCTGCAACACTTAGTTTGGACCTGTGGTATGAAAAGCTTTGGGACTTGGCATTATGGTACGGCAAGAAAGCTAAGCAAAAGAACAGAAGGATAGCAATGTATCAGAGACAACATGGTTTCTATTTATTTCTATCTAAATAAAATTGATGGTGAAAGAAGATGCATCCTAATGACTCATGAATCCATCTGAAGAGGATTGATCTAGCAGCCAGCTTTTAGCTAGAAAAAAGATTTTTAAAAACAATAATAAATATGTATACTTTCAAAGACCTTTTCTGCACTGACATGTGTTGCATGTTTTGTAATTGTAATTTGTTATTAGTAACCTAGATGAGATTCTTGTTCTTGTTCTAGTTTATTTATAGATAAAAACAAATACTTCCCAAAGGGATTTAAAAATTTTTTTTCTAAGCTTAAGTCATACTGATGTTGCCATTCAACCTTTCTGTCCCAGATGGATGAGGTCAAGGATACATATCCATGTAGATACCACAGGGAGGTATAACTTGGGAGATAGAAGAAGATACATCCAGCAGACCAAACCAAGTCATCTGAAGGATGGGGTGAGATGGCAAAATCACTAGAGAAAGCAAATGGACTTCCTAAGTAGGAAGCAAATTTGTAGCTGGAAGCCTATGGATGTCATTGCCAGATGCTAATAGATGGGAGTTTGCAGTGTTTATATTCAGAAATCAGTAGATGTTACAAAACCAAAGCTGGTGGACATTTGTGAACATAGGCTGTGGAAGTTCACCTTCTTTTGAAGCCAGTGGATAGAAGTCCAGTGGATATTTATGGACTGAACTTTGGATATGTATGCAAATAAAGGAAGAGTGGCTGGCAGAGTAGATGGTAGCTGGTTCAGGCATTCCTTCATGGGTGCTATTTGTGGGATGTCTGTGTGGGTGAAACAAAGACTGTGCTCATGACAACTGCTTGTATGTGAATTCAGCTAGACTTGGGTGGAGGTTAGAGTTGAGATACTCCATGGCTAGGGTTAGGCATTCAGAAGCTGGTGGCTTCCAGATGCAAAGTGAATGCAAATGACCTGATAAACATTCATGGATAGAAACCAGCAGATATGGGCAAGATTGTGAATGATGATGTTGCCAGGCATACACCGTTAGATGCATCTGGAATGATGGGGGAGCTCACTTACCTTGTTTGCCTTCTAAGGCTGAGAATCTTTGTCTCTGTGCATGGTTTAAGGGCTCTAATGTTTTCATCTTCATAAACCTAAGAAGGTCCACATCTGTTCAGCTCCTGGATGGAAGATCACCTGAATAACATATATACACCATCCTGTATTCCAGGATGAAGGAAGAGCAGGACATCAGTATGTTAAATAAACCCAGAGTCATGCTGAAGTAAAGATTCAAGCTTTCTCTCCTACAGAGACAGCCAATCATGCCAGCCAATGTAGACAAACCAGACAAGCTGGTCAGTTTATTTTGTGTTTTAATGCTTTAAGTAAATGAGGATGAGCAGGGACAGACAAAACCACTGGAACATCTGGTTTAATACATAAACAAAAATTAAGCCATGGAGTTGCCTACAGCCTTCTGAAAAGCTTTAGGAAAGGGAACTAAAAAGTGGTTTCATTGTCTTATACAGCTTAGTTCTGATTTCTAGAATATAAAATCAGAACTTTTAAAACCTAGCACAATCATCCGCCTGATCTACGTTTCTACATTGGCTTTCTGGGATATCCTCATAACATATTTCAAAGATCAATCTGTTTTAGAAGTTTATTTATCCTCCTCCTCCTCACCTCTGTTTCTCTGACCTGGTTCTTTAAAGAGTACAGAATGACAAATCCCTGTCCTAGGGAGTTTACAATAACATTTGATGCTAATGAAACGGTGGGAGAGGAGATAGGTGTACACAGGGAAACAACAGACTAAACCTAAGTATATATTACTTGCATTTTCCCACACCAGAAATGCGTCTGCATTGGTGTGTATGTGTAGAAGGTGTTACTCTAAGAGGTGCAGGTTGTTGGGATCCACCTGCAATGTTAGCATCTCCTTAGAATTTGGGGGAAATATAGCTCAAAGAAGGCCTGTGAGAGAAGGGTAACAGCAAGATCTTTTCACCTATGTATACTAGTACTAACTGTAGAAAGGACTCCAGTTAAACAAAGTATTTTATTTGAATTGACAAACATACAAGAAATTAGATACTCTTAAGAATAATACAAGGCTATTAAAATGTGAGGTGGGAAAGGTTGGACAGAGAGAGATGAGGGGTGAAGAGGATGATAACTACCAGTCCTGAAGAAGGAGCTTTCAGTGGAGGGGTTCAGACAACATCTGAGGTTAGCACGGGGGAGCAGCAGTATGAACTATGTTCTATGTATTAACTACTATGTACTACATACTATGTTCTGTGTACTACAGTTGGTTAGGGTCAGAGCTAGGGTTTGTATACCCTGTTTCATACCTTGAAGGGGAGCATTGACAAAGCCATATAATGGCTTTCCTATGGGACTGACAAAGCAGGCCGGAATGGGCTGATTGCTTTATCTCCGGACTGACAAAACATTGCTGGGACTCATGACAATCTCTTAATGTTTGGTCAGGTAGGGTGTATAGGGTAAGGGTAAGACTAAGGGATGGTCTCTGATTGCTTTATCTGGGCAGTTCATCCTCCACTGTTTCAAAAATGCCAAGAGCCTGAAGCGGTGAAGGGATTAGCACAAACTCATCAGCATCAGGGTTTTCTGCACAAACCTATCTGGACTATTCCCACCATCATGACCCTGAACATATCTCTGGTCAGTGTGATCCTGATCATGTCTCCGGTCATTAATAACTCCAATTTACGAAAATCGTATATCTTGTTGGAGGGATGGTGGGGTATGGTAACAAAGGTGTACCTGCCAGATTTTTCTGAGGCCAATAGAAATGTATTTATTCATACTTGAAATATTGATACACTGATCTTCAGAAATCAGAGAAGAATCATGCCAGTTTCCCAAGCCAATCTGTTACTGACCTCAATGTTGCCATTCTGAAATAAATGATCTTCAAAGACAGATTTTAATGTGAAGCAGCTGGACTTCTGTTTGTCAAAAGGTCTCTCTCTGTCTCTTGTGGCTTGACTAGGGACAAAAGCTTTTAATCAGACAACGTGTGTTAATCAGGGCAAGAATGCTTCATGCATGGCATGGCAAACTGAGAGAAAAATAAGAACCAGGAAAAACTCTCTTGTCCTCTGCTCTCAGCACATCCTTAGAGCTCATTGTTTGCATTCTTCCCTGAAGGAAAAAAAGAGAAAATATCACCCTCCTTATTGAAGATATATGCAGCACTAACATTTCACAAGAGGTTGCTGCATACCACAGAAGTTGACACTGTGCAGATCCTCTGTGGTCACAGGTGATCCCTGTGACCAATTTTGAGCAGCAGAATCTGGGAATGATGTCTCTGATGGGTACCACTCAACTGATCTGTCACCAGATTGTCTGAGATGGTCAGTTATGGGAGAAGGAAAGCCAGTAGTAATACTGGAGCGCCAGTGTGTTCCTATAAATGGCTTAGAGAATTGGGCCTGAAACCAGAAGGAGAGTGCATGTGAGATCAGGAGGGATGGAAAGAGGAGAGACTTGCTCAGAAAGAAGACAGTAAGAAGCCAAGAGGAACAAGGATAACAGGAAAGGCATGGACAGCCACAGCCAGGATACAGAGGAGAAGGCATGGCCAAAGAAGTTTACTTGTGTGTTTAGGGGGTGGTGAGTTACTTTTGCTAAACTGGGCTATTGCTTTCCTTCATGACAGGAAGGACCCTCTGGACCCCTGCCTGTGGAAGTCACTTCCTTGATGGCCAGCTGAGGGAAGAAAGCAGGTAGGTAGTGGGTTGATCTCATTTTCCCCCTCCAAATCTGCAGTCTGGGGCATTGCTTTCTCCTTTCCTCCTCAAGAGAAAAAGTAAGCTCCTCTGCATTGAGGGAGCTGGAAACAGGGCTACTGAACCCTCAGTGGGGCCCTGGTAGCTGTTTCCTAATCCTTTTCTTCATAGTTGTTCTTCTCTGTCAACCCTTTCTTCTATCTCCTCCTTTTCTTTTATTCATTCATTCCCATATTGAGGAAGCAGCCACTAGAGCCTACATTCCCACATGGCAAACTGAGGCAAGTACTTCAGGACGTAGGCTGGAGGGTCATTGGAATTAGCCTCCCATCTCCTTCTTCCACATGGGCTCCTTCCGTCTGCCTTCTTCTACTGCTACCACCTGCCCTTCTTCTGGATTAACTAATGCCAAGTATGCAGGATGATTTGTGCACCCTTCACATTCAACAGAGACCTGTTCTCTTTCTTTGCACCGTAACATCAGGCATCAGCGACAATGGAGAAAACCTCACTGAACACACTGGGGCTTACTTTCAAGTGAACATTACAAGGCATTGCACTGTAAACTCCCTTACACGCACGCATACACACACACACACACACACACACACACACACTAATTCTCTCTGCAAGGTGTTGTGGACAGGGCTAATATGGAGATATATGCATGGTTGCCGCTCATATCCACGCACATGCTTCATTACGAAGCCAGGTCTAAAAGCAGATTCTTGAAGCACAATCCTTCACAGATCTCCCAAATAAGTAGTCCTAATAAGTTCAAGCCCTTTTTAGATTTAATAGCCTGTTGCTGCTGCTGTATGCCTTCAAGTCATTTCTGACTTACAGTGACCCTAAAGCAAACCTATCACAGGGCTTTCTGGGGCTGAGAGTGTGTGATGTGCCCAAGTTCACCCAGTGGGTTTCCATGGCCTAGCAGGGAATTGAACTCTGGTTTCCAGGGTTGTGATCTAATGCTACATGACTACACAATGACTATACAAGTTGTTTAATAGTTTAATAGTACTTACTCATAATATATACAATGTACATAATACAAACTTGTATGTGTGTCAATGTGTGTGCACAGGTATTTATTGTGTGTGTGTGTGTGTGTGTGTGTGTGTGAGAGAGAGAGAGAGAGAGAGAGAGAGAGAGAGAGAGGTTCTATTATTTTATTTATGTATTCTTTATTGATTTGAGCTTACCTCCTCAGTCTTTCCTAAATGCAATATATAAATTCAAAGATTTATGTGCTTAAAATACTGCAGTTCTTCCTCATTAAAAATGTCTATGTTGACCATACCCTTGGGTTGAGTGGACGCCCACTTGGCTACTCCTTCATGTTGCTGGGCCACACTCCCTATAAATTCTCATGTGAGTCACTATTTTCACCTGTGAAATGTTGGAGAGTATACTGACTGTAAGCAATAGAATGCCAACTGCAATGTAGACAGCAACGTTTCCTTGTGTTTTTAACTTACTTTAGCTATAGTGCAGGTGAGAAGTCCTACTGGACAGCCTCCTGCACTTGAAGCTTTGCAGTAGATGGAACTTGGTGCAATCTAGCATGGACAGCTGTAAAGGGATATCATTTGGGGTTGCCTAAAGCTGTTTGTGGAGTATATAGCACTAGTTCCTTAGGCAGAATTATCTGAACTCATTACACCTTAACATGCTTTGCACAACAGTTACAGTATTGATTGGGAAAAATTATTGTTTATTGGGTTATCCCTGCTATTGCTCTTGTTTATTAAAGTATCACCAGCTGGGGTACACTGGCACACATGCTTTAGATCCTTATTCATTTTTCCTGTTTAAGGATTAGTTTCACATAAATAGGGAGCTAGGAACCACGAACCAGCTTCAACATGGCTGACAGTGGTTTTCCAGAGTGTTGGGCAGGTTTTTTTTTCCAGTTCTTCCTTAAAATACCAGAGATCCCACCTGAGCTGACAGGAGTGATGAAAGCTAATACAAATTATTGGAAGTCTAGGAGGGGAGCTAAGACTTGATTGTGTTGCATATGTTTTTGATTTTGAAGCAGAGGAGCCAGAAAACCCATATATTTCGACTCAGTGAGGGCAAGGAAGAGGCACCACACATTGACCTCTAAACACATGGAACACAGCAAAATGGCCATAAATTACATAGCAAATGCTGTTAGGGTCTATCTATTGCTAGTGTAGCTGACACCTGCTTTCCTCCTTTACAGGCCCACGTAACCAAGGCAAGAAGTGTGTGAGGAAACCCACCTCAAGTCTCATGAGAGAAGGCCCTCTCATGAGAGTTCCAGCCTTTCAATGAGATCTCTAATCCTATGGGAACCTAGAACTATTGTGAAAGCCCCCTCCCCTTGTATGAGACTTGAGGTGGGCTCATATTTTATATAGGCCTGTCTCACATGTAATTCCCAGTTCTTGGACTGACCTGACAATGGAGAGGGCTGTCCTGTACTGCTGTATGAAAACTTTGGCAATCCTATCTGAAGGGCTCAAAAAGAGTTCTCATCTGGGCATAAATCCACTCTTGGCAGCCCTGCCTGGGACTTTTGGCTTGAAAAGCATGTGTTCAAGAAGGACCACCCAGCTACAATTTACCCCCTCAATGTGGTTGAATAAGACCTAAGAACTCACAGGGTGGCCTCTGCATTGTATTATCATTTCCCAGATATTCAGATTCATCAAGTATTGGAGATAGTCTGTTTCAAAACAGATGGTTTATCTGACTGAGTGTGTTTGTTTCGCTTAAGTTGAAAATTCAGGATTAAATGAGAATTCCAGTGCACTCAGAAGACTGGTACACTGACATGCTTACACTAAAATGCTTTATCCTTCTAAAAGCCCAGTTGGTGTGGTCAGCTGTCTGTCTGAACTCTTCTAAGCTCAGCTTAAAACCTCTCATAGTTCTTGTGGATAAATGCACTATTAGAAACAGAATGCATCTTTATCTGCACACTAAAAACTACAGCCCTTTTAAAGGACCTTTACTCAGCTAAAAAGTTAGGGAAGTGTCCACACTACATTTTTTAAAAGAAAAGAAAAGTATTACTTTTGTTCTCATGAGATAATTTGCCTGTGAATATTCCAGTGTGGTGTAGTGATCCGAGCATTGGACTATGACCCATAGAGACCAGGGATCAGTTCCCCACTCGGCCATGGAAACCCACTGGGCAACTTTGGGTACATCACATACTCTCGAGCCCCAGAAAATCCTGGAAATAACTTGAAGGCACACAACAACAGGTTCCCTAAAAATACAGCTAGAGGGTGCAACTATCCCTCACCATTTTTTCTGGGACAGACATCAGTGCCTTTTCTCAGCAGTTACCTGAGCTTCTTTTCAGAGCTAATCATCAACATGATTTGCATTGCCATCACTTCCGCTCTCCCATCTGCTCCACTGCTGCTCCTGATCACAGCATCCCCCTCTTCCCACCACCATACTCCATGGGTAATTGCTGCTCAAAATGGCAACGCCCGCCCTGCAATTATCATTAGAGATAATGAATGCTTCCATGTAGCAGGCAGCCTGGAAATTCCTGTTTATGCTTTCAAAGCCCACGTCAGGCAATTGAGATGTACAGAAGCCTCTATTCCAAAGAACAAATGGCTTTTTCTGTAAAATTAGGTGTCTCCCAAATTCTTAGAGTTCAGATTGTCAGAAAGTGATTCACACTTCCTGATAAAGAACATATGCCTTTTAATTCAAATACCCAGCCATGTTAGTCTGGATTGGCATGCAAATAGGTACAGTACACTAATTGAGAGAATGTTTGTAGGACTGCAGACTTATATGAGTTCATAGACTTTGAAAGGCTGCACCTGCTAAAGGGAAACCAGAAATGTATTAACTTTGCACAACTGTGTGTTAAAGTTAGTTAGCCTGCCTTTGTTTTTAATCTGTTCCATATCATCACCGCTACGACCACCACCGATCTAAATTTGGTATTTGTTTTGATTTTTTTAAAGAACAAAACACCTTAGCATTTACTACAGTATTTTTGTGAAAATGAGTATTATATCATTTTTGTGGCCATATCCCAACAAGGGAGAAATTGATTTGCCCAAGTAAACACAATTATATGGTCATTTATCAAATTAAAGTTTCATGAAGTATGATTTGGATAGACGCAAAAGGATAAGCACACAGGAGTTCACCCTTCCCTTATCTTCCACACTGAAAATTAAGTGACTTCCTTAATGGGATAGTAATAGACAGTTTGATGTTCTTGCAAAGCAATTATCAGAGATTGTTATGGAGGTTCTTTGACAGGCTGGAGGAAATAGCTATTACAAAGTAAATTATTAGAGCATCTGCTCGCAGATATTAAGGTTCTCATTCCTGGAGTCAAGTTTAGTCAAAATCAGAGTCAGAGTTTCCATCATCTTGAATGGGCTAAAAGCTACATCACTAATAAGTTTTGGCAAAGCATATGCAACTTGGTCAGCTAGGTTTCATTAGAACAGGGGGATGCACTGCATGTCCTATAGGCAATTTTTTGTTTATCGGTTTGTGTTGGCCTCCAGTGGCCCTATTTGCCAGCCAATGATGCTGCCACAGTGCTGCCATCATAGCTGGAAAAAACAACCAAACAAATCTTGTCACCATTGTGAAAATATTGGCATCTGTTTTCTCCTCCTCTCCTTCCTTCCTTTCTGGTGTGGGAAGAACCACTCTGTGATTTGGGAGGGCATTCTGTCACTGCTCTGTGGAACAAGTCTAAGGAGTGGTATGATTGCTGTGGAAACTTCCTGTAGCATAAAGAGTTGCTGCATTTGGTGGTGAATTTCAGTGGTCTTGCAGCAATCACTAATTACTGAAGCAGTAATGAAGATCCTGGAGGGGTAAGAGTGGAGCCAGAGTAGTGCTGCTTCCCTGCTAAATACTTATACAACTGAGTAAATCACTTGAAGTATTAACAATCTATCTTCTAAATTCCAGCTGCATGAAGGTTTTAATATGAAGAAATGGCTGGCAGCCAGGAGAAGCTGATAACAAACACAGGTCAGAAACTCAGCAGCAACTTAAGTGGTGAGTTTACTGAAGCAAGGAAACAGCTTTGCAAATGAGAATCAATAATGGTCCCAACAATGCCCATAAATCAGAGGCACAGGAAAAACAAACACAAGTCAAGGCAGAAACACAGGCAAGGGCAGCACACAGGAGCACAGGAGAAGTGGTCAGTTAATTACCAATAGAAGCAAGAGGGGGGAAGGCTCCATTCTTATAAGTTCCAAGGTCAGCACAGGTTGTGGTTGATTAATTGCTGTTTGGCATAAATTCGCTGGGAGCAATGCAGGAGACACTTTTGGTGTCTATGCTGGGCAAAGGTAGGTATGGATAGGTCATTCTCCATGCCAGAATGAGGAGGGCTCCCTGCTGGGCTGGCACGGCCCCCTGCTCTGTCTCTGGGGTGGCATCTGCTCTGCACGTGCTACTGTAACAGTCTCTGTGCCAGGACTCAGAGCAGGTTCTGCTGTCTCAGACTCTGAGTCTGAGTCCAGGTCCTGGAAGCCCATGACAATTCACCATCTTTCAGAAAGGTAGAACTACAGTCAGCCCTCCACACTTGTGTAGGTTAGGGGTGCAGAACCCCCACAAAAGTGGAAAAACCACAAATATAAAAATGTGTTATGTGCCTGTGGGAAGGGGCCAAGGCATGGTAGAGGGAATGGGTACCCAAGGTTCAAACCAGGTCAGGGAAAGTAGAAGGAAAGGGATTGGACTGGCATGATGGCCTTTACACATCCTCTATCTCATCCATCTCCTTCTTTCGGTGGAGGGGGCATAGGGAGAGGATTTGTGGTGCTGACAAATTGGGCTGTGAGCCGTTCTTAGCTGGCCAAGCAGGAGGAGGAGGAGGCCAAAGACAAAGACAAAAAATGGATTTTTAAAGGGCTGCGAGGCCTGATCGGAGGTGCCAAGAGGGAAGGTTCTCCTGGCAAAGAGGCACTTGAGGTGCAGGGGCAGGGGTTGGAGAAACTTGCAATTAATTGTATCCATGAAAGATAAACCTGCAAAAGTGGAGGGCTGGCCAGACCCACTTCACTTCAACTGTATGTCTTTAAAGTACGGCAAGACTAGGGTGGGCAACTATGGCAAGTAAGAGGTTCCATTAGCCCTCTTAAAAGACTTTGGCCATTTCCACACTACACTGTTACAGTGCTATTATTCCACTTTCAACATCCTATGGAATCCTGGGATTTGCAGTTTAGGGTGGGGCAGTTAGAATTCTCAGTAAACTACAAACCCCAGAATTCCACAGGACGTTGAAAGTGGAATATTAGACAAAATCCATCGAAGAAGTCATTACAAGTGGAGATAAAGAAAGTACAAAAAGAGATAATGTTGATAACATCAGAGGAAATAGAAAAAACGATGAAACAGATGAAGTTGACTCAATTTGAACATGCTAACAAAATTGGGAAATGGTTAGCGGATAAACTCAAGAAGAAGAGAGACAGGAATACAGTAACTGAATTGAAAAATGGGAAGAAAATGATTACGCAACATGAGAAGATAAAACAGAAGTTTAAAGAATACTTTGAAAAATTGTTTTATGAAAAAACCATCAGTATCAAAATCAGAAAGAGTGGACAAAATTTTTTACCAAGATCAAGATCCCAAAAATATCATTGGAGAAACAGGAACAGTTAAGTAAGCCAATAATATTAGCCAAATAGAAGAAGCTATAAAAGATTTGAAAACGAATAAGGCACCAGGACCAGATGGATTTACTGTGTTATATTATAAAAGATTTATAAAAGAACTAATCCATCCATATCAAGCAATCTTGAAAGAAATAAAAAACTATGGGAAACCACAATCCTGGGAAGAAGCAAATATCGTATCGATACCTAAAGAAGATAAAGATAAAAGAGAAGTTAAAACTATAGACCAATCTCTTTGTTGAATATAGACTACAAAATACTGGTGACAATACTGGCAAAACGATTAAGAAATGTAATACAGGATAAGATTCATGAAGGTCAAACAGGCTTTCTACCAGGCAGATATATGAAGAATAATATAAGAACATTATTGGACGTGATTGAATGTTGTGATAAAAACCCAGGGAAGAAGATAGCTATTATTTTATTGGATGCAGAAAAAGCTTTTGATAATGTTTCCTGGGAATTTATGCATCATGTCCCAAAAGAATATGGACTGGGAGAAGCCTTTTGTAAATGAATTGAAATGATTTACCAGGATCAGACAGCGAAGTTAATTATAAATGGAGCTATAATGGCAAGTTTTGGTATAAAGAAGGGGGTACAGCAAGGGTGCCCTTTATCACCAATATTATTCATAGCTGTATTGGAGCTATTATTGATTGCAATAAATGAAGATTTACAGATACGTGGCTTGAGAATAAAGAATAAGGAAATAAAATATAAAGCTTTTGCCGATGACGTAATTATATTTTTGGAGGAACCTCAAGATTCAATTCAGGTGTTGATGGACATCTTACAAAAATATGGACAAATGGCAGGATACAAGATAAACAGAGAAAAGACAATGACAATGACATTAAATACGACAAAAAAAGAACAAGCGGACCTGGAGACAAGATCAGGATATCAAATTACTAAGAAAGTAAAATACTTAGGTATCCTAATCACAAACAAAAATCAAGAATTGTTTGATAATCATTACTTAAAGATATGGAAGGAGATTAAATGTGAAATAGAAAGATGGGTGCATTTTAATTTGTCTTTCCTGGGAAGGATAAATGCTTTTAAAATGTCTTTATTACCAAAGCTTATGTTTCTCTTTCAGAACTTGCCAATAATAGGAAGAGAAAAGATTTTTAAAGAATGGGAAAAAGAACTACAAAAGTTTATCTGGCAAGGGAAAAAACCAAGAATTAGGTTTAAAATATTACAAGATGCAAAAGAGAGAGGAGGATTTGATGTGTCATCGTTAAAAACCTATTACCAAGCATGCTGTTTAGATTTAATCAAAGATTGGATACATGTAGAAAATACATGTAAAGAACTGGAAGGAATTAATAATAGGTTTGGATGGCATCGATACTTATGTTACAACAAAATAACAGTGAATAAAGAGTTTAATAATCATTGTATTTGAAAGACATTATTGAAAGTGTGGTTACAAATGAAGCATAAATTTTATAGAGGACTTCCGATTTGGACCTCACCTCAAGAAGCATATAAAATTGCCCTAACAAAAATAAGAAAATTTACTAACCTATCAAGATTTGTTGAAATGGGAAGGGGATAAGCCAAGAATGCGTACAGAAGAAGAATTAAAGGCTTCGGGACATGAATTTAATTGGTTCCCATGGAGACAACTTAAAGAGAGATTTAAAATGGATCAAAAATTATATGGATTTGAAAGAAAAGAAAATGAATTAGATTTATTGATGAAGGAGGACCACAAGAAGAGAATCTCCAAATTCTATAAGCTATTATTGCAAAGAGAAATGGAATCAGAAACTGTTAAAGATAATATGGTTAGATGGGCACAAAATACTGGACATCCAATTGAGCTGGATACATGGGTGAGGGCATGGAAAGCAGACATAAAATTTACACCAAGTTTAAATTTAAGAGAAAACTTTTATAAAATGCTACATAGATGGTATATGACATCTGAAAGGTTGCAGAAAATAACTAAAAATGGAAATGAAAAATGTTGGAAATGTGATGAAAAGGTGGGGTCGTTCTTTCATATGTGGTGGACCTGTAAGATAGCAAGGAAATTTTGGAAGGAAATACATGATGAAATTCAAAGAATTTACCATTTAAATTTTGAAATGAAGCCAGAGTTTTATTTGTTAAATATGTTGGGACAACAAAGAGAGATAAGATGTCATCAGAAGACATTGTTATATTTGATAACTGCTGCAAGATTGACATATGCACAATATTGGAAAGAAAGGAACCATGTTGATATAAAAGAATGGAAATTAAAAGTTCTGGATATGATAGAGATAGAAAAGTTAACATTTTCATTGAAAAATAAGTCTATCCAGAACTTTGAAAGGGAATGGAGACAAGTCTTAAATTGGATAAAGATACAGTAATAAGAAAAGGAAACAAATAAAGCAAGATTGTATATAATACAAGGCAACAATGTAATAAGGCAATATAACAAAGCAGCAATGTAACAATGTAAGATGTAACAATGTAAGATTACCTTCTGAAGAGAAACTATGTATGAATCGAATGTAAATAAGCAGACTCAACTGGAAAAAAAGGGAAAGCTTAGAAGCGTGGAAGGGGGGATTATTTCTACTTTAAACCTTAATAAAAATATTTCTAAAAGAAAAAAGAAAAAAAAAGAAAGTGGAATAATAGCACTATAACAGTGTAGTGCGGAAATGGCTTTTGAAGGGCTGTACCTGCTCCCACAAACAACAACAACAACGATGAGATAAAGATAGAGAAGCAGCAAATCAAAATTACTGCAGTTACTTTTCAGTTTCACAACCATATGTTAACAGTATGCTATAAGAAGCAACTACTTGACTGTTCTATCTGTGGCCAGCTCCTTTTGCGCATTGGCTGTAGGATTCAATGGCAGCTAGAAAGTTCTGCTTTTCATCCCCAGGACTTGAAAAGACTTTCACTGTTACATAAATGTTATCAAATTCTGTTTCAGCCCACAGTGCCATCACACTTCAGGAAATGTGCCAATGTATCTTCAGTCAATGTCTTGGTGAAGCTGTCTCTTATTATCTCCGGTATGCGCACCATTGACAGTAGTGATACCAGTGAACCCCCTACATACTCTACAGCCAAAAAAGCCCCATCTTCAGCATGGCTGCATCATGCATGGCCAGGCAAAACCACATGCGATGCCAGAGGGGTTAAAGGGAGAAGAGTTTCCTTGGTATTAACCCTTTGTCTGCAGCAGGATAAAAAACTTAGAATAAATCATGCCTAGCCTAACATATTTACAGGAAGCATATAACAGAAACAACAACAATTCTTTATTGTGGTCCACAAACCCAACAAATTAACAACATGTAAGATAAATTTTAAAAGCACAAGGAGCAACTGGGTCAAATAATACAGGCAGAACTTATTTAAGACATTTTTCTTAATATAGAACATGCTGACCGACTTGGACAATAACTTGGCAGTAACCGAGGTCACACTGGGATTCTTATCTTCTAAAAGGAATTTGACATAAAGTTGGGCCAATCATCTTGGTAGATTAGCCCATAATAGGATTAATCATATGTTGAACCCACTTGTAGAATCCACAGGACAAAAGAATGTGTTTCATTACTCATTACTGTAGTGACATTACTTTGCAGTGTCAGGGACATCAGGAAATCTACCCCAGAGCATTTAAATGAGAAAAACATTAAATCTGCCCTTTGTTAAAAAGTCTATGACATTTAATTACTGAAATAGTTGCAGTGGTTATCAGTCTGTTTCTGGGCACAGGCCATAGTATTGATCGTGTTCTATAAAACCCTATCTGGCTTGGCTCCAGCTATCCAAAATACTGTTTCTCCCACTGTTACAGGTACAGTTGGTGAGGACACAAGGAAGGCCTTTCTTCATGGCCGCTCCTATGCTGTGACGCTTCCTCCCACAGGAGTCTACGACAACAGCCTGGGTGATTTCTTTTCACCAGCATCCAAAGACCTTTTTGTTTAAATGAACCTTTGGTCTTCAAATGAGAGGCAGAGGACTCTTTTAGTGGGTTGTGCTGTATCTTGATCTTAGGTTTTATATGTATTTTATATGTATTTTGTGTTTCTGTTGTTTTGTGCCTTCAACTCATTTCTGACTTATGGTGACCCTAAGGCAACCCTATCACAGGGTTTTCTTGGCAAGATTGGTTCAAAGGAAGCTTGCCTTTGCTTTCCTTTGAGGATGAGAGAGTATGACTCAATGGCTAAGCATGGCTTTAAACCCTAGTCTCCAGAGCCATAGGGCTTTTTTGCACTAGATTGTTATAGTGCTATTATTCCACTTTCAATTTAGGATTACTCCAATCCTGAGGTTTGCAGTTTAGCCTAAACCCTAGGATTCCATAGGATATTGAAAGTGGAATAATAACACTATAACAATCTAGTGCAGATATGGCCATAGTCCAACACTGAAACTACTATGCCATGCTGGCTGTCAAGTATTGCAAAATGATGGTTTGTTTAATTTTTTTCAACTATTATGCTATATGTTGTTTTAGCTATCTTTTGTTTTAATGTTTTTTGTAAGCCACCTCATTTTGGGAGAAAGGCAGGAAATGAATGAATGAATGAATGAATGAATGAATGAATGAATGAATGAATGATGTTATAGCTAACACCATGTAGGGTCAGGTATAAGAACCCTCTTCCTGTTGAAAGCATAATCTCCAGTGAAAATTCCACCTTCGTTACCCATATTTGAACAGAAGGAGCAGAGCCCATCATATCATTAGGCAGAGAGAAATGGTTGCCTCAGGCAGCAAACTCCAGATAATACAAAAAAGGGTAGCAGCCCCAGAGTTTTCTGCCTGCCCCCTGCAACACTGCCCCCATAGCAGTGCCCCACATTTACTAAGTGAGCCTGCTGCTCCCAGGCAAGGTGAAAGATGTTTTCCATCCCCAATGAAATATGTACTTGTCAGACCACCTTGCTTCTAGGAGAGAGAAGAAAAGTTATATTCTGTCTTTCCGTTTCAGGAGGAAAATTTCCCGGACCAGCCCTGAGAAGGAGAGGCCTTATTGAGTTGGGGTTGGATCCAAGATCTGCCTTCTGCTGGTAGAAGAACCCCTCTCGTGAAGAACACCTTCCTCCTGATTTTCAGGGATTTCCCCCTTACACTACACCTCACCCCTTCGACATAGTCCCCAATCTCTCTGAGTAGTGTTTTCATGGAGTTGATGGCACTGCTGTGCAGAGGAGAGGGTGAGCAAGTCCCCTTTCACCAGACCAGCAATAGGGCCCTCTACACTGGGTCCAGCCCACCAAGCTTAGGTAGAGCAACTAACTTCACATCTCAGAACTACAACAGCCAAGAAGGGCTTGCCACACTTCCGTGACTCCAAAAGATATATTTTACATTATTGGAAGTTGACATAAATAAGTCTGTCCTCAATTGCTTCTTTGATACCTATCCAATATTTCTAGCTCATAATGATTCAGTCAACAAATGTCTTTTTATATTTTGCACAGTTGATGTGATATGTGGACACAGGCTCATTGACACTAAAATTCTAATTAACATGAATTGGTGGCTAAATGAGTTCATATAAGTCTTCTGTTGACCATATGTTTAATTGCTGTGACCAAAAAGAAGAAGCTGTCCTGTCTCCACGGAAACTATTCTTTTACCAATTAAAAAAAATGCATAAGATAAAAAGAAACTATTGATGACCTGTTAAAGTCATATTTCTAATTAGGATCTATTTTTCACAGAATACTATTTATAATCTAATACATCATGTACCTTGGTTATTAGGAGAGCACATTGCTGTTCCAAACTAAACTTAGTGAGTTTTCTTTTCTTTTACTTAACAATATTTATTTTATTAGGAATTTTTCAACAATAACAGCAGAAACAAACATGGAAAAAAAGAGAATCAAGCTGGAATAATGGTGCCTGGTGATGTCATTTGAGTGATTCCATTTTAGCTGGTCTAAGAAAAACTTTGTGAGAAGACAAATTCTGCAGACCATGTTGGTTCCTTGGCATTTTGGCAGATGATGTTCACCGTACATTTTTTTTTCAGGTTGACCATCAATAATACATCTTCTCATTGGCTTGCTGAGGCTTTGAGTCAAAAAATCAATCTCTGTGGAAAGCTGACTCACTCTGGCTAATAGTAGAACTGGCCCCATATGTGTCACATGCTTTTCTTCCTTATGAACAATATCTTAGTCAAATATATTTCTTTGATTTCATAAAAGGTGTTTTCTTCTTTCTACTCTTTGGTCAGAATGCAATATCCCTATGAGCCAGGTTTCCCTGTCCATATGGCGTTTTAAGTCTGATTGCTGTTCTCTCTAAATCCTTTCAAGGGATGTGGTACTATGAAAGGTGGGGATCGAAGAGAATTATCAAAATGCAACCTGTGCTGGAAGCAATTTCTTCTGAGTCCATTTGTCTTCTAAAGCTCAAGAAAAGAAAATGGTAACTGATTCTTTTTTAAAGTAGATCATCTGTCAAGTCAATTGATTCTGCCTGTCAGTTTATCTAGTGAGAAGTTGTGTCTATGAGGAGAAAGTATGATCCCAAAATCTCCATTTCATTATCCCATTATAACAGGAATATAACGTGAGATAACACCTGATAATACACCAGTTGCCTTCTTTAGTGAAGAAGACAGAATTGACAAAGGCCATTCATGCTATACTAGTCTGAATAGACTACAATAATGCTCAGTGCAAGGCTGCCCTTGAAAGAAACCAAAAAAACACCCATTTACTCAAAATGCTTTTCTAAGATTGTTATCTAGAACTCACTGGACAGAGCATATGACTAAACTATTGTACTTCTTTAGTTATCCATGTCAGGCTCAACTCAAGGTACCAACTCCTACCTCTAAATCCGCCACCTTCTCCTGTTATGTCTCCTCCCATGAACTCTAATCAGCATCAGATATCTGCTTCGTGTCATCTCATGGTGTGAGGTGTGGATGAGAAGCAGGACTTTTTCAGGTGCAGCCCCAGTGCTCTGGGATGACCTCTTCCAGGAGAGGCTGATTGCATCACTGCATACATTTTTTAAAATGTGGCTCTTTGTAAAAGACTGAAAGCTGGCTAATTTTTTTCTGCCGCTGCAATTACATTGATTCTGCTGCCACTGAGTATTTCATTTTTTGTTTGTTTTTTTTGGTGTTGTTGGTTTCAAGTTTATTGTTATCTTCTTTAGGTTCCTGAATGGGTGTCCAGTGAGATGCACTGAAAAAAATATCATATTATCACCTGTGGAAACATCTTTTGCGGAACACAAAACCAATCTTGATTTTCTCTCTTTTGCTCTTTAAAAGGCTCTAATTCTTAAACCACTTATATCACAACTCTTCTCATCCTGCTTGCAAATCTTCCATTCTCCAAGCATTAAGTAGAGCTGATCATACTCTTGATAACAAGTGAAAAAGAACAAGTATTGCTCAGATATGGTGCCCTCCTGCCGCCATAGAAAATAAGAGCCATCCAGTATTTGCTGGGCAGTTCCTTCTACCAACTCCAGAGTCAGGGGCAGCATACCAAATCCTGCCTGTTTTCAGGTGGTGCCATGAAGGGGTAGAAGGAATGGAAATGGGTTTTCTTTTTCAAATGACCAGATGAACACATAATTCATGAACATGATGCAGACAGGGTGATTGAGGTCAGGATTCTGAAACATATTATGGTTTCCTACGTACTACAGAATTTTTGACATATAATGCTGAACACAAAAGGAAACTCTGGTTCTAGATTATGGCAACTGAGACTACAGCAGTTTGAAAAAGGCTACTTTGTTCCATATCAGTCCCAGTTTACCCACTCATCCCACTCAAAACATACTTGTTATTGCCATGTATGTTAGCCTTTTCCACACGTCACCTGACTCATGGAATCACACTTTTTTTCAGGGTTGGCAGGATTTGGCTCCTCTGAGCATGAGCAGAATGCTATCTGTGAAGCAAGGCTTCGCCGCAGCAGAGAGTCCCAGTGAAGCAGAAAAAATTTCGCCGCAGCAGAGAGTCCCAGTGAAGCAGAAAAAATTCCAGAGGCTCATTAGTTAGGCTTAGAGTACTGATTTATTGCCACATTCTAAGATAAGACTTAGCAAAAAACATGCTAGCTTGCCAGCAATTAGACAAGGAGAAAAAACAGAAGATAATGGAGAAAAATCGGGCAGCATCTCCCCTTACAAACAGAATACTGCCAATAGCATGGCAGGCCCAGCTAGGGCATCTAACTGGCAGCTGGTCAAGGCAAACACCAGCCTTTTTATGGTACCTTGTCACCCTGGAACAAGTGAGATGACCCAATCAGTGCTCTGGTGTGTGGCCTTCCCTACTACATAAGACATACCCATAACAATCCTGCTGGCCTTGCACCTGGCGGTCTGGCCATACCGCCTCTTCCCTCTGCCATCCACTCAGAGGAAACCTCTGCCTGCCCAGCAACAACCTTGACACTTTTCACCCTGTCTCAAATATCAAATGGTTCCTCCTGGCTGTGCCCTCCTCTGTACATCCACTCAGCCATATGCATGAAGGCTTCAAATGGAGCTTTTGTGCCCACAGGCCTTTGTGTGAAGAAGCTCTCTTACATCTTGAAATCCTGTGTATGAACAAGATTCTAGAATCTGAACACTCCTCTGTGCTCAGAGGTCAATGCATGAAGGCTTCCCCATCTAAGTCACGCTAACTTTTGGATGGCAATGGTGAGAATAGGAAAAACCATGAATCCTAGGAGGGAGAACTACAGGTACAGTGTACACTGAGTTCCTATAGCAAAGTTTCCCATTGTTTTACTCATTGCTTAATCAAATTTCACATTTCTATTCCTTTCTGACACATTTAATGCACATCACCCTAAGTAAAATGAAGGAGAAAATCAGAAATTCAAGATTACTGTAATGCCTTTCACGCTGCAGAAATATAGCACCGTGATTTCATTTTAACTGTCATGCCCACATCCTACAGGATCCTGCGACTTGGAGCTTAGAGGAGGGTGGTCAGAATTCTCAACCAGAAGCCTCCTCTGCTGCCTCAACAGATTACAAAACTCAGGATTCCATGGGATGCCACCATGGCAATTGAAGTGGAACCACAGTGCCACAATAGGAAGTGTGAAAGGGTCCCAGGTAATTGCCCATTTTTTTATCTTTTCATAGGGCTACTACACATGGAAATATATACTTCTCATAGTCGCAAATGCACTAATAATTAGGGTTTGGGTGTACCACTGTAGACATTGCCTACCCTTTGCTCATTCTTCAGCATTACACACTACCCCTTTTTCTAGATCAATGATTCCCAAGCTCTAATCCCCCAAGTGTGTTGGACTTCTACTCCCATAAAGTTCCAGGTGCCTTGATCAGTGATTCTGGAAGCTAAAATCCAAAACACCTGGAAGACCAGAATTTGGGAAACATTGGTCTAGATGCCTCTCTGCCTGAGAATCAAAATGGGATGTGCTTGTGCCCCGAATCAGCTGCTGGGAAGCCCACTTTCTCCTCCCGTCCTGGAAAGGGGCAGCTCATACCTGTTTTCCTCTAAAAAACCAAGTAAATTTGTACACGCAATTACACACACACACACAGTTGTTCAGGTTCCTGAAGAAGTTTACCTCGCGAAGAAAGCAGCATCCCCTCTTCAGGAAACTAGAGGGCAAAAGAGCGGGGGGGGGAGGGAAATACAAAACTGAAGACGCTATCTTTCACACCTCAGCAAGCTGTATGCACATGTCAGGCACTCAAAAAGGAAGGACAGCCAGGATGCAAACACGGCTGCTGCCACTCCTCACTGCCACTTCTCCAGATACAGACAGCAGAGGCCTGTTCACACTATACAAATAGAGGGCCATGACTCCACTTCGACTGCCTTACACATTGTATGGAATCCTGGGGTCTGTGGTTTGGTCAGATGCACTGAAGTTCTTTGACTGAGCATGCTAAGGGCCCTTCTCTCAATTGCCAGTCCCAGGAGTCCACAGGGTAGAATCATGGCAGTTAGTGTGAAGTAATAGCACTAAAATTGCATAGTGCAAATGGGCCCCAGGTCTATCTCTCTCCCACTGGGGAAATGCAAAGCAATGACTCTGAACAAGCTCAGGCTTCTGAAACTACAATAAGTGGCAGAACACACCACATCTGACTAGGGACTGGTGCTTCTAGCAACCACACCCTTACTGCCCCCACTTGCCTTGAGTGGGAGATGCTCAGGGCTTAGAGCAAACCTTCTTACTTAGAAGAAAATCTCTCTCTCACTCTCTCTCTCTCTCTCTTTCTCTCTCGGTCGTTCTTTCTCACACACACACATACGCACACACATGCACACCCCCCTCACACTCGATCCTGGAGTCAGGAAATATGAGACTGTACAAGCATTCCTGGCATGAATAATACTGTTGTTATTGTTAGGTACTGTGGAGAATCTCCACAAATAGTCTACAAGAGATAATCTAGCAAAACCTCATTACATATTGGGATGACACAACAGCCTGAGGAGATGATAAGCAGCAAAAGAGAATTGGGGGGGGGGGAGACATTATGTAAAATGTGTGGGGCCTTGTGTTATTTGGAAAAACAGACAATTTAGGGTGCAATATGTACCTGTGGTTTGGAAGGGAGGGAAATCCAAGGGCCAGCATCCCAGAGGGCCACCGTTCAGCTAGAGCAGATGCCTCCCTGCCCCATGGCTAATGGAGAGTGAACCCTGCTCCACAAGGTACTACCAGGCTCCAGTCTTGGTGGCCTACTCCCCCCACCATCCCACTCACCTAAACTGAGCTGTCAGAGGCACAGCTTCCTAGGAGGCAGGCGTAGCTCTGGCCTATTCGTGGATGAGGTATCCTTTCCTCTGTAACAGCTGTTTCTCACCAGCCGCAGAATACTTCCTTCTCTAGCTCCTAGGAAAGTGTGAATCCAGTCCTACGGCCAACAATGAAAGATGGCCAGAAAATGCAATGAAAAATGTGGCCAGGGGAATGGTGGAGTGGGGGGCAGGACTTTGGCAAAGAAGCTAGAACACCACTAATTTGGGAAGGGATCAAAATCAGTGTATGTTTGGGTTAGATACATATAAGCAGCAGTGGAACAAAATTAAATGGTTGTCTCCCTTATTGTAAGGAAAGATGTCGCCTATAATGTCTCCTCAAATAACTCACAAACACATCCAAACTAATCAGTAACCATGCTCATACACTTGTATGAGCATGGTTACTGATGAGTTTGGATGTGTTTGTGAGTTATTTGAGGAGAAATTTAAAATGCGCTAACAGATGCACGCTGTCTTGCACAGTTACTGTCCATTCATCTCATCTGGGTTTGTCTACGATCTTGTGTTCAAATCCTTGATCTTTTTGCAAAGCTGCTCTCTCAAATCAGGGATGCACATACTGATTTCCACTCATGGAGTTTAAAGCTTGGAGCCTCACTCCACCAGGAACTTCACTGTGTGGCCCTGGGGAACTCGCACTCAGTCTGCAAATGGCATTAGCAAGCTGTACTTTTGGAAATCTGCCAAACTGTACTAACACATCTGGCCTAGGCTTGGCACATCAGATGGCTGAGCTGCCACTTAAATGTTTCACAATGCCATGGATTGACATTAAGTCGGAGACACTGTGAAAAATTAAAATGGCTGCCCAGCATGGTTGTTGGTCCTCTTTATCATTGCCAACTAGGTCTTGCTGACCAACATCAGAGGAGAATAATCACTACAGAACAATCTGCCAATGGGCCACTCAGTCCCAAACCTCACTCTCTGTCACTGGAGCACTAGATAAAGTAAATCATACGTGACACTTGAAAGTCTCTGGAAACAAACTGGGAAATGAGCCCCATAGAATATAACCTGACTTTTTTCTGAGCCAACACAAGGGTTACATCAAATACTATCAAGTGATGAACAATAATAATGAAGCCACCCTAACTTATTCATAGTACAGCAAGGAATGTTGTTAAGGTGAAAGGAATACCATGCCAGCTGGCAGGTAGATAGCATTTTGCATAATTGAAACTATCTATCATTTCCTAGCTGATTTAAAGGAAAAGAGCATTCTAATAGGAAGAGCCAAACCATTTTTTCTTCATCACTCTCAAATCCACCGCTGGCTGAAGGTCACTCAAGCATGACAGACAATATTCAGCTCACACAGCAATCTGTGTGGTGATGCACTGCAATTGTATTTTATATTAGTAATTTATTTCATGGTTGTTTGCCTCAGTCTTCTCATTGATCACTAAGCTGGATATTTTAAAGAAGCAGCCAGCATCACCACTGAAACTGGTCGGTGTGTGATAAATTGAGGAAGGCTAACCCTTCTGTGTCAGGAGAGAACACCCGAGAGAAACCAAGGAAATCTCTGGAAGAAAGCAAAATGTATTGGGTGATTTTCTCATATAACTCTGGCCTTCTAGGAAGGAATCATAACTTGGTGAACAATTACAAGTAACTTATAAGTAACTGCTTTTCCCCCCAGTAACTAAGGAATGAAAGCCAGCATGATGTTGTGGTTTGAATGTTGGAACAGAGTGTTCAAATCCCCACTCGGTCATGGAAACCTACTGGCAAGCCACACTCTCTCAGCCTCAGAGGAAGGCAAGGGCAAACCTCCTCTGAACAAATCTTGCCAAGAAAACCCCATGATAAGCTCACCTTAGGGTCACCATAAGTCAGAAACAACAAACTAAGGCATATGTTATTTACATCGTACTTCTAATGTAGCAAACTGCTGGTCATGACCTATAAAGCCCTATACGGCTTAGGTCCAGACTATCTGAATGATCATATCTTCCCCATACAAACCCGCCAAAGTTTGAAGATCTGCGGGGGAGGCTTTTTCTTGGTCCTGCTACCATCATAGGCTCACTTGGTGAGGACACAGGAGAGAGCTTTCTCAGTGGCTGCTCCCACCCTCTGAAACTCTCTTCCTTGGGAAACTAGGCTGGCTCTCCATTCTCCAGCAGGCAAAGATATTTTCCTTTAAGCAATATTTTAATGTGTAAGTAAGAGAGCTTTATGGATGCTTTATTTATTCTTTTTAAAACTTTTGTATATTTTGAAATGATTTTATACTGTTTTTAAGTGGGGATTTTAATTGTTTTTAAATTTTATTGTGAATGTTTTTTAATTGGCTGTTTCAGGAAGCTACCTTGTGTCTCACTCTGGGAGAAAGGTGGCATACAAATGCAATAAATAAATAAATAGCAAGGGATAGCTTCATTCCTTTTGTAGTGATACTGTAACATCTACATTACTTTCCTCCTTTAGAGGTCTAAATAGATGAAGCAATATGGCATGGTTCAGATACTGGCCTCATGTTTCGTTCTAGGTGTTACAGAGAAGGGAGAAAGTGCTTTATCTCACATGCTAGTGACTTTGTAGCACTGGGATTTTTAAAATGAATTTTTTTCAGGTTTTTTAAAATTGCAACTATTTTTTAAATGGTAAGTTAAGAAGGGTTTGGAACAATAGCTACAACTAATTACTTTAAAAGCACAACTTTCCAAGAGCTGTGAGGAATAGAATAAAATGAATTCCTAGATCAGGACAATAGCAGGAAAACAGACAGGGCACTCTTGACATTGGCCAGAACTTCTGTGACGATCCTCAGACATCAGTCTTACAAATAGCCCAGACGCAGTTCCCAGCTGACTGAAACCACAACAGGATTTCAGAAGCCAGGAAGAGGACAGAGGAGAGATGGCAATGGGACACTGGCGTATGGATGGGAGGGGCGATGGGAGTTATCTGGCCTGGGTGGCAATTTTTGGGGGTCACCCTGAGTGATGCAGCCACGTCCCTGCCCCTCCACCCCCCTCGCTCCCCCTACCTGCGCTCCAGCCTATGTGGCTGCAATGGGACTTTAGCAGGTGGGAGACCAGAGCTGAGGAATAGCTGAAAACAAAGACTAGAAGCTGTTGCAGAAACTGGAGCTCTTTCAGACATGCCTAAAACCAAACTGTTGTTACTGTGGTGCATAGTCCGAGCCCGAGGTCTACTAAATATAATTTTATATCAAAGAATTGGCCATTCCAAATTGCTCCCCGCCATGTGCTTGCGAGGCCCCCGGACAAGCACGCACACGGACACAGCTGTACAAGCTGAAGAATACAAAACAAATCCAGGCAGGCCAGTAATTTTCCGGCATGCAGCTTCAGGAGACCTCCAGGCAAGTACACTTTAAAACTACATTAAGTATGCACGAGGCATACAAAGGATTCTCTGCCCCGAACAGGCAGCTTGACGAGATTAGCGCTTCTGACTACTCAACTGTCAAGCTCTCTCCATTTGCATACTGTCTGCGCTATTGACAGCGCCATCAAAATCCAATCATGCTAAAAATTGACCTTTCGGAGGCTTTGTCTTCAACCCGAAACCCACTGTTTTCCCTGGGAACGGACTACCCTACAGGCACATTTCCCCCTATTAGAAAAACCCTGATTTTGAGCGCTTTGTTGGATCGCTCCTGGCTTCCATACCGCCTTGCTGCCAATCCGTTTGCCGAGCCTTCGCCTCAGCTTCCACGTGCTGAGAACCTCCACTCCTACAGACTTTCTTCAGACCGCCCGGGCTACAGGATCAGGTGTCATATTTCCCAAAAACTCCCTCTTAAAATCCCCTATCTACTTTCCTCTCTTTATTTTCTTAGGTCTGTGTGTGTGGGTACGCAAGTATGCAGTATTTCTTAGTTCCGTGTGAGCAAGTGCGCTGTGACTTTATAAATAAAATAACAAAAATTAGAACTTTATTGTGTCGTGGTCTTGACTCGGCCTGACCCTGTAAACATTGGGTAAAAGATCTCGCTAGGTTACCCTGCCTCTCGTAGTGCTACAGCTTGCACTCAGGCTAATTCCCATTCCCCATTATTTGGAGCACATTGAGGTGTCCCCCATGGGACCCCAGAAATCAGGGTAATACTGTGTTTTGCTTGCCAAATTAAGAAATATTATATTCCCAGCCTTTTCCCTAGACACATTCACTTCTGTAATGTTCCCCCATAACATAGGAATTTCATTCCTAAACTGGAATTCATCTCTGGACAAAAAATAAAAGGTTCTCCAGCCCTAAACTATAGGCTTTTGGAGGTCAGCCTGTAACAGCCCTCTTTTCCAGCAATCTGAGTAAGCCAGCAGCAAAATATGGGTCGCAAAAACATCAGGCCACAACCAAGCTGGTTTCACCACCAGCTAAATGCTATTTTCTGGCAGTTCAGGTCACGTCCCATTAAACTCAACGAATCACAAAACATGTAGAGGTGACAGCATTTGGGAAACTGAGCATTACGTTTGGACATTCGTTGTTTTCATGCCAGTGATGGGCACAAACAGCATTTGTATGTATGCAGTAGGATGTGATTCAGTCCAGCCATGCAGGCAACTGGTTTGCAAATGGTGCCTGACATCAAAATTATTCCTTGGAGGTCTGGTCTTAATTATTCTTCATTATCCATGGGATAAAATTAATTTTTGTTTCTAAATTGTGAAATAAACATTCAATGAAGCTGCACCTGGCAGGCCCCTCCTTCCTCATTAGTTTCAGAAACCATTATCTGATCAAGCTAAATGGGATAGAGTACTATGGCAGTATATTTGTTTGTTTGCTATGTCTGTCAGATTGAATGGGGGCCTCAGGAAAAGAGTATGAAAACAAGCTCCTTAGTAGAAAAAGGAAGACAAAGGCAGTGAGATTAGCTTCCCAATATGCATTCAGTTTAAGAACCAGAGACTGACTTTTTCCTCCTTTTGGGGACTAGAATTCCCAAACTGTGGAAGCTGCAGGGGGGAAAAGTAGCATTTCTCTTGTTTCTGTACTATCTAGAACCATGGCCATGACCCCATTTTGAAGCAGTGAACCCCATAAATTAATGATAACATTGTCTGAAGACGTGCTTTCTCTTTTCTGTCCATTTAAATCACACTTTTTAAAGGTAAAGCAAGGGATTCTTTCCCTGTACTGCTCAGGCTTGCTACTTCTGCTGGAAATGCAAGATACTGAAGATCACCAATGTTTAAACTCTTTGCAATACATAGTATCCATAGCAGAAAGCACAGTTGTATACACACTCCATGCTTAGTGTTTTGAAATAATCTCAAACTTTTGGCAACTAATTGAATTAAAAGAAACATTTAAAAAAAAACACCTCACCCTCATTTCCAAACAGAAAAGAGCATGGACAAGGACTGAAAACAAAGAAAGAGAGACTCTTTTTCCTCCTGATAATCAGAACAGTGGGAAAGAGGGGGAGTTTACACCTTTCTCCAGCTATCCTCATGACATTCATAATTAGCAGTCCTTAGATCTTTTTACACACCACAGTTAGAGTACCATACGGTCAAGCGGTCTCTCTATTTGTCACACTGTAGCAGCTGCTTTTAAAATGTCTCTTCCTCCCAGTTTTCCCTTTTGTCCTCAGTTTAACTGAGTGGCTGCAAACAGAGTTCAAAGTGCAAAAGTAATCTCCACTCAATTAATTCAGCACAGAGGGAGGAGTGGAGGGGCAGAATCTTGCCATTTCCAGTAGACTTAGGCAATAGCAAACTGTTGCAACTTCTCCTCTTGTGTTTTCTTTCTCATTAAGAACTTTGCCATCTCGAATGCACTCTGATGTTGCTTGTTTGCCCACAGGTCCCTGTTTCCACCTGTGAAATGCTGGATGGTACTTTAACTTCCAGAGCAACATTCTAGAGAATCCTGGGGTTTGCAGTTTGGTCAGAGGCACCAGAAGAGCTCCCTGGCTAAGGATTCTACATGACCCTCCCTACAATGTCAATCCCAGATTCCACAGGATGGAAACACGGCACTTAAAGTGGGATGGTAGCACTATACAACTCTGTTGTGGAGAAGAGACCTTTCTATCAGGAAGCAAAGCTATGTTTATATTTATTTACTAGAGCTTGTGCAGCCCTGTCTTCAGTTTCAAAGACCATGATCAAGGTCTAGGCCTTCTGCTGAGTTTTAGTAATATATGAAGTTCACCAGCTTGAGTCCTCAGAACGTATACAGATAATGCTCATTCTTTGCATGAGATACAGTTTCTTAAAAACCCAGTTGAGAAGACACATCACAGAGAGAGGAAGGGGCAACGTGTTAGACAAAGTCATGTCATATGCTTTGCCTCTGCCTTTCTGTCTGGTCTCTTGTCAACCACTGAGAGGATTTCACAAGTGGAAATGACAGGTCAAAGAAGCTCTCTTGACAGCAGAAGGTTGCTGTGAGTGCTCTTTCTGTGAACCTTGTAAATTGTTAAACATTGCTGAAGGCCTGTGGCAGATACATCTGGGTGAGTAATGGAAAAGTTAATACTAAAGAATACCACAAGCAACCAAGACTAGAGCTCAGCAGTAAAGATTACCCAGTTCTTAATGTCTATGTTACATGAATAGCTATGCCTATGTGTATGTCTGTAATGACCCTGAAGTCCAGGACACCTGGACACAGACTGGGGGACCACTAGCACCAAGACATAAGGTTGTTGTTCTTGTGTCCCTTCAAATCATTCCCAACTTACAGCAATCCTAAGGCAAACCTATCACAGGGTTTTCTGGGTGTGAGAGCGTGTAAGGCATCCAAGGTCACCCAGTGGGTTTCTATGGCCAAGTGGGGAGTCAAACCCTGGTCTCCAGGGCCATAGCCCAACACTCAAACCACTATACTCTACTGGCTCCTATATAGAAGACGCTAGGGTCAAAAACCACTGTAGAGATGGAGAGTCCTGCTGTTCCAGTAACTATAGTGGGAATAAAGGAAAGATTTCCCTTGAAGATCTCAAACCTTGGGCAGGTTTATATGGAAAGGCACAGTTTTTCAGGCACTCCAGATCCAAGCCAAGAAGGCTTTTCTAGGCTGTGACCAGCACTCTGAACTGAGCCTGGAAACAGACTGGTAGCCAGAGGAGCTTTTATAACAGGGAAGTTATATGTTCTTTGTAACCAGCCCTGGTCAACAGCCTAGCTACAGACTTTTGGACCCGCTGAAGTCTCTGAACAGTTTCCAAAGGCAGCCCCATGTACAGCACACTAGAATAATCCAAAAGGATGTAATGAAGGCATATGCCATTCTGTTTACACCTCCTTAAGCTATATGTTGGCATTCCTATACCCACTGCAACTGTGTGGCACCATTTTGTACATTGCTGACAAGTTCTGGAGATGGGCAAGGCCTGCTTTTACCTTCATTTATTATTACATGGCCACTATGCCATATTACAGCATGCCCTAGCTTTTTTTCCCCCCAAAGGCCACTACATTCAGGGCATTTCATGTGGTGCGTGCCCACATTTAATGGCGGGGGAGGTTCAGTGTACACCTTCTAAGATGATTCAGAAGACCAAATGAAACATATCTCAACAACAAATTTATCTAAATACAGCAGACATCTCCAACTCTGTATATTTATTGCTCCACAATTCCAGTGCTATTTGATTCTATTTGATCTTTTAAGAAGGATCACTTCTTTCACAATATTTTCTTCTCTGAACAAAGCTCTACTGCATATGCCACTTGGCTTAGAACTACATATCAACTATGTATTTCATTTCCTTGTCATCTTACTCTCTCTGTCTCTGTCTTTGTCTCTTTTCTTTCTGAAGCCAGAGGAATTGTTTTCAAAATATTTAGTATGTGGATTCATTTCAATGCTTTCCATGGTATTGCTTGGCAGGCTTTCGTTCTGATTCCTGGAAACATCTTAACAACTCTCTGACTTTATGACAGGAAAACATTTGCAGGTTGCTTAGGAGGGACAGCGAGTGACATGCAGTAGAAACTGGTGGCTCCTTTCAATCCAATTTGGGTTTCAGTCTGAACTTTAGAAGGATGTCCAAGGTCCCGATCCCTATCCCAACAGTTAACTTTAATGTTTGCTTGATACCATTTCACATATAAAGAGCTGGATGGAAGAGATGGTTGGGATGGTCTGATTCTGTGTGGTGTAAACAAAATTCAGTGGGGCACCCCAATTGTTTTTTCTTTCATACATAATAATGTGGTATTTCATAGGCCATTTCCGCACGGGCTTAAAGAAACAGTGCAGAGCATCCTCTAGGGAGGACATCTGCACCTGGGAGCAGACCGGGTCGGACCTACTTAGAGTAGTTCCGCACCTTAGCCTGCTCCGGAACAACCCGAAGTGGTCGTTCAGCGTGCTTTTGAAAGACCACTTAAAACAGGTCTTTCAAAAGCACGGAGTGCGCCACTCCTTGCCTGCGCTCTGGGGCAGATTTGCAGGCTCACACCAGTGCTGGCAAGCTTCAGCAGTTGGTGGAGAGCCTCGACCAACCAGAAGCCGCCATTTTCGTTCCCGGAGCAGTGCGGCGCGGCAGCCATGCACTGCTCCGGACCAGCCTGGACCCAAGCATGGAGCCAAGAAGTCCGGTAAGTACCGGCACGGGGCGATTACTCAGGGAGTTGAGTTTTAAAAAAAAGTCTTCCAGGGCAGCGGAAACTGAACAATCCTTACCAAGGATCCCAAACTATGCTAGGTACTACAACAATTTTTTAAAATATATATGTGTGTGTGTGTGTGTGTGTTTAATTGGTTTAAATTACCATCTGTTGTATTAAAAGGTTTTAAACTGTTTAAATTGGCTTATTCTACTTATATACATGCTGACATCCCATGATATACAGTGGCATATAAACATTTAAAGAAATATTTGTATACATGAAAGAGCAGGAGTAGGCAGTGCTTAAGACAAAAGAATAGAAGGAAGATAAACAGAAGAAACAGAATTTGACAAATTACTCAAACTGGAGGCAGAACATCAGGTTGGAAATATGTACAAAAGCTTGCTAAATCTAGAAATTAAACAAGAAGCAGTTAACAAGAATATGTTAAAAAGGGGCACAAAACATCAGCGATCCTATTCTATTCAAATAGTGGGAGAAATCCTGGAACCAACCATTAAAATTGATAAAGCCAGCTAATCTGAGAGACAACTATTATAAAATGATTTATAGATGATATTTGTCCCCATCACAACTCTCAAAGGTGTCAGGAAATACAAATAATACTTGTTGAAATGTGAACAGAAAGAAACCTTGTTCCATATATGGTGGATTTGTAAACAGGCCAAAAAATTTTGGAGCCAGATACATGATACAATTACAGATACATAGGTAGTACTTAATATGGTAGATGTCCTGTCGCAATTAAATAAAGCATAAAGAAAGATTTTGTTATACATGTTTACTGCTGCTAGATTAAGTTATGCTCAAATCTGGAAATAGCCCATGATCCCAATGATTGAAGACTGGTTAATAAAATTGTATGACACAGCAGAACTAGATAAAATGTCAAATTTGATGATGGATATAACAAACAAATTTAAAAGTGATTGGAATATGGTAGTGGCTCTTCGGGAATCGTACTGAAGTAAAAATGCAACTATTGGAATGATGGATTAGACCCAAATTGTAAGAAACTCAGTAGAGATAAAGAAAAAAATAATATATGCAAATATAAAAGTAAATGTAAGATAGGTGAAAATATGTATATAATAAGTAAAAGGGATTAGATATATCTTTAAAAATATTACTCTGGTGACTGGAGTAAAATTCTGAGTATAAAATATGTGGAATTATTCATTTTATATGATGGGACTAATATGTACACTGCTAACATAATATGGTTTTGTATAAATGATCTCAAAGTTCTGTTGGAGATGCTACTACATTAAGAAAGAAGACCAGATGCTAACATGATGTAAGCATACAAGTTATTCAAAGGCAATGGGCACATAATGAATCACTCACGTTATGAAGTTGACAAGTTGGGAGGAAAGGAGAGTTTTAGGGAGAAAAGAATGGAAGTAGATAGTCTAATTTGCCAAGGGAACACTTTAACAAGATTGTATTTTCCTTTACTATTTAGTAGCCTACTTTAAATATTATGTTTTTTCATATAATATTATGGAGTATACTGTCATATTAACTATTCAGCAAACTAACACATTGTATATGTTCTATATTCCCCCACCCTTTTTTTAAAAATAGAATAAAATAAATAAATGCTAACCTTCAGGTTTGACTGCCTTCAGTCATGGAGTTTTAGAGAACAGTTGTCTTGTAAATGGATAAAAAAGGAAGATTTTGGCGTGGGGGAAATTTCAGTGGAAAAGTAATTAAAGCTGGATGAGGTACTTGAAGGACTAATGCTATTTGGAAGCCCAGCAGTGGAGCAAAGACAAGTATTTCTGCAATGCCTTCGCCTAGTCTTTAACACTGGTGCTCTTTTTGTAGACTTTTACTGCCATCAGGCAGTAAATGTATTCACAGATGGCATAGTAAATCCAATCAAAGTATGTACAGAGAGAAGAAGGAACATGCCCCACATAATAAGACTTCAGCAAGGAAAGTTTTATGATGTATTACTCAAAAGTTTTCAGGGAAAGGCACACTCACCACACAAATATTTTTCCCAACTTTTTTTTTTATCACAGAACAGTCACAACAAGAAGTAAAATTAGTTTTTTACACGCAGAGCAGGCCGTCTCTGATATGGCGCTCCATTTCTGAAATGCCTTCTGCTTGGAGACGTGACTGGTGCCAACTTTGGTCCCTCTTGGGTGCCAAGTTAAAACATAACGTTTCCCAAAGCCATTGGGAACTAATATTACTACATATTAAACTGTACAGGTACATTGTTTTAACTGTTTTAGCATTTTGTGCCATTTTAATCCAATGATTTGTTTAACATGCTTTTCACCTATTTTAATTATTCTGTTATTTTCATCTGGAATTGCTTTAAACTGCTTCTACTGTTTTAATTATATGCCACCCTGATGTCTTGCAATAAAATGTGGAATAAAAATATAATAAAATAAAGTTAGCTTTTAAAGTACAATTGCAGTGTTGCAAATAATATGCTATATCCATTGACAAGGATGAAGCACAGTCAACAGTATGGATGGTCATCATGTTATACTGAAGCCTGAGCAGAGGTCTCCCCTTTGGACCAGTTCAGGTGCTTCTCAAGAAGAAGAAATCTTCAATCTGAAATGAACAGAGAGAGCTGTACCTTGATCCCACTCAAATCATTAGACTTCAGAAGAGCAGACAGCCTATCATCAAAAACAGCATCTTTTCTGTGGAAAACACCCATGGTTGGGGATAGGGGTGGGGATGAATTGGGACCATGTGACTGAAAGGTCCGTCTTCTAATCCCAGGACACATTTTAAAAGTGGATCGCCAATCACTGTGTTATTTCCCTTGGAAACAAAACAAACAAACACTGAAAACTATGTATCAAAGCAATGTTTCAAACCAGGTAACATAAGACACAACATTCAGGGCATTACATGAAATGAGCACTAGTCACGCTGCATATGTATATTTACCACAAATAACTGTGGTATGACATGAAACCCATTAACTATTTTCCTCTGATGTTGGTATACAAGGTTGCCATTTATACCATCACCTCCTATTGTGTGGACAATGTCAGCTTTCCCACCATAGCAATTTCACATGGACTGGATATCATATTCTTGCCTTTCAGTTAAACTAAAATGCATCCATACCTGATCTTTCACAAACTCCTAATTTTTTTAGGAATATCAGAAAAAAGTATTATATATGTTTAGATAGTTTACATTTTCTTCTAACTCTCCTTGATCTCCTGAGACTAAGCATGTTTGATACTCTTTCTTTTTTCAAACTTTATCCTTTCTTATCTCACAAATTCAACACTTTGCCAGTTAGCACTTTTCCAAAAGCAGTCGGCCCTCCTCTTGTGCAAGCTCCACACACATGAATGCAAAGCGTCCCATCCCATTATAGTCAATGGACACAGCTGGCACGTGCTGCCACAGACGCATACATGTTGCATCCATTGACTACAATGAGACAAGACCCTTTAATTTTTTCTGTGTTTTACATGGAGGTTCCTGTAAAGGAACCCCCACATGTACAGCAGGCACACTGTAGTAGGATGGTCAAAATTGAATAAATATCCTTGACACGTGAAGGGATTGTTACTAACACACTTCAACAGCAATCCTGTAGATGAACTCCTAGCTGTAATCCCCACTGTACTCAGTGGGTCCTTGCTTCTGCACAAATATGTGTAGAATTAGGCTGTAAACGTGTGTGTGTGTGTGTGTGTGTGTGTGTGTGTCTTCAAGCCGTCTGTCAATTTATGACAACCCCATGAATTTTATAAATTCCCAGTTTCAAATTTCAGCTTCATCCCCAGACCTTGAGCCCAAGGCTGGCGTGCTATAAATAAGGCTGGCTAGCTTGCTTGCTTGCTTGCCTGCTTGCTTGCTTGCTTCATTCATTCATTCATTCATTCATTCATTCATTCATTCATTCATTCATTCATTCGCCCACTTCTCCCAGTATGCTGAAAGCTATTAGGAACACAATTTACTCCAACTGCAGTCCTTTGTCTCCTTAGCTGGGGATAAATCTTACTACACTTAATCTGAATAGAAACGTATGGGACCAGTCTGATCCCAAACTCCGTCAGCATTGCAGCCAAGGACCTCCTAAACAGCATGAGTTGAGAATCTTGGCTTGTTTAGCCTTCTCCCTCTGGGATATCTCTGAGTTTGGTTTATTTACATAAACAGCCACTAATCAGCTGTTAATGGGCTTTAAGTAAGCATGCTTCTGTTGGAAACAACACAGCTAAGCAGCTAAGCAGCGCACAAGCTTGTAATTTTTCTGGATTTCAGCTTCCCCAGCAATTTCAAATGTCAAAAGAGGAAAACTCTGGAAGAAGATATATCAGTACTCTGTGATGGCCGGTGGCTGGAAATTCCTGGGATTTGTAATCCAAAAAAATTTTCACCAGATTTCAGAGAAAGAATGTGTAAAGAGAAGAGCTTGAAACTGTCTTTGCTTATTTGCATGGGTCGTTGCAGGGCTCCCTTTGCTGTTCCTCCTTGTCCATTCAATACCAGCTCCTTGGTAGGGAGGAAAAATAAAATAAATAAAACAAAAAATTCCCAACACCCAGGTCTGCAGACCCTACTGCATACCCTGGAACTGTCCCAATGAACTGACAGGGATGGTCCCAATTAATCCTCTGTTGTCCTACATTCTTAATCTGCTTTTAAACTGTCCCAGTTTCTCTCTCCTCCTCCCACTTCCCCACCTGGTCCTCAGTTTACTTCAGTTGCTGCAAACTACAAAAGGAGTTTGCATTCAATGAATGGGAGGGAGGGGAGGGGAGGGGAGGGAGGAGGGAGGAGGGGAATCACACCCTTCCCAGTTGGCTCAGGGAAAAGCAAACTGCTGCAGCTCCTCCTAGCTTGTCTAAGCTCCCTCTTTAATACCTTTTGCCATGTTTGACCACACTCTGATGGTGCTTGCCCATGTATGTCCCCCTTTTTTTTCTGTGCAGTATTGGGGAGTACTGTATGTTCCTAACCAATGTGCCTACCGTTCCCAAGAGCACTTCAGTCTCTGGGGGAAGTTGACATTGGGGAATTCTCTTGAACTAGAAGCAGTAATTGAAGTGTCCATTGATATAGGCCTGGGCACACATATAGAGGTGCTGTTCAATGGAACAGCTATAAAAAAACTTCTAGAACTGTGAGGGGTGGCCTCCAACCTCCTGTCCAAACCTCTCCAGGTCTTTTCCAGTTAGTCCAATTAGTATTTCTTACAGGCAAGAGGCCTTAGCATAGTACAAAGACACGTACCAGTCTGGCAAGAGTTAAGAAGTTTGTTATTCCCCTCACTTCTCCTTTCTGTCCTTGGCCCAAGCTGATTGGACAAAAGTTTTACTTTTAAATATGTTTCACTCTTAAAAAAAGAAAAAATATCCACAGCATACGCTTTTCTCCAATTTTCTGTTACACGTATTCTGGTTTAATACAAACCAAAAAAAGAACAAAAAACCACCAACCCTCCCTCTCCTCAATGTTGTTTTCAGCTACCCAGGCTGATCCGTGCCATTTTCCCTTCCTGGGCTAATTAACTCAGCTGCCATAGCTGCAAGTGCTTCTCTCTGTGAGCAATTAGGCTTATCCGCATGAAAGTCTCTCACTACCCACTTGAATCATTTTTAGCTGCCATCAGCTGTGAGACTCCGGTTGGGCCAGCTATGTCTTCTGTCGAGGCTCCTTATCATCTAACCACTCATTGAAACAGAATCTCTACTAAAATCTGATTAGCAGTGAAGACTGCTAGATAGCTATCCTAGAGGAACAAGGGCTCACACAGTCCGGGATTATTTACAGAAGCAAGCCCTAAAACAGAGCAAAGCGGCAACATTTGAGTGTTCATTTCTGCATCATCAACTTAATCACAATACTCCGTTGTGTTAAATCATTATCATCATCCATTCTGTACGTTCTCAGAAGAGCTATATTAGCGGTCACTCAACTTCCTCATGACTCTCATCCTCTGATCACCACTAGGCACATAGGTAGATTCTAACACAAACTCTTGTTTAATAACTCAGCAGGGGGTACTAACACATCAGGACACATAACCTGAAAAAGCAGGACTAGAACCCGTCAAAACCCCTAGTAGAACCAAACTAATCCACGGAAATATTTAAATGGGGTACTAGACTGTCCTGTTACAGCCCTTTTGAAGGTTCAACCCTCATACGATCCTCCTGCTGCAGAACTCCCTCTCTGATTGTAAGTTAAGAATAAGTTATTTTTAATTCTTTTAAAAGAAGCAGGGCGGTAAAACAATTGAAATTCATTCTGGGGATTGATCTAAGCATGGGATATTTGTTCCAATCTTAGTTACAACCATCAAAATGTGAGGTGGGGAGCAGGACATGCATTTTCTCCTATCATCAATCCCTCCTTTAGTTCTGCTAGGAGTGGATAGAAACTTCATTGGACTTCAACGCCTTGAGAAATCTAGTGGGAAAATGTGTCTGTCGTACCTCACATAGTACACATTTTGAAAGGTTTATAGGGTATCTCTGAAAATCAAGTGCGCGCATGTGCACACACACACACATACACACACAATTTTTTTATAATGTAAGTGGCTAAAATGTGCATAACTGGCAAACTATAGAGCAGGGGTGTCAAATTCCATTTCACTATGGGCCCCGTCAGCTTTATGGGTACCCTCAAATGGCCAGTTGTATCTGTAAGACTATATAAATGTGTCTACTCTTTTATTATATTAAATAATTGCTTCCGCATTCAATTATTGCTGGTTTTACTAATAACTAGCTCTGAAATTAGAAGTCTAGGAAAAATAATGGCAAGCACATATTCAAGTGTACAACTATTGTACATTTTATTGAAAAATGAGTTTTGAAAACAGAAAGATTTTTTTTTTATCATCAGACAAATATTGCCAAGCACTATTTATTATATTAACTTTGTTTTAACTTTTTGGTCCCAGTTGAGACCGTCTCTGTGCATCTTTCTGCCCCCCCCCCCCAGACCCTCTCTGTGCCTCTTTTTGCTTGCTGAGCTGCTTTTGCTCCTGTGCTGAGCCCCTCTTCAGAATACCGACAGCCAGGGGCTCCCAATGTGGGAATTGGGCTCGCCAGGCAGGGGGAGTGCTGCAACTGTAGGAGAGGTGCGAGGGCCACGTGAAATGGCCTGGTGGGCCAGATTCAGCTCAGGGGCCTTGTGATTTACACATGTGCTATAGAGGAACATGCTTAAGTCAATGGAAACAGATTGCATAAATTAGTTTTTTTAAAAAAAAAAATGTGCAAATTAGGACACAAGCATTGAATTGCATGAACTTCAGTGCTGGGACAACCAAAACCAAAAGCTTTCAGCCAAGTATGAAACACACATGGGAAGAAAATGCACAGAGACTTCATAACTGTTTTAAAAGGTGGGGGCTGGGCTCAACATTGGCAGACAGGTTGTTACTAAATTTGCCTATTTGCTGGCACATGTAGGAAGGAGGCCAAATTATTTTTCCCACCCCTTATCTCTCAAATATTCTTAACTATCAAGACTCTTAAAGGTACAATATGTACTTAGAAATTCCCTTCATGTGTTTAGTATAGCTCACCCTAAATACATGTGTGCAGCATCAATTTCAGGCAGCCATTACTATTCTCGGGCGTTGCTTAATGAGAATAGCTCAAAGACAATCATCTTAATGTTTCTTTGTGCTGCTTGATTATTTAGTACATTTCTGATAATATCTGAGGAACTCAACTACATAAGCTCCTTGGTGGTCCATTTTTCATATATCATTCCAGGGGGATAGCCCCTCCCCTTGCTTAATCTTAAAGGGGCTCCAGCCCCTACCTCACCTCTGTTCTAGACTCCATGAAAATGCAGGGGGGGGGGGTGACAACAAAATCAATACTGAGACCTTTTTATATCTCCAGGTTCTTCCCATTTGCTCCTTAGGGGCTGAATGATCCCTCTGAATTTTCTGCAAGGGCCTAAATGCTCTAAAGGTACCAGATTCCATCTCATCTTGAACTTAAGCAGGCTCAGTCCTAGTAAGTACTTGCAGGGGAGACTGCCAATGAATATCAGGTGCTGTAGGCTCTATTTGAGAGGAAGGAACTGGCAAAAACATATATGAGTATTCCTTGTCTAAGAAAACCCTATGAAATTCATGGAGTTTCCATAAGTCAACAGGCAACTGGAAGGCATGCACGGACACATACACACACACACACACACACACACACACACACACACACAATTCCTATGTGTGGAACATTCTGCTTGAAGAGAAATGAAACATATTTTATTTGGGTGTTTCCTCTCAATGATCATGTATCTGCCTATTACTTTTCAGTTGATGAATATTAAACATCAAATTGTCCCTCCCTTGCTGCCTCCATACAAACCAAAGGAATTGCATCCACACAAAGTTTTCATCCCATCTTTCTCTTCTCACCAGGATCTTTCAGATCCATATAGATCAATTTCCATTTCTTCACCCCCAAAGTATTAGTTTTTAAGAGGACAAGAAGCTGCCTTACCAAGCTAGACTGCCCATCCATCCAGCCCAGTATTGTGGAGCCTGATTCGCAGCTGTTCTCCAGAGTTTGCAGGACTCTTTCCCAGCCCTGTACCTGGAGACAGAAGAGAAAAAACTCAAAATTTTGTGCTTAGAAAGCAAATATTGTACTGCCGATCCATCGGCTTCCCCTAACCTTTTTTTTCCAGACAAAATTGACAAAAATAACTTGTCAGTTTTTCTCAGTCATTGTGTGTAGGGGTGTCATTTTTAAGATAAGAAGGTCTTATTTGGATGCCTCTATCTTGCAAAATTCTAAAATAGAAGTTGTCCTGCTTTCTCTCTCCTACACAATGTGAGCTAGGCAATAGTTTTAATTGGCTTAAAGGCCTAGTTGCTCGTAGCAAAGTGAGGGGAAATGGGGAGCATTATAGCTTCTTTTCATACCCTCCTATATATCTCACATGAAAAACTGGACATCTGTAGCCGAGCAGCATCAGACTGGTGCCATAATTGAAGTTTATAATCCAGAAGAGCACTCAAGCTAAGGCCATTTCCGCCCTACACTGTTATAGCGTTATTATTCTACTTTCAACATCCTGTGGAATTCTGGGGTTTGTAGTTTACTGAGGCCAAAGAATTCTAAATACCCCTCCCTAAACTGCAAACCTCAGGGTTCCATAATATGTTGAAAGAGGAATCATAGCACTGTAATAGTGTACTGCGAAAATGGCCTAAGAGAGGCTGCGGCAGTTTGCTTCTGCCTGACCCTACTGGAAAGACTCCAAGCCTTCCTCTCCTTCCCTTCCCCCACCACTGCTGAGTTACTTTTACCCTTTGAATTCAGTTTGCAGCAATTGAAGTAAGATGATGACAAAGGGGAAAAGGAGGAGGAAGAGAAACTGGGGCCATTTCCACTTGAAGGGACTGTGCCACTGTGGGACCAGAATGGCAGCGGTCGGCTGGTCATGCTTCCACATGACGTCATCACTGGCCCACTGCTATCTTGTCCCCAAGTGATGTGCGTGCGTGGTATTTGCAAAATGGAAAAAAAGCTCACTCTTCCCAGCCACGCAGAAGGGCCAGAAGCGCACTGGCAATGCTTCCTTCTCCAGCACAGCAGTGGAAACTGCCCAGCTGTGCTCAGAAGGAAGAGGCGGGGCCACTCTGCGCCCTTCCGCAGAGGTGCAGAGGGGAGCCTTCCTGGCGGGAGCGCTGCTGGGACCGCGAAGGATGACACGCGGGAGTGTCGTCATGTGGAAATGGCCTAGGACACTTTAAAAGCAGCTGAAAAGCAGGATGACTGAGGATTAATTTGGACTATCCCTGTCAGATTGGGAGAGCTGAAGAATATGTCACTTGCCACAAACACAATGGGTTGTAATTGAACAGAAAATACAACCAGAAACACCACACAGAATCAATAGGATTTCTTCACAACTATGAATTTTGCAGGGCTGGGAAAAGTTACTTTTTGGACTGTAGCTCTTAGAGTCTCCTAAGCTGCCACGGTCACTGGAAGAAGAGGTTTGGGATTTGAGGAGCACGAAATGAGTTACAAATTTCAAATCTGAAACTCCATGTGCAAAGTTCTGCCACTGCACAGCAGTATTTCCTCTTTCAAATATTAAATGGCACTTTTTTCCCCCAAGGTGTAAAGGAACACACTGATGAAGAATTTGGGCTTCCATCCATTGGCTCCATGGGGATCACTGCAGGTGGCAGGGGCTATCAGGGAAGAATTTCACCCTTCCCATGTCCTGTCATTCTGGCTAACAAATAAATCAAAGTTAGCTGTTGGTCTTTTAAAAGCTCAGATATTATTTCTAATTATGTATTTAGCACCAGATCTACTTTGGCCCTCAGAGGCCATTCAAGAGAATGTCAGATGATAGATAAAATTTCAACGAAATGTTGAGCTGTTTTTCCAGACGAGCTACTGTGAGAGGGGAGAGATAGAGAGAGAAAGAGAGATAACCTTGCTGCCCTCTCACTACCCAAGGACCAGAAGAACGTTCCTGTAAAGGTCACGAGCAGCCCAAGAGATTTTGCAGCCTAAAGCAGAGGAATCACAACCAAACACCCACATCAAGGTGGATGCTGGTACTTCAGAGCAGCCAAGTTATCCTAGTATATGAGGCAAAAAATTCCACGTACTCTCCCTGTGCCTAACAGTAAAAATGCAACAACAAATTAAATAGTAAGCAAATAAAAAAATAAATAAATAAATAAATAAATAAATAAATTTGTTCTACATTCATGATACAGGCATCCCCTGCTTTTTAACAACTTGTTTTCTGATGTTCCACTCTTTCAGCTGTTGTAAATTATAGACATGTACCACTCTTTTGACATGAGGCCTGTTCTTTTGTCTGTTCTCCTCTTGCCTTCTTCCTTGGAGGGAACATGAGGGAATTAGAGAGGCTCACCAAATAAGCTGCTATAATTCCCTCATGTTTGCTTCAGGAAGAAGGCAAGGGGAGAAGAACTGACAAAAGACTGGGTTCCTCTTTTTAACCAATTCCACTTTCTGATAGTGATCTGGTCCCTAACCCATCAGATAAGCAGTCGGTGCCTGCACCCCAAGCAATCTGCTACCAGAAGCCGCTGTCTCAACATTCCCCATGGGACAGCAGGCCCATATACCTAAGTTAATGAAGTGGATTTCTTCCCTGGGGAATTACTCCTTTGACAGAACATTTAGTACCAGAAGCAGAAATAACATGGAAAGAAGAGGGATAGATTCCTATATCACAGAAAAAGAAGAGCACTTCAACATGTTTCATCAAACTTTTTATCCAAAACTAACTGGGCCTAAATACCCTAAAGGCACCAGATCCTGTCTAATCTTGGAAGTTAAGCACGATCAGCTATAGTTGTATTTGTATGGGAGACCCAAAAATACCAGCTGCTGTAGGCTATGGCCCTTTTCACATGTGGGGGGGGGAACAGGCGAAAACACGGTAAAACGGAGCTTACCCGCAGCCGGGTAAGTCTGTCGCCACGCGGAGCAGCACGAGCTCGCTGCTCCACACTCCTCCAGCGTCCCAGATGGCAGCTTCCTGCCCCCGGCAGATCTGCAGGCACGCACTTGCACGCACCTGCAGATCCACTTTAGAGCCGGGCGACGGAGCAGCACGGGGCTGCGCGCTCCGTGCTTTTTAAAAACCTCGAAAAAGAGGTTTTTAAAAAACACGCAGCCCGGCTAGTTCCGGCCGCTCCTGAGTGGATTCTGGTGTGGAACTATGAAAAGTAGTCCACGCCAGTCCACTCTACGGTGTAGACGACCTCCGTTAGAGGTCGCTCTACACCGTTTTAGAAGCCTGGTGTGGAAATGGCCTATGTTTCAGAGGAAGGAACTGACAAAACCATTCCTGAATATCCCTTGCCTAAGAAAACCCAATAAAATTCAACGGGGTCACCATAAATTGAAAAGTGACTTGAAGTTACATACAAAAGGCAACTATACTGTCAGTGAAATGAAACAGACAGGTCAGGTAAGCCTTTCACAAGCAAACAAAAACACAGTGAACCTTCAAGAGATCACTTGAAGACTTCTTCCAAAATCCATTCAGGGATATTTTCTTTTTTCTTTCACCAGCCTCCAGATTTCCATTTTGGTGGTCATACCTATAAAATCTATGGTGCTTTCTCGCGTTAGAGGGTAGCTGATGAGGCAGGCTTATCTGCCCTCCTCTTTTCTCTCTGTTTTGCTGCTTATGCATGCTCAGTAAGGGATTCTAGAGGAAATCACTGTTTGCTGCCCTGGGCTGTTGTAGGCAAGCATACACAGCTACTGCAGGATTGGCTAGAGAAGAATCCCACTCTTTCCCTGCTCAAGCTTTTGTTGTGTTCACTGCAGATACACTGTTGCAACCCAACAATTAAAGTCTGTGTTTCTAGTTCACCATCCTCCCAACGCTGATACTTCTTTAAAAAAAAGTTCAGCTGGACAGAGAAAAATGAAGAAAGGGGACAGAGATGTAAGAAGGTTTTGTAGAAAGGAGGTTCCTTGTCAGAAGCTTTGTTAACTGAGGTACACCTATCGAGAGGAGCCTGTTCTATTCATAAAGACTCCTCCCATGCCACAGCTCCAATGACTGAATAGGATTCTGCATTACAGCAGGGGGAGCCCATGGACATTTATGTGGCCAGTGAAGGAACACAGTGAGCAGCCAGGGCTGATTTCCTCTCACATGTTGTTACTTGTGACTGTCCAAGCATGGGTACTATCTTTGTTTAGTATAGAAACAAAGATGGATCACCTAGAAAGGGATAGCCCTGAGTGAAGTAAAACTTTCTAACAATAAGGCGCTTCCCTAGAATGTTTTCATTTTGGGGGAGTGAATCTGAAGACTACTTGTTCTATTTATTAGCTACCTTTATGTCCCACCTTTTTCCCAATGAGGTCAAGGTGGTATAGATGGCTTTCCTGCACTTCAATCATCTGCGCACAACAACCCTGCAAGGTAGAGGGAATGAGCACTCACCTAGTGAAATTTCAAAGTTCAGTGAGAACATGAACTTCAACTTCCTGAGTTCAAGTCCATCACTTTAACTGCTGAGCCACACTGGCTCTCAAGTATTGCAACTTTAAAAACCTTTTATGATTTTGACATTTATTTTCAAGCCTTTCTATCTACAAAGCTTCTATAATATTTGCAGACTATCCAAGTCTCTTCTTCTGTATCTCTGCATTATTGCTGTTCTATTTGAATAATCCACACTTCATCCTTCCCAGAAAATTGAAACCTACCAAATCATTCAGTTCTCGGCATTTAGGAGAATTCAGTTTCAGAGCAAAATGCATTTACACAAAAGGTAATATGAAGGATTTTGCTTTGGCAGCAGCCCAGTGGCGCTCCTATCAGTCAGTAGCTCCCTGTAGAGGAGTCAAAATCAAATGTATGTAATTAATTGCCAGTCTCTTTGCTGTACTTTGCAATGCGCTATTGATAGTACCAGAACAGGCACTGTGGTTGGATTAGCTGAATGTTATTACTGACAGTGGAAACAAATGCAGTCAGTGGGAATGGATGATGGTTTACCAAAAGACTCATGCACAGCTTTGCTCTTTTTCAGCTTTAACTCGTTAACACAGGTTCCCAGTTCGAGACAAGAAAAATCCCTCACAAATATATATATACATACATACATACATACATACATACATACATATATATATAAAAATAAATAAAAAAAACATTTTAAAATTCCTCACAAGTGCATTTGATCCAGAGCTACTGTGGGATGGCATTTTGTCCACATAAGAACTGCAGCTCCAAAAAGTCAACAAATGGAAAACCCCAATTTTGTAATCATAATGCTTCTGACTGAGAAAAATAATACACCTTCAACCTACAAAATTTAGATTAAGTGAATTCCAGTCAAATGGACATTTATATGCAATATCTATGGTGTGCTTTTTGGATTCCAAATTGGCCTCATCAATCACCAGAGGAAATATAGTTGAAACTAATTAATAATGTCAATTAGTGTGCTAGAAAAGCATTGGCTTGTAAAGAATCAATAGTGGAAACTAAGAAAATCTTTCCTCAATGCTTTTACCAATATCAACCTCTCCATTGTATTACCAGGCTATCCTTCTGGCCATATATAAGTTGAACATGAGGAACAGGTGTTGAATTTGTATTCAGATAATATTAGCATAGTAAAAGGCCCAAACAATAACAGGGGACTCCAGACAAATATTGGTTAAAAACTAGGAATAATATAAAATGATTCTGAACTAGACTACATTCTGTAAGAGTTGGTGGGTAGAGTTGGGCAAAACTTGTGGTCATGCCCCATATAAAATTGAGAAGCTCAGAACTGGAAGGAATTTCAAAGGCTGTTTAGTCCACTGTTTTGCTGAATACCCTTTACTGATTACAGAAGTAGTATTGATTCTAACAGGAGTGTTTTGTATTACCTACAGAAATGATGAGCTGTTTAATCACTGCATTTAAGACAAAACTATTGAAAAAGTATTTATTTCCTCAAACAGTTAGGTAGCATTGAGACAGCGGCAAAACTTGAAAGCCTTTTGAACTAATATACAGATGCTGAGGCAGTTATATGGCTATTTAGAAGGGATTTTTTAAAAAACAAAATCTGAAAATACAAAACAAAGGCAGTATTTAAGTTCACTGCGAAATAAGCAAGAATGGCAGACTATATTTAGTTGAACCAGAGAAGCTTTGTTGATGAGAAGATGGATGTGATCTTGCCTTAATTTATAGGGAGATATTTGTCCAAAAATGCTCTCCAGTATCAAGAGTTATTCCCAATTATTAAGCCATTCTGAACACCAGTTTAGTTTACTGTCCAGAGACCAAGGGGCAGGTGGTGCCAGGTACCTCCTCTTCTTATTTGCCTGGCTCTGCTTTTCTCTCTTTGCTCTTTATATCCCATTCCTTTGACTCACTTTCTGATCCTTCCTCTCTCCTTTTCTCCTTGCTGTCTTCCCCAGCCTGTCAGCCACTTTCCCTCTTCTTCTCCACTTCTCCTCATGGTGTCTCTTCCTCCATTTCATCTCTCCCTCAGGATCCAGCCTCTCCCAATTTATTTAGTTTTTCTCTGACACTCCTTCCCCCTGCCAGTTTTTCTCTCAGTCTCACATGCCTTGCTAAGCCACCACCACCTTCCCCTCACCAGGGGTGCAGTTTATACTGGGGGGGCGGGAATGAGGACATTGCCCCCCAAATAAGAATTCTGTTCTCCTCAATGAAGTTTTCCTTCTGTCCCCAAATTTTTTTCTTTGGGGTAATTTAAATTTTCAGTCAAGCATTTGGAACTACAATTTAGGCAGCCAGCAAAGTTCTCAAGGGAATGAGAAGATAGCAAATCTAAGATGTCAGGAATCTCTCACTGCCGGGTTGCAGCCAGCAAGGGAGGAGAGAGGTCAGGGACACTTGGGGAGTCCGAATATACTAAACACCAGGAAAACACAAGCCAATCCGGGTCAAGGTCCAGTCCAAAGGTTCAGGAGGCAGAGATCTGTCCAGAGGGTTTCAGGGAGCAGGAGACACAAAGGTTGTGAGGGCTTGCTAGTAATTTGCTGCAAGCAAGGAGCAGCCATGCCAGCAGACTTACAAATAGCTCCTGTGAGCAGGTGCTGCTCATTATTGTTTCCTCAGCCCAGTCCAAGCAGTCTCCCTCTCAGCAGCCCGTTTCAGCCTTCTGCGGGATTGAGGGCTGATGGGCACAGCTGGCTGCAACTCTTCTGCATCACTGCTGGTTCCCTCTCCGTCATGAGCTGGCTGGGGCAACTCAGTCTCTGTTTGACCTTACAGTGCAGGGGATGTTTGTAGGTTGACTTGCTCACTCACTGGCTCAGCTCCCTGCACAATCAGTTGCTCCTCAATCACAGCATCATTATCTATCACATAAGATTTCTAGAGGTGAACAGTTCAGTGTCTCATTCTCCAAAATGCTAGAATGCTGGGAACTGAAGGAAAATTTCATTGCGGGGCAGAATTCTTATTTGAAGGTTCAGTGTCCTCATTCTATCTCCACCCCTTGTAGCTGCATTCTTGACCCTCATCCTGCTGTTCCCTGCTGGGATGCAGAAGCCTGGGGACTGCTGGAGCCAAAGAGGGACTTTAGGCAGAGCTGGCCCATCAGGAGAAGCTGTTTCAGATGACACAGGTGGACCAGTCCAGAGTAGCTGGTGGAGCAGGAGGAGGCAAATATCCACTTCACAATGGTTCTGGCCAAGAACAGCACAGGAGAGTAAGGGAGGGCCATGTCTGGCACAGGAGAGTAGGAGAGGGACTAGAGGTGGGGTAGGCAGTGCTTGGTGGCCTCACTGGCTGCCTGCCCAAACTGCCCCATCCAATCCAATGGTAGGTATCACTAACTCTAAGTTAGTTGAAAACTTTTTTAAAAAAATGAGGAACTAAAACGTCTCCAAAGCTTTCTGATATATTTAATTGCCTCAAGCAAATTATGCATGTATATCAGTGAGGGAAACGGAAGTTAATTTAAATCAAGAGGCAGCCTCTGAAGCACATTTAAATCAAGAGGCAGCCTCTGAAGCACACTTTCAGCCTGAGCACTTGACTACTCTGAGCTACCATGTGGGACACCTGCGCTGTGACACACTGTTCCTCTGATTAAATTGAGCACATGAAGGGCTGTTGGCTATGCTGCAAGGTTTTTTGTTTGTTTTGCTTTGTTTAAAGCTGCTCACAGTAGAGGAACTGCTTTGGCAATATGTTCCTTCACAGATAGGATTGTTAAGCTAGGTGATAACAGGCTTTGAGCTGTGAGAAATGCTATGAGTTTAGTGGCTCAGCGTTTAGGCAGAGGCATAGCCCCTGGCAAAGAAGGCCAGTGTAGTCTGGTAGGCTGAGTGTTGGATTAGGACTCCAGGGAGCCAGCATTCTAATGCCTGTTCAGCCATGGAAACCCAGTGGGCGACTTTGGCCAAGTTATATAGTCTCTCAGCTTGAGAATGGGGTAATGGCAAACCCTCTCAGAACAAACCCCCCCCCCTCGCAAAAAGTACTAGGGCAGGGCCACCAGAAGCCAGAGATGACTCGAAGGCACATAATAACAACAACACAACAATAGCCACTTTAAAAGAAGGTAGCTCCTAAAAGCAAATTTACACACTAGCACATTGGAAGCAGACTTTGACCATTTTGCAGCGTCAGTTTGGAACAGTCAACACTGTAGGGTGATTCACAGACCTATGTTAAGATTGCATAATCCACAGAGGTGGTCCAAGATTTCTGCTGCCTGAGTCAAACAACAGGATGGTATCCCAACTTCTCCATGTAAAAAAGCTGCCAGCTGAATATTTATTTAACCCTGGTGATAGGATGTGTCCTCCAGTGTTTCTGAAAGAAGTAGGCAAGCTCAAGGTTACAGGGCAAGTCATGTGGCCCACCCAATTCTGTCTATCAAAATGCTCATGAGGTCAGAGGGACCTGCACCTTCTTCAGTCCTGCCACATTTCATCATCTGATGATTAAACCCAAGAAGTGTGGAGGTAGAAAAATGGAGTTCCAGGCAAACACGAATTTCAAGAATTTCATTTGCCTTCATGTACTCACAACTTTTTCAAGCAAGCCCTGGAGATAACTAGAGTAAATTTGAAGAAAGTTACTTTTGTTTCCAGAGGCTAGAAGAGGCTCAAAAGGCTCTTCTCTTTATTCTTTCTGGAGAAGAGTGGACACCTGCTGGAAAGACTAATGAACAATTCAGAGATTATTGGAAAATAATATCCCCTCTTCAGGAAACCAAATGGGGAAAACTGGCAACTGCTAGAATTGAGACTTAACCACAAGATATAAAAGGTTACAAGAAACTTGTTGGATGTATTATAAATAAGAATATTAAAGATTTTGTTTGGAGTATAAAATGTAAAAACTACAAAGAAAGAAATGATTCGATTAATATTCACGCTGTGTTAAAAAAATGAGAGGATAATAAGAATCAAATCATTACATTATATCACAGTCTAGCATTAATGTAGATAAATGTAATAACGTAAGATAATGTAGATAAATAGTTGTACAGTCTTGGGGAAAATACAAGTATATATATGTGATTGAAGGTAAATTGATATATATTAGACCACCCATTACTTTATGAGTAGAAAGTTTGTGGAAAGGTTTTTTCTTTTCTTTTTTTTTCTTTCTGCTTTTTTCTGTGTTTATCTTTAAAAAATGCTCTCTGAGATATATTACGTTATGATGTGATCTGTTTGCATTTTCTTTATCTGGTTTTTCTGTAGATTGTGTTGGAATATAGACAAGATCTACAACTTTGGTCAATAACTTTTTATTAGTTACACCGGGACATCTTAATGCACAAAGACCTGGAGTTCTAAAACACTGATTAAGGATAATCATGGTGGAAATCTCCAGCTACTGAACAGAAGGAGAGGCTGCGGATGATCCTGTGAGGAGGAGTGGGGGAAGATGGCGTCAGGGTCGGCAGCTCCGTCAGAGTCTCTGTTGCAGTTTGGTTGTTTTTCCTTGGTTGAATAGCTTCATTATTTTATTGTTTTATTGTTTTGCCGTTCTCGTGTTGTCTTCCCTTCAATTTCCACTTTTTATATTTACCTTCTGTTATAATTTTTACTATCTGCCTTGTACTCTGACTCCCTGCTTTGCTATCTAATGCTTAGCTACAAATGCTTAGTTTCTTCAAGTTGTTGTGTCTTTGGTGAATTTCCGTCAGCTGTCGACCACAATTGTTGTCTTTGGCTGAGGAACTAATTTGAAGGATTTTGTTTGTTTGTTTGCTGTTTTGCTATTTTGCTGGAGCTGATTCTGGTGAAAGGAGGCTGTTGTTGACTGAAAGAGTCTGCAAAACATAATGATCTTAAAGCTGTTGGGGTGAATTTTGGATACTTCAAGAGCTCTTGAGAGAATAAGCCATGGTTATTAGAGAGGCCTACAAAACTTTAGGCATTTCGCCAGCTTTTGAGAGTATCCCCTTGAATCCTAGAAAAGACCAGAAGAAAATCACACAGCTTTTTGCTCCCAAGGAAGCTGATAAAGTGGTGGAAGCTGAAGTGGTACTTCCTGCAAATTCAGCGCAGGACTGGACTCTGGATCTTAAAGGACTATCACAAGCTCCACAGAGCCCTACTGCTAAGCTAGCTCTTTCCAACCTTGCATCTGAGTTGTGCTTTGCAGAGCAAAGTTGCATCTTTGTGGAGAAAGCACAATCACCTGACCCCTGACAATCATCAGAAAAAGCACACTGGCCATTTGAGAGGACATCAAACCTTCTGTATGATTCTGCCTCCCACCTGTCCCACATAGAGACAATTATGGACTGCCCTTTAAATCAAAGTAAGATACATAAAAGGGTAAATTTTTCCATTGAAGCCTTGTCCTCTTCCGATATTAAAACTGTTCAGGATGCTGCCTGGATAGAAGAATTCACTCAAAAACAGCTTATTTATCTTGCAGGCTACAATATGCCTAACGGTCCAAATGCTAAGGCCATTTCCACCCATGGCGGTGGAAACACCCTGTGGCGGTACTTACCGGACTTCTTGGCTCGACGCTGTAGTCCAGGCTGCTCCGGAGCAGTGCATGGCCGCCACTCCACACTGCTCTGGGGATGAAAATGGTGGCTTCCGGTTGGTGGAGGCTCTCCACCAACCGCTGAAGCTCGCCAGCCTAAAGCCCGCCCCTGGCAGATCTGCAGGCTCGCACTGGTGCGAGCCTGCAAATCTGCACCAGAGCACCGGAACGGAGTGGCGCGCTCCATGCTTTTGAAAGACCTGTTTAAACAGGTCTTTAAAAAGGACACTGCGCAACCACTTCTGGACGTTCTGGAGCGGACTGAGGTGCAGAATTACAAAAAGTAGCCCGACCCAGTCCACTCTACGGTGCAGACGTCCTCTGTGGAGGATGCTCTGCACTGTTTTTTTTAGCCCATGTGGAAATGGCCTAAGTTGCAATCTACATGTGTTCAAACAGAGGATTTGGACTTTAACTCTATTCTTTTACAAGGGGGGCTTCTCATGATGTATGAGGAATTTGTACTTGTTAAAAATTTCCTTGCAGAAAGCAATAAATTGCTGACAGCTTTAGCCGAAAATTATCCAATGTTTGAGAGAAGACTAACACCAAATCGCCTTAGAGGAGGAGTCATGTCTGTGACAGGGTCAAGAAAACAATCCCCAAGGACCCATTCTATAAAAAACAGTAAGGCTGAGTTAACAGAGTTTGTAAAAAACAGAAGAAAAGCTAAAATATCAAAAATTTAAGTAAGAAGGTTAATCAATCACGATGCCACAGGAAAAGAGGTTGGGTGCGTTTGTTTAAATTATTGGACAACACGTACTCTCTTAAAAAATCAGATCACAAAAGTTGTTTGCAAAATCAGAAAAAAAGTTAAAAAGAAGGCAAAGAAGAGTGTGCATAACCATACTGTTAATTCGTTGCAGTCAGTTGATGCAGGCAGCCATTCAGGGACTTCTATGGATCTCCTAGCAGATAAGGTCTCCATGGCAGGAGAGCTGTTGGACCCGTGGGAAGAAGTCCTTTGCTATAATTGGAGTCCTAATACAGACAATGCTCAATTTCCAGTGGTGAAATTGGATTCATATACAAAAGTTCCCCAGAAGGATGCAGCGACAAGACATAAAGTCAGGGACTCTGGCTGGAATTTGGTCTTGATTCCTCAAAAGCTTTTTTTAAAAAATTACCCTAAGCCATTTGGTTTTCCTACAAAATCGTATTTTTCATTTTTTAGATGTTAATAATGAAGTTTTTGAAATTTAAGGATGTAGTTTTAGTGGAATATTTTTACTATGATGGTTTTAAAGCTCGTGCTGCAATTACATTTAGAAATAATGCTATTGCCAATGCAATATATAAGGCTAAGGATGCTTTTCTAAACTTGGGTATCAATATTGTAAGATTTTTTGAAAACCAAGCCCCCCCCCCATCACCCCTAATCTACTGTTCTTATAATATGAGGTTGGGTAAGGATACTACATCTGCTCATAATACTGTTAATTTGATTGATTTGAATGAGCCTCAGGTGGATCTTCATGATGATAGCCACTTAATTTCTAGGGGTTTGGACTCCCGTGCTAATGCATTTTGCCAAGCTAACCCGGTTATTTGTCAGGCTCTTAATGAAAGGATGGAGCCATTTAATCCAAAGGAGAAAGCTCTCATAAATTCATTTTGGTCGTTGGCCATCTCCTGTTCAAAAAGAGATTTTGGACAGACTAGCTCTGTTGAGAAACTGTTTAGAGCATAAACCGTCTTTCTCCTCAAAGATGTCAGTTGTCCCTAAAGAGAGCCAAATTACTTGTTTGCAACAGATAGATGCCAATATAGAAAGTGATGTCCAGGAGATCTGTCAGATAGTAGTCGAGCCAGGGGGTGTAGCATGTATGGATACAGGAAAAAATGGAAGAACTCAGGTTGTCTCAGTAGAGATAAACCACAGGGCACCTTCACTGCCCATGAATCAAGTAGAGGGAGAAGTTTCTGTTCTACCTAAACTTATTGCCAACGGTCAACAGAACAATGATAATTGGGTTAAAATGAGGTACCTGGATGATGATGAATGGGGAAGAGTACCAGGTTCATGTGGGGCAAAAGCTTCTGACTCAGTTGTTACTCTCCCAATAAGGTCCAATGTCAGCAAACTGAGTGCTTTGAAAGATGAGCTTATTCACCTTGATGGTGAAGAGGTAGAGCCCCTTATCCAGTCAGCCAGGTCAGTTAAAACTGACTGACCAAATGTGGATTATCAGGTTCAGTCTCAGGCCCCTTTGTTAGTCTACCCGGTCCCTTGTTAATCAGCGCATAGTGAGACTTTAGGCTTAATCCTGAATAATGAGTGTCATTGCTCCATCACCCCAGTTAATATGGTCTTCTGGAATATAACAGGCTGGAAGGCTTCCCTTTTTGGGGAGGATTTTTTTGGATTTTTATCCAATTTTGATTTGATTGCTCTCCAGGAGACCTGGCTCCAAGCTGCAGACAGGTATGTACTGTCCGGGTACAAAACCTGGTATGAACCTGCACGGAAAATTAAAAATAAGGGTAGAGCCTCTGGAGGACTATTAATTGCAGTCAAAGAAGAGTTAGGCTGGAAGGGAGAGTTGGTTTCTTTCTCTGTCTTACCACAAAACTGCTTAGTAGTCGAGTTCTCCTCGTAATATCATCATCCTGGTCAACATCTATATCCCCCCAGTAAATTTCCCTTATTATTCTAAGGAAGTGCGGGCTTTCCTGGAGCAACTGCTGGATGAGTTTAGTAAGGGATTCCCAACTGCTTTAATAATGTTGATGGGAGACTTTAATGCCCGAATAGGTACATCATCCCAAAAATTTGCAGATTTGGGAGGCCTCCAGGAGGAATTGCAAGATGTGTTTTGTTGGTTTTCTAGTGATAAAAAATCAAATCAAGCTCGGCAAAAATTTCTAGGGCTTTTACTTTCATTTGATCTTCAGATCCTTTGCCCTAGTGATTACAGAGCATCTTATCCATTTACCTATTTTACCCACAAGGCTGGTAGCACTATTGATTATATATGTGTCTCAAAACATAAGAGACATCTTTTCTTGGATATTTCTGTAAATATCCGAGAGAATAGTGATCACCAACCAATACCCACTTGGATAATGCTCTAATCTGATTTAAGAAAATCAACACAGGTAGACAGGCAGGTGACTCAGGGCCTTGACATTGTGCAAGAAAAATGATTAAGATGGCAGCAAGTGGATGTGAAGAAACTTAGCTCTTTTTATAAGTCGGAAGTGGGTGGTGTCCTTGGTAGTATGATTTGCTGTCCGAAGGCAAATATTACTCATGTCCTGGCCGCATATCATGCCATTTGCATTCTATTATTATCCCAATTAACAGTAAAAGGCTGCAGGAATAAAAAGCATCCTCGGTTTGATGCTGAATGTCATAGACTGAGGACATGCTTGAGGAAACAAATAAGAAAGGTTCAAAACTCCCCTAACAGTAGTGCATATTTTTCTATGCTTATTACTAGGAGAAAATATAAAAAACTAGTTACAGTAAAAAAAAACCAACTATGTTGCCAGATGTTGGGCAGGTTTGGAAGCAGTGGCCGTTAATAAAAATTCAGCTCAGTTCTGGCAGTTAGTAACCAGAAAATTGGGTGACTATTGTTATGATCTTGGGATCCCCATTTCTGCTTCAACCTGGAAAGCCTTTTACTCTGACCTGTATAAGGAGCCCTTAACAACGGATAGCTCCTTGATGGATGAAGAGACTTTTGAGAACATAAATGACTTCCCAAAATGGCCCGCAATTACCATGCAGGAAGTCAAAGCCCTCATTCAGTCTTTGAAGAACAGTAAAGCCCCAGGAGAGGATTTCATGCCACTTGAATTAAGAGCAATATAGATTGGTGGGCTGCCCTTTTGGCCGGCTTATTCACTCATATAAATGACACAGGATGTATGCCCAACGAATGGAAGCTTGGCATAGTTATTCCTCTTTATAAAAAAGGGATCGAAGGGACCCTAAAAATTATTGGCCGATCAGTTTAATAGATATTGCAGCCAAAATCTATGCTAAGTCCATTTTGCAGAAACTAGAGGACTGGGCTGAACAAAATTCCATCCTAGCGGAAGAACAGGCAGGTTTTAGACAGGGAAGGAGCACCATTGATAATTGCTTCACTCTCCTGCATCTGATTTCAAAACACACGGTTAGGGGTGGGCAACTTTATACTGCGTTTATGGATCTAAGTGCAGCCTTTGACTCAATTAACAGGATGCTCCTTTGGAAAAAAATTCATGAAGACAAACATTGATAGGAGACTTCTTCATCTAATAATGGCCCTCCACAGGGATACAAGTTTACAGATTAGATCAGGTGTAAACCAAGCCTTAACAAACAAAATTTCCACATTCAAAGGAGTGCATCAAGGCTGCATCTTGGCCTCATTCCTTTTTAATTTTTATATTAATGATTCAGTTTCTGCTATGTACAACTCTGATTTCCATATGCCCAAGGTCCTGGACAGACCAGTTAATATGCTCCTGTACGCACATGACATGATTCTACTTTCTACAACTCTGGTAGGCCTGCGCAGACAGTCGAGAAAATTTTGTGTTTACTGTCAGCAAAATGATTTGGTAATTAATAACAGTAAATCTAAAACTGTAATTTTGGCAAAAAGAGGACCTGTCATAAATGGTTTATCGATTCTAAAAAAATAGAACAGCTAAGAGCCTATAATTATTTAGGTATTGTCTTCTCAGCCTCAGGTTCCTGGTCTCCCCAGATAAAGTGGAATGCATTAAAAGACTCAGCCAGTGTCCATACATTGAATAAATTATTTAATTGTAAATACCCTGGCTCACTTCTCCCAATTATAAAAGTGTACAAGTCTAAGGTGTTGCCAGTGTTAACCTTTGAAGCAGAAATTTGGGGATTTGCTTCAATCAAGAATATTGAGAGAATCCAGAATAAATTTTTAAGATTGACACTGGGAGTGCTAAGAACTTCTCCAGCCCAGGCAGTCAGAGCTGAACTGGGTATGGTAGCCATTTCAGATCTATGTCTCCTTAGGTTATTTAATTTCTGGATTAAACTATCCCAAATGAATGATGACAGATTGCCCAAGATCTTTTAAACGAACAAGCACTTAAGCCTATAAGTAACTCCTGGCCTTCCAGCTTTTCAAAAATGCTTTCAAAGCAGCGTTTGAGCATTGAAACTGTTAGTTTGTGAAAGTCCAATACCAGAAATATGTTTAAACAAAAAGTGATGGACATTAGAACACAATCAGATCTAGCTGCGCTGTCTTCCGTAAGATCCCTGAAATGGTTAGCAAAGGCCAAATCTCTTTTTCAGGAAGAAAAATATTTGTCCTTTGCAATGGAAAGGGTCTTGCGCACGGCCTTTATACAGCTCCGATTTGAGCAAATGGAAACTAGGATGTTGAAAGGTCGTTATCAGGGTATTCCTGTTCAAGATAGAATCTGCATATGTAGGGCATCTGCCACTGAAGATCTTGCCCACTACTTATTGCACTGTCAGCTGTATGTTAACATTAGAGTACACTACTTCAACCCATTTCTAGTTAGTTGGGGGGAGTGGGATGACGAGTCCAAGCTGACTTTCCTTATGGAAGGGGTTAATCCTTTTGTGACTCAAAGTATGGCCCTCTTTGCGTATTATGCAGCTAAATTGAGGAAGCAAGTAGTAGATAAAGGGTCCGCCTTGCCGGCTCATGGGTAATCTCTTTTTTTTTAATTACTTGAGGGGTGTTCTAGTGATTCAGAGGGGTTGGTCTTTTTAATCTGAAAATTGTTATTTTAACTGCATGTATAGTTTTGTATTTTACATTTTTATTACTTGTTGATGTGTTTCCTTGCTGATGATGCTGTTTTTGGTCTCTCTTCCATGCTTCAGGTTTTGTTCCCTCTTTTTAATTGTCTGATACAGTCTGTAGACTGATTCAATAAAGATTTGATACAACTTTGGTCATTATAGGGTTAACGGTGTGTTACTGAGGCCATTTCCACACTAGATCTATGGAATCCTGGGGTTTGCAGTTTAAACTGCAAACCCCAGGATTCCATAGGATGTTGAAAGTGGAATAACAGCACTATAACAGTCTAGTGTGGAAATGGCCTGAGATAGAAATAACTTCCAGCTGTACGTATTATCTGTATCAGCTGTAGAGCCTCTATAAGGCTACTGTATCTTTTGCACTGTATCCTGTTTTACCCTGCTTCATTGCGGCATTTTTACAGTTTGGCATCTTTTCTATTTTGCATTATTTACTTGCCTTATTGCTCTTGTTCATTTTAATACTTTGATTATGTTTCCCTTTTGAATGTTGTTCTGATATAGATATACCATTTGTTTCTCTTTAAATAGTGTAGAATAGATACAGATTATTTTCATTATCTGTTTTGTTTTCTGCATCCTATTTTTCAACAGATCGAACTTGATGTTTTTATTAATTTTTAGAATCTCTTTTTTTAAAATACAGTTATTTTTTAAAAAAAGACTAATGAACAGTTGCCCTCAGTGAGTGCCAAAGGCAGTGTCATTTTAGCAGCTTCCAGTAAAGTTGTCTGTTTCTGTTTCATTAAGTTGAAATAATGAGGAAAGGCTGGTATTTCCTTCCATACAAATATCCTTTATAAGCATACATGTTTCAGATATCTCAAAGTGACACAGCAGAGGAAGTTGGACTTGTGAAGGCATGAGTGAAATACACACTGAGCTGCCATCTGAATGGCTCATTTCCAATGAGACAGGACAAGAAAGTTTCCAAACGTTATTGAGTTCATTACCCTCTCTGTGATGGACCCTGGGGGTGTGGCTAGCCTGAGTGGCAGGGCAGCCCCCACAACAGGTTGCCATGTAACCAAAGTGGCTCTGTATGGGAGAAACCCAGCCCATTAGTGAGAGGGAGGGGCTGGGGTTTGAGAAGAGAAACTCTATATATAAGATATAGTGACTTGAGTTTTAGCGATTTGTTCAGTGATATATAAGATTACATAATATTTTTTCTAAATTCTGACTTAGTAGAGTACTTTCCATTAGTTCTAATCAACTAGTAAGATGTTACCACAGATCAGTAATTCATTCTGAATAACAACTGAGTACCTTTACCCTTTATACACTAAGGTGCTGGTTTCAAAAGGAGAAAGCAGAGTTGTATAAGGGGGCAAGGCGCTTTAGCAGGCTGGGAGGAAAGCAGGCCTGGCCCCCACGCTCTTCTATTCCAGGAGTGCATCTTAGAAACCGTAGGAGATTAGAGAGTGTCAAATCAAACAGGAGAACTAAGCTGTCAGGATTGCAGTGAAAGAAATTACCACAGTCTGCAATTGTCAAAAAAAAATCTGAAACAGATGAAGCTTTGCAATTTTGCCTGTACACACCTTGACAAATGCTTACATTTTAATTCATGATTCAGATGGTTTTCACCCAAAAAAAAGTCTGCTTTGAAGGTTGATTCAGCATCCAGCACACAAATTGGCTCCACTGATCACTCACCATGATATGTTAACTCATATTTATCAAAATCAACTGAAACCAATGAGTTAAGTGGAAATCACATAACTATTCATGTCACAAATAGTATTTTCCAACAGTATAAAATGCTGTTAACGTAAGACTGAAAGCTAATTGAAGCAAATCCATGGAGACTCACTGTTCATTTCACTGCGCATTATCTTTCTTTTAATTTTAACAACCTACAGAATTCTGAATTATCAAATACTTGTGACATTTAAATCAAAACAATACTTCATCTGATATTGTTTTTCTGCTCCATGGAGCTACAAACTCCTTTGCTTTAGGCCCAGGCAACGCTCAGGCAATAATAAACCCAAACTTGGTTACCAGATTGCAAGTGGAACCCATGACTCTCAAGACTTCTGTGGAGGGCTGCACTGTACCTCACCTTAAAATTAAGAACTGGTCTAGGAAGAAGGTGACCAACTGATGTGACTGCCCCACTGAAGCTCTTGGCTATAGTTGGCTGAGTGGATTGGGAAAAGCTGGCCCATCATCATCATCATCATCATCATCATCATCATCATCATCATCATCGTCTGGCCTGCCCCTGCCCCAAACAAAGTACTCAAGGTGACTTATACATTAAAACAAATACAATATATCTGGTTTTAGTTTCTTTGTCTGTTTACTTACTGTTTGTCTTTTTAATCCCCCTATATGTTGTTTTATATATTAAATATATGTTAATAAAAATATTTTTTTAAAAACCAAATGCAATATATCTAAAACATACAAAAGGTCAGGATTAAAACATAATTAAACTCTCAATAGTATTAGAACCAATTCAAAACATGCCATTAAAAATAATTAAACTTAATTTTAAAATAGTTGAAAACAGTGTAACATCCTATTAAGAGCCCCATCTTTTTCTCAATATAAGCTTTAAATAACTGTGTAGTCCTTAATACAGAAGGAATATAAGAATAATTAATGAAAGAAAATAGTATTTTTATGTGTAATAAGAGTTAAGTTAATAATCAGAAAATATACACAAGGCAAACATTTCTCTATGTTTTAAATCGTAATTTTATCCATCTCACCTAGATTAATAAGTCAAATCAACGTTGAATGTAACATGATGTATTATAAGCGTTTTTTCTTCTTGTAGTTTTCTCTCTTTATTAAGCTAAAGAATTTTGTACTATTTTCTACAATCATGTATATATAAAGGTTTGGTCTCATAACAGAAACAAAAATATATAAAAATTAAAAAGACCCACCTTTAAAAACATTTAGTTCTTAAAATAATAATACTAATAATAATAATAACAATAACAATAATAATAATAATAATAATAATAATAATAATAGAATAAATCTTTATTGCTCAGCTAAAAGCCATTGCAACTCACCACAGTCAGACAAAATACATCTAAATAACAGAATAAGACATTACAAATGGTAAGAGACTCATATAAAAGCTAACATACAAGAACAACGTATAAGGAATAAACGATCAATGTAATGATTTTAAAAAATCGGAGCAATATAAAATATAAAATATGTCTCTAAGATGATATAATGTAGTTCAATGTAAAATTCAATATAAAATTATATCATATTATATAAAATATACAATTTAAAATTACACTTATGTATTCTATAAGACCAGGATCAATTACTTTTATCACCTCTGTATTATTTGTGGGGATAGTTTTGATATCTAGATCTTATCTTACTTGCAGCTAACGCAAAATTTGCATAATTTGCAAAATAATAATAATAATAATAATAATAATAATAATAAGTAAAAATGATTTAATAGGCATCACTGAAACCTAGTGGGATGAGTCTCATGATTGGAATGTAGGAATAGGGAAGTATAACCTATTTTTCAGAAATAGACCAAAAAAGAAGGGAGGATGTACATCAAGGATGTTTTCACATGTGAAGAGATCCATGACTTAAATCCAGGAAGCCAGGCTGAGAGCATCTGGGTGAGAATGAAGGGAGAGAGAAACAATAGGGATGTGATTATCGTGCCTTCCTGGAGCAGATGACCACACATTCAAAAAGGAGAGATGCAGTAGTAATGCGAGATTTTAACTATCCTGATATATGTTGGCAGTCAAACTCTGCCAAGACCACAAGGTCCAACAGGTTCCTTGCTTGCTTTGCAGACAATTTCATGGTCCAGAAGGTGGAAGAGGTGACAAGGGGATCAACTATTTTAGATCCTATCCTGACCAACAGGGATGACCTTATTGATGAGGTGGAGGTGGTGGGATCCTTAGGAGGAAGTGACCATGCTCTTTTGGAGTTTGTCATCCAGTGGGAAGAAGAAGCCAAGTGTAGCCAGACACGCATCCTAAACTTTAAGAAAACTGATTTCTCTAAACTTAGGGAGTTACTTGCTGAAATCCCATGGTCAAGAATAGCAAAGGAGTTCATGACGGATGGGAGTTTCTTAAAAGTGAGATACTGAAGGCATAATTGAAAACTGTGCCAATACAGAGGAAAAATGGCAGGTGTCTAAAGAAACTGGAATGGTTGACTGAAGAACTCTCAGCTGAGCTAAGTGTTAAAAGAAACATGTACAGGAAATGGAAGAATGGTGAAACAACCAAAGAGGAATTCAAGCAAATAGCCAGGAGATGTAGGGAGAAGATCAGAAAAGCTAAAGTGCAGAATGAACTCAGGCTTGCCAGAGACATTAAAAACAAGAAAAAGGGCTTTTTTAGATATGTCCGCAGCAAAAGGAAAAACAAGGAAATGATAGGGTCACTGCGTGGAGAAGATAGCCAATTAATAACGGAGGGAAGAGAGAAGGCAGAACTACTCAACACCTTCTTTGCCTCAGTTTTTTCCCAGAAGGATAGAAGTACTCAACCTTTGGGGTGGGGAGCATGTGAGGACAGGGGGAGAAATGCAGCACAGAATAAGTAGAGAAGTAGTACAAGAATATCTGGCTAAACTAGATGAATTCAAGTCTCCAGAACCAGATGAATTACATCCAAGGATATTAAAAGAACTGGCAGAAGTCATTTTAGAACCACTTGCAATAATCTTTCAGAACTTTTGGAGAACAGGAGAAGTCCCAGGAGACTGGAGGAGAACAAATGTGATCCCCATCTTCAAGAAGGGAAAAAAAGAAGATCCAAATAATTATTGCTCAGTCAGCCTGACGTCAATTCCAGGAAAGATCCTAGAGCAGATCATTAAACAGTCAGTTTGTAATTACTTAGATAATCAATGCTATAATCACTAAAAATCAACATGGATTTCTCAGAAATAAGTTGTGCCAGACTAATCTTATCTCTTTTTACTTGATAGATGAAGGGAATGCTGTGGACGTAGCATATCTTGATTTCAGTAAGGCCTTTGACAAAGTTCCCCATGACATTCTTGCAAAGAAGCTAGTAAAATGTGGGCTGGAAAGGGCTACTGTTAGGTGGATTTGTAATTGGTTGACTGACTGAACCCAAAGGGTGATCACCAATGGCTGCTTTTCATCCTGGAGAGAAGAAACTAGTGGGGTACCACAGGGTTCTGTCCTGGGCCCAGTGCTATTCAACATCTTCATCAATGACTTGGATAAAGGAATAGAGGGCATGCTGATCAAATTTGCAGATGACACCAAATTGGGAGGGGTTGCTAATACGCCAGAGGATAGGATCAAATTTCAAACTGACCTTGACAGATTAGAGAGCTGGGCCAAAGCCAACAAAATGAATTTCAACAGAGAGAAATGTAAGGTCCTGTACTTAGGCAGAAAAAATGGAAGGCACAAATATAGGATAGGGGACGTGTGGATGGATAACAGTACATGTGAAAGGTGTTGCCAAAGTCTCAGGATCTTCGGCTGTGTTTTGTGGTGTGACTTCTGGTCCTCACCTGATGGAATATTTGCTCAATTTGGTGCAAACACATTAACCCCTCAAGTCGGCTTCCTGGGGCTGTGGACCCTTTGTTTATTGTGGGTTTACACATCTTGAGGTTTCCTGGGGCTACGTGACTGGGGATTTTGCTAGCCTGACCTGGTTTTCGATCTTTGACCATTGCTGCCTGCCTATCTGCCCCTTCAGGGGACCTCTCTGGCACACAGAATCATATTTTAATACTAAAATTGTAGACCCCAGGATAGGGTTTCTCCAGTGGAGTAACAAAGGAGCGGCTTAGGGAGCTGAGGATGTTTAGTTTGCAGAAGAGAAGGTTAAGAGGGGACATGATAGCCATGTTTAAATATTTGAAGAGATGTCATGTTGAGGAGGGAGTGGAGTTGTTTTCTGCTGCTCCACAGACTAGAACAAGGAGCAGTGGATTCAAGTTGCAGGAAAGGAGATTCCACCTGAACTTCAGGAAGAACTTCCTGAGGGTCAGAATTGTCCGGCAGTGGAATATGTTGCCTCAATGGAGTGTGGTGGAGTCTCCTTCTTTGGAGGTTTTTAAGCAGAGGCTGGATGGCCATCTGTTGGGAATGCTTTGATAGGTGTTCCTGCATGGCAGGGGGTTGGACTGGCTGGCCCCTGTGGTTTCTTTCAACTCTATGATTCTATGATGATGATGTTTTTGCCTGCAAATGGAAAGTCAGCCAGCAGAGGATCATTCTGCTCCTCCTAGGAAGCAAGTTCTGGAGCCTAGGAACAACCATTAAGAAGGCCATCTCTTATTCCCCCACCAAATGTGCCTGTGAAGGTAATGATGAAACTGAGAGAATGGCTGCTCCTGAAGATCTGAATGCAAAAACATAATTAGCACCAGATACACGTCCTTTTGTACAGACCATTAGATGCCTCTGCATAAACAAAGGGCTTCAAAATGGGTACCACACACACCTTCACCTTAGACTCTATGCCTCTCAATAGTACACTGATGGAGAGTGTCATGTGCACCTTGAGTGTCAGGTACACCTCAAAAGCCACTCAAGTGCAAGCCTAGTATTGTCATAGACCTTGTATTTCATTTATAGCCTGGTAGACTAGTCTTAGACCACCTCCTCTACCTGCATTGCAATCATGGGTGTTTCACCTTAACATTTCAGCCAGGCAATTTTCTCACCAAGAATCTCAGTTTAGAGCCTCAGGCAAAAACACTTGCACATGGGATAGTAAATGCCAATAAGATGTTGGGTCAGAGAATCCCCAACACAGGAAAAATTTAGAACACAAAAACAAATAAAAGTGCTTCTTTGAAAACCCCTAGAAATGATCAGCCACAATTTTCACTTCTCCCACTATAGTTCATGGCTTCTAAACATCTCTGCAAACATTCAGGACAGATCGGCAGCTTCCGCTGCAATTCAGCAGCACCATTTACTCAGAGAAAAATACCAGCTGCTACCTGGCACTAATTTGACTGCACTTAACACTAGCATTCATGTGCCAGCCTCCTCATCACTATAATCTCATTCAAATGGCCCAGAATGACACCTTGAAATTAAAAGTACAAATGCAAATCAGAGTGGGTGGTAGGGAGGAAAACCTAACCAAGCGGATACGCTAAGCCAAAAGAGGAAGAATTTAAAAGGCAGTGCAAAAACAAACTGGTCATTTCAGAATAGCAAATGGAATTCCAAGATAAGCGCTTGTTTGTGAGTCCCCATATTTGAGCTGGCAGCTGTCACAAGCCCTCACAAATTCTCAGCCTGTCACAGACAATATCATTTTTTTTTCCTTTTTGTTTTTTTAATTAGACTTTTGGACTGTCTGGATCACAGTCATTTGCAAGCCACATACTATTTACTTGAGAAAATTACACTGTCTTTGATAAAGCTGGTGTATTTGGTACACTTTAGACCCTTATAAGAAATGTTCATATATGTCCAGTCATAACATCTTTTAATTGTAAAACAAAACCAGAGAGGTTTGCTAACCCTCTCCTTGCTATCTTGCCAGTGTTAGGACTTATGTAGAGGCCATCTGTGCATTGATATAAATTTTATATTATGAAATCTTAAGAGAAAAACAGAAAAAGTTATAGGAACTTAGCAGGATATTGGAACTGCAATAAATCTCCAAATATTACTGCTGATATTATCTGTGTGAAGTAGAATTTCTCCATCACAGCTCAGATACACATAGATAACACATGCCTGCTTTCATTCGTTCCTCCTTCAGTCTTGATGAGCCCCAAAGTTTACCAGGATGAAATAAGTTGAGAAATGGTGAGAAAACAAGTATGACTTGTAGAGAGTATGACCAGGTACAAATGGGAGCCCACTACTGGGCCTGCTTAGTGGTGATAATGGCAGCAGAAACAAAACCACTCCATAATATAGTTTAATTGGCAAATACCATTTAATTGGCATGAGATGTAAATTAAACAGTGCTATGGCTGCAATTCCATGCTGGGGAAAGAGAACTGGCTGAACATGTGTGATGCAAAAATAGGTCAGATGAGACCTCAGGGCATGGCCAGGTCATAATCAAGAAAGCTCTTGTGATAATAGATTTGCAAATGTCCCTCAACAACTCAACCTTTAGAAACAATATCTATCTAATTTTCCCTCCCTTTTCTTTCAGTTAGCCTTGTGTGATTGTGGCTATTTCCACACTGGACTGTTATAGCACTATGATTCCACTTTCAACATCCTATGGAATCCTGGGGTTTGCCATTTCAGGAGGGGCCGGCTGGCCTCAGTAAACTACAAACCCCAGAATTCCACAGGATGTTGAAAGTGGAATCACAGCACTATAACAGTCTAGTGCAGAAATGGCCTGTGAGACTGCTTGTATCTTGTGTGCATGTCATTGTTACTTCGCCCAATAAAACAAATATTCTTTGACTCTCTAGCTGGTGTCCCTGCATTAGTATCGGTATACACAGGTGTAAAAGATCCTGGAAGGTTACCCCCTCCTTGCAGGCCTCCCCTTTCAGCTGATATTTTCCACTGCTTCATAGAGACACTGGCATCACAGGTGGACTTCTGAGTCACCCACATTTTGGGATAACAGACATACCAGTGTCTTTCTCTACCCCAGTTGCATCATCAGAGCATTGTCCTGTGGAGTTTTTTTCAGGTGGCATATTCAGGTGTCTCTGCTTCAGCCTTCTCCAACTGGGTGCCCTCCAGATGTACTGAGCTACATCTCCCACAACTGGATATGAGACTGGGGAAGTTGTAATTTTGCACATTCGGAGGCACCACTCTGGTGAAGAATGATCTCCATTCTGAACCATGTGGTTGACTGAATGCAAGAAGGCTCAAAGTTCCACCAGGAAAGATTTGCAAAACACATTGAGGACAAGATGACTAGTATCTCATAGCATATAAATGCTACACTTAGAGCAGTTCAATTTATTGCATGTACCCAGAGCATATCTTGTGCTTTGTTCAGTTTTTTCCAAGGGCTATGCATGGTACTCCTAATTTAGATCAGACCCTGATCTGGATCTGGGCCCAGCTTGATCTAGACACACCTAGATACCATTCAATCTGACCCAGACCCTGGATCAAGATTCAGACATCCAGATTGCCAATCCTTCCCCTCTGACTAGCATTGGGAAACAAAAAACTAGTTAAAACTTTTACTCATTTTTTCACATATCCACATAAAATTTGGAAACACCATAGAACCTACCTACAGAGGGGATTAATCCAACCAAATTTCAGATAGGCTACTTCAGGGATTCTGGTGCTAGGCACCTGTAAAGACTTCTTTCTCTTGGCAGTTCATGCAGTCTCTCCTTAGAACATCAGTCAGCTAAATCTGTTAAAATTTAACTAAGATACATGAAAATGATGTGACTAGGAAATGACAACTTATTTGAGAAAAGGTTGCTCTTACTTTTACCAGCAATCCAATTTGTGAAATTCAGTGACACAGCAAAAAGCAGCAGGATTACAAAACAATACTTTGGTAGCAGGCAAATTAGTGCAATTTCTCTGACAATTCTCCCTTTTCCCCTTTAAGGAGTCTGGAACTTGTTGGTGAGAATCTTACCTAAAACTCCATGGTAGAACAGTCAATGAGAAAATCCCAGCTGCACTCCTTTCTCGCTGCATTATACCGTCTTAGTATTTTCTTTATATGGTTATACTGGAGACACACTGTCTGGCTTTTCTCCCACTTATCTCAGTGTCGAGAGTTCTGGATCAGTCAGAAATGCTTTGGGCTCTGTTGGTTGATACCAGAGCCACAGCCAGCCAATCTGATCTGAGCTGGAGCTGGTACAAATCCATTTGAATAAGACCAATTTGCTTTTTTTGTTTAGGATTTGACAAGATTCATGGCAGAGCCCTATTTTTCTTTCAAATTCTGTTATGAAACATTATTTTCTATTCTTCCATCATTCATATTGTAAACCTATAGGCAGTGATTCTTCTGTTTTTAATGTTTGTACAGTAAATAGAAATTAAATAAATAAATAAATAAATAAATAACAAATCTATAAGGATGCCAGAAATCCCCTGACATCTAGGAAGGATCATGCAGAAGTCAGTTTTGCAAAAGATATTACACAATGACTATCATCTTGTTGATTAGTCCCAACTAAAGTAGACCCATTCAATCAATTGCTGAGGGGGAAGTCAACACATTGGCAAATCTCACTGATTCAGTGAGTCTACCCCAATCAGGACTGACAACAGGATTTAGGCCTGTGAAAGAAAATATCACAGAAATTGAATTAATGTGACCACAGATCACTCATTTCTCTGGTGAGTTGCATTAGTGAACATGGTTTTATCATTTCCAGTAGGAAAATGTTTAAATATTTAAAGAGATGCCATATGGAGGATGGAGCAAGCTTGTTTTCAGCTACTCCAGAGACTAGGACACAGAACAATGGCTTCAAACTTTAGAAAAAGAGATTCTATCTAAACATTAAGAACTATGTGATGGAAAGCGCAGTCTGACAGTGGAATATGCTGCCTCGGAGTGTGGTGGTGTCTCCTTCTCCGGAGATTTTTAAACAGAGGCTTGATGGCCATCTGTTCAGAATACTTTGATGGCACATTTCTGCATCGCCGGCGGTTAGACCCCTTTTTTAAAAAACTCCAATTTTATTTTATTAAATACAAACATAACAAACAACAAAACAAAAACCTAACAATACGTATAATCTACACAAAATTGCAACACAAACTAACAGTACAGACAATACCTACATAATTCCACATAAGGTAACATAACATTTACTTTGTTGTTGTCGTGCGCCTTCAAGTCATTTCTGACTTATGGCAACCCTAAGGTGACCCTATCATGGGGTTTTCTCAGGTTGAGAGTATATGACACACACAAGGTCACCCAGTGGGTTTCCATGGCTGAGTGGGGAATCGAACCCTGGTCTCCTACATTCAAACCACTACAGCACACTGGTCCTCTGAACATTTGCTTTAGCCTTGCTGAAAGTCACCCTGGGCCCCATGCTGGGAGAAAAGTGGGAGTTGTTGTTATTGTTATTATATATTGTTGCTGTTTGTTGTTATATATTGTTGTTATATATTGCCTTTTTCCCAGTTTGTGTCTCAAGGCAGCTTGCAAAACTTAAAAGAGATACAACTTAAAGAGCGACCTCATACACAGGTTAAAAATATAGGCCGGCCTCTCCCGAAACTGCAAACCCCAGGATTCCATAGGATGTTACAAGTGGAATAATAGCACTATAACAGTCTAGTGCGGAAATGATCATAGCCTTGAATGCTGTTGCTAGTCTTACCTAAAGCAGACCCATTGAATCAATGGGATTTATCTATGTGTTGACTTACCATTCAACAGTTAATTGACTGGGGCTACTCTAGTTGGGACGAATAGGATTCCATCCATAATCAACCTGTTAGTAAAAATTAAAAAGCAGTTAAAAGCTGGCCAGGAAAAAAAGGAAGAACAAATCAACAATCAACACAACAGAACACATAAAAGTCCCTTTCCCCCTGAGCAGTCAGCTCTCAAAGGTCTGAGAAAATCAAAAAGGGTTCACCTGCCTACTGAAAGATGGAGAGAAGAATGCCAGTCTAGCCTCTCCAGGAGGGGAGTTCCAGAGCCTGGGGGCAGCCATCTTCCCACCAGATGTACTTGTAAAGGGTCAGAGAGAAGAGCCTCCCCAGAAGATCTTAAGACAGAGGCATTATAAATAAATAATAAATAATTATTCTTTACAGCAATAGCACATCAATGAGTTGAAAGGCTGTGAAGAAGGGCTCTTGTACCATACACCAGTGGAGGAATCAGAATGGCTCACGGTGAGTGGGAGGCCAACAACATCCAGAGAGTTGCATGATTCCCACCCACTCTTCCTCAATAACATAGAGTCACTTTCTTGTTACATAGGCACAGATCTATGAAATGTATGCCTTTGCTCCATTTGAGAACAATCTCCCAGAACAGAAATAGAATATAATCTGAACAGTTATGAATAGCAGCTAACCAAATCTGTTCATAACATCATTCTCCCTGTAACTTTTATGTTGCTAAGATGCAAAGCGAAACCACAAAACTAACTGCTCAAGCACTTATCTCCTTGATGTTAAAAGCAGAGAAAATGCGTAAGATAGTGGACTCATTTCTCTTGCTGAATGTCATCACTGTTTGTTATACTGGCACTTTTAACTTTATTTTACTTATGACAAACTAAAAGCTTTTGACAACAAAATAAAAAAGAAGGCATTGTAACGTAAATATAACCAACTAATTTTTTTTTTCATTCTGTTACCTCAGCACAGCTTTCCAACAGACCTGAGCTTGGTAATTTGCATTTTTATGAAATCCATTCCATTCTGTTTGTAAAGCCAGTGATGAGCCACAACGTTATTTGTATGATACCGAGTTTGTAATTCATGTAAAAAAGCTTTTAGTGGAGAGGAAGAGGCAAGGAGGAGGAGGAGGAGGAGGAGGAGAGGAAGAAGAAGAGAAGGCAGCGGCCACTATAATGTCACAGTAAGTCTGAGCACTGACCACTTCTCCAATTTGGGAAGGGGCCTTTCTGTCCTACACTGTTATAGTGCTATTATTGCGCGTTTAACATCTTGTGGAATTCTGGGGTTTGTAGTCTACTGAGGCCAAAGAGCTCTCTGGCTGAGAATTCTAAAGGGCCCTCCCTAAAATGCAAATCCCAGGATTCCATAGGATGTTGAAAGTGGAATAAGAGCACTATAACAGTGTAGTGCAGAAATGGCCCAAGGTGTACCACTACATCCCAGCCAGAATTACCATTGGCTTATGGAATACCCCCCAGCATTTCACAGATGAAAGCTGGGATACATGTGGTCAAGATGGCAAAAGTTATTAATGAGGAAGAACAGACAGACCCAGATAGGCTGTAGCCGCTTACTTTTGCCTAGGAAAAGGCAAGACTCTGCCTCCTGCTCCCCTCTCTCTTCCCACCCCCCAGTGAGTTAAATGAGTGCAAAATACATTTGCACTTTGAACTCAATTTGAAGCAACTGAAGTAAGCCAGAGAACAAAGGGGAAAGTGGGAGGTGGAGAGAGGGACCAGAACATTTTAAAAACAACTGCAAAATTGGAACTACATAGGATTGATCAAAACCATCCCTGACAAATTGGGCCAGTTGGGAGGTATGTTGTCATGGGCAGGAAGGTGGAAAGGAATTCCTGCATCCATGGAGCTAAAAGGTTGACCTGAGCTCTGAGAAATAATTATGTTTCCTGGGATCTTGGATTCTGGTTTGGTCTCTGAACTTGATTGCTCTTTGGTTGGATTCCTAGTTCCAGGCTCCAGGCAGCTGTGTAGAGCCTATCACTGACACATATATACAGAAGACCAACATCCTGAAAACCACAATTGCAATCAGCAATAGAAACTGGAAACTTTAGACCAGCAAAAGAAACTTTTCCAAGCCAGTCGCGCAGGGAGGGGCAACGATGGGGGCAGCAATGTTTTTGGGGCTCCCAGCTCCTAGCCATGCCCCTGTGCACCATGGCCATGCTCCCACGCACTGCGGCTATGCCCCGACACACTGTGGTCCCGTCCCTGTGCCATAGCCCCACCTCCCTCTCATCTCCTTCAATGCACTCAAAGCTCCACCACTGTTCCAAGCCCTGAGTTTGGAAAATCAGTAGAACTAATTCCCACTGATGTAGACTCAAGTCTACTGACTCGGACTCAAATGTGTTAGGCAACAGATTTGAGGAGGAAGGATCCTTCCTTCTAAAGCTTTTGAAGTTTCAGAAATGGGGAGTAAGAAGGATCCTATTCCTCACTTCTGAAAAGCCTTCAGCTTTGCAAATGGGAAGTAAAAGGATCCTATTCCCCACTTCTGAAAAATCTTCCAGCTTCAGAAAGAGGAAGTAAGAAGGATCCTATTCCCCACTTCAGAAGCTGCAGATGACAAAATTACAAATATGGAGGGCTGACTTTGCTTCAATAGTTGAAATTGACTTTATTCTACTCTGTCCAGAAATTCTGGAATATAGGTTGGGGTATAAAGTTGGCTTCCAGACTTGAGACCTGACTTGAAACTTGACTTGAAACTGTTTCCAAGGACTTGAGACTTGAAGGCAGAGACTTGAGACTTGGAATAAAAGACTTAAATACATCACTGCTAATTCCACAGAAGCAGATAGTATGAGGACAGCCACCTGGTTAAAGAACTTTGAAATCAGAGTGGGAATCATGAAGTCCAATAGATGCTGTTGGATTGCACTTCCCAGAATTCCTCTCTCTTGGCTTCACTGGCTTGGGCTGTTGGGAACTGCAGTCCAACTATATCTAGAGATGTGCATATTCCCACCACCACCACGTATTAGGTATTCCTTCACAGCGTGGTTGCCACCTCTATCCTAGATGGTTAATACATAGGGATAACCTTTGCTGAACACAATGGGTCTTAACTTCAGGGTAAATAAGCAGACGCTTGTGCTGTACAATTGAAAACTGGCATACCAGTAAATCAGTTCTTCTGAAAACAAGAGCACCCCTTTTCCATAGGATGTTGAAAGTGGAATAATCGCGCTATCAGAGTGTAGTGCAGAAATGGCCTTAGTCTAACAACATCTGGAGGGTCACTTGATCCCCACCTCTGATTTAGGCCTTCTTTTCCAGCAACCATCCAACTGCTACTCACTCAGAGAGAGGAGGGAGAGAAAGCACACAGAAGCGATGGTTTTCTCTTTGTTTGTTTTGTCCCCAACCTCTGATATCCAGAGGTATGTAGTCTCTGAATACAGACGGTCCATTTAAATGCATTGCTACCAAGGGCTCATAGATCCAGATCCATCCATCTCATAGTAAACAATCCCGTGAACTCACTAAGGGGTGAACCTTTCCCTTTGCTAGCAGGCTAAGACTTACTTATTCAGGCAAGCCTTTGATTTAAAACGTATGTAACAGGAAGGGTGTATGATGGGCTCATTTTTCTTTTTTAACCATGATCTGTGTTTTTATATTGTTTAAATCTTCTGCTTTTAACTGAACCGCTACTTAATTCTTTTAAAACGTTTGTATAACTAATGTTTTAACTGTACCCTGTTTTTTAAAATGCTGTAGGCTGCCTTGGATCCTGCGCAGGGAGAAAAGCGGGATATAAATCAAGCAAGCAACCATACTGGCAAATCTGAGTTCATTTCATCACTCTGGGCTGGAATATTATGAGAGTCAAGGGGGAAAAAATATTTCTGCTTTCTCCAAACCATTGGGAATTTTATGATTAAGAATTGCTGCAAGCAGGAAATTGTGAGGCAAAAAGGGGGGCGCAGTTCAGCTCTTCACTATGAGCCAACGTGCACATAGACAGTTCACCAGAGAGCCACTGTGTGCCTCTGTGCTTCCTTGAGCAATATGAAACGGAAAGAGAGTGGGCAGAGGCTGGTACAAGTAAGTTAAATTGGAGAAGTTAAAGTAGCCTTCAGGTAGCAGCCCTTAACAAAACCAATACTAAATTGAAATGAAGAGATCTCACTCTTGAGTTTAAACCTGGACTCAAGAAACAAAGAAAGCAAGGAAAAATAAGAGAAAGGCAAGCATTCAGGATTTCAACATTATTTACTGAACTTTTCAACAAAGGTGAGTTCACTTAGAAATGTTACTTTCCTCAGGTAGACCAGCCTGATCCAACAGTTACATTCTATTGTTAACATCCATGTTGGGACCAGAGTACAGCAGTGCAAGAAGGCTTCATTTTTGCTGTCTGGGACCCTCTACCCCACACCTCTCTCTCCATGTCAATGACTGGAAAATTCTAGTCCACTCAAAGGGAAATGGCTGGTTAATTTCCCAGCTGTTTGCCATCTCTGTCTGCCAACCTGAGGGAACCACCAGCTGCACCGCAACTGTACTTCTGCCATAGATTAACGACAGTTTATGGCAGAAGACACGTGAAAGTGCTACGTGCTTTTTAAAAAATAATAATAAAAGAGTTCTACTTTTCCAGGAATAACATTTCCCTGTGACAATACACATTCTGTTCAAGCATAAGCTTATATCAGTCACTAACAAATCAAAACAGAAGTCTGTTACAATACAACTTTGGCTATAACTCAAGAAGCACCGTTTCCCTTACTAATTTTTAACTATGCTTCAAAGAATGACTGTGTCGGCATAGTGATTTGGCACCAAGGATTTTATACCATAGTGTATGACATAGTCAAAAAGGTTGCACCATGAGTCTCCATGTTGTGAGACTGTGATAATTTTGTGATCATCTGCTTTGTAAAGCAAATAAATAGACATTTGACTTCACTAACACCCTTTCCATAACTCACCCATTTTCGGCGCAGCCTCCAGAGAGAGGCTCTCGCTTCCCTGCTTCTTCGGCTCCGGATGAGCTTCCTTCGCAGGCTGCACTGAGACAGGAAGCGCAACCGGCCTGGCTCCCAAGGCTCCGCAAAGTAAGTGCGCGCGGGCCCCCAGAGCGATGCACAACCACGCAGCATTTTCAGCTTCAAGCTGAAAATTAAAAAATGCACGTGCGGTCTGTGTCAGGCCCTGGAGCGTCACGCAAATATGAGTGCATCATGTGGACCGCTCCTCACATTTGCAGGATGCCCAAGGGGCTCTTTCGTATTGGAAATTCCGTGCGAAAAGGGCCTAAAAGCATCCCCTTCTGTGTGGTCTCTTGTTAGGTGAGCTTTTGAGGTAACACCGAGATCCTTTTCACACTACACACTAGAGAACAATGATTCCACTTTAACTGTCCTGCCTACATCCTATGGATTCTTGGGGTGTGTGGTTTGATGAGGTACTATAGCCCTCTGGCTGAGAATGCTAATTATTGTTGTTGTTATTGTTGTTGTTGTGTGCCTTCAAGCTGTCTCTGGCTTCTGGCAACCCTAAGATAAACCTATCTTGGGTTTTTCTGGGGCTGAGAGTGTGCGACATGCCTGAGGTCACCCGGTGGGTTTCTCTGCCTGAGCAGGGAATTGAACTCTGTACTACAACCCTGGGTTGTACTACAGTGCTCAAACCACTACACCACACTGTCTGAATATCCCTCCCTATACTGCAGATCCTAGGATTCTATAGTACAGAATCATGGCAGATAAGTGGAACAATAGCACTGTAATTGTGTAGGGTGAAAGGGCTCCAAGACCCAGATCTGCCTATGCCAATTTTCTAAACAAAGGACCTCCTGGCAATTTTATTTTATTTTATTTTATTTTGTTGATGTCCCACCTTTTCTCCAAGGCTGGGGTGAAAGGCAGCTCACAACATATTAAGACAATTTAATAAGACATAGTAACGTGAAAATACTAAATTACACACTAATTTAAAACATCCATGAAAACACTTTGAAACTGCTTTTCCCCTTTGCTGTAAGTAGCAGAAGTGTGGTAAATTCCTAGTATAGACTACTAAAGTAACTCCCCACAAAAATTTTTATCAGTGAAGAGTCAGGATTCCATGATAACTGGTTAGGAATTTCTCCATTTTTCTCCTGAAAAGTCACTCACAGGGTCATTGCCACATATGTGGATATAACCCAGGATCATCATAGCTCCCTCCATATTTTTTCCACACAATTATTTATATAGGTGTATTTAGTCAGGATGAGATACCGCCAATATAAGAGCTTTATCATTTTTGTATATTATTTTAATACAAAACAAATATTTAAAAACAGTTTCTCCATCATATTTTTATCTACATACATGAAAGTTTACTGTATTTTCTTATCCACCTACACTTCTACTTAGAATCTTAGTATTAACATAAATGTTACCAGTTGTTTACGTACTACAACATTTGTCTTTTAATAACCTTCAATCCAGGTCCTTATGTACTGGATATTCTATTAAGTAACCTTAACACTTTAGTAAATATTGTCTTAAAACCCTTTGGAATATAATAATGTATTTTTACCCAACTACTCATTCTCAAATGCTCTTTGTATGTTAATTATATTTTGTGTTGGAGGTAATTATCTATTGGAGCCCACTCGGTTTTTATGCCTTCTTCTGTTTGGTTTCTTAATTTTCGTAAAAGAGCATCTGCTATTTTCATCTCTTGTATACTTTGAAACCACTGCTCAATTTTGGGAACATCTTCATTTTTCCAAAATTTTGCAAATTCTATTCTCGCAGATGTTACCATGTATGGTATGATTCTCCAGTACTTCTTGTCGGTTTGATTATCTATTCCATCAAGTATATTTAATAAACAAATTTCTGGAGTCATAGTGAATTGAATATGAAATTTTTTTCTATACTTTTGTGTATTTCTTTCCAATAACTTTGTGTCTTTGGGCAGGTCCACAACATATGATATATTGTACCAGTCTGAGTGTGGCATTTCCAACATCTTCCTGTTCCTGTCTTGTATATTTTTCGTATTTTTTCCGGAGTCATATACCATCTGTGGAAGATTTTGAAATAGTTTTCTTTCAAGTTTTGCGCTGTTGTAAACTTCAAGGTCCTCTTCCAACTTGATTCCCATTGACTCAACTGTATTGTATGTCCAATGTTCTGGGCCCATTTTATCATTTCATCTTTGACTATTTCTTCTTCTTTATCGTAGCGTAATAATTTCTTGTACAGTTTTGCCATTAGATGTGGTGGATTCTCCAATAAAAGTTTAATTATTGGGTTCATTTCTTTATTAGTTTCAAATCCTTTCAGTTTTGAGTCTATCTGGAATCTCTCGTGAAACTGTCGATAGGGGAACCAATTTAGTTCAATTCCTTCCTCTTTAAGCTCTTCCCTGGTTTTAATATTTAGTCTTCCTTTATGGTCTTTTTTTATTAAATCTTCATATCATAATATAATATAATATAATATTCATAATATAAGAGCTTTATGATATTCTCCCCTGTGTCTGCTGAAAACAGGTTTTATGAATTTCTTTTGCCAGATTGTATTTCAATCCTCACCTAAAATGGAGTGTCCTAAATCTTGCTCCCATGTATCTTTTAAACCTTGCATGCAATATTTATCAGTGGAAAAAAAGGAGCTAGCAACTCATTGATACTATCCTCCCACTACGCCCTGCATTCTAATTAACTATTAGATTGTTGTTGGGTGCCTTCAAGTCATTTCTGACTTACTCTAAGGCAAACCTATTGTGAGATTTTCTTGGCAAGATTTTTTCAGAAGGGGTTGGCCTTTGCCTTCATCTGAGGCTGCATGTGACTTGCTCAAGGTCTCCTAGTGGATTTCCATGGCTGAGCAGTGATTTGAGCACTGCTTTCCAAAATCACAGTCCAAAACTTAAATCATCACATCATGCTGGCTCTTCAGCTATTAGCTACTCACACAAAAGTAAGAGGCTTAGTACCTTGTTATGTTCCTTTTGTTCACTTCCAGAAGGGCAACTTCTAAAGAATACCTTGCCATAAAGATCTCTGATTCTGTACAGCTCATCTGTCTCTCATCTCTCAAACTGCCTCATTTTACCTAGATGGCAAAAGAAATGTTTTACCACTTCTGGTAAAAGGAGAGTTTGAGGTGCCGTATGTTCATACCAGAGCTTAGAACTTTAGGCATGAAGTTAAATTCTGTTGATGCTCAAGTTCAAAAATAGGAAGAGTGATTCTTTGTCATTAATACTGCTAGTTAAAATCATTGAATTAACTGAATTAATGTTTAATGAATGTTTAGCATGGTTTTCAAAACCAATACAGAGATCGTCACCATTTTCCCCTGGGCACATTTTGCTATGGGAACCTTCAAAAATGTTGTATTTTGCTATTTTTAATAGCACAACCTGCTTCCACAACCTGCATTTTTTCCCCAGTCAACTACAAAGCCCATAATACTATTGTTGCCTGGAGACAGTGCAAGTTCAACACACGTGGAAACTGCCACATGAGGAAATTCATGGGATCTCATCTTACAACTTGTTCAATTAAGTTTTTGTAAGCTTTGTAAAAGCTAGGGATTTCTTGTTTAATTTTGATTTTGCATCTGTCCAAGAGAGTCTGTTGGTTGCCTATGAGGCATGAATTGAGACTGATCATTTTTGACATGATTTGTAATGAAGCTGCCAAGACAAAAATTATGAGTTTTGCCTGATTAATGAGTGACATTGATCTGAATTGACCTCTGTAGTATGGAGGGTGTGTTGGTGGTGGTATTGGCTTTAGAAGCAGTTCTGTTCTCCAGTTCTTCCAGATTTATGTAATTTGGCCATCTTGCATTATGATATCCAATGATGTAATCATTTAAAAACAGGGGTAGGAACTGTGCAACCTTCCAGTTGTTCTTGGACTGCAGCTTCCAGCCATGGCAGCCAGCATAGCCAATAGTCAGGCATGTCAGGAATCACAGTTCAACCAATTTCCACTTCTAGACTAGGGATTAAAAGAGCCTTGGGTTTGTTTTTATATCTATATCTATATATCTAGATCTAGATCTATATATAGAGAGAGAGAGAGAGGGAGAGAGGGAGGGAGAGAAAGGGAGGGATGTCTGAAAACCACCTTAAGCTTGCTGATTTATGGTGTTTTAATTTTCTTTATATAGCATCAGCCACTTCCTGTTCCATATTTGCAGCATTTAGGCAATTTTATGTTTTCTGTCAGCTGCTGCATTTGGACTTGCAGTAGTATTTCCAATTATCAGAGTTCATTACCAAAGCTTCCAACTGTCCCATTTTGGCAGGGATAGTGCCATTTAATCCAAAGAATTAGATTTGCTTTTCAAATATCCCAGTTTCTCTTTCCTCTTTCCACTTTCCCCCCTTCGTTATCAGCTCATTCAATTGCTGCAAGGTGCGTTCAGAGTGCGAAAGTAGCTTGCCCTCAATTAATTCAGCAGCGGGGAGAGGAAAGGAGGGAGTAGAATCTTGCTCTTCCCAGTGGGCTCAGCAAAAGTAAACTTCTGCATCTTCTCCTAAGTTGTGTGTTCTTCCTCATGAATAACTTTTTCCACCTTGACCATACTCTGATGTTGTTTGGCCACATCTATCCTGGTTCTCATCTCTGAAACATAGGAGAGCATGTGTTCCCCATGTATGGTTCTGCATCATAAAGTTCTAAAATCATGTCCTGTGTATTCAGTGCAGGAGTGAGAATCATGCAGCCCTCAGATATTTTTGGACTACAAGCTATATAGCATAGCCAGTGATGAGAAATGCTGGATGTGGTAGTCCAAAAATTTCTGTAGGCCACATGATTCCCACCCATGCTTTAGTGCCTGTTTGTTCTGTATGTCGTCATAGTTCTCATTACAGACAGACAGAAACAGAGACAGATTATTACGGTCACAGACAAGCATAGTTCTTTGTTTTTTAATATCCTCGGTTTCTGCTCTTTTTTTTCTTTTTCTTTTTTTTTTTGAGTAACTTGCTGTATATTTTTTGCATTATCTTTTAAAGGTTCTTCTTCTAATTGTTTAATGTCTATTTGTAAAGATTCCCTTTTTATCTGAACACATTTTCTCTTCTGGGTGGGGATGCCTTCAGAATGTTGAAGAAACAAAAGATTTAGTTTCTATGTAGTCATTGTTTCTGAGGAATCAGTTGGAGTCCACTGGAGAACTGAATGGCTTTGAAACTGAACTGAGATTGGTTGCTGTCTTATTCCTAATCCCTCACCCACACCCACCCAAGGTTAAGAGCTGTGGAAGAGCAACAGAGAAAAATAGTGGCTTCCAGAGGCATGAATAAAACTGGCCATCCCTCTGTTAATGCTTGGAAATGCTTTTAATGCTGTGCTCGCATTTCTGATATTAGTTTAGCAAGCTGTGGGTTCCTTTTGTTGTCCAGGCTTCCTTTAGTGTCACTGCTGGGCTTAGTTTGACAGTCTTTTGTCTGTCAGGTTATCTCTGTGTCTAAAGTAATCTCCACCTGCGCTTGGCCACAGACTGCATCCCATTATAGTTTTTGCCTAGGTTTGCTCCTCCAAAATACTTAATACCAATTTTTCAAAGATCTAGGCAAACAGTTCCTCTTTTAAGTGGCCGTTTTTGCTGGCTGTTGCCTCCACCCCTCCAACATTTCACTTTTACTAGCCTTGCAATATTTATAGCAACTTGAACCTTCAAATCTGATGTATGCTTTAATCTCACCGGCCCTTCAAAAAAAAAAAAACCTGGCCAGAATTCTCCATGCACAACTTAGTTACCAAAACTACCTTAGTTGCATAGGTAAGGCCAATTCTCCCAAGCCTACTGTACTGGACATCAGCTGCACAGAGAGAAAGGGTCTGCCCTGCTGGCAAACAAGCTACAGCTAAATGACATTTCTAGATCCTTCTGCCTCCATCAAGGCTGTAATAAGGAAATGTGAAAGGGGTCTTGCTTTTGATTTTCACAGTCTCACTAGCTACCAGGAGCGGGTGGAACGATCATCCACCTGCATGCCAATTGCCAGCAGAATGGACCGCTTTCTCCACACAGCTGGCACCTGGTAAGATAAGTTGGGAGGAGGAATTACGATCATGGCAATAGTGCTATTGTCATGACTATGCAGGTACCATGAATATCCTAGTTATGCTTTTATAAATCTGACCCTGAATTTCAGTCCCTATATAAGAAAAATAATTTTACCCCCATTTTACCAATGGGGAAGCCAAGGGTGATAGGCAGCCAAGAGCTTTCCATTTCCTCATCCTATACTTCAGCTCAGTTGTGAACAAACCGCTATCCTCCAGAAATTTTTGGTCCACAATTCCCATCATTCCTAGCCACCACAGCCTAACTGAGGGATGCTGGGAGTCACAGTCCAGCAAAATCTGGAGTGTTCCACCTTGTCTACCCCTACATTAGCTATTAGATGCTACTGACATGCTGTTCCAGTCTAAGATATAACTAGGGACAGCAAACTGCAAGATCAACCCTTATGTTTCTAAACCCACATATTTCCTGATCTCTTCATGCTATAAATATTCTTCTGCAGTTTACAGACAGGAAAACAATTTCATTCCAATAATGGCAGGACTGTCTCTCAATTAGCTGTGAGATTGTAAAGCAACATCTTGTCCCTATGATTTGAAATACTTATCCAGTAATACGATTAAATGTGCTTTGATTCAACAGCATGATCATGCTTACAAATTAGACTCATAGTAAGAATAAATTCTGTGGAAGTCACCTGTGTTTTGCAAAGAAAATATTTCTAACAGGATGCAAAATGCATAATTCTATTTCAAGTTTCATCTTTTGAAAAATCAATACAGTTATTATTCTATTAGAGGAGGCCCCCAAGATGTGCAAACAAATTTGAAATCACTTTTCATTTTATTTACCTTCCTATCAGGCTGTCTTGTACTTGCTCAAAATCACACCAGGAAGAAATGTTTAATTGCAATAAGAAAAGGTGTGGCGTGCACAGATTGGATATATTTTTTAACTTACCCTGCGCACATTTCTATTCTTTCAGCCTTTCCTGCACCACTAGGCTGTTAAGAAGATAAATAAGGAAAGGATGAGAATCATGAAAGCAGCCAGAAAGAATTTCCTTGAGAAAGAAAAAAAGGGGGGAAAGGTAATTTTTTGAAGGTATTTAATGTGTGGATACTTGGAACCTTTGCTTTTGTCTCTTACTTATAGCAATGTGTTCATAATATTTTGGTAATTTGTTGTTGTTGTGTGCCTTCAAGTTGTTTCTGACTTACAGTGACCCTAAGGCAAAGCTATCACAGAGGTTTTCTGGGGCTGAGAGTGTGTGACTATCATGTCCTGGATAAGTCACAGTGCGCAAACCCCACTTTCAGGTAGACAGCAGTGTTTATTTGTGACAGGCAAGCAACCCAGCACGTTTCTTCCAAAGTTGCTAAGACTGAAGCATTAAGTTCATAGGTTTTATACCTTTCCATGCAAATTTAGGTATGTAAAGCTGTGACTGGGGAAGATCCTCAATAAAACATCACTCCATAACTTTAAACAATTCCCAGGCTCTCAGTTATTTACCCATCTTTCATGTTGAAGCAAGAACATGTTTCCTGTCTCTTATTGCTGAACATTTCCAGTTCTTACAATACCTTTGGGTGCTTTCGTTTCCCCCTCTCTGATCTTTTCCCTCTCTCCTGGATACATAATAACATGAAATAATAAAGCAATTAGCCATTTGATACTTCTGAATACACACACACACACACACACACACACACACACACACACACACTTCAAATAGATGCAATGTTGCAATCAACAATGGCTTTGGATACTCTGTAGTGCTCTGAGACTAACATTTCCCTACTCTGCATATTGTAATAGACTCCAGCAACTATATTATGACAGGAGCCACACATCCTGACAGTGGTGCACCCACGGTCACCCAGTGTGTTTCCATGGCCAAGCAGTGAATCGAACCCTGGTCCCAGAGTCATAGTGCAATGCTGAAACCACTACATCACGCTGGCTCATACACACCAATTTAGGCATGCCCAAAATAGTCACCCAGCTTTCTAACAGGGATTAGATCATATCAGAATTTGTATACCTTACAGGGGCCAGCCAGCTGCATCTCTTGATAGAATAGAATCATAAAATCTTAGAGTCAGAAGGTACTTCACAGGCCATCAAGTCCAGTCCCCTGCCATGCAGGAATACTCAGGAAAAGCACTCCTGAAGGTACTCATGTTGACTTGCTAGCTTCTTCTTTGGGTATTGTAAATAGACCATCATAATAATACTGCTGGCCCCAAAATTCTTCTCCATTGTAAAAATTAGGCCTGATTTTGATGAGGTTCAGGAGTTAGGAAAGAGAAGCTAGAAAGCTGGGATATTTTGGATAAATCAGGTTTTCTGAATAGTCAGTAAACAGGCCAAATTTTGTTGAGATCAGCACAGCCACTTGTTTGTTTTTAACTTAGTTGTTAAGTGGCCCGGTCACTTCATCACATAAGTCAAGCGTGCCCAGTACAGTTCTCTTGTCAGCATTCTGGGAATGGAAGAGGGTAGAAACAAACACTAGAGAGTAATTTTTCAAAAAAATAAATACAGAGGGAGATAAAAGTGGAGGAGCTCTTATTATTACTATTGTTTGTGTTCTGTTTGGTTTGCTATAATTACAGTAGTACAGCCTGCTCCAACAAGATGTGTTTTACACTTGTTAGACTACATCTCCCATCATTCCAGCCAGCAATGAAGCCTTCAAGAAAACATCCTGAAAGGTTTTAATGGCAAGAAACTCTGAGATTTGCTTGGGTTGGTTACTAATTTAATGGGCGATTGGCATGCATAGTCTTCAGTTTGATGACATTTACAAGAAAATCTGTGGGAAACACATGTAATAACAGTAAGATCTCTCAGCTTTGGCAATGTAATCATACCTGTAGCTCTCTCAGGAGCAATTGCCACTAAGTTCAATGGTATTTACTTCCAGGTGCTTGTGCATATGATTTAGGGCTTAACAGGGGTTGCTTAACTCTTTTGGGACTTACATCTCAGCAAATGTGCACAAGCCTGTGTTGTTACTCTATGGGGCAAAGTGTGTGTCACACTGTAGGCACATATAACATGTGACTCCAATGGTGGTCCATTTGGTGTTGCGAAGAGCCCTTTGGAAAGGGTTCTTTGAAAAGGAGATGAGGGAGGAGAAAAAGATGCTTTATTCTACTTCATGAGATTGTTGTGTGCTTTCAAGTTATTTCTGACTTCTGGTGACCCTAAAGTGAACCTACAATGGAGTTTTTTTGGCAAGATTTGTTCAGGAGGAGTTGCCATTGGCTGTCTCCAAGGCTGAGAAAGCATGACTTGCTCAAGGCCTCCCAGTGGGTTTCTATGGCTAAGTGGGGATTTAAACCCCAGCCTCCCAGAGTCCTAGGCCATTTCCGCACTAGATTGTTAATAGTGCTATGATTCCACTCTCAACATCCTATGGAATCCTGGGGTTTGCAGTTTTGGGAGGGGCCAGCTGGCCCCTCCCGAAACTGCAAACCCCGGGATTCCATAGGATGTTGAAAGTGGAATCATAGCGCTATTTACAGTCTAGTGCGGAAATGGCCGTAGTCCAACACTCAAAGCACTATATTACACTGGCTCATCTTTATTAAATAATAATTTCCTACTAACACTATCCAAACCAAGCTACAATAAAAATCCATTATATAAAAAGAACAAATGAAAACAGATAGCAATAAGGTAAGCAACACTTAGGAGATGGTGTAAAATACAGAGAAAGTAAGATCACAAACAGCGACCACAGATTACTCTTTGGAAGCAGTTGAGAATAAAAAAAGGCTTAATCCTTTCCCAGCCAGCCATATTCCCACTGCCATTCTCCCTTGCTGATTTTACTACCACCAGTAATCTGGACTCATGCGTGGGGAAGTTAATTTTTTTGGAATACAGATTCCCCTGCCAGCATGGCCAGTAACTGTATTCATGAGGGAGTCTGCTAATATTAGTGCAAAAAAACTCTTCTTTTTAAACCTCTGTTTTAGACCTGATTCTACCCTCCCCAGCAGGAAGAAGAAACACCACAGGAAAAGTAACTGAGGTAAGTATTATGGGAAAATGCAGCTGACAGAAAAAGAGTTGCATTTTCTTCCTGTCCAGCCTTCTTCCTGATGCGGAGGACACATTCCTGACAACACATTGTAGTTATTCATACAGAGTGTTACAGCATAGGTAGGGAAGTATTTCCCCAGAACTGAGTGGGGGGATTAAAAGAGGTAAGATAAAAGATAAAAGCATATTGAAACAGGCATGGTTCCCCTGTTTAGGCTGAGGGAATGGTTTTATTTGCTCTCTACCTTTGCCCAAGTTATCAGTTGTCCAAGCAAAATAAATCAAAGCAAAGGTACCGATGGTTCCAACATTTATGACGTCCAATCAAAAGACAGATCTTGAACTATGAGTTGATTGCAGTATACTAAAAGTGTTATATCTTAAAGGCTGTGGTATACGAGGACTCTTTGGCAGCCTGCAATTCTAATTACATTAGCTGTTACATCTACTAGGAGCTTATTCTTGGTCACATCTGCTCACATCTCACAGTGCTGTTAGAAGTGCCAGTGTTCTTATTTCTTAACTTATTTACATTCTAGTAGGATTTTTGCTCAGATTTAAGGCACCACTACATACATACATGTACATTCTAATCCATCTAGTTTTCAATCTTATATCTTATACCATATACACTGTATTTGCTGGCATATAAGATTCACTTTTTTCCCCAAAACTTCCTGTTTGAAAATGGGGTGCATCTTGTATGCTGGTGTGTCTTATACGTTGGCAAATAGTATTTACCAGTGTATAAATGGGGTGTGTCTTATATGCCAGCAAATACTCTATAGGTTACACCAGGTTACACTCTGTACTTCATAGATTTATTCCCAGGCTGCAAATTTGGCATCAAATAAGCCAGGCCTGTAACAGTATGTCAACATAAACATGCAAAAAGTTAAAATATAATGAATATATCAATAGTACTAAGAACAATTTAAAGTGTATCCGTTAAAAAGGCAAGAAGTTAAAATAAGACAGCATACTATTACAAGCTCTTTCTTTAGAAACAGTCTGTTCTCCAAAGCCTGTTGGGAAAGAAAAGGCTTCACCTACTGACATACAACAAGGAGGGTAACAGACTAGCTTCTCTGGGAAAAGAGTTCCAGTTCACTGGAGCATGGGCCTCTCCCACCAGATGTGTTTGTAAGGGTGACAGGACCACGCTAAGGGCCTCCTCTGAAGATCTCAAAGCCCCATTAGGCTCATTTGGGAGAATACAATCTATCAGATAGCCAGGTGGATTTTCATAGGTAATAACCAGCACATGAATTGTGTCTGGAGAGAGACTGAAAGCCAGTGAAGCTGTTGTAACACGGAGCCATGTGCTCTATAACCAGCCATAGATGAATAGTCCGGCTGCAGGTCTTTGGACCAACTGGAGCTTCTACACATTCTTCAAAAGCAGCACCACATGAAGGGTGCTACAGTAATCCAAATGGCATGTAACTGAGGCACGTATCACCACAGCCAGAGTAGGGGCCCTTTCCCATGACACAATTAACTGCCATGGCAGCATTCTGTGGAATTCTGGGGTTTGGAGTCTAGGGGGACTCTCGGTCAGGGAGCTCCTCTGGTGCCTCTGAGCAAACTACAACCCCCAGAATCCTATAAGATGTAACTATGGCAGTTAAACTGCAATCATAGTGCTACAGTTGTGTGGTATCAAATAGCCTAGATGTCTCTAGCAATGGTGCAACTGGGGCACTGGCTTTAACTGGCACTCCATGTCCCTGTAGACACATGAGCTTTCACACTCAGGGCTGAAACCAGGAGCGTGCTTGAGCTGTAAACATGAGGAACATACATTCCATCCATGGTGAGCTGGATCCCTATTCCTGATCTGTTTTCAGCTGATCAAGAGCTCATCTATCTTGCCTGAATTAAGTTTCAGTTTGTTTGGATTCAGGTAGAAAAGAGAAATAGAGTTGGGGTGGCACTAGACCACAAAGCTCTGAATATCCTGTCCCATCAGTTTCATATGTATCATAAATAGTGTGGAGGAAGACAGAAGCTCAAGAGGCTCCAATGGTCAAGGTGCTGAACAAGAGTCACTCAGCAGCATTGTGTGCATTTGCTCTTTCAGAAAGGAACAGAGCCATTGTAGAACAATGCCTCCAAGTCCTGTACCATGGTCACTGATATTAAAAGCCCCTGAGAGTTTCAGGATAAACTGCAGAGACACACTCCCCCTGTCCAGTTCCTGGTGTAGGTCATCCACCAAGGATGCCAAACCTGTGTCCATTTCATAAGTAGGTCTGAAGCCAGACTGCATTGAATCTGGAAAATCAGTCTCATCCAGGAACACTTGCATTTGGGGTACCACCACATATTTCAGTATTTTGCCCAGAGATGGAATCTTGGAAATAGATGGATAATTAAGGGGAAGGTAGTCACAGGACTATCTGTGCCCAGGTTCTGTTTAGAACAAGAAAGCAGGGAAGCATCTGTTCTGGGGGAAAAGTGAGGTTCTCTGGAACGCCCACTACCATGTATTGACACAATGGAGGACCTCCAGGTGGTGGGAAGGGGATTGCAGTTCACCATCCTTCTGCCTCCACCACCCAAGGCAGGGGAGTTCACCCTGCTAGGAATGCTGTCCCTGAACATACTCTATATTCCATATTCTCCATGAAGAGAATACTCATTTCATTAAACTCTGAAGTATATCTGGTCTGGATTCTTAGAGGTAACTATGTCTGATCTAGCTGAATCAAAATAATTTTTTCATTTCTTATGGTTCACCTCACCTCAGCTCCTTCACCTCTTTTGCTGTCTTTCTTTTTCTTCTACATTTGCTGGGTTTGGGCAATGGCTGAAATGTACTGCCAAGTGCCATACGAGTGTGTATTTTGTCTTCTAAAATGAGAAAACTCTTTCAAATAATGTTTCTCCAGATTAATCAATACTGGGTTTATGGACATAAGGGGCATAGGTTCTGCCCCCCCCCCCCACCTTGGGATTCAACACCATCTGATGCAATCAGAAAAAAACCACACTCTTTGGAATTGCTTCCATGGACCATCTGTGGCTGAGATTAAAAGGCAATCTGGCCAAAAACATTTAGCCACTGTTGATCTATTGACTGGTTGGGTAGAACAGACCATATGCCTTTTGTTCTTTGGAAAGTTATTAACACCTCCCTTCAGGCAATATTTTTAAATGACACAGCATTTCCAGAAAGCTGGTCAATTCCAAAGGCTCTGACATAATCCTGAAGTATTTTAATCAGTCACAGAATAGGGACTCTGGCACCAATAAACGATCAAATTCCAAAGCTGAAGCAATTTGATCGCTTCAGCATGCCTCTTTACATTTTTTTTCCCCTAGTGGGATTTCAGAGTATTCAGCAAAATCTTCCCATCCTCAGTCACCTGTTGATATGTTCTATCTTTCTTTAATTACAGCCAGAGAATGCAACAGAAAGACCTACTATTTGCTGTTGTTTATTCTGTGCTTCTAAGGTATTTTCAGTCAGACACGTTTTAATACTACCAGTAAAAATGTGTTGTGGAGTGAATTTATTCCTCCTCGCTGGAATGTTATTTTATTTTATAGTGGGAAGAAAGAAGACAGACATGGGGAAACACAGGAGATTTACAAGTGGGAGGAAATGTTGTCTGGAATGCTGCCCACCTCCAGAAGTTGATGAATGTGCCAGAGCGATGGCATGTTAAACATCCTGTCTGTACACACGCCTAGTTATCATAGGCATCCCTGTGCTGTGATCCATTCCACAGCAGAATTTACACTGGCATAAGAGTGTAAATCCAATTAGCATCATTCAAGGGCATGATTACACTTTTAATGCTTTAGTTACTGTAAATATGGCATGTGTACCACAGAGGGCTTCGTAAGGTAGACACACTGCAAATACCCTCATCTTACGCTGACAGTGGAAATAATTGGAGATGAACAAGCCCTTCATGAGTTTGTGGAATTATACTTCACGAAATGATTAGCACAACCAAACTCGCAAGGCAGACGATAAAATGGAATTAGATAAGGTTAAACGAAAAGGCCTCTGCCCAAATGTGATACATAAACTATCCTGTTCCCCCACCCACCCCTGCCACTTGGCCAATATTCCAGGGGTGAGTAACTATACTTCATGTAGATGCAAAGCGCTGTGACAGCAATAGTGGCAGACTCCAAAAGGTCCTGACCAAACAAAAAAAAATCTGGTTTTGTGGCTGTGAATTAAATTTCAAGTGGAAGCCCAGATTCAAATGTTACTTCACCAACAGCTTCATCTGTGTGTTTTGCCCTCACAAGGTGCAAAAGCTGAGAGTTGCCAGAAAACCCTTTTTTTTTCCAGTGTATGCATCTGCATTACAGGCTCAGTTTCAGAATTAGCGAGGCATTAGTGAGAGCCAGTGTTGTGCAGCAGTCTGAGTGTTGGACTAGGCCTCTAGAGACCAGGGTGCCATGGAAACCACTTGAGTAAGTCCCACTCTCTCAGCCTCAGAGGGAAGCAAAGGTTAACCTGCTCTGAATAAATCTTGCCAAGAAAACCCCATGACACGTTCACCTTAGTGTCACCATAAGTCAGAAACAACTTAAAGGCACACAACAACAACAGCAACAACAACAACATAGCATCGTGGCAAAGAATCAGAGCTTCAAGCTAGGGAATCACAAGCCCAAACATGTTGTCAGCTGAGGTTATTATGTGGCAAACTGAGTGTGCCACCCTTGCAAGGCAGGAAGAATATTAACACAGACAACCTTATATACTTGGATGTATAACTGTATTAATTCACTAAGAAATTGGGCAGAACACATCTGTATGTTTTTTCTTATTCTTTTACAACAACAAGAGGCTACTGTGAAGGGCAGGAGATGAATTTTCACCCTTCCTCTCAACTCCAATACACCAGCATGTACAGTAACATCACATCACTTCTGGGTTGGTTACCAATTCCCGACAGTTTTACAGGGGCCTTCACCAAAAGTTTTGAAGGCAGTTTAGGGGGCACAAACTGCCGTGCCTGTCTGTGATTTGGAGCAGTTTGGGCTGGTTTTCAGATAGAAAGTTGCCTAAAGATCATATTCCAAAAATAAAAATTGGAGGATTGGAAGTTTTGAGGAGCTGCTGGTGAACTTGGGGGGCGGGTGCAAAAGTACAGATGGGCTGTGGCATGTGGGTCATGGGCTACATTTTCCACACCTGTGCTTTACAAGTAAAAGACCCAAAGGTTACTTTTGTGAAATGTTTGGGAAGAGCCCAGAGACCAGGTTACTGAGGAACTTCCGCTTGTAAATAAGCGGTTCACCACACAAGGCAGCGGCATGTAGTATTCAGCAGTTCCTGTCCCCTAGCTTAGAGATTAAGCATAAGAAACTAATATTGAGCTAAGTGTGCTCTGTGGCCCAAACTTGGAGATGATATATGTCTGTATGAACCCTCCCCCGGCCCCACTTACAAGCGTATGTACTTTTTCAGTTATTGCAGAAGGAGATATACAGCACTCCTTGGGTTTTGCGAAGAAGGTCCTGGAAAACTCCTTCCACAATGTGCAACCTCACACATCTGCACATCCAGTCAGTGGCCGGAGGACTGGGGAGCTTCCATCTTCCTTCTGGAGTGAGTATACTGGAGATCAGGGAGGGTGACAGTTGTTTATTTTCCCCAACTGCAGAAGCGCAGCCAGATGGTGTCTGGAAGGCCCCCACACCTTGGTTGCTGATCAGCCACAGAAGTGCCTCCAATGCCATGAAACTGCATGATGCAGCAGACAGTAACGGAAGCCCAGAAGAACTACACTGCTGCAGATTTACTATCGGATTTCAGCCCTGGAATGTCAGCTGCTATTATGAGAGCCAACTATATATCATGATAAAGTTTAATGCAAAGGTATATGAAACTCGATACATGTATTTAATTCATGTAGTAGACTGCTTTTCGACGTTATAAGGAAATACCCTGGAAGGACACTACAGTAATTCTTGGAATATCAGCTGCTACAAACAAGTTAACAACTGAGTTAGTGGCTAGACTCTTCTTCTCTGGTCAGAGGTCTTGCAAGCTGATTTTTCCATCTCAGCTGCAATTTTTATATTTTGTTGTATATCATATTTTAAGATCTTATTTATTTTACAGACATTATGTAGTTTAAAGATGTGCATATTTTTAAATTATTATGTTTTATTCTTCCTCCTCCTCCTCTTCTGTTTGTTTTAATGTTCCTGTGACCATACAATAAAATGATGTTCATTTGTGTAACCTTAGAAACTAGGGCAGTGTGAGATGTGCCACTCACTGAAGGTTTTTTGGCAATACTGGCAATACTCTTTTGTACCAAGAGAAAGGCAGGATGCAAATTAAATACATCCATACGTACTTGGAGCTGATGCAAAAATATGAAGTAATACATTTTTATGACTTATTATTTGTGTTTCTTGTTGTGTCTGTTGTGGTGAAATTTTAACGTTTTCATTGTAGGTGGACTCAGGTGGCAGGTAGACATAAGGCGGAATTTATAAAATAAATATATTAATGCCCACAAAGTTGTGGAATTTCAAGTGAGTTGTGTGTGTAATCTCTTTTAAAACTTCAAAGGTAAGTTTTCATGGGCAAATTTTAAATGTTGTCTTCTGGTTCTATTTGATTTGAAGTATATGATTCTTGAGAGAGCCAGCACATTTCTGCACTGGACTGTTATAGCCCAATGATTCCACTTTCAACATCCTATGGAATCCTGGGGTTTGCAGTTTAGGGAGGGGCCGACTGGCAAGCCCCAGGATTCCATAGGATGTTGAAAGTGGAATCATCGGGCTATAACAGTCCCGTGTGGAAATGGCCGTAGTTTGAGCATGGGACTATGACCTTGATGACCAGGGTTCAGTTCCCCTTTCAGTCATGGAAACACACTGGGTGATCTTGGGCATGTCACACACTCTCCACCCCCCACCCTCCCCAATAGGTTCACCTTAGGGTAGCCATAAGTCAGAAACAACTTGAAGGCGCACAATAGCTATATGATTTTCGCCAAAAGTATAGCATCTTCTCTCTTCACTGCTTTCTAAAAATGAATGAAACAAATGTGGGAAGAAAAGCTTGTTCTAACAGGGATGTTTAATGTTCGCTGAAGCAAACTGCAGTGATATTCCATGTTAACAGCTGAGAAACAATGACACCTCCAAAGCAGTCCTATGCTAGTGACACAGCTGTTTGGTGCACCGATCAATCCATGCCAATGAGAAGTTCAGGTCATATCTTGTCATCTTGTCTAAGCTGCTACACTGCTCTGTTCGTGCCATACACAAGTCAAACGTAGTGATTTAGAATTCACACTCTTTCACTTTCTGTCTGTCAGTTTTTCAGTTCAGAGTTGGTCTCCTGACACTGTTTTGAACAAGTTATCTTTCTTGCCTTGACGCTTCCTGCTTTATAGTTAATTGTGACAAGAGATGAAGAGAAGCCCAAGGGCAGAGGATGTATCTACAGTTGTTCTACTTTCATCTGAGTGAAAGACATGCCAGCACTAAGAGAGACAAAGGTAGGGGAACTGGCAGCACAAACCCACACATGTCTGCTTAGAAAGAAGCCCACTAATTTTGTGAAGTTTTGCAACATTTTATTGTCATAAAACATTTTTTAGAAAAGAAGAAGAAGAAGAGAAATCAAATACAATTAACTTCCACCCACAGAGATGTCTAAGTTATATTATCATAAAAGGAAAATCAGCAGGGGTTCTAGATTTCAGATTTCCTGGCTTTAGTTCTTTATACATCAAATATGCAGATTCCATTATCCTTCCTTCATGTTCCTGGTCACTAGGATGCAGTTATTTAGTCAATCAACTTAACAAGTCTGGGACAGAAAGTGATACAACTGATATTATGTGGTCTCTTCAGTAAGCATGTGATTAAACACTTCCACAGTTGCTTACATTTTCCACTAGCTTCCTTCCTCCTTCCTTCCCTCCTTCCTTCCTTCCAGTATAGGGATTATAGCTTTTCTAATGCTGCTTTGTGAAGTTCTACTCTGAGAAGGAAAAGAAAAATTCTAGATATTTATAGAATATAATTTGTTTACAACTAAAATTAGAAGCCCAGGTTATATTGTTAGTCCCCAAACCTACACACGTGCGTGTTCCAGCTGTAACTTTTTCTTTTTAATTAGATTAATTACAGCTACATTCTGCGCCTGTGTACTCAGGAAGAAGCCAGAGAATAAAATATAGGGGGAAATAATTCCACATTTTTAAAACACAAGCCTTAGAGCTCTGCACCTTATCTTGTGAGACAACTTTAAATCCTCTGCTATTTATACCTTTTTAAAATTTAAAGGTATTTAAGTGCCTTTAATTTGCTGTTATCTCTGCTTATTGACTGGAGATAAGACTGGGGTATCCCTGGTTAGTGCTAAAGAAAGCCTCTTGCCCTTCTCTTGCAGCCCCAGTCCCAAACACTGGTATTTTCTCTGAAATGAAGTCATGAGGGAAAGTGGGTGGACCATGCAATCTATAATCAAAGCTACACACAGTCTACCAGCCATGCATCCTTGAAGTAGAGGCTTACTGTCATATATAAAAATTCCTATGTGCTATAACTGAATAGTGTGAAGCACAGCCCCTTGTCTGAGTGCTGGATCTCCTATGTCAGCTCCCCATCTCGCGCATATACCCACAGAATATGGTCCCTGGCATACCAGCTTTGACTGCCATACTTTTCATTTTAATTTTCAAGGAATGTGTACTCGCAAATGTACGTTCCTATTGGCCACCATCCAATAGTTCTAGTCTTTGTCACAAATAGGCTTTATAGACTTGAGACTGATGGACATTAATATAGTTTTTAAAAAACACTGGAGCTTTTCTGTAAACATGAATATGTTGCATTGGAATGACGGAGAGCATCTACTGGCAAACTGAAGTTTCTTGTTGTGTTAGAACAGCTATTACCCAGCATAGTCTATGGACAGTGGAATTAGCATGGCTGTAGACAGGATTACTGCACTCAAGCCTGATCAGGTTTGGCTTCAGCAAAGATATAAAATCATCATACCTCAAGAGAATTAAGGATGAAAACCCTTTGGCTCTTCAATTATATATTGCGTCATTCCACAGAATAGAAACACACTAATTATTCACCTATTAGAGAGGCAAAGCAGTGTTATTAAAAACTGGTGTTAATTAATTTCTAACAGAGCATAAAGTTTATAATGAAGGATTTCTAAGGTAAAAAAAAATCCATTCTGACAGCACTGCTGTTCCAATCTCCCCATGGCCACCTCTGCTGCAAGGTAGATTATAGTCGAAACTACCACCCCCATGTTTTCCAATGAAGCAAGCAGAAGAGCAAGATTCTGCCCCCTCACCTGATCTCATCTTATCTCATCTCATCTCACCTCCTCCTTGCTGAATTAATGGAGTGCAAACTAGTTTAGCACTTTAAACTCAGCCTGTGGAAACTGCAATAAGCTGAGGATAAACAGTGGCATAGGGACAAGGGAGCGAGGGAGACAGTGCGCCCTGGGCAGCACAGTTTTGGGGGCACCACCGCTCTTTGCCTCCCATCGTGCACTGTTGCCCCGCCTCCATTCCTCTGTCCCCCACCTGCCCCCACCCCTACCCTGCTCACGCTAAGCTATGCCACTGAGGACAAGCAAGGAAAGTTGGAAGAAGAAAGAGAAACTGAGACATTTTTAAAGTGGCTGAAAAAGTCAGAGGACTAAGCATTAATCAGTGATGTCCTTGAAAAAGTGGGACAGTTGGATGATAGGCTGCGTTTCAAACTTTGTGTGGCTTTGCATTGCTGTCTCTATGCCAAAAGTTAGAGTCAATTTAAGGGCGCATAACCACAAAGTTTTGGACACCTGTTGATCAAACTGTGCATAACACCTTGCCAGAAGCACAGCGCCTCAAGTTACATGAAACTAGCTGGCAAGTGAGATGTTTAGAGGATTATGCATGAGCACACCATTTACTCTCAAGGATATAAAAATGCCAAAGAGTGGTAAGCATTCATAGAATCATAGAATCATAGAATCATAGAAATGTAGAGTTGGAAGAGACCACACGGGCCATCCAGTCCAACCCCCTGCCATGCAGGAACACTCTCAAAGCACTCCCGACAGATGGCCATCCAGCCTCTGCTTAAAAACCTCCAAAGAAGGAGACTCCACCACACTCCGAGGCAGCATATTCCACTGCCCGACAGCCCTGACCGTCAGGAAGTTCTTCCTGAGGTTCAAGTGGAATCTGCTTTCCTGCAGCTTGAATCCATTGCTCCTTGTCCTGGTCTCTGGAGCGGCAGAAAACAAGCCCTCTCCCTCCTCTACATGGCATCCCTTCAAATATTTAAACAGAGCTATCATGTCCCCTCTTAACCTTCTCTTCTGCAGACTGAACATACCCAGCTCTCTAAGTCTATCCTCATAGGGCTTGGCTTCCAGGCCCTTCACCATTTTGGTCGCCCTCCTCTGGACCTGCTCCAGCTTGACCATGTCCTTCTTGAATTGGGGTGCCCAGAACTGGACACAGTATTCAAGATGAGGTCTAACCGAAGCAGAGTAGAGTGGTACCAGTACCTCCCTCGATCTAGACACCATACTCCTATTGATGCAGCCGAGAATTGTGTGATAGCACAAAGTTATAGCGGCAAATGGCATGTTACAATGGCTGCAACCTTGGTAGCCACTTCACTGGCTAAGTCATAGCAACAGGCTATCCTTTCAGATCCTTCCTAGCTTCAGCCTGCTTTGCATTCCAATTAGCAACATGGCAACACAACTGAATATTAAAACAAAAATCACCCTCTGTTTGTAATAATCCATCAGTATTTTCTATCCCAGTATGGAAGTATAATCCTCAGATCAAAATAATGATGAATTATCCTATTTAATTCGTACATGTCTCAGGAGCTGTGTGTGTATTCTTTAGACACAATGGGGGGGGGGGGACCATTCCTACTGATGATCATCTCATGACCATCAGAACTCTACCAAAACCTGAGATTTTTTTTAGTGAATTAACAATGTTCAAAAGGGTTCTAATATGTGCTCAGTTGCCCTGATACTTTGGTTTTAGAAGAAGTGGGAACTTTAAAGAGGACATCGTTGTCATAGGTACATATCTGAGCCCAAACCAGGTCCATGAGTGTTTTAGGTTGAACTTCCTTCACTATGAGAGCCTTGGGTAGAGACAACAGCTGTAAAGGGAGATAAAGACCTTGTCCTTGAAAAGTGCCCTGCATTAAAGTTCACTATGAACAGATTAACACAGAAGACTCAGCTGTTTTTATAACCTGAAGGAATGAGGTGAAGAAATTAGTCTAGGGGAGGGGAAACTTTAGTCCTCCTGTTGGATTTGCACTACATGTGTACTTGGTGAGATTCCCACATTTTGATCCTGTAACATCTCTGTTGGTAGCTGTGACATGTCAACAATCGAAAATGGGAAGGGAATACAGAAAATGCATGAGTTTTTCCTTCTTAAGAGGAGAGCTGCTCACTGCATGATTCCACAAGGGTCTTCTTTCCCTTGGACAGTACTCTAGAATTCTAGATCCAAAAGTAGACAAAGCCTCTACACTTTTGAAAGAATTTGCACACTCAAGATAACCTACCCTTGCTCAAACATTTGCTTTTGACAAAACTATTAAAAGAGCAGGAGCCATATCCCCTCTGCTTTATGCCAATCTGAAGCTTTTGCCCAACAGAGTTATAAGGACAATGTAAAAGCCAGGAAACACTGTTTATTCCAGGGCAGCCACTTCTCCAAGCTGGAAAAGAAGTGGAGAAAACTCAAGATACTAAAGAAATGCATCTATTTCAGGCCCAATGAATTTTGGGTGTACTTCCTTTGGAACACTATCCCCAGCCAACAATATACAAAAGGAATGGAATATAAATGTCTTGCAGTGCCCATGAATAGAAACCAGATTATAACAAGTGACATTATGAAATGTAAGTTTGCAAAGCAGTAACAAAATAGTACAAACTAGCATGATTGTCTATTTAAAAAGCAACCAGGCAGAAATGTTTTAAAACCCATAAACATTGAGAATCACTAAAAGAATAAAATTTGAGATTCAAACATCCAGTCAACTCATGCTATATCTATAAAACCAACACACAAATGAGATACCTTCAGCAGGAAACATTTCAAATCTTCTGGCTCTTATGGATTCTTAAAAGCTGAGTAGAAGAACATATTAGCAATGTCTATAACTATAGATCGAGGGCTCCCCTAGTAGATTATTTTCTAGAATTCCAACATATGATTCAGGATGTGTCCTTTTAGGGCTATAGTAGGGGATTGGCACAATGCAGTTCTCCAGATCTAGCTGGACTGAACTCTCATCAGCCTTCACTTATTAATAGCTAGTGTTGACAGATGCTAGGAGTTGCAGATGGAAAGAATATTTGTTGTTATTGATTCCCAGGATGAAAACCAGGGTTCTCAACAATCAGGAAGCCCAGTTGGAGAGAATAATAGGACCTTGTGCAAAGTTCTTCCCATATTTGAACTTCCTAAAGTGGTGTGGAGGAAAAAAAAACATATAGTGATATAGGGTTTTTGGTGCAAAAACTGTGTCTCCTGCACGCACACGCATGCACGCACACACATACCATTTTCTGCAAAGAAAACACTGTTTCCTATGCAGGATTGATTGATTGATTGATTGATTGATTGATTGATTTGCAGAGAAAACAGGGGTTTGCACCCCCACTACCAACAACTGTTTTTTTACACAGAATATTCTTTCACAACATTTCAGAGTAATTCTTCCCTGCTTGAATATGGGGAGAATACTGCAAAAGAACCATTCATTCAGGCAAGAGAGTCAATCATTTACATAAACTCACAATAGCACATTTTAAAATATTTCATGTTCATCTTAGCAAGAGGTACACAATAACTCAAGGGCTGTCACAGAGAGGAAGATGCAGGTTTGTCCTCTGCTGCTCCACAAGGTAGGACAAGACCTAGCAGTTTCAAGTTACAGGCAGGTAGATTTCAATTAAACATTTAAGAGCTGTTCAGCAATGGAACCAATTACCTAGGGAGGTGGTGGTGCCTCTTTCTCTGTATGTCTTCAAAAAGAAGCTAGACAGTTAGCCTGCTGGGGATGCTTTAGCTGGATTCTTCCCACAGAGGGACAAATTGCAGCCTTCTGAATGATGTTAGACTACAACTTCCAGCAGGGATGTAACTAGAGCTATCAAAATCATATATACTAAAATGTAGATCAGTAACATATGTTCACTAAGGTTTCACTACAAATACTACTAGACACAATGACCTTTGTTGCAGAGATATCCATTGAGATAAACTATCTCCCTTTTGGTTAGCATAGGATTAAACGTTCCTCTTCTTGGAGCAATTGCACAGCATTTACTGCTGTACCTGCGGTGGATCATTTTCTTTTAGGCTGGTTTAATGGCTCCAATTGGTACTTGCAGACTTTTATGGAAGGGTTGGTTTACTGTTAAATGGTGTAGAATGTTTCCTACATGTTGCCACTGAACGTATGTTATTTTGCTACTGATTTAACAGTTGTATATTTATAGCATCAACTGACCTATTCTCCACAGTTGTTCTAGTAATTCTCAACTTTTATGGGTTTTCAAGTATATTTGTGTGGTTTGCTTTTATAAATGGACCATCCTGTTAGCTTTTACTATTTTTATTGGTTTGTAAAGTGATGTTTTGTAATGGAACATAATAACCTGGCTTTTATTCATACATATTGTAAGATATTTCTCCTCCATTTCTACTTGAGGAAGGAATACATCTAAAGTACATTGGGCCTGAAATAAACCCATTTCTTCAGCATCTGGAGTTTTCTTGTTCAGGGTGCTCACATGCAAATGTCTATCTGTCAGCTTAATATTTTTTTAGATACAGCTTGGTCATTGTTTAATACACAATCAATTTTACACTGAAGGTCTGTGTTGTTCACAGAATCCTGGCATATAGGTGAAACCTCCTAGATTTTGCAGTATTCAAATGTATTCAGATCCCATTTTTAAAATAACTAGAGCAACCACCTGATAGATCAGAGCCATCATAGAGTCACAGGTGTGGGGTGTGGTTGTGCAGAGGGAGGCAACAATATTCTTTTCTTCAGCTGTGCAGAATTGATTGGGATGATTATATAGTAATTGCTTAAGTCCCTGGTCCTTAACTTGGCTACATAAGTGCCAGTTAATTTCCCAATGGGTTCTAATAACAATGCAGATTCTCTGGCTGTCATCCAGTCTTTCAGTAATGACACTGCAACAAGTTGTATTGATTTTATATTATTTTTATCCCAGCATGATCCATAATAAAGTCTCATCTCATCCACTGGATGCAAATACATGAAATCTCTTTTTAAAGCTGAAAACGGAAAGGCACTGGGGACAAGATGCTGCTAGTTCACACATTTTATAGCCAACAGAAATCAAAGTGCTGTTGGTGGCAATGGCGCTTTTGTACTTAGACCACATGCTGTTATGAATATATAAAGTACCTCTGTTTTATCTAGGAATGGCACAGAGACCTGAAGCCTGCTTGGTTTGTGTACATTACCATTAGAATGTCTTTTCTTTCATTACTGATCAGAATTTACCAAAACTTGCCAAAAGCTGTGTGCAGGGGAAAAAACAGAACAGACAGTTCTGGTAATCCTTTACCCATCATCTAGATTTTATGAGAGATCAGTTTTTGGTCCTCTGCAGGAGCTACAAGACTACCTAGACCAGAAGGGAAAAGTATGTTTTCACATATTACACTACCTATATGACTTTTAAACTAATTATTATGTGGTAATATGTACATTCAGGCATACATTTGCAGATATGTATGAACTGTAGTCATGGAAATATACAGGTAAAAAGTATAAAAAAAGCTGGTATATACGGGGTCCAGGATTATCTTGATAGACTATATTCTATTCTCAAGCACTTCTTTATCTTAACATATTTTAAACTACAGGTAATTTTGCCAACAGACATCTAAGAGAAAGAGTTCTGATGATGTAAAGACATTATTATTTGCTTCAACATTTTTATTTTTGCTTTCTTTCCCAAAGAGAATTTGAGGTGTGGTGGTGGTAATAGCTGGAGCACCAGAACAGAATGAAGTGGAGAATCTATGCCATACCTCAGCCTTCAGTCAATGAACTTTTCCCAGACAATACTGATGCTAATACAGGTCATGTTCCACAGTGCATTATAACAGATTGAGAAACAAAGCAAAACACTTAAAATTGAGCTAAGCTCAGCAGCAAGTTTGCCTCTGGTTATAGGATGATATATTTAGTGCCCTCTCCTTGAAATCTATCACTAGAAGTGATGCAGTAATAGCCAGAGAATCAGGGAATCATGATATGATGATGGAGAAACAGCTGCATGATAAACAGCTTCAGAAGAAAATTCTTGTATTTTCCACAAAGAGCTATTTGCTGGGGTCAAAATATCAAAAGTGTGAAACAGCAACAACCTCAGTCCAGAAATCCAAAGCAGGTACATTATTTCATTTGAAACTTCATTTCCCTGCAATTTCTGATACTTACCTAACCTTTTGTCACACATCTGAAAGTTCAACTCCATAGACAGTAGCAAAATATGAAGTGTGACTTGAGGTCATGGTAGAAATACCCTCACATTTCCGTAAGAGCTACAGCTGAAAATATTGTAGATAAATGTAACTATCCCACAATTATTCCATAACCCAACAATGGCCTTTTGGCATCACATCTGTCAGTGACTATGCAGTCACTTTAAGCCAACCATTAAAGTGGCAAAGTGGCAGGATCTTAGAAAACTTTTGTCAATGCAATCAAGTTGCTATAGAAAAACAGCTTCCAGGGAGCATACACTGAGACAAAAGAATTCTGATAATTCCAAAATAAAACAAGAAATTAGTAGCAAAAAAAAAAAACCATTCTCACAGGTTCAGAGCTCCTCTTTTTAAATGTTATTTTATTTTGTCCTGTGCAGGGGGAGCAGAAGAGAAAAAAAGGGAGAAAATACAAGTCAAAAAAAGAGTCCTAAATATCTCTTTCCAACATGGTTAAATTAGATAGTGTTTTAGCAGAAAAGCAGAAACCATAACAGCAAAGTGATGGGGCAGAACAGGACAAGCTGGGTTTGACAGAAGTGACTGGAACACAGGATGGATGGGCTGGGAACATATGCCCCCTCAGATGTTGTTGGACTACAACTCTCCTTACCTCTGATTGCTCACCATGCTGGTTGGGACTCATAGGATTTGGAGTCCAACAACATCTGGTTCCCTACCCCCTGGGTAAGAAAAAGTAGTTGAAAATTTATAAACTTAACTTGCTCTCTCTTCCAGTATGGGAATGGTAACTTGCCACCGTCTATATCTAAGTTTAAAAAATAATCACTATGGTGCTAAAACATATGTGCACAAAGCACAAAGCATAGAGGATAGACCTGGGCTATGACTTATCAATGTGGTATAGTGGTTTGAGCATTGGACTATGGAGCCTGGACACCAGAGTTCAGTTTCCCACTCAGCCACCGAAACCCACTGGGTGACCTTGGGTGCATCCCACACTTTCAGTCTGAGAAAACCCCATGATAGCTTCATTTTAGGATTGCTGTAAGTCAGAAATGGTTTGAAGGCACACAACAACAACGACTTATCAACAAAGGGGTTGGCGTGTCTTTGCGTTTCAAACATACGAAGCCATTTAGCATTTTGAACTGCTTATTGTGATATCGCTGAAATGCGCTGGAAGCATTCCTTTTTAGAAAAACCCATTTGCTCAGTAAACCTATTTTAGTTTGCTTGAGAGAATGCTGTTTTGTTTTGTTACACATTCTTCAGTCGTTTCAAGATCCTAATGAAGCATACATGATAAAATCTGACTATTGGTGATTACCACATAGTCATTTTACAGACTTAAAGACTTATTATACTGACAAACAAAACGTGCAGGCTGATAACACACAGGTTTGATTCACCAAGCCTAAAGACTGGCCCTTAAAAAACTCCACTCACATAATTCTTTACTTATCACATTTACCATTCAGTTGTCAACTGATGGCAGCTGTTATGTTCCAGTACATTATGAAAAACACATGGCTGTCAACTATCATAAATTCATGAAGCTTCATAAAGCCAAAACTTAAGAAACATTTGATAAGATCATTAAAAAGTTTCCAGCTTAGGGTTTTAGGCAATAGCTTAAAGAAACAGGCATTATGTATAACATACGGGTCGGGAAAATGGAGGTTAATCTTTCCAAAATGGATGTCGTGATTTTTGAGTAAACGTAATTATCAACCAAGAAAGGCAGTGTGGTACAGTGGTTTGAGCACTGGACTATGACCTTGGAGACTGGGGTTCAACTTTCTGCTCGACCACTGGGTGACCTTCAGCACGTCACACACTCTCAGCCCCAGAAAACCGCATGATAGGATCATAATAGGGTTGCCATAAGTTGGAAATGACTTGAAGGTACACAATAAGAACAATTATCAACCAAAAAAACTCCCAGAAATGCAGTGAAATTTAGGGTTGCTAGCTCTCAGGGCTTACCCTTGAGTCTCCAACTGTCATTTCCAGATGGGAGATAAGGGTGAGAATTTTCCAGTTTTGGTGGATGGAGCTCCAGACAAGAGGAAAGGAAAGAGCAAAGCAAAATCTCTGGCTCACCTAGTACAGCAGCATCGTGCTACCAGTGATGTATTTAAGTCTTTTACTCCAAGTCTCAAGTCAAGTCTCAAATCTGGGAGCCAAGTTTATACCCCAACCTGCATTCCAGAATTTCTGGACAGAGTCAATAAAGTCAGTTTTAACAATTTAAGTAGAGTCGGCCATCCACATTTGTGATTTTGCCATCTGCAACTTTGGAAGTGGGGAATAGGATCCTTCTTACTTCCCATTTGCAAAGCTGAAAGGCTTTTTCAGAATTGGGGAATGGGATCCTTCTTATTCCCCATTACTGAATCTTCAAGAGCATTAGAAAGAAGGACTCTTCCTCCTCAAGCCCATTGCCTAACACATTTGCTGTTGCTTCTGAGAAATGTTTCCACATTTTGGGCTTGAGACAGATCATCATGTGACCAATAAGTTGTAAGGTTTCTGGATGAATGTGTTATGTTACTGAACCAAGGGCAGCAAGTCAGTCACTAAGAATATGCAAGTTTTGAGTCGAGTTGAGTCAGTGTGCAATTTTTGCCAAGTCAAGTCCAAGTCAAGTCACTGAAGTGACTTAAGTCTGACTTGAGTTTGAGTCAATCAACTCGAGTCTACATCACTGCATGCTACCATTTGCAAGACTTAATATTAATTAATGCAACTTGTGAAAACTCTCCAAGGGAGGTCTCTGCATTTACTTCTTCCTTCCTTCCCAGTCACTGTACTGCTAGGACTTACATGCTGCTCTACAAGTAGGCTAAACTTAATGTTCCTTATCCCATCTCCCAAAGTAAGTGAAAAAGAACAATCCTCTCATCTCATCTTGATCTGGGAATGCCTAGTAAGTTTTCTGTTTTAATTTCCAAAATTGTAGGTCTGTGTGACAGAGGGAATGACAAGCTATGAACTAGTATGGTTGGTACTTAAAGCATAACACATTTTACTGACGTCTGTTCCTAGTTTTAGCCTGGAAACATCAAGGGTTGAGATGACTGAACTGCCAGCCCTATCATTTTGATTTATCCAAACATCCTGTGGCAATACATGTGACATTTACAAGATGAGATCCTAAAATAAATATTTTCAAAAAGAAATGCATGTTAGTCTGTTTCAGCATAAAAAGAAGGGAAGGAGAGAGAACTGAGCAGCACTTTAGGAAGTGGTACTTCACCACGAGTTTTCATGTCTATCAATCTACCTCTTCAGTGGATTCTTCTTCAGTTCATTGCCTCTGAAGATGTGGACTGACATTCATGAAAGTTCATGCTAAAATGTATCAGTCTTCATAATGCTGCAACTTCCTCCTTTTTTGCTTTTTTTAAGTATAAATATGAGCACTGTTTACACAGGCCATAATTATGCAAAACCACGTCATTATACAAAAAATAAAACAATAGGGGTTCTTCTCTACATCAATAGTGATGGAAACTGCCACTTCAAAATTCATCTCCAGCCATGACAAGTATAAAAGATGCCTGAGAAACCCACTGTGCCATTCCTCTAAAGAAATCTATATGTTTCACACCAGACAGCAACAGATTTCTGATCTGAAAGGCTTCCTATACATCCTTAAACGGAGAGACAAGTTTTTTTGCTCTGCTTTGCTCTGGTTGTAGTGCCTTTCTTGTTTCTCATGAGCTCAGAGCTATTAAGGGATGAGGCTGCATATCCTATAGCATTTCACAGATGAAAACTAGGACATGCATGGCTAAGCAACATCAGACTGTGATCAAGATGGTAAAAGTTATTAAGCCTCGGGAGCCGCAGCAGTCACGCTTCCTGCCCCAGCGCAGCCTGGGAAACTCCCAGGCTGTGCTGCGGAAGGAAGAGGCAGGGCTCTTGTGCTACCTACTCGGGAGCAGGTAGCTTGTGCAAAGCTGAAGCAGCAGGGATGCGAGAGCCTCTCACTGGAGGCTGCTTTCACGATCCTCGCACCCCAGCACCGAAAAAAGGTAAGGTGCAGAAAGGGCCTTTTACCTCTGCTTTCCTCTCTCCCAGCTGCACTAGTTGAGTGCAAACTATTTTTTCTACTTTGAACTCAGTTTGCAGCAACTGAAGAAACTAAGGACAAATAGGGAAAGTAGGACATTTTAAAAGCAGCTGACAAAGTTGGACAACAAAAGATTTATTAGGACTGTACCTGTCAGACTGGGACAGTTGGAGGGTATGAACCTAATTTGATCATCTTTCTTGTGATCCTCTGAACATAATATAACATGCAGGCAATATGACTCTAACCCTGACATTTCCACTCTCCTTTTTACCCTGTATGCTCTTTTTTTAAGGCTTCGCATGATGAAATTTAGCTCTTAAAAGTTTGCACAGAGATATTTGTGCCTTTATGATTATCCTGATAAAGATCCTACCACAATGTAGATTTTGATGTGACAGTGACAGTGGTACTTTTGGGACTTACATATTAATTGTAAAATTTATGAGTCTCCAAGCTCTATACTGTTGCGAGCAAAGAAGCATCAATGTTTGTATAAAGTGATCAGTGGGAGAGGGAGTCTAGATAATAGTGGTGGTTTCACCTACCTGTATATTTATTAGGTCTGTATACTCAAATCATTTGCTTCCTCCTTATGTGTTGACATCACTTCTCCCTTGCTCAAGCACTTAATCTCTTTGTCCGGGAAGGGAGCATCTATGAGGCTGCAAACTCAAATAAGGTTTGCTAGCTTATTCCCACCTTTTTTTGCGGGGGGGGGGGTGGAACCCATGTACTGTACTGTAGGGAGCATGAAGGATTTACAGAGGCTCACTTGGGACTGACTGTGTGAGCACTACTTACAAATTTTCTCAGCTGGCGTAGCGCCTTTCCCCCCTCTCAGCTCACTTTGCAAAGTAGCCGATGCGCACAAGCAATTCCAAGCAAGTCTCCATAGGCAAGAACTGATAAAAGAGAAGAACTTCATCAAATTAATGGAACTTGTCCTTAGTTTGGAAGCATCAAAACAGCAAGTTGTTAGATAAAGGGGAATCAAACGGTGCGGGTTTCCTGTATTTGACCCTTGCAATCCCTTGCAATCTTATGATTCTAGTGCTGTTACACTCTGCTTAATAGAGATACCAAATATTCATATATACACTTTATTCTTGAATTCAAAGAATGAGGGGGCACCAAATCCCTAAACTTTATTATTGGGTCAAGAAGTATTGCAGATTTTTCCTATCCTGATCCCCTCCCCTCAGTTGAGTACAGCCCTGCTGGCAAATATGTGCATTTATGTATTAAATCTATTACTTGCAAAATCCTCCTCCCTGTCATGGGCTAGGACTCAGCTTCCCCAGGTGAACAGCAGTGTCGAAGGAGGACAAGTAGACGCAAGCACACTAGGAGCTAATCAGGCTGAGATGGGAGCCAGCTGGCTCCAGCCTTCTTAAGGAATGTAGAGAGCAGTGGCTAAACACTAAAAACAATGTATGTGTTTTCTGGCCCTTGCTTTTGTGTGTGCAACAGATTCCCTGCTGACTGACTGACTGCCTTCTCTGACCTTTGAACTCTCTGACCTTGCTGCCTGCTAGATTCCTGACCTTTGGACCAACACTAGACTTTGCTTCTGCTTCACCCTGACCAGGCAAGCTTATTTGGACTGCTAAACTGTATCAGTTTGCTTGCTGAATATCCTGACACTCTATTGCCTGACAACGGCTAGCTGGCACCTATGACACCCCCTCCAAGATGTAACATTACAGTATGGAATATGTTTCTTACAACATGATGCTATTTTTTCCTCTTTGCATGAATTGTGGGCTACTTTAGAAAATCAGCAGTACCAAGCACCAGGTAAAATTTCTTCATTGATTAGATCTGGCTTGAGCTTTAACAGATGGCCACTTTTTCTGCAAAGAAAAGATTCATATTAAAACACTTGTAGATTGATTCTGATTTTATGAAACCATTTGATTTCTCTGCCAAATGCTCAGTTGGCTTGCTGAAAGGGAACAGTAAGATCAGACCATTATGACAGAAGCACACTTCATGGTTGGGAAATTCCTAAGCTTCATTGTTGGATATAGCTAAATGATTCTAAACTAGTGCTTATAATTTAATAGTACGCAAATAATTGGGGCCAAGCTAACACTTTACTTCCTATTAGGAAGTCACATATGATGAAATCTGCTAAGAATTCTAGACACGCAAAGGGGAGGAAGCTAATCAGGCAGAAGCCTCAATGAACAAGGGTGCATCGTTCTAGGCATCATTCTTCAGTTCCACTCAGAAAATTCCCCGTACACTCATGTATGTATGAGTTCATGTATGAGTCATGAACTCATTGAAAATTTGTTACATCAACGTGTCACAGAATCACAGAATCCAAGAGTTGGAAGGTATACCTGAGGCCAACCCCCACCCCCCAATCAGGAATCCACTCCCAAAAGATGCTCACCCAAACTCAGTGCAAAGTCCTCAAAAGATGGAGAGAGATCCACCCTCCATTCCACTCTTACAGTAAAAACAAAAAACAAAAAAGAACCTTTCCTCATGTTTAGGTTAAATCTCTGTGCACGTAAACTGAACCCACTGGTTTGTGTTCTAGTCTCTGAAACAGCAGAAAACAAGCTTGCTCCCTCTTTTGCATGGCATGTCCTTGAGGTTAAAAATAAAAGGAGTGAAGAGATGAATCTGATTAAAGATACCATGAAGAAAACAGGCACCCAGTAATCAGCTATTCAGGACACGCGGGCTGCAGCATATCTCTTCGGAATCTCCAATGTCACAGTATAGATCCAGCTCTGAATATCCCCCCCACCCCAAGAACATTCTGTTCTGACCAGCTGATGAAAATGAAGACCTATATCTGTTTTATTTTGTTTTGTTTTTTTAGTGTTGGTGGGTACAGACAGTGCATTCAGCTCCAGTTGATCAGCAGGTCAAAGTTTGCCAAAGAGGCAGCTTTTAAAAGAAAAGTGAATTGAATGACTCAGCAAAGAAATACCTACCTTAACATCCATGTGTTGTCCTGAAGTAAATCTGTTCAAGCCACAGGTCCTTTACACTTCTCACAACAGTTCTTTCTCTTCCATTTTCAGTTTCCCAGGAAAATGTATACTAAGAGTTTAGTTCCAACAGCCAAACAGCATGGAGAAGTAAAGTTATTAAATAGTTCCTGGATATCATTGTGGGGTTTCAAAATTGGGAATAAGACTTGACACCTAATCAAGTCCTCAGTAGAACTCAGCCAAGATTATTCTTTCTGTAAAACACCAAGACCTTTGACTATCTTTGAAAAAATACCCAAACAAGAGCTAACACAGGAACTTAACAATTTTCTAACTCAAGCTATCTGGTGTGGTCAAACCAGCATTTCCCCCCCAATGTGCCAGGCACAGATAGCACATTATTATTCACATCGTTTTCCTGGAACTTGCTGTGGACTGGCAGCCAATGGCATATGGGCTGGTACTGGGCATCCCTTTGGGTAGCACTGCTGTAAGATGAAGTGTGTGTGTGCACCTTCTCAAAGGTGATATGCACGCAGGCTGGTACAAAATGAAAACTACAGGAAGACAACAACAAGGCAGCATTGAAAACACCATGTTACTTACTTGAACGAAAAACTAAGCTCTACACATGTAGCAAACCTGTGTGCTTGCCCTTGTGTATTATCCCAAGAAGCTGCAGTTTTAATGAGAGGAGTTATGGCATCAGATGGCTGCTTACTTCCCCTGTGAAATACTTTTTTGGACAAAATCACCCCAAATGTTTTCTTTCCCGCTTGTGGTTCCACATTAGTCTTAAATCTGAGTCAAAGAATACTCTGTGGGAAAGTAACAGTTAAGCATCACAGTTTTCCAAAGTCTCACTCTCCTGAAACAAGAGGAGAAAATAAATAGAAAATAAGAAAATAAAAGAAAATAAGAAAATAGAAGAAAATGAAGAAAATAAACTGAAGCTTTATTACCGACATGCATACGAAATAATGTAGTTTCATTCTTAGATTTTGACTAGCAAAAGAAACCAGCTGAGAATGTATATAGGAAAAGCATTTCACTTATCTTCCTGAAAAGTCTTGACTCACTCCCTTTGACATAATCATCAGGCTGCATGTTTCTCCCCATGAGGCTGCAGTGAGGTCTTCAGCAGCAGCAGGAGGTGATGAATGCTCTCACAATAAAAGGGGAGTATCAATTGGTAATACCATAAATTTAAAAAGAAAAATCAGAAGAGAAGTTATTGCCTAGCTAAATCCCATATAATCCAAAGCTGTGGGGATAGAATCTTTTGAGTTCCTTAGAAGTAATCCAGAACCATTCCTCGGTTTGATGTATGATATTTCTGCAGGGCCAAAGTTGTCCTGCTTTTCTTTCTAATCCCAAGAAGTCAGATTTTCAGAAAAATCTGTGTGGTTTTGGATGACCGGGAAAAAGAATACAGAGTAAATTGGATTATTTGCAATGGCTCCATTTAAAATTAGATGGTATGCATATTTAGATGGTATAGCTTACTTATTTCTGCTGAGTTTGTTTTCCTTATGTTTTGTCATGACCTTTGATTTCAAGCAAAGAAAAACTGGACTGCATTGAACTTAGTAACCAGTTTTCTTCTTCATCTGGCTCTGTCACTGAAATTGGCTCAGACTGTTTATACTCGCTTGCTTTTGCTAGCTATCTAGCTAGTTATTTATTACGTTTATCTATTGTCTCTCAATCTGTCAGGATGCCTGGGATGATTTATAATGGTTAAAAACATTTAAAACATTAAATAGAGAAACAACAACTCTTTTAATTTGTTTGGCTGGAAGTCCCACACCCCTCTTGGTTTCCAGTCATGCCTGGACCTCTATAAGAAATGAGGCAAGTCACTCCAAAATGCACAGGATTCAACTCATCTGAGTCGAAGGGGCTCATGAAAGCTTATCCTAATTCAGCTTCAACAAGGACCTCTGCAAGTTCACAACCCTCAAACAAGAACTCAGAAACTCTTTCTTTCTTTGAACATAACTAGATACCTTATAGTATGTCAAATTACTGGTTCACTTACAAGGCAAGATTAAGGTGTTCTGGTCTTTGGAGAAGTTCCAAAAGCAGTCTCATTTATGCCAAATGGATGAGCCATTCCAGCAGATGTGTTGTAGAATGCAAATAAACAATACACTAATTGCAAAGCACAAGAGACAGCTGCACAGAAATCTTCATGCATAAACCTATTTCAGCCCTGTAACTTCTAAGAGACTAGAAGTCTGATCAGATGCTTTTATTAAAAATTAATAATAATGCTAATAAAAAACATTTTTATATACCTTCAGACATTTCACAGATGAAAATGCGGGGGGGGGGGGCAGACGGTTGAGCAACATCAAAATTTCATCAAAAAGTTATTTGTTGTTGTTAACTGTATTTAAGTCAATTTCAACAGAAGGTGACCCTACAAATGAGACACTTGCAAGTTATCCTGTCACTCATAGCCCTGCTCAGGTCTTAAACACTCAAGGCTGTGGCTTCCTTGATTGAGTCTATCCATCTATAATGTGGGCTTCGTGTTTTCTTACAGCTTTTTACCTTTTAACTTTCCAAGCATTATTGCCTTTTCTAGTGAGTCATGTCTTCTTGTGATATGTCCAAAGTTATGACAGCCTCAGGTTGGTCATCTTGGCTTCCAGGGAGAACCCACACTTGATTTGCTCCAGGACCCATTCATTGGTCTTTTCAGCATATCCACAGAACTCTCCTCCAGCACCACATTTCAAGTGAATTGATTCTCTTCCTAGCAGCCTTCTTCATTGTCCAGCCTTCACAACCCTACATAGAAACTGGAAATACAATGGCATGGTCAATCCTGACTTTAGAATTCAGTGATACATCTGTATTGATACATCTGTGAATGGATTAGACAATATTGTCTAATCCATTCACAACTGTCCTTCCATTTCCTAGTCTTCTTCTGATTACTTAACTGCAGTCTCCATTCTCATGAATGACTGAGCCAAGGTATGGAAAATCTTGACCTGTTTCAATGTCTTCTTTGTCTACTTTAAAGTTATGTAAATCATCTAGGGTCATTATTTTTGTTTTCTTATGTTCAATTGTAAAACTACCTTTGCACTCTCTGCCTTGACCCTTTTTAAGCAGCCGTTCCCAGTCTTGCTATTTTCTACTGGTAGCAGGGTGTCATCTGTGTATCTTAAACTGTTGATGTTTCTTCCTCCAATTTTCGTGCCTTCTTTCTCTGTGTTTAATCCTGCTTTACATATGATACATTCAGTCTACAAGGGTGACAAAATATAGCCTTGCCTGACCCCTTGCCAATTGGAAACCACTCTGTTTCTTCATATTGTCTTAACAGTGGTCTCTTGTCCTGTGTACACATCATGCATCAGAATAATCAAATGTTGTGGTACATCCATTTCTTTTTCCATTTCTATAAAGCACAGGGTGATTTTCTTCTGAAATTTTTTAGTGTATTCTGTTAGCCAACATATGTTTGCAATATTATCCCTCCTGCCTCCTCCTCTCCTGAACTCAGCTTAGATATTTGGCATTTCTCACTCCATATATAGTAAAAGGGTTGTTTTTTTTTTCTTTTTGTAGCATTCTGAACATCACTTTGCTTGTGTCCTGCAATGGTCCTGTGCTTACTGAAATTCCTGGTATCCCCTTTCTGGGCACTGGAATGTATTTTGAACCCTTTCAATCTATAGGCCATTCTTTTGTTTTCCATATTTACTCACAGATTTTAGTAAGAATTTGTGTGGATTCTGTTTGTTGCTTGAAACAGCTCTAGTGGTATACCATCTATTCCTAGTGATTTATTTCTCCCAAGTGCTTTGAGTGCAGCTTCCCCTCCACTTTCTAAAATTTTAGTTCATCTTCAAATGGTTCTCCCTTGAATTAATGTGTCATCCTTTCATCTCTTTGATGTAGTTCTTTAATGGATTGTTTCCAGTTGCTTTTTGTTTCTGCATCATGCAGTGTGTTCCCCTCCTGGTCACAGAGCATCTCCATTCTTGGTGCAAATTTCCTTTTGATTTCTTAGATCTTGTGGAAGAAGCATCTTGTTCTTCCTTTTATGTTGTCATTGTCTATTTCTCTGCATTTCATTTCTCTGCATTGATTGTTATAGCAGTTCTCTTTGTTTCTGCACACAAGTCATTGAACAGTTGCATTCAGGGTTCTAACCCTATTTCTAACCTATTTCTATCAACTTTTACTTCTCATCTGTCCTTAACTGCTTGAAGAGTTACATTCGTCATCCAGTGATGCTCTCCTTTTCTTTTGGGTCCAGGCTGTGCCCCTTTTCCCTTACAATGTCCCAGGTTTCAGTCCAGGGTTCTTCTGGCTCCTGGTCAATTAGGCTTAATAGTGCATTTTTTTACATTATATTTAAATTTTACAGGACTTATGTAGTCTATCTGGTTTCTGTATTGGCCACCAGGTGACGTCCATATACACAGTTTCCTCTTTGCTGGAAAAATGTGTTTGCAATGACAAACTGTTGGCTTCACAAACATTCAATCAGTTACTCTCTTGCTTCATTTCTTGATCCTAAGCCAAATTTTCCTACAGTCTTTGGCTTTTCTGTCTTTCATACTTTTGCATTCCAGTTTCCTGTGATTAACAACAATTCCTGTTTTGGTGTGTGATCATTTTCCTTCTGGGCTCTAGCACAGAATCTTTCTGTTTCTTCGTCTTCTGTCTCTATGGTTGGAACATAAACTTGGATTACAGTTGTATCAATAGGTTTTCCCTGAAGTCTTATTGATATTATTCATCAGACTCTGCATCATGTCCCTTGAATGCTTTTGCTACATCTCTCCTCACCATTAATGCCACCCCCTTTCTTTTGAGATTTCCATTTATTATACCATGTAATTATCTGATGCAAAATGTTCCATTCCTGTTCCCTTCACTCACTCACCCCAAGTATTGCAATGTTTATACCTTCAGGTTTTTGTTCTACAATGTCTAGCTTCCCCTGATTCATGCTTCTCACATTCCATGTTCCCATAATATGTGTTGTGCAGATCTGGGCTTCCCTTTCACCTCTGAGCACATCAACAGCTGAACATCCTTTCAGCTTGAGTCCAGTTGTATCGCCAGCCACAGCACTACCTGTACTTGTCCTCTGTTCTTCCACAGTACCTCACTGAGTGCCTTCCAACCTGGGAGTCTCATCTTCCACCACTATCTCTTGTTGCATTTTGGACTGTGTCATCATAGGGTTTTCAAGGTAGAAGGAGTGGTTTGCCATAGCCTTCTTCTGTGAAGTACTAACAAGCATTAGCAATGATGCCACTGCTATTGCCTCTGAGAGATTCTCTGCCACAAAAGGCCATGGTCAATAGTGTGGTCAAGTGCAAAAGCTATTAATGAAACAGAACAGACAAAACTACTATTTTAAGCAGAGGAATCTTGGGATTTATGTAGTGAACTTAGAAAAACTGGGAAAAAAGGAAGAATTCATATCAGTAAATACAATACTCTGTGTGTGTGTGCATGCGCATATGCACACAGCAGCTTTAACATTAAATAGAGTGCCTTACTGTAAAATCAAATAATCTGATCAGACCCTGCTCAAAATTACACATTTCTCTTTGATCCAGAGCTCCTGTGTTCTCATCCATCTCCTCTTCCTGGTATACATTATGGACCACGTCAAATCCCAGCCTCCACATAACATCCAGTCACAGCCTCTTAGATGAACATACTCCAAACAGTTTTTGTTAAAATAAAAATGTGGGTGCATGGGTAAAATAACATATAATACTTTTAGTTTCAGGAAATAAATATGCATAGAGTGAAATTAAGAAACATAAGAAAATAATAAACATTAAAAAAATCTATGCATTCTGATGATCTTTTAGATTATCTCACTTAAGCTCCCATTTAATGTGGGAGTGAGCCACATGGAACTATTGCTCTGCATGGGAAAAAAAATCTCAAAGTAAGTAGATACTAAATCACCCCCAAAGTGAGACCCCTACAAGTTACTATTTCTTTTCTATCACACAGTGCAGCCCTGGCACACACAGATAGTTAGAAAATCAAAAGGAAGAAGAAAAAAGAAAACAAAAACTAAGTCAATGTATGCAGTTTATGCAAATCTAGTGACAAATCTATAAACAGAACTGGGGGGCAAATCTTTACAAATAAGGATTGTGTTTCTGAAACATTGAACATAGACTGCCCCAAATGAAAAAAAAAATCTCAAAGTGAAATGGTCAGAAATCCACTTCTAATCTTGAAAAAATAGATTTGTAAAATGGGGAGCAAGGCAAGAGGGCCTTAAACCTATCTAAAAAACAAACTGCAACTACTGGAGGATTCCAAGGGAGACAATTCACCCATCTCTTTTGTTTTTGTATTTGTATTTTGTTTTGTCCAGGAGAGGGGTAATCTAGAGGTGTTGACGGCTATAAAACAATTGTGACAGGTGCCATATACAACCTCAGGACCATAACCTGTCCACCCTTGCACCCAAATGCGTGAACTCACTTGGGAAGTGCTTCTATCTGTGGAATGCCTGAAGTGTGATAATGCCTCATGAACACATACAAGTCTGCACACACATGCATGGCACTTTCATCAAGTGCCATGCATGTGTGTGGAAGTCACCTACAAAATCACTTTCATTTCAGATTGGATCATCACCTCTCAAGGCAAGTTCCAGCTCAATATGAGCAGCTGGTCCAATATATTAGGCTGATTTTCTTTTCTGCTGCCTCTCCCACAATAGTTGATTTAGCAAGCTTGTGATTGCTCAGATTAATTGATCTAAATATTCATTGATTGGCTAAAAAGTGTCCTAAATTATTTGATCAGCAGAGAATTGCCGCTAATCACTAACAGTCTTTGATTCAACTGCTTACAAAAACAGTAGGTGGTGGGCACCATCTCAGAATAGACAGTTCTCCTTCGCAGTGAAAGGATCAAAAGTTTAATTGACTGTGATGTATGCTAAAAGACATTTTTTGTTTGTTTGTTTGCTTAGGTTCAGTGATTCAGATGCAAATATGTGTATATTGGTCAATTTAAATTTTATGTTGTTATGAGACTTGTCTCATAAATTGACAAGCATGCTAATAAGGGAATGGGAGGAGGGAGAGTCCAAACCTTGCCAGTTAAGGAAACTCCACTGTTGTCTGTCTCGATTTGGAATGCGTGGAAGCACTCCTCTCTCTTTACACTCTCAGGCCCTTTCCGCACCAGGCGAGGGAATCGCTCCGTCCTGTTACCTACCGCTTCTTCTTGGGTCCGAAGCAATGTGGATTGTCCCTGAAGCCCTTCTGCAGGGCTCCTCCTTGGTCCAGGGCGAATCGGAGCAGTGCGAGGTCTGTAGATCCTCACTGCTCCGGCTTCCAAAATGGCAGCTTCCGGTTGGTCGTGGGTCCCGACCAACCATTGAAGCTTGCCACGCCTAAAGCCTGCCCTCTGCAGATCGCAGGCTCGCATTGGTGCGAGCCTGCAAATCTGCACAAGGGAGCAGGAACACAATGGCGCGTTCCAGGAAAATAAAGACCTGTTTTTTGCGGTCTTTAGAAAACACTCTGGGGTCATTTTGGAGCGGACTGAGGTGCGGATCTCTGGTGAGCAGTCTGCTCCTAGTCCGATCCAAGGTGCAGACGACCTCCATGAGAGGACGCACTGCCCCATTCTAACTGCCTGGTGTGGAAAAGGCCTCAGACAGGGGTAGGAACTATGTGACCATCCAGAAGTTATAGAACTGCAGTTTCCAGCATTCCTCGCAACTGGCTGCGCTGGCTGGGGCTGCTGGAAGCTGCAGTTCACCAACAGCTGAAGAGCTGCATGATCACAGAAGGGGCTGCAAGTGTCACTGTTGTGGACAACCAGAGAAGTGAGACCGGCAGTTTCAGAAAACAAGAGTTTATTTTTACTGCGCAGGGATCTCAGTGGGCTGAGAGCCCCGTTCTTGGTTCCAACATATCTTTTATACTTTCTAAACAACAAATACAGGAAATGATTTCCATATAAGAAAAGTGTACAAATTACAATGATTCTAGATTACATTTTCAAAATGAAGCATCTCAGTAGGGAGTATTCGCCCTTGGTCGCATTGGCTCCCAAACTCCCTTTTTCCAAGCAATGCCAAGTCCACCCTTGATAAGATAGGAAGCGCAGCTGTCTGACTTATTTTTCTCTATTTTTCTACTCAAGCAAACAACTTCTACAATTTAACCCTTCATCATTCCCCCCTTTTCTGCCAAATTCTATTTATTGCAATTTGAGCAAGATCTGCTTAAGCCTGCCTTTGAGCCATAACAGCAAAATGAGCTGCCTTTCCCTCTATAGCTTCAGAGAGAGAGGCTTTTACACATTTCATAGCACAGGAAATACATATCATCATTAGAAACCCTCCTACAATCAATACTATAATACCTAGAAACAAAGTTTTTAGCCAGCCAGAATCTGGTAACCAGGAAGTTAGCCAATCCCAAGGATTACCAATGCCACCAACATTGTTTTGTATTAATCCTTGTAGGTGCTGTATCTCATCCTCTATAGTCTTCTTCAAATCATGAAAAGTGACCTTGCATCCTCCTTTAACTATAGAACAAAACCCCCCTTTTCTAGCTAATAGGTAATCCAAAGCCATCCGATGTTGCAACATTAACTGATTGAGCTCTTCAATTTCTTGTTGAAAGGCTCGTACCAACTTCCCAGTAGCATTTACAGTTTTCTCCAATCTACAAGTCAATCCTAATATACTCTTACGATTTTCTTGAGCTATGATCCCTGGATAGGATCCCAAAGTGAGAAACCCCATTATTAATCCACCTCCTACTCTACTGGCCTCAGTTTGAGTCAATTGCTTTCCTACAATAATCAGATCTTCACATTGGCTACCCAGTGGTCCCACCAGGTTCCTTTTTCTTCTGACAGCCTGTTTTGGTTGTTCTGGAAGGAAAACTTGAACAGGTACAGTCATATACCCAATTCCCACACACTGATAAGTCCCTGGGTGATAGTTGGTGGCCCATCCATTAAAATAAAATCATAAATTTGGATCTCGAGCCATCAGTCCAGAACATATACTGCCAGATTCTGTATAATTAGGAGTAAACATAGGGTATTCCGGGTACAAATCTCCAAAATTAGTTTCGTTTAAATCCATCTCAGATTGGTAAGATTTGTTATATGAACCATACAAATAAAATCTATCTCTACAAGCTGAATAATTTCCCAATTTAGCATAGAATGAGGAATGTTGTATATATCCTTTCCATTTAGTAGTCCAGTCTCCGCTATGATAACAACAAAAACACATTCCAGGGGAATAAGTATAAAATTTCAACCGCCTAAACCGAGTTCTGTTTAGGCTACCATCAACTTTAACAAACATGTTGGGATTTCCCTTTAATGCTGACTGCAGGGCTCCTACAACCACTCCCGGTTCATTAATAAGGGAGGGCATAAAACCAAAATCTGCCACTGTCTGCGGATGTTCATAAATCAGAGTGACATGGGGCCCATGTTGTTGAAACATATGTGCGGCGTGTTGTTTAAACCAGTTCGCCTCTACCATTCCACACATCATGCCCCACACTCCTATCATCATTATCCACTTCATTTTCTGAGCCAAACAGAGGTCCAAACCTACTTATCCCACACCAGTACCTTCTATACATATACAGGAAATACACCAGAGCTAAAATTCCAAAGAGTATACACACTACTATTGTTACTATTTCACTAATACTCATTGCTCACCATCCTCTGTAGGGGATCTGGCCGTGCATAGAATAGTCAGCCTCCGGAGTGACTATAACAAGGCCTAGTCCCAGCTTCTTCCTCCGCAGTTGCTAGGTCTGACCGTAGGTAGAGCTGCCAGCCTCCAAAGGTGTGGTAGCAGTAGGGTCTAGCCTAGATTTTTTTCATCCATCTGTTGCGGATCTGACTGTGTGTAGAGTGGTCAATTCCCTGGTATGACCACAGCAGAGTCTAGTCCGAATCTTCTTTCCCCTCTCTCCGCCGGGACAATTTCAATTTCAGAGGGTTTTCTTGTGATGAGATCACAGTCCAATCAGTAAATGCTCTTTTCACTCTAGTATAACGTATCCAGGGTTTCAGTCCCGCTACCTTTACTGCTGTGGGGGTAACTAACAACACTTGGTATGGCCCCCTCCACCCTGGTGATAGGGGCTCTCCTTTCCAATCTTTAACCCACACCTCATCCCCAGGTGGAAAGGAATGTGCTTTGGTGATGAACGGAACTCGTCTAACCTCTAAAGCGTGGGCTTTAACCTTCTCTAGAGCCTTTCCTAGTGCCTGCACCTCTTCTTGAAGGGCTAGACTTCCCAACTCCTGAATATCCCCTCTCAGCCCTTTTAGGATGGCTGGGGGTCTTCCGTATAACATTTCAAATGCAGTTAGCCCAGTTGTCCGATGGGGGGTGCATCTTATCCTCAAAAGTGCTATAGGGAGTGCATCCAACCACTTAAGTTTCGTTTCCTGACACAACTTCGCAAGCTGAGTCTTCAATGTTCTGTTCATTCTTTCCACCTTTCCAGAACTTTGGGGTCTATATGCACCATGTAACTTCCAAGTGATTCCCAAAGTCTCTGCAAGATTCTTGATTACTCCATGTACGAAAGCTGGGCCATTGTCGGACCCAATGTGGAGGGGCAGTCCATACCTCGATATGATGTCCCGAAGGAAGGCCTGTACTACGTCTTTCGCCTTCTCAGTTCTGGTAGGATATGCTTCAACCCATCCAGTGTGAGTACATACCATTACCAGCATGTATCGAAACTGTCCCGTCCGTGGCATCTCTGTAAAGTCCACCACTAGGGATTCAAAAGGAGTAGATCCTTGATGTTGTATCCCCCTCTCCAATCTTGGACCTTGGCGTGGATTATTCCGGGCACAAATTTGACATCGCGACGATGCTAGCCTGGTGTACTGACCCATTCTATCTATGAACACATCTTTCTCCAGTAGCTGAGCTAGTGCCATTTTCCCTAAATGTGTAGCTTTCTGTGCTTTCTGCACAACTGACCATCCCATAGATTGGGGTATATACCTCCTTCCATCTGGCAAGACCCACCAGCCATCTTTGTCCAACTTAGCCTTCAGGTCTTTTTCAGCCCTTTTGTTTTCTTGTTGGGTATACCTAGGGGTCTGGTCACTCAGTGACACTTGGAAGAGTGGCGTTACCAATTCTTGGGGCAAATCTTCCACCTCACTTCCCAATTTCCTCTCTGCAGCCTCCTTTGCAGCTGCATCTGCCTTTCAGTTTCCCCGAACCACTGGGTTATAGCCTTTCTGGTGTCCTCTGCAATGGATTACAGGGACTTTACGAGGGGCCCACACGGCTTCTAATAGATGCTCTATTTCTCTTCCATACTTGATCTCTTGTCCCGATGAGTTGATTAATCCTTTTTCTTTGTATAGTGCCCCATGCGCATGTAAGGTAATAAAAGCATACTTTGAATCTGTGTATATATTCACAATGAGTCCCTCAGCTAGTTCCAAGGCTCTAATAAGGGCAATGAGTTCCGCCTTCTGCGCCGAAGTACCAACAGGTAATGCTCTAACCTCTATTATCTTCTCTGCTGTGACCACTGCATATCCGGCCTTCCACTTGCCTTCTCATACAAAACTGCTTCCACCTGTATAATAAGTAACATCAGGATGAGGCCACGGGGTGTCCCGTAAGTCCGGTCTGCTTGAGTACACCTCGTCCATAGTTTGAAGACAATCATGTTGTGTAATCTCAAATTCTACAGGAAGCAACATTGCGGGATTCAGGGTGGTACATGTTTCCAACTTTACTCTAGGATTCTCATATAACATTCCTTGAAACTTGGACATCCGGCTATTTGTGAACCAATAATTGCCTTTGTACTCCATCAGGGCCAATACAGAGTGTGGGACTTTCACTATCAAGTTCTGGCCTAAGGTTAATTTGTCTGCTTCTTTTACCAACAAGGCGGTTGCTGCTATTGCCCTTAGACACCTAGGCCATCCTCTGGTGACAGGATCTAACTGTTTAGAAAGGTACGCTATGGGGCGATGCCAAGATCCCAACATCTGCGTCAGTACTCCCACTGCTATTCCTCCCTTTTCATCAACATATAGAGTGAATGTCTTTGTCACATCAGGCAGGCCCAGCGCTGGAGCTTCCATTAATGCCTTCTTTATCTGCCCCCAGGCCCTCCTTTGTTCTGTTCCCCGCATAAATTCAGAATTCTCCGGGCCCTTGGTAGCTTCATATAAAGGTTTCCTCATTACCGCAAAATTAGGAATCCAAATTCTACAAAACCCCGCAGCACCTAAGAATTCTCGTACCATCTTCCGATTCCGGGGCTCAGGTAGGGCACACACAGCCTCCTTCCTTTCTCGGCTGAGTGCTCACTTTCCCTGAGTCACTTGGAATCCCAAATACCGCACCTCTGTCTGGCATAACTGGGCCTTTTTCCTAGATACTTTATAGCCTGCTTCCCACAAAAGCTGGAGCAACTCTACGGTAGCCCCTTTACACTCCTCCTCACTGATGGCTGCCAACAGCAGATCATCTACATATTGCAGCAAAACTCGTTTCTCGGGCTCGGATCTAAATCTTCTCAAGTCTTGACTTAGGGATGTCCCAAAAATTGTGGGCGAATTCTTCCACCCCTGTGGCAAGCGAGTCCAAGCATACTGGGTCTTCTGGCCCGTAACAACATCTTCCATCTGGAAGGCAAATATTTCTTGACTTTGTGGGGCCACCTGAATGCAAAAGAAGGCATCTTTAAGATCCAACACCGTAAAGTAGGTGGCTGTAGATGGAACTAGTCCCATTAAAACATATGGGTTTGGTACCACTGGGTGTAGAGTGACTGTAGCCTCATTCACCATTCTTAAATCTTGAACTGGGTGATATTCCTTCGTTCCCGGCTTCAACACAGGGAGTAACGGGGTGTTCCATGGAGAGCGGCATTCCCGAATCATATTGTATTTCTTCAGTCAATCTAAGTATTTCCGAATCCCTTCCAGGGCTTCTCTGGGTAAATCATACTGCTTTACACGAATGGGAACAGCATTTGGCTTCAATTCCACTACTATGGGGGCCACAGATCGGGCTAGCCCAGGTGGGTTATCTTCAGCCCATACCCCTGGGGGTCCAAATGTAATGGGTTGTTCTTGGCAGACCATGATCTGATACCTTCGCCACTCTTCTTCCATTGGTTAGGTTACTGAAATGCTTTTTGGTCCTCTAAAATTTACTTCCATCTCCCCATCTTCTTCAATGGTAAATCTGGGCTCTCAGTTTAGCCAACAGATCTCTACCCAGTAAAGGCACAGGACAATTTGGTAAATATAGAAACTGATGAGTAACTTGATGTCTTCCTACATCCACCATTCTTTTTTCCAAAAGGGGATATTGCTCTGTTCTTCCGGTAGCTCCCACAATTTTATGACCTTTTCAGTTTTTGGAGCTACCGCTGAATTTAATACAGAACGGGCAGTGCCCGTATCCACCATCATTGGGATGGCCCGGCCCCCAATTTGTGCTGTGACCATAGGCTCCCCGGGGCCGAGAGCAAAGGGGCCCGGTCTATCCTAATCATAATGTTCCATTCCAGCCAGCCCAAGCAATTCTCCAAATCCTTCTTCCATCTCTGGCTCATAACTTCCACTCATCACTCTTCCTCTCCCTCCTCCTCTTCCTCTATTTGCCCCTCTTCCTCTTCCACGGTCCATTCCTCTCCCTCTGTTTACTGATTCCCTCTGCCTAGGGCATTTGTTTTCCAATGTCCCTCCTGTCGGCAGTAGGCACATTCATTATATCCCAATGGATATCCACTTCTTCCTCTTCCTCTTTCTCCTCTCCTGTATCCGTCCTTTGCTGTTAATGCTGCGGCCAACAATTCCGCCTTCTTGTGCATTCTCCTATCTCGCTCCCTCTTTTCTTCTTGCTCCCTATTTATGTACACCTTCTGGGCAATGCTCACCAATTGACTGAGATTCATTCCTTCAAACCCTTCTTGTTTTTGTAACTTCTTCCGAATATCAGAGTAACTTCCTGTTACAAATGCCGCCATCACCGTTCGGAGATTCTCGGCAGCATCTGGATCTATGGGGGTGTACTGCCGATAGGCTCTGAACAGCCTTTCTAAATATTCCCCTGGAGCCTCAGTAGGTCCTTGTGTCGCCTCCTGTACTTTAGCCATATTGATAGACTTCTTCACGCCTCTCTTCATTCCAGTCAACAGTATTGCTCGGTATTCTGCTAGTCTGTCTCGTTGTTGGTTATCATTAGGATCCCACTGTGGATCCACAGTGGGGACTCGCTCCCGCACCCAAGCATTTATATCTTGCACTTCTGGCCCCGCTCTTGCCGTTGCTACTTTCTCCACTTCCTCCAATATCCTCCTCCTTTCTTCGGTAGTAAATAAAGTCAACAGCAACTGTTGGCAATCCTGCCAGGTGGGGAGGTAGGTAGCCATAATGCTGGTACACAGTCCCACCATTTCTTGAGGCTTCTCAGTATAAGAACCATAATGGGTCTTCCAGTTCAATAAATCTGAAGAGGTGAAAGGGGTGTATTGATAACTCTGTACTCGCCGATATCCGCCTTCTTCATTGGGGGCTGCCACTAACTGAGTAACTTGCCGTAATGGTGCAACCACGTTTCCACTTTCCTCATCAGTGTTATCTGGTTCATCTATCCCTTTCTGATGCTTGGATTTCTTAACCTTGGCTTTCTCTTTTAGCCCCTTTCTAAGATTAAAGGCTTCTGGAGATTCCACCACCCTGTGGGCAACTGGGCTAAGATCCACCAATCCCCCAGCCCTGGCTCCATCTCTCTCTGGGAGGTTCAATTGCAAGGATGGGGCTGGTAACAGCGAAACTGATTGCTGTAGGGACATGGCTGGTGGCTGCTGAGCTGTCTGCAGTGGCAGCGGAGCTGGATGCTGAGCCGGCTGCTGTAGCAGCGGGGCTGGTTGCTGGGGCTGCGACGGCAGTGAGGCTGAATGCTGAGCCGGCTGCTGTAGCACATATGGAGGAGGGGGAGCAGTAGGTTCCTCTGGAGCCGATTCTGCCAATATCTGTCCTTTTCCAAACTTCCGTCTGGCTCGATCTTGCATCACTACCATGGTCCTACTGATCCGCTCCTGACATTTCTGTAACCAAGGGGGGTTTTGTGTGACTACTGTATCCCATGAATCTAGGTAAGGATATTGATCAGGGTGGCCAGGCTCGCCGACCACCACTGTATACACTGCCCTGACTCATGAGGGTTCCAAACTCCCCTCCGGGGGCCACCCTACCTTAAAGGATGGCCATTCTACTTCACATAGGGTCCTCAACCGTTCAGGTGTCATTCGGGGATTTCCATAATCCCCACTAAATCCTTTCTTAAAATTTTTCAACATACAGCCTAAAGGAGTTTGTTGGCTCTGCCCCCCTCCCATTTCCTCCCCAAGCGGACAAACACACTGAAGGAAAAGGGGAGTTGACCCGTGGGTAAGGGGTCCCATGGATCGACACAAAGGGGGAGAGACTACACTCAATCACGCCGACCCAAGCATCCAGAAACTCAACGGTATGACTTGGAAACTGCGGCATCACATGACCGTCCTTGCACGCATTCACACCAACACACAACCTCCCACCTCCAATACCACAACCAAAACCAACCAAAAGCTCTGCGGCTTCACCCACAACAGCAGTGGGGTACTAGGGCAAAGCTGAAAGGGGTTGATCAGGTCCCTCTTCCCCCCAAGTTTGCGGGGAGGTGACTCACCAACAATCGTGGGAGGTTCCTGTTTTCTGCTCCGTCTTCGGGTCCCTTGGCCGGAGCGCCGTCGCCAGAGCCGCCGCCCCGCCCCGAACCAAACCTTTCGACAAAAAAGAGTCGAGGGCGCCCCGGATTGTATCAGGAAGGGGCGACGGTCCCGACGCCCTGGCCTCTGCCAAAGTGGGCAAAAAAAAGCCCTTCACTTTCCCGGCCAATGCACCAGAAATGTTGTGGACAACCAGAGAAGTGAGACCGGCAGTTTCAGAAAACAAGAGTTTATTTTTACTGCGCAGGGATCTCAGTGGGCTGAGAGCCCCGTTCTTGGTTCCAACATATCTTTCATACTTTCTAAACAACAAATACAGGAAATGATTTCCATATAAGAAAAGTGTACAAATTACAATGATTCTAGATTACAGTTTCAAAATGAAGCATCTCAGTAGGGAGTATTCGCCCTTGGTCACATTGGCTCCCAAACTCCCTTTTTCCAAGCAATGCCAAGCGCAGCTGTCTGACTTATTTTTCTCTATTTTTCTACTCAAGCAAACAACTCCTACAATTTAACCCTTCATCATCACATAATCCAATCCACTCCCATGCAGGAATGTACAACCACAGCACTCTTGTAAGAGGTCCACCCAACTTCTGTCTAGATACCTCCAAAAACAGAGTCCATCATCCTTCAAAGCAGTCTATTCTACTGACAAAGATCTCTTACATTTAAGAAGTTCTTCCTAATCTTTAGATGGAATTGCTTTTCTTCTAATTTGAATCCATTGCTTCATATTTTAGTCTCTATAGCAGCAGAAAACAAATTTGCTCCATCTTCTACATGTCATCTAATGAGATATTTAAAGACAGCTATCATGTTACTTCTCAGTCTTGTCTTCTTCAAGCTAAACATAACAAGCTCCCTAAGTTGTTACTCATAAGGCTTGGCTTACATACCTTTGACCATCTTGGTCATGTCATTTTTTCTGTTCACTTGAGCATTTCACCTTCATCTCTACAGGGTGGCCCTACTGTTTCCTTCATCTTCCTCTTGCTCTGAAAAGGCCAGAACCTCGTATTATTATTTTAAAACTCTCATCTTGGTCTCATCCTGAGCTTTGGCTTTTTTGATTCTCCACTTACAAGTATTGGTTATTTGTGTGCATTCCTTTTTGGTGGTTCCCCCCTTCTTCCTTGTACATCTCTTTTAAATCTCAGTACCTCCGAAAATTCTTTGTACATCTACCCTGGTTTCTTTAGACATCTCCCACTTTTCATCCTTTTCATTGTTTGCAACAATGCCGTCAACATCTCACTTTCATGCATAATGAAAACTCTTCTCTCTCTTTTTTTTAAATTAGACTTTATTAAATTCAACCATCACTATAAATCAATATAATCATGAACTACAATAGATTTATATGTAGGCATCATAATATATATCTGTAATATAATATAAATCAATAACGTAAGCCAAAATTGTAGTATTGTTCAATATTTAACTGTACTTTAAAAAGGAAGTCTGTGCCCTGTCCTGGGTTTTTGACTGGATAAATTTAAAAAATAGAAGAATTTTACAATTAGAAGGATTTAACAGAAAGCATGGCTGGCACGCCTACTTAGGATACAATAAAGCTAGTACAGATAAGGAATTTAATAAGCATATTATAAGAAATTCATTGTTAAGAATCTGGAACATATATAAAAGGAAATTTTATGTTAAAATCCCACATCAGATATCCACACAGGAAGCTCTTCATAAACAAGAATACATGCAAACAGGAAAGTGGTTAACTTATGAGGATTTATTGGATAGTAAAACACGCAGTGATACCTTTAAACCCCTCGAGGAACTGGAAAAAGAAGGAATTAAATGTAATTGGTTCTCATATCAACAATTAAAAGAAAGATACAGAATTGATATGAATACAAAAGGTATTGAGGAAAAAAGGAATGGCTTTGACATTAAACTGTTAGACAGCAAGGATCATATGATATCATTAATATATAAAATTTTACTGAAATTAGAATTAGAGAAAGAAACTATGATTAAGTGGGTCCAAAATCTGAGACATACAATAGCTTTAGAGGACTGGGAGAAAGCATGGACAGTACATTTTAAATTTACAAAATGTACTGCCCTTAATGAGAATTATTAGAAAAAATTCTACAGGTGGTACCTAACCCCAGTAAAGTTAGCCAATATATATTAGGGATGGGCCAATCGAATCCTTGAATCTTTGAATTCTTGGCAAGGATTCAAGATTCAGGGATCCAAATCTGGGCACCAAAATAGGTGAATGGAATCCTCAAATTCAGCGTACGCAGTGATGGCCGGCTCCCTGCACGTCCCAGGGCCTCTTCTGGCACAGGCGCTCCAGAAGAGGCCCACAGGCTCGTGCAGGTCTGGCGACAGATTCGAAAGATTCAAGATTCGTGGGATTCCCATAACATTCCAATTATTCGGATCCAGATTCAGAAAATTCTGGATTCATCTCATCCCTAATATATATAAAAATGTCTCCGATAAGTGTTGGAAATGTGCTGAGAAAACAGGTATTTTCTTTCATGTCTGGTGGACATGTAAAATGGCTAGAACATTTTGGAGGGAAACCTATAATCAAATTAGAGTAATAATGTGTCTATAATTCCCTATGACTCCAGAGTTATTTTTATGAACACTCTTCTCTTTGGGCACTTCTAATACTGGAATCTATTTATATCCCACTTTTCTCCAGAATGGGACTCAGAGCAGATTCCATCCAGTATTTCCCTATGCCTACTGAAATTACCTTTTAAGTCCAAAGTATGTGTCTACGTTAAGCTTTTTCCTTTTCTCACTTTATAACAAATCCCAAGAGGCATGGTCACTTCCATTCAAGGATCACACTACTTCCACCCATTGACCAGTTCTTCTCTATTGGATAGGACAGAACTACTCTTGGGAAAATCAGATTTAGAGGCGCACTGCATTGTCTAGGTGGACAATGTGACTTAAGGATACAATACTATTAACACTCTCCTGGAAGTAAGCCCCATTGAATCTGACGGAGTTTGTTCAGGAAAGACACTGTAACTTGACAAGAAGATAGGTCCCCAGAACAAACTGAGTGAACCACAAGCACTAAGTATAGCCACTAACTAAAACACATGATCTCAGTTAGATTACGTACACATCTGGGACCCTTTCACGTTACTAAACTACAGCACTGTGGTTCCATTCTAAGTGCTGTAGCTGAATCGAGTAGAATCCTGGACTTTGTAGTTTGGTCAGAGGCAGCACAAGTCGCTGGTTGAGAACTCTTACTGCCCCCTCACCCCAGAACAGTCATGACACATACAACACACCCACATGTATCATTGGACCATACGGCTGTGCACTCCTTGGAGTCTGAAGGGCTTTGCCCACATTTTCCTGCAGCCCCAGTTTATACACTGGCTCTTCGCTGGCATTCTCCCCATAGCTAGCAGCAAATGGGAAACAGAAATCGCACTGAAGACTGCTGGAGTCATCTGGAAGCTTTTACCTCACCCCATATTGACACCTCAGGGGAGCAGAGGGCTAAGCCACCCCATTCCTGCGCACTTTGGTGTGATGGTGAATAGACAGAGCATGTGTGCACACGCTTGCAGCCGGCTGCGTAGGCACAGCCATCCGTGGATGGCCTTCGGCCTCCCTCTGTTTGCCAAAGGGTGGATGGGCAAGCCATTGGACATTTTTATTTATTTATGATATTTGTATGCCACCTTTCTCTCGGAATAAGACCCAAGGCAGACATCATGGATCAAAAGCCAAACGCCTCTGATGTAGCACTTGGTCAAGGAGCAAGCGCTGGCAGAATTTTATTTTTCTAAATTTAAAGGAAAAATGTATCCATCTCGATGACTACTGACTTCAGTGAAATTTAATTTTCTAAATATTTGTATTATTTTATTTTAACCTAAAGCCCAACTAGGTGGATTCTGGACTATCCTTTAAAGTTTAAAATAAACACACGGGGCGCGGGAAGGGAGAGCGGAGAGACAGACCCTGAAGTCCACCCCCGGTTTTATTTCGGAGGCAGGATGCTGCGGACGGCACTCTCTTGCGGCTGCTGCTCGCAAGCTACCCGGACCTGGAGCCAGTCCGACGGGGCAAAGGCACATTCCCTTCCCAGCAAACCTGCACGGGATCCAAGCCGGGGGGGGGGGGGCAAAAGTCAGGGCACGCATCCCAAGCACCACACACTCTACGACGAGCGCCTCTGTCCGGGACACCGAGCGCCCTCCCTCCCGGTGCCGCCTCCGCTCGGCTCCTGTTCACCCGAGGCGGGGCGAGCGACTTGCCGGCGAGGAGGCAGCCGGACTCTGGTCGCCGAGGGAAGCCGCCGGGCCGGCATTCGGACCCGCGGAGGAGCCCGGCCGGGCGCCGCGCGAGGGCGGGCGAGGGCGCGCGTGTGCCTCAGCCGCGAGGCTCGTCTGCCATTGGCCGGCCGGCCCTGGGCGCGCGGCAAGTTGGGCGCGCGGGAGGCGCCGCCGCCGCCGCCGCCGCCGGCCCGTGCCGCTCGCTCGCTCGCTCGCTCGCTCCTTCGCTCCGCGTGCGGCCGACATGGAGCGCAACCTGAGCTCCGGGGGGCTGCCGCCGCGGGACAACGAGACCTCGGACGGCGGCGCCGAGGCGGCGGCGGCGGCGGCGGCGTGGGCTTTCGGCGCGGTGCTCTCGGTCATGTATGTGGCCGGCGTGACGGGCAACGTGTACACGCTGGCGCTGCTGTGGCGCGCGGGGCGCTGCGCCCGCGGGGCGCCCCTCTCGGGCTCCATTGCCAGCCTGGCGCTGGCCGACCTGCTCTACCTGTGCTCCATCCCCTTCATCGTGGGCACGTCGGTGGCGCAGGACTGGTACTTCGGCGAGCTGGGCTGCCGGGTCCTGCTCAGCCTCGACCTGCTCACCATGCACGCCAGCATCTTCACGCTGACCGTCATGTGCACCGAGCGCTACCTGGCCGTCACCCGGCCCCTGACCACGCGGCACCGGGCGCGGCGCTTCCGCAAGGCCACGGCCGGGGCCGTCTGGGGAGTCTCGGTCCTTCTCACCCTGCCCATGATGCTGATGGTCACCCTGAGCCGCAGCCGCGACGGGAAGCGCATCTGCGCCCCGACGTGGAGCCCCAGCGCCTACCGGCTCTACCTGACGGTGCTCTTCAGCACCAGCATCGTGGCCCCCGGGCTGATCATCGGCTGCCTCTACGCCCGGCTGGCCACCACCTACCTGGAGTCGCAGCGGAACCCGCCGCGCAAGAAGGAGCCCAAGCGCTCCCCGCGCCAGAAGGTCCTCATCCTGGTCTTCGCCATCGTCCTGGTCTTCTGGGCTTGCTTCCTCCCCTTCTGGATCTGGCAGCTGGTGCCCCTCTACCACGGGCCCTTGGGGCTCCCCGCCCACACCCAGAAGTGCATCAACTACCTGGTCACCTGCCTGACCTATAGCAACAGCTGCATCAACCCCTTCCTCTACACCTTGCTCACCAGGAACTACCGCGAGTACCTGCGCAACCGGCACAGCACCTTCTACCGCTTCACCTCCTCCTTCCGCAAGAGGGGCAACAATCTCCACTGCTCCTGGAGGCGCTCCACCTCCTCCGGCACCCAGTACGAGTCCGGATCCGAGGGCCTGGGCATGGCCGCGCTGAGGGACTGCAAATGAACTTCCGCTCTCCTGCCCGCTCGCTCGCCCGCGCTCTCTCTGCCCCTGCTCTTAAAAGTAGTTTCCAAATACCTCCGAGATCCAGGTGGGCCCGGCCAAGGTAGGGCCGCCCCAGGCAAACGGTGAGTGTTCACTAAGAAAGAGGGGAGAAAGGTTTCCACAGAATCAGCCTACTTTGTTGGAGAGGTGAAATCCCTTTGACTTGAGCGGGACTTACTCTGAGATGCTCAGAAGTTGTCACGCAGTGCAAATTTAGCATATATGCTCAAAAGGAAGCCCCACTGACTACAATAGGTATGGATAGGCTTGTTTGTTTTTTTTTTACATGCTGCTGAAGAAATTTAGAGTTTCCTCAGTGGGACACTTAAGCGTGTTTAAGATTGGAGGCTGGTTGTATTGATACTATTGGGAATGCTGCTTTTAAATTCAGTGGGTTTGCTCCCATGTTAGTATGTGTACCATTGCAGCTTCGTCTGGGTTGTGTTCATTGTGCCTGTGTTTTGAGTGAAATGCAAACTAGGTGTGTGCTTTTTAAATAGTGCATAAGTTTTGGGATCACATATCCCAGAATCCCACCCAGGATTCTGGGAATTGTAGTCCAGAAAAGTCAAGTTTCCAAGCTGTGTATTCTGATCAGTGAACATTCTGATTCACATTTGCAAGGGAGAGGTGTTTTGTTTTGTTTGATTGATGGAAGCATCCCTGGTAAAAAGAGGTTTCCTGTTATTGTATCTAAATATACCTTTGACTGGTCTTTATTTCATAGCACTGAGCAATTAAGTCAGGCAGGTTTCCCTCCCTCATTAACAGCACTGGCTTTTCAGCTGTCAAAAGAAGAAGTGTGGTGGGAAGAAAGGTCATAACCACAGAACTTGCCAGGAGGTTCTGCCCTATGAACTTCTCAGAACTGTGGCAGAAACGTGCCCTGCAGAAAAACTATTTGTTGAGCTGAGTTATAGAATTTCCTGTTATAGAAAAAGTGGTACAAACTGAAATAATCTCCATCTGCTAATATTTCTCTCTCTCTCTCTTTCGCATTTAAAGAGAAAACCTGGTGAGCAAGAGGGTCATTACAGAGCTGCTTCAAATATTTCTGTTTTGTTTGCTTCCTTGCTGTTGAGGAAAGTTTTTTACTGGCTCCATATGTGTGGTGTTGGGCAGGGGAGGACTCAGCATGGCAAATTCATACCAATTTTATTTTTGTTATTTTATTTACATTTATATCCTGTTTTTATTCAGTAAGTTCAGGGAGGTATACATGGTCTCCTCGTATTGACAACAGTTCTGTGAAACAATTCAGACAGAGGAGAAAGTGAGTGACCCAGTAAGATCAGAAGATATACAACTGCATCCCAAGAAGACTGTATCGCAAGTAGTCTCTCTCTTTCTTTTTGTGAGCTTTAGGTTTTTGGTTGTATAAAATGACCTGTGAGAAATTTTTAGATGTGGAAAGTTTTGGTGTATGATTCAGGAGTCATGTGGCCCTCCAGATGTTGTTGGACTGTAACTGCCAGCATTCATCATTGCATATGTTGTCTAGGGTCTGCTGGGGACTGCAGTCCAACCACATCTGGAAGGCCACATTATTTCCACCCCCAACTATACTAATTTCTCTAGTACATAGTAGGATTCATGTGGCCTTGGAGTAGTGGTTGGACTGCAAGTCCCAGCAGCCCTAGCTGATATAGCCAAGGGTGAGGAATACTAAGAGATGCAGTCCAACAGGATCTGGAGAGATGCATGGTTCCCATCCTGACCTACACTGGTCACTTCCACTGAATTCACTGGGGCTTACTTCTAAGTAAATATGCATAGGGATGTACAAGATGAGGCTCTCTGTGCCACTTGTTTGCTGAATTTGTCTTGTAGAATGGTAAGACTTTCTGTTTCCTGTCATCAATCCATTATTGAAACCATTGTCTATAACAATTTTAACCATATTGCACAATGTTCTTCACCTCGGCAAATAATCTTCCAGATTACTTAATGCCAAGTTATTTCTTCGGTTTGGATCTTTTGTAGAAGGGTGTGGGTATGAAACCTCCCTTTGGAGAGGGGTTTGAATTAGAATTTTTCTTTTAACCTTCTGAATCTGAATGCAAGTATGTGATGTTCTCTAATTGCAGAGCACTCTCACCATAGAATAATCATAGAGCTGGAAGAGACCACAAGGGCCATCCAGTCCAGTCCTCTGCCATGAAGGAATACACAGTTCAAGCACTTCTGACAGATGGCCATCCAGCCTCTGTTTAAAAATCTCCAAAGAAGGAGACTCCATCACACTCACAGACAGTGTATTCCACTGTTGAACTGCTCTCAATATCAGGAAGTTCTTCTTTTCCTGTAGTTTGAAGCCATTGCACCATGTCCTAGTGTCTGGAGCAGCAATAAATAAATCAAGCTTGCTCCATTTTCCAGATGGCATCCTTCCCAATATTTAAACATAGCTATCATGTCTTCTCTTAACCTTCTCCAGGCTAGAGAAACTTAGCTCCCTAAGCTACTCCTCATAGGGCATGGTTTCTAGTCCTTTTACCATTTTGGTTGCCCTCCCCTAGACACATATCCGTTTGTCAATATCCTTTCTGAATTGTGGTGCCCAGAGCTGGACGCAATATTCCAGGTAAGTTCTCAGCAAAACAGAAGAGAATGGTACTATTACTTTCCCTGACCTAGATGCTGTGTTCCTATGAATTCATGGTAGAATCACATTGGCTTTTTTAGCCACATTACACGGTTGACTTATGTTCAACTAGTAGTCTACTAAGATTCCTAGATCCCTTTCACGTGTACTGTGTTCAAGCCACCTGTCACCCATCCTGTACCTATGCATTTCATTTTTTCTGCCTAAGTGTAGTACCTTTCATTTCTTCCTGTTGAAATTCATTTTCTTAGTTTTGGCCCAGCTCTCTAATCTGTAAAAGTCTAAGTCTGTTCTCTGGGGTATTACCTGCCGTTCCTAATTTGGTGTCATGTGCAAATTTGATAAGAATGCCCTCAATTCCCTCATGCAAGTCATTAATAACGATGTTGAATAGCAATGGGCTTAGGACAGAACCCTGTGGTGCCCCACTTGTCACTTCTCCCCAAGATGAAGTGGAGCCATTGGTGAAAACCCTTTTGGGTTTGGTCAGTCAACTTATTACAAATCCACCTAACAGTAGCATTGTCTAGCCCACATTTTACTAGTTTGTTTGCAAGAATATAATGGGGGACTTTATCAAAGGCTTTACTGAAGTCAAGATATGCTACATCCACAGCATACGTTACAAGCTCTACTAAACTCATAACTCTGTCAAAAAAAAAAAAGATTAGTCTGGAATAACTTATTTTTAAGAAACCCATTTTGACTTTCAGTAATCATGGCACTCCTTTCTAAGTGCTCACAGACTGTTTAATGATCTGCTCCAGAATCTTTCCTGGTATTGATGTTGTGTCCTCTCTTTTTTTTCCCTTTTTGAAGATGGGGACAACATTTGCCCTCCTCCCATCTGCTGGGACTTCTCTTGTTCTCCAGGAATTCTCAAAGATTATTGCCAGTAGTTCTGAGATTACTTCTGCCAGTTTTATTTAATACTCTTGGATGTAGTTCAACTGGCGCTGGCTTCCAGGATATAAGTCATGGATCTCTTCACAAGTGTAAACATCCTTGATATATAGTGCCCACTCCTCCTCCTTTCCTGTTTGGTCTATTTCTCTGAAATAGGTTATACCGCATTACTACATTCCAATCATGAGACTCATCCAACAAGGCTTCAGTGATGCTTCTTATATCATATTTGCTATCATATATCATATTTGCTTTGCTATGTTAAGAATTCAATTCAGTTTTCATCTTGTTTATTTCCCATGCTCTGTGCATTAGTGGAGACATCTAAGACCATGGGTCATTCTCCTTAGTTGCTTATTTAAGGTTTCTTCCCCCCACTGTTGAATTCTTATACTATTTGCCCAGTTCTCCCTATAAAATTCAGACTATTACCTCCAGCACTAGATGAACTCCTGTCCTCAAGAATACTGTCTCTCTCTCCCACCTATCTCATTTTAAAGCCCTTTTGATCAGCTTTGTGAAACTCCTAGCAGAAACATTCCTGCCTACTGCTGTGAGGTGCAACCCATTACTTTCCAGAAGTCCACCTTCATGAAACCACAGACCATGGTCCGAGAAGCCAAACTGTTCCTGGTGGCACTATCTGCAGAACCAGTTATTCACCTCCACTATTCTTTCCCTCCCTCTCCCTTCCTGGGCTGTACCAATTAATTTCTCTTTAGTCTAGGTGGACTAGTTAAGACTAATGTGAAGGGATGTCACATACAAGAGGGAGCAAGCTTTTTTTCTGCTGCTACAGACACTAGAACATGAATCAATGCATTCAAATTACAAGAAAAGAGATTCCACCTAAATCCTGAGAAGGCCTCTCTGAACATGCATAGCTTGCGCTGCTTGGAGGGGAGGAGTTTGATGCCCTCCTCGGAAGAGGCCACCAATAGCAGATGGTGCGGGTGGCGCCAGTCTGCACCACGTGATGGGGCAGGGTGGAGGCCTATTTATTCCCCGGCTCACCCCACACGTAGTCTCTTTCTATTGACAGCGCAAAACCACCCCTGCCACCCTCGTGGTAGTGTGTGGTATTGGGCCACTTCGGGGCCAGGTAGGAATTTTTTCCCCCTACTGTGTGTGGGGTTTTTCGCCTACCCCACACTGCTTCGATTGGAACTGGGAAAATTGGCTAGGGTGTGGTCATTTAAATAGGAATTCACCTCACAGGTAAGGGGCAAAATAACAGCTTTCGTGGCTGCCTTGGGCACTCATTTTGGATGTCGGGGAAGCCTCTGAATCCGCCTCTTGAGTTGTGCGACCTAGAGGGCGAGGAAGGTGGTGCCCCCTTGAGGTAACATTGGGATTCAACTCCTGTCTGAAGGGTCCTGCGACTTCGATGGGAGTTACCCTGGGGGTACCCCCCCACACAGAGCAGCCGGCAAACAACCAGTAGCAACTGGGTGGCTCAACAGGCTCAGGCGGTTTGCCTGAAGGAAGGTTGTGGGGATGGGGGTGGAAAGTGGCTTGTCACCTGACCTCAGTTGGTCCTGCAGTTTTCCCTCTTGCTGCTTCCTCCAAGCCCATAATGTGTAAATAGTTAAATAATAATACATTCAATAGAAGTGGCCCTTAGTTAACCCAAGTTCATGTGTTTGGATTCTTTATTCCAGGGTTGGGACATCAAGGTTGGGAAGGATGGATGGGGCAGGCTGGCAGCAGTGATGTATTTAAGTCTTTTACTCTAAGTCTCAAGTCAGGTTTCAGGTCTCTGCCTTCAAGTCTCAAATTGAGTTTCAAGTCCTGGCAAGAGACTTTCAAGTCAAATCTCAAGTCTGGGACCCAACTTTATACTCCAACCCTCCACTTTTGTGATTTTGCCATCTGCAGCTTCGGAAGTGTGGAATAGGATCCTTCTTACTTCCCCTTTCCAAAGCTGGAAGATTTTTCAGAAGTGGAGAATAGGATACTTCTTACTCCCCATTACTGAAGCTTCAAAAGCTTTAGAAGGATCCTTCCTCCTCAAGCCCACTGGCGAACACTTTTGCTGTTCTCCTCTGAGTAATATGCTCTGTGCTCTGTGGGTGAGTCTTGCTTTCTGCTCTTAGGAAAAGTTTTAGAAAGCTCCTCCTATATGCAGTGGGGACAGGCAGTTGAACAGACCTCAACCCTGCTTCAAGACCATTGCCTAACCTGATTGCTATTCCCCTCTGAGAAATGCATCCATACTTTGGGCTTGAGATGGATCAGCATGTGATCAGTAGGCAAAAAAAGGAAATGGAAGTGTTCAAAATTGTTAAGTTTCTGGGTGAGTGTTATGTTACTGAACCAAGGGCAGCAAGTTGGTGACTAAAAATATACAGGTCACAAATCAAGTCGATTTGGTGCATCATTTATTGCTGAGTCAAGTTGAAGACAAGTCACTGAAGCGACTGAAGCCTGACTTGAATCCAAGTCAATAGACTCAAATCCACATCACTGTCTAGCAGACTGTAGGCAGCCATGTGAGCTGCTCATGTTCAAAGCATGATATACTGCGTGGAAGGTGAGAACTGGAACTAGCATGTTTAACTGTATGTACAAGCAGGACCTCTGAGTGGTGAATATGGAAACTATGTCATACAGTCCATTCTCACCTTTAGCCAAATGTGTCAAAGTGTGTGAAAATGCAGTTGAACCTATGGACCTGAGTTTGTGGACTTTCTGTGACATCACCACAGCTCAATGTACTTGGGCTAGATGATTTGCTATCATCACAAAAGCCCTTAATGCATTTTAAAAAAAACAGCTTTGTGTGAAGTGATGGTGATAATGCTGGCAGGTACAGACCTAATGAGACAGACTTTTTCCCTGAAGTCATGTCCCTGAAGTCATTTAAAATTATTCTGTCATAATGATCCCCTTTTCCTCCAGAGCCTAGGGAACAGCCAACTTCCACTACAGATACTTCATAAATACATTCTGGAGAATTATGTCTGCAATAAGAAAATCCAAGAGCCCATCAACATATATCCTTCCAAGGTAGAAACTTTTCTTAAAATTAGTGTTCTGACATCTTTAGCGCGTCCATATTCGGTTTTATGCTTATTACTTCCTTAGCACAGCATTGAGTGGCCTAATTGCAAGAGGATGGAAAATGGCATTCTGCTCTTTGTCTAATTCATTGCTAGCTAAAGCTCAAAGTAGGCTTGCCATTTCCAGCACACCCCATGCTGCTGTGCCATGCTCTTACTGAACTGATTAAGATTTTGCTCCCCTGATGGAAGTCTGTCGAGGTCAGATAATCTGCTGTCCTGCTGATCTTCCCGTACTGAAAGGTTTAGCAGCATGGGGTTAGTTGGGGGGTGGCAGAGCCCACTGCGAATTTTGATCATTTCTATTGTCAGTTATTGAGGGCTTTTTGGCATCCCACAGAGACTACACAAACCTTTCTGCTTGCTGGTGTCTGTATTCAGTAAAGTTGAGCTTCATGGCAACAAAATTTCAAATGGCCAGCCCTTTGCTGGGATGAGAAATATGGCCATGGAAGCACTCCCCCATGATAGGACAGATCCATGTGGTATTCTAGTTATGGAGTTTAGAGCCATCATGGGAAATTGCCCCCATGGGGTGTATGGCATGGCCTGCTCTTTAGTGTTGGGAATGTTGCTGAATGGGAGAGGTATGCTAGCTCATCAGTGCCACAACAGTGCAAGCCAAAGGTGTAGCTCTCCAGATATTGTTAGACTGCAACTCTCAACAGCCCTAGCCAGAATAGCTAATTGTGAAGGACTGTGGGAGTTACAGTTCGATTAGATTTGGAGAACTACATATTCCCCCCTGCTAACGGAACAGTCCATTTTCAAATGGGTATAGGGAAAAATGTGGTTGTCCATGTTCACTGTCTTGCATAAGAATGTACATTTGTTTGTTTTTCTGCATGTACGTCATCTTCTGCCAGTAAAGTCTTCTGAATAGATATTTGTGTGTGTGGAAAAAAGAGACAGGTGCACTCTTCACGGATGTCCATTGGGTATTGTTCTGCTTTTACACAACATGCATGCATTTACCAATCCTTACAGAATAATTCCTAGAATGACAAATTTGCTAGATATTTTGCAGAGAAAATTGCTCGGATTTATTCTGACTTGGGCTCCACATTGAAGACAGACTCGGGGGTAACCGAGGAACGTACTTATCCAGTTTTGATGGATAAGTTCCAGGATGTTTGACATGATGATGTGGACAAGTTGCTCAGATTGGTGAGGCCAACCATCCTCACCATCCATGTCCATCCTGGCTAATTGAAGCTGCCAGAGGAAGACTGGACAGTTGGGTGGGGAGGTTCTTAATGCTTCTTTGAAACCAAGATATGTTCCAACCTCTCTAAAAGAGGCACTTCTAAAATCTTTGTGGAAAAAAAAACTTCATTGGACCCCACCTCCCTAGGTAGCTGTCAGCCAGTCTTTAATCTCCCCTTCCTAAGTTAAGTTCTAGAACAAATGGCGGCAACACAACTCCAGGCTTTCTTGGATTACCTGGACCCATTCCAATCTGGGTTCAGTCCTGGTTATGGGACAGAAACAGCATTGGTGTGATAACTGAAGCCCCTGTCAGAGCTGCTGCTGATGAGCAGCAGCTGTTGGTCCCTGTGGCTCTGGCTGGAGATGAGTCCTGCAGCTCAAGAGCTGCCCCTGCTGCCATGGACCAAGCAGGCTTGGACATTCCTTTGCCTGCTCCTTTAGGGCAACAGGGATCCGATTCTGAAGATGCTTTGGAGCCTGTGTCAATCAGCCCACAAACAAGGCGGAGACTCAAGAGAGCTGAGCAAAGGGAGGCTTCCTTGATTCAGTTCAAGTAGCAATGACTAGCCACACCTGTATCTTGGGCTATATAACTGCCTGCCTGGAAGCTTTCCTTTGCTTGTGGCAAACTTTCTACAAGCCCTCTCCTTGCTTCCAGCACTGGGCTCCTGATACCTTGGATTGATCTCTTGGCTCCAGACCCCTGGCTTTTGGAACTCTGACTACGGCTTTTGCTTGTCGCTCTGGCTTAGGTAAATGGACTTCCCTTGAGTAAGTGCTTCCTTGACTCCTCCCGGCAGGACTCTGCTAGCTCTCCCACTCCCTTCTCTGGGCTGTCTCGCTGCCCGGGTCTCTGACCCTGACAATTGGTCACCTTGGTGAATGACCTATACTGGGAGGTGAACAGGAGGAGTGTGTCTCTACTGGTCTTCCTGGATTTTTCAGCAGCATTTGATGCCATCAACCATGGTGTCCTTCTGGGTCTTCTGGCTGATATGGTGTTTGGGGGCATTGCTTTGTAGTGGTTCTGGTTTTTCTTGGCTGAATGTTTCCAGATGGTGATGCTGGATTCATCTGGTGCTTTGGTGCTGGGTATCATCTGTATGCTGATGATACCCAGCTCTATCTCTCCTTTACAACTGATGCCAAGGAGGCTGTGGTAGTATTGAATTGTTGTCTGGATACAGTAAAGGACTGGGTGCAACAGCTGAGTAGACTGAGGCTTAATGTAGATAAATGAAAGTGCTGCTGGTCAGTAGGAAAACCAACCTGGTGTTGGAAACACAGCCTGTTCTGGATGGGGTTACTCTCCTTTTGAAAGATCAGGTTTATAGCTTGGGGGTGTTCTTGGCCCTAGCACTTTCCCTGGTTTTCCAGGTTGCTGCAGTGGCCAAGAGTTCCTTTGTCCAGCTTTGGCTGGTGCATCAGATGCCGGCTTTCTTGAGGAAGGTACATCTGGCCACAGTGGTTCATGCCTTAATTGCCTCTCAATTAGACTACTGTAATGCACTCTACATGGGGCTGCCCTTGAAAAGTGTTCAGAAACTTTGGCTACTGCAAAATACAGCAGCAGACTGGTGAAGTTAGGTTGGTGGGTACATGTAACAGGGCTTTCTCTGTAGCACTGCATTGACTGTTAAACTCCCTACCCAAGGAAGTTAGGCTGGTTCCATCTCTTTTAAGCTTCCGGTGGGCAGCCAGAATAGTGCTGTTCCTCATGCCATTCAGTGTTTGAAGTGGCTGTTTTAACTGTTTCAAAACTGGATTCTAGCACTATTTTTAGACTGTTTTTAGCAATTTTTAATGAGTATTTTAATGTGTTTTTAAAATGTTTTCATCTTTGTTTCGTGTTAATTGGTTTTAATTTGTTCATCTCCATGGGAGCCCTTGTAAGATGGGAGGAGATACAGAAATACTTTAAATAAATACAGTGGGCCTAAATAGCCTAAATCTTGGAAGCTAAGCAGGGTCAGCTCTGGTTAGTACTTGGATGGGAGACAACCAATGAATACCAGGTGCTGTAAGGCTACATTTCGAAGGAAGAAACTGGCAAAACCACCTCTGAGTATTCCAGCCTAAGAAAACTATGGAATTTATGGGATCACCATAATTTGACAGTGACTTGAAAAGACACACACAGAGTATAAATGGGGGTAACAGTAACATCCATTTTATCCCCTCAAATAGATTTATTTATTCTTTTGGTTGTGTGACTTTCTGCCTGCTCCCATCCATCAGTCCTTTCTTGGTCTTATCTAAATTGATGGCCAATTGCACAGCTTTTTGAAATTCTCCCTGAAAGGAGAACACTCCAAATACTCCCAAATATTTTTGGAGTATTTTATCTTTCATTGCAAACAAGGACTTTAAATTTCTGATGCTTAGCTTTCTTCATTGCTGTTCAGAGAAAAAAAAATAGAAACCAGGGTTTACTTGTTGATTTCTCTCAGCCCATGTTTTAAAATAGAACTCTCTATACATAATTGAATATAAAAACTGTACATTTTTAATTACTGAATAATTCTTCATAGCTGGCAGTACATATGGCATGGGAGGCTGAAAGATACTTGGGTACACTGACTACCAGCTAAAGCGATGTAGCTAAAAGGCTTCTAAGGCTGAAATTCTGTGTACACTTATTTGGGAATAAAGCCTCTTGAAGTCAGAGGGATTCACATCCAAGCAAACAAACATAATTCACTGTTTGCCATTTCTTATTACTTTGTTCTATTTTTAATGCTCTTAAATAGGCAGATAACAAATTGGGCCTGCAGATCGAGGCACAAAAGAGAGAAGACGAAACATCTAAACTAAAACCAATAGGGCAGCAAGAACAACTTTCTGCCCTCTCCTTTGTCGATTTCTCTGTGGTGACCAGTTGAAATGAAGGCAGGGTTCCTTTGCCATTTACCTCTGTATAAAAGAGGGAACTGAAGTTGGTTCCACCCCCCCCCACTTCATAACAAGCTGCAACTGCCTCAAATTCCTTCTTGTTTGTAACTGCTAAAAGTACCAGAGACTTATCCTTGTTTGCATAGATTTCTCATAAAGTTAGAAGATACTGGGATTGGCAGGTCTTCAGTGGGGAGAATTTCCTGTAATCTTAACAGGTAAGGAAAGATAAGGCAGACAAATGTTGTAAAACAGGACTTACTCTGGAAAGCTTCTTGCTGAATGTTCCCCTTCCCAAGTTGTCACAGGAGTCTTGTTAAGACTAAGGCTTAGCAACTGTTGTTAGAAACTTCCTGCTTCATGGAAAACTTTTTTCTTAAAATCTTTTCCCTCAAGTTCCTAATAAGCCCCACCAGTTATTATTTCTAGTGCAAACATGTAGCAGTAAAACATTTTTACTTCTCCAGACAATGGAAAAAAAAGAGTTCTAATGCCATGGGACTCCTGGCAAACCTGACCTGTGTGTGTGTGTGTGTGTATGCACATGCAAGCATGCGTGTGTGTACATGCGCCTTCAAGTTGCCTATCAACTTATGGTGACCTGATGAATTTCATAGCGTTTTCTTAAGCAAGAAATAGTCAGCAGTGGTTTTGCTAGCATCTTCCTCTTAAAATATAGCCTACAATGCCCGGTGGTCATGGGTGTTCTCTTATCCAAGTACTAAGCAGGACTGACTGGCTGTTTAGCTTCCCAGATCAGACAGGATCTGGTGCCTTCTTTTCCAGTTTGCCAAAGTTCCTTGCCTGCTCATCTGGGAAGAAAATTTGAAGTTGGCTTCAATGACAAAATGAGAATCTGTTTACCAGCTTGTATGAGACCAGCCACAACCTAACGTGGCAGCTTTGCTTTTCTGTAAGGTGGCCAGATTGAAAACCGGAGGCAGTTCCGATCCCTTTAGTGGTTGTGCAGAACAGAGAGTTTCAGCAGGTGTTGCTTTTTACCTGGCTGCATGGCAAAGCAACATCTGCTGAAATTCCCTCTTCTACACAAGTGTTAAAGAGACAGGAGTTTCTACTTTTATCCCTGGAAAGCTTGTTTTTCTGTGTTATGGGTTAACAGACAACCTGCAGAAGGCCAAGCTCTTCCAAGGAGATGTGAAGACTGAAGTTTCAGATAATTTTGAGTCTGCAATATTAGAGAAAGTGGGGGGCCATCGGGCCCTCCCAGCATCTCCAGCCATTGACACTTGCAGCCCAACAACATCTAGAGCGCTGCATGATTCCCATCATTGTGCATACACAGCAGGCCTTGTTTTGCTGCCCTGCAAGTTAATGGGAATTGAGTCTCTTTTGTTTTTCTTCATTAATTAGAAGTTGTTGATTTCATATCCCAATATCATCAGGACTGCAGCTGTGCAATTTCTCAACAAAGGATGCTTCAGAAAGATTGCTTTATAGTCTAGGGAATAAATGGAATGAAATGTCATTCATCCATAGCATGATGGGAGAGCACAGTTGGGAGAACACAGTGCTTCTTCACTTGCTAATTTCTAAATATCAGTTTGTTCTTAAAGGTACAAAAGAAAGCTATGCCAGTTTTGTTCTGATCAGGTAATAAGCCTAACAACCCCACCCCCAGCACGTTTTCAGATATTTCTTGTTCCTTTGGTGTGCTGCTAGGAAGAATGGCAAAAGCAAAAACGATATTCCAAAGTGTGGTGAAAGAGCACAGATGGAACAGTGGATGATGTAAAGCATGGAGGGGCAAAGTCTCATCCTTCATATGCTGTTGGAATATAAGTCCCACAATACCTCATCACCATCCAACTGGGAAGGGTTGATGGAGTTGCAGTCCCAACAACATTCGGGGTGGGGCTGCATGATCCCCACACTTCATTTTGGGCATGATTTTAGCAACTGGAGCAAAAGAATGGAGGCACGACTGTTTGTAGGTCCACTTCCTGTGCTTAGTGTCAAACTTGGATGTGAGGTTTTTTTTAATTAAATAATGTTAGTTCCATTTATTGTTCTTGGCAATGAACTAACCTGTATCCAAGAGTTGGGCTCCCTAACCTCCATCGAGAAGCTTGGTTCAGTGAGGTTCCAGTACTAGTGTAGAAAGTATGTTTCCTCTAATATGAGGCCGCAACCATCCCTTTACCTGACTGTCTTAAGCTTTCCAGTTTGAATTGCTTGGGAAGGGCTCACAGTCTGGTTGAATACATTCTGTTGATCTGCAGAATCTTTGTTGTTGATCTCCATGATTGTAGGACAGACACTTGACTAGGAACTGGGAGAAGACAAAGTCTTATGGTGGAATCCTGTTTGGACCTACTCAAAAGTAAATCCCAATGGGTTCAGTAAGTATAGGATTGGTGCTTCAACTCACAGTATAATACACCCATCTCAGGTCCACAGGAAGCATCTCAGGAAGTGTGTCTGTGTATGGGCACAGAGCTCATCTGTTGTAAATGAAGAATGTTTTCAGAGAGGAAGTCCTGCAAGCACTTTGTTACTCCCACCAGGACATGAGAGGGGAAAGGGATGGGGAAGAATTTGTACAATCTGAACATGCTGGACTGCTCTGCTACTGAAACCACCGGATTTGTACTTTATGTGTATAGGGACCCTCTGCAAACTTTTGGGAACATTATCTTCTTTGGACTAGAGTTCCAGAATCCTCCAGTCTGCATGGCCAATGGTCATACTGGCTGGGAGAATTTCAGAGCGTTCGTTCAAGAAAAGCAACATTTCCAAAACTCTTCACTTAGACAGATACAGTTCATTTGCCATAATTTATATATATTTTTTTTTAAAAAAATCCCTTTAACTTGCATAAGGTGTGATATTGGTTCTGATGGGTTAACAAAAGTGTTTGTGTTTTAAAGAAATACCCTTTTCTACAAATTCCTCATGCTCTGTTAATACCAGCAGTTTTATAGGGCAATACTGAAACATATTAACCCATTGTGTCATGTGATCCCTGCTGAAGTAGTAGCTGCAATGCCACTCTCCAACCCCTTGGAGCGGTGCCTCTCTCCACTCCGCCAAGCAATGTAGGAGTGGCTCATGGATAAGGCACTAGGGCCCACCCAAGATACTGTGATTCAGGACTGCCTTGTATACTACCTTGATGGAGGTCCAGGATGTTTCCTCTGTTGCATTTTCTCCTTTAAACTCACATAAAACTGCAGAATATTTGGGAGCTCGCAGTAATATGTGAGTCACTAGGCACGGCATGAAGTTCATGAACATGCTGATATTTATTGTAAGATAAAGTGGTACCTTTTGCTAGGATGGAACACTTGTCATCTTCCTCCTTGTAGTTCTAACTTCTGTGGTTTCCAGGGAACATCTCCTTGAAGAACGGCTGCCAGACTGTGTACTGTTGCTTCGCCTCATTCTGGTTTACACTGATTTACTGACTTGCTTGTGGGTGGCAAAAATATTTGCCTGAAGCAACTTTCTCATGTTTGCTTCCCAGGATGGTACTTTATCATGGGCTTCTGTAGCATGGTTTTTTGCTTTTGTAATACAATATCAGGAACTCTGAACCACGATGGAAGGGCCCACATTACTGCACTGTCGAGGTTTCTGAGAGGAGAGATGCTGTCAAGGAGAGACGTGGCAGCATGGGCTTTTCCTGTACAGTATATAGCTTCTGATGGTAAGAGCAGCATAGGAGGGACTTACTCCACAATGACTCTCATGCCTAAAAGATAATGTGAGTTTGAGACCTTAAAAGATGATACCAGCCAGCCTGTTCAGTGGTGTGTAAGATTTCAAGGATATGGACTTCAAGGCCCAAACTTCAAGGACTTCAAGGCCCAACCTAAGCCCTGCTGTTCCTTGCAGCCAGCTAATGTCCAGTCCCTTGCCACCCATTCAGCAGCTGTCATTCCCAGCTGGCTTTTTTGTCATGAATTTTTAAAATGCACAGAAAGGAACAAAAATGTACTGATAAAATAAAGCCTTGCTTACCCAAGACAAGTTCAAGTTTACCCAAATGAAAAACTCTTAATGTCACATTTGGGCTTCTTAACTAACAACCATCTTGAAATGTGTCTTCACAGTCTTTTGTGGGCTCCATCAGAGCCCTGCCCTCCAGTTTCTTCTCCTGTTTACATCAACTTTGCTAAGGTTTTTTAAAAATATAGCCCCCCCCCCCCAAAGACAAATACAACCCAGAAGTGAGGCGCAACTACTGAGAAGAACAGGTTGCTTACCTGTAACTGTGGTTCTTCGAGTAGTCATCTGTGCCCTCACACAATGGGAATCTTTGCGCATGCACAGTAGCTTTTTGGAAAGTTCCGGAGCTGAGCAGCTTGGCGGGAACCCCTCCCCCATCTGGTACTGAGCATGCTCAGTCCTGCCAAACTAATGGTCTCTCCTCAGTTTCGAAGTCCGCCAAAGCAAGGCCAGAAAGAGGGGAGGCTGGGCAGGTGTGTGTGAGGGCACAGGTGACCACTTGAAGAACCACAGTTACAGGTAAGCAACCCGTTCTTTTTCTTCGTGGTCTCTGTGCCTCACACAATGGGAGACTGAGTACTTACCGCTGGACAGCAGGTCAGGTGCTCCAGGATCAAAGACAGCACCACACGGCCGAAGCAAGCATCATGCCAGGCCCTATAGTCAAGACGGTAGCGGCGGAAAAAGGTTGAAGGCCGCAACCATGTAGCCACACAGCAAGGCTCCTGAAGGTCAACTCCTCTGAGAAGGGCTACTGAAGAGGCCATCGCCCTGGTAGAATGGGCCCGAAGCAAAGCCGGGGAAGGTTGCCTGGCAAGTTCATAGGCAAGGTGAATTCTCTGGGCAACCCATTTTGAAAAACGTTGAGAGGAGACTTTATGACCTTTTCGACGCCCACTGTAGCACACAAAAAGGTGGGGCATCTGACGGAAGGTGGAGCTCCACTGAAGGTAAAAGGCGAGGGCACGGCGCATGTTGAGCGAGTGAAGAGAGCGCTCGAGGGGCGATGCAGGGTCCGGATAGAAAGTAGGCAGAATCAAGTCTTGATTTATATGGAAGTTGGAGACTACTTTGGGAAGAAAAGACAGGTCGGGATGCAGGACCACTTTGTCCCCATGGAACACCAGGAATGGCTCATCATAACGCAACATAATTAGTTCTCCTGCCTGGCTGGCTGAAGTGACGGTGACCAAGAACACTGTCTTCATAGTTAGGAGGTGGTCATCAGACATGGCCATCGGTTCAAAGGGATGGCACATGAGTTGAGAAAGGACAGGCGACAGAGACCATGGAGGAAGCGGTGGAGTGACAGGAGGATAGAGGTGTTGCAGACCCTTGAGGAATTGCTTCACTGTAGCATTCCGGAAAAGGGCAGAAGAGGGAGAACCCCATGGCTGATAGGCCACTATTGCAGAGAGATAAACTTTCAGAGAGGAGAAGGCGAGGCCCTGATCCTGTAACGTCAAGAGGAAAAGAAGCACCGTAGACAGGGAGGTCGGAGAAGCAGGCTCATCACGGGAGACGGCAAACGCCACAAACTTCTTCCATTTATACTCGTAGGGTCTACAAGTAGATTCCTTCCTCACAGCCGTGAGGACAGCTTGGATAGCGGGGAGTCTAGAATGTTATTCTCCAAGCATGCAGGCAGAGAAGAGGGAGGTCCGGGTGCAGTACCCGACCTCCCGAATGAGAGAGGAGGTCTGGCGCATTCCGGAGCTTCATGGTATGCTATGTGCTCCTCGCTATGGCGAGGAGGAGGCCGAACCAGTGTTGCCTCGGCCAGAAGGGGGCAATGAGGATGGTGTCTGCCTTGTTTGTTGCGATCTTCGCCACCGCTCAACTCAGGAGAGGAAACGGTGGGAAGATGTAAAGGAACTCTCTGTTCCAAGGAAACTGGAGTGCATTGCCAAGACAGCTGGGGCCCAGGCCGGCTCTCGAGCAATAGCGAGGACACTTCCTGTTGTGGTAGGTTGCAATGAGATTGACGGTTTGAGTGCCCCAATGGGATACTATCTGCCGAAAGGCGGCATTGGACAGGGACCATTCGTGATGACACGCTGTGTCCCTGCTCAGCGTGTCTGCTGTCACATCGTCCCATCCCACGAAGTGGACTGCGATAGGGTGTACATGTAGCAGAATGCACCAGTCCCAGATGCGTAGAGCCAGAATGGAAGAGCGGGTGCCTCCCTGCTGGAATGGTGCAGACTGGAAGAGCGGGTGCCTCCCTGCTGGTTCATGTAACAGACAGCTGTCGTATTGTCCGATAGGATCTGGACAGTCTGTCTGACAACGAGGTTTCGAAAAGCCCGAAGCGCTTTGAAGATTGCCAAGAGCTCCAACGTGTTGATATGGAGATGCAACTCCAGGCCAGCCCAATGGCCTTGGACTGTGCAACCATGATAGTGAGCTCCCCAGCCCAGGAGAGACGCATTGGTCATGATAGTGGGTGTTGGACGGGACTCTAGAAAGGGTATCCCTGACAAGAGATGGCTTGGAGAGAGCCACCAACAAAGGGAGTCTCGTACCAGACGAAGCACCCAGAGAACATGGCATTGATCGTTGAGGAGAGAATTGAAACACTGGACAAACCAGTGCTGGAGGACGAGCATGACGGCGGGACAAATAGGTGACCACCGTCGTCACAGCCATGTAGCCTAGAAGCTATTGAATGTTGTGGGCGGAAATGGACGGATTGCACAGGACGGCGGCTGCAGCCTGTCGCAGAGTCCATGCGCACCTTAGAGGTAAGACGGCCCTGGCATGAGTGGAATTGAAGGTAGCCCCGATGAAATCCAGGACGCGCAAGGGCTCCAGGTGGGACTTCTTGGGGTTCACCCTGAGTCCGAGATCGGAAAGGAGGGAGAGGGCAATATGGATGTCCTCATACAGCTTTTGTTTGCAGGACGCCACTAGGAGTCAGTTGTCCAAATAGGGGTACACCAGAACATTCTTCATGCGGAGGTAAGACACCGCAGGGGCTAGGCACTTTGTGAAGACCTGAGGGGCGGTGGACAGGCCGAAGGGGAGGACCTTGTATTGGTAGCACATGCTGTCGACCGCAAATCAGAGGTACCTCCTGTGCTGGGGATGAACGGAAATGTGAAAGTAGGCATCTCGTAGATTGATGGATGCGAACCAGTCCCAGTGCCTCAGAAAAGGTAGGATTGAGGACAGGGTGACCATCTTGAACTTCCAGGGGCAAATGAAGGAGTTCACCCCCCTGAGATCTAGGGTGGGTCGCAGCGTGCCATCCGATTTGGGTACTGTGAAGTACCAGGAAAAGAAGCCTGTGGATTTGGCCGAGGGCGGAGGCCGCTCTATGACCCCTTTGAGAAGGAGGGTCTCTACATCTTCAAGGAGGGCTGGACTGGCAGGGGTGGAGTAGAAGACGCCAAGAGGAGGAGTACTTCGAAACTCGATGGTGTAACCAAGACGAACTATGGTCATAACCCAAGAGTCCGAAGTGATGTTGCGCCAGATGTTGAGGTGGCGAGCTAGTCCTGTGGTTCTGGAGAGGCGCTTGGGTAGATAGAAGAGGGGCAGAGGTGGCAACCTGCACGGAGAATCAAAAACAAAATTTGGCAGTCGAGGAGGATTTCTTGGAAGATGGTTGACGATGTCGAAAAGAACGGCGGGAAGAGGCCAGTAAGGACGATTGTAGAGACGAGCGGCAAGGAGAGTGCGACCTGTAAGAGTAGGAAGGGGGCCTCCAGGAGGAACGTGATGAAGGTGGCTGTCTAGGCTGGGTTGATGGATGAAGGCCCATCTTTTTAGCTGTCGAGCAAGCTTTTACAAGTTGGTCCATCGCCTCATCTGTATTGGCATGGCCCTTGATCATCAAAGGGCAGGTCCTCAATGCGTTTCCTGCTATTCTCGGTTAAACCAGTGGACTGGAACCAAGAGAAGTGGCGGAGAGCGATTACACTGAACATCACACACGCCATACCCTCAACAGCATGTCAGGAGGACAAAATCTGCTGAATCGAAAGGGCCACAGACTCATTAAAATATTGAACAGCAGTGGCCCTGTGATCATCTGGCAGGTGGGAGAGGATGGGGAAAAAAAACCTATCCCAGATATTGCGTTGATAGGCCGCCAGGCAAGTTTGAGTGTTAAAGATCCTGGCGATCAATGAGGAAGCAGAGTAAAAGCGACTGCCGAAGACATCCAAACGGTGGCCCTCTCGATCAGGTGGGGTCGTGTGGGCCCTTTTGCCCCCTTTTGTTTGGGATGACTCAACAACAATCGAATTTGGAGTCAGATGATTGAATAGGAAATCAACATCCCTCTTCTTGGTTCGGTAGAGATGCTCCAGGCGGTGAGGGATTGATTGAAGTGATGCCGGCTGGGCCCACGGGTGCTTCAAGACCTCCTGCAGGATGGGCAGAAACAGAATCGGAGCCGTCGATGGGGGGACGAGTATCGATATAGTGGAAAACCAGGTCCTGTACTGTAGGAGCAGTTTCAGAGATGTCGAGGCCCAAGGCGGTGGCCATCCGGACCAAGATGTCCAAGAACTGCTTGACATCCTCAGGAGCAGAATCAGGGGATGGGTCCCCAAACGCTAAAGATGGGGACGTATGAGATTGTGGTGCGGAATCTGTAGAATCACCGTCAGAATCATAAGAGGCAGAAGAAGGAGACAGTGACTAAGGCGATTGAGAACGACGATGTGGGGCAGGTCCCATCACAGGAAGAACAGCAGGTGAGCAGGAGCAGAGGCCAGTAGAACAGTTGGGGCTGGTAGCGAGACTGGAATTTGCACCAGTATCGAGGTCAGGATACAAATTGGTACCGACGTTGATGCTGACGAAATGAGTAGTACGGTTGGGATCGATGCAATGACAGACTGTGTCAACAAGTAGGCCGACAGAGATGTTGGCAGAGGAGATGCGGGGTGAGTATCCAGTGGGGCTGTGACACAATCACTGTCACCTGAGGAGGAGGCGAAATGGCCCGACGATGAGGTGATGAGTCTCGGGACCGGTGACAAGACCAGGATGGTGAACAGCGGTAGTAAGCCGATTGGGACCAAGAATGGGATTGGGATCTGGAATAGCGGTACCGAGGGAAGTGTCAGTAATGAGACCCTGAAGATCATGATGGAGAGCGTGAATGTCGACAGCGGTAAGGAGACCAACGATGAACATCGGGATGGTACCGGTCATGGTAGGCTGGCGAATATGAGTGGTAGAAGCCGGGTTGCTCTCTCCAGAGGTGTTCGTGGCTGTACCTGGTGATATAGGAGGCCGAGGAAAAAGGTGAATCCACTCTCGCCAACAAAAGCTCATAAGCAGTGCGATGGCGGTAGTCCCGACGACGTAGGGATCTATCACTTTTGCTACATCCCGGAGAGCAGGCCACGCTCAGTTGAGGCCAGTCTTGGGAAACAGCCCGAGGCAAATGGACGGTTGAGCTCGGGACGGCCAGGAGAGAGAGTAGGGGCCAGTGGAGTTTGTGGGCAGCCATCTCCGGACTGGCCAGAGGTCACAGGCAAAGAGGCCAGTGGTGAGGATCGATGGCCCAAGTCGGAAGCGAGAGCCACAGTAGCTGGGACTGACAGCACCGGGAGCTGGGTGGCGTCCCACACTGGCAAAAGGGTGGGAACATCCTCCTCCTTCACAGTGGACATTGCAGGTTGCATCGGCGGAGGCGTCAGTAAGGGACTGAGAGAGGAAGGTTGATTAGCCGACGGACGGGTAGCGGGAGAAGGAGAGTGGTGCTTCTCCTTCCTCTTTTTCTTCTTTTCCTTGTTGGAGGAAACAGAAGAATGGTGCAACAAGGCATGTTTGCACTCAGCCAAGGTAGGGACCTTTTGAGCTTGTTGTGAGGTCGAAGTGGCATCTCCAGTGGCAGATGGTACAGTAGACATCCTGGAGAGCTTTGGAATCTTTGGTAAAGAAGAAATCAGTGGCAAGGTCAACAACGTTGCAGTCGGCTGTCGATACCGAGGGACTGGAGGTTACCGATAACTTCAGAGCTGAAGTAGAGGACGTTGTGGAGGGCATCAATACCGACATGATGGAAAAAGCGGTATTTGAAGATGCCTGCTCTTTAATGCAAAGGGCTTGCTCCCAACAGTAGGATTTCAACTGAGAAGCTCTATTCTTATGAGTCTGGGAGGTAAAGTCCTTACAAATAGAGCAGGCCTGAACGTTATGACCCTCTCTGAGGCAGAACAGACACTTGGGGTATGCATCCAAAAGGGAGACCTTGCGGCCACAAGACACGCAAACTTAAACAAAGACGACATAAGAAGGGGGAAGAGTTCTTACAGTTTTTGCTGTAAAAGACGAGAAAAACGAATGAAAAGAGACAAAGAAAAGGCCAAGAATTCAAGGAACTGCTCAGGGAGGAAGCCTTCCGAGCTGCTACCAGGTCGGCGGACGAAAAGAAACTGAGGAGAGACCATTAGCTTGGCGGGACTGAGCATGCTCAGTGCCAGATGGGGGAGAAGTTCCTGTCAAGCTGCTCAGCTCTGGAACTTTCTGAAAAGCTACTGCGCATGCGCGAAGATCCCATTGTGTGAGGCACAGAGACCACGAAGAAGACCACATTTTTGCACACCCCATTGCTAATGGATTGGCAATACGCAGGAGTGGTTTAAAGAGTTCAGGGCCAATTTAGACTTGACATTTCTCCCCACATAGGCATGAAGGAAACATGGACACAATCATGTGAGAAAACTGAATGAGTGTTTATGTTACCATCTGAAACAGCCATTCAGGATTACCCTAAGACACATATCTGGGAGTTTCTGTGAGTACCAGTGGAGAAAGATGTTAAAAGGAAAAAAAACCCTGTCAAACCAGCCAGTTGTTAAATCTGAACGACCTTGTTAGCATTCCCATAGTGATGCAAATCAGCCTCAGACATCTGAGCAGCAAATTACCAATGACTACCAAATTACAGAATGGGACAGAATGTAGTTCTCTTGAGAACTATTACCTGAAAGCTATCAGAAGCAAAAACATCAAGGTTCTTCTTTGATAAAATGTGCCATTTCGTAAACGTTTCTCTTTCTCTATAGCAGCATCACAAGATAATTTTGTTGGTTTTCATATACTTTATAGTCAATACTAGCTAAGGCTGGTCAAATTTGGAGGGACGGAGGCTTCCTCAACCTTGATGATTATACTCCCTTCCCAAGGGGAGAAGTTCATCTGACTCACTAGAGCTTTGAAATGATACTTTTTAAAAATACAAGTCACAGAACATCCTGCCTAGTGTCACCAGTGGAAAGTAACTTCCCCAAGGTGTGCCTGACCCTGACCCCTGCTTCACTGACTAAAAAAGTCCTTAGATGGTAAATCCAATGCCAAGGAAGAAAAATTCAAAACAACTACTCTTGCCCATCCCCTGTCCATTGACAAGGTTCACCCTGGGGTGGAGTATTTTTGTCAATTGCTGTCGAGTTAGTTTCGATTTATGGCAACCCCATGGATGAGAGAACCTGTTATTAACAGCCCTGCTCAAGTCTTGCAAACTCAGGAACGTGGCCTCCATCTGTAATGTGGCCTTCCTCTTTCCCTACTGCTTCCCATTTTACCAAGTCTTTTTTATGAGTTATGTCATCTCATGATATGTCCAAAACACCTCAGTTTGGTCATTTTGGCTTCTAGGGAAAATTCTGGCTTCATTTGCTCTCGGGCCTATTTGTCTTTTTGCCAGTCCATGGTATCTGCAGGGCCCTTCTACAGCCCCACATTTCAAATGAATTCTCTTCCTGTCAGCTTTCTTCACTGTCCTGCTTTCACAACCATACATAGAAATTGGGATGGAGTGAGGCCTGGCCTATTTTTCCACAACCGGTTTGCTTCCTAGTATATAAACAGGCCATAGTCTCCAGGCCATGGAGAGAAAGGAGGAGATATTTTTCTCAATCAAGATTCATGTTGTCCTCAGGTTTAGTGCTGTATCCCTTCTCCACAGAAAGAAGATGGGAACTGTACAGCCCTCTTGGACTGCAACTTCCAAGAAGCCTTAGCCAGCACAGCAGATGATGAAGGAATGCTGCAAGTTGCAGTCCATCACCAACTAGGGTCACATAATTCCCCTCTCTATAGGAATTCTGCATAGAAGTGGCAATTGGATAGGTCCAGGGAAGCCAGCAGGGGAAAACCATGTGTGTGTATTATCTTCCCTTGCTCTAAGATGAGCACCTAGAAAGGAGGAGATTGGCCCTATTCTATTTATCTGGCAGATGGAGCAGAAGAATGCAGCCTATGGTGCAACGTGGTACAGTTTTCTGCATGTCTTGATACTCCTTTTCTCCCCATGTTTTGGAAGTGAAGGACCCGCCTGTTCCATTTTGTCTAGACAGTTAAGATCTGTATCACTTAAATTAAATTCCAAAAGCAGCCGGAAGAATAGTTCTCAGATGACTCATCTAGTTCATTACCATTTTGGAGCTAAAGTGGACATGAACGGAACACCGCCTTGGTTCATTCACATGCCTGCCTTGCCAATGAGTGAAACCTGTATCACTTTCCCAACAGTAAACTTTGCCTGAATGAGAATGGCCCCTTTTCCCTCTCACCTTTCCTCCTAGTATCAAAGCTGCATACAGAGAAAAGTGCCTATACTAGCAGATTAGGGAAGCAAAAGGAAATAGAGTGCAGCTCTTTTTACTTCTGCACAGTGTTTGGAAAAGTCATTTTGGACTACTACTCCCCAGGCCCCTTAGCCAGCAAGACAATGACACCTACATTATTAGTCTGAAACAACATTTTCAAGCTGTGTTCAGGCAGTCCTTAAAAAAAAAAATAGATCCTCTCCCACAGGGCAGACACATGAAAAATACATACGTCCTTTTGGTCTGTTTTATATCCAACCCTCTAACCATTCCCAGAATTGTTTGCAATATATTATGCTAACAAAGTTATGAAGCTATTTGAACTGGTGGACCAACAGTTTTTCCTACCCCAGTTTCCCAGGGACTAGCACCCTATATGTGACTGTTGGCTACACTTTTTCCCCTGGAAACTTGTCATAGACCAGCAGCCACAAACGAGCACTGGTTCATAGGCTACCACTTTCAGTGGCACTGGACAAATGCATGGTTGTCACATCTAACTTTGCCTGCCACTTTTTTCCACTGTACTTGGAAACAAAGTGGGAAAAACACTGACTGGACATATTAAGACGCAGTAGTTAGTTTCTCTAGTGGGGAATTTCCTTTACTGAATGAATTCCGATGAAAGATTTGGCTTTGATGCTTTGTTGCAGCTGTGAATTTTGGCTGTTTATAACCAGACAAACCTCTCGGAAACAAAATTGTATCCAAAGAGGCTCTAGCCTAGCAAGATTTTATTAAAAGTTTGATCTAACAAAATTCCAACCAAGTTATCAAGGCTCCTGCTTTTCCAAGAAGGATCAGAGAAATGAAAACTGCATTCTGATGGAGGCATGATCACTGCTATCTTCTAGTTGCACCATGGAGCCTGTTTTTAAAGCGAACCATCTTGGACATCAGCATCCCCCCACTGCCACATTCCTATTCAAAAGCGGAACACCCTTTCCTTGAGTAGAGCTTCACTGGCATGAACCAGCTCTGGCATAAATAATCTGCCCCTGGCTGCATATATACTATGATGGCCAGTCAGTATTGTTTCTCCAGGTATCAAGCTGTAGTGTACTAATCAAACTTTATATTAAATATTCAGTAGTTCTAAATGTCAGTGTTTGACCACCTCTCTTACGATTTCCAGCAGAGCTTGGAAAACTTAAATGTTTCAGACTATAGCTCCCATACCCTTAGCAAGTATAACCATTGGTCATGCTGGCTGGGGGGGGGGGTCTGGGAGTTGTGATCCAAAACAGTAACTTTTCCAAGCTATATCTTCCAATTTAATTATGCCATTTTAGCTATATGAAGAAAGCCTTTCAAATGATAAAAGATAAAGGATAATGAAGAAATGGTTGGTGAATGAAAAGAATAACTGGTGCTTCCTTGAGTCTGTATAGGCACATTTTTGAAATGGCCATTCATAATCCACGTATGCCCAATGAATGTATATCATTCAGATATGGACGGTAGTGAGGACAGCAATATTTTATCCTTCCAATGAGACCTATTAAATTCTATTTAGAAAATAAATTTCCAGCTAGCCCTTGAGTGTAGATGTGTAAAATGCAAACTCCTATAGTTGTTAGAAAATGGGCAAACATTGAAGATATTTAATTATTTGGCTACTTGCTGCAAGTCAGCTTAGCAAAGCAGAGAAAAATGTCCACAAGGAATGAAAGACTGGTTTTATTATTAGCATCTTTTTCTGTCGTCTGTTAGTCCTGCAGAATGGAATAGCATGCCAAAAGCTGTTTCTGAAACTCTAGCTAGAACAGTTGTGGGTCTTTTCCTCCTGACGTTTTGAGGTACGGGAATTCCAAAAGCTATGAGGAGCTGTAGTTGTTTACCTGATAGAGGCAACTTAAATATTCTCCTCTGCTTTGTGGCAACAGAAAGAGCTTGCTAAGTTGTCCCCTAATTTCACATAAGATTGAAGTTTGTAACCAGCACAAGCCAAGGAATCTAGCAAATAAGAGAATATTTCTTGGGTGATTCATGTAAGTAATCCAACCCTATATGCCAAGTAATGCATGTTATTAAAATCAGAGAGAATGAAGAATATGAAGCAGATCACTCAGGAAAAAAAAAATTAGCAAAGCCTATATCCAACTTCTGGGCTCTTAGTAGCCTGATAGAACCAGATCCTGTTTGATCTTAGAAGCTAAGCAGGGTCAGACTTGGTTAGTACTTGGATGGGAGACATCCAAGGAATTCTAGGTGCTGAAAGCTACATTTCAGAGGAAGGCAATGGCAAATGAATATTCCTTGGCTGAAAAAAAAAACCCTATGAAATTAATGGGGTTGCCAATAAGTCAACAGGGGACTAGAAGGCACACAGATACACATTCAATTGCTAGATATATTGAATCAATGGCTGAATGGTAAGTCAACTCATGCAGATTTCACTGACTCAGTGAGCATGTTCTAACTGGGACTAACAATAAGACTGAATCTCAAATGTTGTCTGTAAATAATTTTGCACCTCATGAACGTATAGATAATCAGCAGGATAACCTACAGATATTCCTGCAGGATGCAACACACACACGGTAGATGCCATTTCATAAGAAAACATTTTATCTTCATTGAGTTAGGGCAAGGAGAAGTTTGACAGATGATGGGGAATCTTCTGATCAGCAGCACCAAAGGGTGTTTACTTCAAACAGCAAGAAGATAGACAGCTCTGGGGAAATGGAGAGTAGCACTTTCCCATCTAAGGAAAACCACAAGAGACCAGATGTAGGCAGGGGCGAAGCAAGATCGCCTCTTTTTAGTACTGCCAGAAAGAACTCGTTAAGGGGACGGTTTCTCCTGTAGATGTGGAGAAAGATGGAAGCTGAAGACACAAGAGAGGGAAGATTTTAAAAGAGGCAAACATTATATTCTTAGATTGTCTTCAAGATGGTTCTCTATCACTTATCTTCTGTCACTTGTGAAAGGAATTGCAAAAGAAGAAAAGCATCTAGCCTGGAACACAGATGCTTTTCTAAAATATGTTTTATATAGAACTTTTAGAGATTTTCATTCCATTTTCTTCAAGGGGCAGCTTTGATTTCCTTTGTGCAAATCAAAGCTTAGCATAAAATATTATCTTGCTGATAAAAAAAATGCAGTTGCATGCAAGATCAAGACAATATGAACTATGTGGTTATCTCATGGTTTGTTTGATGCAAATGTGTGACAAACATTCTGTATCCTACAGGCATTTTGGCAATAGTGTTCCTTATTTACACCTGGTGTTAGCATGTAGTTCAGATAAATTCAGGGATAGGGTGGTGTCAATATTTCAGCTTGCAGAAGCTTGTGGGAAAGCTTCTGGGGTCTGTATGCTTGTGGCGAGTTGTTAGTGATGCCTTCAGGTGGTTTCCAACTTATGGCAACCCTAAGATGAACCCATCATAGGGTTTTCTGGGGGCTGAGAGTGTGTGACATGCCCAAGATCACCCAGTGGGTTTCTGTGGCTGAGCAGGGAATCGAAACCTGGTCTCCAGGGTCACAGTCCAGTGCTCAAACTACACCACATTGGCTGTTGCTACTAGGCTTTTGAAAATCCTCCACTGAAACCAGTGAAGGCTTTCTAAAAATTTAATGGGGGTGACAAGGTCTGTGAAGAATGGCAAGTGCAGACTGCAAGGAGAACTCCCCAAGCCTACATCTGAATATCCAGCACTCATTATTTTTGCTTCTGTCTGATTTTGCAGTTAGGGCAAGCATAGCGTGTTTTATCATCTCTTGCTGGGCACAGAGTAGTCTCTGGTATGGCTCCACAGCTCGCTTCTCCTTTGAGGGCAGTCTGTCTGTTCTCAAGCAGAGGATTGAACTGTGCTCTGCTAAAGCATGCCACTCAGTACTGCCAGATCCAGTCATTCACTTTTTTCAAGGAAAGCCAGCAATTTCTACTTGAGTTCCCTGTATTTCCCATTTTCACAGACTGTAAAGTAATGTACTCTTTAGCATCTTTTGTCTATGTAATTTACGAAAACCTGAAGCAAAAAGGATACATGCATTGAATTCTCCATGTCAGGCAGTGGTGAATTACATCTTTCAACAATATAAGCTTGCAGCATCTGATAATTCAGAGCAGTTGTGTTAATGGACTGCCTGCTCCATGTGTGTTTTATAATTACATCCACCAAAGCAATCACCAGTCTGCCAGGAGGGGAGCAGAGAGTCACACTTCTATGCTGGATGAGGGGAGAGGGTCTCCTTCCTTGCTTGATTTTGAGATTGGGAGGAAGAGCTGTGTCCTACTTCTACCATCCTACTTGCTTGCATGGGATTCCATGTCTTTGTCTCCTGTAACCAAGCTAGTACTTGGTGCCAGTGTAAGTCAAGAATGTAACCTTTTATACTATGAGACACAGAACCAGTGAAAATGAATAAAAGGACCAGACTTTTCTGTTAATCTGTGATGTGAGTTTATATTCCCTTTGCTGATATACCATTCATAATATAAAGACAAGATGTACAGTGGTTTCCAGTTCATAACATTTTCCCATATAATATGATTTAAAAATTATTTGCATCCAAATTATATTTTCCCTCAACATGGATTCTGGCAATTTCACTTCCACTCTCAGAAAATATGGCTGCTTATTATCGGAGACCAGGAGATATTTGAAGTTATTTCAAACTCAGTTTGAGAGCTCCGTATCCTGTGCAGTTGAGGTCAAGGGCTTATTCCAAGAAAACCTTAAGGGATCCTGTGATCAGCTGAATATTTAGAATCAAAGGTGCCTAAGGCTAAATAAACTGAATTCTGATAACAAGAGACTTGATTAAGCAGATTATTCAGTAGTTTTAATTTAATCCAGAGTAGTCTCCTACTGATCAATAAAATTCTTTTTCAGTTCATGTACACTTGTGGGATACAGGAACCACAATCCATTCCAGTAGTCAAAGCACATATTTATGTTCAAGAAAAACCAGATTGAAGGAAGTTGCTTGTTTGTTTTTAAGGAAACTGATACATGGATAATGTCAACAAAGTTATGTGGCATGGCTATGCAAACTGTGTCCAAGGGGCCTGCAAAACACCACTGTGTGCCCCCGTTTTGTTTAATGAGAAACTCATGGATACCTCTAGGAGCATCAGGATGCAGGGCCCCCACCCCCAAGCTGCAAAATGAAACCAGAACTTGGCCTCCAGTAACTTCAGATTTAGGTTTTGTGTTTCACTCTGATCTTCACCTGCCTTGGTGCAGGCTTGGTCTTCATCTGCTTGGGGGAGAGAGTTTGGCCGTCAGACATCTGCAATTTGCCCATCCCATTCTACTGTGAGAGACTCTTATGTACACAGTTTGAAATAAAACCTTCCAGTTAGTGCAAAATGTGCCAGTGCACAAGCCTATAAATTTGTTGCCCCATTCATTTTCCAAAATTTACACATTACCATAGAAAGGAGGAGAAATGCAAGGACCAATTACAGAGGAGAGGAAGAGTGATGGAGGGCCCAAGGGTAGAAAGCGACTGAGACCCTCCTGCACAACACATTCCTGAGTATTCATCTGCTCACAAACTGTTTCATAGGGCACTCTGCAGACTGAGTGAAGGAAATACTTCTGATGGGGAAATGCTGGTTTCCACCATTAGAGGAATGACAGCACATATGGTCTCTTGTGCAGTTTCTGAACAGTGAAGTAACCTTAAAGTCTGGGAAGAAGTAGCTAAATTGTTTGACTATTGCCTTACAAAAAGCAAACTTATTTGTTACAGGCGATTTAGAAATATGGACCTTAAGGCACTGTCTGCAACACTTAAGAAGAAACAAAGTATATGGAAACAGCTCACATTTACATTAAACAAAGTTTAAAAGAGTCAATGCAACAGAATTTACATGGGAAGTTAAAATTTTCCTTTTCCCCTCTTCTAACAGGGCTTTTCTTCTTAATCCATCTATACCACCTGTTATGATAGAACAGGATCCCCAATACCATGGTCAGGATTGCAAGTGAAGGAAATGGTGATGGCATAGCGGGTACCCCACTGGACTTTTTCTACATGATGGAGGTTCTCAGAGCCAGATGTAAAGAAAGAAACCCGGCCTGCAAGAAAAGAACATACGGTCAGGTGAAAGGTGACAGAAAACTACTCCTGCATGGCTCTCAGTTCCCAGGGTTATGATGTTGGATGCCTGCCCTGGGACATCTTTTGACTGAAGATTTGAATACTACCTGCAAGTATGGTACCTGGCTCTCAAAGATCAAGAGAATGCTAACTGAATTTCATAGACTGCTGCACAGCTGTACCTCTCCTTAGCTCTGACAAGTTTCAACAGAGTATCATAGAATATCATTTCCATAGAGCACATCCTGGTTTGCAACACTACTATACAAATCATAGCAAGGTTCTTGATACAGCCTTTTTGATAAATAAAACTATCCAAACCATTACGTGTCAAAGGAGATTTTGGATTTTGCCTTGGCTACTCTCCAGCTGCATAGACTGAAGCTGCCCAACAGCTGTTCTAATATCTAAAACTTGCTATCCCTGCTGTCAAAATGGTAGCCCCTGCAAAAAACACAAAGTATGGTGTCCTCATTGGAGGTAGGATGGCGATACGTGCACTCTTTTTGTTTGCTATCAGTAACAACTCACCGAGGCCAGTACATTGTGTGATGTCTGGGGCTTGGCTGCTTCCTATATTCAAATGGCCAGAGAAAAGCCAAGCAAACTACTGGCCCAAACTCAAGCCAGCCATGGGACAGATGCATACTGACAGGTAAAATGTCATCTTGCCTCTTCCTGGAGGAGCTGCTCTGCATATGAATTCTTACATTAGCTTTGCCGAACACACAAGCACTTTTGTAGACTAAAATGTCACTCAACTGGGAAACTATCCTGAGTGCAAAAGTCTTATGTCAAGTTTTTTTCCCCCTTGATTGAAAAACCTTCCTACAGATACACACACCAACACAGAGCACATGCACTTTTATAACAGAATGTTCTCAGGTGTCCAGTTTTCCTGAAAGAAATGCACTATGTGAACACATTATGTAAATATATGCATTTCCCATGAAAATGCACGGCCAGCATCTTAAAGAGGATTCCACAGCCGCCTGCTACAGCAAAGTTAACTGTGTAGTCAAGATGGTGACATGTTGAGTCTTTGTACAATATGTGACCACCACTGCAAGTGCAGGTACACAGTCAAGAATTTCTGTTCCACCTGCTCATTTTAAAACACAGCAATGAAAAAATAAAAAACCTATGTGTTTGAATTTGGAATGTTGTTGGTTGTTGTTTTGGTTTCACACTGTCTGTCATCTGTAGCAAATTTGGGTAATGCACAGAGCTGTACAAAATCAATGTTTCTTTGAGGAAAATCAAGATTGTATGAACTGGGTCTTAGTTTAATATCTTTATCCAGGAATTCAAACACTGCCAGCTGTGGGTAAAAGGAACCTATCAGGGTGGTATATGGAACACAAAATCTCTGGGAATCTCTAAATAACAATTAAGCATATTGTGCTTAATAACCCACAGATTTCCAGTGTTTCTTGCAACACACCCAGGGTCTAGAACAGCTTCATAATGTATCAGAAATCCAAGCAAGAAACATGCCTTCTCTTCTGTGAGAACCAAGGGCTAAGATGTGCCCTTCTCAAACAGCTTAAGAAATAGCAGGAATCTAGCAAATCTCTGCCTGTGCTCCTTAAAGCAAGTATGCCATTCTGATGTTACAATTTGGAAGCAGAGCAAGATGAAATAATTGTGACTCAGGAGTTGTTTAGGCCCCAAGGGCCAGATGACACGAGCAGATGACGGAGGTTCACCCTCCTTCCTAAAGCCTTGGTCAGACATCATCAGTTCCCAGGTCAGCACAGCAAAAGGGCAGCCCTTTCTGCAAAGCAAAGCTGGGAGAAATCCAAAATCTTATCTCAGCTCAGCAATTCAGGAAAAGAGCTGGGATTCCCTACTCAGTACTACAGTAAGGCAGCAAGTTTTTCTTGCAATAAGGTATGCGAAAGCCCACAAAAGTGGGACTTTTGGGGAAGAGAGCAGGCCCTAGCTAAACTGCTAGCAGGCTGGATGGGAAGCCTTCACAGGCAGCATGTGGCCCATGGGCTGGAGGTTCCCCCTCTCTGATGGTTTGCCACCTCGAGTGCTTCAAAACAGTTTATGTCTTCTAATATAATTTGCTGCTGCTGCAGCTGGGGGAGCAAAGCAGTACAATAAAAATTGCATAGCCTTGTGAGGGAGTCTAGTTGACCAAGTATAAAAAAGAGAAAGGGAGGGGCAGAAAAAATACATGTGGCAGCACCTGTAAGACTGTCTTTTATTTTAGCATGAGCTGTTGTGCTTTTTCAGATGCAGTATCGAGTGGTATTAAGGCTTCAGGTATAAAGCATATTTATACAGTTGTGGGATTGCTGCCATATTTCTCCCTCCCCTTTCCTCTTTTTTAATACTGCAAGAGACTAAAATCACTTACAAAGTGTGAAGACAAGCTCCAGCAATAAAGCATCTCAGCTACAAGACCAAGTATCCAAGAAAAGAAGTAAATGCATGAACTAAGTACAAGGGGAAGGTAAGTGCTACCCATTTTTTTCAACTAGATATTCCTGTCAAGTTTTCACCGGAAACCAAAACAAGGCCATAGGAAAGGAAGCTAAATCCAGAAGGATAGGCATTTAGAAATGTGCAGTTAGGCAGCTAGATGACAGGGGAAATAATCCAGGGGAAATATACAGTTCTTGCAGTCCCTTTCCAGAGAGACAGTCAAAAAGAAATAAACTTTCTTTGCTGCCCTTACCACCTGGGAATAGGTCTCATTGATCCAATTTGTACCCAGGTTTCTTTCACTGGCGCTCTAGCAGTTGTTCTTTCCATTTCAACCTCCTGTGTAATCATTTTGGATTCCAGTTTTGTGGAAAGGGTGATGTATAAATAAAAATCATCATAATCATCATCCACCCTCAGCTACCTGCTAAAGATTGGCAAATGGGCATGCCATCCTAGCAGCCACCCGTAGCTGGGAATTGACCTAGTGTTTCCTCCCTTCCAAAACACCTCCATACCCTCCGTCCATCACTTTTACAGCTCTTGCCACCAGAAAGATATGAAAAGACAGCACAATTTCTGTTGCCAGTAAACCATCCTGTCCATCTGTAAGACCATAGTATATTTCTGAGCACACAAACTAAAGCTTTAGACTATGATGAACATCAGAATTGTATTCCAAAATTCAAACGAGTCTTGAGTGTGATCTTTGAGATCCTCCTCGAGTTATCCATTTTTGTTACAAGATGAGGCCTTCCCCATTGTTCTACAGTAATGAGAGGAAGAGTTGCATACAACAATCTCTCTTCTAGACCTATCTCAAAAACTGTTTTAAAATGGACAGCAAAGCCCAATTAAATTTCCAGTAAGCCTGTACAACTTGCTTAACAACAAAAGAATATTCCCTATGCTGGTTGAATGTGTGTTACTTTAACTCCACAACTAATCCAATTCAGTAAAATACCTAAAAAAATTAATGCTTGATGTTCAAAAGCAGAACTAACAAAGTACAAGATCTAGAAGTCTCACAGCTCAAAAATAAATTTCTCATTGCAGCCACAAAGAAGTGTATAGGCAGAACAACAACAAAAGTAGGAGATGTTATTTTCAACACTGGATGATAAACATTTGCTGAGAAAACTACCATATCATTATTACTCAGAGAACAACTCAGAAAAGATGCCTGCTTCATCAAAGGGTAAGAAACCTACAAACTTGAAAAGGATCACAGATACTGTTCTTCATCATTTATTATTACTATTTCACCTACCAGAATGAGAGGAAATAATGGGACCCCAGCATGGAAGGATGATTAGGGCCTCATTTTTCCAAGGGCTTGAAAGGCAAAAGATAATCAAACAGCCTGCTTCTTAAAGGAAACAGATCAATAAGCTAGTTTGTTGGCGCTTTCACAATGCAAGGATGGTGCAGAAGGGAAGCAGAAGAGCTTGAGAAGGCCATTTTGAAAGAGTGACACTCAGCTCTTCTGTGTTCTGCAGTAATTACACTACACAATAACTTTGGAGCATATCCAAGAACTGAGCACCAATACAGACTTGTAATGCCAAAGCTTCTACAAACAGTCCTGGAAATTTGTTTTGCCTGATCTGGTGTTGAGAACTTTGAGATCTCTATAAAATTTTCCAGACATCTAGACCAGTGCTACTCAGACAGTCTGATGTAGGGGACTGACACCATATTTGTGCCCACTGACTAAAATTGTTTCTTTCTTTCCTGGAAAACTGCCAAGAACCAGCAGCCAATGGCTCAAGGATTGGCACAAATCTAGGGACCAGCATTCTGAGTAGCACTGTTCTAGATTACAGTTACCATAATCCTTCATCATTACCTATGGGAAACTAAAGTTTGAAAAATCTAGAGGGCACAAAGTTGTGGGAGGCTGATTTAAGACAATGCTACAAGACCAGTGAGAATGTTTTCCTCACATTGAGCCAGTACAAGACTGCTCTGTAATGAAAACATCTACGGTCCTGGATTCATTAAGGCCATTATGGTTGAGAAGAAACAAATTGGTTTCCATGGCATGTATGATTCTGAACCAATTCAGAATAATATATGACCCTCTGGGGAAGTGAACATCACAGTAGCTCCCAATGGAGTAACAACTATGAGCCAGCAGCAAAGTACTAGTACATATGCAATTTCTATTAATCCAAAACAATCAGTCCTGTCTTTGAATTGAAGCTGTCTAATAACTGCCAACTTAAGTAACAGTAAGCCCTATACATTTCATGTGCACTTTAAAGCATGACAGTTCTTTAGTTTAACATTGCCCTGTATTAGTTATAATATTCTTCTAAGAATTCTGAGTGACAGGTCATTATTGCGAATAATAGAGTTCAAGAGACGCTGAGGCAACTCAGGAAGTCTACAGATGAGCTAGAACTGCAAAAAGAAACCAAAAGCAAAAAACACGCAAAAGAACAATGTACAGTCCATGCTGCCTTTTGTCATACTGCTATATCCTTACAAGCAACCTCTGGCTCTGCTGTTTTGCCATGACAATACCAGCTTCTCATTCTAGAAAGTCTCCCCCCCCTTTTTTTTTTCCTTTATAGAGGTGGAAGAGTAGGAAAACATGAGTTATAAAAAGAGGTGCCAGCCCTTGGTTCACATAAGTCTCACAAATATCCATTTTGATTTTCCCATATTTTCTTAATCTGCTGAAAACCAAATATGACATCCAGACAGTGGCAAGTATTTTTTTCTCACGGAGAACAAAAATGTGTTCCAAGCACTATTTGAATTCATAATACAGTAGAGGTTTCCAGAAAAGTTAATCTCACACTTGAGCAGTAGCCATTGCTTGTGAAAACACTGAACTAGAACTAATTTATGTATCGCTCTGAAGTCTGCACCTGTGTTTGTCCTGGAATATTCAAAACACATCCAAAATTAAGGATGAATAAAAGAAAAGAAAGCTGTTTGAATACTGAAAAGAAGTTCAGAAGTGATTGGAAAGCAAGCATCGCCCCCTATATCCAGATTCTCCTGTGTACAAACTGATATGCAAATATCCAAGTTTACACCATACTTTAAAAATCTGTTTTTATCCTAGAGTCTCAGTGTGATATAGTGGTCTGAGTGTTGGACTAGGACTCTGAGGGCCAGGGTTCAAATCCCTGCTCAGCCATGGAAATCCACTGGGGTGACCTCAGGCAAGTCACATTCTCTCAGCCTCAGAGGAAGGCAATTGCACCATCCCCCAACAAATCTTGCCAAGAACACTCTGTGATAGGTTCATCTAAGGCTCACAGTAAGTCAGAAATGACTTGAAGGCAAAAAGCAATTTAAACAGTAACGCAATACTCTCAGGACTGATATCCAATATCTAAAATCACTGTGTTTAATCTAGCCCTCTTTACTTATACCACTTCTCTGGAGAAGTCCCTAAACACAAACAACATTAGCTTATGTATTTATGAAATTTATACCCTGCCCTTTAGTGTCCAGCTGGTACGTCCACGCCAGGCCAGCTCACAGAGTAGCCAGAAAAATACAAATGTTACAGATCATCTCCCAGCACACAAAACAGCCTAAGTCTTCAATCAATTAAAACTTTCAGCAACATAAAAGAATTAAAAATATTAAAAGTGATATTTAAAAGTCTGGGCAAATAAAAAGGTCTTTGCCTAACAGCACTCTATTCAGAGTCTGTCTGCTTTAATAGAAATTAATAGTACCTCACACTAAGCTGTATATAATTTGATCCAGGCTCTTAACTGACTTCAATAATTCTTCTAATTCTACTGCTTTTTAAATGAAGATTTTGTTAAAGTTAAATGGATCAAACATAGTATACATGTGTTTGTGTGCCTTCAAATCACCTGTCAATTTATTGCAATCCCATGAATTTCATAGAATTTTCTTAGGTAAGGAACACTCAGAGGTGGTTTGGCCACTTCCTCCCTCTGACACATAGTCTACAGCACCTGGTATTTGTTGGTGGTCTCCCATCCAAGTATAGGCCAGGGCCAACCCTGCTTAGTTTCCAAGATCAGACAGGATTTGGTGCCTTTAGCCTATTTAAAGAAATGTCATTTCTATTTCCCGTAGTATGAATGGCTGCTAAGAAAAAAGGAACAACATTTCTCTCATTGTGCAAAATGACTAAGTTAATGTTTTACACGGTTCTTCTGTGATCAACTCTGTAACTTTTGTAAGCTTTTAAGAAAAAAATGTTATTAATATTCTAATAATCAGTGAGATCATTTGCATTCCCAGATATAGGCAGTTCCCTTGTCCACTCTTCCCATCCAGGCAGACTGACAATCAACAAAAACAAAACAATCACACAACATTATGACTAAAAGAACTCTACAAAGGGTATACTAGAGCAAATGTAGGGAATTCGGGGGCTTCCACATTGTGCTGGACTACAATCTCTATAAGTAGTAGCCAACAGTCAGTGGTGAAGGATGATGGGAACTGCTGTCCAATAGCATCTGGAAAGTCTGGTGTGCTCCACCCCTGCCCTAGCATCAAGCAGAATTTGTTTACAATCTCCCATCACAAAAGTCTACAAACAGGAATTGTTACACTGAGGATGTCTGTAACAAGCTGATTGCTTGCGCTGGAGCAACTGTAATGTAATGTAAACATTGAATGAAATGTTGTATCCCTTGGAGACACAAAACAAATATGGAAATAAAATATTATAAATATGTTCTTCACAGGCACTTCAACAACAACTTATCTCAAACCTACTATTCAGACCAAAAGGAAAGATAGTATTTAAAACAGGCATCCCAAACGCACCATCAAGCAAGATTAATTTGATTAGTCCAATTACATTTGTAATTGTATCTGTTCAACTGTAAAAAATTTGAGTTCTTGAAATGATCATTGAAGACAGGCTGCCTCACAGAGGCCATGACTTTTCTTGAGTCTATATGTATGTTCTTCAGGGCATAAGCGAAGTGAACTGAAATCTGCTTACAGAATGGGGCTTTCTCCCTCTCTGCTCCTTCTGAAACTCACCCTTGTGCCACCCTGTTCTGAAGAGTCCCCCCAACCTTCTGGAGCAGATTTCAAGGGTAGGCACCAAAGGAGGAATACGCCCATTCTTATTCCCATGCCATCCTGAAACTGTAATTCTTAGAAGTCCAGAAATCACTAAAAAGAAACATGAGGCTTCAGAGTCGCACCGAGTGAGTATCTTTTGTTAGGACTCAGACCTAGAAATGATCTTCAGAACTCAGCAATGTTTACCTGAAAGATGAAGAGAACATTGGGGATGCCCAAATTATGTTGTCGCTGAACTAAAATGTAAATCAGGAAATATTTTACATGTTACACCCTGCTTTGAAGGGCTATACTTAGCAAAACTGCACATCAAATATCACTCCCCCTGCCGGCCACTTTGCCCTAACATTTTCCTGGAAGGAGAAGAGTTTTGCTCTCCGCCCCCCAATTTCCCTAGAAGCAGCTCTCCAAACAGCTGCCAATACAAAGCAGAGAGACTTCTGTGTTGCTTCACACAAGGATATGCTCCACAGTCTGCTCTGGGCGACAGGAACATTAAAATATATTCGGAAATGAACAAGCTATTTCCTGATAACTCGAAGTTTTAGTAAGAAGCGCTTCAATCCAGTACTCTGAAGAGGATATTCTCAACAGAAGCATCCACTGTCAGACGCATAGAGTGTTTTCTTTCACATAGGGTGGAATGAAAGATCTCTTGCAGTTATACCCTACTTACTATCAGTAGATCTTAGCTATTATTTTTGTACAGCAAAAATTGCTATAAGCACAGCGATTTTCAACACAAAGACTCGTATTCGATTTTGGGTGCCATGAAATGACAATGCTTAAAATGCTGAGCCCATGCTTGGAAGGATTAGGAAGGATCTGTGAAAACTTAATAGGGGTTCCTTGATCCAGCTTCAAACAAGGATAACACAAGAAACTATCTGCCAATTAATTTTCTGACATAGATTATAATAGAGTTTCTAAAATAGATTATTATAGAAAATCATGAGCCTAATCAAATTGTTTCGTGACAAAGAAATGGAACCACCTGATTAATCTGGCATTTGAGTCACCTCCATAAAAGAAGACAGAATGAGTAGTTAAGGCCATTAGAAAGATTCTCCTTACTTTTACTGAACACAATAAATGCTCTTCATCTTATCCCAGCAGCACAACTTAATCTTCCATCATTCTTTTATATCAATAAAAGAATGTTCTGAATTGAAAGACCTTATTAACCAGACAAATTTTAAAAGGCTGTTAAACCTGAGCATCAGTCATTATACCCAGCAAGTGTCAAAAGATCAGACGGCTAACTACCTAAACTTCTTCGGTTCAGCAGAAAAACTGGGCACTGAGGTGGATGTATTTTAATCTTCGCACACTTTCTATACATCTCAAAGCAAGTGTGGTGACAATGTGACCACAATGCTGTCACTTTTCTTCCCCTGCATGCTATTTTAACATCTTTGCCTCATGAAGAAGCTTATGAGCTTCAAAAGCTAGCATGCTGTAATTTGTGCCTTTTGGTTAGCTAAAAAAAGGTATCAACACAAGACAGATGTCTTATAACCAGCTTACCTACCACTGCAATTTGTAAGACATTTGTTGCTTGGTATCTCAATATCTTTTACCTTTATTATAGTGAAAACATCAGAAAACTTAATCTGAACGAACAAATGAATGAATCAACAAATGACTAAATCTTATGCTTTCTTCAGCTGAAAGAAAAATTCTCCAAATTCCACATTTTCCCAGCATTAGAAGTGGCCACTATCCCATAACCTGTCCTTCAATTTATTCACAGTTTCCAAGGAGATAAAGAGTGTTCCAGCAGGTTGGTTTCAAAGACTTTGTAAGTTCTCTTTGCCATTCCTGTGGTGGAACCTTTATTGAGGCTGGCTCCACAGTTCCAGCGCTAGAGGTCCCGTTATTCACCTCGCCCTTTTACCCTCCAGATCCCTCTCTGTATCTGGTACTCAGGTCTCACAGTGACCGTTATTCTGGATTACCGGCTGCATTGACCACAATGGCAGAGTGTGACCAGCTCACCTTATCTGCTCTTAAACGAAAACAGTTAAACAAGTTGTAGAAAATAAAACAAGATTTAACCATTAACAGTTAAGTTTAGCAGGAACTCCCAGGACTCTTTCCATATTTCCAGCTCCCAAAAGCCCTAGTCAGATCTTCACCCTGCCTCTGACTGCTTTATCTGACTCTTTAACAGCCTCTGGCTTATATCCTTTCCTTCACGGCATTCCATGAGCTGTAACTGGCCGACTCTTAATCAGGCTCGCCCAGCTTCTCACTGCACAATTCCAAATCAAATTAGGTGTGCGTAACAGCTTTAGCTGTCCCAGGAAACTAAGAAGACCCACAAAATGCTTTAATCAGAAGAATGATGGTGGAAAAAAGATCACATCTATTATCTTTATTGTTTCTAGCTCTGCAAAAGAGCCCCAGTGAGCTAGTGAGTGAAATGTCAACAAAGTCACACTATAAAAGCACAATCTTACACCTCTCTAACCAGAAGGTTTGCTCACTGAGCTCAGTGGGGCTCATCTGCAGGTAAGTGGGTGTAGGATTTCAGCCTAAGCAAATGACATCATGTTACCTCAGAAATGAAACACAGAACGAATTCTCAGTAATTTAATTTCACTGAAAGAACTGGTTACATACCTGTAACTGTGGTTCTTCGAGTGGTCCTCTGTGCCCTCACACATTAGGAGCTTTTGCGCATGTGCGGTAGCGTTCGGAAAATTCTTGAGCTTAGTAGCTGGGGGGGGAAGCCCTCCCCCACGCCGGTACTGAGCATGCTCAGCCCGCCAAGCAACGGTCTCTCCTCAGTTCTAGAGTCCGCCGATAAGGGACCTGAGAAAGAGGGGACGGCTGGGCAGGTGTGTGTGAGGGCACAGATGACCACTCGAAGAACCACAGTTACAGGTAAGTAACCAGTTCTTCTTCTTTGTGGTCTCTGTGCCTCACACACTAGGAGATTTTGTAGCTTACCAGTAGGACGGTGGGTCAGGTCCTAGAGTACGGAAGCCAACACCGCTCGTCCGAAACGGGCATCTCTACGGGACCGGCAGTTCAGTCTGTAGTGGCACACGAAGGTCGATGGTCGAGACCAGGTCGCCACACGGCAGAGCTCCTGCAGGTCCACACCTCGCAGGAGAGCTGCTGAAGACGCCACGGCTCTGGTGGAATGAGCCTGGAGCAAGGCTGGCGGAGGCTGCTTGGCGAGTTCATATGCCAGCAGGATGGTCTGGGCCACCCATTTGGAGAACCTCTGGGTGGAAACCTTGCGGCCTCTCCGACGTCAGCTGTAACACACAAAGAGGTGCGGAGTCTGGCGAAAAGACGCAGCCTCGTTTGTGTAAAAGGCCAAGGCCCAACGAACATCGAGGGAGTGGAGGGACCGCTCCAGGGGAGTCGTCGGGTCAGGGTAGAAGGTCGGCAAAATGATGTCCTGACTGAGGTGGAAGTGTGAGACCACCTTGGGCAGGAAGGAAATATCAGGGCGAAGGACTACCTTGTCCCTATGGAAGACAAGGAAAGGCTCATCAGCCCACAGCACTGTCAGCTCACTCGCTCGCCTAGCTGAGGTGACAGCTACCAGGAAAGCAGTTTTGATGGTCAAGAGTCTGTCATCCGCAGTAGCCATGGGCTTGAAGGGCGGTTGCGTCAGCTGCGATAGTACCAGGGACAGCAACCAGGGCGGTAGCGGTGGCGATACCAGTGGGTAGAGATGTTGTAAGCCCTTCATGAACTCCTTCATGGTAGCGTCCCGGAAGAGAGTTGCCGATGGAGAGCCTCGAGGTTTGTAGGCCACAATAGCGGCAAGGTAGACCTTCAGGGATGGGAATGCAAGTCCTTGCTGCCAAAGGTGGAGAAGGAAGTGGAGCACGGTACGCAGGCCAACAAGTGATACTGGCTCACCTCGCGCCTCAGCAAAGGCAATGAACTTCTGCCACTTGTACTGGTAGTCGCGGCGCGTCAACTCCTTCCTGGCCACGGTCAGGACGTCCTGGATGGTCAGATCCTCTAAGGTGTTATCCTCCACGCGTGGAGGGCCAGGAGGAGCAGGTCCAGATGGAGAACGAGACCGTCGGAGTGCGACAGGAGATCTGACGCCGTCGGGAACCTGAGGATTCGACTGCAAGCAGCCTCGAACAGGGGCCCAAACCAGTGCTGCCTTGGCCAGTATGGGGCTACGAGGATGATGTCGGCTCAGTCTGCGAGGATCTTGGCGACCACTCGACCCAGGAGAGGGAACGGTGGGAACGCGTAGAGGAACCCGTCGCTCCACTCGAACTGGAAAGCGTAGCCGAGAGAGCCCTGACCCCGGCCGACTCTCGAGCAGTACCGGAGACACTTCCTGTTCCGGCTGGTGGCGAAAAGGTCGGTCATCGGCTCGCCCCACCGGTCTCGTATCATCTGGAACCCTGCCCTCGAAAGGGACCACTCGTGGTGGCAGGAGCTGTCCCTCCTGAGGGCGTCTGCCGTGGTGTTCTCTTGGCCCGCTAGGTGTACGGCGATCGGGTGGACCCGAAGCGACACGCACCAGTCCCACAACTGAAGGGCGATGGTGAGGAGGGTGGTCGAATGGGTCCCGCCTTGTCTGTTGACATAACAGACGGCCGTCATGTTGTCTGTTAAGATCAGAATTGTGCAGCCGGCAACCAGGTTGCGAAATGCCCTCAGAGCCTTCCAGATGGCAAGCAGCTCGAGGGCGTTGATGTGAAGGCAGACCTAGTCGTCGATCCAGCGTCCCCGGACTCTGAGATCGCCGCAGTGTGCTCCCCACCCGAACAGGGAGGCGCCTGTCGTTACCGTGAGCCAGGGGGTCGGCTCTTGGAACGGCATCCCTGACAGCAGGTGACAGTAGGACAGCCACCATAGCAGAGAGCGACGCACTTGTCATGGAATCCGCAGGTGGAGCCTCTGGCCATCTAGGAGCGGGTTGAAGGCCCTGACGAACCAGTGCTGGAGCAGGCGTGCATGGAGCCGAGATAGGTAGGTGACTGATGTGGTCGACGCCATGTACTCGAGAAGCTGCTGAATCGTCCTCGCTGATACCGTCGGGGCATCGAAAGTGGCGGATGCGGCCCGACGAAGGGTACGTGCACGCTCCATGGGCAGGTATGCCCTGGCAGACACCAAGTCCAAGGTCGCTCCGATGAAGTTGAGGACTCTCGCCGGCTCGAGGTGCAACTTTTTCGGATTGACCCGGAGGCCAAGACGGGTCAGAAGGGAAAGAGTCTGGTGGATGTCCTTGTAGAGTTTCTGTCTGCAGGAAGCCACCAACAGCCAGTCGTCGAGGTAAGGGTAGATGGAGACGCCCTTCGTCCGCAGGTAGGATACCACAGGGGCCATGCACTTGGTAAAGACTCTGGGAGCGGTGGAGAGTCTGAATGGCAGCACCCTGTATTGGTAACAGGTGCCGTCGACCGCGAATCGAAGGTACCATCTGTGCTGCGGGCGAATGGAGATGTGGAAGTAGGCATCCCGAAAATCGATGGAGGCGAACCAGTCCCCTCATCGAAGGAAGGGGAGGATCAAAGACAAGGTTACCATCTTGAACCTTTTGGAGTGGATGTACTCGTTCACCCCCTGAGGTCCAAGATTGGCCGCAGGGTACCGTCCGATTTCGGTACCGTGAAGTACCGGGAGAAGAAGCCAGTGGTACTGGCCGAGGACGGGAGTTCTTCGATCGCTCCTTTTTCCAACGGGGACTGGATCTCTTCCAGCAAAGCCGAGCTGGCCGGGGTGGATTAGTAGACGCCTCGCGGAGGTATACTTGCAAACTTGATGGCGTAACCAAGACGGACAATGGAGAGAACCCAAGAGTCCGTGGTGATGTGGCGCCATTCGGCGAAATGTCTGGCCAGGCTCGGATGGTCTTCTAGGGCTGCTGGCAGGTGGAAGAGTGGCTGTGGTGGTGTCCTGCGAAGACGGTCAAAACCGAGACTTCATCCCGGACGAAGACTTCTTTGAAGAGGAAGCCGGGCGTCTTCGAAGAGGCCTCCGTGCCGAGGATGAGGTCGACGGGCGGGACGGGACCGAATGAGGCGATCGCAGCTGGAATGTTGACGCTGACAACCTGCGCCACGAAGACCATGAAGCGAAGCTACGGTGGGACTGTGGGGGCTGGTGTATGCCCATCTTCTTAGCCGTCAGGTGGGCTTTGACGATGTGGTCCATCACCTCGTCGGTCGTTGCATTGAACAAGCCCTGGCCGTCGAAAGGGAGGTCTTCGATTCTCCTTCTGGTGTCCTCCTGCAGACCCGACGAGCGCAACCACGAGTAGCGGCGTAAAGCTATGGAGCCCACCATCACCTGCGCCGCAACCTCCACGGAGTGCCTGGATGAGATGATCTGCTGGTTGGTGAGTGCTACCGCCTCATTAAAGAACTGCGTAGCACTCACCCAATTCTCCTCGGGGAGGTTGGACAGGAGAGGACAGAATCTGTCCAGCAGGTTCCTCAGGTAGGCCGCAAGGCAGGCTTGGGTGTTGGACACCCTGGCAATCAGAGACGAAGCTGAGTAAAATCTCCTGCCAAAGGTGTCCAGCCTGCGGCCCTCTCGGTCCAGCGGGGTGGTGTGTGCTCTCCCACTGCCCTTAGTCTGGGCAGATTCAACCACAACAGAGTTCGGTACTGGGTGTGCGAACAAGAACTCGGCCTCCTCCTTTTGGGTTCAGTATAGATCTTCCACCCAGTGAGGGATCGGCTGGGCGGACGGTGGCTGGGCCCATGGATGTTTGAGGGCCTCCATCAAGGCCCGCAAGAACAGTAGCGGTGCCGTCGATGGTGGACGGGTATCTACGTAGTGGAAAACTGGATCCTGCATGGCCGGAGCCGGGTCCGCGACCTTTAATTCCAATGCCGTCGCCATCCGGAGGAGGATATCAGAGAACTGCTTCACATCCTCCGGTGCCGACTCTCGTGTGGGATCTCCAAAAACCAAGGGAGGCGACTCGTGAGACGCGGGTGTCGACTCGTCGGATTCCGAGTCGGATTTGTAGGTCTGGGAAGACTCAGAAGGGGATTTCTCAGGAGACCCCTCTCTCGACGGCTGCTGAGATGCCAGCGCAGGGTAACCATGGGTGCAGTCGTCATAGTCAGTGGAGCAACCGTTGCCTGTGGAGTCGTAGTAATTGGCACCACCGTAGGCCGCAGCCGCTGGATCGCCTGGGTGACTGTAGTGGCGGGACCTGAAGGTTGTATAGACGCAGACTCCGAAGTTGGGTGCGACACTGTCGAGGTGACCCTTGGTGGTGGGGAGACAGCCCAATAACGGGGCGAGCGCTCACGGGATCTCCGATGACGTGATCTCGAAAAGGAGCGGGAAGGTGATCGCCAATATCGTGGATGGTATGCGGCGTGCAATGGAGAGCACGAGTGACGATAAGGCGACCACTGTCTCACATCAGGGTGGTACCGGTCCCTATACGCTGGGGAACAGGACCGGTATGATCCTGGATACTCCTGCCAGGTGTGTTCTCGGTTGTACCTCGCGATATGGGATGCAGAGGAATACGGCGAATCAAATGGGGGCCGAGACAGGGCCCGTTCCGGACGGGTCTCCCGACGACACAGGGACCGTCTCACCCTTCGTTCAGGGGAGTATGACTTGCTCCTGGCGGAGGACTCCCGACGGCAGGGCGAGGCCGGAACATCCTCCAGGCGGTCCACCACTTCAGGGTGACCGAGCGGAGACACCGCGGCAGTAAGTAGTGGCAGGCTGGAAGGCACAGCCGAGCCAGCGGTCACCTCCTCATCAGAGACCTCCAGAATTTCCTGGGGTTCTGAGTCTTCACCTGGGTCTTCAGGCTGCTAGATCGGAGGAGGCGTAGGAGGAGAAGGCCTCTTGGGAGGAGAGCGCCACTTCTCCTTCCTCTTCTTCTTTTTCTCCTTTTCCTTCTCTTTAACGGCTTCTTGAGGGGCAGGACGCTTACGCTGAGCAGCAGTAAGCGGCCTGGGTGACTTAGCTGCCTGCAAGCCCACAGGAGCCCCCTCGAAGTCGACGCCACCGAAGAGATCTTTGGAATTCTCGGCAAGGCCGATATCGGGGGCCGAGATGACGGTACTGATCCCGGTACCGTCGATGTGGTCGGGGCAGGAGCCGCCAGAACCGACGAGGGTGTGGTCACAGGTCGGCTCGATGTCGATGGTTTAGACATCGCGGGCTGAACAGACGGCTGATCCCTCGCTCGGAGAGACTATTCCCAGCAATGAGATTTCAAATGGGCCAAGCGGTTCCACAGAGTCTGGGCGGTGAAGTTGTGGCAGATCAGACAAGCCTTAACATTGTGAGTCTCTCCCAAGCAGAAGAGGCACTCACTATGTCCGTCTGTCAGCGCAACCTTGCGGCCACAAGTGTTGCAAGGCTTAAAGAGAGAAGACATAGAAGTCCAAGGAAGGAAGACTCACAAGGGGTGGCGGAGAAGATGGCAGACAAGACGAGGTTGGAGAAGACGGAAGACGGGAGGTAGAAGCTAAAGGAGGGGTCGAAAAGATCCGAAAGTCACCAAAACCAAGTCCGAAATCCAAAAACGAAGTCCAATAGTCAAATCGAAGTCAAAAACCAGAGAGAAAACGATCCAAAAAGCCAAAGGGCGCTACTAAGCAAAAGAACCTTCCGTACGAGACGGCGGACGAGAAAGAACTGAGGAGAAATCGTTGCTTGGCGGGCTGAGCATGCTCAGTACTGGCATGGGGGAGTGGCTCCCGCCAAGCTACTAAGCTCTAGAATTTTCTGAACGCTACTGCGCATGCACAAAAGCTCCTAGCGTGTGAGGCACAGAGACCACAAAGAAGAATTCATTTTCTTGCATTCTTTCCAACCACTAGAAACTATCGTTCAGGAAAAAAGCCATCTGAAATGCAGTTCATGAGCAAATACATACATGAAGATTTTTTAAAAAAATACTGTGCAACATCTATTTTACCAAGATCACTAGTGGCATGATGCTGCACTTTTCAAGTAAAAAAAAAAAAATCTGACTAATGGCCACATCTGCACATCAAAAGATAAATGAAATTAACAAAATAAGATGGCATTTCTTTTTTAACAAAAACTTTGGTAGCAGTGGCAGAAAGAACATGGAAAAACAGGAACAGAATCCTGTGTCACAAAGAAGGAGCAGTTCAACATGTTTCTGAACAGGTTTTATGAAACATACTGATCAGGCAAGCCTTGCAGAAGTAAAGAAACACACTTTGAACTTTCTACAGACCATGGAAGCTGTTTCCAAGGATATTTTTTTTTCTTTCACCAGCTTCCACTTTTAATGTGATTTTCATTTTGGTGGCCAAACATACATATTTATGGGGTGTTTTTTTAACATGGTGGGAGTACTTGATAAGTTTGGATGCATGCTCAGTAAGAGATTCTGGGTGTAGCTGCTGTTTACTTTGCCTGTTGCAGGCTGACTCACATAGCTATAGCAGGAACCATTACAGCAGAATCCTCTTCTAGCTCAATTTTTTTCTAGCTCAAGTTTTATAGCACTTTGAGTCATTTACAACTTTCAGCAGTGCTAAGGTGAACATATCAGAGTTTTATTTGCATGATTTGTATGGGGGGGGAGTCCCGTCGCCTTCTTCTGAGGCTGAGAGAAAGAGAGTGACTCGCCAATGGGCTTCCGTAGCTGAGCAGGGATTTGAATTCTAGTCTCCCAGAATCTTAGTCCAACACTTCATGCTAGCTTGGGGCAGAAAAACAACCAGAAAGTATATTTTGAGAAAAGCCTGAAATTAAGAAATGATTTGTCACAGCACCTTCCAGCATAAGCCCAATACGGCAGCAAAACAGTAGTAGTTCAATTTTCTATAAACTCTCTTTTCTATTTTGATCATAACTTAAGGTTATATGGGATTGTTTGATGTCATTTTAGTTCCTCAGATAAGCTACTGCAGAATTCACTCAAAAACCAACCTAGTATAGTCCTTCTAGGATGCTGTCACCTGCACAGCAATAAACGTGTGAGCAGATTTCAGTCATGTGTCACATACAATCTATGTTCTATGGTGGGTCCCCCACTTTTGCAACAGATAGGGGGGCAGGATGCTCACCAAAGTGGAAAAATTGTGAATAAGATTTTAAAAGCCCATTCACCTCCTAGGACCAAATACCTGCTGGATGCCCCTCCTTTTCCTCCTCCCCCTCCTCCGGCTTCTCTTACCTCCCACCTCCCAATCCAGCTGGGCCCCACTTCTCCCCTGTTCCCCTTTCTTGACCTACAACAGCACCTCCTCTAGCTCCCCATACCACAATCCACATCTAAGCCCCCTTTCTCCTCTTTTCCTCCTTCTCGGCTTCCAACAGCACCTCCTCTGTCTTCTCTTACTTCACACTCTGAGAGAGGGAGAAGATGGGGGGGGGGGGCTAAAAGCCGCAAACAATCAAATTTGTGAAAGGGAAACCCGTGAAAGTGGAAGGCCAACTATATAAACAAAAACCACTAGAGACAACTCCCTGCCAATCAACTGAATGTTATAACACAGAGTACTCCTTGTCCTAACCAATGTAAAATATTGGGGCTAGGAATGTCAAGTGTAAATTTTGCACAAACCATGTTAGAAAAGGCTGAAGATGTGCTTTGGTTTTCAGTAGAACGGCAGAGATAATAGCCTTTCTCAGGCATGGGGTAGAGAGATGGAATTCAGCAAAGTAACAGAAAAATCTCATTTTGTTTTATTAATTATCATTTTAAACTTAACTTGTGTGTATTTTCGCTCTGGATGTGTGGATGAAACATACACTTGATTCTGCAAACACAAATATTCCTTCACTCATGGGGCATTTCCACACCCTGCAAAAAACTGGAATTCTCACTGGTTTCAAGAAGTATTTTAGTTTCAAACAAATAATTCAACACACACAATGAAGAGTGAATGTGCAGATCTGCCAAGGTTATAGAAAAGTAGCATCAAGGACAGAAGCATTACTACTGGAATGAATAGCTAAAGGTACGGATAAAAGGAGAGTGATTAACATCAGTGTTATCCTTCTGTTGGTAGGCAAAAACTTTTCTATTCTAACAGGTCTTGAGAACTGAGTGCATTTAATTGTATAGTATACTTATTTTCATCTTTCACCCTTTCAATGCTCTTGTTTTAAATGGTTTTAATAGCACAGATAGTTCAAGCACATGTTAATAGCAACTTTTTACATCTTTTTACTTATGCTTAGTCTTTTATCTGAATTTGTTGTAATTTCTCCAAGTGACCATGAGCAGCAGCTTTGGAGGGAAAGCCAGATATAAGTGAATAAACAACAACATCTATACCTTTATACAAGAGCACTTCTAAATCATTTTCATGCTTTCCTCCAAAAAGGAGAGGGAAGTAGATAAGCCTTAGTCATGAACAAGATGCTCTAGAAATAATTTCTAGGAGACTAGAAGCAATAAATTCTGCTCTAAGAAAAGGTATCATCTGAAACCTTTATTCATTTCTAATCATCAGCTTTCATAACAAAGAAAAGATTCAAAGCTGGAAATAGCTCAAAGAGAAATGTAAGACAAATGTCTAGAATTCACACCATAAAAAGAATTGGGTTTTGGACTGAGACTGCTTTCAGAAAGGTTCTGTGCTTAGCAGGTAAGAACACATACTAAGCAGTAAGCAATGACAAAGCCACATATGGATAGTTTACGTAAGCAGAGATTGGAGGGAGAACTTAACAGCGTCCACAGTACTGGTCTAAATTATCTTTTCTTCCTTATTAGTGCGACAATACTGTGACAGTTCAATAGAGTATTGAAAGCCATCAAACTATGGAAGTCCATTATGTCCCTACCATATGGCTGGATCATTTTAAAAGATATGGGCAGCTGACGACTAACCTGACAGCTGCAACACTGACAAGATGTCACAGATGTAATTGTTTATATACTGAGTGAATAATACCACATACCCTTTACTATATTCTTTGGCATAATATGCCCCAAGATATTTCCTGTGACACCTTATGCTGCTTCTCCTTGTCCCTGACAAACATGAACAAAATTTTACAAAAGGGAAGAGTTTGTATATTTTACTTGTAAAGAACAAAGAGACAACTGTCTCTACTAACAGCAGAGAGACAGGCATCACAGGCTCCTAGGGGAAATGAAATGCTAAACGGATGGTCAGAAACAACCAAATGTATAGTTATTTTCAGCATAACTATAAGAGAATAAGTACAGACTACTGGGATTTACCTGCCCGAGGTTCTACAGTCCTATTTGCACCTTCATCCATGAAGACAAATCGTCCACCACCAAAGTCTTCTGTATAGTCGGAGAGGTAAAGCAGTGATGTATAGTCAAAAGAACCATAGGTCACCTGGGAAGAAAACAGATGAAGATCTCTAATGCCATAGTAGCTTGGGGATTTTTCTATGGACCTTTTGTCTAATTGTTTCCTTAAAGGAAAGAACATTACATTTGTTTGCAATATTTCATCAGCTTAGGGTTATTTTGAGAACCAATATTGTCCAACTTTGCTGGATCATACCTGAGGAAAAGGAAGTCAGCAACTGGTCTGACAAATAAATTAGGTATTTAAAAGTGAGGCACATGAGCACATTCAATCACACACATAGAGACTCCTGCAGAATCATAGTACTGTAAAGATAGAAGTGGTCTTCAAATGTTTTATCTTGCCAAACATCTTAAACTATGTGGGATTTATCACCCTAAAATCTGTTAGTCCCCAAAATAGACTAGGCACATGGAATCAGTGGAACTTACACAGAATCATAGAGTTGGAAGAAACTATCAAGTCCAACCCCCCCAGTACAGAGGAAGTTCCCACTTATGGCTTAGCTGGAAATAACTACTGGATTCAGGCACTGCTCTACAAAATATCTGACATATATTCAGAAGTGTCTCTGAAGACCCAACAACCAATGAGAAAAACATCTGAGAATAACCTTATTGTCAACTCCATTAAAAATTGCCTTGACTTTGGTTGTATTAAGAATTGTTACCAGTTTGCAACTAGCAGTCCTTGCTCCTTAAAGAACTGGCACTTCACTCCCAGCTTCAGGAAGACAGATGTGTTGACAGATTCATAAACAAGCAAGACAATGAAGCTGGCTAACAGGGAGGAAGAAGCACATTTGTTTTCTCTGTGTGTTTACCCTATAACTGAAAATATTTATTGTTGGTATGTGGAAGATGGCTCAGCATTCTTCTGGACTGACCTGTGCTTGAGGGGAAAAACTGTTAATTCATTGAACAGTGGGGGTTTTTTTAGTTTTTTTTTTTTTTCATTCCAATGTGAAAGAATTCTACAGATTACCTAATTAGCACTGAAATTAAGAATTTCAATATTTTAGGTTGCACATTAGGGAGCCGCGTACACACAAGAAGTCAGGAGAAGGATGAACACTACTGGAAATATATGTAGCTCTGTGCAGACTTATTATTCTGTTCTAAAGTGCCTGGTGTTTCATGGATTGCAGAAGAAAGAAAACAGTGATAGAATGGAATAATGGGATGTGGGTAGTTTGTTTGCTCAGCAGGAGGCAGTCAAGTCACCTTGAGTTGTCATTCCCTTTGGAGCTGAAGGCTGATATCCCCACCCCATGGGGTTGTACAGAAGTGGCTGGAGCCTTTCTGTGTGGTGAACAAAGGAGGCCATTGTGCTTCTTTGATTATCATCCTCTCATTTTTATTGATTTAATTCTCTGGCTGTATATATTATTTGGGATGAACTGCAATTAACCCTTTTGTACTTCTCTATATGGGTTTTATTGCTCATAAAGTGCTGAGCATGAGGATAATAGAAGTAAAAAAACTCTCCGCACCCCACTTCTTTCTCCCTCCTTCTTCTCTTGCCATTTTGCTCTCCACTCACCCCCTGCTTTAGCACATTACATGCTTTGAGTGCACTGCTTTGAGTTATTAAGATCACTTTTCTTAGATGATGGAAGGAAAGAGGGAGAAGAACTTTAAAGGCTGAGCCACGGTAAGGCTAGGCAGTTGGAGTAGATGTTTTGGGTTCGTTCATTAGTCGTGTATTCCCCAATCTCCAGCCTCCTTTGATTCATTTCTGATTTTTTTGCTGCAAACATTTCACCTGTTTCATGTGAAACAGAAAATCAAACAGAACAAGTGCAAGTATCACTTTATTTCATTAGCCTTACAGTGACAGCTTAAGAGATTTTCAAAAACAAGTATTAGAGTAATATGGATGCAGAGAATAGTGGATTTGATAGAGACATGCTTTTAAACTTAATTTACTACTTTTGATTCACTGAATGATCTTTGTAGCCAGAGAAATAATGGATGGATAGAATGAATGGAGAGTGGAAACAAAAGTTTTAAGCAATGAATCAAAGTTGATTCAATGAAGAAAGCAATTCAAGATTCAGTAAAGAACACAAAAACATTAATTATTAATTATGAATTGATATCCCAAACTCTGACTTCTAACACCACAAATTAATATTCAAACCTAACATTCCAAGCTCTGTGATTATTTCAACTTCTGGTGATATTTAACAGTCTGATGTGCTTGAGGTATCATGAGTAACAGTGGTATGAGAAGAAAATAATAGATACCAAACAAAATACAAAAAAAACATGGAATTTCTGGAGGGAAGAAATGGAAAGTAGGAAGAACAGACTGACTCCATTTTATCCAATGCCATCAGCCCCTAGGTCATTACATGTAACCCCCAGACATGCTAAATCACTCCTAGATAAGAGCTCCTTCATAACTGGAAGAATATTTAAAAGGTATTAGAGAGAAAATTGAATCCTACTCTCTGTTACAGGAGTGGATGGGGGAAATAAGTGAAACATCAAATCAAATGCTCACTCACGAATCCAAATGTCAAAACTAATTAAAATTATTCATTACAACTTCAGGACTAGCACTGTTACACACAGGACAATGTGTGGTTTCACTGTATCTCAAATTGCTTCTTAAACTGAGTTTGTAGGTGTCTCAGACCAAGAATGTTAAAGATTGTCATGACTGCCCAGAATATGACGTGGCTATTCTTTCAATTTTCTCTATGGTGGCTGCAAGAACAGCCTCCATTTGTCGTGTCTGTTCTGTACCCCTCATCTACACAAAGTTGTCTTAACACAAAGGAATTTCTTTCCTGCCCACTTCTTGCTTTCTCAAAGTAGTCCCTTGCAACCATTGCCCTTTTTCTCGTCTGCCTCCTGGCAACACGAACCTCTTACTCACTGGCTGAGGAGGCAGTGGTGGTTTATCAGTGTCAGAGAAGAAACAGCATAAAACCTGGCAAAATGTCTTCCTCAAGTTATCTGCCTCAATTTACCTTGATGCCACATAGAATGCCAATGAGAGGACCCTGATGTAAGTAAAGCCAATGTCAAAGTTTACTCAACGTAAGGGTTTAGACCTGAGGAGGGAAACATGTGGCCCTGCACATGCTGTTGGACATCAGCTTCCAGAATTCCTCACCAGGGACTATGCTGGCTAAGGCTGATAGAACTTGCATTGCAAGATCCTCTGGAAGGCTGCACTGATTTTCACCCCTGGCTTAGACAGGCCACCATTGCTGATTTAGAATTTTGTTTCTTGACCCATTCCCTTTATCTTAAGAAACTATTTTGACTGCTGGGCTGGATTTGATTTCCTGTGTTCCCTCCCTACATTGCTTAGACCATCTGGATCCTGCTTTGCCAAAGAACTTGCACAAGAGAAGGGAAAGGAGGTTGATGAGCTAGTGGTTTCAAGCCTGAACAGCAGTCGAAGGCTTCTTTGCTCCCTGGGCGAGGTTACACAAAAGTGGTGAAAAAAGAAGAGGTTGAAAGGTACATAACTCACATCCAAAGACCAACCATGCAGGGTTAACACTACCAATGGGAATGATGATAACCAGATACTGGCACATATAGATCCAAAACATCCAGTCATACCTCAGCTAATAAAGCCTCTGCAAAGAAGCTCCTTTTTATAAAGCCATTTTACAAGAACCCAACCCAACCTTTCTTTCTGCCCCTTTTTGCAGCATTGGGAGGATGATGGAGAAAGAAGGACTTTCAGAATTTGGTTGCAGCATCGTGTCCACAGTAAACAATAAAGCTTGATCTGTGACAGACTGGGATTGTACTCTAGCTGATCCTACTGCTGCTGTCTGTGCCTCCCTACACTAGACAAGGTAAACAGCAGTGGCTTTCATAATTCCTTACAGAGCATGCATCAACAGCAAAAACAAAGAGTAGCTTTGTGTGTGCTTACGCACAACAGCTTATAATAATATAATAATAATAAAATTTATTTCTATCCCGCCTCTCCACATGGATCAAGGCGGCGAACAACATTAAATACATTAATACATTAAAAACATTAAAAAACATACCCAATCCTCCCCACCCACCAATCCACCTAAAACCAACCCCCTAAAACACACAACAATCAATCAACTATTAAAGGAACAGCAAGACAATTGATGGGAGGCAATGGAAATGCTAGTCTTGGAAGGCCTGTCGGAAGAGATCAGTCTTGACTGCTCTTTTAAAGCAGTCAAGACTGGTAATGTGCCGGGTCTCCTCCGGCAGGCCATTCCATAACTTGGGAGCGATAGAAGAGAAGGTCCTCTGGGTAACTGCAGCCAGCCTAGTTCTGACTGGCTGCAGTAAATTCCTCCCAGAGGACCTTAGTGTGCGGGGCGGATTGTATGGGAGAAGGCGATCCCGCAGGTAGGCTGGCCCCAAGCCATAAAGGGCTTTAAAGGTAATGACCAACACCTTGTACTGTGCCCGGAAACTAATAGGCAGCCAATGGAGAGACTTTAGAATTGGTGTTATATGGTCAGTTTTAGGTCTTCCGGTGACCATCCTGGCTGCCATATTCTGAACTAACTGAAGCTTCCGGACTAAGCACAAGGGTAGCCCTATGTAGAGCGCATTGCAGAAGTCAAGCCGTGAAGTTACCAGCACATGTACCACTGTTTTTAGGTGTTCCAGCTCCAGGAAGGGGCGCAGCTGGCGTATCAGTCGAAGCTTATGATTATGTAGCTGTGTGTGCTTACGTACAACAGGCAAGGAAAACAGCTGCCTCCAGAATCACTTACTGAGCATGTGTTAAGAGCAAAACAGAAAGAAAAGAGGAAAATAGGTTAGCCTGCCTCACCAACTACCTTGGCATGTTGAAAAAAAAATCATTCCCAGATGCATTTTGGAAGAAGTTTTCAAGTAGTCTCTAGAAGGTTCAGAATGTTTTTGCTTCCTTATACAAGGCCTCCCTGATCTAGTTGTTTGATCTCACCTGTGCACAGTGTTTAGTTTTGAATTAAAAGTTTGCTGAAATATGTTGAGCTGCTCTTCTTTTTTGTGGTGTAGGAACCTATCCCTATTATTTCCATGTTATTTCTATTTCTGATACCAAAGTTTCTGTTAAAGGTAAAGCCCAGGAACACATCTATTTAGTTAACTGAGGTTATACCAGTACTTAGTATCTCTCCCCTCTCCACTTTACATATGTTTGAGTAATTTCTTAATCTTCAGTTTATAAACATTATGCTACCAGCTTCATTCTTAATTCCTTTGATCTCCAAGAATTATTTTAAAATGCTTATCCTTTCATTTTATCACTGCAGCACATCTCAGCGTTGGCTGGATTTGATAAATATTTTTTTCACTTCAGAAAGTTACTAGCTGCAAACAGAATGGCCAAATCATATTCATGATTACGGTTAAAGCAACCTTGAAATAATCCTAGGCAATAAAGTCTATTCATTGTGCCATTCCTTTCAAATCCTCTGCAATATATTTATCTTTCTGTAGGAGATGGCTAGCAACCTCTCCTTTATGCTTGTACAATACTGTGGTACTCTTCACTGCATCAGAGCTTTTCAAATATTCATCTTAAAAACTGATTTTTGTTCCTGCATAGGTCAGTTTCATATTTCAGATGCTAAATACCTTTTCAAACATGACTGTTACAATGTAAGAACCTGAAATTCACTGTATGTTCAAGTTTAGAATTTTTTACTAAGAAAGTGCTTTGAGCTCCCCCTAAAGCCAAACAAATCAATGCAAATGTTATTCAGCTTTGGATCTAAAGGCACATTTTAAGAGAATCACTAAGCTGGATCAAAGAAATTCATACCCACGTGTACACTGAAAAGCCCTAATTAAAAAAAGAAACCTCATATAATCACTTCCCATCTATCTGCAAAATTATAAACCTGGGAAGAAAATAAGGTGAAATAAACCACTCCAAATGGAAGTCAAGAGAAGAAAAAGCCTAACCCCGTGGTTCTTAACCTTTTCCCTACCAGGGACCCCCTGCAAATATAATTTGTTCCCAGGGACCCTCAAGGCTTAACTCAAGGTTTAAATATTTAAATTTAGATTTAAATATTCATTTTTTTTAAGTTACTGGAGACTGAGATTCAAATCCCTGCTCAGACACTGAGTGACCATGGGCAATTTACATTCTCTCAGCCTCAGAGGAAGTCAGATGTATCCTCTCTCACCATATCCTTCAAAAAAAAAAAACAACCCCAAAAAACGCCGCTGTGATGGGTTCACCTTAGGGTTGCCATAACTCTGAAGTGACTAGAAGGCACACAACAACATGCTGCTGACAGGTTCTTTCTAGCCATCATGTATCTCCCCTTTGAAAACTGACTTATGGTGATCCTAAGGCAAACTTATCATGGAGGCTTTCCTTAACCAGATTTGTTGCCTTTGCCTTTGTCAGAGAATATGACTTGCCTAAGGCCGAGTGGGGATTCAAACCCTGGTCTCTAGAGTCATAGTTAGGGTATGCACACATGTCTGCTGCTGTATCCCTTTTGCCAGGATGTAGTAATGGGATATGTGTGCGTGCACCCAAACTGCTCCATTGTTTGCAAACGAGGGAGCAGTTTCAGCACCCGCAACCTACCCATTGACACATCCCTGTTGCTGCCACTGTTGGGGTCCAGCTGCAGGGCCCTGCAGACCCTTGTCAGGGCTTCATGGACCTCCAAGAGTCCCAGGACCTCTACTTCCTTTGCCATACAGTACAGTCGCCCTTCCCTAAGAGACAAAATAATGCAAAGGTTTAAGTTCTGGGTTTTTAGAGATGAGAAGATGGAAGTTGAATTCCCTACGGTCTCATTAGATGGGCAAGTCACTCTCTCTCTCAAACTAACTTACAAGAAATCTGCTTGCTGTATTGGTAAATAGCTGCATTAATAAATAGTTGTATTGGCAACCTAGTCCAAATTTTCCCAAAAATTGGAAAGAATTCTTAAACAAAAGCAAGCAAGTGTTAAGGATATTTCAAAAGCTAATTTGAAGATTTTAAGAGAGGCACTGCACAAAAAGACATCTGGGATTGGGACTGCTCTGCCACACTATCTTATGGCACAAAAGACAGACAGCTTGTTTAAAAAAAAAAACAGGAAAGGAAGTAGGTGAGGTCTTTTTTGTCTAACGTTCGAATGGTGAAAGTGTCCCTCAGTAGCTTCCATCATTTAAGTAACAAAAAGAAATGCACCTACTACAGGCTCTAAAATTCTGCTGCCAAATTTACCCATCACAGCTTTTATATGTAAGAACGTTTTTATGTCCCATCCTGGCTGTTTTCTCAATTGCATTGACAATTTTTAAAAAATAAATTCAGAAGATGAAAACAAAGCATTTGTAGATATTTCAACACAGCTCCAGTGTTTTGTTTTTAGTGGGAAACCTACTTGCATGGAATTGTGAAACGTAAGCCTAGCAAAAACAGTTAATGTTTATAAGCACATTTTGTAAATGAGAAAGTTTATAAGCGCAGTTATTATTCAAGTAAGGAAGGACATTCCGGGAAAACTAGATCAGGTCAAATTCTATTTAAGCGGCCTTGATACAAACTGTTCAAGATTTACTGCATAGCAAGTGCCTTTTTTCCAGAAGAGTGTTTATGCCTTTCTTACATAATTACACAGTAGCTTGGTTACTGGTCTATTACTTTTCAGTTTCTGCTTTGGCTTTTTACAAGAACTTACAGCCAGAGCTTGGAAGCTTTATTTTTTTAGAATACAACTTCCAGACTGGTCATGCTGGCCGGGGTGGGGTGGGCATCCAGTGAGTGTACAGCCACAGAACAACTTCTCCAAGCTCTCTCTATGGCAACAGACTCTCCACTATGGTACTTCCCAGCTGCTTGCAGAATAAACACACCTACAAGGCAAAAGGTAACTAACTGCAGAAACGGAAAGAGACACCGGCCTGCTAAAAGCTTCTCATCTAAATGGTTCTTCAAAGTCATATATACAGGGAAGGGAAATTAATGGACAGAGAATTTACAACTGCTAAATATTACAGGATATATCAAACTGAGCACATGCATGCACACACATTCATGCACATATGATTTTCATCTGGAAGATTTAATAGAATATATGGAACACACAGAAAAAGCAAGGGGGAGTCACCAAGTCTGGTAGGGTATTTGATTTGTACTTGGGTTTACATCTGTGGCAGAGACATTAAATTTCTATATTTTTAATGGGAAAATTCAAAGTAGCGGCAATTTCAAGCGTGAACTCAGGAGGTACCCCAACAACGCAATACCTCCTGGAAAGACAGAAAGTATGTCCTTTCTGTTTCCTATCTCTGACTGGAGATAACAGGGACTCAGCCCCCCATTCAGCTGGTGCTTCCAGGAGTCCCAGTCCATAATTCAGCTGTCCCCTGGAATTGCCAGCTAAGAGTGACTTGCTCCCCTTTGCTGTAGGAGAGAAAGAGTAGAAATGAAACAGCTACCCCTTGGTTAATGTTCCCAAGACCTCCTGAAAACAGCAGCTGAGGCAGAGCCACTCCTCTTTCTCTTTCCCCACACATGGAAAGAAGAAGGATAGCAAACTGCCATCCAGACTGTAGCACTGGTTGCAAGAATGCTCCTATTGGTGATGCTTGGGTTGCGAAGCTTGGGGCAGGCTGGCTTCACAGTGTTTCTCCTAGTCAGCATCCTACCCAAGAGAGGAAGGCATGAATTGGCTGAAGCCAGCTGCTGATGGCAGGGGCAGGTAAGCTATAATATACATACATACTCAAGGGTAAGCCCCATTAAGCTCAGTGGGAGTTACTTCTAGACAATTTTACATAACACCAAAGTGCTAATCAACAGAACCTGGCACAGTCATGCAATAACTATAGTGTGGGCCTTTATTCATACCGCCTTGATGACTTTAATTAAAGGCAAAATATTAAAACGGGGCTGGGGAGGGAATTACTTCCTTTCAGCATCCCACTTACCTTGTCAATATGAGGGTGCCAGTATTCATCATGGGTAGTCTTGGCTTCTGAGCTGTTTATTCTAGAGAAGAAGGTGGGCTTTGTCAAATACATGGAAGAGGAGCTGATACCAAAAGCAACAGCTATTTTTTGTTGAATTCTCTGCCTCACATCACTGCAAAGGACAAGACAACTCAATGTTAAAATATCTTAAGAACATTCAAATACCATGATACAAATTTAAGTAAGTTGCCTCTCCTGTTGGAATAAATATATCTTTACAAAGCATGCAAACTATTTCATATACATGGACAAGTCATCTGTGTGCATAATGCAATTCATTAATATTAATGTATTGCAGACAGTGAACTGAATGAGTGATGCTTACAAAAGGTCACCTGGTGAGGTAAGATCTGAATCAAAAACGTCCAGGGGCCTTTTCACACTACACAGTTACAGCATTATGATTCCACTTTTAACTGTCCTGGGAACGAATCCTGTGAATTGTAGTTAGGGGACACACCAGAGCTCCCTGGATGAGATTTCCCCTCTCTAAACTGCAGACCCAGGATTCCATAGCATGTTGCCATGGTAGTTAAAGTGCAATCATGGCATTATAATTATGTGGTGTGAAAGGGCCCCAGGTTCAGTTTCTCAACCACTGGATCAAGAACAGAGTGGCCTTCTGAATGCTGTTGGATCCTGTTCCCCCAATGCCAGTCAGCATGTCTACTGGCAGGCACGCACAGAGTTGTAGTGCAACATCATCTGGGCAGTCACAGGTTCTACGTCTCTGCATTATATTCGATAAATCATGCTTTATGCTCTGCTAATGTCGTTCCCTATCTGAAGAAACCATTTTTCATGAATAATATTTTTGAATGGATCATCTCCTCATTGTCTGTTTAGTTCACATCACATGCTATCTGATATTGGGACTCTCTGTGTTTTTAAAGATTTATTGACAGGATCTGAAATATCAGAGATGCCTAATTGCTGAAAAGAAAAGAAGAAAGGAAAAAAAAACCCTCCGCTTGGCTCATAGTATTTGAGTCATTTCCCAGGAATACCTTAGGATACTTTTAGAGATTATAGGGAATTGGGAATGATACTGAGAAGCCTTAATTTTACAATGACGATGAGACAAGAACAAAAAGGTTTCCTGAATATCCAAAATGGGATCATTTACTTTTATAATCCAATGTACCTTTGGAGGAACCACTAGTTTATGTAAGAGAAGCTCTAGGATGAAATGTGGCAGGCCAATGGTCGGCTTTTTCTGAAGCTGAATTCATTAGTCCTATTTTCAAAAATATGCAAATCAAGGCTACTGAAAAAACAAAATGGATGTATCCTTCTGAAGTATGCAGAAGGATCAAAGCATATTTTCAAACACAAACCTCAGGGGCCCTGCCCCAAGATCCAATGCAAGGATGACTGAGCACGCTCAGTGCCCTCTGCACAGAATGTCAAGTGTCAGCTGGAAAAGAAAAATGGAAAACAAGCGGGAGGCAAAAAGGCCTCCATAAGCCTTTGGCTGGACGATGGTGTGACCAGCAGGAGGCCTGAGCAGTAGCCCAGACTCCTATACCCCACAAGTTTTCCTTGACACAAAGACTGGCACAGAATTGTCAGGGCAGAGGAAGAAAGCATCTTGGTACAGTGTTCGTTCCCAAGTTGCACAGGAATTATTACAGTAGAATGTTTTTCTGTTGTAACCCAAAATGCCACTTCCTGTTTTTCAAGTTTACCAGATCAGGAGGAAAAAAACTGAAGTTCATTCAGGAGGAATATCATCTTAACCGAGCAAATCTCATCAAGTCACATCTCTTTTCTTTCAATAAAACTTTGCCCATCACTTTGAAATCTTGTTCAGTGACTACATTTTCTATTCACATAATCCACACAAAAATCAATCTAGCCATTCAAGCAGACAATAAGATACCTCACCAGCTATTCCCTTGAGCTACCATCTTGAAGGCCATCTGCAGGCTGCATTGTAGTGAAAAATCCTTTAAGAATTTATACTGTGCTCTATGCAACAATAACTTGTGATTACATCTGTGATGAAGCAGACATTCCCTCATGGAAACCAATGCTCTGGGATGATATTCCAGAACAAAAAGTTATTTCACTTCAACCCACAAGTCAGATTTATGTTTTTTGAACTATTCAGAATCAATCTTCTACTCAGAACTGGCTATATAAGACATAAGTCTTGGTAAAAGAAGAGGACATATAATTAAAATAACCTGAGCTGCAAGCAACAGCTTCAAATACCTTAGGCCATTTCTGCACTACACTGTTATAGTGCTATTACTCCACTTTCAACATCCTGTAGAATTCTGGGGTTTGTAGTTTACCGAGGCCAAAGAGCTCTCTGGTTGAGAATTCTAAATGCCCCTCCCTAAACAGCAATCCCCAAGATTCCATAGGGTGCTGAAAATGCAATAATAGCACTATAATAGAGTAGTGCAGAAATGGCCTTAATTAATCAGGTTTAAATAACTTATTTGAAATGACCTGCTATAAGAGGCACTACAACCTCTTCCAGCATTGCTCCATCCTGCCTCACCACAGCCCACAGAACATGGAAGCCATAATTCATACCCACAAACAACTCCTCTTCCCACTGTGTTTAAAATACACATTCATTGGTTTACTATAAGCAAAAATCTGAAGTGATCAATTAAAGAAACCCTTCTCATTTAGTTAGCACTCAGAGTATATTCTTTAAATCTCTTCTTGATAATTCAAGAGAAGTAAGAGATAAATGCATCTTCAAAATGCCTCAAAACAGTGGTTCCTAACCTGGGGTCCATGGAGCCCTCACAGTGGGTCCACATAGGGTTGCCGTTCATCCCAGAAAACAGGGAAAACCCCAGATTTAATGGACTAACATATGTCCTGGCCAGTTGTGACCAGTTGATGCAGCATGTCCCAGATTCCTCAAAGGTGGCAGTGATGAAGCAGCAGCGACAATGTGCTGGCTGGCGTCTCATCCTGGGCTGGAGGCTCTGGACACGACTGTCCAGGGGCGCCAGAGGGCCCAGAAGGCAGGAAGGCAAGAGAAGAGCCCAGAAGATGAGGGAAGACGCCCAGCCCAGCCTTGTGTGGTGAGTATGACAACCCTGCTTGAGGCCAGGGTCAGGCAGCACAGTGGAGCTTCACCTCCAAACAGCCATGAGAACAGACGGGAGTCCTTTACTCTTGTGGTTGCTTGGAAGTGAAACAACAAGCGTCTCAGTGCTCCTTTCGGGGGGAAAGTGTGAAAGAAACACCATTTCCCTCTGAAGGAGCACTGAGAGAGTAGAGAGGGTAGGTGCTTTCAAAAGAAGCACTTATCTATTCTACTTTCTCGGTGCTCCTTTGGTGGGGAGCGGTGGCATTTCTTTTGCACTTTCTCCCAAAGGAGCACTGAGAGCCTTACTTTTCCACGTTGTTTCCCCAAAGGAGCGCTGAAAGAGTAGAGAGAGGGTAGAAAAGTACCTACCCTCTCTACTGTCTCAGTGCTCCTTGGGAGGAATTGGCATTTCTTTCGTGCTTTTCCTCAAAGCAACACTGAGAAAGGGCAAAACAAATTACTCTTTAGGCCTGCCTCCCATTCATAATCTTCCTTTAGGAAATTCCTGTTTATTCTACTCTCCTGGCACCTGAAGGATCCCAACATGCTATTCCACCAACCATTAAAAAGCCTCCTTTCCTTTGCATTGTCTAAGGGATTAAGAGTGAACAACTGTTGAGCAGCTGTAAACAAAGAGTTGAATATTTAAATAAAATTATAGCATATTTAAATCTAAATTTAAATGTTCAAATCTTGAATTAAGTGTTGGGGGCCCCGACAACAAATTATATTTACAGGGGGTCCCTCGTAAAGAAAAGGTTACGAACCACTGCTTTAAAACATGAGCCAGAAGCCTTTGGCTCTCTGAACGTTTTGGCCTGCAACTCCCACCAGAGCCCGGCTAAGAGATTATAGAGCCAGCGTTTCTCTATCCCAGCCTTAAAAGTATAAGACATGGTGAAGGGGCAAAGTGTTGCCATGAGGAAAAACATTCTGCAGAGAAACTCAGCAAGTGGTCTGTGCTTGTCCACACCTCTCCTCATCTCCTATGAACAAGAACTAACAGCAGGAACAGAAGGGATTAGTATCCCCTCAGAAAAAATCTGCACATGAGATTCCCTCCCTCCTATGGTTCTTTTTATTTATTTATATTTCCTGTAGGAAAATTCTGCCTGCTTTCTTCTGGAGGATTTTTATATGTCCCCTAATATCACATGCTTTTTTTTCTCTCTTACTGACTATTTTACCTAGGTTTTGTTGAAAGTTTTTGAAAAATATCTATGCTTCCATTTTTTGCTTCATAGCTGCCAAAACGGAAAGGGGAAAATAATATTCATACAATTTTCTCTAGCTCATCCTGTGAAGATGGATGTAACTTTTGACATCTTGCCAGCACTACACACAACTAGGGTGGCAGGAGACTATAGAAACTTAGGTGTAGGTTTGCTGGTGGGAAACCCAGAAAACCACACGACCCCCCATTACCAAAACCAGAAGTATTGAGAAATCTACTTCCAGATTCAAAAGCCCTCACATTTTTTTAAGTACAAAAAAAAAACATACTAGGGCTATGCCCCTGACTTTAAATGAGAATTGCACATCCTCATATAGTATAATGCTCATTTCTTTCAGGAAAGACAAAAGTGGGCATGGGAAGGCTCTGGAGGCTACCAAAATGGCTGGAGGGTGGCCCATGTGTCACTCAACTCTGCTGTATGGGGTACTGGGTTGTTCCTGTCCCACCTCCACTGAAAGCATTATGACTTTTCCCAACCAGAGCTTGGGTTGAGGAAGACTTCGGATTTTAACACCTCCTTCCTTCAGATCTTTGGAGACAGAGGTGCACACCAATGTTTTTAACAGATAAATAAATACAGAGATAATTCCATTAATGTTTCCTCCAGATGACAAGATGAGTGGTGACTATTGGTGCCAGTGGGGCTAAAAGATTTAGCAAGTAATTGCTCTTCACAGTTGGATTGGCACCAGCCCTGGTAACATTTTGTCTTCCTCTACCACTTGTTATGTGGTCCACTGGCATGTACCTTTTAAAGATATTTGCACTATAAATGCCGCCCTGTAGGCACACCTGCTCTCTTGGCATACTGTGGTCTCAATTGCTTAGGTTAATGGAAAAGTGACCTGTGATTTAATTGAAGCTGAGCTGCCAATTTCCACTAAACACAAGTTTCTCTTGCCTATAACACTTAATAGCTTGTTGAGCTACTAATGTTCTACATCTTCAGTGATGTAGTGTGAAGGACTCCAGTCTGCTATGTAATAAGCAATGCATTCCTGCATTTAGATCATCCACGGGAATTGTGCAGCCCTCCAGATGATGTTGGACTTCAGGTCCCAGCACACCTAGCCAGCATAATCAGTGGTGAGGAATACTGGGATTTAAAAACATCTGAGACATCACAGAATTCCCATTATTGATTTAGGGCCTTGTCACACTACACTGTTACAGTGCTATTATTCCACTTTAACTGCCATGCCAATATCCTATGGAATCCTTGGATTTGCAGTTAAGGGAGGGGCACTGAGAATTCTCAGCCAGAGAGCTCTTGGGCCTCAGTAAACTACAAACTCCAGAATTCCACAGGATGTTGCCACAGCAGTTAAAGTGGAATAATAGTACTATAACAGTGCAGTGTGATAGTTACATGAGATATGCCTCTGCTCAATGAGCTACAAATTGTCCACAAGCACTTCTTTACAATATCCTACAATAATGAATAGAAAAGGCAAAATATAAAATTAAAAATTACTGCTTTTCTCTTACCGGTATAACTGAAAATCTTCTTCTGTAAAGATATCATGGATTTTATCACCGAAGTATCTGAGGCCAGGCAGTAGGATGGAAGAGTAAGACAACCCAAAGACAAAAAGAAATCACAATCAAAGATAAATCTTTGCACCAGCCAGCTGCTTATGTTTTCCTGGCAAATAAAAGTAGAACCTCTTAATACGCAGTTATTTCAAAAATGTTGCGGGTCTCAAGCTGTTTGTTATTAAGAGTTACATAAAGGCGGTTGTAATGAATAAGCAGAGGTCATGGAAAAGTGATCACTTAAAAAAAGAAAGAAAAAAAATAGAGCACACACTTTATTTTCTGACTTACAGACAGTATTAGGGAACTGAACTGCACAATGACCAAGCCTTAGATCCAGCACGTGGAATATTGTACCAAATCTATTTATCTCCTAAGGAACTGGTTTAACAACAGGTGGTATCACATGCTCTTTTTGTAATGGAAGGAAAACATCTAAAGGTTCCATCAATTACCTGCAGAGTTCGATTCCTAATCCCGAACACATGTTGAGAAGCTAAGAGCATGAAAACTAGAAGGGCACAGAACCCAACACAAACATTACATTACCTGTACATGTTGACAAAATGCTTCCCCAATGAAAGAGCTCCAGAGTGCAAGTCCAGAATTGAAGCCTGGGATGCAGAAACAAACAAAAGGAAACAAATCAGCAAAACAAGGGAGAATAGTTAAGCATATTTGCCTTCTTGAAAAAGAATAATTTAATCTGCCCCATCCATGTTCAGTGCAATTTCAGTCGCCTTAAAATTGTACTAGTTATGAATATTTCCCATATAAATCAGGAATCAAAGCTAGACAAGAATTACCCAGCACCAATAACTGGTGGCTCCCATGACAGTGGGCAATGAATCCACTCCAACTTTAAATGGGCTACTCAAGGTGCTGAATCTATTTTGGAGATGGAGTTCAGCACTTTAGATAGTTCATTATAGTTCAGACTAAAACCTGGCCCCACTAACTTGGAAGCTACCAGCTGCCAGTATTACCCAGTGTTACTTTTTCCTAGAATTCAATTCCAGGGCATGGTGTAGTGATTTGAGTGTTGGACAACTTTGGAGACCAGAATTCAAATCCCTGCTCAGCCATGGAAACCTACTAGGTCAGTTGGACAAGTCACACTCTCTCAGCCACAGAGGAAAGCAAAAGCAAAACCTCTCTGAACAAATAACGTCAAGAAAATCCTGTGAAAGGTTCATCTTAGGGTCACCAGAAGGTGGAAATAACTTGAAGGCACATAACAACATAGTATGTTTCAGAATTTGAAATACATTTAAGTAAATAGTGTCTAGATATAGTTCACTAATGGTTTTACAGCTCTAGCAAAATCTACCTTCCACCACCAACTCTGGGAGGGCAAAAGAAGTTAATAAGCGTTTTAACATAAGAGCTCATTTTCAAAGTTTTAATTTTGACTTTCAGAAAAACAAGTGACCTTTTATATTAATGATAACAGCAAGATATACACTTTATGCTACCAAATGATTTAACTTATTTCCCATTTCAAGCCTTCTAGCAAACCAGATTGCACCTTTTCTGCTTTCTAAAGCAGCACATGTCTGGAGAACTTCAGGACAAAGAAAATCATATAGCCATTTATTGAAAAGGGAATTAACAGGAAGTCCAGGAAGAGAAAAAACCAACAGCTGTAGATGTCAAGAAAAAGAACTATAAAAAAATAGCCTTGAAGAGTAAAATATTAATAGAGAAATGGTCTAGAGAGAATTGGCTTTTAAAAAGGAAAAATATTAGACGTAAGATGCTAAGTGGACCACAGTAATAAGAGTCAGCTGGGTTTGGCAAAATGATTTCACTGAAGAGAAGTCAAAGACCAGTTGCTATGGCAAAAAGCCATCTCATACCAGATATGTGTCAAGATCAAATGCTATTCCTTGAAAATGCAGACCAAAAGATTCCTGCAGAAAACTATACTCAAGTAATTCCCAGCTTCCAATCAAGTTATATGGATTTTCCCTACTGCTTAGTATTCTTGATACTAAAGCTGGCAGGCATGCAAACTGTTCTTCTACCTGTACCTGGTCAACAGTTTAATACTTTCTGTTTCTCCTAAAGGAGGCACCAGTTTTCAGCTCAAGCAGCACCAGTCCCAAGGATAATGAATTAATGATAGATTCAGGATGCCGGCCTGGCCCTTTCTAACAAGATATAATATTGTAGGGCTGGTGTTTCTACTGATATTCTATATTTGGAAGCAAAGCCACCCACAGAGAAAGGTACATGAGAGATGGACCACACAGCCACAATTTAGCATTACATGCAAAGTTTGGTCCTAGCTTTCAGTAAATTATGATTTACTGACTATAGATTGCCAAGATGATGTATAATGGCAAACCATAACCCTTCCCAGGTGTTCACCTTCCAAACAGAATGGGACCAGGATCATGCTTTTTGGCTTCAATCTCCAATGACACAGGCCCACTTGGCCCTGTGTGATAAGGCAAGGCCTGCTTGGGGAGGGAAGGAGCTCATCTCAATGTGAACAGAATGATCCCAAGAGAGACTGCTTCATGAAATTAGGGAAGTAGGTAATTTTGTGAGTAATGTCCTTTACTTGCCTCCTTTGTGAACCATATGTCATATTCAGAAGACCAGTGGGCTGTAACAGCTACTATCAAGCAACTACTACAGCTACTATCCAGTTTTTCCATGGAGACCTTAGAGCTCCAGACTACCCTTTTCTCTTTGACACCAAAACATTAGGACTTTTGGTGGGGGGATTCTATGCACTGCACTTACATTCTACAGCCCACTGGTCCTCTGAATCTGACATGTGGTTCACAACGGAGACTTGGAAAACTACTGCTATGACAGATTCTACATTATTATGGTCCCCTCTGAAATCACTCCAACAACAAATGGTGATTCTGTCCACCATAAAAACCAAGTTGGCTCTCCATTGTTGTTGAATTATATTTGTTTCTTATTCAACATATACCCTACATATATAAAATGAATCCCCAAACTCGGAGCAATGACAGCTCTCCATGATGGCTCAATGTTGGAATAAGAACTAATGCAGTAAGGATCTCTTAGAAAGGAAGTCCAGAAGTAAGCAGACTGAAGAATGTTTAGCCTATACCAGATTTGTAGTTAAGGCACAACTGAGTTGGAATTAAAGAAAATGTTGGCAGTGAAGGACAGTCACTGTGTTTTGATTCCTACCGTTTGTTCATTTCAGTAAATTCCTTACTGGATTAGTCAGATAATTTCTCTGTCACGCTTCCATTTGCTTATTTTGGATGGAAGAAGCAATAGCAGTAGGGTTCTTTCATGTAACCTTGAACCAGGGAGGAGAGAGGAGTCGTAGCTCAGTGGTACAGCACAGGCTTTGCAAATTAAATCCCCAGCACCTCCAGGTGGGGCTGAAAAAACAAATCCTGTTGTAAACCCTGGAGAGCTACTGCTGGTTTACATTGACAGCATTTAACTAGATGGACTACAGGTCTGAGTCAGTATAAGGCTGCCTCTGTTCCTAAAACATACAGGCACCCATTCAGATTAACTCAAAGGTACCCTCAACAAAGATGCCAATAAGGTAGGCAGATGAAAAACAGAAATAATTCCATAATTCCATTATGGAATTCTTGGTTTCAGTTGAAAAAGGATGTAAGAGACTCCCAGGGAAGGGTACAGGGAAGGTAAGAAAGCATATCAGAAAAAGTATTCAGTCTCTTCACCCACCAGAGGTGGAAATGAGCTAGATAATATTTAAAAAGCAATATGAAGGAGATGACCTGTGCAGGAAGGTATACACTATCATATATATTATGGGAAGAGAGTGTCCTTAAGATGCAGGAAGTGCCAAGCAGTTCACTGCTGACAGCTGATGCAATACAAAAGGAAGCAAATTATAAACAAAAGAAAGAGACAGTATGGAAGCACATACACATATACCAGTTATTCTTTGTCTAAAAAGGGGACTGCTCGGAGCCATTTTAATGAGATCGTCAAACTGCTGTTCAGTGAAGATCGGACTCAGATGTTTTACAGGATGGGTGGCCTGGAATGGATCGTTCTATATGCCAAGTTCTATCAAACAGCATATGTTTCTTGACAACATGAAGTCAAGCCAGAGTACCTCCATTTTTGCCAACACAAGCGCTGAGGAATATTTCAGCTGTAAGACAGTGGCAGGTAAGCCATGAATTTTGTACTGGTTTAGATCTCTCTCAGCATACACTGTCAGAGAAGATATGCTTCTTTTCTAATGGCAATAGCAATGGCAAGCAATTCAGATTAGATATATAAGTGCAAAGTAGAAAGAGAACTGAAGAGAGAAGATTGAATAACCGTAACATACTTGTCTAGCTTATACGAAAATGACAAGATGATATCTGTAAGGAAGGTGGATGAAAATGACAAGATGATATCTGTGAGGAAGCTGGAACTCAACCAAGGCTCACTTGGTTTGATGTAAACAGTAGCACTGTTTACATCAAACATGATAATTCAAACCAGAGAATCCAAGGGCAGAATTTTGAAGAATTCTTTACTGAATCCAGTGCAGACCACTCTACCAGAACTATATTGGTATATCAACCTAATTGTTTGGCTTCAGCACTGAGAGTTTGAAAGATCTGCACTTTTCAGATAACAGAATGACACAATGCCACAAGATCAAGGCACTCCAGAAGTAATATCCTCAGGCCTTCTGAAGGTCACCTCCCATCTCTCCTCTATTTGACACTAGAACTTTCTGCTGTGTTCACAACTTTACACAATCCCAATGCTTTGTCATCCGGCCCACCATTCTCATATACAGCAAGCGTCACATTCCAATCAATATATAATGTTCACTCTGGTGGATTCCTCCATTGGCTGCTGGGTTCCGAATTGTTCCTCTAGCTAGACCTCACATGTCCTTGTCATTTTTGTTATGTGCTCAAGTCAACTCCAGTTGCTGGTGACCCTAAGATGAACCTGTTATAGTATGGTTTTGTTTTGTTTTTTAGCAAGACTTACCTCAGAGAAGGCTTGCCATTGCTTTCGTCTGAAGCTCAGAGAGTATAATTTGCCCAAGGCCACCCAGCATGTTTCCATGGCTGATCTAGAATTCAAACCCTGATCTCCAAGAGACTCTAGTTTAGTCCAGTTTCCAACCACTACGCCATGGTAGCTCTCTACAGTCCTTGTTATACTCTACTGAGAGGCAGCACATTTGACAGGCTTATGGGGTGGATGCTTGCTGTTGTTTGTTGCTGTGTGCCTTCAAGTCATTTCCTCCTTATGCAAACCTAAGATGAACCTATCACAGGGTCTTCTAGGGCAGAGGGAAACCGCAATGGGTTTCCACGGCCAAGTGGGGAACGGAACCCTGGTTTCCAGGGTTGTAGTCCAACACTCAAACCACTACACAATGCTGGCTCTCAGAATTGATGCTATACTACTGCAAACCATACCTTTAAAGCAGCATAGTTAATCTTTCTAAAGAAGGAGAGGCTGAAAAAACATTTGATAACAATCCTGGAAGTTACTGACAGCTGGCATTGTTTACAGATGGTAGCATGAAGCACCCAACAAAATTTAGAGACTATACCAGTCATGAAGCTACATCTTATTTTGAGTCCCTAGAGCAACAGCATATACTTTCTTCTTCATTTAATGGGAAGAGCTGCAGGAGTCACCTGCTGTGAAAGAGGCCAAACACAGCCTGATCTGATATTGTCCATATTTTCCAAGCAGGCGACAGCAATAAGAAATGGAAATACTGAAGTTCAGAAACAAAACAAAATTATTTAGACTCTCTGTGAATCTTAATGCTGCCATCTATACATATGCAGCAAAGAAGTCATAGGAACATTGGGCCTACTTCCATTCTGAAAGGTAAAGAAGAACAAAAAGGACATAAAAGTTTATTTTGTTTTTTAAAGCATGCGCTTAAAGGCACATTCTGCAAATAAGAGAGCCTTGATGACTTTAAAACACTGTACTAGACACAAGTCAGCACTTTAGGAGGCTTTATCTGGAAGACAGAAGGTCCACTGATAAAAATCAATCTGTTAACAATAAAAATCAGACTGCATTAACAAAAAACATGTCTGGGTCAAAAATTCTGGATTCCAAAATTTTGGATTCCAACAGAGGAAGAAAGGGGTATTCCTGTGTGTTTGGGCTAATGTATGCTGCCTCAGGGTGTGGAAAACCACTGTAATTACATTTATGCCAACCACACATCAATACTTCATGCATTTGAAGAGACTAGAATTTTCATTCTTCTTCAGATATGGCAAACTGCTCTGAGACATTCAAAATAATTTAAGTTATGAACAGTCCATAGCCAATTGGAAAGACAGCTTTGAATCAAAATGATCGGATAGTACACAAAACCATTATGTTCTGTACAAAACAACAGAACCTCCTGAGTTCCCAGTCAGTCATAGAATGCAATGAGATACAGAAGAAATACTAAGAAGAGCATTCTTTTACGGAACTGTGTGATTGAGAATTGCATGACTGAGTTTGACGATAACTCTGGAGACCAGAGTCTGAATCCCTACTTGGCCATGGAAATCCACTGTGCAAATCACACTCTCACAGCCTCAGAGGAAGGCAAAGGCAAAATCCATCTGAACAAATCTTGCCAAGAAAACCACGTGATAAGCAACTTAGGGTCACCATAAGTTGGAAACAACTTGAAGGCACACAACAATGACATGATTGAGAAAGAATCCCATGTTTCTTTTGGAAGAAATGGAAAGATAACTTGGTTTGTCCTACTATATGTCTGATAAAAGTGCTTCCTGGGACATGAATTGGAGGATCATGTTTAAAATGCCAGCCATGAGGCTCATTGGCTAGTATTGGTGTATTCTTTTGGCAACCACTAATCTTTCCCGTAGCCTTTTTCATAATTTTGTTTAGACATACTAAGCACAAAGTTTTTAAAGAAGACTACAATTTGAACAACCCCAAAAGCCAAAGCCTCAAGTCAGCTGGCCTTTGCATACACCAGGATGAGAAAATCTTAATTGCCACTGATGTCTCAATCTTCGTTCTTCTCTATCATCTGAAGTACAGAGTGGCATAGCAAGTTCACCAGGCCAGAAACACATCTAGGGCAAGAAATAAAGTTTGCTAAAAATAAAGCCATATTACATGCTCACAGCGAAAGGAGGGGAAAAAGCACCAGTCATATGACTATCACCAATGAATTCAGATTTCCGTCAATGAAAAAAATCAAGCTATGTTGATAAATCTAACACACTTGTTGTCTATTATAAGCAGGTTGGCCCAATTAACATAACTGATTCTAGCAGCAATATGAATTTTGGCAAGAACCAGACAAGCAGTAGACAAATCAGCAACACACGACATTCATTTTGAGAGAATATAGGTGGGAACAGAAAGACACATTTTCAGCTTGCCAACCTTCCTCTCCTCACACCACAGATCCCGCTAAGGCAGTCAGACTACAGCATGGCTGCACTGATTAACAATCTCTTTTTGGCTATACACTGTGAAGTTTTCTAATCAAAGAGCTGCTGAAGCTTCTGTATTTGTATTCACATTTAGCTATCCTATATAATTTGGTCCTAAATAGATTAAACTGATTGTATATTGCTATTCATTGACTTATAGATTCCTAGTTGCTCTAAAATTTAAGGAGCTAGAACACTCACTCCTATCATCAGGCTTTGTCCTGCAATTGTGCCATTTTGATGTAGTGCTCATAGAATTTGTTACTATGACCTACAGTGATCATATGAGACATCTAGGTTTTCTTTGACTACATTGCTAGAATACGGAATCTTTCATCATTCAAGTGCAATGATATATAATTGAATACCAAAGTTCATGCCATTCCTATTTCCAGTCTCTATGTATAGTTGTTAAAGCTAAACTCTGAAGCAAATTGAAAGGAAGAGAATCAACTGGACCTGGAAAAGACTTCTATGGATACTGTGGACTGCCACAAAGACAAATGAATGGCTCCTACAGCAAATCAGGCCTGAACTTTCCCTAGAAGTCAACATGACTAAACTGAGACTGCTGTATTTCGGAGATATCACAAGAAGACATTTGTTAGAAAAGACAATAACGCTTGGTAAAGTAGAAGGAAGCAGGAACAGAAAAAGACCTCATTGCGGGTGGATAGACTCAATCAAGGAAGCCATGGCCCTGAGTCTGCAAAATCTGAGCAGGGCAGCTGATAACAGGATCACCTGGAAGTTTCTCATTCACAGAGCTGCCCTAAGCCAAAGTCAACCTGACAGCAGTTAACAACACGACAACATTGGGTCATAGACAAGGGAAGCATGAGGCACGAAAAGAGAATTATACTACAGCTTCGGAAAGACAAATCAATTCCTAATTCACAACAGTGGGCAAGTGATATGTGTTTTTGTTGACATTTGAACTGGCTTTTAACCAATGGAGAAGCAAAGAAGAGCATTGTCAAGCAGTTTCACTGAATCACTTGATCTGAGATTACCTATTTTGGAAGCTCTTTTTTCTTTCCCTCATTTTCAAAATTCACAGATTATATACTGAATATATTAATATACCATATATACGTATCTTAATTTAGTTTTGCTAACTTAGATAATACACATTATTTAATATGCACGAAGAAGTGAAGCTGGGATTTGAATTTATGATTTACTTCCCCACCTCCAGTTAAATTGTCGTTTAATAAAAGTTTTAAACTTTATTAACAGCTTTACCAAGAAATACAACTGAAAGTAAGGAAGCTTTCTTCTAAGCCAATGTATTTAGAATTCAGGGGTGAATATGCTTAGGTGGCATGCCAGATGTTGAAAAAAAGGTATTACAGCTTCACTTATCAGTAGATTAATCACGCAAGCCTTGTGGTGCTCATTAAACTCTGTGTATGGCTGTTGAGGAAAGGACTACCTGATACGTCAATCTTTCAAACAAATACTTCTGTCTAAGCATCCTTCTCTAACCTCCTCTTTATCCCTGGAAGCAGTAGAAGAAATCATTATCAATACAGATTTTTCTTCAGACTAAAGCACCAGTGACAGAAGATTGGATTGTTAAGGTTGCTGAACTCTCCCAAATGGCCCAACTAACATGGGTTTTAAAGGATGTTTAGAACACCACCAAAAACTTAAGTACAGGGGAGATGAGAGAAACTTTGAGAGCTAAAGGACAAGAAACAAAACCAATGGGATTGGATACCAGAACTTGGTAGTTTGCCTACCTGCACACATTCTCCACTACCCTGGGCTCCAACTCAAGGCAGCCACACACATCCCAACAAAGCACATTTGTGTTCAAACCCCATTTTAACTTCTTTCCAAGTTCAGTCCTTCCCCAAAGCCATCTAATTTGTGATTAGGATGATGAGGAGTTGAACTCAGGATACTGCCAGCATTATGGCAAGCTGCAGTACATCACAGGCACGATACCAAAAATGTGGACTCCAAGAGAATTGAACCATGTGAAATCCATCCATCTTTACATCAGTTTATTTATATCGCACCTTTTTCCCAGATCAAGGCAGCTTTACGAAGACAGAAAATTACAATAAAAATAACATAATTAAAAAGATATAGAAGTTGATATTAAAACAGTATTAAACTAACTGCAGAATCAAAACTTCCAACAAAAATTCCAACAGGAATTTGTTGTTGCAGTTGCTGTTATTTGCTGTCAAGTTGGCTTCTACTGCAAGCTCAGAGCCACGGCTTCCTTCCTTGATTGAATCAACATCAACACATCTCTAATACAGTCCTTCTCTTTCCTGCTGCCTTCCTTCTACATTATCACCTTTTCCAATGAGTCCGGAGGTATTATATGTCCAAAGTAACATATTTTGCTAAATGAGGAAGGCAGTCATGTCCTTCATCTCCTTCCCACCCTGGCATTCCTCCCAACACGCATGGTAAAACAAAATCTGAAGAATCTTGTCACCAGAAGAATGTAAAAGGTAACAGGACACTGCTCACCCCTCCATCCGATCCTCCCAGGGACAGTCCCCTCTCTGCTATTCTGTGGATGAAACAACAGTCTCAAATCAAGGCTTTGGAACAACCGTTTACTGTTCAGCACTGCATGTCATGTAACGGATGTCATACTGGTAAAGAGAGAGGCATCACACACACAGGGAGGGCATTTGCTAGCAGAAACTGGCCACCATGGAAAGCATGATGAAAAGGACTCTGACAACACAAGGCTGGACTAATACCTAGTCACCTCCAGTCATCTCTCTTGGACGAGGAAGGAGTCCCTCTTGGGCCAAGAGAGGCACACGGCAAGCTGCAGCGAAGCCCGCTGTGCCTCCTCAGCAGAGGAAGGAGTTTCTCTCTCTCCCTGGCTGAGAGAGGTGCATGGCTCCGCCTGTACCCCCTTGGCCAAGGAAGTATGGGAAAATCCAGTTGTGCAGAGCTGCCTGCCTCTCTCGGCTGAGGAAGGAGACAGACAAGAGAGGCACAGGGGGAGCTGTGCCCCTCTCTGGGCCAGAGAGGGAGGGAGATTCCTTACTTGTCTGAAAGAGACGCGGGGGCTTGGCTGTGCCTTGCCGTGCATGTCTCTTGGCTGGGGATGGAGGAGGATTCCTTTCTTGGCCAAAAGAGGCATAGGGGCCCAGCTGCGTACAGCAAAGAGCCTGGCCCATGGCAACAATATGGCCTTGGAGCAGATTGTGGGTAAATGAAACTGTGGGTGCTAGCCTAGGGGATATTGGGAACCTATTGTTTTTCTTTCAGTTCAGTGGTCTGGAGAACCAGTGATCCAAACTACAAATGACAAAAGCTCAGAGTGTGATTTACACCAGGAACATGGAAATATTATTCTGGTGAAATGCACAAATCCAGATCCAGAATGGAAGTTTACTGACCCAGTTGAGGGAACTTCACTGTGGTAAGAACAGCTACCCAAACTGATTACAGAAAATTATATGGAATAAAAAAGCACTTCATTAAAATTCTGACACTTTCTTACAGCAAAGCACTCACACAATGCACATGTGGATAGGTATGTGTCCCAGCTTACTATACCAGTTTGCTATCTGGAAAGAAGCACTGGGATGGGGGACTCTTGCCTTGTCTTTTGTAGCAGCTGAAACTACTCTTCCCTGAAGAGCTCTGGTTTAATGTCAGTTAACTTATCAGGATTTGTATGTGGTACATTACATTCTGGTAAGTAGCCCAACATTCACCCAGGGTTCCCCATTTCAGACACTGTTAAGGACAAGAGTTTCACCCAATAGCGATCAGCACAACTAGAAAGGAAGAAGGCAAGAGAAAAAGAAGAACGTACAGATCTGACAAACATTCCTCGTAGCTAAACCAGGAACAGACATATGTAAATATGTGTATTCACTGGCTGTTGGACTATAGCTCCCATCAACCAGAGTCAGCCAAGCCAACGGTGAGTGATAATGAGAGTTGTACTCCTAAAACATCTGGAGGATGGTACACTCCCCGACTCTGAGAAAAGCAACAGTTCAGCAAGGCAAGGTATAGATGTTCAGTACACATATCACATGTCACTTTTTGAAAATGCGGTGCACGGTGCAAGACATCATTAAGGTTTGGCAAGAATAAGTCATAACAAGAAATCTAGACAACACAAACTACATTGCCATTCTTGGTCCAAACAAATGACTGGCCTGAGGTGAGGCAAACATGACATCTTGCAGCAGTTTTCTAGCTTGTGTATTTGCGGCAAAAAAACATCTGAGCATTACTTTATAAGCGGCTGTATTTTCCCCTTACCCGTATATGCAGTCACCATAAGTCAAGAGGCAACTTGAAGGCACATACACTCAAATGCTTAAATGATTAAAAGTAGGCTGCAGGACTAGGAACTCTGACTTCAAACTGGCAAATCTCAATGACAGCTATGTTACTGTTGGTTGAAAAATTCAGACTCCAAAAGGACCAGATAACCCTATGCCCCTAATTACTTAACTGAGATGAAGCAGCTGAGTATCTTACCTCTATTGTAAGTCCAAAAGGACAGATTCTGCATGAACCTCTTGACCAGCCTTGATCAGACGGCCCACTCTCACTCTCAACTTTAGCTTCTGATTTGTAAAGTGGGAATAACCATTACCTTCCTCACAAGACTGTCAAAGGCAGGCACCATGAAGAACACAAAACACTTTTCATATTAAAAGCTCGGCATAAGTCAGACTGTGCAAGTGTGACCTGCTAGGTATTTTTGGACTTAGCAGGCAAAAGGCCTCAGTGTTGACTAGCACTGCTGGAAGCTGTATACCAAAAATATCTGGAAAGGCGCAGATGCCCCCCCCCCCCCGACATAAAAGATCACTACTAACTAGATACTGGTAAACTTTAGGAAACTTGCCTCATGTTGCAATCAGACCTTACTCAACTTTTTCTTGAAAGAATTTTGAAAAACTCAGATAAGACTGTGAATTCAAGAAATTGCTTACATGATTGGGGTGCCATCTCACTGAACTTTTCCTTTTCTCCCTGCACACAACACACATGCACGCACTAATGAAGCAAGGTGTGCTATTTGGGCAGAAGAAATAGGAAGGGACTGCAGCTGTGAAATCAGAAAGAGGGAAGGGACACCATCCACTGCAGATGCTCTCCACTCCAGTCCCCCTTGAATTTGCTCCTGCAGCTTCTTTCTGACCTTCCCCAAAGAATCAAATTGAGCAAGACCACCCTTAGTTCTCATGGAGGGGGTTAGAAAAAGGATATGAGCAGCAAATGTGGGGAACAGGACTGGTGAGTGCAGCTCCCGTGAGTCCCGTATCTTCCCTCAAGTAAAGAAACTGCCAGTGCAAAACCAGAGGGTACAGACAGGAATCCCAGACAGATTTCCTGCCAAGTCCCTGAGACATTCACCTTTTCTACCTTTCCCTGAGAATGTAACAGAGGAGGTTGGTACTCTCTTTAAGTGTAATCAAAGAGTAAAGCCAGAGGATAGCTTGGGGGTCAGTTTTCCATGTCCAGTGTGGGAAATCTTTACCCACATCTCTACTAGTAATTTTCCTCTATATGACAATGTACCCATAGGGCTTTTTTCCCTCTGAAATACAAAGAAGTGAAATAAACATTTTTCTAACGTTCTGTACCTCAAGATATCATCCTCTCATCTTTGATGAAAAGCTTATAAAAAGCAGCAATTTTCTTATTTTATTATGCTTATTCACACACATACACACACACCCTTTAAAGCCTTCAATAAAGTAAGTTTGTATCTAAAAAGAAAATTTACCTACGGATTTTCTCAGCTTCCTCCCTGTTTATTATGGCATCTGTTATCCCTCTTCCACACTTCCGAGGAGTACAGCCTGGAGGACACATGCAAGAAACAACAAAACAGTTTTTAAGCATCCTTTGTTGTTGCTGCTGCTGCTGCTGTTGTTTTTGTTGTTGTGTGTCTTCAAGTCATTTCCAACTTATGGCAACCCTACAGCAAACCTATCACAGGGTTTCTAGGGGCTGAAAGTGTGGGACACGCCCAAGGTCACCCGGGGGGCTTCTTCCATGGCCAAGTGTGAATCAAACTCTGGTCTCCAGGGTCGTAATCCAATGCCCCAACCACTAAAGTGTGCTGGCCCTCTAAGCATCCTTTACCTATTCTATCTGTTTTCAAGGCAATTCATAACCAAAAACTTGCCCTATTTTGAAATCTGCCAGATATATACAATTGCACTGCAAAACAGGGTTGACATTTTACAAATTTTTGTGTATGTGTTACGTATTACTTACTGAAAGGTTATCGTTTTTAAAAAAACAGGAAGAAAATCTCTGTTGTGTGTTATATATAGTGATGATACAAGACATATAACAATGTGATTCTTTTTCTCCGAGTTAGCTCCCTATTCCCTCCGATACTGACACATGACTCTCTTAAAAATTAAAACATTTACAGTTATCACTTTCACATCTACTGATTTGCCTGCTGGGGCAGATTTTATAGACCATTTGAGGATTTTAGCTACTGTATTATGAACATGTTTCTAATCCACACAATAGCAGAGAAAACTTTGAAAGAAATCACTGGAAGAATATCATCTAAACACCACCTCACAAACCAGAAAGAATATTAATTGGATTTATACTCCTTCCACACTCATTTGAGTTTCCTGATTGATCAACCAACATTAGGTCTCTGATGCCCACCTATCCCTGCTAGAACACACTAAACACTCTCAATTTGTTTAATTGCTTATCCACTCCATAGACAGGAATACTACACTATTTCCCCCTTTTAATGTACCTTCATTATCTTTTGGCTCTCATGCATAAATTCGAGAGTTAGGTAAACTCTTGAGTACACAGCTCCATCTGCAATGACTAATTTCCAAACCACATTACACAAATTATCCCTAGAGATGTTTAACGCATCTTTTTTTTCCAGGAACAAGACCAGTGCAGAAGTAAAAGCATTAAAAATGTCAAATAAGTTCTCTTGGTTAATCTATTAATAGAAGTCAATTGAATGCACATGAGCAAACTCCATCAGATTTTAGTTATTTGCATAGCATCTGACAGCATGCAGGTTTTCTGGCAAAACACAAGGTCCTTAGAACTCTAGCAGACTGGAGGATCTTGTTCATGACAGAGTTTTAAACTGACCTTGAAGATAAAGTCACTCTCTGAACCCAATTTAGCCATCTATTTATTTCTCTCATTACTGAATGGAAGAGTGCAAAAATAAATTGTAAAAAACAAAATGCTTCAAGTACCTAAACTTCCAATTAGAAGCCTCAAAGCTACTAATTATTTCCATAAATACACCATCTAAGTTCTTCCAGTCTACTGAACAATCAAGACACATCTGTAACTTTTATATTTGTGTGAGTGGTGCATCTTAATGATCTAGTCCACCAGTTTTCCTTCTCTGGACTTTTACAACACCATCACAAATGTTGCAGACACTACCAGGGGAAGTAATATTGATTAAATGTCAGGTGAAGTTAGCAATAAATACTGTCTTATGAGGCTGATCTTTAGGAATAAATGAGGTCACTGAAAGTTAACTTTTTCCACAGTTAGGAGGAACCTTAGAAGAGTGAGAATGGCAGGGTGAAAACAGGAATATATTTCTAATATAAAAAATGTAAAACTGCTTTTTGTTTAAGGGAAAGCCACACGTTAAGCAAGACAAACTCCTCACCTTGTGAGGAGGAGGAGAAAGCTCCTGGGCACAGGTGAAAAAGGTCAGCTTCTGTTCTCTTCCATAGTCAGTCAGAGAGTGACATCTCTCAATTGCTATCAAGGAAACAACACTTAAGCAGCAAAGAAAAAAGCTTCCCTTCACCATTAGGGATCAAAAAGCCACAAGTACTCACAGTTGTTATTGTGTGCCTTCAAGTCATTTCCAACTTGTGGCAACCCTCAGGTGAACCTATCATGGGGTTCTCTGGGGCTGAGAGTGTGTGACACACCCAAGATCACCCAATCTGTTTCCATGGCTGAGCAGGGAATCAAACTCTGGTCTTCAGAGTTGTAGTGCAATGCTCAAACCACTACATCATGCTGACTCTCAGTACTCACAGCAAGAGGGCCTAAATGCCCCAAAGGAATAATCTCCTGGTCTGCTCTTGGAAACTAAGCAGGTTAGCACTTGGATGGGAGACCACCAATGAATACCAGGTACTACAGGCTATATTACAGGGGAAAGGACCAGCAAAATAACCTCTGAGTATTCCTTGCCTAAGAAACTCTACAAAATCCATGGGGTCACCATAAGTCAACAGGCAACTTGAAGGCACACATATACAGACATATATACATATTGGCAGAATCAAAAAAAAATCAGAAGAACATAGCTGCCATTTACAGACACATATGCACAGAGGAACACTACAAACATGTACAAAAGGAAATTTTATGATAGCTTTGGGAGATGTGGCCTCAGGAAAGGAGAAAAGAGGAAGGAAAAGACCCTACCTGCTGAAATATTTGTTGAGGAACTAAACCTTTTCTTCTACTTCTGAAGTGGCACCGTGATACAAACAAGGTATTAAGAGGTGCTCTCATTTTCACCATAGACACATATTACACATGTTATGTGTGTGCATTTATGCATATCTATATGGCCTTGGCACTGTAACTATGGAATGGCCTCCCACAAGTTGTTTGGGGCCCTGTTTGCCAGCTTTTAAAACAATTCTTGTCCTTGAAAGCCAATGAAAACAAACTTTGTGTTTACCAATACGGTTCTCTTGATGTTATTTCATGGCTATGTTGTGATATTGCTGCTTATTTATTTCTACTGTGAGAACTTTTCAAAAAAATGTTATTGTGATTAATGCTTTTAGTTGCAAGCTGCCTTGAGATTTATTTTATTGCAGACAGATGATATATAAATGTCAAGATCAGTGAATAAATACACAGCTTGCTCTCACTGGCACATTAGTAAAGCACTCAAACAACTGCACTTAATTCTACACTGCAGCACTAAGCAAAAAATTGGAAAGAGCACTGCTCCATGACCAGAGCAATGGATGAACTCTCTAAAATAGGCAGGTGATAAATTTCAAATACCAACAGTGCCCTCAAGAGAGCACCAAGCTGGATAAGATCTGAACAATGAGCATCAAGTTAGACATTATGTTTATCTAACCAGATAATCAGAAGCTTCTCCAAATGCAACACGTCCAACATCAGGTTATGGAACAAAACATACCATCATTACATATCTCAAGAGTGCCCTCAAGTGGGAATCTGGTAAAATGAGACAGAGAAACATGCACAAAAATTTAGTAAGAACTCTGCTGGCTCAGTATAAAAGCCAATCTGTTCCAGCATTCTCTTGTCTACAAGGCCCAACCAGAAGCCTACTGGATGCTCACAAGCAACAAGGAGGCATAATATATGAAGAAATGCTTCTGTCTATATGTCCTAAATCTCCATAATCCAACTTTATTAGGCAACCTCAGGTTCTAGTAATTATTGAAAAGAGAGAAGAATTATCTCTATGCACATATGATAGTTTCTTCTAAGTAAGCTTGTTTCAAGTGTATAACCTTTCTACTTAAGGAAAGCTTCACCTCCTACATTCTTCTTGGTTGCCCTTTTGAATTGTACCATATTTGCATTACAAATGTAGTTGCACCACAGATTTCTACAAATCCATTACAGTATTCCCAGTTTTATTTTAGATCTCTTGCCTAATGAGTTGCCAACATGGAAATTGTTTCGTTCACACCTGCCTTGCACAAAATCAGTGTTTAGCTATCTACTCACAACCCTTTAGAAAATCATTCCTGATCACCCATATAAACAGCTACAATCACTGAATGTGCGAAGTTGACGGCTCCCCCCTTATTCAACCTGCAAAAATCTTTCCAGAGCTCTTTGCAATCTGTCTGCTTTCATTACCCTGCATAATTTGGTATCATCTGCAAACCTGGCCACCCCACTAAGAAACCTGCATTATCCAAAATTTAACACATTTATCCAATTTACAGTCTGTAGAACTAGTAAGAAAAACATATCCACGTGTCCTTGTCTCCCACCACTGGAAGAAACTGTAAACATCAGATTATTTTTGTTGCTGACTAAAAGCAAGACCAAATAATGTGCATGACTAAAAATGTATATGTTTTTTAAAATGTACTCAAGTACCTTTCAGTCAGTTTGGAAAATACATTTCAAAAAATTTTGTACATTAGTAAAGGTGTATACTAAAATATGCATCAATTTCCAAGAAAGAAGAGAGAAAAACTTTTTCAACCCAGCAGGGAACTTGGAAGAGACAAGAATGCTGGTGGGATTCCAAGAAATGCATTGAAAATAAATCTGACAGATTTTCACATCTCTGGACCACACTCTGAACAACACTGTAACTGCTGTATTCCTACTTTCTGCCCCTCTTTGTGTGGGGCAACTTGTGCTCTTATCTCTTCAGTACAAAGTTTGCTCAGGAATTTTTGGTGAAGGACTTTGCCAAAAACTTTTTAAAGCCAAGGACTACTAGAACAATCTTGTCCACATCCATGGACTCAAGAAACTCCCAGACACAAGTTTCTCAAAGCCTTTTTTCCCGAAATAATGGAAGAATGTGGATTACAAAATATTTTATTTTAGAATGATTACCAAAATGTTCAAGATAAGATGTTCACAAATTTAATCCTCCACAATGATTCCTCAAAATTATGTAAGGGGAAGACCCCGACATAAGACTATGTTATCGCATTATAGCGCTATCTGGCTTTGGTTCTCTCTTCTCAGTTTGTTTTACAGGAATGAGTCTATCATGTCTGGATGACATTTGCCAGTACAGCCTAGAATTTCATTTCCTGGCACCACTGTATGGCCCAGTTGTTTGGAACCCCTCCTGGGAAAGGCAGTTTGACCACGACTATCTGTCCCAGATATTCTGCAGGAAAACAGGCACAGTTTATTCTGTCTCTTGACAATCTTATTTATTTTCGCACACTGTTTCCCCTCCAACCACCACTCCAGCTGGTTTCTTACTTTTGAAGTATGTGCAGAATGATCAAGATTCTTAATGTTTTAGAAATACAGTCCTCAAAGAATTCTCTTGCATCCCTTAACGTCAGCTGGAATTTCTTGCACCAACATTTGTGTCCCTTGTTTTATTCGTCTGGGTGATCTATTTTGTGAAGGAACCCCTCTGACAGTTTCTACTTAACTCTGCTCCTAAATCACGCTGGCATCCTTTTAGATGTGTTGGTATATGATCTGAGCAAAATTCTAACTGATCTGCCAGTTGTTGTTGTTGTGTGCCTTCAAGCCGTTTCCAACTCATGGCAACCCCAGGGTGAACCTATCACAGTGTTTCCTGGGGTTAAGAGCGTGTGATGCACTCAAGGTCACTCAGTGGGTTTCCATGTCTAAGCAGGGAATTGAACTCGGGTCTCCACGGTCATCATCCAACACTCAAACCACTACACCACACTGGCTGGAAAGACTTGACTCTCTTTCCTTTTCAGACGTCCTCTCATTTTTTTAAGAAACTTTCTCTTTTGAAACCAAACATGATTTTTGACTTCCTTGTCAGTTGACTGTTTGCACAGAAATCAGACTAGTAGCATAGCCCTCACTGTTCCAAGTCAATTAAACAACAGTTCTCATACCAGGATCTGGGTACCATCCAGGGTCATTCCTCTATGGTTCATTCCATGATGTTCCCACTCTATGTTTCCTGTTTATTCCCACAGAAAACTTGCACTCTGGGTCTCTGAACGCCACCGAATTTCCATTATGCCCACCACAGTTATGATCTCCCTTAAAAAGCACTCTAATTCCATTCCAGTTCAAGGGGAGTGGGTTTGTACAGTTGCACAGCTTAAAAATAGTTGCACAGCTTAAAAAAACCTGCATTACAAACCTTCTTCTGCCAATATCTGTGGCATCTATATTAAGCAGTTGGAAAGCAGTGATCTACACTCATATACTGAACATCATGCTATATCATGCTATATCCTGAACACTTCCAAGAATGGAGATTAATCATGATCTTTATGTTCAACAGAATTTTATGTATTGAACAAATACTAGATATCAAAAACACTCACAGAAAGACACACAGCCCAAATCAACAGCAGCTACCTATAGAATGCAATGGGCGATCTTGCATAGAGGATGGAGTTCTGTCATACGCAAGGCAGGTTCAGTCAAATACTAAAAGGACTTAAAAGTCCTGCTCTGGTCCTTTTTTGGCTAAGTTCTTTGAGGAGGGCTGTTACCAACATGAGTCACAACATACAAGTACCTTCAAAACGCTTGTGACTGTCGTAGTCCTCTGAGCAAGGTATCTCGATGAATCTGTCTGGTAGGGTTTCACCATGGTGGGCCAAAACTTCTGTGACTCCATCTTCGCTGAGAAAATAACTCCCACTCAGGAGGTAGCCCAGCATGGCAGATGAGAGAAGAAAAGCCACTTTCAGCCACTTCCGGCGAGAATCTTTGGGGACATTACCTTTTACACTACTGAAAAACAAAACAAACCCCCCCAGTAAGAGAACAGAAAATCTAAACTCTGTGATCCACCCTAATCACAATGCGCAAACCCCAATTAAATCCTCACCTGGCTGTCTGGAGGCCATAAGCACAAGTGAAATGAACACTGGCATGGGATATGGGAATGCAAGAGGAGCATGACAACAATTTGAACTAAAAAGTAGAAACATGGGTGTTTTTAAATCTTGAATTATTTTCAGCTGTTTATATTGTTTTACACCAAGATCCCACACTAAAGGGTGGAATATAAGTATTTTAACAAATAAAAATAAATAAACACAGACTGTGATTATAACATGTGTATGACAACTGAAGAACATATGCTGAAAATCTTGGTTTGAGGATAAGCTTCACAGGCAGCCTGGAAGTAGACTGTATACACGAATCTAAAGCAAGGCCGGCAGGCATGTAACCTGAGAGATGCCTGTTGGATTGTAACATTCATCAACTCCAGCCAGCTTATCCTATGATGAAGGATATCAAGAGGCAACATCCAGCAATACTGGGAGAGCCACACAATGCAGAAGATGTTCAGATTTTTACCTATTATTTAGAAGTTGGGCCTCATTGTAAAACTTGGAAGGAAAGTCTGAAATCAGTATCATTTCAGATATCTGCATTTCTTCACCAACTATAAACAAGATGGGCACCAGACATCTTGAGAAAAATACATGCGCACTCCAGCACAATCCTGTACAGTGCAACCTCTTCAGTTCCCAGCCTTCATTCACCACTAGCAGCAAATCCATCAGACTGTTTCAGCCCTCAGCAACAAACAGCCTGAATGAGCCTGGTAAAAGATTAATTCTGACAAATGATTCTTCATGAATAAGACATAGCTCACTATAAATATCTATTCCACTGGATTCCATGGAGAATCGGGACACCTACTTCTGCTCACTCTAAGTCATATAATCAGCTGCAGAAGTTAAAAAAAAGCTAGTCTTTTATTTATGTAATTTTTATTTTACTCTTTCCCCAAAGAGCTCAGAGGACCACCCCCACATTTTCCTTCTATTCCCAAAATAAATTGAAAGAGCCCATGCTCATCATTTGCGGCTGAGTGGGAACAGGATCCCAAGTCTCTCCTGGTCTAAATCCAACACTCTAGCCACCCCTCTGTCTTGAACAATACTAGACAGAGTCATTAGGTCCGTTGGTCCAGAAGCAAGAACACTACGCTTGTGAAGAAATATAACGAGGTAGCATAGTGTAATGACTTGAGCATTGGACCACAACTCTGGAGACCGGGGCTGGAATTCCCACTCAGCCACGGAAGCCCACTGGGTGACTGTGGGCAAGTCACACTCTCTCAGCCTCAGAGGAAGGCAAAGACATCCCCTCTCAACAAATCTTGCCAAAAAAACCCCATGACAGTTTGCCTCAGGGCTGCTATAAGTCAGAAATGACTGGAATCACACAGCACCAAGAACAACGCTGGCGAGCGTGCTGCATAAGTGCTAAAGCTAAGAAGAGAGCATGCATGCGTGCCCGTGTTCGCTCATCCATATTCATTCGTGTCACAGGGGTCATCCATCCATGCACACAAAAGGAAGAACCTAATAAACTGTCCCACCCAGAACCTTTGCACATGAATTCACACACAGTAAACCCGTGGCACCCTGTAATTTCGCTTGAGTGCTCCTTCCCGTGGTATTATTCCACACGTGGCAGGTCAGTGGAAGTCGTATCTCCCACGATCCAGCCACCAATAGCTCCTTCTTAAGGTGTCCTTATACAAAAGTGTTATTGATGGACTTAAAACTCATCACGACGAAGTTGCGTCTAGGACCGCAAGCAGGAGGGAAGCCGTGCACAGACAAACACGGTAAATCCTACGCCCGTGTTTTCTTGAAACCAGTTCTCGCTGAGTTCGTGCCTAGCTGAGCCTGAGCCTCCCGGGCAAAGGAGAACAACCAGGGAAAAGGCGAATGAGCTCCAAGCCGTGGAGCTCCCGAAAGGATCTCGCTGGGGAAAAGGAGGGTGAAACACGGCCACCCTGACCTTCCCGTGCACGGCGCGTGGGACCTGAGTGGAATTCAGTGAGACCCACTAACTCCACGCGGCGGCTTCCCACAGGACTGCAAGTCCGCAGCCCCAGACCCTCAAGCCATTTCCGCACTAGACTGTTGTAGCGCTATTATTCCACTTTCAACCTCCTATGGAATCCTGGGGTCTGCAGTTGGCCCCACCCTAAACTGCAAAGCCCAGGATTCCATAGGATGTTGAACGTGGAATAATAGCGCTACAACAGTGTAGTGTGGAAAAGCGGTGAGACGCCGCTCCTCCGACCACGAAGCCTGGGCTCCAGAGCCACGCGAGGTTCGGCGGCCGCTCCCAAAGCCAGGGAGCAGTACCTGCTGAGTCTGCGGCGCTCCTCCGCCCGAACTCCTGCGCCGCCGCTCTCCGAAGTCCGGGCACCCGGTCGCCGCTGCGGAGCCATGGCGGTAGTTCGGCGGCTGCGCTGGGACGTCGGGAGGACGACACCTTCGGGCATCCACTGCACGCGCCTTGAAGGTGGCGGGGCGCGGGAAGAGGCGGCGACCAATCGGCGCTCACACCGCCCGAAGCGGAAGCGGCTGCAGGGAGATAGTCAGGCGGGCGCAGCGGATTTCGGAGAGCGCGAGCTTGGATGAGGAAGGGCAGGCGAATTTAATCGAGCCTAGAGACGGAATGGAGCGCTGAGAAACGGAGGTGGGGAAGAAACGGAGTGGCTGTTGCAGAAGGCGGGTTGGTGGGCGCTGCAAAGCGGTGAGGGTCAGGCGGCTAATCTCAGGCCATTTCCGCACTAGATTGTTATCGCGCTATTTTTCCACTTGCAACATCCTATGGAAGGTCGGCCCCGCCCGAAACTGCAAACCCCAGGATTCCATAGGATGTTGCAAGCGGAATAATAGCGCTATAGCAGGCTAGTGCGGAAGTGGCCTAGAAGAGCTGAGAATGGCAGGGAGGGAGGGAGCGAACAAAGGATGCTGAGGCACGCATAACAGAGTCGGCATGTCACGGTCGCGATTTCCTATGTCTCTTCGGTGTTGATCCGGCAGTCTGCAGAAGCAGGATCCCGTCCGGGGAAGGGCTGACTTGATCGAGGCAGTGTGCTCTTTTGCAGATGTTCAATTTGTGATTTCAGATGTTCGTGATGCATAGAGGCCTTGGGTTTTTTTTCAGCCCCCGGGACTGGGAATCTGTCCCTCTGACCTGCTGATCTTTAAGCATGCGTTGACTTTTCCTTCCGCATTCCTAGTGCAAGTTAGTAATCGTACACTGGTTCCTTAAAGAGGTATTTCCCTTGCACCTATCTGGAATACTGGGCCTCGTAAACATTTTATTTAATATCTCTTAGACGTATCTCATGCAGAAGATCAGTTTCTGAAGGCAGGTTCTGTTCCTAACATTTCCAGGAAAACTCGGGGGCTCTCCTGCTTCTTAGAGTTTCAGGGGTGGGAATAATTCGGTCCTTCAGATATAGTTTGCCTGTAGCTCCCAACAGCCCTGCCTCCTTAGCATAGCACGTAGTGGAGAATATTGGAAGTTGCAGTCCAACATCTGGAGGGTCTCGCATTACCAGCCTCTGTAGCATACAGAGCTTATATATTTTTCACATTATAAACTAAATACCCGTACTTGCCAGTGTATAAGATGCACCCGTGTATAAGATGCACCCCATTTATACACTGGCAAATACTGTTTGCTGGTATATAAGGTACACCGGCATATAAGACACGCCCCATTTTTAAACAGTATTTTTCGGGGGGAAAATGAGTCTTAAGCATCAGCAAATACAGTAAATCCATGTTCTGCCTTTGATATCAGGTACTGTCCTGTGCTCCTGTCTCAACAGAACCTATGCCATTAATGAACCCCACCTCCATCAAACACTTGCTTTTTATGGTTTGTAAAATCAGTATAATGGGGAAACTTTTTCAATGCCAAACAAACGGCTGTTACAGTAATGCAGAACTAGACATTTTTAAGGCCCCTTCCAGTCCTGTTTTAATTTTAAACACTTGAGTTTGGAATTGATTTCCAGTGAAAGCACTGGAACTTATTTATAAGTTGGTGGAAACACCCTACTTTTTTAAAAAAAAAAAAATCATGCCTCAACCTCACAATGCTGCTGTTTTGTAGAAAAGAAGCCAAAATGTTTCTAAAGCCTGTATGCTCTTGGAGCCCCTTTACACTTTAAACAGTGATTGGTTTTGCCATGGCAGCACTGGTGATTTCCACAGCAAATGTATGCGATGTACAGCCACTAGTAACCTGTAACCAGCAAGGATTCTCCGGTGTATGGATGCCCTGCAGTTTCACTCATGGTCTCCTTATGGGCTTCCCATAGGCAACTGACTGGCCCATTTGAACAGAATGGTAGACTAGATAGACCTTTTGTACAATTCACCATGGCTCATCTTGACATTTTATGTACTTTTGTTTGGAAGCAAAACCCTTTAAACCTAAAGGGACTTGTAATAAACATGAAGAATTGGGCAGTAATTAAAAATGTTTATGGTCACTTCTCTGATCTGTGTGAGAGATCAAATAGGTGAGGAGAGGATGTTGTATGTCTGTACACTGGTTGTATATAAGGCCCTTTCCTCCAGAAATATCAATTTGTATCACAGAAAATTTAAACCTGCAACAGATACTCAAAAAGGATGAAGAAGGAAAATATATCTAAAGAACAGGAGTGTCTCAAAACTATGCTTTTATGTGTTATGCAAATCAGAATGATGTTTTATATAAGCAAAGACTACAGTAACTATGAAAATCACTGTGGTGAAATGATCAGATTTTCAGGCTAGGACTGGAGAAATCCAGGTTCATATCCCCACCCAGCCACAAAATTCACGGTATAACCTTAGACCAGTCACTATCTACCATATACAAGGTTGTTGTAAACATAAAACAAAACAGGGCTCTCTTTGTATTATTTTTGTGTTATTGTATTGTTTGTATTGCACTTCTATTATGGAAATCCCTCTTGCAGGAAGTCCATTGTTGAGTTTCCAGCTGACAGTCAAAACAGTGTTATTCCATCTAAATTTTGCCTTTTAAAATCAGTTTTAATCTGTTGTTAGAGAATGTTTTAAATATAATTTACTGTACATATCTTTGCTTGGAAGGCTCACTTGAGCAGAAAGGCAATAAATAAATTTAATAAATAATAAAAAAAGTTCAAATGGCAGAAAACCAGGTACAAAGCCTTGAGCTCGTTAGAAAAGACAGGGCACTCCTGTAATAAAGAAACCAACTCCTATGACTTGGGTAAGGAATTCTTAATTTTCTCCACTTCTCAATGGGAAACATTTTTAAAAATCAGTTGGCTTTACTTAACCACTTAAAAAAATGACCCCCAGTTCATTCCGCTCAAAGTGGTTGTATACTTGCAAATAATAAGATCGCAGAGTGAGACTTCATTTTGATTCTGGTACATTATTGGCCTGCATGACTTGACACATCTCATATTTTTGAACACAAGCTTATTAACTGCTTGTAGGAATTTTCCATTTTTTAAAAACATGATTTAATTACGTGGGAAAACAATTTTACTCATAAGCTTTACTGCTTCTTTCCAGATACACCAAGTGGTTTTACTGCTCCCAGATGTACTGCAGGAAATCGAAGTAAACAGAGTGATGGTTTCTTCTCCGTTTGAATTGCACCTGGTGCATTTGGATCTCAAGGGAGCTCCGCCAAAGGTCTCATACCTGGCAGAGGTAACACAGTGTTAGTCTATGTAATCAGGAAGTTGAACCGGTGTTCATGTTAATTTGATTCAGTTTAGCTGCATCTGGTTAGTTCAAGTTTTTTTTTTCCTGAATTATATCAAGTGCATTTTGATTTGTAGTTTCACTTGCATCTTGAAGAGAGTCAGTTCACAGAAAAATAACCTTCAGCTTAGTCCCCTACTCTCAGAATGAAAAGAGAAAATTGTCTCAGCCCACACCTTTTTCCTTAATAAAATGCAGTGTCTCTTGCTAGGGCCTATTCCATTCTCACGTGGTTTTTTAAAAGTACATTTGTCAATTCTTTTAATGGTGGAAAAGCAGGTCTAAACTAGAGGTTGCTCTTATTTGAACTAACTATATCTAAAGCTGATACTTGATTTCTTCATGGCCTCTGCTGTCAGTTACATATCCTCATATGGAAGTTCCTACTCATTTCTGGCTGGACTTTGGCCTCCTTCTGTACACTAGTGAGCATGCACAACTCTGATACTCGAGAGCATGCTACAAAATTAAATTAGTCCCTCCCTTTCCCTCTGCCTATATCAAGATTAAACTAGTGGCTCACAGTTTTTCTGCTCTGTGTGTAACATTGTTATTTGCTTTAGAGTCCTGTGTGCTAGATGAGTTGTCTGAAAGGTGGGCTACCTCAATAGGCCAGCACTGTATATGTTATGTTGTGTCATATACAATCTGCTAGTTAATGAAATTCCAAAGCAGCCACAGTGGTCAAGATACTAATTATTAAGGGACAGGACAACACTGTGAGACCATGAGGTTCTAGAGCAGTGCCTCCTTTAGCAGTAGCATTGCTGTGCCGATCTTATGAGTCATTTATGCATCTGGGGAGAATTGATTTCATGAGGTACTACTGTGCAGATACAGTCCTTTTGCTCTGTTGCCCAAATCTTCTCTGCAAAAGTTAATTCTTTAGCCTGTAAATTTCAATCGCATGCCTGGAAGAGCAGAACTGTAGAGGAAATTCTCAGTCAGTGGATGTTTTTCTTTCACATTTGTTTCTATTCATATTTAAGTATACGTTGCACTGGGATTTAGTATACATATAAATCAGTGGTCATAAAGGTGAGGAGAAATGAGGATTTTCTTAGCAGTTCTTTCTGATCTTCTAGCTTTTATTTATTACATTTGTACCTCTATTTCCATAAAAATGCCTGGGTAGCCTTAGGTTTTATGTAGGCTACTTTATTTCTTTCTGCTGTGAAAACTAATATGACTTGCAGAATAGAAAAAAAAATTATGATTAATATACACAATTCAAAGTCAAACAGGCACTGTAATAAACCATTCAGAGTACTGTATGTAAATGCAGATTTCTCTCTAACTACCCAGCATCCTGGAATAATATATGGGGGTAATGATACCACAGGCTATAGGCTATATTTCAGAAGAAGGAACTGACAGAACCACCTCTGAGTATTCCTTGACTGAAAAAAAAACCATGAAATTCATGGAGGTGCCATAAGTTGACAGGTGACTGAAAGTTACACAGAGACACAAAGGTTTTACTTTTTTTTTCTAAGGATTAGTACAGGCTTTGGAGTTTCCTAGGTAGAGTGTGGTAGAATGTTTCACAAGACTAATTCCATGAATATTCTAGCTTGCAAGAAAAGCAAAAAGATTTACCTGGAGAAAGCTCCTGTTCTTATAGCTAATGTGGGAAAGGATATATCTAGCCAGGCCTATTGTAAGGTGTATTAATGCCTCATAAAAGCATTAAAAGTTTTAGCTATAAAAGTTTTAGCTATTCCACACTGACTTGAGATGTGAGATATTTTATGTAACCGACAGATCTTCCCATTGTTCCATGCCCTGGGTGCAAATGGCATTCTCCTTGAATATGAAGATATGTTTCCTTATGATGGGGAGCTAAAGCCACTCTGTGCAGATGACGCGTACAGGTAATTTATCTATTAAGATCTTCCAGCTGCATTTGTCTGGCCTTCTCAGATGTGTAGAGTTTGAGATTTGGGCTCTGGTTGCTTTGTCTTGTGTTTTAAGCAGTGTTAGCATCTCAGATTATGTACAGATAGATCTAGATGCCTAAAAGCTGGTGTGCATTTTCTACTATGGGGCAGGCTCTTTAAATGCAAATATGTGCCTTTGACCCCAGTGCTGATTTTCCTTTTTATCTTTGGTGTATCCTGACTACCACCACTCTAAGTTTTCTGGGCATTTATCATGCATACCTGACATGCACAGTTAATGTTTGTTTTGTGAGTACAAGCCAATAAGAGTTAGTTATTCTGGACTGAATAGACAGTGTGTGATTTTGTGCTTGTATCCAGAATCATGGAAACAGTTGTAATCAAGGGCCAGACAGGGAACTAAGACCAGAAAAAGAGAGGAGCAAAGTAAGACCTGAAGTAGTTAGAAGGAAGTTACAAGGCAGGAATGCAATACTGGACAAACAGTGTTGAGGCTAGCAGAAAAGATCCAAGGGTTGTGCTGATCAGGAAACATGTGCCCAAATTCTTTTTTAATCCTAATTAGAGTAGTGGGGGGTAGTAGTTTCAGTGATAGTATAAGCCTGCTGGAGACAAGGGTTCAAATTCTTACTCAGCCATGGAAATCCACTGGGTGCCTTGGGCAAATCACGCTCTTTTAGGCTCAGAGGAAGACAGTGGCAATCATCTTTTAGTAAATCTTGCTGAGAAAACCCTATGATAGGGTTGACATAAGCTGGAGTTGCCTTGAAGGCACATGGAGTTGATTCATTGAACTCACTAGATTTAACTACATGTCAGGTCACCATTCAAGAACCGATTGAATGGATCTCCTCTAGCTGAGACTGACCAACAAAATGTCAGCCATGGTGTCCTTGGTCAGGGTCTCAGGTGCACTCACCCCCCCCCCCAAAAAAATTCAGATTCTTTACTAAGAGAACTCATACAAAACTGTGCACTTTGAAATATATTTCCAATGTACATACAGAATGTGAAACTCTTAACTATGGCTTGAGGGAATATATAAGATGTCAAGCAAATGAGACGTGTGGCTCAGCAGAAAATACTTAATTGCAGAAATATAAAGACTATGGAGAAGGACATGAAGGCACTCAGATAGCAGAGTATCTACCCTTAGTTCTGTATTAGTACAAGCATTCCCTAAAGCCAGCATTGTTTTCTAAGCCTTCAGCAGAAATTGTCCACAGCAGTCTTATTAGTAATAACAATTAATCTACAATGTTGCTATCAGTATATTAAAATTTGCAGTATTTTTGTTTGTTTAGTCTGATGCCTCTATGGACAGAGAGTATGCAAAGCCCTGACTGTGATAATCAACATGGGACTGAAAGATACTATCTGACAGAGAAAATTGATACTAATGTGTCATTTTTAAATATATATTGGGGGGGGAGAGAGTACATTTAGAATTCCAATCTAAATCTTAGCAACAAAATACACCATTGATAACTCATCTCTGTCTTTTCCTAGTACATCTGAAATTAATGAAATTTTAAAGCTGGCAAAGTCGCATGAGTTAGAGGTTATTCCTCTCATACAGACATTTGGACACATGGAGGTACGTGATACTTCCTTATGTGAAAATATTTTTTTTGCTGCCCTGTAGTGTTCACAGATGTCATAGATATTTCTGTCTACATCTAATAGCATGGTTTCACTATACATTTCATTACATAAAAGCACCAAGCCTTGATCCTCACACTAATTTAAATTTCTGTCCACGGATCTGGGAAAAAGAATGGTTGAAGTGACGGAAGAAGTAACAGATTTTATAAAAATATACAACAAAAACATAACTTCAGCCATCATAATAAAATAACAACGTTTGTATGTGGGTCATGGCCTCCTATTGGAAAGTAGATATAACTCTGATGACAAAAGAAGGGCATATTTTACACACACACACACACCATTTCAGCATGATTTTGTGAACTGAAAAAAATCCCTTTTACTGATGGATTTGCTTACACAGGATTACTGTTTCTCCCCCCAGTTTTACTATTTTACATTATAACTCACAGAGTTTACGTGCATGGCCAGTGGGCATGCTGGTTCATGGATCCTGGGAGCTTTTTTCAAATTTAACTTTTACAGATTGGTTTGGAGATTCTAGAAGTTGTAGTCCAAAAATAACTTTTTCTAGCTTTGCCATGTTGGTTTGAAATTCTAGAACTTGTAATCCAAAAATAGTTTTTGCAGTCTCTTTTGTCACACCGTCAGATGGGAAAAAAGTATTTTACTTTTGGAGCTGAATCTCACTGAAACAATCATATCTCTAAAAATAAGCAGAAGATTGTCTTAACTACTGGAAAGGCCAGCAAGTTTTACACTTGATAGCTGGATTCTGCTTTCCTAGCCATGCAGATTCTTTTGGTCACCATTGCTTTACTTCTTGTTTTTTTCTGCAGTTTGTTCTGAAGCACAAAGAATTTTGTCACCTGCGAGAAGTGGCTATGTTCCCCAACACTGTGAACCCACACAGAGAGGAATCCCTGAGGCTAGTTTGCAGCATGATAGACCAGGTGGTAGCCCTGCATGGTGAGCTTCGATGGTTGCACGTTGGCTGTGATGAGGTACGATGTGGGACCTGGGAATGACATTGTTATCACAAGAACCATGAGGTGGTACTTTTTAACAACAGTTATATCCAGCAAATGATGTACCATTACTATCTCCTCAGGGCAGAGGCGGGCAAAGTATGGTCGATGGCCATTTTTGAGGCCTTTGGAGTCCCTGAGGGGTCCAAAAATATTTTTGCTCCCACATGCTCCCAGATGACATCTAGGGAATGTGCAGAACATTTTCACCATGTTTCGAGCCCCCCAGGGGTCAAAAAAAGGTTGCCCCAAGAATGTTGTCTCTCTTCCATTGAAATGAATGAAGTAATTAATTAATTACAGTTAAGGGAGTTTGAGTAAGCATGTGTAAACAATTTCCAGTGGAATAGATAAGAAAGTTTACAAGGGGACAGAGGTAAACGAAGATTGTAAGCGACAAGAAATTAGAAGATATAACTATCATAATATTTGTATATGTTTATTTCTGTTTCTGTAAAAGAAATAAAATTAAAAAAAAAGAAAAAGTTGCCCCAGAAAGTCCTATGGGGTGCAAATCTACCATGTTTTGTTCCCCTCACCACCACTAAATTTAGGCCTGGGAGAGGCCTTTTTTGAAATAGGAAGTCACTTCTGTTAAAATGGCCCAGGAAGACCCCAAAACATGGTGAAAATCCCCCCCCCCCGAAAAGATTTGGAGGCAATTTTTTTATTTTTATTGAGAGAGCAGGTGCAGGGAGAGGTGCAGATTTCCAAGGTCTCTTGGGTGACTAATGTGACCCCCTAGACTTCCATAGTTAGCCATCCCTGCATAAGGATTTTAACGTCTTCCTTCAGCCTAATCTTGCTAAGATGTTCAAGTCTGCAACTACAAAATAAATGCCATTAGGACAGAAGCTTAAACTGCAACTTAAACCTTTAATTTTGAAAAAATATCTCTCAGCATGTGATCTTGCTATGCATTGGGTCCTTACGGTATTTTCATATTTAAGCTTTTTTTACCTTTTGTTATGTGGCTGCTTTTAGGCTAGTGTGATTAAACTCTGGCGTTTCTACCATGTATCAGATGCTTTCATAGCAGGGAAGAAAAAGCAGGAACTTCTCTTTCAAGAAATTTCCTGCAACTCTCACAGTCTCCATGTTTTCTTGAACTACATAACGAAAAGAGGAAACTAACATGCTAGAGAGAAATGGAGAGAATGCTTGGATTCATTATCAGATATTTGTCAACCTGTTCTTCCTAGCTTTATGAAACTTTGACATTATGGATTTTGTCACGGTATACAGTGTACAGACTGCCAGTACTTGTGTTCAGTTTTTTAGGAGCAGGACGCTTCCCATGTTTAATTGTGAAATGTCCACGTGTAGCTCTCCCCAGCCAAATGAATTCTTCCTTACATGGGGAAATCTGTTCATTAGTAACATTTGTTGGCAGATTCCTATGCTGTTCAGACCTTCCTAGCTCTCTGTCATTTCTCCTCCCCCACTAATTCCAGCAGAATGATTGATGCAATGAGAATTATTTTCAAAATCATTTTATATTTATAACTGTGCCAAGTTACAGAGGTTTGAGTTTCAGTTCTGAGGAGTTGAAGTTTAAAAAAGCAATAGACTGAACAGGAAAAACAAGTCTAAGTTACGTGCAAGTTTCTCTTTCCAGTTCACTCACTCTGTATATGTATGCACCTCAGCAGGGAACTGTTTCAGGAAGTAAGACAGGCCTGGAATGCCCTGCCCTGTTGCAGCAAAAGGGAATTACTTCAGCAGGTGTTTAGTCAGTGTCATGGAAGCCATTCCCGTTTGTTGGCAGGAGCAAAGCAAACTAATCAGTCCCCTGAAGAAAATGAGTTCCATTCTATCCATGTGTATAGAAAAGCCTTTACTTTGGCATGATTGAATGCATTACCATCTGCTGTACTGGAAGGAAAATATAAGAGAATCCCGTATCATGAGCGCACTCGTCTTTGTGCTAATAAAGCAGTAGAAACTCTTACCCATGTCCTTCTGTATTGCCCTTTTTACCAAGGGATGCGGCTTGCTTTAATCACACCTACTATCCAAAACATTCCAGGCAGAACGGAAGCATTCTATATATCTAATCTTCTTGCTGACCAGGACTCACAAGCTACAAACAAGGTTGCTAGGTTTTGTGTGTCTGCCATCATGACCCATAGGCAGATGACAAACTGGCAGTAAAGAACAACAATAAAGAATTAACTAGCCATACAAGCTATGCAGGAGTGAGGTTCGATATAGATTTAGACTCTGTACTCTGATTCATGGATGGGGCTACTCATAATTAATTTAGCACTAGTATTATTAAAAGGAATTAAGTATTTATTGCATTGTACCTTGTTTATTTAAAGTACTTATTGCATTGTATTTCATTGTATTTTATGTCACTTTGTTTTATCCATTTATCTATGTATTTTAACTATTTTAAAATTGGTTATTTTTATGTGTGCTGGTCTGTGACCATAATAAACGATTGAATTGAACTGAATTCTATCCATGTGCAGCTAGCTGAATGTGAGTAAGTTTCTACACATGTACACAATAAATAGCTGGACACAGGTATAGGCAGCTTGCACATGTATTCACATGTATTGTTAGATGATCTGTTACAATTTGGCGTTCCTGATTCATTCAAGAGAATGGACCATGCCAGCAGGATTCAAATCCAGGAGCTGGACCTGCATTTTCGGCTTTATAAGGGCCTATGCACACAAATATTGGACATGCGGTAGCTGTGAGAAGCCTTACCTGACTCTCCTGCATGTGTCTGCCTACAACCTGTCAGCCATGGATGTGTACTGCTACCAAGCACAGCATTAATTCTGTGACATGCCAGGGCAGACTGCTAGAAAAATAATATTTGCAGTTGCTTGCCAACAGCTGGATCCTGCACTTAGGCTGGGGGCCAGCATGCCAAAGAGGTTCAGGTGGCTGCCATGCACCAAAGTGGCTGTGGAAGCATGGCTGACTCAATGCTGGTGTTTTAGTTCAAAGCAATTTTTACAGAAGGCTGGCCTGGAAACCGTAGGCAAAGGAGAGGTCTTCCATGTTTTTCCCTCCTCTGCCTCTAGATCTACCGACATCAACTAGGTGTTCCTCTCAGTCAAATAATCATAATGGCAATAGTGCTGAAAAATGTCTCCTGGTAGTGATAGATTCCCTACCTGTCTTTCATTGTTTAGAACAGCAGATGGGATTTGTGCAGCCATCCAGAAGTTGCAACTCCAGTCATTTCTTACTACTAGTCATGCTGATTGGTAGCAGCTGGGAGTTGGCAATTCATGATTCCCAGGCACGCTTTAGAAAGACATAGCCTGTGAATCTTGGGCATCACAATATGTCATACCCAGTGCAGTAGTGGTCAGTGAGGAAGTACAGGCCCTCTCCAAGATGATCTCTGCAGCAGTATCTCCAGGAAGAGTCCAAAGGTACATGTGGCTTTATTGATCTTAAAGCAATTTCTAGAAGTTTTCATCTCTACCAGGAACAAACAAATCTACCAGCAAACACTTGTTATTGCAACAGGAGTAGCTCACAACAAGACATCACTGCTGGGAAAATGTGTTCAGGCCCTGGCTCCATTACATCACTGGTTCTACCCTCATTCCATTTTCAGAGTTGGCAGGTATATCTAGATCCAATGTACTGGACAGCATTCAGTTGCCATGGAATACTAATTTTCAATGGCCTCTGTCCAGTATATTTTAATATGTGCTCCAGCCTATAGACTACAAAAGCTAGGAATGGAACAGGAATTTCCTTGTGGAAGATCCTTCTCTATTTCCTTCAATGCCACAGTGAGTAGCATGCTGTTAGTGATAAGGCAACAGCAACTAGATAGTGATGGCCAAACTGGAACTGAATCAAACTTGTGCTAACATCTCTAGGTGTACTACCTTGGGGAAGGGGAAGAATCCAAGGAGTGGTTGCAGCAAGGAGAAAATACCATTGAAAAGCTGTGCCTGGCCCACATGAAAGCAGTGGCCAGCCATCTGGTCTCAACCTATCCCACAGTAAAACCTATTGTGTGGGATGACATGTTGAGGGGAATGAATGAAGAAACACTGAGAGGTATGTTGCCACAGGGATGGCATTCTAGCAGCAACTCTGTAGTGTTGTAGAGATATAATTTGTTTCTGCCAAAACAGAATGCATTGTAATCAGAAGTAGCTTTAGAGATGCTTAAATATAGAGCCTATTTTATTAAAAGGGACAGATGATTCAAACACTATTTATTTATGTATTTATTTCTTGAATTTATGTCCTGCCTTTCTCTCAAAATGGAATTCAAGGCAGGTTACCATAATTTTAAAAAGATCAGCAGAAACGTTAGTTTACAGAAGTTCAAAAGAACTAAATAACAGTGTTATTAAAAAGTGATTAAAAACAGTTAAAAACTCTTAAAGCATATTTGAATTATAGTTTAAAAGACTTCAAAAATACAGCCCACCACAACACACACTACTGTTCCATGATTAAAATTCAGAGGTCTGCCTGGGTAAAAACGTCTTCACCTGCTGTTGGAAAGAAGCACAGGCAGGCTCACTGGACCTCCCATGGAAGGGATCCTACAGAGCAACTGCGGACAGTGCACAGCATGCTACAAAAGCTGCACAAAAACTCTGTGATGGTTCTAAAAACTAAGACTTCTCATAAAAGGACATGTTTGCTTCAGTGTGCTGAGCCAATACGTCCATCTAGCACTTTATTATATTTGGGGGAGATTCAGAATATCACTGAAAAAAGAGGTTAAAAGCAATAGGTAAAAATATTACTCTTTTGAAAACTGTGCTAAGCCAGCTTTTAGTATTTTTTGCACTACAGTGCTTCAGTATACAAATGTACACATTTAATTACAACATGTAAACATATTAATGAGTCTAACCAGTAATAAAAAAGTGATTGATTAAAAGAGAGACTAGTAATAGAGTAGCAGTAACACGTTAACTTTTTTTTAAAAAAAATGAGAATATAAAGAATTTTTCAACATAAAATGAAAGGGAAGGACTGGAAAATTTGGAACCCAAGCATAATATATGTTCATGAAATTTAAATAAATACATTTAAAGTTTTGTGCTGCATCCCAGAGAAAGTAAAGTGTAGATCTAGTACTAAACTGCAAATTGGTCAAAGGGGGTTCTTTCTTTTCCAACCTTTCCAATACATGGCTTGTTCTGGGCTCTTCTGTTTTGTTTTGTTTTGTTTCCCAGCATATCAGAAAGGCGTATAGTTTTTCATATTTCTTTCTGACTATTTGTACACTGTGTAAAGAAATCAAGTTGCTGACCATTTGAGAACAGATACAGCAAGGCAGTATAATCACATTTCTGCTTCCTTCCAGATTCTGGGATAGCACAGCTTACAGAACTGATGATCTGGGACTACTCTCCTGATCTTGAAGTGCACATTAAAGGTTTGCACTGCTTTGCAACTTTTCTTGACAAAAAGGAAAAGAGTGTGTTCTGTGATGTGTCTGAAATACAGACTAATGCCTGTTGAAGAAGTCATGATTAGCCAAATAATTGCCACCTCACAGGGTTGCGAGGACAAAATAGGATAAAACTAGCTAATCCTTCCCAAAGTCCTTAGAAGAAGGATAGAATGCAGATATGATAAATAAATACATTATTTTTGCTGGCCTTCTTCATAAGGAGTTTTCAGCATGATATGTTCAGTGTTAGTGGCTAGAGCGGCGCAGGTCAATCTGCGTTCCTCTAGAAAATGGCTGGATTGTAACACCTATCACTGGGCCTATTGACTGGAGCTGAAGGGAGTTGGAGTTCAGTGTTTGGTGGGCCACAATTTCCCCATTCCTGGGTTCGTTTTGGAGTAAGATTGGAAAGCCTGAAGCTTGGATCCCCATTCAGTCAGAAACTCACAGGTAAACCAGGGTCAGTCACAGGCTTGTTAGGATCCCTGATCTCACAGGATTGTTGAGAGCAGAAAGCTCTATGGGTGTGCCGGGGTCACTCACATACATGCTGCTCTAAACTTCTTAAAGGAAAGGCACAGCATAAATGTGAGAAATAGTATCTTTCAATTAGTAGACAAAGTGATTGTAAAAGAATCGCCTTCTTGCTTTCTGTACACTTGCTGTGGGAACCATGTTCTGACAAATATTCTGAACTGCTTTTCTTCTCATCTCTCTTGTGTTCCAGTAAATCTTATAGAAAAATACCTAAAGTGTGACTTCTCAAAGCTCTGGTTTGCTAGTGCTTTTAAAGGGGCCACGGGCGTGAACCAGTGCTTGACACTAATTGGACACCACCTTAAAAACCACCAGCAGTGGCTGAAAGTGGCTGAGAGCATTCCTGCTGGTATCATCCAAGGGATCGCATTGACTGGCTGGCAAAGGTAACTGAATCTTCCCCTGGAATTTGAGAGGCTTTTAGCACTGTGAATACACTGAACAATGCTCTGCATTTCCTCTTAGGAAAGGTCCAGAAGCCAAGAGTTTTCAGGTTAAATTTAAAAAGCACACATATTTCTGGACCTTCACTGTGGCTGCTTCCAAGTTCTGAAACTCCTTGCCAAGAGAGGCTAGGCTGGCTTCCTCTCTGCAGGCAAGGACATTTTTATTTGGACAGGCTTTTGGCATTCAAGCATTCGAAAGGGTTCTTACCTGCTTCAGTTCTTGCTGATAAGTGTTTTTGAATGATTTGTTATGTCTTTAAGTGGATGTGACTTATAGTTCGATTTCACTGTTCTTAACCCCTTTGAGCACTGTTTTTTTTCATGGAAAGGTGGGATGTAAATTTAATAACAAATACTTGTGAAAGAGGAATGTCAAAATACAGTCGGCCTGCCTTATCCATTGCTAATACCCCAGAGGACAGGATCAAATTTCAAAATGACCTTGACAGATTGGAGAGCTGGGCCAGAGCTAACAAAATGAATTTCAACAGAGAGAAATGTAAAGTCCTACAGTTAGGCAGAAAAAATGGAATGCACAAATACAGGATGGGCGACACATGCCTGAATAGCAGTACGTGTGAAAGGGATCTAGGAGTCTTGGTAGATCACAAGCTGAACATGAGTCAGCCGTGTGATGCAGCAGCCAAGAAAGCCAGCGTGATTCTTGGTTGCATCAATAGGAGTATGGTGTCTAGATCAAGGGAGGTAATGGTACCACTCTATTCTGCATTGGTTAGACCTCATCTGGAATACTGTGTCCAGTTCTGGGCACCTCAATTCAAGAAGGATATCAACAAGCTGGAGCGTGTCCAGAGGAGGGCGACCAAAATGGTCCATGCCCTATGAGGAATGGCTTAGGGAGCTGGGTATGTTTAGTCTGCAGAAGAGAAGGTTAAGAGGGGACATGATAGCCATGTTTAAATATTTGAAGGGATGTCATGTCATGTCGAGGAGAGAGCAGGCTTGTTTTCTGCTGCTCCAGAGACTAGGACAAGGAGCAATGGATTCAAGCTGCAGGAAAGGAGATTCCACCTGAACCTCAAGAAGAACTTCCTGATGGTCAGAGCTGTCTGGCAGTGGAATATGCTGTCTCAGATTGTGGTGGAGTCTCCTTCTTTGGAGGTTTTTAAACAGAGGCTGGATGGCCATCTGTTGGGAATGCTTTGATGTGTGTTCCTGCATGGCAGGGGTTAGACTGGATGGCCCCTGTGGTCTCTTCCGGCTCTATGATTTATGATTCTATGATTCTATCCCTCGATTCTGTATCCATGGATTCAACCAAACACAGCTTGAAAAAATATATATATAAAAATAAACTTTGATTTTGCCATTTTATATAAAGGGCACCATTTTACTACACCGTAAGGGGACTTGAGCATCCACAAATTTTGGTATCTATGGGGGGTCCTGGAACCATACCCTAGCAGATACCAAGGGCCACTGTAGTGACATTTCAAAATAGGTCCATCAACTCAAAGATGAATGCCTGCTCATACTGCTTATCTTGATTGCTTCTTCCTTCCCCACCTCACTGTAGCTCATGTTTCACCTTTTTTTTTTTTTTTGGCTGTGTATTTCCCAGTGTTTTTCCTACCAATACCTTCTCCAAATTTTCTATCTCTCAAATCCCCCATCATTAAAAAGGGGGAAAAGATAGCTTTGCAAGAGGAACTAACCAAATACTCATACATAATTTGTTATTACCAAAACAATGTCTTGGGAGAGCACCTGCAAATATATTATCTCACATTTGTTGGGCTTCCATCAGACCTCCTGCACTCCCAGAGGCTACTACTAATGTCTGCCCTGCTACAGCTATAGCACTTTTACCTGCGTTATCTAACAGCTCTGCATTTTTTTTTCAGGTATGACCACTTCTCTGTTCTGTGTGAGCTTCTGCCTGTAGGAATCCCATCACTAGCTATATGTCTCCAGACACTGAAGAATGGTATAATATGATTCTCTCCTCAATCAGATCTAAGCTGGATGTAGCAGTATTAGTATCAGAATGTGTATATTTCTTCAAAATAGCCATTCAGCTAAAATTTCTTGATCTCCTCTCCAATTATCCAGGACATGCATTTTTCTCTATCGCTGAATCTGAGAGGTAGCCACATTCCCTTGATTCCTAGACTCATGAAACTACATGGAATGTATTGCTATCAGTTTACACATGGGAAACTGAGGCTATGGCAATTGAGGTGGTGGCATCTGCAATGAAATGTCATCCTTATAACTCTCACATCAAAGCCTGATACTGGTTACTTGATAATGGTTTTTAAGTCCAGTTATGTATAGTTCCTACTTAGTACCCATATATCAGCACTATATGTTGCCTGACTGCATCTCCCATCATCCTTCATCATTGGCTATGATGCCTAGGGCTGAGGAGAGTTGCAGTCAGACATCTAGAGCAGAGCTTCAAAATAGTACGTTGCAAACAGTTACCTATAATGAGTCACTTTTTTGGTAACAAAGGCATGATAAAGTTATATTTCAAAAGCAAAGCAACAAGTGGGAAAAAAGCTACTTTCTTAGCAAAATGAGTAACAGTTCAAAATTACTTTTTAAGGTTACATTTAAAGGGTATTTTAGAGATATTATAGGGCATTCTGTTCTCAATCCTAAGGAAGTTTTAGTGGAAAATATTAAAAACAGTGTACAATTTTCAGTGACAAACTCCTTTTAAATGAGTGATGGGAATAAACTATTTTTAAAAAGTTACTATCCATTTGGTACCAGAGGCAGAAATAACACAGAAAGAATAAGAATGGGTTTCTATGCTATAAAAGAGAAGAGCACTTCAACAATTTTCAGCAAACTTTTAATCCAAAACTAACCATTTGCACATGTGAAGTGAAACAACCAGGTCAGGCAGGTCTTGCATAAGTAAAAAAAGAAGCCTTTCTTATTTCCATTTTGGTGGACAAACTTAATAGATCTATGTTTTTGAAAATGCCAGGGTGGCTGGTGAGGCAGGCATATCTGCTTTCCCCTTTTCTCTCTGTTCTGCTGTCGATCCACATTCAAGAAAGGAATTCTGGAGGCAGCTGCTGTTTACCTTGTCTATTACGGGGAGGCGCACACAGCGGCAGTAGGATCGGCTAGACTAGAATCCCATTCTTTCCTGGTTCAGCCTTTATTGCATTGTTTGCTGCCAACATGCTGCTGCAATCTGATAGGGAAAGTCTGTTTCTCTAGCCTCCTTCACCATCCTCCCAGTGTAATTCTGCTAAATAAACTTTCAGTAGACAGAGGACATGGAGGAAAGGTGGAGGCTGAGCTTTACCAAAAGATGGTAAAAAGGAGCTTCAAAGCCTGTCAGAGGCTTTGTTATCTGAGGGATGCCTGCACTTTGTTCTCCTAGCAAACAAAATTTCTTCAGAAACCAAACCATGAGTGAGTTACCACAAAGAGGCAGTATAAGACCATGGAGGCTGAAGAGGAAGCCTTAGAAATTCAGGTCTTGACCAGAGGCTTTCTGTAACCTCCAAGTGCTATCAATTTAATATCAAGTAGGTGTGTTGAGGCTTACCCCCTAACTTCAAAACCTCCCTATTTATACCAAGTCCTGACTTTTATTTTCTACATCCCAAGTAGCCTGGTGAGTTATAAGTCATTTTTAGGAATCCCCGCATGGTTATTTGTAGGCCCGCGTGACTTAAGGGTCATAATTTCATCCTTCTTGGGGATCTGTGTGTGTTCACATGGGCAATCAGGACCTGGGGCTATCACTGGCACGACTGTGAAGCGAAGTAAGCAGCACCGTGCCCAAGTACTGCTGTAGCCCCTTCTGAAGTTCCTGTCTCTCCTTTATACTGATAGCATAGCAGCTCACTGTTCAAGATTGCTAGCCAGTTTTGTTTCTCATTCAGAGGTTTAATAATAAGGTTAATAATTCTTAAAAATTCTTCGTTTTGTTTGTTTCCCAAGGTAGCTATTCCGAAAAGGTGAAAGAAGATGTTGAAAAACTCTTAGGGATATCCAGTTTGGAAATAGACACTTTCATGAGGTAAAAGTCCCAAGTTCTGGTTTGCAATGGTTTTTCCACAAATGAATCTATGACTAAAAGATGCATGTTTTAGGAAGGAGTCTAAATATGGAAGGAGGAATGTGCTCTCTGTTGGCCAATTGCAGCACCAGAAGATAAGTCAGTGATCAAAAAGTTATTCATTTTAAATAAATATTGGTTTTGATATCAGTTTACCATCACAGGTTGAATCAAGGGTTTCTCAACCAGCAAATGGGGAAAAAAATAAGCAGCTTTTTGAACTGTGGATATAATTTTTATGCAAGGGTTCCTTGAGACCTGGAAATTATTTCAGGGGTTCCTCTGGGGTAAAAAGGTTGAGAAAGGCTGGATTAGAGGGTATGGAGTGGTCAATCTAAACACTTATCAAGAAAAACATATCTTCCGCTATTCAGTGGTACAGGGAGTGGGGCAGCTGGGGCAATGTGCCAGCCCCACTCACTCTCACTATGCATACAGGTGTGAGAGAGAAGCATCATACAGCCAGGGCTATGGGCATAGTCAGAGCTTGAAAAAGTTGATGGGTATGTGTGTGCCATAACTACCAGATAATTTATAGAACTTAAAGGTAGATTGCGAACACACTGAAGCAGTCAAAAGATTTCCTGTATCTTGGCTCAGTCAATTCCATAAATCAACATGGAAACGGTAGTTAAGAAATATAAAAGAGGGTGGGAACTAGGTAAGGACAGGAATGAAGGAACTAGGTAACACCTTCAGTTGTAAAGATATACAGCCAGTCCTCCATATGTGCAGGGCTTAGGGGCATTGACCACAAAAGTGGAAAAACTCTGAATACTGTGAGCCCCCTAAACTGTATTTAACACACACAAAAAGGTACCTCTGTTGGTAGGGTGGCTGGCTCACTTGTTCACTCATGTAGGTGGGAGGAGGATGAGATGGAGGAGTGGCAGGAGGGAGAAAGGTGACACCTGTCCCATCCTCTTCCTCCCACCCACATGAGTGAACATATGCATCCTCCTATCCCCTTCCCCCCTCGCCTGGCCAAGCGAGTGATTACATGTGTGCACACCCTCACCCTCCCATCGTTCTCACCACCAAACTGAGTAAATGTGTACCCTCCCTCCTCCCATCCCATCCCATCCCTCCCCCCCCACATGCAAGAGAGCAAGTCAGTCAGGAGCAGCCACCCTGCCAGTTTGATTTCCTCCCAGCAACACAATCCACAAATGTTTAACCCACAAATGTGGAGAACCAACTGTATTGTGGAATGACAAATTCAGAATAATGCAAGCTGTATTTCCCATTTCTATGTATGGTTGTAAAAGCTGGACAGTGAAGAAAGCTAATAGGAAGAAAATCCAATTCATTTGAAATGTGGCGCTGCAGGAGAGTTCTGCAGATAGGTGGGTCATAGAGCAAATCAAGCCTGAACTCTTGTTAGGAACCAAAGTGACTAAAGAGAAGCCTTTGTAGTTTGGACACATTTAGAGATGACATGACTACACTGGTGAACACAGTAATGCTCAGTAAAGCAGAAGGCAATAAGGGAAAAGGAAGGCTGTACTGCAGTTGGATTGATTCAATCAAGGTAGTCACAGCCTTGAGCTTGCAAGATCTCAGCAGAGCTGCTAATGACCATGACTCTGGGAGGTCTCTCATTTATAAGTTAGTTTGGTATGAATATAACAAATAACAAACAAATGCCAGAAACTCCCTGCTAGCATGGCATTCAGGCACGTTGGCTGGGGTATTACAGCAGTTGTACCCCACCCACCTGCAAAGTAGCTTTTCCAAGCTCTCAACAAAGTTCATTCTTTCCCAATACTTTACATATGTTTTATTCAAAGGCCCTTTATGGTATTTTTTTCAAACCTGTGGCACAGGGTCAGTAATTTCAAACAAAAATACAAGAAAGCAACATTGTAATGTCACAGTACTCACAAGGATTTTATTTTCAAACAGTGACATCTCAGGGACTTTCCCTGGACATGAAATTCTCTCTCTTGTGACCCAAATTGCATTCTACTTGAAACCCTCAGTGGATGAACTTTTGGAAAACAACAGGTGGGATACTGAGAAAAGTTGATACTCCAGCACTGTTGGTCTGTAAGTGAACTTCTGCCCGTGTAAATAATTGTCTTTTGACTTTGTATTAACACCCCACATTTTGATCTCATCCACCCACTAAAGCTGTTCTCTTCACACTTACTTGCAGCATGCTCCACTAAACTCAAAAAAGCTAACTTCAGAATAAAGATGCATAGGATTACATTTCAGGACAAGTATAATTTATTTTCATACCATACATTGGGGGGAAAAACTGATTTTTTTTTAAACCATCCTGATAGCACACAGTAGATGGTTAAATTTTAGGAAGGAGTAACTACTTCATCCTGAGAAAATGCCTTCTAAATCTAAAGTCTACATAATGGTTCTGCCATGTGGCATTGAAGTTTCATTCACATTCCTCCATTTTTTAGGTATGTCACAGGCTGGTTCAGTCCATACCACAGAAAGAGAAAGAAGATCCATCCTATAATGATCCATCATTTTCAGCCAGATGCATTAAGGTACTTTGGGGTCTCCAATCTCTTACAAAGTCATTATCTTCACTGAGTTTGTTCAGACTGTGTAAACCACTACAGTAGATATTCACAAATCTTTCTATGGAACCTCCAGCCTTGGAAGCCCACAAGGTTTTTTTTTAATTTTTAATGTCTCTTTTTTGTGGAAGCCCATAAGTTTTCTGTGAACTTTCCAAGATGCTGATGAAGGGCATCTTCTCAGAATTTTGCTATTAAAGCAAAAACTACCTATATCTCATATGGCAAATATATTCAGTTTTATCACTATTTTCTGCTTAGGCTTCTGACCAAATGGACCACTGTGACACAGGAACTAAACACAGCCATGGAAAAGGTCTTCTATGCATCTACTGTAGAAGAGTGGATGGAGGAAAACGTCCAGCCCAGCCTGCAAAGACTTCAGGGGACAGTAGATGACCTGGACAGAGCAATACAAGGACTTTCATAGCATTCTTATGGCTCTTTTTATTCGGGACCCCTCACTCTACAGTTCGAAAGCATTGTATTGTACAAATGGGGGAGTTATTCTGATGTCAGGAGATAAATCTACTACACTAAGTGAAACTGAAAGCATTCACCAGCTTGACATTACAGTCTTTCAATGAGACAGATACAGGTTTTTCCCTTTTCTTGAAGGGGGAAAAAAAAGATACCCAGCAAATTGCATTGCTTCTGGCTGCACAGAGTCCACTGTAGAGAAATGAAAGCAGATGTAAAGCTCTATCCAGGTTGCTCTTAAGATTTTTCCAGTTTAAAACTTGTGCAGAGTCTTGTGCCACAGATACTTTATCCTTTAAAAAAAATAAAGCTAAAATTTTATGCAATTCATTATTTAGTTTGGTATGAATATCTGCTGTGGGAAAAGTGGAGAGAGACGTTTCTCCCTTAATACTAAAAGTGAGGGTGGTCCAATGACGATGAATGGTGAGAGATGCAGGATAGGCAAAAATGAAGTGCTACATCAAATAATGCGTAGAATTTGCTACCACAAAAGGTAGTGATGGCTGCCAAGCAAGATGGCTTTTAAAGAAGGCTAGTCAAATTATGGAAGACAAGGCTGTCAATGACTACTACTAGTCATGATGAGTGTAAATTGTCTCCAAACAGTAGTAACAAATGAAGGTGCTATTGTACTCATGTCTTGCTTTTGGCCTTCTACAGACATCTGGGAGGCCAGTGTAAGAAAAAGAATGGTGGGTTAGATTGGGCTTTGGTCTGCTCCAGCAGATTCTAGATGCAAAGACTTTAACAGGGAAGATAATTCATGGTTAAAAGTCACACGAGAACCAAAATGCTTTTCTAAAACAAACAAGCTAATTTCTCACAACCAATTTAACAATTAAAGCCGTAATGATTCTCTAGAGACACCCACTGTAAAATTATTTTTTTACAGAAATCTGGAGCAGGCATCTCCTAGCAACTGTTACCAAAAAAAAATAAACAAACACTTTTTTGTGACTGCAGATCACCTCATTCTTAACCCTCCACAACTGAAGTTCCCCACATTGTCATACATTTTAATGTCAGTAAAAACATGAATTCAACCACATTCAGGAGAAATGTGTCCAAACCAGAGTACTATGCAAGCTTGAATATTAAACATTACAGCAAAGGTACATACACCGCACCTTTAGTCCTTTCAGAAGCAAGCCCCACCAACTTACTTCCTGAGTAAATATGTATAAATTGGAGACTTAACAGTTTAGGAAATTGTGACATATTCAAATAACTCTATTTTCTCTGAAATATCATATGTATTAACTAAAATTCTGTAATTATTCACTAAAGATTTTTTTTATAAAGTTTTGCATGACAGATCTCCAAACAACACATGGCCCTTTGAAATTGAAATAAGATTGCATATATTCACTGTGTTCTGTACTAAGTAACTACAGGGTGGTCTCTTCTAGCATTCCCCCAACATTTGTTAATAGTGGTCTTTAAGCCTGATACATATACATATGTTCTAGTCAAATGGAAACAGAAAAGGAGGAAATTCTACCACAAGACTTGTGTTTCTGACCAGAAATTGTAATACTGAACAAACAGGTTTTTAAAAAAAGTATTTAAAAAAAATTGAAATGCCACTTTATAAAAAACACAATTTACATTTGACATCTTAAAATCACATAAATGATAGGAGTGATCTGAAGTATATTTCCTCTTGACACATATTTACAGTTATCTAGATCTTGTCACATATAAAATATCTGCCATAAACAGGATAGCAGAAGTGTGTAAATCAGGACTCTTAAAAGCTCTTGTATTGTGAGGTATATATATATGGTTAAATTCTGGAAATCAAGCACAAGTTTTTTAAGACTATTTTGAGATTAACACTAGATTTAGATTAACATCTGGATCAATACTAGATTTTTGACTTTAGGAGCTAAACAAAAGATCTCCCATATTATTTTTTTTAAGATATCATTTGAATACCTAGATTACACTGGAAATTCCCTTGGAATAAAAGACCAAAAACAAAATTAATACAAAATAACTGTAATTATGCAGTAGTAAGAGAAAACTAAATACAGAAGTGCAGATAATACTAATCTGTCATTAAAGTGATGACAAGACTTGTAAAGACACATCAGTAAGTAAGGCAACATAATGATGCAGTTAAGACAGCCCCCTAAACCACAAAGGAAGAAAATGCAAGCCTCCAAAGCTATATTTGAGGACTTGCAGCCATGTCCGATTTTCTTGAAATTGTTTTTAAAACTAAAGGTCTCCCAATCTTGCCATGCTTCTGGAGGGAGGTGGGTTGTTTTGGGCTTTCTTCAACTAGGAAGTAAAAATGCCTAAAATCAAAGGTTTGTTGTAAACCAGAACTTTCCAAACTGATGTCGTGACATGTTAGTGTGTAGGTGTGTCACATGAACATAACAGTGGAGGGGCTGCCTCTCCCACCACCGCTCTGGCCTGAGGAAGATCCCAGTGAGGGTGGCAGAGAGGGCAGGTCCGGGTGGAAGGGCTGCCGCTGCCTCCCCAGGCCAAGAAAGATCCTGGTGAGTGTGGCGGCGGCGGCAGCAGCAGTTCAGGTCCAGGTGGAGGGGCTGCCTCGCCTGCTGGTGCCACCGCTGCCCTGAGGAAGGGAAGACACTGGTGAGGGCAGCGGTGGCGGCAGCGGCAGCAGCAGTGGGCCAGACCTGGGTGGAGGGGCTGCCTCCACTTACTGAATTACTGTGATGCTAAATGATGCATGTCTGAAAAGTGTGTCACCAACATGAAAAATTTGGAAAGCTCTGTTGTAAACAAAGTAAGTTATATGAGAATTAAGCTACAATTTCATGTCCTGGTTTGTTTTGACTAACACTGATTTTTTTTTTAAAAAAAAGGTGTTTCCAAATTTGAACGTAATGCAAAACTAGTTTGTTCTGAAGTGAAATTGGCAGCTTTCCTATTCCTCCTTCCTCTTGTGTATGGTGGTGCATGTGTGTGCACCTGTGAACCCTAGGCTCACCATGGTTTATTTTGGAGATGTGTAACCTTTTTGGTCCCCCAACTGCTTCCAGTGTTTAGTAAGGGCTGCACAAGTATACACATATCCATCCATGTGTATGCACATGTACACTCCTCCTGCTCCCCTACACACACACACAAACTCAGAACACACACAACCCAATTTCCAATGTAATTACTATTATATTTGCACTGCTTTTTCCCATTTGACTTTAAATTTTAAGAAGTCATCCAGATTAAGCAATTATTTTTCTTGCCTTTACTTGCTACCCTTCTTGTCATTTGAAGCAGCACTAAGACAGTCATGGATCCCTATTCTCAACAAGTGCCAGAACATTTCCTGGAAAACCCTCTGACCTCCCAAGCTCATGGGAAGGGCTCTTTAGCTGTTACTGGATCCTCACATTAGGTAAGATGGTGGTGTTTGGGTGTGTAGGAAGGAGGAGTAAAATCGCTGATAGCAGAATGGGAGTAGTCATCAGCATGGCAGCAGAAAACAAACTAGCACAAAAGCAGAGGGAGTATAAAAGCCACCTTGAGGAAGCTGCATGTGGCCCTTGGATTCTTTATCCTGAGCTTAGGTTATCATTTGAACTGGGCCAACAGCATTGCTTGCTTTGGTTTGGAGCAGGAAGGATGAAAGACATAAAGAATTTTTTCTAGTCTTATTTTCCCAACTATTGTAACTACACATGGAAAGAAATTTACAAATACATAAGTCAAAATTCAAGAGGAACACCTGGAATGTAAGACGTTCAGTTCTGTACCGCTTAAAGAGTTCTTGCCTTTTGTCCATCACAGTTTGTTGCTATTGTTCCTTGGGTTCCTCTTCATCAGTAACATCAGTTTCACTGCTGTCCTCAAGATCTTGGTGAGCTGGCACCTTGTTCATTTCAAGAAAGCTAGTAATGAGCCTGGCTACAGCCTCTACATCACTGTTAAAAAGAAAGGAATAAAAGTTCATGACACCCTTTTCTTCCAGTTAGAGCTATCTGTTGCCTATTAGAAAAAAAAATAATTTGCTAGAGCCTAGCATTCCAAATATGTTTGTAAAAATGCACAATTTTCTATTTATATAAATCACAAATAAGGGGTAGATTAATATCAATGAAAAATTAATACTGCAAATCTCAGCCTGAAAGAAACTTTTACGTATGTTACAGGTCCAATAAGAAGGGGACACAATAAAATCCAATTTTAGGAACTCTGGTCTTGAAATCAGGACACATTTTACACACTAATTTCAATGTTTTCTACAGTTAACTACTTCAAAATAGAACACACGTCATAAGTTTACCATCTGTGGTCTGACACATACCATAATCATGAAAATGTCATCTAGATTCTAATATACATGCAAATAAAATGCATGTTTGTTGCTTTCTGCCATATTCCTACTCTGAACCATTAAAGAAGATGAAGTTGTGTATTCCAATTACAAAAAGCTGTCACACAACTGACATGTGGAAAAGTATAGCCATAGACGGCACAAGAAATTCTTGGAAGTTGTATCATTACTTTAAAGTTACACTGTGCTCCCTTTTATAGCCTGAACCATGCCAGAAGAGAAAGTTCATACCATACCTTCTGCAACCCATCACTGCACTCTGCGTCAAAGGGTGCGAAAACCCGGTCTCAAATCTCAGCACCACTAGGTAGCCCTTCCCGAAGTAACGCACCTTCTCTTCTTCCACATTCACAGCCCGAATTTCATCCAGTGGAACCACCACTACTTGGCAAAAGAGCAGAATACTGAACTGTTAGCATAATGGTACCACGCAATGCTATAAATCTAGAGTCCAAGAGAGTCTATTCCACTGTTGAACAGCTATGCTGCTTTAGCAGTCCCACAGCCTAAAACCGTCCAGGCTACCTTTCCTGTGTTTCCAACAACTTTCCATTAATATACAAGCCAAATATTTTTTAAAAAGTTTAATGGAAGCAGCAGAGTTTTCAAAACCCTCCACCAAGAATCAGCCCCACAGAATTCTCTCTCTCGCCCCTCCTCACTTTAGTTGCATCCATTTCATGTTTGCAAGTTGCTCTGTAGATACTGCAGCAATTCCAGGAAAGAATCATGTAAGAATCCTTCTTAGGAAAAAAAGAAATCACAGCCCAGACCTTTTTATAATAGCTATACCAGGCTTTTGAAAATAGATTTAAAGAAAGAGCTTTTTAATGAGAGTTTGTATACGTATCTTCAAGAGACCTGTCCGCTTATGGTGACCCCACAAATTTCCATAGGGTTTTCTTCAGCAAGGAATATTCAGAAGTGGTTTGCACTATACTGTTTTTATTGTTTTAATTCTATTTTTTAAACTGCTTTTTATCATTTTTAACTATATGCTTTAAAGTGTTTTTAACTGTTTTTCTATTTTAATGCTCTTTTGTATGTTTTAACTGCATTATTAAAGCAGTCTTGAGTCTTGAGTTCTTTGGGAACCAAAAAGATGTGTTTTTGGTTTTAGAACCCTATATCATTTTTCAGCTTAGAATAACAGGAAAAGCATTCAAAGGGGACATGTAGTTCAACTACCAGAACTAATACAGGGAGGCCTATATTTAAAGGATTACTGATAGATGCCCGCTTTGTTATCACATGAAAAGCACTCTGTGATTAAGATTCAACACAGTTGTTTCTGTATCTATCCTTAAAATTAAACGCTTACGCTCAGTCTGCATTGCTGCAAACCAAAACCCCATTACGCTCTTGTGCCCTGCTTTAGGGTAATGTACAACAGCTCTGCTTCTGAAGGCTGGAAACAGGGATGCAAATCAGTGAAAGTTCTGGGATCCTTTGTTATCCCACTGTACATGTTGTTTATACACACATGTACACTCACTGGTACATAAATACCCAAGTATGTGTTTACTTCCTTTCTGTTCAATGCAAACATACTATTCACCAACACATGGCTTTACCTTGTTCATGGCCAGCCCTTGACATGGTCAACAGCTTTTTGTAAAGGTTGAATGTCTTCAGGAAGACTTTTCCAGCACCCTTGTCGAATACAGCTTCCTACAATAAACAGAACAAACAAGATCACAGAACGGAACCTACCTTTGCATTAATGGAAAGTAGCTGTTTTTTAAAGGCCAGAACTGACTTCCCACCATCTCCCTGCACCTATTAACATCAGCATTTAAATACATGCAGAAAGCTATACTTACTCTCCGCTTCTGCTTAAGAAATGAAGCCTGCTAAATGCTATGCTCTTCACCAGACTGTTTAGGTCATTTCATTGTCTCTCCTCATGTACAATCCAAAGTATAAAGGGAGGCCTTGCTTTTGCCCTTCTCTCTGATGCTTAAGGACTTGCAAGGCATTACGCGGGAAGTCCATTTCATGTGGAAAGGAAGATGGCTCACATACGGCCAACCCACATGTAACTTCTTTGTATACAGATATAACATGCACCCATTTTAATGTTTTTAAATTTATGAATTGTTATCCTTCTTTCCTACACCAAGTTGTAAGCTGAAGATGAAGTGAACACATTAAATCAGTACTGATTTTCCTGCCCAGGAACAGTGAAGGCTACCAGTATTTACCTGACAGGTCAAGTTTGCCATGTGCCTTAAGATTTAAATGGCTCAGCTGTTCCTGACAAGGGAACAGTATTTCAAATCACAACTGCACTTAGTTTATATATTATCTCTCATTTTATTCATACCTTCCCCTTTCCCCAAAACAGGAGAAGAAAAATCACTCTCAGTGACCCAACAGGTTAAAAAAATGGAAAAGGATAGTTTCTTAGATCATTGCAGACAATGATTTTACTCTGGGGTCAGCCTACGTATTGTGAAATGTGAAGTGTTGTGAAACTCAAAGTCAATTGTAGAGGAAAGGTTCAAACAAAGAATTGGCTTCATACTCTAGTATCCAAGAGACTTCAGACTCGTGACCTATTTTTTTCCTCTATTAGAACCCCCAGAGGAACCAAACAGACCCATCAGGCCTTTCCGCATTACACCGTTATAGTGCTATTATTCCACTTTCAACCTCCTGTGGAATTCTGGGGTTTGTACTTTACTGAGGCCAAAGAGCTCTCTGGCTGAGAATTCTAAAGGCCCCTCCCTAAAATGCAAATCCCAGGATTTCATAGGATGTTGAAAGTGGAATAATAGCACTAGAACTGCAGAAAGTCCCATTATTTTAGACCAACAATGAATTAAGGAACAGGAAACCTCAGCACCCTTGCTCTGTACTGGAATTTGGGAACAATACAAGACTCTATCTCACAAGCCCGTTCACAGATGAAGATAACAACCAAGACACTTGCCATCTGGTCATTCTTGATGTCGCTGTTGGAATATGTGATTTGACTATATACCTATGTGAACATATAGAGTTTGCGTATACCAAGTTAGACATTACTCCATACAGCCCAGAACTGTCTTTTCTGGTTGGTGTGGTTGTTTACTCCACCATCTAAGCAGAAGTCTTTCCCAGCCACATTAGTGAACTGGGATAAATCAAAGACAAAACTTCAAATAATCCTCACATAACCCATAAGTTCTATTACTAGAAATAGTGTGTGTGTATATGTACTTTCAAGCCACCTGTCAACTTATGGTGGACCCATGAATTTCAAAGGGTTTTCTTAGATAAGGAATACCCAAAAGATGGCTTTGCCAGTTCCTCACAGCATTAAATAAGGTGCTTTTGAACCTCTCTATAGAAAGAATGTGTGCTAGTGCCACTGTGTACCTTCACCACAGATTTGTATACTATTATGACACAGGACGTTTTGTTTCCAATTTGTATATCTCAAAGCCATTTCCTTTTTCTCTCTCCCTCTCCTTTTTTTTTCAACAGCAGACACAAAACGGATTGGCATATTCAGCAGATCTCCAGGATCTCTTTTTTGATCCATCACTACCAGTTCAGATCACATTTTAAAAAATCGTAATCCTACATATCAGTTTTGTTTTAATTTGTTTTTGTTTTGCACAATTTGCACTGAATCACACGTGTCATTTTAAAGCCCATCCCTCTAATTTGGAGTGGTTCTTTTGAGGCTCTTTGCAAAACATTTTAACCACCTGAAATAATTGGGTATCATCAGCAATTCTAACCATTATTCAGCCCTAACTTGAGATGAATTGCAAACTAGTTAAAAAACACCTATCCTGGGGAAACCACTGTTTACATTCTTTCATCATAAGAACTCACTATTTATTCTACTGTGCTTTCTGTTCTTTAGTCAACTAGTTACCCATACAAAGACCTCTCTCATCTTGCAACTGATATGTTTGCTTGGGCATCTTTGTTAAAATCTTTCTGGAAACTCAAGTAAATCATGGTACCACATCTACCATGCTAAAATGCTTACAGAGACCCTCAGAGAATTTTCAAAGGTTAGTGAGACAGAATATATCTCTCTGGAGAAGTAATCTTCATTCTTTTTTTAAGAAGTACATGTCTATATATGCTTTTTCACCAATTTTACTCAGAAGAGATGTTAAGATAATAAGATTACTTTCCCAGATCACCTCTGCTAAGGCACCACCCGTCTGGCTAAGGCACCCAAACCTCTATAAGTAAAGCATGTTGCTTACCTCCCAGTCTTCCAGATTTTGCACAGCTACAAAGAAACAGCCAGCAAGATAGAAGAGCTTCCATCCAAAGCTATCTGAATAATGCAAAATATATCAAATTTTAAAAGACGGCACGGACATCAGCCAACTTTATACTTTACTTATCAATTATTATTATATTTTTATCTCAGCCTTTTACCATGAGATCTCAGGCCAGCAAACAGACAAAAACAATATAAACAAGTGAAACAATTCCAGATTAAAAGTAATAAATAATTTAAAGAAGGTAAAAACATATTAAACCACTCAAAAAAAATTAGAACAACTTCAAAAGGTTACAAAGGCTTTCTTTAAAATCATGCAGATACTTAAAAAATAAATTAGGCCCAAAAAGCTTTAATAAAAAGCCATGCCTTGACCTGGCACCAAAAAGAAACCAACACTGGCTTCAGTTGGGACCAAAGGAGGAGGGAACTCCACAAGTGGGGCATCACAGCTGAGAACATTCTCTGAGATTATTTAATACATCAATAGCCAAATGTATTTTCTTGGATACACAAAAACATTAAACACATAGGATTTTACACCTTTCTAAAGTACACACACTATTTCTAGGCCTCTTGTAAATCTACCTCGGTGTGGGCCAGACTGACCATGTGACAAGATTCACTGAGCAAACCTGCTATAAAATGACGTAACCCATAGGCTACCGTTGTTCTATATTCTCACATGAAAATCCAACCGTAATATTCTCTACAATCCCTTCTTCTCGGCCCACTTTGGAAGAGTTGCAAGTATCTCCCGCCACAGTGGCTCTATGCTATCAACTGTCCTGATAGAAGCAACAGAAAAAGAAAAGGGAAGACACCACAGCACTCACTCTTAACATTAGCTGGGAGACAAGCCTTCCTCAGCACCTCTCTCACACTTTTGACGTGGCTGGGTGTGGAAATAATCACTGAACTGAACCGTGAGCTGAAAAGTGAGCTGAAAGGCTTGCTACCTAATTATACAATTGTGGGATCCAATTTAAATACGGTGGTGTATATTTACCCCACACTAATGTGTATGTAGGCAGGGGGTGGGGCAAAGGTCATTTTCCACCCAGACCTTAGAGATGCCTCGCTCCTCCACTTAAAAGCCCAAATACTTGTACAGTCCTCCCTTTACATTCACAGGTTTGGCCTTCACAAATTTGACTATTTGTAAGGCATATGCTTGTCTCCTTCCATTCTTCACCCCAGGCTTGCCAGGCTTGTGTTTAAAATGGACACTTTTTTTTTTCTTTTTGGGTGAGCAAAGCCCCCTCCCACTGCTGGAGGTGTGTCCTCTCTCCCACCTAATTGCACTTTCTGCTGTGTAATGGCTGCTGATTGGCCAGGTGCTCTCTTTGCTCCTATCCCTCTCTTTTCAAGATGGCCACCAGAAGCAACCAGAAGGGAAGAACTGTGCTCTTCTCTCTTTGAGGGGAAAGTACCGGTAAGCCCTTTACTGTGCCTTTTTTCTCCCCTGCCCCCTAATGCTGGGACCAGAGGCAAATGAATGGGAGGGGAGAGCTCTGGAAGGGAATCATGCGCGGGGGGGGGGGGGAGATGGTATTTGCAATTTTTCAACTTTTGTTAGGGTTCTCTGCCCCTAACCCTCACAAGTGTGGAGGGGCTACTGTATTTTGTTCTGTAGTCCTGCTTAAAATGGCAACTAGAAGGGATGTCATGTCACTACATGTAGCCACTTTGAGAGGGACTACAGAGAAAGACACAGTTATTTGGGGTTAAGGTTCTGAGGGAGTTGTGTGAATTTGTTTGTTTGTTTTTTCATGCCTGGAGGATTTTATACACAATTTTCAGACACAAGTTGTCTGGAAATAGTGCTGAATTTTTTAAAATGGACTGTGGGGGCAGAAAAATGTGTTCCGGGGGCTTCACACAGCCTGCCAGCTGCACCCTGGCCAACTCTGGTGTACAGAATCCTGGCTCAAAACAAAATAAATTGATATTTAAAGTCAGGTAAAAAAAATATGCAGGTACTAGAAAGACAGCAATAATAAGAATCAACTACAAACTTCTACTGAAGTTAATGAATGTTACCTTCACTATAATAAGCAGCACCCAGGCCTACAGAAGAGATTCCTAGGAAGTGAAAGAGAGTACAAATTTAAAATGTAATTTCAACTGCTTAAAACATTCAGATCCCAAGAAATTCACATTTATATGTGCCTTGATAGGCTTTTAAATTACATTCGTATTATTTTCAAAGACTGGACTTCCTCCTATGAAAAATAATAATTGATTTGCACTAATTCTTTCCTCTATAAAAACAGGCTTAAGCAATGAGAAGAAATATTACATGAAATCTAAACAAAAAGCCAATTATCCAAGTACAGGCATACCCCACTCTTCACTGTTTTTCAACAATCTGCTGTTTTGATGCTTGCAAATTACAAATTCCATTAATTCAACAACAAACTTGTTATGAGTCTGACAAAATTTTAATACTATGCATTAAAATCTCAGCCATTCAATCACCATTTTCCTACACATGCTCTAGATTCTTGAGCCTAGAAGGTTATAATATGGAGGCGCACCTAGAAATACAGCACAGACCGAACAGAAAAGCACTACTGGGTTGAAGCAACACGTGCAAGAAACATATTACTGAGTCCAGGTTTGAGATCCCAATACAACAAGGATTAGAAGACCACAGATAATGTTTCAGTTAATATTCCAGTCATTTCATACAAGCTAATCTCATCTATGCAGGCTCCTGTTCAATAGGTAGATCCATGTCCCACTTGCTACAATCAAAATAGCTTTTCTTGATTTTAATAAAAGCTCAATAAAGGCTAACAATAGCTTTTTTCCTCCAGTGCATATTGCGTTTGGCTTCTTTTAGTTGCAGTTTGTTCTATTATTATTATATTTATTTATCTCCCGCTTTTACCCCCAAAACTGGGACTCAAAGGGGCTCACAATTTAAAAGAATACAAAAACATACAAAAAGTGAGCATTAACATAGAACTAAACTATTTACAGTGTTAAAACAAGTCACACCTCAGGTGAAAGAATAAAATGCAATTTAAAAAGATAAAAAGCTCTTAAAGACAGTACAGTAAACCCAACACACTGCCCCAAAGCCTGTTCTTTTAAAATTTTCTGTTTTAAAAGCCTGTCTGAATAAAAAGATTTTAGCCTGCTGACAAAAGGACAAGGGGGAAGCCATTCTGGCCTTCCTGGGAAGGGAGTTCCAGAGTCCAGGGGCAAGCCACCGAGAAGGCCCTTTCTTGCATCCACACCAACTGTGCTTGGGTGGGACTGAGAGAATTTAACTCATTAAAAACAAACTTTCTTTTCAAAAACCAAATATTCAGAATTGATGCAAGATTAGGGAAAAGGATGAATACCTTACCTACAAGGAGAGACCAAGATCTGATACTGGGTGACCTTTTCAAATGAAGAATGGACTTCGAGTGGTTTTCAACATGCATATACATCTTCAGGAACAAGGGGAAGTGGTAATCTATAGAGCCCAGGAGCAATCAGAAGGGTTACCTAAATAATGATATGGAACAAAACCAAGACACAGCTTACAGGCTTTTGCCATATTTTTCCATTTCCCCAGGAATCTTCTTCATATCCAAAGAATGCCTGAGTCCTGCAAGGATTTATGTGCTATTTATTATCAAGTGCAGAAATCCTAAGCAAAGTTCAAATGCACAGTTGTGTTTAGGGCAATCAGTTCTATGTACTTCAAAGAAAGCCTGCACTCTCAATATCTGAATATGCAAAGCTATAGTCAGTCAGCTGGCTCATTGGTCTAGGGATGTAATTCTCACTTCAGGTATGAGAGGTTCCAGGATCACATCCCATACAAGCCCTGTCCGTCTTTTGAGAGCCAGCGTGGGGTGGTGGTTGGAATCCAACTGTGGAGACCAGGGTTCGATTTCCTGCTTGGCCATGGAAACCCACTGGGTGACCTTGGGTGTGTCACATATTCTCAGCTCCAGAAACTCCCGTGATAGGTTCACCTTAGGGTTGCCTTAAGTCAGAAATGACTTGAAGGCACACGACAACAACAGTCAGTCCAGGTACCACTTTTTCAATAGCAATGGAATTTCCACTTCATTTTTTTAAAAAAAAATCGTATATCAAATGTCCAGCTCCCAAGTACATCTGAATAAGCGAAGGGTAACTCTTGTAAGTGAAATCCAAAATATGTATGGTGAGTTAGGAGCATACATCTTGCACTAATTTGCCAAGGTTACATTCATAGTGTACAAATTAAATATCAGAATCAGTGATGCATGTTTCTAAGGTGTCAGGATCTCAATCCATACTCAACCCGCCCACTTTGCATCCAAAGGACTTCAGATGTTGGTTACATACACCAGTCCAAAAGCATGGGAGAACATAGGCTGGATAAAGCAGGAAAAAATATAAATTGTAAGCTGCCTACCCAGCATCCACTGCTTTTAACACAAGAATGAAATAAACCCTGAGCCCTTTATCTTTGACAGCCTCATTATATACAAAAAGTATATAAAAATGTTCCAGCCATAACAAAATGATGACCTTAAAATCTTATATTGCATTTGTTTTCTAATTCTTGAAGACCTTTCCACAAATGTGTCAATATTTTATTATACACATCCTTTTTTTATAACTTCAAGTGACAAAAGGGAAATTAAGAGTTGTTCTACTGATGGGAGTTGTCACAGATCTCCCCCATGCTGGAGATAATCTGAGCACATTTACAGTGAATTTAAGAAGGGAATCATGGAATGAAACTTGGGTGTATCCACTGACGGAACGGCACCCATGAATACAGCAGATAAAACCTCCCCTTGCAGCGTCCCACCCTTCAGAGCAGATCTGGGGAATGCAGGCTATAAAAGCGAAGGAAGGACTGGTAGATAAGATACCACTGGTCTGTCTAGCTCCATGCTGTCTACCCTGACTGCTAGCAACTCTTTAGGATTTCAGGCCCAAGCCCCACCTGGAGGTGGCCGGGACTGAAGCCAGCATTTGCTGCATGCAAAATATGTGTTCCCTCGCTGAACTATGCCTTCTTCTCAATATTGCTTATTAGAAGTACAAGAAAACAAAATGCCTACTTTTCCACCACCTGCATTCTGAAGAAGCATCCTATGATGTCAAACAAAATGCCTCTGTTGCCCTGACCTGTTTTTCACAGAATCATAAAATCCCTGAGTGGGAAGGGACCCCAAGAGGCATCTAGTCTGACACCTTACAAGAATGCACACCTGAGAGACGGACTGGCATTGCACCCAGAGTTTGTAGTGTCTTCTGCTACCACTGGCTTCTGTGAACTCCAGGTTTCACGTTTTATCTGACCTGTGTCTTTAGCGTTTTACAGGTCAGAGTTTGGTTTGATTTCCTTCCCTCTCTCAAGTCTTCCTGCTGTTACAAAAAAACAAAAAAACAAAAAAACAACTTCTCAGATACTTCCTGGAGACATTTAGATGTTACTATAACTGCTACTAAATACCTTAAAAGTCACGAGATCTAGTCTGATCTTGGAAACTAAGCAGGGCCAGCTCTGGTTAGCGCTTGGATGAAAGACCGCCAAGAAAACCAGGCGCTGCAGGATGTATTTCAGAGGCAGGAACTGGCAAAACCACCTCCGGCCATTCCTAGCCTAAGGGAACCCTGCGAAACGCACGCAGACTTGCAGGCGATTTCCCCAGCGAAGGAAAATTCTCGGCTCCCTTGCCCTTTCTGCGTCCAGCCTCCGAACGGGACCCTTCCCGTGTTCCTGCTCGAAGCCCGCCGGAGGGTACTTCCCCATGTCTTCTCCCCAGGAGCATCAGGCTCCCGCTTCCCGGTCCTCTCCCTCTCCTCCGCTCCTCCCTCCCTCCCTCCCTCTCCCGGATGCTCAGCCCCGCCGGGCGCCCGCCGCGCCTCCCTCGAACCTCACCTGAGCCGCCGCTTCCCGAGCTCTCTTGGGCGGCAAGCGGCAGGCTTCTGAAACCATAGAGCGAAGCCAGAGCGGCCCTCACATGGCCAACCATAGAGTTGAACCCGTAGAGTGCACACAGATAAGACGGAAGCGAGCACGTTTGCGCAGCTCTCGCTTCCTGTTCCGAGTACAATCTTTTAACGGCGGGGGGAGAGTTACGACGTTGCTCGGGGGTCATTCCGAACAAAGCGGGTTTTTAAAACAAGGGTGAGGAATAAGTGGCGCTCCTGATGCTGTTGCACTGCACCTCCCATCATCCCTCTAGCTGGCTACGGCGGATGAGAGTTGCAGTGGCTAGGGCATCTCGGGGTGTCCCACGTTTCCCAGCCCTGGGTAAGACGTCGTCCCTTCTCGCTGCGTATAAACGTTGTTGTGTGCCTTCCTTTGTGATTTCTGGCGACCCTACGGAGACCCGATCACGGGGGTTTCTGGGCACGATTGGCCTTTCTTTGAGGCTGAGAGAGTGTGACTTGCCCGAGCTCGCCCAGAGGGTTTCCATGGCTGATCGTGGATTCCAATCCTGCTCCCTCCAGACTTGTGTATGAATTCTCTTCCAAAACGGAAATTTTCCCGGTTGACTGAGCGCATTCTTTCAAGGAAAAAGAAACCTCGGTGTGTCTGTTTGCATTTTTGCAGCAAAAAGAGGAGAAAACTAATGAACGAAGGAGACAGCAGACGGAGCCCGTTAAAATCAGATGTTAGGGAGACGATGATTTGAAAGCTTCTTTGAAAATTAGAAACAAAGGTTTGAACAATAAGAGTTTTGGTAACCCAATACCGCCTCATCTCTTTTCCCACCAAATCATGCTATTCAAGCGGCGGAGTTTCAACTACTGTAAAATAACTTTTTTTCTTCGGTGATATCGCGAAAATGGGAACAAGTTCTGATTGGGCAGTTAGAAAGGAAGCGAGCATTCAAGTACGATGAGAGCGTACAGTACTTGAAAAGGAAGTGAGGAAGATGGGGAATGCATTTGCCAGGACTAGAAGCCCAGCCCTTTGTGTGTTTATTCAAATATAGTCCGAGTTCATGCTCGCTTAAGTGGTTTTACCAGTGCAGGATGCAACTTATTTCTGTGAAGCCCAGTCACATTCATAGGCACAGGATCGAGACTTTATAATAATTAAAGTGGAGGTAACGGGCCCTCCATATGTTTTTGCACTGGAACTCCTGTAAAACCCCATGATGATGCCAGCAGTCCACCTCTGCAGTAATTCAATGGCTCTTCAAGCACCAGAAAGTAAATGTTTTCTAAGTATAAAAGGATGGTAATTCAGTCTCGGAATATCTCTTGATAATACAGAAATAGTGTTGGGCCTCTGCTGGGAAAAAAAGGAGTGAATTTAAACGGAGGCAATACAGGAAAAATTTCAACAGCTTCAGTTTCTGCCCCCCCCCCCCGCCCGTGCCCCATCCACACATCTAACTGATGGTTGACAATTTACAAGCATCCCCCACTTTTTATCAGCTCGTTTTTCAATGATCCTCTGTTCTGACACTTGCAAATTACAGAGACGTTCCATTAATTCAATGAGGGGTCTGCTATTTTGTGATTTCTTGTCTACGGAAACTTGCATGTGCGCACTCCCAAGTCTTGCCTATGGAAACTGCAAGCCCCTTTGACTGTCATTTGAAAGCGTCCAAACAGCAGGTTTTCATCAGTTCTTCTTGCCTGCAAGACTTCCTTGGGAGAGACAGCATGCATGTGTGTGCTGCTTACAGTGAGCTGAGAGGTCAAAAAGGTGCCAAGCCAGCAGAGAGACTTTGCAAGTAGTGCATGCACATGATCTGTTCCAAGCAAGACTCCGTAATTCTCTCATATTCCCTGCATAGGTTCTGCTTTTAGACCAATTCAGCTTTCTGACAGTGTTCAAGTCCCTAACCTGTCAGTTAAGAGGGAAAAACCTGTACCATAGAGAATGTAGTACTTTCAAAGCAGTTCAGCACTAAGGAGTTTTTCAGTTATATGAGAAAGCAAGTATCGATTCAACAGAAAAAGCCTGCCTCAGTGCAGCTTGTTCTTTTGAATCTCTGCTTTATATGAAGCAATTTTAAATATTCCAGATGAGGATAGGGAACTATCCCTAATAACTATGGCAGGTAAGGATAGGGAAAAATATGAATGTGACCAGAAGGGGGAAGAATCACTTTCGTCTAGTTTCTGTTGATTTGGGCTTGTTTGTTCTTGCCTTGTAAAAAGGGCACTTATTTCAAAGCATTGCAACAGAACAAGCACCCAACTTTTTTCTGTTTCATATTGATTGCCCTGTGCAAATTAACTTCCTCCAACTGCACTATCTAAAACATCATTAAAATGAAAACTACATTTAGTCCAGCAAAAAAATGATGTTTTGGGACCGTTGAACCATTATGTCTTTTTAGAATCATAGAAATGTAGAGTTGGAAGAGACCACACGGGCCATCCAGTCCAACCCCCTGCCATGCAGGAATACTCTCAAAGCACTCCCGACAGCCTCTGCTTAAAAACCTCCAAGGAAGGAGACTCCACTACACTCCGAGGCAGCATATTCCACTGCCGGACAGCCCTGACTGTCAGGAAGTTCTTCCTGAGGTTCAGCTGGAATCTCCTTTGCTGCAGCTTGAATCCATTGCTCCTTGTCCTGGTCTCTGGAGCAGCAGAAAACAAGCCCTCTCCCTCCTCTACATGGCATCCCTTCAAATATTTAAACATGGCTATCATGTCCCCTCTTAACCTTCTCTTCTGCAGACTGAACATACCCAGCTCTCTAAGTCTATCCTCATAGGGCATGGCTTCCAGGCCCCTCACCATTTTGGTCGCCCTCCTCTGGACCTGCTCCAGCCTGACCATGTCCTTCTTGAATTGGGGTGCCCAGAACTGGACACAGTATTCAAGATGAGGTCTAACCAAAGCAGAGTAGAGTGGTACCAGTACCTCCCTCGATCTAGACACCATACTCCTCCTAAGAAACTGTCTATTTCAACTAAATATAGGTGATGTAATGCAGACAATGCTTCCTTGTGGTACATAATGTGAGCATTTTCAGTTATCACCCCTTTGGTGCTGGATGTGTTACAACAAAATGTCTTGAAATGATAAAGCTTTACCATTTGTGCCTTCATGTCTTTTCACTTGTTCTTAAAGGGTGAGCATAACCCCTTCCCCAGTAGACGTACTGCCGGTAAAGCTGAGGCTTCTCTCTGAGTATATTTGTGAAACTGAAGCACAGGCTGGTGTTTAAATATGAAAAAGTACAACATCCTACACACCATAACAAAACATGACAGATTCATTTATACAATGGTGTCGTAAGTATGTGATCTTGACCAAACATGCCATAAAGCAAACATTAACAAGTAAAATATCATAAAGTAAGGAGAAAAAATAGGAGTCCAAAGTACAGCAGTCTAATGGTGTCTCTTGAGCAATGTTATGTTCAACAACACACACCTACAACATTAAAGCAAATGAATAAACAAAGATATCCTACAGGGGAAGGCAAAAGGAAGGAAGGAAGGAAGGAAGGAAGAACTCATCAACCAATCTAATACAGGGAAGGTCAATTAATCCCCAGCACTTTTTAAAAATAAGGTAACTGATGGAGAATTTGACATAAAGAGAAATTTTATAGTGTTATAGAAATTATTCACATCTAGTTAATGACAACAAATGTTGCTAAAAATTTGTTAAATGTATTGGGAAGCTCTCCCTTGTGCAAACTTCTCCAACAAGTTGCTCTCTGGATGTGCTGGATCACAGTTTTCATAGTCCCTGACCACAAACTGTGGATTATGGCACCTGCAGTCCAAAATATCTGGGGAGTGCCAGGTTGGGATAGCTGGCACAAGTCAATCAAATACTTCCATAATTCTGTGCAATGCACAAACATTCAGAGTGGCGTAAACGGAGAGTTCTTAGTGCTAACCGATCCAAAGGGATTGCGCAACTCTTCCTTTTTCCCCACCCTAGCAGAGTTTTCCGTGTGTATGCAGTAGGGGAAAAAAGCAGAAGAAAGATGAGGAAACACAGATTTCAAACAGAATGCAAGAATGTGTGTACTTCTTTTAAAGTTCCACATTTGAGGCAAGGTGGTGATTACACAGTGAAAGCCCCATTGGAAAGCCCCCTCAGTTTCAATTTCAGAAAACATTTTTCCCTTTTGATGTTTGACATCAAACTTCACTTTGTTTACAGTGTCAGAGTAGTGGGAAAAACTAAGTGAGCCACACCTTATAACAGTTCTGTAAATACAAAAATGAAAATGACTACATATCAAGTTTTGGTAGTGCTGTGGAACCTTTTATATTAGGGCCTCAGCACTTGTTCATTTTATCTGGCTTTCCCAGGTAAGTAGGGAAAGCTTGCTGAAAAGTCTGATTATAATATTTTAAAAAATCACTTGGTCAGAGACAAAACATAAAAGATACATTCCATTTTCTAAGATCCATTACTTTCAGCTCCATTTACCTCCTGATTGAACCCCTAATCATATAGTAAGGTAGACCTTGTTCCGGACAAAAGCATTATGGTAGAGTATCTTCCTATAAACATAATGAATAAAGCCATAAAGGTCAAATGAAAAAATCCAAAGCATCTTATTGTATATATGGAATATAAAATGCCCATTATCATCTGCTGACTCATACTCTGGATTAAAACATGCTGATTATCGAACTTGAAATTTCAAATCCTGAACTTCAGTAGCTCTGGAATAGTTGACTGAAAATGATATTTTGATTCCGTGTTATGGGAGACAATTATGTTTGCTCTTCGTTTTGCTGATGAACAAAACTAAAGTTTGCATTTCCAGTCTGTTTGCCTAGTCAAACTCTGTTTCATCTAATACTAATTAAAACCAGACTGAATGCACATACAGTCCTCAGCATAGTTCTATGATAATTCTGTGATGCTGTTCCAAGATGTTTATTGCTTGAAGTAGAGTAGCAAGTGGTGCTCCCCCTCACACACATACACTTGTCCAAGTTGAAGTGCCTAAAAACCAAAGCTAGCCAAGTTATTTTGGCATCTAGCGCAGAAAATCTCACAAGCACTCCTGCTTCCTGGAAGAAGAAAAAATACAATGATAATAAATTAAGTTGCTAGCAATTTGTTATGTTTTTTATCATGGCACCCTAAATCAACTGCCTGAAATGGCTGACTCACTCTGCCTAAAGGCAGAGCCTGTATTGACACATTGGCAAAATGAACTTAAAGGCCAGATAGGTAGATTTCTCCAACCGCACCTACCAGACTGCCTTCTTTCTCTGTATTTGTGGAATTAGCACAAATGGAAATGTGGCCCTGCTGGGGTATGTTTTGTTTTGGGTTTTTTGTCTGAGTGTGTTTTGTTTTGGCCCTCTCTCCTGACAACCCGGACTGCCCTTTTCTCAACCAAAGAAAAAAGGATGATTTTACTTTCTTATGAGCCATAAAAAGCAGCAATTCACTTTTTTAAAACAGCTTGATGTTTGGAGGGGAGCTGCACTAAAATATCTTCTTCAAAAACAATAATATGGGCAAGTCAATAAATAGTGTGCCTATTAGCAACAATTTTTCAAAGCAACCGCCTAAAGTGTATCACTGGAATGCCAATAGATAGGTGACTATAGGAAAAGAGCCCCTCTAAAGATCATGAAAGATTCAGAGATGTGCAACTACACTTTCCATCACCTAAGCAGACTGGGAATGATGGGAATTGTAGTCCAATGCATTTGGAGAGCACCAGATTAAGGAAGGCAAATGGTGATGACCACAACCACACTTTAGATTTTCACAAACGCAGTTTTAGAAGAGACCTCAGATTATTATCCAGGTTTTGTCCTGGGAAGAGCAGTAGAGGAAAAAGCACAAACAGAAGCACAGGATACAGTAGCTGGTGACTTCATGTTAGCTGAGATACTGAATTCACTCTTTTAGTCTGAACGGTAAAGGACCTGTCCAAGGCATTGAAACCTATTCCTCCCATAGGTTCAGCACTTGGAACAGCTCCTTGAAAGTTTAGAATAAATCCCAGAATAGAAACATTGTTTTCCTGGTATGCTAGCCCGGGGGGGCACCAATATGATAAAATACTCAGTGCAAAATGCTGAAATGCTAAAGGCTAATTTTGATACCGAGATAGAACCACAAATAATGGTTCCCCCTGCTCACCTATCCCACGATTTCTAAGAGTCAGTAAGTTATTTTGCTACCTGGGACACAAAGCAACACAACATAGGTTCCCCCCTTCCTGACAGTAAAAATCAAACAATGCTCAGTTGAAGTGCTAGCAGTTTGCTCTCTGACACCCAGAATCAGACGCCTGAGGGCTGAGGCCCAAAATTCCATCAACACCCTGGCACTAATAGTAGGACCCATTTTCTGCTCTTTCGTGAGACTCCAGATCAGCTGTCGGAGGCGTCTGCCTCACAGGGTCAGACGACAGGTCTGCACCAGATCCTTAGGTCTGTGCCTGAGAAGGAGAAGTACTTTACCTCCCCCAAATCTCTCTCCCCTTTCCTGCGGCAAGGGGGCGCTGTCCCCCTCGCTTCCTTGCTCTTGCTGGAGACTACGTGACAGCCCTCAGGTCTACAATGAACGCTGGCGAACGGCGGGGGAGGAGGAGGGAGGACACACAAAGCTCCCCCAAAAATAGGAGGAAAAAAGAAGACCGATTGGCATCCTACATAAGGACTGTTCCAGCCCCCCCACCCCATCCCCCCTCCTGCGTTTCCCCCTCTCCTCTCTTCTCGTCCTAATCTCACGCACTCGTCTTTAGCTGGGCATGTGACATCTAATTTCTCCTAGGGATGCCATTTGTGACTTAAGTGAATTATGCAGCAAGGTACTGTGTTCGCTTTTCTCTCTTGCCCTTTTCATTCCTTTGCATGATTGCTTTTTTCCCCCTGCTGTGGCGGCAGCACCAGCACCAGCAGCCGCTTGCTCCTGCGTGTTTCTCTTGCTCTTTGGAAGCGCCTTTGCCTGCTCTTTCCTTCTGCGTCTGCAGGGGAGAGAAAGTACAGTAATGATGACTTCGTGGTTGGTTTTCTAATTGATACTTTTATGCAGAGTTTGCGGGAATAAGGGCAGTCATGTGGAGAGGGCTGTGGATTTGGGCTTGAATCCTTTCCAGAGGATCCGAATTCAAGACCCCCCTCAAATTGCCACACACGCAGAGTTATCATTTTGGATAATCCCTGAGATCAAGCGTCCCCGGGTTGTCTCATATTTTCGGAAAGAACGGCTATTAAATGCTTAAGGAGACCTCACAGAATACAGGAGAACTGGTTTCTGATTTGGAAAAAGAGTGCGAGAAAAGGGCAGATGAAAGGAGAGGCAAACATCGGGTTGCTTTAAAGCAATCCCAAGTAAAATACGTTTTGGCTCCTACAGACACTGCTTTGCAAAGCAGACTGTGATGTTGTATATAATGTGTCTAAATGATCTTTCGTTTTCGTGAGGACTTGTAACATGAATTACCCTCCTTGAGGAAGTCAGCTGTCAACTGTTGTGACCCATATTTCCAAATATATTGACAGTCACAGTTTGTGCAGTCATTAAGGGTTGGTGTACCAAGAGATATTTATTTCTGATTTGGCCCTTAATCTCATCTCTTAACCTTGGCCAGGTATCATTGATTCAAGGGACGAAAAGAGAAGAAGGAAACACCTTGGGATTAATTTCAGGGACCCAGTGTGTACTGCAACATATGGACCAGTAATTAGCAGCCCTGAGTGGAATGTATTCTTTATTTATTGTTGAAAGATATATTATTTCCATTCCACAGAAGGTGCAGTGTGGGTGCTTAAACTCTCAGGTGTACGTGGATGGTTATTAGCTTCTGTGCGTGGTGTTTGCTAAATGTGGAGCAACAGAACAATGTTGTCACAAATGGCTCTAATTGATCGGTAATTTTACATGAGGCACCAAGCTGAGCTGTGCCATTTGTCCTTTGGAGCGGGTACGTTCTGATGTTAAGGGCAGTTGGGCACGTTCTGTGGAGCTGTGACATGGCATAATGGAAATCTTAGAATCCCAGCTATCAGCTGGTAGCATAATGTGCTTGTAAAGGGTGATGGCTCCAAGAGAGATAGATCTGTGCATCCACCGTTTGTAGCACGTGTAATGTTGAATGACAGGTATTTAGAAAAACTCCCAGATGCATTCAGCACTTAAGGTTTTCATATCTTACTATGTTTTGAAAAGTAGTTGTGCTGTTCATGTGAGAAAGAATTTACTAAATTCTCCTTTGTCTTTCAGCATGACACAGTAGTGTGTATATAAGGCAATGTTAAGGCCTGGAACAAAACTTTTGCACCAGCCCCCTCTCAGTCAGGGTGCCTAGTACCCCCAGTCAGCCACGTTATTTGTTACTTGCGGCAGAAGATCGTACAAGCCCCTCTCCCTAAACTTACAGTAGCAACCATTTAAATAACTAACAACCTGCTGCCCTCTCAGGACCACCCTGAAACTGCCACGTGCCTCACTCCGCCTAGTGGTACATACAGCTTGTGACAGCTTGACAGACGGTTCAGGATGTGGGTAGTTCCCTGACTCAACCTGCAGTTTTGTTAAAAAAAGTAATTGACTGTATTATGCATTACATCCCAAGTAATCAATAATGGTAATTGATTGTGACAAATAGTAATTGACCGCCACAAATGTTGCACATTGTATTGCTTGTTAGTTTTTTTCATTGCTGTTTTCCATACCTTAAAAAAAAGTATAAAGCAATCGCATAAAACTTGATAAAACTAAAATATCCTTTTAAAAAGTGCAAAAAACCTTTTCCATTAAAGTGAAAGGTGTGATTGTTGCCGCTTATACTCTTATTACACCCTTGTTGTGAAAACAGTAGAAAATACATTACTTTCGAGATCTGTTCACCTGTCACCTGCTGTCTGAGTCATGTAGTGTTAGCACAAAGATTGCTGAAAGTGACCTCTTCTGTCTGCCTATCTCCTTTTCTCTCTGGACTTAAAGAGATACACTGAGCTATAAAATCAAAGGTTGGTCTTAGTTTTCCAAGAAGCAAGCTGCTTTGTTTATCAATAGGGTTCAATAAGAATATGTCTCATTGTTGCTAATTATTGCTAGGAAACTAATGATTGCTGGGAAACTAAACATTTTGCAGTGTGACAGTATTTCCATGTTAGATGAATTGACAACAGGCATTTGCTGCTGCTCACTTAGTTCTGCAAAGTTTGAAGATTAAAAAAAATCCCATTTTCAAGTAGCAGTAAGAGGACTAGTAAGAAACTAGCAGTTGAGCAGGCAAATGGTCCCTCCTTCTGAGTTTCCCATTGGTCACAGAAGGCCTCGTTCAAAAAGAGGTACATTTATAAGAGTGCTAGAGACAACTGTAGCAATAAAGAGCAACCAACAGTGCTCTTCTTATGCTTTTTATTGTTTCAGGCAATTGAAAAGCAGAAATTGCTTTGGCTTTCTACACTGTTGAAGGCAAAGACAAGAAGAGCCTCAGCAATATAATACAGCAAAACCCAGTTTAGCCGCATTGAAAATAACACCAAAGAAAACAAACACGAATTTACAAATGAAGTGTGAAAATTGCACCAAAAAGGTGAGTAGCTTTTAATGATCTATAGAATCTCTAAAGTTCAATCCCTGTGCACAGGCATTGGGAAGGACATGTTACTGAACTTGAGGTGACTTTCTTTGTGAATGAATATACAGAAGTTGGGCTTTACAGTGCAAACCTATGTTTCGCTGCCTTCCATTAAATGTGGCAACAATATTTCTAACTAATATCTAAGATTTCAACCTTGACAGCTAAAAGTAATCTATTTAGATACATGGATTTGCTTTTGAATTTCTATAACTATTGGATTATGTATCTGGACTGTGAAAAAGAGTGCTATAAACCTGCCTGTCCCAGCAGGTAAGAACCATTATAACAGGTGCTCTACTTGAGCAGTTCAGTCCTTCTGTTCTATGACTGGAATATTTGGGATTAGAAGAGTAACATCAGCATCATCAAATGTTTGAATACCATTGATTCACCAAAGCAGATTCATTTCTGAGTGTATACAATTACAATGCATCTTCCAGCACTAAGTTGCTTAGTGGCATTACCTCAGAACTTCAAGGAAATGCATCTGCTAGTTTTTCCATTTTTGCGGTGTTCAAAATTTTAATTCCCAGAAACACAGGTCTTTTCCAGTATCAGCCTCTCATGATCTTCGTAGCTTGTAATCTAATGTTCTGCTTTGAATGTAGGTATATTAACATACAGTGTAAGTAGCCATTTTGCCATAACTTTGCAGATTGCTTTTTTTGAGTCCTTTCAGTTAATTTGGTGTGGAGCGGGGTAGGTGTCATATCACTTATTGATTAGGTTTGTACTCTAACTTTCTCCCAAGAAAGAGTCACAAAGCAGCAGACTCCAAAATACGCACCATGTCATTACATTTTGTAGTTGTACTAACCTTGTATGTTCAGAGGAACTGTATTTATTCACAGACAGTTCGCCTCCTGCATCTGTGTGGTTTAGCTTTGAAAATATGTGCTATGTATACAGTACCTTGCTGATGGATCCTAATTTAATATCCAGACTTAAGCAATGGAAGCTTATTATTATGCAGGGATAGTAACACAGAACTTGTTACCTAGTTGTTATCATTCGGGAATTAATAACACAGAGGATGACAAAAGCCAATAGATCCAGCTTGGAAAGAAACCTGGTTTCTGTGGTCATTAATAATACCACAGAAAAGACAGGCATTTGTATAATTTTTTCCTTTCTTTACTTTTACCACACCAGAAATAAACAGGTGGAAAAATCACTTTTTAATATTATCTCTCCCTGGAAATCATTATTACATTACATTAGAGAAGACAAAGTCCAAACAGTTTGGCAGCGTTTTAGAACTTAGTAGATATTAAATTGAGTGAGGACTAATAGCAGCGTAAGCACACCGCGCCCAATAGGACAAAAAAAATTCACTTTTCCTTTTCTTTTTAACTTTTATTTTACTGTGTGTTGTCGTTGTTGTTGTTGTTGTTGTTGTTGTTGTTTTCTGTCCAGAGTGGCTATCTAGATATTAGTCAATGTTTAGCGGGGGAGCATAAAAGGAAAAAATAATATGGAAATTCAGAAAAACATTAAAATAAATTATTCATTGAAATGACTACAAAACTGCAACCAGTTTTCACAGAGGCAACGAGGTTGATCTGTTGCTACAAAACCAGGAAGTTGCTGTGGCACTTTAGCAACTAACAGATATATTGTAATATGTAGATATTTTCTGCTTCAATAGATGCATGACCTGTTACCTCAAGATGGGAGACCTATGTGCACCCGCTTGGGTGGGTGGAGGCTCTCAGCAGTGTCGTCAGGAGAACTGAAGTGCCAAAAGTACAGGCAGGTTGATAAGAGTGAACATTAAGAAGATAGCAGTTTTGTTAGCAAAGATTTCCACGTATGGATGTGCTGCTTGTCAAGGGCAAGATGGTAAAAAACAAAAACAAAAACCCTTTGTTACTGTTCAAGCTGCATGAATATCTTAATATGATCTGACCCAGAAGTTGCAGATTTTGATTATGGCCATTTCCACACTAGCCTGTTATAGTGCTATTATTCGGCTTTCAACATCCTATGGAATCCTGAGGTTTGCCTGAGGCCCCGCCCTAAACTGCAAAACCCAGGATTCTATAAGATGTTGAAAGTGGAATAATAGCACTGTAACAGGCTAGTGTGGAAATGGCCTAGATCTCTTCTCACCCATCCCATGCCTAATTAGGCATAGAATTAGACATGTCAAAATAAGGACATGGAAAAATTACTGTTTGGACTACAGTCCCTAGGATCTCCTACTCAGCATGGGATAAACGGGGATGTTGTGGGAATGGTAATCCAAAAAGGAATATTTCTAAACTCTGGCTAAACCCAATTTATTTCAATGGCCTCAGGCTTTCCCAGCATCAAATATTTGCATGCTCTGTGCATGCGGCTTGACTTATGGCAAGTCTATGAAGGAGAGATCTCCAAGTCACCCTGTCATCAGCAGTCCTACTCTACTCTTGCAGACTCAGAGCTGTGGCTTCCTCGATTGAGTCTATCCATCTATAATGTGGTCTTCCTCTTTTCCTATTGCCTTCTACCTTACCAAGCATTGTTGTCTTTTTCTAGCAGGTCATCATAATATGGGCAAAGTACAACAGGCTCACTTTAATCATCTTGGGTTCTAGAAAGAGTTCAGGCTTGATTCATTCTAGGATCCTTTTATTGGTCTTCTTAGCAGTCGATGGTATCTGTAGAACTCTTCTGCAGCACCACATTTCAAATAAGTTCATTTTCTTCCTATCAGCTTTCTTCAGTCTCCAGCATTCACAGCCATACATAGAAATTGGAAGTACAATAGCATGAACAATCCTAACTTTAGTATTCAATGATATACCTTTATTCTTCAGGATCTTGTTTAGTTCCTTCATAGCTGCCCTTTCAAATCCTAGTCTTTTTCTGATTTCTTGACTGAAGTCTCCATTCTGATTGACAGTTGAGCCAAGGTGTGGAAAATCTTGAACTATTTCAGTGTCTTCATCATCTGCTTTAAAATTACATGAATCATCTATGGTGATTATTTTTGTTTTCTTAATATTCAACTGTAAACCTACCTTTTCACTTTCTTCCTTGACTTTCTTTAATATAAGTCTGCTGTTTTTTGCAAACAGTATGGCAATTGCTGTTGATGCTTAAATTGTTGATGCTCCTTCCTCTAATTTTTATGCCTCCTTCCTCTGAATCTAAACCTGCTTTACATATGATATGTTCAGCAAACAATTTCAACAAATAGAGTGATATAATTATACCCTTGCCTGACCCCCCTGCTAACTGGAAACCATTCCATTTCTCCATATTCTGTCCAAATGGTAACCTTGCATCCTGAATGCAGCTTACACATCAGGACAATTAAATGTGGTGGCACTCCATATCTTTAAGAGCAATCCAGAATTTTTCATGATCTACACAACCAGAGTTTTTGCTGTAATCTCTAAAACAGAAGCTGATTTTCTTCTAAATTTTTGGTGTGCTCCATTATCCAACATATTTTTGCGATATGCAATATCTTCCTTTCCCAAACGCAGCTTGGACATGTGGCATTTCTCACTCTATATATGATAAAAGTTTTTGTTGTAGAATTTTGAGTTATCACTTTGCTTGCACAGGGGATTAGTGCAATGGTCCTGTGGTTACTTGAGGACTAGAATGTATATTGGTCATTTCCAATCTGTGAGCCGTTGTTTCATTTTCCATATTTGTTGACAGATTTTAGTTAGAACTAGAGTAGATTCTGTCTCTGTAGATTGGAGAAGCTCTGTTGGTATGCCATCTCTTCCAAGTTCCCTAAGTGTGGCTTTCACTTTACTTTCTAAAACTGTAGTTTCATCTCAAAATGGTTCTTCCTTGAATGAATCTGTCATCTTTTCCTTTTCTAAAGTATAGTTCTTCAGGGTATTGTTTTCATTAGCTTTTTAATTGTATTTGATCATGTTTTTGCAGAGAGAATGGAGCTTTTCTATTTTCTGCTTCCAGTTATGTACCCTGTATACTCATGTATAAGTCAATCTGATGTATAAGGACAGGTTTTAGGGCCAAAATTATGGATTTTGATATTACCTGTGGATAAGTCGAGGGTCATTCTGCAGAGAGGGGAAAGTGACAGTACTACCTCAGGGGGCCAGCTGCCTCTGGCTGCTGCCATTTTCCTGCCCAGGTATTCAAAAAGGCTTTTCATCACTCTGTTCAGAGAAAGAGATGATTCCTTTTTTGATACTGTACCTCAACTTTTATTTAAAAAGGAACCATCCCGTTCTCTGTGAAGAGTGGCGAAAGGTGAGAACTTAGTCCATCCTAGGGGAAACTAAAAGAACCACCAACCCCCTCTACTCTCTTGGTGCTTCTTTGAGGGGAAGCACCGTTTTCCCACCCAGGCATTCAAAAAGGCCAGGGGCAGCACCGTGGCTGAGAGAGTAGAGGGGACTGGTGTTTCCAGGACCAACTAAACTCTCACTTTTTTCCACTGTGCTCAGGGAAAGGGGGTGGTTCCTTTTTTTGTAAGAGATAAGGTATAGTACTTAAACTAGCCTGTGGACAAGTTAACTCAGATTTTTTGGGTCCATTTTTTGAGTAAAATGTTTAGACTTAAACATAAGCATATATGGTATTCTATTTTAGTGGTCCTTAAGCTGTGCTCTGTGGACCCTTAGGGGGTTGTGATATCCTCACAGGAGAGCTGCAAAGGTTTGATTAAAAGTTATGAGCTTTTACCATTAAAATGGGGAGGCAGGCAGGCAGGCAGGCAGGCAGGCAGGAAGGAAGGAAGGAAGGAAGGAAGGAAGACATATTTGTATGGAGTCATTTCAATAAAAATATTGTATTAGGAGTGTGTGCATTTATTTATTTCTCTTTTCTCTCCAAATCTGAAGACCATGATGAGTGATTTTAAATAAATATTTGGTGTACCTTTGGGGTTTAAATCTTAAATTAAGTCTTGGTGGTCCACAGCAATGAAAGATTTTTAAAGGGGACAGTGGTGAAGACAAAGTTAAGAATTGCTGGACTATTTGATTTCTATATTAGCCATTGGGTGATGTCTATGTATGCAGTTGCCTCTTTGGTTGCTTGAAGAATGTGTTTGCAATGAGCAAACTGTTGGCCTCGCAAAATTCAATCAGTCAATCTTCTGCTTCATTTCTTGATCCTAGGTCAAATTTTCGTACAATATTTGATTCTGTTCTGTTCCTTACATTTTGCATTCTAGTTGCCTATGATTACCAACAAGTCCTGTTTTGGTGCATGATCAGTTTCCTCCTGGACTCCAGCACAGAATCTTTCAGTTTCTTCTTCTTCTGCCTCTAGTTGGAACATAAACTTGGATTATAGTTTTATTTATGTGTTCTTCCTGAAATCTTATTGATTTTATTCTGTCAGACTTTGCATTATAGTCTTTGACTGCTTTTTCTGCATCTCTCATCACTAATAATGCCCATTTCTTCTTGGATTTTCATTTCCTAAATAAAATACTGTGTAATTATCTGACTCAGAATGTCCCATTCCTGACCACGTCAGCTCAGTAGCTCACTCACCCCAAATATTGCAATGTTTATATGTTCCCTTTCTTGTTTTACTGTATCTGTCTTACCCTGATTTATGCTTCTCACATTCCCTGGCCTTGTAATATGTATTATGCAGTCTCAGACATTCCTTTCACCTCTGAGCACATCAGTACCTGAACATCCTTGAGTCAGCTGAGTCCAGTTGTACCATTAGCCACATCACTACTCGTAGTTGTCCTCTGCTGTACCTTAGTAGCTCAGTGAGTGCCATGCACCCTGGGAGTTTCATCTTCTGTCACTGTTATCTTGTTTTATTTGGGACTGTCTCATCATAGAGTTCTCATGGTAAAAGACATTCAACAGGAGTTTATCATTCCTCCTTCTGCACATTACTGACCAGCATTAGCTATGGTGTCACTGCTGTTGTCTCTCAGATTTCCTCTGCCAGTGTCGCCCCCAGCTACTGCTAACTACTGCCCAGTAGCTGTTCAGCACATGTGGTCTGGCTCCTCAGCAAAAGCCTGTCTGGCATGGGAGACCCTTTCAACAGAACTGCTGCCCTCTGCATGGCCTCTTGCCACATAGGAGCACACAGGCCCACCGTCACAGAAAAGTAGCGCCATTTGGGGGCATAATGTGGCATACATCAATTTTATATCTTATATGCATTCTGCATAGTGATTTCCAAATCAATAGTATGTGTACCCCCTTCCTTAGGTGTTGTTTCAGTTCCCAGGGTCTACCTTTTCTCCATCGACTTCTTAAATTCTTTGAATATGTGAGGATATTCTTTAGTAATTATCTTTAATGTTTCTGTCCTGTCATTTTTTCAAGATATCGAGGAGCGTATACATGGATTTTCTGGTATTTGTCCTCTTTATAGTCCTGTGAAGTGACTGACAGCCAGTGACAGACTCAGAACCATCCAATCGTCTTCATGAGTCAAGCCTAGCCTTCTTACATTTTCCAAGACTACCATGTTGTTGACCTTTATGTCCCGTGTATGTTCCTAATTGGCAGTTTATGTCTAGCATGGATACTTGCATACATGGGTCCCAGCTTCATTTTTCTTACTCATTACGCTTTAGGGTAGGAACGCATTCCCATGTTTATTAGCCTTTTCTCCTTTCTTCTTTCTTTTCTCTATTTCGTCCCACCAGCTCTACCACTATCCCCCTTGTATTTCATACTTATATATTGGCTGGTTTGTGCATTATGGCAAGTCAGATCATGATGAAGTGAGTTCTGACTTCTTGTTGTGTCCAAATGTGTCTCCGCAAGGAAGCTGTGGTTTGTAACTCAGTCCATTCCGTAGGTTTGTCGTTAGTTTATAAATTCTTTTTTTTTATAATAATTTTATAATAATTTTATTAAATTTCACAAATAAAAAAGATTCTTTAACTTGTAGTTTTACATGAATTGTTTCTGATCTTCCACTCTGATCTGGTCTTCATTTCCCGAAATTCATTCCACTTATTACATTTATGTATCACAATACAATGTTTATCTCAACTGTTTGAACATGCATTTCCCTCTCCCACACCAATCGTAATACAGTCATTCTCACTTATCAGTTCCCAGCTGTCACTCCATTCTGCTTTTCTCTAATCGTCAAATTCCAGTGTGTTCTCATTTCTCTACTTATCTCTTTTAAACTTCTGCTGTCCTCTCATATATTTTTTAAGCCCTCCATCACTTATAACCTAAAAACTTACAATTTCTAAAATATGTCTGTCAATGTATATCTGGCAGTCTGAGCTATGATTACTGGAACAGTCACTCATCTTCTTGCCCTGGATTCCATTATATTAAGATGTCTTGTTTCCCACTTCTATACTTGAGTCCTATTCAGCCCCCTTCAACCCTTCAACAATATCACAATGTTTATATTAATGACAGTATATCGATATATCAATCAAATACGTAAGCTTAATTGACATTGCCAAAGTACAGATCCAGTTATATAATTCAGAGCCCTGTGCCTAAATCCACCTCCCGTTCCCCCCTCCCATCTGGCACTTTGCAGCCTGGAAATTCATTTCTGAAGATTCTCTGTATTCTCTTAGCTGCTTAAATTCCAAGCTGCTCTGTCCCTGGGAGTGAGGGTATTTTGCTTGAATGACTTCCATCACAGGCTCACCAATCTCAATTCCCCCATCAACCCTTTAACAATATCACAGTGTTTATATTAATGAAAATATATCAATCAAATACATAAGCTTAATTGACATTGCTGAAGTACATTACCATTTGCCAAGTTCAGAGCCCTGTGCCTGAATCCACCTCCTATTCCCCCCTCCCATCTTGGACTTTGCTGCCCGGAGTTCATTTCTGAAGATTCTCTGTATTCTCATAGTCGCTTAAATTCCAAGCTGCTCCGTCCATGGGAGTGAGGATGTTTAGCTTAAATGACCTTCCAGCACAGGCTCGCCAGTCTCAACAATCCAGAGTCAAGAAAGAAAAAGTCAGGAAACAAGTCTCACACAACAGGAGCTAAAAAAAAGAAAAGCGCTGCTCAATAAATGTTGCCTCCCAAAGTATTCTTCTAAGGTCAGAAATCCAGAGTCAAAAAGCCAAAACACCAGTCATCTCAGATCAACCAAAATAGTAAAATGTAGAAATAAGGAAAGTTCAGTGTCCAAATGGAGATTATTAAATCTTGTACAGTCCAATCTTATTCCTTAATCCAATACCAGCCATTTAATTATTTGGCATTTTCAATTGTAAATCCAAATTGCAAATCATAAATCTTTTTACCATTGATAACTTCAGTCCTCGAGAGAAAAGCAGAAAAGCCTCTTAGCCATTTCTTTAAAATCAGCCACCCCTTTAAGACGAACTCTCAGCCATGCTGCACTCACATTTCCTCTGGGTCCCTCCATTCCTTCGCTCCTGCGCACCGTTGCAAGCCAAATTCCGCTATGATATTTCCAAAATTAAAGTCCAGAACAGGTTACATGCTTTCTTACTTGTTTCTTACTTGTTTCTTGATTAAAAGTCGACGGCAGCGCTTGTGCCGCTCTGGCGACGATCCCGCTGGCTCCGTCATGGTCCTTCGACCCCCTGGCGCTTTCTGCTCCCCCAGCCGGGTAGAGCCAGACGCCAGTTGTGAGGTCCCCTTCGGACCTCTTCTGCACCCCTTGTACCGGAGGGGTGTTTAGCCGCTTCTGGGATAACAAAAGAAGCGGCTGGAATCCAGCGGGTGGCTGCTCAGGGCTGCGCCATTGCGCAGCTTCATTCTGAGCTGCCACTCGCGCCCACCACGCGACCGGAAGTTAGCTTATAAATTCTGTCTTATTTCACAGGCTGTTTCTTCACCTTACCTCATTCTGTTGTCCTCCTGTCACGATCCTGGCAGCGCCTTTGGCGGGAAGGGACTGTGACAGGAGTGCTCCCTCCGCACCTGACCGGCCCCCTGCAGAAGTGAGCACAAGTGACACGCTCCTGCCTTCCACTGCGCAGCCAGGTTCTTTCCCATGCTGTGCTGGGGAAGGAAGCACCTGCATCGTGCTTCGTGCCCTTCTGCATGGCCAGGAAGGACAGGAGCACCATGCTATTGGGGGTCATTGATGGAGAAACTCTGTCAGTGATATAGCCTGCGGTCACACCAGCTGACGATGCGAGAACAAGACAGCGACAACGTTATGCGGAAGCATTGTTGTGGTCCCACTCATCTCGTGTCCTTATGCTGGGATGCCGTCATCGTGCAGAAAGGGCCACAGAATAATGGAATTTTAAAGTTGGAAGGGATCACAAGGGCCATCTGGTCGTGTCTCCTGCCTTGCGGGAATACACAAATAAGCACTCCTAAAAGATGCCCAACCAAACTCTATTTAAGGACCTCCAAAGATGAAAAATCATCCAAGGCCATCTGTTCTGTTGTTGAACAGCTCTTGTGGTCAGGAAATCCTTTCTAATGTGTCGGTGGAATCTCTTTTCTTGCCATTTGAATCCATTGGTTCATGTTCTAGTCTCTGGAGCAGCAGAAAACAAGCTCATTCCATCTTCTACAAGGCATTCCTTCTGATATTTAAAGATAGCCATCATCTATCTCTCAGTCTTCTCCAGGCTAAGCATACTCAGCTACCTAAGCTGTTTCTCATAAGACTTGGTTTCCACACCCTTGATCATCTTGGTCACCCTTCTTTGGACATGTTCCAGCTTGCCAGTATCTTTCTTGAACTTGATGCCCAGAACCAGACACAGTTTTCCAGATGAAGTCTGACCAAAGCAGAATAAAGTGGCAGTAATACTTTCTTCAGTTGGAACACTGTACTCCTGTTGATTCAAAATTATATTGGCTTTTTTGGCTGCTGAATCACATTGTTGGGTCATTTTTAGTTTGTAGTCTGCTAAGGCCGCTAGATCCTTACTGCTCTTGAGTCAGGTGTTACCCATCCTATAATTGTGCATTTCACTTTTAAACTATCTCTGTTATGTCTAAACCCAGAAACATAGCTTGTCCCTGGCTTCTTTTCCTAGCTGCTAGCCACAATAAACAAGGTGAAAAAATGGTTGAATAAAAAGTAGATCAGAAATAGGGGAGACAAACTGTTTTGTTAATCCTTTGCAGGACAGTTCATGGCTAATAGCTAATTAGCTAGCCTAAGCTGTGGTTTAGTGCGCTTGGCAAAAGCTGTCATTTATGGCACTACATAAATAAATAATGATGGTCAGCTGTGTCCAGCTCTATCTGTTGTTTGGCTTATAATATAAATATGTTGGGGAAATTTGGCTACCACAGAATCAAAATATCCTCCAAAGATCCAACCTATCGTATGCCAAGATGTTTTGAGCAGTGATTTATTAATTAACACCTATGATATGTTTCAGGAATGTAGTAAAAAACAGAAAAATGGGGACCGACAAAATACGCCAGTTGATGCGCTCAGTTCAAAGGAGGAAAAAGAAGAGGTAACATCCTTTGAGTTGATCTCTAAATCATACTGTTTCCAATCCAGTTAAAGAACTGTCCTTTATAAAAGGCACATCGTCCCCAGGACAGTGTTCCCAGTTATGGTGGGCTGGACAGGGATATGCCCCCGTATCTTCTGTGGCAACCTGTGCACAGAGGACTTTGAAGAAAATATGAATTGGCTAAAGTTGGAAGGAGTTGGGGTTGGGGAAGCATGGATTTCATTAAGTGCCCATTATCTTTTTGCTCATAATTTAGCTACCAGTTAGAGAACTCCTACAGCATTTTGGAAACAATTATACTCAAATGATCTCTCTTTGTGTATCGCATTTTGGTTGACTTTTTTTTTCCTTCCAGCCAAGTGAATTCCATAAATTGGCTAATGCTAAAATATTCCTCAGTGACTGTCTAGCTTGTGACAACTGTGTAACATCAGATGAAGCAGTCAGAGTTTTCGAGCAGAATCAGAAGGAGTTCTTCCGTGTATTGAATCTTAATAAGGTAAATGGAAGGCTTTGACATGTATTTGTACAGAAATATGTGCTACTGACATGTCAGACTAGAAATCCATGACACAGTAGTCTGTTTGTTCCCCTTCTTGTTTTTGTTCTGGTAATCCTGGTTCTAATATTTCCATTCTCCTTCTTCTTCTTGGTCTTCCTGGGTTCTTAAATTCCATTTTCAAAGCTGTTCACTTTTCGCTTATACACCCCAGTCCTCTTTCTTTAACTGTTCAGCTGAGTAAATGTCTGATCCCTATCGTCCTTTGTATCCAAAAGTCCTCAGGCATAATGTTCCCAATTAGCACATTAGTTGTCTTGGGCATTATTTATTTAATTATTTGGTCCATGTGTGCAAACTGGATGGCATTTTTTTGTTATTCTTTCCTCCTTGTTATTCCTTCACTATTCCTTTTTTCCTTGCCAAAGTCCAGTTAACTGCTAAATCCATCAACTTCTTAATAATTTTCACATCACTTTTTAAATCTCATTACTACATTTCTAGCTTATTTTGGAATAGTCTATTTGTCAATCTCATCTGAAATCTTTGTCTCCTATCTATACCGTGCTGTCTTCTTGTTTGTTCATTATTTTGTTTTGCTTTCTTCTTGTCTGTATGTTGAACCCTCTCTCTTCCTCCATTCCATTCACTTCCTTTTTCCATTCCATTCCATTCTTCCTTACATTACACTACCTCTTCCAATTACCTAATTCCCTACCCCACCCTGGTTTGGCTGCATCTTAATTTTGCACATGCCCTCTTTTGGCATTCAGAGAGCTCCTTCAGTTATTCTGTGTAAAGCTTTTTAATGGCCAACACTACTGCTTCCATGCCCTATCCACCAAATATATCTGGGTTGTTGTTGTTTGCTTCTGGCCCTTTTTTTCTCCTCTTTGCTCTGAGCAGAGACCGTGGCCCTCTTCACGCATTGTACTTTGTAGACATACATTTCAGATTTTTAGTGTATATCTAAAAATATTTGAATGCATCAAACACATTTTACAGGCACAAGTATCCTACAAGCACACTCATTGGAGAGTCAGGATAGACTGGCTTCAGATTAAATGTTCGCTTTGTGATAAATCTTGTTTACTTGCTGTGAAATGGCTTTCTGTTTGATTTGATTTCTGCCCAAAACCCAAAAGTACTCTTATTGTTTGTTGAAGAATTAATCAATATTTTATGTGTGTTTTGGATAGAGCATAAACTCAATACTTTTCCAACAGACTATTTCTTCAGTTAAGACATCTGGGAGATTATATAGATTATCCCCCTGATTTAAAGTTCTGCTTGTCCCTACAGAACAATAATTCTTCAAAAAATCAGGGAGGATTTTCCTCTCTTGGTGGTATTCCTTGCTTCTAAAAGAATAGCTCTCCTGTTTTTTCATGATTTCATTGTTATACATTACCTAACAGGTTATGGCTAGAAGAAACACAATGCAGCTAAACTGACAATCCCAACCAGTGTTTTCCTCTCACTTTTTAGGGTTTGTAGTTCCACAGCTAGAAATTTTGAATTATGGTAGTCTGAGTAGACAAAGTGACTAATGAAAAGTCAGTGAGATATGTTTAGTCTGCAGAAGAGAAGGTTAAGAGGGAACATGATAGCCATGTTTAAATATTTGAAGGGATGTCATGTTGAGGAGGGAGTGGGCTTGTTTTCTGCTGCTCCTGAGACTAGAACCAGGAGCAATGGATTCAAGCTGCAGGAAGGGAGATTCCACTTAAACCTCAGGAAGAACTTCCTGACAGTTAGAGCTGTCTGGCAGTGGAATATGCTGCCTCGGAGTGTGGTAGAGTCTCCTTCTTTGGAGGTTTTTGGAGATGTGTACAGGCAGGGCAAGAACATCCCGGTGAGATCAGTGGCCACTCTGTTGCTGCTCTGGGGTGGAAGATTAGAATTAGGAATGGGAATCATACAGTCCTACAGATGTTGGACTGAAGCTTCCAGCAATCCTCACTATTTGCTATGCTTAGTGGGGGCTGCTGAGACTTGCATCTGGGGGCTGTTTGTTTTGCAGCTACAGAACGATAGTGAAAGAGAGAAAATACATCACAACACTTTCCTTAGTGTTGTACTGTGACAGATGTGGGACCATTGCAGGTGTTAAAGCAATGAGAGAGACAAGGGCAACTCCAGATATAGAGGAGCTTTCAGCAAGGTGTCCTCTGACACAATACCTCCTAATTTCATGGGCCTCTAGCCATAGGCATACTGGCCAATAGCAGAAGTGGGTCGTGTTTTGGATGTCTCATCATGCCCCAAAGGAATAGTCAGTATGGGAAATTAAAACAGCCATTCATGAGTGCCACACCAGGTAAGCCCACAACAGGAGGTCCAGGGCAAGCATCAGCAATGCTAGGTAATGCTGGGCCCCTAAAGTCCTGGCAGTGCTGGTGCTAAGTCAAAGGAGGGAAAGCAGGCTGACAGCCACTATGACTCAGTATTGTGTCTGAAGAACAACCTACTGTATTATTGCAATTGCCATTTTGAGGATGTTCATTCTTTCCTCCTCCCCTCCCTTTCTTCTAATGACAAGATAAGCAGCTGAGACAGGGCTGTTTCCTCACTACATGGTTATAGTGCTATTATTCCACTTTCAACATCCTGTGGAATTCTGGGGTCTGTAGTTTCCTAAGGCCAAAGAGCTCTCTGGGTGAGAATTCTAAAGGCCCCTCCCTCAACTGCAAGCCCCAGGATTCCATAGGATGCTGAAAGTAGAATAATACCACTATAACATTGTAGTGTGGAAATGGCCCAGGTCCTTTCCTAGCGCAGTGCTATATTTCCATCAGTGAGGATGGTGGGGAGAGATGACAGAAGGACAAGTTCCCACTTTCTGAACTCCTACTCACAAAGTTGGATTAGAAGTCAGAAAAAAACAGTACTGTAAAAGAAAGCTGTATGATGCCTAAGATATTCTGTGAACTGTTAACAGTAATGCAGCTGTATGTTTTATTGTGTATTGTTTTTCAGAAATGTGATACCTCAAAACACAAAGTGTTGGCAGTGTCTATATGTCCACAGTCCTTGCCTTATTTTGCTGCTAAATTCAATCTCTGTGTAACAGAAGCAGCCAAGAGGCTTTGTGGTTTCCTCAAAAGTCTTGGTAGGTTTCTTTTAATTACTATTATGGTGAGAAAAAAAGAGAACACAGCATTCTTTATTTTTATTTTTTTCAAAATTTTACATGTTGCTTCTTTGGCAAACTTTTATAGCATGTGGCAGGTCATAAGACACAGGCTGTGAAACTGCCAAGCAAGTGAATTGTTTGTTGGTGTGTCAATAGTTGTTATAAATGTGAGAACATTTAAGAGAACATTTAAGAGAGTATGGAAATGATGAGAACAATCAAATCTTGCTGGTGGCATATATTAAAAATATCAAGCCTACACTTTAAAGGAGGGATATTGGGAACGGTGATAATAGCTCAAATAAAAAGCCTCACCATGGACCTGGGCCCTTTTCGCATGGCATTTGTCATGCAAAAGGGTCTCCGGAGCGTTGTGCGATTGCAAGGAGCATTTCAGACGACGTCCTCGCAATCGCGCGACGCTGCCGGGGCCAGCAGGTGCCTATCGCACACTATATCATTTTTGGCTTTTAGCCAAAAATGGTGCGTGATTGCGCATCACTCCGTGGCCCCACACGCACTTACTGTACGTGCAGAGCCTCCGGAGCTGCGGCCCTCATGCTTCCTCCCCCAGCACAGCCTGGGAAAATACCCGGCTGCGGAAGGAAGGAAGAGGCGGAGCCCTCATGTTTCCTGCCGGCTGGCAGGCAACTCCTGCAGAGCTGGAGCAGAGGGGACGCGAGAGCCTCACGGAAGAGGCTCCTTGCGTGATCCCCGCGCGACCGCGCCAGACGCAGGTAAGCTGCGGAAAGGGCCCTAGTTAGCCATGGGTGCAAGCAGAGGAGGTGTTTGCATCCTGCCATAAGTTGGCCTGAAAGCTTTTACTGCTCTCACATTTCGTACAGTGTGATGGGATGTTCTTTCATTTAAAATGAGCTGGGTTGTTCAGCCAGAGTGTTAGCTGTAAAATCTTCACAGCACCTTTCACAGAGTGTGTATTTTACTCTCTTGCCCAGATTGTGGTTGGCTAGAATTGCTGTCCCTGCTCCCACTAAAACAAAACCCTAGCCACACTCATTGCTTCCAGAGGTCAGAAAAGGGTTTCCTCCCAACCCATTCAACTTCCCCATTTGTACAAATTCCCATTATCTTTGGTACTTAGTGGAAGAGCCATAGTTCAGTGGGTAGTTCCTGTGGAGAAGATCTCAGGTACAATCCATGGCTTTTCTTATGAAAAGGATTCCAGTAAATTACCTTGGCTATTTCTGCAGTAGCCTGTTACAGCGCGATGATTCCACTTTCAACATCCTATGGAATCCTAGGGTTTGCAGTTTCGGGAGGGGCCAGCCGGCCCCTCCCGAAACTGCAAACCCTAGGATTCCATAGGATGTTGAAAGTGGAATCATCGCGCTGTAACAGGCTAGTGCAGAAATGGCCATGATTGTAGCTGGAAAGCTGCTGTTAGCCAAAGTGGACAGTGCTGGGGGAGGACAGATACGTAAGCCAACCTGTTATAAGACAGATCCCTAACATTCTTTGGAGGTATGTGATACCTAGAGTCCCACAAAACATAGTGTGCCCCTCAGCTATTTTGTACTCCCTGGAGGTCTGCAAAACAGACCTCAAGAATCCCTCCTTTTTTAAACCCAAGCATGTTCTCTGTCCCTGTGTCCTATTATCTCTCATTCCCCACCACCATAATCAGTAATTTATAGTAAAGCCCATTCAGGCATGAGAAGAGGAGACCTTGCTACATGAAAGAGATTAGCCAGATGTTTATAATTAATTGAAATATCTGATCACAGAATTGTGAGTGGGAGCAAGACCACATTTAACATATGGTGCAAAATGAAGCAATAGAGTACACGTGAGGGAAGAGGGTGTGCATTTTTAAATGTTCCCTGTGTGAAAACTGCCTGCAAATAAAAACCAGTGCATCTGAGGGAAAAGTTTTCACCTGATCCACTTTATGCTGTGGTACTGATAGAGGCACTTTCAAAAATGCAATTCTCTCTTCTGTAGCTTGAACTGATATGTTCCCTTATGCTATCTCATTATCACTTTATTCTACTACATGAATAGACAGGGCCAAAGTATTAGCTTTCAAGCCTTCTGGCTACAGTCTGTTTCAGGTATGATCAAGAGTCTGTGTGTGGTTTCTTTGGCTCTATTGACCTGAAACGGGGTCCCCCTCCTGTTGGAAAGAACAAAAACTCATAAGTAGCTGCTGTGTGAGATTGTTACTCTGTGTGATAATCTCTTAAACTGTAGCTTCTGCCCACAATTCTGCTAGTATGGTCTTACTCATAATTTTGATAAAACTCTCCCCCATCCCCACTCGCTGTATGTGTTGACTGTTGGGGAAACACAATGGCAGATTTTCCCATCTCTGTCTTTGAAATGCACACTGCATCTTTATTTTTAAATCGGATGAAAAGGCTGAAGAATCCAAAGAACATGAACAAACAGCAATACTGATCTGGAGGTCTTTTACTGTCCCACTTTGTTCCTCTAGGAGTGCATTATGTGTTTGACACCACAATAGCTGCTGATTTTAGTATCCTGGAGAGCCAGAAGGAATTTGTGCAACGCTACCGCCATCAGAATCAAGAAGAACATGCCTTACCAATGTTTGCTTCAGCTTGTCCAGGTAAGAAATTAATTTCTAGAAACTATGCTTTTTTCCAGCAGTCACATCTGAGATGGATATTGAAGCATATGGAAGACACCAAATTGGGAGGGGTTGCTAATACGCCAGAGGACAGGATCAAAATTCAAAACGACCTGGACAGATTGGAGAGCTGTGCCAAGGCTAACAAAATGAAATTCAACAGAGAGAAGTGTAAGGTCCTACACTTAGGTAGAAAACATGGAATGCAGAAATATAGGATGGGGGACACGTGGCTAGATGGCAGTATGTGTGAAAGGGATCTAGGAGTCTTAATAGACCACAAGCTGAACATGAGTCAGCAGTGTGATGCGGCAGCCAAGAAAGCCAATGCAATTCTCGGCTGCATCAATAGGAGTATGGTGTCTAGATCGAGGTCGGTACTGGTACCACTCTACTCTGCTTTGGTCAGACCTCATCTTGAATATTGTGTCCAGTTCTGGGCACCCCAGTTCAAGGAGGACATGGTCAAGCTGGAGCAGGTCCAGAGGAGGGTGACCAAAATGGTGAGGGGCCTGGAAGCCATGCCCTATGAGGACAGACTTAGAGAGCTGGGTATGTTCAGTCTGCAGAAGAGAAGGTTAAAAGGGGACATGATAGCTATGTTTAAATATTTGAAGGGATGCCATGTAGAGGAGGGAGAGGGCTTGTTTTCTGCCGCTCCAGAGACCAGGACAAGGAGCAATGGATTCAAGCTGCAGGAAAGGAGATTCCACCTGAACCTCAGGAAGAACTTCCTGACAGTCAGGGCTGTCTGGCAGTGGAATCTGCTTCCTCGGAGTGTGGTGGAGTCTCCTTCCTTGGAGGTTTTTAAGCAGAGGCTGGATGGCCATCTGTCGGGAGTGCTTTGAGGGTATTCCTGCATGGTAGGGGGTTGGACTGGATGGCCCGTGTGGTCTCTTCCAACTCTACATTTCTATGATTCTATGACTGTGAGTTTTTGAAGCTGTGTGATCTAAATTTTCTTAGTCTACTGTCCGTTTTAGAGATGTTCTTGAATGAAAGTGAGACTCCTAGGAAAATCCCCTGCATTTCTACTGAGAAGGCTAGTACTAGTTTCACTTCTGTGTTAACCGCATAAAACTAAAAAGCTTGTAGCAAGGGAAACCCACACACCAGAATTTTTCAGAGGGTTGATTACCCTTTGCAATTCCTAGTAACTCCTAAAATTTGAGTATATATGGAAACCTAGAAAAAACAAAACAAAACTCAAAGCCATTGTTCTTTTGACATTTTGCTCTTGCGAAGAACTTCATCTGCATTTTTCGGTACTTACCCATAGTTCTCATTGTGTATATGTGCCTTCAAGTTGCCTGTTGATTTATGATGACCCCTTGAATTTCATAGGATTTTCTTAGGCAAGGAATACTCAGAGATGGTTCTGCCAGTTCCTTTTTCTGAAATATAGCCTATAGCACATGGTGTTTTTTCATTGGCACCTCTCATCCAAGTACTGACCAGGGCTGATACTGCTTACCTTCCAAAGTCAGACAGGATCTGGTGCTATACCCCTTATTACAACAACATTACATTGTGATTTCTATGAAGTGTCTCTCCTTTCCATCTCTTTCATCCCCACTTTAGGTGGGTGGAATTATGTGCGGAAGATATTCATATTGGAGGCTGTGTGAACAAAAGGGGAAGGGTTTGAGTTCTGTTTCAAGCAAGTCCTCTGCAATCCATCTTCCCTGGAGCTTCGTTTCTGGAGTTCAGCCCTATGGAAGACTGTGCAGAAAAGGTCTGAGTGTTTGTGTGAGAGCCAGAGAAAAGTTTCCTGGGTTCGCTTGCTCAGGCACCTAGGCCATTTCCACACTACACTGTTAATAGTGCTATTATTCCACTTTCAACATCCTATGGAATCCTGGAGTTTGCGGTTTAGGGAGGGGCATTTAGAATTCTCAAGCCAGAGAGCTCTTTGGCCCCAGTAAACTAGAAAGCCCAGAATTCCACAAGATGATGAAAGTGGAATAATAGCACTATAACAGGATAGGGTGGAAATGGCCCTAGATTGTCTTTGAAGAAGTGCTCACTGAGTCAGTTCTGTGCCAGTCATGGTAACTGGGTGCAGCTGGTAGATCTACTGCCTGAGACTGACTCAGGATTTTACCACAGCTCTTCTGCAAGCTGCTCTGAAATAAATGGAAGCTCTCCTGATAGGCTCTCTTGATATTTCCCTAGCAGCTGTTATTTGAGCAATTTTGGATTGTTTGGGTTCAGGGCTTGTTTGGGTGCTAGTCAGAGTGAGGTGGCTGCCTCAGACAGCAGGATTTGAGTGTCATGAAAGGGCAGAAAATTGTTAGTTACTTAGTTTGTTGTTCTTTTATTTCTACTGCCAGGAGGATAAGGTAAGAGGCTCTTGTGGAATTTCCTGAGTCAGGTACCAGAATAACATAGATGAGGGCTGCTTTTCTGCTTTGCCACAAACAGCAGTGTGACTTGTACTCACCCTGTTTAGAAAGGGGCTTGGAACATTAGGCATTTCATGCGAAGGAGCCAATATCTTTCTAGGAGGACAGTTTCCACTCCCATTTCAGTACAATGTGACCTGTACGTGGGGAATTTGTGTAAGAGTGTTAATTAGTGCATCTTTCATTACTGGGTTTGTAAGGGTCTGAAGCAAAGCTATCCCCAATATTGTGACAGATGGGACAGTAAGGAAGAGGGAGAAGTAAGATCCATTAAACCTGCATCTTAGCTTTGGATAAAAAGTGGGTTATAAGTAAAGTAAGATAATGCAATAATACTGTCTATATTCCTGTCCTAATAACCTGGAGAGTTGCTTGTGCTTGACTAAGGCTATTTCCACACTACACTGTGATAGTGCTATTATTCCACTTTCAACTTCCTGTGGAATTCTAGGGTTTGTAGTTTACTGAGGTCAAAGAGCTCTCTGGCTGAGAATTCTAAATACTCCTCCCTAAATGGCAAACTCCAGGATTCCATAGGATGTTGAAAGTGGAATAATAGCACTGTAACTGTGTAGTGTGGAGGTGGCCTAATAGGTGAAGCCAGAACTATCCATCTGATCTTAACAAGCCCACCTATCTGTAGGCTTCCTGTCACACACTGTTCAGTGCTTTAATCTGAGCCTCAAGAGTGAGCATAGTATCTGGGGGCCACACATGGCACAGATACCCAATCTAGTTCCTTAAGCACAGACAGTAAGGAATCTGGGTAGGGTATATGTGTGTTTCACCCTTGTGTTTTCATCAATCTCAATTCAACCTTCATGCAGTTGCATTCCGTGCATGTTGTGACAGCATTTCATCCAATATTGTTATCTACCCCTTTACTGTCATCTCAAAGGGCCTGGGAGTTTGTGTGGGAGCAGATAAAAGCCTTCTGGGCCCTGCAACACATACACAAAGGCTCTTTGCATAACTAAACAATAGCCAAATGCAGGCTGAAAAGCTGGAATTAATTGACTCAACTCTATTTTTCTTCCAGAAAAATAGATAGTTGGAGGTCAATCAACTTACAAAGTGACTCACTCTATAAACACGCTCTTGGCTTTGCTCATTAAACTTCACCAAGGATTGCTTGATTATAAGAGTAAACCAAGGAGGGGAGGGCTTGGGCGGGGCAGGGGAGAACAGACCAGCACAGCTCTGAGATGAGTGAAGACTGCTGCAGTGACAGAGCCGGATCGAACATTTATGGAGACCTGAGGCTAAATCCAGTGGACTGGAATAGACCCTTTGAATCATTGGGACCTATATAAATGTTCATTTAACTAGTTCCATTGATTCAGTGGGTCTACTCTAGTTGATATTAACAAACAGACCTAGCTTCTGAACTCTAAAAAGCCCCCAGTGAGAAAACGATTGTCTAAATTCATCTGTCCCTTCCTTTTTGTTTTAGTTCTGCTTTTGCAAGCAATAGCTGCTTTGCATATTCATGACACTCTACCTGAGAGAAAGCTTTATATTTGGACTTGGCTGAAGGCAAGAAATTCATTTCCATGTAGATATGGGAGGATGTGCCCAAGGCGGGTGAGGTTGAAGGATAAGGAAAGCAGAAGTTGTGCTCAGATAAGCTGGGCTAAAATGTCAGCTTCCTGCTGACAGTGGTTATAGCGTTATAGCAAGTCAGCTAGTAAAACAAATGTAAAACAAATGTGTAGGGAAAATCATTGGTCACATGCTGTCTCTCACCTCCCCCATATCAGCTGCAAAGTATTAAGCCAAAAAAGTTTTGATGAACCTCTTGTAAGAGAAATCTGTCCTCCTTTTTCAGCAAATTTTTGAGAGTTATTTAAAAAGGAGGACAGGAGGTCCAGCTCAGAGTTTGAAGGAGTGTGCAGAAAAGAACTGTCCAATGGGACCCATCTTCCATTCCACCCACTTGCCTGGGATCACTTTTTAAAACAATAACATATATTTCTCGAGTAAAAAGCCTCCCTCCTCTCCCCTCCTCCACCTGCAAGGCAATAGCCATGTTGGGAGGGGAAAGCTGTGGCTGAAAGTTGGGGTTAGGATGTTGAGCGATGACTGGTGTCTTCATCCAGCTTGATGGAGCTTTATGGTACCTCATCCTGCTCCATGATCAGTTAATCATTAAAGTTACAGGAGCCCTGACTTGGATGCAGTCTGGTAACTCTGCCCAGAGGTTAAGTCATACCAGAAGATGGTATGTGTGCTGGTGATCGTTGGGAGGAGGAGATGTCCAGTACCAGAAAAACATTGCTGGAGCCACTTACTGCCTGAACACCAATCTGGCTGGAGAAGGATTGCAAAACTTCTTTTAAGGGAGAAGCAACCAGACAAAAAACAAGGGTGGGTTGTCCCTGACTGCTTCAGTCTCAGAATCTGCTTGAGCATATTTCATAGTGGATCTGGAGGCTTCATTGTTACCAAGGTAACAAGCCTATGCATTGTATTTGGCTTTTATGCTCTTGTTGTTGTTGTTCTTGTTGTTGTTTGCCATCAAGTCATCTTTGACTTATAGGCAACCCCGTGAATGAAAGACCTTCGGTGGGAGTCATCAGCAGCCCTGCTCGGATTTTGCAGACTCAGGGGTGGGGCTTCCTTAATTGAATGGATCTACCTAAAGTGTAGACTTCCTCCTTTCTTACTGTCTTCCACTTTATTGAACATGCTTATCTCTTCTAGGTAGTTGCGTGTCTCATTATATGTCTAAGATACGAAAGCCTCAGTTTAGTCATTTAAACCATCATGCCCTGTGGAAATAAAATACACGAATGCTGACTGGCAAGACAAGAATGTTTAGCGGCTACATGTCCCTCCCCTTCATACTGGGAGCTGGTCATGTTTGCTGTCATGCACCCAAAGCAAATTGGACACACAGTGCCATTGCCTCATCAGATTCTCTACATCAGAGCTTTCCAAACTTTTCATGTTGGTGACACACTTTTTGACATGCATCATTTTACGACACAATAATGTAGCTTCACTAGCAAATTGGAGGTACCCAGAAGCATATCTAGGGTGGGGAAAGGCAGCCCCTCCCCCAATCCTGGCCCGCTGCCATCTCCCTCATCAGGATAGGCCCCAGGAAGAGCAACGGCAGGGGGAAAAGCAGCCCCCCCCCCCGGTCCTTGCCTGCTGCTGTCATTCTTGCTGGGGAAAAGCCATGGCAAGAGCAATGGCAGGGAGAAGGGGAGCTTCCTCCCACCTGGTTCTTGGCAGCCCCCTTCCACCCGGTCGTTGCCCACTGCCATTGCTCTTGGTGGGGAAAGACCCCAGCGAGAGTTACAGCAGCAGGCCAGGCTTGTGGGGGGACCTTCTTGGCTGGGGAGGTGACACACCAACACGCTACAGGCAACATACTAATGTGTCATGACACACCGTTTGGAAAGCCCTGCCCTACATGGTCCCTCTTTGGGTGAGATCATGCCAGTGAAGTAAAAAGAAGCCCCAAGAAGAGAACTCAGAAACAGCATAGCAGGGCAATAATCTGTCATGGATAAAAGTAAAAGCTTCTGTTTCTGTGGGATTCATTGCAGCACTTGTCAGCTCGCAAATATGTGCTAATAAAATTCAGTGCAGCTGCCTCTCTGTGGCCACTGAGAGCAAAAGCTAGTTACATAGGCCCACTGCTCCTGGCAGCCTGTCTTTTACAAGACTTCCCTGTCTGCCTGTTTTTTTCACACACTGCTCAAAGCACTGACTTGTGTTGCTAGGGCTGCTAAACACATTTTGGCCGATGCAGTGTTGGATTATATGAATTGAGGAACAATTTGGTGCTCATTAGAGGCCCAGGCAGAGAAATACACTGTGGGTGGAAATCTGCAGGAAATGAATGAATGAATCAATCAATCCAATAAATAAATACATAAATAAATGTTGTTCTGGCTCTTTTTAAAAGCAACAGAAGTTGCATTGCATTTCAACCATTGCCATATGGATGCCTTTTTCTATGCTGAAATCCCACCATGCTGGGGGAAATCATATCTGAAATCATCTTCCACCCCAAAGAAAAGATGTAACTTAATGCTTTCTGTTAAGTAACAGTAAATAAAGTTAAAACAAATAGGAGTTTAAATAGTTATGGGATTGAGACAGCTATAGAGAGCCCGTCTGCCCCGCTACATTCTACTAGCCTGGCTAAGTTAAACGTGTCTCTGTTAATCTGATCAGCCCAGTATGAGGTGGACAGTATTGTAAAACAGCCAGCATGGTGTGTTGCAAGTGTTACATTAGGAGTCTTGGAGACCAGGGTTTGAATCCATGCTCATCACCTACTGGGTGATTTTGGGCAAGTTACACTCTCAGCCTTATAGGAAAGCTATGGCAAAACTTCTCTGAAAAAATCTTGCCATAAAAACTCTCAAAACAGGGTCACCAGGGGCTGGGATCCACTTGAAGGCACATAACAACAACAAATTTAACATTCTGGGTCACTGTCTAATTTAATCATTGAAGGAATTCCACTTCTTGTTTCTTTATCCTTAAATGAATTTTCTACCTTCCACCATAATAATCCTCAGCCCTTCCTGTCTTGGTTTTGTTCACTGTCTCTAGGTTGGATCCAGTATGCCAAGAGAGTCCTCTCCAGCCTTGTTACCCCACACATTTGCACTGCAAAGTCACCACAGCAGATCATGGGTTCCCTTATAAAGGGTTATTTTGCAAGGCAACAGGTAACTTTCTGTTCCTTCTCTGGAATGTTGGTGGTTGGAAGAGAGAAAGTATTTCTTTTACAGGCTAATTTTGATCCTATTTGTTGGATTCTCTACAGTAGATAAATTTATTGATTGCTTTAGCAGAATAGCAATGGTGGATAAGCTTTTCAGTCCAGAAGGCTACAGTTGGTCTTGACTGGTGAGCAACAAATACATAAGCATCTTTTTTAAATGCATCTTTTTCTTGCTCCCACTATCTTTTCATCTGCTGTTTTTAAAAATTTGACAAACAATACAATTAACAGGAAGCATAGAAAAAGACAAGATCAGACAACCAGTTTAAAAAACTGTAATCAAACAATATATGCAAAGTAGTTACAAACAATAGACAAACTTTTAATGCATGAAACTCAGATCTTTACTTTTCTTCAAACACTCTGTGCAAAAGTTGGATATAAATGAAGATCATTATTAATAAATCAGATCTTTCCATAAGTTTACATGACTCTCCTCTTCCCTCTCACCTGCACACATTAATGTACACACACAGAGTCCAGCAGGAAAAGTGGGTGGGGATCCCTTAGCTTTGGGATCTGAACGTGGAGTGGGAAAGGACCTCATGCTGCCCTCCAGCTACAGGTTGTACATCCCTACTCCAGCAGAGAGCAGCACAAGGGACCAGGCCAACCCTTCATAACTCCCAACACCTGTTTCTCTCACAACAACCACTGTTTCTGTGCAGTGGTGTATAGCTTGAGTGTACTAGATCTGCTACCATAAATGTGTTATCTCTCATGTATTTTGCATGAAACATGTCTGTGTGTCTGCGTATATGCCAAATCTTTCCAGCACATCACTTTTTCTTCTCCGTTTGCAATGATTTGTAGCTCTTGCTTTTGCTGCTGCTGCTGCTGCTAGTGGAAAGTTTTACTGTTGGTTTTTCTTGTACTTTGCATCTCAGGGGATCAGAGTTCACATGGAAAATACAGTGATGCCATTGGACTGCCCAAACAATCAGAGTTGCTTTGTGATGTTTTCAGTGCAAGCTAATAACACCATTCACTTTGCTCTCACTCTGCATGGAGTAGGAGACATTTGTCCACATTGTTGATGCTTGCTATCGTATCTTGCTTGTAAAGGCTTTATTGGCCAGCTTCATACACAAGACAGGATGTGCTGGTCTGTTTGCTTTAGCAATCAGGACATTTCCTTGTCCTTCACAAGGGAAAATCAGTGGTTGTGTCTCTTCTTTCAAGGACATGAAAATGTTGGTAAACATTGGGTTGTGCACTAGCTATGCTCTGTACTGTCACACTAATAATACTGACTCAGAAACTGAATTCAATGCAGCCTCTTTCCTTTCTAATAAGGATTGCAGCCTTTAATACTGTAGTCCACAGTGCCAAGATGTGTTTTGCCCTGTTCATACAGTTCTCCTTTAAGTCTCTTTTGCAATGCATCTAGCTCCCACAGACATATTCTTACTCATTTATTTACATGTTACCTTTCAAAGCAGGCAAAGCATCTCTGAAAAGGAAAGCAAATATTAAAATCAAAAAAAGTCTCTTAGATTCAAGAATCTAATCAAATCAAATTTCTACAAGTATCTTGTTTTCTGTATAGGGGCTACCATCCATTCTGTTACATTTGCTTCTTAATTTTTCTCACACTATATTGATTGCATATTTTCTTCCTCCCTCAGAATCTATCCCCTGATAAAATTTTCCACATAATTGTGGCACCTTGTTATGACAAGAAGCTAGAAGCCTTGCGAGAGGACGTTTATGCCCCTTTGTATCATTCTCAAGATATTGATTGCGTTTTAACATCTGGTAAGCATCTTCTTTAAACATACGCCTTCTGGATTCAAATTTTGTTTTTGTTTTGACACAGGCAGCAATGGGAAAAGAAACAGTAACGTAACAAAAGGTTATCTCCACAGCTACAGTATAGTGTTGGGGAGACAAGGAGAGGAGGTGAGGAGTAGGACAATGTGCCTTGTGCTGTAGTCCTGTTGTCAAAATCTTGTCATGTCACTGTTGTCAGAATTGAAAGTCCTTTGGGTATGTTTGGGTACCTGTCAGGCTTGAACTACAAAGGAGAGTGGAAGATCCTCTGGGATTTGTGATCCCAAGCTCTATGCATGAAGGACTTGTACATTTGATTAAAACAAACAAACAAACACCCTGCCCAAATAGTGTGTCTGTGACAACTCATCACAGCACCATAAAACAACCTGAAGTGTCTTGCATAAAGTGCCGGCTTCGGTGTGTCTGTAGTAAGAGGGATTTTGCTCTGTAGGGTAGGAGGTAGGAAGGAGGGTTACTGCCTACTCTTTCTCGCTTGGATTTTTCATGTTGCTGCTGCAGTTGTTCTGTTGGTTTGCTGTTTCTTCCTGTCCTGCATGGTCATCCAGCCAGCAGAAGCTGCCCCCAGGACATCAGGCATGTGAGAAGTCAGGCCCATCTGTAAGCAGGGAAGGTTCCCATTTTCCCCAAAGTCCCAAGAACGTGTCCCTTTATCTTGTTAGCACAAGGAGACGGCGTGACTGCTGTGTGGACTGGAACAAACAGTCATAAAAGATATCCAGGAAAGAAACAGATAAGAATGTTGTATGAGGGGGTCAGGGAGACAACGCTCTTTATTCCCAACATGTTTGGAAGGATAACTCTTTCCCCAGCAAAGTGAATTGTATAAATATACTAAGACAGTTTGCCTCTGCTTGTCTGGAACGCTCACTCAGAAAGGAGGGCTGAAATGCAAACAAAGGGTGCAATCAGTCTCTGTACAGCTGTCATCCTGTTCTCTCCCCATCCCTACCCCAGATGATACACTAGCCCCTTGGGACGGCTGGTGACATGATTAGCACTATCTGCAACTGGCAGTGGCCACTGCAAAGTGAATGAAAGATAGAGAAGAATTCCTGCTCTTGCCTTTAAGCACCGGGAGGTGTTGGTGCAAGCCAGAGGCACCCCTTAGTCAGCAAGGGCATGTTTGCTGACTGGATAGTTGTCCCTGCATAGGCTGCTGATCTCAGCAGAAGGAGCAGCTACCCAGTTGGCTGCTGTGTGCCTGCTGAGTGCTGATTCAGGTGCATTTAGTCCCTGCCTTTAGACATAGCCTCAGGAATCCCCGCCACTACTGGCTGCCATGCAGTACCAACACTGTTTTGGGAGTGAACTACCACGCTGCCCCCTGCAGGGTGCCCCGAGCACTGGAAGGCCCATCTAGGTCCGTTCTTGTTTCCTGTACTTGGAAGTATGCCTTCAGCTACAAACTCTTGAAACTTGGTACATGGTCCAGTATATTAAACCAGCCATTTTGATGGGCAAGAATCATGGGATTCAGTGGAATCTGATAATGCTGTATTTTGCCTATACCATGCCCTTAGTTTCATTGTTGCTTTTTTTAAAGCCCAGATTCCCTGGTTTTCTTTAGTTCCACAAAATGCTGCTCTTGACATCTGTCTTCTGCCCTGGCGATGTAACATCAGCTCCCTTTTCTCATCATTTGTACACAGTGGGAGCTGGTGGTTTCCATATGAGTGGGGTGGTGAATTTGTCCTGGTTTTTAGTCTGAACTCTAAAGAGCTGTCTAAAATGCTGAACCCTATCCCCCAGAATAGATTCAACACACAGGTCCTTTAAAGTTCAGAATAAACTCCAAAGCAGATTCACTGCCTGCTGACATAGGAGCTACCACCTGCCACCATTTGTATATGGAAACCAGAGTGAGAAAGAAAAATTGTTCAGCCAGTCCAGGTGGGAAGAGTAGTACAATGCAGAGTGCAGCAGCAGTGGAAGAAGATAAACAGCAAGCTATGCGTTGCCCTTTCACTCAGGGATTTGCAAAGAAAGAAGGGAAGGGAAGGGAAAGGAAAGGAAAGGAAGCTGCCACTGTTATAATTCCTTTATATAAATGGATGGTGCAACTACATTTGTAATATAATTCTGTGTAGATTTCTTGTTGCCCCATCTCAAAAATAATATCCTAGAGTGTGGTACAGTCCAAGAAAAGGCAGTTCATAGCATCTAGGGATCATTTGGGGCATCTTCATTAGGAGAAAAGATTAATGCTTTTTATAGAAAGATTACTTGAGCAATCTTCTGGTGTAGAGTGCTGAATATTTGGCCTTCCAGGTAGTTTGGCCTAAAACATCCATCAGTTCCATCAGGTATGGGCTGTGCTGAGAGACAGCATGGTGTAGGGGTTTGAGCATTGGACCATGACTCTGGAGACTAGGGTTTGAATCCCCTTTCAGCCATGGAAACCCACCGTCTGACCCTGAGTAAGTCATACTCTCTCAGCCTCAGAGAGAGCCAAAGGTCAAACCCCTCCCCCTTCTGAACGGATCTTGCAAAGAAAGCCCTGTGGTAGGGTGGCCATAAGTCAGAAATGACTTGAAGGCACACAACAACAACAACAATGGGCAGTGGTTAATCCAAAACATCTTGGAAGCCAGAGGTTCTCCACTAATGTTTTAGGGATTTATTAAAGGATGTGTGGCATGGAAATATTTTCTCTATCCTATGTCATAACACTAGAGCTGGGGAGAGGGCAGTATTCACAAAATTAAGTGGCAGTAGATTCAGGACAGATGAAAGAAAACCATTCATTACACAGTGCATACCCTAAGTTTATAGTTGCTAGCTCAGATGGTTTTGAAAGTGCATTAGACGGATTTATGAGGGACACACCTATCAGTGGCAATTAGCCACAGGACATAAAATGGGACCTCCATGCTTCATAGCAGAACACTGCTAAAAACCAGTTTTGGAATGCTGGGGGATGGATGGGGTCTGCCTTCACGTTCTCCTGGTGGGCATCCTAAAGGTGTCTAATTGGCCATTTTGTGGAACAGGGTGGTGGGGCAGGAGGTGGCCTTTTGGTCACTTTTATTAATGCTGGACTCTGAAACCTATCACCTTCTTTATGTCCATAAAATACTACTCCCATCATCCCATTAGGCAGGGTGGCAAAGGCAGCCTGTGAAGAGCCACTGACTCCCCAGCCTTGTAGTAGGGCTTTTCTCTTCTCCTTAAGTAATGCTTTGGGACAGATCTAGAATACCGGGGGTTACCATGTGGAAGGCAGCCTGTTACTGAAACAGGGTGGGATATTATGGCCTCCTCAAGATATTGCTCACGTTTAACTCTTGACATCATCAACCAGCATGGCCAGTAATCAGATATGATGGGAGGTGTAGCCCAACAGCATCTGTTGAAGAGTGCAGGTTCACCATCTCTGTGTCAGTGCTTCTAGAGACCTCACACTTTCTCTCATGCCTGGTGATCTCTCTATGTACTGAAGGGCAATCTATTTTTCCCTGTACAGGTGAAGTCTTCCAAGTCATGGAGGAGAGAAAGATATCTTTGAAAGAAGTACCTGAGGTTGCCTTTGATACTTTGTAAGTAGCTGCTGTGAAAAGGTTTTGTTTTGGCAATTTGAATTAAAAAAAAAAACAGGGAAAAAACCCAGGCAGTCAATAGTGATTATGGTTTCCTGTTATATTTCTGAGGAGAAAGACATAGGGCAACATCGTTTTCTTCAGCTTGTGTCACTCCGTTGCAAAATTATGAACCCACAGCTCTAGCAGTTGGGTGTCTGGACAGGCTGTCTTTGCTGCCCGCCAGGCATAGACTAACCTGATCCTCAGCACTTGTTACCACTTGAGCTCCCTACTAGGAGCTCTGCTACAGCTGCCAGCTTCCTCTTTGTGTCCTTTCATAAGCAGACACAGTGGACAATGGGGAGGGGGAAGGCAGCCACCAGTACCGCTACTGTCTGGCAGGCAAACCTATTTTCCAGTGCCATTGTAGTAGGTCAGGAGCAAGATGGCCAGCTGTCTATATTTCACTTGTACAAGTAAACCTATGCAGCAGTGATGGCTGCCTGATAGAGCACCATTAGCAGGTTAGCTTATTCACAGGTAAAAGAGAGGGACACTGTACTAACAGTGCTGCTGAGGGACCCAAGTGGGCCCGAGCACTGTGAAACAGGCAAGGTCTCAGCCCCAGTACATGTTGCTCGGGCACATAGGTGCCAGCAAATGCCTCGTTATGCTGGTGGCTTGTATGGGCCTGTATGTACTTGCCAGAGTTGTGGATTTCCCCTATAACTGTGGCTTAGCGGTCATAGCAGTAGATTCCACGTAGAATGGAATGTCCCATAAAGTCCTCATTATGAGATACTGCAAGATGGTACAAGGTGTCACCGCAGTAACTAACTCCGGAGTGTTGTGTGATTGCGAGGAGCGTTTCAGATGATGTCCTTGCAATCACGCGATGCTGCCGGGGCCGGCAGGCACCAATCACGCAGTATTTCATTTTCAGCTTGTAGTCGAAAATGGTGCACAATCGTGCATTGCTCCAGGGCCCCACATGCACTTACCTTGCATGTGGAGCTCTGGAGCTGCGGCCCTTGTGCTTCCTCACCCAGCGCAGCCTGGGAAAATACCCAGCTGTGCTGCAGAAGGAAGAGGTGGAGCCCTAATGTTACCTGCCGGCCGGCCGGCAACTCCTGTGGAGCCGAAGCAGCGAGGATGCGAGAGCGTCTCGCAAGAGGCTGCTCGCGTGATCCCCATGCCCTGGCGCCGGACAAAGGTAAGATACAGAAAGAGCCTAAGACTTTTCAAGATGTGTAACATCTTCCAAGTTTATTGTGCTAATTTAACACCTGTAGCGGAACAGGAAACTTTGATCCTATTAGGAGTTAGGAATGAATACATGCATCCGTCAAGCAATTTGATCGTATGACATGTCTGGGGAACAGAGTAGGTATTTGAAAAACATTTGCTACTGTGAGGTGATGAGGTTTTCAACATCGATGGCAGTTCACTATTTTAGTGCAGGTCAGCCTTTCTCAAGCAGGTGACCTCCTGATATCTTGGACTATAGTTTCATCATCTCCAGCAAACACAGTCATTAAGGACTGGCCCTGTTGATCTTGGGTGGTGAACAGTTTGGGGAAGACTAGTATATAGCCTGTGCCATGATACACATCCCTGGGCAGATAGTGGTAGTGAAAACATGAATGAATAGTTCATAGTGGGCTAAGCAGTGAAACTAAAATTCTGTCATCCTCAACACACACACACACACACACACACACACTATATATATATATATATTTTAAAATGCATGTTTATTGATACGTTTTCAATTCACTTCTCTTAACATGATTAAGTAACGTATGGTTTCCTGTTGGCTGATAACTTGCCAGAGGGTAAGTATGTACAAGCTAAGCTCTGTAGAAGGTTCTTCATTTTCACAAAGTAATCTTGCTTTTCTGTCCTTGTCTGCTTTCTTCTTTGATAAGGTTTGGTGGGATAAATGAGAGTGATTTAATGCGGCATGATGGAAGAAGATCAGAAGGTTATCTGGAGCACATATTTAAACATGCTGCCAAGGAGCTGTTTGATACTGAAGTGAAGGAACTCACATACAAAGTATTGAAGTAAGTTGTATATCTAAATTAAATTCATTCAGAAAATAAGTACTTTTGGCCAGTTTGCATGTTACATCACAATGAATGTAAACAAGAAATCATTGCTATTCATGATACATGCATCAACTGTATCCACAGCTTTGGAAATATGTGCCTCATCTGCACATTGGCAAGAGGGACAAATCAAATTTTATTTACATCAAGCCAATGGCTATTGTGGTTTTAAAAATGCCATACATACAACAAACACAACCAACATAATAGCATACTAATGCTGATGCAAAAACAGTCATGAATCAAAACTATATCCCTGCTACTAAAACAAATGTACATGATGTAATCGAAGGGCCTTGACATGCATATAAAATCATTAAATTCATTTAAAAATAAAATTCTCCAGTTTAAAACTCGGGACTTCATTGTAGCCCATTTTAATTACAATTGCTAAGAATTTTTCAGCTTTAGTATGACCACAGAATCCCAGTCTTGAAGGAGGAAATTCACATAATAATTGGCTGAATGTCTTGGTTAAGCAAGCATTATAGGGGCATTTAGCTTCATTCTCTAGACGATGAAGCAAAAAACAAACACGGACAAGAGTTTCAGTATTTCCATCTCCATGTATACATCCCACATTCTAAAATAGAATTGTTCTGTATCTGCCTTCAAGTATCGCTGAGCACAACACATTTAAGTGTGCACTTGGGAAGCATTTCCTATATGGCTCACCAGATATTGTTGGACTGCACTCCCCATCATCCCCAATCATCATGGCCCATGGTAAGGAGTCGTAGGAATTTTAGACAAAGAACTTCTAGAGGACACAGTTTCCCCACCTTTGCATTAAGATTTTACATAAAGTATTTAAGCAGAAGGAAGACATATCCTTCGTAATTAGGGAGTCGTAGTTGTTGTATTACTTGCTTCTGTTTAATATCCAGCTAAGCAACCATGTAAGTCAAGAATAGGCAATTTCTGTCCCCCCACAAGTTGTTTGACTGCATTTCCCACCACCTTACAGCAGCCTAGAGATGACACGACTTGAAGTCCAACAGCATCTGGATGGCCAGACATTGCTCTCTGCAGTGTAAAACTTAAGTGATCCCAGTGCCATCCTGGTGATGGGGAGAGAAGGAGAGAGATGGAATTCAGAAGTCACATGAAGTATATAAGACTGAGAATTGTGAGCAGGAATACGTGACTAAAACCTTAGTGTCCAGTTGTCTAGAAACTAGGTAAAATGCCAAAGGCCAGGCATCACAGCCTGAACCCAGTTGGAGGGCAACAATATTTTTCAACCTTGGTCTGATCTTACTTAGGCATGTGGATGTATCACTAGAGTTATCCTTGAGGTTCCAGGGTCAGTAGGAAACAATTTATAAAACAATGTTCAGATAAAGCACAGTTTCTAGTAAATCCTTGCTTATTCCTGCTCTCTAAATTCTTAGAAGGCTTTATGACCTCCAGAAGGTTCTTGAGCTGCAGGGTAACTTTGAGCAGAAGAATTTCAAATCTGGGAAGCCAATCAAGTGTGCTATGTCTTCTGTATTTGTGGCTCAAAGATTGTGCATGAATTGTATCATTTCAGTGAACAATGGAGTTATAAAGGTAGTCCCTTACTGTGAAAGGCCATGGCAGCTTTCAGGATCAGTTATTGCAACCTACTTAAAGTTCTTGTTTTGCTAGGAAAATGGAGCATTTCATAAATTTTAAAATGAACAAGTTAAAAGCACTAGAATGATATACTTCCATTGTTTCCTGTCAGAGAGGAGGTACACAATGTTACACTCTCAATTGACAGTTGAATCATCAAAAGGCAACCCTATATCAAATGTATTAGAGTAGTCAAAAGAAACAATTGTTACTGTATCCAGTAGCCATTCCACCAGACCAAAGAACATCACCATTAGGAACCTGTGCTTGTGTTTTCTTGGTTTCCTTTTTGCTTTTCTTTCTGTTTTGTGCTCCGTTTTTTAAACTGTATTCCCGAGAACCCTTCCAGATGTAAAGGGATTATAAAATGCTATAAACTAATCATATATATATCCCAGTCTGTGGTGCAAAGAGGTGGGTGTCTTATCAGACAGGGTTGACGAAAAGCATTCCTAGCCATTGTGTATAGTTCACCCATCTGCATCCACCCACTCTTGTCACCCTTTCTCTTGTGAAGGCCCCAACAAAGTATTTCCAGCTGTCTTGAGATTAATGCAGCAGACAGAAGCAGTCACTCTCTGTCTCTCTCTTTTCCTGTCTTTTCAGAAACAAAGACTTCCAGGAGGTCACACTGGAAAAAGACGGTGAGACAGTGTTGCGCTTTGCTGCAGCTTATGGCTTTCGAAACATCCAGAACATGGTCCTGAAGCTGAAAAAGGGAAAGTGTTCCTACCACTTTGTAGAAGTTTTAGCCTGTCCTGGAGGTAACAACTAAACATGAGATCTGTTTTTCTCCCCTATTATGCATAAGTAGGCAGCAGGCCAAACTGCTTCAACCCTGTGCCATCCAGATGAGTATCAATGGCCATACTGGCTGAGAGTGATAGGAAATGAAGTCTAGCGTATCTGGAGACTACCAATATGTGGAAGTTTGTTGTAGGCAGACATAATGATTCTGATTCCCTCATTTGCTGTTTTGGATAGGTGACTGTTTTTTTTTTAAAAAAAAAAAAATCAAAGCTAGAGTCTCAAAATGAATAGCTGAGTTTTAACTTGCCCATGAAATGACGCTGACATTGGCACCAGTTAGGCCTCCAAAGGGAGGGCAGTCCAGAGCCAGCTTGCTACAGCTGAGAAGGTCCACTCACCTGTCCTCAAATGGTGTAATGCTTCCAATGGAGAAGGAGAAGGAGAAACAGAGAAGGAGCCCTTTAACAGTCAAGTTGATACACTGAATACCAGAGTCCCAAGACATTTAGCCATTTGGGTTGTGCAGTGCTGTTAAAGAAAAATTCCAGTAGTGAATTGCCATATAAAGGATACTGGCTTTGGCTCAGAGCTGAGAAGTTCAGGAACAGAACAAGAAGAGGAGGAGAAGGAAACTCTTCTAGGGGAAATTTGTTTTTGTGGTATTCTTGACAATGCTTAAATGGGTAGCATTCACTAAAGTATGATGTCTCCCAATAGCAGAGCAAGGGTTTAGCAGATGACAACTTCAAATTTTATTTTTATTTTTATCTTTATTGGCCTGCAACTCCCAGAAACCCTACCAAGCATAGACAGTGGTGAGGGGTCATGGGAGGTACAGTCCAGAAAAATATTTGGGGAGGCACAAGTTGGCCATCCCTGGTATAGGGGATTGGACAGAATAATTCCCATCCCTGAATTGGTCCATAGATAAAGTACAGAATGAGAACATTCTTTTACTCTTGAAACAAAACTTATGTACATGCATAATTTCCAGACTACATACGCCCAATTCTTGAGGTCAATTTATGTATTTTATCTGGGATAGGCAATGCATTCTGGAACTGCACAGATTGGATTTTAACCACGTAAACCACGCTTGAAGACAACAATTAGTATAGAACATTCAGGGACGTTAGAGGTAGAGCATATACACAGGTACATAGGGAAGGAAGGTACGCTTTTGCTTCACACATCACATGTGGGCAAGGAAAAGCAGCCAGTGATCTGGCTTATTGTGTTTCTCTGTCTAAGCAAACCACTTTTCTCTTTTTGCCCTTGGCCATCCACAATTAGGATGCTTAAATGGGAAGGGCCAGGCTCAGACTGAAGATGGAAAACCAGACAAGGCTCTGCTCAAGCAGATGGAGGAAGTGTATGCTGCAGTTCCTGTCCAACTTCCAGAAACCAATGGGCATGTGCAGAAGCTTTACCAGGAATGGTTGGAAGGGATGGACTCCATGAAGGTCCAGCAATCATTGCATACAAAATATAGCTTGGAAAAACCAGTTGCCAACAGTTTGGATATCAAATGGTGACCACTCAACCACGAGACTTGCATTAGGTTTGTTGTACATATATCACTGGCAACTATTCTATGCAACAAGAGACTGGGGGCATTGATTCAATGTGTGAAAAAACTGGAACTGCCTTTGTTCTCCATTGGAACCTTATACAGTCAAATTGTTGCTTGGTGTATATTTGGACTGTATGTATTTAATCAGAGCCCAATGTTGTGTGTATCTGAGGACCTTTTATTGGGCACACGGAGCCTCTAAACTTCCAGGATGGGCATAGAGGCATCATAAAGAATCAAGACATGTTGCAATACGCTTTGATCTAGGTCACCTAAGTTGGTGAGTGCATTTGCCAAGAATCCAATGCCATGGATTTCACTGATTCATCCAAGACTTTGTATCGTTGCCAAACATTATAAAATACCAAAACAGGATAAAACAAACTCACCAGTAATATACTTTATTATATTAAGGAGATACTCCTCAGATTGCATTGTACAACAAGAAAAGCGAAGGACTCTGATACTGCTGGTAACAAATTCCCTTTTTATTGGCTTTAATTTTAATTCGTTTGGCAATTTTGGGAAAGTGGGAAATGTGTCCTATTCTCTCCTTCCATTTCTAGCCCGTTTTGCACTCTCCCTGAGAATATTGGGATTCTAACCTTCCAGTGAGAGTAAGACATATTGTGGGACACTCTCAGCTAAGTTGAAGATAGTATCTTCAACATCTTCAGTAGCTTCGTTATCAGGAGATCTGAGTGAAGTTAAGTAGTCAGAATGATTGGAAGGTAACACAGCTGCAGGGGAGAATAGGACCACTAGGCAAAAAATGTCAGGGGTGGGTATGTCAAAGGCAGTGAAGCTGGAGATAAAAGTTGTTCAGACACAAAGGCGGTCAGCCTGAAACCAAAATACTCTAAGAAAGAAAAATGAACTGGAAGTTAGTGTGTGCTTCTGCACACGCTTTCGAGTCACCTGTCAACGGTGACCCCACAAATTGCCTTGGGTTTTCTTAGGCAAGGGATACTCATAGTTGATCTTCCTGTTCCGTCCTCTGAAATATACCCTACAGCACCTATTTTTGTTGGCAGTGTCCTGTCCAAGTACTAAGAAGGGCTGATACTGCTTAGCTTCCAAGATCAGATAGGATATAGTGCCTTTAGGATATATAGACCCCCCAGAAATTAATATTGTTATTGTTGTGTGCCTTCAAGTCTTCCTCTGAGGCTAAGAGAGTGTGACTTGCCCAAGGTCACCCAGTGGGTTTCCATGCTCAAGCGTGAACTTGAATCCTGTTCTTCAGAGTCATAGTCCAATACTCAAACCACTATACCATGCTGGTTCTCAGAAGTTAATGTGCTTTACTGTTAATATACTGGATTTCTGCCTTCCTAATGGCAAAGTCCTATGTGATCTTTCAGGATATGTCCACTTCTGCTGGGTTTAAAGCCACTTCCTGGATTTTAAGCTTTGGAGGAATTTGCTAGGCTTGAATATTGCTTGCAAATTCTACAAGGGTCACATCCTTCTATCTGTCAAGAGTCTAGGCTCAAGACTATGGTTCCTAGTAAAATTTCTTAATGTTTGACTAGCACTGCAATCCATACGCACAGATACTTGAGACCTAACTGAGTTCAGTGGCATCTGCTGAGCAGATATGCATAGGACTGCTTGGTAAGTTACCGAGCCGTGTAGTTAGCTAATGTGCAAACTCCCGTTTGTGACATTAGTGTGTGTATGGAAGTATAGTGCATGCTTACTGGAATGAATGGAAATTGTATACCAGTAGTACCTAATGGACTATGCCCCTCAAATGCAATTTTAGGCATTTTTTCCCAACTCTGGGTTGCAAACCCTTCCCAAATATATCCTCACTTTGTTCAGAACTTAAACAAAAGGGGCAAGGATTTTTTTTCTTAATTTCTTTTGGTCTCTCTCTCTCTCTCTCTCTCTTTTTTTTTTGTCTAGTACTTGAACTCTGATTGCCCCAAAGTCTTTCAATAGTCTTTTTAGAACAAGTGATTTAGCCTTTCCCTTAGCTTCTCCTTCATGTGCTTTTCCTCTCTTAACAAGAAAATACGGGTAAGCTTTCTTGTGATTTTACCATGACATTCACATGCTCTTGTGGCTTTCTTAAGTGACCGTCATCTAAAACAAAAACAAAAAATCCCTGGGATCTTAAGGCTGTCATATGTGCACTGTTAAGATTCTAAACCTCTGATGAGAGGGCATTGGTGCTTCACTTCTCCTCAAGTGTCTTAAGTTCTCAGACAACTTCCAGATGCAATGAAAAATATGCTCAGAAGCAAATGAATAGCAAAGGGGCATGGGAACAGTGCCCCAGTGAGAGGTCTTGACACTTGACATGGGGACATTTGAGTGGCATGTATTTAAGTAGCATAGTCAAGGTATATTTAGGGATTACAGGTACACCTCAGTTAATAAAGTAGATGCATTCCTAGACAGTACTTCTTTAAAAAAAATGGTACCAGAGGCAGAAATAACATGGAAAGAATAGAAATAGGTTCCTATATCACAACAAAGAAAGAAAGGGGGGAAAAAACAATTCAACAGTTTTACCAGTATTTTTATTCAAAACTAGCAGTAGACAAATATGAAATGAAGCAGTCACATCAGGTAAGGTTTGGATAAGTAAACAAAAATACTTTGAACCTTGCAAAGACCATTTGAAATCTTCTTCCAAAATACATTCAGAGATTTTTTTTCTTTCCTTCAGCAACCTCAGCTTTTGTTGCAATTTCCAATTTGGTGGCCAAACTTCTTCTGTGCCTTTGAGTAGTTACCAACATATGGCAACCATAAAACCTATCACGGGGTTTACTTGGCAGGATTTATTCAGAAGGGGGTGTGCCTTTGCCTTCCTCTGAGGCTGAGAAAATGTGACTTGCTCAGGGTTACACAGTGGGTTTTCATAGCCAAGCAGGGATTTGAATCCTGATCTCCAGAGTTGTATCCGTTGCTCAAACTACTACATCATATTTGCTCGCTGGCTTTTTCTGATCATTTTTTCTTAACATGCTGTGAGAGAATTCACTTTCCGCTTTTCTCTCTGTTTTGCTGTTCACACATGTTTGCCATGTGTGATTCTAGAGGAAGCTGCTGTTATTTTGCCTGTTGTAGGCAGACACAGCTAGAAAAAGATTGGTTGAGGAATATCCCATTCTTTCCAAGTTCAAGTTTTATTGCATTTTTTACTGCAGATGCAGTGCTACAACCCAGCAACTGAAATTATACGCTTCTCCAGTTCTTCACCTCTCTCCCAATGCCAGTGCTGCTTTCTTTAAAAAAAAAAAAGTTTCAGCTAGAAAGAGGAAAACAAGATTGGTGAGCAGAAAAAGACTCTGTAAAAAGAAGCTTGTTTGTCAGAGGCTTTGTTAACTGAGGCATGCCTATTTAGCTGTCTCTTTGTAAAAAAGAGGTACACAAGTAATGCACCATTGTGCTAGGAAGAGCACTCAGAACAGCTCTGGTAATCATGCAGCTGCATCAGCATCATCTATATGGAACTTTCTTTGTGCACTAGATGTTTCAATACATCTGGTTCCTCACAGTCCCTGTACTTGAGCCCACCCTTCCTCAAACTGGTGCCTTCTGGCCCTCAGTAGGAGAAAGCACTCTTCTCCAGCGTGCTTCTGCCTTCTGTTCATCATTCTGGCTGGAGATAGTGGGAGTTGCTCAACACACCTAGAATATCCTAACCTTAGGACAGCCTGTTGAGGTACAAGAGAAGCCATGCAGGTTGCCCAATTGATTTCCTGTTTATCATGAGGCTATTCTAGAGAGGAAGGAGATCATATTGACATTTTCTAGGAATGTTTTCCGCTTTACCCCTCGTACAACTGTAGCAAGAGAAATCTCCATTGTGAAAGTACCCAAAGAGGTTCAAATTCCTGTGGTAAAGCAAAAGCACTGACACACAACCTATATGGAGAGCACCTTGTCTTGAATGCTTTATCTCATTTTGCATCCAGTTTTGTATATCGGTTTTAGCTGTATGTAGAAGTGTGTGTGTCTTAGTGTGTTTATATAGGTCCTTGGTATAAACCTGGAATTTAATTTTACAGGCCCAGCTCTTAAAACATTCCACCAGGACAAGCCCCCATAGACTGTACTGCCTGCCTTTAGCTGTATCAAAATAAAAACTTCCAACTGTAATCTGTCAGAAAGCCTCATCTGTATGACAGAGGTTAAAACCTGATGCCACTGTACTATACCAGAAGGAGCGTGGCAAGAAGCAAATTTACAAAACTGTGTAGTTCTCTTTTCCAGAAGTATGATTCTGACCATTTAAACCTTTACGTTTAAAGTGGCTAGTACAGGATGTAGTGCTGATACACACAATCTGGACCTATCTGTAGATCAGACAAGAAGGATCACGTCTTCAGGAACTTCTGGCTTGAATCTCTAATTAGACATCCCCTGTCTTTGCCCCTCTGGTGACTGTATCTAAATGAAAACAGGCCAAGGCAGTATTTTACATATCGGTAATCTTACAGAACTGAAAAAGACTTCATGTGTCCCACCACTTCTAGAGTATTAGTGAACCTGGAGAATATGCCACCAAATTGAAGCTACGTACTCCAGATTCAAAATATTACTTGTCCTTCATATATTAGTAGCAACTTCAGTTAGGAACCAGTACCCGTGAAAGATCAGGAGTAGGGGGGGATGGGAAATCCCTGAAGTCCATAGTACAGATTTGCTCTTGATATCTTGAACAAAGCAAAACTACAGTTGGCCCTCCATGCTCACTAGGGTTTGGGGCACGGGAGCCCCACAAAAGTGGAAAAAACACAAAGACCAAAGTGTGTGTGTGTGTGTGCATGCAGGAAGGGGGCCGAGGCATGGTGGGGAGAGTGCACACCAGGGTCCAAACTAAGTCAAGAAAAGGGGTGATCAGCATAGTGGCCCTATACTCTCTCTCACCCATCTCCTTCTTTGGGTGCGTGTGGGGCTTTGGGAGAGGGTTTGTGGTGCTAAAAAATTGGGCTGTGAGTCATCCTTAGCTGTCCAGGCAGTGGCTGGTGGAAGAGTACAGGGAAGGGTTTTTTAAAGGGCTGTGCAGCCTCATTGGAACTGCTGAGAAAGAAGGTTCCCCAAGAAAAGAAGCACTTGAGGTGGGGGGCGGGCAGGGGTTGGGGAAACTCATAAATCAATGAAAGTGAAACCCGCAAATATGGAGCTCTGACTGTATATACACTATATAGTTATATTTTCCTTCCATACATGGAGTAGTAAACCATAAGGTGTATAAATGTATTAGATCAAGGCAAGGATTCACTGACTAGTGCAACAGTGCATTCCCTTAATTGCACAGTTATCTACACAGTTAGGAGCAATGAATTTGTGTTTACATAGTTCGTCAATTAATTGCTCCCTTAAAAGACAGAATGCCTTGAATTCACTTAACACCAGGATGCATCTAGGCATGCTCTCATCCAAAATGGGACTGAACCCAAACCACTTACTAGAATGTAGTCTCTTTTGTGATTGCAAAGCACTTGATTTCCGAATTGTCATCTATTACAAAAATCTCCAAGCAAAAGCAAATATAAGTGCAATCCATTAACTGCAACTGTTAATTCACCGTGCCAAAACATCTGTGGGGAAAGTGGACATTAAACTATCTGCTAGGTACACCCTTCTGTTTTCTGGAAATTAGTTGTCTAGTGCTTGAAGTTACTCTTTCATCATCTTCGTATCTTGTTCCTGCCATTAGTAGAGCTTGGGAAAAAACACAAAATGTTCCTAGGGAAATCCAGCTTTCAGTATTTTATTTCTCACCTGAATGTTGTTTGGAAACAATTTATTTCTGGACAGATTGGGATGTGAAGAGTCTGTATGTGTGTGTACATATGTAAATGTGCTTTTGAAGAATGTTTTTCTTTCTTTTTTGGAACCTTGAAAAGATTAAAAACAGTTGAAAAATTATCTCTGTAAAGTCCTAAAGTCTATTGTCATAGTCATATTCTAAAATGTCAGTCTTATACATGTTTCACCAAGTGCTAGGCGTGCTTACATGATACACATCTCCAGATATTTGGGAGAGTCCAAAGCAGGCTGTCCTTGTTAAGCCTCAAGCTCCAGCTGTCCCTCTCCCAGTTCCTACTCGTTCCCAGTTCCCAATTGTGCAACCCTAGAAGCAGGCCAGTCCCTTTTGCAGCCAACAGACTCAGCCTCCTCTCACGTTGGTAGTGATGAGGAGCTGAGAAGCTGCTTACCCTCTGGCACAGCCCAGCTACCATCAGGTAAGCCACAAAGCTAGGGCAGCTGAGGTACCTGCACTCACCACTTCTCACAAGTAGAAGCAATGCATGTGTTGTAATGGTTTGGGGACGACCCTTTCCGCACCTTACCTCTTTCTGGCGCAGGGGTGTGGGGATCGCATGAGCAGCCTCCGGCGAGAGGCTCTCGCGTCCCTGCTGTTTCAGCTCCACATGAGCTACCTGCTCACGCGAGAGCCCTACTTCTTCCTTCCGCAGTGCAGCCTAGGAGTTTCCCAGGCTGCACTGGGGCAGGAAGCACGACCGGCGCAGCTCCAGAGGCTCCATACACCAGGTAAGTGCATGCGGGGCCCGGGAGCAATGCGCAATCGCACACCATTTTCGGCTTCCAGCTGAAAATAAAAAGGAGCATTGCGCGATTGTGAGTGCATCATGCAGATCGCTCCTCACAATCGCGCGACGCTCCAGGCGCCCTTTCGCATGGCAAATGCCATGCGGAAAGGGCCTTAGGTTGCCACTGGGCTCCCAGCCTGTTTTGGCACCAACAGTTAAGACTACCTGGGAGCAGGAAGACCTGCCAGAGTTTAAGTGCAGTGGTAGATGCTACCAGGGGGAAGCAAAGGGTGAGGATTCTGGCAAATGGCTTGATGCGAATGCCAATTCTTGTTACTTGGAAGTCAGAGTCTCACTGAGCTGAATGCCACTTCCAGGGAAATATGCTTAGGACTGAGGCCTTTAATGCATCCATAACATTTGTGGGTCTTTTAATAGAGAGCTAGGAGTGGACCCTAGTTAATGTGAATATGTTGTAATGATGGTACTGCCTGCATGTATGAATTTTAGACATTTAGTAGGGGCAATATCCATACTACATTATCTATCCATCTGAGGCCCTTAAAGGGAAACAGTAAAGGTTATGAAGGCATTCTGGCATACTTCTATAATGGCTGTACACATAAGTGACCATGTATGATATATCAAATGTTTGTATTCAGCTCTGCCTTGTCAACATGATTGTAGCTGAACAAAATTCAGTTACTCAGTTTTCAATAGAGTATGAATTTGAATGCATAAATAATAATTAAAAAACCTCTTTGTAGAGTTTTTCCAAGTATACTTATTTAAAAAGAAAAAAATCCATCTGAACATCAGAGATAACCCCAAGATATTTTGCTGCCTCAAGAAAAAGAACTCTAAGTGACACCTCACTGCAATTTATTGTGTTAAATATTATACATACCTGGTCTGATGCCAACAGTGAATATTTAGGACAAGACCCACTGGCTTGAGTGAGAATTCCTTCAGTATTAATGATTTGCAGTTTGCACTTTGGCATGTATTGTACAATTTTCCTCATTAGGAGGCAGGATCATATAAGGATCTTGTCCACAAACCTCCCTCAGAAAAGCTCTATATGCACATAGCACTGGTTCTACAGATGGCTGGGATGGACAACATCTTCAATACTGATCGTTAGATAAAGTGTCAGGTCATAGATTGGCGGGGAAGACATATGGGCGCTGTCATACATACAAGGATGAGATTTCTGGGAGAAGAGAAGCTAAAGCATTCTAAATATTTAGTAGGAAACAATTCTGATTGCTGATGTTCCTTCCTTCAGTTTTCACATACCAAATTAAGTTATGCAATTGCACCATATTACAAGCGAAAATAGCAAAGACTTGGAATACCAGTTGAGGAAAGCTAAGGAAGAAAGTGCAAAAGGAGGGTCACAGCTGAACATTAAGGAAGCAAAAATAATGACCACAGATGGTTTGCCTAACTTTGAAAACAGATGACGAAGACATCAGAACAGTTAAAAGATTTTCCATACTTTGGCTCAGTCATAAACCAAAATGGAGACTATAGTGAAGAAGTGGAAGGTCAGCTAGGAAGGAATTAGATAAGATCCTCAAGTGTAAAAAGATATATTTAAATATCAAAGTCGGAATAATCCATGCCACAGTATTTCTGATATCTGTGTATGGTTGTGATAGTGAAGAAAGCTGACAGGAAGAGAACTCATTTGATATGTGCCAGAGAAGAGTTCAGTGGTGTCCACTGACACCCCCCCCCCAAAAAAAAACACAAATAAATGGGATCACTTTACAGGAATCAGGTACCCCAGTATTGAAACAGCTCCATTGGCTGCCAGTCTGTTTCTGGGCAGAATTCAAAGTGCTGGCTTTGATTTTTAAAGTCCTACGTGGCTTGAGTCCAGACAGTATGAAAGATCTCCTTTTATAAGCCAGTGGGAGCATTAAGATCTGCAAAGGAGGTCTTTCTCAATCCCACCACTTTGTCAAGTGCAGTTGGTGAAAACTTCAGAAATAGCTTTCTCCATGGCAGCTCTCAGGCTATGAAACTCCCTTTCGTGGGAGGTCTGGTGGGTCCCCTCCCTGCTTTCTTTCTTCCGGTAGGTGAAGATGTTTTTATTCAAGCAGGCCTTTACATTTTAATTATGGAGCAGTAGCATGTGTCAAGTGATGTGCTGTATTTTCAAATCTTTATTGGAAATTATTTTTAAGTGTTTTAAACGGTTTTTAATAATTTTTTTTAAAAAATACTGTTTGATTATTTTTAAATTTTTGTAAATCAATGTTTTAGCTTGATCTTTTTAAATTATTGCAAGCCTCCTTGAATGCCATCCTGGGAGAAAAGGTGGGATGTAATTTCAGTAAATAAATAAAGTAGAAGCCAAAAATGACTAAACTGAGACTACTGGATTTTGGACATATATCACGAGAAGACTGACTCCTTGGAAAAAGATAACAATGCTCAGTAAAGCAGAAGGTCCTACAAAAAGAGGAAAGCCACGCTATGGATGGATTGAGGCAATCAATGAAGGCATGACCCTCAGTTTCCAAGGCTTGATGAATGAAGCTCTAGAGATCAAAGCCAACTTGATCACAAATAAAAACAATAATAATATTCCCTGATTGGAATCACTCTTAAGGTGTTCTTAACAGGTTACACAAATATAGGATGGGGGACATGTGGCTGGATAACAGTATGTGTGAAAGAGATCTAGGAATCTTGGTAGATCACAGGCTGAACATGAGTCAGCAGTTTGATGCAGCAGCCAAGAAAGCCAATATGATTCTCAGTTGCATCAATAGGAGTATGGTGTCTAGATCAAGAGAGGTAATGGTACTACTCTATTCTGCTTTGGTTAGAACTCATTTGGAATAATGGGTCCAGTTCTGGGCACGTCATTTCAAGAAGGATATCGACAAGCTGGAGCGTGTCCGGAGGAGGGCAACCAAAATGGTGAAGGGTGTGGAAACCATGCCCAATGAGAAGTGGCTTAGGGAGCTGGGTATGTTTAGTCTGCAGAAGAGAAGGTTAAGAGGGGACATGATAGCCATGTTTAAATATTTGAAGGGATGCCATGTAGAGGAAGGAGAGGGCTTGTTTTCTGCCGCTCCAGAGACCAGAACAAGGAGCAATGGATTCCAGCTGCAGGAAAGGAGATTCCACCTGAACCTCAGGAAGAACTTCCTGACAGTCAGGGCTGTCCGGCGGTGGAATATGCTGCCTCAGAGTGTGGTGGAGTCTCCTTCTTTGGAGGTTTTTAAGCAGAGGCTGGATGGCCATCTGTCGGGAGTGCTTTGATGTGTGTTCCTGCATGGCAGGGCTTTGGACTGGATGGCCCCTGGGGTCTCTTCCAGCTCCATGATTCTAGGTTAATCGGAAAAACAGCAGTCTGGGCCCCGTACTGATAGCAGCCATGGGCTATTTTGGCCATTCTTGATCTGGAACAGTGGTTCCCAGCCTTTTTCCACATGCATACCCCTTGGCAGCCCATTTCCATAAACTGTAACCTTCATATTAGCAAAATATTTGTAATTAATATAGTTGCTGTTATTTCACATTTATATGTTGTCGTACTTTGAAAATAATTTTTGAACTCACTAGTACCAGCCTATATTCTGTCTGTTGAGACCTATACCTCAGTTAGTTCAGGGAAGTGTGTCCAAGATCACAGCCTGAGCTGATAAAATTTTCAGACCTTTAATTAATTCAATATGGCTAGAGATGACATTTCTAAAAAACAGGGATTTTTATTCTCCTTTGCTTTGTTGCCTGAGGCACCTGAAAATGCCAAGGAGAATCTCTTACCAAGATTCTTTCTGCTTCCACCCTCAATTTTTGTGTTTGATGCGATTTTTTTAATTAAAAAAAAATTTAATTAAAAAAATCCCACAATAATCTTGTTCGCAATTACAGTTAACCAGCCACTTTTAATATCTCACTTCGGTTCATTTTCTCTCTTTCCAGCCTCACTTAACCCCCTGCCCGCACCTTTCCATGTGGTTTTCAGCCCCCAGAAACCCCCTGGTTCATAAATCGGAAAGGACTTGGGAAACACAGCAGCAACAAAGACACGGCCATACTTAGAGCAGGCCCACTGAAATCGATGGAACCAAATTTAGAGGAAATATGATACCGGACTACACTGTTATAGCGCTATTATTCCACTTTCAACATCCCGTGGAGTCCTGGGGTTTGTAGATTTGGGCGGGGCCTTTAGATTCCTCGGCCAGAGAGCTCTCGTTTGGCCCCAGTAAACTACAAATCCCAGAATTCCACAGGCTGTTGAAAGTGGAATAACAGCGCTATATCACTATAGTGCGGAAAGGCCCTAAGTCTGAAATCAGTTCCTAGGGTTTTTAAGCTGAGAACCAGCCCGCCGACCATTCTTAGGGTCCTTCCAGCGCCCGGCGCTTGAGGGTAGAGAAGCAAACGTGCGACCTAACAAGACGAGGCACCTCCGCAGTTTATTTTTTTTATCCGGGATAAGAAATCCGCGAGCTACAAAGGCACGGAAAGCGTTCAAATAACCACCCGCCCGAACCGCACGTAAGAATCCACCTGTCCCGCAGGAAAGATCGGGGCACAGGCCCGCCTTCTTCCTCTCCTTAGTTTTGTTGCTCAGATTCTCGCCATTCGTAAGGCCAAAGCAGAGAATTCGCCTTTAATGCAAAGAGGAAAGAATAACTACTTCTCTTGCAGCTCCTTTACCCCTGCTGGTGAAATGGAGTTCCCCAAAACTCCTTAAGACAAGCTACATATTTGGCCAGATCCAAATTACAAAGTCAAAATACGTTCTCTTTTTTTTCCCCTAAAATATTACTTCCGAAACCGACGCAGGTTCTACCGAGATTTGAACTCGGATCGCTGGATTCAAAGTCCAGAGTGCTAACCATTACACCATAGAACCACATGACGGCCCAGCACCCTGAAAAGTTCTCTATTAGCACGTCCGTACATTAGCTCATTATCCTACTTTAAGCCTGCTTCTTGCTCTCTAATAATACATGTATTTTAAAGTGATATATTCGGATTTTTTTTAAAAAAAACAAACCCTTACGCTGTAAAGCTCTTTCGTCAGTGTCATAGGTTTGAGATTACCCTACTAGATCTTACGACACTGCCCGCAAAAATCATTTCCTCCCCCTCCAATGAAAGCAACATAACTCTCCACACCGCCTCTGAAGTCTTAATCGTGTCCCAGTTATTCCCACTATTAAACAAGGCACACTGAAGCTATTATTTACTAAGCATGAATCGGGACGGAAAAGAAACAAACCAGCAATGCCCTTCCTTTCCTCACCCAGTTGTGCAGTCTGCTTGTCCTTTCTAGCTTATCCTTTCCTAAAACGTTTAAAAGGGAAAAAAAATAGAGAAGAAAAGATAAAGGGACGGTCTTTTAAACCCTGTTAAAATACATAAACCGCCAGGTTCCACCGAGATTTGAACTCGGATCGCTGGATTCAGAGTCCAGAGTGCTAACCATTACACCATGGAACCACACGGCAGCCTCCACTGCTTGTTTTACACTTATTCACAAAGCAAGGGACGTCCAACTTACAGCTTGGCTTAGAAAAGCGCGGCGAGCAAATCATTGGTCCCTCTTTTATTGAGCAGACGCGCTGAGTAAGAAAGATTTAAAAAGCAACGTTTCGAAACTGTCATAACATCGGAGCTTCACCAGAAACAGAGAAAGCCTGCGCCCAAGGCTCACCAGTTGACACGGCAAACAAGCCGTTATTTAGTTATAACACTTCTCTTAAAAACAACAACAACAACAACGTACATAGTTAATCCAGCGCCCGCCATTGAACCGTGCGAACTCGCCCGCAAGGATATCAATTCAACGCCGGAGCGAGCAAGGGAAGGGCGTGTAATTCGTGGTTGCGGCCTGTCGTTGGCAAGCGAGGAGGGAGGTAATTCTATGGCCCCTTCTTCCGTGAGCTCTGAGGCAAAATAAGAGTTGCTGTGGACTCGGGAAAAAAAAATGAGGACACTTTTAACTCCCAACTCCAAGGTATTCCCAAGCACCGCGGGCTTGGGGTCGTCTGCATGGAGGGGTCTCTCTCCCAATCGCCGGTCCCTCATAAGAGCGGCGGCCATTTTAAGCTGAGAAGAGCCGACAGCCCCAAGCAGGGCCCGGCCAGCCGGCGGTAACGCACGCCAGGGTTCCCGCTTTTTGAACAGTCCCGTGTGCTCTCGTTGGGCAACACACAGAGAGGCGGGTTTATTCGAATTTAAACTCTACTGAGTTAAATAACTTTGACCTTCAGACGGGCTGCTCTGTACGGTTGCTCAGCAAAACCCAACACGCCATATATAACAGGTATATTTTGGCGGGTTGGAGTCGACAGGCGTGCCGTGTAAGAGGCGATCGCCTCAGCTAGAGGGTATATCGAAGATGGGAAAGTCGGAGGCGGAGTGAACGTGTTTAATCTAATGGTTAATAAAGTGAACAGTTTGGTTCCATTGCATGTTTTTAAAACGCTGGTTTTAACATGGTGTTTACATTCGTCTTGCATTACTAATACTAAAAGCTTAACCCACAATAAAGTTTTTTTTTTAAAAAAAAAGTCTTGTATTTTGTTTCTCCCCCTTTGCTCCCTTTCTGAATTTAAGAGGGAATGACCTTTGCATGAATTTTTGTGCTCTTCCTTCCTCACTCACCCAGCCAAATTATCATGATTACTGTCATTATTTATCGTGTTGTAAATTGCCATCAGGTCGACTTCAACTTAGGGCGACCCTGTGAATTAGAGACCTCAAAGTCACCCTCTGATCAACAGCCCTGCTCGGATCTTGCAGATTCAGGACCTTGGTCTTCCTCCTTTCCTGCTGCCTTCTACCTCACTAAGCGTCATTGTGTGTTCTAGTGAGTTAGGTATGCTCAAGGTATGTCAAAAGTAGGACAGCCTCAGATTAGTCATCTCGACTTTTACAGAGCATTCAGCCTTGATTTACTCTAAGACCAATTTATTTATCTTTTTAGCAGTCCACAATACCTGTAGAACTCTTCTCCACCACTTTTCAAAGGAGTTGATTTTCTTCCTATCACCTTTCTTCACTGTCTAGTTTTCACAATGATACCTAGAAATCAGAAATATAATGGCATGGACAATCCTAACGTAAGTATTCAATAATATTATGTTTCAGGATCCTGTCTAGTTCCTGCATTGCTGCCCTTTCAAGTTCTAGTCATCTTCGGATGTCCTGACTGCAGACTCCTTTCTGATTAATGACTGAACCAAGGTATGCGAAATCTTGAATTATTTCAGTTATCTGTGGTTTGTTTTCTCAACGTTCAGCTGCACTATCTTTCTTGACTTTCTTCAGTAATTGTTCCAGGTTTTTGCTGTTTTCTGCTGGTAGGATGATGTCAGCTGCATATCTTAAATTACTGGTGTTCCTTTCTCCAGTTTTGACAGCTTCTTCCTCCCAGTCTAATCCTGCATTATGTATGATACCCTGTTTCCCCGAAAATAAGACATACCCATAAAATAAGCCATAGCAGGATTTCTAAGCATTTGCGCAATATAAGCCATACCCTGAAAATAAGACATAGTGATAGGCGTGGCTATGCAGCCTACCGGCTGAGGCATAGAAAGTGAAAGTAAAAGTCTCCTCAGTGAAGTGAGAAGCAGGAGGCTCTGCTTTAGGTATTGTGTGTCCTCAGGGGGAAGAAGTAAAGCTGTGGCTGCTGTTCTACTCAGCACTGTGGGTCTCTCTCCCCCAGCACCAACCAGCAACAGTCTGTGGGTCTCTCTCACCCCACACAAACAGCAGGGGATAGGGGAAAAGCTTCAGCAAGCAGTCTGCTACTGAGCCCAGAGAGATCATCCCAGCTCCACTGTGCAGACTGGACCCAGTTCTCACTGGATCCCTGATAAATAAGCCAGCCCTTACACATCAGCTTAGCTGGCCTATCTCTGCTTTTCCTGAGTATCTGTACCCCCAGACAAGATGAGTGCAAAAAGAAAGAGTTATTCTGTTGAGTACAAGAAAGGAATTGTGGAGGACTCCCAGGGCAAGAATCTTACGGCTTTCTGCAAAGAGAAGAAGTTGGATATCCGAATGGTCCAAAAATGGCGGGCAGAATACGATAACCTCAGTCTACAGGTGGGCAGAGGAAATGCTAAGAAGCACAAGTGTGGTTCAGGTCGACAACCTTTATTTCATTAGCTGGAAGACATGATCAGTGAATGGATTGCTGACAGGAGAGCACAGGCTTTGGTTGTGCGCAGGGCTGATGTTCAAGCATTTGCCCTTGCAACGGCACCACAATTCGAAATATCCCCAGAATTCAAAGCATCACAACACTGGATGGATGGCTTCCTTCAGCGATATGAACTGTCTCTCAGAAAATCAACAACACTGTTTAAGTTGGAAGATGCTGAAGTTATTAAGCGAGCATTTGCATTCAAGTCCTTTGTTGATGGCATCGACTTTTCTAAATACCAACTTTGCAACATGATTGCTATGGATGAAACTGCAGTGTTTATGGGTCAAGGAGCCCAAACGACAATTGAACAGAGGGGTGCCTCCTCAATCTACGTTCCCTCCACTGGTCACGAAAGTTCGCGTGTTACCTGTATTTTGGCAATTCGTCTGGATAGAAAGAAAGCCACACCTCTTATCATCACTAAGGGCAAGAAAGATAAGATTGAACGTGTTTCTGGCATTTATGTTCTTGAAACCGAAAAAGCCTGGTGCACACAAGCAGTTATAAGAAAGTGGCTTGATTTAACGCTGCCACTTTTTTTGCGAGGTGGCCAAAGAGGTCTGCTAGTCTGGGATTCAGCCAGCACTCACTGTGCTAAAGACATGAAGAACTTCCTTGCAGAGAGAAGAATAGATCAAATAATGATTCCTGCAGGAATGACTGCCTATCTGCAGACTCTTGATATTGCAATAAACAAGCCATTCAAAGACCATTTGCGTATGGAAATTAACGACTACACTGAAAATAGAATGACAAGAAATCAACGTGGAAACTTTGTGAAACCTAGCCTGCAAGAGGTCGTGATTTGGGTGAAGAATTCATGGGATAAAATCACTGACAGTGTTGTCGCCGATGCACTCCGAGCAGGTTACATGGATAAGAGCTGCTCATTTAATGAGAGTGCTATTGCTCGACATGAAAGATTGGGGCCAATGGTTCTAAAGGAAATGGAGTCGCAAGAAATTCAGGATGGAATTCCGGGTTTGGAGAGTTATGACGATGTTCCAGAAGAAGACGACTTAACTATATTTGAATAAATGTAGATTGTTGTACCATACTTAATAAAAATAAGACATCCCCTGAAAATAAGCCATACTGTGTCTTTTTGAGGAAAAATAAATATAAGACAGTGTCTTATTTTCGGGGAAACACGGTATGTTCAGTGTGCAATTAAACAGATAGGGTGATGAAATGCAGTCTTACCTGACTCCCCTTGCCAACTGGAAACCATTTTGTCCTCATGGTAGCCTCTTTCCTGAGTACAGATTATGTATCAGGACAATTAAATGTTGTGGCATGCCCATTTGTTAAAGAGCAATCCAAAATTTATAATGTAAATATGTTTTACATTGCTTTCCCAGAGGCCAGTCACACCAGGCTCTAGAGCTGAGGAGAGAATCCAAGAATTTTATCCCACACTGGCATGGGAAAACAAACAGAGCATAGACTATAAATTGGAAATTTAGCTCATCCAGCATTCTATTTATGGTTTACGAGCTCCATCTGCTGGAGAACAATGAGGTATGGCATCAAGTTTATAAACAGAAAAGGACGTAACAGAAGCCAAGTGGTTGTGTCTGACTGAAAGAGAGAGAAGACAATTAAATCCACTTTTGTTGCAGGAAATAAAGGGGTCTAGTCCTCTGCTGAGCTGGTGGCTCAGGAATACCAGACCTCTCCAGCTAACCAAACTTACCGAGTTACAGGACTACTGCATTGGGTCCTGTTGAAGTCTCCTTGTTTTGAACGCAGTTATTTATAATAAAAGACATATGAGCATTATGCTAGTCCCTGCAGAGTGTGATCTGATATGGAGAACTGAATGTAATTATAACAGACCCCAGGGCCAGTATAACATTAACAAAGAAGGAATTCACGAGACTGGCCAAAATACGCTTAGCTGAAGTAAGATAACTGAGGCCTCTCAAGCAGAGGATGAACATCCCTAAGAATATTAGGGACTGATACGAGGCTAAAGGAGAGGGGGTAAGGAGGAAGATGCAAATCAGATGGCTGTAGTACATGGTTTATACAAAGAGGGAACATGTAAAGACATTTGGATGGTCCAGAATACTCTTTGCACAGAAACAGAAGGACATTACCATCCTATCTCAAGAAGATTGGCTGATGAAGCTGCTTGATATTACAGGAATGAACAAATTAACCATTTTAATTAAGGAAGGATCTTTGGGTAAATTTAAGAATGATTGGGATAAACTGATTATATACTGTTGCAGGGTTTGTATCCTCCATGGGAAAAGAGGTGCATCAAACTTCCCTGTTTGCATAACCTTGTAAACACACCCAGAGCCTCTCCATTGGGAATAAGGGACTTTTAAGTCCAACACATCCTCTTTCTAGTCAAGGGCTGCAGAACAGGCCCCTGTAGGTATCTTCCAGTGGGGTCTTGCCAGCTACAGGCCCTGGCAAGACCCCACTAGCTGGTTGCAGGATGAAGAGCCTATGCTGGGATAGCCAGGTGTTGCTATAGTCTCAAAGAGGCAGGAGAATCATTAGCAAATCAGTACCAGGAATGTCTCTGCACAAAGAGTGCTTCGCTTCAGCTACGCTGACTCTACTATTCACTGGCTCTTTGATATGTCCTCATAGGCAGGAGGGCTTGTCCACAGCCCCCTCCTAGCCTCTGCCTGGACTCCTAACTCTTTCTCCAAGGCAGATAAGAGAAGCCTCAGTCCCCTGGGTACTTACTCGTTTCCTAAAGATTCTTCACATCCCTGGTGCTCAGGTCTAAAGGAGGGTCTGGCAACCTCTCTCCTAGCCTACAACTGTCTTCCCTCTCCCTGCCAGAGGCCACTCACTATAGTTCTTTTACTGGATTCTTTGCCACCCACTCTGAAGAGGCTTTAATTGAGGTCAGAAGCTAGTTCTCCTTTCTTCCTGAGGCCAGAGTACTGGAAACAACTGGGGCAGTGCTACTGATAGGTCCTCTTCTTCCACACTAAAGAGATTTTGGGGGAAGAAAGTCAATACCGTATTTGCCGGCATATAAGATGCAGCAGCGTGTAACACGTGCCCCATTTATACATTGGCAAATACTATTTGCTGGCATATAAGATGCACCCTTTTTTCAAACAGTATTTCTCAGGGAAAAAAGTGTATCTTGTATACCAGCAATTAGAGTATTTCATTTTGAAGACTAACAGTAGTTATTACTAATCTGCAGTAGTGTGTGACAATGATACAAATTAGAAGTATATTTGTATGTTGTTATAGAGCCAGCAATTGGTTAGTTTGAAGTCATTCATATATATTCTTATCCCCTCTTTAGTTTAGTTTAGTTTTATGTAATCTAGTTTAGGTAGTTTTAGATTTGTTCGTTAATAGTTTAGAACTAACTTTTTAGGCAGCTAAGGACAAAAGAGAAGCAAAAGTAAAAGATGACAGAAATAGTGTCAGAATCCTGAATGCAGCTACTCAATGACCTGTGCACAAGGACAATCATAGAATCATAGAAATGTAGAGTTGGAAGAGACCACACGGGCCATCCAGTCCAACCCCCTGCCATGCAGGAACACCCTCAAAGCACTCCCAACAGATGGCCATCCAGCCTCTGCTTAAAAACCTCCAAGGAAGGAGACTCCACTACACTCCGAGGAAGCAGATTCCACTGCCGGACAGCCCTGACTGTCAGGAAGTTCTTCCTGAGGTTCAGGTGGAATCTCCTTTCCTGCAGCTTGAATCCATTGCTCCTTGTCCTGGTCTCTGGAGCGGCAGAAAACAAGCCCTCTCCCTCCTCTACATGGCATCCCTTCAAATATTTAAACATGGCTATCATGTCCCCTCTTAACCTTCTCTTCTGCAGACTGAACATACCCAGCTCTCTAAGTCTATCCTCATAGGGCATGGCTTCCAGGCCCCTCACCATTTTGGTCGCCCTCCTATGGACCTGCTCCAGCTTGACCATGCCCTTCTTGAACTGGGGTGCCCAGAACTGGACACAGTATTCAAGATGAGGTCTAACCAAAGCAGAGTAGAGTGGTACCAGTACCTCCCTTGATCTAGACACCATACTCCTATTGATGCAGCCGAGAATTGCATTGGCTTTCAAGGAGAACTATTATAATAATCAGTGCAGAGAAAGAGAAGATGAGAACAAAAAAAGGAAGAACAAGAGACCTCCCCTACAAGAACCAAGAAATCAAAGGGAAATTTAAACTAAGAGTGGGGATGCCTATGACCAGCAGGGGAAGACATTACATGACCAAATAGAAATAAAAATGAAATGGAAACAATACACTAAAGAACTATATAAAAGAGCTGAAAGGTTGACAGATTCATTCAAGGAAGAACCAAATGAAGACAAATCTCCGATTTTAGAAAGTGAAGTGAAAGCTGCATTCAGAGCACTTGGGAGAAATAAATCACTAGGAATAGATGGCATACCAATAGAGCTGTTTCAATCTACAGAGACAGAATCTATTCTAGTTCTAACTAAAATCTGTCAACAAATATGGAAAACAAAAGAATGGCCCACAGATAGGAAATTCTCAATATACATTCCTAGGAAAGGCAACACTAGGAATTGGAGTAACCACAGCACCATTGCATTAATTTCCCATGCAAGCAAGTTCATGTTCAAAATTCTACAATAAAGACTTCTACCATACATATATGGTGCAAGAAATGCCAAATGTCCAAGCTGGGTTCGGTAAAATCAGCCTGTGCTTCATAGATTATAGCAAAGCCTTTGATTGTGTAGATCATTAGAAATTATGGATATCTCTTAAAGAAATGAGTATGCCACAACTTTTGATTGTCTTGATGTGTAACCTATACACAGGACAGGATGTTAGTTCCAGGACAAAATATGGAGTAACAGAATGGTTTCCAATTGGCAAGGGGGTCAGGCAAGGCTGCCTTTTATCCCTGTATGTTTTACTTGTATGCTGAACATATCATACATAAAGCAGGATTAGACTCGGAGGAAGGAGCATCAATGCAGATATGCAGATGATACCCAACTGCTAGCAGAAACTAGAAAAGACTTGGAAGGATTAAACTTGCAAAGGCAGGTTTATGGCTGAAAAGTAAGAAAACAAGAATAATGACCACAGATGATTTACATAATGTAAAGTAGATGATAAAGGTACTGAAATAGTTCAAGATTTTCTATACCTTGGCTCAGTCAGTCATTAATCAGAATGGAGATTGCAGTGAAGAAATGAAAAGAAGACTAGGGAGAGCAGCTATGAAGGAATTATACAAGATCCTGAAGTGTAAAGGTATATCACTGAATACTAAAATTAGGGTTGCATATGCCAGTGTATTTTGAATTTCTCTGTATGGTTATGAAAGCTGGACAGAAGAAAGCTGACAGGAAAAAAAATGAACTCATTTGAAATGTGATACTTGAGGAGAGTTCTATGGGATACTCTGGGCTGCCAAGAATGCGAATAAATGGGTCCTAGAGCAAATCAATCCTGAAATCTCCCTAGAAGCCAGGAAGACTAAACAGGGTGTTGTACTTTGGCCACATCATGAGAAGACATGACTCACTAGAAAAGACGATAATGCTTGGTAAGGGAGAAAGCAGTGGGAAAAGAAGAAGACTTCATTACAGATGGATATGCTCAATCAAGGAGGACACAGCCCTGAATCGGCAAGATCTGAGCAGAGCTGTTGACAACAAGGTGACTTGGACATCTCTCATCCATAGGGTAACCCATATTTGTGGGTTTGCTTTTCAAGGATTTATTCATTTGCAAGCTTCTTCAAACCCTGCCCCCCCCCCAACCTCAGACACTTTATCAGGCTATGCAGCCCTTTAAAAAACTCACCTCTGGTCCTCTTCTTCATCCACCAGCTGCTGTCTGGCAGCTAAGGACAGCTCACAGCTCGATTTCTCAAATCCTCTCCCAATACCACCTCACACCCAAGGAAGGAGATGGAGGAGAGAGAGAAAGGATAGGGCTACCATGCCACTCTCCTTCTCTCTCCTTTCCCTGACCTAGTGTGGACTCTGGGTGCCCATTCTTCCCACCATGCCTCAGCCCCTTTCCCATAGATACACACATACTTTGATGGTTGTGATTTTTTCATTTTTGTTAGGATCTTGTGCCCCTAACTCTAGCGAATGTGGTGGGCCTACTGTATTTTTAATGGGAGAAAAGAGAAGGGAGGAAAAGAAAGGGAGAAAAGAAAAGACAAGGAAAGAATTAAGTTCCTTTCAGATACTGTAACTGGGGAAAATCCTCAAGGAAGGAGATTGAGGTGGGGAGAGGAAGAGACAAAGGAAGAGGAGATATTGTAACAGAGGCAGAGAATAGGTCTTTCAATAGTTTTTGGTGCCATCGGAAGGACACATGAAGAGGGATTTTCCTTTCCTACCATGTAACCAAAACCCAGACCCTATGGGAATGCATGGAGGACCAGGCCAGAGGGCCAGAAAGAGGACAATCCCTTTCAAGGTAACAGGTACAACAAACTTACAAGTTACTCTAATGAAAGGAAATTCTTCCATGATGAAGATTAATATGAGGAGAGAGACTAAGCTGTGCCAAGCAGGAAGGTTAAATGGGTAAGAAGCATATTGAGCCTTGGAGCCCTGCCTTAGAGTTCTTTGGAATGTGCTTACTAAGGCTGACACTCATAAAGCATAAACCTCACAGAGGCCAAAAGCCAGTGAAGATAAAATTCAAATTCATGCTTCAAATCCATTACCTTCAGTTCTCTGCCACCTCATGATGAGGAATGTACCAGATGCAGCCATGATATTGTTGCTAAGTCAGACTTTAAGGCTGTAGTAACTAGAAAATAAGCACTCCTTGTGGTTTTTCCTTTTCAAATGGTTTTCTCTCAGAAAGGCTTAAGAGCCCAACAATGAAGGGATTTCTGAACTTATGCACAGCACAATGGACTTTGAGACTGTTGTTTTCATCTCTTAGTAGGTTCGGTTACCTACTGTTTATCCCCAACAGATGCCTATTGACATTGTGGTTCTTTTCTCATGTCCAGAAAAAGATATTTTTACTTTTTGAAATATAGAAGAATGCTTACCAAAGATGTATATAGCAAAACGGAAGTAAAGCGGAAGACCCATTTGGATCTCTGTTCCAGCAGAAGGAAAACATGACCCATACTCCTGACATTGCACAGGGTAACCTCTACAGAGCACACTGAAATGCAAATATACTGATCCTCTTTCCACGATCTTCAGCTATTAATAGAAAACAGAAAAGGAATGTACATAATTGAAACAGGAACTTTATTGATCTCACTGCAGGGCAGGGTTGCTGGATCTGAAATCTATAAAAAACATAATCTACACATCCTTTCAAATTTCCATAATTGTGCATAACAGGGTTTTTTTCTTTCACAGTTTTGCCTAATGGCAGTAGTGAATGTGACTCTGTTTTTAGAGGTGGAAGACTCTCTTTCTGAAGGAAGGAGTATCTACTACGATTTTTAGCAAATGAATGCAGGGGAAGTAAATGAAGAGGCAGTGGAGTCAGGGAAGGTTTTGAATGAGTCTATCTCATCTGGGGTTGCCAGAGTGAAAACTGGAGGTGTCTCCTGTTGCTTTGATGACTTCATAGAAGAAAGAATTTTGACAAGTGTTGCTTGTTAGTGGTTGTTTGATGAATCAAAGAGCTAGAATAGACCACAAGACCCCTTGAGTCCAACCCTCTGTCATGCTGGAATATACGATCAAAGCATTCCTGACAGATGGCCATCCAGCCTCTGTTTAGAAACTTCCAAAGAAGGAAACTTCACCACACTCCAAGGCAGCATATTCCACTATCAACCTGCTCTTACCATCAGGAAGTTCTTTTTAATGTTTAAATGTAATCCTTTTGCTTGAAGATTGAAGCCATGGCTCTGTGTCCTAACCTCCAGAGCAGCAGAAAACAGGCTTGCTCCATCTTCCACATGACATCCCTTCAAATATTTAAATGTAGCTATCACCTCTTAACCTTCTCTTCTCCAGCTGAACATACCGAGTTCCCTAAGCCACTCCTCACAGGGCATGGTTTCCAGGCCTTCTACCATTTTGGTCACTCCCCTCAGGACACATTCCTGGGCACCACAGACCTTCCTGATCTGTAGTGGCCAGAAGTGGATACAGTATTCCAAGCGGGGATGAACAAAATAGAATAGAGTGGTACTGTCACTTCCCTTGACCTAGACACTAGGCTCCTATTGATGCAGCCGGATGAGCAACACCTGCTGAAATTCCCTCTTCCAGACAGCTGTTAAAGGGACAGGAGACTTCTTCAGCTTGACAACCTTAGACCCATCCCTTCACTTGGACAGGGAAGGGTCACAAGTATTCCTCCATAATGTCTACTGTTTGGGCACCAACACCCAGACACTCTGCAACCAAACCAAGCCCGGCAACAGGTATTTTTCACTTCAGCCACCTCTCCTCACATACACATGCATACAACATTTTCAGAAAGGATGCATTCATTCCTGTTTCTTTCACACTTTATGGGAGGCCCGTCTGTTCCAAGACCTCTTGGACTTCTGCTGCAAACCATGTATATATAATGAGAGTCTTTTCCCTGTGTCAGGAGTGGGCAACTTCAGAAAGCCTATGGGCCAATCTTCTGTGTCAAGGCCCCTCCCTGCGGGAGAGGGGAGAGGAAGGGAAAAATAGTTCTGTTTTTTAAAAGTTTTTGGGACTCTTCCATACCGTCCAACTATCCTGACTTAACAGGGATGTTCCCAATTAATCTGTTATCCCACTTTTTAACCTACTTTAAAAATGTCTGTTTTTCTCTGCTCCTCCCACTTCCCTCTTTGTCTTCTGGTTTACTTCAATTGCTGCAAATTGAATTAAAAGTGTAAAAGTAGTTTGTATCCCATCAACTCAGCAGAGGGAAGCGGCAAGGGGGCAGAATCTCACCCTTCCCAGTCAGCGAGTTTGCAAAAGCAAGCTGCAGCAGCCTCTCTCATAACTTGTGTGTTCTCCCTCATTGATAACTTTTGTCACCTTGACCATACTCTGATGTTGCTTGCCCATATGCATTCCAGTTCTTTTCTGTGAACTGTTGGAGGATAATCCACAAACTCCAGCCTACAGGCAGTGGGTTGAACTGAAACAATGGTCTCTTGGCTCACATCCAAGCCACAAGCAGGCTCTCAAACCCTATTTATCACATCTCTTTTCTGGTCCAAAGACAGAATCATACAACATTCTAAACACTCCCGCTATTTTCATATGTTTCCCTTTTCATCTTGGCTTTAGGCAAAATACTTTCTTCCACCTTTGCTGCTAACTACCCTTTACAGACATAGTTAAAACAGCTTGTTACCCCATCATCATACCCTCAGGTTTTACATTTCTGTTACTATTCACACACAACCTGCCCTTTCATTGGTATAAATGTCTGTCCATAGGAACTTCTATATGCATGTTGCCTATGGACAGCATGCATCTGATAAAATAGACCCAGTCTAGACAACCTTTTCTTTCTCTCAGTCTCAAGGGCACTACAGGATCCTTTTGCATAATGATACAGTCGGCTCTCCACATTCTGAGTTAAGGGCACAGGACCCCCACAAAAGTAGAAAAATCATGAATATCAAAATGTGTGCGTGTTTGTGGGAAGGGGGACGAGGCATGGTGGGGAGAATGGGCACTCAGAGTCCAAACAAGGTAGGAAAGGGAAAAGGGGTGGGTTGGCATGGTGGCCCTATTCTCCCTCTCTCTTGCCCATCTCCTTCCTTGGTTGTGGAGGGCATTGGGAGAGAGTTTATGATGCTGAGAAATCAGGCTGTGAGCCATCCTTAGCTGGCCAGACAGTAGCTGATGGAGCAGGGGGAGGATGACAATGGCAACTACAGGTGGATTTTTAAAGGGCTGCATGGCCTAATAGCCACTGCGAGGGAAGGTTCTCCCAGAAAAGAAGCACCTGAGATGGGGGACAGAGGTTGGAGAAACTTGCAAATAAGCAAATCTGTGAAAGTTAAACTCACAAATGCGGAGGGTTGACTGTACTCTGATGCCCTATGACTTTGGATATTGTCAATATTATACTACAGCTTGACAGTATTCATTCATTTCAAATTATATTATAGCCCCTTAAAATACTATGTAAGTTTTTGTCTTAACATTTTCACTTTGCAATGGCTAGATGAGGCCCTAATACTTTTTCTTTTTTTCTTTTAGTCAAAGATTGTGGATTTCATTTGGCGAGTACTCTTCCTTTTTCTCCATAATTTGAGCCATTGATTGTGGTTGGATGACCCATTCAGTATACAAGTCTTCCATGGCCTGCGTAACCCTCTTGATTTCTGTAATCCTTTTAGTGCCTGCTGAGAGATATTTTTTGTTATTGCTCTCATCAAATAATCTATTTTGCCATCCAAAACTGGGGACTACATTACAAAAGCTTCCTTGCAGAGTGAGCTGAGTTTTGCTTCAATAAACTGAACTGTATTTTAAAAGCCACTTTGGGGGCTTTTCAAAGGCTACTCTCCTTCTGTGCCTCCAATTCGATTGGTTCAATTAGCCATTAGAGTCACCCAGTCTTAAAGTGCAAGTGACTGAAATCAATTGAAAGTGTATTTTAAATCAAATAAAGTGAATTTAAAGTTGATGATGGGGATTATCCTGATTAATTGATCTTTAAGCAGTTACCCTGAGTGGACTGGGGTGATTGGAATGAAATTATGAGTTAACAGTTTTTTTTAATACTGAGGTAAGGCAACATTTTAAATATAAAGTAAATATAAAGGAATAAAGTAAACAAAGCAGTTAAAGTTGATTGGGGAGCAATGATGAATAGTATTTGTTGTAACTATGAAAATTAATATTATAATAAAAGTCGGTTAGGGGATTAACATAATAATTTCACACAACTCTTGCCCTCTTTTGGTATGTAGCTCTGAGCCATTTGGCAAACTGGGAAAATGTCCCTAATGGCTGTGGAGCACGCCCACTACCTGATGTAATGCTCGCCCTACCAGGTATTCTTGCTAAAATCAAGCCATGCTAGAGATTCTCATAACAATCTTGGAGTTTTGAACTGGGAGGGGGATACCTGCACTAAACCACCCAGATATCAAATATTGTTATACCACCTCTCTTCTACTTCTCTTGAGAATCTTCTCCCCATCCCTATTTTGAGCCCAACAACACTTTGTTATAAGACTAACACCATACACTCGTCCCAGACACTCCATCTCCTCCAATCTCCAACAATTTCTCCATTTCTCAAATTTTTCATGGTGCTTCAACCTACCCATTTTCTCCATATGTGTTTAGCAATCTGAGGGGCCTAAAGGCCCTACTTCCTCACCATATTTCAGAGGAAGGAACTAGCAAAACCATCTCTGGGCCAGAGTCCACAGGCTACTTGAAGGCACATACACACATTTAAGTCTCTCCCTATTATTGTTCTGAGCACAATAGCCAACAAACTGAACATAACCTCTTTGGATACTTATGCTGTTAACAATCTTGTAACTATGATTCCTAGGAAACCAAGGAACACCACAGACCTGATTGTTCATAAGACACCCTGAGCATTGTCACCCAGGAGTGCAATCACCTTCCCAACTCCACTGCCTCCAAATTTCAGAAATGTTTCATAATTTCTTCTAGGGCCCTATCATCTTCCCCTACTTTGAGCTTCTCAATAGTTCGGCCCATAGAATAAAAGAGTTTCTGGCAACCCTACTGCCAATGTAGATGGGCTAGATACAATCATTTTTCATCTTCTATTTTCTGTTTTTCTTTAACCCCTGCAGCAATGACAGCAAAAAATAACTCTGGCAAGAATGTGCGTATGTAAACAGCTGTCTTTGCAATCGGATTTGCCATGAACACCTCCTGTTTCTTCCTGTTCACTGTTCTCAGGATTTCATCTGCAACTTCAACTGGGTGGACACCGTAGGCCAGTTTTCTGGAAAGGACTGAAAAACAGACAGAGAAGATAATATTAAGACATATCCCTCTGCTACTGTTGCTTTTTTGTCCTTTTCTCTTCCCAGAACTGACCACAAGTGGCTTTTAGTCTACAGTAGTCACTTATGCAAGGAATTATTTTGGGGATCAAAAGTTAACATTGTATATCCTCCAACTGTCCCAATTTGGCAGGGACAGTCCTGATTAATCCCCTGTTGACACATTTTTAAAATCTACTTTAAAAATGTCCCAATTTGTCTCTGCTCCTTCCACTTTCTCCCTTCGTCCTCAGCTTACTTCAGTTGTTGCTGAGTTCAAAGTGCAAAAGCAATTTGTGCAGAGTTAACTCAGGAGAGAGGGAGATTAAAGGATGAGGTGGAATGGTGTCCTTCCCAGTATACTCAGATAAAAGCAAATTGCTGCAGCCTCTCCTAGTTTGTCTGTTCTTCCTCATGGATAACTTTTACCATCTTGATCACACACTGAAGTTGCTTGGCCACATATGTCCTGGTTTCCATCTGTGAAATGTGGGAGGGTATGAAAATGTTGATTGAGCTGGTATAGGGGTGCCTATAGCACTAAAAGAAAATGGATTTAAAAATAAAATCAGTATGGAAACCATCTCATACTGGTGAGGCATTGCTGAATAAGAGCTGGTAGCCGTACACATTTTGGGCATTTTAAAGGATTCTAATCTACTCTATAAAAGTCGAAGGTTGTCTGTGAGTTTGTCTGTTTGTCTGCGTCAGGCAGGCGAAGGCCTCATACGATTGGCTGTGTGAGGCGAGAAGACCTCATATGATTGGCTGGCTGTGAAGATTCTATGAAATCCTGGGGTTGGCAGTTTAGGGAGTGGCCTTTAGAATTCTCAGCCAGAGAGCTCTTGGGCCTCAGGCCAGTTGCTATGGAGATGAGGCCTACCATCCATAAGGATGCCAGAAAACATTTGGGAAGCATATGTCGGAAAAATTAAAGTGACCTACACAACATAGTTACAAGGTCTTCTTGCATCACACAGTAGTGCATAGTCTATACGTGAGGAATCTTAAAAGTTGAAATTCAAAACAAAAAATGCTTCCGGAAAAACATAAAGCCATTGCACAAATTCAACAAAGAGCAAAAAAAATCAAAAGCCAGTGCATCAGCGTTGCCAGAGAACACAGATTGGATTGGGTACTATGGGGAAAAGTTACAGGTACTAGAATAGGCCAGTTGCTACGGAGACGATGCCTAGCAGCAAGGAGAGGACAGTGAAAGAAAAGAAGGAACCCAACTTCTGTATGTTAACAACTACGAATACAGATTGGATTCGGGAACACGGGGAACAGTTACAGGTACCGAAATAGGCCAGTTGCTATGGAGATGAGGCCTCGCAGCAAGGAGGAGGACAGTGTACTCCCTCAGGACCCCAAACTGTGTATGTAAATAACTCTGAATACAGATTGCATTGGGAAATATGTGTAAAAGTTACAGATACTGGAGAAGACAGTTTGCTGAGTTCTTAAGAGGAAAATAAAACCCCGGGCAATGCCGGCTAAATATGCTAGCATTTTTATAAAAATAGGAGCACTGTAGAATGATGGGATGTATTGCCTCTCACCACCTATGCTAGGAACAGCAGTTTCTTTCCACAGAGCTACTGTCCAGATGAGAAAGCAGCAGGGATGCAGAAACACTGTCCAGTAAGTGCCTACAACAGCGGTCTATTTGCCCAGCCCCACCCTGGCAGCAGAAGAGAAGAAAAAAGTGTCTTCCTCCTGTAGGCTGACAATACCACTGTCCAAGTTCCTGAAAAAAATATTGCTCCTCATACCTTGGTCACATCAAAACGTGGTGATAACATATGCTGTAGAACAGAGGTGAGGATCGTGTTTCCCTTCAGATATGGTAGGACTACGGCTTGGATCAGCCCTTGCCAACCTAGCCAGCGGCGAGGAAAGATAGCAGCAGCAATCCGACAGCACCAAGAAGACTATGTATTCCACATTCTTGCTTTAGTGGAAAGAGTGCAATGAGGTCCATGGTCCTAAAGGAGTGCCTTTCCAGTCTCCTCCTGCTTCTTGAAGGCAGGAAGGACCCCTGTGCTATGCCTCCTCCCTCACACTGTTTCTTATTTCATCTTCACAGCTACATTTGTTGCTTTGATCCTCCTCCTGTTCTTTCCTTGTATCCCAAGACCTTCATCCCCGCACCCCCACCCCTGCTTTTGTGTGGATCTTACATTTCCACACAGAGGATTCCAGGTTGCCAGTCTCTGGTTGAATACTGTATGAACGTATGAAACTTGGAGTCACGGTACTGACACAAACACCAAACTCCTGCAGCTCTGCCCTCAGGCAGTCAAAGAACCCGAGAGCAGCATGTTTTGAAGCAGCATCTAGGAACAAAAAAGAGATAGGCATTACTGACAATAGGATGAACAGAGGGACCGATGGATTGGCAGTGCCACTACTATATTAGCCTCTAACACTTGGGCTTTGTATCTTTCCTTATACCTAAATATAGACATGAGGGTTCCTGGAAGTATTTCTTTTAATCTTTTAAGTAATTCAGCTCATTTCAGTGCCAGAGTATAAAAAAGTGACATCCCATTTCAGTGAGCCTTCTCCCTCACATGGCCACCCCCCCCACTTGATCTTGCCACCCTTACAGAAATTAAAATAAGATAACAGGTGTGTTCATATGACACAAGGAGCCAGGGTTCCACAGGAATGAGCCGCATGCTATGTAGTATATGCTGCTTTTTCCCTTCTGCGTGCTCGGAAGTAGCTAGCCAAATAACAGCTTCCTTCTGTAACTGGCTTACGGGTTGTCTGGCAGTGGCCACTTCCCATCTCTAGTACGTTCGCGCACAACCAACCAGAGAGAGCATCCAGGGCTTGTGCTATCATGCTGCCAGCTGACATGGCAAACCAATCATGGAGCAAAACTCTGTGGTTCAGCTGCTCCAGCTGCAAGTAAGAGTGATTGAATCGTGTGCATTAGCACACCGCTGGTTCATCCTGACGAGCCAAGGTCCTGGTTTTGACTATGGTATGAATGCACCCAAATGTGTGTGTTTGCTCACATCTGTAGCACATTGTGCTGAAAATACTTGAAAGAGTACTTGCTCATTGTACTTAGTGTTGTAACAGAGATTCAGTCTGTTTTTAAATTTCCACTAAGAACAGACACAGGCTCTTAGGAAGAACATGAACTTTTACATTTTACTATAAAGCCCAGTTGAGGCTTCAAACCACCAAGACACCAAGTTGTTTTCCCATGCTGCATCTAGAATGCAGACAGTTTCTCCTACAAATCTAAAGTCTCCACCACATTCCTGTTGCGTGCACTGAACCACAGTAAAGTCAGGTTCTGACACCTGATAAATACTGATGTTGTGGCATGTGGTAGAGATGGCATCCACTTTTCTTCAAAGGGTCTACAGCTCTTAGACTTAGGCCTTTTCCGCAGGATGGCAGCATGCCAGCACAGGGACATGAGAGGAGCAGAACTGCCATGACTCTTCCACATGACGTTGTTGTGGTCCTGCCCATCTCGCATTCCTAGCTGGTGCTATTGCAGGGGTCTATCACTGATGGAGAAACTTCAGCAATGACCTCCCATCGCGCCACACTTCTGTCACAGCTGGCCATGCAGAAGGGCCAGAAGCACAAGTGCATGCTTCCTTTCTCACTGCAGCATGGGAAGAAGGCTGGATGCAGTGTGGAAGGAAGAGGCATGTCCCTTGTGTTCCCTTCCCCAGGCAGCTGGTTTCATGCAGAGGGGCGTGTTGGGGACAAGCGCCCATCCCAGTAGAGGAGCTGCCAGGATGATGCCTCAACAACAGAGCAAGGTAAGGTGCAGAAAGGGCCTTAGACTGAGTGGATTTTTAAAACCTATTAGTATCATTTTAAACAGTCCATGCAGTACAGTCGTTATACTGGTAAACTTACAGGCTGCACGGAAAGGGACTCCCACTTTCCCCTGGATATTGTTGACTAATATAACTTGACCAGATCTCCTGGACATCATGTTGGGAATAAGAGCTGAGGAGGGTAGGGGTGAGAAGAAGATGGAAGAAAACAAATGGTATGAGATTCAACTGCAAGAGGGAAGTGTATATCTTATTTAACCCTAGTCGCCCACAATTCTTTTCACTGCCTGCATATCAGTTAAGGCTATATAGATGGTTGAGGATAGTGTTACACAAACTGTATATGACTGGAGAAACCAGAAATATGTCTAACCCAACACCTTGAACAGTCAGAAATGGACTGGCACTGCCACTATCTTTACGTTTAAAATTGTACTGTATGTCCATCCTTGACCCAAAGGTTTACAATTTATCAGTGGTGGCTCATGGTTTGAGCAGAGGAGGTAACTCACCTAGAATGGTAGGAGGATATACCTCTCTGCTTGGTCCACAAGCTGTTCACGCAATACATACGTGATAAACAAAATCACAAGTAGGAGCGGAGGAACAAAGAGGGCATAAGAACAAGAATACTGTCTTGCTAGACAGTAGAACCTGCCTTAAAATTACAGGCTGTTCTCCAATTTCCAGTTTTATTATTATTAGGCAACCAAATATAGTTTACAGCCAGACAGACTATTTTCCAATCTAGATCAGTATTATTTCCTCTCACTAGCAGCTCCTTTCCTTGAAGGCCTCAGGCAGAGTTCTTTCTCTTTGCCTGTTCCCTAGTCTTTTAAAGAAGATGATCCAGGAATTAAATCTGGGATCTTCTACATGCAATGCATATTATAGATCAGTGTGCTACAGTCTGCCTGCTTATTCTACTGCATATTTCTGGTTTTTTTCATGAGGGCTATAGATGTCTTACAAGAGTTCACAATCTCTGTGTAGATCTGAATTAACATGTGCATGCATGTTTTGAATAATTTCTTTAAAAGTAGCAAGTGACTAGTTGTGCAAATCTGCCTATATGTGTCCATCAGTTTCAAGGCACTTCATGTTTTCCTTTGAGAAGGACCTCTCTGAGTAGTTTGTACTCTATAAGAAGACATAGGATGCTTTCAGACAAAACAACTCATATGAAAATGAATGGAAAGGCACTGTGCAGTTGTTCTGTCTTTGTTTTTCATGAGGCACTTTCCCACACAAAAGTGATAGTAATTATATTTACATTACAGTCTTGTGCCATTCTTAGTGTGGCATTCTTCCTCCTTCAGTGGATTTCCACATGCCTCCGGGATCTCTTAAATAGGGCCCTGATGGTACAAGGGTTGTTAGCTGAAAACTAATGAGGAAGCCCAGGGGATCAATCTGGTCTGTTGCGAGCTTCACTGAACCTCTAGGCTTCCAACTAAACATTGTACATCTCACTGAGGGATAAAATCAGTAAGACCCAAAGTTTTAATATAAAACTACATTTTCACTTGGTGCCAAAAATGATACCAATTTTGGAGCCAATCAGACCTCCAAGTGGAAGGCATTCCACAGCTTGGGTGACACTGCAGAGAATGGCTGTTCCATGTTCTCCCAAATTGTATTTCCCCAATTGGTGGGATGCAGAGGAAGCCCCATCCAGCAGATTTCAGTTCTCAGACAATCACATATATAGAGAGGCATTCCCTCAAATTTCAAGGTCACAAGCAGTTTAAGCTTTTACATGTTGTTTGTTTGTTGGATTTATACTTTCTCCTTGGATGGGATCCCAGTACCAGCATCCTTAACATGTTTTCCATAAAGCTTTTGACACAACATCCTAGTGTTCCCATGTCCTTCTGCAACTAAGCCTGCAATTAAGGTAAACCTAAATACATTTAGCTAAGCAATTGTACATTATTCTTCTGTTTCCAATTGCTGCCACTTTCTTCTCCTTACTTTCCTGTGTGAAATCAAGATCCTTATATTGTAAGTGTACCACACACCATATTGGTGCTATAATGAGGAGTTGTAGCACCGGTGGTAGTAGTAACAGCAGGAGTAGCAACGACAACGTCCCACAACTGAATTCTTATAGTAACCACTGACACCAACCCAAATAGAATGTGGATTGTTTCTTTTTTCTTTAGGATCTTTCTTTGCCAAAAACATGGTATTTATCTACCGTAAATCCCTAGTTTTTGTTTCCTTCCTGTCTGTATTGAGAAATTTCAAATTCTGTACAGGGCAATTTAATCCCCATTGGCTTTTAGGAAAGCTAACTGCATGCACAACCAGAATGGAATGTGAAAAGCACTTGCTTTTTCCTGGGACATATTTCTCAGTGGAAGTACAACCTTATTTATCTATTATAGATCACAAACTTTTGTTGCCTTTGTATCTGACAATGCCAACTGTGCTGATGCTAGCCAATTATTGTTTAAATACAAGCTTGAAGTATAGGGTGGTGGGTGGGAAGGAAGCCAAAGCCAGACTGCCAGAGCAATGTGGATGGATTCCTTTATAGTCTCTTCAGAGGACTGGAGCAAAGTCTGCACTGCACAAGAAAGACCTGTCCAGTTTGCCCACTGACTGGCTAGTTCCAGAGGTCTATGAAAACAGTGTGCAGGCTCCTGGCAGAAGAAGACCATTTGCAGCCCCTCAAAGGAGCCACCCAGTAAATTGGGAGGCTCAAGCTAATTGTTTAATAGCTTTAACACTAGGGCGTGCCTTAACTATCAGAGTCAACTGAGGCCCTGTCAGGAGGATTTATTCAATGGCTCAATTCAGTTTGGACCAATTTAAAGGCTACCTGATTTGAGTCAGATCCAAATCTAAATCTTGATGCAGAAATCCAAATTTGTGTGCTTCTCATTCACTTTCATTGGCAACTGTGAAATGGCTCTACCTTTCATGCTTTTTGTCAAACTGGATATAGTACAACCCCTTAGAGATAGCATGGTGTAGTGGTATGAGCACTGGATGATGACTCTGGAGACCAGGGTTCGAATCCCTACTTAGCCATGAAAACCCATTGGGTGACCTTGGGCAAGTCACACTTTCTCAGTCTCAGAAGAAAGCAATGGCAAATCTAATCTGAACAATCTTGCCAAGAAAACCCCACAACAGGTTCATCTCATCTGCTGGAGCAACTTGAAGGCATACAACAACAATAGCCTCATATGAGAGGATTGTACTTATAAGATTCCTGCACACTGGTAGTGGGGGAAGAAAGGAAAATAGCAGAGGGAAAGGACGACTGAATAGTGAGATGGAAAGAGAGAAAGGCCTGTGAAAAAGAAAAATGAAGTTGTGTGGGATGCAAGTAAAAATGCAAGGCAAAACAGAAAGAGAAGCAGGATGAACAGGGGGAGAGAATGTCCACATGCATGGATAAGGGAGAGAAAGAGCACTTTACTTCATGGGAGGAAAAAAGAGAGTCTACTTGGGTCAGTGTATAGTGGGAGCAGAAGAGCACCTAAACGTGTGGGATGGGAGACGGACTGGGCTGGAGGGACTATGGAGGTTTCTAAACCATGTAAAGCTGAGTGTATTTGCTAGTGATAAATGAAAACCAAATTCAAGATCTGGCTGAGTAAAAGCATACCCCATGTAGTACTAATAGTGGACAAGTTCAGCTGATGTTAAACATTTTTAATTTCCATTGTTTTAAATGGAACATATGTAAATTTGCAGCAAAGGGGGTTAAAAGTGCTTACATTTGGGCAACTCACACCCACTATAAGACCCATTAGCCATGCACCATTAAGGGAATATTGCCCTATAGATAACATTCTTGCTCCACAGGAGGATACTGATCACGTACAGAGAATGTGCACCCATGTCATCAAAATACAATTCCCAGGATATCTGGGGAAAGCAACAACAAACAGATAAAACTGATGCAGTTTTGTAGTGTGGATGTGCCTAAAATATATTAAACAGTCCCCCTGCCCGGGTAGAAAATCTAACAAAATTGTGACCCATCTAGTGCTCCATCTCTCAAGAGACATAAAAGGAGTCATGGTTCCAGATACCTTTGGTGAGCGTTATCGGCCCAAAATAGTTGGCGTCCATAATCTTTTTGTCAAGTTCCAGTGAAGTATTCTGTGCTGTCCCCTTCAACTTGGTGCTAGCATTGTTGATGAGTATATCTACACATCCATAGCAATCCAAGATTTCTTTAGCCACATCTTGGATACAGTTTACATCAGAAAGGTCTAGAAGAACAAGCTTCGGTGTAAATGTCTACAAAAGAAGCAACACTTGGTTACTGCAATACCTTGTTACTATGTCCTGCTTTTCCATGCTTCTGAAGGGCAAAATGATAAACAATGGGCCAGCCTCCAGAGTTGGAAGAATCATACAGAAGAAATTATAGCAACCAATTGGCCATCTTACACACAACACACTAACTAGAATTTACTGGAAGAGACCAACAATTACTGTGAAGTAATGAAACTGGAGTGGGGGGCAAATTTATAGCTCTCTAGTGGTTGTTGGCCTACCTCTCATGAGCCCTAGCTAGCATAGAAAGTGTTGAAGGATGATGACTTTTGTAGCTTCTGGAGGGTCACAAGCTGCCCACCCCTGATGTAAACCAAACCCAGGAATTACCTCATGTGGACATTACTGAATACTACTATATGGTCCAAGGAATCCACAGTAGTTCCTTTGACCAAAGTGCTGCTTATTCCAGGAATATTGGGCACTTCTGTGGTCTCTGTCCAAGACTGTCCAATTGTCACTTTTTACATCCACTGGAGTCCAACTGCGAGATGATTGCCTAGGATTGTTTGCATCGGCAAAATGTGCACTGTGTAAGCTAACCCTTTACAAAAGACAGTATCATTCATTTCATTTAATTCAAAATATTTCTACACTGCCCTACATCCTAACAGATTCGAAGGTGCTAAATTGTAATAAAAACAAAATTTAATAAAAGCAGCATATCCTGCATATACGGTAACATAAAAAGGGAGCAATAGGATCTTCAACTGCAAGAAGAAAGCAAAACATACAGACAGAACAACAATGATATCAAAATACAACAGCAGTCTTTTAAAATGCTAGGCAAGTATGTTTTGTCCTGGTGCCAAATTTATATTATTGTACACTGTTGTGGAAGCACACACACATGCATATGTGTCTGGCTGCAGAGTTTTACAAAAAAAAAATCATGTGAAACCTCCACACCTTCATTTTAAACAAATATGTGGTCTATTGACTTGTTTCAGTCACAAAGAGCTGTTCTGTGCTGTGCCTTAATTGTGCACGTTTCCTGCTTATGACACATGGTTAGATTTAGAAGATCACAACCACATTCCTTCAAAATGTCTTCCCTTATTTACATATGGGTTTTATTATACAGTACTTGGATTTTAGGTATGGCTGCTGCTGACCTCAGTGCAGTGGGTCAGCCTAGATGGCCTTTATTCATCTTCTTGTCTATAATTTCTTCAGTCTCCTATTTTTAAACAGAGTTTGCATCTCTTCTCTCAGCTGAGATTCCTTGAACTTCCTATCTTGATAGTTAGGAATCCTGAACTTCCTGCCACTAACCAGCATATGGAAAATTTACTTTTAGATTAAATTGGAAAGCTGATAGGAAATTCTGGGAGCTGTAGTCAAGAAAGGGATTTTTCCAAGGTCTGCCCACAATAACACTTTTTGCTGCCTGTGGATGAGATAGCATTCTCCACCAGACCCAAAGGCAACAGTCAAGTTTAGAGGGCACAGAGCAGGATGCATGGCACACACAGCTTTCCTCTAAAACCACAAACCATCTAGTCATCATCTTCTCCGGTGCTGCTCAAACAATGCTGGAAGCATTGATGGTACCAGCCTGAATCATGAACACCTCAATACATGCAGAGGTACATTCAAGGACTGCTGTCCAGTGAGTGGCCTGGTCTGTGAGCTTCTTGACCTGCTTCCACAGTGGGGAGTTTTTCTGACTATGCCACCTGTATTGGAAGAAGGTGACTAGCGCCATTTCTGCACGAGACTGTTATAGTGCTATTATTCCACTTTCAACATCCTATGGAATCCTGGGGCCTTTGAGGCCCCTCCCTAAACCACAAACCCCAGGATTCCATAGGATGTTGAAAGTGGAATAATAGCACAGCCTAGTGCAGAAATGGCCTAGGAAGGACAGCCAAGAAGTCCAGGCCAGCAGCAACCACTGTTCAGTTTCTTTTTGTTTCTAATTGTTTGTATTAAACAGAACAAAGAAAAAGAAAAGGAGAAAGAGGAGAAAGGGAGAAAGAAAAAGTCCTGCCTAGAAGAGACAAAGGTTTTCACACAATGTCATAACATATATCCACTTAATATACATGGAACATACAGTGCATTACTGTACACAAACATTAGCATACACTAACAAACCAATAACACTAAAATGACAAAACATCAACATGACCATATCATGACAACATCAACATAACAATATTGCACACTAGTGAGAACCAATTACACAGCAGCTAACAAACTAACATTCCCTAGCATGCCTGGTCATATCCAGTTGTACAAATATTTTGGGAGCCATAACGGGCTTAGGGTTTCACACAACATCTAACATTAAGCAAATAACATTAAGAGGGACCTCCCCCACTGGTGACAGAACAGCATAAGGCTAAATTTTTTATCAATCCACCTTCCAGACTAAGAAATGAGACTTTATGTATATATGTATATTTTTAACTTAAATAATAATCAATTTCTCAATCAGTATATATACAATTAACAAAGTACATACAGAAATTTTCTTTATCTCATAATTACTAAATACCTATTCTCATGGCTGAGAGAGTAGGAATGGGCTAGGCTGGGCTGTGGAGGAACAGCTGGGGATCCACTGTCTAAGGTAGTCATCTCCCCTTGCCTAATGGTAGAGCTGGCCATGAAAAGTAAACTCATCAGACAGGAAAATCAAATCTGATGGTCCTTACAGAAAGATACATTCATATTCTCTGCCTGTCTTTAACACACACACATACAGAGGTAGACATACACTAGACAACTGCATTTCCTTTACATGGATCTTTGAGCTGTATGTATATGCAGGGTACTTACTGCAGTAGGATCAGCCACACTGGTTAAAGAATCATAGAGAACTTCTAACTTGTCCAAGTGTTTACCACATAGAACTAGCCTGGCTCCACCTGTGTGAAATACACGTGAGCATTCTGAAAAATAAACCAGTGAATAATGCAGGTTAATGAGATTAGAAATGAAGTTGTATTCTTGTTAAACAGGGATAATCCACTCTTTCCACCAGGCAGTGTGCATTCATGCATGCACACACACCGACACAGACTTCAACCAGTGAATCTTGATAGAATCTTGATGTCCACATATTCTGTTCACAACCCACAAACTGTATAAATAAGTATATAGGTGTCCCTAAATTTGTTTATAGACTGTTTCTCTACAGTACTGTGCACACTACTGATGAACCAGTGCAACCTTACTACACAGGATGCTGTTTTAAGTAAGTGTCAAAATCATGATACTTCAATAAGCAAATCATCTCATATCTGGTACAGTAAGAGTCAGTAGAATACAGATATCCAGATGTTGTTGGAGTGCACCTCATTTCAGCCCTGCCTAAGCTGCACAGTCAATGCTGAGGAATGCTGGGAGCTGCAGATCCACCAACATCTGGAGAGCGGCCGTTTGCTAACCCCTGTATTACAGTGCTGGAAATACATTTGCTTATTATGTAAAACCAAAATAGATACTTGGAAACATTCTTCAGAACAGACTGTCACTAAAGATAACTCACCATCTAAAATCTGTTTCAGCCACTATAATGTCAGGGATTTTAGCATTACTCCCTCTAGCATCACATATCTTGGGATAAAGTTTTATAATTAGATTCAGTGATAGTACGGGAAGTTCAAATTGCTTCATATTTGCTGCAACTGTAGTGAGAATGACGCGAATCACTCTATGTTCTGCTACAAAAGGTGGTTGTTGTGCATCTTCAAGTCATTTCTGACTTATGGTGACCCTAAGGTGAACCTATCGCAGGGTTTTCTTAGCAAGATTTGCTCAGAGGGGTTTGCCTTTGCCTTCCTCTGAGGTTGAGAGAACATGATTTTCCAAGCTCACCCAGTGGGTTTTCATGGCTGAGTAGGGACTTGAACCCTGGTCTCCCAGTCTCCTAGTCCAGTGGTTCTTAATGTTTTCTTTACCATTAAATATTTTTTGTTGCTGTGGACCATCAAGATTTAACTCAAGGCAGTTTTTGGCTTTATGTGTGGTAGCGAGAAATGTCATATTCTTTCTCTTAGCCAGTCAGTGTCATTCACTTGCATGTTCTCACCACATGCAGAAGTAGCAAGTGCTGAGTACATTTTTTGCTATAAAACAGTTTCATATAAAACAACTTTTGAACAGTTTGAGATATTGTAATGAAAAATTGTATCTGTCACTGGCATTTCTTCAAGCTTTCACAGATCCCCTATGAGGACATCACAGACCCTAGGTTAAGAAACACTGTCCTAGTTTAACACTCAAACTGTTACACCATCTGACTATCATCACAAAAGTACACACACATATGTACAACCAGGGTGTTAGACTACAAGACAGAACCAGTTTACTCCAGAAAAATCCCATTCATTTATGAGATTAAATATTTGATGGATCCTTTGGAACTGTTATTTCTCCTGGCACCAATTAAAATTTAATTTCCTTCCTTGAATAATATTGCCAGTTTGATGTTTCTTAGGGAATGGCTTCAACCATTGGGCCCATCTGCGTGGCTTTTATCAAATGCTTGCCCAGCTCTTTTGGCCAACAGGCAAGAGGTCTGATTGGATATCAGGAGGAATATTCTGAAAGTGGGCATGACTGACTGGAAACCTGAGCAGGAACATTCCTGTTAGTGGAAGTGCTGCAACTTTTTCTTGTAGATTGTGTGTGTGTATGTGTGTGTGTTACTCCTAAAACTTTTAAAGCCAAAGAATGCAACTCTAACCTTAACAAAAAGGTTCCATGATTCATGACACTGGGTGAGCCTATCAACAATGTCATGCAATGTAATTAGCAAATTCCAGAATATTTTTCTATTTCATTTCATCCTTTGTTTTCTGTTTTTTTTCTCTCCTGCTCTCTCTTTTTCTTTTCATTTTTTAAAAAAAGAGATGGAACACATCTATCACTCGCAGTCTTGGTGAGTGGGAAATGCCTTTGGGAAATGGATGCAAACTGTGTCACCTTCTCTTGCTCCATAGTTCTGTCTACTTCCCCAGCTGCACCTGCCAAGTGGTGCGTATAAGCCATGAGGATTTCTCAATCAGACATCTCCTGTTTCCACCTCCCTGGCAGGCAACAGACCAGCAGAAAACCTAATGAGGAACTTCATCCAGCAGAGGTGTGAATCACTTTCCATTCCCCTGATACTGTGTGCCACTATAAACCCAGCTATTACCAGAACTACTGCTACCTCTTCAAGGTCTTAACCCCAAGGCCAGCAAATAATTTAGCCACACAATAACCCTCTGCCTACAATTTATTGGTCTCAGAACTTAAAGCACAGTACCCCTGCATAACTCATAGGGTATGGATGTTCTATTTATATCGTCTGGCTGCCACCTGATAGTTACTGTATGTGCAATTAGATCTCACTGCTACAGCATAGCCATCTTCCTATAAATAGATCCATCTATTTCATACCAGGCTTATGGTCTCAGGAGGGAGTTTTTCAACTAATTCTGGATCTACCTGTCCACATTTCTCTGGTTGTATCACAAGAACATTGTAAGGGTGAGATTCTTTAAATATAGCTGACACAACTTTTTATTGCTACTTGTGTTTTTTATAAGGCGTGAGTATTTTCCATGTGCTAGGACTCTAAAAGGTGGCATTAGAAATAAATCTGTCCATTTTGCAACACAAAAAGACCCAATTTCTGTTACAGAGTTTATTAGTCATGGTGGACCAATTTGCCTATAAGTATATATGATTTCCTAATGTAATTTTTTCTCTAGTTCCAGTTCACAAGTTGTTGTTGTTTTGTCCAGACTTTTCAGCTTAAATTTCAGTGTTTCAGTTTCTTCAGAATTTTGAATTGGTTTCAAAATGCAATGAAAGGGGAAGAATGCAGAGGCCACAGCAGAACAGTACCCAAGCTGAGGTAACAAGATGGCTTATATGGTGTCAGAAAGAAAAGGAAATAAAAAGAATATAGAGGCAAATGGATGGAAATTAACTTAGTAACTTGGAAACCATCTTCCTTTAATTAGTCACAACATGCTGCACTGAGCAAGAGGATGGACTACTGGATGATATTCAAGGGCCCTTCCAATTCTCTAATGCTAATAATATGATTGAAAAGATTCATTCTACTCATGGTTTTTTAGGCTTCCCATAAGACTGGATAATCTTCACAATAATTTACCTCCGATTTCATTTACAACCATGAGGGCTAGTAATCCCGTTCCTTTTTAATGGACACTGAGATTCATGGGATTCTGGATGGTTCACATGTCAGAGAACATACTCCTGTGTCTCCAATCACAACCATTCAGACTTCTAGAACATGAGTTATTGTGCATTTGTGTATGTGTGTATTTGTGCGGTTACTACAGGATATCAGCAATTTGCTACACCTACTTACCCTTGCCGACACCAGATAGAGCATCAGTGATCACTACAACTTTACTCCGCACAGCAGATTTCGACATCATCTGAACAACTGTTCGATAAATATATACAATCCCACTGATTACAACCACAAGCAGCGGGAGGATTAATACAGCCAGGACACCCATCTTCACCTGGCAGGAAAATAAAAATAAAAAGTGACACAATACTGTTCTAATTTTTGCCACATACTTTTTAAAAAAATTACAGTAAAAAACAAGCAAGCTGAAGAGCTAGTAGTATTTTCATTGTTCCAAGCCAAGCCTTTAATCAGAATAAGATTTTTTTTTCCCTAAATATAACCATGCACACAGAGATTTAGAAAACTGCAGAAATAAATTCTATCTTTTGGAAAGTCAGTTTTCAAATGTATATGTGCAGGAACATTTTTGCCTCAAGAAATCAAAAGTATGACATACATCCAATTTAAAACTGTATTAGGTTAATTTCCCTAATGCCCAGTGCATCCTATGAATAGATTTGAAGTCAGTACTGTTGCAGGTTAAATAGGCAATTCCTTTTCACTGATGCAAGAAAACAAAAGAAGAAAAAAAACTACGGAATTATGTTATATTTGCTGCTCAAACTAGAAGGACAAAATCAAAGCTTCTGAGAAAATTATGCCTACTTGACAACTGCCAGATGTTGTGTAATAAAGCAATAACTTACTTGGAATTGCAGTCAGTCAACAAGCTGATGAGGTGGTGTCTCCCGCCAACTGGTTTATTCAAGAAGTTTAATTAAACTCGTAGGCATTTTTGGAAAGGAAGAGCACCCCTGCACTGAAGCCCTTTGCCTTGAGCGAAGGTGGCTATGTATAGTGCTCAGCTGCATGACAGAGTTCTGAAAAGTAAATATAGTATCGATGCCTGAGCTACATACCTGACCTATTTTGTTTCACGGAGCTTCAAAGTCTTTCTAGCACCCACAAGAGCTGACCGACTGAATGAGATGAAAACACTGCAGTTACTTATTTATTACTTTTACAGGGGAGGCTGGACAAAGGCTAAGTTCACTGTTGGAGCTTCCATTTCTATAAAGCACTTGTTTGTTTTCATTTAAGCATATCTGAACCACTGTGAGATTATTGGCCCATTTCCTACATGCTGGAAGGTGGAATCCCTCACATTTCTCAATGTGTGGTGGTGTCTACAGCACATCAGTAGTAGGAACCCAGTGGAAATTATTGTTACTTTTTCTACATAGTGGTGTTCATGTATTATTGTGATTTTCTTTTTTTAAAAAAATAGGCAAATAAATACATAAATGGCAATATGCAGACCTTCATCATTTTTGAGATTTGTCCTAACCTCAGGATTCTGTCAGTGTGCTACTGTTCTTGTTAACCGCCATCACATGTTGACTTCATCGCATGGTGACCCAATCGATGAGAGACATCCAAGTCACTTATTATCAATCATCCTGCTCAAGTCTTGCAGACTCAGAGCCATGGCTTCCTTGATTGAATCTATCTATCCATAATGTGGTCTTCCTCTTTTCCCACTGCTTTTTCCCTTGCCAAGCATTATTGTCTTTTCTAGTGCGTCATGTCTTCTCACAATGTGGCCAAAGTTCGACAGCCTCAGTTTAGTCTTCCTGGCTTCTAGGGAGCATTCAGGCTTGATTTGCTCTAGGACCCATTTATTCAGCCTTTTAGCAGTCCAGGGTATCCATAAAACTTTTCTCAAGCTCCACCTTTCAAAGGAGTCGATTTTCTTCCCATCAGCTTTCTTCACTGTCCAGCTTTCATGAACATACAAAGAAACTGGAAATATAATGGCATGGACAAACCTAACTTTAGTATTAGATGACACATGTTTACAATTTGGGATCTTGTACAGTTCCTTCGTAGCTGACCTTCCATGTTAAAGTCTTCTTCTGATTTCTTGACTGCAGCTTCTATTCTGATTAATGACTGACCCAAGGTATGAGAAATCTTGAACTACTTCAGTGTCTTCATTTTGTCTAATTTAAGGTTATGTAGATCATCTGTGGTCAATCTTTTTGTTTTCTTATTGTTCAGCTGTAAACATGCATTTGCACTTTCTTCCTTGACTTTCTTCAGCAATTTTTCCATGTCTTTGCTATTTTCTGCTAATAGAAGGGTGTCATCTCCATATCTTAAATTGTTGATGTTCCTTCTTCCAGTTTTCATAGTTTCTACCTCTGAGTCTAATCCTGTTTTATGTATGATAGTTCAGCATTCAAGTGAAGCATACAGAGTGATAAAAGGCAGCCTTGCCTGACTCCCTTGCCAGTTGGAAACCATTCTGCTACTTCATATTTTTTCCTGCAAGTAACCTCTTGTCTTGAGTACAGGTTAAGCATCAAGACAATCAAATGTTGTAGTACACCCATTTGTTTAGGAGTGATCCATGGGTTTTCATGATCTACACAATCAAAGGCTTTGCTGTAATCTATAGAGCACAGGCTAATTTTCTTCTGAAATTCTTTGATGTGCTCCATTATCCAACATATGTTTGCAATATGATCCCTAGTGTGTGTTCCTTTCCTGAACCTAGCTTGGACATCTGGCATTTCTTCTTCCAAGTATGGTAGAAGTATTTGTTTTAGCATTTTGAGCATGAACTTGCTTGCATGGGAAATTAATGCAATGGTGCTGTGGTTACTGCAATCGCTGGTGTCCCCTTTCCTAGGAATGTATACTGAGAATTTTCTATCTATGGGCCGTTCTTTTGTTTTCCATATTTGTTGACAAATTTTAGTTAGAACTAGAGTAGATTCTGTCCCTGTAGATTGAAACAGCTCTATTGGTATGCAATCTGTTCCTGGTGATTTCTTTCTCCCAAGTGCTCTGAGTGTACCTTCCAGTTCATTTTCTAAAATTGGAGATTTGTCTTCATATGGTTCTTCCTTGAATGAATCTGTCAACCTTTCAGCTCTTTTATATAGTTCTTCAGTGTATTGTTTCCATTTCATTTTTATTTCTATTTGGTCATTTAATGTCTTCCTCAGCTGGTCGTAGGCATCCCCACTCTTAATTAAATTTCCCCTGGATCTTGTAGGAGAGGTCTCTGTTCTTCCTTTTTTTGTTGTCATCTTCTGTTTCTCTGCACTGATTATTATAATAGTTCTCCTTGCCCTTGTGCACAGGTCATTGAGCAGTTGCATTCAGGATTTTGACACTATTTCTTTCACTTTTTACTTTCTCTTCTCTTTTGTCCTTAGCTGCCTAAAAAGTTAGTTCTAAAGTATTAATGAACAAATCTAAAACTACCTAAACTAGACTACATAAAACTAAACTAAACTAAAAAAGGGATAAGATATATGAATGACTTCAAACTCACCAACTGTTGGCTCTATAACAACATATAAAATATATTTCTAATTTATATTATTGTCACACACTACTGCAGATTAGTAATAACTGTTGTTAGTCTTCAAAATGAAATACCCTGTTTGCTGGCATATAAGACACACTTTTTTCCTTGAGAAATACTGTTTGAAAATAAGGTGTGTCTTATATGCCAGTGAATATCATGAGCCAGCAAATCGTATTTGCCAGTATATAAATGGGGCGCATCTTACATGCTGCTGCATCGTATACACCGGCAAATATGGTATTGACTTTCTTCCCCCAATATCTCTTAAGTATTATGGAAGAAGAGGACCTATCAGTAGCACTGTCCCAGTTGTTTCCAGCACTCTGGCCTTGGGAAGAAAGGAGAACTTTGCCCAAGTGCTCTGAGTGCAGCTTCTACTTAACTTCTCTAAAATTGTAGGTACAACTTCAACTGGTTTTTCCTTGAATGAATATGTCATCCTTTCATCTCTTTTATATAGTTCTGCGGTGTATTGTTTCCATCATCTTTTTTCAATTCTAAACAATTGGTTATGAAAGGACCCCAAAACCATGAGGAAAGCTTCCATCATGAAAAGGCAACTTCTTTGAAATAGTGTCTCTAGAAAATGAAGATAGCCCCTTGTCCCCATCCCATTCACATTTTCCTATTACTAAATTCAAAGACAAGAAAAAATTCAAAACTTACTTGTGGTGATGATCCTCAAGTGACACGCTGGCCTCCACTCTCTGCCAAGGCACTTTGGGACTGCCTGCTTGACACCTCAGCTTATAACGTACAAAGCTGATGCTGTGGGGCTCTGCTGCATTGGCAGCCTTTGACACTCCATTCCCTTCCACCACATGGCAAATAAAGCTCCACTGATCGTGAAGTCATTCTGTCTCTGAGTCTTGGGAAGGTTATTTATCTCAAAGGGTACACTTTACAGGGGTAAACTCACAACATTTGATCTGTTCTATTAACTTTTCTTTTCACTCAGATAGAAATAGGATTCCCTGGGTAATATTCCAGAAGTAAATTGTGTCCAGAGTGGTATTGTCCCTGTTCAGTGGTGTGGAAATATTCTAAAGAAATGGATTCCCAATATTTGAATAGGGCTCTGATATTTTGGTCTAAGCAACATAATGTGGTCTGCATAGCTACTCAGATTGAACTACCTGGACCAGCTGATAATTGTTCAGACTTCTTCTTCAGTGTATAAAGGCTCAGGGCTAAGCTGTAAGAACAGTGATGAGTAACGATTATCAGTCTCTCTGGTTTAGAGATCTTCTAGGCAACTAAATTTTATGTAAAGCATTTATTGTTTTGTTTTTGGACTGACATCTTCCTCAAGATTTAATTTTAGGCATTTTAGCATTGCCTATGAGTATTCCTATAAAACCCTATAAAATTAATGGGGGTCACCATAAATCAACATGTGACTTGATGGCACATGTACACACACACAGGCTATATGTCTACAACACTGATTTGATTACAATACTTTGATTACATTATAGACTTGCTAATGTTTTTGTACATATTTGATTTTAATTCTCTTCTTTGCACTTACAGGTTTCGCTCACTTACCACCTTTGTAGGTCCTTAACCTTTAAATTTGCTGGTCTATGGGATCCCCTCCATGTATGTTTGGTGGAACTAGAATATCAACAGAGCTTTGGGAAGAGACCAGAACTTTTCTCACACTTCCTTTCACTGGGCTCTACTGAATCCTATTTGAATTCTCATTCTGCCCATATTTCATGTTGTGTTGAACATAAGGAAGAATTTTGGGATCTAGAGATTTAAGAGCCTAATACCACATGGCCTCAGCCCAGAGAATAATGCCTGACTTACTGAAGAATGCTGAGAACAAACTGTTCTAAACGGCCATGTTGGACGCAGCTCAGATTCACCCTTAGCTACTGAAGGAGGCAAAAGCTGAAACATTTTGCTCATTTTAGATTTTTTTAGTTCTGTTTATAATCACCTCAATAAATATATTTTTTAATGCCTAACTGCATCTTTCTGCAACCCAGGACAAACTTGGGAGAGGTGTTTTGGTTTGCTTTTTAATCTCTCTCTTTCTCTTTCACACATACACGCACACACAATTTGCTCAGAGCAACCCTCACTACACACACACATCTATATCTATACCTATCTATACCTATATCTATATCTGTTAAGAATTACAAAACCAATAAAATTATTTTTCCATTCCTAATTTTGGATCACGTCTATTCATTTACCACAGCCCACTAGAACCACCAGTGAGATGGGGTAAGCCGCAGTACTCCTCACTAAAAAAATCATTTAAATAAAAATGATTTGGTACAGAATCATAGCATCCTTTGCCTGCCAAAGAGGTACAAGTCCCATCCCAGGACTCAAAACTTTCATTGCCGAAGTGTCACCTTTCTAAACCTTATGGTTGGTGGAAGTGACAGTATCAAGGAGTATAATACATGCACACAGCATTGGCTGTAGGATAAGAAGGCAAAATGTGACCATTTAGAGAGAACAGAAGGTAAAACCTCTTTGTTCTGAGCAATCCCCTGTCCTTCCAGTCCTCAAACACACATAAATCCCCATCCCTATTATGTCTCCTTACCTTGCTAGCAACCTATGACTTGAACTAATTCTATAGCTTAAGAAACCCCAACTTTTGCAGTGCAATAAATAAAATTTCACACATGTGCTTGATCTGTGCTGCGTGTCTGCATTACAGAAAATAGATTTTTCAGCTCTAGCTTCTTCAAAGAATGGCAGCACTAGGGGAAAAAAAATCAGAATGGGACACAAAAAGAGCAAAGTATTTTTTGTGCGGGAGGGTGGATGGGCTGTGTCTCCCAATGGTTGCAAACTGCAGTATCATTTTTTTTAAAAATAAACTGGGGAGGGGACTGCAAAGGAGTCTTGGGGACTGCATGTACTCCAGCAGCTGCATTTTCCTCACCCCTGAGCAACCCACTTGATAATTAATGGAGGCATTTGTCCTTCCTTCAAGTAATGCTGTCCAGAAATGGAGGGACACAGAGAGGGAGCAAGCTTCTAATGTAGGGGGGACGTGGTCCCCTCTCCCCCTCTGGAGCTACTCCTGGTTGTATTTAAATACCGATTCTTAGAGTGCCAGCAAAGCTACTGTCAATATCTTTGGTTTGAAAAGGACGTCCATCCAAGCAAAGTGTTCTTAAGTTTATGACCAGAAGGAAATTCTACTGATTCGAAGTAAGTCCAACAGATTTAGTTAAGCTTAGGGTCAGAAGTAGATTAAGGCAATAATTACAGCTCTTTTTTAAAAAAATCCCAAATCTCTGTGCCCTCTTACATTTGTACAGCTGTGATTCCATTTTAATTGCCAAGCTATATATCTTATGGAATTGCGGGATTTGTAGTTTGGTCAGAGGCACCAGAGGAGCTTCCTGGCTGCGGATTCTAGAGCCCCCTCCCTTAACTGCCAGTCCCAAGCTTCCATAGGATACCACCATGGGAGTTAAAGTGGAATCATAGCACTATAATTTTGAAGTTTGTTCCTTAGTTCCAAAGGAAATACTGTCAGGAGCAGGAGTTAGATGTTTAGTGGAAAGTTCCACATTTTTCTCCTTTCTTAAAAAGCAGTCTCAGGAAGGGAAATTTAGCTTGGAAAGATAGTACAGGAAGGGAGCTCTCAGTGTTCTCATTGGTTGGAGTTAAATCCAGCCACAATCAAGTTTAGACAAGTTAAATCACACTGATTTCAGTGGGTCTGTGCTAAGCATTACTAGGGCCATTTCCGCACAGGGTATTTGAAACGGTGCAGTCCGTCCTTCAGGGAGGACATCTGCACCTGGGAGCAGACTGGGTCTGGACTATTTAACGTAGATCTGCAGCTCAGCCCGCTCCGGAACGACCCCAAGTGGTCGTCCAGCGTGCTTTTGAAAAACCTGTTTCTTTCGGTCTTTCGAAAGCACGAAGCGTGCCAGTGCGAGCCTGCTCCCTTCTGCAGATTTGCAGGCTCGCACCAATGCGAGCCTGCGATCTGCCCGGGGCGGGCTTTAGGCTGGCGAGCTTCAGTAGTTGGTCAAGAGCCTCGACCAACCGGAAGCCGCCATTTTTGATGCCAGAGCAGCGCGGAGCAATGAGCACGCACTGCTCCGGAGCAGCCTGGACCGGATCGGGGAGCCATAAGACCCAGTAAGTAGCGGCATGGGGCTATTCCCTCATCCTGTGCGGAAATGGCCTAGGTCTGAATCCAGATCCTTGCTCCTGTGCCATACTCCAGTCCAAATCCTGCCTACAGGTGCTGTTAGGTATAAGGGGAGATAGCATGCCACACATACCACACACAAACACACCAAATACTTGTTTAAAGCCAAAATGTACCACTAATTGTACTTTGGTGCAAAACTATTCAGCCAACAGTGACTATCAGATCAATCACTCAGTGTACCAGTGCAGCCATACTCTGTTACATTTCACAGATGAAAACTAGGGCCCTTTCTGCAACATACCTGTGTCCGGCGTGGTCGTGCAGGGATCACGCGAGCAGCCTCTTCCGTGAGGCTCTCGTGTCCCCGCTGCTTCTGCTCCGCAGGACCTGCCCGCTGGCTGGCTGGCAGGTAACATGAGGGCTCTGCCTCTTCCTTCCGCAGCGGAGCCGGGTATTTTCCCAGGCTGCGCTGCGGGAGGAAGTGTGAGGGCCGCAGCTCCGGAGCTCCACATGTACGGTAAGTGTGTGTGGGGCCCCAGAGCAATGCGCAATCGCAAGCCAAAAATGATATAGTGTGCTAGCCCTGGCAGTGTTGCGCGATTGCGAGGACATCGTCTGAAACGCTCCTTGCAATCGTGCGACGCTCCAGAGGCCCTTTCACATGAGAAATGCCATACGAAAAGGGCCTGGGACACATGTGGTCAAGCAAAGTGTGGTCAAGATGGCAAAAATTATTGAGGAGGAAGAATGCACAAGATAGGACAGCCTTTAGAAGTTTACTTTTGCCTGAGCCTACTGAGAAGGGCAAGATTCTGCCCCCTTTCTGCCTTTCCTTTCCCCTCTCCCAAGTTAAATGGCGTGCAAACTGCTTTTACCCTTTGAACTCAGTTTGCAGCAATGGAACTACGCTGATGACAAAGTAGCAAGGGAGAAGGAGGAAAAAGAAACTGGGACATTTTACAAGCAGCTGAAAATGTGGGAAACAGAGGTTTAATTGGGACTGTCCCTACCACATTTGGACAGTTGGTGGATGTGGTGCAGTTCCAGATATTCTTCCTGCAATATATAGTTGGCCCTCCACATTTGCAGGTTTGACATTCATGGATTTGATTATTTACGAGTTTCTCCAACCCCTGCCTCATCACTTCAGACACTTTTTTGTTTGGGGGAACCTTCCTTCTTGGTGGCTCCAATCAGACCTTGCAGCTCTTTAAAAACCTGCCTCCAATTCTCCTTTTTCTCCACCACCTACTGCCTGGCCAGCTCAGGACTCAGGACAGTTTCTCAGTATCACAAACCCTCTCCCAATGCCCTACCTACACCTAAGGAAGGAGATGGACAAGGGAGAGGAAATACAGGGCCACCATGCCAATCCTCTCCTTTCCCTGTTCTGGCCTGCTTTCCCCACCTATGTCTCAGCCTCCTTTCCACACACACACATACACATTTTGATATTTGCAATTTTTCACTTTTGCGAGGGTCTTGTGCCCCTAACCCTAGCGAATGTGGAGGGCCAACTGTCCTTCTCTTTTCTTTGCAATACATTAGGGCACCTTTAGATGTCTCTCTATGCGTTTTGCTTTTTTCTTTTGTTTTCTTTTCTTCCCAAATCTGGCAGCTGAAGTTGTTTCCCTGTTTGCAGTTGCTTCCTTAATAAACAGGCTTGCTGCTCAGGTTGTGATGGAAATTGATAGTCTGAAAGCAAGCTTGTCAATGAATTTTTTTCTGGTACAGGATGACCATCCAAACAATTTACATAGCCTCACTAAGGGAGGGATGCCTTGAACCTGTAAAGCTGCTAACATGGTTACTTCTGTGAAACGCCAAGAGTGATTTCCCACTCTTGTTCTTGTTCTTGTTCTTAGCCCACATTTCTCCTGATGGTGGAACTCAATGCAGCTGACAAAATTAAAACAGAACAAATTAAAGCATCCATGAGAACATAACATTTTAAAAAGAATTAAGCAATTTATCAAGGTAAAACAAGTACCTGTTAAAATATTAATATTAAAAATATACCACCTTAAAAGTTGCACAGCATCGTGAGCCTACATCCAATCAATTTTAAAAAGCCTGCCAGTACAAAAATGTCTTCACCTGCTTTTGAAAGGACAGTAGGTATGGGGCCATTCTGGCCTCTCTAGGGAGGGAGTTCCAGAGTTTGGGAGCAGCCACCAAGAAGGCCTTCTCCCTTGTTCCCACCAAAGACACCTGTGAGTGTGGTGGGACAGAGAGAAAGGCATCACAGGATGATCTTAAAGTTCTAGTGGGCTCATAAAGGGAGATACAGTCCTTCAAATAATCCCCGCCACTACCATTCCTAATTGTGTCTGTTGAAAACTGTATAGGCATCGAGGTGAAGAAGTCTTTCTAGGGCAAAACAGTTGTTCATTCTCTTTTTCTGACTACAGTTTCCTGAGTCCATGGAATCATAACGTTGAATATGCAGGACTGTTCTTTTTTTTATATATATAATCATTTTATTCGAATTCAGATATAAAACAAACAATTATAACTGTCAACTTATTTGAAATATTTCTGATCTTCCACACTGATCTAGATTTCATTATCAATATTTCTTAACATGCTTAAAATATTGTACTACACTTTAGTGCTATTATTACTTGTTGATTCTTGCATTTCCATCTCCATATTCCCGCTTCATGATATATATCCTGTAGCCCCTTCATAATTTATCTTAAATCATGAATCACAGATTTCCATCTGATGGTACCCAGCAATTACCCGTTACAATTTGCCATTCTTTTTGTATCTCTTCGTCTGATTTCCCTTTTAATCTCTGAGAGACCATATCAGCATTTTTGTTTTCAATCAGTGTACCCCACCATTGTTCTAATGTGGGTATTTGCTGAGTTTTCCACAGTAATATTCTCCAGTACTTCTTTATACCAGTACCTTCTAATACATCAGTCATATTTAACAAATACAATTCTGGTAACTTAGCAAAGTATACTTTCATTAATGCACATATTTTGTTATGTATTTCAGTCCAATATTTCTTAGCTTTAGGACATGTCCACCACATATGATATATCATACCGGCCTCATTCTGACATTTCCAACGTTGTCCAATACCTGTATTATAAATCTTTTTTAATTTATCTGGTGCCATGTACCATCCACGAAATAGCTTGTAATAGTTCTCTTTCAAATTCTGTGCTACTGTAAATTTCTGTGTTTTTTTCCAGCTCTGCTCCCAAGACTCTAGTTGTATTGAATGTCCGATATTTTGTGCCCATGAAATCATTGTTGCCTTTACTGTTTCTACTTGCCTCTCCTGATGTAGTATTTCTTGATATATTTGGGCAAGTAAATGAGGCGGATTTTCGAACAGCCATTAAATTACTCCAGTTTTCTCTTTAAGTTCAATTCCATATGTTTTTATATCCATCTGAAACCTTTCTGCTAACTGTCTGTAAGGAAACCAACTTAATGTTATTTCCTCTTGTTCTAGTTTTTCTCTTGTTTTAATCTTAAAGTTGTTGGACGTTGATCTCTCAATTATATCGTCATATTGCAACCATTTATCTGTATCCGTCCATCTGCCAAAAAAAGCCTCTTGCAGTGAGACCCAGGTGGGGAGCTGCCGTATGAATATACAGAACTGTTCTAAACAATCTCTTTTCTATTTAGACACATCACACAAGGAAGAAAGTGCTCTTTAATGGTGAAATTGTCATGAAAGCAAAGAGAGTGCGCAATTCTTTTCTTTTTGAAGGGCTATGTCTGTGCATATGTGGAACATGCTCCCATCCCATCTAGTGCACTGCTACTCCATTTGATGGTGAGCAATTGGCTGAACGTCTACAGCAAGTTTCCAGGAAACTACGCAAATACAATAAGAGTATGAAACAAACACCATACTGGTCCCTTGCACTTTGGAAAGAAATTTTTCTGATCTGCCACATCAAATTGTTTGAGAAATATTGCTCTGGGATAGCTGAAATGTACTGAAATGCTTTCAGAATGTTGTTTCTGAACTTCAGAACTTCAAAACTTCAAAATTATTATAAAATCATTTCACAATTGCTCTAACAATTATGGTGTATGTGTGAGCCTGTGTGTTTGTGGGTGTGTGTGTAACATTAATTATTTCCCAGTCACACTATTCAATAGGTCCTTGTGGAAGTCATATAAAACAAGCCCACATCTGTTGCAGCCATGCTGATCATATTTTGGGGGTCTTGTTTCAGTTTTTCCAGTATTTTGACTAGAAATTCAAAGTCTGGATTTTGGGTCACTGAACCTTGGGTTACAACTGATAAAATTTTGAACTGTGAAATTTAACTTGTAGTGTAGTATCCAGTGTTTCTATCATATTCCCAGGCACTCCAGCTCTTTTTTTAACCCTCCCATTTCTTGACATCCTAGTTCAAAGGAAAGAATAAGTGAAGCAAGTGATGAATTTTAATACCTGTGCTGTACATAAAAACATAGACTGGACCTTCCTCCATTAAGAACCTACAAAAAACAAACAAACCTATGAACAACCTACATTAAGTGCCTACCAAAAGGTCATTGTGTCCCAATGATTATTACTGTAGAAATAACTTCTACTACACAGTAGTGGCAACCCTGATCCTATGCCAGGGTTGTTCGTTGGCACTATTCCTATTGTGAGTCACTTTGAACTGGTAGATTGTTCCCTAATCCATGCCCTGGAATTGAGATGGACACACAAACCACACCCCACATTTTCAATAGGCAAGACAGTTAGTGATAGGCAGTTGTTACTGTTGTGTGCCATCAAGCTGTTTCCCACTCATAGTAGCCCTAAGGTGACTCAAAGACCCTAAGGTTTCCATCTTAACGACAACTCTATCATGGGATTTTCTTGGCAAGATTTGGTCAGCGGATGGTTGCCTTTGCCTTCCCCTGAGCTTGAGAGAGTGTGACTTGCCTAAGGTCACCCAATGGGTTTCCATGGCTGAGTGGAGATTTGAACCCTGCTCTCCAGAGCTGTAGTCCAATGCTCAGACCACTACACCATGCTGGCTCTGTGGTAAGTCGTACTAATGTGAAAACTTTTCCAAGCTGGGATCCAATTTTAACTTAATATTTGTTTTGTGGACCCATTTTCCTATTTATTTCCCATGTATGTGTATGGCAGTAATGTTACCACCTGTGATGCCCGTACTCTGACGGATGTGCTTTTTCATATCTAAACATATTTATGGCTGGAAATGCATGACTGGATGCATGCTGGCTGAGAAGGGTTGCTGTTAGGTCAGGCTGCTTATGACATGATCAGGCCATAAAATTCAAAGGAGGACTGAGTGAAAACTCTGCCACCAGGAGTTTCCAGCTAATCTCTCCCCCTATCACAGAGTTTTGCATTCTTGAACAGGCCCATAAGACAGAAACCCTCTATTTTGATCTCATCCACATATCTTTCTGCCACCCCACTTTCTCCTACAGGTCCAAACTTCAAGGGGTTATCATGATTCCCATAATTCTGTTGATCTGGTGTCAAAGCAATCTCCTGTTCCACGGCTTTTTGTCAGTCAGTCCCCTGAGAAAGTGTTGAGCTTTGCCAGAACACCACTTCAAAGTGTGGAAAAGGGTACTTAAATCCTGACTTTTAGCTCCAGCTTTTGGTAACATTTTCGGGTGTCTAGGATGGGGCAAGTGGGGCGCGTGCCCTGGGTGCCAATGCTGGGGGGGGCACAAAAAAGCCAAAAACCCCTTCCCACCTGGGCCTGGCCCACCACTATCCCCTCTGCCACCTCCAGGGTTGCTCTTGTCATGGGCTTCCAGGACTAGACTCAGACTCAGAGTCTGAGGCAGCAGAACCTGCTCTGAGCCCTGGCACAGAGACTGCTACAGCAGAACTTGCAGAGCAGACAGTATCACCACCTTCCCAGGGACAGAAGTGTCAGCCCCAGCAGGGAGCCCTGCTCACTCTGACACAGAGAATGATCTAGCTGTACCTACCTTTGCCCAGCATAGACACCAAAAGGGTCTCCTGTGTAGCTCCTAGTGAATTTATGCCATGCACCAATTAATCAGGCACCAGCTGCACTGGCCTTGGAACCTATAAGAACTGAGCCTTTCCCCTCTAGCCTTTGTCAGCAATCAACTGACCATTTCTCCCATGCATGCTTCTGTTTGCTTCCCTTGTCTGTTATTCTGCTGTTTTGACCTGTGTTTATATTGCCTGCCGTTGATTTATGGACATTGCTGGAATCGTTATTTGCTTCTTATTTGTAAGGTTGTTTTCTTCCTAAAATAAACTGACTAATTGTGTAACTACCTGAGCTTCTTGACCTGTATTATCAGCTTCTCCTGGCTGCCAGCCCAGGCATGGACAGTTCTTGGCCTGGTGCACTGGCGGCAGCAGTAACAGCCCTTTAACCCAGACTTGACCGGTTGCTGCCCCTGCCAGGGTCATTCTCACTTGGCACTGTCGTGGTGGTGGTGGTGGTGGTGGTGGTGGTGGGGATGGCAGCAACAGCCCTTCCACCTGGGAGTCTTTAGATAAGTACTAAATATAAAATTTCTCCAACTCATAGTTATAAAGAAAGAGTCCTTTTCTTGGATACTGTTAACTTTACACCCATTCCAGTTCCCTTACTCATAGGTTGCTACTTTAAGCTTTTGGTAAGACTCTAACATTACAAGAAAATTCCAATATTGAACCCCCTTTACCATTTGAATTATTTTGTAAATAATCCGCTAAAAGTTGCCATGTCTTAAGACATTTACTATTACTAAGCTATTTAACATATAGCTTAGAGAAAACATGCACTCTCAAGAACTATACAAGGCAATCAGAAAATAAGCAATGAAAGGCTGGATAGAGAAAAATTAAGGAACGAGAAGGGTAATAGTTACCATTCCGGAAGAAACAGACTTCATAATAATTGAGTTTAAGATGTGAAGACAGAAAGCAGACAGTTGGTAACTTTAATAATGTACATTTATTTATGTATAATGTTAGAGGTTGCTACTAACAACTGAATTACTACAAAAGAGGAATTTAGTAGAGGTTTTTTAATGTATTTCACAAGTTTACTTACTTTATAATTTTAATGATAGCAATACTTCTCATATTAGTTTGGAGGGTGGTGAGAAAACCATTGAAATAATAAGCTGCATCTTCACCAATGGGGGGAGTCCTTTTTAGTGTTATTTCTGTACTGTGTCTAATAAACTTGAAGGTTGTATTCACATGTACAGCTACTTCATCAAGATGGAGAAACAGAGCATGTAGGTATATATGCAGATTATATGGAGACTTGGCAAGAAGCAGCTGTTTGAATATTGTATTTGGTCTGTTTTATGTCATCTGGATAATGTGATCACTGTAATTCCCTTTTTGTCTAATTTTCCTTGATATATCTTTTGATTTTTTTTCACTTTTGTATTGTTTTGTTCTTGCTTGTAGTTTTGCTGTTTTGCTGTTTTGAGTTTATGTTACATTTATAATAAAAATATTTTTAAAAAAGAGAAAGTGAGTGTTTTCTTGTGTGTGTATGTGTGTTTGTTATTTCCAATAAAGCATTTGTTTATTTTTAAACTGGAGCCACTCTCTGCGTTAGTACTGGTAAACACAGGTGAAAAGATCACGCTGTTACTCGCCTCTTGCAGGCTGCTTTTGAGCTAGAATTTCCCTAAATTCCAGTGAGAAGCTGGCACTGCAGATGCATCATAAAGTCCCCCATTTCTTAGGGTAACAGTAATGGCACAGTCAGTTGTCACTTACCTTAGATCAAGCTCTGACCAATGGTCCCTGACCCACCAGTTAGACCAATGACATTGGTCTCATCTTCCCCAAATTGCCACTGTTCAGAGTTCTACATATCACTGGAAAGTCGAAAGGAGCAAAGCTCTCCCTATTCCCTTTCCCTGTTTCTTCTCAAGTTCTTCTTACAAAAAATGGAATTTCTGCTTCCATTAGTCATGGTAGGGGTATGGAAAACAGGGAGGCTCTCCCAATGTACTTTTTGTTAGAAGTTCAACACTTAGCTTTGAAGACTTTGAAGACTCAGAGAGGGCAGTGGCAATAGGGTAAGACAGCTTGAGTGACCCAAAATGTTCTCTGTTCTTGCCTACCTGTCCTGACCCCTCTGCGATATAAACTGATATTCTTATGAAGTTTTTTTACACCTCTTCTCTCTCTACCAGTCTTCTCTTAGCTGCTCCCTAGAAGGAAGCTAGGTTAGATCAGCACCCTGAGAAACTTTCCTATCTTAGAATGGAGTTCCTATAATAAAGCCTTTAGTTTGTTTCTCCAAGCTATTGATGTCTTTGCTCCTTAATGAGTGTCTCTAACTGCTGCACCACACTATCATTTTGAAGGCCCTAGAGTTGCTAGCATCTTGGTTAAGGCCATCATCCTAAGAAATAATTGAGAATTTCTAAAGGTTTTAATTCCACTTCAGAACAGGAGGCTCTGTACTCCGAAATCTACTGGAAATTTGGGGGCAAAAACATCAAAAACACACTCGTAGCTTCCTCTGCCTTATGCAATATCCCTAATTAATCAAAAATGTCTTCGCTGAGCAATGAGTATTTCAACAGATCAAACTGATCATGGCAAAGGTGAAACCGCTAACCAATGTCTTCCGTTATACACAGACAGCCTTTGAGAAGCACTGTTTTACAGAGATATTGATATGGCAAACTGGCAGGTTTTCCCCCAGTGTATCTGGGACTATTACCATATTTGTGCCTTGTTATCATTGTGCCTTGTTATTACACAGTTTCCTGGAAACTTATCATACAGCTTCAGCTGATGGCTCATGGACCAGGCTCAGTTCATAGACCACCGCTTTGAAAAGCACTACTCTGGTGTTTTTTGGAACAAAACCATGGGATGTCATGACATCAACTTTACTTCTTAGTGCAGAACTGTAGTCGACCTGCATGCTGTGATTCCCCCTTCCTCTTATTTTCTTTTCCTTTGCCCTTCAGTTCTTCAGGTTCTCCCTGGCTGTTGGCATGTCAGATGGAGCTATGGAACCAGAACTCGTCCTCATGAGCCTTGCAAATGTGGAGCTTGCAGAAACTACTTTATTTCTTCTCTTCTTGACCACATATCTGGTGACCCTGTTGGGGAACTGCATGATGGTTGTACTAACTGAGGCTCAGTGTCACGTACATACTCCAATGTACTTCCTCTTTCTTGGTTTGTTTCTGCTGGACCTGTTCTACTGCCCCATTACTGATGCTTTTGCTTAGCACCTGCCTTACTGTGGCTGAAACCTCTTTGACAGGTTCTTCTGTGAAGTACCTGAAGGTGTCAGGTTGGCATCTGCTTTATTACACAGAAGCAGAGGCTGTTGTGTTTGTCTCTGGCTCTCTCCTGCTGCTTCTGCTCTTCATCCTCACTGCTGCTCCCCATGTCTGCATTGTGACTGCCATCTTGTGCATCCAATGAGCTGCCTTAACTTGTTCCTGATACCTTCTGATGGTGAGCCTTTTCTATGGTATGGCTCTCTTCACCCAAATGAGGCCTAACTTTGTCAGCTGTGCCCCAAGCCAGGATAAAGCCATGGCTGTTTTCTACACTGTGGCAACCCTCACAATAAACCTTCTGATCTATAGCCTTGACAAACAAGGAGACAAAGAGGGCTTTAAATGATTAGTGACCCAGATTAGTGACCCAATATTGTCATCTGCAACATGATCTCTCACAGGCTTTAAATTTTCAAGCAGGTAGAGATAGCAAATCAAACTGAACATTGTTCCTTCAGTGTGCTATTTTATACAGGTTTAGCATTTTATTGATGGATGAAGACATGTTTTGATAGTTTTTTTTAGAATCCCTTCCCCTAATTTTGGCCTTCGTAAAATTGGATTTACAACACTGTGCTCAAAGTAGAGCTTGGAAAAGTTACTTTTTTGGACAACAGTACCCAGAATCTCCCAGTTAGCAAGGTCTGAATGGGGGTTTCTGAAAGCTGTAGTCCAAAAAAATACTTTTTCCAAGCTTTACTCAAGAGATCACCTGTTTTGTTAGGGTGATGCCTGAGGCGTATTTGTGATGCTTTACACACATTGTCCATTAGCACCAGACCGCTTTGACCATCTCAGAAGCCATAATTCTTGCAAAGTCTATATCTAGGAAAGTCATTAGGGAAGAACAGAAAAGTGTTAGCTGGAAAACCTCAAATGCAGACTTCCACATTTTCACTCCCCCCATGCAACTGACACATCACCTTTTCTCTTCAACTGTAGCATTACAGATATGAGCAAGAATTTCCCTAGCAGCTGTAGAGTGATCCACTCCTCTCTCTTCAGTTCCAAAATTAGGAGGCATGATGGGGTTGTTCGTCAACCAAGATGAGAGGGCAGCTATGCTAGGACAGACCAGCAAGCTTTCAGAGCTGGAAAGGAAGAAGAGAGAATGCCTTGGCTGCTGATCATTAGAAAAAACACACTACTACGTACTGTAGTATTTAAAGCTCATGTGCATCCATTTGTTTTCCTCTGGGAAAGAGAAGAAGGGGGAATATTTTCACTGTTGCTAAGTGGAGGTGCATTCCAACAAGTAGTGGTTTAAGAGGACTCTAGCAGGAAAGAAGGTTGTGAGAAATTCCTTGACCAACTTTCAGTTGAGCACTAGCTAATCAGGAGCATAACTGCCAACATTTCGCAGCTGAAAACGATGACACATGTGGTTGAACAATATCAGAGTGTGCCAAAAAAGTGTGGTCAGGTAAAAAGAGGGCAAAAGTTATTAGTAAGGAAGTATACACAGATCTATTTTAAGCAGAGAAAACTTTGAAGATGTGTAATGAACTACAAAAGTCTTGGGAGGGGAGTCTAAATCAATAAATATAATGCTCTCTAGTTGTGTGCGCGCGCATTATGATTAATTAATAATTATATATTAATATAACATTGTATAATACATTATTCTAAAATCAAAACACCTTTATCAATCCCTAATCAAATCACAGCTTTCTCTTAGATTCATGGTCACTGCATGAGGTTCGTGCTTGTGTCTACGGGGTGGGGGTGGGGGGGTGGGGGGGGAGAGAAGAAAACCAGTTAAACTAAGCCTTAAGTCTTGACAACTAGCATATCTACTGAGCTGAATAGGGTATAAAATATTTTCAAATCAGGAATGTTTTGCGATAATATTGATCCTGTTCCAGGGAAATAAAGAGGAAATCTGAAATCCATTAAAAGGTGGGATCTGTGTGTCTATGAAAGAGAGAGACTGGGGGACAGCTTGGTGCACAGTTCTGGGGGTCCCTTCTGGGAAAACCACTCTTTGCTTAACAGAGGAAATGGTTGCAGTCACAGAGGCTAGTGAAGCAAACCTTTATCCTCTTTCTGCTAGGAATGTCAGGACTCAGCCCTGTTTTGCCTACAGAGCAGGAAGGCAGGCAATGTCCTGCTGGACCAATTGAAATTCTGAAGTTTGCAGCGGTTGCAGCTAGTTGTTTAGAAGAAAGGGAAAAAAACATGAGGCTGAGAAGGGAGACCCAGAATGTTTAAGCTCTGATATAAAAGAATGAGCCAAAACACAATGAACACAATGGCTACTAAGGGAGGGTGCTTACTCTATGTAACAAGAAGATATAAGAGAAATAGGTTATTAAATGTGCTTAAGTTTAAATCTCATTAAAATTAATAAAGCCCAGTGTGTTATTTATTTAAATTTATTAAAGCTCAATATCAGGGACTTCTTAGTAGGCACATTTACAAAACAAATACCCAGTGCAGTGTTCAGACATTCCCTTATTACAAACTCCATAGTAAAACAAAAGATGACCAAAAACATGATGAAACTGTTGTATCTTATTGAAATACACGGCCAAATGTAAATTGATGGGTTCTTAGAATTATTCACATCTTAATGAAATAGATACAAGCATGTAAAATGGACTGAAAATATGGAAGATGATGCCAAGACAACAACAGAACAAAAGATGTAGCATAAATTATGGCAAATAGGATGAATCAAGAGAATTTCAAGATAATTTCTTTAAATTGTTTCATCGGTTTTCTTAAAACTGCTATATCAGTGGTGTATTATACTAATGCATTTGGCATACATACAGTGTGTTTTTAGACAACATGGCAAAATTTCATATTATATAGATGTGGGAATAGGGAACAATATGTATTGTCGTGTGCCTTCAAGCCATTTATGACTTGCAGATGCTCTAAGGTAAACCTATCACAGAGCTTTCTTGGCAAGTTCTTTTTTTCAGAGAAGGCTGGCTGTTGCCTTCCTTTGAGGCTGAGATGGCTTGCCATTGCCTTCCTTTGAGGCTGAGAGAAAGTCACACAGTGAGTTTCCAGAAACTCTCAAAACTACTAATAAAGTTCATTACATTTTTGCCTGCAAACTAAAGGGAGGAAGAAGATATTTCAAAAGCATTACTGTTTGTCAATAGGCAAATTTAACCATTACAGGACTATCTTCTTTCTTTTCTTTTCCTTCTTTTCATTTTCCTCTTTGCTTCTGTTGTTATTATAGTTGAATTCGGTAACATTTATGTAATACTTTAATAAATAAATAAATAAATAAAAGAAAACCCTAGGAAATGAACAAAAACAATCTACTACTTATCACCTTGCTGTTAACGTAATTCTAGTAGTCCTCATATCTTTGAAACACCAGAATATTTAACTGCATTTGGAGAGCAGCATTACATATTTTGATACTGACTTGCTAGAAGTGACAGCACTAGGGTTTCTCAAGGGAAGTGAGATTAAATTTAAAACAATGCATCTCTTACAGCACAATATCTTTGTGCCATTTATCAGCCATTTTGTAGCCTTTGACTTATTATCCTTTTGCAGCCGACTTTTACATCATTTTCATGTTTCCAGGACAGGAATGTTTTTCTAATTGGATTCACACTATGTTATATAGGCTGTATATTTGTTTCATAGTTTCCTCTAAAGCTTTGCAAATTCATTGTGTAGGGTCTCACTAAACTATTGCAAGTGACCCTTTGAAGTTTTCTCTTCTCTTCACACTTGGTAGAGACAAAGATGAAAATGCTGTCAGTGGGGGTGGCCTATCCCAGAATGCCTTTCCATTCATTACAGTTTGCTCTTGGCTTTGTATTACTCCCTTCAGTAGCACTGGTGAGCACTGATAGAAAAGGAACAAATGAGACCATTGGTTTAAAAAAAAGAATAAAGAGAGAGTGAAAGCATATCATTATGCTCAGAGGAATCCCGACATTTGCAGAAGGACCAAAATATGTGTGTGTGTGTGTGTGTGTGTGTGTGTGTAAAGGAATGATCTGTGGGAACAGAATGATGGAAAATAAAAATGTTAAGAACTGAGTAATGGGGCAGGGAGGGTAGAAACGAGATGAAGTGTCGTGGAGGTCAGCATGGCTGGTAGGAATCTTGCCTAGGAGTCTGGTTCTTGGCAAATTCTGTTGCAGTTTCCACTTGTCATGCTAGGACTAGTAACTGTGAAGATCCATAGTGAGACTTTAAGAAGGTGGGGTAACAGGAACATTGCCTATCACCATTGCTTTTTGCTGTTCAGCCAAAACCATTTTCCTGTCTCTTCACTGGTTGCCTGCTTGCCAATGGGGTTTTCAGTCTTTTCAGAGCTGTCCAAGGTGCTGAACCTTCCCTCCAGGTACTGAACCCTGTGGGTGTGCATATGTGCCTTCAAGTTGCCTGTCACCAGTGAAGTCATAGTGACACTACCACTTGGCCTGCCATCCAGATCTTGTTCCTCCATTAAGGCAAACATACTCTTCTTGCCTAGAGCCAGAATGCAGTGAGTTTCCCTAACTGTGAATGGCTGTACAGTTATATCTCTTCTGCAACTTCAATATGGCTGAAGTCATTTTTTTCAAGTTCTTTCTCTGTGAAAGATTAAATCATGCAATCTTTTTCTTTGCACTACATCAGGGCACCTTTAGATGTCTCTCCTTGTATGTTGCTTTGTACTGAGGGAAGCAATTAAAATTCTGGAAAATGTTGTTTAGTTGTATGCAGCTGTTCCTTACGTAAATAAACTTGTTTCTCCAGTTCTGGCAGAAATCAATAACCTGCAAGCAATACAAACTTTCTTGACACAGAGTGTCTGTGCAAGAAGGTCAGACAGAGAGAGTCTTTGGAGATATAAAGCTACCTGTGAGCAGTACTTTCTTGCAGAGGAACAGGAGGGACAGTTTCCTAATAATTACCACCATTGCTATCCCTAGTCCTGCCTGAGTAGGTTGAAAATGACAGAGGCATCATCATGAGAGTCTGCTAGTGGGTGAAAAAGTCTTGTTCATTCTATTTCCTTGATTTAGAATCCAGCTTCTCCTAGTCCATGGAACCACATGGCAGTTACTAGACAGGATTGTAAGGATCTACTGTTCCAGTCAATTGCATTCTAAAAGACAGAGAAGTGTTTCTAAAGGGTGAGATTGTCATGACATGAAAGTAGGGTTGTGCTTGTTTTCTTTTTAATGGCCTGCATGTATGCTTGCATGAACATACAAGCATTTCTTTCATCCAAACAGGAAAAGAAAAAAAAAAGGAAAAATGGCTTTTCATGCAAAACCTGGAGAATTATTTAAGGGGGATTATTATGAAGATATACTGAAGGCATCTTTAACTGAGCAATGTTAGGATGATGCTTTAAAGAGCGGAGCATCATCCTACAAGTACTCAGTAATGGATGGCTATCGTAGGGCTAAAGGGCCTTTCCACACTACTGTTATAGTGCTATTGTTCCGCTTTCAACATCCTATGGAATCCCGGGCTTTGCAGTGTAAGGAGTGGCATTTAGAATTCTCAGCCAGAGAGCTCTTTGGTCTCAGGAAACTACAAGCCCCAGAATTCCACAGGATGTTGAAAGTGGAATAATAGCATGGTAACAGTGTAATGTGGAAATGGCCTCAAGACATTTTTCGTACTACAGTCAAATAGTTTTCCAAGCCCTCCTTTCATATACTTCGGGCTAATGTTAAAATCTTTAACACTATTTCAAAGCTGCTCCCTGTATACTGTGTGACTGATTAAACTGCATGGACAACAAATGAAAGGAACTTGAAACAGTCACACAACATTTACATATCCCTGTCACGTTGCTAGGGTATGTTTAATCTTTTGTACGCTATGGTTTTTACCTCTGTTCGGACTATTTGCATTTGCTTTCCAAGAAGGTAATATTGGAGCAAGTATCCCAATTTTTCAGCTTTTGTTTGTACATTTCTAACCTTCATAGCAGCACAGGGAGGAAAACAGGAAATATTTGAGCTAGGGCACTAGGCTCCCTGATGATGTTATCAACTATATGATTCCAGCCTGCTGGTGTTTCAAACATAGTGTAGTCATTTTCCATAGAAAGCAAGCATAAATGATACTATGCAGACAATCAGCCATTTTCTGATTGTGCTGCGGGATGGGATGTCAGCTATCATGCTAAGGCTCATTCTCAGGGAGATAAGAGTATCTGATGTTTTGTAGCCAATCTGTTTTGGAATTCAGAGTACAAAATGCTGTGGATGGAATTGCACAATTTCTGAAATTTTGGGCATGTTCCTCCTGAATTCAGACTTCTTCTTGGATGCTCAGGTGGCTGGTGTGCCAGATGAGTCCATCTAAGAACCATAAATTTTACTTTGGCTGGTGGACCAATCATGTCACTATCTGAAAAATAGGGATTTGGCTACTGTAACGACATGCCTTGCTTGTCTCCAGGTTGGATTACATCAATGCACTCTACATGGTGCCACCCTGGAAAATTGTTCAGAAACCATCTAGTGTCAAATGCAGCATTTGGGATGTTTTCCTCAGTGTATTTTTTAAGACACTGTGCCAATAATGATATCAGTTACATTGGCTTTCAGTTCATTTCCAGGTCTGTTTCCAGGTGCTAAAGTCCTTGGCCTGGGTGGTTGCTTTCTGGCCTCTTCCACTTTGACGACCCCAGCAATATCCAGAGACCTCCAGCTGGTTCCACTTCTCATACTGCTTAAGACCCCATTTTAAAGATTATGGCATCCAGTTGTCTTTTCTTTTCACTGCAGTTCATTGTCTTCCTCCATCCTTGTTAGCTTACTTTATTTGGAATTGCTATTCTTTTATCCTGAAAGCAATTACAATCTTTTTTTCTTTCTTTCTTTCTTTCTTCATCCACAAAGTTATTGATCCTTCTTTTTTTAACTGATATGTTTTCCTACTTTTTAAATTTTTAATTTTAAAACAATAGTAAATACAACAGTTGTAAATAAGCCAATATATACATGAATGAAGCCATGACATATTTTTCACCATACCTCCATTTCTCCCACCTCCCTCTGTTATTATAGAATCATAGAGCTGGAAAAGACCACAAGGCCATTGAGTTCAACCCCCTGCCATGCAGGAATATACAATCAAAGGATTCCCAACAGATGACCATCTAGCCTCTGTTTAAAGATCTCCAAAGAAGGAGACTCTACTACACTCTGAGGCAGCATATTCCACTGTTGAACTGCTCTCACCATTGGGAAGTTCTTCCTAATGTTCAAATGGAATCTCTTTCCCTGAAGTTTGAAGCCATTGCTTCATGTTCTACTCTCTGGAGGAGCAGAAAACAGGCTTGCTCCATCTTCCATATGATATCCCTTCAAATATTTAAACATAGTTATCATGTCGCCTCTCAATCTTCTCTTCTCCAGGCTAACCATATCCAGCTCCCTAAGCCTTTCCTCATAGGACATGGTTTCCAAACCTTCGACCGTTTTGGTCACCCTCCTCTGGACATGTCCCAGCTGGTTAATATCCTTCCTGAACTGTGGTGCCCAGTGTAGTTTCCCCATGTCAGTTTCAGACTGCAAGCCCCTTCGGCTACAGACCTACATAGGCCTGCTCATTAGGCCTACGTGGTGATTCATATCAACATAGATGATGTACAGAGATTCACAAACACTCTCATTCTAGCAGAAGTAGCAGAAGTACAGGTTTCCCCACTTATCTGACAGGTTAGGGACCAGAACACTGTCAGAAAAGGTAACTAGTTGAAAAGCAGAGCCCATGTACTGTATTCTAGGAAGCATGAAGGACTTACAGAGGCTCACTTGGGACGAACTACAGGCATGCTGCTTGCAAAGTCAGCTGGCTTAGTGCTTCCCCACCCCGACTCACTTTGCAAGCAGTGTGAGTGTGCAAGCAGCTCCAGGCAAGCCTCCATAGGCAAGAAGAACTGATGAAAGAGCAGAACCCTCGTCAAATTAATGGAACCTGTCCTTAATTTGGAATCATCAAAAGAGCAAGCTGTCAAACAATCGGATGTCGAAAGGTGGGGGGTTCCTATACTCAACTTTGCAAGGATTAGGAACCACCCAGTTCTCCTCCTGCTCTTTCAGTCTTTATTCATTCTTTCATATCCATCATTCTTTCTTACTGACCTTTCAACCCCCACTCCAGTGACTATTTAGCCTTTCCTTCAAGTTACATGTTTTTGCGTTTTAACAGACAGCAAGGCCTCACCACTCTTTTTTGATTTTTTTTTTTTTTTTTTTTTTTTTTTTTTTGAATTTTTAAGGGACTTTGCCAAGGGCAGAATCACATGGAGATTCCTATAGGCCCTGTGGAGAAATTCAGATCTCAGGCGTACCTCCAGCTTTGTCTTTCTGGAGCCCTTTCATACTACACAGTTGTAGTGCTATGATTCCAGTTTAAGTGCCTTGACAACAACCTACACAATCCTGGGACTAGTGTTGAGGGAGGGGTATTTAGAATCCTTAGCCAATGAGCTCCTCTCTTCCCTCTGACCAAACTATAAAGCCTACAAAGATTCCGTAGGATGCCGCCATGGCCATTAAAGTGAAATCCATAGTGCTACAATTGTGTAGTGTGAAAAGTTCCCTGATTTTTAACAACTGCAGGTTCATTTGACCTGAAATTTGAAATCAGTGGTCTTCAGGTTAAGCTATCTAAATTATATCAGTGGCTAACACTGGCTTTTGTGTTATTATAAACTGTCCTGGGGTTTTAAAGCTGAAAGGTGATCTAGAAATAAAGGAAATGAATAATAATGAAATGCCATATCCTTGAAGGCCCTGGCTTTGCCAGGGCTTTTAAAGACACTTAAGAGCATCATTTTGTATAACCTAAACAGCTCCTGTCTTCTATTGTGTTACTCCTCTCTTCCATCATCACTGATGGTCTCTTTATCCATCATCACTGATGGTCAGTGGACCCCTAGTTTGTTCTTGAATTCTCAGGAGCACAGGGAAGATGTGAGAAGAGCCCTTGGTCAGTCAATCACACCACACTTTCCTATCCTGAATCTGCTCCTTAAAGCTTCTAATTGAATTACTGGAGGCACAAGATAATTGCCACTTTTCTGTACATTGAAATGACTCTACATCTGATTCCAGGGGCCCTTTCCTTGCTAAACTGGCAACGTGTGACAGCACTTACCTCAGGCTGCAGGTTCTCCCACTGCACAGATAATCTCTTTGGGAATCAGACACCTTGGGTGAATACCTGTTGGAGTGTTATACATGTGTAATTCCTGTTTAGGCGAGTGGTTGTAATGTTTACAGCAGTGGTTCTTAACTTTTTCTTTACCAGGGACTCCCTGTAAATATAATTTGCTGCCGGGGACCCCCAAGACTTACCTCAAGATTTAAATATTTAAATTTGGGTTTAAATATTCAAATATTTATCTAAATATTTAAATGTTTGTTTGTTTATTAAAGACTTACGGAGAGCAGGATTCAAATCCCCACTCAGGCACTGGGTGACCTTGGGCAAGTCACATTCTCTCAGCCTCAGAGGAAGGCAAAGGCAAATCTTGTGCCCCCCCTCCAAAAATCCTGTGATAAGTTCACCTTATAAGTTTACCATAAATCAGAAGTGAATTGAAGGCACACAACAACATAATGCTGCTGACAGAAGGAAGTTCTTTAATGTCTCTTCCCATCATGTCTCTCCGCTTTGAAAACTGACTTATGGCGACCCTAAAGTGAAGCTATCATGGCAGTTTTCTTGGCAAGATTTGTTGCCTTTGCCATTCTCTGAGGATGGGAGAATGTGACTTGCCTAAGGTCACCCAGTGAATTTCCATGGCCGAGGGGGGATTCAAACCTTGGTCTCCTGAGTCAGTATGGGCATGCACACACACCTGCCCCTATGTCCTTTTCATCAGGGATGCAGCAGCTAGTGGTGTGGATGCTGAGGGACATGGCAGCAAGTGTATGCATGTGCTCGAACTGCTCCCTCATTTGCAAACGAGGGAGCAACTTCAGCACCTGCATGCCCTCCACTGTCACATCCCTGTTGCTGCTACTGCTGCTAGTGTCCAACAGCAGGGCTTTTTGGACCCCGATGAGGGTTCTGAGGACCCCCAGGGGTCCATGGACCCCAGGCTAAGAACCACTGGTTTACAGTCTTGCTTAAGGAGGTATCCAGTACAACTTCTCCATTTGCCTGCAATGTGCTGGCCCATGGGCACAATGCCACCGTCCTACCCCACAACCAGAGCAGCCACTGGAAAGGCTAAGAAGCTACCAACCACGCACTGCCATCCCAGTGGCAAGGCCTCTCTCCAGGCGAATAGTTCTGAACCTTCCCCATACACTTCATAATTTTCTGCCAAGAACCAGTGATTCAGTGCCTGTTGCTGTTGAGCTAAGCCAATGGCATTATAAGAACGAACTGGCTGACTTGAAAGGCCTGTTGTGAAGATTACTAAAGATATATCATTCGTGTTCCCATATGTTCCACATCAGTGGCTTCTTACTTGGCAGCCTGTGATATTTGTTGGACCAGTACCAGCGATGACAAAGAATAGTTTGGTACCTGGGGCCAAAAATTCAAATGGTGTACCTTACTTTATAGTAAAAATATAATATATTATATATAAAATATATTTTTATATATATATATATATATATATATATATATATATATAATATTAAAAATATAATAATCAACTTAGTAGCTCACAGTTACCTTGAAAAAACTCCCCAGTTTCTGCCCTCATTGAGAAGGGCAGCCCCACTCCATCTAATAGAAGAATGAATGCTCTGACAACGAGCCAAGAACCTTAACGCTGAGCCCGTGTAATCCTACAGTTGAGCAGATCTGGGGAATTTTTGACACAGTTTGATGACTCTGTCGTACTTGCCAAGGGATGAGTGCTGCTTTCACTGTCATTCACAGCACAAGACACTAGACTATTCACCTGAGGCCGAGATCCATAACTCAGCTGTTAAATCTTCATAATCACTTCCTTTGTTTACTTCACCTTTGCCCATAGCCAGAAGTATAAAAATCCAGCTGGAAAGATTCACTTGGCAGATAATAATTACCTGCTCAAGGGATTACTTGGCAGCAGAAAGTTATAATATGAAAGTTTTCTTAATTACCTCACTAGAAGAAAACTTTTGTTGGTGCCTCAGTGGGCATTATTAAAAAGTGCATGCAAGTTTGTAGAGTGAATTTGTTTTTGCAGAAATAAAGCTTAGTACTAATAAGAGAGGGCCATCTATCTTAATGCAAGAGCCCAAACCTCTAAGGATGTCCTAAAGTAAAAAGGAGCAATGACCTAAAAGAAAATCTTAATGTGCAATGCAGAAAAAACAGTGTTGTTTTTTTAAAAATCCTTTCTCTAAAGCTGAGCTCTAGTTTTGCTTTGTTGTGATGTGAGACTCTCCTGAATAATGGCATGTGTAATTTCTCCTTCCTTACTTAAAAAATACATAAAGTCATCTTTGTGTGCAGTTATTGTTGTTGGTTATTGCTGTTGCTGATCATGATCATGATAATCATAATAGTATTCAAAATCTCAAAATGCACTAGTGGCAAGTTTACAAGCTAAAGGCACAATCCAGCCAAAGTGAGGTGCTATTTTTGTCCTATTGATTTCAGTGGGAGAGTTAAGCAAGTGCTTGTTCACTTACCTGGGATTTAAACCTCACTGAATGGGACTTACTTCTGGTGTACACAATTGTGATGCCAATCACCATCCGCTAAAAATCAATGCTACTTTAGTGCTTAATCTTGGCTGGATGTTGCCCTCAATCAGGACTGAAGCAAAAGGAGAGGAGAAATGAAAAGAAAGGAGGCTTTTCTTCTGCAGTTTTTTCTTTGTAAGTCACCAACATATTTTGCAGTTAGAATATCAGTCCTTGAGATACAAAAGAATGCATCAAGTGAGCACGGGCTGTGCCAACCCGCCCACCTTCCTATGGCAGCCCTGTGCCATAGGTTTAGCAATATTCTTCGCAATGTGCCAAGGGGATGTTATTCAATCCTGCAAATGCTGTAGGATTGACTGGGGTGTGAATGTCCGTCAGGTGATGCATGAAATCCCCAGCTGTGCTGTGTATGGTGTCAACGTACATTGTCCACGCTTTTTCTGGATCAGAGCACTTGGATTTTGCCTTCAAACTTCTCTCCATTTTTTTCTGTTTATACTTGAATTCCAGAATAGTTTTTGTGTATCGGTTCATTGTGGTCACGGATGAAGCCATACAGCAGGCAAAGGAGCCCCACGCAAGACTGTCAACAACAACAACATCATGAATAAAATAGCAGAAGATAAATGCATGCATTCACATACATTTTGTTTACTTTTTCAAGTACTACCTTGCAAATTGCGTGCAGCCTCCAAGCACTTTTATGCAGCCCACGCATGGATGTCTGTTATAATTCTGCCTATTGAACTTTTGTTGAAAAACACACACAATTTCTATGTCTCATGGGTATTCTGAACATTTTAAAAAAATGTAGAAACAGACCATTCAAAGCACAACACAATCTGGCAAACACTGCTTTTATATTTCATTATTTCTGGAGCTGGATTGAATGATCATCTATAAACAATTCAATACAGAAGCTGTTCGTCTGAGGAGGGTGTCCACCCCCCCCCCTTTTTATGTCATTCACAGCCTGCTCTGCTTCAGTGCCATGTTCCCCATCTTTCTAATTCACAACATGATCCCAGATAATCAGAACTCACACAATGAATGTGACAATTTAATGTCATAACATAATTAATCATACTTGGTTATGCAACAATGTCACTAAACACAAATGTAACTGTAGAAAGAGCTGAGGGCAGTGTTTCATACGGGTGATCCCAAAGCCATCGGTTTACTGGCTACCCTAACCCTGAAGTGGCTGCACAGCCAATTATTTTTGTCATTCTCCCTCCCCCTAAGCAGGTGATGCTTCTTCCATAGCAACTGAAAATATTCACAAAATGTGTCCCATTTCCATTCAAATTTTTTTGCCTTGGTTTCTAAGATAAGTTACCTGTTGAGCCCCTTCCAGAGGGGAGATTGTGGCATAGGACAGAGCAGCATCCATTTGTTCCACCAGATCTTGTTATTATGATGGAAAAGGGGTCAGATAATATGCTGTTTGGGATGTGACATGGGACTAGAAAGCAGTAGCTAAAGGATTCCCAGAACAACATGCAAGGTGCCATTCTCCCTCCCATTAATTAACTGTTGTGTACAAATCATGCTGTTACTATTACATTGCTTTTAGATCACTATTATTGGATTAGTGTGTGCCTTGTGCCAATAATTCACTCAGATGTAGACAGATGGTGTGCCATCCATTCTGCAGAGAACCTCACCGGTCTCATGACCTCCACCTCATGTGCATTCACTATGTTTTGTCATTTGTGATCAGAAATTCATTATCACACAGTCTATCAGTGAATCATAAGACATTCTGGAAGACCAAGGTTTTAGGTATTTGACTTTCCCCCCATGTTAGTTTTTCTCATCTCCTGCCTTCTAATCAGCAACATTTTGCTTCTATGGATAGCTGTCCTTGTACATGGATTATCTGCTTCTTTGTCTGTCTTCTTTACCACCCCAGTTGGGATATATTGTTGGCACAACACTAATGGTAAAAAAACAAATAGCCCTAAATTTAAGTTACCATTCAAAATATTACCCTACCAGTAAGACCAGCCATAATCCCAGGTCTGTGGGCGCCAATCTTCTGGACCAAGATTGACAGTCATTTGGAAAACAGTTGTATACATCATGTGAGCCACCATTCCCAAGAGACCTAGAATATTAGATAATAACAATGTTTGCAGTTATCTCTTACAGATTCATGTTCTAATTTATTGTAAGGCTTGCAAAATACCTGTGTGTCTTTACTTCAGGGTGTAAAGACAAGCACGGCCACCACACTATAAGAAAGTGCTGACGCAAGTCATTGCAGAAATGAAGCAGATCAAGTAATGTATACCTGCTAGAACGGTGAATATTGCAGCGAAGGCATTGAGCTTCAGTCCATCGAGGATGCTGATGGAATGGCAGATTTCAATCAACATGAGGCTGGCGCCCATCAGGAGTAAAGTAATGTAGAGGAGTTCTGCTGCAATAGACAACCACAGCACCCCTGCAACAAATAAAGGACAGCGGCAGAAGCAGCAGCAGCACTGAGATTCACTGGAGCTGCAAGACCATTGTAAGCTAACATTTTGCACCACTACATTACCAATATCTCTATATTCAAATGGAAAATAAATTCTAACCTCCATTGCACAGAGTGAGACAACGAAAACCATTCACACCTATCACTTATATTTGCTGTGTTTGTATACTCTTGATAACATTTTCTGCCCCTTTTCTTTGGATAGCTAAAGTGTTTTTCTAAATGTTTAATGGAAGTTTTAAGTTACTGCAATGCTAGAGATTTGGGGAGTGAAGAAAAATGGGCAGGGGGACAAAATTTTTATTGGGGAAGCAATGACCCCCATCGTGCCCGCGTCCCATCATGGCAGCCCTGGGAGGCCCTTATATCTGCATTGGGGTTTTTTATTTTATTTTTTTACATCTCTTTATCGTTTATATTAGCAAAACCAACCCTTGCTATACACAATCCAAAGATTTTAACTTCTTGATTAAAAAAAAAAAAGATTTATAATACAGTCTTCACCAGATTTTCACTTTCATATAATGAAGGAATACATACAAAACACATAAAATTCTTCCTATGTAACTTCTAGTATAAATGTAATAATTGTTGTTTTCTAGTTACTGAGCATAGAGCATTTGGGCTTAGACTGTACCTTTACAGTGCTTCAGTTTCCTGATTGAGTTGAACACTGATACGGGAAAGGCTGGAGAGAAAATAATTAGGCCCCACCCCAGTTTACCTGTAGCCATTGCTTATAAGAGATGGACACTTGATGTGGGGCAGACTAGAAAGAACTCTTTACCTTGTATCAGCCTGCCATGGAGCAGAACTCAGGTGGGAGACTGAGTTCCACCCCAAATGACCATATCCACATTTCACATCTCTCCCATGCATGTCACAAAACCCATATATTTATTCTTGGCAATGCAAGTTTCTTATTTGAGATGGCATCATCTTCACATAACATGACAAAGGTTGATCCTGAGGAGGATTCCTGATTTTCTTAAGTCTCCTTTTTTCAGCAACTTGAAGATTCCAATTTGAAATTCAGCTTGGGCTTGTTTGAGGTATACCCATCCTTTCCACACAAATTCAAAAGCCAGCAAATGTTTTTAGTGCCCATGTGAGCTACTCATAGATTTGGATTGTAAAACCAAAGTATGAAAAATGAAAAATCATTGTTGGATATTCTTCCCCCTCCCCAATTATTTCTTTTCCTATGAGTCAGAACTCCAAACATAAAGATAAAAATAGCAATAACTTGAAATAGTGACAGTATGTAATTACCTCGATCCGCTGGGGGTGTCAGGCTAATAAAACTTCTACATTTCTCACCTATAAAGCAAATATAATGCACATTTAAAAATTATGGATTTTTTTTTTAAAAAAATCAGATGTCTCATTAGCCGCTTTAGCCTCCCTGTCTTTCTAACATTTATAGGAAAACATCCTCCCACAGGCAGCATGAAAGGAACAGATGGTAGGGGAAGCCAAAGGCACTGAGATAAAATACTGTATTCCAGTATTATTTGGAATGAAAACCCCAAGGGACAAAATGAAAAGAAATCCATCCATCTTTATAACTACTGTAATACAGAACAGAGCTATAGCTGTTTCATATATGTGCATGGCTGGTATAAATCCACACAGGCATACAGGCTGCATCAGATATGAAATGTCCTTTCTTCTCAACAGTTGTGCCACATGTGGTAATCACGAGAAGTCAACATGGATTTCTCAAAAATAAGTCATGCCAGACTAATCTTATCTCTTTTTATGGTAGAGTTACTAGCTTGATAGATGAAGGGAATGCTGTGGATGTAGCATATCTCGATTTCAGTAAGGCCTTTGACAAAGTTCCCCGTGACATTCTTGCAAAGAAGCCAGTAAAATGTGGGCTGGACAGGGCTACTGTCAGGTGGATCTGTAACTGGTTGACTGACCGTTCCCAAAGGGTGCTCACCAATGGCTGCTTTTCATCCTGGAGAGAAGTGACTAGTGGGGTGCCACAGGGTTCTGTCCTGGGCCCAGTGCTGTTCAATATTTTCATCAGTGACTTGGATGAAGGAATAGAGGGCATGCTCATCAAATTTGCAGATGACACCAAATTGGGAGGGGTTGCTAATACGCCAGAGGACAGGATCAAAATTCAAAATGACCTGGACAGATTGGAGAGCTGGGCCAAGGCTAACACAATGAAATTCAACAGAGAGAAGTGTAAGGTCCTACACTTAGGTAGAAAAAATGGAATGCAGAGATATAGGATGGGGGACACGTGGCTGGATGGCAGTACGCGTGAAAGGGATCTAGGAGTCTTAATAGACCACAAGCTGAACATGAGTCAGCAGTGTGATGCGGCAGCCAAGAAAGCCAATGCAATTCTCGGCGGCATCAATAGGAGTATGGTGTCTAGATCGAGGGAGGTACTGGTACCACTCTACTCTGCTTTGGTTAGACCTCATCTTGAATACTGTATCCAGTTCTGGGCACCCCAATTCAAGAAGGACATGGTCAAGCTGGAGCAGGTCCAGAGGAGGGCAACCAAAATGGTGAGGGGCCTGGAAGCCAAGCCCTATGAGGATAGACTTAGAGAGCTGGGTATGTTCAGTCTGCAGAAGAGAAGGTTAAGAGGGGACATGATAGCTATGTTTAAATATTTGAAGGGATGCCATGTAGAGGAGGGAGAGGGCTTGTTTTCTGCCGCTCCAGAGACCAGGACAAGGAGCAATGGATTCAAGCTGCAGGAAAGGAGATTCCACCTGAACCTCAGGAAGAACTTCCTGACAGTCAGGGCTGTCCGGCAGTGGAATCTGCTTCCTCGGAGTGTGGTGGAGTCTCCTTCCTTGGAGGTTTTTAAGCAGAGGCTGGATGGCCATCTGTCGGGAGTGCTTTGAGGGTATTCCTGCATGGCAGGGGGTTGGACTGGATGGCCCGTGTGGTCTCTTCCAACTCTACATTTCTATGATTCTATGATTCTATGTGGCCAGGGGTACAATCTTTCATCCCTACTACTCTCATGTGTTTTAAAAAGGTGCAGCACACACACCCTGTTCCCACAGCTCAAATGTCCATCTGTACATCAGGGTTGGCAGGTCAGAGCTGTCCCTGGCCTGAGAGTTTACTGTCAAAAATTAGGGATGACCCTTTATGGTATGATGTCATAGGATGGGACCCCGGTGATGTTCCAAAGGGCAGCCCTTGGTGATGTCATTAAGCATGATACATCATTCAAATAGAAACCACTAAGGATGCTATTCAAATAGAAGCCACCAAGTCTAATTAATGAGAACACACACATACATTTTCTCTTGAGAAATGGAGAAGAGGTGCCAGTTCCAGAGACCTGGGAACCCTAATGTTCATTTCACATCTTTCACAGACCTCATATCCTTGTACCTGAGTGTCAATAAAACATTTTTTTATATAAAACTTCCCAGGGAGCCAGTACAATGTCCAACATATCCCTACTTATTTTGGAGTTGCCTGAGTATAGTGAGGACAGCCAGCACAGTCAAGTGGAAAGTAAAGAGGCACAATACTTCTTAATACATAGTGTCCAGTCAATATGTTCATTATATCTTCCACTAGGTGATAAATTTGTACAACAGACAGGCAACACGGTCTGATGGGATCAAAAGCCTGTCTGCCCCGGTTCTGAGAGGGTAGGTAAGAGGGGATGTTCCTAGTGGGAAGACCTGTATGATTCCTGGTAGGTATAGGCCTTGGAACACAGTCAAGTGAGGAAAACCCTGATGACATTTACAGAGATTTTCAAAGGGCTCAGCTCTTGCTCTTGCTCTTTTGATTTTTATGCACTTAGGATATTCCTGTCAATACTGACAGACTGTACTTCCAAAAACTATTAAGCACAACCAACCTTTCTTCTGTTCCTTTATTTCTATGATGTCCTCTAGCAGAGTTTTATTATCATTCTATCTGCTCCCTTCCCAAGTTCTTTCCTGCTGTTAAAGGTCACTCTTGCTTGTTTCTAGAAATCCTGGGGTTATCTTTTTCCCCCTTCAAACTCCACAAGCAGGCCATTGCCAAGTGTTGCTGCATTATCTTTAGCACTTGAGAACTCTGCTTTCCCTTTCTGCATCTAGAGTAAAAACTCTTGCCTATGTTGCAGTCGTATTTCCCCCATTTATCCCTAACTCTTTCTCACTGGGCATCTCTGCTGTCATCCTCTGTGATCATGCTATTGGACTGACCCAAATGGTTTGTGCAGTTACTTGTGTGGGTGGATGTCTGAAGTGGAAGTCTAGCCACATCACAGATACTTTTAACAAATATCTTGAGCCTTTAACAAGGCTCCCTGCATAGTTTTTGGGGCATTTTAGTTTTGGAAAACTCAGCTCTACAGAAGGAGTGTGTGCATGTGTCCATCAGAACACTTTGCCATCCATCAGTGTCAATATTTCTACTGCAAGCCCCCTTGGAGAAGAAGTGAACTTAACATTCATTTTGGGAAGTATCCTCTATAATTGGGGGGGAAGGGCACTATATAAATGTCTATTTGCTATAGCAAGAGTATAGAATATAAAATGCATTCTCTTGAAATAATACCGTTGGTGCCATCTAGGTTGAGGTTACACCTGTTTGCACGCAACAGTTACTATTTATCCCCTGCTTTTGCAGCTTATATGTTTTAATGAGCAGAGAGCAAGAGTATTATCTGGATTGCCAGTGTCCACTCACTACCAGAATGTGTTACGCAGAAGCAGAAATTTGTCTGGAATTGCCCTGAGATTTTAAACCAGGGAAGGTAAACTGTGGCCCTCTAAATGTAGCGGTCCTACAGTTTGTATCAGCACTGAAATGCATACTGGGAGCTGCAATCCAACTACAACTGGTGAGTCACATTTTGCTCACTCTGCTTAAATTAAAAGGTTCCGCATTCTGGATGAAAGAAAGTGGGTACAGAGTCAATGCTAGATAGCTGTGATGATCTATGCACTGGCACAGGCCCTCTGCCAATGCATTCCTCAGAATAGTCACTTTATTCTTTTTCTTTCTTCTTCTTTTGCAGGCTCAGGCTCACCTTCTTTTTTTCCCTCCCTGTCTGAGGCAAAGGATACCCTCCTGCACCCATTCCTGCCTGAGTCCATGTCTAAAAGCTGGCTAGTCTGGCAACTAAAATGGATTTCAATAGTGCTGACAGGACAGCATTCTCCACTACACCTGACGGCAGCTGGAAGTTTAAAGGGCGCACAGCCATCCCACATTACCCATTTTGTGCTCCCTGGAATCTACAAGCTTACGCAACTGCCTCACCACACCTAACGTTAGCACTGGCCATGGAACTGCTCAATGACAAGCAACCAGACTCATTCTTCTTTAGTCTGGCCATTGATGCGATGTAGAGGAGAAGACAGTAGGTGCAACAATAAGTCAGCACTGTCAATGCTAAAGTGCATTTTTTATCTTCATCTGTGTAGTGGGAGCTGGTAGAGAAAAAGAAGAGGCAGGAACAGTGGCACAGCACAACTGCAGATTTGCAAAGTTACTCAGTAGCTAGGAGGGAAATGTAGTATTCCTTTAAAATGTGTGGTAGTAAAGCTGGTGATGATCCATTTCAATAAATTGAAGAAGTTTGTCTTTTCCTAAGAATGACAGCTGCTTCTCTTCCATTCGTGTGTTGAGACTTATACAGCATAGCACCCCAGCCCACCCATGATTTCAGCACTGCCATCGCAGCTTGTGAAGCTCTGACATTCTGGTCTGAGCCTACCATAGCAGCTGTGATCTCCATGTTTAAATCCCAATTATGGGACTACAGACAGAAGGAACAATTCTCCTTTAGTCTGACTTCACCTGGAATCCTGTGTCCAGTTCTAGGCACCACAGTTCAAGTAGGATATTGACAAGCTGGAACATGTGCAAGAGGACCAAAGCTCTGAAAACCAAGCCTTATATGGAACAGCTTGGGAAGCTGGCTATATTTAGCTTGTAGAAAAGAGGGCTGGTAGTCATCTTTAAATATCTGAAGAGATATCATGGAGAGGACGGAGCAAGCTTGTTTGATTTCTGCTGCTCCAGAGACTAGGACACAAATCAATGAATTCAAAATACAAGAAAAGAGGTCCCAGCTAGACATTAGGAAGAACTTCCTAACAGTAAGGTCTGTTTGACAGTGGAATATGTTGCCTCAGAGTGTGGTGGAGTCTCCTTTCCTCAAGGTCTTTAAACAGAGCTTGTATGAGCATCTCTTGGGAATGTTTTAGTAGTGTATTTCCACACAGCAGGAGACTGGATGAGATGACTAGGGGATCCCTTCCAACTCTATCATCGTATGATTCTGGGTTCTAAGCTTTGGCAGGTTACCCTGATTTCCGCAGCAATTATCATGCCTGCCTGCACCATGATCCACCATGTTTGGGTGCATTTCAGGCTTCTTGCTTGTGTCCCACAACAGCCTAGAGTTACCCCTATGTTATCCTCCCCCATCTCTTCCTGTCTCTTCTCAACTTACTTCTCCCATTAATCATCAATCTCCTAGGTGTCCCTCTTCTTCCTGTTCCTAGTTTTGGCTGTTCTGTCCCCTTTGTCTTTCTGTCAGGTTGGCTCTTTCACCATTAAATCCTTTCTCTTTCTCCAAGAAGCCACTAGATGTTACATATCATTATTATAAATAATTCCCATACTACCGGGGAGATGATCTCTGATTGTCTCCCTCAAGTTCTTTTCTCTTGTCTGCTTTATCCCACTGAAGTCTCATTTGTTATTTGGAACTGCCCAAAAGATTTTGAAGACAAAATCTGTTTTTCACTCTATCGTTTGAAATAAATAAAGAGCTCCCAAAGGCAGCACCAGTATTTGTGAAGATGAATGGCACTGTATAAATGTCATCTCAATAGTCTTTTGAGAGGACTAAAGGCATGCATAAGGGATTACTATTTCTTTAATGGAATAAATCAAATCATGCTTGCACAGAGAAGAATCATTGTTTAGTTTGCACAGGAGTCATTGTGAGAGCACAAAATTGACTTCCTGTGACTGGAGGAAGTGCTATGAGTAATGAAGCTGAGGGAAAATAGAGGGCAGGGCAGGAATTTGGAGTAGAATTCCAGGTTCCTATTCAACCAAGTGATCATGAGGGTCCATAAGTGCAGCAGAGTTGTCTTACTACCTTTTGAAATATGTGAACTAATACACGTTAGCATCCAAAGGGAAGGCCATTAAGTGCAAAGTCTGGCCTGAAGTAAGACTTGGTTAAGTCCAGGGTATAAAAGTACCCAGTTACATCATTGAGATGTGATTAGGAAGTACAGGTTTCCCACAAATCAGAGGTGGAGAACCAGTTAGCTGGATCAATGATCCCTTCCCCCATGAGGCAGAGAACCTATCAGCATCAAGACCATGTTCTCAAATGTCACTGGCTCCTCATCAGCGAGGGTTGATTGTAGTTTTCAGCCAGTGCTTTGGCCAGGGTGCTGATTTTGCTCCCCTCCCTTGCAGGGCAGGCAGGCTAAGAGCCAAGATAGGCTTGCTCATCTGACCCTTGAGAACTGAACATTACCTTGGGACTCAGTCAGCCATCTCAAGACTGGCTGAGTGCACCTTGCTGAGATGGCCTTCTTCAACCAGAGCTTTAAGCCCTGAGGTTTGTACTTAGCACTGAAAACACCATATCCACCAACATTTTACAGATGAAAACCAAGGCCATTTCTGCACTACACTATTACAGTGCTATTATTCCACTTTCAACATCTTATGGAATCCAGGTGTTTGCAGTTTAGGGAGGGGCATTTAGAATTCTCAGCCAGAGAGCTCTTTGGCCTCAGTAAACTACAAATCCCAGAATTCAACAGGATGTTGAAAGTGGAATAATAGCACTATAACAACGTAGTGTGGAAATGGCCCGAGACTCATGTGGCCAATCAACACCAGAGTCTGGTCAAAATGGCAAATATTATTAATGAGGAAGAAGCTAGGAGAGGCTGCAGTGTTTTGTTTTTGCCTGAGTCTCTAGGGAAAAGAAAGATTATTTTCCCTCCCAGCCTCTCCCCCCCTGCAGAATGATTGTGTTGCAAATTACTTTGATGTTTTGCTCTCAGCTTGGAGTAACTGAAATGAATGGAGCACAAAGGGTGAAAGCAGGAGGAGAGAGAAACTGGAACATTTACAAAGCAGCTGAAAAAGTAGGATGGCAGAGGATTAATTGGGACTGTCCCCACCAAATCAGGACAATTGAAGGGCACAAAGCACTGTCTCAGTACCCCTCAGATTCAGCTTTTCCACACAGGGAAGATGAAAGAGGAACGAAACCAACTGTGAGTCATGGAGTTCTCCAGGTTTTGCCCGGTTGCCTTGCTGACCTGTCTCTCTCCATAGAGAGTAGGGCTTCGAGGGGGGAGTGAGGTGACCAGGAAACTTCCACGTGACTAGTTTCCCTTCCTTTGCCATAAAGAATTTTTTTAAAAAAACTCCAAGATTTAAATTTTTTTAAAAAAACTCCAAGATTTGATTAAACTCATCCCTATCCACGAATAATGTATAGCAGTCATATAGCATATCTACAGGGCTCAAAGTGTTATACAGACATTGCGTCAGAAAAGAATACATAAGCCAGGCCAGTCTTATTCTCACCTGATTGTTTCCATGGAATTATTCTTCAAAAGGAATGACTTCCCAAAGGCCCCTTAGTAAGTATATGACTTTGGTAAGATTTGAATGGAGACTTCTAAGACTGCACTCGTGGGGTAGCTTGACAGCTTACTTTAGCACATGAGTATTCCCCAACTTCCATATTTCAAGTTAATAGTTAGTAGGAAGCTAATAGCGTGCCCCAGCAAAGAGACACTTTTAGAGGAGCAAACCAACTTGTACCCAGTGGTTTTCATTTGCAAATGGTTTCCTTTCTCACCAGATATTTTCCCCTCAAATAGGCATATCATTTGCTTGGCTAAACATAGCCGGGGGAGAGTTGCAATGGAGAATTAGGGTTAAATACTCCCCACTCAGCAAGTTTTTTCTACAAATGCATTTCAGGGAAAATGGATTGGAAATCTCTTCTTTGATATTTAATATTTAATTTTGCTCCTAGACTACTCTGCTGATTCTGGTTCAATGCTCAGTGTAACCTGTATTTAAAGCTTTCTCCTAATATTTTGGTTAAGATTGTATGAGGAGTCTAATATGTCCACATACTTAACCCCGAATTAACCCATTTTCCATAAAGGCAGATTTATAAATGCCTTGATTACAGTTTTAAAAGAAAACCATGATGGTCATCCTGATCCAGGAGAGAAGAAAATAATATCTGCAGTTGGTCAACATCTGTGTTTGGAGCAACCAAAATATACACAAAGGTGTACAAATCTTCGTGTTCTTCAGGACTCTTCATCAGGAAATGAAGAACACCTAATATGATAAAGCATTCTGGAAAACTCAAATGTTTGCACATTTTTGTGGCATTTTGGTTGGTTCCAATAAAGATATTACCCAGCTGTGATTTCTAGTTGTTGTTTTTTTCAACTGAACATGGTGTAGGTACCGATGTGGCATAGTGGTTTAAGCACTGAATTACTACCCTGGAGACAAGGGCTCAATTCCCTGCTTGGCCATAGATACCCACTGGCTGACCTTGGGTGCATCACATACTCTCAGCCCCAGAAAACCTTGTGATAGGGTCACCTTAGGGTCACTATACGTCAGAAATGACTTGCAGGCACACAATAACACCAAACACCAAGTCTTCTTTCTCTATGGAAAGACTTTTATTTACTTAAGTAAAACTAATGGTGCAGATTCTTTGCTGCTAAACCAAACTAAAATCAACAATGCTGATTTCTTTCTGTTCTTCCAGAACTGATATTTTACTCTTCTTAGCAAACAATTCTGAGCACAATAAATATGACTTTTCTCTTCTGCAGCAAACTAATATTTTCAATGTTACCTTTCTTCCTCACATAAGTTTTTTTCACAGCTGTGCTGTTTTCAGTGGGATGGTGTCCTATTTACTTGGAGAGTGTATGATGTTCATGCACAGTTGCTTCCCTAACCTTATTTGAAAAGCAAGAAAATATGGGTAAACGAGCTGCAGATAGAAACATATCATAACTACTAAAACTACTCCTTGGGAACAATACACATGGGTCCATTCGGCTACTACATTTACTTTGTAGAATATTTTGAGCTTATTTTTCAAGTGAAGAGCATTTTAGAATCAGTATCTTATTTGTGCTTAGATGTGTGACTGTGTGGGTGGGACAAAATGATGCCACTGCCCTCCAAATAGAATTCTACCCCCCAAATGAAATCTTGCTTCATTCCCCAAATTTCGAGCATTGCAAAGAACGAAAAATCATTCACAGCTCAAACTCTCATACTTCCTGTGTTCACATTCCCTTGGTCACTTTGTCTTCCCCTTTTCTTTGGGTCCTTAAAATCTATTTCTAAATGATTAACCGAAGTTTTCAGTCACTGCAATGCTTGAAATTTGGGGACAGTAGAAAAATTTCCTGGGGGGGACTGAATTTTATGGGTGGAATGCCCTGTTTCCCTCAATCTCACCCCTCCCCATAGCTACACCCCTGTTTGTGCTCACCACAAGAACCCTGGGAGGTAAACAGTTAGGAAACATGAAGCTGAATGTAATTTGACAATTGCTTCACAGTCAGCAAAGCTAGGAACTGAATGTAGGTTTGTCACCAATAAGCCTGGCATTATATCCTTTGAATCACCGCAGCCACTGTAATTATTTTCTCTCTCTTCCTGCTGCCTTTCCCACCCCAACACACAAAAGAAATCACGTTACCAACCCTTCAAAGTCCCAAAGAAAGGGAGACAGGGAGCTATAAAGGAATGGCACTCACCTTCTTCATTGAGCATCTCCTCACAAGAATACCAGATCCCAGCGTGAAACTTTCGGTCCACAAACTTGTCATCCCCAGTCTCCCAGATGTACTGAACTACGTTGCTGTCATTCGCCCCAGAGCTGTTGAAGCGGATGCAGTGGGTCCCATCCCTGAGTTCATTGCAAAAAGGTTTGGCAACCTTCCTGGTCCCTTCACACCAGTAGCTGCTGCTGAAGGCTGTGATGGAGAAGATTAATGAGAGGAAGCTGAGAGACAGGGCTGCTGAGGCTCTCTGCCGTCTGTCCACCCCCATTGCCTGAGATTTGCCTACTTGTAGAGACAGCTGGCAGCAGCATTAAAAAGATGCTCGAAACACCCACCACTGATGCTGCTTCTCTCTCCCTCCTCCTTTTCCCTCTCCCTCTCCTCAGCATCCACTGAAAATTCTCTCCTCTGAGTACCAGAGACCAGTAGGCAAGTTGTCATGACAGTTGTCATGTTAAGATGAGCCAGGTGGACAGGGAGGCTCAAAATACTCAGGGGCGACTTGATCTGAGCCACAGTCTCCCAGAGCTGAGCCATGCAGCCCTCTGAGCTCAGCTTGAGAGCTTCTGTTAATGCCATCCAGGCTCAGCAACAGCAGTTTTTTATTTAAATGGCAAACATTTCCCAGACTTTTTCTCCCTTCCAGATCCCATCTGATTTTGGAAGCTAAGCGGGGTCAGCTATGGTTAGTACTTGGATGGGAGACTACCAATGAATACCAGATGCTATATGCTGTATTTTCAGAGGAAGGAACTTGCAAAAACACCTCTGAGCATTCCCTGCCTAAGATAACCCTAGGAAATTCATGGGGTCACCAAAAGTCAATAGAAGGGTTTAAAACACATGCACAGAAAAAGAGAGAACCAGTGTTGTATTGTGGTTTGAGCCTGAAGACTGCCCAGTTATGAAAACCCACTAGGTTACCATGGCCAAGTCACACTCTCTCAGCAGAGGAAGGCAAAACAATCTCCCCAAACAAATGTTGCCAAGAAAACCCCGTGATAAGTTTGCCTTAGGGTTGTCATAAGCCAGAAATGATTTGAACACACACAACGACACACACACACACTTGAGTAAGCAAGGCACACATTCCCATCATAAATGGGTTAAGAAGTTAGGGCTTCTGACTCAGATGGCACAAGCTTAATCCAGATAGGCTTCAGCCTCCACACTTACCCCTTTAGTGGGGTACTGTACCAGAGCCTGGAAAACATACTCTTTTTGTACTACAATGCCCAATTCCCCCACCCCCACTCTCAAGAATGCTTCCACGATTGTTGTTAAGATTTCTACATTGAAAAGTGGAGAAGGAATTCCTGCAGGTATTGCTTATCATGTGCTCAGGTCACAAGCAGTCACTGCTGAAAATCCCTTTTCTACATAACCTTTAAAGATGTAGGAGCTGTCTCCAATTATCACTCTGGCAGTCCTATCTGTTGTGCTGCACTGCAAATCCTGGTCTCGGAAAATAATGCATGACAGTATAGATCTGGCCTAGTTAGAGAAACATTATAAATGAGAGGAAAAGGGAAGAGAAAACCATACCAATCCATCTGTTAATACCTGGGAAATAGATTAAGTTCCAGGTAAACAAGAAGGAATGTAGACATATTTCTCAACTTAAGTTCTTGGGAAGGGTGCCAAAATTCTGTTTGCTTGTTTGTTTTTGAAACTTAAGCCTGCCACATTCTTTGGATATTCTCATATTGCACAGCCAGAAGCCCAGAAAACATAATTTGTAAAATGACATTTCAAATCTATTTAGCAAGAACGCTTGAATGATGAAGTCCACAATCCCATTTTTAAAAACAGAAATATATTGAGATATGAAAACCCATAACCCATAACAACTACACAACTGAAAGAAGAAAACTTAACTATATTATTGTTGTTGTTGTTGTTGTTGGATACAACTTAGAGAGAAACAACCTCACTTAGTTGCTCGGCAACACTGCACTATGTTGTTATCCAGGTTCATTGTGTAGCTATGCATCCTGAGTAACCCTCTAGTACATGTGCTGACTATGCTGAGACAATAGGTAATCCTTTAGAACAAATTGTGTAGTCTTCTAGATGTTGTATTGCCATTCCATTAGCCACAGCCAGCATAGTCAATGGGACAGAATGCCGGGAACTGCAATCTGGCAACATCTGGAAGGTTGCATGATTCTCGCTTTAGGCGCCCCCCTTTTTTTTAGTGTGACCCTCCACTCTTGCCATTCCAGCAAAATATCTTTGGACTGACATGCTTCAGGTGCTAATGGATGTTGTCTTCTATACAACCAGGGAAATTCCTGTACTCCTGGTTCATCCCTTCACCACTAAATAGAAGAAAGGACAGGGATGCCTTGCTTTCCAGCCCCTAAACAAGAACCAGTGAGATTTACCACTCAAGAGCCTGAGCTCCCCACTGGAAGTCCTCTCTCGGGTCTGACTTCTCCAGTGCACTCACTGGGCAGCTCTAGCTTTCCTGCACTAAAGTGTACAGTAATGCCATCATGCTTTGCATGGAGTAGTAAGTTGTATTTGAGGATCAACATGGGGGTTTTGTGTTGTGTGCATTCTCAATCAAGGGTGAGCAAAGTGTGGCCCTCCAGAGGATTAGCTTTGCCAACCAGGTCAGATGGAAGTGGCAAACCAGCAGAAACTGAAGGGCTGCACTTGGCTCATCCTTGTCTTAGATCCAATTTTGACACTTGGAGGTCTAGCCAGCCCCCTGGTGTCTTTTACCACCAGGGAACTGGCTATACCACTCTTGGACAAGAGAGGGGCAGGTCACAGTCCTCCACACCCTTTTAACCTTCCTCTTGGATTACTTTCATGAAGTTGCCTATGAAAATGGTTTGGAAGCATCAATCAGTGAAAAAAATGCAGCCACCACAATTTTTTAACTGAAACAACCTGCTCAGCCCATCCCCTCAACTGGTCCTGGAAGGCTTTCACTGTCTGTCCAAGCCCAGTTCACTGCTACTTATATTCAAAAGCTCAAAGGGTTTAAGGTCCATGGTGCTTGAAGGAGCACCAGTTCTTCCCATATCAACCTACCTATGTTTTAAGATAATCTGCTGGTGCACTCTTTGCCAAAGGCCTCGTCCTTTGGAAATGAGGTGGAAATTAACTAAGGAGAAGGCCACGGCCAGCAGGAGCCAGTGTCAGTGGGATAGTTAATCTGCTCTTAGTCCAAGTGAAAGGAACTATCCAATGTGCTGAAGCTATGGGAAAGGGGATTGGGTTCAGCACCTTTTGCAGCTCCTATAAAGTTCACACTAAATCCCAGAGTAGATTCACTGCTTCACTGATGGCTACCAGGTGCCACTGTTGTCCTGAGATAAGTGTTTAATAGAGGCTAACATACAGACGGTTTAAGTACACAATTGTATTGAGGACCATTTCTACAATATATAACTATCTGGCAAAACTCTGCCATGCAATTCCATACCACTCCAAGAACATACCTGTGGACGAAGTGAATGAGTCAGTGGTGCTCTTCCCTTTCTGGCAACTTATTTATTTATTTAATTCATGTGGCGCCTTTTCTCCCATAGTGGGACCCAAGGTGACTTCTACAAAGTTAAAAAAAATTAAAATATTTAAACAATTAAAACATTTAAAAAAACATATAGAATCATAAACTTACAACAAATTTTAAAAACAGCTAATAAATAAATAAATAAAAAGCTCTCCTGCTCACCCACGAAAGGCCTGCTTAAGAAGAAATGCCTTTGTTTGCTTATGAAAGGAGGGGGCCAGCCTAGCCGCCTGTGGAAGACAGTTCCACAGGGTTTCAAATAATGCTGCCCAGTTATGTGATTCTTTCATTGAAATGTCCTGGGAAGGTTGTAAAATTGTACCACACTGGAATTAGTTCATGTTGCTGTCTTGTGCTTGGACACGCCCCACCCCTTCCAGCCACCACCTGCGTTGCAAATACAGGATCACCAAAACACCAACATTTTTCTGACTCACAGAATACCCTGAAATGAGCACAATGGCCTATCTATCTGTTCTCTTCCCCGCTCCCATCTGTGTGTAGACACCTTGGCTACCTGTCCCTTATCAGGAGTAGCCAGACTTCAGTTAGCAAGGCTGCCATGTTTCCTTGCCAGTTCAAAATAGAAAGCTTAACCCCATAATTACCGGCAGTGACTGCAGGCAGTGATTCTGCCAACCATTTGGTATATGAGGGGTGGGGGTGGATAGGAATTAGAATACTATACTTGGCACTGGGTTGGTAAAGATCAACGAAAGCGGGAGATAGTGCCAATGGAGTGACCACAAAGGAGGTCAGATGCCTGAGAGGACAGGTTTCCTACATCTTTAATAACTGTGCAGAAGAGAAAGTTTCAGCAGAGGTAGATTGCGAGTCAGCATGGTGTGGTGGTTTGAGCACTGGACCGTGACTGGAGACCAGGGTTTGAATCTTTGCTCGGTCATGGAAACCCACTAGGTGACTTTAGGCAAGTCACACTCCCTCAGCTTCAGAGAGAGGCAAGGGGAAACTCCTCTGAACAAATCTTGCCAAGAAAACACCATGAAAGATTCACCTTAGGGTCATCATAAGTTGGAAATGATTTGAAGGCATACAACAACACAACAAGCCACCTTGAGTACCAAACTGGGAAAAAGACATACTACTACAAGTGCTACTGCTACTACTAACAACAATAACAACCTCTGTACCATACTTTAAAAAAAAAAACATTGTAAGAATATCAAACAGAGGCACATAAGCTCCTGTACATTGTACAAACCAGTGTTTTTCAAGCTGTCTGATATGGGGGACTGGATTTTTTTTCCCCTCCAAGGTGCCATAGATTGGTACCATATTTGTGCCCATTGGTTACAAACTTGCCAAGAACCAGCAAGGAGCTTCAGGGACCAACACCAGTCCAGGGACTACTAATCTGAGTAGCACGGTTCTAAAACAGTGTAGCCAGGCATTCCCCAATTTGGTGTCCTCCAGTGATGTGAGGCTGCAACTGCCATCACCTCAGCTACATGGTGAGGTCACAAGACTGGGGAAGGTTGATCTAAGGCCATTTCTGTGGGGTGGGTGCCTGTCCTCATTCCGTCCCCCCGTTTCTGAACTGTTATATAACAATGAAAATGCTCAAGTGGTCCACCCATGATACCATACTGTATGTGTGCCTATTACTGGCTCTCTCTCCCTCTCTCTTTCCCTGCATACTATTTTCCTTCAACCAACTTTCCAGATGTGTAAAACTACAATTTGCATAATTCACAGACAACATAATGGATGATTGGGCATGTCTGAAAGGCACCGATCTAAGAAAGTCTACTGTAAAGCCTGCCAGCCACACACCCATCCCATGGGTTTTGTTGCTGTATGCCTTCAAGCCTTTTCCAGCTTACAGCGACTCTAAGGTGAACCTATCACAGGCTTTTCTTGGCAAGATTTGTTCAGAGAGGAGTTTGTCTTTGGCCATTTCCACACCGGGCTTCTGTAATGGTGCAGAGCGACCTTTCACGGAGGTCTTCTACACCATAGAGTGGACTGGCGTGGACTACTTTTTGTAGTTCCACACCAGAATCCACTCAGGAGCGGCCGGAACTAGCCGGGCTGCGTGTTTTTTAAAAACCTCTTTTTCGAGGTTTTTAAAAAGCACGGAGCGCGCAGCCCCGCGCTGTTCCGTCGCCCGGCTCCGACGCGGATTTGCAGGCTCGCGCAAGTGCGTGCCTGCAGATCTGCCGGGGGTGGGCTTCCGGCTGGCGAGCATCTCCGGTTGGTGGAGAGCCTCCACCAACCGGAAGCTGTCATTTGGGGCGCCGGAGGACTGCGGAGCAGCGAGCTCGCAGTGCTCCGCGTCGCGACGGACTTACCCAGCTGCCGGTAAGCTCCATTTCTGGGCGTTTTCGCCCGTTTCCCCCCCACACATGTGGAAAGGGCCTTAGTCTTCCTCTGAGGCTGAGACTGTGTGACTCGCTGATGGTCACCTGGTGGTTTCCATGTCCCACTGGGGACTGAAACCCTGGTCTCCAGAGTCATAGTCCAATGCTCAAACCACTACATCATGTCAGCTCTCTCACACACAAGTACCTCGGAGCAAACACACTGATCTTCACCATTTGACATGCATATTCCTGGGGAATCTGCTATGGGCTGTATGTGGACTCTTTCAGGTTACATAAATGTATCAAAGACCCTTCCCAACTCCAGTCCCACTGAACATCTGAATCCATTGTATGACTTCAGTACAAAGGCTGGGCCAGTACAGGCTGATATAAACAGTTGTTCCTTTCCTCTGGACCTGATCAACCAAACGTATACTTCAAAACAATTGAGAAACGAGGTAGAGAAGTATCTGATACAATTTCCCCGCACGCTCTTCTTCATCCTTCTCTAATGTGTCTTTAAGAAAAACTTCTTGCAAATGAGCTCTCACTAATTGCGATTCGTTTTATGCTTGTGCTTCTTTGCTTTTTCCCATGCAATCTCTTATTATTATAAAACTCCTGGTGGTGCCACATTAGTCTCTTTTTCTATTCTCTTTTCATGCTTTCCAGGGCATAAAGCTTGTTCACTTTCACATCTTTTAACACAGACGCATTAAGACAAGGCTTTCCTTCGGTGCTTTTCCATTTTGTTTTTCAAACCATCAGTTAGTCAGCTCGCCCATAAGACAAAAAGGATATCTGCCCTGGGCCTGGATACACCTTTTAGAATGTATGAAACATCTGATTAGTGTTCATGGGTTCATACAAAATCCTCTTAATTAGATGTTTCTATTTCTGGGCTTTTGCAGGAGTGGTCATATGTTGAATGTTGTGTGAATGTGTTCCTGTTCTGCTTCTTGTCACTTGTTCATATGTCTACATTCAATCACTGCTGTATCTTCTTCGCCTGCCCTACACACCACACTGGAAGCCAGCAGCTGCTATTCCCTGACACACCCCATCTTTTCCAAGTCCTTTTTTCCTACATGTCTTAGCTTCAGCCTTCTTCTTTGTCCCCTTCTAACAAGTTGGATACTTCCAATTAGCAATCTGCACTTCCAGTTAGCAGTATGGATGTGCTAGTGAACAGGAGCATGAGAAGAAGGAAAAACTTTGATTATCTGAAGCTGCAAGGAGAGAGAAACAGGTAGAAACGTACCAAAATCCAACATCCACTAAACAGTGATACCTTTATTGGGCAAATACATACATGCAAGCTTTCTAAGCTTCACTTGCTTATTCATCAGGCAAAGATGTTCAAAATCATGCGGGAGACGAAAGGTGATGATGTTAGAGTCACAGGCCTACATTTTCTCTTAGATGTTACCTCTGTTGTCAGTTAAGATTATCCGAAGGGATCTCAGAGCAGGCAGAAGCCACTCCCCTTCTTGGCTATGTGTGCACCAGGGACAAGTAAAAAAAAAAAAAGTAATAAAGTTTCAACTCCATTAGCAACAGAAAAGTAACTTCCCTTGAGATCCAGGCTGTCCCTGTCCTGTGCAAAGCTAATTTCCCCCTTCTTAGACAGAAAACATTGAATTTCTCAAGAAGTGTCTACTGTTATATCTGGGGGGGGGGAAATTAGGTGCTGTACAGGTAAAACTTGACAATTGTAATCCAAATAAGAGTTTTACCTTTGTTAGGGGTCAAAACCTTAAAAGAGTTAAGTCACAGTCATTTGGCTCCAGTGCTATGTCTCCTGTATGACTTTTAATATCTTTGCCTGATGAAGAAGCCAGTGAAGCTTCAAAAGCTTGCACAATATATTTTACACTTTGTAGTTGGCCCAATAAAGGTGTACCTGTTTTGTGGATTTTGTTGTATCTTGCTGCATGGCCAACACAGCTACCCCTGAATATGTTAGGTAGAAACACACTCCTTCAGCAGGCATATATTCCTACATCTCATATAAAATTTCATTCACCTAAGTAGTTTACTGCAGAAGAGGGCATGGTTCTTGTATCTTTAACAGTTGTGCGACGAAAAGAAAATTTCAGCAGGGGAATCCTATCCTAAAGAAAGCCAAAGAAGGCACCAAATACAATAAAGCAGACAGAAATCAGCCCATTAAAAGGTCTGGATTATTAGTGTTGGAACTAGCACCAAAACAATTTCAGAGTTGGTGCCAGTAGAACCTCCATGGGAAATGTATTCCATAGCTGAAGTGCTGCAACAAAGAAGGCTCTTTCCCTAATGTGACCAAGTCACTTGGAGAAGAACTTCCCTTTACTATTCCAAGTCATGAGTAGGGTGGTATGGAAATGTTTTGGCACAGAATGCTAGTCTTATCCAAAACAAAAGATGTCCTAATGGTTACCTGGGTGGTGGTTAATCTTGTTGACCTATTATGAGGGTTGGAATGCTTCAAGACTGGGCTATACTCCCTGCCAAAATCAAGTGTTTTAAAGACACTCTTGTGGATTTGTTGGTTAGGCACTAGCTTGGCAGTCTGGTAGGTATTTACATATTTCCATAGATAAAGGGAACAACTCATTTGCATGAAATAGTGGAAGAAACAAATAAATACTTTGGCCTTGCAACAAATTTCAGAGTCTCTATATTATTTCTGGCAGTTTTCCCTGCTGCTACTGCCGGGACAAAATGGATTCTAGACCCAAAATGTAAAAGTAATGATAGTGAAACACACCAAGCACTGGGCTTATGTCCAGAGAACCAGCATGTCTTACTTTCCCTGCAATAAGACATGAAAGATTATAATCTTCATCATTCCACCCAGCATAGACAGTAGCTTGGGATGGTGGAAGTTGCCATCCAATACATGGGGTGGGGGTGGGGGGCTGAATGGGAAACCTATTCTAGTCAGCCATCTCCTCTTAGTACCTTCCTCCACACATCAGTATTGTACTGGGAGAGAAGAAAGAGAGAGATCTCTCTATACAAAGTTGCTAGATCACACCTAGACACTAATCTGAAATTCAGTTCTTTCAAAACTTTGTTCAAGTCCACTTTTCCTTGTAAGATTGCTCCCACTCCTTTCTTTTCTTCTTAAAGCTTGAGTAATGAATGTTTTCTCTCCATTTGCCAATCAGCCACCATTTTCAACCAATTCAGCCCTATTAGTCAAGAATCAGTACTAAAATAGCGACTACCTAATTACTTCCCCCACCTTTTGGAGCTAGGAGTTGGGATGGTGACACATATCAAGTGTTCGCAGAACATACTGTGCTTTATTAGCCTTCCCACAGACGTATAGGGAGCTAATAAGCATACCAGAGTTCCCTGCTGAACTTTCTTCGCTTTTGTTGTCTTCACCAAACCTAAATCTGCTCTCTGAGGTATATAGAAACTAGGCTGCTTTTCCATAGATTCACTTAAATTTGCAGCAGCAGCAGCAGCAGCAACAACAACAACAACAACCCCCAAGTTTAAGAATTAAGAGTCTGGAATTTCTTGGCATACAAGTTGTGTTTTGATGAACCTTGACTACTAGAACCAGGCTCCACACAGATGCTAAAAGAGTTCATAAACAGTAATTGTATGATATACACCTAGTCCTTGCTAAGGTTCTTAATGTAGGCCTGCAGCAGGGTTTCTCTTAGGCCATTTCTGCACTACGCTGTTACAGTGCTGTTATTCCACTTTCAACATCCTGTGAAATCCTGGGGTTTGCAGTTTAGGGAGGGAGGGCCCTCTAGAATTCTCAGGCAGAGAGCTCTTTGGCCTCAGGAAACTGCAAACCTCAGAATTCCACTATAACACCGTAGGGCAGAAATGGCCTTAGAAGTCTAAGGAAAGAGAAGTGAGGAACTTAGGGGCTGAGCTGTACATAAGGGAAGAGTGCACACTTCATCCAGTGTGCCCAAATACAGTGCAAACACAGTGGTGAAAAATAGGGGGGAAAGGTGAATCAACACTTGAGAAAAAAAGTGTGCTGTTTGTGAGGGAAGAGAAACAAACCTTCTAACAAGGGGTTACCATAAGAAGTCAGGATGTTGTGAAGCAAGCCTTCCTAATGATGAGAAGCAGCAGTGATCTTTTACTTCTCCACCTCTCCTCATCCACCATATTCCCTACCATTTCAGTGGTGACCATAGCTCTGTTTTTTTCATACCATCTCTTCAAACAGCTGCTTCCAGCTTCTTTGTTTTTGTTTTCTTTCCTTTTTTTAGTTCCTTGAAGCTAACACAAGGAGGTGGGACTTTTCACCTTCCAGTTCTTTTGGATTTCAGTTCCGACAATCCCGTACCATTAACCACGGGGGGTAAAGAGACGGTAAGAATTGATCATTTGGAGTACTGCATCTCTAGTTTTGGGTGCCACATTTTAAGAAGAATGTAGACAAGCTGAAGCAGGTTCAGAGAAGGACAATAAAGAAGATGAGAGGTATGGTGAATAAAACATGCGAGGGAGGGTTGAAGGAGGTGAGCACGTTCAGTTTGGTGAAGAACGGGGGGGGGTGACATGATTGCACTCTTTAAATTCCTCAAGGGTTGTCACAGAGGGGAAGGGACAGACCTGTTTTCTGCTGCCCCAGAGGGTAGGATCAGGTCTAATGGTCTGGAGTTACAGGAGAGTGGATTTTGACTGAACATTGGAAGGAACTTCTTGACAGTAAGAGAGGTTTAGTAATGGAATCAATTGTCTAGAAAGATGGTGGGATCTCCTTCTTTGGACAGATTCAAAAAGAGGCTGGGCAGCTACCTGCTGGGGGGGAGGGGCTTTAGCTGGAGGTCCTGCTCTGAGCAAGCGGGTTGGGCATGATGGCCCATGAGGCCCCTTCCAGCTCTATAATTCTATGTCCAAACCATCTGGAACCCCCTGAACTAAAGGATACATCTCTACTCAGACATGTAGTTGAGATCTATAATGTCTGCTTAGATGTTAGCCCATTCAATGGGAACATGTACACAGACTCACAGGTGGGGCAGAGCAGTTCTATTGATGAGTAGGCAGAAGATAGAAAGGCAAAGGAACACCTTATCTACATGCCTAACAAGGTCATTCCAGCACAGCAGAAGAGAGTAGAAAGGAGAACCTCCCTGCCCCTACTTTAATGATTTCCATCTCTTCATTGCCAAAATTGGCATGTATAAAAAATACAAGGGTTACAGGAATAGAAAGAGTGGAAGATCTTGTGGATCCAAGCCTTCTAGCACTTCATGCTCATAGAGTGCCCTCCCTCCTGCTTCCATCAAGGTCAAAGCTTCAGTGATGAAGAGGCAAAGGGCAGGTCTGAGCAGTGTCCCTCTAGAATTGGATCTCTCTCTCCATCCCTCTGTAGGGGAGATCTGAAAAATCATGTGAGCCTTCTGACACTCCCCCACTGTATCCCTAACTGACTTTCAGAGGCAACCTAACCTTTGAGTAAGACAGCTCACTTTTGGTGCAATTGAAGTTTTTGAAAAATGAGACAAGCTTTTCTGATCTTAGTCGTATGAGTGATTGTGCTATTTTGCACAATAAATGGATATACAGACCTGGACCCTACTGTTAGTCCCAGCTAGAGCATAGAAACATAGAGTTGAAAGGGATTCCAAAGGCCCTCTGTAATCCAGCCCTCTGACAGTGCAGAAATCTACTACTAACATATCCCTGAGATGTAGGCATCAAGCCTCCCTTTGAAAATCTGTAGAGTCCACCACAAGGGAGTCTATTCAACTGTCAAACAACTCTTACCGTAAGGAAGTTAAACGTTTGTTCACAATCTCTTTTCCTGAAATTTGTATCCTTTGGTTCAGGCTCCTATCCTCTGGAACAGCAGAAGGGTATCCATCTTCCATATGACAGCCCTTGAGATAACTGGAGATGGCTATCATATTTTCTCTCTTCCCCTGGCTAAACACACTAAGGTCCCCCAATTTTTCCTCATAGTGTTTGGCTTCCAGAATGTTTACTGTCTATGTGTTCCTCCTATAGACCATTCCAGCTTGTCAGTATCCTTCCGAAAACTAGGTGCCTGAACTGGACACAGTATTCCAGGAGAAGTCTGACCAAAGCAGAATAAATTGATATAATTACTTCCCTCATTTAGAATGTATACCCCTGTTGATGCAGCCTAGAATTGCAGTCACCTTTTCTGCTGCTGTAACACAGTGTTGACTTATGTTATCATGAGTGCTATCAAAATACCTAGATGCCTTTTACATGCACTGCTGTCAAGCTGGTGTTTCCTGCCCAAAATGCCCCAGAAGGGATACTGTTAAAATTTATTTTGTTAGTTTTAGCCCAGCTCTCACATCTACTAAATTCAGCTTGAATTCTCATTCTGTCTTCTGAGGTATTAGCTACACCTCCCAGTCTGATATCTGCTGCAGATTTGGTGGGTATGTCCTCTACTATCTAAGTAATTTATAATGATGTTGAACACATTTGGGTCCAGGACAGAACCCTGCAGTATCCCACTTATCACTTCTGTTTAGGATGATAAGGGACCATTGATGAGCACTCTTTGGGTTTGGTTTGTCAACCAGTTAAAAACACACCCAACAGTAACACTGTCTGACCTGCATTGTACCAGCTTGTCTGCAAAACTATGACGGGGGAACCTTGTCAATAGTCATACTGAAATCAAATACACTACAGCTACAGCATTCTCCTCAGCTACCAAGCTTGTAATTCTATCAAAGCAAGAAATTAGGATAGTCTGGCATGACTTAAGAAACCCATGTTGAATCTTAGGACTCACATCATTCTTTTTTGAGTGTTCATTGATTGGCTTGTTCATTTATTTGTTCCAGCATTTGTCCTGGTATTGACATCAAGCTGATGGGTTGATTGTTGTCAGGGGACACTCTTTCCTCCTCACTGAAAATGGGAATTTGTCTGCCTTCAGTCTGCAGGCCTTCAACAGTTCTCCAGGATTACAGACTGAGGTTCCAAAACTGCATCTGCAAGTAGCTCCATGGGTCTACTACAATTCAGGGCCTACTACCCAGTGAGTCTGCAATGGATGAATATACACAGTGGGCCAAACTGGAGTGATATTGCACACAAACACAGGTTCTTAAAGCCAGATGGCCAGTTCTGCTTATGAAAAGCAGAAGTTTATTTTTTGTGTATGTGGGGGTTGGAATAGGGAAATAATGGTAGGGAAGGATGATGTTCCATTCCATATCACCTCACTACCACTTCCACATGCATGAGCAAGATGTGTCTGGAAAACAAGAAGAGGAAAAGTATCTGGGTGGGTGTAACTTAGAACAAAAACATAGCAAGTGAACCCCTACAGCTTCTTAATGAATCACACCCTCCTAAAGTTGTCTTTCAATAAACAAAGCATTTTTGAAACAACAAGAACAGCACATTTGTATGTAATATCTAATTTGATCCTCCTGTAACATCTTAACAATAGATCTCACATGATCCCCTCTTTGAAAAGTGGTTAGTATGCTATCTTGGAGGATTCATTTCTATCAACTCTTATGTTATAGATCAGGAGTAGGATTTGTGCACGCACGCTCACATGCATGTAGGAGTACACATATGTAGTTGGACAAGCAAATGTAATTCTTATCAAGTTGGATATTTTCCTACAGCTCAGAAGAAACAGTTGTGAATGCAACAGCTGTCAGGCATGCAAAGCTGAACTTAATGTTTGCCTAGAAAGCGATAGCCTTATTTATTAAATAGGGGGTGGGAGAAGACACAAGTCTCCTATTTCCACACATTCTTGTGTGACGGGTTTAAATAGTCTGATCTTTAAATACCTTTAAATTAAATTATAAAAATATTTAAACCGTGGGGCATTTAAACTTTAAATGGTTTTTAATTGCTCTTATCCCTGATCATTGATCTGAGATAAGAGTGGAATGTTTGTGCTTAGTGCTGAATAATGTCCCCAGCATTGGTTGCAATCTAGATCACTGACCTAGCGCTATTAGTGGCAGTCTTTTCCCACAGCTTGAAAATGTTACTTTTTTGGAGTATAGCTCTCAAAGTAGTACTGCGCAGCCAAGCCAAATGTCTTAACCCTCTCTCAGCAGACTCACAAAGTGGTCCAGCATTTTCTGTCCAAAGATTGTTTTTTAGTGAATGTCATTTGGAACAGCCTGAAGCCTACCCTGGGAGTGCACGTCCTACCTCTTTAATTATGTGCAGTTTATCAGCAAAGTTTGTCTTGAGGGCAATGTGGTCAAGAGGTATTTGCATACACGCACACAAAATCCCCTAGCTCATACCGGTGACATCATGTGTTGTTGTACCAAACAAATGCTTTTGGTCAGAGATAAGGTCCATGCATCAAGAAAAGGTGTTGTCTTCTTGTCATGGAGACATATTTACATGAGGAAGCCCGGAGCTCCTTATGGGATGCAGGATGGAGGTTGGAAATGCTATTTTGGGGATTAAAATTCTCAGAATCCCTTAATTAACACAGGCAGCTGCAGGGAAAAGCAGGTAGGGAACTGTTGTATGCAGCTTGCACACCATACACTCCTGTTAACAAAATGAACATCTGCAAGTGGATGGCTTTATTGCACCAGAAGAACACGGTAAGCAGTGCTGATTTCAGCACAACTCAACTCTGCATCTGTGAGCAGTCAGGGGGGTATGATGGACCCATAGCTCAGCACCCATTGCATAGATCTATAGTGCTTTGAAGAAAAAACAATAAACCTAAACTTGAACTGGTTTAGCTCATGCCAATGAACCCCATGTCTTTGAATTCATTAATTTTAGACATAAGGAGGGTAAAGGATTCTACTTGCAGCATGGTGATTAGGATTTATTTTCCACAAGGTTATCCATCATGAACTCAGATCCTGTTCTTTCTCTCTGTTCTCTCCAGGATGTATTGTTTATAGATATTGTACAGCTATAGAAACAGCCTACTTTCTGCCCTGTATGCACCACAATGTTTTGCTACTGCATTCAGTTCTTTGAACCAGGATATTTGATCTCCTTCCGAATGATTTGGACATGAGCCAATTGTAAAGAATCCAATGTTGCCAGACCGTAGAAAAATATCCCTATATCACTAGCCTGGCTGCATGCAAGAAAGTCAGCAGGTAAACCAGATTTACTCCTATATTTGTCTCATTCATCCCCAAAGGGATGCCGAAAGTGGGAGACCTTAATTTCCTCTTACTCTTTATTGGTGACATATCTCAAGTCTCTGTCCGGTCACCTCTCCCGGAGCGGTAGGAGGGGAGAGACCAAAAGAATATTGCTTAGTTGCCTGAACATTGGCAGCTGTCCAAGAAGTGGCCTCGATCTGTCAGGTTTCTCCAGAAACAGACTTTCTTTCCATGCTGTCTTTGCTTCTGCTGTTACCCTTTTAGCAACGGCCTTCCAGATAAAGTTTCCTGGTGACACAAAAGTCCCTTCCAAATCAGTGGCCACTCCAAGTGCCATGAGAACAAAACTCCAATCCAGAGAGCCTTCATGATGCTTTCCTTGCTCCTCATTGGCTGAGAAGTTCAGGAATACAAAGCAGATGTGCTGGTAAAGTTTACAATAAATTTTCTCTGCCTTTCCCCCCCTCTTTCTTTTGACATAGAAGAAGCAAAGGGAAATCTGCAGGTTGCAGCAGATTTACTATCTGCTGCGTTCTCCCCGAGATGCAGGAAATATTCTAGTCCATAGACAGCGTGTATTTGAAAGTTGAGTTATTTTCACAGAGCAGAGTGGGTGTCGCCACAGTTTCTGAAGAAGATCAGGACTGTGAGCTGAATTGTACAGCCCAGTGACTTGCCTGAGTATACAAGTCTGCCACTCTGGATTACGCTGGATGCGAAGCACTCTTCTCCATCATGAAGAAGTACCCAGGGACTTGTCATCAACAAGTCCTTACTATCACAATGCTGTTTCTGATCAAACAGGTAAGAAACCTGGTTGTTTTAGGGATGATCCATTGTCAGATATAAGCATTCCTAATGTTTCTGCACACACAAGTGGTGTGCCACACTCACAAGGAGTGCTTGTTTGACAGCAAGATGGGTGATATGTAACTAGCTGTGTTATAACTCTTTGGATGGCAGGTGATCCCTGCTTCCTGATCTCTTATAAGTCGGCTCTTATTTTCCTTTCCAATTATAGAGGCAATATGATTTTGATTCATTTATTTTAGAACTTGTCTGCCCTTAAATGTTACCCACTTCCAAGTACGAGATAACTACAATTTGCTCATTTTGCTTTTCCCATTCCTGCTGTTGACACCACTCTGCTTTACATATGAGGCTTCAAAAATTAAATGATAGAAATGGCATATACAGGTTTATGGATATTTTAAAATGTCATGTTCACCATGAAAACCTTCACAGAAACTCAGGAAGGCTATTAAGAGACTGTGGTGTTCAAAACACCAGTAAATTCATGCAGAACACTTAACTATCATCTTATTTTGCTGTTTAACCAGACCGCTGTTCTTCCTTTAGAATCAAAATCGAATGTATAAATCTAAAGTTTAGATGTATGTTCTCAGGCTTATGCTTCTGGTTAACCTGCAGACCTGAAACCACTTCCTTGGTAGTTGCCTTATTCAGATAAAAACATGACTCCAGTTTGCAGACCTTGTAATTTTGAGTGTGTGGTTTTTAATTTTTTTTTAAGTTTAAGAACAAATGAGTTAATCCATTTATCACAGGTTGACTAGAAATCAGATTTATGCCTAGTGAAAAAGTTTTAATGTAGACAGTGTTGATTTTGTCGACAAACATCTCCATGTAGGGATGTACTGTTGTATTCATTCAATTAGACATCAGCGGATGGAAAACAAGTCAGTCAACTGACTAACATATGGCTCAGTTCCAAGAAACATTCTTTTGACACAATGGCGTGTAATGGCTGTTGTGCCAATCCAGCATGATCCACAGAGTCATCCTGATGTCACAGGTTAATCCAAGATATTGCTCAGGAGCTACCTTAGCGCTTTGTTGACACTGTTGCATAGGTATCTGTCACCAGATACCAATGGTGTTGTACTATCGCTGGTTATGTTGTGCCACTCTAGCTCACTCTTCCCTTTTTTCCTTATTCTCTCTGTAATAAGGAGAACCTAGAAAGCATGATACAGCAAATTACTTATTATAATAAAAGAGAGTTTGGGGCCTGTTACTTGGAGAGATCAGCTCAGTCCAAGACTAATAGCAATGAGCTAAGTTGGAAGAGGCAGAAATCCACCCTGGTGCAGTCAGTGGTGCACAACCCACAGTGGAAGGCATGTGAAATCACGCTTGCCTTCAAAATGTAAACTAAAATATGCAGTTTGAATTTGTCCCTTGTGATCTTTCTGGGAAATCCACCAGGTGACTTGGGCATGTCACACTCTCTCAGTCTCAGAGGAAAGCAATGGCAACCCCTCTTTGAACACTCTTGCCAAGAAACCCCTATGATAGGGTTGCCTTAGGGTTGCCATAAGTCAGAAACAACTTGAAGACATCAAACAACAACAACAACCAAAGAAGGATAAGGTAGTAGCATTACTTTGGGGACACCACACTACTTCTTTGAGATGGGAGTGCCTATCTCATTACCACTTTGATTGGAAAGTCCAACTCGTATACCATATTTGCCAGTGTATAAGATCCACCCCATTTATACACCGGCAAATACTAGCGTATAAGGCACACCTCATTTTCAAGGAGGATTTTTTGGGGGGAAAAAGTGAGTCTTATGCACAAGCAAATACAATATTCATAAATGAATGTGTATTACAAAACAAAACACCAGTTCACATTTCTAGTAGTTGGATATTCTTGAGCCAACTAAACCTATACATGTGTCCTTGAATATTTTATTGTTTGAGGGTATAAGAGACACAAAATGGAACATGCTGTTGCATGGTAGCAGAACAGATTTATTGGTCATTCTGATTTATGTTGATAAGAGACTTATCGAGTAAATTCCCTAGACAGGGTGCAAACCTTTCAGAAAATGGAGTAATAGTACAATAAATTGCAAGAAGAGTCTTTTTTAAAAATTGCAGTACTGATATCAAATCAGCAGAAAAACAGTGGAAAGCCAGCACATAAAAAGCAGTACAAAAGCCGTCCTAATAAAATGTAACCAAAACAAAGAGCTAAAATAGTTTCATATTAGGAATGAATAAAGTTTCCTTTCAGTTTTGTTTTGTATAAGAATTTACCAAATTTGCAAATTTCTTCATATTCAGAAGAGAAAAAAAACTGAGTTGTAAAAAAAATTCTAATGTGGAAGAAAGCAAAACTGGCGCATTTTCCATACAGGAGTTAAACTAGCAAAATGTTGTAGCAACTAAAACAGACATTTCGTAAACCTGAGAGAAGCAATAGCAAATGAAAGGTTAGGTTGGTGTTGAAAAGAATGCAGCGGTGGCATCCGATGGCATCTTCCTAGGGAGGCCATTCCATAACTGGAGCCGGAGCCAAATAAGTTTTCTCTCTAGTGACTAACCTCTGAATTTCACAAGTTGGGGATCCAGAAGAGGGCCTCTGTAGATGATCCTCTTGTACAGGTAGGATCATAAAGGAGCATGTATTCCATCAGGTACCAAAGTCTCAAGCTATGAAGATAGTTATAGATTGCAACTAACACTTTGAATTGGACTCTGATATGAATTAGAAGCCAGTACGTGCAAGAGAGCCAGTGTGGTGTAGTGGTTTGAGCACTGGTTTACAACCCTGGAGACCAGGGTTTGATTCATTGCTCAGCCACAGAAACCCACTCTCGGTCCCCAGAAAACCCCATGATAGGGTTGCCTTAGAGTTGACATATGTTGAAGACACACAACAACAACAGCAACAACAACAACAGGCAAGAAAGGTCCATTGTAATACTGTACTTTCTCTACCAAATTTTGTATCAATTATAACTCTGGAGAGCCGTGGGCAAGTCACACTCTCTCTGTCTCAAAGGAAGACAGTGGCAAAACCCCTCTGAATAAACTGTGCCAAGAAATTCATAGGATATGGTCATTATAAGGCACTTAACGACAACAACAAATAGCTTCTGGACCCTTTTCAAAGGCATCCAAGATATATGGAGTATTGCATGGCTCGCTGCATCCAAACTGTCCATCCCCAAATGAGGCAGTAGTTGGGATACCAGTATAAATTGGTAAAAAAGGCCTTGTGCCCCAGAGGCCATTTCAACTTCTATTAACCCCTGAGTACAAGCAAAATATGCATCTGGGTCTTCAGAGAGAGTGAAATCCTTCCCCAGGCAGATGGACTCCCACTCATTTGGATGGAGGAACCATCTATCATCTATTGACAAACAGTGCTTCTGTCATGCCTGGACTGAGCTTCAGTTAGCTCATCTCTAATCCATTATTGCTACAAGCAACAATCTAGCAAAGAGAGCCTCAGCTGGCTCTGAAGTGAAGGTGAGTGCCAGTCAGGTTGATTTAGTGGACATCTTGTAACAGGATCTTGCCTTCTTGTTCTATGACTGTTTTGCAGACTTTGAAGCTAGGAATTTGACTGTCATGAGTTGAACCAACTTCATATCCAAATAACATCCCAATTCTGTACCTCAAATAAGAATTCAATTTATCTTGCTCTCCCCAATGCTCAAAATACTGCTCTAAAATAAAGCCTCCATTTAGCTAAATCAGGGGTCTCCAACTTTTGGGGGTCTGATAAGTACATCAGGAAATTTGAGAATGTGTGCTGGGATTGCCATCAAAATAGCAGCTGGGGATATGGCTCATCACGATACTTTGGGTGTTACCAGGCCATACACCCCCACACTTTGATATGGTTTAATTGGCAAAATATGATTGACAAGATATATTAATTGGCTTTAATATAAAATGTTCCTTTATTTGACTGTATGGCCAAGTTGGACAAGAGGAAGAAGCTGGCCAAACAGATGTGCTGCAAAGTAGCTCAGAGATCCTCTCTAGGCGTAGCCAGGTCAGTCAGGAAGTCACCAGGTAACCCCTGAGATAATAGGCTTAAGTTAGCCTTAATGAATCTGCCTTTTGGACAATAGAAACTGGAATGTTCCCACCAAACCACTGATTGTTTCAACCACTCTTCTATTCAACCTGTAAAAATCTTTAAATTGTCCTCACACCTGTCCAACCATTACAGAGTTGTTATGATGTCTATTAGTCCTTTGTCACCTAAAGCTAAGATTGTTAGCCCATTCTGGACCTCATTGACCACTCTGCAAACTCCACTGTTCACTTGGCCAGAGAGCCATTCACACCCATGCTTTCCAGGCAGAAATCATATATAAAATCCCCCAGTTTCAGCCAGTTAGACGCAGTACATTGCTTGCTGGTAGCCACACTGTCGCTCCAATTCCCAATCATGTACTGTCCTCAGCGCAAGTCTAAGTCACATCACTGCTTCTTCTCTGCTCTCTGAGACCAGTAAATACTACCCGTGATGCCATGAATCTTGTTATCCAAAATCTTTCTTCCCCTTTTTTCTTCAATTAGCCTCGTCTAAGTGTGTGACTGTTTGGATCTTCTGTGCACGTAATTAATTCCCCCCAGTAAAACTTATTTGAACTCATTTCTGCATCCCTGGCTGGTTCTTCCCTGCAAAGACCCTGTAAACGTTGGTGGAAAAATTTCACTAGGTTACCCCCTCTCTCACAGGCCTCCTAATTTGACCTAATATTCCTCACCTTTGCATGGAAGTACTTGCATCATGGGTGGACTCCTGAGTCACCCATGTTTTGGGGTAACATGGTAGCTATAAAAAGAATTCAAGGTCTCTTGAGCACCTCCCTCTGCTGGAACCTTCTTATTCCTGAAGTATGTCTGTAAGAAGACAGCTTGTCCCAAAGACTTCTTTGCAGTATCAGCCTTTCCATAATGATATTTTTTCTCTCTCCCAGTCCTATTAGAAAAAAATTGTAATCTCTCTATGTCAGTGATAGAGTACAGGAGTGAGAGAGAAAATGTCACCTCTACTGGCACACATGGAAAGTCCATCTTATACCAAGACTAACCCAACTCCATCCATTGTAGGACAGAACAACACACAACTGGATCATTTGCTTTACTGGTACCATTTATTTTGCTACCTGAAAATGCCCCATGTATATTGTGAATTTCAACATTACATGTATACCTTCCCCTTCACTTTCACAAACAGTATTTTTGTCTAAAGACAGCATGAAGGAAGGAGGCATCCACACTCCCATGGAGAGTCTGTGAATATAAAACAAGCAACTCGTAGACATGGTAGATTGTCCTCCTGGCCAAAGGATTCTGCGTTGCCTTGTTGCCTTGGCTCACTCTTTTGCAATTTATGACATATTCTGGGTCTGCAAGGGTTAAGTCTCGACAAGGATCTTTCCCCGCCTTCAACTTCAAAAGGCTCATAGAACCACAACGAGGCCAACACAGGCTCTGGCTATGGCATCAGGGCAGCAGTGGGCAACTCTGCAGCATTGGGGGTCAGTGCTGGTCCCCTGCCACCTTTTGGGAGCCATGTCCTTCCCTCATTGCTGCATCGCTACCAAAACTCAGTGGCAACTGCTACTGTTCTATGGTGCAGAAGGGTGCCAAAATGTTCTTGCACACAACAGAATTCCCTGAGAGTGCAGGAGGGAGCATCTCACAGGGTCACATTATTAATAGAAGTGACAAAGGGGGAGGGGAATGGCACTTTTGAGTACCATCCCAATAGCTATTTCAGAGGCATGGATTATAGCAGCAGTTGATTTTGTGATGGTAGTGGAAACTGGTAGTTAGGGGAGCATACCCTCCAAGTAACCTGGCAGGAAGAGTCTTAACTAATCCTCTATCATGCCCTCACCTTTTTTTTTTTAAACTGCTTTTAAAATGTCCCAGTTTCCTTCCTCCACATTTCTCCTTTGCCCTTGGATTACTTCCAGAGGCGTATCTAGGGTGGGGCAAGTGGGGGGGGTGCCCTGGGAGCCAGTGCCAGGGGGAACAAAAAGGCTGACATCCCACCACCCTTCCACCCAGGTCTGACTCACTGCCACCCCTGCCAGGGTTGTTCTCAGCCTGGTACAGCAGTGGCAGCAGCCCTTCCGCTCAGGCCTGACGCACTGCCACCCCTTCTGCCCCCCCCCCAGGGCCTTCCTTAGCCCAGTGTGGTGGCAAGGAGGTGGGGCAGCAGCAGCTCCTCCACCTGGGCCTAGCCTACCACTGCCCCTGCTCTCACCAGGGTCTTCTTCAGTCTGGGGCAGTGCTGGTGGGAGAAGCAGCACCTAGGGGCACAACTTCCATGCTTGCCCAAGGCGCTGTTGAACCTAGATACGCCACTGCTTACTTCAGTTATTGGAAACTAAGTTCAAAGTGCAAAAGCAGTCTTCAATCTTTTAACTCAGCAGGAGGAGAGGAGAGGAGGGGGCAGAATCTTGCTCATGCAAAAGAAACTGCTGTAGCCTGTTCTTGTTTGCGTGTTCTTCCTCATCAACCGTGCCATCTTGACGACTTGCTGATGTTGCTTAGCCATGTGTGTCTCAGTTTTGCTGGTGAAATGTTAGAGGTTATGTGTAAAGTAAGGTGGTCAGCATTCAGGTCCTTGCCCTGTGTGTCCTGCTTTTGTGGGTGATCGCTAGGTGGAAGATGAGGGTGAAAATTCTTGTTTTTGTTATCTCCATATAAAATAAAGGGCTGTGGGCAAATCCCCAGCTCAGCTATTAGAGAAGCAATTTGCTACAGTTTACAAGGCTTGATTTGTTGATGCAACTTCTAAAGACTTTTCAGGGGGCCTGTGTGTTTACTTAGTAACCTTCTTGTTGTGGTGTCAGGACTCACCCTCCACTCTGCTGGGCATCCATCTATCTTTTGGTTAGAGACAAATAGGCTATTCCTTATCTTATCTCCCTAAGTAAGTGAGAAGGCATAATCCCCTCATTTTACATTGATCTGGGAACAGCTTCGTTAGCTAAAGCTTCTGCCTTAATTTCCAAACAGAAAAAAGTCTCTCTCTCTCTCTGTCTCCTTCTCTGTGTTTGAATAACAAGCTATGAGCAACTATGGTTAATGCATAAAACTTAATGGCATCATTATGGGCTGTCCCCAGGTCAAGTTTTGGCTTGTAAGCCTCAGGAACTAGAATGATCCTGAATTGGCAACTCTAGCAAGAGGGTATGTGGGTATATTTTACAGTTTTGAAAATGGCAAAAGACAGGGGTGGAGCTTGGAGTGTGGGGAGGGGGGAGGGGAGGCGGGGCTATGGCACGAGGGGCGTGGCTACTGTGTGGGGGGGCATGGCCGTGGTGCATGGGGACGTGGCCACGGCGTGCAGGGGTGTGGCTGCGGGCTGGGACACCCCAAAAACATTGCTGCCAGGAGCAAACCGCCTCCCCATCTCCTCCGTCCCTACGTGACTGGCAAAAGAGGAGCTTTGAAGGCAACACGATGTCCATGAGTTGTGCTTTGTGTACCTTTGGACTACAGGGTTAATGGAAGCTGGTTGCAAACCATAGTCTTACAGTCAGCATGGAGTGTGAGAAAGTAGAATATGAAGACAAAAGGCTGAGAAACTATTCTGTTTAGTTTTTGAATTTGATAGTCCATTAATCTTTTCAAAAGTAGTGGAGGCCCTCTCCTTGTCGTGATCTTTTTGTTTCTCATTCTTATGGAGCTTATTGGCTTAACCAATTTAAAAAAAACTCGTAACTTAAAAGACTGCAATTGAAGAATCCCCAGTTAAAGACTGCAATTGAAGATGAAGGCACTTTCTCCCCAGACCTGTAGTCCAGTCATCTGTCTTTGACCTGTTGAAAGGTCCAAGAGAGGGAAGCAGATAAAAGAGTGAGAACTTATCAGCATATTGAAAAGTGGTGAAGGCACTCCAGAGCACAACTTGGCAGCTGTAGACATTTCTCAGAGTTTTAATTTTAAAAAAAGGAAATATGTATTTCAAAAAGAAACTTCATTTTTATCCCACAAGGGAAAATCAACTAGAGCAAGGATAAATGTTTATCAGATAACTCACCAGAGCTTGTAGGGTTAAGAAGCCCTCCGTCTCCAAATGGGTTTTCTGCTGTAAACTAGAATCTCCATAGATACATTTTTGGAGGAAGAAAAGAATGCAGATATGGTAAGGGGAGGAAAAATGACATGTATTGTATGAACCTCTTGTGTACCTTGGCTGCATTTTGTTTTTAAAAAGTGTGTGGGGAGAAAACTATGGAGCAATCAAGGAAATTGATTACTTTGGCTACATTTTGTGAAAAAAAGGGGGGGGTGAAATCGTGCATAGAAATAAAGGAAGTCATGTTGTATTCTATCTTAATGCATTTTGAGGTTTTTATGTACATTGTTGAATTTGTTTTTAAATGACGTAGATACATATTTTACTGATGGTTTTACATGTTTTTCATCCTTCCTCTCTTTGATAATTGGTAAGCTGCTTTGTTTCCTGTTATCAGAAAAGAAGCAAGATATAAATGAATAAAATGACAACCACCACAATGTATTGTCGCAGGAGGCATCATGCAAAGAGTTTTGGTGTGTTTGAGGAGGCCAACAACACCTGTGGGACCTCTCTTCAGCTTCCCTTTAAAGGTCCTCATTACCTTCAGGACATTGTTTGCTCCCTGTTTATTTTGAAGCCAAGTGGTGTCTGCTAAGTTCAGTGATTTATGTGGGTTTTAAGAAAAACAGTTGCGTCATCTCAGCTCCTTACCTCTTGAGACAAGGTTCATTGACCGACAAGTGTCCTCTCATCGCTTACATTTGTGGAGCAGAGATGGGGAATGAGTAGGAGAAAAAAATCATTTGCTTCCTGTCCCTACAGAATAATTCCTTTCTCATGGCTCTTGTAAATGGTTTTGAACAAGCAAGCAGCTCTTCTGCTCGTAGTACTGGGATTATTAATTAGCCCTCTGTGGGTTTTTTGTGTGACCCACCCCCACTCCCGTCCACCCAGAGCAGTATTAAAGAATTGTTGCAAGAGAGGCTATTTAAGCCTGCAAGTGCTGTGTCCTCTCCTGCCCCTTCTGCCCTAGAAGACATGGAGAGGGAATAAAATGAATCACCAGTGGCAAGAGGATGAAGAGAAAGGCCTTCTTCATCTTGTTGCCCTCCAGTGGTTTTGGACTGCTACCCCCACTAGTCTCAGTTAACACGGACAATGGAATTATGGGTGTTGAAGTCAAATGGATCAGGAAAGCTCCAGGCTGTGGAAGGCTGCCCTAGAGGTTGTGGAAGGCCAACCCACCTCTGGGGAGAACAGCTTTGATTTGGGTAAAAGGGGAGACCAGAGTTGGAAAATGCACATTGTGTTTGGCTGAGAAGCAGCTGGTGGTGAAGAGACCCGCTGAGACCAGCTCTAGTCTAAAGCCATTTCCGCATGAGACTGTTATAGTGCGATTATTCCACTTTCAACATCCTACGGAATCCTGGGGTTACAGTTTAGGGAGGGGCCTCAAAGGCCCCTCCCTAAACTGCAAACCCCAGGATTCCGTAGGATGTTGAAAGTGCAATAACAGCACTATAACAATATCATGTGGAAATGGACTAAGACATCTTATTTAGCTATCTGCATGCAGTCCTTGCCCCATGAACACTAAGACAGGGGAAAATCTGTTGACTAATTTGCATGTGCAAATGTCATTGGAAATGAACCAGGGTCGCTTTTATAGCAATGGAGCTTATATATGACAGAACCCATGTGGCTCAGATATGTCCTTTGTCCACTGTGCCATCTTGAAGGGTAAACTCTCGAATCCGCAAACTTCGCTGATCACATTGCAAGTGGAGAAATGCACACCCACACTTGAACAAACGGTTATGTGATATAAGGAGTTAGGGAAAAGTAGTTCTAGGTATGTACTTTCTTTGCCTTGTCTGCTCTGTAGTTTCCTTTATGCATAGAGTGGTCCTCTTGAAGCTGAAATCCATTCTTCACATGATCCTTTCCTCCCTTTCTCTTAGGTATGCTGCTGGTAGTAGAAGACTCCATCTACCCTCTCTTCCAGATACAGTAGCTCTTTCCGAGAAATTCTCTCTTCACTGAAGATGGTCTTTTACTTAGGTCCAGGCTATCTGAAAGACCTAGTTTTAAGATTATCAGGGAGGGGTTTTCCCTTGGTCCCACCATTATCATAGGCATGTTTAGTGAGCACATATGAGAGAGATCCTTCTTGGTGTCTGTTTCCAGGCTGTGGAATTCTGTTCCATGGTTGGTCCTCTCTTTTCCCACCAGCAGGAGAAGATCGCATTGACAAAGATCTTTGCATCCTGACAGTCTGCTGCAGAAGGTCTTTTAGCTGGGATGTGTTGTATTTCTATTGGTAGTTTTATAACAATGATTGCATTTCAACCGCCTCGTAAAACTGTTCTAAATTGCTTAAAATGTTATTTTTTTTGTTTAATTGTTTTAATTGTTTTATTTTTCATAGTTCTGTGTATATGTTATTTGATGCAAATTTGTGACCCACCTTGGGTCCCATATTGGGAGAAAGGTGGGACAAAAACTAACTAAATAAATATACTGATACTGCCATGTACCAGCTTCTATCTTAGTTCAAACACCTCAGATTGTGACTTGGAGCTAGGCATGGCAAGCCATCTAGACACAGACAGAATTAGTTTAAGGCAGGGGTGGGAACTGGGCAGCCTGTGAACCACTTGCAGATTTTGGAGGGATCTGCAGGTCCACTGCAGCCCCTGGGGCCCTTACTGCCCCCCCAGTATTCCTCCACAAAATTTTACCAAAGTTGCAGTTTTTCAGACAAATAATTCTGAAAACATATTAAAATACAATACAATTCTGCTAGGGGTGTCTAACCCAAAGCAGTAAGACCCCCTGAAAAGAAACAAAAAACAAAGAACAACCTAAATGGCAAATTCTCTCCCAGTCATCCAAAATGGCAGCCATGATAGCAACTGTGAACTTCCATAGCTCCTGAGGAGCCAATAGACAGCTGTCGTGGCCATCAAAGCATGCCTCCCTCTGGTTTAAGGGGATTATCTTTCATAACTTATAGGGTAGAGGATTCCTCTTTGGTTGCTGCATGCTTGGCTGCACAGATATGTACAATTAAACATGTTTTAAAATACCATGAAATACCACCATCACCAAGAAAGCTACCCTTCTCCTTCTCTGCCTTGTTGATAAATGTAAATATGCAATGTAGTCTTACCCTCTGTTCAATGGGCAGACAGCAAATTTCTGCCAAATTTTTTTTTAAAAAAAAAGAGTGACTGAGTTGCAAACAATTGGCCAAATGGCTTGGATCTTCACCATGTGAAACTCAAAGAATACCTGGCTGGGAAACAGGAAAAGATAACTATTCATATCCTGTGCTTCTCTTGAAGAATTTAGCAATCATTCCAGAGTTTCTACCTTGCTGAAGCTAAAGCAAGTGTGTGTTCAGTGCTTCCTGCCAGCATGTGGATTTTTGCCAATTTGCTAACAACTGTAAGATATCACACATGTGAGAAGAGTATTAATCCAGCTAAATGACAAATGGGTTTTACCCTGGAATACTTTTTGCTATGGGTAGTAGCTTTAAAGAAATATCACAGGCTTTGGCATCTGTTCAAAATGTTGAGCTGATAATTTGGGTAACGGTCAAAAACCAACTAATCTTCCATTTTTGGTTAAGACAGTAGTATGGATATGTCTAGTCCCATATTAGTACCATGAAGTAATCATAATGACACGTGCAATGATGCAATTAAAATGGACAATGAAATCCAAGGCAACATGGGGCCTCGTTTAGTTCAACAGAAAGAGTTGCTTGTCTGCTGGTTGAACTTAACAATTGGTGCAAATTGCAAATAGAATTGTGAGAACCATATTGCGTCACCATCCTTTTATAGAGCTGTTCTTCATACTTGGGATGTTCACACCTGTCATTTTTGTTTTTGTTGCCTTGTTGTTGTTATATTTATTTGTACCCTACTTTTCCCCCCAATTTGAGACTTGGAGCAGCATACAATTTAAAGGACAGTACAATTAAAAACATACAAAAAGTGAACACTGAAATCAAATCAAACTGTTCATAGTATTAAGACAATTCACACCTCAAGTTAAAAGAATAAAACACAATTTAAAAAAAGATAAAAAGCTATTAGAAACAGTTTGGTTTAAAACAATACAGTACCATCAGCCCATCATTTTACAACTTTCTGTTGCTGGAATAAAAAGGTTTCAGCCTACTGACAGAGGGACAGCAAGGAAGGGAGCACAGTAGCCACCTTGGGAAGAGGTTTCCAGAGGGGCAACCGCCAAGAAGGCCCCCTTTTGCATTTCCGCCAGCAGTGCTTGTGGTTATGGTGGGACGGAGGTGGGACTGAAAGAGGGGGATTTCCTGATGATCTCAGGGACTGGGCCAGCTCATACAGGGAGATACAGCCTGCCAGGTAGCCTGGACTTGAGTTGTATAGGACTTTGTAGGTCATAGCCACCACTTTGAATTGCTACAGCTCCACTGCACAGCCAGAGGGTTGAATAGGAGGCCCCCAGCACTGCATTCTGGGTTCACCTCTCCAGGGAAGAACAAACCTCCAGCCCCCATCCCAGTGAGAAGCCCAGAAGGATACCATGGTTGATGGTAGTAAAAGCCTTGGAGAGATCCACCAGAACGAGAAAAAGTACATTCCCTCTGTTCTGTTCCCTGTGCAGGTCATTCACCAAGGGGACCAAAGCTGGCCATGTCCCATAGCCAGGCCTGAAACCAAATTGAAATGGATCTAGATAATCCATTTCATCTAGAAATTCCTGGAGGGGGGGGCACCATATATTCCAATACTTTGCTCAGAAATTGTGTATTGAGCACTAGTCAATAATTATCCATTATAGAGGGATTCAGGGATGGCTTTTCCAACAAAGGCTTTACAACTTAGGCAAGTTGGACCTCTGCCTTATTGTAGGGAGGTCTTTACAGCTTATATGTGCTTTCTTCTCTCATATTTTTTTTCCAGAATGTTGTCATTCTGCCTTCGTTCTGCATCTCGTAATTTGAGAGTGTTTGGGTATAAAGATTTCTAAATGTACATTTTTCCCATGGATGACAATGTGTTTGTGTTTCAAATGTATGTATGGTTTTATGCACATTTCAAGTCAGAAATGTGTAGATTTCCAAAACAAGACATGGTTCAGCCTCTTCTCAGTTTTGAGAGACACAAAGCATAGGTAACTGTGAATGCAAATAACGTCTTTTCCACATCTATTTTATACATGACTTCTTTCTCTCCGTTGTTTTGTATCAGCCTAGGAAAAAAATAATTTGTGAACAGGCCATATCTACATAAAAGGAAATGGTAGTTCTTCAAGTCAAATATGAATATTTAATAAAGAAATTTCAAGTTTCCTCAACTACAATCTGCAGGATATTTTTAAAGGAAAGGCATGACAGTTAAATAAGTTTAGAATTTAAATTATGATAGAGTGTAGATATTGTTTCAATCATCTTCAGCTAAAGTACTTTTCCTTCACTGGGTTGCGACTCAGGCAGTAGCCTCTAAGCTAATTAATGACACAGTGACTCATATTTCATTGTTTAAAACCAGAGATTATAGCAAGTGAGGCTGGATGTGACAAACAACACTAATGGATAACTTTAACCAAAAACATCACTCATCCATTCTGCAAAACGGTTACTGCCACAAAACACAGATTATATGTTATATAGATTATAGACGATCATATTTTCATTCTCTTTATTCAGTGGGCCTCCAATATTTGCAACACATCCTGACTTACTCATCTTCTGTGCCGTCTGCAAGATATGTCAAATGGTTAAAAAAAAAAAAGTATGGTTATTTGAAGCAAAAGGGGACAATTGGGCCCCAAATGCAAGTATTTGCCAAAAATTTATATCCATGCTCACTTTGTTAAGTCACTCCATAACTTTGTTTAGCAACAGGGAGTTCCAATAGGAAAATTTGTAAACTACAATTTTGTGAGAGTATAAAAAAAATTCTTTATTTACCTTCTTACATAACTATTAGTCTCGTGTTCTTTGAAGGGAATTCATGATAGCCAAACCCATATATGTTGATGGAACATGAGTCTGTGTACACATTTCCAGTATTCCATGTTTCATAATTTTGTTCTTTTCTGCATAGTTGAAAGCTGGAAAATGTGTACTTTTGGTGGTCTTTAAATATCTAATTACTGTTAGCATAGTGTTAGATTTAGATTGACACAGAAAAGGTATACCTAAGAGTTATTACACTGTTGTGGAGGGGCAGTGGCATACGGAGGCTCAACAGTGCCCAGGGCAAGAGGGAGGAGTGAGCGGCAGGGGGGTGAGTGGAGGGTGGGGGGGTGAGTGGCGGTGACCGGATAAGGGACAAGCAGTGGCTGGGGGAGGGGCAAGCAGTGGCGGGTGGGGGAGGGGTGAGCAGTGGGAGGGGGATTCCTCTCTTTTGCGCCCCCTGACATTGATGCCCAGGGCATGTGTCCCAATTGCCCCACCCTATATCCGCCTCTGGTGGAGGGGTTCAGTAGTGACCCCATGTTCAAGCAGAGGCCATCTAGGGTGCCGAGCTAATTAAGAGGCCTGAGGGCAGACACGGGTGATGTTATGAAGCAACTCGGTAGAAGTCTATTTTTTTCAAGCCTTCAGTCTGAAATGAGTAATTAAGCAGCTCTTGCCAACAGGTACATGCTTATTCAACAAAGCTATCCAAAGTGTGAGACAGCAAAGCTCTTGTTTCCAGGTGAGGAGTTTATCATACAACCAACACCATGACCCATTCACAAAAGCAGAGTAGCTAACAATGCAGTGGTGCCTCTGAATCTCTCATTTTGTGGTTACCAGAGCTTGGAAATAATAACTTGTTACAGTTATGCTGTAGAAAAGTGATTAGTGAGGTGTCACAGGGTTCTGCCATGCACCCAGTATTGTTCAACATCTTTATAAACAATTTGGATGATGGAATAGAAGGAATACTTACCAAATTTGCAGGTGACACCAAATTAGAAGCAATGTCTAATATCTCAGAGGACAAGATCAAGATTTAAAATGACCTTCAGTTGGGTCAAAACTAATGAAATGAATTTCAGCATGTAAATGTGAGGTACTAAATTCAACAAGCATAAATATAAGGAAAACTAGAACATATAAGCATGGGATCAGCGTCATCTAACTTGACAACAGTACACGTGAAAAGAGCTAGAGGTCTTAGTAGACCGCAAAACAAAGATGACTCAACAACTTAATTTGGTGACCAAAAAAAAAAGATCAATATGCTTTCAGACTGCATGAAGAGGAGCATAGTTCCAGATCAAGAGAAGGAATAGTCCTGCTTTGGTCAAACCTCACCAGGAATATTATGTCCAGTTTTGGACACCACAGTTCAAGAAGGATATTGAAAAGTTGGAACGTGCCCAGAGGAGCACAAGCAAGGTGGTCAAAAGTCTGGAAATCATGACCTATGAGGAATGATTTAGGCACATGGGTTATTTTTAGCTTGGATAAGAGAAGACTGAGAAGTGACATGATAGTAGTCTTTAAATATTTGAAGGGATGCCATGCAGAAGACGATTTTCTCCTGCTCTAAATAATTAGGAAGAATTTCCTGACAGGAATAGTGGAAGGACAGTGGGATAGGGTCCCTCATGGGGTGGTGGACTCTCTTTATTCTGAGGTATTTAAAGAGAGGTTAGATGGCTATCTCGGGTCTCGTCCTGGGATGTAAAATGAATAAATAAATGAACAAATACTTTTTGGGAGTGCTTTATTTATTTATTCCTGTATGGCAGGGGGTTGGACTAGATGGCCTTTGGGAAAAAATCATTAGTGCCTTTTACAGACTGAAAATCAGTTTTTTGCTTGAGGAACATAAAATGTGTTGTGTATAACTTGGTTTGGTGTGAAATTATCATGTCTGGTATATTAAAAGTACACTTGTTTAAAAAATTATAAATTTAATTTAATTTTTTACATTATATTTTTTCTCACAAATGGAGCTGTAAAGTCTTGAATTGTGAGGAAGAGCACCGGAAGTGTAAGAAATCTCTTTAGTTTTAACAGTTGATGAGAACCAATCTATCAGCTAAAAACCAACCTGATAAGAAGATAAGAAACCATCAACATTCGCGAAACAAAGATAATAATTTTGTCTCCTGTAATCTACCTCTGAGTATTCCTTAGCAAAGAAATGTATAGGGTTGCCATATACACACACAGAGTCCTCCACAGTGTCATGCAGACATAAAGTACTAATTCCCATAACAAGCATAGAGAAACTGAAACCAGGACCAGGAAATAACTGTGATCTGATACAATACATGAGTCCTCTTGGGCTATGGAGGTAGGCACAGCAGGCATTTTTTTCCAATGTGTCAGAAACCCTCCCCCTCCATATTTGTGTCCATTCATGGCCTTTCTTTCTTCTTTTCTTTCTTTCTTTCTTGGAAATCTTTTGCAGACTGGCAGCCAATGACTCACTCACTGGTGTATAGACCACCTCTTTGAGTAGCACTACTGTCTTACATAAAAATACACCTGCTATAAATACTGTGTGTGGGAAGGATAAATATATGAACACTTTGCCTTAAACATTTTACTCATCATTCTAAGGGAAAACATTCATAATCTTTTTTTCACAATTTATCCAGAAAAATAAAATGAAATAAAGATGTAAACAAACAAATAATACCCCCATGGTTTTCCTGTTTTCTCTCCCTGCCAAGTCTTCATAACTCTATAAATAAGCAAAGCAGTGTATTACAAATGTGTAACACAAAATGCTATTTACTCAAGCTGAGATCAGGTTTGAGGCCCAGGGACCAAGAGGTAAGGCTTAGGGCAGCCCTTGGAGTCTAAGGACATTGCTAGGGTTCTTGGGGCCTCTGGGGGGACTTTCCTAGAAAGTGTGTTTAGATTTGAGGTCCTAATCAACAAGCTAGTATCCTTGGGTTATTGAGTTGTTATTGTTGTTATATGCCATCAAGTTGGCTTTGACTTATGGTGACCCTATGGATGAGAGATCTCTAAGAGATCCCATTATTAACAGTCCTGGTCCTACACACCCAGGAATGTGGCTTCCCCAATTGTCTCAATCTACCTATAATGTGGTCATCCTTGTTTGCTACTGCCTTCCACTTTACTAAGCATGATCATCTTTTCCAGCGAGTCATCTCATGATTTCTCCAAAGTATGGATAGCTTTAGTCATTCTTGCTTTTAATGACAGTTCAATCTAGATTTGCTCTCAGATCCATTTATTTTTATTTTTGGCATTTGGTGGTATCTGTAGAACTCTCTTCCACCATCACACACCAACAGCTTTGGTTTTTTTCTTGTCAGCTTTCTCCATTGTTCAGCCTTCATGACAATATATAGTACTTATTTTTATTTTTGGCATTTGGTGGTATCTGTAGAACTCTTCCATCACCACACACCCAACAACCTTGGTTTTTTCTTGTCAGCTTTCTTCATTGTTCAGCTTTCATGACAATATATAGTATTCAGGGAACACCAGGGAAAAGAGGGGTATAAATCCAATGAATGAATGAATGAATGAATGAATAAAGATTCTCATGTTGTTATTCAGTAATATATCTTTATATTTTACGATCTTATCTAATTTCTTCATAGCTAGCCTTGCAAGTCTTAGCCATCTTCTGATTTCTTGACTAGTCTCTATTTTGATTAGCGACTAAGCCCAGATACAGAAACTATTTTACTGTGGTAAGGTTACTTGAATTTGAAATGCTTGACTGTTTGCAGATAACTATAGTACACAGAAGTGTAATCGAAAAAACAGCTGATGAAAAAGAGGAATGTGTCTGTCCAAGACTTGAGAAAATTCTAGCTGGCAAGGACCCTGCAGCGCTAATAGAGAACAGTTTCTATTATATATCTGCCACTTCACTAGACAGTGTACCTCAGCCAGAAGATAAAACGTGTCAGCAGCACACCGGAATTGTTCTGATTGCAAACAGAAGTTGTCAAGTGTATAAAAGAAAAGATTTTATTCCAAGAAGATGTCAATGGTTAGGTTAGCTTCATACTAAAAAAAAAAAAAATGGAAGAGGAAGGGAAGATAGGATATCAAAGGTCAGACACTGAGAAAATAAAAGGGAGAAGGAGAATATGGAAGAGCAGAGAATGGGGATGAATGGAAGGAGGGAGAAAACTGAGGAAAAGTGGGGGAAGGAATCTGACAAAGAGCAAGTGAAAGAGTAGAGGGAAGAAAGAGAACGCAAAAGGGAAGTTTATGCAAGCTACATTTTTGCAGCTCTGATTATTATTACTTTGGTTCATTTGTGTGTGTTGTATCCATGCTGGACAAATGCAGGTTCAACTTACACCTCAAATAAGCATAGAAAGTGATTTCTGGCCATTTAAATACAGCAACTGAAAAAGTTGCAGTAGAATCTATTTACATTGTGTTATACCTCTTAGTATTCGTATCTAGGGTTGTTAAACATTTTTCTTTTGTACTCTTTCACACCATCTCAAGAGTCAATAGCCAGCTATCTCCTTCAGACAGACTGAAAGAACAGGGAGGCTAGCTTACATGGCTTTTAAATGAAGTAGCAGAAAGATTCATGGAGACTGGTATAGTGGTTTGAGCATTGGACTACGACCCCGGAGACCAGGTTTGATTCCCTGCTACACCATGGAAACCTACTGGGTGACCTTGGTCACATCACAGACTCTCAGCCCCAGAAAACCTCACAATAGGTTCATCTTATGGTCACCTTAGGTTAGAAATGGCTTGAAGGCACACAACAACAACAACAACAACAACAACAACAACAACAACAACAACAAAGCTTGTCAAGGGCTTGATAGCCATCTGAGTCCAGACACTCAGTCCATGAATTTCTAGGTTCTGGGGAACAACAGTGGACGAGGACTGTTGTCCTTTGTCCTGCTTGTGGTCACTATGGGAACAGAATGCACAACTCAATAGGACCTTGCCCTGGTTCTTCAGGGATCCTCTTTTGTTTATACCACATGCAAACCATGCTTAAACCACATGCAACCCATGCTCTTTTGGAAGGAGAGCTTTGCACATTTCTTTTAAGTAGAATGAATATAGTGCCATGGTGAATACATATACAACTGAGCTGTGATAGCTTCACGCTATGGTTCCTAGAACATTATCTTATTGCTGTCCAGTTGTGGATTGCTTCCATGTGTCATTATATCCAGTATTCTTAAAAGTAGCTTCCAATGCTATTCAGTTCCCCTCCTTGAACAGAAGGAGGAATAAAGCGACATTGCTGGGAGACAGACAGGAATAAGAGAACCATATGGAGAGGTCACTCGGTAAGAGCTTGTGTCCCATCAGCTGCCCACCTAGCAGTACTAACAATGTGTCATCTCATATAATAATGAAGGGGGAAAAGATTGGTGTATTTGAATTAATGCAAATGTTGCAGACAGATGACCTCTCATTTAAGCCGAGTCTCTCTACTTTAGCCTGTCTCAGTCTGTCATACTGTAACATTTTGCTTCGTGCCTGATGTTAAAAGTCAGCTATTTCACCAATGTGTCACAAGACTAATGGGATATGCAGAGTTGACCTGTCAAAAATTCCAGAACGGGCAATTAACGTGTTCTCTTTACCTCATTGTGGAAATTTTGCTGGAATAAATCTTTCCACAATAGCATAAGCTTGGTGTGAGAAACACTGTGTGATCTGAGGGTATTCAAAATCAGAAATTACTGCCCAGTATTCCAATACAAAATGCAGATCTTGCTCTCTTAATATACTTATCTGGAGACTTATAACATCCATACTGAATTGTTTAATGTGCAATAATTTTTTTATCTGCAGGTCAAAGGAACTTTTGAGAAAACAAAAACTAGCTTCCTCTCTTATAAAGAGGCATGTTTGAAAATGTTGAAGGAGACTACAGTCCATTTTGGTAAGAAAGCAAACTGTCTTCAAAAACACTTTTATCTATGTGCAAATAGGCTTGTTGTTAACCCAGTTTTATCTAACCTGGTATGCTCTAGACATGGTGGACTGAAACTCCCATTTGCTGACTGGAAATATGGAAGTTGCAGTCCAACACATGGACTACATGTTGGAGTAGACTGAGGCCATTTCTGCACTATACTGTTATAGTGCTATCATTCCACTTTCAACATCCTGTGGAATTCTGGGGTTTGTAGTTTACTGAGGCCAAAGAGCTCTCTGGCTGAGAATTCTAAAGGCCCCTCCCTCCCCAGACTGCAAACCCCAGAATTCCATGGGATGTTGAAAGTGGAATAATAGCACTATAACAGTGTAAGGCAGAAATGGCCTGAATTTACTTGCAATGTTTTTTGTAGGTACTCAGTTGTTAAGAGGGACTGTCTCAGTGGCAAAGCACATGCTTTATACAGATTCAATCTTCTGTTCCTCAGGGCTGGAAGGGTTCCAACAGATAAGCCAATATTCTAAGACAGTAGAAGGCAAGACAGAAACATGCATTTAAATTTTGTTCATTCTACACTGCAGGCCATTTATCGTGGTGGTTAGCTAGAAACTGATTGGATTGATTGACAGGATTTTATACCTTTCTGACAACAACAACAACAACAACAACAACAACAACAACAACATATATACAAAATACAACTGAAAACAAAAGAATCGATTAAAACACAATGTAAGATATAACTGCAAAAAATGCTCAGCACTCAAAACAGTTAAAACCCCTTGGACAGCAACCTCATTTAATTGTCCAAGGCATGACTGATTTCTTATTTCCCACCGAGGAATGGACATCAGAGATGGAACCAGGCTGGCTTTCCCTGGCAGGGAGAGCCCACAGAGAAGGCTCACTCTCTCATGTTCCTACCAAGCATGGTCTTGAAACAAAGAGCGGTGCCACTTGATGAGCTCAAAACTCAGACAAGCTCATACAGGAGGATACAGTCCTAGCTTGTGTAGGTCTCTATGGGTCAGTGATGACTAACATTTTGAACTGTGCTTAGAAACAGAAGCTGTTGAAAGAAAGGAGTTATGTAATGTCTGCAATCAGCCCAGGTCAACAATCTGGCTGCAACATTCTAGACCAGCTGAAGTTTCTAAACACTTTTCAAAGGCCACTGCACATAGAGCACAGTACTCTGAATGCGATGTAGAAAAAGTATGTATCATCATGGCAAGACCAAACATTTCCAAGAAAGGACACGACTGGTGTACTAACCTTGGCTGGACAAAAATACACCAGGCTACCACTGAAACGTAGGTCTCCAGACTCATAGCTGAATCTGGAAGTACATCCAGACTAGAAACTTGAGTCTTCAAGGGGAGTGTAGCTCCATCCAGATTGAATCTATTCCCTGATTTGCTTTCCAACTGAATAGGAGTGCCTCTGTCTTGTCTTGATTAAGCTTCAGAGTTTCGTTTTTTAAAAAGAATTCATCCAGTCCATTAGTGAGATAGATATTGATTTAATTCTTCCACAACTTCCTTGGATTTAATGGAAAAAAAACATTTAGTTGTCTGCTGTCCGCATGATGACATATGAATACTGATACATACTAAATATTATATTACTAACATGCAGCCAAAAGATCCAGTATTGATACAGAAGCTCTCAAAATACTGAGTGTAGGACCATTTCCGCACGACGAAGCTGTTCCGCATTGTCTCGTTGCAGACCCGGGTCCAGAAGGGAGTGCGTCAGCAACGCTCCCTTCTGCACCTGCTCGGTCCATGCAGAAGAGAACGCAATGGCGCCATGTCTTCCTTCTGCGGCACAGCCAGGCTTTATCCATTGCTGTCCTATGGAAGCGTTGCCAATGCACTTCCGCATCTTCTGCATGGCCAGAAGTGACGGGAACATTGTGCAATCGTAGGCGCAAAACAGATTTTTTCTGTTTTGCCAAAACTGCACAAGCGCAACGCTCTGTGACAGGATGGCAGCGGGCAGCAACGATGTCATGCGGAAGCCTGACCTGCTGACTGCTGCCATCCTGTGGCAAAAATGCAACAGTGATGTCGTGCGGAAAGGGCCTAGGTTTCCAGATTCGTAAGCAACAGGTCTGAGCTCAATGCAAGTCATTATCTCCATCTCAAAACTGCAAAGATTCCACTAACATGAACACATTCAAGATTCCATTTATACATGCCACAAATGTTTCAATGACATCTATGTAAATATGGCTTTGCTTAAATAGACTCAGGATTTCTGGCAAGGGTAAAACACTGATTTACAAATCTACAGAAAGATTTGTTCACAGAAGCATAGCCTTGATTTTTACTGGCTTCATGCCATCTCTTTAAACTTTGATTTGTTCCAGTTAAAACAATTGGAACTATTGCATTGTTAGAGTGGGACCAAAACTACAACTTGTGTTAAACATAAAGTGAGCAGTGCTGAAAATAAGGACCATGCATGTAAACTCTTGCCTTCGCTCTTGCCTATTAAGCTCATTTGTACTCTGTCATTATGGCTGTTGTACGTTTTTCTGCCAGCAGGAACGAAAGATGATGTACATCTAACTATGGGTAGGGATTGGGACATCAGGACATGGACAAGTTGTTTTATATCAAATATGGAGGACCTGTCACCCTCCACATGTTATTGGACTACACCTCTCATCACCCCTGAACATTTCTACTGGGGCTGGTGAGAGCTGGAGTCCCCAAACATCCAGAATGCTGCGAGTTCCCTCCCTCTTTTTTTTTCTGGCAATATTGGCATGTCTAATGTAACATGCTGAACCTGTTCCAGAAACAAGAGTCATCCCAATCAAACAAATTATAGAATTCGGTAGTCAAATCTAAGAGCCTTGTATTATTCTTCAAACCGTACCTGTTGGCGCTGGATCTATATCTAAAGAATTGTCACATGCGACCATCATAGCAAAAGTTTCAAACTGGCCCAACTCTTTGAACAACTCTTAGTAACTTTGGAGGGGTCTTGATATAACACACATGTCTTCCATACGCTCTAAGACAGATTTCAAGAATCTCTTAACCATATCCCCCAATGTATAACAATGGAATTCCACACAAGTTCAGTCTGTCTTTGAGATACGAAGAGTTTGATTGAATAAACCACAGACTTACAGGTTATACCTTTTGCCCTTCCACCTAACTTCACTGCAAATGAATGTGGGTTTTGGGTTGATGAGCTAGATAGGTGTCCTTACAAGAGTTGTCCTCTGTTCCCCCTGTGGCTCAATCATTTTATGTGGGAGCCTGCCGAGATGGTGACAGAGCAGACACAACGGTTAATAGTGTGGCTGTTTTGACACCTTTAATGAGTTGGATTGAATGAATGGCATTTTCTCAGCTCTGTAGCCAAGGCCTCTGATTAATCTTCAGTTTCTCCCAAATCATTCTTATGAACTGCCACACTATTTATGCTGTACAGTTCCCAGGACCCAAAGCTCTACTCACTTACCTCTCACTTACTTCCACTGCGCATGACCTCTGTTGTCCAGAAATCCTATTTTGTTTAGATCCTGCCTTTACAATACATTTGTATCACCCAGGGTAGCTTACTATATGGTAAACAGTAAATTCAAATGCCAACATGTACCCCCCCCCAAAAAAAAAAGATACAGCAGGAGAAAAGTCTTCATCTAAAATTAAAGTCTATTTACGAATTTTTCAGTGGGTTTAATCTGGTTGGGAGAATCAACATGATAAAATGTGCAAGCTTTTGAATTCTCCAGAGTTCTTCATCAGGGTACAGTTTCTAAAAAGTTATGGAGGGAAGCATGGAAGATCCCAAAATGTTTTTTTTAAAAAATTCTTTTTATTCATCAGTAACAACATAAAAACAAATATAGACCCAATACATAACAAAGTAAATATCGATACATTCCAGCATTCTTTCATCTTACAAATTATTCTTACCTTAATATATACAGACATACCTTAATACATACTTTTACATAGCTGTTATTCATGATATATTCATGATACAGAACATTCAATATTAATTCTTTTATAACCACTTACACAAATACATAGATATACACACATACATTCCATGCCTTATAACACAAATACAAGACAAAATTTCAAAGAATGTTTAACATTTAATGTCTTCCCTTATTCTTCTTTTCTGTCTTCCTCAGTGATTCTCTAGTTAGCACTTACCAACAATTAAATATCAGATAGACAATATCTTTTAAGAAAAAACGGAAAAGAAAAAAACCTCTGCTTTCATCCATTCTTATAGTCTCTTAGATTTTAGACATTCACTTTTAACTCAAGGTTTTATTTTCTACCATTCCTTTTTTTCTTATTCTAATTCCGAGTGGACCTTATTTATCTATAATTTTCCTACCCTGTTTCGACCTTGTTTCTTGAAATTTCTTTATATATAGATTATATATTTAGAATATTTATCAATGCCATCTTTACTTTTCTATATTCATTTCTACATTTCCCCATGGTTTTCCTTTAATTTTCTTCCTTGTTTCTATACATCTAGATTTATATTTCACTATCTTTACCTTTTGCCTTTTATTTTTCTCCTCCTTAGTATATTCAACATTCATCATTCATCCCCATTGTTGCTATCTCATCCCATTTTTCCTCTAATGCCACTAGTACCGGATTCCATACTTCTTTAAATCGTGTTATCGGTCTCTCTGATAATATAACTGTCAATCTATCCATTTCCATTAGGTCATACAATTTCATCCACCATTTCTCTACATTAGGTACTCTCTTTAATTTCCATTTCTTGGCACATATCATTCTAGCTGCTGTGATCATAAAGAGTAATGATTTTTTCTGCATATTCTTAAGTTGTTTAATCCCATCAGTCATATTTAACATATATATCTCTGGTATCATTGTGAAATTTAATTGTAATATATCTACTATTCTTTCATGGATTTTCTTCCAGAAACTTTTTGCTTCTATGCATGTCCACCACAGATGGTACAGCATTCCTTTCTGATCACGTTTCCAACATGTGTTTTTTGAGTTTTTTATTATTTTTGCGATTTGTACGAGTGTATAATACCATCTGTGGAGGAGGAAGATCCCAAAATATTTGGACTTGATATTTTAAGCCATAGCTGCTCCTTAAAAAAGGTATCCCACTTGTGGACCTAAGATTTTATTTTATCCCTATGGGGATATGGCCTGTTTCTTTCATCCTATTGTTTCCATCTTTTACTTTGTTTCCTAGACTTCTATGACTTAAACATCCTCCTGATTCCTGTCCTGCTGTCCCACATTTCATTTTTTCTCTAGCATTCTCACTCTGAGCTGCCTGTACCATGGTTTTCCTGACTGCAGAGCTTTCTACATAGTTAGTATCCCCATCTCTCAACAGAGCAAGATTGATTATGATTCAACACATAAATCCCTCTGCACAGTTCGAATGCAAAGACACCTTCTCATTCACATATCACCATACCTCAGTCTGCCTCCATTCAGCAGCTGCCTGATCCTCTGCACACTGTTTAAGGGGCCATGTAGGTGCTTCCCTGGAGTGGAGGGAGAAAGTCTGCTTCTTCCAGCACCATTGCATATACCTAAATCTGGGCCCCTTTCACTCTGCAGAACTATGGTGCTATGATTCCACTTTAAGTGCCATAGCAACAATCTTTGGAATCTTGGGGTTTACAGTTTAGGAAGGGTCATTTAGAATTCTCAGTCAGAGAACTCCTCTAGCGCCTCTGATCAAAGTACCAGTCACAGGAGTCCATAGGATGTAGCCAAGTCATTTAAGGTAGAATCATAGCACTATAATTATGTAATGTGCAAAGGCCCCTGGATCCACCACCCAAAGGAAGTATGGCATAATATAGGTCACGAATGTGACCTGAAAGGTGTCTGACTGAGATATAGGCCATTTCCGCACGGGGCGAGGAATCGCCCCATGCTACTACTTACCGGGTCTTATGGTTCCCCGGTCTGATCCAGGCTGCTCCGGAGCAGTGCGTGCTCATTGCTCCGCACTGCTCCAGCGTCGAAAATGGCGGCTTCTGGTTGGTCGAGGGTCTCGACCAACCGCTGAAGCTCGCCAGCCTAAAGCCCGCCCCCGGCAGATTGCAGGCTCACATTGGTGCGAGCCTGCAAATCTGCACAAGGGAGCAGGCTTGCACTGGCGCGCTCCGTGCTTTTGAAAGACCAAAAGAAACAGGTTTTTCAAAAGCGCGCTGGACACCACTTGGGGTCATTCCGGAGCTGGCTGAGGTGCGGATCTATGTTAAATAGTCCGGACGCAGTCCACTCCCAGGTGCAGACGTCCTCCCTGGAGGACGGACTGCACCGTATCAAATACCCTGTACGGGTATTTTATATTGATCTCCAATATGAGGGAGATAATAGTAGTTGCCAGACTGGTACATGGCTGTTTACTGTGAGCCTTTATGTGAATATTGTTGGTTTTTTAAACCCTACATGGGAACTCCTGGATTCATTTCCTCTCATGAATCTTCATTCATTTCCCACTGACACACACAGCAAGCCCATACAATGTAGGCATGGTAATGAGCAAGTGTATTCACATCTTATTTAAAACAAACAAACAAACAGACACAATAACGGTATTTAACGTAAAGGCAGCTTGTTGTCATTATCTTGATGGTTACTCATTTCTGAACCTTTCAAGCCTTTGGCTTCTAAAGAACATCTTGGATTTGCTTTCTTTAATTCAGCACAATTTATTTCCTGTTAGTTTGTGGTAAGGCAACACATAGCAGGATCAAGCCAATAAACAGCCACTTTTTTAGTTGCACATGTTAGTCGTGTTGTTGTGTTAGTTCTGTTTTGTTTCCTTTGGCTTGTTTGTTTAATTGTTCATAAGAACGTTAGTACAATCGGTTGGGAACATTAGTCACAGATTTGGATTCCTACCATTTAAGTAGACATCCATGGTCACACTACACAAATATAGTGCTATATTCCACTTCAACATGCCATAGCAACATCCTGTGGAATTATGGGATTTGTAATTTAGTGAAGCATTAGAGTTCTATAGCTGGGAATGCCAAAAGTATCTCCCTAAAGCACCAGTCCTAGGACTGAATGGGATGTTGCCATGGCTGTGGACGCAGAATACAACACTATATTTATGTAGTGTGAATGGGATCTAATTTAACCATAAACGATGCACACAGCTATTAAGTCCAGAGGCATGGACTTTCTCCTCACTTCCATATTCCACATTCATGCATAAAGCATTCCTAATCCTTATCTGCTGGAAATTCTGACCTGAGTCAATGCTTGCAATATAGTACAGGGATAGTTGTTGGGGTCTTCGCAGTAAGTCAGTAAGAAGTAACACAGTAAGTCTCTTATGCCCAGTGCTTAAAATGGGAGAAGAAGAAGTATGGATGGATTTTACTGGAGTCAGATCAAGCTCAGTAATGTCTGTTGAAAAGAAGCAATGCTTTATTATCCAACAGTAAATCCTATTACAGGTATTAATTTAATATAAATAATCCCAAATATATCAGGTTGTATATCTCAGCTGTAACTAGTATGGCTTGGTCTAAACATACTGCATTCCTTGTTGATCAATTGCATGCAACCTTTAGTTTACGTTTGAAAAAACATAGTTTCTCTCTCTCTCCCTCTCTTTCTTTTTTGCTTTTCTCTCAGGAGTATATTGCAATGGGACTTTTGATCAGGTGGCATGCTGGCCTTATTCACCTCCAGGAAAGGTCTCCATTCCTTGTCCATCTTATTTACCATGGCTAAAGAATGGTAATGCAGAGCCTGGAAACAGATGTTAATTCCAAAACTGTAACGTACTGCAGTATTTTTTTTCTTCCAGTTGAGAGTTTGGTGTTAGATACATGAGAAAAACAGAACAAAGAAACAAAAGAGAAATATAGAAGGGCTGTGAAGTGAAGATGGCATTGTCTGGATGCCCCAAAGAGTTCATGAACAGGGCATCCCAAGACCACAATAAAAGTGTAGTTGAAGGCATAATAAAAATGCAGTCTGAAAGTGCCTCTACTAAACAAATATGAAAGGTAGACAACTGTTGAGAATTTGAAATTCACTGCTTGTATTGACGCAGCTATGGCAGAGCAAAACCAGACCTATTGAGTGTTTTTACCTATGTGACACTAAACTTGAAGTGCTTTCATGCAAATAGCTGCTGGCATGAATAAATCCTCTCTGTTTTGCTGTAAAGGCTACAAGCAGAATTACAACATACCTTCTGCACTACTGGAAGATATTGTGCATTTTCTCTTAAGATGTACACAAGTCTGTTCTGTACATACTTCTATATTCTGTCCGCATCCACACTCTCTTCCATCTTTATAAAGAAGTGTGATTTTGAGATGGATAGGGACATAATGGAGAACTGGAAGCTCAGCACACATTCACAATACCTTTGCAGTGGGTGCTGTGTTTAATGCTTGTGTTTTTTTAAAAAAAACAACAACCAGTGTAGTAGTAGTAGTAGTAGTAGTAGTAGTAGTAGTAGTAGTAGTAATAATAATAATAATAATAATATTTGTTACTCATCTCTCTCCAAGGCTCAAGGTGGGGTACAACATGAATTAAAATACAATTAAAATATAATTAAAAACACATTATAATTTAAAATACACTAGAAATACATAAAACCATTTAAAATACAAATATATTACTATTAAAATACATCATAATTGAAAATAGACTGGGTATGCCTACCAGAACAGATAGGTCTTTAGTATATTTTTTAATTTAGACAGCATATTTTGCTGTCAAATCTCTTCCAGTAGGTCATTCTACAGTCTAGGGACAGCCAATGAGAGGTCCTCTGGGTGACTGTTGTCAGTCTAGTACTGACTGATTTAAGTAAATGGCCACCAGAGGACATGGGTATATGGGGCAGATGGTATGGGAGGAGGTGATCCTGCAGGTAACTTGGACCCCAATGATGTAGGGCTTTAAAGGTAATAACCAAGACTTTGTACTTAGCCCAGAAAATAACTGGCAGCCAGTGGAGTGATTTTAATATCAGTGTGATATGTTCACTCCTCGCTGTACCTGTAATCAATCTAACTGCTGTATTTTGAACCTACTAGAATTTCCAGACTTGGTACAAAGATAGACCAATGTAGAGCATATTGCAGAAGTCCAGCCTTGAGGTTACCAGCAAGTGCACTACTTTCTTTAGGTTGTCCAATTCTAAGAAGGGAAGCAGTTAGCATATCAGCCAAAGCGGATAATAAGCACTCCTGACCATCAAATCTATCTGAGTTGGAGGGAAGGACCCAGGAAAACTCCCAAAATGTAAACACAGTCTTTAAGGGGGGGTGTGATCCCATCCATAACTGGTTGACACACCTCCAACCCTAGATTAGGGCCCTTAATAATAAGTGCCTTTGTCCTGTCTGGGTTCAGTTTCAATTTCTTTTTCTTCATCCAGCCCATTACCTCCTTCAAGCATTCATTCAGAGGAGACACACTATCCTTAGCGGAAGCTGTGTTTTAAGGCATGGAGAACTATATGTGGGTGTCATCAGTGTACTGACAGCACTCAGCCCCATGCCTCTGAATGATCTCTCTCAACAGTTTCATGTAGATGTTAAAAAGCACTGGGGATAGAATGGTACCCTGTGGTATGCCATATAACAGCTCCTTTTTTGAGGAGCAGCTATCCCCAAGCACCACCATCTGAACCTACCTGAGAGGTAGGAATGGAACCACTGCAACACAGTGCCTCAGATTCCCAACCCCACCAGGCGTTACAGAAGGATACTATGGTTGATGGTATTGGACTGCTGAGAGGCCTAAAAGCACCAACAGGTTCACACTTCCCCCGTCGATGCTGAGATGGAGATCATCTACTAAGGCAACCATAGCAGTCTCAACTCTGCATCCTGCTCTGAAGCTGGTTTGAAATGGGTCAAGGAAATATGTGTCATCCAAGACCACTTGGAGTTGGAAGGCAACTGCCTTCCTGATCACCTTGTACAAAAAGGGAAGATTAGATATGGAGCTATAATTACTGAGGTCCAGGGAATCCAGGGAGGGCTTTTCAGGAGTGGTCTAACCACTGCCTCTTTTAAACAAGGTGCAAAGTTCCCCTCCCTGAGGGATGCATTAATAATATGTTGTATTTAAATTCTAATTGTATCTCCTCCCTGGACGAGCAGCCAAGATGGATGGGGACTGAGGAAGCAAACTGACTTCCTTACTTTTCCCAGCAGCTTGTCCACATCAACAGTATTCACCAATTGAAACTGATCCAATATAATCCCACTCACAGATGTTGAGTTGAGATGAAACACTTTTTGTAGAAACAAAATCAAAATAGTGAATATCACCAGAAAGTTTTTTAAAATGATAGCCAAGACCCAGAGTCAGAGGTTACCATTTGTAACTTTACAATGTCTTAGCTACATCTTTGACAAGATATGTAAACTCTTCTAGTGAATTGCAGAGATGAGTATCACGGAATCCTGCCTGATGTCCTGTTGTGCAACTAGAGTTCTCATTGGGCAACGAGTCCCATAGCACTCTAGTACCCATTGCCCAATTGATCCCAGAGCACTGTGATGACGACTGCTCAGTGAAACCCATGCCGCAACAGCCACACTATTATTGGTTCTGTGCAGCAGTCCCAGAACGTAGCTATGTCTCTTCTCCACCTCCTGAGAATAAGAGCATTGTGTGACATTGGGATTCACATTTAAATGACTGTAAGGCAGTTTACGATAACATAAATAGCTAACAGGGTGCCAGCCAATTTTTATAAGCATTTTCCTATAACACTATAATGTTACTTTAAAGAGAAAAAAAAGCTGTTTTTTCCCAGAAATCAGTTCCTTTCATCCTAATCCCCTTTCCTATCATGCGTCAGAACACCAGCGTATGGGGATGGGGAATAGGGAAGTCAACTTTGTGACAGTCTCCTCCTATGTATTTCTCACATGGCAGTAGCCTGCCATGGAGCCAAAGTAGGAGAACTGTTTGTCCTGTAGATTCTACACCCGTTGGGAGGATACTATCTTAAGGTATAATGACTCATGCACAAAGGGGCCAAGGAAATTATGAGAGTAAGAGACTGCAGATGGTCAGATCCATTTAATCAGAATTCTCTTTTCAATCTTTAGTTGTGAATTGTTTAATTACACCAACAGTTCCCAGACTTTTCCTTTATGCAATCTGATGTCTTTTCATTCTAAGCCTTTGTAGACCAATACATAAGCAAGCAATTTTTAATACAGAAAATAAAAAAGAGGACACAAAATCCACCCTGCTCCTGTGCAAAGACCACTGTCAGCTTCTCCACATTCAGACAGGTCTCAAAGGCCCATAGAATTTTCCCCAAGGAAAACTGTGGTATCTTCATGGATCACAACTGGGAACCACTGAATTATACCAGATCGATTCCAATGTTTCCCAACCCCAAGTGCAATTAATTTCAAGCATGGGGAAGGAACTAAATGAAATACAGACATATCCCTTGGGAATTAAGCTCTGAAAAAAGGGGCTTTTAAAAACAAGGAATTTGACAGTGTTAATCCATTGATAAATATTAAGCTTTCTACAGTTACCTCCCAAATAAACAGACATTACAAAGAGCCACCTACGCCAAGCCAAGTCTCTATTTTTCTGGGGGTGTCAAGCAAACTATGAAAGGGTGCCAGCATTAAACCATGTCTGAAAAATGAAATGTGTGACTTGATCTTTTAGCCTGTGTCTGTTTACTTTTAGGAAATGCAGGAAATATGTACAGAGTCTGTTCAGACCAAGGGATTTGGCAAACGGTTGAAAACTCCACCGATGTTTGGATGAACCGCTCAGAGTGCTTTGGGGAACAGCACTTTGTCAGAAATGTGAGCAGGGCTGCCTTTTTATGGTTTAATCCACTAACCTCCTTAATCCTCCCTTGAAATCCTCTCTCAGTCAAATAGTTTCTACCAAGTAACTTACCCACTAGGGTGACTGTAATTTGGACAATTTCTTTGCGTATTGTATGGAAATTGATAAAGTTAATCGGGGGGGGGGGGAGTAGAAGAGAAGGGAGAGAGTTGTTGTTTTTTCTTTTTAGAAGAGACAGCTAAGTAAGCTCAAGCTAGTCAGTAATACTCTTCAATTCCTTTAATGATCCTTCCTTCCATGTGCTTCATGTGACTACATGTGAGCATCTGTTCCAACCACACAAGATTATTCTGAGCTTGGGCAAACTCTTCCAAGAGCAGTGCAAATGTTTGGTTTAAAAATATCCCACCTTCTGGCCACTAGTTGCATGATGTAAGTAGATGTTTTCAAAGCACTGAGAGGACACACTCTTACATAGAATATATAGGATATTTTTCAAAATGCTCCTAGAGTAGTCCACCCACTTGGGAGTACTTTTCCTATTTTTTTTTTTTAATCTAGATCTCCCCATCCCTCATCTCCCCTCCTCCCATGCACATACCACCACCACTACCAGCTACTGCTGCATAAGCAGAATGCACTTCCACACATGTACAAAGGGGATGGGAGGAAAGTATCTTCTTTCACTGACAGCCCCACGTACCTCAACGGTTACTACTATGAGTTACTACTATGGAGGGTGGTTGGGGAGAGGCTGTTACTGGAGAAAGGAAGGCTATCAGCCCCATCATTCTGTTTTTAGTACTGGCTGTCCAGGTACCTCTTTAAACTTACAAACAAGGGCAAGGGGGAGGAAACATCCACTTCTTGTTGGTTGCTTCCAGTATCATAGGATTCACCTCTCTGAATATGTCAGTGTCATTAGTAATAACTATGCCTGATAAGCACGTTGGATTACCAGAACAGCCAGTGCTGTGCAGATACAACTGGAGTTATATGCCAGGCAGATCTGCTACTGTCCACAGGCACTTTCCCAGACTTTTCATGAACTTAATTCCATTTTCATTTCTTTGTTGTTCCTAGGTTGAAGTACAAACGTTGCTTGTCACCCTGAAGAACCTTTATACAATGGGATATTCCTTTTCCTTTGCTTCCCTTGTCTTAGCATTATTCATAATGCTGCTGCTGAGGTTAGTGTCAGCTGCCTTTCAGTAAGAACATGGGAGTCTAGAATTATTCAGTGGTATGTTTTCCTATTCCCAGGAGCTGGAATTTCCATCTGGGTTTGAAAAGATATTCAATAGAGATTAGCACCATCATGATAATATAAAAGAAGTTTTTCTGTTCTCAAACCATTAATGGGATATGCTCAAGTCATATGGCTGAAATTAGCTCTAATAAGGCCACTTATACAAGATCTTGAAATCTACAGTGCTGTAATGTATTGCAGCAGCCAGTAGGATTGGACTAGTAGCCTGTTGACCAATCAGATATTCTCAATGGTTCTTTTGTTACATGAAGATTGTAAAGTATCCCTTGAAGTCAAGGAATACCCTTGTATAAGGGATAAATTAGATGTTAGCCATGGAAAATGAGGTTCCCATTTCAACATTTCCTTGATGAACAATAATGGGAGAATAGGGGGATCCTGGAAGGAAAGAATTTGTGGGTGGTGTATAGTTGACATGCAGAACTAGAAAGTATGTCCAAAGCTAATCTCATCCATTCCCCTCCATCACTGCAGTTCTCCCCTACAAATGTGCCCATGGGCATTTTAATCCTTTTCCCCCATAGCCACGATCCTAAAGCAGAAGGGAGTCCAGCCAGGGAGCACTACGGCCAAAAGGGAGAAACCTGTGGGCAGAGTTCTCCCATGGAAAGAATGAATCACCATTCCTTCCCAATTCATAGCTGGGATTATCCACATGCCCAAGGTAATGTCTGTTTCCACCCTAGAAAGAGTCTGTCTTACTCTATTTGCAACATAGGTTCATCAGATAGCAATGGGAGGAATGAGGACTCCTTGTTCTTCAGTCCTGCTGTAGACAAGGACACAAGCACCCACCTAGAGGGTTGGATTTATGTGCAACCTTAAGAACACTACTTTTTAAGTCTTCCAAATCTGAAATCAATACTTAAGAAAATTGGATAATGCTATGGGGCCTCATCCTTAATATGCCTCCAGACTTATTTTGTTCGTCTATAGGAACACAAAAATTTTATTAGTTTTCTTGCTATTGGGTTAGAGGAAGAGCTTTTCTGCATTTTTATGATTTTTTTTCTTGCAATTTTTTTCTTGCAATTTTTTTGTAAATATTCAATATAAGTTTTTTTTTCCAGAAAAACACTAGAGGTTTTGCATAAAATCTATTTATGCACAAAATGAAGCAATTAGTTTGCTATTGTTGCTGCTGTTGGAAGAAAAACATACATCTTTTCATTCTGACACAGGAGTGAAAAATCTTGTGGCAGCCGACAGTTTGTTTGTTTTAAATGAAGGAGTGTCTCAATCATTTGTGAATATTCACTATACAGTATTGCTAACCTGGCACAGACAAGATCTAGAGACAAATAAAGAGCCAGACTTTATTTAAAAACAGGCACTGGGGCTGCTGGAGGCTTTCATGTCAGAGTACTGTGAATCTGGAGTCCTTTCACACTGTAGAATTATAGCAATATGACTCCACTTTAACTGCCATGGCAACATCCCATAGACTTCATGGATTTTCAGTTGGGGGGGCTTTGAAATTCTCAACCAGATACCTCTAGTGCCTCATCAATAGTATGAAAGCCAAAATTCCACAAAATATTAGTGCGCCAGTTAAAGTGGAATCAGCACTATAATTATGTAGTGTGAAAGGGCCCCAGGTCTGTGGTTTACTGATCCAGACTTTAAAGGAATATCCAAGGTGCTGAATCTGCATTCTTGGACAACTCTTTGAATATTCAGAGTAAATTTATTGCAGTACTGGCATGGAAGCCCCTGTTTCTTCTGACTGCCTGGCTACGCGTGCTCTGCTTTGCAAGACTTTCCAAAGATACTCCATCGTAATTCCACTGAGGTGTCTCAGCTGAAAATCTGAGAACACTGAGTTAAGCCATCACAGCACAGAAAGATGCTTTGTGTCATTTGAAATTTCACAAGTCAGGGGTCCTGCTGCGCAACCTTTCTCAGCATCCCCTGTGGCTGAGATGTTGTTACAACCAAGGAAGTATGGCACTCTTTGGCACTCTTCATAGCACATCAAGGATGTGTCATAATGCCTCTCAGAATAAAACCAGCTTCCCGGAATCTTGAATTAAATGTGCTTCTCTCCCTCCACAGGAAACTGCACTGCACGAGAAACTACATCCATATGAACCTATTTGCTTCGTTCATCCTGCGAGCCATAGGGGTTCTTATAAAAGACAGTGTGACACACAATACTTATGTCTTTATATCTTTAGAATCTGAAAAGCCAAATGATTTAAATGGATGGATGTCCACCATGGGTCCAGAGGTACTAACCCACAGTATTAATATTAAGTGGATTGAACAGCATCAATTGCCTGCTGGGTTTCTCATATATTCTGGGTGAAATTCCATAAAACATTAATTTTAAAGGAAAACTTGTTCATAGAGCTCATTCAGAGGCATCCCATGTTAAGCCTAAGTGTTTTTTCTTCACAGCATTAAAGTCAATGTACCAGTTATGAAATGACAATAATTGACATAGGAAGTCAAAAATAATGGGCTGCCTACACATTTTTGTTAGGGCTCTAAACGAAACACCCAGCTCAGGAACTTGATTCAGCAATTCTCTTCTGACCTCAATTTGATCTGAATCACTCTAGATGCAATTTGGTCCAAACTAGATCTTGAACCTGAATGAAGATTTGGAAATCCAGAACATCAGCCCCTCCCCCCCCCGATCACTTCCTTTAGGAAACAAAAAATGGCTTTAGCTTCTTAGTGTTTTCCCCACACTTGGCAACAGAATAGATCATACAGATAGGATTAACTTGGCCGAATTTCAGATAGATAACTCCAGAGTGGTTTTGTGCTAAGCCCCAACAAAATGTTTCTGTTTTTTAAAACCAATTGTAAAAAGCTATTGACTCCTCAGCCCAGGCAATTCATGTTCCCTCCCCCCCCCCGCCCCGGCACTGTCACTCAGATCCTCAGTCAGACATTCCTGTTAAAGTTTAACTAAGAACAGATGTGATAAATGACATCTTACTTGAGGAAGGGTTCCTTTTGCTTTATTCTCCCAGCGGTCCAACTGGTAAGATACAACGACACACCAACAAGGAGGTAGGGGGTGACAAGACAATGATTTACCAGCAGTTCATCTGGTAAGATGCCCCCAGAAAATCCAACTTATCGTCCTTAAGTCTGGTGATGATCTGATGCAGCAGTCTTGACAACTCCCCCTCCATGGTCCCTCACTCCCATGATCCTGTCTCTTCCAGAATTGACTGACTAAGCCTCTTGGGGTGGCGATGGTGGCAGACTGACAGTTACTGCTTTCAAGTGATTCAGCGTTCTTTGTTTCTGCCTTATAGCTCTTTTTTCTGCTCCCTGACTTCTGTGATTTTTCTCCCTGTCTCCTGAGTGAAAACTCTTAAGTGTGGCCTCTTAAGGTGTTTGAGCAGAGCATTAGTGCTGCACTGCCCTGGTAGCTTATCACTGCTACTTTCCTCCCTACAGTGAAGGTAGGTAGCAAGCTGAGGTTCACCGCAACTTCAGAGTGGTCCCAGTCAATATTCTGCCTTTTCTGTGGGGACTTAAGATCGTCTGCCTTCCATCTATCACCAAAACACAATTAAGGAAACTTTAGGTGGGGGGAGAATATGTTTTGCTACCTAAAATGCATGCAGACCCATAAGCAAACAATTTAATGAACTAATGTGAAATGAAACAGAAGATTAAACTAGGTTATTCAACAAGAGAAAAGGAAATTAGAAAGACTCATTGAAACAGGGTAGGAAACCATGACCCACCCCTAGCCACAACTCCTTCACAATTTACTACTAATACAGTATGGACAGATGTCAGAAGAGATAACTGGGTTTATAACATCATTAGCTCCACATAATCCCTCCTCATAAGCACTGTGATTGTAGAGTACTATTGTCCTAGATTGCATGATAATGCCAGAGATCAAAATCCAGTTCTCTTCCCCTCCCTTTCTATCACATCACCTTCTCGTTTTCCCTCCAATGGTAATAGGTAATGTCCAGACTTCCAGATCAGTCTGAAATACCTTGGATTGTCCCCTTCTTTTCTGGAACTAAATTGGGCTAATCTGATTTGATGTAGACCTGCTATAGATCAGTCCAAATTAACCAGTTCACTGTATTTGAGATTTGGCTGAACCTGTTGCATACCTGTAATATTTATTGTTATGTATGTATCAAACTATTAGACCACTTTCTATTTTAAAATACTAATGTGGTATACCGATTATAAGCAAGGAGAACAAGAAAGCCAATATGGTTTAGTGGTTAGAGAGTTGGTCTGCTGCTTGGGACATCCAGATTCATGTCCCCACTGAGTCAGACACACTGTCTCAGCCTGCCCACCTCACCAGGTTGATGCAAGAATATGGGGGGAAGAAAGCCAATAATTCTAAATACGCCTACCCGATAATTAAATTTTAAAAATTATATCTAAAACCAAGTAAGGAATAAGCGAAACCAAACCAAAACACCTGCCTTCAGGACCATAAAATAGTGAAGCTATGATGCAGCCAATAAACTGAAGGCTGAAATGGGTTAATCTCTGTTGTAAGCACCAACAAGGCTGTTACTAATGTTCCTCCTTCTCATTGTATTGTTTCTGCAGAAATTAACCCTATGCAGGCTGGCTCCACTTTTCATGCACTACACTGTTGGAGCAAATTATTTCTGGCTTTTGGTGGAAGGAATTTACCTGCATAGGTTATTGACCACTGTTGTTTCTGAGAAACACCAGCTGCTGAGATACATCTTTATTGGATGGGGTAAATATGAATCTTTTTTTTTTCCCGAGGATAATTGCTTTGTGGTCTTCTGCTTTGGGGTGGGTTTACACTGGTATCCAAAAGGTCTTGGACTTATTTAACACAAGATTTGGAGCCCAAACTAGACCTCTGTTCCTCACAACTGCTACTGCTGCTGCTATTGGGATGACTTCAGTTACCAACTAAGGGAAGGCATCCAACCCACACCCTCTGTTTTAACATCATTTTATGGTGTGTATATTGTTAAATGTTGTTGCTGGTGTTATTTTCCTCAGAGAATCTGAAAAGATAAATGTTTCCAAATATATTTTCCAAATCATTGAACATATCTGACTAGCTACAGTTTAAAACAAAATAGGAAGGTTGCCAAAGATTAAAAATAACTAAGCAACCATGAGCCAAATGAACAAGCACAAAAAGTGTTACTATGATTGGTAGTCTTTCCCTTGTTGCCATAACACAGAGGTGGCCAGCCTCTAACCCTCCAGATGAGGTGTGGCAATTGGCTTCCATGTCATAGAGTGTGGTCAATCTGCACTGGGTTTTAGTCCATATATTCAAGCTGCTGTCCAAGGTGCCAAGCCTTATCCCCAAACCTTAAGTGTATCCTTCAAAGTTCAGAGTAAATCATGGAGCTGATTAACTGCCTCACTGAAATGGAACTCACTGGCTGCTACTCCTCTAGATGTTGTTAGTCCAGCTGCCTTCAGCCCCAGCTACCAAGGCCAGTGGTGAGGTATGAGGGGAACTCTATCCCAATGATGTCTGAAGCGCTGGAGGTTCCACACCCCCAAGATAATCAGTAACATCTATATGTGCCTCTCTGAGGACTGAGGTCTCCTGGAGGGGGTCTCCTTTGTGTTCCACTAGTGGGGTCAATATACTATGTGAGGACATTGGAGAGGATCTTATCAGCTATGGCACCCCAATTGTGGAAATGTGGAGTCTCCTTCTTTGGAGCTGGATGGTCATCTGTTGGGAATGCTTTGATGGATGTTCCTGCATAGCAGGAGGTTGGACTCGATGGCCCATGTGGTCCCTTCCAACTCTATGATTCTATGAAGGCCCAATTCATGCCAAGGCTGGTTTTATTTAGGGACCAAGTAAAAATATTGGCTGTCATTCACTACTGCAGTTTTGGATGTGCAACCAAGAGCTTCATCACACATTGAGTTGCATAATTACACTTGCTTAGTTCCATGGTTGATCTCTCCTTATTACATGATGCCAACACTCTCCCACTGTTGAAATGCATTCCTATAATCATTGGGTCATCCCTTTTCATTCACAGGAAATATCCCTTAATGGCTCCAATAATGCTCTTTTCCACTATTGCCTATTTGTGTGGATCACATTCCACTGCAGTGCTGATATTATGGCAGTCATCTAGTATCGGTGGGTGGTGTTCTCCCGTTTTCCCTTTCCCCCTCCCTATCCCCAAGCAGAGCGAGCAGGCGTACAACATTGCTTTTACTCTATTCCACTCTATGTATTTGTTTTTAAAAAATTTTGGTGTAAATGTGATTCTGAAAAAATGTTGGTAGGGCAGGACAACTGTGACTCCAGAAGAAAGAAATACCAAAATTGTGGCACAACAGGAAAAACAATAGGAGGGAGTCTTGCAACACACCCAAATTGCACAATTGCACAGTTTCAAAAATAAAATAGCACATGTGCTAGGTAGCACGAGCATGGGAAGAGAGGCGGTGGTGGTGCAGAAGATTGCAGGAATGTGCATTATCAAACCAGCAGCATAGAGTTATTGCACAGACAGTGTGATAGCAATTGTTTCTAAAGCAATTGTTTCCGTGTCCTTGGACAACACAATTGCTGTGAGACAACAGGCTGGTGTGATAAAACTCGAGAGTTATGCATCTGTAATTCCTCCGTAATCACAATCCCTATGTAGTCATAATCATGGCATTATTGCCACAATTGTAATGGTCCTCCCAAACCTACTTTTAACCACACTGAAATAAGGATCTCCATTCTCTTGGTGATCAGAGTATGGGTGGGTGACTTTTTGGCCTCCCTCCTGCCAGCAAGCAAGTCTGCAACAAGAAATTGCGATAGGAGTCCTGCTTCTGGTTGTTGCAGTCTCACTCACGGGTGGGAGAGGGATGGAAATGTTGTCTACCCACACCCTGATCACCTATAGAATAGACCTCATTCTTCCAGAGCAACTGCTTCCTAGTATGGTAGGTTAGGGAGGGCTAGCAGCATCCTTAACTAACTAGCCAATGTAGAATACCAGCCATATCTGTTTATTGAAGCCTCACTGATTTATTTCAAAATGCTAACACATGGGGTTTTAAAATAGCTTTAATCTTTCAAAACTATTTTTTTTATATTTTTATTGAATTTTTCTAGTAAGAAAAGAGAAAAAAGAATAGGGAAAAAATGAAAAAAAGAAACAGAAAAATACTACACATTATACACATTATAAACAGATCCATATGAAATAAATAAGATATAAATAGGATATAGGGTATCCATACATATATACAATAAGTCAAAAGGGCACATGCCACTTAATATCCTAACTATAAAAAAAAAAATCCCACATAGATCTAATCCAACGTGTGTTACAATCTAATAAGAAAAAGGGAATTTAACAAGTATTGATAGACATACAAACAATAAGAAAGAACTTCCCCCACCGGACAGAAACCAGCATCTGATATATAGATCCTTGTTACCCTTCTGTAATTCATCATTTCCCTTTGAGCTAGTACATAACCTCATGATATTAAATTATAATAAAATAAAATAACTTATAATAAGAGCCTCTAAACAACTATTTTCCTTAATTAGTCTCCTTCCCTTCCTCCAAAGAAGATAACAATTTCTTTCTGCCAAGGGTTAACTGCCTTTACCTCTTAAGGGGCTCTTAGAGTTATCCAATATACTGGATCCAAATTTTAAATATTTAAAAAGGAAAAGAAGAAAAAGTACAAACGCTGTCATGCTGTCTGTATCCTTCTTAACACCTCTGTTTTGTCTACTTCCTACAATAGAAGAGAGTGAATTTTTAAAGTATTCTAGTGAATCTGACAAAGGACACCTCCTAAAGAGAGACTTTTTAGCTCGGGTTGTAACAGTCCTAACATTTAAATCCATTAACATTGCCCATTTCATATTGTATAAAATCTATCAATGGCTTCCAACTTGAACGAAATTTAGTATTCTTTTCTTTTTCTAGCATGTGGGTGAGTGTATCCATTTCCGCTAATTCTATTAATTTAGCTAACCATTCCTCCTCTGTTGGGATAGAGATTTTCTTCCAATACCTTGCAAATACGATTGTCGCTGCCGCTAACATATGCCATATCAGTCTGCCATGGATACTTTCCTGTTTTTTATCTACCAAGTTGGGGATGCCCAAAAGAAAAAGAGTTGGTTTTAATTCTAACCCAGTACCAAGAATCCTTTGCATCTTGGCTCGTATCATAAACCAAAATTTTTTTGCTCTATTGCAGTTTCACTATAGGTGGAAAAAAGTCCCCAGCTCCCTTTCACATTTCCAACATCTATTGCTCACACTAGTAAACATTTTAGCAATTCTAATTAGTGGCAAGTATCACCTATAGAATATTTTTAAGACATGTTCCTGCAAGATGTATGACCTCTTGAACTTGATATTATTCCTCCATATTTTTTCCCATTCATCCAACTAGATATCATGCCCTACATCTCCTGCCCATTTTAATATACACTCTTTAACCATTTCCTCTACTAGTTCATTCCTTAATACCAGTTTGTAAAGTTTGGAGAGCAGATGTCTATCTCCTTTTCTAAGGATATTTTCAAATTCTCTAATTTCTTTTAAAACTATTTTTAATTTGCTAATCATATTATATTCATTTTAACCTTTTTTCACTGATTTTACTTGTACGCTGTCCTGAAATTTTTTGACATAGGGCATGATAGAAATATGTTACTGAATAAAACATTCCCCAGTTCCTATACACAAAGTATCCCAGTATTAACTGATCTTCATGTAGTAGTCCACAATTCCAGACGCACTAAGATCTTTACATTGGGAGTCTTAACATAACATAATCTCCACCTCCATGTTCCCTTTCAGGTGTTCCAGTCCTTTTTGTTGCTTCCTGGGGAATAATAAAATACCAATTGGAGCATGAAGGGTAAGCCCCTCTAATTTGGCTTGTTGCTGCCCTTTCTCAGAACTTGGAACACAGCTTGAAAAAGGTTCTTTGAGGGTTGCTACAGCTCTTGAAGCCATGCATCCAGCATAACCACTGGCTCAGGGATTCTGGGAGTTGTACCCTTAAAGAGTAACCTAGTTTTTTAATCTCCAATTTCTGATAAAATAGAATATGGTGAGATTACTGTATTTGCCAGCACATAAGATACACCAGTGTATAAGATGCACCCTATTTTCAAAGGTTATTTTTTTGGAGAAAAAAAATAGTACCAATATGTCTTGTATGTCAGCAAGGCTTCCTCCACCCCACTTCCCTTCCATTTTCCCTTGGCTGGACGTCTTCCCACCAAGGCAAAATGCATAAGAAAGAGAGGGGAAGCTCTAGGGAAGCCTTGAGCAAGTGTTCCTTTCACCCCCAGACCTCCCCTTCCCTTTCCTATGCATTTTGCCTTGGTGCAGGCAACTCCCACCAAGGTAAGACAGAAGGGAAGGGGGTGAGAGAAGCCTTGCTTGAGAGCTCCTTTCGTCCCCTAGATGTCCCCCTCCCTTCCCTATACATAGGAAAATGCATAGAAAGGGAGGAGGGGGTCTAGGAGGCAAAACCAGCGCTGGTGTGGGGCTTCCCTAGACCCTCCCCTCCCCTTCCTATGCATTTTGCCTCTGTGGGGAGCTCTCCCCACCAAGGCAAAATGGAAAGGAAGGGGTGTGGGAGAAGCCTCATGAGTGTCCTTCTATCACCTCCCCCCTTTCCTGTGTGTTTTGCCTTGGCATGGAGGGGGGAACAAAAGGAGGGCTCACAAAGATGCACTTGGCTTGTAAGATGCACCCCATTTTCAAAAGATTTTTTTTGGGGGGAAAGGTGCATCTTGTATGCCAGCAAATATGGTAGTTTGTGTGAATGGCGTGGAAGTTTCAGAGCCGGAAAAGGTTCATTCATCATGCTAAGGAATGTTGAAACTGCAGTCCAAAAAAAAAAAAAAAAAAAAATAGATTCCCCAAATCCTGGGAAGCATAGCAGATACAGATTTGATCCGTGCTTGCAAGAGAGGTTAGTGACAATCTGTCACAAGCTGTTGGCAGCCTTCAAAGGAAGAATAGAGTATAATTAACAAATTCAGCCTCAAGAAACATCTCATTTGGTCCCGGTCTTGAATCCTATATATACATATCTGTCTGGGAGCAAGTTTCATTGCACTTCGTGGGGCTTACTTCACAGCAGACCCATATAGAATTGCTTGCAAGTAAAGTAATCTGTTGGTTAGACACATCCAGTGGAACATAAGCAGGTCATCATTATTTGGTTCCACATAAGTATCATTAGCAACTAAAATCCTGTATTACAAATTTTATGGTCTGGCAATTTACTGCTGAAACAACAGTCTATACCAGCATTCTCTCTTGTAGAAGGATGGGCCTTTTCAAGTTTTTTTTTTCTTTCTTTTAAATCATGAAAAGCCCCGTGTTCAGGACATTCATAAAGAGGAGTCGGAGTGCAGGTTTGGAGGAGGGATGAGGACATTGCAAATGAGAATTCTGTTCCCCAATGACATTTTCCTTCAGTCTGTGAATTTCTGTCATTGCAGTAACTTAACACTTCAGTAGCACATTTAGAAATACAGGCTAAGCATCCAAAGAAAAGCAGCAGGCAAAGTTATCAGGCATTATGTGAACACAGTAAATAGAAGAGATCTAGAGGTGCAGGATTTTCAGTGTCTCACTCTCTGCATTGCTGGAAATTTGGAGACTGAAGGGAAATTGATGGGAGGTCAGAATTCATATGTAGGGAGGCAAGGTTTGTTCTCTCTCCACATAAGCCACACTCCTGAGGGAAGTCAGAGGCCAGTACATTTCCTGAGGTCAAAATTCTCTGTGCAGAATTTTGATTTTTAACAAAAAAGTTCCATAAATGTGTGCCCCTAGAGGTTTTGTGTTATCTTCTCTCACTATTGATGTTCTAGTCCTTTTGAACTACAAGGGCTATTAAATGTGACCAGGCTGAGAAGTCAGACTTCACAGGTTTCTGTGCTCAGGATGGGATGGGCACAGTCGCATGCATCCTTTCACTAAAGAAATGCCACTCCAGCAATGGTGAAGGGAGAAGGGTACTAGGATTCCTTCCTTTCTTTTCTTTTTTAATTTTGTCACTTCACATGCTGACCCCACAAGTATAAACTTTTAAAAAAGGAAATTCCTTTGTCTGGGAATCCTGACATTCAAAAAACAAAAAGAAAGATGACTCTCCAATGGTTGCTTAGAAGCCAAAATGTACTATTGTTCTTTCTCCCAGGAGCAAAAGTACATGACGAAGAGAGACAGAGGAAGGAGGTGACATCCTGCCTGGGGCAGCAGCAAGGAAGAGTTCTAGGATATGAACTGAAGTTGCCCCTTTGCCTTTTGGAAAGCCTTTAACAGGATTTATTTTTATTGTTAGTATGCTGTCGACAGTGACTCTCTCATAGGGCGTTCTAGGCAAGAGGAGCTTTGCCTTTCCCTTTGAGGCTGAGAGAGTGCTACTTGTCCAACATCAACCAGTGGGTTTCTATGGCTAAGTGGCAACCTGGAGCCCGGTCTCCCAGGATCCTGGTTTCACAAACTACTGCGCTGCACAGGCTCACGGGATTTATTTTATTACATTTTTTTATCCTACTTTATTTTTTTAAAAAAAGTGGCAGTCAAGACACCTATCACCAGCTGCAATTAACCCCCACAAAAACTCAATAACATCAAGGACTCCTGGGCATATTAAGATTCCTTGACCTATATTAGTGAACCTGATTGCTTCCAATAGGAACCAAGTTTACAAACAATATTTAAAAGCTCTTCAAAAAAAAAAAAGTAGCTTTCCATTTGTGATTGCATGATCTAACAGAACAACCTTTGACTTTTTTTCATAGATGCTGGGCAACAAATCAGAACATGGCATTCTGGTGGATCATTCGAGGGCCCATACTATTTTCCATTGTTGTAAGAATCATTGTTTCATTTGATTATTGTATGTTTCGACACTATTTTTTAATTTTTTTTTAAGAAAGGGAAATGCTTCTCACTTCACAACAGAATTCCCCCCACTATTTGCTTCTCTTTCTGTTTTACTCAATAACTAGAACATAGGACAAACTTTAAAGATTTTTTAAAAAACCAAAAAACTGGAATTTACACAGATGGAAGTTAAGAGGAAGTGAAAGGACAGGGAAATTAGTCAGCAAGACTTGCAGATATGAAAGAAAACATGGTTTTAAATCTTTATAGGGGTGCTGTTCTCCTTAAGAGAGAATGGTATATTTTAATCCCCATTCAAATCATTGAAATAGCCTTCCAAGCAAATACCTACATTTGTGTTATGCATGAACTTTTTCTTTGTGAATTCAGTTTGCGTGTGCCAAGGGTCTGTTAATAACCTTCAATTACCTTTTTGCCTTCCTTTTTCTTTCCTCCATTCCCCACACCAAACAATCTTTAACAAAGCTGATTTCCTTCTTTCAAAAATTTACTGACCTTTTTTTTAAAAAAAGAATACTGCATAACGAGAGCAGTGGCAACAGAGATCTACATGTGATTAATAAGAAATGTCTAAAATGGCTTAAATCCTATTTTAGTCCTATCTAGAGTAGAGTCACTGAATCCATTATATTTGCCTACAGGATAACTCACAATTCAACAATTGATTAAATGAGTCTACTCCAACTGGGACTAACCAACAGGGTGCCAGCTTTTGCTTTTATACATTTACAGGCTAAATAGTTGGACAGTGTTGCATTTGCTGAAACGAACTGAAATGTGTGTTTTTCTGAAGGTGAACTTCTGTATCTTCTTAAACATCCTAAAGCTGTTGCTTTCCAAGCTGAAAGCCGAGCAAATGAACTTTCGTGATTACAAATTCAGGTAGGTATTAATTTGCCCCAGGCTTCTCTATATGGTCTTTTACACAAACCACTCAGTATTTTATAGCCATTTACCATCACAATTGCAAGGAAGAACACACACTTTTAAAAGAACATTTACAAATTAAACGTGCAAGCAAGAAATTGTCTGCTATTGCTTGGTAGTAATGACTGATGCCCATTGAAATGGATGTCAGCCTCCCGAGGTAGAAAAATATGCTCCATCCACAATGTTCCAGTTCATTCTGAATAGCTGGTTGAGACGAATCACTGCAGTTCAGAACCAAGTCAAATGTTATGGATTTCGACATGTCCTTTTGCTGCAAGAACACTGAAGCCCTATTCTGGCCCTTCCTACTCAGTGCGTGAATTCCCTGTGTTCTGAATCAGGCATCAGATATACACTCGTGTTTGCATAACCAAAAAGTAGAACCATTTGCATGATTGGGGACCGGACAGACATATGGAGCCTTTTATCATATACGAGTGAGCACATGGTATTTGAATAAGGCTTCAGGAGGATCAAGTAGTCAGTGAAATGAAAAACCTCAGGGCTCTCCTGCCTCAGGCGAAACTTACATGACAGACCCCTTCTCTTTCTTGCAGACAGAGTAAGAAGGAAGAGGTTTAGACTACAGTTGGCCCTTCACATTCGCTAGGGCTAGGGACACAGGACCCTCGCAAAAGTGAAAAATTGCAAATATCAAAAATGTGTGTGTATCTGTGGGAAAGGGGTTGAGGCATGGGTAGGGAGAATGGGCTAGGCCAGAGAATGGAGAGCTTTGGCATGGTGGCCCTATATTTCCTCTCTCTTGCCCATCTTCTTCCTTGGGTATATGTGGGGCATTGGGAGTGGGCTTATAGTACTGAAAAACTGGGGTACAAGCTGTCCTAAGCTGGCTGGGCAGCGGCTGGTGGAGAAAAAGGAGGACTGGAGGCCGGTTTTTAAAGAGCTGCGCATTGATTGATTGAAGCCATCAAGAGGGAAGGTTCTCTCAAACAAAAAAGTGCCTGAAGTGGAGTGGGCAGAGGTTGGAGAAACTCACAAATAATCAAATCCGTGAATGTCAAACCCACAAATGTGGGGGGCCGACTGTACAATCTTTAAAGTAGGTATTCTGATATATCTATTAAAACTGATATATAGATGAGGATTGATAATTCTGTTGCTAGCTTCAGACAGACAAAATTGGTATCATGTATGAAACCAGCACATACCAGAGGGCTGATAGTTCAGATGCCAGCTTCAGATAAATGAATTCAAAGACATATCACACCATTGTCAGGATTTCTTCTGTATTTCTTGCTGAGTTTGATCTCATGAATATAATTAATATTTATTTTGATTTTTAGATTGGCAAGAGCAACCCTTGTGTTAATACCATTACTTGGGATTCACGAGATTGTGTTTAGCTTCCTCATCGATGAACAATTCAAAGGCTTTTCCAGGCACATAAAAAGCTTCATTCAACTGACAATCGGCTCCTTCCATGTAAGTTATCAGTGGTAATGAGGGGTAAATAATAAATGTCATTCTCAGTTGGACAAAATACATATGAAGGCAGGGAGGGAATCACCATCAAACCAAAATCATAGATTAAAGTAGGAGGAAAACAGTAAAGAGGAAAACAGTAAAGAGGAAAAAAAGTGAAGTCTACAAAAAAAGGGAAAAAAACCTAGCGTTAAATATCCCCTGAAACTTCTGATTTAATAAATGGCAACCAGCATTACACACAAACTCATATTTCTGGCACTCCTTTTAGATCTTAATGTGATTTGTCAATTTTGTCATCCTGGTTATTCGCTCAATCTTTTTCAAACATGCTGTAAGCACTGGCTAAAAAGGAGGAAGGAAGGGGGAGGAAAAAAAGTGGCAGCACCTTTCAGACTAACTGGTTTTCATTTTAGCATGGGCTTTTATGGATATAAACCCACTTCTTCAGATGCAGTACAGAGAGATATTAAGGCCTCAGGTATAAAGCATATTTATACAGTGGAACAGAATGTAACAGGATCCAGATAGATGCAAATCACGTCCCTCGCCCTAACTTTTCAAAGGGCTGGGTGAGGGGTTACAGGTCTTTTGGATCTTTAGAGTGGTCAGTTAGTGTTGATGTGTTACTAAAAGTCAATTTCCCAGAGTTCGAAATTCTTTGTGAGGAAATTACAAAGGATGACTAGAAACTGAGCCTGCTGAATTGAATTATATCCACAAACTCCAATTCATTAGCAGAAGTATAAGCAAAGACAATGGCTTCATGGTACACAACATGTATTAATACAAGAATCCTCGCTGCTGCACACAGAACAAAATCTTCTCAGAGAGAGTTTTGGTGTTAATAATCTAAAACGTAACATTACTGAACTTTGGAACAATCCATATGCACTGGGCCCTCCCCATTCACAGGCATTAGAGGCACAGGACCCTCATGAAAGTGGAAAAAACGCAAATATTGTAAGCCTTCAGCCAAGACGGATACTGCAGACGCCTTTCCGCCTACTTCATTTCCCACTTTGCCACATGATGCCTCAGCTAGATTTTGAAGCCCTTCCTAGCAGATCCAGCTCCTTGCCGTGCTCCTTCTGTTCTCTCTCCTCCTCTTCTGTCTCCTGTCCCACCAAAAGCACCAGCCGCTCACTCCCTTTCCCACTTTGCCACCACCAAGCCTCAGCCAGATTTTAAACCCCTTCAAGAACATCAACTCCTTTGCCCCACTCCTCTTCCTCCCAAGCTTTCAGCAGATTGAGAAGAGTGTTGGGAGGAGGAAGCGTGAGGGAGAAGTTTGATGGGCTGGGAAGGGATTTAAAATCTAGGAGAGTGGGAAAGGACTTGATGGGCTGGCACTGTTGGCAAGAGAGAAGACGGAGAGCAGCCGGGATGAGGAGGATGAACTAGTTAAGCAGCAGCTACAAACTTGCAAATAATCAAATCTGTGAAAAACAAAACCCGTGAATTTAAAGAGTGGACTGTAATACTAAAATCTAGCAAAGAAATCAGTGTAATACCAAAACATAGCAGCATTAAATCAGAACTTTAAAAAGACTAAAATCCATCAGAGCGCAGTTTCTCACCAGAGTTTCCTAGAAACCTAAAGTTCTATAAAGAGTTGCTTAGAGTTCTGTGAGAGATGGTGACTGCAATTTTTTTTTTTAATTTAGCTGTAGATATAATAATCTTTATACAGGAGTTCCTTGCGACTGGAAAATTATTTCAAACATTCCACTAGGATTTAAAAAAAAGTTGAGAAAGATTGCTTCAGAAAGAATAGTCAGTTTTCAGATTGAAAATACTCTGAACATAATTTAAAAGGTTTTAGAAAATAATCTGGCACCAAAAAAAATTCTAAGCCAGTTTGCAAGCGAGACTCTCAAGGGAAGATATTCCAGAAATGAAGCACCACCACAAAAAAGGCCTTCTCCCAATGTAGCCACCCATCTCTCACCTCATTTAGATAGGGAATCTGGACACAGATAGATCAGATATAGGATTTAGACTTCCACCAGTATTTGCCTACAAAACAACCTATTTACGATTTATTTCTTATGCACAGAACAGAGTAAATGATAAAAATGTTTGTCAGGTTACATTTACTGCCTGTGGGTCAGATCCAAAGTCCACCATGCACTGGAATATCTTTGCAAATGTGGACTATTTCCACATAGCAAGTATACTGGCTACTATTGTAACTCAAACATTTCACTCTTCATGGGCCCACGATCATCAACCTTTCACTCCTCCAAATGCAGGCCACTGTATTCCCACTGAACCTGACTTCTGTACTCAGTCTCAGGACCCCCACTTTATATTTCCTACCTCTTGCAGACAACTGCCTCTTGTGCTGCTTTTCCTCTCCAGATTCCAAGTTGGAACCTTCTTTGGCCATCTGTGGTTTTACATCTGGATTACACAGCCAGCAGAATGAACTGACACAGTCCTGTGGTAGTAGAATAGGAACCTACTGTTTCAGAGGGTAAAAGGAGAATCACACTGAGGTGGATCTGCTGGTGTCCATCCACCGACTGAAAAGACATTGCTGGCAGAAAGGATTCCCTCTCCTCCTGCTGCTCACCCCCCACCCATTTGTTCTGGGGTGAGGGATGAGAAATATAGACTAGAGTTGGGGGGAAGCATAGAGAAGACTGCAGGAGATGGCAGAGAACATAGGAAGCTGGCTTATGCTAAGTCAGATCATTGGTCCATCTAGCTCAATATAATCACCTCTGATTGGCAGTGATTCTCCAGGCAGGATTTCAGGCAGGATTTTTTCCCAACCTTCACTGATAGTTCCCAGTGAGTTTCCATCCAAGTACTAACCCAGCTTAACCCTGTTTAGCTTTAGAAATCAGAGAAGATCAGGTATGTAGAAGATCAGGTAGTAGGGAAGTCTCATGACATGAACAGATGTTTGCTTGTATCATATTGGGATGTTGGGTATGGCCCATTATCAAGTGATCCTTTCTCTACATTAAAAGCTTCATGCAATTAGGGAAAAAAAGTGGATATTAGAAAAGAGACTTTTTTAAAAACACATGGGAGCTTTAAAATTTGGAATCCATTATCAGAAGTGGTGGAGTCCATTCTACCACCCATAGTATCTAGCCACTTCATTGTCCATCCTTTGTTCTTCTGCATTCCAAGTGCTTTTCTTCCCCCGTTTGGTAGATGGCCTGGCAGAATAGCACACTGTAGACTCAGAACTAATTTCCATATATGCATCCTCAACCATTTGGTATATAATTCTCAAGAATTGTTAAGTGGAAAATTTTCTTGAATATGGAAAAGGGGTAAGAGTTGGCAAATGAATGCTGGGAAATGCAGGGAACTAATTCTGTGTTGTTTATAGAATTCGCTGAGTGAATAGCAATACAGGGAAAAACTTTCAGAACACGAGTTGGGAAATTATGAACCATCATTGTTCTCAAGACATTTGTTACTCTGTCTTCTGTACTAATTTATAAATATAATAAGAATTGCATGAGCTTTACAGCTTGTTGATTATCTACTGCTAAAATACAATTTCAAATTTGCCTGGGGATTTGTTAGTCTCAAAGAATGAAACGCTTGGAGTAAGTAAAGTGGTGCCATCAATGCAATTTTTATTGGAAATGATGCCCCGTCTTTCAGGCTTCATTTATTAATCTGCCTGGAGACAAATTCTTTTATGCCTTAGATGTCCCCATGATCTTGCCAACAGTCAGAAACCATATGCAGCAAAGCCAGATTTTCATCAGCCCAGGACAGATGGTTCTTCTTTGATGTTTTTAAACCTGTAAAGGGCAGTCTTAAGTAGACGAGGTGGTGAGCTCCTGATCTTTCAGGTAGCAATCTAAACTTGATGCAGGTTTTCCCTTTCACATCCTTGGAAGAGTTAATTTCCCAGCATAAAAGTAATTTTTGCCCCCCCAACGTCAGACTACAATGTTTCCTGTACAGTCTAATGTGAAAAGTGCAGATTAGATAAAAATGATGCATTTCATCAGGCTGATCGTAGTGGTTTCAAATTGCAAGCCAGTCACTTCCTCCAGCAAAATTGCTCAGAGCGAAACAGAACACATAATAGGCTACGGATGCAGGTTTGATGTCTTATCTCCATCATGTGATTGCTCAGAGATGAAGCTGATTCTAGAGCAAGAGGAAGTTAGTTGTGTTAATGTACCACTTAGCAGCATGATGGCTTGGGTTTCAGGTGTTTTTAGGAACAATGCTCTGTGATTGCATTGAATGGTCCTTTGGCAACTTCCACTCAAATCTAATTTACCATCTCTTTTGCTCTCTCTGTTGCAGGGGTTTCTTGTAGCACTTTTATACTGCTTTTCTAATGGAGAGGTAGGCTCTACAGTCATAACTTTATTTCTAACTCTTTGTTTGCCCCCCTTCACTCTCTCTAAATTGGGAATGAAGATAGGAGAAGGAAGCAGATTCAGACAGGACACTGCTCCCTTTAACTTGTTAAAAGAAAAAAAACAATAATGACATGTATTAGGCCCTTTCCGCACCAGGCTATTAAAACGGTGCAGAGCGACCTCCAACAGAGGTCTTCTGCACCGTAGTGTAGACTGGGGCGGACTGCTTTTTGTAATTCTGCACCTTGGTCCGGTTCGGAGCGACCGGAACTGGTCGCGCAGCGTGTTTTTTAAAAACCTCTTTTTAGAGGTTTTTTAAAAGCACGGAGCGCGCAACTCCGCCAGGCTTTAGGCTGGCAAGCTTCTCCGGTTGGTGGAGAGCCTCCACCAACCAGAAGCCGCCATTTTGGACGCCGGAGCAGTGCGGAGCGATGAGCTCGCACTGCTCCTTGTCCCGATGGACTCGCCTGGACGCTCAGGAAATCCGGTGAGTCCCGTTTTCGCCCGGTTATTTTCCCACATGCGGAAAGGGCCTTAGTCTGTGGTTAAATAACACAACTGCATATGAGCCCCTGTTTAGGATTGATCTGAGAAGTTCCTATTCTTCTTATCCTGTCAAGGGTAACAGCCCCCTGGATCTGAACAGCAAGAGATGCTTCTGTCTGCTCAGTGCTTGTTCTAGCCAACACACAAACAGATATGCTGAAAAGGCCATGGCCATCATGTGGCACCACAACTATACAGCTCTAAGGTGCCAGTGCATCAAGGAAAGATGCCCTAGTAGACAAGGCACAGTGCCATTCCATATTTGCTCATGCTGGCTAGTTATGAGGGGTCACGCAAATGAGCTACCCTTCATCCTGCAAACCCCCACCTAACCTGCTTTTAAGTCTTTCCCAGTCTTCAGTGAACTCACCCGGTGAATCCATGCAATCACTTTTAGCAATGTTATGGAATAAGTCAGTTAACCAGATTTTAAGGTCTTAACTTGCCATTATTGCAGCATGAAGTAAACCCTGTTGGTCCATTTTGACCATACCCTCACCCCCAAATTCCTACTGTTGCTGTAAGTTCAGCAACTGTGGTAGAAGGACAGGTCACTGCTGTGTGAAGCTGTAAAGCAGCTGGGAAGGGCCTGAGCTTTAAAACCTGTCCATGGTCAGGTCCTATTAGTTGTTGCTGTTCTTGAGAGGAAGTCTCATCACTACCTCCATTCCCCTTCAAGGCTAAATGCCCCCATGGCTGGTCATCAGAGTGAAACAACAGTCTCCCACGATATGCCCCAGGATAGAGTAGCTCATATAGATTATACTTGATCTTCCTGACTGAGTGGTGGTTACTGGGTATTTTGTTATGGGAAAGCTAGCATCCAACTAAAGATGCCAGAGCCTGGAAAAGTTACATTTTCAGACTTCAGCTCCCATAATTTTCCAACCCCCAATGGCTATAGTGGCTGGGGAATCCTGGCAATTATAGTCCAAAGGGTAGCTTTTTCACGTTTTGAAAGAGTGACTAAATTTTCCATAATGCTCCTTGTGGTAATGAGAGAGACAGTGCAACAAAGGAAGATGGGATTCTGCCCCATGATAAATGCCCAGTCTTTCATGCACTTAGCTTTGAGCTCCTGTATTGCAAAGATGTCTTAGTGTGACCCAGCAGGGGCTGGTGGCGCCCACGTTGGTGGAGTGGCAAATCTACTGTGGGTTTTAGCCTGAACTATCAAGGAACTATAAAAGATCCTGAATCTATTGTGGGGATAGGATTTAGCACCACGGACAGTGTTCTTAAAGTTTGGGCTCAAACCTGGAGTTGACTTCTGCTAACATGGAAGCCACTAGGTACCCACTAGTCTGACATTCATGCAAAAGATTGGAGTAGAGGTGAGTGGGCCCGGGGAGGATATTTCATGAACATTTCATTCACTGTGAAGTATGCCCCATCCTTCCCAATGACTTTTCATGCCCATTTGCCAAATAGTTTGTGATTGTCTGCAAGGAGTGGATGTTACATATGCATATGTGAGGGAAACCAGATCTCCAATTACTGTTTCAGCTGGGCTGACCTCCTTAACCCTATTATGCTATTGTGCATATTTGGAGTAGAATGTGAACATGACTGACAATTTCTGATGCACATCCAAATGCAAATAGCCCTAATGCCATTCAGTGTACATGGGTGCAATCACTGTTTGCATGCAGATGGATAGACTGTCTCCCTGGATAGTCAGTGAAGGATTTGCATTGTGCAAATGTAAATTTTACAAGCCTGTAGTCCATAGTGTGCCAGTTGCTCTTGCTGCTTTCCTTCTTTTTCCAGGTAAAAGCTGAACTGCACAAGCAGTGGTCCCGTTTCTTGCTGGCTTACCCCTTTGTCTGCATGCCCTTCTTTCTTGGAAAGAATATCAAGCACCTGGGCAAGTCTCCAAAGAAATCCCATTTGAACAAAAATGGCTTCTCCCTAGAGGTGACTTCTCTTCAGAGCATCCAAGTGGCAAATCAGAGAATGGGCAGCTGCAACATGGAGCTCAGCCCCCCACTGAGGCACAACCCCAGAGCGAGCATCTCGGACAGTAGCGAAGGAGAAGTCACAACTGGTGAGACTACAGAAGAAGTCTTTGAAGAAAGTGAGATTTAGATTTGTAACAAATGTAAAACGAACAGAGGTGTCCTATTGAGAATCAGTGAGGAATCTCATATCATGCCTTGCATGGAAGCCCCTGGAATTACAAATCCAGGGTTGGGGGAAAAAGGAAAGAGCTTCCTAGTATTTCCCTTGAGAAGTGTTATTTATTGTGTCACTGAAAACATGACCTGGGAGGTACATTGGTTGTCCAGATGGCCAGTGTGGAATTCAAGGAATACAAAGGATGGAGTGATCATCCTATAAGGACCTACTGATTCTCTCATGTTTCCTCTGGACCACCTAGTATTGAACTCCACTAAAGACTGAAGGACCTGTCTAGTGGCACCAGCGATCAAATACCATGGGGCTCCTTTTGGCTTTCCATAAAGGATGAGCTGCTTTTGTAATGCTGTTGAAGAATTTGCTGAACTCCCTCCATTCCACCCCAGCAATGAAGAAATGAACTGGATTCTGGGCTTCACATGGCACATTTAGAAGCTTGCATGTATATATTTATAAGCACATTTTACAACCTTTGCTATAATAATAATAACTAAATGCTAAACTATCTTGGTTTTGGTACACAGTTGTGAAGGTGTCTTCTAATGCTTTCAAGGTGGAAAATAACATTATAGTCCTTACCCTCCCCCAAGGCCTGTACTAGCTACTAGGTCATTATTACTTTCACTTTAAAGACTGGATTGGATTTATTCAAAACAGAAATATCTGAGAAGCTTCAAAATTCCTGGGTAGGACAGGAAGGTTGAGGGAATGTTATCTAAATGCATCTGCAGTACTTGCCAAGCAGCTAGTCAAAATGTGTTGTGGCTTCTAAAATCTAACGGCCGAAACCCAATTGCTAGTCCTCACTAGAGTAGACCAATTGAATTGGTGGGATTTGCATGTGTTGGTCTATCATTCAGCAGTTGATTCTGTGAATCTGCTCTTGGTGAGACTAGTAGCTAGATTAGGCCTCATGAGTGCCTGAACAAGCAAGTGAACAGGGCAACACCAAGCTAAATATTAGCTCAGTTTTTTTTCTCAGTTTTTAACCTCAAAACTTGGAAACAATAATGCTTTGGACTACAGCTTCCAGAAACCCAGGTCAGCACAACATGGTTCCTGGAGATTCTGGGAGTTGTACTCCTGAAGTAACATTTCCTTTGAATGAATAGCAGCCTCAGGAAGCAATGGTCCTGAGCAGAGGACCAGCATGGATGGAGACACTACCCGTTCACCGCCAGCAATGCCATTCTTCAAAATTTTCCTTTTTGCTTTTCTCCATGCAGGAGATAAAAGATGGGTACTCTGGACCCACCAAAAACTTCTGCTACCTGCATGCCTGCCAACCTGCCTACTGTCTCCGGAGAAATTGCTTGGCTCTGCCCCCAGCTCCAGGTGTCGCCCAAGCACCAGTAGTTGTTTTTATCTGAAGAGAGAGCAATCTTAGCATACGCTCCTGCCTGCATTCCCCCAGACTCAAAGTGTGAGCATGGCACTGTGTTTTTCTTTTTCATGTATTTCACTTCATACTGTGACAACAATCTGCTCCAAAGACAGTTTCTCCCAGATGTGTACAATGACTTGTCCTTAGTGAGTTAATTGAAAATGCATGAGACAGTTCATTTAATTGTAATTTACCTCAGCCAGAAGCCATTCTATTAGAGAATAAATAGCTTTACCCTTGGCATAATCACCAGTCTCATGATGCAAAAGACATTGGCCAAATGTTGTATCAAGAGACTTTATAACATGAAGCAGATAAATTGCATTTACAGCATGATTAAAGTCTCTTCGGCTGGGACTTATCACATGACATTGTTCCTCTTCTGTTGTTCCTCTGGTGGGAGTTCGATGGAAAGAGCTTGTTGATGGATTAATTAGTTAATGACCTCCTTTGTAAAAGAAACACTTTCCAAATGGTCTCCTGCCAGCAGAACAACAGAAGAGGAATGAAGTCATGATAAGTCCCAGCCAAAGATGCTATTATCCTGCTGTAAGCACGATTTACTTGCCTTGTGTGATAAAGCGTATAGATCGGATGACAGTGCTCTAGCTAGATTCCCAATGCTACCAAAAAATGAAACAAAAACTCTACCTCTGCAGCCAGGCAGCCCCTTCAGCAGAAGGATTTCCAAGATCCTGGAGGTCAGGATGCTGAGCAATGACGCATACAACCATTTCCCAGCAGTGAGGCACACTGCAGTCTCCAGTGCCTCAAAAAACTCAAAAACCTCCAGTGCCTCAAAAACCTATCTGTTGGAGGTGCTGCCTAGGTTCAAGTATAAGTTTCTGGAGAGCAGTTTCAGTCATTGCTGTGGGGCAATGATCATAAATGTGAATTCTAATAGTTATGGTGTTGTTAAGTCCAGCTTATAACAGTGTAAATACTAAGGAGGAACTCAGCTGTTGTTTCGTACGAAAGGAACAAAGGGATTGTTTTATACCACATTTAGTGCTTCAAAAGTGCAAAACTGAGAAGAATGGAAGGCTCATGTCTGAAGTTAAGGGGTGGAGGCCTGCTAATTTTCCACAGAGAAAGAAAACATGGGATTGGTGTGCTTGTCCCATGGGGAGGAGGAAGGGATTATGTCAGGCCAGAATGGGAGAAGAATGAATTGGTACATTTTCTAGTGGGTAGATAGGGCAGGGCCTGATAGAATGTGTCTAAGTGTGTGTGTGTGTGTGTGTGTGCGCGTGCATGCGTGCTTAAAGGTATTGTGAACAGTCTGGTTTAGTATAGCATTCATAAACATATATGACTCTAGGGTCCCTTGACAGACAATCCATTAAAGAACAGACAGACATATTACTCAGGAAGCCTAGTTTCTTATTTTACAAGTGTTTATTTTTGAAGGGAGAAATATGGCTTAGTAAAATTCTACTCATTTTGAGACTACTAATTTCCTGTGGATTTCTGTAGTTTTTTGTATGATTCTTGAAATCTATTTAATTTAAGAATATCCCTCAAGGCATGTTTTAGGATATGTTTAGCAGGATAATCTCTCAGCCATGGAAACCCACTGGGTGATCTTGGGTACATCACACTCCCAGAGCCTCCAAAGAAGACAATGGCAAACCCTCTCTGAACAAATATTGCCAAGGAAACTCCACAAGAGTTTTGCCATAAGACAAGGTCAACTTGAGGTCATATAGCAACAACAAATTGCTATGTTCTCCTTTTGTCTGCAGGATAAAGCATGGGCATCATCCTGCAGAGCTATACAACAGCTTATGATTTTTTTAAAAAATCAGCTTTGCTTGCCTTTGCGTTTCAGACCCTAATGGGTCTTCTCTTATCATTATATCCTTATTTCTCAGTACCAAGCCTTGATAGGGAATCATACCGTATCTTGATAGAAAATTACACTATACCATTTAATGAAATGAACTTAACATGGCCACCTGAGTTGCAAACACATTGGATGAAATCCAATGAACATTGTACTCAAGACTCACTGAAATTAATGAGACTCATTTCCATATAATTGTGTTTATAATCACACAGCCTTTACATTGGAAACCTTGGTTCCTCTGAAGCCAAGTTGAACATTCTGGGATTCATCTCCAGCCTGACGTGCTGAAGTAATGTTTACAGAGAAGGAAGATGGAGAATGTCCAATACATCCCTGTTTCATATCATTATGTTGGTCAAACAACTCCTTAGATAATAAGAGGAGGTAATTAAATCAATCAATCCCCGTACTCAGTGGCATGAGGGAAGAAAAAGTGGTTTGTATGCATAGCCCTTTGGCACAGAACTTCTATACATATTCTCTATGAACAGGCAGGAAGCAACAGCCATTATCAAGTAGACTGGCCACTTTTGTGTCTTCTCATGATATTAGTTTGTAGTTCTTCCTGGTATTCACATATCCCAAAGTGATTCAAGAAATTATTCTGAATTTGCACAGAAATACAAGTGGCTGTTGTTGCTGTTGTCATGAAGAATTGTGAGATTTTCACAAAAAACACTGACTGGTATTCTAAATCACCTGCTTAGCTACGTAACTGCGTTAGCTGCATGGCTAAGTAACATCTCCTAGCCTGACCCCCTCCCAATCCTGACTTATCATTCAGCAGCCTCTGCAAGTGACAGGAGGGTAAGTGTACCCACCCCCTGCCTCTAGCAATCTCCGGTGCAAGGAGGAATTGCAACAGGGATCCTGCTTCTGCACCGGAGGGGAATGGCAAAGTCAGGTTGGTGTGTCCCTATTGACAGAACAGACCGCTATAGTTTACAGTAGCTGCTGCCTAGTAAATCAGGGACTTTTACAATTCCTGCATATTCCCTATACTGCTGAATACATAGGGATTATGAATATGAACCACCATGAATGTGTAACTGTAGGTTATGCATTCTTAACTGTAATTCATTTAAAAATCGTGCTTGAATACTAACTTAGAAATCCGTTTAGAAAACAGAATTTGATGCTATAAGCAGAGGCATATCTAGCGTAAACAGATGCGTAGGAAGCTAATGCCAGTGAGAAAAGTTCTTTCACTTTACCATATCAGTATTATATACATAGGAGCGGGTTTGGTGTTCTCCTTTATAGTAGTGGCGGTAGTGGTTATGCATGTATGTATGTAAGAGAGAAAGAGAGGGAGAACAGAGGCAGAGAGAAGGCATCATCATCATGAGCACCCCTCTGTAGACTGAAATGGTGCAATCAAGATACATGCCTGTCACCATTAAGGGGCATTTTTAAGGTAATACCATTAGATTCCCCCTTGCAGATATTTCCGTGCCACCTGCAAACACTTCTCCTTGGGAAAAGAAAAGAAAAAGTAAACACATTGATTTGCACGCATTCTATTAATTCAGAGGTAAGTGGGTTTTGAATTGCATTGAAGTGCTGTTAATGTAGGTGCCTCTTCTAACCACTGAGGCATGGCTGAGTTCCCAGCCTCCTTGGGAAGAGGCTTCCACTTCCAGAGTCCTATTGGAGGCCTCTGCTCTTCTTTCTGTATGTAGATAGAAGAGCAGCTTCCTGTTTGCTCATTGATTTTGAAGCCAAAGCTGAAAGGGGCTTTAATAAACTGCCTGGCATTACAACTGGAGGCATTCTTTTTGTGGAGTCTTGGTAGCTGTGGAGACAAAGCAGTGCTCCACCTCCACAGAAAGTAATAAAAGAGCATTAAAAGGTTTAGCTCTTCAGTCACAAGTTGTATCATCAGATTATCTTTTTGTAGAATATTGAACTATAATCCATAGGAGGAAATAGGAAGAACTAGATTCCATGCTACTGACCTCACAGGTCTGATTGAAAGTTTGTTTTGTTTTGTTTTTAATCTGAGCTTTCAAATCGGCTATACAAGCTGTGTGGAAAGTTTTAAAGGAGAGTTGGCTATCAGCCGCCTTGAATCCCATCTTGGGAAAAAGGCAGGATGTAATAGCATAAATAAATAAATAATATAGAGAAATTAGGCAGGTGACAAGAAAGCCTGCAATCTTTTCTCAGTCTGATTAAAGCGCAGATAATGTCAACAGAAGACTAAGGGACTTAGGCTGGAATTTCTAATGGGATGTACATCTATGTGAGTGCACTTACCTTTGTGGGAAATAGAACTGAGCAGTTTCATAATGCCCATGTTCAGCAAGGGTTTGCTGTGGCAAAGTGACCATTGTGTGGTGGGAGCAATACACAAGGGGCATTGATGCACATCAGGCATTCCTGATGCCCATCTGGACAATGGCTGGGGACTGCCAATGCACATAAGCAGAGCCTTACAGTGGGTAGGGAGTGCCAGTGCATATTGGTATAGCCCAATGCACACTGGGGCACTATTGCTGGTTCCCTGAAATGCATCTTTGCAACTCACTAGGAGGGTGCTGTAGTGCCTTTGGTACATAGCTAAGTATGTGTAAAGTTATGCAACATACAGTGTGATATAGCATAGTTGCCATTCTCTGTTTGACAAAGGCAACAATTCCATTAGTGACAAATGCAGGCATCAGATGTATTATGTATAGAGAGGGTTTTTATTGGATGTTGTGTCATATCCCACTGCTGGAGATGGAAGTGGAGCTCTGCATGCAGATCGCATACTGGTTGTGCATCGAGTAGAGTGTGCACAATCCGCAGTGGATCTCTGCTCTTTCCATAATGTAGCCTGAGGCTCGACCACGGAACATCCAGATGTTTTTCCATGCAGAACATGTACCAGTGTGCACCACATTGTGCATTACAGTTGCAACAGGGTGTCACCCAGGCACATCTAGATGTGATCTACATATATTGTACTACCGTAATATCCAGTATAAGGATTGCCTAATGTACAAGGAATGTAACTCCACAAGCAGTTATTTACAGTATGCTGCAGTGATGCAGGATCTCAGCCAAAGTGTCCCATTAGACTCCCGAGTAAAATAAATAGCCACGGGATATGTGAGCAAGCATCTCCTGCTGAGCTGCACATTGGGTCATCTGGTTGGTTACTACATGAAGAAAATGCCAGACTAGATGGACCTTTGGCCTCATCCGTGGCAGATCTTGTTATGTTTTTAATGAAGAACTGGTTGATGAAGGATGTAAAATAGAGTGCAGGAAAACATGGATAGTATTTCATGGTAGATGGAAGCAAGCAGTATAATTCATAATTCGTTGATTATTTGGAGTTAAGATGTGTAGGGAGGAGGTCTAGGTTACAAATGAACAATAAAATGGTAAATGGGATTCAGTGTATAACCAAACTGATGGATAATTTTCACAATGGATGGGAACAAGCAGTATAATTCATAATTTGTCAGTTATTTGGAGTCAAGGATGTGCAAAGAAGAGTCTAGTCTACAAATGGACAATAATATGGCAAAGGGGATTCAATGTAACTAAGTAAATAACAACAAAGAGATCATGGGGTTCTATTAGATAACTCAATGAAAATGTCAATTCAGTTGCTATGGAAAAAGTGAAGGTCCACTCTAGGGAGCATTTGAAGAAGGACTGAAGACAAAACGTCTGAATGTAGCCATATTTGGAGACAGTAATCCCGTCTCTCTGGAAGGATTTTATAGAGTTAGAAAAAGTGCAGAAATGGCTCTGCACTACAAATGATTAAGGGAAACCTCTTTGCTAAGTGATAAGTTGAAATGCTGACAGGTTAAACTAGGGTGGCTGAAATTTTTTTACAAAATTTGGCACAGTATGGGGAAAAACGAGAGGGAAAAAAAGGGCGTTCTTTCCCACACCAATTATACCAGAAAGTTATGCCACCCAACAAAATTCATTAGCAGTAGGTTCAAGACAGGCAAAAGACAGTTTTTCTCCCACAATACCTAGTTCTATATATAGCACTTAAACAATGGCAGAGGTAGGCTACCCCTGAGTTTCTTAGTCCTGTTGGCTGAGTGGAACAGCTATTTTCAACAGCATTGTGCCATAGAAAATAGTTGCTGGCCTAGATAAACTTTTGTATCAGTTCCTTAAATCTTTTTGTCTCAGCCACAGGGGAAAGAAGCTACACAGGAAGAGTTTATAAGCTCCTCCAGGAATGGCTCTCTGTTTCTTCAAAAACAAGCTTCTAGCTCCCCAGACCACAGAAAAGGGTTGAAAAGGAGGGAAAACTCTGCCAAAGACTTTTTGATTGAGTTCCAGAAGTGTAGGAGTGCTACATTCAAATAGCCCATATTATTCACTATTCCTTCCAACTCCTGTCCAGCTAATTTGTCTAATATGGTCCATTCCAAGATGCAGCGAGCGGGGAGGGGAGGGCAGGCAAAGTGAGGATGTTGCCTCCCCAAATAAGAATGCTGACCCCTCCTTCAAAAATACCTTTCAGTCCCTACATTTCTAGCATTGAAGAGACTTTAAAGTTCATTTGAGAGTTTAGAAATACAGTGTAGGCATCCAGATTAAATGATAGGCCAAGTGATCAAGGCAATGCAAAGACAACAAATTTCAAGAGTTCTGGGTGTGAACAGCTGTCACTGTCTCACTCCCTGCAGTGCTAGAAATTTGGTGACTGAAAAATTCATGGGGGGAGCAGAACTCTTATTTGAAGGGGCAATCCTTCTGTTACCTATATTACCCCCACCCCCTCAACAATAAAAATTAAGGATTCTGAACAAATAGATCATTTTGCCTCATCTGTGGGTGTAAACACCTCCAGCACACTGATTTTTTTCCAGCCTCTTTTGAAAATGCTTGTCAGAAAACAAATTCCCTTTGAAATTTGCTTCAGGTGAAATTCCTTGTGACAGCTTTGCAGTTTTGTTTTGTTTTGTTTTTCCCCAGCCACAGAATTATACAGAGGGACACAGTGAGAAACTGAAAACACACTGCTCACCAAAGCCAGTTTTTCATGTATATCATGTGAATAACATGATGTGTTATTGCAATGGAAACAAAAAGATAACAGGGTGACAACCAGCCACACTGGTGAGCTATTTCCTCACCTGTCTGTCTCATCCACATGTCGTATGATCTTTCGGCTGGTTCCTGCTTATCGGGAAGAGACAGAATAGGGAATCAACTGTCCTTACATAATCAAATCCAAGAGAACAGGTGAAAATACTTTTTTGGCCTACTTCAAATGAACACAGATTGTGGTAGGGGGGAAAAAAAGTATTACTGAGCAAATCAGAAGTTATAATCTCTAAAACATAATCCTGTTACTAATCCACGAACATTAACATTGGTTATTGATGTTGTTTATCCTGTTAGTATAACGGGCTCACTTCTCTAAATCAAATAGCCACCCATGCCATTCATTTTTCAAGAAAATTGTTTGGTGCCTTTAGTAGATAGTACCACAGCAGGGAGTTGGTAATTTTCTATAGAAGAGAGAGTTCCTTGTCCCCTTTCCTAGATGTTATGGACCGAAGATGGATTAATCTACTGATTTGGCTTTGGATGACACTCAGATTTCAAGTATAAGATCTCTGCCCATTTTTGTAATGTATTTGAATCCAAATACATGTTGTCATATATCCTGCACTGTATTATGCAGCTACTGTATATTCTCATGTGTAAGTCAAGAACAGATTTTGGGACCAAAATTATGGATTTTGATATGATTTTGACTCAGTGTGTCATGTCCCTGTACCAGGACCCAGACAGAACTTTTCCCATTCCCATTCTTTTGCTGTGGGCAAAAGAAACAGATTTTCCTACAGCAGGAGAGCCAGAGCAGAAAGACAAAAGAAATATGACTTGAGAAATACAAGTTTGGACTCTTTCAGAAATACCACCGGAATTTCTGCAGTAGCAGCTTTGTGAGTGAGAGTTGCTGCCTGTTTTTTTGTTAACCAAACAATGTTATGCTTTTAGGCTAATTTTCCTTGTTTTCCCAACTGTTCTCATTCCTTTTGGAAACTAACTTTTAAAAAATCCAGTTCTCCACTCTATTCAGAAAAGGGGATGGTTCCTTTTTTGATAGGAGATAAGCTGCAGTACTTACATTGACTCAGTGTGTCATGTCCCTGTACCAGGACCCAGACAGAACTTTTCCCAACAACCACAACACAGAGACATGGGAGGGGCAATACTTATGGCAGCCAGTGTAGGTGCAAAGGGGAGAGCCCAGGAGTCTTAGAGTGGTTATACAATAAGGACTCATTAATTAGGGACACAGCTATGAAAGACTCTAAGCGTATATAAAGAGGGACCAGAATGGGAGGAAGCTGTTGTGGCCAACCATTCCTATTGATGGAAGCAGCCCAGCTTACATTTGGATTCCTTTCTTGTACTCCCAGAACCCTTGACCTTTGCCTTATCTACGGATTTTGCCACCAGACTCTCTCTCTCTCTCTCTCTCTCTCTCAATTTACTGTGAACTCAGACTGCAAAACAATGATCTAAGACAAACTTTGCTTACTGGCTACTAGATAATAGGCTTCAATTAGACAACTATAAGCCTTGGCTGGCTGCTGGCACAGTACACTGTGGGTAAGTCAATCCAGGTTATTGCGTCGACATTTTTTTGACTAAAATAATTCTAGACTTATATAAGAATATATACAGTATGCCTCTGTAACTATGCTTCCCGATGTTCCCTCCCAGCCAATCCACCTTTAAGCAGTGTGCTCCTCCACCTGCTGCAGCACGGCCTTTTCTGTGCTGTCAAAGAACAAGGGGATCACTGGGGACCCATCCAGGTATTTTCCTGTAGCTGGATGTGCTGCAAGGATGTCATCTGCAGGGACTTCCCAAGAACCCTGGAGGTCCCCGTGAATGCCGGTCGCAGCATGTCCAGCTATAGAAAAAAAGTTGGACATGTCTCCATTGATCTCTGTCAGCACAAAAATGTCTGTATTTGGGGAGGGGGAGGGCTTAGTGGTTCACAAGATGTTGCATGGCTGAAACAAAACTTTCAGACTTCCAGAATTACCAAACAAGTGAGTTGTAATGGCATATATTTGACAATTATGATGGTGATCATAATTTACCTTCAAGATTCCAGCCACAGTTATGAAAGTAAGTGCCATTTGGAAAATGTAATCTTAAGAGGATGCAACAAAGCTTATAAAATATAGCTCCAGATCTACTCAATGCTGGTCTCTTCCTCTCTATAAACTTCTCCATGAACAAGAGCACATATTAATGATGCCTCAGGATACTGTCAGAAAGGATCTCCCATGGCAAGTCATCCCACATCTTGGCAAATCACAGAACTGGGATTCAGGGGAAGGTATATATGCTGCATTCACTAATACAGAGCACAAAAATGTGATCTTGCTCGGGTTAAAGTGAAAGAATTACTCCTAGAAGAGTTTATGGAACAGCTGGTAAGGTAAAACTTTAACTCTTAAAATTTGCTTTGATACTTTGCTTTCTGAGCATAAATAGCACAGGAATGTGATGGAACAGCTCTTGAAAAGCATAGAATAACCTCAAATGTTATTTTAAAAGGATTTGGAAAAAATGTTGGTGACAAAAAGAATGGGACTTATTGGGAGTTGTGAGAAGGCAATAGATTGCCAGTATTTACCATAAAAAGCAAAGGAGCCATATTGGCAGCAAGAATAATTTCAGAATCTATGTGAGTGAAATATCTTCCTTAGGCCAAACAAAAGGGCTTGAGAAATGTGCGGAATGTTTCAAGATCTCCAGGTCTCCTCATTAGGCAAGGTGTCAGAAAAGGCAGTTTGGGGCTGGGAGGGGGAAAAAGACTTGATATTGTAATAGTTGACTCTAGAGAACCAGGTCTTGTCAAATAAAGATGATGTGTTTGCCTTACAAGTTTGGCTGTTAAAAATGTAAGCATACTTCTGTAAAGCATGGTCTCATATGATTCTGCCTTAAATATGACAGTGTTTCTACTACTGTGTCAGGAAAGTATATACACCATAAAGTCTATGATATAGATAGAAGCAGGTTTATTCTGAGGTTCAAGCTCAGAAGAAAAAGAAACACAGAGGTATACTGGTGTATTGTATGCCATCATAACATTGCGATGTAAATAGACAAGACTAATTAAATATACAAATTATGAAACTGATCATTAGAATATTTTTAAAGTGACATATTGACTGGCTCCAGATCAGCTATGGTACTTGAGACAAACTGTAACCATCTCTTCTGGTGAAGTATTCCTGTCTCATGAGCATAGACCACACAGGCACAAACTCAGGCCATAAACTCCTCATAGTCTCCTTTTGCTTTTCTTTCTCCAAATTCAACAGTGAGCGTGGTGGGCCCAACTATAATTTGGTAAGTCTCCTGTGAAGCAAACTGAAGCTTTTCCCCTATGTAATCCAAGGTGCACGTAGACCTAGATGGGGATCATAGTTGGAGGACACAGGATCAAAGGTCCCCCGTCCACTGGGGTCTGAATCTGAATGCATCCACTACACTTGCCTTTGAGTAAGGGAAAAGAAGAAATGTAGGTACATGTGTTTTAAAAAAACATAGTGTCATTAACCTCTAGGCATAATTACAGCCTTCTATAACCTGGATGGTTTGGACCTGCCACTTGAAGGGCCATACATGAGTGACATGGGCTGACACAGATGGCTTTCAGGATCCTTTTGGCAGTCAAAGTGTATCTTTGCAGCAATTATCTACACCATGTAAGGTCATCAAGAAAAAACAAGTAAACAAATTATACTAGAAAGAGGAGTTTAGGCTCCCTTCCACAAACAAATTCTTCAGAGTAAGAGACTTAATATATCTCTAAGGTCAAAAGCACGCCATTGGCTTGTAAACAGAAAATGATACAATTTAAACTGTGTGTTCAGAAGATGGAGGACTTGGTTCGCAATGTTAAACAACAGGACACAATTAGCCAAACTGAAATTAGAAGTGCATAGCTTCAATGACAAGCATGGAAAAAGTAAAATTATTATAAACAGAACAACAACAAAAAAGCATTGGCTACTTCCTCAGGAATCTGAAATGATGGTGTAAACACATCAAAAGCTCTGTTTCTACAGAAATGTAAAAGCTGCTGGTATAAAACAGTAAATGCAAAAACATTTTACTCTGTTTTGGCAAGCGGGGTTATGTGAAGAGAAGGATCTAATTATTTCCAGTAATCCCATTTATTGAGGGGATTGAAGCAAAGAATGTGACTGTATAAGACATTTACTTATTTTTGTGTTTTGACTCTCAGTACAGCTATCTACTCGTAGTCTCTGATGTAATACAGAATATTGTTCACATTCTCCTTTTAAATACTCAAAAAAGCACAGAACAAGCCACTGTCTTGATAACTAAACCCACCTATTTCAAGTGATGGAGGCTTCTGGAAACTTCACTGCAGTAACTGCTTTTCAGCTGCCATATTCCTGTCTGTTTAGCTATAAGTGTTTGATGTACCATAAAGAGATCCATTTGACTGTAATGATAAAAGACATTGGAACAGGAATTTACACATCTCTGAATGACAGAATATTCCATCCAAAGAGAAGTGGTTACATAAAAGATCAAATGATGGAACTTTTTGCCTATTTGGAAATCAGCCTTCTGCCAGCAACATTTTGGTTTTACAGTGTGATATACCATTATGAATCTTGACTAATGCATGGGTCATCTCATTTCATCTTTAAGATATTAGCATAATTATTGCTTTGTTCCTTCCATGTTAGAAATGCCAAGGTTTCTCTGAAGTCTGCATTAGCAGAAGGGGGACATTCTCAGTCATGTCTACCCACATTTTTAAATGGATGTTTGAAAACTATCAAAGGTAGAGGGGAGAATCATTTGCATTGTTGGGATGGTGAATGGGAACATTTAAAGAGAATGATCTACATATGCCCCTTTCCCACCCAGTGGCCATTTAAAAGCTGAGGCCATGGCAATTCTAACCCCAAGAACATGCAGTTGACTATGTGATTCGGGCTAGATGACCACCTATCTGCATGGCTAACAGGGTCCATGTTATATTCAGAGTTCACGTTCTATTCAGTCACTGCATAGTAAGCCATAATCATTGTGATCTTTCCTCCATTTTGCCAACGTGATTATTACAACAGCAATCAAATCAAAGCTTTTGACTGTCAAGCTTATTATCAAGTCAGATGGGTTTTGTTGGAGCCCAGCTTCTTGAAATCACATGTTTTTGTGATGAGAGATGTATATGAACAAACACAGATATTCCTTAATCAGATTTTAGCGAAGTCAGGGACCACCTACACTGTATATAGTGCTACAATTCCAGTTTAACTGCCATTGCAATAATCTAGGGAAACCTAGGATTTGCACTTTAGTAAGAGATACTTAGAGAGCCAGCATGGTGTAGTGATTTGAGTATTGGACTGTGATCCTGGAGACCAGGGTTTGATTCCCCACTCAGTCGTAGAAACCCACTGGGTGGATCACATACATACTCAGCCCCTAGAAAACCCCATGATAGACTCACCTTAGTGTTGCCAGAAGTCAGAAATGACTTGCAGGTTAACAATAACAACAACAAACAACAAGAACGAGAGGCATTTGAAGAGTTCTTTTACTGAGAATTCTAGAGGTCCCTCTATGGGGGGGGGGGGGTGGAAAAAACTTAACCTGGTGGCTGAATGCTAACCCAACCCTACTTTGTGCCTTCAAGACTCAGCCAATGCCCCACCCCTCCCATTGAATGAGGGCCAATTTTGCACACCAAAATAGCCCCTAACTGGCAGTTTGGCAAAGGACTGAAAAGCAGCCAAAGGTAAAACTGGATGTGACACAATCTTGCTTCCTAGTCACTGAAAATCCACCAGCAGAGGCTGCTGGAGGATAACAACTGGCCATCATCACCACAGCCACCTGAGTTGCCCATCCCTCCTATATAAGGAGGAGAGTGGCTGTGTCACTCTGTGTCATGGCAAAACATTCCTCTTCCATTTTTTTTTCAACATGTGTGTAGAACAGTGAGGGCAAAGTGGAGCCTCAGAGCCTCAACTTGGCCCAGAACTGTTTTTGTACCCTTTCAACTCCTGATCTGTGAGCCAGAGCAGTGTAATGGTTTGATTGTTGGACTAGGACTCCAGGATACCATGGATACCTACTGGGTAATGCTGGGCAAGTTACAGTCTCTTAGCCTCAGAGGAGAGGAAGGCAATAGCAAACCCCCTCTGACAAAAATTTGTCAAGAAAATTCTGTGAAAAGCCCTAGGGCTACCACATGTCAGAAATGACTTGAAGGCACATGCAAACAAGGAACCCCTGATCTCCCCTTCCTTGGTGTCAGCCATCATAATCACAACTACCTCCATGCAAAAATAGCTGTTCCTCAGGTTTTCCTGCAGTGATAATACAATGGTGGCACAACTTTGTAGAAAGAACAAGGAAAAAAAGAAGGTGGTGGGGAGGCAGACCTCCAACACTATCAAATTTTGATTTTTACAGGGTGTTCAGCATTTCCTGGTGTGGCCCTGTGGTTGGTCCTTTGAAAAAATTGGCCCCTAGAATGTTGCAAGTTCTTAACCAAGAATAAAGTCCAACTAGAGTTTACATAGTAAAATGGGGCACCTGTTGCACATCAAGAGTCCATAGTGTACTTCTGCTGGGTTGTCCTCCATCTGCCATAATCAGTGATACCAGCTTCCTCTTGCAATCCCCCACTCAACATAAGCAGTTATCTGGAGGGGTGAGAAACCCCCTGGAGCACATTTTGGGTATGATAGAGGAATGTAGGAAGAAGGGATAAAAGTTTTGATTCCTCCAGTGTTTAGGCTGAGGTAAAAATAAATAAACCCCATCTGTAGTTTCCAAGTGCTACAATGGTCATGAGTTGGATCTGAATTTCTTGGACTCTGTCCAGAAGTAATCCAGAGTGGGTCACAACCCCCTGGAGTTCCTCCATGACTATGTATATGAAGGTATGATCATGCAGAGAAGCCTTAGAATTAACTAGGGAGCTAGAAGATGCCTCTAAGCTTTGGGGATGATATGTGCCATCAATCTAAATAATCTCAGTTAGTGGGGGAACAGTGAAGCTACAGAAATGGCATGAGAACTAGTGATCTAGAGGCAAGCAGGCAAACAAAGAGGCAAGTAAAAACAGGCAGTCCAACAGTGGCTCAGGCTCATGGAACCATTTCCAGAGCTAGGAGTCATGGATGCATTACTAAATGGAAAATGCACCAGTAGGCCCATGCTGGGCTACAGCAGCTGCTTCTAGATGTAAGGCATGATGGCACAGTGGGATCCAGATATCTTACTATAGGCCACCACTGAACTACTAGCTTGGTTTCTGCCATGCCGCAGTGCCACCACTACAGATGGCAAGATGGAAGTACTGTAGCAAATAATTTGACAGGGATCTGATGACCAAAAGGTCCAACAGGATTCCACTTGATTTTAATAATTCAAATGTTACTTTCTTTTATGGACATCCTGTTTCACAATAACCTCTATGTGGTGGTTTTCAAAGAAGTAACCATGTTAGTCTCATGCAGCATAAAAAGGAAGAAGGAACCGGGTGTGTGTGTGTGTGTGGCAGCACCTTTAAGCCTAATTGGCTTTTATTTCACCATGAGCTTTTGTAGATATAAACCAACTTCTTCAAATGCAGTATCAAGTGGCATTAAGGCCTCAGGCAGAAGGCACATTTATATAGCTGTGGGAATAGACTGAAACGTAACAGGATCCACAAAGATGTAAATCATGTCCCTTTCCCTCGCTGGGACCTACGGTCCACAGCTAAGACCACTGAAACATATCATCAATGAATTACAACCAGTTCTGGAGACTAATAGAGCCCTCTCACAAGCTCTGGGAGGCAGGCTTTTATCTGCCTACATACAGCCTCCAAATCTTAAACTATTCACTTATAAGAGATACATAATGTGGATGGTAATACAGGGACAAGACCCTGCCAAAAACCCAGATGCCAACTCTGTACCCGTATGTACTCTAGAAGCAATATTACAGAGGCCAACAACATTACCCACAATATCAGAGGTGCATTTATTTGCTTTTACTTCAGTGTGATGTACAGTCAGCCCTCTGTATCCATGGATTCAGCCAACCATAGCTAGAAATTATTTTAAAAAATCCAAAAAAGCAAACTTTAATTTTGCCATTTTATATTATGGATGACATTTTATTACACCATTGTACATAGTGAGACTTGAACATCCACAAATTTTGGTATCCACCGGGGGTTCTGGAACCAAGCCCTAGTACACACCAAGGTCCCACTGTAAGTCATCCTCTACCAGCAACATCTCTCTACATTAGACATAAAGGACGGTCTCTATGCAAGAGCATTAATGGATACAAATCTGACATTAGAAATGGCAACACCCCAAAAACAGTTGCAGAAAATTCCAATCTTCTTGGACATACAGTTAGGGATTTACAGGTTGTGATCCTTGAATAAGAAAATTACAAGAGGAGACTAGAAAGTGGAACAGCTGAATTGAATTATAGCCACAAATTCTAATCCCTTAGGAGAAGTATGAACAAAGACAGTAGCTTCATGACACATCATATATTTCTTAATAAAAGAGTCTTCATTGCTGCACATGAGTCTCAGGATTGGAATGTAGGAATAGAGGGGTATAGCCTATTTTGTAGAAACAGACCAAACAAGAAAGGAGGAGGAGTAGCCTTGTATGTCAAGGATGTTTTCACCTGTGAAGAGATCCGTGACTTAAACCCAGAAAGCCAGGTCGAGAGCATCTGGGTAAGAATTAAGGGACTGACAAACAATAGGGATATTCTGGTGGGGGTTTACTACAGATCTCCAACCCAGACTGAGGACCTTGATGACGCCTTCCTCAATCAAATGACCACGCATTCAAAAAGGAGAGATACAGTAATAATAGGAGATTTCAATTACCCGGATATATGTTGGCAGTCAAACTCTGCCAAGACAGCGAGGTCCAGCAAGTTTCTTGCTTGTCTTGCAGACAATTTCATGGTCCAGAAGGTGGAAGAGGTGACAAGGGCATCAAATATTCTAGATCTGATCCTGACCAATAGGGATGACCTTGTTAATGAGGTAGAAGTGGTTGGATCTTTAGGGGGCAGTGACCATGCCCTATTGGAATTTGGCATTCAGTGGGAAGGAGAAAATAAGTGTAGCCAGACACTCGTCTTAGATTTTAAAAAAGCGGACTTCTGTAAACTTAAGGAGCTGCTGGCTGAAATTCCGTGGTCAAGAATAGTGAAAGGGAAAGGAGTTCAGGAGGCATGGGAGTTCCTTAAAAGGGAGATACTGAAGGCACAGTCTAAAACTGTGCCAATAAGGAGGAAAAATGGAAGGCATCTGAAGAAACCAGAATGGTTGACTAAAGAACTCTCAGCTGAGCTAAGCGTTAAGAGAAATGTGTACAGGAAATGGAAGAAGGGGGAAACCACCAAAGAAGAATTTAAGCAAGTAGCCAGGACATGTAGGGAGAAGGTCAGAAAGGCTAAAGCCCAGAACGAACTTAGGCTGGCCAGAGACATTAAAAACAATAAAAAGGGCTTTTTTAAATATGTCCGCAGCAAAAGGAAAAAGGAGGTGGCGATAGGGTCGCTGCGCAGAGAAGATGGCGAATTACTAACGGGGGAAGAGAAAAGGCAGAACTACTTAACACCTTCTTTGCCTCAGTTTTTACCCAGAAGGATACAAGCACTCAACCTGGCGATTGGGGAGCAGGTGAGGAAGCAGGGAAAATGCAGCACATAATAGGTAGAGAGGTGGTACAGGAATATCTGGCCACACTGGATGAATTCAAGTCTCCAGGGCCAGATGAATTGCATCCTAGGATATTAAAAGAACTGGCAGAGGTCATTTCGGAACCGCTTGCTATAATCTTTGAGAAATCTTGGAGGACAGGAGAAGTTCCAGCAGACTGGAAGAGGGCAAATGTTGTCCCCATCTTCAAGAAGGGAAAAAAAGAGGACCCAAATAATTATCGCCCAGTCAGCCTGACGTCAGTACCCGGAAAGATCCTGGAACAGATCATTAAGCAGTCAGTTTCTAATCACTTAGAAAGCAATGCAGTAATCACGAGAGGTCAACATGGATTTCTCAAAAATAAGTCATGCCAGACTAATCTTATCTCTTTTTATGATAGAGTTACTAGCTTGATAGATGAAGGGAATGCTGTGGATGTAGCATATCTCGATTTCAGTAGGCCTTTGACAAAGTTCCCCGTGACATTCTTGCAAAGAAGCTAGTAAAACGTGGGCTGGACAGAGCTACTTTCAGGTGGATCCATAACTGGTTGACTGACCGTTCCCAAAGGGTGCTCACCAATGGCTGCTTTTCATCGTGGAGAGAAGTGACTAGCGGGGTGCCACAGGGTTCTGTCCTGGGCCCAGTGCTGTTCAATATCTTCATCAACGACTTGGACGAAGGAATAGAGGGCATGCTCATCAAATTTGCAGATGACACCAAATTGGGAGGGGTTGCTAATACGCCAGAGGACAGGATCAAAATTCAAAATGACCTTGACAGATGGGAGAGCTGGGCCAAAGCTAACAAAGTAAATTTCACCAGAGAGAAATGTAAGGTTCTGCACTTAGGCAGAAAAAAATGGAACGCAGAAATATAGGATGGGGGACACGTGGCTGGATGGCAGTACATGTGAAAGGGATCTAGGAGTCTTAATAGACCACAAGCTGAACATGAGTCAGCAGTGTGATGTGGCAGCCAAGAAAGCCAATGCAATTCTCGGCTGCATCAATAGGAGTACGGTGTCTAGATCGAGGGAGGTACTGGTACCACTCTACTCTGCTTTGGTTAGACCTCATCTTGAATACTGTGTCCAGTTCTGGGCACCCCAATTCAAGAAGAACATGGTCAAGCTGGAGCAGGTCCAGAGGAGGGTGACCAAAATGGTGAGAGGCCTGGAAGCCAAGCCCTATGAGGATAGACTTAGAGAGCTGGGTATGTTCAGTCTGCAGAAGAGAAAGTTAAGAGGGGACATGATAGCTATGTTTAAATATTTGAAGGGATGCCATGTAGAGGAGGGAGAGGGCTTGTTTTCTGCCGCTCCAGAGACCAGGACAAGGAGCAATGGATTCAAGCTGCAGGAAAGGAGATTCCACCTGAACCTCAGGAAGAACTTCCTGACAGTCAGGGCTGTCCGGCAGTGGAATATGCTGCCTCGGAGTGTGGTGGAGTCTCCTTCCTTGGAGGTTTTTAGGAAGCAGAGGTTGGATGGCCATCTGTCGGGAGTGCTTTGAGGGTATTCCTGCATGGCAGGGGGTTGGACTGGATGGCCTGTGTGGTCTCTTCCAACTCTACATTTCTATGATTCTATAACAAAAGGAATCTTCTCAGAGAGTTTTGAACCAAGAGAAACTAACCTTTGGTAAGCAGATGTATTGCTTTCACACATAAACACCAACTGACCACGCTAAAGATCTGAAAAATCTGTATTGCCTCACCCAGCCCTTTGAAATTTTAGGGCAGGGGATATGATTTGCAACTTTCTGTATTCTATTACATTCTATTCCATTTCTGCAAACGTATAAATACCTGAAGCATTAATACTACTTTGTACTCCATCTGAAGATGTAGGTTTACACCCCACTTTTGTGGGTTTATATCCATAAAAGCTCATGCTAAGATAAAAACAGTTAGTCTTAAAGGTGGTGCACGTTTCTTTTTTTCTCCTCCTTCCTTCCTCCTCTTTCTGTGTGCTTGATTAATGTAACTTATTAATTAAAAAAAAACAATTCAGAGAAACAGATTTTAACGGACTGTACAGTTTATTTTACACGAGATGAGATAAAGCTTTTCAAGTGCATAATACAAACTCACTAAAATAGAGGAAAATACAAAGTTTATGGAAATGTTTTGTACATAAGACAAAAATGTATAGCAAATACCTTCAACATTTAAGGGTGAGATCTTTAGCTGGGGTAAATCAGTGCAACTCCATTGACATTAACATTTAGAAGACATACCTGAACTGACAACACAGCCCTTAAATCTGAGCGGGCATTTACTTATTTAGCTGCAGTGTTTTAGTCATACAATTGCATGGAACCAAAAAAAGAGCTGTATTAACAGGTTTCACAATGATAAAAGCTCACAGATGTTATTCATACACAGAGCTTACAGGAGAATTAAGTTTTTAAATGTCTGTCAGCCAAAAATCAGCAGCAAAGTGTTACAAAGTTCAAAGCCATTACTGCTGGCAGAAGACACATTTTACTGTAAAAATTTAGAAAGTGTTTAGTAAAAGGTATAGGATAAAAAGAGTAGATAGGCAACATCATTTAAAAAGAAAAATCTGCTTTGAAGGAGTGCTACTGGCTGATGAGATGTGCCCTCCAAATCTATTACATCTACAGAACTGTATCATGCAAGTTCAATTTGTAATTGGATAGTGAGAATGAATACAATCTGAATTAATTATGCATATTGCCTCCAAGAAGTATAAAATGTTTGGAAACACAAATTTGGATTAAAAGGGAGTGTTTTCATACAGTTGCTGGGATACTTGAGGTACAATGAATTTCAATAATCAAGAGAAAAGATAACAGAAATTTACTAATTTTAGAAAGGAATAGAAATATTTATTTGCAAATTTCAAGTGCAATCAATACTATTAAGCATGCTTAAGGCTGCAATCCTATGCACACTTACTTGGGAAGAAGTCCTACTAAAGTCAGTGGGACTTTCAAGTAAACATGCATCAGCTTTAAGTTTCACTGCCTGTTATGGGGATTTAAATTCATTCTGCTATGCACTAGGTGGCAGCCATATTCACTTGCTTGTTCTGCAACAAGCATTATTGCTATTATACAGGCATGATGAAAAGAACTGCAGCTGGGCATTCAAATACTGAAGGCAGCCGTGGGTTTCTCCACTAAGAGTATCATTCAGGTGAAAAGATCTAAGAACAACAATAGTGTAAATTGAGCAAAGTCACTTTCTATAAATCCTTAACATTCAAAATTCTGTTCAAAGAATTCTCTACAACAGTGACTTGGAAGACAGATGTAAAAGACAAATATAAAAGAAAAGAGACTTTCTGTTTGGCTTCAGGGATTCCAAATTTGGGATTTGTCCAGTTGAATGCAAAGAGTATCTCTTTCAGTAATAGCCCAGGGAAGAAATATATAATCTCTACACCCAATTCTGTTTAACAGCACAAGAGAAACAGATCACTTTTTCCATGGGGTGTTTCATGATATTCCACTAGCATTGACTCTACCATTTCTGCACTAGACTGTTATAGTGCTATTATTCCACTTTCAACATCCTATGGAATCCTGGGGTTTGCAGTTTAAGGAGGGGCCAGCTGCCCCCTCCTGAAACTGCAAACCCCAGGATTTCATACGATGTTGAAAGTGGAATAATGCGGAAATGGCTTCTGTAAAAACATTCAAAATCCACACAACGGCTTCTGATCTCAGAAATGCAAAACTTAGTCAAGTGGGATTGTCTTGCTCTCTTAAGACTGCAGGCCTATACGCTCTTATCTGAGAGTAAGGACTGTGCTGAAAGAGATTAATTTGGCACTGTTATTCAAAATGCCCTAAATGACATCTGAACTTCAGCTCGAAAACCAATCTCCATCTAGGCTGCAGGTCAGATAACAGGAGCTTCAAAGTCCGAAGTTCAAAGCAACAAGTTACTTATAATTAATTCCTTTTTGCAGTAAAACTGGGATATGTTAGGATTGTAATGTAATGACAGATCCCTTTGCTGCTTTTGTTTGCAATTGTAACATAGTTTTAGTGAGTTTTATAGTTATACAGGAACATACAAATTAGGTGTGTTTTGTATCACAGGCCAACAGCTTTCAGCTCTCTGATGGTCTTTTTGTGTGTGTGTGTGTGTGTCTGTGTGTAGGGGTGTAACTAAAAGTAACAATGTGAGATGCTTTTGAACAAAAATGAAGCTAAAAAAGGTTTTTCAAAAACTGCAAATCTGGGGGCCAGAGCTATAAGGTCTTACATTTACAAAGTAATTTTCTAAGTTCTGAATCTATCATAGATGAAGAGCACTGTTACGGTTCACTTCAAGGAGTGAAGGATCAACAGAAGAGAGATTTCTCCAAAGATTAGCCTAAGCTGCTCAGAATACTTAGAATAAAGCTTTTCTTCTTAACATTTATTCTTAACTGTTTTTCAACACATTCAAAGTATTTCAACTTAATATAAGTTGGGAGAAATAACTGTTTTATTTATTTATTTATTTATTTGTCTTTTTATAGAATTTCTCTATATTTCCAGTCCTCTATGATTTTGAAATATATTGTTTTTCAAAAGTTTATTTTTCTTTTACAAAAAGTTGCATTGTGGTACAAACATTAGAATCAGAGTACTTAGCTAGATTTGTACAACACATGGCACTGTGAAATGAGTCTGTACACATAAGATGCACATCTTGCTGCAATCAGTGGCACAATTCCATATGGTTATTGGGCATCATCCCTACATATTCTTAAGCAAACCACAAAAATACATGAACAGAGGATGTCTTTCAGTGAAAATCTGTACTTATCAAAACCTATTAGAAAATGAGTGAGATCTGATGGATCTCTTGCTATTCCCAACAAAACCAAGGGCTAGAAGAGTTCAGTAGGACTGAAGAAGGGGGAAAATCTTAACAATCTGGGGGAAAAAACACTATTGTCTGGAGAAGTTATCAATGAAATACTCTGAAGTATATGTAAGTTCATCGGGGTTGGGGACGCTTTGTCTTTCCAGATGTCAACGAACTACCACTCCCCCGTCAAGCCTCACCATCGACCAAGTTGCCTACGGGTGATGGGGAACTGGAGTTCTGTAGCAACTAGAGTCTTCTGCATAGAGGGAGACCAAATATCTGGGGAGTGCCTTCTTGTTTTGTAGTGGTCCTGGGAACAAAGAACAATACTTTGTTTCTCAGTGAATGATGGTGGCAGATCTCAAACATCACTTTAAAAGCTTTAGACCTACAAATGCTTTGGTTGACTTCCTTAGTTGACAAAGTCACAGAGTCACAGAAAAGTCAAGCAAAAAATATCCATGCAAGTTGAGCAAAATGTTATTCATGTACTGCCACCTCCTGGCACATACTACAGTTATGCAATATTACAGCTGAGCATGGATGCAAGTCAAATTGTTGGGAACCTTCTGAGCCCTTCCCGCTGGAGGCAATGGGAGGCTGTTACTCTGAACTTTAAAATCCAGCCCATCATATTCTAGTTACTAGGTATGGTGGCTTATGTGGGCTGGATTTAGGAGTAAGCTCTGCTTTTGGGCTCTCTTAATACTCTTGAGAGAAATCTTCTGAACACTTCAGCTGCTGATCCACGGCTGATCTTCTGCAGGAACAGCAGCTGCAATTGCTCATTGCTTCTTCTTGGCTGTGCACCAGTCAGTTCTCAGTTCAAGCAACTAATGAGTGCCTGATGTTTAAGAGAAACCAAGTTCAAGCCACCAGATCACATGAAATGTGCTTATTTACATTATTCACATATCATTATCCACATTATATACACACAAATTCTGACATTTTTAAGTCAAGGCCATATCTACACAACAGATTTAAACCAATCTAATAAGTCATTTCCTCTCCCCCGGTAATCCCGTGAACTGTAATTCTGTGATGGAAGCAGAGAATTGACATACTTTTGCAAAACAGCAATGTCCAGGTTTCTTTAGAAGAAGTTATGACTTTTAAACAGGCGTAAAGAATATTCTTTTACAGTGTAAGCTGCCTCTTTCCCCATTTTTTCAGGACTCTACCTGCCCATGAAAACCAACTTGGTTTAATTAAGCTGCCATAACCTTGTCAGAAGAAACCCATGATAACTCTCCTCCTGGAAGATCCACTACATCAGTTTATTTAGAGATCTATAATCTAAATAAGACATCTCATGGCTTTAAATCTTTTTACAGTAAGCCTTGAACAATTCTGATATTGAAGACAAGAAAAAATGAATTTAGAAGGGTTCATTTAAATTTTATTTTTTGGGGGAGAAGGTAACAGATTTGAATTCTTGACTTCAACAGCAAGTCAGACTTCGCTTGCCAGCCTCGATATCTCTCAGGCCATTTCTGCATGATGTCACTGTCAGGGACGTGCTGGTAGCAGTTTGCGAGTCATGCTACTGCATGATGTCATCATGGTCCCACTGCCAACACGTCCCCACCTGTTACAATTGTAGGATATACCATTAACAGAAAAAAAAATCTGCTAATGGCCCACGATTGCACTACGCCCCCCTCACTGACAGCCATGTGGAATGGGAGGAAGCACAATCTACGCACTTCCTTCCCCAGTGCAGCATGAGAAAGAGGCCACCTGCACTGTAGAAAGAAGGAGCGTGTCCCTTGCGCTGCCATCCATAGGCAGTGAGCCAGGTGTGGAGGGGAAAGTCGGGGACACGCTCCCATCCCGGAAAGGTGCTGCCAGGATGACGCTGGGATGACAACGGAAAAGAGTGAGGTGTGGAAATGGCCTCAGTCTCTGCCTTTTTTCCCTGACAAACTGCCTGACAAACAGATCTGGAGATCTCAAGAACTTTGTACATTTTTTTTTGTGGCATTTGCGTTTGGCCCCATAAATTATTTCTGCAATTGCATTTTTGAATTGATTCTTTTAGTAGTTTCTAAATCTGCTTTCTGCACTTAACTGCAGCTCTCTTTGTTGCACTGGCTAAAACAAACAAACAAAAAACCTCTTTACAACATAGGAATATTCACAATCCACCACAAACCATGAAAAATGTGCCCTCATAAGATCTAAAATATATTATTTTTCTGCTTGATGACAAATATGGGGCATCAAGAATACCTTCAGTTCCTAAGCTACCTTCCGTTCCTAAGCTACAGTCATTTAATGCTTCAAAACATACTAATAGCCTAGCCACTGCATTCTATGAATCTCTTTGAATATAACTGTAAGTGGGGGGCAGGCCCTTAAATCAGCAGCTCCCAAACAAGCTTAGAACAATGATCAGTATTCTCAGTCCGACCATGGCTATTCTGGGACACCAAGGAGGGAAACTTGTTCAGAACAGGGCATTTAGCACAGCCCTGTCATCTGCCATTTTCCTCCAGCTACAGAAAAGAAAATTTAGTTCTAGTGCCACTGCCGAAGACTGTTGATCTGACTAGCTACCAATTATCATGAAATCGTGTATGAATGTGGCAAACCGTTTCCTATCTTTTAACCCATTTGACTTTCAAACATCTCATGTCAGACAGCTGTGCCTGTTAATTGCCTCTGATGTTTCAAGAGTCTTTCATTTTGCTCCTCCATTCCTGTCAAAATGGTTGCCTGTTAGATTTCTAAAACTATCCTATTGTTCTTCCTCCATTCTGACCTTATGGCCTTGTATGGATCTTGTCATGTCCCCCTTTTTCAGAAGGAAATTGCTGATCAAGTGCAAGCCCTTCTGTGAGTCACAGTCATCCTTATGACTGCCCTTCTGTGCTTTTTCCACATTAAAGTCTGGCTAATAATGGAACGCAGGGTTAGCATGCCAAAAGAAAGCAGCTGTGAAGACAGTTTGAGTAGCACTATCAAGCAAAGTCTAAAAAACAAGTTCATATCGTCTGTGACGTAAGTGGCAGAAAGTGTGCTCTCCCTTCCTATTTCACACCGTACCAACCTGAGAGACTGCACAGTTGACAGAAATTTTCAGCTGCACACAGGAAAAAGTACATAAAGAAAAATAGATATGTTGCAAGGATTTCAGAATTTCGTTATGATTTCACCACTGCTGTTTAGGGTAGGAAGGGGAAGACTGCTTGTAGAGAACTTGAGCTTCCTTGTAACTGATCAAAGAGAAGCTTGTCGGGGAGATGCCCTGAAATTATATGGCAGGCGCCTGAATAACTATGAACTGCAAAGCTGGCATTGAAGTGGAATGCATTTTACTGCAGGAATTCAAAAGGCCTTGTTTGGAATGCCTTACATTTATGGTAAAAAAGCTGCAACAACTCAAAGTGTTATCATATTAAGACAGCAAACCCAACCACACCAAATGAGGAATAAGCCCTATTTAATATGGCTGCACTTATGCCTGCATAAACATGTAGGACTGTGCTATAAAAAAGCAAAGCTAATTCTTGTAGTACAAAATGATATTCAGGAAAACAAACAAGAGTCAAATAGATAATATACCCCTTAATAAAAATCAATGAGGTCCAAGAAATAATTGGAGTGGTGTTCCCAGATAGGGTGAAAAAATGAAAAAAAAGGGGATGTGGTTGGCAGGATTTCGTCGTAGCGGGAGAGAGGAGTAATATAACAATGCTAGATAATTGTGCAAGGCTGTCTGCCATGGTAGACTAACACTGCTGTTTTGTTTATTCATATACCAGTATACAAATAATAAATTCAAAATATCTATGAAAAAATGGCTTTGATTACAAAAGTCAAATCCCTAGCCTTCCCTCTCCAAATTCATAATTTATATTAATTATCCAGCTCTGTTCTCAACAGAGTTTTATTTTTCAGGCTAAAAACAACAGAAGTGTGTGGCCATGTCAATAAGAGCTCTGCTGAGACAAGGAACAGCAATGAGGTTACATAACCAGTCCAACTGTGGTTGGCATGTACAGGACATGGAAGAACTTAAACCAGCTGCTGCTAAAACGTGTTGGGACTGGAGGTCTCTTTGATGGATCATATTAAAATCCGGCACTGTGAATGAGCTAGGTGTGAATGAGTCAGGAAAAAAAAAATAATAAAACAAATGAAAAATCAATGCGCAGATGTCAGATAATGGCAGGCGGAAACTCTCAAGAATTATTAATAGACTTAGGGCAGGAGTGGGAACTGTATAAGGGCCATTTTTCCCCCTGTAGCCCTCTGTGGGCTGCACTGATGCTGTGCAGCACAATAGAAGTGGCATAATGTCATTTCCTGTCACTATTTTTTCAAATGTGAAGGAAAAAGCCATTTTGAAGGATGTTGGGTTGAGGGGACGGATTCAGAAACTAAACCACTGTATATAAAAGCAGTTTTCTTACATTTCCCATCATTTAGGGGTGAAAAAAATCACCTGACAATTTTTGTGGGGGGCTGCCATGGACTTCAGGGGTCACAAAAGTGGAGTTTGGGGCTACATGCAGCCTGCAGGATGCTATTTCCCCATTCTGGTGTAGGGAGACACAAAGTTTGCCTGAGCACAAACATCTACAGAGAAATTCTTCAGTAGGGAAGGGACCTCCCTCCCCAACAATGGCCATACAGGTGGGACCAGTATTCTGGCTAACTCACTGACTGACCAACTGCTGGAATAGAAAATGGAAAATACGAGAGGGGGAATGGACAGCATAACATATCTGGAATCCTTAACAGGGAACATTCCTTGCTACAACATTTGATCACAGATTACACCTGCTGGTCCATGTTTTGTTCACCTATTTGTTCACACAGATTTGCATTTTTTACATGCCTGGGGTTTAGGCAGTAAATCTGCCGAACACCAAACGAATCTTGCGGGTCATCAGAATGTTATTTGGAATCTTTGCTTAATCATTTTCTTCTATAGAGCATGTTTTTTCTCTGAACAGAAACTAGAGCAGTTAGAAAGATATTGCACAAAAGCAATAAAACCTTTCCCATGACATTGGAAAGAGCAATAAGTCATTTTCTTTTTTATCATTGGCAAACATTTAAGGAATGAGTGCCATGTAAAATGACAGAAAGATTATGTAGCTAGAAATGAGATTTTGACAAAATCAGGCTGTTTGTGTTTGGCTATTCTAATGAAAATCCAGGTTAAATATGAACTGATGTAAAAATTCCCTGGAGCAAATAGCACAAACAACATTTGCAAGATGCTCTACGCTTGGAAGCCACACCACAAATGTCACTTTTTATATAACTAGGAAAGCAACAATAAGAATATAACTAATATTTCCAAAGCAGTAACATGTAACAGCAAACTCACTGCAATGGCACCAAAGTTGAATGGAGAGAATTAAAAAGGCAATGAAGTTTTGAAGTACAAATATAGAGAAAGAGCATTACATCAGCATGCTGAATTTCATGTGTGTGAGAGACAGAGGGAGAACAAGAATGAGAGAGAGAGAGAGAATGTGCATATACATAGTGATTAATTTTTCTCATTCTAAGTTTCTTAGCCAAATAAGGTTGAACCTGGACATATAACTGCACTTAAATACAAACCTTAAAGCACCATAGCAAATCAGTAATGGAAACTTCTTGAGAAGATTCTTAGGTGGAAAAAATAATTAAATATCCACTTCTAATGAGACCCCATTATTGAATTTGGAGAGGGAATTCATTTGTTTACTCAAATTTTGTAAAATGTAGGCAAAGAAAAGTTATTTGCTTTTCGTTTTATCTACTTGAAGTCACCCACAGCTGCTTTGTATAGGAAAGGAAAGCTTTGCAGAAAACAATGATGGATTTGTTTGCAACTTTAGACAGGAGAAATAAAACGTGGGTGTTAAAGAGGTGATTTGAAGTAACGTTTCTTAAGAGACTAGCATAAAATGGTGCACCAACCCCTGAACAAAGATGAAAAATGGGAATTTCAAGAAGAAAAATGGATGTTGCATACTTTTCAAATATGTTTTTGGTCTAAGTTAATCTTAGGGATGGAAGAAGGGAGATGAATGAATAGATTTCAAGCCCAACATATTATTGGTAAAATGAAGACAGATATCTCTCCCCCCCACCCCACTTTTCTCTGTTTCCTGATTGTATTAACTCAGGAACACAGATGCAGTTGTCTCACAAGACACAAAGGCAGAGTTTTAATAATTATAGTTTAAAGGACAGGGAGCTTAGTAACTAAACAGGAAAGATAAAAGGTACGAAGCTAGTCAGAGAGAATGCCAACAGGTTTATAGATCTGAGGCTATCTCAGAGACAAAGTGAAAAACTTTTGAATTGTTTTAGAATCTTTGGCACTGCTTTTGGAGGAGTGATTTGTAACAGGTCACCTCCCTCAATGCAAAAAACGGTAAAGCAGAGAACACTGTGGTACACCCAGCTCCTGGAGCTCTCAGTGAATAAAAAAATTGAGAAATATGACAGAAACAGGAATATACATATATATATATAAATGCAGCAATAAGGAGACAGTTGTCATTTGATGGAAAGCAGCAGGCACAAGAAAACAAAACCAGCCAGATGCCTTTGAGTATTTACATAGCAGACAGGATCCCTAAAATATAATTTGGGAGGAGATGGTGTAATATTTTTGGTAATTTGCATAGACAGCATTGCTTAACATTGGCTGAAAGCTGAGAAGACATCCTAAGACAAATGCGTTAGGGTCTGTGTCATTGGGGAACAGTCTGCTTTAAAAAAAAAAAGTGAGGAAGTTAGGAACAGCCGTGAAATCAAAGGAAGGCAACTGAAGGATGTTTTGAAGTAAAGCAAGGTGGAATGATGCACAGAATATGGAAATGTGACTTTGGTTTCAAAACAGGAAAAGGAGTTGAATGGCTGCCTTGGAAATCTTTTGAATGCTGTTATCTGCCCAACTCTCAATTTCCCTGTGCATACCAACAGGATAAATTGTTCTTCTTGCAACCTTGATGGCCAGCTTCTTGGGGAAAAGACAAAGCATGTTTCCTATTATAAACCTGAGATGAAACTACAACTGAAAAAAGAATATTTCACTTGTAGTAAAGCAAACCAGAAGGGAATAGCAGGTAAGACTAATTAAATGAGATAAAGCTAGTATTATAATTAAATAGAATACCTTTTCTGATAACTTCCTTCATATCTAACAATGCAAGCATCAAGAATCCAAGCAGAAAAAAACTCGTATCTACTCTGGAAGCTCAGGTTATCTCTAAAACTTATCCTCATTCAAAAGCTAACAATGTTCACTCCCCTTAATTCTTTGGAAATGGAAAAACTATGACTGCATGTAGCAATGACGATGAAGAAAAAATGTTAAGAAATCTGGTCAAAACACTGACAAATGCATTCCACAAAAAGAATTCAGAAAATTCAAGAATTCAAGGGTTCTCTGCTCCTCACATTTGCTTATGACACCTGATCAAACAAAGCACTTGGCAGCACAAAAATGAAAGGTGATATGATAATATCAAACAAATATTTGTTTTATATATACACCATCGCAAGAGCAAGACAAACGAGGACAAAGAACACTGGTTCTCCTCCAACATTTGTCAACATGAAGGATCTCAGGATCAACTGGTAAGTCTGTGTAGGCCCATCATGTTTCAGTGAAATAGCTGTCCTTCAGAAAAATGTATAGCTTTATGCCGCATCTTTGGCTGGATTCATATACTTGTTTCTCAGTCACTTGAGTTCATGTAATTTGGGGCCATTACCCCATACTGAGGTGTACTTGAACTTTAGTCCTGCGAAAGGATTTAACATGGACTGAACTCTCCTGTAAAATGAAACACTTTAAAATGGTGCAAGAGCTCAAGAATCTGCCAAAAGACTGTTCAGTCTTCCCTAAGATCAAGTTCTACTTGAGTATTTCATCTGCGTGAAGCTAAATGTGGCACAAGACCAGAACAATTAGATTCCTCCACCTTTTTAGTGTTTATGTTTTTGAAATAAGCCACACCGACCAAGGCATCCTGCCCCCAACAGCATGTAAACTATAAGCTATCTGAGTTACACTTTGATCAATTTGATTTGGTGACAATTTTCCAAGTGTGGTATTGAAAGATATCTGGAGAAGTACCTGCTGTACAACAATCAAGCCCTAAGTAATGTGGTCTTCATTCTATTCATTGGAGAGCCTTCCTCTTCAGCTGGAGGGTAATGGTTGCAATTCTCAGATCACTTCCTCAGTAAGTCCCCCTGAGAGTGGCTTAAGGGGTGAGGCCAGTAAGTACCTGAGAGGGAGTACAAAAAAGGGCCAACCCAAGCAGCTGTTCATTAGGAGCACTTTCTCCTAATTCACACCTCATTTTCTTCCCTTACTGAAAGAAGCAAAATAATTCCATTACAGCCTTGCAGCAGCATTCGTAGCTATGAGAACTCAATTTGATTTTGTTTTAATATTGTACAGGTTTCACTGTTATCCTCACAACAACCCTGTGAGGTAGGCAAGCATCATGAATTCTGTTTTGTAAAGCATAGAGGGAGGGAATGTGTGGTCTTTATAACTGTTTCCTTACTCCCATAAAATCCAGTGGCAATGTTCACAATAACCTCCCTGTTTCCACATTCAAATTCACCACTCCGCATGTTTGGCAGAGGCTTATTGTGTCTTAATGTTACTGTACAAAACAGAGAGCATCATGCAAGGGGAGTAGCACAGAATAGTTAATCACAGAATAGTAAAACTCTCTTTGTACCAGGAAAGCAGGTCCAGCAGTAGTATCACGTGAGCTGTACATGCTGGGAGCCTGTTTTGAAAGGAAGTAAAAAGAGTTGGCTTCTCAACCCTGGAATGTTTGATGTTTAAGGCATAGCACAATAGGGTATGAAATAATGAACAAATGTGACAGAAACAGTGCCTACAGGCAATAATAAATATATAAGGAAGCTGACAGTGGGAAATCTCTCCTGTCCCTCCTTCTTGAGGCTTAACAGAACTCCCTTTGCACTGGGCTGAGCCAGAGAGCCCCACCACTTACAGCCGGTGGCAGCAGTCTATATCTCCATATCCACAGGTCTGATATCCCCCGTTTTATGTTCTTTGACCCACAGTTCCCTGTCTTTGGCTGGATCCACTTTCTGAAGCAACTGGTCCACAGGTTCTACTGTCTAAAAGAACAACAGCACAAAAACAGCAGCAGCGTTAGTATTATTTCCAAAGAACAGACGAAAACCTAATAGTACCTTTCTATCTGCTTTGTTCCCTCTGCTGAAATTTTTAATGAAACATTGCCTGAATTTCTGGCTCAATGGAATGAACAACCATTAAATACACATTTGTGACACAGGATTCATGTTCTGGATTTGTGCTTTTAAGAATGCCATTTCAACAGGGGTCAAAAAGTAACTACGGATATTAAGCCAGACAATGTACTTTATGAGGTCCTTCATTTTTCCCAATCTATTTGTAGCATCAATGCCGTCATCTATGTCAGAAGTTTATGGTTTCTATATAACTTTAAGCCCTAAACCTGGTTCTTATCCCAACAAAACTGTATCCACTGAATCACTGGGAACCCCTGTCTATTCTACTCCCACTTACATAGATTTCATTTAACGAATGGGCCTACTCTAGCTAGGGCTAGAAACAGGATTTAGATTCACAGCAGGCTTGGTGAAATATTGAAAGACTCACACTTTGGTTGAACATGTCTGTCTCATGCCGCAACTGTGTATACTGGCAAAGGTGCTGCCGAATCATCTCCACCCTCTCCACCTCTAGCCTCTCAAGTTCCTGAAAGGGAAAAATAAAACATCTTCATTAATGTATGAGGTTGATAAGGAACTTCATGAGAGATCAGCTGAAAAGTAAGGATTAAGAGCTTTATCATCGCTGTCAGGGCAGTTCCAGTTCTCATTCCTGATAATATGAAAAATCAGTTCATAGATCTGTAATGAGTCCTCTCAGAACGTAAGGGCTACTGTAATGATGAACAAGAAAATGCAGGCACTAATAGCTTAAGGAAGGGATTTCCCTGTTCACATTCATGTCAGGCTATACCATGTGGGTTGAGGGAGGCAAGGAAATGATGGCATGGAGAGATAATCATCTTTCAGTGTGGCAAGAAAATTTAAAATACTGAATGAGTTGATGTTCAAAAGAGGCAACATGAGCAATACTCTGTCAGAAGACTCTAAAAGTCATGTACACCCAATACTTGTTTTATCCTAGGAACACCTAAGTGGCATCACCAGGCAATGCTTCTGCTAATTATTCCAAAGACAGCTGCACCATAAAAGAAGATGTAACAATACAGTCTCCTATAGGTTGATACTGATCTGAAAAATATAATTATGATTCTGAGAGAAAGTGTAATGTATTTAAAACATTTCAGCCTAATAAGAGAGTGAAATTTTGGGGGAAGTCAGCTAGTTTTTCTCTGTAACATGTTAAATCTTATGCATATTGAATCTTTATTCCACCTACGATAGGAATGGAAAATTCTGATTCTCAGAAATCTCATTATAAAATCACCCCCTCTTCATATCCTCCAGACTGCTGGCACTGAACAGACTTTGTACCTTTTAACTTAGTGATTCACTTGCATTTAGAAAATTGCTCATTTTTTCACATGTCAGCAAAAAATGGTACCTGCTCATGATATAAAATCCTCCCACAAATACTTCAAAATGCCAATAGCTTTCCATTTTTACCATAAGGCACACTGGTTCCAAATAGGCCTGTTTATTGTGATTTTTTTCAAAAAAACCCCCAAATTCTCTCTTGCCAAATCACACAATCAACACACAATCAAAGGAAATACCTCTGGGAAAACTGTGCACATTTTATGTTTTCAGAAAGATATGTTTTCCCAGAGAAGGCCAAGAAATTTATGCTTCTGACTTGAGAGAGGGCAGAAATGTTTTTGCAAAAGACTATAATGCTGGAGGTGGAATTCCATGAATTAAGAAACAAAGTATTCACCTCCTGCCCACCAAAACGCACTAGCTGTCAAACTCTCTTCCATCACAACTTGTAGTGCAACGAATCCCGTGTATTTTTATGCAATTACACCAGGCACTTCTTCATCCCAACCAATGGCTGCTAGTGGTGTGGAGCCAAGGCAAGGACGCCCATGGCATAATGACATCAGGACACAAAGTAAATTGTTATACACATTTTAAAAAAGAGGGGTGACTTGATAGGGGCTGCTGTTTCCACCAGCAGTCCCATGTTCTTGTACCACACAGTTCAGTCCTGAGAGAAGCAGAGGCTGATTCCATGTAATAAGAGGATGTTATGAAAATGTTCAGACACAGATATAACGTGGCTGGAAGGAGGTTTCCTTGAAGTACATGTTGACAGATGCAAAACTACTGCCTTTGATCTCCTTTACATATTTTTTTTCTCAAATGGCCAGAAAAAAATAACCAATAGAAGGTACAGAAAGACATAACACTGTCTCTCAATTCATGCTGCATTTAATGAATTTGTTTTTAACTTTTGAAACTTCAGCTAAGGTTTATCTTTACACAGTTCTGTCATTCATCACTCAACCCAGGTGGGGGAGTGTACTTTTGAAAACAAAATGCTCTAAATCCTATGGGTGAGTTACACCAGTGTAATGGTTCATTAGGCCAATGTCATGCACTTTTTGAGGTGATGCATAGTAGCACTGAGAGAAAAGGGTGTGTTGCCACACAAAACTGCCCTGCCAGTTCCTAAGTTATAAAGAAGCTGGAGCTTTTTTTAACCCCCTAACAGAGATGACTTTCTGTATTTTTCCCCTGCCTCATCGCCACTGTGCAAGTGAGTATTTTCTCCTGCTGGTGCAATTGTCACACATGTCACTGCCACCTATACTGGAGTGGTATTTTTGGCCAACACAACTGTAGCAGGAAAGGAAAAAAAAACCTCCATGTGACATACCAAAGAGGTGGTCACCATTTCTTCAAACCACTTTGATTGAGCTTGATTATACAGGTCCACACAGCGCATGAGATCATCTCCTGAAACAATCAAAAAACCAGAACACCAACATAAGTCATTCTGGCAAACTGCTCATCCGCCCAAAAGAATAATGAGAAGTGAAAGTGCAGTTACCCACAAGTTTCTACATGCAAGGTGTTTCGATCACAAAGAACCACCATGAGTTCCTAGTGTAGCCAATCCAAACCGATTAAGAAAGAAGTGACCAGTGCGCTCTCCATCATTATTGGTAGTGAAACAGGGCTTTCAAGAAGCATGAATTGCAGACTGAACCAGATGAACAGCATGCCTGGTTAGCCACTAATATTAAACACTGAAATATTACACACTGAAAAACAAGCTTCCAACTCCACAATTGCCTACCTCCCACGAGAGTCTTCCTCTCCCTTCAGGGGAATCTCCCCAAGTTTCCCTGGCCTCAGTGGGCTAAGAATCTTGAAAACATTCAAAACTGTGTTAGGGAACAAATGGGAAAAAAATACTGTTCCCTAATTTTGGAAATTCTAGTTAAATAAGCAAAATCACAGGTTGGGAAAAAAGTGAGGGAGGAGTTAAACTAGTCATGGGCAAATCTTCCTCCCTACCCTCATGTTTGACAGATATCGGCTGGAAAAGCCATGCCTCTGTATGCTTGCTTCTTTCTTTTTTTTTTTTTTATCAGTTTCTGCCTGCATATGAACTTCATTCCTCTCCCCTGCAGCAATGTGCACTGTCTGAAAAAATTAGCCTTGGGGGGTTTCTTGGCTCTCTATAGCTGGTTTTCAGAGCTGATGGGAAGCTGAAACGTGAAAAGGAAACTGGCCTCTTCTGTTTTCACTAGATTCTGCTGTTCTGCCAGGCAAAGGCCAGAGGTGGATCCTGCCCTCTGTGTCAATATTCCTAAGGCTGCTATGGCATAAGCTGTCAAATGCAGGGCCTGAAAGGAGGCTGCGCAGCAGCAGACACATGCTCATAGCACAGCTCCTGAATCAAGGGCTGTCCTGAGCACCTCTCCTGCCACCTAGTGTACTAAATCAGACAGCATGCATTTTATCAGATGTACATATGCGGAACTGCCCCTGAAAAGAGGTAAAGGCCAGCCCCAGCTCTGCTTGCTGTCTGTAACGCACATGAATACACGATCCCCCAGTGTCTTCACAGTACCACAAACAGTGACATTATTCAACCAGCTGATCAGCTGCATTACTAATATATGTTAGCACTGCTAACGTATGGGCTAGATTCCTCTCAGATGTTCACAACTGACCTTCGGCCACTCTCCCTTACTTTGGCCACTCTCCCTTACTTTGCCCTTTATACATTTCAAAGGTGCAAGTATGAAACAATAACAGTGAGGAAAAAGAAATTAAACCTTGAAATGTATCCCTAGCACCTGAACATGTGAATTAGTATGGTAAATATTCTCTATCTAACAAAACAGTAAGAACTATACAGAATTTGGTAGGACATAATTCTTCACCTGCCTCAAAAGATTAAAATTCAGTGAGTGAGATCATTTCATTCCATTCCATTTCATTCACACCTCACCCTTTTCCTTGCACAGGGCCCAAGGAAGCGAGAAGTAATCAGCCTTGGTGACCTCTACGTTTTCTCCTTAGCCCAAACACCAGAGACTCTGTTCCATCAAAGTTCTCGCTGTGTGGTCTTTCCACATCTTTCTATATCATACATTACGCTCACTCACCAGATACTCACCAGCTTGAGTAGACTTCCGCCTGGCCTTCTTAATTTCTTCTTCTGTCTTGTTGCTGAGTTTTATCTCCAACTGCTGTGTTTTCAACTCTAAATCCTTTTGTCTCTCTGATAATGCTTTTCTGGCCTTGAAACAAACCAATAACCATAAATTCTCCACTGAAAAAGAATTCTCCATTTACTTCTTCCTTTCTGTAAGATTTATTTTCTCTTAGAATAAATAACTGCCATATGGAACATGTGCCCTTGTTGGCGGGCTTGTATTAGGGACATAGCCACAAAGTATCACTTGGAGTCAACTTTAAAACACTCACCTTTTCTACTGCCGCATACCGACTAACCATCTGTTTCCGCAAATCAGCAATGTGATGGTCATACTTCTTCATGTCTTTCTTGAAGTTTTCACGGAAGTTGAGGAGGGGTTTCTCTACCTCAGTCTGGAGCTGAAATAAAGAATAAAAGAAACATGATTTAGGAATGACTAAATTCTAGAAACTGAGATTCATGTGTTTTGCCCATAGATCTCCTAGGTGTGATACACAACAGCCATGAGTACCTATCCCCTCTGGCACATTCTTCAAGCATTCGGGAGTGGGGAGAAGCACTCAGAGATGGATTATCTTTAGTCCTTTCCTCTTATGTAGATAGAGGTGCTTTCTGTTTTCTGTCAAGGGCCATCTTTCTGGGAGTATCATCTCTGATCGGTGGAGCTAAAGCTAATAGTGGATGGGACTTCCCATTTTCTCTCTCTACTACCCTTCTTTGCTTTCTCTTCTTCCCAGCTGACTGCCTTGGAAGAGATAAATTTGTGCTTCACAAAGATCTGAACTGATCACTTAAGAGAGATCTGCATGAAGCCCTTGGAGTGACAAGCATCCCTTGGGCCTCAGACTGCCCACTTGTGTCCTAGTGCCATCTTCTTAGTGGGTTTTGCTGTCACTGGGGAGATGAGGAGAAGTAGAAGACAGATAACTGCACTGTCTCCTCCCCTCTTCCCACCACCCTGGCAAGATTAACAGCAGTATTGGTTGAAAAGGAAGAAGATAGTTGGAAGAGCTGACCGTGGCTTTCCCAGTCACAACTGTTTCGGTTCTCAGATGTCTCCACAATCCTTGCTGGGAAAGCCATCCCTTGCAAAACAAGTGGGAAGAAAAGAGGTGACCTCTGAAAATTTTAAAGTAAACTGATGGGGTATTAACTGATGAGTCTCATAGGCAGATTTTAGCATTTAAAAAGTAACTCTAGAGCGCTACCGGTCTGACTTTACTGTTTAACAGAGACTACTCTAGAAGTTTACATTATCTGAACAGAATTCATTTTCATCACTGTATCCACTGCCAATCCCTGACTCAGGTTCTGTTCATTTAAGATTGCTTACTATAGTTGCAGCCATGAAAACAGGCAAAATTTGGTCCTCTGCCATGATTTCATAGCAACTTGGATAATGGGTTGGGGACAACTATTCAGCTGACATACTGAATGAACAGCCATGAGATAGCTGTGGGCTCCCTCAATTTGTGTATTGATAAAAGAAGGCAGATGAGCTAGTGGCATTCTTTCTAGAGAAGTGCTGTGGCAGCACAGAAGAAACAGCTTGTGAAAATCTGATATGCAGAAAGCATCAAATACTTCCCCATGTACATATGAAACAGTTACCACACAGTTTGTGTTCTGTTCTCAGTTCCATCCAGACTACCTGAGATGACAAGCATGTGTGCTATGATCCAAGGAAAACCAAAACATTAAATGTAATACTGACATCTAGGTATCAGACAAAACCAGAAAATGGTTCCTTGAGGAGCCTGTCACACCAGAAGGGAACACCGACAGTTGTCCCATTAAAGGATAATTCTTCAATGTCTTACATATTCTTTTACATATCTCCAAGCTATTAGTGTTCGAACAAGATTGTTTATTCTTTTGAAAGAGAAAGAATATGATCCAGTTAATCATATTCCAATCCCACTGCTTAAACAGGAGAGTTAACTATGGGTTTAAACATAACCAGGCTATCTGAAAGATTGTATCTCCCTATAATAGCCTCCTCAAGTTTTAAGACCTTTGGTGAAGGGCTTTCTCTTAGTGCTGTTATCATCACAGGTATGTCTGGTGGGGACTTGGGGGAGAGCCTTTCTGGTGGCTGCCCCCAGGCTATGGAACCTTCTTCCAAGAAAGGCTCTGTTGGCCCTTTCACTTCTCTCTTTTCACCAAGAGGCAAAGACCTACTCATTTAAGCAGGGGTTCAGCTTCTAACTGATTGTGTGTATGTATGACAGTGTGTATGATGGTAATGTGTAAGTGGTTTAATGTGTTTTTAACTATTTGAAATTAATGCTTTTAAGTGAATTGTTGTTTAATGCTTTTTTTAAAAACTGTATTGTAGATGGCTTTAGCTATATTTTCACAATGTACATCATAAGCTACTTTGGATCCCATATGAGAGAAATATAAATTAAATAGCTTGCTTGCTTGAGTGATTGACTGACAGGCATCCCACCACAACCAATGCAATTTAGAATGGTGAACTTCAACAGCATCAATCTCTAAAGTTGCTTATGGAATTTTATTAGGATCCTGGGGAGGAACCACAGCTCAGTGACAGAGTACATGTTTTGTATGCAGAAAGCCCCAAGTTCAAAACACTTTTACACGTTGGAGAAAAAAAAAGGATCAAATAGCAGTGAAAGAACCTAAGAGCTGCTGCTTATCAGATTAGACAACACTGATGCTACAAGATAGACCAGCAGCTGTCCATGCCCCATTGTTATGGATCACAGCAAGGTAATTGTTTACATAGCTTCTGAATCTGGAAACAAAATTAACTGGATTATTTCTGTTCCATAAAAGTTCCCAATGTAGTCCTTGCATGAAGCCATTTGCCACATATTCCAGTTTAGCGATAATAAGCTCATAATAGTTCCACAAAGAAGATTTGATCATTAACAAGAACCTACCTTGGATGAAAACTTGAGATGCACCTCTGCCTCATCAGCCAGACTTTTCTTTAGCTGAGACCATGACTCCCCGAGAGTTCTGAAATACACAACATACCTGATTGGCAGGGGAAATTTACTTTTTTAAAAATTAGCATCTAATTCTCATTAGTGTAAACGGCTCATTTCTAGCCAAAGCGATATTCCACATACTTCATATCATGGCAACTACAGCTCTTTAGAGCATGGAACCAAAACACAAAATTTAACAATACCTTACATAATCTTTCTCTCCAGGCTCATGTTTGTATTCACAAACGAGGAAGAAGATAATCATGGATGTCTCCAGAGAAATCTCATCCTCGCCCCCACCTCCTGCTCCTGCCAGCACCGAATTAATAACTTGCTCTCACAGTCCCCCAGCACTGTTTAGGCTTGTAATTACCATTCATTTGAGATGAACCACTGCCTTTTTAAACCTGTGCTTTTATTTGTACTTCAACCCATTCAGCAGAGGAAACTAATGACCCTTGCAGCTAATGATTGTACGGATAAAATTATATTTTTGAGTACCAAAGGGGGCACCTATCCACGGATACAAGCACAGTATATGAAGTGGCTGTAAAACATTAATTAGTTCCAGAGAATTTCTCCTTCAGACTCCCATTGTAACTGTTGTTGTTGTTGTTGTTGTTGTGTGCCTTCAAGTCATTTCTGATTTATGGTGACCCTCAGGTGAATCTATCATGGGATTTTCTGGGGTTGAGTGTGTGTGACACACCCCAAAGTCACCCGGTGGGTTTCCATAGCAGTGAGAGGAATCGAACGCTGGTCTCCAGGGTTGTAGCCCAACATTCAAACCACTACACTATGCTGGCTCTCCACTCTCAGTATATTTAGGGTTAAATACTTTTACTGCGATGGATGTTTCAAGGCTTTGACAAAAGATGGGGTACTTTAATGAAGTGTATTTTAAAGTCACATATAAAATTGGGAGGTGTCAAGCAGTGGAAAAATGACAGTAGCACAAAGAATGCAACTAATCTGCTCAGATGACAGAAAAGAGATGAAACTACTTTTATCAGATTCTCCAAATAAAAATGTCCACAAACCCATGATATAGAGTGTAATGTTGTACAGTGGCTACTTCTCATGCTCCAGGCCCAAAAAACCAACTTGCACCAGTCAATTGTGAGGTAAGAATGAGAATTCTAATGTATTGGCATTAAGGTTAGTACTGCAATCAGGGTTGAATAAGCTAATGTACATTTCCACAATAATATATAAAAAATAATATTTAGCTACCTTATATGTTTGCTGGCAGGATTACTGAAATAATGTATACAAATTACTTTGAAACTCAAAATTCTAGATGTGACAACAACTACATTTGGGAAGTGAGATCAAAGCCTGTCTCTGGACAGCAAAAAATGACAGTTGTTGTGTGCCTTCAAGTTGTTTCCAACTTACAGAGACTCTAAGGCGAACACACCATGGGGTTTTCTGGGACTGAGAGTGTGTGACACATCCAAGGTCACCGTTCTCTTCTAGTAGGGACTAACCATTAGATTTAACCCATAAAGTTTATTGGCTTTTATTTATAGACGTATTCTAAGATTTCAGAATAAAATTTAAATATTACCTCTAGAGTCTAAAACATAATTTATATTCAAAGGCAAATACAGTGGCCCCTTCATTTTTACAAGGCTTTGGGGCGGACAACTCTCACAGAAGTGGAAAAAACGCAAATAAATCCCTCCGCAATCCCCCTCCCACTTCTTTCTGGGGTTCCCCCTTCCCGTCCTCTTGCCTTTTGCCTTGGCATGTGAGCCTTCTCATTCTCTGCACCGGGCAAAAGGCAAGGGAATGGAAGGAGGGAGCTCCGGAAGGAAGAAGGAAGGTGCATATGTGCCTTCCCCCACAGTCCCTTGCCTTTTGCCTCAGAGTATGTTGTCCATGCCAGTGAGAATGTGATGTGTGGCTACTGAAAAACAACTGAGCAGGAAGCTGCTTGTGTGCCTTTCTAGGCATCCATATATCTCTTTGAGGGATGGATGTATACCAGCTCCCATTTTTATTAGACTTCTAGACATTTCTGAGATGTTGTTCTCCACAGGTATAGGACCAATATGTGTGACTGCAAAGGGGCCATGAAAAACTTTTAACTGTGCATGTAGTTTTCCTTAGAGGAACCAGAAATCTGTTTTCTACACATTTTTCTCATTGCATTTGGCTTCTACATTATTATCTTCTTTCTTTGGCTTACTCTGAATCCTTATCTATGTCTTTATTGAATTATGGTGACCAGAACCAAATACTGCATTCCAAATAACACTATTATCTCTTGATTTTTTAAAGAAATGCTTGCATCCATATAAGCAAAATGTTGCCATATCTTGTGTTATAGGCCTACTTCTAATCAATGGGAACTTAGGTAAGCTCTATTGATTCAGTAGGTTTACACTTGCAAGCCACAGTGTTTTATTGTTCACTCTGGTTCAATCTCAGAAGTTCTGCTTCAGATGCTGGGATGCCTATAGTATCCCAACATGGGTGGGGTGGGGCTAAGAAAGGATATCTGGTAGACAGCCAGCTGCTTGGCTACACTATTGGGTGGCTGCCCCAAAAGAGATCTTGGCCAGGACCAAGCAGGTGCTCCAATTAGCTCTTGGACAGAACTTTCTCTGATCTTAAAACTCAAGTGCCAACATCCCCTCCCCCTTGTCTTCTTTCACCCCCTTCTTGCCAACATCAGCATTTGGTAGCCACTTTAATGGGCCTGAGGAGGAATTTTATACTTCAACTAACTGGTTTGCCTGCTGGTAGGTTTTGACTTCCTCATAGTAATCAGATTCCTTTTCCAGTGATATTGCCTATTTGAAGACAATGTACGACTAATTACTGTTACTATTGTACCACACCTCTAACTGGGTACCTGAAATGTTGGCCAGCACATTTTTCTCCGTGTGGCGATTGACTGAGTCACTCATTACTCTCAGGTAACACCACTATCTGGGCCATAGCTGATCTGCAACGTGTCACTACTGGCCCCATGCATGTTCCTCTGAGCATGAAAGGAGGTAGCAGCCTTAGAAAATACATAATTACTATCCCCTCTTCTCAATTTCTCTCTTGTTCTGTCTCATGCACACATAAATTCTGACAGCTACAGTAGGAGAATTAATCCTGCATTATAACTAAGATTTTTTAGTCATGTGCTGATGTTCAAAGGAGGTGGAGAATAGAGAGGACGTCCCTATAGTTTGGCATGTTCCCAGCAGGAAATAAGGAAAAATATCTAAATAAAGGCACAAGAATGGGATCTCGCTGGCCACCAGACTTGCAAGAACATACACTTACCCTTCCTCCTGGGCAGCCAAGGAGCTTTGCGATAGTTTGGACAAGTTCTTGGCATATTCTTCTTCAATTTTTATCCTGTAGAGTTCAATGATACCAGCAGAAAGGTTATCATTTAGAAGAATGGCATCTCACAATGCAATACACTATACCAGATTTCAAAAATCACCCCACATAGTTTTACAAATATGCTTTTACCTGCAAATCTCTTCAGGTTGAATTTATATTCATATTTTCACCAAATTCATGATAGGCTAGTACTTGGATCTGTAATCCTAATCCTAAATGTCAGTAGGTGGTAAAATAACAGATCTTCAGTTTACCGTTTTTCAAACCATCCCAATAGAGTTCACGTCAGATTTTGTCCTACTGTGTCCTATTTGCAAAAGATTATGTCTAAGTTTATTCACAGAAGTAAAAAAATCTAGAGTTTTTGTTAGAAAACTCAGCTGCTATTACGTAGATTTTCTGTTTAAACATAATTCTTATAGAAGGGTTCAAGGAAAATGTCTGTGTGCCACTGGAAATTGAAGACATTGAACTGAATTTTTTCCCTTCTTGCCATCGCAGAAAATTAAACTTGAAACAATTCCAAATCCATGGGAGTAAGCAAGACAATTTTCACTGGAGTAGGGGTCAGAGAAAAATTCAAGCAGAGGGGCAGACGGGTTAAGAGTCTCTATAAGAGGCTTCTGTGGAAAAATGTTTTCATAGGTAAACACTCTCCAATTAATGCATTATAATTGGAAAGTATATTTAGAAACTTCCAAAAAGGGAAATCAAGTTGTAATACGATATTTTCAAAAAGCAAAACAGATGTGTAACTAAATAACAGTGGCTAGGACATAAACACATATTGTCCAAGTTATAATGCTATAATGATCTGAACTGTTAATAAAATATATTGTCCTGTGATCTTTCTGCAAACCCATGGAGAAACTGTTCACTTGAAATTCCTTCAAACAGGTTTATTTTCAAAAGTCAAGATTATTAAATTTGCTTTCTCTGACAAAGCACTGAATGATTATGTAGTGCCAACAGGTGTCAGACTTGACAATGAATTTTTTCACACAGTTCTAGATGTACCAAAGGTGAATCCTGGAGCAGACAACTTGTACATGTGTAAAAGACCTTCCTTGTACAAGTACAACATTTTGGTAAGTTTGTGAAATGTTAGTGTTGAAGTTTTGCAGAATACTACCATACTGTTTTCTTTGGATACCCAGACTGTAGTTCTAAATGTTCAACTGCTAGAAATTTGGAGACTGGGGGCACTAAATTCTTATTGAGGGCAATGCTATGATCTGCCCTCCCCATCACTACACTCCAGTTCAAACCCATTTCTTCACAAGAACTTTAAGTTCTAAAAAGTGTGGCAAAAAATATTTCACCCACCCCAGTTCCTTTCTTTAATCACTATTATTTTTATGACTAAGATAAGTGGTCATAAGTCAGGATCTATATGCTGGCTCTCATCTCAAATTTGGGGAACAAATTCAGATACAGCTTGGATATACTCCTTTCAAATATGTCATGTGGTAGTTTTACTGGAACAGGCGACAAGTGAGCTCAGTGCTCAAAGCAGAAGTCAATGAAATAAATCAAAACAGAAATTAAAAAGGTTATTTGCAGTATCTTGATATCACAGATGATTTGACTTCTCTTGGCATGAAAGACACTGGGTAAAATAGGCTGTCAAGAGAATGTACTCCCCTGTAACTCTTTGTGTGCAAAATTTAGGAAGTATAACCTTCCCTACTCATTCATGGAAACTCGCCAGGTGACTTTAGGGTTGCCATAAAGTCAGAAATGACTTGAAGGGACACAATAATAAGAACCTTAAACTTGTGATTCACTGGTATTTAGCTCCTGTCAAATTAAACTATATTAATAAGGATACTTCAGATGAATGTTGTAATGGAACCAAAGGTTCTTATATTCCTGTGCGGTGGCACTCATCTCAAATGCTTCTGGCTAGCATAAAGAATTTGCTGAAAAAGCTGTGATCATCAACAAATGTGTGGAACTATCTTGTGTGTTGGCCTTTTGTCTCTATTTACAGATGCTATCAAATCTCTGCTGACAGAAAGTCCTGATCAGATTTTGTTGTTTACAAGCAAGATTAATTATTACACGAAACTAGAGAGTCAAAATGCTCTATCAGTTTTACAATTTAGGGACAACCTGTTATCCATTCAGCTTATTAGAAAATTAAAAAATTGAAGAAAGTACATTTCATAAAAAAATAACAGGGGACACTAGGAAAATGTTTGCACAATCTGACATCCATTTATTTTTTATGCTGGATGAATTAGGTGCACTGGCTCATTATGATGCATTAACTAATTGGAGAAATGGTATATTATCTACCTGGAGATATCTCATTACTAGTTAATGGACAAATAATTAATCAATAATCAATTCACAATTAACAGTCTGGTGCATTAACCATTTTATACATATTCTTTTCATATGGGGATGGGAAGAAAGCTGAGTATGGGTTTCACATGGAAAATTATGTATCCCGCCTTGTACAGTCTTTTTATTGATTAGCTCACAATCTTTTTGTTACATGTTGGATGCACTGTGTGTGTGTGTGTGTGTACACACACACACACACGAGATGTGAGAAATTGTCCTGCTATGGATAAATCAACCTCATTTCCTTTGAAGTGGGGCCAAGTAAGACTGTTGCTGCAGCTGTAGATTTCAGAGTTCAGGTACACATCATTACAGTCAAGCCACACCACCAAGGAGAATCCAAAAATGCAAGTAGTTGTGTTGATCTGTATCACCAAACCAGTTCTTGTAGTTTTGATCTTTTTCAAAGCAGGGCTTTTGCAAAGCTAATAAGCACTGATTTCTTATCAGAAATACACTGCATCACAGCAAGAACAGCCCACAATAATACAGTGCTTCGGGGAGGCGGGATCAATTTTTCCCTATTATTTTTATTAAGGTGATTAAATTCAAAGGAAACAGGGAAGCCTGAGGGGTGGCAGATGATGTCATAATGCCTGTTGATCAGAAAGTACAGACAGCCTGACCCTGTGGCTTCTGCCTTCATTATACCACTTAGTAGGACAGTTCTGTGTCTTGTAAGACTATGCTAATATAAGACTCCATAGACCTCCATAGTTTCCATTTTAGGAAAAAAGGGCGTTTATGGAACCACTTATTAAGTTGATGGGTATCTTCCCCTATAAACATCTTCCTCTCAATCCAGAAAGGTCTTCCAGATCTTCCATACCTTCATACATGTAGCAACTGAGAGGTAGTGCTGAGCACAAGCAGGGATCTGGTACAATCAATAGTGTAACATTCCTGCTCTGGCAATGGAGTGGCATTAAAACATCACACCTAGTTAACTGAGAAAGAATGACCACAGATGATTTACATAAAGTGGGTAATGAAGACATTGAAATAATTACCTTGGTTCAGACATTAGTCAAAATGGAGGAAGTACTGAAGACAACTATGATTTGGCAGGGTAGCTATGAAGGAACTAGATGAGATCCTCAAGTGTAAAGATATATAATTAAATATGAAAGTTAAAATTATTTACCCTATTATTTGTCTAGTTTCTATGTATGGTTGTGAAAGCTGGACAGTGAAGAAAACAGACCTTAAGAGAATGAACACATTTGAAATTTGCTGCTAGAGGAGAGCTCTGCAGATACAATGGGTTGCCAAAAATGGGTCCAAAACCAAATCAGTGATAGACTCTCACTAGATTTATAAACTGAGACTATTGTACTTTAGATAAATCACGAGACAATAGGACTCACTAAGAAAATGTGACAATGTTCACTAAAGCTGAGGGTCATAGGAAAAGAGGAAGATAGCACTTGAGGTTGATTGACTCAGCCCTAGCTTTGCAAAACCTGAGCAGGACTGCTGAGGACTGTATTTTGGGAGATCTCTCATTTGTGGAGTTGCCATGAGGTGAAACTGACTTGAAGGCAATTAACAACAAATAGAATCTTGAACTCAATATTAATCAATCAATTAAAACCAATCAGTTCTACAATTCTGCAAGTAGGATAGCTTATGCAGATTCTGCATATTCATTCATTCATTCATTCATTCATTCATTCATTCATCAGTTTAAATGGCAATCTTTATTTTAAAATATTCTATACCACACACATATGAACAAAATCTTGAAGCGGTTCACAACTCCACGGAACCACAACTATAATGAAAACTAACAAAAACACTTCTATATTGTTCATGGTTGGGGAAAGCCACTAAATGGGGAAAGTCAATAAATGCCTAACTCAAACTATGAGTGGATGCCCTGTAGGTCAGGGTATGCAGCAATGCCCTGTGGTGGGGAGCACTTTCTCAGGGGTTGGTCTGGTGGCAGCATGGTTTTTGCTCACTTTCAGATACAGAATTCAGGGTGTCCCATATAACCTCAATACATGACTGGACTTCAAAGCCCCAAATACAGGATACAATGTATAGAACAGGTCATCTATGAACCCTGGGCTTTGCCTTTGAGTAACTGGCCATTTGCACAAGTGGTTGGATTTTTAACTGGCTTGTGTAAGGAGGAATCCAAGAGCTCCTTACACAAACATTGTCCCAGTTCAAGATTCTATTTGTTGTTAATTGCCTTCAAGTCACTTTCACCTCATGGCAACTCCACGAATGAGAGATCTCCCAAAGTACAGTCCTCAGCAGTCCTGCAACAGTTCATTGTGTTCCCATAAAGCATGCCCAGTTCCACTCTTCCTAGCTCATTTTGGACCCCTAGGTTCTCCCTCAAACCTGTGAAGCTCATAGTATGCCAGCATTAACCATACACCAGCTCTCAAAAAAAAACCTTTGGCCTTAAAGTGCTGGGAAGCTGTCATCTTGCAGTGAATAGTTTGTGATACATTTCTAAGAGTAATGGAGGGCAACCAGGTTATAAACCATTGCACTGAAACTCAAACAAATTTTAATGTTATCTTCTTTTTTTAAAAAAAATTTATATATGTGGAAAAAACATGTTGTGGGGGGGCGGTCAGTGGTCACCAAAACAATTATTGGAAAGACACTGGAAAACAAAAAGGCAGCTGTAAGAGATAGGTACTATTCCCAACAGCTTCTGAAAAATGTTTCAAGTAAAAATGCACTTCAGTCTTCCTCAACACGCCACCTCTTCAGGTGTTTTGAGCTACAACTCCCATCATCCCTAGCCAGTGTGGCCAACTTTGGCAGCACTGACCATGCATGAGAGGTGCTGTAATCCAACACATCTGGAAGGGTTCCAAATTTTAGAGAAGAGCTGATGAAGCTGTTATCTTTAGAAGGAATGGCTTGGGTGAAGGAAAAAAAAAACTTCCCTGTGGTGGCTCACCACAGGGCCCTCTCAATTTTTCCCTATATAACGATAGACTTTTTGAAATACAGTTGGAACAAAAATGAATCTGTTTAGGTCTCTTTTGAAGCACTGAAGGGCTCTGTACTTTTTTGTAGCGAACATGAGATAACAGTAATGAATCCTTCAAATGGCACATATACAACATGCTTCTGTAATGTCTACCCTAAAACTGATTATTTATTATCTGCTTACTCTTTATATCTTTTCTTTCTTTCCTTAAATGATCGTTGAAAGGGACATATCACCATGTTAAGGATGGTTTAAAAATAGCATGTAAGTTTTAAGAAATGGTCAACTTTGGTGGGGTCTCTCTTTTTAAAAAAGATACATCCTGCAAGTTGTAAACTTTCAGTCTTCGCTTAACTCGTCTAATTGGCTAGAATCAATCACTGTCTCAGTGCAGCTCTCCCTTTTTATCACACTTAAGGCAGAAAGTACGCCTTATGCTCCAGCTGTTACCAGATTTACCAAACTAAGGTTTTCAATCAAATCCTTTATTGAATACCAATATCGTATACTGATTGCTCAAAATCATATTGGAAACTGCACACAGACTTTTTAAGGAAGTTACTGGCATTTTCCAGATGTGCAGTAGGAGCAGGTTTAAATCTAGAATCATTACACACATTGTGGCAGGAAGCAGGTGTTTTGCTACCAGTTGTGTCCAAGAACAACTAGTCTTACCAGCACACTAATTTATTTAACATTGATGGAGTCTTATGAACCCTGCTTGAACACAGGTATTTCTCAAACAATACTCAACATTGTATTTTGCTCAAAGGGAGAATTAACAGGGTAGTAAGACAAAGAGCCTGGGGCAAAGAGAGACAGAACCAGTTGGCTCAAGCAAACTATGACTCCTCACCTTTAGTTCACCAGATAAAACGCTCTGACATTATGCAAAATCCTAGCTATTGATGAAATCTACCTATCCCATAGCAATGTGTAGCTTTTGCAATCACAAGGTTTAATGCAGTGTGGCCTCACCTCACAGTTGCTGGAAGGATGGCATGGAGAAATTCCCATAGCCATAAGCTTCTTCTCCTGTGATTCTGGACATACTGCAATATTGATGTTTGTGTTGATTTTTATTCTAAATCTCATCAAAAGGGAAATGGAATCATCCAATATTTACATTCCTTCCAGGCTTTTCCAATAAATTGTTACTCTCAATATGTATGGATCAACAAAATACTAGAATCATCAAGAAGGCTGCAGTCATTATAAATATAGTTTTGCCAACTAGACCAAAGATGATAGTAAATTTTACACCGCATAAGTTCTCTGCTCTTTTCTGTAGCTTCATTTGACCAATGGACTAGATAAACAAACCTCCTGTTAGTTTTGCTACTGAGAGACCATCTCCTGTTTTCTCAGGCTGTGCAGACTCGATGCCCCAGGCCTCTTTAGCAGGATGCTCTCTAGTCCTTACACTCAAGAGCTTCCACTGGGAAAGGAGAGTGTTTTTCTATTAATTTATCATGGCATAATTATCAGGGATAAACTGGAGCAGGGCTTTCATTTTTGTGTGATTAGGCAGACAATGTCCGCTCTTGGAACACACTGTTCCAGCCCCCAATTGCAACTTCTGGAGAAGTAAATCTCCCTCCTATTATTATTTGGAGAGCTATTTATAACAATGTTCTTTTTCTTCTAAGAGTAGTTATAAATAATGAGCAGCTATAAATAAAAACTGTTTATCTTTTTCTCTTGCCTTTCATGTCCTGCAGATATTTTAAGTTATTTAAATTATGTTCTGGCAAGCTGTAGTCATGGGGAAAAAAAGGAAGAAGAAGAGGACAGTGTGTGTGTGTGTGTGCATTTGTGTGAAAAGGGGTGCAGTTTCTCAGATGTGGCAAAGTCACTGAGAAGCTTGTCCCTATTAAAATACATGAACTCAAGTGGATTTTTTTTCTCTGTGGTAAAAATAAAAATAGTGTCTTAATAATTATAGAGAGTGTTTTTAAATGAAGAAGCACTAGGAAAATGTAGTATTTGCTAGATTTCAGTCTGATTTTTAAAGAATTTCATCACTTGCACTAATGATTTTTAGAGATGTAGGGCTGGATATGTGAGAGGCAGTGTGGTGCTGTGTTTTGAGCACTGGGCTACAACCTTGGAACCAGGGTTCAAATCGCTGCTTGGCCATGGAAACCCACTAGATGACCTTGAGCAAGTTACATTCTTTCAGCCTCAGAAGAAGGCAAAACTATACTCCTTCTGAACAAATCTTGGCAGGAAAATCCCCTGATAGGTTTGCCTTAGGGTCACCACAGATCAGAAATGACTTGAAGGCACATAACAACAACAACAGAGGGGAAGTGAGTTTATCCTGTTCTTCCTGCAGTCTTTTCCACCCTTTGAGAATCTCTTCTGGAAGGGTGGAGACTCTCCAGAAAAGTATGTGAGGTGGCAAGGGCACGGTATTGGTAGTAGAAGCTGCCTCCTCTTCCACTTCTGTCACTCGGAATCTCCACTGAATGAAATCAGTTCTCAAGAACTGAAGGATTCCTTGTGTTTTCAGAATGCCCACTGTGGACCCAAAACGTACAATATAAACATCCATTCTCATATTGCACAGATCAGCAAAGTGTGGCCCACAGGCCACATAGAGCCCTTGCCCTCACCAGACCATTTTTGTGGCCTCTTGCAATCAATAAAGATTTTGTAAAATACATTTTATTGTCTGGTCCTAGAAGTCTGCTCAGCCAGTAATTTTGCACTATAAAAAGGCATAGCAGCTTGTTTTAGTGTGTTGGGTTTTCTCCATTCAAAACTGGAAGTGAACTTCTGGTTTTGGGGGTGGGGGAGAACAATTTCAAGGGGCTCACAGGAGGAACTGGAGGGAAAGACCAGCAAAACTGGCCTCTCTAATTTATCCACTCCTGACATACTGAGAGGGGAGATGTTTTGTGAACAGCCGCTCTCATATTCCACAGAATTCCCAAGATACAAAATCTCATAAACTTGTGAGGACACACTGGACTGCAGAAAATAAAAACATCATTCTAACAATGGGAATTCTGTGCCTTTCACTAATGAACAGTTGGGATCCCAGTCATAAAATTCAGGGATGGAAGTACTAAGCAGGTGCATCCATAGCATATTTGGATATCTCATTTGAATATGTTTCAATATCTGGGTGTCAGATAAATACACACCTGCCTGCTTTTATTTTGACTTCAGATGGAGAAATGTGGTATAATTTGGTATTGTTGTCTTGTCTGGGTAAATCTGGGTAGCAATAGATGCAGAGATGTTTGTCTGAAAGTATAGGAATGGAGATCACCTTGCAGGGGCAGAATATCTACTTGGTGGACCACAAGATCTTCCTGAGATATCACCCATTTTACAGTACCTTTCGCAAACCCTGAATATTTGTATTAAACCCAGATATTTGTATTAAAAGCTGAGTATTCTAACAATGTGAACCCAGCCACAAAAGACTCAGTTTTGCCCAGAACTCCCTATACAAGTCTTTGCACAAAGTTAATTGAAGAACTGATTGTTTAGCTTGGTTTGATGTTTGTCTGACTATAACTGTTAACGCTTTTGCATTTGGATACCTCACTGTAAAAGTTTAGACTGATGAGGGCATAAAAAGTGAGAAGATATTACTGTATTTCTGTAGAGATATATCAATAGCCAAACCTGTATAAACCAAGCACCCATCCACCATTAGCATTTTGTAGGCCAGTATTTCAAAACTGGATATACTAGAAGAGCACTGTTAGTGCTTAACTAACAAAACAGCATCTTGACTAATGTTAACAATATCAACTTAACACAAAGAATCAGACAAACTTATCCCAGCAACAAATTTTGAAGTTACCTTTCCCGAATAAATTCTGCCATTTCTTTCTGCATTTGCTTGCCCTTCAGTTGCTTCTGGAGAAGAATTTCAAATCCCGAGACTGTACTGTTTCCTTGGGGATCCTTCTTGTCAGCCTAAAGGAAATGAACAGTTAGGATATATGCCACACAATATGTGTTAAAACATTTGGGCCTGAATCCTATTGATTAATCCAACCTATAGTAGACCCACTGAATCTCCTGTTGTCAACATATAAGTAACCCCCATTGATTCAACTGGTCAACTCTAGTTAGTCTACTCTACTGCAACATCTATTCTGAACTAACAATAGGATTCAGATCTTAAGCTCCAAAATTTCACACAAAAAAACCTCAGATTTCTTGAGAAATGTCCTAAATGTACATCTTTTGCCTAATATCACCAGTGCACCTGATGATAGCAGATCATTGAAGGCCACTTTAATGCGTCTTCTAGGACTCCCAGGAAATAGCAGATCATTGCCACTAGAGGTTGCTCTGGCACACAGAGAACAGGCAGCTAAGCAGATTTGGCCTCAATTTGTGTGATACTAACTTGCAATAATACTAAGGGAGAAGACAACTCACAATTGTGGTAGTTAGGAATGACAGAAAACCAAGGTCAGTGTCAGCCACAGTTAGTATTCCTCAAATTTGCATTCTGACTTTTTTGTGTCCTGATAGGTAGCCAGAATAATTTTACCTGCCTTCACTTCAAGACCACAAATACCCACTTCATCAGATTCTCTCTGCTTTCTAACTATCTCTATAGTTTCTGCTTTCCCTCCTGATTTTTTTTTCTATAGTAAAAATACAATAGAATGGAACAGAATGAAGGATAAAGGCATTTCTAGGAAATGGTAGTGAGCAAGGTAATTCTATCTAATTACATATATAATTCAAGTCAGGGAAAACATCTAATATTTCACATGTACTTCAGAATTTCACATGAAATTCTACTCTCTCAGCATTCTGTAGAGATGCACAGAACTGTACAATTCTTTAAAGAAGGAAAGAAAGTGGACCAGCCGTGTTACTAGAGCCAAAGTGTATCACAGATCAAATAATGCAATAATTATTGGTGAATAATTCCTCTAGTATACCCATCTTATTTCCTGTACCATTCTTCTTAGAAGCAGAATCAAGTTTGTGTGTCCCCCCACAATTCATTTCAATCTTTCCTACTCAACATTGACAAAACCTCATAACTACTCACACTGCAATATCTCACAATGCTACAATCTGTCTACTTCTTTCTTCACTACCCACTTCTAAATGCCAAAGACAAAATGCAATAGCAGTACACACAAACATTGTTCGACTGAAAAAGTGTCAGTCCACTCTCCTTGGGCCTCTAAAACTCACCCAAGCATTCAGCATTCCCCTTACAAAGAGCAAAGTTTTTTTGGAAGACTCTCTCTTTTTGACAGGGTACAATGGCCTAAATGCTCTAAGGCCACCAGATCCTGTCTGATCTAAGCAGGGTCAGCCCTGGTTAGTACTTGGATGGGAGACCACCATGAATACCAGGTGCTGTAGGCTATATTTCAGAGGGAGGAACTGGCAAAACCACCTCTGAGTATTCCTTGCCTAAGAAAACCCTATGAAATTCATGGGGTCACCATAAGTCGATAGGCAACTCGAAGGCAGATATATACACACACAAATAGTGGCAGCGTTCCAACAGGACAAATTTGGTAGAGGACAAAACAGGCTAGAACAGTGTGGATGCAAGCACGGTTGATGATCTATGAATGTAGGTATGCTGCCTAGGATTGCTCTGGGGGTTAGTTTTAAGGATTCTCCATATGAAGTTTTAGAACATGGTTCAGAATAAGAGTTGCATTCTAGTCATTTTCCCTTAATTATTATGGCTTCATTGGAATCATATTGCTGAAGAAGAGAAGAACTTTTGCAACATCTTACACACCACCTTTCAAGCTTGGATTTTAATATGTTTGCTAACAGAGATGTTGGCAATATGTTACATCCTCTGTAAAGCTCGGCTGCTGCAGTCAATAGCATATGGGTGCCTGCTCACTTACCCAGAAATAATCACAGTAGCTCCATTCGGAAGGTTTCAGCAACTGCTGTTCTGGCATTGCGTCAGGGTGGGGGAAAGTCACACAGTTTATCTGATAAAAAGGAAAGAAAAATATGCTGGACGTGAAAAGCAGTTCTGAAACAAGGAAACAGGGAGTGTGTATTTATAAACAAAATCTGCTTAAATACAACACAGCGGAATTGTGGTCACGGAATGCAATGCTCCCTCTAGCCAGGAGGTGTCATAGAAAGCAGGCAGAAGGGGCCATGCAGTAGAAAGCCACTGTTACACCTGCAAAACAGACACCAAGCAGAGCAGCATTCCTGACCATCATACCACATGTATCTTATCATCTGACAGAAGAAGAATCAAGTAAGGTTGTGCAGAATAGGTATAAAAAACTGTTTGTCTACTAAATTATTTTTGCTCCCCCTCAAAATTGCTTGGACGTTTCTTCTCAACAGAAACCTTCAAATTTGCTTCAGATTTTTACTTCAATGCTAAAATTCAAAAGGTAACCTTAGGATTTTCAGACTACCCCATTGTAAATATTTTCACAGTCACATGAAAAATGGTTATTTCTCTTGAGTTCCCAGAGATCTTTCACTCAAGTGAGAACCTCAATACTGTATTCTGACAGCAACTCTTAACAAAACTATTCTTTATTTGGATGCCACCTAATACCCCAAGGTTTTCTATAAGTGGACAACCACATATTACAGAAAGGTCTATACCAGAAATAGAAAGGAAGCCGTTCTGAAACTAATAGGCGTATTGTGGAAGAACAGCTGACCAACAAGAAAATTATTAAAGTTATTTTAACCTTTTAAACCAGCTTTAATTTGTTAAATTGTTCAATATGTGTTCAGTATTTTTAAATTTAAATTTAGATTTAGATGTTTTAAATTTTAATTTTTTTCCACCTGTTGAATTGATTTTGTATACAGACTGTCCTGAGATCCTTGGCCATAGAGTGGGATATAAATATCTTAACAAATAAAACACTGAATGATCTCAAACAATAAACATTAAGTGGGCAGAACCAATTGTGTACATTTACTCTCAAAATGGGGAAAACTGGAGGTAGGCACAGAACATGAATCCCGCTCAATCCAGATATCTTATTCTGTACTTCTCCCCTGCACACACCCTATGCGGAGTGGTGTATTTGCTCCAGTGCTCTTCAGATGAAAACAGACATTTCGCATGTGGGCGTGGAGAAATTCCAAAAAATCATGAGTGTTTGAATTTGTACAAATCCCATAGGTGGTTCACATGAACAAGGAATAACAGATGCAAGATTAGATACATGGTGGTGGGAATCATAAGGCCCTGTAGATGTTGTTGGACTGCAGCTGCCATCAGCTCTAGGCGGCATACGCAACAGTGAGAGACAATTCCGGTGCAACAACATACAGAGGGGTACAGCATTCCCACTCCTACAGGCAACTGACTTCTGGGAAAGAATTCTGTGACTTGCACTGCAATTTTCAAGCTGAATGGTTGGCCAACATTTCAGATGTTGCATTTCAATGTATATCTTTCTTTAAAGCACAACTGAACACTACCCCTGTCCAGATCCTTAATTCGCTGAATAATTAAATTCATGAAGCCCGCCAGAAAGCATTTATTTAAATGTATAATCTAACCAGTTCCTTCATCTCAAGACGAGCAACAATACACCCAAATGCATGCCTAAATAACAAGTCCTTGTCGGTTTAGGGAGATTAGTAGGCTTGAGCTTTGATGAAACCTGCCAAAGCTAAAGGGCAAGCAAAACACCCTCTTTATGGGCCCTCAGTGTTGCTGGCACTACACACTTGGCAACAGAGAGTTTTAACAAGAGGATGTAGGAGACAATTAGCATATAATCTGCAAGTATACATACAGAAGAGGAAGGGGGAAAGGAAATGAGCAAGTTCTTGTGTTCAGTTATTCCAAATCATCTATCCTATAGGGATTGGTGTGTAAATTCTACCAACTTTAGGATATAGGAAAGGCGAGGTTATTCATTCTGTGGTATAACAGGAATAGTATCTGGAGAAATTACTATTTTGGACTATAGCTGGGGGATTCTGGGAACCATAGTTTAAAAAAAAATCCCAAGCTCTGATTGCAATATGTTGAAAACCTTGTAAGCTAGAGAGAAATCTTTGACTGGAATAAGACAGGATTTTTTTCTTCTTGTTGTTTTGTTTCAGAAGAGGCATAGCTTGTTGCTGACAGATGAGGAAGTTCACATTCTCCAAAGACACATGTGTTTTTAAGAAAATGCTATTGGAAAGGTGATGGCGTGGCAGTTATTTTTTTTTCTTTTTTTGTAGACTCTGTGAGTCTCCATGTAGATAAGCAACCACACTTTCACATATCGAAAAAGGAAACCACGGTTTTAAAAACAAAGGTGAGATCCTGCAACATCATTGTAATTATGATGATGAAGTTCTGTCATTTTAGTTACACCAAACAAGTACCCCCCCCCGCCCCCAAACCTACCTTTGTAGCCTGGCAGCACCCTGACCAAAGTATTCCTGAGACACAGGAGACTGGAGCATTTGGGAATGACATTTCCAGTGCATTCCTGGTTAAGGGGCACCTTGGAACACGTGGCTGGAGAGACCTCTCAGGCTCCTGCCACAACTCCTTGTCCCTAGGCATCTTGCTGATGCTCAGTGCTCCAATCTCCAGAACCTCAGCAACATTTCAGCTGGGGTACAGCCAAGCTGTGAAGGTAGTTTTTTGGAGATTGTATTTGGTGATTTGTGATGGTAAACATGTATCTCCAGCAGCTAGGATATTGCAAGTTCAACTTATGATATCATAACTGCTGCAAAGGATGCCAACTGAAGGCTCTGAAAAGAGTTTCAGAATTAACCTTGGTACAGAGAATACACATATTAATCTATAACTAGCCTGGACCAATAAATGAGGGACAAGAATCAAGTTTTACCTCTGTGCTCCTCCCATGGGCTACACCAAAACAACAATAAAGCTAGAACGAAACTACTGGTAACTTTCAGTTTTGTTTTACCTTTGTCTATTTTTTAGCAGCTTTTTAAAAATTATTATTATGGGAGCCACAGACCATCCAATTTTAGCATGCTTTGTGGTGACTTGGGGGCATTTTTTTTCACCTTATTCTTTTACTCTTCGGTCTCTGAGAAGTGTTCTAGGGTGTACTGAGGGACTCCCCCCCAGTCACACTCCTCCCACACGTGTGTGTGTGTGTGTGTGTGTATCTATACATCTATACATCTATATCTATATCTATATCTATATCTATATCTATATCTATATATATTAGATCCAAGTGGCAATTATGGCAGTCACATAGAAACACACCTATTTTTTACACTCCAGGGGTTTGATTCTGCTTTTCCAGGATATAGTTGGATGCTTGCAAAAGTCTAGAAAACTGAATTAACCAGAAAGCCAGACAGAACACAAATGGGCACACACAAACACAAAAAGTGTCCACTGGGCAATAACAGCTCTTCATTACTGAAAAAGCTACTCTGTATTCAGCCTGAAAAGTGGCATCTTGGGTGGGGGGATTTAGTAATACCAAGGGAGGACTCTGGCTTTACCTGTATTAACTGGTAGCCCACTGATGTAGTGGGAGGAGGAACACAAGCTCCATGAAAACCAGAATAGTAGAGGAAGCGCTCCATTCACATCTCACAACACGCTCAGCACAGACAGCAGGAAAAACTAGATGACCACAGATGTTATCAAAACCATGCCCCTGAGAGACAACAGTGTAATGCCAAGAGCTGTGTCCAACATCTGTAGTTTTCAGCGCCTTTCATGACGCTCTCAGAAAGGACAGATTACTTCATTTACAGCAGCGAGTTCTCTCTCTGATATTAATGCTTGTTGGCACTGAAGGGGTGATGCTTCAGTGTCACTTGTCCACAGTTCAGTTTGTGGGCACTTCCCAATGATTCAAACACCTGCTAAAACCTCTTTGCATAGCAATGGCACTGGATGGGACCAAGTGACAAGAACACAATTTTCCCGACTCCTTGATGGACGAACCAGCGCTTCAGGGTATGCTGTGTGTGTTTAAAGTACGTGCTGTCTGCTGAAGCAGAGGAGAACAGAAGAAGAAGGATCACTTTTATAAAGGGATATTCATGAAGCAGGAGATTTGTGAAGAGAAGTCTTGCTTATGTTGTTTGTCAACTAGCTTTAACAGTATGGGTGCAGGAGAACAGGCTCCCTAATGATAGAAACACTCATGGGGAGAGGGAATCTTCAGTGAGTGAGTCACTCCTGCATGTTCCCCGTGAGAAAAAATACACAGTTAAACACACACTGGTTTGGTGTTATGTAAATGAACAACACAGATCATCCACCTTACTAATGCATCACTGCCTCTCCCTGGGTGCTCCTTGACTGGGGACTCTCACACTGCTTTTGTGGCAAACCAAAGTCTGATCTATATCTGAAGGAGCTAAACTGTGGTTTGCACTGTGATTCCTGTTATCTGTTCAGATGTTAAGGCAAACAAGGATTTGCTATTAAGTCAGGGCCAGAAGTCCTGGATTAAGATGCAGAAGATAAGGTGGGTGGAAGAGGGAGGGGTGGAAGAACCCCAGCTCCGTTGAAGTTTTTTTCTGTACAGCCGCCTTGTGGTTTTGGCAGTATGAAATGGCAGTATGAAATTGCCCTGGACAATTTTACTAAACTTTTGGAGCCTTCATTTTTCAAGTGTGAGAAATGCACCCATATTTTATAAGACCTTCCCTAGAATGTTTGAAACATTCATTTGAAATATTGATTCCTCCCTGCCCCTATTGTCAAGGCTTGCCTTCAAGAAAAAAAGGTGAAGGGGGGAATCCTGTGCTATTTGGGGATATGTTGCATTTTCTCTTTTAGGATGAAACAAAGCCAACATATTAATGATGCACTTCTGCCAAAAATTTCTTAGATCACTACATGGCCATTCTAACACGTGAATCTGTTTATCACTTGGACGTGTAGAACATGGAGAGATCCAAACAATCCAAGTGCTAACTACCCCCAGGACTTACAACAAGATGCATCAGCCCAGGAAATCAGCTTTTTAAAAATTCAAAAATTAAATTAGAAATGGCCAGAAGTCTACTTTAGGTTTGGTTTGGGTTTTTTTAATGATTTAGTAGTTCAAGGGTCAGTGTGTCTTAATAATCTACACTGGTTTATTTTTGCCACCGTTTCTGTCTGTTCATATTAAGTGTAGTGGAAGACCCAGTCATGCTTACCACCTCAAACCCAACAGAACACAGCCACTGGCCCTTAATGGGGGGGGGGGGTCACCTTGAGGCCCAAGTACATAATCCAGGAAGGGATTAAGTGGTGGGGGGAGGGCAAGGCGAGTGACCAGAAGCCAGGGTTGGAACTGTGAGGCCAGCCTGGCAAAGGGTGTCACATATCTGCCACATATATTTGGAGTTAGGAGGCGCTCCGCCCTGTTTTGGGGGGATGGGTATTTCCTGTGCTTAGGAGTATGAAAACTTGCATTTTTTGAAAAAAAAATAGATATGGATGGCATCCGGGACCATAAAAGCACATCTATTTTTTTACACTCTTGGGGTTTGAGTCTGCTTTTCCTGGGTATAGTTTGAAGCTGTGCAAAAGCCTAGAAAACTGAATTAACCAGAAAGCCAGACAGAACACAAACAGGCACACAGAAACACAAAAAAACTGTCCACTTGGCAACAATTGTTCTTCGTTAATGAAAAGGCTATACTCTGCATTCAGCCGTCGGGGGGGGGGGGGGCAGCAATACCAAGGGAGGGATCTGGCTTTGGGAAGAGGTTGTGTACAGACCACAAAATGGTGTAGAAGAAGACCTGCAGCATGTCCCCAAAGAGGAGTAACACTTGGGCAGCTACTCTGTACCTCAGGCCATTTCCGCAATGCTCCCCTCTGCACCTCACCACCTCCCTGCGGAAGGGAGAGCGATGGAGATACCTATTCCTTCCGCAGAGCAGCCAGGCACCTTCCCATGCTGTGCTATGGAAGAAAGCATCGCCATTGCACTTCTGTGGTTTCTGCATAGCCGGGAAAGACAGGAGCACTACACGATAGTAAGTGCAAAACAGATTTTTTACACTTTGCGAAAAATGCACCAGCGCAATGCTTGGGGATGGGACGGCAGTGGGCCGGCGACGATGTTGTGCGGAAGCACAAACTGCCGACCACTGCCATCTTGTCCCAAAAGTGGCTTAGCCCCATCGTGCAGAAATGGCCATAGTCTAGCTAACTCACTTGGAAGGGTGATTTCAAACAATATGGTAGCCATATAGGATCCCAACCGCATTGAAGTCAATTTTGACAAAGCCAGGCTTCTTAGAGCAACATCTGAAACATCCCTAACAGGCTGCAGAGTAAGTAGATAGTTGAGGACTAAGGCAATCATCCTGACATCATTCAGCCTTTATTCTGTTATGAGATTTGTGGCATTTAAGTACCACAGATGAAACACTGAAGCCTATTAGGTCTCTGCTGCTGTTTCTTCAACCAGCCTTGACTGAATGGGGTTATCCCCACAACTGGGTGATCTTTGCACAAGCAGTTCCCCTGAGGAAACACCTCTTGAAGTCACTTCAGGCTCCAAATTCTTTATGCTGAAGGGATGAACTAGAGAGTTAGGAAAGCACTGGAACAGTCAACACCCTGTAGCAAGATCTGAGCAATGCTATGTTAATTCCCTTTCAACCTCACATAAATGTAACTATGAGACTGTGTGTGATTTATTTTGGGTGTTTACAATTCTATTGAGGCGCACATGACTGCATGGCTCAGGAAGAATCTGCAACCCACCCAATCCCTGGACTGTTGTTCACACTGCAGTCTAAAACTCCATTCCTACAAAATATATTTGAATGGTGAGGAGAGAACAACAAACAAACATTTTTTTCAGAATCTAGTGTAACCGCTGAAAGGATTGCTGACTGAACATTAAAACTGCACTTCAAACCTAGGGAGAGTGGAAATGTCAAAGCTGAGCATCAGTCCCATCTACACAGAAAACAAAAGTTGATACTAATCATCACTTCATCATATCCCCTTCCCCTGGTGTTTTCCCCTACCCACAATGCTCTAGTTCACACTGAGGTATGTCATGTTGTTTTAACAAATTCCTTTCCACTGCTGTAGCTAGCAAAAGAGCAATCCTCACACTTCCATGGGGAAATGTTTCCTCTTTCTTAAGTCACTGCAATCAAATCATCTGTTAATCATGGGGCCCAGATGACTGATCTAACTGGGACAGATTTCTGAGCGCTAGAGCTAGGGAGGGATAAGTTTGGACTTCATGAAAGAATTCAAAGCTTTGCCATAATTCAAACCCTACAGTCTCTCACCTTCCTCTACTAAGAAACATCTAACACCTCACCGACAACAGCCAAAGGGTGCTATGCTGACTTCATGGGGCATCTCCTCCTCAAAATAAGCTATTATTATTGTTATTGCTATTGTTATTATGGAACATGTGTGTTTTTTTCCCTTTCAGTCATCCATCAAATCTGCAAAAAAAGCCAGCCTTGAAACTGAGTTTAAAAAAAAACAAAAACCTTGTGTCAACTTTTATCACTGACTATGCTGCCCACAGGAACACTCCACTCCTAAGATGACTTCACTGGCTATTAATTGCTTGATCTACCCAGAAGCAACTTTGGGAGGGAAAAAAAAAAGGAAATGCTGCTGCAACTGTAATTTAAAAATCACAGCACAAAGAAATGCCTCCCACCAACCCTCCTGCTTGCTTTCTGACATATCTTTCCTGTCTCTCTGTAACAGGCTGTTTGCTAGCTTCAGCCTTTTAAAAATGGCTTCAATGCAGCTACCACTGTGGAAAGCAGGCACACTGTTTACATCTGGAAAACAGGGGATAGAGCCCCCCCCCAAAAGGATTCTCTCCTCCCCCCCCCCCCCGATGCTCCCTTCCTGGCCCTGCAATGCTATTTGCTCTGATGACTGGATCACCATAGCAACTGGACTGGTGATCATCAACCCTGTGGGATTCTACTTACCGTAAAGGTGGTCTCCTTGTTCTGCTTCCGAGTAGGTGATGGGGACCCAGGATTCTGAGGAGAGAGGCAAGAGGCATCATCAAAACTACACTCCACATCCGACATAGTATGTATTTTGAGGGAAGGTGTGCAGTGGGGATGGATGTGGTGGGGTTATTGCTGAATGCAAGCCAAATTTGAGGTGAACCCCCCTCCTTTCTGCCTTGTTTTCTGCCTCAGCCTTTTCCCATGTCCAGAGGTGTCACAGCCTGATAGCTGAACTCTTGCACGAGAGACTCCTGCGCTGTGCTCATGAAAACAGCACACAAGCTCTTTGCAGCCAGATAATTCATCCGAAACATGGTGACACCTCCTCTTCCAATCAGTGCCTAGCTTTGGAATTAACCCTTCGACTGCAGGCCAGCTCCGGAACAGGGCTCTTTAAAGAGTTAGTGGGAAACTCCACTTCTACTTTGTGTATAGGAGCACACAGCTCAGCTGGTGTATGTGAACGGCTTGTTTTGCTATAGGTTCAGATTGCAACCAGGCATGTCTCTTCCACTTCCACTCCCCCCCAACTCCCTCACCCCACCTTTCACAGCACTAGAAGTGAGCAGGAACCTCCCTCCCAATGTTGATGTTAACAGCACAGTGCAGGTGTCCCTAAAAGCTTTTTACCTCCATCTCCAGTTACTGAAAGCATCACACTCCATTGCCTTTCTCAAACTGACAGCAAAGAAATGACCCAGAACAAAAGTGTAATATGCAATGTACTTTATCAAGTGGTCAAAAGACACATGGTTTAAATATACATTTGGCAGGCTATTTCACCTGAAGCTACTCTGCCGTATTCTTAACTGTACCCCGCCCTCCATTATTTATAAAATACATGTGGTCTTTACCACGGTACCTCTCAGAAAATAACCAAAAGCATACACACCACACTGTCTAGCACTGCATTGAGCAAACACGCAGCCAAACGTGCATAGACTCACTCACACACATCAAGGGTAAAGAGGACCCGACAACCTCCTCTTGGAAGAATCCCACATGGCTAAACTATCTCTGACAGGTAGCAGTCACCGCAAGTCTCCTTTTAAAACAGAGATGAGAATCACACAGCCCTCCAGGAGTTGACAGACTGCAAGTCTCAGCAGCCCTGGCCAGCAGAGCCCCTGAGAGAAGCAGTGGGAGTTGCAGTCCAACTACATCCAGAGACCTGCATGCTTTTCGCCCCTGTTGTAGAACTACAACACAAAAATGCACAGTTATAGGAGATGCCACAGCTCTGCTGATGGTGCCGTCTCTCCCATGGTTGAGTCTATCTATGCTTTGGTACAACTTGAACACACAGCGCCCTGCTTTTTCCTCTGTGCACTCTGCAGACAGGCGCTCTGCTGCTCTGTGTTTTCTTCTAAATAGTCCTCATATAAGTGAAACAGCATCTCTTGCCAGGCCTCTGCTCTTATTCTTTTTAATTCAAAGGATGCCTCTTGCTGATCTAGAATCTGAAAATAAGCCTAGTTCTATAAAAATGCCCTAATGCTGACAAGAGGTTTTTTTTAATTCTTTGTTAGCATTAGTTGTCAGTGCAGAGCAGAAAAACTATGCCCGAACAGCAGGTTGGCATTGGTCCAGCAACAACATGAGAGCTGACTGCTACCTCCAGTGGGAAGAACCGGCTAATGAAAAGGCTAATCATCACCTCCCCTTGCTAAAAGAAATGGGATTCTGTTTCAAGTCACCTTTGAGTCCAATCTATAAGAAAGAAATTGCTTGAGAGTTACTCAACACCCCTCTGGGCAAGGTGCTTTCATGCTCAATAGACTGCTATGTTCAGTAGCAAATTCCAAGTCCCTGAGCTTCCAAACAGTCAAATTTCTTAGGTTTACACTAATATTCTACATTACTTGGATCATTTTCTTTATATCAAATTAGCCAAGAGCACTGCATTTCCTAGATTGTCCAGGTGCAAGCATTCTACCTGACCCACTAGATTATGTTCCTTTTTCCCAGCGAGCACCACTGAGTAATATCCATTGCTCACCTGAGTAACATGTAGCTGCTCTAATGACAGGCCTGCCGTCTGTTCAAGCAGCCAGCTGTGACTGTGAAGTTTACATGCAAAAGATATGAACTTAGAGCAGACTTGTAGCTGAACCCATCACTACAGTCTCCACCAGGGCAAGCAGCAGGCTGAGGCCTTGCATCAAGGTAAAACACTCTTGGGCCCCATATCCTAAGCAGATCATCACTGGCGGACAGCAACAGAGACCAAGGTAAACTTGTGCAAAGGGAAGTAGCCACCTCAATCAGTTGGCTTTGTCAATGTGAAAGAGTCACAATATGTTAGTTACTCAAGTCATCTGCATCAGGCCCAGGGAGAAGCACACATAAGATTTTCTGCCTCAGTTGCCTCTCTTACAAATAAAAGCCCCAAATTCATCTGCTCTAAGAAGGAGTTGCAGAGAAAAGGAGGAATCTTGATTCTACACCTAGAGAAGAGTCTTGCAGGCTTTGACTCATTCATATTTCTCTACTCCTGTTACCCTAATGTGTTTCATCCAGCATGGATAAAAAACCCAAATGTCAACTATTTTATAGTCAGTTTTTTTTTTAAAAAAAAGTACTGCTGAGCCTGAAAGACTGAAACAGTGCCAAGTGCTAGAAATCTAGAATTCTTATCTGTGAGTGGGGCCTCTTTCTGGTGCAAGGGCACTGCTGGGAGGTGGGAGAATAGAGTGAGAAAGAGAGTGAGGGAAGAAAGACTGATCAGCAAAGAAGACAAAGCCTCGGGGCTCCTGCAGTTTACAAGGCCAAGAGAGCTTTTTTAACCAAGTTCTTCATGTTCTCAGATACGACCTGCTGACTCAAAACACAGCTCAGCAGACTAAAAGTGGCAACTTTTTCTGAACTATCATCATGGAACAATTAACTATGTTATCACTGCAAGCTTTCTCATCGGACAAACTGCCACTCTTTTCAGTGAGTTCATAAATAAATGAATCACACACACACACACACACACACACATCTCACGGAGTGACTTCTGAGAGGCAGCAGCCTGTACAGATAGGAATTCAAGTCCCACTCAGGGTTTAGAAATGTTCCTCTTTTTTAAAAAACTGTATCTCCCAGAATTCTTCATCTGGCAGGGTCAGGGCCATGCTGGGTAGGGTATTCTGAGATGTGTAGATCAAAAAGTAACATATCCAAGATATGATCGCACTTGATTGCCTTGGGAAAGTTGCTAGCTATCTGCATAGCTCCCTTCTCAGGGTTGGTATCTGATTGCTAAGCATTACTGAAGTCTCTGGAGGAAGGGTGGGATAAAAGTGAAATCAATATTATGAGCTGCAAACACAGATGGAACGTATCAGGTGATATGGAAATTCTCTTTGAGGTGTTTAATCTATAATGGCTGTTTCACACAAATCCAAGTCAGCTCTTGATATTACACTCAAGTCATGAACACAAGGTGTGTGAAATTTCCCTGAGAACATGTTTGGTCTGAAATGTTGTTAATGCAGTACAGAAAATGGAAGAAAGCTATTTTGAAGAACAACACATCTTAGCCAACGTAGCGTTTTCAGTGAAGGTACAGATACAGGAAATGCAAAAATAAATTTGATAATGATTTGTGAAATTGGCCTGCATGATTCCTTAGTACACAGAGAACAGGGAAGAAGCAGCATCAAATGAGCCTCAGCTTGCTAAGGATGGAGCTCAAGTTCTCAGTTTACCATTTTGCATATACTTCTGCAACTTTAGGAATGAGAAAGGATTTGCATCTTTTTCATTCTCATAGCTACACTGTGAAAGTTGAATTGCAGATCAGGAACTGAAGGTAAGATACTAATTTCCCAAAGCTACACGTAAGCTGAATGGTTTTAGAACAATCAAATTTATTTAAACACAGAAGGAGACTGAAGAGTATGTTCTCAAAAACACCCTGGCTCTTCATAATTCAGCAACATCTGGTTGCCTTGTCTTGTGTTTTCAGACATCCGCAACACTTGAGAGTTGAAACAACTTCTGAAGTCCACCAGGAGCTGCTAATGAGTAGTATTTAAAAATACAGCTGGCAGCCCCAGTGAACATTATGCTTAAGTTTAGAAATGCTGCTACAAAGATCAATCCAGGGTGATCCTGGTGTACACAGAGGAAAACAGCAGTAAAGCTAGACAGTGAACAGGGCTGAATGCAATGACACACTGGACAGCTATATGCCCCTTGCCAATATTACTATACTATGTGAAACAATTAAATATAAATCTCTAGAGTTTATGGTCTAAAGTTCAAATTCACATATTTCTGCAGAATAACTTGAACTGACCAACTCCTCTCAGGAAAAAAACATGCTGGTAAAGGAGGCTTTTGAAAGATTGCACCCTGCTTTGGCTAAACTATGTGGAATTTATTTACAAGACAGGAGTCTTGCATGATTTAAGAAAGAGTATCTGCATAATAAATAACACGTTTACAGTAATGTCCTCCAGTACAAAACGAAGAGGATACTTAGTGTTAAAAAATGACTAATTCCAATTAAACTTTGATAAAAAAACAACAACAATGTACATTGCGTGATGAGCCTGGGGACATCCAAAACGATCACAGACGGCTACAGCTGAGGAAGATCAATACAAAACCCTGCTTCAAAGATAAAAATAGCAAGCAAAGAGGGAAAGAGAGGAATACAAGTTCAGGAATACAAGAGCCTTGAGGTTCACAACAGACACTCATGCTCAGCTGCTCAGTGACTATAATTCAATTTTTAAGTGAAGATAGTTCAGTTTCCTATACTTCCTCGCACTAGAAACAGGACTGTTTCTAAATAAATACAAATACACAGGAGAAAAGCCTTCCCCTGTACTTACGTGGGGGTCATTGCCAACTTTGCGGAGACTCATGTGGCCCGATTCTAGCTGGGGTACCAGAGTCCCTGGTATGTGATACCCATTCACTGTAAAGAAAGAAACACATGGCTCAGAGCGAGGGGCGGTGCATTTCACAGGATGCAGGTCTTTCATCAACATAAAGTAATTTACCTAGTGTAACTCAACAGGTGATAATGCATAACGCAAACCTCAACACCATAAATTGAGGAGCTCTTTATGAAGCTCACTCAGCAGTCACATGTACTATAAAATATGGGGAAAAAAAGAAGAAAAGAAAAACACTTTCAAAAAAGTCAACAACAATAGCAATTAGTATGCACTAGTTGCAAAGCGATTGTTGGGAAGACTGTTCATTTCCTAAAGTAGTACAAGCCTGAAAGATTAGGCAAGTGCCTTCTAGTGAATGGTTTCATGATATCAAGATGTATCAATTAACATACAGAATGTGCATGTATATGAAACTCACTAGATTTCACCAAATTTCTGTTTAGGTTCCCACCATAATTTTTCTTTTTAGGGTCTGTATTATTCAGGGATTATTTAGGCATTATTTCAGGGTGGCACTGTTTGTTTTCACCAGTCTACTTCAGAAGGGACACTCTGTTGTGACATGAAGTATTTATTTAGTAACATAACAGAAATGTATCACAGAAAGAGAAGATAAATGACAGACCAGCAGGAAGGGATTCTCCTGAATTGCAACCCACTTGTCATTACAGGCAGATGGTTGAACTAGTAACACATTGTTCAGTGCTGATTATTTTCAATTCATACTGTCATGGTTTTGGGAAAGTGAGATGGGCTCTCTAGCCATTATTTCACAGATGATATTATCTATCGTGTAGCCTTTCTCATTGCCAAAAACTTAAGGATCTGAAAAGATCTAGTGCAATGACTGAAAGCATCTTCTTGGCAGGCAAGAGGCAGCCCACAGGATGAAAAATTCATCTTCAAGAGCCCTAATTCTGCTGAGGAAATGCCATTCCTCAGCTTGAAAGTGCAACTTCCCCTCCTTTATCAGGCAACGGAGATGTGAATGGAGGTTCTCCCAACTGAGACAGAATGTCACCTGAAATGTTAAAAATCTGTATATGATTTCTCTCACGAAAATCAATGCGTGTGACTTATGGTTGATCTGTCACCTACCTGTAGGCAAGGAATTCTTCTGGGTCACAGGGCTCTTTGGGGTTCCAGGCACACTGCTTGGCCGCTCCCAAGTTGTCTCTATTAAAAAAGAAAAGAAAAGATGTGAGCACATCAAGAATCATCAAAAGATTTAAAAACATTCTCTTCCCTACTCCACCCTCCTCAAGCAATCACAGAATGGATTGTGTGGAATTCCCAACATCATTGGATTTTTCAAATTGCCTCCTGATCTGTGCTGCTTCACAGAGTGCTCAAACAGGGATGCCAATCCTGTCAGATGGAATGGTATCACTTAAGAAAGGACCCGGATGGGATGCTTTCCCCTCAGGCCCTCTTCACACTTATTGGAGGAAGCTGCTATACCGACTCAACAGCCCCACAGTGGTTTCTGACAGGTGCATCAAATCCAAAGCATCCAGCATGTCTAGACTGCGGGAGTCGGGAAAGTTGAAGCAGCACACCTGATCTCCTGCATTAAAACCATTCAGTTGTCCCTTTAAATCTCATTCTCAGAAAAGACTTACATTGAGTCATAGAATCAGTGTTCTCATTAGAGCCAAGCCCTTGCACCTTTTTATAAACCATGGCTCAGCTTTGGAATATGTGAAGTAACAAGCAGCTTCCACATAGAAAGAGTCATGTTCCCTTGCCACTGAGACCCCACAACACAACGGCTCAATCCTGAAACCTCTGGGATTCGGAGAATGAGTTTCTGGGACAGAGAGCTATCAAAGTCTCACTCAAGTAGACTAAATGTGCACACTGCTGGCAGTTTGAAGAAGTCACATAACTGCAGAGAGTGTGTTTGTAGCCCATTCTCTTTTCCACTCCTTTAAAACATGCCTCTGTTCAATAAGGAAATTTGTTGGGAGCATAACGGGCAAAAATGCCTCTTACTTTATTTAGCTGTTTCAACATTAAAAAAGCAACATCAAGATTCCCTTTCAGGTTTCACAGCAATCCCAGAAAAAATGCTTCATGACACATGGGCAACATCTGATCAGAAACAAGCATCTGGCTACTTTCAAATGATAATCACACAGCCTGCATCTCTGGCAGTAGATGGTGCTGTAACTTTGAATTAGCCTCAAGACTCTGCAGCTCAGAAGCACAACCACAGACACAAGGAGAGCTCAGCTCCTGACCTGCAAGCAATGCAGTGCTGTTTTCTTTTTTATGACTGCAGGTAGAAAATGATTCAAAACACCTACAGCATTTGTCCTGAGAAGCTGTGTGCTGGCTGCTGTGTACAGGTCAAGCATGTAGTACTGAAAAGAGTGGCACTGCAAGCTGTTCAATCTAATTTTTCAAAAGCAGGAAACATTGCACAGGGAAAGAGCTTGGGCAGCCTAAAATCACACAAGTATGGCTTAGAAGTCTATTGAAACACAAGGTTACAGTTTTCAAAATATTAGGGCACAGGTACCACTAGGATTGGGGATGAGGGGTTTATAGGAGAAAGAACCACTGACGACAACATCTGAAACTAAAAAGAAGGCATCTGAATCATGAATCGTAACTATGCAAATCCAATGCTCCTCCTCTCCTACTGTCTTTCTTTACCTTGGTTAACAAAGTAGATGTGTTCCTCAGCATGTTTTTAACAGAAAATTTGTTACTAAAGGCAGAAATAACACGGAAAAAATAGGGATAGCTTCCTGCACTCCAAAAAGGAAGACCAGTTTGACATGCTTTAGCAAATGTTTCATTCAAAACTAACAATATGCACATACGAAGCAGGTAAGCCTTCCATAAGTAAACAAAAAAAATCTAGAGATCACTTGAAGGTTTCTTCCAAAATACATCCACGGATTTTTTGTTTTCTTTTGTTTTCTGTCATCACCCTACACCTTCTCCAGCCCTTCTTTTATCAACCTTTCTCGCCCTCCTCCACCATCCTCACCATTTTGACACTGCTAGGCAGAGGATGAGGAAGAAAATGGTGGTTGGGGGAGTATTAAAAAAGGAGCTTCTTTGTCAGAGCTTTGTTACTTGATGTATGTGACTAGTAGAACACTTTCTAATGACTGTTTTCTGCATAGTCCTCTTTCCTCTCATGCTATAATAAAATGTTCATTTGTTCACCATTGGTACAATAATATACCCAAAGTTCAGAATGCCTTATAATTGAAAGTCTTTCTATATATGTTACCACTCATTTAGATTCTTCAGTTCAGCTTCTGTCGCAGGAATATGACTCGCCCAGTACAATAGTCTGCAACAGGGAAAATACAATCTATCCATCAGTATTATGAGTGCTGTGTGGAATACTGTTGTTCGAGTATGCCAGCCACACTGGGATATTGCTCGGGGCATCTACTTCCTTACAATGCCCCTGCTATTTTGTACTTTCAAATAAATTAATAACAATATGCACCAGTAAGGATATATCATGAGCAGCGATATCCTTCAATGAGACTTTTGTTTCCATTTAAAGAAAGCTATTTGAAAGCCCCATTCTCCTAGGCGTAATTGGTGTCTATGATTAGGAGAAAAAAATTCTCCACAGGGACTCCCAGCCCCACTTCCCCCAAACTCCTTTAGATAAAGATGCCATAGATCAAACACTGAAAATTATAATCCCTAATATCTAGTCTTGTTCCCACTAAAATATAGCTGCCATACTGAGCAAAACAGATGCAAGAAAGGCTTCCAACTCAGCTATTTACTGCATATACTCGTGTATAAGTCAACCTCATGCATGGGTTGAAGGCAAGTTTTGGGGCCAAAATTATCAATTTTGATATGGGCCATGGATAAGTTGAGCATCATTCCATGGAGAGGGGAAAGTGTCAGTGCCTCTTCAGGAGGCCAGCTGTTTCTAGCTGCTGCCATTTTCTCACCTAGGCATTCAAAAAAGCCTTTCATCCCTCTGCTCAGAGAAGGGGATGGGTCTTATTTTGACAAAAGTTAAGGTACAATATTAGCTCTTATCAAAGAAAGGAACCATCCTCTTCTCTGAGCAGAGTGCCAAAAGGTGAAAACTTAGTCTTTCCCAGGAGAACCTAAAAGAAGCACTGACCTCCTCTACTCTCTTGGCACTGCTTTGAGGAGAAGAACCAAAGAGCTGCTGCCACCACCACCACTCTCCCACCCAGGCATCCAAAAAGGAAAGAAGTGTGGAGAAAGTAAAGCAGTTTGGAGCTTTGAGATAAGTCAACCCAGATTTTTCAGGTCAATTTTTTGACTAAAATTTTTAGATTTATACATTTGTAAATACAGTATGTTGGGAGAGGATATTATTTCATAGTCACTCAAAGCAAGAACAGCTATAAAGAGAAGATTCATCTGAAAATGATCTAAAATAGGGTGGGAATCATGCAGCCCTCCAGATGTTGCCAGACTGCAAGTTTCAGTAGCCATAGCCAGAATGGCCAATGGTGAAGAATTCTGGGAATCCAAGAACATCTGGAGGGCCACGCCACTCCCAATCTTGCTCTAAGAGATTATTCACATGACCCTCGGGGTCAGAGAGCTTCCCCCCCCCTAAATTACACCATGTTTGTGGTGGATGGCTCATCATAAATCATTCATTGTGAGTCATAATAGCACTGCTTAGCATTCTTATTCACATTGGGAACATCTTCTTCCATTTACCTCCTTTTACCAACCCTTTCACTTGAATTCCATCATTCAAGCGACCAGCATTCAACAAATTTAGCAGCAGCCATTTTCCTTATTAAACTATCACTATGGTGCATTTTGTCTTTAGCACCACCCTTTTCAACAATGCTGGCAGTAGTTTTAAGGATATGCAAGCCACCTGTCACATTGTGTGTGTGTGTGTGTGTGTGTGTGTGTGTGTGTGTGTACTGTCCTCCTGTTTCTTACATCACCCCTGAATTGACTATTCATAATTTAAAAAGTCATTGCCCTCAACAGCACAGAAATACTCTTGGCGCAAGCATTCAAGTGCAAATTATTGGTCCCTGCAGGTTTGAAGACAAAACAAAACAGCACCAAAGGCAAGCAATTAGCAAATGTAATATTATTAATGCTGTAATTTGCTTACCATCCCATTTCCTATTTTGCTATCTGAGTTAAGTCTTTTATTTTAGGCTTGTTTGGAATGTCTGCTCAGTATTAAGATAGCAATAGTGAGTCATAAGGGATGGCAACAGCACTGAGAGAACACAAGTGTTTGATTAACACATGCAAGCATTAGCACTTCATGTATGTGTTTCATAATAGAAAAGGAGAAAGAGAAAGAAAATACTGAATAAATCATATGCAAGGAGAGGGGGGTGGGAACCCACACATGGTTTCTCTGAAAAGCGTTAACCCAGAGTTCCTTGCTTTTAGTACCAAGGGCTACCAGGCAGGTACAAGGCATGTTTATTTACTTACTTGCTATATTTCTATAGCTGCCTGCTAACTCAAGACCTCTGGCAAGTTCAGCACACCAAATCAAAAAATAAAACTTATAGAAAAGTTAATAAAATCATTTCAATGAAACTCAAAAAAGCTAAGGATTTTTTAGACCCTGATTCTGATCAGAGAAATAAAGCTGAGTTATGCTGGAATTTTCAAAGCTGTACTTAACTGGGAGAGAGCAGCATAAAAATCTAATTTAAAAAATTAGGATTGACTAATGCGTATGCACCATTACTACGACACAAGTAGAAATGGCAAAGGCCATCAGATTTTTCAGGTTCCCAGCTACCTCCAAGGGCAGATGCAGGAAGACAGGATGCTTGGCCTCATAAAAGTAGATGTCATCATGTAATAAGGCTGAAGAGAAGTGTGCAACCAGTACTACTCTTACAGCAGAGAAGGTCAAAAGGAGGCAGTGTTGGGGTATGCTGGGAGAGGCTGTAGATCCACAGGATCCCATTCTCTAATATCTTAATCTCTAATATTTTGAGTCTACTGCATAGACAAACATATTGATTCTCTGTCAGTATAACAGAGGTACATTTACTTTCTGCACTTTTTCTCTTCAAAATCCAGTTTTTTTCTTTTTTTCATGATACATACTGGAGTCAACATATTGTTTCTAAACTCAGATAACAAAGCTTTCCCTTTGCTTTGCGACCATGTTGGTTGGTTGTGTTACTGCCTTGGCTAGTCCGAGCTTTGGGGATAATAAAAGATATCCTTTTGATCACAATTCGTCTTCACTTCTCTATTCCCCTCCACGTGCTTGCGAGGCCACCGGACAGGCACGCATATAAGCTCGGCTGTTAATCGCCGTAATATTCCCAGACAATACAGGCAGGGCAGGAATAGCTGACTCACTGCTTTAGGAGACCTCCAGGCAAGTACTCTAGTTAGGTATGCACACAGCTTACAAAAGATCCTCTGCCCCGCGATGGCAGCTTGATGGGTAAACTATGCAATACCCAAGTACTCTGCATTTGCATACTGGCTACTCTACTGAGAACCGCTACGATAACTCAATCATTCAGATTCTGACCTTTCGGAGGCTTTGTCTCCAACTCCAAATCTATTGTTTTCCCCCAAGTACGGCATAGCCTGCAGTCACAATTCTCCTTATAAAAACCCTTGATTCTGAGACCTTCCTCGGATCACTCCCGAGTTTCATCCCGCCTTGCCGCCACTTTGCTTGGCGAGCCTCCCCTCAGCTCCACGTGCTGAGCTACATCGCACCCCAGCCTCGCTCTCCATTCTTCTGGGCTTCAGGACAGGTGAAGTATCACCCAAACCAGCAATCCCTCTAAAAATCCCTCTATACCACTCCAACCTTTATTTTCTTTAGTTATCTTGCCTGAGTGTGTCGCATACACTGTTTTGCTGTGTATTTAATAAAACATCATTTATTATTTCAACTTCTGTGTGCTACTTGACTCGACCCGACCCCGTAGACATAGGGTTCAAGATCTCGCTACGTTACCCTGCCTCTCGTAATGCTAAGCAGTGCTCTGAGCTAATTTTCCCCACCTTTAGTTGAGCACATTCTGGTGCCCCTCCTGGGACGTCCAGTACACAGGGTAACGGTTGGTTGGTTGGTTGGTTGGTTGGTTGGTTCTTTCTTTCTTTCTTTCTTTCTTTCTTTCTTTCTTTCTTTCTTTCTCTCTCTCTCTCTCTCTCTCTGCCGCTTTTAGTATTTAGATAGTCTCAGTGAGACTACTGTAACATACTGTATGTGGCACAGCCTCACACTGGAGGAGGTTGTCTTTCTCCAGTCTTTCATACTTGAGGAAGCAGACTTTCAGCAGCTGTTCCAAGCTGTTTAGGATTTCATAGGTCAAAACAAGCAGCTTGAATTGAGCTTGGAAACAAACTGGAAACCAGTGAGTTGCTTCTGGACTGGTGATACACAGCTTCTAAAGCACATGCTGGACTGGCTGTCACATTTTGTACTAAATGGTAGCTTCTGGATGTTTTTCAAGGGCAGCCTCATATACAGTAAATTACAGTAGTCTAATTGAGAGTTATCAATTTTCATTCTTTCCAAAATACGACCCAAGCTGTCCTCTGAAACTGTTCTGTTGTCCTTTAATAAGAGCCAATTAAAATCTTCACTATCTGCTTGCTATTTCCTTTAGAAGTTATTCATTCTAAACACACACTCAGAACTGCACAAATGGCACCACAGAACCAACAAAATACATCCAGCAGCTGTGGACTGTGCAATATTTCCAATGTTTGTGAAAATTATGTCAACTGCATTTCACATATCTGAATCATGGTAATTCTATTTTGAAATTTTCATTTTTAGCCCTTAGTGCTAAACATTTACACATTCTTAACTTTTACAGCACACAGTCGGCATAAATCACAGAATCGTAGATCTGGAAGGCACCACTAGGGCCATTCCGTCCAAGCCCCTGCCAAGGTGGAATACACAATCAAAGCATGCCTGAAAGATGGCTGTTCAGCCTCTACTTAAAAACCTCCAAAAGAGGAGACTTCACCACAGTCCAAGGCTGCATATTCCACTATCAAACTGTTAATGTCTCAGTGGAATCTCTTTTCCTATAGTTGGAATCCACTGTTCCATGTCCTAGTTTCTGGAGTATCAGAAAACAAGCTTGTTTCATCTTCAATACGATATCCCTTCAACATTTAATCATAGCAATTATGTCACCTCTTAACCTTCTGTTCTCCAGTGTAAACATACCCAGATCCCTAAGCTGTACCTCATACAGCATGGTTTCCAGGCCTTTTACCATCTTTGTTGCCTTCCTCTAGACATGTTCCAGTTTGTCAATATCCTTCTTGCATTGTGGTGCCCAGAACTGGATACGGTGTTCCAGGCAAGGTCTAAGCAAAGCAGAATACAGTAGTACTATTACTTCCCTCAATCTAGACATTATTCTCCTATTGATACAGCCTAGAAACACATTGCCTTTTATAGCCAGTGCCTCGCACTGTTGACTCATGTTCAGCTGGTGGTCTGCTAAGACTCCTAGATTTCTTTCATATGTCAAGCCAGGTGTCACCCATCCTATATCTGTACATTTTATTTTATTTTTTCCTTCATTTTGTTAGTTTTGGCCTAGCTGTCCAATCTATTAAGGTAATTTTGAATTCTGATCTTGTCTTTTGAGGTATTAGCTACCCCATGATCAGCATGCTCTCTGTTCCTTCATTCAAGTCATTGATAATGATGTTGTCTAGCACTGGGCCCAGGATAGAACCCTGTGGCACCCCACTGGTCACTTCTCTCCAGGATGAAGAGGAGCCATCGGTGAGCACCCTTTGGGTTCAGCCAGTCAGCCAATTACAAATCCACCTAACAGTTGCATTGTTTAGCCCATATTTTACTAATTTGTTTGCAAGAATATCATGGGGGACTTTGTCAAAGGCCTTACTAAAATCTAGATACGCTACATCCACAGTATTCCCTTCATCTACCAAGCTTGTAACTCTATAAAAAAAAAAAGAGATCAGATTAGTCTGCCATGAATTGTTTTTGAAAACCCATGTTGACTTTTAGTGATCATGGCATTCCTTTCTAAGTGCTTACAAGCCATCTGCTTAATGATCTGCTCCAGAATTTTTCTGCTGTTGATGTCTGGCTGACTAAGCAGTCAGTTCTCCCCTCTCCTTTTTGAAAATGGGGACAACATTTGCCCTCTTCCAGTCTGCTGGGACTTTACCTGTTCTCCAGGAATTCTCAAAAATTATTTTCTGTGATCTTGACATTGCTTCTGCCAGTTCTTTTAATACTCTGGGATGTAGTTCATCTGGGCCTCGAGACCTGAATTCAATTGGAGTAGCCAGGTATTCCTGTACTCCCTCTTTACCTATTCTGTGATGCATTTCCCCTACTGCATTACCTGCTTCATATTCCTCAGGGTGAGTAGTTCACATAGTGGTCCAACCATTTCATTTTTCTTCCTTTTGCTACAAACATAACCCCAAAATCTGTTTTTATTGTTTTTGACCTCTCTAGCAAGCTGGAGCTCTAGTACTGTGCTTTAGCTTTTCTGACTTTCTCCCTATACCTCCTGGCTATTTGTGTGAATTCCTCTTTGGAGATTTCCATTTTTTTTCCATTTCTCAAGAACACTTTGATGATACAAATCTAGACTTTTTGACTGTTTTTAACACAGGTTTTAATACAGACATTGTTTTTAATTGTTGCTGTCGTTTGTTGTTGTTGTTGTTGTTGTTGTTGTTGTTGTTGTGTGTCTTCAAGTCATTTAAGCTTATAACAACCCTGAGGCAAACATATCATGGCGTTTTCTGAGGCTGAGAGTGTGTGATGCACCCAAGGTCACCCAGTGGGTTTCCATGGCTGAGTAGAGAACTGAACCTTGATCTCCAGGGTCACAGTTTAACGCTCAGACCACTATACCATGCTGGCTCTCTATTGTTAAAACAACTATTGATTTATAATGATTTTTGAAAATATTTACAAAAAACCCAGAATCTTTTCCTTTGCCCTGGCTGCTGTAAAATTACTGCAGGGACTGAGATCTCACACGTACACCCTGCCCAAAATAAACTCTTGTATTTTCATGCTTTTTGGAAAGACACTATTCAGCTGAACCATCCTTAATTCTTACACATGAAATGATGACACGTACTGGCATCCCTGAGTAGCTGTTATGTAACAGAAAATTCTCTGCCAACCCTGCAGTGTTACACTGCCATATACTGGCAGCTACTAATATAACAAGGCAGTCCACAATTAAAGGAATTCTGCAGACAGAAGAAGAATTAAGTCAGCCTGCTTTTGCACAAATTCTTTTGCACCTTTAGCATGAATATAGATATCTTATGAAGCTAATACATACTGCATTAATAGCCCTGTTGAACTGATCTGGCAGCCCAACATGATTATGGCATCACTGAATTATTTTAGCTGCCTCTTAAGTGCTAATGAACTTAGACAGGGGACTACTACGCAAGATGGTATAATGCCAAGAAGCATGCAAAATAAGGCAGCTAGGAAGAAAAGAATTCCTCAGAAGGGATTTAGAACTAGAATACTGGATTCCAGAAGCAGCTCCAGGGGCCATTCCACACTACAAAACTGTAGCACTATAATTCTACTTTAACTGCCAGACCTGTGTCCCATGGTATCCTGGGATTTGTAGTCAGGTAAGGCACTAGAGCTCTTTGGCTGAGAATTCTAAATGCAACTCCTTATACTGCAAATCCCAAGATTCTAAAGGATATTGCCAAGGCTGTTAAGGTGGAATCACAGCCCTGTAACTGTGTAGTGTGACGGGCCCCAGGTTACAGAGAACAGCTTCTACGCAGCAGATATTATTGGAATTAAATTGAACAACCCCTGATTCACTGAGAGAGAGAATTTACACAGACTAGGGAGCCCCTGCACGAAGATGACCACAGCCCTTCTGAGCTGTGTAAGAATGGGCACTGTGCAAGCAGGCCGGCCCAATTGGCCGAAGACTCCCCCTTTATGTTGGGGGAACCCTATACACACAGAATTCATTTGTCATTAAAGCTATCCATACACAACCATGAGGGAAAGGCTAGTCAAAATGAAGAGCCGGCACATTTCTACTCTCTCCTTGACATACTGGGTAAAACTGTGGGGAGAGGCACATGCACATGTGCGCGCACACACACACACACACACACAAAGAACATGAAGTCTAAGAATACAAGGCAATAAGGACTTTTCCAGAAACTGCCTTCTGCTTCTGTGTGGTTTCCTTTTCCCACAAACCCCAACAATATGGAGACTATAGTGGGGTGCTCTCTTATCAAAGATGTCCATGGCTGTGATACAAGTACTGGGGCCTGCTTATGCAACGCAGCCCCAGTGGTTGAAAAGCACAGAAGCCTTTTCAACATGATACCAGAACTAATGAACAGGCATGCTGTTTCAAGAATACGTTCATAAAATGTGATAGGCTCCCCAAATATAGCTGCATAAACCTGTGAATAAAGTAAGAGCATTTTTTTTAAAAAAAAAGATCCTCATATATAGGCTGATCTAACATCTTAGTGTAACTATAAGTTGAGCTTCCCTTCTCTGGAAATCCACAGTCCAAAAACCTCCAAAATCCAAAACTTTTTTTTATAGCCAGCCTCCTGCTTCTGCATTCAAGGTGACAGCTATGGCAATCCTGCTTGTTTGTCTCTCAGATCTGAAGAGCACCACAGCCACCACCTTGAAGGCAGAAGCGCATGGCTGATGGCACAAAGAGAGAAACTGAGGATCTGTCAAATGGCAGCAGGAATAGACTTGTCCCAAGCACTAGATTCCCACCATTTCACAATTCTCTGGTCTTTCTCCAGCCTTGCATCTCACACACAACACAGGTACCAAATGAACGAAACACGAGGCTATCCCAAAAAGGTACCATATTCCAAAATCCAACCCCCTCCCAAAAAACCCCCAAAACCCTGAAATAGAGAACACTTCTGGTCCCAAGCATTTCAGATAAGGGATACTCAACCTGTACATGGCATACAATCCTGGTGTATAAAACAGTTGCACGTTTCTGAAGGGTTGCCTCTATACGTGCTTCAAAACATAGGCCGCCAATTAAAAGATGAGATGCTGAAGTAAATCTCTGACAGAGCTCTCCTCCCCTCAAAGAGAAGTCAAGGAGTCAGACTGTCAAGCAATCCTGCTAATTCTGGTAGTCCCTGCACCGTGGTAAGAGTTGGGTTGCTTAGCTGGGTCTGCTGCCACAGGGGGCAGGTGGAAGAAATTTGGGACCACGGTCGCAGAGATGGGTGGTGTGTTCTGTTGAGAGAGAAAGCACTCACTTCCTTAATGGTTGCGAAGATGGGAGAACAAAGAAATGTGGAGGGAAGAGAGTAGGAGCAGAGACCACAGAACTGAAACGGGGGAATAGACTGGCATCCTTTTGAGCAAAGCAATACGGGCTCAACGACTTAGCTGCTAAATCTGAGCCAATCAATTCTTCTGTCAGTTTTATCACTGGCAGGAGCTGAGTTATCGACTGTGTTTGGCAGTGTTCATGAGTACACACATATTTTGGCATTTCATAAACTATTTATTTAACGCAGTGCGTTATTACTGGAATGCTGTTACCATTATTTATTATTTATATTTGGTCGCTTCCCCCGTCAGCTTTACCTTACTCTGTTAGCAAAAGTACAGAATGATCAGCACAAAAATACGATTCTTATATATGCAGAGCAAAAGTTAAAATATTTTTAAAAGTCACTCAAAAAATATCAATACAGTATTTAATCTGAGTCAGAAAATGTTCCCATACAGTTATTGGGGGAAATGCAAATATTAATACAAACAATACTGAATGCTCAGTATGTAATATAATACATGCTACTTTACAAAGAAGTAAGCTGGTGGGGCAGAATGTATTAATTGCGTGCAAGAATATCTTGCACACAATTCATGGATGCAAAGGCATCTTGTAGCTCCTTTGAGACCAAGAGAAATTAGTTAGTAGCATAAGCTTTCATATACTAAGTCTACTGCATTGTGATATTTGTATCTACAGGTATCTATAGATATATACAATTATCTTCACTTTTGAATAACTATATACACACACACATATAATTATCCTTACTTATGAATAATTATGTGAAAATTCTTATACAACGCAAGCAAAATGTATATGATTATTAGTCATAGTTTAGAAAGGTTAGGTGGCCTATTTAATGCATATACTTCAACTAAGCTCAGAAAATTGTATTACTGAAGAGGCTCCAATCTGGTTTTGGCCTTTTGGTATGACTAACATTATTTATTTATTCAAACACTTATGTTCCATATGGTGGAATGCTTTTTTAAAAACAGTCTACAAGGCTGTTAACAACATTTCAAAATCCATAATACAAAAGCAAATAATCAAAACCACACAAAGTAAGCAGCAGAACACAACAGGAAACAGATAACTAATTAGATGCAGCAGTAGGAAACAACCATTGGGAACAACAAACCAAGAAAATGTCAAACCTAGGGAGTCTGAAAGGCTCTCTCAAACGAAAGAAAGAACTCTAGAGGCCCAAAATCTAAAAATCTGCAAAAGAAAAGGTAGAACAGGCCTCTACCAGGAAGGAGTTCCACAATTCTGCAGCCACTTATGACTGAATCCCAGGTAGTCACCTAATGTGAGGATAACTGCTTAAAGAGTTGGAATAGAAGTTCAAAGGATGTTCTTCAATGAAAGGCAGATTCTTAAAAGAATTCTGGAACAAAAAATGTAGGACTTCCACGAGTAAAAGCCAGCAGTTTGGACTGGAGCCGGAAATGAACTGAGAATCAATTAGGTCATTTTGCAACGGGCACCATTATATTCTCTGTGGCTCATTTGAGCCAACAATCTGGCAATCACATTATGAAGCAGACGTAGCTTCTCTGAAAGCTACAAAGGCAGCTCAAAAGAGCATTCCAGTAATTTGGTCTAAATGCCACTAAAGCTTGAATGACCACTATTAGGTCCTTCTTATCCAGCAAGGAGCACAGCTTACAAAATAAGCCTAAACCACTAAAAAGTATTCTTGGTCAGTGCTACCACAAGGGCATACAGGAGTTGTATCAAATCCCACAAACAAATTCAAATTGAAAACTTGATTCTGCAATGGAGCACAACTCTATTGGATTGTTCACACTGAACACCTCATACTAATCAATATTCCCAAAGAGTATTCTGACTTTGTCTGCCTTAAATTTATGTTTGTTCAACCGCCTGCAGTTCATCACTGGACTAAAACTGTTCTGAATTCCCACTGCTTTTAGAATGAAGGGAAATGAGAGAAACAATTTGGTGCCACCAGCATAGTCAGAGCTTACAAATGCTACTTTTGGGGCTACAATTCCCAGAATCCCCAGCCAGCATGGGCAATAGCCATGCTGGTTAGGGGATCCTGGGAACTGTAGTGCAACTTTTTTCTTCAGGTTTTGGGAATTGTGATCCTCCCTCCCAGATATCTAGATAAGCTTCTCCCACTGTTAAATTATACAGGAGATGGCACACATTCATCTCCAGGGCAAGTCTGGATTTTCAAGTATTCCTGTTGAATGCCCCCCTACCAGTCTCTATGCCTCAGATTTTCCAAAGCCAAAGACCATCTCCCCCCAACCCCATTTTTTCCTCATTGTTTTTCACATGAAAAAAATAGCAGCACTCTCCTTCAGCAGTTGAAAACTATAGCAAAACTACTAGAACAGAATACAGTGGACCCTCAGTATCTGCTGGGATTTGGTTCCAGAATTTCCCGTGGATACTAAAATATGTGGATGTTCAAGTCCCATTATATACGATGGTGTAGTAAAATGATGTCCCTTATATAAAACAATGAACAACTCAAAGGTTTGCTTCTTAGAATATTTTTTTTATATTTTCAAGTTATAGATGGTTGAGTCCATGGATGCAGAATCCCTGAACATGGAGGGCCGCCTGTACACACCGCTTGTCTCACTCCAACAAGAGAAAAGCAGGAGCAGCATCAACAGAATCAAAAGCCAACCAAAGATTCAGAAGAGAGAGGGGAGAAGATGGTGTCAGGGTCGGCAGCTCTGTCAGAGTCTCTGTTGCAGAAGAATTAAGACATGCCCACTCCTCTTCATGCCCCTGCAGAGCTCATTCACTATGGGGACTGAGACTGACTGTAAACCAGAACCTGATCAAAAAGCTATAATTGAAAGGATCAAAATAATCAGTATCATCGTTATAGAGCCAAGCATATGTCAGCATTCCCTAAGATTTGGGATGCTAAAATCTAGATTTAGGCCTAAATACTCTAAAGGCCCAAATCCCATCTGACCTTGGAGGCTAAGCAGGGTAAGCCCTGGTTAGAACTTGGATGGGAGACCACCAATGAATATCAGGTGCTGTGGGCTATATTTCAGAGGAAGGAACTGGTAAAACCACCTCTCAGTATTCCTTGTCAATTGAAAACCCTATGAAGTTCATGTGGTTGCTAGAAGTCAACAGGACACTTCAACACACACACACACACACACGCAAACAAAGTCTAGTTTAAAATTGTTAGTATCAGTTCAATTAAAGCATGGAGATTTATTTGTATTGACACAAGCTGCCTCATCACTAGGCAGCAGTAGGTTAAAATGTCAATGTGGTGAGGGATCCAACTTTTCCTTGGTATATGATCAACAGAAACGTTTTACTTTCTTCTAAAAGTAAGAAAGTTATTGTGACAAAGACACTGTCAAAAGAGATATAAAAGACAATTGAGTTCTTTGAGTTCTATGTCACTGGCTAGGCTGAAGGAGGTAAGGGGACAAAGTTTATTCTTGGTCTTGGAACAAAGCCAAGACATTTCCTTCTTAAAAGAAGACAGAGAGAGATGGAAAAGAACCAGGAAATTGACATAAATGACTCAGAGAATATCACTCTAGGTCACAGGGCCGGTCAGTATATGTTGGGCAGACAAAGGAAACCTGAGAAAGCATATCTATTTTACTCCTTTCCATGCAAACACTGGTATCTTCAAGTGTAAGGTGTGTTACAAATCTCAACAGCATGGGCCATCTCTTGCCTCAGAAAAGTATTTGCTACCTCCACATCTGAATTAATCACTACTCTCGGAAGAATCTATTATGCCATCAAGGGTGTTATTTGTGGGTCTCATTTCTCCAAGGATCTTGTAAACATACTCAGCTATCTATCTGCCAACCAATCTATTTATCTACCAAAAAAAAAAAAAGAGGGACAAACAAAAACCTCAGTCAAATTTAAACTCTTCTGCAATTTCAAACTAAGAATACATTATCAGCAATTTTATCCACAGTGTGCAAGTCACATTTGTTGCAGCAGGCTGAAGCCAACACTCCAATTCCTCTATGTGGGCCCAAACGCAAAAGACCCTAAACCACTTGAATCAGCACCACCGCACAACACAGCAGGTATGAAGTGGCAAGTGTCAGATATGCTCCCTCTGCTGCAATCATTTCCAGAGAGCGGCCTCTCATGAGCATTTAGATTTGTTACAAATCTTTGAAGCTGTTATCACTTCAGCTGCTTCATAAAACTCAAGGAGCTGACCGGACAACAAAGAACATGTTGTGTCAACACATGAATTACAGCTTGCCTGGTAAACAAAGGTTCAGAGAGTTAGAGTCTAAAGTTTTACAAAGCACATTCGATGGCTGCAACATGTGGTATTTTGCTAGTAACTGCATGTTTCACAAGCCTGCACTGTAAACTATTCACCCAGTCTTCTCTTTAATGGAGGTCAAAGAGCTGTGTTTGCAGGCCTACACCCGTGCTGTTGTTGAGCACCTTCAAGACATTCCTGACTTATGGAGACCCTAAGACGAATCTTTCACGGGAGTTTCCTGGCGGAATTTGTTGCCATTGCCTTCCCCTGTGTGACTTGCCCAAGGTCGCCCAGTAGGGTTTCCATGTCTGAGTGGGGATTAGAGCCCTGTCTTCCAGTGTCTTAGTCCAACACTCAAACCACTACACTACGCCAGCTCTGCCTACATCCTAAATCATGTGAAGCCATATTAAAAATGACGAAAGGCTAAACTTGGGCTGTGATTGGGCTTTTCGAGATCACCATTTGGACAGCTGACGTAGAGAGAAATAAGAACAGCAACAGCCATTACACATCGTCAGAAGTCTTTTTTAAATAATGGTTTTTAAAATGAGAACATGGAGCCTAGGAACACAATCTTTAATATCGGGCATGACTTTAGTCCTGTGGCCAGTGGCAAACAGAATGCATGCCAGCATACTTGCTGGGACAAAGGAGGCACAGTATCAAAGGTGTCGTCACTCATTCTTAGGAGGAGGCCCTGTGACTCAATGGAGCAACTGACAACACCGGCAGAAACAACTTGTACTCAAGCCCACGTCCCTCATAGCTGGGAAAGCTTAAATAGAGGGAAGAACTAGGCCCATTGTTAGAGCAGACGGCCAAAAAGCCTTTCTGGAAGAAGGCAGCCTGCCAGCTCCACTCGAAGCAGGACTGAGGACACCCTGTACTGAAGAGATCGCCACCAGACTACCATTCTCTCCTGCTATCTCCCCTCTTCAGCCTTTCTGCTCTTACTTAAGATGTAAAGATTGTGGCAGGACAATTATCTCTGTATCTGATGAACTCAAGCCTTTCTCTCACTGACACGGCAATCAGCACTGACACTACAGTCCGCTGACCAGCAGAGAACATGCAGCCCTGGGACGTTAAAAGACAAAGCCCTGCCATTTGACCTGTAGCAGACCAAATTGGAGGAAGGCATCGCAGTACCATCCAGACATTTTCCTGTCAGATTTCCTCTCTTAAATGGCACATAAACCATAGCACAGGAGACTCATTAAAAATTGCATGCGAGGCATTTTATACAGAATTCTAATCAGTGGGTCATGATTGTTCCCTTTGTGTTAACTGGTTGGGATTATTTGTCCATTCTGAATGGTTGTACACACAGGAGTCGAGAAAATGTCTTTACTCTGCCATCCACATTTTTTCTACTTTTTCTCTTCCCTGCAAATGTCTGGATCCCATCTAGTTCCCTATCGATTTGCCACCACCAGAAGCCCATGTGTGCCAAATCAGTACTACAAATGCACCACTACAGTTACCTGAGTGCAGGAAAGGAAACAGGACTTATGAGGCAGACAAAGGACTGGTTAGAATAAGGAGGAATTTGCCTCTGTCCTGTGTCAAAGTATGAGAAGTACTTACCAACACAGCCTTTCCTGCAAGGCTTCCTCTCCATCCCTAAAGAGTGAATTGGGACAATTTTCTGTGAGAAGGTGTGTTCGTTTTATTTCACAACTGTGATAATGTGAAGAATATAGGAAGCTACCTTATCCTGAGTCAGATCACTAGTCCATACTGCTAAGTATCATTACAGATCTATGAAGCAGCAGGGCTTTTCCTACTTCCAAACCCCATCTTTACAAGGGCTCTCTGAGAAAAAAATTATTGATGGGGCCACTACAAGTCTGGCTGAACTGGTCAGTGTCCAGCTAAAAGTGTCCAGCTAAGCCCTTCTGACAAGGACACTTCCATTTCAGACCTGGTATGTGTTGGCAAGGAAGGAGGAAAGAATGAAATGCGGTTTTTCCTGCTCTAAATCCCAAAGGACACAAACTTCAACAAAAACCTGCAAATTCAGCTAAGCCCTTCATGTGAGAAAGGTTTCAGTGAGATATTTTCTTTTAAAACAAGGTAGCCAAAAGTCAAAATATTTATTAGAAAGGAATTTCTTGGGACAGTGCAAGAGAAGGTTACAAGTACACACAGTATTTCAAATAAAATCAAAGTCAATCTAATTATTCCCTGTTTAGCTAGATTGTTGGGTTTCAGAGCATATATAGTGTTCATTGCAAGAAACAGGTTTGGAGAGAGAACATCTTGGTCCTTGATTTTGTTACCAAGATGACAGGATATGATCAGACTCTCATTTATATGGGAATTTGAGTTCAGTAAAAGCCAATTCCTTAGCAGATTGTTGCTTTGTCTAGTAGTGCAATATCCTCCATTTCTCATATCGATGGTTTAGCTAGTAAATCAAAAAAACTATTTATGGCTAGACCCATCTCCATAGCAACCTTTAACCATATCTCAACAGAGCCAGCCATTTCTGGCTAGCTGAACAATGAGGATGAGGATGACAAGGAGGAGGAGAATTTTAAAAAGAACCTGGCTAGTTACATATTGTATGCATACTGTAGAAGAAAAAGTTGAGACCTTACGCATACAGATGTTCCAGCATGATGACAAATTACAAGATGCTCTGGAGGTACATCAGAATACAAAGGGCTTCTTGTGTGTCTGCCATCTTAAGTTTGGTTTTTCTTTGGTTTGTTCTACAAAACGTTATGAATACAGTTGACAACCAACCAGGTCCTTATGTAGACTTACCAGTAGGCAGCATTCTCAGCACTAGAGACTGAGGATGAAGATTGGTGGTGAGGTGTTCAATAACAGAGTTCTGTATATGAACCCTGCTTTGCTGCCTGTAGCAGTTACAGAGAACACTGCCAGTGCAAAAATAAGATCCAACTATGTCTGGCTGGCTTCTGCAACTTGTTCTACATTTCAGGAAGCAGATGGAGGCTGGAGGAAAACCCTGTTTGAACCCATGGTCATCTCCTACCACAGGTATTTCATATTTGAGAAGGGAGCAGGAGTAATCTTTGGGACATCCCATGGACTGTTTCCTACCCTCCCACACACACTCTTGCTATAAATGTGGCTGTGGTTTGGTCAGAATACATATGGAAGAGATATTATGTATTCTTTCACCAAAGGCATAGCATCTGCCTTTGACAGTTAAAATATAGTTTTGGAACTTCTTAAGAAAAGAAGAAAAAGTCATGCTGTACAACAAAAATGGAGATTACACTGAAACTATCCTTGCTGATTTAGAAGTATTTCAATTAAAAGTTACTCTCAGTTGTTTCTGCAGTAAAAACCGCAGGAAAAGATAATTTGAAGAACCCCACCAGGAGCTCCCAAGACTGAATGAAAAGCCAACTGCCTACTTAGAAACGCTTCAAGAAAAATAAGCGGAACAGATAAAAGGAGGGCTGTATTCTCCAAGGGCACTGCTGTGAGAACTGTGGCATAAGAAGCAGCCCTCTGTAAAAATTATCCATCCATACACTACAGCTTGCCTATTAACAGATGTGATTGGCTTCAGTCAGGCAAGACTTTTGTTAATGTATGTTAAGTTCAGTGTTTAAAAAGATCACCATGCATTTTCACACACGCAGCTAAATAGGCATTAGCTTAAAATGATCTGCAACGTAAGTAGAAGCAAAGTATCAGTCACCATATATATTCCTCTCCTCTTCCGTGTTCTGCTCCTAATTACTAGCACTGTTCATATGCAGTTCAGCAAAATATGTGGAGAAATGGAGAAACATGGGGGACACCAAAGCAGTAAACCCTCATCTATGAAACAAAACTTATTCGGATATCAGAACACCACCATTTTATCACTATTTCCTTTGGAAAAACACTGTGCAACCTAGCATGGCTGGTTTTTCAGATGCCCAACTAAAAAACAGTACTAAGATATAAGCAACAATTCTTGCAGATCTCCAGATGTAAGACATTAGCTGGCTGCGCTTATGTATGTACAGTTTTTGAGATCCCCACAGATCTCTGCAGACATTCGTTCGATGACATGTAGGGTTCTGCTGGATCAGGATACACGTGTCAGCCCTGACCGTGAAAGTCACTGCATGCATGCCACCATTGCTGATAACTACACATTAGGCACAAAGGTTCTTTATCGAGCTCTGTGTTACAGAGGTTACAGATCTTCCATGATCAAAAGGCCAAACTTTTCGTGGTTCCCAGTCATGGATGCTGTGTCACTGTGTTCAACTGAATGCAATTAAAAACCACTTGACAGTTCTTAATGCTCAACATGTGAAGGTCAGAGATACTGTCAGACATACATCGGCATTTGGAGGCAGGTTTACATGTGTGTCCATGTCCCTTTTCCCAGTTCAGCCTCCCACACAAGCAGGCAAATGCCTATATTGACTCTGCAAGGTGCCAACAGTAAACCAGCTTGGAGTTGGCCCAGTGAGATGAGAGGCAGATGAGATAAATTTCCACACTTTCTCAATTTAGCCTTCTCTAGAATTGACAGTAACATATGCTATTCCCTCATGAAGAAACCTGCTGTGGGCAAATGTTGGATCACTTGCTGCCCACTGATTTCTCCTATTCATCGGTCGTTCTCAAGAAATGTGGGACTACTTCACATAAGTCCCCTCTATCACTGTACCTGGGCTTCCAATGACAGCACAGGATCCTAGAGCATCCTCAAAAGGCAAACTTGTTCCTTCCGGAGAAGTGCAACTCCATACAGACTTTGAGAGGGACAAAACATACTACTCCCCAGTACTAGTTTCTGGAACCTGCTGTGTAGACAGAAGCAAAACTACCATAAACCATCACCCCCAAATGCCCTTGCCCCATTCACAAAACTGATCTAGAAGGATACCTCAGTCCAGGAGCAGGCAACGGCTGCAGAACTAGGTGGCCACTTTTCTGGTTGGCCAGGTACTCAAGGGATGCATTAAAAAAAAAAAAGTTTTTTTAAAAAAACCTTTTCATTGCAATAGGCATTACTGAGGCAGATTAAACAATAACAGAAATATTTACTTATTTTACAGAAGATAAAGATCAAAGATGGCACACACAAAAACATAAGACCACAAAATGAAGAAACAACTGAGCATCCCTACCTCAGGGGAAAAAAGAACCACTGTGATATTGGGCTGAAACATCACAAAAATAAGGTTCTTAAAGCTAACAAACTACAACTTTTACTCACAAGTCTTCAGTTGCATCAGGGTCATTTTCTTAGGAGTATAAATTATTGCATCTGTTAAAGGAAACCACACCGTTCATATGTGTCCAAGTAGCAGGAAGAACACAGTCATTAACAAGGAAAGACCCAAGGCCAACCCTGTTTTCAGACAAAGTGTTGCAGCCGCGACAAGCAGCAAATACTAGATAAGGCAGGCTGTTGTGGTGAGGTGCTGGGAAAGCAAAGTTGTATCTACCTGTATGTGCCTGCCCTTTACTCCCTAAAATAGGTTTCTGCTCTCATATATGAACAGAGGCCACTGTCCTGTGATAGATGTTGAAATTAGATTCAGTTGCCAGCCCAATCAGCTTCCGTGCATAGAAATTTGAAGGCGTAAGTGGTGATCTCGACCTTCGCCACAGGCAGCAAATTATATTAGGCTAGTCCTAGAAAGGTGTGTACCATGTGCAGGCAGACAGCAGGGAATTAGGAGATATTTTTCCTAGGAAGATGAGATGAGAATACGCAAGACATGCACCAAAAACAACAGCTCTTGCCTTCTCTTTCCCTTGCTCTGAAAGAAGAATCCTACATATTTCATCCCACCCATCTGGATCAACATCCAGAGGCACAAGGTAAGAGCTTACTGATCAAAAAGCCCTCTAGGGAGTTGTCTGTTTACTACAGAATGTCTTCTGCCTCATAAGACAGTACACAGAATTGGTGCAAATGGCAGGAGTAGCACCCATTATTATTACCCTTGCCTCCTGTGTACATTCAGCACAGCCCCTGAAATCACCTACACGTGTACATCTGCGTGCACACAGTCCGAAGATTAATGTGATCAGGCACATCCTTCTCAGTGGCTGACAAGCAAGAGACAAGTGCCTACATGTGCACCATTTTTATGTATGTAGGTTCTTTTGGAAGCTGAGCTACATACCTATAAGGAGTGGGATCAAAGTCAGTGAGGGAGCATTCTGCTCCCCAATCTACTATACGCATATTCACTGGAGCCCATATACTTTCACACATACAATAGTGGCATCCAGGGAGCCCACACTGACCTGGAAACAACAGGGCCACTTGCTGAAGAAGAGCATGTAGCTTTGAAGTGGCAGAAAAAGCACAAGCAATTTGGTGATCCCAGTGAGGACTACAAATTTATGCATTGTGTAGACAGGAATAATATAAGCAGAGGAACTATATGTTGTTGGTGTGAAAGAAGTAATGAAACACACAAAAGGTAATATCTAGAGATTCTGGCCCAAGAAATCTAAAGAGGTGAGTAGCTCAAGAGGGTTGAATTTCCCATAATGATGAAAGGCTTTCAAGTAGTTTACAGAGGTAGAGCCCTGTAAAAAATCTTTGTTTACAAACACCTAGCACCATTTGACACAGATGGAAAAGCATCAGCTTGGGAGTGACATGTTAAAAATAACACATAATTTGGTAGGGAGGGACAATAAGGACGAGTGCTGTTCCTTTTAAATATGCAACACCAATGACATTAACATCTGATTTCTGAATTTAATTTATTTTCTTCCTGCTTCAGAAATGTTTCGGGATACAACTCCTGATTAAAAGCCACTAAGGGCTCTTTTACACTATAATTATTGCACTTTGACACCACTTTAACTGCCATGGCTTAATCTTATGGAATTCTGTAAGCTCTCTAAAGCTCTCTAGCAGAGAATTCTATACACATATATCATGAAACTACAAATTCCAGCAGCCATAGGAATTAAAACATCAAAGTGCTATAACTGTGTAGTATGAAAGAGACCTAAGAATGATGAATTAATAATCACATTCTGCTACTCTTGAAAGAAACAGTGACTAACAAGTATGCTATTGCCTTTTTGAGTAAGGAGTCCAAGCTCTGAAACATTGACTAAAGTTTCCCCCTGTGCAGTAGATTAAAGCAGGCACACATGTTTTCTTTGGTTAGGGCTTGGGGGAACAAAACAAAACAAAACCATGAGTTCCAGACAGAAGGTGACAGCTCCTGGACCGAAAATGGGGGCTGGCCATTTTTTGTAATATAGAGGTAGCAGATAGGGGATTGAGTGAGTTGAATAAGAGGAAGGGCCTTTCCGCACTACACTGTTATAGAGCTATTATTCCACTTTCAACATCCTGTGGAATTTTGGAGTTTGTAGTTTCCTGAGGCCAAAGAGCTCTCTGGCTGAGAATTGTAAATGCCCTCCCTAAACTGCAAAACCCAGGATTCCACAGGATGTTGAAAATGGAATAATAACACTGTAACAGGCTAGTGCAGAAAGGCCCGAAGATATGGAACAGCGTTCTAGTCATGCAGCACTTGGAAGAAAAGCAAGAAGTAAGCTCTGAACCAGGTATTTTGTAAAGAAGAGAATAATTAGAAAGCAAACTTCTTCTCTTAAAAGCAAAATGTGGGGAAAACACTAATGTAAATATTTTACATTTTATTAATTTGTAATCATTCTAAGTGAGAATACACAGAATAATGTTAAGAGCTACTTAAGATGCTAAAGTTTGCCGCAATCAGACTGCTGCATAAAACAGCACTATCAGTCTTTAAAGAAAGCAAAATGCAACCATAGAGAACTCAAAAAGTATTAAAGGTATGTATTCCAATCTCTCAGTCTTCCACAAGTACATCACTTTGTGTGTACAAGTGTGTGTGTGTGGGGGGGGGGGTTCTTCATCAGTATGCGAGGGCTGGGTTTGAATTGCCTCTTACTGGACGGGGTCACTTTATCCTCAGTTCTCTTCTTCCTCTCCTCACCCATTCCTCCTTGTGGTGAGTTAGGATTACAACTGGCCCTCTAGGCCATTTCATAGCCCTCGACCGTTAGAACACCCTTTTCCTAGAAGCCTCTCGGAGCTGCAATTCACCTTTTAAATAGGTTGCAGGTCCTCTTAACTATTTAATACGTATTTTGGCAGTCCATGCAGTACAGCCCCCCAAGGGTCCCAGGGCAGAAGACTGGCCCCTGGACCTGCCACAGTTGCCCATCTTTGCTTCTTCAGGAGCTACGCTCCACACTGCCAGCTTTGACAGCCCCAGTCACTTACCTGGGACAAGACAGAACATAATCCACCTACATGTCCCCAGATAAGTGGCTGTCAAAACTGAGTGTTGTGAGCTCTGAACCAGAAATAAAACAAAGGCAAAGCATGTCAATGGAAACCTACTTCAACAGGGAGCTGTGTTTATTGTGACATTCTGTAAAAATCACTAAAAACAAAAGCCATCCTTTGAAGAGTTTTACAGTTAATTTAAAACCTCAGCATATTAGCAGTTCACACAGTGGTCGCTGATTGGTTACAACATATGGAACATTATGAGTTTATGCAACAGCGTTGGTAAGGGAAACACCCTGTTGTGTTCCTACTAGACAGCAAGGCCTCTCGCAAATGTTATTCTCCAGACTAAATCGGATGCAAATACAAGCCATTAGACAAAAGCAGACACTCCCTAGAAATGTACAATGCAAACACTAAGCAGTCAACAGGGAAATGCAGACTCATCTACAAACTTCCAAAACAGTCTGTACTGGATTATGTTTATGTGAGTGGATGGAAAGGGAGTGTATAACAAAAGGCCCCAAACAACTTGAGGAATGAGCTGTGGGTTTTTTCTTAATTCATGCCAGGTTTGGGGTGCAGTCAGAAGCAGTGGGTCTGTCTGTCTCCTGCCACACACACACTCTTTTTCTGACATAAATCACTATCTAATTTGAGATTAAAATGAAAAAGGGTGGCTCCTCTGCATGTGCAAAAAAAGGCTTTGGGAAAGACAGTCTGCCATCCAAAGTGACTCTGACTTACGGTGACTCTATTTTAGGGGTTTCTCGGCAAGATCTATTCATAGGGGATTTTCCATTGCCTTTTCTCTCGGGTTGAGAGTGTGATTGGCCCAGCTGAGTAGGGATGCAGACTCTGGTCTCTGGAGTCATAGTCTAACAGTGAAATTACTATACCACACTGGCTCTTTTGGGAAAGCGTTGCTCCCTGGTAAACCCTCTCCCGGGGTCTACAACTTTGATATAAAATGAATCTAACCCATCAGAGAGGTCACTCAAATGTGCACGCAGGCAACAACGGTCGTATGATCGAACAAACCAGATCAGGCCAGTAAAATCCCCAGTCACGTAGCAACAGGAGACCTCATGTTGTGGTAACTCATGGTGGACAAAAGGTCCTTAACCTTTGAGGAGTCCACTTGAAGAGAGTAAAAGTGTTCCCGGAAAATTGGGCACTGGAAGCAATAAAACCTTATCAACTCCATCTCCAGAAACTCACACCACAGCCTCAAAGCAGAGGAAGATTCTGTTACTGGGATGACACCTTGTTATCTTCCGATATCATAGAAACGCCAGGTGTGGAGTTGTTTTTCTTTTCTGTCCCTGTTTGTTTTCCCCGGGAAAGGATTTGCCTTCAAAGTAAATTTTTCCTACAAATAGTCCCTGTTTTTGGGTTAGTTAGGCAAGGAGAGAAAGGTGAGGCAAGGATTATGATGCCTCCTGGTCATATCAACTCACTGGTCCCCCTTCCTCAGTGTCTCTTTGCTGAGTTGCTGTTCGATCGCTGCTTCCCGGACCGAGGACTTCAGGAGGAGGTGCAATATCACCCAAGCTGTGAATCCCTCAACAATCTCTCTATCTTATTTCCACTCTTTATTTCTATTAGCCCTTGGATGCATGTGTGTGTGTTTGCGTTAGTGCGAACTATTACTATTCAATAAAGTCATTCATTGGAACTTTTTGTGTGATTTCTGACTGAGCCTGACCCCATAAACATTGGGTAAAAGATCCTTAATTACCCTGCCCTCTTTGCATTGCTAAAGCAGTGTTCATAGCTAATTTTACCCACAAGTGATAATTTTGACAGGCGTTGGGAACCCCCCTAAGGGACCCCCAGCAAGCAGGGTAACAGAAGGTATGGCCACAAATACCTTTCCCAAAAGAGCCAGTGTGGTGAAGTGATTTGATGGTTAGACTATGAAAGGTATGGCTAGAAATGAGACTCAGTATGATGTAGTGGTTTGAGCACTGGACTACAACACTGGAGATCAGGGTTTTTACACTTAACATGATTCCCCACTCAGCCATGGAAACCCACTGGGTGCATCACACACTCTTAGCCCCCAGAAAACCCCATGACAGGTTCACCTTAGGGTCACCAGGAGGCAAAAATTACTTGAAGGCACACAGCAACAACAGCCACAAATAATGGCTGGCTGCCAAGGACAGCCAGAATTTATCCACTTCTGGGTACTCCGTTCTTGTTTCAACAAGAAAACAACCAGATGTTGGAAAAGCTGCCCTATATGAATGCTGGTTTATTATTCCCAAAGAAAGTAACTATTCAAATTTAGGAAAGGAAGGAAAGATCTTAAGAAGTTCAGTCAAGAATAAGCAAAACTTTTATTAATATTTTGATCTTTAATACTTTAATACATAGCAATTGTGTCAGTTGTTGCTCAGACTTGGGAACAGATGTGTCAGTCAAGATAGAAGACCAGAGAGGGATGTACATTGCCAAGTGCTGGGGGGAGTGCAGGAAAGTTTAGCAGCCAAGGGCTGCAGAGATTGTGGTAAGGAGAGGAGGAAGTTCAGCTTTGGCATCTAGCAAATCCTATAGGCAAGCATGAATGTGAATTTACCCACAACCACTCTTGATGCTGCAGTGTGAGAGGTCTCTTTAGGATCAAGTAGTAGCTGGCCTGAATGAGTTACTTGCCCAGGACACACACATACTATGAATACCAGCTTCTCCAGCTTTTGGAAAGAGTTACAGATGCCTAATGAATAGCAAGAATGCAAACTATCATCCTGCTTGTCTGACTCAAAGCTGAATTAAAGAAGGCATCCGGTAAGCCAGACCTCAGACAGCAATATGAGACACTCTTGGCAGTGGCAGAAAAAAATGTAAATTCAGCTAAAGAGGAATGGATGAGGTCTCTGGAGGATTTATTCCTCTACTGGAGAGAAAAAAAAGAGAGAGAGAGAAAAGCTCTCACACAGCTGTGTTACATCAGCAACAACAGCAGGAAAGCCCTTCATACGCTGACAAATACCTTCCAGCTGAATACACCACCCACACAATCGGAAACTGCAGCCAGCTTCCCAACACGTTGGTCACAGAGTACATGTTAACCACTTACATTCCTATGTCGTATACCCTTGCTTGTGTGTGTTTTTTGTTTGTATTTTTAAAGATACCAAAAGCAGCTATCTTGCATTATTCAAAATTGCCTTTGCTGGCACTTAGTGGACTTTTTGAGGGCTGCATCAGGCAAGCTTTTTCATCTTGGGGCTAATTAACCATTAACTTTTCTGAACATGTGTAGCAGTCACAGAAGAGGAGAGGTCAGCTGAAGGAGAAAGCAGAGGTTATCACTTCCAAACACACATTCCTCAATGGGAATTGTTTAGCTACCTCACTCTGCTTTCATCTGAAATCCCACGTGCTCCTTCAGACTGCCCTGAATAGTTGGCTTGCGTTGTTGTGGGAGGCTCAAAAGAAACAACAACCCTAACCAGTGAGTTAAATCAGCTCTCCTTCAAACATATGTCTATACTGATTCATGGAAAATTAAAAGCATTATAGTATCAGGGGTTCAAGCTTGGAAAAGTTTTTTGTTGGGACAATAACTCACAGAATCCCTCAGTGGTTATGCTGGTGGGACGATTTATGGATTTGTCATCCAAATAAGTAACTTTTCAAAGCTTGGGGGTCTGTTAGCAGATATGCTGTGCCAGGTGACACTACTGTTAACAGACACACCCATTCTCCATAGATAAATCTTCACCCAACACAACCAGACAAAAACCAAAAATATGTGGGGGCACACACAAGCACAACACCAAGGCAGGAAACACTGAGCACCAACTCAAAGCAGAAAGTGCATCAATTCATTTGAGAGTAAACAATGCTGAATTTCAATACTGAGTGATGAAACCAGTCTCATAACGTGACTGCATAACCTGGTCCTTTATGTTTTTGAAAGTCTTAAGAACGTGTCGTCGGCCAGGACTCGGCTTCCCCAGGTGAACAGCAGCGTTCAAGGAGGACACGCAGAAGGAAGTACACCAGGTGCTAATCAGGCTGGGATGAAAGCCAGCTGCATCGAGCCTTCTTAAGGAAGGCACAGGGCAGTAGCTTGATGCCAGAAACAGCTCGTGTAGTGATCGCAGCCCTTGTCTTGTGTTCCTTGGACTCCATGCTCATTGCCTGCCTGGATTTTCTGACCATGGACTATCTGACTATGTTGCCTGCTGGATTCCTGGACCTTTGGATTGTTCTGGACAATGTTTCTTCCCACCGTGAACAGGCAAGCTGACTAACTGTTAATGTTTCTGTTTGACTGTGAATGGCCTCCTGTTGACCCTGCTCTCTGTTGCCTGGCATGGACAGCCCGCGTCTGCGACAGAACCTGTTTGCTGGAATCAAGGGCTGTAAGAGGGCTGTAAACATGACTTCTTTCAGGGGCCAATTCAAATCATATTTTAAATCCAGGGATTACTTCTGTCATTAATGAAGGAAGTAATGCTTTCAGCAACACTTTGAAACACTCTAATTTTAAAAATGTCCCTGTAACCAGTGAAGGGGCTCATATACATGAAGTTTGCCATGGGCTAGTACTAAATTAGAGACAGACTGAGCCAGCAGCTGATTTATAAGATCTATATGGGAAAGGAATCTTTAAATCAGAGATGGAGACTCTTTGATCCTCCATTTGCTCTGGACTGCTATCAGCATAACCCCATGCTGGCTGGAGCTAATGAGAGTTGCAGTCCAAAACATCAGGAGAGCCAAAGGTTCTCCAGCTTCACTGTAAATATCCTACTGTGTTTTACATTTTTGTGGATCAAGCTGCAATACTTTGAAGCAAGATCAATACTCCTTGCAAATCTTTTATTTAAAAAAAATCACAAGAAACAGTCACAAAATTAGATATATAATTTTAAAAGGTGGGGCACTCAGCAAAGGAACCTTTAGTTTATTTGGAATGGACCACAAACCACTCTGCTCATTTAAAAATATTTTATACATTTTGACTAAACAAACTATTTCTAGAAGTCATTTGAATCCATGTGACTATCAGTATTTTCATAGTACGTACAATGTAATTGTATATTCAGAACTAAAGTAAGAGCACCCAGTAAATCAAGCCATATAATTGCCTTAGTAATATGGTTTGGAGGGGACCATTGGCAAAAATATATACCCTCACATGTCTATTGATCTCTGGAAATTAAAACTTGTAATAAATTATTTTGTTATTTGTAAATACACAACGATCTGTTGACATGAGAATGGAAATTAATACAGTAGGATCCATGGATTCATGATCTGCAGATTCAGTTATCCGTGGTTGGCCGGGATTGGCCAGTGGTGGGCGGCAGGAGGTAGTGAGGAGTGCAATTCCGCACTTCCTGCTGTTTTCCTGCTGGCCCGCCACTACGATCAGGCCCAGGGCCGGCAGCTAGAGGTGGGAAAACAGCTCTGCTGTTGTGATCACGCCCAGGGCCAGCGGCAGAAGGTGGGAAAACAGCAGGGAGCATGAGATCGCGCTCCTAGCTGTTTTCCCACCTCCAGCTGCCAGCCCTGGGCCCAACTGCAGCAGTGGCCAGTGGGAAAACAGCAGGGAGTGCGGGATCGCGCTCTTCACTGTTTTCCCACCTCCTGCTGCCAGCCCGGGGCCTGATTGCAGCAGCGGCCAGCGGGGAGCATGGGATTGCTCAGGCCCGGAGCAGGCGGCAGGACAGGGCATTTGGTACTATCCATGGATTTCGGTTTCCGCAGGGGGGCCTGGAACCAATCCCCTGCAAATACAAGGGTCCTACTGTAATAGGCTGAGTAAAAAGCTTAATTTAAGGGAGGGAGAAGGAGAGATTGAACTTCTTGCATCCCCGCCCCCCCGATCACCTATTCGGTAGCAACAAAACAGACTTCTTCCCATGACAATCAGCTGGAAGGCATCATGTTGTCTTTTGCAACACTTCCCACAAAGTGACACCACATAACAAAGCAGGTCATTCTAAGGCAGGGATTCTCAACTCCCAGAAGTCTCTACCAACATAGCCAATAATGACGATTTGAGAAACTGAAGTCGAAAACATTTGGAATGCAAAAGGCTGAGAACCACTGTTCCCGGGGGTGGGGGTTTGGGAAAATGCCAGGGATCTGATCTCCCCCCCCCCCAAGAATTCCCTCTAAAACCGCGCTATCCCCTGAGGCTCTGGTGCTCTCAAGCAGGAGTGGTGCTCAAACTTGTTGTTCTCTGGACAACGCTGGACTGGACTGGACTGGACTGATGCTGGACCAGCACAGACCATGGGGAGAGCTCCTGGGAGGATGCAGCCTGATAACATTTGGAGGGGGTACAGGTTCCCTATCTGTTCTCTAAGGGGAAACTGTGGGAGAAAATAGTAGTCACTTGTCAGTTGCCCTGTAGCTGTCAGTAGACATCTCGCAGCCCTTCAACTCTGTGCTCCACCTACCTCAAAAATCTACCAGCACATTCCACATTTTTGTTATTGTGAATGTGACTGCAAAAATGGGGGGTAGGGCACATTGCTGACAGCCCCAATTACGTATTAATCAATCCACAAAGGGAAGAATGGGGGAGAAGAAGCACATGAGCATAGCACTCATGGATAACCCTGGTTCTGAAATTTCATCCAGGCACAATCCCCTAAAGATCTGGAGGACTGAAATCTGCCTTAATGCAGCTTTTGAAGCAATATACCTAGTAAACAGAGCATTTTCAACGGCACCTTAGATGAGACATACAAGAATTGCACAATCCCATAAAGCAAATACCACACCTTTACAAAGTGATTGCACTACTAAAGGCATATTCAAAACAATCAAGTTTCTTAACAGGAAAAAATTCCATTTATAGGCTTGTTGTTCCTTGCCATCAATCAACTGACAGAAACTTCTTGAACAGATTCTCCCAAGAGACAAGAAAAACTGGGGAAATGACTATTGTTTAAGACTTATCTTCCCCTGAGCTAGTGTCCTTCAGATGTTTCTGGATTACAACTCCCACTGGCCCCAATCAGCATGGCCAGTAATCAGGGATCATGAGAGTGATCATCAAAAAAATCTGGACTGTGTTTCATGATAGGGGCAAATGAGACTACCCACTTTAGACAAATACCCCAACTACTTTTCATCAAATGGACAGAACCCTCTGCCTACTTTGTAAAATCTTGAGAGTCGCATCAAATGGGGAAACAGTCCAATTTTTTGTTGACTGTTTGCAGAGTTGACAAAAGAGTGTGATTATGCTAACTGCAACAGGCAGTTCAGTGTAAAGGCTTCAATGTGCAGCATTGCCAGTTGCTAATTAATACTTGGTCATCCCATGATTTGAGCATCTGGGAGACTAGAGTTTGAACTTTTGCTCAGCCACTGAAACCCACTGGGTAATCCTGGGCAAATCATATTCTCTCAGCCTCAGAAGAATGCAAAAGCAAACTCCCTCTAAACAAATCTTGCCAAGAAAATCCCATGATAGGGTCACCTTAGGGTCACCATAAATTGGAAAGGATTTCAAGGCACACAACAACAACTTCATCATTCCAAGACACTAAACATTCTGAAACAGGACAATGACACATGCAATGATACTTATCCAATCATATTTACACTTTTGAGCTAAAGGACAAGACAAAGGAAGGAAAGATCTTAAGGAGGACAGTTCTTAACTTGAACTTACCTTGCTTTCAAATGACCTGCTTATGTTGAAATAAGTTGATTCTGACTCCAGACATCAGTACTGGTCATCAAGCATCCAACTACTGTCTCAGACAGAGGAAATCTCCCTGTATTTGTTACTGCCATTCTGCTGCACACACAGGCAATCTTGATTTGCTCACACTGGGACAGTTTTCGCAATCTGAACAAGCCCAGAGTTATTTCAGTTCCTGAAATTCCAGCATAACGACAGATTCTAATTTACCATCCCCAAATCTGACGTACTTTGTTAAATATGACAATGGAGGTTTTCTTGACACACCAGGACATTAAGAATGATCATGGCTGAGATTTACAAGGAACACAAATAGCTACCTACTTTGCCCAGTACAACTTCCAGGCAGCAGCCACCTCCCCTGAGTTTACATTCATTGTAATATCTGCCAAAGGCCATATGGGAGTGTCAGAAGGCAGGGCTGTATTTGACAACCAGCAGGTAGATTGCTACAGACTTCTCAAAGGGAGCTGGATCACAGAGGGAATTCATTTTGGCAGCAGCCAAACTAGCCATTTGTGAAAAGGTTTGCTATTGTTGGAAGCACAACACCATCTCAATCTACTCATCCATGCCCGCCTCACTTCTATGGCATAGAGACAGTTCTGCGTCTAATTTCAGTTGGACAAGACTAAATACCTCAAAGACACCAGATCATGTCTGATTTTGGAAGCTAAGCACATTCAGCCCTGGTTAGTACTTGGATGGAAGACGGCCAAAAAATATCAGGTGTTATAAGCTGTATTTCAGAGGAAGGAACTGGTAAAACCACCTCTGAGTAAGGAAACCTTATGAAATCTATGGGGTCACCATAAGTCAACAGGTGACTTGAAGGCACAAACACACAAGACAAGTAGCAGAAAAAGATGCTGTTTAGAATTCTTATCTAAAAAGGAGGAGGAAGATTGACTCCAACGACAACAGGAGCGTGCAGCCTCATAGGCCCCTACAGCCATATCTGGTGTTGGCTGTGGAAATGGATCCTGCAAGCCCAGTTCAATAGCTGGACTACAGAGGAAAGTGGTTAGGATCCACCAGCTTTGGGAATGAGCAGCTGAGCGGTATGTAGACATGTATGTATACATTCCTTCAAGTTGCCCATAAATTTCATAGGGCATTTTTAGGCAAGGAATAACTCAAGAGGTAGCTTGCTGTTGACTTCCTTTGAAATATACCCTACTGCACCTGGTATTCATTAGTGGTCTCCCATATTAACCAGGGCTGACCTTGCCTAGCTTCCAAGATCAGACAGGACCTGGTGCCTTTAGAGTATTTAGGCCATACCCTCCAACATTTCACAGAGGAAAACCAGGACACATGTGGCCAAGCAACATCTGAGTATAGTCAAAGTGGCAGAAGTTATTAATGAGGAAGGAAGGACAAGACAGGAGAGGCCACAGTTGCTTGCTTTTGCTGGAATCTACAGAGCAGGGCAAGATTTTGCCTGATCCTCTTCTCTCCCCTCTGCTGAGTTAACAGAGTACCTACCACTTTTTCACTTTGAACTCAGTTTGTACCACTGCAAGCAAACCAAAGGAAAGTGAGAAAACTATATGGAGAGAAATTGAGACATTGTAAAAGCAGGTGAAAAAGTGGCAAAATAGCAGATTAACTGTTTCTGTCAAATCAGGACAGTTGTGCATAGTTTCAAAGCCACAGAATCTGTTTTATCTGTGAGTACGTGTGGGAATCTGCCCAAATAGGAAAAATACTGCTGATAGGCAAGATGGAAGAGCCCTCAATGGAAGGGCCCATGATAGCTGTTCACTATTAAACAGATGGATCAATACTTTTATGCCAGAAGTGGAAGGAGAAACCCTTCCCAACAGCATCCCACATGTGACAAAAGACTGAACTGCTAGGCAAGATTTCAAATTGCCGGGCCAAGGAAAGCTGTACAAAATAGCATTGAATTGGCTTCCCTTATGACTTTTCATTACAGAACCCTTGAGGAACCTAGACTTTAAGACTAGGCACAGTAAAGAAAAAAGTCCTAATACTCAGATTTGGCACCCAATAACATGGTAGCCTATAACCTAATGACAGAGAGTCTTACAAACTCTGCCACAAAATGGCACTTTTGGCTTACTGCAAGCAAGCCTTTTCTTCTACATACACCTGGAGTCACCACTCCTGCAATGTGTTGCATAAGCAGAATTCCATGAGAGTTTGTCAGCCTAACTTCAGAAGGACAGAGGTGAGCCAATCCTGCAGGCATGAAATACTTAAGAAGAGCAAAAACATGCCATCTTTTGAGAGGGTCAGGCAAAGGCTGGTGTTGAGATCACCATACATTTATCTCTGAAAATTTCACAAGAAGCTTTCTGCAGTTTTAACTAGCTTCCTCCCAGATTTACTTTTAAAAAGGGAAACCAAAACAGGGTCCAGTCAGGATCTGTTGTTGTTTTCTCCCAGAGTACCCGCCCTGCTTTTCTTGCATGAATAATAGCAAATCTGGTCAAATGGGCAGATGAGACAAAAGCCCACCAGCATGTATGGCTAACAGAGAAGCAAATGCAGACATTACTAAGACAATAAAGTTGAATGAGAATGTATCAGGGCTATCAGCGGAGAGAACAGTATTGTCTTTTCTTCCTGCAATGGGTAGGTTCTCTCATGTTTTGAATCCTTCAGAAAAGTGGTATGGTAATTAACTTCAAAAGCCACAACTACCCTACTCCAAGAGTAGCAACACATCACTGGCAACTCCTCATTTTCAAAACAGCCAAATGCCATTAGCAGCACACTAGATTAGAAAATGAATCCACCAGAATCAATGGGGGATATGGAAAAGGCTCTCTAAGAGGACTGGTTTTCTCCTTGCTCCACTAACAGGGCTTGAAAAATGTTAAATTCTTTTGACTATAGCTCCCACAGTTCTCCAGCTATTGCAGCCATTGGCCCTGCTGCCTAAGGAGTTCTAAAAGAAAGACATATTTCCACATGGCCAGGCCCAAAGGATGTGCCAACAGCCCACCTCTGGAGATGGTAACACTTCAGAGGCCGTTTGGTCCATGCTATATGCATTCTCCTAGGCTCCAGAAAGAAAAGAAAAAGAAAAGAACACAATATATTTGAAACAAAGGAATTTTTGGTAGTTGACTTCACTGCTTTTGTATATAAAGGGAAATGAAAGAAAAAATATATCCTGTTCGGAGAAAGTTTTATGGAAGACAAACATTTCAGTATATTTCATCCATCTGGATTTATATCATCTGTCAGAGGAGAGGCCACAGTTCATTCTTCACTGCCAAGTTTGAAACAACCTTGGATTAACAAGGAACAGAAAAAGTACATTAGATTATTTCCTTTTTCATTGATTTCAAATACCCATTGCCTGCTGTGAGGGACAACTCTAGCATTCTTGCCCACTGCCAAAAATAAAAATGCTCTTCTCAGAAATCCAAGAAAAGATGCTGTCAGACAAATCCCCACTCACACCATCAAGTATATACAGTTCACTTATGCATTACACCAGTGGGCACTGTTTGTGACTTTGTCTGAAAAGTCGAGTGCTCCCCAACAGACAGTTCCCCATATGACCTTTCGATACCAGGATGAGTGATGTGGTAGGCTGCACCTTTCATGGATGTCCAGAAACTTCAGTTGACCCAGAATGTAGATTGCTTGTTAAGAAGGGCTCATTACTGACAGCACCTTACTGTCCCCTGCTCAATTTCCTATTCAATTCAATAAGCAAGGGCCAGACACTTGTAGCCCTCTAGTTGTTCCTGGCTATCTCCCATTATCCTGTCATCACTGGGTTTGCTAGCTAGGTCTGATGAGCTAACTAGCTATAGGTCAACACCACTTGGAAGGCCAGAAGCTGGCTAGCCCTGTTTTAAAGCCCTGCCCAGGTCCAAGGCTCAGTCTAGGTCCAAGGCTCTGTTTCTACAATTACTTTCACTGGGACATTCTTTAGATAAGGCTTTGCTGTGAGTGTGACTGCCACCTGAGACATATTAGACAGTGACAAAGAAGGTATTTTTAAGCTGTGCCACCTTCTCCATGGAACCTTCTTGCTAGAATGATCTATTTTGAAAGCTCAAAGGTGGTTTCATAAGTGAGCTCCATATTTGTTGTGACTATTGTGACTATTATTCTAATTGAACAAACGGGAGCTTTAGACTGACTGACTGATTATTAAGGAGTGCTTTAATATTTTCATTTCAAAAGTTTTTATTATTATTTCCCTACATTCTCTCTACAGATAGCTGCCAAAAGTAGACGTGTTTAGGCTACTAGGCAGGATACAAGCATTATTTTTTTAAAAAAAAAAAAATCATTCTATTACAGAACATTTCAGCAGCACTTCACTGATTAGAACCAAACCCTAGACACTAGAATATACAAGGTCAAGAACCAAATCATGCTGTCTGTCTATGGATTGTGTCTGGGTCTCTGGTGCTGGTGTGATTAAATCAACTAGGAGATTTTTTTCCCCAAAAAATTATCTCTAGAATCATTTCTAAGAGCTCAATTTCAAAACGCCCCTTCCAAGCAACACCCAAGTTTACTCTTCTACCCTCAACTCTCCTCCTACAAAACTCAATTTTTCCAGGCAATATCTATTTATTTATTTTCATTTCTTTATTTGTTTCCTTTGTGTGCTGCTTTTCTCCTAGGATGGGATTCAAGGCAGCTCCCAGAGACAGGCAATTAAAAAACATTACAATAAAATCATTTTTAAAACATAGAAAGTTTAAAAAGATAAATAAAGCATCCCAATGAGAAGCTCCCCCGCTTACACATTAAAAGCGTGATTAAAGAAAAAGGTCTTTGATTGCCAGCAAAAAAGAAAGCAGGGAGGGGACCAGGCTAGTCTCCCATGAAAGGGAGTTCCAGAGGATGGGAACAGCCACTGAGAAGGCTCTCTGGTGTGTCCTCACCAAACAGACCTGTGATGGTGGCAGGATGGCAGACCTTACCCTGAAGATCTTAAAACTCTGGCAGGCTTGTATGAGGAGATCAGTCTTTCAGATAATCTGGACTGGTAGCTAGTGAACTGTGACTAGAAATGAACCAGTAGCCAGTGAGTCATATGCTCCCTATCACTGGCCTTGGTCAGCATTCTGGCCACAGCATTTTGAACCCATATAAATGTCTGAACAGTTTGCAAAGGCAATCCCACATACAGTGCATTACAGTTGTCCAAACAGGATGAATAATGAATCATGCCATTCATTTTCCAGCATCTTCACATTTCACATGTAGAACATAAAAAAAGATGTTATCCTTCTTTTAAAAAAAAGGGAAAGGGGGAATTGCTAATTATATGCTCATTTGCACTTCAAATCTTTATCATATGCATACTTCTAAGGAAAAATCACACAAATATTTACTATGTGGCAGCTTGACTCATGTGGATATTAGTTGCTGCAACCCAACCATTTAGGAGTCATGTATTAGCATGTCATTAACTTCCCTGGATCCCATTAAATGTGGGCTGCAAAGCCTTTCACATTGTCAGAGATGCCACATGGCAACAAAAACCTGCACATTTTATCTATAAGAGCACATAAGGGAGGAAAAAAAGGACCTACACGCCAAGAGAGAGAACATACAAATTTGTAATAGGTAGGTGATTGTAAGAGAACCACTGCGGTGTAGCTGTTTGAGTGCTGGACAACTCTGGAGATCATGCTTCATTTAAAAAGTTACCGTTTACATATAACTTGTCTACTCTATTTCTCTAGCTTCTGTATTCATTTTCAGTGAGGTAACCATTATAACTCTTAACCATGCTGGTCCACTGAATGTCTGACTTTGCCAAAAACTGGAATCCGGCAGCAAATACACTATGAGTTCAACACTGGCTTAGACAAGCTCAGAACAGACCCACTGAAGCCCATGGGACAAGTCAGTCATGCCTAAAATCCCACTGATTTCAATGGATCTACTCTAAACATGACTGAATTAAAATCCAACCCATAATTTGCTGAAAAAGGCAAAAAAGTTCAACATGCAGGAGTAAAGTAGAATGCAACTTGAATCTTTGTGTTGCAACATACATCAATATAACTATGTGTTTTTGTGTGTGTATGTGTGTGAACCACAGTTGCTATTTTTCTTTTGAAGGCCAACACCGCTATTTCATCCTGAGCTCTCCGAAACAGAACTTTTATGAAGTGTGATGATAGTCTTTGGCCTTCCAGTTTTGATCTCCTCTGTCCAGACCGCAAACAACAATCTCTTAATTTAATTTAGGGATGAAGCTTAGTGTTGAACAACAGATTGTAACTAAAGAAAATTTCTGAGAAATTGGCTTATCTTCACCAGAAAAAAAGGGAGAGGAAGGACAGAAGGTAACATGAGCCAAACCCTACGGTAATAAAACTCCCATGCTGCTATCACATCTAAGCCATGGCCTTACAATTCTTCAGTCAACAAATAAAATCATCCAAGCGACATACAAACGTTTTAGAAGTGGGTCTGCCATATGTTTGGGGTCAAACTTAATGGCTATGTGTACAAACAAATACATATGGGCATTGCATTTGTTTCATCAGCATACATTTTTAAAAAACATAGACATCTCTTCTGCATATGGATATATGAACTCATTTCTTCTTTGCATTCATCAGCAATCTCATTACCTATTTCTATAAACAGGGCAGGATCCTATCTTCCCTTCCTGATCTGAATACTAACTGCAAGGCAATTCAAATGATCATCTGGTACTGCTCCTGACAAAAACAGGCTCTTGTTCTGAACAAAAACAAAAGCCCAGACGGCTGACTGCCACTGTGCACTTTTCAACCTACAAACAGAATCACACACCTTTGATCTTGTCCTCCCTAAGCTATAGCCACAGCAGTCTGCGCACTGGTAACTTCCTGATTTGACTACTGCAATGTCTTTTGTGTGGAGCTGCCCTTGAAGATGGCTCAGAAACACCAGCTGGTGCAAAGTGCAGCAGCTAAACTGCTCACCAGAATTCCATTCAGAAATCATATCTGAAGGAATCGCACTGGTTGCTAATACATTTCTGTTCTGAATTCAAGATGCTGGCAGTAACATTTAAATCCCTGAACGACTTAGGACCTCAACACTTGAGGGAGCACCCCACTCTATTTATATTCCTGCCCAAGAACTGTGATCTGTTAACGATCTGGTCCCATCAGTGGGGGAAATACATTGTAGGAGGACACTAAAAACATCCTTTTTTGCAGTGGCACACTAGTTGTGGAACTCCTTACCCCAGGAGAACCAACTAGCACCCATGTTGGAATCATTTTGGTGCCAAGTTAAAACTTGGCTTTTTATTAAAGCCTTTGGGCCACATAGAATTTTTCCAGGCTACATATGTTTTATAGTTATATTATTCAAGTCTGTTTTAACTGATCTTAAATTGTCTGTTTTTAATTGAGAAAACTATTTAATATATATTTAAATCTTATTAAACTTTTCTAATTATTTATTGTTTTATATTGATTTAATTGTAAGCTGCCCTGAGATCTTCAGCTAAAGGGTGGGACAAAATTATTTTAACAAATAAAATAAATAAAAATAAGTAAATAGTGTATTCAGCAGGACTAATGAGAAGCTACCACAGTGCCACTCTGCCTGTCCAGCTGCCCTCACTAAGCCTCCTGAATACAGTGTTATCTAGCTATACATATACTGCCTTGAAATAAAACTCATGCTGAAATGTTATTTCAATAATTCTCCATGTATTGTATAACCTTTTTCATTTCCTTTCATATCCAGGCCTGGGGCAATTGTTCTTATTGCCTGTCCAATAGTGAGGCTTTCCCCGCCTAAATTTGCCCCTACCACCTCCCAAAACCCTGCTTCCATTACTTTCAATACTTTACAACTGAGAAAATCCAAAAGTCTAGAACTGTGGCTGTAAATACCTCAATGCCCAGAAAGAGTTATGCTAGGAAAAACTTCATTTTTTATAAATGGTACTGTCACCCAAACACAGATGTGTTATTTGGCCATATATCTGGCCCTGAAAGATTAAGAAAAGGCCATCAACTCTCTAAGTAATACCAGAATCCTTTTGTTACATTAGCCAAGTGTGATGGCTTGGGGAAAAAGATACATGTTAGAAGAATGCAAGTAGAACTGTCAAATAGGAAGGGAACTTTACTGTTTAGACACAGAAAATATTGTCTTTAATTCCTGTAAATTTCAAAACCTGACCAACTTAACTTCTCTGTATTTTTGGAAGGCAACGTAGGGCTGTATGCACACATTTGGAAAATGGGAGCAGCTGCTATGGGCACACCACTAAGCAAAAATTCTCACTGGGAGGTATCAGTTCTACTCAGAACACTCAACAAACAAACTTATTCACAATCAGCTGGTGGGGATTGGGGTGAAGATTATGTGCACACATCCTGTTGCAACACAGTTCCAGAAGTTCTGCTTGCATGCAAGATGTATTTTTGCAAAGTGGGATCTATTAGTTAGTTACTTCTGGCTTGATAAAAATTTTCCTAAACCACAAAGATAAAACGCTTTTCCGGGTTGGTGACATGGTGGTGAAATGATATGTGAGGTAGTACAGACTTCCTCCATGGGCACATAGGAAACCCAATATTTCCAAATGTCCTTTATTTTAAGGAAAAGGCCATATTTCAAAATTACGTCTCTAGTCCTGAATCTCAGCCCCATAAACCTCCCTAATTTCAGGCCAGCAGTACACTGTGTTCTTTAGTTGCACAGCAATTTTTATACTTTACAGCAATTCTGGTCTGTATTCGTGTCCCATTTAACTTCTGCAAACGGAAAGATTTCCTTGTGCACAAAGAGTTCCCTAACGGTTACCTCAAAACTGTGCAGCTCCTATTTTACTAGCTTGTTTCTTCCCCCTTCTGTATAGCTTTCATGTGAATCTTGAAGATCTTCCTCTTCAGTGGTCTCTTTAATTTGAGATTGTAGTTAGCTTGCATATCTCAGTCCAGCTTCTTGGGGTTTCCTGTTTATCTCCTAATCCGGCATTTCACCTCTTTGTTTCGTGATCTGTTCTAAACTGATTGTGGCTTTGTGGGAGTATTGGCCTGCAAAGCAGTTAAAAATCTTCCAATATAAAATAAATAAAACTGCTTATATGTGGCCACAGATAGGTTTTTTGTTGCTGTGTGCCTTCAAGCCATTTTCAATTTATGGTGACCCTAAGGTTTTCTTGGCAAGATTTCTTCAGAGGTGATTTGCCATGGCCTTTCTCTGGGGCTGAGACAGTGTGATTTGTTCAAGATGATATAGTGGGTTTCCACAGCTAAGTGGACATTTGAACATTAGTCTCCTTGAATCCTAGTTCACACTTAAAGCACTACACCACACTGGCTGTCCAATACAAAACCAATTAAAATCTTTATATGTAGCCACAGAGAGGCAGTGTTTTTGTTGTGTTCCTTAAAGTTGTTTCCAACTTAGGGCAACCCTCCTGCAAACCTATCATGGGTTTTCTTGACAAGATTTGCCTTTGCCTTCCTCTGAGGCTGAGACTGGCTCACAAACATAATTATCCAAACACACACACACACACACACACACACACACACACACACAGGAAAAAATAAAGCAAGAAAAACATAGCAACTTAGCATAGCAATGGTATGGAATTTCAACACAGGCCCAGAAGAAACCAGAGCACTCAAGGTTCTCAAACACCTTAGCAAAGCCCAGGTATTCACTATGGGAGACACGAGCGCCCCCTAGTGCTTCAAATCCTGTTTTCAGTCAAAGCGAAGTGGAAGCAAAGCAGCTTAAAATTTGTCTGTCATTCTGCTAATCTGAAATATGATGACTTCCTTGAACAGTGAAACATCAGAATGAAATCTCGTCCACAAATTCTGGACAATGTTCTGTGTTTGGAGCAATTCAAGTGTAAGTTCAATCCTGACGTTTTTTTTTTTCAACTGGAAGAAAATGCAAAACATATTTTATTGTGACAACTGCCTTGGATATTGAGATAGTGAGATGAAAGCAAGTGTGCAAATTCAACACCAGGCTCCACCTTGAACCTATTTTCCAAAAGCGACAACAAAGGGGAAACACACACTGCAATGTAATATCTCCCTTGGATGTTGGGATGAAATTTAGTTATGTACATAGAAGGCGCAATTCTTCAAACGGAAACTCAAGCACAGGCTCTAATCCTGCCCAAAAGTGAGTGCGGTGGAAAAGATGTAAAACAAACCTGTGTGTCTGTGCCTTCAAATCTCCTGTCAACTTATAGTGACCCCATGAATTTCAGTGGGTTTTCTTAGGCAAGGAATACTCAAGAGGTGGTTTTGCCAGTTACTGCCTCTGAAATATAGCCTACAGCACCTGGTATTCACTGGCGTTCTCCAATCCAAGTACTACCAAAGCTGACCCTGCTTAGCTTCCAAGGTCAAACAGGATCTGTGCCATTAGGGCATTTAGGTCCTTGCAAAACAAATACCAGAGTGGAATATGGAGCATGGCTCTCAAAAACACTGCTTTAGTACCATAGCTACAGCTGAAATAGCATCAGGGCTGCCATTAACAACTTACAAAAAGTGTATGTTTTTGATGGTATTTAAAAAGTGGTGTCACGGGGTCTCCTGCCTTTTTTGGAAGCCTCCTTGGGTCCGCCTTTGGGAGAAAAAGAGGCATATAAATACAATCAATCAATCAATCAATCAATCAATCCTGCTCTTGTCTCTTTGTTTGCTTTCTATAGCAAACAAACCCCCAGTATTGTTCCATTCTGTACAGATGAAACCTCCATCATATCAGGGGGGGGAAAAGCCTCTGTGCTTTGAAAGAACTATGACAGGTGATACAGATGAACTCTAAACTCAAGAAGAACTTAGTTCAAAAACCTATCAAGCACAACTCCATGTCCTGACTTATCAGCAGCAAAGTGGCTGCTGTTTCAAGCTGATGTTCATTTTGCTTAGAACTTTCTGAACTCTTAAGAACGTGCGCTCCCTGGGGTTATCCTCCCAAACAAGACTGAACTTTTTGTTCCATGGAATCCAAATTAAGACTGGTCACTTGAGAGCAGAAGAGGAAATGCAAGAAATCCAAGCATGAAATGGGTCTCGGCCAGAATCAGAATGAGAAATTGGATAAATGTCAAACTGTTTGACTGGCCGCTTTAAGTGCACAACACATGGCTCACTCTGGTTACGCTGGGACAGAATTTTGATTTTTTACACTCTAAGAGTACACAGCTTTAATTATACGGGTTGATGTTTTCAAGGCAATTTAGTTGCAATGTTATTTGGGGTTTTACTCAGGAATGGGGCACAGTACCAAAACAGAGCAAGCTAAAAATGCAAGCCTTGCCCTTGAGTGGATCACCCACTATTTTGAGCTAGGCTGAACATAAAACAGCTCACAAACTACTACATCACCACCTCCTCCTGAGAGGCTTCAAATTCCCTTTCTCAAGGAACAAAAATCCTCACTATGAGCAAGGTACAACAGATATCAGGCAAGAGATTATTATGCTGGCCCAGCCCCATCATATGACAGGACTGAGACAAGACCCAAGATTCTCAGCAGAAGTTAATGGACCAAACAGAGTGTTTGCTCTCCTACTTTTCCCAGAGAAAGAAGGTGGAGGGTGGATGGGTTCCCTCTTCAGAAAGGCTGGGAATGGGCAGGCTTTCATTTGGGAAGGCTTGGGGAAGCAGATAACCAGACTGTTTGGCTCTCTAAATTAAAAGTCAAGTAACTCAACTGATTTATGAACTAAGCAAGGTGCTTCCTTATTCCTCTATCTATTTGACTCTTTACTTGCCCCATTTTACGTGGCAGTAATCTTATTTTGAGGCTTCTCACTCAATTATTATCATCCACCTCTAGCTTTTAAAAGAAGACCCAAAAGGTTTACATTTCCAAATAGAGTTATCCCTCCACATTCACTAGGGTTAGGGGCGCAGGACCCTCGCAAAAGTGAAAAATCACACATACCAAGCTGTGTGTGTGTTTCTGTGGGAGGAACAGGCACCCAGGGTCCAAACCCGGTCAGGAAAAGGAGAGAGAAAGGGGCTGGGTCATTGTCATGGACCAGTACTTCTTCTCTCTCCCCCACCTCCTTCCTTGGGTGTGGGGGGCATTGGGAGAAGACTTGTGGTGCTGGGAAATTGAGCTGCAAGCTGTCCGAAGGAGAAGGAGGAGGACCAGAGGTGGGTTTTTAAAGGCTGCATGGCCGGATTGGAGCTGCCAAGGGGGAACCTTCCCCTAGAAAAGAAGCAGTTAAGGTGGGAGGGCAGGGGTTGAAGAAATTTGCAAATAATCAAATTTGTGAAAGTGAAACCCACAAATGTGAAGGCCTGGCTGTAGAGAAAAGAACCACATAAACTAAGCTTACCATTCGTGAAGGTGTTCACGTAGTATCTTCGCCCCTGGGGAGACATATAACTCTGCCATCCAGGTGGGAGGTGGCCATTTTGAGAGTCTTCCCCTCCTTGTGGAATGACCTTCCTAGGTTTCTGCTGAGAGAAATAGCAGAACAAGCCTGTTAAACAGGTTTTCAGATAATGTTTAAAAGTTTCAATAGAACAGGCATAGCACGAAGTTCCGAGGCCTCCTTTAAAAGTTACTGAGAGCCTGATATAGAATCCAAGAAGTAAACACTACCACGAACTCAAACACTCCAATTATCTTACCATCTTCAGCCTGGGAAATGTATTCAGGCTACCATCTGTGAAGCACAGACATTCCCTTAAGGGCAGGGAAGATGATGGAATGCTGTGGAGCCTGTATGGCAACTTTGGCAATCCAGCACGTTACTACATATGATTTTGGGGAAAGAGAAACACACTGTACTCCCAATGAGGAATCATCATGACACGTATTCTGTAGTCATGCTAGGTTTACGCATCACCCATGTATTTAACACCTATCATAAATGAGTCTAAAATCAAGCATGATCAAAATTACTAGCAAATGTAAGAACCACAATGGCAATAAAGAAAGTGTTTTGACCACCAAATGATACTCTAATAGGGATCAATTATTAGCACTGAAATCTGCATTCTGCAGGTAACACTCATACCTACCAATATACACACAGTTGTTTGCAAGAGGTAAGAGAATTGACATTGTTTAGCCTCTGAAAGAGTGATTTCCAAAGTGTGTTACAGTGTGCTAAGTCAACTATTCCACTTTAAACAGAACACCTACACAGAGACCACCTTACAGCATTCAGTCTCTCAACTCAGGAGTTAAATTGGAAGGAAAGAAATAGATGTGACAAGCCTTTAATATGCTGGAAGAGAAGCTCTGGAAAACTTAACCAGGCTTCAGATTAAGGTTGTCCCCGACCTCTTGGTCTAGCCAGGACACTGGAGTCAGAAAGGAACCTAGAGCCCACGATGGAAAATATCCACCTTGTCCTCAGGGCATGGTTTCTTCAAGGTTGTGAGCTTGGTTATATCAATGAAGGGGAAGTGATGAGGGAAGAAAAAAGGCAGGAAGTTATAGAGCAGTGAGGAATAAGGGCCGCTGAAGCAGGAATGCAAGAATCAGTGGCAGGAGGTCCATTTAAATAAATACTGTGATTGTGTGCAAAGTCATTTCCAATTTATGACAATCCTAAAGTGAACCTATCATGGGGTTTTCTTGGCAAGATTTGTTCAGAGAGGGATTGCCTTTGCCTTCCCCTGAGCCTGAGAGAGTGTGACTTGTCCAAAGTCACCCAGTGAGTTTCCATGGCCAAGTGGAGATTCGAACCCTGGTCTCCAGAGTCATAGGCCAACACTCAAACCACTATATCACATTGGTTCACCCAAATGGGGAAAAAAAGAAAAGTGCACCACTGACCTGTATGTCATCAAAGAGAAAGGTACTACAATCAGGTGAACCACTCATTGCGGTGAGAAGAAAACAGAGAGGGAGAGTCTTACTGCTTAAGAGCCACAGTAAACATCCTGTCCCAGATTTGTAATTACACACTTACCATCTAACCCTGTCCAAAATGAGGACAGGGTGCCATGAAAAGAAAACCAGATCACAGGCACTGCCTTACCTTTCAGAAAAGCCAAGAGAAGAAGGCAACCTAAGTAACTTCTGCCTCAACTTCCATGGCTAGAAAAAGCAAGCCGCAAAGTGGAAAGACAGCTGGTCGAAGCAACAAGAGGATGACAAGCACCTATATATGAAAAACATTTGGCCATGTATACACAGTTGAGAATTTGAGAAATAGCTCTTCTCTGACCAGTCGGGGTGATGTGTGCTGTAATACAGCCCTGCCTACAACAATATGCCCCAGGGAAAGAAGCCGCACAAGGTAGTAGGCCAACAACTGTATAGCAAAAATGTAGCATCAAGGCCCTTTCAGTCTTATTACCACAGTAGCATTACTCATCGCAAAAGTATGCACCACACACGGCCCAGCACTATTCCTGTACACAATGCTGCTGTTCAAGTCCCAGGTGTCTGAGACTCCACACCTGAGCCAGACATTCAGAAAGCATTCCAGGAGGTCACAGTGGCCAAGGCTACATCCCACTGTCTGAGTGGTCCCTGCAGAAAGCCAGACCTTTGATAAACATGCACTCTTCACTTCTCTTAGGGAATACCCTCTATTTTGGCCCAATTCAGTTCCTCCATGTCAACTGGAATCTGCTTGTGCTAGAGCATGGGTTGGGATTATGTGGCCCTCCCTGTGTTGCTGGACTGCTACTCCCAGCATTCCTCACTGATGGCAATGGTGGCTAGGCAAGGCTGCTGGGAACTGCATCCCAAAAAACATCAGGAGGGCTACATGATTCCCACCCCTGTTGTAGAGGTTCATTTTCTTTGCATAAACTGGTTGGCAGAAGATGAAACAGGCAGGGCAGGAATGTCAGAGGGCTCTCTTTCAGAATGAGCCCCAGTTAAGGGCTCCACATCTTTCCACTGATATGGAGGGTGAGGAAGAGATGAAAAGAAAAAGGGTTAGACTGAAACATTCATCCTACTTCTCACACACACCACCACCACACATAGTATCAGCTTGCAATTATAGACCATGGCTGTTGTATTTTCCAGCCACACTGGTTCAGGAGTGCTGCCTTACACCAAGACTACTCAAAGTGATTGTCCCTTACCCTTCAACTGTCCCAATTTGGCAGGGGCAATCCTAATTAATCCTCTCTCATCCCACTTTCTCCATTGCTTTTAAAATGTCCAACTTTCTCTCTCTTCCTCTCACTTTCCCCCTTTGTGCTCAGTTTACGTCAAAATTAGTTTAAAGTGCAGAAGCAGTTTGCACTCAGTTAACTCAGCAGGAGAGAGAGGATAGGAGAGGGCAGAATCTTGCCCTTCTCAGTTGGCTCAGGCAAAAGCAAACTGCTGCAGCCTCTCCTAGCTTGACTGTTCTTCCTCGTGAATAACTTTTGCCATCTTGACCACATTCTGATGTTGTTTGGACACATATGGCCTGGTTTTCATCTATAGAATCTTGAAGGGTCTGTGGTTCTTGGATTAATGCTGGTCTATAAGCCACTGGCTGCCAGTCTCTTATGAGTTTCCGGAGAAGAAAGAATCCATTGTAGCTAATGGGCACAAATATAGTACCAGTACATAGCACACTGATGAAAAATAAATGCAATCTCCCATATCAAACAGCTTCAGATGTACTGCCTTACACCAATATCAGAAGATTCTGCCCATTTTGGCTCTGGCTGTTTTTGGCACACTCTTTTCAGAACACATCTGGCCACTTCATCCTCTAATGACTTACCCAAAGCCACAAACACCCTTTGCTGAGCAGCAAGGATTTCACTCCACTGGACAAAAGGCTGCTCAAAGTATTTTCCTTGGTATGCTTTATTGACAAAATAAATAGTAATATTTATCAAAAAATACTTTAAAAATAAACCAAGATAAGCAAGATGGAAAAGTGATACTGTTGAAAGAGGCAACAGATATATGAACAAGCACAACTTCAGTCACATACTAAAAGATCACAACGTACAAAATGCCTGGTTTTATTCAGTCCTGGCTACATACAATCCTTTAAGCCAGTGGTTCTCAACCTTTGGTCCTTCAGGTGTTTGGAATCTCAGGTCCCAGAAACTCCAGTCATCTTGGCTGTTGATCAAGGGGATCCAAGGAGCTGAAGTCCAAAATATCAATGGCACCTAAGATTGATAACTACTGCTTTAAGCAACCTGTTAAACTCAGATTATCAGATGCTGTTGAGTTATATTGTTTTTACTGTCCCAGAAGACATGCGAGAGCTGAAAGCAGAAAGGTTTTGCCTTCATCATCCAGTTATCTTCATACCCCTCTTTGTGTAACCCAAGAGTTTATTATCCTGGAGTTTATTATCCTGTTTTCCATCAGGCCAAGAGTTAAAAAGACCCATCTTCTTTCCTATCACCAGTTTCCCACAAGGAACTTAAAGTCTGGTTCACACATGCATGTCAACTACTTGATGACTGTGGCATAAAGACAGAAGATAGACATCACGTGTTACAACTAAAACACCCAAATACCAGAACCAGCAAGACACTGGAGCCATAGTGAATGGCTCTGCCCCCAAAGTCCCATGTGCCACCAAAACCCTCCCCCAAGTGATAGCAAGCACAGCACAAGCATCAACAATAGGGAGTGGGAGGAGGTTTCTGCATGTAACTCCAAGCACAGTGAAAATAAAGCCCCATGAAAATTTGGTACAGCACTACCTTCAGGACAATTCTTTCAGCATTCAGTTTGCTGTTTATCAGGTGACAAGGTACATTCTTTGGTAAGCTGGGTTTAAACTAGTCTTAAATTAGGCATTGGAAGCATGCCGTTCCAATTCTGTATCAACTGCACTGGCGACCTACTTGCTTCCAAGCTCAGCTCATGGCACTGTTTTGACCTTTACATCCTGCTTTTCATCCTGGAGAGAAGTGACTATGGGGTGCCACAGGGTTCTGTCCTGGGCCCAGTGCTATTCAACATCTTCATCAATGACTTGGATGAAGGAGTGGAGGGCATGCTGATCAAATTTGCAGATGACACCAAATTGGGAGGGGTTGCTAATACCCCAGAGGACAGGATCAAATTTCAAAATGACCTTGACAGATGGGAGAGCAGGGCCAAAGCTAACAAAATGAATTTCAACAGAGAGAAATGTAAAGTCCTACACTTAGGCAGAAAAAATGGAATGCACAAATATAGAATGGGGGATGTGTGGCTGGATAGCACTACCTGTGAAAGGGATCTAGGAGTCACAAGCTGAACGTGAGTCAGCAGTGTGATAAGGCAGCCAAGAAAGCCAACATGATTCTTGGTTGCATCAATAGAACTATGGTGTTCAGATCAAGGGAGGTAATGGTACCACTCTATTCTTCATTGATTAGACCTCATTTGGAATACTGTGTCCAGTTCTGGGCACCTCAATTCAAGGATATCAACAAGCTGGAACATATCCAGAGGAGGGCGACCAAAATGGTGAAGGGTTTGGAAGCCATGCCCTACAAGGAGCGGCTTAGGGAGCTGGGTATGTTTAGTTTGCAGAAGAGAAGGTTGAGAGGAGACATGATAGTCATGTTTAAATATTTGAAGGAATGTGATGTCAAGGAGGGAGCGGGCTTGTTTTCCGCTGCTTCAGAGACTTGGACAAGGAGCAATGGATTCAAGCTTCAGGAAAGGAGATTTCACTTGAACCTCAGGAAGAAATTCCTGATGGTCAGAGCTGTCCGGCAGTGGAATACGCTGCCTCGGAGTGTGGCAGAGTCTCCTTCTTTGGAGGTTTTTAAGCAGAGGTTGGATGGCTATCTGTTGGGAATGCTTTGATGGGTGTTCCTGCATAGCAGGGGGTTGGACTCGATGGCCCCTGGGGTCTTTTCCAACTCTATGATTCTATGATCCCTAAACAGTTGGAGACCAGGTTACTTGTATGACCAGTCTGTATTCATGAAAGCATAACCCTGAGAATAACTACAGAGGATCTGCTCACAGATATTTCAGGAAGTACAATGAGACTGCTGAGGATGTGAGACTGGCCCTTCTTGGTGGTGGTTCCCCATTTAAGGAATACTTTTTCTAGAGAGATATACAAAATGTATCAGATCCATCCCAACTGCCACTGCCCTGGTCTTGGAGGGAAAGTAGAAGAGGTAGGCACAGTTCCATCATCTCTAGGCCCAGAAGCAAATGAAAGGTCCTCCCTCCATCCCAACTTCCACTGCCCTGGCTTCAGCGAGAGAAAAGAAAAGGCTGTATTTGCTGGGCTTAATGCCCTCTCACACTGCCATCCCCTTTTACCTTTGTGTTACGTCCTAAGCAGATTGTAAGCCTGAGGACAGGGAATTGCCTTGTTGTTCTTGTACTTGTAAAGCGCCATGTACAGTGACAGGACTATATAAATAATTGATGCTGCTGCTGATAATATATTTGCCCCCTCTTTGTTTTCTCTTGTGCTAAGAGACATATTTATTGCCATCTACTTTTGTTCTGGGGCAAGTTTAAATCTGCTTTTGGTTTGGGGATGACTAAAATTTTGATGGATTCTTAAGCTGATTCAGTTTATGTGTCTATCTTAACTTGTACATTTTATGGACTGCTTTAAATTTTTTATGATTTTAGTAATTGAATTTCAAAAACTGTATTCCTTGTTTGTAACTTTCTCTTTATTATGATCCACTCAAGAGAGAACTTTTTTTATTTAAAAAATGCCAGTAAGATGTCCTAAATAAAGATATCTTAAAATAAAGTAGTTTTAGCTATAGTTATCGCTCAGTTAAGAAAAGAGATGTGTTCCTAGGCATTACTTCTTTAGCAGAAATTTTGGTACCAGAAGCAGAAATAACATGGAACAAATAGAGATAGTCTCCTACACTACAAAAAAGGAAAAACGCTTCAGTGAACTTTGCATCCAAAACTAACAATATGCACATGTGAGATGAAACAACCAGGTCAAGTAAGCTTTGCATAAGTAAAGAAAAATATTTTGCATCTCTAAGAGGTTGCTTGAAAGCGTCTTCCAAAATGTATCTAGCTTTTTTAAAAAAAAAATTAATTAGCCTCCACTTCTCCTTATGATTTCCATTTTGGTGGCCAAACTCATAGATCCATGCTTCGTTAACATGATGGGGACACCTGGTGATGCAGGTTTTTGTGCTTTCCTCTCTTCTGTCTGTTTGGTGTTCAACATGCTCCATAAGAAACCCTGGAGACAGCTGCTGTTAATTTTTCCAGTTGAAAGCAGGCACACACAGCTACAGTCAGATCAGCTAGAGCAGAATCCTATTATTACCTACCTCAAGCTTTTATTCTATTGTTTATTGCAGATACACTACTGCAGCTTGACACTAAACATCTGTGTTTCTCCAGTCTTCCTTCACCACCCTCCCAATATCAATGCTGTTAAAAACCTCCAACTAGGCAGAGGACAAGAAAGAAAAAAGGGGGCTGAGAACACATAAAAAGACTTTGTAAAAAGGAGCTTGTCTGTCAGAGGTTTTGTTAACTTAGGTATGCCTCTACTGCAGAAGGCATTAGAGGCCTCACTGCATGGGGAGGACCAGAGTTTACACAGACTGATACAGCAAATGTGGAGGAAAACTACATGTCTGGAGACTAGAAGAGGAGAGCAACTGGTAGACCAGGATCATTTCCTCTGAGGGCAAATACCAGGAACAACAGAAGACAGAATAGTAGGGTCTTCCCCACAGGAAATTTCCATTAGTTATACAAGAGCAAAACTCTTGTTTTGGTGTGTGGTGGGGGTGGGCAGAATTGGGGAAGGAATCAACAGCAATTGTGCTGAGTAACATTTTCTCTGTGGCCTGAAACCACTTGCAAAAAGATCACAGCCCAAGGATCCCATCAATGTACAAACTGAGCAGAAGCAATTGCAAAACAGCACAACGGTAGCAGTGGAAACCATGTACGGCCCACACTATAAAACGCTACAACAGAAGCTACTTACAATACCGAACACAAATCCTTATTCATTTAGTAAGGGCATTTTTTTTCACCCTGTGCTAGCACCAGCCTGTGTACATCTGCCCATGAAAAAAGAAGAAAGCACAATCCAGTGTACTGCAGAACTACGCCTCATCAACAGGCCCAATCTGTACATATGTTGCTTTTTACAAGAGCGCCGTGTGAGGGCTGGTGTGGTGTGCCAAACAGCTAAACTATACATCAACCAGCATGGATTAAAATACTGAGAGTTTCAGACTGTTACAGAACTCCTGTAAACAAGACTCAAAGAAGATTTCTGTTCAAGAAGGAATCCAGAAAATGTCTGTACTGTTAGAATAGGTGGTATTAGGACAGGCAACTCTGGTAGGTCTGGGGCCACTATTACGCCTGGGTGGGGGCACAGGAACTACCAACAAATGAAACTAAAACCCCAAAGCATCCAGAAGTCCACATCTCTATTCTGCTTTACCCAGCCTACACCTGGAATACTGTGTTCAGTTCTGGGCAACACAGTGCAGGAAGGATATTGACAAGCTGGAACATGTCCCAAGGAGGGCAACCCAAATGGTAGAAGGCCTGGAAACCATGCCTTACGAGGAGCGGCTTAGAGAGCTGGTTATGTTTAGCCTGGAGAAGAAAAGGTTAAGAGGTGACATGATAGCTATGTTTAACTATTTGAATGTATCTCATGTGGAAGATGGAGCAAGCTTGTTTTCTGCTCCTCCACAGACTAGGACATGGAGCAATGGGTTCAAATCTCAGGAAAAGAGATTCCACCTAAACATTTGGAAGAACTTTCTGACAGAAAGAGCAGATTGACAGTAGAATACACTGCCTCAGAGTATGGTGGAGTCTCCTTCTTTGGAGGTTTTTAAACAGACATTGGATGTCCATCTGTCGGGAACACATTGAAGGTGTATTCCTGCATAGCAGGAAGTCGGACTGGATGGCTCTTGTGGTCTCTTCCAGCTCTGCGATTCTTTCATTCTGGTTCTCATTTTTTTAATGACAACGTTACAGGGGGGCTTTGCAGTTGGAGGCTTCCAGGAATAGTAATTCTCTCTCTCTCTCTCAGTCTCTCTCTCTCTCTCTCTTTTTTTTCTAACCAGTAAAAGGTTGTCCTGAGGATAATGGAACAGTGAATAGCTCTGAAAACATTCCTGGAGGGTTGCACTTTGTCCAGCTCTGCATTACAGGACATGCAGTAGCTGATGGCAAAAAAGCTACCCTCCCTGCAGTAGCACATAAAGAAAGCTACCAACCACTGCCTGAGCAAAGCAGAGGAATTCGTGGATACAGTGATGTCATGTCAGACTTTCTTAGTTTTTTACTACATGCTATTGGAAAGCAACGAAGAGAAAGAAAAAGAGAAGACATGAAACCACTGCCTGGTTACAGGGCTCCCTCTAAGAATGTCACCTTATGAGCCACACCTAAAAGTATAAAATAAACTATTTGGGGGTTCAGTTGTATCTGGCAGTTACTCTATCTGAGAAGCATTTGACTGCCAGTTCTTCATATGGAAGCTTCCTGTGGTTAGCAATGAAGAAAGTGTATTTCCACACGGTCGACAAATACATTTAATATACAAATATATTCAAATGATTCAGAGTAGGTCCCTGGCTTTGAAAATAGTTTCTAGGCCTAAACCCTGAGGAGTTGTGTTTATTTGAGACACACAGTCTCAAAGTATGTGCAAAGCTCTGGGCAATCTAACTTTGCTCACTTATTCATTCGGTTTCATCGGGAACAGCAGTATGCCTGAGCTATACCTAGAGAGGATCTTTCAGGATGAAGCAAAAGCTGGAACAGAAAATTTTACAAGAATTTTTGAAGTTGTTACTATGGGTCTTCAAGTTGTTTGACTTATGGCGACTCTAAGGTGAACCTATCATGATATTTCTGAATATTCATTCAGAAGGGGTTTGTGTTTGCCTTCCTCTGAGGCTGAGAGAGTATGACTTGCCTAGCCAGTGGGTTTCTGAGGCTGAGCAGGGATTTGAACCCTGATCTCTAGAGTCATAATCTAACATTCAAACCACTGCACCATGTTGCCTATAATTTTTGGAAACCAAATATACATTTGAGTTTGAATTTTCAGACACAGCTCTTAAATCAACTTTATTCTTGGGACCAATCTAATGACTGAGTCATAAACACATAGTTGGCCTTCCACATTTGTTAGGTTTAGGGGCACAGGACCCTCGCAAAAGTGGGAAAATCTCAAATATCAAAATGTGTGCATGTGTGTCTGTGAGAAGGGGGCTGAGGCATGGGTGGGGAGAACAGGCACCTAGGGTCCAAACTACATCAGGGAAAGGAGAGGGAAGGTAGGTGGGTCAGCACGGTGGTCTTATACTTCCTCTCCTTCACCCATCACCTTCCTTGGATGTGGCGAGTCATTGGCAAAGGGTTTGTGGTGCTGAGAAATCGGGCTGTAAGCCATCCTTATCTGGCCAGACAGTGACTGCTTCAGGAGGAGAAAGACCAGAGGCAGGTTTTTAAAGGGTTACGCAGCATGATCAGGGCCTCCAAGAGGGAAGGTTTCCACATAAAAAAAGCACCTGAGGTGTGTGGGGGAACAGGAGTTGGAGAAACTTGCAAATAATCAAATCTGCGGAAGTCAAATATGTAAATGTGGAGGGCTGACTGTACGTGAATTTTAGGAAGAATGGTTGAAACCACACATTACTACACTATCCTGTTCTGCAGCTTGTAAATTACTGTGCGAGTCTGCTACCCTCCCCACTCAACCCTACTCTTCCTCTTTCAGCTGGGCACAAAAGATGCAATTAGCAAGGGAATTCATACTACAATATTTGTAGAGCTATTTAAAATATTTGGACTTAGTATCTTTTAAAAAGTTTTTGTGTGTGCATGGAAGAAGATGGTGCCTATAGTAAGTTACACAGAAAAGCATTAAGACATGTAAAGCCAAATGCAGAGTGCGAATATTTTGTAATGCTTTGCTGTACTGTCCCAATTCCACATGCAAAACTTACTGGTAAAGAAATGCACTGCAGATGTACTGCACTGATTCCCATGGGACGCCTTGGTTGCTCGTACACTGTGGAATCATGCGTAGCCATATCAGCATGCAGGGATTAGGGACTATATCTTTATTTCCTCACAGAGAGATAAGGCGGAGAGTTAGAGGAATAGTATCTAAGAGTGAGAGGTCTGCATGCACAGCATCTCTATTTGCTCTACAACATAAGGAAGAGGTTCAAGGAGTAGTGGCAACAGGTTTTACTCTGAAAGCAGTAATCAGGGAGAAAAAAGAGGGGATAAAAGCAGAGCTTGGAAATGGTCCTTTGTTTGACTACACTCTCAGATCCCCCTGTCCACCATGGCAAATCTTGGTTGGACGATTCTGGGAGTCATGATCCAAAAAACTAACTTTGCCATTTTTTATGAAAAAGCATCATATAAAGCTGCCTTCCAGGAAAAACCTCTACAGTCAAAATTTTGTTCTGGGAGTCCAAGCACATTTTTTTTTAATGGTGCTCATCTGCTTCCTGTTAATAAACACATTTACCCCAATGTTTGTTGTATTTTGCCAAAGAGACTCTCCCACACAGTCCTAACCTCTTCCCCTCCATCTCTTTTTGCAAAGAGCCTGTGTTGTTGTTTTCTTCTTCAGATGCCAGGGCTTGGCCCTTTCTGCAATGCTTGGCCAGCTGCATTATCACAATTTAATGACCACGGCACTAGGGACTTTGAAACACACCTTCTTTTTTTAAAAAGTGCTGCCTTTTTAAAAAAAAAAAACAATTAACACAATTAGCGACATCCTGTCCCTTCAGACATTCTGGTCTGTTTCAGCCAAACCACAAAGAGTTTTACAGTGCTGAGTCTCAGAACCTGATCAAGTTCTTCTGCGTTTCTCAGACGCATGCAGCTTCAAAGAAAACTCAGGAATGGAGGTGGCCAAAGATATAATTATGACTAAGCTTCAAGATGAAGGGTGTAAACTATCTCCGGAGACACACAACATCAAGGAATACTCAAGACATGTTGTTTACCTCTGAATAATATGATCTTACCATGGATGCTTTTGCCAAGTCTCTTGCAGAAACGCAATTCCAAACCAGAGCTGAGTTAAAGATTTGCCCCTTTGCCAAATGAGCTGCGGAACTATCCACTGCCTGCGTTCGCCTCTGTGTATGAGTGAAGAGCCAGTGCTCAGTGTGAAAAAGAAGAAGAAAACTCCCCTCCCCTCTTTGCATGTCAACAACACTTTGGCACTTCCCTTTGCTCAATATTCTTCTTTAGAAATCAAAAATATCCATTCGGGAGGCTTTCCAGATGTGAGCTTCTGGGAAGCTTTTCTCCTCTTGCCAGCTTTCAAACGTCTATGATGGAGGTGATGGAAGACACAAAGCAAGGGTCTGTACCATTGACCAAGCACTCTGCATGCACTGACAGGACAAACAGGGGCTGCTTTGTCCAACTTTCCTTGCTTCAGTCCTAGCCTTTTTGACCTTAGGCATCCCTTCTCTGTCTCACTGGGGAACTTTCCCCCTGAACTTGTATCAAATCAACCCTTTGTACTGACCCAGTCTGAATCCAGTGATGCAGAATGAAAGACAAACCCATACAACTGAATGGCTAATGTAAGAATATAAGAGTTGGTATATATATATATGTGTGTGTGTGTGTGTGTGTGTTAAGCTGTCTTCTGGAAGGGCTACTGAAGCCATTCTCATCCATTGATTCAATAACAACAAAGAAGCTCAGTCATAAATCAAAATGGAAACTGTAGTTTTTAAAAAATTACAACATTGCTAAGACTCAGAAGAGAAGCCATGAAGGAACCAGATAAGATCCTTGAGTTTAAAAATATATAATTGAAAGCCAAAGTCACAATCATCCATGCCATAGTATTTCCAGTTTCTATGTATGGTTGTGAAAGCTGGACAGTGAAGAATGCTGCTAGGAAGAAAACCAACTTGTTGAAATATGGTGCTGGAAGAGAGTTCTACAGATACCATAGACTGCTAAAAGACGAATGCGTTTAAGGGCAAAACAAGCCCAAACTCTCACGATACTGAGGCTATCATACTAGGAACATGAAAGAACATGACTCACTGGAAAAGATCATAATGCTCAGTAAAGTTGAAGACAGCATGAAAGGTGAAAGACCACATTATAGATGGTTTGATTCAATCAAGCAAGCCACGGCCCTGAGCTGCAAGACCTGAGCTGGGCTGATGATGATCAGGACTCTCGGAGGCCTCTCCTTCATAGGGTTCTCGTAAGTCAAAACTGCCTGGATGGCAAATGGCAACTGTTGCTATTATGAGTCCTTGACCAGTTAGCATCACCAGACATAGGTATGACTCTGAGGCTTTTCAAGCAACTTCTTCTTCACCGCCCACCTACAGAATCAAGGTCTCTCACCTCAGGGTGTGTTTGCTTACAGTCCAGACCTGGCACTTCTGCTCAGTACTTTCCTCAGGGTATCATGGCCCACAGGTGACTAGTAGTGTGAGTCCTCCTATCCCAAATGTCTGCACTTGCACACGCACATGCACACACACACACACACACACACACACACACACACACCACTATCCTTCCACTAAATGTGGCAGCAGCAATTGTGAGTGGTGCTTTCAGTGGTCATTTCCAATAGAAGCAACAATGAAAGTTCTGCTGTGAAGGAGCAGGGAGAGGAGGAATCTCATTCTAAGGACTGTTGCTTCTCTTTAGCTGCCAGTTGGACCCTTGGCTGAGCAGCAGACATGTTCTCCATCCTCTTCTGATCCACATTATCAAAGGAAGCTGCTCTCTCATGCTGTCTGGTCTTTCATATCTCAGCTCCTTCTTCTGGGTCTGCCAAAACATCTGCCATCTTCCCTCTCAGCCGGTTCCATTCACCACTTTGCCTTGCCCTGAGCAGCTGCAGTTTGGCAACGCTTTCAGGCAAGAAGGCAAACAGACAGCTGCCTGTGAATGCTCTACTGTTGGGTGTTCCCCTCCCTGGCAAATGGGCAAAGGCTCCATGGCTGGTACCCACACACTAAGCCAGATAGTTCAGGTGCTCCCTGACAAAAGGATGAGCTCTAATTATTTAGTACTGACCTTAAGTGGAGGCTGTTGAAAACATGCACCTTTCCTTCAGTAATTTTTCATGGTGGGGATATGGAAAAGAGCCAAAGTGTTTGTTCTAAGCATCCAGACAGAGAGCACTTCTTTCTGCTCTTACTCTGAACAAAGACTGTACTATCACCACATAGCCAATATGCTCACAGTATGATCTCTAATTAATCCCATGAAGTGGCCAATAGGAAAAACATATGAAGAAAGACAACTGGTTTTGGAAGCTGTGAATACATGAGAACTCGTGTACAGAATGGGAGGACATAAGGGAACACTTCAGCCCTGACAAAAACTCCAATTTCATGAGAAAATGTTTGGAGACAACTTGGTACAGCACAAAGTAGTCCCTTTGCTTTACAGCTCATCTCAGATTTAGAATGCTATCCCTTTAGCCTGTATACCTATCTTTCTTTCCAATGACACAATAAACACAAGTTTTATGCTATGCTGAAGGTGAAAAACAGTGCACAGCCATTTTCTCATGACCTAGCCTTAGATAAATCCCAACTGCACTAGAAGTATATTGCATTACAGCAACTACAAAGTCTGAATCTCCCATCAACTACAGGATACTGACAATTCCTTGTACATCTGGAGAATTTCAAAGATACTAGGGAAGGGCCAATGAACGGAGGTAACAATCTCAGGGAAATCACCAATAAAATATCTGTAATTTCAGGCACTCACAAATTGCACAGAGCTTTGAAATCTCACCTTGTGATTATGGACAATCTCCACATTTTGGAAATTCACTGTAAAACGTATGCTTCCCCCAAATAAAAACCAAGTGACAAAAACTTTTCTGATGCTTATTATCATATTTTCAGTGTGCTACTCTTAGTGAAAATTGTGTATTTTATGATTCCATGTGCCATTTTAGGACATTTTCTGGTGGTTAGGCAAGAAAATCAATTCAGAAATACCAAGAATCAGATCACTACAAAATCATTACATTGCCACTCCATCTCTGTCATGAGAACACAGTTCTTGATCACAGGCACAAAAGCTCATGTAAGAACAGCCACCTTACTTGCTGTGGTTGCCACAAGGTGGCCACTTTGAAACTAATCAGCTTGGCTACTACTGTACAGAAGGTAGACCATGTTTAACAGTTAAAAAATTGAAAAGGCTGTGTCAGTGTACCACACACACACACACACAGCAAATATTCCCAAAGGGATCTAAGACAAAACACTCTTAAGTATCTTCTTTTAGTATCAGGTACATTTTACGTCCCACAGATCCATCTTCAGGAAATTCCACAACTGCTTCAAAACACAGACGCTTGTTTCCTTCCTTTCTCCTAAAAGGATACTCTTTCTTACAGAGAACCTTCTGGATGGAAACCACTACTTAGGGAAAATAGTAAATAAGAAAGCAAAGCAAAGCAAAGAAAAACAAAGAAAAGAGATAGAGATTATCATTTGTGGAAGAAAAAAGCTATCCGGTATCAAGTCTGTGCTCATATCTACTGAACATTACCAAGATTCAAAACAACATTAATTATATCATTAAAGATTTGTGCAGCTACACACACACACACACACACATTTATATATGTGTGTATGTGTGTATATGATCTATGCCATCATCTGCCAATATTACCCTTCCGCCATTTACAAAAGCCAAACAGATTGCCTTCTCCTCTATGTATTTACCCAGATCTTAAGATCTTCTTTTGTTTACTGACATACTTATAGGTTTTGCACTGAAGGGTTTGCTGGTGCACACAGAGACAGAAGGGGGAAAGAGACTAGGGGGAGTTTGCTGGCAGAGACAGATTTGGGAGTGAAGTTGCTGGCACAGGAAAGAAGCAAGATGGAGATTTGTGAGGAGGTGCATTTGCTGGCACAGAGTAAATTGGTGGGAGAAGTTTGCTGAGAGACAGATTTGCATGGAACAGGTTTGCTGACATTAATAAAAAGGTTGAATGAGAGAATGAGAGAGAGGAGGGGGAAGGGGGGAGAGAGAGAGGGGAGAAAGAGAGAGAGAGAGATGCAGGATGCGAGTTTCTTGGGACAGAGAATTTAGCCACTCTTACAGTAGCAAATAAAGCACTGGCCTTCCTTTGTTTACTGAAAACCCAGAAGTCTGTATGATTACAGAGTGTGCTTAGAGCCAGTATAATGCATTGGATACTGTTTCTGATTTTGATACAACAGATCCAGGTTATAATCACTTCTCTATTATTCAGTTTCCTGGGTGGCACGAGACCAACCAAATTCTATCTCGGCCTAATTTGCCTGACAGGGCTATTAAGAGGATAAACTCCATGCACTCCCCAGCCTGGCACAAGCTCCTCTGAGGAAAGGTAGGATATGAATACAATCAGTCAAAATAAAATTATAAAAGGTGCTAAATTTGCAGTAACCTACAGTGGCTGAATGGAAGAAAATAGACACATTTGAAATGTGGTGCTGTTTTACAGATACCATGTGCTGCTAACACGAGAAATGAATAGTGCAGATGAGTCCTGAACTCTCACTAGAAACCAAAGTGACTAAACTGAGACTGTCATACTTTGGACAGATCATGAGATGATGTGATTCACTGAGAAAGATGATAATTCTCAGCAGAGTGGAAGGCAGTAGGAAAAGAGGAAGACTGAAATATAACTGGATTGACTCAATAAAGGAAGCCACGGCTCTGAGTCTGTAAGACCCGAGCAGGGCTGCTGGTGACTAAGACTGCTAGAGGCCTTTTGTTCATAGTGTTGCCTTAAGTTGACTTCACGGCTAATAAGAGCAAACAACAAAACAGAAGCTCTGCCATAATTTCTCACTAGAAAAGCATGAAGATGTTAAAATTGCCTTTACCACTGGAGGGGAATCAGTTGGAATTCCAGTGGAAAAGAAAGAAAGAAAAAGAAAGGCAGACAGACAGACAGAAAAGACAGACAGAGAACCCATACCACTTCTTATTCCTACATACCAACCATTCTTAAGTGTGTTAAGCTTCCCCTTCTCTTCCTTCTCCCTAATCTCTGCCCTCACCGTTGTTCTTCTTTTTTAAGAAAATCCACACCTCTAAAGAACTCATTTTGGATTCTGGCCTTAATTACTAAAATTAAATTGTTCTAAACGGTATTTGCCTTAAAAGTGCATCCTTTGCTTTGGGCCAGAAATTTTGGCATGAAACTTTACGTCCTCCTAGCAAAGTCAACACTTCTTCAGCCAGAATCATTCGCTCACACCCTCCTATTAAGGTATCTTTCCACACAGCCACCCACTGCTTTGCTGAGCTAAACTCCAAATGTCCAGTCAGTGAACCCATGGAGATTCCTACCACTGCGTATGCTGAATCTTCACATTAATGCTGCCCATGGAAACAGCTTCACATGACTTCCTGATTCACCCTGAAAAGGATGCCCTTCCATGGCAAAAGTTCAAGCCTTACTCAACAGAGAAAAGAAACCACTTCTCATTTCCAGACTGCAGGAAGCCCCAACAAGAGAAAAGAGGGATCCTAGAAAGGAAACATCTGTGCATGAAGGACAGGGAATGTATTCTGCACTATTTGCAAGTCCAGGTCCTGAAAGTCAGCTAGAATCAAAATCCAATTTATAAACAAACCAAGAAGTATGGAAGTTATTTGGAATGGTAGGCCTCTGGTAGCAAATTCTCTCAGGAAGCACTCAGTTGGTGTGGATAGTCCCAGCAGTCGATATAACAGCCTTTTCACATAGTGGCTGGCATCCTGAAGGTTAGTTCCACCTAGAGTAGACCCATTCAGTTGACTGTTGAATACTGAATCAATATGTGGGTAAATCCCACTGATTCAATGTACCAACAACAGGATTTCAGCTATTATATCTTTAGATATTCAGTTACGTGTGTTTGGTATTTTAATGCTACACCTACACAAGGAAGTGTGAATGTAATGAGCAGGTGTTTGGAACAGGCATATCATTCAGATGCATCTACCTAGAGAGAAGTAGATTGTCTGCACACCCTGTTGTGTCCACTCAGTGACAATGGCCACGACTGTACATTACAGACTGAGTGTAAAAGTTCTGGAGGTAGAGATACTTTTCTCTTTTCAAACCCGATGCTTGAGATCACTGTTTAACCGTTCAGTGGCTGCACAGCCATTCAGCACAATGGGAAGGAGAATCGGAGAAGTGAAGTATCTGCCCATGTCCGCATATCATTCCCTAAGATCTGCCAGGGTCCTACAGAGGTTGCAACAGATAATGTAATCATTCTGTGTGTGGCTACAGGGACATAGCCAGATGCTCCATCAGCCAGAGAATGGCCATGGCAAGGGCGAGGGCTGCAACAGCCAAACAGTGAGTCTCACGGTAGAGGCTTTGGTCACTGCACAGGGAGTGAAAGAATGCCTGCCTCTGCAACAACGGAAAGAAGAAACATGGAGGCGCATGTTGGACTTATTCTTGTCTATGTCACTAATAGGATTCTGGCCACTGTGAAAAATGGTCCTTGCAGACCAACTAGACATGTCCCATTTTAACCACTGGCCAATGAGAAAATGTGCACTTGCCATTTACACACAAGAGATATTTCACATCAGTTTCTACCAAGCATCAGAACAGTTATATCTCTATCTGTCAATTAGTTAAAGCAATACCTTCCTACCCACCTTGCTGCTGACCACCAACTTCTACAGAAATCCTAAACAGAAGCAGGACTATGTATATCAGGATGAAATATAAAATGGTCAAAGTATTTCAGATTATTTTCATCTGCATTTGCTGCGGTGGGGAGGGTAAAAATTCCAACCACGAAACAAAAAGAGAACAGAGTAAGCAAACTCATACATTGCTTAGCATGCCGCAGAAGAGGAAGCTGATGGGCCCTACTAAATAGACCTTACAGAGAATCTGTAATTTCTGCTTTACTTTTAAATTAGCAGCATCAGAAAAGGGGATGTGGGGGAAGGGTTAGCCTAATGGAGTCCATCAGCATAGGGTTGAATGCTTGGATTTCTCTTTGTTCTGTGCTCGTACATACACACTGTTTACACCAAGATGAAAATGCATGCTATATGTTGCAGACCCGTCACTCTAAGCCAGAGATTGAGAACTTTTGCTGACCAAGGCAAAAACAGCAGTTATCACATCCCAATCTACCTTTCAACCTACCTATCCCCTCCCTGGGCTTTTCTTCCAAAAAACAATCAGAGAAGTACTTCTTCACAAAGCACACAGTCAGAGTATGCAATTCGCTACCAGAAGATACAGGTGTGAATGCAAACCTGCACACCTTTAAAGGGCAACTAAACAAATTTAAGGAGGCTATAGCTATCCGTGGCTGCTGGTCATGATGGCAGTGTACCACCTTCTGTTTCAGAGGCAGAAGGCCTCATGGAACCAGTTGCTGGGGAAGACAAATAAAGAGAGTGCTGTTGCACTCATTCATTTGCTACTGCTAGGTTTCCAATATGCAACTGGTTGACTACTACATGAATAGAATGCTGGACTAGACAGGCCCTTGGTCTGATCCAACACATCACTTTAAATTCTTATTCATATTGGAAATTATTTAATTCTATTTTAAAGTTGACATTCAAATGTTTTTACCTATATTGTACTTTTTTAAAAAATTGCAAGCTCCCCTGAGTCCTAGTTTTGGAGAAAAGGCAAGGCACAAATAAAATCAATACAAGCAAAACCTCCACAACACTGTCTGCAGGCCTCTGGTATATTTGTATTCCATGCAGTTTATTATCTTCCAGAAAACTCTAGCATGATTTTAGTTGTGGCATAATTCCACACAGAAAGATAGATAATGAAAATGGAAGCAGGTCAAGCGTCTGGACCAGATGACCTTGAACTTTTGCAATATATAAAATCCAAGTGTTGCTCATGGATTGTGCAGGATTAAAGCTTACTGAAGAACATGTGCTTTGTTTAGCTGATGGTCCACTGCTCAACTCCCAGCACCTCAAAGTAAAAAAGAGCTTAGGCAACTGCAATCAGAGAGAAAGACCTGCTCCCAGTCAGCATAGTGAATCCTTGATTACATAAATCAGTAGTACGACTCAGTATTTGGCAGCTGCATCATTTACCTGAAAACTCATTGGCTCAGCAATGGGAAAGATCAACTTTAGGAGCATGGAATGCCTATGCTGGGATATCTGTCTTCACATGGTAATAAATGTGTTAACACAACATGAATGTATGAACCATAGAACAACCTGTACCTCTGCATTGCCCCCCTCTGGCACACACCAGTGGAGGAAGCTCCGGAGGAGAAACAAAACCAAGAAACACTTTTGAGTTCAAACTAGAAGATAAGAACACGCTAAGTATGCTATGATGGTAGCAAAAAATGTCCAGTTCTTCTCTCGCCACCCCCAATTTTTGCTGAACTGAAATTCGAGTTCTTTCTTGTATCTTTATAGAACATTTGGTTTCCATGGCATCAGATATACTGTGTGAGATTGGGCTTATATTTAGAAACTGGAACAAGGATCATGTGAGCATCAAATAGATATGCTCGTGTTGTTATAGCAACCAACAACTTCTATCTACAATTACTCAAATCAAGATCTCCCCCTGCCCCAGTTGGTAAAAGAACTCACTGTTGAACAAGGCCCCTCTTAGGAATTTCATACCATCACAGAACAGGACCAACCTAAAATGGGTATATTTTTAAAATTTTAAAGACTAGCAGCAGGGGCTGAGGCTCTGCTGGCTGCCATTCTGTAGGAGTATAACAATGAGGAGGAGCCAGGAGCAGCAAACAATGTTGGTGCCACTTGGCTCGTGACGACCCTTTCAAGAGTCACTCACCCAAATGAATGGTGATGTACCAAGCCCAGCCAGCAAATACCACCCTTGCTACAAACACGCTCTATTGCATTGGCAGAAACCCTCTCTAAAGGGCTTTGTTGCCCTCTACAGCTATAGAGAATAGGCCCACTGTTGTTCTCGTTATGAGCAATCCTTGAACTGTCAGAGTCACAAGGCAGAGATCGGGCCAGCTGCAAAGCAAGAGCTCTATCAGGGACCTGTGTCCCACGGTCAAGCAGTCCATAACACAGGCTAACAGAGGACACATGCAAGCTTCACAAGTTAGGCATGTTTAGTTCAACATGGCCCAGCAGAATTGCACTTAGCTACATGTGGCTGTTTATGCCCTCTTCAAAAGCTGGACACCCCACAAAGTTTAATGGGGCTTTGTTATAGTTGTGTGCCTTCAAGTAGCTTCTGCCTCACGGTGACCAAAAGACAAACCCATCAGTGGGTTTTCCTGGCAAGATTTCCTCAGAGGAGGTTTGCCTTTGCCTTCCTCTGAGGCTGCAAGAGTGTGACTTGCCCAAGCTTAGCCAGTGGGTTCCCATGGCCAAGCAGGGATTTGAATCCTGTTCTCTATACCATGCTGACTCTTACTGTTAAGTTTAGCAAGTACAGCAGGAGAAGGAATCAATGAAGCTCTCTAGATGTCACTGGACTGCAGCTCTAAGCATTCCTCACTATCGTCTGCATTCATTAGCCCATATGGGAATTGCAGTCCAACAACATCTGTTGAGTGAGAGGGTTACATGACTCCCACTCCTGCAGTAGAGGACTACTGCAGTAGAGGCAGCCTAAAAATATACACATCACAAGGAAACTACTTCTCAATCCTGAGGTTTCCTATAAAATGCTGCTGGGGGGGCAGAAAGGCAGATGGAGGACTAGAGATTTGATCTATGCTAGATGGAGACACAGGTTCACAGATTGGGTGCACTCCTGGATTAAGCCCTGGCTGTGGAAGCTCAGGCGTTGGCAGCGGCCAAGACTGCCTTGCACAGTTAAAGACAGTGCACTACCAGCAGCCATTCTTGGAGATATTTGATCTGACCACAGTGACACACGCCTAACTTACATCCCACTGCGATTACTGTGCCACTCACAATGTGAGCTTAGCGCTCAAAAGAAGTCAAAAACTTCCACTTTCCCAAGGAGGTGTGGCCAAACTACGGACTCGGGCTGGTTACAAGAAACATAAAACCCCCCTCTGACAACAGCTCCACTGACTTATGATCAGTTTCTGGGAACAATGAGAAATGCTGGTTATGACCTATAAAGCCCAATATGCCTTAGGCTATCTGGAAGGCCATATTGTCCCATACAAGACTGCTCTGGCCCTGAGATCTACAAGGCAGGCCCTTTTCTCATTCTCACCACCTACCCAGGTGTGGACATGAGAGAGGGTCTTCACAGTGGCTGCTCCCAGGCTTTGAAATTCCCTTTCTGGGAAGGCTAGACAGGTCCCTCCTACAGATATAAAAGCCTGGGGAGGAACAGAAAAATGGGGGGGGGCATTATTTTATTTCAGAATTATGAATACAATGATTAAGAAAGGTATTCACATATTTACTGTCCCAAAATCATGTCTAAAAATACATAAGAGTAGGGCTTTATTTAAGACTATGTACCATATCAGATCAGTACAATTTCTGGTCTTGGAGTTTCCTTTTCTCAGTTCTTTTTACAGGAATGAGCACTTTAAGTTGGCTTGACACTGTGAAGAACTAGAGAAGACAAAATAATTTCCTCTGTTTTACTAATGTTAATGGTTTCTTCTAGTTTTAGTGAGGTTTTTTTGGCCTGCTCCTATAACTATCAAAACCAAAGAGATTCCTTAGAGTTCAGGTCCTTGTAGTTTGGTTGATATTAAAAAAAAATCCATTTGTAATTATATTCTGAAGAAACTGTATTTTTAATGTTTCAAACATAATAACTTTATGCCAAACCAAGTTATAATAATCTACTTCATGTCCAAATAACAAATAAATAAAATAGAAACATGACTTTTAATCTGTAAAGGGTGCTAATATTACATGGTTCAATTTTTTCCCCAATTTTTGGGAAAGAATAAACAAAAAAAATCCCAAGTTTTCAAAATTTCTCGAATTTTTATACCGCACTCTCTCCTTATTATCGTTCAGCCAATAGGCATAAACTTTTTTAAAAAATCTTGACAAGCTTTTTGGGGTCTTTCAATAGTGTACTCTAATGCTTTTTAGCTGCTTGAATATTTTTGTTTTTAACTTGCTTTTAAAATTAAAAAAAACTGTTAAATTGTTCAGTTACATTTTACTGAAAACATTTTGTATGTTGTCATCTTTAGTGGTGTTTTTTTTTTAGCAGTGTAAGTTTCCTTGAGTCCCAGTTCTAGGGAAAGGTGTACATACTACTACTGCTACCACCCAACATGCCTTTCTCAGTTTTTCCAGTCCTAATCTTAACAGGCTGTAAATTATATTCCTCTCCTCAAGATCTTTCCACATCATCATTCATTTGTGCAATAAATATTCATTTCTTCCTAATGCTAACCCAAGATGTTTGCAGAGCCCCACCTCCAACAGAACCGACACATTAAAAAGTCTTTCTACATCATTCACACACCAATTCCTGGTTTCTACAAGCAAGCGTGTATGGGGATGTGGATGCACATCTGTGTGTGTGCATGCGCATGTGAACACTCACACTCCAGTTGCACACCCTGCAACTGTCCCACCTTAGGCAGGACAGCCACAGTTAAGTATCTGACTTGGCATTTTTCCAGCTGCTTTTAAAATGGCTCACGTACCCCACCCAGTATGGACAGTGAAGGCTCAATTAGGCTGGGCGGAGCCACTGCCACTTCCTCTACCCACTAAGGCACTGTCACTCAGCATGCTCAATGAACCAGTGAAACGGAAAGAGGGGTGGGTTGACTCAGTGCTCTACTTGGCCCAGCTGATGTTTTGCCCAATGTTCCAAGCAGTGAAGGCAGCCTCCCTCCTTGTCTTTGCTGCTGCCGCTGCTGCTACCACTACTTCCTCCACCTGGCAAGGCCCTGCCTCCACTGCTCTGCGTGTTGGGTGAAAAATCAGTCAAGCCAGAAGAAGGTCCAAGTCATCCACCACCCTAATCTTCACCACTGCCACCACTGCCCTGCTCTGCTCCCTCAGTTAGGTGATTGGGCAGTGGAGGAGCAACATCTAGAGCCTGAGCAGATCTTAGAGGGAGAGGAACCAGGAGCTGACGGTAGTGGACATAGGTCAGCAACAGAAACAGCAGTAGCAGACAAACCCCCACATCTAGGAAAAGGAGGAGGACACTTGTGAAGGTTTTCATCTTTGAAAAGTTGGAGGGTATGTGGTTGTTTCATCCTGTGCATAGCACAGTCATTCCTATTTCTTATCAGTTTGTTGGTGGACCCCCAACACAACAGCAACTTCAGTCACACTCATAAGCATTCTCTTAAGCTTCCTTGTGCAATGCTTGTGAACTGTACTGTCCATGTCAGCTTTCTTCCACAACCTTATCCAGAACACAGCTCTGCAAGTAGGGAAGACCAAGCACCCTTCCTTCTGCAAGTCAAGGAAGCAAGCAGGTCTTGCCTTATGCTGTGCTATGGAGGATTAAAGGGTTTATTCTAAATTTCTTGAAATGTAAGATGGATATTATCAGTTGATCTGCCATACTAGGCCTACATCGGCTGCTCTAACTGAGCAAACTGCTAAGTGCAACCAAATCCTCTCCAGGGAGAGCTGGAACTGTCTGCATTTCCTTCTTCCATGCAGATCCATGAGACATACGGATGCACAAAGCAATAGGTGTGGATATGAATGAGAAGCAGCAAGTTATTTTTTTCTTGGAATTTTGCATTCTCGATTCCTCCACCTAAACATCTAAACAGGTTTGGAAATCTGGCCAGGAAAGAACAGTAAGACTGAGTTTTGACCTAACACAGTTGACCCTTGAGTGCTCTCCATCCCCACCTTAGTACTGTCCACATATTTTGAACTATAGTTCCAAGCCGCCCCAAGGCACATGCACACCCCAGTGGAAGGCACCAACTTGGGGAAATATGTTGAAAGAAAAAGGATGGGGGCAGAGGCAGGCCATAGGAGTTACGAGGTAACAGGAGTTCCTGTAAAACAATGAATCTGTTTACAAGTTTGGTTAAAAAAAAAATTAAAAAAGCAAAATTGAAGTCCCATACAGATAAAGATACAGATACAGATACAGATACAGATACAGATACAGATATAGAGATTGATCAGATAATTTGTTTTTCTAATGTGAAAGACAGCCAGCATGGTATAGTGGTTTGAATGCTGGACGACTCTGGAGACCAGGATTCAAATCCCCACTCAGCCATGGAACCCCACTGAGTGACTCCGGGCAAGTCACACTCTCTCCCCATCAGAGGAAGCCAAAGACAAATTCCCTCTGAATGAATCTTGCTTAGAAAATCATGTGATAGGTTTGCCTTACGGTTACCAGAAGTTGAAAACAACATGAAGGCTCACAATGAAAAAAAACAAAGAGAGCAGATTGCATCCTCTCACTTTAGAATGAGGATCTCCCAGCTGTGCAAGACTGCACGCACTGAGTTTTATGCACATCAAAGAGCCCCATGGAAACCACTACAAGGGACTGGAGACATTGAATGAAATGGAAAAGAGGAGTCTTTGTACAAACAAAACTCAGTCAGTCTGTCATCTCAGAGTTGTTTCTTCCAGAGTGAAAACCAGGCAAGCAGAAGCTGTACATGATATATGTACTGCAGGGCTGCATCATTTCAGGCTGCAAGCAGAGATCAAATGTACAGACCTCATTCCACCCCCACCCCCACCCACACACACAAAACACTTTTACACAGCTAAAACTATTGTGCCAAGTAGAAATCTGCTGCCATGCCTCCAACATACTAAGTTTAAACATTTTATACGAGGGCGAGGAAACTTCGGGTTCAGCAACAGATGCTCTAAATGGAGCTTCTGTTTGTGTAGTTCAGTAATAACAGATGTGTGAAATTTCTTATAAATTTAAGGGACTTAGTACAAGGCCTCGTAGTATTCTCATAAACAAATTTTTGGCACTTTGGTCTTGTTCTCACAAACACCAAATGACATAGAAAAGCTGGATCCATATGGTACCACTGCAGACTGGTACAAATGAAAACTCAGAGGAGGAGGATCATCATCACCATTCATAACCCACCTTTCCCCTATGCAATTGGGATTCCAGACAGGATGGAATGTTCCTCATTGCCAAAATTAAACAATCCCCTGCATACAGAAAATTTAGAATCATTGAGAAAAATAGAATCGTAAGACAGAATCTGAAGAGTTGGGAGGGGTCTCAAGGGCCATCTAATCCAATCCCCTGACATGCAAGAGTAGACTCCTGAAAGACATCCACCAACCTCTGTTTAAAGACCCCCAAAGATGGGGAGTCCACCATTCTTCAACTCAATCTGTCAAACAGCTCTTACAGTAAAGGAGTTCTTCTTAATGTATAAGTAGAATCTCTTTTCTTGTAATCTGAATGCATTAGTTCATGTTCTAATCTCTGGAGCAGCAGAAAACAAGCTTGCTCCATCTTCTACAAGATGGCTATCATCTCCTCTCAGTCCCCTCTTCTCCAAGCTATACATGCCTACCTCTCTAAGTTGCTCCCCACAAGGCTTGGTTTCCAGACCTTTGATTATCTTGGTCACCCTCTTCTGGACACCTTCCTACTTATCAATATCTTTTTTAAACTTTGGTGCCCAGAAATGGTTTTGGTTCTGGCTTTCCCCCAGCCAGTTGCAGTTTGCAGTTCATTTGTGCTCCCCATCAACCAACAGTAGCTGAAAGGGTTTGCTTTTCCCCTCTCATCATTCTGGTTTGTTAAGATAGTGGGTTGCAAGCTGTTTCCCTCCTTTGGCTGGGCTATGTGGGAAATGGAATGGAGTGGAAAAGCAGAGTCTCTGTTTTATTTGCTTGCAAGAGAGGTAAAACAGGGAGGCAGAGAAGAGGACAGACAGGAATCAGAGCTTCTATTTTCAAAGAGATTGGCAGTTGCACAGCTTCTGATAATTCAGATGGAAACACTGACACTGCAGCCCATGAGATGCGGTCCAGCAAGGAAAATTATACAGGAGGCAGTGACAGGATCATCATCATCATCATCATCACCATCTTGCCTCTCCTTATGGAGCAAGGCAGGGAATAGCAACAAGTTAAACATAGAACACAGTTAAAATGACAAAAGCAGTGAGAAAAGACTGGGTCCCTTTCCGCACCTTACCTTTTCCCAGTGCTGGGCTGCTCGGCTCGCGCACAAAGGCTTGGGAGGAACACTGTCACATCTCTCCTGTTTCAGCTCTGCAGCTCCTTCCTCGTCGCGTCTTCTGTTCGCAGTGCAGCCTGGGACCTCGCAGGCTGCACTGAGGAGAGGACGCACGACCGGCCCGGCTCCTGACGCTCTGCACGCCAGGTAGGTGCACATGGGGCCCTGGAGCAATGCACGACCGCACAGCATTTTCAGCTTTGAGCCGAAAATGAAAAAATCCATGCGCGGTCTGCGTCAGGCCCTTGAGCGTCACGCAAATGTGAGTGCGCCGTACGGACCGCTCCTCACATTTACGCAACGTTCAAGGGGCCCTTTCACTTGAGAAATTCCGTGCGAAAAGGGCCACAGACAGGCTCTAAGGCAGGGTTAAGCAAAAGTGTGGCTATGTGAGAGGAGGCCATTGTCTACCCAAGTACGAATTGTGCCTCTTTGGTCCCCAAATTTACAGCACTGCAGTTACTTAAAATCTCAGTTGGATATTTAGAAATACAGTTTAAGCATCCAAAGAACAAAGGCAGGCAAAGTTACCAAGGGAATGTGAACACTGTAAGCATAAGAGCCCTAGGTGTGAACAATTTTCAGTGTCATAGTGCAATGCTAGAAATTTGCTGACTGAAGGAAACATTCATGGGGGGGCAGTATTCTTTGCAGGGGCAATACTCTCATTTCTGCCCCCCACAGCTATACCCCTGAGGCTAAGGAATATGTTGGGGATACTCCAAATGTCCAGTGGCCAGGTTAGTATCAACACCTGGAGGGCTACTGATTGCCTGCCTCTGCCGGAAGTCAGGTCAATCGTATCTAAGACACACACACGTCCAACATGGTATTCCCATCATTGAGAGAACACTGATCTCATTTTACAGCTAAGAAACACTGGGCCATAAGGGACATGGCTAAGATCCACCGGTGAATTCATGGTGAAGAATTCTTGTGCAGAAATAACAGGTGAAAATAAAAACAGTGTCAATGAGCAATGTGCAATTTTATTACACACACATTTAGAAATGAAAAGCAGAAAAGGATGTAGGAAAATAATTAATATGGAGGAAAATATAAAAGACTGATGGAGGAAAGTCAAAAATATTCCTCATATTAAGATAATTGAGAGAGCAAATGTAGGAATAATATTTCAAAACTCTGGAAACTATTATGGAGAAAATGTCTTCTCACAGACCTATTTATGCTCAAATTGAAAAGAATCTTTGTATAAAACATATGCTTGGATAGTATTAGGTGCCAAATTAAGTAATATGTATCCAGAAGCCAACCTTCTCATGCCAGGTTCGCCACGTGATGTCACCTAAGGTGTGGTGCCACCCTCCGGCAAATATGAGCAGTCAACCTTCCAAGTCTGAAGCAAGGATTGTCCCACCATTGGGACAGTGATTCTCAAATTGGGAGGAAGGCTTTGTCATTATCTGGCTTCTGCATGAGAAAAGAAATGAGAAGTAGGCATTGGGATCTGCTGCCTGAAAGGGCAGAGCACATCTTTAGAGTGTCAAGCCCAATGGGTCTGTGTCTTTTCCTCTGTTTAGCTTCTGTCAAAGCAGGGGAATTGTGAGCTGGAAATGACCAGTTTCGGTTTAGCCAGAAAGCTCAGCCAAAAAAACTGGTTGCCCTCTGCCAGAAGGGGTACTTCAGAACTGGAGGTGCAAGTTCTCTCAAGGTAGATATTAGTCCTAAACTTCAGTATTGCCTTTTACAGACCTTTTAGGAAATCATTTTGTAAAATATCAGAAAAACAGAAGGATATAATTTAAAATTTGATCCTTTTTTTTGTTTTATTTCATAATATTAAGGCTGAAGTCCACCAAGAGGATGTGGTATGATTTATCCATTTGCTGAAACAGTTTTAGACAGAAACAAAAAACAGTCCCTTTCTTTAACAATTTGAATGGTGAGTTACAGGACACAGAGCTGAAACTGATATACATATTATCTGAACAAAGGGAGGGACACACCGCAACAAATACTTAATTGGAAAATCAATTGTTTTTGTAATGTTTCAGAATAATAAAGTCCAGAAGAAGGAACAACCATACGATTTATCTGAAATTTTGTGAACAGAACAGAAAGAATAGATAAAAACATATGCACACCCAGAGAAAGGGAGGGGGGGGGGGAAGAGATTTGGAATAAGTGGGAAAAAGGAAATATGTATGACTATTATTTGTGATTTTACGTTTTGGGATCTGTACTTATTTTGAAGACTAAACCAATCTTAAGAAAGGAGAAATGAAAAACAGGACTTATAGAGTGACAGCACATTCTACACATAGATCAGAATTCCAGCACCCCATGTTTATAAATTAAGCACTGACCTGTCCACCCCCACTGGCACCAAATTATAACCAGAGAACATACATCTTCTGTTCCCTTCTGTTAGCTTCCTTTCAAGAACTTGTCACCAGAAAAGGTTCTTTTTCACAAGTCTCTGCCATCCCTCATTTTCTTCTCACGAGGCAAGTTCTTGCATTTTCTCCCTGTTTCTGACTTAATTTCTGACTCATCCTAATTTAATCATAAGAGCCCAGTCTGGAACCTATTTTCAATACCACGTCCTACAATATAGGAATAAAAGTACATTTAGAATTCCGTTCTCTCACCACTGAAGTGCTGCCTCCCCACCACATCCACAATTCAGGAGCATGTTGCTTCAGAGCACATTTTAGCCCAAGGTCTTAGGGGCAGGGGCTAAACCTTTACTTCTTTTGTGGCTTCCTCTCCCCTCTTCTAACAACTCTGCTCGAAGTAATCCAAAATCCATATTTCCTCCACAAACCCCAGAACACCACACACCTTACAGACCACCCTAGATGAAGGTACTTTCATTTTTACACTTTCATTTTCAAACATGATATATAGTCATGTATAGAAGTCTAAAATTTTTAGTCAAAAAAATCAACCCAAAATACCTGGGTTGCCTTATCTACGGGTCAATGTAAGTACCATACCTTAACTCTTATCAAAAAAGGAATCCTCCCCTTCTCTGAATATTGAAAGGTGAGAGCTTAGAGCATCCCAGGAGAACCTAAAAGAAGCACTGACTCCTCTATTCTCTCCACTGCAGCATTGCTTCTAGCCTTTTTGAATGCCTGGGTGGGAAAATGGCACATCTCCTCAAAGGTGCGCCAAGAGAGTAAAGGGAGTCAGTGGTTCTTTTAGGTTTTCCCAGGGCAGACTAAGCTCTTGCTTTTCTCCACTCTACTCAGAGAAGGGGATAGTTCCTTTCTACATAAGAGTTAATACTGTACCTTAACTGTTATCAGAAAAAGGAACCATCTCCTTCTCTGACTAAAGAGGCGAAAGGCTTTTTTGAATGCCTATGTTGGAGAAGGTGGCTGTGGTGGCCCTAGCTGGCCCCTGAGGTGATGCTGGCACTTTCTCCTCTCCAGGTCATATCAAAATCCATAATTTTTGCCCCCAAACCTGTCCTTGACTTATACGTGAGGTCAACTTGTACGCTAGTATATACAGTACTCACCTTTAATAATTATCAATAAATCAAGAGGGCTGACAAAGGGCTGAATTTGCCTTTAAATGAACATCTCCTTTATTTTTCCCAAGCTCAGTAGGCTTGAAAAAGCACAGAGAAACGGCCAACAATGAAAGCGTTTAAGCTGCCTTTAATATGGATGTTTTGGGGAGGAAAATGCAGTGCAGGGGATAAGCACATGCTTTTTTAAATAAAGAAAATACAGCAGTTCGTTTCCTTTCTTCAGTAAGAACTATCAGTGGTCAAAGGCCCATTACACTGAGAATAAAGCACAGACCACTCAATATCTCAGTGTGACCAATTTGCACAATGGGGTGCAGATAAAACAACTCACATCTATGCCAGCCTGGATCCAGAGCCGAGGATCTACAAACCCAGTGGCTATAACATTGGCTTCTGCTTGTCCTGTTCAAGTATATACTTGCTGTAATATACATTTGTCCACGTCTCTGAAAGATGTGAGACCCACCAGCTGGATGGTAGACCATCACTATTCTCGGCTAATAAAAACAGCTAGTGTGTGTGGAGAGAGAAAGCTGAGTAAATAAAGATAGTGCTGAAAGTCTGTTTACAAGAGGATGGGAGTCTATTGTGGCTAAAAGCACGGGTGGTGAGATTTTTGTTTTTAAGGAAAGCAGAATTAAAGACTATAGATAAGGTGCAACTGCACAAGAGCAGGGAATTTCCCTCCTGCTCGCCCCCACAAGGCCAATCCCCCCAGGAGACACCAAAAGACTTTCTTTCTCTCTGATCCCTCTCCAATTCCATTTGCCATTTTGGAAAGGAAACAGAGGATAAAAAAGGCATGGGGTGTAACGTTCTGAGGCTGAAGTTTGGGAGGAAACTGTGTGTATAGGTGGGAAGCTCTGGATGCAATTTTTGGGAGACTTTCACCCAAACATTGCACCAATATTATGGGGGATGGTTTTACACAGCTTTGGGTGACTTTGTGGAGGTTTCAGGATCTGCAAAAGAGGAGTCCATGGGCTTCACTTTCCCCATTATTCTTATGCATGGTTTTATACGACACTGATAAACTATTCTTTCAAGATATCTACTTTCCACACTTTCCCCTCGACTAAACAGAAGGACATGGATGAAAGAATTAACAACTTGTTTACATTCTATGTGACTGAATGAGGTTCTAACAATATAGGTGCCCTGTCTGAACTGGGAAATACTCTGGACTGTAGGAAATTGACATATGTCTGAGAGTCTCTGCTGTCTGAGGTAAGGAGGGCAAATCAGTGAAGTATCTGGGCAGCCATAGTCTTCCAAAGCACTTAGTGGTACTGCTATGAGAGAAAATACAGAGCCTTCCCAAACCCTCATAAATTCACCTCAGAATGGCAACTCTGTCGTAAAAATTCTTAACAATTAATATGGCAGCATTAATTTCTTTATGCTCAGTGAGAGCTATCCCATTCTATATGGATAGGGAATGACAGGCTAAACACACTGGCTGAATATATGAAGTGACTTAATTCCAAGTAAACAGACTCAGGATTGCGGCTTCTAGAATCATAGAATCATAGAAATGTAGAGTTGGAAGAGACCACACGGTCCAACCCCCTACCATGCAGGAACACCCTCAAAGCACTCCCGACAGATGGCCATCCAGCCTCTGCTTAAAAATCTCCAAGGAAGGAGACTCCACTACACTCCGAGGCAGCATATTCCACTGCCGGACAGCCCTGACTGTCGGGAAGTTCTTCCTGAGGTTCAGGTGGAATCTCCTTTCCTGCAGCTTGAATCCATTGCTCCTTGTCCTGGTCTCTGGAGCAGCAGAAAACAAGCCCTCTCCTTCCTCTACATGGCATCCCTTCAAATATTTAAACATGGCTATCCTGTCCCCTCTTAACCTTCTCTTCTGCAGACTAAACATACCCAGCTCTCTAAGTCTATCCTCATAGGGCATGGCTTCCAGGCCTCTCACCATTTTGGTCGCCCTCCTCTGGACCTGCTCCAGCCTGACCATGTCCTTCTTGAATTGGGGTGCCCAGAACTGGACACAGTATTCAAGATGAGGTCTAACCAAAGCAGAGTAGAGTGGTACCAGTACCTCCCTTGATATAGACACCATACTCCTATTGATGCAGCCGAGAATTGCGTTGGCTTTCTTGGCTGCCGCATCACACTGCTGACTCACATTCAGCTTGTGGTCTATTAAAACTCCTAGATCCCTTTCACACGTACTGCTATCCAGCCACGTGTCCCCCATCCTATATTTCTGCATTCCATTTTTTCTACCTAAGTGTAGGACCTTACACTTCTCTCTGTTGAATTTCATTTTGTTAGCCTTGGCCCAGCTCTCCAATCTATCCAGGTCATTTTGAATTTTGATCCTGTCCTCTGGCGTATTAGCAACCCCTCCCAATTTGGTGTCATCGGCAAATTTGATGAGCATGCCCTCTATTCCTTCGTCCAAGTCGTTGATGAAGATATTGAACAGCACTGGGCCCAGGACAGAACCCTGTGGCACCCCGCTAGTCACTTCTCTCCAGGATGAAAAGCAGCCATTCGTGATCACCCTTTGGGTTCGGTCGGTCAACCAACTACAAATCCAACTAACAGTAGCCCTGTCCAGCCCGCATTTTACTAGCTTCTTTGCAAGAATGTCATGGGGAACTTTGTCAAAGGCCTTACCTTTTTTTTTTAATAATCATTTTATTCAAATTCAGATATAAAACAAACAATTATAACTGTTAACTTATTTTAAATATTTCTGATCTTCCTCACTGATCTAGAGTTCATTATCAATATTTCTTAAATAATTGTACTACATTTAAAATATTATACTACATTTTAGTGCTATTATTACTTGTTGATTCTTGCATTTCCATCTCCATATTCCCGCTTCATGATATATACCCTGTAGCCCCCTCATAATTTATCTTAAATCATGAATCACAGATTTCCATCTGATGGTACCCAGCAATTACCCGTTACAATTTGCCATTCTTTTTGTCTCTCTTTGTCTGATTTCCCTTTTAATCTCTGAGAGACCATATCAGCATTTTTGTTTTCAATCGGTGTACCCCACCATTGTTCTAATGTGGGTATTTGCTGAGTTTTCCACATCTTTCCATATTCAATACGAGCTGTTGTTATCATGTACAGTAATATTCTCCAGTACTTCTTTATACCAGTACCTTCTAATACATCAGTCATATTTAACAAATACAATTCTGGTAACTTAGCAAAGTGTACTTTCATTAATGCACATATTTTCTTATGTATTTCAGTCCAATATTTCTTAGCTTTAGGACATGTCCACCACATATGATATATCGTACCGGCCTCATTCTGACATTTCCAACACTGTCCAGTACCTGTATTATAAATCTTTTTTAATTTATCTGGTGTCATGTACCATCTATGAAATAGCTTGTTATAGTTCTCTTTCAAATTCTGTGCCACTGTAAATTTCTGTGTTTTTTTCCAGCTCTGCTCCCAAGACTCTAATTGTATTGAATGTCCGATATTTTGTGCCCATGAAATCATTGTTGCCTTTACTGTTTCTTCTTGCCTCTCCTGATGTAGGATTTCTTGATATATTTGGGCAAGTAAATGAGGCGGATTTTCGAACAGCCATTTAATTACTCCAGTTTTCTCTTTAAGTTCAATTCCATATGTTTTTATATCCATCTGAAACCTTTCTGCTAACTGTCTGTAAGGAAACCAACTTAATGTTATTCCCTCTTGTTCCAGTTTTTCTCTTGTTTTAATCTTAAAGTTGTTGGACGCTGATCTCTCAATTATATCGTCATATCGCAACCATTTATCTGTATCCGTCCATCTGCCAAAAAAAGCCTCTTGCAGTGAGACCCAGGTGGGGAGCTGCCGTATGTTTTTAGTTTTATAATCCTCCCAAATTTTCAGAAGCGATTTTCTGATAAAGTGATGTGTGACGTCTTTATCTATTTTTGCTTTATCATAAAACATATAGGCATGCCACCCCATCCTCAGGTCTGCTCCCTCCAGTGCCAACATTCTCGTGTCTTGTAGATCTACCCAGTCTTTTATCCACGTAAAAGCCGCGGCCTTATAGTATATTTGAAAGTCTGGTAGTCCCATTCCTCCTCTACTTTTTAAGTCTGTCATAGTATTCCATTTTATCCTAAGTTTTTTCCCTTGCCATATAAACTTAGTTAGTTCTCTCTTCCATTGTATGAAAGGTTTCATGTTCGTTATTATAGGAAGATTTTGGAACAAAAAGTTCATTTTTGGCAAAACATTCATCTTTATTGCAGATATTCTCCCCATCATTGACAAACGCATGGAGGTCCAACTTTCCAAGTCTTTTGTTATTTCTTTCCATTTTTTTTCATAATTATTTTGAAATAACTCATTGTTTCTTTTGGCTATCCAAATACCTAGATATTTTACCTTTTGTCCTTTATTGAATCCTGTTTTTTGTACCAATTCCATCTCTTCTCTTTCAGTCATATTTTTGGTTAAAAAGACTGTTTTTTCCTTATTAACTTTAAAACCAGAGAATTCTCCATATTCTTGAACTGTAGTAATCAATTTTTCAATACATTTCCCTGGGTTATCCAGTAAGAAGACCAGATCGTCAGCAAAAGCTTTTAACTTGTAATGATGTCAAAGGCCTTACTGAAATCGAGAAATGCTACATCCACAGCATTCCCTTCATCTATCAAGCTAGTAACTCTGTCATAAAAAGAGATAAGATTAGTCTGGCATGACTTATTTTTGAGAAATCCATGTGGACTTCTCGTGATTACCGCGTTGCTTTCTAAGTGATTAGAAACTGACTGCTTAATGATCTGCTCCAGAATCTTTCCGGAACCAGAATAGAATTATAAAACCTGAATTCTAGAATTGGGAGCCTGGCTGTCCATTGCAAGTCTCCATCAAACTGAATTCCATATGAGAATTCCATGCCTACGCCATATTACCTCGGTTAACAACTCTCCTTTATTTATTCAGAGCAACAAGCAAAGTATTTTCCACTGGATTTGATTTTCTTTCAACTTATTTCAATATTTGATCTGATCTTTGAACATATAAACAAAAATTACCAGCAGGAATCCATTCAGGGATTATTAGTGAATGGCAACTGATCAAGAAAACAAACCAAATGTGTTAACAGCTCTGACAGATAGAAAAAGGGAAAGTGGAAGCTCTCTCATTTTTCAGTGATATTTTTTGGCTCTGGTTCAGCTTCTATAAGTTTGCAAAATGTGGCAGCAGAAAATTCACAGAAGTCAGCAAAAATTCAAAAACAACAAGGGCTATTTCTAGATGATGGTAAGAAAAAAAATTAATGTGATTATCCTTCAAATGCCAAAAAAACAAAAAAAACAAAAAAACAGTTCCTAGAATCTCAATAGATAGTGTGAATCTCTTGCCAGAAAATTATAATTGAGAAGTCACATGGTTTCAGGGTATCGCCTATTCCACAGCTTCCAGATATGTTGGCTTGCCAATTTCCATCATCCCCAGCTAATGCTAATAGGAGTTATTATGTCTAACAGAACTGAAGGACACAAGATTGAGGAAGACTCTTTAAGAGCAGCAGCCACAATAGAATACATAATTTGGAGGAAGTTTCCTCACAGATGGCTTTCAGTTACTAAAGACTGCCTAATCTCACTGAAGTTTCTCATTCTTTCTTACATCTATGAAGTCTTTTCATTTGAATAATAATGCAATTAGGCACAAAGAGGGGTAGGAATTATGCAGCCATCCAGATGACGCTGAACTGCAACTCCCAGCATTCATCACCAGAGGCTATGCAGGCTAGAGCTGCCAGGGCCACTGCTGCTATTATCATCATCATCATCATCATCATCATCATCATCATCATCACTATTATTCCACTTTTTCCCAAAATTGGGACCCAAAGTAGCTCACAATTTAAAAGAACAATATAACTGAAAGCACAAAAAAATTGCATATTAAAACAGAATTAAACTATTAATAGTTTTAAAACAATCACAACTCAGTAAAAGAATAAAATGCAAGTTAAAAAGATAAAAAGCTCTTCAAAACAGTTAGTTAAAACAATACAGCACCTTCTAGCCCATTCTTTAAAAACTTTCTGTTTTAAACTCCTGTCTGAATAAAAGGGTTTTAGCCTACCAACTGAACGACAATAAGAAGAGAGCCATTCTTGCCTTCCTGTGGAGTTCCAGAATCCAGGGGCAGCTGCTGAGAAGGCCCTCTCTGACATCCTCACCAACCGTGCTTGCAATGGTGGTGAGATGAGAGGGGCCTCTCCTGATGATCTCAGAGCCCAGGCCAGCTTGCACAGGGAGATCCAGTCTGCCAAATAGCCTGGACCTGAGCCATATATGGGTTTATAGGTCACAACCAGCACTTTGAATTGTGTCTGGAAGCAAACTGGCAGCCAGTGAAGTTGTTTTAACAGAAGAGTAGTATAGTCTCTGTAACTTGCCCCAGTCAATACTCTGGCTGCAACTTCTGTAGACCAACAACACATGGAGGGCTGCATGATTCTCTCCCCTGATGCAAATGAATTTCACAATATATATTTAAAAAAGAAGAAGAAGAAGTCATCCTCAGAAAAACAGAATCAAGACCTGGCCTTATAAGTCCCAGAGGGCCGCAGATAAGGTCATCAAGAGGCCTCTACTCCTGCTAAATAAGGCTGTCACTAGTATCTCTGTTCACTGTGCCCCATTTATTGGAGCTAAGAAGTTGTTTAAGAAGATAAAGCATATGCTGGGAAGGCTACTGGTTTCACTGAGGTCCCAGGCACTCATGTAAGTGTGCATGTCACACCTCAAGTGGTTGCCTCCTGAGTACTGGCTGAAGCGGCAGGGAACTGCTAAGCTTCCCCAGGTCTACAGAAATGAAGACAAACCTCAGCACAAGAGGTACTAGATGAAGAAGAGAAAGTCTGACTTTTGTGTGAGTGATGGAGCCAATGCCTGGCCACCCATCTCAACCCCTCGCCAGTTGGTTCATTGGCTCAGTGTGAAGGTGTTCTTGTGTTGTGCAATATCACAACATTAAAATGTCAGAAGAGAATGGAGATTGCCGGCAGGAGAATGCATGCATGCACTTGGGCCCTTTATGACATTTGGAGCAAGGCACAGAACGGAGTGATAAGAGTGATGACTGTTGAGCATTCTTGTAAAAGTTCTGGGAACAGTGTTTTTTTTCTTTTATCCATGGGGGAAAAAATGCCAGATTTTATCCAAACACTGGACTGCTTTACTCTGCTTGGCCTCTTGCCTGTTTCCACAATCAGCTGACCCAATGACAGTTCTGGCCCATCTCCCAACCCTCACCTGCCCTGCCTCTGTGAGTGAAAGGAGTCAGACACCTGGTCTCAGATTTTGGCCCAAGATTCTCAGGGAATGGGATGCTAGTGACCTTGCAACCCCAATGCCAGTGCACCTTAGGAGCTGCTGCAAAGCTATACTATGCTGTAGCTCCCATGATCTCCTAATCACCTTGGTAGCAACCAGTGTTTCCCCCTCTCTAATTTATATCCCACATTTTTCCCAATATGAGACCCAAGGCTGCTCACAATTAAAACAATGAATTTAACGAAAGTTTTAAAGCAATTCAACAATCATATTAAAAGTATTAATTTAAAACAGCTTTTAAGAGGTAGCAAAATTTGTAAGAATGCATATACAAATATTCCAATTAAAAGACCTTCTGCAACAGACAGTTAACAATCAAAGGTCTAGGTAAACAGAAATGTCTTCACCTGCTGGCAGAAAAAGAGCAGAGAGGGGCTCTCTCCAAATGCACGTCTGTGATGGTGGTAGAACCGAGACAAATGTCTCCCCTGAAGATTTTAAAATTTGGGTAGACTCATATTGAGAGATACAGTCTGTCTTTAAACTCATAGTGCTTTAAAAAGTCATAACCAGCATTTTGAATTCTGCCTCAAAACAGCAGGTAGCCAGTGAAGCTGTTTCAACAGAGGAATTATACTTTTACTGTAACCAGCCCCAGTATTGTCTGGCTGCAGCATTTCGGATTTACCACCATTCCTAAACAGTTTCAAAAGGAAGCTCCACATAGAGTAATCCAAATGAGATGAAATAAAGGCATGTGTCACTACGGTCAGATCTGGTATCTCAAGGGATGGACACAGCTGGCACACTAATTTTAACTGTGCAAACACACTCTTGGCCACATCTGAGGCCTGGGCCTCCAGATTCAAGGCTGAATCCAAGAATACACCCAAGCTACTAACCCCAGCTATCAAGGGGAGAGTAACTTTATCTGGTTGTATCACCATTCCCTGATCTTCTTTTCTTCTGATCAGGAACACCTCTCTCTGGTCTGTATCAAGCTTCAGTCTGTTTGTCCTCATCCAGTTGTCCTTCTTCTGGGATGTAATTCCAAGTGGGCCAGCACTGCTGGGAACCACTGAACAAACATTTTCAATACATTTTCCAGTCACTGCCTTCCTTACATAGGTCCACTGATAGGAAACGAAAAGGATACACTTTAAATTCCATGTTACACTGCATCCTTCACTATAAAGTTACAGCTACTGACCCATAACGGTGTGCAGAGCTGTGCTAATGGATGTTAGTCTTCTCTTTTATATTGCAACTGGAATGAGAGTCAAGAACTGAACCTAAAACAGAACTCCCAGATATATTACCGGAAAGCTGACAATATAACCCAAACACTACAGATTCCAAAAATACTACCACATGTGAATAAATTACTGAACGGCATAGGACATCCTTCCTGAAAACAATAAACACCATATTCCAGCAATAACTTCTATGGGCTCTCTGTGTGGACTTTTCAAGTCAAGAAGGGAAAAATACTAGTTGAAATCATTGTTTCTTATCACGTTTCCTGTTTTGAAATTAACTTCCTGAACAAGTATGGACATTAACTGGTTGGTATAGCAAAGCAAAGCAAAACAAACAAAAAGAAAACCAAACAAAATATGGCTATTATATAACTCTAGAAGCATAATGTAAAAAAATTCAGCTCAAAGCCAGTGCTAAAATACATTTCTGACAGCTCTGCTGATCTCTCAGTACACATGCAAGTATATTAGGCAAGATCACTTCCTTGAAGGTAAAGCTGCACACATCTGGAAGTAAGTCCAATTGAACAAAGAAGAACTTGGTTCCAATTAAATATGTATAGTATTCAGTCAAGTCCAGATGGAAGGACTGGTCGCTGCTGGGCAAAGTATGGTTCCTCCATGAGATGAAAAATGAATGTCTCTGCTGTTAATCTGTTAGACTCAAATTTATTTATTTATTTATAAATTTATTTGGCTGGATAGCAGTACGTGTGAAAGGGATCTAGGAGTTTTAATAGACCACAAGCTGAACGTGAGTCAGCAGTGTGATGCGGCAGCCAAGAAAGCCAATGCAATTCTCGGCTGCATCAATAGGAGTATGGTGTCTAGGTCGAGGGAGGTACTGATACCACTCTACTCTGCTTTGGTTAGACTTCATCTTGAATACTGTATCCAGTTCTGGGCACCCCAATTCAAGAAGGACATGGTCAGGCTGGAGCAGGTCCAGAGGAGGGCGACCAAAATGGTGAGAGGCCTGGAAGCCATGCCCTATGAGGATAGACTTAGAGAGCTGGGTATGTTTAGTCTGCAGAAGAGAAGGTTAAGAGGGGACATGATAGCCATGTTTAAATATTTGAAGGAATGCCATGTAGAGGAAGGAGAGGGCTTGTTTTCTGCCGCTCCAGAGACCAGAACAAGGAGCAATGGATTCAAGCTGCAGGAAAGGAGATTCCACCTGAACCTCAGGAAGAACTTCCTGACAGTCAGGGCTGTCCGGCAGTGGAATATGCTGCCTGAGAGTGCGGTGGAGTCTCCTTCTTTGGAGGTTTTTAAGCAGAGGCTGGATGGCCATCTGTCGGGAGTGTTTCGAGCGTGTTCCTGCATGGCAGGGGGTTGGACTGGATGGCCCGTGTAGTCTCTTCCAACTCTACATTTCTATGATTCTATGGTTCTATGATTTATTACAAATACTTTTCTTGAAGCTCTAGCAACAGTGGCTCACAATCTCAAGTATTTATACTTTCTCACAGAACACACTGTGAAGTTCAAGTAGCTGAACAGAAAAGAAAACAGCACAAGAACATCCTTAAGGATCCATTGCCTTCCCTGATGCAATCAACGGCATCTCCTGGGTCCTATACAATCCTGATGACATGATGGTCCCCGGGGTACCAAGTAGGAACCCTACAATGATAAATACAATGAATGACTAAAGTTGCAGTCTTACATGCAGTTACCTAAAAGTAACTCCCACAGAACTCAATGAGATACACTTTCTAGCAGGCCTGTATAACTGTGGCTGTTCCTGTGTCCATTAAGAGATTAGCATGAAATTCAGGTTTCCTTTTAAGCAATGCATAGTAGCACTGAATTTTAGAAACAGAAATCCAATTTATGAATATCTACTTGATGGTGAATTGTTCAGGACTGAATCTGGAAACGGATACTGCAAAACCGAGAAAGATAGAGAAAAGTACAACCAAAATGATAACTGGAGCAAGTAAGGGGAGACATGATCAACATACATAAAACTGTACAGTGTGTGGAGAAAGCAAGGACCATTTCACCCACTCTCACAATACTAGATCCCAGAGTCATACATTAAGACTGAATGGAGGGAATTTTGTGACAGATAAAAGGCAGCATCTCTTCACATAGGACATAGTTAAAATGTATGATTCATTGCCACAGGATGCACTGATGATGATCAACTTGGACAGCTTTAGAATCATAGAGTTGGAAGAGGCCCCAGGGGCCATCGAGTCCAACCCCCTGCTATGCAGGAACACCCATCAAAGCTTTCCCAACAGATGGCCATCCAGCCTCTGCTTAAAAACCTCCAAAGAAGGAGACTCCATCACACTCCCAGGCAGCATATTCCACTGCCGGACAGCTCTAACCATCAGGAAGTTCTTCCTGAGGTTCAAGTGAAATCTCCTTTCCTGCAGCTTGAATCCATTGCTCCTTGTCCTGGTCTCTGGAGCGGCAGAGAACAAGCCTGCTCCCTCCTCAACATGACATCCCTTCAAATACTTAAACATGGCTATCATGTCCCCTCTTAACCTTCTCTTCTGCAGACTAAACATACCCAGCTCCCTAAGCTGTTCTTCATAGGGCATGGCTTCCAGACCCTTCACCATTTTGGTCACCCTCCTCTGGGCATGCTCCAGCTTGTCAACATCCTTCGTGAATTGAGGTGCCCAGAACTGGACACAGTATTCCAAATGAGGCCTAACCAATGCAGAATAGAGTGGTACCATTACCTCCCTCCATCTAGACACCATACTCCTATTGATGCAACCAAGAAGTGTGTTGGTTTTCTTGGCTGCCGAATCACACTGCTGACTCATGTTCAGCTTGTGATCTACCAAGACTCCTAGATCCCTTTCACACGTACTGCTATCCAGCCACGTGTCCCCTATCCTATATTTGTGCCTTCCATTTTTTCTGCCTAAGTGTAAGACCTTACATTTCTCTCTGTTGAAATTCATTTTGTTAGCTTTGGCCCAGCTCTCCAATCTGTCAAGGTCACTTTGAATTTTTATCCTGTCCTCTGGAGTATTAGGAGCCCCTCCCAATTTGGTGTCATTTGCAAATTTGATCAACATGCCCTCTACTTCATCCAAGTCATTGATGAAGATGTTGAATAGCACTGGGCCCAGGACAGAACGCTGTGGTACCCCACTAGTCACTTCTCTCCAGGATGGAAAGCAGCCATTGGTGATCACCCTTTGGGTTCGGTAAGTCAACCAATTACACATCCACCTAACAGTAGCCCTGTCCAGCCCGCATTCTACTAGCTTCTTTGCAAGAAAAGGGGATTAGATACCTTCAGAAAGGTTAGAGTCCTCAGTGGCTACCAATCAAGATGGCTATAAGCTATCTCCAGTATGGGAGGCAATGTGTATGTCGGCCTTCAAGTTGTTTATGACTTATGGCAACCCCACAGTGAACCTATCACAGGGCTTTCTTCCCAAGATTTGTTCGGAAGGCCTTTGCCTTTGTCTTCATCTGAGGCTGAGGCAGTGTGACTTGCCCAAGGTCACCCAGTAGGTTTCCATGGCTGAGCAGGGATTCGAAACCTGGTCTCCAGAATCATAAACCAATGCTCACACTAGTACACCATGCTGGCTCCCACTTGCCTCTGCATATCACTTGCTAGGTTAATGTAAGATAGAGAGTCCAGCTGCATTCATCTCCTGCTTTGATTCCTGTGGGAACAGAATGCTTGACTAGGTTGGCCTTTAGTCTGATCCAGCAGGGCTCCTCTTACAGACTTATCTTGTTTTTAACCTTTCTCTTGAAAGAAGTCAGGTATCCGTGAAGCACATCAAAGGCCATATGATATAGCTTATTGGAGCATTTAGTCTAAAGACCTCTAACACCTTGTGTGTTCCATATAGGAGGGTGTTCCTAAAACAGGCTCTAAACTAAACAATGGAGATAGATACACAATTCACAGAGAGCTAGCACTGATTACAATTTACTCCAAATAAATACAAACATTGCAGCTGCCAAAATGTACTACACACAGAGAGAGAATTCAGAATATAAATTATTTAGGTACATCTTTGGAAGAGCTCCAATATAACCTGTATTCTTAGTAACCTGCTGTCTCCAGGCCTCAGATCTCTTGATTCCCATCAGTATGTGTCATGTACATGGATTTCAACTCTTGAAGTAGTGTTAATTATCAGTGCTGTTGGACTGCATGCTCTTAAGAGGATAGCATATCTTACTTCTTAAGAACAAGGGCAGTAAAAAAAAAAATCTTGTCTGACTATTGAATGTTACACTTCTGTCAGGCAAGAAGTAAGGCTTAACTTCCTGAACTTCAGCTGGAGAAAAACTAAACAGAGAGCATGTAATGATGCAATGCAAATTACAAAATAGGAAATCAAGTACAAACCCATGCCGGTTGGAGAACAAACATATCACTTATTGTGGTAAAATGAATGCATTTTAGCACAGCAGGGGAGAGCCTTTGGTCATATAGAAGTTTGAGATTTCAACTTCCATCAACACCACCCAGCATGTCCAATGTCACAGGGGTACAGGATATTAAATCGAAGCATCTAGGTGGGCAAAACTTTTTCCCCCTTTTAGTGGGTTCTTAACTAGTTCTTTACTTAGATAAACCGATGAATCTGTTGTAATTTTGACTGTTTGCAGCTGAAGCCCCCACTTGGTCATGGGAGTGAAGAAAAGGTTGGTTTCTTACATTTTCCAGCTTATGACAGTCACATTTTTACTGGAGTTGCAGCAAATCAAGATTTTGGGTGACACGGAATAGTAAATACTAGTACGTATGCAAAAGGTCTTTGTGCTGAGGTCTGACCACTGGACCTCCGAAGGGCTACAACTGGAAGAGAAAGTGAAGAAAAGGGAAACCAAAACAGTTAGAGACAACTGTCTCCTTAAAAATCCCCTTAAGATTCAGAGGAAAGTCTGCAATCTTGTGGGGGAGGGGGTTAATTTAGAAAGAAGGCAAGTCAGGAGGGGAGAACATAACTGTTTATAAAACGATGCATGGTGGAGAGAGGATGGGCAGAGAAAAGGTCTTCCCCATATCTTCTCTCAGTACCAAGACCTTCAAAGACACATGCAGTGCAACTACGGTAGAGAGCCTTCTCGCTAGCTGCTCCTAGACTCTGGAATGCCCTTCCTTCGGCCCTTTTCGCACGGTATTTGTCATGCAAAAGGCCCCTCGAGCGTCGCACAATTGTGAGGAGCAATCTGCACAACGCACTCACAACCGTGCGACACTCCAGGGTAGGGCAGGCACCGCTCACTCACTTTTTCATTTTTGGCTTTCAGCTGAAAATGGTGCGCGATTGCGCATTGCCCCAGCGCCCCGTGCGCACTTACCGTGCGTGCGGAGCCTCCGGAGCTGCGGCGGTCGTACTTCCTGCCCCAGCGCAGCCTGGAAAACTCCCAGGCTGCCCTGCGGAAGGAAGAGGTGGGGTTCTCACATCGCCTGCTCGGGAGCAGGCAGCTCGTGCAGAGCTGAAGCAGGGGGGACACAAGAGCCTCTCGCTGAGGCTGCTCACGGGATCCCCGCACCCCAGCGCCGAAAAACAGTAAGGTGCAGAAAGGACCCTAGTGAGGCTGGGCCACCTCCATCCTTTCTGTCATTTTAATGTCAAGTGACCTGTCTATTCCAGCAAACATTTGGGAACTGATCGTTTTATATAACAGGGTTACTGTTCTAGTGCTGTACTGTTCTTAATCTGTGATTTTAAATTGATGTTTTTATATGGTTTTAATTCTATAGACAGTTTATTATTATTTCAGTCTTTATTTTTTAAGCCATATGTAGTTTTACTTGTGTCATAGATCCCCCATATCCAGGGGGGATACATTTCCGGGGTTACTGTGGATAACAAAAAACTTGGATAACAAAACACTATTTTTTTCTATGAGACGAATGACAGAAGTATCGAGACAAGTATGCAGCTTGGAGAGGAGGCCTTGAAACTTGACAGAACTTTAGAATCTAAGAGAAAGAAGGCTTTGTAGCCGCTATTTGCAGTCCAAAGCCAGTGCACAACTGAGAAAAAAACATAAAAATGAACAACAATATGTGGTCCGAAAAACAATGTTTTCGGACTGCATTTCAGTGTGGATAAGTGAAACTGTGTATACCGCTCATATGGATACGGGAGAGCTACTGTATTTCTTTTTAGGCTCTAAGCTGCCTTGAGCCCCTCTATCGGGAAAAAAGTCAGGATATAAATAAAGGGATTGACTGACTGATATCTTATAATACTAGAAATGAAAGTGACTGTTGGGAGACTGAGGACAGATAACAAGAAGTACGTCACTTGGTGCATATAGTTAAAGTGTAACTATGGGTAGAAAGTATTTGTGGCCAGTAGCATAGAAGGCTTTCTAATGGACTATTAATGGTTCCTAGTCATAGAGGCTATACATACAGCCTCTGAATACCAGAAGTAGAGGTGTTGTTCCTCTCATGTATTCCTTTTTGGCTCCCCATGAGTACCTGGAGGAGAACAAGATGCTGGAGTAGACAAATCTTTGATCTGAAACAGCAGCAGAGATCTTGTGCACTTAACTAGGCTACTGCTTTTTGCTCAGGATCCCACTTCTTGTATTTCAAACTGGGATGATGAGCCAACCTTCAACCTCACCCCTTCTGCTGCAAACAGAAGTGAGCCTGCTTGCTGACCCGGTGTTACAGAGGTAAGACTGTATGCTCCCTGGATCTCCGGTGTTATTCAAAGCTACCTGCACAAATGACACCATGCATCACATAAATGAATGAAGCATACGTCACTAATAAAACTCCAGTTGTTTATGATTTAGTTTTGTGTAGGTTTAACCTATGGAAGCTTGACATGTGACCCATCTGCTGCTGCTATTATTATTACTACCACCCCTCTTTTTCCCCAAGGACTAAAAGCAGCTTACAACAATTCAAAAGACATTGTTAAAAACTGTGGAATACAAAAATTAAAATACAATTAAACAAATAAGAACATATATATTTAAAACTCAAACATCCATAGATTCAAAAACTTCAGCACAAACAACAATATCCAGCACCTTTTATTAGACAGGCCATGATCACACATTGAATGCCTTTTGGGGAAAAAAAGGCTTTACTTGACTGGGGAAAGAATGTTGGGAAGGGAGTTCCAAAGCTTGAGAGCAGCCACTGAGAAGGCCATGGCCCGTGCTCCCGCCAGAGGCACCTGTGAAGGTAGTGGGGCAGAGGGAAAGCTTTCCCAAGCAGAAAGCGTTCGTGAGGAAGAATACAGTCCTTCAAATAATCTGGACCTGAGTCACACAAGGCTTTAAAGGTCATCATCAGCACTTTGAATTGCTCTTGGAAATGGATCAGCTGCCAGTGGAGCTGTTGCAACAGGTGAGTTGTGTGATCACTGCAGCTAGCCCAGTTCACCATCCGGATGAGGCTCTTTGGACAAACTGAAGTTTCAAATACATTTCCAGGTCAGCCCCACATAAAGTGTATTACAGTAATCCAACCAGGATGTAACTAAGGTATGTTGTCATCATGGACAGATCTGACATCTCGAAGAACAGGCACAGCTGACACGCAGGCCTTAACTGTACAAATGCACTGCTGGCTACCACCAAAACCTGCGCTCGCAGGCTCAGAGTTGAATCCACGAACACACCCAGGCTGTGAACCTACGTCTTCAGGGGGAATATAACCACAACTAACACAGGCTGAATCCCTATTCCCTGATATGCCTTTCAACTGACCAGAAGCACCTCTTGTCTTGTCTGGATTAAGTTTCAAATTTGTCTGCCCTCATCCAGTCCATCACTGATGACAGGCACTGGTTTAGTACCAAAACAATTTGCTTGGCTGGTGTGGGAAGGAGTAATAAAGTTGGGTGTCCTCTGCATACTGAAGGCACCAATCCCCAAAAATCTGTACAACATCTCCCAGAGGTTTCATATAGATGTTAAGTAGCATGGTGGCCAGAACCGAGCCCTGAGGGACCCCACAAGTCAAAGGCCAAGGGGTCAAAACGGGAGTTCCCAGCACTACTTTCTGGGTTTAGCCCTCCAGAAAGGAAAGACATTCACAAGTCCCGTCACCAGCCAAGGAGGAGCATTTGTGGAAAGGAACAGAGGAAGATTTAAATACCCTTTCCACTAGCAGACTAAATGCTCTCCAGCCCTCATTTCACCCTCACAAGACTGGCTGGGATCTGTGTGTCTTTTAATTCAAAGACTAGTTTGATAGCCAGAACACATCAGGACCTGCATACAAATGGATGAAAGAGCTTAGTCTCTCCGTCTTCACACAGCACAGAAACCAAGAGGAAGGGCCCGCTCCAAGACCTTCATGCCAGCATCCTCCCCTTAGAAGCTAAGAGCATCTTTTTTGCAAGCTAGTAACTTTAGGCACCATATTTTAGGTAAATTCCACCCTCAGTGTGTTGAGAGCCTGATCTGAACTTGAAATGTAGCAACTGCTTTTCATAATCACAACTTGTGTTCTTTTTTTTTCTTTTCTTTTTGGACAATAACAATATTATGAACATCGAAGGAGCCTGCAGCCATTTGTTGTTGTTGTTGTTGTTGTGTGACTTCAAGCCATTCCCAACTTATGGTGACTCTAAGGTAACGCTATCATGGGGCTTTCTGGCGCTGAGACTGTGTGATGAGCCCAAGGTCACCTAGTTGGATTCCATGGCCAGGCAGGGGTCAAATCCTGGGCCATTTCCGCACTACACTCTTATAGCGCGATTATTCCACTATCAACATCCTATGGAATCCTGGGGTTTGCAGTTTTGGGAGGGGCCGGTCAGATGTTGAGATGTGGAATGTTGGATGTTGAAAGTGGAATAATCACGCTATAAGAGTATAGTGCAGAAATGGCCCTGGTCTCCAGAGTTGTAGTCTAATCCTCAAACCACTACACCACACTGTTGTGTTAAGTGATTAGTTTGATTTAACTAGTTACTCCCAGTCCTACATGGCATTGGTACTGTCACCTATAATAGTTACTGTAATAATGCAGTTCTTGTTATTCTTGTTGTGTGTTTTCAAATTGTTTTGGTAACTCTAAGGCAAACCTACTGTGGGGGTTTTCTGGCTTACATGGAATATTACAAAAGCTTGGGAAATACTCTGTGTGTGTGTATATGTGTGGGTTTTTTGTTTGTTTTTTGGTGTACACTTCTTAAAACCCTCCATCCATCATCATTGATGGAGAGCTGGGGAGTTATAATCCAAAAAAGTAACTTTTCCAATTGATATTATAGATACAATAACTGAACAGAGCAGACAGTTCTACTATTTTTAATATCCTACCTCCACTGCACTTTAAGTGGACGGCCCTTATTTAAAAAAAATATTTATCTGTTAACCAAAATTGGCTACAATCCATTAAAAATCTAAGTGGTCCAATTTCCTCCAATAGGAATACTCACATACTTAAAGACTAGAATGAAGTAAGCACTTCACATTGCTAAGAGTATTTCTGGTATACACAGCACAAGCGTACTTGTGATTACTGAGAAACAAATCACACAGTTTAATGGGGCTTATTCCGTCCAGAAGGTATGCATAAGATTGCAACCTTAGTTACACATTATGGTTCATTATGATAGCAATTTCATTTAACTTTTTGTTAAATTTAACAATAAGAATGCCAAAGTCCAAACTAAATAAAAGCCTTCAAAGAAAAGGGAACCACTCCTTCAGAGATTAGGCGAAGTTGTCAAGCTTTATTAATAATTTTTATGTAGAGTTAAGGGAGGGAAAAAAACTAAATCCACAGAAAGCATACTACATACTAAATATTGCAGGCACGGAACTGCACTGTGGACAAGAGGCAAGCCACAAAAGGAAGCTAAAGAGGTCAGAAATACAGGCAGGAAATAACAAAATGAGATTCAGCTTGGAAAAATGCAACTGGGGGAAAAATCAGCCAAACAGAACTATTCAGTGGGAGGGAGGTCTTGGAGAAAGAAAAGGAGAGGGGGAACAATTACAGCATTTAGAATTCCACCCTCCTTGCAGCTGGGGAGCATGTGTCCTTGCAGAAAAAAAGAGAGGCTAAGCATTCACAAAACAGTATACGAGAAAAGTAAGCAGGGTGGGGGACTCTCCTGCTTCCAGTATTGTCACAGTTAAGTGGCAAAGTATGTTTCATTTGCTGGGTCCAAGCAGCAAGAAAAAGTTCCTCTTGCAATAATACTGAAGCATGCTTCTGATGATGGGCAGAGTAAAAGGTCTTCTCGCAATAATCTGTGACTGATGCATTCAAAGCACATTTGAGGCTGAGAGAAAAGTTGGTAGCATATGCTTTCAGAAACATGCATCTGATGAAGCAGACCTAGCCTATAAAAGCTTATGCCACAAGCTCGTCATTGATGCAGTTCAGGCGGACTTCCCTAAGCAGCTTTCCTTCTATTTTAAAAACAAACATCCGAAATAAGTGAAACATCCTCAGACACACAGAGGATTTTCTTGCCTTTTTCTCTTCTGTAAACTCTTCTGCACAGTCTGCTTCAAAAGTGACAACAGTTACATGTATGTGGAACTTACCCAATAAGGGTTACCTACGGCCAGTGTCATGCTTAACTCAGATTTCACTTCCTATGCATGAAGGATTGGCATGCTAGGAATCCATGACTCATGCTGGCAGGCTAATGGTGCCTAGGAAGCAAACAGCACCCCATTTAAACCTGTTGCCTGCTGTGTGAAACCATCACTAGTATTCTGAGTGTATGGGGTGTTTTTAAAAATAACAACACCAGCATTGATTTCAAATTGGGCCTTGGAGAGCAGCTTTAAAAGGCAATCTAAATTCTGACAAATATCTGTATAGAAGTATAGCCTAGAATTCTATCACCTCTGTTTTCTACCTCATTCTGTATAAAAACCAGTTAGAACAGCTATTTGCCAGCTCATTAGCCTGCTATTCCTTTCCCCTTCTGTAAATGCACATAGTGCAGAAACCGTATCCTGGCAAAGTTCTGGCCACTCTCTCCAGATAAAGGCAGTTCTCAGAGTTCTCCTCAGAGCTTAGAAACGTTACTCCTTTTTTGGCCCGTAACTCCCAGAATCCTCTAGGCAACACAGCCATTAGCAATGCTATCCAGAGAACTTACTGCCATTCTTCCATATACCACTACACACTGCCAGAATGCAAGAGAATGAGAACTCTTTCCTCCTGGGAGTGGAGGATGCTCTTTTACATAAGCAGAACAGGTTGCTTTTAGTACTCTTCTTTCATGCACCACGAGGACATCCAGCAGGGGCAGAAGAAGAGTGGCTTCAAGCGCCCCTAACCCTGCACACTGAGAAACTGGCCAGCCTCCCAACAAGAGTCCACGACTGGAAACCAGAATCTTCTAATATTCCCTGCCACGCTAGAAATTCATTATTGCCCCAAGCTGCAGAGGTTTCATTTGTGATGAAGGCCAAGAAAGCAGCAGGGGAGAGGAAAACTGTAGGGGAAAGGCAACAGAAACAGTAAAGGCGTTGAGCCTTCCTGCCATGAATATTCGGCTGTATTTTACCCTACTTTAACCAACCATGTATCTGGGAGTCCCAAACATGGAGCACTTTTCACTGGAGAAAGAGAATCCAAAAGAAGAAATAAGCAACTTTCCCAGTCTGCTACTTCCACCTCCAACTTCACTCTGTTCTCCAAAGTGGCTTCCTCAACAGAGGCTTCCATGAAATATCTGCTTTGGTCACAAATCCACTGAGCACCCAGACTTGGCAATGGTACATCCCTCCTTCAAGTCTCTTGGCTGGGTACAGGAAATACAGTTGAAAGGCTTATCGGAATGCATACCTGAGACTATGATTAAAAGATCCCGCACACTGAAATTTATTGGTTTAATTCATTTATATCCCATCTTTCCCTAACCCAGGACCAAGGCAGCTTACAGCTAAAATCCTATTAAACAGAAAAGGTTTTAAAAATGATCAAATAGACAACTCTATTAGAAACACAAAGTTAAAAGAGTTTAAAATACTAAAAAACAAAAACAAAAAACACAGCATATCCTGTTTAAAGAAAAGTCTGCCACAGTAAATTAAGACCCAAAGGCCGACCTAAATAAAAAGGTATTTGTGGGAGAACAAGAGAGAGGGACCAACCAAAACTCCTGTGGGAAGGAGTTCCACAGATTGGTGGTAGCCACCAAGAAAGCTTAATATGCATGTTAGCAGTTTAATAATTTGATTACTTTAGGCATATGAACATTCATAAAATCATAGAACTACAGAGCTAGAAGAGACCAAAAGGGCCATCTAGATTCCATCACACTCTAAGGCATTGTATTGCACTGTCAATCTGCTCGTACTGTCAGGAAGTTTTTCCTAATGTTTACATGGAATCTCTTTTGCTTTAGTTTGAATCTATTGCTCCGTGTCCTGGTTCCTAGAGCAGCAGAAAACAAGCTTGCTCCATCTTCGGCATGATATCTTTTTCAATATCTAATCATGGCAATCATGTCTTCTCTTAACCTTCTCTTCTCCAGGCTAAACATACCTATCTCTCTAAGCTGCTCCGCACAGAGCATGGTTTCCAGAACTTCTAACATTTTTGTCACCCTCCTCTGGATACCTTCCAGCTTCTCAATATCCTTCTTGAATTGTTATGCCCAGAACTGGACATAGTACTCCAGGGGAGGTCTGACCAAAGCAGAATAGAGAGGTACTATTACTTCCTCAATCTAGACACTATACTCCTATTGATACAGCCTAGAGTCACATTGGCTTTTGTAGCTACAGCATGACACTGTTGACTCATGTTCAGCTTGTGGTGTACTAAGACTCCTAGATCCCTTTCACATGTACTGGCCAGGTGTCATTGATCCTATATCTGTGCATTTCATTTTTTCTGCATATTATAGTACCCTACATCTCTCGGTCAAAATTCATTTTCCTAGTTTTGGCCCAGCTCTCTAATCTGTCTAGGTCAGTTTGAATTCTGATCTTGCCCCCTGGAATGTGTTGTTGTTGTTGTTCTTGTTGTGTGCCTTCAAGCTATTTCCCACTTATGGTGACCCTAAGGTGAACCTACCGTGAGGCTTTTGGAGGGCTGAGAGTGTGTGACGGCTCAAAGTTACCCAGTGAGTTTCCATGGCTAAGGGGGGAATTGAACCCTGATCTCCAGAGTCATAGTCCAGTGTTCAAACCACTACACTATGCTGACTGCCAGGATATTAGCTACCCCAGAGAAGTGACCAGTGGGGTGCCACAGGGTTCTGTCCTGGGCCCAGTGCTATTCAACATCTTTATAAATGACTTGGATGACAGAATACAGGGCATGTTTATCAAATTTGCAGGTGACATCAGATTAGGAGCCTATGGCATCCCAGCAGTCACTTCACTCCAGGATGAAGAAGAGCCATGACGCAAAGCACAGAAACCTAGAATCGTTGATCTCTAATGGAAAGCTGTTTCTATAATCTCGGAAGCTGCTACTCCGTGTCTTCAGTTCTCACATGCTAAAACTATAACAGAGAGACACTTTCCTAACAAGCCATGAACTTTTACAAATATGAGACTGCAGCAGATTTAGCAGGAGAACTAAGCAGCTAAACTTGGTCCTCAAACTACAGCTTATTTTTTTAGAATCAGATAGCATAACTTGCTAAAATGATCTTCTGAACAATACAGCACAACTTCCTTTCGCCCAAGAGGATATGGTAATAAGAATCAAATCAACAGAATCATAATAAAGAATGCAGATCGTCACAAGAAGAAAGAAAAAAAAATGCTTGGATCATGACAAATTTTCATATGGATTGTTGTCCAAGTCACATAGGAAACAATATGTTACCCTATCCAGGAGGTATCAAATTTTTCACAAATTGCAGGATGCCTAAAATTCCTAATAGTAATGTGGCTGATGATAACGTGGCTGAAATGTCTACAGAAAAGCTGGCCAATGCGGGTGCCATATATCCATGCAGTAATGAGAACTGCAAGAAATAACACTCTGTCTGACACTGTTAAATTGTGTGGAAGGGAACTGGGACCAAATAAAAAGGGGACTGCACTTACAACTTAGGAACTAACTAGATTTACTCTATAGCTACACTAGTTTCAATTCAGCTGGTACAGGCAAATCAGTTTAAGAGGCCAAGCCCACGTTGAAACATGAATGTTTCAGAGTCAGAAAAGCAGATGAAGCTGGAAGCATTCTGGCATCACAGGAAACCTGCAGTGGCATTGTTGGGCCTTGGCCCTGGGAGCTGCTGGGTGAATACACAGCTAAGGAGAAGAGAGAATGTAATAACAAGAGCAGACTCTAGCTTTGAGGTAGGTATCATTAGAGTGCTGTAATTTTATAGCTAGAAGACAAACAGGCTGATATCAAGTTGGCTGCTGCAAGGAAACTCCTCTCTTGTGTCGGAGCCAAAAAGTGTCTCCCTCTCTATATTTAGGTTAGCCAAATATTATGGGAAGTATACAATGCTCTCCAACCCAAAGAATGTGGAAGCATGTAATTGGTTTTCCTGCTGCAGCCTCCTTCTTAGGTGTTCATTGAGAACTTTTAGTGACCATCTCAGGATTACCTTCAGATTGACTGTGTCCCATCTAAGCAGAAGCTCTCCTGAAGGAATCTAGAACCCAAAACATTTTTACTTTTATTATTTTTCACTTATGGCCCTTATAGCAGTGGACAAAGCTATGCTGGGTTTTCTACTTGATTTCTGAAAGATGGGACTCTCTTTTGTGCCATCTCTTCTGGCCTCAACACTCTATATGCCTTCTTTTCATATTCTTGTTCTTCACCATACTTCTGGTCAAATAAATAGACAAATGCAAATCTGAATAGTTTTCATAGTTTAGTCTGGAGGAGGTTTTGTTTTACTCTGGCACAGAGTACATGTAATATTAACCAGGATTATTCCAGTGACTCTGGTTGGTGGATGAATAACATGAATCATCCAAGGGTAGAGTAGGGTCTACTCTAAAACAAAAATTTTGAAAAGCTTTAGAAATCATCAAGATTTCAAATCTGAGGATTCTAGACATGTTGACAGTATCGTCACTACTGGTCATCAAGATGTTGAATATCAGTAAAGCTGTAAACTGTCAAACGCTGTCCAAGTTCCAACAAAAGTTGTCAGGTACTAAATGTTTCAATGCACCAGCTAATCCAATCCTTCCTAACACTAAATAGCATTGCTCAGCAACTGCTGCCAGCTATCATGTGCTGAAATCACACACGGTCGGATGCCAGCTTTGAACATTCAGCAACTATTCTGTGCCTAGAGACATCTAGGTTTATACCAGAGAATCATTGGGAGCATGCTTGTTTCTGCTCTAGAGGGAATTTCTCCCGCGGATTTATCCAAAGGCAAATTCTGCCCTATTCTGTAAATTTACGTAACCTTAGAACATTTTTAAGGTTCCTCACTTGTTCTGTAATGCACCCCCACACCAGGATTTGGTTTACATAGACTGACCAGTCAGAGGCCGATCATGCCTCACTTTCAGTTCTGAGGGTGTTTTCAGAGGCAACACACACAAACCACCATTTCTCCCCCCCCCCCAACTGCCTTGCCCATTTCTGGATTCCTGACATGGTTGTCATGGTATCTCCAAGGCAGAAACAAGCTGTTTGAAATGTGAATGGCAGCCTTTCTTATCTTTCCATTTACCTGAGATCATTCGGCAGGTGTGCATTCCTCTATTTCTGTGAAACAGTTTATATGTAAGCACATTGGCCCCATTGTTAACAAATCCACATTCCCACCTGTAGCACAGTCCCTGCCATCTGGAAACGGGCAGGGAAATTTAGGAGCAAAGGTATATGAGGGAGCTCCTTCAGGCAATGAGGATAATGCTGCCATTTGTGAGATCGGCAAAGAGACACGGTGAAGATCTCTCCTCCTCCACCACCACCACCACCACAGGTCCCCACTGACGGCACAGCCATATTTACCACTGCAAGACTTATTTCTGAACAGAGCTCTTTGGGATACAAGGCAAGCCTGGTTCACAGAGAATCTGCACAACGCTACTTTAAAAGGGAGGGGCAGTGAGACAGAAAAGAGCTGGGAGCACATCCAAATGTTTGGATCAACCCAGAGCCTTGCAGAAACTGCTGTCACAAAACATAGTTCAACAAGCCAATTGGAAAGGAAGTTTTTATTTACAACTCGCATTTAACTCCAGATGACACCAGTGTGAGCCCAAACGAGGCCTGTATCGCATTATTCATAGATTTCACAAACCTATGACCTCAGATATGTTCCGAGCACGTTGGCCTGCTCCGTCTTTGCCAAGTCCCTTAGGGGGCCGAGGCAGACACGTGCTTTCAACATCTGACACTCTGTACAGAGCCTAGTGAACAAAATAGAAACGTGTTCCCCAGTCATCATCCTTTAAGACAGACTTTCCCTCTCCCTTCTCCCCAATAAATCCCATCATTCCTCCCTCCCTCCCTCATTCATTTCTTCCACTCCCTTCATAGAACACTGGCACATCCTTTTCCATCTCACGATTGGCTTTCTCAAGCAGCTGTACGTATTATTAGCAGGAATCAATGCCCACCCTTCAGCCTCTGTCTTCCAGACACCTAACCTGCACATTATGGAGGGGAGCAGTCAGGCTCAAACACAGTTTTAGAAAAGGGGCGGGGGGGTGACAAGAGGCAATCTTCCTGTCACAGCATTTCCATGTAGCCAGGCACAATTCCTTACAGTAAGTAGCATTTTTAAAACAACCTCTCTGCAGATTAAACATGACACTGACACTGCATACAGATGATTCCTCTGCCTAGCCAGTCTTCGTAGATCTTTGAAATCTCATTCATTTTGAAATGGAGTCAGTTTTTCTTTTTTTTAACCTGTTGTATGTCTGATACCAAACATTGCTCAGTGGAAATGCCTGACTTCTACCAGGTCACAACAGCATTATTTATTTCTACTCTACCTGCAAAAAATCAGTACCAACACAACATACAACTGTCACAAAGCTGGAAGATACGCTGTTACATGTAAATAGCCATGCTCCAATTAATTAAGCCTGCCACCCAAAGAGGTTTAATGAATGAATGCACTGGTTAACTAGCAGACATCAGGAACTAGTTAAATTTGCAAAATGTTTCTCCAACCCACTTCCCCTTTCCTCACTAAGGCTTAACAAGTAAATTTACTAGTCAATAGCATTTATTCTTCCTGATGTATAAAAAAATCAGGAGTTTTGCCTTGTCGTTCATTGCTGGAGGTGATCTCAGGAGCAGAAGGATGGCTAGAGAGCACAAGGGTGGTTAGAAACTGGGGGGACTGAACTTGGGACAGCCGGCCCCTGCATGCAGAATCTGTGCTATAGCACTGAACTTTGTAGAGTACAATTCTTGGGTTCATGTGTGCACAGAGGTAGAGGATGCAGCTCATTTATAGTGCATAAAACTGCTCTGCATATGCTCAGGAGGCACTCAAAACATCTCTGTTTAAAAATTCCATATATTTGCTTCATCAACTCATCTTTATAGTCATTCATTTCTGCGTTTCAGTATTACCTGCAACTTGCACAATCCACAGTGCTTGAAAGGAGAATGAAAAGCACATATGTTGCTGAGTTGAAAGAAGAAAAATGCAGATCAAAATTTTAACAAGTTGTTAGACTCCATGCTTGAGGACAGCCTTCCTATACTGTATTACAAATCTCACCATCCCTAGCCATCTGCAGTCCAACACATCTAGATTTGAGAAGGTAACTTTGAAATGATAAAAAGAACACTTTTAAAAGTGCGAATAACAAGATGTACCACTTGGGGTCAACATTAAGAACCCACATGTCATTCTCTGTACACCCCATGGCTTGTTCCAAAACCAACGAGTTATGTAATGATTTAATTAATGCAGTTAATGAGATAACCTATTTCAGCTGTTAATGTTAACAATACCAGTTAATCTTCTCATTTCTGACAGCAAGCATTAACTAATTAATACTGAACCCTAATGTTCCAAGCTCTGCACTGTCAATAGAATCAATCGGTAGAAAGATTTCTTTTTAAAAACAGCAACCATAGACAGTAAAATATATTTTAAGATCTTACGTGAGTGCAATGTTAAGTCCTCATGAAGCAATTGCTATTATTATTCTTAAATGAGTCCAGTTTTCCTATATTATTCATGTCTGCAAACTGCCTACTCAGAAATATTGTATCATCCAGTTTATTAAAATACTCCTGACTTTCTCTATCCTACAATTCCTGCTTTATTCAAACAGCTACTTCATTAAGTTGCATAAGCCGTCACAAAAGATATTAAACCTCCTTTTTCTTTCCTCTTAGTTCTCTCAGTAAAAAAACACCTGCCTTAAAGCCCCAATACTGACATATACTTTTAAATATTGTAGAAAAAGAGTATACGAAGACAGATTGGTTCTTTTTCAGGAAGGCAGAACAATATTAAACAACACGAGTTTCAGCCTCACATATATTGGCTGAGTAGACACATATTAATAAAAACTGGGTTGAATTCTGGTTTCTCGTGCACAACCATGTTCCTTGCAAATAAACCATCATTTCCTGATCAGCTACAAAACCAACAAAGTTATAATCTGTTTTTTGCTTATGGACTCTGACTTGTTTAAACCACAACTTACTGCAGCTACTGAACCCAGAACCGTGGCTTGTCCTTCCAGCTGTCCAGTCTGAAATAGGTAACTGACAAAAGGGCGAAGAGAGAAGCAGATCAGATAGGAGGAAAGAAATTGATTTGTTTTTTCATCAGCAGGACACTGAATGGCAAAAGCCACAAACTATGGCTAACATAAGTCTTTGTGTGATGTGTGAACACGGCCCTTGGTTTGTCTTTAACTAAATTCTATTTAGCTCCCATTGCAGAACTATCTTCTTTAGCATCTATTCCACCTGTCACAGGAGAGAGGCATGACAACAAGGCCTACCCCTTCAGCTTGTTAGCGACTCACTGGCACTTGGTAGATCCTCTTTTCTCAGTGTAAGTAACTGTATTGCTATAATTGCTCCTACTTGATTGTTGTCATTTTGTTTCATGGTAATGAGATTATAAGCCTATGAGCAAGGCCCATGCTGTTCTTCATTTCTGGACAACAGCTAGAAAGGAAAGACTCTCTTGGTTTAAAAAGTGAAGACCAAATAATGGACTCAGTTCTGCAGACGAACATTTTTTAAAATTTAATTTAATTTAATTCTTCTTCTCTCAGATTATAACCTAGGGAGCTGCTTTACAACACTAGCCAATTCAATCCAATATTTTACAAACAACGAAGAGCCTGGTGATATCTTATTGGCATCTTAAAGATCAACAAATTTATTGTGGCTTAAGCTTTTGTATGTTAAACCTCAAGTGCCCTATAACGGTTTATTTATTCACACATACATCAGTGGTGTGCACATACTGACAAACAGAAGAGTGCAAGAAGCACTATTCACAGTAAAGAGACCCAGCAATTGGAAAGATAGGTGTGCCACATTATCATGTAAAGTAGGGACAGAAATTTATTCAAAACAGGAAAACATCCAATCAGAATATATGTTATCAATATCAAGCAGATGATGAATTAGCAAAACAAGATGGAGAACAGACCTAAAGAGCTGAAGGACAATTGCTTTCTCTGGTTTGCTGACCACTCCAATGGCGTATCAAGTGTAAACAGCGTTTAGGGCAAGCATGGAAGTTGCCCACCTACCTTCTTACCCTCACCCCTACGTGCACTGCTTTTTTGTGCCCCCCTGACACTGGCACCTGGAGCACGTGTCCTTACTTGCTCCACCCTAGATATGCCTCTGGACCACTCCCAGTTTCTCCTGACCCTATCCATTGACAATAGCTCTACAAATAAATTCCAACACATTGTAACCTCATGATGGATTCTCTCTCTGAAGCATTCTTTACCTCTTTTTTACACAAAGGTGCAAAGAAATACTTGTCCCTAATCCCTCCACTGTCAACTTCCTCATGTGGAAAGTGATGTTTATGAAGAGGAGAGATTCCTTTTGTATCATGGTTCCTCACACAAGCAAGAACCCTGCACAATCAGGGATTTTGCTTGCCTCAAGGGCTCTATATAGATAGGGACTTCTCTTCAGATGCATTGCTTGTCCTCCACAGTGAAGTAATGCTGGCGGATGGCAGGCTAGGCTGTCTCATTCTACCATGTTGAAGAAAGTATAGGGAGTGAAAACAGGACAGGGCATTTGTTTATTCTGGTACAGGCTTCCTCCACTTATCTGACAGGTTAGGGACCAAAGTACTGTCACAAAACACTACTTTGGGCCCTAACCTGCCAACCAAAACAGAATTGGTTGAAAAGCAGAAGCCATGTACTGTACTGTAGGGAGCATGACAGACTTACAGAGGCTCACTTGGGACCAACTGCATGTGTGCTGCTTTGCAAAGTCTCTCAGCCATCTTGGTGCCTTTTCACGCCCACTCAGCTTGCTTTGCAAGCAGTGTGCATAGGCAAGAGGTTCCAAGCAAGCCTCTGTAGGCAAGAAGGACTGATGAAAGAGAGGAAACCCCATCAAATTAATGGAACTTGTCCTTAATTTGAAAGCATCCAAAGACTGAGTCATCAGATAATAGGGTGTCAAAAAGTGGGGGCTTCCTCTATTGTCTATTACTCCACCTAGCAGTGTTTATCCAAGCCCCCAGTAGAATGATTTACCAATCTTGCTATTTAAGATAGTTTAACCTTGGGATTTTCTGGGTTAACACGCTACTGCGGAGATGTACACCCCGTCCGATATATGGAGTGTGCCCTGTTCGAGGAGAGAAAATAGTTTGAAGAAAACTCAATACTGATACTATCTATACTGAATTTCTTCTCTTCTCATATTAAAAGCACACATCCAAAGTATACCTGCTTCTATGCATCTAAGCCGGAATTCTGAAGCCTGGGAAAAATTATTAACAAAATGATCATCCAAATTAATCACAAACACGGGTTGCAGTTTAGCACTTCCAGTACTCAGTATAACTTAACTTAGAAAAGGTGACAAAGCTTGAGGAGGTTTGATTAAGTTTTAGGGAGTCTGGTTTGTCAAAAACATAGTTCTCCCTAGAACCAAAGCAAAAGCAGTTTCTCTCTCCCTCCCTCTCTCCTCAATATACACACACACAACATATGAACTGGCTTTATCTCAGACCCAGTACTTAATCTCCCTTTTCACCCACATTCTACACAGTGGAAGTAAAACAAAGCACCCTGCCGTAAATGTACCTTTCCATTGTAACCTACAGCTTTCTTTCTAATAATCAAAGTGAAGGTGATAAGTGCATACAGGCTAAACCTGTCCCATCTGTTAAAAGGCTGTTAACGAAATGAAACCAAAACTTTCCTTTTTAAAACATTATTGCAAAATTTCACAATGGAAGCAAACACAAAAGATACACTACTCAGCAAGCAGGGAGAAAACATGAAGTTGCTGGATTTCTTCTTCTTCTTCTTAAGCCTGATAGTTGCCATGGACACAGAAAACTTTGTATCTGTGTCTAATTAGCCACCCCCATACTGTACCATAGCAACACAGCTAATATTGTCCTCTAAAGATTACCGTTTTTGTTGGGGTTTTATGCATATAGATTTCTAGCTAGTTCCATAAAGGTAACCAGTTTCTTAAAAGGGACACTCCACTCTACTGTAAAAGAAAACAAGATGAAAAGAGGGATATTCTTTAAGGAAGTTGTGCTTGGATTATGGACCTTATCTTTCTTTCTTCCTTTTTCAGTGAGAGAATTTGGGTTGGAAAACTCTTTCCTAAAAGAATTAACTAAGGAGATCAAGAAGGTATCTCCAGGCTTCTATCCCTCCGCTGTTCAAAATGGGGAAAAAATGTTGGTATGGATCAAGGATGAGGTTTGAAGGAGGCAAAGTAATATCTCTGCCATCTTATCAACTGGATCTTGCTTGAGCTTGTCTGATTGAACTAATGTGGTGTGAAATAAAGGGGCAACAGAAACAGACAGAATTCACTAGCAGTCTGTACATTATGGCACACATCCTGTGACCTAACCTCCCAAAGATGTTCTGCTACACTTAGACCTCCATTTCCTCCTCTTGTAAATGGAAGCAGCTGCAGCATGTTTCTTAATACAGGACCACCATCAAAAACACATGCCCCAGCAGGTCACTATGGGTAGTAGCCATGTTAGACTGTTGCTGAAAAGAGAAGGACAGAGTCTTGTGGCATCTCAAAGACTTTAAAAGAACATTTTATTTAAATATGTTGTTAGCCACCTTGAGTTGCATTATTGGGAGAAAGGCAGGAGATGAAATCAATCAAGCAATAAGCAAGCCAGCCAGCCAGCCAGCCAGCCAACCAGCCTTTGTGGTCCTCCACCCCTCTTGATTAGAAGTAGGCTGGAATCCACTAAAGTGGAAGGGATATATTTCTGATCCAGTTCAGTTTTGGGGCTGAGATTTTTCACAATCTGGGACTGGTGCAAGATATTGCCTCCTCTGTTCAGAAAACTATCCATGGGTGGTCCAACCTTTTCCCCTTGACTCATGTTCTGTCAGTTCATTCCAGCTGGTTACCCATGTCTTCTGTTGCTTCTTCTCAAACTGCTGTGCCCTTGAACATCAAGTTCATCATTTGTAACCAACAGTCAACAAATCCTAAAAGTCTTAGGGTCTAAGCAGGGAGATAGCAATATAAATAACCGTTGAATGTTTTCCTTCTTGCACAAGGATACTATTAAAATAAACCGCCTTAAAAAAAAAACAAGCCAAGATATTGAAACAACTCCAGATCATGATTTAAGGGGCTAACAGCCAGTGCTGTCTAGCATTTAGAGCAACTAACTTGGAAAATTCTGGAGTCCCCACTAGGCAATGAATCTCACGGGGTGCCCTTGGGCTGACCAGTTACACTCTCTCTTTTAGCTTGACCTCGTAACAAAGATGTGGGATAAATGTAACTAACTCACATCCCAGCTTATTCAAAACCGGCCACAAAAATTCCTCAATTCATGATGACATAGAAACCTGGTTAATTAGAGATCTTCTGATTCAACTGAATCAGACAGAACTGAATGGAGAAATAAACAGACTAGAGAGATGGCTTGCACATAGTTAAATTTAAACAGCTAAGATACAGAAATCTATGTATCTGTCAGGTAATTGGAATTTAATACCCATTTTTGATCACGGTTTTACTTCACAACATTTATTAAATACATGTATATACTTTTCTTCAGTGAGCTACACAGCTTCCCTCCTCCTTACTTTAATAAACTATAATAGCCCATTTGATAGTGGGTACTTCATGGAGGTACCTTAACTTTGCCCTGTGATGTACGGAAGCATGTGCTGAGGCATTTCATTCTGTATGGAAAGCAGCCTCTCTCTCTTGCACTCCACTCCTTGTGCCATGTTCCAGCATCTACAAATTTATTCCTTTCACCTGAAAGATATACAGACCTCAGCATCTGTATGAAACAAATCTATTGGCATGAAGCTATTCTTATACAATGCTGAATGAGCCCCAGGAGCCATCACTGAGTTACCAATTAAGCAGAGTTAATCCTGTGGTCAGCGACTGTTCCGCAGAGCAACAGAAAAAGAAATCAATTTACAATTGAACTCTTGCCTCAGTGATGGAGAGAGTGGAAAGCTTTTATTTTCCATCACAAGTTCAAGCTTTCCCTGCAGTGTCTAACATGAACGGTACTAGGGGTCAGGAGGGTGCTGAAAAACAATAGGCTGATGAATCTCACACTCAGATAATGTGCCAGAGATACAATAGCTCATTTTGCTCCCGTTTATTGTAGAGGCTTCTAAACTGGATTTACACAATGAAAAGCAACAGCTACTGTGCAGCAGAGGTCCATTTTTCTAAAGAGGGCATTCTAGGAGAAAGAGACATCAAGCTATACAGATTGGTGCATACTTTGTTAATATGTTTGGAATCATTTTGTTGAAATGTTCAGTATCACTTTTTCAACCACTTACACAGTTCCAAAAGCACTAGCAAAACAAGTGTACTAGTAACAACTGTACATCCACCCAGCTTTGAAGTTAGAGTTCCATGGAAGCAGACCCTCAGCTAATCCATTAAAAAAAAAGCTCACAACAATACAGGATGAACAAGAGACAACCCAAAAGACAAGAAAGCACTACCAAGAAGGTATTCTTGATGCACCACATGAAAGAGGAGAAGACCCAAGATTTTCCTCTGCAGGTCCCGATCCAGTCCTGCATCCAGGAAATGAGAATGATTTTGTGCCTTGGAAATATTCTGGTCAACAGAAGAATATTTCAAGGCAATGTTCTCCTGAGCTTACATCTAAATATGCATTGTGCCCCATCAGATATGAGCAATTAACAAACACCCATATGTACAGTTAATACTCACTTCTGTACCTCTTGGCAGCTCTAGGAACTTTACCACAATCCTCTTAAAGGGTTATAATTGTAAAATCCATTCTCACAGAATGCAAGAAGACAAAGCCTGGGCTCCATCCATGATTTCGCTACTGAAAGTGATTACCTGGCTTAAGATAAAAGAGTTAGTCTGATTATGAAGCAGGTGGTGCAGGGGAGGAAGTCGGAGGCTTCTGACAGCTCCGACTGCAAAGATTTCTCTTCTGTTTCAAAATGCAGGTCACGGTTGCAGCAAACACACTTTGCCAACCCACGTTGGGCCTTACATCTTCCACTGTGATACCGTTAGCTAAATATAATATGGGAGAAGTGAAGGGGTTTCAAAAATTCTTCATAAAGAAACCGATGGTTTCCCAAACCCTACTCCTGTTAAGTTTTATACACTATTTTATACACCTCTTGTAAATGCAGTTCTACAACTTGCTTAGATAAAGTTTGTTTTGTACTAATTGCTTGTATGACTAAAGATTTCCCATGACCTCTGACATAATAAGGGATGCTGAAAGATGTCCAGTCCATGGTGGAAATCCACAGCACTCATGGCTACATTAACTGTTCAATGTACTTTCTTGGGTCAGTACACTCTGGTGGAGGAAGGAATCAGACTTAACCAATTTGCCTCACATTCTACATATCAGAAGTGTATACCACTTTACAAGCGCATAATCCAAACGGATTATGAAAAGTTATCTTTTACTAAAAGGCAGATCTTTCAACTGCTATTCTGTGGCACTGAAGACTAACTACTTTCCACCTTTCCAGAAATATCAGACTTATGTAATGAAGCCATCCACTCATCCTAGAAATGTGACTTAGCTGAAAGACATGCTGTTGACTAAACATACTATCCAAACTCTTATGGTCAAAGCCTTCAAGACTTCCCTACCAAATAGTCCATGCTCAATTCATGTAGCAATCTGGAGGTACAGCCTGAACAGTCCCGTTGTGTGAATTGTGTCCAGATATACCTTTAACTTTTATACTCAGAAATTGATTTAAAACTAGGAAATTTTTAAAACAATTCACTATTTGGAATGCAGATTTCAGAGCCTAACGTATGCCAAGCCTTTGGGAATTAATAAGAGGATTTTTCTAAGCACACATGATTTTTTAAAATGCTCGCTTCACAGGCCCTTGTGCCCTCCACTGAAGACTCCATTGTTGACCGTTCTCCGATGAGATGCTAGAGCATAACAGTCATTCTGAGATGAGTAACACAAGGCAGCTTAAACATGATGCATTTCTCTATTGCACATAATTGGCCATGATGATGTCTCACTTAACAATAAAGACATTTGTTCTGCCCTTTCTATGGACTGGTATGCAAAATTGCACAACACAAAGGATTAGTGAACAAAGGCACATTAACAATGCAAATTTGTACCACAGAGATTCAAAAGAGGAAACAAACACTGCTTTTAGTTAACTATCTAATTCTTCCACCCCTTGGACTAGAGTGGGAATGGAGTGGACTTCCAGATGATGTTGGAACTGCAGCTCCCAACATTCCTCATCAACGGCTATGTTAACAAGGGCTGCAAAAACTTGCAGTTCAACAATGTCTGGACTGCCACACAGTTCCCACCCTTGCCCCACCAATTTCTCTAGTTGCCACATTAGCTAGCAGAATAAATTTGTGGTTCTTGTTGTGTGCCTTCAAGTCATTTCTGACTTATGGTGACCCTCAGGCAAACCTATCACAAGGTTTTCTCGGGACTGAGAGTGTGTGACCTGCCCAAGGTCACCCGGTGGGTTTCCATGGCTGAGCAGGAAATTGAACCCTGTTCTCCAGGGTCATAATCCAATGCTCAAATCACTACACCACACTGGCTCTTATGGAACCTCATGCAGAAACATACAAACCACTGCATCTTTTGCATTTTCACCCCACGCCTGGAGCAATGGAACAGTTGCAGGGATCTTTCTTCAGTGGAAGGAAGAACCACATAAATATATTATCTCGTAAAGCATTACTCAAGACTAGAATTCAGAGGGCACAAGCACTGTAGATGCCCATTCTTGGTGGCTGTCTTCCTGGGCTCCTGTGTGTAACATCCAATTAAAGAAGACAGTAAAAGCTAGGCTGCATAATAGCATCACATAAAAGCAAAACATTAGAAGTCCAGCTTCATTTAACCATCAGCTTCTGTTCCATGTAAACAGAGCTATTGCACCACCTTCTTCAAATTCACAGCTTATTCTAGTTCCTAGTTGACACACCATTCATCCTTTTTTTTGTTGTTGTTGCTCCATAACCAATTTGAGTAGTCCTTCAGACTAACATCCATATAAGACACTGGCCAAAGGTTAATTAAACAAAAAGCAAATTAACAATGCTGTCTAACTTCTGCGCTTGTCATTGTTGGCTCTCGTAGGCTTCTATATTAAAGAAGTTTTTGTCTGCTATAAAGAAATACATAATTACATCTCTATTGTATAAGAGAGGCTCATATCTGTGAGTTACAAGCCTTGTTACATTTTTAGTGAAAGGATTGCAAAATGTCAGAACTACCAATCAAAGAAAGTATAATCTCATGCTGCTATGATGCATTTTTATAAGCACAAATAAAGAGCAGGGCCCAATAAAATACCTGCAATTATTATTATACTATCGGTTTAGGTGGCACAATCAAAAGCACTGCATTCTCATAAAAGCAAAGCATTGGTTAGTGCATATGCTGTAAAGGAAGTTCTGCCCTAGAAAACATGCTGACACTAAAAGAATGCATTTCTTGGCAAACTGAATGCTTCATAACTGCAAGAACTAAACTAATTATTATATGTGATTACTCAATAAATCTGATTAACTGAGCAGATTCCTCAAAGGATGAAACTCCCTTCTTTAAAATTCCAATTGAATCATTTCAGATACAGTCGGCCCTCTGTATCCACAAATTCTGCATCCATGGATTGAACCAACCATTGCTTGAAAATATATTTTAAAAAATACCAAAAAACAAACCTTTGGAGTTGTTCACCATTTTATATAAGGGACGCCATTTTACTACACCACTGTATATAATGGGACTTGAGCATCCACAGATGTTGGGATCCACAGTAGATTCTGGAACCAGACCCCGGCAGAAACTGAGGGCCCACTGTAGGTGGTTTCAGACTGATTGGTTACAATTATCAGCTAGATGCTCTTAGTCACTAACACTGTACAGTCTGAGGAACAACATGGACTGCCACCACGCAATTAAGGAGACTGAAGAGATTCTTCTAAGCTTTCCAAAACAACCACCGTTCCTACCACCAGTTCTCTCTACTGTTCTGTCTTCCCATGCTTTCCATCATGTGTTTCAAATAAGTAGGGATCTGAGAATCTCTCTGTTTCCATCTCATTGTGTTCAAATCCCAGCTGCCTTTTTTCTCATCTTGACATTTTATTGGGGTGTAGCCTTTGTGTTTTCTTCCTGCACTGAATCCCTAAATTTGTTTGTATTTTTCTTAATCTGTATATTTATCTGGACTATTCATCAAGTTTGCACTACTTTTTTCATGGACTAATGCCTGTTACTGTGTACTTTTTCCCTAATTATGCACCTTTTAGCCATCTGCACTTTAAAGGCACATTGTTTTTGTACACACTTCATTTCTTGGAAACAGTTTATAGATAGATGAGGTGTGAATTTTTCTTGCAGTGTCTCACTTGTGTTGTGCGTGTGTGTGTGTGTACCTTCAAGTCACCTGTCAGCTTATGGCAACAACATGAATTTCATATGGTTTCCTTAGGCAAAGAATTCTCAGAGATGGTTTTGCCAGTTCCTTCCTCTAAAATATAGCTGACAGCACCTGGTATTCCTTGGCAGTCTCCTATCCAAGCATTAACCAGGGCTGACTCTCCTTAGTTACCAAGACCATACAGAATCTGGTACCATTAGGGTATTTAGGCAGCAACATCTCACTTACAAAGTGGAAGAATGCTACTTTCAGCTGAGAATGTTTAACAAAATTTTCTTCTATCCCACGAACTGAACCCTGGGTGTACTAGGAAGAGAGGGGGAAGATGCCAGTACCAGAGAAAGGAAGCAGAACAGAACCCACTGATTTCTCACTGACTCCACAAAGATAGAACCTGGATGCAGGACAATGGCTCCCCATGAATCCAGTGTCATGAGTGACCGCAAATCCAGGCCTGTGTTGCAAACCTTCTGCTGAAAATCAAGACTTACTACAAAGCAAAAGCATGTTTATTGTGCGAAGGTGCATCACACATAGCCCTGGACTGCATGGCTGTGTTCTTGGAACCATTCTTGATATTTTTATTCAGGCAGGCCTTTGGCACATGCTTGGTGGAGGTAATTTCAAGTTGAATGAGGTTTTTTTAAAAAATTGTTATACTTTAAAAACATGTTTTGCTTTGCATTATTTTAAGTTGCTTAGAGTTTCATTTGTGAAAGAAAAGCTAGGATGGATGGATGGATGGATGGATGGACGGACAGACAATAAGTATAGTGGCAATGCCCTCACCATCCATGTATAAGTTGTGCATGCTTTAAAGCTTTATGTACATTCTGGAACTGTGATTATACAGAATTCCAGAAAACACGGAAAGCCTAGGCGAGCAACCTTCATCTTTTGGACATCTTCATTGAGGTTACCCATACCTTTTTAGAAGGTGGCATGCATAAAGTATGTTTTGAATCAGTTTTTAATTCACATCAACTTTTCCTTCTGGTGTGAAGAATCTAAAGTAGTCTGTAGTGAAGGCACAGCCTATGTTCCTTTAAGTTTTACACTGTGAAAATCAACACAGAGTGTTGCTGATGCCTCAAAGCCAAACTCTCAGCAGCTTGGGGAGTGATAGGCCTGAGGATATCTAGAACCATGGTTTTAAATTCCTCAAAAAATCTTTCTAACCTATCAAGAAAAATGAAGGAGCACCATCTCACACTATGGTCTAGACTCTGTGAGGAAAGGGCATTACCACTGTCAACCTGCACTTCCTAGGTTAATTTACTTAAAGGCAATGCATAACCATAATAGACAATATTTCTCCACTTCATTTCATTGGCTATTGAGGGTTTCCTTTTGAAGAGGAAGGGGAAGGTATGGAGGAATTTTAAGCACAATGACATCACACCACACACTGAATTTAACTAAAACACTATTGTGGATATGTGAGGTGGCAGCAACTAGACATTCATAGTAAAAATCTGGCTTTGATACAGTAGCATATCTAGTGTAAACAGTGCTCAGGGCAAGTTTGGAAGTTGTGTCCCTACCTTCTTACCTCCACCCCTCCCACGTGCATGGCTTTTTTGCGCCCCCTGGCATTGGTGCTCATGCCACATACCCTCCTTGCCCCACCCTAGATCTGCCTCTGTTTTGGCCTCAGAGAAAGGTAACTGTCTCTCTGATGTCCAAGTGATTTCATTTGACATCAGTCTGTAGGACCCTTCTGACAGAGTGGGATTTATTGTGTATATGTCCTTTTATTAGAGTCCAATTACATTCGACAAGGATTTTGTTTTAACTACACCAGTTTTAGCACATGATGAAGCAACAGGTGTGTAGCGCAAACAAAAGAGAAGAGGTGACTTCTAGGTAAAAAGAGAGGGTGTGGCATTAAAATGAAACATATGTACGTGTGCTGGAACAGCCAGCAGAGGTGAACTAGAAGTGACGCCTGATGAGTAAAGAAAGACCTAATCTAAGAACTGCTTAGAAATAGAACAGGAGTGAGTGAGAGGCAAGGAGGGAGGGACCTCTAAAATCATACCAGAGCTTAGATAAAAAGCTGTTAAGATTTGCAACCAGATCCTAATGTATCGTGTTTTGCTTTGTAGTATGTACTATGTACTTTGCTTTGTTTTAAGTCAAAGTGGCCACAGGATGGGGCTATGTAACTGGATCAGGGCCATTCCACAAAACGAGCAATCTTCTCATCTGTAGCCCTTTCCTCACCTAAACTCTCGCCCTTGAAAGTTTTCATATGTCGACAAGCAAAAATGTAGCAAATCTGTCTACTTAAATTATTCTTTCCGTGTGGCAAATAGTCATTTAAAGAGGAAACAATTTAGTTCAGTGTAAAGATATGGGAAGAAAAGCTAAATCTCTCTCCCATTCTGCATCCCTCTCCCCAAAACACACTGAGTTTTAAAACAAAAAAGACACATAGAAGAGATACAGATACAGACTTCACATAATTTGATCTTGTTTGGCCTAAAACTGGACCATCACAATTGCTTTGCATATTTTGTTCACATGCAGCTAGAATGTTCTTCTATGAATAGGAAGATGCTAGTGGGCATTTTACCAGTCAGTCTCTCCACCCAAACCCCAGAAAATCAAAGTTGTACAATACACACACACATACCTACATGCATACACACATATACCTTGTGTTTAAAAACACAAATATAACACAATGACAACATAACAAGGCCTGACCGAAGGCACAATTCCTGAAGACTAATCCCTGAAATTTGTTGGAAATGCCATCAATTCTGGAAAAATAACTCCTCCTAAGCATGTACAGATAACCGCCCAATTCCTGATCTGCCTTTGTCTTACGAAGGCTTCGTCTTCTGGATAAACTTTAGCCCCAGAGTGCTGTTTTTTCACTGGTCTCTTTGTCTGAAGCCATCATATGTGCACCTAAGGCTTATGACTTTCCTTTTGATTGCACAAGTCTTGCAAGCACTGATATCCCTCTGGAAATACCAGAAAGCAAAAAAAAAAAAGGGTGTCAGCAAGGGGATCTCACTGTACTAAACATTTGCACAACTTAGGAAATCCCTGAAGATACACAGCAGTTCCAAAAACAGACTGCACCTCTTGACTTTGCCCTTCCTCTGCTATAGTGACAGTACACCACCACAAGTACAAGATGGAGGTATACCATCATGGAGGGACACAGTTACCTCATCTGGCTGATGGATAGTCCCATGAGTTTTCTTTGGACATCTGGAATGCACATCAACAGAGGACGCAAGGATAAGCATGCCAGTCCCACCACCAGCTCTCTTATCAAGACCTCTGTGTAGATCCCAAGTATTTGTACTATCATTAGAGGCCCAACTATAGCTTGGAAACCTGAAATCCCAAGTAAGCCTCCTCTGACAGTGGGGGTTTTACTCATTAAGAAAAGGCTGACAAAACAGGGGATGAAGAAGCAGTATACTCATTCTCATTCCTCTTCTTCTTCCTCATGTGCACAGACCGCACACTTTTTTAATATCTGGATTGCACAGTAGCTGTACTACCTCAGTCTTTCACAGCAACACAAGACGCTGTCTTACTCTATGCCAGGTCACTGATACCCTCAAATCAGTACTGTATACTGTATGCAGAAGGGTGGTTCTCATCAGTCTTCTGACAGATGGGAATTGTCAAAATCAGCACAGACTAAAGGGCAGAACATTTTTGTCTGAATGGAAGTGGTTGATTGATTTCCTTAATAAGAATGAAGGCAATATGATGACAATAGGTTTTAATAATGAAAATCAACATTATGAGTAGAGAAGTATATAAAAGCAGATTTGTAAGATGTATTCTGTTCGTTGTTTCAAAACGTCATTTTTATACAGATTATTACCATTTTTACATGAATGATCCTTAGTATAAAGTAATCTAGAACAAGTTAATAAGTGATTATGAACTTAAGTAATTAAGTAAGCAAGTAATTAAAATTGCTTGATAAGCAATAAATAATTATGTGGCAAAATGTATGGCAATAGTTAGGTGTAAATGTTTAAGTAATATGAACTGTTTGCAACAAATGTGGCAACCAATCTTAGTCGTGTTTGTTAGTATTTGTTTTAATTATGTGTAGATGTCTGCTTATGTTTTTATGGATGGATTTTTTGTTGTTTTTGTTTTGTTTTGTTTGTGTAGACTGAAGAAGAAGGAAGAAGAAGAGGGCAGTTCCTAATTTGTATCCTTCCAGATCTTATTGGCCACAAGATAGGGACAATGGAAGTTGTAGTCTAAAAACCTCTAAAAGCCCATGGATTTTTCACTCCAACCGATACTGACTAGTTCTTCCGGTTAGCAAACAGATGCTGTTCCCAGTCTTATGTGCAGATGGGAAGGACTGAGCCTAGCACTTTGTATATGCAAAAGATGCGCTGCAGCAATGCACGCTGGTTTTCCCCCATTCCTGTCTGCAAACATACTTCCCTTCTGTTAATTTCCATGACAGGGAAGAACACATTTTTAGAGGTATTTGACCTGAGTTGTGGCCATCCAGGATCATGAACCAATGAGGCACTGGTGTATGACTTATCTGCGCAACTTCCCCACTTCCCTTCTTAGCAAATGCCCACTAAAAACTCCCAACTATTTAGTTTTTTGAGTTTGAGTTTTTGAGTTTGGTACAGGATGGAGCCAATAGTTTCTTTAAAAAAAAAAAAAGATGGAACCTACTTTCCTTCTTGTTCACTCAATGAGTTCCTGGGTAAGCAAAGAAGAAAATCAGTTTGAGGAGCCTTTTAAAAGGCATTGGGGGATATTTAAATGGTTTTTCAACTACTCCCTTGAGAAACAATTTGTAATCTCATTATTATATCCACTAAGGTTAGAAGCACAGGATCCCAACAAAAATGAAAAAAATGGAAATATCAAAATGGTGGAGGGGGAAGAGGGCCAAGGCATAGGGCAGAATCAACATCCAGGGTCCAAACTATGGTCTTTTCTGCATTACACTGTTATAGTGCTACTATTCCACTTTCAACATCCTGTAGGATTTCTGGGGTTTGTAGTTTACTGAGACCAACGGGCTTTCTGGCTGAGGATTCTAAATGCCCCTCCCTAAACTGCAAGCCCCAGGATTCCATAGGATGTTGAAAGTGGAACAATAGCACTATAACAGTGTAGTGCGGAATTGGCCTCTATCAGGGGAAGGAGAGGGAAAGGGGGTGGGTCAGCATGTTGGCCCTGTACTTCCTCCCTCTCACCCATCTCCTTCCTTCGGTGCACAGGGGGCATCAGGAGAGGGCTTGTAGTGCCAAGAAATTGAGTTGTGAGCTATCTTTAGCTGGCCAGGCAGCTGCTGGTAAAGAACTGGGAGGATCAGAGGCGGATTTTTAAAGGGCCACACAATCTGATCAGAGCCACTAAGAGTGAAGGTTTCTTGGAAAAGAGGCGCCTGAACCCCTGTTGGAGAAACGGGCAAATAATCCGTGAAAGTCAAATCCACAAATGTGGAAAGCCAACTGCATGTCGGCAATGAAAGAGAAATGTTTCAGGGAATTTTGTGGCACAACATTTTTTACTGTTTTGCTTCCAGCTTGGTATCTCCCCTTTTGATTTCTTTCAATGAAGTGGTATTGGCCGGATTCCAGGTCTCCCTGCTAGAGAAGGGAAAGCTGACATTCACCTGTCTCCTCTCTAACAGCTCAGTCTAAACGGACTGTCTAAATGGGCTAACTGGAGCAGTAGTTTGACTCAGTGTAAGGCAGCTCCTTAGGTTTCCACCTTTGCCTGAGGCCATAGAGAGATTCTACCAGCCAAAGCACACAAAACTAAGGCCCTTTTCGCACAGCATTTGCCATGCGAAAGGGCCCCTGGAACATCACGCGACTGCGAGGAGCGGTCCACACGATGCACCACAATCGCGCGACGCTCCAGGGCCTGGCAGGCGCCAATCATGCACGATTTCATTTTCGGCTGCGAGCCAAAAATGGTGCATGATCGCGCATCGCACCGGGGCCCCATGCGCACTTGCCGTGCATGCGGAGCTCCGGAGCTCACGCTTCCTGCCCCAGCGCAGCCTGGGAAAATCCCAGGCTGCATTGCGGAAGGAAGAGGAGGGGCTCTCACGCAAGCAGGCAGCAGCTGCGGAGCTGAAGGAACCCGGGCATGAGAGCCTCTCGCTAGAGGCTGCTCGCACGATCCCTGCACCCCAGCTCCACAAAAAGGTGAGTTGCAGAAAGGGTCTAAGTCAGATGGACAAACAGTCTGACTCTGCATAAAAAGTAGCCTCATTTATAGCTAGATACCTCCCACCACCGGAACCACTGAAAAGTTCACAAAAACACTGGGTGGCCTACTTTAGTGTGTTTGTATTTCAGCAATTATCAGAGAGGAGACAATTTTCACAATCTTATCCCAGAGGCCCATTTTAGAGTCATTCTTTCCTGGATTATTTTATATTTATGCAGTTTAGCACATAAACGCCTTCCTATGCAAGGCATGCAAAGGCAGCAGACACAGCAATTAATCTGACTGAAACCAGAGTATTTTACTTCAGAAAAGTGCTAGGGTTTGCTGCTTCTTCCTAACCTCAGACAAGACAAATTTGAGAGACTTTCCAGATTTTGGGGGATACAAATGTATAACCATTAGTTGTTCCAAGGAATCTAAATCTCAACCGCTTTCTTGAGAACAGCACAGTTTTTCTCAGGTATTTACAAATAATAAAGTCTATACAACTTTAAATCAAAATAAATGTAGTACATTTTACACTACCCACAACACATGATTTTGTTGCTTTAAAAATAGTTTTTAACCAGTAAGCTATTCCTCTGTATTTGCAAATGTTCCAGGGACTCCGATGGCATGAACGGATCCAGTCCCTTTGAAATTACTAATCTAGCTCTCCCACCACCCATGACTTTATCATATTTCTGTACCTTTCTAAAGGATATTGTTTTCTCCCCTTTACTAACTTTGGAAGCTAACTCGTCAATCGTTCCCAAAGTTGACAATATTATCTTTCAAAAAGCACCATATTTGCCATTTTGTAAAAGGAAGAGGAGGGGGGAGGAATTACTACTTTATCAGAATCATTAATATTACTTTTTATTGGTTAAAAAGAAACAAAAACTGTACTTTAAAAAGAAAAATGGGGAAAAAATCCCCCCAAATGTTCGTTCAAACAAAGTAGAAATAAGAAGTAAACATTAACAATGCCCCATGCATACACCCCCAAAACCAGTAATGATATTACATGTCATTACATTACCTCAAAAATACAACTTTGTTATACTCTTGTTCGGTCATGCCTAAACCCACCCCAGTAACAATACAGGTAATATGATCAATCATTACAATATGATGATTGTAATAATCATCATCACTGTAACGATTAATCATTACAATATGATTAACCGTAATGCACTACTCCCAAGCACAAGTGAATTCATACTGCTCTTTATAGCTAAAAATATGAAATATGTATAAAATAGGCATAAACATAATTAATTAAAATAAATAAAAAATTACTGATAAAAATAAATTTAAAGAGTGAAACATCTCTGTTATTCCCTCAGTTGTGAGTCTCATACTCCATCGCTGCTGGAGGAGTGTCAAACATATAGCCTCAATATGGCGGTTTCTTAACACTGATAAACACCTGAACAGTCACAGCCTTAGTTCACACAAGTTTGGCCTACTTAGCCAAAAGTCCATTCATACAGCAATTTCTTCTTGTTGAAAAGTTGTTGTTTGAATCATTCTTGAGTGCTCATATCCTTCACATCCAGTGAATGTACTTCCAGTGACATCAGCAGCCTCACCACAACTGGGAACCACATCCCATGATGCTACAGTGTGTCATCTGGCAGACAAAGCTCACGGGAGACATTGTCAAAAGGAAGGAGGAGCAGGAAGAGGAGAAGAGAAGGTGTGCTGGACATTGTTTTTTTAATCACCAAGACACCATTTCAGAATTTATTTGCTGATCTATGATCAGTCTGGAACCTCTCAAGCTGCAATGGCCCTCAAATGTTGCTGGACCACAACTCCCATCATCTCTGACCTCTGGTCATGCTGACTGGAAACGGTGGGAACTGGAGTTCAACGGTATCTCATATCCTCCAATATTTCACTCACAGATGAAAACTGAGACATGTGTGGCGAAGCCACATCAGAGCGTGGTCAAGATGGCAACAGTTATTAATGAGGAAGGCAAGCTAGGAGAGGGTGGGGAGTGCTTCTGCCTGAGCCTACTGGAAAGGGCCCCCTTCTCTTTCCTCACCACCGCTGAGTTAATTGAGTGACAACTAGTTTTTCACTTTCAACCCAGTTTGCAATAACTGAAGTAAGATGAGCATGAACATGGGAGGAGGAGAGAGAAACTGGGATATTTTAAAAGCAGCTGGAAAAGCAGGATAACAGAAGATTAATCATGGCTGTCCCTTCCAGATCGAGACAGTTGGAGGATATGGTATCTCTGAAGGCCACAGTTCCCTACCCTGTTTTGAAAGTAAGAAAGATGCAGGCTTGATAACTTCTCACTTCAATAGTATCGTCATCTTGGATATGGCCTGGTGATGAAGCTTGGAAACCATCCAAAGGAAAGAAGCAAAGCCACAGGGGAAAGTGCCAGGCACAGTCTGGCAGACTCTGGGGTTTATATATAAGGCACGTGCCTTGTCCTTCAGTTAAAAATAAGACATACTCTTTGGGTGACATTTAAAAATCAAACATGCAAACTGAAACGACATAGCTACAAAACCCCAAAATTAAAACAGTAGAGGTAGAACGCAAAACAATAACAGCTGGCTAAAAACAAATCAAGCGGTATTTCAAAAGAAAACCAAGGGAAATTGATTAGACTATCTTCTGCTTTGTTGTCCTTCAACTGATAGGACAAGATTTTTTCTGTTCTTACAAGCTTTGTACAATTAATTTGTTTCTCTCCAAAGGGTTTTAATAGTGTACTATGCTATATTTTATTTTAATATTTTGCCTTTTTTAGTGGACAAGTTTTAATCAGTTTTAATTCTATAGATAGTTTAATTAAGGCTGGCATCCTGTTGGTGACTTGCACAGATGTAAATCCAAAGCCTGTTTCTAACAGCCCGATTATAGCACTATGATCCCATTTTAACTGGAATCCAGGGAGGTACAGTGGAGGGGGGGGGCCTTTAGAATTCTCAGCCAGAGCTCCTCGGGTGCCTGTGATCAAGCTACAGATTCCAGAATACTGCCATGGCAATGAAAGAGGAAGGCGCTATAATGAGATAGTGTGAAAGGGCTCAGGTTATGAGTGCATATGTCTTTTTATGGTCATTGTGGACAAGGAGTGGTATTCACTACTTCCTTCACCCAACTACCCCCAACCGCCGATTTCATCTGCTTTCAGTGCCCCTCCTTGTCACATGGCCATTTAATGCCAGAGATTATCTTCATGGCTTTTTGGAAGAGTGGCCAAGCATCGTTTCATTCTTCAGATGGTTGCTTCAGCCACAAGTTCTTTTGTTGTATCCAAAAACAGACTAGCGGCCAGCAAAAACCTGGCTTTTTCTTTCACTCCCAGCACCAGTCACCTGTAAAACAGAGTTTTACTGACTAGAAACACTACAAAAGGAGTACCTCTGAACTTGTATAGTTGCCTTTCTCTCCCCACTCCGTATCCATAACCCACCTCAAACAGCATACCTTCCAAGTGAGAAGGTTGTAGTTTCAGCAAAGGTTTGCACCAGAACACCTCTTAACAAATCATAACCTAATTACGCTACATTTCTCGGTACTGTTCACTCCATTTTATAACATCTCCACTATACAGTTCCACTCCACAGTGACTTCTAACATGCGTAAACACAGCTAAAGCAATTCATCATCAGCAGGAGCCACATTTTAAGTCCATCAAGGGTCAGCTGCGTGGTCTCTTCTGCCTATATCCTGATCCTGACAAATTCAGGACTAAGCCATGGATGCCACAGCACCTCTTCCAGTGTAAACAGCATTCTTTCCTTCTTCACCTCACAATGAACCCAGTATATGCCAAAGTACATGAGAGAGAAGAGCTGAAAACTTATCCTACGTACTGGATGCAAGAGCGCTAAAGGGTTACCTCTGTGATTACACATCTTCTGGTAGAGAGCATCCCTTGACTTTTGCAGCCCAGGAGGTGCTTGCATTTTCAGGGCCAAAGAGAAGGATCCCCTTTGAACACTCAAAAGACACATTCTCTAAATGCTATAAAATGACATGCTTTCCTTCTGGGTTAAGGAATCCACACACTTTGACTCAGCCAAAAGAGTACCCCACATCCAAACTTACTCTTTGTGGAGGGGATCTCTGCACCAGGCACAGTCAGAAGTGCTAACAGATCTCTCGGTAATTTGTAGTAAATCTCCAAGAGATTCCAACCCCTAATGGTTACACAACAGAAACAACAATGAAGCTTTGCTTCTCTCCCAAATTAGGCTGCTAAAATCAAGAAGGCTAGGAAAAGGTTTCTCTGTGAAAGCTCCCACTCTGGTCCTGGAAAGAAATTCCTAGGCTTAGCGTGTGTGCATTTCTGCATCTGCTTTCCTGAACCAAGGTTCTGCACCCACTTCCAGTTAATGAACTTTGGGATTCTAGTTCAAAACAGAGCATTACCTGCAAGCCTAGATTCTGTCCATCCTGTCATCTACAAGCAGTTGAGCTGGGCAGAAAGGCACTAAGGTAGCAAATCATGGTTTCTATTACCACCTATCACAATGTGGCAGAATCACAAAGCTGTCTGTCTTATCATTTCAGGAAAATACAGCATTGTGTGCTGTGATAATACCAATGAATGAGCAACCCTAACATCCCACTAAAGACATGGTAAGATAAAACACCTGATTTGCGTAGGTGGGTAAGCAGCCCATGGAAAACAACTGATATCCTAGATGCCTTACAAGCAGATTTAAAAAAAAAAGTTTTTCTCCAGGCCTGTTATAAAACTGAACTGAAACCCACTGAAGACAACAACCATGCTCAGCAAACGGATGGGTGCTGGCAGAAGCTCCAATTTCCAAGCTGTCTCCTTCAGCATTGGAATGACACATCATGCTTCATAAGAGAGATGTGCAACTAAGGGAGGCGACAGCAGCTATAAAAAGTCCTGGCAGTTTTTAGCCGAGCATAATTTACATTGGCTGCTGCTGTTTCTTTACATAAGTGATTTTTCAAAGTTGGTTCAAAAAGAGAGAGAAGAAAAGACCACCTTGATACATGCTTCCAAATAATCTGTTCTAAGATATTAATGTTGTGCTGAATCACCACACCAGCATCTAATGCATACAAAGAAAACACCAAGCCATACTCAGCAATACACTATTCAGGCCTAGGCCTAGCAAGCAGACAGCTGATAAGTCAAATCTTTTTTAAAAAAACAAAATACCAATACACTTTAAAAATTAAGCTAAAACCCAGTCTAATCCTATGGCCAATTTTCCTGGGAGCAAGTTCTATTGAACACCTTAGCCCCAACTTCTAGTTCAACACACGCTGCACTTCACTCCACAAACACACAGTAAATTTAGCACAGCAGATGCACAGTCAGTCAAGTTATATACCACTTGTGTACCTTTTGCACTACATTCCTGTGTAGAGACCAGAATGTCGATCTTGATACAAACAGGAGAAGACCAAACTCACATAAAGCTTTACTTTATCTTTTCACACAGCTCACTTCTTCACCCAGCCTTCTCCAACCTGACACCCTCTGGGTGTATTGAGATGTGACCCTGTTGGCCATGTAGTAAGTATCTATGCAAGTACCTTCTCACAACTTGGTGAAAGCAACATAAGCGGTTTAGAGAAAAGAAAGTGGGTGTTTCACTAGAAACTATTTATTCTGCAGGTACTTTTGATATGGAACACTCTTTCTATACTCCCTTTCAGGATTGCTGCTCCTGTAATGTTCTTGTGCATCCAACTCCCTTGTTATTCTAACCAAGCAGTTCTCAGTCTTCCAGAAACTTTAGACTTCAGCTCTCTGCAGCCAGCCTGTACAATGGCTCAGGACTTCTAGACATAAGGAGGGCCAAAGGCTGAGAACTGGTCTAAACACTCCAAATGGAAAGTGGAATACACCTTCATATACCTCAGGCACTACAAAGACCCCAGGGCTGGTCCTACTATTTAACACATCAAGGTGATCATTTCAGGCAGCAGGTGTTGAGAGACAGAAGGGCCATCCTCATGCCTGTTTCCTTTGTGTGAGAAAAGTGCCCACCGAGGCTTTTTAAACTACTCCACCACCTCTGCCTCATCACCAGCATCAACAGATGATCTCACTGCCAGCCCAGTTCGTTTCTGGCTATAGAACAGGCAGGAGACATTTGCCTTGGGCGGTCAAATATCTTGGGCCAGCCCTGACTGCAACTTAGCACACAGAAGTTGAGATTTACATGTTATGTCCTGAGAACACTAATTGTATTTTTACATGTTTTCTTCTCTCTTAGCACATGAAGAAACAGGGGTGAGGAGGGAGAGTGGGAACGCTCAAGCTTCACAATAGCATATTCTTGTCACACAATAGTGAAAGGGGAGATTCTCATCTTCGGGCCCATTTGACCTGCAGAGGCCCCCAAGCAAAGGCCTTTCCTCACCAAACCCTTTACTCAAGTACCACCCCTGCAAACTAGGCTGAAAGGAACTCCCCACCAACACACAAAAACACAACTTTGTCACTGATTGGAAATAACAGAGGTGCCCTTCCTGGCTTCTCTTCTCCTTTTCCACACTGGGAAGGGGTGGGAAGAACAAAGCCAGCTGTACTCCCAGCTGCAGCCTACAAGCCCCAGCTCACTGCACTCCACTCCACTCCTTCTCCTCCCTCTCCATGCAGGGAAAAAGCAGAAGCAAAGCCAGGTTCCCAGCCAAAGCATGAGATGAAAAAGCTCTACCCACCATTTTGGCCAGAGACCCATAGGACCTGGGGGACTGAAGAGCCAGCCCCACACCTGCCTGCAGCTCTCTGTTCCTGCACTAAAAACCATGGCTCAGTGTTATGTCTGATGGCAGCAACTGAACAATAATATTTTTCTAATAAATCTTTCACCAAACAAATAGGTACTGTGTCTGACTTTAAACCAAGTCAGGTTTGAGAAGAATCTTCTACAGTGTGCAACTGTGGTTCTTTTGGCAACCCACTCAGTTATGCAAAGGTGGTGTTAGACAGGTAAACTGGCATCTATCTGAGGTATGTTTGGAAGAGCATTCCACCCTGTCCCTTGAATACCAGGCCCATTCTGTTTGCAATTATTTTTACAAGACCTTCTCCACTCTCATGAGTGCTAGAAACTTATGTAAACTGAGAGCTAGGATTCTTAACTTCTGCCAAAGCCATCATATTCAACCCTCTCTGAGCCAATATTCAAAGAAAATGATCCTCTTAGCTAGACTCCATAGATATTCCTCACACCTTGGACTCAGCATGTGGAAGCTGTTCACATCACTGATTTTAATAAGCTCTCTTCCTAATTCCTGGCCTTGAACCAATACCAGTCCACTAAGTCTCAATTCCCAAATGGTCCTCTTCCTTCCAGAAGAGTCCAGCAACTGAGAGTAACTATCTAAATGATTAAAAGATCCTTGGTCACTCTGCAAAAAAGCCATGAAGATAATCTCTGGTGATCCTACACCTGTCCAAACCTTAATCCTTGAAACCAAGAATCCAGGATTGGAATAACTCAAGAGATTACATCGTGGCCAAGTCCCATCCCATAACATTACTGCAGCCCTTGAAAAGTGGGGTAGTTTTAGAAGGGTAAGATCTGCTTTGCCTGTGAGGACAGACATAAACAGATTAACATAAGGCCTAAAGGCATACCTGATAAAGAACACACAATCACAGCACACTATTTTGCCCTCCCTCTGCATGTACAGATGTTTTACCATTCATGCAGTCCCTCAGGTTCTTTAGGCAATTCTAATTAGCAAACTGTATGAATCTGGAGGCCTCACAGCCTAAATAGGGTTATGTTCATTACACTATCATCTCAAACAGGCCTAACAGGAACAAATTCATTGAGAGCAATTACAGTCTGATGGGGAAACAAACAAGACATAGAAACCACTTCAGAAGCACGGTCAATAGGGAGCAGTAATACAGAGATGTGTTATTCCTGCTGTAGTAAAAGGGTTTTAAGCTTTAAAAACAGGAAAAAGAGTGAACTGAGATGAGGAACTACTGGGGGAAAAACCCTTTGTACGATAAAAGACCTATGTACTTTCTTAAGTATCCCTTACAACTTGGCTCTCAGGACTATTCAGGATTTGGTTGTTTTATGTTTTAAAAACACATAGAAATATAAAGGTACAACTGTTCAGCATTACCAAAAGCTTGAGCCCAGGGAGAACTCTGTTTCATGTATATACACTTCTGCAAACTGTCAACAGCTAAAGGTTCTAAGGTTGCACTCCAAGAACACTTCAAGGGTTTGTGAAATATACTGGCGATTTTTCTTTCTTAGCATTTGCGCAGCAGTAGGTTCTCTCACCTTATGGATGCAAGCCACAAATAAGCAAGGAGAAATAAATCCAAATCTGGGTTAAAAAATAAAACCATGCTCATGCAGGCAAAATTTCTCTTTATGCGTGAACACTTTGCATGGAGGACATGCAGGATATTTCTTCAAACCCCAGTCTACTGAGAACAGCATGGTACTGATGTGCCGTCCACATAATACCCATGCTGATTTTCTTTTCTCACTTCTAGTTCGCCACATGTAGACAAAAAAAGAAAAAGTAGATAGACAGATAGACATGCACATGATATGCACAGGAATGGGAATGGACACAGTTCCCAGAAACGCTGGAGAGTGGGCACAACAGCTTAGGGCCCTTTCACACAACACCACTGTAGAGCAATATGATTCTACAATATGGTGCCATCCTGTGGGATCTTGGGATTGACAGTTGAGGGAGGAGCATTAAGAATCCTCAGCCAGAGAGCTCCTCTGATGCCTCTGACCAAACTATAAACCCCAAAAAGATTCCATAGGGTGTATCCACAGCAACTGAAGTGGAATCACAGTATTAAAATTGTATAGGGTAGTAAGAGTCGGGTCTAGAGACTGCTTGCAGTGAGAAAACCATTCTGTTCCTTTTCAAGTGGAAGAAATTCCAAAAGCACTATCTATATACCACCCATCCAATCGCTTATGAGAGTTCATATAACAAGCAGAAGCCAATAACCATCAGTATTATTTGCAATGCTACACAGCAATCCTATTAAAACAAACGCATCAAACAGAAAGGAACAGAAATACAGTTACCTTAAAAAGAGAGAGAGAGAGAGAGAGAGAGAGAGAGAGAGAGAGAGAACAGCCTCAAAGAACAACACAGAGTATATGCTACAAATTAACACTTGGAAGCTAAACAACTGACTGCACAGAGATATAAGCCACAACTCTTCCTCATATCCTGACCTACCAATTCAAGGGCTTTTGTTAGTATACGCTGTAGAAAAAGGCTCAAGCTAGAACGAGCAGTGATATAAGCTAGAATGAACAACATCAAGATGCCATGCTTATCTTTATGGCAGTACCCACTATTAAGTTTGCTTTTGACTTTCCAAGGCCAGCACCCCAATCATGGTACAGGAACAAGCATTCATATATCTTCTTTTTAGTTATTTATGGAATACTGACACATCTGTTCTTTTCCAGTTCACATAGAAGGTTCTATCAGGTTGTCTGAAGGCAATTCACCACAGGTGACCAAGCACATGGCTATATATAAACATGTGCTGAACAGCATTGTACTTTGGCCCATATAACTGTGTAGTCAAACAGAACAGAGAAATCTACAGACCTACTAACTCCGCACTTCCTAATGCTTATCCCAATTTTTCAGCTATATCTACTTCTGTCCAAATTATGTCCTAATGTTTTCCCAAATGTAAACTGACCATCATTACTTTTATTCCCTGGAAAAATACCCTACTTTGCATGATAACCAGTTAATTTGTATTTTGCAGTCACAACAAGATGTGTATTTGTATATTACAGTCAAACTCTCTCTCATTCTCTCTCTCTCTGTTTTGGTTTGTCTAATGTGACAATAAAGCCTGGAAGATCTTACATTTTTTGATAACAGAATTTGACTGGGTCCACAAATCCCTTAATAACACAGATAGGAAAACCAGTATTCCACAGATATGGTTTGATACTCAAGTTCAAGAATTTGATACTCAGATTCAAGTTCTGAATATCATATGTTGATGTGCAATCCCGACAGTCTGTCAGTTTGCCAAAAAACATTTCTGGTCCAGAAATAATAGTTAAAAATGCATTTGGACACAACATCTGGAAAGCCTCCTAAGTGGAATCTGGGGTGTTACTAGAGACAACATCCCCCAGTTGTTGGGAACAAGAAGTGAGAGGGTGCCGTTCTGCTTAGTTCCTACTTCTAGGCTCACCACAAATGTATTGAGTAAATCTTGGAAGCTTAGCAGGGTCAGCCTGGGTTAGTACTTGGATGGGAAACCACCAACTAATACCAGGTGCTGTGGGTTATATTTCAGAGGAAGGAACTGGCAAATTCATACCTTGCTTAAGAAAACCCTATGAAATCAATGGGATTGCCATGTGTCAAATAGGCAACTTGAAGGCACATACACACAGAGAGAAAACTCCCCACAGGTAATGAGTTAGCTACTATGGGAAAAAGAAAGCTGGAGTAAATAGGCCTTCGGTCTCATCCAGCAGGGCTCTTCTACCTCATACCAAGATGAAAGTTTTCCCAACAGCCTTCCTAAGCAATCAATGGCAACATCAAACTAATAAACATATAAATTATGAGACTGGTTCAGAGTTGCTATGGGACCATATTACATTAACACCATTCAGCTGTACTTGTGCAGCAGAGCACATCTTAGAACTGCAGTGCATGAACTGAGCAGCGCCGATTATTTAAGAAATAAATCCTGCCAAAATGAAAGTTCATGCATTTTAATTGGAATATATGTGGCATGTGCTTAGCACAGCTTCGCACAGATCTCTTTTCTTCTTTCCGCAGCTCCCCCTCAGCTCAGTGGAGTGTACTGTTGGAGCTTACCCATATGTAAACATTGCTATCTTCTAATAGAAGGTTAGAGACAGGGAATTTATGATTAATGTAGAGAAATATGTTTGGGTTTGGGTTCTTTTAAGCACGTCAGTTGTTCACACTGAAGTCACAGCCACAGAATGCAAGATGTACCACACACTGTGCTGCTGAGAAGAACTGGATCAAACCAAAGGCCTACTAGTCTAGCATTCTGTTCACACAGTTGCCAACCAGCTACCTATGGGAAACTTGCCAGAAACTGCACCCTTCATCTTTTGTTCTCCAGTAACCACCAGTCAGATGCCTCTGATATACAAGTACTGCCATCCTGACCAGTAACAAGTAAAGATCCCTGTTTTGGGGGAGGGGAGCTTAGTACTGGCAGACAGGTTGTTATTGATTTTGACTACTTGCAAGTGCTTGCAATCGAAGGGCAAATTACTTTTCTCATCCATTGTGACTGAAAAGTCCTTAACTATAAAGACTCTTACAAGCAAGAGCAGTGCATACTTAGAAGAGCCCTCCTTGTGTAGGCTGTAGTTACTTCCCAAGGAAGTAAGTATGATGGAGTCAGATTGCTGGTAGCCTTTATAATTCCTAGAAGGGCTCACTATTTCTTAGGGTTTGATCATTAAGTACACTTCCAATAATTCCTGGAGAGACTTAACTTCACAAGCGATTCAATTTCCTGATCATCTGCAGGCTCAACCTAGGCTGGGGGGAGGGGGCTGAAGCCCTCTCTGCTATGATTGGGCTTCATGACATCCATGAATGGCCCTAAGCCAATGAGATAATGAAGTGGTCTGTTGTACAGGAAAATTCATTACCACTGGAAAACTGCCTTATTTTAAGTCAGATGGTGGTGGGAACAGGTCTACTGAGCTCAGTATTATCTTCAACACTGTACAGCAAGGGACTTACAGAGTTCCAAATGATTTCTGGACCTACCAAGCCATGGAAGCTCACTAGGTGACCTTGGGCAAGTCACATGCTCTCAGCCTCTAAGGAAGACACGAGAAAACCCTTCTAAACAAATCTTGCCAAGAGAGCCCAGTGACAGCTTCGCCTTAGGGCTGCCATACCTCAGAAACCACTTGAAGGCACACAACAACAACTTTGTGGGTGAGTGAACCTGGGACCTTCCACATACAAGCTACAGCCTTTCCCAGAACGTCTGCCTGAACCCCCGAGTGCCACAGCCAGGCGATCAGTGTTTGTGTGTAGACCACGCTGAGGTAGATGGACTCAAGGATGGTGTGACTCAGAAGAAGGCAACCTTCCCTGTGTTCCTGTGTTGTGAGGGAGAGGAGAGTTACTCATCTCATCATGTGATGAGTTGGATCTTCAGCCCAGTTTTCTTCCATGGTAGGAACACTCCATTCACGCGTATTTGGAACTAGCAAAAAAAGCAGCAGTCCACCTACACACCTTGAGGGAGGGGTGGGTGGGTGGGGGGGTGGGTGGGGAATACAGGGCCAGGAATGTGGAGAGCTCTTTCCCCGAGGCACAAGCCACACAGTGGCAGAGCTGCTTCCCCAGGCAGCCCTTCTTAACGCGCGGCAAAACAGGTAAGAACAGCCCGAGGTATTTGCCAGTCACATCTTGGCGGGGGCGGGGGGACAAAAACTGCCTCAAACTGAACTGAAAAGAACAACACGCCAGCCACCCAAAGAAACCGAGCTGGTTCTTAACCCGATTCCCCTCAGGTACATCCCACAAGGGCACCCCAGTACCCCGTATCACAATCTGCGCCGCACCACTCACACACACCACAGGGGGCCCGCCCGCATAGGCACACTTCAATGGAATCCTGCCCTCCCCTGCCCCATGCTCTACGTGAATACCACCACCACCACCACCACCATCATTCAGGCTTGGCCCCTCCCTCAACCACCTTCGGCCCCCGACCGACACACCCTCGACAAACCCAGGCAGAGCCAAGCTCCAGACCCCTCTCACAGGAAAGCCGCACTCTCTCAGCCCCACACCCGCGCCTCCCAGAACCGCCCAAGAGGTCCCGACGGGGTGACCCAACCCGCGCGCCTCCAACGACGCAGACCGAGGGCAGGGGAGCCTTCCTCGACGGCGGCACCAGACGACGACGGAACAAACTTCGCGGGATCCGAACTCCGTCCCCGCCACGGGCTTCCCATCGGGGCGCTAGAGATCGCCCCTTCCCCACGCTACTACAGGCTCCCCACTCCCCTCCACGCGCGCCCCGTGACCATTACCCACGCGCGGCCAGAGAGAGCCACGCTCCCCGGGGGCGGTCCGAAGGTGTCTCGCCCACCCTCGCCTCCCTCCGTCCTTCGTCCCTCTCTCTCGCTCACCTCAATCAACTGGACGTAGCTGGCCGGGAACCAGCCGCGGAGCCCTTCGGCGGTCTCGCCTTCCCACCAGCCGCCGTCGGGCCCCGCCTGCAGGACGGTGAGCAGCTCCCCCGCCGCGAAGCGGAGCCCGTGTCGGTGGCGCTCCCCGGAGAAAGGGTAGAGGGTCCTGCAGCGCGCCCCCAGCGCCGGCACCGGCACCACCCCCCGCTCCTGCCCGGGCGGCGGCATCGCCGAGCCACCAGCGAGCGAGCGAGCGAGCGAAGGACTTGGCCAACTAACTCGGCTCTCCAGCCGCCACAGGTGCCGAGAGCGCCCGATCGCCTCTGGCTGCCGGGAGCGCCTGCCTCGCTCGCTCGCCTGCCCGCCCGCCCGCCTGCCTGCCTCCCGTCCCCTCCCCGGCAGCCCGAGCGGCGGATTGGCCGCCACGCCTCCCCGCACCGCCCCCTGGGACGGGCCAAGCGCCACTCCGCGCCCGCCCGCTCGCGCACACGCCCCGCGGCCGGGGCCAAGGCGATCCCGCCCGTGCGCCCTCGGCCCTGGCTGCAGACCCGGGAGGCCGAGACGGCGGAGCGCGTCGGCCTCGCCTCTCCCCCCTCCAACTCGCTGCGCCCAAACACGAGTAAATTATGCTTCTTCTTGCCTGCGCGCCCGCCCGCCCACGCGCCCACCCATCGGCAACCTGGTGCCGATGCCGTATTCGATTTGATGCTTAGGGACGCGCAGCGCCTACACTGCTTTCGGGAGGACGTCAATGCAGGCGTTTGAAGCAATCGCCCGAAGCGTGTGCGGCTTCAGCAAGCACATGTTCCCTACAGGTGCGCTCTGGAGGTAACTAAACTGCCGCTTAGGGGGTTCCGTAGCCCAGCTGGGGGGCCCGTCCTTTCGCTCTGCGGGTGTTCTCTGCCATACGGTACAGCAAAAGGCAAAGTGACTACGCGGCCCCCGCCCCGAATTGCACGATTAATACCGAGTCGGCAGATGTAAAAATGTGAAGGCATTTGTAGCAGCCATTTTACATCAAGACACCTCTGTAATTTTTGTTTTTGTTTCTCTCTCTCTTTCTCTCTCCCACAGAGTAAAAATGAAAATGTTAAAACGAGGAGGACGTTTAAAGCAACGAGGAGAACAACTCTCTATTCTGGCTGTATATACTCTAATGGCCATGAAATGCTCACAAAAATATTGATGAGGATCTTGCTGATTGTAGGTTGAATAATTGGACTCTATGCTGATTTTGAGAGTTGGGGTGGTGTAGTGGTTAGAGCACTGGACTGTGACTCTTGGAGACCAAGTTCAGATCCCTGCTCAGCCATGGAATCCCATTGGGTGACTCTGAGCAAGTCACACTCTCTCAGCCTCAGAGGAATGCAAAGACAAACCCCCTTTGAACAAATCTCACCAAGAAACCTCTGTGAAAGATTGTACTTGGGGTTCTCATTAGTCAGAAACAATCCAAGGCCACACAATAAGAACCAATACACTTTTATGCACGATATTTTGGCTCGCAGGACCCCTGTTTGGCTTTGGAAATCCACCAGGTGAACTTGGGCAAGTCACACTCTCTCAATCTCAGAGGAAAGGAATGGCAAACTCCCTCTGGAGAAATCTTGCCAAGAAAACTCCAGTTTATGTTTGTCTCTGGGTTGCCCTACGCCAAAAATGACTTCAAGGGACACAAGAACAACAAATATCTCATGGCAAAAGAAATCATTTTAATTTAAATTGAAACAAAAATGATATCCTTCAATATTACAGTTAAATAACATTCTGAATAAGCTTTGCTCTGGTTTTAGGCCAGAATTGTGGCTGAAGCATGACACTTGGCATGTGTACCAGATAGGACTTCCATTGTACAATCATACTGTCTCATTCATGGAAATTTACAGGAGGTCCAGACAATATCTTCTTCAATTTTTGTAGCCTTCCACAGTTTTCTTCTGTTTCTTCTGTCTTGTTTCTTACAGAGAAAATCTATTCAAGAAGAATGGTGGAATGGCTGCACAGGTCCTTTTGGTTATGAAAAGTAGGAGCCCTCTGTCTGGAAGCAGCCTGGCAGAGGTGGATTGAATAAACCTTCACTCCATTCTGCAGGATTTATTTTCAGAAGAAAGTAAAATTCAGGCAACCTTAGAATGTCTCCTTTTCATCCCTGTGTAAAAGATGCTTACATCTTTCCAATTTAAGCGCGCACACACTCACACACACACACACACACATATATATATATAAAAATATAAATATATTTGAACATCTATGAGAAAATATCCTACTAGACAAAGAGTGGTGTCAGCACATCTCTTAACTTTTGATGTCAAGAAGCAGTTGGTGCCAAAACAAAAGAAAAAAAAATGAAAGAAACCTTCCACATTGTCACTTCTGCATATTAGAAAGTTCAAGTGCAGCCAAACTGTTATTAACCTCCTTCAATGACACCAGAAAGCATGGTATGAAAAGAAAGGCTTAGCAAACTTTATTTCCCACCAAGGTGGTTCATAAAAGACCAGAATGGCAAAACCCTACAGGAAAATTTGTAATGCCAGATAGAGCTGAATGTGAATGTCATTTGAAGCAAAAGACTTGGGTCTGTTCTTGGTTCCTGGTACATCCAAGGCAGTAGTGAAACCTATTGTTTACAGAAAACTAACAGTTTTTATTATCTATTAAACTTTCCATGAAAACAAAGCCTGTAAGCTATTTATCAATGTAAGGTGATATTTCATGGTCTGGAGAATACACTTACCAACAACAAACATGAAAAAATATCCTTGGAGAATTCCTTGTGAGACTAAAGAGAGTAATAGCTGGATCATGCGTACTAAGACGTTAAACTTCGGTCACCTAGAGTGCTCCTAGGTCCATGGGTGTAGGTTAGCAGCTCAAGTGACTGACTCAGAGGCCATTTCTACACTACACTGACTCAGAGGCCATTTCCGCACTACACTGTTATAGTGCTATTATTCCACTTTAAACATCCTATGGAATCCTGGAGTTTGCAGTTTAGGGAGGGGTATTTAGAATTCTTAGTAAACTACAAACGCTAGAATTCCATAGGATGTTCAAAGTGGAATAATAGCAGTATAAGTGTAGTGTGGAAATGGCCAGAGTAAGCTAGAGACCAACATTCTTTTCATCCCCAAGGCCTATCCTTCCCTATCCTAACATCCTATAGAGGGATGCTGCTTCTACTTCAAGGCCATCTTAAAATTTTAAAAATAAGCAGACCTTGGAGTACTGGTATGTGAAGAACAGCATACTCAGTGTCCATGATTTTGCATGGGAATATGACATTGGGGGCCTTTCCACCCTACACTGTTATAGTGCTATTATTCCACTTTCAACATCCTGTGGAATTCTGGGGTTTGCATTTTACTGAGGCCAAAGAGCTCTCTGGCTGACAATTCTAAAGGCCCCTCCCTAAACTGCAAGCCCCAGGATTCCATAGGATGTTGAAAGTGGAATCATAGCACTATAACAGTGTAGTGCAGAAAGGCCCTTAGAAATAAGAGTTGAAAACCAGGTCCTATGAAATTATGACAGCTTCCTCCTGAGGAGTATCATACCTATAAGCAAAAACAGCATCAGTCACTCCAGAAAAGGAATGGAATAAAGAAATAGGGAGTAGCAATAGGGCAAGCATCTAATTGCCATACTGCTCTAGGAAGATAATCCTGTTTTCTGGATACGAAAAAGCTCATAAGGATGTGGCCCTTGTATTGCCACTGGTATTATCAGAAAGTTGGCAAATTTGTTGAGAAATGCATGATAGAATGCAGTCCATATAGATCAGGGATGGGAACTGTGTGGCTTGGCAGATGTCATTGAACTGCAACTCCCAGCATTCCTTACCATTGGCTATGCTGGTGAGGGCTGATGGTAGCTACAGTCCAACATCATCTTCAGATCTGTACAGTATACATCCCCGATGTAGACAGTGGCATTCAGGATGAAAATAATTAAGTTACCCAAAGTGATAAATGTTAGATTAAGGCCAGAAATTAAACCAAGGATTCAGTGAGGTCTTAGAGGAAGGCTGGTGGAATAGTTGAGAAAAACATCAAGTAAAATCTTAGCACAACTTGGCTATCTAAGATTCTCCTTTCCTTTCCTTTCCTTTCCTTTCCTTTCCTTTCCTTTCCTTTCCTTTCCTTTCCTTTCCTTTCCTTTCCTTTCCCTAGTTTTGTTCAATCTGCCACTCTCCCGATGTTTTCGACTATAATCTCCATCATCTCTCATCATCCTCTGTTCTGGCTGATAATGCTAAGGTTTGTACTCCAAAGCGTTTGCAGAGTGCCAGTTTGGGGAAAGATGAGTTGGGAGAAATGTACTATACCAACAGTTTCGGCTGAGCAACACATCATAGAACATGACATAATGCCAGTTTTGCAGTAATGTACTGGAAGCATTATAGGCAGCCATGCCAAAGCAAATGTTTTGGATCTAAGCATAAGAGAGATAGATGGGGTAGGCCAGGAAGTTTCTGATGAAAACATATGGCTTTTGTCCTAGTGAAAGTTGCCCTGTAGGCAGAGATCAGTTTCAGTTAAAATATCTATATTGCTCTTGGAATTTGTCCCAAAGGGCAGCGGGATGTCAGGCCAGAAACTGCTTAAAGACATTACTACTTAACATGAGAGTGAGCTAAGAACAAAAGCAATTATTTAAAAGGAAGTTACTTAAAAAATCTAAAACGTTTTAGTCATCTTCTCCTTTCTACATGCTTTGTAACAAGTGCAGCCATTGTAAGTATTTGAAGCTACTTTGCTTTTCCTTGCATTAATAACTTACAAAAAGTGCCACCACCCACACTTACAGCACATTTCTATAGGTGCCTACTCAGAAGTAAATCAAATTCAACAACCTTACTGGCAGGCAAGTGTACCTAGGACTCCAGACATAAGTGTTCAGACCTGAGCTTTCTTGGAGGACTGAAAGATTAGATAAATCAACCTCCACTAGATTCAGTTAAAGATAATCTACTGCTGGCTGTCACACATGTCATCTGGTGTTTGCAAATGAATGTAAATACAAGAACAGAAGAAGAGCCCTGTCAGATCAGGCCAAACAATCAGGTAGTCCAACATTTAGGTTTCCTCAAGTGGCCTTCTAGATCCTACCAGAAAACCACCATAACCAGAAAATGAAGGCAAGAGCTCCACCAGTAGGATTACTGCTCAGAGGAAATGGTATTTACCAAGTCTTCACAGAGCCATCATGCAAGCCATAGGACATTTCCGCACTAGACTGTTATAGCGCTATCATTCCACTTGCAACATCCTATGGAATCCTGGGGTTTGCAGTTTCAGGAGGGGCCGCATGTCCCCTCCCAAAACTGCAAACCCCAGGATTCCATAGGATGTTGCAAGTGGAATGATAGCGCTATAACAGTCTAGTGTGGAAATGGCCATAGGTTTGCATTCACGCCAACTGTGTCCATTTAGCAGGGACAATTGTGGTTAATCCTCTGCTGTCCCATTTTCTCAGCTGTTTTTAAAGCATCTTTAAGGTTTCTCTTTCCTTCTTCCTCCTTTGGTCCTTGTCTTGCTCCACTCACAGCAAACTAAATTCAAAGTGAAAAAGTAATTTTCACCCAGTTCCTTCAAAAAGAAGAAGAACTGGGAGAAGAGTTTGCCCTTCCCAGTAGGCTCAGTTGGGCTGGCTTTTTAACTTTTGTTTTTTTCAGGCTTTCTTGAACTCAATACATAAAATTCCAGGGTTCCTCTGCTTCAGACAGTAGTGTTGTCTGTTTGTCCTCGTTAACAATTTTTGCCATCTTCCTGCCTGGCCCCACCCTTTTGACCACACTCTGATGTCATTTGGCCACACATGAAATGTTGGAGGATATGGATTTGTAGATGTTGACTAATGTAACATTGCAAGCTTACAGTGCTGGCTCTCCTGTTGGACAGAAGTAGACTTTTGCCTCAGGCAGAGCATCAGGAGGAGAAATAGACCTCTCCCTCTCCCTCCCTCTCCCTCCCTCTCTCTCTCTCTCTCTCTCACACACACACACACACAGACACACACACACAGACACACACACACACACGAGAGAGGGAGAGAGAGAGCGCGCCACTCACTGTCATCTTAACTGGCCATCTTTCTCCCAGTTTCATTGACAGATGCTCTGTGCTGTTTCCTACCACTGTAAAGTACCTACTGGCTACTTTCCTCTTGTAAGCAAATGCTTCAGTTGGCAAGTGGCCATCTTGGCTCTCTGGAGCAGCCACTGAATCCAATGCATCATTGACCATAGTTATTTCCAGAGTAAGGAGCTGTGGGTGAGGTGGCCATGGAAACCATTCACATTGGTAATGGTGGGAAAAGATTGTCCATACTGCTGCTGCTAACACAGCAACAGCAGGATGGGGAGAGGAAGGAAGAAGTGGGTGACCATCTATGAGAAGGTGGACATTGCTAAACTTTGAATCAATGCATTTCACAAGTTAATCCCATTGTGTGCAAATCACCTTCTTTTGTTTGTGCTAATTCTAAACTCTCCAGTGTGCTTGTGGGCAATGCAATAACTGTGAGCACCTTGCCTGACTCCTACCAGGCTCCCTGACACTCCTGTGGGATTTTTAAAAAAGTTTATTTAATTAAAGTTTTAAAAAAGCATTAAAGAAACTGTGCCTCCAGTTTGCTGCAAAGGAATGTATTGTCCTCCAGAATGATCTTTATTTCTTAGAATGTCTCTGGGACTAACATGAGTTCCAGAGCCACTTTTCGAATGTAAACGTGGAAAGTAGCTAGAGCCACCCAGAAAAGTTTGGGTTTTTTTAGCAAAATGGGATGTTAATGGGGAGCATTTTAGAGAACTAGGGATTCAAAATGAGCATTTTGGGAGGAACATCCTGGAGAGTAGAGGATGTGGCTGAGGGTTCATTTGTGCAGGTAAATTTTTAGCTGTTTTGTTTGCGTTGGTATGGTATGGGCTTTACTTCAGTAGGTGAGGGAAAGTTGTGCAGATTTTGTGTGTGTGTGTGTCAGTGTCATGTATGGGTGGGTGTTTTGCCTTTGTGTGTGTAAGCATCCCCAAATTGTCTTCAATTAAATTGACATTTTGTGTTGTGCCTCTGTGGTGTGACATTTTGTGGTGTGGTGTGCTCAGACCTCATCTCTGTGTTGTACTTGGTTTCTTCACCAAATTACCTGCTTCTGCATCCCATTAGTTTGCCTTCAGTGAAATGGCTTCTGGAGAAGAAAATTTTGAGTCCAAAAATAGGTTTGTGTTTTGAAGCTCATGTCCCATTTCTGCCTTGTATTTAGATTCTCAGGCAATTTAATTTTTCTTCCAGACTCCCTGGTTTGTCCTCTTCTAAATGGGTGTTTTATGAGGAGGCAGGCTGACCAGGGCATGCCAGTTTGTGAACATGCCCATGAGCTAAGTGTGACCACCAGCCACAATAGATTGTGATACAGTGATAATTTGACTTCTTACAAATTTTTTAAAAAATAGGAAAACTTCTACCTACTAACTCCACAGTGAGCATAATTTTTAAACTGAGTAACCTACCTATTATGTCCCCCCACCTTAATTTTCATTTTTCTCCCTCCCTATATGTGTAAGTATGTGTGTGTGTGTGTGCACGCACGTGTGTGGAGAGAGAGAGAGACTGAAATTCACCATTCTTTTCAAGGAAGTTATTATTTGGCTTATTCTTGCCATTTGCAGCCATATAATATATTTTTTGGGAAAGAATGACCAGTGCTATATATCACACGTAGTCTCTCCAATGTATTTGTGCAATAGCATCAAAATAGAAACTGGTGTTTCGTTTTCAATTATTCTTTTCTTTGAATTAGCCATTTCTATAGTTGTTCCATACTGAACAGATGTTTTAATTGAACCATCCACCAGAATCTCAAGATTTCTTGTCTGGTTAATCACCACAGGTTCAGACAATATTGTATTTGTGAAGTTAGAGATTCATTGTTGTTGTTGACTTGATGAGCATCACCTTGCAGCTACTAATTTGTGATTTTCAGCATCTAATATATCTTTCTGTTACCCAGTCATTCTGTTTGCAGATGACCTTTTTCAACAAGTATGGGTTTTAAATCTCTTTAATAATGTGTCATCTGCACACCTGGCCACTTCACCACTGATCCCAAACTACCTCTCATTTGGGAAAAAGTTAAAAAGCACTCATTCTTCCTCAACAAGTCTTGTTCTGTCATAGTTCTATATTTCACTGAGCTGTCTACTATTTTACTTGAAAGGGGTGCTACATTAATTAGCCCATAATTTCTTGGATCTCCCAGGATCTTTTTTTAAGAAGTGTTATGTCGGCTACTGCCCAACTCTCTGGCATTGGAATTGCTTCACCTGACTTATTGGGTCAAAGCATTTGCGGCTCCTGGCAGAGAGGTTTCTGTCAGGTGCCATTTTGTCAGACTGCTTGTCTTCTTCCCAAAAGGTTGCACATGAATAGTACAGGCTTCCAGAAGGTTGGAGGAAATGGCCAATCACGTGTGATCAGGTTACTGGAGAATAAGAAGGCCAGGGTGAAGTTTTCACTCAGAATTGCCTCCAGATTATATAAGAAGGCCTCTGTTGTTCCCAGAATCAGATTATTGTTGACTTCGTCCCTGCCCTTGCACCCTGAAACTTCTTGGATGTATTGTTGACTTCACATTACATTATTGTACTTTGTCAGAACTTTAGGCTCAGTTTTGACATGTGACTGGATCCAGTTGGAGGTAAGTAGGAAGAAAATGTCCCCCTATATAATCAGTTGGGATCCCCTTATGGGACTTTAGGGGTGAAGAAAGAGGAATCATGCCCACCTAAGGGGCAGGTGACTCCAATCTTGTTCCCAGTGGGGAAGGGAACATACTGTGGCTTCCTCCCATGTGGCATCCCAGAGCAGTCATCCCAGGTATTTCCGAGCAGGCAGACTGGGAATTTGGCTGACATTCCAGTGATCTAATGTCTGGATCTGGACAGATGTTAGGACCAAGCCTCTATAGCAGTAAACAATGAAATTGTAGCATTTCTTTTGTTGTTGTTCTAATCAGTGGTTATCAATACGTTGATCATAATGACAAGCCCATGCTCATTGCTGACTCTGCCAGGGTTGTAGCTTAGGTCCATACACAAGCACATAGAATCATAGACTCATAGAGTTGGAAGAGACCACAGGGGCCATCCAGTCCAATCCCCTGCTATGCAGGAACTCCCATCAAAGCATTCCCAATAGATGGCTATCCAGCCTCTGCTTACAAACCTCCAAAGAAGGAGGCTCCACCACACTCCGAGGCAGCATATTCCACTGCTGAACAGCTCTGACCGTCAGGAAATTCTTCCTGAGGTTCAGGGGGAATCTCCTTTCCTGCAGCTTGAATCCATTGCTCCTTGTCCTGTCTCTGGAGCAGCAGAAAACAAGCCCACTCCCTCGAAATGACATCCCTTCAAATATTTAAACATGGCTATCATGTCCCCTCTCAATCTTCTCTTCTACAGACTAAACATCCCCAGCTCCCTAAGCCGCTCCTCATAGGGCATGGCTTCCAGACCCTTCACCATTTTGGTTGCCCACCTCCGGACACGCTCCAGCTTGTTGATATCCTTCTTGAATTGAGGTGCCCAGAACTGGACACAGTATTCCAAATGAAGCCTAACCAATGCAGAATAGAGTGGTACCATTACCTCCCTCAACATCATACTCCTATTGATGCAACCAAGAATTGCTTGGCTGCTGCATCACACTGCTGACTCACGTTCAGCTAGTGATCTGTCAAGACTCCTAGATCCCTTTCACATATACTGTTATCCAGCCACATGTCCCCCACCCTATATTTGTGCATTCCATTTTTTTCTGCCTAAGTGCAGAACCTTACATTTCTCTCTGGTGAAATTTATGTTGTTAGCTTTGGCCCAGCAATCCCATCTGTCAAGGTCATTTTGAATTTTGATCCTGTCCTCTGGAGTATTAGCAACCCCTCCTGATTTGGTGTCATCTGCAAATTTGATCAGCATGGTTCAACATATTGATCAACATGGTTCATACACATAAGGTCCAATGTTCAATCTTTGGTACCTTCAGATAGGATCAGGAAGGAAGCCTACCTGAAGTCCTGGAAAGCCACTTCCACTCACTGTTGATAACCCTGTGCTAAAAGAACTGATGTCCCAACTCATTATGAAGCCACCTCCCTGCATTCCTACATTTCAGAGGATGGATTCAGAAACCAGTTGCTGTTAGAAGATCAGAAATATTTCAGTTAGTTGACTTAGAAAGTGGACCTTAAGTGGACCTTAACTCCCTGCTACTAAATAACTTTTCAAGCCTGTTACTACCATCCAGATTTAATCTCTTCCTATTTTCTAATTTTTCAACTTCAATAAATTCTTTGACATACAGAAAAGCGCTCTCCACAGAACACCTACCCCTCTCCATTCCATTGTATTCGTATTCCATTTGTTCTCTCCATTCAGGCAGGTTTCTAATATTCCCAACTGTATCGCTCTTCTTGTTTATTACCAAGCACTCCAGCATCTTTCGCTTCCTCAGATGCTTTGCAGTACTGGGACGGGCATGGCTTCCTTCTCCAAATGTCTATCACTCTTTAACCAGCTCACCCACTGTATGTTAATTGCCAAGTTTTTCTCCATTTCCATTCAGATTCCTGGGAGCATTTACACCTTCATCTTTTTGCGAGGATTTCATCCTGAACCGGATTTTTCCTTATCGTTCTCCAGGGATCAGTTTAAAAGCTCTTCTGCAACTCAGCTGCACATGTCTCCAGTTGATGATGATTTTATGGGAAAGGAGACTGAAGGATGAGTGATGATTGTATCAAGAAATGGACAATGAGTGATGATTTAAGAAGGATTAAGTCAGCTGGACCCCTGTGGGAACACAAGAGTCTGGTTTGCCTTAAACATGACCGAATCTACACTTTTCTAAACCTGCACTCAAACTGAAGTTTTACATGATGGTTTAAGCCGACAAGGAACTGCCATCCATTTCACCTCCCTGCTGGGCATACTTGCTTGACTGATCCATTTATAAAGATGTATTTGTCATATTATCATATTAGTCAGTGGGGGGGAAATGTTAATGAGTATATAATCAAAGTGTAGTATTTTAATAGGTAGCCTTGATCACTTTAAAGCAGCAATATTATTATTCTAAGTATAACAAAAAAACCTTGAGAATATCTTTCTCCCTATTTGGCTAAAGGCTCTGCTCCTTCTGCTTGATTATTACAGAATATACTCAAAGAATATCTAGTCAAATATTTTCTCAAGGGCTGGATTCCTGACATATGAAGCCACATTTGCTGGCACTGATTTTTCATCAGCAAGTCTCTCTTCTATAATTCTATCTTTAATCAAGTTTTCCATCAGTTTACCCAGAATGGATGTTAAGCTAACTAGCGAGTAATTTCCTGGCTCTCTCAGGACCCCTTTTTAAAAATCAGTGTTATGCTGGTTATTTTACAGTCCTCTGGTAGAGAAAAAACATTTAGGGACATATTGCTGTTAGTGGGTACAGGTCATTTAAGATTTGAGCTGGAACGATGACCAGGCATAAGCCAAGAAAAGGAATGAATGTCCCAAGTCATAAGCACTCAGTTCGCTCAAAGTGTGTCAGTAGAGCCACCTAGAGAGTAATTCTAAGTGTCAAGGTAGACACTGTAGGGAAAACATCTTCCTCCTACGGCATTACCAACCAGGGAAAGAAATTCTTCCCCACCAGAAATGTGGGAATCACACCAAGAACATGGCTGAGAGAATGTAATGTTGTTGTTTCTCTGGCTCATACCTGCACTTAGAAGAATTCTGTCTCCATCTACAATAGCTCTTTGAAGAGCACTTTTTATAGCCAAGTCCTGTGACCTTCCTGCCACAATAGTGTTGCATATGTGCTTTGGCCTGCATGAAACGTTCATACACAATTTAGTTACACCGGTGGTTCTAGGCATTGTGGTTTTGTTGTAGTTGTGGTTTGACTGGCTGGGGGATTCTGGGAGTTCTAGTCCAAACAAGGAATTTTTCCAAGTTCTGCTGTAGCTGTTACAGATACATGTATAATGTACACTAAAATTTGCCTAGCAACAGCAGAGATTGAAAAAACCACCTCCATCACCTCCAGGTGATGGGATTAAGACACTTCTGTTCTGCTCTGTTCACCAGCTACTATTGAGAAAGATTGTAGCTATTATATTTGGGGTCCAGATTCTTCTCTTCTCTCTTTTCTTCTTCAACAGCTCTTTTGTTGCCTATTGGGCTCTCAAAGATGAGGAGGTTGATGTCTTTTACATGGGAAGCAGATAGGGGCAGAAAAGAGACTCATACCTCAACAGAATAGCTGCCAACATTCTCAGCAAATGAGGTCAACAAAACCTTTTCAGAGGTATAGAACTCAGTGCTCTTCCAATGATTTGGAAGTACAACACCTATAAACCCTAATCAGGATGTCCAATGGCCAATATTGTAAGAGTTGTGATAAAAACATCCAAGAGCAACTGGCTACTTACTCTTGGATTATATCATAACGGTTGGAGCTATGATTATTTCTGCCAATTAATATTAATTGAACAATTATTGAAAACAAATTGACTTCTGAAATGTAGAGGAAATCCCCATTAGGGGGCTACATTCTCATGACTGAATGCGCTGATACGACAAAGGGGAAAGGAGTAAACCGAATGAATTGTGTGTTTCAAAAATGCTCATTCCACCTCCATAATACTTGCAGAACCCAGGTAAAATAAATTAATTAAGATCCAAAGAGGGAGTACACAGAGTATTTGTATATTGCCTCTTCCCACTTCTTTCTTGGAATAAACCTCATTGTAGAACCTGGTTTGTAGCAATTGAATTGTGGCTGACTAATCAATAGATAAACCATCCTTGAAGAGTAACTGAAAGACGTTGCAATGACACAATATCACTGTTTAGGAAATATTCTACACATTTTCTTCTGAACATAGCAGCAGCGCTGAATAAATGCAGTGGATCCAGGTCCAATTTTCTGCACATTTTGTCCACTCATGGCCTAGATCCACCTCGTTGCTTTCCTCTTGTGGAAAGAAACATGACTGAAAAGTTCCTATTTGTAGACAGACTTTCCTCACAAGAAACTTTCCACTTTTTCCAGATTTCTTGCTCATGTTGGGAGACTTCCAGTGAAGAGGAAACCCACTTCTTCAGACACCATTTTTCCCCCCATAAGAGTGAAGTGACAACAGTGTGGGTAAGTCTAGGGACACTTCCGGACTGGACTGTTATAGCACTTCGATTCCACATTCAACATCCTATGGATGTTGCAAGCCCCTCCTGGAACTGCAAACCCCAGGATTCCATAGGATGTTGAATGTGGAATCAAAGCGCTATAACAGTCTAGTGTGGAAATGGCCTAGATTTTCCCCTGCTTCCATGTTCAGGAAAACATGGTAAACTTGAGCATTAGACCACGAGCCTAGAGACCCAGTTTGATTCCCTTTTCAGCTATGGAAACCTACTGGGTGACCTTGGTTGCATCACACATTCTCAGTCTCAGAAAACCCCATGATGAGTGTCCCATAAACCGCAAGACTCTGCCCAGGAAGTAGAACGTGTGAAGCACATTCTTTTGTCTTGTTGCCTCTACAAGCAGGTTCATCAACATACAATTCACCCATTATTGGGTAACCTACCAGGAAAATCTGCCCAATTCTATGTCAAATTCTTATTAGAAGACAAATCTCCCTGTGTAACTTTGGCTGTTGCCAAGTTTCTCTCTGAGGCAGTCAGGATTAGAGAACAATTTGTATCAGATAAAGGTTTGAAGTAACCCTTCTGCAGTTGTTCAGTACTTGAAGTGTTTCAACTGATCTTTACAGTTTGTATCTATATTCTATCCGAGTATTTGACATGCTTTTATTTGGTTTTATACATTCTGTATGTATTTTATATGTTTATATGTTTGCCATATTGTTGGACCTTTGGACTGCAACAAAGACTGTATATGAATATAACAACAACAACCCCTGAATAAGGATGGGTTTTCAGGAAGACATGCAACAAGAACTTATGGGGTGGCCTGCTGTCTTTGTGCTTGGCTTTTCTCCATGGTTACTATGAGTACAACATTTTTAGAGCAGAGTATGCATGCACTCCAACTGTCATGATTTGGCATAGTAGTTTGCACCATGGAAATTGAGGGGCCAGAATTTTACCTATTCCTGTAGGCTCAGGCAATAGCAGACTGCTGCAGCCCCTTCTAACTTGTTATGTCTTCCTCATTAATAATTTTGGCCATCTTGACCACGCTTTGACCTTGCTTGGCCACATGTGTCCCAGTTTTCATCCGTGAGATGCTAGAGAGTATGAGTACATTTGGGCAGCTTTAATTGGAGAAATCAGAAACAGTAATAGAGCCCCTAAGATCCACACAGTACATGCACCTGGATAAGGTGCTTCTGCCACTGCTCAGCCTTCCAAATGAACAATGTGTTCATACATACTGTTTACACAATACAGCTGGCAGGGACTACGGTGGGCTGGATTGTCCGCAAGGTTGACTTCCTGGAGTGACTGCAGGACGCATTTAGGATTGCCAGATTAAAAATTGGAGACAGCTCCTGTTCTCTTCAAGTGTGGGTAGAAGAGGAAATTTCAGCAAGTGTGGCTTATTACCTGGTTGCACAATATGCAAGACCTGCTGAAATTCTCTCTTCTACACAGCCACTAGATACAGGAGCCCTCTCCTGTTTTGAATCTGGCAACCCTAAGTGGCATGCTGGAAAAGATATCTATGGCCATTTCCACACTAGCCTGTTATAGTGCTATTATTCCATTTTCAACATCCTATGGAATCTTGGCGTTTGAAGTTCAGGGGGGTGCCAGGCCCCTCCCTAATCTGCAAACCCTCGGATTCCATAAGAAGTTGAAAGTGGAATAATACCACTATAACAGGCTAGTGCGGAAATGGCCTATATATTTTCCTGGAATCCTCTCATTGAATATAGGATATGTATGGTAGCATCATAGTGAGCACACAAAGCTGTATAATGCCAACATGGTTTTCTCGGTGTGCAGTGTCTCTTGGACAGTAATTTGTTTTAACTGTTGCTGGCAATTTCATAATAATTATTTTTATCTTCTGTGCAAGTACGCAAGACACATCCTTTCCAAATACTTACAGTGAATATACAGCTCAGCTGGGCATTCCACCCAGATAATCTAGATTTAATGAACCTTTATATACCTTTGTGGGGGGAAGCCATATGTCAGGAATGAGAGATAAATTGCAGCAGACAGGTTTGTAAACAGCCCCAACAACCGTAGCAGGATATGAAGCAAGTGAGCAACCTTCAACTGAATTTCTCTTGAGTTTGTCATCAGCACCACCTGCTGGGGTGGAAATGTAGTGAGTGAAAAACTGAAGACGGTAGAGGATCGCACTTGCAAAACAATGATTCAGACGAATAGCTGCATTGTGATTAGAATGGCATTCAAGATAAGCAGAGGGAGTATTTGCACAAGTCATTTACAGAATTCATGGTCAGAAGATCAAGGACTCATTCATACCACACCATTATAGCACTATGATTCCACTTTATCTGCCATGGCTGCATGTCCTATAAAATCCTGAGGTTTATAATTTTGTCAGAGTCACTATAGTTGCTCTCTGGCTTAGAATTCAAAATGCTCCTCCCTATACTACCAGTCCCAGCACTCCATGGGATCAGGCCATTGGGAATTCAAGTAGTACATGCATGTGGTGTATAGCTGTATAAGTGTATGGTGTGAAAAGACTGTAGGTGATTGTCCTATCTTAGATTTTAAGAAAGAAAGAAAGAAATTAGATCCAGAGAAAGGAGACCAATTGAAGAGTATTTTTTTAAAAAAATGGCTGGAAACCATGTATGACTTTTTGAGCAATAAGAAATCTAATGATGTTATGTTTATTATTAATTCTGATAAGTTGAATGTGTATAGATCTGTAATGTTAGAATAAGACTTATTGAATATTCAGTATTAACCAATATTAACCAATTTTTCCTCTTCATGACAGTTTGTATGGCAGGAAGTCAGAGTTCTTTTGTGTTTTAATTAGTTAGGATATGTTCATGTTAACAGATTAGTTTTGTAGTATTTTAGTAATGGGTTTTGTTGTGACATTTTGGTACTAGTTTACTCCAATCAAATTTAGCTTAGTTTTAGTTCTAGTTATATTGCTTATGTATAGTTTGTTCCCTTTCTTTCTTTCTTTTTTGTAGTTGTAAATTACTTTATATGTTTGTATTAAAATTAATAAATAGGACAGTTTTAAAAAGTTCTTTTGAAAAGCCATCTTTGCAGATGATATTGGGAATATTGACCATCTGCAGAAAATTCCAAACAATTTTCAAGAGTTTGCAGTACTGAAAATAAGTTGTGAAAAACTGAAAATGTTGAATATAAATACAACACAGGAAGATCAATTTAAAATAAGAGAGTATAAAGTTTATCAGTTATGTTTTCTGGTTTTCAATATGTAAGTATTAACTAAAATTTATTACATCTAATGTACAGAAATTATAAATACATTTTGGTATATATTAATCAAAAAGCTTCCATTTTCCCTGGGAGGCAGACTTGCTATAGTTGAAATTCATACTACTAATATTTTTATTTCAATCTATTCCATTATCAGTACATAAAACAAAACTTTTCAAATGGCAGCAAACACTGGAGAAATTTACATACACATGTGTGTGTGTGTGTTTATGTGTGTGCTTTCAAATTGTCTGTTTCCTTACACAAGGAATCCTCAGAGATGGTTTTACCAGTTCCTTCTTCTGAAATACAGCCTACAGCACTTGGTATTCATTGGCCGTTTCCCATCCAAGCACTAACCTGGATTGACCTTGCTTAGCTTGCAAGATCACATGGGATCTAGTGCCTTTAGGGTATTTTCACCCTGGAGAAATTTATAGTGGGGAGGCAAAATCTTTGAGATTCATAAATAACTCCAAATGTAGTCATTCATCACAAGGGTGCCTCGCTTTACCCAACCTAGAGATGTATTATGAAGAATTTCAACTGATGCAAATGGCTCAGCATATAAAATCTGATTCCTCAGTAGGCTGGATGCAAACAGGAAAAGAGTTTGTATCAGAACAACATGATATCGATGTATTTTCATTTAAATTAAAGAAAGTGTAAAAAAATAACCAACCCATTTACTGAGAAAATGTTTAAAATATGGTTTAAATACATATTTTTAAAAAATCCCTAGCATCATTATCATCATCTTTGTATCCTTTTTTAAGAGTATACTCTATTCAGACAAAAAGAAAAATGTGATCAATATAAAAGAGAAAAAAAGGAATACAGTGGATATGAAGGATTTGTTTGTAAATGATTGATCTATACAGACTTACCTAAGAATGAACTTAGACTTGGCTACAATTTGTACAAACAACTTATTTTCTTTCTAAATTAAGCAGAACAGAAGGTCCCCCAAGAGCTCTAACTATTTAAGGCATATGGTGGTAATGGTAAGAATAGAACAACTGGGCAAGTTTCAAGATTATGTCAAATGTTACAAGAGGAGAAGTTCAGAAAATCTAAAGGATTGAGAATGGATATGGAAATCAGATTTGGGAACAGAACTACCACATAAAATACTGAGACAACTCCAGCCTAATGTGGTATCTGCCCAGGCTAAGGAAAATACATTAAAAATAATTCATAGTTGGCACTACTATCCCCTCAAAGTTTACAAAATAATGAGCTGTCAAAGCTATGCTGAGAGGCTGCAGTAATTTATCACAATTTGTGTGGCTAACCTGCCCCAAAATAGTAAATTTCTGGAAAAAATATTAAGATAGATAAGTAAAATGCTAGATCAAAGAATACATTATAGAGGAACACTATTATTTTTCATATCTGAAAATGAAAATGAAAGGTTACTAAATAAATATTCTATAGCACTGCTGTTAAATGCTGTAAGATTAGAACGAGTAAATCATTAAAAACATTAGATGATTTTTCAGTATAAAAGCAGATGAGCAGTGTATTGTCTTTAGCATTATCAAAACAGCAAACAATATAAAATGAGATCAGCAAGAGGAGAAATGAAAGGTAAAATTTAAAGAAATCTGGAAACCCTTTATTACCTCAGTTACTCATGTGAATTTTGGTACTGTATTAATCTACCAGTTGATTAAAGTTTCTTTCGGAAAAATGTGTTTTGAATGTTAAGAATAATATTGCAACTTATTTGTTAAGACTTTGAAGGCGTATTAGATTTGAAATGATAGACAATGATATATATTTGGCTTAGTAACTGGAATTGGGATTGAGAGGAAGAGAAGAATGGGATGACAGAAGTGAATATTGTAATGTTCTGAGCATTGGACTACAACTATGGAGAACAGAGTTCAATTCCCCTCTCAGTCATGGAAACCTTCTGAGTATAAGATACTCTCAGGCTCCAGAAAGCCCCAGTGATGGGGTCACTATAAGTTGGAAACAACTTGAAGGCACACAACAACAACACCTATAAGTAGCATTTGCAACAGAAATAAAGGAATACAATCTCAAAAAAGAACATTTAAAACACCTTATTGGTCTATTTAATTTCTTGCATGGACACAATGTAATTTACTCCCAAGTAAATGACAGAAGTTCATGGTCGCTAGAATCTGGAAAGTTATTTTTCAGGATTAATTCATTTTGTAACTTGATGTGTCCCTGCTGCAAAGTAATTCATTGCTGTCAAGATTACCTCAAAGTGAATGACTGGATATATTGTTCAGTTCATTACTACAAACTGGCATTGATTATCCCTTCACCTAAAAGTAAAATCATCCTTGTTCATGATATGTAACTTTGTTATGCCTTTGGTGCACAAAAAGAGTAACTTGTTGAACTGTGCTGCTGGTAACCTTTGTCTTCTGAGCTATGTTGCTAGCCCATGGGCTGTGCATAATGTCAGAAGATGTGCAAGTGAATGGGCTCTTGGTGGTAAGATACAGCTGAGTTTTTAGGGATGTAGGATAGTGTTAAAACAGCAGGTATGGGAAAGAAGCATTAGTACTGGGGGCAGCTGCAGAAACTGACTTTTTATCTTATTGTGTGTCCCCCTGTTGCCAGCAAGCAGTTCCCTCACCTGGATCTATCTGCATCCCCATGTACTCAACTAAAGATGATATTTCATGTACACGGTGAAATCGACTCTCTGCTCCATAAACATCTTCTCTTCCTCCTCTTTCTGTATATCACCCAGTCCAGAATTCAAAGCCACTTACAAAATTTAACACACATATAGCTAAAAAAAAATCATATAATATAAAAGTTAAAGCTATGATTAAATTCCCAGTGGGATTAAAGCAGTTAAAAGCATGAGCCCTAAAAAAAAAAAAAAACACACACACACACACACAGAAACAAAAACCAGACAATACATAACAATCGGCCTTCAAAAGCCTGTTGAAAGAAAAGATCTTCACACCACTCCAGAATGAGAGCAAGGAGAGAACCAGTCTAGCCTCTCTAGGAAGGGTGTTCCAGGGCCTGGGAGCAGCCACCAAAAAGGCCCTCTCATGGGTTCCCACCAGATGTAACTATGAGGGGGGTGATGGGACAGAGATAAAGGCCTCGCCAGAATATCTCAAAAATACAGGCAATCCTATATGGGAGAATATGGTATTTTGGATAACCTGAACTTGAGCTGTATGTTGGTATGTTTTTATCCTCATATTATAGATGATCACCAGTTTTATTCTGAGTTTTTATGATACAGGGTAGGATATACATATTTTAATTATAAGGATAAATCAGTATGTTTAGTTTAATTCTAGTTTGCCTTTGGTTTGAAGTGGTAACGCTGGTTTTACGGTCACAGGTTTTTCCATACATTTGTTAATTTTTAGGTCCAACAAGATTCCTTGTTGTTTTTGCTGCAACATGCAAGTGGTACTCATCTGGAAATTAATGTAAAGCTATAGCACACCACAGCAAAGATGGTTTTCTAGTATATTTAATGAAGAACGTAGTTGCTCTAAACTAAATCATGCTGATTTACAAAATGCACTGGAAAAACATTTCACAATAATTGCCTGAGCTGAGAGTCATACTGATAGTTTACAGTATGTTATTTATACTGAAATCCCCTCTTGCCAATAACAACTCTGGTTGAAACCACATCTTTAACTGTAGCAAATTTTCAGTCTTTTGGCCAAAGCTCAGGCACTTCAATCCTATTGAAATTAATAGTACATGTATTAGAATCCTACTTATGTTCCCATAAAAGTAAGGCACACAGCCTTCAATGGGGCTTACTCTCTCATAAGTGTGTTTTAGGACAATGCCTTTAAATGCACACTATCATGAGTAGCATCTCCTAATTTCTAAATTCTCATGCTTCCTTTTCTTTCTCTCTCTACAGGCCTTTCCATACTACACTGTTATAGTGCTATTATTCCACTTTAAATCCTGGAGTTTGCAGTTTAAGGAGGGACATTTAGCATTCTCAGTAAACTACAAACTCCAGAACAGGATGTTGAAAGTGGAATAATAGCACTATAACAGTGTAGTGTGTGCATATAAGAGCTCAGAATAATAGCTGGAAGGAGCAGGGTCTTTACTGACCTAGCCCCAGGGGTGGGCAATGTTGCATCTTGAAGAGGAAATTCTACAAATGCATTTTTTTTCCTCTTGACCTTTCTAGAAGAGGGTAAAGACACTTCATTTTTAAATGCCTTTGGATAGGCTACTGAAGATTTTGGTGGCTTTCCAATCACCTACTCAAATGTTTCCAAAGCAAAATAGGGAACTTCTTGTCTTCTTAACATCACAAACAATATTTTCACACCTAGAATCCCTGCCTAAAATACACACAAACACAAATACTTCCTCTTCCTTGTCCTCCTTGCTGCAGGTATCCCTCTTTTGCTCATTTACTCTGCAACAGCTTGCCCTGGACTGTCTGCTGAATTAGGGACTCTGGTTGGATGAATGGAGGTGAGGAAGAAGGGTGGGAAGCTGTACCCCGGTGTAGTATGGCCACATGTGTGCTTCATTAATCTCCAGCAAAGGCAAAGTAGAGACACATATAAGAAAATAGGAATTTTCCCTGGCAAACAGGGACAGGTGCAGGCCAATGTAGGTAAATTAGGTACTGCTGTTCTACTGTTGCTTTTGCATATATTTTAAGTTTTTCTTTATTGTGGATATTCATTTCTTATAAGCTAGTCCTCTTACTAGCTTCCAGTGCAGGCTTCTCCTGCTTATTTGACAAGTTAAGGACAGGGGCACTGCCAGAATGTAGAAATGGTTGAAAAGTGGAACCTATGTACTGCAGGGAACATGAGGGACTTATGGAGGCTCACTTGGCCCCAACCACATGCATTACTGCTTGTAAAGTCTCTTAGCTGGCTTGACATCTTCCCCCACCCATCGCACTTTGCAAGCAGCACATGCATGGTCTTGAGCGAGCCTCTGTAGGCAAGAAGAACTGATAACCCGCTGTAACTGATAACTGTAACCCACTGTTTCAATGCTTGCAATACAGACAAGTTCCAGTAATTCAACCAGGGGATCCACTCTTTCCATAGGCAAGACTTGAGACCGCATGCATATGCTAGTGGTCCCAAGCAAGGGCATTTCTGCACTAGCCTGTTATAGTGCGATGATTCCACTTTCAACATCCTCTGGAATCCTCCTGAAACTGCAAACCCCGGGATTCCAGAGGATGTTGAAAGTGGAATCATTGCACTATAACAGGCTAGTGCGGAAATGGCCCAAGCCTCCCTAGGCTAGAAGAAAGAGCAGACCCTCTGTTGAATTAATGAAACTTATCTTTAATCTGGAAACTCTGAAAGAGCGAGTTGTCAGATAACAAGGCGTTGAAAGCTGGGGGCTTCGTGCATTCTTTGTTTTTCAGAACTCTGTAAGCTATCCACCTGTTCGTCTGAAAACTGACAGTTTCACGTACTCAGAAGGGCCTACCATATCTTCAGATTTCTTCCAGTTCTGTTCAAAATTGTGAAAGGTATAGGCAACTTTAAATTTTCCTATTGTTGTCAATGGGGAAATCATTGGGTGGCTGTGGAATAGGAAGCAACCCGATATGCACCTTGAATCTGAACTGAAAAATGATTTCTACAGACTGAGGCAATCTGCTTTACAGATCAACGAACAAGGCTTTTCAATTAAAACATTGTTGGGTATTTGTTTGGTTTGTTGCACAGCCCTGGTTTGGCCCTAGAGCTGTTGTAAAACGCAGCTATTATTAATGGCCAATTTCTCTTTGGGACTAAGTAAGGTGTCAAAATAACCGGTTCCTGAGCCTATGCCTGTGGGGACTACAGGTCTTGTTGCCCCAGTTTTATTAATGCCGACATCCAAGTACACCAATTCAGAATATGTCTCAGGATTAATTATGGGTGGAATAATGAGTGCTAACAGTGATTAAAATATGTATAACAAGCCTGCAATCTGCGAACGTTTTCAGAATCATTAGTGGCATTACTGTGTTGTTCATCTGGAGCTCCCTGGAGTGTGTTGCCTTTTTCTTCCCCAGCCAAGTACACACCTGCCCATCCCAATTCCCAAAGCCTTTTCAGTCCTGCTGCTACTGGGGTGTAATAAAAAGGTGTTTTCAGTTAACTGGGAAAGCCTGGATTTACTTAACCGGAATGATATTTCAGGTCACCACTACAAGATTCCTTGTGCCAGTAAGTTTGTTTATGATTCTCTTTATCAAAGAGACATAACAGTTGAATGTCACAAATGGAACAAAATAATACTCTTGAGGATCAGACAGTGTGAAAGTCACATTTAAACAAAACTATTTTAGACTCGAGTTCTGTAAAGGGACTCCCTCGGGAGCGAGTATCTTTAAATCAGGAGTTGGAACTGTGCAACCTTCCAGAGGTTTATTTCTTTATTCTTTCTTTATTCAGATATTTTTATCTTGCCCTTTTATTGTGACATCTCAGGATGGCAAACAGATAAAACGTTATATGCAGTTTAAAAATTCCCCACATTAAAATCAATAAATAATTTAAATATGATAAAAATATATTAAACAATTCAAACAAACTAAAGCAACTTGAAAAGGGTAAACATTTAGAAGAACGTTTGTGGTTTAGAAGAACGTATGTTTAGAAGAACCATATACATGCTTAAAAGTAAATTAGCTTCCAAAGTCTTTAATAAAAGTAAAAGTAAATTAGCTGTCAAAGGCTTTAATAAAAAGCCACATCTTGACCTATCACCATGGAGGGATTTGGGTGTCCAAGGGGAAGCATTGCCCGAGTAGGGTGCCACAGCCAAGAAGATTGTCTCTCATGCCCACTGGTGGGGCTTAGAGAAGAGACTCTCCTGTAGACCTCAGTTCTTGGGCAGGCCTATATAGGGAGCGGTGCTCCTTCAGTATGGAGATCCCAAGCCATTTAGGGCTTTGGATATCATCTGTACCTTCGATTTAGGCTGCAAGCAAATTGGCAAGCAACAGCATCTCCAGGCCAGTATAGTCAGTGGTGAGGATTACTGGAAGGTGCAGTTCAATGACATCTGGAGGGCTGTACTTTGCCCACTCATGCATTAAATGGAATGGGGGGGGCTTCCTTCTGGGTAAATCTACCATAGGCCTGAGTTATCAGTAATCTTTTATTTCTTAGCTGAGGGGGCAGGCTATATGAGACTCCAGAGGGAGAGTATAGGGAACACTAACTTCCCCACCATCTCTGACTGTAGTAGGACTCAGAGCAGAACTTTTCCAGAAGATTTTCACAGGCAGGCAGATTGTGAGTACTGGGTACTTCACAAATTTCTTTGCTGCATCTGTTGAAGCCAATTCCCAACATATGTCTTAAACTGTAGTCTGGCCAAGTAATGGGAGAAGTGTTGACATCTCATTGACTGTGTTCCAATGGGATGATAAGGACTCTGGTAGCTTTTCAAAAACAACATTGGCAACATGCTATGATGCAGCTCCAGAACTGGGACAATACAAAGAGCACCAAGACAATTTAGCTGCCAGAATGTAGCTATCTGTGGGACGTCTACCTTTCATGAGGTGGTTTGTCCTGTATCTGTGAAAAAGAGACTGAGTATGGCTAATACAGGCTGCTCTCTGTGACCAAAATGTATAGATGTGTGCCTGTGCCTACATGACATCGCTGCTGCCTCAGTATTTGACCCTCAATGGTGTCTCTGTTCTATAGCCATCTGTGTATAAAGCTGCTTTTTTCTCGGCATGACTCATGAGTGCAAGTCTCTTACAATTAGATATAAAATGCCATGTTTGTAGAGTGGTAAAGATGAGGCCCTAATCCCTTAAACCCCTAGGAATTCTGAATTAGCATTCCCATGACAACTTTAATCCTTAGAAATCTGCAGAGGAGTACATGTATTCGGAGAGGCAGGATGGGGGTGCTGATGGTGGGAAACCTGCCCAACAGATCTGCTTATATGCTGGTCTAGTACCTGAAGTCATCAGGAGTGTGCCCTTCCTCCCCCGCCGCCCCACCAGAGCTGCCAAAGTCACTTCCAGTTTCTTGATAGGAATTGACACCCTGCAGCTGCTAAGTACTGATGGCTTCTCTCTTCGTTCGGCCAATGATTCAATTTAACACTTTCCGACTTTCTTTCCTTCCTTTCTTCTGTTATTGTAATGTATTTTTGCATCATAAACTTGAGGGCACAGTCTATCTTTTGCTGATTGTATTGAGCTGCTTTGTAAACCTTTCTAGCTACAATATGGGATAAAAAGACATTCAAACACATATCACCAACTCACATTTCTGTTTGATGGCCCTAGCGGTGAAAAGGATCAGAGTGTGTGGGGCAAAAATATCATAAAAGACACACAGCTGGAGATAAGAATGGCCATAACTTTATGAAAGCATGGAAGCCTTGGTGCAGCATAGCGAATGGATCCAGGTGTGGGGCAAACCACCTACTGCATTATGAACCATTTTCCAGCTCTTTTGTTGTAAGGTAAACACAGGATGGCAGAAGATGGGATCCCACATAGGCAGGAGGGACTATGTGATCCCATAGGCACCTGGGAATCCAATAGCCTGGCAAGGCAGAGCTACTGGAATGCTGATGTATGGTGTGTCGCCTCTGCTCAATGCATGCTACATCCTCAGGGCTAAGGGGGCACCTCTGACTTCACCCGTCATCAAGGTTTGAATTGTGATCCTGGCAAGTTGAGACAGAGGTGCAGTCCCATGGCGCAATTTGGTGCTCTGTGTGAGAACATGGGAAGTTAATTTTGTGTAGTGACATTTCACAGGATTCAGCATGCCCATGCAACCAATAAAAGTGACTTCCAGGTCTAATGAAAGTCCTATCAAATACTCCTGGACATTCTGTTTCCATGAACAGGGAGAGCTCCATCAAGTAATCTTCTCTGTCTTCCAGAAATCTGTACTTCCCGAATTTGTTTTGAGGTGAATCCATGCCAGCTAAATTGGTCAGTCAGTTTAAATTTTTAATATACTTGTGCTCTAATCTGCAAACATTCTGAGTTAATTTTGTTACCCCAAAAGGTGGGGGACCTTGAGGTTCACCAGCAGTGCCAGAGTCTCCTTAGAACTTGGGGGAATTACAGCTCACAGGAGGCCTCCAAGGGGAAGTAACAGCAGGATCTTTTCACCTGTGTACACCAGTAGTGATGTAGGATTCCAGTTAAAGGTTCGAACAGGGTATATTTATTGGAAATTAACAGACACGCACACAAGAAATCACGCAGTCTCACAAACCATACAAGGCTAGCAAAGGGAGATGTGAGAAAGGTTGGACAGCGAGAGATTTTAGGTGTAGAGGGTGATATTTACTGGATCAGAGGAAGGCTGAAGTGGAGCAGCTCTGACCACAGTCTGAGGATAGCATAGAGCACAGGAATCTGGGGGCTAAGATGCAGAGTAATGTGCCAACATGCATCCAAAGTACTACAAATTGCTGGGATCAGAGGCAGGTTTTAAATACCTTTTTCCCACCCTGAAGAGGCGAGTGTTATGATGTGGTCATGCTGAGGCCATTCTGACCTAGCTTAGGATTACAGCCAGTGTCCTGTTTACTGCATGTTTTCCAGCCATAAGTGTCCAGTTTTTATATGAAAATGATATTTCTTGCCAATTTTCTTATCCCATAGGATGGGTGTGTAAGGGATGGTAACAAGCTGTTTTGGAATAATTGGCCTGTTTCTAAGGATGTTTGGCTGCACTCTCCATTCTTCACTTCCTACTAGATTCCAACTTCCCCTTTCATTTTCTTTTTATTCTGAGATAAGAATTCTGTAGTCATATATATTCCCCTTACTCCTTTTTTTTAATGTTGTCATGGCAGTATTTGTACTTTGGTGCAAAACCCTGAAAGATGGTTTGCTATAGTAGTAATTGTAATGCACCTGCTTTTTACTGGTGTCAATTCCTTTCTTTCTTTCTTTTTTTAAAAAGTACTGCTGAAAACAAGGGCTAGATTCGACAAGTTTTAACAAACATCTCTTTTTAAACTTGAGGCAGTGAGGAGGAACAATAGACCCAATGTCAGAAGAAAGTTTTCTGGAGGATTTCTGTGGTGGAGAAGGTTGGCAAAAGATAAAGTGGAAGCAGCAAAAATGTTCTCTTGTTCAATCTTGCGCAATTGGTTCATAACCTTGGGCTATTGGAACAATGTTACCTGTCAAATTATGGTCACCCCATGAATTTCATGGGGTTTTTTTAAGGCAAGGAATACTCAGAGGTGGTTTTCCCAGTTCCTTCCTCTGAAATATAACCTATAGCACCTAGTATTTATTGGTGGTCTCTCATCGAAGTACAAACCAGGGCTGACCCTGCTTAGCTTCTAAAATCAGAGAGGATCTTGTGCCTTTAGGGTACTTAGGCCCTGTGGAAGATGGCTGCAAAGACGAAAACAGGACTGTGAATGCATCTAAATATGCATATACTGTTGTTATTGTTGTGTGCCTTCAAGTTGTTTCTGAGGTATGACAACCCTAATGCAAACCTCTCACAGTGTTTTCTGAGGGCCGAGATTGTGTAATGCACCCAAGGTCAACCAGTGGGTTTCCATGGCTAAGTGCGGAATTGAACCCTGGTCTCCAGGTCATGGTCCAAAACTCAAACCACTATACCATACTTGCTGTCCATAGACTCCATATACTACTGCTCTGCATATACTATTATACAGAAAGTAGTAATAGTAGTTATTTCTGCATTCCCTTTTGGAGATAAGGAAGCTCTTGTCACAGAAACAACTGAGTAGTAAAAATCATATAGATTGGCAAATTTTGTGAGAGATTAAGATTTCTCTCTCACCTATGCAGGACTCTAGATTTCACTGACCTCTGGTTCTCATCAGCCCTAATCAGCCTGGCCAACAACAAGGCAAGATAGGAGTAGGAGCTCAGCAAAACCTGAAGGCATGGACCCCAGAACAGGAGAGCAGGGGGACTCAAGCTCCCCAGGACAAGGCGTGGGGGCTGACCCTTCCAATGATCTGGCAAGACTGGACCACCATGTAGTCAATTCTCCTCTGGAACCATCAATTAGAAGTGTACTAAATGATGATGTATTAAGAAATATTAAGGCAACAATTATCATTGAGACCTTCCAAAAATAAAAAAAGTCTGCCTGCAATCTATCCTGTGCACGCTTAGCTGGGAATAAGCTACACTGAACACATGGAGGGAATTTCTAAGTACACATTGTGCTTGTAAGAGTCTTCATATTTAAGGATGTTTCAGTGATAACAGAAAGAATAGTTTGTCCTCCCCACTAAAAGTACTGGTGAGTAAGTAAAATTACAGTTCTCCCTCCACATTCGCGGGTTTGAGATGCGCGGGTTTGATCATTCATGGGTGGCTTGCCTCCCCCTTTTCCCTCTCTCATTCCCTAATGCAGGGAGAAGATCTCCTCTCCTGCCCTTCCCCTGCCAGCTATGGCACCAGCAGCTGGTGGAAGTGGGGGGCATCTCCTCTGCCCAGTTCCGCTTCCAGGCAGCTGAGGGCTCCATTGTGCCAGGGGCAGGTAGCAGAGGGAAGGGGGGAGGGTGATGTTGCACTCCCCCTCTGCTCCCCTGCGTCACTGGAGGGATCCCACCGGGTGAGTGGCAGAGGAAGTGAGGAGGGCAATCTTGACCTCCCCACTTTCCTCCTGCATGCCTCCTGCACGATTGCTCCAGGGGTGGGTGGGACAAGCATGGGGGAGGTGCGATCTTGCTCTCTCCACTCTTCTTCGGCTGGCCACCGATGCAATCCTGCCAGGGCCGGATGGGAGAAGGATGCAGGGAGTGTGATCTCGCTCTCCCCGCTCTTCTCCGGCCCACCATGGGCATAAACCTCCCCTGCTCCAGAGGAGACCCACAGGGGCATGCAGGACCAGTGATCGCCCATTTACTGCATGTCCCAGGGCCTCTGCTCACTGGCAGCAGCCAGCAGGGGTGTGCAGAGAGGGTGAGTGCCCATTCTCTGCACGCCCTCAGCAGCCGCTGGTGCGAGCGGGCTCACCATCTGCCCACCTGCAGCTCTGATGCAATCAGCCCTGCAGCAAAGGGGGGGGAGATAGCGAGGGGGGCGGAAAAGATCCTTTCCTCCTGATCACCATCTGCCCACCTGCAGTTCTGGGAGCGATCACTCCAGCAGCGGGGGGTGGGGAGGGTGAAAGGGAGGAAAGATTTTTTTTCTCCCCCTCCCATCTCCTGCCCATTGCCAGCGATGGCCGGTGTGGCCACATGTGCAGGGAAGGACGGGTGCTGGGGGGAGTTATTCATGGTTATTTCATTTTTGTGGGAATTCTCTGCACGTATCCCCTGCGAATGTGAAGGGCCTACTGTAGTAACAACTTGTCAGCCAATATTGAAAACAGTTTTGGAGGCCCTGCCTGGAGGACTGATGGTTTCCCACCTCAGCCTACAGGATTCAACCCTAGAGATTAATCTACAATATCCTTTTGATTCATACTAGAGGTACTTTTAGCTCTCCATAAGATAACATTTTACCTTCACCCTTAGACTCACCTGTCCATTCCTCAACAAAAGTTCTAACCCACCCCAATGTACCTGTCCTTCTCTCAACCCATACCGTTAAGCCCGCTTTCCTTCATATCTCCTTTCTTTACCATAGTGTGAAGATTTGCCATCTAAAAAAGGCAGTCCTGATCAGCCATGTGAAAAAGTTTTCCGGCAATATTAGCCTGAGTAAAAACAGTGCTGCACAAATGCCATGAAGATCTTTAAAAGATGTTACATTGATGAAGGAGTTCGTCAGTACAGTACTATACCTTAGAGCCTAGGAGTCCAGGAGCAAAAAGTGGCCATAGACCCTCTTGTCTGTATAGGCCATACTCAGAGCTGAAGGTGGTATGTGGCAGGCCTACCAGAGATCTTTGGCAAAAAAGGAAGAACTCATTTGTTGTTGCTGCAAATGGGGAGGACTGGAAGAGAGGTGTTAGGAGTGAACTTGTGCCCAGGCAGAGTTTGGGGTGGGGCGGGGCAGGACAGGGCACAATAGGTGTCCCCACTTGCTTGCAACACTAAGGCCTTGTCCCTTGTAGTCCAGCATAGCTACACACCTGTATCAGTACTTCATGTTGTGGTGGTTATATGCCTTCAAGTGTTTCCCCCCAACTTATGTTAACACTAAAGTAAACCTATCATAAGGTTTTCCTGGCAAGATTTGTTCAGAGGGTTTTGCCATTGTCCTGTGCCTGAGAGAGTACAACTTGCCCAAAGTCACCCAGTGTGTTTCCATAGCCAAGTGGGGATTTGAACTCTGGTCTACCAGAATCCTAGTCTAGCACTCAAACCACCACACTACTCTAACTATCCTATCAAGAAGAGACTGTGAGTATGTGCTTCGGAGTCACTTTTGAAGTCACTTCTGAAGTCATCTGTCAGTCTATGACAACACCATGAATTTCATGCAGTTTTCTTTAGGCAAGGAACATTCAGAGATGGTTTGCCATTGCCTTCCTCTGAAACAGAGCCTGCAGCATCTGGTATTCCTTGGTTGTCTCCCATTCAAGTATTAAGCAGACCTGACCCTGCTTAGCTTCTGAGATCAGATGGGATTTGGTGCTCTCAGAATATTTAGGCATCAAGAACAGTTTACAGATGCCAAAATGTGAGCAAAAATAAAACAGCCAACAAGCTTGTAACTCTGCCTGCATGAATGCTAGTAGTTTTCAATAGTCTGTAGCCTTTGCAGCATAACACTGGCTATATTTTGGATACTTGCCAGTGTACTATCAACTTACAGGATCCCAAGCTTAAGACCAGCATGATCTCTGATTTCTGTGACAGCAGCTCTTGCCTTAGTTTAGCAGCGCTATCCGTGCTATACCATGCTTCTCTCCTGTCTACGCATCCAATGTGCTTCCTAGGCCCTTTCTGCATGTGGGGGGGAAACGCCTGAAAACACCCGAAAACGGAGCTTACCAGGGCGAGTCCGTCGCCACAAGGAGCACCGCGAGTTCTCTGCTCCACAGTCCTCCGGTGTCCCAAATGGCGGCTTCCGGTTGGTGGAGGCTCTCCACCAACCAGAGAAGCTCGCCAGCCGGAAGCCCGCCCCTGGCAGATCTGCAGGTACGCACTTGCGCATGGCTGCAAATCTGCTCCAGAGCCGGGCGACGGAGTGGCACAGGGTTGCGCGCTCCGTGCTTTTTAAAAACCTCTAAAAAGACGTTTTTAAAAAACATGCCACGTGACCAGTTCTGGTCGCTCCTGCGTGGACTGAGGTGTGGAACTACAAAAAGTAGTCCACCCCAGTCCACTCTACAGTGCAGAAGACCTCCGTTGCAGGTCGCTCTGCACCATTTTAAAATACTAATGCGGAAATGGCCCTAGTCTCCAGATACCAACATACTATCAAGGAAGGTGTTAAGGGGAATGCTACGCATACTTGTGCTATGATGTTTTATTAGCTTGTGCCCTACATACAAGAAAATGTTTTGCTGCATGAAAACACATTGATTTCTGACTGCTGTTCAAGGCAAGGCATGAGAGAAGCTCTAGCTCTAAACTCAAATAAGTCTAGGAGTTTTCGTGAGCCCGTAATAATCACATTTCCACCTTGGGATTGCAGTGTCTTTCACTCAGTGATTAGCTTTTCTTGCTTCTGCATGCTCAGAGCTGATAATGTGAAAGTGCCACTGGATGCAAAGGAGAGCACAGTTAAGCCCTGAAACTAACCTCAGAGTCAGTATCAAGCCCTTTAGCCTAATTATGGGGAAAGAGCTTTTTGACCTATGGTGCCAGGAAAAAGTTTCCATTTGGAAATATCTCCTGCCTATACACAGCATGGCTTGTAACTAGAAGAGACATAAGTAATTCTGCTATGAACATCCAGCTCGGTCATTTCCTGGAATGCTGGGGCTTTGTGTCATTCCCATCAGCAGCCAGTGTTTATTGCGTTATATCTTAATGAGAAGGAATATTCTTCATTCTAAATCATAACAAATGGCTTTAGCCCTGACATTCCTACCTAGCTGTGTTCTTTTAGCAACATGATAAGTTTGAAGGTCTGCACATAATATTGCTGTTGCACAACTGTTTGAAAATGTAGGAAAAAGAAGGAAACTCGCATGTGTGCTACAATATGTAAGGGCAGTGTGCTTATCAGTTTGAGCCAGGTTACATGGATTGACAGTGAATTTCCAGTGCAACCTGTAGTAAAATATGTGCGTATCTATGAAAGACGGAGAACTCTTTAACATCATTTTGTAAGATATCATTCCCACCACTATCCATGTAGAAAAATGTATGTGACATGGCCCTTGGATCCAGCGCAAAAGACAGCAAGGATTTACTTGAAGAAACAACTACTCGAATATATGGCCTTCTTGTATGAACATCTTAACGCTGGAGAACCTCTTTGTTGTAGATTGCAGTGGCATCCTGCTCAGAAAGAAAGTACTTCCCTCAATATGCTGTTCTTCTGATTGCACACTGCTCCTGCAAGTAAAACACTCATTTGAGCAGTGATTTATGTGACTGTGTGCATATGTGCCTTCAAGTCACCTATCAACTTATGGCAACCCCATTAATTTCCTAGGGTTTTCTTGAGCGACGAATACTCAGAAGTGGTTCTGCCAGTTCCCTCCTCTGAAATATTGTCTACGGCACCTTTTATTCATTGGCAGTCTCCCATCCAAGTACTAACCAGGGATGATGCAGCTTAGTTTCCAAGACCAGATGGGATCTGGTGCCTTTAGGGTATTTAGGCCTCATCTGTGCAACTACTTGCCCCCAATTCTGCCTGAGGCAGCTTCTTAAACTTGGGTACTGGCTCTTTCTCCCAAAGGAATGCAAAACTGGGTAACATGAAGCTACAGATATTCCTCGCCTCCCCAAGGAGTATGCGTCAAAGTGAAAAGAGATACTTTCTTATGATACTGAGCATGTTGAGCAGGGGTGGGTATGACACAGAGGCAGCCCGGGGGCCACACATACCTACTTTGGATTTTGGAAGGCCACCCCACCATGTCCCAACACTCCTCCCATTTTGCTAAAAAGGCCTCTCATGCCCTCAAGGGGAAATCTTTCTGTGTTTTGGGCCCGGGATTTTTTCTTTCAGAAGTCACTTGAAACTGACCAGATCTAAAACAGGTTGGAGTCACAAGGTGGCAAAATTTCCCCCATACCACCAGGTGGGTGTAGTTGTTCTTTTTATTGTTAAATTTATAGGTTGCCTTCCCCCAAAAACTGGAACTCAAGGCAATTGCAAGAGGCCTTCCAAAGGTTCTAAAAAATGGGTGGGTTTCAGGGATGCTTGGAGATACATTAGGAGCCATTAAGGGGCTGCACACAACCCGTCTGCAAATTCCTATTTTAAAGATTAGGACTCAAAATTTCTAAAGAAAAGACCCTTCCCCAACCGTACATTATTTGTTTGTGCCTTCAGATCCTGCATGAGGACCTTTCTCTGTGGAACTCCCCACCTTGTGAAGTTAGGTGAATGGCAACTACAGAGAGCAGCTTGATTTCTGGACCAGTCTACACACGTTGGGCTCACTTTATTTACAAGGCCACCTTATCGATTAGGCACTTTAGGCATAGTGTCTAGGGTCTACGAAAATTTCAGGGCCTACAAAAGTAGATTTTTAAGGCCCACAAAAACATTCCTAGTGGTACGTCGAGGCAAGGCAGTGACTTGAATATGAAAGTGCCTGAAACCTATGAAAACCTTAATGTAAGCCTGCTTATTTCATATCTTCCAGCTGTCCTGATGAGGGCAGTAAGGCCCAATTAATCTTCTGTTTTCTCACTTTTTCCATCTGCTTTTAAAACATCCCAGTTTTTCTCTCCTCCTCTCACGTTTGCACTTTATTCTCAGATTATTGCTGTAAACTGAGTTCAAAATGCAAAAGAAGTTTGCGCTCAGCTCAGTGAGAGAGAAAAGACAAGGGAGGAGAGTCTTCCCTTTTATTAGAAACAGACAAAAAAAACTTTCTTGCATTATGTCCTACCTTGTGTCTTTGTCTTCATTAATACCATCTACACTATACTCTGACATTTCTTGGCCGCACTTGTACCAAGCTTCTTCTGCAAAATGTTGGACAGTATGTTATTTTCTCAGGCACTTTAAAACACTGATTGATTCATTTTAGCTAGCTCCCATATGCTGTTCTTATTCCAAAATTGCTGCTGTTTCATTATTGCATTGTTTTGTTAGACGCTTCAAAACATTTAAGAAGGCACAGGATAGGAAACAAATAGAAGAAAAATAAACAGACAACAAAAGTAGATATTCCCAAATGGATGCCAATACCTAGTAATTAATCTCCAGCTAGCAACAGTTGCCTAGCTCTTAGTTTAAAATTCGGTTGATTTTAAAGGGTGGGCCCACCTCACCTAGTTGTTATTATTATCATGGAGCCTTAGCATTCAACAAACATTAGGAGCTCTTTGTGGATTAAAACTATTCTCCTGTATTTGAGGTTTCTATTCTCATGGAATTCCCCACTTTTTCTTCCTTGGTTATTGTTTTCTGGTACGATATTAAAAAGATCAGAAGTGAAACTGGTTGCACAAATGTATTTTTATTCAGATCAGATCATTTACATGTATGGTGCTGGTGAAGAACTCCACAGTGTGTGGAATCATGGCAGCTGTAGCAAGCCTGATCTCATTCTTCAGATTTCTACACAGAAAGAAATCCAAATGTAAGAGAATAAGGCAACTGAATCATTAAAATGAGAACAATGTTAAAGGTAGGTGCATAACAATGGCAAAGGCAATCACACAGGGATTTTTTCCCTCCTGCATTATTTTCTGGGAAGAAAGAATCAACATTACCATGCCCATACCCACCACACACACACATACTTTGGAAGTACTGCCTTTACAGTGATGGAATTGCCTGCCTTTATTTTCCTGGCACAGAGGTATAGCAAAAAGAGGAAACAATACAGATAAAAAAAATGGAGTAAGAAAGAGGGAAAACTTCCCTTTCAGGCAGCAGGTGTAGCTAGGCTGCCAGATTTTATCAGACACAATGTATATTTCCTTGAAAACCATGAAACAAAGAGAGGTCCCCAAAGTCAGATGACCAGGTAAAATTATAGAACATATATTAATAAGGGGACCAGAAAGTATTACTGCAATTGTAGTCATGGGTATTGGTGGGAATTTGGAGGGGGGCAGAGACAAATATATGCATATTCTATATAAGTGTCATCAGGTTACATATTTACTAGTTCTGGGAGAACTGGTTATGGATGGTGGCCAAGCCGACGCCTCAGATCTACTGAGCTGGGTAAACTAGGCCACTAGAGATTTATACACCAGGTTTACCTCACTATTCTTTCTCCGTGGGTACAGCTGGTGCCCACAGCATCTATCTACCTGCAGCGAAAGGTCTTGGTTCATTCTTTGACTGTTTAAAAGATGAAAAGATCTGATTACAAAAGATGATCCACTCCTGACTTTATGGCTACCTTTAGCAGGAAGATGGGTGAGTAGAACTCTTACTGATCACTCACAACTACCCTAAAGTCCTTGTTTTCTGAATTGCTTTGTATGGGACCAATCACTCCGTCCCCACGACAGAAGGACCAAACAAATGGCTTAAAATGAAAGAAGGTGTTCCTTTGGCAGACAGTGGGTGCCTTGATCGTTGCAAATGACTTCGTTCATTGGCTAAGGACCCTAAAAAGAAGGTACAGACACCTTTCTCATACACAAAAAATTGAGCAGAATAGTGCCTGAGCATTTTGTCTCAAATCTCTGGTTCTAAGAGGGCTAAATGAGCAAATAGTGACCTCACCCTAGATGTTGTCAGATACAGCTCTTGTAATCCTTCATCATTGGCTGTAATGGCTAGGGCTGATGAGAGTTACAGTACAACTACATCTGAAGAGCCCCCAGTTGTCCAACTCTAGGCTGGAAACCTCTATTCAGAAATAAAGCTGGGAATCCAGGGATGATGGTTTATTAGAAATTGGGGTGGGCAACACTTGTAGTCAACTATAAGTACTGTTTCTGGATTCACAAATCTGTCGAAATTTCCACTCCTCTCAGACTTATCTTTAGCTTTATATAGCAAGTTATGCATCTCTGGCCCTTTTCACATCTGGGGGGGGAACGGGCGAAAACAAGCTAAAATGGAGCTTACCCGCAGCCAGGTAAGTCCGTCGCCACGCGGAGCAGCGCGAGCTCGCTGCTCCACACTCCTCCGGCGTCGCAGATGGCAGCTTCCGGTTGGTGGAGGCTCTCCACCAACTGGAGAAGCTTGCCAGCCGGAAGCCCGCCCCCGGCAGATCTGCAGGCACGCACTTGCGCGCGCCTGCAGATCCACTTTAGAGCCAGGCGATGGAGTGGCACGGGGCTGTGCGCTCCGTGCTTTTTAAAAACCTCTAAAAAGAGGTTTTTGAAAAACACGCAGCCCGGCTAGTTCTGGCCGCTCCTGAGTGGATTCTGGTGTGGAACTACGAAAAGTAGTCCACCCCAGTCCACTCTATGGTGTAGAAGACCTCTGTTAGAGGTCGCTCTACACCGTTTTAGAAGCCCGGTATGGAAATGACCTCTCTCTCTCTCCCCCTTTCTCTCTCTCCCTCTCTCTCTCTTTCTCCCTCTCTCTCAGGGAATAGCTCATTACTAAAGTAGGAAAAATTTCTCTGCAGGCAAATATGCTGACATGTTTCAAAGGGGAGGATATGTTGATATTAGTGTCCTTGTCCATAGAGTTAAATTATGGAAAAGTGGGGAAATACACCACTCATAATCACTTATTAAGTATACAATGAATACCAAACGTCTCAGGCTAGGTTGGAGAATGTCTGAAACTCTGTTGAGCCAATGAGAGACAGAGGACACTATCCTGAGCAAAAGGATCAATGGTATAAGGCAGTTTCCTGTGTTCTAATTGTATTCACATCTAATCAAGAAGGAAACCCACTAAGTTCAGTTCTCTGCTACAAGTTTATAGGATTGCAGCCTTGAAGTAGCAATTGCTTTGCAATGTGAATTTAAAATATGAACTGATTAGAATGCCCATGTACACTGCAACACTTTTCCTCATATTCTCTTCTCCACTACCAAATATCAGATGTTAAAAAGTAAAAAAAGAAGAATCAAAGGCCGCTAGAGCTTCATATATAAAAATGCACTGAGACTTCAGTCTAGGGCTGCTCCTTGGAGGAGATAAGCAAGAAACTAAACACACACACACTGTTCTACTTTGAAAAACTGAGCAGAAAAGACCACCACTCCACCCCGTCCCACTCTTGCAAGACACTTACCTTCCCACCAATGTCACGGCTTTTGGCTCTCAGCTTGTTGACCTGGGATTCAGCAATATCTGCTCGCTCTTCAGCCTCTTCTAGTTCATGCTGAGCTTTCCTGCACCTGGACAAGTTTGCATTGGCCTGCTCCTCCTGGCATAACACAATCATAATGTGAGAACAGCACCATAAGCAGAGCTATCTCATAGTAACATATGCATAAGGAACAGTCCAGGCCTTCTACAATACATCAGAACACTGGAATGGTGGCAAGTAAAGGATGGAAGATGTCCCTCCCTGCCTTTCTGTTAGGAAGGGACAGCTGCACTGTGGAAAGATCTGTGATGTGGATAAGGGAGTCATTTCCTGGAAAAAGCATACTCTTCCTTCTCATGTGATAGTGTAGTATGAGCAGTCATTGACCCCTGCTGGACATGCAGAAAGCTTGATAGATTCTGGGATGGGAACAGCTTTGGACTTGCACTGACTAATGGAAACCATCAACTATGGTATCCTTTTCTGATAACTTGGGGTGCTCTTAAAAATGTAGTGTTATGTTGGCTTTGTTCTTTCTAGCAGGACTTACACAGTCAATAGGACTCAAGGATTTTCGTTCTACCTCATTAACTTTGGTTTATGAGACGCTAAAAGGTTCTATTCTGTCCCCCACACTAGTGCATTTACATGAAACAAATCTGAAAGTAATCTGGACATCTCTACCTTGTTTCCAATTTCTAATCAGGGATGGGGGTCTAACCAGCTATCTGGAAGCAGTTTTGGGATGGATGAGGAGCAACAAATTGAAAATATAGGCAAGACAGAATTCCTATGGATAGGAGAACTGGATCGAGTTACACTTCCTCTTCCTTAGGGTTCCTCTTTCTGTATGTCAAACTGCTTGACAGAAACATGCTAACCTGGTTGTTAAAGGGGTTTAATGGAGGTTTTAGGAAAGAAGTACCTTCTCCCAAGGGACTGGACTCTTGTATATCCAAGGTGTGAGAATTATTCAAGCACAAAACATAGTGGCCTTGCCTCCAAAGAGCATAGTGCCTGGTAGCCTTTGCAACCTCACATGGCTGGAGTTATAGATGCACCAGTGTGTCATACCGGGGGGTTAGAGGATTTTCCCCCAATTTGGTGCTGTTTGATATGAGATGCTTTTTACATGAGATGCTTTTTATCAAGCCCATAAACAATGACAGGATTTTTAAAAAATTACTGTACCTAAAGTTCTTGGTATTTTTGAAGCTGCCTATTTCATTTGGAAAATCTGTGTTTAAGTGTCGTGGGAACCATTTAAGATACTTACGGCCTCCTCAGCTTGTCTCTTATATGCTTTCACCTTCAGCTGGAGCTTGTCCACCAAGTCCTGGAGCCTGAAAACATTCTTCTTATCCTCTTCAGCCTGCATGGAATGTAAATGGAATGCCAACACTAAAGGGATCTGAAAAACTGGTTTCTGAGCATATGAGGCACATGGTTATCCTCCAGAGAAGCACAGGCAGAAGAAGTAAACATGTTTTGCTGAAACATCTCTTCTCTTACAGACTCTTCTCCTACAGCTCTCTTCTTTTACAGGGTAACAGTATGTCTCACAGTAATGGAAGAGAAAGGAACTCCAGAAGTCAGATAAGTGGAAGAAGGTGGCATACCTGATAAGTTATTTCTTTGACTCTCCGCTCATATTTTCTCACTGCTTTGATGGCCTCAACTCCTCGCTTCTGTTCACCATCAAGCTCATTTTCTAACTCATGCACCTAAACAGAATATTGTATTAAAGAGAAAAAGCTATAACAACATGTCTTTAGAAAATTATTATAGTAACTCATGACTGATTTTGGAGTTGAAATTTCTAAAACATTTCACTAAAGTAACAGTATGGTAATAAAGTCATTTCCTATGCTCTAACAAGCTGAAACAATGCACTCCTCATGCATACCCTGGCCTCCAGTTTCTGCAGTTGCTTCTTGCCACCTCGCAGTGCCAGCTGTTCTGCTTCATCCAGACGGTGCTGCAAATCCTTCACAGTCTGCTCCAGGTTCTTCTTCATCCTCTCCAGATGGGCACTGGTATCTTGCTCCTTCTTCAGTTCTTCTGCCATCATGGCCGCCTAGTTAGACAGATCCCAAATGGTATCTATAAATGCCTGCTGTCTGTCTTGCTTACAGTGTTATATTCAATGCCTTATCAAGGTCTGTTTACAACTATCAGTTTACTTGGTTTGTCCTTGCGTGGTTGGTCATTTGGGCTGAAGTCCAGGCTTCAGTTTAAATGTGCATTGTCTCTGAGACAAAATGTATGATTATTTTTGTTTGTTTTTATGTGTGGAATGTGCCTGCATGCTTTATTGTCATGTGTGCTGCAGTAAGATTTGTACACTGTACTGCTAAATAAAGAGTAGAGAATATTTGGTTCTTCAGATGTCTTAGGGCAACAGTCCCACAATCCCTTCCCATTGGCCATGGTGAGTATGATTTCTGGCAATTGTAGGCAAAAATTTCTGGAGAGACAGAAATTCTCTGCTCCTGTGCTTATAGCACTAATGCAGAAGAGAGCAGAAAAATACAAAGAGCAGTCCTCTGAAAAGGTTTGATTCTTCATTCATTCCTAAGGCAGAGAAACCTCTCCAGTTATAGAGGAGAGCTAAGATGACATTTTTTTACACAAACAAGCAGGTATGAAAAGAAAACAGAATCCATCCATTAAAAGCAGAATCACTTCAAAGTGTGGTTAAGAGTCATTCTTAACCAAAGGAGTTTTATAACAAATGATGACAGAGCCATGTAGATTAGGGATACAGCAGGTCTTTATGTATAAGCTCTCCTTAAAAGAACCATTGCCAAATATACCTGTGAGAACCAGCCTCTTTCCTGTCTTACTGATACGCCCTAGGACATGGAATATCAACTGGAAAAGCAGCTGCAACCACAAGACAGAATCTAGGGAAACGAACAAGCAGCAGCATCACTGGGAGGAACCGTCCCTTCCTTCCTCAAGTGGAAGATACTACAAGTTTGCTCAAGCAGAGGCTAAACTTGAGCCACAAAAGTAAAAATGAACTAGATAAAACTTATTAAATATTGATGTGCAATGGAAAAAAAAGTTTCTGTATACTGTGGGCCCTCCCCACGCATGATCTCCACACATATGAATTTGTGTTTGAGTAAGGCATCACGTCCCAATAAATAAAATGTCTGCAATGGGCATGCATGCACATCTCACCACCATTAGGTATCATGGGACATGACCATTCATGTTTCTTCTTTAGAATAGAACCCCTACATATATGGAGGGCCCACTGTATCTCTTCTGGTGACAGAGTGTTCAATTATCTTCTCTCTTTCATCATCTCTGAAGCTCAGTTCACTTATACAAGAAACTGCATGCGTGAGGTTTGCCTGGAAAGTCGTTATGTGCAAGATGTGTAAGCCACTCCCTATAAAGCTTTGGTAGTTTACATCATATGATCATATACTTGTCAAGTACAAAGTGAACATTGCATGAACAGTTTGTCAGATAGACCCACCAATGTCTGGCAGCACTTCCAAGTGGCTGGCTCAAGCAAGGACACTTACATCTGTAATGGCCTTTTTGGCTTTCTCTTCGGCATTCCGTGCCTCCTGGATGGCATCATCAATCTCTCCTTGGAACTGAGCAAGATCTGTCTCCAACTTCTTTTTTGTATTAAGAAGGCTTGTGTTCTGTGGGCACATTTGACAACTTAGTTACCTCCACTGTAATCCCATAAGCTAATCATGTGGCAGAGTCAGTCCACACTGGTGCTGCACAATCAAATGAAGAGATACTATATTTCCATTCGGATAGCCCAATGGACAGGATCTGCTCATGACTCAGGTTAACTGGGAAGACTGTACAATGACTCCAAACCCCAGGGAATGTTGTGCAATAAGCTTGTGGATTTTTGGACTTGTGTTTTATTATGAGTTATCACTGACTATCTGCTCTGTAAAGCATCTTTCTGTAGCAAATCTTTCTGAGACACTTGACAGCTGGGGTGGTGCAGTTGATCTAAAAAGGGAATGATGGCACAACAAGGCTTTGGCATCAGAGTCTGTGGCTATTCAGTTCTATGGTTCTGTACCTGGGAGTGCAGGAGCTGCACACGCTCGCTGGCATCTGTCAGCTCTTGTTCGCATACTTTGCGAGCACGCTCAGTCTGCTCCAGAGTTGCTCGCATTTCCTCCAGCTCAGTCGTCATTAAGGTGTTCCTACGTTCTACCATTGCCAGCTGCTCTTTTAAGTCTTCGTTACCTCTCAGAGCATCATCTAGATGAAGCTGGGAATCCTGTAGTGTGCACAAATACTTTGCATCTCAAAGATGTCATCCTCTATCCATGAAATAGAATAACTTAAAATGGGTGATACTTTGAAAATCTGTTTTTGAAGGTTTTACAAATAATTTTTTCCAGCAAAGTCAGGCAGTTTATAATCCATTCATCATGACTCTCTCAAAAAATCCTACAGCTTTGTTTTAATACATACTGAGCATTACAGTGTTAACATCTTCCTGGCTATTTAACACATTGTTAAATATTTTATCTGAACACAAGATTTAGAAAAGGTGAACTTAACATCCAAATTCCCAGACAAATACAGCTTACTATATGAGCCAGTCTGTCTCAGTCTAGTGGCCTTGGATAAGCCAATGTTTCTCAGTCTAGTTGATTGTCACGGGACTTATTTGTATTGACTTGTTTTATTTAATTTTTTTTTTTTAAAATACCACCCTTCAGCACAGCTCTTAGCGCAACATATCATAAGGATGATAAAACATCAGAATGATATTAAAATATTGTTAGAGTACTTAAGTTCTTTGGATGAAGGGTAGGGGCGAGGTCCAACACATAAATGGAATTGTTTTAATGTATACTTTGAACATAGCAGCTGAGAGAGTGTTTCATAAAACTCAAATACATTTTTAAAGCATTGAGTGGTCGGGCAAAACAGAAGTTGCCTCACTGATTCAAGGCCAAAAATATTTTCCCTTGACAAGATGGATCAATCCAACAGGGGCTTGTCCAAAGTACGTTAGCACTTTTCAGTTTTTGCAAATTTCATTTTTTTATCAATACTAACATTTTTCATTGTTTATATCAATAGCAATAAGAGAACCAGACACTGATTTAATTTCAAATCTCTGTGCCATGGTTGCCACAAAATGCTACCTCCATTATAGCAATAGCAATAGCATGTGTATTTCTATACGGCTTATCAGCTGTCAGTGCTTATCAGTGCTCTCTAAGCAGTTTACAATGTGTTTAGCTAATTGCCCCAAACAAGCTGGGTACACATTTTACTGACCTGAGGAAGGATGGAAGGCTGAGTCAACCTGGAGCCCAGCAGGATCAAACTCATAACCTTGTGGCTGCAGTACCGGCATTTAACCACTGCACCACCAGGGTTCCTGGTTATCTAGTTACCATTTTGATTGTTTGTCATAGACTTTTTCACACTAGCTCCTTGTTCCACTTCCACTAGAGAAGCGAGGTTTACACTGGCATTATGCTCTCAGTGTTCCAGTGTTACCCTCCACACTTTGGTCCCATGTTCAGAGTGACCATTCTCACTTTAGTTTTCCAACACCAGGGCCATTTCCGCACTACACTGTTAAAGTGCTATTACTCCACTTACAACATCCTGTGGAATTCCAAAGAGCTCTCTAGCTGAGAATTCTAAATGACCCTCCCTAAACTGCAAACCCCACGATCCCATAGGATGTTGGAAGTAGAATAACAGCATTATGACAGTGTAGTGTGGAAATGGCCCAGGAATTGTCCGCTGAATACTACCTTAATACCTCCCCTGCATATTTCTCCATCCTATCAATATTTGACTATCACCCTGGAAGCTGTCATCACTTTTCACCACCTCATATTTCTCACATTGTTTCTTATGGCATTATCAGGAATGTGCTCTGGCATCATTTGAAATAAATCTTAAGAGTGCAGTCACACTCTCCCATCAATGGGGGAAGGAGAGGTGATTGAGAGATCGGAGGAGGAAGAGGGAGGCAATGTGGCAGACGGGAAGGGAAAACTGGGAAAGAGATTGTCAGATTCAGGAGGAAGGAGGAGGAACTGAGAAACCAGAGGCCAGAGTCATTTGAGCAGCTGGACAACTTCATTTGCACTCTTTGACAGGGAAGCACAACGGCACAATTAAACACCGTCAACAGTGAAATATGGAAAGAGAAAGATGACAGCAACTTCGAGTCTTCCTTCTACCTCCCCTTCCACAGAAATAATTAAAAAGGTAGCAGACCTAGGGCAGTCCCTTTAGAGCCATACACATCATGTACCCAGAACATCTCCTCCTGGATACATGTGAAAGAGATCTTTTGAGCCAGGGAAGAGGAACAAAATGGTACTGTAATGGGGGCTGACAAACATATCCCACTCCCCTTGAGGCAGAAACCCTGGGATTATATCAGGAGGAAGATGAAACAGATGCCAGACTCCATGCCATTATTATCTAACTCTTGTTCCGCTACAAAATCCAAGCTAATTGTTACAAGACCTAAAGAGTGTATATGATTAGGTTGACCTTCAGTTGTCCTTGGATGTTCCTTAAGTGTTTTTGTGTTTCTGCAGACTGGCGGTTGGCATGGCTGAGCTGGATTTCCATTTCATTCAGATCTCCTTCCATTTTTTTCTTAAGTCGTAGGGCATCATTCCTGCTCCTGATTTCAGCATCCAATGTACTCTGCATGGTATCTACCATTCTCTGGTGATTTCTCTTCATTTGTTCAATTTCCTCATCCTTCTCTGCAACCTTCCTATCAATTTCAGACTTCAGTTGGTTCAGTTCTAGCTGGATGCGCAGGATTTTCCCTTCTTCATGTTCCAAAGAGCCCTGAGTCAATCGAACAAAGTTATTTATTTCAGTTCTATTTTTCCATTAGAAAATATGTAAATCAATTTAAACTACGAAAATAGGTGAACTCAGAATTCTACTCCTTCCTCTGTGGAGTAATATACAATTCATACAGAATTTTCATGGGGGATGGGTGAGATGTTGCTGCTCATTTTCTGAGTGGGAACAAGGAAATGTAAGAAAATGCCATCAACAGAACTTATAAGATGGAAACTCCCAAAATGTTATGAATCATCAGGATGAATCAGAGAAAAGGATTCAAGTTAAGGCCTTTACACTACTTTGTTGAGACCACCAGCTATCTTTATTTCATTGTCTTTCTGAACTGCTTCCATCTCACCTAGTTTTTATAAGAATCTGTAACTTTAAAACTGGTGCCTCTGTTTGCTTTTCCTCCTTGTTCCTCATCCCCTTTTCTTTTGCATCATACCCTCTAGAGTACAAGTATGGGGCAAAGGACTACTTTGTTTGGGGTAAAGGGTTTTTTTTTCTTCATTTCAGTGGAAGAGCAGGGTCAAAAAGCTTAAAATAAATGAATAAGTACTAAAATATTAAATAATCATGAAGAGTTAGTATTCCCACCCCATATGAAAATGATTTTGTTCAAAATCACATCTTGAAACAACAACCCTACATCAGAAATTATCTGAACCAAATAAACAAATACATGGACAAAAACAGATTTTATATCAAAATAAAATAGATGAAAATCTGATGCCTCCACAACAGAGTGAACACTGAGAAATTCATTACAACTCTAGTGCCTCTTAGGGATTATTCAGACACTATCTGCATTCATCAACTAGTGGCTTTGTGAGTAGTTCTTACATTTTTCATTCTGTTATCCAAACTACATTCTGCTGATTATTTACCCTTCTACTTTGTTTACTGTTTTTCCTCTCAAAAATTTTTGTTCTTTTTTTTTTTTTGAAACTGATTGTTTTAATAAATATACTCATCAGGTAGCACAGAGCAGCACATTTTGCTTCATTTGTGGTTGCCTACTCATGATACGGGTTGTGATGTTAGATGTGAGTGTGTATAATTGTTTCCTTAATTCCTTTCCAATTTTGTTTCTACTTCCAGTTGTACTTCTAGCTTGAAACTTAATTTTCTCCCTCTGTTTCTCCTAGAAAAGCCTCCTTTTATTTTGCTTTTAAAGTCTGGTTGAGATCGAAGTAGCCCAGTGGTAGAATATAAATGCCTGCCCATATACTTATTCTGGTTGCCGAGGAGACGGAGATTACTCCCTTTTCTCTGCTTCTTCCTAGGCACACAACAGCTTCTGGGGGCTCCCAGGCTCAGCTCCATCCCCTGGCCTTTCAGTGGCCATGGGATTGCACCAGGCATTGGCCATTTCCATACCGGGCTTCTGAAATGGTGCAGAGCAACCTCTGACGGAGGTCTTCTACACCGTAGAGTGGACTGGCGTGGACTACTTTTTGTAGTTCCACACCAGAATCCACTCAGGAGTGGCCGGAACTAGCCGTGCTGCGTGTTTTTTAAAAACCTCTTTTTCGAGGTTTTTAAAAAGCACGGAGCCCGCAGCCCCGCGCCGCTCCGTCGCCCGGCTCTGAAGCGGATTTGCAGGCACGTGCAAGTGCGTTCCTGATCTGCTGGGGGCGGGCTTCCAGCTGGCGAGCTTCTCTGGTTGGTGGAGAGCCTCCACCAACCGGAAGCCGCCATTTGGGACGCCGGAGGACTGCGGAGCAGTGAGCTCGCGCTGCTCCGCGTAGCGACGGACTTACCCGGCTGCCGGTAAGCTCCGTTTTTGGGCGTTTTCGCCCGTTCCCCCCCACACACATGTGGAAGGAGCCATTGTCTTGCTGCTCTTGCACACCCAGGGAAGAAAGTACTCAGCTCCAATGTAAAGGCTGATCCTTCTTCCTGGATGCTCAAGGACAGCTGGAATGTCCCTAGATCCACCACTACAGCCACTCAGTGGCTGGGGGGTGGAGCCGTGCCTGGAAGCCATCAACCTGCTGTGGCACACTGGGGTAAGAGGCAATAGTTACCTCCTTCCACAATTGCCTCCAATGGTACATATGCTGGCTAACTAGGGCATAGGTCACCAACAGAATCCTAAATTCTAAATCACCAGCCTACATTGCTGCCTTGCAAGTCAGTGCCCCAGAAATTTGGTGTATGCAAGCACTGCTTCACCTCTAACACCTTTCTAGCTCCTACAAATACCTTGGGAGGGAAGGGATAGAGAAGGAGGAAGGCAAAGCTTGGAAAGTAACTTTTCTGGACTACAACTTGTATTGGACCATTGTTTACTGGGAGGGCCAATAGCTAAACAAACAGTGGAGTTTCTATGATTTCCTTTGAATCAGGAAACACTGGGATGGGTGGGAATTTTGGTGTGTGGGAGAGACGAGTTGAACAGAGAACAAGTGGAAGTGATGGTACCATGAACCATGTGAACAGTGCTGACTAGCAAGTCAAGATTGCAGCTTAGTGATCAAGAGCCCTTAATACAAAGAGGGTTTGAGAGAGAGAGACAGAGACAGAGAGAGACAGAGAGACAGAGACTGACTATTGGGAGGAGAGAGGGGGTTTAAAATTAAATATACAAAACATAAATAAATCTTTGGAGAAAAAACAGACCATGAGAACTGCAACCTGGAAACACAACTGTATATAAAAGCAAATTTGAGATGGTGCTGTGGGGTTTGCACACCTATATCTAACATCACAACCCATGCCACCAGAATGAACAAAAATGTGCCACTCTTATGAACCAGCCACACTAGTTGAGGTCTGAAAAAAAGCCAAGTGGAAAATGTAGAAATGTTTGGAACGGGAAGAAACAATGTCCAACCTTATTTAGCAGAGAATGCTGCAGCACAAATCTCTTAAAACAATCCTGTCTGGAATCCTCCTTAGATGATCACTCAGTTTCCATCCTCCAGACGCCCACCCTGCACCCCCCGGAAAATGCAGTTTCTCCTTTGATTTGGCTGCCCTGGGCACTTTATAACAAAGCTAAGGGGGCTTCTCAGCAAAATTGTGCATTCAACGTTTAGCCAGAAGATGGCATTAAAAATCTTTCTAAGATTACAGTTGAGTAGCAGGGATTGCTTCGCTATGAAAGTTATTTCACCATCCCTAACAGAATCTGTCATTTCAGGCAAGAAGCTGTGGAAAATATTCACTGAAGCTGAGCTGTGTTGGTCTGTACATAGCACTGAGTTGCCTCTGGAGGGCAGGAACACTCAATTTATAGGAAGCTCCAATTAATAACATTTCTGAAGAGTCCATATTCACCTCTGCTTCCTCCAAAGCTGCTTGGAGGTCTGACTTCTCTTGTTCAACTTGCTTCTTTGCTTTCTCTAATTCATGGCTGCTTTTGCCAGCTTCAGCTATCTGCTCAGTCAGGTCAGAAATTTCCTCTGGAGAAAGAAATCAAATATTTATCGCTGTTACTATCATTTTGAATATGCCCAGTACTGCAATGTCATGAAAGTACAATTACATACTGAAAGCATCTGGATGAAAGAAGCTCTTCAAGTGACTTTAAAGTTGGTGTATGAGGAAGTTGTGCTTCCTCTGATGTGCTATGGCCAAGCCAAATTGTACAATTTAAGGTGCAAAGGGCATATCTACTGACATATGTAGCTAAGAGACAGTTCACACGTACACAATAATTCAGCTTGGTTGAAAGAACATTGTACTAGATTGATCTAAAAATTCTGACTGTGGCATTTCGTCCTTGATAGCCACTCTTCACATGTAAATAATCACTTAGTGCCAGAGTCATCAAGTAACACATGTACATTCTTTAGACTGCCAGGATCAATAAGAAGAGAGGGCCTCTGCACCACTGGACTGGGTGTTACTAGATCCCTGTATAACGTTTTACTCTTCTGAAGAAGAGATGTTACAAGGCTGGGCATGGTGGGAGGGGGGAAGGGGAATTAGGAAGATTGTCTCTCTTGCCACCGCTTCCCCTCGAAAGACCTCCAGGGTTGGAGATGGCATTGCATCACTGCTCTGAAGCTTCAAAAGCAACAAGTACTGTCTGTAGGTCAGGAACTAAGAAGCAGGAGAAAAGTATTTGTGTGACTATGGCCCTTTTTGCATGACCACGGAGTCCCAGCATGGAGACACAAGAGGAGCGGAACGGCGATGACACTTCTGCATGACATTGTGGCAGTCCCACCCTTCTTGCATCACCAGCTGGTGTGAATGTGGGTTATATCAATGACCCCCAATTGCTTAAGCCTTCTGCTGCAGCTGACCATGCAGAAGGTCTGGAAGCATGATCTACATGTTTCCTCCCCTACTGCAGCATGGGAAGAAGGCCAGCTGCAACCCAGAAGGATGGAGAGTATCCCTTGTGCTCCCTTCTGTAGGCAGCCGGTTGCATGCAGAGAGGTCTGTTGGGAACATGCTCCCATCTTGGCAGAGGTGCTGCTGGGATTGTGATGGGATGACGTGTGAGAGTCTCGTTGTGCGGAAAAGGCTGATGCCTACACACAGTCCATATGATATAACAAAGGAAATTGGGAAGAAGAAGCTTACGTTGGAGGTTTTTGTTCTCTCGTCTGACAGTCTCAAGCTGGTCCAGCACCTCCTCATAAGCGTTCTTCATTTTGAATATTTCAGTGCTCAGAGATCGTGACTCCTTCTGGGAGGACTCCAGTTCAGCCTGACACTCCTGGTACTTCTGCTTCCATTCTGCCAATATCTAGAGAATGCATATGCTTATATAGCACAGAAACAAAGCACATCTAGCCAAATGAATGTGTGAACAGGGGAAGAATTGAATGCTACCACAGAATGTTTGTCTGAATTCACCTCATGCAAAAAGAAACCTTGGGAACAGTTCTCCCCCAACCCTATGGCACCAACTGCCTTCTTCCCAATAAGAAAAAGCGACCTTATCAAAGTTCCTCTGCCTTTTGTCCAGGGCTGCACAGGCTGCATTGGACCTCTCCACATCAATCATGAGGTCATCAACTTCTCCTTGTAGTCTTTGCTTGGTCTTCTCCAGGGAAGCACACTTAGAGTTGACAGCTTCAATCTGTTCTTCAGATTCTTGAAGGCGCTGAGCTAGTTTCTTCCTGAAAGACAAGGAACCCAGTGCAAACCAAAAGCCTTTCACAAACAACTTTAGGGTCCTGTTTGGGAAGGAATGCTAGATGGCAGGCTCTTGGATGAGGACAATGAAAATCGTGACGACGGGAAACAAAGGTGTGCGCATTGCAAGCAGGCCAGATTATGAAGGTAAGGGTTCTGTATCTAAGAGCAAGACAACAACTGCTGGAGGAACAATGAATTGTGAGAAAGAACCAACAGTCAGGGAAGGCAATGGGAGGGTCCAAGGGCAAGTTACTAGGCTGCAAAGGGCTCTGAGAATAATTTTGCTTTTATAGCAGAAATGATGTAGTATCAACTACAGTGCAAAACTGGGAAAAGAAAAATGGTCTTCCCTGCAACTGTTAGGTCATTTCCAACATTCTTCTGCAATTTCTTCACCAGTACGTACTTGGCTTCTTCTAATTCCTCAGTACGTTGAATTGCATCTGTTTCATATTTAGTTCTCCACTGGGCAACCTCACTGTTGGCCTTGGACAAGGCACGCTGGAGCTCACTCTTGGTTTCTTGTTCCTCTTCAAATTGCTCCCGGAGCAAGTCACAGTCATGGCGGGCAGATTGCAAGGCATGGGCCAGAGCATTCTTTGCCTGAGGGTTCAGAAATTTATCGTAAACGTAACCACACTGATAGTATTTGGGTTTTGTTTTTTTTTACTGGATATTGTTACTAGATATTTTATATATGTTATATATTATATGTCATTTATATTTTATATCCAGTCTGTTCACAATGCCACATAAAGATATCTTTTACTTCAGGTACTGATTTTTACACTACTTGGAAAGGTTTCATTTATATTCATTCTTATTAACTAACCAAACATTTTTGCAATTGCTTTTTGGGGATTTTTCTTCTTTTACTACTTTCTTTATCCTCAACCATACGCTTACCACAGTGAATTTTACAAGGTGTGAAAATATGTTTATACAATTCACCATTACTGCAGCCTTTTCAATTACAATGACAGAATTTGCATCAGCACCTGTACTACCTTCATTTGTTGTATGGATTTCTCTGTTCCTTTGATTTGTCCTTAAGTTACCATCAGTCCATGTGTGTATGTGTCTTCAAGTCATCTATCAACTTATGGTGACCTCATGAATTTCATGGGGTTTTCTTAGGCAAGGAATCCTCAGAAATGGCTTTGCTAGTTGTTGCTGTAGTTGTGCACCTTCAAGTCATCTCCAACTTACAGCAATCCCAAGGCAAACCTATCACAGGGTTTTCTGGGGCTGAGAATGTGTGACACACCCAAGGTCACCCACTGGGTTTCCATGGCCAAGTGGGGAATCAAACCTTGGTCTCCAGAGTTGTAGTCCAATGCTCAAACAACTACATTACACTAGTAATGTAATATAATATAATATAGGGCACCTGGCATTCATTGGTTGTCTCCTGTCCTAGCATTAACCAGGGTTGACCCTGCTTAGCTTCCAAGATGGGATCTGGTGTCTTTAGGTGCCCATGTCAGTCCATATCAGCTGGAAATCAGAAGTGAGTGTTTTATATTTCTTTCTGATGTTATTTATATGTTCTGCCTATTTTAATGTGGACCATTGATCCTTCAGGTATGAAATATTATATAATAAGAGAAAATCACCTTGTTTTCTTCCTCTAGCTGCCTCTTGAGCTCCTCTGTCTGCTGGGTGAATGCTTGTTTACCTCTGATCAACTGCGAAATCAAAGACTCTTTTTCTTCAAGTTGTCGAGAAAATTCACCTAATGGAAAAATATCCAGATAGTCCTTCTAAGCTGTATGGTTGGAACCACCTTATACCAAGTAGTATCCCTGATCTCAATACAAACAGTGAGGCCCTTACCACCATTCCATGTCATCCTGTTGCGATTGCTGGGATTGGATCAGGACCTGAATGCTCCCCACCGCGCTACTTGGCTGCTGGCGGATGGGTAGCATTCAGGACACGTTCCTTCCTTCCACAGTACAGCTGGCCTCTTCCTGGGCTGTGTCACGGAAAGAAAGGTTTGATAGCACTTCCACCCTTCCCACACACCTGCAGCTGATGGGATCATTACACAAAGAGAGGCCATCACCGGATTTTTTCCAGTAATAGTTTACGGCACTATCATGATGGCTGGGGATGTGACAGCAGTGGGACCACAACAATGTTGTGTGATGGCATGTATCACAGACCAGCAGCAACACATCCCCATGCTGGGATGGTGCCGTGTGGTGCGCTAAGGGCCAAACATAAATTATCTGTGAATGATCAGCTGAGGTACTTGACTTTGCAGGAATTTTCTATCTCTGTCTCACATCTTTCGACAATAGGTATTGTTACCGTCTTCTATTATTTAAATTCTCAAATATTATGCACTCACATTCAAATCTTTGCTTTACTGGTCTTGGTTCTCCCGTTCAGTAGATACTTTTGGTATACACAGAGTTATGCAGTGTTAACTGCATACATTTCTGTTAGAATTGTCCCACTGAGTTCAGTGGGGCTTGCATCCTCATAGGTGCATATAGGAGTGAAGGCTCAACTACTTCATTTACATGTAAGGACCTTAGCTTTCTCTGAAATGAACTATGTAACACATATTCTATGAAATCACATGCAATGTAATAGTGTTAATAGAGAAACTGAGGCACAATGTAAGCCGGGGAGATTCATTGAGTAACTTGTTTTTAACGGAATATTGTTTTAAGTGTTTACGATTTTATATGTTTTTAATGTTTTTATGATTTTATGTTTTTAATGTTTTAAAATTGTTTTTAAATGTTCTGCTGTTTTAATTTTGTTATTGGAAGATGCTTTGGGTCCCATGCTGGGAGAAAGGGCTCTGTTGGTGGCCAGTGGATTTGCTTATGGCCTGAATGATCAGAATAATTCTTTAAAAATCTTCCCACAGGGTAGTGATGCTGCCTACTTGCTTCTCCTGTCAGTGCTGCTCATGCAGGCCCAATACTCACTCCTGTTACTGTTACCATGTTTTAAACTACTTATACATATACACAAGAAGCAAACATAGCAATGCCTTTTCTTTTTCTTTTTGGATGTGAATTGTGCTGCTGTTGCTGCGCCACAGCAGCAAGTGATAATAGGTTTCAGAACAAGAAGGCATTGATAGCCACTTCTAGTATTTGTGTCTGATTTTTTCTAATCCGAATAGCCCCAGCCCTGAGAATCAAAACTAAGATTCCTAAGAACCCATATATTATGCCCTCATCTTTTGTTTAGCAGTCTAGTCCAGGGCATACTATCTGAGACACAAACCCACCTCTGCATTAAGCTGCAATAAGTAGAAATACAGAGACACAACACAGATTGTCTGTAAAAGACTGAGTGTTCAATATGTGGTAGGGTACAGTTAGGGACTATTTTTATCTGATGGCCAACTTTTGATAAGGTTTTGGGACCTGTGTTCCAGAAAAAAGAAGAAAGCAGGCACAGAGAAAGCAAAGTTGTGGAGTCAGATGTAATCCTTCCCAATTTGAACACCCTTCCATCAAGACAGAAAGCACAGTTCAAGTCTACGTATGTCTGCTCAAGAATACAGCCAGTGCAACAGTTTCCTGCCTCAAAGCATAGCTCAGTTCTGTGCTACACCTTCCCTACTGGCAAAGCTCAGCTCAGCTCTGTGCAAGATAGAGGCAGCTCTTAGTCTAGGTGGATAATCCCCACAAGCCTCATCCAGTTAACAGACTAAGATTCTTTTTTTAATATCCCTGTAGTGCATTTCCCTCCAATTATTTCAAGGAGAATACTCTAATACCTGTCATACCTAAGCAGTTGACAAGGATTTGACAGTTCAGAGAAAGTTAAGACAGATGTGTTAAGACAGATACAATATAAATGCAAATAACATGCCTAGAATTTCCATCTTGAGTATATTCATGGAAACACAAAGTAGAAATATTTTTAATATATAAATGTCAGGATGATTTTTTTTTTAGTCTGAAAGTGGCCAAACTCACCATTTTCAGTGTGTAGTCGTGCTTTCTGCGTGTTCAGATCATTGATCAGTCTCACATGCTCTTCATCTTTTGTCTTCATTTCACTGAATTGGTCTTCAAGGGCTCGGCACATCTTTTCCAGATTATTCTTTGTTTAAAAAATATCATTAGACTAAATTAAAAGACTTGTTTTTTAATTATAGACATATCTTGGGTGAGAAAGCCTCTGACAAATAAGCTCCTTTTTACAAATTCTTTTTATGCCTCTATCCCCACCCTTATGCCTCTACCCCTCTACCCTTTTTCCTCCTTATCTTCCATTTAGCTGGAGGTTTTTAAGTAGTGTCAGCACTGAGAGGACAACGAACCAACTCCCCTCAGAATTTTTTTTTTAAAAGCACAGATCTATAAGTTTGGCTACCAAAACAGAACTCATAACAGTGGAGGCTGGTGAAAGAAAAAGTAATCCCTGGATGCATTTTGGAAGAAGCTTTCAAATAGTCTCTAGAAGGGTCAAATGTTTTCATTCACTTATTCAAGGCATATTTGACTTGGTTATTTTATTTCTCATGTGTATATTGTTTTGAATAAGAAGTTTACAAGAACATATTCAATTGTTCTTCTTTTTGTGGTGCAGGACTCTGCCTCTGGTACCAATTTTGTGTTAACCAGAACATGTGTATTTCTGTAATTACAGTAACATACAACATTTAACTCTCTACCTTGGCCTTGGAGACAGACTCCATATTGCTAGCAAGATCATCAATCTCCATCTTCAGCTCACTCTTTTCCTTCTCCAGCTTCTGTTTGACCCGTTGTAGGTTATCAATTTGTTCTCCAAGTTCAGCTGCACTGTCTGCGTGCTTCTTGCGCAGGGCAGCTGCAGTAGCTTCATGATGCAGGGTGGCCTCTTCAAGGTCCCGGCGCATTTTCTGGAATTCTGCCTCACGTTTCTTGTTCATCTCAATCTGGGCTGCTGTTGCCCCACCGGCTTCCTCCAGACGCTCACTGATCTCTTCAAGTTCCCTGGAGAGATCAGCCCGTTGCTTCTCTGCTTTGGCCCGAGATGCCCGCTCGGCTTCAATCTCTTCCTCGAGCTCTTCCATACGGGCCTTTTGGAAATAAGATAAGCTCATTCTATATTTGAGAGAGACATGCTTGGGAATAACAGCTCATATGTTATTATGATCTACATGCAAATTTAAGTTGTGCTCTGAATTTAAGTCAGATTTTGTAGGTTGAGGCATCAGTTGTTGCAGAAGTAATTATGTTAAGATCTGTAGATACAAACAATCCAGCCAAAATATGTGTAGTGCAGTCAATTTAAAATAAACTAATGCAGATCAATTTGTTTGTAAAAACTTATGAATGTTTCTGGTTTTCTGTGAAATACATATGATTAAAACAGTTTTCAGTGTTGAAACTTACATAGTCAAGCACTCCTCAGTAAAGAAATGATATCAGTCTATATACAGGCATATCCGTTCTTTAAGGCCAGTAGCCTCACCTTGAGCCATATGCTAGCCTGTCAAAAGAGGTTTTGTCCAGTTTTTTCATACCTAATTTGTATATGTTATTCATTTTGAGTAAGAGTATAGTTTTAGAATCAAAATGAAACTATTTGGGGTCAGATACAGTGAACTAAGGCCCCTTCTGCAGGATGCTGTTGTCCTGGCAGGGGGACGAGAGAAGAGCGGGACTGCAACAATGCTTCTGCCTGACATCATCGTGGTCCTTTTCCTCTCTTGTCACCAGGTGGCGCGAATGCAGATTAAGTCATCGACAAGTTTTCCCCATCAATGACATGCAATCATGCCACCATGTCACACTTACCTGGCCTGCAGAATCCTCGGAAGTGCAATGGAGGCGCTTCCTGCCCCTGCACAGCCTGGGAAAGTGCCCAACTGCACTGTGGACAGAAGAAGTGTGTCCATTGTGCTTCCTTCAGCAGGGAGCCAGTCCAGTGCAGAGGGGAGCGCTCCTGTCATGCTCCCTTCCCGGCAGAGCTGCTGCCGGGATCGCCACCAGAGCATGATGGAACAAGATAAAGTGCAGAAAGGGCCTAAGACACAAAGTGCACAGGTGTGAATCTAACAATTACCTGTAACTCCTTGATCTTTTTCTGTAACTGAGAGCTTTGAGCTTGTTCATCTTCTATTTTTCCTTGTAGCTGACTGATTTCAAACTCCTTCCTGTGAACAACAAAAATGCAAAGTAAGCCTACAAATATGCAAAGTAAACATTTTAAGGGGAAATGGTCAATTAAAGGCTAAAATGCACAAAATTATGAATTTTCGCAGTGTACTTCTTCAGCTTTTCATCCATTTGCTGCTTGTCATTCTCCAGATCCATGACAGATTCTTGAGACATCTTCAGATCCCCCTCCAGCTTCCTCTTAGCTCTCTCAAGATCCATACGAAGCTTCTTCTCTTGCTCCAGGGAGCCTTCAAGCTAAAACAAAACACGGACATTTGAGTATCTGGTACTGATATGAAGTTTCTGTTTCAGGAAAAACACACACTGAAACAGTGAGAAACATTAGAATTTCGAATGGCCACAGAGCCACAGATGCTCTTTAGGGCTCAAGGCAGGCCCTATGCCCATGTGAGGATGAGAGTGCCACAATCATGTTCAGTTCTTATGTAATATATTTCTCAATCAAACTTTATAGAAAATAACAGTGGCCTCCAGCTGGAACAATTTCTTTCTGAAATCTTGGTGGGACACCATCAGCTTTTCCCAACCCAGTGCCTTCCAGATGTGTGTCAGACTGCACTTTCCGTCAGCCCAACTAGCAGAGAAGTTCCTGTTGGGATGAAGGAGTTGTGAGCTAACACATTCATCCTAGCATAATATATGTGAATATATTTAAGTGAGCCCTCTTGCCCCTACAAATAGTCTTCTGACTACTTCTGGAATATTATCGATATATGTGCTTGCACAAAAAGAATTGCTGGGTTGGCCTATTTCATTGCTAAAAGTAACTTGTATTTTTAAAACTTGCTGTGCAGTTGAGAAACCATGTCATGCTTTGTCAGGTAGGCCCCAAGAGCAGGAGATATATCAAGGAAACCTGAGCTCCATAATTTTGCCTGAGAAGGCCCAAAACATGATAGGAAGAACCCTGTTGAGTGCCTCCATCATGCTCTTGCAACTCTAATCAGAGGAAATAAATTCACTTGAATGTTGTTATTGTTTGTTTATCTTTATTCTGTGTGTGTGTGTGTGTGTGTGTGTGTGTGTGTGTGGTATGAATTTCTGTGGACTCGTATTTGCTAGTAGCAATACAGGAGTACACATGTACAAAAACCAAAGAGAGCCACCTAACAATCTAAAAAGAAAAGTGTTCACGGTTGCTATTTTGCTGTTTGCTATTGGTAACTCAGTTATGATGCTGGCTGAGTGGAGTCAAAAATCACTATTTTTTTCTTAATAGAAAACTATTATCCCTCAGTAATAGTTTAAATTGGATATCTCACTACAATTTCCTAATCATGGGAATGACTTGAATCCAAAGATAAGTGAGCAAAAAGAAGATTTCCTATTGCTTCCTTTCTGCGACATTTGTCAATGTTCTCCGGAACCTTTGGGAGGGCCACTTGAACAATGTGGGCATAGAGGAGAACCACCCAATAATGGAGAGACCTCCATCTGGTTTTGAGCAATTTCCTCTCCCCTTCCCCAACAGCCTTCCATCTTCCATTTAGAAGAACCCTTGACCTCCTGGAGAGCATTTTGAAAGGCAGCTATAGCAGGGATTGGGTACAGAATACTTTCCTTCTAATAACCTTCTTGTATGTACTGCTCTTACTATCCAAGATAATATGTGTATGTGCTGTTGCAACAATTAGAATGAAAGAACAAAATTATAAGCTTATGTTGCCAACTGTTACTGATCTGGCCCAAACAAACAGAAAAGGCAGCAGTGAGACACGCTACCCTTAGGTAGTAAAATGGAGTATCTCATTGCATTGACCCTGTGCTCACACTGGCTTCTTAATTCTTAAGCATAGTTGATGCCAGGAAGATCTGGTATAGAAGACTGGTACAGTGAAGATTCAGCAAATTCAAATTGAATTACAATCAGCAACTGCAGAGCTTTGATGCATGCGTGTAAAAGTATATAAGCAGATTTCACTTCTCCCACCAGATGTTTTTTCTTCCCAACAAATTAGTCTGAAATGTTTACTCATCACTAGCAATTATCTTACATCATCCACTTGTTGTTCAAGCTTAGATTTTGTTTTAGATAGAGTGTTGACTTTGTCTTCCTCAGCCTGGAGATCATCTAAGGTCTGTTGATGGGCCTCTTGGAGGGTTTTCTTCTCTTTAGAGAGTTTGGATATGTTTTCATCTAAAGCTGCCATTTCCTCTGTAAGATTTTTAACCTAAGAATAAATAGCTTAAGTGAGACTACCATCCTGCTCATAGCACAATAGTTAGCCACACAGACTTCTTAACTTGTGTGTTAAGAAATAACAAAGATTGATGTATAAGTTTCCATGCATTTCTAACCCATAATGCTACACACACACACACATACACACACACACATATATACATATAAATCATATACAAAAGTAAGGGGCTATTGCATATTTGACATCAAGTTAGAGGTCAGTACTAAGTGGTGGTATAGTGGTTATGTCCATCAGTCAAGAAAATTTGGGATAATATATGAGTAATAATGTCAGAAATGTTTCAGATAACAATACCTCTAAAACCAGAATTATTCCTCCTAAACATTAATAAAAGCCTAGAGGCAATTTTAACAAAGAAGTATTGGAGAATTATATTATATTTGATTACAGCTGCTAGAATAGTTCTAGACAGATATTGGAAATGTCCAGAGGTCCCGAAGATTAGAAATGTGGTTATTAAATTTTTTGACATTTCTATGCAACAGCCCAACGATAAACTCTATTTTTGTATGTTAACTTCTCTTTTTTTTTTCCAAAAAAAAAGTCTTGATCTTGATTTCCCTTATGGTTTGTTAACCACAATAAAAGCTAATGATGATGCCTGAAAAAAAAATCTTTCCCACTCGTCTTGAAACAAAGCAAGATGCATATTATCCCATTCTGTAAAAAAGTGAAACCATGTGACTGGCTGAGAATCACCCAGTAAGCAGCACCAAATATGAATCTGGATGCCTTACATCCGCACACCACAAACTCCAGTTACTGAAACGGTATTGATTCAGTAACCCTTTTACAAGAATTTACTAAAGTCCTTTTCTTCTCCCTTTGCCCTGTTTCTGTTGACTCGTTTTTTACATATTTTCTTATGAAAAAATGTAACTGTGAGGTTTCATAATAGTATAATACAAATCTTTCATCTCTTCACCTTGTTTTCTGTTGCGTGCTTCTCCTTCTCTACTTTGGCCAATGTTAGTTCTAAATCATCAATATCTTTTTTCAGTTCTGAACACTCATCTTCAAGTTTCCGCTTTTTGGCTGTCAATTCAGCATTCATTTCCTCCTCGTCCTCCAACCTTTCAGTCAATTCTTTTATTTTTGCTTCAAGCTGAATCTTGCTTTTGATGAGACCCTCACATCTTTCCTCAGCATCTGCTAAATTCTCAGTTTCCTGTAGTAACAAAAGAGAAAGCCAGATGTGTTTTGTTGTTCACAACAATCAGAGGTATATACCACCAGTGCAATCCTCTATAATGTGGAAAAATATATCAAGACGTTTTCTTTTCTTTCTTTTCTTTTTGGCTGATCTGTAAAAATTCTATGAATGTATCAAGAACTTATCCTATCCTACAGCTCATTCACTGTAGACTAAACTCTCTTATGTTTTCATTAGGCCTGGATAAATTATCCATACACTGTATAACTAACAATAGTGAGTGGATTCTTTTTTTTTTTTAATAGGATGCTTTATTACAATCAGATCATTCCAAACATGTGTCTCTCTGGCCCACCCCACCTCTCCAGACTTAAAATCTCCATTCCCCATCCTAAAGTACAACACTGCATGAGTTTTGTGTAACATTCTTCCAACTGCACTAGTTGGACGACTGTGTTAGTGGAAATTGGCACAGGGATCAGTATTAAAGCATGTATTTTATAAATATCAGGTGCAGTGCATCAGGACACCTGAACCCCAACAAACATTGTGAAGACATTCTGTAAAAGTCTTATATGTTCAGGTAGAAACTGAAGGTAAAATATTGGTGTAAAGCATGCTGTTACATTATGAAAAATTATCATTTTATCTAGACATGAAAGCAGTTAGTGTTGGCCAAGTAGAAAGGTCAAGGGTGCCATTAAGGAAAGATCAATTACTTACAGACTGAACCTGAAGCTGAAGGTCATTCTTCTCTTGCACTAGTGTCACCATTTTTTCCTCAAGTTCTTTTCGCTTTGCTTCAGACTTTGCTAGCTCTTCTTTAGTTTTCTCAAATTCTTCTTTCATGTTGGCCATCTCTTTCTCTGATTCAGCACTCCTTAGCAAAGGCTTGATCTTGAAATACAGCTTCATCCAGGGCCAGTGCTTCACATTCATAAATGAACGGACATTGTACTGGATAATGTAAATGGATTCTCTGTGAATGTATTGAAAGAAAGGTGCCTTAGGTGGGAAATGGTTTCAGCTGTGCATGTTCCAGCATAAAATAAATAATCACCTTTTATCAAAAGGAATCTCCTATGACTGCTACTTTCCAAATAAGAAAGGTCTGGAAAAAGTTCCAAACTATCTGGATTGGATTTGGAACATAAATGACCACAGGGTTTTCAAAACCTGAGTTCAAGTGTGCCTATTCATACTAAAGATGAGAACGTAACAGTGGAGTATATCCCACACATTCTCACTCACATTAAAAGTGCAGGCTTGATGCAGAGAACAACGGATGACATCCTACGGGCAGAGGACCATATGTACTGATAATGGCATTTTCTGATGTTAACGTCTGCAAATAAATTTGAGTGGACTGTTCTGGAGGCTCAGAGAGGAAATTCCTAATTACCTTCTTGCATTCATCTTCTGAAATTCAAGCCTCATAAGGTATCCTCTGCACATAGCCTGTGTGTGGGTGATGAGGGCTACCAACTTCTCATCTCTCATTTCTTCCAGTAGCCCCAGGAGGCCAGCCTTGAAGAATACCTGTGACATTTTTGTGAATTAGAAGCAACATCTATCATGAAGCAACTTCATAATAAGAGAAAGTTTAAAGATGTGTGGTCAGTGTGGGCAAAGGGCATCCATATCAGTTGGGTGGTCAATATTTTCCAGGTTTCAATCCCAGCTTTAGAGGAGCTATTCAAACTGCTGACCCCATCTTTCCAAAAAAGGGTTCTGTATCTTGGCTAGCTCTCTGAAAGCTCAGACTAAGACCTGCAACAGAGTTACTGCTCCATCAACATAGGAGATACCAGTCACTGCTTCCAAAGGTATGTGAAAGGAGGGGATCCCTGCACCTCCATATCTTTTGCTGCTGCTCCCATTGATAAGGTAAGGAAAGGTGAAAGGGCCAAATCATGCCACATCAATAGAAGGAGGGCTCACTCATCAAGAACCCTGCTTTTGTATAGAAATAGACTCTTTATATGCAATGGCGGACTTCTACACCTTTGGTAATGGTGATATTTGCATAAATATGGGGATTCTGCATTACATAAACAAATCAGGTATCCTAGCTATAGAATACTTAATACTACCTGCTGTTTTCTTCCTATTCTCAGCTCAAGTACTCTCTTTAATCTGTATCTGCCGGAAACACCAGCAAAGCTCTGTGATCATCAATACCTTAGTGTGGCCAAATCTGTACTGATTGTGATCGACATCAATGGATGAGAGAAGTTTCTCACTAGCCTTCTTGCTGTCAATAAACTGGCCTTCAGGGATTGCAGAAGCATTTAGAATTTTATAACTGTGGTAAGAGAGGCAGAAAGGAACAGAAAGGTCAGAGAACATACATCGCTAGTGGCAGGCACTCAGGCGTTTGTGCGGAAATAAAACATATGGGACAACTCATTCCTCCATCTCCTTCACTATCATGAGTGTCATTTCCCCCCAGTAATCCCCCAGTGCTCAACAGCAAATCAGTACTCCTGATAACATGGGTCTTTTCTCCAAGTAGAGCCTTTCCTACCATGAGGATGATGCTCAGGCAGCAAGCAATTATGTTGAGATCACACCCATCTTTTTTATCAGAATATTTAAACAAACATCTTAAGGGCCACACAACATATCACAATGGAAGCAAATCCTGTGCCATTTTGTCTGTATGTGTCAGAGAGAGCCAGATGGAGAGGGAGAGCGAGAGAGAGATAGAGAGAGGAGAAAAGGTGCTCCAAGCAAGGAAACTGGTGATGAGAAGGTTTGCAAACAAACCTGTCATTCTGTGACCAAATGAGCTGTGACCAAATAATCTGCTCTTATATGAACAGCATACATAAATGTGAAGAGACTAAGTCCCCACTGAAGAGCTGTACACCTTTCCACACATGATGGAATGTTGAATGCATCTTGTGCCACAATCCAGCACAACATGAATTCATTTGCTGGGTTGAAATGTGGACTAAGATAGTCTACACTGCATCATGCTGAAAGGATTGATGGAATTGAAGTAGAAAAGAACACTGCTATGCAGTTTTCCAATTGTGATATGTTCCATGCAATCAACTGCATACTAAGGATCAATAATTACAAGAAACCTCTATCCTTTCTCAGTATTCTAAGGCCATTACCACCCTACACTGTTATAGTGCTATTATTCCACTTTCAACATCTATGGAATTCTCAGAATTGTAGTTTACTGAGGCCAAAGAGCTCTCTGGCTGAGAATTCTCAGTGTTCCTCCCTAAATGGCAAACCTCAGGATTCCATAGGATGTTGAAAGTGGAATAATAGCACTGTAGCATTCTAGTGCGGAAACGGCCTAAGTAAGAATAAGCAGGCTCTTACTGCTCATATAAGAAATTTTTAGTGACAAGCAATGTTAATATGGTACCAGAAAACATAGTTGCAAATTAATTTAAAATAATAAAAGTCTCTGGGTGCGACTGTGTGTGTCTCCCATCTTCTGGACCCTTCAAAACTTTTTAGTTTTGAACCCCAAGGTTGTACAGCTTGCAGTTGTTCTGTTTTAAAATTAGATTGACTCATTTGAATTAATTAAGAACTGTTTCTAGCCTACAGTCTCATACTGCATTGCTAGCTGCCATTCAGTTACCGGGCTACTGCATGGCAGTCAAGAGACTGCTTTGAAGTAAGAGAGATATTCAGAATGAAGAAGTCTACTCAGGAGCAGGAGACCTTGAAGTTTGGTCCAAATGCTTGCAGGTGGTTTAGGGTGGAGCAACAGAGAACCAAGCTATAAAAAGCTATATTTCTGGTCTTTTTACAGCTAAAGCAACACAGATTTAACATACTCCCTTTCACATACTCAAATATATATACACAAAAAGCAAAGATGAGATTTCATGCTGGTCTAGTATGTACTCCACTCTCTTCTCTTCTTTAGTTGGATGGTAGCTTTTTGCACTTTGTAACTTTATTGCATTAACTATGTTGGGAGGAGGAAATTGGTGCATCGGTATGAAGGGTAAGTGTAGGACAAGGGAGCAACACTGGATGGAGCAGGGGTATGGGAGATGTTGTCTAGAAGATGCCTGAATACCATTTAGCTGTGACTCCTGCAGGACTTAATCCTCAGTCTGGACCATTTCTGCCAGGTCTGGGAAGCTGAAGCTCTGATTGATTCCAGGTACAAAGATAGCTGTGGCTCCTGAAGGTGCTCAGAGACAGTAGGAATCTTCTTTAGAGTGGCTGGGGCAAGATTTAGCTTTGGGGAATATCATGCTGCTATTTTGAGAAAGAGAGGGAGCAGCTGGAATGAAAAAGCTAGTGGGGAGGGGAGCAGAACACAATGCCCTCAGGGTGAGACTAATGGGATTTGAACCTAGGCATAGCTGTGTATTTTAGCTAGTATTCCTATTAAAAATAATATTCTTAGAATGGCACTTGGAACACAACTTTTTAGTTATATATGAGTAGCCTCTTTTTTTCTTTTGCTCCTGTTTTCAGGTATAAAGTAGATTAAAAAAACCCCAAACATCCTGTATTTCCTGAAAGTATACATTTATACCATATCTCATTAAAAAAGTTTGAACACGCCTTTAGCTCTTATTTCTCTAGCTGTGAAAGCAAAGTATAGCAGTAATTTTCGGTTCACTTGATCTCTCTTGCCTTTTCAGCAGTATTTAGGGAACCAAATAGATTCCAGAACCAAGATGAGGCTGTGTCAGCCCTCTCTTTGGATTCAACAGTTCTCTAGCCAAATCTGAACCTGATGGTCTTCTAGCTAAGTGATGAAATAGCCTATACATGAGAATGTGCTATTGAAGCAAGGGCTTTGGCAATTTAGCACTGTTAGAGGAAGGCATACCGTTGCTTAAAGTCAGCATAGAGGATTCTGCTGGGGAAGCCTTTCCTACAGATCCGAATACCTTCCAACACCCCATTACATCGCAGCTGGTGCATCACCAAGTGGTGGTCCATCACACCTTTTAATCCAGAAGAGGAAAAAGGAAGAGAGAATGTCAGCAATCCACTTACAGTCACTCCAGATTCTGTAATTTCTCATTCATACTGACGAACAGTCATTGGTCATCTGAACAAATCACTTCACTGATTAAAGGCCAAAACTATTATTTTGTATGTTTTGTTTGGGTGCTTCCAGTAGTTTCATACTATTTAGAAAATGTGTTCTTAAATGCAATACATCTAAGCTGCATGTGGATTTAGGAGATCCACATGCCACTTGGGTGTTTGCAAAAAATGAACAGCTCTTATGCAGGGAGATCCTACAGCCAATCACAAGTCAGACCCGTTGACTGATGGAAAATAATTCTGCCAACTTCAGTCAAGTGAAAGCTTCAGCACTGAGACAATAACTCACCAGGTGTCTTTGTTTCATTAGGGATTAGGCAGCGCACAAAGTGAGGATGAGTGCTTCTCAGATTGGTCATCAGTTTGTTTAAATTCTCCTGTACCAGAGGAAAAGGAAAATGTTTAAACTTGGCAGTATGTAGTTGTTTTCCCTCTTAAACCATGAGGTGAGGAACCTTTTTTTAAACCTGGGGCCTACCTCCCCATGGAGGACTTGCAAGGGATCACATACTTGTGGTGAGTAGGACTGTCCTCTTTGTCCCTTCTTTTTTCTTTCTCAATTTTTTCTTCTCTTTCTAATCCCATTTAGTTCTTTTCCATCCACTGTCTCCTTCTATTGTGCTATCTCTTCCTCCCTTTCCGGCTTGTAACCAGGGAAGGGATAGATTGCTCTTGTTTAGATGTTTGAAGTGGTCACTTTTAGGGGGCTTGCTTCTTTACATCGCCATTCTCCCACCCCTCCTTCCATCTTTTGTCCCCATCACCCCACCCCACTTAATTTCCTCAATGGTCCTCTACCTATGGGATCTTCCCATTGGCATTAAATTAGTCAGAAGGCTGCATATAGCCTACAAGCTAAAGGTTGTGTATCCCTGAGCTAAACTATCAAACAGGGCTTGGCAAAGTACCATCCACGAGATGCACACAACACCCAATTACTGTTTGGATACCTTCCCCCCCCCCCCAAAAAAAAAATTCAGGACCAAATTCAAAAATGTCCCTTTCAATTTTTGATTAAAATTTGGTGCAGGTCCCCCTATACTTTTTTTATGCCCCGTCATTGTCAAAACAAAACTTTTGTGGGGTTGGTGTGGCCCATGGTGGATGCCTTGGGGTGGGAAAGTCCTGCCCCCTCCAGCTGCTAGAATTTTTCCATCTACATTAGAAAGCTGAAATAAGTGCTGCATACCCTGAAGACAGCAGACACGGTCTGGAAGGAACCTCCCTTCTTCTTGGCACCTTTCTTGCTGCCACCACTGTCACCTTAAAACACAATGCCAAGCATGTGAGATGTTCTGTGCACATCATGCTCTATGTGCTTGGCTGGACACATGCCACGCTGCAGTAAGGAATAATGCTTACGTCTACATTTTGTTGATATCTCTTTCAACAGCTGTAGTCTACCTAATATTCCAGGTAACTTGAGAGGAAGGGATTAAATTTCAAAGGAGGAGATACAGGATATAGGAAGCTCAAACTTTTCCAGACCAGTGAAAGCTAATTGAGGAGAATCTCTTGCAATTATCCCCACAAAGCCAGACTCTTAACTAGAATAATCACTGTTCTTTGATGTCTTAAATAGTGTGCAGACATACAGTATATTCATCTGTGTAACAAGCTCTGTGATGGTTAAGAAAGAATCAGTATACTATATAGTAGGGTTGGGACAAATCCAGAATTTTCCGAATCTGAATCTGAATCCCTGGAAGGTTCTGGGAATCCACGAATCTCATGAATCTCGAATCTTTCAAATCCTTTTTTTTTTTAAGGGTTTAAAAAACAAGGGAAAGAAGGATAATCTTGAGCAAGACATACTCTCTCAGCCTCAGCAAAAGCCTACGCAAAGGCAAACCCCCCTCTGAAGAAATGTGGCCAGGATAATTATCATAGTTTTGCCTCAGGATCTCCCTAGATTGAAAATGACATGAAGGACCTTTCTACACAGGCAGGAAAATATGGATTAACTCCACATTTTCCTGCCTGTGTAAACAGGGCCACATACTACAGTACAGAGATAATCCAGGTCAAAACTGGATTTTCTTTGTATAGCTCCTTATGGCATCCTGGGGTTTGCAGTTTGATGATGCACCAGCACACTTTGGCAGAGAAGGCTGTGACACCTTGTAAAACTACAAACCTCAGAATTGTGTATGAAAGAACTTTGCAAGAGAGCTATGCAAAGGAATCTTTCAGCTGTCCTTGAAATTTCAAGCCTGTACCTTTCAGTCAAGTGCTGAACTTAAATATCCCAGATGTAATTTCTGAAATTGTTAGCAAAGATCATTATTACTCCAATGGAAAACCTCACCTACTTGCCATCTCCCCTGTGTGTTTGGCCTCCCAAGTTTTCAGGTGTCCCAGTCTCCCAGGTTTTCAGGCGTCTTGGTCTCCAACAAACTATTTGGTTGGTGCATTCGAAAGATTTGGCTCAGCTATTTTGGCACAGGGATTCGGATTTGCGAATCTCGAATCCTTTCCCAGGATTCAAAGATTTAGTTGGCCCATCCCTACTATATAGCTTAAAGAGAGGTGCCCCACGTCAAGGTAAATTCAGATAAGACAAGAAGGATCCATGACTTCAAAGTAAATAGGGCTGCAAAAAAAATAGGACTGCAAAGGAAAATTATTAGGGCTAACCCATGGAAATACAGTTGTATACAAGAATGCAAATCTCACTGAGTAAAATTAATGGTACTAGCTGTGAAAGTGTAAGTGCCTTCAAGTTGCCCATTGGCTTAAGGCAACTTCATGAATTTTATAGGGTTTTCTCAGACAAGGAATATCAGAGGTGGTTTTGCCAGTTCCTTCCTCTGCAACAGCCTACAGCATCTGGTATTCATTGGCAGTCTCCCATCCAAGCATTAACCAGAGCTGATCCTGCTCAGCTTCCAAAATCAAACAGGAACTGGTGCCTTTAGGATATTTAGGTGGCTAAGTGTTACAAGAGAGCCAGCGTGGTGTAGTGATTTAAGTGTTGGACTATGACCCTGGAGACCAGGGTTTGATTCTCTGCTTGGCCATGGAAACCCACTGAGTGACTTTGGGTGCATCACACACACACACAACCCTAGAAAATCCCATGACAGGTTGGAAATGTTATATGCCTTCAAGTCACTTCCAACAACAACAACAACAAACAACAACTTTTTACAAATAAATAAATATTGGGACAAATAGCAAAGCAAGATAAATAAATATGAACACAAACAATATTTGCTTGTACCTTTAAAGTTCTCACTCCATAGATATAAGCAATCTTTCAAATCCACACACATTTCCCAGAGCCACAAATAAGACAAATACACAGACTTGTGCAGATGATTTATGGTACAGGTAGAAAACTTGTGGCCCTCACAAGTAATTTATGTCACACTGGATGCAATGAAATATAAGTATGACTGTTTCTGGATTGGGAAGTGAGTTCCTTTGTTCAAAGAAGATTCATCAAACATTGGCGGTGTACCTGACCTGGTAAAGCCTGCTCCCAGTTTTCAGTCTCAATACAATGTTTGCAAGAGAATTTCCTGCAGACTTCCCCAAATGACCCTGCTTTGTTGCTCTTGTTACTACAGGAAGCAGTATCCCAGGAAGGTTCAATGTGCAGGGTTAACTCCTCATCTACACAGTCTCTTCCTCTCTTGCAATTCTCCATGTTTGCAGAATAGATGAGCAGGCAATTAGTCTGTGCTATGTATGTGTGTTCAGCTGTTAGCAATGTGGTGTGCTGAATGAGAATGGCTCTTCCCTGAAAACTGATCTGTGTATTGTAGATGCATCTGAAGCACTGGAAGATATGTTTGAAGCTCCCATGTGGAGGACCTAGGACAAAAGTCACTTCTGATTCCTGGTGCAATTGTTTGGACCAGGGCAGAATGACAGAGGTGACTATGAAAGAACAGATGCTACACAAGCCTTTAGTTTTCTGAAATTGTACTTACCTGTTTCTGTACCCGCATAGTTGGAATAGAGGAAGGATAACAATTTAAGCGATGATTTTTGATACAGCCCCACAACTGTTTCATTCAGGGGGTCCTTGTTCTTGTCCAGCCAGCCAGAGATGTTGTAGTCCACAGTGCCAGCATAGTGCACCAGAGAGAAGTGGGCCTCTGCTTTGCCTTTGACAGGCTTGGGCTTCTGAAAGTTGTTGCTCTTGCCCAGATGCTGGTCATAGAGCTTGTTCTTGAAAGAAGTGTCTGTTGCCTTGGGAAACATGCACTCCTCTTCTAGGATGGAGAAAATGCCCATGGGCTGGAGGGAGCAACAAGAGCAGATAGACACAAGCAGAGATCTTGTTAACAGGATATCTGTAATGATACAGCAAGGTGCAGTTGCATTTTTGTTGCATAGCTGCAGTTGCATAGTTTGCCACATTAGTTGCTCTGTGACAGGCATATAGCAAATACTTGCCAAACTTCTTGTCCTCAGTTGAAAAACTGTCAATCACATATTTTGAGACTTTGGGGCAAAAACACAGCGAAGTGTTTTACAGAAAAAAAAGCCTATGGTTTTGTGTGCAGAATTCTGTGTTTTGCGCAAAACACAATCATTTTAGTGCAAAAACATACATGTTATTGGCATAAAAGCCTTTCTGTGAATTTTTTCTTTTAACAAAAATCCTCAGATGTAAAAAAAAAATCCAAAAAAAGAAACTCTTAGAATCTTTTTGTTTCATATCAACACTTTTGATATTTTTCTCATTCTTGTGTGTAAAAATGAACTAAACAAAGATCTGCATCCCTCTCTTGGGGCCTTTCCCCCCTACACTGTAACAGTGCTATTATTCCCCTTTCAACATCCTATGGAATCCTGGGGCTTGCAGTTTAGGGAGGGGCCTTTAGAATTCTTGGCCAGAGAGCTCTTTGGCCTCAGTAAACTACAAATCCCAGAATTCCACAGGATGTTGAAAGGGGAATAATAGTGCTATAAAATGTAGGGCGGAATGGCCCTTAGTTAGCTGCTTTACTGTCTATGTATAAAATTAGTGACTGTGCTTTGAAACTATATTACAAACATTTGATATCAACAGTTCCTGTTGCAGAGGAGACATTGGTAACAGTGACACACAAAAGGGATACATCTGTTGCTACAGATAGTTGTTTGGTTCAGATTTGAAGCAAATCCTAAGTGCAGGGTTCTTCCAGACAGGTGCAAAGAAGCAAGCACTCTCACAACAGAGCTGCTCACTTTGTGCCAGGAATTGCTAGTTGATGCAGTTTCTACATCCACTTATAGCCTTTCACATACTTTAGCCTTCTTTTTTAAAGTCCCTGTAAAAGGTAATGGTGGGTGGTAGTGAAGATGTAGGAAGTTGTATGGCATCTGAGAATGTCTGGAGGAGCTCTTAAGTCAATTATTATTCAGAACTCTTTGGTCCCTTTGCTCACTTATTTGCTCTGGCTGGTATGGGCATACCTTCTTTTTAAAGAAACAGTGTTATAGAAATGCTTTATGTAAACTACAAGGGAATGTTTCTGCTGCCAGTCACCCACTCAGCCCAGAGCAGCAAAGAGGAAGAATTGCCAAGGAACCTGGTATGAACTTCAGGTATAGGACCATGCAAAAGAAAGGCTCATAAAGTCACAAGGAATGTCGCTCACCTTCTCAATAAGTTCAATGCAGGCAGCGAGGTCCATTCCAAAATCAATGAACTCCCATTCAATCCCTTCTTTCTTGTACTCCTCTTGCTCCAACACAAACATGTGGTGGTTGAAAAACTGTTGCAGTTTCTCATTGGTAAAATTGATGCACAGCTGCTCTAAGCTGTTAAACTGTACAAATGGAAAAGAATTGTATTTTTTTTAATCATCGGGAAGCTATTGGAGACTTTTGCTTTAACATGATTACAGTAACTTTAACTTACATCAAAGATCTCAAAGCCAGCAATGTCCAGCACCCCTATGAAGTGTTGCCTCTGCTGCTTGGTGTCTAGTTGCTGGTTGATGCGTGTTACCATCCATAGGAACATCTTTTCATAAACAGATTTCGCAAGGGCACCCACAGAATTGTACACCTACCCAAATGGAAAGCAAAAGAAATAAGTACTTTTTTGAAATGCTGCACTGGCTTCAATCTACTTTCCATGTGCAATTAAAATAAAGTTTTTTAAAAATATGAGCCTGCTCTGTATGCTCTGGTCAGTGGACAGGATCTTGTTATCAATGCCAGTATGCTACAACAACCTAGAAAGATTTATCACTACCTTTCTATTTTTATTTTCAGGAGATATTTTGTTCTGATAGACATCTGGAGGTGTTTAGGTTTTTCTCTTCAGACTCCACAGATTTTCTTTTGAAATCTGTTTCTGCTGCCATTGATATGTGCCTTTTTAATATTGCCTATAATTGTTCTGGATTTAATGTACTGTATTCTTTGGTTTTTATTGCTGTTATTTGCTCTGAGTAATCTTTTGAGAGAAGTGTGTTTGTACATGCCTTCAAGTTGCCTGTTCATTTATGGCAACCTGGGATACAAATCACAACCAATGAATTTAAATACATTTCAGGTAAACATTGCCCATTTAAAAACAAATGTCTGAATAAAAGTGCCATTGGGCTGTTGCTACCTGCTGAACATTTTGTCCTTTTGTCACATATTCATTTCCAACTTTCACTCTTGGGTAACACAAGCCTTTGAGCAAATCTGCAGAGTTTAATCCCATTAGGTAGCCTGCCTTGTCAGCCACTAGAGATAAGAAAACAAAACAGAAGAAATCTTAACTTGGTGATCCCTTTGGAGTTATTAATAATTGTCATTAACAGCATACAGAAACTATAAACTAATTTCACATCATCTCCACAAAACCATCAGACTGACTATACTGAGGATGGCCATAGAACATGCCCACTTAAAAAGCACACAGCTTTAAAATTTTCATCCAGTCATGGTACATTTTTGCATATTTCCTTTTCTCTCTGACTCTACAATTGCATTGCCCTGGCTGTTGTTGCCTCCATTGAAAACATGTGTGCAGAGATACCATTGGGATTATAAATAAATCTCTTCCCTGCTCCTGTTGACCATAATTATCTCGAATCTTACGCACATAATCCCACTCTGGATTCTTCTTCTTGGTCTTGCTAAACATGATGGAATGTTGGAAGCATGGGGCAGAATGTTGGGAATTGGTTGTATTATGCAATATGTTGATCCAGGTACCAGAGAATGCTGCTGATAGGAGTGTGGGCAAGATTTGTATAACAACACAGTGCACTACATAACATCACACTGCATAACATTCACCTTCAGTTCCATCTGGCTCTGCCTGCTCCTCCCGCTGCTTCTGCTTGAATTTCATGTTCCCATAATGCATTACTGCACCCGTCAGCTTGTAAATTCCTACCTTCTCCTCTGCAGTGAAACCCAAGATGTCAATAGCGCTCTGTGGAGAGGATAAGAACACATGAAGTCAAACTTCAACATGCCTCCAAGGACAGATGAGATTCTCCTCCCATAAGAAAACCAGAACAGATTGTTTTCTAGCCGTCTGGACCAAAATTTGAAGGAGAGGGGGTTTGTTCCTTTTCTGCTTCTGCTGAACATGTTAATTTGACTGTTGGACAAATGCATTAATACTACATTAAAGGTGCTTCCTTAGGGAAAGATATCTATACACCTTTATCAGATGAGAAAGAAATGTGTATTCTGCGTACAATAAAATGACACACCTCCAGAGGTACTTACGTCAGTTGCCAACAGCTCCTCTGCATCATCTATGCTAGCCACAGTGAGCTCTCCCTGGCTCACAAATGGAAAGTCATAGGGATTAGTAGAAATCAGCAGCAAGTCTGTAAGTAAAGAACAAGATCAGTCATACTGGTTTACTGTTCACAACCAAGGCCAAATAATGTAAATGATGGCCTAACATGCCTTTAATAGAGCCCCCACTTACCAATCAACTCTGGTTTCTTATTTGACATTATCTGATAAAATATATGGTAGCTTCTTTCAGCTGCAAGCTGAAACGTTACTCTGGATTTCTCCAGAAGATCTGAGAGAATTGGAAATAAAAACCAATAAGAAAAAATAGGTGTTTTCTTTGTAATCATTCTTAATTTATTGTGCAGAGATGTGGCTTCCACTCACAGGTTTCAATGTCTGCAGAGGCTAGCTTTCCTGTAGTCCCAAAATGAATTCTGATAAATTTACCCTGTTGAATTGGATAAATAGCCCATTAGTATTAAATTTTCTTTTTTTGAGTTAGCTTAAAGCATGTACACATTTAATTTATAATATGCATTTGTTTTTTCTTAAGAAAATGCCCTCCACTTACAAAACGTGAGGAGTTGTCATTTCTCACAGTCTTGGCATTGCCAAAAGCCTCCAGCAGAGGGTTGGCCTGGATGATTTGATCTTCCAGGGTACCCTAATTATAACATGAGGAAAAAATATACATAAATTTATGTTTTACATGCATGAGAAAGTACAAATGATCTCAGTGGCCTGAGGCATTATGTTGAACTAGACAAAATATTTAAATAACTTGTAGTAAGGACTGTTCAAAGGAAGTTTTATTCAGTAGTAGTTTCCTTGTGTCTTTAGCTAATTCCCCACACACACTTTTGCTTGATTTTCCAAGATGACAAGAATATATATAAGTCGGCTCGGGATCATATCACATACCTGCATTTTGCCAGGCTGTGCTTCTTTCTTCTTTTCCCCAGCAACTGCAATTGTTGCAAAATACTGGATGACACGCTTGGTGTTCACAGTCTTTCCTGCACCAGATTCTCCACTGTTGAAATAAATTGGTACAAAGTAAATTAGAAAAACAAACATTGGCTGCTTCCACTGCAGGATTTTAAGCACTACAGAAGCATTGCCTTTTCCCTCTCCTTCCTTCCTTCCTTCCTTCCTTCCTTCCTTCCTTCCTTCCTTCCTTCCTTCCTTCCTTCCTTCCTTCCTTCCATCCATCCATCAGTTTAATGTGGAATTTCACAGGCCATTTTTGCACAACATCATGGTCCCGCAATGGGGACGCATTGCTGCCACAAGAGTCATGCTTTTACATGACATCATTGTGGTCCCACTGCCAATGCATCCCACACATCGCAATCACAGGATATTCCATTACTGGAAAAAATCCGGCAATGGCCTGCAATTACATGATGCTCCTGTCACTGGCAGCCATGCGGAATGGATGGAAGCATGATCTAGGGGCTTCCTTCCCCAATGCAGCATGGGAAAGAGGCTGGCTGCACTGTAGAAGGAAGGCATGTATTGCTTGCACTCCATCTGCAGGCAGCTGGCCAGGTGCGGAGGGAAGCATTGGGGACAGGCTTCCATCCTGGCAGAGGCGCTGCTCGGATGATACTTTTTTCGTCGTCGTCCTCCCGGTAAGGTGCAGAAATGGCCTGAAAGTAGTTTCAGGTAACACTATCACTTGAGTGTAGACATTCTAATGCTGCCTTAAATCCTATATCTTCAATGATGGCATGTGCCCATGGAAAGACTTTTTCTATATCAGGGAATTGCCATGATGACCAAGATCTTCTGATAATGTTTACTTAGAGGTCAGTGTTATTTGCCCTATAATGTTAATTAAATGCTTCCTGCTTTCTTTTATTGCTTCTGTTGAGCAAAGTAGCAGGATTACTGATGATTAAGCTAATAGTTCATAACGTAAACCTCTTGAAAATTCTATCTTAACTGAGCAGTTTGCCTCCCTTTGTATACCGAGAGTAGGCATTTCCTTTGAATTAGGAGGGGGGGGGAAGTGAGCAAGGTATGTGACTCGTATTAGTGAACAAACGAGAGATGTTCCAGCAAAATGAAGAAAAGGCAAGGCAAGTGAAATGTCTGAAAATAATTGCAGTTGCAAAAACAGTAGGTTGTATTTGAAGCCTAGCTCTCTAATGGTCTGTGGCCTGGGAACAGTTGAAGCAAAGATTGGGGGCCGCCCAATGTGGTAAGAAAACCCTCTTTTCTACTAGTTCTTTAAGAGCTTGCTCCCATTTTGTTCTATATGTTTACTTTCCTCCCTAAGAAATAAATTCCACAGTTTCTTAGACCATGCTTTACAGATAGCCAACGGCCACATTTACAGCCATTGCTCTTCTGTCTTCTCTTTTACTTTTCCTCCCTTCAATAGTCTCAGCTTATCTTAACTCAAACAAAAGGGCTGAGAGTGTGTGACATGCCCAAGGCCACCCAGTGGATTTCCATGGCTGAGTGGGGAAATAAACTATGGTCTCCAAGGTCATTGGCCATTTCCACCCTACACTGTAATACTGCTATTATTCCATTTTCAACATCTTGTGGGATTCTGGGATGTGTAGTTTCCTGAGGCCAAAAAGCTCTCTGGCTGAGAATTCTAAATGCCCCTCCCTAAACTGCAAACCCAGGGATTCCATAAGATGTCAAAAGTGGTATAATAGCACTGTAACAATGTAGTGCAGAAACGGCTATAGTCCCATGCCCAAACCACTATACCACACTGGCTCTGGTTAACAGGTTACAATAGCTTTTAATATCCGGTCCTTTGCTTATGAGGGGGGAGGTGTTAACTACTGCTTTCTTTTCATTTTTCCCTTTATTTTATATTGATATTACATATATTAAAACATGTCTCCAAAATAAGAACAGAAACTGACATGATTAGACAATCAAAAGAGGCTGTTTAACTAGCAGATAAGCTGTTACCATTGCTCAATAGAAAGCAATAAAAGGATGCAGATGCTCAAACAGGAAATTTTTCATGAAAGTTACAGTAGCCCTGAAACATCTCAATTATGTTTGATTAATCAGCAGAAAACAAGTTTGCACTACAATCAGTTTAAACACTAGTCATATCAGATCTGGAAAAAAACCAGGGAATGCAATAACACAAAACACTGGAAGGCAACAAGTTGTTAATAATATTCCAAATCTCTACTGAAGAGTAAATGAATAAATTATGGCAATTATAAATTACATTAACTATGGAAGCTGATAACGACTGCATTGTTCTCTTTTACAATATTAATTATTTTGGAGAAATACTTACGTGATCAGGACTGACTGATTTTCACGGTCTGAAAGTTTGAACAAGAAATAAAATCAGGCCTATAAAAAGCCTTTTTTATTTATCAGCTGATTTAAGAATTCTACTTAGAAAGCTGCCTTATACAGAGGCCCTTTCTGCAGCTTACCTTCTTGCGGCGTTGCCCAGTGGGGATCCCAACAGCAGCTCTGCCAGAAGGGGAGTGCGACGGGAGCCCTCCCCTCCACACCGGCTGGCTCTCTGCCAAAGGAAGCGCAATGGACACACCTCTTCCTTCCGCAGCGCAGCCGGGTACTTTCCGAGGCTGCACTGGGACAGGAAGCGCACCCATTGTGCTTCTGGGTTTTTCACAGGACAGGTAAGTGTGGGATGGTGGCACGATTGCATGTCATTGACAGGGAAAACCCATCAATGATTTAACCTGCGATCACATTGTCTGGGGACAGGAGAAGGACAAGAACTCAGCAACGTCATGAAGTCTGAGTGTTGAAAGGGCCTGAGTCAGAACACTGGTGCGTCTAGGTGGTACTGTGTAAACTTACTAGATATCAGAATATCTGCAGTGGATGAGTAAGTGCTCTGAGGACTTCTGATGTGATCAAGACAGGTTGACAATATTTTGCTGCTTAACGTAAAGTAAAAGATGGTGTTCATCTCCAAATCCATGTACCTAAGCCTGTAAGATTGGCAGCTGAATTTCATTTCAACACTAGAAATTATGCAGCATCCTCCAACAGACCACAGGACAGAAGACCAGTTTCTGTCATCCAGCTCCTTGTTGCTACTCCCTATCCCCAGCATCTGCAATGTGATGCAACTGTCTTATTTGGCCTAATGGTAGGGCCCCTCTTGAGATGTTCAAAAAGGAGCGTGTGTAGGAGGAATATGTAGTTTCATATGGTAGGGTTATTTATTTCTGTTGCTTTTTTAAAAAACATCTAAAGCCACTCCCAACCCTCCTGTTCTTACGTAAGGAGGAGATCAGCTTTGAACAACTAGTGTTTTCCCCTTTTTTCTATCACACTAAATATCACACTATGCCTCTAAACCAGCATTCCACCTGCTTGGGCTTCATCTTATGTCAATCAAGGTATTCTACTGTTCCTGCATGAACGACTGCATGAATCAGGCCTAGAAAACAGTAAATAGGGACTGTTGTGGAGGTAACGGATTTGCTTTCCATGCCACAGATGTTTTCTGTAACGTAGAATTGTTATATTCTATCCAGAGACTAATTCTGATTACTCACCAGTTAACATGAACTGATAGGCATTGTCAGAAATAGAAAAGATATGAGGAGGGGCCTCTTGGCGTTTTTTACCCCTGTAGCCAGTCACTACTTCTGGGTTATATACTGGCAGCCACTTGTAAGGGTTGACAGTGACACAGAAAAGTCCCGAGTACGTCTATAGAAAAAATAGAGAACACATTGACTTTTGATAGACAGAATAGATGTTGGATTGAAAAATCAGTGCTAAACTTCAGATTCAGTTTCAACTCACATAGATCATCCAAGATGCATAACGCTCTTTGAGGTTATACAGGACAGCAGGTTCATGGAGATGGGTCATCATAACCATGTCCTCAATTTTATCAAATTTTGGAGGATTCATGGGAAAGACTTCATCTTCTTTAACTGTTACAGTCTGAGGAGTGGGGGGGAAATGCAGAAAAGATGAACAACCACAACCACAACCACAAAGTATCTTGATGTAGGCCGGAAATGTCCAGTTGGTAGCCTGAGGTTTGCATGTTTATGTCTTTTAGTCTACCAAAATGTTTCAAAATTATAAGTTGGGACCATATTTATTGCTGGACTAGGGTATTCCCTTGGTGACTAAAAGCAGCATTATCAGTCTTTGTTAATTTCTGTTTGTAACTGCTGTGTTCGCACTTATTTATTCTAGGTGTCATTTTTTTCTTCAGAGGTCCCAGCTAATCAGGGAACACCTTATGAACATGACTGTGTCATTTGTCATTTTTATATCAGAGAAAATAAACAACCCCAATGATAGTATATCATTGTATTGGTTCTATTGGTTGTGACATCTATTTTTCTCATTTTCAGATGAGAGGATTTTCAGTCAGCAGTAGATAATAGGGTGAATAAAAAGTTTTTTAAATAATATTTTAAAAGTTAAGCACAAGATTTTTGGTATTTTAAAACAAATGGCAAGTTCAACATTTCTTTGAAAATAAAGAGATGAATATTTAATAATCTGAAGCTTTGGTAATAAATGGGTTTCTAGGATTTGATTTTAAAACATTATGAAAACTGTTTGAACTCTCTGTCATATATGTGTGTACGCTGATTATGCCCTATTCGATACTAAATTGTCTGTTGGATATAGTAAAAATAAATATTTCAAAAACTTCTAAAGCAGCATAGACATACTCCTTCTGATAAACACCATCATGTTCCTTATAGCACATCTGAAAAGCCACAAGACAACTCACCAAACCTGTTGTCCTTCAATTCACCATAATTCATTTACACGTTTTGTTTGGATTTTTTATGCATTATGTCATTGCATATAATTCCTTGTAATGCTATACATGAGCACATATGCCCCACAATTATCTATTCCTTACTTTACATGGTGTCAATTTTATAAGGAAGTTGACTATTTGTAGTTTCCTGATCACTGTTTGGAGAACTGAGAGTCTCCTGAGACTGTAATCAAACAAGGATCATGCAGTGAAAATATTTGTTTCAATTCCTACTTACACGGTCATCTTGAGTTTTGACAGTGATTTTGCCAGACTCTCTACTCTGGATCGTGCCTTTGACATACATTTCCTTTTCGTCCACCACAAAGCAAGATGTTTTAGCATCAAATGGACGATTCTGGGCCTCAATCCTCTCCTTCTCTGGTTTCCGAAGATAGGGAGCCGCCTCTCCAAACACGGCCATTTCAGCATCTGACGTCATTATTATAAACTGGCTAAAAGGTTTAACAGAATATTTGGTATTCAATCTCCTTCTGTATACTAGAGATCACTGAAGTAAAATAAATATTTATCCTGCTTTTGAATTTTATTTATTTGCAACAGTAGTTCTATATTGATTTGGATGGTATAATCAGTGATGGTCCATGTATTTGTGTGCGGACCAATCTGTAAGCATTCTGTAGTTATGATCTCCTCATCATCATCCTTGTTTCTTTTCTACCAGAGACTGGAGAAAATTATGGTTAAGTCTCAATGTCACTGTTTTAAATAAAGTTACTCTATTGCTATCAAACTATTCTCTAAGTTAAAAAAAAATACAAAATAAAGATGTCCTTCCTAGTATAGTTCTTTTCTTATTCATTTTGCCTTCAATAGTGAACCGTAGCAATCTGTATTCTTCATTTCTCTTTGTATAACCAAAATTTAGTACAGTATATGTTTTTAGAATTTTTGAAGCTGATTTTAGCCTTTTGTTGCATATTACATTCATTGTAACAAAAGCTATTCCACATCAGCTCTATTTTATTTCTGTACTTCTTGTACTTCCGTTCTATATTGATGCTGCAAATGCATTTCTGAGTGAGTATGCTTACTCACAGGCACCTTATTCCACAATTTCGTGTCTGCCTTTTTGAGCTCTATTTTGTTCCTGGATTCAATAGGAGAGAACAAAGAAATTCCCACAGGCTTAAAGTCTGACCAAACTGAACCTAATTACAGTACAGTCTGACTAAAAGACACATAGGAAACAATACACTGTGCTTTATATCACTTAATAAAGATGATTGTTCATGTCTAACCAAAAAGCAAGGGTGAGGTGGGGTGGTAGTGAAGTTCCTTGGATGCTAGTAGCTGAGATTTAGTCCTATTATCAGAATCATAGAGCCAAAAGGGTCTGAAAAGGCCGTCTAATCCAACCCCCTGCCATGCTGAAATGCACAGCTAAAGCACTCCTGAAAGATAGGAATCTACTCTATGTTTAAAGACTCTATGTTTTAAAAAAAAAAGAGCATCAATTACCTTCTGTGGCAGTCTGTTCCACTGCTGAATAATTCTTATTCTGAGGACTTTCTTCCTAATATCTTCTTGAAATTTGACACATTTACGTACTAACCTGTACACTCTCATTCTATAATTCACACATCTCTTATAACTACCCCTTTTTTGAGACAAAATAAGATCATGCTGATGTAATTCAAATCAATGTTGCTGTTCTGTCAGTGGCCATTCCTTTTGAACATCATTTCAATAAGGATGGAGAACATTTTCCACAGAAATATTTCTTTACTAGATCTGATTGTACCATATGATGTGGGTAATGTTTAAGTGAACTGTAGAATGAGAATATAAAGATCGGTACATATATGTGATGGTACATTAAATTGATGGTCCATTAGTCTGTGAAGGCCAGTATTTTCTATTGTAAATGGCAGTAGCTTGCCAAATACATAGGTAGAGGTCCTTCTGTGCCCAACTGAGATTCCTATTTTTTAAAAAAGGTAACAGAGATTAGTCTGGACCTCCTGTGTGCAAGGACAGTGACCTGCTGAACAGGCTTAGCTAACTGTGCTTTTCTCTAGACTTGTCTTTCAATTGAGGGCTTGGAAGGGAAAAGTCAGATATATCAGACACAGGGCAGCAATGCACACTGTAGCATATTTAAGTATATTGATTTGTATTGCAAACTACATGCATGCTGAATTAATAAAATTGTTCTTACCGTGAATTATGAAGAAAGTGTAGATCTGTATCTTTTAAATGTGTATTGGAAAAAGAAAGATTAGTCAGAAGCAGAACATGTTTGGCATATAACTGACTCTGAGTAACAAAACAGGTATAAATTTGTACTGAAATTTTCACTTCTATTATTTGTAATTTCTCATCTATAAGCAAGTTCTAAACCTTGGTAGCACATCCTTGCAGTTCATTCCAAATACAGGCATAGTTCCAAGAGATTTCATTTATTGCCTTTCTGAACATGCTTTTCAGAAATGATTCCAGTCTATTATAAATTAGATATAACTGCATGCAGATTAGCTTTATGAATGCTATTTGCTTTACTTTGTAAAAATTTCAGGGAGAGCAGCCATATTAATCTATTGCAGCAAAAACAAGTTTTGTGGCACCTTAAAAGCTAACAAGATTTAATTAACACGCTTTTGCCAGCTGAAGCCCACATTTCATCTGATGAAGTAAGTGACAGTCTCTGAAAGCCAGTGCTGAATAAAACTTGTTAGTCTTCATGGTGTTGTCTCTATTAGTGACTCTGGGAGATAATAAACCTGTAAACTGGCACTGATGAAAAGGTACCTAGCATGCATGCCAATATATTTTGGTTCCTGCCATGATAACTACATTGTTGTACTTTGTATAAATATTGTTGATACTTGGCAATTACTGAACTAATGTTAACCCATGTAAAACATATCCGGAGAAGCACTAACGGGAAGTAGCACAGGGCATTCACACAACCTTGAGTAATGGCAAAAGTCCAGGTCCACAAAAGAACACAGCAAGGGACTGTAACTTACCTTGAGATACTGAGCTAGTGAAGAAACAAGGAGCCTTGGGCCTTGGAGACTTTATACACAGCCATCTGCCAACGCAGCATTCTAAGCCTCTATTTTTGGTGAATTAATAATTTATACTTTAGTTGCAAATGTGTTGAAGGCCTGATCTCACATGCTCTTTCTGTTAATTAAGCAGAGACATGATTAGCTGAAGGTTACAAGGAGTCAGCTGGCCAGAGACATCTCTTCCTCCTCTGTCATACACCTTATATCACCCTCTACCAGCTTCAATCCATTGCTGATAAAGAGGCAGCATCAGAGAATTTGTGGTGAAGCCTGAAATAAGGAAAAAATGTCCATTGCTATGGGACATCATTCAAGCAAGGAAGGAATGACACAAATGACATTGTTTAACCTTATATTAAATTAACAGTTTTTACCAATTTAAAAAGTAGAGTCAATCTGGCATAGTGGCATAGTGTTGGACTAGAGCCATTTCTGCACTAGACTGTTATAGCGCTATTATTCAACTTTCAACATCTTATGGAATCCTGGGGTTTGCAGTTTTGGGTGAGCCCTCCCGAAACTGCAAACCCTAGCATTCCATAGGATGTAGAAAGTGGAATAATAGCATTATAACAGTCTAGTACAGAAACGGTCTAGGCCTCTGGAAGACCAGAGTTCAGATCCTCACTTGGCCATGGAAACCCTCTGGGTGATACTGAGCAAGTCACATTCTCTCACCCTCAATGATGGCAAAGGCGACCCTCCTCTGAATGAATCTTGCCAAAAAAAAAAAAAAAATTCATGATAGATTCATCTTAGGGTCATCATTGGTCAGAAACAACTTGAAAGCACACAACAACAACAACCCTATTAAAATTAGCACCAGAATAATGGAATCCAGTTAACTGCATAGAGAGGAAGAAACTTTGCTGTTTTAAGCAATCGTCATATACAAATGTAGAATCAAGATTATGTGCAGTTGGCATTTTAAGCCCATTATTGAGGTTGGCAATAGGAAATCAGGAGGGGTAGAGACTGTTTACCAGGCTTTGAGAGGTTTGGACTCTAAATCTGAGACTGAAAATCAGAGTAAATGTGCAGCATCAGTGGAATTAGCAGCCACCTTCTTTCACAAACAAGTGTTACTACCTCTCTATTACTGTCAGCTGTCAGTTCATTTCCTCAAGGTTAAACCACTCAAAGTTTCCACATACTTACTCCTTCAGAACCAAAGGAGTGAAGTTCATTTCTTGTCTTGTGGGAGGAATGCCTTCCAAATTTGTTAACACTGAAATTGCATTAGAAGACATGTTTCTATCCCCAGCTGACAATAATATCAGAACGCAGTAGAAGAACGCAGAAGATATTTCCTTCTAAATGTAGATATGTATAGTTGCTGATGAAATTACTGATAAAAATCTTGTATAGTAAATTAACATCACAAGTGTGATCTCTAACAATGCTGCACAAGAGTTGCTGGAGATGGGATGGTCCTCAATTAATACAAGTGGCCTCAGCAAAGATAAGGGAAATAGCTGCTGAGAACGGATTAGAGGATAAGCAGTCTCTTTACAAGTGCGGAAGAAATGAGGTAGCATAGTAAGAAGGAACCATGGCAGTGAGAAAGCACCAGAATTAATTAATTGTAGTCTGTCCTATACACAGGAAGTTAGAATTTCATTTTAAAAATCCAAAGAGGAAAATAAACAAAGTTTGAAATACAATCTTTTAAAAACAGGTTGTTTCCAATGCTTGTTATTAGAGTATTTCAAAAGTAATTTTTAAAAATTTGGTGCTTTGGCTGTTCCACTGTGTCTTACTTTTTATAAAACCTGTAGAATTCAGAAGATAATCGCAGATCTTGAAATAGAGCAATAAAAATGCTTCTAAAATGCCTCAAGCACCCTCATAAAGAAAAATTAATGGAGAACGAGGATATCATTTACTCCTGGTCAGAATGGCTATATATAACCTCCAATATCACAGATGGTATGTTTCTCTTTAACTGTAACCGCAGAAGACAAGATGGTGGATGCAAATGCACCCATGTCTTGCCGGTTGGCTCCCAACAGGTAACCAATTGATTGGTGATTGCAGGAAAAGAATGCAGGAATAGATAGACCTTTGGTCTGATGCAGCATGTCCCCTCTTATGTTCTTGTTGTTTTGTGTCTTCAAATTGTTTCTCACTTATGGCAACCCTAAGGCAAACCCATGACAGGATTTTCTTGGTAAGATTTGTTCATAAGGGATTTGCCTATGCCTTTATCTGAGGCTGAGACAGTGTGACTTGTCCAAGGTCACCTATTAGGTTTCCATGGCCAAGCAGGAATTCAAACCCTGTACTCCAGAGTCGTTGTCCAATGCTCAAATCACTACACCATGCTGTCTGTCTCTTATGTTTTTACCTATGGATTATTCTTATATTGCAAATATCATTTATTTCAATTCCCGCACCGGTTCCAGTAATTACCACTGCAGTCTTCTCAAATGTTTCCATCACTGCACTCTTATCAAAATAGTAAAATCTGTAACAAAGATTGCCCTCTGGTTTTCTGTTGGACAGAAAAGACTTCACCCATCACTGAATCCATTGACAAAATGTTGTACCTATGGAGCTTTGGCTGCTGTATGACTTATTATGCGTGTGAAGCCCCTGTCAAGAAAAAAATGACTAAATTGCTGATGACAATTTGGGCATATGTACACCTAATTTTATGTTGATTTTATCCTTGCGTAACTTCCATGAAAGAGCCATCATGGTGTAATGATCTGAATGCTGGACTACAACCGTAGAGACCAGGGTTTGATTCCCCTCTTGGCCACGGAAACCTATCGGGTGGACTTGGGTGAATCAAACACTCTCAGCCCCAGAAAACCCCAAGACAGGTTTACCTTAGGGTAGTCATAAGTCAGAAATGAGTTCAAGGCATACGACAACAACAACAAATAACTTCCATGCGCTGTCATTTTACAGAACTGCTAAGACTTCTGCCAGTAACCTACCTCTATTGGTCTCCCTCACTTAACTACAGTTTAACACGTTTCGCAAAGAAAAGGAGTAACTTCTAGTGAAAATAGTCCGCATAATCTAGATATATCTTGAATCACCTTGTATTTCATTTTTTTAAAACATTTCCCTCGTTTAACATTTGACTTTCTTTCCAACAGAAATTTAAATCATGAATTTCCCTTGTTTCTAATGTTTGTCGTCCAGAGATTTGCCAGAGAGCCTCCGCCAACCGGAAGCCGCCATTCGGGACGCGGAGGACTGCGGAGCAGCGAACTCGCGCCGCTCCTCGTGGCGACGGACTCGGCCGTCCGGAAAACAAAGCCGGCAAGCTCTGTTTTCGGCCATTCTCCTCCCCCCTCCCCCCGACATGAGGAAAGGGCCTAAGTTAATTAAGATACATTTCCTCTTTTTTTAGTAATGCATAAATGGCTACTGTGGGAAGTGTGCCAAAACAGGCCCCTGTGCCAGGAAAATAGCCCAAAGGCCTGAATAGGGGCCTAATGTAGGGAGCGAATGCCAATTCTTGTCAGAACTGATTACTTGGAGCTCACTGCTACTGGAAGATTGGCTAATCCGAGCTCTTCAGAGGGAGCAGCACTTCATCTTTTTCTCACTGGAGGATCTTTCCAAGGAAGATGTTACAATTACCCAGGCTCTGAATGCCCTATCTCCTTTCAACAGTTATTGGGGGAAGGTAAATTGTTCAATGATTTTTCTTTATGAACATGTTTTTTGTTTCCATAGTGATTTAATTTGCGTGGTTAATCAGTGTTACCCTATTTACAAATACTGGCTCAGTGTTTATAAGTATGGGCTTCCTAATATCGTTTTATTTATGCTGCTTCCTATCCTGAGGTCTTAAAGTGAAAGTGGATTACATATTTATAACCAAACCATAGCATAAAATCTAAAAGTACACCCCGGGGGCCGGAAGAGTATACTATTATGTCAGGATAAAGTATCCCTGCTGACAATGGCAATTTACAGAAAGTGTGGATGATCTCACTGCTAGATGCTTTTATGTGGAATTATTGCCTTTTTATTTTCCTTCCAAACTATATTTGCTATTTTCTGGAACAGAGTCAAGCGCCTAATTAGGAGAATTTGGATGAAGTATCCTCAAACTCCTCAGGAGAGAGAAGTTCTGGGGCCTTCATGTTCTCTGATGCAGAGAGTTAGAACATTCAACCATCACCTGCAAAACAGGTTATTTTTCTGATCCTTAATACTCTATGGACTAGTGATGCTCTGAATCTGGCCTGGTTAAGCCCAGATCCAGCTCAGAAATTTCTACAGGTCAAATAACTGGGCCTGTCTAGAAGCATGTGGGCGAGGGGGAAGGTGCATGTTCACATCCACAGATGTTGCTTGCTCCCATTCCATAACAATGTCACAACAAAATAAAGATCATATGCTAATATATTATGTTAACATAATGTATCAGATAACTGATTTTTGATAGCAGCAAGATCATAACTGCATCCCACAGTCTGTAAAGTGGAGCTGGCAGTCAGGGCATAGGGTAGATTCAGGGCATTCAGAGCATAGGGTAGCTATTTAAATGTGTTAGATCAGAGTTTTAAATGATTGCAGTATGGGTTGAATGATGAATTTAAAGAGCATTGTTATTATTGCAAAAACCCTGTCTGTTTTACAAAGTTATCTGGGCTTAGAGCCAGCTAACTAGTTCCATTAAGATAACACTAGCATAAACAAACACAAGAGCTTAAATAAATAAATACTTTTTTTTCAGGGAAAGAAAACAACTATATGGGACATATGGGAATGCAGCCATCCCTTACAGGTACAAATCACCTCTATAGTGAGGCATCAATCAGGTGTGATGGTAGCTGGGGCAGGTAGCCAGATTAATAGTTTGTGGCCTCTAGTTCTTGGCTTTTATGTGGTGCATGATGATTATTGGTCAATTAACATCAGTCATGGTAATAAAAATTGGTCTGGCTGGAAACGGGGAGGTAGTCTTATGGACCACTTCTGGTGATTGCTTGCTACTCTGTTCACCCTATTCTCAAATGCTGATTAACAGAGACAACGCTGGTGATGATTAAAGCCATGGTGAGTTAAAGTGGTGTGTTCTTAAGCCAAACAATATTGAAAGTATCTGAACTGTGCTTTGTGAGAACTTAGGTACCTTACATGTACAACAGTGTGCCATAAGGATGCTTGTACTTTATTAATCTGTGATGTGTTCCTTATAAGAAAATGAAATGTGTAAGATTATATAATATCTACAGAAGTAATGTATGTAAGGAGAGCCAGTTTGGTGTAATAGTTTGACTATTGGACTTCTGTCTTGGAGACCAGGCTTTGGTTCCCTGCTCGGCCATGGAAACCCACTGAGTGACCTTGGGCACGTCTTACACTCAGGCCCTTTCTGCACCAGACAATTAGAACAGGGCAGTGCGTCCTCGCATGGAGGTCGTCTGCACCTTGGAGTGGACTAGGAGCGGACTACTTACCGGAGATCCGCACCTCAGTCTGCTCCAAGATGACCCCAAGTGGTCTTCCAGTGTGTTTTTGAAAGACCGGAAAAAACAGGTCTTTATTTTCCTGGAACGCACCATTGCGTTCCTGCTCCCTTGTGCAGATTTGCAGGCTTGCACCAATGGGAGCCTGCCGTCTGCGGAGGGCGGGCTTTAGGCGTGGCGAGCTTCAGCAGTTGGTCAGGACCCACGACCAAGCGGAAGCTGCCATTTTGGAAGCCAGAAGCCACCATTTTGGAAGCTGGAGCCGCCATTTTGGAAGCCGGAAGCGCCATTTTGGGAGCCGGAGCAGTGCGGATCTACAGACCTTGCACTGCTCCGATTCGCCCTGGACCAAGGAGGAGCCCTGCAGAAGGGTTTCAGGGACAGTGCGCGTTGCTTCCAACCCCAGAAGAAGTGGTGAGTAATGGCATGGAGCGATTCCCTCGCCTCGTGCGGAAAGGGCCTTAGCCCCAGAAAACCCCGTGATAGCTTTATCTTAGGCTCACCATAAGTCAGAAATGACTTGAAGGCACACAGCAACAACAACAATATGCCTAAGATTAGATAAAGACTTTGATAAGAAATAGCAGCCCAGAAATAGCAGCCCAGACAATATAACTTCTGTTGATGTAATGTGCCTACTGTTGAGGTCTGTGTGATACACTGGTTCTTCACTAGGAGTATCTAACTGCTTAAGCTAATTGTTGTACTTAATAAATATAGATAAAAGTGTAAAGCTGCATGGTTTGTCGTATAAATTCCTTGAAATTACAAAACTCAAGAGATTTTTAAAGGGAATGTTGATGTTGGACTGACTACTGGAAAATACTGTTGTTTACAGCTTCAGGTTCTTAGGTGACCAAAATGGTAAACTCTGAGGAATTCTATCCATGTATAGATTGGCACAGTGAAGACAACTAACCTTCAACAAAGAAGATGGGGGGATGAGAGAACCAGGTCTGTCTCAAGCAGCCACTTGGCCACGTTTTCAAGCTGTCTTGGTTTTTCACTTCTGTGCAGGAAAGGTAGGATCTCTCATTACTTTCTAGTTCCCATCTGCATGTATTTATCCATTTTTAAATAAACCTGTCATTGCTTTGGTTAATGCATGATTTGTGCATGTGTGCTTTCTCTGGGTTACATCATTGTTATTTGCTATCAGATCAGCTTTTAGTTATGGCGATCCTATGAAAGCTAGACCTCCAACAGCACTTATTAAGACTTATTAACAGCACTGTTGTAGTGGTTTGAATGTAGGACTACATCTCTGAAGAGCAGGGTTCTATTCCCCTCTCAGCCATGGAAACCCACTGGGTGACCTTGGATATGTCACACACTCTGAGCCACAGAAAACCCCATTATAAGTTCACTTTAGGGTCTCCATAAGTCAGAAGTGACTTGACGCACACAACAACAACAAAGATCTTGCAAAGTCAGGGCCATGGCTTGTTTGCTTGAACCTTTCCACCTGTAAAATAGTCTTCCTCTTTTCCATTTTCATTTTTTCTAATGAGTTGTGTCATCTTCAGTCTCACTTCAGTCATTTTTCAGGCTGGATTACATTCCTGCCCCCAAAGGGCATGGGTGTAATTGACAGGTGCAAAATTTAACATTTAAAATTCGGTGGTGTTTGAATAGAGCTCTGCTTACATCCATTGTACCCACACCACTGAGATATGCATTACTACAGTAGTAGTTAATGCATATCTCAGTCAGAAGAAAGGCCCTTTTCTCAGCACATTGTCGTCCTGCCAGAGGGACAGGAGAAGGATAGAACTGCAACAACGGTTACGCATGACGTCATTGCGGATAGGACCGTGACAACTGTTACGTATGACGTCACCTCAGCACGGCATCATAGCTGTGCTTCCTGCTGCAGTGCGCCTGGTGGCTGCGCTTCATCAGGGAGAGGTAGGACCTTCGTGCTTCTTGGATCACAGCAGCAGCCAGTGTGGAGGAGAGTGTTCCTGTCACTCTCCCCTCCTGGCAGAGTTGCTGCCAAGACCCCCACAGGATGCTGCCAGGAAAAGGTAAGGTGCAAAACAGGCCAAAGAGTCAGAATGAAACAGAATTTCAGGAAAGTCAGAGAGGACAATGCAGCTGCTCCTTACTGATGAATCCTCATATCCCAGTAGCTAAGTAAATAAGTTGTTTATATCAACCAGCATGCAAGGAGAAATTATGTACAAAGAATGTCTCCTTATGTTTACTTTAGGTCCCAGGGAGTGTACTTGGATTAAGACATTAAGATAAAGAATCTTAAAAAAGAAACTTAATTTTTAAAGCTACTTTCAGAAAAATACATTGTAGGAGAGACATCACATACAGTCACAAAACATATTACTTTTCCAAATATTAGTTTCCTCTAAAAAGCAATGTGTTGAGAAAAAGAACAAACACACCACATGAAGCTGGCCAAGAAACTAATGAGAGTAGCTTGTTTTGATGCTTATGTTCTTGAAGAGCCATGTGTTACCCTGTGTACTGGGGGTCCCGGGAGGGACACCAAAATGTGCTCAACTGAAGGTGGGGAAAATTAGCTCAGAGCACTGCTTAGCGTTACGAGAGGCAGGGTAACGTAGCGAGATCTTGAACCCTATGTCTACAGGGTCAGGTCGAGTCAAGGAGCACACAGAAGTTGAAGCAATAAATGATGTTTTATTACAAACACAAGCAAAACAGTGTATGCGACACACTCACACAAGATAACTAAAGAAATAAAGGTTTGAGTGGTATAGAGGGATTTTTAGAGGGGTTGCTGGTTTGGGTGATACTTCACCTGTCCTGAAGCCCAGAAAAATGGAGAGCGAGGCTGGGGTGCGATGTAGCTCAGCACGTGGAGCTGAGGGGATGCTCACCAAGCAAGCGGCAGCAAGGCGGGATGAAACTCGGGAGCGATCCGAGGAAGGTCTCGGAATCAAGGGTTTTTATAAGGAGAATGTGACTGCAGGCTATGCCGTACTTGGAGGAAAACAATAGATTTGGAGTTGAAGACAAAGGCTCCGAAAGGTCAGAATCTGAATGATTGAGTTATCGCAGAGATTCTCAGTAGAGTAGCCAGTATGCAAACGCAGAGTACTTGGGTATTGCATAGTTTACCCATCAAGCTGCCATCGCGGGGCAGAGGCTCTTTCGTAGGTTGCGTGCATACCTAATTAGAGTACTTGCCTGGAGGTCTCCTAAAGCAGCGAGTCAGCTATTTTCTGGCCTGCCTGTATTGTCTAGGAATATTACGGCGATTAACGGCCGAGCTTGGTGGTGTGCTTGTCCGGTGGCCTCGCAAGCACATGGAGGGGAATAGAGAAGTGAAGCCGAATTATGATATCAAAAGGATATCTTTTAATATCCCCAAAGTTCGGACTTGCCAGGGCAGTAACACATGATATTCATGTGATACACAGTGCTCATTTTTTTAATTCCCTGTGTGTGTGCGTATGTGCATATGCGTGCCTACATGCAGGTACATGCAGCTTTGTGGAATTTTGTTTTGTTCTTTTCTTTTTCTTTTTTTTAGAATGAGCTTGAAAGTGATAGCTAAATTTCAAAGGTTCCTTGTCCTTTATCTTTTAATAATGTACTGCTTAATTTCAAATTATTTAGAACTCATATATCCTTCCTTTTCATACCTCCTATGATTATACTATTAATCTATTTGAAGCGTGTAAGTATTCCCTTCTTGACTGTTGAGAGTACAGTTAATTGACATTGTTCACTTCCTTCTCATATGAACCATGGTTCTATCCCTTCAAAGAGAGAAGCGATTGTTGTTGTTGCTGTCAGCTTTCAAGTTATTTCAGAGTTAGAGCAACCCTAAGGCAAATCTATCACAGGGGTTTCTTGGGCTGAGAATGTGTTCTCAAGGTCACCCAATGGGGTTCCATAGCCGAGTGGGGAACTGAACCCTGGTCTCCAGGGTTGTAGTCCAATGCTCCAACTACTACACCAGGCTGGCTGTCATGCTAGAGATACAAAAAGGTATATTCTAATCTTGTTTTAAGAATTTCAAGGAGCAGATCTATAACTGGGGAGGGCAACTGAGGGGTCACTGGATGCTGCAGATTTTTCTCTTTCTGTCCTGGAAAGGGAAGTTGTCCCAGAGTTCGTGTGGTGCTAAACACTGCTACTGTTCCTGCTACAAGATAAGCTTTACTTATGGTAAATGGTACACCAGATGGTATACAGCAGAAAAGTATTCCAGCATCCCTGCAAGACCAGTGCAAGACCAGTGGTAGAACTGGTTCCCTAAATTTGTTCTACCATAACACCCCTTGTCACTTACCAAATTCCCCAGCATTAGCTATATGGAGCTCGTGGACTGGGGTGCACACTCTTCAGAGTGAGACTGATGTAAGATGGACATTTTCCAGCCTTAGAATATGTCCAGGTTAAGATGCTTCACAGGATTACCCCTGAAAATATGTATTATTCTAACTGTCCATGTATTTTTTTTTGTTTGTTTGTTTTGATTTGTACTTAGAGGCCTCATGATGTGAGGTCATAAACAGTGGTTTATTTATACATAAACTTAGCACTGGTCAAGGATCAGAGTATGGCAGTATTTGTCAACCAGAGAAAGGAATATGTGGGGTGTAAGATTCTTATGTGCATGTGAGAAAGAATGTGTTCAGTGTGCATATGAAAGGGTACCACTAGTGCTCTTGGCTAGAATAATGTTTATTGCACATTTTGGAGGTAAGTTGTCATATTTTCCTAAGTGATCTGCTTTCATGAGTTTTTCAGTTCTTTCATTACCCATTGTCTTTCAGGTTAGAGACTTGCTGCCTCACTGTTTCAAATCTGTAAAACAGATGTTATCTGCAGCATCCTCTAAATGCTTAACAATATGCTGTCTCTATCCATAGTTTCCATGGGGTCTGATGTCTGGCCTGGATTGACCTGCATATATTCCCCCATTCTGACACCATTAAAGTATGGATTGTGCAAAGTTAATCTGTACTGAGCTGGTGCCACATACAGATGTATTTCTTGATGGGAAATCTTATAAATGTGTTTAATACTTGTCCAGCTTAGATGAATAGAAAATTTCTTTACCACTGGTCTTCATTCTTAGGTGTGTTGGCTCTGCCTCTTGCAAGTACTACCATTGGCATAATGCCCGACTTACTTCTGCTGGGCACTGCCAGTTGGTCCTTTTCAGACTTCATTGTCGAGTTCTAAAATTTTGTTTTTCTGGAGTTTGCAGTCCTGGGATATAATTTGATACACTGGTATTGCAGATTGGAAGTTGTATTGGGAAAGAATGGTTTACCATCAGCTCTAGAATGTAGTCTACTGCTAATACTGCATGTCAGAGATGAGGCTGGATTACATTCCTGGTCAAAACTCTTATTCTTAGGTTGCAGGAGTGTTTCATCTGCTTAAATTGCCCCTTCAGCCCTCATCCAGGCCAAACCCAGTGTGGAGAGGCCCTAGGTTCCACTGAGTTGCATGCATATTTGTTGCACGTTTATTTCATTAAGAACTAATAACATTGCATTTTGTGCATTAAATTTAGATATGGGAGTATTGTCTTTGATCTGAATTTCTTGTTTTTTCAGTTCCCTCAGTTGCAGCATACTTTTTTTGTTGGGAGATCTCACTTTTCAATGTCTGTTAGTCATAATAGGTAAATGGAACCTCGGAGACCGTTGTTTATAGGCCATCCATCAAAGTCTATCAAATCATTTTATTAGCGATTACCCCTGACTGTTTTCATCCTATCCTGAAATAATTACTTATGCCTCCATTATTAGGTTTTAAATATATCTTAAAAACACTTCTGTTTCCATTTTGATTTTACTAATTACCTTGTGATCTTGGCTTTAAGTTTTTAAACTGCTGCCTTAATCTTATAATTAGATTGTTTTATTTGCATTTTAAAAACTGTATTAGGATTTTAAATCATTTTGTAAACTATGTTATGTGGGCTTTGGCCCGAAAAGTAGTGTGTATGTGTGTGCGTGTGCATCTCCCTCCAAATTGCCTCTCGACTTACGGTGACCTCATAAATTTCATAGGATTTTCTTAGGCAAGGAATACTCAGAGATTGTTTGGCCAGTTCCTGCCTCTGAAATATAGCCTACAGCAGCTGGTATTCATTGGTGGTCTCCTGTACAAGTACTAAGCAGGGCTGAACCGACTTAGTTTCCAAAAACAGACGGGTACTTAGGCCCCGAAAAACATTTAAAACAGTAAGTAGCGAAACTTCATGATATTATTATTATGATATGACTCTCAGTACCAGTTCTGAGGGGCAAACAGCTTATCGGCCACTGTAGAAGAAGAAAAACTGAATCAAATAGACTTTCGGCATGATGCAGCTCTTATACTCTTGTGTTTCCTTCTGATGATCTAAAAACCTTGCTGTAAATTTCCTATACTCAAAGCATATTCATATGCGAGTGGCAACATTAAATTCATAAGTGACTACAGTATTCAAATGTAGTATAATCCTATACATGTGTACTCAGAAATGAACCCAGCTAAATTCACTGAAACTAATTCCCAGATAAGCATATGCAAGATTACAGCTTCAGTCTTATTCAACAGTTTGGAGGCCAGATGGCAATTAGATGAAGAAGAGCTGGAGATAACATAAGGAAGGGCAGGGCTCACAAAAAGTTCACACATTTTTATGTATGCAAAGGATTCTACGATCTTTATTTCCTATGAACTAGACACTGAGAATAGAATAAACAATAATTACAAATCAAAGTGATAAAGAGCTTCACATTTTGTGCATCTCTTCAGCCACCTTGTAGTATCTAGGCATGCTTATTCCTCACTTTTGGCCTGCTTTCCAGCATCACGGGTCTTCACCCGCAACTTGTTGACCTGTGACTCAGCAATGTCAGCCCTCTCTTCAGCCTCTTCAAGCTCATGCTGAATCTTGCGGAACTTGGCAAGGTTGAGATTGGACTGCTCCTCCTGAGAAGTGAAACAAAATTGTGAATGCCAAAGTACAGAAAGTCCCACTTTTACTTTATTTGAAGCCTGACAAGGCAATGGGAAACAAGTTGCTAGCATGAGAGTAAAGATCTTGAGTCTCTGTTTTATCCCCAATTTAAGTATACAATACAATTTTGATTTTTCTCCATTTAAGATCATTCAGTTTAAAATTCTTCCAAAAGCCAATTCAAATAATGTTTTTGTTCCATGTAGAACTGGATCTTGTCAGCTTTTTGAGGAATGTGATACCTAGCAATATTTTAAAATTTAAAATTTCCCAAGCTAAGAGCTGTTAGATAAGGCAACAGAACAATTAGACACCAACAGGTTTACTGATTAGTGTTTCAATTCATAAATAATAAAAGTAACATAAATTATGTCACAGATATCTGCAACCTGATCACCAAGTCAGTCAACAGTAAGATTTTAATTTAAGCTGATCCAGTTCAGATAAAATGAATGAGAAGAATTTTGGTTTACTTCAAATATGCAGATTTAATTGCTTGTTATATGTTCTGTTGCCTTTATACATTTATAATGGAACAGAGAGAGATCTACAGTATGTAGAATATACAATATTTGGGAAGCATGTCTGTGAAGGTGGTAGAAGTGAGAGAAGGGCCTTTCTTGAAGACCTCAGGACCTAGGCGGGCTGTCAGAACTGGTAAAACATCTTTTTGCAACTTCATTATGTGATATTATATACAATTATTAAAATGGAAGAAGGAGGAATACATTAGAAGAACTCGCTCACTTAACCTAAAATAATCCCTCCCCCACCCTTCACACAAAGCAGGGGTCCTTTACTTTCCACAAGTGTTGTTTTTTTTCTATCACTGTGTCTTTATGGTAGGAGAACACTTCTGCTTGTCATAGTGTTGTTAGAACTCAAGAATATAGCATGAAAAAGATGAGACATTTATCTTCAGTGAAGACCTGTGAAAGAGACTGACCAACAGAAATCTGAAGGATACTTAGTAACACTCTTGTCTTCTATGTAAATATCAATCCCATTTTTAAATCTCACAGAATTACTGCTAATATTACTCAACATCTTGTTATGCAATATTACTGGGTTCCCTACTGACTTTAGCACTTCATTGCAAACTTCTGTTGATTCTCCCCGTCCTCTTTTGTAGTATCACATAATGCTACACTGTTCCTAATCATGTGTTTGCCCGTCATAGAGACTCCATTTTCTCTTTTGTGAAATGTATTGGATAGAACAATTCCATTTTCAGGTAATACTTACGGCTTCCTCAGATTGCCTCTTGTACGCTTTCACCTTCATTTGCAGTTTGTCCACCAGATCCTGAAGTCTCAGAACATTCTTCCGGTCTTCCTCAGACTAAATGAAGTTAGAACAATGAGGGAAGAAAGTAAACTTTTGTAATTTAAAACCTTTCCTTCAGCTTGGCTTTTTAGAAATACCATCTTTCTGACCACAGAAAGCAAAACAGTACAAATGTGCATAACATAATAGGGCAAAGAGAATCGATAGAGAGAGATTAAAGAGGGGTCTCAGAAAATGGATAGCCGTTAGTGTTTTGGAGAGGGACAATGCAATTTTCATCAGCTTAGTGGCTATGATTTGCATTATCATATCATAGCATGGTAATAGGGTGACATTTATATGTCCTTGTAGAATGCTGGCATTTGGTGTGGTTGCCTTGCTAATGCTATTAAGAGGGTTTTATAATTTAGATTACAAATTATCTGGGAAGAGAACTGCTTTGGTCTGTAAAAACACTATATTCATTCTTTAGGAAAAGGCAAGATACATATACAAACAGAGCCATGACAATATTTTTTTGGGGAAAAATTGTCCTATTTTCCTACTATCTATCATTCTCTCTTTTACAGTTTCAATAGTTTCTGTAGATTTTGTTATTATGGGCAAATTATATGGTTCCCAGGAAATAGCAGGCAAACATTTTCCACCCTTACCTGGTAGGTCAGCTCCTTTACACGTCTCTCATATTTGCGTACACCCTTGACAGCATCAGCACTGCGCTTCTGCTCATTCTCTACTTCAGCTTCCAGCTCACGTACCTGAGGAAGTAAAGAGAACAGCAATCAGCTATATCCCCTTTCACTCAAAATGGATAAATGCTGTAGATGTATGAGAGATACCGACTCTGTGCTCCAGTTTCTGCAGCTGCTTCTTGCCACCCTTCATTGCCAGCTGTTCTGCTTCATCAAGACGGTGCTGTAGGTCCTTTACAGTCTGCTCCAGGTTCTTCTTCATCCTCTCGAGGTGTGCACTGGTGTCTTGCTCCTTTTTGAGTTCCTCAGCCATCATGGCTGCCTATTAATAGAAAAAGTATCCTAATTCAGGAAGCTGTATGTGCCAGCTGCAAACAGGATTATAGATTATAGACAGAAAGACTGTCCAACTCACATCAGTGATGGCTTTCTTGGCTTTGTCTTCTGCATTGCGGGCTTCCTGAATGGTCTCTTCCACTTCAGTCTGGATTTGGGCGATGTCTGTTTCCAGCTTCTTCTTGGTGTTGATCAAGCTAGTGTTCTATTTAAAAAAAGTAACAGATTATTAGTAGTCCTAAGTGTTGATCAAAGGCGGGGAGGGGGGGTTGGATAGAATTTTTGGAGTTTTTGCTTTACATGACAAAGGATTACTTTAAACAATCAAGACTGCAGAGTGTGGAAAACTGGCATCGTCTCAGAAGTGAATTTTGAAAAGTTAAATAACTAAATTGTCTCAAATATTTTCCTGGCATTCCTTATCTTATTTCCAAATCCCCATCAGAGTTTTAACAGTTTTAACAGAGACAAAAAGGGTATCATTTGCAACATTGTGGAGCCTCTTAGTATACATTTAGTATACTTAGTATACATTTACATTAATCATAATCTCCATAGATTTTCATGTAAGATTTAAAAAAAAGTTGATCAATCGTAGCTTTGGGTTATTTTCAGCACAAAAAGGGAGAAAAAGATGTATTCCTTAAGGTGAAATTTTGCCTTATTGAACAATATACTCAACCTCACTCAGCTGTTTAGTGACTTAGACACACCTGTGTGTGGAGGAGTTGCACACGTTCACTGGCATCCAGAAGCTCCTGTTCAGCCACCTTCCTGCCCCTCTCTGTCTGTTCCAGAGCTGCCCGGAGCTCCTCAATCTCAGCCTGCATCAGATTAGCTCTGCGCTCAACCATGGCCACCTGCTCCTTCAGGTCTTCCTGGCTCCTCACAGCATCATCCAAATGTAATTGTGTATCCTGTGAAACAAATTGCCATGAGATACAGAGTCCTGGACATCATTACAATTTCAGTGTTTTTCTGCCACTTGCTTGAAGTGGTCTTCTGCATACCTTGAGCTGTCCTTGGGTATTCCTGAGATTCTTTATAGCCTCAGCAGCTTGGCGATTGGCGTGACTCAGCTGGATTTCCATTTCATTCAGATCTCCCTCCATCTTCTTCTTGACCCTTAGGGCATCATTCCTGCTCCTGACTTCAGCATCCAGTGTGCTCTGCATGGACTCCACCACTCTTAGGTGATTCCTCTTCATCTGATCAATTTCTTCATCCTTCTCTGCAATTCTTCGGTCAATATCAGCCTTCACCTGATTGAGCTCCAGTTGGATGCGGAGGATTTTGCCTTCCTCATGTTCCAGAGAAGCCTTAGGAAAACCAATTACATCAACTGTTAATAATGATCTTAAATATGACCTTCTTCTCCACTACCAAAAATGCATTGTTATTGTGTGCCTTGTTTCTGACTTAAAGCAACCCTAAGGCAAACCCATCACAGGGTTTTCTTGGCAAAATTTGTTCACAGGGGGTTTACCTTTGCCTTCCTCTGAGGCTGAAGAAGTATGACCTGCCAAAGGCCACTCAGTGGGTGTTCATGGCCAACAGGGATGTGAACCCTGGTCTCCGGAGTCATACTCCAATGGTCAAACCACTACATCATGCTGCCTTTAAAGTGCATTAGGATATTATTAATATCAAATAGTTTTTATGATTCCTCTGGCTATCAGCATGGCACCACTTTATCCATCATTTGGTTTCTATTCCTCTAACTTTTTAAAATGTCTTTCAAAGTTTCAAATATATATATTACAAATTAAAGGATTTTATCCTGTTTCCTCTTAAGAATAATGATATGTATACCTCAGCTTCTTCTAGGGATGCCTGGATTTCAGATTTCTCCTGTTCAATCTGCTTCTTTACTTTCTCCAGTTCATGGACAGCCTTTCCTCCCTCAGCAATCTGTTCCGTGAGGTCAGATATCTCCTCTATTAAACAGAATAAAGGGAAATAGATTTATATACATAAGGATAAAGAAAAGTGGGTGAGATGGGGGGGACATTTTGTTGGATCTCCCCATGTAATCCATCAGGGTTGAACCATTAGTACTGCACTCATAGAGTGAATACTTAAACAATATACTGGTGTCTGAACCAGCACTGGAGAGAAAGTATGTATTAGCATGTGTCACTGGACTTTTTTCTTGGAAGTAAGACATGCCTACAGTTTCTCATGTTGTTAGCTTCCTGTTGTTGTGCCTACAGTGTTCTATACCAGCTTCTTCAAAGAGTAAATTAGGGACTTACGCTGGAGATTCTTGTTCTCACGCTTCAGAGTTTCCAGCTGATCCAAGGATTCCTCATAAGAGTTCTTCATCTTAAAGAGTTCTGTGCTGAGAGAGCGAGATTCCTTCTGTGAAGCTTCTAGTTCAGACTGAGCTTCCTCAAACTTTTGTTTCCAGTCTGCCAGAATCTATAAAACACCAAGCAATTGATTTATTAGACCTGAGGTCTTTATGCACTAAAGGCCATTATTATAGTTGTTGTTGCTGCTGCTGCTGCTGCCAAAAATACCTTATCAAAGTTCTTCTGCTTCTTATCTAGAGCTGCACAGGCTGCGTTGGACCTCTCCACGTCAATCATCAGGTCCTCCACTTCATTCTGCAGCCTCTGTTTTGTCTTCTCAAGGGAAGCACATTTGGAATTGACAGCTTCTACATGTTCCTCAGCATCCTGCAGACGCTGGGCAAGCTTTTTCCTGGTGGAACATAAAAACATATTGGTGGTGGTGGTTTTATTTCTGATGTTGCTTCATTTTCTATAGCAGTGCCCAGTTAAGTCCAGTACATATAGATGGAAAACATGATTTCACAACATTTAGTGAGTCACTGCAGAACGTGTGAGCTGATTTATTTTTTGTTTTGGAAAATATTCATTATGAAATTAGGTGAGATGATAACTTCTTGTGGGATGATGCAAGACTCATGTGAAGTGGTATTTTTGTTGTTTGTTTTATGACTACAATTTTACATGTGCATATTCTCAGTTTATGTTGGTATTCATCAAGCAATGAATATATGCCTGTATTAACAATGTCTTAATTGGGGTCAAATACTGGATGATATGTAGATTGTTTCAGAGAGTTTATATCTACATTTTACTTACATAAATAAATAAGAACTAAGGACATGTCAGAAGTTCCATGGCCTGCTAGCATGAAACTTAACACTGGGTGTTTATTCAGATTTTAAAGAAAGCAAATAATATTTCCATTAGCCATTAAAAAGTATTGCTGTTTTAATTTATAAAAGATCATAAACCACATAATACTGTATTTTATAGAATTTATTGTGTTGTGTGTAATCATCTGATGCTTGCAAAAATGTGAAATAGCTTATGCTCTACAAGTGTCTGACTGAATGAATGTGTCTCTTCTGATCAAAGAGGTTATTCCAGATTAGTTGTGCCACAAAGTGTTAAAACACTAACAGCACATTCATAGGTTTTTATAAGATAATTCCCCGTATTTGCAGAGTTTGGGACTGAGTGTTCATCCTTACTTAGTTAAAATAGCACCACCCATACACAAGACAGACTGGGGATATTTGCAGTTTTGCCAGATGCACAAAAATCTTAAAGAAAAGAAAAAGTGTAAGGTGAGCCCTAAAAACAGCCTGATTAGAGCTGTGCACACTCAGTACCTGTAAAATACTGATAGGCTGTTGGAAATGGAAAGGCAGTTGTGGAGCTGAACTAGATGGTGAAGACAAGGGCTTAGTAGTCCTCATGTTTCAAAACACCACAGAGGATCAGATGGTAGAGAAAGAGCTATCTGAGAGCAAGGATTACAGAAGAAGGGCAGCTGTATCTATGATGTCTCATCCTTCTTTGTCCTTTCCTTTGTTTCAGAAGCAAACAAAAGAGGACAGAACAAGAGATTCATAATATCTAAAAGAATACGGAAAATCATCTCATTGGATGGTTTGAACTATCTCATTTTCCTTGGCCACACAGCACATTTCAAAACAAGTTGTTTTGAAATGTGCTGAGATACAGAAATAAGAGCAGCCCATAGAACCCAGTGAGATATTCAGGGTAGGATTAGCTACTACCACATTGCTGAAAGACAGCAGGTGCTGCTCTTCCTAGCTTCGCTTTTACTGAGTGTGAAACATTTCAAAAATTACCATGTAAATGCAAATTCCTTAGCTAAGTGCCTCCATGTTGTAGGTTGGAAGGGGCTGTGGCTCAAAGAGAGTGGATTATGACATTCTCGCAGAATAGTTTGCAGTGAATATTGCAAGACAGACTTTGACTGGTTTACAACAGCCTTGATGTGTTAATCATTGTTTTCACACCTGCGTTATAGGCTGAGCTGAAAGAACGTACATGAAAACCCTGGAGGGTAGGTCTGTGTTATAGGCTAATTGCACTGCCAGGGCCAGTGCTGGGACAGAAGAGCTTATGACAACAGTGCATTGTAATCTACTGTGGATGCTATGTGCGGGTTTGGGTTGGGCTGAAGCTGTTTCCCTACCATTTTTTGCACCCCATTTGTCCACCTAGCTAATCAACTTAGTTAAAATATCTTCTTATGTCCAGCTTGACCCCACATACTTGGCCTCCTCAAGTTCCTCAGTGCGCTGAATGGCATCAGTCTCATATTTGGTCCTCCACTGAGAAACCTCACTGTTTGCCTTGGACATGGCACGTTGGAGCTCAGCCTTGGCTTCCTGCTCCTCTTCAAATTGTTCCCGGAGCAAGTCACAGTCATGGCGGGCAGACTGCAAACCATGGGCCAGTGCGTTTTTAGCCTGGGCAAGTGAAAAAAAATGGTCAAATGATTTGCTGATATCTTTTGTGGAGTTTAAAACTCTCCATTTGTGCCAACTGCCTTCCCCTGCCTTCATCATATTCCTTTAGGTCCTGCAAAGGGCTGTTTTTTGTTTCTTTAATTCTAGAGTGACTAGTTTTAGGTATTATATACGTAGCAGTGAAACCTCATGCATGTTTCCACAGAAATTAAGATCTAATGTGTTCAAAAGAGCCTACTTTGAAGTAAATATTTTTGGGATTACAACCCAAATAATAATACTTGAGTAATTTCCCCTTGTACATAAATTTACTAACAGCTGGTGTGTAGACTAAATATCAGTTCACTGCAGTCTTTTTTTGTTAGTTGCTATTTAGTAAAAAGATCTTAGAGACAACATTTCTTTACAAGTCCCGAGCTTTAGCAGTCCAGTGCTGAAAAGACCATCTATAGATCAATGTGCACCTTTATTTCTTCCTCAAGTTGTCTCTTTAGTTCTTCAATCTGTTGGTTAAAACCTTGCTTGCTTCTTGAGAGCTGGGAAATCAAAGAATCTTTTTCTTCCACTTGGCGGGAAAGTTCACCTAAGAAGTACAAATCAAAATAGAGGAGTTTCAATATGACTGAACTAAAATGGTGGAAGGAAGTAGAAACTGGAGCAGGTGGAAGTTTTTTTAAAGTAGTACAAATAGCATTGAACTTAATCCAAAGCATGGTATGTCATTTTTTAAAAAGCAATTTGTTACTTGTTGCCCACTGTTTTTTCTCAAATAGCTCATTGACAGTATTCATTATTTTTAAAATAGATCCTAGTTTCTTTGGGAAATGGTTTGAAATAGACTTAAAAATACAAGAAAAAATAATATCAAAATGAGCTTCAAAAGAAATGGTTTACTAATGGTGTTAATCTGTACACTACAAAATTGTAATTGTGGGACCAACCATTACATTAGTGAGTGAGTGTGGTGTAGTTGTTTGAGTGTTGGACAACAACCCTGGAGGCTAGGGTTTGGTTCCCTGCTCAGCCATGGAGACCCACTGGGTGACCTTGGGTGCATCATGCTGTGCCAGAAAAGAAAACTGTGAAAGGTTTACTTTAGGGGCGCCATTAGTCAGAAATAACTTGAAGGCACACAACAATAAAACCATTCCATTGTTTTTTAAACAAGATATCATTATCCCCCAAAATAACAAGTTGGAGATAAGAGTATTGTTTCTGCTGCATAACTGTCAGGCTCTGCCATGATCATTATATCCTTTAAGATCATTCATTCCCTCACATATCTCAAGTGAAATCTTAAGGATAATATGTGTAATACATTAAATATGTCATGTGCAGCTCATCCTCTGGGAGTGATTTATGTGGATGGTCCAGACGCAGATCATGACAAATTGTTGGGGGGTTTAAATCTTCTTTCTGCAACTTATTTTCCTAACACCTCCTCCAAAATGCAAAACTGATTTTTTTTTTCCTGAGGGAAGGATTTAAGAAGAGAATCATCTGGGGAAGTGAATTAAAGCTTTCCCTATCCATTCACAGTGATCTTACTTTGGATAGAGGGCTCCATGTTTTCTCATGAAAGGTGTTGAGCTTCATAGTACATATATAAAGTATTGTGCAGTTGAACCCCAAGTAGAATATAAATCTTCAGATTTTTCCCACAAGGTTTGCACAGGCTTTGATACAGAGAGACTTTGCAAATCACATTAGAGATGGAGAAGGCAACCTTTTCCTTCAAACAATGCAGTCAATGCCACTCTGGCCATTTGCACACTACGCTGTTATAGTGCTGCTATTATTCCACTTTCAACATCCTATGGAATCCTGGGCTTTGCAGTTTAGGTAGGAGCCTTTAGAGTTCTCAGCCAAAGAGCTTGTTGGCCTCAGGAAACTCCAAACCCCAGAATTCCACAGGAAGTTGAAAGTGGGATAGTAGCACTATAACAGTGTAGTGTGGAAATGGGCCCCCGACTCAGTCATTATTTTTATTCTTCACATTTTAAATTTCAGTAACCAATGCATTATTCTGAATCAAGTTACTGTTCAAGTGAAAATTACAACAATTCCATACAATTATTATTAAGAGACTAGGTAAAGAACACTTTTGCTGTACAAGTATCTTACCTGCTTCTGTCTGTAGACGAGCTCTTTGAGCGGTAAGGTCATTAATTGTCCGTTGATGTTCTTCCTCTTTTGCCTTAACCTCACTGAGTTGGTCTTCCAAGGAGCGAGATAATTTCTCAAGAGTTGACTAAAATGATTAATTAAAAATTCATTGAAATAATCTTCAAATAACTTAAAAATTAAAAAGGTAAAAGTATTCCACTATTTTTTAAAAAAAAAATACGGACAATCAATATATAATTTCAGATTTCTGCTAGATACATGCAATTGCAGTTGAAATAAAGGGCTATTCATATGATTGAAACAAATTAATTATAGAAAGTAATTCAGACTTGTCCTGGAAATAACTGACTTTGCAAAGAGATTAAACCCAGTAACTGTCTTCTAATGGTAGATCCTTTATGATTTTTCATGTGAACTGACCTAATTTATACTTTCTAGATCATACTTTATGTGGATTACTTCACATTTTATGTGACTCAAAAGAGAGGTCCTTTATTTTTTGCAATTTTCTACAAATTATGATACAATTCTCAGCTCAACAAAGCATATCAAAATACATATTTTAGTACAAGTATAAAATAATGTGTCCTTTAGGGTTAAAAATGTGTATTTGTGTGGAAAAAATTAAATTAAGAACTAACCTCTTTTTCAAAAATGCAAGTATGTGCAAAAATGGGATAGACACATTGGGAAGAGACATGAACTAGAAACAGAGTGAACAATCAACCTCAAGCCAAAAAACAGTTACTCATTCTGTAAGGTTGAAGAAGGCTTTTTTTTTTTTTACCATTCAGCCTTCTATATACTAACACACAGTTCCAAGTGCCAGTGTAGGAAATGATTTGCTCATATACTCTGCATTCATTAGAAAAGGCCTTATCAGTTCAACCAGCAATTAATATATTGTATGAAAAGCTCAACTGGAATGAATTCTTGTATATTCTTGTTACTAAACCTTCCCACAAACAGTTGTGTGTTGATGCAATAATTCTTATTTTTTAAAACATTTTTCATTTTTTTCCCCTTTTATATTTTTACCTTAGCTTTTGAGACAGATTCCATATTGCTAGCGAGATCATCAATCTCCATCTTAAGCTCACTCTTTTCCTTCTCCAGCTTCTGTTTGACCCGTTGTAGGTTATCAATTTGTTCTCCAAGTTCAGCTGCACTGTCTGCGTGCTTCTTGCGCAAGGCGGCTGCAGTAGCTTCATGCTGCAGGGTGGCCTCTTCAAGGTCCCGGCGCATTTTCTGGAATTCTGCCTCACGTTTCTTGTTCATCTCAATCTGGGCTGCTGTTGCCCCACCGGCTTCCTCCAGACGCTCACTGATCTCTTCAAGTTCCCTGGAGAGATCAGCCCGTTGCTTCTCTGCTTTGGCCCGAGATGCCCGCTCGGCCTCAATCTCTTCCTCCAGCTCTTCAATACGGGCCTAGAGGAAAAGGAGCAATATTCTCAAAACATCTTCCCAGGAAAACTAATTGTCCCAGGCAAAAGGGAGCCAATGTTGAATTGACTTGCCTGTAACTCCTTGATCTTCTTCTGAAGCTGGGAGCCCAAGGCCTGTTCATCTTCAATTTTGCTTTGGAGCTGGCTGATTTCAAAATCTTTCCTATATGCAACAAAGTACAAAAGCGTTAGCTTTCAAATTGAAGGTTAAAAACAATGTGTGGCCAAAAGAGCTTCTAAGTTAATGTGCCACAGATGATTCTACTTACTTCTTAAGCTTTTCATCCAGCTGCTGCTTATCATTTTCCAAGTCCATTGTGGATTCTTGGGCCAGTTTCAGATCTCCTTCAAGCTTCCTCTTGGCTCTTTCAAGGTCCATACGAAGCTTCTTCTCTTGTTCCAGAGACCCTTCAAGCTGAAGAGAAAGAGGTCATAAAGACACTGCCATTCTAACATTACCTTCCCCTCAGACCTGTTCTTCTCCATGTTCTTGTGCTTACATCATCCACTTGCTGCTCCAGCTTGGTCTTTGCTTTGGTCAGAGTATTCACTTTGTCCTCTTCTGCCTGCAGGTCATCCAGGGTCTGTTGGTGGGCCTCTTGGAGGGCTTTCTTCTCCTTAGTCAGTTTGGCAATGTTCTCGTCCAAGACTGCCATTTCCTCAGTGAGGTTTTTCACCTTTTAGAAGTGGCAGAAAGAAAATACTTCAGTGTGAGATACATCCTATCATACAACATCAGTGCAACATTTTGAATATTTGGGTTAGTACCTTGTTTTCAGTGGCATGCTTTTCCTTTTCAACTTTAGCCAGGGTTAGCTCAAGATCATCAATGTCTTTCTTCAGCTCTGAGCATTCATCTTCCAGTTTCCTCTTTTTGGCTGTCAACTCAGCATTCATTTCCTCTTCATCTTCTGCCCGTTCAGTCAGCTCCTTAATTTTAGCTTCCAGTTGGATTTTAGTTTTGATTAGTTGGTCGCATCTCTCCTCAGCATCTGCCATGGCATCAGCTTCCTATGGATAGAAAACATTTTTAAAAACAATTTGTTTGCTTTCCTTCTCTGTTTTTGTAAACTAAAGGAAGAGTTTCTCAGTAACTGCCTATATCTCTTAGTAGTAGTGAGATAGTTTTCCTCAGCCATAGGTTCAAGAACATGCTGTCACATAAGATTTATTACACAGATTCCTTCACTTTAAAAAGGCAATCCATTCATACACACTAAAGGATGTATATGTGGGACAAACGTCCTCCACTGAACTAAGCATGAAACATCTCCGAAAAGGACAGTTCCTGTGCACAGAATAAACAGAAAAAAACCTTCATGCTTTGGTAGATCATTTTAATGTTTACTTGTTGGTTGTTGGAGGTGCAAAAAATAATAATAATAATGTTGGACTTTTACCATTCTTTAGGCCAACTAATGACTTGCCTCATTGTCATAGAGAAATTGATATCATTTAAACAGCTTTTTCCGAACTTTTCATACTCGCACGGATAAGAATTATATCGGCAGCAAAGGTTACAGCTTGGGGGTTAATGGACCCCTGGCTAGGGATGCCCAAGCATCTGTCTAATTAGCACAGATGAGCTCAAGCCTTTGTGTGCTTGTTCTAAGCATCTGCCTCTATATCCAATGAACTTATCAAACACGAAGAAAGCATCCACTGCTGTCACCTCCTTCTGCAAACCCAAGGCCCCCTAGAAATTTACTCAAGGCAGGGAAAGGCTGAGGCAGTGATAGCACCTTCAGGGGATTCTATGTTCTGATAGAGCATGTTTTCCCACCTAGCAGCTATAGTAGTAAGCTAGCCTCTAGAGTAGACCCACCTAATCAGTGGCTGAACAACAAGTCAACATGTGCGTGAATCAAGTGGATTTTATTGGTGTACTCTAGTAGGAACTAACAACTTCTGTGGAGAAATTATACTCTTCATGCAGGCTGCTAAGGGCCCCAGCGTAACTGTTCCCTTCAAAGGCTGTGCCATTCTTGGAATGATGGAGGTGAGAATGGGTTTAATGGAAGAACTCAGGGCACATCTGGGCATAATCTGGACATTTTTCTCCAAGCAATGGGAGGGAGCATTGCTCAAGGAGAAGAAAGAAAGATAAATGAGGAAGCTGGATATGGTGAAGTTAAAGAAAAGATCATGAGCTGCTTGAGGTGGTGTTGGAGAGACAGAACAAAGTTTAGAAAAGTTTAGAAGCAGCAGTTATGGAGAAACAGGAAATATATCAGTAAAAATAGAAAAGAAGGAATAGGGCATAATGATGTTTCTTTTTCCCTTTGTCTCCCATCTTGCCCTTAATTATGGATCTCAATCACTGTTAGATGATGACCTCCATTTGAGTGGGGCAGAGAATCCGCTCCAGGTAGTCCATACTTAATAGAAACTATTGAGGGTGCTGCACCCAAATCACCTTTGAAATTCAGACTAAAAATCTGAGTGGATTAACCACTTCACTAATTTGGAAGCCACCAACTACCTGTGTCACAATTATTAAAATGGAACCCTACTTTTAATGAAGCCTGTTTAGTCCAAAATATTCACAGTAAAAAGTGTTTTCCAGAATCTCTATGAGGTATTGATCAGATCCTGAATAAATAGGACAACAGTGTCACAAAAATGCTTACAGACTGGACTTGGAGCTGCAAATCATTCTTCTCTTGCATTAGGGACACCATTTTTTCTTCAAGTTCCTTCCGCTTGGCCTCTGATTTTGCAAGCTCTTCTTTTGTTTTCTCAAACTCTTCTTTCATATTGGCCATCTCCTTCTCAGACTCAGCACTCTTCAGCAGAGGCTTGATCTTGAAGTACAGCTTCATCCATGGCCAGTGTTTGACATTCATGAATGAGCGGACATTGTACTGAATAGTGAAGATGGACTCTCTGTAGGGAAGGCAAAATAAATCTTGAGAACAGTTCCAGAATTAACTGAGATGCTGGATCTAAGCTTCAATATTTACAGTTTGCTAATCTATTATCTCAGTTCTTTGTCACTGCTATGTACTATCTTTACACTCAATAAGTCAGTGTGGTCATGATCCCTATTACAGATGGGAACACTCTACCTCCTTTCCATCATTTTCTTAAACTCCACTCTCATCAGGTAGCCACGGCATACAGCTTGGGTACGTGTAATCAACTGTGCCAGCTTGTCATCTCTCATCTCCTCTAGAAGACCCAGAAGCCCAGCTTTGAAGAACACCTGGAAAAACAAAATGTTATAAAGTATTAGCCACTCACTCAACAAATCCAAATGTTATATTGTCCGGATAGAGACTAATTTTACCTTGGTGTGGCCAAATTTGTACTGGGTGTGGTCAACATCAATGGACCCAAGAAGTTTCTCAGAAGCTTTCTTGCTATCAATAAATTGTCCTTCTGGAATGGCACTTGCATTTAGTACTCTGTATCTGTTTGGAGAAGCTCATAGTTTTCATTTTGTTAAAGCATGATAACATATAAAACAAATGCCCCTCATTGTTACTATTATGAGATAAAAATGAATTTTGAATATAGCCATACCACCACATGTACAGGAAACCCTTCCTAAATATGATCTACATGTGTTGACTTTGGGAGATCAAGGTTCGAATTCCCATTTGGCCATGGAAACTCATTGGGTGACCTTGGACAAGTGAGTCTCTCAGCCTCAAAGGAAGGTAGTAGCAAACCCCCTTTGAACAAATCTTGCCAAGAAAACCTGGTGATAGGGTCACCTTAGGGTCAGCATTAGTCTGAAATGACTTATTTGGATTTTAAGTCAGATATTTTAAAAATACTTCCTAGAAGCCACTGACTATGGCCCTTGGTAGAACTGATGTCTGAGTAAACATATTTAAGATTCCATATATTTTTTTAAAAAAATCAGAAGCATAATAATAGAGCAACATAGGGCCTACCAACCTTTGTTTGAAGTCACCATAAATGATCCTGCTAGGGAATCCCTTTCTGCAAATTCTGATACCTTCCAGCACTCCATTACACCTCAGCTGGTGCAATACAAGTTCATGTTCCATGGCACCTTAGAGAATATTAGAGTATAATTAGCACTACAGGATAGAGTTCAGAGGATCCAGTGCTACAGCACACTTTTCTTTTGATTGCAGTGTACTAATTTGTCTTACCAGGAGTTTTAGTTTCATTGGGGATGAGGCAGCGCACAAAATGAGGATGGGTGCTCCTCAGATTGGTCATCAGCTTGTTTAAGTTCTCCTATGGGACCAGAAGGATTTGTTATATCTGCTGCAGTTCACATGACTCTAACTACTAAACTACCACAATCAGTTTTTAAACTTAGTAGATTCATTCTTTGAGAAGAGAAAACAAAAGATTGGTATAAAGAAGTGTGGAAAATAGTGATTAATAAGTTAACATATCAAATTCAAGTCAAAAAAGGAATAATGAAAGGGAATGATTTTGAAGAAATATGGAAGATATTTGTGGAAAAAATCCTAATAAAAGAGGGAAGTGTCACACCTCTACAAGAAGAATTACAATTTTGGAAAGTAGAGTATGCTGAAAGATAATTGGCTTGGGGGATGGGTTTACACTCAGTGTTAGGGCTTACATTTAAGGTTATATTTAAGGTTACATTTAAGGTTAGGGTTAGTATTAATATGTTTAGAAATAGGATCATATTCAGTAACAGCAATAGATTAAATATAGTTGAAAAGGATAGAGTAACAAAAATGTATAAGCAATATGATATATAACATGTGGAATAAGTATATGATGACAAAGGATCTGGAAAGAAATAATAATGTAAGCTATTTTGTTGTAATGTTTTCTTTTTCACTTTTATGGTAATCACGTAAGGTTATGTTTTGTTCTTCTTCTTTCATAAGTAATAAAAAATTTTAAAAAAGGAGAGAGAAAAGAAAACTTTTGAGAGACTAGAGGCCATGTTCACTATCCTCTTAGGTGTATCTCAATTCACACATAGACTTATCTTTCAACAATTACTAACGTTTCCAGAATCATTGTAGGTATTCTGCATTTGGACACATTGTATCATTACTTCTGCAGAGTCTTGTGGAGTTTGCTATGAAAGACTAAAGTGGCATACTGAAGCCATATGTAACTGAGTAGTCATAGGATGCTATTCTTGAAACTTACTGCTTAGTTACATATGGCTTCAGCATGTCACCGTATTCATTATTCTTAAAAGTAATGCTTCAATATCTGCTTCTGTTTTTCCCCTTTTGGTTTTGTTTTGATTTTAAAATTCAGATACATTCCAGGAGAAGTCCTTACTAATTTTAAAAAAGTATGTGATCACTTTAACAAGTAAAAGAAATGATACTTACTCTAAAGAGAGCAGACACAGTCTGGAAAGAGGAACCCTTCTTCTTTCCACCTTTCTTGGCACCCTCTAGATAACATTTAGGAATACAAAACCCAAAATAATTAGACATCCTTCAAGCAATTAAATAGAATTATAAAATTGTATAATAAAGGACTATATTCTTTGCAACTGTTAAATTTGTAATTTCCCAAGGGTTCATAGGAGTATTACTCTGCACAAGGCTTGAATGCATTGCAGCTATAGTCCCATGATTAAATACCTCTTTCTTTATTGTTTTTATACCTTCCACTAAGTGAAGACAGAACAAAAATGAGAAGGGAAATGGTAGTCAATACTGATGGTGACAGAAGGCTCTGCTGCCTTGGTGCTAATGCTGATATATTAGGGTGAAGACCAGGCAAAATCAAAATTGGGTGACTCTGGGAGCATGAAAAAGGAAAACAACTGGCTAATTGTTCAATTGGATCAACTGTAAATTTTGTCACTTGGGTATAGCGTGTCAGCATTCCCATTAAAGGGCTGTGGTGGCTGATGGATCTAGCTTCTGTTCAGAGCTGTGATGAAGAATTACCTTCTGCAGGACGATCAGCAAACAGTAAGGCCAGCGTCTTCATGGATGATTTTTGGTAGAGCTGGATGACAGTTTCATTCAGGGGGTCCTTGTTCTTCTCCAGCCACCCACTGATGTTGTAGTCCACAGTGCCAGCATAGTGCACCAGGGAGAAGTGGGCCTCTGCTTTGCCTTTGCCAGGCTTGGGCTTTTCAAAGTTCTTGCACTTGCCCAGATGCTGATCATAGAGCTTGTTCTTAAAAGAAGTGTCTGTTGCCTTGGGGAACATGCACTCTTCTTCCAGGATGGAGAAAATGCCCATGGGCTGGAGGCAAACAAGGATAAGATTATGAAATTAGATTAATCTGATATAAAGCAAATGTTTCATTATGAGCATTCACCAAACTTAAATACTGTAAATTTAACAAATGCTATAGCCCTACAACAGGCTTAAGAAAAGTATGTAATCATGAAGTTCCCAATAATAACAGGAGTTCATGAATATCTGAAAAACTGTTTTTGGAATTAGAGATGATCTCAAGTGTGTTCCTAAATTGAGGATGGATTGCAGATATATGCAAGTTAAACAAATTATTTTAAGAGACCTTCTCAATGAGTTCAATGCAGGCAGCCAAGTCCATTCCAAAGTCAATGAACTCCCATTCAATTCCTTCTTTCTTGTACTCTTCTTGCTCCAGCACAAACATGTGGTGGTTGAAAAACTGTTGCAGTTTCTCATTGGTGAAGTTGATGCACAGCTGCTCCAGGCTGTTAAACTAGACAACGCAAAGATATTTTTGAATGAGACCACAGTGTTTAGCAATCATCTTAACCATAGTGTTCTCAAGCTTAGTGTTAAAAAACCTTTCTTCTTTTTACATGTCTATCTGTATTAAAGGTCTGTTTAAGCTTCCTGACAAATATTCCAAGTCCTAAAAAGTCTGGTCAAGTTTATAATATCCTCTCAGTTCACCATTTTCTGTGCTTTCTAGTACATGTCTTACTCTCTGCTCTAGAACTAGAGATACCTTGGATTCATAACCCATGCCCTCTGTGCCAAACCATTTCTACAATTTCCTATCTGTGCCAGATATTTCTGTGTCAGTCATCCTTCTTGTCAGCAGCTTGAAAACAATTTCACTCCTTCAGTGCCATTGCATTCAGAACATGGTTGAACTTTACACACTTTAACTGCTGAAAACTTCTCACATCTGGTTTCACAAAGTGAGTGCCATAACCCCATTTCCTTACATCAAAGATTTCAAAGCCAGCGATATCCAACACTCCTATGAAGTGCTGTCTAGGCTGCTTGGTATCCAGCTGCTGGTTGATACGAATGACCATCCATAAGAACATCTTCTCAAAGACGGCTTTAGCCAGAGCACCAACATTGTTGTATACCTACAAAGATGTAATGAGAGAGACCCTGATCAGCATGCAAATTGAGCAATAATTTTATTGCTCACACCCATTGTCTTGAAGATCATTACCTGCTGGACAGTTTGGCCTTTGGTGACATACTCATTGCCGACCTTAACTCTGGGATAGCACAGAGCTTTCAGCAGATCTGCTGAATTCAGGTTCATGAGGTAGGCTGCCTTGTCAGCAACTGAGAACAAAGGTCAGAAGATGAAGAATTATGAACCCAGTGTGTACTCTTTACATTGGGAAAAGGTACATACAGCACAGTACTAACAAACATTATTGATAAACTTAGCAAGGAAGTATTATGATAGGCTTTACAAGAAATAAGAACAGGAAAATCACAATTGCAGAACACTTTCCCTATTTATTAAAAATGTTTTATGACTACCAGGGCAATTCTATACATGTCTGTTCAGAGGCAGGCCCCACAGATTTATTCCCAGTTTAGTGTTGAATAGGATTGCAGCTTTTGGATCGTGTTCTTATGCACTCAACTTCAGCTGTTCCAATGAAAGTAAGTAGCAGCTGAGGATTAAATGACTTTTAAAAATTTTGCTAATATTTCCATTTGAAATTGTGTGAATACCTTCAGTGCCATCTGGCTCAGCCTGCTCCTCACGCTGCTTCTGCTTGAACTTCATGTTCCCATAGTGCATTACAGCTCCTGTCAGCTTGTAAATGGCTGTCTTTTCCTCAGCAGTGAAGCCCAAGATGTCAATGGCACTCTGACAATTCAATAAAGTTTTGTGAGTAAATGTTCTTTATGTTACTTCACATCTGTATGTGAAAAACTGACCTATTCATATTACTTACATCTGTAGCCATCAGCTCTTCTTGATCGTTTATGCTGGGAACAGTGATTTCCCCTTGACTTACAAAGTGGAAGTCATAAGGGTTGGTGGTAATGAGAAGCATCTCTGAAAGAAGAAAAGAAAAGTAAGGTCATTTTTTTCATTCAATATGGAAATAATCCATGAGAATATTTTAACAAAAGTTAAATATGTTACTCAGCAGAAGCTCTTACCAATCAATTCTGGTTTCTTGTTGGACATAATCTGATAAAAGATGTGGTAGCTTCTTTCAGCTTTGAGCTGGAAAGTAACTCTGGATTTCTCCAACAGATCTGGGAAGAAAGAATAAAAAGAAGCAACCAAATAAGAAACTAATGGGAAGGAAGGAAGGAAGGAAGGAAGGAAGGAAGGAAGGAAGGAAGGAAGGAAGGAAGGAAGGAAGGAAGGAAGGAAGGGGGGAGGGAGGGAGATCTCTTACATGTCTCAATGTCAGCAGAGGCCAGTTTGCCTGTAGCACCAAAATGGATTCTGATGAATTTACCCTTTAAAAAGAGGACAAGACATGTGATTACAGATAATAGGAGACCGGTTTGGCATATTAAAAGTTACTATCTGAGAAGACATTATACTTAACAAAAATGAAGAGGAAATACTTACAAAACGTGAAGAGTTGTCATTCCTCACAGTCTTGGCATTTCCAAAGGCCTCCAGCAAGGGATTGGCACTGATGATTTGATCCTCAAGGGTGCCCTGCAATGAAAACATCAGATTAAAAAAAAAAAATCAGTCAAATAGAAGTTGTACAAAATGGCACCTCATCCTTTGGTGGAAAAAGCATACCTGCATTTTGCCTTGCGCAACTGGTTCATCTTTTTTCTTGTCAGCTGTGGCTGCAATTGTTGCAAAGTACTGAATGACACGTTTCGTGTTCACAGTCTTCCCAGCACCAGATTCTCCACTGTTGACAAAAGCATAGCACTAAACATAATTAAAGAGGACTAGTCAGTAACCACTCATTTTTCAGAGTGAGTTAAGTAACTATAGTAAATGGTCAAATGAAAGATAGATTGTAATATTTCTGTCTTTGTAGAAGTAAAGATTGTCTAGCATCCTGTTCAGTAGTTCCAAGGTTGTAAGCTGAACGTTCGATCTTATAACTGCTGGGGATTTGTGTTTATGGTTGTCAACAACCCAAAATGACGACCACTGCCACCGCAGCCAACCTTGCCATTTCAGCCTGGCAGCGCCTCAACCGAAGAGTTTTTGAGGCACTGCAGATCAAGAAACTGGGAAATAATTTCTATAGAATTCTCCTGGTTACAGGGTGGCTTGAGACAAGCAATTGTTGCAGGACCCTGAAGGATGTCTCCAGCTGCCTGTTCCTCAGATGCCTGACTTAATGTGACCAGGAGAACACTGCAGATACCATGCCTTTGTGCCCCATCTTCAGTACCTCAGAAATTATTTGGTTGGGGCACTGCCAGGCCAAAAGGGTATGTTTTGGGGTAGTGATATTTTCAGATGTAACTGTGATGGTGGAGTGCCATCCTTGTAGTTACTTCTTTTGATGCAGAATCTTGGCCATTTTCTATAGAAATGTATGCAATCAGCAAGATAATAGGAGATATTTTACAGTAGAAAACTAAATAATACAACACAGCCAACATGGATCCTAATAAAGAAATAAACTTACGTGATCAGGATTGACTGATTCTCACGATCTGAAAAGAGATGTAATTATAGAGGCTTATTAGAATACTGTGGCTACACTTCTTCCTGAACTTTCTTGAAACAGAGTCCCATTGAATTCAGTGGGACTTAGTTCTGAGTACATACATATGCTTAAGATCTCAGTACATGTAATTATTATTATTTTTTATTATTATCACTTGGATATGAACAATATATAATAAATAGCAAATGCTTGGGATAAAGCTAGGATTTTGTGTATAATTTATTACTGTAGAAGTTCTGTACAATTGTTCAGAATTTTATGAAGCACATACAATTCCCCTACTTGAGAATCTTTTATTGTTAATGTCTGTGTCTTTTTAAACACATATGTATCCCTTAATGGCTGCAAACATATACTTGGCTGTGTATTGACAATTCTTGATAAAATATCAAAATTCCAGTAGCCTACATAGTTATTTTTTTCTCTTTACTAATAGGAAAACTAGAATAAATACAAAAACAAAACAAAAAACTCCCCTTAAATCTGCATATTTTATAAAGATTGCAGAGCTTTGATTATTGACTCAGAATTGGTAGCATGGATGTAGCATCTGATAAAATCTAACACTCTCTCTCACACACACACACACACACACATGTGTATACACACACATACATACGTACGTACGTACACACTACTCTACATCAAAATATGTCTGGGTGGCATACAGGTAAAATCAGTATTTACAGTTTAAAACAATTTAAACAAAAATAAATTAAATAGACTAAAAACATATTTAAAATATTAACAAGATGAAAAAAGGTTTAAAGATTAAAATAGTTTAAAAGCTCTCTGCACAGCATTTAAAGTAAATTAGTGAAGACTTCAATGAATACCCATGTTTTTACTTGGTGTCCAAAGGAAACCAGCATTGGTGCCAATCAGGCCTCCAATGGAAGGGCATTCCTCAATTCAAGTGCCATGGCTGAGAAGACCCTTCCCATTTCCTCACATAGTATCTTGACCTCACTTATGGGACACAAAGGAGCCCCCACCCCAGCAGACCTCCATCCTCAATCAGGCAGCTGTAAGGTAGAGCAATTCCTCAAATAACCTAAGACATTCAGTGCTTTAGAAGCCATTACAAACATCTTGAATTCAGACCAGAGGTGTATTAGCAGCCAGTGCAATTATTTTAGTCTACCGTTATATGAGATCTATATGATATTCCAGTCAACAAGCAAGCCACTGAAGCTTCTGAGTCATCTTTAAGCACGGTCCCATGTAGAACTCATTACAGCAGTCTAATCCGGAGGTTATCAGTACATGAACTAAAGGCTGTAGGTAGTCAAAGCTGGTGCCAAGCACTCCAAGCCACAGAGTCCAATCTTCAGTAGGAAAAAGGGAACCAGGAGTACTCCCAAGCCCCTGTTTCTTCAGGGGGAGAGCAGTCCTATCCAGGATAGGTTGTTAATCCTGTTTTTAGACCCAAGAATGATCAATCCAGAGAGCCTCCCTCTTATCACTATCCAGTTTATTGGTCCTCGTCTAACCCATTGGCATGAATCCTGAAGCTTCAGAGTTCCTGTTGACTCCAATGACAAGGAGAAATAGAGATGAGCGTCATTCACAAACTGATGGCACCCGACTCCAAAACTCTGAATGGCCTCACCCAGCAGCTTCATATAGACACTGGGCAGCATAAAGGATGAAATGAAACCCTGAAGTACCTCACATCTTAGTAGCCACAGGGCTGAATGGAAGTGTCTCAGTGCTACTATTGGCAAATCTCTCAGTGCTACTCTCTGGAAAATATGTTTAACATCTTTTTTTTAATGTTAAACAGTGCAGGAAGCCCCATCACCTATTTACAAAATGAATTGCAGCTCTTGAACTGAAGAGGAATTCAACTTTCTTTTTTTCTTTTCTATGGTAAATGGGGCACTACTATGCTGACTGCAAACAAGACTTAACATGTGAACATTATGTGTTTTAACAGATTGTGAATGAGAGATAATCTTTTGGCTGTAATAAAGAACAAAGGACAAACAAAACAATCATAAAGCCCTGGAGCAGGTGGAGATCCACTTGAAAGGCCCACGCTATGCCACATTATGCCCAGAGAGGCTCCGTGGGCAGGAAACTACCACCAGAGGGCTTTCTGCTGATGCTGGCATATGGAAGGCCCTGAAACTGGGTGAGGACGAAGAAACAGAGAACTTTTGATTCACTGGATCAAAAGTCTGTCTGAGAACTCCCCTGGAATCACACTCTCATGTATGCCACATACGAACTGGTACAGGCAGCTTCAGAACGTAACTGAAAGTGGAAAAGTTCATTGCCAGAGAAACAGCTGGGAAACCCTTCTGTCCTGGGGGATGTAAGGCAGCATGGCAGAGGATGCAGAGCAGATCACGCTGAGGGCTCCAGACAGTCTGTGATTTAGCACCCACTTTCATAAACTGTATTAACAAAAGCAGTTTGGTGGGTGTTCACTGGTATGGAAAAATGGAATGTAAACTGGCAGATCTTAAGAACTTTGGATACAACGTGTTTCTTCATATACTCAAGGAATATTAATACTGCTCGTGTGAATCAAACATGCCTTGTGTGCATAGGCACTCTGCCCTAAGGACTGCATTAGATTTTATCTTTTGTTTGTAAAATCTATGTGTACAATGCCTTTAAGAATGATGAGCATGTGGCCATAATTTTTTTTTCAGATGCCTCTAACGTGACTTATGCAAAGAAAAAATACATGGGTGTGCTAATTATTAATAACTCTCTCATGGATTTTGCCTCAAGTGTCAATTTAAAAGCACACATACGTAAAAAATGAAGTAGTGTACTTAATATTAATTGAAACTGCAAATTGGGATCAGTTATAAGTGGACTTATGTATATTTTTTCTGCCTTAATAGCTGATCCTCCCCCATATTTTGGTGTAAAGTGGAGTCGATCTCAGCTTATGAGTAGGAATTAAGCTGCAAGTGAATTAGCAAGGTTAGGAAATATCTTATTTATTTTGAGATAGCACTTTAATGCTGATCTAATTAGTTGCTATCTTGTCTGGGTATCATATTTCCTACAGTTTGTTGAAGCTTCTCCTGGGACTATGTTAATTCTCTCAAATTCATCCTTCTACTCACCAGTTAACATGAACTGATACGCGTTGTCAGAGATGGAGAAGATGTGAGGAGGAGCCTCTTGACGCTTCTTGCCTCTGTATGCAGCTACTACCTCTGGGTTGTACACTGGCAGCCACTTGTAGGGATTGACAGTGACACAGAAGAGGCCAGAGTAGGTCTGTGAGAAGAACAAAGCAACTTAATATTATATTCTGTCCACAACTGTAGCAGAGCAACAGTTCACAGGATCAAACCGCTGTAATATTTTCATCAGCAAGGATGGTAATATTATCAGCTACCACCTTCAGTCTGGCCCGTTCCCTCTCAGCTTAGCTGCAGTCATATTTCTGACAGCAGCTGTATCTGCAGTTGGGAGGAATGGATCTTCCAAGTAACAGTATATTGGTGCAAACTATCCCTGTAGTAATTCAATGTGTTTTAGAATGGCTTGAGTTTTAATATGTCATTAATACGTACCAGATTAAGAAAAAACCCAGTCTGAGTGGAAATGGGAATTGATACAATTGGTTTCTTGATAAAAATCACCACACCTACTTGCAGCTTTGGACTGGGGATGTGGCTATAGGAGATCCTGATATTACTGTCTGTCTGCCTTGATTCCTTTGGTATCTTAAAGTGTTTTTTTTTTAATCCTGCAATACAGGATGTTGGTGTCTTAAAGTTTAGCTCTATAAAAGAAAAGACAAACATTTGTTCAGAATATATTTACATAGATCATCCAGGCTGCATAACGCTCTTTGAGGTTATACAAGACAGCAGGTTCGTGGAGGTGGGTCATCATGGCCATGTCCTCAATTTTGTCATATTTGGGAGGATTCATGGAGAAGACTTGATCTTCTTTGACTGTTACAGTCTGAAGAAGAAAGAACAGAGCAGTTTATATCTTCTTAAAAAGTGGGGGGGGGGGAACCTAATATTGTTTTTATTGCATTTTACTCACTTCTCCTTTTTCAGTCTTGGCTGTGACCTTCCCTCCTTCCCTGCTCGTGACAGTGGCTTTGACATAGGATTCCTTGGGCTCCACCACAAAAACTGAATTCTTGGCGTCAAAAGGCTTATTTTGGGCCTCAATTCTCTCTTTTTCTGACTTTCGGAGAAAAGGGGCTGCTTCCCCAAAAGCGGCCATCTCAGCGTCTGAAGACATGACTGCAATTTACAGTGTGCAGCCCAACCAATTAAAAAAAAAACCTGAAACAAAAAAAAATGAAGTATTTTGTGAAAATGTGCAAATACTTCCCATGGTGTTTAATGAAGTACTGTTTTCAAATCATGCATCTGGAACCCAATTACTCTTTTTCATAGGAAAGCTCACATAGTGCATTCTAGATTCTAGATTAGTTAATTCCATGGGATTTGTTTCATTATCCATGATACCAGATAATATACACTGCTAACACCCAAAGAGCTGCCAGGGCTAAACCATCAATTTAATTTGAGAAAGGGGTAATGTTCAATTTCTTGCAAACTTTGCTGAGAATTGCTGTTGCATATGAAGAACAGAATAGGAATTGTCCTGATGAATATATAGTATATATTGTTACCACTGAAAGTAGCTCATTCTGCTTAAAGAGTCAGGCTAGTTAGCCTTATGATCATACAAGTTAGAAAATAAAATTTGATTAGTTTTATTAAAAATACAGTGAATATCCTCACTGTAAGTATTTCAGTTGTATTTTTGTCTCATATAATTGAAGCTAATCAGATAATAATGTTTCAGTTTAAGGAAATGTTTGATATGATGTTGGTGCTATATCTCACCAAGAAAGCATCCTTTGTGGATTTGACTCATCAGTTTGTGCTGTTCCAGATATTCTGTAATGAAGGGCTAGGCGAGTAAAGGTATCAATATCATCAAAGGAACTATCCTAATTCCTTTCTCCTGATAGTACAAATTATAGAGGTGTCACAAAGTCTATGAATGTCAGGCTAAAGCAATTTGCCTATTGATTGATTGATTGATTGATTGATTGATTGATTGATTGCAATTATATGCCACCTTTCTCTCAGTGTGGGACCCAAGGCAGATCACAAACAATAAAACAAAATAAAGTTAGAACTCAATTAAAAGATCACCATATTAAAATCATAAATTAAACAATATAAAATCATTTAAAAACATACAAAAGTTAAAACTAGAGTATCCATCCACCTCTCAAAAAAATGCTCCATGCAAGCATTTACTTTTTAAAAGCTTGCTCACAAGAACGTCTTTGCCTGCTGACGAAAGGAGAGCTAGGCTGGATGAAAGTTCGCCTCCTGTGGACAGGAATTCCACAGTGTGAGAGCAGCTACTGAGAAGGCTCACTCCCATGTCCTGCCCAAGTGGACAATGGCAGGAGTGAGAGAGAAAGTCTTCCCCTGAGGTTTTTCAAACTGACAGATTCATATAGGGAGTTACAGTTTTTCATATTGGACTTTATAGGTTATGGCAAGCACTTTGAATTATGCTGGAAGTGAACTACTAGCCACTGGAGCTGTTTCAACAAGTGGTTATGGGGTCCCTGTGACTGGCCCCAGTCAGCATCCTAGCTGTAGCATTTTGGACCCGCTGAACTTTTTGAACAGTTTCCAAAGGCAGCCCCATGCACAGTGTATTACAATAGTCCAAATGGGATGTAATCAAGGTGAGATCTGACTTTTCAAAAAAGGATATAACTGGAGCGCTATTCTTAACTGGGTAAATGCATTCAAGGACACCACTGAAATCTGGGCATTCAGGTTCTTGGTTGAATCCGTAAGTACACCCAAGCTGCAAACCTGAAATTTAAGGGGATTGTAACTCTATCCAGCAGAGGCTGAATCCCTGTTCCCTGATCTGCCTACTGAGCCTCATGCAGATGCCTCTCGAGGGTACATCTATCTATCCATATGGATTTAATAAATCAAGGTCTTACCTTGTGTGTTATCAGGTAAATAATAATGCAGGGTCAAGCTGGCCAATACTGCAAAATAAAAATGACAGATCCTTTACCAGAAATCCAGCAAAAAATGACAGAGTAGAAAAGGATGAAGGCAGATTTTTTAATCCTTATTGACATAGGCAGTCCCTGCTCAGAAGTACAGAAGGCAGGAGGAATGCACTGGGGTGGGAAGAATTTGGAGGAAGATCCAACTCCTTTTGAACTCAAGCTCCTCACACGCTTACCTTTAAGCTGTTGGTACAAGGGCGTAAGAGGCTGGACCCAGGGCTACTTATATAGGGAATGATTTGCATACACAGCAGCTGCCCCTTCTTCCTTAGGTTAAAACCTTTTCGGCAATCTTAACTCCTAGCAAGATTCCCATTCATATTTGACGTTAACAGATATAATTAGACAGATCAGCTCCATGAATCAATCTATATATAGCTTGACAAGAGGAGGGGGAGGTGGGTGGCAGCCTATATCTTCTGCCTGAAGAAGAGGGGTTAAAAAGAATTCCTGTTATTTCTAAAACAAGAGGCTAGATTAACAAGTTGAAGAAGGGAGACAAATGTTTTCCTATTCTTTGTAAGACAAATCTTGAGGAGCAAGTTAATTTTATAAAAGAGCACTCTTGCTAATAAACAAATAATTGTCAAAATTTCAATACCCTGAAATAGCATTTCAAAAGTCATGGATTTTTTTCAAGTCTCCTTTACCCTGAAACAGATGGGGAGAGGGGGCAGAATTTTGCAGACCTCATCCATGAAGTTACAGAAGGGACCACAGCCAATGTTTTTGCAGTGTCTGAACTCCCAATACTGGAGAATAGCAGAGGAGATATTCCTTGGGTGTATCAGGAGAGGTTGTATATCTGTATGATCCAGAGTCCTTCCATGCCACCAAAATGCCCTAAAAATGGGGTAAGACCAATGAGAACCCATCAGCTTGCATAATTCACTTCCTACCCATTGATATCAATCATGTGAGAAGGGACTGTGAAAAAGAAGGAAAATGGACCAAAACAGCTAAATACAAAAAAAAAAAACAAAAAAAACACCCCATCTTCTGTCCTGCTGACTCAGCCACACAAGTGATCGGAAAACATGATTCCTCCTTTCTCCTCCCCCATACAGTTGTTTTGTAAAGAGGCAGTCCTTGTGTGGGGCCCATTGAAGTCAATGGGACTAAGTTAAAATGAGTAGAACTGGACTAGATATGCCATTGCATGTCAACAATCAGACATCACATTCTTCCTCTCATTTATCAAATGCTTGCAGACACAGATAAAATTGCATACTAGTTGTTAAAGACTATCACATGTTAAGCAGCACTATATGTCAAGTTTCAAATATTGTAAAATATTGAATACAGTGGACAAGGTTCTACAAGTTGTGTAGTCAAAAATTATTTCTACCCACCTCTGAGTGTATAGTAAAGATGCTGAAGAAAAAAATACAAAAATGTTCCAGTACATTTCTTGTAAACAAGTATATTTCTGGCAACCAGTGAATGTATCATAAAAATACTGAAAAAGAATGGAAAAGAGCTTATTTTTGAGACATTAATTAGACTAGCATAATATGCACAGTATCTAGCTCAAAGCAAAACACATTCTTTTCATCTATAGTTATCAGACTAGGTTTATTATAAGACAGGCAGAAGGAATAACTTTGGGCACCAGAGACCATCCCTGCCATTCAGAAGTACCGTATTATTATGGCTGAATGGTTTAATAGATTGAACAAAATTGTGGAAACAGATAAACTATAAACTATATTAAAGGGTCAAACTGAAGATAAACCTACCTGAATAGAAATGTTTAATTGATTATTTTAGAAAAACTGAGGGTGAACTGATATTAGATTTTTAGTGTATGACTGTAAGCTTTTTGTCCTTTTTTTACTGTAACATGAGAAAGGTATTATGAAAATACTAGTTTACTTCAAATTATTGCTTTTTTAGAATATTCATTTTATTCTTACTGTTCAGTTAAATGAATGCTACTTAAAATTTACTAAGGTAAAGAGTCAGTCTATTTTAAGAGTCAGTTTTTTAAGAGTCAGTTTTAAAAGTCAGTTTATTTTAATGAGGATTTTGCAATACAGTTTGATTAAAATAATTCTTTGTTTTAGATTATAAGATCTTTTTAATGATTTTATAAATTTAACTAAGGCCATTTCCACACCTTACCCTTCTCCATTGGTGTCTCATTGCAGTGCCACTGCCGGGATGGGAGCGCAACCTGAACCCTCCGCACCTGGCTGGCTGCCTGGGGAAAGGTAGTGCAAGCAACACGCGCCTTCCTTCCATAGTGCAGCCAACCACTTCGTGTGCTGCACTAGGGAAGGAAGCGCCTAAATCACAATTCCTCCCTTTCCACATGGTCGCTGGCAATGGGAACATTGCACAATCGGGGGCTATTACCAGATTTTTTCTGGTAATGGAATATCCTGCAATCACAACAGGTGGGGTTGTGTTGACAGAGGGACCAGTAGATTTATCGTATTAGATTTTTATATAAATATACTACCAGTTTAATAATATTGCTTAGATCGTAGTTACCAAGTTTAAAAGAAAATTAAGTACAATTATTTCAGTAGGAGCCATTTGCAGTAAGGGCGGGAAACATCTTTTTAAATTATTTGTTTGTTAGTCTAGTGGTAGTTTAACTACAGGTTCTTGTGTTTTTTGTTTGCTTGTTTTGGTTGTTTGTATGATTTTGGTATTGTATGGCATTGTTATTTGTTTTTTCTGTCTTTGTTCTGGCTTAATGGTTAATAAAATTTATATAAAAAAACAAAACAAAAAACAAAACAAAAAAAGGAGTACCATATTGCTACTGAAGCTCTTTCTTGGCTTTGAGGAATGATAGGGACCATCCTCAATCAATCTGAAAATAACCCATTGACTGTACACGATACTGTCAAGCATGGTACCCCCTGCCAAGGGCACAGAAAAGGTCTGAGAACTCTTGTCTTTCTCATTCTAAATTGTTGCCCCTCCCCCCAAAAAAAACAAGATGAAAGGGACACTGATTTGCATTAAAAAGACATGTACAGATGCATTCTTTGAAATAATTACTCTATTTTAAATCTAAATACAATATATCGGAATACAGTGGGAACAGTATGACCATGTGGTTTGTATGCCTGTTCAGTGTGATGTCCAGCTGTTGCCCAGGGATGGAGCAAATCTGCCAGCTACTTTTTCTCCCGTATCTGAGTTTTGTAAATCTCAAGTTATTTTCATCCTCTACATTGAATGTGCTAAACTGAAATGAAATTCTCAACCATCTATCTGCACAGGCAAAATTCAATCAATGTTGCTGTTAGTGGGGGCTTCCATGTAAACGTGGTGGTGAGTATGCTCTGGATTTCAGCTATACTGTAAAGGAACTATCCAACTGTATCCTCCAAATAGGTTCAGCACCTTAGGTGGCAGAAGCAAAACCCAGAGATTCACCATCGTACCGAGATAGAGGGATCTGAGGACATTTTTACAGTGCCTCTCCTGCAAATAGTGAGAATTGTCTTTTAAATCAAGATAGAATCACGAGGGTGGGAGTGGTCCTCCAAAAGTCAGGCGAAGTTTCTAGAAGTTATTTGCCTCTGAAACAGAAGATGCTTTTAAACAGAGGACTGTTCTCTTGATGAACTTTCAAACAGACGGCTGTCATCTCTAAAACCAGAAGGCCATCATACCCTTTGGGTGCAATAGCTCTAAATGTGAATGTGAGTGATGAGACCTTAGGGAAACTTTAGGAGGTTATATTTCATGCTTGGCACAAACCTAACTTGCAGAAGTGCTTGGCATTCTGAGGATTTAAGAGCTGAGGATCAGAAATTCAGCTGTGCGAGTTAGTATTTCAGCCACGGTCTTCTCAATATATCTGTTTGAGACTAACAACAGAGAGATATTCTGGTAGTTCAGTAATAGGGGTTGTGACGCCCAGCACAGTGCAATGTATCAGAATATATGCCATCTGTTTTCCCTGGGGGAAAAACAGCCTTTGTCCATTAGTGTATCCTCACTTAAATATTCATTACCTAACACACAGCTGAACAAAGCAGCCAAACTGCAGAAAAATCCCTCCTAATGGCAATCCTATACGTATTTCAGCTGTCCTATAAGCTTTAGATTTTAAATTTTACCTGGAACAGAACAAGTCTTCATCTGGACAAGAAACAATCCCTTTCATTACTGGAACGTGACACTCAGAAGTAAACAAAAATTGCTGTTTTGGACTTTCCTTGCCTTTCACATAAAAGAGTTTACAGTTTCTTGAAGGGCCTGAAGCAATTGGAATACATTTTCTTATCCTATACATATTAGGATTCTATTATATTATCAACATACTCCAAGAGTAGTAGGGAGGCACTGAAACTGAGAAATAGTATAGGGATAGAAATCTTTCTTACCGAATTCTTGCATACAAAATGAATCATTGCACTGCTTGCTGGCTAAGACTAGAAGAATGTTATGCATTTTCAATTATTGTTTTCCATTTTGTGACTAATTTGAGAAAAATTCATTTGTGCAAAAAACTTACTTTTTTTTCAGATATTCCCACACAAAAAAAGTTCTGAAATGTGAACAGATTGTGGGAGTTGACTGTTTTCTTGACCAAGTGACTCAGTGTGTCAAGGCACTCAAGGATGAGAAAATTCACAAGTAACCTTTAAATCCCAAACTGATACTGAACTAAAGCTGCCAAGTGGCATGGGAGGATGTCTGGTGCATGCTGGGCGACCTCTCCTGCTGCAAGCTCGAGTAGTTAAGCCAACCACACACTTTCAGACCATTGTTTGATTATTGTATCATTTGCATGTGGCAGGGGTGGTACTCTGACTTTTTCCTTATTCCAGCAAGTCAGAGACAGTGCCCCTGGAAAAAGACTCAGGTTCTTTTTCAGGCTAGAGAGAAACAAGTGCTGGTTCCTGCCATGTTCAGATATCATAGTAAGCAGACAGTACTCTTTCTTACAGTGTCTCAACTATTTCTAGAACTATTTGAAAAAAAATAATAATAATTGAGTTCCAGTCACAGTTCTCTATTCCAGTCACAGTCACCATTCCTCCATTATGTTCATATAGCTACCAAGTCGATTTTTACTCCACTGGAAAAACCCTATCTCGGGGTATACAATTTTGATATTAAACATGATTCCGTGTGCCTGAGAGGTCACCCGGATGAGCACGTAGGCAGTCACAGTCGAACGGCCAAAAACCAGGTCAGGCCAGTAAAATCCCCAGTCATGTAGCCCCAGGAGACCTCAAGGTGTGTAAGCCCACAATAAACAAAGGGTCCTCAGCCCCGAGAAGCCGACTTGAGGGGATTAGCGTGTTTGCCCCAAATTGAGCAAATATCCTATCAGGCGAGGACTATTTACCTGAAGTCACACCACAACCAAATACAGCCGATCTTGTAATCTCATCACTCAAAGGAAGTTACCATTGTGGAGCTTCGTTCTCGCTGCAACACCCATTGTTCTCCCCGGGAAAGGATTAGTTCTCCAATTACTTTTTCCCCTACAAATAATCCCAGTTTTTGAGCATTTCTTCAGATCACTCCCGGTCATCCCAGCAGACCGTTGCTCCATCCGTTGAGTAATCCCCTCAGCCCTCTCCGTGCTGAGCCCCACTTCTCCACTGCTTTTCCCAGACCAAGGACTTCAGGACAAGGTGCAGTGTTACCCCTGCTACACCCCCTTCAATATTCTCCTATCCAGTTTCCTCTCTTTTGCTTCTTAATAGGTCTTGAGTGAGTGTGTGTGTGAATGATTGCGTTGCTGTGTGAGATTTTCATTGAATAAAATCATTTATTGGACATTTTTGTTTGGTTTTTGGTTTGGTCTGACCCCATAAAAACTGGGTAAAAAGACCCCGCTAGGTTACCCTGCCTCTTGCATTGCTATTCCTCGTGCTCTGGCTAGTTTCCATTCCCCATCACGTGGAGCACATTGAGGTGTCCCCCAAGGGACCCCAGAAATCAGGGTAACACATTTCTGGTGTTCTGAAGCCATTTTTAAAACATTGTCAACAGAATCTACAGAACCAAATATCTCAGAGATATATTTTTCCTCTGTTATTGGTACCTTCACCAGGACTGGCACTTCTTTAACCAGAGAATTCAAATTCTTTCTACTGTCATTTGAAAACAAAACAAAAATATTAATTAACTGAACTCTGATAGTCTTTTGAAAGTTCTTGTGCAGCAAGGGTTAATTGTCTGAAAGTGTCTCTGTAACAGGGATATCTGACCATGATGGAAGTTCTCCAGGGAAGAGGAAATAGTCAAAAGTCTGTTTTCCTTAACACAAGCATTCTCCTATGTATTGCTCTAATGATATGTATAAAATTCAGAAATCATGAAGATTGTGTAATATCGGCAAAGATTTATTTGGAAAAATGAATGCATCTCCTATCACTGAAATTGGTAGTATTTGATATGTCAGAATAACTTTTCACTTCTAGCAGCCAGAGATTTACCAACCTTTTAAAATATTTTTAAACTGAAAGGCTGAGGTATGGCAAATCATAACACTATGTTGCCTTCTATGAACTGTGGAGGCAAATACATGGTTTTCATTTGAGGGTCAGATTCCACCTCTGCTTGTACAGTTGGTCCTCCATATTTGCAGGTTTCACTTTTACGGATTTGATTATTTGAGGATTTCTCCAAACCCTGCCCCCTCACCTCAGGTACTTCTTTTTTGAGGGAACCTTCCCTCTCAGCAGTTCTGATCGGGCCACACAACCCTTTTAAAATGCACCTCTGGTCCTCCTCCACCAGCTGCTGCCTCGTCAGCTAAGGACAGATCACAGCCCAATTTCCCAGCTCCACAAACCTTCTCCCAAAGACCCACACACACCCAAGGAAGGGGATGGGCAAGAGAAAGGAAGTACAGATCCACCAAGTTGACTGATATTTTTCTCTCTCCCTTCCCTGTCCTGATTTGTACCCTGGGTGCCCATCTCCCCACCATGCCTTGGCCTGCTTCCCACAGACGTACACATGTTGGTATTTGCAATTTTTCCACTTTTGTGGTGGTCTTGTGCCCCTAATCCTAGTGCATGTGGAGGGCTGACTGTACTCCATTTCTTGACTGAGTTGTCTCTGAATCTCCCTGGTTTCCCTTCTCTGAAAAGAATTTTGGAGCAGAAATTATGAGTTTAAAAGTGTGGTTTTGTAGTTTTGGAATTCAGAACATCTCTGGCTTGCGTGTATGTCCTTGAGCAAGTTACTTTTATTCTACCCTCCCCAGTTGGCCTTCTAGAAAACTAGCATTTTCTGGCTGGCTACATCTACTGTGGCAGTCATTTTGTGAACGAACAAGTCTCTGGTACTTGACACCCATACTTTCTTTTCTTCTTTTTTTAAATTATTTTTTATATATAAAAAAATCATATAGTTAAAAGGAAACAAAAACAAAACAAAGCTTAAAATATATGTAACTAATATCAATTCACAATAATTTTCGCATATTTCAATGTACCTAGATTTGTTTAACTTTAAAGTATCAATATTGAACAATAATAAATAAATTTAGTCATTCTGACTTCCTTTGCCAAAAACCCAGAATAATGTCTACCTGCTATCGCTTTACATAAGAAATTCCCTTATTCCCCCTTATTTAAAAAATGTTGAGAAAGCAATTTTCTTGTTACTTCTTTACATAAAGAAAAAAGAAACAGAAAGAAAAAGGATTAATTACTGCAATAATATTACCATATATGTAAAGAAGACCTGTGCTTGTCTTGGTTTATAAAATTCACTGTATTCCATAATTTCCATACGTAGCCGTCTCTATATATCGTCTTTTAAGATGGCAAAATCTTCTAATTTCTGAATGTGTCTAGTACCTGTTGTATTGTATATACCGTAGATATGTTCATGTGGTAATCGTGTTCTTTACATAATTCATAACTGGCTCCCATACTTTTTCTGAACACTTAGTTCTGTTCCCTTTTAAATGGTGTGAAAATATATCAAACTGCTTCATTTCAGTTATTTTTAACTTCCATTGTTCAATATTTGGAACATACGGTAATTTCCAGGATTTTGCAAATAGCATTCTTGCTGCTGTTATTAAGTATAACAGTGCTCGTTTATTTTGCTGTGAAAAATTTTTATCGAACATGTGCATCACGTTCAGTAGAAAAAGTTCCGGTTGCATTGGAAATGGCACCTTGAACATTTCTTTTATAGCTTCATATATCTGTATCCAATATTTCTTTGTTGCAGGGCAGGTCCACCATATGTGGTAAAACGTACCAGCATTATCTTTACATTTCCAGCACTTATTGCTACCTGATTGATACATTTTACTGATTTTTGCTGGTGTAAGGTGGTACCTATACATCATTTTTATAAAATTTTCTTTTAAATCTTGAGAACTAGTAAATTCGTTAGTGTTTTTCCATGCCATTTCCCAGTGTTCTAAGGGGGTTTCATGTTGGATGTTTTGTGCCCATTTTATGTTTTGTGTATTAGACACCCATACTTTCAAACTTCCAGATTGGCCTGCAGCCTCACCCCTGATGTAAACACTCAGACTGATAGCTCTGCTCAAGGAATTGCATAAAGGAAGAGAAGGAGGAGGGGGAGGATCAATCCTAAGCATCCCACTGATGCGCTGAATTTTGATAAATAGCCTACCATAGTATATCTAGTATTTTTTCTTTTGATAAATCTTGTTAGGTGTTGCACAAATACAAGCAGTTCCTGTGGGACGTGTACATGTTCTGCACTTGAAAGTTAAAGATATTATTGACTGTCAGAACTCAGAAATAAATTCTCAGAGCCGATTGACAGCCCTTTTGATCTTTGTGGTTGGCTACATGTTTTAAAATAAATGTTATCAAGGCCTTTATCTTTTCAGTGCTTGTGTCTGAACTTTTGGCATTGACTGACTTGACATAATAATTTTTGGAACTAAGGCTTTAGTTTAATTTAGTTGAATTGGAAGTATCTTCAATTATACGTGGAAATCATCAGATACTGTTTGATTAATGCATGTTATTGCCTTCAGTGCCAACCTGAACTGTGCACTTTAATTTTGGAGAATGGAGCTGATTCTAATTCTGTGTCTATATTTCTATTTTCTTGTTAAAACTAATTGTTCACATTCCTGTCCATTTTTTCTTAAGTAAATCCCATATCTTTTAAATATTATGACTAGAAAATGTGGCTTCCTGAATATTAAATGTATCATCAGCTAGAATGATAAACTTCCTTGTACTTTCAGAGCTTCCTCGTTATCCTGTTAACCAATGGATAATCAAAATGAAGATGAAATACTGAAAAATTAAAGAATAATGGTGAAACCCTAACTTGTAGATCCACTGGCCAGAGGGGATTTCAAGAGGCCCCTGGTGTGCCCATAGAATCCTGGGGTTTTTGGGGTGCAGTGAGGCAGCTCTGAAATGGAGAGCCCCTCCATAGGAACTCTCAGTACGCAGTTTCACACGGCTCCCTGCAATACATGCCAAATGGAAGTATGGCAGTAACTCAAATCATTTGGAGAAACAGCTAAAGCAGGCAAAGTTACTGTGTTTTCAGCAAATGTCTCTGTACTATTCTAAGCAGATATGTGGAGAAATATGATTTGTAATATAGAAAGGAATTTGTTAGGTCACCGCTCTGAATTACTTATGTGGTTTAGAAGTAAGTGTAGCTTACTTATTATCTCATCAAACGAGGACTGTTATTTCAAGACAGTCTATTTTGCTTCTGTAACAAAAAAGAAGAATGTCGTCTGAAGCACATTTTTCTTTCTCAGAACTATGCTAAGAATTTCATATTTAAGGGACAGAACTAAAAGTGTACCTGATACCATTTTTTAAAAAGTTAGTCACAATGTGAATTTTATATCTTTGATCCATATTTTCTCCATTTGGCCAATTCTATATTATATCCAATATTTTGTGCCCACTTTATCATAGGTTCTTTGATCTGTTCTAATTCCAATTCTCTCATTAATAGCACTTTGTATAATTTGGAAATTCTTTTAGTTTGATCTCCCAACAGAATTTCATCTAGCTTATTCTCTTTTTCTTCTAATCCAACAAATTTATTATCCATTATAAATCTTTCTTTTAGTTGTCTATATGGGAACCAGTTTCGTTCGTAATTTGAGAGAAAACTTTTATAAAATGATGTACCGTTGGTACATGACACCACAGAAATTGAAGAAGATAAGTCACAAAGGAAATGGTCAGTGTTGGAAATGTGGGAAAGAGATTAGAACATATTTTTGTATATGGTAGATGTGCCAAGTGGCAAAAAAATATTGGAAGAAAGTACACGATTCAATTACAAAGATTCTGAATGTAAAATATGAAACGTCTCCAGAAATATATTTGCTGAATGTAATTGGACAAGAAGAGTGGAAAACAAAAAAGAAAATTATACTTTACTTAGTCACAGCAGCAAGGCTAGGTTATGCGCAAGGTTGGAAAAGAAAAGAAGCACCCTCAATAGAGGATCGGAAATTAAAAATGTCAGACCTATTGGAAATGGAGAAGTTGTCGAATTTGATGAGAGGAGTTTCAAATCAACAGTTTGAAAGGAACTGGAAGCCAGTTATAGAGTGGGTAAAAGGAAGGCATTCGTAGTAACAGAATAGATAATATGACAAGTTTGGTTATAGCAGTTCTGGTCTAAGAGGGGGATGAATTGAAGAGTTATAGGATTTTATTAGATAATGTGTATTAGATAAGTAATAATAGTCAAAATATATTTAGACAAGTGACGTTTTCTTTTGGTATTAAGAACCTTAAATATAAAACAATATAATCTAGACACACGACAATAAAAAGATAATGCACAAATTTTAGGTTCGGTTGAAACACCAGAAAGCAGGTTGGCCTTGAAGAAAGCACAGATAAAAGGATTGTAGGTAGAGGGAAAGGGGATAGAAAGGGAGGATGAGGTGTGAGAGAAGAAAGGAGAGAAGATAAATTTTGACATAAAAGACAATAGATTAAAGGATGGGAGGGAGTTTGGAGGGAGAGGAATAGAGGTTTTATATGTTCAAAATATATGATAAGATTTAAATCTCAATAATTGCATTAATTGTATGTAGATAATTTGTATATTTTTGATAAATGAAACTAATTGTGTAAACAATGTAATATTGAGATATATGTGAGTAAATGTTTGGAATAAAAATTACTTAAATTTTTTTTAAAAAGTTAGTAGTACTAGGCTCAAGTAAAACACAAAGACCAGTTCATCTGTTTGCAAAGGAATCTAGAGTCTTTATTTTCTAGAAACTGAGGGAGGGAAATAATAGAGAGGAAGTGACAAAGAACTTCACATTTTGTGCTTTTCTTCTGTCACTGTGGATCTTCCAGAGGACATTATTCTTCACTTACAACAACCTTCTTATGCACTTCTCGGGACTTCACCCTGAGTTTGTTAACCTGGGACTCAGCAATGTCAGCCCTCTCCTCAGCCTGTTCCAGCTCGTGCTGAATCTTGCGGAATTTGGAAAGATTCGCATTCGATTGTTCCTCCTAAAAATGAAGAAAACAAGTCTATATACTGGCAAATTGACATTTAAATAGTATACACTATCTCTGAAGGAGCAGGAGCAAAGTAGAACAAAATATCCCCTTTGTCTTTAAGAGAACTGTACCCAGAAATGCTGCATTATCATCTATGAGAGATCAAGACTATCTCCCACAAATTCACAGAGAAAACTAAGGGAAGATGATTCCTATTCATGCTTCTTGACCCACTGGGATATGTGAGCAAGCGCTAATGGTTGAATATCCCACCCATGTGATGCTCTTAAGTGTCTCAAGGAAAATTATAGTCTGGGTTCCCCATTTCTCTTCCAGTAAATTGTTGTGTTATCTTTTTCTTTGTCTGTTCCCTGAACATCTTCTATGAACTGCCTGGGATGATCTACATTCTTGTAAATGCCAGCTGAAGAAAGATGCTTCACTTTCATATTTGAGTTACTGAACAAAGTTTAGAATATATGAAATATTGGGACAAGTTCAAAGATCTTTTCTTCCTCCTTGATACAACTTCATACTTCTTTTGCTCCCTTAAATGGAATTCAAACAAACCTTTACACATTCAATCTCTGCATGTACCTGTCCAACAGGTTTTTTTTTTAATAAAGGGATATTCAAAATTATGAGCAATTTTCTCTTTCAGCAAGGAGAGAATCCGTAAGGGTGTTCCTCCCTGACAGCCCATAATAAACACCAAAGTCAGTTTCTTTGTGACTTAGGTGACAGATAACATGCAAGGTGCTTCCCAACCAGCCTTCTTCAAAAGAAAGGTGGGAAGTGTATCTTTGTCAAAAATAAGTATAACTGTGTCCAACTTGCTCAAGCTTCTTGTTATATTAATGAAAGAATGAGTAAGATTTAATTTTTTTAAAACTGCAGTTAGAATCAACATTTTAATAAAGAGAATTGTTCCAAAAAGTCTGTTCTGAAGGCTAAGTCACCCGGGGGGGAAAATGGTCTTGAACACATTTTCAAAAAATTTAAGAAGTTTGATAGCTTTTGGCTCATGCTCAGATTGACCTTTTTAAAAAAACAGAAGAAGATAGCTGCTGAAAATGGGAAATGGAAACAGCATAAACTTTACGGACTGATCCATTACAGAAATTTCTTTCATCCTGAGCAAGATGGGCATCCATAGCGTTTCATGAAAAATATACATGTTTATATAAGAAATTGTGATTCCCTTATCAGTTTGTATTCTTTAGAGTCATATTGTTAAATGTATACCTCACTGCAAGGAATAGTGTTTCAGAAAGGCTAACATGGTACTTTTAAACACTGTAATCTGGATCTAAATGTTATGTCCCAAAGATTTCAAAGCCAGCCATGGCTATGTTCATACCACACATGGGTAAGAAAAAAAAGATCTTGCCTAAGAGTCAGTTTTCCTGCTCCTTGGATCTTGGCACATAGACTGAGCCAACAATCACACGGGCACATTAGATTTAGGTACATGTTGATGTGACATGCATGGGGTAGATACAGCTGCAGCGTTCCATTTACAGTTTCTATTTATTCTGCATTTCTCTAACCACTGTGTTTTGCTGTGCAGATGCAACACACACCTTACCTAAATCAGTGCTGATACTTCTAGAATCCCTGTTTAAATATATTAGTGAATTCTTAAGTTTTGAAAAAAATTCCCATCAAGATAAATAAATGTACCTCACCAGCATAATGTGAGTCAGCATGGTATACTGCTTAGAATGTATGCATACAAGTAAAGAAATAGATTTAAATATACATAAGGGCAAAAACTGCTGTTTCTATTTCATTGGGAGATCTCGGATCAGTCACTGTGCCTCAGCTAGTCTATTTCACAGGACTGATGTAAAGATAGAATTGGGATAGGAGGCTTGTACACAACCTCCCAAATGCTTTGGAGGAAAGATAGCAAAGACACATATTATGGAGTAATCAATGTATTTACACAGTAAGAACTACTGTGTAAAATGGCAATGTGTTTTCTAAAGTCTTCAAACACTTATTGCAAACTGTAATGTAATGTAAACTGTGACTATTAATATTTGGTGTTGCTTCAATTTCACATATTTTAAAGAGAATTACTTCACTTAAAAACAACCAGAACAGAGGTTCTGCCTCCTGACCATTATGAAAATTATGCTTCATATTACCGGGGGCAAAATTGCCAGCGGCCACACTTCTCAAATCCCCTACTGGACTTTATTTTTGAGCTTTAAGCAACCCAAATGCATTCTGTCATTTGTGATTTAGTTTGTTTTATATTGCTGTTGTTGTTAACTGCCATCAGATAGCCCTCAACTTATGCTGACCTTATGGATGAGAGATCTCCAAGTCACCCTGTCATCAACAGTCCTGCTCAGGTCTTGCTGATTCAGGGCTGTGCCCTCCTTGATTGAATCTATCCATCTATAATGTGATCTTCCTCTTTTCCTACTGCCTTCTACCTTACCAAGAATTGTTGTTTTTTCTAGTGAGTCATGTTTTCTCATGATATAGCCAAAGTATTAAGGCATGGATGCACGGATGCAAATTAAAGATTTTCTCTCTGTAAAACCATCCTTCACCATTCTATATCAATCTATGTGAGGTTCAGAATAATACGTACAGCTTCCTCAGATAGCCTCTTGTATGATTTCACTTTCATTTGTAGTTTGTCCACCAGATCCTGAAGCCTTAGAATGTTCTTCCGGTCTTCTTCAGACTGAAGAGATAAAAGTAGAGAGTGGTACGAGTAAATTTGTTGGATAAAAATGCTTTTACAAATTCATCCATGAACACTTAAATTTGCCAAAAGATACAGAAATGCTTCATGCTCACCTGGTAGGTCAGCTCCTTCACTCTCCTCTCATATTTGCGTACACCCTTGATAGCTTCAGCACTGCGCTTCTGCTCATTGTCTACTTCAGCTTCCAACTCACGTACCTGAGGACAAAGAAAAGGACAATTAGCTCTTCTGTTGTAACTTGCATAACACAGATAGCGAGAACTTGTGTATGGCAGATTACTCACTCTCTGCTCCAGTTTCTGAAGCTGCTTCTTGCCACCCTTCATTGCCAATTGTTCTGCTTCATCAAGACGGTGCTGTAGGTCCTTCACAGTCTGGTCCAGGTTCTTCTTCATCCTCTCCAGATGTGCACTGGTGTCTTGCTCCTTTTTGAGTTCCTCAGCCATCATAGCTGCCTATTAATTGAATATAATATCCCAATTCAGGAAACCATACATGCCAGCTGCAAACGGGATTATCATTTCAAAGGAAAGTTTTCCAAACTCACATCAGTGATGGCTTTCTTGGCTTTCTCTTCTGCATTGCGTGCTTCCTGAATAGTCTCTTCCATTTCACCCTGGAGTTGAGCAATATCTGTTTCCATCTTCTTCTTGGTGTTGATCAAGCTGGTATTCTGTTTGGGAAAAAAGTCATGGCTTTTGTAAGCTAAAGGAGAATGTTGCTGGACACAATTGCATCTACTTACATATGAGCATTTGCCCTAAGCTTACACTGAAGAAACCTGTTCCAAGTAGCTCTCCCATCCGTCAAATGCTACCTGGCAGCTCCCATTGCCTTAATCTGCAATAGGGAAGCTTACCTGTGTGTGGAGGAGTTGCACACGCTCACTGGCATCCAGAAGCTCCTGTTCAGCCACCTTCCTGCCCCTCTCTGTCTGTTCCAGAGCTGCCCGGAGCTCCTCAATCTCAGCCTGCATCAGGTTAGCTCTGCGCTCAATCATGGCCACCTGCTCCTTCAGGTCTTCCTGACTCCTCAGAGCATCATCCAAATGCAATTGCGTATCCTTTACAAGAAAGAGAAGAAAATTTGGGAGGCTCAAGAATTTACTGAACATGCTAATCTCATTGGAAGCACATTCTAAATAATTTCCTCTTTCAGATAAATGCCTGGAAATTCTCTACAAACCTTGAGCTGCCCTTGTGTGTTTCTGAAGTTCTTTTGTGCCTCAGCAGCTTGGCGGTTGGCATGGCTCAGCTGGATTTCCATTTCATTCAGATCTCCCTCCATCTTCTTCTTAAGCCTCAGAGCATCATTTCTGCTCCGTATCTCAGCATCCAATGAGCTCTGCATGGACTCCACCACTCTCAGGTGATTCCTCTTCATCTGATCAATTTCTTCATCTTTCTCTGCAATTCTTCGGTCAATATCAGCCTTCACCTGATTGAGCTCCAGTTGGATGCGAAGGATTTTACCTTCCTCATGTTCCAGTGAGGCCTTAAAAGCAAAGATTTAATAAGATAACACATTAGAGAGCCACATGACAGACATTTATAAAATTAAGATTCATATATTATTGTAAACACAAGACATTTTTTCTAACTTCTAGTAGAAGTTGGGTTCATCGAATGAACTGATTGGCAGAATATTCAAGACAAATAAATGGACATGCTTCTTATGCTTCCATTATTTGGAATTTCCTACCAAATGATGTTCATGAAAGGGAGGGAGAGAAGCTCACAGAGAGCAAAGCTAGCAATGGATGCTTGTCATGACTGCTAAATGGAACCACTGGTTTTCAAGTCAGTAGTCCTCCAACTGCTATTTGCTGCAAGGCAGCAGCAGGAGTGGGTTTCGCCTTAAGGCCCTGTTTATGGGGTTCTTTGTGCCAAACAAGTTGCTGGACTAGATGAATCTTTGGTCTAATCTGTCAAAGTTCTTCTTATTTTATTATATTTGTATTGTCCTCCGGTTGCCTGTTTAATTATATCACAGTATTACCATTCAGTGGCCTTTTTTTCTTTTTTTTTGGTATGGATAACTGCGTGATTACCTCAGCTTCTTCTAGAGATGCCTGGAGTTCAGATTTCTCCTGTTCAATCTGCTTCTTCACTTTCTCCAGTTCATGGATGGTCTTTCCTCCCTCAGCAATCTGTTCCGTGAGATCAGATATCTCCTCTGTTAGGATCATACATGGAGAAAAAGGTGGATGGTGTATATATGAATGACATTAACCATATATTAGTGGATAGCATGATTTGTCCCAGTTCATCCATTGGGCCCAAGTACTACTACTATAATACTTGTATTGTTTTTTGTGGTAAATTTGAAGAGCAGTCTTGTGTTATTTTTGTTTTTGCACAACATCTGATAATCTAGGAGACTTTGTTTTTAAAAAACAAATAATCAATAATAAAAATTTCATTAAAAGTCTTACAGCAACTAGGTATGAGCTGCTACAGGTATTAGTACCTATTACAGCCTTGGACTAAAGAACAGTATGAGTATATCCCACCTATACAGGGCTGACCTTGCCTTTGATGAAATGAGGCACTGGATGTGATAAAAAAGGCAACAGTTTGTTAGTTTGTGCCTAAATAATTTGAACATCCTCAGGTACTGTGCACATTGGCTGGGGAGAAGGTTGTCATTTGCTGTTCTGCCTTAAACAACCCATTGTCTTTGGTCAGCCCTGAACCAGTGATTCAGTTCTAACGATGAAGTGGTAATTGGACCTACGTTGAAGATTCTTGTTTTCACGCTTCAGAGTTTCCAAGTGGTCCAAGGATTCCTCATAAGCATTCTTCATCTTAAAGAGCTCTGTGCTGAGAGAGCGAGACTCCTTCTGTGAAGCTTCCAGTTCAGACTGAGCTTCTTCAAATTTCTGTTTCCATTCTGCCAGGATCTGTAATACATCATGTAATCAGTTTATTTGACCTGAGGCCTTTATACAACAGCCACCATTATGAGTATTAGCATTAGTATTAATATTGCCAAAAATACCTTATCAAAGTTCTTCTGCTTCTTATCTAGAGCTGCACAGGCTGCGTTGGACCTCTCCACGTCAATCATCAGGTCCTCCACTTCATTCTGAAGCCTCTGTTTTGTCTTCTCAAGGGAAGCACATTTGGAATTGACAGCTTCTACATGCTCCTCAGCATCCTGCAGACGCTGGGCAAGCTTTTTCCTGGTGAAAGGCAATCATAACACACATTAGAGATGAAATATTAGATTCAATTGTATGCAACTGTCAGGTGTCATCAGTTGTGAGTTGTAGTGAGCATACATTCTTTGTCATTTATATCAAATATTATCTACAATTTGAAGACAGTTAAGGAACTTTGGGAACATACCCTCTCCAATCAGCCCTTGTAATCAGCCCTTCTACGTTAACACGTCAGAATGTAAGGAAATGTCTGTGCTGCACTGAGCAGAGTGCCAAACCAGCATTTGACTTGTTCTTCTCCACTAACTTTAACAGTACTCTCCAATGCTCCCTGTGAATTCCCCGTCAAAACAGAGACCCCTTCTTCTGAAAAATGCATTTTTCTCATTTTAATGTTTTCACATGTATAGTTTCTCACACTCTCCCCCTCCCTGCGTCCCCCCCCGCGTCACCCCCCCCGTCTCTCTCGTTCACCAGTTCTTGTACTTACTTGGCTTCCTCAAGCTCCTCAGTGCGCTGAATGGCATCAGTCTCATATTTGGTCCTCCACTGGGCAACTTCACTGTTTGCCTTGGACATGGCACGTTGGAGTTCAGCCTTGGCTTCCTGTTCCTCTTCATATTGTTCCCGAAGCAAGTCACAGTCATGGCGAGCAGACTGCAAACCATGGGCTAGTGCATTCTTAGCCTGGACAAGTGAAGGAAGAGTTGATTAGGAAACTTATGTTTTGTAACAAATATCAGAGTTGTAGCCATGTCTGTAACAATACTTAGGCTGCTGGTTTAGGGTGTTAAGACTAGTGAGTAGGTGCTTTCTTTTGCCTAAAAGAATGAAATATTATCGGGGGGTGGGTGGGAAGAGGCAGGTAACATAGCTAGATGCATAAGGAATATTCCTGAGTTGTTTCCGGGGCTCTCCAAATAAGGATGAAAGGACTGGGCAAAAAATTACTTTGGAGGAGAGGGACAAGGCATTTGTACAGTAACTGTATGAGCCAACGCAGTCATAAAGGGGCTACAGGTCAAGTTTCTTTCAAAGACTATCAGAGTAATTTTCCCGTATCAAAAAAGCAGTAACTTGTACAGATAGTAATTTTTAAAATGTAAATGTTTAGATCCACACTATAGTCACACCTTTATCTCTTCCTCAAGCTGTCTCTTCAGTTCCTCAATCTGCTGAGTAAAAGCTTGCTTTCCTCTTGTGAGCTGAGAAATCAGTGCATCTTTTTCCTCTACTTGACGTGAAAATTCACCTGAGGAAAAGAGAATGGATCAATGATCATCAAATATTACACTTCATTTTTAAAAATCATGTTTACTAAAAGTCAGAGTTGTTTAAATCAGTGGGGCTTATGACTAAATAAATAAGCTCAGGATCGGGTTGTGTTGCACTCAAGCCTTAGGAAAATGAAAAAAAGTATTTGTTCTAAAATAAATCAAATAATACAAATGCACTGAGTAGGTAATACTTTGAATAATGGCAGGGTAAAAAGTATTGCTTTATTAAATAATTTGCTTTAGTATCTTACCTGCTTCTGTCTGCAGACGAGCTCTTTGAGCAGTCAGGTCATTGATAGTGCGTTGGTGCTCTTCCTCCTTTGCTTTAACTTCACTGAGCTGATCCTCTAGAGTACGGCATATCTTCTCAAGATTTGCCTGTGTGTGAAACATTTAGATGGAAGATTTGAATATTGAATATACCTCAATTATTTTGAACTGATAGAGGGATACCAACTTGGAAACATACATAAAATTTTTTAGGAGTTAGTGTTTGGCCCCTAGAAAAACTGAACAGCTTGTTGTTTTTTCTACTTCAACATCTAGCTACTCTTAACGAATATTTCTTCAATAATAAAGTGTGTATCTAAATGAAATAGCCACTTCCTGATGCCTTTGTCAGACACCTCCAGTGGTACAGTAGAATTAAAACAGAGGAACAGAGGTTGAGAAGGAAGCTGTGGGGGAGGGGGACGAGGACAGGTAGGTTTGGATGACACAAAAAGCCAAGGTACCATGCGAACCTTGATTTGTCATGAATGAGCAACATGGAGCCCCGATGTCCCATTTATAGCAAGAACAACTAACAGGCATGAAGTTTTACTCTGTGGTTTGTTATTATGTCTTCTGAACTTTGCATCTTCTGCTTTTTGGTTTGTCTCTCAGCAAAAAGATGGAATCCACAGTTTCTTTTGTCTTGTTTCTCTTTGCTTATTTTCCTGGAGAGAAACATGGCAGGAGGAGAAAGCACCCATACAAGGATCCCCTGCCTTTTGATGCCCCATTATCTGATGACTCACTCTTTTGACACTTCCAAATAAAGGCCAAGTACTATTAATACAATGAAGGTTCTGCTCTTTCCTCAGTTCTTCTTGCCTGTGGAGGCTTGCTTGGAATCGCTCGCACACACAGGCTGCTTGCAAAGTGAGCTGGGGGGAAGGCGCTAAGCTATCTGAGAGACTTTGCAAGCACTGCACATATGGTTGGTAACAAGTGAGCTTCCATAAACACTTCATGCTCCTTAAAGTATGCTACGTGGGTTCTCCTTTTCAACCAATTCTGTTTTCTGACAGTGCTCTGGTACTCTAACCTGTTGGATAAGTGAGGGAAGCCTGTAATCAAACAAGACCATTTTTTAAAAAACGCATATTTCGTTACTTGCTCCCATAGCAAGCAAGTAGTGTGAATCAGCAACATTAATATAGTTAATAAGTCAGGATTCACCCAGTTCCCAGATTTAATGTGTCATCTGAACATAGCCAATGTGTACAAAGGACGTATCTGAATTAACACAACAACACAGAGCTGGTTTCTTTACTGAAATATTTATAAAATGACTTTTGGAAACTTTGAAAAAAGATTAAACACAGAGTACCAATGAATAAAACTGGTAGTCCACTGTAAAAGACTAACACTGGGCAGATCAGGTATGTCAATCAGAAGCCACAGAGGAGTTATATACACAGTATGGTATCACAATGAATAGCAGCATCCTCCTATTTATATACAGCAGTTCCATGTGAATGGATTATTTTGCTGTATGACAATCAAAAATCTTAAAGATACCAGTAGAATCTTTCTCTGGGTATCTGTAAAAAACACAGTTTAGAACTTGATGTTCTGTTTAAAATCCAATATGATGTTAACTGCACTATGTATGTTATTTGGAACAGTTTTTGCTTACGAACATAGGCAGTTATTGTAATGTGTTTGTGTATCTCTTTCAATACTAAACATTATTCTTGATGTTGCTTCATTTACCAAAGGGAAAACAAGCTATATTCTGCTATCGTTTACCTTAGCTTTTGAGACAGTTTCCATATTGCTAGCAAGATCATCAATCTCCATCTTAAGCTCACTCTTTTCCTTCTCCAGCTTCTGTTTAACCCGTTGTAGGTTATCAATTTGTTCTCCAAGTTCGGCTGCACTGTCTGCGTGCTTCTTGCGGAGGGCGGCTGCAGTAGCTTCATGCTGCAGGGTGGCCTCTTCAAGGTCCCGGCGCATTTTCTGGAATTCTGCCTCACGTTTCTTGTTCATCTCAATCTGGGCTGCTGTTGCCCCACCGGCTTCCTCCAGACGCTCACTGATCTCTTCAAGTTCCCTGGAGAGATCAGCCCGTTGCTTCTCTGCTTTGGCCCGAGATGCCCGCTCGGCCTCAATCTCTTCCTCCAGCTCTTCAATACGGGCCTAGAGGAAAAGGAGCAATATTCTCAAAACATCTTCCCAGGAAAACTAATTGTCCCAGGCAAAAGGGAGCCAATGTTGAATTGACTTGCCTGTAACTCCTTGATCTTCTTCTGAAGCTGGGAGCCCAAGGCCTGTTCATCTTCAATTTTGCTTTGGAGCTGGCTGATTTCGAAATCTTTCCTATATGCAACAAAGTACAAAAGTATTAGCTTTCAAATTGAAGGTTAAAAACAATGTGTGGCCAAAAGAGCTTCTAAGTTAATGTGCCACAGATGATTCTACTTACTTCTTAAGCTTTTCATCCAGCTGCTGCTTATCATTTTCCAAGTCCATTGTGGATTCCTGGGCCAGTTTCAGATCTCCTTCAAGCTTCCTCTTGGATCTTTCAAGATCCATACGAAGCTTCTTCTCTTGTTCCAGAGACCCTTCAAGCTGAAGAGAAAGAGGTCATAAAGACACTGCCATTCTAACATTACCTTCCCCTCAGACCTGTTCTTCTCCATGTTCTTGTGCTTACATCATCCACTTGCTGCTCCAGCTTGGTCTTTGCTTTGGTCAGAGTATTCACTTTGTCCTCTTCTGCCTGCAGGTCATCCAGGGTCTGTTGGTGGGCCTCTTGGAGGGCTTTCTTCTCCTTAGTCAGTTTGGCAATGTTCTCGTCCAAGACTGCCATTTCCTCAGTGAGGTTTTTCACCTTTTAGAAGTGGCAGGAAGAAAATATTTCAGTGTGAGATACATCCTATCATACAACATCAGTGCAACATTTTGAATATTTGGGTTAGTACCTTGTTTTCAGTGGCATGCTTTTCCTTTTCAACTTTAGCCAGGGTTAGCTCAAGATCATCAATGTCTTTCTTCAGCTCTGAGCATTCATCTTCCAGTTTCCTCTTTTTGGCTGTCAACTCAGCATTTATTTCCTCTTCATCTTCTGCCCGTTCAGTCAGTTCCTTAATTTTAGCTTCCAGCTGAATTTTAGTTTTGATCAGTTGGTCACATCTCTCCTCAGCATCTGCCATGGCATCAGCTTCCTATGGATAGAGCGATATAGGGAATTAATCTCTGCTCTACTACTAGTAATAAGTTCTAGGAAGGAACATGGATGTACTTGGATCAGCTCTTTGAACTGAAATTAATTGGTGATATATTTAATTTGGGACAAATGTTTGTTTTTCTTGCACAATTGTTTATACATTACATAGCAAAGTAACAATGTATTGCATATCCTGGTACATTGTATATGTGGATATGTCTAGATCATATAAAATATGAGATATTTGTTGTATTAAAAGCAGAAGTAGCTGTGTTTATCATAAATTCCAAAATCTATTTTGCAATAATACCTCAGCTGATCAGCCAAAGGGGACAAAATGTGTACACACCTTTTTTAGCCATTTGGTTGACCTAATAAACGTATTATACCAATAGGTATTGCTTTACTGTCACCAATACAGATGTTCATATACATTATATGGAATTGTATATGGAGGCAGTCTAATCAAGACCAAAAACCTGAGGTGAAATTTTTCCTGCAGTGTTTGTGTTCTCAAACCAAACTATATCAGACATAGAGTTGATATAGTAAAAGTGCTTGATGTCACCAAATATGCTTACAGACTGGACTTGGAGCTGCAAGTCATTCTTCTCTTGCATCAAGGTCACCATTTTTTCTTCAAGTTCCTTCACTTTGGCCTCTGATTTTGCAAGCGATTCTTTTGTTTTCTCAAACTCTTCTTTCATATTGGCCATCTCCTTCTCTGACTCAGCACTCCTCAGCAGAGGCTTGATCTTGAAGAACAGCTTCATCCATGGCCAGTGTTTGACATTCATGAATGAACGGACATTGTACTGAATAGTGAAGATGGACTCTCTGTAAGGATGACAGAAGAAAATCTTGATCATTTAAGAATAAACTCAGTGTCATCAGAGATTCTTCAGTCTACTCAGATTCTTTTGTTTCTCTACTAAATTATCTGAACTCTATGATTAAGTTAACTAGTCTGTTTAAAAGTTATATGTTGTGATACACTTGAATAGAAAAGGAGGTATGTTCAATAGAACATCCATTAGTAACACTGTGTTCTGAAGAAGCTCAACTTTCATTTTTCATCCTTGGCATAGACGTCACCAAGGCTCTTTTCACACGCCAGTCCTGTTGCAAAATGGCCTCGGGAGTGCCGCAGGATTCCGAGGACCATTCCACATGACATCCTCGCAATTGCGTGACGCTCCTGAGACCATTCTGCGGTGATTGCGCAGTGTATCATTTTTGGCTCATTGCTGAAAATGATGCGCGATCGCGCGTCCCTCCTGTGCCCCATCCGCACTTACCTTGTGTGCGGAACCTCCAGACGCATGGCCATCGCGCTTCCTCCCCCAGCACAGCCTGCGAAAGTACCCGGCTATGCTGCACAAGCACACAGCTGGTGTGGAGGGGAAGCGGAGGGGATGCGAGTACCTCTCGCAAGAGGCTTCTCGCGTGATCCCCTTGCAATGACACCGGAACAAGGTAAGGTGCGAAAAGGGCCCAAATAGTATATATAGTCCATACAGTCAAAGTAATATAAAAGGAATTGGTGTGAGCAGGCTTATTAGAAACTTCATTTTATATCACTTCACACTACTGAAAAATTTCACAGGTATGCATACAATGTGGTATTGATGTAACGAATGCTTTCTGCTGTATTATGCAGGTACATGTCTCAAGGAGCTGAGATTAGCTATGGCTTCTGCGTATGATGGCAAACAGTTCTGTTCCCACAGATTCTGTGGAATAACTTTAAGTGTATTTTGTATCCAGTCACTTGTATCTGTAAGTGTGATCACGAGTCCAATTACAAATGATAAAAACCTACCTCCGTTCCACCATTCTTTTATACTCCACTCTCATCAGGTAGCCACGGCAAACGGCTTGGGTACGTGTAATCAACTGTGCCAGCTTGTCATCTCTCATCTCCTCTAGAAGACCCAGAAGCCCAGCTTTGAAGAACACCTGGGGAAATAAAATGTTATAAAGTACTGGCCGCTCACTCAACAAATCTAAATGCTACATTATTTGGATAGAGAGTAATTTTACCTTAGTGTGGCCAAATTTGTACTGGGTGTGGTCAATATCAATGGACCCAAGAAGCTTCTCAGAAGCCTTCTTGCTATCCATGAACTGTCCCTCTGGGATGGCACTTGCATTCAGTACTCTGTATCTGTAAGCAAAAGCAAAAGAGGGTAATTCATATCATTTAAAGGCAAGACCATAAGAAGAGCTTTACTGGATCAGACCAATAAAACATCTGCTGTAGTATATCTGTCAGTAAATACTGAAGGAAGGCAAGACCATAAGAAGAGCTTTACTGGATCAGACCAATAAAGCATCTGCTATAGTATATCTGTCAGTAAATACTGAAGGAATTGTTATCACCAATGGCTAATTACCTACAACAGGAAGAATGGCAAAATCTAACAGACTCTCTCAGGAGTATTTAAACTACTGCTTTTGTAGCAATAGCAATAACATGTGTATTTCTATACCGCTTATCAGCTGAGTGCTGTCTAAGTGGTTTACAGTGTGTTAGCTAATTGCCCCCAACAAGCTGGGTATTCATTTTACCAACCGATGGAAGGATGAGTCAACCTGGAGCCTGGCAGGATTGAACTCACAACCTTGTGGCTGCAGTACTGGCATTTAACCACTGCACCACTAGGGCTCTTTTTGTAGGGGCTACTAACTTTCTCTGACACAGAGCTGTTTAATTTACTCAGGACTGGAGTGGAAGGAAATGCTGTGAAACTCTTGATGTTACTACTGACCCAGTTCCACAGTTCTACAGTTTACATTGTTGAAGTGCTACATTTTTCCTGTTTGAAATTCTTCCTGAATCTCTTATCTATGTAACTCATACTAATTTTTATGATGTAGTAGTAGAAATAGTACTCAAGGTAGCTAAGAATAACTGGGGGCAGGGAGAAATACAAAACCAATAAAGACAACTAGAATCCATTAAGAAGAGAAGGCCTTTCTAACCTCTGTTTGAAGTCACCGTAAATAATCCTGCTAGGGAATCCCTTTCTGCAAATTCGGATACCTTCCAGCACTCCATTACACCTCAGTTGGTGCAATACCAGCTGATGTTCCATGGCACCTTAGAAAATCAGAGAAAATATGGTTACCACAAAGTATCCTATGGGTATGTGGCATTTTTACTTTTAAAATCAAAACGTAGTTCTGTATCTCACCAGGAGTTTTAGTTTCATTGGGGATGATGCAACGTACAAAATGTGGGTGAGTGCTCCTCAGATTGCTCATCAGCTTGTTTAAGTTCTCCTATGGGACCAGAAGGATTTGTTATATCTGAGTGCAGATAAAGTGCAGTTCACATGACTCTAACTACCAAATTACCAAAACAAGTTTTTAAACTTATTTTGGTAATAGATTCATTCTTTGAGAAGAGAAAACTTTTGAGAGACTAGAGGCCATGTTCATTATTCTCTTAGGTGTATCTCAATTCACACATAGACTTCTCTTTGAACAATTACTAACGTTTCCAGAATCATTGTAGGTATTCTGCATTTGGACACATTACCCTTGTATCATTACTTCTGCAGAGCCTTGTGAAGTTTGCTATGAAAGACTAAAGTGGCATACTGAAGCCATATGTAACTGAGTAGTCATAGGATGCTATTCTTGAAACTTACTGCTTAGTTACATATGGCTTCAGCATGTCACCATATTCATTATTCCTAAAAGTAATACTTTAATATCTGCATCTATTTTTCCCCTTTTGATTTTGTTTTGATTTTAAAATTCAGATACATTCCAGGAGAAGTCCTTACTAATTTTAAAAAAGTATATGATGACTTTCACAAGTAAAAGAAATGATACTTACTCTAAAGAGAGCAGACACAGTCTGGAAAGAGGAACCCTTCTTCTTTCCACCTTTCTTGGCACCCTCTAGATAACATTTAGGAATACAAAACACAAAATAATTAGATATCCTTCAAGCAATTAAATAAAATTATAAAATTGTATAATAAAGGACTATATTCTTTGCAACTGTTACGTTTGTAACTTCCCAAGGGTTTGTAGGACTATTACTCTGCACAAGGCTTGAATGCATTGCAGCTATAGTCCCATGATTAGGTACCTCTTCCCTTATTGTTTTTATACCTTCCACTAAGTGAAGACAGAAAACAAAAATGAGAAAAGAAATAGTAGTCAATGCTGATGGTGACAGAAGGCTCTGCTGCCTTGGTGCTGATGCTGATATATTAGTGTGAAGACCAGGCAAAATCAACAGTCTTTTGGGTGACTCTGGGAGCATGAAAAAGGAAAACAACTGGCTAATTGTTCAATTGGATCAACTGTAAATTTTGTCACTTGGGTACAGCGTGTCAGCATTCCCATTAAAGGGCTGTGGTGGCTGATGGATCTAACTTCTGTTCAGAGCTGTGATGAAGAATTACCTTCTGCAGGACGATCAACAAACAGTAAGGCCAAAACCTTCATTGAAGACTTCTGATACAGCCCCACAACTGTTTCATTCAGGGGGTCCTTGTTCTTGTCCAGCCAGCCAGAGATGTTGTAGTCCACAGTGCCAGCATAGTGCACCAGGGCAAAGTGGGCCTCAGCCTTGCCTTTGGCAGGCTTGGGCTTCTGGAAATTGGCAGATTTTCCAAGATGCTGATCATAGAGCTTGTTCTTGAAAGAAGTGTCTGTTGCCTTGGGGAACATGCACTCTTCTTCTAGGATGGAGAAAATGCCCATGGGCTACAAGAAGAAAAAGAACATAATTCAGCACACGTATGTGCCTCTAATTATTTATATATGAGTGACCAAGCTATAAATACATTGTTTCAAATAAATGTTGCAACCGTAGCTATTTCAGCCAAGGAGGATGGCTTATTATCAGAGATAATACACATGTAAAAAGGGATTGAGCAACCACCTGATTCAATCATTTTGATTAGGAAATAATTTCTGTAAGGATATATCTATAGTGTGAATCCTCTGAAGATCCTTCTCAGAAATATAGCTACATTTTCCTCTTCCAGTACTATCTGTCTATCTGTAGTGTAGTAGATGGCTGTTTGCACAGAGATATGTACATACACATAAATAAATAAATACATAAATATGTAGATATGTATCCCTTCATTACCAGCTTGTGCTTTGAGATCTGCTGTGGAAGCCCCTGTCTCTGTCACACCTCCCTCACAGATACATCTGGTGGGAACACACTGGAGAGGGCCTTCTCAGTGGCTGCCCCCAGGCTCCAGAACTCTCTTCCCAGAGCAGTTACACCGACACCCTCCTGACTTTCTTTTCACAGAGAAGTAAAGATTTTTTCTGTTTTGACAGGCACTTGATGAACAGCTATATAAGGTTTGTCTCACCTAAACAACGCATTGGATCCTGCTAATTGTTGTCCTTGTGTGTGCATGTGCGTCTGTGCATGTGTGTTTGTCTAATGATATATTTTTAATCTGGTTTTATTTTTTCATATTGTTTAATCATGTTTTAACTTTTGCATCTTCTGAATTTTTAATGAAGTGCTTTTTAACTGCATCTAAGCCATTTTGAATCCCAAACTGGGAAAAAGATGGGCTAGAAATAAATGTAGTAATAGTAGTAGTAGTAATATGATATAAATAGGAAAATTGAGTTCTTTCATTGTTAAAGCTTGGGCAACTGAATGAAGCTGTATGCAAGATTAACAGTTTTTAGAGAGACCTTCTCAATGAGTTCAATGCAGGCAGCCAAGTCCATTCCAAAGTCAATGAACTCCCATTCAATTCCTTCTTTCTTGTACTCCTCTTGCTCCAGCACAAACATGTGGTGGTTGAAAAACTGTTGCAGTTTCTCATTGGTGAAGTTGATGCAGAGCTGTTCCAGGCTGTTAAACTAAAGAAATAAAATAACATGTTTTTTTAAAAAAAATATACAACTCTGTAGTGCATAATACTCAGTAGTATTAGTTTTTACATATTTTTATGTATCAATTCCCTTCATCAGGATTATAAAAATCTGTACATTATATATTGAAACTGATTAAGTAGATTGTCAGAGTAATCAGGTTACATGGACAAACAGATATAGATATATTAATAGATATATGAATCTTTAAGAGGACAAAAATGCCAGATATCTCCATCCCTACAGATTTAAAGTGCCCCATCATCTTCATTTAGGCCTTTCTACATTTTAAAAAAACTATTTATTTATTTATTTATTTACTAGACCTGTTCATATCTTCCTCCTTTTCTACTTTTGACTCTGGTAGCACCCTAACTATCCTTCTTTAAGTACTAGCTAATTCTTGCAAATATGAATCTGTGCCCTACCGTTGGCTTGACACTTCTTGTTATCCTCTATAAAATCTTATCTGGCAGTCCACTAGAGCACTTTTTTTTCTGGAATGAACTTGTGTGAACTCATATCCTACTATGAGCTAATCTCCCAGAAAGAAAGATCCCAGGAAAAACAAAATGAACCAAATAAGACCTGGTAAGAGAGTGGGGGGAAACCAAGATCCCATTTCCTTATTTCCTTACATCAAAGATCTCAAAGCCAGCAATGTCCAGCACACCGATGAAGTATTGTCTGGGTTGCTTGGTATCCAGTTGCTGGTTAATACGAACAACCATCCACAAGAACATCTTCTCAAAGACAGCTTTAGCCAAAGCACCAACATTATTGTACACCTGGAATAACAGAACACAAAAACTGCAGCTAGAATGTAAAGGAGATCAGGAAACTGATGACTGATTAACATTCATTGTGATGAATTCACATAACAAGTTTTATTTCATAGATCATTACCTGCTGGACAGTTTGGCCTTTGGTGACATACTCATTGCCGACCTTGACTCTGGGGTAGCACAGAGCTTTCAGCAGATCTGCTGAATTCAGGTTCATGAGGTAGGCTGCCTTGTCAGCAACTGAGAACAAAGGCCAGAAGATGAAAAATTATGAACCCGGCGTGTACTAGGCTTGAAAGGGATTATCAACACATATTGGAAAGGCCTCAAGTCCCAGCTTTATAGAAGATCAAAGTAACTTCCTTCTTCTCATATAGGCTTGACTTAAGCCAAACACTAAACCGGAAAAGCACCTAGATTTTGAGGCTTTTTCATTCTTTGATGTTTTAATAACGACAAGTAAAAGAGGAAATGGTTGAAAAATTTATATAAGAGCAGGATGAGGGGAGTTCATGTGGATTCCAACCCCCTATTTATAGCCCCTAATGCTCTAGGCAGCCTTGTCCTGGCAGTTTTTTTTTAAATATTTTTTTCAGGCAACGTATGCCTCGAAATTACCCTATACTGCACAGAGCCATCCCCAAATGTGTCTCCCTTTCCCCAGTCCTCATTCTTCCCATACCCCCAAACTGTCCAGAAATAGGCCAAAATCTGAACCCGAAGGGATGTTCTGTCAGTGCGTGACAAATGCAGTGTTGTGGCCTGTTGGGTGCAAAAAAAGGGGCCCCACATCTTTAGTGCTGTATGGATAACTTCCCATCCTGCTCTATAGGATACATATCAGAAGTTTGATTAAAGCATTAAAAGGGCAATCCTGAAATAAAAACATTTTCAATATTATTTTAATATTATTTTATGCAAATATATTCATATCTTATTTTTTTAACAACTAAAAGTTTAATGGGGGGTTAATAAGATGTGCTGCCTTACTGTATCTTTCCAATCAGCGAAATAGGAATAATAAACTAGAATGTCATAACTGGCTTCCAAATTGACTGTGCCTTGCGCATGTGATGTAGTAGTCCTCTATCTCATATTACACCTCCTGGTGTACAATGTGTACTGAGATACAACAGAGATCTTTAGAGGATTTTGTGAGTACCTTCAGTGCCATCTGGCTCAGCCTGCTCCTCACGCTGCTTCTGCTTGAACTTCATGTTCCCGTAGTGCATTACAGCTCCTGTCAGTTTGTAAATGGCCGTCTTTTCATCAGCAGTGAAGCCCAAGATGTCAATGGCACTCTGAAAATTGAATCAGTTTTCAAAATTATGTCTAATCTGACACTGAGCTGAAACTAGATCTTCATATTCACTACCCTGTTTGAAGGCAAACACTTTAGAAGACCATTTCAACAATTAGTGGCTCCTGACATTCCTCCAGAGTGTTCATTGGAATCACACCGCACCACGACAAGTCATGCGTGAGCCCCGACTGGCAAAAAGAGGTAACCATGATCATCTGTACTCTTTTGTATTTTGCTACATGAAATGTAAGGCTGGAACAAGCCATTTTTCTGGCCTGTCACCTTCCAAAGATTTCACAGGCTGCCAAAAATTCCCTGGAACAAAAATAAAAAAGTAGCCAAGAATCCAATTCTGGTTTTGAAAAACAGATACTTTTTGTTATGAAACTGCAAGGTTTCCTTGCAACTTACTTCCAGTGTGAATTGCCAACCCTTGGGATTCCTGGAGAGGCAATTTACCTCTTTTTTTGGGGGGGGGGCTGCAAAAGGACAGCCCAGGTAGTTTAGTGGGTTTGTGGGTTGCAAAAACATCCTTAGGGCCACATGCAGCTTGGGGACTGCACACGGTCTATCTATGGATTAGGTGAATCACTGAGTTTGCCTTTCTCTTACTTTCAGTCTTTTTTAAACATCAAATTATTTCCTTGAGAATTTAGGAGTGGGGGGGGGATGAAAATAATCCTGACAGTATTCCCACCCATCCCAAGAGGTGGTTGTTCAAGGGGGGCACTGGGGGCAGGTAGGAAATAACAGGCCATTGATAGAAGCATTGCTAGTGGTCAGTTCTACAAGTTACTTACATCAGTAGCCATCAGCTCTTCCTGATCGTCAATACTGGGAACAGTAATCTCACCCTGACTGACGAAGTGGTAGTCATAGGGGTTGGTGGTGATTAAGAGCATCTCTGAATAAAGAGAAACACAAGCATGGATTTACTCCCATCCACAGAACAGGGAAGTCAACAGCAAAAGATCTCAGCAATTTAGGCAAACCCACGGAAAAAAGATGGTTCTTCTTACCAATCAGTTCTGGCTTCTTGTTGGACATGATCTGATAAAAGATGTGGTAGCTCCTTTCAGCTTTCAGCTGGAAAGTAACTCTGGATTTCTCCAGCAGATCTGGCAAAGAAGTGGAGCATAATTAGCCCAGAACAGAGGAAAAAGAACAGAAACAAAGAACTGTATAAAGAATTTAAAGAAATACTCCTTACATGTCTCAATGTCAGCAGAAGCCAGTTTGCCTGTGGCACCAAAATGGATTCTGATGAATTTACCCTTTAAAGTAAGAAGGAGATATAAATAAAAAATAACAGGAATCATATTTTGCATATATTTAACTGAAGTCTTATCCTTTGAACACATTTAACAAAAGTAAAGGCTAACTTTTCATTTAGAGATTGTGCACAACACTCACAAAGCGGGAGGAGTTGTCGTTCCTCACAGTCTTGGCATTCCCAAAGGCCTCTAGCAAAGGGTTGGCACTGATAATTTGATCCTCAAGTGTTCCCTACAGTAGAAATACCATTATAAGTTTAGCTGTCTTGATCTGTTTAGACACTGCTCCAGATTAGATATCATCTTCCTTTCTTTCCTTTTTTTTCTCTCTACAAACTTACCTTCATTTTGCTTTGAACAGCTGGTTCTTCCTTTTTCTTGTCAGAAGCTGCTGCAATGGTTGCAAAGTACTGAATGACACGTTTCGTGTTCACAGTCTTTCCAGCACCAGATTCTCCACTGTTGATCAAAAGATGAAAAGAAAGCCAGTAACAGAAAATTAATTCATTAATGAGATTCTCTGATAATATTATATCCTTCTAAGACACTCTAAAATCATACAGCCTTCCAGATGTTGTTGGACTGCACTTTCCAACATTCCTGACCATTGGCTCTGCTGGCTACTGCTTCTGAAATTTGCAGTCCAACAATGTCTGCAAAGCCACACAATTCCCATCTCTTTCCTAAAGCATCGTTGTGGAGTCTCTGCCTGTCCTTACTCTCTCCCATGTAAGGGACCACCTGCGGGGGCGGGGGCGGAAGCTTTCTTTATATTTCAGGGGAAGATTTTCGACGCTTAACTGCAGTGGAAGGAAGAAACCAGGTGATCATAAGGCATGGAAGAAAGAAATAATCCCCTTCCTTCAAATGCAGCAAAAACCTCCACCTTTCATGTTGTATTTTCTCTATGGCTCGCACTGAGCCCAACAGAAGACCTTTCCAACTGTTGGTACAGCATAGTGGGGACACTTGAAAGGACCACACATATAGAAATTAGCCAGTTGGAGTGTGAGGAAAGAAATATTCATATGTGTGAGTAAAAACGGATGTATATGAATGAAACTACACATGTGATTTGTGGATGTTTGTGAAAGAACATCGGGGTGAACCTAACCACTTTTCACAGTAGGACTGCCCACTTCTAGTCTGTGGGTCCCAGAAGGCTCCCTAGAAAGCAATGTACCCCTCATATTCCTACCCCTGTTCTAAAGGTTGTAATGGTAGACTATGAACCTATTTAATTTACATAGGTTTTCTGCTAAACCTATGGCAGCCTCTGAGAAATGTCAAGATTTCATTTTTATGAGGATACTTGGGAGCAGTACCCATAAGTCACTGAGGCTATGAAGTGGCTTAAATCTTGTGACTATAATATTCTATTCTAGTCCATAAAAGCTTATGTCAAACATGACTTGTTAAGTATTTAAGGTATATGAAGACCCTCCATTGTTTTACTTAGTTAACAGCCTCTGTGTTTCAGCTGTCTCAACAGAACAAAGCATTTGCTGCAGCAGGAAAGAACACTTACGTGATCAGAATAGACTGATTCTCACGGTCTGAAAAGATTGTTTAAAAAGTTTCTGTTAGTAAAGCTGCATGGTAAAATCATATGAAGCATATAAAAGATTTTCAAATAAGTATGTAGTGAAGAGGAACTACATCCATCCAAAATATATGAGTAGTAAGAGCCTATCCTCTAACTCAGGAAGTTAGCTTAGGAAGGCCCAGATATCCCAAATCATACATATCCTTTATCTCCAGAAAACTGAATCACTTACAATGCTCTCAGACACCAGAATGAATTATATTACATTGTGTTCAAAAGAAAACTAAGAAGAACCATCCAATTTTCAAAAGATACTCCTTACTGACCAGTTAACATGAACTGATACGCGTTGTCAGAGATGGAGAAGATGTGAGGAGGAGCCTCTTGACGCTTCTTGCCTCTGTATGCAGTTACTACCTCTGGGTTGTACACTGGCAGCCACTTGTAGGGATTGACAGTGACACAGAAGAGGCCAGAGTAGGTCTGTAAGAAGAAGAATACAGCAACTTTATTGAATGAAGTTGCATTTTATAGACATATTGATATTGCTATGTTCCTCATACCATGAGGTAAGTGTATACAACTAATTTCTTTGCACTTCTAGAGGGGAAAGAGCAGGAATAAAAAGAATATTAAGAAAAAGATAAATCCTAATTGTGAATGGTTTCAGATAATATAACTTACCCAAAAAATGTTAAGGAAAAAATTCAGACCTCAGAATTTGTAATTTTGAGGGAGAAAATAGCACTCCAAAATATCAGATCATTCTTTTCTTTGAGAGATTTTGTATTCCTCCAAATTGGGGAGTATGCCCTACCTCTTTAATTTGGAAAAATATTCAGTATTCCAAATACTGCAAACATTCTTACTCAGTGAAGGAAGCAATATTACTGTACTGTACAGTATAAGAAAAGTTTGTCTGCGTTTTGTTCTCATCAGCGTGTGCTTGCAGTCACTTTGAGGTGAAAATTGCATGTCCAGTTGTTCCTGTTCCTTTCCGGATGGAAGGACAGGGAAATGGAATAAGACTTTCACCCTCCATTCTCATCCTCCTATCTGACATTATGGTTTTAGAGACTGGAGTGAGAAACATGATGGGGTGGTGCTATAAAAAAAAGGACGGGGGGGGGGGGACAACAAGGCCTTACCTGTCTCATATCTTTCCCTTTCTCAGGGTTCCCTCATCACAGAGTTTGCTTGCAAGAGGAGGGAGGCAGGGGTATTGATTTAAAAAAAAAACCAACTACCTGCCTCCCAAAAAGAGCATTTGTCACTCTCCCGACTCTCTGCATGTGTACTCATAATCAATAAGGCAGAGTGCATTTTATTTTCTAAATTCAATTTCTAAATTTAATTCTAAAATTCTAAAAATCAACTTGATCCTGCAAATTGAGAGAGAATGTGAGGAACATTGTGGAAGAGATGAAGCCCATGGAGATGACTGACTGAATCCCTGGGTGGGATTCCTTCTTTTAGGCACTAGGACTAGTAGCTATCCTAGCTCTGGGCTCAGCCCACTCCCAAAATCAAAGAAGTGAGAGGACAGCATTAAGGGGGAGGCAGTGGTGAGGAAGTAGTTAAGCAGGAACCAGGAAGTGAAAGAAATGGTCAGGGAAAGCAACAGAAACAGGTTGGGAGAGGAGCAGGAGGATCCTCGAGTGGTACAGGTAGATGCGGAGGAAAGCAGAGGATAAGCAGCAGAAATACAAGAAGTCCAAAAGGTTACATGGGGAGCAGCGGGGGGGGGGGGAGAGACCAGTGGTGGGTATTTTCTGTGTGAAGGGCTACAGAGTGTGCGCGCCTACAGAGTCTGTGTGAATGAGATCGGGAAATGAGTGAATGGTAGGGGAGAAATTGTGGAGTGCAGATGGAGGATGAGAGGAAAGAAATCAGGAAAGCTGTGACCTTGGTAGTTACTTTTAAAATAATCATTTGCAGTTCTCATTCCAGAGCCCCCCAAATTATTTAGTTACTTCTGTCATTTTTTTGAATAATAACTCTTAATTCTCAAAAGTAACTCTACTAAGTTTGTTGTTTTCTTTTTAAAAAATCTGAGTACTGAGTACTACATGCTGCTGGCAGTGATGCAAAGCACACTTTCCTCTTTGCTGTCTCATCATTTTCTGAATGCCCACAACAGAACACAAGGCAGCATCAAGCACCAACAGCATGAGGCGGTGCTTGAACTATGTGAACCATGTCTCCTGCACCCTTTACTAACACTACCCCATAACTATTTATATAAATAAAGGAATGAAGTTATTCCTTAGTAAGTTACAAGTGTAAAGTAAATCCTACATTTGCTATTGGGGAATTAAACTAAGTAGAAGTTACTACAGTAGGCCCTCCACATTCACGAAGTGTAGGAACACAGATCCCTCACAAATGTCAAATAATTGCGAATAGGGTGCCCTCCCTACAGACTTCTGCCCTGCCGGTGCACCCACCCGGGGGGGGCAGGGAGGCAGGGAATAGGCGATCGCCTTCCCTGCACCTTCCTGCCACCTGCACGAGGCGCGCCTGCACTGGCGGTGGCAGCGGCGGGAGGAGCACAGGGAATTGGGATTACCTTCCCTTGACCTTCCTGCCGCCCACGTGGGCATGCCTGCACTGTGGCAGTGGCGGGAGGAGTACGGGGGACTGGTGGTCGCCTCTCCAGACCTTCCTGCTGCCCACGTGGGCATGCCCGCACCGGCGGTGGGAGGAGCACCAGGAACTGGTGATCACCCTCCCTGGACCTTCCTGCCCCCATGCGGGCATGCCCGCACCCATGACGGCGACAGGGGAGGCAGGAGGAGTGCGGGGAACTGGCGACCATGCTCTCTGGACCTTCCTGCCACCCATGTGGGGCATGCTTGCACCAAAGGCAGGGAGAATGGGAGGAGCAAGCAGGATGGGAATGGGGTGGGAGGGGGAGAGTGGGGGGCAAGCCAGCACCCCGCAAATAATCAAATTAGCAAAAGTGAAACCCGCAAATGTGGAGGGAGAACTGTGTTTATTTATAACTAGTTATAAACTAATTCCAAGAGAAAATAAATTGAAGTGTGGGAATGTTGAATTAAAGAGGAGAAACTGGAGGTTGAAGCTCTTCATCCATCTCTGCCTATCTGCCAGTAACTCTGTATTTAGTTAGCGTCATATAACTATTTAACACAAGCGTGATGAAGTCTTGAGGCACATTGTGTGGAAAGCAAAAAGCACAGCTTGCATTCATACAAATGGTCTCTTGAAGAAAGTTCCGTAGTGATATATATCCCAGTGTCCATTGTTAACCTCACACTAGGCTCATAGATGAAGTGAGGTACTCCCTATTGCTTGGGGGCGGGTGAGGCACCTCCCAGTTGGTCCTAAAATTTCTGAGCTGTACTAGTAACACAATCTAGTGGCAGAATGGAGAATGTTGCAGATCTGCATGAGGATGGTGGAGGTTGAGGAGGTGGTGTTGGGAGGATCATGATAGTGGTAATAGTGGTGGTGTTAAAGCAGTTTATCCCTCTGAGGGCTGGTCATTTCCCAAAGAGCAAGAGAATCATGGAATCTACAGCTTCTCTCAAATTTACATGTGAAACTTCCTGTACTTGGCTTCAGAGTTACATATATGCAAAAGCTATGTCCTTTAGCCTTATACTGAGGAGGCAAGTAATATTTTCTTATATCTAGAGCACGAAAATGGGGGTGGGTGATACAGAAATTGCATCTTTTTGATAATGTATTATCCACAGATTCCGAAAACATATGTTTTCGTACAGCTTTTTAAAGTATATAAGATCTAAATTTATAACTGTAAGAATATATTAGCTGAAGACAAAACAGAAGAGAACAAAACAAACAAACAAAAAGAGACAAAATACAAGGACTGTGCTCACATAGATCATCCAGGCTGCATAACGCTCTTTGAGGTTATACAAGACAGCAGGTTCGTGGAGGTGGGTCATCATGGCCATGTCCTCAATTTTGTCATATTTGGGAGGATTCATGGCGAAGATTTGGTCTTCTTTTACAGTCAGAGACTAGAAAGGAAAGAGCAAAAGAGCTGATATGATCTTACAGAAGAGAAATGTTGACAAACACATGTGTTGTCTTTTACTCACCTCTCCTTTTTCTGTCTTGACTGTGACCTTCCCTCCTTCCCTGCTCGTGACAGTGCCTTTGACATAGGACTCCTTAGGCTCCGTCACAAAAACTGAATTCTTGGCATCAAAAGGCTTATTTTGGGCCTCAATTCTCTCTTTTTCTGACTTTCGGAGAAAAGAGGCTGCTTCCCCGAAGATGGCCATCTCAGCGTCTGACGACATGGCTGAGGTTTATAGGAGGCACTTCACCAACAGAAAAAAAAAAAAGACAACTGATCAGGTTTTTGGATTAATGAAAGCCTTTCTATTAAACTAATTTAGTTTTCTTTTTGTAACTTTCCATTGGGCCTTTGCTGCATTTGTTGCTTAATGCAGAGGTTCACTGTGTTCCATCCAAAAGTTATCTCCTCTGATGAAAAGAGCATCCTTCAGAGGAAGGACTTCTTTCCTTAGAGGACAAGAACCATAGTACATTGGCTAAAGAACTATCTCTATGGAGCAATTTCAAAAATATAAGAAATAAATGAATAAAATTAATGTAAGCCCCTGTGCATACAGAGCAGGTCATTCTCAACAGCTTCCCAGTTCAATTCAATGAGGAAAATCTGATTTGCATATACCAATTAATCAACACATAGTTGGTATTCTTTCAGTTGGAATGCCTGAAAAAAGATATGGACACAAGAGTTTAAGTTTTTTATCTGAATACATATTCATTTATAGTGAGAAGAATGTTGATATTCTTCATAGGGCATATTCCTTTCAGTAGCTACTTCCCCATATTATACAAAGACAGAAATTACTTGCTAATGTCTGTAGAATTCGTTTTGAGAAGCATACTCTTTGTATATTCCATATACTGATCTGTAGAACTCAGTATCCTAGCATGTCATTATCATACACTTGGCTGAGCAGCAACAGTATGCCACTGAGTTTAGTGGTAGGACACACACTTTGTAAGTAGAATATCCTAGGTTTGATATCTGGCATTTCAAGTTAGAAAAATCAGATGTAAATGATGGGGAAGACCCTTACATGAATCCCTAGACAACCACTGCCAATCAGTAGATAATACTAGACTACACATGTACCTATTCTATAACCAGTGGAATTGACAGAATGTAAATAGTACAGTATTATTGTTTACTGAGAAATTAGAATTGCGAGAGAAACAAGTGTTGTTTTAAATTGAACATTAAATAAATGAGCCAAGAAAAAAGGGAGACCTAGGCATTACAATAGAAGACAAGAATTTGGATACATCTGTTTATCTTTTGCAAAAAGCTATCTAAATAATGTATTTTCTTTCTGTGGATGTTATTCTGATCAGATGTGGAAAAAATCAGTGGAGCAACTTTGAAAATTAAGTAGCAAAAGCAAACTGTCTTAACTCTTATGTCTTTTCTCTGGAAAGAGTTGGAAATTTTAGTCTTTTGGGGCTTCACTGTTTGGAACCACTCCACTGTTCTGGAAAAAATGGTCGAATTACTCAAACATAAATAGAACAGCATTTACACTGGTTATGTTTAATAGTGTCCTATGTGAGTTTTGGTATTCTACCTTTTAGAGACTCTCCTACCAGAAGTTCGGGGTGGAGGTACAGCATGGTGTTGTGTGTCATGTTTGGTGCACATCTAAATGTGAAGCATCATTTAAGATAATGATACTTAAAGTAGTGCACGGTGCAAGATTGCAAGCTGCTAACTGCTGCTCTGCAACATGTTTCCAGAAAAGAAACAGTTGTAGCCACTGGGCACAAATATGGCACATTAGGGGGAAACAAAGTGCTTGTCCCCCACATCAAATAGTCTGAGAGTTACTGATTCAAAGGCTTGTTGAGAAAGCAATCATCCATGGCTTCAAGGCTAGTTCTTTATTAGGCATGATAGAGATCCATACATGTATACTTTCAATCATCACTGAATCACTGTTGCATCTTCTGTTAAAGTACTATAGGATCAAATCTCTGTTTAAATTTTAAAAAGTTATATTTTTCTGAGTAGTAATTTTGAAACTATTTATCATTCTACATTTCTAATTCTAAATTTGATTTGATTTGATTTTAGTTTAGTTTATTTACTATTTTTTCACATATTAATTCTATCTATGCTGAAAGTTCTCTTTTCAGATTATATTTCTTATATTTAACAAGTGTTCATAGAAGGTGAAAATATTTAAAATACATTTTCAACAGTGGTTGACTATAGCTATGTTGTGGATATTAACATATTTAATGCTTACCTCACTGTGTGCGAGAAGTTATAGGCAGGCTTGAGGATGGCCAACACTGCAAAATAAAAAGGGAACTTTTTATTGCTTCCGCAAAAGCTCCAAATATAAGTGAGAAAGAGGAGAAACTGATGAAAGTATTCAAGAACAGGTTTCAGTATCCAGATATAAAAAAGCTCTAAAGGTAACAAGATGGTACTAGGATGTGTAGAATTCCAGGCCTCTGATCCATCCCCGGCCTCTGATCCATCCCTGCGACTCTCTACTTAACTTACCTTGAAGCCGTATGCGATGAACAGGCAGATCAAAAACAAGACAGCTCCCTGGAACTCTTTTATAAGGTCTGCTCATGCTTAGCATAGCACAGAGAACAGCACCTCCTCTGCCACAGGTCAAATATGTCTGGCAAAGTATTGTTTTGGCAAAGTTCGTTGACTGCAACTATCATTCTTACTCATATTATCCCTGGATATATATAGAGTAGAAACATTCGGGTCGCTGCATTCCTACATGTACTTGTATCATTTCTAAATATATTTTGTAGAACTCATGGCCTTTTTATGTTTTCCTGTTAAATTATTCAGATGTAAACCACTCTTAGTATGCCCACAATTTCTTTTGAAAAGTGGGTAATTTGCTTTTATTCAAGAAGTTTTTCATTTATACTTAGGCAAGAGTCAAATGGTAACTAGCTTCTCTACCACTGCCATCCCAAACAAACACACATACACAACCACCACCAGCAGCACCACCATCATAGACAAAATAATTGTCAGAAATTTCATTACAGAAATTTTTGGCATTCAAAAAATGAGGTTTGCAGTAAAAATCAATTTCATGAACATATAAACACTGGAAGATGGATGTGTTGACAGATGAGCAATAAGAAACTTAGGACACTTGGCATCCCTGCTGTGATTACCACTTTAGCTAGCTACCGTGCTCATAAACCCTCTAGAACATGATTAGAATTTTAGTTATAAAGAGCATGTGGTTTGGAACAGAGTCCAAATGAAGAGGCTGTGAAGCAGTGTCGATGTCTTTCTCAGTAGCAATCTGAAGGCTGTTGTGAAAGAGATACGGTGATGGAAGAATGAAAGAACTTTCAATTAGGCACAAAAAGCCTGAGTTGTTCCCATGCTGCTACAAAGATTCCACACATTTTGTCATATCCTTTTCTGCCGAGTGATGCTGCCCTTTAATGCTTCCTTCCCTAGAAACAAAGCAGGGCAATTCAGACTTATTCTGCTATGTTCTACCTACCCAATCGAGATTCTGTCTGAGAGTTCACCTGGAGTTGTACTATTGAGCTCTGGGCAGCCTATTGCCTCTAAGAACAAGTATCACACAGATTTCTTCTCATTCTTTCACCCTGTTCTCAAGCAAATGCAAAGATATTTATCATCTCCTACTCATAATTCAGAGCATCTTCCACAGTCTGTAATCTCATAGGACAAATGATCTGAAGTGGGTGTATATACTACAGGTTGTAATAAATGCACGTTATGGTTATTGATTTATAATTTTCCAAGTTGTGCCCATTCTCACACAGTCCCACATTCCTCTATTTCTTTAGAACTAGCTAAGCCACAACAACAACATGTTGTCAATCATGAGCAAGAAGGATCTTACATCTGTCAGAATTACTGTCCATTTCATTTGTACCAATCTAATTTGGATTAATCTCAATTTTTTTTAAAAAAAATGTACAGCTGTCTACAGAGCAAGAAACAATATAGATACAGGATGGAATTACATATCAGAAAAAGCTTAGGGCTAATAAGGAAAATTCATTCTCCCTAGAGTCCTCCATACATTGTGAAGTAATTGCTGTGTGCAAGCTCCTTTACATTTTTAGCATACTATAAATATACACCAGTGGTCACTAAAGCCTTAAGTGCACAAAATCTCTTTACCCACTAAGTCAAAAGTGTGTGAAAGAGAAGGCTGTGTGTGTGCTTGTAAAATGACTAGGTGCATCAGGACTGTGCTTAACTCTGAAAAAGCACAATTGTTTTTGTACTAGCTTAGTGCCCCAGTAGGATTCCAAATATAGTATTTTCCTGCTCTGGTCAGGAGTGGCCAATCAAGTGAGTAGTGGCTGGCAAATACACAATATCAGATACCATGACAAACATCGCTGTACATTATGGAGAAGAATTGACTATGGCATTGGGACCTTATGCATAGTTCAACACAAATGCAAAGTGGTACATTTAGGGTATGAACAACTAAATATAGAAAAAGAATTGGAGATCATAACTGGGCGTAGATTGAATACAAGATATTATTAGAGTAGAGTTACCAAAAAAAGTGGGTGGAGAGCGTGTACAGTTTGGAGAAACAATAACAGATGTACAGGAGTTATTTGATAGCAGTCCTGCATATCTAAGTGTAAACCTTGGCCTGGGTACTGTATTCAGTTCTGCAATGCTAACAATTTGGAGAGGATTCAAAAAACAGTAGCAAAGGCATCAGAGTATTTGAGATCAAGACTGATGTGGGAGGAGTCTTTCATGAAAACAGCTAGGGAAGAAAAGGAATAACAATTTTGTAAAGGTTCAACGTTTGCTAAAAATTATGCCTTATTTAACACACTGTAGAAAATACCTTTCACTTCTGGCATGTACTCCAATGGCTCGTCTCTGAATTATTTAATTTATTCCAATCACTTTATTCTGCCTCCAAGTTTTTAAGGCAATTGTTTTTAAAAGCAAGATTGGATGTGTGTAGTTTTGCAGGAGATTCCAATATAGAAATACAACAGTTATGTCCCTTGTTGTATTACTAAAAACTACATGGACTTTTCACAACAGCAAATGCCAAGACCTGCTTGGTTGCCCAATCAATAGTTTAGTCAAGTTTCTACTTTTGAAGATTCAGTTGCTATTCTGCACCTACTGCTGATGCTCATCCTTCCTAATATTAGAATGCTTCATACAGAGATGATCCCTTTCAGAATGAATACAGCATGAGTACTAAATAATACTATAGATAATTATTGTTTAGATACACAAGATACTTAAGGTATTTAGGCAGTCAGTTCAGGCAGCAGATTTGAAGTATCAATACTAAATGTTTATGTTACTTTATTTTTATTGCCACAAACAGGGAGACACTGGCATGGGATTTTCTGCCTTATGTTCCAAAATAACTTGACAGGCTGAATGCTATGCGCCTTAAATTGTGTAAATTGGTGCTGGTAGGAGTGCCATTGGCTATTCTGCTTCAGGAAGTAAAATGCCTTGAGCTGGACTTGTTTCATGTCTCTTACTGCTTCCAGTTTTAAAAAAACCCAAACACTGTAGCTAGTTGGTCTTTCTCTCCTTAACGGATTTTCTGTGATAGGGTTACAAATGCTGGACAGCTATACCCTTTAACATTCTGTGAACAAGGCAGGGCGATTGCACAATACAGGTCTGATTTGAAAGCACCCTTGGTTCATAATCCATTTAACACGAGGTTTCATAGCACTAAAAATGTTTTTTTTTTAAAGAAACCCTATATCAAAATCCGTAGGTTGATTTAATAACTTCTTACGTTAGCATTTGACATTTTATGCTTCTGCCTCTTGAACCTTTGTACCCTTGGCAACTGAGCATTAGGGGTTAGTCAAATGCCAGACTATTTCTTTAGATACCATGGGCTACAATTGAGCACAGAATTAGATTTGAATAAGATCTGTTGATTTATGGGTGCTTTACCCCACTTGAAGGTAAAGAGAGAATCTGAGCTCATCACTTCTTTTTGCTAAGCCTCTCCAATGGATTCAAACCTTAGAAGACCAAGATAAAAAAATATTTGATAAAAGACATATCATGAAACAGCATACTCTGACATAATACAAATCCTTGACTAAAACAGCTATGCATTTTCATTCCAAGAAAAGCAATTCCATGCCTACTGAAACTAGTCATGTGTTATTTTACACTTTTATGTGTATTCTCCCTTTCTCAAAAGAGAGACCCAAGCTCACTAGACTACATAACCCCAAGATATCTCCAATTTCATGATGACTCATTGATTATATACCTCAGTGCTGCCTCCCTCCCTCCCTCTATGGCCATTTCCGCCCTACACTGTTATAGTGCTATTATTCTACTTTCAACCTCCTATGGAATCCTGGGGTTTGCAGTTTAAGGAGGGGCCTTTAGAAGTCTCAGCCAGAGAGCTCTTTGGCCTCAGTAAACTACAAATCCCAGAATTCCACAGGATGTTGAAAGTGGAATAATAGCACTGTAACAGTGTAGGGCAGAAATGGCCTCTGTGTGTATGTGGTGTGCGTATGTGTATGTGTGTGTGCATAGAGCTTGAAAAGAGGCCACTGACTATACTAGCTGATAGATTCTGGGATCTGTGGTTGAAAAGATAACTTTTTCAAACTTTTGCATATTGATACAAACATTTCCAGTGTGGTGCTCTGTGGCTATCCTATTTTTGACTTCCAACTGCCATCGGCCCTTGACAACATAAGGCACTGCAGTCCTAAAACACCTTGGAGTCACAGTTGCCCACCTCTGTTGTAAACAAAAACGTTGCTGAAATGCATCCATGTTGAATTCATTACCGAGAATAACACATATCCTGATAGGTCTCTTTGAAAAGAAAAGCCACACCTGTTTAGTATGCAAAGATTTCTACAGCTTTATTTTCTAAACATGGAGGGAAAACGGACAGTAATTACAGGAAAGAACAAAGAGCTTCACATTTTGTGCTTCTCTTCATTCACTTCACAGCTTCTAGGGCACCTTATTCCTCACTTACAACAACCTTCTTATGCACCTCTCGGGTCTTCACCCTGAGTTTGTTAACCTGGGACTCAGCAATGTCAGCCCGCTCTTCAGCCTCTTCTAGCTCGTGCTGAATCTTGCGGAACTTGGAAAGGTTCACATTGGATTGTTCCTCCTGGTAAGTGACAAAGAGAGATGAAATCATCATCATCATCGTCGTCGTCATCCTGATCATCATCCTGTCTTTTTCCCCAGTTTGGGAGTCAAGGCAGCTTACAACAGATTTTTAAAAATAGTTTAAAAAACCACAAAATACAAAAGTTAAAATGCGATTAAACTATCAAAAAATCAAAACCAGTTAGAAACATGAACCATTAAAAAAAAACACAACAAAATAATAGATAGAAAATCCAGCACATTGTACAAGGACCATCCTGTCTAAACAATCAGTCCTCAAAGGCCTGTTGAAACAGAAGAGTTTTGGCCTGTTTATGAAAAGAATAGGAGGAATGCTAATCTAATCTCTCTGGGAAAGTAGTTGCAAAGCCTGGGGACAGCCACTGGGAAGGCTTTCTTCCATGTTCTCGTCAGATGTACCTGTAGGGATGGTGGGGCAGAGAGAAGCGCCTCCCCAGAAGAGCTCAAATCATGGGCAGATTCTTAAGGGAGAATGTGATCTTTCAAATAACTTGGATCTGAGCCGCATAAGGAAATGGACTAGAAGCCAGTGCAGCTGTTGCAAAATAGGAATTGTGTGCTGCTTGTAGCCAACCCCAGTTTGCAATCTGGCCATGGCTCTTTGGACTAGCTGAAGTTTCCAAACACTCTTCAGAGCCAGCCCTAGAGTATGATACAGTAATCCAACGTAGATGGAACTGAAGCTTGTGTCGTCGTGGCCAGATCTGATGTCTCAAAAAATGGGTGCACAACTTTTAACTGTGCAAATGCAGAAACCATTAGATGGCTAAAGTCTTTCCCATTTTTTTAGCCAGCATCAAATTTGATTCTTTTGAAGCACACAAAATTTCTCTAAACACTCAGGCTACAAGCAGTGAAGAATCCCAGAAAAGGAAAGAGAAGCAGACACCACATCTTGTGCACGCTTCTATAGGATTTTCACCTCCCAGCTGCACACAGGAACACACTGGCAGTGTATACATCTTTTCATGACTAGCTGAGCAAATTTGCAAAATTCATATGTAACACAGTCATCCCTCCACATTCACTAGGGTTGGGGTGCAGGACCTCCGTGAAAGTGAAAAAATTGTGAATAACTCTAGACCTTCCCAAACTATATTTAACACACAAAAAAGTATGATCACCATATTCAGTCCACTATGGATTCCTTTGAGGCATCAGGGTTCCCTCACAAGGCAGAAGTGGGCAGCTCATGGGGCTTAGTGCCACCTCCACTGCTGTCCTACACCATTTTTAATAGGGACTTACAAGGCTCGTTCACAATTTTTCCAGACTCATGAGACTTGCAGTCCCTATTAAAAATAGCATAGAGAGGCAGCAGAGGTGACAGGAAATCATCTGTGAATAATCAAATCCGCAAAAGTGAAATGTACAAATGTGGAGGGCCGACTGTACAAACAAAATTTATGTTCTGCTTCAAATTATACTTTGGCTGCTTCTAAAAGATGATGTTATTGTGGAATCAACCCAGCCTTGATCCTGGAATTTTATGAGAGCTCTAGACATTGTTGCCTTCTGCTTACAACCTGCCTGTGTTGCCCCACTGTCACTTCCATTTTTTTCTTCTACAGAAAAAAAAATCTGATACAGTGAAAAGTTAGAATGGCTGCACATTTTTTGAAATTGGTAGTGCTACAAACCATCTGTGTGGAAGAATCCTTTATTATTCAGCAGTTTGTGTATCATCATCATCATCATTTGTATTCTGCTTTTTGCCCAACATTGGACATAAAAGTGGCTTACATATTAAAAGAATACAATTTAAAAACATATAAATGGTACATATTAAAACAGAAATAAACTATAGAAGAATTTAAAAGACTAAAAACAGATTAAAAGAAGCGATTAAAATTAAAACAGTGCAGCGACCTCTAACCTGTTATTTAAAAACTTTCTGCATTAAAATGCCTGCTTGAATAAAAAGGTGTTTGCCTGCTGGCAGTAGGACAACCAGAGGGGGCATTCTGACCTCCCTGGGAAGGGAGTGCTAGAGTCTAGAGGCAGCCACTGAGAAGTCCATCCCTTGCATCCCCACCAACTGTGTTTAAAATGGTGGTAGGACTGAAAGAAGGGCCTCTCCTGATAATCTCAGAGCCTGAGTCAGTTCATACAGGGAGATATGGTCTATTAAGTAGATGTTTGTGTAGCTGACACATTACAATTTAACTATGCCACCAAATGATTTTGTATCATCTTCCACACTGAGGTGCACCGGGGACTATGCCCAATTTTTCCCTTGGATGCCTGATGCTCCCAGCTAGACCCAAAACTTCTGTTTTCCTTTGTAAACCCTCTCAAAATGGAAACAGGAGGTCACATCAGATCACTTCCTGTCACCATTTTCAGAGAGATAACAGGGGAAAACAGAGGTAGAAAGGGAGTTCTTGCGGATTATGGGTGTTATCATGTGTTTTTATACATAGTGCAGATTTTATGTTTGATTCTCTGGCAAAAATTGCCCAAAAATCCTGTGAGGGTTTAGAGGGGCTGAAGGCTTCATGGGCCTCATATTGCCACATGATACTTACGGCTTCCTCAGCTTGTCGCTTGTATGCTTTCACTTTAAGTTGTAGTTTATCCACCAGATCCTGAAGTCTCAGAATATTCTTCCTGTCTTCTTCAGCCTACAAAAGCATATGTGAAGGGAGAGAGTTGATTTCACATACATGATGCTACACCATTTTTCTAAAGCATTTGAAAATTTAAAATTTCCATTCTCACCTGATAGGTCAGTTCCTTTACTCTTCTCTCATACTTCCGGACACCTTTGATGGCCTCTGCACTGCGCTTCTGTTCATTCTCACATTCTCCTTCCAGCTCACGAACCTGACAGAGAATAAGGAATATGTCTGCACTTTAGCAGATATCCTGAGAATAATGAGAATGTGTATTCATGCAGCCACAAAGCTTAGCTGGAACTGACAACATCCACAACTTCCTTTTGCATCTTTGACAAATCTTTCTTTTCATCACTCCCTTGATCCCTTGGAACCTTCCCCAGGTCCCTCCTTTCCTTCTCTCCTATTGATCTGTAATATATTTTGTAGAAAATGTGTCCCTGCTTCCTCAAGTCCTTAATTGTCAATCTTGTGCTTGTTACTTTGTATGTGTGTGTGTGTGTGTCTGTGCCAACATGCATTCTTGACTTTTTGTTTCCAAGTTTCTTTAAGCCTGACAGTCTTTGATCTTTTCCTTAATGTGAAATGGGCTGGCTGCTGAGCATGATGATTCAAGGTGATTGGAGTACTGACATCACAAAGATAAATCTGTGTTTCACTGAAACAGGAGGAAGTTTCTCTATACAGTTTTTAAGAATAGTGAATGAATTTATGTGCACTTTCTGTGCTGAAAACTTCAGGCCCACAAAAACAAGTCTATTATCCTCACCTCTCCCTCAACCTCCAAATGTTATTTCTCCTAAATAGCAGCTCTCCTTCCCATGTGAACAAAGTAGTTCATGTGGAGAAGAAAGAGCCGAAACAGAGATCATAAATACATGAAGAATTATTATACAAGATTCAATTGTATAAGGTACTTCTCACGTACTCTGGCCTCCAGTTTCTGGATCTGCTTCTTCCCTCCTTTCAATGCCAGCTGCTCTGCCTCATCAAGACGGTGCTGCAGGTCCTTCACAGTCTGGTCCAGATTCTTCTTCATCCTCTCTAGATGTGCACTAGTATCTTGTTCCTTCTTCAACTCCTCTGCCATCATGGCTGCCTAATAATAAAAGAGCCATTCAGTTCAGAAAGCCCTGCACGAAGCTGTTAAAAAGTAATATATTCTTAGGAAATTCCTTCCAGCTTACATCAGTGATGGCCTTCTTAGCTTTTTCTTCTGCATTGCGGGCTTCCTGAATTGTCTCCTCCACTTCACTCTGGATTTGGGCAATGTCCGTTTCCAGCTTCTTCTTGGTGTTGATTAAACTAGTATTCTGTTGAAAAAACAACAGAATACTGAGAACCCTGATTAGACAGGGATAGATAACAAATAAACATAAGGTATAGGTGAACTAACCTGATGGCAAAGCATGACAAGGAAGGAACAAAAACCTGTACAATATGTGTTTGAAATATTTTTGAATTTATATAGGTATCTTTAATAATGTACAGAATAAACCCAAAAAACCCAAAAATTACTTTTTACATACAGATAAAGTTATCTATTATAAGAAACAAGAAGAAGTGGAGATTTGAAGGTGAACTATAATATTTGCAAAATAGTCTGTAATTTTTATACGAATTTGTATTAATTTTGTACATATGCTTTCGTATTATCTTCTCTCTTTTTTCTTTCTTTTTTATTTTCTTTTTATGTATGTATATCTTTTTTATAGAATAAAAAAGAAATTAAAAAAAGAAAAAAACCAGAACAAACTTTCATATTGTTTCAAAAGTATTGCATCTTGAGCATACTTCCTTCTGGGGGAGGAGACAGAGCTATTCCTGGTTAACTGGCAGGAATAAGTTGTTGACTATGATAGTTTCCCAGCTCTCTTGGTGAAGTCTTCCTAAGCCCTGTGACATCTGACACTGACATCACCATCCTCAGAGCAATTTGCTTATCCAAGCTTAGTCAGTATAAGGATCAATCACTTCAGTGATAAAGCCATCTTTTACTACATCAGGAAGTTTATGGGCATAGGTAATAGAAACTTTTTAAAAAGTATTGGAGATATGTTTTATCAATAGTTGTTATACAGAATAACTAAGAAACAATTGGCATTTCAAGAACACAGAAGCCAGGATCCTATTGGGAAATTATGCACATGTAACCCACCTGTTGCTAGTGGTTGCATGTTTTGAAACCTCATGCAAGGACAATGCCTGTGCAGAACCTCTAGATGGTAGACACAATTTACAGGTAAGGAGTACACGAGTGTGACATGGCTGTACCTGCATTCACATATATGGTCTCCAAAGTGTCAGTTATCACCCTACAATTGCTCTTTATCATGCACAGAAGAAGGCTAACTGGGAAGTGTTAGTTGCACCTATCATTTTTGTTTCCGCCCATCATTTCGTTCATTGCCCAGGGCCAAAGAGTGGCAGCAAGTGGGGAGATGGGGTCTAATACTATGTAATCACACTAATATTGTCCCTTTTGATCATCAGTACCCTCCTCCCATAGGCTTTGCAGGCTATGGAACCAAGTAGAACTTTTTGGCTTACCTCTCAGGTCTCATTTAATTTGTTCTGTGTTTATCAATATTGGCTACATCATACCTGGCTTATTTTATTTTTAAATATAGAGACTGATCAGGTTGACTCGGTCACATTTGGTTGGCAGAGGTATGCAAGAATTTTATTGGTTTTATGGTTGTTGAGCACCTCAGAGACATCTTGGGCCATTCTGGCTCCTCCATTCTCAAGTCCAACTTGTCATGAATGTGAGTGAAGCAGTCATGGCAGGAAGAGCAGGAGATGGGCTTGAAGCAGGCAGCCATAATTTTGTTTGGAAAAGGAGGGCATGGGGGAGAAGGGGAATAAAGGTCCCCACACTGTTGTTGCTGTTCCTGCTCTTGATACAGCTGACCTCCCATTCTCCCAGGATCCCATGGGTTTATGCCCTGCCAGTGTTCTATAGGATCATGGCCCATAATGGCTACATTCCATTTACTTAATATGACTTTTGGGATTTTCCAAACACATTAGAAAAATAGAATCTTACCTGTGTGTGAAGGAGTTGCACACGCTCACTGGCATCCAGGAGCTCCTGTTCAGCCACCTTCCTGCCCCTCTCTGTCTGTTCCAGAGCTGCCCGGAGCTCCTCAATCTCAGCCTGCATCAGGTTAGCTCTGCGCTCAACCATGGCCAGCTGCTCCTTCAGGTCTTCCTGACTCCTCAGAGCATCATCCAAATGCAATTGCGTATCCTAAAGGGATATCCAGATATTATTGTCAAAGAATTCATTGAACAATAAGAATCACAACTGTTTTCTCATTCCAGAAGTTTTTGTGTACCTTGAGCAGCCCTTGAGTGTTCCTGAGGTTCTTCTGTGCCTCAGCAGCTTGGCGGTTGGCATGGCTCAGCTGGATTTCCATTTCATTCAGATCTCCCTCCATCTTCTTCTTAAGCCTCAGAGCATCATTTCTGCTCCGTATCTCAGCATCCAATGAGCTCTGCATGGACTCCACCACTCTCAGGTGATTCCTCTTCATCTGATCTATTTCTTCATCCTTCTCTGCAATTCTTCGGTCAATATCAGCCTTCACCTGATTGAGCTCCAGTTGGATGCGGAGGATTTTGCCTTCCTCATGTTCCAGTGAGGCCTTAAAACCAGGGTTTTTAAAAATGAGTACACATTGTACAATCACAGCCTGAACATATATTCAGTAGCCCTAAAAATCATAGTTCATGTGTACTAAGACAGGACTAAAAGAACAGTGCTTAGAGTTGGTAGAAGTTTTTATCTTCTGTTTAATAATGCAAATTGATTCTGTATATTCACCTCAGCTTCCTCTAGAGCAGTCTGGAGATCAATTTTCTCTTGTTCAATCTGCTTCTTCACTTTCTCCAATTCATGGATGGCTTTTCCACTTTCAGCAACCTGCTCCGTAAGGTCAGAAATCTCCTCTATTAAAAATATTAACAGGTCAAGATTAATAACTTGCCCTGTTACCTACAGAATGCGAAATGCTCAGTCTACCAATTATTAATCCTAATTAAAGTTTTGTCAGTCAATTTAATACAGCTGGAATGCTGGGTTGAGCAGTATTAATTGACTAAGAGAAAGACAAACAGCGCACAATGTAACTGGAAGTCTACTCCTGCAAACATGGGAAGGTTTAACTGAATGTCTTATGTAAATACTATAATCTTACGCTGCAAGTTTTTGTTCTCGCGTTTCAGAGTTTCCAGGTGATCCAAGGATTCCTCATAAGCATTCTTCATCTTAAAGAGTTCTGTGCTGAGAGACCGAGATTCCTTCTGCGAAGCTTCCAGTTCAGACTGTGTTTCCTCATATTTCTGTTTCCAGTCTGCCAGAATCTGCAACATGCCACCAAGAAATAAGTTAATTTGATTGGAAGACTTTATGAATATCCTCATTTTTAAAGAAATCATGGCTTATCAAAGTCAAAATTAAGGTTATCAAACCTTATCAAAGTTCTTCTGCTTCTTATCTAGAGCCGCACAGGCTGCGTTAGACCTCTCCACGTCAATCATCAGGTCCTCCACTTCATTCTGAAGCCTCTGTTTTGTCTTCTCAAGGGAAGCACATTTGGAATTGACAGCTTCTACATGCTCCTCAGCCTCCTGCAGACGTTGGGCAAGCTTTTTCCTGGTGGAACGTAATTACAACACTCATTGGGCAACAATATTAGAATGCAATAATCTAATTGCTATTACATTGCAATAATTTATTTAATTACAGAACATTTCTGTACCACTTTTCTTTTTTAAAAAAAAATCCCAAAACAGTTTGCTTTAAAAAACAGATACAATGATATCGGTATCTAAAGTAATAGATACTCATCATCATCATCATCATCATCATCATCATCCAAAAAATTGTTAAAAACCAGGAGTGTCTAATAGAATTAACCTTTTAAAAAAACATGCTGGAAGATTAAATAAACAGATAGGTCTCCAATTGATAGTGGAAACAAGTGGAAGCCTTTCTGATCTCAACAGGAGACCATTCCATGTGTTGGTAACCACATCTGAGAAAACCCTCGTCTATACCACAACCAAATAAGCCTCAGTAAGCAGCAGAACTGTGAGTAGAGCCCACACACCCTGTAGAATATAATGACTGCAAGACCCTTCAAATGTAAAGGCCCTAGAACACAAATTATCTTCATGATACATGAAGATTTATGATACATATAATAAGTGGCACAACCAGGCTTACCATTGGACAGAGTAAAGTAACAGCTTAAGATGGACATTTTCAAATGTCATAAAAGGGCAACAAATTATAATTTATTTAATTAGCTGTTATTGTAATTTTTTTGCCAGGGTTAGGCTGTTTTTGAGACTTTTTCCCTCATATGCCACAATGTTTATGAAACAGTATTGTCTGGTTCGATAGAAGGCAGTAGGAAAAAAGGAAGGGCGCATTACAGATAGAGACACTCTATCAGTCCCTGAGTCTGCAAGACCTGAGCAGAGCGGTTGAGGATAGGGTGATTGGAGGTCTCTCATTCATGGGGTTAACATGAGTCAAAATCGACTTGACAGCAGTTAACAACAAAAACAATTTATCTGGCTTTAAGCACTATGCAACTTGTTCAGTTGGGTTGTGTAGGGAGCACCGTTTGCTGCTCCCCTACAGGCAGTAAAATGTCTTGGGCTGACACTGAGAAATGGGCACTCTCAGTACCCAGAGAATTAATATAATCTTGCAGTCAGATTAGTTCAGATGAAACAATAACTTTTCTTAAACATTCTAATTGCTTAACTAAGCTGAAGTTCCTATAAATTGATGGTGGATAACATAAACACTATGAGTCACATGTAGCCCTTGTCTATTTTATTTGCAGGTCTTTGAATCACTCTTGTACTTACTTGGCCTCCTCAAGTTCCTCTGTGCGCTGAATGGCATCAGTCTCGTACTTGGTTCTCCACTGAGCAACCTCACTGTTTGCCTTGGATAGGGCACGTTGAAGCTCGCTCTTGGCTTCCTGCTCCTCTTCATATTGTTCTCGAAGAAGGTCACAGTCATGGCGAGCAGATTGCAAACCATGCGCCAGTGCATTCTTCGCCTATAAAATTAATGCAGTTTTAAAGATGATGCAGATAGTCAAGGCATCCTTGACTAGAGAACGGGATGCTTAAAGAATTCTTAGTTCAGTTGAGGTAGGTCTTGCATCAGTCAACTGTGGGGAGGAAGCCACACTACAGCTCTAATTCACATTTCTATATTATGAAAGACAATAAAAAAAACCTTTCGATTCAAGGTCCACACCTTTATCTCTTCCTCGAGTTGTCTCTTCAGTTCTTCAATTTGTTGAGTAAAAGCTTGTTTGCCTCTAGTTAACTGAGAGATTAAAGCATCTTTTTCATCTACTTGTCGTGAGAATTCACCTGAAGCACAGAATACATAATAGTATATAGATTTCTCTTAAGAAACACACAAAAGAAGAAAAATTAAATTGACATCTTTCTCAGTGCCACCAGTTTCCTTCTGACTGGTATTCCCATAGTTTCAGTTGTTTTCTTAAGTGCTCTACCTGATTCTGTTGCCAGACGAGCTCTTTGAGCATTCAAGTCATTAATAGTGCGCTGCTGCTCTTCATCCTTTGTTTTAAGCTCACTGATCTGATCTTCAAGGGTACGGCACATCTTTTCAAGATTGGCCTACATGCGTACAAGAAAAAGGAATTATATTCCCTGACTCTATGTGGTTTCAATTTAGTTTCCCATATTTATGTGTGTATTGATAATATGTGTACTGATAAAGATAATATTGATAATATTTGTATTGATAAAGACATCAATAATTCCTTAATAGAGGAGAAAGTGTCTGGAATAAAGAGCACCAAATATGTAATACATTATTATACTCCAAAGGAGAAATAAAGACTTTATAATCTATACAAGATGGATAATTTTAAAAGCTGCTCACTTTATAATGGATGATTAAACAAGAATAGATATAGATGCTAATGTAATAATTTCTGATAATTATTACTCATTGTGGTACTTTGTAAAAATTGAACTTAAACTCTCTTTATGGTGCTTTTAAACAAATTTATTTTATATATAATTTTTAAAGTTATTCTTCCTATTGGGTTTTCACAGATGTTGGAATATTCCAAAAACCACAACTTTTGTACTCTAATCCAGCATAAATCTAGAGAAGTGCTTTTAGTGTTTTAACAATGAATTTTCAATCAGTATAATACCTTGGTCTTGGAGACAGACTCCATGTTGCTAGCAAGATCATCAATCTCCATCTTCAGCTCACTCTTCTCCTTCTCCAGCTTCTGTTTGACCCGTTGTAGGTTATCAATTTGTTCTCCAAGTTCAGCTGCACTGTCTGCGTGCTTCTTGCGGAGGGCAGCTGTTGTAGCTTCATGCTGCAGGGTGGCCTCTTCAAGGTCCCGGCGCATTTTCTGGAATTCTGCCTCACGTTTCTTGTTCATCTCAATCTGGGCTGCTGTTGCCCCACCGGCTTCCTCCAGACGCTCACTGATCTCTTCAAGTTCCCTGGAGAGATCAGCCCGTTGCTTCTCTGCTTTGGCCCGAGATGCCCGCTCGGCCTCAATCTCTTCCTCCAGCTCTTCAATACGGGCCTAGAGGAAAAGGAGCAATATTCTCAAAACATCTTCCCAGGAAAACTAATTGTCCCAGGCAAAAGGGAACCAATGTTGAATTGACTTGCCTGTAACTCCTTGATCTTCTTCTGAAGCTGGGAGCCCAAGGCCTGTTCATCTTCAATTTTGCTTTGGAGCTGGCTGATTTCAAAATCTTTCCTATATGCAACAAAGTACAAAAGCGTTAGCTTTCAAATTGAAGGTTAAAAACAATGTGTGGCCAAAAGAGCTTCTAAGTTAATGTGCCACAGATGATTCTACTTACTTCTTAAGCTTTTCATCCAGCTGCTGCTTATCATTTTCCAGATCCATTAAGGATTCCTGGGCCAGTTTCAGATCTCCTTCAAGCTTCCTCTTGGATCTTTCAAGATCCATACGAAGCTTCTTCTCTTGTTCCAGAGACCCTTCAAGCTGAAGAGAAAGAGGTCATAAAGACACTGCCATTCTAACATTACCTTCCCCTCAGACCTGTTCTTCTCCATGTTCTTGTGCTTACATCATCCACTTGCTGCTCCAGCTTGGTCTTTGCTTTGGTCAGAGTATTCACTTTGTCCTCTTCTGCCTGCAGGTCATCCAGGGTCTGTTGGTGGGCCTCCTGGAGGGCTTTCTTCTCCTTAGTCAGTTTGGCAATGGTCTCGTCCAAGACTGCCATTTCCTCAGTGAGGTTTTTCACCTTTTAGAAGTGGCAGAAAGAAAATGCTTCAGTGTGAGATACATCCTATCATACAACATCAGTGCAACATTTTGAATATTTGGGTTAGTACCTTGTTTTCAGTGGCATGCTTTTCCTTTTCAACTTTAGCCAGGGTTAGCTCAAGATCATCAATGTCTTTCTTCAGCTCTGAGCATTCATCTTCCAGTTTCCTCTTTTTGGCTGTCAACTCAGCATTTATTTCCTCTTCATCTTCTGCCCGTTCAGTCAGTTCCTTAATTTTAGCTTCCAGCTGAATTTTAGTTTTGATCAGTTGGTCACATCTCTCCTCAGCATCTGCCATGGCATCAGCTTCCTATGGATAGAGCGATATAGGGAATTAATCTCTGCTCTACTACTAGTAATAAGTTCTAGGAAGGAACATGGATGTACTTGGATCAGCTCTTTGAACTGAAATTAATTGGTGATATATTTAATTTGGGACAAATGTTTGTTTTTCTTGCACAATTGTTTGTACACTACATAACAAAGTAACAACGTATTACATATCCTAGTACATTGTGTATGTAGATATGTCTAGATCATATAAAATATGAGATATTTGTTGTATTAAAAGCAGTAGTAGCTGTGTTTATCATAAATTCCAAAATCTATTTTGCAATAATGCCTCAGCTGATCAGCCAAAGGGGACAAAACGTGTACATACTTTTGGGGCATTTGGTTGACCTAATAAATGTATTACGCCAATAGGTATTGCTATAATGTCACCAATACAGATGTTCACATTTATTATATGGGACTGTATATGGAGGAAGTCTAATCAAGGCCAAAAACCTGAGGTGAAATTTTTCCTGCATTGTTTACGTTCTCAAACCAAACTACATCAGACATAGAGCTGATATAGTAAAAATGCTTGATGTCACCAAATATGCTTACAGACTGGACTTGGAGCTGCAAGTCATTCTTCTCTTGCATCAGGGTCACCATTTTTTCTTCAAGTTCCTTCCGTTTTGCCTCTGACTTTGCAAGTTCTTCCTTTGTTTTCGCAAACTCTTCTTTCATAGTGGCCATCTCCTTCTCTGACTCAGCACTCTTCAGCAGAGGCTTGATCTTGAAGAACAGCTTCATCCATGGCCAATGTTTGACATTCATGAATGAACGGACATTATACTGAATAGTAAAGATGGCCTCTCTGTCAACAAAGTTAAGATACAGATTAAATGTCATGCAGTACTCTAGTCAGCCTCTCATTGCTTATGATCAAAGGCCTTTGGAAAAATTCAGATGCACTTCAACATTTACTACAAAATCTATAACCATAAAAGAATAAACAGAAGCTGGAGGAAAACAAAAACAAGAAAAAAAGAATAAAAGACAATAGCTAAACATTAAAATCGTCATCAAATCGGGCCATTAATTTAAACCAATATCTGATAGCACTTTGCAGCATCCAGAATAAAGATCACCCTAGTAAATCAGAAAGAATGACCTTAATATACATTCAGAGATATTGGTTTCATTAGCAGGTAGGCACACATCAAACAGTTATTTGGACTAACTTCAATTAATTAAAAAAGTGGTTCCTTCATTTATATTGATTTATTCTTCTTGTTCACATCTACTCTGTCACTCTAGGTTCTCTGTTCATTGACCTTCTTTACCTTTTCATTTAGAATGAGACAAAGCATTGAGGAGAAAAGAGAAAGACCGTTTGCACTTCATGTACACTGCAGCTGGAGTCAGTGGCAGAGCTTGGAGTGCGTGGAAGGGGGAGCAGGCGGGGGGCAATAGTGCGTTGGGTATGAGCACAATGCGTGGGGCATGGCCACGGTGCGATGGGGTGGGGCTACAGTGTGCAGGAGCGTGGCTATGAGCTGGGCGCCCCCACTCAGGGCAAACTGCCCCTATCAGCCCCCCATCCCTATGCAACTGGTTGGAGTGATAAGATTGCTTTCCATCTTTATAAACTTTTCTTAAATGTATTCATCACATATAATAAAAAGTTGCATATTTACCATTCCTTGTGATATCTTTGACCTAGGCTCTTTCTTTACTAACTGTTTTAAGAGAATTTTGAGATCTCATTTATATTTGGAAAAAAAAATTCAAAATTATTTAAATTTAAAAAGTGCTTTTTTTTCTCCTTCTCCTTTTTCTCTCCAAAGAAGTCTCCTTCTTCAGAGGTTTTTAAACAGAGGCTGAATGACCATCTGTTGGGAATGTATTTCTGCATGGCAGGGGTTGGACTTGATGGCCCTTGTGGTTTCCTCCAGCTCTATGATTCTATGATTCTAAAATCACTGATTTTTATCAGGCCTGATCAAAATGGTTGGTACACCAATGAGCAGAATTAACAAAAGCAGTAAAGCTAAACCCATAATAGCAAGCATGTTTTTCTAAATAAGCATGGATGTGTGTGTCATACCTCCTTGCCAACATTTTCTGATACTCCACCCTTGCTAAGAAGCCACGACACATAGCCTGTGTACGTGTTATCAGATGAGCCAACTTGTCATCTCTCATCTCCTCTAGAAGACCCAAAAGGCCAGCTTTGAAGAACACCTGGAGAAATAAAATGTTATAGAACGCTACACACATCCTCTGTATACTTGGAGAAGTAATTTGTATCAGACATAGTTCATACCTTGGTATGTCCAAATTTATACTGGGTGTGGTCAACATCAATGGAGGCAAGAAGCTTCTCTGAAGCTTTCTTGCTGTCAATGAACTGGCCCTCTGGAATTGCACTTGCATTTAAAACTTTGTATCTGTTGGAGAAAATAGAAGATGTAAATGTTTTTCCATGAAAGTCCATTGTATGAACAATTTGTTATGGTTATTTGGCCTAAAAATCATACTAAGGCATTACTGGACATGTAAATGGGCTTCTTTAAAATACCTAATCATCTCTGAAAACTATCAGAACATACTGAGAAATCAATGCACTTAATTCTGAAGGGATATCTACTTAGCAGTTTTTATCAAAATAATGGCATAATCCTACAAATGTCTTCTCAGAACAAAATCCACTGATTTCAAGAGGGCTTTCTCCCTAATGAAGGGAATGTATCAGTATAGGATAGCAATTGAGCTGAGTCTAATTCTGTAATAATATGAGTCTATTTTAATTTTTAATGTTAATTTTGAAAATTAAAAATAGTATATGTGCAGTTTGCCACTTGGAGTTCTTAGGAGGGCCAAGCTAACTGCCTTGGATCCCATTCTGGGAGAAAAGATGGCATACAAATATAATAATAAATAATAATAACCTCTGTTTGAAATCACCATAAATGATCCTACTGGGAAATCCCTTTCTGCAAATGCGGATGCCTTCTAATACACCATTGCACCTTAGCTGATGCAGCACAAGCTCATGTTCCATGGCACCTTAGGAAAATCAGAGAAAATAGGGATATCACAATGTGTACTATGCTCTCCTCCAAATAGTCAAAGCAGAAAGCAGCACCAAGTGATATAACACAGAAAGACAGACACTGTCACACATATATCTTTATAGCACAATGCCCTTACCAGGTGTTTTAGTTTCATTGGGAATGATGCAGCGCACAAAGTGTGGGTGAGTGCTCCTCAGATTGGTCATCAGTTTGTTTAAGTTCTCCTGTAGGACCAGAAAGTAAATATTTTATGCAACAAAACAAAGAAGGGATATGTACTGCATGCAGAGGAGAACTATTCATGCAGTTAGTGGGGTATGAGAGAGGAGATACAGGACCTTCAGATACAAGAGAGATAAACATCAGATTTCATATAATTTATTATAAGTTCCCAACATGCACATCTAAATTTTATTTCACAATTGGGTTGCAATTATTTGCACTTTCAGTGAATCAAGTTGTCATTCAGGTTTAATTGGAGCTTGTCTCCTTGACTATAGGAAAGTCTGTGATGGGAACATCATAGAAACGCCTTGTTATTTTATTTTTGGGTCATATTTTTAGCCAATATATAATAAAGTGATGTGGAATAAATGGAATAATGGAATAAAGTGATGTGGAAAGATGTGGGCATGTTTTTTAATCTGTGATTAAAAAAAAAAGAGTTAAAAGAGAGTCTTCATTAATTTGCTCCAGTGCAGAATCTTTCTTGGAATATTCAAAATAGCATGCTTGGAATATCTTTCTCAGAATATTCAAAAGGGCTTGGCACATAAATACTAAGAAATAGAAAAGCAATCATTTTGTTATATGAGCCATTTTTCAACTGTCACAAAGAAAGGAGATTTTGGTATTATTTTGTACCCTGAAAAGAGCAGACACGGTCTGGAAGGAAGAACCCTTCTTCTTTCCACCTTTCTTGGCGCCACCACCCTCTAAAATTGACATTAAAAAAAGTTTAATGAGAATTGATGGATTTTTTTTCTGCAAGAAACATCTCTTTGAATATGTATTAGTCAATTGATTTTATAACCATTACCTGCATCTGCAGGGCGATCAGCGAACAATATAGCTAGAGTCTTCATGGATGATTTCTGATACAGCCCCACCACAGTATCATTCAGGGGGTCCTTGTTCTTCTCCAGCCAGCCACTGATGTTGTAGTCCACAGTGCCAGCATAGTGCACCAGGGCAAAGTGGGCCTCAGCCTTGCCTTTGGCAGGCTTGGGCTTCTGGAAGTTGGCAGATTTTCCAAGATGCTGATCATAGAGCTTGTTCTTGAAAGAAGTGTCTGTTGCCTTGGGAAACATGCACTCTTCTTCTAGGATGGAGAAAATGCCCATGGGCTGGAAAGGGTAAGATTAGTTAGAAATCAGCTGCTTGAAAGCACTGGATTTTGAAATAACTTGTCCTTTGGTCACTGAAGCTTTTTTTTTTCAGTGAAGAAACTGAGTACAAGCATTGACAGCTTGCAGTTTACACTATACTCTGGTTTACAAATGTGAATACATTTGAATGTACACCCCATATACATATTTTGATTATGAATCCAGATTTGTTTCAGGGAAGTATGTGCCCTATTTCTATTCATTCTTCAAAAGTTTTCCAGATGAAATAGGACTTCTTACATGGTTTTGTTCTATTTTTATTATATCCATCAGAGCTGTAGGAAAACATCCTGGCGCTAATGCCCTACCGTAGTAAACTATAATATGACAGATGCAACTGCATGTACTTTCCATTTACACTGTCTCTGGTGCCTTCTCTTTGTTACTGTTCCCTTGTGTTTGTTTTTAGGCTGCTAGCCTTTGGGGATAGGGACCTATTCATATCACCTTGTACATAGGTGGGACTATTAAAAAAATAAAAGGAATGCTCTAGGGAACTGTCATACAATGAAGTGCTATTAGCTTGGCTAGCTGCCTAGATCCCATTGAACAGTTGACTTACAACTGCACAATTAGCACATGCAAGAAATAATGTATGACAGGCAGAAGTATTGCAAGGAGGTTTGTAGATTTAGTCTAAATTGCCATGGACACTATCCAGTCAGCTGTCACATCCACTTCACCTTGTTGTGTACAATGTTCCTTTTACTAGCGTTTCTGCCAAGCTGCCTGTTGGCAGCCTTCCTACAAACAGAGCTACCCTTATCGGAAGCCTGCACATACTAAATGGTGGACCTTTGACAATCTTCCATGCAACTTCAGCTTAAAACATTTAAGAGCATATCAAATACCTTTTCAATGAGTTCAATGCAGGCCGCCAAGTCCATTCCAAAGTCAATGAACTCCCATTCAATTCCTTCTTTCTTGTACTCTTCTTGCTCCAGCACAAACATGTGGTGATTGAAAAACTGTTGCAGTTTCTCGTTGGTGAAGTTGATGCAGAGCTGCTCCAAGCTGTTGAACTACAGGAAAACAAAAGGCATTTTTAGTAATGCTCACAGTTGCCCACCCAAGGTTAGTATCCCAGTATTCTTAAAGATGCTTTTCACAGGATGTCTGTAAAGCAATTGCCCACGATAACTGACTTTTGAGAATCTGATACATAATATTCATGTGGTCTTTACATATTTATGATTCAGTCTAGTTTTTATATGTTTCAGTTCCTGCATCAGTTTGGGTCTTCCAGTCTAGAGTGAGCGTTCTCATGTGAGACTTTTATTCTGTTGTTACTGAGCATTGTTCATTGAATTTTAGAAAGACTCCAGACTCTTTTTCTTCTACAACTTTCCTGTCTTTCTCTTGCCATAAAAAAGTCCATTGAGGATAGAAAATCCATTAAGGGTGCAATGACTTTTTGACTTATAGCAAGAAGAGCCATCCATAAAGGCATTCTATCTGTTTTTCCCTAATGTGCTTAGTTCATACCAATATTTGTTTGAGGAAACAGTATGAATGATCCTTTTCTTAAATACTAATATCATTCTTAAAGAAAGATTTGCAAAATACCTGCAAGTGCCCTATGTTTTGAAGAGAGAATTAAGTCAAAACTATATTAACCCCATGTTCACTTATGCTAACTTTATACTAAGTCAACTTAATGATAGCTTTCCAAAAAATGATATGGTTCTGTGAGTTAATACAAACAAAGCAGGGCACTGCTTCTCTTATAACTTTACATATTTATTTTCTTACATCAAAAATTTCAAAGCCAGCAATGTCCAGCACACCAATGAAATATTGTCTGGGTTGCTTGGTATCCAGTTGCTGATTAATACGAACAACCATCCAAAAGAACATCTTCTCATAAACAGCTTTTGCAAGAGCACCAACATTATTGTACACCTACAGAGATAAGACAACGGAAAAATATGATGGGAGGAAGCATTAGTTCAGTCAGTCATTGATTTAGTATGGCTTCTTTGGAAAGAGAATCACATGGCTAAATCAAATCCTGTGTTATGCCAAATGTAAGATTACCTGCTGGACAGTTTGGCCTTTGGTGACATATTCATTGCCGACCTTGACTCTGGGGTAGCACAGAGCTTTCAGCAGATCTGCTGAATTCAGGTTCATGAGGTAGGCTGCCTTGTCAGCAACTGAACACAGATGGCAGAGAAAAGTACTCTCAGTACAGGGATGCTAATTAAAGCCACTGTTAAACTAAATAGTGATGTCACTGTAAGTGAATCAAGGTGAAATCATGGAAAGAATTAACATCACTGTTAGGATTTGCCTCAAAAAATTAACATAGCCTGCCCAAGTGGGACAAAGGAAGACAACCTCCCAGAAACAGGATAATAGGCGCTTGTACTATTCTACAAATATTTGTGGAAGGCCTTACACAATAGTTCATTCAGTGCCAACAGGGAAGATCTGTAACTGTTCCAGTGCCCCTCTGTGTATAGAAGGTTGTACAAGATCTTGTGAAAGCAGGAAACAGAAAAATGTCTGTGGATATAATGTCACTTTTGCACAATGCACTAACGAAAAATAATGGAAGCTAAGTTCCATGTGTGGATGGATCTTTGTCTCTAACACCAGAACCTTCCTTTCTCTTAATTAATTGGCTCCGTTATCAACCAATGGTAGCTATTTTGTAATTAAACAAGTGATTGTCAGTTATAACAATATAAGTGTTAAAAGTTTGGTTGTTTCTAAGAGGGAAGGCATTAAAGCATGAGGCAAATCTGACATGCAACTAATGTTCTCATTTATTTTGCGATTTTTTTAAATACAAATTTTCACAAAATAAGACATTTGTCTGTGGAATTTCTAGTAATTGTGCAGCACGTTTTTCAAATACCTTCAGTGCCATCTGGCTCAGCCTGCTCCTCACGCTGCTTCTGCTTGAACTTCATGTTCCCGTAGTGCATTACAGCTCCTGTCAGCTTGTAAATGGCTGTCTTTTCCTCAGCAGTGAAACCCAAGATGTCAATGGCTTCCTGTCAATTGAATCAGTAGTAGTGAGTAATTGATCCAGTGCTGAGTGAAAAATACTCCTTTAAATTAAGCTGCTCACTTGTAGGCAGAAAATTTGGGGAACCATTGTACTAGTTAATAGTTTGTAATTCCCTTACAAATACAAATGTTTTCCTTGGAAGAACACTACATTGTGATGCAGCATTTTGTTCTAGTGGTACTATCGGGGAGAAGTGGTAGTCTCCCTGACTGGAGGCAATGAGGCAATATTTGGTGAAGAATCTCTCTCTCTCTCTCTCTCTCTCTCACACACACACACACAAACCCCTACCTTCCTCAGGGACCCATCATTTCACACAGATGCAGACAGACATACTGCTCCCTGAATGATGTCACATCACAAGTGGGGCATTGTCGGGGGTGGGGGGATGACAGGCACTAATTGTGTTGCAAGGCTGTCTTTAAAAGAAAGATTGGACAAGGACAAATAACTACTGCCATTGCTATTCCCAGGCAGCATCCCATCTCTGAAAATTCTTGTAATGTCCTCCTTCATGTTATTTGCACAGGGGTCATCTCTACAAGTCCCACTCCCCATTCATACTGAAAGAATTAAATTGAAAACAAGTGCCAGTTGTAATCAAATTAACATTCTCAAGGAGTCAGTTCTACAAGTTACTTACATCAGTTGCCATCAGCTCTTCCTGATCATTAATACTGGCAACACTGATCTCACCCTGACTGACGAAGTGATAATCATAGGGGTTGGTGGTGATCAGAAGCATTTCTGAAGAAAGAGAAGCATAAGCATGGATTTACTCCTATCCACTGCACAAGGAAAACAATAGCAAAAGATCGCAGCAGCTTAGCCCAACCCACAAAAAGAGATGGTTCTTCTTACCAATCAGTTCTGGCCTCTTGTTGGACATGATCTGATAAAAGATATGGTAGCTCCTTTCAGCTTTCAGCTGGAAAGTAACTCTGGATTTCTCCAGCAGATCTGGCAAAGAAGTGAAGTACAATTTAGCCAAGCACAAAAGCTATCGAAGTAGGAAGGATGGAAGGAATGAAGGAAATTATCTTCCAGACAATTTTCTTACATGTTTCAATATCAGCAGAAGCCAGTTTGCCTGTGGCACCAAAATGGATTCTGATGAATTTACCCTATTGGGAGAAAGAGTACACAATTAGTACAAAACATTTAAAACATAGTTTCATTTTTTTCATTTATTTCACAATGCTGTTTTCAAAATGTGATATATTTATAGTGGGACAATAATGGAGTACACCAACTGCCACTATGAAAAATGCCATGAAAGGAAAACCAAGAGGCGCTTAGCTGAACTCTCCCAATAGTGGGCCAAAGCAATCTTGGTTCTGCCTTTCTGTGGTGATTCAAATACAAGTGGTTTCTATTTTGCAGATATAATATTGAATTCTATAGAATTTAAGAAGTTGCTAAAATGTTTTAGGAAACTGCTTCTCTCAACTATTTACGCAAAAGTAAATAATAGCCTTATTGTTGTTCATAGGAAAAAAAGTCAACACATTTCAGAAACAGTTATTTTAGTAATATTTATAACACCGTGGTAATATAACCTAGATAAATACAAAATGCTTGTGGGAACAAGAGGTCTGTGTAGAAGACTGATTATTCTCAGATAAGATATCATTGTAGAACAAATATGATAGAAAAGCTCAATAAAAGCTGGTTATTTACTGTTATCCTCTACATAAAATTCACTCAGTGTAATTGCTTAACAAGCATGCCTAGTTTTAACACTACCTATTTATTGTTGAGTGGGGAAATTTCCTTTGTTATGTTGTTTCCCTGAAAGAGAATGTGGCCCTTGAACCAAAAAAGATTCCCCACCCTCGTAGAAAAGCATCAAGCATTGTGTACCATCCCCAGTGACTGAAACAATCAGCCGGCTGCTCCTCACCTTGCTATTCCAGCCACTAGCTGTGTCTTTGGGTATATAGCAATATTTTATGGGCCTTGCTTCTCTCCCTTCCTACCTGTTACAGGAAAGGTTAGGTTGATGATGGGCATCACCAGTACCATATACTCTGTCTTGGCTAGGGATCAAGACTATGGATGGAAATAATATTTTTTTAAAAAGTGGGCTGGAAAATGGATTGGGAAACCTTGATGATGAGAATCACTGAGAACTTTGCAATTTGATACTTATTCTGTGTGAAAAATGCATGTGAGATTTTTTTTGTTTTTGTTTTTGCTTTTTTTGTTCTTGTTCTCATTTGGATGCTGGATGCAGAAAACAGCATATTCTGTGCAGGAAACATGTTTTCTGTGCACCCCCTCAATCCACCCACATCTCCAGAGACATTTATGCAATGTGCCCCTCTTCCGACGTCTCTCAGCCAAGAAGCTGTGCTCACTGAAAGTACTGTGAGAATGCTTATCCATCTGGGCCTTGTCAGAGAGCCCATCTTCCTTAATAGGGAATCTGTGCCCCTCAAGATGTTGAGGAACTTTTACTTCTATGACCCTTTACAATTAGCAGATGAAAAGTACAGACCAACAATGTGTGGAGGACTGATTAGTTGAGCTGGTTTCAGTTTACTTTGGTTTTAGGAAAGCTATGGAGGCAATGTAACTGCCCTCAAAGGACTTTGCATCACATTCTTTACAGATTAGGGCAATGACTGAAGCTGCCTGATGGGCATGAGAACTGGTTTTTCTAAGGTGAAAAGGTGACAGGTAGGCCCCAGGTGAGTTCACATAAGAAAGGCCAGAATTCAAGAGATGATAACAAAGGGCTGTGTATGTAGCAGGGGACAGCTATGTGGTTTACAGTAACAAGTCCCTCTGTTTCACAGTCTCCATGGATCAACAGCCACAGCATCCTCTTTTCAGTAGAAGGATTTGTGGTTACCAGCAGTCTGGTTGATCCATTGATATCAGCCATCTAGCCATCCTCAAGGGCCTGCCAAAGAATGCCTTGATATATTCAGTTGGTATGGTGAAAGCCCAGCTGCAGCCATGGGTTGTTCATCTTGGCGGGAACAAACTTAGCAAAGTTTGTCTTCAACATAATGTGTCCTTAGGGCATGAAAAGGATGCCATAATACTCCATCTTATTGATTTGGCTGGAACAGAAGCTTCACTACAGATGCTGGTCATTTATTTTCTGGAGAATGACAAACACAGTATCTGAGCACAATGTTGAAACATGATCATCATGAAATGAACAAATTGTTCTAGCGTGTAAATGTTATGTGAGTAGAGATCATCCCAAGACCTGTAGATCTTAACAGCTGCTAGAGATGATTGCTGGAGTTTGTGACATGTGATCTCCCTCAAATGAATAAATTGTTCCTGCATGTATAGATTGTTGTGCATATACAGTTTGTCACAAGGCAAAGAAAGTGGCAGCTGTTGGAGAGGGGACCTGCTAGCAGCCCTTTGTAGGCTGTGACCTTTATGTGAGGAATTTGGCTGTGGGCGATGCAGTTCCCATTACTGAAGACGATGGAAGCATGAAGGGGTCCAAGCAAATCTCAGCCTTTCCCATAGCAGGAGGGAGGAAGTCAGACCCATAAATTTGATCTGTATTCCTTGTCTGGTAACCATGAGACATGGAGGGGCCTTGTAGAAATTGCTAGTACCCTTCTAGTAGGCATACATTCAGAAGAAGGATGTTGATATCAATCTTAGCAACAGCCTTTTTTTTTTTTAAGCATTATTAAGTGCCAGGGAAGATGACACAAAAATAATGATGACTGAAAAAGTCACATTGACACACTTTTCAACACGTTTCTGAAATTCAAAACTTACAAAGCGGGAGGAGTTGTCATTCCTCACAGTCTTGGCATTTCCAAAGGCCTCCAGCAAGGGGTTGGCACTGATGATTTGATCCTCAAGGGTGCCCTGCAAAATTGCTGCTGATAAGTTATCTGTTTTACATGAATAACTGTTAACAAAAGGTATAAACTTGGGTCTCATACTGGGAGAAAGGTAAGCTATAAACAAACAAACAAACACTACTTCCAATTTGCAGCTTACCTTTAGCTTGCCAGTTGGCTGTGGTTCCTCCTTCTTCTTTTCAGAAGCTGCAGCAATTGTTGCAAAGTACTGAATGACACGTTTCGTATTCACGGTCTTTCCAGCACCAGATTCTCCGCTGTTGCCACAAACAGATGGAAAACATGCATGGTCACCCAGAGTACTGCACAACTTGTTCTGACTAGAATTGTATTTGTTAGGAGCCTACTTACGTGATCAGGATTGACTGATTCTCACGATCTAGAAAAGCAAAGAAACAAAATTGTAACTCAAATTGAAAAAACATATTAAGATAACACCAGGAGGAGATATCAATATTCTTACATTATTTCGAATTTGGATTGTCCCTTTCTGTTTTTCCCATTACAAAGTTTCACCTGGGCATTTGCTGAAACTAAAGCTTATCTTTGAAAAATAGAGTGGCCAGGAAAGGAGAACAGACTTCTTGCACCTGTAATAGCTGTACAAAAGAAGACATCTCAGAAAAGACAACTGGAATGATAACCTGCATCTGATGAAATTCCCTCTTCTTTACAGGTATTAAAAGTTTAGGAGCCTGTCTTCATTTCCATCTGGCCACTGTAATGAAAAAATGCAGACATACGTAGACATTTAACACCTGAAATATAATCATTCATGGTTACCAGCACTGCTTCTAGTGTGAGTGAAATAAATTTGAACCTCATTGTTCCTCATTACAATTGCAATATCTTTTAAAACTCTTTCTTTTCAAGCAGGATCCCACTATACTGAGATGATTGTAAAGTGACATGACTACAGATAAACTAATACATTAACAAAACAATAAAGAAGGAGAAGGTCCTGAAACATGACCACAGCAGAACTAGGATCTAACGTTTGATTCAATAGCTAGTCCCCACTTGAGTGGCCCCATTGAATCAAGGGGATTTACATAAATATATATTGCCGTACTGCAGAAGATTCAACAGGTCTACTCTATTTGCAACTAGCAATTGAATTTGAGTCTGTGTCTTTTGTAACACATGGTTATTCATGGTTCTTTGAACTTTGATGACTGCAGCATATACATTTTCTGCTAACAGCTCTGTGTGATACTTTATGGAAAGGACATGAACTTAGTCTAAGAAACTGTCACTCTGTTCTCACTCTATTGTAGGCTGGCTAGCTTACCAGTTAGCATGAACTGATACGCGTTGTCAGAGATGGAGAAGATGTGAGGAGGAGCCTCTTGACGCTTCTTGCCTCTGTATGCAGTTACTACCTCTGGGTTGTACACTGGCAGCCACTTGTAGGGATTGACAGTGACACAGAAGAGGCCAGAGTAGGTCTGTAAAGAAAAGATAACTACCAAACTGACTTCTTTGTGAAATAATTATTGTATGTGATAAAACCAATAGTAAATATCAAACTGTGCTCACATAGATCATCCAGGCTGCATAACGCTCTTTGAGGTTATACAGGACAGCAGGTTCATGGAGGTGGGTCATCATGGCCATGTCCTCAATTTTATCAAATTTGGGAGGGTTCATAGGAAAGACTTGGTCATCCTTCACGGTCACAGTCTGGAAGGAAACAAACCATTCAGCCAAAAGCATGAAGAAGAAGAGGAGGAGGAGGAGGAGGAGGAGGAGGAGGAGGAGGAGGAGGAAACTATTATTTCCCCCCACATAGGTTAGTTGTGGTTTTTTTACTCACTTCTCCACCTTCTTTCTTGACTGTGACTTTTCCTGCCTCCCTGCTCTGAATTACGCCTTTTACAAAGGACAGCTTAGGATCCACCACAAAGACTGATGTCTTGGCATCAAAGGGCTTATTCTGAGCCTCAATCCTCTCCTTTTCTGACTTGCGGAGATAAGGGGCCGCTACCCCAAAGACTGCCATCTCGGCGTCCGAAGACATGGTTGCAGCTTAGCAGAGCACACTGGTGTAGAGGAAAACAGTTCACATGAAGGTCATAACTTTATACTGCCACCATACCTAATCTCTGACAATCTTCAGTGCATTGTTTGAAAATATTCTTTTTTTCTAACACTGAGTCTTCTACTAGTCCAGCAGTATTCATGGTATAGTGAAATAAGAACATGCATACAAAGAAAGTAACATATTTCTAGATTAGCCTCTCTACTGATATGAATGTGGTAGATAACATCTGCAAGAAATTCCTGGGACAGAGTGCCTCAACACAATTTGGAAAGCATTACGTAGCAAACTCTAAGTACCAACAAAGTTGGATAAAAAACGAGGTCACTGAGAAACAAGGATGTATCAGTATACTTGGGAAAATCTTGAAGTTTGAAGAAGAACTAAATATTTCTATTTTGGATTATTGTAAATATCTAAGGTGCAACCGCCACTCACCTCACCACCACCATTAATTTAGACTGAACATATTGAGTAGCTGTAAAATGCTGAGCATGTGTTAGAAAGAAAACAAAGATAGGGTTGAGTGTAATGCAACATTTTGTTGCAGCTCCTGCTTGTAATAATTAAGTGGCTTTAGCTTTTTATGGTTTATGTCCCATGTATTTTGAAGCTCCATCAATAAAACAAAAGCAAACTTTCTTATGATTTCAGCTTTCTGATGACTCCATGAATATTACTGGGTTTTCTGAAATATAGGCTACATCAGCTGGTATTCTTTGATAAACCCCCTTCCAAATAGTAACCAGGCTTTAATCTGCTTAGCTTCCAAGATTAACTGGGATGTGGTGCCTTCAGAATACTTAGGCTCTAAATGCAACATATATAGAGGTGGGTAGGTAGATACAAAGTTTTGTTGAAATAATATCATATAATTTTTATTCAAGCCATGTTCCTTCAAGCAAATAATAGTTGGCAGGTTTTGCTCCTGGACTGCTAACTGAAACTCGTTAAATTTAATGAAAGCTGATGTCTAAAAGCACTTATGATGTGTATCCTATCTATATGCCCGTTGTTATAAATCCATCTGGAGCACGGGTCTCAGGACTTTCACTCAGAAATCTTTCCCTCGCCCGTTTGTGGTTCTTATCTCTACAGGCTTAAGACACTCTAAGGAGTGTCGCTGTTTCTTCTTTTGCTCACTTTGTAGTAAGTCTCAACAGCTGGATTTATTTTGACAGAGACTAACAAGCCTGGTAATTGCTTTTCACTTAATAAATGTCTTTATCTTCCCTTCCACTGGTGAAGGAGTTCTGCCCCTCTGCCAAGTGCCAGTTAAAAAGTGGTTGGATTGCACTGTGCAAAACTCTGGATTAAAAAGGAATCAGGGAGGATCATCCCAGCTCATGGTAAGGAAGTGTCAAAGACAATAATGGGAGTCTTCGAGATTGGTGATTACTTTTTACTCTAGTAGTTCCCACTTTACTCTGCTTAGTGAAACTGTCAAGCAAACCATTTTCTTAATGATTACATCATATATTCCTAACTTTTAGAAAAAGGAATTTACGTGTTGGCAAACCAACTGGCGTTAGCAACCTATGAAGTTTGTGTCTAATAAAATGTCTAGTTTCCTTTGGTTCTTCCATCTCCAGTTCCATCTCTCTCTAAATTATCCATCGGTAGTCATAGAAACATAGGAAACTATCCTACTTCTCACCCCCAAAATGCCAACCCATATTTTTTTGAGGTAAGAAACTGTATACAAAGCTATATTCAGCCATTCCTCTCTAATAGGTTTTGCTCCATTGAAACTGAATATATGTAAAATAAAACAGCTGCCCTGAAAACCCACAGACTTGGTTAAAAAACTAGTTCAGTTTGTCAGGACCTGTCTATGTTATATCACTACCCAACAAAATAAAGGAAGAATCAACTGAAATTTCAACCATCATTTCTCAATAAATAAATGAAAAACCAAACATTGTGCAATTACTGATTGAAAATGCATTCCCAAAGAACGTCCATCAGAGATATTAACCAAGAAATTGATAAGACCCTGAATTCTAACTGTCTACTATGAACATTTTGCAGTATGAGTTTGCAGTACAGATAATGTCATAGGCAGCAGTTGAATCCTAGAAGTTCTCGCATGTGCATACTTAGAAAGGAGGAGCACTTGCTAACAAAGCTCCACACGATATGGACACCATGCAATAGAGACTGAATGCAATTGCCACTCAAAGTGTCATGCAGAACACAAATCACAAGAGACATAGGAATTGTCCATTCAGTTCAGATCCAAAAAGAGGTTCTCTTTGAATCGCTCCTTCCCCAAGAGTGGGTAAAATCACAGTCTTACCTCTTGATACGGAGAATGTGTAGCGAGGAGCGTCAACACTGGCCAGTACTGCAAAATAAAAGGGTTGCTGATTGCTTTTTAAAAAGGCTCTTGTTGCTGATTGCTTTTTAAAAAGGCTTCCAGTCACAAATTACTGGCTGGAATCGAAGGGGCACATTTGAAATCTCTGTTGACAGAGTCAATCCTCCAGCCTTAATGGCAGAGGCGGTTGGAATGAGCTGGCATGTGTGGAATTTGGGGTGCTACTCCCATTCAGATCCCCCACAATCCCCCCAGCACTTACCTATTAACTATCTTTGGAAGGACAAGGCAGATTGGTCCTAGACCCCTTTTTATACTGTTGGATGAGCACAAGTACCAACCCCTGTCCTCCCCCCCCACAGCAAGCCATTCTTCACTCCAGGCATTTTTGGCTAACCTTTCCCTGTAAAGCATTGTTTGGCAAACTTGACTAAAGACATGATTGTCATTTGACATGACTGGATATAATTAGAAATATTTGATGTCCTTCAGACTATGTGAGTAAATGCCCTATAAATAATTTCATAAGGGTCTTACAGGAGAGAATCTGGACTATTCAAGAAAGCTAGGGCATGACACAAGGGCTTCTTTGAGTTCTATTGCTGGTGTTGTCGTTGCTGAATGACCTCCTGGGCGCTATTTTTTATAGCACCATTCTGACTGAGGATGGTGAGGGAGGAAAGAAAATGGGATTAACAAAGTTTCCTATCCATTGTGAAGTACATGTGGTAAAATATTTAAACCATTAGTACTCAGCCACAATTAAAATTAAGCATCCTATTGTTTTTCTAAGAAGTTTTTGAAAAGCTCTTCTAAAACCTTGGCAAAAGTAAGAGACACCACTTAAAACTTATGTCACTATTTTGACCTATAGCACCTTCCAGTGGGAGGATGCATTCAGAGAATGCATGTTTTTATATATAGTGGCTGGAATCCTATTGGTGTTTTGTGCATGCGTTAAGTTCCCCTACGGAAGCAGTTGTCCAATGCAGGATGCCTACATTCAGTTCAAAGTTGCAGAAGTGCAATTAATTGTACACAGAGTGTTATTGTGCATGCACACACACCTTTGGTTGGACAGCATTACATTCAGCATAAGGCCTGCATAACATGCTCAGTGCATAACAGGATGTGGATATGTATGGTATGCAACTGTGATGTAGTATCTCAGTCATGGACTTCAGTGCCACCTTATAAACATGCACCTAAATCTGTACTCTTGTAATCTCCATTCAAAGAAGTTGATGAGGTCATTTGGTGGTGTTTTCAGCCTGTAACTGTGAGAAATATAATCTTGAGATGTCAGTATGCATATAGGTGGCCAAACATCACACAGTTGCATAGAAATGAAAAAAACCTTCTGACGTAACAAGAATGTGCCACCTTGGAAAATCCAACAAGAGGCTATTTCTCATGTTTGTTTGCAGTTGCTGGTCTTGTGAATAGCTTTCAGATGTTGAAATCTCAATCCTATCCAAAAGGCCAAAGAAATCAACAGATGGCCATTCATCACATTGCATCCATATCAAAATAACCAAGCTTTTCATACCTGAAAATGATATCTAAATCAAATATACTGGTGTAAAAGTGTAGTATAAATCTTCAGTGTGTTCACAACACAACAGAAAAGGAAACAGGATATCGCTACACAATATAAACAGCACAATAGCAGTTCTGAAGATTCCATTTTTATGTACATTGAAATAACAAAAGTTAAGGGAATAGGCACAAAAATAATTAAACCTGGATTATCATAAACCTGGCTAATGATATAATCTATAAGGTGCAGGTTGATGCTAAAATCTGCAAATCTTATAGATTGCGTCAAGGGCATGAGAAAGAGCTGAAGGAGATATGTAAATCTAAAATAAGGGTAACTCCTTCTAGATCAAGGAATGTATACATATTCCCATGTGTATATATAGACTGTACTTATATCTAGCCGGTATATCCTGATGAAATCCCCATGAGATTATCTGTGAGACTGACTGCATGGTCTGGCATCCCTTGATACCTTGGCACAGCTCCATCACTCTGCCCAATAAGTGGCATGAGCTCCATGCCATTTCCAGGATTCTTCAAGGAGTGCTAAGAGCCACTGGACATACCTGGAAGAAGCATAGCAATTCAAAACATTTTAAGTCCATATGGCATGACTCTGGATCTATCTTTGCAAAAGGATTGGAAAGTTACAGGCCACGCTTCCAGCTCAACCAAACTCACCAGGTCAAGAGCAGATATCGAGGAACATGCTGAAGCTGCATGTGTATGTTTGTGAGAGGAGTGGACAAAAAGAGTCTAATCAGCTGATTTCTATGACAAGTTATTGGGGTCACTCTTGTCTTGTTAGATTATTTCAGAATAATAACTTTTGCCTGTGGCACTTTTTTCTAGTAAACCATGTAAATGTATGAAAGTAGAAGGGAGATGGTTTTCTTTTCATATGCTCTATAGCAATATACCACTTTCTGATTATCCTTGGCCCACAAATACATTCAGCTGGTCTTAACAGGTAGTTATCAAGCTTTCAAGAAGGCCAAAAATTACAGAGAACTGAGATGAAGTAAGAAAATCCACCCATAACTCAAATATAAGAAATTCAGGAGATCAAATGGATGATTAAGAGTTCAGTTGTGTCTGTGATTCCTAAAACCAAACACTCCATGTAACTTTGCAAACAACTAACAGCAGAAATTGCTAATCTTTAAAGTAGTCTAAATGTTTCTATATGTTTTCAGCAATCACTGGAGTAATAAATAAATACTCAAGTTGTGAAGCTCAGCTAACAAAAATTATCACTTCTTAGTGGCTTATTAAAATGAGCCGTGTCATGGATATCTCAGCACAAGGTGATACTGACTTCAGACATACTTTCAACCATCTCTCCAAGTTATATCTGTTAAAACTCAAAGAAGTAAAGGCATACATTTTCTACGATCTCCTCAGCAATCCAACGCACATAGCATCTAATCACAGTCCTTATGAGAAACTTCTCAGTGAGTTCACATGTATAATCTCCTTGAACAGACAGACAATACAGAAGGGAGCTTCAATGGGGGCATGAACCAACATGTTTGTTGTATACTAGTTTCATGCCAACTTGTAACCATACTATGCAATACACAATGGGATGGTTTTGGATCAACTGTGTGCTTGTGAAACATGTCATGGAATGATTTTGTACCAGTTACATACTAAATCTGTGCAAAGGCATGATGTCAGCAAGCAGCATGGTTGGAGCACTGACATTTTGGGTCTGTTTGAAGGAGTCACCATTCAGATCAAATGCCATATTATTGATTTTGCATTACCTCTTCAATTAGCAGGTACCAGGATAGTGGCAATTGGAAATGCAGACACAAGGCTTTGTATTTCAAATTATCAGCACCATGAATGGAAAGACGAATTTTGAATATAAATTTGATACAAATTCCAAACTGGCCTGAAGATGTCCTGTGCTTGGCATGATATATTAAAACCTTCTAGGTCAAAGCAAAAATGACACTAGGGGAACAACTATTATATCTAGATATGGGTCAGCAGGTTTTTCTAAGTTCATTTGTCTCCAGCCACTGCGACCTGTCTAGATTAGAAGCTTCAGTGGTTCCACTGGCTAATTATCTGAATCTACAAGTTAACATATTTGACCAGATTGTTCAAAAATGACATGTCTGGTCATTAGTTCTCTCATATGTCTGCTTAGTGTGTAATTCTACCCATGCTCACAGGGTTCAGGCAGGGTTCTGCCTATTTCAGGGGTGGGGAAAGTGTATCCTGTGGGGTGCACGCAGCCCCCCAGAATCATTTATGTGGCTCCCCAGGACCCTCAGGGGTAAAAACAAAATTTTAAAAAAATCCATCCAAAATGACCTCTAGAGGATGGAGCATTTCTATTATGTTTGGAAGTTCCCTGGCCCCTCCTAATGCTCAAAACAAATTTTTACAATTAAAAAAAAATCATCTTGAAGTGCCCCAAAAGGGGGCCCAAGAAGGCCGCAAAACATGATATTAAATTCCCCCATGTCCCCTAAAGAGCATGTGGGAGCAAAACAGTTATTTATTTCTTTTGTCAAAGAATATTTTTATTATTTTATTTTTTATTTTTTGCAGAAGCAGATATGATGAGAGTACAGCCTTCCAAAGTGTCCTAGGGGACTAATGTGGCCCCAGATCCTTCCACAGTTTCTCACTCCTGACCTATGTGAATGTGTATGGGGTTAAATACACTGAAAGCCAGATTATACTGCTAAATACCCAGGCTTGTGCATCAAACTTAGATGTATTTTATTTTTTTATTTTTGTTCTATAAATTCTTGTGTTAAAACTTCCTATAATCGAGCATTCTGAGATGGTGTGAATTTGAAAGTTCAATAACTGAACCAATCTGTCTGGTTATTTGGGGATGTTGTTGATCTGAGAGGAATGGCAGGTTAGATGAACCAAATGCACCAGAGAGGTTAGGGGTCCTAAACTACTCCAGGAATTTCCACATCTCAACAGCCCTCTAAATTGCTTTCTCCTTTGATATGTTTTACAAAGGCCTACATGGAAGGCCTCGGGGACTGTACGAAACCCTGGAGCACAAAAACAAGAGCCTGGCTAACAGGAAGACAATAAATCTCCATGTCTGTCTCCCATGTCATATTTCCTATCCACCTCTATTTCCCATGAAATATCTCCCCCATTCCCATGGCATCCATCTGCATTTGAATGTTATTATATATACCACATTATATTGTCAGTAAATGTTTAATACTGGCAGGCATTCTAAGCCAATGAATGGAGCACATATGGCTCATACAACTGAACTGGAAAATATAAGTACCATTTGCAAATTGCCTGTTAGTTAGTTTGTTTTTTTTTAATTTGGCATTTCACTGACTGCAAACAGGTTGCTGTCTTGGTCACTACTATGTCACTGAAATGTACAATGTGTAAGATCAGAATTGAATACACACTAAATCTCCAGGGCTGTTGTTGTCTTCATTCAGTTGTTCCAGAAGACCATTTCGGGAAGGTGTGGCAGGTGAAAGATACCAGTGTGAGCCTTCTCTATAATGTAGGCACAGAGAACTTCAGGGGTTTGTGGACTGTGTGGTCCCCCACTGAGCCCCTTGGGCACTATATGCTCCTCTTGCTCCTGCAGACATTGCTGTCAAAATTATTTATTTTGTTTATTTAGATATTATACCACTTTCCATTCCAAAACTGTCAAAACAATTTATAATCTTACATACTGAAACCCACAAAGTAGAATAAAATCCAGTAATAAAGCCACAAAACAGTCATTAAAGAACAAAACAATAAAATATTCTATTAAAATCCTAAAATCTCTAGAGGCAACTGATTAAACTGGTGATGTGGAAAACACTTGGGCAAATAAGTCTTCAAGTAGCACCCTGCCTTGGAAATATTTTATATTTATAATATATTATATTGTTGTTACTACTACTACTACAAATACTACTATTTTGGCAAATGGGATTATAAAGGCACTGATTTGTAAGGCGAACAGCAACAGTACAGCCAGGAGCCATCTGGTCCAGATCGGGGACAGATTTTCCTTCTCTACCACAAAGACCGTGAGAGAGAACACAAAGCAGCAGATTATATCTGTATTCATGTATAAGTATAGACATTTTAATTTAAAAAAATCAACTCAAAAAACCTGGATTGACTTATTCATGGGTCAACATAAGTACTCTATCTGAACTCTTATATAAAAAAGAAACATCCCTTTTTCTGAGTAGAAAGGCGAGAGCTTAGTCTAACCCAGGTGAACATAAAAGGAGCACCAACTCCCTCTGCTCTCTACTTGCACCACTTCTGGCCTTTTGAATGCCTGGGTGGGAAAATGGTAGCAGCAGCCAGGGGAAGTTGGTCCCCTAAGGTGGTGCCAGCCCTTTTTCCCTTCTCCACGATACGACCATGGTTCATATCAAAATTTATAACTTTGGCTCCAAAACCTGCCCTTGACTTACATATGAGGTCAATTTATATACAAGTTTATACAGTAGGCAGGTTCTGAGAAATACAGCTAAAGGCTGTGAAGAATAAGAAGTGGTGATTTTGATAAGGTGAAGAGGAGGTCTTCTGGTGCAGTGATGGATAGGAAAAGAGCAATTGTACTTGGAGATCTGATGAGGAGGCAAGTTGCATTTGCCCCACAAGTGGCATGTTGCTCAACCCTTTTCTACTGGGACTTGTTAGCAAGTTCTGTTAGAGTTGAGTCTTCATGTACACCATTTTTTGTGTGTGTGGGTCAACAGTTGAACAAACTGAATTAAAAAGATTTGCTTACTGTTACTTTAGAACCTGCTCCCATTGAACACTGAATTGGTACCCTCATCAAAATGTGGTTTTTGCATCAGGTATGATAACAACATAAACTGCATTCAAAATCTAGTCCCAATATAATGAATGGAGGAGGTGAGGCTAGTTATATTGGGGGGGCGAGGACCCAGGGCATGAATGAGTGCTTCAGTGCTGGAGCAGGGGATACATGCAACTGGTATCTGTTATTTGCCAATTTATGTAAAGACTAGGCTAATACAGTGGGAGCAATGTTCAACCTATAAATAATTGTTTTAAGTAGTGGGGGTTTAGGTCATACAATTGCAAAGAACAGAGTAAGCTTTGCTGTTATTCATTTGTAATTACACCACTTGCTGTTTCCAATAGATATTGCCCAAGAAATTCATTGAGCCACATTCAGTTTGGAAATTGTGGGTTTCCATGGAAGATACTCATGGATGGACAAACTGTATAGTTCATTCAGAACTAACAGAATTCACTATCTCTAAACAGAAGTGCAGTTTTGATGTAAGATCTCAGGACGTGAAGAAATGAATTTATCTCACCAAAAAAATGTTTTTCTGAAGCAGACCTATAAGAGCACTAAAGATTTGCCCCAGAGTTTATCTAATTGAAAGAATCTACAGCATCCACAAGGACCATTATGTAAAGATTATGAAGCTGAAAGAATATTCTTCTGTGCCTCTTGTACTGATCATCCCCACACCCGCCACTGTAATGTGAGATGCAACTGCTCTCTGTTTGCCGTAGCCATAAGCCTATGTTAGCATTAGGGAAAGGCAAGACTGCCCTGATGTCCAGCTCACTCATCTTCCCAGTTGACCTTCTCTTGTTTTAATGTGTTCCTGCTGTTCCATTTCTATGGATCCTGTTGCAACATTCATTTCCTTAATTTTGGACACTTATTATAAAATACAACAAAATGTTCAACACTGACAATTCTACACTGTCAGAATAAATAATTTTATTAAACCTCATTCTACAAGATTATAAATTTTAGTGCTCTGAATTTGAGGACTCCAAAGTCAGATTTCAGTTTAGAATTCACACACAACTGAACTTACAAGGTAGGCATTTTATAGCATTATCGCCTCAAGAGTTTGAAGCAATGTCTCAACTTTCATCTACCTGCCATAACATTTTTTAATGCACGAAAAACAGCCTGAACAAAAATTGACTCAGGAAAACTGTTGCATTTTGCCACTGTTTTGTTTGTTTTGCTTTGTCATATTAACCCATCCATCCATCTCTTTATTTATATCCCACCTTTCTCCCAGACTGGGACTCAAATTGGCTTCCAGAAAGACAGAATTACAATAAAACACATATTGTTAAAAATAACATACAAAATCAAGTTTAAAACGCTATTAAATAACAACAGAATTAAAACAAGTTAAATGATGAAAACTAGTACATCATAAAAGCCATTTTTGTTAAAACCAGTTTCCAAAAGCTTGCTGGAAAAGAAAGGTCTTAAACTGTCACTGAAAGGAAGACAAAGAAGGATTGCTGTCCTAACTTCCCTAAGGAAGGGGTTTCAAAATGTGGGAGCAGCCACAGGGAAGGCCTCCTTTGTTCCTACCACTGTACTTGTGAAGTCGGTGAGATGGAGAGAAGTGCCTTCCCTGCAGATCCTAGAGCTTGGGAAGGCTCATATGGGATGGGACAGTCCTTCAAATAGCCTAGGCCTGAGCCATATAGGGCTTTACAGGCCAAAACCAGCAATTTGAATTGTGCCTGGAAACAGACCAGCAGCCAGTGGAGTTCTTGTAACCAGGGAGCTGCATGCTCCCACACATGTATCAGGGCAACAGATACCCCATTGTATTTGTGTTTGAAACATAACCCAGTGATGCTGCTGTCAGTGCTCAGATGAGAAACAGGCTTTTCCCCCTGTTCCCCTCCAAAGGGCATCAAATGCATATCACTTCATCTTATCCAGGAAGGATCAAGTGGTGATTCTGATATCACAAGAGGCGCGGATGAGAGGACATGGTGCAGACATCCACAGACATTTCACCACAGAGCAGCCAGCACCATCATTCAGGAAAGCCCAGGGAGAAAGAAGGAACAAGAAGGAAGGAACTGTTCCTCACAAAAAGTAAGCTTTGCCCCATAATTTACGAAAGAAATGGGGAGGTACAGTGGGTATTCAGGATATGGAAACTGAGGAACCTTACCAAAGTCAAAGTGTAAAAACCTGTTAACTGAGCAGAAGGCCTGTTGCTCATGGCCGGGACACATCATGAACAGCTTGAAGCCTTGAAGGAACTGTGGTATCAGTTTTCAGAGCAGTGAGCCTAAAGAGATGTTATGTACTCACAGGGTACTTGAGTTTCAGCAACAGAGAAATAAAAGTGACACGTAGAGTCACTGACAAACTATCTGCTTTTTGTAATGTGTGGACTATGTTTGTTGAGCACCTTCTGTACTAGAGATGGATCTAACAAGTGATGAACAACTAGTTCAGTTAAGAGGTAAATGCTCATTCCAGCAGTATATGTTTTGAAAACTTTGCCATAAAAGGCTGGGATGCCAACATATCCTAAGTTAACCATATCTTCTAAAGGAAGATGTTTACTTGCACAGGTAACCTGGTGCCCTATGAGAAGCCCAACTTGGTAAACTTGATAAACTTGATAAAAACTCAAGTTGAACCATATTTCCACATAGGACAAAATATTATTGGAGACAATTTTTCACCAGATTAGAACTGGAGAAAGTCTGCTAACCAAAACACATGTTGCCACCATTTAACAGAATAACCCATACACTCAAACACACACCATATGTTTACTGATGTACTACATATGGGAGATTTGCATAGAGGTGTCACTACAGGAAGTAGCGATATGCTCTGTCTGTCTGTAGAATGGCTAGCACAAAGAACAGTCTTTGTGTGTGTGTGTGTGTGTGTGTGTGTGTGTGTTATATTAAAGTTTATTGAATTACCATGTAAGAATTTTGTGATCACCCCTCTTTGGGAGTCCAAATGGGGAAAAACAGTGGTGAGTGGGCTAAATATAATAGAGTGAAATGAGTTAAGTGGGAAAACCAGGGGGCTGAGAGCTGGTTTCAGTTTACTTCATGCTGAAAGAAAGGCTCAACAGGGCTGTTATAAGTATTATCCCCATTTCAAGACTTGTCCAATAAATGAAAATACGTTGTGAGATCTAATTTAAATCCTTCCTCTGAGGGGAGTTTCAGTCGGGATTCTGCGGAGTGGGAAACCTTTGGAGAGTATCAGGATACCCAGCCATCAATAAGGGATAATGAGAGCTATAGTCCAAAATATTTAAAGATCCAAAGGGTCCCCACCCAACTTTATATCCTATAGATTTTTCAAAAGTGTAATTATATTCAAAATTGTAGTCTGACATTAACATATCTTTCACTATAAAGAACAGTCTTTCATTGGAGGACATTTCCTTTTCCATGTTGTTATTGGAATAGAAAATTACCCCATGATGCCATTTGACTGGACCCAGGTTACACATGGAAGTGGTCTTCAGGAATCACAAGTCCCCACCTCTCCTGTGCCTAGAAGCTGCTTGAGCCCTCTCAAAATGCCACAAGGAACGTTAAATTCATGAAATGCAGACCCTGGATCCAGTCCTTTGTGGACTTGGTGTATTTTAGAAATTAGATGAGTGGCTGTTGTTTCTATGGAATATAGAACCCAAGCAGCAAAGTGTTAATGAATTGAGATGCTCATCGATAAGTGCATTTTGTGTGCCCCGTGCAGTCTGTGTTTTGCTTTTTTTTTTCTGGCAGTACCCTGGTACATTGCCCAAAATATCTATTTTGTTCTGTAAAAAAGCTTCTAGAAATCTTCCAGGAATGAGGAAAAAATCCTGGATATTAACAGCGTTAGGACTGACAGTAGCAAGTGTTTCATAATGCTAAAAGCATTTAAGACTAGACCATCCCCAAATACTTTGCATGATAACAAGGATAGCAAGCAACAGTATATTATTGCTGTAAAAATCTCCCCCTCCCCAGCCTCAGTTACTTGAGGATTGTGGCTAAACTAAAAGGGAATAGGAAAGCCTGAGGCATGTGGCAGTTTACGGCATTGTCCCTGGTAATCAGGAAGTCCCAGAAGTTTAATCCTGTGAACTCGGCTCCACTACCCTACTGGCAGTAACACTATTTCATTTTATTTTAATATTTGTCAGCAAGTTAGTTTCTTCACTTTAAATTTTTAATTTTCCCCATTTTGAGGAAGTTCAGTGCATGGTCTACTGTGTCCAGTACTCTGCGAGAGATCTTGGTATTTCTGGATTCATGAGTTCTCACATAAGCAAATCAGGACATCCACTAACATATGCTTTCAGAGAACATTAGGGATTCATTGTTCCTACCAATATCTAAGAAATATGGGCAGGAATTAAGATTTAGGAATGGAATGAGAATATGTCAATTTCCCAGTTGGAGTGGAATTTGGGATTCCTAATTCTTCAAGAAACTTCTATGGGAAGACAAATTGTATATCAAAAGTTCCTGAAACTTGAAGAAACTTGTTTCCCAGAACAACATGAACTGCATAGTGTTTGAAGACTGCATAGGAGTTCAAGAAACTTGTGCAGCTTTAATGTTGGAAAAAACTTATGCTCACAATCTTCTCATGCACTATCTTTGCTGGGGTGAATGTTGTGCAAACCAAATGTTATATGGCAAGAAGAGAAACTCATGCTGAATGGAGCAGCAGCCCTTGCTGGTTTGAATGTCGTCTAATTTCTTTCCCACAAACAAAGTGGCACAGTTTTCAGCTTCTGTGCTGAAAGCTGTGCAGTTTCCCATCATTGAGCAGTGGGTGGGTGGGATTCCCAAGTGTCCCAAACTACAGGATGAAAACTATTAAATTGTTCTTGATATCCATCCAGAATTATAAAAATTGAAATATATCATCCCTATTAAGGTTGGTATTGAAAAGACAGTTATTGGAAAGTAGCTCCTTGATTTGATGATATTTACTTTAATGAGTAAACAGTCTTTGGATTCCACTATATGGAACTTTAGGGTAGGGATGTGAAAATCTCTTTTTTGGTTGTTCAGATTCCACCTTCATTGCCTTTGTGTTTCTGTTTCACTTAGAGTTGGGAGAATTGCACTTTTGCACTGAAATTCACAAACATTTTGCATTCTTCTTCCTTCATTTGCATATCTACTTGCACAAACTGAATGATTTATAGAGTATTTCACCATTGACTTATGTACACTTCCTTATATTTTTTGCATTTATGCACGTTTTAGCCCTTTGCATTTGTACATGCCTGGTTTCTGAGAAACACCCTGTAAGCCTCACAACTCAAATAGTATTTTTTATCTGCATCAGCAGTTAAACAGAACTCTGCCTAGCTTGCCTTTATGGTCAAAGGGAATCACATTTTTTGTTTCCATATATTTACATATCAATTAAAGTAAACTGTGATGGCTAATTATTGTAGAAGTAAGTGCTCTAAATTTGTTTCACTAGCTATCTCATGTGGAGGACCAGTAACTTTTTTATCCAATGTACCAGGTACTGACACCATATTTGTGCTTTATTACAAAGGATGTGCATAGTTTCCTTGCAACTCATCAGGGACCGTTAACCAATGGTTCACAGACTGGCACTGGTCCACATACCACCATTTGGTGTAGCACTGTGAAGGATAATGTATTTATTTCGAGATTCTCACCCACCTTGTTTGACTTAGATAACAAAGCCACTACATTAATGTTCAATATATAGTGAACACAGCTAGCAAGCAAAATCAAGTGCTAGAGAGAAAACTAGATGCCATGTAAACTGCCTAGCACCCATGAGCTAATCTATTGTCCCATTGCATAGATGAACAATTCAGCTGACATTCCAGCTGACTTTTATATTTGGAATGAAAAAGGCAATCATCTATTTTGTTTTAACTGTTCTGTCTTAAATTATATTATAAACCACTTTGAGTCCCAATTAAGAGAAAGGCAAATATAAATAAATGAAATAAACAAACAAACATTTCTTGCTTCAGGTGAAAAATATCTTTGGCTTGCTCTGTTGAGGAGCCAGTTTTGATAGTGCCTAGCCACATGGCAAGGACATATAAAATGGATCTGCATCCAGTTAGAAATCTGTTGATTCACAAAAGTAAAATTTCCATAATCATCTGGGAAAACACAAACCAGGTCTTCTTGTGAGAACTGATATTTGGCAAATACTCACACAATCTTCTTTGATTTGATGCAGCGTTAGTCACAAGGTGCTGTTACCATGCCGTACACCAGCTTTCCAGGATATTGTATAATTGGGAATGAGCATTATTTAATTGGCAATAAATATAAATCACACATTTATGGCTGAAAAGCCATGCTGGCAAAAAGGACTAGCTGCACACATGCAGAATTAGGTCAGAAGGAACCTCAAGGCACGGCCAAGTCACAAGTTCACTGAGGATTAGTTGTAGAAGATGATCCTCTAAGTGGTCCAAACCTAGGCCATTTCCGCACGTAGCGAGGGAATCGCTCCCTGCCGCTACTCACCAGATCTTCTGGTAGTCCGGTCCAGTCCAGGGTGAGGCAAAGTAGTGCATGGTCGTAGATGCGCACTGCTCTGAGGTCCAAAATGGTGGCTTCCGGTTGGTCGTGGGTCTCGACCAACGGCTGAAACTCGCCAGCCTAAAGCCCACCCTCCACAGGTCGCAGGCTCGCATTGGTGTGAGCCTGCGAATCTGCATCAGAGAGCACGCACGCAATGGCACGCGCCGGCATTTTGAAAGATCGGAAAAATCAGGTCTTTCAAAAACACGCTGCAGGACCACTTGGGGTCGTTCTGGAATGGACCGAGGTGCAGATCTATGGTAAGTAGTCCGGACGCAGTCCGCTCCAAGGTGCAGACGTCCTCCGTGGAGGACGCCCTGCAACGTTTTACTTACCCCGTGCAGAAATGGCCCTAGAAAACAATAACCATCGAAACTCCCAAACAAAGCAGCAATGACCAACATCCTGTAGCCTCCTTCCTGCTGAATTTTCCCTTTCATTTCCTCACCTGCCTAGACATTAAGAAGCTATCACAACTCCCATCAATGCTTTGTCACCTAAGACCATTAGCCAGCTCCAGACCCCTTTGTTTGCTCTCTCAGAGAGCCATTAACACCTTCCCCTTCAGGGCAGAAAGAGCGTATTTAAACCCAGGTTCCAAACCTGACAATTCGTAGCACCTTGGATGCACGTAGGCATGTCACTCCATCAGTTTGCTCCCCAGTTCTCATGCTCTAGATTACCCTCAAACTCCCATGTTTGAGCCATTTTGCTGTGACTTTCTTATCTTCGGGGTTAGTAAATATCGCCCACGTCATCCTAACTCCCCGCTATCCAGCTTTTCCTTTCTTTCCTTCAGTTAGCCTTGTATGGTTGTAAGACTGCTTGATTGCTTGCATGTGTTTTTGGTTTTTTCCCCCAATAAAACATTCTTTTAACTTCCAACTGGTGTCTCTGCATTAGTACCGGTATACATAGGTGAAAAGGTCCTGTAATTACCCCCCCCCCTTTCACAGGCCTCCCTTGAGCTATAATTCCCCACATTTTCACAGAGGCATTGGCATTGTGGGTGGACCCCTGAGTCACCCACATTTTGGGGTAACAGCGTTATGGTACAATTCTTAAAGCCCAGCCACCATACATTATATACATTAACTTACATCTCTCTCAAATTAAATCCCCAGCCCGAAGCAATAGGTTGGAACCAGATTTATACTTAGAGCAGACCATTTTGAAATAATAAGTCATAATATTCTGTAATGCAAAGAGCTAGAAGAATTTATATGAATTGGTGTAATATAAATATCAAGCACTTGCTTTGGATTGTCTTTCTGTTTGTCTTTTCGTTCTAATTCATACTTATCTCTTTCTCTATGAAAATGTTCTTTTTTGTGTGACTAACAGCAGCTTTGGGGATAGATCTGTGCATTTACAGCAGGAAAATGTGCAGGGTGAATAGATGAAATAACCCTTCCCCGGCATAATGCTTCAATCAAAGGTGGATTTTGAAGAGGAAACAGAAACATGGAGATATTTTGCCACAGATCTCCTGTACAATATGCAGCTTGGCCCTGAGATAGTGAGGCAACTTCAGAACAAGAGCACTATGATAAACTGAATTCAGTACAGCAAAACTACAATAAAATTCCTTGAGCTTAGCAGCAGTGCTCTTATGACTGGCAGTGCTGCCATGAAATACCATTACTGGAGGACACGGTAACACCCATGAAAATAATTTAATTGTAAGTCATAAATTAAAAACCAGTTGCTAGTTTTAACTGTCTCTTAAGGCATTAGAAGTATTACCCCTCTGCTATTTGTTTCATGATTATAGAAATAAAAGATTTATTTTAAAGGGTGATAGGAAGAGCTAAGGAACCAATGTGGCATAGTGGTTTAAGCATTGGACTATCACTCTAAAGACCAGGGTTCAAATCCCTGCCTAGCCATGGAAACCCACTGGGTAATATCGGCCAAGTCACTCTCTTTCAGCCTCAGAAGAAGGGAAAGGCAAGCTCCCTCTGAACACATTGCCAAGAAAACCCAGTGATACAGTTTCCTTAGAGTCATCATAAGTCTGAAACAGTTTGAAGGCACACAAAACAAGGATGAGCTATTCCATTATTTTTCTCTTGTCCCATATCCAGGATCCTGACAACCTTAAACTTGAAGAACAACCGCAAAAGGCCAGGAGACTGAAAAGTAGCAGAGGGCTTGTCTCAGTGGCCTAGTTTTAATTTTGTCTTGCATAACTTAAAAAAGGAAAGAGAAATGGTCCAAGATAAGGCAGATGGAGAATGGTATACATTATGCTTGCCCCATAATAAACTGTTCATTTTTCATAACAAGTTTGCTAGCTCAAACCAAAGGCCTATCTAGTCCAGCATTCTGTTCCCACAAACAAGGTATCAATGGGAAGCGGACATGCAGGATGTGAGAACAATAGCTCTCTCCTGTTCTTGTTTCCCAGAAACTGGGGAATACTGATCCTGTTCTTGGAAATAACATATAGTCATCCTAGGCAATCAGCATTGCTGAACCAAGATGGTAGCCGTCACCACATGTCGAGTAACTCAGTTCCATGATTTACCACAGTGTGAGCAAATATTTCCTTTAATTTATCCAAACTTGCATCAGATTCATGGGATGACTTGAGATGACTCCAGTATTGTGTGAGAGAAACACTTCTTCCCTCCTTTTTAGTACTAGGTAGTGCCATAATGCACAGATTTGAACTGTGGAAAAATGATCTTGTCATTGAATTGACCACAGATATATTTGTCCAAAAGGGAGATCCTAGGTAGTGCGATCTTTCAAATTAATTTGATTCCATATACTTGGTTAGAGCATTTAGCCCTTTTGCTACTAGCTCAGTGGCATTGGTAAAGATCTAATTCCTTCCTTGTGGTCCCTATCCAAATAATACCTCTAAAAATATTAGACCCCCACCCATGTACTCTGGAATGTTCAACACTATCCCTCCTCTATCTTTCTTTAAATTCCAATATGGAATTATTTCCCCATTTCCCATATAACAGGAACACGGTGTATGTATCTGGATGTGTACAAGAGTGTACATTCTCACTGTATGGAACAGATAATTGGTGCTGAGTAGAATTAAATTTAAAAGGAAACATAGGTTTAAAAAGTAGATGAAACACTGGGTGAAATCTCCGATGAGAAAGCCAACGATGCAACACTGTGGATATTTTTGTTAAAAGTTTGACAATTTCACCTTTGATTTGTTTGAGCACACTTAGGCAATTGGTCATCTGGACCCAAAAATTTGTTTGTTTTGAATATGTCAATTAACCCTATAGTTATTCAGAAGTACTCCCCAAGGGGTTGAGGTTAGGAATGGACATCCTTCCAACACTTTCCACAACAATGACCAATACGAACATCTCCCACTGAATGTAAATTCTCTGCAGTACATCTTAATCATAGTGCAAACACTCCTTCCTGGATCGTTTCCTGTTTTCAATGTTTTGTTTAGTTAAAATATTTATAAGATTATAATAATTCTATAAGTTCAGTTATACAAATATTTTTCCTACTTGTTTCAATTAAACATTTCCAGTCCTGTGAACAGGTACAATATATGTGCTCTAAAGCAGTTTTACCCAATTGTTCAATGTGGCAAGCACTGTAGTTGTGCTTTTATATAATTGCCAAACTTTATTCCCAGGAGAGAGTATTTCAGTTTTCAGAGATGCAGTTCTAGTGTATGTAAAGTGATGTGAGATTGATCATACAATTGCTGTTTACACAACAGATGTATTAATGGGTGTTTAACATGTTATTTTATTAGGTGACTATAAATAGCCATGTGGTGGCAAAAAGCTTTAAGCCTCATAAGCAGTTCTAGAGTGAATAATGGGAGCTGTTAAACTTATGGCTTCCATTTCATCCACAAATTTTCATCCAGGTCTGTAGCATCTGTTTTGACAAGAGCGAAGCATAGGAGCATCAGGGTGGGGAAGGATTTGGATACAGGAAGTTTACATAAGAAGTGGTGTTGCTTGCTCTCACATTTTCACCTCAGAGGCACATTGGGTCTTGGATTACTGCCAAAGACCTCATTTGGGACTGATAAGAAGGGTGCCTATCCTAGTATCAGCTCAATATCAAAGAAACTGATATCCTGCTGAGATGTGATTTTTTTTCCCCCCAAGCTGTTGGAGCAGAGACTGGCAAAGCTGGTTCTCATGTATCTGGATGGATTTATTTGCTCTCTTGCAGGCATCGAGACTCCCATAATAAACTGCTGATCAAATTATTCTGAAAATACAGTGCTGGGCAATTCAATTATAACAGAAGATAAGCGCCTTGCAAAGAATACAATATATGTTGGTTACATTTAACCAAGGGATGAGTTGTCTCAGTCTCAGCATTACTGCCACATAAACCATCCCCAAGAAGATACCTCAGAGCTTGTTGTATCTGAGGCAAGTCTGGGATCCATATCACTTTATACCAAGCCTTTTCTTCTGTGCCAAGTTTGTGCCTGAAATTATAGCAAGTACTAAACATACTTATCCACTGTAGCTTATGTTCCTAACAGAGCAATTATGTAGATCTAATTTCCAGCTGTCATTCTGAACGATAATAAATATTAAGAAATAAGGGCCCTACTTGAAATGTTTTGGTCACTGAGCAACTGTAGACATTAGAGCTCAAAGGAACATCCTTTTCATAGTCCTCTTTCCTGCTCCCTTCTTCCATAAGTTCCACATTTTCTTCTGAAACTTCTCAGAACAGGCTTAACGTCCACATACTCTGCAATATATATATATCTGAGAGGACAGAGAGTTGGATACAAAGCATGCTTGACCACAGCAAGGGGTGATATATTCAACACAACCCATGAGTTATTTAAGAATTCAGAGGGATCTGACCCTTTTACCTTTTATAATGTTATCCTGACCTGAGCTAATCTCTTAAAAAATAGGTGTATGAAGGAGATCTGATCTGGCTGAAACTAGGAGAAAGAGTCTGTGATGGGGCTTTTAAAGTTGTTTTCTAAACTTTCCCCACATCCCAGACAGGGTAGCTATTTTCCCATGTTTTAAACCAGGAATTGAAAATACCACGGTGGGGCTAGGTGAATTATGGCATTTTTAGCAAAAAGTTTCACATGTAAGATTGAGGTCCTGGAAGCTCCAGTGACCTCAAAAATGGATTTGGGAGGCATGTGCAGCCCACTTTACCCATCTATGACCCTTTTTGCACACCATTTCTCATGCAAAAGGGCCTCTGGAGCATCGCGCGACTACGAGGACAATTTCACATGACGTCCTTGCAATCGCGTGACACTGCCGGGGCCAGTAGGCGGCGGTCGCAAGTTATATCATTTTCAGCTTCTTGCCAAAAATGATGCGCGATCGCGCATTCCTCTGGGGCCCCACATGCACTTACCTTGCGTGCGGAGCCTCCGGAGACGCAGCCCTTGCACTTCCTCCCCGAGCACAGCCTGGGAAAATACCCGGCTGCACTGCGGAAGGAAGGGGTGGAACCCTCGTGCTGCCTTCTGGCCAGCACGGAGCTGCTGCGGAGAAGAAGCAGAAGGGACGCGAGTGCCTCCTGGACGAGGCTTCTTGCGTGATCCCTGTGCACCCAAGCTGGAATCAGGTAGGGTGTGAAAAGGGCCTATGATAGGTTTTGTTTATGTTGTTGTTTTGTGCCTTCAAGTTACTTCCACCTTATTGTTACCCTACAGTGAATCTATCATGGGGTTTTCTGAGGCTGAGAGTGTTTGATGCACCCAAGGTCACCCAGTGGGTTTCCATGGCCAAGTGGGGAATTGAACCCTGGTCTTAAGGGTCATAGTCCAATGCTCAAAACAACTATGCCATGCTGGGTACTTCATCTATGATATAGAACAATTAAAAATAAAAATTATCAAGAATAGTGTAGACTATTTGAGGCCACAAAGGGTCTTTGTTGCACTTTACACATTCTGTTGTTTGTAAGAAAAAAATATGGAGTTGAATGCTGGCTTGAAAAGTCTTTTACAAGGGAAAGAACAATGGAGGGCTGTCAAAAACTAACTGCTAGATGAAATAAATGAAGAATCAAGATGATTTTTAAAATCTCAATCAATATGAATGAGTTCAACTGGTATTAAAATAACAAAAACTGCAAAACAAAAACTGCATTAGATGTATACCAAAATGTTTTAATAACTTTTCATGAGAATGAAAAAAACCATCCTCTCTCTCTCTTTATATATATATTTATTTCGCCATGGAACAGTCTGCTGACTGAGACTTAATTCTGATTACATTTGTACACTGCTTCTTTATATGGTCAACATGCCAGTTTAATCATGTTACTCCCTGCCCAACAATAGTCCTGTCAATCCGGATTAAAGGTGAAGACTTCAAATATATAAAAGAGCAAAGGAAATTTATTGATATGATCAACAAATCTTTGGAGCAGCTATTCTTGCAGCTGCAGAGGCTATGTACATAGCTTGAATCTACATGACAAATTTATATTCTGTGGACCACATCCAGATGCTGTGGAGCATGCTAAACACCAGGATGGCTTTTATGAAAACTTGGAGTATTTACTTCTATCACAAAGCTTGCCAGTTAGCAAACACAAATGCTGGCAAGGCAATCATTATGGCAGAAGTAGGCATCTTAGGCCATTTCCACACTACACTGTTATCGGGCTATTATTCCACTTTCAACATCCTATGGAATCCTGAGGTTTGCAGCTTAAGGAGGGTCATTTAGAATTCTCAGCCAGAGAGTTCTTTGGCCTCAGTAAACTACAAACCCCAGAATTCCACAGGATGTTGAAAGTGGAATAATAGCACTGTAACAGTGTAGTGAGGAAATGGCCTTAGTGGCCTCCAGATCTTTTCAGACTACAGTTTCCATAACGTCTGATCAGTGGCCATACTGACTGATGCTTCTGCAGGGCACTAGCTTGTTTAGTCCTACAGTAAAATCTATTGACGTCAGTATTCAAAAAGATAAGGATCATCAGCTGATTGATGTTGCTCAGGAATATCATAACTTGAGAAGACCCAGTGTAGACAAATGTTCATTAAGTATACTGCAACAGCTGGAAAAATAACATTTGATTCTATTGTATTAATGTACTAAGCGAAATGGAAATATGTGCATCGTTACTGTACTGGTGGATAAGGATGAGGTATAAAGTGTAATGTACAAAATCGTATGATAGATTGTTACATTTAAAATTAGTGATCCATAGAATATTACTTAGTATTTAAATAATAGCAAAACAATATAAATAGCAATACTTAAAACATAACATGAATTGTGTACCATTTGCACTCTTCTTGAAAAAAGCTGTCTGTATCCTTTCAGTTTGTTTAATCAGGTTTTCTTCTTTCAGTGTTTTTTTTTAAATAAGGCAAGATCATAGGGAATGTGGGTGATAGTGGGGTATGCTCCATCTGAGAGAGCTTACAGAGCACTAGTTCATTTCCTATGAAACCTGGATCTGTAGTCTGGAGGGAGGTCCTCCAGAAGCATAGAGCCACTCCATACTTTACGTGGACACATCTTCTTACACGCCCCTTGGACATCCACCAGGAAGATATGGCCAATCACAGATTCCCTACCTCAGCACTATCCTCAAATGTTCAGCAACGTGTGTTATTTCCTCACACATCGATTTTCTGCAGGGAATACTGGTGTTGACTGAGCCTCTCTGAGAAGACAGATCCCTTATAGTGGGAACCACTTTCTCTGCATGGTCAGATATTTCTTATCAAGATTTTAGCTTGCTTCACGACATCTTTGCTCAATAATCCTAGCATCTGACACAGCCTGCCTACTTCTTCTAGCTCCATAGAACATAAACACTCAGACAAGCTGTTGTGCTTTGGAGTTTTAATGTCATGAGATGAAAGATTGTCAGGTCATAGTGAGACCTGAGAGGATACAGCAGTTGCACAGGAGGCAAAGTGCTGACCTTTAGAAGAACAGCAAAACTTTCCATTCCAAGCAGCTGAACCAGAGTTTTAAAAAATATCTTTCCAAAGAGTTCAACTGCAGTTTAGGCACCCAGCCGGAGAAAACAGACTGCCTCCCCACTTTCTCTTGAAATCAAGTCTGGAAACTTCATTTACTTCATTTACAACACCCCTCCTTTCACCTTTTAAACTTCTTCTTTGCTTTCTCAGTTGAAGAACCCATTGTTAACTCAGTTCTTGGTTAGAAGCAGTTTTGCAGTGGTAGTTGGTATGACCTCTCTATCTAGATTGGGGACCCAATTCTCTTCTGTCTTGTTCTGTATATACTGTAAACTGTTCATAGTATAGACTAGCCATTCAGAAACGGTTTTTGATCATGGCCCCCTTAGGAGTTCCTCTCAGGTTCCAGAGCCCCCTATCAAACAGGGATACAACATAAACAGAAAGACAGAAAATCATTTATTACTGAATGCCAGGAAAACTTGAACATTTTAGCAAATCTTTAAAAAGACTGTACGAAATTAAATATCTATCGGGTCTAATGCAATCCTTGAGCTTGGTGCTTTTCTGCAAGTTATGTGATATTGGGCTCCAAATTAGACATTGACAGTCAGAGATCACCTCTTGTTGGGATATCAATTCTGTTCTTAGATTTTGTCAAGGAATCTGTCAAATAGTGTGTTGGAAAGATAAGTAGGAAGGAAACGATTGACTCCAATTAAGGTTGTTGCTAGGATGTTTTATCTGTTCAATTACCAGGGCTCCCTTAAACCCTTGGTGCTCACCTTTCCACACTTTTCAGGCTATGACCCTCTTACAATGAGCCAGGGTCCCCTTGGGAGCCATATGGCCCACACTGAGAATGGCTAGTGAAAACTCTGTGGCTTCTTATATAAACAAACGTACCTTGCCAAAAGACAAGTGTTTCAGAAACCTAATACAAAGTTGCTATTATTTCCATATCGCAGCAAGGTATGTTTCTAGTTAAATAGTAGTATTTTGCAAATTTCAAGTTCACTTTGGGGACTAAAATCAAAGCCAGGGGGAGTTTAATCATCACTGGTTACACTATTCTTGTAAAGACACAGATTACTAATTTAGTCAACCGCAGGCTTCCCTTTTCTTAAACTTTATGACATTCAGTTTGCAGTTTTCCTCAACCAACATCTGAGATGCCTTTAACTGAGCCTTGGCAATGCAGTGATAGAAATAGTTTTACTGCTGAATTTCTATCTGTTTTGCAGCTGTTAAAACCATAAGATAGGGCTGGCTCCAGAACAGCCATAGTTAACACATGTGTTGTAGGCAGAAAGTCCCAGTTCAACTCCAGCATCTCCAAGGAGGGCTGAGAAAACCTCCTGAATAAAATTCCGGAAAGCCAATTAATGTAGTTAGTACTTTAGTGAGATAGACCAGAAATCTAACTCAAGTATAATAAGACAGCTTCCTTTCCGTACACGGGGTATGGATTGTTATATGTACAGAATATGGGTCCACAGACACTCTTAGCTTCCAAATAGAACCCATAGTCCTCCCAGTTCTAGGGTTTTCTGGATGAGACAAGTAATCTAGATCCATTTCATGTCTGGCTTCAGGCTTAGCTATGGGATCGAAACAGCTTTGGTCACCTTGGTGGATGATCAATGCTGGGAACTAAGATGAGAGAGTGTGCCCCAATTGGTTTGGCTGGACCTCTTAGAACCTTTCAGTACCTTTGACCACAGTATCTTACTGGGCCACCTTGCTGAAATGGAGGCACAGTTCCACAGTGAATCCATTCCTTCCTGGAGGCTCAAGGCCAGCATTGCTGGATCTGAATATGGTGACATCTCATTTGCAAAACTGTAACAGAGTCAACATGAGGCTGCCTTTGAAGAGGATTCAGAAACTTTAGCTGGTCCAAAGAACACCCAGATTACTGACCTGGAGCTGTTAAAGGGAGCATGCATCTACCTTGTTGCAACAGCTCCCTGGGCTACCACTCTGTTTCTGGGCAACATTCAAAGTACTCATGAGAATGGGGCTTTTAATAATGTGCTGTATTGCCTACAGTTGTTTGTTTTTAATGCATATACTTTTAAATTGCTTTTAATTCTATTTACAGTTTCATTTTGACTTTTCTATATTTTAATGATGTGGATTTTAATTGGTACCTGTTTTACCTTTACCTTTTACCTTCCATGGCTCCCACAGCTGAGGAATAAAAACAATAACAGCAGTAACAACAATGCTGTGGTGCACCTACAACAAAAGATTACCTCTCTCTCTTTCTCTCTCTCTAGCTCTTTAAAACAGCCCTTTTTGTTTCCACTTTGTCTGAACTCCAGTAAAGCAGTGTTCCATTGTGGGTACAAAAGAGTATCAGTAACAAATGATGTCACTTGCTTAAATACTATTTTTATTTTTATTATATAATAACCTTGCACCTTGTCATAGGTTTCACAGTGGCTTGCATAGCCTAAGGGTATCCCACCCAGTTTTCTGTTCAAGTCGGCACCTGATTAGCAATGCCACAGCTTTCAGATGCATGTTACTCATTAATATTAGGTCATCCTATATGAATTGCATATGTATTTCAAGACACTCTATGCCTTTCCCTGCTTCAGTGCTGCAACACAAATCTAAGGCCATTTCCGCACTAGGCTGTTATAGCACGATGATTCCACTGTCAACCTCCTATGGAATCCTGGGGTTTGCAGTTTAGGGACAGGCCAGCTGACCCCTCCCTCATGGTGAACACCACTGAAATGGTGTAACAGTAGGAAGAATAACAATCACTGCACACATATTATGCATGGTTGTAATAGACAACTACCTTTATGGAGCCATTTACTGGCACTAAGGTCATTTCCGCACGGGGCGAGGGAATCGCCTTGTGACACTACTCACCGGACTTTTGGGCTCCGCCGCTCTGCACTGCTCCAGGGACGAAAATGGCGGCTTCCGGTTGGTTGAGGCTCTTGACCAACCGCTGAAGCTCGCCAGCCTAAAGCCCGCCCCCGGCAGATCGCAGGCTCGCACCAATGTGAGCCTGCGAATCTGCATAAGGGAGCAGGCTTGCAGTGGCGCACTCCGTGCTTTTGAAAGACCTGTTTTTAGCGGTCTTTCAAAAGCACGTTGGACGACCACTTGGGGTCGTTATGGAGCGGCCTGGGGTGCGGATCTACGTTAAGTAGGTCCGACCCAGTCTGCTCCCAGGTGCAGACATCCTCCCTGGAGGACGCTGTGCACCATTTTAAAAACACTGTGTGGAAATGGCCTAAATGTCCACTGCTTATAAGAAATCATTTTACATCGCTACATATGGTGTACTAGACATAAGAGACTGTCCTGTATGTCTTGACTTTTTTTATGTAACACTCTTTTGAAATGCTGAATTAATGCATGTGTGCATGTTCACAATCTTAGAAGGTTATCTATATTTTATATTTTTGATCTGTGAATGACCCTGCAGCTCAGAGTGAGAACCAGGTGGTGAAAAGGCAATGAAGGAAAGAGAATCCTTAGCTCTTGTTGAGCTAGTTCTATCAGAGACCTTTAAGGGTGTTTACAGAGAGGTAGAATAGTGCTATCAGTGTAGCCACCATGATCAGCTCTGCCACCTTTTCTTCCTTAACAAATTTACTGTAGGAAGGGGGGGAAAAGATGGAGAAAAAGATACAAAAACACAGGAGGGCTATAAATAGAAGGAGGTATCTCCTGAACATCCTACTCCACCAGTAAGAAATTGTCAATGAGGCAGAGCATTTACACAATAAAACCATCTTTTCTGTGGAAGCCCTTGCTGTGGGTTTCCAGACAAGCTTCTTATCCTGCACTTGATCTGCCAGGAAAAGAGAAATATGACAGAGGAGTTCAGGCAATGATGTCTTCCACTTGTAAACCCCTCTGTGTTTTTCCACTGCTTCATTCATCTTTTTTCATATGTGAAAGAAAGAATGTTAGAAAGAAAGGGAAGAAGGGGAAGAAGACTAGGAGCTCACCATCTGGAAACACCTTGAGTCCTTGCTTAAAGAGATCTTTCACACAAAAAAAAGTGCTGATTTGATATGAAAAACTGTGCTCATATCCTGGGACCAGCAGTTCCTTCACAAGCACGTCTTGAAGAAACAAGTAGTCCAGTCGAGCTATTTTTACATGTGCCATTATCACTGCTCCCTAGGGTAAGGTTTCAGCCGTAAGAAGCTTGTATTTCGCTGACATGTTATTACTTGCAGTGGGTGTTCAGGGGTCTCAAGAGAGTGAGTGAAGACAACATATGTCTGCCAGCTGCAGAGGGAATACGATCTGGGCCAAATATAAGAACTCTGGGATTTATACATTTGTTTTACGCATTACAGGTTCATTTAAAGAAACGATACCCTCGCATAGACTATCTACACTGCTTACGGATGTCTCCTTTGAATAGATCTTGCTGTTGCAGTGTGATGCGTAGGTCCTTCTTTGGTCATAAGTCTTTTAATATATGTTAGACGAGTGATGTCTATTTCCCTGCCTGCATAAAGGTAATAGACATATTCCATTTCAAAATAGTGACAAAGACTTGCAGAATTTCTTGCAGGATGTTTACCATCATAATTCTTTTCCTCACCAGATTCCCTTAAATGCCCAGTAAAAAGGTCTTTAAAAGGACTTCTTTTGTAACCTCTGTTCTTGCAAAGTTTAAGAGTGAAAACTGATCTCTAGAAAATGTGTTGCTTAGAAACAGCTTGATCACCAGTTCTCAAATCCCAAGTAGATTTGATTTCTTTGGCTGAGGGGGGATATAAATGTCCTGTTTGCAGTCTTTCAGAGAGAGATGTTGCTGGCAGAGGTATTATACACATTTTTCATATTCAATGATAATTAGAAAATTAGTGTAATTAGCTGTAAAACATGATATAGCAACTAGTCCCATTCTTTTTCTCTCGCATAATCAAAGACGTTTGGTGATAATGCAATAGGTGTTTAGTATGACCTGTATTTCAGTGAACTAATTGGAGAAAAAAACATCATATGCCGCTGCTTTGAAAATCTTTAAGGGTGGAGTATCGGCTTTTAAAGTTCTGATAACAGCAATATAATTCACTTTAAAATCCACATATTTAAATAGATCTGGATTATACCACTGAAGCTGTACGATCAGTACTGTTGCATTTATTGGGTGGTATTCATTCCTCTGCCACTGTCATCACTGCCCGTTTCCTTTGGAATTGTCAAGGTTTATCCAAACATTCAGTTAAATGAAAACATTGAATCCATCAGGAAACATACATATGTACAAGGGGTAAAGATTGATAAAGTAGAACACAAACTCAGTCTTTTTGCAGATGATTTAATTTTATTTTTACCAGATTTTGAGAAGAGTCACTATTCCAGTAAAAATCTTTTCAACATTTTCCGCAGATATACAGGCCTTGGAATAAGTTTAGTCAAATCTAATATGTTATGCCTCAATTTTACACTAGCTGAATAAGAACACCTAGAAAAACTCCTTCAAATACCTCTCAGATTTTCAAGCAATCAAATATGTTGCAACTCCAATATCAAAGAATATTTCTCAATTGGTTCACAGAAACTACAAACCATTCCTTAACTGGCTTAACCAAAAAACTAAAAACTGATCTAAACTAAATATCTCTCCATACTTGATAGGACAGCTATAGTAAAAGCCCATGTCCAACCAAAATTCACTTTCCTCTTTCAGTCCATACCAATACATCCTGCAACGCTGAAACTGAAGCAATGGAGTGGGGAAAGATGGAGACATTTATTGAGGAAATACAGCCCTCAGATTCCCTAGGACTATCTATCTGTAAGCTGCATTATTATTTTCTAGCATTTCAATATAAACAGATGGCGCATTGATTTGAAGAGACTCTTCAACATCATGAGTCAACACAGAGTTAAATGATAGGACTTCTAATTTAGAAGCTTTACTTTTCTGCAGTCCTATTAACTGAGAATTAGTCAAAATTGAAAACCCATTCACTGAGAAAACATTTGCAATTTTGAAAAAAAAATGAGTAAATTGCTTGCCCCAAACCCTTTCCCTCTCTGCCCATTTTTCTTTCATCATTTGTTTTTTCCAAATTTGATGACAAGATACAGCAATTCAGAAATTGGAGGGAAAGGGGATTATATAGAATAAGAGACTTTTTTCCGTTAAGGGCAATCCAATTTCATCTGAGCATCCAGATAACAATTTAGAAACTCTTCAGCTCCATATGTTCCCGATTCTTACATTTGCTAATGATCTGTATAGGGGGGAAAAAAGAGCCGTTAAGATGTCTAATAATATTTGAAACATTTTGAATAGCTTCCCACAACACAATCAAGAGTAAGGTATCAAAAGTGTACAAGATCCTAGCCAATCACACATATAAAAATATTACTACTTTTAAAAGAGCATGAAAGCTTGAAGTCATTATAAAGCAACTTTAAACTCGAGAAAAGAAATCGTTTTCTTCAGATAAGTAGGTTACAGTACAGGCAGGACCAGAGGTTAAAAAAAACAGATGGCCAGGGGAAATCTCTTTCATCATCACACTTCATTTCTGTCACATCTTGGACCCTTTCCGCACCCTACCTTGTTCCGTTGTGCTTCAGTGTCGATCCCAGCAGTGGCTCTGCCATGAAGGGAGTGTGATGGCAGTGCTTGCCTCTGCCCTCTACCAGCTCCCTGCTGATGGAAGTGTGATGGATATGCCTCTTCTTTCCTTCCACAGCCAGGCACTTTCCCAGGCTATGCTGGGGCAGGAAGCACCTCCATGGCACTTCTGGGGCTTCCGCAGGCCAGGTAAGCGCGGGATGTGATTGCGGGTCATTGAAAGGGAAAACCCGTCAATTATTTAATACACGATTGCACCGCCTGACAATGGGAGAAGGACAGGACTCTGACAATATCGTGCAGAAACGTCGTTGTGGTCCTGCCCCTCTCCCATTCCCATGCCAGGACAACAGCGTCTGGTGGAAAGGCCCTTAACCCCATCCAAGGCTTGCATCTCTTGAGAAGTTCTACTGAGCCCTCCCGACACTTGCTGTTTGGTTTCTTTGTCCCTACTCACATCCCCATTTCTCTCTGTTTTACTTCCTTTCTTTTTGAACAGCAGTAATGCACAGGGGCTGCCAAACATATCAAAGGATACAGTCCCTATTCCGTTAATAGCTAATAGTTAATCATCAACAATTTGACGAGGAATTTTGCTGTTGAACAATCAGGAGCCTTGCATCTTTCATACTAGAACAACACATATTCCATCATAAAACAACCAACTGGGTACTTCAATTTATGTCCTTTATGCTGATTCTTTTTCACACCTAACATGGAAGAGAGGGATATATTCCCCCTTTTCACCCTCAGTGAATATACGCCACATGCTATACTTCCTAGAAGAAATTTGCCACATGTGCTGTTAGACAGTTTTATCTTCCTAAAGTTTACTAAAAATATTGGCCAACTAGGTAAGTCTTCCGAGATGTACAGTAATTTCCTTACAAACCACCATTTAATCAGAATATTATGCAAGTGATGAGGTGGAGTTGCAGTTCCCAAAAGCCTCTAGAAATGGTCTATTCTGGCCACATTGCTTTCCTCTCTTCCTGGTCACCTGATACAATATTCAATCCTTTAATGGAAGCCATAGAGACTGAGGAATGAGGATAAAAGAGAAATAGCAGGGACATATAGTTCAACTACACTCCTACACTCTGATACTGAGGGCCTTTCCACACTATACTCTTATAGTGCTATTATTCCACTTTCAAAATCCTGTGAAATTCTGGGGTTTGTAGTTTACTGAGGCTCAAGAGCTCCCTGGCTGAAAATTCTTTCAACATCCTGTGGAATCCTGGGCTTTGCAGTCTAGGGAGGGGCCTTTAGAATTCCCAGCCAGAGAGCTCTTTGGCCTCAGGAAACGACAAATCCCAGAATCCCACAGGAGCCTGAAAGTAGAATAAAAGCACTATAACAGTGTAGGGTGGAAAGGCCCCATGAAAGAGTATTCCAGACATTGGCCATTTCCATACCGGGCTTCTAAAACGGTGTAGAGCGACCTCTCACGGAGGTCGTCTACACCGTAGAGTGGACTGGCGTGGACTACTTTTCGTAGTTCCACACCAGAATCCACTCAGGAGCGGCCGGAACTAGCCGGGCTGCGTGTTTTTAAAAAACTTCTTTTTCGAGGTTTTTAAAAAGCACAGAGCGCGCAGCCCCGTGCCGCTCCGTCACCCAGCTCTAAAGTGGATTTGCAGGCATGCGCAAGTGCATGCCTGCAGATCTGCTGGGGGCGGGCTTCCGGCTGGCGAGCTTCTCCGGTTGGTGGACAGCCTCCACCCACCGGAAGCCGCCATCTGGGACACCGGAGGAGTGTGGAGCAGCGAGCTCGCGCTGCTCCACGTGGCGACGGACTTACCCGGCTGCGGGTAAGCTCTGTTTTAGTGTGTTTTTGCCCGTTTCCCCCCACACACATGTGAAAAGGGCCTTTGTTTGCACTCAATTAACTAAGCAGCAACTGAAGTAAAGGATGTGGTGGATTTCGGCCCTTCTCTGTAGATTCAGGCAAAAGCAAACTGATTCAGCCTTTTCTAGCTTGTGTGTTCTTCACTGTTAATAACTTTTGCCATCTTGACCACATTTGGGTGTTGCTTGGCTGCACGTGTCCCAGTTTTCATCTGAAATGTTGGAGGCTATGGTGCGAAGGAAGACGTGACCATTTTAATTTGTACCACCTTTTCCTCTTTATCCAAGGCCCTTTTCGCACCTTACCTTGTTCCGGTATCATCGCAAGAGGATCACATGAGAAGCCCCTTGCAAGAGGCACTCGTGTCCCCTCCGCTTCCCCTCCACACCGGCTCTGTGCTGGGCGGAAGGAAACGTGAGGGCTCCGCCCCTTCCTTCTACAGCACGGCCGGGTACTTTCCCAGGCTGTGTTGGGGGAGGAAGCGTGATGGCCATGCGTCTGGAGGCTCTGCACAGAAGGTAAGTGCGGGTGGGGCATGGGAGGGGCACGCCATTGAGTATCATTTTTGGCAATGAGCGGGAAATGATATACCGCGCGATCGCCACGGAATGGCCTCTGGAGCATCGCACGATTGCAAGGATGTCATCTGGAACGGTCCTCGCAATCCCGCAGCGCTCCCAAGGCCATTTCACAACAGGACCGGCGTGCAAAAAGGGCCCATGTCTACAACTGAGTAATATTAAGCTTTACATGTTGTAGATGGTAATTTATATAACAGCTGCGACTGTAGGTTTTATTTGTTTTTACAGCATGACCGCTTGAAGTGTCTAAACTCATAGGGCCTAATACCACTTTATCTCCTGAAGAGCCCCCTCCCCCCAAAACAGTGGCCTGTCTTCATATTTTAGTCGTATACAATGGAAGAATCTTTCATTTTATGTGATCAGCAAAAATAGAGTCACGACCTCTTACTGCTACTGGAAGAAAGGCGTGCGCTCACCATCCCTGAAATGACACACAGAGCAATGGGCAAGCTGTTCTGCCAGACATTTTAGCAGTTGGTAGCTATCCTGACTTAGGAATACATAAGCTGTTTCCCCCAATTAGCACATCGTGCATGTGCCTTTGTCTGCTCATTGTTGTGAGGCCAACAAGGATCACAGGCTCTACATTCTCTGGCTATGTTTGTGTTGTGAATCACCCAAAGGCATCCCTGTTGGAATAGATTCTACGCACATGGATAGGACCCTATCCAGATATAAAGCCATTGGGATTGTTTGAGGATATTTCTCATGCCTCGCTCTCGATTAAAGAGGGAGTTATTCGCATAACAAGGACGTTTGGCACTCCAGTGTTTCACCACCGATATAATGCAAAGCATCCAGATGATTTCCTCTATGATGTGGCAAAGCCTGCGAGTATGCTTCCTATTCAGTGTCAGAAAGAGAAGTCCCACTGTCATTGTTTACAACTCTCTGGGCTATTGTGTACATTGGTTATCTATGTAAACGTTGAGGACAAAAAATGATTAAGAACTTCTGTTCTGATTTAGAGTTTGTCGTTTTCAGTTCAGCATGCTATGTTTAGTGTTTTATATGAATTCTGAATCCAAAGAGCTAATGTTTAGGGATTGAATGTATCCAATTATGAAATATATTAAACCTTCACTATTTTGACAGATTACTTTTTGAATATCATACAAATGCATTCTCACGTTGTTCTTGTTTTGTTTCTTTTTGTTTTGGTTTGATTGGAAGGATTGAAGATGTTACTTCTGATTAAGTTAATCTATTGCACCCTTCTTCTAAGAGGTTGTGGAAGGCCTACTTGATTCCCACTCTTCCATTTTATCCTCTCAGCAACCCTGTGAGAAACTATGCCAAGGCCACCGTCACCCCAGAAATTTTATGATGAAGTTGGAGTTTGGGTTCATTCTGTCCAAAGCCAACGCAGTAAATATTATACGGCAGTGGCTGTGAATGAGTACACTGAGGATTCCGTATATTTGTGAAATGGAAAACTTTAGCACTGGAACAAAGCTGATTCCTCATTCTCAATCTCAGATGCTATTCATACTTGCTGCCTGTCATATTTAGTTGCTGACAAAGGTTTTAAGTTATGATTAAAAGGAAATGAAGAGTTTGTTGAGGAGGCGTTTTGTTTTTTACAAAACGTTCCTCACATTATTGGAAGCTGTTCCCTTTCTCACTTTCCACTTCAATACATCCTTGACATCATAAACAAACTAGAGGCTGAACATGCAGTTGTGGATTTTCTGTTAAAGGAAAATGCATTGATATTCTTAGATGAAACTTCCACCAGCTACAGTCATGGCCAGTGATGAGGAACGATGGGAGCTATAATTCAGCAACACCTGGAAGGCCACGCATTCCTCATTCTATATACACATGTTTAATTCTGTAAAAAGCACTTACTTTAAAATGGAATGGTTTTAAAACAAAATAGCTAATTCTTTTCAAGCTCCAGTCTGTTTATGTCATGAGAGCCAATGTAGTGTAGTGGTTTGAGCACTGAACTATGATCCAGGAGACCAGGGTTCGATTCCGCACTCGGCCATGGAAACCCACTGAATGACCTTGGGCACATCACACATTCCCAGAAAAACGCTGTGATAGGTGCACCTTAGGATCGCCATAATAACAACAGCCTATGTCATGGGGATTCAAATTGACATCCTTAATATGATTTATACTACCAATCCTATCAGCCCAGCCAGTGTGGTCGCTGGCCAGGGATGATGAAGACTGTAACCTAAAACATCTGGAGGGCATGATGTTGCCTATCTCCACTCTGTGTATTATGCCACATTGGGAACCTTTGGGTCATTTGGTGCTCTTCTGTATTTGGAGGACATGGTCACCTGGCAAAGTCCATCATATTAACAGTGTACTATTCCTCCCATTTGAACTTCAGGGATCATACATTAGCAGATGTAATGTATCTGTTTTTAATTGTTTTAAATTAATGTTCTAAAACTAATACTTTAATTGCATTGATGTTCATGCTTTTTAAACTTTACTACATACAGATTTAATTGGAACCAATGTGGTGCAGTCATTTGAGTGTTGTGCTAGGACACTGGAAGACCTGGGTTTGAATCTCCAATCAGTTATAGAAACACACTAGGTGACCGTGGGCAAGTCATACTCTCTCAGCCTCAGAAGAAGCAAAAGGCAAGCCTCCTCTGAACAAACTCTGCTGAGAAAACCCTGTGATAGATTCACCTCAGGTCACCATAAGTTAGAAATGACTTGAAGGCACAGAACAATAACTATTTTAGCTATTGTGTTGTAAATTATATTACAAGCAACTTTGGATTTAATTTTGGGAATAAGGCAAATGCTCCCCCAATATCTTTCAGCAGCATCCCAGTCTCTGAGATTTCAGGACCTAAAGGTAAACAGCGGGTGAGGCAGAGAGAGCATTCCTTGTGGTGTCACAGAGGTAGGGCAGGCAAGGTTTGGCAGGAAGGCCAGAACTCATTCTAGGTTAGATGACTGTGGAAATGGGCATCTGGGGTATTTGAGAAAATGGCCCTGACATCTGGTAAAAACCAGATGGCAGCCCAGAACTGGAGGCAGAACCATTTTTAATGCTTGTGCGGGTGGCAAAATTCATCCATCATGTAAAGCAGTGGCTGCCATTCCCATCAAGAGTTACATAACTACAGTGCACATGGCACAGAGTAAGTTTTCCAGGTCCTTCAGGGTTGCAGAGAGTGGTGGGAGGGTCTCTCCAGATCCTGTGCTATTGCTAGGGCTGTTCTTACAGCAAGAAGGCTCATAGATTGTAGTTCTGCCCCCACTGTCTTGCTCCAAATGGTTATGATAGACTCAAGCACCAGGCCATTCATTGCCAGCTCTCCTTGCAGCTGATTTTCTGGTGGGTGGATTATGTCCACAAGTACTACATGCATGAAAACACTATTATTCTGACCCAGTAAGCACAGGTGAGCACAGGTACCAGCTAGGAGCAGGTGATGATGGGTGCCCAGGCTTTATTCACAGAAGAACAGATTTTTTCCACCTATAACATTAGCCACCCTGAAATTTGCCTCCTTGCCTGGAGATTCCGGGAAGCAGAGTTCTTCCCTAAGACCGCAGACCGTCTCCTGAAACACGGCAACCCTCATTCTTTGTTCCTTTCCATTCATCCAAGATCTTCTCTCTCTTCCAACTCCAATGATTTTTAGAGTAAGTCTCATTTGAACAGCTAGCAGCCTAGAGTCTAGACCAGAGAAGGATAGGTTGTTTCTCCTACTTTTAAAACAGGATTGTGGGACCTTTGAATTTATGATTTCCACAGTCCTTTAATATTGGCCATCCTGGATTGGCCTGATTGGTATGTGAGGGCAAAAACTTTCCTAGTCTTGCTTTAAATAGTCAGAAGCAACAGCTTCAGTGGTGCCATCATATTCTTTCAGACTGGCAAGAATGCTGTAGGATGAAAAAGACAAAAATCTACTTTTGAAGTGCTTGTGCAACTTCCATTCTTCTCACCTTGGCTCAGATGAGAACCATAAACAACCTGATTTAGATCATAAACCCAGGGTATGAATCATGCATCACTCCATATGTGGTTGGACTACAACTCTCATTGAACCTGCATAGCCAGTGATGAGGAAGGCTGGGAGGTGCCAGGAGTCCAACAGGATCTAGATGACCATATCATTCATCTTCATATCAGTTGAAATGAAACTAAATACAGGAAGCCCCCACTTTTTGATGCCCCATTATCTGACAGCTTGCTCTTTTGACACTTCCAAATTAAGGACAAGTTCCATTAATTCAATGGGAATTCTGTTCTTTCATCACTTCTTCTTGCATATGGTGGCTTGCTCAGAGCCACTTGCATGTGCAGGTTGCTTGCAAAGCAAGCTGAGTTGGGGGGGAAGATGCTAAGCTGCCTGAGAGACTTTGCAAGCAGCACATGCGCATTCAGTCTCAAGTGAGCCTCCATTAAGTCCTTCATGCTTTAATTTGATTTAATTTAATTAATTTAATTTAATAAACATTATTTTTCTACAAAATAAAAAAAAGTCCTTCATGCTCCCCATAGTACAGTACATGGGTTCCGCTTTTCAACCAATTCCGTTTTCTGCCAGTTCACCAGCCTGTAACCAATCAGATAAGTGGGGGAAGCCTGTATGTATTAAGGAGAATTAAATTAAGTGTAGAGACATAAAATAAAACCAGGACTCCCAGGCCAAAAAGCCGAAGAAAAAAGATTGCAAATTTATGAGCACTGTTCCACCAAAAATATTTGCCATTGTTGTCCCTCGCAACTGCAAGTGCAAGGATGGTGCAATTCAGGGAAAAAGAAGCAACAGAGTCTCGTGGCTGGCACCATTCATACCTTTTTCTGTGAGGCACTATCTCACAAAATCTGAGATACAATGACAGCATTTGTGTGTCACCTTATTCCCATTGTCTGTGGTATAGTTCTGAAATCCCAACAAAACAACAATCCAGGCCTTTGACTAAGCCAGAGCATTAATGCATTTCCAAAAACATTCCCTGTGGGATTTGCAGCTTGCTGGAGTTGTGCTCAGCCATGTTTTCAGTATTAGTGGAAATGCCTCCAGGGATCAGCCATTCCCAGCAACGTGTGTGAACTGAAATGCACATCCTTGGACTTCAGCCTCTCTCCCTGTAACCAGAGAACACTCAAGAATCTTGGCTCCTGGTAAGCAAAAAATGCTGGAGCCATACACTCCCAAACTCAGTGTTTCACCTCGACACACTTTTGTTAGGATTCTTCTTCCAGACTCAGCACCATGAAAGTGGTAAGGTTAGAATTTTTTTCCTCTGTTTCAAAAAAGTGTTTATCCTGCCAAGGCTAAATAGTTAAAAAAAAGTACCCTTTTCCCCAGGAAGCTGTACTTAGCTAGACTAGTCTTGTGTCTGCACTATAGTTGTTGCAAGGAGAATGGGACTAAACCGTTAAATGGATTGAATCATCATGAGGTAGCACCATCTTGAATTTTTGAAGGATCATGATAAAGAGACCTTTGAAAGTAACAAATGTCCATTTGGTCATATCAGGGAATGGGACACATGGAGCTAAGTAGAGCACATGATATATCAAGAAGGTAGGGGAAAAGCAGTAATCGTTATTAGGGCCCTGAAGCAGCCTATCAAAAGTTAGGGGTAAACTCAGGGGAACAGGATTGTAATGGCCGCATCTCAAATAATTAACCATAGCTAAAGGGTTAATAAACATCTTCTGTCTCTCTCCACCCAGCATCGGCTATTTGGACACAGGGTCTCAAAAGGACAGGATGAAACACAGACATGCTCACCCCACATACATCAAAACAGCTGAAGGGTTTCTGTTACACAGCTGGTAAGTAATCTGACAAGGCTGAGAAGTTCACAGTGGGAGAGGAGAGAGGAACTTATGGCAGAAGCATGACGAAAAGGACAGGAGTGCAGCAGCAGCAACAGTGAAAGACACAATGTGAAAGTCTCAACAGCCATCTTAGGACATGTTTTGTCATCCCTACCATTTGTTTTACTATGCACTGAATTACATCTCACGATCTAGGCAGGTTTGCTAGGCTCTTATGTGTGCATGTCTCACCATACACAGCAGAGCAGCAAATAATTTGAAATCTTTGGGTATAAGGTAGCTTACACGCACTACAGGGGAGTGCTATTTTTATTTGATTTATTTTTAGTGTATTTAAATCTTGTTTTTCTGCCATATGGGATCCAGAGCTGCTTATACCAAATCATATTCATTTCTCATCCCAGTCCTCCCTTTTAAGTATTTCTTAACTTTCATTTGGGAGAACAAGACAACAACAATCAAAGAACAATCAAGGTATCTGAATAAGGATTTGGATGGACATCCCTCCATGATGCTTTGAGTCTGGGATAGACTGTATCCAAGCAGCCAATCCAAGAGTCCCATTCTAATTCTGTCATTCTGATCGTTTGCATCATGTAGCCAAGAATACCATGGCTGTCATCAGAACATCCAGTGCAATTTAAACATATTTTCCAAAAAAAGTGTGCTTCACCGCTGAGGCAGGCAGACTGATAGGCACTGGGGTGGTTAGAATTCCTAATCTCTCTCTCTTATCCATCACCAGGAAGTTATTGGCCCAGACTGTTAGACAGCTTGACAGAGTGATACTGGACCTGCGCCATGTAGATGGGTTACTGCCCCTTCCTTAGCTGTTACCTGGTGGTGATGTGGCAATCAGTTCCTAAGGCTTACACCATCAAACAGACTGATGCCTTCCTGCTAATAATCTGTCTAAGCATTTCCTTCCTCAATTTCATCAATTTATGAACATTTAATTTTGGAGAAATTAATAGGTGTGTGACATTCACTACCATGTGAGTTAACTACAGGCCTCTGTGTCCTAGATCTGTCTTGCAACCACCTGTTCAGTAGGTCCCTTTGAGTTCCTCCAGTTGTTCAAATTTCCCTGCAGGACAGGTTGTGTCCGTTTCTGAACTAATGCAATACAGCTGCTTATGGTGGACCTAACTTTTAAGCATTTTGATCATCTTAATTACATGTGTATTGCAGTTGTTCTTCTCTTCCTTTCTTCTACCTCTATTGTACATGATGTATACCACATATTTTTTTTCCTACTTCCTCTTTTTTTCTTTTTCTTTTTTTTTCTTTTTAATTATAGCATCTTCATTCCAAGGAAGATTGATTTTTCATTGTTTCCCGAGGTCTCCATTCCACTGGTCATATGTTTGATTTGAAAATGAAATTAATCCTATAAAAGAAGTTTCCTGTGTAGCTTTGCACTTTGCTGGTGTCTTGTTTAAACTGAATGTCATCTCATTCATGAGCACCATTAGGATGCCACCTACAAAGGCAGAGGTCAAAAACCCCGTTTAAATGTGATGCATCCCATATAACCTTGCAAGGACAATGTTCTAATATAACTGTGGAACCCCTATGGCCTGTTTCACAAGTGGTTGTTGTTGTTGTTGTTGTTGTTGTTGTTGTTGTTGTTGTGTGGCTTCAAATTGTTTCCGACTTATGTTTCCGACTAAGGCGAGCCTACCATGGGGTTTTCTGGGGCTGAGACTGTGTGATGTGCCCAATATCACCCAGTGGGTTTCCATAGCTGAGTTGGGAATTGAACTCTGGTCATAGTCTAGTGCTCAAACCACTACATGTATAAAGGATACTCTAGAAGGATGGCATGTTATGGGATGGTGTGTGCACACAGTGTACCCATGCTTAATGCTTTGAATCCTAAAGGCATTTTCAGCAACCAAATACACTGTAAAGGGTACTTAGAGTTGGACAGTGATGACAGGTACAAAATGAACAATGGAACAAGATGAAAATGTAGTGCTTAACAAAGAGAAATCTTTGCTTTTATTGCTACAAGATTAAATGTTCCAGTCTCTCAGAATTCAAGTAAAAACTAAAAACAGTGCAAAAAGCAACACTCACAAATGTGAGGTTGGAGTAGTAATTATTAGAACAAACGCATTGCAATCAGTGAGATTTTAGGTAGTCAATACTACTAGAAGTCCCGTCGATGTCAGCAAATATGCTTTATGGATACTTAGGTCTTGGTCTCACACGTTAGGTGCCATGTGTACAAACTGCAAGGAACAAAAGATAAGATTTTGTCTTCTGATCAACTAGTTTTCTTTCTGTATCTTATATATTTTCATGGAATTTCAAAATAGTAAAGTCCAAATATTATATATGAGTTTCTAATAGGTCTTCTTGAATGTGAGACCCTCTCTATGAGCTCATGTGAGTGTCAACAAACTTCAGAAATTATTGATATCATAATGTAATGCATTCTTAATATGAATTTCCTTTAGTTTAGGAAAATGTGTCTCAGGAAAAGAAGCTCTCAATTTAAAGGGAATAATAGTAAATGCTGAAATCTTTTTTTCAATATCTGGGGTTTGGGTCCTTGTTTTGGTTTGTTTCATACTTTTGCCATTTCTGACAGTTATATGTAAGTAAAAAATACTGCGGGTTTCATACCCTTCTGCTCTAAGAATTACAAGATTCTCTTTCCCTCATCTGCCTCTGTGCAGTTTCCCAAAAGCTGATGTGTACCAAAGATCATTTGGCCCTTGTGTCTTCTTTCATGGGATTGTTTGGTGGCAGTTCAACAAACTTAGTGTTTGTTTTTTCTCTGATTCTTCAACCCTGATTTATGCTGCATACTATTAAGTAAAAAGCAAGGGAAGTGGCTAATCGATTATATTATATGTCTCGTAGTGACCTCTGTACTTAAGATTTCATTCCATAGTGAAAAGCTGAAAGGGAACAGAATAGTGCATTGCACATCAAGACTGACATCCTATTGGTGTTTTACACATCCCTTACCAATGCAGTTTTACTTTTTTGGCAGATAGGCAATGTCCATATGCAGTCAAAAGGTTACAGAAGCAGAGTGACACATGTGGTGCTTTTGCAGATTGTGATGCATTGTGCATTGTTGTACATTGTGCATTGATTTCATGGCTGTGCATGGTTATGCATGGCATATTATGCATCAGTATGCATTGTGCATTTCTTCTTGTGCATTGTTGCAGTTCTGTAACAAGGTAAGGTATACATAAAGTTATGCTACATCTCTTCAATGCAGAATCTTAACCCCAGTTTTTTTTAAAGGGAGAAGCCTCTGAGACTAAGGGCAAAGCTTAAGTGATAAGACACAGTGGAATAATTTCCTGATTTGAAGTTTAAACTGCCCAACAGAGAGAAAAGCATTAATTATATCATTTGTTTCTGTTGTAAGTAGAGATGTAGTCAGGTTGAGGAGCAATTTGCATCCATTCAGTACTTCATAAACGAATCTTAATAAGAGCAGTTCTTGCATGGGAGACTAAAACTCATCACTCTTTCAGTGCTGTTACAAAAGTAGAGCTGCCCTCTTAGGACAGCTTTGGGTGCATCACACTGACTGTCTCTATTTTTAACGCTTCACCCAGTAATGTTCCTTTATGGCTATGAAGGACCCATGTTTTTCTTGAGATCAGTTACCTTCACATCAGCAGTTACCAGCTGGCGAACATACTGAGTACAGAAATAGAGCGTCAATGCTGGGTGACTCTTGTCCTCCATGTATGGCAATGAAATTTATTTTCCATCCTGCCCTCGTTAATATTCCACTTGACCCTGATAATCCAACCAAAAGCTCTTTGACCCAAAGGCAGAGCAATCTGAGACTCCCAGTTATGCCACCTAGAGTTACTTTCACATGGAAGGATTCTTTACAATATGAAAGAAACACAGTCCCCCACCCACCCACAAACATAGATTCAATAATCAGCAACAAATCCTTCCGACAGAACAACAAGGAACTAATGAAATTAAATTTCTCTCAAGACTGTATACTCCCACTCCATCATCCCAAATGACTGTCTTAACATGGTTCAATGCTGATAGGAGCTTCTGAGCTCCAAGCAAGTTTCCTACAGTTTTATGAATGCTATTGCTGTTTAGTTAATTAAGTCATTTCCATTTATAGTAGCAACTGGGCAAAATACCTCACCTTCTCTTTAGGTATTTATTATTTTTGTATTTTGTGTTTTTGCATTTATTATATTTGCATTTTGCATTCTGACTCTAAGGAACTTAGAGCAATATACATGGTTCTCCCTGTAGCCCATGTTGATCTCAGAATATCCATGAAAAGTAGTTTAGTCTGAGAAATAGCAACTGTCCTGCGGTCATCCAATGAGCTGCATCATGACTAAATGAAACTGTGAACCTGTATGTCTCCAGCTTTATCCTAATAATTAAATGATACCACTGTACTGCATGGTAAAGTGAGAGGTGTGCAGGGAGCAGTGAACGGAATGCTTCCAGGTGTCCCTGCTAGGAGGTGGACGTGTCTGCCTTGTCAGATGGCCATCTGTCTGTTTGCACAGTCATCTCATCCTGAAGAGCATCAATGTATTGTCACTAAAGTTGCATTCCATACGTTAAATAGATAATTCAATACGTTTACTTGGAAGTAACTGTGTTGTCTGTAACTCGTTACTTTTGGGGCCAGTGAGGATGTGACAGAGGAAGCCAGACGGCCTCTGCAGCACGCATTTTTGTAAGCTAGAGCCTGCATCTGAGTTAAATCCAGTGAGGGGCACCTCAGCACAGGCTAAAGTGAAAAGATGTCAGCACAAGCCAGACTATTCCAGCAGGCACCTCATCAAACACACTGAGGTAACCATGAGAAAACGTCACCCTGTCAGGCTGGTATTGAATAGTTTGCTTGGTAGTCATAGGTAACAAGGAATTCCATGAAGGCAAGTGAGTAGACCAGAAGAGGAGGGGTTGATTTCCCTCTGTCCCTCCTCTGCCAACCAGTCTGCTTGGTAGAATGAAGAACTGGCTCTCCTGCTAAGATGATAATACACTGCATTTTCATACTGGCTATAAAGTCTTTCCCTTCTCTGAGGCTATTTCCGCACTAGCCTGTTATAGCGCCATGATTCCACTTTCAACATCCTATGGAATCCTGGGGTTTGCAGTTTAGGGAGGGGCCGGCCAGCCCCTCCCTAAACTGCAAACCCCAGGATTCCATAGGATGTTGAAAGTGGAATCATGGCGCTATAACAGGATAGTGCAGAAATGGCCTGAGACTAGCACAGAAATGCAAGATATCAGATTATTAAAAGGCTAGCAAATATATAAAGAAAGAAAGAGAGAATATACTAATAATACCCATGGATATATTTACCAGGCTGCTTTGTACACATTGTGTTGGCAGTTTTCACTTGCTATGAAATAACTAAACATTGACTGTGGGCTGTCAAACTGAAGCCAGTCCTGAATGTGATGATAAGAGTGCACAGAAATCCTAGTGTGTTACTTTTGAAGTGATACTTATGTACGGGCTTCAGCCTTTTAGCTCAGTGGCATTAACTTCCTTATTTTGTGCTCTGCAGATATGAACATTTGTGGGAAGCATTTGCGTATCAGTAGCCCCATAAATGTTGGCAGACATATTTTGTTCCATATTTTGCCTCCAGGAGTGCTTTGTGCTGCTTACAGTGAAAGAGCAAGACTTCTGGGCACAAGTTCAATGGCAGGGCTAGGATGCGTTTGCTGGCCAAAAGCAAAATACAGTAAATTGGTCAGTGACTGTTTCATGGGCCTCTGTCTCCGTCTAGTGGTTAGAAAGAGGAATGTATGTAGGACTATGTCCCAGCTGCCCAGACTCGGAGTAGAAAGAGTAAGGCAGCTACTTCAGGTGGCTTTCCCTACAGAAGAGAGGAGTCAGTGCTGAATTGTTGGAAGACAATGCTGTCTGTAACTTGTGATCTGTCCTGTATCTCCTAAGCAAACATGTTACTCCAAGGTATGATAGAAGAATCTATCTCATTGCCTGTGTCAAAAGTAAAAATCATCTGCATGTCTGGTTAGTTTCTGTGCATAGAATGGGAAAGGGCACCATCTTGTTATTTTCTCAGGCAGCAAAAATTCATGCGACGGCCCTGATGGGTGGGTAATAAATATTGTGCAGAGTTTTCTTTACTTGTTTCATGTTTTTTTTCATTTATATAGGTCACATTAAGAAGTAAGTTTTTTAGGTTTCAAGGAATTATGAAACTAAATTTGCAGTGGTGGAGCTTGCAGGGTGTGGAGGGGGCAGGAGGGGGCGGGGCTGTGGCATGAAGGGCATGTCCACTGTGTGTAGGGGTGTGGCTGTGGTGCGTGGGGGCATGGCCATGGTGTGTGAGGGCATGGCCAGGGCACACAGGGGTGTGGCTATGGGCTGGGACGCCCCAAAAACATTGCTACCTGGAGCAAACCGCCTCTTCATCCCCCCATCCCTACATGACTGCAAATTTGTTATTTGCTTATATAAAAATCAAGCCAGAACAAAATATCCCTCCCTACCTGAAATTTCCAGGCCTTTTCTCCCAGGAGAAGATCTGGACAGTTAGTGAATGTTCCAGGAGCTGTCATCAGCCAAAGAAGTTTCCTTTGGCTGATGAGAATAATATGCAAAAATATTTGAGGGTTTTGCTTTTTCTTCTTTTATTTGTAAAAAAGTGTTTCTACCTTTGGAAAATGTGTTCCGTGTTCGTAAGTGTAGAATAAAGATTCCGTTTGGTCATCGAACTGCTTTTTTATTTTAAAGTAAAATTATATGCTAGTGTCAAAGAAGTGCTGAGTTCTAAATAAGCCTGCATAGGAATGCCTCGTATGTTACTTTGTTCCTAATGCTAATGAACTCAACACGCACACGCACAAAGCTAGAATCCTGTTGGGGATGTACATATGTGTAAACACCATTGTTACAATGCTACACAGTGAATCTTAACCCGATCCCTCAATCCCTACTTACAAGGAAGCAGCCGCTGCTGTCCCCAGAGGTCTATTCCCTTGTCAATCAGGAAGCAGTGGACAGATGTCCCCACCGCTTCCCATGAACAATCTCCAGTGTGACAGGGGGACACAGGGTCCCTGTCACAATTCCCCCTCACTCTGGGGATCGCTCACACGATGGAGGGTGGGACCACCAGCCAACTGCTTCCTGATCAGCAGGGGAACGGACCTCACCCACATCAATTGCAGTGGAGATTGGGGCCCTTTCGTGGAAACCGCGTAACATCTGTGTAGCCTGTGTAGCCATCTGTGTAACTGCCCAACAGGATTCTGGCCAAATTGCCCTGATAAGGAAGCCGTGTGAGGGTAACTTTCTCTGACCAAATGATATGAATATATCGCACCTAAAATGCATGTCTATCATGAAGAGGAACCAACGGCTCCTTGGTGGTGATCATACAGGAAACGTTGCTTCCACAAATAAAAGACAATACAGTTGTCAGATGATAACAGGGCAATTTTCTCCCTGCCTGGCCACGTCTCCCTCTTGTTTGTGTAAAAGCAGCTTAACGTGAAGCAGTTTAGCAGGTGAAGTGTCTGTTTCTGCTGAGACTGTACTTCATAAAGGGCTGGATCTGATAATACAGTTCAGACCGCTGTATGGAGGAATACACAGGCACACCGCCCCCTCTCCCGGCCCACCATCCTGGCCTACTGGCCCCACCCCTGTCGGCCCCAGCCACCCGTATGAGGACAGTTGGTCTGGATATAGATTTCATTGGTCCAAATTCAGTTTTGCATTATACAAAATTCTGTATCCAATCCTTGAGGAGAGAGGAAGGACTTCCAGTAGTTGACTATGTGATACTGGTCTGTGTGTTTATAAGGCATATTTGGATGTGTCTGTACCCAAGACCAGTAGAACCAAGTATGTCAAGTCAGGTGTACAAGGTAGGTACTTGTGTTCCTCTCCACATGATGGGCTGAAGTGAAGTAAAATTCTCTTCTGATCTTATTGAATGGCTCAGTTGCTTAGTTTTTCCTTTAAACGCATGGTTTGTGGGGCCAGTTAAAATGGGAAGCCCCGTAGAATAATAAGAGACCAAACTCTAGCTTCTTGGAAAATACTGTGTTGCATGGGTGGGGAGTACAATTAGAAGGCGAGTTATTTTTCAGGGTGGCACCTGTCCATTTTTGCTACCTCTCAGCTTTCCCAAAGGTCTGTTTTCCTGCTCATGCTTAGGAAGAAAATGATATGCAGCAGCTAGCTTGATAGATATCTGTCAGCTGCATGGACAAGTGCCTGTCAGTCTGTAGTGCTCTAATCTCCTTTGAATCAGCTATCTTTTCCTTCCTTCTTGTAATTTAAACCCAGAGAGTAATAGCGCTATTTGTTTATGCATTCTGAGGGAAACTATGTGGCTTAGTTGCCTGGGCAATACTGATGTACAAACAGTATCTTGATCTGCTGAGATACAAGGGTACAAAAATCTATGTGTCCAATAGCTGGAGTGTTTTCGTACGACACAGTTATAGCCCTGTGACTCCACTGTGGTTTCCGTCCCACGGAATCCTGGGATTGGGAGCTGAGGGGAGGGACCATTAGGATGTTTAGCCAGAGAGCCCCGCTGGTGCCTCTGGCCACACTAGGAGAATTCCACAGGATGCTGCCACGGCCATTAAAGTGGAATCCGCAGTGCTACAATTGTGTCGTGTGGAAGGGTTCATGGGTGCTGAAGAGGGCAAGAAGCAGACTTCTCATCTCCCCCGTTTTTTCCTGATGACTTTGTTATTCTTTCTGTTCTTTCCTGAAAAGACAGATCCCTCAGCCTCACCACCCTGTTAGTGGGGCTCAGTTTATAACTCTTACCAGCTAAGGTAGCAGTGGGCTAGTATCAGAAGCTTAAAACTGCCACCACGCCCTCCTCCTCCTCCTCTCCTTAGAGACCAGGTCCTTCGTCCTGGTCCCTGTGCATCACGTAGAACCCTAGAATTCAGACAGTAGTATCCATTATGAGGAACAGCAAATTTACCATCCTCTAGTTCTTGGGTGCAAACCTAAGGTGTTAATAGGTATGAGCTGTTTCTTAGCCACTTGGGGGCAGGCTTTGCATAGCTAATTGTGGCTTGAAGGTTTCATTGTAGGGGAGTGTTTCCTGCTGGAAGCGAGGTGTATCTTTAAGCCACAAGAAGTATCCAAACAAACATCTTTAGGAAGGATGCGTGATTGTCATTCACCTCCCTAAGAGAATACTCTTTTATGCAAATTTCTCCACCCTGAATTCTGAAAACAGAGACTAAGTGCACAAGCTTATCCAGAAGCAGGAATTGTAGCCCTGGGCAGGGTGGCCTCCTGGGCGATGCAGGAACACAATTCTTGTCCACTAAGGATTGCTGTGGTGGTAGTGAAGAGTTCTCTAAGTGAAACTGGGAGAAAAGTCTCAGGAGATACTGAGGAGAACTGGAGGTAGGACTGGGAATAAGAAGAATCATCCAGAAAGGATTATGGAGGAAAGAGACAGAGCAGCATAATACCTCACACAACATTCAGCAGCCCTTCTTGCTTGAACGGCAGAATAAGCGTAGTCCTTGAGGCAGTCTAGACCTGCATAGCAAGGACTGTTTAGCCAGAGACAGGTTTGGAACACTCCAAAGTGGCATCTTTATCTAAATCCATATGGGATGCTGTCCACTCCTGTTCTTGGTGCTTAGATATTGAGTGTGAACTGGACATCTACCTAGGTGTTTGTTCTTGTTTCCTTCTCTCCTTCTTCTTTCCTATTAGGTATCGTATGTTATCATGTTATGTTAATTTGACATTTGATTGTTTCCCCTCCATCCTTTCAAAATGTGGGTCCTTGTAGGCAGTGATATAGACTCAAGTTGATAGACTCGGACTCAAGTCGGACTTAAGTCGCTTCAGTGACTCAACTCGGACTCAACTCAGCCATAAATGATGCACTGACTAGACTCGACTCGAGACTTGTATATTTTTAATGACTGACTTCCCCTTTCAACATCCTGTGGAATTCTGGGGTTTGTAGTTTACTGAGGCCAAAGAGCTCTCTGGCTGAGAATTCTAAATGACTCTCCCTAAACTGCAGACCCCAGGATTCCATAGGATGTTGAAAGTGGAATAATAGCACTATAACAGAGTAGTGCGGAAAGGCCCTAAGTCTGGATTCAACCCAACGATTACATCTCTGGCTGGAACATGTTGAAGGCTGTGTTTGAGACTGTAATCAGTATAGTGGTGCTTAAAGAATAACTTCTGAAATTGTTTTGTTGTGCTGGGAACTTACACGTTTTAAGATTAACATTTCAGATCAGGAGTAAGTCAGCTATGTTCAGGAAGATAATATGAGTTCCTATTCAACGCTGTCTGAATTTTCTCGCAGTTTGCCATTCTGCCTTGAGGAAATCAGTACAGAAATAGGTAAGCAGAGGTGGCAAATTATAGCAACTATCAAAATGAGTTTCTCTTTCAACACTTGCTTTCTTCCTCTCAAGGGTATTAATCAAAATAGCTCTGAGCATAGATGTAAAACAGTTCTCAGATATCTGTCTCCATGTCAGCTTCACTGGAATTTATTATTTGTCCTGCAACCCCTGTCCAGCTTTAGGGAGGCACCATGTGGTGATGCACAGTAGTGCAGGATGTAATTCATATTTAAAAATTGAAAGGACCGGAGATAGAAACATTTTATTCACTGCTACATATATTATAAGAACAGCCTTACTGGTTCAAGCCAATGATCTGTCCAATCCGTCTGCTCTCTATAGGACACTTCATACATTACCTCTGCCTTCTCTCCCATTATAAGGAGCTGTTCTCTGGTGAAGAGCACAAAACAAGTATGCTTATGCTGGGAATATTTTCCAGTGCCATCCACAGGAATATGTTCTGAGCATCTGACGTTTGCCATGACAGTACAACCAAATTTTTTCCTAATTACTAGCCAACTTTTTTGGGGGGCGGGGCAGGGTTTCTGTGCTTTTTACAGTTACATTGGGTGTGTATGTGCCTTCAAGCCACTTGTCAACTTATGGAGATCCTATGAATTTCATAGGGTTTTCTTAGGCAGGAATATTCAGAGGTGGTTTTGGCAGTTACTTTTTCTGAAATACAGCCTACAGCAGTTTGTATTCATTGGCAGTCTCAAATCTAAGTACTGACCAGGGTTGAAACTTCTTAGTTTCTGAGATCACATGGGAACTAGTGCCTTTGGGGTATTTTAAAATTTCCCCTATTCAACATATAAAATTTCCTCTATTGCTGTGTTTGCATGTTAGGGAAATTTCATCTGCTGAATTGGAGCTGATGTGTAATCAGTGGCATGAAGACTTGCCAGAACAAGACTAACAGCTACCTTATTCCTCAGCCTACGTTGCGGGTTTCCCCCTCAACCTAATAAATTGCATGTTATCTATCCTTAAGTTAGAGCAATAATACCCACCCACACCAGTTTCAAAATATTATTCGTCATTTATGGCAAACGAACTGTTATTTGCAGGCAGCCTACTCCAGCCTGACAAGATACTTTAAAGCTGGGCAGTAATCTGAATTTGAAACTAATCCCTAATTTCAATCAGTAAAGGGTTACTTATCTTTATATGTGTTCTGGGATATGAGGAGAGACTGCCAATTTAAAACCTCATATAGCTGTCGGTAGTACCATGACATCACAGTCCTCTTCAACGAGAAAGTGCAGGCACTCTGGCTCCTGTGTAATGCTTTATTGGGGGATAGAATGACCACAAGAATCCTTTAAGACTGCCTATACTTAGACTTTTGGCCTAAGCAAATGCCCTTCCTAAGAGAGGTGGCATCTGGACTCTGTCAAGTGGTTCAGTTTTCACTCTCCCCCTCAGCCACTTGTTTCCTAGCATATCTCTCTTTAAGGACTCCAAAGCCCCATCTTAACAGCAATGTTGTTTTCTTCTCAGATGGTCAGAGCTCAACTATAACTGAAATGATTTGCAAGGGTGCAGCGGAGAGACAGGCAAATTTAGCAGGGTTGGGTACCCAGTTTTAACACACGCCACATGCCTCGGGCCATGCCTAGCAGAAAAAAAGGGGGCTGAGCACAGTTTTTTAAAATGGGGGAAAAAAAACTTGGACGTTACCGAACGTCCACTTCTGGTTTCAGAGTTTTTGGAGAAGGGATCAAGCTTGGGCCAGCATGAGAAAGGCAGTGTGTTATAATGGTTTGATTGTTGGATTATAACTCTGGAAATCAAGATTCGAATCGCTGTTCAGCCATGGAAACCCACTTAGGCAAGTCACACCCTCCCAGAGGAACACAAAGGCCAAACCCTATTGAACAACTCTTGCTAAGAAAACCCCATATTAGGTTCTCTTTAGGCTCACCATAAGTCAGAAACAACTTGAAGGCACATAACAGCAACAAGCATAGGCCCCTGACCTCTCTAGATGTCAAACCTGAGGGCTGCCCAAACAGCTAAACCTTATTTTTGTTTCATTTTTTCTCCAGCCCTAGGGGAGACAATGAGCCACCAAAATAGGAAGGAAGGAGGGAAGGAGGGAAGAAAGAAGGAAGGAAGGAAGGAAGGAAGGAAGGAAGGAAGGAAGGAAGGAAGGAAGGAAGGAAGGAAAGAGCGAGCGAGCGAGCGAGCAGGCCTAAGAGAGCTGTACTTTGCCCACTCCTGATGTGATGCCAGACACAGATGAAGAATGGAATTTTGCTTAGTTGTGTCTTCCTCGAATCATTTGTTAGCAGAAGAGTTTGGCATGATAAAGGGTTTGAGAGCAGTAGAAGTTTGTTAAAACTCACTGGCTTGCGGCAACATCACAGTGAGTATCATACAGTACTGTGAACTTTTGCATCCCTGTTCCATGTTTTCGGTGGCTTTCATAGGGGGAAAGAAGAGGTGTGGAATAGAGACTTGCTTCAGACCGGGAACAAGTGATGTGAAAGTCTTTGCAAACTATTCAAGGATGATTTATAATGGGAAGATCACTTGTGGCACCATTATTTTGCTTGAGAACAGAGTTTAAAAACAACATGTTAGGAACAACGTGTTGCCTGTAGTATGTTACTCTGGGGAGTAACACACCTTTTCAAACAGTTTTAATGCTTACATGTTTGGGGTGTGTTTATGTATTTTAAGTGTTTTTAATTATCTGTGGTTTTAGAACTATTTTTCAGTTTTAGCTTATTTTTAATTGTTTGGAGAGCCAATGTGGCATAGTGGTTTGAATGTTGGGCTCGGACTCTGAGAGACCAGGGTTCAAATCCTTGCTCAGCTGTGGAAGCCTGTCAAGAAAAATAGAGCAGTTCACAAGTACCTCTGTCCATTCCCATATCTGTCTTGCATCCAAAGAGAAGTTATCAGGTGACAACCCTTACTTCTCTGTGAGCTTGGCTTTGCTGGTGTCTTTATCTCAAGAACTTGCCACAGTCCTGAGGTTGCACCACAGTTTTTCACTTTTATACACTCCTTTTGAATGTATCCAGTTTTCCTACTATGTTTAGACTTCCGCATAACCAGTCTCAAGCCATGTGCCATTTGCCACAGTTGTTAGCAACACAGCTCTTGCCCTCTCCTATGCTCCTTGCAGTCCTTTTATGACTGTCATAGTGGGCATCTTCTTGAGGACCACATTAATTGGCAGGATGACCAGACTAACAACAGCATTGACACTCATCTGAGAGAGACAAAGATTTAAACTGGACTTTGCCATGGGTCTTTTCCATACCCGCACAGGTTTCTGTGGTAAAACTCATTTGGGCGTGAAAAGATAAAAAGAAATCAACCCAAAGCCAAAGACTTGACAGATCTCTGTGATGACAAACTTTTATCAGATTTCTCTTCCTCAGTACCGCTCATTCAAAAAAGAAGGGGAGAGGCTGAGAGGAGAATATATCACAAGTCATTTCAAGACATCATGATTTGAATCCTTGTTCAGCCAAGGAAACCCACTGGGTGATCCTGGGCAAGTCACACTTTCCTAGCCTCAGAGAAATGCAATGGCAAACTTTCTGTGAACAAATCTTGCCAATAAAACCCTGTGATAGATTTGCCTTAGGGTCATCATAAGTCAGAAATGACTTGAAGGCACACGACATCAACATTTAATGTTTTGGATGATTTTACCCATTGTGTGTTGCCTTGACAGTGCTATTGGATTGAAAGCCAATAAATAAGTAAAATTATTATCTCTAAAATGTGGTTTTTAGGATCATTAGGAGGGGCTTTTGAGGCTTTTCTAATGGCTTTTCTTACAAAATAAAAATGATTTTAAAATAACACTTTAGTAACGCATCATTCATTAAAAATTCTGAGGAATGTTAATGTTAACGCAGCACATTTTTGAAAACAAGCAACTCACTTTATTACGTTTGTTTTTTGAAAAACAATCCCGAGGTCTAGCATAAAAGACCGCTTTGGGCACTATATATTTTTGTTCCAGTGGAAATGATACGTGCAGAATCTTGTTATGATGAGGGAGCTATCATCTATGGCTTTTCTACACCTCAGGCACTGCACAGCCGTGAGAGAACTTGATGGCTGAAGCTGGAAAATTAGTGTCCTTCTTGTGTCCATAGTTTTGCACTTCTGTTTTTGACAGACCTCTATCCCCCAAACAGTAAAAATCTGGCTGTCTAAGAGGACATGGCTAAACCCTTGAGATTCTTCCGAGCAGCTAAACCATATACACACTTCTAAAATTCAACATAGTGATAAATAAACATTAAAACATGAGGTCTGTTTCCTGCTAGTAGTAAAAGTAGTTGTCCATGTCATGCTGTTCTGTTGGTTTTACTTGCTGTTCCTTTTTAATAACTGAAATTAGCTCTATTATGTGGAGCGGGGGGACAACCCACAATTTGACATTCGGTTACTCACTTCTGCAGCCACCAGAGGTCATGCCTCATGGTATTACTGTATTATGTTGTGCAAGACTTAAGAGATGTCTGCTTCAAGCTGGTAGGAAGACACTTCTGGAAAAAATGGCTACTATTCAGTGTTATTTTTTTTATTTTTTTTGCCTTGCATTCCCACTAGGTTCAAAGACCTTTGCAATTCAGGTGGCAAAGAAGCAAAAAATAAGATCCAAGTTGCAAAAAATACGATCTAAATGATAAAAGGCATCTATTCAGGTAATTTTTAAATTTTGTTTTCTGAGAGTTAACATTCTTCATAGTTCTTTCAGGAAAATTCAACTTTCTTTGTTTATTTATGTAGTCCCATATTGATGTCAGCAAAACTTTATTTTCTGCCCTGAGGAAAATTCCTTTATCTTTATCCATTCAAATATTCAACAGGAAAGAGTTTGATGGCACATGAAGTCATAGGTAGAACTACCTTTACACTTCCATCTTTCTCACACCCAACTTTCAGTCTAATGGAAATGGCGAAAAGGAGAGGAGAGAGAGAAGACTCTCCCCCTGTTGCTCTTTATTGCTCTCTTTTCCAGAGAACTGAGTCCAGCATGACAAAAAGGGTATATCCAACATGTTCTGCTTCTCTGCCACACAGCTTGGTAATTTAATAACATTCTGGAAGTTTTAAAGTCTCTGTTCTTAACTTGAATGAATGAGGGTTTGAGTCACAACACTATTAAGCTACGTTGTACTGGGGGTTATTGCCCAAGGAGATAGGGGATACCTCCTTTCACAATATCCACTGAAGTACATCAGCATAACCATGGATTAGGCCAGCATATGTCACCAACAGGATTCCCTCTGACAACACAGTTACAAATGAGTTTGTGAATGTTTACTAATATCCTACAAACAGCCCTTTGTTGTTTCTTCAGTAAAGAAGAAATATACCAGGGAGCATCTACACAACAAATCATTGTTCTAACAGATCATTGTTGGAAGCTCCTTAACCTTCATTGGTGCTTCAGACTGTTAACATAAGAAAATAACTCACCAAACCTTTATGCAAAGCACAGTTTATTTTCTATTGGGGTGACTGAGGAAAGATTACAGGATTACTACAGTTTTCAAATAACATCAGGGCTCAGAGGACATATGCATTTTGCATACATTCTTGGCTTCAGATCTGCAATAAAATCACTCTTCACTTTCTATTACCACCTGGCAAAAAGAAACAAAAATAAACAAACCATTACATGTGAGGAGGGCAATGTGGAGTTGCAGCCACTATATGGTGCAAATTAGATAATCTGCGCTAATTCCTTGAATCAATCAAAGCTATACCTACAAAGACAGGTGTGCTGACCAACCCCATTTTTTTAATACAAGACCTGAGTAATAGCACAGGAAAGGCATGATATTTCTGATCCTCTCTTTACACTAGCTAGTAAGTCTTCAGTTTCCTCTTAGGTCTTGACTTGGAAGCATTGCTTAATAGCTTTGGAACAAGCCAGGATTTGAAGCCATGTTTTAAAGCTAACTTCATATCTTGGCTTCTTCTAAAGCTATTAATTGTAGTTTCTTGGATCAGATATCATGAGAGACTACAGTTTACTGAAGAGTTCTAGCTTGCTTGTTCAGTCCCGCTAAAGGAAGAACAAAGTAGCTGTGTGGAGGCCATGAAGCTGCTTCATTTATCATATATGATTTCTTTTAAAAAGAAAAGAAAAAGAAAACCTCGCATGAGCTCTCAGTGGCCATTTCCACACTAGCCTATTATAGTGCGATTATTCCACTTTCAACATCCTATGGAATTTTGGGGTTTGCAGTTTAGGGAGGGCCCCTCCCTAAACTGCAAACCCCAAAATTCCATAGGATGTTGAAAGTGGAATAATCACAGTATAACAGGCTAGTGTGGGACATGATCAGTGTCATGCAGAAATAACAAGTGACTTCTCTGAACTTCTGTTTCTTCTTCGACACTGAGCTTTCTCAAATTTAGAATGAGACCCATTTTACCTTGGTAGAAATACCAGCTAAAATACTGAGATAAACTTGTTATTATCATGTTTGTGCATATGTACAGACATAAACAGCAAGATTTCAGATACTGTCTTGAGATCTGAGATGAGCCTGAACTTGCGTAGAGAATACATAGGATCTGGGAGTAGGAATTACAGCTGCCAATCCCCCCGGGTGTGTGGGCTGACCTACCTCCAGGTTGACTTCACCCTCAGGTGCTGAATTTAATTGTGCACATGGGCTCCATCTATGCAAAGTTTATGCCACAGTTGAGGGATAAAGCTAATATGGATAAAGCCTGTGTTTAGCAGATGAGCATAATCCCACTTCCCCACTGTGTGTTCATGTGCAGAGAGCTTAAATGGATATCATAGCTGTGCCTTGAAGTGGAGAAGACTACCTATTTTAGGGAGGGAAGGGTAAAATGTTTGAACTGGCTGTCTGGATAGTGACTGTAACATCCCAAACAGGCAACATTAGGAGCTTAGAGTGAGAGCTTTGCAGTCACTTGTGACTATTTAATTAGCAGAAAACAGTTGAGTAAGACTGTGCATACTCTCTTGTCTATATGCTAGCTCTTATAGAAGCAACTCTCCTTTCCCTGCCTGCCCCATTCCAAAGATTTCATTGATACTGAAGCAGCACAGAATCTCAACATGAACTGTTTCTAGCCTGTTTCTAACCTGAACTTCAACTGGCATATGGTTTCTTCCTTTCTGAGCAATGCTTTTAATGGAAAACACTAGTTCCCGGGTTTCCCACCAGGATACTCTATTCCTTTCCATTCACGGCTGCAGCACTGATCCATAAATATGATTGTATCCTTTAGTGGTACAAATTGTTTGCCATCAGACGTGAAGAGGCACTTACCTTTGTACTAGAAAATTCTCTGCTCTTTGCTCGGAGCTTATTGACCTGAGACTCAGCAATATCGGCCCTTTCCTCAGCCTCTTCCAGCTCATGCTGTGCCTTCCTATATTTGGAGAGGTGAACGTTTGCCTGTTCATCCTGTAGCCAAGAAGAAACCACACACACAAAAAAATACTTAGCTGAAAAAGGCAAGTTACAATTCTGTCTATAGTGTCAAAGCTGGGACATTTTTTTCCCAAAGAAAAACATAATATTTATATAACTCACAGCTTCCTCTGCTTGTCTCTTATAGGATTTGACTTTCAGCTGAAGTTTGTCCACCAAATCCTGTAGCCTGATAACATTCTTCCTATCCTCTTCTCCCTAGAAAAGGGTGCAGCTTATTACTTTTCTAAGTTTTCTAAGGAAACAAAATCCTGGGAGGCAGGTTGCCTGCTTGTCCTCTTACCTGGAAAGTCAATTCTTTGACTCGCCGTTCATATTTGCGAATACCTTTGATGGCTTCTGTAGCTCGCTTCTGCTCAGATTCAAGTTCAGATTCTAGTTCTCGAATCTAAGAGGTCAAGTGAAAAAAAAATGTGACTCAGCAAATCTGAAAAAGGAGGTTGTCTACTGTGGAGAATTCTGAAGTTTGGCACCAGCAAGTTTACCCTGGCCTCCATTTTCTGAATCTGCTTCTTCCCTCCTTTCAGAGCAAGCTGTTCTGCCTCATCTAGGCGAAGCTGCAGATCCTTCACAGTCTGATCCAGATTCTTTTTCATTCTCTCCAGGTGAGCACTTGTGTCTTGCTCTTTCTTCAGCTCCTCTGCCATCATGGCCGCCTTGAAAGATAAAGAGTATGCTCAGATCAACAGCTAAAAAATAGAGTGCACAAAAACCAAATAACAGTTGAGCAGAGATTCTGAGGACAATGTGTGATCCGCAGGAAGAACCTGTTGTAAGCCAACTCAGTAAGTTACTCTTCTCAGTAAGGGAATTAACAACTAATCAAGGTTTTAGCTTGTTATATGAGCATGGAAATATCTATAAATTTCCACTAACAATGGCTGAAAGAGGATTCTTCCAGTACCGTATGAAATTGCACTTCATGGTCAATTTGTGATGTGGTGTGTTGATAACATTTCAGATACAGGTACATAGCAGCTGCTTTTCTGAAAAACAGCTCAGTTACGTGGGCCATTTCCACACTAGACTGTTTATAGTGCTGTTATTCCACTTTCAACATCCTATGGAATCCTGGGGTTTGAAGTTTAGGGAGGGGCTGGCCGGGATTCCATAGGATGTTGAAAGTGGAATAATAGGGCTATAAAAGTCTAGTGCGGAAATGGCCATGGTGTTTGAGTGTTGCCCATTCGAACTGATAAGATGGGTCATTTACATGAAATTCGTAGGCCTGTATTAATGTATCGTATGCATCATGTGTCCACAGCTGACTAGAGCTGCACAATGGGAAAATTACTCCTGCATGACTAATTGTGACTGAAGAGCACCTTCCACAAAACATATTTTGATCCATCATTTGTATGATAAGTTACCTATAGTTTCTTTCATTTTTTTCCCCTACAGAGGCTGTACTTTAACATTCATAGATCAAACAAATATAAAACATAGCATGGAAAATTCACTTGATAGGAACACTGGACTCAGCTGTTTGCACATGTTAAAATGAGGGCTTTCAAGAGGCTATTCTGCAAAAGTGAGCTTTGCCTCCTCCCCGACACTTCCATGTGCTACACAAGATTACAAGGGGCTTTCTCACAAAGAAACAAATACATTAAACAAGTGCTTTGGAAGCACTAAGAGAATTTGCCTACAAGAATGTACCGGGACAGGCTGAGCAATGAAACAATGTCTCAGCTACCAGACTCATTTACTATACCTGTTTCTCCATGCTGACACTCTTAATAAACTCCTTTACCAAACTTCACAGCTTTCTTCAAGATAGCTCTACATTACTAGGGTGCAGACCATCTGTACTTAATAACACTGTTTTAAAATACACCAATGCTTCATTTTCTTCCCTGCAACTCCAGAATTAAGTCCATGTCATCTGTCTTGCCTTCCTGCACTAATAATGCAGATTGTTGTGTATTTTAATGCTGATTTTTCAAAGGAGAAAAATATGAGTGTGTTGTGCCAGGTATCTTCCTTGAATTTTCCTGCTAAATTTATTCCTTGCAGTTTGTCTTGGTTTGTGATGGGATGCCTTTATTTCCTGCCTTTTTGCCTGCCTATTCTTCAGAATAGGCTATTAGCATCATCTTGTGCCCTTGCTAAAATGGCAGTAGCAATTGCTAAAGGGAAAAGAAATGAAGGTCTTACGTCTGTGATTGCTTTCTTTGCTTTCTCTTCTGCATTTCTTGCTTCTTTAATGGCATCTTCCACTTCACTTTGAAGTTGAGAAATATCGATTTCCAGCTTCTTCTTTGTGTTGATGAGACTGGTGTTCTAAAGAAGAGACAGTGAAGATGGGCTTATGCCTTTTTGTGCAGCAGCTTCAAGCAATTATCAGGGAATGATTCCTCCCAAACTTAGAGGCAGGATACCTCCAGCTACCAGGACCTGGGACAAACATCCCAGACAGCTAGCTCCGCAATGGCTTGCTTTTGAGCTTTCCTGGAGCACCTTGGCTGGATGCTAACGGGACACAGAATGCTAGGGGAGACAGACCTTTGATTTAATCCAGCATTACCAGTCCCATATTGTTCCAGGAATAGCTGTAGCCCATACCTGGGTGTGAAGGAGTTGCACACGCTCAGTGGCATCCAGGAGCTCCTGTTCAGCCATTTTCCTGCTCCTCTCTGTCTGTTCTAGAGCTGCCCGGAGCTCCTCAATCTCAGCCTGCATCAGGTTAGCTCTGCGCTCAACCATGGCCACCTGCTCCTTCAGGTCTTCCTGACTCCTCAGAGCATCATCCAAATGCAGTTGTGTGTCCTAGAAGGAAGGAAGGAAAGAAGGAAAGAAGGAAAGAAGGAAAGAAAGAAAGAAAGAAAGAAAGAAAGAAAGAAAGAAAGAAAGAAAGAAAGAAAGAAAGAAAGAGAAGTTTCTTAGTAGGATTGACTGTTAGGGTGATGGTATTTATCACTCTTATAAAGGATAGATTGATAAGTAAGTACTTTGAGCTGCCCTTGGACATTCCTGAGGTGTTTTTGTGTTTCAGCAGCTTGGCGGTTAGCATGGCTCAGTTGGATTTCCATTTCGTTCAGATCCCCTTCCATCTTCTTCTTAATGCGTATTGCCTCATTCCTGCTTCGGATTTCTGCGTCCAAAGCAGTTTGCATTGTTTCCACTGTTCTTAGGTGATTCCTCTTCAGCTGATCAATTTCTTCATCTTTCTCAGCAATCTTTCTGTCAATCTCAGATTTCACCTGAGTCAACTCCAGCTGAATGCGAAGAATTTTAGCCTCCTCGTGTTCAAGAGCTGCCTGTTGAAGGAACATTGAAGAATGAATGAATATTTCATGAAACCAATAGTTCTTGTTTTGCTGACCTTATGATAGAATAAAAGTTACTTCAATGAACACTTCACTGCAGGAGTTTTCAAAAAAGAGTAGCTGTGATATGACAAAGGAGAATTGCATACTCACATTGTTCCATGGCTTAAGCTAAAGTGAAGGTCCTTCTATGCCACACAGCCCATCTGCTTAGCAAATGCTCTGCCCAGAGTGGGTACTACTTTGTGGGAATCAGTGCCACTCTGCACAACTATTTCCACAATTCCCCCCCCACAAAAAAACCATACAAACACATAATTAATGGTATTTATATTTCCTTTCCTTACCCTCCTTGCCATCTTACCTCTGCTTCCTCTAGAGCCATCTGCATGTCAGATTTCTCCACTTCTACCTGCTTCTTGGCCTTCTCAAGTTCATGAATGTATTTGCCATTTTGAGAAATTTGTTCCGTAAGATCAGCTATTTCCTCTGGAAACATTAAAAACACCCACACAAATAGTTAAGAAAATGGGTTCCAGAAGAGTGGAATCCTTCTGGAATTAATGCAGCTAGTATCATATGCCCACATGCAAAGATCTGTTGCAAACAAACAGGCATGTCCAAAGCTTAGACTGATGCCTTCTTCTGTCAGCTTGAGAAAGATCTCTTCTTCCTCACAGGTCCTGTTAACAAAACCCATTTCGCATGTAATATATGCCAAACAATCCCAAACATATTATATGACCTATAACAAGCACAGACATAATCAGCAATATATCCTAAGATCCTGGAAGCCTTTTTTTTTAACAGTCCAAGGAAATTCTATTTTCTTCGCTCCTGCACTGTTAAAGTGGGATATAAATGAGCTAAATAAATAAAAAGTTGTGTCAGTTCTACCCTTAGTGGTCACCCAGTTAAATATTATGTGTAGTCATAGGCCATTTCCGCATGCGGCGAGGGAATTGCTCCCTGCCGCTACTCACCGGATCTTCTGTTGGTCCGGTCCGGGGTGAGGAGGGGCAGTGCGTGGTCATAGATCCGCACTGCTCTGGCATCCAAAATGGCAGCTTCCAGTTGGTTGTGGGTCTCGACCAACCGCTGAAGCTCACCCGCCTAAAGCCTGCCCTCCGCAGACCGCGAGGTGCGAGCCTGCGAATCTGCATCAGAGAGCAGGCATGCAATGGCGCGCGCCAGCATTTTGAAAGACCGAAAAAATCAGGTCTTTCAAAAATACACTGGAGGACCACTGGGGGTCGTTCTGGAGCAGACTGAGGTGCAGATCTACGGTAAGTAGTCCGGACCCAGTCCGCTCCAAGGTGCAGACATCCTCCGTGGAGGATGCACTGCACCGTTTTATTTACCCTGTGTGGAAATGGCCATAATGTGTGATCTATGAAGTTAGAAGGCTTTGACTTTACTAATAATCTGTTCTCATGCCTTAGTGACCTCCTGAATTCTGGCACATACAAAGTTAAATCAAGATAGGTAATTCTTCAGTTGGTACAATTTTTTATATCATGGAAGTGTTGCATTGCGGAATTTTTGTCTGTCATGCCACGGGAAGAGAGAAAGGGTGTCAAGTCTTGGTTTACTTCTGGGCCCCTTGTTCTTGCTGGAATCAAAATATCAACAAATGGAAAGAAAGTCAAGTGGGACACTTACGCTGTAAATTCTTGTTTTCCCGCTTGATTGTTTCCAGCTGATCTAATGTTTCCTCATAGGCGTTCTTCATTTTGAAAAGTTCAGTACCCAAGGAGCGCGACTCCTTTAAGGCACCTTCCAGCTCTGACTGGCTCTCCTCATACTTGGTCTTCCATTCTGCCAAAATCTTAACATCCCAGGGTTTGGGTTAGTTGACAGACATATTTACATTGCTAACTTATTATCTGCATGCAATTATAAATTATTATATGTATTATGTACAAACAATATTTATTTGTATATTTTTTTCATGCTTATTTTCTTTACTTAAAAATAAGGCACAGGCAAAATATTCTCAGTAGCATGTCTGACCCCATGCGCTTAGCAACATTTCTGAATATCATTAAGGGTAAGTTTGTGTGTGGCTTCTCTGGTCCCTAGTTTTCTCTGTGAGGGGCATAACAATAAACAAAACAAAGTAGAGGACAATGCTGACTGATGAACTCAAACATAATGATTCTAGTGACCATTACCATCAGCTGCCTCTCTCAGAAGCACCCTGTTTTAACTTTCCATTATTACCTCATGGCTCTGTGGATTTTTATGCGTACAAGAGAAGATGAAGGCATAATATCTCTCAATCGCAGTACTTTACAGATGTTATTTTCATGTCCTGTAGCACAATGCAGCTACTTTGCTCGGGGAAGCTTATATACAGTTCCTAAGAAGTTTCCCATCTAGATAATGTCTAGAAGGGAGTGCTATATAAGCTATCCTGAGTTCCGCCATGGAAGAAAGGTGCAGTACGAAAACAACCATTACAAACCAAATATCCCAATAGAAGAAACATATAATCCAAAATCATGTCAGTTATTAATGGAGGCTTTTCACATATTCGGCTGTGCATCACTGAAGCCCTTTTCGCATGGTATTTGCCATACAAAAGGGCCCCTCGAGCACTGTGTGATTGTGAGGAGTGATGTGCATGATGCTCCAGGGTAGGGCAGGCGCCGCTCACACACTTTTTCATTTTCGGCTTTCAGCTGAAAATGGTGTGTGATTGTGCATTGCTCCAGGGCCCCGCGCGCACTTTTCGTGCGTGTGGAGCCTCCAGAGCCATGGCGGTCGCGCTTCCTGTCCCAGCGCAGCCTGGGAAACTGCCAGGCTGCACCGCAGAAGGAAAAGGCGGGGCTCTCGCGCTACCTTCTCGGGAGCAGGCGGCTCATGCGGAGCTGAAGCAGCAGGAATGCGAGAGCTTCTCACTGGAGGCTGCTCACGTGATCCCCGCACTCCAGCGCCGAAAAAAGGTAAGGTGTGGAAAGGGCCTGAGTAAATTAAGTCGCTGAGCGGCATATAAGCAGGGTTAAATCTGGCCTTCACCAGGAAACCTGAAGAATTTCACTTAGATTTAAATAAAAAGTATTGATAGGAAACTCTCTTTTACAAATTATATCAGGGGCCATGGCCTGTGCATTGTGGCTTTGGCCATCAAATCTCGCTAGGCTGCAGGTGGCCAGAGAATCAGCTCTTAAAAATTCTTATAATAGGTACAAGCGAGAATAAGGCCAAGGTCAGTGACCATTCTTCCGTGGAGTGTCAAACATCACCATCCCTCCCGCTTTTGCTGGTCTGGAGTAGAGTGTGTTTAGTCTACCCTCCCTCTCATTTAATGGCATATAATAGAAGCGGAACTAATCAAAACATACCTTGTCAAAATTCCTTTGTTTCTTGTCCAGGGCAGCTGCTTGTGCATTTGCCCTCTCGACATCCACCATCATGTCTTCCACTTCACACTGCAACCTCTGCTTCGTTTTCTCTAGGGAAGCACACTTGGAATTGACAGCCTCAACTTGTTCTTCAGCTTCTTGAAGCCGCTGAGCAAGTTTTTTCCTTAAAGAAGAGAGTTACAATTATGCCTCTTAATGGGACCTGTTTTGTCAGTTAGCCTTCTTCAGTCCTGTTCAGCCATGTGATATAGTTTAGGTGTCTGCATATTTTTAGAACTGCGTGATTTAGAACCATGCAGGGACAGAAGGCGTCCTCCATCCTCCTGAGTGCCGCAGTCTGGAGCGAAACCCTAAGAAACATGGCTGCACGCTATATTTTAGAGCAAGAGTACTGAAAGCACTTAGGCAGCCCTTAACCCTACTTTTGTGGCCTTTAAGCCCACTGTCAGTTCCCAAGTCCCTGAACCCCCATAGAATGGCCCAGTTCAAAAGAGAATCACTCACAGATGCACTGGTTTTAACTCTGTTAGTTTCACTATAGTTTCACTTACCATAATGTTACACTATTACATTTGTTAGTACTTGAGAGGAAGTTTTTCAGCATTTTAGCTTATCACCATCAAATGAGAGGTTGGAAGTCAAAACAGTCTTAATATGTGCAGCTTCAGGTTTTATTGTAGCCAATTTAATTTAGTCTTACTTAAGTATAGTGTCGAATGTGGGTTTTTTTCTGTTTGTGTGTTGCTTTGTATATCCTTACTTGCATATTTATTTAAATTTTTATCTATTTGAATTTTTATGTGTTTAATAAAAATATTTAAAAACTAAACAAATGGACAAACAAATTCTCCCTTTGCTGAGTCCCTCCCTCTCAAAATCCCCTTGTTTCAGCTGAAAACAAGTCAAAATGGGGACTACCAGTAATGTCATGTCACTTCTGAAGCACCTGGACGTACTACTTGGATTCCATGGGGGTGAAAATTGGCCACTGCCTCCCCCCAACAGCCCCCCTCCACCCTAGACATTGCATGGCATTTGACCCTCCAGAGAACTTTGTTCATTCTGCAGTTCTTCTAAGCACTGCAAGTTGAAAAAATTTGTTTTCTGAACCAGGTAATTAGGAGTTTTATCAACATCGGTAATTGGGTTTTTAGGAGGCTGAGGTGCAGGGAGAAAGTATGTCGGATTTTTCCATTGACAGAGATTAGTTAACTTTGTAATGTGAAGCATCTTGCTTTATTTACCACAGGGCTGAAGAAAGTGTGCCCTATCAACCGCAGGCAGACTCTGTCCCCCTTTTTTTGTGGCCTCCTATGTCCCACAGGACACACCTGAAACCTTAGCCTCCCCTTTTAAAAATTCAGTCTTAAATTGCACACAAAAAAATGACACTTTTGCCCATCTCCTGTAACCCCCCTCCAAAAAAAAAAAAAAATGGAAAATGGCTGTTTTTCATCTGGAAAACAAAAATAGATGCAACATCAATATGCTACTGTGGCCCATTGGGAGGGCAGAGGTGATAAATGACCCCCACTCCTGGAGCAGTTGCCTACTCCTAATGTATAGCCAGGCTTCATGTGATAGAAATGCTGGTCACTGACTTTCTCTTTAAGCAGCTCTGAGGAAATGTTAGATAACTAGAGTTAACAGTGACAATTAATTCAATTCATAGCTAATTATTCAGCCTATATGCCTTGTATCTACAGAAAAAATTAACATAGTAAAAAAATACATTGTTCCTCCTCCTGCATTAAAGTTTGTTTCCAAGGATGTATATAACACGTGAATCAGCCAATAAACCACATTTCACAGCACCTGACATGTACCAATTTATGTGCCCAATTCATGTTTGCTCACAATAACAGACAATACTTTTGAACTAAAAACTGGAAAAGAGTAATGTGTGAAAACTGGCTGTTAGCTGGCCATTTCCCACTGCAGCACTTACTTGGCCTCCTCTAGCTCTTCTGTGCGTTGGATAGCATCTGTTTCATACTTAGTCCTCCACTGGGCCACTTCACTGTTAGCCTTAGACAGGGCCCGCTGGAGTTCACTCTTGGCTTCTTGCTCCTCTTCATATTGTTCCCGAAGCAAATCACAGTCATGGCGGGCAGATTGCAAGCCATGGGCCAGTGCATTCTTTGCCTAATAATTAATAACACAACATGCTTCTATTTGTAATTGAAACCAGACGGTAATGCTTGGCCTCTTGTTCACAGGAGGTAATCTTCACAACTTATCTACAATTAACAGACTATGCCTCTGCAGATGTTGATGCACAACTTCTTGTGTCGTTGGCCAGGCTGGCCAGGGCTGGTGGGGAATAGAGTTCAAAACATCAAGACAACTATTTGTTTCCCATCCCATTTGAGGATTTGGATTCTGTACGCAAATTACGCAGTCTGTAAGATAGCAGACTCATTGCTTTAATATGTGGGCTGTCCAACTGTGCAACACAAGATACTATCAGAGCTAATATCTTTTTCTACAGCAGGAATGCTTATATTTGGAATGTGCAGATTTAAATTTAAAAACTAGTGAGTTGATGTTCAGTGGACGCAAGAGGAATTGAAAACTGGCAAAATGTGCTAGCTGTGCACTCCTACTCATGAATTCAAATGAATTCCCTTCCACTCCTGTGAGTCTCATACCTGGATAGGTGTGGATAGAACTGAAGAATAAAAGCTGTAGATTTGCCCTGCCAACATTTGACATATTTATGTCCCATGATATAGGCATGTTTTCTCCTGACCAAAAGCAGGACTCCATAAACAAACAGAGCCCCGTTCACTGTGAGATCAAATTCCATGGACAGTTCACTTCATATGTAGTTACATGATAAACTAGAAGAGGATAGGTTCACCAAGTGTGTCCAAAGCATTGAAAATCTATAAAATTTATTGGGATGATGATTCATTCTTTCTAACAAAACAACAATATTCTCAGTGCTCTACACTTATGAATACCTTGGTCTCTTCTTCTAGCTGCCTCTTCAGCTCTTCTATTTGCTGGGTAAATGCTTGCTTACTTCTGGAAAGCTGAGATATTATGCTCTCCTTCTCTTCAATTTGACGGGTCAGTTCACCTTTGGTCAAAGAAAATAAATTCTTAATTTCCTCCTTATGCAGAATTATTGCTGCTGTTCACTACGGTGTTAAATGTGATGCCATAACTAACAGAGGTACAGTAAGTCACAGAGCGAACATCCTATTATTATAATGTTCATGGGAGTTCTTCCCTGCAACTCTGTTCTTTTCACAAATATTTTGGTGATCCATATGAAGACTTTATTTGCTCTCCTCTAAACGGATCAGGAAGAAGCTTTCCTAAAAAATAAATTCCCTGACATAAAAGCTCAAACTTCCAGAAAGGCTGGAGTGAGGCAGTATTTCAGGTTGGCACTGAATGTGCTCAGTTTCATAGACATGAGACTGGGGAAGGTGGGACAGCATAAGATGCAAGTGGAGGGGTTGCACTTCTATATATCATATATCTAAACAACATTGCATTTTCCCCATGGGAAATGGAGAACATGTGGGGGAATTTTCCTTTTTTCTTTTATTTCACTGTAGAGAAGTATGTCCCCAGTTTGAAAGTTGCACCAAAAATGTTAATTAAAGAAATGCAAGTCACTCATATTTCCACTGGCTCTCCCTTTGTGCAACATGTATGTGGCTCCCAGACTAATTCTCTTCCTCAATATAAGCACACATGTTCAAGGGCTGATCCATGGTATTCACAATACAGACTGTGTGGTTGGTCCTGGTAAGTCCTGGCTTAAATTAAACCCTGGAATTGTGAAGCTTTACCTGTTACTTCAGTCAGATGGTGGCTTAATGCCCTAACTCCTGCTCTCACAATAACTTTAAAATTTACCTCCTCACTAAAACACCAGATTATAATCTCTCAGGCCTCAAGTAGCTGAAGTACTTGAATTCTAACATAGTTTAGTCTCATGAATGTCTGCTCTGTGTTTTCTGTTTGAGTCTTTGGCCTTAGACTAAGACAGTATTGCAGGTAAATACGCCTTAAAGAGATTTCACAGAATACTGAGAACATGAATATTCAGAGTCTTGCACTTGTAGCAAATGGTAGAAAGAAGATCTTGAAATGGGTCTTCGGCCAACCCCATGACTTTCCTTACCTGACTCAGCCTGTAGACGTGCTCTCATTGTGGTTAAATCATTCACTGATCTCTGGTTTTCCTCCGACTTGGCCTTTATTTCACTGAGCTGATCCTCTAATGTACGGCACATTTTTTCTAGATTAGCCTGTGATTTCAAGAAGTTATTTGAAATTGTCAGGTTAAGTTATGGATTCATGTGCTTGTGTTTATATAACTATGCATGACTGAGAATGCACATTTGCATTTGGGTCTGTGACTTATTTGTTTCATTTTCAAATACCTTCGCTTTGGTAACAGTCTCCAGGTTACTAGCCAGGTCATCGATCTCCATTTTGCACTCGCTCTTTTCCTTCTCCAACTTTTGCTTGACACGCTGCAGGTTATCGATTTGCTCCCCAAGCTCAGCCGTGCTATCTGCATGCTTCTTACGCAGAGCGGCCACGGTGGCTTCATGCTGCAGCGCTGATTCCTCTAGGTCACGCCGCATTTTCTGGAATTCTGCTTCCCGCTTCTTATTAATTTCAATCTGAGCAGAAGTAGCTCCTCCAGCCTCTTCAAGCCTCTCACTGATTTCTTCCAGCTCACGTGCCAAGTCTGCACGCTGCTTCTCTGCTCTAGCCCGATTTGCTCTCTCAGCTTCAATCTCCTCTTCCAGTTCCTCAATGCGAGCCTAGAAGGAAGGAATGGATTTTATGGTTACTTGCTATTTTCAGGAATGGGAAAAAAAACTGAGTAGGAGGCAGGGATGGTGATGATGATGACGACGACGATGACGACAATGATGATGATGGCAGAAGCAACAAGGAGCTCTCAGTCTAAAATCCACAAGAAACCCAGAATAGCTTGAGAAACTGTGTGGAAATGGAACTGACTAAATTTGGGAATAAGGATTAAGGCTTTTTGAAAATGTTATGTTTTGGCAGAAGGTTTTGAACAAAGTTTTTTAAAAATAGCACCAGGTATATACATGGAAAGAATTCCAGGCATACAGGGCAGCAAAAGAGAACGGGTGGAGCAAGAGTTTTATGCAGCTGAATATAAGAGAGATGAAAGGAAAAGGCAAAGATATAACAGGAAATAAGGGTAGAAAGTTACATCAGGGCAAATGTGTAAGGGTATTTAGTGGTAAGAACATAGCATTGGTCCTGGGTACAAAAAGAACTTAGAAGCAGAGTATATAGAAAAACCACTTCAAAAATGTATATTTGAGATTGTTTTACCAACATGATTGTTTCATTGTATTGCATGGCACACAACTTGAAAAAAAAGGGTGCTTCTGTAATCCTATTTTTTTGTTTGTTTGTTTCTTTGTCTGTATTGCTTTTGCTTTATCTTGCCTAGATTTAAGATATCTTGAACAAAAGTCATTGGCTGGCACCCTGTTGGTGACATATGCAAGTGTAATTCCAGCTCACACTTGTGTGTATATTTTTTCAGATAGATAGGTAGGTAGGTAGGTAGGTAGGTAGGTAGGTAGATAGATAGATAGATAGATAGATAGATAGATAGATAGATAGATAGATAGTCATTAATACAGTTGGTATTCCCTTCCACTCTCCACAAGTGCCAAAGCTCCTCCTTTTCCCAACTTGATGTCTCATTGCAACAGCCACCCCCAATGCCCATTCCATTGCTGATTCAAAGCAGAAGAATCAAAGAAGCATCTGGTTGTGTCCAATGGCATCATCTGCTGAGTCCTCCAGATGACTCTGGCAGAAGATGTCCTTGGTCTGTCAGGACCTAACCAGATGCTTCTCCAATTCTCTGTGCTCTCCACCAGCTGCAGAATGGCTGTGGGAAGGGATACATCTCAGAAATACAGTGAGTCCTGGGTATGATGACAGGGGAGACAAGCAGAACTCTTACTTTACAAGTGACCAATTAGGATCTGAGCCAGTATAAGCATGTTCTCATTCAGCAAAATTTCAGTTTTACAGTCAGGATGGCATGTATCATTGTATCTTTTATACATCAAATGGTCTCATCATTATTGTGACCACATAAAAATGACCAGAGATGAAACAGATAAAGTAAATAATTCATACCTGGAGTTCTTTTATTTTCTTCTGTAGCTGGATACCCAAATTTTGTTCATCTTCAATTTTACTTTGCAGTTGGCTGTACTCAAAGTCTTTCCTGTAAATGGACAGAAGAAGTAGTAATTAAGAAGTAGTTCACTAATCATAGCTTAATGTTCAATTTCAGTTTAAACAGCCCATACTTTTTCAGCTTTTCTTCTAGCTGCTGTTTGTCATTTTCTAGATCCATTAAAGATTCCTGGGCCAGTTTCAAGTCCCCTTCTAATTTCCTCTTGGCTCTTTCAAGATCCATGCGGATTTTCTTTTCCTGCTCCAAGGAGCCCTCCAGCTGCAACACAAGCTTAGTATTAGTGCCAGTTAATGCCAAAAACTCACAGATGGGTTTCTAGGGCAAATGACATTTATTAGGTTAAGCTCAATATTCAGAAAGTGGGAACTCAGACTCCTTGCAAGCTATGGACATTCACTAGTACAGAGGTGAGCTTTTCCATCATTCCCTCCAGTGTGAATCTCCATTCAAGCTGGGGGTACTAAAACCATAAAGTAATTTTTCTGCGTTCTCACACTTATACTGTACAGTCAATGGAACCAAGAGCTAGTGTTCTATTCTGGGATCTTAAAATATTGACACTCCTGTTGTTCACCTACATATGTTTGTTTCTTGGCCAAAGGCAAGAGTGGATGCCATTAGAAACACCCTCTGCTCACATGCAGATTCCACTAGGACAGCAGGTGTAGCTTAAACACAGGTTGCAGTAACTTGAAAAGGTTTACAGTAAAAATTTGGGAGTGGCTGGGATTCATTTTCTCACATCATCAACTTGCTGTTCCAGCTTTGTCTTGGCTTTAGTGAGTGTGTTGACTTTGTCTTCTTCAGCTTGTAGATCATCGAGAGCTTGCTGATGAGCCTCTTGGAGGGCTTTCTTCTCCTTGGTTAACTTCACAATAGTTTCATCCAGAACTGCCATTTCTTCTGTTAGATTTTTGACCTATGAAAGACAGCATAATACTGTTGATCTTGCTGGGGTCATCTGCAATTCTGACCACATTCTCAGGACAGAATTAATTAAACCAGGATCTTTACATGCTTCATATAAATATTGTCACTCTTTACAGTTATCCTTAACCAAAGATCTTTTACTGTGCAGACAAAGACATAAAGAAGGAAACCATTTCACGAGTAAAAGTTACTGTTTGTAACATGAAAATGAGAAGTTTTGTGCTATTTGGTCACATCTGGAAAGTACTAGGCTAAATAAGTCAACTTTTCTAAAATAAAAGCCAATGAAAATGCTAGCAACAAAATGTTGACATTGGATTTATACTCAATTGAATTCCCCGGCATTTTCTTTATGTACTTGCCAGGTAAGAAATCATATGAAGTTGGCTACCTTGTTTTCAGTGGCATGTTTTTCTTTTTCAACTTTGGCCAGTGTTAGCTCAAGGTCATCAATATCTTTCTTCAGCTCAGAACACTCATCTTCCAGTTTCCTTTTTTTGGCTGTCAGCTCTGCATTCAGCTCCTCTTCATCCTCTGCTCGTTCAGTCAGCTCTTTGATTTTAGCTTCCAGTTGAATTTTAGTTTTGATCAGTTGGTCACATCTTTCTTCTGCATCTGCCAAATTTTCACTTTCCTTTTTTAAAACAAAGAAAATAAAAAAAATGTACTTCAACTCCAATGGACCGTATAGCAGCATGCAACTTTCAGCATCCAACTTTAGGTTTAAAGGTACCTTTTCATTCTGTCTCTTGTTTTTTATGATCATTATTCAGATCAGTTCTGTGTAATTAAAAAAGCTCAGTTACATACTTTAAACATGAGTAAATTGTGGTTCTTGTGACAGTAGTCTTGCACAGCATGGTGCTCTTAAAACTACTGCAAGTAGGAGAGGATTTCAAAAATCATGGTCTGTTCTTCTAAAGAACAGGAGCCCAAATCCCCTGGCTGCACACAGAAGGAGTTCACAGAAGTTCTTAGGTAATTCTGTGGATCCCAACTCATTTTGTACTTTCCTGTAGTAGTACAAATATAGTATATTACAAATGCTATTTCATAAACAGTTCTTGTTGTCATGTTTTCCTTTTCTTTTCCCTATTGTTTTCTGCATAATTTCAAGATCTGGTTTAAAAGTCTCTCTCCACTAATGACAATTACCCCCACTAGGAAGAAGGCATGTATTAGAGCAATGCGTCTTTCACCAGCAATTTATTCCAGCACGTTTGCCTGCAGGGTGCTGAATGTTTTATTTAAAGCTATGTTTTATCTGTGGTCTCTGCTTTTGTCAGTCCTAACATGTCACAATGATGAAAATGGACCACAGCATCACCATGGTATCTGAAGTTCTGACAGAAGACAAATTTCTGGGGCAGATGCTAGAGGATAGGATTTTGCTTTGTGGATTTTTTTTTTCCGCAAGTTTTTCATTGGCAGTTCCCTTTTTAAAAACAATAAATAAAACTTCTTGTTTCACTGAAATCAGCAGTTATGCCAACCTGGGGATGTAGAGGACTTGAGGGGCTCTGGATCCAGTGGAGGCAAAAATATCCCTGAACTGTCTTTAGAATGGCCCGTTTGGGGCCTAGCAGAGGCAGGAACGTGGCTGGGAATGGGCCTAAATGCACACCATAATGGTTTTGCCAGTACAGTTGGGTGTTCCAAGGTGATCCTTCCCTTACCCAACTGAGTTCTTCTGGATTGTGCTATTATTCTGTTTTTATAGACTGTATTATGTTATACTGTATTATGGTATAACATTGCTGGAACCCACTCTGAGTGAGAAACAAATCTATATACATGATAAGATGGAAGTAATTAAATATATTTATATCAATGATCTGTTTAGGACCCCAGATTTTATATCTGTGAGTTACTTACAGACTGTACTTGTAGCTGCAGATCATTTTTCTCTTGCAGTAAAGTTACCATTTTTTCTTCCAGCTCCTTCCTTTTGGCTTCAGATTTAGCAAGTTCCTCCTTAGTTCTTTGAAATTCTTCTTTCATTGTGGCCATTTCTTTCTCTGCTTCAGCACTCCTCAAAAGTGGCTTAATTTTGAAGAACAACTTCATCCAAGGCCAGTGTTTGACATTCATGAATGCGCGAATGTTGTATTGAATGGTGAAGACAGCTTCCCTGGGTAGAACCAAACCATAATGTTAGTTGTACAAACAACATGATCTTTTTTAAAAAAAATGTTAGGATTTCAACTGCAATTTTTTCAAAAGACTCCACCTGTCTTTGAATATGCAACCACTTAACTGATTACTTCCTTTAGTTTGGATTTAAAACATGCATATCTGAAAATTGTGCAGCACCTTTAATACCAAATACAAAGTCAAGGAGTAGCTGGAACAAACGTCATAGTAACTTTCAATTTTACCTGCACTTTGGCATATAATAGAAGTGGCAATATCTACTCTGAAATCATTAGGAGATCTGGTTTAAAAAGGGAAGTGGCAGGGTTGCATCATTGCAACACAGAAAAATAACCATGCTTCAAACCTCCTTTTCAATATTCCCTTCAACTTTTCTTTTCAGTAATATCTGTCAACCAGGTGCAGAACAGATGTTCTGATGGAACAGATTCTCCAATCCCATGAACACCTACATGCTCCTCTCCCCAGTTTGACTCCAGCAGGTTGGAAGACCATATGGAATGGATCTAGGAAGCATTCATGAGGGCACAGCGAGGAGGAGAGGAAGGGGAGGTTCTTGGGAACAGAAGTATGCTTGTATGTCATTGAGTATAGCCCTATATTTCTTCTACTGCTTTTGGAGAAGCATGGTAGGAGGAAAAGCATCTAATAAACTTAGGAAGGCCAGTTGACAAGTGCTATGGAAAAAGTAAAATATTCTACCTTCTTGCCACCATTTTTTGGTATTCCACTCTCATAAGGAACCCTCTGCACATAGCCTGTGTGCGAGTAATGAGCAACGCTAGACGATCATCTCTCATCTCTTCCAAAAGGCCCAGCAAACCAGCCTTGAAGAAGACCTGCAAAGAGAATGCAAAGTGAAGTTGCTGCCTTTCCTTTGTAAAGCATCCAATCATGTTCTCAGCATAAAGAAGTGCTGCTTACTTTGGTATGCCCAAATTTATACTGAGTGTGATCAATATCAATAGATCCCAGCAGTTTCTCACAGGCTTTCCTGCTGTCCATAAACTGGCCTTCTGGGATAGCACTGGCATTGAGAACGCGGTATCTGTCCATTTAAACAGAAACAGGATATTATAGAATAGAAATTCAAGTAAGAGGACACTTCTGATGTCCTCTGATGGCTTAGACAGAAGAGACAGAAGGCAACTCTTCCTTCACCATGACCTGATTGCTAGGACTGGTTGAGGTTGCTGCCACAAAACATCTAGAGGGCGACATGTTATGCATGTCTAGCTTCACAGTCAGGAAGCAAAGAATTAGAATAATGTAGGTACCTATAAGTTAAAGTGATTTTTTTTCTTTTTGTGTTTGGTGTTTTTTTTTGTGTGTGTAACATAAATGATAAGAAATAATGAATGGCATCTTGTTGCTTGACATATGAAAGCAGAAGTCCACTTTCAGCTGTGCATGTCTTTGTGTGTGTGTGTGTGTGTGTGTGTGTGTGTCCTTTTGGTCATTATCGACTGATATTCTCTTCTATCCTCTGCAACAATGAAAGTCATAGAGAGGGAGGGAGGGAGAGAGAGAGGGATATTCACAGTTTTGCTGTGATAGTCTCATTGAATGAGCATTCCACTGCAGGTAGGGAATGCAGGGGATCCAAGAAGCGTCTGGCTATGTCCCTGTAGCCAGATGCAGGATGATTCCATATTATCCACTGAGACCTCCAGAGGACCTCAGCAGAAGATACCATTACTCTCTATCTGGTTAGTGGGTATGACCAGAGACTTTTCTGATCCCACCTGTTCCCACTCTCCATCTGTCACTGACTGGCCATTTAGAGAATGAGGAATGAAGAATGAGGAGCTGTAGCAGAGTTCCACCTGTGGAATTCTTACAATATGTGGAACAATGCAGGATCTTGGCCACAGTTGTGGTATAAACTGTAGTGTATTCAGGTTATCATTAAGCGTTATTTTTAAAGGTCATTTTCAGAGGCATATTAACAGGTTTTTTTCAAGTTTTATGCCATTCTCCCTTAAATAATCCACAGTATTTGAAGGGTGAGTGAACAGTTTACATATTTCTGGGGCTAGTGAAAGTGGAAACAAGAAACAAGATGCAACAGAACAGCAGCAAAACTTACATATGCAGGTTGTGAGACAACATGTTTAAGAAAGCCTTCTTCAGTGTGGCACTTTCCAGATGTGATGGGCTAGAAACCATACCAAACCTCACCATCACTAGCCAGCAGTTAAGGCTGGAGATATTTGTACACATCCAGAAAGTACCAAGCTAGAAAAGGCAACCTTCCTAAAAGAGTTCCTTTGAAGGAGGAACAAATAACAAAATGTGCCACTTGCAGGCAGTGGTGTTAAGCAACATTTTGTATGTCCTGTGGTTTTCTCATGTTAACATGTTTCTAAACATGTTAGTGCTAAAGTGTTTTAAAAATTCTCATTCACTTTAAATCAAGTGAATTAGATTTTCAGACTTGCTAGTGTTTAACAAAATGTGTTAAGCCTTTTCACCAATGTTCCAGTTTCTGCCTGTCTTAGATAATAGTTCACAGAGAGTCAGAAAGATGATAATAGCTAGTCCAAAGTGATTATGGCAGTTCCCCATATTGTAGAAAATGGGAAACGGAGAATTTTACTGTAAGCAGCCAATGCAACACAGCATAAAAGGGCAAGGGTTTTTACATGCAAATGTTGAATCAAACACTCAGATGCTTGTCTTGTTCTTTGGTATTGGTAATTCAACAAGTTAAAACAAAAAATTATAATTTAAATAAGCTAAAACATCTTAAACATAACAATGAGTTAAAACAGGTTTAAAAATGCTAAAACATTTAAAACTATGCACATTAGTATTTGAAATGAATCAGTGATACCCAAAGGCTTTGATGAATACCCATGTTTTCATTGGGTGCATCAATGAAATTAGTGTTGGCACTAATTAGGCCTCCAAGGGAAGGGTGTTCCACAGTTGGGGTGCCATAGCTAAGAAAGCATCTCTCAAGTTCCCATGCTGCGTATTGACTTACTTGGAGAGCCCCCTCAACAGATCTCAGTCTGTGGGCAGCCACATATAGGGAGAGGCACTCCCTCAATTACCTAGATATCTGGAAAATGTTTTTCTCTCAAGGACCTCCGTGCAAACTAACTAGGCTACAGAAAATGTCGCTGACACACCTTTGTTTAAAATCTCCATAGGCGATTCTGTTTGGAAATCCCTTCCTGCAGATTCGAATGCCTTCAAGCACTCCATTACATCTCAGTTGGTGTAGCACAAGCTTGTGATCCATTGCACCTGGGTAAGCGAAAACAGATAAAATAGCAACTTTCCCTGATGTTCTTGGTGAAGTCAGTCTGGAAATCCACACGTCATGTTCTCTAAGTTACCTGGAGTTTTGGTTTCATTGGGGATGATGCAGCGCACAAAATGTGGGTGAGTTGTCCGTAAGTTAGACATCAGTTTATTCAAGTTTTCCTGTAATTCGGAGAGTTTAACTTTAAAATCTTATATAACTCCTTAAATTAACAAGTATTTTTTTAAAAAAGGTCATGGAGCTGAATACAATATCACAGTGCTGTTAAAATTACAGCATTCTGTCTAAACGAGATTTAATATTTCTATTTTTTTTTAGTTCTTTGGAGAGGGGCAGGCTTTTATTAATCTAACATATAAAAGTCAAAGTCTGTCTGTTTGTTTGTGTCAGGCGAAGACCTCATATGATTGACTGCCTAAAAAGATTCTGTGGAATTGAAAAGATTCTATGGGGTTGGCAGTTAGGGAGGGGGCGTTTAGAATTCTTAGCCCTGGAGCTCTGTATAGGCTGGTTGCTATGGAGACGAGGACTAGCAGCAAGAAGGAGGGCAGTGTATTCCCTCAGGAACCCAACCTCTGTATCTTAATAACTCTGAATACAGATTAGATTGGGGGATATGGGGAAAAGTTACAGGTAGTGGACAAGATAGTTTGGGGAATTAGAGACACAGGATCTCAAATCTTTCTAACAAGTATTACCTATAAGAAAATAAAATTCCGGGCAACACTGGGTATATACGCTAGTACAATATACTCTCTCTTAAGATTTATGGGTAGCCAGCCTACACCTAAGAAGCAAAGTCAGATGTATCTCTGTATGATAGAATCTTTGCTTTAATTCAGACACTCCAGGAATTTAGGTAGTTGTATCTATAGCCCTTTATCATTTAAAATAACAATATGTTCCTGGCAATGGACAGGATGCAGGGCTTGACTACTAGAGTAGGGGCAGGAAGGAAAGGAAGAAAAGCTCTGCTACACTAGTAATGCAGTACCAGCACAATATTATACATAGACCAGTGCTTACACAAAAGTTTGCCTGTCTTTACATAAGCATTTCCTATATATCAGAGAACAGCAACTGCACATGTGGTGTGGGCCAATTTTCACTACTTGGAGAGATTGCACCTGCCTGAAAGTGCCTTTTTCTGACTGTATAGTGGCCAAAATGTCAACTGGAAATGATGTGATGTCATTTCCGGTCACTGTTTTGGCTACTATACAACCAAAAAATAGGCAGTGGGGGCTCTGGAGGCATGAGAGGGCATTTTTACCCATTTGTTGTGTTTTGGGGGTGAATATTGCCTAAAAGTCATGCGTGAGTTCTGCAGATTCAGATGTTCCAGGGAACGGGAGGATTTCATGAGCCATAACAATGGGGTTCAGAGGTGGCAGCATTCAGAGCTTGCTTGTGGTCTACAGGCCATATTTTCTCCACCCCAATATATATCAGTATATTAACTGATCAGCACATTTCCTAACATGAGTTGGCTCTGTTTTCCCAAAGGCTGTCTGTGAGCCTTACCCTGAAAAGTGCAGAAACAGTCTGGAAAGATGACCCCTTCTTCTTGGCTCCTTTCTTCTTTGTGCCACCTTCTGCCAGGACGAAGGGATATAAGAATAATTACCTATCTTCTCATCAGCTTGTTTAGCTAGCCTTCTAATCTACATGTGGTCCAAGAGATGACAAAGTTCAGAGACAAGAAAGGCAAATGATCTGTAAGGCAGGGCAAAACTCACCATCCTCGAGAGAAGCAAAAGTGGCATAAAGATTGGCGAGAATCTTAATTGATGATTTCTGATAGAGTGCCACAACAGTTTCATTCAAGGGGTCCTTGTTCTTCTCCAGCCAACCATTGGTATTATAATCCACAACTCCTGCATAGTGTATCAGGGAGAAATGGGCCTCTACTTTGCCTTTGGCAGGCTTGGGCTTCTGGAAATTAGCAGATTTTCCAAGATGCTGATCATAGAGCTTGTTCTTGAAAGAAGTATCAGTTGCCTTAGGAAACATGCACTCTTCTTCCAAGATGGAAAAGATGCCCATTGGCTACATTGAAAAACAAACACAGATTTATTCCAGATATATTTTTTTTCCCTGAGGTGGATGCTTATTTACAAGACAATATTCCAATGTACCTTCTCAATAAGTTCAATGCAGGCTGCCAAATCCATTCCAAAATCTATGAAAGTCCATTCAATTCCTTCTTTCTTGTATTCTTCTTGCTCCAGCACAAACATGTGATGGTTGAAAAACTGTTGCAGTTTCTCATTAGTGAAGTTGATACATAGTTGCTCCAAGCTGTTGAACTACAAGAAAAGAACAAATATTTTTATTAATGTTCACACAGTTGATGCACAGCTGCCCTAGGCTGTTGAGTGATTACCACAGTGGAATGCATATATTCCATTAATATGATAACTTTGGCCTTGAAGAAACACAGGTAAGTGTTGTTGTTTTTTAAATTAATTTTGCATTCATGTTAGTCACCTTGGTAAGTCAGGACACAGGGAGCAGAGATTTTCTTTTATTAGCAAATCTAGATTCTCTGGGTTATTGGGGAAGCGATGACCATTACTTCTAAAAGGAAAAGAATGTACAAAGCCTATTCCAGTCTTTCCATTAAAGGTAGTAAAAGTCTACAGCATAAGAAAATTATTCTTATCTAACTCTGTGTCATGCATTTGAGCCATGCTCTGGGATGAAGTGAAGAAAGCAAATGCTAGTTAATGTTGGGCAATCAAGAGGTCACAACAGATCTACAAACCTCAAAGATCTCAAAGCCTGCAATGTCTAAGACTCCAATGAAATGTTGTCTGGGCAATTTTGTATCCAGTTGTTGATTGATACGAGCTACCATCCAGAAGAACAACTTTTCATAAACTGACTTAGAAAGGGCATTGACAGCATGATGTACCTGAGGTTAGAACAGAGTTAACACTGATTACTGAAGCAGATCCCATCTTCTGGCTCAGGAACAGTAGTGTTAGATAAGATGGAAGCTGACAAACCCTCAACCCAGAAACCACCATAGAGATGAGTAGCTTAAACATCAAGTCATTCTACACAGAGCTCCTCCTTCAATGAGTAAATAAAGTTATTTGATCCTAGGAAACCAACACCAAAATGGAATCATCAAATCATAGAACAGTAGAGTAGAAGTTGTGTCATAGACCATCGAGTCCAATCCCCTGCTCATGGAGGACCTCCAGCTAAAGCATCTCCACCAGAAAGGCTGTCCAGTCTCTTTTTAAAGACATCCAGAGAAGGAGACCCACCACCTCTCAAGACAATTAGTTCCATTGCCAAACTGCTCTTACTATCAAGAAGTTTCTTCTAATATTCTATCAAAATATACCCTGTTATAACTAACAACCATTAGACCTGGTCCTACCCTCTGGGACAGCAAAGAATAAATCTGTCCCCTCCTCTCTATGACAGCCCTTGAGGTATTTACAGAGTGCAATTATGTCACTTCTCAGTCTTCTCTTCAGTGAGCTGAACAAGCCCAACTATCATCTTTAAAAAAGATTTCCTAAAAGAAGGAAGGATTGGTGTTCGATGTCCTGTAGATATTTTCACATCTTACTTAATTCCTGGCTATCCAAAACCACTACATGTTCTCCTTGTTGGGGTAACCTATTATAAATAGCATTCCAGTTATGTTGATTTAGGGCAGGACCAATGTTGCCAGAATCTCCCCAAAACTAATAATACTAAACCAGAGATCATACTGGAGAAAAGAAATGTAAGAGTTCTTCACATAAGCTGGCAAATGCTTTTGCTTTGCTGCATGTGCTCACCTGGTCTACAGTTTGACCTTTGGTCACATACTCGTTCCCCACTTTCACACGGGGAAAGCACAGGGATTTCAACAGATCTGAAGAGTTCAGGCCCATCAGATAAGCTGCCTTGTCAGCCTCTGTACAGCAGAACATATGAGAAGCAAATGGTTATGAAACACTTTCAGGCTAACTAGGGTCCTGGGTGATGTCAACGGTGAAATTTGTGCAGAACTAATCTGAAGAAGGAAGAGGCCACTCAGACTTCTGGTAAGAGCACATCAATCAGCTAACATAAGGCATCTATTGAATCCATTTTCAAACAGATTCTTAATCCACATTTTTTTAAAAAAAATTGTAATTTTCATTTAGTTTTCAAAAGTTAATTGAGTCCCATATAAAGTCTTCCACAGAAAAACCAAGAGCACCTTGATTGCAAAGCTGGACCCCTGTGTGTATTCATTCATTCATTTCTCTCTCTCTCTGTGTCTCTCTCAACATCAAAATAGGAAAAGAAACACGGCTGTGTGATCCATGGTTGCAATAAAAAACCACAACTGGACCAGTATGATAATTTATTGGACCAGTAAATTATCATTAAAAAAGGTGAGTTGTCAAGCCTCCAGGATTGTTTACCAGTCTGGGATTGGAGTAAGGAGCAGGAAAAAATTATTTTTTAAATTTTTTCACCCCTGCTCCTTATCCCATTCCTGATAAACTCCTTACTCCAGCCTGGTAAACAATCCTGGAGGCTTGGCTAGATGTTGAAGCCACAAGATCTGTAGTTAGACCAAAGTCTCAAGATGGAGCCTGCAAGCTTGTAGAATGAGCTCAGGGAACATTTGCATCAAGTTTCACCTCAGTGGATGTGAAGATAATTGTCTCTGTCCTTATCTATAGATAAATCCTTGTCTATAGACAAATGAAACCCAATACTGAAATGTCTTAATCCAATCCAGTTCGACAGATTCCGTTTTGGGAATTTAAAATCTAACTACTGTGCACATCTTCACCATCTAGCCAGCATGACATTTTCAATTTTCTGCTTCTCCCTGCCCTTATCCCCAGACTGGTGAATAGTTCTAGAGGACTTGAAAGTATCTTTAAATTTTTCTCTTCATCTTTAGCCCATACCTCTCAATCAATATAACAATTTTAAAAACAGAATTCAATTGACAATGAGAAGATCACAAGAAGCTCATTACAGTGTGTTTTTCTTTTTAAGGGAAGAAATATACCTTATTTGCCAACAGCTGGAAAATAGTTTCTGTCTATGATCAGTGTGGCCTATTACAGGGATACTTTGTACATCTTGCATTAAAATTCATTTTATCTCCAAACTCAGAACACTGGCATTTCTGAATAGTGGGATATACTGTGGATCTATTACCTTCAGTGCCATCAGGCTCTGCCTGCTCCTCTCGTGGCTTCTGCTTAAACTTCATGTTTCCATAATGCATCACTGCACCTGTGAGCTTATAGATTCCAACCTTTTCTTCAGCAGTGAAACCCAGGATGTCTATAGCTGTCTGCAACACAAGGAAAGATGGTTCGTGGAACAATTAGCCAAAATGATTAGTCATTAATTACACAACTGGAATTACATGTCCTTGTCATGACTTATACTCACATCAGTAGCTATTAGTTCCTCTTGGTCATCAATGCTTTGGACAGCAATCTCCCCTTGACTTATAAATGGATAGTCATAAGGGTTAGTTGTAATGAGAAGCATTTCTGAAATACAATCAGAATAGTTTTGCTAATTAGCTTGAATTCAGATATAAAAAGAGATGAATAGTCTATTTAAAAGCAAACCCCATTATTCCAGGTAAGTGTGTGTAAGTCTGAAGCCTAAAAGGTCTTGAAAACAATTGTAATTTCTTCAATATTTCTGAGCAGCTACAATTGGACCCCCATTTCCACCATCCTGTCTTGTGTCCTGCTAGTTTGTGTGTGTGTCTTCAGGTTGCCTGTCAACATATGGTGAACCCATGAATTTCAAAGGGTTTTCTTAGGCAAGGAGTACCCAGAGGTGTACCAGTTTTGCCAGTTTCTTCCTCTGACATATTGCCTACAGCACCTGGTATTTATTGGTTGTCTCTCATCAAAATACTAACCAGGGTGATCCTGCTTAGCTTCGAAGATCAGACAGGATCTGGTGTTTTTAGGGTATTTAGGTTGCTATACAGTTACATTATAGATAGAAATTCAGCAAATAAAATTTCCCCTAATGCTGTGTCTGCATGTTAGGAAAATTCAGGAAAGCAATACATTCAGAAAGGCAAAAGCATAAAATTACTTACCTATCAGTTCTGGCTTCTTATTGGACAGGATCTGATAGAAAATGTGGTAACTTCTCTCAGCCTTCAGCTGAAAAGTTACTCTTGATTTTTCCAGCAGATCTGCAACAGAAATTCACATGAAAGTTTACAACAGCTCAATTTGATATGCAGTCAGACTGTGTTCTCATTCAAGTACTTACAGGTCTCGATATCTGCAGAGGCCAGTTTTCCAGTGGCACCAAAATGAATCCGAATGAATTTGCCCTGCAGAGTGGAAGTTGTGGTCACCATTACAGAAATTAGAGAACACAAATAGCATACCTTCCAATGTTGCAGAGATGAAAACTAGGACATGTGTGGACAAGCTACTTCATAGTTTAGAGATGGCAAAACATATTAATGAAGGAGAACATACAAGCCAAGAGTCTGCAATAGTTTGCTTTTGCCGGAGCCTACAGGGAAAGGCAAGATTCCATCTCCTCTTTTCTCTCCTCTCCTGTCACCCCTGCTGAGTTAACTGAGTTCAAACTACTTTGGCACCTTATACTTAGTTTTCAGCAACTGAGGTAAGCTTAGGACAAAAAGAGAAAGTGGCAAGAGGAGAAAGAAAGTGGGGCATTTTAAAATCAGATGGAAAAGTGAGATCTCAAAGGATTAATCAAAATATTCAGAGGACATTAGATCTATGTTTCACTTGTATGTTTTGCTAATCCAAAGGAAATATTCTTCATACAGGCATTTTCTAATAGATACGGAACATTCCACTGGACAGAGAAGAGAGAAAGAAATTGAACTTCAGTTTTTGGCTTTTACCACCTGTTCGACTGAATTACATTGCTCCAGTCCCTCTCCTTCAAGACATCAAAATCCAGGTTGTTTTCTTAAAAGGAGGTAAAGTGTCCTCTTCAGAGGGGAGGTGTAGTTTTGCAATAGTGTAGTTTTGCAGTATTGTATTTATTGTTGATCACGCTGTTTGTGTGCAAACATAGAGAACATTGAATTTATTGATTTGACTTTTTTTAAAAAAAATACAGGCTTTCCCAAATTCAGTACAGAAATTCTAAGGGTTTCTCTTTTTTTGCTTAAAATAGTAATTTTATGTGTTTTTCTTCAGTAATAATTTTTGTCTTGTTGTTGCTTGACCGTACTCTTTTGACCACATTCTGATGTTGCTCAGCTGCACTTGTCCCAATTTTCATCTGTGAAATGTTGGAAAGTAAGCAGACCACACACATATCTTATCTTACATATAACACATGGACACATAGCACACATGTTTATATATATTTGTACACATACCATACAATATATAACAGACACAATCTCCCTCTATAGCAATTAAGCAATAGAAAAGTTCCATGAAAGCCAATGGAAGGGTTTCTCCCCACCAAGCGTAGTTGTTCTATAGGATGAATGAAAAAGAGACCTTTTTGTAAAGGAAACATAGAAGCCACACTCCTAATGTAAGCTGTGCCACTTACAAAGCGGGAGGAGTTGTCATTCCTCACAGTTTTGGCGTTCCCAAAAGCCTCCAGCAAGGGGTTGGCACTGATGATTTGATCTTCAAGTGTCCCCTGTAGAAATTGTTTGAAAAAATATATGAAAAGCCATAATGGTTATAGTTGCTATTGAATCCATAGGAGTTAATAAAGACATCTTATGGCACAATCCTATGCATGTTTGCTCAGAGGTAAATCCCACTGTATTCAGCGTAGCTTACCCCTAGATACATGTGCATAGGATTGAATTTTGTAGCATAGATATATATATATAATTTGCTCAGAACTACCACAAAGTTACAATGGGGCTTATTAGCCAGAAGATAGATTTAGAATTGAAATTAGAATTAAAAAACTTAATTTCACAAGTTTTTTACACATGTCACAGAAATGTCATAACTCTCCAGCAAGCTCATTCACAAAAATAAAACCATGTGTGTAAAGCCTGAACCTTTGGAATTCTTACTAGTCAGAGGGCTGAGGTGTAAGCACAGAACCATAAGTCAGCTTCAAACTAGTACTGTGAATGGGGCTTATTCTCTAATAAGTGGATTTAGAATTGCGGACTTAATTGTACATGTTTGTGCTTACTTGTTTATTTATAATTAGTATAATGCAGTGCATGTGTGCTGGAACTGGAAATGGGATGCCTAGATTTAAATTTCAGTTTTGGTGTGCCTTTGGTGAATTCAAAGCACGGATGCTAAGAGCTTTTTTTTCACACTGATTTCTCATGAAAACAGTCCTTTCACTTGTTTCGGTTTCCAGTTTATTTGCCAAAGGAGATCTTGAAACTGAGGAGTCAGGAGTGCTTTGATGAGTGTTCCTGTATGGCAGGGGGTTGGACTGGATGACTCCTGTGGTCTCTTCCATCTCTATGGTTCTATGATTCTATGAATAGAGGTCCCTAACTCATTAAGGAACTCTTGATTGAGCTCTCTTTCACCTTAGGATAAAGGCTATTCTGGGCAAATAGATTCATACAGATGATGTACTAATTATTCCCTGAAAACAAACAAGTATCTGAAAATTGGCTTCCAGATGGCTTCTCATTTTACTTGTCAAAGGGCACTGATTTGTTGTTAGAGGTTTTCCTCTTTAGCAGGTTTTTTATATGAAAAACAAGGAAGCAGCGAGAGAAATTCCTTGTGCATGTGAACCATGCCGGTGATTATAAAAATCTTATGTGTTTTAAATTTTTATTTTATGTTATTTTGGTTATAAATAGTTATATATAGTTTATGGTTATATTTTAATAATAACCTTTTATGTGTTTTTAAAATCTGTATAATTTTATCCATACCTATATAAACTTAGTGAGTTACTCAGAGTCCTAGTTTTGGGGGAAAGGATGGGATATAAATAAAATATAAAATTAAGTAGTAATTGGATGGTGAGGAGATGGTGGCCTTCCTAGCCCCTGGGAAACTATCTGTTGCTGTGGTTGTGGCTGTGTGCCTTCCACATGCTTCCTACTTTTGGTGACCCTAAGGCAAACCTATCACCGGGTTTCCTGGGGCTGAGAGTGTGTGATGTACCCAAGGTCACCCAGGGGGTTTCTATGGCCAGGCAGGGAATTGAGCCCTGGTTTCCAGAGTCAGAGTCCAATGTTCAAACCACTACAAACCACGCTGGGTCTAGCACTGGGCAATTCTGAGGGATCCTGAAGCCATCTACTTGATTTGTTGTTGTTGTTGTTGTTGTTGTTGTTGTTTTATTCATTCATATCCTGCCTTTCTCTCAGTAATGAGAATCAAAGTGGCTAACAGCATATTTAAAACAATACTGACTAAAACTATACAAAGCATTCAATAAAAATATAAATATGAAAGTTATTTAAGAACAATTAAATCATTTATGAAGTTAAAAACAATAAACATTAAAAAAAAAACAAATTTAAAAATGCATACAAACCTTAAAAACAGTACCACACAGCATTAAAAGTTCATCCCAGTCAGTTTCAAAAAGCCTGACAGTGTGAAAAATTCTCAACTGGGTGAGGGGAGAGCAAGGAACGGGCCATCGTGGCCTCCCTAGGGAGGGAATTCCAATGTCTGGGAGCAGCCACGGAGAAGGCCCTCCCCATTGTTCCCACCAAACGAGTCTGAGAAAGTAGTGAGACAGAGAGAAGGGCCTGTACAGAAAATCTTAGTGCACTAATAAATTCAGATAAGGAGATATAACTCTTCAAATAGCCTAGACACAAGTCTAAATCTATTGGATTTAGATGCATTTCTGTGGTTGGAGCTACTGATCATACCTTCATCTTGGATTGCGATTCCTTTTTCTTGCCTATATCTCCAGTAGCTGCAATTGTTGCAAAATACTGGATGACACGCTTGGTGTTGACAGTCTTTCCAGCACCAGATTCTCCACTGTCAAGAACAATTAAGCACATGTAAAATAAAACTGAGTCCATTAGCTATGCTGCAGCACTACCAAAAGACAGACAAACTTGAAGGGCCTACTTACGTGATCAGGATAGACTGATTTTCGCGATCTGCCAGGGGAAAAGAGAAAATACTATACTCACCATGATTTAGAGGCAAGAGACTCAGTCACAGTTGACAATGACTGAATTAATTACATTTAAACAGGGAGAATATGATACACTTAAAAAAAAAAGACTGGTAATGTCATCATTCTTCCCATAGTACCACTAAGGAGCCCTGGTGGCACAGTGGTTAAATGTTGGTACTACAGCCACAAGTTCAATCCTGCCGGGCTCCAGGTCGACTCAGCCTTCCATCCTTCTGCAGATCAGTAAAATGAGTACCCAGCTTGTTGGGGGCAATTAGCTAAAATACATGTAAACCACTTAGAGTGTACTTAGCTGATAAGCAGTACAGAAACATAGATGCAGTTGCTATTATTTATGGTGCTTTATTATCCTTTTAGATTTGAAGATCACATACCAGTTAGCATGAACTGATAAGCATTGTCAGAGATGGAGAAGATGTGGGGAGGTGCCTCTGAACGTTTTTTGCCCCGGTACCCAGCCACCACTTCTGGTTTGTACACAGGAAGCCATTTGTATGGATTGACAGTGACACAGAAGAGACCTGAGTAAGTCTGCATGAAAACCAAGAGAAGAATAGTTACAGCCTACCACCTTGCAAGTCCTTCCTTTGCCCCACAGTTAACACAACTCACATAGATCATCCAGGAGCTGTAGCGATCTTTGAGGTTATACAAAACTGCCGGTTCATGCAAGTGAGTCAGCATTGCCATATCCTCAATTCTGTCAAACTTTGGTGGGTTCATAGCATATACATCCTCTGACTTGACAGTCAATGTCTGAAATATGAAAAAGAAAAGGCATTCTATAATGAAGGGCCAGGATACAGTGCAAACTTCAGTACAGACATGGTGCTTTGGACAGGGCTGTCATTATTGTTTGCATTACAGCTACTTTTTCCTTACACCTGCCTTTAGTTTGACAAGGGCATGCAGTCTTGTAGCAAGGCTTTATCATAGTCAAAGAATTGAGTCTAGTTTTCAAAATGGTACACTTGCCACTTGCTACTTGCTACTTTGAATGGCTCAGTGATCTTGGAAGATGAGAAAAACTATGGAGGAATTTTATTTCCTTGGAGATCAGGTTAAGCCAGTCTTTATAAATTTACTTTGAGGAGTTCATCCAAGTAGAAAATGTGGTACACATCTTATCTCATATATCTGCAGAACAATCCAGGCTGCAAGTAATGTTTTTGCCTTAGTGGACTTCAAAGGATTGTAACCTAGATTCAAACCCAGTACTGTCTCCGTTATAGCACAAAGGGGAAATAGGTGAGCTGTGAGCTGGATCTATTTCTTCATTTATTAGGAGGGGAAAGTAATTGTTTCTAGGGGGGGGAGTATCCCCTTCTCCCACTAGATGCTTACCCTGCCATCATGAGTCTCCACAGTTGTCTTCGCACCTTCAGTACCCTTGATTTTCCCTTTGGCATATTCCTCCTTGGTATCAGCCACATAGCAGTAAGTCTTGGCATCAAAGGGTTGGTTCTGCGCTTCTATTCGCTCCTTCTCAGATTTGCGTAGGAAAGGGGCAGCTTCCCCAAAAACCTCCAGATCTGCATCTCTGCTCATTGCTGCAGCTAAAAGAGATGGAGAAGGTTTGATCTGTTCTATTCAAGGTTGAGACACTTGAAGCAGAGAGATGGTATTCAGATATCACTATTGGACTAAGACTCCCAGAGATCAGAGTTCAAATCCATACCCAGCTGTGGAAAACCACTGGGTGATCCTAGGCAAGTCACACTATCTCAGCCTTTGAGGAATGCAATGGCAAACTTCCTCTGAATAAGTCTTGCTAATAAAATCTAGTGATAGCGTCTCCTTAGAGTCACCATAACTCAGAAATTACTTGAAGACACAGAATAATAGCAACAACAAAAAGAGCCTAGTAAGATTTAGAAGTATTCTTCATGTTTGTATTCTGTTTAAGTAACTTAGGAAGGCATATGCAAATATGTGACAGAAATGCCTGCAGCATTAGCTACTTTGCACAGTTTAGTCTGATTGGTTACTTCATCAGAATTCAATTAATACTGAGAATATTAATAACAACATACCTTGTACAGAAAATATAATTGTCAATATTATCTTTGGAAAGGTTGCTCTTCCTTGTGATGCTATCTAAACCCATCAGTAAGTTAGATCTATCCACTACCCTGTGGCTTGTCACAGGGAAGCCAGAAATGGACAGCTGTTTTTCCTTAACTCCATAAATGCCTTAGACACAGTTCTGCTGAAAATGTACCTCTTCTGTACCATGCCTTCTGCTCCCTAATGACACCTGAACATGTGAAGAGCTAAGCAAATCAGACAGGAGCAACAAATCCTAAACAGGATTGGCTTACTCCAACTTGCAGTGCTTCTGCTCTCAGCATAAATTAAACCTCCCATTATTCCACAGGAAAACAGTCAAAGCCTGATTAATGTATCTATGGGCTGGACTGCCGAGGGGTGGCAGACACAGAAAAATATAGCCACTTGGGTCGTGAAGTGCCACCTGTGCATAGCAGAATGTTGTTTGAACAGAAAAGTGTCTGTATAGATGTCCAACTCAGGTAGATCTGTACATGTTATAAGAGAATGCTCCAATATTAGCTGAAAGCAGCTTCAATGAAATGATTAGCAACTTCTGATGAGAGATTAGGGATCTCATTACCATTAAGCAACGGTAGCAGATACTGGAACTTCTAAGAGAGAGTCCATTTATTTCTTACAGTTCTATCCCTTCACCCAAAATTTGCAGACGTCAAAGTACAGGGAGTTAACTACACACACACACACACACACACACACACACACACACACACAGGCATTGTAATTCATATCAACTTCTAGCTGAAGCAGACTGATGAAATTATAGCACACAGAAGGGAGTTTATGGGGGTGGGAGGAGGATGACTCCATTACCGTATCTGACTTCTCACCTTTTTATAATTTACTCCCAACAGAAAGAAGAAAGGAACTGGATGAAATGTTTAACCTGCAAAGAAGGAGACAGTTTAAATTCTGGTGAGTCCAGGATTCCCAGACACTCTAACAGCTGAGCATTTTTTACAATCTTCCCATACATAAAGGATCAGAATAGACTACAAAGATAACCATCTTTTCCCCCAACACCAAATGACAGTGCCTTTAGTTGTTCTAGAACTGCCCTTATTTTCTATTTTTATAATAGCAAAGTCCTCCAAATTAGGCGGCTCTGTATATGGGAGGGGAAGAATTGGGGGAAACAGATGGGGAGCGAGAGAGCCAGAGCATCAAACTTACCTCAGACAGTCTGTAGCCACCAAGAAACCTTTAGTCTCTGTCAGCTTATATAGGCTCTGATTCTTCTCTTAGCTCAGCCCTTTCTCTATATTTGGAAATCAGAGGCCAGCCCTATAACACATTTGCCACTTATACACACTTTTTTTTTTCCTTTACGAGTATTTATAGAAGTGACCAAATTCAGTCATTATATATGAATTGTGATAGCTTGGCAGGAGCAGTCGTTGTTAGTTCCTAATGATTTTAGCCCTGGGAGGTGAGAATACTACAGGAGGGAGCTGGTGTCTGATCCCTTAGATAAATGAAAGTTTGTGGCAGTTTTGTAGAGTCTCTTCATTCCCCAGTTTTATGGGGCTGTTATTGACCAAATGGTAGAACTGTATGTGTACTTTACTGGCTTGATATTAGGGTTGCTTTACCCATTACCTTTTATGTATTATTGTAAAACACTAAAGTGGACTAGTCGCAATTCTTGAACATATGTGCAAATATTATTTGCTCATAGATTTTTATCTGTGATTCTCTGCAGAATGAAGCCAAATGTTTAAAACATGTACTCTTTTGTGTAGTGTGTGAAGTGCCCACTATCACCCATGAAGCTGTTGGTATTAAATAATCTATTCCTTTACCCATGCAAAGGATGAAACAAAGTGACAGAGAGAAAACAGAACCATGGAATTTGGAGCAGGCTCTTTTTTGACTGATTTGACTGATTTTTTTGACTGATTTTACCTGCGGCCATTTATGCAGATGCCCAGTAATATTGGCCTGTCTTCCTGATATGTATGATCCTACACTTCTGAAATGTCTATGTGAATCTATCAGCCAAACACGTAAGGAGAACAGGGAGTTACTCTTCACTCTCAGTTAGCTCCATCTGCGTGGGATGTATGAAACTGCAAGAGTATAAAACTGAAACAAAAAAGATGAGTCCCCAATCAGTGGAAAGGAAGCCGCTGGAAAAACAATGCAGGTGCAAGTTGTGAAAGAATGACTGAATTGAAAAGGACACCCCAAAGGAATAAATAACTGTGAACCATTGTGAGGACTGTGGTTGAAAAGAAAGATACAAATCCAGTGGATGAATGGAATATCTACTATATAATGGATCAAAAGAACAGCTCTATAATGTTAATTTAGGCTCCAGTTATTGTTACAAAAGTGTTTGTCCTCCTTATCCTTTAGAACTTATTACTGACTTGCAACTCTTCTCAACAGGCAGGATCTCCTAATTAAGCATGCCAAAGAATTACAACTATGTGACCACCACAAGGTGGGGGAGAGGGTTGGTGACAGCTGATGAAGACAGCCCTAAAGCGAAACATAGTGATGAGAAACTGAGGATAGATATATTACAAAGGCGGCCTCCAAGGCTTGACAGTAACTTTTATAGTGGCAAATCTCTCATGTTTTGAAAGCAAGTCCCATTGTAGGTAAGATGCTGCACTGCATTCTTCCATTGATGAAAAAGGGCAAGGGGGTGAGAGTCCAGCCTTCATGGAAGAAGGGACTTTTCTAGACACCTATGCTCTGCAGCTTGAGTCATTCAAGTGTTGGACTAGGGCACTGGGATCCCAGGGTTTAAATCCCTGCTTGGCGACAGAAACCCACTGGATGACCTTGGGCAAGTCATACTCTCTCTTAGACTCAGAGGAAGGCAACAGCAAGCCCCCTCTGAACAGATCTTGCCAAGAAAACCCTGTAGTAGGGTTGCTATGAGTCGGAAATGACTTGAAGGCACACAACAATGAAAATGCTCAACAACAGGGGTGGACAAAGTGTGGTCCTAGAGCTGCATATGCCCCCGCCCCCACAAGAATTCTTCTTGGTCCTTTACCCAGACAGTCTCCCTGAACTGTCCTTTTTATGGCAAAAAAAAAAATGGAAGGAAGGAAGGAAGAAGGGAAAAAGGAAGAAAGAAAGCAAGAAAGCAAGAGAGAGAGAGTGGGAGAGAGAGAGAGAGAGAATTGTCTCTCCAGGAAAAGCAGTTATCTCTCCAAATGACGTGCAGCACCCAATCACCCACCCCCGTTTATAACATAAAACATTTTTCAAACCCAGAAATCACTGTCTGGCCACTTTCTCTCTTTTTTTAGCATTTTTGAGTGGTCCCTACAGCCCCTGTAAAGTCCCAGGGGCAGAAAAGTTGCCCTCTGGAGATGCCATATTGTCCACCCCTGCTCTATGGAGGCACGTGTATTCATCATTTAGGAAGCTATTGTCATAAAGCCAATAGGGATTTTAGTAAGTGATTCTTCAATTGTAGTCTTGCAGGCTACTCTTCTGGTCTTTGTTGACCACTGCAATTGAGGAGGCTGCTTGAAAAGCTTTCCATTTAATCCTTGAGAAATTCTGTGCTTCAGTGAATAAAAATACAAAAGAAAAGGGAAGGTATTGCTAGATGATGGATGGATAATAGTAGGTTTACACCCTACTCCACATTTGCAGGTTTGACTTTCGTGACTTTGATTATTCGCAGGGGCTGTGCGTGCCTTCCTCCCCATTCTCCTCCTCCCATTCCTTTGCATTTTGCTGAGTGTGGAGAAGGAAGACAAGCACTCCCAGGCAAAAGACAAGGAAATGGGGGAAGAGGTACGTGCATGCCTTCCTCCTTCCCTCTAGAGTTCGCCCCCTCTTATTCACTAAGACCTTGTGCTGAGGCCAAAGACAAGAGAGTGAGTGGTGGAAGGTTAACATGAGCCTTCCTTCTCCCCTCCAGAGCTCCCCCCTCCCATTCCCTGGCCTCTGGCCCCAGCACACAAAAGGTGAGGGAATAGAGAGAGGTCACGGGAGAGAATTATTCACACTTTTCCCACTTCTGCATAGGTTCTGCACCTCAGACCCTCATGAAAGTGAAAGGGCCACTGTAATCTATCTCATGGCAGCTTGCCACTTAAGGCACTATTGTTCAGAGTAGGAGTGGGAAGCCTGTGGCTCTCCAGATACTGATGAACTACCGCTGCCATTATCTTTCACCATTTGCTGGTGACAACAGGAATCCAGCAACAAGTTCCCTGGCCTCAAAGAGGTGAAGTTGAATTAATGAATATTTGCCTCCCCCACCACTACCATCACTTGATTCAGCAGGCTGTCAAATAAAGCATATAAGTGCGTATATAACAAAACATTAGGGACACTTCCTTCTCATCGTTGGTTGCCAAGGTACTACAAAAGCATTTGTGCTGTGCCTGACTGTAACCTAAGCCAGAAGAACCTGATCAAGAGTTACATACAATACTGGAAGAGCAGCTATGAAGGAACTAGACAAGATCCTCAAGTGTAAAGATAAATCACTGAATACTAAGGTCAAGATTGTCCATACCATGATATTTCCAATTTCTGTGTACGGTTGTGAAAGCTGGACAGTGAAGAAAGCTGATAGGAAGAAAATAAACTCATTTGAAATGTGCTGGCAAAGAGTTCTGCAGATACCATGGACTGCCAAAAAGACAAATCAGTCCTAGACCAAATCAAGACTGAACTCTCTCTTGAAGATTAAACTGAGACTGTCGTACTTTGGACATATCATAAGACATGTCTTTTCTAGTAAGGCAACAATGCTTGGCAAGGTAGAAGGCAGTAGGAAAAGAGGACAACAGCATTACAGGTGGATAGGTTCAATCAACAACGTCACCATTAGTTTGCAGGATTTTGTACAGGGCTATTGATGATAGGGTAACTTAGAGATCCCTCATTCGTAGGGTTGCCATAAGTCGAAGTCAGCTTGATGGATGTGAACAACAACAATGCTGTACCTATTGGGATGAAGCCTTCTTAAGCAAATCCCCAGGCAAATGGGTTTAATAATATCAATACAATCTCCAAATATTACATAATTTGCTGCTTACCTTCGTGTGAATTCTACACTTAGGCCATTTCTGCACAGTGTATTTGAAACAGTGCAGTCGGTCCTCCAGGGAGGACGTCTGCACCTGGGAGCGGACTGGGTCCAGACTATTTAACATAGATCCGCACCTCAGCCCGCTCCGGAACGACCCCAAGTGGTCGTCCAGCATGCTTTTGAAAAACCTGTTTCTTTCAGTCTTTCAAAAGCACGGAGCGCGCCAGTGTGAGCCTACTCCCTTGTGCAGATTTGCAGGCTCGCACCAATGCGAGCCTGCGATCTACCGTGGGCGGGCTTTAGGCTGGCGAGCTTCAGCAGTTGGTCTAGACCCTCGACCAACCGTAAACCGCCATTTTTGACGCTGGAGCAGTGCGGAGCGACGAGCACGCACTGCTCTGGAGCAGCCTGGGCTGGACCGGGGAGCCATAAGACCCGGTAAGTAGCGGCACGGGGCGATTCCCTCCCCCCGTGCGGAAACGGCCTAAGACGCAAACCAGAATAGCATTCAATATTGCAATCCTGTTTTGAGACAGACAGCTATGCTGCTTCCTTTAACTAGAAAGGTAAGTGGTTTGAGAGTCAGGTGAAAATGATAGAAGCTACAGATGTCAAGGCTATGTCCCCAGCAAGTCACTTTCATCCAGCTCCAAATAGAGCAAGGAGCATGCTGTCCTTTCTTTCTTGTAAGGTCACTCAAAAATTGCCATAAAGAATCACATCCCTCATGAAAGATGAATTCTTAGAATCCTCTTAAGCCTGGAGAATGAGCTCTGTCTTTTTTTAGCTGCAGTCTTCGCTGGTCAAACGCCTTTTGAATGTACTGCCGTGTTTGTATTAGGTGTCCCTGGAAAGCTGAGATGTTCCAGAAGAACCTTTCCTTTTATGCTAGGCTTCAGATGTGGGGACATGAACATTGTAGGGCTATTTGATTGTCAGGAGAATTAGAAAATGGGTGACATTCACATTGCATATAGAACAGACAGGCAGCAACCACAAATCTGAGTTTGCAAGAGACTATAAATATCTCATCTCTCACTTCTCTTACCTTTTAGCAGGTTTTACTACCTACTGGAGAGCTAAGACTAATGAAGAAAACTCAGTGACAAATCTGAACAACAAACATTAAGAATCCTGCTCTTTGAGACAGAACAGCGAGTATTGCATGGATAGCCAGTCTCTAACTGCTATGCAGTAGATACTGCCCATTCGTCAGCTGCTAAACACTATGGATTCCATGTCACTTTATGATGACATTTAGCTAAATGTTTGGTTAATATATACCAGGGATAGCCAACTGTGATATCCTGGAGACGGGTGCAGTCAGTTGTTTGGGGTCCAGAAGTGTATTTCATTGGCTGTGTTACTCATGAGTAGTCAGAATAAGTAGTAACAGCTCGCAATAAATGTTTCATAGTTATGGCTATCAGGGAATTAGATGTGAGCCCATGAACACCGGTTAGCCACCCCTGCTATAAACAAGCCTCCTATAAAGAAACAGATACAAATATATAGAGACATGTAAATAGCCAGTTACTGAAACCTATCATGTTTCTTTGGATCACAGCACTGGCAGTCTTAAAACAATTAAGAGGGATTTAAACCAGTTTAGACCTGTTTACTAAGTGGGACTGGTACCCTTCAACAACATTAGAGCTGGTGTCATGTGTTTGGAATCCTAATGCTTTATCACATGAAATTGGGCTGGTATAGCAGTCAGCATACCATATCCTAATCCCCTGGTGATGGGGCAGCTCTTTGGACCAGATATAAGTCAGTTTAAATCATGAGTCCATGTTGTAAGGTGAGCAAGAGAGCCCAGCTTCATATCCTAGTATGCCTTGAATGTCAGTATTTCTCAGCCCCAAATCCCAACTTGTAAAACAGAAGAGCAATCAAAAGACTGTCAGTTGTTATATCAAATGAAGCATTAAGGTGAATCCACTTTAAACAGTAGCAGCAGAAGAAATGAAAGGTTTAAAGATGCCCCAGTGTAGTCCTCCTCAAGTGAGATGCCCTGTTATTCCCTCAAATCCATATTTGCATAAGGATAGGTCATATACAGGTTATAAATCAGATTAAACAATAGCTTCATGCTTTTCAGAATTTCTTTCTAGGTAGATATGAAGATGAGTCTCAGGGGAAAAAATTATAAGAGGAGGAGGAGGAGGAGAATGGGAATGATGATGAGGATGAGGATGATGAGGATGAGGATGAGGATGAGGATGAGGATGAATGGATGGACTCAGTCCAGCAGAATAACACCATCAACATTAATGAACTGAAGCATATTCTATATCTGTGCCAGATGTGACAATAGTTCACATGAGGGGAACTCTCACAGTGGTACATTATTATCTACATGGAGGTTTTGTATCAATACTTAAATGGCGCTGCCAACAGTACATTGATTTTTACAATATCTGAAACTATTCAGAGATTTTCCAAATAATAAAATAAAACTAAAGCTGTTTGCATAACCCAGGAGTTTTATAAAAAGAATTTAATGCAAATGGCTCAAGGCAAACCTGAATCCAGATTTTATTATTTTAAAAAATTATTGCCTAGGTGGTCACCTAAAAAAAAATATTCTGTATTTCACCATAGAATATTTTACAAAAGGATACTAGAGCTTTTACTGGGTTGAATTTTGTTGGTTAGTCCCAACTAGAGTATACCCTTTGAATCAGTGGCTCAATAGCGTATCAGAGGTAAGTCCCATTAATTCAATGGTTCTACTCTAGCCAGGATTAACAGTAGCATTGCGACCATTGTCTTTTAACAATCATTTACTCCTACATATTCAGGTCAGGAAATAACATTAGTAATTCCATCAAGGTCATAGAGAAAGACAGGTAATGTGAATTATTTAGTTCTCCCTCTATGCATGTGTATTTATATTTCCAACACTCTTGTGGATATATGTTACAGATAAAAAGTGCACTATCAAAGAAAGCACAGTGTGTGCTCAGCCTTACTTTACATCTAAGTGTTTTACAATTCCCACAAAAAGATTTACATTTACCTCTTCTTCCTATGTTCATTTTAATAACTATTGGTTATTAATATGTTCCCTTTAATAACTATTGGTTATGAAGGCAGGGACAGAACAAAGATAAGAGTAGTAACAAACAGCAGAGACCTAAGAAGCAAGGTGTTATGCTGGAAAAGAAGAGTGTAGTGACAACAAAATGAGGCCATAGCCTGGAGTTGCATGGCTAAATGGTATGATGGGAATGTAGAATACTAGCTAAAGTGTTTGGCTTCTATAAACCATATTCTGTATTTCATCACCAATGCCAGCAACACAAAACATGTTTCACCTTTTTTTGTAGGACAATACATTATGTATTCCTTACGAAATTGCAACTCCATTTTGTCTGAAAGACATAGAATGACTCAGGTTATTATAGCATATACTCCTTTGTACCTTCACTATCAGAATCAGTAATGAGGAGCTGATGTGGGAAATGTATATCATGATGGAGTAATTGACTTTAGATATTATATAGGATAAATGAATAGCAGGATATGCTTTTCCTGACTGCCCCATGTTGCAGATTATGCACTGTTTAACCCTTAACTCAAAAATATCAAAATGTTGTGTCTTTTACATAGCTGTGGAGATATTCTAACTGGAGGAAAATCTGTGTCATATCTAGTAAAACTGGCTTGCCAAGCAAACAAACATACAAAACCAAAGAATTTATCCTACTTCTTTTGAGGTGTTAACAGGAAGTCTGGTTAGGTGATTGTCATGGATGGTTCAGATCAGGCTCTAGATTTACTTGTTATGGCCCCGCACACCCTCAGGTTTGATATGAATTAATTGACAAAATACATTAATTGGCATTGATATAAAATGGAATCCAAGGTGACTGGAAGGTCAAGCTGAGCAGAGAAAAATTACTGACTGAACATGTGTGATTGCAAGGCAGGTCAGCCAGCTCCCCCTCTAGATGTAGCCAAAGTCATTGTCAGGCAGACTACCAAATAACTTCTAGCTGGAGCTGGAACATATCTGAGCATACAATGGTCAAATGAAGTTCCCACAAAAACACTGATTGTTTCAACCCTGTTTCCTCATACCTTAACATTTCTCTGCATTGTCCCCAAACTTCTCTTATTATGGCTATAATGGCTATTATGACAGCCATTAACTCTTTGACACCTAAGACCATTAACTCTGTCTGGACTCCATTGCCCAGGGTGCAACTTTCATTGTCTACTGGGCCAGAAAAGCCATTAATACCCTTCCAGGCAGATTTTGGGTATATAAGCCCTCTGCTTTGAGAAGTTAGTGGAGTATTTCACTTGCTGGCAGCGATGCTGTCTTTCTGATTCCTGGTTGTGTACTGCCCTTAGACACAAGTCTAAGCCACAACTCTGCTTCTTCACTGCTCTTCTGGAATGGTAAATATTGCTCACTCCCAGAAATTTGCTATCCATCTTTCCTTTCTTTTTCTTTGGTTAGCGTTGTGTGAGTGAGTGACTGTTTGAATGTTGTGTGTGTGTGACTGAATTTCCCTCAATAAAACACATTTTAGCTTATTTTGGAATCTCTGGCTGGTTCTTTCCTGCAAGACCCTATAAACATTGATGGCAAGATTTCGTTAGGTTGGCCTCCCCGCCGCACAAGCCTCTAAATTTGAGCTAATAATTCTTCATTGTCACATGGAGGTCTTGGCATCATGACTGAACCCCTGAGTCACCCATGTTTTGGGGTAACATACTTCAGGATTGGGTTAAATAACTTATGGAATCTCTTCTCTCATTGTTTTTGGTTGGGAACAACTCTTGCTCCAGGGAGCTTTTTCTGCAGAATACCTCTGAGTTGCAAATAAATAAAACGTGCTTGTGTCCAGTAAAGCCTCCAGTATTATTTTACAGTCTCAATAATTTTCACAAGTACTTTTATCTTTTATCTTGCTTACACATGACCTAGACACCTGGCACATTGGCAGTAGCAACCCAATGGAATTTCAGACACTTAGCCATTTTTTTTGGCTTGCAGCCCATCATAAGAATATTAAGTGCAAATATGGCAAGATTAAAATGAATTTTTGCATTAATCTTTCAGGTATTTACTTGTCTCACACACCAAATGTTCAGTCCAGTTGTAGTTAATGCCATGTTCTCCTAAATTCAACACCCCCAACCCTTGTCCTGTTCTTGAAGTTGTTTATAGCACAAAGCACTGGATTCTGGCACTCCCTTTGAGTCTATTTTGGCCTTGCCATAAAAGTGTGTTTTCCTACTGGTCTTCTCTCTCTGGATTGGCTGGCTGCAATGAAGCCCACCTGTGCTGTCCTTCTCCTTTGGAATGTCTCAAGCCTTTAGTCTTGGGCTGGAACATTGTCATTCCATTGGAGAAGGCCCTTTCTTTGGCACTCCCTGCCACATACCAGGAATGCAATTGATTCACAAGGAGACAAATGGGACTACAGCATCTCATTCCTGAGGAGCTTCTGTCATGATGCCCTTGTGTAGGATGGCATAGGCTAAACAGGGAGGAGGGCACGGGAGGGGGGAGTTTTTCAGATACACTATTTTACAAAAATATTTTTAAATCCTTCAAAATAGACTCTTAAAAATAGAAGTGAAACAGACTGCAGTTGAAGGAAAACACTTGGATAATGCACAGAGTGCTGTAAATAATGTGCAGTTCCTTCTGCAGTTCTGTAATTGCTAAAGTCACCATCCACAGAGTTACTGTTTTAGATGCATGAATAACATACAGAATCTCCGTCCTTATGCCAAGATGCTGGCAGCACTAAAATTAAGGTTGCTTTGACAAGGAGAGTTGTTTGCTGGCACATTCACTTCTGGAGTAGGACTGTCTTGTAGGTAGTTTTAAGGCTACTCATGCCAGAATGGTTATGTGTACTCCTTTAAAACCACAGCAGCAGCAGCAGCAACAACAACTTTTCATTCTCCAGCCCAAGCATCTGAAAATGGTTAGGCTATGTTGCTGGATTAAATTTAAAAACAGTTGTATATTACCTGAATCCAAAGGTTGGGGACATTATTTTTGTACTACATCTCCAGGAATCTGGTAACCTGTTTGTTTGTATCACACCTCTCTCCCAATATGGGACCCAAAGCAGTTTATGCATTCAGAGGGTTGTAATAGAAAAAGTAGCTTTTCCAAACTCTGTCAAAATCTTAATATAGGTACTTATTTTTTTAAAAGAAAATATACGAGAAAATTCCTCATGCATAATCCACTTCTTAGATGAGAAGGTCATCTTGGATGGGCTAATTCTCAGTTACAGTTTTTTAAAAAAACCAACTCACAACTACAAATAAAACATATAGAAACACAGAATGGGTTTAGCCATATTATAGCAGTGTACCTTAATTAACGTTTCCCTTCCTTTCATAAAAGTGAGAATAGGAGTTGAGTGGCAGAACACATGGCTTGAAGGCTGGAGGTACCAACTTCATTCTTCAGTATCTCCAGGTAGAACTAGGAAAGAGTAAAACAGCAGCAAATTCTAGGGAGCCATTGCCAGTCAGTGGAGACAACGCTAAGCTAAAAGGACCAAGGGTCCAGTTGCATAAATCAAGAATAGGAATTGTGCAGTCCACAGGCCACACACTGCCCCTTGGAGAGGGGGATTGAATAAAGTCTTTAGGATCTCCACTGACCTCCTAAAACCCTTGGCATCCCCTCAAAATTCAGCCCAAAATATCATTTTTTCACCCGAAAATTACCTAAAAATCGTTTTTGGAACTATACAATGCTGTTTCAGGGAGCTCCTCACCATCACTTCTGGTTGTCCAAAATGGCTTTTGTGGGGCTGCACAGAAAATGACAATAGGGGAGTCTGGTCCTCTTGGCTCCAGAACATATCCATCCCTAATATATGAGCTTACCTATACATTCCCACAATCAAATTCTTTCCATGAATCCAACACTGGGAGCCTTTTCACACTGCACAGTTATAGCACTATGATTCTACTTTAACTCCCATAGCTACATCCAGTGGAATCGTAGGGTTTCTAATTTGGTAAGGCGACAGAAGAACTTCCTCCTCTCCCTAAATTGCAAATCCCAGGATTCCATTTGATATTGCCATGGTAATTAAAGCGGAGTCATAGCCCTGTAACTGTGTAGTGTAAAAGGTCTCCTGAACCACCACACCCAAGATGATCAACTTACCTAAGTTTGAAAAACAGAAATTGGGTCTCTTTTATACACAACAAGATCAGAATATGAAAACAACCCAAGCAGAGCTCCTGCTGCAGCTCCCATTCCCCCCCACCAATCTCTCATGTTGCTCGCATTATGCGTCTCAAGAAGAATATGCTTCTTAATTTTAGTGCGGGCAGGACCCACTCCAATGCAATGTCTGCACGACTGGAACAGTCCACAAGTATCTTTGTCTACCCTACATCCATCTTGCATCCAAAGGATAGCTATCAGAGCAGCTTTCCTGCTCTCAGGAACTTGCTACAGCCCTGTTGTTGAATCACAATTAAGAGTTTTTCATTTTTATACAGTCCTTTTGGATTTTTCCTAGTATATATAGACTTCCACATAATCACAGTCTCAAGCCATGTGCCATTTGCCACAGTTGTTAGCAACACAGCTCTTGTCCACTACTTGCAGTCCTTCTATGGCAGTCATAGTGGGCATCTTCTTGAGAACCACAGTAATTGGCAGGATTGTCAGACTAACAACAGCATTGACACGCATCTGAGAGCAACAAAAACTTAAGCTGGTCTTTGCTATAGATTTATATTCCGTACCTGAAAATTTACAGATTTCTGTGGTACAACTAATTTGGGCTTAATAAGTGCAAAATAAATCAACACAAAGCAAAAATTTGACATATCCCTGAGACTACAAATATTTATCAGACTTCTCCCAAAAGACCACTCTTGTTAACTTATGTTATCTTATTCCTCAAACAGGTACAAGATGTTGGGATCTACCTGCAGTGCTAGTGTCTCCTTAAAATTTTAAGGGATTATAGCTCAAAGGAGGCCTGTGAGAGAAGGATAATGGCAGGATTTTTTCACCTATGCACTGTTGGGAAAATTCTCATTTCCAACATGCACACCAGTATTAACTGCAGAGAGAACTCCAGTTAAAGTTAAGCAAAGTACTTTATTTGGATTGACAAAAGCACTAGAAATCAGACACTCTTATGAACCATACAAGGCTATCGGAAAGTGAGGCAAGAAAGGTTGGATAAAGACAGATTGGGTAGAAAGGGTGATAGTTACCAGTCCTAGAAAGGGGGTCACAGAGGAGGGACTCAGACAGCGTCTGAGGGTAGCACAAAGGAATTGCAATCTGAGGCATTATGTACTACATACTACCATTGGCTGGGGTTTGAAGCTAGGGTTTTTATACTCCATTTCACACCCTGAAGGAGTGCATTGACAAAGCTGTAATGGCTTTCCCACAGGACTGACAAAGGGATCTGGAATGGGCTGATTTTTTAACTCCAAAGTGACAAAACATTGATGGCACTCATGATGATTTCTTATTGTTCTGTCAGGTATAGGGAAGATCTCCACAGGATAAGATTGAGGGATTGTCTCTGACTGCTCACCAATCTGGGCAGTTTGTCTTTCACTGTATTGAAAATTACTAAGAGCCTGAAGTGGTGAAGTGATTGGCACAAACAGATCAGCACTGAGCTTTTCTGCATATTCCTACCTGAATTTTCATGACCCTGAACACATTCTCCAACCAACGTGACCCCAATCATGTTCTCCGGTAGCATTCTATGAAGGTGTGGTAGGATATGGTAACAGACGTGCTGTTCAATTTGAGTGTTGGACTAGGAGTCCGGGAAACCAATGTTTGAACCCCTATTCATCCATGGAAACCCATATTCCCAAATTAACTTGGGAAGGTCACACACTCTCTGGCTAAAAAGAAAGGAATGGCAAATCACTTCTGAGTAAATTTTGCCAAGAAAACTCTATGATAGGGTTGGCATAAGTGGGAGTTGACTTGACAATGACAACAAAGCATATTCAATATTCTCAAAGCCCAAATATCATGCAACCTCAGGCATGGTTGCTTTGCAGCTCTACACTTCATCCTTTACACTGTCATGTTATTCAGATTCCTCTTAAGTTTTCCCCCCAAACAGTCCCTGTCTACATCTATGCATTATCAGGATATAGGAGACAGCCTACTGAACCCAATAGAATTTGTTCTGTGTAGGCACTATTTATTTGTTTAAGATATTTCCAGATAGCTTCTTACTCCAAAAATACCAAAACTCACAAAAAAAAAACCCAATAAAACCAAGTGATAAAAACATAAAAAGTGATAAAACAGTAAAAGATTTCCTTAAAATCACTAGGAATGACTAATGAAGATAGTGATAAAAAATGCAAAAGATTGCACTGTCAGCATCATAAATGGTACTTTATTAAAATTAACGAGGGCAGTGTGATAATGGAGATTACTTTTTCTCAGTTTTTATGCAGTCTCACATATTACTCCTTTTTTTAAAAAAGGTTTTGATACTGAAACATTGTCACATCTCTTTCATGCCCTCCGACACCTTTAATACTCCCATAGTCATATTTGATCCTTATTTAATCTGGAGTGTTTGCTTTGCAGCTCTACACTTCACACTCTCCTCTTCCTCAGGGGCCTCTCAAGTAGCTGACACACTTTAAATTTGCAGAAACATAAGATGGTACCAACACGGGATCTGTTTGCTGCAAGGCTGAGGAAACAAGGTGCTGACACACAAGATGGGTTTACTGTTGCAGTGTAGATTGTACCAGAGATAAAATGAGAAGGGGCTATCCCTGACTTCTGCAGGTCTTTAAGGATATTCTTCCAGCCCTTGCTACTTCCAGACAACTTCCTTATGTTTTCACCTTCTTTTTCCTTTATTGGGTTTCAACCATTTTATTGATGGGATTCAATCACGGTTACTATTTGTCCAGAACTGATCTGTTAGCCCTCCTTTTGTGTTTGCCATTTTCTACCACACCCACAACTGTTCACTGCAGGACCTACCCCAGAGAGTCTTGTAGCTCTATCTCACCCCTGCCCCATTTAGAGACATCGCATTTCTAGTTCAATTTCTAGATTTGATCTGAAAATGTAATGGAAGTGTTCCAGTAGGCATTTCTCTGACCTGCTTACAATAGTAATGCAAATAACATCTGAAATGGGAAAACATACATTTCTAAAAAATAATCTTTACACTGTGAGTAATTTCCTGTTGGGCGTGTTTAATTTATTCAAAGTAATACTGACTTCACAAGTACATGTAATCCCATTTTTGTGGAAGATAACTTCAACAACCCATGAGCTGCTCCTTCATCAACATTCGTTTTGGTCTTTTTCAATAACACTGGATTTACTCTCTCCAGACAGGCCCATCTCATGTTTATTTAGCACTGACAGAGTACTGAGATTTTAAAAACTGTAAACATTTTTTCATTATGCATTAGAACCCACTTACGAGGCTGCTCTCTCTATATTTCTAGAACAGATTAAAACAGATCTATGTGGTAGAACAAGATTTGAATCCAGTGTAAAACAAATATTGCTTGAACCCAATTTCATTTAAGAATTAAATAATACAACCGTCTAAATTGTAATCTTTATTAGCTCCTACTTAATTGCAAATTAATTCCTATCTTCTTAAAAAATTTGTGACCCTCTTGAATTGGACAATGACAAAAGTCATCATCCCTCCTCTCACCTATACTTTATGAACTCTCCAGAGGCTATTACCCCCAAGATACTTTCTTCGTGATAGGGCAGGGATGCGGAACCTTCCATTTCAGCAGCTCATTTTGGGCCATTTCCGCACTAGAATGTTATAGTGCTACTATTCCACTTTCAACATCCTATGGAATCCTGGGGTTTTCAGTTTAGGGAGGGGCCTTTGAGACCTCAAAGGGCATCCATCTGAGGCCTCAAAGGCCCCTCCCTAAACTGCAAATCCCAAGATTCCATAGGATGTTGAAACTGAAATAATAGCACTATAACATTCTAGTGCGGAAATGACCTTAGACTGCTATCTCCATCTGTGGTCTGTGGACCAACGCCAGTCCATGAGCCGTCTGCTGACAGTCTCTGGAGAGCTTCCAGGAAAGAATGAAACAACTGTAGCCAATGGGCACAAAGATGATGCCGCTCTTTGGCACACTCGGTAAAACAGTGCTGGTCCCCCACATCAGACAGCCCAAGAAAGCCCAGTATATTACAGTAGTAGCTTATACTAATTATGGAAAGAATTTATGGACATCATCAAGATTCCAAGGCTGGTGGGACTTTCCTCTTCTAAGCAATAAAAATAATACTGTTAGGATGTTAGATGTTCTGTATCTGTTTCTTGTCAATACTGTGGTTTCAAGTTTCCTCTGCTTTTCTTCCTGCTTCATAATGTCTCCCCACAGCATTAAAAAGAAAAGATAAACAGAGTGAGAAACATGAGTAGTTGTTTACTTTCCATCATAGAAGTTATTATTCTGTTTCCCTCAATTAGAATGCTTATCCTGCTGTGTAGTACATATATTACACCACGTGCCATATTATAATAATTACAATTTATTTCTTAGCTTCCTACAATGCAATATGGCTAGCTCTATTCATTACATTCTGAAAGATTACAGACATTAGTCTTTACTGGTACTGCATAACTATGTTCCCCACCAACATTGAGCCCAATATTGTCCCTTCCCTTTGAACAATATAACATAGCTTTTTTGGCAAATCAATAACTTTGTAATAACTCCTACCAACAATTTTAAGTTCTTTTACTAAAGAGCCCAGTTTTTAAAATATATCTACCTCTAATCCTATTTCCTATTTGTGATGATCTGGGACCATAATACATCACAAGGACTTAGTAAATAATTAAAAAATACATAATTGGCCTGTCTTGACACATTGCAACCAATCCCACAAACAATAAAGGAACAACAAACACCTCAACTATGCACAGAAATTAAAAGACCCAGCAAAGATTGTTGGAGCATTTTAAGGCAGGGATGGTAGTCATATGGACTTCCACTTGTTCCTAGATTGCAACACCCATCAGCTTTTGCCAACAGTCAGTAGTGAAGAATTGTGGAGCTTGCAATCCAACAATACATGAGGGGTCATCTCTGTCTTAAAATAAAGCACTAGTTCTTACCCCGACTTAAAAACCAAGTCCTAAATTCAGTTGCCGATCCCCAACTAGAATAGAACCATTCACAATAGGATAGATACAAGTGTTGGTTTATCATTCTGTAGATGATTGAATGAATCTGCTCTAGCTGGGAGTACAACCAGATTTAGGCCTAGCAATTTTATTACGGTGTGAGCTTTTATGGCCATTATGCCATAACAAACATACTCGTCTCTAAGGAGGTTAGCTTAAGTCTGTGCTGCCAGCAGGTAAAATGGCTATCCCTGCAAAAACAAAGGAGTAAACCTAAGCTATCGGTTCATCAGGTGATCACGTACAGCAGTGCTGCTCTAAACAGTGGTCTGTGGACCGACGCCAGTCCACGAGCCGTCTGCTGACAGTCTCTGGAGAGCTTCCAGGAAAGAATGAAACAACTGTAGCCAATGGGCACAAAGATGATGCCACTCTTTGGCACACTCGGTAAAACAGTGCTGGTTCCCCACATCAGACAGCCCAAGAAAGGCTGATATACAAGATAAGAGTGTCAGCTTTACATCCCTTTACATTGCTTGCGGGACTATTTGTGTGGGAACTATCCTTGGCTAGTATTCCAGTGGCAAGAAGTTTATAACTAAAAGAGATGCACCAGTGGCAAAAATTCTGTCATCATCAACAACTTTATTCATGTGCCCCCTCTTTTCCCGAAGTCAGGATTCAAAGCAGCTTACAAATGAAAGCAAATACATAAATCTGTATAAAAACATAGAGCTAGATTATACAAAAAGGTAACATTAAAATGTAACTAAACTGCCAATAACATTGAAAACAATTTAAAGCTTACAATCTAATATATAAAAGTCAAAGTTTGTGAGTTTGTCTGTGTCAGGCAGGCGAAGACCTCATACGATTGGCTGGCTGTGAAGATTCTATGGAATCCTGGGGTTGGCAGTTCAGGGAGAGGCCTTTAGAATTCTCAACCAGAGAGCTCTGAATAGGCTGGTTGCTATGGAGACGAGGCCTAACAGCAAGTCCCCTCATGAACTCAACCTCTGTATGTTAACAGCTCTGAATGCAGATTGGATTGGGGAATATGGGGAAAAGTACTGGACAAGGCAGTTTGGGGACAGGTACTCGACAAGGCAGTTTGGGGAACTACAGACACACAATCTCAAATCTTTCCAACAAGTATTACCTATGAGAAAATAAAATCCTGGGCAATGCCAGGTATATATGCTAGTTAAGGATAAAAAGTAGTTTAAAACTGGTACAACTACACACAGAAAGTTCAAATAAACCTTAGAAGTCTTGATGTGTGTTTTTTTTTTCTACAGGAGAACCAAGTGCAGAACAATTTTACAAATCTAAGCAAAAATGTGCAAACCAGAGATCAATGCATTAGTTTCATCATGTTGTGAGGAGTCAGGTGTTGGTAACATTACTATGCAGGAAACTGGGTCCTTGTACTTTTGTTTTCTTTTTTTTCTTTTTTTTAAGAATAAATCTGAAACAGACATTCAGGTGCGTAATGGGTATCGGTTTAAGTGCTAATTTCCATTCACAAGAAGTATCTGGAAAATTTAGCAGCACCAGGAAACCAAAGAAAAACCTATGGTGAATTTGGAGTTTGCCCTTTTTTTTTTTAACCTAAGCAATTCACAAAAAAAACATAAGGCTTTGGATTATCACTGCACATTTTAATTCTGAAGTTTTAAGATGTAAAGCTTGGACTTTAAACTTTAACCTTGGTAATCATAAACAGCTAATATTGCTTTTTTTCCATTTTGTGCAATTACTGTATTGAACTTGTATGTATATTTGGAACGTTCCCTAAGCTGACCTTGCTACCATTTTCTCTTTTTTGTTTTTGTGACATTTAGTTGTATATCCAAGCACAGTTACTCTTTAAGCTTTTATGTTAGTATTTTGACATTGGACTACATCCAACATCTTAAGTAAGATGAGCTTATGTAATTACAACCTGATTTGGCCCAATTGTCAATGTTTCAGTAGCGGTAAATTCCTTCCCAGGCTATCTTATGAAACTTTTAGAGCAGAACTTCTTATCAGCAGAGTAGCACTAATATGCAGTCAGAAGTATTGTCTGAGCATACGACTGTGGAACAAGATGGTAAGGGGATTGCTGGCGAGCTGCTAATTTGAGTGTTTTATAAGGGACTTTATATTTCACACAATCCTGCAACCCTCTAATAAATGTTTCCTAAGACTAAAAAAAAACAAAAACAAACTGGTACAACTAAAGTCAGCACAGCACCCAGTTAAAAGTCCTTTCGTTAAAAAACATTCAGTTCTCACAAGCCAGTTGGGACTTTTTTTAAAAAAAGTGTCTGCCTGCAGAGGAAATGATCACTAGGAGGTCATTCTAACCTCCCTAAAAAGGGATGTCCAGAACCTGCTGTGATGGCCTTGTCTTACATCTCCAGAAGAGCACAGTTGCTTCAGAAGGACACGGCTGAAGCTGGCATCCTGGTGATGACATTCCCAGATATAACTAGGTGCTACACTTGCGTGTTCACTGTTTTAGATCTTGAGGAAGGAAGTACTGTACTTCCAATGCATAACAACAGCCAGGAGGCTGCCAGGCATAGTTCTGCTTCCCTGGCCCCTGATGGGCTGCAGGCATGCACAGAGGTACATTCTGGCTGCTCTCAAATACTAAGGGAGGAAGGAGCGGGCTAACACTGGAGGTGACAGCTGCTCCTTCTTCTCTCAACACTCAGGAGAAACCAGAATAAGCCCAGGGGAACCCTTGCAGCCCATCAGTGGCTAGGAAGCAGAACTGGACTGGAAGCCCTCTAGCTAATGTTCCATCCTGGTGGAAGCAGTCAAGCAGTATCTGCAACCTCCAGAAAGTATTCAGGTGGAGACCTCTCAGAGTGTATGGATGCCAATGCAATATATAAACAAATATAATGTAAACAAAGCAAACTGCACCTGCAACAAAGCCCTACAGTATGGACTGTTCCTGTTTGGTGTTGCAACCAGGGCTGTAGAGTCAGTACACCAACACTTTGACTCCGACTCCAGCTCTTTTGCTTTTCTTTTGTCCGACTCTAATCCTTCTTGAATGGCAAATATATATTAATATGTAATAACAAATTTACCATAGCAAAATGGTAGCACAAGGCATTTCATCACTACCATGTGAAACATCAGGCTCCTTAGGCTGTCAGAACATGAAATATATTCACCTGATTAAAATTTCTGAACAAGAAAACTTCCCTAAATTCCTATGAAGTAAACAAGCAAGGAGCTAAGCATTTAATATTACAAGTTTTTATTTTGAAGCTCAAGTTGGTACATTTCTGCCAACTCTTCCTCCTCCAAAATTGCTTCCAACTCTAACTTCACATCCCTGGTTTCAACCAGCCATGCCTTTGGAAGGGGAGAGATTCTCCATTCCTTTTCCTGGCTCCTCCCTTGGGAGTTTTCCACAGTCTATTTTCAGTCAGCCCTCTATGATCACTGAGCATACTCAGACCTGACTGGGGCGTTTACAACTGTTGTTGGTGCTTTCAAGTCATTTCTGACTTACGGCAACCCTAAGCTGATGTATCACAAGATGTTCTTGGCAAGGATTTGTTTAGAGGGGTTTTGGTGTTGCATTGCCCTGAGGCTGTGGATACGTGACACACCCAAGGTCATCCAGCAGGTTTCCATGGCTGAGCAGGAATGGCTGACCCTGATCTCCACAGTCACAGGCCATTTCCTTCCACGCTACACTGTTATAGTGCTCTTATTCCACTTTTAATCTCCTGTGAAATCCTGGATTTTGCAGTTTAGGGAGGGGCCTTTAGAATTCTCAGCCAGGAAACTCTTTGGCATCAGAAAACTACAAACCCCAGAATTCCACAGGATGTTGAAAGTGGAATAATAGCACTATAACAATGTAGGGCAGAAATGGCCACAGTTCAATGCTCAAACCATTACATCGCATGGCTCCCTTTTTTTTTTTTTTAAGGATCAGGTTTCCCCCATATTATTTTCCTCCAAAAGAGTTTTTTATATTTCAACAAACCTTAAGAATCACTCTAGCATGCTGACATGTCTCCCCCAATCCTGTCCTGTAGTTCCTTTTTGGTTACATACGTGGAATTACCCAGCAATTGCATTTGCTATGAGAATATGATAGTTTTAGTACATCAGTCTTTGTTGATGAAAGCTTTAGCACAGAGGTGGGAAAACCTACCAAATGTCTAAGGACTTTAAAACGTTCCACCTTTTCTTAACAGAAAACTATTCAGCTAGACAGATCTATCACAGGAATGAGTTAAAACATTTGTATTTACTGTCAATACAGAGTACTATCTGCCAGCAGAGAATAAGAGAATTAGTTGTTATGAGAGAATGGCTGAATACCTGCAGTGTATTGACACCAATTAGAAGGAATGTACATCTAACATGACACCTATTTGCCAAGGTACTTAGCCCAGTGATCATGCCCAAGGAAAGGCCAAGGTCCCCGAACTTTATTGAAGGTATTAGATCCAGCCCATCTTGTAGCTATCATAAATTAGGTTAAGAAACTTTGTCAGCACAACATTTTAGCCATTACATCTGCAAGAACGGCTAGATTTCCCCAAGGCTCTCAATAGCTTTGAGTGGCCTCTTCTGACTGTGATGGGTATGACTACAGCAGACAGACAAAGCAGCAGGGAGAGGAATTGTCTCCTTCCCATTGACATTGACTCCCTAGTTATTTGTAGCACTTTATGGAAAGTGGAAGGCGTGCCAGAAGGAATCTGTTTTCCCCCTTGGAATGCAGCAGTTGTCCCTTAGTGTAAGAAGATACCCAATGGCCTCAGCCAAGAAAGTGCTGACAAAAGTAAAACCTCAAGGGCAGAGAGGAGCAGTGAATTTGTTGCCTTAACGAGCTCCCTACCAGCTCATCCCACCCCTCCCCAAAAAGAAGCTATTCTTTACAAAGGCAGGCATATTGTTGATCTCATTGCTCTGGACACTTTGGTAGAGGCTCTTACTTTCCTAGTCTGCTGCCACCTACCATCTTTTTAAACAGTCCCCCTGCCTTTTATTGCCATGGGTTGACCGGTACCCAAAAATAAATGAGTGGCATAACAACGGCCATGCCAAAAGAAAGCAATGTGTCAGAAATGTCACACCTGAGGCTTTCTAAACCACCACCCTGTCTTCCTGCAGGACGTCTCTTTCCCTCTGCCAGCAGCTAAAGGAAAAAGAGCTTTCTCTACAAACAGAATAATTAATCCAATTTTAACACTGTGCTCTGGAAATCTTGGATCATCTCCATCAGTTACATTGATCCCAAGAAAGAAAATTTCCTTCTGAGAGCCCCTTGGCCAGCCTCAGAGTTTTGAAAGGGTGGTTTTTGAAACAAACTACCAGATACTTAGCTCTATGCATTTTTCCTTGTACATGGACAGGAGATAATGCTGTCTCTAGCATCTTGCAGAAGACACTAGTTACCCTGCTTAGCTAAGAAGCTGGAACATGCTGAAACAGCTTCAACTTGTCTGTCTCAAGCGGAGTGAATAAATGGTCTACTATTTAAGAGCCATTGGAAGTTTTTTTAAAAAAAATAGAAATGAAAATGGTGCGAGCAAAAAATATTTGTGTGTTTCAGACCCATTTAAGTATTACGGTTTTCATCAGAGAAGTCCCGAGACACTTCATTTTCATCCACCTCATTGTTCTTTGCTCTTGGTTGCCTACTGAGGTTCCAGCTTTGTTGGACCTATGTCTAACTACGTGCTTAAAAAATTAACACTGTTATTTCTATATGCTGTCAAGGTACTTACCTAATTTTTACTCATGGTCTAGTCAAGATCCTTCATACAGTCCTTATTCCCACTCCACAACCTACTTGGATTCTATTTAACAACTGTCCAGATCCATCTTACATTGATACTGGTTAAATTCCTGCTTGGTGTGTTACTATGTGTCCTTCTGTTTTGCTTTTGCTCCTGAATCCTTTAAGGTCAGAAACAGTGAAAAACCTTACTTTTTGTGCAAGATTTAGGTGTACATTTTAACAATCTTCCGCATATACCAGTCAGAGATTTTATTCCAGCTAGAGTAAGGGATTTACTGGGAAAGGATGCAGCTTGGATATACACATCTGCCACTCTACCAAGACAGCTTTCATTGCCCCATTATTAACAAGATCTATGTTGGATACCTTTGCTGTGATGAGGATCTTGTGCCTTATCTTAGTATTGGCCAGGCTCATCTCTTTCTCATGTATAGGTCGATCTTTCTCTCACTTTACCTGACCAAGCCTTTCAAAATCCCAAGCCTATAGAGATGAGACAGGGTGGCCAAAATTAATTGCTCTGAGAATGCTGCATCATTCTCAGTAGGTCAAATAAATGATGCAGTCATATTTTATAAATACGTTGAGTTCTGTCTATTTTTGCTTCTGACTACTGCGGCCTCACAAGATAAATAATGTAAGAATTGTAAGGCCTAAAAAAACCAAGCCACAGATTGTGCTATAAAATCACTTTAGTTCACTGTTGTAATACAAAATTTAGATTCATGATAGAAGACAAGTCCAAGCATACAATCACAGAAATTGTCTTAATATTTTGCTGCTTTTCTTCCAGCAAGGACTTTCATCTCATTGTTCTGACTCTGAATGAAATTTAGAAAACATTCTGAACATTTGTGTGCCATACCAGAAAATGCTTACTCACTGAGGCCCCTCTGGTATCATTATCTGCCATTTGATAACAAGAAAAAGGAGCCAGTGTAGTCTAGTGGTTTGAGTGTTAGACTAGGGCCATTTCCACACTAGACTGTTATTGTGCTATATTTCACTTACAATATTCCTGCCTAATATCCCTCCCTGCGAACCTCAGGATTCCATAGGATGTTGAAAGTGGAACAATAGCACTATAACAGTCTAGTGCAGAAATGGCCCAGGAGTCTGGGAGACTAGCATTGGAATCCCCACTCGGGCATGAAAACCCACTGGGTGATTTTTGGCCAAGACACACTCTCTTAGCTTCAAAGGAAGGCAAGGTCATATCCCCTCTGAACCAATTCTGCTAAGAAAACCCCATGATAGTTTTGTCTTAGGGTCACCATAAGTTGGAAATGACTTGATGGCACACAAGAACAACAACAACTGCTTTTGGAAAAGATGTTCTCTGGCAGTTTGCTATGGTGTGATTTTCAACTGCTCTATAGATCATGCTACCTGCTAGTCTAATACACTTTATGTACTTGTGGGTTGGGGTTTTTTTTTTTGTTCTTAATATTTTATTTGCTCTGGGAGATATAAGTAAAGAATATAGCTACAACATATTTTTAAGTAAGAAAGTTTTTTTAATCTTCAACAGCTACTAAAAGAGCATGCTTGGCTACAAAGGAAGCATGCCACAAGCATGGTCATCTCTACTGCCTTATACTTTGCATGTTGATATCATTCAAGGATATCATAGCAGTTAATCTACTATGGCATGTACAATTTAGTAGTTGAGACATGCCTCAAGTTTGCAGAAAGTTTCATTAGGATGAAAAGGAGAGCATCATGAAATTGGGACTTCAGTCTTCTACTACAATATAAAGCTACTCAATTTGGCTTCAAAGGACCCAAGAAATACACTCCCTAAAATGATCACTGGACTCAATATAAAAAATGTGTCTGCTTTTATTAAACATTGAAAATTTTTCTGAGTAACAGCTGAATTTTGTATTTTCAGAAATGCGGCCAACTATTATTGCTTTGCTTTCATCCCAGCAACCATGGGAGTCTCAAGCCACTGTCTGGTAGGCAGGAATGGGCCAATCTGAAACATGTTGGCCAAATTAGCTCATGAGATGATCCACCATAACACCTCCTTTCCCTAAGCCTTGCCCCCTGGAAGCTACGCTAGAATCCCCACAGAAGAATCTCTGCTTTCCAATCACAAATCACAGATAACAGCAACAATTCTCAGTAGTGTGCCATTTGCCTTTTCACTTAGGAGGTAGAGTGGTCCACTAAGTACTTCATCCTTGCACACCTGCCCCAGTAGCAGAAGATGTGGGAGGAGTATTGTTACAAGCCAATCCACAATAATGGCCAGAGAAAGTTCACAGCTAAGTCCACTCCCTGCCTGAAGAGATGGGTGAAGGAACACTCCTCCAGACAACTTGGACAACAGCTTCCCTGTGTGTGGCTCCAGCCAGTGCTTTGACAAGACAAGATGATGGCACCATGCCCACAGCAGGAGGTTCCCTACCTAATTTGAATGTCTGCAGCATCTTTCAGGCAAGGCCATAAGCAGATGCAGGCTCAATGGATTCAGCGCCAACAACTCCCGCCCACCAATTCTCCTCCTCTGATTAGCATCTTGCCTTATGCAAAGTTCCAAACCACTCAGAGCCCTGAACAATAGTTTCCAATTTTGTATTAGCCTACTAAAGGTATTACCTTAATATGGATTTTCAATTCTCTTCTAAAAGTATTCTTATGTTCTCAGATCTACTATCCAAAACGTTTCTCAGCTAAGTATCACTTTAGAAGGAGTATGTTTTTCTAATGACATTCCACTGTAGATTTTATTTTGCATTTTATTTAGGTACATCTAAACTGTACACAAATCTGAACTATAGATTTAAGTACTTATTGACTTGATCTACTCCTGTAACTTTTAAACTTTTGTTTCTTGCCACTGCCTCTTTGTCCATTTTAGCTTAAAATGTCCCTTTTGAAAAGGGTCCACTTGGGAAAAGGGGTACCAAAAAAAAAAGCTTTTTTTCATTTAAGACCTACTTCTCACTTCCATTCCCTGAGATGTAAATACAATCCCCTCTGTTGTAATGTCATCCAAGGGAACTGATTTTAACAGCTTCACAGGCCAAAGTTCCAACAACTGCTAAGATTTGACTCACTGAATCATGGCCCCACGGTCTCAGAATGAAAGAACTTGTAGCAGGTTCTGGAAAAAAATTCCTGGCATGGCTGGGAAGAAGATAGTACACATTCCAAGGAGTCTGCTGACACAGACTTAAAAATATAACTACCTTACAAAATAAAAAAGTGTATTCTTCTGTATCATGAAATACCAAGGTAAATGATAAGCTACATTTTTTAGCCAAAGAATGTGTAGATAGTACAAAGACTTTGAAAGATGTAGCATTCTTCATGAAATGATTGGTGCTTTCATGAGACTTTTTAACAGGTGTACACATACACTCTAAAACAAAGTCAAGATACGTATTGCTGTTTTACCTTCATGCACATGCACACACAACACACACATATTCAGAGAGAGAGAGAGAGAGAGAGAGAGAAGTAGGGAAGAGCTGCCTTTCCACAGAGCAATCTAACAGCTGAGAATGAAGGATAAATTCTACCAAAGTCCCCAAAGCATTTATACATACTGACCCAAGGAAATTCCTGGTGAACACTTAGATTAAAAGAGACTTTGCATTTCTTCCATCTGGCATCTTAGAAGCAAAGAAAGTATTTCAGTTTCATAGGAAGCTTCTTACATTACAGTGCCTCTTGCTGAAAAAAAAATCTGTCAAGGCACATTCCAAAGGACCCAGTCCTTCCCACAGATGGCTCAAAACAGAAAACAAATCCATGAAAGTTTCAGCAGGCCATGAAGCTGAGTGTGGGAAATACTTAGCAATCTTCCACCCATTTATGCCAGTAAACTGATTTCTTCACCTGATAAATAGGAACATAACAACTCAAAAGGTATATTGTCATTAGGCCTTTTTCTCACTACAAAAATGATGCATACTGCATTAAAAGGGTCACTTCTTTATCCATTTTAGTGTGCTGACTGGAAGGTTAACACCACTGTGGCAGAGTTCTTTTGTCACTGACAGAATGAACTTGTATGGCATCTGGTAGCCATGCTTATCCACACGGTCTGCATCCACTGATTTCATCTTGGTTAAGGAGAATGAGAAGCACAAAAAACAGTGAAGACAGGCACATTCTTTTAAGGGCTACATTCACTTTAACTGATGAGAGATTTCTCAAGAAAACAACATAAGCTCTAGGGCTACCATGCTTTATTTTCATTGTCAGTACAACAAATGTGATTTTACCTGATCAATAATCCCTCTATATAAAGATTTAGTTACCACATGGTCATATTAGTTAGTGCTCCACGGTTTTGTCATAAGCAAGGAACAGGGAACTTGTGGACATGTATATGATGGTGGACTACACCCTCCATTCCTGACCAGTACCCATGCTGGCGAGGGATGATGGGAGTTGGGACTCCACCATGTGGAAGGAGTGGCAGGTTTCCTGTTCCTGTCATAAGCTACCCTTGCCATTTTAAAAAAAGAAAAATAACAAAGACAATAAAAATCAGAAGGCAGTTTTTACAGCTATCAAAAAATGTCGGCTTAGAAGTGATGCTGACACCATGGGTCCTAGCAAAAGACATTCATATCTCAGGCAAGGCTACCCCCATGAATAGCATCATGAGTCCTGGTCACTTCAGTACCTAAATCTATATATAGGCCTTTAGTATTAACAAGAAATCACAATTCAAGTGTGGAAAGGAATTCAAAGGCTCCTGTGATCAGTGTTCAGAAGTGATTACCTTTTCCTTGGGTCCACTTCTATGCTTTATTCAAAGGCCTTTAACAAACCAAGTCAGAGTTGAGGCACACTCTGAGAAAAGTATTTGGTCACATATTTTTGTAGAATGACAGCCAGCTCTTTATTTCATCCATCCTGAGTCTTGGCCTGTAGATACAGCCTTAACTACATAAGGAAGGGGCCAAAAGATATTACTTGCACAACACTTCATAAAACTGATCTGAACTTCACGGTACACCCGCTTTGCGCATGTCCACTGGATTGGCAGCATGCCTGGCACCCAGCAGGAACTCTTCCCTTCCCTAGCTCTGTTTAAATTGTCTCATGTGTCCAGCAATTGAAGCAGCAATCTCAGAATGCTTCTTGTTTTGGCCATAATAATCAACAAAGTTTCCATCGGGGCCAACAAGGTACATTATGATGGTGTGATCCACCTGCAAGAAAACAGAAGACAAATTGGGGATAAGAGCTAGGGAGAGCAAGTTCCCCTCACAGCAGTAACTCCACAGGTTCATTAAACTGCCATCTCAACTATAGGCTTCTTCATAAAAATGAGGTTACCCTAGAAAAATCCTCCAGCACAGTGGCTCTCCACCAGAATGTGAGGACAAAATATAAAGCTTAGCACTACAAAACACTGCACACGAAAACAGCAGCCAAGCCCTGCAGGAAACCAACATTTCATAAGCTTTTTCAGAAGCCACTGCACTGAGTACATATGGGCTCTCAGAGAAACCAACCTCCCTTCGAAACTGAAGGGCAGACTGATGATTACCAAATAATCCTGAAGCTCCAGACGTCAGAACTTGAATACTGCATATAAAAAAAGCAGATCTTGCTCCCAACCCACAAAAATGAGGGGGTTTTTTTGGGGGGGGGGGATGGCACAGAAATAGCTAATACTCTCCTCAAACCTCAGAGGGAAGGGAGTTCCCTATATTCCGCCAATCTATTAAGCCTCATCTGGGTTTTTTTTCCATACAGGAAGAGATCCTCCAATCACCTCCTCTTTAGAAACAGACATGGTACAAAGAAGTAGTGGGGGGGGGAGTATGGGCTGAAACAGGTGTGGAGGTCACTAAAATGCCTCAATATTTAGCAAAATGACAAAGGCTTGGGCAGCTCTATCAGACATTTTCATGCTAAGAAAATTTTAAGCACCCCAACTCTTTGAGGGGTTTGGGAGGAATAAATGAGGAATGTGGCCCTCTGGGTTCCCACTGGAGGGGCAATCCCAACCTCAGACTGGCTTTTGCCTCATCCTTCACTAGAAGATTGGTTGAGAACAGAGCTTTTCTATCAGTCTAGCTATCCCAAGGATGTTATCTGGGAACTTATTCCCTCACACTGGAAGTCTGTAGCCACATACTGGCATCCCTCTTGGAAACAGAAGTATGATTTTTCATCCTCCTCTTTCTTGCAAAGTAAGAGTTAGAAAAGACAGACTCTTTCTGACCACCGTGGGGTAAAAATTAAAGATGGTAAGAGTAGAGCTGCTACTCTACTTGTGCAGCACAATTAGACTGAAAAGGAAGAAGAAGATTAATCTGAATTACTTTGAAAAGGTGGTGGGAGGAAGAGTAGTGGTGGGAGGAAGAGTAGCAAGATGCTTCAGAAATTACTTTTAATTAACAGTTATTATAAGCTAACATTCATGTGATGTCAGTTTCCTGCCACTGTCAGTTTCTTAGGAGCATAAAGCTGGCATTCTGCAATTGCTAGATTATAAAGTGGACATTTTATTTATTTAGTTATTTTATTTTATTTCCTTGTCCTTCTCCTATCACAGAACCCAGGGCTGCTTACAACAAGTCTTAACTGAGATAATGCTAAGAAATTTGATAACAGTCTACAACACAGTTAAACAAGGTATCATATTAAAGCACCATTAAATTTTTAAAAAGTGTAGAATCATTTTGAAACATAACAAGGATATAGAAATATAGCACACCCTACAATAAAAAAAAAAATCTCCCTGCAACTAACTTATCATTAAATGCCTGTCTGAATAAAAAGGTGTTTGCCTGCCACCAAAACAAGCAGCGGGGCAAGTCTAGCCTACTTATTAAGTGTTGTTTAGAACAGCAGAGACAGGAGACCAGATAGGATAAAGAGCGGCAGGACATGCCATCTGCTATCTGGCTCCCTCTTCTGGCTAAACTGTCTCGATGCTTGCTGGTTTTAATAACCTATGTAACCCACTATACAGCTCATAGTAGGCAGATTAGTAGGGAAGATAGGCAGGGGATAAAAGACTGCATATCTGAACTTTTCAGATGGCAATGTGGTCTTTCAAGACAAACTGTTATGAAAAAGGAAACCTAGGCCTTTGTCATCTGCACCACCACCAAGAGAAACATCTTCAGGCTCACTGCTCCCTTTCAAGTTATCTTTCAGACCATTCGCTTCTCTGGGCTCAACTGAAAATAGGCATTTCTCAGCAACTACTTCCCTGCAGGCACAATGGGAAATCTTGACGCCATGGCACCCCACTGCATGTCAGAACATTTCATCAAGGGAATCCTTCCACTATGGAGGAAACATACCACACTCTATACACACACTCCTCCTTCAATAGCTTCTGTGCCCACAACAGTCTAATAGCTTTGGTGCCCTTCTTCATCTTGACCTATCCCTCTAAACTTATTTAGAGATGTCACTTAAGGACAGCCCAACTGCTCTCTGCTCCCTCGATCTCGTCTGAAGGACACTGCTTGGCAACATTTCTATATTGACTCCTTTTGCCGTCTTATATGCGACACTTCACTGAAACCACTTCACCCACTCCTAAATAAATGTTTCAAACTTTTCTCTGGGACTGATTTCCTTTCATAAAGCCCTCCCCAGCCATATCAACCTCTGGGTTAATTGGGAAAATTACATTTGGAAACCATACTCACAATATAATCATTATCTTCATCTCTGGGGCCAGAACTGTAGTAGACACGATAGGCTCGAGCCACCTGATCAATCTGCTCTTTTGTACCCGTCAATCCAATCAGCTTGGGTGAAAACTCTGGGAACAAAAAGAATCCATTAGATTAACTTGCATTAGGGACCCCTGAAAGGCCCTTTCAGTGCTGCAAAAAGATCAAGAACATCAGTACAGTGTCACGTTAAGAGAAAAGGCTAACATTACCTTTGACATATCTAGCAATGGCTTCTTTATTATCCCTCTCTGGATCAATGGTGATGAAGAGTGGAGTGATGTTGGGCAGAGACCGGATCGCATCTGTCAGCACAAAACATGATCATTAAAGTCCCAGTAACCAGACCTAAAACAAGTTTTCAGCTTTATGTTAAACTCCATAAATAATCTAGAACAGCCTTTTGTAGGGGCTCCTAGTTACTGGGATACAACTCTATCATCCCTGACACCTGGCCATACAGGCTGGAGTAGTTGTGGAGGTAGTACCTGGAGACCCAAAAACTAAAAAAAAGTTGTTCTAGAGAATGGTAGTTTGATTCAGCCCATATGAAAGATTCATATGATCCATATGATTCACATGAAAGATCCATATGAAAGACTCTTACAGGCAGTGATGCGGGTTCTTTGGCAACAGCAAAACTGGAAAATTTTCCAGTGCTCCAAATAATGTTACTTGATTTAGCATGTTGGGTTTAAACACTATATTCAGGAACATTCAAAGGTCTGCAGAAATTATTTTACTGGAATATTTGTAAAAATGTAAAGAGAACATCATATACTTCCCTTACATTTAACAAAAAAATTACTAGACCTCACAGAACACAGTCTTTTTTAAGGACACATACCTAAATAGAGCTGGATCTGACACATTTCATAAGAACAATTTCATTTTCTTTTGCTAGGGCATAAATGTGGTACCTTCAGCCTCACTCACTTGCTCTCGATCTGCACTACTTACCAATTCCAGAGGAAAAAAAACTGATGCAGCACAATGAGTTGATCATTTTATTCCACTAATAAATCCATTAAAGGATTAAAAATATAGCATTGGAAAACAGTCTAACAGAAAATGTTACATTCCACATCTCTGTTTTCTGGGATACTTTTTGGAGGTGCAATAGTGCATCATGTTTTTTCCCTAAGCACTGCCACACTGCCAGTTGTAAAGCATGCCCTAGTTTTAATATAGCTGTAACTGACAACATGTGGCCCACATGGGAATGACAGCATCTCAAGCTGAAGAACTGAAGCACATGCAATAAATTCCACTCTCCTTCAAACTGCAGATGCCCTTTATCATCTAGAAAGCTTTGACCGACAAGGGCAAGACATGAACCAGGTTGCAGCTGCATTCTGGGTACCACAACCTCCAAGAGGCAAAGAAAACGACAACGGATATCATGATTTTTTGTTCTGGAAACAACTAAAATTTATTATATGCTACCATAACATCCTCAGATATAGTGTGGTATATAAATATTTTAACAAATACATAAAATAATAAATCATAAATAAAAACAACAACATTTATTTATATCACACCTTTATCTCAATAATGAGATCCAAGGTGGATAACACCATATTTAAAAACAATGCAGATTAAAAGTATACAAAAGTTTCAACAAATGCATAGATATAAACATTTAAAAAAGAATTAAACAATTTATAAAGTTAAAAGCATTAAACATTAAAAACACTAAAATGATTTTTAAAAATGACATTAAAAAAAAAACAGTACTGCATAGCACTAAAAACCCACCCCAGTCAGTTTCCAAAAATCTGATGGCATAAAATGGCTTAACTTGCTGACAGAAGGAGAGCAAGGAAAATCAATCTGAAGAGAATTTATTAATTAGGAATTGGCTAGACAGGATATAGACAATAGCCCTATCAGAGAAGCTAATTTATAGACTTAAGATTAGCAAAGGAATTGTAAAGGAAGAGCATTTTGAAACTGTACAGAAACCATGTATTAGTTTTATGTGCCAAAGCAATGGTGAATTTAAACCACAAAATGTATTTTGGATCAATAATTAGATAAATATTATGTAATAACACACAATGAAATAGAACAAAATTATTGTTGTAAGAAGTATGAAAGAGCATGACCTTTTTGTATATTATGAATTAGGAGAGGGAAGCGAGGATTCATTTGGAACTGGGGGGAAACTGCTGCAATAGCAAGACAGTAATATTGAAATATTGTTAAATAATTTAAAAAGGATTACCTTGAAATCTACTTCTGTATGTGTAAACTGTCTACATTACACCTATGACAACCCAAAAGCCATACATCAGCTACTGTAATAATTTATCAAAACAGAGAAAGATGGTATAAAAATTAAATAAATAAATAAAAAATAAGAACGGTGCTGTTAGAGGGACAGCAAAATGAAAGCACTGCCACTAGGGGGCAGCAGGAAAAGCAATCTTCTGCTAAGTTAATATTTAACACATTTCATGCACACCCAGGTTAGTTTCATATTTCAAAAAGTCAAAATACTCTGGACGGTACATGATTCTCTATTCAACTTACTAAGTAATAAACATTTTGTGTTGTTTCTTTCCATACCCAGCATAAATTTATCTTAATTTTTACTGTTAACTGAAGCCTTCCTCTATCCCATCTTTAGGCAGTATTTCTCATTATACCCCCAGTCACCTGCCTCTCCCCTTCTGACCGTACCACAATCTGAAGATCTCCTGCTCTCTTGGAGAACTTGTTTCCTTCTGGCTGGCCCACAGGAATATAATCTGCTTCTCTCAACACAGGCATGGAAACATCCCTCTCTTGTTTGAGATCCCATTTCACAGCCCACTAATTCTGCACAGCTATTTCCTTAACCTTTCTTCCCAGCTGTAGTTACATTTTAAACAAATCAGAAGGACCTTAAAGACCAACAAGTATTATTTAAGGTGTCCAAGACTGCTGTTTTTGCTTCAACCCTCCAGTTCAGATATTACTGGACCGCAACTCTCAGCCTTCCTCCTAAACTGCCTAAGAGTTGTAATCCAACAATCTGGAAGGCTGCCTCTGCAGTTAGATATCAAGCTCAACAAAAACGCAATGTAAGTAATAAATCTTATTTTGTTCCCTGCAAGAAAAAAAAAGAATCCTGTCCTACAGCAATTATTGTTCTAGCAAACTAGATTCACCTTCAAACAGAGTTACTGAAAGAACAATTCAGGTTTCAGAATGGCTCACTTACCAATTTCATCTACCACAAGAATCATCTTCTCCAGTTCTTCTGGACAAATGTCAGGACAGTGTGTGAAACCAAAGTAGATGAGCACCCACTGACCCAAATAGTCACCATCTGACTTGGTTTGGCCCTCGTGATCAGTGAGTGAGAAATGGCCTCCCAGCAACGGCTTTCCAAGACTCCGTTGCCGCTCCTTCTCCAACACTGAAATAGCAGCACAACCAAAGATTATTCACCTGGAACTTACACAATTTTTGATTATTTTCCTCAAATAGAAGAATTCTAATAGACCACTCATAGCAACAACCACATACTACTGCCTCTCTCCCCATAAAACTCCTATTCCACTTCAGATTCTACAACTCCTTAAAACAAAACAAAAACAAAAAAATTAGAATTAAAATTTAAAAATCCTGCACTGTTTCTGTTGCCGCACATACTGTATAGCACGAAGATGCTTCATTAACTACAGCAGCTGTTCTCAACCTAGTGCCGTCCAGATGTGTTAAGACTACAAGTCCAGAATCCTCAGTCAGTATGGCTAACAAGAATTATAATAGGGAAAAGTTGGAGAACAGCCTAAGAAAGACTGAACAATATACTCATATGACATCTGACATCTCTTGGAAAAATTAGAAAACGACAAGAAATGGTAGAGTGCAATAGGAAGAAGCAGTGTTACAAAATAAGGAGTCTGCAACCAAAGATGCCTACTATATGATCTCTGAAGAGCTGCAGACCTCAACATCCAATTCAATATCTATGCAAGCTATGCCAAAACATTTAAAATTCTGGGGAAAAAACAATTCAGAACATCTCAAAAGCCATACAGACGCCTTCAATGATTTCCATATTATTTTTGCCCTCTCTCATTGCCTTGTCAGTTGAGAGCTTTAGAACACAAGTTAAGACCTGCTCTTCCCTCCGCTTTTCTTTTCTTTCCATTTGCTTGTTTCCAAGACATCAGCTAAGATGGCGGGTTCCCAGATGCACATCAGAATGCTTACATGCAGTTTTAGTCACTCTCAAAATCTTTATCTGAGGATCATTATAATATGCAATAAAGTGTTCCAGATACAACAGTGACAGGCTCTCTGACCCATTTCCTGCTCTTAGGTAGGAGAGGGGACCCCCACCCAAGACTCCAGCCCAAATACCACCACCCACTACATTATCCCACATGACTCAGTAACTTAGTGGGAAGTTACTGAGGAGCTTAACTTGCAGTTTTCCACCTCTGCAGAGACTTTTCCTCCACTTCTGCAGAGAATCCTATATGCGCATGCATGGACACATCAAGCAAAGACATATGAGAGTGGGGAAATCAGGGAACTTTAAGGGAAAGCTCTTCTTCTAAGCAAGCAATTTTACATTAGCATCTTGCTAATCTGGTACATGAAGGCATCTGGCACATGAAGGCATCTTCCTTCAGGCGTTATTCCAAAGTACAGTTTAGCCCTCCACATTTACATGTTTCATTTTTGCAGATTTGATTATTCACAGATTATTTACTGTCAGCTCTGCTGCCTCCTTATGCCATTTTTAACAGGGACTGCAAGTTTTGTGAGACTCAGAAACTGCAAACGAGGCTTATAAGTCACTATTAAAAATGGTGTGGGCAGCAGTAGAAGTGGCAGTTAAGTCCCACCAGCATCCACTTCTGCCTTGTGAAGGAACCCTGACGATTCAAAGGAATCCATGGTGGGTTGAATATGGTGATCATACTTTTTTTTGTGTTAAATATGATTTGAGAGGGCCTAGAGTTATTGTTTTTCCACTTTCATGGGGGTCCTGTGCCCCTAACCCTAATGAATGTGAAGGGATGACTGTAGTTACAAAAACAGCCTAAGTAATATTCAGCCAAGGTTAAAAAGAAACATATTCTGTAATGCCACTAGCTGAACCTCCCTATTCTACATACAGTACAAATGGTGTTCTGGGTCTTGAATGCTTATGGAAAGCTAGAAGCCTGGACCCCTTTGTTCAAGCCTCTCTAGGAAAGGTGAGGCAAGCAGCAATCCCACATTTCTCCATCAGGTTCTATAACCTCTCGCTTGGAACCATCTCAGATCTTTCACAGTTCTCTCCAAATTGGTCATCCTTACTGGGCAATTGCCCCTCATGATCTCTGCTGCTCCTCTGTGATGCTGACCCCCAATAAAAACAACTTAAGACCAACACATCCTTAACCTTTTGTTCATCTGAAAGGAAGACTATACCAACCAGCTGTGTGGCCCATATAATGGGAGAACCCATTATCACAACTCACAAAGGGGTTTGAGCATGGGAGGACTGGATTAGATGAACCTGATATAACAAGAAGCTGTATAAGAAGTAAGACAAGCATTTGGCTCCACACCTCATCCTAGCAGAATCAAAATCCTTCTAACCATATATTTGTAAAGTACTCTCTATGTAAGCCACACATGGAAATTTTTACTACTCTAGGAAGGAACACAATCAGTGCTTTCGTTTCTGTGCAACTAGGTGGTAATGAAACAAGAGCAGAAGCAGTAGTGAGTGATACCAACTTTCTTCTTTTTCTTTTTTGAAGTATTTCATTGTCGCTAACAATCCTCCTCCAACTGCACAGGTGATTGCCAGAGTCTTCCAAGTTACAGGCTACTGGGAAAGAGAAAAAGGAAATGGAGGTACTTACGTAAATAAATAATTTGCTCACTGACCTAACCCAGCTTCATAAAATTCATTTTCCTCTTACTTCCTCCTTTTCATAGATTTCATTTTTCAGCAGAAAAGGTTCATCTTCCTTTACCTCCCATCCTCTCTTATTTCTCAGATTGAAATATATCAAGGATTTCCAAACCAGTACCAGGACACAAAAAGGTAGGTGTCAAAATCTGGAAAAGAGGCTGAGACATGTGTTTCTTTTCCTCTATAGGGGAGAACTAGAAATATCACCTACAAACAGGGGCTGTGTAGTTTTTACTACAGTCCACTCTACCAGCTCAGCTACTGGCCTAAGTGTCAGGGATTCCAGGGAAAATGATCAGCCCACTGCAAAGATGTTGCATCATGCTCCAGCTGTGGCCAACTGCAAGGTTGCATAAGAAACTGGGGATTGCTTTCTTATATACATATTATTACTGCTGCTGTTGGCTCGCTACCTGTGGTTATTCCGCTGCATCTCTGTGGGGCTGAAACTCCTATCATCCCCCAACACTAAGCGCCCTGAAGTCACCAAATACCATCCAATCGTGGAAGCTGAACAGGATCAGCTTTGTTTGCTACTTTGATGCAAGACTGCCAAGGAAAACCAGGTACTAAGGGGGCTCCCATTTCAGAGGAAGTCAATGGCAAACTACCTCTGAGTACTGCATTTGCTGGTGTATAAAACTCACTTTTTCCCCTGAAAAATAATGCTTGAAAATGGGGTGTGTCTTATACGCCAGTGTGTCTCACACGCCAGCAAACAGCATTTGCCAGTGTATACATGGAATGCCTCTTATATACGGGTGCATCTTATATGCCGGCAAATATGCTTGATTAAAAAAACCCAATGAAATTCATTGCTGACAGATAATTTGAAGGCACCTTCACACACACACACGGATCTGTTGAGGTGAGGAAGGGTCACCTGAAACAACTGCGCAACCGAAACAAACCCAAACCCTGCCGAGATGACTGTTTGCCCCAACCCACCCACTGACTACCCAGGCCACGGGGGAGGGGCATGAGCAAACACCCGCCCCTTAATAAGGGACCACCAGGGTGTAGCGACGGAAGCGTTTGACTGGGACTGTGAGGAATCTGGGGTTGAATCTTTGCTCGGCCACGGAAATCCACCGGCTGACCCCTCGGGCAACTCTCTCAACAAATCTCGCCCTGGCCCAGAGCGGCCACCAGCTGGAGTCAACTCGAAGGCACATAACAGCAGCAACTTTTTTTAAAATAACAGCTGCCTTTTTTGTTTTTGTTTTTTTATCCCGTGAAGTAGGTCGGGCTGAACGAGCGAGCAGCCCGCGGTCGCTGAGGGACTAGCCCGGGCGGAGACGCCGGATCCCCCAACTACCAGCCCTCCGCTCTAACCGCCGGACCGCCCTCCCACGCCGCGGGGCCACGAGAGAAGGCGCCCCCCCCCCACCCGCCTGCACGGGCTCACCCCCGGTTTGCTGGGCCCGCTCCGCGGCGCGTCGCCCGAGGCCTGCGCGGCCCGCGTCCGAGCAGGGTGGCAGGCGCAGGGGCAGCGCCGCCAGGAGACCCGCCGCCCCGCCAGCACCAGCGGCCGCAGCCGAGCCTGGAACGCCACCGCGGCCGCCATCCTTCCTCCTTCCCTTTCCTGCGGCTCCGGGAACCCACACGGGAAGAAGCGAGTAGAAGGAAGGTCGCACTTCCGGGGGGAAAAAAGCTGAAAGACGCACATCCGGTCGCTCTATGCCCTCTGCGTCTCTATGATGAAGGGGTTACCCATGAGGAAGGACAGAGGGGCTGCGCTTTAGGACCATAGTTTAGATAAATTAACAGGGTGGAAAACGATTCAACTTGAACCTGAAGCTACGGTGAACGGTGGCGATGTATCACTCTATCTTGTTCGCTCTAGGTCAATGGAAGGGAAGCGCGATAGGACGGATTTCGGCGAGGAAAGGACCGGAAGTAGGGCAGCTCCTTTCTGATAGATCTAGGAAAAAAAATGGAGCTCCAGGACGTCAACGATCGTAATCACTTTTTAGATTCGCGCTAGACAGTTCTAAGGTGCTGGGGGTGGGTACTGAAAGACTGACTGGAAACGTCAATCTGGCCCAGAATTCAGTTCCAAGGTGCTTCCTGTCATTTAGAATACAGGTCATAGCAATTGCATTAATCCTCTAGCCTCACTTTAAACTGCTGGTTTTAACCCAGGAAGGTCTAACTGTTCGGAGCCTGTGAGGTAGGTCGGGCTGAAAGAGTCGCCTGTTTCAGCATCTCTGTTTGCAGGGCTGCTGCCCGAATCCGTTAGACGGGTAGGCATTTTAAGAAGGGGCCTTTTGCAGGCTTGGAACTTCCTTAACCCAAATTGGTACTTACTCCTCGATCTTTGTTAGAAGGACGTTAGAGACTCGGCCCTCTATAAAGCATGCTGTGAGATCATCTGGAAATGCTCTTTTGTCTTTTAGAAAGATTTTAATGTTATTGTTCCCATAGGTATACAGGAAGACTTTTTTTAATAAACGCTGCCTTGGTAGAATTTTGCCCTATAAGGTATATAAGTACTGGAATAAATAAAACAGACATACAAAATCACTAAACTCAGAGCCTTTCTGCACTACACTGATACAGTGCTATTATTCCACTTTCAACCTCCTGTGGAATCCTGGAGTTTGCAGTGTAGGGAGGGGCCTTTAGAATTCTCAGCCAGGGAGCTCTTGGCCTCAGGAAACTACAAACCCCAGAATCCCACAGGATGTTCAAAGTGGAATAATAGCACTATAACAATGTAGTGTGGAAATGGCCCTTGTCTGAAAACGAGAGAAGAAGGTCAGGCCCTGAAATCTGCCAGTCCTAACTTCAGGACCAGAGGCTCAGAAGCCACGTGTGCTTCTTGAGAGACAAGTTGCATCCCTATATCAAAAAGGGAATTCTGCTGGAGCAAATTTCTTAAGGTGGAATGAAGGTTGATTGATTGACTAAATAGATACCTCATTAGTCAGCCAGGCTTTCTAAAGCAGAGTACTGATCGATAAAAATTACACTATACCGTCTGTTAGGCTTACAGTTTAGAAGGGCACAGCAAAAAAGGAAAAAGGGATGGGGAGAAAAAAGAAACACAAGCACTAGATCTCATGGCCTAAGCCTAAGGCCATTTCTGCGCTACTCCATCATACTGCTATCATTCCACTTCCAACATCCTGTGGAATCCTGGGGTTTGCAGTTCAGAGAGGGGCATTTAGAATTCTCAGCCAGAGAGCTCTTTGGCCTCAGCAAACTACAAACCCCAGAATTCCACAGGAGGTGGAAAGTGGAATAAGAGCACTATAACAATGTAGGGCAGTAATGGCCTATGTGTTGGTAAGGGAGACAAAATCCATAAAACCGACATGATCTACTTCTGAGTAGATATTCCTAAGACTGTGTTGCATACTGTCTTCCCAGAGCAAAGCTGACAGGGTTGGGCAGTTTACAGTGGAAAAGAATGGTTCTCTCCCACTCAGAAAACCTGTGAGAACACAAACTGCAGTGCGTATTAGTTAAACAGTTTAAGTAGGCATCCTATCAAGAGTGTAAGCCTGTGTAAGGACCTTAGCCCACCACTGTCAAAACATGAAGTTCAGAGTGGTTCCTCAGTGTTGGTAGTGTTAAGCTGAGTAAGAGGTCAGAAAATTTCAGCTATGGATCTTTATTTATAAGTTCAATAGGACTTCCTCCTAAACCAGGTGTTTATAGGACTGCTACCTTAATCTGTGTTGTTCCAAATATTATATTTTTGTCTATTGGCTTGATAGAAGCACTGTTGTTGTGTGCCTACAAGTTATTTCCAACTTGTGGCAGCCCTAAGACAAATCATATCACAGGGTTTTCTCGGACTGAGAGTGTGTGACATGCCCGAGGTCACTCAGTGGGTTTCCATGGCCAAATGGGGATTTCTAGGGCCATAGTCCAGTGCTCAAACCACTACACCACAGTGGCTTGCCTGAAATATTGTTAATGTCCCTCCAAAGCTATATTTTAACTATGCTATATACCAGAGCTTTCCAAATTTTTCATGCTGGTGACATGCTTTTTCGATATGCATCATTTCGTGACACAGTAATTCAGCTTTACTAGCAAACCAGAGGTACCCAGAGGTGTATCTAGGGTGGGGAAAGGAAGACACACACACCCCAATCCTGGCCTGCTGCCATCACCCTTGCCAAGAAAGGCTCCAGCAAGAGTGATGGCAGCGGGCCTGGCTCGGGTGAGAGGGTCTTTCTTGGTCAGGGAGGTGACACACCAATGCACTACAGGTGACACACTAATGTGTGGCAACACACTGTTTGGAAAGCCCTGCTATATACAATGACACAGTATCTGGTATATTGCCAAATATAGTATACCTTTACACAGTATTCTTACACACTTCTTGTAGTGTTTAAAACAAAACTGTCTTTCCCCTCCTTTTGTATTAGATTTTGGCAACGTGTGGACAGCCATGGATGAAGGAACCACAGCAACAATTTCTGAACCTCTCTTCTCCTTTGGAGTCATAGCAGATATTCAGTATGCTGATCTAGAGGATGGCTATGATTTCCTAAGAATCCAGAAGAGATACTATAGGCATAGCCTATGCCATCTCCAGAAGGCAGTTGAAGAATGGAATGGAAGAGAGGTTCAGTTTGTATTACAGCTTGGGGACATTATTGATGGCTTCAATGCCCAGTACAAAATGTCAGAGAGAGCACTGGAAACAGTAATGAAGGAATTTCAGAAGCTCAAGGCCCCAGTCCATCATGTATGGGGCAACCATGAACTCTACAACTTCAGCAGAGACTATCTAGCACGATCAGTGTTAAACACTAAGTGCTTAGAAGACAAAACTTTACTTAGCAATTTTATCAACAATCAAAGCTTCACTGAAGAAACCGCTTCAGAATTGTACTATGCTTACCAATTCTGCCCAAAGTCTAAATTTCGATTTGTTCTTCTTGATTGTTATGATTTAAGTGTTTTGGGGAGGGACCCGTCCAGCACAAAATATCAAGATTCTCTACATCTACTGCGACAGAAGAATAAAAATAAGAATCTGAATAGTCCGCTACGTGAGTATTGTGCTGAGCAGGGACCACATGTGCTTTCTTGAGGTCCCTTTAACTCATCTCTGATTTAGAGGGAAATGGAAAAGGCCACTGTTACTGAATGGAAATTGCAGGTTTGCTAAAACAAAATGGTGATTTTGTGAGGATTCTTTATTTGTTGCTAGTTTATTACTGTATTTACAGCCTGCCTTTCAGTTCTTCCAAGGCACCTTATAAATAACACAAGAAGGCACAAGAAATGCAATAATTTGCTATTGCTATAACAACATATAAATCATAAGAACTGCTCCCACAGGTCAGTTTTTGGCAACAGCTAAGGGGAGCAGCCCATCTTAGCGTGGTGGTGTCTTTTGCCTTTCTCCCTAAAAGGCAACTCAGAGGACAGTGGGTAGTAAAGGCCCAGGAATTGTTGGGGAGCAGTCAGAGCAGCTAAATCCAGGGTCTGATTGTTAAAGTCATGAGGACCCATAAAGATCTGTGCTGTCAATCCATGTTTTTGTCCCATGATGACACTTGCAAGCATTAGGTCTGTGGCATCCTACAAACACCAATGCAATCTTTAATCCTGTTCTTATCTGGGAAAGATTCCATATAAAAATCACACACATTTGAGTGGGTTTAATTCTAGTGGACTCAACAAAGTGTGTGGTTGTATCTGCTGTGATGGGAAGCTCCATTATTCCCATACAGAAAAGTTGGTGGAAGTGACTGACAACAGAAATGGCAGCAAGAGCCATGTAAGCACCATGGAAGAGCCTAGTACTGGGAATGGCAGGATCAGCAAAGCCATGTATGCTTGCTAGGCATCAACATGCTCATGCACAGTCTTTTTATTTCCACCAAAGGCAGTCTAGTTCTTGTTGTTTTAAAGGCATTTAATGCAGCAGAATGACTGAACTTGTCATACTGGCTCAGTGTTCAAATTTTCATCACCCCAGTCAAAATAATAATCTCTTTTCTGGAACTTGAAACACCAACCATAGTCTACAATAATCTAGGCAGATGGGTGCCTCTGTTAAAATGACTGAAAACCACTGATATGTTCCTCCCCACTTGAAATTCGTCTAAACATAAAAACATATGCCTGAATCCAGTTGCTAGTCCCAAACCAAATCTATTGAACCAATGTGATTTACATAAATGCTGACTTATTATTCAGTTTGAGTGTTGGACTAGGACTCTGGGAGACCAGGGTTTGAAACCCTGCTCTGCCATGGCAATCTACTAGGTGACTTTGTACAAGTCACACTCTTTCAGTCTCAGAGGAAAGCAGTGGCAAATCTCCTCTGAATAAATCATGCTGAGAAAATCTTAAGATACAGTTACTGTAAGTCAGAGTTGATTCAGAGGCACATAAGAAAATTGATTCAGTGGACTAGCAATCAGCTCTATTCAATCCCTTCTTGTTATCCTATGAGACCAGGTTCAGTCTGTGCTCAAACCTAACCTTGCTCTGATATACCATTTATGAGTATACTGCTAGAGACTATATACCAACTGGACATATATGATCCTATAATCATCTCTATTTTTCCATTGGTTGTACTTTGAATAATTTCCAGCCATTCTACTTTTCTGAAGGCATCACACAGGGTTTCTAACTACCTAATTTCATAAATCAGAGCCATACTCTGCCGCTGTGTTATTGGCAGACTCTATTGCTTCCATCAATAACAATCCATCACTTTGGAGGAAAAGCTTATGAATTTTAAAAGGTAAACCTTTGATTTCAATGCAAACATTTATAACGGACTGAAGCATAACTAGGATAGAGTACAACAGCAGAATATGTGGCAATAATTACCAGCAAAGTCTTTTTGTGTTCAGGAACAGAAATTTCTATTTTCATCTTGAAAGAGGGCAAGGGGTTTAGCCCCCCGCTTTTTTCTTTTTTTTTACTTTAAAAGGTTAAGTATCTTTTGTTTTAGAGCAGTGAGTTAACTTACAAGCCACTATAAATACACAGTTGAAACCAAAGCATAAATAGCTTGTTAATTTTCTTTTCATCACAGATCTGGTTGAATGTCAGTTTGTACAGTTCAACGGAGGATTCAGTCAAGATCAGCTGAATTGGCTTGATGAAATTCTTACATATGCTGACAAAAATCAAGAGAGAGTCGTGATTATTGGTAAGTTTTTATAAATCTTTTTTGTTATAATTAATATTTTAAATGTTAGAAATGTTGTACATTGCCTCAGGGGCCTTATTAATGAGAAGCAATAAATAAATTCTTTAAATAAAATCTCAAGCTCTACAGTGTTTCAGCCATTTTCCCCAAAGAAACAAAGGATAATAGGAAAAAGACTGGTTACTTGTACTTAAAAGTTGCCTCAAGGCCTAGAAAAAGAATAAATTAATACTTAACGTTCTACAGATACAGTATTGTATTAATATTGTGGTAAACCACTTCTGAGTATTCCTTGTCTGAGAAAACACTATGAAATTCATGGAGTCATAGTAAGTCTACAGGCAACTTAAAGGCACAAAGACACATAATACAATATTGCAGTTTGTTGGTTCCTGTAAAAAGTGCCAGGAAGCACCAGCTGGTTTAGTTCTACAAGAATAGAGGAAAAGTGCAGAGTCTCTCTGCCGCTACAGAAACCTCCTTCATCCTTGCCTTGCCAGCAGTGGAGCTCTGCTGTCAGTAGACGCAAAAAGAGACATTTTCAAGTTGAGTTAAAGCGCAGCCCTTGGATGTTCCGGACCTGCATATCGCAGCGTCTCTCATCAGTGGCTATGCTGATGGACACTGCAGTCAAGACTTGAATGAGTACGATTTTCCAGCATACCCCTGCCCCAAACCAGGAGCAAATTTCTGCCAGACCTAGAGCTGCTATAGATTACAATCAGACAGTAGTAATCAGTGAGATGGAACTTGGAAGAAGGGAAAAAAGCTGTCAGAATTCCAGCTGGTGTTGGGGGAAGGGAGGACCCAGAGAAACACACTCCCTTTCCTGGCCTTCCACCTTGCTGGTGTGAACCTGGTAGGACTTTGGAAATGAAATTTTTTCTATGGTTACTTCTATTTCTCATATTCACCTCCTTCAGCAGCAGAACTGTTCTTTTATAGTATGTGTTCATGCACAAAAATGTCTCACTTCCTGTTACTATACATAGCAAAGAGCAAATTATATTAAGGTAGATACTCAAATTAAAATTTTCCTTAAAATATTTTCCTAAGTATCTATAATGCAAATGCTTAACATTCAATAATTCAGTATCTTTACAACCACCCTGTACAGCAAGGCTGGGGAACCTTTGGCCCTCCATACACTTTGGATTTCAATTCCCAGTCTCATGCCACTAGTTATGCTAGCTAAAGTTGTGGGGAGTACAAAACAAAGGAGGGTAAAATACTCTACATCTGTGTGCGAAAGCAATCTAATAATTTTTATCCCCGCATTACAACTTGGAGGAATATAGTGAATGATCTTGAATCAAGGACCTCTAGCTTGGAACATTCCAGCTCCTACTCATTCTGCTTCTACTGGCTCTATCTCGTAGAAAATATAAAAAGACCTAAAACAAGGGTGAGCAAAGTATAGCCTCCCAGATGTTAATGGATTGCAGCTCCCAGGATTCCTCACCATGAGTATGCTGGGTAGGGCTGATGGGCATTGCAGTTCAATGACGTCTGACCACACTTTGCCCTGGCTTATTCTATAGCAATATAATACATCCTCTTATGCTGTAGTACAGCCATTTTCTGATAAAACTGCCAAATTCTGCAGAACTTTATGCAACTATAGAATGTACTAAATTGTGTAATAACTGAAACGTCATCTTTTTACTTTCTAGGACATATCCCCATTCACCCACATTCTACAAGCAGTGTCTGCCTTGCCTGGAACTATGAAGAGGCCCTTTCCATCATCCACTCACATCACTCTGTGGTGTGCTTTCTTGCAGGCCACCTCCATTATGGTGGCTACTATTTAGACTCTCATGGAGTCCATCACTTTATTCTTGATGGGATCGTAGAAGCTCCTCCAGAGAGCAATGCTTTTGGAACTATATACGTCTACAATGACAGAATGGTATTAAAAGGCAGTGGAAGCATACCGGATCGAGAGATGCTTTACAAATGATATCATTACGACTCTCTGTTTTGAACTGTAATACTCTTTTACTGGTCTGGATTAGGAATGATGCTACTGCAGTTTTTTCTTAAAAACATTTTTAAATATTGATTTCTAAAATATTTTTATGATATTGATTTTATATTGCCTTGAAAAAAAATCTGCTTGATAGGTAGCATACTGATCCTTAAATACCAGTAACAATCTCAGGTACAATTGAGCATCCTGTTCACTATTCTGCAGCAACTATTTTCCTAAAGCTCACTGCAATATGCGTTCTAGGTATACTTTCAACTTCAAATCTTGACAGTCAAATTGAATGTCAGCACTGTTCAATGACATGAAAAGTGGAAAAATAATCAATTACATTTACGTCAGCAAACCTAAAATAAAACCAATTGATTGGACTCCTTCTGATTATAATGTGAATAATTGTGTATCTATCCCAGTGTGATCATCTTAAGATTAAGCTTAAAATTTGATTCATGCTATTTTTATTTTTTATATTTTGGCCAGGCATACTTCTAGTGCATTAATAACCTGTAGCCAGGGACTGGCTGCTTAGTTCAGGCAATGCGTTAAATTCTTCCCCCATCCACAAGCTTCTATACAATTGTCACCTTCTTCACATTACACTATAGTTTTGACTGAAAAATAAAATTCCTGGAACTCAAAGTTTTATTTGTCCACATGTCTCCAAATACCAAAACATGAAAATTAGATACGTAGTAGCAAAAGAAAACCTGTAAACATCACAGGTGCTTAGAATGTAGTTTGAAAGTTCACTAGTTGATCTTGCAGGGGTGCACAGTAGACTGGCATGAGTTTTTGGCTCTCCGCTGTTGAGCAATAGCAACAACCTCTCCTCCCCTACAAATCTTAGGGGGCTGAAATAAAGAGACTGGCTACCAAAGGGAACCAGAAGTTACTGTAAACTTCGTTTTGATTTTTAAAAAACGCCTGAGCTCAGAGATACTCTGGTCCTCAATTCTGCTTATTTCTGTCCTCCACTCTCCCATTAATTTGCAGTTGCCTCTGGCTAGTGGGTCTCTGGGTTCTAATAAAGAAAAAAATAAATTCTACCAAGTGTAACATCTGCCTGCCCTGGACTTACAAGGCCCATTCCATTAAAATAAGTTCTCAGATTAGCAGTATATCCAATACAGGGATGAGCATTCCTTGACTGAAAAGCAACAAATGGTAGCAACAATGATCTTGGTATCATGTCTCAATATGGTATTTAAAAACTCCATCATTATCCATGCTCATTCCTCACAAGAAAGAAGTGGAAGCAGCACCATATAAAAACCTCTCTGGAGTGTAGAAATTCAGATGCTCATTTATGACCAAGCAAATGGTGTCTGAATTCAATGTGACTTTCTGTGAAATCATAAGAACAGTTGTATAGTCACCAGCACATTGCAATATTTGGTGTAGAAAAACACAGATGGAGTGCACAGATCCTGGGTTGATTAGAATTCACCCCAACAGACTGCTCAGAGACAGCTTTTCAAATTACCAGTAATTTTATATACATTTTTATGTAAATAAAATGGCTCTGATATCTGCTATAGTCCTTTTAAGGCTGTTGTCCTTGTTTAGTTCTACTGGCTTCCATAGGAGGTTCAAGGCAGCTCTAGGCTCCCTTTACTCCCACAGCACTCCTGTTTTCACTCAGTTCAGTTGGTGGACATCATTAAAGACGTGCAGGTAACACAAGCCTGATCCATATCATTTTAACACAGTAGTATTATGTCCTGGAAAAGGTAGGCAGGAATCCAGAGAATCTAGCTCTGTTGGTCCCCAAATTTCTGGATGGACAGAATTAACTGATCCTCATCACAGTGGTGGTTCCTGTTGATTTGGGATGACTGAAGAAGCAGCCCTAGCAAAATGGGCAGTGAGTGTTTTCCTTCATTGTGCATTAATAATATTGTGATTAAATAACAGTTTTACAGTGAGATGGCCAAGACGCTCGCATCTCTGCATTCATGTAGATGTACAGCCACATTACAAATGGGAAAAGGGAGAAAGAAATTGCAATGGCCAAGCGAATCCCACCCAGGGAGTTTCTGAAAGGAAACAAAAGGCAAAGGTTTTACTGAAAATCCAATCCAATTAAGATAAGTGATTTCTGAATCTCAGCTTGTTTAAATTACAGTTTTTCATTTTGCCTAGATATAATTTAAAAGCAAGACAGAAAATAGTGAAAAAGTACGTTGCAGAAAATAGTAAATTATGCCAGACTGGGCCCTCACCATATTACCATTCTAGCAAATCTACTTTGAAGCCTGTAATCTAGAATACAGAAATTGTCAAACACTGCCCTAGTTAGCTAAAGCGCAGCAGGACATTCATCCACTGGATTAGATAAAGATTTATAGTGCAAGTAGGTATACAGTCAATTGCAAATAAATAAGGAATTCACAGATGTATGCACAGAATATTTAGTGTCAATTTCTTCAGAACATTCTGCCATCTGAATTTGTTAAAATATTTTTGCCCCAAAAACTTATGAAAGTTATATCCAGTTGTGAAAATGTACTGGGAGAAAAATCAGCAGCTAAGTTTATTATGATTTATTCTGTACAGCAATGTCATACACTTTCATTATAATACATGTATAATAATGCCATATATTGAGAACTAGCACAGTAGAGTGGTTAGAGTGCTAGACTGGGATTCTGGAAGACCAGAGTTTGAATCGCTGTTTAGACATAGAAAGCCAATAGTTGATATTGTGCAAGTCTCACTTTCTCAAACTTAGAGGAAAACAATGGCAAACCTCCTCTGAACAAATGTTGCCAGGATCAGGTCTCTATAAGTCAGTCAGCTTGAAGCCACGTAACAACCATGACAGCAACAACGTCTTATGTTGTCATACAAAATGGGAAGCTGTTAACAGCTCTCAGTTCTGTACTTCTGTATTGCTGATTGCATGTTATGTTCAGACTGGTTTCTTCCCTCCACAAATTATGGAGTTTATTGCAGAGCAAAAACGAAGGAAGACGTAACTTGCTTTCCCATTAAAAAAAGGAGCAAGCCCAGTTAGTACCAAGCCCTTGATCTATAGCAAGGTATCACAAAAAGAGTCACTTTGAGAGAGAAGGCTGTAATACATCTTGTCAGCATAAGCATATGTTTCCATATATCATTAACTACTAAGGCAAAATAAACCAATAAAAGAACTCACTTGGTGGAGCTACGACAAAGGCTCATCCAGACTGTAATAATCACCAGACCAGATAATTCCCTGTTTTTAAACAAATAAAGCTATGAGTTAAAGAAATGCATGTCCATAAAATAAATCATATTCAAGGAAACTGAGCAAAGAGGAAGAAGAAATAGATCTGTGATGAAGAGTACTGTATGATTATTTATCTGGAATGAATCAACCACATTCTCATAGCCTGATGTGCATTAGCAGACCAATAACTGATGTAATGGAGAGGTGGGAAGTCTTGCAGTAGGGTAGGGGGACAATGACTATTTGCTATATTTTTTAAATTTGAAGTTGCTTTCCTTGCCCCGATGTCACAAAAGGCTTGACTGCAAAAAGCAGGAAGCTTTCAGGAGATGGGAGTATTTTTCTTGGCATGGGGACTATTCTGTAGGCTCCAACGATTGTCACACCAAAACATATACATGTATTGAAGCAGCGATTACATTCTGCGATCTTGTTTCAGTGGAGATATGTGTTATTAGCAATAATGAGTTTGCAATGCCACCTCCAATGATCTATATGTAGCCTCAGTGAGGTCAGATTGTAGAAGAATATTGGAGATCTCCTCTGAGATTTCTTTCCATGACATGTCTTGATACACAACCACATCTCTGTAAGATCTGTGGATAGGAATTTCAAAGTTGTATGTCATAGGACCTGTGCTTGCAGATTTATCTGTCTTTTCAGTTTCTGGTTCTTTAGACCTATCTCTAAGGTGTCACAAGAACACAGTTGCTATCAACTGAAATCCTCTCATTATCGGTTACTAATTGGTAATGCAGAAGTGTTTGAAAAAAAAGATTTCAGTACTTACCTGCCTTCTTCCTCATGCAAAATGTTCTTTTGAGCATTAGTAAACAAAGACCACCCCAAAATGGCAGAACCAACAACACATGCTGCTGTATGTAGATCTGACAGACTCCTCCACACAACATTATCTAGAGGAAGTGAAGAATCATTAGTACAAATTACAATGCGATTTGCATATTCATTTTTCTTGGACGGTCACTTCAAACAACGATAGAAGAACAAATGATAAATATCATACAACACAAAATTAGAGAAAGAAGATTTTTTGTGTAGGTATATAAAATGTCTAAAATGGTGGAATATATAAAATTGTTAACATATGTAGGAAATTATGCTGGAGAAAGAAAAAAAAGCAAGTACATTAGACCTGTTTCATCTAAAATTAAAAAACAGATTCAAATATGAAATCTGGGACAGCATTCATCATCAAAAAAGAGAAATAAGAAAAGCAGAATAAAGATAAAATCTTTCAGAAAGATAGTTTTCTAACAAATTAAAATAAACCAGTAAAGAAAAGTATTTTTTTATATATACATAATTTTTATTAAGTATACACATATGCATGGTATACCTATTCATATACAGATAAAAAATAAGAAACGCTACATGGGAACAGATTGTCAAACTTAACGACCTGATATATCCGTAATCTCATGTCCCCCAATATTGCTCGTTTAAAGTTTGAACACTGAACATTGTAACATTATCATATTGTACTACTAACCTTCTGGAATTTTGCATATATGGTTAATTTCTTTTAAAGGTCATAAAGAAGAAAAGAGGGACTAAATGGTACAATAAAATATTTTAGTGGAAAGGAGACGCAAAATAACTGCAAGCTATTATTTTTCAAAAACCTCAATCTCAAGGTCTCCCATCCAAGTCCTAATGAAGGCTGACCCTGTCTCGGTTCCAAGATCAGACAAGATCTGGTGCCTTTAGGGTATCCAATCTCAAGGATGAAATACAGAAAATAGGATGCTGGTCATATCTAAAAACAAGAGTCTTGAGGGTGGTAATCACATGGACTGTTGGTGGACTGCAACTCTGGTCTATGATGGCTGAGGCTATAGGATGTGCAGTACAGCAACTCCCAGAGGGCTGCAAGATTTCCATCCCTGTTCCCAAAGAACAGTAAAAATATGAAGATTTTTAAAGAAAAACAGGAACAAATGGACACAAAACGAATCACAACTAATAACGTGTACTTTTTAAAAGCATGAGTTCCCAACGGAACATTAGAAGAGCATATAAAACTTAAGCAGTAATTTTTGCCATTCAGTGTTCAGTGCAACACAACATTAAATAGTAGTAAAAATGTGGTTTTTAACCACCTAAATACCCTACACACCACCAGATCCCATCTGATCTTGGAAGCTAAGCAAGGTAAGTTCTGGTTAGTACTTAGATGGGAGACTGCCAAAAAATACAGGAACAGGAGAATGATTTATACCAGTTCTATCAAAAGTGGTATGGTCTCTAGACCAGCGCTGATCCCTGAGCCACTGGCAAGCTTCCAGAAAAGAAACAAACAATTGTTTTCAATGGGGGAGAGAAAACAGTGGTGATCCCTGATATACTGGAAGATAATAATTCTAAGTCTCCCGCTTCATATAGCTTGAGAAGCACTGATTTAGAAACAAGTACTCAGGAGGCCTAAACACCCTAAAGGCACCAGATCTTGTCTGATCTTGGAACCGAGACAGGGTCAGCCTTCATTAGGACTTGGATGGGAGACCGCCAAAAAATACTAGGTGCTGTAAGGCTATATTGCAGACAAAGCAACTGGCAAAACTACCTCTGAGTATTCCTTGCTTAAGAAAACTCTAGGAAATTCATGGGGCTACCAAAAGTTGACAGGTGATTTGAAGGCACACACACACATACACAAAGGTGGTTTATCTGCTCAGTACATGTGAGCTAATAAGACAAAGCAAAAAAAGCTTGTTTTTGAAATTTAACAGCATTTGTATAAAAAGAGGGGAAAAGATACATGGCTAAACACTCTCGGGGACTGGAAGAGGGAAAGAATTTGGAATATCAATACTATACCCGCAATATTTTTTTTTTTGATATCCAAAATAATTTTTAAAGTCTCTTCTATCATGACTTGCCTTGTGGGTTTTTTTTGTGTGTGTGTGTGCAAAGTATGGTTTTTTATTTAACACATACAATATTACAACACATTACCTATTGTAAAACACAATTACCAATTACAATTTACATTTTTTTACACTTTTTCTTTGCTAACCCCCCTCCCTTCCCTTACTATACCTGCAATTGGTGGATTAAGGCCAACTACCAGTGTGAGAGCTGCAGGTACAGAGTAGGCAGCCTGAGAGGAGACAAAACAAATTCGTTTTGTAGAAGATGGAGGTAGAAGCAAGAAGCAAGTTTCATCCAGATTGTCAAAATAATAAAGGGGAGGTAATCACAGACAGCACATGTGAAATCCCAAGATAACTATACTGGGATGCTTTTAAGAAAGGCCCTGGAAGGCTCAGAAAGATTCATTTGTGTGTAGAAGACCCTAGATCACACAATTAGAATGGCTGGCTAAAAAAATGCCCTGTATTATCACCACTCTTAGGAGATGCTTCCAGATGAGTTGATTACAGCTGCTGAGTTGTTAGGAGGTACATGTTTGGCCTCATCTGGGGGTGGGATTGGCTGTACTTAGCAAATTTGGGTTGCTTCCAGATTCATTTATCACCAACTGAACCTGGCATGGTTCCTTGCCTACAGAATATTCTCACCAGGAAATAAGAAAAGAAGCACAGTTACCTGTTTGAACACAGTGTTAATTATCAAAGGCCCAAAGCCAAATACAAAAAGCCTGGAAGAGGTTTCAGGCAGATCAAAGGACTTGAGTTGTAATGAGACTTCCCCATTACATTTAATGGGGCAGACATCTCTGCCATTGTTAAGTTCTCCAGCATTTGAAGCAGCCACTGAATTTATACTTACTATCCACAGTCCTGGATCAGGGTCATTGACCTGAAACAAAGAAGGCAAAAATATTGCCATAAGCAGATATTATATCATACAAAACATAAAAATCCTTCAGAGAGTCTTTTCCTCCTGAGTGACTTCAAGTTGTTTCTGACTTATGGTAACCCTAAGGCAAATTTATCATGAAGTTTTCTTGGCAAGATTTGTTCAGAGGAGGTTTTGCCTTGCCTTTGCCTTCTTCTGAGGCTGAGAGCAGTTGACTTCCCCAAGGTCACCCAGTGGGTTTCTGTGGCTGAGTGGGGATTCAAACCCTGGTTTCCAGAGTCATAATCCAACACCCAAACTGCTACACCACATTATGGGGACATCTTAAAAACTGACTAGTTCCATTTGTCATATGCTTTCATGGATTGCACTCCACATCATTAGATGCAAGCTACACTTCACAAAAACTATGCCAAAGGCAACTTGTCAGTCTTTAAATTGCTGCAATAAACACAGCTACACCCATTACTGAAGTGTTTGTAATCAAAGTCCTTCAAACTGATCTATAAATCACTAACGCATACTTTTTTTAAATCTAAGATTCCAGATTAAACACTTTGTGAGTGTAGGGCTTTTGTGTCTTTCTAGCTCAAAATAAATATCACTATAAAGTCTATAGAAAACCAAGTTATCTGAAGAATTGTCCTCTACCCCTGCACACACTGTACATTTTGCCTCACATTTTTGTAACCTCTAGGATTTAATTCAGTCTTACCAGAGCCCAGAAGGCCATTTAGGGAGAGTAAATGAGTCTGAGACCAAAGCAACCCTGAACTAGAAGCCAAAATGACCAAACCAAGCTTTGGTACTTTGGATATTTGACGAGACAACAGGATTCATCAGAAAAAATCATAATGCTCCGTAAAGTTAAAAGAATGTAGGAAAATGCAGACAGCATTGCAGGTGGATTGATTCCATCTAAGAAACGACAGCCCTGAATTTGCAAGACCTGAGCAGGGCTGTTGACGATCTCCTTGGACGTCTCATAGGTGTGTCTGTGGGTGTGTGTAAGCCAGTGTGGCACAGCGGTTTGAGCACTGGACTATGACCCTGGAGACCAGGGTTCAATTCCTGCTTGGCCTTGGAAACTCATTACGTGACCTTGGGACCATCACACACTCTCTGCCCCAGAAAAACAAATGATAGGTTTGCCTTAGGCTCAGGGTAAGTTGGAAGTGGCTTGAAGGCACACAGCAAGGTGTCTTCAAGTCACTAGTTGACTTATGGCAACCCCATGAATTACACAGGGTTTTCTTAGGCAAGGAATACTCAAAGGTAGTTTTGTCAGTTCTTTCCTTTGAAATATATGCCACAGCACATGGTACTGGTTAGTGGTCTCCCATCCACCTACTAGCAGAGCTGACCTTGCTTAGCTTCCAAGATCAGACAGGCTCTGCTGCCTTTAAGGTATAGAAACATACCCGAAGACATCTAACAACGAGAACGAAGTGGATGGAGGAAGACCTGCAGCCCAGTCCTCAGACTTGCAGCCCACTCCCCAAATCCACCTTTCCGCCCCCCCTCCCGTGGCATGAGCTGACAGCGGGCGGCGTAGCGCAGACAACAATCCTCTGAGGGGTGGGGTCGCCTCAGTTACTCAAACCCAGTTCTAACCCTGCCCATAGATCTGTGGTCTCTCCTCATCCGAGTCCCGCTTTCCCGCCCGCTCTAACTCAAGACCATTTCCGCACTAGACTCTTACGGCGCGATTATTCCACTTTCAACGTCCTATGGAATGCTGGGGTTTGCAGTTCAAGGAGGGGCCCGTCGGCCCCCTCCCTAAACGGCAAACCCCAGGATTCCACAGGATGTTGAAAGTGGAATAATCGCGCCGTAAGAGTCTAGTGTGGAAATGACCAGAGCGTCACCCGGAAAACTCGCTCTGGGGCGGCTGTCCGACTGAGTCACAGAGCTCCCTCCTTCCTTCCTTCCTTCCTTCCGGCTTCGCCCTGCCCAGGCAGCGGCCGCGGTCGCGCGCCGTCCTCCCTCGCTCGCTCTCCGTGGCCTCTTGCGGAGCCCCCAGCGCACCTGGCCCGGCTGCTGCTGCTGCCACCTTCGCCCACTGGCGGTCTTTTTGTTTGTTTGTCCGTCTCCCCCGCGCCCCTCTCCTGGGCGGGCGCACGCACAGGGGGGAGGAGGGAGGGGGCGGCCTCTCCGCGCCCTGTCCTAGCTCACCCCGCGCCCAGCGCAGTGCGGCCGCCGACCTGAACAGCCCCGGCCAGCCCGAAGAAGACGGCCATGACCAAGTTGCTGAGTCTCCACAGCCGGCTGGCGCCCGAGGAGAGAGGAGGAGGAGGAGGAGGAGGAGGAGGGCACCCCCTAAGGCTCGCAGTCGTGGACTCCATCGGCCTCTCTCTCTCCCCGCTAGCTGGCAGTCGCGACTAGCCCGCCCCCTTTCCCGCCCCGAGGGAGAGGCGCCACCTCAAGCTCAGCCCTGAAGCCGTCCCCGCTCCCGGTAGCCCCGCTGCCGTCCGCCCACTTCCCGCAGCCGGGGGCGGAGCATCAGCGCCCCGTCAGGCTTCCTCCTGCCGAGGAAGTTCAGCGACGCCGGCCGAGGGTCGCCGGGACGCGGCCGCTGGATGTGCGCAGTGGGCCTGCCAGCGCACGTAGCGAATTTGGAGGGCCCGCGGGGGCTCTTTTGTCAGACGAGCCTTGGTGACTGGGGGGAAAAAAAAATCCCCTTTCTCAACACTGACCAGCTTGTGATTGCCTTCGGGTTCCCAGGTTTCCAAAACAGGAATAAAGGGTAGTCGAAATTCATGAGGGGAAAATCTGATAATCAGGAAGTAGCTATTAACAAGTTCGTGACCTGTCTGAATATCAAATTGGTTTTAGTTAACTTAGTCACCCCTTTTGTGTAAAATTAACAGATTGCCCACATTCATAAATCAGGTGATGCACACATTTCTGCTTTATGAAGGGCCCACACCCCCCGGATGGAAGATTTCTTGGCATCTTGTTCAGTCTAAATGAAATGAAAAGCTTTCCAACCCCCAAATAGGGGACATCCTTATAATAAGGGTCACCTGCCAGCTGTATGAGGTACAAGCTTTTCTGCCTTGAAATGACAGACCTTTCTTACAATAAGGGGTACCCGGAAACTAGATTGATTCCCTTTTTTCCAGGAAGCAGCATTGCTGAGAGGTTTTTCTGAAATCATTCAAATTAAGATGGGCAGTAGGGTGATGATAAAGATCACCAGCAGTATCTTATAGTCCCAACATTAGCTGGTCATGTTGTATGCACACAACTCTTCCCGCACCTCCACTTCTACTTTGTGCTCCACAGCTGCTGCTGCGTCCCTGATATATTAGCACAAAATAAATAAAAAGCCTGTGCTTAGTATAAATCAATTGAAAGTTTATGGCCAGAACCAGGTGCCACATAAAACCAGATTACAACTTTCTACTAATTCAAAAAATGATCACCATCTGTTCTGTTGTTGTTATTATGTGCCTTCAGGTAAACTCCGACTTATGGCAACACTATCACTGGGGCTTCTTGACAAGATTTACACTGAGGAGGTTTGTCACTGTTTGTCTCATGAGTCTGAAAAAATGTGACTTGTCTAAGGTTACCAGGTGGGTTTCCATGGCCAAGTGGGCATATAAACCCTGGTCTCTTAAGTCATAGTCAGCATTTAAACCACATAGAAATCATAGACTGGAAGAGGTCTCATGGGCCATCAAATCCAACCCCTGGCTCAGTGGAGGATCTCCAGCTAAAGCTTCCCCAGCAGGTAGCTGTCTAGCCTTTTTTTGAAGATGTCCAGAAAAGGAGACTATGCCCCACCTCTCCAGGCAGTTGGTTCCATTGCTGAATGCCTCTTACTGGCAAGAAGTTGTTTATAATGTTCAATCAAAATTTCCTGCCTTGTGACTTAAAAGCATTAGACCTGGTCTTACCCTCTGGTGCAGCAGAGAACAGACCTGTCCCCTTGTCTCTGTGACAGACCTTGAGGTATTTAGAAAGTGCAGTCATGTAATCCCTCAGTCCTCTCTTCACCAAGCTGAATACACCCAGCTCCTTCAATCTTTCCTCATATGTTTTGTTGTCCATACCTTTTAGCATCCTTGTTGCCCTTCTCTGAACCTGCTCCAGCTTGGCTATATCTTTCATAAAATGAGGTGGCCAGAACTGAATGCATTACTCCAGATGATGCCTGACCAGCACATAATAAAGTAGGTCTATTACTTCCTTTGGGAGCTATGCTTCTATTAATGCAGACGAAAACAGCATTTGCTTTCTTGCTGCAGCATCACACTGCTGGCTCATGTTCAATTTACGATCAACAATAATCCCAAGGTCCTTTTTGCATTCACTGCTACTGAACCAAGTATCCTGCTCCTATACCTGCGCATTTGATTTCTGTCACCTAAGCTTAGAATTTTCAATTTGTCTCTATTGAATTCCATTTTATTAATTTTTGCTCAATTTTCTAGTTTATCTAGGTCTTTTTGCATTCTGTTTCTATCTTCCAGTGTGTTAGCCATCCCTCCCTTTTGGATCACCAGCAAACATGATAAGGATTTCCTCTACCATGTCATCTAACCCTTTGATTGAAGAGCAATGACCCTAAGACAGAAGCCTGAGGGACTCCATGGGAGACTTCCTTCCAGTCTGAAGCGCAGCCATTAAGAGTGACTCTTTGAGCAGTTTTCCAACAAGTTATGGATCCATTTAACAGTGTTCCCACCTATTCCACATTTAATCAGTTCAGTAATCAAAATATTATGGGAGACTTTATCAAATGTTTTGCTGAAATCCAGATAAATTATATCCACAGCATTCCTACCATCTATTAAACTACTGACCCTACTGAAAAAAGATATGAGATTAGTTTGGCAGGGTTTGTTTTTGACAAATCTTGGCCTGTGCTAAGATAATTTAGATCTCAAAATTATCCAGAGAAAGAAGACAACCCTAGCAGAGTGATACTGCCCCAGTAAGTGAAAACATCCGTTGTTTGGAAATGAGACTTCTTGGGTTGCAGGTCCTTCTCAAAAGCCAAATTAACCAAGGGGTTTCTACTGCTGAGCCAACTCTAGCAAGAGTGTCCCTAAAAGAAAAACACCAACTGGGGGTTAATACAAGAGCTGGAGTGTTAAAATCTGATTAAGAAAGGCTTTTAGCTTATATCTTACACTCCTGTTTATGCTCCATTTCTGTTGTGTTGCTCCTAATTCACATGCCTATTTATAGGGTTTATACTAAAATAAATTTGTACATGTGCAGAAGGGGAAGCTTTTTCTTGATTAATTCCTGCAATCTATTTAAAGATTGTAGTTGTATCTATTTTACTTTTTCTTGGAACTGTTTATTGGTGCTTGCTTGTTTTACTCTGGAGATGTGCCTTGGGGTTACAGGCTCATTATTAAATGCAAAGGGGAGAATGGGGACATCATTTCAGTAAGAGAAGGGATAGAAAGAGCTATTGAAGTGAGTAGGCCAGGTGAGAGGAAGAAACAGGCACCTATCATCTGTTACCCTTTCTGGCCCATTCCCCAGCCACAACAATGCTATAATCATGCTATTATGCTGGCAAATGCAAAGATCTGTTTATTCTGGAAGGCTTTCAGCAACTGACTAGCTGGTGAAGAAAGGGAATTTCACGGACTGGTGCTGTGTTTTAAAAAACTGTTTTGTTTTAACATTGTTCCTACTCCAGTAGTGCTCTAATGTTATATAGCTTGTTGTATTTTAACATTATATTTTGTATGTTTTTATTTCTACATGTTTCAGTATATATATCTTACCTGTTTTAATTGTATCATGAGCCATCTTGGATCCCAGTTCTTAGAGAAAGGCAGGATACAAATAAGATAGATAAACAAATAGAGCCTGGGGACACTAATACTAAAAATGATCAGTAAATAGAAGAACAACAGCCCTTTGTTTTACTCGCAAGAAGTGTGTGCTGATGTGACATGTCTCATTGAGACACTTAATTTCATTGCAATCATCACATTTCAAAATAGAACGTTTTGTTACCTGGTTGGAAAGCTTCCAGACAAATGGGGGGGGGGGCAAGGGAGCGCCAAGAAATCAAGAAAAGAAGTATACATGGCCAAGGCAGAAAAAGACAGAATATTTACTATAGCTGATAAAGGTAGGAAAGAAGGAAGAGATTTAAGTTACAAGAACGGAAAAAATAACCAAAAGATTTCCTATAAAAGGAACAGAATAGGATGTCCCGGAGGGCTGTGGAGTCCACTTTCTTGAAAGTGTTCAAGAAACAGGTGCATTCTTAATTATTTAAAGGGATTTATTATACCTTGTTTCTCCAATGTAGACATGAAACTCAGGGCAGCTTACAAGTTAAAAGCAGACTACAAAACAATCAATGAATTGTAAGCAGAACAACCAAATCAAAGAGAAACACAGCAGCTAAAACAGCCTTAAAACCTGAGCTCAATCGACTAAAGGTCCTCAGGCAGGAAGGTCAAATACTCGCCAGAATACAAATGTCTTAACTACTGCTTCTGCGGGATCATTTAAGGATAGGGTGTGCTGATTTCAGGAAGCAGACTCAGCTAGCTGAGCCTAAGAGGGATTCTTGCTTTGTTTCTGCCCTAATCTTTCTAATAGGACTGTAAACTGGTGATAGTGGACAGCTTAAGAAAATAGACATTCCTTTTTTTTTTTTTTGGAAGTAGAAGCCCTTATCTAGCAGGTGACAATTAGCACCACAAGTGGGCAAGACCTGTGAACTAGGAACATTATTCTTCCTTTGGTTTTTATTTTCCAAAGGTGCTGGAGAAACCACAGTCTGCTTTCTGTTAACCTTTGTGCAGAGGTAATATATAGGTTGATTGTGTGCATGTTGGACCCCGACACTTTAGGCTGCTTTGATGTACAAGTTTTGGGATCAGCAATAAAATAGTTCTGCACAAAGTTCAAAAATCTCCCCTTGCAACACATTACGGTAGCAGATCTCGGCTGTAATTTTAGGCCACATGCCTCTTACGTGGTGCCATGATGTAGCTTCGCAGGCCAGGTCTCTGGGTAAGGTAAACGGAGGATATTTCTACCGAGCGATGAAACATCTCCTCCTCCCTCCCTCATCTGTCTCCTACGGCCCATCCTTAAGAGAACAAAAAATGATCGGCCACCTTCTCCGCACACTGAAGCGTTTCGAAATAATGACGGGGCTGCCCCGCTCGGAGCCGCCCCGCAGCCTGTTCCCGGTGAGGAGAAGCCCACCCCATCTCCCGCTTCCCCCAGACCACGTAGTTTTCCAAGCGGACCGGCGCGTCCCCTCTCCTCACAGCCGCCGCCGCCGCCGCCGCCGCCCGGACGTCCTCCGCTCCTGGAACTGACTGAGCGGCCTTCCCGGCCGGTGGTCCCTCAAAAGGCAGCCCCTTCTGGGGTGGACACTTTGGGCGGGCTGGCGGTGCCCGCGGAGCAACAACGGCTCCCTTTCCCTCCTTCCTTCCTTCCTCCGTCCCTCCCTGGCTTGCCATTTGGGGCGAAGAGTCGGAGGAGGCATCATCCCTTCCGGCCGCTGCCAGGGAGGGGTTATCCCTGATGCCGTGAGGGTGGGAGGGGACGGGCGGACAAGCGAACGAACGAGGGAGGGAAACGGAGCTCCACCAGCGCGGAGGAGGAGGAGAAGGAGAGTGGCGGCGGCGGCGGCGGCGGCGGCGGCGTTTGGGTCGGGCGGGCCAGGGAGGCTGGCGCCTGCTGTTCCCCCGAGTCCCCGGGGCTCTGGGTGTCCCGCCCGCTGCCTGGCGCTGAGGCGGGAGCGAGCGAGGAGCCGGGGGCGGGCGAGCGGGACGGGGAGGGGGCCGGTCCGCGGCGCTGCTTCTGCTGCATTGCAGCCTCCCTCCCGCTCGCCACCGCCGTCCCTCCCTCTCGCCCGCCGCCGTCGTCGTCGTCGTCGTCCTCCGTCCATCGCTCCCTCCCTCCGCGTCTGGCGCGCTGCACAATGGCGGCTCCCGGCCCCGGCTCTGGCTCCGGCCCCGGCGGCGGCGGCGGCGGATCCCAGGCGGCGCACACGACAGTCAGCAGCATGCAGGGTAAGGGAGCGCGCGCCGGGAGCGGCAACCGGGCCCGGAGCGAGAAATCCTCCCCCTCCAGCGGACACTCTCACACACACGCTCACGCCGAGGCTCTCTAGGCCGCGCTTCAACGGCCACCCCTCGCGCCGGCCTTCTTGTTAGGACTTGAGCCGCCCGGCTGCGGGGACGGCAGAGGAGGGAGCGCCCGCGCTGGGCAGCGGAGGAGGAGGACCAGGCCTCTCCAGAGGATGGTAGGCCTGCGGGGAAAGAGGAGCTGGTAGCCCTGGCGGAGGAGGTTTTGAGTCCTACGGCCACACCGGGAAGACCCGCTTCGGCCCCACGGCGCGCGCGTGTGAAGGCGGTGGGAGGGGTGCGTGGTGTGCATTTAGGGAGACGAAGGGGGCACGGCGGGGGCAAAGAAGCAGCGGAACGAGGCGGTGTGGTGAGGGCTGTGGGTGGCACTGAACGAACCAGTGCCTGTGTGGGTCTGTGGCTTACGCGTAAACAGACCCGGAGCTGGGAGAGGGTGATCTCTGGGAAAACTACGGGCCTCCTCCGCCGCAGAACTGGTCTGAGCGGGGAAATGTGTGGGTGATTTCCGGGTACGTGTGTGGAGGAGGTCGAGGGACTCGTTCCGGGCGGGGTGTGAAGTACGGGGAAGGTGTGGAGAGGTTTCATCGCTAGGCTGTGATTACTGGAGAGAAGCCGAATTGACATGCGGAATACAAGGCGTTTGAATGCAAAGGTGGAACCAGGCGGGTATGGTGTGTGTGTGGCGCGGGTGGGGGGGGGGTTGACTGACAAGGTAGGTCTGGGAGGACGCATGCGTTAGGGTCGGGAAGGGGTTATGCCAGGATGTCTTCCACCCTGCAATTGTCCTTGGCGTGTGTTTGTGTGTGTGGGAGATGTAGGGCTAAAACGTAGAAGGAACCCACTAAGGGACTTTCTGCGGAGGCGAGGAAAGAGGGGTGGAATATGATGGAGTAGGAGGTGTACCTTTCTGAAGAGTGGTCCTTGAATGCTTCTCTACATACTTCAGGAATCGAGAGTAGGTAGCCCTCTGGATGTTGCTGAATTGAAATTCTGTCATCTCCCACCATTGTGCTTGTCTAGGAGGGGAGGGGATGGGATGGTGATAGGAGTTGTAGTCAGCAACACCTGGATGGTTTGCACACTTCCCACCCCTGCCAGAGAAGAATGAGAGGATGGGAAGGACCATACTAGTTTTAAGGAGGACGTACCGTGCATGACTCTGAGATGTGAAGATGTAAGGCTGAAAGCTCTCAGTGCCATTTTGCCTTAGGGTGTTAATAGGTATGCATACTGAGTCAGGTACTTATGGGAAATTAATGTGGAAATACCACCACGTAGTTTAGACTCAGTACTTAAAAGACCTAACTCTATTTCTAGATAGCTAATGAAACTCTCAAAAAGAACACATTTAAAAGCATTTAAAAGTATGAAGCCAGGTGTATGCCCACATTGGATTCCTTATAGATTTTTTAATTATTCTAGAAATTAAATAATTGTGGCATATATAGTGTGATGAATATAGCAATTATATTTGTGTTGTTGAAATTAGGAATAGTGCTGTGGAATGCCTGTAAAGGATGGCATTGATTATTTGCTAGTTCTAACTAGAATAAAACCCAGTGAATTAATTGGTGAGTGATAAATCATGGCTTGTGTAAAGTTTACATGGATTCAAGGAGTCTACCCTAGTGGGAACTAGCAGTTGGATTTAGGCCATTGTGTTCAGCCCTAACTATTCCCCCTTCATCATGCTTAACTCCATTTATTGCTGCTGGACAGTGGATAAAGTTTTTGCACATTGGCACTGCGTTTTTGGAAGCAGCTACCTTGGAAAGGTTGGTCTGTTTTGCACATGGAAACTTATGGATTTAATTCCTAGTATCTCCTGTTCAAGTGATTTCAAGTAGCAGGGTTGTGAAAGACATTTGTCTGAGACCTTGGACAGTTGCTGCCAGATCAAGTAGTAGATAGTACTAGTTATCTAGACTGGTATATGATGTACATTATACTGACTCAGTATAATGTGGCATCCTGTGTTCATCATATGCTAGTTTGGTTTGGCATAAGCTGTCACAGACCTCATCCCACTTATTCAGATATACCGGTAAGTGCACTGTAAGCCATGAAACCTTATGCTTATTTATATTTGTTAGTCTTTAAGGTACCACGATACTTTTCATCGTTTTTGCAGCAATAGCCTAACAAAACTATATCTCTAGTAATTATTTGCAGTGAAGCAGCGATTGTGACTTGCTAGCAAATGTATATGCAGTAGAAGACGTGTTTGCAAGTCACCAGATATGATACCCATTGTATTAGTTGCACTTGGTTTCATACACAAAAGTGCCATAGAAGAAATTGCTGTGTTTGAAGAAACCCTACTATATACAGAGGGTAGAACAGTACTTGTAACTGAACTGTAGTAATGAGTTGAGTTTGGAGATCAGGCTCTTGCCCTGCTGTTTAAAATATCTATAAAAGGCCAGCATTTCAGAAATTATGTATGTAGTAGCACCTCCTTTCTTGATTCATTTATCTCTCCTTGTCTCTGAAACTGTAATTTGAGAAGCATATTTAGATTTTTATTCAGACTCTGACTATACTTGCTTATGTAATTACATGAAATGCAGAATGTTCCTTGTGTGTGTTTGATACACATGTAAGCATCCTATCGTTTATTATTTAGTTTAGTGTATTATTTTTGATGTAGTACATGGAAGAGCAATGTGACACACACTGAGTTACTGTGTGTAGCAAAAAACAAACAAACAAAAACAACCTTACCAGATGTTGCTGGTTCCGTCTAATTCATAAACACAATTAAATGTACAAACAGTTAGCTATTTAATAGCAGACGCTCCTTTTTTTTGGCTGATCCTTGCCTGCTATTCTTTACTTTGTTGATTTACATAATTTGGAATAAGGTTTTTCCTTTCCGTTTTGTTCTGAGCTTTAATTCAAAGATGGCGAAAGGGTGGTGCTCAATATGTTGTTGGGCTACAATTCCCATCACCCTGCTTATTGGTCATGTTGGCTGCTGGGGCTGATGGGAGCCCACGTCCAACAACAACAACAACAACAACATATGGAAGGCCACATGTTCTCCATCTCTAGTGTTATTTCCAAATAAGTTTCTGTAGTAAAAGAGAAATGGTTGGAATTTGTTCTTCCATTTTTCATGTGGTAGAAACAGTAGGATAGGTACACATGAATCAGTGTTCACTAATTCCACAACATACATGTGTTAAAAAATCTACACTGTAGCAGCCATATTTTAATTGTCTACTGTGTAGCCTGTAGAAGGAATGTTAGTTCCAGTTTGTGAAGGAAGACAGCCCACAGTCAAGTGAATGTTTTCAGGCATTACAGTGTTATGGTACCAAAGTGTCTTTCAGGTCACTCTTATGCCTGAAATGATGTGGGATAGGTTTTTAAATCTTTTAAACCTTTAAACCTTCTTAAACTTTCATTTATTACATTGAACATTTTTTCCTAACCTTGGAACAAGCCTGCATAGGGCTGTTGACTTTGAGAAGGAAATTAGGAGACTTTATTCCATCCTACTTGTCTGGGGTTTTTTTGGGGGGGGGGTTGTTTTTGTTATTTTACTGCTGGGAAATTGAATATTCTGAATACTTGTAGTATGCTTTTGCCTCCGCCACCTATGCTGTTGTTGCTGTATGTCTCCACATCATTTTTTACTTATGGTGGGTCTAAGGTGGCCCTATGATGCCTTTGTGCTTTGCCTTTGCTGAAAGAGTGTGACTTGCTCAAGGTCATCCAATAGGTTTTCATGGCTGAGCAAGGATTCCAGCGCTCAAACCGGTACACCACAGTAGCTCTCACCATGTGCATTACCTTCCAGGAAAGAAATATTACATGATGAATAACATTGTTTAATTAACTCAAATACTATAATGGATGAAAACTAAGCAAATTGTTTTATATTAATATTGAAAGATCTGTGAGTGCTAAGTCGTCCTTCAGATCTGTTCCTGAAACTTCTCCAGTTCTCCAGAGTAGAGGGGACGTGTGAGGAATTTGTGGGGTGGGAAAAATCACCACCACCTTTCTACTGATGGAAGGCATTCCATTGGCAGAAAGGTTAATTGCATAGCACTCATTATATAATTAATTAGTTTGACTTGATGTCAAATACATACACACTGGCTGTTTTGGAGGGAAAGTGCAGGAGCCTCTTGCCACCTAGATGTTGTTAAACTGCAGCTCCCATGAGCTCTGACTACTGGTCATGTTGATGGGGCTGTTCAGACCCCCAGTTACATCTGAAGGGCCACAGGCTTTTGTATGAGAAAGTCTGTTTTTATTGAGGTTATGTAACCTAAAACATGTTGACTTATAGCTGAATAGGGCTTTTGGTTTAGAGTTGAACATTTAAAATAACTAGGGCTGTAACATTGTACATTATGACTTGTTCTAGTTCTCCTTGTACTTTTTCACTGCTTTCGAAGATGGGGAAATTTGCTGAGAATTTATATCAGACTGTGCAGGACAGGGAGCATGAACAGAATCAGAAAATACAAGTTTACATAGGTCTTATTGCACACAAATTGTATTAATTTTATATTTAAATTTAGGCAAGCTTTTCACACTACCTCTATAGACACCTTTTAATAACAGATCAGTAGATCTGTTCAAACCCTGGTGTCATGTCTGCGTGATACATTAATGCCACGGTATATAGGTATGTCATCCCAATACATGTAAGGAACCACCAGTCTTTGGAATGAACACAGAATCCTGCATGATTGAGAGCTTCAGGTAGGCAGTGGATGGCTTGTGAATCTTTGGATCAGAGTCCTGAATTGTCATTGAGAGTCAGAAACAGTCCTGTAGAGCTTTCAGTTTGCTACTGTTCTGCCACAGGCTAGTATAGAAGGATAGGTTAACCTTAGTCATTGGGTGAAGTGAGAATTTAGCTTGGGAATTCTCTCTGTGTGTATGTGTCTTCAAGTCACCTGTCAACTTATGGTGACCCCATTAATTTTATAGGGTTTTTTTAAGCAAAGAGGTGGTTTGCCATTGCCTTCCTCTGAAGTGTAGGCTACAGCACCTGGTATTTTTCCTTGGTGATATCTCATCCAAATACTCACCAAGGCTGACCCTGCTTAGTTTCCAAGATCAGATGGGATCTGATGCCTTCAGGGTGATATTTTACTTCCCTAAGTTTTCACATAGGAAATTCTTCTATACATTTTCTGGTTAAAGAAAATGTAGTACAGTACTAGGCCTTTGTTGCTGTACCTGATTCGGATTGAAGCAGTATTTTGAGCCATGTCATGGCTCCTTGATATATATTATTTTAATTTATTTTTAAAAGCCTTTCTCTTTTTTATACATTTGGTGTCAAGCTTACAGGGTGTGAGGCATGCCACTTTATGAAGATGTTCAAGAGAGTGAATCATGGCAAGGCTTAAGGTGTTAATGATAGCTGAGCAAGAGATTTTGTTATTGGTATGGGATAGTATTTCTTAAGTAAGGTTCTAGTGTAACCATTCTGCTTATAGACGTTCATGGAAGCAAAATTGTGTGCCTTTTAAATGCACAAATATTTTGATGAATTGGTTGCTATATTGTTTCCAATTGGCTGAGGAATGCAGTCTTTCAACTTTTGGGCCATTACACCCAACAGGCTTTTTTTCTTTGCTTTTTTTTCTGTTTTTGATTAGTACAGTCTTGTGCTTTGGATGTCCTATGTGCACCTTCTTTCTACCTCTTTCTTATAAAATTTTAAATCAACTCTCTAAATTTTGAAGTCAGCATAAAATATCAAAGTAGAAGCATTGACAGCAATTGGTTTTATTACCATCTGCTTATAGAACTTGAGTGGAGTGACATATCTTGTCTCAGTGGAAATTTGTCAACAGAGGCAAAAACTGTAGAGCTGAAAGGTCCTTTGTTATAGCCAAATGGTAAACTCTGACAGAATATCTCTTACTTTAATGTGAAGGCCATGGTGGTTGCTTTTGTGGTTGCCTTTGCCTTTCAGCCAACTTCTTGTCTGATTATTTTTCTTTCCCCTTTGTTTTTGCATGTGTGTGTATGTGCACAAACGTGTGCGCACCTGAAGTATCCTCCTGTGGTATTACATCCTTTGAATTTGCTCACTGGTGATGGTTCTCTCTTTCCTCAAAAAGGTGTTCACACTTCGGGGATGTAATTTTTAGTTCTGGATAGCAAATTATGTCAGTGGTTAGGCTGTATGAGTGGGCTCAGTGCTTCCAAGCTGTTGTCAAATGCCAGAAAGTAGATTATTATTTTTTATTTGCATATGATTCCAAATCCTTTGTTTTCAACTTAGCTTGTTGTAGCTTGTTGAGTGGTCTAGTTAGAGGGGGTCTAAACTAGCAATTTTTCCTGTAAACGTTTGACAATGGTATTTAAAGTAAGAATGCTAACAAAACTTTATTTCTTAAAATTTGAAGGATATTATATCTGCTTCTGTACTTCTTCAGAAATAAACATATCTGGCCTGGATATTTCATTATATTGCAGATTGCAGATGCACAGTAAAACACATTGCTTGCAACATTTTTGCTCGATGTCAAAGAGTGTAATTTTTCTTCTGTTACTGTCATCTGATCTGAACACTTGTTTATTTAAAGTTTACAAGAAAAGACAATTAAATTGTTACCCCTTTCGCTGTGACATATGATATGAAACCTCACTCATGGTGGCTTTGATTCTCAGAGATCTTTGTCAGAAACCAAAAGCATAGGAAATTGTCTTAAACTGTGTGTTTTTATTTTTATTTTCCAAGATGAGACTGAGGCAAGTCTGAACATAAAAGACATAGACAACGTTATATTCAAGCAGCTAAACCAACCAACTTTTTGCCAAATAGGCAAACAATGGCCAATTAAGCCAGACAGGCCACCGTCACTGCTGGAAGCTATCAGTGACAATTGAATAAAATATCCACTGTTTTTATCATACCAAATGGCTCTTTAAAAATCATGGAGAGAATATGTATCAGATAACAGTGTAGCATACTAGTTTGAGCATTGGGCTACAGCTCTGAAGAACAGGGTTTGAATCCCCACTCAGCCATGGGAACCTACTGGATGCCTTTGGGCAAATCATACACTTTCAACCTCAGAGGAAGGCAAAAGCAAACTCCCTCTGAACCAATATTGCCAAGAAAACTGTGTAATAGGTTTGCCTTAAGAGTCAGTGTAATAATGATGGATAGGCTAGCCAAAGCTAAGTAGAGTTTCCATGATTAAATACAGCAGGTTTCCAATTTCTGCATGGTGAGAACAGACAGGACATAGCTATCGTATAATAAATGATAGAAACAGAGTGATGAACAAGATAGACCATTGGTCTATTGCATCTAGGCTATTGTTATGTACTCAGTGGTGATGATTGAGGCCCCAAGGGTCAACAAAGAAGGCTGCAGTTTTCCTCAGTCAAATTTATATATCTCTGATTTCTTACTAGCACATCCACTGTGAGCACATTCAGTCTACACTGACCACTCTCAGCCCACCAAACTATGTAGAGAGAGTTAGAACTGAGCTCACAGGTTGTATGTTGGAGTTCCATGGATGACCAAGTAGTCCTCAGGAAGTTTACTATTATAATCTCAGTAGGATAAGCAGCACAAATTGTATATTATGATATTAGGTTAAAGAGCAGTATGATGAAGACTTCATATGCTTTGTGGCTGCATTATTGGAGTTATTTGACAAACATAAAAATTAGTATTAAGTGCAGAATTTGTGTATGTGTGTTTATGTGTTAAGTTGCATGTCAACTGATGGTGACCCCGTAGAGTTTTCTTAGGCAAGGAATACTAAGAGGTAGTTTTGCAGTTCCTTTCTCTGAAATAGAGCCTACAGCACCAAGTATTCTTGGGTGGTCTCCCATTCGTGTACTAACCAGGACTGACCCTGTTTACCTTCCAAGATCAGACAGGATCTGGCGGCTTTGGGGCATTTAGGCTCTTTGAATTTTCAGGGATACCATATTTGCTATTTAAAAAATGGGATGTGTCTTGTACAGCAGTATGTCTTATACACCAGCAAATAGTATTTGCTGGCATATAAATGTGATGTGTCTTATATGCCAGCAAATATGGAAATTTAAAAATAGCTGGGGAAGGGAAGCTTAAAATGTGGGGAAAATGTTTAAGAGACATTTCAGAAAATAACATATTAATAGATAGTTGCTTAGATGTGTAGTTGCTTCTTTTCACACATAGTAGAGGCATAAATTGTGCAAAATGAGCCGATAGGTTTTATTTGCAGAAGTTATGTAAGTTGGAAAAGACTTCTGCCTGTATGTAATAGGTATGTAAAATTAAAGCTAGATATATATTGGTTGTGTGATTCTGTTAGATGTGACAGTAATAATTGAACATTCATGCAAGAGTCAGCAGTACCTGTTCTTTAAAGTACAAAAGTTGAAGAAGGAAGTTTTCAGAATACATTTATTTTCAAGTTTTTGCTTGGAATCATTTTGCCACAGATGATATCATATGGATCCTTACCAGCAAAAAAATCACCATTTGTTCTTAACATTTTGTTTTTTTTAAGTTAACAGTGAACTAATACTTAACCTCTGTAGTTAACCTGACCGGAATACTCATCTGTGTTTCTACTGTTTTAGATAGTGTGATATAATTCCAGTCGGCATTAGCTGTTGACAAGAAAACTGAAATTATTGAAATCCTTTCTTTGGAACTCAGGCAGTCATTTTGCCTATGTCAAACATTCTGTTTGGTGTTTCAGTTGTTGTTGTTGTTTTTAATGAACATTAAATGTGATTTTAAAGGTTATGTAAATTTGTAATTTCAGTAAATGAATAGAACTTATCTTTTTTGCTTTAGGCTTTCAGATAAACTTCTGTGAAAAAGCACAAAGTAAGCTACATGTTTTTATAGTATTTGCTCTTTTATTTTATTTTTATATCATTCTTGGTACTGGGAATGTGTCCACTGTTGATCTAACTAACCAGCCATGCATTAATACATGGGTAGAGCTTCCATTTTACATTGTACTTCCAAAATTTGATTCCATAGATCTGTAAATAGTACCTCAATGTACCTTTTCCATCTTGCAAAATAAATTAGAGATGTGTGTTCCCATAGCATAAAGCTAAATTTTTATAAGGGAAAAATATTCGTACTTTTCCAAATAAAATGTAGCTGAATAATTTGTTTTAGGTATTCTCTTTAACAGCATTTTCAAAAGATATTCCAAAGTACGATGATCTGAACTTTGGTTAGATTTCCCCCTTCTGCTTATCAGCCTGCTCAAGAAATGCTATATCCTTGTTAGACCATTATGCCAGTACTGTTGAATCTCCTGATAAGTAGCTCTCCATAATCTCACAGACTCCTCTTACCTACTGCTGGTATGTGAGCTGTGCTGGAGATGCTGGCTGTCAAAACTTGGATCTCAGACATGAAAAATATCTATTCTTGCACTGAGTGAAAACTCATACCCTGGAGCTGTAGATTTTATTTTTATGATCGAATATGTTTTCTGTGTACTAAGTTTTATCTTTTCAAAGGCTAAGTACCTTCAGTGAAGCTCAGGTCTCTTTAAAGATCAGAAAAAAATGTGGTGTTGGTTATTGTCCACCCATATTTGAATGTTTAATGGAAGTTCTGCACAAATATTTTTTTTCATTGTTTCATTCTCTTATGGCTTTCCTTTCTGAATTGCTATGTTCACTATATCTTTATAATTGCCTGCCATGCTTTAGTGGGAACTTTACTGGAGACCAAAGCATAGCACTGCTAGCATTTTTTCCCCTTGACTTTGTACATCTTGCATAGTTGAACATATTCATCATGCATTAATTCAGACTGCATACATTCTGATCTTCATCTGAAGTTAATGTGTGTGTGTGTGTACATATATATATATATACGTGTGTGTGTGTGTGTGTGTGTGTGTGTGTGTGTGAAATAACGAAGGGCTTCTCAGCTGACTGATGTGTCTGTAATGGCTGTAATTTGTGTCAGGATTTTATGTCTGATTATCCCTAGTAGGTGAATTGTGGTCAAGAAGTGCAAAGCAGTTGGTTTGAACCTACCATACCACCACTCAGCTTTCATAAAATCATAAATGTATTTCATCACTTATAATCTGGCACTATGGGCCCCATGGAAAATCATATTTTTAATCAATTTGTGATATATTTTTATGTAAATCAAAGGTGTATGTGTATATACATATATATATATGGAAAAATAACTCCCCCCCCCAAAAAAAAATAAACTGAAAAGACTGAAGTGGTTCCTGAGAGAACCTGCACAGCCTCATAGAGTGTTTTCCCTATCAGCAAATTCATTCTCGTGCAGAACATTGGTTCCCCCCTCCTGCTCTTGTGCCTGTTGCAGATAGTGCTATTCCCATGGATGATGAAGTCTTAGTACTTAACCGTGTTGTGTGAGGATATAACAGATGTGAATGCTAATTATTTAAATGGACTTTTAAAAGCAGATGGCAGTTGCTGGCATCTCAGATCCATGGCATGGGAAGGGGGGCAAATGCAGTCAGGAGAAAGAGAAGATTATGACTGGGATTGGATCAGAGGCAGAGGTTTGGATATCATTTACCTGATACAGTCGAATGATTTTTGATCTGAATTCTTCCCTCCTTCAACTGTTGCTTACTTTCCTTCAAAAAGTTGTTGAGAAGCACCATGTTTGTTTCGGCTTTAACTTTTGCTTCTCTCCAGGAAAATGCTTGAATGAAACAGGAGTTTCTGCATTAGCCTCATTTTCCCTCTGGCTTCTTGTGTTCCTGCTATAGCTGGATTCTTTTGTTTTCTGATTCCCTGATTCTTCCTACAATCTCCAGTTTGTGTCATTTAGGAGCTCTCTCTTTTGGGAGTGGGGTAATCAAGCAGCTTCCTAAAGAGAATGTGGCCCAATCTACCCAGAAGAATAGATGAACACTAGGTAATTTGGACAGTAATGAAAGTCTTAGTAGAAAATATAACATGAGTATGTAGATTACAACTGATTTGCATATTTGTAATGAATGAAGCTCATTAAAAACTCATTGAAATAATTAGCATCTCACCTCTCAGATTGCTTCTATTTATGTATCTCCATATAAGTATGTTGTTGAATTGTATTCTAAAACTGGCAGCAGTCCGTGTTTTTCTAGTGGTTTCCTGCTGGGACAAGAGGTATACTGCTAGTTTCAGAAGGTCATTATTTGTATATTATTGTAAAGGATAACTGGTGCTCCTCTTACGAGTTGTATCTTCACAGCTAATTGGGTTAAAGAACAAAAAAGAGCCTTATTTGCAAAATTAGAAGAGGTTTTAAATTGGTACAGCAGGAAAAAAAAAACTCAGCACACAGATAAATAGAAGCATGTTAAGTTTTGTCCATACTTGGGTGGGTGGGCAAGATACAGAACAATTCCCCAAACATCGTTTTGGGTGCTCACAGGAGAGAGCCTACAGAATCAGTCCAGTCCTGATCATCTTTCTCCTTTCCTTTCTTTATGGCTAGTCAAGTGTATAATATTTCATGTTTGTTTCTTGTAGTCTTACGGTATATCAGGTTAACCTTACAGAGAATAACCCAGTGGCTGGAGGGTATCTTTTCATTCTTCTTAAATGTACCAATTTTTAAAAGCCCTGTCAGGGCCTTTTTAAGATAATGAGAGGCCCCAGGCAGGGCACACTGTTCATTTGAGGCACTTTCCCTGGGGTCAATATCATGTAATGGTTTGAGTACTAGACTAAGTTTGGCAAAATCCAGGTTCTAGTCCCTGCTTATTCATGAAGTTCAATAGGTGACATTGGGCCAGTCCCTGACTCTCACCCTCATCTTCCTGACAGATTTTTTGTGAGGATAACATTTTGAGGTAAAATAGTATTGTTCCTTTGGAAGAGAAAAGGTGTAATATAAATAATAATAAAAGTTCTGATTATGATTGAATCAGGCAGCTTCTACTAGCTCTCCCTGTAGGTATACCCATCTTGCTCATGCTGTCATGTGTATAATTTGCTTTGAATTTTTTTTCCTTTCGGTTTATGGAGCTCAGTGAATTGGCAGCAATGAAGCTATGTCACCTATGACCTAAACTCAGTTTTCCCCATGTTCCTTCCTTTAAAAGGCACAGAGCCCCATCTACCCATGTATTCTTTCTTCTTTCACTGCCATATTTATTTTTAAAAAAAAGTGTAGAAAAAGAAGGATCTCTCTTGCTTATTTGGGACACATTTGATTTATACCAAATCTACTGTTGACAGCTTTTTGTTATGTTCCCTGCGCCCTGCTCTCTCCCACCTGCTACTCCCAAGCTTTTAGATAGAGGGATGGTGAATACAATCATAACCTGATCCTGACAAATTGAAAAGGACATTGATTTGATCAGAAATCTCCACTGAAGCAGAGCTGGTAAGGAGCGTGGCTTGTACTGGGGTGGGAATCATGCAGCCTTCAGATGTTGCTGGAGTGATTCTTCCTAGCATTCCTTACTATTAGTTATCCTACCATGTGAAAGACTGCATGCTTCCACCTATGGCCCAAATCCATTTGGCAGTTGTAATCAGAATAGATCTATTAAAAATGTAGGATTTACTTAAGTGCCATATTATCATTCGGCACCAAACCAATTGGTCAATTTTAACTGGGACCAGAAATGGGATTTAGGCCTAAGTTTCAGTGAAAATATGTGGAGAATACTACAGGAACAATAAAAGATGTGGAAGGGCAGTTTTCTTCAAATTTGAAGCAGTAGTGAGAAAAGAACTTGATTTCCTAACCCTGAGTGTTGGATTCTGGCACCTATCGCTAGAGCTGGAGTGGGAATCATACAGTTCTCTAACTGTTGTTGGGCTGCAGCTCCCAGCATTCCTTACCATTGATTATGTTGGTTGGAGCTGTTGGGACTAGGTGTTAATCATGAACCAAATCAGCCAGAGCTTTCAGGCAGTGCACATAATAGGGAAGAGTAAGGATTACCACACTGTTCTTCATATTTTCTGTTGGTTTACAGTCCTTAGATTGCATTGCTGACATGTGTTCTGCTGTTCAGACTTTTTCAAAATTACGCAAGGCTTCCATTGATTTGCCTGAAAGAGTGTTGGTGGTGTTTGTATGTTTGATGAAAAATATTCAAGTAGTTCGTGAGTAAATAATTTCAGTGCTTAAATTTTACAGTTCTGAAGTGTTATCTTAAGTTTAAGGAGAATGCAGATCCAGATTTTGGTTGATGGTGCAGAGAACTCCTTCTACTACCGAGGTGGGCAAAGTGCAGCTCATAGGCCACATGCAGCTGCCAGGGCCATTTTGCGGGGGAGGGGGGTGGCGGCACAGGTCCAAATGAATTTGTGCAAAGTTTTTGAAAAAAATATTTTTTGCCTCAAAATGCCCTCTGGGGCCCCGGAAAGGCTCCTTAAAGCACTTTTGGGGGCATAAAGCTGACTTTTTGTGGGAGAAAGTGCAGTGGAGGGGTGCAGCAGTCTAAGTTTTCCTGTAGGGCTAATCCATCCCTTTAACCTTCCCCTGTTGCCCTGACTTGTTCTACAGTATTTTGGCTAGACTGTGCAATTTTGCTAACTCTCTTCCTTTGTGTTTGCTGTTAGATGCAGTAAGATTTAACATCAAAGTCAGAGTGATCCCTGTTTTTTATATGGGTAATGGGTGAATGTAGTACATGTGAGCCCTAAGAAATACCCTGAAACAAGGTCTTATTTTGCATATGTGACCACTACCCTGCACAGTTTTTTGGGGGGAACATAATGGAATAATGACATCAGACTATTCAGTATTTGGCTAATGAGAGCATTAAAGTGGGCCTCAGTATCTTACAGAGTTTGGTTCAAGGACCCCTGTGAATACCAGAATCTGTGGATGCTCAAGTCCCATTATATACATAGTAAAATGGTACGGCTTATATAAAATGTCAAAATCAAGGTTTGCCTTTTGGATTTTTTTTAAATATTCTCAAGCTGTGGATGGTTGAATCCATGGATACACAATCTGTGGATATGGAGGGCCAACTGTATTGTGTTTTCTGGGGAAGAAAGAAAGCAGTACGAGGCTCTATACCAGGATTATGGACTCTGTGTCCGGATTTAAAACAGAGTAGTTAGCTAGAGAGTCAGCATGGTGTAGTGTTTTGAGTGTTGGACTATGGCCCTGGAGACCAGAGTTTGATTCCCTGCTTGGCCATGGAAACCCAGTGGGTGACTCTGGGTGTGTCATATACTCTCAGCCCTCAGAAAACCCTGTGATAGGTTTGCCTCAGGGTCACCATAAGTCAGAAATGACTTGAATGCACACACCAACAGGTTAATTTCATGTCCCTCCTGTCACATATATTTGGCTCATAGTACTCAAGATTAAAACAAACCCATCATGTTTTCTGTCCCATTTCTGTAACCTTTCATAGTTTAGGACACACAAATAATGTTAAGTTTGTATAAAATGTAGAGTTGAGAGCTCTTTCCTTTTAAAGCAATGTGTTCTGCTTCAGGTTTTCATTAGCATTAGATGATGTTTTAGAACCTTCACATAAGCTTCCCAGCTTTTCTGAACATATGTAGTCTGGATTGTGCAAGTGGGTATTAGAGAATGTTCTGGCTTTGAAAGTATCAGAATAGAAATCTTTCCTCCTGTCATTGTGAAATCATTTATAAAGCTTTGGGGAATAAAAATCCTCCCTACTATCATTTTACTATCATTTTACAATCATTTATAAAGCCTTATAAAGTTAACTAACACCGTTTTTGAACTCTGCCCACCCAGTTCTGTTTTCATTTGCTATAGACCTCAGTTTTTAAATCAGTAGCTTTTGAATAGAGTTCCCCCAAGCTGGCCCTCTCTGTTGCTTTTTGATGCCATCCTTCTTTTCCCATTGCAGGAAGTGATAGGGAAGATGAACTTCTGCCTTTGGTTGTAGTTTGCTGGTTAGGCTAGCAGTGTGATGTAAGATGAATGAGGCTGTGTTGGGACCTGCATTGTGAGCGTGACTGCTCTGTGTTGTTCAAGCCTAGGAATGAAAATTTTGTCTTAACAATATGTATAGTAAAGAACAGGATGACAATGCAATAAAAAAGTAAACTGCTTCTTTTGTCCTTTTCAAAATGCTTGCTGTTTTGGTTAATTTGATTGCTTGGCTATTTTCTTGCAAAATTTGATTTGTAATGCTGGGCCTGGACGCTACAGGGCTATAGGGCATACAGTGCAGTCTTATACATTCAACTCAGAAGCAAATTATGCTAGATTCAGTAGGATTTGCTCCCAGATAAGTAAATATAGGATTGCCGTCTGTGTCTAGTAAGTAGGCGTCTGAAGTGACCGTTTGATTAATGGCAGCATGTCAGTGAATTATTCTCTTCTTCGTTGTGCTCCTAAAGATCGAAACAACTGTGTGGTGTCAACCAGCTAGCTTTAATTTTATGGAACAGTTTAAAATAATCAGTTTTATGTTGTAACCTTAATCCCCATTGTATGTAAAGGGATGGGGTACGTAAAAGTCTTCACGTTAGGGATAAATACAGAAAGAATCCAAGCCAAAAGGGATGCTGAGGCTATAGTCCTAAGCCTACCTTTTTGCAGTTTAACTCACTTCCAAGTCAGAGTGCTTTTTATGTTAATATGGTGGATGCAAACCATCTCTATTAAATCACGGGAATCTTAGCAAGCTATTTTGAAACAAGTCCATTCTAAAATGAAAGTACATTTACTTCACTTAGAATTAAAGTTATTTTGAGACTAATACTGAGGTATGTTGGCAGTTTTCATTCCTTTCATCACTTAAAGATAAAAAGTAAAGTAATATTTAAAGTAAGCCACATTTAATATAAACATTCTCTTTTTAAATATAAATTTATATTTATTTTTAATTTATATTAATTTTAATATATTTTTGTTTGTTGACAAATTTATTTTGCACTGAAGTTTTGTATGTGGTATGTGCGTGTATTATGGCTCCTCATTGTGCATCCCTTATTTATCAGAGTTATGCCTCCTCTTCCCCGGCCTGAAAACTAGGTGGTAGGGCAGAAACTTATGGGAGTTTTAGTGGACTTGTACTCAGTTGTTTAAAGGTTGACACTAACATTTTGAGCTGGATGTAAGTAATTGACTGATCTATATGTACAGGATCCCATTTTCCTTTTGTAGGCAGCAATGAGATGGACTTCACTTTTGCCAGAAGTCTTGACAAGATTTACAACCTGATTGTATATGATACTGATAACCTAAGCTGTACCCAATGCCCAGTTTTTACTTACATATATACACTGCATCCACCATCTCGTTGGGTTAGACCGGTGATGGATGTTTGTGTGTGTCTGTGTGTGTGTGAGAGTGTGTCTGTGAATGCACATGTGCTGTTGATGCAGCCAGTAGGTGAAAGATTCTTTGCATTTAGTCCCCAACTTTAATGTGGCTTTTTTTGTATAGTTACAGTAAAGTCGAGTTGGGAACCAAAATACAAGCTGTTTATGTACCCCTCAGGACTCCCAAATTTGCTGTGTGTGTGGGGATTATGAACAAAAAATGGCACCAAATATCTCTAAATGCTTCTTAGAGGGTGCAGTGGGCAGTTTGCTCCCCTCTAGACTGTTTTAGACCCTGGAAAAGCACCTTCTTCCCTTTCTTGAATAAGAAGAAGTGACTTCTGAGTCCCTTTCTGTTGGGAGAAGGCTCTGCTAGGTCTGTAATAGCCCAGATTGGGTCAAAAGGAGGGCAGAAATGCACCCATGCTCTCAGGGACAGGGTGTGCAAAGTGTGGCCCTTGGGCTGCATGTAGCCCCCATGGGCCTTCAAGGATGCTCCCAAATGCCTCTAGAAATCTTTTAGGGTGGGTGGAAGGCATTTCCACCATGTTTGGAGGCCCTGGTGTTGCCCAGGGATCCCCAGAGGTCAAGCAATTTTTTTTTACAAAATTTTTGCAAAATTTTTCAAAAAAATTTTTGCCCCCAAATGTCCTCTAGATGTTGTGAGGGGCATTTCTATCCTGATTTGGAGCCATCTTGGCCCAATTTAGGACCAAGAGAGGTCTTTTTTGAAACAGAAAATGACTTCTGCTCACTTCCTCTTGTTAAAAACTCCACTTGTCTCCTAGGTGGCAAAAGGTGATACTTTTTGTGGTAGAGGATACTGTGGGGAGCAACCCCTTAATCTTCCATGACTGTCCACTCCAGCTATGGAGAGCATCTGAGAGAGGAAAAAATCAATATGTTTTTATGAGGGTGTGTTGGGATGCAACACTCAAATATCCTCTTTAGGGGCAGTGCAATACAGTGCAAAGCAAAGAAAAAAAAGGGCCTGTTTCAGGGCAGACCAGCTCTGTTTAGTTGGGTGTTAAATAAAGGACCTTATTCCTGGCTTTTTTGTGATACTGTGGTTGCTATCAATGATAGAAAATATTCATTGGTATATGAAACATTCTTACATGTTGTGGGAAAAGAGTTTACTGTTTTACTTTGGTTCATTTCAAATATTCTTAGTGTAGTAATCTGTGTTCTCTTGCTGACAAGAATTTCTTGTGCTTGTTTATCTCTCAGGTAAGCGTAGAGCACTGAAGCTGAATTTTGCAAATCCGCCTTTCAAATCTACAGCACGATTTACTTTGAACCCTGGAGTTCCTTTTCAGAATCCACACATGTGAGTATAAAGGCAGAAGTTCCATCAGATGGCACAACTTTGAATTAGGAAAATAAAGAATTGTTTCATATATTGTGGGGAGTTGATGGGGGGGAAGGTTTGCGCTAAGATATCGAAAGTTCCATTTACACATGTACTTTTCACATATGCTTTTGGAAGTTAGAAAAATAATAAACTAATTTATTCACAGTCTTAAATTCAGAATACTACCTTGAACTGTACATAAAAAGCCCTGTCACTTGCTGGTAAGTTATATCCTTATGGCTAATCTCGGTCACTGATTATGTTGACGGCTACTTGCTACTTTTCGAGTTGGCCAAGCTCTTGTCTCTACATATCCTTAAGTCCTCAAATTGAGAAGGCTTTTTAAAAATCAAAATAAGAAAACACAAGTTGCATGAATTCACTAGAACTTTATAAGTTTCCCAGAAAGAGTGCTGTTTGTGCCTTATATGTAGATGGAGTGTTAAGTATTATGATGACGCTGGACATTTAACATAACACAGTGCCTTTTGATATCTAAGCCTTGTGTCCTCAGATCCACCAATCTGGATTGATGGGTGACCACTCAGGCTCCCAAGTATAGTAAAATTATCAGCTCTTCACTTTCTCTGGTAAGGTTTTAGCAGTCTAGCCAGTGAAGATCCTGAACACTTTTTTCCAAGTGCTTGTACTTCATTTGAACAGTATTGCCTTGTGTTGTACAATATACCGTGCCTTTGCTTTGCTGTATATGTTGCTGCTTACTCATGAAACTTAGAGCTCTATGCTTCTTGTAAATATATCAGTTTTGTTCTTTCCTTTTTAAATTCTTCACTGCTTTCCATTCTACATCTACTTACATGATTATTGCAGGCTATAGAAAACGATTCCTGATGTTTATATATCTGAAAGCTAGAATTTACATGTACTGGACACTAGAGAATGTGAATCTTCCAAATAGATGTTGTTATAAAATTTCAAGCTTCTTATCCAAAGAGCACGATTTGCCCTAGTGGGCTTTGCGATCCTAGTACCACCTTTCATAAAGCACCGTATGAATTTTCAAAACTCAGGACATTAACTTCTATAGTAGAATACATGAACTGTCTCTATTCAGGTCTTCACACACTAGATTCTTGCTTCCTTTCTTTCTACAATAGTTATTCACAGCTTTCTTCCTTCAGCTTTTCCTCTTCAGTAGATTTCCCCTTCATAAGAGACCTATTCTTGGTTAGATAACCCATCGCCCACTTGTAGTGGCTTTCTTTCCAAGTGTCATTTTTCATCCAGTGACTTTCTGAATTGAAATTTCTCTAGCGGGTAATAGCTTAGAATTTTCCTTCAAATAAAAAAATCTCCAATTCAAGGTACATTGCTTTATGCTCAAGAATATTTTGGTGTGAAATAAGTGAAAGAAAAGTATTTATCTGCATATGAGCTTTCCAAAAATACTGTGAATTTGCAGTTTTTCCAGGCAAGGCATTGGTTAGTGTAGAAGATAAATGTATCCTATATATGATAGTGAAAATTCTGTGACAGGAATACAGAAGTAGCATCCCTTTTAAGAGTAAATCCAGACTAGCCTGTGAGAATAATCTTGTTTGCATTGTGTCTGATACATTGAATAATTATTCTGAAATCAGGAAGATTAATTTTATTGATTTCAATCCCTTCTCTGGAATAATTTCTTTTAAGGAGTTTAAGTTACAACTTTATATGACTTTACCTGGGGATAAGCCCCAGTAGATCTGTCGGGACTTTCTACTGCCTGAGCATGTATAGGATTGCACTGAAGTTTTCAGAGGTAAAGATCTCTGTCATATCACCTCAGATTGATTTTTCCAACTGATTAGGTTCCAGGAGCTGATGTAGCAACAGATTAGCATGATATTTAAAAAGGATTTTTACATAGTTTATGAAACACTTTGTCTAGGATGGGTTAACAGTATTCTCATGCCTCTTTATTCCATGGCTTTTTTTGAGCTACCTTGCTGCCTTTTATGGAAATTCAAATCTAATATGCCAAAGGAAATTTATTGTGATTAAATTAAATCCTGCTTTCTAATCCTTGTGATTTCTTTTTTTTTTAATAGTTGGTTGCTAGTATTGATTCTAAATGCAGCCTAAGCACACGTATGTTGATAGATTTTGTGATATAGTTTGTTGTTCCATTTATCTTAGTGGCTAAAGTTCAGAAAGGGTAATTTCTTCTGTGAGGTTAGACCTTTGGGTTTTGGATGCTGTGTTATGGAAGCTTTGCCTTACCATTTTCCTCTTAGTCTTTTGAAATTTATGGATGGTTTGATTGATGTTTGTGTCCATGATGGTAATTTAAGAAGATGTAGTTAGTGATGTGAATGCTGCCCACAAAAATTAATTGCCTATTAGGTATATTTTGTTTGGTTGACAGGTTGTGATCAGGGGCTGGTCAGGCTGCAGTGGTGAATTTTGCAGGTAAGACATCATGGCTTTATTACATGCAGGATGAGAAAAGGATGTCTCCTCTTTGTGAGATAAGCAAGCCTGGTTTGTATAGCATTTGTATATCATAGTTTTGATATATACAGCCCTCTATATGTTGCTGAATTGCAGTTCCCATCAGCCTGAGCATACCCAGTGGTGAGGAGAGCTGGGAGTTGTAGTTCAATAACATCTGGACAGATGTATAATTTCCATCCTACTGTATGTTTTTATTGGTGCTAGAAGTCTAACTTGACAAATAAAAGTAGGGATTTTTTAAAATAAAATTGAGTAGTTATTCTGATCTGAGTTATAAGTTATAGCATAACTTGGTGATTTCACCAAAACATGCTTATAAGTCAGCTTGAGATTATTCTTCTGAATTGTAGTTGGCTCTCCACGTTCACAGAGTTTAGCAGTGCAGGATCTCTGCAAAAGTAGAAAAACTGTGAATATGTCTAAGCAGCCCTGAACATTATCTTAATATTTAATGTCAGCTGCCTGATTCCACCTTTGGAATGAATGAGTGCAAGTGCTATCAAAACCCTCATGCGGTGCTTGTTTTCACTCATTCCAAAGGCAGAAGCCAAAGGCTGGTGGGCTACCACTCCTTCAGGCAGCTTGTCAGCCACCCTTTTTATCTTTAGAATGAGTGAAGAGAATGAAAAGGAACTTTGTTTGCTCCTTCCAGAAGCAGAAGCCAGTGGCTGGTAGGCTGCCCTGACTCCAGCTGCCTGAGTGACTAAACACACACATGCACATACCCTTCTTCCTTTCAATCCCCTCGTCGCACCTTCTTCCTGCCTGCCTGTGCAAACATGCACACAGGCCCCATCCCTCCTTGTGATCCCCTCATCCCATCCTCTTCCCTGTCAGCAAGTGCATTAGCAAGGGACTGTGTGCGCGACTGGGCCCAGCAGCCTGGTGACGCTAGTGTTACTGAAGTGGTAAAAATGGCGTAGGGCAGCAGCAGAGGTGAGGCAAATAGTCTGTGAATTATCACACCGGCAAAGGTGAAACCCACAAATGTTGAGAGAGGATCATAATAGTTGCACTGAATGTTAATATATAATTGTTTTTGGATTAACAGAGATTGTCCAGTTCATGATCTATAAATAGTACCCTGCTACCTTTTGCATTGGTTCTTTCACCATTGAGCCTTGACTTGGATGGTACATCTACTGTCTAAAGAGTCACATGTGCATGTATTGTTACTCTGCTTGCTATCCTCTCATCTTTCGTGCCTCTGGATTTTCTTCAGATTGATCTTTGGATAGAGCTGGAATTAAGCGCCAGATTTTTATGCAGATTGCTGTTGACATTTTAGATCAAGATACAATTTTTCATGTGTAGGGTTTTGTTATTTAAAATTAGACACAAAAAGATAGAGCTTTTATAATGACATGTGGAGAATCTGATGTCTGACATAAAATTCAAGTGTTCATCTTCTTTTCCACTACCACCTCCTTTATAGTTTGTTGCTATTATTGGAGGCTGCTGTAGTGAATCACGGGGAGTCTAGAGCTGTTACTTATTTGGTACATTTTATGCTCTTAGCAGTGAAACACTTGACATTTCTTTGCTGCCAGATTGTAAAGGATCAGGCTTAAGAGTTTGGCTCCAGGATTTCTGTAAGTCTGAGTCAGGCTGAAGGCATAGAACATACATGGCTTTCCTTGAGAGTAAAGAGTCAGGTGGAGTTTTCCCAAGTCAGCTTGTATCTAATTACTGGGGTTCACCTGCTGAGGGTTGTTGTAGATTCTAACAGTCATTAGTTCTCAGAATGGGCCACATCTCTTCAAAACAAGTGATGCTTAAAATGCAAACAAACTTTCAAAGTGACTAGCATTTTGTTGCGTTTATAATTGATCAGAAAGAATTGTATTTAAATCTTGAACAACAGAAGTTCAAACTTTCTATTCTGCGTTTCTTTTTTCCCCCTTGCTTAGTGCTTTAAAATGGACAACAATAGGGGGAAGAAAAGGGGTGTGACCAGAAAGGTTAAAACTTGGTTTTGGAAGTGATCCCAACTGTCAGCTTTTCTTCTTGTGAAAAAATCTTTACCTTCTTCCCAGAAACAAGGATTATTGAAAACATCCAGGTGTGAGTTTGGCTTCTTAAGATGGCTGCTAGCTTTGGCCACCCTCATCTAAATTTCAAAGAATTCATTAGAGGTGTAGACTTCAGAAGCTGGTGCAAATTAGCTGAGGTCTTGGCTATGAAGACTGGGGAACAATTTGGCTATGAAGACTGGGGAACAGTAGAATTCTCGAACAGTTGGTGTTGTCCTAGGTCTTCATGGTTTTTTAAGTTGAGAACCAAAGAAAGGATACACTGCTGCCATTAAGGTGTATTCAGTGGACACAGTATAGAATAGACAAGGTAGTATTAGATTATTAATTTTCTCTTAAACTTGGAAGTATTTTCTTCTTCAGAATCTCTGCACTCTCCCCCTACTTAGGGCTTCTATGCCTGTATAAGACAGCTGTAGAACATTCTGGAACTTTAGGCAGACAGCTGGTACTCATGTCTTCTTTCCTTGAGCACAGGTTTGAAATTAACTTCATGTTTATAATGATTGGGACAAGTGCCTTCCCACTCTGGACTTTTTTTCCCTTGACCGAAGGTCAGAATTGAGGAGTGAAATAAGATCTTCCATTAGACTTTGTTCAGGTGGTATCAGTCAATTACCAGTCAATATCTGCAGAGCCAGAACTGATCACAGTAAAATTCCAGAACTCTAGATTTACTTTATTGATGTAGTGGATATGTCCATGGCAGATACTATAGTTTCTTGTATTATAGTTGGCCATGTTGAGAGAAGCACGGGTAGCCAAGATGAGAATAGATAGTAAGAAGGATTATAGTATATGATTGGTGAGTTTATATCCACTGTCATGTATAAGGATTCTTAACATTTCACTCTTTGGAAGGGTGTCTTGAAATTACATGTCGCTTAGGCAGTGTGCTACAATTCCTGACACTTGTTTGGGTCGTTAAGTGTCCATCGCTGTCCATAATGTTGTCTTAGGTTTATATTGTACAAAATACACTGAGCACTGAGTTATTTACTCATCTTGCTTTTTATATTTGCCCAGAATTGTCATTATATCCCATTTTTACACATTCCTGTCAGAGATCTTGACCTGACTGAGAAATCAGATGAACTTTCTCTCTTCTTCTTACTTACAAACCTTTAGTTTGATACTTGTTTATTTATTTGAAAGGGAAAAAATGCTAAGGAACAGAAAGAGAAGTAACATAATAAATACCACTCTATGCTTGGTTAGCAGAGGACCCAAGTAGATTTTGGTGTGTCCTTTTTCATGTGCATATTGGCTTGACATTTGGTTTATATCTGTGAAAACATTTTTTTCCCTTGGCCATCCTACCCCACATTAAGGAGATATTTTTGTCAAAGCTGGAGTAGGAGATTTCTTACCTGGAAATATTTGTGGAAGGTTCGGATCCAGAAACTCTTATTTTTCTTTCAAATAATGGTGAAGTGGATTCTGAAAACTAGGCCATAGCTCTTCCAGTTGTTTAGAGAAGGATTCAGTTTACTGTAGCCTAGAAAATCAAGTAGTAGCTACCACTCCTGATTGGTGGATCCAAGACACAAGCAGTAGTTTTCAGGTAAGAAATTTTCTATTTTCAAAATAATTTGTGCCATGGAGGACCATTTCACTGATTTGTTTATTTTATGTAGTAATTTAATCACAGGTAATTCATACAATGACAAAAGTGCTACATTAGAATTTAAGGTTCCTCCTGTCCTGGATACAAATCCTATAGATTTCAGCAGGGTTTAATTCAAAGACAATGTACTTGAAATTGTAGCTTTTCACCAATTCCATATAGCACATTGCCTTAGTAATAGTATTTTTAAAGAAGGCTTCAAAATTAACTTCCACAATGTATTCCCTTTATATTTTCCAACAAGAAATGCTGCAGACTAATCTTCAGCAGGGAAATGAGAAAGGCACATTTTGTCAATTTTTTAAAAAGGCAGTCTGTGTTCTTGATTGCTATGTGTGTATGTGTTATTGTGTTATGTGATAACAGCATTGTGTTTTCCTGTCATTTTTACAACTCTTTTCCTGGCCGAAGTGATACTCAAGCAACAATGGGTAGTAATCACATTGCCCCGTTCACTTTCAAAAGGAGAGAAGCGGAGATGATCGTGAAACTTTCCAGCAGGCTACAGTAAGCGTAACTGTCTGTTAGCCCCATTGTCAGATACTTTCATAAAAGCGCTCCCCAATCCATCAACACAATTATAATAATTTACAGAAATTTATCATATTGTGAGTAAATATGATGATTAAGATTATTACATAATTTCAATATATATGTATATATTTCTTTATTCTTTGATGAACTTTTACAGCTGGATTCTTGTCTACAGTTCCAAGTGTTCTTTACCTTGTGACTATCATTGGCACTAGAAGGAGAATGGAATTTTTTGAAATATTATTGTTTTAAGGATGGTTTGTTAACTTACACACACACACACACACACACGCACACGCACACACGCACAGAGAGAGAGACATATCTATAGCTCGTAACACGGGCAATGCAAGTATACTCATTGCAGAAAATCTGTCCTGTTTCAGAGTGAAGCTATAGCTCTGCTGTGCTAGTTAAAGCCACAACACTTAAAAGGCAGACCTTTGCATGTAAAGTAGGATGAGTGCTGGACATGCAGACTTTGGAGGAGAAAAGAATACTGTGACTGCATTGAAAATCCCCAAAGGTCTCAAGTTTATAAAACAGGACCAGACTAGCCAGGTGTAAGACTTAGAGTAATAAACTTCCCAAATTCCTGCCTAATGGTTTTAAAAAATGAATACATAGGTGTGAGCCTACGCAGTCTTTCATGGGTATACCGAAGGGGCCCTTTCATACTTCACAATTATAGCACTGTAATTCTGATTTGGCTATCATGGTTGCATCCTGTGGAATCCTGGGATTTGTAACATTAGAGCTTTCTGGGTGAGAATTCCAAATGCTCCTCTCAAAACTGCAAATCTCAGGGTACCATAGGAGGGAGCCATGGCAGTTATGTTATAGTACTATAATTTTGTAGTATTAAAAGTGCTGCAGTTTCAGTATCTCCTGAGCAAACAGATCCCCTTTCTCCCGTAGTTGTTCCCTCAAATGAGACTTTATAATTTGCATTTGAACACATTATTTAAGCATTTTGCCATTTTGAGAAAAGCAGGTGTAAGGAGATAGAGTGGATCTTGTCTATGAGTGAAAACCACCCAAATTCAACACTAAGAGACCATACATAGTTGCCAAATTGAGTCAATTTCTCTGAATTATTCCTCTTATGCTATGTTGATTGTTATTTAACAGATAAAATTAAATCTATTATCATTTTATCCTGTTAGTGAAAATTGTGTCTTCCAAAATTATGCAAGTTTATTTTGCTAGTGTCATTCTACCAGCTGAAAGCATAGCTGTGTTTGATAGTGGTCATATTATCAGGAGGTAACCAAAAATTAGTGAATGAAAGATGAGGACTCATTTCAAGCATGAGATTAAATTAGTTCTAGAAAGAACATCTACTCAAAAACGCTCTTAGATAGGAAACATTCAAAAACTGTGAGCCAAGTACCTATCATTTTGTACCAACCACATTTATGTGAACTGTCACTCTGTAAAATTGTAAAGCAAATGGAAGACAATAAATGTAGACTAGATTGTGCTGAGTAATTCTGAGCCTTAGGTCAGACATTATTAAAGGAGTTGGCTCTCCATTGCAACTGTGTAAGATTTTGCTCTGAATCTGCTTAAAACTTCAGCAGTCCATATTGGTAGGAGATCTTTTAAAACATATTTACGGCTAACCTTGAGGATGGGTAACATTCTGTGCAGCACTGTAAAGCACCTAAGTATGTGGGTCAGGCAGTGCTGCTATCTATCTGGATAACTCAAATGATGAGGATATATATTACTTAATCACTGAATGGAAATAATTATGCTGTACCCATGTTTTAAATTCACAAATGCGAAGTAAGTTTTATTTCTTTTAATACCCTACTCCAGACATGACATTGATCTTCTTAAAATATTCTAATAATAAAATATATTTTTATAACATTTTTGCGGAATGGAAGCTTCTAACTATCGTAGAATAGAAATAAGCCTGAGGATAATGTTCTTTTTTGAATTAATTCAGCTAGCTCCACAAGTTCATTTAGAAAGGAGATCATCCTATTTAAGATATTCTTTTAGACATCTTATAGATCAGAAGTGGGCAACTGTGGGGAAACTGGGGGGGTCAGGACACATTAACGCCTGGGACAGCTTGGAGGACCACTCCTGCTTCTGGAAAAGAAACTGCCAAATAACCCCCTGCCCCAAGGATATTTTCATCATGTTTTGACTTTCAAAAACCCTTCTCCTGAGCCTATATTATCCTGAGGCCCACAAAATTAGATGGAAATGCACCTTTTGCCCACTAGTTGATATTTTGGAGCATTTGGGGGCTTGGTGTCCCCCCCCCCCAAAGTGTGCAAAAATTGATTTTGATCCATCTGTGGTCCAGGGACCTCCAAATGTGGTAGAAATGCCCTCTACACCCCTGGAGTGCATTGGGGACATTCTGGAGAAAAGAAAAAAAAATGACCTCTGAAGGTCATAAAAATGTGCTTATAGGCCACACTTTGCCCACCCCTGCTGTAGATATATTAGACATATCCTCCTGCTTTACGTACTACCCACATGATAGCTAGACAGCAACACCACACTGCTGGATCCACCAGCAGAATCAAAATACAGCCTTGGGCACTCTCCTTGGATTGGTGCAGATGTCTTCTGGAAGGAAGCCTGTGTGTAACCTATTCTTACCTAAGCTTTCTCCCTGCAAAAATGGTAACTTGTGGATGTCCAGAGATGGAGTCAGTGGTATACCTTACACCTGCCCAACCCTTGGCCATTGTACAGAGCATGTTGTATAGGATTTCTGTGATTCATATTAACATGGTTCACCCATTAGTCATATGATTAATATATGAAAGGACCTTTCGTTGCATTCATTGCTTAATGTTTACCTTGAAGATTGGAAGTGGTGTATTGTGTGTGTTTTCATAGCTCAGTAGTTGTGATATTTGACTTCTTCTGTGTTGCCATTCAGACAGATCTGTCTTGCAGCTTTTCTGCTTCAGTTTGAAGTATCCACAGTGCCATAAATATCATCTGCTAGCATAACTGTCATATCTATATGCCAGTACTGAAAATCTAGACAATCAAAAAAGAGGAAAACCAGATCAAAAAACAAAAAAACAGCATTATAGAGTTTGTGATCTTTGTTTGCAAGGGCAAGCATCTTAGTTCTTTTCCTGCTGAGAAACAAATCTTGGCTGTGGATGTCAATGGACTCACTCCTGTTAAATTATTTTTGCAGACTTTCAGTTGCTGGTTCATCTCCAGCTCTTTTTTCTGTCTTACTGTAACATGTGGCAAACCTTTTTTTAGTGTAAGCTGTTGCAAACAATGCAAGAATGGCCGAGTTTCATACTTAACAGCACTACATCCTTTAAAAAGAACTCTGATTGTTTCATTGTTGTTTGCAAAGTATACTGCTATAACCATGGTATATACAGTGTTTTGGGAAACCCAGAAAGAATTTAGACTTTTTTCTTTTATTATCTGTGAATTTGGGAGATTGTTCTATTTAGTGTTGTTTTCCGTACCCAATTCATTTCTCAGTGATCACTTACAGTACCAAGAACAGGATAATGTATTATACTTTGTAGATTTGCATTGTTCTGAAATCTAAGCTATTTCATGGTTTAAAGGCAATGACCACCACTTTGAATTGAAAGCAGAAATGGACTAGAAGGCAGTATATCTGTTGTGGAAGGATGGGTGCATGGGCCTAGATATCAGTTGTTCTTCTTCGTGGTCTCTGTGCCTCTAGGCACTCTACACTAGGAGCTTTCGCGCATGTGCGGTAGCGTTCGGAAAATGCTAGAGCTTAGTAGCTTGGCGGGAACCCTTCCCCCATGCCGGTACTGAGCATGCTCAGCCCGCCAAGCAGCAATCTCCTCAGTTCCTTCTCATCCGCCATCGCGTACGGAAGGTTCTTTTGCTTAGTAGCGCCCTTTGGCTTTTCGGATCGTTTTCTCTCTGGTTTTTGACTTGGATTTGACTATTGGACTTCGTTTTTGGATTTCGGCCTTGGTTTTAGTGACTTTCGGATCTTTTTGACCCCTCCTTTAGCTTCTACCTCCCGTCTTCTGTCTTCTCCGACCTCGTCTTCTCCGCCATCTTCTCCGCCACCCCTTGTGAGTCTTCCTTCCTTGGACTTCTATGTCTTCTCTCTTTAAGCCTTGCAACACTTGTGGTCGCAAGGTTGCGCTGACAGACGGACATAGTGACTGCCTCTTCTGCTTGGGAGAGACTCACAATGTTAAGGCTTGTCTGCCGCGACTTCACCACCTGTGGAACCGCTTGGCCCGCTTGAAATCTCACTGCTGGGAAGAGTCTCTCCGAGCGAGGGATCAGCCGTCTTGTCAGCCCGCGATGTCTAAACCATCGACATCGAGCCGACCTGTGACCACACCCTCGTCGGTTCTGGCGGCTCCCGCCCAACGACATCGATCGTACTGGTATTGATACCGTCATCTCAGCCCCTGATATCGGCCTTGCCGAGAATTCCGAAGATCTCTTCGGTGGCGTCGACTTCGAGGGAGGCTCCTGCGGGCTCGCAGGCAGCTAAGTCACGCAGACCGCTTACTGCTGCTCAGCGTAAGCGTCCTGCCCCTCAAGAAACCGTTAAAGAGAAGGAAAAGGAGAAAAAGAAGAAGAGGAAGGAGAAGCGGAGCTCTCCTCCCAAGAGGCCTTCTCCTCCTACGCCTCCTCTGACCCAGCAGCCTGAAGACCCAGGTGAAGACTTGGAACCCCAGGAAATTCTGGAGGTCTCCGATGAGGAGGTGACCGCTGGCTCAGCTGTGCCTTCCGGCCCGCTGCTACTTATTGCCGCGGTGTCTCTGCTCGGTCACCCTGAAGTGGTGGACCACCCGGAGGATGTTCTGGCCTTGCCCCGCGCGAAGGGTGAGACGTCGGTCCCCACGTCATCGAGAGACCCATCCGGAACGGGCCCTGTCTTGCCCCCATTTGATTCGCTGTATTTCTCCGCGTCCCATATCGCGAGGTACGGTCAAGAACACACCTGGCGGGAGTATCCAGGATTGTACCAGTCCTATTCCCCAGCGTATAAGGACCAGTACCACCCTGATGTGAGACAGTGGTCGCCTTATCGTCGCTCGCGCTCTCCATCACACGCTGCATACCATCCACGATATCGGCGATCACATTCCCGCTCCTTTTCGAGATCACCACGTCATCGGAGATCCTGTGAGCGCTCGCCCCATTATCAGGCTGTCTCCCCACCACCAAGGGTCACCTTGACAGTGTCGCGCCCAACTTCGGAGTCTGCTTCTGTACAACCTTCGGCTCCCGCCACTACAGTCACCCAGGCGATCCAGCGCCCGTGGCCTATGGTGGTGCCGATTACTATGACTCCACAGGCAACGGTTGCTCCACCGACTGTGACGACTGCGCCCCCGGTTACCCTGGTGCTGCCATCCCAGCAGCCGTCGAGAGAGAGGCCTCCTGAGAAATCTCCTTCTGAGTCTTCCCAGACCTACGAATCCGACTCGGAATCTGACGAGTCGACACCCGTGTCCTGCGAGTCGCCTCCCTTGGTTTTTAGAGATCCCGCACCAGAGTCGGCACCGGACGATGTGAAGCAGTTCTCTGATATCCTTCTCCGGATGGCGACAGCATTGGGATTAAAGGTCGCGGACCCGGCTCCGGCCGTGCAGAATCCGGTTTTCCACTACGTAGATACCCACCATCGACGGCACCGCTACCATTCCTGCCGGCCTTGAGGGAGGCCCTCAAACATCCATGGGCCCAGCCGGTGTCTGCCCAGCCGATTCCTCACCGGTTGGAACATCTATACCGGACCCAAAAGGAGGAGGCCGAGTTCTTGTTCTCACACCCGGTACCGAACTCTGTTGTGTTGAATCCGCCCAGACTAAGGACAGTGGGAGAGCGCACACCACCCCGCCGGACCAAGAGGGCTGCAGGCTGGACACCTTCGGCAGGAGATTTTACTCAGCTTCGTCTCTGATTGCCAGGGTGTCCAACACCCAAGCCTGCCTCGCGGCCTACCTGAGGAACCTGCTGGACAGATTCTGTCCTCTCTTGTCCAACCTCCCCGAGGAGAATCGGGCGAGTGCTACGCAGTTCTTTAACGAGGCGGTAGCACTCCCCAAACAGCAGATCATCTCATCCAGGCATTCCGTGGAGGTTGCGGCGCGGGTGATGGTGGGCTCCATAGCTTTACACCGCTACGCGTGGTTGCGCTCGTCGGGTCTGCAGGAGGACACCAGAAGGAGAATCGAAGACCTCCCTTTCGACGGTCAGGGCTTGTTCAATGCGACAACCGATGAGGCGATGGACGACATCGTCAAAGCCCGCCTGACGGCTATGAAGATGGGCATACACCAGCCCCCACAGTCCCGCCGTAGCTTCGCTTCACGGTCCTCGTGGCGCAGCTCGTCAGCGTCAACATTCCAGCCGCGATCACCTTGTTCGGTCCCATCCCGCCCGTCGACCTCATCCTCGGCACGTAGGCCTCTTCGAAGATGCCCAGCTTCCTCTTCGAAGAAGTCTTCGTCCGGGACGAAGTCTCGGTTTTGACCGTCTTCGCAGGATGCCACCACAGCCACTCTTCCACCTGCCAGCAACCCTAGAAGACCATCCAAGCCTGGCCAGACATCTCGCCGAATGGCGCCACATCACCACAGACTCTTGGGTTCTCTCCATTGTCCGTCTTGGTTACGCCATCGAGTTTGCAAGTATACCTCCGTGAGGTGTCTACTATTCCACCCCGGCCAGATCGGCTTTGCTGGAAGAGATCCAGTCCCTGTTGGAAAAAGGAGCGATTGAAGAACTCCCGTCCTCAGCCAGTACCACCGGCTTCTTCTCCCGGTACTTCATGCTACCGAAATCGGACGGTACCCCTGCGGCCAATCTTGGACCTCAGGGGGTGAACGAGTACATCCGCCCCAAAAGGTGCAAGATGGTAACCTTGTCTTCGATCCTCCCCTTCCTTCGACGAGGGGACTGGTTCACCTCCATCAATCTTTGGGATGCCTACTTCCACATCTCCATTCGCCCGCAGCGCAGACGGTACCTTCGATTTGCGGTCGACGGCACCTGTTACCAATACAGGGTGCTGCCATTCGGACTCTCCACCACTCCCAGGGTCTTTACCAAGTGCATGGCCCCTGTGGTATCCTACCTGTGGACGAAGGGCGTCTCCATCTACCCTTACCTCGACGACTGGCTGTTGGTGGCTTCCTGCAGACAGAAACTATACAAGGACATCCACCGGACTCTTTCCCTTCTGACCCGTCTTGGCCTCCGGGTCAATCCGAAGAAGTCGCACCTCGAGCCGGTGAGAGTCCTCGACTTCATCGGAGCGACCCTGGACTCGGTGTCCGCCAGGGCATACCTGCCCATGGAGCATGCACGTACCCTTCGTCGGGCCGCATCCACCACTTTCAATGCCCCAACGGTATCAGCGAAGATGATTCAACAGCTTCTCGGGTACATGGCCTCGACTACGTCAGTCACCTACTTATCTCGACTCCATGCGCGCCCGCTCCAGCACTAGTTCGTCAGGGCCTTCAACCCGCTCCTAGATGACCAGAGACTCCACCTGCAGATTCCTTGACAGGTGCGTCGCTCTCTGCTATGGTGGCTGTCCTACTGTCACCTCCTGTCAGGGATGCTGTTCCGAGAGCGAACCCCCCAGCTCACGGTAACGACAGACGCCTCCCTGTTCGGGTGGGGAGCGCACTGAGGCGATCTCAGAGTCCGAGGACGCTGGATCGACGACGAGATTGGCCTTCGCATCAACGCCCTCGAGCTGCTCGCCATCTGGAAGGCTCTGAGGGCATTTCGCAATCTGCTCGCCGGCCGCACAATTCTGATCTTAACAGACAACACGATGGCCGTCTGTTACGTCAACAGACAAGGGGGGACCCATTCGACCACCTTCCTCACCATCGCCCTTCAGTTGTGGGACTGGTGCGTGTTGCTTCGGGTCCATCCGATCGCCGTACACCTAGCAGGCCAAGAGAACACCACGGCAGACGCCCTCAGCAGGGACACCTGCTGCCACCATGAGTGGTCCCTTTCGAGGGCAGGGTTCCAGATGATACGAGACTGGTGGGGCGAGCTGACGACCGACCATTTCGCCACCAGCCGGAACAGGAAGTGTGGCTGGTACTACTTGAGAGCCAGCCGGGGTCAGAGCTCTCTCGGCGACGCTTTCCGGTTCGAGTGGAGCGACGGGTTCTTCTACGCATTCCCGCCATTCCCTCTCTTGGGTTGAGTGGTCGCCAAGATCCTCGCGGACCGAGCTGACATCATCCTCGTAGCCCCGTACTGGCTGAGGCAGCACTGGTTCGGGCCCTTGTGCGAGGCCGCTCGCGGTCGAATCCTCAGGTTCCCGACGGCGTCAGATCTCCTGTCGCACTCCGATGGTCTCGTTCTCCATCCGGACCTGCCCCTCCTGGCCCTCCACGCGTGGAGGATAACACCTTAGAGGATCCAACCATCCAGGACGTCCTGACCGCGGCCAGGAAGGAGTCGGCGCGCCGCAACTACCAGTACAAGTGGCAGAAGTTCATTGCCTTTGCTGAGGCGCGAGGCGAGCTGATATCGCCTGTTGGCCTGCGTACCGTGCTCCACTTCCTTCTCCACCTTCGGCAGCAAGGACTTGCATTCCCATTCCTGAAGGTCTGCCTTGCCACTATTGTGGCCTACCAACCTTGAGGCTCTCCATCGGCAGCTCTCTTCCGGGACGGTACCATGAAGTAGTTCATGAAGGGCTTACAACATCTCTACCCACCGGTATCACCTCTGCTACCGCCCTGGTTGCTGTCCCTGGTACTATCGCAGCTGACGCGACCGCCCTTCGAGCCCATGGCTACTGCGGATGACAGACTCTTGACCATCAAAACTGCTTTCCTGGTAGCTGTCACCTCAGCTAGGCGAGCGAGTGAGCTGACAGTGCTGTGGGCTGATGAGCCTTTCCTTGTCTTCCATAGGGACAAGGTAGTCCTTCGCCCTGATATTTCCTTCCTGCCCAAGGTGGTCTCACACTTCCACCTCAGTCAGGACATCATTTTGCCGACCTTCTACCCTGACCCGATGACTCCCCTGGAGCGGTCCCTCCACTCCCTCGATGTTCGTTGGGCCTTGGCCTTTTACACAAACCAGGCTGCATCTTTTCGCCAGACTCCGCACCTCTTCATGTGTTACAGCCGGCGTCGGAGAGGCCGCAAGGTTTCCACCCAGAGGTTCTCCAAATGGGTGGCCCAGACCATCCTGCTGGCATATGAACTCGCCAAGCAGCCTCCGCCAGCCTTGCTCCAGGCTCATTCCACCAGAGCCGTGGCGTCTTCAGCAGCTCTCCTGCGAGGTGTGGACCTGCAGGAACTCTGCCGTGTGGCGACCTGGTCTCGACCATCGACCTTCGTGTGCCACTACAGACTGAACTGCCGGTCCCGTAGAGATGCCCGTTTCGGACGAGCGGTGTTGGCTTCCGTACTCTAGGACCTGACCCACCGTACTACTGGTAAGCTACAAAATCTCCTAGTGTGTGAGGCACAGAGACCACAAAGAAGAAGAACTGGTTACTTACCTGTAACTGTGGTTCTTCGAGTGGTCATCTGTGCCCTCACACACACCTGCCCAGCCGTCCCCTCTTTCTCAGGTCCCTTATCGGCGGACTCTAGAACTGAGGAGAGACCGTTGCTTGGCGGGCTGAGCATGCTCAGTACCGGCGTGGGGGAGGGCTTCCCCCCCCAGCTACTAAGCTCAAGAATTTTCCGAACGCTACCGCACATGCGCAAAAGCTCCTAATGCGTGAGGGCACAGATGACCACTCGAAGAACCACAGTTACAGGTAAGTAACCAGTTCTCGTCAACACTTTAGCTGCCACATTTTGAGCCTCCTAAGGTTTCTGGAAAATTTTAAACAGAGCCTTGCATGAGGCACATCGCATTTCTGAGGCACATGTCACTGTGAATAGCCCTCCTTTCTCTTTACATGGATGCAGCTAGTACACCGCCCAAAATGGGTGGAAAGTTGGCTTCAGGAACACTCGCAGACTAGAAATTTGAGTTTTGAAGGGGAGTGTAACTCCATCCAAGATTGATTGACACTATATTGCTTGGTCCCCATTGCTATTAACTGGCAATTTACCTAATCAGTTGTCTGGATTCAGATTTCAATTCATTCGCCTCTGTCCAGTACATTACCAGCCTTACACTGATTCAACACTGCAGTAGCTCTGATGGAATGAGATGGAGAGCAGAGCTAAGTCCTAACTGAGGCACTCTTAACTGTGTTTATTTAACACATGAGGAAAAGAGGACACACTGTTCTCTTCATTATTGTATTCTCACATGAAGAGCAACCGGTCTGAAGAAGAGAGACTCATCTGCCTGTAGAGGCTCTTAACATGAGTCAGAACTCTGTTTTTTCCACACTCTGGCTCTTGCAGAGAGCTTCTATGAATAGAGAAATCTCTTCTCTTCTTTCAGTGTGGAATTAATGGGATTACTATAAATCAACAGATGAAGGTACATTCTCTCACACACGTGAACCGAAATGGATTCAATTGTCACTTGTTATCATTTGATGTACACAAGGTATTCAACACTACAAAGGTGAAATATATTTTTATTGTAGCACAAAAGCTAAGTAAACAAAAGCAAATGGACACCTGGTCATTGCATATGTTTTTACCTTCTTTGCTGTGGCACATCTAAATAAATTCAGGTGCAAAACACTGTTTCTAGAAATCACATAAGTAGTTGAACAAAGTTCACCTCCATGCAAATCCAGTGCCACGTGGACTTAGATTAAATACACTTGTTGCTGGAAGGTCCCCGAGTTTGTTGACGAACATATCTGAGCAAACAGCATCATGATGATCAAGGAGCCATCAAAACAAGTCTGCAGCAGAGTTGTACAAAACACAATCAAGCTTTGATTATGCAAACAAAATAAAACAAACCCAAATTGTAAATACCTCCCAGATCACCATTAAGTCCACAGTTAAGAATATGGCTCATGTATAACTTTTCTAGGAAAGGTGAAGGGGACTTTTTTTTCCTTTTCCTTCTTTTTTTTTTATATGTGCTATATAACTTTTGGACAAATTTCCCTAGCACCAGAATACACAATAACGGAAATGTAAGCAACAGAGAGCCAGTGTGGTTTAGTGGTTTGAGCATTGTACTATGACTCTGGAGACCAGGGTTCAAATGCTGGCTCAGCTGTGGAAACCCACAGCTGAGTTGCACTCTCTCATCCTCAGAAGGAGGCAAAGGCAAACTCCCTCTGAACAAATCTTGACAAGAAAACCCCTGATAGGTTCACCTTGGGTGGTGGGTCTCCATAAGTCAGAAATGACTTGAAGGCACATAGCAGCAAGCATTTTTGGGTTAGTGTATGCAAAGCCACTTTAGGTTTCCTTTCAAAGGCCTCCACCCAGATTTACTGGCTGGATAAAGAGCTTTAACCAGTGAAGCAACCAAGAGGTCAACATTAACTCTAAAGGAGCTGGAGGGATCCACAGCTGAGATGGGACAAATTATCCATGATACAGCTATCACCCAGATGCTCCACAGAGTTGTGCTTTTATGGAAGAATGGCAAGAAAAAAGTCATTGATGAAGCAAACCCTATCAAATACTTTATCTTTTTAATTGGATTTATCTTTTAAAATGAAGGTTTGCATTGTTTTAATACTGTGACTCGTTTAATTCTATCATAAGGTTCACTTTTTGTATGTTTTCAGCTGTATTGTTCTTTTTCAAATTGTAAGCTGACCTGAGTCCCAGTTTTGGGAGAAAGGCAAGATATAACAACAACACCTATTTGAGCTCACTAGAAGAAATGTGGGAGACATAGCAAGCATGTAGAAAAAGATTCTCTGGACTTATCAGAACAAAATTCAACTTCCTGGCCTTGCCACAACACACTATGTATGGTGCAAAGTCAACAGTGATCACTCTCACCATGAGACATGGTAGTGGTAGCGTTGTATTGTGAGGATGCCCTTCCTCAGAAGGTACTGGGAAAGTAGTCTGGATCAAGAGAAGGGTGGATAGAACCAAACGGAGAGGAAACCTAAATGAAATTCTGTTTCATTCTTCAAGGGATCTGGAACTGTGGTGGAAGTTCACTTTCTAGCAGGACAGTAACCCTAAATACATAGCTAAAATAACCCTGGAGTGGTTAGAATGACCCAATCAAAGCCCAGACCTCATTGACTGAAAAGCTGTGGCAAAGCTTGAAAATTTCTGTTCACCAGTATCCCCAAATGAGCAAAAATTACAGAATCCAGATGCACAAAATTAATAGAGACTTACTCAAGAAGACTGACAGCTGTAATCACTGCAAATGCTGCTGTAAGTATCGATTTAGGAGGTGGAGATGAATGCTTATTGAAACCAACAAGTGCCAGTTTGGTTTTGTTTATGGAACATTTGTGGCCTAATAGAAATGCTTTTGATGTACACAGTGTTGAGTATCTTGTGTATACTCAAGATGCTTTGTGGAAATGTCAAGGAGTGTATATCTGAATATTTCTGCAAGGTAATGTAGTTTCCAGTGACTTTTGATGTTACCTTTGTAGTAGGAATTTTCCTATGCAGTATTTATTCTATCCTCCCTCCACCATTTGATAAGTGGAACTATGTCTCCAAGGGAAGTGAAATACCTTGTCTGAGAATGGAATACTGTATTAGCTTCTGGTTGACAGATGTGCAGTGTGATAGAATTCAGAAAGCATTGTTTATGCATTTAAATTATTTGTACTGTTCCTTAATTATACAGATCCTTCAAGGAAGGTAACACTTTTTAAAAAAGAGTAAAATGACAATGAGATAGTAAGAAAAAAAATCAAACAGTTCTTTAGTTCTAATGAAACAATTGTTGTCAGTTGGACTGGGAAAGGGGAAGAGGGAAGGGAGAAGAGACTGGTCAGGTGTACCAAAATTTCTTGCCTCTCTTTGTTGCTTCCCTGGCTCCATTTATGGGCAGCTTAGTTTATGTTGGATGGCGCTGGGGACACATACAGCGTTTATTTTTCACCTGCCTGGCTCATACCCTTGCTTTAAGCTTCCAGCAGCTATGCCTTCTTCTGAGAAGGTGCAAGTCACTCTTCTTACTCTGTTAGCCGGTCTCCTTTGTTTCTCTAAGCAAAGGGCAAGGGTAAAGGGCAAGGGTAGCGTGTTTAGGTATTGTGTCTGTTATCATCAAAGATCTTTTCTGTATTCTCAGGATGCACAAATCTGAAAAGTACCCATAACATCAAGGAACAGTCAAATGTTCGTATTAAATCTGCACTAAATATACTATCCAGCTTCAGTCAAATCAAAGGAGAAAAAAGGTTTTATTCTCAACATTGTCACAGCAAACTGGGTATTAACTATGCTCTTTATTAAGTTCCGATGTGTAAGACATTTTGCCACTCAGACAGCTCTTTTTGACAATTGTGGAGAAACCATGGTAGAAAAATCAGATTTCTTTGTCATCGCTGTCATGGAGCGGAATCTAACATAAGAATATAGCTCATGCCTTTTTTTCAGTGGGACTTAAGTGTGGCTAGGTATTAATTAATCCATAAAGAAAAGGACTGGAATTGGTCTTTCTCCTTATTTGAATGTTTTGCTGTCTTGGGCAAGCAGAGTGCAGTTAACCAAAGCATCTGAGGAGACTGTATATTCCTTCTCTCATAGAGCTTATTGATTCAAGGAGTTCTGCATTGCTGCAATTATCTTAGTGAAAGGCCAGCACATACTGAAAATGGCATTGTTCTCCTGTTACTTGAAAACAGCAGCCCTAAACAGAGATTTTGTTGATGTACAGTGGGCCCATGGCATAGGCTCTGACTATAAGTAAAATCTTTGGTGCATTTTTAAATTTAATGTGAGTCGTGTATAATCATGCTTTGAATGTTTCCTCCTCCAAATCAAAAATATGTTCAGCTAGCTAAATAAAAGATTTCAAATTCAAATTTTAATATTAGATTGTTTGTAAAGGAAGCTATTTTGTATATACAGTGAACCCTCTATATCTCTGGACTATGGATCTGAGACTTCCGCTGATTGCGGATCATCATGTCCTATACATTAAAATGGTGGCAATGTGACTGCAGATGCGCCAAAGCATCCTCATGCATGTTACCACCATTTAATAATATGGGAGATGATCTTTTGTGGAGAGAATACAGAAGGGGTCCTGGAACCAAATCTCTGTAGATCCAGATACCTTATTGGGATCTTATGAATTCGTCATTCACGTGCTACCTGAACAGAGTGATATGAGAACAGATTGATGGTAAACAGCCTCTTATTTTAACAAGGATAGGATGAGACAAAAAATGATTGCTATGGTAGAATAGTCACAATAATCACAAAGTTATGACAAGTCCTTTGAATACCATGATGCATCACAGATATGCAAGTCCTAGGAAATATGCAAAATCTTGTCAGCAATTGGTGATGTTGAGTTGTGTGCTTGCCACTTGCTTGTGATGTATTGGAGCAATATATAAGTGCCACTATACCAGAATAAAAATTATCATAGTATGATAGTATCATTATTTCTGTCAACAGTTAAATTATATGTCTGAATTTTAGGTAGCTTAGGAACAGCAGTGGTTCTTTTTGTGACCAATTTCTGTATGTTTCACCCTATCCAGTACAGATGTTTTTATATTACTGATAATTTGCAGTTTGCCAACAGTACTGAAATATTTTATCCATGGGGCCACGTGATACTGTTTCCAAGGCAAATTGCTCTGCCTTGAGCAGTCACAGATAGGAAAACCTAAATAATAGCTTATTGTTTCTTTGTTTAAACTCTTTATTTCATCTGTTCTTTTTTATTCATTCTTTGTAGCAAGATTATGTTATGGCAAAGTTTGGGGCTTGTTTAATTGACCACATAGGAATTCAGAGGTGCTAAAAGAGAGAGTGCTCTTTTTAGAACTCTATTTTCACTAAATTTATACTGTATAGTTTGAATTTGTGTTTAAAGATGAAATACAGAGAATATGGAATGTTGGAGGAGGAGAGATATTTAAATGTTCTTGGGAACTGGACTTCACAGTTTAGCATTAGATGACTGTACTGGCAGCTGTGGTCCAAGTGTGTGTGTGTGTGTGTGTGTGTGTGCGCGCGTTGGACGTGGTTTTGCATCTCATGGTGGTTGGATGAGATATCCCCCCTGCTTGGACTATGTGCTATTGCTGCACTGATGAGCTTGCTTGGCCTCACATCTTTCTGTACTTGCCCTTTCATGGCAAACCGCAATTGGAAGCCATAGTCAGATGTTCAGGTATAAGGACAGATGGCTTGCCACAAAAAGATGATGTGTGAAAGTATAGTTGTGAACACAGGAGAAATAAATGGAACATTTTGGAGATTTTTTTTCAGAAAAATTCAAGAATGTAATATAGAATACAGTTGGCCTTCTACATTTGTGGGTTTGGCTTCATGGATTTGATTATTTGCAAATTTCTTCAAACCCTCCCCCCTCCCCACCCTGGTGCTACTTTTCCAAGTAAACCTTCCCTTTCGGTGGCTCCAATCAGGCTGTGCAGCCCTTTAGAAAGCTGCCTCTGGTTTTCTTCCTCCTCCACCAGCCACTGCCTGGCCAACTATGGACAAGTTGCAACCCAATTTCTCAGCACCACAGACCATCTCTTGATGCCCCCCACGCATCCAAGGAAGGAGATGGGCAAGCAAGAGGAAGTATAGGGCCACCATGCCAACCGATTCCTTTCACCTCTCCTTTCCCTAACCTGGTTTGGACTCTGGGTGCCCATTCTTCCCACCATGCCTCAGCCCTGTTCTCAGACACACACACACGCACACACACACACACACACACACACACACACATTTTGATATTTGTGATTTTGTTCCAGTTTTTGCGAGGGTCCTATGCTCCTAACCCTAGCAAATGTGGATGGCCAACTGTACTTTCTTTTTAAATGATGAATACCTAAAATAATGATGAATAATTAAGATAAAGTGTTCTTTCACATTATTTCTAACAGCTAGGTAGCCAGTAGAATTTTAGGAAACACTGTGTGCAGTATCTCACTTCATTGTAGTTCCTGGTCTTGACTTCCTTTGTTCATTTCTTTTTAGGGGAATGAGTGTTTTATGTCTCCTAGGCATTATGGAAGAGTAGAGAAGACAAAATAATTTTTTGTCATTTTACTAATCTTGATTATTTCATCTTCTTTTTAGTTTTTTGTTTTTATTTTTATTTTTGTCTGCTTCACATAAGCTGACAATAGTTGAAGTGTTTCTTGTAGTTGTGGGCCTTGTACTGCCATTTTAACAAAAAATAAAATTTAAAAAGTCAATTTAATTTGTACTTATTTTCTGAATAAACTGTACTTTAATATATCAAACACGGTAATTCTGTGCCTTCCCAAATTATGTGTAATATATTTTACTAAAGCAAGGTGACTTTCAATCTGTAGATCGTGCAAATAGTGCATTTTTTTATTTTCATTTTTTCAAAATAAAACTTTTTTCGCCCAATAGCTTCAAAATTCTCAGAAATTTTACATTTCTGTATGTGGAGTGTATTAAGGGGAAGGAGATTGTATTAACCCACTTCTTGTTCACATTTTGTCGTACCTTGATTTGGGAGTACGTTTGAACTCAAGTAATGTGTACAACCAGTAGATGTGTTTGGTTTTGGCCGTGGTGGTTAGTTTTCACAGAGTTTTTCTTTGCTCCCTGTGATTCAGAACATGGAGGGTAGAGTTTAAAAATGCAGTCTTTGAAATGTTTCCATAGTGGGTGCTGGGCAGCCTAGACTTTAATAGTCTGACTACAAACCAATTTGTTGGAAGTAGGTCCTACTGAGTTTTGAAACTTGCCTCCTATTAAATATGCCAAGATTGCTAGCCGTATGGCAGAGGCAAAGTTGGGGAGGTAGGTGTTCGTGTTTGTCCTGCTAGAAGCACTGTGCTTGCTGGGAAACAAAAGAAGACAAGCCTGTGTATTCCTTGATGCAAAGCCACTTACCAGCAAAAATAAACAAATAAATATAAAAATAAAAACACAGATGACAAAATCTTTATCAAAATGTAGAAGTGTATTACATGTCTGCCTCTAGTGGTAAGAAATAGCCTCCATCCTGTTTTCCTGCCACAGAAGAAGTCTGCATATTTCATTTAATATAAAAATATGCACCATCAGTTTTGTAGTCTTTTCACTGATTCTATTTCACTTAAAAGATGAGGAGCCAGAATACTGACCTTGCATGTATTTTTGAAGGTAAAAGAATGGATGGTGCTTTTTCTAAGTTTTCAGTTTGCATTAAGACTGATAGCATCATTCTGCATTTTATAGGATTGTGCTAAGAATTTATAAATAGCAACAGAACTGAAAATAAAATTGCTCTAAGACACTGACTAAGCCTTTGCAATAGCTGATAGTTCTGGTCACTTTCAGTGAACCTGATTCCATCATCCTAACTTGTCCCCCCTGTCTAGCTCCTTCCTGGAGTTTGTTTTTTCATTAGCCTTATGTACACTATATATAAATGCTTTTAATCAGTGCTGATGAAAAAAAAAGTTTCAAACTATTTAAAATGTGGAAAAATTCCTTCCCAAATTTTTTGACAGAGAGAGACTGAGAACACACAGCATTGAATCATCAGGAAAATTGAAGATTTCCCCTGAACAGCATTGGGACTTTACTGCAGAGGACTTGAAAGACCTTGGAGAAATTGGACGAGGCGCTTATGGTTCTGTCAACAAAATGGTCCACAAACCAAGTGGACAAATTATGGCTGTTAAAGTAGGTGATGCCCATAATTATGTTTGTACTTCCAACAGTAGGAGAAAAAGATGATGGAGAATTTAATGTTCATCCATCTAGCATTCAACAACTGCTCTTTGCTTCCCCTTTCCTCCCCATTGTAAGGTCTGTATTGGTTAACAGTACTGTGTTGTTAATGGATGCTCTGATATGGTATGTAAAATTTGTAGAAGATACTTTCAAAAAATATGCTTGTTAAAACGCAAACAAATACAAATCCACACGAACATGAAATTACATGAGAACATTGAAAAGTTACAGTTATATGGAATCGGAGACCTTTCACCTCTAGGTCTCCAGTTTAAATCTGGCGCATGCTGATAAGAAATGCATTTTTATACAGTAGATAGTTCAGGATCTTTTACAGATTTAGTTGCTTTTATTCCAGCTCAAGCCATGGTGCAGTAGCATCTTTTTGACAAGCACAAGGTTTACAGTGTAGAGCTGGGACCATAACTCCTTGTTTCCCTAGTTTGCTGCCCTTGCACTCCTTTTTATGTCTCTGGAGATGTTTCAGGATTGTAAGAGTTCTGATCTGGCATCTTTCATTAATTCTGCACATTCCCAGAAGCAATCCATTTTTCCCTTAAAAAGTATGGTCAGTATTCCAGTTTGGCTGAGTTGATGAGCAGTCCTTTGTGGATTGAATTTGGTGTTGCCTGTCACTTCCATCTGCAAGGAAATGAACCCATTATTCTTTTCTTTTAAATATACAATAGTTATCTGATACTTTATTGCTTCACTGGCAAATTAAAAATAGTTAATGAAGACCATTTAGTTTCTGATTTTTATGGTGACCACATTTTCTTAACAAAACTGGACTACAAAATAAATAGATGCTAAATCAGAGTGAATCCAGGTGCAATTCAGGTACTGGCAAGTATGTTCTCTGGAATATACTTTGTGCGCTGTAGCATTGTTCTCTAAAGGAAGCAGACAAATTTTTCACAATCCATACGCTGTTGATCATTAGATAGGGTAAGAGTGGGAAAGCATTTGACGCAAATATGTGTGTAGAATCTTAATAATTTTTCACTGAAGTTTTCTCTTAGTGCTTCAGTGCAGAAATCTTTGAACTACATCCATGGGCACTAGCTAGGTAGGAGTCAGTTCTCTCTCATTCCTTCCTTTCCCAGAGCTTTCAAGCAGCACAACAATGGAGCAACTACAAATTAGCCAGAGTCACAGCTCAAAGGCAGTTCCGATACAGACACAAGCTCAACATGATAGGCGTGGTCTGAAGACAGTACAAAGTCCAAACACACCAGGACCCTCGTGACCAGCTAGGTAGTTAGGAGACAGACACATCAAAGCCTTCTGCAGAGCTTATGCTAAATCAGGAGGGTATCTGTTCCCAACTCAGGTGACATTGTGCTGGAGAAAAAACATTGCTTCAGCACTCTGTGGCTAGACCTGACAGTTTTTAAACCTGAACTTCTAGCATCCCATCCAGATCTGCAGGCCATCAGTGTCATTTGAAAAATGTCTTGAGGAGTACCCTACTCACAGGTGATTCTTTACTCATCTAGGAGACTTTCAGTGGGCAAGTATTTTTATGTGTAGTGGCTTGCTGAACCTGTGCCTTCTCTTGGGAGCTAAGTGGCCTCTCAGTGTCCTTGTCCAATTCAGAGGACTGTCTGTATCTTTAAAGGAAAGTTTCAAGTGTCAGTTCTCCTGAGGCCCTCTGATCCCCTTGATCAGCCTCACGCTCTTGTAACACTGGCTGCTTCTCTATGGAATCTAGATTCCTCCAGCTGAAGATTCCTCCCGCTAGGGGTATGACTGTTTCCATGTCCCCGGTAAATTGCCTCAGTGTTGAAGGCAACAAGTTAAAAAAGAGCTACTAGGAAATTAAAGTGGTTTCCACCAAAAAGCAGGTTACTCCCAATCTACTGTTGCCTGCTTCACATTTTGCATTTCCACTAAGGTTTGCTGCAGCAGACACATGAAATTGGACTAGAATGCTATATACCCTTAAACAGGTGCAATGGAGCTGCAACCCTTTGTAGCAGACAAACACACCCATACACACACATTTAGCAAGCTGTTGGGTATGTGAGGATGCATGTGACCATCCCATGCTTTCCCTGCGGGCTGCAGCCTACATTGGAGTGTAACAATGATGTAAAGTGTGAAAAGTTTCTTACAACAGATGAATTTGCAGAGTGACATATTTTGCTTTAAGTGTATATTTATTTCTCTCTGTGTTTATATATGTTATTTCAAGTGTTGTTATTTGACCCTTCAATAATATTTCCAGGATGGTGGTTTAAAATAAAGTATAACACAACTAACTATAACTACAAACATAATATTACAAATGAAAAGTATTTAAGATCACAACACAATGACAAAATAGTGCTTGTATAGCTTATTTTAGTGAGTAAAATAGTTCTTAGCCTAGCACATTGTATACATCACTTCTGTGCTGTCAATTGGGAATTTTATGTTTCGCCTAGTTTTGAACGGACATATGCCCACTGACCAAGAAGGGAATGTTAGAACAGTGAAAAATGATGTGAGCATATACAGGATTTAAATTTCGAATGAATGAATGAGCAATGCTTTTATTGGGCCAACTCTAAAGCCTAAAATACTTGCATAATATATTTTATCCTTTGAAGTTGACCAGTAAAGATATCTCTGCCGAATGGATTTTCAATAAATAATGTAATTTAAGAAGCCTGTGAAAGCTTACTCTAGCAAATGTAGAAGTCCTAACAGGGAATACTCAAGTCCTTCCCATGATCAATCTTGTTACAGAAAAACTGATCATTCATCACTTGAAGATTGGCAAATACCCGAGGGCAATAGCTGTAGTTGATTAAAGATGCCCTTCACTTGATGATGATTTTATATTTTTTTCCTCCTCCTTAATGTTGAACACTATTAAGGTAATAACTTTCACATCCTACTTGTGAAAGTTCAATTGGCATTTGCCCAGAAGAAAATCTAGTTCTTCAGAGAATAATGACATAGAGGAGCAGTGTAGTAAATTCCACAATGAAAGGGCATCAGTCCAAATGATAGGCTTTTGTGGGTATTTGCTGTTTTGTAGTGCCTTGTAAGCAGGAAAAACTGGCACATTATGAGAGTTGGAATAAATTTGGATGTTCTTGTTACTTAGGTTGTACATGCCTCACTTGCTTACATGTAGCATGGTTAGACTATGAGTCTTGTGAGTCTTGGTAGATCACAAGCTGAACATGAGTCAGCAGTGTGATGCGGCAGCCAAGAAAGCCAACGCGATTCTTGGTTGCATCAATAGGAGTATAGTGTCTAGATCGAGGGAGGTAATGGTACCACTCTATTCTGCATTGGTTAGGCCTCATTTGGAATACTCTGTCCAGTTCTGGGCACCTCAGTTCAAGAAGGATGTCGACAAGCTGGAACGTGTCCAGAGGGAAGTGACCAAAATGGTGAAGGGCCTGGAAGCCATGCCTTATGAGGAGCTGCTTAGGGAGCTGGGTATGTTTAGTCTGCAAAAGAGAAGGTTAAGAGGGGACATGATAGCCATGTTTAAGTATTTGAAGGGATGTCATGTCAAGGAGGGAGCGGGCTTGTTTTCTGCTGCTCCAGAGACTAGGACAAGGAGCATGGATTCAAGCTGCAGGAAAGGAGATTCCACCTGATCCTCAGGAAGAACTTCCTGATGGTCAGAGCTGTCCGGCAGTGGAATATGCTGCCTGGGAGTGTGCTGGAGTCTCCTTCTTTGGAGGTTTTTAAGCAGAAGCTGGATGGCCATCTGTTGGGAATGCTTTGATGTGTGTTCCTGCATGGCAGGGGATTGGACTGGATGGCCCCTGGGGTCTCTTCCAACTCTATGATTCTATGACCTGTTTGTGTGTGTGTGCAAATTCACAGGATCACCAAGAGGAGCTAAATGCTTACACCTCCTAGTATAATGTGACTTGTACAAGAATTCCATTTAGTAAGTCCTGTGAGGTTCTCTTCAGTTGTTCTTCTGTCTGCATGGATGACTCCCACCTGTCCTTCTTTTTCACCTAACATCAAAGAATCTACTCCACTTTCACCCCAATATTCCTCTAGCTTATTTTCATCTGACTTTCTAGCTTTTCTTTGGAGCATCTGGTTGCAGTGAGATTTCGGGACAGTAGTCTGAATCTTATTTAGTATAGCTATATGTGTTACACTTGTTTTTGTCCGTTTCAAATGTTTTTATCTTATTTTCTGGCTTCAATGCTCCTTTTCTAAAGGAATTGTTCAATAAAATAATGGGAAGAAGAAAAGGGTAGAAAGGTATTTCATTTCTTTAATTTGGCCTCCAAATAGAATAGTTGAGTTTTCAAAGGCAAATAATAAAGAAACAGAAAAATAAACCAGATACCAGCAACCACTGAATTTAAAGCAAACATCAAATATGGCAAATGTGGTTCAAAAAGAACAGAGAATGATTTATACTAGTTCTACCGAAAGTGGTAGTCTCTAAACCAATGCTGATCTCTGAGCCATTGGCAAGTGTCCATGAAAGAAAGAAACAATTGTAATCAACGAGGAAAAAAAAATAGTGCTCAAACCATTGGAAAATAATAATTATAAGTCTCCAACCTCAGCCCAAAAAGCATTGATTTTCACACAAGTATTCAGGAGGTCTAAATAATCTAAAGGCAGCAGATCCTGTCTGATCTTGGAAGGTAAGCAGTGTCACCCTTCATTAGTACTTGGATGGGGGACTGCCAACAAATACCAGGTACCGTAGGCTATATTTCAGTAGAAGGAACTGGCAAAACCCACTATAAGTATTGCTTGCCTAAGAAAAGCCTGTGGATTTCTGGGGTCGCCGTAAGTCAGCAGGTGACATGAAACACACTGGGAGGCCTAGGAAGGATCCCTGTATTATTTAGGTATTGTCAAAGAAAGATATTTGGATGGAATATGTTACCATTTTGAATGTAATGTTGTTGTATGCCTTCAAGTCCTTTCCAACTTATGCTAAGCCTAGCATGAGATTTTCTTGGCAACATTTATTCAGAGGGGTTTTTGCCATTGCCTTCTTCTGAGGATAGGAGAGTGTGACCTGCCCAAGGTCACCCCACGGGTTTTCATGGCTCAGTAAGTATTCAAACCCTGGTCTCCAAAGTCATAGGGCAACACTCAAACAACTATACCTTACTGGCTCTGTGTATAGTTTTGAATACATTTTGAAATTTGCACTTGTATAGATGTGTGATTAGGCTGTTCATTTTTTGAACCATTTCCACATTACCCATAGCTTCCTTTTTTTGACAATTCCCACATTACCCATAGCTTCCCAAAGTACTGCTTGCTTGTATTAAAGAAATGTGCAGTTACTTGATTACTATAGAATATTTTTGCCCAGGAGAGAGCAATGCAGACTCTTTCCATGACTCCTGTTGTAACTTTCTCAGGTAGCTCAGAGGTACAGTTCTGTGGTGAGAGAGTTTAAGATATTTTTCCTCTCAACTGTCAGGGTGTAGAGATTCCTAAGTGTGGCATGCTGTTGTTGCTAGAGCAGTGGGGGGCTTTTGTGACATAAATGTTTGCAGACAAAGTACAGCTCAAGGTATGTTGTTTGTTGTTGTGTGCCTTCAAGTCATTTCCGACTTACGGTGATCCTAAAGCAAACCTATAATGGGATTTTCTTGGCAAGATTTGTTTAAAGGAGGTTTTTCTTTGCCTTCTTTCTGAGGCTGAGAGAATGTGGTTTGCCCACAGTCACTCAGTGGGTTTCCATGGATGAGTGGGGATTTGAACCCTAGTCAGGGTTAATAATGTATTTGGAGTTGGTCACATCTGTTTCTTAAGGAAATGCCACTCTGCCTCTTTTGTCTCTGGATAAAAACTGTGAGGCTTCTGTTCTTCACAGAAAACCATCTTGTGAAGAAGCTATTTACCCCTAAAGTTGCTGTTTGCTGAAAATGTTGCCTTGGATGGGGAAGGACTGGCAAGAAAGTAATATGGGGAAGGAGAAATGATAAGGAGAAAAGAGAGATCTATAAGCATGTTTAGTTAAGGGTACCTACTTTCAGGCGTGCCCTGTTTGTACAGTAGAGTGGCTGTTGGATGGCTTCCAGCCAGTGACCTAAAGGTGAAAAGTCTTTCACTCTGCTCTCCTGAGCTATATGCTCAGTTATGGTGCTGTGTTGTTTTTTTTGTGCCTGCCTCAACCTGCAGCAATGCCTTAGCAACTTCCTCTTCTGAGTTAGCTGTGTTGTGAGATAAGGGACTGTATTGCTGTGAATGGTTGGTTATCATTCACGTTGCATGGTGAAGGTAAAATTACCAGTATGGTTTCAGCTTGTAGATTTCAGTTGTATGATCATTTGTTAGCTCTGCACAGATGGAGAGCAGGGCATATGGCCACCAACACAGAAGGAACAGGCAGGTTGGGGTTCTCTGATAAAAGAAGAGGGTATCTATAGTAATAGGAAATAAGAGGGTATCAAATAGTGATAACATGAATACTTATTCCATAGAAAGGTATTCCATTAAGGATCTTGTGACCCCAGCATATACTTGAGGAAGGAAATTGATCTGCACACTTAGGAGGTGGCATGGAATACATTTCTTGTTTCTCTCAATAGTACCACATTTTAGGAAGTATGTTCATTATAAGCAGGAGTAAGTTGTGCCGGACTTGTGTATTTCACATTTTCCTACAAGATAGGTTGCGTGTCAGTTATCCTGTGTAACACTTGCATTGAGCCTTGCACACCTTTAATTGGTAAAGAGACAGCAGGCAGAGTTCCTCTCACTTTTTTTTTTTTTTTTTGGTATGATGTCTTTATGCATGAATAAATTGATTCCTGCCCTCATAGTTAGTTCAAGAAATGCCGTAATGGTTTCTCCATCTAAGATGACAAGGAGAAGTATACTGAAGTGGTTTTCACTTCTATTCATCATGACACAAAATCCATGACGTATCTGTATGAAATAATGTCAAAGAATTAGTCAGGGAATAAATTAGTGCCCCTGTCTCCATTAGGTGACATTTCTTTGCCAAACTGCACTATCATTTTGTTTTGTTTTTTATTGTTTTATTTTGATTTCATTTTATTTATTTACAAGATTATGGAACGATTTGCAAGAACTGCTGATTACTCAGAGAAAGAGTTTTTGTCTTAGTTTTCTTTAGGGGGCTGAACAGTGATTGTTTTCTAAAATCAAAATATTAATGTTGAAGAGATGAAATGCCAAAGTCAACAAAACTGAGTATTACACAGATTTAACTGCAGAGGGTGCTGCCAGCTAAGATAAGGACAGCTGATTTTTCTGGTCTGGCATAAGCTGCATACTGAATAGAAAAGAGTCTCCCCTCCCTTATAGAGGCAGACAGTACCTTCATTTTTATTACCTCTCAGAGTTTTGGAAACTCTTTCAAAATTATAACATACCTACTACTGAAGAATAGATATCTAGATGATACAAGATGCCCAGTATTTAATAAGATCTCCTCCTCAGGCTCATTAAATTGATCAGTGATTGAAATATATAAAATTGAAAGTTCACTGAGCTCCCAGAAGGGCACATTTCCACTATTGTGTTTAACCCTGTAGTGTTTTATGGCTTTTGACTGATTAGTTAATTGATGCTCTCTTCTCTTGGTAGAGCATATAATATAATGGGCAGATCTCTGCACACCCACGGTAAAGAGGGTTCAACATTTGGACCAACTACCTGCAATGATGTTTGGCATTTTCACTGTATTGGGTTGCTAGTTCTATTTCAGCCAGTGGATGCTGCTGTTTCCTTCTCTTCCAGGTGGTGTGGTAATTACAAATGAAAGAATTAATATGTTATAAAGTAATATCCTGCTAAACTATTAGCCAGGCATTGTCGTATTACTATATGTAGCATCTTACAATAAATAAATCACTATCCTGTGTTGTTCTTAAAATATCAGGAATTAATTGTGCCTAACTGCTAATTAGAATGTATTCAGCTTGATTAGTTTAAACAGCTGGTTGCAGTTTTTCTGTTAGAATGAAGACTTAGGCAAGCTAGGATTTTCTTTTAGTAGAGAATAATTGTTTGATACCATGAAAACTTGTTTAGGAGTGACTTATTGTCATTTCCTTAGTTGGTGATATTATCTCTTACATTATTATTATTATTTCAGAGAATTCGGTCAACGGTGGATGAAAAGGAACAGAAACAGCTTTTAATGGATTTGGATGTAGTTATGCGAAGCAGTGACTGTCCATATATTGTTCAGTTTTATGGAGCACTCTTCAGAGAGGTAAACACTCAGAAATTGTTCAGATAACAGATAATTTTGTTAATACATTTCTGGAATTTTTATGGGTAAAGAAAAATATTAATTGAAAAGCGTTGCATTTTCCTGGGTGGACTAGCTTGATGACAGAAATCATGTGAAGAAAATGTTATCCATACACCAGTTCCTAAGCATTTATTTTAAGAATGCACAGTGCCTATTTCTCCCTATATGTACCTACCCAAAGCAGAGATCTGCAAGGGGCAGGGTTGGTCGTCTAGGTCCCACAGTTAGAGTCAGTATGCTGTACAAAGTGAGTATACTAGAGAGGGACTTCTCAGCTGTGGCACCGCCATTCTGGAACGCCCTCCTCCTGGAAGCCTGATTGATGCCAGTGCTGGCTTCATTTTAGTACCAAGTAAAACGTTGTAGTTTATTGAAGCCTTTGGGGCATAACTGATTTACTCCCTAATGTTTATGCATATGGCTTTCAACTGTTTTAACCCTTTAAACTGCCTTTTAAAGTCCTAAATGGTTTAATATGTTTTTACTCAGTTTACATTATTATTATTGCTTTAAACTGTTTTAACGTCTTAAATTGATTTTACTTGTACACTGACCAGGTATTTTGCAATATAGGGTGGGGTATAGATATTTTAATAACTAAATAGTATGTAAATATTTCACAGTTTTTCAAAAAGGTTGGTTATGGTTTTCTGCTCTATAGCTGTGGTTTTCAAGCTTTCTGCCTTTCATGACTTCACATTTTAATTCCTCTGTTCTTCCAAAGATCGCAGGATGGCATACATTCTCTCTGTTTCTGTCTCTGTCTCTCTCTTTCTCTTTCTTTCTCTCTCTTTGCTCCCCCTCGCCCCCATGTTTTATCCTCATATCAATACTATGAAATAGTAGTTTAGGCTGAAACCCTGCTTAGATATTACCTACCCTGGTACCCTCAGTGTGAGAACAGGGGAGTGCTTAACTCTATTCCTTCTTTCCTAGGTTTTCTCATGTGGAGAACCTTATATCTGAGGAGGAGGAGAGTTCATGTTTGAATAGAAGGAAAATAAGGATTTTTGTTTGTGTCAGAAACTACCATGTGAACAGGAATTTCTCTTTTGCAGATGTGAGGAAAGTGATAACAGAAGGGATAGAGCTAGGCACTCTTCTACTTCTATATTGAAGAAACTAGGATGAGGAGTGCCTAACAGGGCTTAAGAGATGGTAGCCTTCCTGAAGGTTACTCAGTGAGAGCTTCTTGACTGACTGCCTAGAACCATGGCTTCTCTGCTCCTTGTATAAAACACACTTTAAAGCCATAACCATGTTGTTTGTTCTGGAAACATCTTCCACATCATCTGCCAAAGAACCCCTTGGCAGTTACCTTATTATAGATGATTATTGGTCATATTTTAGGACATGGGATTGATGGATGTTGTTTAGCCACGCCATCATCCAGTATGAAGTAGGAGCATACCCTCAGACAGGTTCTCCCTATGACATATTGGAATAGTACACTGTAAGCAGATCAGTAATGTTGGTCAGTGTCTCATTTCAGAACAGTTTACTACCACTAATCTTCTAACTGAAGAACTTAGTTAATATCTAAGAAACCCAATGCTTCCTATTTCTATCTATATCCATTTCTTTTTTTCTGTGAAATTCCTCTTATCAATTGCTCTGTAAAGCAAAATAAGTGCAGTTGTTTACATAAGACTGATTACAAGATTTTGTCAGGGTAAAACAGAATCCGTTAGCAATTATTTATTTGAAAGCCTTTGAAGGGCAAGGTTCCTACTTGTAGGAAGCTGGTTACACATGTTGGAGGGAAAGTTCAAGAAATTACAAGCCTGTGGGCTTACCACCAGTGTCTGGGGCTATGTTGCAGTAAAATGGTTTATAAATGTCTAGAAGTTATATTTTGGAATAGGTAATTGCTGTTGTAGAGAGTGACAGAACATCATGTTTTAGACCAATTGCCATTTGACAAAAGAGGAAGCAGAACATACTCTTATTAACATTTGTTAAATTCGTTCACCGAAAGTGTATGCTAAATGTTCTGCTTTCTCCACCTTAGAAAGACAGGATTGATAGCAATGTTTTCTGTGACAAATGACCTTTCCTGCTTGCCCTTTCTCTCACAACTCCAAACAAGTTACATGCTGAGCACCTTAAATGTATGATTTAATAATAACAATAATAATAATCTACTTACTTTCTTTTTCTTAGGGTGACTGTTGGATCTGTATGGAGCTCATGTCTACCTCGTTTGATAAATTTTACAAATATGTATATAGTGTATTAGATGACATTATTCCAGAAGAAATTCTAGGCAAAATCACTTTAGCTGTAAGTTTTCTTTCTGATGTATTACTTCTCGTTTTTGTGCACATTTCTGCTTTGCTTCCTTAATCCATGTTCTAGAAAGAGGCTGGTTCGTCTTATTTAGTCTTGTTGCTGTTAAAATGTAACTACAATCTGACTTCTTTAAACTAGTTTATTCTGGCCCATTTAAGTATTCAGAAGACTTAAGCAACCTTTTCTGTTGCCTTATGTTTGTATTAGCTACTCTGTGACATCTATGTATCTATCTATCTATCTATCTATCTATCTATCTATCTATCTATCTATCTATTTTCTATGTATTTATAGTATTTCTGTATGGCCTCCCAGCCCACAAGAGTTTCTGAGGCAATGAACAAGTAAGAAGCAGTTAAAACAATACAAAGATAAAAGCATTTTAAAAACATGTTAAAATATTCTTTAAAGACTCCTAAAAACAGTCTAAAAACTGTTTTCACTCCAGTTTTGAAAAGTTAAAACAGCATTTTCAAACATAGAATGCCATGCAGAAAAGCACTGTTGTGGCTGCCCACTGGAAGCTTAACACTTCCTTCCTTGGCTAGTAAAAGTAAAAATTTGAAAGTGAATGCTTTTCTATTTCTAGTTCATATGTTTCCTGGGATGCATCTTGGTTAATGTTTATTAATTCTGAATTGTGTGAACAGGAGTTTTATTATACATTTTTCTCCATAAAGCATTCTACTTCTCTTCCAGACTGTGAAAGCACTAAACCACTTAAAAGAAAACTTGAAAATCATTCACAGAGGTAGGTTTTGCTTTTCCTGTAGAAATAACTTCGTTTCATCTTAAAAGTAGAGGCCTCTTCACACAATATGGTCTCTTCGTGGAATTCGTCAGAAATGTCCTTCTTGTGCAGCATTGTTGTTTGTATTGGAGCCTTAATTTAATGAAGTTTTCCTAAAATAACAAAGTCTTGCCTTCCAATGTTTAATTAGAAGTGTTGACATGCTGGGCTGAAGAGTTTTAATTCTGTCCCCTTGTTTTTAAACTGCTTTTGTCTGCAGTATTTGCCTCTTCTTTTTATTATTGATGTTGCTGTTAATGTTGTTGGGTTGTGTACTTACACTCCTATGGCAGGAAGAACCCTTTAACAGAAATCTGTTCATGGAATACTTACTCTGGCAGAAGAGCAAAGGAGGCAGTCGTTCTTAATTTTCTTCCAACCAGCTCTGCAACTCCATGTACTGCCCCCCCCCAATCCTCAGGAATAGCATGGAGCTGCAGAGGAGAGGGGAGATGCAAGTAAAATGGCTTCTTCTCCAGCAGAAGCCTCCCTTGAATCAGAGTTCCTTCTGTGAGTAAAAGGAGCTTCTCCATTAGTGGAAGAGAAGTCAGTATCCAAACTACTGTATTTTTAGTGTTTATTTTGCAGTTCTAAACTGTTACCAGCTATCCTGAGTGATGCACTTGTAGTGGAAGGGTGGGGTACAAATAATAAATGACTGATCCATTTTAACACTAGCAGTAATAGTAATAATCATGACCCCAACCTCTAAGTGTCATACAGATAAAAGCAACTACTCTTAAAATATGTGGTTGCGAAAGAAAGTTTAACCCTCTCTACTGTTTTCAGTACTCATTCTGTGTCTTGTAGCAATGTAGCTTTCAGTTGTTTGAAGTGAAGAACAAAGTGAAGAACTTAGAACATACTTAGATGATTGTCTGCTTGTTCACATCCTTTGCAGATATTAAACCTTCCAATATTCTTCTGGACAGAAATGGAAATATTAAACTCTGTGATTTCGGCATCAGTGGACAACTTGTAGACTCTATTGCCAAAACCAGAGATGCAGGGTGCCGACCCTACATGGCAGTAAGTGGGATTTGAAAATTTATGCGTGAGGGAGGAGGTGAGAAAGAGAATGGAAACCTTTGTTTCACTCCCCCTGTTGTGCAGAAAAGTAAAATACTCAATACTAGAATTCTAAGCCAGCACAGAGTTGAATAACATTGAGTGCCAGATCAAAAGAATAGTCTGTTGGAAACATTCTAAAGAGTGTTCAGAGTAGGGACCCCAACATCCTTAGGGTTTGCTCATCCTGATGTCTGTCTTGTACACAGGACATCTGCTGGGGACAGGAGGCTCTCTTGCTACCCAACGCAGGCGCAGAAGTGCTGCTGCTGCTGTTATCACAATCAGTCGCCATCATCATCACTGCCACCACCGTCTCTCCTTCTGCCCCTTTTTGCTGATTCTTTCCCTCCTGCCCTGTTTTGCCTTGCCACCTCTTATCCTCTGAGGAGACTAGTGCCAGCTACACAAACTGATTGACAGTCCTCTGCCCAAGATTGCTCAGGCCCTGAATGCTGGCCTCTGAGATATCTCCTTGGAGCCCAGTATTACAGCCAGGTGGTTTTGCAGATTGCATGTGTCAGCAGCACACAAATGCCTGAATCGTATTGACATGACAAGCTGGCATAACTATGCTGGTGTAGTGCGTGGCAATAGGAGGAGAAATGCTGTGGGCAGTGCAACTCTGAAGGAAGGAAGGCATTGGAAAAATAGGCTGCTTGGAGCTTTTTCTCTGCCCTCCTTTGCCACCAATACACAACCTTGGAAAAAGGAGAACCACTGGTGTAGTGCACCAACAGAACAGACTCTAGCCACAGGCTTCCAGGGCATCCTACCCACAAGAGCTGACTCTTTATTGCTAGGCAGGTTGTTCTGTGCTGGCTCTGGAGAATGAGGCTCTCCAAATCAGCATCAGAGGGAGATGCAGGGAGCAGCATACTCCTCCATCTGAGGCAGACAGCTCTCTCTGCCTGATGGACTGGATATAGAAACATTACATATTAGCAAATAGAACACATTCCCTAAAATGTCTTTCAGTTTAAAGAGTTTTCAATATAGTGTCTACCTATAAAACTAAACAACAAAAACAAAGATAAAATTGTGAGAAAAAAAGAAATGGTATGTAAGTTTATTGATCCTGTGTACGCGTCTGATCCTGACAAATACAACCAATAGAAAAGCACATCAAAAAGCCAGAATGCAACAGTAATCATTTCTGTGATGTAGCTTTCACAAAATAGAAAATGGATCTGTGTCAATGGTGAGACTCAAAAGGCTCTCCACATACTTGTTGGACTGTTAACTTTCAGCGTTCCTCACCATTGGCTGTGCTGGCAAAAGACTACTAGGACTTGTTAGCAATTAGGTTATGGGAAGGGGGAGGAATGCTGGGCATGTCTTCTGGAAGGACATCCATGAGTGTTCCCTTAGGAACAACAGATCACCATTTTATTAATCGTTTGAAGGTGGCAGAGGGGATTTTGAAATGCCTGAGAGAGCCTTTCTGAGGAGAACATGCCATTGCTACTGTTCACGAGTGAAATGTCTGAGGCTGAAATCATTTTGAGCCTCACGTGTTAAATGTGCTGATGAGGTTAGTCTGATGTGATATAGCTCTGTGTGAGGGAACATGCCCAGATATGGTGCTATAGCCCTAGCTCTCACTATTCATTGATGAAAGGTCCCAAAAGAATCTTTTTTACCCCCAGGGCACTAGAAATTAGATGGTTGTTTTACAGGAGGAATGATTAAAATCCTCTGGTTCTAGCCAGTGCCTTTCCTAGAAAGAAAATAGGCGCAGATGTATCCAGATTCGTTTGTGTAATCCACATAGAGCCGAGAATCTGGGCCACACAGTTGCAGGTTTCTGATATGTGTATATACTGCCCCGAGACAAACAATTCCCCTCCCACTTCTTGACATTTCTTCTCTTTCATTCATATGTAACTGGGTTTCATTGTCTTAATTCAGCCAGAGCGGATAGACCCCAGTGCGTCCAGGCAAGGATACGATGTCCGCTCTGATGTCTGGAGCTTAGGGATTACATTGGTGAGTAAGAAACATTTTGGGTTTTGCATACTGCTGCCAACAAAACCTGAAATCTGCATGTGAAATTGGGAGATAACAAGAGCAAAGGGCTTGTGGACATCTCCACTTGGACAGCCTACCTGAATCACAGGCATGTTCCTGCTTTTTTTGTGCTGCGTTGTTTTGGCTTCCTTGTGCCCATTATGTAAGAAGTGGCTTTGCTCTCTTGCTAGGGGGCAATAATGCATGCTGAACAGCTGTGCTCTAAACTAGGAAATCTTGCCTTTGCTCTTTCTTCCGTTCCAACGTACATCTGCCTATTCTAGGTTTGGATCCACTCAGAAAAGCAGTTTAGCTTCTCTGTTTTGCTAGAAGCTTTAAAGCTTGGGGTGTTTAACCTGGACATGCTTGGGGCAGTGCCAGATTGAAGGAACTAGGGGTAAGATACCTCACAAGCTCTGTCCCTCCATGCTGCCACCTTGCCATTAAACATGCTGTGGGGTGTAAGACTGGGCAGCAGCAGAACTAGGTGGCAGTAGCAGCCAGCAGAGGTGAGGGGCAGTGGCACTGAAGGAAGCAGTAGCATAATACTAGGCAGCCTGTGCTCTAGCAACCACATCTGTCACCATTTCCCCAGAATGCCTTCAGCTTCCACTCCTAGCAATACTGGAGAGCAGCTTAGAGGGATTCTGGGAAAAGAAAGAAAGTGGATGCAGCTAACTCACCTGGCATTTCTTTTGTCAGTTTTGAACACAAGTGTGTATATGTATTTGTCTAAGGAATTGTTGCTAGGATCAGTCACAGTAGGTGGTGTATGGTCTCTAGTGCCTAGTGTTTGCCCAGTCCATGCCATTTGAATTGTATCCAGTCAGAGAATGCTTGTTGAGCTGGTATTTCCTGCATAGATGTAAACCACCTTGTGATTGCTTCTGCCATCTTCATTCCTTGAAAGCAAGGAAAGTGGGAAGTATTTGTAGCAAAACCAGGAACTATTTCTGCTTCTTTTACATCTAGATCTTGGGGTGAGCAAACATGCATAATGATCATTTTTGGGGGGGAGACCAACTCCATTATGAAGAGTCTCCCCTCAGTATTAGAAGGTCTTTTAGGTCCCTTGTTGCTGCTGCTCTGTGTTGGGCACTTGAAGTGAAGGCTTCAGTTCTATGAATGCGTGTCTGTTTTCTTTTTATGTCCCACACTTTAATTAAATGAGTGTCTAATGATGTTTTAAAAGTGGAAAAAGGAGTACAGAAACAGTTGAAATGTCAGCAAACCAGTGAGAAACGCAGCAGTATTACTGCAATACATGGAGCTATTCAAGATACAAGCTGTGAGTTGCCATTACAGCCCAGATCATCCTGTTAAAGGATATACTGCTTGGGAATATACCTATGAAGAGAAGCCATTTCTTCAGCAGCTTTCTGGAATGGCTGTAAAGTTTGAATGCCGTTTTGAGCTTAGCTCTCTGTGGGCTTTATCGTGGCTAATCGATCCCATATTTGTTCCTGTCTCTTTGGTGTAGTATGAGCTGGCCACAGGACGGTTCCCTTATCCCAAATGGAATAGTGTATTTGATCAACTGACACAAGTAGTCAAAGGAGACCCCCCACAGCTGAGTAACTCAGATGAACGGGAATTCTCCCAGAGTTTTATCAACTTTGTCAACTTGTGGTGAGTATGCCTCATTCTGGGTCTGGGCACTGCTATGAACTTAGTACTTAGATTTCCCACCCTGTTGCTGGATGTGGTGCATGTGGTAGGAACACCAGAGATCTTGTTGCTGGAGGAAGCATGGATTTTCTATCCACCTGAAAATGGAATAGGCAATATATGTGAGCTGGAGAAAAATTGTAGCTTACAGACTGACTTGCAGGTCTTGTGTGTGCCTTCAGATTGCCTGTTGACTTACGGTGATTTTTTCTTAAGCAAGAAATGCAAAAAGAAGGTTTTGCCAGGTCCTTCCCCTGAAATATATACCACAGCACCTGGTATTTGTTGACAGTCTCTCATCCAAGTACTAACCAGGACTGACCCTGTTTAGCTTCCAAGATCAGACACAATTTGGTGCCTTTAGGCCACCGTAAAGCTTATCTCTTGTAGGACTGGGTTTTTTTAGATGCTGTGTGCCTTCAAGTTGTTTCCAACTTAGATTGACCCTAAGGCAAATCTATCATGAGGGTTTCTTGGCAAAATTTGTTCAGTTGGGGTTTGTTTTTGCCTTCCTCTGAGGTTGAGAGAGTGTGACTTGCTCAAGGTCACCCAAGAGTTTCCATGGCTGAGTGTGGATTGAACCCTGGTCTCCTGAGTTGTTGTCCAGTGCTCAGACCACCACTCCACACTGACTTCTTGGCAGGCCTAAAATTAATATTACTTAGTTCACTTTACTTAAAACATTTGTATCCCTCCCTGATACAAAGCTCTCTGGGTAGTTTATATTATATAAATATAAATTCAACAATTTGGGAAACAAAACAGAAATAAAAAAGGCAGAATAACAAGAACTTATACTTAGAGCAATCCCAAATTTAAAAGCTGGGATTTTATAACTGTAATAGGCTCAGAGAGTTTATGAGCCATTTAAAGAGGTGCTTACTTCCTGCTGAAAAGACCACAAGCATAGGGCTGGACAGAGTCCTGCCTTCTGGGAAGATAGTGAGTGAGGTTCCAGTACTGAAAGAACACTCTCTCTCTTCATATACATGTGGTTGATGTGGTGGTTAGGAGAGAGATTTGGCCATCTCCTCGGCAGAAATCTGGTTCAGTTGCTACTCTTGCAAAATAATATAAACTATCTTTCTTACTTCTCACATTTGACAAGCAGCCGTAAGCAAAGGGGAGTGGTGGAGAGGCCACTCCAAAATACTATCTCTCTAGCAAATATTTTTGTAGGCCCTAAACTTCAGATGGTGTATTGTGGGATTGACTGCATGAAATAGGGTCAACATCACTCTAATGAGTCTAGTGTAACGTCTGCTTAAAGAAATTTGCAGAGTTCCAAATCATATAGCAGCGCTAACTTAAAATGCGTGTCAGGTATATTCTCCCTGGAGGAGGGGGAGCCCGAAGAATGCACCATGCCTGATGGACAGGACTTGCTGTCACCTCCACTTTTGTCCTACACCATTTTTAATAGGGATTTAGAAGCCTTGCCTTGCATTTGCAGTCTCACGAGGATGCAGAGAGACTGTGAACACAAGATGAGGCTTGTAAGCAGCAGCAGAAGCAAGTCCCGCCAGCTGCCCACTTCTGCCTTGTGAAGGAACCCTGCTGCCTTGAAGGCAGAAGCAGGCAGCTGGTGTGCTGTGCACTGCAGATTCAGATGTACAGTATTGTGTACATTGAACCCACAGATCTTGAGTTTGCGGATATGGTGGGCCCACTATAATGTATTTCTTGTCTCAGAAGGGGGTAGTTTAGGATTGAGTCTTTGGGTCCAAAGAGTAACTTGTAACTTCTTCATGGTGTCTGTCCATCACACAGATGGGTCTTTGCGCCTGCACAGAGACCCTGTCAGAATGTTATAGAGCTGAGTAACTTGGTGGGAACCCCACTCCCTCCCATGTACTGTGCACATCATAACTCACTAAGCTACTGTCCCCAGTTTCTTTCCAACTGCCAAACAAGTCACTCTTAGTGGGGTGATCTGGTGTTGAATAGCTGTTATTTTTTTCTGTCTTTTTCTTCTCTGTATCTCTTATTCATACTTCCAGTTCCCTCCCTCTATTCTTCTCCTCTTCTTGTTCATTAAAAAAAAAATCTGTCACTTTACTTCTTGATCTCTCCCTTCTCCCTTCCCCTCTTAGGGCATCTGCCTCCCTCTTTAAACTTTGCTCCTCATGTAGGCAAAAGTTTTCCTTCTCATGCTCATTCTGTGTGTCTTTCGTGCTTGGGGGAAGGTTATAACATCCAACAATGTAAGATTTGTTGGGAGTTTACATCCCAGACTTTGAAGAATCGGGCATTGAAGCTGAAGTCTTCACATTGGGAGAATTCCTTCCAGGTCTCTGAGCAAGCTGTGGCTAGTAAAGTTCTCTTCATGGCTTTGAGCACTGCTTCCAAGCCATGTGAAAAGCCCAAGAAGTCATTGGTATTGACGGCTGTGGGACCAGTTTGGAGCTCTTCAGTACTGGCCATGGCTTCTTCTGTACAATCTGCACCAATGGAGACTGTTATCCACAGACAAGCGCTGTACTGGTAGTTGGAGAATGGGTTCCATCTGCGTCTTCTCAATAAGAGAAGTCTGTGCTGGCACGTGGCAATGTACCAACAGCACATTTATCCTTAAAGAAGATCAGTCATAAGAAGCAGCATAGAAGTGATGACTTGGCTTCTTCAGACCAGCCACTGAGGGAAAAGAAAAAAGCTAAGTATGCTGACAAACTACATTCAGATTCTGTATCTTTGGTAGGATCCATTTTCACCAGCACAACAGCAGTTGTTCCAATGAAGTTGGAACTCTGCTCTTACATTGCTACTGATGGTACTGGAGGCCCAGTTTGAAACCTGTCTCGATGTTCAACATGTACTTTTGTCACTGAGACACACCCCATGGCTGCCTCATTCTCCAAGATGGATGCATTCTCCTAGATGGGATGAAGCTCCTTTCTCCCAAGAGAGATCCTATGCCACTTCTAATTCTTCATACCAGGACTATGGATATTGGGAAGATCCACTCTTTACATCAGTGTCCTGTCTTGATCATTACTGAAGGGAACATTTGTAAAGAGGAGCTCTGTGTTTATATTCATCCTACTAACCATCATATAGGGATTGGTGCCACTCTTATAAGCCCTGCTGTCACTCTGTATGAAGATCTCCATAATGGCAGTGCCGATCTTGATCTCGATCTCTGTAACTGCAGACATGTACCTCTGCTCATCAATTGCTGGTTCTGTCACCCTTACTGATCTATCACTCAATACCAAGATCTGTACTTTGATTCTGATTGCCAGTACATCCATACAGTCTACCATCTCCATCACCACAGACCATTGCTATGATTTTGAGGCCTCCACCATCTCCACCACCTATGACAGTGGCAATTTTGACAGCACCTATCATCACTTCTGTACATGTGTATACTAGTACTGTCTCCTCTTCCTCTTCCTGCCATGTCTACTCCTCAATTTCTTTGAGTTGTTCCTCTTTTTCTTTTGGTGGCTGAACCATCTGCTTCAGTTGCTATACTATCTGCTATCCCAATGCAGCAAGCTGACATTCCATGAGATTCCATGGGTTCTGACTACAGTTCAACTCTTTGTCACCTGAGCTTCCGTTGCCATCCTCCTCATCAGCAACGATGGAGACACAACCCACCATGTTCACAGGTTCCTCTTATGGTTGATGAGTCTCCAAAAGCTCTCAGGCATGCCATTTGAGCCTCTGCAGTTGTCTCTAGTTGTAACCACAGATACTTTGATGACAGATTGGGGAGCTCATTGCAGTCATACCACTGTTCAATGTCAATGGTCTCACCTCAAGGCCCTCTTCATATGAACACCCTGGATCTGTTAGCTATTGTCAAGGCCTTTGTGGATCAAGAGGCTGTTGAGAAGGAATATGGTTTAGGTGACATCAGACAATGCCATCAACATCTGCTGTATCAACAGGAAAGGTGATACCCACTCTGCCATGTTGCTTGAACTCACTATTCAGTTCTGGAACTGGTTATGACATGAGACATCCATCTTGTATTCATCTACCTGGCTGGTATGGACAATGTCCTTGTGGACTTACTTAGTTGAAGTGTCATTCTCTTATGAAAGTCCCTCATGGGTTGTTGTGGGTTTTTTGGGCTATGAGGCCGTGTTCTTGTTGTATTTGCTCCTAATGTTTTGCCTACATCTGTGGCTGGCGTCTTCAGAGGATCTGGAGACACGGAGGTGGAATGGAATATGTATACTTGTGTGATCCCCAGGTGGGAGGGATTTGCATTTGTGATGCATTAGTGATGCAGCTGGCCAGTGAGATAGTCCATTGTTGAGTGAACTAGCCCCCAGAGTTGTGTTGTTAGTCAGGGGATATGCATAACAGTTGTGTGTGCATTTAAATACTCGTTAGCAATCCATCTATTGTTTCCTATAGAGAGACCTCCTGAGCCTGGGTGGTGTACACTGGCATATTTTTGAGTCTTGATTTTAGTGTTTTTCAGTACTGGTAGCCAACTTTTGTTTACTTTCCGAGTGTCTTCTTTCCTGTTAAAATTGTCCAGGTATCTGTGGATTTCAATGACCTGTGTAGTCTGACATAATAGTTGTCTCAATGGTCTAGAATTTCTATACTTTCAAATAGCATTCTATGTCCAGGTTGGTTTATAAAATGTTCTGCTACTGCTGATTTTTCTGAGTGGATCAGTCTGCAGTGTCTTTCATGTTCTTTGATTTGTGTTTGGATGCTGCGTTTTGTAGTCCCTATGTAGACTTGTCAGACTACACAGAGAGGCCATTGAAATCCATAAACACCTGGACAATTTTAACAGGAAAGAAGAAACTCAGAAAATAAACAAAAGTTGGCTACCAGTATTGAAAAACACTAAAATCAAGACTCAAAAATATGCCAGTGTACACCACCCAGACTCAGGAGGTCTCTACAGGAAACAATACAATGGATTGCTAATGACTACTTAAATGCACACACAACTATTATGTATATCGCCCGACTAACAATGCAACCCTGGGGCTAGTCCACTCAACAGTGGGCTACCTCACAGGCCAGCTGCATCACTAGTGCATCACAAATGCAAAACCCTCCTAGCTGGGGATCACACAAGTATATATACTCCATTCCACCTCCATGTCTCCAGATCCTCCGAAGATGCCAGCCACAGATGCAGGCGAAACTTCAGGAGCAAATACTATGAGAACATGGCCTTGGCCTCATAGCCCAAAAAACCCACAACAACCCATGGATTCCAGCCATGAAAGCCTTTGACTTTGCAAGTCCCTCACTCACTGAGTGTACTGAGTGATAATCACATACTGAGGCAGTCCTCGCATTGACTTGTTTGTAACTGCAACCAACAAGAGTTATAAACTCTTTTGCCCTAGAGCAGCGGTCGCCAACCTTTCAGACCTCACAGACCACTAAACTCACAATTTTGAGTCCCATGGACCACTAACATGTTTTTTTTAAAAAAAGGTACACACATTTATAAAATAATGATCATAATAGTTCCATTTTATTAATATGAAATGCACATGTTTATAACAAAATTATTATTTACAAGCAACTTAAATCAAGTAAATATTATAGAGATAAATCAAAATACCAGTTGATTCATATTCTGATATTTACAGACACCTTAGTTCATCAAGCAGGTACTATAAAGATAAATCAAAATATCAGTTTGTTCATTAGCCATTATGTCAATTGATTCAAAATATCTATTCTAATATATTTAGTGTTTCTGCGGTGTGGGTGTTGCAGAATTCATACACTGACTTTCGATTTCCCAATCTGTACTGTAATTGATTCAGTAGATTCATCAAATAAATTCATTAAGCAGGTTCAATAAACAAGTTCATTATCTTCCACTGTCCCTTCCAGACCTCTCTCCACTCTCCCTTCTTCTCCCTCTCTCATTGTCTCTTTCTCCATTACTGTTGTTTTTTCACAGTTCCTCTCACTTCTTCTCACTGAGTTGTTCTTTTCTCTTTTTGTTGCAGTTGGTTTTGGTTTTGGAGGATAAAAAGATATAGCCGTCAAATGTCTAACAGTATGGGTCTAAGTTAGAGCAGTAACAGTTGCAGTCATAAAGCTCACACACAATACCTCCCAGCAAACCTGGGTGAAGATGACAGGAGAATCACACTCAAGTTGGAAAGGCAGGGGGGATGGTGGTGGAGGAAAAATCAACAAAATGCAGTGTCTCAAGCAGTCAAATCTATATAGATTGGGAGAGTCTTTCACGTTGTCAATTTTCACACACATGGGGTCTCCAAAATTAAAAAAAAAAAGGGAAAAAAGCAGGTTTGCAAAATGGATCTCACTGAAAATTTAAACTAAGTATTTCTGGGCTGTTAGTTCATTTTGAGTTTAGAGCAGAAGGAAAAAAGAAACAAAGGATTGTCTTCAGCTGTGTCTTAGCAAACAAAGGGAAACGCCAGGAATTGGTCTTCTGTAGAAAGTTAATTCAAAGTCCAAACCAGAAGATCTTATTGCCCTGTGCCCAGCACAGGTCTTATCATATAATGAAAAAATAAGCACACGCGCGCGCACACACACACACACATATATTGGCCAGAAGAAATTCGGTGGCTCGGTGTACGGAGAGAGAGGTAATCTCTCCCATCTCCTCCAAACTGCTGCAGGCGAGATGAAAAAATGATGATGACAGACTCTTGGGAAACCCTTTGGCTATCTCCTCCTGGTTCACTGGTCCTGTGTTGTCTCTTGGTCACAAATCCACCTCTGGCAAGACCTCTTTAGTTCAGGGGTACTTGGCAAACCAGTATGGGGGTCCCCCCAGTATCAGACCTGCGTCAGTGGTGGTCTTCAGCGGAGCATGCCAAGGACTGTGTCTCCAGTTCTTGTATCTGAACCGGAAGTCGGAAATCAAATAATGTCCAAATTTCTCCACGGACCACGAACATTTTCTTGTGGACCATCAGTGGTCCACGGACCACTGGTTGGTGACCGCTGCCCTAGAGCAGGGAGAGGACTAGGTTCTCTGGCGATGCCTTTCTCTTCTAATGGAGTGGATATCTACTATATCTGTTTCCTCCATTTCCATTCTTGAAGACAGTAATAGTAAAGCTTGACAGGGACAGGCCAGATGCCATATTGATAGCTCCATTTTGTACCAGGCAACTCTGGTTCAGTTCCCTCACACAAACCTCCTCTCTTTTCAGATCCCTATGGATTCTTTAGACAGACTTCAAAACTGAGGGGCCAGTAGTTTAGCAGGCCAGGACATGCATGGTAAATGGGAAAGGGGGTAGGATTCCCACCAATCTACTCAGCTCTGGAACATTCTGACAGAGTCTCTACACAAGTGCAAAACCCATTTGTGTAAGAGCACAGGTGACCACTCAAAGAACTACAGTTACAGGTAGACAACTTGTTTATCCCGCCCCTACAGGAGCTCTGTGTTTGTTGGTTATTACTATGCTGGCAGGATAATCTAGTGCAATAAATGTCTTTTTGAGTATTGTGTTTATAATAAGTACGATCTATTTCTGCGCTAGCCTTGTGCAGGAAGGAAAAGAGGAAATTCTACCTCCTATGGAAGGTGTAGAGAATATTAAAGTTAAAAAAACAACAACAGATGGCATGTAAATTCTACTTATAGCTTTAGGATACCACTTAATTATACTGGGCATTTGTATGATTACCTACAAACTTAAGAGCCATCTGAAAATATGAACAAAGGTTAGGCCTGTGCATTATTGTAAACTGAGCAGAAATATGCTTAGTCAGAAATATGCCTAGCATATTTTCATATTCATATTCATGATCATATTCTGTGTAGTTACTTTCCTTTTTTCCCCTGTATTTTTTCTATTATCTTCTTTGTAATCATACTTTTAAAATCTAGTTAAAAAATAAAGAACCTAAAGTTCTTTAAGAAGATGGCCTACTAAATTTTGCAGGCAAATGGGCTACAACAGGAAAGCCTCTGTAGACATTGGTCGACAGATGTATTATGAGGCATATAGGGGCATCACCAGGCTCTGAAAATTCTCTTTACTTGTGGTTTCCAACATTTACTTTCAGCTATTTTTCAGTGATTCCTTTTTTCTACTCCCTGTCTTTCTGATATTTTTAGCCTTACAAAGGACGAGTCCAAACGGCCAAAGTATAAGGAGCTTCTGGTGAGTAAGAGGAAACACATGAATGGATGACTCTCAGTTCTCTCCTCCTGACTGTTTCAAAGCTCATCATGACATATAATTAGTCTTTAATTAGTTTATAATAAAGCTCTCTCAGATGATGCATTCAAAATGGGAGCAGTGCAACTACTCCCATTTTGTGGAATATGAGCTGCAAGCAGTTAGATTTAGGCTATCTTGCCATATTCTGTATAAGCCCTAACAACTTTCTGTTTATTCTTTTCACAGTTGCACAGCAACACTTCTGTACCTAGAGCAGTGGTTCTCAAACTTATTAGCTCTGTGACCCCCTCTACGTCTATGATTGAATGTTGTGCTCCCCCACTTGATGTTGCGCCTCCTCCCATGTCTCATCCTAAGCTCTCTCCCTCTCTCTTTCTCACGGGCCCCTTGTACTGCATGTGTCCTTCACCTTAACACTCAGCTCTTGTGCTCTCCTCTCTTCACTTCTCTCCCTCCTCCCCACCCAAGAAAGTGCCTTGTGATCACTAAGGGGCATGCACCTGCTGCCCCTTAGCAACCACATTTGAAGAAGCTGTATGGGAAAGGCATGAAAAATTGAAGGCAATTTTTTACTATGTCTGAGGTTGGAGGAAGGCATTGTGGGGAAGACTCATTGAGTTGATCTTTTGCAGAGACCAGTTAATCCTCAATGGTGTGCACGCGCACACACACACAGTTATGCTTCTTTTTCACATTTGCTTTACTTGCTGGTTGACTTTTCTTGCCCCCCCTTCACCTTGCGCTACTATTGTGCCCCACCCCTTGGGGTCTCAGCCCACAATCTCAGAACCAATGACATAGCATTTTTGTTGAATTCACAATAGAATTACATGGCATATTTAAGCTTTGCAGTGTATTTTGATTGTGGGATACATTTGTTTCACCCTGATTCTCTTGCAGAATGTATGAGCAAGGACTGTGTCGTGTCCTTACTCAAACTGCATCAGTTGTGAGATCTTTTGAAGCTTGTTGCGCAACACAAGAACTTGAAACTTCTTAAAACTGAAATTTGGTTTCTGCAAAGCAAAACACCTGTAGAGTATACAGAAAACTTGATTTGGGGCATATGCAGCATGTTTTTAGAACGAATACATACATTTTAATACTTTGTTGTTGTTGTGCTCCTTCAAGTTGTTTCTGATTTACGATGATCTAAGGCAAACATATTAGGTGGGTTTCTGGGGCTGAGAGTATGTGACATGCCCAGACTTACCCAGTGGGTTTCCATGCTCAAGTGGGAGACTCAGCCCCTGGTTTCCAGGGTTGTAGTCCAACACTCAGACCACAATAACTTGCCGGCTCTTTTTAACACTTTAGCCATCTAAAATTCACTGTTCACTGGATGTAGCAGTGACAATTGTAGTGGAGGCAGAAGAATTCCACAAATTGACACACAGTGATATGCTGCTCATTTGATGCGCTTGAAATGTTTGCATTAATATTTACAAGGATGTTTATAGAAATTGCAGTAAGACAGGGATGCAGCAGGAATGCTAGCTGAAGTATGGCTACATTCCCTTTTCCTTGTTTATCAGGTAATCAGAATCCCCTCCTTTGCAACTGTATTTGGCACCTGCATTTCTACCACCTCTTGCCACTTGTAGCAGCCACACCCAGCGGTGTATGTGCATACTGGTGGTAAAACTTCCGCAGTGGACCACAGGAGCTGTTAACTCAGTGCAGCAGCTCATAGAATTTAAGGTGTCAGCTGCACAAAAGAACTCCTGAGAGTAACTTTCTGTGGTGACGCATTCAAAAAATGTAATAGTTTCGTTGCTCCTTCTGCTTCCAGAAACATCCCTTCATCCTGATGTATGAGGAGCGAACAGTGGATGTTGCGTGCTATGTTTGTAAAATCCTGGATCAAATGCCAGCAACTCCCAGCTCTCCGATGTATGTTGATTGATACTGCTGCTACATCAAAACTCTAGTGCAAGTGCTGAGAGAAAGCAAGATGTACAGAATCTTCACCCCCATATTGCAGTGTTTTAATGCTCGTCCAGACACCATGTGCAATAATGTTGGTGTTTTTCTTCCATTCTGTCTGTATATTATTATCACTTAAAAAGTGCATCCATGTAATACCTGATCACACAGTGTTAGTGTCGGTCAAAGAGAGACATCATTTTGCTCTTTTTGTGGACATATTCATGAAATGTGGAATTAAGTAACATTTTATTTGTTGACCATGATTGGATAATACCTAAAAGTTAATTTTTAGACTCAAAGACTTCTCAGCCGCTACTGGAATGATTTTATTCTCTTAAACTCTTCCAATTGTTACAGATAATTTAAAAGAAAGGAAGTTAGGCATTGGTCTGTCTGATTTTGAACATAAAGAAACTCTGCCTGGGGAAAGAGGAACTTGTGCAGCCAAATGAGCTACTTTTAACTTCTGGTGCCAGAAAAGGCAAACAGGGGATAATATATAAATATATATAAATATATATATATTTTCTTCACAAAGTGCAATAGATTAATTGATTTGAAATTTTGTTGCTTTTTAGTCACCGTGTATATGTTTTGAGGACAGTGTGGCTCAGCAGAACTTCATGTTTTGGGGGCGGTGGGGGCAGAAGAAGTGATCATGTAAAATGGACTGTGTCTTTACCAAAAAGAAAAAAAAATCATGCATTGAAAGAGGCTAAAAGTTAAACTCATGAGAGATGGAGGATACTGTATTCGTTCATTTTCCAAGCAAGCCATTCTTTGATAGAACTAGGTGTCCTGTAAATTGTTACCTGGTGAGATAAAACTTTGACCTGAGGAATTATTAAACTACTCAACTGAATTTAACTGGCTTATGACCCCTGATTTCTAATTATGTAATGCTTGTTAGCAGGCTAAAGTTTTACATTTGAAAGGGCACTGGACAACCTAAAGTTGTTATTTTACATTATTAGTTAGTAAATATTTGTAATTCACATTCATCCACCAAATGCTGTTCTCTGAATGCATAATCTAGACTCTTCTCACAGAGCTCTTGGTGGGCTTTGGATTTCTGCTTCATATCTGATAACTACTATCAGATTGAGTAAGATTGCCCTATCTCCTTCAGTTGACTGTTTTGATTGCCAGAACCATTGAAATAAAAATGATATTTTTAATATCATTTGTAGATGAATTCAGATTCCTTTGGGACCCTCTAGAAATGTTCAGTTTTTATGAGAAGACTTTCCTGACAAAATAATAAATGAGAGAACTGGAATGTTAAATCCTTCAAAAGTATTTGACAAAAAAGAAGACTCTAGATATTATATTGTCAGACCAAGGAGGAAAATCTTTAAATAATTATTAGTATTCGGGTCATCCAGTGAGTCATTTACTTATGACAGAATAAAGGAAGTGGGAGTGGTATTAGCTCAAAGTTATTAAGAATACCGTAGGCAGTCCCTCTTACATGTTAAGACAATGATTCAGTCTGTAGAACAAGTGACAAGACATCATTTCTGTAGCCAGGTAACTCAGTATCTAGTTTACCAACTGGTTAATAGGCTCTTACAGGAAAAAAAATTATCCATGCAACATCGCTAGCATCAAATGAGAGAATTCCTCATAACGGGAACCAATTGGGGTTTTTTAAGAGAGATTCTTCTTTGTAATCCCCACAGAGGGAGGATGTTCAGCCTTGTCCGAAGACTTCCAATCTGCACATGCCAAACTCCTGGTTGTTATTCCTTGTCTCTGCCAAAACAACTGGATAGTTTTCATAGCTGTGTCTTCTTACCCATTCAATCCTAATGTATTTAAGTAGAGCACTTCCATTCAGTCAACCAGGAAATGGAGGTAGCTTCCTATTCAGGCTCAGTGGATGACCAAGACAAAGACGGACATCATCATAGATTGTTATAATATACTCTTAAGGGTGCAACATTTATATTACAGTGTATGTTTATAAAGATGTATAGTGTTCAGAAGCTGTGAAAATAGTGTAAGAACTGTACATTGTGAGCTCTGGTTAATTTTTTTTCTTGTACCATAGAAAAAATGTATAAAAGTTTATTGAGAAGCTGATGTGCAGGGATATTGCCTTATCATCTGTAAGTAAAATGGAGTTTGACAACTTGATGACTTCTAAGAGCTTCTAAATATTTTATCCTTTCCTGATTTCATTTCTTCCTCTTCTATTTAAAATATTCTATGTGGAATCAAAGTGTTACCATAATAGTTCTATTTCTTTTCCTGCCTGTGGGTCAGTCACAGTGAATTGAGGGTGTGACTATGACCTTGTTATTAGGTCAGACACGTGATGGGGAAATCAATAAATGTGAACTGAAATGTAAAAATGGCAGCTTCCTCGGCTTAGGATTTCCTGTTTACTTGCAAGAAAGACCAAAGTAGCCAGTGGGAATTTGAGGCTGCATGCCCTTGTCCCCCCCATTTCCCTTCCAGAGCCAAAGGCTCCACTAACACTGTCAGTACTTTCTTGCCTCTCTGAACCAATCTACGCTTTGGCCCTGAGGCTAATCATTATCACTATTGCAGTTGAGTCCTAGCAACACCACCTGAATAAGCCTTCCGTATTCCATTGCATTTCTCCTGCGTCACACTGCTGATGTATCTAACCAAGGGATGGGCAAAGTTGGACAGCAATTCCAAGCATCCTGTACTATTTGCTGTGCTGGCGAGCACTGGTGGAGGTTGCAGTCCAACAACATCTTGTGGGTCCTGCTTGCTCTGACTCCAAGATAATTTGTGCCTATAGTAATGTTCCAGATATTAACCTTATTTGTAGTTGGCTCTATTTAGTTCTGGTTCTGTCTGTCATATTTTGTATTTTTGTGTTATTGATAGTATTGGTTTCAACAAAATTTACTGAAGCATTTTGAATTAATTCCCACAGTCTCCAGGCTATTAGCAGACTCTTCCATTTTTGTTGTTTGTGGGAGAGAGGATTTTAAAAATACCAGTTTCTGTCAAAGTGGAAAGTAGGGAGGAAGAGGGGATCACATTTTCCAGTTCCCTTTTAATATCTAGATAAGAAACTGTCCCAGCTTGACCTAGATTTGAATCTTTGCCCTAACCATGATGCTTATTTGACAAAGTCACTGTGCCTCAGGCTAACCTACTGCGCAGAGTGATTTGGAAGGATTGCAAAGAGAATATAATCCACCTTGAGCCCTTGGGATAGGATGCTGAAGAAACTTAAATCAGTGTAGGAGTTGCAAACTGAAATGAAATATCAGCTATTGCAAAAATTGCACATGACAAAGTAACAGCAAAACAAGAGCTGAGTGTGACATCACCGATTCTTTTAATAGGTATGGCAGTGTTGGTCACAGAGGTAAGGCAGTGTATTTATTTACAGTATTATTTGTGTGTGTAGTTGACAGCAGCCCTTTAAATAAGGAGAATAATCGTCAAAGCCCTGTACCGCATGACAGTGTTGCACCTAAAACTATTCAGGATTCAAGTGCTATTAAAAAGTCTCAATGGAATGACTTCTAATTCTGCATATTAAAATTAAAAAATGTAAAGGAAAATAAGCACGTGAAGGATTGTTCTATTCTATCAGTGCACTGTGAACATTTGTACAATAGAAAAAAATCATGCTTTAAATAGTGACCTTACAAACACTTAACATTTTTATACAACATGCAGCAATATTAAAGCCAGCTGTTATGCTCAAACCTCAGGAGTTTAGTCATCTTACTGATTCTGGAATTTAACATACACTGAGATTCACAGAGAGCTCTCCTCCTGCTTTTCGGCCAAAAATACATTTGTGAGCACATAGTCCTTTTTGTGATGTTTTGATTTCCAACAAAAGTTTCTTCCAGTAATACAAATTTTAAATACACTAGTTAGCTAAATATTTTTGTAATGATCTTTGGTTTGCAGTCTTGCTTTTTACAAAGTTTTTTGAAATGACTAGGTCCACAGAAAGCAGCCATAAAGTGAACCCCCACCCCACCAGCCCTAAAAGACTTTTCTAAATTGAAATGCGCAGAGATTTATGCAAGAAACAAAAACAGTATTTTGGAATTACTAATGCTGCAAGATACCCAGCTAGCTTAGAAGAACAAGCTCCTCCATGTCATCTGTGGATTCATAGCTGTTCTCTAGAAGACCTTCCATGTGGTTTTCATTTAGCTCCACTTAGAACATGTGGGGCCAGGCAGGAAATCTAGAAAAGAGCAATGGCCACATGGCTAAGGCACTAACGTGTTTATTTGAGTCTTGGACTGTAGAGCTACTTCAAATTACTATGAATAGGAATTTCTTTTCATTAGGCTGATCTCAGAGATAGACATGTGGAAGGAATGGCTCCATGACAGTGTTAGGATCTAATTTGAAAGACAGGTGTGACACCATCCTAGGCAAGAAAATTCTTTAACTGGTATCATATACTGGACTTTTGGTAGCTGGATGAAGTTCTATTCTGCCCTTGTCATGCTGTGCTAGAATGTGTGTAGTGATACTGTAGAATACCACACTAATAATTAACTACAGAATAGCCACAATTTGTTCAAGGAGTTTTATAACACACTGTTGTTGCATTTGTGGTTTCTTTTCAGACTTCAGAAAACTTTTATTTCTTGTTCGGAAAGAACATAAGTATAGTGCAGTTGCCACAGGTATAGATTGCCTGGGGGCTGTTGGTCTATTTTTTCACTGTTTTTCACACACATCCTTCATCATGCTTCACGGTTATTTTTTCCCCCCAACTAGCTCTTAAACTGCTAAAGTACCTCCTTTGCTAATTGAAAAGAACTTGACATGTTTACACAACCATGCTTAAATGAAAAAGCATTGTAGCTAAAATATGGAAAAGTGATTTCAAACAGCTTTGTAAAAAATCCCTACTGCCTTTCTTTTTAGCCACTGTGTTTTTGTTCCTTTTTAAAATGTTTTCCTATAAAACTTTTAAACATTAGTTTTAACTCTTTTTAACATTCAAAAAGTTTTGACCACACTGTAGCACCTTTAATACATTGTAATGGTATCAAAATTGATTTTACAAATGGGGTATTGTGTTTAGTGACATGCTTTGGTTGTCCTTCTACTCAGTGTGAATAGCTCCTAGCCATAACTGCATGGGATAGGCACATGCCTTGGGGTATTGTTATTTTCTTCTCACAAGACTGCACGCAGCAAGAGATGAGAGTATGGTTAATTTCTACCATGAAGTTCTGATGGATCATCTTTGTTAACTACCTGCTTACTACACCAGGACTTCAAACAGCTCCAGCAACAAAGATTTTGCCATTTCTGTTCAGATGGTCCACGATCGCCTGTGCTTGGGAAAAAATGAAGTCAGAAGTAGCTGTGGGGCTGCAATCTGTACACAGTTATCTGATAATAAATTCCACTGAACTTAGCAGGACTGAGTTAAGAAAGAAACACATGGGATTACAGTACATGGATGTCATTTTCAGTAGTCAGAACTTGTTTTTAAAAGCTGATGTATTAAGAATCAATCTTCTGAGTTTTGTTCGTGTTTAAGACAAGCCATGGTTTCTGAGGTATCCTTGAGACTTTTTAAGCCTGGCTCAGGGTATTATAGAAAGTCAGCTGATTGCTTGATTTAAAAAACAAACTTTGTGTTTCTTTATAAAGGCATGATCTCCCAGGTTTTCTACCAGCATGGTGACACATTTGGGAATTAGAGCTAAACTCGCAACATTTAAAGTGTCATCCAGATTTTTTGCTTCACTGCTTCTATCAATCTTACATCTGCATGGAAGTACTGGGAAAGATTAGGCCTTTCCCCTAGTCAAGGCCTATAGTTTAAGGCTTCTTAAAGTCAAGCATTCTGCATCTGAGCTCCTGGCAAAAGTCAAAGCCTGGTCTGTGTAGTGGGGGCAGGGGAACTGATGTTTTGAAAAGGGTAAGATGAAACGTACACAGGGAAAGAGTAAAAGTTTTAAGATGTCAGGGAGAATTATACGTATGGCTAATAAACATTCATGCATAGGTAAACTGATATTTAACAGTGGACTAATGAGGCTCTGAGAAGACAGAAATCCAGCTTATATTCTAAATTCATACCAGCTTCTCACAGAAGAGTAGGGCAGCTCAAATAGTTCTCAGTATAGTTTAAAGTAGAAGGTGAAGTAGAAAGAGCACATGTATTCAAATTCTTGTGCTTTTATGTATAAAAGGTATATCCTGGATGATGAATGAGTAGCTCTCTAGCTGCTTCTGGACTGCCATTCCCATCATTCCTCACCACCAGCTGTGCTGCCTAGGGTTGATAAGAGTGGCAGTTTACTAACATGAGGAGAGCCACATGTTCCCTGTGCTAAAGAGATACTGCTTTGCTCACACTGAAATTGTGTTTACTGCTGGAGTCAGTAGTAAACAAGACAGTTCCACCATTCTTCAAGCACTGTGGGTTCTTCTTTTTGAGGTAGCACATTTTAATCACGGGATATTCAGACCTGCCTTAAAGCAGTAGTTGTGCTAAAAACATAATTGAGTTCACTGCTAGTTATAAACCCTGTGGTCTGGGAAATGTCTGCCCCATGGCAGATCTGCTTTAGGTCAGCCTTGTACCTGCCCTTGATGGCACACTTGCCTGGTTTCTGCCCTCTGCAGTAACAGGAGTGAGCATTCCACCAGCGGCTTCATGGTTGTGATTGTTGTCACATAAAGATCCAGTATGACTTAAATACACAACTGTATGGCAGCCTATTTTGTCATTCTGTAGGTATTCTTATATCTGAGTTTGTAAAACGAAAGGCATAGATCATAGCGTTTTGAAAAACCTTGCCTAAAAGAAGGTTATTGAACTCTTAATTGGTCCTCCAAATTAACTAGAAATTCTTAAAATGCTTAGTAACTGTTTTCTAGCTAATTATTTATACATGTATTAATATTTAAATTAGCATGTTTCATTAGTAAGACACAGTACCAAATTGTTAAATTACTTATATATTGTAGGTATATATAAGTAGCACTCCAGAAAGAAGTGAAATTAAATTATTTAATAACTAGTTTTCATAACAGAGAAATTCAGAGAAGAGTCAATCTTATCTGATAAGGTTATAGTTTTATGAACTAAGGAAGTAGGGACCAAAGAAGGTTAGAACAGAAAAACGGGGGGGAAAAATACCAATATATGCAGATAAATTCAGCACTTCTAAAGGATGAAATCTACCATATGGAAGGAATGTGGGAAGAAGTAAGAAGAAATTTGATGCAAGATTCTCCATTCAGGAAAAGAAAATAGAATAAAAGTTTTGGAAATGAAAATAGATATTTACTTTACCAGTAGTCGAGTTATCAGAACTTGATTCTACACTTGACTAAACAAATAAATGATCTGAAAAGCCAGAAAACCCATCGTGTGAGGCACAGAGACCACGAAGAAGAAATAAATGATTTGAAGAATCGGGTAGCCCTTTCAAGAGAGTATCACTTAGATTTAGGGAAAAGGCCACAGTACCATCAGTAGTGGAAAAGACTGTGGTAAGGGAATTTTCTAGTTGTGCAAGCAATAGTACACACAAGCACTTGAAGACCACAACAAGACACTGGACAAAACAGTCCATGTCGACTATTTGCATAAGTGTCTACAGAATCCTCTTGCAGGTAGACACAACCAGTGTTGTCAGTGTGTATATTTCTCAAGTAGATAAAGATGCTGGTTTATGCCAGTGCAGGTGAAAGTTACTTCCCTCTTACACACAGTCCAGAACAGGTTCCCACTAGTGCTATACTAGTTGTACAAGCACCATCATACCACTGGATACTGGCCTTACGCTACAAACATATATGCATGAACGTGAGTAAGCCTCATTGAAATCAATAAAAATGAATTGATAAAATTTGACATAAAGAATTGTGCTTTCAGATGTTGCTCATTTTAATGAATTTCTTAGCCACCGTTCAATACTGTAGTTTTAAGTAATAAACTAGGAAACATTGGCTGAAATCCTGGATCAAGTGGGCATGATGTACCTTCCCACACAGTTCTGTGCCCTTCCCCTCGCAACAGCTATCAGGCTGCAACGAGTTTGCTGGCCCAGCCAGGGAGGGAACAGGAGGAGGCAAGTGAGATGTCAAAAAACAAAACAAAAAAAAATCATGCCCAGTCTCAGCTGTTAGGGGAAAGGAAACAAAGATAGCTTCCCAAATGGAATGTACCCCTCATTCCTCTTTCCTTTTGCAGCTAAGACCAGCTACATCCTCTTCCCTCACCCTGCCAGTAAACAGCAATAGCAGTGCCGCCACAGCCTGAGATGCGAGGGTGGGAGGTTTTGGACTGGGCACAAGGGTTACAGAATAATCAAAAGACAGTGCATAGGCACGTGTATGTCACTAACAGGATCTGGGTCATTATTTGTTTATAGGAATATTAGGTTATGATGCAAGGAAGATAACTATAGATGTGAAAAAGCTTTCAGCTACGCAGAGTGGTTCTGTACCTTTTTCTCAATAGATTAGTTGAGTACTGGTCCAAATTTCAGGTAATGTATTGCACTGATTTAGTCTTGGTTCTAGGATTTTCATTAACATGAAACCATCACCAAAATTTGGGCTGGCACAGGATAATAATCAAGGCTGCCCTATGTTTAGAGCCAGAATTTATCACTATTAAGCATAATCCAGAATTTAAAGGATTATGGGGACAAAAATAGTATTACACTGATTAAATACATGTTCAAATGTTTCTTTGGCAAAATTGGAACACAGCACAGGCACTAGTAATAGCACAGGCGCTAAAAATATTATCACCAAAGCGTAACTGCATATTTAAAAACAAAATCTAAGCAAGAAATAAAAGATTAAAACGGCCTTTCCAATCCAAAATGATGAAATACCTTGTTTAGTCTTTTAATATTCTGTGGTAAGATGACAAATTATATTATGAGAACTCAGGAATTAAAATTTAAAAAAAGAATTGAATGAATAACAATGCTTTAAGCTCTCCTTTACAGGGAGAACCACTGGAGTCAACAAATCTCCCAACAAAAACATACAGCAATAGCCTACTGCTAGTACAGCAAGAGAAAAAGTTATGAAAGAGAATGGTCAGTAAATTTATACGGAAAAGTAAAAGGTATAAGTAATTGCAACAGAATGTCCAAAACCAAGGAAACTATTACATGGTTTGACATCACCTGACTTTGGCTTCTATATGGCTTATATTTCTTGTGGAGGAATGGAAAGAGAGAAGACTCCCTTGCTCGAGGAACTGCCATTTTCAGGACTTAACTGGTTTCACTCCAGCCAGGGCAGAAAATGGCACTGGTGGAAGGAAAACTAGTCCATCTGATTGAAGGGTGGTATATTTTTCTTTTTCTGTGGGGGCCTCCTTGATCCCCACCCTGCAGCCATGAGGAGGCCCTCAGGAATGGTACTCCATCTCCTTCAGTCCTCCCTCCCCATCCATGGAGATGGAGGTCCACAATATTCCATGCAACTAGCTTAGATTTACGACTGGTATTGCAATGGCTCTGAACACCACCAATATTCATGAGCAAACGCTCGTTACATTGACATTAAAGGCACTTGTATAGCTGTGTTCTAGAGGAAGAAGCAACTCTAGAGCCTGTAGTGCTGTTGTAAATTTATGGAATGTTGGGAACACATGTAACTCAGACATCAGCACCAATCGATCTGCTTTTGTATCTGTCTCATTTTAACTTAGAAAAAAATAAAGGTGGTTCTAGCAGAACTCTGGCAGCTGGACTAGGAAAAATATAAATACATTCTATAGCTGAATTGAGGAACATCAATGGTTACAAGAATAAGAAACAAGAGCATCTCTTTTCAGATATTTTTTTAAAATAACTGGTCAAGATGAACCAAAGCTTTCAGTGACATCAGCCCAGTTACTTCCTCCCATGGCCATTGTGAGTTGGAGGGGCTTTGAAAGTGGCGTACTTCCCTCACCCGGATAGGATCGCTCTTTGAAAAAGGCTATCTCACGTGTCACAGAAGAATGCCTCAGACAAACTAATGCTTTTGCAGTTGACTGGATTCAGATTAGAGCCAGCAACATACTGATGGCTCTCCTCCACAACAGCCACCCTACCAAAGCTGTTCCTGGTGGCATGGCATAGAACTTATGTGTGGGGAAGGGGGTGGCAGTTGCTCTGCATAAAAGTGTGAAAATCAGAGGAATTTAGCAGGGCTGCTATGTTGCAAAAGTAGGGGCACTTTTCTGCTCACAGAAGATGCCTTTGGACTGAAGCCAGTATATGTGTTTCTGAAAGGGAATTGTATTAAAAAGTGGGACGGCCTCATAAATTATCCAAGCTATACGGTCTCAGGCTGTTGTTAAGAAAGTATAGTCAAGAATGTAGGGGTGTTTTCCCCTGCCTCCTGAAGGAATTACTCTAAGGTTATGAATTTATGAGTTTAAGTGAAGAAAGCTTTTTGGAAGAATTTTAACTATTTATCTTTCTTTAGGTCACCCTGCATTAATTAGTGGCCAGTATTATATATACACACATAACTGCCTTAGTTGTGTAGCTAATTGGTGCCTCCCAACTCAACTCCCCTAATCCTGACTTACCCGGCAACAGCCACTGTAAGCAAGGGGGGATCACTTCTCCTGTTGATAATAGGGACTTTTACGGTCCCAATGTATTTATTCCCTACATTACTGAATACAAAGAGATCGTGAACATGAATCAGTTAAGAATGTGCAAGCCTAGGTTATGGATTCATAACTGCAATCGTGAACTCTAGCCACTTATTTTGAAAAGGTGGTGTCATGAGAAGAGACAGGGTTTTTTTTTTATATGCCACTGGCAGCAAGAATAACACATGCAAAATATTAAAAAAAGGAAAGATGCCCCTCAAAAGGATGGTACATCAAACGTTGAGAATTAAATAAGTTGAATAAAATTACTTGGGATGCAGATGTGAAACAACAGAAAACAAATCCAAATAGATTTGAGGAAGAATGCTCATATTTTTTTTGACGACCTTCCAAATTTTTCAACTTTGTATACTTACATTCATAGGGAATAATTATAGTCAAAATACCGGGTATTTAAGGATAAGATTAATTTGAATGATGAATTGATGGAATTGTGCTAGAATGTTAGAGTGATATGTATACAAAATTACAGAAATATACTGCATATATTTCTATATTTTTAACTTAATAAAAAATAAGGAAAGGGAAAATGTACTTATTAAAGGAAGAATGCACCTTTAAAAGTGAGATTTCACAAGGACCTTGAGATCTCCCTCCTCCATTTCCAACCTACTTTCTAATGTCTGTATTTCCCTTACTTTCACTATGGATTCCTTTCGCACAACAAAATAAGTCATACTGATTCATTTCTGATCCGACTACTTTTACAACAGCAAAATAAGGGACAGGACTAAGAGAAAACGTTCAATGAAATTCTACAGCAGTGATGTGAAACTCAGGACTGAACTGCACACAGACACAGACACACAGACACACACACCAAATGCACAGGGATGTACACTGTTACTGAATTTGCCATTGCTGCTATGGTTGCTGCTGAATTTCAGCAGCAACTGTGACAGTGCAACAGGGTGCCAGAGCATCTACCACCACAAAGCCCTGTGAGACGCAAAGCAGAGTATCTATTCCCTTCTTGAAATGACAGGAATGGAAAGGAGCAGTCCACCATGATTTCAGGTATGTGATGCTGGCGACAGGCTGCTGCTGTGGGTCATGTAATGCCCAGCCTTGCCCCTGGAGGTGATTTATGGCAAAGCTAGCAAGAACTTGGTGATCACTGGTTTGATGGTTCTTAGCAGGCCATTTTTTTTTATAAAGGGATGAGGATGAAAAGTGGTGGTTTCCAGATGATGCAGGAGTCACAAAGGAATCGGTTGCCTAGACAAGGTAGTAGGGACAATACTGCACAAAACTTGATAAAAATTACCACATAGGTCAAGGATACTACTGACAGGTACCTACCAAATATACTTCTATTGCCGAGAGACTCTTCCTTGGAAGAGGTTTAGAAACCAGAGCTCAGCTATGCTTCCTGGAGGTTGGATTTGCTTACTGAAGAGGAGGAGAAAGATTTCATGCTAGGGGTGGAGGACTGGTTGGTTTGGTTTAGGTGTGGGGGGACAATTCTTTGGTGATTCCATTTGTCATGAAGAGAGAAATTATGTTCTGGGAAAAGTAACTCCAGTTCCTTTTCCCTGGTTGACACCAGGGCTCTCACAATCCCTTACATGGAAATCTTTTGTAGTTGACTGTCTTCCTATTCACAAAGCTTATTCTTTTCACCACTGTTGTAGGTGGAGATCCATGGTGCTGTTCAAGTTGAGATCAGTAACATCTAAGAAATCAATGTTGAAGATGCTCGGCCCTGTGGTGGTCAGGGAACCAAAACCATTGGCTGAGCTCGGTGGTGTGAGGTCCAGCCATTCCATTGTTTCCCAAGGGGACTCTGTGAAGCTCATGTGCAAACCTGATCCTTCACCAGAAGAAGGAGACAACTGAGTCTCCATGGGGGAGAGGGGTGTTGGCAGGATCTCATGGGGTGTCAGGAGTTCATCCGCAGCTTTGCTAGAAAATCCTTCCATCACCCCTTCAAAGTGAGGTTCCTCACCACCCACCTTCAAGAGGGTGATTTCACTCGATCGCCCCAGAGGACTGTGGGAATTCAACAAGACTTCCAGGTGACTATCATTGCTGCTAGAGCAGTGTTCAAAAGGGAGCTGGCTTGAGGCACCATGCTCAAACGAAGCAGATGCCTTGAGTAATGAGGATGATCCAGAGGTCCCTGAAGACACAGTTATCTGAGGCACCTTCTGAAGGCAAGGGCGGTCTTCCTTGGCATTGGCAGGCATTTCTGTTTGCAAACCAAAATTGACAGATCAAGACCAGATCACAGACTGTAACATCTATGCTATACACCAGGTTACCCCACAACTCTAAATATTAGATCATATTTGGAAAGCAGAGAGTTTTTGGCCCCTTCATCTGCAGCAGGGATAAGGAACACTGGCTGTTGAGCCACCCCTGCTCTACAGTATGAAGAAGTATCAGGACACAAGATATAGGTTTGCTGCTGGTGTTACACAGGCAGAGCCCATTTGTTTTGGCTGGATAAAACCCTGAAATTATGCCAAATCAAAATGGCACAAGGCATGGTGACAGAAATATGTGGGCTAAGAAGATTGGAGAAGAGCTGTCAATTTAAATTTTTGTGAAAAGTAGTAGCACTCAAGAAAGCTTTCATATATGGTGTTCAGGGAACAAACAGGTGCTTCAGTATCAGTGCAGGAGTTGATATGAAAGGAGGACAGCAAATAAAATCAGTAAGAAATTATCACAAAGTGTGTATGTGTGTAGATATGGGAATGAATGAAAGTGACTGAGTGTACAGCAAGAGTTTGCTAAAGCACTGTTGTGTTAAGGGGCTGGGGCCTGGACAGGGTGAGGAACAGTGTGCTGGACAAAATGGAAACTAGTGAGGATAACCTTATAAGTTTCACTTGCTTTGCAATCCAGTGTACTGGTTTTACTGTTGCTTTTATATTCTTAGTTTTTCCTGGGCTTTTATTGCTGCTCTGCTGCAGTTTTTCAGTCCAGAAAAAGGAAGAACTGTTGCCATCTCAGACCTCCAATGTATTTGCTGGAAGACTGCGAGGGTGACTCCCTCCCTCTCTCCCTCCCTCCCTCCCTCCCTCATCCAGATGGCACCCAGGAGCCCTCCTTCCCCTCCTGCTCTCCAGCCATGAAGGGTGCCTCTGCACTTCAACTTGCACTTATGCACCAGGGCATAGTGGTGGTGGATCCTGCAAAGAAGTACTGGATACTTGCTGCAATGACCTCCCTGTTGTATCTGGGAGGAATCGGTTTCAGGACCATTCATGGATACCAAAAAACGTGCATGCTCAAATAAGCCTCGTGAGGTTTGCTGTAAGCCTCGCGAAGTGAGCCGTATACAGGAAGACCTTACAGTGTCAAAAATGGCATAGGGCAGCCACAGAGGTGGCAGTAAGCCCCAGATGCTAGGCGCATCACATTTTTGGGGTTCTCTCGCTACTGGTGAGCCCGTCCCTGAGAGAGTTTGAATTAAAATAAAAATAAAATAAAAATAAAAATTGTGAACAGCATTTTTTTTAACCTGAGACCATTTCTTCAGGAATCTCTAGGTTCTACAGTGGGATTTTGTGGTTAACTTCCACCCTGGCGGACCTAGCAATGCTTAGAGAAGGGTTTTCTCTAGGAATCTCTAGGTCTGCCAGCATGACTCTATGGTCCACTTCTGGTAGAAATGGACCACAGAATCACACTGGAGAACCTAGAGCAGAGTTTTCCAAACTCTGTGTCGTGACACATTAGTGTGTCGGGTGCAGCGGGTAGATGTGTTGCACGAACATAATGGCTGGAGGGGCTGCCTCTCCTGCTGCCGCTGCCCCAACCCGAGGAAGAACCCTGCAAGGGTGGTAGCGGCAGGCCAGGCCTGAGTGGAGGGGCTGCCTCTCCCACCACCACCACCCGGGCTGACAAAGACCCTGGTGAAGGCAGCAGCAGCAGCAGGCCAGGCCTGGCTGGAGAGCTGCCCCTCTCGCCATCCCAGGCTGATGAAGACCTCGGCAGGGGTGGTGGCGGCAAGCTAGGCTTGGGTGGAGGGCCTGCCTCCACTTACTGAATTACTTACTGACTTTACTGTGTCACGAGATGATGCATGTCTAAAAAGTGTGTCACCAACATAAAAAGTCTGGAAAGCTCTGACCTAGAGATTCCTAGAGAGAATGTATTTCCCGTGGCAGGAACAATACAGCAAGAATTTTTTTAAATAAATAAAATCATCCATGAATAATCAAACCCACAAATATTGAACCCACAAAAGTGGAGGGTTGACTGTAAACTGGGAGATTATATCAGCATGTGTCATCTACAGCAGTTCCTCTCAGGCTATCTTGTGTTGGGGATCAGCAATTTTTTCCCCCCTACCCAATGTGCCAGGGGCCAGAACCATAATTATGCCCTTTGGCTACTATGGTTTCTTTCTTTCCTGAAAACCCACCAGGGACCAGGTTCAGGGACTGGCACTGGTCCAGGGACCATCACAGAGGAGCACTGATCTATGAGATTCCAGCCAATGTCTGAAAGCAGCTAAATCTTAATTATTATGGATCATTAAGGAAATACACTTTTGTGGGCCTAGGAATAAGCCTCACTTTCTGTAACAGTGGCAAACAGACTGTCGTAAAAGCTGTGGGCCTATGGTTCCACTATTGCAACTGCTGTAAGGCAAATTCTCCAAAAACAGCCATTTCAGGCACTGCTCTTTAGGCAGTGGAGAGAAATAGCTGTAAGTAACTATCTTTGTAGACAGCAGGAACACAATATCCTCTATGGGCAAGGAAAGGCTGGGATCATGTTTTCCTTCAATCAGAACCAAACGCCTCAGTGTGTGGGCATCACCTACCTCCAGTTTCAATAAGCACATCCAACAGCTCATCCATTTGCTGACTCCGGGTCATCTGCTGAAAGAAGAAGAAAAACAAAAGAATTTATAAAGTGGTCACTGGAACTCCTTGAGATGTTTTCAGGAGAAAACTGAACACTTGGGATTGAACTAACCATTAATTTCTTATAATTAATTTCCATTTTACCTCTCATTTCCTCAGAGCTATGTGCCTCAACTATCAGATGTGAACACACTGAACCCATGTTTATCTTCCAAGAACCAGTCACCAATGAAAGCATGTTAAATGCAAGCCACATAGGTTAAGAAGTGCTTATGATAAATATTCTTCACCACTTGAGGAAGCACCTCTGCATGTGCGATAAACTTATTATCTATTTTGATCACTGGAGCTATCCAGAAAATGGAGCACCTGGTGAACTCCAGGTAACACTATAGAGCAATACTGAGTAACAATGTAGAGCAAGTCTCTCAAAATACCTGACAAGTTTGTGTGCAAGTAAATGGGTGGTTATACCTTGCAAATATACTGTTTTACATACCCTCTTGGTTCAAAGAAGGCTCACAAGATCCATGTTCCTCCATAACTAGAATAGAAAAACTTCGTTTCCACACTACACTGTCATAGGCTATAACAGTGTAGTGCGGAAATGGCCATAGTGTTATTGTTCTACTTTCAACATCCTCTGGAATCCTGGGGTTTGCAGTTTAGGGAGAGGCCTTTAGAATTCTCAGCCAGAGAGCTCTTTGGCCTCAGTAAACTACAAATCCAGAGTTCCACAGGATGTTGAAAGTGGAATAATAGCACTATAACAGTGTAGTGCGGAAAGGCCCTTAGTCATGTTTACTCAGAAAAGGAATCCAGAATGATCAGTGCTATTTACTTGGATAGGACTGTGACCTCTCAGAACTTTTTAAAAAAGAAACACACAAGCTGGATCTAAGTGTGATCCAGTAGTTACATGAACAAACAATTATGTATACCTTACTGTTTTAAATCATTATGTTTATTAGTTTTGTAAGATTTTATTCAAAGTTTTTCTAACTATGGTATCACTCTAAAATTCAGAAGTCCACTCAACGGAAGTAAATGCACTGCTTTCACTTACAATTGGGTGAGGAAAGTGCAGCCTGTAAACTGTATGCAGCCCCTGGGTCCCCCTTTTGTGCCCCAGAGTCCCTGGAAAAACAGGTGGGTGGGTGGTGGTGGCCATTTTCAGCCAGCAAATCAGAAACTTCTGTAATTTCTGATCATGCCAGGAGAGATGCTGCGTCCCATGGGTGGAGAAAACACTACCCCTTCATGGTTATCCACCCTGGTTTTTATCAAGGATGGGGAACTTCTTTCAGCGCAGGGCTCATTTAATTTCAGAAGAGTTGCACAGGTGGAATTCAAGTGGTGGTCAGGACAAAAATGCAGAGAAAAACCGCCACCATGTTATAATTTAAAACTCTTACTGTCAAAAACTAAGCCTTAGGAGACTCATAGGGGTGGGGGTGGGAAGAAAAGAAAAATGTTCAACAGTGACGTCATAGCAGTTGGAGGAGAACAGGATTCACTCCTAGACCTGAGTTCCCCCGTCCTTTGCTTACACGGTTACTTTACACAGGAACAGAATGCATCAAGAATGCTTGTTTTGTCAGAGATTACTGCCTCCTGACTTCTACTTCTGCACTCTGGACAAATTCCACTCTGGATGAATCTAAGGCCAAATGAATTTCCTTCCGTCTGGTTTTTCTAATTCAACTGCCTATGGAAACACCCATTCTATAATGGCAAATACAGCTTTCAAGCCCATTGGAAATGAAGCCTGTTAACTCACGGGACATATAACAGGCAAAAGATCTGCAAATCATTTTGCCCCTAACACTTCTGTAATAGAGCAATCTGGCGCCAAGCGTGGTCCAGTACACCCAAGGCAGTTACCTGTTTCACAGCATCAGCGTAGGGCGGTGGCTGCTTTCCCTCTGGGAGGGCAGCACTTGACTTACAAAAGCTGGGGGACAGAATGGGATACTTCTGGCCTCCTTGTGTGGGCACCTGTGTGGGAAGCAAGATCAGTCACAAGAATCACACCAAGCTACCCACTGGGCAAAGGTTGTGCTTTTCTGTCATTGCATTTAACCACCCCTCAGTCTAAAACTGGTTCCACTGGGGGGGGGTAAGATTTCCAACCATCTTAGTACACATGCAAAGCAAATACAACACATGCTTGAGAGAAAAAGGATGGCCATAGGATCCAGGTCTGCCATGGGATGTTTCTCCACTGTTGCAGTACTTCTGAAAGAAAGCTGAAATAACCTTGGATCCTCCACCCCTGTACCAGAGAAAGTACAGCCAAAATACAAGGAACATCTGACAGTAAAGGCTGCCCAGCTTAGGAGATTCTCTCTGTCTGAAGTTAGGGAAGACATACAGGGCATCAAGAATGACTATTCACGTACAGAGAAAGAAACATGGGTGACAAATGCCAAATTGCTTAACGACCTTTGAAGATATTGAGCCAGAGGCATCTGTATATTACCAGTGTTGTAAGTCACATAACTTGAATGTAAATCAAGAGCGTGTGCACTTTATGAGTGGAAGGTGGGCGGTTAAAAGATATCTCCCCTCTCCTGTTTTGTATCTCAGCGACTGGGATGTAACAAAACTGTCTATATCAAGTAGCCTCTTTAAGATGCTCCAGACATTTCTTTCATCTTCCTGTAGCTTGTCTTTTATCCCTGATCTCGGACTCTCTCTGTTCCTTTCTTTGCTGCACAGTCCTCTGAGCAAGTGGCAAAGAATGCTTTTAGACCTAGGCTGTAAGGGCCGGTTGTGGGATTCAGAATCACCATGGGTGTATTCACAGTTATAGCAGTTAGAGCCTAGTTTAATTGCTGTGGCTCCATCCTGTGGAATCTTGCAATTTGTAGTTTGGTCAGGTGCTTAGAACTCTTTAGTGTACAAATTTTTGGAAAGCACTCGAGTCTCTAGCAAAGAACTCTAAGTACTTCACCAAACCCCCAAATCCTAGAATTCCACAAGATGGAACCATAGCAGTTCGAGTGGTATCAAAGTGCTACAGTTGTGTAGTGTAGATGAGCCCATAAAGTGGCTAGAGATTCTCTGACTAGGAAATGTATATTCTGCAACTGGATAAAATTATACCATTTCATGAAGCCAATCTTATACTGGTTCACATTTGTAAGCATTTCTTAAAGAAGATCTAGACCCTCCATCCAGAATTTCAAAGATGGTTCTCCCCTCGGCACTATCAGGGGCAAAAGACTGAAGGGGATGACGAACTGGCGGGATCCAGCTAACACAGGAAGTGTGATGCTTTATAGTCAGTTCAACCTCTTGACTATAGAAGTCTCTGTTAGCCTTTCTTCTTTTCACTTCAAGAGCTTTTACTATATTTGTTAGCTGGCATAGCAGTATTTGCATAAAAGAGAAGATAACTCTGTATTTTGAGAAACTGCCTCATTCTGCTTTGGACATCACATTCTGCTGCTATAGCAGCAGTATATGCCAGTATACACAGACCCAGTATATGCCAGATGATCTTGGCCTGTGCTTACTGTTGCTATAGCATATCACTCTGGAGCCTTTTAGGGTCAAAAGCAGAGCAACATACCAAATCATAAATAAGTTTCCTTACCGGAGCTGTGCACAGATGGTTGCTGGGCTGTGGAGAACTGCGTCCTTCTCCCTGAGTGCTGGGAGAGACAGAGAGAAGGTAATGGCTGTTTGGTGAGGGTGGAAGACTGATGTGTTGTGGACTCTTTGTTGCCTCTAGTGGAGAATGCTGAGGAGAGCACTGTGGGCTTAGGAATGTGGAGGACAGCATCCCATTCTGCCCTGAGGTTTCCATGCAATGGCTATTTACAAGATGAGGCACTTGAGGTGTCGTTCCACAGTTACTTAGAGTGTCAGAGCTGCTGGCCTGGCTTTTCAAGGCAGCTTGCTTGGAGGCAAATGGACAGCTGGACACTGCATTTTCTTGCTTGATTGGAAAGCCAAAGAAATGGGATGAGGTCTGCTTCTCCTCCAACCCGTGGCTCCTTTTGCGCTTCTGAAGCTGCATCCTTAACTCCTCCACTTGCCTCTGCTCTTGCTGCAATTTCCAGGTTAGCTCATTGATAACCTTCTGTTTTTCCACCAGCATCTTGTCCTTCTCTGTGTCGACCCTTTCCGCATCGAGCGGAATACCAGCTCCATTGACACTTCCCATCAGGCTCTCTTCACACCCGCCTTGTGCGGGAGAAGGGTGCAAGACAAACTGCGGGGAAGACATTGGTCCTTCATTGAAACTGTCCGGCAAGGAGCCGTTCACTGATAGGTCAGAGGAAGCTGGGGAAATGGGTGGAGTAGAGCTGGTGCTGCCAAAGTGGTAAAAGCCATTAGATAACAGACTGTTTGAGGACTGGGATTGGTAGCTGGAGAGAGAACTTGCTGGGGTCACTGGGAAGGTGACAGTAGTTATTTCACTGAAGCTAGGCACTGAGCCCCCACTGCACTCTTGGAAGGGCCGGAGACGCTCCATCAGGGCTGTTTTGGTACCTGATACTGGAAGACCCCTTATTCGGAGCTGCTGTCTTAGCTCCGACACCTGAAATGAAAACCATTTAGTTAATATCATTCTTCATTCCAGCTTTGTGGTAACCTGTCTGAATCAAACTCTTTCGCCTAATGCAAAGCTAAGTCTGAGATTATTTGGGTGGACCAAAATGGGCAGCTTTGATTCTTGGTAAGGTTTGGGGCTCAGAATAACTGCTGTCACTGGGCTGGTATCTACCAGTCCTGATCTGTGTTGTTCTGTTGCTCTTGCTTTAGGATTGCTATGCTCTCTAAATCCAAATCATATGCATTTATGATGAAGAATGTGAAACAAAGTTGAAGGCCTTATCTTCAATGGATTTTTGGCCCAATGGGGCCGAAGCTAACATTACATATAAGATACAGTTAGAAGCATCCTATTTCAATACACCAGGTTGCACTGAGCTTGCACATGTATGTCTATGTGTTCACCTAAATTCTAAAACCAAATCCACGTTTACGAAAGTGGCTTAGCTGAGGTACATGTAGGGTCTGCAGCCTTTAATTCATATGAATATATTGTCACTGGCTCCACATTTGAGATTAGATGTAAAATTGATTAACTTTTCTATGTTGAATGGCCAAAAGCCCTGCAATTGAAATCAAAGTTAAATATTTTAAAATTAAAATTATGCTTTAATTATAATTTAAATATATGAAGTTTGAATAGTGATGAATCTTTACATATTGACTGAGAAGTGGGAGGTCTTAGCCATGCACTTTACAGCATGCAGAAGTCATTCCCCCACAAGCACCAGGCAAGTGCTTGCGCTTGTTGCATTCCCCCATGTACACACAGCACTCACTTTTAAGTCATCCAGATTGGAGGGAAGAGGAGCCGGTTTAATAGATTGAATGCAGGATTGTCCTGAAAAGGTTCCCTTTACAGGAGAAAGGCTGCTGTTAGTGACTGCTGCTGGGGAAGAACTTGAAGTTTTGGTCATCTGCTCATTTGGTTGCCTAAAAAAAGAGAGAGAAAATGGCAAAGCTAAAAAAATAATAATAATCAGTGTCTGCTTTGTCTTGGCATATACTTCAGATTCTGTAAGAATTGGCATATGCTTTAGATTCTGAAGCACATATACAGAAAGCCCCCATTTTAATCAACAGAACTTAGAAGCAGCTAAGCGGTTGGAATCCAACGACCATGTCCCAGGTTAACAAGGGCCAGAACGCACACATTTAGGAAAGGGTAGGCAAAGTGGAATGTGTGGGCCTTATGCCGCCCCCAGGGTCCCTTCCCCCTTTTTTTTGAAAAAACACTCCCCTGCCACTCTAGTTGAATTCTCCCGACCCACTGTACCAAAACCAGAAGTCGTCCGTCCCTGCTTTACAACAACTCCAGTGGCAGAGAGTGGAGGAGATGACTGCAGGAAACGTGTCCATCACCAACTCACTTCAGTGGAGTGGAATGTGACCCAGGATAGCTGAAATGCTGCGGGTGCCGGTGCTGCTGCTGCTGGCTGAGGATCTGGAGCTGCAGGAAGAGCTGCTGCTGCTGGAGGAGCCTGGCGTAAGCCGAGTCCATGGGAGGAGGAGACTTCTCTGCTTTCTGGTCGGGAGGAATGTACTGGTGGTACTTTAGCTTCTTCACTTTGGGCTTCATCTCCTTGGGCTTTTTGTGACGATTCTTGCTGTCACTTGCCGATTTGGACTACAGTATGGCACAAAAAAAAAATTCAGAAATATTAAATCCAATACATTTGTGAGTCATTTAGGATGATCTTCCAATTAGCTGGGTTTTGTTTGTTATTTTTGGTGGGGGGGGGGGAAGAGACTAACACATTCGAGCTGCATCATCCTCTCTCTGAAGATTGATATTTATTTTCAGGACTCTTAGTACATTTCTGCACTACTCTCTTATAGTGCTATTATTCCATTTCAACATCCTAGGGAATCCTAGGGTTTGCAGTTTAGGGAGGGGCTTTTCAAGGCCCTTCCTAAACTGCCAACACCAGGATTCCATAGGATGTTGAAAGTGGAATAACAGCACTACAACAATGTAGTGGGGAAATGGCCTTAGTAAAAGCCTGTAAGCCAGTGGCAGCAGCTTTGGATATGAGAACATAAGTAATGCCATACTGCAAAAGTCCCTTCATGTTTTACCTGTTTTACTATGGTGCCAGTGCATTATATGCTGACACAAAACATGAAGGCTGTGCTATCTGTCTATTAGGCAAACATACCTCCAGTGATTCAGCACCCTGAGCCTTCACGCATCTAATAATGAACACAATGTCCCCGGCACAATTAACAGGGCACTTTTGTATTTCATATTTGGATGCCAAGTACAACATTCTGAAATGTACAGTAACTGTAATATAGATCAGAGAGCCATCAATATCCTTTCCAGTCAATATCCTGGCTATAGATGACTCCTGGACTAAGGACATGTGTGAGGGGTAATTCCACCCTCGCTTAATCCACAAGCCATCACCGAACCTGTCAATTGCACAGATGGGTTTAAAAAAACCCTTGATTTCAATTTGTGTCATTTATACCCTTCTAAATTGACGTTTTCCCCCTTGGTCAAATTAATTCATTTGGAATTAAGTTTGCTTGAGGATTCAGATCGATTCAATTGTGTGACAGGAGGCAGCACAGCTCGGACAAGATGATTTCTAAAACCATCGTTCTTGTTGCAGATTAGTGGTTGCTAATGTCTAGGAGGTAATCTTTATCATTTTTTGTTCCAAAGTAGTGAAAGCGTAGAATCATACCTTTGCAGATGTGGACACAGTGATAGGAGGTTTCTGCTGTCCGTTCAGCTGTTTTGGACTTTCTGCCTGGCTGTTCTGAAGAGAAGTTGAATCAGCGGTATCATTTTCAGAGCCATGGGAAGGCCCCTGAAATCAAAAATGACCAATAAGCATACATTCCTTTCAAAATCTGTCCATAGGCAGGCAACTAAAATGAACAGTTTATTTATTTGGATATTTAAAAAAACTGGCCTCCATCCCAAGCTCTCAGGATAGTCAATAATAAATATGCAATAAAAACAATACAATACAATCAGAGAAAAATAAAAGGTTTGAAAAAATACAGCTAAACTAACAGGCTTGAGAAACAGATATTTTGACCTGGCACCAAAATGACTATGAAGCTGGTGTGAGTTTTACCTTGTGTAGAGGGTGCTCCTTAAAAGAGGTGCCATAACAGAGGATTGATAGGGGTATTCCTTGAGGTACCAGATCCAAGATATTTCAGACTTTATAGTAAGTAGTGGCACCTTGAGGTTGTCCGGAAACAAACAATGCATCTCCCTTAGGACTGATGTAACATGATCCTATCTGGCTGCATCAATTAATATTCTAGCCACTGCAACCTACACATAATTGAAGCTACCAGGGAGTCTTCAATGGCAGCCTGACACTACAGGATCCAGTCAGGCATTTGCCACAACATAGATAGACATGATGACCATGCTCTATCCCAGAGTGGGTGTAGATGGTGAACCAGCCAAATCATCACAAGAGTTGCCAGGACCTCCAATCACAAAGCTATACATCTGCTCTTTCAAAGGAAGTGTGTGACCATGTCCCAAACAGGCTCCATGCCCAATTTCAAGACATCAGAACGATCTACCAATCAGAGTTGAATTTGAATTCAGTTTTTAAGGTTTCATCAATTTTATTACTGAGTCCAGACATCACCTTTAGCAATTGCATTGCCTCTCCTAATTCAAATTAGAAAAAGATCTAGGCATCATCAACACACTAATGATGCCTCCCTTCAAATCTCCTTGTAGTCCAGCAGCGGTCAGTGGTATCAAAAGCTACTAATGGATCTAGGGGAATCAACAAGGTCACACCCATCCAAATGAGATGACTGATCAAAGCAACCAAGCCTGTTTTGATACCAAAATCAAGCTTAAGCCTGGATTGAAACAGATCCAGATCATTCATGTAATTGAAATGTCCCTGGACACCTTAACCAACATCCTGCTCAAAAGAGGATAGTAGTAATTAGATTTTGACAAAATCTTTTGAATCCAAACAGGATTTCTTCAGGAGTGACAGCTTTTCTTTAGAGCCTACATTTCAAGAGGCATTCTTTACTTCATTCAGTCAAAGCTTCCTCAACACCCTGCACTACAGCCAACTAACAGGGATGAAATATAGTCTTGGTTCGCAGCATACTTTTAACATTTTTGTCCATGTCCTCAGTCGGCACCAACTGAGATTGCTAAGTGGTACTCAGGAGCTGCATCAAAAATGACATCAAGCTCAGAGAGAATATTTTATCCTCAATTTTATCCTCAAAGCACCTTGAAAATGTGGAACAGCAGATCTCCAAGTCAGTTAATACCCCAGTAGGGCCACATTTCAACAGCCTGTTCATCACCCAGAAAAGCTCTGCTAGGTGGCTACTCAAAGATGCACTGGAAATAAAAGGCATAATGAAGAATAAAGAAGGCACGGTAGTATGCTTTCAATTGTGTTCAGCCACATTCATTGTTTGATTTATACCATCTGTGTTTCAGCCTTCATGCAGTTTGTTTTGGACGTTTCTAGTTCTCTGGTAAAAGGAGAAGCTATTTGGACTCAGCAGCACTGAAGATGGTGGGAAGTGATTGTGTCCATCTAAAAATTACACAGTGAGACCACCACTTTGCCAAGAGCACCAGCCCTGTCAACAAGAAGCTCCCCAAGAGCCATCCTGAATCCTTCCATGACTCTCAGACCATGTTAATCAAGTCATCATTCCTGCAGAGAAGAATAACAACTGACCCTCTAATCATTACCAGGAAGTAATCTGACCGTGACTGTGGGATCAGACACCCCTCCTCCCAAATCTCAGATCTCCATTATCAATGTTGGTTGAAAATAAACTGCAACTATGTTGAGTTGATGACATATAGAAATAGCATAATGGCCACCATGAAGTCCCAAACTACATCTGCATGAATGTTTTTATGCTCAGGGTACATGGTGTTCTCCAAACCATGGCAGACACCTTCCCAACCATGCTGAGCAAGGAAATTGCTGGCCAGAAGGCTTATTAGCAAACAAGCAGAAACTCTATTCTTACCTTTGGTCCAATGCCAAAACTAAAGATTCAGACTGGGCATGTTAATAGACTGATTTCCTGGTGAGGCAGATGGATTTCTTTATAGATGCTAGCAACCCTGTCCTTTCCATGCCCTTCCACCTGATGTCACTGCTGCATTATATACAGAGCTGGGACAGAGCACCAATAACCAGATCATGGATCTTGGTCTCAATCGTATGTGCCAGGTCAGCCTGTTAACTAACAATCAAATTATAGAAGAGAGACATCTTATCCTGTACTGAGCTGGTAGTAGCAAGCAGCCTCCCAAGCTAGAGGGCAAATTAACATACTAACCGATATCCCCGTGGACAGGGCACTAGAAGATTTGATACCTTTTCAATATGTCACTATTCTTCCCCTTGATTAGTCCCTAGTGCCAAACAAATAGGCCATGCTAGTTTAGCTAGTTTCGTTCAGGACCAGTTTTCCTGAACCAACCTTTACGTTGGACTAGTCTACATGTTATCTTATCTCCTTGAGAGGGCACTTACATCTAGTGGTTCTTCATGCCCTGCCATACCATCTAGTGTAGCAGCACATCACATGCCTCATGTGGTAGTTTTCTTGCCAGCATCAGATGTTCCTAGAAGCTCTATGCAGTTAGGATTATCTTGATTAGAATGTGAAGAAGCCATGATACAAATTAAATACTAAGTTGGCAGTAAGCAGACAGTAATTACAAAACGTGAAGAAGGAGGAACAAGACAGGATTTCTAGATATATACTCCTGATTTGAGAATTCCTTTAGGGTTAAGCCAGAGCTGCTTGGTAAACAAGCAAATTTGCTTTTCAAATGTTAAATATGTCCTGGGTGTGAAAAGATTCAGGCTGTTTTCCTCAGTGTCTTCAAGACCAAACAACTAGGTTCAAAATGCTAAAATGGTGAATTCTTAAGGCACATAATTTTGCAGCAATTTTTTTATTGTTTCTGTTGCTGCTAATTTTTTGCAATTGGCTAATTTTTTGCAGTTGGTATCATTTCCATCCTATGTTGTTCAGCTCATTGTTTTTCAATTCAAAATGGGCATTCTTTTGATTTTAACATATGGATATGTCTCAGTTACCAAAGTAGATGTGTTCATAGGTATTATTTCTTTAACAGAAACTTTGGAAACAGAGGAAGGAAGCACATGGAAAGAACAGAGTTAAATTCCTACATACAAAAAAATAAGAAGAGCCGTTGAACATGTTTTAGCAAGCCTTTTATTGAAAACAAACAATATGTACACGTGAAGTGAAACCATCAGGTTTTGTAAGGCTTGCTTAAGTTGTAAGTTAACAAAAAATTTTGAACCTTCTAGAGACCAATTGAAAGCTCTTCCCACAATGCATCCGGTTTTTTTTTCCCCACCAGCTCCACTTTTCTTATGATTCCCATTATGATCTGTGCTTTTTAAAAACGTGCTGGAAGAAGCTGGTGAAGCAGGCTTATCTGCTTTCCTCTTTCTTCCCTGTTTTGCTGTTCATGCATGCTGAGTAAGGGATTCTGGAGGCAGCTGCTATTTACCACGCCTGTCATATGCAAAAACACACAGCTACAGTAGGATGGGTTAGACTGCACTCCCATTCTTTCCCATCTCAAGCTTTATTGTATTGTTTATTGTGCACACGCTGCTGCAACTTAGCACTCTAGATATATGTTTTTCCAGCCCTTCTTTATCATCCTCTCAATTTGTACGCTGCTAAAAAACTTCTAGCTAGACAGAGGATAAGCAAAAAATGGTGGCTGTGCTGCCATAAAAAGACTATGTAAAAAGGATTTTTTTTGTCAGAGGCTTTGTTAACTGAGGTATGCCTGCACATTCTATATCTAACTTGTATCACTTTGTTTAATCCATCCACAAGAGATACTTTTATATGACTATACTATTTGCCTCTTCTTTATTCATTTACATTGCTGGTGTTAAAACCACAACATGCCTTGTTCCCTAAAAGAGGCAGCCTTCCACTGCAATAGGGCTAAAGGCAGAAGTTGGTGAGAGAAATAGATGACGAGTGGTAAAAGCAAAGGACTACATTCCTGAATAACACCCTTTGGAACTTAAAATAGATAGCTAAATTCAATCTGCCAAACAATGTATTCACACTCTCCTGCACTACACAATGTATCTACACATAAGGGGTTTTTTTAACAAAAAGATACAGTAAAATCAACCTACGAGGTCCCCAATTTATCCATTTCCATCAAAATCAATCAGGATTTTCTGTTGGTAACCACCTTCCATTGTAGTGTTTCTATATAACTGAGACCAATCACATTTATCAGGCTGGTGTTATTAGGGAAACCAAATGGACGATCGTTGGGCTCCCTGCCATAAGTGCTTGGAAAATGGAGGTGCCCTATGCCAAGTACACTGTGTAACAAAGCTGCTGGAATGGAAGAAGGCAATCCAAGCCAAGAATATGTCGTGTTCAGGTTAACAGTGGCTTGGGATCCTTAGCAGGACACCCCCGTGTTTTATGTAACCACCAGAGGCTGACCTTACAGCTGACTTTCTCCATTAGCAACACTGACCTCAGAGAGATGTGGGGGGGGGGGGCATTCATTGTATCTTTTTTACCTACGGCTGGATCTTCTTCCAGCCCTGGTGGACAGGAATATTCCTCCTTTGGGGTAAGAACTGGATGTCCAGTATTGGATGCTCAGTAGAAGAACAGACACAGAGAGAGAGAGAGAGAGAGAGAGAGAGAGAGAGAGAGAGAGAAGAGAAGCTGGGATGATTGAGACAACCTTTCACTGAGCTGACTCCAAATGTACAACCTCACCAAGACTGATCTCCAGGGGAGAGAAGGGAGAAGCCCTGCATTTGTGTACTGCACTGATTAGCTGGCAACTATGATGTCACTGAGAAAGCTCTAGAGGAATTTCTGACTTTCCTGAACGAACGGGAAAAAAGGAAAAATTATGGTTAAGCCAATGCCCAGTCTGCTACTGTATGTACACCTGTCATTTCTGTTTCAAAGCCAAAAACACTAAGCTCTCCTTGCAACTAGGAGTCTTTTTTAACACTACTACCGAGAGTACACAGTTTCACTTCAGTTCAAGCCTATTGTATTGTCCCTTCTATGGGCAATCACAGAACTCATCTATTAATCTGGCCAGTTATCTTGAAGTATGCATATATATATGTTTGTGTGCATATGTCAGCAAATTTGATCAAATCCAACAGAACTTGGTTCCGAACAAATAAGTTTAGGATTGGGCTTAAATTGGAAATGTGTAAATACGTGGGGACAGTAGAAAGCTAGGTCCAAAAAAGCACTGCCAAATTCTCAACCACTGTTCTTGGCCAGAGAGTAAGAGACACTATCTGCTCACATGCTCTGCACACAACGGGTATGATAGTTATAAGGTGCTGACACCCCCATCATGGTCTTTAAAAACTTGGCAGCAGGACAAAATTGTCAAAGGGTAGCAGATTGACAAACTCCAGACATTTTAGGTGAAAATAACTGACCACTTATTGCTAACCTAGAAACACTCCTCGTGGTAGCAACAGTGATGTGGAGAACTAACTGTCTTCAAGCAGTGTTATCTCATCTATAATCACTTGGAAATCTGGAGAAAAAGAAGTTGTAACCCTTACCTTGGTGAAAGGCCAAATCATATAGATAATGTACTCTGTAACCATCACCACCCCACAGGATAGTACTAGATTGTAAATAACTCCTGGGCTTGCCTTATACCAACACAGAAACAATGAAAATTCTACCCTTACTATCCCAAATTAAGAAGAACTCAGATAATTTTCTGGCCTAGCTGGGACTTCAGGATAAAGAATGCTAGTCTGCAAAAAATTATGTCACCCAAACTCAAACATGGGCAGAGGTCTCCTTTGGGGCTAGATTTCAGTCTTGACAGTAGCCTTCAGAACACACCCTTAGGCAAAGCAACAGCAGTGTTTTGCCTCTGGAGATGGTGACATTCCATTCTGCTCCATTCTTACATGTGACCTTTAAGGGCAAAAGATTCCTGCGGAGCATGCATTTTGTCTTCAAAGCAAGGTCTAAACCCGAAAGTCAGATTGTAACTACTACTGAACTTTTTGTCACCAACAGCCCCAGTAGTGTCTTTCACTTTGTGTTCAGCTCTACACAAGCCTAAATATGCTCTCCTTAAAAAAAAGAAAAAAAGAAAAAAGTACTGGCTCATTTTCCTAATCTGGAGTTAAAACAACACCCCGTTATCAACTTTGATTGATCTGAAGTTTCATGAGACCTGCAGGGTCTGCATTTAGAAATATTGTTTTACCTGAGTTGACCCCATTGTTGAGGGGAATGCTGCTTCTGAAATCTTGGTTTCTGCTGCTGACTCTGTGGACCCTGGAGAATCCTCACTTCTGACCTGTTCTGGGGACATCCCATCATTGCTGCTATCTTCTTCAAAAGCAAAGGCATCAGACGATTTGGAGAAGTTCTTCTGAGTACCTTGGGAAGGAAGTAAGAAATGAAGGAAGGTAGATAGATTCTGCATGGATTACCAAAAGATTAGCGTATCGCAGGAGGGATTCAGGAAACATACAAGTAAAAAAATATGCAAACCATACATGACAGTATGGATACTTATACATATTTTCTTACATGCCACATAGCAAAAAAAAGTCATGCTTTAATTTGTGGATTACTCCAGCTCAAGTGCAATCAGGTAGCAAGCAAAAAAGGTAGCAAATTTTAGCTTGATTGTTTAATTGAAAATAATCAGAAAAAGTAATGAATTGATGGGTAGAATCCTAAAATCTGAATTTAGCAATTGAAATCATTTAAGCAAAAATATTTTGCATTGGTTGCAGAATTTATTTTGTGCCCCATCAGAACATGGGCACCGATAAAACTTTGCTAATAAATCAGTATCGCACTGTACCAACTGGATTTTCTACTGGGTGCTGATTATTATTAGCACCATGCTAATCCAGGCAAGAGCTATTTATTAAAGATTGAAACTGAAACCCAGAGAGGTGGCTTTCTCTTAGGCAGACAAAATTTAACATCTTTCCTTTTTATTACAGTATTTCACAACTCTGAAAAATGTAGGCCTAAATGTAGTTGTTAGTTCTAAACAGAGTAGATCCAATGAAGCTATGGAATTTACATAAATATTGACTTAATCACTCTATTCTAGCTGGAACTAAAGACATTTCCACACTAGACGGTTATAGCGCTATGATTTCACTTTCAACATCCTATGGAATCCTGAGGTTTGCAGTTTGAAAGTGAAATCATAGCGCTATAACCGTCTAGTGCGGAATGGCCTTCGACTAAGGAGTCTATTCTAGCTGGATTCAGGCTGCATTTAATATCCCATGTTTCAAAAGAAACTTGGTTCAGTGTATTTGCTTACAAAGAGACTGTTGCAAAACATATCTCTGCACAATAGACGAGACAATATCCATGCAATTCAGCAAGAGTGTCCTCCCAAACCACATGTAATCAAATAAATATTCAACACAATCATGTCCATACCGACTGATAAGTAATAACAATTGAGTGCAGTGGTGCTTACTTCCAGAAAAGTGGGTACGGGAGCACAGTCTCCAATCCCACCTAGTAACATAGCTTTGAAGAATACAGTAAAGGGTCTTCATGTAACCAATTTGCTTCTTCAAATCAATGTGGCACAGGCCAGAAGATTGTTCTCTGCCACTCAGCATGTACAGGGAGCTCTGGAAAGTGTTCCAGTGCAATATCCTGCAATCTAGCAGGCAAAAGTGCTTGACCCTTGGCTTCTTCCGATAAGTAGAGCGCTGGGAAATACAGGTTCCATCACAAAACCCTGATGGACTGCAAGATGGAGGGTAAATTGTAAATTGTAGACGGAAGGAAGATTCCTGCTACACACTGTAATCTATCCAGGACCATGTCTGGCTTTGATCAAGTGTCTTCCGGTCCAGCTAGAGAGATATGCTGGGCTTGGGGGTGGCGGGGAGGGACAGGTCAGTTAGAAATAGACCATGCTAGGGTATTAGTATTCTGCTGGCTCTTGAACAGAGATCTAGGTTCTTCCATGAAATTTATTCTGAAAATATTCCCAGATTTTTTTAAAAAACCCAAATCCTAACTATACACTGGAATACACTCTTTAGAGTGACCTTCTTGTGTGCTCGACAAAGATACTGGCACAGTGTTAAGAGATGCTTTTCCTGGTTTTACCTTTGATAGCCTCTTTCACCGCAGAGTCCACAGGAATGATATTCTTCTCCACTAGCTCCAAGGGACCTGGTCTAAGAGCAATTTTTTCATTCAGATTGTCTGCGAGACGGGCTCTTTTAAGTTTCATTTGAGTAGCTTGAATGGACTCTTCTGCAGCTGAATCTGTTACAGCCAACAATGAAAATATCAATCTTTGCACAGAATGACCCGGTTGTGCCAGAATGTAAAATCAGTGTCCTGATTTCTACTGTTAATACCAATTAAAATAGACTCAGTGAATCAAAAAGATTTACATAAGTGTTGACCCCAGCAACTGATTCAATGGACTACCAAGACCAGGTTAGCATTCCCTCTCTTCTTAAACTTTTTTTTTAAATGAGGCTACATTTCATGTCAAGGTAGCTCATACCAGCGTTTAGAAGCATTACTTTTTAGACCACAATCTCGGAATCACTTGGCCAACACAGACAACTAAATGGACGATTCTCAGAACTTCAGTGCAACTCTTTTTTAAAAAAAATCCTAGTTCTGGTTAAGACACAGGCGACACAAATTGTTTCTTTCCAAGAATGTGAACTTGGATGCAGTTGTAACACAAAGCGTCCCACATGAACCATACAATTAGAACTGTTTGCAAGTTTCATATGTTCACCATCACAAGCCGCAAAGGGCAATGATTAATGGTATGCCCACATGTGAATTTCTTCCACTGCTATTTCATACTTAGTCAATTTAAACAGCATGCCAGATGCAGTAGAAGTACTGTCTGTAAGGGCTCCCTGTGACCCAACAACAAAAGTCAAGGATTTTCAACCAATTCTCTTTCTGTACAACACTTATGCACCAATATGGTTTCCACCTGGACCACAGATCATGGGCAAGTGAATGCCATGCATAAAATAACTAGCCAGTTTCTGAAAAATACTTGAAATGTGATCTGGGACCTTCTAGAATCCTTTGTAGGTACATTGCTTTTGTATGCCCACTATTTTGTGTAGAACTGGATCTCAAGACGTAAACTAAGGCCCAGATCCAGATCTATGCATGCTGTTGGGGTACAAGTCTATTCCAATATTATTTACATCATTGTTGGATGAGGCAAAGGCAGCTCCTTCTCCCCACTTCCTCCTGGTGCACAAGAGCAGTCAGGGAATTTCCTGGCTTAACTCCACATTACTGGCCACTGATGATAATGTTCCAGCCAAGGTATGTTCAGTTGCTCTTGCATATCCAGGGCAAAGAGAGCAGCCTCTGCCCACAGGATAAGGGCAGGTGTTTGATGGTACCAGGGGAGACACTGTGGTCCAGAGATGTATAGTATATCTCCTTGTGCTACGTCATTCAAAGCGCGTATGTCAAGGGTTACGCTAGTATAAATCACCAACATGATTTTGCTCAGAGTACAAGAAAGCACTACCTAAATAAAGGAGATGTGGGTTTTTTTACAAATCTCCTGAAGCAGGGATAAAAGAGCACTGGGGCTTGCTAGGAGTTTAATCAATCCACTGCTTGCTTCAGTATTGATTTGGATGCTGCATTAAATGTTGCAGAAAATATTTCCCATAGCTGCGTTGCCACAGGTACAAGAAGCTTCTGTATTAACATCAAGTGGGAGTACTAGGAAATAACGGTGCTGAGGAATCTATCACATACAAGGGAATAGCTCCTTTGGTCTCACCCTTTAAAATGTGCATATCAACCAGTTCGGAGTGCTCAGGTCTGTTCCGGATCTTGTGCTTTAAGAAATCTTCAGCCTACGGAATATAGCAACACAGATCATTACATCACTAGCAGAAGGGGAAATGTTTCTTTGAGAGGATGCAGTAGGACCTGTGCCAACTGGACTAATCTATTTATTCTTCTCTGCCTGAAAAATATATACTTAATATTTGTTGGTTAGATCTGACTGACAAAAGCTACTTTCATGCAAAGCAGATTCCGCCCCCCCCATGTCCTAGAATGTAAATTGCTTATAATTGGTATAAGGGGAAAACATAATGCTAAACACTAGTTTAGAATACGTACTATACCCAGTATGAGCCAGATTTCAATTATAACACAAATGGACAAAGTCTATCTCTCAACCTCGTGTACAAAGCTATACACACCAGCACGAATCTAATTGTACCCTTGTGCTGCCTTTTCATATAAACAATTGTATTTGCTTAAAGCCACAGTAAGTACATTGATGTTCATGTTACATGTGAACACACATAGTCAAACAGGCTTCCAGTCAGACCCATTAAACTAAATCAGCTTGGAGGTATTCTGAAGTTGCCTCCCCACATACTTTCAGAAAGGCTTAGAATACAGTCTTGGTTGTACTTCTGCTCGCTGAGCGAATCCAGTTTAAGGCTTTTGACTCATATAATCCTTTTTTCTTCCAGGCAACCAGCCAGTGGAAGCCTTTGAAGAGAGACAGTGAGATATTAACCTGTGCCTGAACACTGAAATATACAGCACTTCAAAGTTACTTCAGACTGCTTGAAGTCTCCTAAGCACATTAATTTTTCACAGGGAGCTATAGATCCTTCCTTATGTTAGTCATGATTTTTTGCAGGAGGTTCATGTAAGATGGGCAAACTCTGTTATCTGTGGAGGCTTCTTATCAATGCCTACATATCAACCTCTGCCACAGATTAACCCATCACCAGTTTCTATTGTTTTATGAAGAGACAGGTGAATGAAAATAAGACATAAAGTGAACTGTATGTCCCTATTAACTGGAACCAGATAGCAAAACTACAACTTCAGTTTCTGATCAAGCTAACCAATGTTTCAAGGAGTCTACAGAGTTGTCTTGTACCTCTGGGGAACTTACAGAGTGGGAAACAGCAGCTTTCCAGATGTTATTGGACTGGAGCTCCCACTACCCCTCACACAAGGTCCACCTCCGATTTACAGTGGGTGGTAACAGCTCCTCAGTGCTCTTCTAGCTACACTACCACAGCCTTTAACTAGTGATACAAGGTATTGAACCCAGAACCTCATATGTGCAGTGAATTATACTTCTGCTTCATATAAGAGAACTCCTGTTAGGCTGAATCACCTGGAAAAGGCTGCTTCAAATAGATGTAGGCTGTTGATTAATCTTAATCAGATTAGATCCACTGAGTCAACTGTTGAATAGTAAGACTTAAGAAAATCTAATTCACTCAGTGGATCTATTTCAGTCAGGATTAACAACAGGATATAGGCCACAGGCCACCAGTTTGGTCCATTATAATTGCAGCTACAAGAGATCTCTGCCTACTTTGAGCAGAACAAGAACAATTTCTATCATGTGAATGGTGGAAAGCCTTGGGTGAAAATGAAATCAGCTTGCCTATCATTGTTCTCTGGGGTACTACTTCTTTTCTTAGAAGGTGGTAGAAATTCTATCAGCTTGGACTGGGAGTACAAATTGGGTCACAAGGAAGCACTAAAAGGACTTTTACTTATCTATACTGGATGGTTAGATCTTTTCTCAATATGCCCTGGAGCTTCAAAGTATAGATGCTGTGTTACCATGGGGCTCCTGTAGTATAAGAGAAGCTTGCTATATGCACAACTAAGAAAGTTGGTCTCTATGGCAACACTAGTGTCAAGCAAAAGAGCAGTAGCTCAAGAAGGCAAACTCTTTGCTCACTAAGGACCATGGTGAAGTTTGCAGGACAACGTCTAGTAATGAAATCCTGGGAATGTATTGTAGTTCTTCTAAACGAGGCCTGATCTCCAGCTCTTCCACATTTGAGTGGAAATGGCATCTTAATCTTACCTATACCATTAGCTTTGATTCATATTGTCCAAACTCCACTTGATAACTGGTACCAGTGAGAGACATATCACTGGCCAAGAGCAAAAAGGCACTCTGCAGTATCTCAAGTAGAAAACAGCAATATGGTGTATTGCAGACGTTAGGTTCGAGGTTTCACTCTGGACCTTCTTTCATAGTCTGGAAACTCTGTTGCGTTCTATTTCTCATGGATTAAATGCCAATTTCTTGCTTTAACACCCCATATATTACTTGAATAAATGTGGTTGTCATTCCTGCTTGCCTTCAAGTTATTTTTTACTTATGGCAATCCTAAGGTGAACTTATCACAGGGTTTTCTAAGGCTGAAAGTGGGTGAAATGCCCAAGGTCACCCAGTGGGTTTCCATGACTGAGTGGGGACTTGAATCCTGATTTCCAGGGTTGTAATCCAACACTCAAACTACTAAACCATGCTGTCTCTCTGTGTTAGCCACAGATTACCCCATTGATTAAAATAGTGTCTTCAATCACATTTTCACACAAGGGTCAGAATTCTACATGAGTTACTTAGTTACATAACTAGTTTAGTTGCATAGCTAGTTGTCCAGCTAAGTTGTATCTCCCAGTCCAGTCCCCCAATCCTGACTTACTGGGCAGCAGCTGCTGAAAGCAACAGAGGTCTGTTCTCCTTTCAAGCAAGAGGCAGAAGATTGAGGCCTCCAGGTCTTACCTTCCACCCCACAGAACCCTGTTGCTTGCAATGGCTGCTGCCCGTTAAGTCAAGACTGGGGGGCTTTTGCAATCCCTACATATTCCCTGCACTATTGAATATGTAGTGGTTGTGAATACACATCAATTAGGAAGAAACTGTGACTGTGAATTCCAGCCAAAGTTCTCCTGAGTGATGAAGCAGTGTAGACACGTTGTTATCCAAAGTGGTGCCATTCTTTCCACCCACTGAGATGCCTACCCAGGGTTACCTTGGCTCTCTCCAAGCTCTTCTTTTGCTCATGAAAGGAAGAGGGGCTTTTCAGTGCTGCAAGCAGAAACAGACAGAAGCCCAATGAGCACAGCACAAACAGGCATATGGTCGTCATCGTCGTCGTCATCATCATCATCATCATCACCATCATCATCATCCCACCGTAACAAGGTTCTACAAAAATAGCTATAGATAATCAGACTTTCTTTATTGCAAATGAGAAAAACCCACAGAAATTACCAGTCTCTGTCACAGGTCAGCTTGTGGCAGGACAATGAGGGATGAGAGTACAGAGCAAAGATACAGATGACAAGGTACGCAGAAGGAAATTAGGCATCATGTGGAGATAGCTTTAGAAATTATGGCTGCCTTAGAAAGAAGTGTGTGGGCCAGCTGAGAAGCACAGCCTGTCCAGTATCTGAACACATTCTGTGAGAAGCTCAAGAGATGACATGGGTGCATCTGCCGGGTTTGCAATTTAATCCTTGACACATTGACTCAGGAACATGCACTACTGATGAAAGTGGAGTGTACTTCCACTCAGGCCCCTTTCATGCTGCACAATTATAGCAGCTTGATTTCATTTTAACTGTCATGGCTGCATCCTATAGAATCCTGAGGATTTGCATTTTGGGAAGGGACTTTGAATACCCTGATGCACTCTTCCTGAACTATATCGTTAGAGCGCTCTGGCTGAGAATCCTAAATACCTAACAAAACTACAAAAGCCAGGATTCCATAGGCTGCAACCATAGCAGTTGCATCAAAAGTGCTATAAATGTGAAGTGTGAAAGAAAACTCAGAGTGATTGACAGTAATCTAATTGTGGCAATAATTACCAGTGAGGTTCACCTATGAACAGAGCATGGTTTGCAAAAGTTGCTTTGTGGATCACAGTTCCAAGAATGCCTCAGTCACCATGGCCAGTATTTCTGCTGGCTGAGGGACTCTGAGAGCTACAGTCCAATACACTAAGAATTCCAAGCCCTGGTCCAGAAGATATACTAACTAAACTTCATACTGAATCATACTTTTCGTCACATTACTGTTAGCACATTCAGAATCAACAAGGAGGATAAACCACAAAGTCCTTTCTTTATTCCCCCAAAGCTTCCCCGTATGTTTTCTGCAAGCAATGAGTCCTTTCCCACCTGTTCCATCCATAGGCATACTTCCTCCTCCTTTGTATACAAGAGATTCTAGAAATGCTTTATTCAATTTTAGTATCTTTTAACAGAGCTTATTTTCTGAACCATCCCAGGGTATTATGCAAGGCAGTGAGAAAACATCTAAATAAGCATACGTCTATCATTTTGATAAGTGGTGTTTGTGTGAAAAGATGGGCCTGTATGTCTAAAGGGCTCATGGGATATGCACTGCATCTCTAGGTTTTGTGAACAGCGACATAATGCATCTGTATATGGGATTCCTGACAGGGAGACCAAGCTACACACTTTCAACATCAGAAAGCAGGTTTTGTTCTCATTGCTAACAGCAACAATTTACTTCTCCCTACAGTAACTGACACCAACCATTTAGTTCTATGAGAGGAAGAAAGGATGTAGACAGGGACCCCCCTGGACTGGGACCTATCCCTGATGCACATGCCACTGACAACATAGCTTCCTCCTATCTGCATAGCTACTCTGTTTAGAAATCAAAATCTTGATCATTACAGCAAGTGAAAGAATCTTGAGAATCCACTGAGCGGAATAAAAGAAAGACAAAGCCACGGGGGCTGGGGAGGGGGGGCAGGAGAGGGAGAGAAGACAAGAGAGAGATGGTTTCTTCCTCTTTAAAACTCTTTCTTTAGGGGAAACTAGACAGAGTATAAACTTCACTTGGTAGTATAGGCCTAACCCTATAGGCACCAGATCCCATCTGACCATGGAGCCCAGGCAGAGTCAGCCCTCTTAGTACTTGGATAAGAGATGCCAATGAATACCATGTCTTGAAGCCTGTATCTCAGAGGAAGGAACTGGCAAAAACATCTCTGAGTACTTCTGGCCTAAGAAAATGCCAAAGGTTTATAGGTGACTTGAAGGCATGTAAACATACAATATCCTAAACTCCTACAAGTATATCCAGACTAGAAATCAAGGGAACACTGATGAACAGGTTCAAATCTACTTCCTGTTGCATTCTATATTAGAACTGGTATTTTCTCAGAAGGAAACCTCCACTATAAAGCCAACCTTGCTCAGCTTCCGAGGTCAGACAAGATCAGCTGGGTACATGATGCTATGGTTGTAGGCACCCTTTCTCAACAAGAGAGAAGCTGCCTCCATGTTTTCACAGGCATGTGTTTTCACAAGACGTACTCTCACACACTGCTTGGCATAGTGAACTCACACTTTCTGGGCCATTTCTTAATCTTGCTATTAATTCTGCACTTCATGGATTAAGGACATGACAGCCAAGCTGGGCAAAACCTCTGAGAACTTTATCTCACAGCTGAAGTGTAGCCTAGTTATTTATACAATAAAAGTTGTCCAGAATCCAAAAATAAAGATTGTGGACTAAAGTCTCCCTTTTTATAAGTGTCAAATTACTATTATTTTTTGTTTTCATTGCACAAAATGTGACTAGGAGCACAGTCAGACTTTGGATCCAGAAAATCAAAGGTTGAGAGAGTGATACTTTGAGGTATCACATCTGTAAGCTTCTACATCTTTCCCCAACATAATAAAGACAAAACAGCAAAAAGTACTTTTAACTAATGACTACTCTAGTCCCTGCATGCCAATTGTTACCTCCCTTCACTAAATAGATTTGTTGTTGGAGTTATGAGTCATTTTGCATTGACGCAATTGGTTGAACTAATTTATTATTTGCCTCCTGCAGTTAACTGGATCCTGACATGGGGTAGATATTCGTTTTGTAGATGACACAAATCCGGTAGATATTTGTTTTGTAGATGACACAAATCCTGTACAACAACTTAAGAAGATGCTAAAAGGCCAAAAGGAGAAGAACAATGACAAACAGCATCTAGGACAGGATTTAAGATAGTAAGAGATGGGAAACTAGGCAAAAGCAGGATGAGGTGTAAAATAGATTCTGGTAAATTTCCTGGATAAAAAAAAAACACTCTCTTTTCTGCCTTGAGGTATTGCAAAAGAAGCTGATTCATCAATGGTGCGCAGTCACTATGATAGAAAGAAATGTGTCAAAAGAACCCAGACAAAAGAAATAGGCAGGGAAGAAAGGAAATTAAAAATCAACATTCTGTACAGTGCAGTTCATACAACTTACAGAAACTTAAAGTTATGTGTGTTCCATGCCATGGGTTGATGAACATAAGGACTTCTAGGGGCTGCTCTGCGTGAAACTGAAAACAATCACATCACTTGGTACAGCCTTATTTGAATATTTATCGATCTCCCCAACTTCAATTCAAAACTGAGACCATGCAGATGCCATGGCTTCAACATTGAATCAGTTTTTTCCTCACCCAATCCAAATCTGTCTTTCATAATATCTTGCCTGATGAATCTGGAGGTTTCAAAAGCTTGCACACATTTTGTGTCCTTTTGGTTGGTCTACTAAGGGTTGGCTACTAAGTCTACTACTACTATGCTAACAGAAATTTAGGATTTTTTCATATGGCCAACACAGCTAGCTTGCTCTTTTTTACAAGCAGAATTATATTGAATTATACTGAAGGAAGGAAGGAAGGAAGGAAGGAAGGAAGGAAGGAAGGAAGGAAGGAAGGAAGGAAGCAAGGAAGGAAGCAAGGAAGGAAGCAAGGAAGGAAGCAAGGAAGGAGACAGCACAAGATTGTCTGACATAATATCCCTCTTGGTATGGGGTTGAATATGCCAGCTCTTCTTCGGTGCAAGTGGTGGCAGCAACAGAAGTTTAAATTGAGAGTTACAATGCAAAACTGAATGGCAGAACTACATACATGCCAAAGGTCTACTACTGAGCTTTCAGGTATCAATACTTCATTGACTCAGTTCTGAAGGGCATTTTTTTTCCTTCTGTTTTGTGAGGAAATAAAACAAAACCAAGCAATTTTTGGATTCCATGCCCTATAAATTCTACTGCTCTTGTTTATGGTCAAACAAATTTCACTACTTTTGCAGAGAAAAGTAATCAGAAAGCTAGTCATTCTTTACTACAATTTCAAAAGGTATATGCATCTTATAGCTATAAACCATTTTGATCTTAAAAGACTAACATGAAGAGGTGGGTTCCAACAGAGTTTTGCCATGGTGGCAGAGAAGCTCAGTAGCATTATAGCTTGCCAATGGATAAATTAACCTTCGCCCTTGTGTACTAAATGGTGGCACGTATTTAGGAACACCTATGCCTGTTCAAGCAATTTTTAAAACATTTTAGTTTATTATTCATATGACTTTCAGTTAATTTACTGATTAAGTCTGCTCACATTTGTGCACTGGGGAGGGGGGAGCCAATAATTCTAAATGGATTCCAGTATTTTCAACAATGCCTACAAATGTCCCAATAGCCATCACCCAAGAAGACCCACCCTCTCCTTCATGCAAAACAGAATGACTCTTTATAAATGCTGGTTGCATTTGTAACTTTTATAGATAATTGTGAGATCACAACTATACATCTGTATCTACCTCTAACTGATCAATGGGGGGCAGTTTCAATTGATCCAATAGATTTAATAGATTCCTGTTGGTGCAACTATGCTGATAATATGTGGTGGATGTGGCAGGAAGAAAAGGTCACGGGTGCAGTGGCCACGAAGGAAGTGATGCACTGCAGAAACAAGATGCCTGAAGCTGGCAAAAGTATTATCTGCTTTCCCGTGCCTGCCCTGTGCAATGCAACTGTGAACCACAATGCACCAGCAGGATTCCAGTCATAACGTTTCAACAGGAGCCTTTGACATGGCCTGGAAGAAGGAGAGAAAACATGACATAGAAGGAAAAGATGGAAGGACACACTGAAATGAAACCGGACAATCTAAAACGACTGACTTCTGTGTAAATAGTCAGGGATGGTGGATGGGTTGTTATGTCCTGCTCTTCTTATACGTGGTGCTCCTGGTGGTTTCTAATCAGCTCCAACAGCCATTTAGCACCAACCATGTCACATCCTGAGAAACTGGTTGAACATGATTGCAAACTGGTTAAGTGTCAATCTCAACCCGCCTATCATGGACATCATTATCAATAAATGGATCAATGTCCTGAAGACAGTAACCAGGCATAGAAACTAATCTACAACACGTCTTTCCACAAGACATGGCTGGCATCTTGAAAGTGTTCATCATTATTTCAGATGTTATATTTCCCTAGATGCATCTTTCAAAAGCATATAAAGACAGAGACAGAAAATGCAAAAAACAACAACAAAAACTTCATGTACCTTACACATTCTGGGTAGTTTGACCAAGCCCCCCTCCATCAACATTTTTACAAATTCCTTGGCTGCTTTCCTATATGTTTTGCAAAACTGAAGTAAGGAATTGCCATTGCTATTACTTTAATTGTGATGAACCCCTAGAAAGAATTATGCCTGGGACTCTGGAGGAGCGGTGAGATGAAGATCCATTGCTCAGGTCTTGAGAGATGGTGCAGACCCATTTGCATCTGGGGCCTAAAACAAAGGCTGCTATTCTCGCTTCCACAGAGCTTGTCATTTGCTCTCCCCACCTTCTCTTTCAGAAATAAAATGCCTTTTAGGGGGTAAACCAAATACTTTTATGGGGTGTCAGATCATCTCCTGACAGTTGGCAAACACCAATGACACCTCATTTTTGCAGAACACGACAGTTCATTCCAATAATGGGCTAGGAAGAAAACTGCCAAGAACTTTGGGCAACGCATTAAATAAACAGTCTGTGTGGATCCGCTCTGCAATGCTACACATGCTGTACCTGTACCACATATACTGAAACGCCCTCTGAAAATGCCAAACCGCTGCATGCACCCTTGTCTGGAAGCGACAGACATTCCATGCCAACAATGTAGAACTTTTTTTTTTTTTTTTTACAGGGGGTGGGCTTAAGAAAGGGAAGCAACAGCAGAGGCTACCAACAACATGCTGCACCCAAAGGCTTAGGCAGTCACTGTGTGCGGCTCGAGGATCAGTGTGCTTCAGCAGATAGAGTGCTTGGCCTGGGAGACCTGGGTTCAGATACTAGTTTGACCATGGACTCACTGGGTGGTCTTGGGCAAGGTGTTATCTCTTTCAGTCTCAGTTTCCCCATCTGCAAAACATTGGAATAATAATGACCTACCTCATAGGGGTTTTGCAAGGCACCTTCACAATGTGGCTGTGCAAAGGATACATTATAGTCTACCCAAGCCTCTCAAGCCTCTTCTGAGGAGTCTGTTGGCTCAAGAGAATCATAGATTGTAGGGGTGTGTGTGTGTGTGTGTGTGTGTGCGCGCACGCGCGCGCACACGCTTGTGAGCAAATCTGCTAGACTTCAGGAAGTGACGGCAAAAATCCCACATGCTCTTTAGTGCTGAACTAGCTGCGCCACTTAATCAACTGCCTATTTTCATACCACAAAGAGGGAATAATTGCTGTCGCAGAACAGTCCTCTCAGGACAAGGCTTGTGGATGAAGAACAACCTCTGCCACTAGTTTTTTTTTTCCTCGCAGAAGAGTTGATTCCTGCAAGGGGACAACATAGCCCCAGAGCTGCATTTGCTAAAGTGATGCACCTGCAGAGGCCTGCATCACTCATTAGAAATCACCATTAAAAGTACAAAGTCTTCATCCGTGGTGGGCGGCAGGCCCTTCTGATAAGGTTGCATCAGCCTGTTGGTGCAGTAGCAGAGAAGGTGAGAAAGCAAAATACTCACGTGGCATGATTCCCTGGTTGGTGATCTGCTCTCTGCTTCGTCGCTGCTGCAGCCGCAACTGTAAAACTGGGAGAGAGTGCATCTTTCAGGAAGGGAACTCTTTTTAACTTTTGCCACAAATAACTCCGAGCCTCTGCTGCTACAGAGAGAAGGATTCAGAGCCCTATCACATGCAGAAAGGAATCGCCCTCCTATGTGGATCTTCCCGTTACTGGAATGCAGTTTTCTTATTCTCTGACTAAAACTAAGCCAATTAACCTGAAGTTTGGTCAAATGACTATTTCCCTTTCCCCACCCTTTCTTCCCTCTCAGACACATACACACTGACACGCCGTAAAACTTCACGGCATAACAGGATGACACAATGGATCGATCTGCTGCAAATTTTGCAAAACTGCAGAAAAATTACAAAAAATATACTGAGTCATTTTAATCCTATTGCTTATTAACATTTAGAGTTAATGCTTCTGTTTCGTTTGGCACAACCAACTCTGAGGGGTTGGGGGTTCCCCATGGTTTTCAGGGGTAAAGGCAAGAATGCCTCCCCACATATTTTAATAATAGTTTCTATTCTAGAGTTCAACAGAGAACAGTTCAAAGGAGAATTAGGGTGGAAAAAACTATTTCATGTCTGAAAAAGGTGGTTTGTACAGATACATGCCATTCTATCACCATTAAAAAAAACTGGAGGCAAAAGAAAAGGAATAAGATAATCTTGATCTGTATACATATTAACATCAAGAGACAAACAAAAATGAAATTGTGATAAATCTGTTCCCCCTGTCAGACCAAGCCAAAATACAATGTACTGGACTTAAGAGCTAGACAGATCAAACTAAGCCTAGAATTAAACACGCACACATGCATATCTATATTAATGTTCAATCCTATACATTTCATCAGAAGTTGCACTTATTTATTTAAATAAATAAATAAGGAAAATAAGTTTTCCTCACGGGTAAGACTGTATAAATCTATAACTCTGAACACTGTAGCAAGCAGACTATTGACTGGATCCTCCTTTTTAGGGATCAAACAGATTTTCTTAAACTTGGGCTCTTTCAGTGAAAGAGTGGCTGTGGCTCCAAACGGAAGGTTGTTCTGGAACTGTGGACTGTCTCACATAGGAAATCCAACTCTACCTCTAAACAATTCAAATTAATCTTGAAACCTCAGTCCAGTCTTTGGCCAGTTCAGCCTTTCTGAGAGGACAAACGCAAAGTACTGAGTGTCCCTCCCTCTTCCAATCTCCTTTCACGATGGCTAAACAACTTATATTTGGCATATCATAAGCTCATCTGGAAGGTCAAATCCATCTTATTTCTGAAATATTTTCCTAACTGTTTAGAAACATGTTGGGAATACTCATTCTAATATGCTGCAGTAATTTCTAATATTTTAATCTCCTGTACTTACTTAAGTCCACAATATATACTGATCAGAAAACCAAACAAACAAACAAAAACCACCAGCTAAATGGATCAAGAATTAACATGACAGAAAGGTTAAAGCAAATCCACCCAGGCCAGTGAAGAATGTGGAGCTCTGCCTGTTTTCAACAGAACCAGGTCTTGTTTGGAGGAACGGGAAAAATAAATCCTTCCACTTCCACAAACCATTTCCAAGAAGCAAGCCCTGGAGACAAATGGCTTCCTTGGTGCACCAACACCCTCTTGAAAACCTCTCATGATTTGTTTATACCTGAGCAGTCTTAGCACTATAGACGGACTAAAGCATCTGTTTGCATGCTGCTTTAATCAAAAGTAGTCAAAGAACTTGTTGCACTCAAGTGATGTCACTTCACGGGAGGAAAGAGAGCAAGAGAGAGCTGGGTGAGACAGCTGTTGTCAAAGGGCCTGGGCTTTTCGGAAAATGTGGACTGTTTCATGTGGTCTCAGGAACCAGATGCAAAACTCTCACACCACAAAAAAAATCACGGCACATAAGTCAAAAGCCTTCTCATGGAATAAGTCTTAGACGAGTTGCTGCCGTCATGCAATTCAATTACCTTCTTGAATTTCAAGAATATGGTGAATATTTGCTCTGAACCTTGAGCTCACGCACTTGCTAGACATTCCCAGCAACTTAAATGGAATTTACTCACATGAGATAAACCAGGGAATGGAAATCAACATTTTTAGCTAACATTTAGAAAGTATTTCTGTTCATAAATGAGTTACTCCAAGGGATACTATTCATTTTTTGAAAAATGAATGTCGATATAATTTTCCCGATTAGGAGTGGGGGGAGGCTTTTTGATGGGAAGGGATTATTTAATTTGTACAACCTCCCTTTACTCATTTCTTCTAAAGAACAGCAGCAGAAGAAGAGCTGACAAGATCAGAAGGAATCTGTAGCAATAAATGGACTGCAATGTATTGATTTCTTCCTCCCATTCTGTAAAGTTTTCAGCTAGCTGACATGCCATGCACCAGTGGAACATGCAAGTAGTACTTGTATATAGCAAAAAAGTCAACACAAACAATGATCAAGCACAGGTCCAGGCTGAAACCACTTTTGTCTTGTGAACAACACAATGTGTGTGTATATATATACATGCATACATATACATATACATATACATATATATATAAAATGACGTGACAGATGAGTGTTGAATAAACACTTCATTTTGTAAGAAAAGAAACCAAGAATGTCAGATAGAAACGTAGAATGAATGACTCTTCTGAACACCTTGAAATAGTTGTTAATATCCATCTCCACTCAAATTGCCATCTTGCTACTGAATATATGCGCCGTAAAGATGTCTATGTGAAATATTTTTAACTTTATTTGGCCTCTTTTTCTTGAAGAATGTTTTAAGTATGGTCTTGAACCAGTTGGTGGCACATGGAATAATTCTTTAATAGCTTATTGTATGAAAAATTGGAGGCCAGAGTAGTAACAGAGATGGTCCATCAGTCTGTCCCAGGTTAGCAGCCCGTAAGTTCATCAGTGAAGTTAACCTGAACCTACAAATTTACTAAGGCATGGTGCTAAGATGTTGGATAGGATAGCAGAGCTAGCCAGAGACATTTTGGTGCCTACCTTTTAAGATAAGATGGCACACTCTCCCATCTATATACACAAACCAAACAGACTGACATAATGAATATTTCTTAAATGCTGGTGAGGAGACAGTGTCATCCATCACACTGGAGGGCAGGATGCTACCAGTGGCCACGGGACCTGGCAAATACACAATTAGTCTTCCAACACGTTATCGCTGCTCCTACCCATCCCCAATACCTGCTCTCTTAAGTAGACAATTCACTCTAGCTAATGGTACAGACAGACCTTTGGGGTAGGGAGTAAAATGAGGGCCACTCTCACACAAAATTTATTTTTAGCAACAAAACTGGAATACAACTGGTAAAGGCCAACTAATGTTTAATCCTTAATTCATGAATCCTTATTCATGAATGGAGTATGAGTTAACCCTGTTTATTCAATTAACAGCATTTCTCTGAGACTTTTCCATTCTCTCAGACCACAGCAGTAGAATTAATATCATCTGAAATATTAACATTGCATCCTGAAATTAGCAAAGAATGTGGACAAGACACACAAATACTTATATATAGTGCAGCTTGTTATGATTAAACCCAAAGTCTCTGAAAACCATAAAAATACATCTTTGAGGTATAAAGGATTCTGCTGGGGAGTAAGGAGTCGGATTGGGCCTAATAACTTTCTGGTGCCTTGCAGGTCAATAATATAAATTCCATAGAAAGAGATTTACTGTCCCAAAATCTGGTGCCTACAAGTTTCACTCAGAAAGATGCATACTCCTATTATTAGATCAGTTATTTAATAAACCCATTATTGTAACTATAATAGGTTATCTCTTAACTGGTCAGGTGACAATGTGAATGCAGACCTAGAGGAACTTTCTTCTGGTGGGACAATTATTATACCTGCTTCCTTTCTACATTACCTACTATGCCTAGGTGTTTATAACTATCTTTTCTATTGTGTACCTGGAATAGCCCTGAAAATACCACAAGTTAGAGCAAATAAGGAAAAGATAAGAACAGAGATCAAAGCCAGGGAAGATTTCAGCCTATTAAGAAGACCTGTGCACTGCTTATGAAATATATATATATATATATATATATATATGAATGAAAAAGTGGCAACTCAATGTGTAAATAATACAACAACACTGATGTCAAAAGCCATCTACTATTAGGAACTCAAAAGTAATCATTTCAACAAATATATATATGTATATATTCTAACTTTATGTTTTGCCCATTAATATGATCATAACACTGTATATTCCAATTACTGCATTTCATTACTGCTTCCTCTCTGCAATGTTAGATCAATCATTTACTTCAGCAGCCAACTCCTATAATGAAACATTTTCCTGCTCAGGGAGATAAATTTCTCAAATTGCCTTGACAAAAAGGCTATCTTTCATCTTAGACAATGTTCTGTTCTGAAGGAATAGATGGTTTCTCAGACATTTAGACTAGGTTTTTACTGTTGGAACCTGTATCCAGCGTCTCCAGTTCTTGCACCCTGTCCATCTCTCTCAGTCCCTCATCCTGATTAACCCCAGCTTTCAAAAGTGACTTAAGCTAAAGCAGACAGACAAGCTTTCCAGCCATTATCAGGAGAAAGCTAGCATACGAAATAAATAAATAAATAAATAAATAAATAAATAAATAAATAAATAAATGCAACTGTTGCACCTGAGAATATGAATGAGACCACCTCTGTCATTTATGTAGGCAGATACCCAGGACTTCACAGTTACTAAGCATATGAATTCGCATGTTAGGTCCCAGCTCCTGCATTATTTAGGACACAGAAGCTCTCCATGAAAAGAAAGCCAGCAGGCACCACTTTCCTCTGCAATGAGTGGCTAAAGCAAACTCTCCAATCACAAGGGGCTATCCTCTTTAGGTACAAAATACATCCAGCTAGCACCGGGTACTTTCCATGCATTGTCTCAAGAAAGATTTATAGCGTGAGGTTGTTGTACCAACCATGGCCCAATGCAAACAAAGCAGAGGCATGGTAAATCCCATTCCTTCCACCATCAACCCCATGTTATCTCAGTGCCAGTGATCCAAAACTTGTTCTCTTTATTGTAGAATAAGTTTGCTCAGAAAGTCAGAAGTCTGTTTATCTATGAAACAAAATATGGAATCTTTGTACAAGCAACCAAGCCTTAGTAGAATATTTAAGAGGATGAGGTCAATTACCTAACAAGCCTCTGGAGCCACTTCAGCCGAGCCACCCAGTATGGTAAAGCCAAAGGCCAGCAATTCCACTATTCCCTATGTTAGTTAATCAGAATGAAGCAACTTACCCAAGCTGTACTTTCACTGGTGGCCAACAGAGGAGAAATGATTTCTTAAATGGTTTTCTGAAGTGCATTTTCCAATTACAGCACTCCAGTGAAATCTGCATTTCGTATTTCTTGGAGCAACAACTCTATGGATAGCTCTCCCACACACACACACACTTCCCTGGGAACAAACACTCATGCTTTGTCCCGTTTGATTTAATGCAATTCCATTGATACTTGGACCCTGGCAGGCAAGCAGGCAGGGGGAAAAGAATCATTGTTTCTATGGAATTTGTCAGGATGACCTCAGGTTTGTCTATTTATCTGTGGCAAAATAGACAAAATAAACATGCACACAAATCCTTAGTCTTTTGACTCAAACCAAGTAGGAGGGGAGAAAACCTCTGTGCCTGTAACATTGTTGAGGATTTCAGACATGTCAGATTTATACCCCACTCAGAGCGCTAACTTGTTTTGTCTTAAGTTACACAGAGTTTTCTCCATAAATGAATCTTGCCTGTTTTTCCTTGGCATGATATTGGGAGGAGCCCATCCAAACATATAGTCTAGTTTATTTAGCTATACCTAGCAGATAGCAACAATAGTTAAAACTCTTTAATTATCATCAAAATATACTTGAAACAAACAGCAGCAACTTAAGGATAACAAATAAACAAACAGGGTCCCAAAGGCTTATCAAAACATGACTTTTACCATCTGTTAAACTGTTTCAATATAAAAAGGTCCTGTGAATTTTTCTTAGGAAACTGTTCCATCATCATCATTGCCACAAAACATGCCACCACACAGAAAGCCCGATGTCTGGTTGGGGTAACTTCACCACAGAAAGCAGTGGGATTCAGGAGGATATCCCTCTACTTGATTTTAATCCCAGAGATGGGTTGTATAAATGGAAGAAGACACTCCCTTAAATATTTTAGGCTCCAGTTGTTTAGCATTTTTATGGTCACCTTGAATTTGGCCCAGCACAGCTCAAGTGGAGCGCTCCTAAAATAGTTCCCAGCATAGCCTGTGGATCAGTACTAGATGAAGTCAAGCAGCCACATTTTGAACCAGTGGATGTTTCTGAACTACTAGAGCAGACCAAGGTATAATGCATTACAGCAGTTGTATCAAAAGGTAACCAAAGAATGCAAGATAGTGGCCAGACCACAGGCTATGTACAATATTATACTTGTGGTCCAGATTATCATAAAAGAAATTTCACAGGTCACATCTTCTGAGCAGGTCACCACAGGAAGGATTGCAATGAACATGCATGAACTGATGAAAAAGCAGTTGCTAAAGGCTTATTCCTATTTGCATACGCAATTTTGATAGTCTAATTCCCACATAAGAAGAGTACGTGGGTCAGCCAGTCAGTCCTTTATGTTGGCATTTTACACAACTGTTCAAAAAAAAGATGGAGGTGGTAATTTTTTTCCTTGACCGCTGTGTTTAACGCTAGTGGTTTTGTTTGGTCAAATTAAGGCTATAAATTTCCATCAAATCTAGTAGAAGGTTGCTCGGTGGGTTTGAGAATTTTGGCAAGCCTTGATGGTCTGAGCAGCAATATATAAATGCCATAATAAACTAACTAGTTAGCCAATTAGCCAAAGGATAATTCTGAGCATGTTTTCTCTATGGTCTATGAAGTTCTTCATTAATAATTCACATCATAAACTGACAGAATATCACTCAGTTTAAGTGGTAGCAGCAACTATTTGGTTTTGTTTTGTTTTTCAATCCTACAAGTAAATATACACAGCTTCCCAAAATAATCATAGAGACAGTATTAAAAACATTAAAGATTGTCTGGTAGAAACATTGACAGTTTATATCTCAACTTGCAATTCTATAATTATTGTTTAAATATGGCCAGCGGCCGCAATAAACTATATTGATATTGTTTAAATTAAATTAACCATCTCAGGGGTGCAAAGAAAGCAAATTTATACCAACATTTCAACTAAATTTTAGGTACCTACCACTGCTATCTCCGAAAAAGATAGTTGGATAGTTGCAATATTTCCTGATACTTTACCCTTTCAACTAACCATAGGTTGGAGCAAGCTGCTTGTTCCGTCTTACTATCTGCTTAGTGAATTAGAGATAGTAATGAATCAATGGTGGTAGAAAATCTGGCATTCATGGATGCTCAGAGTAAAAGTGGAAACAACTATAGGCACAACACAGAAAAAAAAAAGAATATTCTGTATGCTAGAGTCTATCTATGCTGTTTTTTTAAAAAAATCCCAATAACTTAATTCTCTGAGAGGCATACAAATTAAAACATAAGAAGAGGGACTGTGCCAACCATCAACTCTTCCATTATGTAAAACAGGTCACCTAGATGAAAAACTACGCCATTGTTTTATGGGATTAGGCAGATGAGGGCTTTTTTTAATGATGTGATTTTTTTTTTTAAAGGCAGACAGAGGATCATCCAAAACTGTGGGAAATCTACATTTCGCTCATCTCAACAGGAGTGCCAAGGTAATATGTCTCTGAATGCTTAATTGCAACTACCATCCTGCCTATCATCCCTCTCTCTCCCTAGCTCAGTTGTCATTAAGGTAGCAGAACTATATCCGTGCTGTTCCCCTGAAAACTGTGAGTGTAGTCTTGCACTATGAATGGGTACCCTGCCATCCAAAAATTGGTTTCTGAGAGAAATTTAGATGTCATGGACAAGTGTACTATTCTAGGCTTCTCCCTGGCATCCTAGTTTTCTATGCACATGGATTTTATTTTATTTTTTTGTGCACATGGAGGCGCACTGAGTGGTTTAACCCTCCACCTACATTCTGAAGTGATACGGCCTTGACTGAGATACACTGCTTCAGTGAAAAACAACCTATTCAAATTGGTTTCTTTCCCACTTTATTTGCTGTTATAGTGACAAGGCTTCTAGAACTGAGTGCCTCTAGATTTTTATCTATTTAAAAACTGTTAGGGTACAGCAAGAATCTATTCTTTCACTGGCCGATTCCCTAGCTAATGTTAATGTGGAATCACTGAAAAACAAAAATAACTTAGTCATAAGGAGACCGCTGATTACTGACCTCGAAAACAGTGATATGGAAAAACTATTTTTGTACTCCATTCTCTAAAAAGGATCCCCAAAGGATAAGGAAATCAACAATTACTTTTTTAGCACACAACTCCCAGAATTCTCCAGCCAGCACAACCAAGAGGCTGTGGGATTCTGGGAACTATAATAATGACAATAATTAAAACAAACCTTGATCTTGGTAATAATTCTTTTGCAAAGGACTATATGCAACAGAAAAATCACATTCTGCTTACAAAGTGCTTTAACTCCATTTTAAAGAGGATTACAAGGAATTAAAGACTGAACAAGGAGGACTGGCCATCTGTTTCTAAGGTTCCAACCATGCCTGGTGGCTGACCTCAGTTTTTAGCAAACGAAATGTCGATATGCAAGAGAACAACTGAAAGTCAATACAGCACAGTGGTTTGATTGTTATACTATGACTCTGGAGGCAAGCGTTTGAATCCCTGCTCTGTCATACAAGCCTACTGGGTGACTTTGGGCAAGTTACTTTTTCTCAGCCTCAGAGGAAGGAGAAGGCAAAACCCTTCTAAATAAATCTTGCCAAGAAAACGATGAGATAGCTTCATCTTAGAGCTGGAAATGACTTCAAGGCACAGAACAACAAGAGAACAAGAATAAAAGCAGTCTTTGTGGTTTTATTACTTTCTACAGCACTTTTTCGCTCATGAGAGCAGGTATAAAATTGTCCCTTAGGCGGAGTGAAGCAGTTGTCTCAAGCAGTAGGCTATCGCCTCTGATGTAGGGGGGCAGTAACCCCCTGGCTATTCCCTCCCGTTGGAACCTAGATTGACATGTTCTGCGTGTCCTGCCTCTTGAACTAATTCATTGCACCTTATTGAGGTGGAGGATGCTATGCCATCATCAGGATTGAAGTCAGATTCCACGACTAGTCCAGTCAGTAGGCGGAATGGGGCAACAGACTGTCCTGTCCTTCATCTCTAGAAGCAAAATGTCTTGGACCAGCTCTACCCATTTTAGCCAACACAATATACAATGTGACCCAAATACAGTTGTTGGTGTTGTTGTATGCCTTCAACTCATTTCTGACTTACGGCAATCCTGAGGTGACCCTCTCATGGGGTTCTTTGGGACTGAGAGTAAGGCCATTTCCGCACTAACCTGTTATAGCGCGATGATTCCACTTTCAACATCCTCTGGAATCCTGGGGTTTGGAGTGTCCGGAGGGGCCGGCTGGTCCCTCTCGAAACTCCAAACCCCAGGATTCCAGAGGATGTTGAAAGTGGAATCATCGTGCTATAACAGGCTAGTGCGGAAATGGCCTAAGTGATGCACCCAAGGTCACCCAGTGGTTTTCCATGGCCAAGCAGGGAATCAAACCCTGGTCTCGTAGTCCAACACTCAATGTCACTACACCACACTGACACTCAGTGCCTATCTGGTATCCAAGAAAGATGTCTTAGTATGTTCCCAATTTTCTGCCATGCTTACAGCCTTGTTTTTAGTATTATTGTAATATTCTAAAATACTGCTTCTAGGGAAAAATCCACACAGGTATTCGCTTCTGTGACACTTTCACCATGTTAGCAAAGGGTCTCCATAAAAATGGCACTAAAAATAATATGGGCACAGCCACACTGGCATCATGTATGTCATCACTCTAAGACAAGGAAGTGGTAATTAAATTGTGAGAAAGAGAGTCTTGATTGGAAGAAGGCCCAATAAACATTAGAAATGCTAAAAGGAACAAAATTTATGAGATGCAGAGAGTCATAAAGTTTACTTTTAGCCTAGAATCATTTGAAAAATATGTTCTCCAACCCTACCACTAGCTCCATAATCTCTCTACCCCCAGCACCCCCGTCTTTAAAAATAACACATAAATGAGTCTTAAAAACAGTACTGGCTCACTGTAAAAGAATGCAGTGGCCCAGAGAACTATCTTTTTGTGTCCTGCTTGCTTCAGGAAGGTGGCAGTATTGCTTTGAAATTACTGGGTTATCCCTCTCCTTCCCAGTGAAAGTCTCTGTATCATTACCATAATATACCAACGGATTCTGAGGAATGACTTATCCTCATGAAATGTAAGATTGCAGTGATAGAGAAACCACAGTAAAGTACTGGACCCAAACTACGTAGAACCCCAGCCAGTCAGCGCCTCTTGCATTTGTACACACAACTCTGGAGTTTTCAACTAGCTGCCAATTTTATATTTTCTAAGCAAACACAGCAATTGACCACCCAGCTGTCTAAAACAGCCTGATAATACCCAAGCGCATTAGCATCAGGACAATAAGCTCTGATCTTCTCATTATCTCTGGTGTCTCAGAGATGAAACGCTGCTGCCACTCCCTCCCCCTCCCATATTGAGTGGGTGATATTTTGGAATGGGTACAAGAGACAGGAAAACTCTACCATCAAAATACAGATTGTGAGTGTCAAGTACATCCATTAGTAGCGTATACAGACATTCATTATCAGATGGCAAGAACAAGATGCTCTCAAAATTGAGAACTGTTATAGTTCAAACCAATGAGAACAAAATAAAAAGATGAGAAAACACACAAAACCTCTCCACTCCATTGTGTACCATCTCCTGTTGAACTTTTTTATAAAGTTTCTATGACCTTACCCAACAGAAGGGCAGAGGTCAAAGTGACTTTTCCTGTCCTTGTTCGCCATCACTCACCTTTATTCACGCTGGAAGTCCTCAAGGAAGAAGCCCCTAATGGGGCTTCAACCTTCTCTGGAGATCTGGTGCATGGGGTTTTTTTGCCGAAAACCTTCAGAAAATGGCAATCAGTCGTTTGGCTCTAGCTTTATTTCTCTGGTGATGTCATTTTAAATATTTTGCACGTTCCATTTGTTATTTGTACTTCTAAAAAAAAGTTTGATGCCTTTCTGGAAATTCATGTTTGTCCAATTAGTCACAGCCCGAAAGGAACAAAGCTGCCAGCCTGGGTTCTGGAGTAACGCATCAAGGCCAGCCTGTACAGGACAGCACCTGACTTGTACGGATGGGAGGAAATACAGTACTTGTCACAGGAGCCCTTGTAGAGTTCTGATCCATTTTTCTCCCATACCTGCCTATGTACCCACGTGCCTAAATTAGGAGAGCTCAGTACGATAGAAAGACTTAAAAAAAAAAAAAAGCTAGACCACAGACACAAATTGTCAAGTAGTGAAAGAGCAGAAAGAGAGGGAGCAGACAAACAGAAAGGAAAATGCATTTGTTCATTTGCAAAGTAGCCTCTGTGAGTGCAAGCCCATGACAGCTTTACGACTCCCTGGTTATTTTACTTGCATGCTGCTTAATGAGAAACAGCCTCCGGCTGAGGCTTGCAGAAGAGGAAAGTTTTAGGAGAAATTCTTGCCGTGTTAGCCCTACCTGATCTGAATTTGCTCCGTATCAGCATAGAATGCTCAGACCCAAGAAGTGTCATGGTGATGCTGCCTGGCGGTAAGTCCCAGTGCCAGAAAGCCCCTCAGCTCAAAGCATTAACCGGCTCCAGGAAGAGAAGCTGCCCACGACCCAAGTCTCACAATTCATCTAGCCCTCCTTGGAGTCTAGGTGATTGCAGAAAGCAGCGGAAGGGTGACTTAGGCAAAGTTTGGTCCCATCCAGCACTGACCCTCCACAAAAGCCTACTGCATGCCCTTGCCGTGTGTTGGGCTAATTAACTTTTAGCCAGCAGACCCCTCCTTTCTATCCACCACCCTCCCCTCCTTTCTCAGAGTTTACTATCAGCAACATCACCGGGTGTCCTGACTGATGTCATACTCTAGCAGGGAGCAGACTATCCCTAAAGGGTCTTTAGGGAAGACAGAAGTTTGATATCTGATCCGTTATTACTACCAACAGGAACTTGGCCAATCAAGAGGCTCCCTCCCTCTGACTGCAAGGGTTCAGAGCCACTCTGAACTATCAACAGACTCCCGCTTAACTCTTTCCACTAAACTGAGCCGTAGCTACCAGGAGCTCAAGGAGGAGGGAGGGCTCCGCTGCACTGCTCCTACAGCCGGCTTTAAACGCTCACATCGGAAAGGCAGCACGGGGCTGACATCAGTGGTGATTTTAGACGTCAGAATTCCTTTTGCTTGAATAAGGTTACTCTGGTGACAGAGGCAAATCGCCTGTCCATAAAACCCTGATAAATCACACTTACAGAAAAATAATGATAATCAAAAACTCACAAGGCTCACGTACCTTGTCTGGACGTAGTTTTGAAGCACAAACTTAACAGTACAAGACCTGAAGGAGAGAAGTTTTTTCTCAACCCAGAAAGGCTGCAAATTGCAACATTCTGCCCACATCCCACACCCTAAGCATCATCATCCATAATTCCCTGACAAGTTTTCATGAAAATTTCCCCCACAACTGACCATTTAAATGGGTGACCTGTGACCCCTCTATATGTTGTAGGATAACAACTCCCATCATCCTTGGCTATGGCCGCTGGGAAGCACAGTCAACATCTAGAGGGAAGCACATTCTCTGCCCTTAATTTAAAGGATATCACTCCATAATTAAATGCCTAGCCACTGAGGAAGCTGATTTGACAGCAGAGTAAAATATTGCTTCTAACTGTTCTTCAGAATCATTGTATAGGGGATTTTGTTGTTGTTGTTGAATTGTACACCCCATATTTCCAAGCTAATGTGCCCACGGAGAGCTTTTCAAACCTTACAATGGGAAGCCAAAGGATAAGATTATATCTGCTCCCCAGTCCATGCCCAGATGCTGAAGGAATTGGCAACTAAATCTTAGTTCAACAGGGGAGACGGGATTCTGTTTTCCACCAAAATTGAGGTAGCAGGCTAGTTCAGAGGCCCCAGGGCAAATTATACGGCATATTATCGTTGTTGTGTGGCTTCAAGGCATTTCTGACTTAAGGTGACCCTACGGCAACTCCGTCAGGGGGTTTTCTATGGCTGAGAGCATCTGACATGTCCAAGGTCACTCAGTGGGTTTCCATGGCTGAGCGGGGAATTGAACCCTGGTTCCTCAGGTTATAGTCCAATGCTCAAACCACTACATCACACTGGCTCTTTCATATGGCACATACATTGCAATCTTTCTCCACCGAGGGCAATAGCTAGAGAGTTCATGAGTAACAACTAGAAAGCAGTCACTACTGCCCCTCAAGCACCTACTGTTTGAGACAGTCACCTTTCTCTGACACATGGTAGCGCTGGCCCCGTGTGGCACTCTTCCTCCCTGGACCTTTACATAGACTAACATGACAACTGGAGGAACTATCTTTCATAACTGGCAAATACTTTCCACAATTTTGAAATGTGCCAGCAGGCAAAGATATTTCTATTTAGGCATACCTCTACACTCATGTAGCAGAAAGGCCTTATAATGAATAGAGCTGTGTTTTTATCTTTTCTATTAAATGTATGCTTTAACCTGTTTTAACTTTGTTCTTTTAATAGAACCATTTGTTCGTTTGTTTTTTATACAATAAGATTTTAGCTGTACTTTGTTTTAATTTGTTTAAAGTCACCTTGTGCCTTGCGCCAGAAAAAAAGGTGGGATATGAACCAAACAAAATAACAATTAAATAAGGAAACTGAACCACATCCTTGAACACCTGTGGCTATGAGCTGTGGCTGGCAGGATTACTACTTTCCTCCATGAATTCCATGTTACTTCAGGGCAAGGGCAGGCAGCTGTGGCTCTTCAGATCCTGTTGGCCTGTAACTCTTGTCCACCCTAGCCATCACAGCCAGCAACATGAAGAGGTAAAGGAGATGTAGACAAAAACATATGGAAGGCCTGCAAACACATGCAAACAGGCTGTCAAGGAAGGTTTTCTGTTTGTTATTCGTAAACCACTAAACCAAAATGGTCCCACTGATGTTAGCCGTCCATTCCCAGGCTGCAAAGCTTAGAGGATCATACCTTATTGCTCTGCGATAAATGAAGATTTTATTTGCATGATGTCATGGAGTGAATGCATTTTAAAACCAATCAGAATGAAGTCAGTGTTTCTTGCCCTCTGTCTTTCAGGGGCTTCTGGTAGGACAAAAAGTGGTATCTTCCAGTTGCAAAAGCATGAATGCTGCCACAGCAAAAGAGAGAGTAAAGATGTTTACTCTCTGTTCTGGTAGCCTCCCAAACCGAAGCTCTTTAGTGCATACTGCAACATTTTGTTGCAGGTTCCATGTGTTTCCTTTTAATACCTCTCTAGATTAGATCCAGAAATAACTATTTATTTTTAACTTCACAGCTGAACACTAATTACTATTTGAAGGCAGAAACAGCATACTTCCAATGATCTTCAAGCAATGTGGAAACCATGGCCATGCATGTCATTCTTGTGCTTCTTTGCTAATGTCCAAACCTCCAGGCCTGTGAACTGCCAGGAAATGAGGTAGTATTTGCATGGAAAGAACTGGTAGTATTGGAAGATCCAAACCTGTGGGCTCCTTTCTCATGACTTGGAGCTTTTGATGTTACTGGAGCTAGCTATAACCGACTCGTCTGACAACACCTCCTGCATTGTGGAGAGAATGTCAGATCAGACCCTTAGACTGGATGAGTAATATTTATTCCAGCTCTAAAGATTCTAAGATCACAACGCTAGAATAACATTTCTCCATGCATTGGTAGCCTATGGGATGTTTTGCAACTGACAGCACTACCAGAAAATGCTTTCTCCACTCTCCTAAAGTCACTACTAAGCTGTCTGATGTTTTCATCATAATATTTACTTCTTAGTAAATAGGCTAAAAATCTTCACTTCTGATTCAGAACTGAAAGATTAGAGAATGAAAAGAGCGAGATGACACGGCTGTTTAAAAGAGCATACAAAATGTTTTCTGCTTAGCGTAAATATTTAATTGTAACAAAAATGGCAATCTGTTGTGTTTATTGAGTAAGGGACGCAAAATGTGAACTGAGTGCAGGGTGGGGCAGCCTGGCTTTGCTACTACAGACTCCATCTCTCTTGGAGATCATGTTATGCACTCTGTAATCTCCCGGATAATGTAACGCTGGTGGGCTAGTTTTGAAATGTCCTCATGGGAACTCGCTGGGACACACACCAAGGGTGTAACAGAAGCTAAGAGGGTCCAATCCAAATGCCAGACAAAAGGCTGCAACCTTCCTCTCACCTCCATGTACAAGGCATAATGTCCACTTGTGTGTGCCAGAAGTTACAGCACTCCACTTATGTTTTGGGTTTTTTGGACACCCAGGGTGAGCTGGCACACCAAAGCACCTTGCTACCCTGACATTGCTGTCTGTCCTTCAACTGACCCCAAGCATATCCATAGTTTCTGAACCCTACCTTTCTCAACAGACTAAAGGGAAACCAGTAGGAATACAGGTGGTATATAGGAAAAGGTCAGCAAAAGGATGACTGCATGGCAGCATGTCTGAGGTAAGGCACTATCTCAGACAGAGAATCCACTTCTTTAGAAGACTCTTCCCTATAAATTCATCCTAGTTGCTGCACACTTAAGCTTTTCATTTTCTGCTAGTTGCTGTCACGGACAAATAACACCATTTCTTTCACTCAGTCATACAACAACCCTGTAAAAGCCAGTTACCTTGATCACCATTTGACAGAACAGAAATGTGGTTGGAAAGAAACAATGGCTTGCCCAAAACTCTGCAAGGAGTCCATGGGTCAGATAACTCAAGGAAGTGAAATGTTCCATCAATTGGAAAACAAATGAGTCAAACACACAATGCAAACAATACATTTCCATTGCTTAAAAGCATTGTGCAAGCAAGGAATAGGGTAATTTGGGACACAGACATAGCAAGCTGGAAGACTGCAGCCATAAGTTCAACATTTTCAATAAAGCAAAACCACATTAACAACTATGAGACATATCTGGAAAAATAAGATGATTGACCCCATTTAGTTCCCGGGTTAGATGGTAGTTGGGCCACTGAAACGCTGACCTAGCAAAAAGAAACAGAAGGGAGAGAGGCACTCAGTCTCCACAAAGAAAACTGACAAATGCTATGACTCAATTTGCAAGCATTCATTAGAAGTCAATGAATAGAATACTGAATTCAGATAAGGGTGATCTGGTTTGGAATCCTTGTTGAGGAATGAAGCTCACTCAAGTAACCTAGGGCCAGTCACTGTTTCCCAAGCAAGCCTTCCACAGGATAATTGTGGGGACAAAGATAGTCAAAATGTCAGATTCTTGGAGGATAAGCAAGATAAAAACAAGACTGCAGTTTTAATTTGGTCCATAATTTTCATCTGTTCATGTACGCATTGTGCAATTGCCAAGCACTCCCTTATCAAAACAGTTTAAAAGAAGAAAAGCAAAAGAAAATGAACACGACAGGCAAAGGGGGAGATGTTAAATGTTAAACTTATTTGTGCCTTCATAGATTATAATGCCTGTGATGGTTTATCTACATAGTACTGAAGCTTTCATTTTTGGGGCTGCAAGAACTCCCTTGACTTGCTAACAGACAGGAGACCTGGAGAACTAGATCTACTAGTGCAGTCCTCTCCTCCATACATACAGAGGCTTACTACATATGATACACACCGACATCCCCAATGTGATGTCCTTCAGATGTGTTCAACTACAATTTCCATCATATCCAGCCACAGCAGGACCAGGATGGGGAAGGCTGCAACCTGGATCGTGCATAGATTCATCTGGGTATACAGAGTACCCTCCACATAACCGACCTCCAGATCTGCAAACTTAAGCGATAGTGGAGTGTTGCATCCTATAACTAAAATGGCAGCAACATGTGCATGGATGCACTGAAAAATCCAAATGCATGTCTCCACCATTTAATAATATAGAACGCAAGTATTTACAGTTTTCCTCATTCATAGTGTGTGTGTGTCCCCCTGAACGGACTCCGCCCAGATATAGAAGGTCCACTGTATTCACATGCAAAATGGAGCTTGAGCTTGAGGATAAGAGTCCTACTTGATAAGACCAAAAGCCAATCTATTCCAACATTTCTCTTCATGCAAAGGCCAACCAGATACCTCAGGGAAGCATGCTGACAGAACTTAAATGCAATCCTGATATCAGAAGCAAACTACATAAAGACTGCTGCTCATGCTGGGCATGATATGTGATTTTGATTTGTTAGTCATTGACAATTCCAGCCTCCCTGATAGCAACCTCCTCAGGGTCATCTGAAGGTTTGATGACTCTTTGCAGAGGATTTTGGTTCAGTTTTACCCTAACTGGGTTTTGATGGTTGCCAGTATCTTTGTGTGCCATTTTGAATAGGACTTGACAGTTCAATATATGTCAAAAACAGATAATAAATAGGTGAGCAGCAGGGATCACAGAAAAAATATTCTGTTTCTGGGGGATATGAAGAAACACCTTTGTGTTACAAACACACATATTCAGAAATATTCTTCCAGGAAATGGATCACTTAAGACACTTACATACACACACACACACACACACACACAGATATGCAAATGCACATGTACACAGAAACATGGAGGGAGGGAATGTGTCTGATAGGGTAGAGATGGGAACAAATTGTTCATAAGTTTCCGCTGCTTCTCTGGAGCACTAACAGTAACATTCCTATACACACCTATTTAGAGGACAGCCTCATGAATCCAACAGGATATAGGATAGTAGCCCGGGTTACCAAACTGAAATACTGCTCAGTTTTTGAGAAATTCCTGCATCCCATTACAACGGTGTATTTTTTTAACTTCAGTAAACCCACTTAAGTGTCTGAGAGGTGTTTCAGACAAAGCTTTTATGACACCAGCTCCCTCTCTCATTCACTGAATTTCACAGGGGCTCTATATGCTGTTGTCTTCTACTTATAAGTTTGGAACATTAAACTCGTACTTACCATGTCACTTGTTTGTTGCACCATTAAACAAATCATTCTTGTCAATGTCATTGGTGCTTTGATTGTAGCTCATTGCATCAGTTGATTGTTGATGTCAAAAGGTAGGACACTGATTTGTCCATCAGTTTTGTCTTATTTTATTTGGTGTTTGTTTGTTTGTTCACTTGGTGCATCAGTGGCTTGGTGGGCCCAAGTACTGGCCCACCAACTACTGAGGGGCAACTGTGGGTACCAATCTGCATCTGTCCATGAAATTGGGGCTATATGCACTGAGTCCAAGCTGGGTCTACGGCAAAGGGTCTTCCACAGAGACCGTGGACAAAGAAGGCACCCACATTGCTGCACTGTTACCCTCGCTGTTGGGATGCTGACATTCAGCACTAGGAGGTAACATCAAGGTTGGTATTCCAGATTTTTCAAGAAGCTGGACCTCTAAGAGGGAAGCAATTAAGATGCTTAGGGAAAACACGCCAGATTTCTTCCTGTGTAATGCTCTGGGGGCAAGAGATTTCTGTGGAGCCAATGGAAGGTCACAGGGATATTGAGCACAAACATATCAATTCTAGAATGAAAAGGCTATGAGTGCCAGGTACCTACACTGAAACAGCAACACAGTCAGAGGAACTGGTGTATTGCATAGCATAGCAGCACTCTAGAGCAACTGCATTACAATTCTTCCACCTCTTCTCACCTTAGAAACAAACAATAACAAAAAAAACAAAAAACAAAGATATTTCTGTTTGTTTATCACAGTCTTCTTCTCCTAGTGCTCCATTGCTCTCACTATGCACTTCAACCAGAAAGAGACAGCAGCACACTGTGCGTCCATGAAGAAGTGGTCAGGCAGTCATGTGACAAGCTATGTGATCCTTTCTCCCTCTACCATCCTCAGGCCAACTTCCATATAGTGGTTCAAATGGAACAACAGTCCCTTCCCCTGTGTTTTTCACAGGAAAAAGGAACAAATAATAGCACTGCCTCTTTTCACACTCCCCCTTTTCTTTTCTTTTTTTTATCTTTGATAACATGTTGAAGAAGAAAAGAGGAAATAGCTGCAGAGTGCCTCCTAAGTTGTTGTTGTTGTTGCATGCCTTCAAGTTGTTTCCAGGTTATGGTGACTCTAAGGGAAACATATCATGGAGTTTTCTGGGGCTGTGTGTGATGTGCCCAAAGTTACACAGTGGGTTTCCAGGAAAAGCCCTTTGTCTGGATAAGTCCTAATACCTGAAATCATGACTGTCTACTGTAAAAATTCTACTAATATTGTGAGCTCAATCCCAGCAAGCTGGGTATTGGCTCTCTGCAGTGATTTGTTTACTTACTAAATTTATATCTCTCTTTTCTCTTGGGATGGGATCCAAGGCATTTCCAAGGTATACATTTGTATAGGTACAGTGAGGATATGTGTGAAGTAATGCGAGATAGCTAGGAAGTAGCAGATCCATCATTTTGATTCCTTGCATATCAGAGCCCTTTGGCACTTCTCAGATACTGCTTTGCTAGAAGTGAACTTACCACTTTTGTGGCAGTGTTATAGTCCCACAATATCCATATTCAAGGCATAGGCAAAAGTTTTGAGTGTTTATTATATCAACTATTGTAGCCTGTGTGGGATTCATGGCTTCAGTTTTTATTTAGTTTGTTTTTGTTCCTGACCCAAGCACTAAGCTACCCCAAATTCACTTATAATGCAGGATTACTGGATTAATGAAGGCATTGGGAGGATGACCGAAAGTGACTCTGCCATCACAGAGCACCAGGGAACAGGATGAAGGCTTTCTTGATATATACACTGGTTGTCTTAGTGGAGGGGGGGCACAATATCATCTTGGAAAGCCTTCTGGTCTTTATTAAAATGAGACCACGGTCAACCTCATAGAGCTCACGGACCAGGCTCTGGGCCAAGGATAAGTTCCTTCTGCAAATATTTATTTTATCATATCAATGACAAACTCCTTTGTATAAATATTTTTATTTAATCATAATTTACCAATTATTTTAAATCAATTGTTTGCTTGCTTTCTAAACACTAATCAAGAGGACCACATTAAAAGTTGCTCAGGCAGATAAGATGCATTATCTCACAGTGGGTTTGTGGTCATAATAGTCTGGCGCGTTTCCTGGGGTGTGTCTGAAGGTAGAAGAGGGCATGGATTAATGATCTCACACCCTGTGGGGGTTCAGTGCCCAAATGCAGCTGGCAAGGGACATCTCTTGATGCTAGCCAGATTGGGAGACTAGAGCTTTCATGCTGTGGAGAAGTTAAAAAATACATTGTGATCATCTCTTGTCCATCCTACTGATATCCGTTTGTCCCAGGGCATCATTTCTATCACCCCTTTTGTTACTGTCAAATATACATTAAAAGTAGGGAAGGGACAAATCCAGAATTGTCCGAACTCGAATCCCTGGAAGGTTCTAGGAATCCACGAATCTCACAAATCTCGAATCATTCAAATCCTTTTTTAAAAAAGGGTTTAAAAAGCAAGGGAAAGAAGGATAATCTTGGGCAAGACACAGTTTCTCAGCCTTAGCAAAAGCCTAGGCAAAGGCAAACCTCCGTCTGGAGAAATCTGGCCAGGACAATTGTCATAGGTTTGCCTCAGGATCCCCCCAGATTGAAAAGGACATGAAGGCCCTTTCTACACAGGCAGGAAAATGCAGATTAATCCCACATTTTCCTGCCTGTGTAAACAGGGCCACATACTACAGTAGAGAGATAATCCAGGTCAAAACTGGATTTTCTTTGCATAGCTCCTTATGGCATCCTGGGGTTTGCAGTTTGATGATGCACCAGCACACTTTGGCAGAGAAGGCTGTGACATCTTGCAAAATGACAAACTCCAGAATTGTGTATGAAAAAGCTTTGCAAAGGAGCTGTGCAAAGGAATCCTTCAGCTGTCCCTGAAATCTCAGGAAGACTGTACCTTCCAGCCAATCAGGCCTTTGGCAGGCCCCGGAGGAACCAATTTTTAAAAACAATTTTTCGTTCCTGCTACATATGGTTTGTCATGAGGCTCATGAGAAACCATGACAGACATTTCATATCTCATCCTATTCTAGCTATAGGTTTACTACCAGGCACTGGTCCTGTGGAAGGAGGTACACTGCCCTACATGTGGCAATCACTGGATGAGATTGTGTGACCTTGCCCTCTGCCCCACTACTTCTGATAGGCGTCAGACCCACTGAGCCCAGCATTTCTACATGCCATTGATTTTCAGCACAGAAAACAGTGCTAAATTCAAATATTAAATGTTCAATTTAAATGTCTTAGAATACAAGCCCAGATATAATTTCTGAAATTGTTAGCAAAGGCCATTATTACTCCAAGGGAAACTCACCTACTTGCCATCTCCCTTTGTGTGCCTGGTCTCCTAGCTTTTCAGGTGTCCCAGTCTCCCAGGTTTTCAGGCGTCCTGGTCTCCAACAAACTATTTGGTTGGTGGGTTCGAAAGATTCGGTTTGCCTATTTTAGCACAGGGATTCGGATTCACGGATTCAGTTGGCCCATCCCTAACTAACAGGATCATCATAGCTGATGATCCCATTCCCATGTTCCTGTCAGGACAGAAGGAAGCCTTTCTGCTTGGAACCTCTGCTCTAAGAATCAATGCTCAGGTCAAAAACAGACCATATGTATAAACAGATTAAGTAATAATCCCTAATTAAATAATTTTAGTTGATTAATCACATACGTCACAGTTGACTAACTGACTAATGAATCTTAAAAAGGTCCATACATGTCTATATAGCAAAAAGACGGTAGTTCTGTACAGGCAATATAGGCAAAAGAAATTTCTTTCCTTTTAGATAATGGACGCATGAGTCACAGCAGGTATCCTTTTAGAAAATGCATCCCTTCTGCAAAAGAAAGGGAAATATTTCTTTAAAAAATGATGTTTGTCACTTCAGCCCAGGTGAAGTCACATCATTAGGTTTTCATAAGCATACTCAGCTCTAACAAAGAAAGAGAGAGAGACAGAAACTATCTGTTCTTATTGACGGTCCCAGAGAAACCCTTATTTTGCTTCTCTTGTTTTACTCCTCTTATGGCTTGAAATCTCCTTGTGATAACCAACAGAAAATTTTATTGAAGTGATAAATCCATCACATGTGATTAGTCAATCACAAAGTGTGTACAATCAATGTTTTATATCTGGCTCTGAGATACTGGGCTCTCTCACAACTTTATAGGGGTCTAACATTAGATAGGGTGTATCTTACGCTAGGGTTGCCAGATGTTTTTTATTTTAAATATCAAAGATTATCCCTCCACAGAACATAACAAACATCTCTGCCTTACAGCGTTATGCCGCAAAGTCCACAAAACAGATGATACCATTCTAAATGAGGTCTTTAAACTGGAAAAAGGAAGCAATATCAGCCATTTTGCTTAATATATCAGCATTTGTTTTTCATACAGTACAACCAGTGGGATAAATCAAATCAACTTCATCAGTTTAACGGGTCTACTCTAAGTAGGACTAACACTGGATTCAGCTCTGTACTTGGCATCTTCCATACGTAAGTACAATATTCTGTACTGGGAAAAATATGACACTTTTCCCCACGTTGTACCTGACTTACTTCAGAGCTGAAAAGTTGTGAAAAATGCTTCAAATATCTTGTTGTTGTGTGCCTCCAAGTCATTTCTGACATATAGCAACTTTAACATGAACTTATCACAGGGTTTTCTTGGCAAGATTTGTTCAGAGGGAACTTTCCCTTCCTCTGAGCTCAAAAGGCAGTGGGACTTGCCAAAGTCACCCAGTGGGTTTCCATGGCTGAGTGGGATCCCAGTCCTGCTGTCCAGTCATAGTCCAATGCTCATACCACTACACCATCCTGGATCTCTTTACGTATCTATTGGACAGAATTTGTGATGTAAAGCTAATAACAACTACATGATTCCCTAATATTCATTCAGACAGTGGTCTCCATGTCAGTGGGATGGTGAATCTAATCCTAGTTTTAGTCTAAACTGTAAAAAGAGGTATCTATGGTGCTTATTTTGCAGATATGATTTAGATAACCTTTAAAGTTATTATTGGTGAGAACATACTTATGGAAAACAATGTGTGTTCCAGTTCACATTTTCTTCTGTGTTCCATTTCACACTTTTTGACTTACAAGTTGCAAATGTGACTTGGGCCTGTAAAATCTGAACCAACCAACGGAGGAAGATATGGGAGTAAGCTTGAAATGCTAGTAGCAGTTCTGTTCCTGTACAGAGTCTGGTATCCTTCGATCCTTCAGAAATTGACCCCTCTACAGTGAAAGTCAAAGAAGAGATGGTCTGGTTGCAGCTGAATCATTTCCATCATCATAAGGCCTTTATTTCAACCACGACATATACTTCTACACCACTGACATGAAAATGGCTATCCTAAAACAACTGTAATGACTATTAAAAATGTTTTCAGAGCATTTTTTTTATTTCAAAAAAAGATCATTTTTATTGTCTCATTCAATGTTCTGATTAAATAAAACAGCCAAGACTTTCTTTGTAGGCTATTCAAAGACCCTCCACGCTACAGCAAGAAATTAAAATTAAAATATTAAATAATGTTTAATAATATTTTTTTTAAAATTAAGTAATACTTAATACCGATAAATAAATTATTAAATACTGTAAATGAAGAGTGCCATGTCTTTAAAACCTAGGGTTCACTATTTTTTTCACACGAAGACTGAAATGGTTTACTGGATAATAATTGGGGTTGTATTTATATAAGAGCTTGGAACAGGTACCTTTGGGGACTATGGCAGAATCTTGTTGGTGCACTAAGTCAGTAGTTAAACATTTTCTAGGATAGCAAAGTGGTGGAGAGGGAAGACAGATCAAATCCTATGGCTCCAAGCGACCTATTTCTGCAGAGCCTGACTTCATTTATGGCTATCGGGCTTACAGGCTCTTCTCGCTTGCTGCCACTGCCTCTATGCCTGCGCAGTGCACCAATGCCCATGTTGCTGCTGCTGGTGGTGGTGGTGGTGGGGTGTCTGGGAGCTGTAGTCTAAGAAAGTAATTTTTCCAAGCTCTGATCTCAATACCCAATTTAATGATTTTTAAGTCAGCTTGTTTTAGTTGCTTGCCATTTGGTTGAGATGAGGGTCCAAAATTATTACTAGAAGGTCACTGAATAGATCTTTCAATCAGTAAAGGTCTTAGATTTCCCAGACTTTGCACTGTTCATGCCTATTGTACAAACAAACAAAACTTGAAAGAGAATTAAGAGGAATACTAGAAGGGATAATCTTTTAACCCACATCATCCACAGGAAAATTATTGCCCTCATAAAAGAATTATGGGTTTTATGAATGCTGTGATGGGCAGCCAATAAGAAAGGTGCACATAGAAGAAATAGACTGGAAGAGTACCACTGAAACAAATACTGCATTGCCATAGCTTTGTAACAGGACTGTAAGATACTTTAAGAAACAAATGTTTTTGAAATTATATTTGAAAATAGGAATGCCAATTCCATCCTGCTTGATAGTTCTAAACTGTATAGCTCCTCTTTATCTGGACTTTTTGACATCGTGGACAACATTTAAATGAGGGCGGAGATATTTTTTATTTTCCCAGCCATTTAAACATATTTTCCAGAACAATTTTCCAGAACACATCTATAGTTACCTCTTCTGCAGTTTAAGGAGACTTACTCCATGGCAAATGTGTATGTAGTTGTCACATTTAGCACTTTTAGATTAACTGTATATAAATGTTTTGGAACCTGGGGATGAAAACTCTAAATGAGTAAGCAAGAGGACTTGATTTCTTTTCTAGTTTGGATTTTAATCTGACCTGAACAAGAAAGAATTCAGGAGTCTGCAGTGCTTACCTTGTTTTTGTGGAAAACATTATAAACCAATAATATTTGTATTTCTGAGCTTGGAAATAAAGAATTTCAACCATGTCATTTTTAAAAACCCTATTCATTCGTTTTACGGACTATGCTCGTGAGAAGTTATAGCAGAGCTTTCCAAACTCATGTTGGTGACATACTTTTTAGACATGCATCATTTCGCGACACAGTAATTTCAGTTTTACTAGCAAACTGGAGGTTAAACTAACCCCTTATAAGAGATACAGACACATGCATAAATTGTAATTACAAAATGTATGGGGACACAACATATCTCATGAAAACCTTTCATATATTTTTAAAAATATATGATTTATAAATAATAACATACATTTCCAAGATTGTACGTGACACATCTACACACTTCAGGTGACACACTAACATGTCCAGGCACACCATTTGGAAAGCCCTGAGTTATAGTATGCAGTCCTATTACAAACTTGCTTAATAATATCCAGTACTTCAAAAAAATGCTTCTGCTAGAATTTTCAGCATTAGCCCAATATGAAATTTTTGATACATTTATATATTTGAGTCTTGTATATTGCTCTGCAAAATCTGAAAATCTGAGATAGTGGAATATTATAAAAAGTGGGTTATCGTTGGCTTTCCGTATCTATGGAGATTGGTTGCGGGACACCCCCCCTCCATGAATACCACAAAACTTTGATGCTGAAATCCCTTTTGTAAAGAGACTAACTGCCGTGTGTGTATGAGTTCCACCCTTCCTTCTCTCCCCACCTCACCCTGAGATCCAATTCCCTCTCTTTCTCCCTCTCGCTCTGTCCCCTGCCCCATCCCAGCAGCTTCTTCAGCCTCAGTGAAGTGTCAGAGAACAGCTTCTGCCCTGGTCCTCTCGCAAGGCCATCAGATGGGGCAGGAGAGAGATAAGACATTCCGCACTGCTTTTTTAAAAGTATTTTTGAATACTGTAATTTTTTTTTCAATATTTGATTTTTTTTTTATTACTAGTTTTGATCCACAGTGGGTTGAATTCACTGTCGGAAAATCTGCAGATATGGTGGGCCCACTTTCTGATTAAACATAGACAATTCATGTATTGTTGCACACACTGAGTCACTTAAAAAAAAAGAAAAGAATATGGAACAATAGGATGGCTAGCCTCTGACCCCAAAGCTACCCCTCTCCAATCTATTACATGTGAACCCCAGACACGAAATTTTCTCTTTTCATTTGAGATGCTGTGTTTTGGTTGCAGTACTTAAAAAACTGGCTTGTGAAAAGGACCCTTCCTGTGACTGCAGAAAGAAAAGGTCCTAAGAGGAGACTTGTTTTGATTTTTGCAGAGAGAAGCAATGGATGGTGGTGGTGGTGGAGTATGACTTTGTCAATATTACCCTCAAAATTCAAGCACTACTCCAAATTAATACAGCCAGGCTCAAAGTAAAGGTGGATTCTGCATGAAAAAAAAGACAGACTACAATAAAACCAGGAAAACTGACACCCATCAGGCAAAGCTAAACCATATGCTTCATTTCCATAGCACCCGTGGTGAAATGCCACACAGTTTTCCTAGGAAATAATGAATATCCATAAAGGTCTTTAAAAGTACGACTTATTTAACCTTGCTTTCTTTTTTTCCTGGTTCAAAACATCCCAGCTTCCTCTTTTTTTTTTTCCAGAATCTTTACTCCCGATTTCAATGAGCATGTCATGTCTCCAGTCATGTCTCTGGGGGAATTCTTTTCCCACACCCATATCTGCTTCTCATCTACAGCACAGATTTTGATGTTTATTGTTTAAAAGATAAGCCTTCCAAGGCTCTGGCTTTCCCAGCAGAGTACATGGTGGCTGCTTGTCCAGTCTCTTTTCCTGTTGTTTCCCATTTTAGCGAGCAACGTTGGTAAACCTCTTGCTATTTCAGCGGCATAATGCAACAAGTATCCGGCTTTCCCATCAAAATTAGAAAGGTTACCAGCATTGATCTTTGCACCAAACACCCTTCCTGCTGCGAAGAGATTCCGGGCACTATTTCTAGTGATAGCAAGAAATCACAGCTACTGTCAGCACCAGAAACCTGAGATAATCCAGGAGGAAGTAATTCCTGGTCATTCAGGTTTGCAATCAATGAGGGCTTCCCTTGGGTCAGTACAAACTCTGCATTTATAAAGAAGGAAAATTTATTCCATGCCAAAATTTACTAAGATAGTGTCTATGAGTTCTCACTTCTTTTCAAACATGGCTAAATGATTTGAGAGCAAGTATGAAAGAACAAGCTAGGATTTAGGTCAACATGAATTCAGAATTCCTAATATATAGAAAATTGTTGGGAACCAGTGAGATGTAGTGGTTTGAGCGTTGGACTAAGACCCTGGAGAGCAAGTTGTGATTACCCACTCAGCCATGGAAACCCATTGGGCGACCTTGGGCACATCACATACTCTCAGCCCCAGAAAACCCCATGATAGGTTCACCTTAGGGTTGCCATAAGTCAGACATGTTGCTGTTGCTACGGGTCTTCCAAGTGTTTTTGAATTATGGTGGCCCTAAGGCAAACCTATCACTGGGGTTTCTTGGTATCTGGTGAAGAAGTTCATCTACAATATTTCAGATTCAACATTCCCAAAAACACGTCTTTCCAAAACTGGTAGATTCTTTTCAAAGTCTTCTTTGAATATTGCTTCTGTTAGTTAGAATGTACTGCATTCCCTTTGGGCTCAATAAGAAACCCCTCTTCTGGCCATGATACTTGCCTTTACAATAATCTGCAACTAGAATACAAAGTGTTCCTCTTAGGCACACTTTTCGCATGTTGCAGGCAAGAACATTCCCCATGTTCCATCAAGTGCTGGCAAGACTAAGAACAAGACTATGTGTACCTTACTTATTTCTGACAGCCACACATTCACCTGAATGTGGGCACAGAACTAAAACTGTATCCATGCTGGACTTTTTCTAAACGATTGAATAAGCACTCTCACAGACTCCTGGATGTGTATGGCCATACATTTGCAAGATCCATGCGCCATCAGCTGAATGTGTAGATATCAGAAACAGAGACAATTAGTACTCTCCTTTCCCTGCTTTACACATTTAAATACAGCACACAGAAAGTTCTATCATCTCAGCACATTGATGACAAATTCTGATTCCCTGGAACTAATGAAGTGGTTATATCTTAAATCTAGTATTAAGAAAAGTAAGGCTTTTTTTTGTGTATTCTTGTATTTGCCCTTAAGGTCTGTTTTGTAAAAAACAATAAAAAATATCTCAACCACATATCACTATCCTCCAGTTTCCTTGGAGTATATTCCAGTGTCTTGAATATGTTATGGTTAGGACCCAGAGAACCATAGGGTAATTTGGGCTTGTGTTTCTTTAACCTGCATCTCACCATACTATATGAAGGAACATCACTTTTTGGATACTGCATTGGGGGTTAAAAGAAAAAGCAGAGAACATTTCCCACCCCCATACACGGCATTTTGGATACCAGCCTACATGTACTAGCAGTTCACAAAAACAGATGGCCATAAACTCTGTCATGCCCTGCTTCTGAGTTAGAGACATCTGGCTGACCACCACTGGAAACACAATATCAAACTAGAGGGTCCTGGAGTTTGCCTTAAATCTATCAAATGGGTCCATACACTGTAACACACAGAGCTTACTTATTGCCTTCCCTTTCGGCAATGACTGGTAGAAAACAAACATTTCCACTCACTGATAAGTCTTCTTGCTGATGAGTGAATTCCAATGCTGAGATGACATCATGGAAAAGGCAGTGAACCATTTGCTAGGCAGGGCCTATTGGGACAATATTAGCAGTCGACGAAGCTGATGTGAGAAAAGCAGAAGATGGAACGCTATTTTTATCATCTAATTCATAACTTACTACTGATTCTTAAGGTAACTCCTTAGCATTTTTTTATTATTATTCAAAGAGTGACAAGTTACCAACCCATTGCAATGGGTAACTTTTAACTTTTTTAAAAAATATATTTTAAAATAGAGAAATAGCCCTAAATTCCTCTAAATACTCCCTGAAACCAATGTTTTATCATTGTTTCTTACACTAAAACATTAATGATGTTACCAGTCACTGCACTGTATTGCAAAAAGAATGTTCTGCCTTCATTACCAGTGAAAGTAATGCATTACAACTACTAGTGTTACTTGTAACCCATTACTTCCATGCTCTTGAGAAATACTGTATTAGAGTTATTTCAAGGGTTGGCTTGTTGTGAAATGGAGATATTTGACTGAGGTGTTATACATAAAAAGAAATATCTCTTTGGAAAGAACTTGTCTGTTGATCATCTGGTGGTACATTACATTTGAATAGCAAGTAAATTACAGTTAGCTCAGATTGAATATTAGGGAGCAAAATTAAGTTTAAAGCCATAGAATGTGCTGAATTAGTGAATTAGTTAAGGCATTTTTCTTTTGTTCCAGTGCAAACAGTTGAAGAAAAAATTAGAAAATTAAAAATTAAATCAAACAAACAAATGATTTTTCGGGGGAGTGAGTGAAAAAAGAGAGAGGACTAGCAGAACTATTGGATGGCTTTACTGGTGGGGTTAGAGCAGGTAATTTCATTATGCTGAACCGTGGAGATATTTAAGGGCCTCTTGCAAGTCCCTTAATAAAATCCTCTCTCATTGTATGCTTAGTTTCTCTTAGGAAAGAAAAAAAAATTAAAGTTCTTTTCCATGAAGACATACAGAGATAGAAGAGGAGGGACTGTTTTGTTCTTGGAAGTGGTCCATTAGGCAGATATCTGTTGGTGAATGGAAAGAACCTCCTGGACCAGAGCTGACACCAAGAGTCAAATGAGGCAACAGAAGATCAGATTCACATTGGAGGCAATAACTAGAGACAGGGGCATAGACAGCAGCATGTAATATGCTACACCCCTTCTTGTGGAGACCTGCTCCATCTTGGCACTTTTCAACTTCTCCCTTGAGCAGAAAGCTAAACAGCAGAAAGCTACTGCTTTCCCCTCTCCAAAACACATGTTGCCATGGAGCATCAAAGGAACTGGAGTGTAATGAGGAAAAGCAAAGGTAAGAGTAGGAGAAAAGCCATAATGAAATTACAGAAGTGTTTCAGTATGTGCCAAATATTCACTTGTGGGTGCACTGTCAGAAGAACAATGGCCTGACTGCTCATTTTGCTCCAATCCATTTTACGCCAGTAGGCTTTTGTCAAAACCAAAGGAAACCAGTCACTAGAAGACACAACTGGCAATTTGGAAATATTTTCTCCCCAGTGTGTTTCTGTAGAGAGGGAGCTGGGAGATCCACAAAAGTGGAGGTGAACCTCCAAGTTTCCATGGGCAGATGTGGCCCCTGAACCTTTGGAAGTTGCCCGCCTCTGTTTTAAAACAACAAAGATATACTTGCACCTTTCAGGCCCTTTTCACATGTGGGGGGGGGGACGGTGTTGAGCAACCTCCCACGGAGGTCGTCTACACCGTAGAGTGGACTGGCGTGGACTACTTTTCGTAGTTTCACATCAGAATCCACTCAGGAGCGGCCGGAACTAGCCGGGCTGCGTGTTTTTTAAAAACCTCTTTTTAGAGGTTTTTAAAAAGCACGGAGCGCGCAGCCCCGTGCCGCTCCGTCGCCCGGCTCTAAAGTGAATCTGCAGGCGCGCGCAAGTGCGTGCCTGCAGATCTGCCGGGGGCGGGCTTCCGGCTGGCGAGCTTCTTCGGTTGGTGGAGAGCCTCCACCAGCCGGAAGCTGCCATCTGCGACACCGGAGGAATGTGGAGCAGCACGCTCGTGCTGCTCCACGCGGCGACGGACTTACCCGGCTGGAGGTAAGCTCCGTTTTTGGGCGTTTTTGCCCGCTTCCCCCCCAACATGTGAAAAGGGCCTCAGTTGCCATGTCAATTTGGGCTGAAGCATATATGGATATGTAAAGTACAAATGTTGGTTATCAGTATACATACACATGAACTTGAATGGATGGATGGCATGAATACCAAAATGTATACATCCTTGCTTATTTAGACAACTGTGTACTGCATTTGAAGAAGTGGGTTTATATCCATGAAATCTCATGCAAAAATAAAAACTAGTTAGTCATAAGGCCTTTCTGCACTACACTGCTATAGTGCTATTCTTCTACTTTCAACATCCTTTGGAATTCTGGGCTTCGTAGTTTAATGAGGCCAAAGGGCTCCCTGGCTGAGAATTCTAAAGGCTAAACTTCAAACTCCAGGATTCCATAGCATGTTGAAAGTGGAATAACAGCACTATAACAGTGTAGGGCGCAAAGGCCATTAAAAGTGTTGTCACAATTCTTTTTCTTTTTTTCCCCCCTTCTCATTCTTTCCTTCTTTTTATGTTGAGAGTACATTCAAGGAGAGCCCAGCTCGCAACACTCTGAATAATAATAATAATAATAATAATAATACAAAAATTGAAATAGAAATGTTTTCAAATCCCATGTGAAAACTAACATGTATGTTCCTTGGAAAGGAGTTCCACAAAGACCCTCTTTTTAGGACCTCTTGACCTAATGGATCTTGATGGCAGGCCACCAGTGAGGGGCCTCTGAGGCCAATCTTAATGCTCAGAATCCTGTATGGTTACAGGTGGTCCTTCAAACAATCTGGCCTGGTCACGGCTTAGCCCCATATTATTTGGAAACTCAAATATGAACATCATTTGGACCTGGAAATGAAAAGGCAATGACTGCAACTTGTATAATGTAGACAATGATGATGATGATGATGTTGGTTTCTAACCCACCTGACCCTGTGAACTGAGGCAAGGAACAACAACAAATAACCCAACATATAACATCAGTTAAAAGAGCATATGAAACCAGTGCATATTAAAACCCATCAATAAATACTTTAAAAACCAAAATTTAAAAATAATCTGGATAGGCCTGCCTGAAGGAACTGGTCTTTATTGCTGATTTAAACTCAGAAAGCAACTCAAACTGATCAGTTTCTTCCAGCAGGTCATTCCACAATTTGGGGTGGCCAGAGAAAATCTCCTCTGAGTAACAGTCTGCCCAGTTTTATGACCTGTGTTTCAAGCCCCTACAATCATCCAAACAACTGCATTCTGTACCAGTTGAAGTTTTCAAAGCATCTTTAAGGTAGCCTTACATGCAAGGTGGTAGAGCAATCTGTAAGCTATGGCCTACATCCTGTTGCCAGTCCTGACTAGAGTAGACCCATTCATACAATGGGATGTACCTATGTTGTTGATTCACCACTCACTAGTTGATGGAATAGGTCCCCTTTAGTTGGAACTAACCAAAAGGATGTCACTTAATGTGCTGCTGAAGTACAGCCTGTTTTCTTTAGAGAGGGTCATAATTCGCAAACCCAAGCAGGTGACAGCTGTTCCTTGATACTACACCTCAGTCGCGTAGGGATGGGGGGTGGGAGTTAGGGGTGGTTCACCCCAGGTGGCAATGTTTTCGGGGCATCCCAGCCTGTAACCACGCCCCCGCGCACCCTGGCCATGCCCCTGTGCACCGCAGCACGTTCTCATGCACAGTGGCCATGGCCCTTGTCCCATAGCCCTGCCCTCCCACTCCCCTCCACACACTCCAAGCTCCGCCACTGCTTCACCTCTATCTATATGGCCAAACTTCAAAATGAAAACATGGTGTTTTGAGGAATGAGAGGAGACAGACCACAATTACATTCATAACTAGACGCAAACTTCTATCTAGATCAGCAAATTTCCTCCCTGTGACTAGCAGATGGAAAAGAGAAGGAAACCAGTATGTCATGTGAATATGGATGATTCTTTAGCTGAAACTTCCATCTCAGTTCTTCCAATAGTTTCATGGCATGTTAAAATCATGGAGTACCTGATGGAACTTGTGACACACAAAAGGCCAATGATAACAAAAGTCCCCCAGCACTGCTTTCTGGTCAGTCTCTCCAGAAAAAGATCATAGACTCAATATTATTACTTTAACAATCAATTTTCCCATCTATTCTCAGCCCCAATTTGGCTGACAAGTTGGAGCAGAAGGATTAAAGGCTGCAGAGATATCCAGAAGGATCATCAAGTTGCTTGCTTCCATCCATTTCCTAGCATAAGCACAACTGTCATAGTCCCAAGACAGTCTGGAAGCTGGGCTGAAACAGATCCAGATAAAGTGTCATCAAATACCTCCTGAAACAGAGAGGCCACTAGTTTCCCATAATGGACATTGAACAAAAGTTATCTCTCAGACTGGTGTGCATTGGCTCTTGAAGAGGCAAGCCCAGCAGGTCTCAATGGGAGAAAGGATGGAAGGGCTTTCTACCTTGGGGCAGAAGGTAGAAAATTCTGTGCAGCTTCCTCAGAATCCAGGAGGATCATGGGCCTATTTCAGTTATTAAACTTTTATGTTGCTCTGTAGTCTAACAATTGTTGAAGACATCTCTATGTAAGGCTGTTTCTCATATTCAAAGGAGTCTGACTACATTTTTCAAGACAGGTCTTATCTACTGCCTCAACCCAAGCAGAAGAAAAGGACTATGCCTTCTACCCTTAAAAAAAAGACATTAACTCCCTCTTGAAAGCCCAGGCCCAGCTTAAATAACCATGGGGACATGACAGCAAAGATCATCGGGACAGACCCCTAAGCTGCCAATCCACATGCTCAGGGTACACAAGTGCTTATGGATCTGTCCAACCATGTCCCCCCCGCTACCTCATGCTGACAGAGGATTCTTCTCGTTGCAGTCCAGTAAGCTACCCTTCCAACCTCTAGTTCATAAATAGCGAGGGGCTATATTTCTACATTATAGATATCCAGCAGAATCCATTAAAATATCTTATATTTAAATGTTTGTCTTGTATATAGCAGTAAAGAAATGAAATGATGTAAAAAGAAGAAGAAGAAATAAGTAAATGAGCATGGAGTGATTTGGCAAGTGGAAGACCAATCTGTTGTACTATACAACATTCAGTTCAAATATATTTATAGCAGAAGGATATATCCTAATTTGACTGGTTGTACAGTGATGTAAAGAGGAACTGTTTTGCTTCACAGCCATCTGATTGATTCAAATCAGCAGCTGACTGACTAGAAAATCTTTGATTCTCTTTGCTATAGTGTGTTGTATCATTTCACATGGCTTGGGTGGTAGCTTGAAATTTCCACTGCAGTGCTCTCTCTCTCTCTCTCTCGGGCTTCAGGTCAAAGATGGCTACATTTTGACCTTATCTGCTAAAAGCAATGCCTCAGTTTCATCAAAACATCTTGAGAGGGACCAGTTTGACTGACTCAGCATGTCAGCAGACAGCTTCAGAAGGACATCACAGTCTGGCTGCATAGACAGTCTTCCTATGCAAAAATTGTCTCTATGAATTAAAAAAAAAAAGATGCTGTGTATAAAGTGATCCTTAATAAAACAAAAAGTGCAATGGTGATTCTCTCGTCCAGAAGCCAGCACTACTGTATTTGATCTTGTTAATAAAAAACAAGTAGCTTTACATGGTTATATTTAATTATGAGATTTTAATTTTAAGGCCTGCTTTACAGCTAAATAAGAAACAACTGTTACACATTAAATGCTAGTGAGTCTTACCGGAGTCCAGAGACTGGGCTCGTCGTCACAGGGATATCTTTTAAAAGAATCCCGGCTAGAATGTTATTTTGAACTCTTTGAAATGGCAAAAGTGTTTTTAAACATCGCAGGTCTCTTGGGAAAGTCAAATTTAAACTTAGTAAAAGGTTTTTAATTTTAAACCATTCCTTAAAATAGTCAACATAAAATTTGGTGGGAATTCTTTTAAAAGCCTAAATCTCCTGAACTGGAAGTGACATTTGGAAACTTGAAGAGGGAGGGAGAGAAGGCACAGAGCACTTGTTTTATTGTTGTTTTAGTTACTAAATTTTAGTATGAGCTCATCAGTGCCTTATGGGATCAACTAACACCCCCACATCCCACTCAATGCCTGTCCTTATCCCAGTCCCCCTGTTCAATGCTCTTCCAAAAACAGGGGTTGACAGGAGACCATATTTATCTAGAATGCTTCCAAAAGGCTGTTTCCTCCACTGAAAGCAATAGAATTGTCAGTCAAGAGCTGATCTAACATAAAATCAAATCACAAATTATTTTTCTTTAGTGTTTTTTTAAGGACCTCTTTAATAATGCAGCTTTGACAGAAACAGCCTGCCTGAAAAGACTCACGCGAAGGTAAATTACCTAACAATTTTTCCTATGATGAGAAAAAGTTGCTGAAGGTTTTGTATACATCTGTGTGTGAAATCTTCAGAAACAAAAAGACTAAAATACTTCCCTTTTCTTTTCTCTTCCCAACCCACATGTAAATTTTTCATGACAGTTTAATGCTGAAGAAAATACGCTTCTCAGGAAACTCAAGAACTACATGATGTGGCATGCAGGTGCTGATTCCTGACATCAGAAGCCCCAGCTTTGCTCCTCCTGTGGTAATGCATTTGGTACTACACCATGTGTGACATGATGTCATTGCTTTATGACTTTTCCCACTCTCTGCAACTGGAAGCCAATAATGCAACACATTTAGAATTGCTCAACAGTATTGGTGAGGGATGAGGAACAGTGGTATAACCGCTGGGGTCCGGAGGGTCGTCCGCCCCAGGCTGCACATTTTGGGGGGCGCCAATGGCCCTCCACAGCATGGCTGAGACGAAGACCTCCCTCTTCCCCTACACCCTCCAGAGTCCCACTGGCTTGCACCCAGCACCCTTGGCAGCCTCAAGACCCAGCTCCCGCTAGGCACCCCACATGCATCAGAGACATCTTCGGATGACCCATAGCCGCCGCTTCCACCGGCAGCAACCTCCTCATCAGCCTGCCCCGGCTGAACAGACTGGCCGTCATAAACCACTGCCATAGCAGGGATGCATTTTAACCCTGTGGCTGTCTGCAGGTACCCCAAGCCCCTGGCTGAGCTGCCCAGGCTGCCGCCCTCTTCTGGCTCAGTGTGACCAGAAGCCATGGAGGAACCCACAGCTCGGCTATCCCAGTAAGGCAGGAGTGTGGCAGGGCTTGCCGAGCGGAGGGACGGGTGGAGTCCAGAAAGGGGAGTGAGGCACATGTAGGGTTGGGGAGAGGCTCTTTTGCCCCAGGCGGTAAAAACTCTTGCTATGCCACTGATGAGAAATATGCCTCATCAGTAAGGTAGCTTTTAGTTCTCATGTCGGTGTTCCCTGAAACCATGGCTGGGAAAATTCCTGGATTAGCAGAGTCAGAGCAGACAGTTTAGGCTTAAACTAGATGATACATTTTTAAAAATATTTTTTTACCACTACCAAATAGTGAAAGATGTCTATTTCTCATAGCACATGGTTTTCCTCATCTATGGATCTTGCAGGCATTGTAATTTGTTTTGTAACTGGTCAGCGGAAGAGACTTAATTTGCCAGTCAGATTGTTGAAGCATGAACACTCAGATCTTTGAAGAAATTCCTTTGTGGGAAGAAAAATGATTAATCATATGGAACAATCCGTCCCCTTTAATGTCCAGTTTGCCATGTAGTTTCCATTGTGACTAAGTCCTTTTGCTAATAGATCCCTTGTGTCTACACTTTCTATTCCCCTCCCATTTCTGTTTACAATTACTATCAATAAAGGGAGCAATCATTTGCATATGTTCTTATACATTTTTACTAAACTGATCTAAAGCACCTTGTTAAGCACAGAGACAACATCTGACTTCCCAACAACTTGTCACTAAGAAGTGAAACACTTGCCAGTGTTTCACTATATACCACCCACTGAGGCAGAAAACATGGCTCACAAAGAAGCTCACTTCACCCAAATACCAGGATTGTATGCAGCAGAAAAGCTTCACTCTTGAACCATTTGAATGAGACGATGGACTCCCATTAACCATTTTTTTAAAAATATCTTATCTGATGTGAATTCAACAGGCTGGAGAGGGGGAGGGATTTCCCTATTTAGTTCCCAACGTAATCCCCAGCCCTTGCTTCCTACATTAACTGCGTGGACCCAGGCCATCCTCTACTCAGTAGCTTGTTTAGCCAAGGCTGTTTGTCACACGATGTGATAAAGCCACCTCCCCACACCTCAGGTTCCCATCCCTTCCCCCAGCGGCAGAGATGGCAGATAAGGGAAGGAGGCTTCATTTCATTTGCCCCAAAGCTGGAAGGGTTTAAGGAGAGGCCTGTTTAGGAAGCTGCCACTGATATCTCTGTGACAGGTGTCAGCTTCACATGGAGCTGCCAGCAGACGTTAAGATGGAGATTAGCTGAGCATTGCTCTTGCCAAGAGGCACAAGGGCTGTTATGAGGGTCTATTTGTTTGCGTGTGTGTGTATGCGCGCATGCATGCGTGACCACATTTGGGGATATGTCACACAAACCAGGCAAAAATCTGAGATGCCATGAAGAAGAGGTTTTTAAAGAAGCCCTCTGACCTTGTTGATCTGTTCATCTCTTGTCATCTTGGAGCCTTTCCGCACTACGCTGTCATCGTGCTACTATTCCACTTCCAACCTCCTATGGAATTCTGGGATTTGTAGTTTACTGAGGCCAATGAGCTCTCTGTCTGAGAATTCTAAATGCCCCTCCCTAAATGCAAACACCAGGATTCCACAGGATGTTGAAAGCAGAATAATAGCATTGTAATAGTGTAGTGTGGAAAGGGCCTTGGTGTCTCCTTTCCTTTCCCGTTCAAAGTCTACTCTACAGTTAAATGGAAATTGTATTCTTTCTGCCTCTTCCTGGGGTAGAGACTGGAATCCTTTAAAAGGAAAAACACTGCCATTTTGTCCTTAGGTTATATTACTTTGAAAAATGCCATATACAGTATATTAGTGGCACTGTATAAACAAACAAACCAACAAACAAAAACAATGCATTCCAGCCCACCAACTTCCTCTCAGTGAAGTACATGTAAAGTATACACCATGCTAATGATCATATCCAAAATGCAACCTTACTCTTGCAAGGGTTTTTGGTTCTCCTTCGGTAAATCAGTTGGGGCATCCTTTCACTTCATTCTTACCAAGGCACCAAACTGGTATATCTCACCTCCAAATCAAGTTGCAAATTATATAAACGAGTTCCAGATGGCACCATAATGGCAGGAAGCATCACTTAATATAGAAGATGGAGACATAATTCAGCCAACATCAAAATCTTGTCAGACAGCAGTCCTATGCATCTTTTCTTGGGAGAAAGTCCCACTGCATCAAAGTGGAACTAACTTTTGAATAACCACATTCCAGTTGCAACTAGCAACTAGATCCAAAGCTGAATATGTAGAATGCGACATATTCTACTTTGACTCCAACTCTTAGGCCATTTCCACACTACACAATTATAGTGCTATTATTCCACTTTCAACATCCTATGGAATCCTGGGGTTTGCAGTTTAGGGAGGGACACTTAGAATTCTCAGCCAGAGAGTTCTTTGGCCTCAGTAAACTGCAAACCCCAGAATTCCACAGGAGGTTGAAAGTGGAATAAGAGCACTATAACAGTGTAGTGTGGAAATGGACTCAGTTCCAACTAGAATAGGTCAAGATGAATCAAGCCAACACTTATGTAAATCTCACTGATTCAGTTAATCTACTCTAGCTGTGGCTATTTAATAGAATTTAGCCTTGTGTTTCTAAAGTGGGAAGTTTAGACAATTTATGAAGTATAAATTGCAAGGGAAATTGTGAATTTATTTAAAAAAAACTTTAAAAATTAAGCAAATTACTCTATACTTATTTTTGACAAAATATAATTGTCCAAAATAACTATGGGAAACAAATATTTATTTATTTGCAAGAAAATGCCTTGATTAGTTATTAGTTAATTCTTCTCCTTTCATTGGACTCTACTGGACTCGCCACCCCCACCCCAGAAAATTGTGAGTGAGGAAAAACAGAGTCCTCTCTAATGGGAGTCCTGAAGATGCCTTCTGTGTTGTGGAGGCAACACAGCCTGTGGTACTTGTACTTTACACTATACTGTGTGCCTTATCTCTAGATAAAGCTACACTGAGGCTTTCTTTAGATTCCTTCTTTTAGCACCACTTAGCCATCAGAAAATACAGTATCAGGATGCAAGATATTTTCACATCTATAAAGTCCACTGAAGAGCTTGGATGTTTTTAAAAATGAAATGCTAGATCTATACCCAAATCCCCAAGAAAACAAAGATTTTCCTACATCATGGTCCTGTGGTAGGCTGAATATCTTTGTAGGAACTAGTATCACGAAAAGGAAAAAGTTTTAAAATTGGAAACAGTCATTAAAACAGAGCAGCCAGATAAACACATGGAAGATAAGGAAACCTGAGGAATTATATGAGAAAATTTCCAAAATCCACAGTTTGATACTACTGGAACCAACCAAAGTGTTACAAAATTGTAAGCAAGCTTTTGAGCCCTCCCAAAGTCTTAAATAAGCTGGCTGGAGAACAAAACCAGGGAAAAGGGGGAAAGAGAAGGGTTTTTTTTTTTTTAATGAATTGATGTTGTCACCATGAAGTTTGTAGCTAGAATTGCAAGACAGAATGTAGAAGGCCATTGCAGACTTTTACAGTACAATTCTATTCATATTTGCTGGCAATACTATGCACAGTGGGGACTGATGTCAGAAAAGTGTGTACAGACTTGTATCTTCAGCTGGATTAGACTCAATCAGATTCCACACAGGTTTCAGGTTGCATGTAGGCTGGCTACAACAAAGATGGTACCAACTTAATGGGAGCCTGATTTTTCTGACTCTCTAAGAATACTGAGCTGGGAGGAATCACTCTTTTCTTCCTATACTTACAGAGTGAATCCAAACGAGGTGTACATAACCTTTGCATTTGAAGATATAGACTTCAAGAGTGGCACCTCCAGACAAGGTGAAGGAAAAATGGTGGCAGGGTATCCAAGTTGCTGAGCTGCTTCCCCGGTTGACGGAAGGTGAGCCATTTGCTGTTGGAGGATAGCAAAACCGAGTGGCCCTGACACTTTCTTCTCTCTCCACTGAGGTGACAACACTTGTTGGAAGTTCCTGGTCCTGAGTGAGGTGGATGCTTCAGGCCTCTTCCTCCACTAATCCTCTAGAGAAGCACACCACATTTCTGGAGTGTTATGAACTACCTGATAGATTTTAGCATGAACAAAATTCTGCCAAAAGTAAAACCTAGAGAATACAAGAATAAAGTTTTACCAATAATTTATTTGAATAGACACAGATGTAAAAACACACACACAGAGGCCCTTTCCGCACCTTACCTTTTTCCGTCGCTGGGGTGCGGGGATCGCACGAACAGCCTCCAGCGTGGGGCTCTCACGTCTCTGCTGCTTTGGCTCCACACAAGCTGCCTGCTCACGCGAGAGCTCCACCTTTTCCTTCCGCAGTGCAGCCTGGGACTTTCCCAGGCTGCGCTGGGGCAGGAAGCGTGACCGGTGCGGCTCCGAAGGCTCCACACGTCAGGTAAGTGCGCGTGGGGCCCGGGAGCCATGCACAATCAAGCACCATTTTCGGCTTCCAGCCAAAAATGAAAAGGTGCACGATCGGCCCCTGCCGGCAACTGGAGCATCGCGCGATTGTGAGTGCGTTGTGCAGATCACTCCTCACAATCGTGCGACGCTCCAGGTGCCCTTTCGCATGGCAGATGCCGTGCAGAAAGGGCCAGAGACATAAATGAAAACTACATTTTGCCATGCTGTCTCTGGAGGCATTTCTTGTTCAGAACCCCACATAGAAGCAGAAAGGTCTGGGAAGGAGCAGCAGTTTGCAGTCCTCAGAAAAGGATTCAAAAGAAGAGAAGCGGCAACTTAGAGGGCATCTCTTTAAGCCATGAGCAGAGGAGGACAGTTGAGGCAGTGTAAGAATGGAAGGAGGCCATGTGACACTGAGAGGGCAGGCCGCTCTATCCTGTGATATTCAGAGAGTAGACCCTTAGAGTTGGTGTCTTAGAATATTTCCAAGATGACACTCTAGCCTTTGAAATTCAAAGGTCACACCTGTCCCAGCTTGGTCACCCAACAAAGAAGCATCTCCTCTTTCTTTCCCTCTCTTCCTGGAAGCAGTTCCTCCTTTTTTTCTCATAGTCACTCAGAGACTTCAGGATGGTGGCAGTGAATGGCTCATGACATACAGCTTCAGGTTCCAGGTCAGCACCTCAGACAAGGTGGAAGAAAAGGAGTGGCTGGTGGCAAGCTCCTCCACCCAACCTCCATATACTCTTTGGGAATCTTCTGTGGTTATTCTGTTCTGCATTGCATTTCTTTTCATGCTTGGCACCAGTTTGGTTTATTTTATAATACACTCTTTTTTTGGCAAGTTGGTACAATGAGTGGTTCCATTTTCATGGACAACATACCCATCTCCCCAGGTTCTGGGTAACCTTTTAAGGGATTTTGAGGTAGAAGTTCTTTAGGAGCAAGTCTAGTTCAGATGAAGTATGTGTTCATGTGGAATCCAATGCTGAACTGGCATCTCCAGCAGGTAGGTTGATGGATGTGCTTTCAGACAGCAGGTGGCTCATCCAGTGAAGCAGCCCAATCCCTGATGCCATGCCAAGATTTAACGTGGCTCTAAACAATGAATTTATGGCTTCTTTCTTACCTCCAGCAAAACATCTTTAACGTGTGTGTCTCCTTCCTCCTCCTCTGCTCCTCATCATTACTAGAGGTGCACAAGAACAGAGGCCACATTTTAAAAAAAGATAAAATCCTGCAGCTACCCGGATTGGTTTCTACTCTTAAACTGGGGTGAGAATCATGCAGGACACCATGGGGTGGTATAATTCTGATTTGACTGTGTGCTGTGGATTTTACTACCAACTCAAGCCCTATCTAAGCATTAAAAGTATATGTGTACTCAACAAAGTGAGAACGTTAGCCCCAACCTCTTCATCGCTACATGTATTTCCCTCTTTGCAGGGAGGGCTGCAGAATCTGAGCCCATCCACTTGAGTGGGAACCCTGAAAAATCAGGATTTGAACTCTAACCTCTTCATACAAAATAACAGTGAGAACACTCTAGACAATCCAGAGAGCAGAGGATGCCCACTTCCAACTGCAGGAATGGAGGAGGCAAAGTTGTGTGTACAGGATATTTCAACACCTGATCAGGGTTTCAGTTTCTTGGACTACCAGATCATAAATAAGTCTACACACAGATGAAAACAGGTTTATAATGGGAGAACAAAATATCTGATACCATCTGCAGCTTCTGTAATGATCAACAATGTTGTTGTGCGCCTTCAAGTCATTTCCAACTTATGATCACCCTAGGACGGGGTCTTCTGGGCCGGAGAGTATGTGATGTGCCCAAGGTCACCCAGTGGGTTTCCATGGCTGAGCGGGGAATTGAATCCTGGTCTCCAGGGATGTAGTCTGCCACTCAAACCACCACACCACAGTGTCTCTCAGTCAACAATGACAAGTAGGTATTTCCTGACCATGAGGCTTACCTGTGACCTCCTTGATCTGCCAGCTAACAGAATGGCGATAATAAACAACTGCAAGACTAGTTGAAAGTTGACCCCTCTCCCTTTTAGGAAGGCAGTCAAGTTCCCTAAATCAACATTGTTGCCCACACTGCCTTCTGCAACAAGCAAAGTATTTTTTTCCCCCCTTTGAGATCCTAAATGTTTAAATTAAGAAACCAAAGACTTGTATTCTGAGTACTCTCACTAAAACTTTATACAGGACTTAATAGTCATCCCTCTGCTTCTGTACACTCTGGTTTTCTCCACGTGGGAAACCCCTCCTTCTTTATAATACTTCAAAGTGGGCCCGTGTTACTAGAGCTATGAAATAACAGCTCAGCACCTCAGCCAGTCAGATGGGTCTGAAACTTCCTCGGCATTCCAGCAGCCTTTTGTTTGGCGCAAGCACTTGTTGTGTAGGGCAAGGTGCTTTCTCTGGCGGCAAAGACTCATTTTATTAAACTCTCAACAGGATGTTATACATCCCCATGCAACCAGACTCCTTTTTGTACCACTGAAGACTGGCACTCCTGCAGGGCACCCACACTACCCAGCCAATCTAAACTTTCCTGTCCTTTCCAGAGATATTTATAGCTGGGAATTTTAACAAGAATGAGTTTCTGTTTTTGAAGGAATACTTCTACTTATTACAGTTTCTGCTTTTAGCTTATGGGTGTCCAAAAGGTGAATGTAATTGACAAAACTGTAGTGAGTGTGTTGGTGTGTGCTTTCTCGAGAACACACTTTCTAAAGAATGTGGTGAATAAACCTATCATCACAAGGCTGAGATGGGTGTGGGGAGGCAGCAAGCAAGCAAGCAAGCAAGCTTTGCTTTACAGAAAAAACAGCAATATGGAAAATTAGCCTCTCAACCATCTAATCTCTATTTCCCAACCTGTTTGCCAACCCAAGCAGAAAGAATGGGTGCTGTTAAGAATACTGGGGAAATGCGTGTTCCTCCATGGCCCTGTTTTGCAATGTAATAAAAGAGAGGATTTTTTCCCACAAGCAAAAGCTTTATGTTCAGAGCAAAAAAAAACCCTAAAGTTAATAAACGTTCTAATACTTGTGCTGCGTGCTGACTGCCATTGTGCTCCTCACAATTATTTGATATGAAGAACTGTAGACAATACAAAGAATTGCCTTTGGCCACTTCCCTTCTGGAACGTCGTAAGAGTTCCAGGTTCAGGGTATTTTTGACACATAGGAAACTGTGTGCTTGAAGGACAGATTAGCTATGTCAATGCATGTGTCCACATTTTATTAAACTGTGTTCTCTTAGTAAACTAGTTTGGTTCAAAGCCCCCCACCCTCCTGCTTTCATATAATTTCACTCAGAGGTGAGCAACCTCTGGCCCTTCAGATTTCACATCAAAATCTCCTTATCCCTTACATTGGTGATAGGTCCCCTTCCCTCAGTGTTAGAACTTCCATCCACATTTTATACCTACCATATATGATTGGCAGCATTACACTGATGAAAGTTTTACTTCTTTGTGGGCTTGTGAATTGAGAGCCTGCGGCATAGGAATGAGCACATCTGTCTGTTTCACTTATCCTGACATTTGAGTTCTGTGGATTTTGATAGATTCCAATCAAACCCAAAGTGAAAAGAAATTCTCAGTATTTTGTGAATTTAGGTAAAGTCTGATCAAAACCAGATTGAAACAACTTTCTCACCAATCTGTACTGCCCTGTCTCACCACTGCCTCATTTCAAAAGAGATCATATCACATCTTTATTTCCCATTCAGACAAGCCCTATTAGAGTTGTTGCTTCAAGGAAATGTGTAATCCCTCCATCACCAGTGCCCATATGCTTATGCTGGCTGGTTTGAGTGCCAACCTTGAATCTCTGGCTGCCTTGAGAACCCTGCAGGATTAAATTAAATGGAATCATCCAAATATCAACCGTGCTTAATTTTCTAGCGACATCACCTATTGGTTTATGGTCTTGCTCTTACGTAATTTATGTGGTATCCTGCTTGAGACTCTTTTTAGTGTTACAACCCTGAGATTAAGGAATTGCAGTGACAAATTACACCACATGACTCATTTTGTGATAAATGCATGTAGTGAGCGTACAAGGTTAATTTATCCAGCACTTGGTGTTTTGGGAAGAAGAATGTGGCCCATCTTATTACCCAAGGCTGAGACAGGGAGTACTACGTGACATTCATGTTTCAGGGGAAGGGGAACAATATTTAGCTGACCTAAAACTTTTAGTGTAGGACATGAATGAATTGAAATGAAAATCTGGCAGTTTGCTTATGAGTATGACATGATGATTTAGCTGGTCATTTTTCACTTCTTCGTTATCCTGATTGTTTTCTCACATCTGCAGACATGCATGATGTAGAAAAGGGAGGATAAGATAAGGGATAAATGGGTATCTGATTTCAGGTCACCTTGATGTTATAAATAGAGAACATCACACCTCACTGGAGAAAGAGCCAGATTTAAAACACTATTCTGCTATAAATCTCATGGAGTGAACTTGACTTAAGTCAGTGTAGCCTACTTCACAATTTTACTGTGAACACAAAATAAGGGAAAACTCAATATATTTATTCAAAATATTTATACACTGCCCTTCATCAAAACCAATTCTAAGGCATTTGATAGCAAACAGCAATTAAAATATCAACCAAATCAAACAATTAAATCAACACCACATCCAATACAAATCAAGATAGAGTATTTTAAAAGCCTGGTGTGGAAAAAGATACTAAAGCTAGCACCAGGTCAGCCTTTCTGCATAGGGGATTTCGTAACTGGGTCACCATGTTCAAGACAGCTCACTCCTTAATTGACGCTCTACCTCAAGTCCAAAGGAGAAGTGCATGATGGAAAGAAGAGATCAACAGCAGTGTGCATGTAGTGGGGAAGAAGATATAGCAGTAGACATTCCTTCAAGATCTTGGGGAACTGGGGCCCTTGAAGGTAAACAGAAACATTTTTCATTGGTCTGTGACAGAAAGCAAAATGCTTTGATCAATGTATTTGAACATGTTGATTTAGAATTTTAAAATGCTCATTTCTCAGATGATCTTTTGTTTATTTCAAAGCCCAATAGTCGATCCCTATTTTGAAGCAGCTGGTGAATAATTTTGGTAAAACATCTGGGCATTGAATGGTCCAAGTCAGAAATACTGCCAGTGAGAAACAAGGTGGACTCTAGCATGGCAGTTTCAATATTGCCCAAATTCTATTACTTATTTGGTATAATCATCCCTAGGGACTTATCTTGGATGATGAATCTTAATATAAGTAAGCTGATAAAAGATATTGCACAAGATTTAGAGAGATGGGTGGGCTTAAAGATGAGTCTTTAGGGCAGCATAAGCATGATTAAAGTGAAGGTTATACCTAGAATTGTTCATGTTATTTGTGGAATTCCTCTATTTATGCTTTGCAAATATTTTCAAAAACTAAATGCATTGTTTAAGAGATTTGGGGAGGGTCATATCTTAGGAGATGCAATGTGGTGTAGTTGTTTGAGCATTGTATTATAACCCTGGAGACCCAGGTTTGATTCCCTGCATGTCCATGGAAACCTATTGGGTAATCTTAGGTATGTCACATACTCTCAGCCCCAGAATATCCTGTGATAGGTTCACCTTAGGGTTGCCATAAATTGGAAATGAGTGGAAGCCAAACAACAACATCGCCTAGAATTTCAATGAAAAGAATACCAATTCCTATCAAAGAGGAGGGTTTAGCCTTCCAGATCTTCTTACAGACCATTAGGTACATCTGTTACTTTGTAAAAATTTTTGGACATACCCATTTAAAGTAAGTAATCCGCCATGGTCAGCCTTGAAGTCTTCACTTCTGGCACATCTGTTCAAATGGACAGTCCTTGGTTCTCATTTTATAAAAAACTGGTACATCTACCCGGCGTTGCCCGGGATTTTATTTTCTCACAGGTAATATTTATTAGAAAGATTTGATTCCCCTAATCTAATTCCCCAAACTGTCTTGTCCAGTACCTGTAACTTTTCCCCATATTCCCCAATCCAATCTGTATTCTGAGTTACAGAGGTTGGATTCCTGAGGGAATACACTGCCTTCCTCCTCCTTGCTGCTAGGCCTCATTTCCATAGCAACCACCCTATTCTCTGGCTGAGAATTCTAAAGTCCCCTCCCTAAACTGCAAACCCCAGGACTCCATAGAATCTTCTTAGGCAGCCAATCATATGAGGTCTTCGCCTGACACAGCCAATCGTATGAGGTCAGGTTTTTGCCTGACACAGACAAACAGACAAACGATGACTTTTATACATTAGATAGAAGTTTTGCCAACAATTTCAGCAGTTAAAACAGTATGGCAAATATTGTTTAATTAATTGCAATTTGGCCCACGCCAAATTGACTTTATGAGGGAATCCAGATTTGAAAATTGGTGAGGAACTATTTTTATGGAAGGTATGCACCAACAATAGGATTGTTAGCTTAAATCAGATACTTGGTGTTAATGATGAGTTTCTGCCCTTTTCAATTCTGCAAGAGCAGTTTAAACTATCTCTATCAGCTAAATGGCAATATTTACAACGGAAACATTTGTCACAATCTAGGTTTGGCCCTAAAGCTTTAAGTGCATCTGAGGTTCCCTTAATATGAGAGACATTAATTGAGTCCAACCAAGTATCAAAACCAACAATTTATACACACACACACACACGTATAAATTTCTGTTATCTATAAATATGACATTCAGGGTTTACAGCAAAAATGGAATAGAAAATTGGAATTTCCAAATCTAACTATCAATGGCCATTGGTTTTAACATGTATAACTAGTACGGCTATAGATCTCAGACTACATCTTATATCGCAGAAATGGCTTTTTCAGTTATACTGGTCACCACAATGTCTATTCAAGAAAGGGCTTTCTAAATCAGCAAATTGTTGGTGATGTAATACTGCTAACATTTCCTTAATGCATATGTTTTGGAGTTGTCCCATAGTAGCTACATTTTGAGAGGAAGTAATCACATGAGTAAATTTGGTTTTGGAAAGTTCCTTGATATTCAAGGACATGCATGTTTTTTTGAATTATTTACCTGTTTCTTGGAAATTAATGAACGGCCAACAGGAGTGGATTTTTTGTGCCCTTTTGACTGCTAAAAGATTGATATTTTGTTACTGGAAAGATAATTTTTCACCATTTGTGATCCAATGGATAGAAAATCTGACAACACGTGCAACATTTGAAAGAACGACATATGGATAAAATTGACAAATAGACTTATATTTTGACACTTGGTCAGGTTTTACAGCAATTTATGACTCCTTCCTTTTTTATATATATTTTCCTGCCTTTGCTATATTGGAACATTATTGTATGTAACTGAGATCCCTTTTGAATGTAAACAGAGAGAGAGAGAGACAGACAGACAGACAGACAGACAGACAGATAGGGGAAAAAGAAAAAAATGCTTGCTAAACTGCTAGTTGGAGCAAGACATGCCATATAAAAATTGGCAGAAATATTTCTGCACAAACTGAAACTTCTGAACTACTTCCAAGGCCAGACCTATGTAAAAAAAATACTATAATCCAACCAGGAAGTTAGGAGAATAAGGATAATTGTGCCCTTTTTGTTGGAAAAGAAAAACACAAAAACTGGAGAGCATCCAACAGAATCTACCAAAGAAGAGGCCACACCTTGAGATGTTATAAAAGGAACAATTAAATGTTGTTCTATAGCATTTGGAGACCTATCTCCTTCATTGGTGTGCTCTTTGGATAAAGGACAAGATAAAAACCAAAGAAATAAATTTAGAGCCTTTCTGAAGTCTCAAACCTGACTCTCAGATGTATACCGCAATATAGGAAATGGTAGTAATGTGCAAGGATATATGGGAGTGAAAAAGATGAAGCACATGAATGGAGTGTTTCCCCCTACAACAGAAAGGATGAGTGTTAGATGTGTATTTTAATATAGATCACTGAAAAGAGACTTTGTTATATCAAGTGGTATGTTACACACAGAGACCTACAGACACAGACATATATCTATATATATATTTCATTCAGGACAATCTCTTGTCTCTAATCCCAAATATGGATTATTAAAATACCTAGAATATACAAGAGAAAAATGGCACTACATTTTATAGCTGTTTATGTCTGCAGTGAAAGTTGAGTCTAATGATAGCTGTTGTTACACGTAGTGTTTACTGCAGCCTTGTATCTTCAGACTAAAGCCAGATCAGATAATTCAAGTGAGGTTTACTTACGGACCTATATAATTATAAGGCAGTTACTGTCTTGTGCTTCTGTTTGTTGATTGAGCTATGGGACCCAGAAGGCAGGGTAAGAGTACAAATAAAAAGTTGGTAATAGTAATGCTAGAATGTACAAAATGGTAATGCTAGTATGTACAAAACCAAAATGCACCTGCATTTCAACATGAAATTCTTTTCTACATTGTGGAATTAAACAATTATGTCAAGTTTAGCAAAAATAAAATTAAAAAAAAAACCTATGGACTCAAAGGGTTCATTATATAGTGTTTCTTCTGAATGTGTTATTTTAGGGAATATCAATGAATCAAAGACCTGAAGTATGAAGAATTCAGTGACAAAGTTTAAGCAACAGTACACCACATTTTACACCATGGGATCATAGAATCATAGAGTTGGAAGAGACCACAGTGCCCATCCAATCCAACCCACTGCTATGCAGGAACATCCATCAAAGCATCCCCAACAGATGGCCATCCAGCCTCCGTTTAAAAGCCTCCAAAGAAGGAGACTCCACCACACTCCAAGACAGCTCTGAGTGTCAGAAGTTCTTCCTGAGGTTCAGGTGGAATCTCCTTTCCTGAAGCTTGAATCCATTGTTCCTTGTCCTAGTCTCTGGAGCAGCTGAAAACAAGCCCACTCCCTCCTTGACATGACATCCCTTCAAATATTTAAACATGGCTATCACGTCCCCTCTTAACCTTCTCTTATGCAGATAAAACATTCCCAGCTCCCTAAGACACTCCTCATAGGGCATGGCCTCCAGACCCTTCACCATTTGGGTTGCCCTCCTCTGGACATGTTCCAGCTCGTCGATAACCTTCTTGAACTGAGGTGCCCAGAATTGGACACAGTATTCCAGATGAGGTCTAACCAAAGCAGAATAGAATGGTACCATTACCTTCCTTGATCTAGACACCATACTTCTATTGATGCAACCAAGAATTGCATTGGCTTTCTTGGCTGCCACATCACACTGCTGACTCATGTTCAGCTTGCGGTCTACCAAGACTCCTAGATCCCTTTCACACGTACTGTTATCCAGCCATGTGTCCCCCATCCTCTATTTGCGCATTACATTTTTTCTTTCTAAGTGTAGGATCTTATATTTCTCTCTGTTGAAATTCATTTTGTTAGCTTTGGTCCAGCTCTCCAATCTGTCAAGGTCGTTTTGAATTTTGATCCTGTCCTCTGGAGTATTAGCAACCCCTCCCAATTTGGTGTCATTGCAAATTTGATCAGCATGCCCTCTACTCCTTCATCCAAGTCATTGATGAAGATGTTGAACAGCACTGGGCCCAGGACAGAACCCTGTGGCACCCCGCTAGTCACTCCTCTCCAGGATGAAAAGCAGCCATTGGTGATCACCCTTTGGGTTCGGTTGGTCAACCAATTACAAATCCACCTAACAGTACCCCTATCAAGCCCACATTTTACTAGTTTCTTTGCAAGAATGTCATGGCGAATTTTGTCAAAGGCCTTACTGAAATCAAGATATGCTATGTCCACAGCATTCCCTGAATCTATCAAGCTTGTAACTCTATCTATCGTAAAAGAAGATAAGATTAGTCTGGCATGACTTATTTTTGAGAAATAATTATTTGGGTCCTCTTTTTTCCTCCAACTTCAAAAAGAGTAAAAAAGAGGACCCAAATAATTATCTCCCAGTCAGCCTGACATCAATACCAGGAAAGATCCTAAAGTAGATGATCAAACAGTCAGTTTGTAATTGCTTAGAAAGCAATGCCGTAATTACTAAAAGTCAACATGGATTTCTCAAACATAAATCATGCCAGACTAATCTTATCTCTTTTTATGATAGAGTTACACCAATGCAAACTTTGTTGTCCATTTTCTAACCCTTATTAAGAGAGGGAGCCTTGACATGTTTCAACATGCTATGTAACCTTTTACTCATTTTAGAAAATGTTTTGCATTGCAGGACATTTTTGCATAATGTTTTTGCAAAAAAAGAAATTGCATATGGTGAGAACACTGTATTTTGCTTTAAACACATTTTTGCAAAAAAAAAAGAAAGAAAGAAAGAAAGAAAGAAAGAAAGAAAGAAAGAAAGAAAGAACTCATTTTGCAGAAGTGAGTTAAAAAAAAAAAAAAAGGCCAAAATGTGAAAAATCATCAAAAATGTGCAAAAATTCTATTAATCTCACCTACCAGGTAATATTTTTTGCAATTTTTTTTTGTTCTCATGTGCAAGAATGAAATAAGCCCTGAGAAGTTAGGCTGGTGAGCATGTGGTTGTTGTTGTTGCTGCTGCTGTTGTCATTGTTGTTGTGTGCCTTCAAGTTGTTTTCAACTTATGGTGATAGGCAAACGTATCATGGGGTTTTCTGGCACTGAGAGTGTGTGACTTGCCCGGGATCATTCATTGGATTTCCAGGGCTAAACAGGAAATTGAGCCCTGGTCTCCAGACTCGTAGTCCAATGCTCAGACCACAAAACCAAGCACGTGTGTCAGGGCTTATCTGACACAATGGCAAACCTGACTGTGAAATTTCCTCCCAAGAGAAATCAACAGCGGTTCCATTTGTTTTCAGTTTCTGGTATGCAGCTAAGACTGAATTGATTCATACGGCCTTTTCTTCTTAAAACTGGGGTGGCTGATCTCTGTGTATGGTTTTTGAACTATTTTAGAAGAAATTATTTTAGTCTGTTTTGAAATTCTTTTCCACTGTTGTTATTTGCTGTCAAGTTTGACTTATGGTGACAGTGACGCTAGGAATGTGAGATCTCCAACACCTCCAGTCATCAACTGCCCTGTTCAGGTCTGCTGACTCAGAACGGTGGCTTCCCTGATTGAATCAATCCACGTGTAGTGTGGTCTTCCTATTTTCCCACTGCCTCCCACTTTTCTCAGCATTATCACTTTTTCCAACAAGTCACATCATGTCACACTATGTCCAAAGTATGAGGGCCTTAGTTTAGTCATCTTCACTTGTAGTGAGAATTGAGGCTTGATTTGCTGCAAATCTTTTCAGCAGTCCATACAGAACTCCTCTCCAGCACCATATTTCAGATATGTTGATTTTCTTCCCATCAGCTTTCTTCACTGTCCAGCTTCCACTGACCATAAACAGAAATCAGATGTCCTGAATGATTCTGATTTTGGTATTTAATGACATGTCTTTACACACAGGGATCCTAAATAGTTCCTTCATGGCTGCCCTTCCAAGTCCTAGGACCTTTCCACTCTACACTGTTATAGTGCCATTATTCGACTTTCAACATCCTATGGAATCCCGGATGCAGTTTAGGGAGGGGCATTGAGAATTCTCAACCAAAGAGCTCTTTGGCCTCAGGAAACTACAAACCCCAGAATTCCACAGGGTATTGAAAGTGGAATAATAGCACTATAACAGTGTAGTGTGGAAATGGACCCTAGTCTTCAGATTTCTTGAGTACAGTCTTCATTTCGGTTAGTGACTGAGCCAAGGTATAAGAATTCTCTTATCTGTTTCTATTCAATGTTTTTATCTGTTGTACATTGCTTCAAGGGCCTTAGCGGGCTGAGAGGCCATAAACAAACAAACAAACAAACAAACAAATGGAGACTCCTGGTGGGTAATACTAAAAATATGGAGCAGATTTGGTGCTGCAAGGGGGGAAACTGGGAGAGGTATCCTGTAAAAGAGCTGAGCATTGATGGAGCTTACGTAAGTAACCTAATTACATGTCCTAATTCAGGCATGTGTTTAAGGGTTTAGTTCAAATATTAAGAGAGAGATCTGTTTTAAATTAAACAGCATCAAAATATCATAATCACAGAGATAATATATTTAATTTTAGCCTTTTAATAACTTGGTAAAGAGCAAAAAAAAAAGAGTTATTTCAAAATCTTTAACTTTTATAATTGCCAGTGTTATTTTGTAGCTCAAACAGAGCCAAGCTGCACAACTGGCTTCCACAGACAGATGCTGACTGAACTATTATGAAATACTGTTCTGAGCAATGAAGAGAAAGAATCAAGCAAGACATATCAGAATTAAAAATTGTATGGATTGTTCAGGCATTATATGGCCTGATCTATGAGTAGTGAAAAAGAGCTGCTGGACGCAGCCCATGGTAAGTCTGAAAGGCAAATCTTGCAATGTTATTGTTAATAATCACTAGTTATCATTCCAAGGCCAAAGTAATTAGTTACCATTGTAGTTATATTTTAAACAACAATACTTTCTTTCCTAATGCTCAAAATCACCTTAAATTATTAGTCTTACTTAAAAAAAATCTTAACACTATAAGCCCCAGGCCTGTGGTTCAAAACAAATGCTCCTCCTATCTACCCTGCATTGCCTTAGCACTAACAACAGTATATCAGCCAGTCATTGAACTATGTGAAGTCCCCCATCTATGACTATTTTAAAAAGCCTTAAAAATTACAGTTACACTGCAAAAGAAGTGAAGCAATTCTTGTAAAGTTACAATTCTAATGTGATGTAGTTATGAGAGAAGGAATTTGTTACAAATGATTAGTTATTTGTGGCTAATTGCTTTCAAGTTCTGCTTGAAACCCTTTAATAACCTGTACTTCTGATTTTCCTTTGCTGTGTAAAGAGATCTCTCTCTGGTTACGGTCCATGCCATTTTGCATGAACTAGTTCTGTTCTGTATCCACTTTAAACCGCAATTTTTTTAAAAAATCACATGATAATCCATATTTAAATATTATTTTTAATATATTTTCTTTACAAAATATTAAAAGGTAAAACATCTTATTTGAAAATATGGATTCTGAGACAGTGTATATCTCAAAATACACACTTGAACATGCACGTCAGTATTTTTTAAAGCAAGGGTTGCATTGCAAAATTCAGGTGTGTACAAAACCCAAACCTGCGCATTCTTTAGAAGGTGTGGATCAAACCAGTTTGTATTTAATCTGCAAAAATTTCTTAAGCATCCCTAGCTATATATACTCTAAATAGTACTTCCTAGGTTTTCTGAACAAATTTTATAACTGACTCTATCTGCTCAAAGACCATGCAAAATCTTTGGCTCGAGTCCTCCTGTGAGCGGGTCAGAAATCCCTTGTGCACTTCCTATTTTGTCAAAATACTGATATTTTCATAGCTTCATTCTATAATATGCAAACTATCTTTATAGCCTGCATTTTTGTCCAGGTTCTATGAAAACAGATTTTTTTGCACGTGTGCTTTAGTAATTCCTCCAAATATATATATATATATATAAAAAACCAAATTTTGTTATGAAAATGGGTACAAACCTATAATATTTTGAACACAGCAGAATCTATCATGTCAGGGAGGGAGGGAGACTTCCAGATAATTAAATTTATGTCCTCTTTCTTTCCAAATAATTTTTTTCATGTGAAGCCAGTTCTATACATCGTTGTGCTTTTGTGATGGCTAGACCAGAAGTTCATTTTCCTCAACTCAACACAGTCTGAAAAGATACCAAGCATACTGGTAGGGTTTGAAGGCACCATATTGCATTAGTTAGGGAAGAAACTAAACATCTCAGCAGGTCCTGCCAATTCCAGAGCCCTGTGGGTACATGTGTAATTCTAGCTTCCTCCTTAGAATTTCAGTCTACTCTGGAGTAATAAAAAAAGGTAAATTTATTTAACCAATGTGCTCCTGAAGAATTTGTTTAGCTGCCACACTGCTATGATGAATGAAAAAGCTGCACCCAAAGCCACGTGACTTTCACAGGGAGATCTTCTGGTTTCCAGAAGAAGGGCAGGTAGTGTCCTGCACTGTGCCCTCACAACAGCTTAAGAGGCGCAAGGTCTTTTTGTACAACTAACCCTTGACAAATGGTTTCCATCTCTTTCAGGTAACCAGAGAAACTGGTTGGGTTGTCATATTCACTCAGAATGTACGTGTCTGCTGCCTCTTTCAGTGTTTCATAGGGATCGCTCTGTGCGTGCGTGCGTGTGTTCAAGCTGCCTGTCCAGTTATGGTGACCCCATAAATTTCATGGGGTTTTCTTAGTCAAAGAATCCTCAGAAGTGGTTCTGCCAGTTCTGTCCTCTGAAATATAGCCTATAGAACCTGCTACTCATTGTCAGTGTCCCATTCAAGCACTAAACAGGGCTGGTCCTGCTTAGCTTCCAAGAACAGAAAGGATCCGATGCCTTTATGGTATTTAGCCTTAGGATTCTTACTCCTCCTGATAACCAGAGCTACAAAGGAGGAGTAATACAGGGACTTACCAGAAAGAGGCCACTGTTAGGTGAAAACAGGATGACATTTGTCTGACAATCATCAGCATTTGCTAACAAACATGATCAGGATCAAGTAATAATTTTTGAGCGCTGGACAAAGGCGCTGTGGCCTTTTGTGTACATATACTTACCTTTATGTTACACTATTACCAAAGAGACTGCCCAAGTTGCTAACAAATGACAAAAGCCACCAAACTTGTTTGACAGAGATAGAAGAGTAAGGGCAATCATATTTCTAACATCACCTTTGAAACAAGTACTGCAGGTCTAAATCCATATGCCACTAGATCACACAACACTTTGTAGGTGCCAGAGGAAAGCCAGGATTGCTCATGGGGACAACAGTGAGCTTTTTTAATTGCCTGCATTAACTGAGATAGGCAATAAAGCAAATGACCTTGTGACTCTATACTATATTTATTTTAAGAATGGCAAGAAAAAAAACCCTACCCACTGATGTAATGTCATGGCTCCATTATTCAGCAATTGAAATTGGATATGAATATGATTCAATTACTGCATTCACCAAATTAAAAACAATTTGCATTTTAAGCAATCGGCTTTCTACTGATTTGGAATTTGAAGCAACTACAAAAGTTTGTCTATAATTTCTACACAGCCACACACATTGACAGAAGTCCTGCTAATGAGATTTTTTTAAGAAAAAGGTGGGGCGGTTAGCCTTATTTTAACTAATGCATTCCTCGTGAGACATGAAGCAGGACTTTGCATTTTGAGGGTTTCATCCACTCTATTTGGATTCACCTATAGTGCAACAATTAAACTTAAATCTTCAGTTCTGTTAATATAAAGGGTTCTTGTGAGTTGTGCCCTCTGCCTGTTTAAGAATCTGTGCATTTCACTAAAACAAGAGACAGGTTTGGTTGCAGCTGACTTTCATATTTCAGACACTAAGATCAACCATTGTCTCAGAATCCTAGATGAATTTTGAAACTTGCAGCACCTACCAGTAACCTATTCATTTAATCTACATTCTTCACCATGAGAATGCACTTAAATTAGCAGACATAGTCATGGCCATATCATTATGCCTGACGTTTGCACTTTTCTGTTTCCCTCCCCATCCTCTGCCTGTAAAACTACCAGGCCTGATGAAAGGTTCTGCAGGAATCAAAAGCCTATACAGTCTATTGCAACATTCTTGCAACGATCCTGAAGCATTGTGTCTACAATGTAATTTGTACTGGACATTAAAAACATCTCTCCTCAAAGCCAACACAAACTGCACTCCCAGTTTTAATCTCCGGAGAAATTTTTCATCTACCTGACAGGTGCTCTGCTATCACAAACAACAACAAACTGGGGATTTGGCTGTTAATACAATATATATAAAATTTCACACATTTTCCAACCCAACATTCTACTTGGAGTTCTGTGTGAAACAAATTGAAGAAAATTTATAGAGATTAACATCCTCTATAATAGGCTGGACAATGCACAATCCACAGGGCAGCATGCATCTCTGGCTATTCTTCCCCCCAGCTAAGTGTCATGGATGTGGAGGACAAAAGGCCCCTGCATTTCCACACTAAACAGAGGCATGTAGGAAGCAAATGCCTTATTTTAGAGGAGAATCATGCTCCTGGAAGCCTCCAGGAAGTGAGATCCTCTGCCAAAATAACGCACATGCTCCCCACAAAACTTGATTTGGTGCAAAAACCTAATTCTGGGAAACTGGAAGAGTCTTATTTCAATTTTCAGTGGCCAATGTCGTGTAGGGCAGCCTCCACCAGGTTCCATGGGGCTGAAACTGGGCTTTGGACATGCCAAAGCAGCCCACCCCTCTTCTCACTGTTATACAGAAAGAGGTCTCCTTTGCCCACAAAACATACTGGATGACATATGAACTTCTGCGGCTATTAAGCGCTGCACGTACAACCTGAAGGATTTCAGGTCAAAGGCAGAAGAAGCCTTTGGCTAGCCTTCTAAAAGTGCTGTTTAAGATTTGCCTATGCAATATTATTTCAAGTGAGAAAAAAAAAAGAAATAAAAGACAAGAAAAGAAATAAAATATGTTATGGTTGCTGCTTCCATTACGCCACTCCTCCCTAGATGTTCAAACACTGGGTTAAAAAATGAGCCCATCTCTGGGTTTGGCAATTATACTGAAAACTTGTCATCTAAGAAGTCAAATACAATACTAGTTAGCATTAAATAAATTACAGCTCACCTTGTGTTCTGGCATGAAATAGGAACTGTGCTGTGCACCTCAGCTAACAGCTCTGATTGCCTTGCAGAGCAGCCAAGGCAGTAAAATGGAACTGACATGCCAAAGAGTGGAAATGGTTGGTGCTCAGAAAGCCACGGCACAACATTCACTGCAAGCATGGCTCAGATTCTCAGGTACTGCCAATCAGCAATACCCCATTGGAACTGGCAGGGCAGTGAGGATTAACACTAGCTGAAGACTTGGCATATTCAGTCCTTACTTCATTTCTGATGTTCTTCATAGCAATAAAGGCAGATATGTATCCAGCCTATGGATTCCCCCCCCCCCCCGCCCCAACATGTAATTTACCCAGGCTGGTTGATGATGAGCACAGCATAAATGCAGAGTCTAGACATTTGTTTTTAAAAGTAATTCATTTTGTAATTCATTACAGACCTCTTCCCCATAACTAATTATTGATTACATTGTTTGGTTGTTTTTTTTACTTCCTTTCCATCAGGAAGTTAGAATTAATAACAGAATGCCAGCAAAATTTAAAAATCCATCAAAAAGCTTCAAAAAATTCATTTTAAACTGCCCTTAAAATTAACTACAAAGTAACTAGAATACATTGCTTATTATACCAAATGTTTACCAACCTCTGGCTCATTATCTTACCGTTGAACTACTTTTTTTGGACTGGAGCTCTCAGAATTCCCAACCAGCACGTTATTCTAGTTGGAGCTTTCTAGAAGGCACAATTTTTCTTTAAACTGGACTCAAGAGACCCAACAACAAATCCAGAAACCAAGCTTGTTTTCTGCTACTTCAGAGACTGAGACGCAAAGCAATTGATTCCAACTACATACAGGAAAAGAGATTCCACCTAAACATTAGGAAGAAATTCCTCATAGTAAGACCTGTTCAACAATGAAATAGGCTGCCTTGGAGTGTGGTGGAGTCTCCTCCTTTGGAGGTTTTTAAACAGAAGGCCATCTGTCGGGAGTGCTTTGATGTATATTCCTGCAGAGCAGGGAGTTGGACTAGATGGCCCATGTTGTCTCTTCCAACTCTATGGCCATTTCACGTTACACTGTTATGGTGCTATTATTCCACTTTCAACATCCTATGGAATCCTGGGGTTTGTAGTTTAGGGAGGGGCATTTAGAATTCTCAGCCAGAGACCTCTTGGGCCTCAGGAAACGGCAAACCCCAGAATTCCACAGGATGTTGAAAGTGAAATAATAGCACTATAACAGGGTTGTGATTCCATGATTCTAACACTGATCAAAACAAAACATAGCTAAAACTTGATGATAAAAAGTTTTTTTAAAAAAATCCATGGCCACCAAAGCACTACAAATTCAGAACAGTATAAAAACATTTAAAAGCATAACAGAGAGAAAAGCACAACAGACATAGCCCACCAAAACACCTTTCTGCACAAGCAGTCAATTGCCAAATGAATGTCCTAATGAAAAGGTCTTTATTTGCTGGCGGAAGGAGAGCAGAGCAGGGCCAGGCCAGCCTGCTACAGAATGAATGAATGAATGAATGAATGAATGAATGAATGAATGAATGAATAAATAAATAAAAATCCGTAACTCAGGAGCAGATAGCAAGAAGGCCATCCACACCCTCAACAGATGGACTTGAAACTATCATGGAACCAATATATCCCGCCCCCCCAGGACCCCCTGACTCAGGCAGGAGACATAACTGTCCAGACCAAAGCTGCACGGGGCCCAGAGGTCAAAACCATGAGTACCCCAAACCATTCTTGGAATAAACTGGCAGCCAGTGAAGCCCTGGCAACAAAGGAGACACATGTTCACTACAACCAGCCCCAGTCAATACACCAGCCACAGCACCCTGGACCCGCTCAAGTTGCCAAACAGTCCCCAACAACAGCCCTACACAAAGTGAGATATAATTTACACATGCGCACACACAACACACACACACACAGAGAGCACTTTTCCAAGCTCTTCTTTTGAAATGTGACCTTGTTATACCTAGAAAAGAGAAACTTAGCTCTGCCTAAATGACTGAAAATAGGCTGACTATAGAACTGTAAATTTCTTTTGAATTCTGAACAGTGAACGTTCCAATTCTCAGTCCAAAAATTCCAATTCTTCACATTTTGGTTTTAAAACATTGAAATATCACTTGTAGTGGTGGGAGAAACCACAGCCTAAGTGGGGTGGGATGAAGAGAGCCACAGTTATCAAATATTTCCTTCTTTATTAAAAGGACTCTTATGCTCTAAATAAACTTTTCTGCAGAGAATTCTCCAATCACACACTACTCACGGCTGTCACAGACAAGAACAAGTCTTTATGTGCTCAGCCAATGTGCCCAGCAAGGCTTGTGGAAAGCTCTTAAAGAGCATCATGGTTATCAGACGATTTTTCATCCCTGCTTCCCACAAAAAGACATCATTCTCTTTGGTTTTCCATAACTAATCTCACTTTGCAAGGAAACATGGCAGATAAAGGAGATCCAAACAAGCAGCATTACAACAGACCACTAGCGCATGGACAGAAAGACTGAGTGGTCCTTTCCCTACTATTTTCAAGCACGCGTCTGTTAAGATTTCAGTCCTAGATACATGTGACTATGATCAAGCTGAAGCCACGGTATCAAAGCAGGGCACTGACATGGTTCTGGAAACAATGTAGGGTTATGGTACAGAAGACCAGAACAGATCCAGGAATCGAGATCTTGTCAGCAACTTCAGCCCCCTGAACGCTGTCCGCAACACTGACGAATATGAACGTTACATGGCTTTGGAAGGGCTCCCAACATCTCCGAGAGCTCTGTGTACTATTACGTTATCTTTGATCTAAACCCCTGTTAGGGATTTCATGCTTTCAGCCTTTGTTTTAGATTCAGTACATTTATCGGAGCAATCTTTCTGAGATGTGTCAACAAATTCAGCTGGCTGTTCTGAGTTAGTTAGTTAGTTATTCAGAAAGAGAAATGGCATTGTGTCCTCAGAACCAAGAAACGGATTGCACACGCAAGCATATGTTTCCAACTTCAGTCCTTTATTTGTGGATTGTAGAGGAAGCAAAATAGAAACTGGACAGAACCTGGAAGACCTTTGACCATTCACCACCTCTCAGCCTACGCTAGTTCACAGGTTTCTGTGAGAATAAAAATTGGAAGGGAGAACCACAGATGCTACCTTGACTTGACTTGAGATGCTACCTTGGCATAGACAAGTCTATGCCACCTTGTGGGTCAGAATAAATAAATAAAACCCAAAGAGAGGAGAATGGAAAGGAAGGGAAAGAGGTAAAAAAGGGAAATGTTTTTAAAATGGGGTATCTTAAATTAAGAAAGACCCTAAAAAGAAAAAAAAAATCTGGTAAACATACAGAGAGATATGCTGGATCTTGTCTAATCCAAAGGTCTTCTACAGTAGCTAATCAGACGTTCATGGAAAGCCCACAAGCCAGACATGAGGGCAGTATTCCTCTTTTATTGTTGGTCCTTAGCAACTAGTGTTCAGGGGCATGTTGCCTCGGATACTAGAAATGGAATACCACCATGACGGCTAACTGCAGCCACTAATAATGTTATCCATTGGAACAGTGTTACTGTTCCAGAAATAGGCCTAAAGCCAGACTCAGTAGTTTGGCTGTAAGCTATTTCCTTCACACCATAGATAATTTTATAATTCTCTAACATCCCTTCTTACCATCTTTCCCCTAAACTAATAATCCCCAAATATTGTAACCTTTCCTTCTGGAATGCAGTGTCTTGCAAATCAACAGGTTATGAAAGCAGAGTCCTCAAAAAATGCTGCAATCATCAAAAATTTATTTCTCCCTTCAGTTAGACACAACCTAACCTGTCCATAGTTTAACCAGAAGTAATAAGGTTATAGTTCACTTCATCATTAGGTAACAGGTAGCGTTTGAGAGCCAGCATGGTATAGTGGTTTGAGCACTGGGCTAAGACCCTAAAGACTAGGGTTCGATTCCCCCCTTCCCCCACGGAAACCCACTGGGTGACCTTGGGTGCGTCACATATTCTTAGCCCATAAACCCCCGCGATAGGTTTGCCTTATGGTGGCCATAGGTCAGAAATGACTCGAAGGCACACAACAACAACAAAAGGTTTTATTTCACATGCATATCTTTGGTCCTCTGTGCGTTCCTCAGGGCTCGGAAACTTACTTTAGAAAGAAATTATAATAACAGTTTAGAAACCAGATAGTTGCTATTACAAGTATAAATTTAAAAAGGAACTATTCACCTTCTTCCTTTTCAAAAGTAATCATAATAGTTACATAGTTTAAAGCAACGTTAGATTGATATAAAATTCACATAAGCAGTGAGGTCATCTCTTATAACTATAAAAGTAACTTAAAATCCCTTACCGTTATATCATAAAAAGAATGAAATCAATTCTTGCTGCGTTCTGACATAACTAATGTCTCATTTTATTGCAAATAAATACATTACATGTAATTTGTCATGCGCAGCTTGATACTTCCAAGCTCAGAGCTCAGAAACTTACTTCGGAAAGTAATTACAGTTACATTTCCAAAAATTCTTCAGTCAGATAAATGTACATCCTCTGATCAATGTGACATTATTTTGCTCCTCTTCACCTAGACAATTGTAGATGATGTATGATCAGTTTTAACAATACTGGGCTTTCAGCGAAGCTTAGAAATTTTACAGTAACATGCAGTGACAGATCTTGATGGAAGCATCTAGAGAGTATATTAAGGTTTGCAAGAAATATATTGACATAGTATATGGAAGCACAAAAAATTAGAATGAGTTAAATAGGAATATTTATGGATAAAAATCTCAAATATCAAATCTGTAACTTGCTGCTCATGGTATAATTTCTTACTAATTTAGGATTGATAAAAAAGAATCAAATCATGTATATACGCCATTGATTAACAGAGCACTGAATGAATGCGTTGTTGTGATTAGAAGTTGGTGACTCCAGTTTGTGAGCACATGGGGCAGTGTATTGGTATAAAAATGGTAATTTCTGATGAAAGATATGCATATACATTATAAATATGTGAGTTTGCATGTAGACAACACTGAATTAATATATTTCCAACACACCGTGTGGCACTTGGGAGTTTGTGTGTATTTGCATTACACTCAGACACATTCATGTGCAAATTTGACAGTGCTTTAGCAATTATGTTTCAAGAATACTATTTATGTGCAAGAATGTGATGAGGTGAGTATGAGCATGTGTGGATTTGCTTAGAAAAAGATCTCCAGCTGATGTGCCGTTAGGTCCCATTTCCTACATAATGAAATCCAGGCTTGGAGAGCGTCCGTCTCAGCCCAGCTCAGCCCTGCAGCATGCGCTGGAAATCGAGTCCAGAAGGTTAATTATTCTCTCAGTTGACCAACATTTTTGAGACAATAGAATGAAGGAAATTAATTGCAGAGCTCAGTCTTTTAAAAAGCTAATGGTAAGGAAATCCTTTGCCAAACCCTGGCTTCAGTCAGAGCAAGAGGAAAATGTGGGCAAAACAGAGGCAGGTCATTTGAAAGGTTGATTTTTAACCCTTTGTTTTCATAGAAAAAGAGATTTTATGTACAGAAACAGTTTTAGGCTTTTTAAAATCCTATTGTATTCTATTCTGAGGAATCGCAGAAGTAAATGAAAGGGAGCGTCTGGAAACAGTGAACACTCCAACAATTTTTTTTTTTTTTGGCCACATCCTATTGCAAAAGAAATGGCCAACTGAAACTTTTCTCCCATCCAATTTGCTTTTCCGTTTTGCCAAACCCACTGCCCTTTGTATAAAAATTGTTTTTCAGTAACTTCTGTCACCATGTTTTCTCTTCTATTACTTATTCCATAATAATAAATATGAACACTGTTATCATCTTAAGAGCTAGCTAGTCCATTGGCAAATCGGGAGCATGCTTCAGGTGCTGGGTTATGCAGAAGTTATTTACAGAAGGCTATTGAAGGTAGAAGAAAAAGGAAGAATTCCAGGTGGGGGTGCACCTGTCTATGTAGACTGAAGGACAAGGATATGCACAACTGGCAGTTGAACAAACTCTTTGCAGACATGATTCACTATAGGATCATGGCCTTGGGCAAGTCACTATCTTTGAGCCAAATTTATGTTAGAGTTGTTTTGCATGAAGATAAAAACATATATTCTGCTTCAAGCATTTGAGACAGGATGGAAGTGGAGTCCTAGCAAATGAATTAAAAACAAGTTCATATTGTAAAATATGAACATATGAGTGCAAGAATCCATGTGGGTCAGAGCAAAGTTCTTTTCATCCCAAAATTTTGTTCACAAAAAGGACAAGCACTTATCTTTGGCAAACCCACCTGCAGGACATGAGTGCAACACAATGTTGTTGTTAACTGTCATCAAGTCAACTGCCTTCTATCTTACCAAACATTATTGTCTTTTTTACTGAATCATGCCTTCTCATGATATGACCAAAGTATGACATTCTCAGTTTAGTCTTCTTGGATTCTAGGGAGTGTTCAGGCTTGATTTGCCCTAGCACCCATTTATTTGTCTTTTTGGCAATTCCAGTTGCGTAGGGACGTGGGGGCAGGGGGGCGATTTGTCCTGGGTGGCAATGTTTTTGGGGCATCCTTGCCCGTAGCCATGCCCTGTGTGCCCTGGCCACATCCCCATGCTCCGCAGCCATGCCCCGTGCACAGTGGCCACGCCCTCCATGGCGTAGCCACCCCACTTCCGCCCCCCCACTCCAAGCTCCGCCACTGGGCAGTTCATGGTATCTGTAAGCCTCTTCTCCAGCAGCACATTTCATATCACATTTCATATCAGCTTTCTTCACTGCCCCACTTTCACAACCATACGTACAAATTGGAAATACTATGGTTTGAACAATCCTTAGTATTCAATTATATATATTTACACTTCAGGAACTTGTCAAGTTCCTTCATAGCTGCCCTTCCAAGACCGAGTTTTCTGATTTCTTGACTGCAATCTCTGTTCTGATCAATGACTGAGCCAAGGTATGGAAAAATCATTAAATATTTCAGTGTCTTCACTGTTCGCTTTCAGGTTATCTAAATAATCAGTGATCATTATTTTTGTTTTCTTAATGTTCAACTGGAAATCTGCCTTTATACTTTCTTCCCTGACTTTCTTTAGTACTCATTCTTTTCTATTTTCCGCTAGTAGTATGGTACCAGTTGCATATCTTAAATTGTTGATGCGCCTTCCTCCAATTTTCACACCTCCTTCTTCCAAATCTAATCCTGCTTAATGTATATGGTCAGGGTGATAACATACAGCCGTACCTGATTCCCTTGCCAATTGGAAACCATTCCATTTTTCTGTATTCTGTCCTGATAGTAGCCTCTTGTCCCAAGTACAAGTTATGTACCAGGACAATCAAACGCTGTAGCACACCCATTTCTTTAAGAGTAGCTCATAGTTTTTCATGATCTACACAATAAAAGCTTTGCTATTATCTATAGCACACAGAATGATTTTCTTCTGAAATTTTTTGGTGTGCTCCATTATCCAACATATGATTGCAGTATGATTCCTAGTGCCTCTTTCTTTTCTGAGCCTAACTTGGAAATCTGTCTTTTTTTGTTCCATATATGCATTTTGAGCATCACTTTGTTTATATGGGAGATTAATGCAATGGTCCTGTGGTTATTGCAATCCTTGTTGTTTTCTTTCTTGGAGATTGGAATATATATTGAACATTTCCAATCTGTGGGACACTGTTTTGCTTTCTGTATTTGTTGAAAGATTTTAGTTAGAACCAGAGTAGTTTCTGTTTCTGTAGCCTGAAGCAGCTCTACTGGTATGCAATCTGTTCCTGGTAATTTATTCCTCCCATGTGCTTTGAGTGCAGCTTCCATTTCAGTTTCTGGAATTGTGGATTCATCTTCAAATGGGTCTTCCTTGAATGAATCTGTCATCCTTTCATCTCTTTTATATAGTTCTTCATTGTATATTGTATTGTATATTGTATATTGTATTCATTGTACATTGTTTCCATCAGCTTTTTATTTCTACTTGGTCATATAATGTGTTCCCCTGCTAGTCATAGAACATCCCCACTTTTGGTTTAAATTTCCCTTTGATTTCTCAGATCTTGTGGAAGAGGTCTCTTGTTCTTCCCATGTTATTGTTATCTTCTATTTCTCTGCATAGTTCTCTTTGTCCCTGAACACAACTTGCTGAACAAGTTGCATTCAGGATTCTGACCCTATTTCTGTCACCTTCTACTTTTGTTTCTTGTCTGTCCTTAATTGCTTGAAGAGTTTCACCTGTCATCCGCTGTGGCTTCTCTTTCTTTTTGGCTGCAGATAGTATTGCATTACAATATTTTTGTATTGCTCTCTGACCATGTCCCTTGCTTCATTCCAAAATTCTTTTTGCTTCCAACCAATTAGCCTCAACAGAAGAAGTCTATTTTTTTACATTTTCTTTAAATTCTGTGGGGATGTTCTTCAGTTTGTATTTTGGCACAGTGGTTGGTTTAGTGGTTTTGTTTATCTTTACTCTAGTATTTGATATTAGCAGTACATGGTCTTTGTCACAATCTGCTCCTAGTCTTGTTTTTGCAGAGAGACTGTAGCTTCTCCATCTTCTGCTTCCAAGATTTTTTATTTCTATTTGATTTCTATACTGGTTATCCAGTCACCACTAGCTAAATTCAGTCAATCCTTTTTAAAACCATCCAAGTTAGCAGCCATCACTAAATCCTGAGGCAGTGAATGTCAGAATTTAACTACCTGCTATGAGAAGAAGTACATGGTATTATCTGCTCTGAATTGCCCACCATCTAGCTTTGGTGAGTGTCTCCAGATTTTAGTAACAGAAGAGAAGGAGGGAAAGTTCTCTTGATTTGGTTTCTTCAAACTTTGCACAGTTTTACATACCACTATCACTTCTCCCTTTACCTTTTTAAAACGTAAATAGTCCCAGGTCTATATGACATACAACTGGCAATGCCTCTGAGGTGGTTTACAAACACCAAATAATGATGTTCAATAACATTACAGACTTTTGCAATGAAAACAAGTAAGTCAGCCGAAAGGTATCAAAATGGTAAAATATTAGCAGGTTAAGAAGCAGCACTAAACTTAAAGTTAAACCAAAAGTAAGAATAAAAAAGCAGGGCAAGAATACCTACAGGAAAAGGAAAGTCTTAGACTGGGGTGTAAATGCTACCAACGAGGATGAGATTCTGTAGATCTTTTATACGTCCTGTAGAATCTCAGGCCAGTCAGGCCTCTTGGCAGTACAATAGGTAAGGAATTTGCTCTGTTTGCATGTGAACGCATACAGACACAGATTTCTCCAAACAACATCCCCCAGGGCCAGAACTAACCACCAGCAGACACAGATGCAATTTCCTGTGAGAAATTTGTAAATTTCAGGGCTTGCAGTATATTTGGCTCTTGGTAGGAGGTGCACATTCTTAAAATGTCCTAAGAAAAAATGGATAAATTTTTGTGTGGAGGGAGGAGTACAAAATGTCCACATTTAGAATACACTCAAAAACATGGATAGATTTCTGGGCAGTAAATATCCCTCCATAGAACAGGGGTTCCAAGAAGATATTGGGGGGAACATGAAAATTTTATGAGATCAAACTTGACAGTTCTCCTACTCCTTGTTCTTGATGTAGAAATGCTCTGTTACTGGATCCACAATGAGGAAATCTAAGAGTCATGTGGAAAATCCCTGGATGTGTAGGAGGGAGGGGGAGGAAGCTGAAACCAAGGGAAAGAAAAATGGAAGGTGGTCAAGCAGGTGAGGTGAGGTTGGTAATGTGCTATTCACAGAATAATAAAGGTATTGATGATTTAATTAGCAAAATGCCCACCACCAGGTGTGGGTATGTGTATTGAAATTGGTCATAAAAATGGTTACGAATAAAGAAACTTTAGCTGTGCAGGATAACAAATTAATAGACAAGGCATAAATATAACACACTCCCTACAGCACTTGGCAATGATGGTATGATCAGAGGCCACTGCACAACTTAGTTTAATTTTTAAGATACACACACACACACATACCCCACCTCAATCATCACAGCGTGGATTTAGCATTCCCCTGCACCTTACAACTTGAGACTAAGTGATATTTAGGCAAAGCCTACCACTGTTTTGCCCCTTCCATTGTCTTTGGACAGCAACTCCAGTAACCCCTTACCACTGGCTATTTTGGCTAGACCTGATGGGACCTGTAAGCCAAAAAGCACTTGGAGAGCCAAAGTCAACCTCCTTGCTCTTGGCTAACAGCCATCCATGCATGTGTGTATTAAGTACACATACTCTTGCCTCCCACAGTAACGAATATCACAGGTCAGTTGTGCATTCGAGAGTAAATATGTGTGCACTTGCTTTGAACTTACTTTCGATTCTTTGACATTCTCACAGCCTGGAAAGTAATAAACAAGGGTTCACTTTCCAGCCAGTAACTCCTGAGCACAGTACTTCTCCAGAGGGAGCAAGTACTATTCTGGAAACTTCTGGCTTTTCCTCCTGGGACAAAGTAGTTTTCCTATATGACAGAATATGGATGGAAAGAGAATACTATGGACTTGTTCAATATCAATTACATTGCTCTAACCAAAGAAATCATCTCTAACCTAATTTTTCTCAGCTCCCTTGTGCAAACCAAGAGAACAGGCCATTTTCTCCAAAAAGTGAGATACATGCCATTGGTGGATAAGACAGGGAAAATGGTTATTTGAAACATTCAATTTACCCAATAATTTATTCAAAACATAATAGCTAAACTCCAATCATATTGCATTCAAATATTAGAATAGTTATTCCAAATATGGTTGTGTTGCAACTGTATAATAAACATGAAAGCGGGAATGCAGTTATTTATGTCCTCAATCGTATGTTTAAGTTTGGCGTATTTAAGCTTTTCCATCCAGCTGTCTGACTTGATCAATTCCCGTAAAACTTGCTACAAGTGTCTGTGCCAGGGGAGGAGCACATCACAGAAGGCTGTGCATTTCCTCTGTTTTTAACCATCCAGGTCTCTATGGATCACACCAATTTCCGCATTTTGTCTGACGTACTGAGCATTGATCTAGCATTGGACTGCCATATGCAGATGAGCTCTGATGTAATGTTTTCTGCTTAAACCCCACAAAAGGATCTTAATGATGCCTATATGAGGATACATACAGACTTCAATGTTTTCCAGATAAATGCAGGTTCTTGTTAGATTCCCCTTTCTTTCATCTTCATAGCCCAATGCATGGATTCAGAGCTAGAAAACCAGTGTGGGTAACCAGCTGAAAGATACTGGATCATGAGAGAGTTAGGTGCTCACATCATTCCTTTAAATTGATTTAAAAACAAAACCAGTGACAGCAAATCAATGATACTTGGGAGTGACCTACATAGGCATACATGAAGTCATGTGCCCACAACAGTAATGAACAGAAGACCCTTCACTTAAAGTATCTCTGTCTTTCTACCTACCTATCTAATCTACATTGTAAAAATGAGATATTATATACATATATACAAATATATATATATACACACACATGTATCTGTTTAATAGTTTTTGGATAGTTTTATAAATATTTCTAAATGTTCAGTGATTGAAGATTTCATATTATCCAGTGGTACATATCTTTACTTACTTACTTACTTACTTAATTAATTAAGAGTACTCATTAAGTTCCAGGGGAGAGGGGCTATTGCTCTGTATCTACTGTTGCCGCAAGTAAGAGTTGTTGGTCCATCAAGTCTGCAGGTGTCAAAGACTGCAGAGGGAACTGTGGTGAAAATTACAGAATTAAGAAACTTCCAAATGTTTTCTTCATCCATAGGCTACCATGTATACACCTTTGAGAACATGCTGAGGAATATATAACTATTCAAAGTAAAGGAATAATGACACCATTGGTCCCACCCACAGGTAATGATTATAATATTCAGTGAATTGGATGCCGGTCCATATCTTTTTTTTTTTTTAAGGTTATCAAATGACACTGACAGCAAGCCTTTCATGCTACACCATTACAGTACTATGACCAATTTTAATTGCTTGGCTGCATTCTATAGAATTCTGGGGTTTGCACTTTTGAAGAAGCACCACAGGAACTCTCTGACTGGGAACGCCAAAGGTTCTCCCATCAATTGCAAATCCTGATTCCACAGGATGGAACCACGGCAGTTCAACTGGAATCACAGGCCATTTCCACACCTTACCTGATCCTGTTGTCCTCTCATTGTGTTCCTAGCAGTGCCTTTGCTGGGAAGGAAGCACAGCAGGAATGCTCCCCTCTGCATCTGGCTGGCTCCCTCCAGAAGGAAACATAAGCAACATGCACCTGCCTTCCACAGCACAACTGGGCTCTTTCTCATGCTATGCTGGGGAAGGAAGCATCTCCATCATGCTTCCTGCCCTTCCACATGGCTAGGAAGGACGGGAGCTTTGCGTGATTGCAGGCACTCAACAGATTTATTGCATTAAGTGAATATCCCACAATCATGATGGGTGGGGGCAGGATGGCAGTGGGACTGCGACGACACCATGCAAAAGCACAACCCGCGGAACATTGCCATCACATCCCGAACCCAGGACTGCATCACCATATAGAAATGGCCATACTGTTAACACTGTACAGTGTTAAAGGAGCCCAAATTGAATCCTACATAAACTTCCAGCAGCCAAAAGGGCTCTTTCCAACCACAGGATCTAGTGGGGGGATCCCACAACAGAAAGCAGTGGGGAATAGATGTTGATTTCCCCCTCCCTCTGCAGTCCTCTATATCTCCACAACCTACTCTGTATGCTTGGAGGACCTTCCACAACAGGGAGATAGCAGAGGTGACTGCAGAGGAAGAGAAGGATTGGCAAACATTGCCCCTCAAAATACCCTTTCGGACAGTGAGAACATTCTGAGTGGAACCCTGCTCTCACTGGCCGAAGAAAAGCTGGATTCCAATCCATTGAAATTTGACCCGTGATGACTTGAAATGCAAAACCACAGTTCCAGTGTAAGCCCCTCAAGCTTCTAGATACTTCACTCCAAACAAAGCAGATTGATATGCACATTTTTTTTAAAAAAAAAAAGCCTTTAATCAACACTATAACATGGCAAACAGCCTATATGGATAAGGCTCAATTAAATTTGAGAGCCTGGCATTACACAAGGTTACTGGCAATGAATGTACATGTCAGTATCTACAGTATTTAGAGTCTTCCTGGAGTTCTGCAGAATGGGAAATGCTGCAAAGTACTATGTTGGATAGATTGCTCAGTTCAGGTTGCATTACAACTGCCAGGCCCTGCAGCTACAAGGTATTGTTCAGCCCGTTTTTCATTACTCGGATGTTCAAGTGAGCAGAATGCTGCCTCCAGATTCATTGCACAACAGTTTGTCAACAGTAGCAGTAGGATCCTCAGCTTCCTGAAGAAGCTGGAGGCTATACAGAGGAACACAACAGCCAAGCTGGAGCCAGCACACCTTGGAAAGAACACTTGGTCCCGTCTCAGTTAAAAACACAGGAAAAGGCTACATGGATATGAACAGTCTGATAATGCAATGAGCCAAAACTAAGTGTTAATCCAAGTACGTGATATTATTACGCAGTCTTGGATCCTGACCAAAATGGACATGGAAAGCTATAGAACAGGAGGCTCCAAAGAGATCTTCTGGGCAAATGTTAACAATCTACATGCATATTTATTACCCTGAGAAGGAACTGTTCTGCTTGACAGATTTAAGAGAAAAAAATGGGACCATCACTCTCTATCCTTAAAGACATTATATAAGGTAAACTTTACCAATTTCAATTGGTACAAATAATCATGTAAAATTCTTCTCTAAACAAAAATTAAAGACTGATCCCATGAAGTTTAGATAGTTCTCACACACACACCCATTCTGCTTATTTTAAAAATGCACGAACAGGAATTGACTGAGAAGATGTTCATGCTGATATCAAATTTTGAAGTTAGCTATAGTAGGTAAGTAAGGAATTTGTACATCTAGAAATTCAATTTTTTTTAAGGAACTGAGAGTAGTTTCCCAAATTTCCCTGCCCCTACATAACATTTACATTCCAGCCTTTCAAAACCTGGGGTTACTCCTACTGAATATTAAAGTCACAGTTGTACACAGCTAAGTAGTAGAGCCTACATGAGCTTAAGATGAGAACAGTGAAGGGAAAATAGAGGGGCTGGGTGTCAAATCAGAAATACAAAAATACAAACATACAATTTATAGGATAGCTGTACGTTGCCTTAGACACGCTGAAATATTAGGTAGTCTTTTTTTTTTTTTTTAATCAGCCAAGGTAATGTTTGTCTATTCTAGTCAGGACAGAAGGGGCAAGCCATGGGATCAAATGCACCTTGCTCCTCTCAAGAGTATGGCTCCTCTTCCTATTTCCTGTTCAGTGCCAACCATAATCCAAATTGGATAGCTAAGGCCAAGCCATGATTTCTAAGGTTCTAAGCTGATCATGGTCTACCCATTTAGATGAAACAATATATGACAGCTAGTGCTAGAAACAGAGAGGGAAGTCATGCATAACAGTGGAGAAACGTGTCAGAAGGAGAAGAAAGAGCACAGAAGCCTACGATTTATTTCTATACCTTGAAAACATGACTTGAAGGGTCATCCAAACTGAGCCACAGAACTGTGAGAGAACCACTATATCTCTTTCACACAGTAAAGGCCCTAGTTGCTCAAGCAAGTATAATCCTTTCTATGTGGTATGGCGGAGGAGGCACTGCTGGGGAAGAGGAGAATCAGGCTTGGCTCCTAAGACAACTTAAACACAGTTACAGATGGACAGTCTCCTGCTTCCTTCTCACTCTAGCGTTTCCCTGTGCTCCACCCTGTTATTTAGAAGAGATTTCCCTCAACCCCCGTACCCAAGAAGCAGGGAATAACAAGTGGATGCAAGGAGAAGAAAGAGATGAAAAACCTCCTTTCCAATAACTTCATGTTAATGTCTTTAAGAATCAAGGCTACAATATCTTGGACCCATTAACTTATCTGGGTCCTTTAGCAACCGCCAGGGTTAGGAGAAAACAAATCAGAATGATGCCAACCTCAGTAAAGAAAGCCCAAGTGTAACAAAAATTTGTAAGACTTCGTTCTACGGCAAAAGTACTTCAACACATTACCATTTACCCATCTCTTTATACTAGGAGCTCTTCCTCATTTCTTTCAGCTAATTACCTGGAGCCAAATTAGTTCATGACCCCTGGAGAAACCACTGTGTATATCCAAACTCTTCTGGAAGACATTACTCTACAGAGAAATAACCCAATTATCTTCTTCATTTGTTCATGTTTCTCTCAGCAGTGCATCCTCAAAGATCCACTGTTTTCTTGCAGCTGGCCACTCTGAAGGTTTTATTTTCCTTTGGGAGGTCCTGGTCGTTCAAAACTTGAGCAGTTGACAGCTGCTTGGAACACACTACAAAAGGACTCATAGCCAGCAGCATTTCTATCTCTTCATCGCTCTAGTCCTAGACTGGATCAAGTCTCTGGCCGCTACTTGCGGCTGCTATTCATGACATAGCTGGTGTTGTTATGACCTTTTTCTCTGTTACTGCTTTATCTAATGCTTGCAGGACACTGTATAATTGAAGGCTTGTGTGCAACAATGTATCTGGGTCACTTTCCTTTTTATGTTGGAACAAGTTTATTGCTGATGGAAGGTGCTAGAATGACAGCTGTGCAGGGCCACGGGCCTTTCCATTAGCCCAGGGTGGGAAAATCTTTGGCCTTCCACATGTTTTGGAGTAATTTCCCCATAATCCAATACCACTGGCTATGCTTGCTGGGCCTTATGGTAACTGAAACCCAAAATATCTAGTACACCAAAGTCTACCCCAAAGTTGCCTAAAGCAAATGCTGCTTCTGACCAAATGCTGCTTCTTCAGCTAATCTGTGCCCAAAGGAAGGAGAGCAGAGCAGAACAGAACAAAGTGGTGACAGGAGGAGGAGACCTCCGTTTTGCAAGTAGACTTTCTTTTCTTGAGTCTAACAAGAATAGGACCTAGCAGAAATTAGTAATCATGGTCCATAGATGGGTATTTTGATTAGCAATGGACATCATCTTGTTTCTCTCCCATACATACACAAACACACCAAGAGTCACAGAAATTAAGTCAGATTGCATATTCTGGTGCTATCTTACATATGTTACTGTGTTAAGTATCACCAAAATGAAACAAATTCTCAGCAGACTGCACACTGAACTTGGGGGATTGAATGTTCTCCTACTATAAGGCAGCTTTCTATTAAGAAAACAGAAAAAAAAAGCCATTTTTGTTTTACCAGACGGAGGATGTAGAAATTATTGAAAGCCACCAATTAAAAACCCAGCAGTCCATTCAAAGAGCTGGATCCAACAGCATTCCTTCAACCCTGCACTTTGCAGTCTGGAGAACATATCTCATGCCTGTTAACAGCCAGTTACATTAGCAATTTCTGCACTAGACAGTTATAGCACTATTATTCCACTTTCAACATCCTATGAAATCCTGGGGTTTGCAGTTTCAGGAGGGGCTGTAACAGTCCAGTGTGGAAATGGCCAATGTGTTAAAAATCCCAAGCAGACACAAAATGTAGTTGGAGCTTGCTTATAGAAACAAAAGGAATCATAACTACTAAACATAAACGAATCTTCCACACAAACACATACAAATAATTTTCTTTTGGTCAGTGTGGTTAGAACACGGTTTTAAATGTGAATTTCCTCCCAAACTTTTCCAAGATAGATCCTCGATAAGATGTTCTGTCATAAGAGATTTTGTCTTTTCATATTTAATGCAAGCAAGAACCAGAATCTTGCCCTTTAAAGCCACTTTAGAGTAGCATATTTAATAATCCTTTAGTAGCTTCCATCGCAGGGCCCTTTAGAATCACTGAGGAATTACTTTTCCACCTTTAGCTGGAAGGAGAATTAAACACAGTTCATTCAATGTAGCCCTACATTCTCTCAAAAAATGTAGCCCTACACTCCCGTAAGTAAAGTTTTCCTTTATTCCTATCAGCCCTTCAGCTGGTTATTTCCTTCCTGTCTCTTACTTTTCTGTTTCTCCACTACTGGGCCTTTAAACAGTTATCCTTGTGTTTCTGAATTCAAATTTTAGTCAAGTCCTATTCAAGTGTTCTCCTTTATCATTTACTAGATACACATGAGGAGAAGAGCACATAAGCCCCATCCTCTCTGAAACGACATTGCTCATGTGAAAAGTGATGAATCTGAAGTGTAGAGCATACTGGATGCATGGAGGCTCTCTACATGATTGGAAGCCCTTGTTTTCCAGATGTCTGACTTTTGTTCCACGAGCAGAAGATTTCTGATATGACAGGTTTTTTTTACATGAGCAAAGTGATGATGGAGATGACAAAGCTAGTTTATTCCCCTTCTTGTGAGACCTGTGGCTATTATTATGTACCTTCAGATCACCTACAACATAATAGGCCATTTCCGCACTACATTTTTATAGTGCTATTATTCCACTTCCAACATCCTATGGAATCCTGAGGTTTGTAATTCACTGAGGCCCAAGAGGTCTCTGGCTGAGAATTCTAAAGGCCCCTCCCTAAACTGCAACCCCAGGATTCCATAGGATGTTGAAAGTGGAATAATAGCACTATAAGAGTGTAGTGCAGAAATAACAATAGAGATACTAAGGTGAACCTTTCACAAAGTTTTCTTGAAAAGATTTGTTCTGATGAGGTTTGCTTTTGCCTTCCTCTGAGGCTGAGAGAATGTGACTTGCTCATGGGTTTCCATGGCCAAGCAGGGATTCAAACCCTGGTTTCCTGGAGACCTAGCCCAAACCTGACCTCCTGGAAATTTAGCTCCACACTCAAACCACTATGCTACACTGGCTCTCTCAACCCAAAGAGAAAGTATGAGCAGAGCTCTTGTCACTTTTACCACTTAGTTTCTCATTGCAGCCAGATAAATTGCTTATTAATTTTTCATGCTGTTGTTTCTTACCAGAAGTGCCTCAATAAAAAGCAAATAAAATACATGCTTTAGCAATTGATCTGGCCACAAAGAGAAAATAAATAATACAGTACCCCATCCCAGCAAGGAAGAGGAATTGAAGGATGATGGAAAAGAATGTAGAGAAAACAAATCCAGCGCTGAAAGGATCATTTGACCACTCTCATAATCACAATCTCTGCCATTACCCCGTCTCTCATTCAGAGCTCAATGGAGGGGCAGAGGTGGGAACGGTGGAAAATGGGCCTTCTGTTTCTGTTTAATTCCAGGAATCATTCCAGAGAGGATAATATCCAAAGATTTCAGTTTGCCATGTCAAATATGCAGGTACTTTGCTGTATTAAAAATTGATGCCCTGTTCTTATAGAACGGGCCCTTTCTGATTACTAGAAGGCAAAGTTGCCCATAAACAACATTTTATTTCTTATTTAATGCAACTTCTTGGGCAAAAGGAGTCAATCAATTTTTCATAAAGTCTCAAAGAAAGATAAATGCCAGGGATCATTTTCTGAGTCACCATCAAACAGAATTGATATGGATATGAGACAGCACAGGGAGGGTTTGACAATTATGGTCTGAACGACCTTTTCATTATTTTGTTTTAAGCCATTAATCTCTCCCCCTCCCCCCTCGTTATACGCTATTTTAAGTAGCATTATGTAGCCTACACATTTCAAATAACGTCTGTCCTGCAAAATGGCCAAGAGGACTTGGCTCATGCTGAAACTTAAGAATGTGTTTCCAAGCTATTGCATTTTGCACAGAGGAGGGCATCAGTGAAATCACAGACAGAAATCAGTGTAGGCTCTCCTCTCCTAGGCTGGGCAAGTCTGCAGTACTACGTGCAGGCCAAGACCAGAAAACATCCCAAAGCCAGGAGACAGAGAAATTTCAGACAATACATTAGAATGTTAATGCAATCCATTAAGTCCTCTTTGTTCTGATAATCTCAGGAACAATACTGACTGTCTGTTGGAAGAAGAAGACAAAAGCTTAATGAGCAAGAAAGTCAAGGCTCTCCTCCCTTCTGCCCGGACAAAACTAAAACTTACTAACAAGAATTAAAAAATGAAGTTAGAAAAAGACAGTTCTTTCCACACCAATCCCCATCAAATTCTTCAAAACCCACAAAAAAGACATTTTCACTGCAATATAACAGGGTACTACACTGTGTAGACTAAAAAAAAACTGAGCTAGGATATCATCACTAATCATACATCAATCACCCCACTATTGATGATGCTAGTTTCTTGCAGAGTGTTGCATAAAAATCTGTGACAACAGATGTACCATAACAGTGACAATGCCTTCACCTATGATCATGTTTGGAGGACAAGTTCCTTTGCCTCCTATAGTAGGAATCTGTAGCGATGTCTAATGTAGATATTCAAGTGTATTTGAGATGTAAATAATTCCAGAGGTGAGTACCCTGTCCTCATCTAAGATGGTTCCCAAACAATATTTTCTCTTTAAATAACCATTCTGTGTTCTAATTACCTTCAACAAGCACTCCCCTGTGGCAAGCAGATTTAAAAAGATCAGTGACAACTGTAGAAAGATGAGACTTCCAAGGGAGAGTGGGGAGAACACAGTGTGAGTCTTTGTGCACAATTTCTCCATGAAAGCACTAAAAACATGGCACAGGCTAGCATCCTTCGGCAGAAACACAGCTTGTCTGCATCCTTGCAAGTTCTACTAGAAGAAAGCTGGCCAATTCTGAGATCCAACAGACAAAAGAGGAATCTTTATTGCCAATCTTTTGGCAATCATCTGACAATCTCACTAAACTTACAATTTATACACAGAACACAAACAAAGGCCTAAATCCAATAGTTACTCCCAACTAGAACAGACTCACTGAATCAATGGAACCTAGATAAGATTTATCTTACCATTCAGCAATTGATTCAATCGTTCTATTTAGTTGGGGCTACCTATTGGGTTTAGGGCAAACACTTTAAAAAAAAAGTTTTCCTTTATTTAGCTTGATGTAGAATTCCACTAAAATGCCAAAGTTTTGTGGTTCTCTTCCGTAAGAAGCTAAATGTGGCACCCTTCTTTAGGAAAAGATTTTCATTCTTAGGCTATACTACAACACTAAATGAAATGAAAAATGAAAAATCAACAAACATTATTTACAGGATTTTTGAAGTATAAAATATTCTCTTCCTTGGTTATTAAGGTCTGAGCAATTTAAGCAAATAATTCTTTGAAATTAATGGGAAAAACATTTTTGAAAAAATATCTCATATGTTTATTTCTCAGGTTGTAAATGAAAGATTCCAGAACTGAAATGCTGGCTCTCAAGACAAAGATTCAGCTTGGTCCAGAAGGTATTTGCAATGTATGTAACCTGTCTCAACTAACTGAATAAACAGAGGAACAGTCAGTTTAATTCAGAGACATTTACAATGCAAAATGCTTGCTGAATAGCCAGTAAAGGTGGGGAAAAAAACTTACATTAGCCAAGATTTTTTAAACAAATATATCAAATTTATAACCCACAAGTCTATTAACTGAGAGAAAATGAGAACATAAGATCCCCCCCTTTTTTTCCATTTTAAAATTACATACAAATAAATGTACACAAATGAAAATACATAATATTTGAAAAATGCATACAAATACGGTTTAGTCAGTAAGGGAAATGTATAAACTGCATATATTGAAAATACACTAAAATGCATATATTAACATTAATGTGCATTTTTGTATAGACTTTTTCTAAGCCTCTATCAAAATGCACATTAATGTTAATGCAGGGGAAAAAGGTCCCACAAACTGATGCAACTTGAACAAGACAAGAATGCTGATGTGATTCAGAGAACTGCAATGTAAATGAAATGAACAGATTTTTATATCTGACATAAAGCAAATAAACTTCAATCTTCACTTGAAATATAAGAAATAAAGAGTGCTGATGGCTGTTTCATTAAATAGTGTAGTTATTTTAAAGAGCAAATCAAAAAGAACAACAAAGAATTAAAACCTGTCTTCCCCACAGCAACAACAACTGATATTTGAGGCAGTTATGAGAGGCTAGTCAAAATGCGAACAAGCAACTAATCAATAATTTCTTTCTCAGAAGGAAGCAACAAACAGGAACAAATGTTGCAAGCAGGAAACCTTTAATTAATGACACAGTAGCCCTGAAAGATCTCTGTAGTATTTTGCTCTTCCACATCAGCTTGCATTCAAATTTCTGCTTTTTTTTTATCACCACAAATTGAGTTGGGGGAGAAACAGATGGACATCATAGGAAAAAGAAATTGAATGCAATGGCTTAGAATGTCATGAACTACATTCTCTTAAAAACTGGACAAAGGCTCTTCCATGCTAAACTGTGAGTGCAGAAGCAACTGAAGTCTTGCTTATATTTCACAGATACTTACTGAATCCTACATGTATGTTCTCACCATGTGGATATAAGATAGTAGATGTTCCTAATCACCCCTACTGCAGAGAAGAACAAGAGAACAGGGATCTAAAGACTATCAGTCCAAAGCCATGTTTGTGCCAAGCCACTCTGTATTGTAGTGTTTGTGAAATCAACATTCTCACAAACCAGCTTTTCTTATTTGCCTAGAACATGAGCATATCAGGACTCAATTGTCTGGCAGGAATCTTCAGGAGACTTCAAACAAACAGGTCATTTAGGCTATGTATATGATTAGCATTAAATATTTCTGAGCCAGGAGAACTTATACTAGACCTTTTCCAAGCCGAGTATCAATAAATATACTCCTGCTCCTTGAGAGGATTCTTACCAAACACAATGCGTTCTCCAGTGTGTATTGTATATGTATTGAACATATGGACATGATCATATTGTTCAGACTATTGTGGCTGCTACAAATCAATGGAAATGTAAATCATTAGTGTGACTTTGCACTGATAGCTAATCTCTGTGAGGCATTAGACAAAATATCTGAAACACAACAGTTACACATATATTAAACTTGGATAAAATAAGATATTTCTCAATAGAGAGTTGACATTCAATTCTTTGCTGTCCCCCAAAAGTAAAGCCATACAGACACATCAGCTGTGCAGGAAAATTCCATCCCAGTCTTCCAAATACCAAATACAATCAATTGAACTATGAGTATTGCTTCCAAAATAGCTCAAAAATACTCTTCCTTGATATCTGGTTATCTACACACATACGGGGGGGGGGGGAGGGAGGGGGTTGTGCATAAATGGTTTTAAAAGTTTGCTGGTCACAAAATAATCAATGCCATTTAATTTATTTTCAAAGATTATCATGCACCTGTAACTGTTGCCTGAGGGGCAGCTGAATTACCCCAGATAACCCCAATGTCCATATATTTGCCAGCCTGACTTAGCCACAGTTTTGGCGGGTACTGAAAGCAATGGAATATGTAGCCTTTGGTATCCTCAAAGCCCATTTCTAAATTATATCAATGCTAATTTTAGAGGTTTAATGAGTTTTCTCAGCACTCATTGTAAAATTTCTAAAAAAAAATCTAGAACACTTCAGCTTTGGTATATACTGAAAAGCTTCTACAAAGAATGTTCAAAGGAATGAATGGCACTGTAGGCCCTAAGACTCACATTACTGTGAAATAATGAGGTAACAATCTATGCTCTCTGTTATGAGCTCCAAAGTCACTGGGGAAAAGGTAAATAGTGCAGCACGCAGTGATTTAGAATAAACAAATTGAATGGGCACTTCCATACAGTTCCCTGAATTATATACTCTGTCTGTAGCAGACTTCACAAACGTATTTGAAAATGATCCACTCTTACCAGTCACTTTCTTAAAATAAAAAACAAAAAAACCACACTTTGTGAACTGTCCACAGTATCCCTTTTCAGCATTCACTGACCACAGCCAGCTTGCAAGGTCATCCATCAGAGGATAAATTTACAGGGTGGACATGTCCCTAACACTGGATGCTTGCTATTGGCTCTGTTCCTGGGATACAGTCCAAATCCACACATAGCAGAACTTTAAATCATCTATGGGATGGTGTAGGCAGAACAATGAGGTTATAGTTACCCCAAAGGAGAATTTCCAAAGCAAAACAGGACTTCAAAAAAAAATTAGCAACAGGATCCCAGCTGATGTTTGATCCACACTTGTTTTTTATTTATTTTGAGCATGACAAACAATAGTAAGAGCAACTACAAAATAGGACATTCGGTCTATGCTCCTCTTCTCATTCAGAGCGTGGCCCTGTCATCACATGCTTATTCCCCATCATGCAACACCTGGTTCCAATTTGCATGCTTCTAAACTAATAACTGTACTATATTAGTTTACACTTGTTTGATTGCTTTTTTGCTTTTAGACTCTCAGGCTGCACATATAGTACGAACAGGTTATTCTTAGTAACAGAGGAAAGTGGAGGTTGCCTCTGGAGGCTTTGCTTTCACTTTCTATCCAATTCATTCCTCTTATGCCCTTCCTTCTACAGAGTTCTGGTGTGATTAATTCAGAACCAATGGGCTCTTATAAGTGCCAATCAATGAAATAAAAAGAAGTCAAAAAGATAAGACGCTAGAAAGGGCTAGAACCAGAACTGAAGTTTGAAAAGGTATTAAATTAGTAAAATATTGTTGAATTAAACTCCTTAGTTAAATACTGAGGACTAAATCCCTTCTTAGCTTCAACTAGAATAGATCAGTGAAAATAAGTGGGTCCTATACAAATGGTAACTAACAAGTTCTATTAATTTCAGTGGGTCTGCTCTATCTGGGAATAACTTTGAATGTAGCCTTGATAAATACAAAACTAAAATGGTAGATTCCTCTGCTGACTATATTAGCTCTACAAAATCAGGTGCAGAAGTGTACAGATGGGGGGGAGGTGGGAATAAGGGTGGTCTGCCCTGGGCAGCAATTTTTTGGGGGGTGCCCTGCATGATGTGACCACACCCCCGCGAGCCGTGGCCATACCCCCATGAGCCGCGGGCATGCCCCTGGGCGACGCGGCCACGGCCCTTCCCCTCTGCCCCCCTTGACCCATCTCCCACCTGCACTCCAAGCTACATGGCTGATCAGGTGCAGAAGTGAATTGGCGGGCCTTAGAACTACTCAGTGTCCTACTGGATGCTGTTATTTTACAGCATCACTGTCAAACCTCCTCTAGTTAAAGCAACAGAGGATTCTTTTCTTGTGGCCTGAGGTCTGGTCTTATAAAGGGGCTGGCAAAATTTAAGTGCTGGAAATAAACCCCTTCATTTAATTTTCCCAGAATGAGTCTCGTTTCAAAGATTCACAAGATGCATGTTTCCAAAACTTGTCCACGTAAGTAAGTATTCTAGTCTGGACAACAAATTGAAGAAAGCACCCATGCCAGGTCCTAGAAGGTTTCAGGAAGTTGTTTTCAAACAAATTTATTTCAACATTTGATCCTATTAAAAAAAGCCAAAGCAACTATGTTCATTCTCAAAATAGCTAAGAAACTCCCACCAGCAACATATTAGGGATACACCTTAATCTTTCTAAAATGAAAACAACAAAAGAAGTGCTTTTACCACAGCAATTCATATATTAGCAACCCTCTCTCTGAGCTCACTTTATATTCCCTTGCACCATAACAGTCTCTGATCTGAGATCTATCCAATTTTGCTTCATTTGTAGCCAGATTTAATTGTTTCTAAGGTTTGCTCAGTTTCAGTGAGCCAGGTTTAAGTGTCAATATGAGGGTCCCTATGAGTAGAGACACATGCATACAAAGGGAAAACTTGGTTAAAAAGCATCCTTATAAACCACCCTTTGGCGGCACAGACATTTCATAACTAATTGCTCTGTACTGATCACAGATATCAACCATATCTTCCAAAAGGCTAGTTAAGTCTATATATGGTCAGAAGATTGCCGGGCCAGAATATTTGTTTTGTTCTGCTAGAATCAGATAGCTTTGTGCCCATCTCTTACTCTAGTGGGTTGGAGCTAGATCACTCGACAGAAGGTTGATCTGCTGGAGAACTAAAAACCTACAAGTCCTCTTTGTAGCTTGTGTCAACAATTAAAGCCAAAAGAGGTGGATAAGGAAGGCTCCAATATGGAAGCAACAGGTCACCTTACATTTCCAAGAAGACAGGCTGTATGTGGCATACCTGTGCAAATCCACCTCAGCCAGGGATAGGAAATATCGTGTGTGCTCATTTCAACTGTACACACAGACTCACTCCTCTTTCTCTAAGTGTAAATGTTGAAAGGTGTCAAGTAGGTTCACCTGTGTGTGTGCCTTCTTGGAGGTACTACTGGTCATATCCCACTGCCTCTAGGTCATTTTTAAACTGTGTTCAAAAGATGTGCATAAGATTTAAGACACGCAATCCCATTTCAAGTGGATAAGTGGTGATTCCACTGAATCTTCCCAGCTGTAGTCAGATTCCTTTCTTCTTCCCTCCCCTTTCTAGTCTCTAGCCATATCAGCACTTTACCTTTTCTATGCTAACAAATTTTATTACGTTATTTATAATTTGCACTCTAGTTAGTGCACTCAAGGCAGTTTATAGCAACAAAAAGTAGTTAACAGACCATCTGAAAGAATGAAAGAGATGTTTTAAAAAGCTGGAAAAGAGCAGCCACATCAGAGTTTTAACTCTCTTCAATAATTACTATTGATAAGGTCCTGTTGATTACCAAAGTTTAAGTAAGGACTCTTCAATTGCAAATCTTCTAAAACAACACAAAGACAGAACTAGAAATTTCTCTCTTGACTTGGTGTCACAAAACCATGGACTTATAATGAAATAAAGTATGATTCTTTATTCCGAAAGACCCTGCTTTTGAGGAGAGAAAAGTGAAAGCGAAGTCCTATCATTAGTTCAAAGAACAGGAGGGTTCATAAGGAGCATGCATTCTGTGTGTGTACTCAGAAATAAGCTGCACTGCCTTTAATGAAATTTACTTTCAGGTAAGTGAGTACCTGACTGCAGTCTCAGGTACACTGGGCCCAGGGCATTTAAAGCTTTGTAGCATAGGCCATTTCCGCACTACATGGTTATAGTGCTATTATTCCACTTTCAACATTCTGTGGAATTCTGGGGTTTGTAGTTTCCTGAGGCCAAAGAGCTCTCTGGCTGAGAATTCTAAATGCCCCTCTCTAAACTGCAAAACCCAGGATTCCACAGGATGTTGAAAGTGGAATAATAGCACTATAACAATGTAGTGCAGAAATGGCCATAGACGTGGAACATGCAGCCCTGCAGATGTTGTTGACTGTGGGAGCATCATCTCACACTACCACTGTCTATACTGGCTACAGCTCATGGGAGCTGAAGTCCAAGGATAAAGAGCGACACATTCCTCTTCCTTGCTTTATAGCTCTAGCACTTCCTGGATCATGCTTATACATATGCTATCAAGAGATGGGAGGGCATCAGGGCAGCCTGCTTTGCTATTAGAGACAGTGGCCCACAGCAGAAGATTATCTGACACTATCCGACACTATCCTTCCTGTTACCTGACACCTGGTTAGCCTGATACTTGCTCTAATTTGGGGAGTATTTTTTTGCTACAATCCCACCCCCTCACATCCTCAAGGTAGTTCTGGGGAGCAATTCTGTTTCCTTTTTGCCCCCACACCAAACCATTTTAGACCCAAGAGAAATCCTTTTTCTAACAAGATGTAATGTGGAGGTTGATTCCTGTTTGACTGCATGGGCACAATATGGCTCCTGCTGGGTCCAAAATAGGCCAAGTAAGGTAAATGCGTGAAATTGCCCCACACAAGCTTTAGAAGGCATGATGGGCACTTTTAGCAAAAACTAGGGGGTAGTAGTAGGAACCCAAGGACCCATGTAGCCCTTGGGCTGTACATTCCCTACCCCTACACTAGAAATGTATGAAATAATAGTAGTAGTAGAGTACCTACAGTAGGGAGATATGCTTCTGATCAGCACTCAGGCCCTTTTCACATGCTAGTCCTGTTGCAAAATGGCCTTGGGTATGTGGTGGCATTGCGAGGACCATTCCACATGACGTCCTCACAATCACGCGACGCTCCCGAGGCCATTGGGGGGCAATCGCACATTATATCATTTTCGGCTCATTGTCGAAAATGATGCGCGATCGCGCGTTGCTCCCATGCCCCACCCATACTTAGCTTGTGTGCGGAGGCTACAGATACGCAGCCATTGTGCTTCCTTCCCAGTGCAGCCTGGGAAAGTACCCTGCTGCGCTGCGGAAGGAGGGACAGAGCACTCATGCTTCCTTCCAGCCAGCACAGAGCTGGTGCGGAGCGGACGCGGAGGGGACACGAGTGCCTCCCGGACGAGGCTTTTCACACGATCCCCGCGTGACGCCAGCGGCACCAGATAAGGTGTGAAAAGGGCCTCAGTTTGACAGGTGCTCTCACAACTTCCTGTTAAGTATGTTGTTTCCAGGACCATGTATACTCAGCACACTGGCTGGTTCTTCCATACAAAAAGAACATATGGCAGGTGGTCTGGTATCAAGTGTATGTGCATTACTGTTCCTGCTTCTATTACTGACTCTCTGCTTCTGCCAGTTCTCTAGCATCATCAACTCATAGGGCTTTTCCACACTACACTGTTATAGTGCTATTATTCTACTTTTAACTTCCTGTGGAAATCTGGGGTTTGTAGTTTACTGAGGCCCAAGATCTCTCTGGCTGAGAATTCTAAATGTCCCTCAATAAACTGCAAACTCCAGGATTCCATAGGATGTTGAAAGTTGAATAATACCACTGTAACAGTGTAGTGTGGAAATGGCCTTAGTCTATGGGTTCTGCTGCTGACAGAGCAAGAGATCCAGCAACATTCACAAGCAAGCAAACACACATTCTCTTTTTGCTAACAGCTTTCAGATAACATTCCCTTTCTAGCAGAAAACCTACTGCCAGGATTGGTTGGGGGATGCTGGGAGTTGTACTCCCCCCCCCCAAAAAAGTTTCCACACTGCCTGCTTTGCCTCAGGCATCACTGCTGCACTCTCTGACAAACTCTTTGCAAACTGCTGGTGACTTGCAGTTGGGTTCCACGTTCTATCAAGCATAAAGCAATCGGGTCCAACTGCACTGATAAGAAGTCATAGCAAAATGCTCTGGAGAACATCTTTCATCCCCTTGGAACTGACTTTTCTGCTTGACTGAAAAGGGTGAGCCCAAAAATCTAAGTGCTCTGTAACTTCATTCTCGTTTAACTGGAGCAAAAGCCTTAACAATGCAAAATAATTTTTATTGAATTGGACAAGGGACATGCAAGTTAAATGTTATTTTCTAACTTTTTTTGCACAAAATGCCTTGAATAATAGAATTGTGCACTTTCTTCCCCCCAAAATATCCCTTTATTGATTTCCATCAGTATTGCATGAAATCACCATATTAGACTTCCCCCATTAATGGGATCAGACACACAAGTCTTGTTATATTAGTGATTTTCACAGTGTAACTTAGTAAGCTATTTTTAATGCTCTGCCGGAGGCTTGCCAGGGTGATCATATTTTGACATTTGATAGCAGAGGCACAATCATTCTGGCCCAGTTTTCTTCATTTGCAATTGTTAGGAGTGCAAAGGAATGTGACCCATCTATAAGAGTAAAGGCTAGGGGAGAAGAGCCGATCAGAGGAGGGGGGGGGGAATCAAAGGGGTCTGCTTTCATTTCAGGCTCCTCTGGGACAAAATGAAACAGCAAGGCAAATGGAGAATGAGCTGCTCCTTATGCTTAAATACAGGGGGCCAAATGCCTTGCAGCTACTAAAAGGAGATGCATTTTTAATCTCTTGGCTTCTTTGCAGGCTTTGACTGCCATACCATTTGCCCCCCTAGTATAATATCTTATTCTGTACAGCAGATGTATAGTTCTTCAGAGAAAGTGTGCTAAGTACAGAGGGAATCATTTCTCACTGCTCACTTACATGCAGCTTGCCACAAAATTACAGAGGGGCTCCCGTTGGGATGTCCCCAATGTAAAATATCTTTGTAGAGAAGAAAACCTGAAGACCAACCTGGAAGTCCAAGACTAAAGGGCCCAGAATGTCTCATGACACCAAGCAGGACCATAATGCAAAAGCAGGGAAGGGAGAATAAGGAAAAGCATAGCAACGTAGGAATTGGCCTTATACTAGGTGAATCTATTTGTTTATTTGATCTAATATTGTCTACTCTTCACTGGTAGGAGCTCTCCAGCCTTACAGGCAGAGAAATCTTTCCCATCCTCTGCTACCTTCTTCTTTCAATTGGAGGCCCCTGAACTTAAACCTTCTACCGTACAAAACATATGTTGCACCACTGACCGGGAGCTCTGCATCCAAGCTGGACTGAGTGAGCCAGGTGTGGGTGAGGTGGACAGTTTGTTTGGGCAAGCAAAGTAGTACTGAGTTTGCTGATTTTAGAGAGGCTGGGAGAGGGTAGGCTCACCTCATCGTTGACTTATCCAGTGTTTAGCCCACTAGTTCCCTAACCAGCATGCCGATCTATCTATCTATCTATCTATCTATCTATCTATCTATCTATCTATCTATCTATCTATCTATCCATCCATCCATCCATCCATCCATCCATCCATCCATCCATCCATCCATCCATCGTCTGTCTGTCTAGTGCCATCACTGTACATGGTACTTTACAAAACAGTTCCCTGCCCCAAGGCTTACAATCTAATTAGGACATGGCATAAAAGGACAACGGAGCAGCAGTGTGGGAAGGGAATAGGTCCAGCACAGTGGTGGAGCTTGGAGTGTGTGGAGGGGGGTGGGAGCGGGCGGGGCTACAGTGCGGGGGCATGGCCACTGTGTGTGGGGTGTGACCACAGTGTACGGGGGGTGGCCAGAGAGTGTGGAGGCGTGGCCAGGTATATGGGGGCGCGGCTATGGGCTGGGACGCCCCAGAAACATTGCCGCCTGGGGCGAACTACCCCTGTCCCCCCCTGTCCCCACGCGACTGGTCCAGCAGATACTGTCTCTTCTTTTCTCCCTCTGAGGCCAGAGCAGCGGCAATTGGGATGAGGAGCGTTTCATCTGCTTCTAGGTCTAGTCATGATGGAGCCATGCCTGCCTCTTCTTTTCTCCTTCCATTGCAAGGACTGTGGCAGTTGAGATGGAGAGAAGGCTTCTGGACTTAGGAATGATGGAGCTGTGCTTCTAATCAAGAATGGTGAAGGTTATAGCCCAATAACATTTGGGGACCCAAGATTGGGAACCATTGGTTTAGACAGATGAATTTTTCGAATCAGATGTAACATTTTGCATTTCCTCGCTTTAGATGAAACCCACTGGGAGTTTCTCACTCTCTGCTTAACATTCCGCACATTCAGGACTGCTAGAGGGAGCCTAAACCTTGGCAAAGTTTCCATATACAGCTATAATCAGTGATTAATAAAGAGGACATGAATAATCCTATGCTGAACTTCCACAAACATGTTGCTGGGTTATGCACCACACAGTGAGTGTGTACAAAAAGGGAGGCTTTTGCTTCCACTCAGGGAAGCAAAGAGTAAGAACCAAAGAAACAGAAGCAAGTGCTTTCTCCACATTCTGCTACATAGCCATACCTGAAATCTGTTGTGACTCAGCAAGAGCACTGCCATTCTGCTCACTCGCCAACCTGTGCTTGGCAGGGTGTCAGTATTTTAACTATTGCCACATCCCTGAGAAAAATAACCACTGTTCTCCTGTTATACAAGGCTGCATTCCTCAACTTTGGATGTGCTGGACTCCAATTCCCATCATCCTCAGTTGGTACTGAACACTTGCTTGCAGAAGAGTAATAACACACCTTCTAGCCATAGCAACAATGGCTCATTTCCTGGTGAATGTGAATAGGGCTGCAGCCTAAAGCTATATGGAATGTTAAAGAATTTAAGAGCAGAAAACAGCTGATTCAACAAGCACTGTCTTAGTAAGGAATTATTTTTGCATAATTCATCAATCTGATTAGGACAGACTCTGTTAGGATACTTAACGTATCGCTTTAATCTTAATTTTGCAGCAGTAAATATCCTATAAATTGTATTTCCAAACATGCCACCATTGGTGTAGAATGTGGGTAAGAACAGGATAAAATCTGAGCCAGGCCTCAGCTACAGATTTTGAGTTCACTGACAAAATTCAGTCCCAGGGTCTTGAATTAAACACGTACAAAATGTCTTCCCTTCAGTACACAAGTCTCAGGAGGTCCCAGGCATGCAGACAATTGAAGCAATAGGAAAAACCTTTCAGGCCAGAGAGTATCACTTTGAGGCAAGCTCCCATGTTACTGGGCTCCTTGTATAAAGAAGATGCTGGTACTTTGTTCCAACAGGAGGACCTGACCTCACAGCCTCCTTTTCTGCTCTTGCAAACAGATCTTCAATTGCAAGCAGATGGGTGCTGCTCTCCAGCCCCTAATAACCTCCACACGAAGTCTTCAGTTTGCTTGAAAACACCTTCAGGAATTCTGGCGAGAGCCCTGTGGTGACAATGATGTTTATGGGATGTATGTGTCCATCAGGAAAGAATCTGTCATGTTTGCACTACTATTATGATTCTTCCTGCTCTATTAACATCCTTGTTAGTAACCACAAGCTTTCCCGAAAGCAGCCTTGGCGGCTTGCAGGCATCAGTGACAGTACAGCCTGTGCAGGGCAGTGTGGAAGAAGGCAACATTCGTTGTACTCCAAAAAGGTACGGGCTGGGGGGGAGGGAGGTGGCAGCAAGAGGAATTGCTGTAACTGTGGCAAATCCCCAGTCAGCTAGGGCTTCGTGGTTGTCAATATGCAGCTAATCATAGCCCTCCCCAGCTCCTGTCATGGACCTCTGAGCTGAGTTGCTAAAGGACACACTTCTCTGCTAGTGTTTTCAAGGCCACAGTATGAAAGTCAACAGCTCCATCCAGCTTAGGATACATGGACAATGAAGAAAGCTCTATAAGAACAAAGTGAACAGTTCTTTTGTCTTCTTCCCCTGATTGATTACCACAAGAAGAGGGATGCAGAAGACTGGTTTGTATTAATGCAAAGACAGCAGCAACAACTCGACATCTGGTATAGGTGCATGGACTGATTCAGGCATAATTCTTAACTGTGGTTGAATGCTACCTGCATAGGCTTTGGCCCACAGGTGCTCATGTCTGCTCTCTTCTGGACTGGCAACCGATCGGGCAATTTTGCTTTAATTTTTAACTGCAGTTCGGCACTAATGTGAACTGTAAGCAGTAATTAAAATTAACTAATTAATATACAAATCTTGGCTTTTTTTCATTCCCACATATGGCAATGAAAAATTTTCAACATTTTCTCCCAGCTGAGCAGCACTGCAAGAGTTTTTGCACAACTTTCCATGATCTTTCATACCCCCTTTTTTATGCTCCTGTAGTTGTTCAAAACCTTGCAGTACTTGACTTAACAAACAGGTGAGATAATGTCAACTATTCATTAGATTCCTGATCTTAAGTACTGAGCTTAGAGGTAACTAGTTATAGGTTACTTCCAATTAATTATTTTTCTTCAATAAGGAAGGTATAACCACACTATATTACAACTGTAATTTAACATGGAACAACTCCACTCATTTAGCAGTGTGACTGTAACTGTTGAGTTAGTTTTATTGATATGTACCTTCATTAAATAGTGTAAGAAGAATATCGCATGGTTCAAGCACTGGCTGCTGCTGCTGTTCTGTATTCTGTTTTGGATGACCACCTCACAGATGACTGTGAGGTGGGCAGGATGAGTGTTCATTTGGTGCCAGAGCTTTTGCTGGATGTCTCCAATACTATACTCATTTACCACATGCAACTGAGCATAATTAGCTCAGTTAATTAGGGATACTATGTCTGACATGTGCCCAAATGGATTACTAGACCAGAAGTACCTTCTAAAGGCTGCTCATTTAGAAATCTGGGTGTATGATTTGCTGGCCCAGAGCTTTCTGTCTGGCACATAACACAGTTCCTTTTTCAGCTTTGACCACAATGGGTGTAAACTGGTGCAAAGCTGCCATGTTTGATAGCACGTTATATCCTGCCAAAGGCTAGACTGACTTTGAGGCTGTTGGCTTCCCAGAGAAACCACTTCCTCTAGAGCCCAATTTATCTGGCCACAGATTTGAGAATATTAAGTTCACATTTTCGTTTGGACTGCCTGCTCTCAATTCCTTATTTATTTATACATATTTTGGCTACCATTGGCATGATGATGAAACGTTGAGCTGAAACTGATGCCGTGGCTCATAGTCACCATAGTAGTGGTGATATGGATGGCCTGGGTGGCTGTGGATCTCTCAGACTACAGCAAAAATCAGTCTCCTAAGCTTTCCTTTTAGAATGCTTTCAAGTCCAAATCCAGAGATCAGATGCACACAGAAGACTTAAACATCTTTGATTTGAATGGCAGGGTACTGTGCTGCCCCAAATAAGGTCTAAGTTCGAAACAGCATGAGATCCTCTCTCTCATTCTCTCTCTTTCTCTTTCTGCTTTTCTCCCATTTTTCTCCATTTTTGTCTCAGCCTTTACCAATCTCTTGAGGCTCACTATTTTGCAATAATCTGTATGCCTTTGTCTAGTATAGGCATGGACACCTGCCAGGAGTTAGAAAAGTGGCCTCCTGGAGGACCTTGGATGGCTGTACCCCCACTCCTTGCCATTTACATTGTCTCCAAATGCGCCCTATAGGGGAGGTACAACCAATTTTGCCATTTTAGGCCTTTCTGGACCATTTTAAGCCTAGAAGAAACATTTTTCCCAATAGGAAGTGATCCAGAAATCAAAGTGGCTGGGCCCTGGGAGCTACAAAGCAACTCGAGGCTGGGGACCTCCACCTACCCCAAGCCTGTTCTAGCACTTTATCAAACATGCATATGAAATATAGCACAGGGATCTTTCACAAATGCATTGAAGATCATCACATGATGTCTCTCCATTTAATTTTTCTACACTACATACTATGGGAATTTACTGAGCTGATATAAAGAAGTTCAAGGTGATATGAAAGCTCTAGTTGAGGCACTTGATTTCATCTGTGCTTAGAAGGGAAAGTGACAGGTGTGTTGAGAGAAGGAGAGAGTGTGCCAAAGGAGCGCTTTTGATAAATTGTTGGCAATGGGTTCTTGAAAACCTGGACTCAAACCCAGCTGAAGGTCCTTGATTTAATCTCTGTCACATCTAGTTAAACAGCAGCAGGTGCAAGCCTTGAGAAAGGTTATTTTTGGGACTACAATTCTCAGATTCTGGAAGGCTGTAGCCCAAACAAATAACTCTTCCAACTGTGAAGAGGTCATCAAGTGATATCCAACCCAGATCCTGCAGAGAAGTTGCCAGAGTCGGCAATGGTATGTTAGGACCCGCATCTGGCTACCAGTAATGGTACAGTTTAGATGGGCACCATATCTAATCGGCATCATATTTAATTGGCAACACACTTTATTCGGCACTGATATCAAAATCAAACCTGAAAGTGACCGGGAGGGCAAACCACGAGAGGGAAAACTCTGACTGTGAACGTGAAGAAGAAAGGCTGGTCAGTCAAGACACCCAACAGCATGTCTGATTGGGCCATTTGTCAGGCAAATAGAAGCTGTTCCTGTGGATAGTAGGCTTAAGTAGAAGCTGGAATTTCCCAAGGAAAACAATTGTGAGAAGCCCACAAGGACACCAATTGACAGATACCCATCCCCTGTGCATCTGGACTCCTTTCTCTTGCTTTGTAGCACCTACAATAGACAGCTATTACAACAGACGTTATGTCTTTGTCATTCAAACATTGCAAACATTAGTGGGTTGATAGTCCATTGTCTGTGCTGCAACTCCCATTGTTCCACACCAGGAACTGCACACATCTTCCACCACCACCAGCTATTTTTTGGGTGCAAATACCCCTGATTCCAGGACACCCAGCACAGTCTTTCAAAGGTCTACCCGTCACTCTGTCCTTCTGGCTCCTGAATGAGAACTGTCCTTAGGTCCTATCTAAGCCAAGCCACATTTCAGCTCTTCACTACTCTTCTGGACTAGTAATTATAACACAACGCAAAACCCTCAGCCTCTCTATCCATAATTTTTTTCCCTCAGTTTTTTTCCTTCAGTTAGTTCTTGTGTGAATGTTTGACCGTGTGTACCTTGTGTGCACGCCTGAGTGAATTCCCCTCAATAAAACACATTTTTAGCTTATACTTTAATCTCTGGCTAGTTCTTTTCCTGCGTAAGCCTGTAAACATTGGTAGAAAGATCTTGTTAAGTTATTACCCTCTCACAAGCCTCCTCTTTGAGCTAATTAATTTCCCACTTTTGCACAGAGATACTGGCATCACAGAGTGGCTTTCATGGCGCCTACATTTTGGAGTAACAGGTAGGTCGAAAGACAAACAATCCCATTTTATCACTCCCCAACCTGAGTATCTAAGCAACATCAGAATTTGGTGAACAAAGTTACTAATGACGAAGATGACGAATATTACTAATGAGGAAGAACACACAATTTAGGAGAAGCTACAGCTGTTTGCTTTTGCCTCAGCCTACCAGGAAGGGTAAGATTCTGCCTCTTCCTCTTCTCTCAGCTGAGTTAACTGAGTACAAACTATCTTTTGCACTTTGAACTCGGTGTGCAGCAACTCAAGTAAGCTGTGGACAAAGAAGGAGAGAGAAACTGGAGCATTTTACAAGCAACTGGAAAAGCAGGACAACAGAGGATTCAATAGGACTGCCTCTGCCAGATTGGGACAGTTGGAGGACATGCATTTGGCATTTTCCTTCGTTCTTATTGTTGGGGAATTGAGAGATTTTTGGTAATGAGACTCTCAATCAGCAGAGTATTTTAGTAATGGCACAAAAACGGAAGTTGAACAGATTACCAGTCCCACTTCTATCACTCCACCCCAAACACACTTAACCTAGCTCAGAATAAACACAGGAAACAATTTGGCTAAAAATATAAAAGAATTTACTCACAAAATCTTGTGCATAGTCTACACAGGTTCAATTCTTGAAGAAGGTAGGAAGAAAATTAAGCACTCACATGCTTGCTGAAAATAATCTCTGTTAGGAGATCTCAGGGCATGCTTTCAGGACAAAAGGCGAAGACAAAAGGAAGGAGTAAATGGCAAGAGAACCTTTTTAAGACCAAAGAATGTGTACGTGCTGGAGGAAGAAGTGTTGACCAAAACAAACAGGAAGTTTTCTCTAGGCTATCTCTCTATGCCTACAATAAACATGTAAACAAACTAGCCAGTTAATTAAGCATGCAAAGGTTGCCACTCCCAACACTTATTGCAGCTTATATAGTCAACTAGGCAATGCAGGCAGATCTCTGCTGCACTTCTATAACGTTCTTACTTGTAGCATTCAGAATCTACAGTCTAAGATGGAAAACAGAGGGAGGGATGAAAGGAAGATATGAGCAATGATAGGAGAATATGGACAACTTTTACACACACCAAAACCTTGGTTATAGTTGGCAACAGTGTGCTTTGGAGAGGCATTTGAAGAACAGGAAAGAACATGTTCCAAGATGAGAGTTCCATATGTAGAGGAGAGAAAGAGAAAACTAAAAGATTTGTTAAGAGAACAGGAAGATATTCTAGTCTTTTGAAGCAGGGCAAAAGGCACATGATCTAAATGAACCTAAGAGGAAGTCTTCAAAAATTGCTGAGAATCTTCTTCGCCTTTCTTTCTAACCATGTCCACTGAGATCTGAACTGTCATTGAGGGCAATGGAAGATGCTGTTTGTTATTCTATCTCACAAAATATTACCTTTGTAAGATTTCTGTGCATTCTTTCAGCGTACTCTCTGCTAGTTCAATCTCCCAATCAAGAACAACACAATTACGTGTGACAGGACAGGGCCACACAGAGCCAAGAATTCATCACTGTCCAAGAGATCAGGACAGAATAACAGACCATAAGACATGTGCCAGGTCTACTCATGTTGAAATAATTCTCTAAAAAACAAGCGTGTGGAGGCAGGAGCTGCCTGCTGGAAAGAGAAAAGAGTGTATTTGGGGAAAAGAGCATGTGTTGTCTGTAGGGACAGTACAAGCTGGTTGTCATCTAGACTAGGGGAAAACGAAAAACAAACAAGGCCGTACATAACATAATTACTTCCATTCTTTGCTTATTTAACCACAGGCACGGCTACAAAGGAAGGGCTGAAGAATCAAGGTCTAGTTGCTGAGTGCTAAAAGTTGCACAAGGAGGTGTGGAGAAGGCCAGGAAAGGCAATTTGGTCTGTACGTGATCAGCAGCCTTGAATCTATCCAAGAAGGCAATGAATGGATGCATTAAGATTGCCAGATTGAGAATTCAATAAAGGAAAGGTGAGGTACCAAGCAAAAAAGCCACATTTTGATTTCTTTCTTCAGATCAGAAGAGCTCTATGAGGGTCTGTGACTTTGAACAACCCTTTGAAATAAACCTGCAGCCATCGCAGACTGGTGCATATGTGTAAGGACATTCCCAGAGCCTGGAAAAATTACTTTTGGATTACAGGTCCCAAAATCCCTGACTAGGAGATTACAGGAGTGGCAGTCCAAAAAGTAACTTTTTCAGGTTCTGCAATGTCCTGCTCTCAGCATTCAGAACTCAGTAAGAATATATTTAAGGTCAATCCTGGGATTTTATTTTATTTTTTAAAATTCTGGGTTTTATTTTAATTCAAGAAAATATCTAATCTTTAATTGCTACAGATTTAATTGCCATAGATCACCTTACACTCATATCTAGCATGACACTAAACTCATTCACTGGTTCTTTCAATTCAGGAACATCATGCAAATGCAAAGCCCTCAAAATTCTGCTTACATCTATATACCAAATTCCCACCATGGACTACAAAACACAAAATGTTCAACTACGTACGACAAAGTCACATTTTTTCTTCACTTGGCCTGACAACTGCCTCGGAGCAAAGGTCTCGCTCTCTAAAGAGGACTATCAGACATCTGCCTCAGAATCAGGTTGGCCCTTTCAGAGCTCATGTATTGGAAACTATGGGGGATATTATTTCTGATTCAAGAAGGAATGAGACTGCTCCATAGGCCTCATGGAGACTATGTGGCCACTGAAGAATTACAAAGCATCTCTGTTTTTGCTTAGTTGATGCTTCTCAGTTCTGCTTTTGCATGGTACTTGTATGCAGATGAAATGCAGCTTGGATTCGTAGTATGTGTTATAGAATTTTTTCCTGCAACAAAACACACAATGAATGACTTGACCTGAAATCTCGCCAGCCTGTGTGTGCTGCTATCGCAACATTAAATGACTTTTCCTTAGGGTGAAAGTTCTTGTGATAAATCATGGAAAAACTGACTTGTGCTATCTTTAGTCGGGGAGCTGTTTCGCTCTCACAAGTCATTCACAGCTCTAAAAATACAGTTTATATCACCACATTCCTGGAATTCTTTTAGTTCTTACATTCTGATTTAAGTGGCATTAAAGTCCCGGCTGCAAAGTTCAAGGCTGCGGGACAGTATCTCATCAGGGGATTAGCTGTCACCTGAGTTCAATACATTGTATGCAATATTTATTTGCTCTGAGCTCCAGAGCTAACGTGGAAAAAATCTCTCTGTATGTACACCTACTAGTTGATTATGTGGAACAAAGGCTAAAATGATCTTGGGACAAGATAATCATTTAATAAGCACTGCAATATAGATCTAAATTGAAACACATGCATGTAACAGAAGCTGCTTACCTAGAGAATGAGCACTATAGGATTCATTCTCTAGGCAAGGAGCCTTACTGACTCTCCAAGGCCATGGGGATCAAAACCCTACACACCCACTGGGACTTGTTCGTTGCTCTTCTGGGCATGCACATCTTTGCCATTTTCCAATCAATCAACTTATAAGATTTTCCTCAACTATTTATTAATGTAAGGACACCAGCACAAATCCAGTTCTCTGGATTTAATTACAAGTTTCCCTGATGCTTCATAGTTTAACTGAACACTTTCTAATTTTCCCTGATAGGGACCACGCAGTACGTTGTGTTCTTCATCCCAACTGGCAGCTCAACAAAACTGAACAATAAAAAGCTCCATTTCTGTAATAAACTGTGGTACAATCTACTGCTTAGGCACAAGGTCCTCGAAAACATGCAACCTTTTCTGCACATTACATTAAACTCAAACCAGATGGACACTTACAGTTCCTTGTCTTTCACTCAAGCAACTCAGGGAATCTGTAGTCGGAAGGATCTGTTTTGCCACATTTGTATCTTTCCTTTCACTTAGGTTGTTCAAAAGGCAATTTTGTCTCATAACAAATTGTAAGTTAAGCTGAAAGGTACCAGCTGGCTCAGTATCAAACAGTGGTCACCACAGGACTTATTCGCACACTACCTTAGTGTGCCCACACCCAGGTGGATCGTACATCAAGTGTTAATGTTTTTAAACATTTTAAATATTTAAAAAGGACGATCCTGTGGAACTGAGTAATAATACTAGCAGTTTCACTGAGAGTCAGACACGCTGGCATGGAAACTAACCATATTATCTGCCCTTGTCCACCCATACTATGTCCTGCATTCATGGAATCACAGAGTTGGAAGGGTAGCTATGGGCTGTCGAGCCCAAACCCCTGCCAGTGAAAGGAACCAGAGCTAAAGCATCCATGAGAGGCGTCCATCTAACCCAGACAACCCCACAACAGGTTCGCCTTGGGGTTGCTATCAGTTGGAAGCAAAGGCACACAACAACAACAAAATCAGAAACATACTCTACAAGGATCAACGTGACTTTACTCCCACAGAAGATATGTTAGAACTGCGACTGAAAAGACCTACAGCAAGGCCTGGATATGAAGTTGAATTTCCCATACTCAAACCACTATAAAGATGTTCTCTATTATATTTTTAATTCTTCAAGGTTTCTCATGGAAAAAAAGAAGGTCACACAAACATAGGGAAGGAGAGTAATATTGTTTAGTTCACCTGCTGATACAAATACTTACCAAAGTCACACTTTTGAATCAATGTGAAAACCAGAACAAATTATCCTTTGGTATGTGCACATCTCAATTTTTTTCTTCAGTAAAATTCTCCAAACAAACAATATGCACAAAAGTGCATTGAAATGTGTACAAAATGAGCATTAACAGAAAAAAATCTTAATGAAATCACATGTGGATTTTCTTGCCTACTTTTAAAAAATATCCACAAAGAGAAATGGAAATGAGACAGAACAAAATAAGGACTGGAAACAACAACAACAACACAAAACTGAAATTGGCCCATTCATCTACCCTGGTACATAGCCTGCTTCTGGCTATGTTCCTAAAGGGTTTAGAAAAAGTCAAAATCTTTTTGTACAAAACTCACTAATACATCCTAATTGTTCCCTAACCCTAATATCACACCAGAAGGTGAATACTTTGTTTCAGCTCATTTTCAAGAAGAGCTGTACGCATCTCTCACTTAATAAAGCCTCTGACAAAGCAGCACCTTTTTACAAAGTTTTGTCATGTCCACCCAGACCCATTTCTTTCCTTGTTCTCTGTCTACCTGGAAGTTTTTTAGCAGCCTCAGCACTGGAAGCATAATGAAGGAAGGTTGGAAACATAGACTTTCAGTGATGAGTTGCATGATTCTATGATTCTAAGCATGGGGCCAAGAATGCTTCCCTCAGCAGGACATTCCCAAGATAAACTGCCAGCACTGAAAAGCCCATGACTTTGAATGGCCAATGCTACATTTCAGCCATGACATCCAATGCTGAATGGAGAGTATGAGGAGATATATAATGGGGGAAGTGGCCCTTAAAATATATAAATCTCAAGGCACTCAGGGCTCTAAAGCTAAGAGCCAATATCATGAATTGAGCCTGGAAATGAATAAATATCAAAAGCAGGTCAAATAGGAACAGAGTTAAAACAACTAAAATACATTACAGAAAGCAACAGCACACCAAAAGGGCTCTGTGAGCTAGGTATTGAAATCAGCAAATGTTTTGCCCAATAAATAAAAATTTTTAAGAGGTTCCAAAAAAAGTAAAATTGGAACCTGTCATACCGTAGAGGCAGAGAAGACATTCCACAGGGGATTGCCCCGTAGAGAAATCCCTCCAGCACCTCCTGCTGTAGAGCAATGGCACAATCAGAGATCTTGGTCTATAAATCTCAATAAACAAGTAGGTTGATATGTGACATGGGGTCCCTTCAAGTAATCTAACCCCACAAAGTTAAATGTTGCTGTTTTTTTTGTATGACTTCAAGTTATTTGTGACTTATGGTGACCCTAAGGCCAACCTATCATAGTGGGCGTTTTCGCAAGATACGTTCAGAGGGGTTTTGTCCTTGTCTTCCTCTGAGAGAGTGTGACTTGGCCAACGTCAATCAATGGGTTTCCACTGCCGAGCAAGGATTGGAACCCTGGTGTCCAGATTCAAAGTCCAACGTTCAAATCACTTCACCACACTGGCTATCAAAACTGTACAGTATACATAAATAACATTACCTTAAATCTGGCCCCGTATCTTCTCGTCTTACTGAACACAGTCATTAAACACTGCTGGATCAAGGCTGGGCTTTTCCAGGAGTGGACACACCACCATCTCCTTAACCACAGCAGCCACACACCACTGGCTCATGTACAAAAGGCTTTCACCACATCCTGGATCCATCTGATATGCCCTCCCATTGCACCAAATCCAAGATGACCAAGAAGTCACTTGTTGGGCTACCATGCTATAAGCAGCTTATCCGTAGTTTCAGGCCTTACTCTCTTTCCAGACAATAGTTGGTCAACAGGGTTTCACACTAATGGATATTATTGTCTATGGCCTAATTGTTAGATCCAAATAGTGTAAAACCCAGGGAAACCTGAGGAATCAACCCTTATAAAAGCTTCATTTATTTAATGGGTCAGCTGTATTTAGATGTAACAATTGGATATAGGCCTACATCTATGGTATCTGTCCACATGGGTATTTTCCTGCAGGCAGCAGTTAGTCACAAGTTAGTAGGGTATGAAGTTATCCAGTTCCTTCATTTTCCTGACGCTCTTTTTTTGTATTTCTTTGCCATTTATACGCTCAGGAAATCTTACAGTTATGCCTGAAGAACAGACTGCTTTCTGGTTGCATTCTCCTGTTCTATGAATTACCTACATAGGACATGCAGGGATTCCATCTTCATTAATTCCATCCTCACACCTTCAGAAAGGCATCATCCAGACAGTGAAGTAAAATGGCAGCCACCTCAGCATTCCCCCAAGTAGTCTCATACTTTCCCATTTTCATATTTACACAAGCTGCATCCATACTCTCCCTCCCTCTCCCTCTCTCTCCTTCATTCTAATCTGTTAAGAAAAGGACTCACCATTTTTCCTTTCCGCAAATGCAGGGGCCTGGTGAGTTACATTCCTCACCTCACTGCAAACACTGCCCTTGTGCAACACTTCTGCATTTCCACTGGGTGCATTTTTCTGGTCCGAAAGCTCCTGTTTAATCACAACATTCATCACCAGGCTTGAAGAGACCCTATCAAGCTCCTTTTCCTCTGCTTTGAAAGTTCAGTTTCCCAAGGATCAAGAAAGAGCTGTAAGTAGAAAAGTCATACATTACTTGATATGACTTTGGAAGGACAGAAATTCAAGATATATATATTTTTAAAAAGTAACTGTTTGGCCCATAAGAAAAAATTAGTCAGTACCTTTTATTAGGACCACTAAATGTTACAAAAATGATGCAGAGATAGCACCAGCTTATGCATGCTAAAAAGGATAACACTGAGTATGTTAAAAACTTTATTTATTTATTTATTGCATTTATATGCTGCCTTGCTCCCAAGACAGGATCTAAGAGGAACACTGGCTCAGTTCACTAGTCATAGTGCACACGGCTGACTGGTTCTGTACAACAAAACTATTAATTTTCTTCTGTGATTCTGTTAGACCATTTGTCATCACCAGTCCTCATTATGCTTAAGATTTCCTTGAATGTAATTTTTGCACAGAGCATGGCAATCCATCCACAGCTGTATCCCTAACAGCCCAAATCCCCTCTGTTTTTTGCAATTCATAAGCACCAAAGAACTAGCAATAACTGTTTATTCTTGTGTTTGCAAATATTCATCTTTCTTAGCATTTTGGAGCTCTTGATGTGATGCCTCTTTCCAATGGAAAGTTGTCGGTGATGACAGGACAATCCAGGAAACCGCATCTGCTTACCAAAAAATAAAAAAATTAAAAAAAAGTAACTTTGTGCGGCTGAACATTAAATCTTTGATGAATTAGGCCCAGGGCTTTGGTGACGTCTGTGCTGAACCGATATGACAGTTTTATACGGATTATGGTTATTTATGTTTGTGAAAAATCGTGAACGAGAGCCAGCAAGGCAGTGTCAGAGCTCAGAGACCACCAGCATCGGTGTTCCTCATGAAGGCTTTTTTATATCGGCAGAGTACACTCATTCTGAATCTTGGAGCATGTGCAACATTTTAATTTTCACTAACTGCAGCCGGATCCCTCATTGAAAGCCCTGCAGGTCACAACATGCCCTCAGAGACGCCTGCTTTCACAACATACTCAAGTAGCACGGGCGTATTGGGTTCTCTTCCCTCCCGTCCCTGCCTCCCCCCGCTCCCACCCCGCTTCTGTCAGATTTGGCCTCTAAAGATTCCACACTGTTCCCTCACTTCAGCTTGAACTTAACATATTTACAAAGCTTAAGCATACTTGTGAGCCTCAGAACACATCTCCCATCATACACTGCTGCCAACATATAAATTGCAAGACTATACACAGAACAGGACGTGTCCTGTCTCTTCTCTGCCCATAAATATCAAGGCCCATAAAGTCTCATTACAATGGTAGCTTTACATGGGCTCTTCCAAGCAAGATGAAATCTGTTGAGTAAAAGTTTCAGACAACTCTGCTCCAGTGTTTCTGATTCTGGTTAATACCAAGATGTACAGAGGGGCTATAAAAATTTGAAACACTAAAAAGGAAAAAAAAAAAAGTGTTCCCTACCACAGCCCCAATTAACAGCGCAGATGTAACAAGGGCAACCCCATCCCAGCACTATTCTAATCACAGGCAGACTAACACTGTAAAGGAAGGAAGTATTCAAAAATGACACATGCAGTCGTAACCACACCGCAGACATTCAAAACAAAAAGCAAGGCTCTCTAGAAATCTGGAAGCAACTAATTACAAATAAACTACTTGTAATTAATTATTTTCTTCCAATATTGAAGGCATAACTACATTACATTACATTTGTATGTTAAGGATGAATAACTTTACATTTTTTGTGACATACATTTTTAGTTACTTTTATGGTAATTGACTGTGTGATCTCATTAAATGGGGAATACCAAAAGGTTCAAGCACTAGCTTCATGCTTTGTTTCATATTATATTGTGGGTGCCGGCGAAGACAAGGTAGATGGGTAGTGTGTCTTGTACCACAAGCTAGAGGCATGTAGTGATTAGCTGGGATTTTTTTTGTTGTTGTTGTAACTAAAACACAATGAATTTAGTTACTTTAACAATCATAGCAACAAAATAGTTTTTGTGCCTTGGAAATATAACTGTAAGAAATTATTTTTAAAAAGTAACTTTACAACCTCTTAGGCTTTCTCACACCAGAGGTGTCACTGACACACACACACACAAATGCCCCAACAGGCAGATAAGATATACATTCAAGAGCAAATCCACATTCACAAGGGTTTGCGGCATAGAACCCTTGCAAAAGTGGAACAATTGTGAATAACTCCCCCATCTGCTCCCCCTCCCATTTGCTGCTGGGGCTCCCCCCTTCCCGTTCCCATGCAAAATGGAAGTGAATGGGGTGGGAGGAAGGCTTCACAGAGCCACCCTTTCCTTCTCCGGAGATCCTCCCCTCCCCTTCATATACATTTTGCCCCAGCGTGGAGAAAATGGATGAGAAGGGGAGAGACAGTGGCAGACCTCGCAGTGTGTGGAGGGCGGGTGGGATGGGGAAGGGCTATGGTGCAAGGGGCATGGCCACTGTGTGTGGGGGCATGGCTGTGGTGCGTGGGGGTGTGGTCATGATGTGGGGGTGTGGCCAGGGCGCACGGCACATGGCTACGGGACAGGATGCCCCAAAAACATTACCACCCAGGGTGAACCGCTGCCCCCCACCTCCCATCCCTACGTGACTGGGGAGACAAGAAACTCTGGAGGAGAAAAGGAAGGCTTGTGGGAGCCTACCCCTTCCCCATTCCCTCCCGTTTTGCCTCAGCACAAGTCCACTGCGCTGGAGCAAATTGGATGGGAAGAAGGGGGAAACTCCAGAGAAGGAAAGGAAATCTCTTTAGCCTTCCTCACCTCATTCACTTCTGTTTTGCCTCAGAGAACTCACTGCAGGGCAAAATGGATAGGAATGGGAGGAGGAGAATTGGAAGGGGCAGGATGCTTGCGAATAATCAAATTCATGAATGCCAAACCTTCAAATGTGGAGGGAGAACTGTACAAAGAAAAGCAATATAGCATTAATACATGAGATATGCAACCAAATGTTGCAGTGCAGACTGCTACAGTGCATTATCCTCTTCAAGGACATTCTCTTACATTTTTCCTCTCCCCTGATTTTCCCTCAATCAACATTCCACATCCATTGATCATGTTCAGTCCTTACTAGGCCGTTTCACAGTCCCCTTGCCTTTAGTCTTTTTCCCCCCCTTTCTAAAGACTTTTTGTACATCTGCTAAACTTGCAGCTTCCCCAAGAATGCTGTTGCTTTCCATATGTGTGCATAGGCACTCCCACTATAGCTGTGCAAACCATATTCCTTAGCATCAAAAATAGAAGGAATCATGATTGCTACCTGCCACATAAATCTATCTGCCCATTGCATTCAATATCTGAGGCAATGTGTGCTCCAAATTTCACCATGTGCAAAAGTGTGACTGGACACAACATGATTGAAAAGCATACCGTCCAAACTGAACTCCTTTGACTGTGAAATCCCTCTCACAAAAAATTCAGTAAGCCACCCTTCCAACAAGTTTTAGATGAACTGCTAAAATGTTTTTGTTTTGTCAGGCATTTGGTCTGAGCTGAATTCCCTATCTCTAGCCATTGTGTGTGTGTGTGTGTGTGTGTGTGTGTGTGTGTGTGTGTGTTTTAAATGTTGGCTCCTGTTTTTAAGCATCTTTGTTCTAGGCACTCAGATTATCATTGTATAGGTAAAATGGGGTATAAATGGTTCTAGAAATACATTATTTGGGGGGCTTTCCTCGCAACAGATGAGAAATTCACTAACTACTGCTGGTGGTCAGGTTTATCTAGATCTATAAAATTTTCAAAAATTTTCAATCTATGAGAAGAGAGGAGGGCAGAATGGTTAAATGTGCATTTTTAAAGCAAATCACTTTTTTCACATTGGGAATATAAAAATATATTTGGTCTAACTTAGGTTGGCCAGAGCTTGGAATTCACTAATTACAAAGATTCTTGCCATTAATTCCTTTTTACAGTAACTACAGCATAACTAAGTGACATTATGATTGTCGCTTAAGGCAGTGTAACTCAGTGCTTTTTGCCCCTTTAAATTCTGTTATAGTTTTGGGGGTGCAGCCTCACCAGATTGTGAAGGAAAAATATCATATGATTCAAAAACTGTTTTGTATCAGAGACAAGTGCCTTGTATGATTCAGACTTTTTTTAAGTTATCAAAAAAGAAAAACAAACAAAAAAAACAATCCAAGTTCTGGTTGGGTCATAAAGTTATGAATATATTGCCTAAAACGGATACGATATGCAATTTGCCTACACGCAGTCTGAAACTAGTTTCAACATTTTGAAAATGAGAACAAATAATCCACATGCTATTCTGTATTCCCTGTTCTCATTCTAAAATTCACATTTTCAAATGCATATCCCCTGGTCCAATGATTCTTTGCTTATAAGCAAATCTGAGTCTAGTGGTGCTTACTTCCAAAAAAGAATTCATAGAAATACATTGTTTAGTGACATAACTTTTCTTTCTTTCTTTCTTTCTTTCTTTCTTTCTTTCTTTCTTTCTTGCTTTTTTGCTTTTTTGGCTGATCCAGACATGTATAAGGAGGGAGGTAATAACTGACCAGTCTCTGGGATGGATCAGATTGAGGCAGACTTTATTAATGCTGATTCTTGGAATTCCTGCTTTTGCTTCTTTGTGCTGAAACTTTCTCTATTTGTCAGTTCCTGCACTGGAAACTTCCTGAGCAATTTGGAAATGGTGAGGCAACAACACTGATAAATATATGCATTTAAAATCCTCCCATTAGCTGCAATTGCCAGATATGCATGGCAGGAACATTCAGTCTTTGGAAAGTATGGTCCAGTCGGGGCATTCTGTTGAAAAGATGTGATGGTAGAGGAAGACAATACACTTCCTTTGGTAGATTTAAAGTCTAAATATTCACTTCCTCAAGAAACTAAGTGGTACATCTTACAGAATTGTCCAGATGCTTGTAAAATAGCCAGAAATATTTCAAATTTTAGAAAAAAAGTTATGTACAACCAGACACCCTACTCCTTGGCCATCTCAAGAGTTGTTAGAACTGTAGCACACATGTTCACTCCTAGCCTGGACAACCTCTTCTGGGAGACCTGGAACACAGAATCTGGAGTGCAGGTTTCTCAGTGTGGTTTTTTACTCATTTATTTGGTCTCTTAATAAAGGACTAATGACATGTACTTCTAGGGTAGCGCTACTGCTGCGTACACATGTATGTGTGAGACAGAGAGAGCTTGTTTTCTGCTGCTCCAGAGACTAGAACAAGGAGCAATGGATTCAAGCTGCAGGAAAGGAGATTCCACCTGATCCTCAGGAAGAACTTCCTGGCGGTCAAAGCTCTCTGGCAGTGGAATATGCTGCCTCAATGGGGTGTGGTAGAGTCTCCTTCTTTGGAGGTTTTTAAGCAGAGGCTGGATGGCCGTCTGTTGGGAGTGCTTTGATGTAGGTTCCTGCATGGCAGGGGGTTGGACTGGATGGCCCCTGGGGCCTCTTCCAGCTCTATGATTCTATGATTCTGTGAAACCCACTGGTTTCTTTCTTTGGGCAAATATGGTTTAAAAATCTGCAGGGGAAGAGGAGTGATAGAGTTGTAGGTATGGATCTTGTTTGAGATGGTGTAGTGGGTGGCTCTATGAGGACAAAAACGGTAAGGCCACAAGTCTTCCCTCTATACCACTTTCAGCAAGATCCAGACCTACAGCTCTAACCCCATCCCTACTATCTTTGCCTGACGAATAAGCCACCAGGCTTTGAAAGCTGACATGATTAATTTCATTGGCTGTTAAGGGTATCACTACACTGTGTAGCTTGGATTTTGCTTTATGGTCAACACTTCAAACCTGGCATCTTCTTAAAAAAGAAAGTGCCACAAGAAGAGAGACATGGGGGCTTGAAGTTACCCACCAACAGTTAGCACTTAGACAGTAGAGTGAGCAAGTAAATAGGAGACCTCGTCTTAGCCTTCTATAGACACACATACATTCGTTTATGTAAAGTTGTCCCCTTTGCTGGTTAATGCACTTCATCCTTATGGTGATATGTTAAGCAGCCTACCATCTATTCTGTTCCCCCATCCCAACTCCAAGTTAGTAGCATCAGCTGTCATTACCAACTTTAACTGCTGGTTAAAGCAGTTTTTCCCAAATAAACAAGAGACAGTGGACTAGGTACCTTGTTTTTAAAAGGGAATATTATCCTAAAAACCTCCAGGAAATGCATTTCATCTTTAAAACACAACTTATTTATATGGAGACGGTGGGGGGGAGCTGTGATTCTGCAAGTGCTACTTATTTTGCAAAAACCACTGTTTCTCCCTAATGAAGAAGCAGGAGGGAGGCTCACACACCTTGTTTTTAAGTTTTTCTGGGTGGGTTCCAAGAGCACAAGGTGCATGTACTCTTTGTAGGGGTGGGAACAATTTTTCTGCCCTTGCACTGTCAACTCTCAGTGTCATGGAGCAGGGGCCCATCCAGAATCTGGGGACTGGGATGACACATGCATTGCTCACTCTTGTTCTAGAGACTATTCCTCCACTTTTTGAGACTCGGTTCTTAGTTTATGAGAATGCAATTCTACATGTATCTACCTGGAAGTAAACCCCTTTGAACTTAGTATGGCTTGCTTTTAAGCAGACATGCACTGGACTGTGCTGCAAGATTTGGTCATCAGAAATCTCCCGTTACTGGTTACGAACACAAAATGCCCAGCATGAGGTTAGTATGCTGCTGTCAGAACAGCTTGAAAGGAGCCAAATCAATGCTTGGCTTTTTAGCAGGACCATTTACATTCATAAGGCACAGCCAAAGTTAAATTCAACAGTTAATTTTACAGGAAGTGTAATGCACGTGCTTAAACACTGCTCTCTAAAATTAGTGGGACTTAGGTGATTTACTTTGGCCGGACTGTGCATACACTTTCCCCTATCTTTCGCTTATCTTTTCAACTTCTTTTGCTTGGTAGAAACAAACACAGGGCAAGTCGAGATGGCTGTTTCATCCACTTGTCTCCCAATTTTTCCTGTTTGTCTTAGCAGACTTCAAGATGTGGAAGTAAATAAGTCTCCTGCTCTTGCATGGTGAGTCGCTGTTAAGCAATCATGGTCTGCCATAAAACTTAAAAAACTTGAAGAGAAAAACCAGGAGGGAAAGAGAGAACACACCACATAGATGTGACTTATCACATTCCTCGCATGTTTATTGCGGCCTGTTTGTATTCCTGAGATTCTGCTTGCAAGAATGTTGCTGATAAAACACTTGGGTATTTAATTTTTTTTTTTTTTGGTCTGTGTGCTGCTGTTTACAGTGTAGTAGTCAGCAAGGATTCCAGATTCTCTAAGGGCTAGAAACACAGGCAAGCCCAGATGCAGTCTCCCCACAGACAACAATTCACAAAAAGATGACCAGTTCCAGTGCAGCTGACACAGCTGGACACGATCAGGGAGGAAACAAATCAATGTTCAGAATTCAGTTTCTTTTCAAACTTAAAATAATTAAAGTAGCCTTAGTGAAAAAAATCTGTCATGGAATGTGTGTGGAATTGGGGTTATCTGTTTCTCCTCTGGACATCATACTCTGGCTTGGAAGTTTCTGTTTGCTAAGCTGCCTTGCGCCTCCTCCTTGCGGCAGATTGCTCGGTTCCACAGGACTGTTTCATGTGAAGGTTACAGCCCATTTTCCCATCGAGCTGCGGATTCTTTCTGTGCCCTAGAGAGGTGGCCTACCCACCTCTCCAACTGCTGCCAAAGAACAAGCAGCTTGTGATGATTTCTCCAGCAGTGGAAAAAAGAAAGACAGCTGAAAAAAAAAATGTGTCTGACAGATTAGAGCTAGACCAATTGTGGCTCTTTCTCCCACCTACGCTGCTTCGCCGTGGCATTCAGTACTTATTCACCTTCCACTCAAAGCTGCCTCGTGTCCTCCATCATTAAAAGAGTCATCAAATATTTCATGTGAAAATGCCATGATAGACACATTGTTGTTATGACGAGGAAATACAATTGCTGTGAGCATCAGCTTCCAAAGGGACCAAATTTTGTTAAAATACAGTTGCAGCCATTTTCATTCCAGAAAACAAGGAATGTTAAAAAACAGGCAATGTAATATTGTTCATCGATTCAACATCTTTCAATCTAAATTGCTTTCTGTGTAGAAGTCATAACTAGCTTATTTCTAGACTCTAGACATATGCTAGTCTTCAATTACTTACAGAGGGAAATCGATTCTTCGTACTGTTACGTGTTGGTCTTTTAGAAACACAGAGCAGCAGCATTCCCCTCTGAACACAGAAGGCTGTGCAACAACACCATAACACTGATTTTTACCACCCTTTTGACACCCCATGGGGATATAAAAGGCGCAATAAGGCTGGCTGTATCCCAAGGCAGTCACTCAGGCCATTTCTGCACTACACTTTTATAGTTCAATTATTCTACTTTCAACATCCTCTAAAATCCTGGGGTTTGCAGTTTAGGGAAGGGCCCTGAGAATCCTCAGCCAGAGAGCTCTTTGGCCTCACTAAACTACAAACCCCAGAACTCCACAGGATGTTGAAAGTGGAATAATAGCTCTATAGTAGTATAGTATGGAAATAGCCTCAGTCAGCAACCATATGATGCTACACTGTCTAAATGCATCCAGAGCTGCATAAAAACCTGCATTTGAAATGCAAATTTAATATTATGAATTAACTTGCTCTCTTTTTCTTTCAGTTGGAAGAAAATGAACCAAGACAATTAAAACAGTACATTGTATTTTACCACTCTTTTGCTTTGGCTAGCTATAAAGAAGACTAAAATGAAAGGAGCACAAAAGCCTCCCTCTGGCAACTAGAAGCTTTGCTTATCCTTCATCTTATATACCATTCTAGTTTTTTTTCCACTGCTATAGAGTCCAGGATTCCTAGTGCCTGGGAGTATTATATTTCAGATTTAGTCTACTGAACCCCTTCTACTCAAAAATAAATAAATAAATAAAAATTATTTAAATCATTTTAATTTTTAAAGCAATATCTGAAAAGCTACTCATTAAGCTCTTAATTTAGACAGTATTACAGATATACCTCAGTCAACTAAGTAAACATGGTCCTGGGAATTACTTCTTTAACCAAAAATTTGGTACCAGAGGCAAATATAACGTGTAAAGAATAGAACAGGTTCACACACACACTCACACACACTGAGCAGGTCAACCTGTTTTCAGCAAATTTTCATCCAAAACTAACAATATGCACATGGGAAATGAAACAACCAGGTCAGGTAAACTTTGTATAAGTCTCAAAGAAAAAAAATTTTTGAACATTCCACAAACCCCTTGTAAGCTTCTTGCAAACTGCATCCAGGGATAGTTTTCTTTCATTAGCCTCTATTTTTTTAGAATTTCCATTTTAGTGGTCAGATCTATTTTTGCTTTTTTTCAACCTGTTGAGGACAGCTGGTGAGGCAGGCCTAGCTAATTTCCCCATTTCTCTCTGCTCAGTGAAGGATCCTGGAGGCTGTTTACTTTGCCTCTTGTAGGCAGACATATACATATACATCTATAGTAGGATTAACTAGAGTAGAATCCCATTCTTTCTCAGCTCAAACTTTTATAACATGGATACAGCCTGATACTGAAAGTCTTTATTTCTCTCCCTTTCCTTCCCCATCCTCCCAGTGCCAATGTTAACAAAAATCTTCCAACTAGGCAGAGGACAAGGAAGAAAAAACAAGAGTGTTGGCGATGATGTAAAACGATTTTGTAAAGAGAAACTTCTTTGTCAAAGGCTTTGTTAACTGAGGCATGCCTGTATTTTATTTAAGTCTTCTCTACCATATCCATGTCCCCTTTTTCCTTCTTGATTCATTAATTAAATTATAAGCTTGCAGGAAAGACTCTATTTTTATCTTACCACAACATGAGCACAGGAATACAAAGAATATTCAGAAATATTCAGAAAATGGTAAAAAAAACGTGTTTCTCAAATGTCAGTAAATCATGATGAGGAGAAACCTGAAATGATGACAGTTTTTGTGATTCGGGACTTATTCAGTGGCAAATTCATGTGTGTAAATTTTTGGACAGAAAACAGCATTTTCCACATAAAACATAGTATTTCAGCACAGAAATATTATTTTCTGTGTGGAAAATGTCCTTCCCTGCGCAAGTAATACTTTTTTCTGCATTTCAAAACAATGTGCGAATTTTGCACAGAACAAGTCCCCAGCTACAGCATTTTCTTTGAAGGAAATTTTGTGCACTATATGTCCTGAACTGCAAATAGGCTTTGAGAGCAGCATTTCCGCACAGTGGGAAGAACATTACTAGAATTACTCATTGCTTTCTCCAAGAATGAAATCAGAGAAGAATTACATCCCTACATTGGTGATAGCATAGTATCCTCAAACACATATGAGACAAAACAAGGTCTCTCAAGAACTCCATGTCCTCAGGTTTCTATGTACAAGCAAAAAAGAAACCAAGATGGAGTAATTATTGTCAAGCAGCAGAAAGGAAGGACAAGCACCAAAATAATAAGTCAGATCTTGGTGGAAGTAAGGGACTTCTACACAGGATTTGCAGTTCCCGGAATATTTATCTGTAAATGGGTTAGGCTTCTGTTCTTCAGAATGAATAGAAGAACAGACACTGGTTCCCACAGTCTAATGAAAAAAACCCCTCATGTATACGTGTACATGTCATATTGCCATTTCTACCTATACATATAAAGCAGTTGCAACCAAAAATACAAGGAAGTTAAAAGCAAAAGGAACTAATAGACTCTAAATGACACAATCAATTTTCTATTTAAAAAAAAAAAACTACGAGAGGCATGTTACAAGTTTGTACTACTGTGTCTGAAGTATGGGTGAGCAGCTTGTTGTTAATTACCACAAAGTCAGTTTGAGTTATTGTGACCTTATGGACAAGGGGCCTTCCAGACACCCTGTTACCAACTGTCCTGCTCTGATCTTTCAAATTCAATGCCACGGCTTCCTTGAATGAATAAATATCCCTGGTGATGCAGTCTTCCTCTTTCCTACTGCTTTCCACCTTAGCAAGCATCACTGAACATTTCTGCATGACACTCTAATAGCGTGATGATTCCACTTTCAACCTCCTATGGAATCCTGGGGTTTGCAGTTTCGGGAGGGGCCAGCCAGCCCCTCCCGAAACTGCAAACCCCAGGATTCCATAGGAGGTCGAAAGTGGAATCATCGCGCTATAAGAGAGTCGTGCCGAAATGGCCATTGTCTTTTCTAATGAGCCCTCCAGGTGTTGTACCAGCTGTACCTCCCAACCTCCCTCACCACTGGTTTTGACAGTTAGAGCTAATGTGAATTGCAACCAAGCGACAACCTGTTAGAGGACCGTACATTGGCCACCTTGGTGTATAGAAATTATACATCGATAACTTAGCTAGCCCAGGCAAGTGTACTCTGCTCACAACATGCTCACAACCCTATGTGTGTGCACCCACCCCAAGTCACATTCTGACACTAAAGTCCATTCAAACCTCCACTAAGAAAACTGGAGTTCTTCAGTCTACAGCTTCTCACCTTTGCGATCCAAGGAAGCATCCTCAGAGCCTAACAGTTCTTTTGTGGTTGTCTTTCTGCTTAGTTGCTCACTTGTTTTATTAGTTTTTTTTTAACTACAACAAAAGTATTTTTTTTAAAAAAAAAAGAAAGGAAAAGAAAAGAAGAAAACATGGCAGGGACTTGAAACGGAAAATTAATGCAAATCAAGCCTACACTGGGCCAGGAGGAAAGGAAGAAACAAAAGCCACAATGACAAACCTGATTAATAAAATAATGGAAAAGATTCAGAAAGCACCAGAAAGTCTGGAAATAGAGAGTGACCAATCCTTCGGTTAAGCACATAGATTCCCCTATAGGACTTGCTCAGTCCTTTCCTAAGAACACAGTATATGCCTTTTAAATAGGTACATACCAGGTAAAATGCATTTATAGTTAACTGGCTGTGGGTTCTCTGTTCGATCACACATGGGACAAAATGTCTCCTTGACAGCTCTAAGTTCAACCAGGGCATGCCAATTATATTAAAGTAAAACCTATCATGGTATAGTGGTTTGAGCTTTGTACTACAACCCTGGAGACCAGAAGAGTTCAACTCCCCACTGAGCCATGAAAACCTACTAGGTGATCCTGGGGACGTCACACATTCTCAGCCTCAGAAAACTCTTTGATAGGTTCACCTTAGAGTCACCATAAGTCAGAAATGTATTGAAGGCACAGAGCAACTGCAACAAAACTATGAACCATAGGAAAAGATAGAAAAACTGTGGCCCACTGTTGCTCAGAAGTATTCAACCTCAGCGTTTTGCCAGCTGGGATTTCTTTCAATGAGCAGGGCCTCATACTGTAAAGTGTTAATTTGCTAGTTAAAATGAGTTGTTAAAAGATTTCTAAACTGCTTTTCAGGGCATGAAAGCACTCACTGGTTTCCAAGCCAAAAAAAAACAAATCTTCATTCTAATACACACACACACACACACACACACACACACACATCCTTAAAAACATCCTGTAAAAATCAATCCAGACTACAGCAATTTATAAAATAGAGACTTGAAGCCATTTCTGCCCTACACTGTGATAGTGCTATTATTCCACTTTCAACCTCCGGTGGAATTCTGGGATTTGCAGTTTACTGAGGCCAAAGAGCTCTCTGGCTGAGAATTCTACATGCCTCTCCCTAAACTGCAAATCCCAGGATTCCATAGGATGATGAAAGTGGAATAATAGCACTATGACAGTGTAATGCAGAAAGACCCTAAGTCTTACCAGTGGTGAGGGTGAGGAGCATATTAGTTCATCAACAGTGGGAGAGCACAAGATTGCTATCACTGCTTCAGATTAATGGAATATTAAGTACAGATGCTACCAGCTAACCAGAGGAAACATGTGTGCTAAGCTCAGGAAAAGTTATTTTAGATTACAGCTCTCAGAATTCCCCCAGACCACATTGGTTGTGGATTCTTGGAGTTTTAATCGAAAAATAACAAGCTCTGAGTACCTGAAAAGTAGGCTGTATTACCATTCATTCCAATCCAAAGGTACCCAATGCCAACACTATATGAATTAGGAATGCCTTTACATACTAGTGCTTCTCAGAAAAATGCAGACAACTGGGTGCTCAAGTAATTTCCCGCATCACTGTACCAAGCTACAGAGCAGTTACATGCCTATCTTCTTTGTTTCATAGTTAGTACAATAAGCATCTCTAATATCTTACACAGTGCTCAGCACACACCACCACTGCTAAGCTCATAAATAAAAACAGACTCATAATGACAGCCGATAATGATTCAGCCCCCAAGGTACATGAGCGAATGGATATGTTTGCTTCTTTGCATCAGTGACTTTGTAAATCATTTCAGTGTTTTGAAGGTTCAATGGAAACAGTGTGTTACTGTGCTCTGGATAAACTAGGATACTCAACGTATCAGTGCCAAGGAAGCTTCTTTGGTCTTCATATATACACAGACAAAAGAGTTTTTCACTACTGACACCTTACTTGCTCTTTCTAATTCAGTTACATTTTTACACTAAGGTTGAACAGAGGTGAACATTTTGTCCCACTTCTAACCCAACTTCAGCTTACGTAAATTCTTGCCACTTGGCAGAACAGTACGGAAAAGCTACACAGACAACCAAAAAAGAAGATTTCTACTTGAAGTGTCATGGTCACCACAAGTGAACAAAGATGGGAGGCAGCCACAAAATATTGGAAGAGGATACTGTTGTATCACCACTGGTAAAGAGAGATTCAACTGCCAGTCTAGCTGGCTTGTGTATGTAAAATGGGAGAAGACACTATATTGTTCTTTGTCTCAGGAAGCAAAATTGAGAGGCTAGTCTTGGGCTACCCTTGGAACAAACTCTGGGGTGAGATCTCTGTGATTATCTACCCAGACCACAAACTTATTAACTTACTATGTTTTCTTCTCTTTTATTTCATTCTCCTCAGTTTTTCTGCAAATGCCATTATTTCTGTTTTGTAAGAAAAATTCTGTGCTAATAGACCAGAGGGGAGAACCTCTGACTACCCTCACAATTCCCATCAACTTCCCAACACAGCCAATGGTGAGGGTTCTTAGGAGCTTCAGTCCAAAGCCCAAATGTTCCCAATCCCAAAACAGGCACAACCAACGGTATTCATTTGGGCTCACTGGGATTTGCTGAGTGAGTGTTTCTCTTTGGTAGCTGAGATCCTTTTCATTCCTTCCACCCCAAATGTGCTAGGTCTGAGACAAGATTATAAAGACTTCATCCAGACATATCAGCCAGTGTGAAGCACTGCCTGAGCACAGCTTGGAAAAGTTACCTTTTGGCATACAATTCCTCAGCCAGTTTCAGAAACATTTTTTTTTTCATTCCTTAAACAGCATCTCCATTTCTGGCAATTTTATTCAAGGGGCACATGAATGGCATGACATTTTTCCTCATGCATACAAACTTTCCACATTAAAAAAAGATTTAAGCAAACAACGCATTTAACATGCTCAAACATCAATTCACAACAAAAAGACGGAAATGAGCTGGGGAAATAAAGCCTCATCTATTTCATTCCTGCATGCAAAAATTTTAAGTTTCCTTCCTGTTGGACAAAATTATTAAAGTTTTCAGTCATTTTTTTTTTTAGCAATTTTTAGCATTTGGCCATTTTTGTTGTGAAAAATTCATTTGTGGGAATAATATTGTTTTTTGCCTTTTTTGTGCAAAAAAGGATGCATTTGGGGTCTTGTGGATTTTTTTTTCTTTTTTTAGACAAATGAATTTTTAATTTAAAAAGTCCCAGAATGCAGACAATACAGGCGTTTAACATTTTTTTCAACATGGTGTCTCAGTGTGTTGGATGAGAAAATTCATAGGTATTCTTAACATCCCTAATCACCAGAGTTCTTTTAAGTGCATGTACATACATACACACACAACATGCATATGCATACAAAATGGAAAGTTAGTTGTAAGTACTCAGAGCAGATGTGAAAAGAATTCTTGAACAGTGGAAGATAAAAGTGTTTTCCAAAACTTTTGGCATCCTTTAAAATGAGAGATGGGATAGTATTTGAGAGAGGGGGCCTTTGGAGTGGCTTCTCCCACAACAGGAAAATTCCTTTCCAAGGAAAACTTAAGTCGCCTTCTTTTCAATTGTCCTCGTGCTGGCAGGCAAAGGCCCTCCTTTTCAGTGGGCTCTCAGCTAGTGATTGGCAGCTAAAGACAGGATGTTTAAAGGGTGCTGTACTCTTTAATGTCTAATTATTATTTTAGCTGATGTGCTTTTAAAACTGTTTTAATTCAGTTATGTTTCAAAACTGTAACTTCTTTAATCATACTTTAATTTTAAAAATTACTGTGTTCTTCTTTGTAACTGTTAAGAAGGTGATGTTTTGAGCTCCTTTGGCTCCCAATTCTGGAAGGCTGGAAGGATATGTACTTTCACCTGTCTTTTCTCCCTTTCTTATTTATTTTCTTATGTATTTATTTTATATAAATCAAATAAATCTGAAATGTTTGCTCTTGTCTACCCAATAAGAGAAGCCCAGTTAGAATCAGCCAAAACCACTTGTGTTTGACTCAGCTTGGGTTGGGTCTAACTCTGCTTCCACCATTTGCACTTAGAACTTGCAGGATCTGATGAGCATTGTTGCATAGATCTGACCATTTGTACCTGGGGATCATGGAGCTGTCAACACCCCTTAGCTTGTGGGCCACAAATGAATGACGTCCTGGATAGCAAAGGAATATCCTTATGGGACTGCCCGATGATCTCTGGCTATTGCAAATAAAGATTCAATCAGCCAACAATGCCCAGTAGTCTCTTCCTCAGAAATTGTACAAAACTGCAAGAGCCCCATTTGGAACAGTTCAAATACCTTTTGTTGTTGTTGTTGTTGCTGTGTGCCTTCAAGTTGTTTCCGACTTATGCTGATCCTAAGGCAAAATTATCATGGGGTTTTCTGTGACTGAGAGTATGTGATGCACCCAAGGTCACCCAGTGGGTTTTCATGGCTGAATGAGGAACTGAACCTTGGTCTCCAAGACTATTTTTCAGTGCTCAAACCACCACATCATGCTGGCTCTCTAATTCAAACACCTACTACCATAAAATTTTCCAAACTGTTTTTTTTCCCCCCCAAATGTTTCAACCTGAATTATTTTGGGGATAGAAAGACTGGGAGAAATGTTTCCCCAACAACAGTTTCCAAAGCAGAAATGAGGATCAGAAGTAGTAGTTGCTTCCTTGTATAATTAAGATTTTTCGAATCTTTTCTCACCTTGAAACGATAGCATCCAGAACCTTTTTAAAAGTTTATAAAAGTTTTTCACGTAATTAATAGTTTCAGGGGTGAAGTTTTAATGAAAACCAAACCAATAATCCTTTCCTAAGATCATCTTCTGGAAATGCAAAACACTCTTTTGACATAAATGTGTACATTCATTGGTATTAGCTACAACAAAGGTGGACAACTGTAGTGGCAGATAAATTTTCATACCCGCACACAGTCATGTGGGGGGGCAATGGCAATGGGGGGTGGTTTGTCCCTGGTGGCAATTTTTTGGGGGTGTCCTGACTTCTTGTTTGCCCTCCCCCACCTGTCATAGCCCCGCCTCATCCATCATAGCCCCACCGCCAAATACGCCGCCACACACCTTAGCCCAGCCCCCACACACTATAGCCCCACCCCACATACCGTAGCCCTGCCCCCATGCACTGTAGCCCTGCCCCCATGCCATAGCCCATCACCACGCACCATAGCCACACCCCCTCCCACCCCCTCTCCGCTCACTCCAAGCTCTGCCACTGCCTGCACACTGTGGCAAGTAACTATTTTTTTGCATTATTTTTGGCTGAAAGTTGCCCCCAAGTCACAATGAGAAGTCACTTCTGGTTTCAGCTTCTGAGTTTCTCTGTGCCATTGGAGAGGTGGAGGTTAATAAGCACATGCATTACTTTGGAGGCCTCCACAAGTGGCCTCCTTTTTTTTTCACCTGAAAAAAGTGCATCTGCAAAAGTCTGGGATAGTGCAAGAAGATGATTGGGGATCATATCTATAGGCTATGGGCTCTTGAAGTCAAGGATGTGCTAAATGCTTCTATGTACCCAGATGCTGTGTGGCAGTTTCTGAAGGCCAGCAAGCAAGCTGCAACTTTTGGGGGGGGGGGTGGTTGGGGAAGTCTTAAACTGTATATGTTACTGTACAGAAAAGCTTGGGATAGACTGCAGGTCCATGTCTATGAAGAAGGGACAAAAGATAGAAATCCTTCCACAAAGCACATCTGCAGCAAAACCAATGTGCAAAGAACTTTAAAGCAGCCCCTGGTTAATTGTCCTTCCCTCCTGCTGCCTACTGACATTCCAAAAAACTACTTACAAATATTGAAATTAAAAAAATCTGCCTTTTTGTGACAAAGTTTTTAAAGAGACCATTAAAATTAACCAAATTGTACACTGGTCTAAAACAAAGGAAGCCCAGTGATGCCAAATTTAAAATTATATCAAATGCTTTTTAATGTGACCCAGATAAATACTTTGCAATTGCAAGATGGAACACTGCTGCCCTGGGGGAAATGGAGAACAATATATTTCAGAGGCCAGATACCCAGGGGATTAAGGATTTACACTCCACTAATCTTATACTAATCCACGTACACCAAACATGGAATGAAGAACACCGCAAAGGCAAATTACATCCTAAACATGCAGATGGCTTGTCCCTCAGGAGAGTGAGCTGGGTGGCTAAAAGATGTCCAGATAACTAGATGCAGAAAGAATAACAAGGACACGAGGCTTCCTGGAAAAGAAGCTGCTCTAAAATAATGCCCCCTCCCTTTAACACACACATATACAGAGAGAGAGAGAGAGAATCATCCAAACAGAACTCATTCCTGATCCAGTCGTAAATGTTTGATCTGATTCTTTCTTAATAGATTCAAACATTCAATGTTTATTGTTCTATAGAAGCAGTCCAGAATCAGAGTCAGTCCTATCATTTGCCCAAGGGTGAAAAATTCAGATGTGTTGAATTACAAATCCCATCAGCCCTAGTCAGCATACTCAGCGGTGACAAATGCTAGGAGCTGCTTTCAGAAATCTCTGGAGGGTGCACAAGTCCTACTCTGCATTAGGTAGAGTGACATACTATGTTACAAAAAGGCAGGGAATTTGTTACCTATTAATTACTGTTGTACTTTTCACTGCCAGAGAGAGCATGAGATGTTTGTTTAATTTTCTGCCTCAGGTGCCAAAATAATTGGTGTTAGGTATTGCAAACAATGACAACAGCGTGGGTGTGTCGGAGGTACTTGTGGCACTGCCTTAGGTGACAAAATGTCTTGGGGCAACTCTGACTGCAACTGAAAACTTTGCACCTACACAGGCCATCTCCATACTACACTATTATAGTGCTATTATTTCACTTCTATTCCAGTTTAGGGAGGGGCATTTAGAATTCTCAGCCAAAGAGCTCTTTGGCCCCAGTGAACTGCAAACCTCAGAAATCCACAGGCTGTTGAAAGTGGAATAATAGCACTATAGCAGGGTAGGGCAGAAATGGTCAAAGTCTATGAATACTGGTTATAGAATCAAAGGACTAGCAAACACTACACCAATTTTAACAATGGCACAACCTTGCTCTAGACCAGTACCCATATTGCCTCTACTGACCTTGTCCATTGTCATCTAAGGTCCCTCTAGAGGAGGTTTTTATTATTTACTTACTTAAATTATATGCTGCCTTTCACCCTAAGGTGGTCTCAGAATTAAGTGTTGGCGTCTCCTCAGCTTGTACTACTGGGAGATTTCAAAATCCACACTGAGACTGCCTTGTTGGGAGTGGTTCAGTACTTCATGTCTCCCATGATGACCACAGGTCTGTCCCGAAGGGTAATTAGGCCTACTCATGCTGTTGGGCACACTCAGAACCTCATTTTCTGTGGGTGAGTTGATGATGATCTGGCAGTGGAAGGACTGTTTGTTGTTCTATTGTAATGGTGGGGTTTAGACTTGCTGGGACTAGAACCTCTGCAGGGATAGGGGCTCAATTAAGGTGATCTGCCCCAGGAGACTTATGAATATGGATGGATTCCTGATGGCCTTGGGAAACTTTCAAGTTGCCTTGGCAGGCAATTTGGTCAAAGTCTTGGTTGGTTTCTGGAATGTGGAAATGGCCAGGGTGGTGTACAAAATCACTACCAAGCATCCCCTCTCATGGGGTAGAGCCAACCTGGTCTTAAAACTGGAGGCAAGACTGATTGAACACACGCTAGATCTTCTCTGAGTATCTACTCTGGGGTAATACAGGCAGCAAAGGCAAATTTCTTCTCTGCCTCTGTGGCATCTGGAAGGAGCCAGCCAGCAAAGCTGTTTCAAGTGGTGAGGAGTCTGTTATGTATGAGATCAGGAAGGGAAAATTCCTAGCACTCAAGATGGTTGTGAACAATTTGCTCAGCACTCTGCAGATAAAATCACTCAGATCCATTCTGACTGGATAATACAATTGATACTGGTCCAGTGGATGTAACTTTGGTCCCTGTTTGTCCAGGATACTTTTCAATTTGTACAGTCCAAGGATGCAGACAAGATTCCTGACGAGGTGAGAGCCACCACATGTGTGTAAGGTCCTTGCCCTTCCTGGCTCATTTAAAAAAAAAGCCAAAAGCGGACTGGCAGAGGGGGTGGAAGACATGGTTAATGCCTTGCTAAAACAAGGCAAAGTTCCAGCATGCCTCAAGGAGGCAATTATAAAACCATAGCTAAAAAGTCCTCCCTGGAGTCCACCATTCTGGGTAATTATGAGCCAGCCCCAAACGTTCCATTTTGGGTAAGGTAGTGGGCTATTCATGGGGTTGCCTAAGTCAACATGCTTCTTGAAGGCACAGGCATATACACACTGGAACATGTGATGGCCTCTCAACTCTGTGGGCTTCTGAATGAGATGGATTATCTAGATCCATTTCAATCTGGTTTTGGGTCTGCCTATGGGACAGAGACAGCCTTGGTTGCCTTGTTAGATGTACTATATCAAGAACTGGATGCGAGTAGGGTGTGAGTGTCCCTGTAGGTTCTGCTAGACCTCTTGGAGACTCTTGATGCAATCAGTCTTGGTATCCTTCTGGACCACCTTGCTGGGATGGGACTTTAAGGCACTGTTTTACAGTGGCTGCATTTCTTCTTGTAAGAGTGAACCCAGAAGGTGGTGTTAGGGTCTCCTGTTTGACCCCTTAGCCATGGGCCTGCAGGGCCCTTCAAGGCTTGGTTCTGTCCTCGATGCTGTTTAACATATACATGGACAGTTGTGGGGTCCAGTGCTGTCATATGCTGATGACACCCAACTCTGTTCATGTCTCAGTCCAAGGAAGCTGTCTTGGACCTAAAATGGTGCCTGTCATCAGTAACTGACTGGATAAGGGCAAATAAAACTTAATCCAGACAAGACAGAGTTACTCCTGGTCAGTCCAAAGCGAGATCAAAGAATAGGGATTCAGCTTCTGCTGGTTGGGCTCACAGTCTCCCAAAGATGCAGCTCCACAGCTTGGATGTGTTCCTGGAAACAACCCTAAGCCTGGAAGCCCAGGTTGTGGCAGTGATGAGGAGTGCATTTGCACAGTTAAGGCTTGTGTGCTAGTTGTGCTAGTTCCTTGAGATGTCAGACCTGGTCACAGTGAAACATACCTTGGTTGCATTTCATTTGGATTACTGTAACATGCTCTACACATGCCTTTAAAGAATGCTTGGAAACTTCTGCTGTGCAAAAGAGCTGCAGTTAGATAGTTACTTGGAGCTGGATATAGGAAGCACCTGACTGCCTTGTTGCAACAGCTCTACTGCCTGCAAGTCTATTTCCAGGCACAATTCAAAGGGCTGGCCATGATCTATACAGCTCAGGTCCAAGATATTTGAATGGCCATATTATCTCTTATAAACCTGCCCATGTTTTGATATCTGCTGGAACACCCTTACAGGTTCATCCAGTGGGAACACCAAAAGACTCTTCTCTGTAGCCGCTCCTAGGCTTTGAAACTCACTTCTCAGAGAGCTTAAACTGGCATTTTCCTTACTATAGTCAGGTGAAAACCTTCCTGTTCTGACAGGCCTTTGAGAATCAAGTTTTTAGACAGAAACAGGCCTTGTATAATGTGCTGGATTTTGTTATTGTTGTTGTTGTTCATGGTTTCTTTTTTAAAAAATTGTTTTTAACCATTTGATAATAACTTTTCAACTTTTATATACTATGCATTTTTATGTATTTTTGTTTTTAATTGTTGTAAGCTTCCTTTAGTCCTGAACAGAGAAAAAGGTGGGGTATAAATAAATATACATATAAATCTATGTTGCTTTGAAAGGAAATGAAAAATGCCTACTTACAATAGCAGCGAAGAAATCCTGGAAGACTATTTCTGATCAGACTATTTTATTCTGTAACCCCATATTGTCAGCTCCAACTGGCAGTGGATTTCCAGTCTTAGGCAGTGTCTAGGCAGAAATTTTTCCTGATCCTTCAAATTGATAGTATCAAGGTCCGAACCTGGGTCTCTCTACATCCAAAGCATGTGCTTTCTAAGACAATCTCCACACACAAATCTTTACATAAAAAGTTCTCTACACAATTCCTTGTTTTCAGGTACTTTTCACATGCTTAGAAGTCAACGCAGTCTTCAGCAGGGTGTATAGGAACAGCCGTTAGAGAAGGCAAAACTGCAGCTACTGGGCATGCACAAGAAGAAAGGCCCGTTAAGCAATTTGTGAGATGATAAATAAATCTATTAGGAATTCTACTATCCAAAATATGATAGCTGAAATCTGAGTTCAGCAATCACAGACATGGAACTGAGTGCATCTACACGATATTGTTGTTGTCATATGCCTTCAAGTTGTTTCTAACTAAACATGACCCTAAGGCAAATTTATCACGGGGTTTTCTGGGGCAGAGAGTGTGTGACACACCCAAGGTCACCCAGTAGATTTCCATGGCTGAGCAGGAATCAAATCCTTGTTTCCACGGTCATTGCCCAACATTCAAACCACTACACCACAAAGGGTTGTCAGAAATTCTTTCATGTAAGCAAACCTGCCACCTATGACTTTGAGTCACGTTCTGGTACCTCATATCAGGATGAAATAGGTAAATACATTTTGCTCCAGCAAAAGCCTATCAAATGTAGATATCTCGATTTAATAGCAAAATCCACATGCCCTAGGAGGACTCAAAAATTAGGAGTAAAACATTTATGATGCAATCCTATACACATATATTTGGGAATATCACCAAAATCAGTTATATACACTTTCCAGCAGACATGTTTGCATTGACTCCTTTTTTCTGAGAAGTCTCTATACATTTTTAAATGCCAAAAAGCACTGGAATAGACCTGAAACTAATTGTGAACTAATCTTGCATTCATTTCCAATGCATTCTAAAGTACATGGTAAATGCAAAATACAAAGCTGCAATCTAGCAGCGCTAGGACAATGGGGAGATGAACACACTGAAAGAACACCTACTGCTATAGCCAGCAAATGAAATTCTGTGTATGCACAGAATTGCATGCAGAATTACATGTATTTGCTGGTCTATTTGTAAATTATTGTCATAAATTTCAACTGAAGTCTTGAAAAATTAACTTTGCCTTAGCTAGCAGAGAAACTAAGACCAGCCCCTGCTCCTTTAAGAGGCTGATTTATGAAGCGCATCTCTTGCAAAGATTATGTGAGCTTTTCCAAAAGGTACAATTTGGAAAAAAAAAATGCATAGCTTGTGCTACAGGATGCTCTAGGCTAGCAGCTTTGCATAATTTGAATGAAGAAATGTTTCTAACTCACATTTGAATAGTCTGCTGCTTTTAAAAGCTAGTAAAGTACTGTAGGCTATATTTCAGAGGAAGGCACTGGCAAAACCACCTCTGAGGATACCTTGCCTAAGAAAACCCTATAAAATTTGTGGGGTCACCATAAGTTGACAGGCAACTTGAAGACACACACACACACACACACACACACACACACACGAAGTAATAAGCCATGAGTGTAGCAGGGTGGCAGGAGAAAAGATATTGCTCTTCCCCATGAAAATTTCCTTTGGTCCCCAAATTTCTAGCATTACAGTAACTTAAAACTTCAGTTGAACATTTAAGAAATATGGTTTAGGCATTCAAAAAACAGGGGCAAAGAAAGTTACCAAGGAAATGTAAACAGACCAAATATAAGAATTCTAGGTGGAAATGGTTTTAAGTTTCCCTCTGCAATGCAAGAAATTGGGCTTAAAGGGAAAATTTAATTAGGATGGTAGAATTCTTATTGAGGGAGTGATGCTTTCATTCCTCTCTCCCCCAGTAGCTACACCACTGTTAACAGTTCTGTTACTTTGGATGCTGAGCACTGAACAATATAAGTGGAGCGGATGACTACATGGAGTCTGATTAATCAAGGATTTGCTCCTTGATCAATAGGGAGCACTGTTTCAGTCAAATCATAATTCTTTTTGAAGAAATAAACAGAGAGCATCAAATCAGCGATTAAATATTAATCAAGGAGCATGAGTTCTCAAGTAAACAGTTGAGCCTTCTCTCATGAGATGGGAACTAAGAAGGTACCAACTCTGTGATGTCCAAGTGTATCCTAAGATAAGGTGGAGGCTTATCCTAAGTCCAGGCTCCAGGAAGGCCAGCAGCACTATCTCAAAGACAGAAGGACAAAGAATTGCCTTTATTAGAATGCGTCAGAATAAAGGAAATCACTTTGTGCTTCCAAGCAAAATGTAAAGGAAGAAAGAGGGAAAGAAATTTGAAAGAAGAAAATGTTGGGTTAACTAGTAAGATTTTTTTTTCTAAGTAGAAGATACTTTTGAAAATTCCCAAGAGTTTGCTGGGGGCGGGGGCAGGAGGTGTCCATTGTAAAGTTCTACAAATAGTCCAAGGCATCTGTCAGAGATAATTTAAGTATAATCCACTTGTTTTCTTGATGGAGTATGGATAAGATGATTAACCAGGTCCCCTCCGTAACTCCATAAAATGTTTCTAATACAAAATCTGTAGATGCATTGCTAAGTATTATTGCTGTTATTGTTAATATCAGAGTACAATAAGGAGAGAAATGCCAGTTACCTTAGAAACCCACAGAAGAATAATTTTTTCTGATTCATATCAGCTGCAGAACTGATGTTTTAAAACTGCACACAGACCTGCAGCTTCAGCTGCGTAAGCAGAAGCAGATGTTAGAAGCGAGAAGCCAGGGCAAAGTCTGCCCCTGTGGGTACATACATCTCAACATAAAAGGACAGCTAACTTAATGGGAATATTTCCTTGCTACCTAAACTACCATCCGAGCTCAGAATGTGTATCTTACTGCCACTGCTATATGCACCAGACTCTCATTAACCACACAAACAGCCGTGCTGCTTTCTCTTTCAAGCTGTCAAACCTGTTGCTTGATTTTGCCTTCCAGTGCCTTCACTCAAACAGTTTCCATGTCCCCTCCCCACTCCATAATTCCATGATTCAACAGCTATTCACAGCAGGCTTCTGGCTGGGCCCACACTTTCCTCATAGGGTTATATATTCTAGGAAACCACAGATGCTGCAAAATGCAAGATTTTGGATGAAGTTTACGGGATGAGAAATGCCAGGGCAAAGGCCCACATAAGGAAAAGTGCAACATCTGATGTGTGGCACAATTCTGCGTGTATTTATTCAGATGTTGTTGTTGTGTGCCTATAAGTCATTTTTGGTTTACGGCACCCCTAAGGAAAACCTACTGCAGAGTTTTCTGGGGCTAAGAGTGCATGATGCACCCAAGGTCACCCAGTGGATTTCCATGGCTGAGCAATTGAATCCTGGTCTCCAGAGTCATAGTCCAATGCTCAAATCCCTGCACCATGCTGGCTCTCTTATTCAAATGTAGGTCCCACTATATTCAATGGAGCTAACTTCCAGCCACGTACACACACAGGTGCTAGCTTAAAATTCCTTCCCACAAATTCTAGATGCACAAGTTGTGCACAGGTATTAACTGGGCAAAGGGAAGACATTCTTCACATGTCTGGGAACTTGTATTTCTCCTTTTAACATGTTCCAGCGCAAAGCACTAGCATTTGAAATAGGTTGAGGGGGTTACTTCCCAGGCTGGCTGAAATCAGGTTTGGAAACAGACTTCTGAGATTCCAGCTGACGCCTTTCTGAAACACCAGGGCCATTTCCCCACTACCCTGTTATAGTGCTATTATTCCACTTCCAACATCCTATGGAATCCTAGGGTTTGCAGTTTAGGGAGAGGTATTTAGAATTCTCAGCCAGAGAGCTCTTTGGCCTCAGTCAACTGCAAACCGCAGAATTTCACAGGAGGTTGAAAGTGCAATAATAGCACTATAACAGGGTAGTGGGGAAATGGCCCAAGATGATCCTTGCTCCTCAGTGAATAGACAGAAATGCCAAGCACAGAGATGCAATGATAAGGACTACACTTGCAGCATACCTGGGATACAGCTTTCAAAAGCATGAGAACTTATGTAGGAAAAAAGTATATGCAAATTTTCTCATCCTTGACAAGCACTTGACAAATCAAAAATACGCTTTTACACAATTGTCCTTCTTCCTTGTTTTGCTACTGTTGCAGCTGATAAAAAATGCTGGACTTTGAACTTTCACACAGGAGGGAAAAATCTTGTGGCTATTGACAGTTGTTGTGACAAGGTATTTTGATATGTTGAGACAGCTTTCTCACTGAGGACAACAAAATCTGTGAATGTTATTTACATCTCTGTTCTTGTATAGATTTTACTCCTCTGAAAGTTGCATTACAATGTGCTACAGATGTAAGTTTTCTGATCACACTGAAAATACATTTTATTAAAAAAAATTGTATGTCATGAAAAACATGATTTTTGAGCAAAAACTTAATATTATTGCCCCCTAAAGTCCCAAAATGCAAATGTCATTAAAAACTGTACAAAATTATTCATAATCTTGTCCAATAAGGACAAACTTTTTGAAAGTTTTTTCTTCTTCTCATGTATGTAAAAATAAAATACGAGATTGTTTAAATCTCTGCATAAGGAAAAGAAAGATGGCCAAGGCTACTGCCCTTGAAATTTATGGAATGGTATCTCTTGATCAACAGGTATCAGTTGTAGCTCTTTTCTTATGATGGTTAGCAGACAGAGGTCCATCTTCCCCCCACCAGTGAGGCATCTCAGATGACCTTATTATGGGTCACATATATTGAGGTAATAGGTTTGCTGCTACCATATTGAGTCTGAAGGTTTGAATCTTAGGTTTGCAACCCTGCCATCTTGAAGCATTCATGTGAGTGGTTGGTTTGGGATCAAAACATCCTCCAAACCTTACTTATTAATTTATCTAATTTACATCCCATCTTTTCTCCAGCAAGGGACTCAAAATGGCTGACAAAAATTAGCTAAAATCTTTAATTTTATAAACATGTTTAGAAACAATTAAAAACCTGTTTAAAAATTACATCATGAAAACAATTTAAAACATAATTAAAAGATAAAAGACAATAAAAACACTAAAACACTCTTCTGCCACAAAATTTATGTACTAAGGTTCTGCCTAAATAAAAAGGTCTGCCTACTGGCAGAAGGAGAAGAGAGAGGAGGGTCAACTGAACTTCTCATGGAAGGGATTTACATAGCCGAGGAGCAGTCACTGAGAAAGCTCCCCAAATGTACCTGTGATGTGGGTGGGACAGAGCAACAGCCCTCTCCCAAAATCTTAAAATTTGGAGGGCCTCATACAAGGAGACAGGGTCTTTTAGACAGTCTGAAGTCAAGAGTCATAACCATCACTTTGAATTCTGCCTAGAAACAGACCATAGAGTCATAGAATCATAGAGTTGGTAGGGGCCTCGTGGGCCATTGAGTCCAACCCCCTATTCAGTGGAGGATCTCCAGCTGAAGCACCCCCAGCAGGTAGCTCTCCAGCCTCTTTTTGAAGATGTCCTAAGAAGAAGAGCCCACCACCCCTTCAGGCAATTGATTCCATTGCCAAACCACAACTGCTATCAAGAAGTTCCTTATAATGTTCAGTCGAAATCTGTGCTTCTTTAACTTCAAACCATTAGACCTGGTCCTACCCTCTGGGGCAGCAGAGAATAAACCTGTCTCTTCCTCTCTATGACAGCCCTTGAGATATTTAAAGAGTACAATCATGTCACCTGTTACCCTGATTTCTGGGGTCCCGTGGGGGACACCTCAATGTGCTCCAAATAATGGGTAATGGGAATTAGCCAGAGCACAAGCTGTAGCACTACGAGAGGCAGGGTGACCTAGCGAGATCTTTTACCCAATGTTTACGGGGTCAGGCCGAGTCAAGACCACAACACAATGAAGTTCTAATTTTGTTCTTTTATTTGTAAAGTCACAGCGCACTTGCGTGCTCACTCACACGGAACTAAGAAATACTGCGCACATGCATACTCACACACACACAGACCTAAGAAAATAAAGGGAGGAAAGTAGATAGGAGATTTTAAGGAGGATTTTTGGGGAAATATGACACCTGATCCTGTAGCCCGGGTAGCCTGAAGAAAGTCAGTTGGAGTGGAGATTCTCAGCACGTGGAAGCTGAGGGGAAGGCTCGGTGAACGGAGCGGCAGCAAGGCAGTATGGAAGCCAAGAGCGATCCGAAGAAGCGCTCAAAATCAGGGGTTCTTATAGGGGAAAAAGTGCCTGTAGGGTAGTCCATTCCTGGGGAAAACAGTGGGTTTTGGGTTGGAGACAAAGCCTCCGAAAGGTCAGTATTTAGCATGACTGGATTTTGACAGCGCTGTCAATAGTGCAGACAGTATGCAAATGGAGAGCGCTTGACAGTTGAGTAGTCAGAAGCGCTAATCTCATCAAGCTGCCTGTTCGGGGCAGAGAATCCTTTGTATGCCTTGTGCATACTTAATGTAGTTTTAAAGTGTACTTGCCTGGAGGTCTCCTGAAGCTACGTGCCGGAAAATTACTGGCCTGCCTGGATTTGTTTTGTATTTTCCAGCTTGTTCGGCTGTGTCCGTGTGCGTGCTTGTCCGGGGGCCTCGCAAGCACGTGGAGGGGAGCAGTTTGGAATGGCCAATTCTTTGATATAAAATCATTTTTAGTAGACCTCGGGCTCGGACTATGCAGCACAGTAACACACCCCTCCATCTTCTTGCCATCAACTGAACATGCCCAGCTCCTTCAACCTTTCCTGATATGTTTTGTTCTCCATACCTCTCATCACTTTTACTGCTCTTCTCTGAACCTGCTCTGAGTTGTCTACATCCTTCTTAAAATGAAGTGGCTAGAACTGAATACAATACTCTATATGAGGCTTGACCAGCACAGAATATAGTGGGACTATTAGCTCCCTCAAGCTGGAAACTACGCTTCTGTCAATGCAGCCTAAAATATCATTCACCTTTGCTGCAGCATCATACTGCTGGCTCATGTTCAACTATGATCAACAATAATCCCAAGATCCTTTTTGCATATAGTACTGCTGGGCCAAGTATCACCTGTCCTATACCTGAGCATTTGGTTCTTGTGGCCTAAATGTAGAATTTCACATTTCTTTCTACTGAATTGCATTTTATTAATTTCTACCCAATTTTCTAGTTTACCTAGGTCCTTTTGAATTCTGTTCCTATCTTCCAATATGTTAGCTACTCCTCCTAGTTCCGCATCAACTGCAGAACTGATAAGGATTCTGTCATCCCTGTCATCTAAGTCACTGATAAAAATGTTGAAGAGCAATGGCCCTATGATAGAACCCTGAGGCACTCCACTTGAGACACCCATCAGGCCTAAAGCACGGGCACTAATGACGACTCTTTGAGCAGAGTTTTCCAACCAGTTATGAATCCAGCTGGCAGCATTTCCATCCATTTCTCCATTTGCTAATCAAAACATTATGGAGGGTTTATTTAATTCTTTGCTAAAATCCAGATAAATGATATCGACAGCATTCCCAACATCTACTAAACTAGTGACCTGACTGAAAAAAGATACACAATCCTCCCTCCATATTTGTGGGTTTGACTTTCACAAATTTGATTATTCTTGAGGTGTGTGCGTGACTCCCACCCTCCATTCTTCTCCTTCCCTTGTGTTTTGCCAGTCACAAAGAAGGAAAGCAAGTACCCAGACAAAAAGGAGGGAAACGTGGGGAAGGCTCACGTGAGCCTTCCTTTCCCCCTCTGGAGTTCCCCCTCCCTTTCCTTTGCCTCTGGCCCTGGCACTGAGAATTCACATTGAGACAAAAGGTAAGAGAATAGGGGGAAGGCTCATATGAGCCTTCCTTCTCCCCTCCAGAGCTCCCCCTCCCATTCTCTTGCCTCTGGCCCTGGTGTGCAAAAGGAAAGGGAATGGGAGGGGAGATCCCCAGAAGGGAATCGGAGGGGGATCACAGGGGGGAGTTTGTGATTTTTCCACTTTCTCAAGGGTTCTGTGCCCCGAACCCTCGCAAAAGTGGAGGGGCCACTGTAAGATTAGCATGGCAGGATTTGTTCTTGACAAACCCATGTTGGCTCCTACTGATCAGTTCCTTCTCATCAAGAGGCTTGCAGACAGACTCCTGTAAGATCCATTCTAATATTTTTCCAGGTATTGAAGTTAGGCTGATTGCTCTATAGTTTTCTGAACCTTCTTTTTTGCCCTTTTTGAAGAAGACAGTGTTTGCCCTTCTCCAGTCTTTTGGCACCTCACCTATTCTCCAAGATTTTTCAGAAATGATGGCAAGTGGTTCAGAGAGTACAGAGCAAGTTCCTTCAGTACTTCGGCATGTAGTTTGTATGGTCCTACAGATATGAACTCGTTTGGGTTAGCAAGGTGATTCCTGACTAACTCCCTATCAATCTTGATTTCCAGTCCAGATCCCTTGCCGGGTCGCTGCTGCTGCATAGAAGTACACAGTTATCTTTTTGAGGAAAAACTGAAGCAAAATAGGCCTTTTCATCGTGATCGGTTAGCATTTTGCCGTCCTTATTGAACAGCAACCCCACTGTCCCCTTGGTCATTCTCTTGCCAGCAGACCAGTAGTCAGTGAAGCTGTTTCAATGGGGAGGGGCTCTTATGCTCCCTGTAACTTATTACCACTCTAGTAACTGCTAATGTGACAAAGAATCCAGCAGCCTGGTTACCATGAAGGACTTGTATTTCTAAATTATCCTACTAAATATAGTGGATGAGATGAAGAGAGCTAGGCAAAAATCTCAGGAATCATGGGGCCTGGAGATGTCATCAGAGAAAGGCTTTTGGTCTAGTTACCACCAATTTTGATTAGCAGTTGTTTTCAGCTACATACGTGCCTGAATTTCTGGAGACCACAGGTGATTAACTGAGCAGTCGGTACAAGAAAGCTTGCCCTTTGAAAAAAAGTGTGCAAAGCATGGCGAATTGCAGCAATACAGGCAACGGTAGCTATCCATACGGTATTCCTTTGCTGCTGTTGCTCCATCCTTAGTGACCTATTTGTTCTGCTGCTATCTGTGAGATACACATTGCCATTCACTGGTATGTATTTTATCATAACTTTGAGGGAACTAGTTCAAGATGAGGCTGGTTAATACGTCCTCATAATCTTCAAAGAATTATTAATACTTGTAACACTGATGTTTCAAAGGGGCAAATGAAGCATATCTACTTTTCTTTGGAATTGTCCTCCAGGGAAGGATGCATATGTAATCATCCCACCCCATCACACAATGCAAAGTGAAACATAACTTCAAGTATATGAATACAGTGTCCATTAAAAACAAACTTCCTCAAATATATTGTAGTAATCTGCTCATAATGGAGCTGAATACAGAATCTCTTATTATTATAGACAGGAGCCATACTTCATCTTTCTTTCTCTCTATAGGTTCATTCCGGTCCAAAGTATTCCAGTAATAAACTGCCAGATATCTTACTCTGCAAATAAAGTTAATAGTTTCAGTTAAAATTGACCCTATACAGAGCACACAAAAAACTTAAATATACCTCACAAGACAGTAAATATTTAAATTATTCAAAACAAACCATAGAACAGACATCTTAACTCTTACATTTATGATCTAAAAAACACCCCACACAGGTAAAGCTCAGAGAAGAGAAAATACTACATGTCTAAAGTCATTCCAGAACAGCATGCTGGTTACTTATTCTCTCTACCATTAAAGGGTGGGAATGATGTGACCTTCCAAATGTCTTTGGATTGCAATTCCCAACATTGCTTATCGTCGGTTGTGAGGTTTGGGTTGCTGGAACTTGTAGTCCAACAACATTTAGAGGACCACATCATACATTAAGCCTATCACAAGTCCATCACCTACCATTCTCCAAAGCAGCAGAAGACTGCTGGATCAGTGTAGTTCTGTAAAAGGAATGTCTTTCAAATTTGTAGCAAAAACATTCTTCACAACTCCACACCACAGTCCTTCAAACAGACAGCCAAGGCCAATGGTACAATTAATTCTACTCACATATGTCTATTCTAAAGTGGTGGGATGATCATGTATAGTTTTGAACACTCCACATCAGAAAGTTTTATTGCGAAAAGCAGAATTTATACAGTACTCAAGTTTTTAAAGGAAATTTTAAAAAAACTTTTCTCAGATTTTAAATTTGCACAAGTTTTACAGAAATATACAGGCATATAATGTCAGTTGTAAAAAGTCCTGGGAGTGCTACCTGTAAATTGTTTCATATTCTCCTTTGCTTCTATATTCAGACAGGCAAAACAAGCGTTTTAACCACACAGGCTTCCCTAAAGCATGTTAATGCATGATGGTGAGGCAGTTAGACAAAATCTAGTTCAGAGCATTAGGGCCTAAGGATAGCTGTGTTTGTACTGTCTGGTAAGCACCCAGAAATCATCAAGGCACTGTGGGAGGAGCTGGGAAATCAGGCTGGTTAAGTCATTTACAAAGGTCAAACAATAATACCAAATGCCTTGCAGGAAAGAAAAAAAATACTTAGAATCAATGCTATTTCAGTTTGTGTGGCATGTTGCAAAGCACTCAGTGTCCTCTTGGTATCTGTGACACAGAATGGTTAAGCAGCAGCCAGGCTGCAGTCTCTCCCAGGAAGAGGTTCTATCTGGAAATACGAGACTTTCTTGCACTCTGAATACCACCACCATCACCCACACTGCTCTGCCCAGGCAACTTTAAGTATCATGGCCCATTCACAGCTCCCACTCCTTCTAAACTCTTGGGCTTCGGCTCTTCTTCATTCTTTCCCTTTGCTCTGTTTTCTAAACAAAGCTGTGGAGGGGCAAAGGAAAAGGCTGGTGCTTATTCAGTGGAAACTCCATTGATTACTCTGTGTGGTACCTTTCTGACATCAAGGACACCTTTGGAACAGGGGAAAATCTGGGTTCTATCAGCTCTTATAAGCAAGTGTTTCGAAAGGTTTACAGAAAAGTAAAGTAAACATAGCTCTGAGTAACAAAAGAGTCCCGTTTATGCATTCTTTGATTCACTGTAAAGGATGGTGTAAACTGACTTTTTAACCAAGCATTAGGCAAGCATTTGGGCCCACGCCATTCCATAATAAACAGTGACATGGCTATATTAAAATATTTACTTAATGCACGGCCGTGACTTATAGTATGAGTGGCTACTCAATAGAATGTCCTGAGTGCTAAGGCGTCAGGTGCCACTGCCTGTATAAATATTCTGTGTGCACTTGTTTATAGGAAAACCCCATCTGGATTTGGCTAGAAACAGCAGACACCCTGGTGACCCCAGTTTTTGCTATTGGAAAATATAACACAAATGTTCGTTCATCCAGAATAACGGCAGCAGTTAAGTGCCATTTGACAGACTGAAGGGTATTGGCTTTTCTCAATAAGGAGCAAGACCTGAGCCGGAAATATTTTCACAATAACAGCTCCTGGGGAAGTGCGGCCTTTCATGGAATGGTTGCAACTGGACACCCCCACATCTCACCAAAAGCTTGTTGTTAAAACAGATTTTCTGGGATGTCACAAAGAATGCCCTCTAAATAATGGGTGGGGAAAACGATGCTGGAAGTGGAATTACTACCAAGTTGCTTTGTTGTATCTTGGCGTCCTCTCACTATAAACTTAAGAACGCAAAGAAGAGACCTGCTAGATCAGGCCAAAGGCCCATCCTGTCCAGCAGTCTGTTTTTACAGCAGCCAACTAGATGCCTATGGAAAGTAGGATGTGAATGCAACACTACCCTCTTGCTCATGGTTCCTGGCACTCTGTACTGCTTCAGATCCTGCAGGCACTATGATTTTATTCAGCTTTACTCCCCTGTGCCCCCACAATGCCAAGAGGAGGAGGAGGAGGAGCTGGCAAGAGAAAAAAGAACACAAATCCATGGACAGAGTTTTCATTTAGCCAGATATAATGCCAATGGGTCATTTGTAGGAAATCTGTTCGCAAGAATATGAAATGGTATGACTTAAAGATATACATGTGTACGAAAAGAGAAGAGATCTGCTGTGGTAGCTTACCAGCAACTCAGTGGATAAACATCTACTGTCTCTTAGACCAGCTGTTACTTCTACTATCATACCTTTTAGATGGAAAAAAAATTACCATTTACTCTAGTACAATGCCACAGAAAGTGGCGATCCCTGGATCACTGCCGTTATATGGGCCATCAGCTGGTGGTCCCTACAGAGTTTCCAAGAATGAAAGAATCAATGGTAGCCAATGGGCATAAATAATCGTACCAGTCCCTTGAACATGGGGGTGAAATTGCCAGTTTCCCACATCAGATAGCTTGAGAAGTATTGCTTTGGTAAGCATCGGTCTGCCACTGTACTTTTTACCTCATAAGTGGAAGTGCTAAAACAGAAGTTGTAATATTGGGAATTGTTATATATTTTTACTTTTATTATTAATCATATTTTTACTAACTCTTTCTCAATTTTATCCTTACAGTAACTGCGGGAGGCAGGTAAGATTTAGGTTGAAAGAGCATGACTGGAACCAGGCCACACAGGGACTTCCGTGGCTGATCAAGAAGTTGGACCCTATCTCTTCTACATTCAAAGCTAAACTACGTCATGCAGCCTCTCTTTAGCTCCCTGTCTGAAATGCACTTGTTACATTTGTGCCCCACCTTTCCAAAAGCACTCAGAGCCATTTTATCAGAGAAGCTGGTGTCAAATACAGCAACTTGCCAGAGGCAATCCATTAATTCTTCACATATAAGCACATCATTCTAGCCACTGCACCATACTGGCATATGAAAACATGAAAAGTTACTTAAAGACAAATGGTATGTATAAGCTATTACTTGTATACTACCTATTTATGAAATAAATTTTGGAAATACAACTGATTTAAATTCTGAGTGGCCAATACTATAACATACTATACTGTATCTTGAGACAAAAGATTACAGCTTAGCCAGTTTTACACACCACTTTTTTCATAATTACAGAATACTGTGGAACCCAATGTCCAGTATCCTATGGGTTTATGGCCACCCTTGTATATACTGGATCCATTCAAGAAATCCACACTTTCTTGGACAACTAATGTTTGAAAAAAATCACACTGGCACTGGCAGAAGGGAAGGGCTACTAATCACCATCAAGAACTAAGGCACAGATTACAAAATGCTGTCAACAAACCTGTGACAGTTTGGTTACCTGTACTTAATTGTATTGCAATTAAAGACACTGGCTTATATTTTTGTTCAAGTGATACCTGCTTGGGTTGGATCCAGTGGGAGTAGGAGAATGCATGCCAAGTCAAAAGACAAGAAAATGGGAAAGGGGAGGACAAGCACACTCATTCCATTCTCTTGCCCTTGGTCTCAGTGCATGTTCTCCATGCCCAGGCAAAAGGCAAGGGAATGGGAGGAAGGCATTTGTGCGCCTTCGTTCTCTGTGCATGGTGCTCCCTTATCCCATTCCCTTGCCTTTAGCCTTGGTGTGTGTTCTCCACGCCCAGGCAAAAAGCAAAGGAATGGGGGAAGGCACACACACTCCTTCCTTCTCTGTTCGTGGTGCTCCCCATTCTCTTGCCCTTTGCCTTGGTACATATTCTCAACATCTGGACAAAAGGCAAGGGAATGGGATGAGAAATCCAAGCACATGCCTTCTGTCTCCACACAGTGCTCCCCCTCCCATTCCTTTGCCTTTTGCACTGGTGCACGTTCTCCGTGCCTGGGCAAAAGGCAAGGGAATGGTGAGGAGGCACGCCTGCACCCTCCTTCTCTACTCAGTGCTCCCCTTTCCCTTTCCCTTGGTGCGTGTTCTCCATGGCTAAGGAATGGGTGGGAGAAGCATGCTCATGCCTTACCTTTTGCCCTGGTGCAGAGAAGGAAAGCAGGTGTGTCAGGGCAAAAGGCAAGGGAATGGGGGGAGGTGAATGGGGGGAGGCACATGCACCTCGAGATTAATCAAATTTGTGAAGGTAAAACCTGAAAATGTGAAGGGAGGACTGCAATTCTTGTTTAACTCAAGGGCTTTAGTTCTGAGTAAACATACAAACGGTTATGGTATAAGAAAATTACTTAAGCCTAATTGATTTCAGTGGGGGAGGTGATCTTGTGCTTGACTGTCTCATTAAAATCTATGGAACTTAAATGTATTGTGTATTGCGTGGCTCAGACTTAACAGTTAATTTAAAAAATGAGGAAGGTTTATTTAGTCAGGCAGTTATGTGGTCAGTAAACCCCTGTTGCTAGAAATGACTGGTTTATTTTTTAATCTAATCCAAACACAAGAGAAGTGAAAATAGCCTCTGTCGCTTAAGCCTCACAGTGGAAGCAACTTCTTTCCTTACTAGCTAAATCTGTTTACAAGGAAAACCTCAAAAGATCAGGCAAATTTCATCAGCATAGGCTAAAGCTCGGTTGTGTGAAAGCTTCAATCCTATGGACACTTACCAGGGAGTAAGCTCCAGTGAACACAGTTGCACTTGTCTGTGAGTAAACTGGCATAGGACTGTGCTGCCCTTCTCTGCTTCTGAATGGTGACTTGATCTTTAAGTGAAAACAAGTCAAAAAGGGCCAAAGTTCACAAAAACCACGTCTTTTGGTGCAAGTCCCCTGCCTCATTCCCTTTCACTATTCCTTTCGCTTTACTTCTCAGGACTTTAATTATATAACAAATGCTCACAGTATAAATACAATCCAGCTCTCATATCCTGTCAGACAACTTAGTATTGCAAACCTGACTGAAAAGTGCTGGCCACACATTTCAGCCCTGCGTTGCTCTATCTTTATGAGTAGTATAGTTTAGTCTAGAGAGATACTCTGTTGAATAAGATGAGCACAATCAAGGTTAGGATACAAATATGATAGTATGCCTACCTTTCCCCCCATCTCCCCCTCTCGTCTATTGCTGTGAATTTATGCACCTAATGAGTTCTTGAGGATGTATTAATTTTTCATTTCAAGTGCTAGAATTTGTACCACATCATAGATGTGCCTTTTTGTCACCCATAGAAGCACATTGTATTCCTCTGCCAACATTGTTATTGCAGAATTTTAAAGGCTTTTCCATTACAGTCACCCTTGATCAATGGAGGAAATGGAACAAGGAAAATAGCTGGCACAAGCCATGGAAACTAAACAGATCTAGTGATTCATTTGTAATCCAAGGCCAGGTTGTGGCATTACCACAAGTATTTGTGGAGATTGGGGTGGTGAGGTATGCTCTGCAAGACAGTTCTGCAGTATCTCATTATGAAAGCAGAATGTACATGGCCATGCCAGCACCATCATAAAGGAAATTTCTCTCTGCAATTTATGCCCATATATTATGACAGTTCATAAAAGCTCCAAAATGTCTATGGGCACAGTGCAAGAGTTTTTGTTTTCTCCAGAACCTATGCTTGCCTTTAAAACTGGGTTCATGCTGGGAGAAATGTGGGATAGAAATGAGATGAAATAAACTGTCAAGGAAATACAATATGTGCTACGAAGTTGCAGATCCTGCACATTGTACTATCATTGTAGCTTCCATTGAAGAGGTTTAGTTTAGTGCAGTTTGCTGAAATTTCTCCAATACAGAATTCTTAACACCAACTGTGCCCCAAGTATTGCGTTTTCCAGGGTTACCTATTAAACCCATTAAATCTTTCATGTATTCACACTCAGAGAATATATACATGCTTCTGTGCTTCATGGAAGCCTCTATTCTAACCTTTGGTTGCTTGTTTGTCTCTTCTCCCCTGCAGTTCCTACCTCTTCTCCTTGACTGCTCACACGCCAAACACGCAACAAAATCCATGCAGGAAAAAAGAGGTATAGAAGGAACATAATGAACTCTTAAGTATTTTAAAGATTAGCATATGTAAGAAGCTGCTTTATAGGACACAAATTTTCTACATTAAACTTAAAAAAAGGTACTTGCAATGGTCCATGAGAAAAAAGGAATAAAATTCACGGTTTGGCAATACATTTATCAGGACTAATAAAAATGCTACAAAAGTGTCTAATCTTTGGAGTTCTCTGTTTTGTATATAATAATTTTAAAATTCATTTTCTATATTGTAAATGTAATTTTATTATAAATTTTGCATCCAGAACAACCCAGAATACTAGGCGCACATGCATAATAATGCTATCAAGTGTAATTCTTGCAAGAGAATGTACCAGGAAAGCTCCATATTGCCTTGAAATTAAAGTAGGTCCACTGTCCCCAGTTTCTTAAAGCTGAAACCCAAAGAAAGATTCAGGTACATCTTCCCTCCCTTCCCTCAATGATAGAGCATTTGCTCTTCCTATTCATTCATTATCAAAGCTGCTCCAAAGAGCTTTTGCTAGGCATCTGGAGGCCTCGTGGAGCAAATACAGATGATTTGCTACCCATTTGTGTTTAGACGAAACTGACTTGGCAGCATGCCTAGGTGTGCCTGTAGGAGTGAGGTAATGGCTCAGAAGCAGAAGCTCTCTGACTCAGATGTCTCAAGCTAATGAGCCCTTTATAACCTACCTCATTCTTACAAAGACACAACCCTCGGTGATGTTGGTACGAATAAGGTTATCAGAAAAACCAGCTGTTATACTGATGTTAACCTGCCACCATTGATGTTCCTGTTTTCCTAGCTCAGAAAGCTTTTCATGAAACGTTGCTGTTACATTTGCTGCTTTACCTTTACAAAATCAAGATTGGGGTTCAACAACATTGGGACCCCTCCAGGTAAATTTATTTTATTATTCTCCAAGACATGAAGAAGAAACAAATTTGTTTTTGGAGCCAGAATTAGGAAATATGACTTGGTTGGCCGCTAACTACTGAATGACCCCTTGTCTGCAGGAGAGGCAGACAAGGGGTCATTTAATTTTGTGTCCCACTTCAGTAGGCCAACCATCTGTGAAATTTTATTCTGTGTTTTGTGTAAATTCTTTATTAACTATGTTATTTACAAGTAAATATTTAACAACATTTGCCCTAGATTCTATTAGGCAGAGTTGGGCAATTGCAGCAAACTAATGGGCCCCTTTTCAGTTTGACTAAATGCATACTTTTTTCTTGGTTTTAACTAGTTGAAATTTTTTAAAAATGCGATTAAATTCATTATACAGTTCTCCCTCCACATTTGCAGGTTTCACTCTTGCAGTTTTGATTACTCGTAGTGCCTTGCCTCCCCCCCAATTCTCTCCCTCCCAATCTCTGCCCACCACTGCAGGCACAATTGCCCCAGCAGGGGGTGGGAGGGTGAAGGGGAGGACAGATCTTTTCCTTCCGGTGGCCATCTCCCCCCCCCCCCGGGCACGATCGCCTCAGCAGTAAGAGGAAGGAGGAGATGGCAAGCGGGAGGGAAAGATCTTTTCCGCCTGCTGCCATCTCCCTGCCCACAGCTCTGGTGGGATTCCCTCAGCAGCGGTAGGGGGAGGAGGGTGAAAGAGAGGAAAGATTTTTTTTCTCCCCCTCCCGTCCTCTGCCTGTTGCTGGCGATGGCTGGCGTGGGCACATGGGCAGCTGCCTGCAGGAAGCGGAGGGGAGGAGGAGTGCTGCGGGGGGGGTATTCACAGTTATTTCACTTTTGCAGGGGCGCTCTGCACATATCTCCCACGAATGTGGAGGGCCAACTGTAAATTAATTATTTTCATTTCATTTTATTTCATTTATTTATATGGATTTATATCTTGCCTTTCTCCAGGGATGGGATCTAAGGTGGCTACAGAAATTAATTCAGTAAATATTATCAATTTCACTTTCTCACGGTCCTGCCACTGTCCACAGGCTCACCTGGTAAGGACATGGGAGAGAGCCTTCTCAATGGCTGCTCCCATCTGCAGAATGCTCTTCTGTGGGAGGCTAGGCTTCCCCGTCCCCAGTGGCAGAGCTTGGAGTGTGTGGAGGGGGGGCGGGAGGGAGGCGGAGCTACAGCATGAGGGGCATGGCCACTATGTGTAGGGGCGTGGCCAGGGCACATGGCTAGGGCACGGGGGGTGTGGCTATGAGTCGGGACAGCCCAAAAACATTGCCGCCCAGGGCAAATCGCCCCCCAGCCCCCATGTCCGTACACGACTGGGGCCCCCTCTTTGCTCTCCTTTTGCCAGGACACAAAAACATTTCTTTTTAAGCAGGTTTTTATGTGAGCTGGGGAGCTTTTTATTTATTTATTAACTCGTTTTAAAAATTGAATAGTGTTTTAGTTTTTTTATAATTTGATATGTTTTTAATGTTTTTAATTGTTTTGAATGTTTCTAATTTATTGTTGGAAGCCACTGTGGGTCCCATTCTGGGAGAAAAGGTGGCACACAAATATAACAAACAAATAAATAAGTAATCGCAAAATAAAATAAATGACAAAATTTTACACAAACACACACATATGGCTATAACATTGCTAGTTCTTTTGATGCTGGTCTCCTTTCTCTATTGCTTTGTAGTTCAATCCTGTTTCCCACCAAGCGCACCTCTCTTTTTCTCTTCCCCTAGCGAAACCAGGGGAGTGAAACGAAAATGAAAATGCAGAGAAGGGAGTACTTTATTGTGGGGCTATTAAACAGTGCAAGTGACTTCTGCCATGGCCAGTCCACTGGATCTTCACATCCCTCTTCCTTCCCCCATCTCCCCTGAGCACTGTGAATGGCTTCGGCCATCGACATTCCAGTAGCTCTTCAAATCTCCCCACTTCACCTCCACTTGGTGCAGCACAGTTTGATTCAGAGGCTAGCTCTTCACTTTCCTGCTTAGTGAAAATGATAGAGAAAGGTAGGAGAAGAAGGCCGAGGCGAGAGGGTAGTGGGGTGCAGTGGAAGGGATACCATTTTGACCATTTGCCAGGAATGCAAACTGCCAGACATGGAGGAGGAGGAGGAGGAGGAGTCTACAACGGCAGAACTGAAAGCTAAGGGCAATTTGTGGAAGAATGACAAAGAAAGGCTTCTTCCTTTAGTCTCCCCTTTAGGGTGATTCCAGTTTGCCTCTGAATTTCAGGGAACAAACTGCATTGCTAAGTTTTTGACTTCAGACCAGAAGGATTTTGTTCATATGTTCGTCTTTTTACATTTTTCCTGAGGGCTTGAGGTTCACTAAAAGAAGCTAAAGATCTGCATGCAGCCTGCACTTTGGCCATTCCTGCTATAAGGGCATCAAACTGGTATAACTTGATTCTAGAGAGCCAGCATGATGTAGTAGTTTGAGCCTTGGATTATGACCCTGGAGACCAGGGTTCGATTCCCTGCTCAGCCATGGAAACCCACTGGGTGATCTTGGGCACGACACACACTCTCAGCCCTAGAAAACACCACAATAGGTTTGCCTTAGGGTCACCGTAAGTCGAAAATGACTTGAAAACACACAACAACAACAACTTAAGTTAGCAGTTTCACATTTTCATTGCTTACACAAAGGGGACTCAAAGACTTCCCTGCATAAGCAGCAGCGGTAAAACTGAATTACAACAGGCAGAGAAAAAGGCAACCACCCAGCATGCACTCCCAGCAGAGACCTGTCTATCACATAAAAGGGAGTCCTCAGACCCAGAGAACTATGCAAGCAGGGGCTTGGAAATCTGTCTTTTAAAAAGGGACATAATGACTTATTTCCAGGGATCCCCTACAAAGGCAGCACTGGTGTGATAGTCAGCTGTGAACAGAGCTAGCCTCTATTGAGAAGTGCATGTGGATGATCCATAAACTGGTAGGCAATAGGATATTAGCCTTTAAATACTTTCAACAGAGCTTTCTGGGTATATTAGAAACAGAAAAGGGGGGAAAAACCCAGACAACTGGCAGACCTTGAACCTGCACAGAAAGGTCTTCGCCGGAACTTCTTGGCTTAATATCGGGGACACGGTTTTCTTTGTTACCCTAAGAGATAGGGGATTTTTTTTAATCATTTAATATTTTACAAGTATCATTCCAAAAGTCATATTTGTTTTTCAGTTGTATAAAATACAATTCTACTTTGGTTTACTTTTGTCAGTACAATTACAGTAAGGGTCTTCCTTTACAGACATTGAAAGATTTAATTTTACAAAGATTCTATTGTCTTTAACTTACCCTTATCTGCATTCTAGATACATATTTCCACTTCCCTCATCCTCTTGTTTGGCTGATCATTTTATTACTAAAAGCTGCCTCAGAGACTGTACCACCTCTGAGGAATCCAGTTAAAAGTTAAACAAAATATTTTATTTGGAATTAACAAACACATAAGAAATCAGACAGTCTTAAGAACCATATAAGACTATTTGAAAGTGAGGCAAGAAAAGTTGGATAGTGAGAGATTGGGTGGAAAGGGTGAAAAGTTACCAGTCCTGAAGCAGAAGGTTGAAGTGGAGTGGTTCAGACAGTACCTCAGGGTAGCATGGAGGGACAGGAGTCTGTGGTACCATATGCAACATAATATGCCCAAAGTACTACAATTTGCTGGGGCTGAAGCTGGGGTTTATATACCTATTTCCTATCCTGAAGGACGGTGCATGGACAAAGCAGTAACTGCTTTCTCACTGCATTGATAAAGGAGTCCAGAATGGGCTGGTTGTCTTAACTCTAGGTGACAAAACATTAATGGGAGTCATGACAATCTCTTAATGTCTGGTCAGGCAGGGGGTCTAAGGAAAGATTTCCATGGGGTGAGATCACAGGATGGTTTCTCATTGCTTCACCTGGGCAGTTTTGCCTGTCATTGTATTCCACTGTGCACATAGCCTGAGGTCTTGAAAGGATTATCACAAACCCATTAGCATTGGGTTTTCCTGCCTAATTCTCTCTGAAGTTATGACCTGACCATGTCTAAGGTCATCCTGATCTGGCAACATGCTTCCAGCCAGTGCACTTTCAAACATATTTTTCAGCCATAACTGTGTTCAATTATGAAAATAGTATATCCAGCATAGTGGGGGTGTAGGGTATGGTAACATCATGGGAGTGAAAATGTCACAACACTACCTTGATTCACTTTCTCCTTTGCTGCCGTTCATTTCATTATCCTTGCTGAGGTGAGCAATGGCTAATCAGAGTTCCAGCACACTATGTACACACACAGTGCCTAGCCGCGTCTGCTCAGAAGTAAACTTTGTTAATTCAGAAGGACCTTCTTCTACGTAAATGCATATAAGATTACAGCCTACACCATTTAAAAGCTTTAATTACTCTATGGTAATTACTCTCAACATTATAACTTATAACCCTTAGCCTTGCTGACTTCCTTTGCTTTTGGTCAAAATGAATTGTCTCTCTGAGAGTGCTGGTTCAGGAATAAGAAGACGTTAGAGTAACAGACAATAGAGGAATGCCTGTCTGTGCCAGCTTGTATGTTATTGCAGATAGTAGTAAATGGAGCAGATGTTCAGAGCCCCAGAAAATGGTTACAGGATGTTCCCTGTGCTTACTGTTCCCTGTGATTAATTTCTAAGAAGAAGAGTGCCCAGTGACAAACCTACAATGATACTATACTACTCACCGCACAGACTGGGACTCTTAAATATTCATGTGAGGCTACAGACTTTGGTTATTCAGTGGTGACGTGCTACAAAGAGTTTCTACCAGTTGCCTATAATCCATTCTTCCACACAAACCCCCTCAACACTTAATCTGCAGTGGATACAGTGCTATGGTATCCTGAGGTCACTGACTTTGGTACGTGTTTAAAGTACTCAGGAACAAAACTCTAATAAATTATTTTTATATTCTCTGCTTTTCAGTTGTGACATCTATAAAGGAGATAAAGGGGATCTCTCTAAGAACCCAGCCTCAGCTGCTTATCTTCCCTTTGAACAGATAAAATACCAGCTTGGTTATTACTCATGCTTTCAGCTAATGAAGTATTTTCCTTTCACAGAGACTCCTGCACTGTGCATAAGCACTGCAAGTAAGACACCCAGCATGCATATTTAGGAGTCTTGCCAAAAAGGTGAATATGTTCTTCTATCCACTTCCCAACTGACTGCAATCCCCTTCTTCTATTCCCCTAGCATGCAATTGCTAGCCCAGTGGCAGAGCTTGGAGTGTGTGGAAGGTGTGTGTGGGGGGCTACAGCGTGAGGGGTGTGACCACTGTGCATTGGGGTGTGGCCACCGTGCGTGGTGGTGTGGCCAGGGTGCACGGGGGCGTGGCTATAGGCCGGGACACCCCAGAAACATTGCCGCCCGGGGCAAATCGCCCCCCTCGCCTCCACGTCCCTGCGTGACTGTGCTGGCCTCAGATATTTCAGACCTCTCTGAGACAATCCAATGTTTGACATCATGGAAAGAATATGGATAAGCTTTCAGATGGTAACTAATGTGTCTATAGACAATGAATTCATAGAATCATAGAAATGTAGGGTTGGAAGAGACCACACGGGCCATCCAGTCCAACCCCCTGCCATGCAGGAATACCCTCAAAGCACTCCCGACAGATGGCCATCCGGCCTCTGCTTAAAAACCTCCAAGGAAGGAGACTCCACTACACTCCGAGGCAGCATATTCCACTGCCGAACAGCCCTGACTGTCAGGAAGTTCTTCCTGAGGTTCAGGTGGAATCTCCTTTCCTGCAGCTTGAATCCATTGCTCCTTGTCCTAGTCTCTGGAACAGCGGAAAACAAGCCTGCTTCCTCCTCGACATGGCATCCCTTCAAATATTTAAACATGGCTATCAAGTCCCCTCTTAACCTTCTCTTCTGCAGACTAAACATACCCAGCTCTCTAAGTCTATCCTCATAGGGCATGTCTTCCAGGCCTCTCACCATTTTGGTTGCCCTCCTCTGGACTTGCTCTAGCCTGACCATGTCCTTCTTGAATTGGGGTATCCAGAACTGGACACAGTATTCAAGATGAGGTCTAACCAAAGCAGAGTAGAGTGGTACCAGTACCTCCCTCGATCTAGACACCATACTCCTATTGATGCAGCCAAGAATTGCATTGGCTTTCTTGGCTGCTGCATCACACTGCTGACTCATGTTCAGCTTGTGGTCTATTAAGAGTCCTAGATCCCTTTCACACATACTGCTATCCAGCCACGTGTCCCCCATCCTATATTTCTGTATTCCATTTTTTCTACCTAAGTGTAGGACCTTACACTTCTCTCTGTTGAATTTCATTTTGTTAGCTTTGGCCCAACTCTCCAATCTATCCAGGTCATTTTGAATTTTGATCCTGTCCTCTGGCGTATTAGCAACCCCTCCCAATTTGGTGTCATCTGCAAATTTGATGAGCATGCCCTCTATTCCTTCATCCAAGTCATTGATAAAAATATTGGACAGCACTGGGCCCAGGACAGAACCCTGTGGCACCCCGCTAGTCACTCCTCTCCAGGATGAAAAGCAGCCATTCATGATCACCCTTTGGGAACGGTCAGTCAACCAGTTACAGATCCACCTGACAGTAGCTCTGTCCAGCCCACATTTTACTAGCTTCTTTGCAAGAATGTCATGGGGAACTTTGTCAAAGGCCTTACTGAAATTGAGATATGCTACATCCACAGTATTCCCTTCATCTATCAAGCTAGTAACTCTATCATAAAAAGAGATAAGATTAGTCTGGCATGACTTATTTTTGAGAAATCCATGTTGACTTCTCGTGATTACCGCGTTGCTTTCTAAGTGATTAGAAACTGACTGCTTAATAATCTGCTCCAGAATCTTTCCGGGTACTGACGTCAGGCTGACTGGGCGATAATTATTTGGGTCCTCTTTTTTTCCCTTCTTGAAGATGGGGACAACATTTGCCCTCTTCCAGTCTGCTGGAACTTCTCCTGTCCTCCAAGATTACTCAAAGATTATAGCAAGCCGTTCTGAAATGACCTCTGCCAGTTCTTTTACTATCCTAGGATGCAGTTCATCTGGCCCTGGAGACTTGAATTCATCCAGTGTGGCCAGGTATTTCTGTACCACCTCTCTACCTATTATGTGCCTCATTTCCCCTGCTTCCTCACCTGCTCCCCAACCGCCAGGTTGAGTGCTTGTATCCTTCTGGGAAAAAACTGAGGCAAAGAAGGTGTTAAGTAGTTCTGCCTTTTCTCTTCCCCCTGTTAGTAATTCGCCATCTTCTCTGCGCAGTGACCCTATCGCCTCCTTCTTTTTCCTTTTGCTACGGACATATTTAAAGAAGCCCTTTTTATTGTTTTTAATGTCTCTGGCCTGCCTGAGTTCGTTCTGTGCTTTAGCCTTTCTGACCTCCTCCCTACATCTCCTAGCTACTTGCTTAAATTCTTCTTTGGTGGTTTCCCCCTTCTTCCATTTCCTGTACACGTTTCTCTTAGCTCAGCTGAGAGTTCTTTAGTCAACCATTCTGGTTTCTTCAGATGCCTTCCATTTTTCCTCCTTATCGGCACAGTTTTAGACTGTGCCTTCAGTATCTCCCTTTTAAGGAATTCCCATGCCTCCTGAACTCCTTTCCTTTTCACTATTCTTGACCACGGAATTCCAGCCAGCAGCTCCCTAAGTTTACAGAAGTCTGCTTTTTTAAAATCTAAGATGAATGTCTGGCTACACTTATCTTCTCCTTCCCACTGAATGCCAAATTCCAATAGGGCATGGTCACTGCCCCCTAAAGATCCAACCACTTCTACCTCATTAACAAGGTCATCCTTGTTGGTCAGGATCAGATCTAGAATATTTGATCCCCTTGTGGTCTCTTCCACCTTCTGGACCATGAAATTGTCTGCAAGACAAGCAAGAAACTTGCTGGACCTTGCTGTCTTGGCAGAGTTTGACTGCCAACATATATCCGGGTAATTGAAATCTCCTATTATTACTGTATCTCTCCTTTTTGAATGTGCAGTCATTTGGTTGAGGAAGGCATCATCAAAGTCCTCAGTCTGGGTTGGAGGTCTGTAGTAATACAGACCTCCATAACAGTGGTAGACTTTAGATCTGATCAGAGACTCTGATCAGAGCTCTGAAGTAACACAACAAATAAATGAGCTAATAGGCCAACTTTTGAGAATAATGGGGTCATATTGGCATTCCTTTTCTAAATAATGCAATGATTAGAATCATCAACTTTTTTCATGAGTTTTTCCTTGCTATTTTGGGGAAACTAAAAATGATTTGAGGCATTTTAAGGTTCATTCCCCCAAATTTAGCTCATTTTCTTATAGGAGGAAGAGTCTTAAAAAAAATAAAAATAAAAAATGAGCGGTTTAACAAATGCTGTAACAAGTAACATAAATAATAACAACAAAAACAACATGAGGACAAGTTACTCAATGCACTAGTTTTTTAAAGGCGCTTTTCAGAAGTAGCTTTCCGAGCTCTGATTCTGTTACTTTTCAGTAAAACAGCGTAACAACTTGCTGAAGTTCCAAATTCTTAGTTTATATTCAGGATTAACATTCTAAAACATCTAGGGTAGGGATGAAGAACTTGATTCTTCTTGTTGTTGCTGCTGAAGGTTGCACCTCCATGGGAAAATCTTTGCAGAGTTGCACGCCAGCAATAGTCAGGGCCAAAACCAAAATTAGATGGGACCACTCATTCTCTGTCTGTCTGTCATCTATTTCTCCCCCACATCATAAATGAATAAAATCAATGGCCCCATAATGCTACTCTGATATTGCAAATTATTCAGTCCACACAAGAACAGGCAATGAAAAGTTTAGACTTCTAGAGAGAGAGACCAAATTCCTTAGGAATAACCATCAGCTCTCCAGTCTATGCCTCTGACACTCTAGATGTTTATGAACTGCAATTTCTATCATTCCCTATTATTGGCTATACTGAGTAAATCTGGTGGGAGTTTTAGTCCACCAACATTTGAAACACCATACATCACTCCCCTCCCCTGTCGAGAGTTTTGTCTAGACATGTAAGTTCACTGTGGTGAGACACACAACAATTTCAACTGAAGTCTGTAATTTCCTAAGCAAACAGAACAAGGCTTCATCCAGGATTCTGAGATACAGGATTTTAGTGGTTTATTATTCATGTTTCAGAACTGATGTACAACAGAAATGTTTCTATTTCACCATAAAATTTTTAACCAATAAAACTAAGTTTAAAAAAAAAAGTTCCTCCATTTCCCCTCCATTTCTATAAAGCTTCCACAGGATCTACATAAAATCTGGGCCCTGTTCAGGCTCATCATATCCAGCCAAGCTATTCTTATCACAGGAAACCAACTGTCTGCCGCCATATTCATGTTTGGCTCCAGTACAAACTTCCTCTCTTGAAGGAGCACACCTGTGGAGGTTACTTTCAGACTTAAACAACCTGCTCAGTCACAATCACTATCTTCTCTCACAGAGATGAAAATCAAACTTCTCTCTTTTGCAGCCCTTCCAGGCAAATTTTACAAAATATGCTCACACATTTTAATACTATTAATACCTCCACTTAGTTCATCTCATTTATTTAGAGGTCACATTTTGATTTAAAGAGGTATTAATACTACAGGAAATACACAGAAAACTTGACTGACCTCTGATTACCTATACTGTTGTATGATAATATTAAACATCTACAGCTGTGAAAATAATTTTTGTTCCACCTCCATAAGGCCTACTTTTCTGTAGAAAAGAGCAGGAAGCCCTTCCTTTACTGTCCATCAGTCAAGCAGGCAAGGAAGAAAAGTGGAAACTTACACATTAGATGCATCTAGAAATTATAATTAAACTCAGAGGTTTTTTTATTTAAAAAATATAAACCTTCCTTTTATTTATTTAGGGCCTAAATACCTAAAGGCACCATCCCATCTGATCTTGGAAGCTAGGCCGAGTCAGTTCTGGTTAGTACTTGGATGGGAGATCACCAATGAATACTAGGTGCTGTAGGCTATGTTTCAGAAGGAACGGGCAAAGCCACCTGTGAGTATTTGTTGCCTAAGAAAATCTTATGACATTCATGGTGTCACCATAAGATGACAGGCAACTTGACGGCACACACACACACTTCTTTATTTTCCTGCTTTTCTCCCAATATGGGACCAAAGACAGATCATAACACAGATTAAAACAAAATACAGCTAATACCCAATTAAACAACAAAGAAGTTTTAAAACAATAAAATTATCCTATTAAAAACAGAACTAATTCAAAACAGTTCACAAACATTTAAAACAGAACAGAAGTACAGCATACACACAACCCTAAAGGACCCTTTCATAGCAACTGATTAAAGCCTGTCTAAATGAAAAGGCCTCTCTTTGTATAGTGGCAGAAGGAGAGCAGAGAGAGGGCAACCTAGTCTCCCGTGGGAAGGAGTTTCACAGCCTTGGGTGGCCTCTCATGTGTCCTCAACAATATATCTGCTGTGACAGTGAGGGAACTTGGGCAGATCATATAGAGAGATAGTGGCTGGCATCCTGTTGATAAGTACCTAGTAAAGTAGACCTAATTGGTAAGTCAACACATAGGTAAATCCCACTGATTCAGTGGTTCTATGCTAGTCAAGATTAACAACAGGACTTAGTCCATGGTCTTCCAGACTGTCTGGACCAAAGCCATACACTGATCAACACAGTATAGTGGTAAGTAATGTCTGGTCAAGAGGAAAGTCCAAGCATGCAGACTCACACATACACCATCTAGGTAAAAGGTTTGGTGTGGTTGCAGCAATCAGAGAATGAACTTGTGCAAATTCTAACATCTTAACAGTACCAATATCTATAACTGGCAGACAAAGTTCAACACCAGCCTGTTACTTTCAAAGCTGGAGTGGCCCATCGGATTTTAGACTGCACTGCACTGCAGTATCATTCCATAAGGTGTAGTCACCTTTTTTAAAAAAATCATTCTGTCATAAAATAATTGGTAAGTGTAAATTAAGCTGCTATGAATCAGGCAAGCCCAAGTAGGGCAACACAGTTTTGTGTGAAGATTTAATCAAACCTTCATCTCAAAGCCACACAGTGCACAACTCCATGGGATTTCTATGCAAACCCAAACCATGAGTTTGGGTCTGTATACGTTATAAAAACTACCCTTGGCTCTCAAGGATGGCAAAGCACCTTGTAAGAAAAGCCCCGCCAGGTAAGCCAAAGGTTCCTTCTTGTGCAGCACTTGCTCTCCCAAGATGGTCAATGAGATGCCTCTGAGCAACCACAGCAGCACATAACTACAATAGTTTCCTCTTCGTTTTACCCACCAGTAGTTGTATTGCAAATATCTACCATGGTTAGATTGCAGCCTTATCTTCCAAAAAATCTGTGTAATGCCCTTTTAACGTGTAGCTTGCAGCAATATCGGCACAGAGTGGAGGATAACTAATTGCTGTCATTTTATAGACAAAAACTAGGGACTGATATGAAATTATATGAGACTATGACAAAGGTGGGTTTAAGCCTGAAACTATAAGATCAAATACAGTGAAGATCAAGTATAAGATCAAATACAGTTCACTGAAACACACTTTCATAGCAACAGTCTGGGATGTGAAGCTCCACACAGAGACACATGCATGGTGTTTAGCAATAGCAATAGCATGTGTATTTCTATACCACTTATCAGCTAAATGCTCTCCAAGCGGTTTACAGGGTGTTAGCTAATTGCCTCCAACAAGCTGGGTACTCATTTTACCTGCAGAAGGATGGAAGGCTGAGTCAACCTGGATCGAACTCACAACCTTGTGGCTGCAGTACTGGCATTTAATCACTGCGCCATCAGGATTGCTGGTGGTTTTAGTGCCACACACACATGGTGTTTAATCCCACTTCCACAGCCAGACACAAAGTGGTATTTAGAATTATGAAGGGTAGGACACTCCTCCCCTCAGACTTTTGAATGAGAAGGAGGTGAATTATGGACTATATTCCTAGAACCTTACCTGAAGGAGCTTTTTGTACTTTACCCAGCTGTATGGGAGAAAGATGCCCTATCATAACATCTTCCTCAACCATATTGCTGTGTCCTTTTCCATCACACCCAGCAGCTTGGAAAGAGTTTGTTTATTCTAGCTCCACTATCTCATTGAAGATTCCCCACTAGGAAGTTTTCTATCTTCATCATCAGAACTGATGGTCTTGTTTTTGTCTTGGTCATTTCCGCATGGTGTTGCAGTCCTGCAATGGGGACACGATGGCAGCAGTCCGTGAGTTGGTGCTTTCGCATGACGTCATTGTGGTCCTGATGCCAGCGCATCCCCACCCATTGTGATTGCAGGATAAGATAAATCCATTAAGAACCTGTGATCTTGTGACGCTTCTGTCACCACTGGCCATGTGGAAGGGCCAGAAGTGCAATCGTGTGCTTTCTTCCCCCGTGCAGCACAGGAAGGAGGCTGGCTGTGTTGCAGAAGGAAGGCACAGGTTGCTTGCGCTCCTTTCCACAGGAAGTCGGCCAGATGCACAGGGCTGTGTTCGCGTCATGTTCCCATCCTGGCAAAGGCACTGCTGGGATAGCAACGGGATGTCCACGGGAACCGGTAAGGTACAGATATGACCATTGTCTCCTGTGAGAAGATTCACAAATATATTGATAATGCAGAGGCCTCCAGTCCAACCTCTCAGTTTTGGGACTGAAAGGTCAGGTAATGGGCAGCACCACATATGCCTGTCCTGGAGTAGGCCAGAGAAATCAGGGGTACGATGACACTTCCTCGTCCTTTTAAAATATTCCAGAACATGTTAAACAGGAGGAAGTCATAGTGTCTGTACTGTACAAATGAAGCAGAAGTCAGAGTGTCAGATTGCTGAACAACTTCACAACAACTTACAGATCCATTTTTAAAATCTATTTATCCAATGTGGAAAAATGCACCTTTGTAAAGCAAGTTGCCTAAGTCATCCTCCCTTTTATTCAAAATACACTGGCTCTCTTCTTCATCTGCCCCCTTTCTCCAAACTTTCTCTCTCTATTTCATTTCCACTGTTGAGATGAGGTGGGTTTGTCTGACATTATGTTTTGAGGCATGAAGAGGAAACTTCTCTGACAGCTTTTCACTGTCAGGGCCCAGACAAGCCTCCACTTTGCTCCTCAAAGACTCCATCCTAACTGTCCGCAAGCAGGATGAACTGTTTTCCCTTTAGACTTTTCACCCTGCTGTTGTAAATCCCATTGGCACCCAGCCAAAGCCTATGCTAGACACAGCCATAATAGAGTCATTTTTCTTCTGCCCTTTGCAGGAGGAAACAGCAGAAATGCTCTCCTTTCAAATCATTTAACAAAGTGCAGATCCCAATTGAAGGTGACTTTGTAACCTCTCCAGCAGAAACCCTTGGCTCCACTGCCCTGTGCTCACCCCACAAGGAAGCAGAGGCCAACAGAGACAATTGAAAGGGAAATGTGCATTAGGAACAGCTTTCACTGTGGCAATAATGTAGTGATGCAGCTGCTCCTTTCACATTGTCTGAGAAAAGGGTATATGAATGGAATAGCTACAGGGAGTGGGTGGGAAATGCCATATAACGTTGGGGGAAATAACCATACTTCTTAGGTGATGCTAGAATTGGGGCAGGGACAAGACAGTGACTACTCATATATTGTGCAGGAATCTTTACGGCAGTCTTCCTGTTACTGTACAGAAGAGTATTGAAATCTTAAAGCTCAGCGCTAGAGAGAAGACCAGAGGACCATTTCTCTGCAAGATGTCTTGGTTAAGAGAATCAGCCTGCTGAATGGCACAGATTCATCAAAGGCTGTCTTAGCTCAGAGACAGGGAACAAAGAAGGTGATACTGTTGGACCACAGCTCTCATCGTCCCTCAGCAACGGCTACACTAGCTAGGTTTCAATGGATATTGCAGTCCAATAACATATGGGTGGCCATACATCCCCCACCCTGGGGCTTCAATCTTTCTCATTCTTCCCCTCATTTCACTTTAGCTTCTCTCTTACCATCATTGTTTAAATTTAGACTGTAGGTTTCTGAAGGCAGAGACTTATTCTGCTTTGTCATAAGATTCCATGTACACTAAGAATTCTGGAGAAAATCAAAATAATCATCACAATGGCCAGATGCCAGTATACCAGGAAGAGAAGTGATCAGAGAAGACTTGTAGCTCACTGATTCTTAGCGACAGGTCCCACACAAAATGAATAGGAAGAAGAAGAACAGACAACTTCACTTACAGATTTAAAAAATAGACCTGCTTCCTAAATCTTTGAGAAACACTCAAGTTTTTTTAGATTTTGTAGCACAGGTCAACAAGCATGGATCATTCTTTGTCTTCAAGCACAGAACAAGGGCAACAATGAACATCTGCAACACTGAAGAGGATGCTTGCTCATTACTGCCCCTCAACTAAAATGTGTTGTGCACAGTGGGCAAAGCAAGAGTTCATTTAAACATTTACCCTGTTCAGCTGGGCACTACTCTATATAATGAAGTTAGAATCAAAGTGGAAATCTGAATCTTACTGAATGAAATGCTAGAGAATTATTCTCTATTCTTCCTTAAGCCATCCAAGTGCCAGTCCCTATCTCACCACTTCATCATGACTTGTGTTCCTGTTACGTTTCCTTAGAGTTAATTAAATCCAAATGGTTCTTGTTCTGGTGTGGAGTTTGTGTTGTCATTTGGATCTTGTGTTTTCTTTCCACTATGCCAAGGGGTGATGACTCACTTGAATTACACATCACTAATAGCTAACAGAAATGCAATGGCATCCACACTAAAATGGCAATTATACCACTGAGGAAGCATGCGACCTCCTGGAGTTCCAGGAAAGAAGCACACAGTCATGTTTCTAGTGCATGCTGGGAAATGTGGGGGGAAAATGGAGCCATGAGTAAGTGGACATCACTCAACGAAAACTGCCTGGTACAGCTATGTCTCCAAATTTTTTGGAGCCAGCACTTTTATCAGCAATCATGATAAAAGCACAGAGCACTTACTGATAAAATGTGAAATAAATACTCATATTTACCAGTCTCTATGACAACAAGGGATAGTAAGTTGTCTAGAATAAATGCAATTACAATAAAGCAACAACAATGATGTCTTGAAGATAGTGGTGCTCTGGAAAATTCAGCCTCAGTTATAGAAAAGCAAAATAAAGAATGGCAGTTGAGTGGGCATCCTAACCTACAGTGCCAGAACAGAGGTTAAATATAGGATGGTAAACAGAGAACAAAGGAAGGCACAAATGACAGTGAGGTACAAAACAGTCATAAAGCTGAGATTTGATTGTTCTTCACAGAGATATTCCAGCCCAAATCTTGGGACATGAACAAGGCAAATGAGGGATGGAATGTCCAATAGTTGCTTGGCACTCCTGTTGCTTGCCTGCATTCCCAGCTGACTGATTCTGCCAAGAAGATGCTAATTTGTAATATGATGCCCTGATGGACATCATATATGCCCTTTTAGTGTGCCTTATTGTAGGAGTAGCAGGGCTGAGGGTAGTCTACGCATAAGTTTGCCTGATTATGTTAAGCCAGCCCTCAGATATTCACAATGAATTTTTCCATGCCTTAAGGATATTTGTTACCTGTTTGTTTCTGCATTTCACTTTTTTCCTGTTAATGTTTTGGCCACTTCCACGGAAGGGATTGAAAAAAAGACCTCCGTAATGCTGGCCCCATGTCCCTCTCAGTATAAATATGCTGTGAACAAAATGCTGTTTTGGAACATTAGGACATTTTTTTCTTACCAGAGAAGAGAATCAGGAGGAATAGCTGAAGAATGCACTTGGTGGAAACAGAAGACCCGTACCTGTATGGTAGACTATACACACTATTTGCACAGAACTCTAGGTTCAGTTCTCCAGAATCTGTGGTTATCTGTTGGGTGGCTGTAGGTTCAAAGGGAGATATGTTTATGGATACAGAAAGGAAGAAACAGTTTCTCATCTCACAATAATTCATAGAGAATTATTTTTTGACCTAACTATATCCATATACCTATATATACCATATATACGTGTATATGCCTTCAAGTTATGGTGACCCCATGAGTTTCATAGGGTTTTCTCAGACGAACACTTAGAGATGGTTTTATTAGTTCCTTCCTCTGAAATACACCCTACAGCACCTGGTATTCTGAGCAAGTGCTGAGGGTATACTTGACTATGAATATACCCAGCCTTTGAGATTACTTCAAAGACCCCTGATCTTTGTTCCATCCATAGATGAAAGCAGATAGTTGAGCATGAAGAACCAAGACCTTCTCAGGAGTCCAACAAACTGCCTCTCTCAATGAAAGTTCACTGAACATCCTCACTTTCTTTTTCTAAGATATTTGGAAAAGATTTTCTCATTCTATCTGACCTACTTTTTATCATTTTTAAAATTGTCATTTTAAATTTTTGTTTCGCTATCACAAACTCTGCCATTTTTTGTTATTGTTTGCATTGTTTAAACTTGTTATGGTTTTATTCTTTTGATCTACTTTAAAATTTTTCTTATGACCCTCTTTGATTGCTTTAAGCAGATACACAAATCACATATAGGGCTTTTTTTTAAAGACTAACCAACTCTGCCCTCCCTACCCCATGCCTGCCTTCCTACAACTCTCCAAAATTCTTATAGTCCCAGTTGTCCTTGCAAAGTACAACTAAAACCCTTGGTTAAACAGCCTTCTCAAAACTGATTTCTTATGTCTCTCCTGGTGTGCAGCCTAAAGACCTTTTTACAGAGCCCATGCAGAATAAGTATAGACAGCAGGCTAAAGAATAGCAAAGGAAAAGCTTACAACTCAATTTCTCTTGTTGGGAGGGGGGGTGAACTGAGTAACATAGCAGAAGAAAGCAAAAAATGATTACCCTTTCTATATATATATAATTCCTTCAAGCATGGTACCACCAGAATGTCCTAAATGTTCCTTTCATTGTGACATGTCCCCACAGCTATTCACAGTCATGCAGAAAACAGGAACCCCAGCCAATATGCCATGTTTGCATACTTTCCTTCCTGATTTTTCTACTTTTCCTAATGCCCACTGTGTGAAGGGTAGGGAACAAGTTTGAGAAACAAACCTAGCCACATTGATTGAAAAAAAAATGAACAAGAGGAAGCAGATCTGGCATCATCCAAGACATGGAAGCTTTGTAAGCAGAAGCTCCCCACTTCAGTCTCTGCTATCTTCACATAGAGTTAAGAAAGATTCCTGCCTGAAAACCTAGAATGCTGCTGCCAGGCAGAGGTGACACTAAAGGGCTAGATGGATCAACCATCTGACAGTATAAAGAAGCTGTCTTTGGCCATGAATTAAAATGGCAGGAGATTTGAACCCAAAAAATTACAATGCTTCTAACCTCCCTCCCTCCAAATTATTAAGGGTAAGAAAATATGATGATGATGATGATGATGATGATGATGATGACGACGACGATGATGGTGACGATGATCTTAATCTTCTTAATCTATATATTCAGGGAACATAACAAAGATTTTACTATGACCATGAGCCTGGTTTTTCTCTGGCTACAGACTGTGCCCCCTCCTTTCCTGTTCTTTCTGGGGAACAGGGATTGTCCCAAACAAATGTGACTGAAATCTGCCAACAGAGACTCCAAAGATTCCTGAGCGAGACTTGGTGCTTTTGCCAGAAGTGAGAGATATTTGTTTTGAAAGAGCAATGTTCTGAACATTTAAAAATAGTGTCCTGAATCTCCCTAGCTTGGCATGTTCTGACAAGGGTTAGTGTTCCCCAGGCTATGAAGTTCTTTGCTAAACACACCTCCATCCTCCTGATGAGCTAGTTGCACTGAAGCAGTTCCATCTGACATGATTCACATGGTGTGCACAGTGAGACAAGCAGCAAGGAGTCTGCAGAACATTTTGGGGATCCTAGATTTTTTTTAAAGAGGTTGCTTTCCAACACCTGCTGCGGGTCTAATCATCCAACTTTTTGCAATCAGTCCTGAAGGCACTCAGGGAGAGCATCATTGGTACTAAATGCTAGCAGCTTTTAAATGGCAATCTCCCAGAAAACAATGTGTATCAATTCGGCTCAATGGTCTGCACCTACTTCTTGAAACAGTTAATGATAATTAAAGAAAAAAATGGCTAGCATGGGATGAAGACAGAAGAACTTCCTTTCCCATTTATTAAAAATGAATTTGCTCCCTGACCTGCCAGATGCCATGAACTAACTGTAGACAGTAAAAAAGTTACGATTCCTGATAAGTACACTATAGATTTCATAAAAGAGGAAGAGCTGAGACTGCACAAACATGGTTATAGCTGACATTCACAACACATCCAGATAAGAGATTTCAAGTACAGGACTTCTGTGTCAGTTCAGTGATCTAACTCAGTAACAGATACATTCATAGGTTTGATAATCTATGGGCTCAAACCCAGGCCCTTTCCTTAGCTTACCTGTTTTCGGCGCTGGGGTGTGGGGATCGCACAAGCAGCCTCTAGCGAGAGGCTCTCGTGTCCCAGTTCCTTCAGCTCCGCAGCCGCTGCCTGCTCGCGTGAGAGCCCCTCCTCTTCCTTCTGCAGTGCAGCCTGGGAGTTTCCCAGGCTGCGCTGGGGCAGGAAGCGTGAGTGTCATGGCTCTGGAGCTCCGCACACACGGCAAGTGCATGCGGGGCCTTGGAGTGATGCACGATCACACACCATTTTCTGCTCACAGCCAAAAATGAAAAAGTGCACAATTGGCACCTGCCAGACCCTAGAACGTCGCGCGATTGTGAGTGTGTTGTGTGGATTGCTCCTCGCAGTCGCACAATGCTCAAGGGGCCCTTTTGCATGGCAAATGCCATGTGAAAATGGCCCCAGATGCTGTCTTAGAACCTGCCAAGCACAGAAAAGACTCAACCATAATTATCCCACCAAGTGGTGAGTTTTGTGGTCATCTGAGAACCGGTTTTCCTGAATATGTGTATTTTACACAGGTTCTAAAGAACCAGAACAGCAATCAGATTCCTTCTCCTAAATATCCCATGGAGTTGTGGAAGTTAACATTCAAAGAAAAGGTATGGTCATTTAAATTCGGGCCCAGGCATTAGTGAGACTAGACAACTGCAACAAAAAGAAGGATTTCAAGGATTTTTTAAAATTTCCCTTGGTATTCTTCTAACAGAGAGCTGGGTAACTCTGTAGAGTGAAGGAATCAACTCTCTGCAGAAAGCACCATTGTGTCAGCAGCACAGTAGAAGCAATGCCATGGCATGTCCATTCTGAAATTAAGCTGGTCTATAACACTTGTAACCGGTTGACAGGGGGTTGTGCAGTGGCAGGGAAAAGATGAAAAGCCCCACATTTGGAGACAGTTTGGATGTGTTTTTAGGTGGGAAATCATCTTAAAAGAATATCGACAAACAGGGGGTGTGCAGATTTTTGGGACTACACAAATGGGGGTCGAGGCCTGCACGTGGCCTGTGGGTTGCACTTGCTGTACCACTATCTTCACAGGTGGTATTTAATTCCTCTGGTTAGAACTACCTCCAAAGGATCAGAAACTCAAAAAAAGCTTGAGATAAAGCTGTCAAACACTTCTGTTCACATAGCTTGGCATGTGGTTCACTTTAAGCCTGTTTTGTACATACACAAGAAAAGGAAACAAACTAAAAACAAGTTTATCAATATGCCTAGACACATAAAGCCAAACAGATCTTACCCAGTTCTTAGCTTCCGTTGCTTCAGAGATGGTCAGGACCCCAAACATAGGCCAGAGGTTAGTGACTGCCAAATAATAGCATGTGATACTCCTACTCTATACAGTCTGGTGTCTTCTTCCTCTTTTCTTCTTTCTCTCAGACTTCACACTGAGGTTTTTGCTTTAATAGGCATCAACCCAAGGTCAAAAGTGGCCTTACACAACATCTACAATTCTACACAATCATTTAAATATCCTTGTGGCACAGAACTCCATATTTGGCATCATATACCACATTACTTTGTGCCAGGAAAAGTGCCATATAGGGGACAGTAGCGTGTGTCAGTTACGCTCATGGACCATGCTATGGTGTCTCTGTTATAGAAGAAAGTGACTTAGCACCCTCATAAATATCTATTGTATGACACATAATTAAATTAATCAACTATTTACATAAGAAAAAAGCACTCCTGGTGGTACTTTCCACAGACAGCCCCATGAATTTGGGGTTTTCCAATTCATCACTGGGGTCTTCCTTCTTGCAGGCTCTTATTGGCATCAGATAGATTTACAGCAATGTGCAGCTACATCTAGAATCACAATCCCAGTCATAAGGCCAGTAACCAAGGATCCTCTGGGCCACTAACCTGTCCCATTTCAAAATGTGAGCATTATTCAGCAAATGAGACTTCAAAAAAAAAAAAAAATTGCTGGAATAAAAGGCAAGTGACCTAACCACATTAATTGATATTAGTCTTAATCAGTTGAGCTTTACAATTTATTATATTTATATCCTAAGTGTTGTGTCCATGGCAAAGCAGGCAGTAAATCACAAAAGGCACAGCTCCTACTTACAAGGCAAGAGTCAAATAATGTCCAAACAGAAAGGCAGCCTAGAGCAAACAAATCTGAAGGGGCAAATCCAAACCATAGTCCAAACAGGTAGAGTTCCAAGACAACCAGATCCAAGAGCACACTACAGGGTTTCAGGGCCAAAGAGACCAGTTGCTGACCCTGGGAGGAAAGGCCAGCTGGAGCCCTCGGCTGCTGTTGCCACAGGTGTTCCCTCATTAGGGCTCGCTTGCTACTTAAATGGGCCAAGCAACACAAGCCCTCCCTTTCCCAGCATCTCTGCTGCAAGGTAGGTGTGTCAGCTATGTCTTCCTGTATTTGTTCTCTTGGCTCAGGCCCCTGTTCTTGTGTATTATCTCCCTCTGGATGAGCTTCTGGGGACACTTCAGCCTCTGGGGAATCCTCCTCCTCACTGCCATGGTCTCCGAGGTAGGGCCTGACACCAAGTATATCCCAGTGAAGCTCAGAACAGTGTTCCAGATACACAGAAATCTTGGGATATAACTTCTCTTCCAGGTACCAAGCAGCTTCACAGCAGATCAAGGAGTCACAACTGGGATTCCTATGTTCAAGCTCAACATTGACCATTATGGCCATTTCCACATGAGGAGTGGTTTACCACATGTCAAGAACGGTGTTTTATACTCCGATTCAGAAACTGTGCTGTCTGCACCCCCTCATTTACACTGTACTACCAGAGAGAACAGCGGTTGCTGCATTCCCTTCTGTTCCCTCAGCCTGCCCCACCATCACTGATTGGTATGTTTCTTAAAAAAACACACACACATTTGAAATACATTTCTGCATTGCTACGTTTGTGCGTAGGTAGGTATGCTTGCTGATATGTGGAAAAAAGCACGTCTTAACAATCCATTACCAGATCCATTGTCTTCCTGCTGTCTGTTTAACGCATGAAGACAATAATGAAGGCAGCCTGTCCTTTGATGGGCAGAGAGAGATAGGGACGGAAATGACGGAAGGGACAGCCTGGGAATGCCCATACCCAGCTACTTCTGCACCGTGAATCGATGCTACGTTTCTGCATGTAGGCAAAAAACGAAGCAGAACCAGTTTGGGAGATTTACACCAGTTTTTTCAGTTTTCAGATACAGCGGCTTCTCATCACAGTGAACCATTCTAGAAGCTGAAAACATGCAGAACCACGAGGTAAACTATGACGCTAAAACACTACAACGTGCAGACCGGAAGGTAAGAATTTGATGCTACTACGATGTATCAACCTTGTGCGGAAATGGCCTAAGTCACACTGAATCTCAATAGATACAATCAAAGCTTAACAGAACAGCAGTATCCATTAAAAAGGAATTACCAAAGACAGGTTTATTAAGTAATTTTAAATGGGGGGGGGGAGTGGCAGAAGGAGGAATGAACTACAGCTGATGAGGCAGAACATTTGAAGCCAGCTGTAGATTTTATTAAAGTGCACAGGAGTCTACCTTATCTCACGTGTAACAGCCCAGAATGGCAGGGTGTCTGGCTTTTGATTGACTGTGTAAAATGAGTAGGTATATGTAATAAAGTAATCAGTGTGCATAATTATTTAAAATGGCTTTAAACTTCAGCTAGAATTGTGTGTCAACTTCCAAATAGCATATTTAAATAAAAACATAGAGAAATGCAAAGTTAAAAACAGAGGAGCAGAGATGATAATAGATATGTATAATTCAGAAACAATGTGACTCATAGCAGTTATCATGTATTGAAGTTCTGCTTTTAGGAAAATTGAGAACAATTGTTCATTTGAATGACAAGAAGGAGTGCTGTACTACCACTGCATTGACATATGCAGATTTCTTCAAAAGAATTTCTTCGGTCCCCTTGCCCCCGTTTCCTTTTATTACTAGCAGAAATATTTTGCCAGCACCATGTAAAACAGAGGTGGGAACAAATGGTCTATGGGCCATATGTGTCCCCAGGCCTCTTTTTGCAGGCCTGAGAACTGCTGGAGCCTACTGCCATACCAACTTCTCAAAAAATGGGAGAATTGTGTCTTCAGATTCTCCTGTTAACTGTAAATGACTTCCGGTTTGCTGGGAGGAATCTGCATGGAGCATAACAGGTAGAGAGGATGAAACTGGTCACTGGATCCTCCAAAGTTACCCTCCCCTGATATGAATGAACCATATGAGTGTTGATACATCTGCGGTTTTAGAAGACAGCAATCAGCACTGATGTGATAGGGTAGGGACCATGTGGCACTTGTTGTTAGACTAACTCCCACAGCTCTAAGTCACTTAGCTAATTATGGTGGAAGATAAGAGTTGTAGCCAAACAGCATTTGGAGAGCCACAGGTTCTCCACTGCTGTGCTAGAACATTCAGACTGCATCTTATAGGAAGACCTATAGTGTTTGACAAGGTAAGGTCTGGAATTTTCTTCATTTTTATAAAAACAAAGACTTTGGAAGGCATAGCAGAGGCAATATGATTCTTGTTTTGCCACAGATTAGAAATGGCCAACCTTTCAACTTTAGAATTCCTGTGCTTCTAAAAGTTGTATATATGGAAAAAAGTGTGGCAACAGCAGCTTGACTAACCTCAGCAACACTGAGGCACAACAGTCTGAAAATTCTTGCCATTCATGATTGCCCTGGATCCTGGGCACTCCATGATTTTGTTTCATCTTTACAGTTATTATCACAAAACTGAGGCATATCTGCAATTGACCATGGAATATAGAACCTGTGATACATAATCTGGTAATTTAAATTCCTAATAATCTTATTATATTGAAATAAGAACAGGTTTCTTACCCTCAAGTGAGGAGGTAAAAATCTTAAAACATGGTATCCTAAACACCTACAAAATAAAAACTGTTTCAAAAGAGCTTCAAATACTTACATACCTCTTTACTGGATCTTGTTTCTATCCTATTTTTGCCTCTACACACCTGACAAATTTCCTTTGATAAATTGCTAGCAACAACAAAAAGAAGCAAGGATTTTCCAAATGAGTAACAAGACACAGAACACACATACAGCATGCATGTGTATAACTGAATTGTAAAATAATTACTTTCCTCACACCACAGTCTTCTAGAGTTCCTGATCTGAGACTGGTCATGACGACTTAGGCCCTTTCCACATGTGGGGGGGGGGGAACGAGCGAAAACACGCTAAAACGGAGCTTACCCGCAGCCGGGTAAGTCTGTCGCCACGCGGAGCAGCGCGAGCTCGCTGCTCCACACTCCTCCGGCGTCCCAGATGCAGCTTCTGGTTGGTGGAGGCTCTCCATCAACCGGAGAAGCTCGCCAGCCGGAAGCTCGCCCCCGGCAGATCTGCAGGGACGCACTTGCGCGCGCCTGTAAATCCACTTTGGAGCCAGGCGACGGAGCGGCACAGGGCTGCGCGCTCCGTGCTTTTTAAAAACCTCGAAAAAGAGGTTTTTAAAAAACACGCAGCGCGGCTAGTTCCGGCCGCTCCTGAGTGGATTCTGGTGTGGAACTACAAAAAGTAGTCCACGCCAGTCCACTCTACGGTGTAGAAGACCTCAGTGAGAGGTCGCTCTGCACCGTTTCAGAAGCCCGGTATGGAAATGGCCTTAATGACAACCACTTTAAGGGTCAATAATGCAGTAATTAATTTCTTCCTTATATCCATAAGTTGGCAGACCAGCTTCCTAATTGTTGAGTAACTTTTTGGTAGTAAACACAAGCCTCTTCCAAAGCCAGCCCTAATTTCTCTGCACTATACAGCTCTGGACTTGCCATTATCAGCCCCCACACCTGCCCTGCCAGGAGGCCTTTATTTAGCACTAACATTCATCACCCCAGCCGAGCACATAAATAATGCCATTAGCCACTCCAAGCAGTGATAAAATTAGCAGTGTAAACAGAGAAAGTAAATGACCTTAGTGGAAAACCATTGTTGATCCTGACCCAACACTTACAAAGGAGATTAGTCAGAGAAGAGCAGGGCAGGATGACAAGAGCTCCTGGGGACTGTTTAAAAACCCAATTCTCCAGAATGTTTATTTTTAGCAAAAGATCTAAGTCCCTTGGTGAGTTTTATATGAATTGTCCCTCCAAAATAGAAGGTGCTTAAGGTAAGTTCTTCCCTAATATCTGCCAGATTAGACATAGTGATTCCTTATTGATCATCAGTTTTAAACTCCTCTTCCCAGCCACCGCTCCCATGTGCTCAGTTTGGAATATGAGGAAGGCAGTTGATGGGGAGAAAGGAAAGTTTATTCTCCTATGTGGTTGACCTCTGTAGCAACTTTCATCTGCAGTCTCCCCACTCCACCCCTTCTTCCTCATAAAAAGAATCTTAAAAAGAGAGGCTATAAATCAACTCTAGCTCTGGAAATCTTATTTAGGGCAATGTTTTTTTCCCCAGTTCTAGAACCTGGAGGCTTCCAATGAGAATTACTGAGAGCCACTGTGCTTACAAAGGGGCACTTTACTATGCTATGAAAGCTGCTTGAATGTTTCCAACTTACAGCGATCACGCATTGCTCCTGGGCCCTGTGCACTCTTACCTGGCGTGCGGAGCCTCCGGAGCCATGCCGGTTGCGCTTCCTGCCCCAGCGCAGCCTGGGAAGGTCCCAGGCTGCACTGCGGAAGAGGCGGGGCTCTCACGTGAGCAGGCAGCCCATGTGGAGCCGAAGGACCCCAGACGTGAGAGCCTCTTGCCAGAGGCTACTCGCGCGATCCCCACACCCCAGTACTGGAAGAAGGTAAGGTGCGGAAAGGGCCACAGTGATGTAAAGTGGCCTAGCAACTAACCATGTGGAATGTCCCTGCTTATATAGCAAGGAAGTCTACTCATTTACTCTTCACTCCAAAACAGAATGCACTGAACATCAATTCACACAAAATACTGAATGGACTAAGATGTAGGTTTAAGTCAATCTTCTTCAGTATGCCCTCTAGCTCCTTCGCTATCTTCCCCAGCTCACAGGAGCTAGGAAAGCAAAGGAAGTAAGATTAAAGACTAAAAATCAGTTATGGTGAGAGTTTAGGATGGGGGGATGGAAGGGGAAAGAGAAAAGAATATTCCCTTTCCTCGATCTACCCCCCTTCCTCTGCATCAGTGTTAGCTCTGATCATCCATTGATCTGTTTGGGCTCCTTGCAGGTAAACAGGCCTAGGATTCAAAAAACCCTCTGTAGTTTGAAGCCTACCTAGACATTTTCACAGGCATCTGCAGCAGCATCTAGATATGGAAGAAAACACAAAAAATCTGGTAGACCATGAAAGCTTACCACACCTAGCCACCACAACATTCAGACGGACCTCAACCTGAGGCACAGTAGTTCCTAGGAGTTCTCCCTACTGTCTTTTGCAGTCAATAAAGTTGTTGAATGGATTGACAGGAAAGATTCTTGGCAGAGAATCCTCTTGGGCCAGACCTTTTGTGCTCAAACTGACATGATCAGACTCAAGATAGGCATAGAGGATATGCTGATTTACACTGAGGTCAGTTTAAAATTGATGTGGACTACATTCCATAGATCCCCTCCATACCAATCCAATTAAAAAGGAGTCATTCTGAACTGGATCTCAGGGTTCTAACAAGATTCCTGAGAAGCTGAATGTGAAGAAGGCTCATAGACCAGAAGGAGAAAGTAAGCAACAAGCTGAGGAATATGAAGAAATTTAGTAGTGATGTTAACAAGTGAAAAAACAATATATGAAGCTAGGAAAAGGAAGAACTGTGTTGTACTGGAGGGCGTAGAATTAGCATACAACAGACTCTGAAAGGGAGGACAGAGCTACTCAAAGAGGGGTCCCTGGTCTAGTGCCAGTTAGCAAGATATTACAAATAGTGTCAATGAAAAGAAAAAACTGTTGTGCCCAATGGGAACAAATATGGTACCAGTTCCTGGCACCTTATAAAATAAATTTGCTTGTCTGGAGAAACAAGAAGACTGTGAGGCCAAGGTTACGATTTCTGTGTATGTGTTTTCATATACGGAGGAGGAGGAGGCAGAGAAACACTTTGAGATTATTTTGATATGTGCAAGAATGGGGATGGCTGACATAGCTCTAATTTAGAAAACATATAGTAAGTGATCTTTGAGGAGTCAAGCCGATATTTATTTTGACTTCATTCAGACTTGGATTTAGTTCTATTCAGTTCTGTTTCAAACCAAACAATGAGAAATGGTCTAGAGTTTAATAAATTAAATGTCTGTAGAGCCCTTGAAAACCCAGTGACTGGTTACTAACAGGAGGTGAAACACTATAAACTGCTTAAGGCACTACAATTGACCTATCTGCTCTCAACAATTAATTTCATATTGCTCTTATTATCATATCTTGGAAGAAGACAAATTGAAGAGCTGAAAGAATAAATATATGGTGCAAGCTAACATATGGCGCTGAGCCCTAATGCTATTTTAAAAAATGAATTTAGAGTGGAGGAGTGCATGGCAGAGGAGGAAAAGGGTACATAGTCCCTTTCCTGGACACAGCTTCTCCTCTATGAATTGGAATTCTAAGCAGCGTTCCCCGCACAAGGCTGCTACATAGCACATACACAGCAGATGCAAGAAACTTTACCTGTAAAGAAAAGAGATGTCAGGAGAGTTCCAGCCATTGCCATAGATCTGGAATGCTACCTGGAGGAAAGGTGAACATTATGCTGTGGAGAAGGAGGAGAGAGGCATGAAGCTGGACAAGAGAGAAAAGAAAGAAGGCTGAGGATGCCTGGGTTGAGCAGTGATTTACTAAGGCAGGAGCCAAATGTAGGAAGGCAGCTATGGCTCCTCAGCAGTCAGAATGAAAATTTGGTCTATAGACTATGGCCCTTTCCGCACTGCATTTGCCATGCAAAAGGGCGCCTGGAGCGTCGCACGATTGTGAGCAGTGATCTGCACGACATACTTACAATTATGTGACGCTCCGGGGGCTGGCAGGCGCCGATCACGCACTTTTTCATTTTTGGCTGGAAGCCGAAAATGGTGCGCGATTGTGCATTGCTCTGGGCCCCGCACACACTTACCTGGCGTGCGGAGCCTCCAGAGCCGTGCCGGTCGTGCTTCCTGCCCCAGCACAGCCTGGGAAACTCCCAGGCTGCACTGCGGAAGGAAGAGGCAAGGCTCTCGCGCGAGCAGGCAGCTCGTGTGGAGCTGAAGCAGCAGGGACACGAGAGCCTCTCACCGGAGGCTGCACCTCAGCACCGGAAAAAGGGAAGGTGCAGAAAGGGCCTATGAGTGGCATACTTCACACGGGGAACGAGGGCAGAAATTGTTTGCTGTCCAATTTGTCTGTTTCCAGGGTACCAAGTTATCTGTCACTGGGGCAGCTGAAAACAAAACTGAGCTGTCCTGGACAGAAAGGCAATAAAACACACAGAAACCACCTCGTTATCAATCAGGCATCACATCACCATGGCACCTGGATAACACCACACCACTGAACAGGACTTGGCTAATTTAGAGAAGGTTATGTCAGCACATTGGATTGATAGCAATATGGGAAGCTGAATTTATTTTCTGTAAAGTTGTATAAACCTAGGATGTTTGGAGGAGTTTCCAAGAGTAATCTCAGACTAGTATGCTATTGGACCATGATCTAAAAATGTCACATGTGCCTCCTAGGCAGAATTGCAGAATGAAAGCTTACATTAGGAAGTGGGATGAATGCCATGATTTTAGTGACTAGGGTACATGAATACTTAATTTTTATTATTAATGTAGAATTCTTCCTTGAGTTTCACAGGACATTTTTACTATGGCTCCTGAACTAGACTGAAATGGGGTTAGGGATCAGCACTATATACTACCTTGCACCAGGTATTTATCCCTTCAAGATCTTCAATCTCTCTCTCTCTCTAAGAGTTGTTATGCTTTAAAAACAAACAAACATGTTATCTAACAGGACAGTACAACAGTGATGTAGTATATAGTGACTAAATTGTCTTTTTTCCTTAAAGTTGGGACTTGCTCAGGATTATTTCACATAAAATGGTCAAAGCAGCCATAGTTCTTCTGCAAATAATAGTACTTGGCACTATAAATCTTCAAGCCTGTTGCCAGCGATGATATTCCTGTCCTGTTAAAGGAACTTAATATACTAATTATCGTCTTGTTTTGCTTTATTAGTACTTTTACAATCCAAATGGGTTTTCCCCCCACCCCATTAAATATTGTTCAGAGAGTTTTTTAGACTTTATTGTGAATGTTCACGAACTGTTTAGAGCAATGGTGGTGGGATTTCACATATGCTAAGAAAAGGCACCATCAACTGGGTCTTAATTTGAGCCAGGACAACTAGGCTTTGTTCTGAAATCACTGCCAAAGCTCAGCAGCCACAACTGATGTCGTGAAGTAATAAACAAGAATGTTTATTTGACTCATTGTACATTTCCGTTCTTCAGAATTGATTCTCTCTAGTCAGCCCTTTTTCAGCTAGATGATTTTCAGATAAGAATGTCAGCTAAAGCTCCAGGCAGGCATGAAGTCAGGCATCTCTCAATTTTACAAATCAAGCTTCGCTTCTGAAAGGTGTGCTGCAGAGAATTTCCTCTTGCAACTGCACTTCACTACATGGTTCCAGAACATGGATACAACTTGGTGGATGAGTAAAATGCCTTCTTCATGAAATCCAAAACCAGAGTCAACAATTGGCATGGTTAGGCAAATGTCAACTCTGAGACCGAGACGATCGGACCCTCCCATTGGAGCTCATCATTGATGGAGCAGCTCTAAGGGTTAGCCTAAGCCATTCTAGGGCCCATATGAAAGAGTTAAATTCTCCTGAATGAAAGGCAAGACTAGAACATAGACAGTCCTCTGTGGGAAGAATGGAAGACTTCCAGCACCTCAGATGCATCTATGCCTCCATTTGTGAAGGTCTTGTGCATGACAGTCCCTGAAACTGTTCTGTACAACACCCCAACAACCTGAAGGTTCACAAATGGAGGCAGCAAAGTACCAAGGTCCTTTTCACATGGCATTTTCCATGCGAAAGAGGGCCTGGAGTGTCGTGCGATTGCGAGGAGCAGTCTGCATGACACACTCACAATCGTGCGATGCTCCAGGGGCTGGCAGGGGCCGATTGCGCACCTTTTCATTTTAGGCTAGAAGCCAAAAATGGTGCATGATCGCGCATTGCTCCCAGGCCCCGCGTGCACTTACCTGGCATGTGGAGCCTCTGGAGCCGGGCTGGTCATGCGTCCTGCCCCAGTGCAGCCTGGGAAGGTCCCAGGCTGCACTGCGGAAGGAAGAGGCGGGGCTCTCACGCGAGCAGGTAGTTCGTGCAGAGCTGAAGCAGCAGGGAAGGGAGAGCCTCTCGGCAGAGGCTGCTCATGTGATCCCCACATGCCAGCACCAGAACAAGGTAAGGTGCGGAAAGGGAGCAAGTGTGTCCTGGACGCTGACAGATGATTGGAAGCAGCTTATATGAAATGAAAGAGATGAAAAGATAGTCGGAAGCCTGTGCATCTTATGTCTTTTTCATATGCCCAAGTTTCTCCCTGCACCATCAGGATCAGTGTTTTTACTTTGCCATGTGTTTTTTGCTGAAGGTTCCCCCAAGCTGAGAAACAAAAAAATGGCTCTGGACATGACAAGAGTGTACACTTGTCTATATCCATACTAATATCACAGACACAATCTAGTTAGCTTTTGTCTTAGGAGTGGTATCATTATACTCATGCTCTGACATCTTGCAAATGTTGCCCTCCTGACCAGTGGCTGAAAGTATAAGGGCAATATATTTGGGAGATTTTAAAGATAATGATGGTTGAGAAATTGGGAAGGAAAGTCTTCTGGAGAAGAAGGGGAAGATGTAAAAGCTGAAAAAAGAAAACCAGAGGGAATTAACAACTTGTAAAAAGGAAATGTGAGGGGGCAATGATGCCAGCCTTCTGGGAAATAGACAAATATGGGCAAGAAGGAGACAAACCCTATATGGCTCCAGTCTAGATTACCTGAAGGACCGTATTCTCCCATATGAACCATTGTGTTTTGAGATCTTCTTTTTGTCCTACCACCCTCACAGATATATCTGATGGAAACATGGAAAAGGGCTTTCTCAGTGGCTGCCCCAAGGCTTTGGAACTCCTTTCTCAGAGAGGTTGAATTGCCACTGTCCTTGCTGTCTTTCCACAAGCAGGTGAAGATTTTATTTGTACCCATAGGCTTTTGAGCAATGACTGCTTACTAGGAATGGGCCTTGTATAATATGCCATTTACTGCCTATTTATTGCCTTCCTTTTAATGGCAATGTTTTAAATTGGTTTTCATTTTATTGATAGTTTAATGACATTTTTTAACTTTTATATGAGGTAAATTTTTAGCTATCTTTGAACCGTGGACTGGGGAAAAGGCAGGATATAGATAAATAAATATAAATATAATGTATAGGAAGTTTATTTGCTGGCTGTGGCAGCAGTTCTCTTTCTGGTCCAGCTTCTTCCCACAAGCCCTTGCAGCATTTTTGTGGGCCTGGGTAGACATGACCAATCTATAAGTGACTGAAGTACAGAAGGAGCATTATGATCCCAGTTGCACATTGATGTTATAAACTCTACTTCTTTAATGAAACAAGGGGCTGGTGTGAAAAAGAGGTGATACTATTCAACTGTTCAGTTTACAGCTTCAGAAAGACAACTAGGAACTCCTGTTGAAAAGAACTGAATGGCATGAAAGCAATATATGCTATTAACAGAATTATTACTAGAGCCACAAACTCACATCTCATAATATTGTTAACCTAAAATATATCCTTAATTACTTGAGTTTAAGAGCTTAAATAAGAATTACACTTCTTAGAAATACAGCAAAAATTCCATTCTTTTCTGTGGGAAGTGTTATTCTCACCTTTCTTAATATGTTTTAAAAATACTTTAAAAGTATTTTAATTTACTCCAAGAGTTTATTGCAGTCATCTAGTCAACTGTTTTAATTGTCCTTTAATGTTATATCTTAGGCCTTTTCCGCAACTCACCTTTTTGCGGAGCTGCGGTGCGGGGATCGCACGAGCAGCCTCTTCCGAAAGGCTCTAGCGTCCCGGTTCCTTCAGCTCCGCAGCTGCGGCCTACTTGTGCGAGAGCCCCTCCTCTTCCTTCTGCAGTGCAGCCTGGGATTTTCCCAGGCTGCACTGGGGCAGGAAATGCGAACACCGTGGCTCCGAAGCTCTGCACGCATGGCAAGTGCACACAGGGCCCCGGAGCGATGCACGATCACGCACCATTTTCGGCTCACAGCCGAAAATGAAATAGTGTGCGGTCGGCGTTTGCCAGCCCCTGGAGCGTCGCGCGACTGCAAGTGTGTCGTGTGGATCGCTCCTTGCAGATGCGCGACGCTCCAGGGGCCCTTTTGCATGGCAAATGCCATGCAGAAAGGGCCTTACTTATTTTCTTGCTGAATTTTGTGTTAACTCACATCATAAGCTACCTTGAGCCTATACTGGGGGAAAAGCAAAATATAAACAAGATAAAATAAAACAAACTCAGCAAATTTTCTTAAAGATAGCTTCCCCACCCCATCCTCATCTGAGACTGACTGTAGCATAGAATCAGCCCAACTTTATCATTCAACTATCTTCTGCATCTCAGTGACAGTTTTGTGAACAAAAAGCCAACAAGTTCTAGATCATGTGGAGATCCCCATAATTAACTTTCTCATTAGATATAATAATGGATGGCTTTTGTTTACACTCATGATCTACATGTTTCCCATGTTCTGTGAGTGTGCATCAAATAGGATGTCAGGTTGTACTGAGGGAAAGAGATTGGGGATCAATCCTTGTTCAGTCATAAAGCTTGCTGAGGACTTCGGGCCAATCCTTACCTCTCAGAATAGAAGAAATTATTTCACAGTGTTCTTCTAAGGATAAAATGGAAAGAGGAAAATCATGTTTTCCAGCTTAACCCTGGCTTAAATTATGTTGCTTGGAAATAAGATATATTTTGCAAGCATGAAAACTGCTGCATCCAGTTGAGCCATCCTTTACAAGCCAGAAAAATGATCACACTAAGGCCATTTCCGTCCTACTCTGTTATAGTGCTATTATTCCACTTTCAACATCCTCTGGAATCCTGGGGTTTGCAGTTTAGGGAGGGGCATTGAGAATTCTCAGCCAGAGAGCTCTTTGGCCTCAGCAAACTACAAACCACAGAGTTCCACAGGAAGTTGAAGGTGGAATAATAGCACTATAACAGTGTAGTGCGGTAATGGCCTAACTCAGGGACAGAATATAACTGTGTCATGGAGGCTTAATGGGGAAATATTCAAATTGGTGAAAATTACCTCTCCTCCACCTACTTAGTTTTGAGCCTGCACACTCATGCACTCTCTACCCTTAGCCCCATTTCTATTAGAATGTGATCACTGACAACTGTCCAAACTGGAATTCAGCCCCAGGATGAAAAATCTCACTATCCCTAACTTTATATGTGGCTCAGGTGTCAAGGCAGTAAAATATAGTGGGCTGGAAAGGATTTTCTCCACATATCTCTGGAACCAAAATTATCATAGGGCTGAAGTGAAGGTCACATTGGGGCGTTTTTAGCTTAGAAAAAAGATGAGTAAGTGAGAGTATGATGGAAGTGTATACGTCAACGTATGGTACAGAAAATGAAGAGGAAGAATTTTTCCCTATCTCATAATGGTAGAATTCCTGGCTTTCTAAAGAAGTAGAATGGCTTAAGGAAGAAATGGAAGACAAAGAGGAAAAACTTCAAAAAAACACACTGTCAGATGATGGAAATTCTCTGTAGAGATAGTCACCAACTTGGATACCTCTAAAGAGAGATTAAACAAATTCATGGGTGATAGGGCCACAGATGGGAATTAGTCAATATATTGCATATGATTTCCCAGTTCAGAGACAGTAATACATCTCAATCCCAGTTGCCAGGGAATGTGAGCAAAGGGGTGCCACCGTCCTCAGAATGCTGGACTACACAGGCCTTGAGTCTGGTCCAGCACAGATCTTATGCCCTCATATCTCTGTGCTCACCTACACTGTTGATTAGTTTGCTTGCATAAGATGTTATGCTGTTTTCCATATAAAATCCTTCATGCACTACCACTGAGGGACTGCAATGGAGGGGGACTGCTGGATGGATGTTCTTCCCCAGCTGTTTTTTTCATCCTTTTCAGCTGTAGGATTCTGAGTTAAAAACCACAATAGTTGCTTGGAGAGTTGACAGCCTGATTCATTCAACAATTGCCCCAACATCTGCTTTTCTATTTTTCCCCTGGAAGTGAATGCACATACTGTAGATAGTTAAGATCTGCATCTTAATTACAAGCACATGGAAGGTCAGCTGTGCCTGAGAGGATGATGAGAGCTGTCTCAAGAAATGCAAGCAAGCTGTGACGCGTGTACATGTCACATTCACTTTCCTGATGTGTTACTGATTAGCGCTCTTGATCCAAAACAAACACTACCTAGTGTACAGAATTTGGAGCCTGCTTCCTCCACTTGCAAGTGTTAGGGTCTGGAAAGAGGTTTCATTGCACAAACAATAATGCTATTCAGAGAGAATGGTGGCAGGAAAAGCAGCATCAGGGGAATCTGTTCCCTGCTTGTTCACTGTTCACTGCTGTCTCCAGGTTTTGGGCACTGCTGGACAAGATGCTACCAGTGCCCTCCCTCCTTGCTGATGGTGCTGGCCATTAATTTGCTTCTCCATCTGAGCTGACTGAGCATGATCTTATGAGGTGGGGCAAGAGAAGAGAATGAGACTCTTTTGCTCCTCTCTCAGCTTGCCTGCTCACTCAGAGAAAGCAGGTGATTCAGATCAATTGTAAGGAGGAACAGCAGGGTCAGCAAGTTCTCAATACTAGTTGCTAGGGAATGGCACTGGCTAGGTACTGGGGCAAGGACATTCTTTGAGTGTGGCCCTCAACAAATGTCTTCTGATGTCCATCCCAGAAGCCATCCCACCACATTTCCAGCTCCTTTGGTGGAAAGAGACTATCCCAGAGTACTGTACATTTTCATCAGAGTAAAACTAGCTAAAATGGTCCAGTTCCTACCCACTCCTACTTAGATTCTAATATTATATGGTGCACTATTATCCCTCCACCCCCCTGCCCAAAATGTTTTGGCCTATAATGACCAAGAATCTCACCCAGCATGGCTGTTGATAATGAATTGTTGTGGTCCAAAAAATCTAGGGGACCAAAGGTTCCCTACCCCTGGTGTAATGTATCCTGTTCACACTCATGGCACACTAGGACCTGGAATATGTGAACTAGTTAGTGCAAAGAAGCTAGTAAAATGTGGGCTGGACAGGGCTACTGTCAGGTGGGTCTGTAACTGGTTGACTGACCGTTCCCAAAGGGTCCTCACCAATGCCTGCTTTTCATCCTGGAGAGAAGTGACTAGCGGGGTGCCACAGGGTTCTGTCCTGGGCCCAGTGCTCTTCAATATTTTCATCAACGACTTGGATGAAGGAATAGAGGGCATGCTCATCAAATCTGCAGATGACACCAAATTGGGAGGGGTTGCTAATACGCCAGAGGACAGGATCAAAATTCAAAATGACCTGGATAGATTGGAGAGCCGGGCCAAAGCTAACAAAATGAAATTCAACAGAGAGAAGTGTAAGGTCCTACACTTAGGTAGAAAAAATGGAATACAGAAATATAGGATGGGGGACCAGTGGCTGGATAGCAGTACGTGTGAAAGGGATCTAGGAGTCTTAATAGACCACAAGCTGAACATGAGTGTGCAGTGTGATGCGGCAGCCAAGAAAGCCAATGCAATTTTCGGCTGCATCAATAGGAGTATGGTGTCTAGATCGAGGGAGGTACTGGTATCACTCTACTCTGCTTTGGTTAGACCTCATCTTGAATACTGTGTCCAGTTCTGGATACCCCAATTCAAGAAGGACATGGTCAAGCTGGAGCAGGTCCAGAGGAGGGTGACCAAAATGGTGAGGGGCCTGGAAGCCATGCCCTACGAGGCTAGACTTAGATAGCTGGGTATGTTTAGTCTGCAGAAGAGAAGGTTAAGAGGGGACATGATAGCCATGTTTAAATATTTGAAGGGATGCCATGTAGAGGAGGGAGAGGGCTTGTTTTCTGCCGCTCCAGAGACCAGGACAAGGAGCAATGGATTCAAGCTGCAGGAAAGGAGATTCCACCTGAACCTCAGGAAGAACTTCCTGACAGTCAGGGCTGTCCGGCAGTGGAATATGCTGCCTCGGAGTGTAGTGGAGTCTCCTTCTTTGGAGGTTTTTAAGCAGAGGCTGGATGGCCATCTGTCGGGAGTGCTTTGAGGGTGTTCCTGCATGGTAGGGGGTTGGACTGGATGGCCCCTGTGGTCTCTTCCAACTCTACATTTCTATGATTCTATGATTCTATGAATATTGGACTAGTTAGCAGAATGGCTTGTCATGTGGAAGATGGCTGCATCTGCTGACCTACTGATTTTTTACCTCTTTCACATGACTTTATGGCCTGAAAGTTCTCACAGTGTTTACATTGGCAGAATAGTTGGGATGCAGAGACAGTTCTCGCCAACTATGGAGCATGCTCTGTACTGACAACAAGAGATTATTGCCTTTCCATGCCCCAGAAATATACCCCCACAACCTGTGAACTGGATGGGGTTTTTTTTCCCCCTGAGAGATTCTGGCCTGACGCCAGTGGTATATCAGGCCAGAAAGGCTGATGGTTCTGAAAAGATAGGGGACAACAGAGTTGTGAGCCTCCAGGAAGCCTGTAGAGGTGCAGTGTTATCCTTCGGCATAATTTTAGTTGGATTTTGGTTTAATTTAGCAGTGAAAATGCTAGTTTAGGGGAAAGGGGACAGAACCCATATTGCAGGAAACAGCCCCACACCTCCTTCCACTTCCTCAGAAGGCCCCTGCTTGTCATCTTGTATGGAGGCTGATGCTCTTGTTTTCATTTTCACTAGAAAGAACCTGTCAGACATGATGGCCGTCTATTCTCTTGTTGCACAGCGTCTTATTGCAGACACTGTACATCACCTCTCAGCACTACCTTGCTTACGCTTGGCACTGAAGCAGAGTCTGCATCTGAGGAGCCGACATCCTCTGAGAATGTTTCCAAACGCTCGTTTCCTCGCTCCAGTCTAAATTACCCTGTAGTTAGACACTGATCTGGCTCAGATAAAATAATTGTAAGATTCCTTTGAAGTTCTTGTTCCCAATGAACGTTTTGATCCTTGCTGGCTGCCTCATGCTTGGCTATTTGGGATAGTGTCTGGAAAAGAAGCAAAACACTTATGCATTCCAAATGCTCATGGAATTCACCTTATTCACAGGGATCTGGAGTCATCCTGGCCTGGAAGTTCATTGGGATGAGAGAATGGCTCTCCTTTTGAAAATTATCCAAAGGCAGTCAGTGGCAAAGAGTGGGTCTATATTGTAACCAACAAGGTTTGTTAGAGATCAAGCTTTTTCTAGCATCCACATCACCTGTGGGGTTTTAACACTGATAATGCTGCATTAATTTTTAGGTAGCTGCTTCAACTGTGCACATTTCAGAACACAAGCAGCTGCATTTATATAAATTCAGACCCTTGACTCACCTAGCTCAGTTCTGTCTATGCTGATAGGCTGTCCAAATTTTCAGTCAGGAGTCTTTTTTCTAGCCCTACCTGAGAACACCAGAGATTTGAACCTGGGGCATTTTGCCTACAAATCACATGGCCTGCTACCAGCTATGGTCCCTCCAGGAGCACACAGTTCTAGTAGTGCACATTTCCTTTTTGTTAATGCCTCTTACCTTTTTACTAATATTTTCTTGTAAGCCACCTAGATATTGGGTGGGATATAAATATTTTAATAAATAATTTAAATGCCTGCACAAATTAGTTTCAGTAATATGTTCTTCAAAATATGGAGATGCACATTGAACCACTGGAGATCAAGTTGACTGTTCATTTTCCACACAAAACTACAACATCAGTTCTACAAATACATTCCCATTATTGCTATCTTTACCTGATAAATGTTGTGTGCCTTCAAATCATTTTTGAGTTACGATGACCCTGTTGTGGAGTTTTCTTGGAAGAATTTGTTCAGAAGGAGGTTGCCATTGCCTTCCTCTAAGGCTGAAAGAGTGAGACTTGCCCAACGTCACCCAGTGGGTTTCCATGACTAAGGCCATTTCCGCACTACACTGTTGTAGCACGATTATTCCAGCTGGCCCACCCCTCCCTAAACTGCAAACCCCAGGATTCCATAGGATGTTGTAAGTGGAATAATTGCACTACAACAGTGTAGTGCAGAAATGACCTAAGTGGGGATTTGAACCCTGATCTTCCAGAGCCTTAGTCCAATGCTCAAACCACTATATCATGTTGATAGATGAAACCGTGGACTTTTATAACAGAGCAGGATTTCTGTGTAAGCTGACACAGGGAGAAAATGTTAGCCACATTTTTTTTATTTCCTAATTTTATTTTTTTCCTCTATTTTTATCAACACCTTCAATAACAATGAACAAGCTGACCTTGTTTAAAAGATAAATGCAGATAGAAGATGGGCAGCCTTTAAATGAAGATTCTTCCTTGCCCCCAGGTCAGGATTCATAAATAATTCAGTGCTTCTACAGGGTTAGCAAGTCAACTCTATATGTTTCTGGAGACAGTTTAAGCTGCCACAATCATATCTCTAACTCTTCAGAAGGAAAAGAGGTCACTAATTGTTTTACACTTTTAAATTCAACAAACAGTGCACACTTGGGGAAGCACTGTCCAGCAGAAAGTGTCAAGAGGTTTATTTTTGTTGAGACCTGTGAAAGGGTCTGAGCTTGAAGCTTTCAAATTCTGCTTCCCTGCCTGGAGCTACAGCATGTAAACAGTTTATTTAACATGATTTTTTGGCATGTCTTCAATAAACCCCCATAATAATTCCCCTGGCAGACCAAACACATTGCAGATTAACAGACATGACTGCAGTAAAACACCCAACCAGCCTTTCCTCTGCTTTCCTGTTTGTGCACAATGTAAAATGCAGTACTTAGCTATGTTTATGCCTCTCCTCCTAGCTATTTTGGTGGGACACAAAGCTGTTCCTATTGACTAGCCACTTTAGACTAAACCCCAAAGAGGAAAAGCCATTTCCTTCTCCCCTCACCCTTTCCACCCTGTAACATGGTTCCTTTTTTACTTACTTCTAACTTATAAAATGTGTTAGGTGTTGACTATTATTTATCTGCAATGGTTTACTGGCTTGATCCAGGCTGAAGAAAATTCTGAACTAATGCTTAAATGATCTACTGCTTATATTTCATTTGAATGTGCCTGAGTTCATTAGAAGTTTATCATGCCCATTAAACAAACAAAAAGAGGGGGCCTATAGGAACTGATTCAATCTCCTTAGTAGTACAGCAAGATGAAAGAAATCTGAACACAGAGATGAGGCTGAACACTGTTGCCTTTTTAAAACATATGCTACATAAAGTCCAGCAGTCCTGGATAGTTCAGAAGTACATAGGGCCTGTATCCCCTGCACTGCTAGCATAGCACAGTTCGGACCTTGTACTTTGCTGTGTGAGGGGCAGGCAGCAGGTCACATCGCAGCACAAAGGAAAGTCTGCCAGAGACCAGGCCCAGGAGTTCGCCATCAGCTGCTCAACGTCATGGCTTCAATACTCTCCTACAGAGGCCATGCATTGTACGATATTTGAACAAACAAATGTCATGTGCAAGGGTACTGGTCGCATGTCTACAGGCAAGAAGACAGTGCAGGACTAAGCCTTGGCTTTGCCTTTCTGCATCTGGGAATACTCAACCTTGTTAGAATTACAAACTCAGTTTGACCATGGCTTCAATTATGGAGTCATTTAAGACAGTCCTCAACCAGAGATTCCTAGAACCTGTTTATAAGGCACAGCACAACCCTAGAAAATACAGTTATTGATAAGGGGCATTTCCTCCACCACTAAGTAACCATAATTTAATCTCATACATCTGGGATTGGTGTCGATGATCTTCAGGACGGTCAGCTAGCCTCTACCATTGTCTATCCAGAAGGAAAAAGGGAAGGTAGCAAAAAAGAGCAGGTTTAAAATATCAGCTCCTGAGTCTAGAAGTCTGTGTTCCTACAGAGCCAGCATTTGCGTGCAGAACTGGGTACAACCATGCCAGCAGGACATGGACAAATTCAGAGGGAACTTAAGAGATAAGAGGGGCTAGCTGGTGAGGGAACACCCTCAAAGCTAAATATTTACAGCTTCCCAAAGTGACAGCTAAGAAGGGACATAATAACTGTTGGCAAATATTTGAAGGCTGTAAGCTCAGTGAGAGAAACAAATTGGTGACACATCTGGGGGAATAGCTGGGAGTGATTAGGTAGAACCTAAGGACAAAGACAAAAGGGAGGGAGAGAGGGAGGGAAGAAACAAATGAGTTGATAGTAAAATGTCCTACATTCAGAGACTGATGTCTTGTAAGCCTTACAATGGAAGGAGAAAGGGATGATACTTCGTCACTGGCTACATTTAAAAGCCAGCACACAGAAAATTGAAAATATTTGTCACTGACTTTATGCAGTTCAACTAACATGTTCAACAGTAATTCTTGTGTCTGACAATATGTTTTTATTTTATAGGACACATAAAAGCCATTCCAACCCTCTTTCTGAATCAAAACCTATCCCTTAATTCTTTACACTTCAAAGTATCCTACAAAATATCCTACTAGTCATCCAACACAGTCAGATAATGGGATATGAAAAATTATAATCATGGTACTTCTTTTTCATCACAGAGTTCACTAAGTGTAAGACGGCTGAGCTGTAAAGCAGAAGTTCTTGTTTCAAACCTTGGTGGTGCTACTAACTCGCAAGTTTACCAAACAAGCTATTATCTCAGCTTACCCACTGCCAGCTGTGATAGAACTGCTTGACTTACCACGCATGCAAGCTGTGGGCTGGGGCAGAGGAGATGCAGCGGTGGCCTTCTCTGGCATGGTGAGCCACCAAGGCTTCTTCCCAGGGGCCAGTGCAACCAGGCACACACCCATGCAAAGAAGCATGGCTGCTGTAACCTGACCGGAGTCATGCATACATAGGTTTCACTCTGGTTGGGTTAAGGGGTTTAAATTCTGCTGCTCCAAGGACATCTGCTCACTTTGTTTGAAGCTTTGTCCCTCCTACCCACCCTCTTTCTTTATGTCTCAGATTGTATTTGGTTATTGGGCACCTACGGGCATGTTCCTTTGTATATTTCTATATACTGTCACAACTTGTTAAGGGGTGGTTGGCACAGGTCCTGGATCCAAGATAGCAGTTCAGTATCTCTTTGGCATTGGTAAGGTGGGGGGGTCCTTTTAAGGGATCCAGGGGGTGCCAGAAAAATTGGTCATGCACAGCTTGGGGGTGCGTACCTTTCCCGAACCCCCTGATGGCAGGGAACACATGCTGAGCAGCCCCCCAGGTGGATCCCACTCCTACCATCCCAAGGGTTTTGTGCAGCAGGTTGGGTGGTCAGGCTCACTGGACAACAGGTGGGTTGATTGATGCCTGGATCCAAACCCATGCACACACCAACCCTATCAGCAATTGCAGCCAATAAAGTTGTGGTCTTATTTCTTCCAGTGTAATTTTGTGTACTGGTTTCTGTTATGTGGATCAGTTCTCATGCCTATCACTCATTAGTGTTGGTCTGTGTTACACACAGATTTCTAAACTAATGTGTTTGGAGTACTCTTGCTGTTCCAAGGCAGGGCATATGGACAGGTTGCTTACTTGTAACCGTGGTTCTTTGAGGTGTCATCTGTGCCCTCATACAATGGGTTAGCATGCACACACAGAAGCCCATTGTGTGAGGCATAGAGACCATGAAGAAAAAATACCTATTCTAAAAGCTTGCGGTGGTGCATTAGGAGCAGGGTAAGTTTAGAACTGGTTAAAAAACCATCCAGAGACGTATGTAAATAAAGATCAGAATAACCATCCCATACATTCAGAAACCCATGTGAATTTGGTCTGAATTGTGATACCTGCAACAAAATGCTGAAGTGTTCTCACCCTCCTAAAAGAGCCACTGGTTTCCAAATTTCTCCAAGCAGCACGTTCCACTTTTCCCTACTCTGAACCCATGTGCCATTTCTTCATCCAGCTCCTATTCTACATTCCATGGCTACTGAACATGCTTAATCCTCATAGGGCTGTTCCTTTTGTTTCTATCTCCCTCAGTTGTTGTTTTTTAAGAAGTTTGTTTCTCTGCAAATTTGAGGTTCCCTGAACATGGTGGTACCATCCACCTCTTTCTCATCTTGGCTATAATCCTTACTCACTTGTTAAGAATTTGATTAATTTAATGTATTTATTTATTCAATTTATATCATGCTTTTCTCCTGTTACAGAACCCAGGATGGCTCACACCAAATTAAAAACCTAGTATAGCTAAAACTTATTTCATACAAAAGTTCAAAAACAAAATTTGTGACAGTTAATCAACCATACTACATCCTTAAAATTCCTCTGAAGGGAATCCAATACAGTTCAATTTCGTACAATACACATGGTGACTACTTTAAGGTGACAGCTGGCAGCCTTGCTTAACTTTTAATGTGAAAAATTACAGTAGTTTGTCACGTTCAGGTTCTACAGTTATTCTGCAAGGTCTTCAGCAAAGATTCTCTGAAGGTATTTTTGATAAAAACACAAGGCCTACAATGCAGACTAGCATGTTACATGGACTGGTGCCAGGAAGGACAGAGTGATTTTAACACCAGTGTAAACTGTAAAGAAAATTAACTATGTAGTATGTCAGACAAGTCTGTAATTCATTTAAGGCAATGAATTAATGCTCTCTTCCACTTTTGGATTTTTAAGTTAAAAAAATACTATATTACAAAATAGGTAATAATCTTACTATGGTGCAATTTTATCATTATGAATAATTATCTGGAGAAATGTCTGTACTGTCCAGTAAGCCTCCCCTTTTTCCTCCCCCCACATCTTAACTCATTTTCTTTTCTTTTAAATGTATTTGGACAGTATTGAAGCCTACCCACACAGTATATCTTTTAGCAGACACCTAATATCTACCTATTCCCCTTATTCTTTCACTGTGCACAATAACCAGGAAAGACACATTGCCTTCTCCCTCTGACATTTGTTACATCTTTGCAGTTGTCTTAGCAGTTTACCACTAACCAAACAACACAATGGCTTCTTTGCCTATTTGGTATTAATTTAAATTAAACAAACTCCCATGCAAGATGCATTAGCTACATTACAAACTGTTCCCAGGGTAAACCACATATACAAATCAATTACTGATCCGTTCACTGTGAAGTTACACATTACTGTCTCTATTTAAATGAAGAGCACTGCCAGCGTTGGTGTAGCGATTTTAGCATTGGACAAGGACTCCAGGAGACCAGGATTCAGGGACACTAAAGAGAACATCAGCAAGAAGATAATGTCTGAACCTGGAACTTTTTTTTTTAATTGAATACTGCCTTTGGCCTTTCCTTCCCCTTCCACCTTAACTCATGGTTTTGGGATGAGACCATTCACTGAATAAGAATCATCTTACTGGACAAGAACTGTATCCATATATTCCTGCCTTTGGCCATTTTCATAGTACACTGTTATAGTGCTATTACTCCACTTTCAACATTCTGTGGAAGTCTGGGATTTGGAGTTTCCTAAGGCCAGAGAGCTCTCTGGCTGAGTATTCTAAAGGCCCTTCCCTACGCTGCAAGCTCCAGGATTCCACAGGATGTTGAAAGTGGAATAACAGCAGTGCAGAAATGGCCTGAATTAATGGGAGCGGTCCTTAACTAATAGGCACCATAAATTGTGCTGTGAGCTGATTTGGTTTTGGTCTCTCATAAAACATATCCTGATTTAAGCAGAAGCTGACCTCTTGCATGAAGCTATGGTTTGATTCAGATTTAATGGGTTATTTCAGTCAGTGTTTCTCTTAATTGTCACAGCAGACAAATTCCAGCATGCTAGTCTGTTAAAGGACTAACAGATTTACTATGGCATTGGCTTTGTGGACTAGCATATCTGACAGAGTAGGCTTTAGGCCACAAAAGCATACGCCACGATAAATTTCTTAGACATTAATTCCAGAAGACCCCATTTTGTTTTCTGCTTTGTCTTATGTGTGAGGAACTCAAAAATTCAAAAATGATCGATAAGGTCATTTGGTTATCCGTTCTTCAGAGAATGGGATTGCTTTATCTGCTTCTTATCAAACCCTCTTTGACCTTTCTTTTCAAATGTTCCTGTCATCTGTTCAGTTTCTTTGTCTCCTCTTCTTCCCTCACACAGTGCCTGACCACAGTGCTCTCGCACACGCTGGCTAGCATTCTAAAAGCCAAGACTATTAACTAACTAGCTTATACCAGAGTCTTTGTGCCATTCTTCCCTGCTAGATCTTCTCACAATAAATCATCTGGCCCTTTTTTGCTCCTAACTGTTGATATGCAGGAATCACAACAGGGTGTACACTATACAGAGGCAGAAGAATTTCTTCCCTTTCTACCCCAGGGGCCACATTTCCACATCCAGCCCCACTGGTAGTAATGCAACATCACTCCCAGTTGCCATCCCAGGGCTGATTTTAGCTGTTTGTTTTCCCTACTCCTTCATTTCCTTCCCCCTCTCCCTCCTCCTCCTCCTCTTCCTCTTCTTTATACATTTGGAGAGTGAGGGTTCTCAGGATGTGAGCAAATTGAATCACTGCATTTGCAGACAGGTTGATTGGTGAAAACTTGCCCAGAAATCAGCACCCTAACAATTAATACATGGAGGGTTCAGTGGGCCACAATAGTGGGATTTGGGGGCCACATGCGGCCCACCGGTTGTACTCCCCCTCCCAATGTAAGAGTAATCAGAGCTGCTAGGAATTCATCCTTGGGTAACATTCTCAGTCAGAAAGAGAATACATGGATTCAGCTCCCCATTCAGACACTTCCGTCTCCCACTAGAGTACTTCTCCATGCTAAAAGGGAAGGTGCTATGCCAAAGAGAGTGTTAGGATGATGTTCACCTTCAGTCTTATGTTTGGACATGGGTAGCAGAATAAGCAGAACAGAAAGTAGTTAGGTAAAAGCAAGACCTTCATATCCTGATGCCTCTTGGCAGCTGTATGTGTTCTCTTAGCACTTCTCCTGCCCCTGAATACAAGCTTGAAGGTTGCTCGAAGACACTTTTAAAGAGGTTCTGACTCAGCCTTAGGCTCTTTCTAGTTACAAAGGCACCGCTGTGCTTTGATCATTAATAACAATTAATCCTTGCACTGACAAAACACTTTTCATATAAGGCTCTCTAAGCTTCTTTACCTAAGCTAATAAGAAATACTTAAAACCGTCACCAGGGACAGAAATCAGGGTCACATATAGCTGCAATATTTCTAAAAACCACAAGAGATTCAGTTATGCCACTTTTCCTGAAGATTTCTCTATTATTGCTCATGGTCTCAAAGTAGGCCTGCCAATTACAACCTGGACAACTTCACAAAAGGGCCTCAGCAGCTTGTTCCTGTTTCTCAAATGACTGCCTGTGTACACCACTTCAGAGGGAAATAATGAGCATGAAATCAAATTATACGGGTACCCACTTAGACCCTTGAACCATAACTGCTTCCCTTAATCTTTATTTTTGAGGACAAGGTAGAAGCCACTGTAGTCCTGACAAGATTTTATTCCATCTGTTGCTTGTGGAAGTGTTTAAGGCAAGTTGTAACCCAACTTACTACTCAGAATATATTCACAAGACCAGTTTTCTCACCACAAGGAAACATTCTGTAGTCGCCTCTTAGTGGCAATCTCTGCAGTTCTGAATCTTGTGAGCAGCTCATCAGCCTATGCTTGGAAGGTGGGCCAATGAAATTCTATTAGATGTATGCAGAAGCTTGCCAGGTCTCTGTCTGAACGCATGCTGAGAGAATTTTCAAGAATGAAACTCGCATAAACTTTCATCACAAATTCACCAGAGCCAATTCCCTGTGGAAAACGTGTACAAGGATTCATCTTCACTGAATGTTAACTGCTTGCACCGTCACCTTTTCATCACTTAAAAAGTGATGGAGAATGTTCTAGAAATAGCAAAGCCATACGAAATGCACAATCATAAAGTTACAAAAACAAATCAAAATAATGCAGGATCTTGTGGTACCTTTAAAAACTAACTACAGTTTACAGAAGTTTGTGCCACGTTATTCCTTTTGGGTGCAGGGCTTTCAAGGTGCCACAAGGCTCTTCACTGTTGTTCTACAATGTGCTAACAAATCCATCCCTCTGAAAATATGGTTAACTATACATTCCTTAAGTTACGCAGGCATTTAATGTTAATACAGAATACAAGAAAACGTTCAGTATTAATGTTAAGGGTACAACTGGTCGCATATAATAAAAATTATTACTATTTAACATCCTGAGAGATGTTAATGACTTTTGAGTGCTCAGAAGTATAGAAAACAGAAAATATAATTCTGCAACACTATTACCATGGTTTTACAATTATGGAAAAATGCATCATGCATTTGGCTAAGAATTTTGCCTGATTGACAATAGAAATCATTATTCGTATGCTTTAAATTCTAGGCTATAAAAATGAAGAACACAAAGGAAATTATCATAAAGTAGTGCCAGAGATATTCCCTTCTATCAAACTGGCTTCTTTCTGCTTCTGCTATATGTATCTCAGCTTATATCGTTGACTAGCTATCATCGGGATCCATGCATTTCTGTTATCAATCTTGATCCACAGATTTCTATAATCAATAGAGCTGATTTGCCAGCAAGGAAAGAACTCTTGGCCCAGCCACACCTAAACTATCCTCAATGGAAAAACAAAAAGCCAAGCCAAACCACAAGGAATCTTACCAAATGATTCCTTCTCAGTAATTTGTGCTATATATTCAAATACAATTCTTTGCATTTTGTAAAGATGCCAGGGTGAATGGTTCCTTGTTTTGGAAATCAAGAAACTCTTCGAGTTGCTCAAAGTGTTTGAAGCTGTTCAGAACAGGCCTTCTGACACGATTTAATACTTCACAGCACTGACGGCGGAAAGGTGCCTCGTCACAATGCATTACTTTCCAAGTCACTTTGAACAGCACTGCTCTGAAGACTAATTTGATTAAAATAATACTATTTTCCTTTTAGATCTACTCCTGAATGCAAATCATTGAGGCAGGTTGCAAAGCCAGATGCCAGAAACATTAGAGAGGAGGGATACTCAGAGATACACTCCTCTACTGTACTACCCTCTGCTGGTGGAGAAAATTCTATTCTTTTCTGATAAAAGTACATTTACTGTTCCATGCCATGCATACCCTTCCAAGACCTATATGTTGGCATTTGAATGCCTAAAACCATACTCTCTTCTTTGGGATTAATTTATTAGGAATAACTATCTCTCTGCTCCAGTTCCATAGTCAAAATAATCAAGTAGCAGTATCAGAATGCCTCTGAATACTGGGCACTGTGCAACGTTTGTTTGCCATTGCCCTCAGTCTCTGCTTGGGAGCTTCTCACAGGCATCTGGTTGTCCTGTGGGAAATGGATGCTAAGCAGGCTTTCCTCTTGACCCAGCATGACTGTTCTTATGCTCTTAATGCAAAGCAGTAAGTTTGTGTGTGTGTGTGTGTGTTTGTGTGTGTGTGTGTGGGCTAAAAATGTGGGAAAGGTTTTCAAATCTGTAATCTTTGTGTGTACACTTTGTGTGTACAAAAGGATGGTCAAGCACTACTGTACTTTATGTGTTCTTTAATATACACAGCAGGGAGGGGAGTAGGCCAATAGAGAAGGTGAGGGGAGAAGGGACACAGCATATGAGTGCTGGGCAATTTCGGCTACATGAAACAATCTGCAAGACCATTGTCCTGATATCATGTTAACATACCACAGTATAGCGTTATTGAGCCTGGAAAAGCTACTTTTTTAGATTATAACTCTCAAAAAGGAGCAATACTTTTTTTTTTTTAACTTTTCCAGTCTCTGAGTTTGTATGGTACCTCCACAAAAGCTAGAGCTGGCTCACAAGAATAAAATTAAGTATTGCTGGAGTGCCTGCTACAGCTTTCATCAGTTTTTCAAGACTTCACGGACAATTTCATTCTCATAGCTTTCCTGTGAGTCTCCTGGTTTGTTAATATAATTCTTGAACAGTGAAGCCTGGAACTGAAGACAACACTCAAAAGTAGAACTTCTGCCAGTGCTCAAAAGCGTGTTCATGCTTATTTCCCCATATCTGGAAATGGCATTGGTTTCTTATGCAAGTAGAATATAGACCTGAAAACACTTTCAGCTCTTCACTTTCAATATAGTCTGTAAATCATCCTCAGTAGTACTATTGCCTAGCTAGTTGTTAGAAGTATCACTTTCAGCCAATTAGGCATGTAATTCCTTGCTAAGTTTCTTCTCAAAGGTAGCAATGAGCAATTCCAGCAATTTTCTTCCCACTGTGAAACCACACAGTTGTCAAAGGCTATTCATAATTTGGGACCTATTCTGTGCAAAATTCACATGTGGTTGTTTTGCACAGAAGACAGCATTGTCTGTGCAGGAAACAGCATTTTCTGTGTGGAAAATAATATCTAAATGCTGAACTACTAATTCCTGCACAGAAAATGATGTTTTCTGCACAAAATAAAGCTGTAATTGGGGATTTGTTTTCTATAAAATTCATGTGGTGAGTTGCAGAGAAAACAGTGTTTTCTGCAAAGAAAACAGGATTTTCTGTGGTGAAAATAATATTAAAATGCAGAAATACTAATGCCAGTGCAGAAAATGCTGTTTCTGCACAAAACAACCACATGCAATTTTTGCATAGAATAAGTCCTGAACTGCAAAGATTATCATCAGTCCAGGATTGTTCTCATCTGGGTTTCTTGACCATTTTTTGAATATTCTTTCCATCTCTACAACCAATCACATTCCCATATTTATGAAAGCTGCTACTTCTAGTTTAATTGCAGTTTTGTATATTGCGTCTTTGTATCTATATTTGTTCTAATCCTTATAAGCCCCTACAAGTCCCAGTTTTGGAGATAAGACAGAATATAAGTGAATAAATCCCCCTCATTCTCCTCTTTAAAAGTTCTCTTTGGATTATTATTGACTGGCCCAGGCCATGTGATGAAGCCTCACTGAACGCAATGACATGAGTAAACAAGCACAGAATAGGAGTGCTGAGACCTAGAAATATCATGACAATAGTATCCTTTCTGGATACTAAACAAGTTCATTTATCAAAGAAAGCTATTAGGTTGTTCCTAACAAATCCATGTCAGATACCAGGGAAGGGAACAAACACACCTAGATAGAAAATACAGTAAATTATTTTTAGGGAATGCTGTTAATGAGCACTTTGCTGTAAACGCTAATATCTAATGAGCCTGGCTCAAATGTTGTTGAAGCTGCCTGACTAAATAATCTTTTCCACATGCATGCCTTCATCCATTCTCGCCAAGAAAAGAAAAAAAGCCATCTTTGATACCATTCCTTCACTATTGGCTGAGATATATGACATTAGTAGAACAGCAGTCACCTAGCTATCTCATTAAAGCAACTCCATGAAGAAAGATGTTATCCCCTATGTGTAATTTAACAGGAGAGAAATGAAATAAAGAGAGGCCTTTCTGCTGCTGGAAGGAAGAATTAACAGCTCATAGAATGAGCAGATTTGTGAAAGGCTTGTGGGTTTTAGGACAAAAGCATGAAATTTGCCACAGTCTTAAGGCATGTCCAAATAAAGATTTTCAGATAAGAAGCCATCACCAACCGTCGTCTTAACAGCTCTAGCAAGCATTATAAATGCTGCGTGCAATTTTTTCCAACTGATGTTTTACCGATAACAAGAGCTTATGGGTTTAAACCATACCAACAGGGTTATTTTTCTAGTTTTGTGTTTGTACATTTGTGTTCCCACTGACCCAGGTATCCTAAAAACCATGGCAATCAATTTAAGATGCCATGCAATAGTACCAAAATATTTTCCAAAATCCATCTCGCTGTCCTGTGCCACTTGGGAATAGTTACTAAATATTATCCTGAGACAGGAAAAAACAAGAACATCATCACACAATACCTTTCCAAGCTTTCCACTCTCACCTCCCATTAAGTTGCATTTCCCATTGCCAATGACAGATTGGTGGTGAATAATAGAGCATTCTTGTAGTCATACAAACTGTAGAATGTTTCAAAAACAACTTGAACAGTATCTTACATAAGCATTCAGCCTAAAATGAATGGAAAGGGCAAACAGAAGCTCAGCTAATAGCAAGGCCAACAGGAGTCTTGCATGAGTGTGGTAGAAGAGACAGCATAGGCTGAGTGTATGTCTGTTGAGTTAAACTTCCCCAGCCCCAGAGGGTCTTTTGGGTTGGGTTAAGGTTGTCTTGTTTGTTGGGGTAAAACTGTTTGTGTGAGCTGAGTGGAGGCTTCCTTGTGTGTTCATTAGTGTTCTATTGTTCTTTTGTGTGTAGGCACAGGCCCTCTGCCTGAGCACATGGTCTTGGGGGGGGGGGCAAGGCATCTGCTGAGAGGAAACGAGCCAGAGACTTGGTTGGATGAAGAGCTAGCAACAGGTGCACTCTGAGTCCCTGGAACTCAGTGAACAGGCAAGGCTGAATGGCATTTCACATGGCATTTAGTAGGTATTTTGAGGGGAAAACCCAGAGTTCTGTTTCAGTGGCTGCTTAAGACTACTGAATATGGGTGGTGAGGGAGCTGCCACAGTCACTGCAACAGCCATGGTATGTTTGTGTTCTTACAAGAAGATGTGGGTAGCAACACCTGCAGCAAGTGAAAGGTGGTTGCCCTATTGGAAGAGAAGGTCCAGTACTTTGAGGCCCTTGTATCTACTCTTCAGCACATTAGGGAGCATGAGGTTTTCTGGGATGGAGTGGAGCAGACTATGTTGGATGAGGGACATTCTGGGGACATCTCTAAGGAAAAGATCAGTTTCCAAACACAGGAGGTAGACATTTGGAGGTAGAAGGCCAGGGATCATTCTGTGAGTTTAGGGCTACAGAACTGAGATTCAAAGCACTCTCCCTTATCAATGATGATAAGGAACAGGAACAAGAGCAACAGCGTCAGTTCCCCAAGAACATGCAGGTGACCTTGGAAGATTCAGCGCATGGAATGGTCCTTTTCAATCCCCAGAGGACATGTGTGGCGGGGGTGGTGATTACCTACTGAAGAGAATAGAAGCAGTGGTTTGTGGGCCTAATAGGATATCTCGAGAGGTGTGCTGTCTCCCTGGGGCAAAAATCTGAAATACAATAGAGAGACTGACAAGACTGGTTAAGCCTATTGACTGTTATCTCTTCCTTTGGTCCACATGGGAACTAGTGATACACCAAGGCATGGACTTCAGGATATCACAAATGATTATGAGGTCTAGGTAGGAAGCTGAAGGACCTTGGTGCACAGGTTGTCATTTTGTCTATCCTCTCAGTTGAAGGGCACAGCCCAGGAAAGGAGAGAATAGTGGAGGTGAACAACTGGTTCCACAGATAGTGCTGTGAAGAATGATTTATCTTCTTTGACCATGGTCTGTGGTTTCATGAAGATGGACTTCTTGCAAGTGATGGGTTGCACCTCACAGCAGTTAGCAGGAATGTTTTTGCAAAGGATCTCACAAATCTGATCAGGAATGTAGTAATAGAGGGGTATAATCTATTTCAGAGAAATAGATCAGAGGAGGAGTAGCAGCATTATAGTTCAAGGATGTTTACACCTGTGAAAAGATCCATTACTTAAATCCTAGAAGCCTGGTTGAGAGCATCTGGGTAAAAATTAAGGGAGAAAAAACAACATTGATGTCATTGTGGGGAATCTACTATAGACCCTGAAGTCAGACTGAAGACTTGGAGGATCCATTCCTGGAATAGATGACTAATCATGCAGAAAAGAGAAATACAAGAGCAATGGGAGATTTCAATTATCCTGATATTTGTTAGAAGTCAAACTCTGCCAAGATTACAAGATCCAACAAATTCCTCACTTGCTTTACAGATATTTTTCATTGTCCAGACAGTGGAAGAAGGAACGAGGGAACAACAATTATTTTAGATCTGATCCTAACTAACTGTGATGACCTGGTTAATGGGATGGAAGTGGCAGGATCCTTAGATGGGAGTGACCATGTTCTCCTGGAGTTTGTCATCCATTCCAAAGGGGAAACCAAGCATTCTAGTCTTTAAGAAAGCTGATGTCAGCAAACATAGGGAAATACTGGGTGTGATCAGGATCGGGGTCAGGAATACTAAGAGAAAATGGCGTTCATGATGGATGGAAGTTCTCTAAAAGTGAGATATTGAAGGAACAATTTCAAACAGCTCCAATGAGGAGGAAAAATGGGAAAGAGAAATTCAGACAAATAGCCAGCACATGTAGGGAGAAAGCCAGAAAAGCTAAAGTATAGAATTTAGGCTTGCTAGAGAGGTTAAAAAAATAAATAAAGAAGGCTTTTTTTCGCTTATGTCCATAACAAAAGGAAGAACAAGAAAACGGTAGGTCTGCTATGCAGAGAAGACCGAGAAATGCTAACAGAAGAGAGAGAGAAAACAGTATTACTCAGCACCTTCTTTACCTTGGTCTTCTCCCAAAAGGAAAACAGTGCTCTCTCTGGGGGAAATGGAGCAGATGATGCAGTACAGAATAGGGGAAGAGGTAGTACATGAATACCCACCTGTTCTGAATGAATTCAACTCTCCAGGACCAGATGAACTACATCCAAGGGTACTAAAACAATTGGCAGAAGTAATCTCAGAACCACTGGCAATAATCTTTGAAAATTCGTGGAGAACAGGTCCCAGCAGACTGTAGGAAGGCAAATATTGGCCTCATCTTCAAAAAGGGGAAAAAAGAGGGCCCAAACAATTACTGGCCAGACAGTCTGACATCAATACCAGGAAAGATTTTAGAGCAGGTCATGAAACAGAAAGTGGGTAAGCATTTAGATAGGAATGCCATGATCACTAAAAGTCAACACAGGTTTCTCAAAAGGAAGTCATGCCAGACTAATCTTATCTCTTCTTTTAACAGAGTTACAAGCTTGGTAGCGGAAAGGAACGTTGTGGATGTAGCATATCTTAATTTCAGTAAGGCCTTTGACAAGGTCTCCCATGATATTCTTGCAAACAAGCTAATAAAATGTAGGCTAGACAATGCTATCATTGGATGGATTTGCAGTTGGTTGACCAACCAAACCTAAAGGGTGTTCACCAGTGGCTCCTCTTCATCCTGGAGAGAAGGTGCGGAAGGGTCACCTAGGCCAGACACATCCCTCTAGAGAGATCTTGCAGGCTTTTCAAAAATGATAATGGAGTTGCATGTCCTCACTTAATCCTGGAAACCAACAGAGCTCCTTTGCAGGATGTCAACAGACTCATCATAACTCCAGTATAATCATTAATACTTAGTTACATTGCATTAAACAGCATAACAATTAACAGGTTGCTAATCCCAAACAGTCATTATGATCCTTTATTAAATACACAGAAGGATCTGTCACTGCTTCTGCAGAGAAATCCACTAAAGTCCCTGGTGATGTGAACAGATTAATTATCAAGGAATTCCAAGACTGAGCAGCAGTAGTAACGTCTTTAATCACAAGAAAGTAATAAGGGAAGGGAAGAGAAAAGAAGACTTTCCACTGGAACACAGAATACTGTTAACGGTTGGAGCGTTGAACTAGAACCAGAGAACGAGGTTAAAATTTTCACTTAGTGATGAATCTAGGTGACCTTGGGCCAATCCCTCTTTCTCTCCTTCCCCCACCCAGCCTCGAGGTAGGATCTTGTTAAGAGGATAAAATAGGTAAGGGAAAGAAGCATGTACACCATGGATTTAGCTCTGCTGAGGAAAGACAAGAGGAATGTGTGCTAAATGATAAACAAACAAATGTTGAGTTGGATCATTGATCCATCTTCCTCAGTACTAATTCCAGGGCTTCAGACAGGAGTCTTTTCCAGAGATGCCGGGGGAGGACCACTGCATACCAAAGCCTATGAAGTACACTTTTACATACTAATTTACATACTAATACCTACCAATGTAATACTTACCCAGTCAGCATGGAATTTACTACAGTTTGATATAGGTGGTACATACATTACTTGAGAAGAGTTCACAGACCAGTAGGAAAAAAAACAGTGTCCAAATTGGAAACCACATTCGGTAAATATCCCACCCCCTATTCTCTTTTCCACTATTAAAGCTCAAGGGAATATGAAGTCCATAACATAAGTCCAACTGGGAAGAGAGACTACAATATGCCTATCCTCACATGGTCATCAGTTTGCTGCTTCAAACCTGTAACTCCTCTCCTACTGCCACTTCAAATAATCTGACAAACTTCCTCTTCCACTCTGTGTATGCAGTATGATCTACTTAGTTATTTAAATTGAACATGCTCTCTATGGGAAATGAAGTCCTGCTCATTCTGCATCTCACAGTGTCCAGATGCCTATGGGAAGCTACTAAGTGAAACATGAAAGCAATAAACCTTTCTTGCTGGTATTCCAAGGCACATTAGACCATGATCCATATAATCATTGTGACTAGAAGCCTTTGTGTCTAGTAGTCACTGATACTTCCTCACCGGAATTTTTTCTGAACATAAGAAAAGCCTACTGGGTTGGCAAAGGCAATTCTTAGGGGACTGTAATAATGTACAGACAGGAACATGTGCACTGTTCATACCCCTGCATCAATTCACTGCAGAGCACAACTGAGGAGAGAATAGTCAAGAGAAAGGAGCAAAAATATGGCTAAACCACAAGTCTGCACTATATGGCTTCACCGATGTGATAAATCTGTGTCTCATCAATCCTGCAAAGATTCAAGTAAATTAGTGTATTTTCAGTCAGTCAGTTCACCAATTCATACGTATAGCAAACAAGACTTTCAGGGCTAGGCAAGAGCCCCTTTCCTTAAATCCAGTTTTCTATAGAGAGAAAATATTTTTGCATAGAAAAATATTTGGTCATATTCAGTCCCTTTGGACTAGTGCGACTTTAGCACTACTGTAGAGAAAAGCTAATAGACTGCAGCTAAGCATGGGTCAACAGTATGGTTCTACAGAGTGTGAGATAGGCAGTATATACATCCCTCTGTTGTTCTTGCTGCTGTTGTGTGCCTTCAAGCCATCTCTGTCTTATGACCGCCTTAAGGTGAACCTATCATGGGGTTGTCTTGGCAAGATTTGTTCAGCAGGGACTCAAACCTAAAGTTGTACTCCAATGCTCAAACCACTACACCATGCTGGTTCTCATATGTCCCTCTATTTTATCTTTTTAATAACTCTTAGATTTTTTGAACAGAAAAAGGGAGTGACTCTCACTCACCCGAGTAGCTTTATAGCTGCTCAAAGATCTAAACTTAGACCATCCCAGTATGAGCCTAACATTCTAATCCAGTCTTCCTCAACTTGATGTTCCTCACATGAGTTGGACAGAGCCCCCATAATCTCACTGAGACCTATGCGTTCTCCAGTAAATTTCAAACTTATTAGTTGCTGCATGATGGCCAGTGTGGGCTTATTTTATTCACAGGCTTAGTAACCACTATGTTTGTGGTATTGAATAAGAGTTAGTACATACTCATTCCTAACACCTAGGCATGTAACATGGGAGAAACATGAAGCTACCTCTTTGATCACAAATAAAGCAAAACCAAGAAATCATCCCCTGTATCTTCCATCCAGCCATCTAATATCCATAACTTGTCTGAGGATGAAAATACTAAAATGCTCACAAATAAGCTACTGGTCTTCATCTAAAATATCTTTATTATGCCGTTGTCTCACACACTGGCAAATTTAATGCTTTATTCACCACATTTCCAATGCTTTGGCAAAACATATTCCCTCATGTCTTGAAGACACTGAAGAGCATTTCAGACACTTGATAGTATAGCCTATGCACAATTTCAACAGAGTTTACTTCCAGATGTGTGACTAGAAGAAGGAGAATCAAAGATGGGGCCTAATGAAACTAAATTCATACTAAATAAAAAACATTTAATTAAGACTCCTGTTAACTGAATTGTTCTGAAAATGGAAATTGTGGATAGCAGAAATAATTATCAAGTGTGTGTATTTGAATCCCACATGATTTCCCTTCCACAGATGTATTGAGAGTGTCTTTGGAGATGGAAGGGGGAATAGATCAAACAATGGATTTAAAATGCCTCTCAAAATATGGCAAATAAATGTACAAAAATATATTTTATTAATCCATGTAAATCGCAGGTTCAAACATGCCTTTTCCATTCTGCTATGTAACCAACATGCCAACCTAATGACTCTTTGCCTGCACAGGTCTTGCACAATGTGCCACATGTAACATAAAATAAAACAGCATTTGACAGCATGCAGTGCATTTCCTCTTTCCAAATATTAACTGACACTGCTATGAAACTGGTGGCTCCTTCTTCAGCAAGGATTTGGATCTCCCCAAGCCAGGAGACTCAGGAGTCAGATTCCACCCACTGAAATACATAACTGATCAGTAAGACTCCATACACAGAAAGAATCTCCGCAAGGCCCCCTAAAGGGACCTTCAGGATGAATCCAGGGTAGTCAAATAACCTCCCACCACCAGATAACATGGATGTCAAAATGTGCAGGTGCAGGCACCCACCGGATAACTCAGAGTAAGAGCAACTTATGAGTAGGGGGCTCCTTGGGATTGAGGGGCTCATACAGAGTAGACTTGGGCACCTGCAGATGAATCTGAGCAGCATCTGGGAGAGCAGGTTATATAAGCCTTCAGGTAAGATGTGGAAGCTGTTGAGAAAAAATATATCTGGCTTCACAAAAGATTTCGTTCTTGGGTCTTGCATTTATTCCTGAATAGTAGCGCTGTGTTTCTGACCTCACAGCCTCAGCCTACTTTTGGCCTTGTTTGTTTGGATTTTCACTATCCTTGTTTCAAAACCTGAGATATAGCCCATCAAGACAAGTTCCATTCCGCATTTTTTTTTTATTTAAAAGAACAGTAGTACTTACTTATACTCAGGGATGGTCCTGGCAAAGCGACCGGCTTCGTATGAGGCCATGACAGAGAACAGGTGTCTGCGTGGTACAGCAAGACTTTAAAAGTTCTGTCTAGGGATGGTACTATTTGGGCCTCACTTCAGGTAGCAAAATGTCTTCTACCAGCACTGTTTGTTATGCACCTAAAGGATTAGGCATTTTGCACATTTTTTAAAAATTATCCTCTCTGAAAGTTTACTGGAATGTTTACACTTTTCACCAAAACCTACATTCTCATGTAAAGTTACTTTAAAATGAAATAATGCTAAATTCTACCACTTGTAAAAATTTTGAAATGTGCATATATTTTTTGGTTTGCACCTTTTTATTGACTGTTAGAAATAATCTGGCTTCAGCTGCTTCAGCAGTCTTGAGTTGTTTCCAAATTCATTTTTATAAGGGTTTCAATCCGCATTCAGTCATGGTAACTCACTTGGTGACCTTGAGCAAGTCACACCTATCTTCAGAGGAAGGCAAATACAAATACCCTCTGAACAAATTTTGCCAAGAAAACCTTGTGATAGGTTCACTTTAGGAACACCATGTCAAGAATGACCTGAAGGCACACAAAAACAAAGGACCAAACCTTGAAGGAATGAAGCTAAAATAAAAGCTAAGATTTTTCAGAATTTTGGAATGTGGATCCAATTATAAAAGTTTCCATGTGCATGGAACCACAGAATACACAACTCCCTATTTAGGTGAAAATATTTCCATGCGTGGCAATGTGAGTTTCTGGGCAGACCTGAACCCCGCAAACCCTGATCCTAGAATTGCAATTCATCTCAGGGTAGCGAGCTGTAGACTGCTTCTAAGACTTTAGATGGAGACAGAAATGGAAGTTATTGGTGAAATACTTCCATGTATCATCTCTTTCTGCATAGGAAATTATGAATTTTATAGATCTTGGCTTCACTTGCCACACTAGTTATATTTAACCATACTCTGATCTCACAACTTGTTTCCCCTGAACTGGAATTCAAGCCAATAAACCTAGATCACAAGTTTATACGCATATTACAAGAAACACATTCTGAGACACTTAATATAACCATATTTAAGTCTCCTTCATCTCCCATTCATCTTTGTCTCCAAAGACCCTCTGATTTAATCTGAAGTTTTTCTCTTCAGAAATTTAACTAGTTTATTTTAATTACTCATTGCTTAGGAAACTTCAGAGAAGAAATAAACACTCTGTGAGCATGTGAGTTGAAAGTGACCTGAATAAAACAAAAGGAGGAGGTGGTAGATAAAATTAAGATGTGATAGGTCATGTTTTAATGGTGAAGACAGATGTACCATTTAAAAGGGGGTGACTGTATTGTGAATCTATAGCATGGCTGCTATCACACCTAGTATAACCCAGATATATCAATCAACCACCAGTCTCATCATCACTCTTGTGACTCAGGCAGCATCTGGCACATACAGAACAGATAATAGTCCTGTTTGTGTGTGTGTTCACACACATGTGGGCACATGTGTGCACTCACACACATGCACACACGCCAAGTTGTTCTTATGGCAATACATGAATTTCATAGAGTTTTCTTAGGTAAGCAATACTCAGAGGTAGTTGGTCATTCCCTTCCTCTGAAATATACCCTATACCTTACACCCTTTCTGCTTCCCCATACAAGTACTAATCAGGCCTGACTCTGTTTAGCTTCCAAAATCAGAAAGCATCTGGTTCCTTCAGGGTATTTAGGCTATTCAAACATTATTTAAAGTATGTTGACTTAGCAGATGAGAAGAGGAGCCTGCTTACCCTACCAACCTCAGTCATCAGTTTCTTTGCTCCCCTTTTTATTACAGCATTGATTCTGAAAAGAAGATTCTGACAGAGCTTTTCCACCACATTTGGAGGTTTCCATACAACTGAGAACATACATAGTGGGGCTGTCCTCTTCAGATTCATCATTATTTACATGAGGAGAATGGCGGGGGGGGGGGGCTAATTTTTTCTGTTATTCTCTTATTGAATCAACATTCTTGAAATAATGTTTGAATATACCTATATTGAGAGCCAGCATGACATAGCGATTCAGAAAACAGCTTCTCCAGGTGAACAGCAGCCTCAACGGAAGACAAGCAAACACAGGAACTAGTCGGGCCATGGGCTGGGCCGAGAGCCAGCTGGCTCCAGTCTTTTTAAGGAAGGCAGAGGGAAGTGGTCTGATGCCAGACACAACATGTGTTTGCTGGCCCTTGCCTGTGTGTGTGTGTGTGTGTGTGTGTGTGTGTGTGTGTGTGTGTTACAGATTCCCTGCTTTACTGTCTGCCTGGATTTTCTGACTCTCAGACTGTCTGACCTTGCTTCTCACTGGATTCCTGAACTCCTGGACCAACTCTTTTTCTATGCTTCTGCCCAACCTAAACAGGCAAGCTCTTCTGAACGGCTAAGCTATCTCAATCATCTGTCAGAACAGCTTTCTGCTGGCTCTGCACTCTGTTGCCTGGCAAAGGGCAGCCGACGGCTACAACATGGAACCCCACTGGGAGACCTTTGGCCTGCCACACGCTCTCAGCCTTAGAGGAAGGCAAAAGCTCTGAACATATCTTGACAAGAAAACCTCAAGATAGATTCAGCTTAGGGTTCACCTTAGGGTTGCTATAAGTCAGAAACAACCTGAAGGCACACAACAACAGGACTACGAGGGGTGAGCAATTACAGTGGATCTGGCAGCTAATCTTCTGCTCCTGGGACCTTGCAAATGCTGCACAAACTGCTAAAGATGCCTTGAAAATTTAACAATTTTAAAAAAGGAAATGGCCAAAAGTTCGCTGCTGGTTTTGAAAAATGAGGCATTTTTTTTAAAAAAAGTTAAACAGTACAAAGGGCCCTGTAACGTATTTTTTTAAAAGTGAATTACTGCTCTTAGAAGCTTCTTGAAGAAGCAATTCACCCCCTTTTTGTCCAAAAACACAGTAGTCCAGGGAGTGTGAAGGGGATGAGGGCTGGGGGGAAAAAAAGCCCTGGGGCCACATGTCATCCAGGGCCACGCTTTGCCCAGCCCTGGCCTGTTTGATATAGTTTGTTCTATCTCTGACCTAAAAGGAAAGGTAAAACATTTGAAAGGAAGTTGTAAAATCCTTCAAGCATTGTTTAAAAAAAAGGCTGACATTTTCTGAGCCCTAAGCTAGTCTCCACAGGTGGCCTCATCCAAGTGAGGTAGATAGGGGACTCAGCTGAGGTATATTCTGACTGTGGAACTGTTGATATTTCACTCTCTGCTCTTAGCAATCAGGCAAAGGGAACTATGGCCCTTATTTCTACTGCTTTGTGGTATCACTTTAACAGCTCACAAACAGATATTACTGTGCTTCGGTCTATTTAAGGAGTTAATCCAAGTTGATTCAGGAAGTCAGCAATGATCTGGGTGGCCTTATATAACTATTTCCTTGAGCTTAGTTCCTCATTGTGTACATCTTTTGATGACAGATACTATCTGCATTGCTTTCTGCCTTTAGCTACGTATAGTTCACCAAGCCTTCTGATGTCCATTTGCTTCACTGGGTGTTAAACTCAACTCTATCTATCTATCTATCTTAGAGTATGTAAGACAGTTGAGGAATGAGCTTCTACTTAAGGAAAGAATCAATACAGTGAAAATAATATAATATGCCCCTAAAGTGACATGGAAGTAGGATGACCCTCGTAGTAAACATAGCTTTTGAGATCTCTCCTCACTACTGGCTGAACTTCTGTGATGTCACAGAAACCCAGAGATCAAATATGTCCTATCCCAAACCAGTGACTGGGTTGCTGGTATGCCATGGAATGTTCATAAATTTTTGTAATACTCAGGAGTTAAATGATCAGCACAGATGAACTATGAAAGGCAGATCTGTTTTTGGAAGGATGTAAGAGACAGAAGGAGGCATTACTATTCCTGCAGTGATCAGCAGCAAGACATAATCAGTTGGCATTCACTTCCATAAAATTTCTCACTTTATCAGTTAGGAAAAATCATTCCTAGATTTGTATCAGATACACTTCCTTGTGCAAATTGCCAAGGTGACAGCAATGTACTGTATGTGGTACTTGCCTTTACAGCCAGCCAATTAGTTCAGAATATATCAGCAAGACTTGAGTGAAATAAGGATATCATGCCAGCTCTTTGGTTTTGTGGCTGGCTCCCATTATCCTGTGGCATGGGAGCAGGTACCTGAAGGATTCCCCCTTCCCCCCAGCCCCATGTACTTCAGGGAGTGAAGTATCTATTCTTCTATCTTTTTCCTTCACATAAATTGCCATAACATGTTGAACTGAAAATTCAAATACTGTTCTAGGTCTTTTTCCTTGAAAGGATCTCTGTGAAATGGACAAATGTTGGTAAGGGAAGGTTTGCCTTGGAACACCACTCTGTTTGGGCTGAAAACTCCAGCTGTTATTTTGGTGCTGTGACTCAGCAGACTGGTGCCCGCCAAGGACAGTCAAGTCAAAGCAGAAAGATGTCCAAGTGACCAAGGCAGGTCTCTGACGTGATATACACAAAAAGCCCAGCTCTCCAAATGCCAATTTGGAGATCCCATAATGGTTCTGGATACCATGATACATAATATATCTGTGTAAGTCTTTCAAGAAAGGGGATCGTATATGTGTCCCAAGCCAGACAAAGAAATGAAGCCGCCAGGTTCAATTCCTGGAGAGAGCAAAACAAGAAATGGAGTTATTTCCCAATGCAGATTCAGGATCTGCTACTTGAAAGATTGTGTTGGTAGGAATAAAGGCAGCAAGGAAGAAAGGAGTTCTTGACTTCAAGCCACAACCACTTGGATCTCTGTGTGCTGTTGTAAAAAGAAAAGGAGTGAGCCAGAGACATTTGGCTTTCTTCCTTCCCCCAGCAAGAGGGAGTGCCAAGAGCAGTCCACATGGGAAAATGTCCAAAGAAATCTGTAAACTGTTGCCATCCACCAGGGTCACCATTTAGGGAGGTAGAATTGCCTTACTCGGGATTTCAGACCCTATGTGAACATTATTCAAGAGTATTCTGATTATTAGGAGGTATAAAAGTAAGCACAACAAATACTGTTATCCGTATACTGAGTTTTCATAATTTAGTTTTACATATATCCAAGAAGAGAACACTGGAGGAGAAAGAAGAAGAAACAGAAGTAGTATTGCTGGTGCCCGTACTGAGTATTATGACAGGATTGCACTGCACATGACATTACTGAAATTCAAACTGGTGTATGTCAAGTCATAGCTCATGGTACACCAGTTCCACTTCCAGGACGATGAAGAGAATTCCACAGCCAATTCGCACTTCAACACTTTCCCACACAAATCTACAGGTTGTGGCACACATGTAAGGGTATTGTATGCTTATGTTTCTAAATGACCTTTCTAGGATTCCACACCCTTCCCATCCCAACTTGTGAAACTGTACTTCTGAAAAGATTTAGAATGGGCCAAAATGGTCAGGCAAGTGCCGCCTGGCTAATTCCCCACTGTTAAGGGGATATGCTGAGTGGTGTCTGGTCTCAGACACTAAGTTTTTGTCTTTCTTGTCCTGGGAATATACTAACTGAATCTTGGGTAAGACAAGAGAAGTCAGCCAGATCTATAGGTTTGTGCCTGCCCTTTCCTCCCTAAGAAAGAAATCCAATTTTTTCTCAGAACATACTCTAATGAGTCTTCTGATCCCTATGCAGCTACCTTTATTCTCCCCATTCTTTAATTTTCCCTTTGCTGTGTCTCACTTAGGATGAACTTCTCAAACTACAAACTCATAGCTGACAGAGCACAACAGCTGGTTTTGCTTTCTACAGGAAATCCTATGGCAACATGAGTTCCCCTAGATAGGAATCTGTTGTGGAGTGTTAATTCTGTGGGCCCTCATCTTATCTTCAGCCCATACAAGCAACTTTATGTCACAGAAATGCTGCTGCTGCTGTGGTTGTTGTTGTTTGCCTTCAAGTCATTTCTGACTTATGGTGACCCTAAGGGGACCCCACCATGCAGTTTTCTTGGCAGAATTTGTTCAGAGGGGATTTGCCCTTGCCTTCCTCTGAGGCTGAGGGAGTGTGATGCACCCAAGGTGCACCCAGTGGTTTCCATGGCCAAGCAGGGATTCAAACCCTGGTCTCACAGTGTCTTAGTCCCACACTCAAACCACTATGCTATGCTGCCAGAAATTTCCAGTAGCCTCCTTCTAAAAAACCCTGAATCCTAGTTAAGTGCTGCAACCACTGAAATTGCTTATCATTCTGAAGTGCAAGCATATAAAAATATGCACATGTGCCAGATTCATGTAATCTTTCCCACACAAAGAGGTAGTTAATGCAATGAATCAGGTATACAGCACATGTGTAAGACATTTCACACATTATGTTATGCTTGTAGTAGAGTGTACTCATAGATGAATCATTAATATTATCAACCAGCCAGTTCAGCATTGCTCAGTAGGGTGCCCCAATGAACCAGGTGGGGGAAGATACTGTCAGATAAATGTGTGGAAAGGGCTGTTAATCTGGGGGTTCTAAGGCTTGCAATAAATATGGGTCATGCAGATAGCTCATACAGGTATGATCCTCCCCACTAAAGCTGAATTCTCTGCCTTTAGAGCCCCTGTTAATCCACATTTCCAAACTGTTATAATTGTGGGTACAGACCAGACATCACTTCAGTGTAATGTATAGTGCCCAAGCAAACATGGGCAAGAAATTTATGTTAAACAACAGTAGCAAATGATGATACATTGGCTACGTATCCTTGGCCTCTATGCACATTCTCTTTTGTATAAACTGGGGAGAAGGAAAGCCCCCTCTTTTCCTGTTTCTTCTCTGCTACCCTTTTTGAAAGGCAGGAAAACTTGTGAGTTCCCTTCGGTGTCCATTCAACTCAAGAAGAAGCCCATTAAGGAGCACATAAAGCTACTTGTGAGAGCAGCACACTTGTTCTGGACAAAAGATCATGCTACATGTGTCATAAAAAGCCAAAGACGTCTTCCAGATGTTTTATTGTGTTGGGCCCGCACAGATGTTTTCTATGTCTGCCCATAAATGTTAGAAATGTAAAACATTTGTGGTCCCACAGATGCAAAGATTAAATTATGCAAGAGATCGGATAAATCCCTGTGTAATGCGAGAAGACCATGAACTGCTCACATACACTGTTTTTAGTAAAACCCACCCCACTTTTTCCAGCGTGTGCCTAGGAAGGAGACTTTTATTGTTATTAAATAGGATTAAACATTACATCTGATGCTGAAAAGAGGCACATGCAGGACCATAAAAATATCCCTTAATATATCACAAACAAGGCTATGAGACCTTCTGATCTCAGTGTGGCTCTTATAAAAAGCAATAACTGTACAGAGCCACCAGGGATGAGATAACTCCTTTATTCCTCCCCAGAGCTGAAGGCTGTCTGATTCAGGTTTGGAGTTCTGCTACTCCAGGTGGCATCCTCAACATGAATATCAATATGTTCATTCTTTTGAAGCCCTGAACCATTACCCTCTACATAGTAAGAAGGTGCATGATGAAGCTGGACCAGAATTTGGAAATGTTTCTTCGGAGGGGCTACAACTTCCAGAATTGTTCTAATATCATGATGGATTGCCATGATGGGTAGGGAGTTCTGGGAACTGTAGGCCAAACAAGGAACATCTGCAAGTTCTGGCTGTATATACATATCTTCCTTCTACTGAACAGACAAGAAGAGTAAGAGAAGAAGGTGTCTAGATTCTGCCCCTATGGAGGTCTGTTTAGTGGATACTCAGTGCTACCTGGGTTGATTGTTCCTGATCCAAGAGCACCACAAAAGTGCCATGGTCCACTACTAGAAAAGAGACATCTTTTCTGAAACAAACAAACAAACAAACAAATAGTTTTTGCACAAAGGGGATCAGACTTAATCATTGAACAGAGATAGGTAGCTTCCATGAACAGATCTCCCATATCATCAAGCCAGGGGAAATATCTGATGTCTTCCAGGGAGCCTTGCCTTACCATGTGGGGGCCTGTGTGCTGTTCCTTGTGATCTAGAAAGGTGGTGCCAATTCCTGTGCCCTGTTGAGCTCCAGTCTTGCCTCTATCTTGATTTTCTAGGCATCATGAAAAAACAATCCTTTTCTTCCTTGTCATTCAAATGAACTGGGAATGTTTGGTTGCTTCAAATTGGGGTGAAGGAATAGAAGCTCTCCACATGGAGACTTAAAGAGTACTATCATACCACAATGATATAGTGTTATATACTGCTTCATCAGCCATGGCAACATCCTATGGAATCTTGGGATTTGCAGTTTTGAGGGAGACATTTAGAATTCTCAACCAGAGAGCTCTTGGACCTCACTAAACAACAAACTGCAGATTTTCACTGCTAAGTGGAATATAACAAAGTAAGTACCTAAAAGGGCCATGATCTCTTACCATTTGGCCATGCCAGATGCAACCAATGAGAGTTGCAATTCAGCACCATATGGTGGGCCACAAATTGCCCATTCCTGCTTTAAATGTATCAGGAAGAAAAAAATCTTATACTTTTCAGGAAGAAATATCCAAAACTACTACTGTACTTCTATATTCAGGATAAAAGAAACACGCAGTCAGCTTGAAGATGGATGGTGGACTTGAAAACTTGGGGCTCTAGTACTTTGAACCACTGTGCTAGTCTTACTTTCTTTGTATATTTTTTCCTTGCTTGGCCAACAGCACTATGGACGTTTAAACTGATTTGTAAAAAGGAAAAGATTCCCAAGATTTCCTTCTATTTTTAAAAATTAGGTGCTAGCTGTACAGATTATTTTGCCCCCCACACACACCATTTTTTTCTTTTTTATTTCAGAGGCTAAAACTCCACTCACTCCCAGACTCTGTGGAAATCTGACAGCAAGAAACAAAGGGCAGAGTTAATGCATCTTATCATGTTAACATTTGCATCCACCGGAACCCCTGGAACACTCTGTGTGTAGCCATAAGGTCTCTAGGGGATTCCAACAGTCGAGGGAGGCAGAGCCTCCTCTCCTTCCCAGGGAGTCTGGCATGGGAGACCCTTAGAATAGATACTGCAGAGAAGCATAGAGAGACAAAAAATATGGAACATCACCGCTCTCCACTAAGTATCCTTTCACAACCCTATGTCTCAAGGGAAGTGTCTTGGAGATAGGCTTTGCAGTGCCAATTGGGCTCTATATTAAAACTACAGATTGGATAGGGGTGGGATTAAGATCCTTGAAGGAAAAGAAACATTCTTAGAGCTTGGGAAAGTTATTATTGCACTACAACTCCCTGAAACCCATGATGGGTGTGAGATTCTGAGGGTTTTAGTGGAGGGGGTGTGTGTCTTTTTTTTCCCCAAACCAAGGTGAAATTTCCAAACTCTGATATAGCTTTTGAGTTTCTCTGATATCCTTATGAATGAGAGTAAGGGTTTCTGCAGCTCCCTACAGCAAAACAGATCTGGATTACTGAGCCCAGACCACGGTTTCATGATTCATAATTCTTCAAATTTCTGCTTTATGAAAGAGGGATTAAGATTAAGCACTGGTGTTGCAAAGCATTCTATGGGATATCATGGTGCTGTGGAAATGCCTGTTGTGCAGAAACCATCTTCCTGTGTCAATCTGGAATCTAGAAATCCCAGTTCCCACAGGGCTAAGATGCCCTTTCCATCTATCTATTGTTGCTTCATCCAAAGAATTCCATGTTGTGTGTGCTGTCTTTCATTTCACGTTATCGGGCTTGCCTATTTTATCTTTTAAATGGACCTGAAAGCAAGTGAATTTCATGTCTGAACAAATGCTTGAATCTGAGGCTTCCAGAGTCTAGTACAGACCAATCCTGTAAACAATTATGCCCCCCCACAAAAAGTCATCATAACAGAATGCAGAGCAGTTGCCTATGGTAGTTGTTTTCAATGCCACACACAAGCACATGAGGCATAACACCCAGCAACATTTATAAATTCTAACAGCTGGGATAACTAAAAAAGGATTAAACATATGTGATGTGACAATGAAATAAACACATTCTACCTGATGTAAAAAAGCAGCTCATTTTGCAGTGAAGTGACAAACATGTATTGATCATGTATCAAGTCTGTAGGTGCACTGCTAGCCAAGTCAAAGCTTGAAAACATTACTTTTTGGACTACAGTTCATCAGTGGCCACGCTCACCAGAAGAGTGTGAAAGATGTAGTTCGAAAAGCAACTTTTCCAACCTCTAAGTGAATATAGTCTTGAAATATATTTACCTGTTGTGGATAATTGGTTTAACATCAGTAACATGTGCACTGTGAGGAGTGGAGTGCGAACTGTTTTTATACAAAATAAATACAGTTGTGGGCAGAAAATGCCTTCACAAAAGAAATATACTTAGACCCAAGCTTGCTAGAAGAAACTGATGCTGCTTGCTCCCCAGGGGTGAAGAGACAACTGTGGAACTCAGTTAAACCCCACTCAGCTGAACTCAGCTAAAAAAACCCACACTCTAGTCATACTAAATGAACTTTCTTCTTCATTGTGACATCCAATATCCCCAAAACATAGTTTTGGTGTTGAAAACAGATTCCCAAGCTGAGCTCTGCCACTAACCAACTCCTAACCACTAACCAACTTCTGGTTGGACATTATGATTTAATGTAACTACCATTTCAAAGTCTATGGTCACAGGTAGTGAATTGCGGTGGAACCAATACCTGTTGATTTTATGGATGAAAAAGTATAGCAAATCAGACCCTGGAATGTAGTGTATAAACACAATGAACAGGCAATATACATGTGTCACAATTCCACGTACACTGAAAATGGAAGTGTAACAGATGGCTCCTGTTTAAACAGGAATACTGAGGCATATGATAACTCTTTACCAACACTTTTCCTGACTACTTCCAGTTATGTTACTCACATTGGCTGCTATAGGTGGACAGATATAGGGCTTGTATGCTATGGCTAAATGAGGTTCATGCCAGTCAAAAGCATACCAGCATAAGATTTGCATAAAATTAAATACAATCTGATTTTTCACTGTAAATGAACATGAGGGTTTTGTTTTCATCACTTGGTTTTGTTTTCACATTAATTTTCATACTACCTTCAATTTACAAGATCACAAAATGCAAGAATACAGACTTTGCTACCCAAAACAGGTAAGGACTCTGTGGCTGCTAGACTGAAACTTCAACAAAATCTGAAGTGCCACACATTCTCCATCCTTAAGTTAGAGACTGATGTAAACAGGATTAAACTGAATAAAGCAAAATGCAAAATCCATAAAACAGCAATACCTTTCGCGACCAATTAAAATGCACAAAATACAAAATGCAAGCTTTTGAAGCTTCACAGGTTTTTTTTTTCATTAGGCAAAGACATAAAATCACACAGGAGAAGAAAAGTGAAAATGTTAGAGACACAAGCCTACATTTCATCTCAGATGTTACTCCTGTTGTCAGTTAAAATGGGATGACCTATAAATCCCTAAATGACTTGGCACCAAGATACCTGAAAGACCATCTTCTCCCATATGAGCCTGCCAGAAATTTCAGATCTGCAGAGGAGGCCCGGTTGCATGTCCCAGTACCTTGTGAAGTCAGGCTGGTGGAGAGATACAATAGGGTTCTCTCTGTAGCACTGCCTCAACTGTGGAACTCCCTACTGAAGGAAGTTAGGCTGGCCCCATCTCTTTTAAGCTTTTGGCAGGCAGTCAAACTGCTGTTTTAACTGTTTCAAAACTGGATTCTAGGATTGTTTTAGATTGATCTTAGGAATTTTTAAAGAGTATTTTAATGTGTTTTAAAAATATTTTTTATCTTTCTATTGGTTTAATTGGTTTTTATTTGTTCATTGCCTCAGGAGCCCTTGTGGGCTCGGAGGCAATACAAAAATACTTCAAATATAGATAGATGGTCCGGCGCTCAAACTGCTGCACCACGCTGGCTCTTCATCTAAAAGATAGCATCACTTAAAAGAAAGAACCCAAAAGGTAATAGTTCTGCTGTATTTTTATGCAATGAGGAATGCTTTGACTTTACATCAGCAGTTGTGCTGCATTTTAATCAGGACTGTCTCAAAATATTTTTCTAACCTGAGGTGAAGGACAAGACGACATTCCTCTCTCTCTATTCCTAGCTTAGAACTCAAATGGACTGGGAGTTCAATCTTTTCTTAACACTCAGGACAGTCAGAAAGCTTCTCTAGTGCAGTATAGCTCCAGCTATCTAACGTGGCAGACCAGGAATTCTTTATTTCCAATGTGCCAAGGACCTGTTTCATATCTCTTGCCAGTCACTTCAATTGTTTCTTTCCCTCCTGGAAACTTGCCAGGGACCAGCAGCCAATACTCTGAGGACTGACACTGGTCCATGGACCACCACTTGGAGTAGTGCACCTCAGGCCAGAAGACTAGTGGTAGGGAAAGGAAAAGCTCTATTCTTATTACCATTCACTCTCTATTCGACCTGGCATCTACTTGATCTTTGCTCAGTTAAAAACACAGTAGCTGTGGCCCCAGCACAGGTTGTGTGGGCAGAGCAACAGGCCAGAATACAGGAAGCTGCCTCACACCAAGTCAGATCATTTGTGTAGTCCAATGTTATTTACTTTACCTGGAAGCAGCTCTCCAGGTTTCAGGCACTGGTTTCTCCTAACCTTACCTAAAGATGCCAGAGAATGAACCTGGGACCTTCTACACTGCAAAACAGATGTGCTCAATAGCAGGCCTCCTTAGGATGTTTCTCTGGGCTGGCTGCCTTGCTTACCTGTTTCCACAGTTGGAGGACTTCCGCAACTGCCTGAGACACCCTGGAAGAAGCCAGTTAGGCAAGATGGGAAGGGCAGCCAAACCAACAATAATCAAGCATGTCCACTACTGAGGGAGGCAGCTCTCATAAGACTGGAAGTGGCCATGGGTTCTTAAGTAATGGCCTGCATAGCTGCTGCTGCCCCTGCTCCATCATTTCACCCATTCTCTCCCTAATGATTGGGCTTGCACAGGATTTTATGGTCATTTCTAATTTCTGCTTTTACTTCTATTCTGCCTATGCTTTGCAACATTTGCCATATTAAGGCAGGCAGAGTCTACTTTACTACTAAAGTTCACTTACTGGGATAGGCAAATATATAGTATGACCGTTTTATTTTGGGTTGCAGATCCATACTGTTAACTGAGTTAAGTGAGCAATCAGGCAGGGAATGTTGGTTGTTTTCATTTCACAGAGAATGAATAAGATCTGTCCACACACAAATGACATCAATTTATTGCAAATAAGTATTTGGCTTCCTTGGAATGATGACTCATGAGCATAAATATCTTCCTCTACATAACCTCTCAATCCCTTAATGTCAGGCATTGCAGAAGCAGACTGGGCTTTGCTCTCTTCACAGCAATGGTACACTAAACCTATAGACATTACAGGCAGCATAATTTCTGACTGCATCATTCTGGACAGTGTGGGAAAGACACAGAAGGGGTTCAATGTGTCACTAAGATCATTCTGCTCCCAGGAACAGTAACTACCAGTTGATCTGCAATGACTTTTGGTCACTTTTGTCTGCCGTTATACCCTGTAGAATGATCCATATACATGTTTGGTCTCAAGAAAGTCTATACTGTGGCTCTTCAGATGTTGAGGAGCTGCTGCTCCCATCATCCCTCACAACTGGCCAGGCTAGTTGAAGCTGATGGAAACTGGAGTCCAGCAATAAATGGTAGACAAAAAGTTTTTTAATGCTGCTGTATACTTTAGAGAACAAACAAGTTTTCATTATTAACATGTTACAACTGATAGGAAAAGGCAGAACAAACTTCCACTATGAAAAGTTTTGATGAAGAGTGGAATGAATCCATTCTGCTCTGCCAAGACCCCAGAGTGGATTGTAGCATCCATGGAAAAAGCTCAAATGTGTTTCTTAAGTGTCACGTATGAAAACACCCTCAGTCTCCATCTCTTTGGTGCCAATTTTTTGCCCCCCGTATCTGGTTTAATGAAAGTTTAGTCTGAGAGAAGCCAGGGAAATGCTCCAAGCAAGACAATGGAAAACTGTCACACAAAGACAAGAAGAGTACTGTTCTGAACAAGAAAAATCCTCAAACATTTGTCAAGTAAGGTTTAGGTACAATTAATCCTGTTTGAGTGGAGGGGATTTGGAACAGGTGACCCTTGAGGTTCCACCCAATCCTATGGCTTGCAGCATGAAACAAATAGAGGGAGAATAGATTTGGCTCAAAGAGCAGTTCCAGGATTTCTCGTACTGCCTCCCATTCCTGCCCTAGAGAAGCTCAAAGGGCATGAGACCATTTGTACTGCATTAACAGTATTTGGCTGGTGACTAAGATTGCTAAGGCAGGACATATTATACAAGATGCAAGCATACTTCTTCCCAAACCCCATATTCTTGTAATGCATATCCTGACAAAATTGCACATTAAGTTACCCTGACAATTATGAGAAATATAACGGGGGGAGGTAAATTTTGCTTAGGAGTGAAAATGGTTTCACTTGACCGTTTTAGTAAGCAGAGTTTTTTCTTGGTCCTTCTGAACAGAAATATAAAAAACTATTTTCACCTCTGTAGTTTGTGCTGACTCTTATTCAGGCCATTCAAGACAAAATAGATTCTCTTTACGAATAAAAATTGGAATCCTTCTTGGTCCTACATCCTCAGAAAACAGATTATCAGTGCTTATTCACACATTAAGATTCATTGCTTAATGCAAAGAGGTACAGGGGTCAGAAGCAGCAGAGGCAGTTGAAAGATGGTTGCAGCTTCACTAAACTTCTGGTTCGCTGTCGACGATGGCATTAAGCTCTACCATGGGTGTAAGTCTTACTGTACCACTAGGCTTCCATGCCTTGGAGGGAGGGAGAAAGCGGAAGCTTATGTCAGTTTCCCATCACAAAAACAAAACAAAAAAGTGCCCTATAAATTTTGGAAATCTATGCAATATATTAACAGCCTCTCTCTTTCTTTCTTTCCTTCCTTCCTTCCTTCTTTCTTTCCTTCTTTCCTTCTTTCTTTCTTTTTTTCGCAAATAGCACTGCTATCATCAGAGTGGGTGGATTCCTGTATTTCCCCAAACATAATTTAGCTTCTCAAATTTAGAGATATAGCACCAGGAGGGTGGATGGGCTTCAGAGTGTTGTTATTGTGTGCCTTCCAGTCATTTCTGACTTATGGCGGTCTAAGGTTATGGGGTTTTCTTGGTAAAATTTGTTCAGAGGGCGTTTGCCATTGTCTTCCCCTGAGGCTGAGCGAGTTTAATTTCTCCAGGGTCACCCTGTGGGTTTCTATGGCCAAGCAGGGATACAAATCTCCCACAGTATTAGCCATTAGTCCATTGGCTCTCCTTCAGAGTGTACAGGAAAGCAAGAACCTTCTGCTGAGTCCTTATACTTGCACATGCTGACCATACAAACATCATGCAAACATCACAAGAATGATTGGTCAGCTCTCAGCTCTGCTTCTGTCTTTGCTGTTCTGGACTGCCTTTTCCCATACACTACTTGGTCCTGTTAACATCAGAGCTGCTTCTGTTTCATGTGGTGTTTACAGCCTGCTAATGGCTTCTTCCTCTGCTCAGAAGTGCTCAGGACTGCAGTTGGCATGCAGAAGCACATGTTGTAGATGAACTGCACAGATGTTCAAATCTGGCAAGCAGCTGTCTGACACTGCACTTGATAGCAAGGGATAACCCTCACAGATCTTGAGGAAAAGGGTTAACATCTACAACAAAGCTGAAATAAAGAGTATATGTACCATTCATCAGTTTCAACAGTATAATGAAAGTGCACAGAGCAATGCACGAGGTTCTCTCTCCTCCGAAGAACTAAGTCATGCAAAATATGAGGTTCTACCCAGAAGCGCCTGCCATTTGATAATGGTATGAAACACACCTGTGGCAGAATAAGTCATGATAAATGGACACAGCTCTTCTAATATATCTACATACACTAGGAAGCTACACCCAGTTGCACTTTACTGCTGCTACTTATACATTAATTCTATGTGACAAATTACTCAAAGGAGTCAAACAATTTCCATTACATTTCCATTTTTCTTTTCTCCCCCCCGGGAAATTTAGGTTATATGAATAAGTCCCAGGATTAGACACATGACAAAAACAAGAGGGAGAAATTAAAAATATTTAAGCAGTCTTATGCATATGAAAACACCTTCTACTCCAGTACTGTTAAGAAAAGTTGAACAGTGGTGGCTTGTCGATTCCTTCTCAGCGAAGAGACTAATCTACTTCAGCTTTTATTCTGAACTTCAAAGGAACTATCCAAGCGCTGATTCTGTTTGAGGATAAAGTTCAGCCCTTTGGATAGCCCCTTTAAAAATCAGACTAAAACCTGGAGCTGTAGTCTGCCCCCACTGACTATGGGAATCCACTACTTACTGAAGAATAAGATATAAATAACAGAGACTTCTCTCAGTCCTTTTTTTCCCCTTTTTGCTTCTACATTTTGTTCCTTCCACTGAAAACAGAGCCATTCTGCACACTGTATAGCCGGGACACACAACCTGCAGCCCACTCCTAACCTTAAGTGTACCCTACTAAGGCTAACCTGAGCTCATACCATCACATCCTCCTCTCCACCTCACATGTCCATTTCATACAGGTCACTCTGTCCCCCGCACCTAGAAAACAGATACAGCCCTCTATCTTGCATCCCATGCACCTCTCAGGACCAAAAACTGTATACCCCCATTTGTCTAGAACAATGCCACAAACTGACGTGATAGAATTCAGCAGCTTTATTGCTACCATATGAGGTCTCATATTTGTCAATACCCACCCACTATCCAGAAAACTGCCATTCTGAACTTACTAATCCTAGAGCGGGAAAGCACCCGATGCTACCTTGCTTTTGTTCCTAGAACATTAAGAGATCAAGGGCGGTGAAATGCTTAAAAGAAGTGAACCAGTTTGCGGTATGCAATTGGGATGGGCATAATGCTTTTAAACTAAGAGAAAACAGTGCAGGTTTTCATCAACTGATTACAAGATGGTAACAGATGGCTGTGGTGGAACAATGCCCAGTGGTGGGCCTCCTTTCCTCTCCAATCCAGTGGGCCTTATCTTGCTGCCCAGTGGGCTCATAAACAGATGTGCTCTGAACCTGCACACCAAACTTGCAGCATGTCTGGACACAAGTCAGCAGCATTCACAGCTGTTGCTTTCAAAAGCCGGGCACGGAGGAGTAAAAAAGAAAAGAGGACAGAAGGGAGTTGAAGTGTGGAGGCTTCACATGCCTACAGATGCCTCCTATCTCTCTGCTAGCTTCTCCCCGTCCTGAGTACTGCTACCAAGCTGGATCCCCCTGAATTGTGTTTTGGAGGACTGCCAACTAGATGTGTTTGTTTGTCAACACTTCCATCCCACTTTTCCTCCACTGAGCCAAAAGGCATATATTTGACTGTTCCCTTCCCCACTTTATACTTACAACGGTCCTGGGAGGTAAGTCAGGGTCACCCTGAAACACTCACTGTGCAGCACTCAAGACTCAGTGGAGACTTAGCTGGATCTCCCAAGTACCAGCCTAGCAGACTAATCAGTACACCTATGCCATCCCCCCTCCTCTTCTAGTTAGCCCAGTTCAGCCGTACAGCATAAATCAGAAGCAAGAGCAGCAGCAAGAGGAGAGGTTGGGCTGGGGTGATGGCAGCAGGAGGAACATCTACCTGGTGGTATCAGGCACGTCTGAGTGCAGGAGTGCTCAACCACATCAAGGATAGAAAGTAGGCCTGGCTGAATGGACTACTGGACTAGAGCTGGCAACAGCCTTTTTCCTGGATTAGCCCATTTGTGACAAATGTGAATCTTTACACAGCTGTTTAGACTGAGATGAGTGAGGCATTTATTAATGGTTTGAGAATGCAAAGAGCTCCCTGCACTTTCGTCTGGTCTAGTGAGCAATACACTTCACTTTTTCCATTCAATCCCAGGCTGTTTTTGCATTATCGGTCCACTTGCTGCTTCAGTGCAGACTTGCTTTCAAAAAAAGGAGGAAAAAAAAGCAGTGGGAAGATCTCACCTTCATTTATTTCATCCTCCCTCAACAATGTCAGCTTTAAATAGAGGAATGTCTGTGTACCATAACTTAAATTTGCAAGATCATGGCTACCTTTATTGAACCTGTTAGTCCCAGAACTTGGAAAAGTTACTTGTTTGGACTGTAGTTCCCTAAATCCTTGCCAGCAACCCTGAAGGAGGAGAAAATTAAAAAAAAGACAACAACAATCCACTGAGGGCTGAGTATGCTTAATAGCCATGGAATGCTGAAGGGCGGTACCCAGAAGCTCAGGGGACTGGAAACTGAATGGGATGTTGTGGACGAGGGCATTGCTAAATGATTGTCCCTGCTGCCACATTTTTGTTGCAGTTTCACTTATTCCTCTGTAATGGCAAAAGTAATATTTTAGGCCAGAAAAAGGAATCATGCCCTCCCAAGACATGTTTAGGGTCCTGGCTTCCTCCCAGAACCTCCAAAGTCCTGAGCCTACAACAACCACAGAGAGAGAGAGAGAACTGCCACTCCAAAAATGGTGACTGTCCTTTAAAACAAGTACAGCCCTGCACCTTTCTTTCCCCAAAGGTAAGTGGATTTCCACATTCTTACTTTTGTTGGGATGTGGCTGGTGTGAGCCAGTTCTGGAAATTGGCTGGAAATCGGCCTCTAGGCCAATGGAGCTTGCTATCATAATTCACCCTCTGGAGTTGGAAGATTCAGATGCAGAGTCAGAGTGCCCGGGATGCCAAGAATTTACAACTCCCGTCACTGGTCTCTCTGAGTCAGAAGTGCTGGGGGGGGGGGCTTTATAGAATCATAGAATCATAGAAATGTAGAGTTGGAAGAGACCACAGGGGCCATCCAGTCCAACCCCTTTCTGCCATGCAGGAACACCCTCAAAGCACTCCCGACAGATGGCCATCCAGCCTCTGCTTGAAAACCTCCAAAGAAGGAGACTCCACCACACTCCCAGGCAGCATATTCCACTGCCAGACAGCCCTGACTGTCAGGAAGTTCTTCCTGAGGTTCAGGTGGAATCTCCTTTCCTGTAGCTTGAATCCATTGCTCCTTGTCCTGGTCTCTGGAGCGGCAGAAAACAAGCCCTCTCCTTCCTCTACATGGCATCCCTTCAAATATTTAAACATGGCTATCATGTCCCCTCTTAACCTTCTCTTCTGCAGACTAACTCCCCAGAATTTACTCCCCAGAATTTGCCCACAATGACTCCCTTCACATCTTGACTCTGGAGACACCTTTTTTTTTTTTTGCCAACTTCAGTTTCTACCCACACATTTCCAGCTGTGTCTCCCCAGACTTCAGTGCCTGCTGAAGATCAATGGCTTCAGGAGTAAGAGTCCACAAAGTTACTTCTGAGTGAGCAGCTGGACTTGGCCAAACAGGATTATAAGCACTTTACAGATGCTAAGAGACAGTCTGGGCCCCCTCTTAAAGTGCTCTAAACTTTAGCAGATTAGCTGATGAGAGACATGCTAATTTAATTGGTCATGAGCAGTGATATACTGCAATCCTGCACTTCATTTACAAGCAGAGCAGTTCCTTGAATGGAGGCAGAGGCCTCTTTTACAACAGCCCTTGTGCAATAGGAGCCCTCACACATGGTGCAATCTTACACTGTTGGGGAGCAACCTTGTGGACAAGGACATCATATGGGAACACAACTGGTGCCCTATCAGACAGGCAGCATCCATTGAGTTGAAACAACATGTATGATTAGTCCTGCTTGTGTGGGTGGTTAGATCTAACTCAGAGAAATGCTGTGAAATGAGTTTAGGCTCTGTCTGTCTTTTCTGGAGATCTGAGGTAGGACCAGTGTGCTTTCAGTGTTTGTTAGTCTGTTTAAGCTCTGTCTCTACCCATCTCCAAGCTGCATATTTGTATAGAAGAAACATATTGTAAAATATAAATAAATCCCCATTGATCTCCTTCCAAAGAGAACTAACCAGTGTTAAAAGACTGTACCCCAAACTCCTCACTGCTTGGAGAGGTATCATAGAATTTGGTAAGCACAGAAACATCTTATACTGGAACAACCTTTGTTGGTGTGAACATACATAGCTTACTGTGTTTGGTAAAAGCCCTTTTGGGGGAGCATTGGGTATACGGAATTCTGTGAAACTGAAAACAACAACAACATAAGCATGCGTCAGTCTAAGGTAACCAGTCAAACATGTCACTGTCTCCTGCTTCTCTGCATGACATTTCTCTGCTTCCAGTTGTTTTTAAAACCTATCCATTTCATCATAACAACAGTAGACAAAGAGAATGGCTGCTCCACAGCCCTATGCCTGTCTTTTCCCTGTGCCAGCAGTGAGAAGCAGACAAAAGGAATCTCCAAAATCCATCAGAACAGAGCTCAAGGTCCACTCAAGTCCCCAGAAGCCTGTTTGGTATATTGTCCAGTTGCTCCCCTGCTCTCCCATTGATGAAAATCAGGCTTGAAGGATTTGCCAAAGCATCTTGTTTAAGTTACAAAGGCTCCTCTTGCACTAAGAATTGAGCTGCCTGCCAGGATTCTTTCTTTAACACAGCAATTGATTTACAATATAATTAGAAGCAAAGAGGCATCCTGCAGAGCCGCTTATCCATCCTTAATTTTCCATAAGCAAAGGGTCTATTTTTAAATTTGGAAGGCCTAGCGGAGTCTTGGTTTCCAGAGGAGGGAACAAGCAATAGGAGCCCCTGTAGCAGCCAGGCAGACACCATCCACCTTATGCCCTGAAGCCAATGCTGCTGCTCTGTGTAATAGTATATTGCTCTGTTCTTTCCCCACTGTGGAAAGATAGCTTATCCTTGCTTTCCCCATTTGTGCAGGCACCATCTCCTCCCTGGCCTTTACAAGAAAATAACTGTGAGTGACCAACAATCACACACCACAGAAAGAACGAAGGCGGTCAGCAGGAGGCAACAACCCAGAGGGCTGTGCTTTTGTCCAAATGAACAAGAGATTAGAAATATTCCCTTTTCACACTATAACTCTCAGAATTCCCCAGTTAGTATGGGGATGGTCATGCTGGCTTGATGAGTTCCTTGGAGCTGTAGTCCAAATTTTTTTTTTAATGTTTCCAGGCTCCGAAATAAACAAACACAATGCAGCAGCCACATTCTTGAGCAGAAGCACACGCATGGAGGCATTGGGGATAATCCATAAGCTTTCAAATGCCTCAGTGGAGAAGAAGATGAGGCAGCCATCTTAGCTCCTCCACCTTTTCTTTTTTGGCACTCCTGTCATCATCTCCCTCTCTTGTCTACTGCAACTGGCAAAAGTGCCGGTATTCCAAGAAAGAGGTTAAGGAGTGTGAGAAAGAGATAACAGAAAAGGGTGGGCAATGGTAAAACTGCACTGGGAAGGTTGAAAGGATATACAAGTGAATCACAATTACAAAGAAAAAATTGCTTTTTTAGAGAATATCTTTAGGATACCATATAAAGGAATCTGCTAGACCCCCTGAAAGATAAAGGAGGGACCTAGAATTGCCAGTCCACCTTCTTGAAGCTTGTTAGCCCCCATTAAATATAGCCCTGTCCCGCTCACCACCTTTCTCTAAAGGTTTCGCTAGTAATTTTTATTAGTCACACATCTAACTGTGTTCAGAAGTTAAATATCTGTGCTTTGTATTTCCCATTGTGCACTTTCTCTTCCTTTCTTTCTTTCAGGTAGATGTAATGGGGCCAAATGTCAATAGGTTGCAAATTTTTTGTTTCATCCTGAACATACCGAACACTTTACCTGGCCCATTGCACAAGGTTTACTAAAGGGATGACTGCAGTATTGGGGAACAAGCCGCCAGGATCTGAGTTAAGATCAGATCTCTATAGACTCAGTTGCAAAATGCATTCTTGGCCTACCACTATGAACTAGCTGGGGAATTTCAGATCTTGAAATTTGGTGACACCTCCTTATTGCTGAGGAACTGGCAATTGAAGGATTTCCTCTGAAGACAGTTGGTAAACTGCCCTCATCAAGAGGCCTGTGTAATGTTGCACAGGGAGCTCTTGAAAACTCTTCAGAACAGAATTATCTTTTGGGGCTTTGTTCTCATTCGTCAAGCTTGTTTGTGAAGTTTAAAATATTATATGAATCAGAAAGAAAGAAAGAGAACAAATGCCATTCATTCTGTAAACATGCAAATGAACATATGTTAAAATTTCTTGGGTGTAAGCCCACGTAGTGTATGAAGTGGTCAGTAGAAATTGATTCTGAATTAACAGAGTTTCTTGTTACAAACATGAAATGGGAATAACGTTATACATAAAATGTTAAAAAGCACAACAGGGGAAAACTGTGTTCTGGTTAAAGAAAACAGTATTCAAATGAAAGGACTGGTATGAAGTAAGGAAGAATATATTTCTCAATTGCTAGTAGATGAAATAATCACCAAGGCTGTCCTTAGGCCTGTTTAAGCTGTAAAATGGGCACACCAGATGATTTTATGAAACATTAAGAGACTGTGGAACCCTTGAACCAGTGTCTTAAAGAAAAAATCAAGATGGTTAGAGGTGAAGATGCTAAAGCTTATTCCAGACAAAATGGAGGTACTGTAGCACCCTCGGACTGGGATTACAACTGCGCCTAGATGGATTTGCACTCCCCCTGAAATGTGCAGTTTGGGAGTTCTCCAGAAGAGCTTCTCCAGCTAGTTTATAGTGGTAGGCCAAGAATGCTTTTTGGCAACTAAGTCCATAGAGGTCTGATCTTAACTCAGCTATCTATGCTGTAGTAAAGTCTAGACTAGACTGCTATGATGCATTCTGTGTGGGGCTGCCTTTGAATACAATCTTCCTAGTACCTTTACAGTGCTTATTTTGATCCTCAAAACAATTTGGGACCCAGTTACCTGAAGAAGTCCTGCCACATCATTCTCCTCTTACCTTAAAAAAGTAAGCAGCATAGGTCCTCCTTGCATGTCTCCCACTAAAATGTTCAGACTAGTGAGTGAAAAGGAAAGGACTTCCCCAGTAGTAAATCATGGCTATGGAACACACATCCAGCAGGCTTCTGAAAGGCCCTTTAAGACCTATTTATTCTCCATAACTTTTTTTATAAGAGATGTTTCTCTGGACTGCTGTTGGCTATGTAATCTATATTTGTTTATTGATTTTACTCTTTTTCTGGGCTAGATTGACAGACCAAGCCACTGCAGAGCAGTTTGGAAATAATTTTGTAAGTGTGGAGCCTTCTTTCCATTATTGCAGTTTGCTGATTTGCATAATATTGTTTTGGATATCATATTTTATGCTTATTTACATAATATTGTTTTGGATATCAAATTTTTAATTTACTGAACAGACAGAGTATATTTGCATTCACTTTATTGCATGTGTGGAAGAAGAGCTACAGAATGGTATGTTCTGTTGTCAGTCATGCAGCGGAGGCTAGAATGGAATGGTGTGGAGGTAAGGGGCAGCAGGGTAAGCTGACAGTCAGAGGAATCAGCTAAAGAACAGAATTACTATGGTCATGCTGTTTCGTTTTGAATTCACTCCGTACCAGTTTTTAAAAAGACCTGATTTTGCTCAGATGTGTCACCTTTGTATTTTGGTTATTTCTCCCTCTCCATCCTTTCCTTTGCTTCCCCACCTCAGAAACCCTACATATTACTTGTAAGTACACGACAAAACAGCTGTGTGGTACATAGGTTTGGTTTTTTTAAATGAAAAATGGATAATCCTTTTTATTAGAGCCACTTCTGTGTTATAATAGCGGAGCCTAACCGGGATGAGTTTTTGTGTGCTCTAAAAGTTTGCATCATGCATGATATGGTACAAAAATTAAGGAATAAGGGAATACAAAAGGAGTCTAAAAATCTGCCTCCACTCCAGGCCAGTTCAAGTGCCTATAAGCTTTTACAAAGGCAATACACAGTCCTCAGAGCATCAGCCAACTCTCTGGTTGGCAGGGGTGAAACGAAATAATTAAGCATGCAACTCAGCAAGCTGAAAGATGATAATTTAACACTGTTGCTCTTCACTGATACTAGAGTAACCATCTTCCATAATGAGGCACACATAATGGCCAATTCACTGGGACAGAATTTAACCTTTGTTTTTTCGCTCTATCCGTCATTTCCCCCTCATTTTTGTGCCATCAGTTTTAGAAAAGCTTTTGCATTACTTTTTTAACACTTTGGTGGTTCAAAAAATGGTATTACCCCGCTCTGTTGTTTGTTTGTTTTTATATATCACTAGTGAAGTCATTCTTGAAGTGTGAATCCTTATTGAGTCAAAATGAAATCACTGATGCTAAGAGGGACGTACCAATAGGTTTGAGGGAAGCCCAAAGCTTCCAAATGTACAAAAGATTTGGGGGGGGGGGGCAGGAACAGAAGTAAAAAGCCCAAGGAGGACTGAACATGGTGATTAGGCATCAAGGGAAGCTTGAATGAAGCTGAGTGTGTCTATGAAGGGCATTAATGGATGAATAGAACATTGAGAAGATTTCATCACACTGCAGCATTTTGTTGCAAGTCCCACTGATAAAAATCATACTGAATCCATAACTTAAGAAGTGAGAGTGTGCTGCCTTCTCCCAACATCACCCAGCCCTTTTCTGGGTTTGCTGGGCTGATGGACTTGCAGTCCAACAATATCTAGAGAGCCGCACATTCTTCATCTCTATCATAACTACTAGGCACTGCATATCAGCATGCTAAATTCAACTAATCCTTAATCCTTCCCAACATCAAGGCTGTGCTTATATTCTTTGCAGACATAATTCCATAGAAATCACAGAGGTTTCATGTACAGTGAACTTTGCCCATTAGAACTAAGTTCCCTGACCCAACGTTCTCATCCTCAAACAAAACCACCCTTATGATGCAAAAATACTTGTCTGTCTAGTAAACAGTTATTTTCTAAACCAGTGAGATTTTCACATAGACACAGTATCAGCAATTTCCCTCCTTCAACAGATTCCCAAGCCCCTCTCTCCAATTTTAAACTATGCCAGTAATGGGGATTCCTCCTGTCCCAGGGGAGATTATTCCACAGACTCATAGACCTTATTGCCAGGAAGGCAGGATTTCCTCGTATCTGTCCTCTGTGAGCCAGTTATTTAACTAGCAATTACTCCAGTATTCCTAATCACTCCCTCTCTTTGTGTTACTCAAGTGATTCCTCATGCCTTTGTTGGTTGTTGGTTGTTGTTTAAATCTTCCCCATGAGAAGTAGAATCTCTTCACATTATCCAGCATTTCAGTGCCTCTTATGAATCCCCATCAAGCTACTGGCAACATAAATATTCAGCATTCCTCGTAAGATCTCACGGAGCATGCTGCTATCTAAACTAGAGGTTCCCAAATAAAATATTATCCCCAGGGTCAGTTATGCCATTAAGATATAATGCCATGTTGAAATCTCATTGTAGTCTATGTGCCATTTACACAGACTAATCCATCCCATAGCCTGGCTAACCAGGAAATGACTTCATTAATATCATTCTCATTCTTATATGATCTCAGATTGGGCCCTAACCAAAGGCGAGGAATTCCATTGTTCTTTAAAAAATCTATTCCAGACCGACTGTGGGGAACCTGTCACTTTCCTAATATTTCCTTGTACTAAAATTCCACAATCAATTAAAACATACCCATGCCCACACCAGGCACAGAGGTTTATTTCTCAAAATAAAAATAATGTTTTAAAAAAATATAGCGCAATCTTTCACCTCAAAGCCAGCTATCAAAACATTGTGTTGCCTGAGAAAATGTATTAGGCACCCTCAGGTCACAGGATGGCCAAGTTATTTTGGCACACAAACCTGAACATCTACTGCACTCCTTGCCATTGAACATGCAATACTAACAATTTATTACATAATGTTGGGAAATGACACCCTTTAGTGATGCCCTAAATGTGCTGACTGAGACACGTGCCTCACTTTGCTAAAGCTGCCCTGACCCCACCTGTAGGCTGAAGGCACATGGGTGTACTGCACTGCTTCAGTTTCTGCCATCTCACTGCCATCTATTTTTAGAGCATGTACACTGTTCATAGTATAGACGTGATGATACAAGATAGGGCTAAGTTTGCTGCTGGCAGGGATGAGGAGGATAGTATGTCCCTTCTTGCAGCTTCCTACCTTGTTCTGGGCCATGGCAGACCATCCCTTAGTTATCACCAGAGAAATAAGCTTTTTAGGTCTTAAAATGGTAATACTGTTAGCATTACTCATTGCCACTGCCAATACAGATATCTGTATACGGGCAAAAATACAACCTCTCCTTCTCTCATCAGATGTGCTTTCTACAAGCAAGCTCTGGGAAGTCACCAGCTTGTTGCTTAACTGTACATAGGCACTGTCCTCTTATACTTTCTAAGTCACCAAGGATCAATCATCAGTGTTGAACAAACCACCAAGAAACTTGCAGAGTACAAAGGTCAGAAGTGTGCCATGTGAATTCCTACCTGGAAAATGTAATCTACCACTGCAAGAAAATATAAACTATAATCGTTATGCTCTAAGAGGTAGACATGGCCATTAGCAACCAAAAGTTTGAGGGTTTTTTTTTTCTTTTAGCTAGATCTTTTGCTAGATTCTTTTTTCCTTTTTGCTAGGTCTACAGAAAAAATTGTCACAGGATTGGTTCTTGTGGGTTTTTCGGGCTTTGAGACCGTGTTCTGGTTGTATTTTCTCCTGAGACGTTTCGCCTGCATCTGTGGCTGTCATCTTCAGCGGAATCATTCCTCTGAAGATGCCAGCCACAGATGCAGGCAAAACGTCAGGAGAAAATACCACCAGAACACGGTCTCAAAGCCCGAAAAACCCACAAGAACCAATGGATTCTGGCCGTGAAAGCCTTCGACTCTACATGTCACAGGATTCTTGAACATGGCACAAAATAATTTAGCTTATTTGAATCTCCTGCCTTTTCCCTCCTTTTCATGTGTAACTTCTTTAGATCTGAATTCACTGTTGGTCTCCATAACACTGTTCAGGACTTTTAAAAAATACACTGCATACAGAGGCCCTTTCTGCACCCTACCTTATATTGTTGTCCTCAGGGGGTGATCCGGACAGTGGCTTTGCTGGGAAGGGAGCTCGATGGGCGCGGCTCCCCTCCACACCAGCTGGCTCTTTGCTGAAGGAAGTGCGATGGACATGCCTTTTCCTTCTGCAGCACAGCCAGGCAGTTTCTCAGGCTGTGCTGGGCCAGGAAGCACCTCCATTGCGCTTCTAGCACTTCTGCAGGCCAGGTAAGTGTGGGATGGTTGTGCGATTGTGGGTCATTGATGGGGAAAACCTGTCAATGATTTAATCCACGATCGCGCCACTTTACAATGGGAGAAGGACAGGACCATGATGATATCATGCAGAAGCACTGTCGGGATGGGAGGCTCCTGTAGAAAGGGCCAGAATTTGAACCAGAGGAACACCAAGCACTAATATCTCCATGTTTTCCTAAGCTGCACTTCCCAATTTACAATGTTTTCAGTTTGCCTGGTTCATTTCATATCCACACTGTTCATGGTTAGTCTTCTACATTCGCTACCACAGGCAGATGCTTTCCCAACCACCTCCTGTTCTACCCTCCTACCAATAAAATGAATGACCTATGTACGGTCAAAGGCCATGTGATAGCCATTACTTTGTGGAAAGTCCTGTTTTATCTCCAAAGAACAGGGGCAGAATCCATCACAGGCAGTTTGGTCTCAGAGTTGTGGTCAATGGGAATTTACCTAATTTCTTTCGTTATTCTCAAGAACAGTTATGCTTGCTGATAGAAACTGGCTGAGGCTCTTGCTTATGACCTCTTTCCATTATCTTATGAGAAAGACCAGATTTGCTTCAGTATTGTGTGTTATTGAGCAATCATCTAAAGCTGCAAGCTTATTAGACTGTAAGCCCCACTGAACACAGTGGTACTATATATAGTATATTGTGCTACAAAATATCTAAATTAATAGATACAGAACAGGAGCCTTGTGAATACCAGCCTAGGACGGGGTGGGGGGGAGCAGTGAGGTGGGAGAGTAACCTCTGTACAGCTCTGAGATGAAGCAGGCTTACCACTTGTTTAGGAACATGTTTAGAAACACATGTTTAGGAACATGGGAATCTTATATCTTTAAGAGCTATGCAGTTAAAGTTGATTTTCTCAGTCCTGCATAACAAGCTGCATATGCCAAAGTCCCTTCTTCCACACCACTGTAGAATAACCTCATCTCCATTTGTATGTGAGCCTTCTCAACAGTCCAGTTATCCCACTAATGGTATTTTCCACCCAGCATGATTACTTCCTCCCAATCAGTGAGTTCCCTTGAATTGAAGCTTCCAGGTGGGTTCAGATACAGCCATGAGCAGAGCCACATCTTCTGAATTTCAGCAAGGTGGTTGGATTATGTCTCCAGACCATATCTTGCTTCCTCATTAACCAGTCCCAGCATCTCTCTCATAACATGGCACAGCCCCTTCCTGGAAATACTGAAAATGGGCTCAATTCCCATTTATTGTAGGAGTTCAAACCATTGCCAACATCACCGTGCTACTAAAGAGTGTGAGGAAGTTACTTACGGATTATAGTGCCCATGCTAGCTAGAGGATTTCTAGTCCCCAAAAGTAACATTTCCATTCTCTGCCTCCCTTACATTGACCACCACCAACAGTGGGCCTTCATATCCTGGGGCTACATAAAGGTCCACACACATTTGTCTTCTCAGAAGGTACACCAATAGTTTTCAGCTGTGTATTTTTTTTTTCCCCACCAAATGTCACACAGTTTTATCTGTTTGGCCATAGGTCATCACAAAATAGCCTGTACTCTGTTACCCAGTTAGGTGCCAGCAATGTTTGCCTCCTACAAGAGTTGGCTTTGGCTGGAGAATATTGTCCTGCAGGCATAGATTCCCAATCTCCATAGCAAGGCTGTGGGGAGCCAAAGCACATTGCCATGATAGGCTGGGGTGACGTAGAGGCCTCCCAGACATGGCTCTGCCAAGAACCCATTATGTTCTCCAGATGCTGCTGTTCCTCTTCACAAAGGGCAGCAACTGACACAATAAACCAACTATTTGTGAAATTCTTCTGGAGGGGCAAAGCAGCCCACAATAAGTAGAAACATCTTTACCCCCTGAAAACATGCAATGTTGAAGGGAAGCATTCCCGCAACCTGATGTTATACCACTGGGCACAAGCATGGAAATGAGCACGAGAATGCATTTTCCGGATGATTGTTTTATCCTCAAGCAACCCAATGTAGAATTTATGCAAAGAAATAGAAAGCACTTGTGCCTTTGCCACAGGAAGCAATCAAGTCAGCTGCTAAAGACCAGCTATAATCGTATCTTGTTCTAATCAGGTTGGAAAGGACCTGAAAGCCATCCTGGCCCACTTGTGCACTCAGGTGTGATTCGCTCCATGCCCAATCATTCATTCCTATCAATTTTACACTCCCTTAAAGAAAAGTGCATCTACATTAGCATCTGCCACAAACAAGTAGCAGCCAGGAATGGATCCACGCACCATTCTAGAGACCTCTTCTGGTCATTGAGCAAATTTAGCATTTAGCAATATTTAGCAGAACAGCTTTAGAGGGTTCAAGAAAGTAGCTTGACCACATGTCTCAGAAGAGAAGTAACTCTCCCCCCACCCACCTTTGTCTTTCCTTCTGTTTGATCCACTATCCACTGCTGAGGTGCAAGAACCCTTCCAGCTTCAGTAGAGACCCTCCTACTTCATGCTGCCAACAGCCACTGCTGAGGCCACGAGAGAGGAGGAACACTGCAGTCCTTCCACGATCCCCAGATTAAGCTGTGTGACCTCCCGAATGTGATGTGAGGGGCTTTGAAGAACAGAAATTAAAGACTGTCCAAAAAATATCCAAATGGAATGTTCAAATTTGAAAAAATTCCCTTTATTGTAACTAAGCTTGAAGGACTGACTGAAGCATATGACCATCCAAAAATGGAGGTAAACTGAAGGTGGGGCAAGAGCGAAGAGCCTCTCTGCCAGATAGCCATGGCAGAATAGATCATGGGTGAAGGGAAAGGGAAGATCATTGGAGACCGAGATTGAAAGCATTCCAAGGGGACAGTAATTTATTTGGAAGCATAGTATTCCTACAATGAATATAATTATCTTATATATCCTGTCTTGCCTTGGAAGGGATTTTCTCTGAAAGCCAGCAAAACAGAACTTGGAATATTTAAAAAAACAGAAACACACACACACACACACACACACACAGAGGCACACAAATACGTGCTTCTTTCCACCTGTATACCTTTCTAGCTTTCTAGAAACTCATGAACAGACTCTTTTGGCCTAGTGTGACACAAGAGAATTTTCAAGCTACAGCATTAATCTGTACTGGGATATATCTGCTGCCTTCTCTGCCATAAAATGATAGCTTTTGGAACAAAATTGGGATACTGTACCACTTTCTCGTACTTTGCAGGTGTCATTTGCACCTATTTGTCTTTCATCACACCAGTCACAGAAGTGATATGCCTGCTTACCCTACCTCAGCTGTAGACCACACTTCAGTTTTCTCATCATAGCAAAGCAATGTCTTTTAAACCTCTGGCTTCTTGTGAAAAGCACTGTTTTTATTTTTAAAATCATGTTTCTATATCTCTAGGTTGTCATAAAACAGGATGAAAACAATTTCATCTTAACTAGAAGATGTCTAAGTAGCAAAGGAGAGAAATTGGTCTGCATCACACTTCATTTCATAGTTAATTTCATACTTTCAAAAAAAATGCAACATGGAAGTCAGTTACCCTTTGAAATTTACTCTTTTGAAAATTTGCAATAATGTTATCCAACGGAAATGTATATTTTAAGAGAAAATATCATCACTGAATCATCATAATCAAGCTGTGCAGGATGTGAGAATATGAGGATTTTGGTCAAAGGATGTGAGTTCCAGATAAGTCTGAATTTTATCTTATTTGATTATAAGTACAGTCATCTTTCCACATTCGCTAGGGTTAGGGGCACAGGATGCCCGTGAAAGTGAAAAAAACGTGACTAACTCTAGGCCTTCCCAAACCATATTTAACAAACAAAAAGAATATGATCACCATATTCAACCCACTGTGGATTCCTTTGAGGCATCAGTATTCCTTCACAAAGCAGAAATGGGTGGCTGGTGGGGCTTACTGCCGCCTCCACTGCTGCCCCACACCATTTTTTAAGAGGGACTTACAAGCCTCATTCGCAGTTTCTCAGTCTCATGAGGCTTGCAGTCCCTATTAAAAATGGCATAGGGAAGCAGCAGAGGTGACAGCCAATAATCCGTGAATAATCAAATCTGCAAAACAGAAACCTGCAAATGTGGAGGGCTGACTGTAGTAGCACTGAGCTACAGATTGTAGTCATAGTTACAGCAGGCTGGAAGTAAACGAAACCAGATTTAGCTGGCCTGCTAAACCAGGCAATCCTTTGCAAATCCTGATCACCACATTTAAGTTGGTCATCTTACATACTGTGATTTGAACAAGCAACAGCCCTTGCAATGTTTGTCTTCCTCAGGCATGGAGTCAGCCCTAAATAGCAATACTGTACCACTATAGACTATAGCCAGCTTGGTGCAGTGGTTTAAGCATTGGACTGCAGTCTTGGAGACCAGGGTTCAATTCCCTGCTTGAGCATCAAACGCTGCTGGCTCACCTTGGGCCCCCAAAAAACCCCATGATAAGTTCACCTTAGGCATGCCATAAGTCAAAAACGACTTGAAGTCATACAACAGCAACAACAACAACAGGTGTGTGGACTGTCTAAACTCCCCCTTTAAAAAACCACCTTGTACATAGAAAACAGGTTCCAGCTAAAAAAGTTTTAGCCTAGCCTTTTTCTTGACATGCTAGTTTTCAGCCTAGTTTTAGTTTATGCCATGTACGAGCATTCAAATATGCAATTATCTTTGACCAGCAGCTTGACTGTTTTGAGCCATAATGAACAGCTTCTTCAGATTGAGTCCTATAAAAACAATGGGAACACAAGCATAGTGGGAAATAATCAATGTATCTAATATAACAAGGTTATCAAAGAGGATAATCATATGGAAAAATTAAGACTTGCAAATGAACTACAAAGCATCAGTCTCTTTACAAAAACTTTTTTGCAGAAATGCGCAGAAGACTGAGAAAGAAGCAATTCTGCAATTTTTTCATTATTTGAGTTGAGAGCACCCCAGCATTAGAAAGGAAGAGAGAAAAGATGTCTTCAAAACGAACAGCCATAATTTGGAAAAGCACGTTGTTATTCCTGGAAAGTGTTCCATGGCTTGCAATTTACAACCTCTGTGAAAAGTTTCAGCTATTTACACAATCTCAGCCTTGATTTGGCAGCTGCGATACTTGTTCTTGTTTTCCTTGCAGGCTTATGTAGCATAATGCGCAAATGCTGAACTGCTCTCTTGCCTTTTGCAGTATACTGGGCTTTAATTTATGAGCCTAGGACAAATGATTTGTGATAGAAACTCTTTATAAAAGTCTAGTTCATCTACGAACCCAGTCAAGGAAAATTCTAACACTGCATCATTCAGTGCAAGATCCAGATAAGCATTTTATGATTTTCTTGAGCCAGGTGATGTAATGGTTTGAGTGTTGGAGTATGATTCTGCAAACCAGTATTCGAATCCCAGCTCTCCCATGGAAACCTATTGGATGATCCTGGGCAGGTCACACTTTCTCAGCCTTATGGGGGGCAAAGACTCCCTCTGAACAAAACTTGCTAAGAAAACTGTATGATAGAGTTGCCATCAGTCAGAAACTGCTTGAAGGCACACAATAACTCTTCAACAATCTGCCTTGGTTACCTGGGACAGTGATTCCCATGAGCTTTAAAGCATAGCATAACATCAACATCTTGTCTGAGGAATGTTCATTCTTCCTTAGAAGTACAGTCTAAAAACAAGATAGTCACTGGGTAGGACAGACGCTGAACCTTTTTGTAGAGGAAAACAGGTCAGTCTTTCAGAGTCCAAACTGTATTAATAAAGTAAGCTATAGCAAGCAACTTTCTCCAGTTCAAATTCGCTAGTGGCTGTAAGGGACTTTACTTTCCTCTCTTGCTCATGTAATAGTTGGATTGCTAGGACAACCCAGATTATATTGGTTTTTTTAAAAAAAAACTTAAGAGGGTTGTTTACATGTTATGAGGGTCATGTGAAACATCCTATGTATGGTGGCTACCCCATGTGCTTCTCAGAGCAGACAGAAGAATTTGCACATAGATGATGGCAATCACATGGAAAATTTCTCTGCCACTACCAAAACGTCTGGTTGTGAAAGTGGACATTCACCCTACAGACGGAGCAGCCAAAGCAAAGGATTTGTTTCCACTGGCCTTCACATGATGGGTGGCCATTTCAAGAACAAAGTATGCTACCTGCCACCTTAAGATATTACTACAGTATGCTCATCCTTACTGCCTGGGTTGCACTTCATTTTGCCTGTATCATACAAAATTTCATACCAAGACAGGTTTAATTGGGCCAAACTCACCAACTACTCCTTTGTTTCTAAATAAGAGCCTGTTAATAAAATACATTCCAAGCTATAAGGAAACAGCACATTGATTTTCCTGAACTGAGACATGTACTATTTAGGGTCTCTGCAAAAACAAATAAAATGGCCCTTACAAAACAATCACTTAGAAGAAAATGCTGTGGAAAACTCTCGGGAGAACACTGTGTTTTAATATGGTCTGTGTACTGTGCATCATTGCTGGTCTGTTGAAAACTGTGCTGTAACAGAGCAAAAATGCATCTGCATTCCTTCAGGGTAAAAATATTCATGTGCAGACATCATAGCACAATCACAGTCATTTTTCTTCTCTCTCTCTTTTTCCTTCTGCAGCTTCTAGAAGCTGCTTAAACTAGTTGTACCACTACCAGCATCAGCAGAAGGTTTCTGGCTTGTGGAACATCTGCACCTCATTCATATAGCAGAACCAACACCATTTCTGTCAATATTGGGGGGGGGGGCAGCCTATCCGTCGTAATTGATACAGCCTTCAGCTAAAATTTAAATGTCCTCTGCAAGTGATCAGTTCAAGTCATAGCCTGCTAGATGAGGAGGAAGAGGTGGAAACAAAGAGGGAATGGGGGAGAAAATGACTTGCCTACAATTTGCTCTGTTCCTGACAAATTACATCTGAGTATACTGTCCTCGACAAAAAAAAAAAAAAGGTTATCAACCCATGGACTACGCCTACTGCTAGTGGTTCCCCAGGGTTTAATCAGGTTTAACTTAAGACCATTTACAGTAGAAAGCATGTCGAGGAGGGGGCGGGCTTGTTTTCTGCTGCTCCAGAGACTAGAACAAGGAGCAATGGTTTCAAGCTGCAGGAAAGAAGATTCCACCTGATCCTCAGGAAGAACGTCCTGATGGTCAGAGCTGTCCGGCCGTGGAATATGTTGCCTTGGAGTATGGTGGAATCTCCTTCTTTGGAGATTTATAAGCAGAGGCTGGATGGCCATCTGTTGGGAGTGCTTTGATGTGGGTTCCTGCATGGCAGAAAGGGGTTGGACTGGATGGCACCTGGGGTCTCTTCCAACTCTAGGATTCTATGTGCTTTACAGCTGAGCTATGTTGTTGCTATTGTTAATTGCTGTGAAGTAGGCTTTGATGTACAGCAACCCTGTGAATGAGAGACCTCCAATTAATAGCCATGTTAAGATCTTGAAAACTCAGGATCCTGGTTTCCTTGATTGAATCTACTCACCTATAATGTGGTCCTCCTCTTTTCCTATTGCTGAGCTATTTGACCTTTCCTCAAAGTATTTGGATTGGCACTCCAAATGAATCTGCAGTAAATGAAGTTCCTCCTGCCAGTTTTGTGCTTGGATTATGAGTGGGAAGTTCTCCATTCCAATCTCACATCTAGTAGGACTTCCCTAGGTAGTCTTAGATCATTTCTGCCTTATAATGCTATTATACACTTTCAACATCCTATGGAATCCTGGGGTTTGCAGTCTAGAGAGGGGCCTTTAGAATTCTCAGCCAGGGAGCTTTTTGGCCTCAGGAAACTACAGACCCCACAATTCCATAGGATGTTGAAAGTGGAACAATAGCACTATAACAACATGGGGTGGAAATGGCCTAAGTGAAGCCACACCTCTTTGAATACTGATTTAATTTTCACTATGGTATGCTGGCCTCACAGAGAGATAATGTATGTGAAGTGCTTTGTGCCCTTGCAGTCTACTTGTAGAAACACAAAATTATACCTGCCAATGCTATTCTACCCTACCACTTTCAAATGTTTCTGCTGTTCATCTCCCTCTTGGCTTCTCTTCTTCAATATTAGTATCTCTCTCCAAAAGACTCACAGAATCTTACACATTTTTGTGTACTTACATTTCTTAATCTTAAGAACTGGGGTTTTGGTCTGGATTTACAGCTTTTTGACCAGTGTGAGGAAACTTTTGCAATTATCTTGCAGTAGAGTTAATATATAGGTCATCATGAATAATTCAATAATTGGCTAAACTATGAATTGTCTAAGCGCTTAACAAGCTCCGTGTGGGGTGCTCTTGAAGACTATTTAGAAATGTAAGCAACTACACAATGCAGCTGCCTGTTTGTTAAGCAGGGATGAGTACATAAGTTTTTTCTTTTCTTTTCTTTTTTCTTTTTTTTTGCTTGTTTGGTTTGCCCTGCCAGTTTGTTTCCATGCTAAATTCCAAATGTTACTGTAAAAGTCAATTAAAATATAATCCCTTCTACACTTTAGGGAGCCTCTTTTCCAAAACGAGGCTCCCTAAGAAAAAGAAAGAAAAAAGACTGTAGCACAGTGGTGAAGCAGTTGCTTCTCATGCAAGAGCTGCTAGGTTCAATCTCTGAAAGATCAGGTAACATCTAATGGGAAAGGTCTCTGTATGAGACCCTGGAGAACCACTCTCAGTATGACTAGACAGTACTGGGATGGACAGACCAATGGATAGACCTTCTGAAAAACATGTTTCTATGTACTGAGGATAACCGAAGGCCAAACTGGATGTGACAAGGCTACCATATTGCATGACAGTTTCCTTTAAAAAAAATACAGTATGCTCGGAACAGCCTGAAATAGACCGGGACTTTGGTGCATAGGTAAAAGTGTTTTTATCCTTTGCTTCTGCCATGCTGCCAAGGTCCTGATCTGAATTGGATGGCCATGCCCACATGACCAAAAAGATGAATGCCACACCTAGTTTGGCCTGGAGAAGACTCTGTGGCGAGTTCTACACTGATGGAGGACTGGTTGGGCAAGAACCTGAAACTGGGCCTTCATGGTTACAGCACCAAAACTATAGTATTTCCCCCTGGGAAATATCATTGTTTTCTTTCAGGTAAGTGGTTAATATATTTTATGGATTTATTTATCACCTTCAGAAAGCTTTCTTACAAGGTACCTTAATATATAATGTAGTCATTGTTGTCATTTAGTGTTTGGAAGAGAATAATCTTGATACTAATTTTTATAATAGCTGCAGCACCATTTGAGTGGAGGAACATTATAATTTGATTTGTTTTTACAGCATTTTGTCTTCTGAGGGTTTTTTTTTTAAGGGGTTGTTTTAATGTAAATCACTTTATGTAGTTTGAGTAGAAATGTGGTACACTTATTTCAAAAATAAATAATAGCAAATATACAGTACATTTAAAAAAAACAACCATAAAAATACAGATTAAAAAATACAGCTTTAAAGGAAAGACATTTCGAAAGTCCAGAAGATTTAGTGGTTAAGACTTGTTCTTCTAGGGGCATTGTAGTATCTGTAACCCTCCTATGACTATTAAAATCAGGATAATAACCATACCTTACAGGAGGTGGGGGGAATGATTGCAAATTTATTTCTCCTTCTTAGAGAAGTCATTTGTTATTGGACTCGGCAGTTTATGTGCCCTTTGCAGTCTTTTTGTTCCTTAGGGCAAGTACAAAATAAAAGCTGGATGATATCTTTACTAGAAGGCATTTGACTTGTTTTAATAATGACAACATCTTTCTTTTCCCTGCAAAAGCCTTACAAATATGTTTAAAATTTAAATACAACGAGCCAATACAACATCATTTCATAATTCCAGGAATATGCCAAGCTGAGAATTACTAAACATTGCACAGCAAAACAAGACAAGACACCACAAAGCTAGGGTTTTAGATTGCTACAGTGAACATTTCTACTTAAACAGAAACAGATTGCCGACATTAAATATGTTGTGGACAGTTATGAACATGGTAGGATGAGTCCTAGCGAGGGCCCTGCTGCCTGCATGTCACCAGATTGCAAAACCTCTAGCACATAAGGCCAAGTGATGTGTCTCTGGAGTTAACATCCTTGTAAAGATTTCAAAGCTTAACAGACAGATAGAGTTCAGATGAATTGTTACAAATCTTTCTAAATCACTCAGATACTCTTATTGCCTTATTGTGGTGGCTGTGAATTAATATAGCCTTTGTACTACTACTGCAACAGAAGATTTTGATCAGACATGGAAGAGGATGGGTGATAACATGGAGCCCCAGAGAAGATGGGATGCTGCAACATCCACTTTTCCTTTTCCTGTCCAATCTGTTCTGTTCAGGAGTGGGATCTGGACAGATCTGGGCCCTGCCCGCCTTGCTTCTTTCTCAGCCATGGGAGGTACCCCTGCTTAATCAACTGTCAGACGGCAGAATGTTTAGAGGTTCCTTCCTTAGCAGAATCCTCAAGCTGGGGTGACGCAGGGTGATGAGAACAGGACCCTGAGAGTCTCCAACCAAAGCAGAACATGAGCCCGTTGTTAAGTCTCGCACAGAATGCAATCACTACCGAACGATTAATGGGAAAAACCATCACATTTATTGCGAGAAAACAAAATTGGTGATTGCTACGGCAATGACATCATCGGCTGTACTGCCAGTATAAATAGCATTTGGAGAATTCGTTTGTTTTGTGCTATTTAAAATTGTACTGTGGGAGCCTCTTTCAAGTAGGGGGAGGGGGGACACGCAAGCACATATGAACAAAAAGGTAACCATGTTCATGTTTATCTTAAATGTTTATTTATAAATTCAGTGTCCCCTGTACCTAAAATGGACATTTTTTCTATGCTAATAATATTTTAATTACAGGAGGGAAAAAAGGATTTTATATACTGCCCTTTCTCTCTCTATTTTTATAAGGATGTTTATAAACAAGCACACAAATATATATTTGAGGGAAAAACAGAGAATACTTTTTGGTGAAGAGCTGAAATTGTTGCACATGGAGTACTATACAGTGAGCAATTTTTTAAAACATGCACAATTTTCCAGTAACTGCGCTTAGGAATGTAGCTTAAATTTATTTTAAATTACATTGCATAGTTTATAGCAGAAATAGGGAATACTGGGCTCTGAGACTGCATCTGATCCTCCTTGGGTCCCAATCCCCCTGATATCTTCCTTTCATGTTTTCCTAATTTCATACTCATTGTTTTCCCATTCTAAACAGCGCATCTGCATCTTCTAAGCTCTACTAATTGGCAGTAAGACCTTTAGCTTAAAATATTCTAGTGTTGAGGTCCAGACTTTTACTTTTGCCCCCTCTCCAAATATCTTTGAAAATGAATTTTGCTCTCCAACTGAATGATTCTGCAACTTTGCACTGAAAGAAGAAACAGTATGCCTCCTAACCCTTCAGCTCTGACTCTTCAGCTCTGTACCAGAACAATATCACGCAGTAATAACTAAAAGATGCATGAAATATGCTTAGAAACCCCATCTTCTGCTCTAGATATACTTCCTTCTATGTAGAATTAGCCATGGCTATGAATGGTACCCTGAAGAAGAAATTCTCAAAGATAAGAGTTATGTTAATCTCTTGCAGCATGAAAAGGAGAAAGGAAGCGTTGCAGGAGGGCTGGGAGGAATGTGGCAGAACCTTTAAGACTAACTGGTTTTTATTTTAGCATGTGCTTTTGTGCAACCCACTTCTTCAGAGGCAGTACAGAGGCTGGCTTCATGACATACTTTGTTATTATGTGCCTTCAAGTCATTTCTGACTTACAGCGACCCTAAGGTGAACCTATCACAAGGTTTTCTTGACAAGATTTGTTCAGAGGATGCCTTTGCCATCCTCTGAAGTTGAGAGAGTGTGACTTGCCCAAGTATGGCTGGTCTCCAGAGTCATAGTCCAGTGCTCAAACCACAACATCATGCTGCCTCCCCACGGGGTAGTAGATACATTATTGCAAGAGTCCTCACTACTGCACATATTAAAAAAGGAATCACCTCAGCGAGAGTTTTCAACTCAGAGAAGCTGACTTTTTCTTTCAAACATCAACACTAACTGACCGCTGTTAGGATCTGAATGACCTGTATCACCTCACCCAGCCCTTTGAAAAGTTAAGGCAAGGAACATGATTTGCATCTTTTTGGGTCCTATTACATTCTGTCCCACTCCCGCAACTGTATAAATATGCTTTGTACCTGAGGCTTTAATATCACTCTGTACTGTATTTGAAGAAGTTGGTTTATATACACAAAAGGGGACATGATAGCTATGTTTAAATATTTGAAGGGATGCCGTGTAGAGGAGGGAGAGGGCTTGTTTTCTGCCACTCCAGAGACCAGGACAAGGAGCAATGGATTCAAGCTGCAGGAAAGGAGATTTTACCTGAACCTCAGGAAGAACTTCCTGACGGTCAGGGCTGTCCGGCAGTGGCATAGGCTGCCTCGGAGTGTGGTGGAGTCTCCTTCCTTGGAGGTTTTTAAGCAGAGGCTGGATGGCCATCTGTCCGGAGTGCTTTGAGGGTATTCGTGCATGGTAGGGGGTTGGACTGGATGGCCCGTGTGGTCTCTTCCAACTCTACATTTCTATGAAAAGTACTATAATAAAAGCCTATTAGTCTTAAAGTGGTTACCACGTTCTCCCCCCCCCCCTTTTCTCTCTTCTGTTGCATTACATGTTCCAGTGCTGGCGTCAGAAATCGTTTCTGGGGATGAGTCTATGAATCCCCAGTACAGATAAAGCCCTGAATGCTCCAAGACTCTAAGAGGTGAAGCCAGGGGCTTCTCCTTGGGGTACGTCTTCTGTGTCAATAGGATGTGTAAGAAAAGATACTCCCCATCTTCTGCTTGACAAATGCTTTCACTCTCTTCATTTCCCCCACCCTCCGTAAGCCTGAGATTTTTGTTGTTGTGGTAGTGGTTGCGATTTAAAAGTTGTTTACAGTGCTCATAGTCCAATACAAACAGCTCAAGGACAGCAAACAATTGGAGGAGAGAAGGGGGCAGTTAACAAACACAGACCTACATCAGCTTCTACACTTTGGCCCCTCACCTAATCCTGCAGCCACAAGGGACTGGAAGAATCCAGCAGCTCTGTAGCCAAGAATGTAACATTACCTTGATCTCTGCATAGGCTGCAAATCTGGGCAAATCACTACTCCTGGGATTGCCATAGGCCTCATCATAGCTCCCTGAGGAACTGATGGAGAAACCCCAGAGCAGGGTATATAATGTGCCTATTCAAAGTTTGTATAACCAGCCTACCAGGCCAGAGACAAAGAAAGTCATTTCCTATGCAGCTAGAAGCACTTAAAATTTTTGTCAGTATCTATCCACAAGGCATTGCGAAGAATTTTTTGGTGGATAACTCACTAACACTATTGTTCACAGTTTATCTATGAACTGTGGTGTGTCATACTTATCATCTAGCATCCTCAAAGGCTATTCTTATAGCAAATGGTCAGGCAAGCACATAAAAACCCATAACTTGCCATTGTTTGCAACATCACTGTCCACAGGAAGCAGAGAGAAGTGGGACAGGAAATATACTGTCCCTTGCAAGGGGTCTGATGAACCTTGGCTACCTGGGGTAAGACAAGTGAGGAGAAAGTTGGTTGGTGAGGATGCTGAAGAAAGAAGAAGGAGAGAGGAAAGAAAGGATAGAAGGCACTAGAAAGATGAAGAGAAGGAGCAGAGCATAACAAAAACAGTTTTTCATTAATGATCACCTACTAGACATTTGAAATCGTTATTACAATACTCAGAAGCAGAGTCACATTGATTTCATCACTACATTTTCACACAGTTACAGTTATTACTCAGTTATAATTATTGCATTAATTAACATTTTGGAAAAAAAAATACTGTGTAAGTATTCATCACTCCAGACAGTGATGATCAGGCTGTCTCTCTTTGTATCTGTAACTGAGAAGACAAAGAGCAGCATCCTGTTGATAGTACTTGGCACTGCAATCTCTGCTTCTGCTGGTGTATGGACATTTTTGCACACTGCAGAAGGGGGCGCTCCTCATCTGGTTATAAACAACAGCCAAGGGGCATGTCAGCAGAGCTCTGTTGCCCTCACCACCAGGGTCAGAGTGAAACTGATTGTATTCCAGCAGAATTACAATGAGGTGAAGGCTACTCTTTCTTCCCAGGATAATCAAGAGCAGTCAGAATATGCTCTGGCACCTTCCCACTCCCAACTGGTGGCCAGGGAGAAGCAGCAGCACACGTTTCCCTCAGCTGTTGTTCCACAACCAGGGCAAGGGCAAGGGCAAGGGCAAGGGAACAGCCTCCACCATCCCCACTGAAGGCATAAACACCCCAGAGATAGTTATACTCCACCACAATATTAGGATATCTCTGCCAATATGTCACACATTAGACATGAGGAAAAAACCCGATCAGACTCACACAAAGAATGTCAGGTGTCAAGACTATTTGTCACAAATGGGAACCATATAAAAAGTTTTCTGAGTAGGAATTAAAACTGGACAGCAGCTCTTGCTCAGCAGGATGAATGGCAGTTAACATACAATAGATTGTCGTCTTTCAAAATTCCCTAAAATGTCAGCGAATGTTGACATCCACTACAATATTCACTACGTGGATGTGGATACATTACAGGGTGATTCAACTGGGAATTATGAAACTCTTAGTGTAGAGTATTATCGCATAACCTGCAATTCTATCATAAAAGCCATTTAAAACAAATAAGAAAAAAAGTTTGGATATTATGTCATTCTCTTCAGAAGTTCCTGATTTCTTAAGTTCTTTGGAGATAACTAATTTTGCAGTTTGGGAGTTAGATTTCTGGGATATGAAAACAGGAAGAATTTATACTAGAGACATTTCACTTCCTTTTCATTACGTAGTTATGTTTACTATTGCAGGCAGTGAGATTGTGTGGACACAACAGAATAAGGCTTGATGCAGAAAAATGAGAGAATGCTAAGCACTAGCACTTTATGTTACACTGAGGGGAAGGAAAGGGAATATATCAGAACAGACCAAACCACTCTTCCAGAACACAGCATCTCCCTCCAATTCAACATCAGATCATCCCAAAAGAAACAATGAAAACCTTGACAATTTATGACAGATACCTGGTGATCAATATAATGTAATGAAGCCACATTTTGGCATTCCAAAGAAACAGATAGCATAGTCCTGTGATATATGAAAGTGGTTGCACTGTGCTGAAGAAGGAGATAGCACTCATGTTATTTTCTTACAGCACTGAAGAAAGCTCATTCCTGTAACATAAATGAAAGCATAACCACATCTATTGTCCAACCCAAAGCCATCAAACCCAACACCGTAAGATTTTGAAAATTTACAAAAGCTCAGTAAAAATGAGAAATAGCATTTTGAGGTGTAACTTTCAGACTTTTGTAAGATAGAAACTTTAATGCTTTTTCTACTATGAAACACTTAGAAAATTTTATCAGAGATGCTGAAGCTCCTGCCTTGTCAATTTTTCCAAATATCAAGCACTTCCCTCTTCACATAAACTAAGCAACACTGCACCTAAAATTGAAAGGACATAGATATGTGAGCGGTAAAAGTTACAGTGTAGTTGTGGTAGTGAAATACTAAGGCTGAGGATGAATGCAAAACTTCAACCAAGATTTTGTGTTCCTCAAAGCTAGTGTGATGTAGAAGTAGCAATGCTGGGTAATGGGTGGAGAGAACAGGGTCCAAAAATCCCCACCAAGCCAAGTTCAATGGATGACGTTGGAGCATTCACCACCCCTTGGCCAAACCCATATCACAGAGATGCTGTGAAGACAGGATAGTGGTGGCAGAAACCTTGGAAGCTCCTGAGCAACACAGAAAAAAAGTAAAACACAGGCACAGTAAATTAATTAAAATACTTATAAATAAAGTACTTCTAATAAAATAATGTTAGATATGTCGTGACCTAGGAAATGTAGGGAAGGAATTGTTGGGAGTGGATAGAGAGTTCCTGTATTGTTCACTGACAGTAAATGTAGAGTATCTATACTTTCCCCTCACATCCCTACTATTTTCAATTGGGTCTCAAAGAAACATCTTTTAAAAAAACAAAAAACTGCCAGCTTCAAGTGCTTCGAAGCTTGTCTGCTGTGTATAGCTCATTTTGCAATACTTCTATCCGGTACTGTCTATATCTTTTTTGCAGTAGAGCTTTATAGGTTCCTGTTCTTTTGTACTGGATCTGCAAAGCCATAAACCTAATATACACACCTGGGGCATTACTGCATGGGGCTTATTCAGTGAACTGGATGCATGATTCTGTACATCCAATTTCTGTGGTCTGCACATATGGCTAGCACTAAACTTTCACTTCTCCATGTAGAGAAAAAGAATTTGGATGGCCAGTGCAGGCTATGCACATTGTTCATCCAACTTTATGTTCCCAAAATGTCTCAGGAGAAAAGATATGTGCCTTTTCAAAGAGGCTCTCAGATATTGCTAAAGTACCCTGTGTGAAAAGCATACTCAACCCTTGCCTTAAGATGTTTCTTGCCAACAAAGCCAAGGCTATATATTGCTTTTATAAACTGTGAATCTCTCCTTTCTCCCCAGCCAATCCATTCTACCTGTCTCACAAAAGCAGGCAACGGGGAGATGGTGAACTGGTTCTACAACCTGCCTATTCATCTGCTGATTACTCAACATCTGATGACTCACAAATGAAACGTGAACTGAACTCCACTGAAAAACACTAAATATGCAGTGATATGAAAGTACTGATAGTAGTATCTGATCTGTGATGGTCCATTCACACATGTAAGTCACCACTTCATGCTTCATTTAAGAAATGACAACTATGCATATATGAACCAGCTATAAAAAGATTGCAACCAAGTAATGGATTTCTGGGAAGCATTAAAAAGACAAAACATGCTGGACTCAACCAATCCCAATGTATTATTGCACTATTTTTGCTCAGAAAATATATGTATAAATAAGATGGGTCCCTTGCAATAAAGGGTCTCTTTGTCTTGTCATTTGAATTGCACTAGCTCTCTTTACAAGTTTTTACAACATTTGGCCTTGCAGAGCTCATGTATCTATGAGACAGAGAACAACACTATGTACTGCTGGAACCATCAATTAAAGATATCCATTATCAAGTATCAGATTCTGAAGGCATGGAGTCAACTTTTTGCACGTTACAGGAAGCTAGGAAATCTTTATCCCTCTAAACGAAGACCATCTGATCTGGTGTTTTATGAACAGACTAATGAACAGTTTGAGCCAGGTGATACCGTGGAAAACTTGCAACTAATTTTGTTATTTTTTATGAGTTTTCCAAATCTCTCCCTCCACTGCCACTATGGAGAAATAGCTCCTTGTATTTTCTTTACAAGAATTTTAGTGGTGTCCATTAGACTCAGCGGGTTACTTAATGACTTCTGCCTTAGTACAATATGTCTCAGATTGATTTATGGAAATATACAGGGGGTACAGGAGGTGGGACTCACACTGATGCTGAAAACTGTTTTACTTTTTGCTGACTTATTCATGGCTTATTGTGAATGTACAACATGCTGGTGCATGCAGCCCACTCATTCCCACATCTCCACTCCCGTTGTGGGAAAAGGTACATTTGACCAGGAAGCATTAGCTTATCAGGACAGTCAAACCTGAGATCCTAGTTTGTGGAGGATCCCAGGTTCAAGTGTCAAGATAAGCCCTCCTTTCTGGTTTGTTTTACCCACTGATGTGAACTGGTGGAGTGCACCAGCACACTGCTTGTTCATGATAAGGCAGGAATCTTAGCTCATTGTTTATTGCAACTACTTTCTGTCCCATTGTTGCTACCTTACCTTACCCCTGTTTTTCTTATTCAGACAAGTTTAATGTTCCCAGATCACATCATATTACCTCTCCTTATCCTGCTCACCCACATTCATTTGACCAAAGACAGTCCCATGTTTCTCCTTCATTTCCTGGCTGTCTTCTCTGTGACATAGTGCAAATCTCTTTATCAATACACAGACAGTCTGGATTTATGGAAATCTCCAAGAACTGGGCAGGGCACAGAGTATAGCCTCTACTGCTAGGGCTACCCTTGCCAAACAACTAACTACAAGCAGAATTCCTCACCATGAAGATCAGGGATTTTATGCAGGCCTCTCCAGATAAACCGAACTTATTTAGCTGATAATATATAAACAGTTTATCAGCTTTTGCGCATTCTCAGTGCAACAGGATGGCTGTTGTTCTTGGAATCTTGTTTGGTCATAATATTTAGAAGAGGGCTCTGATAGCTGAGATAAGCTGTTCACCCGCAACAGATGGCTCTGGGAGATGCACAGCTGAGCCAACATTCTGAAGGGAATGAATAAACTTGTAAGTAATGCAAGTTGTTTGTAAGTAGTTTGGGTGAAATGTCACATGTAAGACTGAGCAGGCATGCTCTGTTCAAGGTGTTTGAATTTATAGAAGTAAAGATTCAATGAAAAAGGGGCCAAATTTGGTTTTAAGCTTCCTTACGTAAATGTATAGCTCAGCAGCTGCCTCTCTGCAGTCTGATTTTAAAGCAAAATCTGCTTTTGCAAGAAGATATTTTTCCTGCAAAGATTCTTTACAGCATGTACCTGGTATAAATGCATTACTAATCCAGTGCTAGATGTGAGAACCAAATGGGAGATGGACAAGACCTCTGTTAGCACTAATCACTAATATGGCAGTAGGCCATATTTTGCACATGCTTAATCAGAAGAAAAGCCCTCTGATTTTGATAGCTTTCCTCCTAGCAAGCATTCTTTGGATTTCAGCCTAAGACATTTAGACAAATTCTAGAGAATTTCTATAGAAGAACTTTTCCCACTTCCATGGAACTCCACATAGCCAACTGAATAAGACATGGCTCTGAGACAGTTCTAGTCTCCATACCCTTTTGTGGCAATTGTGTAGGGACATGGGGGTTGTAAACGTTAACCCTTGCCTGCCTCATATCTATGCTAATTATATTTATATTTGAGGAGTGATGTGTATAGATTGTCCCCATAAGCTGGAGCCACCATTTGAAGATCTGATTCACATGGAAACTAATGTCTGAACAGAGCTCATATACACCACAGAACTAGAATCTCAGCTGTGCAGTTTGGATGCTATAATCTGATCTGATCTATCTAAAATCCATATATTTATTTAGGTGAATTGAACTGTAATGTAGGTTATTCCAATGTAAAGCAATGAAAACTTTGTGCTACATCTCTCAGTTTTGTGATTTTGCTCTAAAATATTTTCACCTCATTTTATCTCTTGATTTTATCTTTCCTAATTAGTGTAGTTTAGGTGCTCATAGGACTCTCAAACTGGGGTCCAGAAGCCAGCCAACCTAGGTACCTCCAGTCTGTCCATAGCTATGCCTCTTTCCTGCCTCTGCTCCTCTGTTATTGTTGCTTGATTTGGTGCCTGACCTACAAGTCCAAAGAAAAAATAAAAAGAAAGAACAGAAATGGCCAGAAATTAGCTTTTGTAGCGTAGGAGGGACTTGCAGCCTAAATCAAGTGTAAACTGCCAATGCTAGCAGCTTCCATTTAATGCAATTTATCTTTGGAGAGGCAGAAAAAGGATGGGCCAAGGAATCTAGAAGTACTGATGGCTGCAAAAACAGGGCTACATTTTGCCCACCCTTAGATTAAGGAATTGCTGAAAAGAAGAGACTATTGAACGACATTATTTTCATACATAGACAAGCTATGAGACAGACAAACAGTGTACTAACAGTATTTTCCCCTATAAGAAGAAAAAAAATGAACATGAGATAAAATACTACAACTATGCTTTGAATAGTGAGTTAGCAAATTTTTCAGTATAGATAGCAAGCTTCAAAATGGCCCTATGACATAACGTGGTATATTTATTTTGTTTACTGAGCATATTCATAACAAAAACAAGTTTAACAGTATTCCTTTCAAACATGCTAAAAAGCAGCAGTAATTGCAATCTAACATTGTGATAACCAGGAAATTGTCACTAAGGAGAACTGTAAACAAGGGGTAAAGTTTTCCAAGGACTTTAACTGTGCAATTTATTTTATTTTATTTTATTTATTAAAATATTTATATACTGTCCTTTATTTGAAGATCTCAGGGCAGCTTAAAATAAAATTGACTTATCAGAATGAATAATTACAAAACTTTTAAAAGATTCAAAATACATTAAATAGTTTCTCAATTTAAAAGTAGACTATTTAAACTGGTTAAAACAATCCTGAATCATAAAACATGTGCAGCCTAGACAAAATCAGCCTTGCCTGAAGGTTTTAATAAAAACCAGGTCTTAATTTTGCACTGAAATAATTCTAGTGTTGGCTCTAATCAGGCCTCCAGGGTAGGGAATTCCACAACCTGGATACCTCCACAGAAAAAGCCCTCTCCCATGTTCTTCCACAATATATTTCCCCTACTGATGGGACATGGAGAGTGCAAACATGCAACCCTACCTATGCTTATTCAAAAGCTAGTTCCACGGTGGTCACTGAGACATACTTCCTGGAACTGTATTGCAGTCTCAAGTGCCGTGCCAAAATTTCTTTCTTTCAGGGAAGCCATAACCAACAGTTGTACAAAACTGATACAAACATATAGTGTACACAGGGGTCTATAAGTCAGCCATATTCTAACAGGTATACTTAATTCATCACAATGAACTCTTCTTATGAAGTATCAATAATATGCAAAATCCCTCCATAAACACTGATCCTTCTTGAATTCAAACACCTGCCTCACTGCCACTGCTCAAAACATTATCCGAGTCTATTTGTTACATGTTTCTTATGCTTCGGGTGACTGGTTAATTCTGCCCCCTCTGCCCTTTTCTTCTTCCCTAAATAAAACCCCAAGCCAAATTATCAGTCAGAGACACATCACTGTCCTAAAATGTGGCAGCTTTGCTGGAGACCTCAAAGAGTGAGGTTGTGTTGCTATTGCTTAAGCTTGACATCCAAACACATTTTGGGTTGGGCCTCTTTACTGCTTCTCCTAATTGCTTAGATTTATGAGGCATCCAGCATAACCTCTAAGACAGCATTTAAAATCCCTGAGCTCTTGTTCTGTTTAATTCATTCCTTTTATTTCTGGAGTTTATGGTTCCAACTCCGCAAGCCTAACTGTGCAATTGCCAACATTCTGTTTCTTCTCCACAGTGCAAGGCAGGTCTACATCTCTGAAATTTATACTCTTTTAAAAAAAATTGTGATTTCTGTGCTCTTTCCCTGTCTCCATCATAGATTTCATTTAATCCTTTCATCAGGTGAGAGGGCTTGCTCCTTTCCAGGGAACTGGCTTCATTTCCAAATCCTTTAGATTCTTCTCCCATGGTTCCTGTATAACTATCTACTTGAAGTGTTAACAAAACTTCAGTTGAGCAAGCATCAAGGTATCTGTGACCTTCTGTATGATACAATGTGAAGGAAAATGACAGGAAGTTAGGTCTATATTCTTATCAAATTGTGGTCTTAAGACATATTGGTTAGTGTTGCACAAGTTATTGTTTTTCACATATCAGTTCTCTGGCACAGAAATATAAATAAGAGAGTAACAGGAGTACTAGCATGAAAACTTTTGGAGTCTACTGATGGAGCTTACTGTATAGTAAAATGATGCTATATAAACAATACACAATATGCTCCTGTTTGGTGCTTTATTCCAAAGAAACTCACCATATTTTGCCTCAGAGAGAGTAGAACTAGGTCTAATGGTTTTAAGGTACAGGGGGTAGAGTTCAACTGAACACAAGAAGCAACTTCTTGACAGTGAGAGCAGTTTGGCAATGGAACCAATTGCCTAGAGAGGTGGTAGGGTCTTCAAAAAGAGGCTTGACAGCTATATGTTGGGAATTCTGTAGCAGAGATCCTGCATTGAGCAGGAGGTTTGGACCCTATGGTCCATAGGGCCCCTTCCAGCTATATGATTCTATGATTTCATTCACACCAGTGGGCAAATTATGAAGAGATGCACTGAAACTTCTACATACTTGTCCAGTTTGGCTTTTCTTCACTCCTACCCTTCCCATGGTCTCACTCCAAACACATGGGTAATTGTGAACATACACAGAGGTGCTTTATACCCTTCCATACAATCAAGAATTTCAGCATTTCAAAATACTATGCCATTTTGCCATTTGCTTCAGCCCTTGCCCTCAGCTATGTACAGTATACTGCTAGTGTATCTTGGACCGTTCTGTGTACTGAGAATGGGCTGACATTACCTTAAGACTAAGGCCCTTTCTGCACAGCATTTTCCATGCGAATGGGCGCCTGGAGCATCGCGCAATTGTGAGGAGCAATCTGCACGACTCACTCAGAATCGCACAATGCTCCAGGGGCCGGCAGGCCCTGATCGCGCACTTTTTCATTTTCGGGTAGAAGCTGAAAATGGTGCATGATTGCACATTGCTCCTGGGCCCTGCGTGCACCTACCTGGCATGCAGAGACTCCAGAGCCACGCCGATGACACTTCCTGCCCCAACAAAGCCTGGAAAACTCCCAGGCTGAGCTGCGGAAGGGAGAGGCGGGGCTCTCATGCGAGCAGGCAACTCGTGCGGATCCGAAGGACCCTGGACAGGAGAGCTTCTCACCGGAGGCTGTTCGTGTGATCCCCGCACCGGAAGAAGGTAAGGTACGGAAAGGGCCTTAGTTCAGCATAGTATTATTGAACCAGAGTGGAATAAATATGCCTGGATAGGACACAACTAGTCCCCACTTTGTGGGTTTCTATTGCTCTCCTTACATGAAGATCAAACTTCTCTATATCTGGAGATTCACCACAGGTTTCAGAAAGCTTTCTGGATTTCCAGGTAGACTACCTATCTCTGTCCCAGCACAGAAAAATGTTCCTTCTTCTCTGAAGTAGAAAGATAAAAAGATAAGCAGAAGAGAGGTACAGAAAACATTTTAAAAATTATGCCATCTGCATAGGTAGTCTGGTGCATATATTTTGAGTGTGCACACAGGCTCATGAAATGACTAAACACATGCTCACAACTTATGCATCCAGGGAAGTGAACAGTGGGCAGAAGCAAAGAGTGTCACTGCTGAGCTCATGTCTATGGGAGCAAATCCACAACTTTGACCACAACCTCTGACTCAGTTTTTCAAGCAAAAAGGATTGCCCTTGTTGAAAGGGAAAAAAATGGATGAAGGGGGTACTAAGCATGGGCTGATGACAGAAGGATGGCATCTGGATGCCATGTGCAATTACTGGATTGAGTTATGCACAGTGCATATTAAGAATTTGTCTAGAAGTACCTCTCAGATGTAGATAAGCAATACAGCACCATCTCTTTAAAATGCGATAACACTGAGGAGTTATTTCAGTTTTCTGACTATTTTGATTAATCTGACCTCTCTCTTCTATATGTCTTTTAGCTCTTATCACATCATCTCAAAGACCAAGTGACCTGAACTATTCGCAGAAGCCAAGGTACAAGGAACCCTTTCTGTAAGGTGCCGTTATAGCCATTGCCCTACCAATTGTCTGTGCTGCTCCTACTAGTTTTTGGTGCTGACCCATACCTTATAACAACAGCAGCACCCTGACATGATGTCTTCCAAATGTAACATTCTTCTCCAGAGTCTCTGCAACTAGGCAAAGGCATGGAATGAATGCTGTTGTGTAAAATGGCCAGCGATACTAAGGTGTCTCAGAAATGACCATTCCGAGCCAAGGTGACACACGATGCTGGCATTGTGCATGGGAGGATGGGGAGAGAAAAATATCAGCCATTTGATCATTTTCACTATAAATGGTAAAGACTCCAAACTTTAGCTTTCTTAGGAAGTTTTTACTCAACTTCAACTTTTATTCGGCTGAGAAAACATTCTTTTATTTTGACATCACATGCATCTCTTTTTTTATCATAGGGATAAAAAGTATCTTTTATCTAGACAGAATGCATCAAGTTGCAGAATGACTCATCAAATGAATCTATTCTATAAATTAAGCCAGAAAACAAGCGTCTCTGAGCCCTGGCAGTGTCTAAATGTCAGACCCACGATGCACAGTCATAAACAGTGATCTGCACTTTCTCAGCATCTGGGCAGCTAATGGGGAGCTGGTAGCAAAAGCAACACAGGTCCCTTCAGGAGGGCTGCCATCTTGTAGCCTAGAGATCTTGCTGGTCTCTCAGCATTGCAGGAGGACACAGCCATTGCTCCTCTTGTTTCACCCCCCGCCCCCCGGCCACTTCCTTCACTTCGATCTGCTCTGGGCCAAAACAAAAGCTTTACTGGGCTTTCCGGAATCAGTAAGGGGAGGACATGCTGCCTCTTTCTGTTAAATATGTGTGATGCTCTGCCATTTTCAGACAATTATAATACACTGCTACACAAAACGTCAGATTCTAACAAGTGTTGCCAGTTCTCTCCAGTGGAGCAGAGAAGAATAGCAATCTCAAATTTGTTTTGAAATCATGTCTCTTTCTAAATTTCAAACTGGCCATAATCTGCTCTAAGTGTAGTGTTGTTAACCTTTCCCCTTTCCCCTTTCAGAGACTGCTGATGCAAGAAAGAGGCTGCAGACAAGAATTGGAACCTATGGGTAGATTTGTCTCTGCCATGGATGCTAGGATATTTTCTAAAATTAGAGTTTGGAGACGTATGTGTGTAAGTGATTGCAGGATATCCTTTGTGAACATAGTCTTCAGTAGTGCTTTGATAATTTACTTGAAAGCAAAGAACAGGGCAGATTAAGGTGGTATGGAGAAAAACACACACAGGGAGAAAAAGCAAATGAAACCATGTAAAGGGGATGTGGTACAGAAGAAAGACACATGTTGCAATGATTTGGACTTAACAAGTCCAAATCCTGCATGAACCACCAATTTGCTTAATTACTTTGAACAAACTATGTGTTTCTGAAGCTCAGTAGGTCATTTTGAGGATTTAATATAGAGACTGTAAATGCTTCTGCGCATGCGTACACACACACACACACACACACACAGTTTTATGTCAAGAATGGAAAACTTTTGGCCCTCCAGATGTTTCAGCATATAATTCTCACCAGCCCCATAGAGCATGGTCAACGTTAAAGAGCTGCAGGACAAAAACATCTGGAGAGTCAAATGTCTCCACCCCTACACCATCCATCATCACAAGGCCTTTCCTCTGTAACATTATTAAGTGGGAAATCATCGAAGGACTTCACTAAAATGACCCCTCTAGAAGAGTACTGTGTATTTCAGACTAGCTGAGACTTTCCCACTTATGTTCCTATACTGTGTCCAGGTATCAATCTGACTGAGGAAGTTCACAGCCCATCCTGAAATGACTTTTTAGGCACCAAAACAGGAGTAGGTTAAGCAGTTTTGAGATTAATGCCTAGCTATTAGCAGACCCTGCTACATGCTTAGCTCCTCATGTCAAACTCCTGCTTTCTGGATGCCAGGAAGGGAAGCTGTGGCTGCCATCTAGCTATATCCATCTCTGTGTGCAAGATTTTCTGACACATTTTTTTTACGTGTCTCCCAAATGCAAGAAAACATGAGCAGGAAAAATGGCCCTGATAGAAATACCTGTAGGATATGCATATAAAAAAAATGAAATAAATACTGATTCTCATCTAAACATGCAAGTATACATGCCACATTCTAGAAGGCCTGTGGACAGATGCTTGGAGTGAAGCTCTTTCCACCGTCAAGTACAACTGGCCAGATCCTGGGCTGAATGCAAAACAATCAATTGATCCACCTCTGTTAAAAATGTTCTTAGCCTTCAAGCAGGAATTGTCTATTTCACCTCTACCTTCCCATCCAAGGGACAAAACTTATTTATGATACACTTTTTTTCAGTTCAATGAGGACATGTAATGTGGCAAGGTCACAAGGTGCCATTTCTTTCCGCCCCTCCCCTCCTTCTCTTTCTCTCTCTTTCTACGTGACTGAAAGAGGAACCGCTCAGTAGACGGCTGGTACAGCACAGTAATAGGGAGAGCTGGAGATAAGCTGAAGCACTATCCTAAAGGAACATGGATGGCCACAGGTAACAGGAATGTCTGCACTGACCCTGATAACACATGCTTGGAACTGCAAATCCTAAGTACTCGAACCCCCCAGAGATTGAGGCAGACTGTACCAAACAGACTCCCCCTCAGAGATAACTCCCTTAACCACAGATCCCACGAAACAAGACTTTGCTGACCAAAGCCCTGGAGCACAGACACATATAACCCCCGCACTCCATACTTCCCCAGTCTATCCAAGAGAATTCCTCTAAAGCTATTGGATTAAGATTCAAAGATGAAGGCAGTGGGGGCAATGCTTTGATAGCGCCTGGTTGGGCCAACAGAGGAATGTTATGGGCTTTTTCCATAGCTGTTTCTTCTCAAGCCTGCTTGCAACAGCAGAATGATGCAACTGCACAAGCCAAAGCCCTCATTTGCTCCAAGCAAGGACAGGTAGACCCTGGAGCAACTATGAAATCACTCCCCATAAATCATGCCATAAAATAGTTAGCATACATTCTGTTTTGCTAAATCTAGGGCTCAAGAAAAGTCCAGTGTACCAGTGGCCCTGTGCGACTGCAGGAATTAGACTCCTTGGGCATTCTTGCTGTTGCTCTAACTGCCATCCTAACTTCAGACTTCAAAATCAGGGTTAGTCTACACTACAGGATTACTGTGGCTAACTGGTTAAATGCCTGCTGCTTTTAAAAGCAGCTACATTGGCAGCATGCATACAAAGAAACACCTAGAACTACTGGTGCACATTTAACTACCTGATTGATTTTAGAATGTATTAGTTTTATATGCCCTTTTAACTGATGTTGTGTGTTGTTATTTGTTGTTGTTCCCCATCCAGATCCACAGAGAGAGGCAGGTAAGCAAGAAGGACAACGAGGAAGAGAGGCTGTGGTGGCAGCAGCAGCACTGCTATGTTGCAAAAAAAAAAAAAAGCCATTTTTAAAGTTAGGCAAACTGTCTGCTATAACTTAGCATAAAAGAAAATTGTGTGCAGCATCAAGCCTCAGCATCAAGCATGCTTCTTATAGATGGCACCATTCTGACTTTTATATCTTCAGCTGCTCATCTTTCAAATGAAGTTATGCCCTCAGTCTTCTCCCTACTAATTTTGTCCATTCCTCTAATATGAATGGTGATCTTAAATTCATGTGGATCTAGTTTCTTAACCAATTTCTCATATTGGCTCTGCATTATGAAAATGATAACTGTAACTGTGTATGTCTGCCCCCCTGTAACAGAAATATTTTAATGAAAATACTATATGAAATAATAATTCACAAGCAAATCCCACGTATTCAAGGTTGTGTTCTCTAGCTTGACCTATGTAGACACTATACAAATGGCAAGGAGCTGGTTGCAGCCCTCTGATTTTCTTAGGTCATATTGGTAGCATTCAGATAATTGCCATAACTAGTGGTGGCAACTGTGTGGTTCTCCAGATGTTGTTGAACTGAAACTCCAAACACCCCTCACCTTTAGCTATGCTGGCTAAGGGCTGCTAGTCACTGCGGTTCAACGTATTCACGGCTGCGCAGTTCCCATCCCTGCACCAAACATTTATGTGGGAGATCACCTGAATACAGCCAATGGTAATTGGATTTCTGTTAGGGCTTTGTTCTGCTATAACTTTAGCCAGTGGTGAATGTATGTGAGCTCTGAGCCAGGAACCCCCCTGGTTCACATCTCCTCTCAGCCATGAACTCCTCAGTTGCTTAGGCAACCCACTATATCTCAGTCTTCAATCTGCAATAGAGTGGTAGAAATAGTGGCCTTCCTTACAATCTCTATTGTAAAGATTGTTGAGATAACATACACAAAGTGCTCTGCATACTTGAAATGCACAGTATTATTATGAAGCTGAGCACTTAGGGCATGTCTTTGCAGGAACTTCCCCCACTTTCAGTTTGACCTTGTAACATTGTACCAAAAATACAAGTGAGGTTGTAAAACCTGGAAAAGGTAAGCACAGAATGATGAGTAAGTCCTCTGTGCCAATGTGAAGACATGCTCTTAATCCAATTCAGAGTTCTATAAAATATGTAATGAAGGAAAATGGCATTTGCTGGGTTGTGTTTCCATCTACATCTTGACATATTTTGCTATGCATGCTTCTGAGAACAAATGAGAAGAGGCATTATAATAAATTGAAAAAAATAGGTCTTTGGATTTCCTTGCTCATTTGTGAAAAGACAGTGAATCACAGCAGCTAAGGTGCCATTTTACTGGCTTACTATTGTGGCTTCAATGGCAGCCGATATACAAATATTTATCAGGCAAAGCTTTGGATGGCATGGGGGGGAAAGGGTTGAGCAAAGCTTGGCCTTTTTTATTTCTGCAAAAAGCTGCAGCAAGGCAAATAAAATAAACTGGCAGCCCAACTGAAATGTGGAATTTATACAAGACAGTTACTGAAACCTTCACCCAAATGATGCATTAGACAGTGGTAAATTCTCCACCCCAGTGTTCCAAGTGGATAAAACTCAATTATAGCAGATCAGAGGGAACAGTGGGGAACAGAAGCATATAGTTCTAACTAGTCAATGGCAAATAGCATTAGCCTTTGAGATTCCTTTTAACCAAACTTGACAGCTCACAAATTTGCCTTCCTGGACCTAGCACTGTCCTAACAGATATGTAAAGCTGCTGCTTATCTTTGAGGAAAGCAGCTGGCCAGCTGCTGCCTTTGATAGGGATGTAGCCTTCAGAAACCTTACTGGACATGACCCATGCTGGTTACACACAGAGAGGAAGGAGAAATAAAGATATCACGAAGAGCCAGCAGAAAATGGCCACAATTTGACAGAGTAGGTTTTAGGGGTTTAAAGTACTTAAGAGTTAAGAGTAGTGGCTTCTGGACCTGGAGTCACAAATTCACTTCAGCAAAACTATAACTCTGCCTCTGATTATTGGAGCCTCTTTTCAAGGCATGCAGAAGAGGAGACACTTAGCTCTGGGGCTCCTGGCAGGCATTTCTTATCCTACTCGAGAGCAATGCAGACAGTCCTGAGGTTGCTCAGGGGTTTGCCAATATTAAGTGCCAGAAAGATCTTGCTCCCACACCAAAAAAGTTCTTTTTGCCAATTCAGGGGATGATGGGTATTCCATCATGGCATGACATAATGAGGGGCAAGACATGGGCATACCTTATCGTCACATGATGTCACATTACTGTTATTCAGATACCCCTGTTGTAGATACATTGGGGAAGGGGAATTGTTACAGTCTAATTAACAATGTCTGGGGTGCAAAAGCCAGAGTTTTCCTGCAGGGAACTCAAAACATTTATTCTGGATGACTCTAGAGGCTGGCGGTTAAAGGCAATAAATACAGATAGGATTTCATTGTGTGTAGAGTAAAATTCTCATTTTTAATAATATCACTGCTTGTGATCTGACATTACCAAAAGAGATGTTGCAATACAATATCTGAGTAACAGAGGGATAGCAGTATTTTCTTCATCCCTGGCTGGAGGAGAGCTGGATGCATTAATCAGTCTTGAGGATAAAAGAAACATATTGGCTAGATGGTTTCTTAAAGACAATGCAAGAGGCTCCTGCAGAATGACCTAGAAGCTCCTGCAAGAGAAGAAATATTCTCCATCAGAGAAATGGGTGATCACTTGCTGGTACCAATACAGAAGCACCTCAGCTACATGTTTGAATTCCATATAGCTTTTAAACACAGCAATGGCCATGCTGGCTGGGGATTCTGGGAATTGTAGTCTAAATAAGTAACATTTTCACATTCTGCTTTCAAAGACAGAAATCCTATAAATCTGTCTTCCCTATCAGTCCTCACACACAGACATACAGAGGAAGAAAATTCTAGAGAAAAGATTGTGGTGAACATGCTAAGAATGAAATGCTGAAAGCTAAGGTTGAATAAAAGCTAGCTTATGTCCAGGTCCAGCCTTACCACTGGGAAGAATTAGGCAACTGGCTCAGGCAACAGATTTTAGGTGTCATGAAAAAGCAATAAATGCTGCTTGTTTAATTTCTTGCACTTTTTTTTTAACTCTCACAGATGGGAAGAGGTACCTAAGAGATTGATTTTTCTCACCTACTAAGATTTAAGCTTCTAGAGATAAGAGACGGGGTGAACCTAGAGGAGATTTGGAAGGTAAGCATGAGAAAGCCTCACTGTAAACTTAAAGCAACTATACCTAGCATGAAAGGAATGCACATTGACTCAGCAAGTGGGGTGTAGGGGGGATCATTTGCTGCTCTGCCTCAGGAAGCAAAATGTCTTGGACCAGCCCTGTCTGTCAACAATTTTGTGGAACGAGCACTGCTGTGAGCATGGCCCCAAACCTACTCCTTCCTACAGTTAGCTGGCATCATTGGCACAAGCTTGTTTGTACCAGCTCAGTTAGGAGGCAGTTACTGTCAACTAAAAAAAATAAAAAATAAGAGGCATTTTTTAAAAACAACAACAACAATGATGTAAATATACTCCTCTCACAGCAGACATATTTGTTTTAAATGTTTTAAGTCCAGCTTCTCATCCTTACCTCCCAAATCTCTTGTGGGTTCACCCTGCCCCTTATCTTGTGTGCATGTTGTGTGAGTGTCTTCAAGTTGCCTGTCAACTTATGGCAACCCCATGAATTTCATTGGGTTTTCTTAGGAAAAGAATATTCAGAGGTGGGTGTGCCATCTTACTGCTCTTTTATTCCTACGTGTCCCTACCCAAGAGCTTTACTTGGCTACCTTTGCCACCTTTGGGTGTCTAGATGTCTCCTCTCTTGTTGCTTATTCTTCCCTGTTTACCCTGCTTCCATTACCCGCCTCTTCCTCTGCCATGGCTAAATTTAAATAAGAACCTTAGGTTAAAGATTTGTCAGATCTATTACAGTCATCCCTCCACATTCACTAGGGTTAGGGGCACAGGACCCCTGTGAAAGTGAAAAAAACCATGAATAACTGTAGGCCCTCCCAAACTATATTTAACACACAAAAAAAAGTATGATCACCATATTCAACCCACTGTAGATTCCTTTGAGGCATCAGGGTTCCTTCACAAGGCAGAAGTGGGGGGGCTGGGGGGGCTTACTGCCACTTCCACTGCTGCCCCACATCACTTTTAATAGGGACTTACAAGCCTCGTTCACAGTTTCTCGGTCTCACGAGGCTTGTGGTCCCTATTAAAAATGGCATAGGGAGGCAGCAGAGGTGACAGTAAATAATCCATGAATAATCAAATCTGCAAAAGTGAAACCTGCAAATGTAGAAGGCTGACTGTATTTGCAAAATATCATGCACACAGACAAAAGTTGCATAAATAATCAACAACAACAATACAACAAGCTTCGGTCAATAGTCTTAATTGCAAATTACTATTGGTCTGTTGTATACTTTAGATTAGTATGTCCTTTGCATATCATATTCTTTCCTGTAATGGATTTCTTAACTTTTCCCTAGGTTTTAGTCTCCAGTTCAGCATTACCATGGTTCTGCTCTAGAAACTGATGGTACAAACAGGTGTTATAACAGAAGTATGGAAAAGTTAAAGTTAAAGTTAAAACAAAAGGGGAGAAAAGAAAGAAAATGAAACAACAAAAGCAGTACAGGAGATCCCAATACAGAAGTTACTGAGATGTTTGTCCCAAATTAATTCAGAACGGAAACTCAATAGCACAATGTGGACATTTTTGGCCAACATAGATGTGCATCTGAGATTATTTAACTTCAACATCTGAAGCAAAAAAATTGCACCTGAGTTGGTGCACTGAGTCCTATATTAAATGAGAGCATTTTAAAATTAAATAGGAAAACTGTTTTTAAAAAACACTTTTCAGAATTAATGGAAAAATGTTTCATGAGTTCAATGAGGGCTGGAGGGATTGCTACCTTATGGCCCCTGTCTACTGCTATTTGATTTGCAGATATTAATGTAACACAAAATGTCAGCTGTTATTTGTGTGTGTGTGTGTGTGTTTTTCCCAACAGTGCCTTGCTTATCCCATTTGTGATTTGCTAAGGGCACCCAGTGAAAAGGCCAAGCCAACTGTCTCCAGTTTTGAACTCAGCCATTTTTTCCCTGACTGTACCTATGATGAAAAAGGATAGGAGGAAAGAAACGGGAATGACATTTGTGGAATCCATGGCCGGTGTGGGTTCCGCCATTTGTCTGCATGTTATGGGCAGAAACAAAGGCTGGGACAGCACTAAGGAATGATCTATCTAATTATCTGAAATTTATCTAGCAGAAGTAGTTCAGCGTGTGCTGTGCTCAGGGCGGCTAGACTCTGCCACAGGATCATTACAATGAAATATTTGGGGTAAAGAACCAACTCTGCTGGCAGCAGCAGATGTTTTATTTCATTTCCTCTCTGTCTCAAACCTCTTCTCCATAAAGGAACAATGCTCCATTTCCCCTCCACCAGTGACGAAAAAGCTCATGAGGTTGTAATGACATCGCCTAGGCAGGGCTTACAATTAACAGGTTACAGACCATTCTATAAAACACTGCCATGCACAAGCAGAACAATTTGCTTGGATTTGCAGGGAATGCTTTTGTGCCAACTTCCTCCAACATGTTTTACAACTGACCTGCAAAGAATGTGTGTCACTGAATAGGATATAAAGCCCTGGAGAGCATAAAATACAGCTGCATTGTTTAATAATCTCTCATCAGTGAGATTGGCGAGACAAGGGGAAGGTGATCTAAGTGAGATAACTCCATCTAGTGTGTTAGAAGGAACAGTTTTGCTACTTTCACCAGTGGAAGATTCTTATAAATTCACTCGGCCTGTCAGAGCAGCACACAGAAAGGGTCATTCAACGTACTGACAACAGCCGTGCGCAAATACTTCAGCCTTTGGCCACACGCTAAGCGAACACTCTGGATAGCTTCACAGTCAGATTAAAATGCCAGAGCATCCAGTGGTGGTGCACTTGAAATGTGCTCACTAATTTATTAAGTTTATTTTTAGCAAGCATGGAGACATCAGAAAGCTGAATTTCTCAATGACAAACTGGTAAGGAGAATTGGCTGTACAACATTTCAAACCAGGTTAAGCCCTTGAAGACAACCATTGCTGAGAAGTACAAAAACTGTTCTATCAAACATAGAAGGGCAAGGGGAGAAAAGACCCTAGTTTAAAAAGTTTTATGGATATATTTGACAATGGACATGATGACAGAAAAGCACATCTCTAGTCTGGAGCTCCTTACACAATTGTGTTTTGCACAGTTCATCTCTATCCTGATTTATAAACATGTACTCTGGATTTAGTTACAGGACACCACACAAAAAAATCATAGAACTATGCAGCTGGGAAAGCTCTTACAAGCCAAATACTCCTTACAGATCAATCTATTTAATCTATACCGTCTTGCATTATGTGGTGGTGAAAGCCTCTGCATGTCCATCTGCTATACAAAATCTCCAGCAATGGGCTGGGTGTTTTAATGGCATGGGATACTCATTAATATGATTCTAGTTGCTGAAAAGAACTCCTTACTTTAGAATTCTGCCAAGCACTCCAGTTTTGATCCAAAGTTGCTGCATCAAATTGCTCTCTGGTTCACCTATTGCAGTAGCAACTGAATACTTACAAGAAGAGAAAGCAGATAATTAACCTGAGAACCATACCACTAGAGAAACTGTGCAAAGGGGCAAGGACAAATTTTAGTCCACACATCCCTTTGGTGGGCTGCACAGTGCATCTCTAATGAGTGATATCATGTCATCTCTGATTTAATTTTCAGACAAAACCCAGTCATTTTTCTTAAGGAATAATTTTTGGAATTTCTGGGGGTCAGTGGACTGAAACAATACAAATCTGGTTTTTTTTCTACAGTTATGTTCTGACAACTTACATAATGTTTAGGTCATCTTTTTCTTGATTTTTTTTTAAAATTGGAGTGAGCTCTAGCCATCTCATGGGGTACATAGGGGCCACCAAAAGGGTTGGGCATATGTGGCCTGTGGTCTGCACTTTCCACATCCCTACATGAGAGCTTCATGTGAGGACACTTAAATCTATCAATTTCAGTTTTTCTCAGTTTCTCATTTTTCTCATCTTAAGCATATTTCCTGCTGTTTTTATTCAAGACTCCATTTTTTTAAAAAAAAGGTTTGCATGAAATATTCATGTGCATTTTCATGTGCTTTTCTTCTAATATATCTCACCTGTATGTTATTTTCAGGAACATCTGCCTTTTTGTGCAGATTTCTGGCCAATTCAAATATTTTTGTAAGTATTTTTAAAATAGAAACTGCTTTGCAAAATTCTGAAAAGTGCTAATACCAAAGGATAATTGTATTTCAATTTGTGTACTAGTTCAGGAAATGTGAATTGGGTAGGTTTGCATTTAAAAACAAACCAAATGAATTTCTCACCAAGTTCATGAATTAATGCAAATTCATTGTTGTGTTTACTAATCCGACAGATGTAGTTCTAAAGAGAAAATGTATTACTATTTCTTTTTGTCAACTTAAAATGATACATTACTTTATCTTATCTTTTGACCCATCAAGGTCTATAAGGGTCTATAAGAGGTCTTTTAAAAACAACATTTAAAAGTGTAATCAAAACAGGAGCTATAAAATAAAAACATACGAAACATAAAAACCAACAACGGGCATAAAAAAACAGAGAATGGAACAGCCATTACTCGACAAAATGGAGTTTTCCCCAAAGGTCTCTGAAACAAAATTGTTTTCACTCACTGGGTAAACACTAGTAGGATCGTAGTATAGCAAGTCTCTCTAAAGAGGCCTCTTACTGTCCCGTAAAATGAAACACCACATCTCTGACTATGAGGAAAAATATGTAGCAATACAGCAGCAAACATTACTGATGTGAAATACTAACTCCAAATAATCTTACATAGGTAAAGAACATGACTGATATCTGTCTTCTGCCAGTGTTTCCTAATTTCATCACAGCAAACTCCATTAGCAATTTGGGAATGGGTTTCCTTCCATGTTCATTTTTTCACACCCCCTCCCTAATAAGGACTGAGATCTTTGTAAACAGCACATCTCAAAGTCTTTCTGGTCACAGATGAGTCTTACTGAAAGCTGCTCCTTCTGTCTCATTCAGCCTACAAGACAAGGAATCATCACTCAGTATAGACAGTGGATCACTGAACACTCCATCAGGACAGACATCTGAGCAGAGTTAATTGTTAGCAAGAAACAGGAAGCTTTGTTGCCCAAGATAAGTTCTGTATATGGAGAGCTTTAAAATAAGACAGCAGCAAGAACTGTATATTTCTGTCCTCAGTTGCCACATAAATCAACAAGAGATACACTATGGACAGGCCGTTACCAGACATGGGAAGTTCAGTAAGCTCCACATGAGCTGCACGCTTGGTCCACAGCTACTTATTTAAGTGATCTATCAGCAGAGCCTGCACCAAGGAATGGCACCGTTGGCTACCTGTTGGGGCCCATATCCAAGTACAAGCCCTTCTGTCAGTCGTCAGAACCCTCTGGCTCTTCTCCTCCACCTCCTCAGAGCCTCTTTACTTGTTCTCTCCCAGTGTGTGTGAAGTGACAAATGCAAGGAGAAAGAGCACTGGCCTCAGTGACGTCTCCCGGCAGAGCAAGGTGACTGCTTCCGGGCTATTCTTTGTGAACTCTCCAAGTTTCCCTCTCCGTTGGAGGACAGCGCTGGGTTTGCCACACAACCTGTTCTGGCCACTCAAACTAGCCTGCTGACTTAGGTGTGATGCCTCAGTACTGTACTGAAGTAAATGCCAACTGCCACAACAGTCATCTTCTAAGACAGACGGGAAAGGTGGGACAACTTGCTCCTCACACTGGAACATGAAAAGCCTTTATTCAGTCCTGAACAACCTTGACTCTCCTTATCCTCTCTTTCTTCAGGGCAGTGATGGCACAGAGGAAGAGAGCAAGCAATGGGCAGCACCAGCAGTGGCAAGGAAGGGGAAGAACCAGTGGGGCTCCAACTGATAGCAAATTGCCCTAATTTCCCTCACCCAAAACCAAAAAAACTGAACTTGTCGAGATACTTCCAAAAAGCCATAAAGCTTTCTTTTAAATGTAACGTTAAAATATTTAAATATAAGCTTAAGGAAGTTCTGATCTGTCTCAGGGCTCCTTTGTTTAAAAAATCCATGCCCCTACACTAGCATCCTAAATAATAACTCCTGATGAAAGAGGAGTTGTTGTTGTTGTTGTTGTTGTTGTGTAACTTCAGGTCATTTCTGACTTACAGAAAGATGTAATAATAGGCACATTATTCTCTCTCTCCTTCATACACACATGTAAACACACTAAACGGTAAAGGGAATGAGTTGTGGTTTTAGCATTTGACTTTTTGTTGTTGTTGTGTGTTTTCACATTGTTTCTATCTTATGGCAACTGCAAAGTGAACCTATCACAGGGCCTTCTGGGACTGAGAGTGTGTGACACACCCAAGGTCACCCAGTGGCTTCCATGGCGGACAGGGAATCTCCAAGGTTGTGGACCAGCACTCAAACCATTATATCACTTTGGCTCTCTGAGTCAATGAGTACCTTGAGTACCTTTCTCAAATATTTATCATGTTACAAATTCCACTTTCCCTAGAAAACCTAGTCTACTTCCATGTGGACATCTCCCACCCTGTTGTGTTGATACAATGAAAATCCGTTACTATTCTTCCTTTGCAGAAGAAGGAAAACAAGAGTTCCTATTCCTATCCCCCTTTAGATTAAACTGCACTTGCATCCCTCTCTCATGGGATACATCAATTCTGGAGAATAAACATGCTCACACAATGCTTTCAGTACCAACTTTACATTCTTCTTCTGGTCACTCCTTCTCCTTCATCCTATGGAGCAAGGGAAGAGGAGAGGTCTGATGAAACACTGGAGATCTGCTATTGGTCAAAGTAGCTAGCTATAAAGGAGAAAGGGACATGAGTCAGTTGTTAAGCAAGCACATGCTTTCTGTGGTTCAAGATTCAGTCCCTAGCATCTCCAATGCAAGAACCTAAGTAGCAGGGTTAGGAAGTATTGCAGTCCAAGGCCCTTTCCGCATGGCATTTGCCATGCGAAAGGACACCTGGAGCGTCACGTGATTGTGAGGAGCAATCTGCACAATGCACTCACAATCGCGCAATGCTCCAGGGACCGGCAGGCCCCAATCGTGCACCTTTTCATTTTCGGCTGGAAGCCGAAAATGGTGCACAATCGCGCATTGCTTCCAGGCCCCACGCGCACTTACCTGGCTTGCGGAGCCTCCGGAGCTGCGCCGGTTGCACTTCCTGCCCCAGCGCAGCCTGGGAAACTCCCGGGCTGCACTGTGGAAGGAAGAGGTGGGGCTCTAAAGCGAGCAGGCAGCTCATGTGGAGCTGAAGCAGCAGGGACATGAGAGCCTCTCGCCAGAAGCTGCTCACATGATCCCTGCACCTTAGCGCCGGAAAAAGGTAAGGTGCAGAAAGAGCCCAAGACTCTAAAGAGTTATCACCAACTGGAGTACAGCAATTACACCTTGCTCTAATTTGTTGCCACAAACAGGATGATTAACTGTAATTTGTGTCAGCCCCAAATTCCAGCCTTAAGTTACTAATCTAGACAACAAGATTCCATTCTATGAAAAAAAAAATCACTGGCTTTCCTGTTCTTCAATTACTGCTTGTTATTTTTTTAAAAAGCTAATTCAAGGCTGCCCTTTGATTTAATATTTATGTTGGAACGTCTGCATACAGCTGAGGTGGGGTTGGCGAGAGATAACTTGGTCAAAGCAGAGAAATTTAGGAAAAGAACAATGTGACCCTTAACCATTCATTTCCTGCCTTTAAGACAGAGCTGCCAATTCAAATGGATTGGTGGAAGGAGAAATGGGGAAGATTCTTTTCTCTGCTGCTACTGCAGAAGATCTAGCAAAGGTATAGTGACTGCAAAGATAGGAAAGGCTTGTCATATCCAAGATGCCTTGGTTATTATGTGCACAATTCTATATTTACTAGTGTATTTACCCAGCATTGCCCAGGGTTTTTATTTTCCTCTTAAGAACTCACGAAACTGTTTTCTCCATTTCTTGTAACTTTGCTCCATATTTCCCAATGCAATCTGTATTCAGAGTAATTGTACATACACAGCTTGGGTTCCTGAGGGAGTACACTGTCCTCCTCCTTGCTGCTAGGCCTCATGTCCATAGCAACCAGCCGATTCCTGTACCTGTAAATTTTCCCCATATTCCCCAATCCAATCTTTATTCAGAGTTGCTAACATTCAGAGGTTGGGTTCCTAAGGGACTACACTGTCTTCTTCCTTGCTGCTAGGCATCATCTCCATAGCAACTGGTTTATTCCAGTACCTGTAACTTTTCCCTATAGTCCCCAAACCAATCTGTGTTGTCTGGTGACATTGATGCACTGGCTTTTGACTTTTTTTGCTTTCTGTTGAATTTGTGCAATGGCTTTATGTTTTTCTGAAAGCACTTTTTGTTTTGAATTTCAACTTTAAGATTCCTCACATAGGGAACCCATACAATCTACTGTGTGAGGCAACAAGACCTTGTAACTATGTTGTGTAGGTCACTTTAATTTTTCTCACATATGCCTCCCAAAAGTTTTCTTGGCTCCTTATTGATGTTAGGCCTCATCTCCATAGCAACTGGTCTGAGGCCCAAGAGCTCTCTGGCTGAGAATTCTAAAGGCCCCTCCCTAAACTGCCAACCCCAGGATTTCATAGAATCTTCACAGCCAGCCAATCATATGAGATCTTCTCGCCTCACTCAGCCAATCGTATGAGATCTTCGCCTGCCTGACACAGAAAAAACAGACAAATGCGCAGACAAACTGTGACTTTTATATAGCAGATTTAAAAACAAGTATTGTTTTCTGGTAAAATGTGAAGACAACTCTGAGAAATATCCATTCCAACATTTCTTATTTAATACTGGTATATTAACAGTAAAAGTAACAGAAGAAAGAGTAGTATCCAAACTCCTTCTATCTGTATAAACTTCAGATGGCACATATGACTTCATGTGCATATCCCGTGCAAAAGCAAATAAGAGAAGACAGTGCAAGATAATTACCATCTTATTGGAAAAAACAATACTGTCACATGGGAATACCATGAACTGACAGTATGCTGGCCTTGGCATACATCATCTTGTCATCATCTTGTCTTGTTTACTAATGTAGATGCGAAAACTACATTGGCCAAATTGCCCATTGGCTTCAGGACTGAGACAGCTTTGCTCTCCTTAGTGGATGTCCTATGCTGGCAACTGAACATGAGGAATGTGTTTCTGTTAGTTCTGCTAGATGTCTTAGAGGCTTTCTGTACCATCAACCATGGTATCCTTCTGGCCCACCTCTCTGGGATGGAACTTCAGGAAACTGACAGTGGTTCCCGCCCTTCTCAAAACTTTTGCGCACCTTACCTTTTTGCGGAGGTGGGGGGCGGCGCTCGCGCGAGAAGCCGTCGGAGGAAGGCTTTCGCGTCCCTGCTGCTTGGGCTCCACAGCAGCTTCCTGGTCGCGCGAGCGCCCCGCCTCTTCCTTCCGCAGTGCAGCCTGGGAGCTGTAGCCTGCACTGAGGACAGGAAGTGCGACCGGCCCGGCTCCAGAGGCTCTGCAGGGCAGGTAAGTTTGCCCCAGGCCCCTGACCGGTGCAGAAGCACGCACCATTTTCTGCTAAAAGCCGAAAATGAAAGGGTGTGTATGTGCTGCGCATGAGGCTCTTGAGCGTCGCGTAAATGGGAGTGTGTCATGCAGACCACTCCTCACATTTATGCGATGCTCAAGGGGCCCTCTCACTTAAGAAATGCCGTGCGAAAAGGGCCTCAAAGGGGAGAACTCAGAAGGTAGTGCAGGGGTTTTCTCATATGACACCATGGCTATTGGCCTATCTGGTCCCTAAGGATTTGGTTCTGTCTGCCATGATGTTCTGTTCCACATATACAAGAAAACACTGGGGGAGACTATACAATTCTGGTGTCCAGTATCACCAATATGTTGATGACCTCCATGTCTATCTCTCCTTTCCATCTAATTCCAGGCTCAAGGCTTGGCTATACTCCTACTCAATCCTGAGCCTTGACGCCCATGTTTCAGCAGTGGCCAGGAGTCCATTTGCACAGTTAAAACTAGTGTGGCGGCTACCTCCCTTTTCCCAGGCACTTTCCGCAGCTTACCTTTTTGCGGAGCTGGGGTGCGGGGATCACGCGAGCAGCCTCCAGTGAGAGGCTCTCGTGTCCCCGTTGCTTCAGCTCAGCAGCTGCCAGCTGCTCGCGTGAGAGCCCCGCCTCTTCCTTCCACAGTGCAGCTTGAGAGTTTCCCAGGCTGTGCTGGGGCAGGAAGCATGAGCGCTGCAGCTCCAGAGCTCCGCAAGCATGGCAAATGCACGTGGGGCCCCGGAGTGATGTGCAATCATGCACCATTTTCAGCTTAAAGCCGAAAATGAAAAAGTGTGTGAGAGGCGCCTGCCAGACCCTGGAGCATCACGCGATTGTGAGTGCATCATGTGGACCGCTCCTCACATTTGTGCAACGCTTGAGGGGCCCTTTTGCATGGCAAATGCTGTGGGAAAAGAGCCCTAGAGATGTCAGATGCAGCAACAATGACACATGCCTTAAATAAATCCCACTGAGACTCTTTTAGCACATTCTATGAGGTGCTTCCTTTAGAAACTGTTCAAAAACTTCAGCTGCTCCAAAACGTTGCAGCCAGAATGCTGGCTTCAGCCAGATATAAGGAACATGTAACCTCTTTGTTAAAACAGCTTTACTGGCTACTTGTTAATTTCTGAGCATAATTCAAAGTGCTGATTGTGACCTATAAAACCCTATACGGCGGTCCAGACTGTCTTCCAATATGAGACTATTCAAGTTTTAAGACCCTGAAAAGAGGTTTTTCCTTGGTTCACCACTGTCTCAGCCCACCTGGTGAGGACATGGGAGAACGTCTTCATGGTGGCTGCTCCTAGGCTGTGGAATTCCCTTCCACAGAATGCTAAGCTATTCCCCTTTCTGCACTCCTCTCTTTGGCAGGCAAAGCCTTTTTTTTATTGGAACAAACATTTAATGATTAATTGACTTCAGGGTTTCATTTTTATGGGAGAAGGTGCTGCATTTTTAACTTATTGTTAAGATCCTAAATGATTTTATACTTTTTAAAATGGCTTTTAAAGGCATTTTGATATAATAACTTGCTTATTTGCATTTTAATTTCTTATTATCAGAGTTTTAGCATTCTCTTGTTTTATCATTTTTGTAAGCCATTTTCGGACCCATAGCAGCAGAAAAACAGGGTGTAAATAGATAAATAAAATAATAAAACTAACACTTGAATAACACTTGAAAAATTCAACTTAAAATGTCTCTCAAAATGCCATTAAAAAGTAACTTTAAAGAGTAACAAACACCCATTACTCATTTAATCCTCCCCATTACTGCTGTCCTAACTCCATTACATTGCTTTTGAAATATGACTGGCTAACAAAAACCTTAATAAATTACGGTTAGTTGCATTAACTGCAAAATATTAGTCTAAACTTAAAGAACGCACAATGGAGCCTCGTATTGTTATGTGTATCCTGGAGGCAGGTTTGCACGTGATTGAGACCACAAAAGGAAACTTTAAAATGGCCAGCCCATTCTCTTTTCACATGCAAACCCGGTTATACATCTGTTAGTGCTGGGGAGAAATAATGAAATAATTTTGCTTCACCCCTGGAATATACCTGAAATAAAATAGCTGATGCTGAAAAGGGTGAAGTGGATGAAAAACTACCATTTTCAAACTGGGGTAACCCTAGCATCTTTATATGGGTTTCTACTTAATACAGGACATGCATTCGTCAGTAACACAACTATAACACTTGAAAAATAGAAAAGAGACTTAACGTAGTTAAGAGTATGAGCCAGAACTGCTGAATCCCAGCTAACCCATGATCTTCCGGGATGTCCTAAAGGCCAGGCACTACATCTCAGTTCAACCACGGACTACATACACAGTTGCTATAATGACTGATGAGACGATATACGCGCTAAATACTTGATTAACGTTTTCCATAAATGCTTGGTACTACGATTAACTGCTATGCAGATAGGCAGAGAAATAATACTGTGTATCCACGAATACTAAGCAACAGAGGCATATCTAGGGTGGGGCATCCTGGTCATGTGCCCTGGGTGCCAATAATGCCAGGGGAGCACAAAAAAGCCAAACCCCCCTTCCACCCAGGCCTGGCCCACAGCTGCCCCCCCACCCCCACCAGGGACATCCCTGGCCCAGTGCAGAGGTGGTGGCAGCAGCAGCCCTCCCAACTGGGCCTGGTCTGCTGCTACCCCCCCCCCCGGCCCCCACCAGGTTTGTTCCCGGCCTGGTGCGGAGGTGGTGGCAGCAGTGGTGGCACCAGGCCTCCCACCTAGGCCTGGTCTGCTGCCGCCCTCTGCCCCCAACAGGGCCATTCCTGACCCGGTCCAGAGTGGGCCTGGCCTGCCCCTGCCAGGGTCTTCCTTGGCCCAGTGCACTGGCAGCGGGAGAAGCAGCACCTAGGAGTGCAATTTCCATGCTTGCCCTAGGCACTGCTGACCCTAGATATGCCACTGCTGAGCAACTGTGGTGATGTAGATGGAGAAGACTCAACTGCTTTCAGAAATGAAGCCAGACTTGTATTTCTTTCAAAATGCAGGAGGTTGCAGATTTAATCCTGGTATTGTATCAAATAGTAGGAGAAAAAATAGGCACCTAAAAACCAAAGAAATCACTGCTAGTCAGGAGAACTGGACAGTATTAAAATGGGGAGAAATGTTCCATTCCAGAACAGTACTGGCCTTGATCTTATTGCTCAGCAATCATTACCTGATGATGTTCTAGAACAACAAAAACCCAACAGACTTCGGCAGCATCAAGGCAAAAGGACAGCTATTTCAATAAACTGACTACTATATCAAATTCTAGTGGCAAACATCTAACATCTGCATCAGAGAGATTAACAGCAATGTTCCTAAGACTGGTAGTAGGACAGTCACAGTATTCCAGCTCCGTGATCTCTACTGTATTTGCCAGAGTTTTCTGATGCTATTATGCCTTGTAATGCTGCTTTATTAACTCTAGCTCCAGAGAGCAAATCAAAAAATAAAACAGGAACACTCTGAAAATGTACGGAAGGACAAACATGGCATGGATCATTTGCAGTGATGTATTTAAGTCTTTTACTCCAAGTCTCAAGTCAAGTCTCAAATCCTTGAAGATACTTTCAAGTCAAGTCTCAAGTCTAGGAGCCAACTTTATACCCCAACCTGTATTCCAGAATTTTTGGACAGAGTTGAATAAAGTCAGTTTTAACAATTTAAGCAGAGGTGGCCCTCCACATTTGTGATTTTGCCATCTGCAGCTTTGGACGTGGGGGATAGGATCCTTCTTACTTCCCATTTCAGAAGTTGGAGGATTTTTCAGAAGTGGGAACAGGATCCTTCTTACTCCCCATTACTGAAGCTTCAAAAGCTTTAGAAGGAAGACTCCTTCCTCTTCAAGCCTGTTGCCTAACACCTTTGCTATTCCCCTCTGAGAAATGCACCCTGCACGCTGGGGCTGAGTCTTCTCTTCTGCTCTTAGGTAAAGTCTTAGAAGGCCCCTCTGATATGCGGCAGCACAGGCTGCTGAGCACACCTCAAGCCCACCTCAAGCCCACTGCCTAACCCATTTGCTGTTCCCCTCTGAGAAATGCACCCACATTTTGGGCTTGAGACAGATTGCCATGTGACCAGTAGGCAAAAAGGGATGGAAGCGTTGTTCAAAGGTTCAAGGTTTCTGTATTAATATGTTATGTTACTGAACCAAGGGCAGCAAGTCAGTCACTAAAAATATACAAGTCTCGAGTCAAGTCAAGCTAGTGCATTATTTATTGCCAAGTCGAGCCCGAGTCGAGTGACTTAAGTGATTTAAGTCCAACCCGAGTCCAAATCAGTCGACTTGAGTCTACATCACTGATCATTTGGCATATCTCACTACGCAACTGCAAGTGTTCAGAAACGGAACTTTCTAAGCAAGGAACATTGTACTCAGAAAGTATCTGAAAGGCCTGTATAGCACCCCAAGTCTGGGGCCAGCCCAAAATTTTGCATGTTGTGCAGAGCATCAAGGGACAGACAGGTCAATTCCTTCAAAGCGGTCTATGCTACAGAACAATTAAAGTCACTTATCACACTGCAGCATGGTTATACTGAGGGTGTCAGTCTCAGGAATGTGGACTGCAAGTTCACATAAATTCTGAAGCTTCAGTTGTGGCACACAAGCCACAGATGAAAAGAGCAGAAACCAATGTTAAATCAAAGGCAAATGTGTGTGGTAAAGGCAGAACCTGAAAGTGAAAGGATGGAACAAAAGTCTGTAGGCCAGGACCAGATGTGTGCAGCAGCTGGGTTCTATCACAACCATGCTACAAAACTGCTGGTAAGCCAGAGATTCACCAGATAAGTAACCTTCTTCTTTAATATCTGTTCCCTTTTAATATTGCAAACCACAATATACCAACCTGTACGTTGATCTTAATGAAAATGTGTTTGTGAAGTGTTTTATCTAAAGTTTTTGCTAACAGTTTTCATTATGCAAACCTGCATTGCTCTTACATGGGATGAACCATTTTCTCAGGGCCTCAGGGACTTCTGAGAGATTTCTGAAAAAACTATTTACCTGATATACTGAAGGATTCAAAAAGAGCACCGGGTAGAGCCTGAGACGAAGATGGAGTGGAATCACATATACATGGTTAAGAATAGCCTGTGAACCAATGAGCTTAGGCTCATTGAGAGAGAAGATACAGGAGATCCATGCTGAAGATTATAGTTGACTTCCTATAGTCAGACACCTGAAGACTTGCCCAGAGGGAATTTGACATCCATAAACAGACCAACAAAATAAATAGCATGTACGTGTGTCTTTCTCTGATTTTCTCTTTCTTTCTGTCTCTGCCTATGTAGGGCCTAGTGGCAGTAGATGGCCTCTATGCGATGAGGGAATGCTTTGGCATGTTGTACAGAAGAGCCCCAACGTCCAGAACAGTATGTTTTATCCTCATTACATGTTTTATGAAATGTTGTTGGCAAAAATGTGAAATTATTTGGCTGTGTATTCATAGATCTGGCAAATCAAAAACTGAAAGTTTAGCATCTCCCTGTCAGAAAGGAAAATGAAGTCAGATATTTTTAGCTACTCATTGTTAAGTGGGGAACAAAGCCATAACTAAGATATTTAGTCTCTTAGTATTTACAAGACAGTCAGATCTCTCTTTGGTTAAGACATGGTTGTTTGCTAGCCCAGTAAGCCCCAGAGGGCATGAGCATTCTGCCCACAGGCAGCCCACCAACAAGACTAAGCAATAAATACAAACTGAGTTTCCATATACAGTACCTCCTGAGCCAGGCCAGTAGCTGTACTTGGTTGTCTGCAGACAGCTCACATATAGGCTGGCAGATTCCAGCTGTTCTCAGTGCTTCTTTAGAATGATGAAGATTTGATCTAACCCTTGGGTGAAAAACATCTGATCCCGAGAGTTGTTAGGCAGTTAGGACTGAAATGATGTAAACACTATCAGCTAACTATGTTGCATGATAAACTGTGTAAGTGCAGGATCTCTTGGAAGGAAAACATGCAATGCTTGGGGCATGTTCTCATGATCCTTTAATACAGATTAGTAAGCCTTAAAATACATTAGCCAGCCATTTTTCTTCTCACAACCACAGTGGCTAAAATGCTTCAAATTCAAGGTTAAAACCTTTAAGTGGCTTTAACAGCGGATAAAGCCTTAGCTGCTTGATTGTGCATGTGTCCTAAGGAAGTTACATTATAAAATACATTTGTTTGTTTTGTGGGGCTCATTAAATATAGAGTGTTGCTTTATTTTATTAATTTTCAGTCTGAAGATATTCAAAGCTACTCACAAGCAATTAAAAACAAAGCAGCTCATACAGTAAAAATTAAAAACCCAGGAACAGCAACTGAAAAACATCGTCACATTGCAGCAGCCACAGTTGTTGTTTTTTTTAAAAAAGATGTATCCATCCAAAAACAAATTCAAGAAGGGCAAATAAGTACCAGAAAAAGCTTGTCTAAAGTCAGCTTTCAAAAACTATCCAAAGCCTCCAAAGGAAAGGAGTTCCAGAACCTAAGCACCACCACTGGAATGGCCCTGTCCTGCTTACTCACCAGCTTAACCTAAGGCTGGTTTCAGGACACAGAGCAGCGCTTCTTCTGAAGATCTTAATGGGTTCAGTAAGATGGATTGAAAAATAAACTTTTCTTCTAACAGTAAGTAGTAGCTAGTCTGTATTTAGTTGCAAATTGAAACACTTGCTTCAGTATCTGGGAAAGGGTTATGTCAAAGTTTTGGTAGAATGCAGACTTATTTAAACTTAATCAAGTCATAAAAGCTAACAGCTCTTTGTAATTTCCTATTCTTTTCAAACTCCAAAGAATAGAATGGAGAACATAAATTCTTAGGGCAAATCTACCACTATAGGTTTCAATCAGCTTGAAACCTCTTTGTCACTCTTTTCTTCAAAGATTGCTGTAATATTAGGTATGTGCTGTGAATTCTATGTTAAAGATGCTAGTACAGTATTATCTCCACAGGAGTTTAGAACTACAGTTTACAGAGTACTCCGGTCAAGTGCCATGACGAGGTGTAAAACTAATTATGTTAACAGTTTAAGGGGACCTGTAGTAATTGTCAAGACAATCTGGGTATAATTAATCCATAGGTAATGTTAAATTGTGGAAGACCATCCATAAATATTTTGGAAAAACTAGAAATAATCTCTGTTCGATAACTAGCTTCAGAGAAATATAATGATAGTTCAGGCCGATTAAATCATGCCAATGTTCAGAGTAATATTCTTTTATGAGAATTCTAGTCTGTACGTGTATTGGTGAAAAGACAAATGGAGGACGCTCCCCATTCGATGTTAGTCAATTCAGAAAGAAAAACAATTATTTCAAGTAATAATTCTGTACTACTTATACACCTGCTCTTCCCCTAGCTGCTAACCATATCTATCTCTCTATAGGTTTCTCTTTAGTCAAGGAAGGAAAGAGGTTATTCTGGCAAGTTCCAGGCAAAATATGAATTGAGACAACATCAACAAAATATGCTCTCAAACACCATGAATCTGAAGTAGTATACCAGTAGCCATGTGTAGGTCATAAAAGTGGCTTGTGAAGTCTATGCAGAAATCTGTGCATACAAATGGCGTACAGCTTCTTCACACTGCATAATAACAAGGCCTGCCATAATGCAAAGTCAAGAAATGAATGATGAAATTCTGTTCTCGGGCTTTGAATATAATGAATAATAAGCTTGACTCCCTCAGCAGTACTGATCATTCACACACACGATGTCTAGACATTTTCAGAACAGCCAGTATTGGAGAGAGAAGTCATTATAATTTATTCAAGTCATCTGTGCCACCAATAGGGCTATTCTTCACCATTAAACACACAAACAAAACTCACTTTCATATATCTAATATATATCCACACTTCACTATTATAGCACTTTGTCCCCACTTTAACTGTCATGGCTACATCCTATGGAATCCAGGGGTTTGTGGGTTTGTGAGGGATTTAGAATTCTCTGCCAAACAGCTCTAGTGCTGTAGTTCAAGAAAATGTACGTACCTCCCTAAACTACAAACCCCAGCATTCCACAGAATGGAGCTATGGCAGTTAAAATAGGATCAACTGCTACAACTATGCAGTGTGGATATCCCCAAAAAAGCATCATGCTTGGGACTTAAAAATGTTCGTATAGGAGGAATGATGAGAATGTATTTTCATGGTAAGGAAATATTTCGGACAGTATTCTGTTCCACTTCCCATAGAAAGTGGAGAATTAGTAATATGCAAATCATTTGAATGTTATTCACATATGGGGTCTTACTGCAGTTTTGACTTTAATATCAATTTCACAAAACTAAACATATTCTTTGCCCAGTTCTGTTAAAGTATCAGCTTACTCTATATATTTGAGTAACTCACTGGCATACTTGCATACAACTGTGTGTATACGGCTGCAATTCATAAATGATGCAAATCCATGCATTTTCCAAATATGTATATATATATGTCATATAATTCTGTTTGTATACATACGATCAGATACTTCTGATTGTATACAACCTATAAGCTAAATATTTGTGCTGTTTGTGTACTTAATAAGAATGGGCACACGAGCAGTTTTGTGTGCTGTACATATCCAATGCACGCTGTATGTATATGTGCACCCAGTTGTTTGTTTGCTGTATAAACATATAACTCATAATCCATGTATGATACTTTCTGATTTAGCTAATGCGTAATCCATATTTGCACAGATACACCGTTCAATCTTACATGTGGATCAGCTGATGATAACTTTGGGAAGAGGATAATTATTGCCCATTATAAATTTCCAGTTCTCATTGATGCAGAAGAATGAGGGGCATAATGTGATCCTACAATTACATTACAATGTGGAAGAGAACACGGCAAGTGGAACAAAAAAACAAACTATTAGGAAGCATAAATTACCCCCATGGACTTTCAGCTATTTGTTTTTGGCAAGTCTCTTGGAACTGACTTTGTTTCTCAGAGGGGTACATGCACAATTTACTGAAGAACAGTGATACTTGCTTTTAAATTTGAAGCACGGTATGAACTGGTTTAAAATAGGACCTGGTGCAGATGGAATAAGATTAACCCTGGAAGCTGCTTTTCCGCTAACAACTTCTTGCAACCCAAATCTGAAGGAAGGCAAAAAAAAATAAAATAAAAATAAAAAATAAAAAAAAACCCAGGTTGTTATCCTTGTATGCACTCCTCAGTCCTTACCTGTGGCAGGAGGCGGCAGCGAGGCTAGATGAGCTGCTTTTCCCTCCCTTGGCTATGTCACCAGGTGATGGGGAGTGTGTCCAAGCACATGAACAAGAAAGCCACGGTCTGTTTATTGCATACCATGAGCACATATGCCACACCCAACAAGGCTGCAGAGTCTGGACTGGTATCACCACCCCATACACACCTCGACACACTGGGAAAGAGGCTGATCCTAAGCAGGAAAGAGCAAATTAGGGAAGAATTTGCTGCCCTGTTTGTACAGAAAGTCTACAGCTGCAGCAGTCAGGGGAAGAAGGAACACCAAGCCGCAGTTTCTCTTGCCTCTGGAAGAGTAAGGAGGAGAAAGAGGAGGGGCCTCCTTTCCCAGGGCTCAGATAACAGCAAAAGCCACAATGTTTCACTTCAAATGTGCTCCAGGCCTCTTCAGAATATTTTTAACTCTCTGTCTGATTCAGGAGGATGAGACCCTCCTTCATGTGGGGCACTCAAGAGTTTTAGAATTGTTTCATTAAGCCCATAAGCCTAAACTCACCTGCTTAGGCATCAATCCTAGTGAAATAAATGGGGGTTGCTGCTGAATAAACTTTCTTTGCACATGTGACTAAAACAGATGATTAGGGCAACATACAGATCTTAACTCCCTGGCTTAGCTAACTGAAGAATGGAGCTCAATGAAAAGTGGAGATGAGGAATAGACAGAGAAGAAAGCATCACACCTGAGGGACATCTGAGCAACTCTGGGGCATAGGTTAAATCTGTTAAGCCAATATCGAACTATGAGACCAGTAAAGCGTAAGCCCACGAACTTGCAAAGTTACCCACCCCAGTGTAGGGAATGCCATGTTTGCATCTCAATATGCAGTTTCATTCAGAGAATGTCTGAACAACAACCATCAGCACAAATTAGATAATGGCATAGAAGTGCCATGGAATAAAATTTGTATTGGTCTGCAACAAAGTAAACCTTTAGTCTGAAGGCAGTCTAAGTGCAGAGGCAGCCATATTCAACAGATGTTTATACTTCACTCTATGGTCATGGAGGCAACCCAGTGCCATAGTTACCTGTAAATGGTGACCCAGTCCATTCAGCAGGAGAAATTAAAGGCAGATCCGGCCAAGCCACATTACTCTGAATTATCAGGCAAAAAAAATTGAAGTAATTTTTAGTTCCAATCCAGTGAATTAAAAATATTTTGGGGGCAGTGCTGACTGACCTTTGCCTATCTAAATACTTCCTTGTAATTTAGGACCAAGGAATGGAATTTGTTCATCATGCCTTTGAAAAACATCTTCCCAAAGAACAATGCTCCCAAATAGCTTAAGCTGCAGAGGTAGGCAACCTAATCCCCCTTTCTCTACTTCTCCAGCTAGCAGTCTTGATTATGTACATAAAAAATCAGGAAAGCTGCCATGAAAGAAAATGGAACTGCATGGTATAAATATGCCTAAAATCACAAAGAGAATATTGAGGGAACAGAAACGTTTGGAAATACAACTTGGAGTTTTGAACACTGCTTAAAAATTGGAGCAAACATCTGTCTGGAATTCCTAACCAAGTTTGTGCAAGATACTGCGGGAGCCTCCTCTGTGCTTGTTCATTCTCTCTCTCTCTGCTAGTGACAAAATGCAGAACCTGCTGAATCTCTAAAATTATATGACTGGGAAGGAGCAACTCTGAATCTCACTATATGGAACAAACACAACACAAATGAAAAGGACTCCCTTTCCTGTCAGCTGTTTATTCATGAAGGGCCACAGAGGCACATTTCAAAAATGCCCATACTCTCAGTGACAAGCCAAGTGATGTAAAACTGGGAAAAACAAAATGTGAATGTGACTTATTTGATCACAGAGAGAGGCATTTTGGAAAATCTCTGAAACGTCTCTTTTTGAGTTCTGCAAACTTTTGTAGCATCCCTGAACATCACTACTTCCAGGCTGACATGAGAAATTCAGTTTGTTGCAGGGGAACAAAAAAGGCTTAAAAGTAAAAGTGATAGATAAGGTGAAAGGACTGGGGTGGGTGGCTGGGGAACCTTAGATCTTCTAAATATCTTTAAGTTCCAACATTAACCAGCACACCCAGTGGTCAAGGATGATGGGAGCACTATAAATTACTTAGCTTTGAGCTAAAGCAAGGGCGTTTCAAAGCTTTTGTGGCAGTATTTAACAAAAAAGAACAAAGAATCAGTCAAGTCTTAGAAAATAAACAAAACCAAAAATAAATAAATAAAAACTTCCGGAGAATAATTAGGATTAAGAACGTGGTGGCTTATGTAAGGAGCAGCTACGGTTTTAGCTTAACATTCCAGAATCAAAAGCATCTAAGAAAACATGTACATCCTGATGCTAAAGCGTATAGAATTGTGCTAGCAAGATTCCAATTGTTCTCAGATAAAACAGTTAGTTGGCAGGTACCTGCAACACTTCCAAATCAATGCTTTTGTATGGCCATCTGCTCTTCCCTTTAATAGGTACCCCACTGGTACAGCAGTTAAGATGGATTTGGAGCACAGTGAGCCCAAGCCATTTTCCTATCTGAGGTAAGGCAGCAAATTGAATCCCTTCTCCATCTTCACCCCACGGTTAAGGCACATAATGCCAAAAATGAACAATCTTATTTTAGCACACATATATTTTCTGAGGCAGCTGTCTCACTGTGCTGAAGGAAAGGGCCAGCCTTGGTTCTGACTGGGTCTTCATTCTTTAGTAAAGGGATCAACAAATGAATCTGACTTTTGTGATGCCTATTGCATCACAATTTAGATTTTCATCTGTGTTTCCGTACCAGCTTCTCTTTCTCTTAGTTCTTTCAGGATTTCATCCACTTAAGAATAATGCAGTTATTTATTTGGGGAAACTGCATAATACATGCCGCTGTCTCTCTCTCTCTCTTTTTTTTAAATGATCAACTGTAGATCTGCACAGCTTCATTTAATCTGTGTAAATTACAGTGGGCTTTCCACCTATGTCAGGGTTAGGGGTGCAGGACCCCTGTAAAAATGGAAAAATCACAAATATCAAAATATGCGCGTGTGTCAATGGGAAGGCGGCCAAGCTACGGTGGGGAGAATGGGCACCCAGGGCCCAAACCAGGTTATAGAAAGGAAAGGGAAAGGGGGTTGGGTTGGCATGATGGCCCTATACTTCTTCTCTCTTGCCCATCTCTTTCCTTGTGTGTGTGTGGGGGGGGAGCTCAGGGTGCGAGCTGTCCTTAGCTTGCCAGACAATGGCTGGTTGAGGAGGAGAAAGACCAGGCGTGGGGTTTTTAAAGGCCTGCATGACCTGATCAGAGCCACTGAGAGGGAAGTTTCCTCTGGAAAATAAGGGCCTGATGTGGGGTGGCAAGGGTTAGAGAAACTCACAAATAATCAAATCCGTGAAAATTAAACCTGCAAATGTGGAGGCCCAACTGTAACCTTTTCTATGCTTCTCCCACTCAAAGGTGTCTACTGCGTGGGTCCAAAATGATTCAGAAAAAAAGTACCAACACCTGTTCAGACATGAAACTGTCTAACGCAGACAGTATGCTACTACAGGTTTCCTGCACCCCTAGCCTTCCTTGGTTCCTTTAGCTCCAGGAGCTATACACACACATATAGATAATTCCTCCTTTAACAGAAAAGGCATCAGCAGAACTAGTGAGATGGAGAGTGTAAAGAAGGGCTGCAGTTGGATAGTTTAACAATAGACTCTGCCAATGAAAAACATGGATGACGATTCGCCAAAAGTCATGCCATTTTTTCATATTTCCTTTAGAAACCAGCTGCTGGAGACTTGCTGGATTTAACTAGAACTCTTTCCATTCCTTTCCCATCATGAGGATGAAGGAGATGCAGGTGACTAGCTGAGAAGGCTGGATTTTTAAAAAAATTGATATGAAGCTGATATGAAGAATGCCAGAACATATGCAGAAGGAATAAATACTTCTAAAACTGCTGACAAGGAGCAGTCCAGGTACTGGTATATCTCAGTTAACAAAGAAGATATAAATCTGGCATTACTTTAACAGAAAGGTTGGTGCCATATCAGGTCATATAGGATCAGGAATCATACAAAAGAAAAGGAATCATACAGAAGGGAAAGAAAATCTTCCTCTTTCCCCTTTATCTGCAACTAGTAACACTGCCACTAACTGACTAAACCAGTGATTTCCAACCTGGGGTATACATACCTCCAGGTGTACAAATCAGGACATTTAGGGGTATGAGGGGAAAAAATTGAATAATGGCAAAAAAAGGCATATATGTCAACACTGTAGGACAAGATACAGGTCAAAAGTTGTGAAATCAATTGAATGTTAAAATGAGTGGCAAAGTGGAAACCCACTTTTTAGTTAGTTCTTTAACCATGAAAAAGCCTCATTCCTTCACTTCGTTATTTTGGCGAATGCTGGGGAATCCCTCCCTAAACAGTATATTGCAAACATGCCATATAGTACATATGCTCAGAGACGCACCTCTCACAGGCTTAACTTTTACTCTTCAGCACTTTGTGAACTTTTGAGTGCTGTTACATTGGTACTGCTACAAATCCGAAATAACAGCAACTATATCAATTGAAAACATTTTGCTAATATGAAGGGTGCAGTTTACGGAAATGGGTTGCTAAGAGGTGCACAAGTAAAAAAAAGGTGGGAAACGACTGGACTAAACCATAATAACATTATCTTCCACAAAAGATCCTGATATATTAGAAGCTGTATGTCAGGCCCTAAAAGGGATTAGGGGAAAAAGTCTTAATTGTGAGACTTTGAATTTAACCAGTGAATCATTGTCTTTAATTCTTCCATGGGGGCATGTCAAGCTTTACTCAATACTAATACCTTCACTGTGGGTGTATTTGTTACCCACAGTCTATAAGAAGACAGTGTCATTCCTCATCCTGACCATCATTAGTCCAAATAGACTAGACCTTTGTGGTTTGCCACTAGAGTCACTGAAGAAAACAGTGCCTGAATGCACACTGGCACTTGTATTCTTGCAACATTAGCAATTTGCTTTTAGCCACACAGAAGCTTTTCATTCACCTCAGCAGGCTTCTGTGGGGGGAGGGCAAATATAGTAGTCTTCCAGTTTCCTACCTCTAATAGATAGGCTATAACACATGTAACATGTAACACACCCAAGGAAGATGAAACAATTACTGGCCCTGGAAAAGTTCGTCATGGTGACTGTAAGTAGTTGGTGCATCTCACCTCTGGGTACTGTGGCACCGCTTATAAATTCAAAGTGTGCTGAGAGGCACCACCATATTTTGTATAGGTTTTTATCACAGTCTAACCTAAATTTTCCCTATGCGCATCTCTGAACCACAGACCAGTTCCTCAACATGGCATCGAAAGTATCTCTAAACCCACATTGCTTTGACCAGCAATGCAGGTCTGTCACAGCCATTTCAGGAGGGTGGAGAAGCTACAAAATTTCAGATGGCATGTATGATTTGCAACAATCTTCATGAAAGGATTTAGCACTAGACTTTTCAGAAGTTACTGGACTCCTGGCCAATCCATATGCTTTTGCACCACAAACATTTAGTAAAATGGCACATTTCCTGTTATCACCATTATCACCAGCAATCAAATAGTCAGAGAATGTCTCAGCATATTTGCATATTCATGGTGCTACAGATAATGTGTGAAGGAGTTTGGGAGACTTCTATATTCATTTTTGGCCAATAGATAATATATTGTCAGTATATGATATATATTTTGTTGAGATATGTGATACATTGACAAGTAGGATATGCCGGTAAGGTGAATTAATAACTGGATCTGTTTCCAACCAAATCCTTGGCAGGGATTCGAGATTCGCAAATCTGAATCCCTGTGCTAAAATAGGCAAACCGAATCTTTTGAATCCACCAACCAAATAGTTTGTTGGAGACCGGGACATCTGAAAACCTGGGAGACCAGACACACAAGAGGAGATGATAAGTAGGTGAGTTTTTCCCTTGGAGTAATAATGGCCTTTGCTAACAATTTCAGAAATTACATCTGGGGTTGTATTCTAATATATTTAAATTGAACATTTCATATTTAAGTTCAGCACTATTTTCTGTGCTGAAAATCAATGGCATGTATAAATGCTGGGCTCAGTGGGTCTGACGCCTATCAGAAGTAGTGAGGCAGAGGGCAAGGTCACACAATCTCATCCAGTGATTGCCACATGTAGGCCAGTGTACCTCTTTCCACAAGACCAGTGCCTGGTAGTAAACCTATAGCTAGGATGAGAAGTGAAAGGTCTGTTATGGTTTCTCATGAGCCACATGACAAACCACATGTAGCAGAAAGGAAAAACTGTTTTTAAAAATTGGCGCCTCCGGGCCCCACCAAAGGCCTGATTGGCTGGAAGGTACAGTCTTCCTGAGATTTCAGGCACAGCTGAAAGACTCCTTTGCACAGCTCCCTTGCAAAGCTCTTTCATACACAATTCTGGGGTTTGGAGTTTTACAAGGTATCACAGCCTTCTCTGCCAAAGTGGGCTGGTGCATCATCAAACTACAAACTCCAGGATGCCATAAGGAGCTATGCAAAGAAAATCCAGTTTTGACCTGGATTATCTCTCTACTGTAGTATGTGGCCCTGTTTACACAGGCAGGAAAATGTGGGATTAATCTGCATTTTCCTGCCTGTGTGGAAAGGGCCTTCATGTCATTTTCAATCTAGGGGGATCCTGAGGCAAACCTATGACAATTATCCTGGCCAGATTTCTTCACAGGGAGGTTTGCCTTTGCTTAAGCTTTTGCTAAGACTGAGAGAGTGTTTTTGCCCAAGATTATCCTTCTTTCCCTTGCTTTTTAACCCCCCCTTTTTTAAAGGATTTAAAAGATTCGAGATTGGTGAGATTCATGGATTCCCAGAACGTTCCAGGGATTCAGATCCGGATTCGGAAAATTCTGGATTTGTCCCATCCCTAATTTCCTCATTCCTTTCCACACAGCTCTGTCTGACAGCCATCTTGTAACCTCGCCTAAAATTTGCAGGCTTTAAGCATGCTCAGTTGCATTCCACTTTTGCCTCTTGGCCACTAGGTGGTATAATATAAATTTATCTTTTATTTAATTTTTCCCTTCCTCTCCTTCAAGTGATAATTAGAGGGTACAAGTGGGTTACTTAGGTTTTCATCCCTTAGGAGCCACAGGACACTGCCTGGCTTTTTCATTCATTCATTCATTCATTCATTCATTCATTTGCCTCCCCTTCTGCATCCAGATGTGACTGTAAATTCACTTCCTGTCTTAAAATGATCCCCAGGTTAACCACCCTTCATTAAAGGATGATATTTAACATTGTCTTATAGAGACTCATTGTTCATGGAGGCTTCCAGAGGAACAATTCTTCACATTGTTTTAAACAAAACACACTTCCCCTGAGTGGCAGCAGTCTATGGCTCTCAAAAATGGGCAGGGCAGGATATGTATTCCTAAATCCTCTTTCATGGCTGGGATCCCTTTGACACTACACAATTATATCCTTATTTTAAGGTGAAAGCTTTTATGCAATGAATGTATAAGTACAAGGCAGTTTAAAAGCACCTGCTTTTTATCTTAGAAGCATTAAAATTTTATCTGATCCTTAATAAGATTTGACTACACAATTGCTCTATGATTCCATTTTAACTACCATGGCAAAATCCTAAGATTTGAACATTGATGAAGCACAAGAGCACCTGTTTGGCTAAGAATTCTAAGTGCCGCCCCCAAAACTGCCAATCCCGGGGTTGGAGTGAAATCATAGCATTATAATTGGGTTGTATGAAAGGGCGCTGTGGTCTGTGTGATTATCTGTTTATTTATTTAAAACACACAAACTGTACCCCAGTGCCTCCCATTGTTGAGCCACAGATGTTATATTCTAACTTCCATTATACCTAGCCAGCATGACAGATGGTCAGGGATGATCAGAGTTGTAGTCCAACACCATCAGGCAGTAAATTAATACACTGTATGTGCATTAATAAATGCTTTTCCTTTGCTCCCCCCTCAGTATCAGCATCAGCATCAGCATCAGCATCAGCATCAGCTTATCCTGTGTCTACCACCAGTGATATGGCCTGTGCTTAGTGTGTGTGTGTGTGTGATATGCCCTAATCGGAACATCCTATATTCCTCTACCATCTCCCTTTCTTTCATGTTTCCCTGCCTTACCTCTCCAAAGATATTTGCAACATCATTTTCAATAACCGTATTTATCTAGACTATATTTTGCACATTTTTCAGTTCTTTAAGTATTTCCAATCCTTGTATTGACAGATCTCAAGGGAGGGTATAATTGGTAAAGTCACCTTAAGAGAATCTAATTTAATATAATGTAATCATTTTTAAAAGGTCTTTAAACAACTCAAACAAACAAAAAACAGAAAGGCTAGGGATCAAGTTGTGATCTCACTACTAGTTAAATGCTCAGGGGAACAGATGGGTACCAAACGAAAGGCAATGTTGTTGTGCCGTTCAGGAGAGGATATTCCTCAACAGAGATGTGATATCTGTAAACCCATCTCTTACGTCTCCACAGTTAAATGCTCCAAGTAGTGGAACATGGGGGGATAGGAATGAGATCAGGAGGAAATACATTCACACACAACCCACACACATGCACAAATGTATTCATAGATAGATACATATGGATATATTGTAGATAGAGGCCATTTCTGCACAAGAGGAGAGGAGCAGTTCACCCCATGTCAAGAATGGTGTTTTAAACTTCGATTCAAAAACTGTGCTGTCTGCACCTCCCATTTACATTGTCCTACCACAGAGAACAGCGGTTTGCTGCATCTGCAACATCAAGTCCTGGTCACTCCCATTCCCCTCCCTCAGCCCGCCCCGCCATGACTGATTGATCTGTTTAAAACACACACACACACACACACATTTTAAACACATTGCTGTGTTGCTACGTTTGTGTGTGGGTATGTATGTTCATTGATACGTGAAAAAAAAAGTCTTAACAGTCCATTACCAGATCCACTCTCTTCCTGCTGTGTTTTTAATGCTTGAAGACAATAATGACAACAGCCTGTCCTTTGATGGGCAGAGAGAGATAGGGACAGAAATGATGGAAGGGACAGCCTGGGAACACCTGTAGCCAGCCACTTCTGCAATGTGAATCGATGCTATGCTTCTGCATGTAGGTGCAAAACGAAGCAGAACCGGTTTGGAAGATTTACATCGGAGTTTTTCCGGTTTTATGATACAGTGGATTCTCATTGAAGTTAACCGTGCTAAGAGCTGAAAATATGCAGAACCACAAGGAAAACTATGACACTAAAACAGTTCAATATGTAGACAGGAGGGTAAGGATTTGACACTACTACGATGTATCGGCCTCGTGCGGAAATGGCCATAGCTTTAAATATATCTTTCTGTACATCTATCTGTCTAGCTACCTACCCACCTAGGGAAAGGCATTCCCTCAAATATCTAGGTCCCAAGCTCTTGGAAGTCATTATCTATACCTTGAACTCAGACCAGAAGCATATTAGCAGGCAATGTAATTCCTTTAAAACTGGTGTCTTGTGGTTTCTATGTGGCATTCTATGTGGCAAATTTGCACAGATATTTTTGTAAAGCACACTTAGCACCTAACTAATTATGCTTAGCAGAAGTACTGGCAGGGGAAGGAATATGCAAGCTTGTGGTATGCACTCATTCACCAAACTATAACAGGGGAATTAGGTAGTGCTTCATCTGCGCCAGCCTATAGTATCTGTATATTGTCTTATGTAGATGGAGCTAGGAATAGGTTGTAAGCTCTCTGACACTGCTTTTGGACTAGAGTAAAAATCCCAACAATAGATCCTCGCTGCAATATTTCCAAGGAATCCTGGGTGAATTAATTACTTTTTCTTCAGATGCACAAAAGTAGAGGTCTGGTTTTTACCTGATCAGTGATTTTCACTGATTAGATAACTGTGTGGTTTATATTCAGATATCTGTACATAAATTTCAAACATTACAGTAAAGGATTAGTCCCTCAAAATTTGTTGCATGAGTTAAGGGACAAGATGGCACCTCTTTCTTAGTGTATAAAAGCCTAACTGGACTGGCAGTTGAATTTTAATACCTGCAGTTATACAGTATCATCCACAGCCAGCTGAGGCATCAGAATAGTTTTGGGAACAGACCAGAGGGAAACAGGCAACGATTCAGAGAGAATAGCCAAGGGTTGCTGTGGCTGTATTGTAGATGCTGCTTGCCTAGCATGGTTGCCCCATTCTTCCTTATCTTCCCTACCCAATGTTAGGGCCAGCACTGCTGTTGCCCTGACAGTTGGGCCAAATGGGCTGTTTTCTAGGATCTGAAAGTGTATCCTCAATACCCATTCTCCTCCTCCTCCTCCTCCTCCTCCTTCTTGTCTGTATTTGGCCTACTAAATTTTTTTTACAAGTAGGGGGTGTAGAAAATATTGCCTATCAAGGAACAAGGGAAATTCTTCCACACATATTAATTCCTGCTCCTGAAGAAAGAACACCTTGCTCTCCTATTTTCTCCTTTTCAAAGTAGGAATCTAAAAAGACCTCATGTCAATATGCTGACTATTTCACTTAAGGCAAATGTAAGTGCCAGTATAGTGCAGTGATGTGTTTAAGGCCCTTTTTGCATGCCAGTCCTGTTGCAAAGTGGCCTCAGGAGCATTGCATGATTGTGAGGACCGTTCCACATGACGTCCTCGCAATTGAGCGACGCTCCCGAGACCATTAGGTGGCCATCACACATTATATCATTTTTGGCTTGTTGCCGAAAATGATACGCAATTGCACGTCCCTCCCGTGCCCCACCCGCACTTACCTTGTGTGCAGAGGCTCCAGATACACGGCCATCGCGCTTCCTCCCGCAGCGCAGCCTGGGAAAGTACCCGGCTGCGCTGCTGAGGGAAGGGGCGGAGTCCTCACACTTCCTTCTGGCCAGCACAGAGCTGGTGCAGAGGGGAAGCGGAAGGCACGCAAGTGCCTCTCACAAGAGGTTTCTTGCATGATCTCCTTGCGACCACACCGAGGTCCAAGTCTCAAGTCCAGTCTCAAGTCCTTGAAGATACTTTCAAATCAAGTCTCAAGTCTCAAAGCCAACTTTATACCTCAACCAAAATTCCAGAATTATTGGATAGAGTGAAATAAAGTCAGTTTTAACAATTTAAGCAGAGTGGCTCTCCACATGTGCAATTTTGCCATCTTTAGCTTTGGAAGTGGGGAATAGGATCCTATCTTACTGCCCGTTACAGAAGCTTCAAAAACTTTAGAAGGAAGGATCCTTCTTCCGCAAGCCCATTGCCTAACACATTTGCTGTTCCCCTCTGAGAAATGCACCCTGCACTCTGGGGGTGAGTCTTCTTTTGCTCTTAGGGAAAGTTTAAGAAGGCTCCTCCAATAGTGGGGACAGGCTGCTGAGCAGACCTCAAGCCTGCCTCAAGCCCATTACCTAACCCATTTGCTGTTCCCCTGAGAAGTGTGCCCCCACTTTGTGTTTGAGATAGATTGTCATGTGACCAGTAGGCAAAAAAAGATGGAGGCATTGTTCAAAGTCGCAAGGTTTCTAGATGAATGTGTTATGTTACGGAACCAAGGGCAGCAAGTCAGTAATTAAAAATATAAAAGTCTTGAATCAAGTGGAGTCAATGCATCATTTATGGCTGAGTTGAGTCTGAACTGAGTCACTGAAGCGACTTAAGTCCGACTGGAGTCCAAATCAGTCAACTCGAGTCTACATCACTGGTATAGTGTAGTGCTTTGAGTGCTGGATGAAGACTCTAAGAAACCAGGGTTCAAATCCCCAGTAAGACATGGAAACCCATTGGCTTACTTTGGGCATTTCGTACTCATTTAGCTTCAGAGAAAGGCAATGGCAAACTCTCTCTGAAAAAATCTTGCCTAGAAAACCCCATAGTCACAAGCAACTTGAAGGCATATAGCTACAACAAAAGCTTCATATGTTGTAGTGAATACATTCCAGTGTAATGAAGAACTATATATCTCATTTCTTCTCCTCGTCCCCCTATAGACAAGACTTTCTATGCTACGGCCTTCATGGTTAATTCCAGTGCCAACTCTGCTCTAACCTGCAATAGACCTGTTCCAGACTCACCCTTTGTACCTCACAGGGGAGAACATGGTTTCTTGTTGCAGTTAGTTAACACACTTACCAGAAGTCTCATTTTCCTATAGCCAGGATCTATAAATAGTAAAAAAATGCTAGGACGGATATGTGGGCAAATATAAGAAGTGTCTTATATATAGGAAACCTGTTTCTGTCAGTGTGACAGCACAAGGCCATGAAACAAGCAACATAGCCACCTCATTGCTTCCCCCCAAGCCCCAAAACATATACAAATCTGAGTTTTGCTTGTAGGAGGGCTGGAGGACCTCTGGAAGTCAAGATAAATCTACATATACACACATGGCATAATTTGGAGAGAAAGCAAGGTTTATACAAGAAATTGAAGCTTTAAACCCCAAGTACCATAAATAGTATATTTTTAAGAGCTTGAAGTCCGTTACAGGCTTGGGGCCAGAACCCTTCTTTGGCAGCTGTCTTTGTTTTATGATTAATTAAAATGAGGCAACAAAGCGAGACATATCTATTAACAAGGGCGCTTGAAGCATCAGTGGGAAGTACTCCAAAAGCTGATTTCTTTGCCTATAGTCTTCAAAATCTTGATAGGAAAACTGTCTTTCTTTCTAGCGGGTGAAGAAAGCTCCCATCTCTTCTGGTAGCAGGAGAAGAAGAGTTACTGGCAGACTCAGCTTTATCTTTATTGTTCCTATTTCTTTAAACAAAAAGGAACTGTTCAATGAAGATTTTACTCTTTCTTTTTAAAAAAATGTATGAGCTTTTATTATTATGTTTAATATGCATGTCTGAGTGCAGCAGATGTCCAGGCAGAAAAAGCACCACTTGGATTGCTTGGCAAAATATACTGGTGTTGCCAGGTTTTCAAATAGCAATAAGGGACAATTGGAATTCATGACATGCAGAGTTGAGAGTCAAGAAGCAGCTATTAACAAGTTCATATTCAACCTCAATACCAAATGGAAGTATTGATTTCAGTTGTCTTAGCCATGTGTTTCTCTGCAAAATTAACAGATTGTTCACATTCATAAATGGCACGATGCACACGTTTGTCTTTATAAAAGACCCATACCCCCTAATATGGGATTTTGGGGCACCTTGTTCAGTCAATCTAAAAGAAAAAGCTTTCCAGCCCTCAAATAGGGGACATCCTTTATAATAAGGCATCCCTGCCAGCCCTATAATGGACAGGCTTTCCAATCTGCAAATAAGGGACATCCCTTACAATAAGACACCTAGTAACCATAAACCCATTAATTAGGAAGTCCAATGTCTTATCTTTTTGCATGATCATTTGTCTGCATTGTAAAAATAGCTACAGCCACAAATCTGCAAATAACAAAGTTAGGAAGCCAGAGACTGGCACACATGATTTCTTCATGTGTTTTTCATAGCCTATCACGCTGCAGTTAACGTGGATACCAGCCAGCCTGAGAAAATATTTGTTTGTTTGTTTGTTTGTTTATTTAGTATACTTTATTTCACAAATGGTAGATATTTTGTTACGTATAGATTAACAAGAATGGCCCAGCAAATGCCATATCCTTTAAATATCAACCAGAGTTTTCCCTACTTGCGTCCTTCTCCCCCAAGATTTCCTCTGGAACTACAGTGCTAACTTCCCCATGAGGCAGTGAATTGGCTTCTAGATTGGAACAAACAGAAAAATGCTTAAGTCACATATATGTTATCTTTCCCATATCCTATCCCAGTTTAGAATACAAACCCATACCCATAGCAAAATGTAAAACCCAAGGTCCAGGCATGATAAAATGTGGTTAGCTGAAGTCACTGCCCATATAGGTACCCTGATCCATGTGAGCACTGTTTTTCATGGCAGGAGAAAGGAACATACATCTTGTTAACTGAAAACCTTCTCATCTTGGTCCTCTGCCCTATCTCCCCCAAATAGGGTTGCCAGATCTCAGGGCCTGATCCTGAATCTCTCATTTTCATGGGTCATCTCCAGGTAGGAGAGAAAGGTACAAATTCTCCAGTTTCCGTAAGGTTAGCTCCAAGCAAATCTCCAGCAAATCCAGGACAGCACCAGTTTGCTACAATTTGTAATACTTCATTGATTTGTTGCTGCAACTTTCAAAGACTCACCAAGAGTTGCATGTATTTATTTAGTTAACATCCTTCCTTCCTTGCTGTCATTGTGGTGCCAGGGATTACCTTCCATTCTGCTTTACCCACCTTCTGGCTAGAAGCAAGTAGGCTAGATTAAAGATTCCTTATCCTCTTTCCCTAAGCAAGTGAGAAGGAATAATCCCCTCATTTCACCTTGATCTGAGAAAAAACTCTTTAGCTAAGGCCATTTCCACAGTATACTATTACAGTGCTGTTATTCCACTTTCAACCTCCTGTGGAATTCTGGGGTCTGTAGTTTCCTGAGGCCAAAGAGCTCTCTGGCTGAGAATTCTAAAGGCCCCTCCCTGAACTGCAAACCCCAGGATTCCATAGGATGTTGAAAGTGGAATAATAGCATTATAGCAGTGTAGGGCAGAAATGGGCTAAGTCTTAATCCCCCAACTGGAAAATATGGCGTTTGGGAATATGGGTGTGTGTTTGTGGGTGGGTGTGTTTTAACGACAAGCTGTGAGAAACTATGGTTGGTATGTAATGTATAATGCTTAATGATATCACTAGAGCCATCCCAAGGTCTCATATTTTGGGCTGGAAATTTCAGTGCCTGGGATGGTCCTGAACTGGCAGTCCTATCAACAAGGTAAAGATCTCTGAGACAAGAGCTACACTACTTTTAAATTTAAGTGCAAGGCCATAAAACCCCAAAGCAATTAATTTCCATGTCCCCAAGTAATCCTCCTTATTTATGGTTCAAAGGTGATCAATTAGCAATTACTTAAGTGACAAGAGGCTGCCTGGCAAGTGAACTAGTGGTTCATGCTATTTTAAAGCTTCTGCTCACACATCCTTGCACTGGATGCTAATGTTTCCACACAGAGTGCTGCACAGCTGTTTATTGTGTGAATAAGTTGTCGTACTGAGTTGTGGTTTATAATTCTGAGGTATGCCAACCACATGCATTTTCTTTTAGGGAAAAGAAGAATCAACATTTCACGAGCTATAATCTTAAAGGAGTCTATGTTCCCTTCACTGGCACATACTTGTGTCTGCATGTTTTGCCCTCCCAAATATCCAGAAAACCAAAAGATCTCCTGGTTCCTCAGTGAATCCCACTGGCCCTTGATACTGCTGATTCTCACTGACGTTGTCAGTGCAGCTGCAGAGATGGGAGGGAATAGTCTCCCTCAAGACAAACTGTCTATCCCTACTCTTTCCTTGCTGTTATGCAGGAAAGCAGCCTATTGAATAGTGGCTTGTATAGATGCTCCCAGCTCCAGTCCCATGTAAAGAAAAGAAAAGGGATGCTCTTCACAAGAAAAGAAGTTCCTTCTAACCAGAGGTCAAAGGAGATACAATGGTGACCATAGTAATTGTTAGATGGCCATTGTGTGTATGCGTACATATGTGCACACACCACAGTAGCACTAGGAAAAGGTGAGAACTAAAGGAAAGACACTCCTCTAGGTAAGAGGTATGATACCACTAGGCTGGAATATCCCTAATTTGGAAGCACAAAGAAGCTACCGTAAACGGAAAAACTGCCATAAACGTGCTTTGGGGAAAACAGAATATTGAGACAAGTAGTGACAGAAGAACAGAAGGGGGAGTGCATTGACTACGAGCCAGATGTTGCAATAAGCAAGGGCCTTCCTTTTTATTATTATACATTGATGGCATGTTATGATTTTTGGAAACATTTAATCATTGTTTTTATAATAGTTCGTGTTTTTTGTAAGCTATTTAAAATGATATTCTAAAAGCAATATTATATTTTTCCAAACAATATTAAAAATAGTTAATGCTGCCCTGGTTAAAACAGCTAAGCTAAAATGGATGCAAAACCTGAAAGTGAAGCCAACTGTTTCTTACCCTGGGTGTATTCAATTCCAGGAACAGCAACTTAAAAACAGTTTTAGATAAATAGACACTTCCTTACAAATACCTGGACAACAGCTTTCTGTGTCCTGCTGTTCCCTCAAATCTCCCCCCTCCAACAACTTAAACAGTAACCTGTTGTCATTGTCGTGTGCCTTTAAGTCGTTTTAACTTATGGCAACTATATCATGGGATCTTCTTTGCAAGATTTGTTTACAGCGGGTTTGCCTTTGCCTCCCTCTGAGGCTGAGAGAGTGCAGGCCTTTCCACTCTACACTGTTATAGTATTCTTATTCTTATTCCACTTTCGACATCCTATGGAATCCTGGGGTTTAGAATTCTCAGCCAGAGAGCTCTTAGGCCTCAGGAAACTACAAACTCCAAATTCCACAGGATGTGGAAAATAGAATAATGGCTCATAACAGTATAACAGTGTAGTGAGGAAAGGCCCTGTGACTTGCCCGAGATCATCCAATGGATTTCCACAGCTCAGCGGGGATTTTTGCTCTGGTCTCCAGAAACATAATCCAACACTCAAACTGCTATACCATCTGGTAACCTGACCCCTTGTATAATACGACTATAACAGGATACACTCTTGCAAGAGTGGGAACCCCATGGCCCTCCACATGTTTTTGAACTGTAATTCCCAGCATTCCTTACCAGTGGCTTTGCTAACGTGGGCTGCTGGGAGCTGCAGTCCAACAACACCTAGAGGGCAGCCAGTTTCCACTTCTGCTGCAGGCCATACTGTCATCTTACCAAGAACAGTATGCACAAACACGCACATGCAAACAGGCACACTTTAAAAATCAAGTGTAATAATGCCAAGCTGATTTATCATCAGGACGTTTGTCCTCTTCAAAGTTCATATATCTACCCAGTCTGAGTCTCTCGCATATACGAAGACAGGTTCACCCTCCCTATGGCCCCAGAGAGTTAGCCACTTGGGAAAACACCCAATTCTGAAGACAAGAAAAAGCAGACAAAAATAGTTTAGTCTTGTTTTATTTTATTTTTTCCCCTTCCCATTGGCTTCCAGACAGGGTGGGAGTCTTTGGTTGTGTCTGAGCGAAAATTACAGTAAATAGAGTATGGCTGGAAAGCTCTGTGTTTGGGATAAGAGCAACTCGTACAAATTGCAAAAAAGAGGTAGAAGGATAAAAAGCTCATGAGGAAAGCATCAGAGGTGTGTCTCCTAGAAGTGACAGGTCAGATCAAATGCCCTTTCCTGGACTTCTGCCATGGTCATCTGTTGCTGTTGGTAGACTGCATAATTGTGAAATCTACAGGGGAGTGCATTTGCTGCTGTGGAAAAAGTGGATCAATGCTTTTATTTCCGCTTTTATTTTAGAATCTGGGCTACCCATTGACACTGAATAGCGGCAGATTTCCGATAGACAGAAGGAGGTACTTCTTTTGCATGGGGTGTGGTTGAACTGTGGAATTCACTGCCATCAAATTGGATTAAAGACGTTCATGGTGGTTTGTGTCTATTTTATTTCTGGGCATTGTATTACTGATATTGCTATCAAGGGCTACTCATCATGATGCCTATGTAGCATCTTAAGATTAGAGATACTACTCCCCTAAATCCCAGTTGCTAGGGAACATGAGCAGGAGACTTATTTTGCTCTCATGTCCTGCTTGACAGCTGCCCAAAGGCTTCTGGTTGCTGAGTGTGGAAACAGGATACTAACCCCAATAAGTCTTTCCAGCAGGGCTCTTTGTATAGTCTTATGTTCTTAACACAGAAATGCGTGGACACCTTTATGGGAAATGGAAATTACTCAATCCACCAAAGTATGGTGCTTCAGTGATATAGGGAAGGTTTCTTGCCTTTCCTCCTTTCACTGTTAGGAGTGCAGCTAGCTCTGTAAGAAAACAAAATGTGTGGCACTAGAGATCCTCTTCTTCCTGCCTCTGAGCCAGCCAGGCAGGCAGTTCATCAGATGCAGCTTTTGGCTCTTTTTCTTTCTTTCTACCCATCCTTCCCCATGGCCGTGCTACCCTACTCTCCCACAGTGGCTGATGCATAGGGTTGCCAGAGTGAAAAATGGAGAGTGCACCTGTACCTTTAATGGTTGTATAAAAGAGTGATACCTGCTGAAACTCCTTCTTCTATACAACAATTACAACTACAGGAACCCTCTCCAGCTTTCACTCTGGCAACCCTAGTGAATGGTGATGTTTCCCCTCTCCTCTTTCTCGTCTGGGCTCACACTCACAACCTGGCCAGGCCTCTCCTGCCTCCCATGAGAGCAGCATCCCCCTCTGTTCCTTCCCCTCTTACTGTCTCTATTTGCTGAATCTCAGGCTGTTGGGGGGAAAGCTCATGAGCAGAGCTGACACAACTCAGCTACCTCCTCTCCTCTCTCAGTTTGTAGTTTCTGGGATACACATTCTCTCTAGATGCCTGTATGCAAAGATGCGCAAGAAATTAGGGGACCTATAGGGCAAATGCTGCATAAGACCAGTTGTGACAATAATGGCAGTATTGGGGCTGTTGGAGCCTTTGCAAACAATTATCTGTTTTTGTTAAAAAAAAAAAAGCCACATGGGGAAGTAGGGTAGTGTTCAAGACTGACATACTATAAGGTTCGAACTTTTTTAAAAAATGGCTTTGTTTTGATTACAGTGCACCATTTAGGAACTGACTTGGTGCTATTAGTTAATATCATGTTTAAGAATTGATTGCCTTACTCTTTGTACTGCAGATAACATTTTTTTAGCTTTTAATTACAGGGTCCTAAGATTTATAAGGAAATTGTGGAAAACTTGAAGAATTCTTGTCATAGAATCGGAGTTGGAAAAGACCACAAGAGCCATCTAGTCCAACCCCCCTGCCATGAAGGAACACGTTATCAAAGCATTCCTGACAGATGGCCATCCAGTCTTGGTTTAAAAACCTCCAAAGAAGGAGACTCCACTACATTCTGTGGCAGCACATTCCACTGTTGGACTGCTCTTACCATCAGGAAGTTTTTCCTTATGTTTAGATGGAACCTCTTTTCCTGATATTTGAAACCACTGCTCCATATCCTAGTCTCTAGAGCAGCAGAAAAGAGGCTTGCTCCATCTTCAACATGACATCCCTTCAAATATTTAAACAAAGCTATCATGCCACCTCTTAACCTTCTCCCTACCCAGCTCCCTAAGCCTCTTCTCATAGGACATGGTTTCCAGGCCTTCTACCATTTTGGCCACCCTCCTCAGGACACATTCCAGCTTGTCAATATCTTTCCTGAACTGTGGTGCCTAGAACTGGACACAGTATTCTAGGTGGGGTCTGACCAAAGCAGAATAGAGTGGTACTATCAGTTTCCTTGATCTAGACATTATATTCCTATTGATGCAGCCCAGGCTCACACTGGCTTTCTTAACTGCCGCATCACACTGCTGACTCATCTTCAGCTTGTGGTCTACTAAGACTCCTAGATGCTTTCCACATGGACTGTGGTCAAGTCAGGTGTCACCCATCCTGTATCTGTGCATTTCATTTTTTTTCCTGCCCAGCTATAGTACTTTATATTTCTCCCTGTTGAAATTCATTTTGTTAGTTTTGGCCCAGCAATCTAATCTGTTAAGGACATTTTGAATTTTGATCCTGTCCTCTGGGGTGTTAGCAACCCCTCCTAATTTGTATCATCTGCTAATTTTTTAAAGATGCCCTCTATTCCCTCATTCAAATCATTGATAAATGCCTCAAAAATGTCCTTGAAATGTAATTTAAAAGTAACTTGAAAATGTTGCTCACTTTACTAATAAAATGACCTCATTTCCCTTTGTTATATTACTTTTGAAATATAACTTTGTTATGCACTTGTTACCAAAAGGAACTCCTTACAAGTAACTACATTGACTGTAACTAGTTACCTCCATGTTATTGTTGTTTTGTGCCTTCAAGTTAACTGGTGGCCAACCTATTCTAAGGCCCCCATGACAAGGTTTGTTCAGAGATGGTCTGCCATTGCCTTCCTCTGGGCCTAAGAGAGTATGACCTGGCCAGGGTCACCTAGTGGATTAACATGGCCAAGCAGGGATTCAAACCCTGGTCTTTCAGTAGCTTAGGCCATTTCCGCACTCGAGTGTTATAGTACTATTATTCCAGTTTCCACATCCTATGGAATCCTGGGGTTTGCAGTTTAGGGAGAGGCCAGCCGGCTCCTCCCTAAACTGCAAACCCCAGGATTTCATAGGATGTGGAAACTGGAATAATCGCGCTATAAGAGTGTAGTCAAACGCTGAAATCAGTGCAGCATGATGGCTCTCAGTAGTTAATTATAACCATACTTTGACAATAAGTTATTTAAAACTGTATTCAGAAGGTGCGTTATCTGTTTTAACCCTCCATTTAGCACATCTCAGCATGCTGGTGCAATCAATGAAAATCCTAAGCATATACAACTGTACAGGCTATTAACATGGGGGGAAGGTTTGGAACAGGGCTGTAGGCAGATATCTCTTGGCTCACCCTCCAGTTCTGGGATCAATATCTCCCATTGCTGCCACTTAGCTGATATGTGCAGCTGACAGCTGTAGACCAAGGAAGCCATGATCAACTGCTGAGCCGGGAAGAAAGGCAAGAACTCAAGTGAACGGTTTAGCTGCCAATGCCGCCCCACCATGGCCAATGCTCTGTATTGTGCAGCATTTTATTTCTCTGTCAGGGATTGGAATCATGCAGTCCTCTAGATGTTTTCTGACTGCAGGTGCCTGCATTCCACACCATTGGCTGGGCTTGCTACAGCTGATGGCATTTGTCATCAGCTGATGGGGAAAGCCAGCATGGAGCAATGGTCTGAGTTTTGAACTAGGACTCCAATTCCAGCATTCGAATCCCTGGGCCATTTCCGCACGGGACTGTTATAGCGCTATGATTCCAGTTTCAACATCCTATGGAATCCTGGGGTTTGCAGTTTCGGGAGGGGCTGGCTGGCCCCTCCCGAAACTGCAAACCCCAGGATTCCATAGGATGTTGAAACTGGAATCATAGCGCTATAACAGTCTCGTGCGGAAATGGCCCTGGTTTGCCATGGAAATTCACTAGGTGACCTTGAGCAAGTCAACCTCCCTCAGCCTTGGAAGAAGGCAAAAGCTAAACTCTGAACAAATCTTGCCGAGAAAACCTCATCATCGGTTTGCCTTAGAGTCACGTTAAGACACAAGCAACTGCAAGGCACTCAACAACAAAACAAGCAACTGGATGGCGGCTTGGTGCCCATTCCTGCCCTCAGGGCCCAGGAAGAGAAATGGCCTTCTTTCTACTTCTTTCCTTTCCAAGGAAACTGGAAAGGCAAAGAGGCATAGAGCAATGTCCCTGAAAAACCAGTGGAAGTGGCAATGCTTCTCTTCTCAGGGGCATTTTCAGGTTTAAGTGAACACACAGAGAACACTGGTCAACCAGCAGCTCAGTTTAACTGAAAGGGAAAGAGGAAAGCTGGAAAGAGAGACAGAAAAACAGAAAGAGAATAGAAAAAAGAGAATAAAAAAGAAAACACACTGCCAATTACCTTGGTTCACAGTCAGAATCTTTTCCCTCCTCAAAGAGATTGCACCTTGCTGCACCTAGTTGATTTTGAATTTAATGTAGAGTGGTGATGGTTAATTAATGGAGAAATTAAATTAAGGGAAATTTATTTGGGAATAGGATGGGGTTGAGGAATCTAAATAAGATACTGGGTACATTAACAGAAGAACTGGTTTGGATGATCTGGGATGGGTGAAAATTTAATAATTTATTTTTATTTATTTGGGGTGATTTGGTTTAGCAATTATTTCTAGTAATTAAGAGAGATGTGATATAGTGGTTTGGGTGTTGATGTAGATTCTGAAGACCAGGGTTCAAATCCCCATTTTGCCACAGAAACCCACTGGGTGATCTTAGGCAAATCATGCTCTCTCAGCCTCAGAGGAAGGCAAAGGAAACTTCCCTCTGAAAAAATCTTGCTAAGAAAACTCCATGATAGGGTCTCCTTAGATTTGCCATAAGTCAAAAAATGACTTGAAGGCACACAACAACAACAAATTAATTCTACAAAGAAAAAAAACTGATAATGGGTCTGTTATATTTTGAATATATTATGAGATGACACAAGCCATCTGGAAAGCTGGCAATGCTCAGTAATGGGAGGAAGCAGGAAAAGAGAAAGACTACATTGTGGATGGATTGATTCTGTAAAACTACAGCCTAAACTCTACAAAACCTGAGCAAGACTGTTAAAGACCGAGGCTCTTGCTGGTCTCTCCTTCAGAAGGCGAACCTGAAGCCAACTTGACAACAATTAATCACTGTGACAGAGCCTGGGAGTGTGGCTGGCCTGAGGGACAGGGCAGCCCTAGCAACAGGTTGCCATGTAACCCAAGTGGCTTTGTGTAAGAGAAAAACCCAGCCCATTGGTATGTGGGAGGCTGAGCTTTCTGAGGGGAAGCTCTATATAAAGCACAATGATTTGTATTTTTGAAGCTTCTTTCAGTGAGATTTCCAGAGACAGTTTGAGTTAGAGCTTTTCAGTCAGCCAAGGGAGGTTGTCTGAATAAGTGGGGTTATCTTCTCAGAGATCTAGAGAGACACCCAGAAGAAACCAAGCTATTGTGAGCTGAGTCAGAAGGGATGACCTAAACTTGGGAATATAGCCTTTGAGCAGAAAGTGAAATCAAAGCCCTATATGTGTAGGAAAGCTCTGTACCTGAATACTGTGCTATGCTGAAGAAACTGGTTAAACACTTTTTAGAAGTTCTATTTTGCCTGAACATACTTATATACATTTATATTTATATACTTATAATATACTTGCAATATATTTATACTTATAACATACTTATAATGCCCATTGTTATTTTAATAAAGATTACATTCAATTTTTGTAATTTCTGCCTCAGCAGAGTACTTTTCATCAGTTCTAATTTTACAGAAACATGCTACCACAGATTATCAAATCTTCCTGAGTAAAACCAGAGAAGCTTTACCCTCTGTTCACTAAGGTGCTGGGTTTAAAGGGGGAGAGCAAGGATTGTATAAAGAGAGTGGCAGGGTGCTATAGCAGGCTAGGAAGGGAGCTACCATCTTCAGTCTGTGAAAAAGAAAAGCAGGCCAGGCACCCTCCACAATCACTACCACAATCATTTCTAGATTTGAATATAATAACTATTATTTAGCATTGTGTAAATTTTATGGAAATTTGTGTACTTTGGGCCTGGAACTCTGTAATAACAAGGAATACCACTTGTGCAAGCTTCAGCCCACAGAACCTTAGATTACTTATAGAGAATATATCACACCATGGAGAAAGGTGCTGTTATGCAAACTTTAAAAAACAGACACAAGGACAGCCACACAGCACAGGGAAACATCAAGGAAAAGGATACACTCATGATGGTTAGGCTCTGTTTTTGTAACAAGACTGCACCTGTGTAAAAGCAATAACATGACATCTTCTGGAACATGCAAGAAGAAATTCAGTGCATAAGTTGAGAACAGAACAAGCTGGTCTTGTACCTATTAACATACATAGGGCATGATGACAGGCATAGTCTTCGTGAGAGAGATTTTTCAGTGCTTTATTGTGGGTCTTTCTCATTGCAGGAAACTCTTCAAAGATGTCTCTCAAAACCATGCTTTGTTTACATCTGAAATATACTCATGATTTCCAACAGAGTTTATGTTGATGCAGCTGTCCTGTGTACCTTAAAGCTTCTATGCAGGAAGTTCCCCACTTGTTCGGTGATCCTTCCCAACTGAATTGTCTAAGTGTTTCCTTTGCTGGAGAAAGTACCATCATCTACCTAACAAATAAGACAGAATTCAGAAGAAATAATTGGATGTGTTCAGCACTGGTTACCTGCATTCTGCTGGGATAACCAATTGTGCAAACTATCATTGAAACTGGAAGTGCAGACTGTCTTTAAAACTGATCACCTAACTACATAAATTAACATTTGTGTGACTGGAAGATTTGGCTTAATAGCTACGTAGCTCTGAGAAGTAAGGTTTCTGTAAGTAGCCAGACCATGAAAGGTCATAAGTACTTCACACAGTGGGGTAGTTACACTTCAAATAAATAAATATGCTTTGATCATGTTTGTATCTTTTGCTTGATTGTCTGATGCTATCTCTTTAGCACTCTTGAGAGTGAGGTCAGCTGTTCAGACTGTTGTTCCTGCCTAGGATTTATGAATCTCGACTGCAAATGACCTTATCACTCTGTGCCTTGGCTTAATGTGCCTTTGCCAGTGTTTCACCATTTAGTACTGAGCCAGGATGCCATGGTTTTTATGCTTAATGCTGGTCCCCTCAGTTCTGTATTCCCTGTTAAGAAATCAATGGTCTCTTAAGATTCCTCCTTTAAGTCTTGCATTTGTACAAAGATACAGTAGTAGAAACCAGACTGGAAAAAAACAGAGCAACCAGGTTTATTTTAAAAGTCAAGAGGAAGAAGGACTACAATCAAGAAAGGAAGACCGGGGTAACTAGCGAGGTGGTGGGAAGACTGAAAATCATGCAGATTAGATATTTAGCAGTTGGCTAGAGAAGGGAAAGATGGGAAATGGGCTGGGATGGATGAGAAGTCAATGGATGCCCAGAGGTAGAGGCATGGAACACATGATGCTTCTGACCAGGGAAACATCTGGAACCTTCAAGGACAGTGCCCTAGACAGATAAGAGTGAGGGGAATTGTGGGTTTCCAGAGGTTGTTATATTGTAATTCCTTACATTCTTAACCAGCATGACCACTGGTGTAAGATGACAGAGAGTTACAGTCCAACAATATCTGGTAGGCCACAAGTTGCCCATCTCTGATGTAGTTTGGGAAAATGTCATTATCCAGGTACTCCTGATGCAGTAGAAGATGGGATTTCAAGGTCCAGCACTTTGCCACTGGGACTGTCTAAGGGAAACCTGAGGGCAGGGGCTATAGGGCATGATGTTTATAGAATGAAGCCGTATGTGTGAATGTATTTTTATTCTCTCCTCAACACATGGCATGGAGCCACATGCATGCATAAACTCATGCTCATTGTGCTCTGGAGGGGCACAGAAAGAGAACAAGCTACATTGCAATGCTCATTCTTAAATCCATCAAGAACATAAGGAAAACTGTGCTGGGTCAAGTCAAAGTCCTACCTCTTGTCTAGCTTTCTGCTCTCACAGTGCTCAGCCAGATGGCTACGGAAAGCCCGCAAGGGAGGCATAAGAGGATTAGTATCTTCCCTATCTTCCCACTCTGCAGCAAAGGCATGAAGGTAATGACAAACCCCTTCTGAATAAATCAGGCCAAGAATGCCCCTTGATAGGGTTGTCTGAAGTCATAAGTGTCTCACTAAAGTCTCACTAAAATCCACGTAAAAATTTTTTCTGTGTGGACCTAAGGATGCCATCTGATTCTTTATGGTTGGTGATAAAATGTCATCACTCACCCTGGAAAACGCCCTACTGAATTCAATTCTGCTTTCTGCTAAGACAGTGGGTATAAAATCACAGCCATAATAGTTTTTTGTTTCTTTGCCTTTGTGTAATTTAAATTCTTGATTCATTATATACTCAACTTATATGAAGAAATCAACATTGCAGCACCTCATGACATTAACACATTTTCTGTGTCATCTGCCTGGAGCCTTCCCAATCTAGTTTGTCTAGAACCTGTCCAGTTTTGATCCGTAAAATACTTGAGGGTATGGTGGTTTAATTAGAAGGTTCTGTCCCTGTAATTTCTTCTTGCGCAGAAGCATACAAGCCCTAAAATTCCTTTTTTCCAGCAGTGTCTCTGTGGGCTTTAATTATTATTTGCATCTTATTTTTCCCCCATATCTTTAGTAGATATTTCTCAATTTGTGGTCCAAAATTCAATGAAACTAAATGTAATTAAAGCCCCTATGCCAGAGAGGAACAAAAACAGATTAAGGGAAAATTAAGAGGCTATTAATTCATAAAATCAGGACCCTACTGAACAGGAATCAATTGGAGACAGTAATAATGAAAGAGTGCAAATTAAAGTTGTAGGAGATGTTTCCTGAAGTTTGGATAACTGTTGAATGAGCATTAGAAAAGGCTCTAGATCATGGAACTCAGCACTGGCACTAATATCATAACATTAAGCACAATGGTATGGGCACTAATCTTTTAATTGTGCTTCCAGCTATTTGTGGGAAATTAGTAGTGCACTATGAAAACTAAACTGCTGCACGCTTCTGGAGAGTCTTCTCTAGCATAGAATACAGGCTAGCTTGAGTCTGGGCACAAAAGGATCCTGTGATCATCCTTTTACTGTGACCACAGGCCTGAGCTGCTATTGTTAGGCCATTTCTGCCCTACACTGTTATAGTGCTATGATTCCACTTTCAACATCCTATGGAATCTTGGGGTTTGCAGTTTAGGGAGGGGCATTTAGAATTCTTTGGCCTCAGTAAACTACAAACCCCAGAATTCCATAGGAGGTTGAAAGTGGAATAAGAACACTGTAACGGTGCAGGGCAGAAATGGCCTTAGTTTTAGCACTCATTCACGGGGCCACAATGCTCGTAATAAGTGCTACTTAAGGTTGAGGGGCCTTGGGAAAGATGTCACCCTGGGATCCCTTGGTTTAATACACGCACCATTCTTTTTCTTCACTTGCTCTCTTTTTCTTCTCTCCTTTTTCTCTCCCTTGTTTGCTCTTCCTCTTTCTTTCTTTCTTTCTTTCTTTCTTTCTTTCTTTCTTTCTTTCTTTCTTTCTTTCTTTCTTTTGGCATCTTAATCTTTCATTATCCTCCCTGCTCCCTTTCCATACCCCCGGTGCTCTTTCTTCCTGTTCATTTTCCTTCCTACCCTCATGCTCTGTCTTTTTTAAACCTTTACTCATTCCATACACACTCCACTGCTCTCTCTCCCACACAGACAATCCCCCCCTGCATTACTACGCAGGTGAACCTTTCTTGCTCTCTTTCTTTAACTTTTAGGCTTGGCAGACTGCACTGAAGCTGTGCCTGGCATCTGGACTTCCCCGGAGCACCTCTGGACCCAGGTGGCCATCTAGAGGCCATCTGAAAGAATTAGGATGCCTGACTGATCTGCTAGTAAGGGGGAGCACTGAGGTGTAGGGGTGAGGAGAATGAATAAAGGACCAGAGCAGAGTGAGTGAAGGAGTGCTGGTGAGTCAGGGGAGAGCACGCAAGTGGCATGCTGGCGGCGGCGGCTGCTGCTGATGTAACTTCATTTGGTGGGTCCCCTAGGTGTGGGGCCATATACCTCCACAGGGTAGTTTGGCCCTACCAGCCTGTTTGAAACCTGTTTGCTTTCAAGACAAGCTCAAAATATCCTTGTTCTAAACTCTGTATGTGAATACTTTAGCTCAGATTTTGCAGGCTGAGGCTAGAACTATACAGATTTTTTGTTACATACTCTGCAGCTGTCCCAGTTTGGTAGGCACAGTCCTTATTAATCCTGTGTCATCCCACTTTTTTAGCTGCCTTTAAAATGTCCCAATTTCTGTCTCTTCCTCCCACTTTTCCTCTTCATCCTCAGTGTACTTCAGTTTCTGCAAACTGGGTTCAAAGAGCAAAAGTAGTTTGCAGTCAGTTAACTCAGCAAGGAGGAAATCTTGCCCTTCCCTGTAGGCTCAGGAAAAGCGAACTTTGGAGCATCTCCTAGCTAGCCTGTTCTTCCCCATTAATAAGTTCTGGCATCTTGAGCAAACTTTGATGTTGCTTGGCCACATGACCAATTTCTCATCAGTGAAATATAGAAGTGTATGAAGTTATCGTCATTGATTCAGACAGATCACTAACATAATCACAATGCATTGTAAACAGCTTCAACATTGTGCTTTTTAATTGATTGTTTACTTAGTTTTTAAAACTTTTGTATAATAAGATTTTATTTACATTTTTCTTTAATTTGTGGTAAGCCACTTTGAGTCCCATGCTGGGAGAAAGGTGAGATATATGTGCCAGTCTCTCTGTGTGTATTTTAAATATACCTGACAGATGCTTGATAAGGCATGGAGGAGGCCCCAGGTTTAATTCCCAGCATCTCTAAGTAGGGCTTGGAAAGAATCCTGTGGCTAGATGGGCTGGTAATCTGACTCAGCTTCCTGTATTCCTGTGATGTATTTTCTTTCAGACTAGTTATGATGATCAGATTTTGTCACTTCCCTATAGTCCCAAGTGGCACCTCCCAAGCGGCAACCACTGCCCTTTTGCACCCCATTCTTTGCACGCAATGATCCCAAGGGATCGGTGTAGGTGCATTGTGGCTGGCCAAGAGGAGTGCTCTCTCTGGGCTGTTGACAGATGGCAAGTTAAACCAACAGATAGTAAATGCTGCCACCTAGAGGCACAAACAGTGATCTGGCCCACTCGTGCAAACAGAGAAGTAGATCTGAGGTTTCTCTTGTAGGAATTGAAGCAGAGCAGAAACCTGCTGCCTTGATCTGGTTTAGTGGCGGCATCTATGACCCAGAGGACCCTTCTACTCATGTGAAAGAGGCAAGAGGTGTCTCAGACCGTTTTTGGCATTTTTTCCAAACTACATTTCCCAGATTTTATTTATTTATTTTTATTTTGGAAGGGAAAAGCCATCATTACTACATGGATATATAAATAATGTATTTTTATGTTCCAGACTAAGGTCATTTCTGCCCTACACTGTTATAGTGCTGTTATTCCATTTTCAACATCCTGTGGAATTCTGGGCTTTGTAGTTTCCTGAGGCCAAAGAGCTCTCTGGCTGAGAATTCTAAATGCCCCTCCCTAAACTGCAAAGCCCAGGATCCTGTGGGATGTTGAAAGTGGGATAATAGCACTATAACAGTGTAGTGCAGAAAGGTCCTAAGATTCTTGCAGAAGTTGACCTAATGCAGTAACCCACTGGAACTGCTGAAAAATGTCACTTAGCTGATAGGATTGGGTGCCCTTATCCTTTGTCTTATACTAGAAAACAGTACATAATTTGTAAAAACCTAGCCTTGGGTGGAAGGCCTTTCTTATGGGTGGGAAAATTTTGGAATTATGATAAATTGAAAATTTCAGGGAACTGTGGTGAAAGTGAAAATGAATGTACGCTGTGCCTCCAGGCGTTCTCTCTTATTTTTTCATATAGTCTTGGGTTCAGCCAGGCCATTTCAACCAGGTTCCATAAACCATAAGGAGAAAGGAGTCAGGGGGTGGAGTGGGAAGAGAACTCCTGTAGAGCTGTTAATCTCTTTTCTTCCCTGGCTGTAGGCGCTTTCCTTGGGACTTAGCCATTTAGAGAAAGAGGAGGAAACATCAAATATTTCCTAAAGAGATGTTAGATGTAAGGCAGATTTCAGTAACAATGGCTATAGTTTGGCAATTTCCTGTAAGAAACTGAGGGCATCTCATGGCTATCCGTCTTTACCCTGTCACTGTTTCTGCCTTTCCTCTTCGCTCTCTCCTTCACATACAGAGCAGTTGTGCATGTCTACCCATAGGCACATACGAGTGCATGCATGTGCTGCCCTTCGTTTAAAGAGAAGCACATGGGGAAGTGGGAAAAGGTTGGTAGGGTAAGTGGTGGGTGGCCATAGAACCCCTTCTCAGTTGTAAGAATGGAAAGAATACCTGTTATTTTTCATTCCCAGATCAAGAAGCAAGGTTCCTAACAGTTAGGAAACCTCATCAGAAAGGATAATAGTTGAGCCCTGTAACTGAATGCTCCAAAGTATTGTGGAAGAGTGATTCTGCATAGAAAAACATATAGAGTTTTGTGCAAAACAGTGTTTCCTGTGCAGAAAACACTGCTTTCTGTGAATAAAATGTATATTATGGGACATCTGAGTACAGGGAGAATGCTGACGGGGAATATTCATTTTCTCCTGCAGTGGGGAGAACATCATAATTTTTTATCCCCACATGTGGTATGAAATATTGAGGACTGGCATCCCTATCCTGTAGTCTATGGGAAAGGCTACTGACTACAGAGCTTGGAAAGTTAGCTTTTAAGCATAATTAGTCATCCCCCCCCTTTTTTAATGGTCATTTATTGTTGTTTGCTTTGGTGTTCAAAAAGTAACTTCTGTTACTTGTTGTATTGCTCAGTAGGTCTTAAAATAATTTTGTACTGTAAAAAAAACTCCTAATGACTGATGCCTATATGACTCTAAAAGGGTCTAGAAGTGCCTTTTTAAAGCAAACTTTACAAGTATCTGAAAAAAAATTACTCACTAGCCCAATAAAGTAAGTTCAGTCCTACTGAATTGTGTAATATTTGAAGTTTAACTGTGTCATACTCTTATTACACAAAGAAAATCCAGCATCCCACAGTAAATCCTCACAGATAATGATGGTGTGTGAGTGTGTTCCTTCAGTTGGCTGTCAACTTACAGTGACCCCACGAATTTCTTAGGGTTTTTCTTAGGCAAGGAATACTCAGAGGTGGTTTTGCCAGTTCCTTCCTCTGAAATATAGGCTACAGCATCTGGTATTCATTCGTGGCTTGCCATACAAGTACTAACCAGGGCTGACCTACTTTGTTTCTAAGATCAGGTAGGATCTTGTGCCTTTAGCGTATTACTTGTAACTAATTTCTTCAAAACTCTGCCCCATTTCTTTTCCCAGTAACCTCTGACTGCCAGGGGTGGAGCAAGCTTCCTGTTTACCAGTTTTCCATTCTCCTGGCTCATCTCACCTCCATGGCATGGCAAGACCCCGTCTTTGATAGCAGCATCAGCTCGGGAAAGCCAACAGGTCAATAGCTGTAACTGCCAGACAGGGAGCCCATCTACTTAAATCTAATGATGGAGGGGCCATATGTGAGAACAGCAGCCTGCTGCTTTCCCTTTACAATGGATGTCTCTGCATACCAGCGTTTATGCTCAGCCCAGCATAGCCAAGAGGATTGCTCATCTGACCTATAATGCTCTGGCTCTGTCCCCAGTCAGCTCAGTGAGTCCAGGTCTGCCTTGTCCTTTCCCTCTCATGGCACGTTTTATTCAAGTTTACAAATTTCTCGGTTCCCAGTTGGCAGAGTCAATAGGGCGTGTTCTCGGAGCTCTGGATTTTTGGAGACAAGAATCTTTCCCAGGGTGAGCCCTGTGTGAGGAACTGTCTGGAATCTCAACCTCTGCTGTGAGCAATAGCGAGTGGGGTGCGTCAGAGCTGGGAAAGAGGGGGAAGGATTGATCTGTGGACTTAGGGGCTAATGTCTCCAGAATCAAATACTGTCTCTCCATCCAGTTTTGAAAGGTTATTTTGAGTTTCACATATTTCTTTGCAAACAAAAATGTCTATTTCTAGATTTGCCCTGACTTGGTTAGGATTCAGGCTGGGGAATGCAAGGCTGACTGCCAACACTGGAATGAAGCAAATCCTGGCTTTGGTCAACTCGGCAGAAGCAGGACACGTGTTCAGATACTGCTATCTGGTGAGGTGGCTGGATCAATTTTTTTTCCTTGTAAAGCAAGATGGGAATATTTCTGTCAAAAGTGTGAAGTGGGGTACAGAACAAATAATGGGAATGCTCTTTTATGTGTTTGCACTGAAACCATCAATGCAGTGGAAGAACCATGGCTGACTCATTTTTCGGATGGTGAACCAAGCCTTCTAGATGTAACACAGAGGCCTGGGCTAGGATAGAGAGCTTTTTGAATTGCGCTGCCATAGACAACTGCTCTGCCTTTATTGCCATAATGTCTACAAACAACAAATAACTCTAGTCAGGGTTAGGGAGGGCTCTTATTCAAGTATTTGTACGATTCATCTTCCGAAGTATTTTCTCTTTCTCCAATGACATAAAAATAGGGAGCAGAGGCACAGACAAAGAAGCCACTTTTGACAAGAAAGTGAAGCAGGGGTGGGAGCCCTACACAGTTTGAAAGGGGAGCAGAAGTTCCTTCTCGGCTGATTTCTATAAAAATGTTTCCAGGGCAAGACATGAGGCCTCTAGAAATTCCACCGCAAAACAAAGCAGATTTTGCAAACTACATGTTTTTCTTTCAGTGTGTGAAATTCTACAAACACAGAGCTGAGATTTTGTGACCCATCTGTAAGCAGCAAGTAAATGTTAGATATTTATTTTACAGACCAGGTTAAAAAAAATATTCTCACCTTGTCAGTTTCTCCTTCTGCCTTACAGTCTCAGATACCATTCAGCAATATGGTTTTTTAACAACAACAGATGGTGGAAATAGAGCCATCAACTGCAAGTATCAGCCTCTATTACAAATAGCAAATTACTTGTAATCAATTCATTTTTTTCAATAATGAGGGCATAACTAGCTTACATTATAATTTTAATTTACTGAAGGATAATTTTGCTCTCTTTCTGGTATAACTGTTTAAAATTACCTTTATGCAGAGTTACAGGGATGTGGCATCAGCAGAAATGCTGAAAGAGGAATATTACACAGTTCCACTACTGCCTTGGTATTGTGTCCCCTGCTCTGTTGTGGGTATTGAGGAAGCCATAAGGTGGAGAGAGGAGAGTGTTAATGTTGTTTGCTACCATAGGTCAGAAGATTTTAGTGTTCAGATTTTTTTTTTAAAGTAGTTATTTCAGTTTCTTTTGAGAAATAGGAAAGTTAAGCTATAATAGTAATTACTCTTTTTTTTGCCTTGAAAACTATAACTGTAACTAATTACCTTTGGAAAGGTACACGGCAAGATCTTAACAGCAGCTAATCGAAGCTGTTTCGTCCTGGCTCTTTGCTGTTACGAACCTAGCAAGGGGATTACCAAAATTCTGCGGCTGTAAAGAATGTAAGGCAATGGGTGTGATTGTAAAGGTGAAAAATCCATAGTTCTACATTCATTCATAATAAAATCCCTAGCATTATGATTCAAGGGGGCGACCCTGAAGTAGCAGCATTTGCTGGTGACAATCACAGTATCTTTCCATGCTTAATTTTAGAGTTCCCTTTAAGGGATCAGCTGATATTCCATTCTTTTACAGATTGGCTTCATTTCCAGGATGGAAACCATATTGATTTTTCCAATAGCTCAAAGCAACACTCAGAGGAAATAAGCAAGTACCATATATGAAGAATTTGGACTTCTTACTTGAGAGTAAGCTCTATTGAGCACATTGGAGTTTTCTTCTAAGCAAATATGTCAGGATTGCATTGCAAAATTGTTTTTTAAAAAATCTGGCCTAGTAATCACAGCTACTGTCAATATCTCAGTAGATTTTTTTTAGTTCTGAACATGTCAGACCCTTATACTCTTACAAAGCAAGTTGTCTAACAGGACTACTGAAGACAGATTCCAAAGAAGAATTAAGATGATCTATTCATGGACAACTTCAGAGGCTTTAAGGTAGAGATGGCAATAATGCAGTCATCCGCATACTGTTGGACTGCAGCTCCTGGCATTCCTCACTATGGCTGGAGGTGTGGGGAGTTACAGTCCAAAAATATCTAGAGTGCTAGGTGATTCCATTTTTAAAGAAGTTACTTATTAATAACACAGTTTGGATCTGTACATGTTACATATATGGTGTGTAACCACGCAGTGTGTACTCTGTCACAAGGGAGGTGGATAAACAGAAAAGTTTTACTGCCTAAATGTATACTCCGCACAAAGATTCTTCAGAAGATCCCAACTTTTGCACATGATGAAATAAATGTGTGAGTTATACATTACAAGATATGCCACAGGTATGGTAATTCTGCAACATGCTTTTCCCGAAAAGAACATCTACAGCAGTCCTCAGGCACTCTAGGCCTATGAACACTAGGAACACAAAATGCACTCTTTGTTGTGTGTGCGTGTGTTTTTAAACAATCTTGAAAGGGCTCCAGTGTACCAATGATAACACAGGCTAATCCAAAGTGGGAGGAAAACTGAAAGAATGTGTCTGGAGAGAGAAGTCTAGACATTCAGTTTAAAGTGGAGACCCCGTCCCTGTATGCCCCCATCTCTCAGCAGATATATTGAACACTCTGCAGACAGCGATGTAAGACCAAGTTTAGGAAGCTCAGGGCCTATGACAGGAAATCCAAAGAGCTGTGGAATTGTTAACTAACAAAGGACTTTAGCAGTTTGTTAGCAAGAAGAACAAAGGCAGATTGAACAGTGCAAAAAACATGCTTCAGAATCAGCATTTCTAATACTGTACAATTTTATTGTTTATTCCAAATAACAAGTGAGCTGTGGAAAGTGCGCACACCATTTTGTCTTATACGTAACGTCAATTCACTCATAGAGTAGTGGATTGTATTATTGTAACACTAGGCTAAAAAGATCTACCTTTGACTGCATTAATGGAGAAGAGGGCGAAAAAGTTGCCTTTCCAATCTTTGCAGTCTTCGGTTTAGATTCTTTTTCAAGGGCAAGATTACCCATGCCACATGGCTTTATGTTTGTCTTGCTAAATGGGGAAGCAAGTGTACATTAATTTACAGAGGAAACGGACTTTGCCTGTGCTTATGGAGAGAAGTTTTGAATCACCAACCAAAAATCTGTGGGCACTTTGTCAGAACTTGCATTAGAAGTAACACTATTGGTTGAAAGTTCAAGGACAGGACAGATCTGTGATGGAAAAGGCAATCTAAATAGTATATTAGCCTTTGGATAGGAAACCTCCTTTTAGCCTTTTCTGTGTTTTCATAGAATACATATTTCTTTGCCGGACCCGCCACATACTGTGTAAACAGACCTTTGGGTAATTCTTTATAGCTGACACATTTTTGCTAACAAATGTCAAAGTCCATTTGTCTCATAAGAAAGATTCCTCCCATGCAACAGTGTATTCCCACTTGCAGAAAAGGTGTGTGGCTGTGTATGTGTAGGAGTGGCCCCCACAAGCAGGAAAGCTAGAAGAATGGAGGAGGGGGGAAAAGACCTGGCCCATGCCCAATTCCAGCTACAGTTGTCTCAGGCTGGTTATGGGATGGGCAGGGGTGGTTTGTTTTTGTGTTTTAATTACCATAGATATTTAAATGAGGTAGAAAATGCAAGTTCTGTAACAGTAGTGACACTCCTAATTCCAGTAAAAATACAAAATACCATGGCCATTTCCGCACTAGACTGTTACAGTGAAAAAAATCTGTTATCACAAACTCCCTCAACTACAGCAGTTCACTATATTGTTTGGAAGAAGCATAGTGAAAACATCAGAAATAAGGGGTATTTTTACCTTAAAAGTATAAGATACTTTTCATTTTACCTTCTCTTTTGTGGTCAACCTGGTTTGTTCTCATGGCTAATGAATATTTCCTGATCCCTACTTGAACCGTTGAGAGCTAGCATGGTTTAGTGGTTTGGGTGTTTGACTATGACTCTGGAGGCTGAGGTCTGAAACCCTGCTCAGCCATGGGAACCTACTGGCTGACTCTGGCTAAGTCACATTCTCTCAGCCTCAGAGGAAGGCATAGGCAAACTCCCTCTGAACGAGTCTTGCCAAGAAAACCTCATGTTAGCATCGATGTAAGTCAGAAAATGACTTCAAGGCATGCAGCTACAACAAACTTGAATTATTGCAACCTGAAGCAATAGCTTCTTGCCTTTTTCTTTCCATAATAGAATGTATACCAACCATTGTTTATATAGTATGCTCTTAACAATATACACAGGTACTAATTTCATATACACAGACTATGACTACTGACTAGAATTCAAAATTTATTAATAATATGGCTGTGCACCAACATATACCTGACATGCCAGATGCACTATAGATGGTGGTAACAGTGAATAATCAATCTACAAAAAGAATAGTCAAAGACCTAGTGAGATTAAGGCCATTTCCATACCCGGCTTCTGAAACGGTGCAGAGCGACCTCTCACGGAGGTCTTCTACACCATAGAGTGGACTGGCGTGGACTACTTTTTGTAGTTCCACACCAGAATCCACTCAGGAGCGGCCAGAACTAGCCGCGCTGCGTGTTTTTTTAAAAACCTCTTTTTCGAGGTTTTTAAAAAGTACGGAGCGTGCAGCCCCACGCCGCTCCGTCGCCCGGCTCCGAAGTGGATTTGCAGGCGCGTGCAAGTGCGTGCCTGCAGATCTGCCAGGGGCGGGCTTCCAGCTGGCGAGCTTCTCCGGTTGGTGGAGAGCCTCCACCAGCCGGAAGCTGCCATTTGGGACACCGGAGGACTGCGGAGCAGCGAGCTCGCGCTGCTCCACGTGGCGACGGACTTACCCGGTTTCAGGTAAACTCCATTTTTGGGCGTTTTCGCCTGTCCCCCCCCCCCACATGTGAAAAGGGCCTATGATGCCAATATCTATATGGGGTCAGAAGCAATTTTTGCACCAGTTTTTTTCCCATTCTACTCTTGCTTTTAATGGTATGATGTACAACATGGCTTTCCTTTATAATCCTGTGCATGTATTCTGAGGGCTCTGTTTAAGGTATTATAGCCTACTGAGGCCAATTTGGTTGAAGTGCAGAGAAGCATTTTCTGTTTTGTGTATAATGGCCTGCTCATTGAAATCAAGTGAGATCCCACTGCGGGATGTTTCCACCATCTGTTTATGCATGATCTTTCAAGATTGTTTTCCTAATTATTACCACTATCAATTATCCTGAGAGATGAAGCTATGGGATGGGGGGGAAGACAAAATGAGAACACTGCTTGTCCCTAATAGAGGGTGCTCCTTTTAGAGGCTGCTCCCAGGTTCTGGAATTCTCTACCTATGAGGCCAACATCATCCCATTTCCTTCCTTCCTTCCTTCCTTCCTTCCTTCCTTCCTTCCTTTCTGCCAACAGAAAATATACTTTTCTTCAGACAGGCCTTTGGCTTTAAAAAAATATCTTTATTTAGTTTTGCTGTAGTTCTATGGAAAATGTTAAACTGACAGATCACTTAAGAATAGTAGCATAGCATCTCAGCAACAACAAGAAGTGCAACAAAGTAAACAAGAGAAAACGAGCACTAAAGATAGATCAAAGAATATAAAGCCATAATAGCTAGGATATAAATTTTAGATATATTGACCAATTCTGGGATGACCACAATGAATTTTTCCAGTATTTAAATTATGAGGATGGTGACCAGTGAGGGAATGTTTGGCCTTTGGCTTTTAAGACAACCTGTTTGCTAGAGTCATTTTAAATTGATGCATGCTTTCTATGTCTGTACTGTTCCCCCCCCCACCAATATGCTCTCATGTTTTAATTATAATGTATTTCATAATGTATTTTATCCTGTGAGAGCCAGCATTTCAGTGTTAGACTAGCACTTTGAGAGACAAGGTCTGAATCCCAAGAAAACTCTGTGATAGGTTTGCGTTAGGGTTGCCATAAGTTACAAACAACTTGAAGGCATACAGCCTCACTACCACCACTTACTGTCCTATCACACTGCTCTGTTATAACACCACATTCCACTTTAACTGCCATGGCAATATCCTAAGGAATCCTGGGATTTGCAGTTTAAGGAGCAACATTTAGGATTCTCAGCCAGAGAGCTCTTGGGTCTCACTAAACTACAAACCCTAGAATTCCACAGAATGATGAAGTAAATATAGTGCTATAACAGTTTAGTATGACAGGGCATTTATATGTATAATCTGTTATTGTTAGCCAGCATGAACACTATTTGAATTGAAAGGCAGGATACAAATTTAATCTGTACAGACTGCTAACTCTGTTGTCAGAGGCAGAGCAGTGAATCCAGTCCAGGTTTTAGTCCAAACTGTAAAGAAACTATCCAAGATGCTGGACTCATTTGGGGTCAAGGTTAAGTACTTTGGATAGTTCTTTCAACGTCCATGCTAAAACCTGGAGCAGATTCTCCTCCTCATTGACAGACCCAGATGCTTCCACTGAATTTAATAAATATATAAAGATAATAAGTAACACAGCCTTTTGCCTATTGGATTGCATCTGTCCATTGGAAAAACATCTGGGGATCTCATCTATGCGCCACAAAGCATGTAGCCTCTGACAGTTTGTTCCAATAGTTGGGACTGGTTGGTCTGTTATTTTTAGTTGCTGGTTCTCATGCTACCTTCCTTTGCCAACTTAAAGACCCTGTGAGTACCCAGCATTGTCACTCCACAAGAGAATTTAGCCACTGTAAACACTCTGTCATCACTGACTTAATCCTGGGGAAAGTGAAAGAGTAAATTGCTCTAACAAGTCAACATGGGAACCCAGCTGCAGGGAGAAAGGACACCATGTGATCACTCGTCATGTCTTTCTTCTACTTAATGCTATTTTTATACTCCTTTCCACTTCTCTAATCTCATAATAGTCTTCCACTAAGAAACACCAAACACAAAAGAAGCCAAATGAGAATTCCTTTGCAACAAGCCCATCAGAAAATAAGCAAAGAGGTAAGGCGAGGTCTTTACTGGAAATTTGGAATGGGGCAATGGTAATGTATGTTGAATCCCACCACCCATCCAAAATCTCACGATTTGTTCATTTCCCATTTCCCAGTTATTAAACAAACTATAGTATGTTGTCTCAAAGTACTTGTCTCAAAGTATTCTGTCTGAATTTATTGTATTTTTTTCCACCAAACAGGTGCCTATGCTTCAGCTGATGTACTCTTTATTAAATTATCAGATGAAATTTTTGTCCAGTTCAGCAGGGAAGTTCATACTAGGCAGAAATGAGGTTTCCCAGGACAGAATTTCTTTTGTAGGACAGTACCAATGAATGTGGATCTACCAACAAAATACCGCTCTTAAGCCAAGCTCCATCATTCCACTCAATACCAACTAATCATAACCTTCCCCACTCCCTTTGTGAAACCATGGAGTTCTATATTGTCCTACCACCAGCAGTCATTAACATGGGAGTGATGAGGTGTGGAAATATGAAATATAATGGTAACTACTGCTACTAGGCATTGCATGAGAAAGCAGGGAAAATGACTGCCATTTTTGAAGCAGACATAAATGTCTATGTAGTCCTTAACCACATATGATAGACTACTGTAATATTGCCTTTTCAAAAATGCAAAGGAACGTCAGTTGGTGAGAAGTTAGTAGCTGAAATCTAATGTGTTGCTAATTCAGCATCAACACTATACCAAATTAAGTGGCTTCTGAAGTGCTTTCAGGTTCCACTTTTATGCTGCTCCTGCTGCTGACCCTTAAATTGTTTGGGGCCTCAGTATCTAAAAGATTGCTCTCTTGCACATGAATATGTGTGTATAGTTTCATCTTCAGAGGAGTCCCTGCTTTGTGTTCCGTCATGTCTGTAATTCAGCTGGCTGGTGGATCCATGTGGGATCCACTTTGTGGAAGACTGCAATTTAGATTTGTCTGGCTCCCTTTCTGGTGCCTAGAAGTTCTGGTTGAAAACAACCACATCTACATATTATTTTCCAGCAGGGTGCTTCTTGTATCTGTGAAACTTAGTCCAATATACATAGGTTGGCAATACTTTTATTAGGTCAAATACTGGTTCACCACAATGAAAGATTTGGCATTCTACAGATCTCTTCATCAGGCCTGTATGTGTGGGTGTGTGTATACACACAGACATTACATACATACATACATACATACATACATACATACATATATATATATATTAGAGAGAGAGAGATTAGGTGTATGTATTTATGTATGTGTGTGTATGCATACATATCCATATCTACTAGAGAAGGCTAGCAGAAGGCCAGCATGGTGTGGTGGTTTCATTCTCCATTCAGCCATGGAAGCCCATTGAGTAACCTTGGGTGTGCCATACACTCTCAGCCCCCAAAAACCCTGTGATAGGTTCACATTAGGGTTGCCATAAGTCTGAAATGACTTGAAAGGACACAACAACAACAGGAGGCTATTGCTGCTATTGCTTATTCTTGTCCTACTTGCTGTGATCATTGTTGTTTTATCAGTTGCTGCTTAAGGATTTTTCATAGTTGTTTTCACTTCGAGGGTCCCTTGAAGTCGCATAGAAATATGTGCTAAATAAACAACCAGTGAACTTTGGATGAGTAAGTCAGGAGTCAGCCATTCCAGAAATGTGAAGCCACTGACCATCCAAATGCAGAGCACGCTGATGATGTGGACAGGGCCAGTTCAAGACATTTTGCCACCTGAGGTGAAGGAGAGGATTTCCCCATCATCTACTTACAGCAGCTGGTCAGACCATCGGCTGAATCTTACGGTGAACCTGGTGATAGGAAAGTATTCTCCAGCACACTTGAAAGCAAGAAGTCAGCTTAGGGTATATTGGGCAGGTTGTGTGGAACAGACTCCTTTGTGTAAGTGCATGTATTTTTAAATCTACTATGACTAGAAGACTTTGGGCACACAAGAAACAGCAGCCCAGAAACAGTACAGAAATACTAGATAAACATCTGAAAAAAAAAATAAAGAAGAGGTATAGCGTTGATCTTGTTCTTATGTGGTTGCTAACTCCACACAGGATACTGAACAGTCTGGACAAGTGTAGCAGGAAAGCAGTTCCCATGCTGCTCCCAGCAATGTACTTTGGGGTAAAAAGGGTCTGTTTGCAGGCATGCCCTCTTCAGAGTCCCCTCTTCTCGTCCCCACATGGCCAAGAAGGGGAGTGGCCTCTGCCCTGCACTGACATCTCCCAGAACTACAACAGAAGTAACATCTGATACAAAATGCAGGCCTGTGACTCTACCATTATTACTTTTCTTTTCCTGCATGATTTTTGAAACCTTCCAACTGTGGGAGTTTCTTTATCCCCCTTTTGCTCTTCCTTGACTTGCCCAGCAGTCCTGAAGCCAATCTCTGGAGAGTCTTTTATCCTTTCTTCATCTGTTTATTCCACTGTCCTGATCACTTCTCCTCCCAAAGCAATTGAGCTTTATGAGCAATTTATGAGCTAGATTTATAAGCAATTTAGCTGTCCTTTCCCTGTACCTTCTAATCTTTCTATGTTGCTTTGTATTCCATCTAATCTACTTTGTAATAAAATCTTAACCTATAGGGGATATTGGGTAATCATTGTTATATAGAAGCTTTGGATTTAGCAAACCTATTGCAATATCAGTGTCATTGGTCAGGTAATGGTAGATAGAGTCACAGGGTTAGTCAACATCCATGTGTATTTTGGTTTATCTAGAGGGATATTGCTTTTCTATCTTTTTCCATGATATACCTTGATGCTATCTCTCAAATTCAATTAGCTAACCAAACCAGGCATTAGCCTTGTTTACAGTACGGATGAAACCAGATGTGGCTTATTTCAGCTTTTTCTCTTTAGATGTGGGACAACATCTGGGAGTAGGATTCCATAATCAGTCTCTAAGCTAGAACTCATTACCACAGCTGATGTATATGAACTCATGAGATAAGACATTAAGGGGGAAATTAGGCCAGAGCTGACCACATCAAACAAAAGAAATGTCTGAACATCTGTACATGCCTCTCTCTCTCTCTCTCAATCTCTCCCCCCCCCCATCTCCATCCCTCTCTCCCTGGGCCACTGATTGCTCTACGGTCCAGTCAGCATAGCAACTTTCAAGCAAAGCAAGGAGTGGATTATGAATGGAACCTTGGACTAGCCACCGGAAGCAGGAGCTGTCAGCTGAGGAAGGAACAAAAAACATAGTTTTAGTGAAGAGAATGAGATAGTACAAATGAAATATTAAGCTCGCTTAGTCAGGCCCGTCTGCCCGGGTGTATTGCATGCTCTGTAAGGGCTCTTCTAGGCTTCTGACAGATTCCTTTTCTAACCGTTCTACTTGAGATCTTTGAACACTAGAGTTGCCAGAACTCAGGGCTTGGCCCTGAGTCTCCATTTTTAGTGGGTCAACTCTAGGTAAGAGGCAAGGGTGCAAATTCTCAGGTTTTGGAGGGATCAGTTCCTGGTAAGAAGAAAGGGCTCTGTGCAAATCCCCAACTCAGCTAGTAGAACAGCAGCTTGCTACAATTTCCAAGGCTTAATTCATTTGTTGCAAGTTGCCAAGATTTTCTAGGACATCTGTGGCCATTTCTGCACTAGACTGTTATAGTGCTATTATTCTACTTTCAACATCCTATGGAATCCTGGAGTTTGCAGGTTAGAGTGTTACCCTGCTTGCTGGGGGTCCCTTAGGGAATTCCCAACATCTGTCAAAATTATCACTCGTGGGGAATATTAGCTATGAACACTGCTGTAGCAATGCAAAGAGGGCAAGGTAATTAAGGATCTTGAGCCCAGCATTTACAGAGTTGGATCGCAGAGAATTAAATTTAAGTATTCAAATTTAAGTATTTTATTGAAATAGATGTTAAAATCCATACAATCACTCAGCTGCACTCACTCCCACAAGCATATGAGATTATAGAAATTTAGAAAGAGGTGAAAATTAAGAGAGAGAGAGAGACATAAGGGTTTTGGGGTAATACTGTACCACTCCAGAAGTCTTCGGATGGGAAAAGACAAGCAAAGAGCCCAATTCAGCCTAAGGGAAGGGCCCACTGGTAGAGGGACTGCCTGCCAGTCAAGTCTGGGAGAACTCTGAAATGGAGGAGAAAAAGGGGTTCTAGTTATAGGGCTGAACATGTCCTGGGGACCAGATGGCGGAATGTTTATGAAGATGGATCTCAGCTTTGTAGTTCAAAGAAAATACAGCCAGGCATCCTTGTAGTTTCCTGCGTGATGACTTTCTCATCCACGGATGCACGCCTACAAAGTGTAACATTCCTGGCTGTTGGAAATATTAATTTGATCCCAGAGACCTCTGGTCTCCTGTTGGCGCTATTATTGCTGAAAGTCCATTCAAATGGTCTGTGAGAACCATTTCCGAGATTCACCTGGGATGCATAACAGAAAACAGTGCTACTCTTTGATCTATATCCATAGCTTTGCTTGCCTACGTGTCCTTCCAGTAGATCTCTATGGCTCACTATGTTTGATATAAAATAATTATGCTCCTCAGGACATAGTATATAGGTGTGGTAACAATTGAGGGGTCTTTGACGCCCCTCCCTAAACTGCAAACCCCAGGATTCCATAGGATGTTGAAAGTGGAATAATAACGCTATAACAGTCTAGTGTGGGAATGACCTATATATTTACTTAGTTAGCTTCCTCCTTTCCTCCCAGTTGCTGTAGTTCAAGGGCTCACCCTCCACTCTGCTCTGCATCCACTTTCTGACTAGAAGAAGGAGACTAGATGAAATGTTCTTTATCTCATCTCTCTGAGAAGAAGTAAAACCCTTATTTCACCCTGTTAGCTAAGATTTCTAAACAATTTCCAAACAGAAAAATATTTCATCTGTATGTGTGTGTGAATGACAAGCTGTGAGCAGCTGTAGTTGGTACTTAATGCATAACACTTAATGATATCACTGGGTGGTGTCCTTAGGCCTGAGGCCCGGAAACCCCTGGCACTGGAACAATTCTGAACCCTATTGAAGCAATTGCGCCAATGTGAATTGCATTTACTCAGACACTGTGCATCTAACAATAGGTATGGCTTTCTTCTCAGGAGCAGGCTTGGTGGGAAGGATGGGGCAATGTTTATCCAGTTTAGAGCTCAGAAAATTGGACTGGCATAGCACTGACTGGACAGCTTTTATGTCAATAATAGATAAATCCTCTCCTCATTTTGGCTCCTCCCAGAGATGGTGTGCACTGCACTGCTGGCCTTTGTGTCAGTCCATGCCACGCATTTTCCACTCTTGTGTGGCACGGATTTGTCATCTCAACATCCCATTTTAATTACATTTTCTTCTCCTGTGCAGCTGTTCAGGGCACAGAAACTAAATCCACCTTTGATCCTTGCCATCCTCAATTTACTTTTAAATCACACAGTTTTAGTTTACTTTTAAGTCATTCTCATATTCTAACTTATTTCTGAAACTTATTTTTAGAAGTTTCAGAAATGATGCATATGTCTGAATTCTTCTGATTGCACACATTTACCAGTAACCTACATAAAAGAGCTTATTAATTGACCATGCAAACAAATTCAAGTCTGCAATGTCAAGGTAAAACTGCACTTCATTCCCAACGTTCTGGTTTTAGCAGGCCACTAGGTGGGAAGTGGGACTGAAGGAAATGCTCCATGCAGGCCATTTTGAACAGACAAGCTCACAGAGGCCATTTCTGTACTAGACTGTTATAACGCTATTAATAAGGAATAATAATAATTTCTTTGAGGTCCCTCCCTAAACTGCAATCCCCAGGATGTTGAAAGTGGAATAATAGCACTATAACAGTCTAGTGCGGAAATGGCCAGAGTTGCCCAGATCATGTTTCTATTCCCTGCACGCTTGTTAGTTGTTGCAAGTCAACAGTGGTACTTTTGTCCCAATGGTACTTTTGACTTAGTCAAGTCTATCCCATTTTCCAACATTTTGTCCCATTCTCCTGAAACTGCAACAGAAATGAGGAAGCAGCTCTGCAGTTATGAGCAGTCTTGATTTTGACATCAGAAATAGTATGGGTACAGGTCGCAAGGGATGGAAGCACAGGTTTAGTCCTCACTGCCTGTGAGTAAACCCATTTTGTTTCTTTCTTCTTATATAGAAAGAGAATCACTGCTATTCACCCATACTGGCCATTTTCCACCAAGCTTCTGGCCATTAATCAGCAAGTACAAAATCCTGCTGAATGCCTTAATTTCACAGGAAGAGGCCAAAAGGAAGAAAGGAGATGAAGGGCACACATGGACACAGTGGTTTACAGACAAGTACATCAGTAATCAAAGAACACAATATTGGTCTACCATTCCTAACCAGAGGATGCATTTACATTCCAGGAGCTCTTTCACACTCCACGGCCATTTCCGCACTAGGCTGTTATAGCGCTATGATTCCACTTGCAACATCCTATGGAATCCTGGGGTTTGCAGTTTTGGGAGGGGCTGGGCAGAATCATCCCACAACTATAGCACTATAATGCCACTTTAACTGCCATGGTTCCATCCTATGGAATCCTGGGAGTTGTAGTTTTTTTCAGTGGAGAGGAAGAGGGCTTTGGAATTCTTAGCTGGAGAACTTCTCTGGTGCCCCTGGCCAAACTACTAATACCAGGATTCTATGAGATGCTGCCATGGCAGCTAAAGCAGAATCATAGTGCTTTAATTATGTAGTGTGAAAGGGCTCTTGGTCAGTGCTATTCATCGGTGGATCACTGCTGAGCTGCAAACCATTGCCTGCCAGTCCACATCAAATTTCTAGGAATGAAAGAAACTGTTGTAGCCAATGGACACAAATATAATACTAGTCCCCAATACATTAGAGATAAAAAGATCTGGTCGCCTAGATCAGATGCCCTGAAAAACACTGTTCACAGCGACTTGTACCATTACTGATCCTTCATTCAGTAACATAAGAAAAGGAATGTGCTCCTTTTGGCCATTTCCTCACTACACTATTACAGTGCTATTATCCCACTTTCAGCATCAACATCCTATGGAATCCTGGTGCTTCTAGTTCGGGGGAGGGCATTTGGAATTCTTAGCCAGAGAGCTCTTTGGCTTCAGTAAATTACAAATCCTAGAATTCCACAGGATGCTGAAAGTGAAATAATAGCACTGTAACAGTGTAGTGTGGAAAGGCGTGGTGTCATGGTGAAGTGTAGATTGGGCAGTAGATCCCCTGGATGATGCATTGTGAAGGGGGGTGGTCCTGCCTTTGAGCTTCAGGCCATTTCTGCCCTACACTGTAGTGCTGTTATTTCACTTTCAACCTCCTATGGAATCCTGGGCTTTGCAGTTTAGGGAGGGGCCTTTACAATTCTCAGCCAGAGAGCTCTTTGGCCTCAGGAAACTACAAACCCCAGAATTCCAAAGGAAGTTGAAAGTGGAATAACAGCACTGTAACAGTGCAGTGCAGAAATGGCCTTTGTATAAATGAACCCAATACCTACGTTAAGGAGATAATGGTCATACCCACAGCATTTTTTTCCCCGTGTGAACTCTCAGTACCCTACTCTTATGGCTCTATTTTAATAATGTGAGACTCTTAGATCCATCACACGCCTGCATTGTTAATACAAGGAAGCTATTGTAAACAGGCATTCAATCCAGTCAGTGAGGAAATCTTTACGAATTATCCAGGAAAGGCAGGAGTAGACTAACGCTTCGCTTGCAAAATCTATTTCTCCCCGTTCATCCTCACCGCTTTAATCTCAGTGCCCCTTCCACAACGCGCATGCGCGCGCACGTGAACCCGCTGTCCCACTTGTCATTCCAATCCGAAGCCTGTTTTCCTTGTCGAAACCTTTGCTCCGCTGTTTACATTGAAGAGTGCTCCCCCTAGCGTTCTCTCACTCTATCAGTGTGTCTATTTAGCGGCCATGTGAACACGGGGCGGGGGGGGGAGTGGGAGAATCTAAAGAAGGAAAAAAAAATAGGGCTGGCGAACTACAGATACCAGAAGCTCTCTGGGCAGTTTCGAAAGCTCCCCCGAGATTGACCTAATTAGACTCTTTGATGGCTCTGAAAATATTTTTTTTAATATATTTTTTTTGTCGCTCTTGCACATCCTAGCCTTTTCTCTGCAAATGGGAGCACGCTTTTGCAGAAGTCTTCCCTGATCACCCTCCCCCCCCCCCGCCACCGGCGACCCGTTTTGCAAACCTCCCTCCCTCCGTCCGCGGCTGTGTTTGCTGCGGCGCCGTCCGCTTGCAGTTTGTTTATTTATTTCGTCGGCAGCCGAGAGATCAGACCTGTCAGCGCCGGGAAGCCGAGGGGAAGGGGTTCCCGCGGCGACACTTTTGGACCTGGGATGGAGAAACTGCTGAAAGCCGAGCTGAAGACCAACCTCTTGAAGGCCTTTGGGAGCTCGGGAGGCGGGTGCATTAGCCAAGGGCAGAGCTATGAAACCGACCACGGGCGAGTCTTTGTCAAAATCAACAATAAGGCTCAGGTTAACTAATGGCGATCTCGGCCACCCGCTACCCGGGCACTAACCTATTAGACCCCGGCGATCTGGAGGCGTCCGGGTGGGACCGGGATTGCTCGGGGGCAGCAGCAGTTCCAGACTAGTGGCCCACACACATATATATAATTAATTAATGGATATATTTCCCAACCCTAAACCTGTGCAGAACGGCGGGGAGCAGGGGTGGGTTTATCCCGGATGCCTAGGCAGCAACGTCAGCCCTTGTCTTTCTTGATGCAGATTTAAACTTAAATCTTATATAGATTTAATGCAGGGTGGGAGACCACGGAGGGGGCAATGGGTGTTCTGCAGCTGGGCCGACCGTGGAAATAAAATGGCAAAGTGATAATGATTTGGAAATGACAATTAGGTAATTTGTCGTCGCGCCCCCGCACAGTTTTGGGAGGATTTGCACCAGAAATTCAACTGCACAATTAAATCAGAATAAGCCAATACTTTACATCTTGTAAAGGCTTTATACATTTTATTGCATTTCAGACCAATCTCCTGGCCTGCAGCAAAGTGGTCTCTCATTCTTCCTTCCAAGCGTCCCAATGTTAAAGAAAACTTTGACAAATGACTTGTTTGGTATATAGAAAGAGGATAGCAATTGTTGTATGTTGTTAGTTGACATGCGAATTCAAGTAAAAAGTTTATCTTGGTTTTTTTTTTTCATCTTCCAGAATGAAATTATCTTCCTGTTTCTCCTGTGGCAATAAATGTGCAAGATTCATTCCAAAGAAAGTTTTTGCCTACATTGGGCTGATTACCAATGTTTCCCAAATTACTTCAGAAGTCAGCACACGTTTTCTAACTTCTTATACAAGATAGAATACTGTATCTAATTATTGAAATCATAGGAAGCAAGGCTCCTGTCCCCCCTTGTGAATTTGGTTCTAGCTTTTGGGGTATATATAAGAATGCATATATGAGTCTTTGGAAGATGACAGATTACAAATCTAAACATGCCTAACAATTTCCCGACAAAACTATTAACTTGTCAGTGTGTCGGGGTGAAGGGTTGGATTAGAAATTGGGAGATCCATGTTCAGTTTTCCCACTGAGCCATGAAATCCACGGGACGCCCTTGGCATTCTCTCTCTCTCTCTCTCCTCTCTCAAGCAGTCTTGACCTATTTCACAGAGTTGTGAGAATAAAGTGGGGAAGAAGAGAAATATGTATTCCACCACTTTGACCTCACTGAGCACAGGCAGGGTATGAATGGCTGAAGTTTCATGTTAAAGAATTCATAGATGTCCACAAAAGCAAAACAAGAGAACAAAATGGGTTTTTCTCTTGCACAAGCCATGCATGCCGGCAAAAGAATTTTCTTCCCATTCCATTCTGTTTTTCATTTTTGGCCAGGCTAGGACAATGTTTGAAGGGGAAATGGCCAGCTTGATAGCCATTCAGCAGACCAACACTGTGCGGGTCCCACAGCCAATTAAAGTGATAGATCTTCCTGGAGGTGGAGCAGCCTTTGTTATGGAGTACCTGAAGATGAAGAGTCTCAGCAAGTATGTTTGGCCGGGGGGGACACCACTGACCTTGTTAAAATGTTTTGATCTCTTGGTTTACATCTGTGTTATGTTGCCTCTTAGTGGCAGTTCTGTACAAGGTTCAGTTTTAGTGTCTTTAAATAACATCTCCCTGAAAGAAAAATAAATTCAAGGGAATTAACAAGCATACATCCACATCATGTTTTGGGATGACTTAACTGAAGTTATGCCAGCAGGGAACTTCTCCCTTTACTTACGTCAACAATATGTACTCTGACTTTTGACAGTTATAGGTACCGCCAAGAGGCCTGAGAATGTCCATACTATTTTGTGCAGAATGTTTTGCAAGATTGGCCTTTTCCGGCTTCGTAGGCTGATGGCTAGCCTTCACAGTTCAGAAGGATGTAACAGGCATGAAATCTTTAAAAGTTTTCATCTTGGTTTGTCATTCAGTTTATTTAAGTATTGTATGTATGCAATAGCTACTGAGAGGCGACTGATATATCAGCCATAGTTTATATAATGGCTTTCTGATGAAGAAGATGGCAGCAGGACAATTTTTGCAGGGCAGTGTAAACCCAGAAAATGGTGAATATTGTTAGAACTAGAATGTTGGGGCTTTCAAAAAAATTCCATAAGGCAAATGTTAGATCACTTGTCCTAATTTCAAAGATTCTGCATTCAATCTGTCTTAGTAAGGGTTGTCTATCCCTCCCACTGAAAAGACTGCTGGGTGGGAGGAAGTGGGAAATTACGAAGAGAGAAAAACTGTGATTCCTGCACACTATTAACTTGGGCTCTACCTACGCCTGACAGAAGTCCATTGACAGTTAATTCTGAAAGGTGCACTAATTGTTTTTTTTAAATATGACCCTCAATATTTTACAGAATTTCCTCACTCCTTCCATAACACTTCTACTTACCATGTACAGATTGTTTAAATTGTACTGAGCTATCAATTCTTCTGGTTTTCTCCCTGCCATCTTGATACATATGGGCTGGTGAACAATGTCAAATTTTTATGTGAATTGTTGGGGCTTGGAAGCAGTAAACAAGGGTGTTGTATTGCTTCCAAGAAAATGTGCGGGCAGGCTTGTTGTTTATGGAAATGAGTTATTGTCAGACTGCACAGAATGTGAGGGAGACTAAGGGATCTCACAATAATCCAATTCATCTTGCTTGCTCTGGGCTGACTCTCTAGATGGCTTTTCCTTCTCTTTCTCAATTTGAATCATTGCTGTTGTTTAGTTCCTCAGATATTTACAAAAAAGGCCAGCCTCATGATTAACACATCTGGGCATATTAGTGAGATTTGCATGTTCAAAGTCTTCCTTTGAATCTGGCTTGTTCTGTGGTCTCTGCATGTATTATACCAATCTGGAGCTTGGGAAAAGAATATCTGTATATGGAATGTGTGTGGAATGAGACTGCATTGACCTGCTTTGTGTTTTTACATAGAGAAGAGTTCTCTGATGCTCAAGCATATAAATTGGGAATGCTGATGGTTATTAGTAATTCATAAAACTTTATTGATCCCAGCAGGAAATGTTAAAGAAAACTTTGACAAATGACTTGTTTGGTATATAGAAAGAGGATAGCAATTGGACATTCATTAAAGTTCAAGTTCAAGTTCAAGTTTATTGCATTTTAGCAGCCAGCTATTGCACAAAAATGAAAAAAGAAAATAAGATAAAATGAGAAAGAATAATCCAGCCAATTTACATGTAACACATAATCAACAATAAATGAATCACTTTCCATACCCCTCCTTGTTCTTTATAGCACGTAACTGTAAGGCCCTAACAAGAAATTTAGATGTTCTGAAAGACACATATTTCACAGTATCAGATAACAGAAAACAAACTTTCGCGAAGGAGGAATTTCCCTTAAAAGACTTCAATAAAGGAAAAATATACTTGCTCCTGAGATCATTATAAATAGGGCACTCAAGTAGAACATGAATTAAATCTTCTATTGAAACAGAGTTGCAAGCACATACTCTGTCCTTCATAGGAACATTATTGTACCTGCCCATCCGAATTGCCAGTGGGAGAACATTCAATCTAGCATGCAGAAAGGCTAACTTCATTTTAAAAGTTGGAAGATCAACCAGATAATGAGGAAGGGGTGAATTCAACGGAATGTAAGAAACAAAAAATGTATTAGATTGGCAGGACTTAATCTCAGTCATCTGGGATTGCATTGCTATATCCTTGAGTCTTTGGAGTATAAGTAATTTTGCTTTATCATACCCTTGAGTCAGAAAAAAAGGAACAGAGAACCCCAAATTCATGACAATCAATTGCATTTTATGCATCCATGAATTTGGACCAGGCTCTTCGAAAGACATCAAAAGGAGCTCAGATACCTGCTTAAAAATAATTTTCAACCAGAAAAGGAGGGCTAATCTAAGAGCCTCTGTTTTAATTGGCATTATACCTAACTCTGCATGGAGCAATGCTAATTTTGTGGAAATGGGAACTGCTGCAAGTCTGCGTAGAAATTTATTTTGTGCTCTCTCTAATATATCTAAATTGGTCAGAGCCCACAGTGGTGCTCCAAATAGCAGTTTAGGCAGGACTCTGAGCCTATAGAGTTCTAAAGTGGGTTGAATCATATTGCCCCCTTTTGTGCGATAGAATCTTAATAATCCATTTAATGTTCTTTCAGCTAACAGGGTACTTGATTGAACCTGTGAAGACCAATTACCAGTCCAGTGAAAGACCACACCAAGATATTTAAAAGAGGGGACTTGTTCCAATTTATTCCCGTCAAGTAGCCAATTATAAATTTTTTTGGATTTGCCGAATACCATCACTTTTGTTTTTTGATAGTTGATGGAAAGTTGTTCATTCTTACAATATAAACTAAACTGATTCAACAATCTACGCAGGCCTACTTGAGTATAGGAAATCAGGATAGCATCATCTGCATACAATAGGATCGAATATTTCCGATTTCCAATTTTAACTGGGAAAAACTGGTCACCTTTTAAGAACTCAACTACATTGTTTATAAATAAATTGAAAAGAAGGGGAGCAAGCAGACACCCTTGTCTTACTCCTTTAGAGACAGGTATCGAGTCTGACAGGTGTGTACCATCAACTCTGACTTTCAAGGATGTATTTGAATAAAGGGATATTATACATTTTAGAAGATTCTTATCAATACCCATAGTTTGTAATTTAACCCAAAGACGTTCCCGTGAAATAGAGTCAAAAGCAGCCTTCAAATCAATGAATGCTACAAAAATATGCTTTACAGTTCCTGCCAGATATTTATCAATAACATATTTCAACATAAAACAATTATCCAAAGTTGACCTGCCTAAACGGAAGCCAGCCTGTTCTGGGGCCAGCAATGCATGCTCTTCCACCCAATCCTCCAATGTATCTAAAAGAGACCTGGCATAAATTTTCCCGGAAACATCCAAGAGACTAATGGGCCTATAATTTCCTGGATCATTTCTAGGACCCTTTTTGTAGATAGGAACTACAATAGCAGATGACCAATTAGGTGGTGTAACTCCTACATTATTAATTAAAGAAAATAATGAAGCAAAAATTGGAGCCCACTAATCTGAAAATGCAATATAAAAGTCTGATGGAAAGCCGTCTTCACCAGGTGCTTTACCTTTCTTTTGTCTTAATATTAATGAATTAGCCCTATCTATAGAAATATTTTCCCAGCTATGTTCCCATCTAGGCCCAGTATAGTCTGGGGGAATAATCTTAAGATGGTCTGAATCATTAAATAGCTTTCCAAAATAACTTTCCCAGTTGTTTTTAGAAATAGTTCCTTCTAAAATTGGAGATGACCTTTTTTCGAGCTTTGCAATTGTATCCCAGAATTTCGATGGATTCTTTTGCAGGAGTGCTAGGCTTAGTTCCTTCCACTGTTCCCTGTAATATATCCTTTTTTTCTCACTAATTAATCTTTTGTATTTTTTACGAAGATCATAGAAATATGAGGGAATTTCAGTGGAGTTAGTGGATCGATATAATTTGATGGCTTTTCCCATTTGCCTTTTTAGATTCCTGCAGTCTTTGTCAAACCAAGCATTATTGCTTTTGGTTTGGCAATTTTCTGAGTGGGATATCTTTTTTATAAAAAAGGGTCTGAGGGAGTTTGTTAATTGTGTATACAACTGATTTGCAGACTCGACATTAGATGCTTGAATCAGATCTTTCCTTAATTTCATAAATTCCTCAGAGTAAAGTCTCTGTTGCAAATCTGATTGCAACAGGGGATTCCATTTGATCCTTTTATCAGAGGTTAACTGGGCTTGTTCAGAATTAAGGTGGTGAGCAGTATTTATAACAGTACTGTTAAACCACTGCAAGGAAAATCTAAGTGGCTGGTGATCACTACCAGCAACTGGGTCAACTGTAAAAGAGAGAAACAAGGATCGATGCTCATGTGAAATTAACACATAGTCAACTGTACTTGCTCTAGAATTATTTATAAAAGTAAACTCTCCCTTAGAATTATCAAGATGGGAACCATTTATTAAAGCTAAATTTAGTTTTGTCAGTAAAGTAAAAAAAATGCGGCCAAAATCATTAATCTTCTTATCTTTAGACTTTCGGATTTCCAAACCTTCCCACAACTCAGTTGGGCCTCCTAAAGCCCTAGCAATATCTTGGTTAGATGAACCTATGCGTGCATTAAAGTCACCGACAATTACCAATGGAACTAAAGGAAATTCATACTCTAACTCGCATAGATATTCTTCTAACTTATGCCAGTAGTTTGGATCATAATATGGTGAGGTGCGGGGGGGAACATAGATGTTAACAAAAATATAAGAGTGGTGTACATTTTTAATAAAAATGACCATGGCGCATGGAGCTAATCCTTTAAGAGGAATAATTGAAGCTGAAAGAGAAATGGATATCAATATAGCCAGGCCACCACTCGGTCTACCACCTTTAGAAGAAGAATGTGCGGTATTTGAGTAGGCCACATATCCAGGAAACCAAATATCATGCTTTAGCCAGGTTTCTTGGAACAGCAGGACCTGAAACTGCTTTATAACATTCATTAAAGAGACTTACAAGGGAAACGTAGATATGTGTATTTAAAAAAAAATAATTAAAAATCCAACTGCATTCCAGGGAATTTACTTCTGTGTACGTACGTATATGTTTCTAGCGTTTACTAATTTTGACATCTCTCTGGCTGTTGAGAATTACCTGAAAATCATCAGATATCTTTTTTTAATAATAATTTTTATTGAGTAATAAAAAAAGAAACAAAAACACCAAAAAAATATTTTTCTTTTGTCTGAAAGTCATCAGATTTCTGACACTCATTGTACTTGCTCAAAGATTCTGTTCTGTAAGGCACTACTTATGTGCTCTTCTGTTTTATCTTATAACATCCTATTGACAAATAGTACTTGGCTTGGTGATTTTCATTTCTTGGTGAAACTAAATCAAATTTCACTCATCTCAGACTTTCTGATTCCTCCTAAAGACCCCAGAACTCAGAGAGGGGTTAGATAAAGAGTTCAAGCCCCCTGCCAAGACAAAGCTGGGAGCTGAGCACTCCCCCCAAATGATCTGGCAAAAGTTGAGCACCAAGACCCCCCATGTAGTTGAGCTTCCTCTGGAATTATCAATCAGATGTGCACTAAATGATGATGCACTAAGAAATATTCAGACAGTAATTGTCATTGAGCCTTCCCAAGAATAAAAAATGTTGCCTGCAATCTATTTTATGCACACTTTCTTGGGAGTAAGCTACAATCAACATATGGAGTGAACTTCTAAGTACACATTGTGTTTTTAGGAGTCTTCATTTTAAAGGAAGTTTGAATGATCATGGGTGAGAAATGTAATTTGCCCTTCCCCTGCAATCACTTGTAAGTAGGCAAAATGAGTACAGTAACAATACAAAGCCTGCCAATGTTGAGCCTTCCCCACCTTGAAACAATTCTGAGGTCTCTGGTTCTTCCTTACAGTAAGTTCCCTTTTGTTTTCCAACATATTTCTTAATGTGTGTACGTGAGTGAAATCTCTGTTTCTTAGGTAAAGATGCTTTTGGGATGGTTTTGATATCCTCTGATTGATAATGCTTGTTTTTTTTTCCTGTATAGATACTCTTCAAAACTTGGAGAGCAAATAGCAGATCTACACCTTTACAACCAAAGACTTGGGGAGAAATTAAAAAAACAAGGAAACAGAGTTGGTAAAGTATTGGTAGACTATATATTCTGTGCCCTGTTGTAGCGGTCTACTAGCCACTCCTACATGACCTGCTAATCTCAATTTCAAGAAAATGAGTTGCACTCAATCTCCATTTATGCTCATTGGTCTTAGGCACAACACTATTTGTGAAATCTATGTGAAGTCTGAGATGTTCATTAAATACCACTGTATTAAAAATATAAAGATGGCATACTTAGGCTATTTTAATCCTGCCCCTGCTCTGTTGTCCCTCTTACAATATGTTTTCACATCTAGATTACCACAGAGCAATATTTTGTATAAAATATTTATTTACCATAATATTTCAGGTTTGTTATTTCATATCCATTTAGGTTCACGTCAGAAAGAATGTTGCAAAAACAATTATTTCCAGCACAAACCTTTGTATGTTTACTCAGATTTAAGTAGGGTTTAATTCCAGGAAAATGTGTTTGCAGTTTGTGCTTTAGGGTCTAAGGCAGCAGCCCTATGGCCAGTTACCTGGGAGTGAGCCTTATTGAATAGAGCAGGACTTATTTATGAATAGCCTTGCTCTGTAAGTGGAGGAGAAGTCTGTTTTCTGTTTTCACACTTGTCCTCTTAATTTGATCAGTTTGTTTATTTGACAGGGGGAGCGGCAGACGTTTTTGGAGGGCCGACAGAACCTCGCTATGTGGATAAGTTTGGATTCCATACAGTTACCTGTTGTGGTTATATAGCTCAGGTGAGCTCCAGCTTTGTATATCAAATGCAGAAATGATGAATAGATTTTGATTTGCATTAAATTTGAAAGTGATATTGGCACGATATAATGTTGGTAGACCTGTTTTAATTACTAGACAATCAATGTTTTTTGTATTATGACCTAAATATAACATCTAAATCTGAACATTTCTTATAAGATAATTGATAGTATATACTGAGACTTCCCTTTTTGTGTGTGTGTATGTGTGTGAAAATAAATGGGATTTGAACAGAAGTGGCATTTGAAAAGGATCTGCCAAATTAATTGAGGACAGTGCTCGCCAGTTTAAGTGGTCAAGGGATTCAGCAATTCTGGTCTACAAATGGTTAACTGCTGGGGGCTTAAAGATTGTATTGGCTCCTCAGGGAAATTGGAGGGGCCACAGTTCTATTTTTTTCCAGTTTTTCACTGTTCCTGCTCTGCCATGTAGGAAGACATGGGGAGAATTCCCCCCCTTTCTTTTGTCCTCTGGGCCATTTTAGGACTAAGAGAAACTTTTTACCAATGGGAGTGACCCAAAAGTTAGCTTCTTGGGCCATTTCTGGACTACGCTGTTGGAGTGCTATTGTGCCACTTTCAACATCCTGTGAATTCTGGGGCTTGTAGTTTACTGAGGCCCAAGAACTGAGAATTCTAAGTGCCCCTCCCCTAAACTGCAAAGCCCAGAACTCCATAGGATGTTGAAAGTGGAATAATAGCACTAAAACAGTGTAGTGTGGAAACGGCCTTGGTTACATCCTATTGGATAAAAGGGCCTCTTGTTGGGCGTAAAATGGAGCCAAAATCATGAAGAAATTATTCCCATGCACCCAGGGGATACTGAGGAGATTTGATTTTTAAAAAACTGGTCTCTGGGGGATCTTTGGGGTGAAAAAAATGGCATGGGGACACACCTTCCCCACTGCTGCTCTATAGCAAGTTTGAGGAATGTGTGTCCTTTTATATATTGTTAATCTGCAACTCCTACCATCCTTCATGATTGACTGTTCCGATTAGGGCTGATAGTGAATCCAGAAACACCCAGAAGGCCACACATTCCCCAGCTGTGCTCTGTAGAACTGTTTTCATACGTGATATGTTCATTTTGTAGGTGAATGAATGGCAAAGTGACTGGCCCACTTTCTTTATACGACACCGACTCCAAGCCCAAATGGATTTGATTGAGAGAGATTATGGAGACAGAGAAGCAAGAGAATTGTGGTCTCAACTAAAGGTATTAGGGAAATGCTAGAATGCCAGATTGAGAAAGCAGAGAGGAGCCAATGTATCGGTATCTACACAGGCTTAGCTTCAAGTGTGCTTGCTTATCCGTCCCCTCACATCATTCTGACAGATGTTTTTGCTACAGTTGTGAGGGCTGTACCTTAAACCACTGCCAAATCTGCACTTTGTGATAGAGGATATTCTTTAGTTCCCAAGCCGGGAGTTTGGGGAGGGCTCACCTGGATAGACATTCTTTTTACTCTTGGACAGTATTTCTAGTGGAACAGGTAACATGCAGTGTACAAAGAGTAGGATTGATCACATTTTCTTGGGAGGCAGAGCCCATGCTTTACTTTGTCTTAAGTATATCACCACAGTCTGTATGTTCTTTTTCTATCCCAACTTCATTGTCTAGTTGTCCTTCTGTATTCATAATTTAGAAGTGCCTTTCACACATGAGAGCATTAGTTTACTATAGTCTTTCTTCCAATTCCGTTTTACCAGAAGAGTGAGTAGGAACCTTGTTTATTTAAATACATGTCTCGCTCTTCCCAGTTCAAAAACTCATTTTGATTTACTTATTTAATTTATATCCCACCTTTCTTCCAAATGGAGCCTAAAGCAGCTCTCACAAGAGTTAAAACAAGATACATGAATTAAATAGTAGTAGTAAAAAAGTTAAAACACAGTTAAATAAGCAACCATTTTAAAAAATAAATAATTTAAAACAATAAAAAAGATCATTGTTTTGTTGGATTTATGAGTGGAATTCCAACCATACTGTGTAAGTTTCTTAGTTGTTTTTCACTGCTAGCCCCTGAGCTCCATGAAACCTGATTGCTAGGATCAAGGGACCCCTTTTGGATTGGAGGGTGATGAGGAACAGAGGGATGTGAAGACTGGTAGAATTCATTTAGGCTCCCTTGCCAAGCAGAAGCAGATTTCTTTTTTCTTTTTTTAGAATTTTTAAAGTTTTATTATTATAAAGAAAAAAGAACAATACATAAGAGAATAAAACAAAAACACCACGTGAATAACATAAATGTGAAAAAGAGAAAAATTACAACACAAGTAGCTTACATTACTATTTCTCTCCAGATCCTTTATCATCATATACGTATTCAACATACTATGTACCATTTTGATTATATATTTTTATTTCATGTATCTAAATCTCATTCTCTTATACTCATTGCTTATTGCTATAATAATTTCATTCTTAAATCTATTCTTTTCAACTATATTTAACCTATTGCTAATGCTATATATGATCCAGTTATTAACCATAAATTCTAACCCTAAATGTGAGCCCATTCCCAGAGCCAATTATATTTCAGCTTACTCTGCTTTCCAAAATTGTAATTCTTCTGGTGGAGGTGTGACAACTTCCCTCTTTTGTTAAAGCCTTTTCCACAAATATTTTCCATATTACTTCAAAGTCATTCCTTTTCATTATTCCTTTTTTAACCTTAATTCAACATGTTAACTTATCATTGATTGCAATTTTCCACACTTCTTTATACCAATCCTTTATTTGAAAGTTTTCTTAAGTTTTCCATTTTCTTGATATACTTAGCCTTGCTGCAGTTAATAAATTTGTAATTAACTCCTTCATTGTCTGGGTACAATTAACCTTATCAAATATAGATAATAATGCTATACTCAAACATATTTGTAAATCAATTCATGTTATCTCTTTTATCTCTTTAAACACCATTTGCCAAAATTTCTGTACCCTTTCACAATTCCACCACATATAGATATATGTGCCAATCTCTTGGCAACCCCTCCAACGTAACCTTGAATGATTCTTATCTATGTGGTTTAACCTTACGGGTGTTAGGTACCATCTCCAAACCAATTTATAATAATCCTCTTTTATCCTTGCGGATAAATTTTTTAAATGATGCTGAATCCAAATTTCCCCCTGGTCGAATATCTATTTTTTGTGCTAATTCTTCCTCCCAAATTTTTCTAAGGTATTCATCTTCATCTTTTGACAATATTTTATATATTTCTCTTGTGGTACCCTTCAATATTTCATTTTCTTCCATATCATCTCTTTGCTTAATCATTTGTTCAAATCTAGTCTATTCTCTAAAATCTTTGTTATTACTTTTCCAATTCCTTGTCCACTGCTCCAGCTGAATGTAATTAAACCATGACGTCTCTCCTTTATTCTTTCTTTATTCTCTCCTTTATTCTTTCTTTATTCGTCATTATATTTATCCATTCTTTTAACTTATATATTCCTTGCTTTTTTAATTCCTTCTCTAATTCATCCCTCAAATTTATTGGGAATTTTTCCATTATCACTACTGGAGTTAATGGTGAGATAGCTGGCATTAGTTTTTCCTTGTTTTTCTTCCATATTTCTAATATATTCTTTAAAAGGGGATTTTCTATTTTTTCTATTTCTCTCTTGACCGGATTCCAAAAAAAGATATTCTCTAGTCTCCTCTCAATTTCTATTGTTTCCATCTCTAACCATTCTAAACCCCCTTTTCCTGAGACTCCATCTGTAATATATCTCAATTGATTTGCATTATGAGCAGAAGCAGATTTCTGTTTGTGCAAAACATCTCTGGATTCAAGCAATTCCTCTGTGCCTTTCTGCATGATTAGAAGCACAAGGGTGGCCCCATAGCATTTTGTTTCATTGGGTGATTGACCACTAGGGAGTTAATAGTGAGCCCTTTACTTGGGGCACTTAGAATTCTCAGCCAGAGAGCTACTCTAGGGCTGAAACCAAACTAGAAGCCCCAGGATTCCACAGAATGCAGCCATGACAGAGAAAGCAGAATCAGTGCTGTAACTGTGTAGTGTGAAAAAGCTGTCTTTACCATATTTATTTTCAAATATACAAAGAGAACATTGCGGAAGCAAATTAGCATTTCAAGAGCAGGATGCTAAGAGTTTATACTATGGTGTCTGAAGAAGTCCAAAATGCACAAAACACATAGTGAGAAATAATTCTACAACCAGGAATTTGTTTGGAATTTAAAAATTCAGTGTTACTCACAGAGCTTCTTTCCAAAACCCAGGCCATTTCTGCACTACACTATTATAGTGCTGTTATTACACTTTCAACATCCTATGGAATTCTGTAGTTTACTGAGGCCAAAGATACCCCTCCCTAAATTGCAAGCCCCAGGATTCCATAGGATGTTGAAAGTGGAATAAGAGCACTGTAACAGTGTAGTGTGGAAATGACCTCATCTCATGTTTTTCTAATTTCAACCGTATCAAATAAGGTAGCAAGACAGGGAGAGAGTCAGTTTGTTGCAGATATTGCAAGTCATGGAGAGATCCAGTCAGTTCAGAGGTATATGTTTCCCACCCTGGTCTTAAAGTAGGAATGGGCAATAATACCTCGTGTTTCTTCTGCATACCTGCCAAAATGTTTTATATCTGGAAATCATGACATCATTTCTGGTTGTCATTTTGGTGGGTATACAATCAAAAACAGAGATATTGGAAGACGGAGTAGGGGTTGTTGGAGAGTTTTTTGTGCATTTGGTGAATTTTGGGCAAACTTTGGGCCGAAGAAGGAAAGAAAGAAAGGTGGGTTTGAAAGGCTTGAGGGATGCAAAAGCGGGGTCTAGTGACAATATGCAGTCCATGGACCACCTTTTCCTCACCTGCGTTTTAAAGCATGCAACAGAATTTCAGATCCTGCATTGAATTCTGAAGGAGTGCAACATCTTGGACCCCCGCAGTCCCCGCTTCCATTGCTTCCAGTCCAACTAAAATTATAGCTGTTTGCCTCTGCCAAGCCTCCCACAAAACATTTCTCTGTCTTTTCCACTGGTTGTGATCTGTGCAACATTGCAAAATGAGGGGAAGGAGGTTTCTAGGCAATTAAAAAAAAATTATCCTTAGTTTACCAGGCATAGCCATAGCCATAAAGCAAATTACGGTAGTCAAAGCAATACTGTTCTCAATATATACAATTCAAAAACTGGGAAGAAAAACAAGTAAAAATACAAAATTCAGGGTTTCATGTGCTCTGCTTGCTATATTAGGAGACTGTGCAGTTTTCTCATTAAATGGCTTTTTGCTTTTTTTCATTTGGGCAATGTTAAAGGTTTTTATGCTTTTTACAGCCAAAGATTCCTGAGATGTTTTGTGACCTGGAGATAATTCCTGCTCTCATTCATGGCGACCTCTGGGCAGGAAATGTAGCTGAAGATGACTCTGGCCCCATTCTCTTTGACCCTGCTTGCTTCTATGGCCATTCAGAATTTGAACTTGCAATTGCTATGATGTTTGGTGGCTTTAGCAGCTCCTTCTTCTCTGCTTACCATAGCAAAATCCCCAAGGCTTCAGGCTTTGAAAAGCGCAACAAGCTTTATCAGCTATTTAACTATATTAATCACTGGAATCATTTTGGGACAGGATATCGGGGATCTACTCTTAATGTAATGAGGAAGCTTTTAAAGTAAACCTCCAACATTCTTCCTGAGAAACAGGTCCTTGTTTGATGTCAAAGCATCAAATATGATGATTCAGAAATGATAGGTAGCCACCTGGAGGTTTCAGAAGGTAATGATCAAGGTGGCATTTGTACACATGTGATTCCTCACCAAATGCTTGCAGTGGTTTGTAATTTTTGCATTCTGTAATTGTCACCTAGTATATTAATAACCACTTTGATAAGGTTAGGTGAATTGTGTACAGTTAATGTCCAGCAGAATTAATTGTGCAACAGTAGTACAAAATATACTACAAAAGTAGTAGTATAAAAAATCTAATTCACAGGCTCACACAGCTATTGTTGATTCTTTAGTTTAGCAATTAATCATGAGAGACTGGAAAAGAGTTCTTTAGCTTACACTGTCTTGGCATTTTGAAACTTTCACAGTAGTCAGTACATTCCAAAAATAACTGCAAAAATACAAACCATGCAGGAAGTTAAAACCACTGAAACGTGCACAATACCTTCTGTGCATGTAACGGCCTTGCTGGATAAAAGTGAGGGATGGCTGTGCCATAAGACAGAGTGAGGCAACCACTTCAGGCAGCTACTACTGAGAGGCATGGGATGGGCAGAGTTGCCACGTGCCATGTGATCAGTTGTGCAGCACCTCATCCCATACACACTGTCTTGGTGCCTTCAGGTGAGTGGAAAATGCTGTCTAGGTACCAGTGCTGAAATAAGAGTCAGCTTGTACATGGAAAAGGGGAGCGCATTGTCTCAGGCAGCAAAATATTTTAGTCTGCTCTTGAGAACAGCACTGCACTGCATGATAAACCAGTTTTTAAATATTGCCTGTATCTCAAGAGCAGAGTTGGAACAGCTATCTCAAGGCCCAGCTTTTTATACACACATCTCATCATGTATAGTTAGTATTACAGCCTACATACCAATGCATGTTAGAGCCTCAGGATGCAATCTTGTGAACATTTACCTGGGACTAAACCCTGTTAAACACGGGGTTACTTTTGAATTATCTGTACACTCATATAAGAATGGATGTGGTTTGTTGTGAAATTAGCTTTAATAGGTAAAGCAAATTTACAGTCCTGTTTTTAAAAGTGTTTGAAATGAGACAAGCAAATTTCCAAGTTTTATCCTGTTTACACGTGGATTAGCTTGAATAATGGTTTTTAACAGTTTGGAAATAGATATGAAGGAAAAACAAGATTGCAAGAATGATTGGTTTGGGTATTTTAGCCGTACCCCAAACACTGACCATGGCTATTTAGTGTCAGATTTTCTTCTTCTAGACAAACCAATATCTTTATGAACTGGTACAATGTAAAAGTCTATTCTAAAGAAAGTGCTTTTTAGCTTTTCCCTTACTGTGATGAGGAATGAGAACCTTGTGTTCTTCTAAGCAGTCATTGAATCACAGCTTGTATCATACCTCCACTGCTAGCTTGCAAGGGCTGGTGGGAGTTGCATTTCAACAACATCTTAAAGGCCACAGGTTCCTCACTCAACATTTAGAATGATGAACATAGATCCCTTATAGGACAAAAAGTAATCTGAGGTCTAAGTCTGGACACCCCTTGTTTTGAGATATACACTGTCCCCAGTATTAATTCCTTAGAACACTTTTTTCCTTTTAAAAACTGTTTTAAAGGAGATAATAATTAAGTATATGGGTAAATTGTATGATACCAGTATTGGGCTAAGCATTGCGTGCATTATATAAATATGTAGTTAACAATGACTGAAATCTGTTGGAAGTATCTTAAATGTACTTCTTTTCAGTTAATGTTAATATTTTACCCATGATGTTTTTTTTAAAGATGTTTAAAGCATTCTTAGTTTAAGGGGTGAAAAGATATAAAAACCAAACAACTTTCTCCCTTCCTTGTTAAGCATCATCATTGCCGCTAATTATCACCATTGTCGGATTGTTGCTAGGTGTGCCATTATTATGGAAATATAAGATTAATCTTCACTTATGTCAGAAAGGGCAGAATTAAAGTAGTCAGCCAAGTAATCCAGGGCCTGATAAGCCCATTTTGATATAGAATGTGAAAGTTACTGTGCTATATTTACTTTGTATGTAATACGGAATCCAAATAAAATCTTAACATTGCGGACAGAATTTGTAGCTATAATTCCTTCTTTTAAAAAACTTGAATGATTGAATACCTATCAGTCTAGAAGCAAAATGGGGCCATTCCAAAATAAATTAGTAGTTTTTCATATATTTAGAGAGGTCTGGCTCTGTGCAAATTAGAGATGGGAATTATGCAGCCTTCCATAACTTGTTGAAATGAATGTCCCACAATTCCTCACCACTGGCCCTCCTTGCAAAGGCTTCTGAGAGTTGCAGTCCAGAACCTGGAGAGCTGCATGATTCCCGTCTGTGGTGTAAATGAAAGGGGACAATGTTTCTTTACAGTGCCAGTTAATTGCCTGACAAGGATCTGTGGCTTCTAGGTGTTAATAGAAAATGGTGGTGTAATTTCAGGACAGAAAAGTTTGAGGTGGGGAAAAGAAGAGGGAGTTAGCATGCTCAGGCCTCAGCCTATTAGATCAGAGGTGGGCAAAGAGCACCCTCTTGGTTGCAGGCGGCCCCCAGCTTTCATAACGGAGGGCCTTTTTCAAGGCTAATGGTAGTGGAGGGCTGCATTCCATGGTTGCATCTTGCCCTTGTGCTGGAGGCTCTCCAGCCTGGTTCAGACAGCATAGAGCTTATAATAAAAACTATAATGACATAGTAAATGCTATGAACAGCTATGTGATGTCTAAGGAGAGAAGGGTGTCCTTACCCTTTTCAGACTCCCCAAATCCCTCTTCCTCTGCCTCAGCTATGTTGCTATGAATAGAAGGTTTGGGGTCCTCGAGCACTATGGGAGTACATGCTGGCAAACCAAACCTGACACAGAGGTATTGGCCACCTTTGACTTTATGGGCTGGCACTGGGTAGGGTATATCTGGTTTTCCAAAATAAAAGTGGTGTTAGTTGTGGTGAAAAAGTGGGAAAATCAGTTGAGTACAAGTCACTTTGGTTAGCTGTTTCCTATAGAAGTTCACTTCCATCTCACCATTGACTATGTCCATCTTTTAAAGAAACAAATAGGAACATTACACAAGAAAATGACTCTGAATATGTACAGATGTATGTCTTTCCCTTTCTACTGACAACAGCACCTGAACTCAAGACAGTCATTTGAGGGCTTCTAAGGCATATAAATGCAGCCTGAGGTTCCGGTTACTATAATTTTTTAGAAATTAAGGCCTGTCCCCAATTCTCTTGAAAATGTTCCCTGCCTTTACACAAGGATATAAGTATCTTTTTCTCCATTCTGCCAGTCTCATGAGCACATGTGGTGACGATGGGAGAGAAGGCTTTCTCAGTGGCTGCTCTGACCCGCTGGGAATGCATGCTCTGCCCTCCTCCTTCCACCAGCAGGCAAACCATGTTGCAGAAGGAACTCTCCACAGTGGGAGTGCTGCTTCCCCCACTTCTTTTATGGATGTGCCTTAATTGCTTTTTAATCTGTTCTGCTTTAATTGCATGCCTCATGTGAATTTATTATTAACTACCCTGAATGCCACAATTTGGGGAAAAACAAGTATACTTCATAGATACAGACACAGATACATTCTCACATCATTCATATCTTATTCCAATAGTGAAGAAGATAATGGCCTTATTTTAGCCCTGAATTCACTGGGTAACCACTGTCTCCCACTGTATTTCAGAGGAGAAAAGATAAATCTGGGCTAGGTGGATAAAATGAAGGTCCTCTATAGTAGCTCGCTAAGGCCATTTCCACACTAGACTGTTACAGCGCTATTATTCCACTCCCAACATTCTATAGAATCCTGGGATTTGCAGTTTAGGTCCCTCCCTAAACTGCAAACCCCAGGATTCCATAGTATGTTGAAAGTGGAATAATAGCACTATAACAGTCTAGTGCGGAAATGGCCTAAGGAAAAACCGCGACAAAAAGGAATAAAGCAAGGAAGGCAGCAATGTTCAGTTTAACCGCTCAGTTGCCACCCACACTTCCTATTTAACATTGTCCTTCTGTGTTGTTCTTCTATTTAGAGACGGCATTCTAAATTCTCTTCAGTTTTATTATTGGGACTTTTTACAGACCTTCTTCTCATCTGGGGAAAAATCCAGCTTAAATTTAAAATCATTTAAACATATCGCCATTACCATTTACCAATAGTAAATAACAGTAGTAGTGGTTGTGGTAATTTTATTAACCTTAGCCCAGACCGTGCTGCCTTTATTCCTATGGAAAAAACAAGGAGGTGTTTTTCCCTTGCAAGACGAAAGGACGTCTTGGCTGCTTACTTAGGGGCTCAGTAGCTGAATGAGAGGCCCTCCTGGGCTGGAAAGAGAGAAGCCTGACATATCCCTGCAACAGGAGCTTTTTTTTTTTATTTTTATTTTTTGGAGGATGACACTATCTGGCCTCTCCCCTCAGCAACACACCGGGGACCGCAAACTCTCCTCCCAGCGACGGCCGCCTCCTTCCCTCCCTCCCTCCCTCCTTTCCAGCAACCAATCGCACCGTTCCGTCCATCCCCCGGCAGCGTCTCGGCTCTGACGTTTCGAGGTGTTGCGACCCTCGCGAGGCGCCATACTGGAGAGGCCTGGCTACCGCGGGCGCCAACGGCAAGCGTTGTTGTTAAGGTAAATGGGGAAGGCGCCCTGGACTATGGTGTAGCGGCGCGGAGGCGCCGAGCCCTTCGTGTGCGGCCCTGGGAGATACCAAGCAGGGGCTGCGGGGCGCGTGTGACTGAGAGCGGAGAGGAGGAGTCTTTAGTGGCCTGTCTGCCTTCGGAAAGGGAGAGGGATGCGCTCTTGTGTAAATCCCGTTGAAGGAAGGATGCTAGCCGGGCGGGGTTCGTGTATTCGGGAAGGAGGGCGCCGTTATTAAAACCAGCTCCGCCTTTAAATTCTATCCCAGAGCCTTTGTGTGTAATACCTGGTCCGTGTCGGGGCGTGGCATTAAATAGAGAGTGCGCTGAGGGTCTCTGTGTTTTTAAGGCTGTGCAAAAAAATCGTGTTCCCGAGCTGTAGGTGAATATTAAACACTCCCTCCATATTGGGTAACGTCCAGTGGCTGGCATCTCGTGGGTTCGCCCCCGCTACAGTAGACCTGGTCAGTCTGCGGTTGAATGGTGAGTCGACACTGACGTAAATCCCACTATATGGATCTGCTCAGCTCCGGATTAACAAGATTTAGGCCAGTGAGACCTAACCAGGATGCTTCTAGCGTTAAAGGAAGATTAATTGTCATTTGCCCAATAAATGGTTTGAAACACCCTGATTCGGAAATTTCTGCAGTATGGCCGTTTCCGCCCTACGCTGTTACAGGGCAGTCTTTCCACTTTCAACCTCCTGTGGAATTCTGGGGTTTGTAGTTTCCTGAGGGCAAAGAGCTCTCTGGCTGAGAATTCTAAAGGCCCCCCCCTAAACTGCAAAGCCCAGGATTCCATAGGAGGTTGAAAGTGAAATAACAGCACTACAGTGTAGGGCAGAAATGGCCTATGTTTCTACATAGCCCCTGAAGCCCCTTAACAGTTTAGGTGAGTCAAAATCCATCAGGCTTTTTTTCTGATCAAGCAATTATGTTTTGAGCACTGTGTGTCCAGTTTCTTCTGTGGCTTCCATTGGATGCTGCCCAGTTTCTGCTTCTTTCATAAACAACCCAACAAAAATATATAGCAATCAAAACATTGCGATATGTTCTTGTTTCTTTTTCTAATGGGAGAAAGAACATTTATTTATTTACTTATTTATAATAATTATATGTTGCCTTTCTCCCTGAATGGGACCGAAGGCGGCTTCCCAAAAAGTTACAAACATTAATAAACAATTAAAAACGTTAGAAGAACATATAACATTATACAAACCTACAAAAAATTTAAAAACATCTTGATAAATTCAAGATGTTTTTAATATGCTTACATATTGAAAATTGGCTTAAATAAGAATGTTTTTGCCTGCTGAGGAAAGGTGAACAAAGAGCGGGCCAGCTTAGCTTCCAGAGGAAGGGAGTTCCGGAGGGTGGAACAATCCTGAGAAGGCTCTCTCCCGTGTCCTCACCAGGTGACCCTGGTACAGTAGCAGGGCCAAAAGAAAGCCTTCCCCTGCAGATCTTAGAGCTCTGGCATGTTGGTATAGGGAAATATGGTCTTTCAAATAGTTCAGACCTAAACTGTTTAAGACTTTATAGCTCATGACCAGCATTTTGAATTGTGTCTGAAAATGAATAAGTAACAGTGAAGCTGTTTTGACAAAGGAGTTACGCGCTCCCTGTAACTGGCCCCAGTCAGCATTCCGGCTGCTACATTTCGAACCTACTGAAGTTTCCAAACAGTTTCCGAAGGCAGCCCCACATAAAGTGTGTTACAGTAATCCAACTGAGATGTAATCAAGGCATGCATCATTGTAGCCAGATCTGAGGTCTCAAGGAACGGGCACAACTGGCACACAAGTTTTAACTTTGCCAATGCACTCCTGGCCACTCCTGGAATCTGGACATCCAGGCTCAGAATCAGTTCAAGAGAACATCCAAGCTTGAGAGCCTGAGATTTCAGGGGCTGTGTAATGTAATGTCATGAACGCTGTCAGTGTTTTTTTTGAGAAAAGATAGAAACTTTAAACCTACTAAAGTAACGGGCGAATGCACTTAATTGGTTTTGACCTGTGAGGAGTGAATGGTTTAATTTACATAATAATAAATGCTGGTTTGTTGCACTTTTGCTAGAGAAGGATCTGTCAGAGCACAAGATGGTTTTAAATGAGATGGACAATGAAGGAGCTGAACGAGAAGACAACAGATTCCTGGAACCTGATATTGCCAAGGGAAACATACTTGAGAGTTTTACTGAGAGTCAGGAAACACAGGAGTTGATTAATAATCTCAGATTAGCGCATGAAGATCTGACACAGCGAGAAACAGTACTTCAGAAATTTAAAGGTATGAATGCTTCATTTTAGTATGTACAGCTGAGTGGGGTTTTGTCTTTAGGTCTTGCATGCATAATGGTTAAAAGTGTGAACATAAGGGTTTGCTTTTATTAGATGAACCTTAACCTTGAATCTTATTGGTAGGCCTAAACTAGAATAGACCCACTGAATCAATGAGATGTTTAAGCATTAACTTCCTGTTTATCAGTTGATTCGGTGGGTCTACTCTAGGTAGGTCTGTGAATGGGATTCAGGTCATATTAATTAAATTTAGTAGGACCCACAGTCCTAAAAGCACTTATAGGGAGTCAGACCCATTTGATCAAGAGGAAAAATTGCTGAGTTAAAATACACAAAGAGTTTTCTATAGGTGGCTTTAGGCAGATCATCTCACAGTCACTCATCTGTTGTATGCAGCTGGTGCCCGTTTTTAAATATATGAAAATTACTTATGTCTCAAAATCAAATCCTTAATATTTTACTCATAGAATACGTAGATCTTAAAATTTAAATTGAACCAGATTAGTGGGTTAATGTCATCACTTTCATTACTTCATCTTTGGGCTTTTTCACACTATGCAGTGATAACACTGTGATTCCACATTAACTGCTATGGTCCCCTCCTATGGAATCCTGGAGCCTCTGACCAAACTACAATCCGTGGGAGGATTATATACAGGATGCAGCCATAGCTGTTAAGGTAGAATCGTAGCGCTATATTTGTATAGTCTGAAAGGATCCTTTATCAGAATCAGACAGACCCTTTCATGTTTGTTACAGAGCAACATTGTAATAAAAGCCCTGCTCTAAGAAAAGAATATTGTAATTTCATATATCATTGCACACATATTACAAAACAGTTTCAGAAAATGCTCTTGTCCTGGAAGAAAAATTTGTTTTTGTTGTTTGCCTTCAAGTTGTTTCTGACTTATGGTGACCCTAAGGTGAACCTGTCGTGGGGTTTTCTGGTGCTGGGTGTGTGTGGTGCTCCCAAGGTCACCCAGTGGCTTTCCGAGACCAAGTGGGAATTGAACCCTGGTCTCCAGGGTTGTAGTCCAGTGCTCAAACCACTACACCACATAGGCTCAGGAAGAATATTAGTCATAATTGAATCATATGTTTTTTGTTCTTGTGTACTTTTTCCTTGAATTTAGTAGCATTTATTACCAATAATATCTAAATACCTTTAAAGACACCAGATCCCTTCTGATCTTGGAAGCTTAGCAGGGTCAGTTCTAGTTAGTATTTCGATGGGTGACTGCCAATGAATACTGGGTGCTGTAGGCTGTATTTCAGAGGAGGGAACTGGCAAAACCAGCTTTGGGTATTCCTTGCCTAAGAAACTCCTGTGAAATTCAAGAGGTTGCCATAAGTTGACAGACAGCCTGAAGGCACACATACACAGTATCTGCATATAAACAGCCTAGTTATTAATGGAAATATTAATGAAAATCATGGAGCTGGAAAAGCTAAGGAAAAAGACTACCAAAATGAACAAGGTCATGGAGCAACTTCCCTGTGAAGAAAGGTTAGAACTTTTTACTTTAGGAAGAAAAGGATGGAGATATGTTTGAGATGCATAAAATTGTGCATTGTTTGGAGAAACCAAGCAGAGTGAAACTTTTCTCTTTCTCAGTGGTAAAAACAAATTGTGCACATGTAAAAAGAAATACTTTGCACATCACATAATTAAATGGTAGAATTCATGATGGCAATATGTACTAATTGATGGTCGTCACTGTGGACAGCTTTAAAAGGGAAGGGACATATTTATGGAAGAGTAGGATTTCAGTGACTCCTTATCATGATGACTATATACTACCTCCAGTGTCAGTGTCAGTATGACAGTTGCTATGGAACAAGAGCAAGAAGTGCTGGTGACATTTCTGTCTCTGCTTATGGGTTTCTTTTAAGAATCTTCTGATCACTGGAGGAACAAATGCTGGTCTAGGTAGACCTTTGGTCCGGTGCAGCTTGACTGATCAAGTATTATTATGATGTAATTGGTTAAGAATTGTGGGTTTTTCAAAAAAAGTTTAACTTTTAATGTTTGAATAAGCCAGTTGTTGAAAATCTTGGCTTGAAATTTGCTTTTACATTCACATAGTAGAGGATGTGATTTCTGTCAATTTCTCCCTACATCTACATTTCCCCTACATAGATAATATGCCACACAATTCCCTAAGGTTTGTCAAACCACTGGAGCAGATTTTCAAGTGGTTTAGCTTGACTGGAAAAGGAGATATAGGAGAGCCATGCATACTGACCCATGATTTTACAGTTACGGTCTATCCAAGGGTTGAGGTTAGTCAGAGAAGCCCTATTCTCTGTCTTACCAGTAGGGGAAATACACTATGGGAGAACACGGGAGAGAGACCTTCTCCCTGTAGTGCTATGGAAGACCTATTCTTCTGAAACTTGGCTTACACCCACACTGGTGCCATTCTAGTGCTAAATAAAAACAACTTTTTACCAAAGCCTGTGGTGCCTAACTGATTTTGTTCAAATCTGGATGTGCACATAGTTTAAATTGTCTTAAATTGCTTTAACTATTTTTAAGCTATTTTTTTAAGTTCAGTCTGTTTAAATTATTCTTATTTTTTAAAACTGTTAAATTGATGTTCTTATGTGTCACCTTGAGATCTTTTGATATAGGGAAGGATATAAATATTTTAATAAATAGATAAATAAAGCAGAGGTGGGAAACACATAGCCTTCCAGATATTTTGGACTATAACGTCTGTCAGCATACTCTGTGGTGAAGGGTGATAGAAACTGCAGTCTCAAAAAATCTAGAGAACCATACATTCCTTCTCACTGCTCTAAGCAGTAGTATAATTTTTCAGCAGTTGTATTTACTGATTTAACAAATAATTTAATTTTGAAAAATGTTTATATGGAAATCCAACTGGAACTAAAAATTATTTATTTGGAAAAAAGCTGTCAAAATTAATCATTATACTTTTAGACAATATTTTATGGAATATAATTTAGCAAAACAACTTTGAATCTGTGCAAGAGCATATATTGATATTATTCATATATCGTTAATGGACAAGGGTGCATAGACAACACAGTTCCTTTTTTTTTTCTTTTTTACTTTTTGTTGTTACAAACATATTTTGCAATTTGTAAGAGATTATTCCTTCCCCTAGTCTGGTGGGATAATTTTGAAATCCAGGTACAGTTTGAAATACAGTCCTCTCTCCGCATTTGCGGGGTTGACCTTTGTGAATTTGATTATTTGTGAACTCGCATGCCTTCCACACCATTCTTCCCCTCTCATTCCCATGCATTTTGCCCCAGTGTGGAGAAGTCTCACTGACGCAAAACAGAAGACAATGTTGGGGGTAAGCCTTGTGTGAGCCTTTCTTTCTCCCTTCGGAGCTCCCCCTCCCATTCCTATGCATTTTTCCCCTACGCAGAGAACTCACGCAAGGCTTCCTCCACCTCCCCCCATTCCCTTCTGTTTTGCATGGGAACTGAGATGGGGGGGGGAGCTCCAGAGGGGGAAAGGAAGGCTAGTGCAAGGCTTCCCGCCTTCCTTTCCATTTTGCATGGGAACTGGAAGAGGGGGAACTCCGGAAGGGGAAGGGAGGGCTTGTGTGAAACCTTTACCCCCTCCCCCTTTTCTTCTGAATGGGAACTGGAAGAGGGGGAGCTCCAGAGGGGAAAAGGAAGGCTTGCACAAGACTTCCCCGATCCCCTTCCCTTCCAATTTCCATGGGAAATGGAAGGAGAGGAGCTCTGGAGGGGGAAAGGAAGGGTCTTGTGAGGCTTCCCTCACTCCCTTTTCCCTTCCCTTCCTTTCCCTTGCCTTCCCTTCGGTTTTGCATGGGAACTGGAAGTGGGGAGAGCTCTGCTGCGGGAAAGGGAGACTTGCATGATGTTTCCCCCATCCCCCCCATTACCCTCTGTTTTGCATGGGAATGGGAAGGGGAGCAGGGGGTTATTTGCACTTTTTCTACTTTCTCAAGGGTTCTGTGCCCCAAACCCTCATGAAAGTGGAGGGGCCACTGTATTTGTAAAAAAAATTAACCAGCTAGATTCAGAAAATGTGTAATGGGAGAAATATAGCGGGTGAAATTCTTTGGTTTCAGTGATGAGGACAATGTTAATTTTGTGGAGTTCATTTGTCCCCTGATAGTTTTTATTGAACTACATTTTTGGAATGTGATGCCAATAATTATTTTATTATAATTATAATTATAATTTATATATGTGTGTGTGTGTGTGTGTAATATTTATTATTATAATTATTTTAATGTTAAGATGGGGAAATTTTAATATTTTTCTTAATCTTTTTTCCCCCCAGAGGAGTCTGTGGCATCCTAATAGCAGGTTGAAGTTGTCAGCATGTTTAGCTAGCCTGCCACCTAGTGGGGTATTAATATCCTATGGTCAAAGTACATTCTTTTCTGTTGTACTACATATTTGTTATTTTCCAAGAGCAAAATCAAGAAGAGTAACAGGATAAAGCCAACTAAACCACCACCACAAGCTTGCCTGACTCCTACTACAGGTACTACAGTTGCTAATCATAAGGCTACAGTGTTATGGCTTTATAGTTCAGGGATCTTGCAGTAGGGTCTTCTCTTCAGGCAGATAGTTCACAGATACAACATTGGAAAACTGATTGATCTTTGGTGTTTTTCACTGAACAGTCTTTCCTCTTTCAGTTATAATGGACAAATACCAAGAACAGCCTCATCTTTTGGATTCTCATTTAGGTAAGTTATGTTTTTATACACCCCCCCCCCACACACACCCCTTGTAGAATCTCAGATGTTTAGACAGCATGGAAGAAATATTTTTTAAAATATTTGCAGGGGTAGGGGAATGATTCTCTGTAGCCAAGGTGCTTGAATGACTGGCTACAATATTATTGACATTCCGCAGCAGCCTTTTCACCATTTGTCACTTTCAAGTCATTGATACAGTGGTCCCTGAAAGATGAAAAGTGGGAATGCAAAGTGTTGTACTGCTTAATGATTTTCCCATGTGGAAAATGAGAGTCCATCACAGAGGCTTCAGAAAAGATGCACTTGAGCAACCTTTGATTTTTGCAAGAGTGCTCCTTTGTTATTGGAAGTATCTGCCATAGGGGACAATGAGAGAATGATCTAAAAGCTTCAAACAAAAACTGGAGGTCATGTTTTTGAATATGTTTGCAAACTAATTCTTTCTCTTTCCACCATCCATCTTTTCCTGTGTTTCTTCTAGAGTGGATGCTGAATTTACTGTTAGATATTATCCGGGATGAAGCATCGCCCTCTTCTTTAATTCATCTGGCCTTTCAATTTCTCTACATCATTTCAAAGGTAAAAATTAATTATAATAAGGTATGTAGTTTAATCGCTACTGTCAAATAATATAAATGAATGAGCTATTGTAAAGCCATGATCATGTTAACCATTGTGACCTGTACTTCTTCAGGGATGTGTTCCAGAAACTGCAGAATTTGATGGTCTTATTTTGGGTTTTGTCTGCTATTAGGATTCTCTTTCAGTAATTAATGCAAGAAATACAGACTTCCCCGTAAAGCTCTTAATGTTGCCTGACATCAGGGAACTTTATCATCATATTACTTGTTTATTTTACATCTTTACGTCAGAATGAAGATTAAGTGGAAATTGTCAGATTGTCAAATATGTATATATGTAAAAAGGGTTGAAATGTAATTAAACTGCTTATAGAATTAAAACCATTTGAAACAGGTGGGGAAAGTGTGGCCTCTGGGCTACCTGCAGATCTGGACTCCGCTTTCGTAGCTCGAAAATCTCCCGGCCGCCTGGTCAAAAAAACATGTGGTGCAATTTTTCAGGCAGTTTTCACTTGAAAACTATGCAAGAAATCTGATATTGCCAATGGGTAGGCAGGATTTTTGCCTCGAAGCTACTGTTTCACAGTTTTCATATATTTATAATCTATCCACTGCCCACCACATCTCACTGTAGTCTTATCACAAAGGCTGCAAATCTTTTTGTAGATCGTCCAATTAAGTTGCTGTTAGTTGTTGTTGCTGCTGGTGCTGCTGTTGTGTGCCTTCAAGTCATTTCCTACTTATGGTAACCCCAAGGCAAACCTGTCAGAGGGTTTTCAAGGCAAGATTTGTTCAGAGGGGATTGGCCTTTGCCTTCCCCTGAGGCTGAGAGAGTGTGACTTTTCCCAGGATGCCAAACAGGTGAGTAGGGATCAGATCACTACACCACACTGGCTCTCCAGTTCAGATGTAAGTGGTCACTTCATGTATTTAAATATATAAACAACCTTTATTCTACAGTGTATCTCAGAGTTGGGTATACAACATTCTGAAATCATCCAGACATTATAAAATAAAATAATTACAAAATAGTTCATCTATTGTATCATCTATCATAGAAAAATATTTTGTCACAGTGAAGCTCTCTAGCCTAGCTTTCTCCATTACGTGTCAATTTTCGACGTAAGCTTTCTTCATGTAAACTCTCATTTTAAATCTAAAGTAGTGAAACCTAAGCACAGGTTTATCACTTTGGGGATAACTGAACATATCATGGTGTATGTTCACCCAGAAGATGTTTTAAGGATGCTATTCATAAAGAAAATGTTTGTGTGATTCTTCTGGTTTTTAGTGAATTGAATATTAAATTACTTTTCTTGCTATTATGTCTGTTCAATGCTGTATGTAAATATTTCCAAATTTACTCCCAGTGTGTTTCAATGGCCAATTTAAGGGGTTGGTAATGACCTTTTTACCCCTGTGGCACTGTTGACCTGGTCTTCAAGGTTCTCCTTACCCCCCTGTCTAAACAGTTGGGTTTTACAGGGTCTTTTGGGCAGTGAGCTCACATTTTTGGAACTTATTTCTGCTGTGGGGACTATTGGCCCTGAAGATTCATTTATTATTGTTATTTATTTTGTTTTATTTTCTTTACTGGTTTGTATTTTACCTATTTTATTGTTAAATATGGCATATTACTTATCATCTTATTGTTATTGTTATTATCTTATTGTTGTGTTTATTATTTTTTAAATACATGAGTTATGTATTGTGCAGTTGGATATTGAAAGATTATCTTGAGAAGATTTTACCCTAAATACAATGCAAATTATGCAAATTAAAATATTTTTACATTGAAGAACTTTTATTTATTAGGTCCGAGGGTATAAAACCTTCCTGCGATTATTTCCTCATGAAGTAGTTGATGTGCAACCTGTTTTAGATATGCTCATGTGTCAGAATCCAAAAGACTATACGGTGAGTTCTTTTTCTTCATACCTTACAGAGAAATTCTAGCTGCTGAAATGTATGTGACAGCTCAAGCAGATAGATCGATAATAGCTCAGCTCCAGCAACATCTCAGTCCTACCATTGTCAAAAGCACAATTGTTGGGAACATGAAAGAGGGCCTTCTCAGTGGTACCCCCTAGTCTCTGCAACTCCCTTCCCCCGGGAGGCCAGATTGACTCCTTCTTTGCTGTCCTTCCAGTGGCAGGCTAAAACGTTTTTATTCAGTCAGGCCTCTCATACAGAAAGTTTATAAAGAACAGACTAGGGGCATGCTGTAGTGTCTTAACTGTTGTTTTAAAGAGCTTTTTATCTTTTTAATTGTACTTTTTTTCTTTATTGAGCTGTTTTTTTAATTCGGTAAATAATTTAATTCTATTTTAATATTCACTATTTGTATGTTTTTTAATTTTTTTTAAATTGTGAGCTGCTTTGAGTCCCAATTTTGGAAGAAGGTGAGATAATAGTAATAATAGCTGTTAAAATGTGTTTAGTTTGAAGGCCATATTGCTAATTTGATGTTGGGCATAGAAAAGATTAATAAATTATGGATATGTCATTAAGCATGTGTGGGGTGTCATAGTTCAGTGGCAAACAAATGGCTTGCAGAAGATCCCAAGTTAAATTCCTTCTGTCTCTAACTAAGATTGTGAGGGACCCCTGGCCGAGAGCTTGGAGACCCACTGACAGTCATTATGATCAACTGAGCTGAAGGGATCAGTGATCTGATTTTGTTCACATTGTTATACATGCTGTTGTGTTACATTTGTATGTGTTATAATCCTTTTTAATAGAACAGCTGTTTGATTTACTTCTTAAAGATGCAGTTGTATTCTTACAATTCGCACTAGTTTCTCAAGGTGTAGAGAGTTATAGTCTTAAAAAAACAAAACAAAACAAGCAGTGATCTTGGCAAAAAGACCTGGGAGTGGAAGAGCTACTTCTGGAACCCTCCATTTATGGACCTTTAATGAAATTTCTGCCTCATGTTTGCATGTGTCTTCAGAAACCTGAACTTTTTTTTGGCAGAGTTCATGATGATAGGGCTTAGCATTGTTCTTGTGGATAAATAAAATATTCTGCTTGAACCTGGTTTCAATTAAACATGTGTTAAAGTTTTTAGCATTTTTTTCTTATGTTCAGTATAAATAAAGTCCATTGGACCCAAATACAGTCTTAGTTGTTCTAAGAATCTCATCCCCTCTCACCCCTCTCTTTTTCTCTGTCCTAATAGTAATCTATATTTTGTAGAGATAGTTTCACATATTTATGTTGTAAGCTTTGGGGCAAATGGAATATATATTTTTCAGCCTTTATTTTGTAATTTTTTTTTGTTATTTTTTTTTCTGTCCCTTGCTAGACCTGGGAGACTCGTTACATGCTTTTATTATGGTTGTCTGTAACATGCCTGATTCCATTTGATTTGGCACGGCTAGATGGAAATATCTCTTCCCTAGAAGGATGCCCTCGTGTATCAACAATGGACCGTATCCTCACAGTAGCAAAAGTGAGTTTTGTTAGATAATATCATTATGATCGATAGCACTTTCTTGTGCTTGTAAAAGTAGAATGAATTTTATGATATGGAAAGTACGATTACCAGAGATGTTTTACTTGGCCTTTTATCATAACACTGCAGCCTTGAATTTCCTCAGTTGTTCCATTTAAACTTGTTGAACCTCAGGTTCCTTCCATCCTGAATATGTGATTTGTTAATTTCAATAAATTCTTCAAAAATGAGGTGAAAAAAATTTATCCAAGCTGCACTGGCCACATTCAACAGGTACAGCTACTTCCAGCATGGCAAAAATGATGTTTCTGCATAGGAGGTTAAAGATGAGCAACCTGACAAAAAAACTATGGCAACCTTAATTTAGCAAGATTGTGGGTGAAATACATGTCACTAATACATTGTAATTCAAACAGACTCTTAAGACTTAAGCACTCAGAATCATGGGCTAAATAGACAAACTCACCAGTGTCAGTATCTGAAATTTTGTGATTTTATTTTCCCCCCATTGGGAAGTATGAGAATTGTAGAAAAATCTTATCCGAAATTGAAACTGTTATCCATCTTCACTAAAGTCTAAGCTTCAGAACCTTTTTGGGTTCGGGAATTGTTGTGGACAGGAAACAGCAGGAGTCTCCCCACATCCCAGATGTCTTGCACTGAGTTTTCCCACCCTGCCTCATTTCATTGTGCATGGAATGTGGCTAATATGAAAATTCATAATGGAATAATATCATGTCATATGTTCTATTTTACTGTAAATTGCTGTGAAACAGGGAAGGAGATGAGGGTCTGTTGCTTTTGTTTGCTTATATTTGCTGTACTTTCCCATTAGCTCAAAGTAGTTAATAGAGGACAAAAATGCAGTCCTTATCAAGTAAAACCGTAAAACCAAAAAGTACTGCGAGTAACAAAGTAAACACAGAAAAACCAAATTCAGTCAAATGCTAGCTGAAAAGTAAGGTACAACTCTTATAGGCTCCTAGAAATGGAAATATATTTCTCAGTGTTTCAAGAAAGGCTGATCTAGAGTTTTGGGACTGTGACACTGATATTCTGCTTTTCATCATTCCTCCAGTTGCTTTAAAGATGAGAGAACATCTTCTAGGTGTTATCTACCATGAAACTGAACTACTAATTTGGGATAAGAAGACTTACCTTTCTTATCAGATAGATCAAACTGACCCCTGAAGTTCAGGGCTTATTCAAAAAGTGGTTAATGAAAAGCAAAGTCAGCAAGGCTTATTGCATTTGTTGTATATGTTGGACTCCTTTAACTTCCTTGCCCCTTTTCTAATTCATTTAAATAAATTATATGAAATTTATTTACATATAATTTAAATTACATTATCTCTATATGAATCAGAAAGGCATTTCTCCATGGTTTATACTTGTCTTTACTTTTAGATATAAAGAGGAGAAGAATTGGCATGCAAGCGTTATGTATCGTCTTTGTGTGCTTTCAAATGATTTCCAGCTTATGGCAAATTTAAGGCAAAAATCTATCACAAAATTTTCTTGGCATGATTTGTTCAGAGAGGGCTTGTTGTTGCCTTCCTTTCAGGCTGAAAGTATGTGAATCGCCCAAGGTCACCCAGCAGGTTTCCATGGCTGAGTGGGGATTTGAACCCTGGTCTTCCAAAGTTCCACTCCAACACTTATTCTGACACCCCACACAAGATTAAGTATTGTGTTTGCTGTCTTTTAATGTGGCAAACTCTTGTAATTCAAAGCTATTATTTCTTTTTAGTCTTACCTTATTGTAAGTGACAAGTCTCGAGATGCAGCTGCTGTCTTGGTGTCAAAGTAAGTAATTTTTTTTTCTGATACTGATAAAAACATACACATTTTACTAATATTATTAGACTTATTTATGTTTTCTACTCAGTCCAGCAGCTAGCCAGCTTGACATGCCAAATAGATAAAGCAATAATAAGTGAAACAATAACAGTAATCCAATATGAATACATTAAAACAATCAACTAAACAGGAGCAGAGATCTTCTTTAAGTCCTCATGACCCAAAGTGATTTGGAGTTTTATTGGAACCAGCAGCTTTATTGGAGTTGGGATTGAATGGCCAATAGAGTGTACACATGACCATGATTTGGCCGCTTTATTTTGAATTGTCTGTAGCTTCAGTTTTCAAGACCAGTCCCATATAGAGTGTGTTAAAATAATCTAAATGATTGCTAGATTTTCCCTTTTTCATATTGAAAACAATTTAGGCCTAGTATATGGTTATGTAGGACTGGCAGCAAAATATTGAAGTGTACCCTTACTTCCAAAGAGGCATGCTTTTGCTTTTTGTTATTTATTTATATCCCTTTCTTCCAGGGAAAGACCTTCTCCAGCCATCTAGGATACTAGTAAACCATAAGGCAAATTCACTCCTCACCCTTATTTGTGTCTATGTTTTTCAAGTGACGCTCAACAGCCTATGGCTTCTGGAGGTCACAGAGCATGCTCAGTTCACATTAGGCTATTTGTTAATCCTCTGCATTTTAATGCTTTATAAACTCAAGCATGCTAGTATCTCCTTTTTTTCTTAATGCTACCATTTTGACCAATCGTTTTTACACTTAACCACCTGAATTCAGTGTTATAGGGAATGGTTCTACATCAAGATTAAACTGAGGCTTTTTAATATCATGGCAGTTTGATGGGCTGTTGTAAATTAATTCATTCTCTTACTTTTGTATCAGAAAGTGATAGCTGGATTTCTGCAAATATGCACTGACTTTGTAGGACTATTTCTTTTTTAATGGCCCAAACGTATGAGATGACAGAACAGTTTATTGGTGAAGTTTAAGGATGCGTTAGTTAATGTGTGAGCACAGTCAAATAATGCACAGGCTGTTAGTTACTACTACAGCATTTGTAAAAAAACCTTATAAATGCAGTGGTTCCATTTCCCTCATCCTGGCAAATTAATTTGTCTCATGGGATTGTGACAAATACATTTTTTGGCAGTTTTATTCTTTATCATAAACAGCTTTTGTTCTGCTTGTACAGTGACAACATTATCTGGAAGTTAAGAATTAGCGGATTATCATTATTTTGGTTATACAGTGAAAATACATTAAGAATGTAACTATGAAGCATCCATAGCTAATTGATGTTCAGGTTTCACAGAATCTATGGTAGGTGATGTTAAGTAGGAAATTAGTATTAGAGTGAGGTCAATATTGGTTTGTAGTGACCTCTAGTGGGAATTCCAAGAAGTCTGTGCAAACTAGCTGATGCATTGTTCTGTCTCAGTCCATGATATGGGAAGGTACTTGATTATTTTGCTTATTGTGTACAGTTGCATTTCTGTTTAAAAACAAAAAACAATAAAATATGTTATCAATAAAGGTATGAATCACTTTTACTATGCCAGTTTGTGTTGGTCCTGGTGAGAAGGAAGTGGGAAGGAGATGCTTTCTTCGATGAAGGTGGGGCAGACTGGTACTTTGTGCTTGTGTTAGTGCCACTTTGGGAGAACAATGGAAGCTATCTTTTGCTTCTAGCATTGTTCTGCTTCTAGATATTTGTAGATTTTTCTAGCAACTCTTGAAGACAGAGCAGATCTCTTTTCCTCCACATGACCCAATTCCTTGGTTTTCTATTCAGCTGTTTGAATAGTAGAAGGGTAAGGCATCCAGAACATGCTGTACCTTATCTATAAATAAAGGGCTGGAAGAAATCAGGACATATGAATAGTCTGCAGTATTTTAAAATAGTGACAAAGTTGTGCTTGAATGTATTTCTATCCCTCCTCTACTCACAGATTTTAGGAGACTATACTGCATTATGACCTTCTTCAGAAAAGACAGAAATAAAGTGCTGAGAGCTGGAATGTTCCCAGCCAAAATATGCTGGAAGGTATCCATTGGACAATTGCCTTTGGGGACAAAAACCAGTTTGGTTAACAAGAAGAATGAGTTACTGATTGAATTGCCCTCAATAGGTAACTTGAAGTATTTTTCCCCCTTACAATAGGTTCATAACACGCCCTGATGTCAAACAAAAAAGAATGGCAGACTTCCTGGACTGGACCCTTTCAACATTGTCTAAATCCTCTTTTCAGACGATGGAGGGGGCTGTTGTTATGGACGGCATGCTTCAAGCCTTGGTAAACAATGCTATTGCTTTCAAAGATAATCCCATTTTTTCTTCTAAATGCTATTGCTGGCAGAAACTCAGTAGTAGCATTTAGTTACCTTCCCATCCCTTAAGCTTGGAGTCATTTATAAGTACAACTGTAGGAAATTACATTGTTTGCCTGATGTAATGTGAAATAAAATTCATCTTCTATTAATAGTTGGATAGCAGGAAGGATTTCAGCAAAGACAAGTTCTTTCATTTTTAAAGACTTCTCCTCTGTGTAGTTATTAAATATACTGAAGCCTTGTTTCATAGTCTTAAATATTCTCAGAAGAATGCCAGTTTTTTTCATTATAAATTCTGTGACATAGCCTTGTAGAGTTCAAAAGACTTTCAGGTCTTGCTTGGTCATTTCGTGGACATTATTAATTACCTTTTTGAACAGTATGAAAATTAAATTGAAGCCCAAATGTTCTAACTCTAAGGCCAGCTTCAGATTCTAAGCATGACAAATATTGGTTTGAGAATGTGTGTCTGCCTCTCTTTGTTTCTCTCTTCTACTCATGTGTCCAGCTTTGGAGCTTCTGTTCTGGCTTGTTGAGCTATAGTTTTCCATTAAACCAAATCAAGGAAACTGTGATTTAGTTGCTGCTTACAAACCATGATGTGGACTTTATATACATTTTCCAACAAGCTTGACAAATTGGACAGGTTGTATGTCTCTTACCACCACTCAACGCAGCCAGTCTGGCATATGTCTTAATGTTGCTCCTTGCTCTGTGAGGAATCACTAGTGAAAAGGGTTGCAAAGAGATGAGGTGAGATGAAAAGTTTTACTTCTACTTACATTCTTCTTCATTATTAAAACTGTTTCCTTCAAGCTGAATACTTTGTTTTCTGTACAGAAACAAATGACAGGCATTCTGTTTCATAAAGGGTAAAAGTTTGCATTTATGGACAATCCTGGTGTCAAGTCCAATATCATGAAAGGTATTTTTCTCCACAGGTGGACAAAATACAGCCTTGCGCATCTTTGCATTGACTGGACCCCATCCATCCCCAATGAGTTTTTTTTCCCCCTTTGAAACAAGGAGTTATATTCCCAGAAGCCTATGCAAGAATTCATATTTAGAACATGCCATATGACTCTGTGCCTTGTTTCAAGCTTTGTTCGATATGGGAAGTGGAATTCTAGTCACTTCTGATTCTGTGGGGGAGGGAGTTACAGAGTTCATGGTGGGTCCTGGGAGTGCGAAGAGGGGTCTGGACTTGCCAGATTTGCCCATCCCAGTTTACTTTCCTTTAATAGCCTGGTTAAAGTTCATTTCTTGGTTTCATCTCAGTGTGATGCTGGTGAAGATTCTCAGGATTTTGCTATTAGTAGTTGATAAACCGTTTATGTATATTATGCTCAAAATTCTTGCTTAAGCAAAGAAAGAAAGTACTTGATTTCTGTTTTGCAAGAATTAAGGGTTAAATGTCTTCTCATCTGCTAGACAAAAGCTGCTAGTACATGATGAGGCATGTAGGATACATATTACTTTAATGTTAGTCATAATACCTTTAAGTGTGGTTTTATTCCACCTGTTATTAGTGTGTGTCAAGCGAAACAGGTGAAAACCTAACAAGTTGCATCGAAACTAGAATGAGATATAATTTTTTTAAAAGCAGGAACAAAAGTCTGTCTCTTTGTTGTGCATTTTTCTTCCATTTATGGAATGGTAGAAGTACTGAGTATCTTTATTGAAAAGTCTGCTAGGTTGTTTCTCCTTGCTGTTGACAAACTATTTAGATTCAGGATGCTTATGTTGCTCAATGAATTTAGTGGATTTTTTCCTTTTTATGTTGACATGCTAAGTTATGAATGGCAGACAAATAATGTTATAGACACAGTCTGTATTTTTAAGAAGAAAGAAATGAGCAACTGTTAGCATTATGGAGTTCGAAAGGATTTGATATAAGTGCATTGAATCTGATAGATTTACTCAAGTGGAATTTGCATAGGTTGGATCAGTTCTCCCCTCCAGTGTGATTAATGATTTACTTTACTGGGTGGCATTTATATATTTAAGATGTTTATATACTGTCCAACTGGCAGAGTGCTCTTGGATCTTATGGACGGTATGTTTTGAATGAAGCTTCCTCCCTAAAAGAACAAATTTTTATAAAATAATCTAATTCTTCCATTTTCGCTGTGTCCTAATGTTTGTAGTTTTGTTAGGCTAGTGTGTCGGAAAATGATGAACAGTTTTATATGGAAAACATATGTTCAGGTTTTAGTGTTTCTTTACCCTAATCTTTCATGAGTTTTCTCTTCCCACATGCAGCAGGATTGGTACTTGAGGAATATATAAAGCAGACACTCTCCATTTTCCAGTGGTTTCTGCCTTTTGATTAGAACATAGAGCATTCCAAGGCTGGCATATCTGCAGAGAGGATAGACAGCAAGGTGGAAGTGAGGGAAGTGAATTTGTATGACACAGAAATAGGTAATCTGATGCTTTTCAAATGTTTTGAAATGAAGCTCCTTCTGGCCTGGCCAATGATTATTAGGTTTTATAGACCAAAACGGCTAGAGAGTGCAAGCGTCTACACCTCTGGTATATTGTCTTGTAGAGAAAAGATATTTGATAGGAGGAGGAATAGCCAGCATTCTCATTACTTAAGCGTTAAAAAAGCACCCTCACTCTAAAGGCATCGTGGAAATTTTGGAGGAATTTTACCAATCGTAGTATGTTGTATATGAAAGAAGATTTGGCCTTTAAAAATACATAATAGTAACATGCATTCTACTTGAATTATTTGAGCAGATCTAATCATCTAGGTTGTTATTTAGAAGGTGATTTTTTATTGAAGTGCTTCATGCTTAATTGTAGTACATGGAGCAACCTTTGTTATCCTAATGCCCTTGGATATGTTGGACTAAAAAAAGCATAATTCCCTTGCCTGCTTCTTAGAGATGATAGGCATTGCAGTCCAGCACAATGGTGTATGTGTGTGCGCATATGGATGTGTCATATTGAGGAAAGCTGTTATAGACTGTTCAATTTTGTTTTTGCCCTCATAGAGTTACATGAGTGAAAGTGTATACGAATCTTGGTTTTCTGAACTTCGTCCATTATACCTCATGGCACATAGAAAGTAATGTCTTCAGTGGAGATTATGCAGTTAATTGAATGCTGGATCTTCTCTTCCACATTCTATTATGTAGAAACCACTGGAAGAGCAAGTTCTGCATCCTGGGATCTGGGGAGTCCTTTCAAATAGGTGCTGGAACTCCCAGTGTAATTGTAGCCTTATCTACTTGGTGAGGAAGTGGGCCCTGAATATTCAGTCCCAAGGCCCACTCTGCTCCACTTTCATCATCTGTTGAAGTTTGAATTTGTCAGGAAGGGAAAAATTGGGAGAGAAATAGATTCTGAAGAAATCACAAGTTCTGAACCGCTGATCTTTAAATCTTTCAGGGCAAACTGGTATGCATCTGTATAATTCGTCATTTAATGCTTAGTGTTTAACTCTGGCAGTTCTTGTTGAAACATGCACTGCATATTACACAACTTGATTCCACTTATGGGCTTGTTCTGCTGCACCTGTTGATAATTCACCTGTTGTGAAATGAGCACAATGGAGCGTGATCTCTTTCAGATACTGGTTTGAAGTATGGCAGTTGTAACTAAAAGCAGTGTTGGATGTGGACGGTATACTCCGTATATCTACTGAAGATACCTATATTAAACACCTGCCGCACTTACGCACAAATGACTGGTTGCTTGGTGCCAGTGGAGGGTTTCCTTTCAATGCAAATACTGTCTTTGAAAGAAGGAGTTTCCTTTGTCCCAGGGTGGGACAAATGAGTTAAATTCTGTCTCTTTGCCTGCTATGCTCCTGTCAGTTATTGCTTCTGCATCTGATGCTGTTTGCATTTGAAGAAAACATTATATGCAATAAACATTTTTGGTCTTTAAATGCTGGTGTAAATTTATAGGTTTATCTATGCATGTAGGTGTGTGAATAAATTGAAATGGTGTTGGCAGAGAATTGATGGCAAAAACCTAACCATTTTTCAATAACTATAAGAAACGTCTATTTGAGAACTCTGTAATACAGACTCTACAAACCAGCAGGTTTGCTTTTAAACCTGCCCCTGTGTAAACCAGAAATGTTTTGTTAGCCCTGCAGGGTGTAGCACATCAGGTTCTTGCGTGACAGCGGTGTCCTCATCTTGGAGTAGCCTGGGGCACAGAAACTTATTAAGTTGTGTTTAATTCCTTTTATAAGAGATACAGTATACACATATGAGTAATGGCTTTGAAATAAAGCATCTTAGACAGTGAGGCAGTGAAATGGAATACCCTAGTAAGTACTTCTGTTTGTCTCTGAGAAAAGGGCATTTTCTGGAGGGTTCCCCATATTTTTAAGTATTGTTTGGTAATGCTTCTGCTTTCTGGTAGATTTTGCCCCAGGTAAGAAATAACTGCTATACAATTCTTTACTCTTAGTGCAAAAAAACAGAGGTGTAGCTCCAAGTGTTACCAGTATCCTTTAACTGACATGGATAATTGTGGGAAGTTTTTAACATATTTCAGCCAGCAAACTTTTTAGACTTAATGATCTGATGTTTTGCTGTCTGCTTTTAGACATACATATTTTTAACAAGCCTATTAATTAGATGGGTGCAGGTTGGACTTCTGAGCTGTTTCCTTCTCTTTTCTCCTTCTGGTCCCTTGTGCCAGTTGGAAGGGATGGATGAAAAATGGGCAGGCCTCCCACCTTTCCCTTCTTCTTTAAGCCTGGACTGTTTCCAGGTTTGGATTGCAGTTCAGGTTTTCAGTTAGGTTTAATTTTAGTTCACTCAAGAACAACTATGAACCGCTAAATTCCTGATTTGTATGCACATTTAGATTAAGAATATAGGAAGTTGTTTTTTTTTTTTCCTCATTCAAACCATTTGTCCAACTAGCTCAGTACAGACTACTTTACTGATAGCAGTTTTCCAGGGCTTCAGACAGGGCTATCTCAAAGGCCTATATGGAGATGCTGGTGACTGAATTTTGGACTTTGTAAAGTAAAGCTGAACTACTATGTGTTTTAATTTTGAAACCTTCTTTCTTCAAACATGGAAAAGTATTTAAAGAAATCACTTAAACAGTGATGACAAAACCAATAGCTTGGTTCCTGAAATCTGTGAATAAAAGGAGTTTCATAGAAGGGTCCCTCTGGAAGGTCAGCAGTCCCCTCAAAATAATGGAATAGAGGGCTGTGGGGGGGGGGAGCATAGTCAGAATTGGCACAGACACCTTGGGCCAAGGGATCTCTGCTTTCAGAAGATGCTTGTTTTTGCTTTTGGCTTGACAACATATACCACACTATTCCTGAGGGTCTCCAGACCATCCAGCGAAGACTGTTTGTGGTACTTAAGAGAAAAGGATTGAAAAATCCCTTTCTTCCTGTTCAAAATTCTGGAAATGTAATCCTATGTCATAGATTTTGGATGTTTTTACCCCCATTCCCAGCCACAGATTGGCACCTGTCACACTTCCCAGTTCAAATAAATGGATAAATAGGATGCTTTAAAAGGAAAAAAGGGAAAAGAAAATGTGAAAGTCTCAGGATTCTAATGATAACCAGGCTAATTGCCCTAGCAGCTTTATGCAGGCTGCACAACATAGGTTCCTTGTTCAAAAATAGTTGTAAGATTATTATCCTTTGTGACATACTCCTCACCTGATACCTGCTGGTCATTTTGTGTGTTTTTAGAAAGAAGGGTGGGTAAATGGTCTTGGAACAAACAACTTGGCTATCTGACCTCTGAGGGGTGCTGAAGAGCAATTGACTGTGCCGTTTTCTATTTTCCCTTAAGGTTGGGCCTATCCCATTGCTCATAGTTTATTAGGCCCAGAGGGTAACTGCAAATTCTTGCCTGTTCGGCAGCAAGAAGTGCCTGCTGCCAAGAAATCATGCCATCCTTAATAGTGATGATTTGTATAGCTCGGGGAAGATGTCGCAGAGGTAATGCTGATTCTTACATCGGCAAAGCCTAAGTGGGTTATGCAGACAATTAGGAGGTGTGTCAGGTTCTTCCCTGATTACTAAGAAACTAGTTTTTGTTTGTGCCTTGCACCACGTTATTTCAAAAGCAACAAAACCAGATCTGACACTTCTATTGCTAGGATACGCCAATTGTTTTCTATAATTTGTAGGTGGAGTAATTATTTAAAGGAGAGGTAGCTGCATTCCTCTCAACAGGTTGGTTAGTTTGGTTCATATTATGTGTTCCCATTAATATTGAAAGAACATAGTGTAACTTAGGAATGCCCAAGATGTAAAATAGAAACCTTGCTTACTTTGACCATGATCTGCTGTGGACTTTTAAAGTTTCTAAAGACAAGGCAAAACGTATTACTGACTTCCAAATTCAAAATTGATTCCTTCTGTTTAGGAGCTTGAACACTTTTTTGCTTCAGGAGAAAGACAATCTGTAGACATCTGTTGTATATCTTTGTTGTTTTGATGTATGCTTTTAGTATAGTTTTGGCCCTAAAGATGTTTTAGGGCTCTGTAATCCTTGGCTATACTGGCTTACAGTTGATGGGATTTGCAATCTGATAACTTATTGAGGACCTCAGTTTGCCCATTCCTACGTTAAAATTTAGTCTTAGTATTTTCTGGAGCTCCAGAAAGCAGCAGCAAAAAGGAGACATTTCTTGCAATTCAAATCTCTATTTCCCATTTCATTTTATTATTTTAAAGGGGCAATCCATGGTTCTTCACAATTGGCCTTAATAATTTTTGCATAATATTATTGAAAACATAGCTGACAGTAGAATTATGCCTGTACAACAGAGGTGGGCAAAGTGTGCATTGTGAACTGCACGAACACCCTCTACCTGCTCTCCAGAACTTTTTCTCCCAAGTGGCCACACCCACAAAAGTCCCTGAGATGTGTGATTGCCATTTAAATTGAATTTTGCTTCTCTAGGACTGTTTTAGGTCCCCCAAAGAAGCTTTCAGAGACCAAGTGCTTTTTGGGGACTAAAACAGGACTGGAGGATTACAATGAAATGACAGTTGTGTTCCCAGAGGCTTCTGGGAGTGTGCTTTTCCTTGGACTGCAAGAGGGAGGTTGTAACTTCCAGCATGCAAGAGAGAGCAAAACCAGCCCTAGGACTGTTAGAAGGTGCCCACCCCTGCTGTATGCACTCCTTCCCTGCCTGTGATGGATGCTTCCCCCCTGTTAGTAGGCAACCTCTCCAGTGCATCCACTAGTTCAGTTTTTGTTATATGTCAATAATTTATCTGAATCAGCAGTAGGTCAGAACTGGAAAAAAACTGGCACATCTCTCAGTTGGGATTTGGGGTATAAAAACTGAGAATAAGACTTATGGAAAAGCTGGCATCTACTGTGTAAGGTAATAGAAATAAGTAGCAGGAACTGAACTTCTTTTCAGTGTGGTTTCTTTTAATTAAGTTCATTAGTAACAATGGTGAATTTACATCTCTTCCATGGGCACATCTGGATTTATGGAGAAATGCTTTAGTAGTTGAATGGTGATTAGTTTTTTTTCTTTTTTAATGCTGTGAACCTGTGAACCAAAGATTTACAAATACTGAAAAATTTATTTTTCTGAAACAATATGCAAGGCCTAGTGAGTTGCTTGTCTGTCTTTTAAAAATGGTTACTTTATGTCACTATGTGATGCTGTTAATTACTCAATAACATTAAAAACAAATCTGGGCATTTATCTCTGTGAAATAAATCAATATTCACTTAGCTTGCTGTTTGTTGTTTGCCTGTTCTGTGCAACTGAGCAGGGCTGTCAAGCTGAAATTGATTAGAAGACCAGCACAGATATCCAAAAGCTACAATCATAATTTTTTTCTTGAAAAATTTTAGATTCACCAAGGTTAACCACCATTTATCTCTCTACTAAACATGTGTAGCTTATCTTGTCACAAAATGTCTGAGGCAAGTACCATAACTGAAAACCAATATGGTAATGGTAACTAAAAAGTAGGAATAAGAATGACAGATCAGTTCCATAAGAAGCAGGTAAAATATAGGTATGACACAAATCAGTTCAAATGTTATAATTTTTCTGTAGACCAGCCAAACATTAAAAATACAGTATAGTCAGTAAAACTGAGGAAGAAATTAAAAATGGTTTCCTAAAACCTAAACATCTTGTTAAAAAGGAAGGAGGCCTTTACCCTACAGTGGAAGACAGTTGAAAAGGAAGCAAGCATTCTTCCTTGGCAGTCTGTTCTGAATAACAAAGCAGTGACCACAGAGAAAGGCTGCTCCCATTTACTGTCTGTGGGACATTCAGGATGGCCTCAGCTGAGGAACTCAGTTGAATGTGTAGGCTGATATGGGGAAAGCTTTATACCAAAAACATCTGATTCTTATAGTTGTACAGGTAGTTTAGTAATTTGCGTGGACTAAGAATACCTAAACCCACTAAAGGCCCCAGATCCTATCTGGACTTGGAAGTTAAACAGGGTCAGCTCTGGTTAGTACTTAGATGGGGAACCAATGGATACCATGTGCTTTAGGGTATATTTCAGAAGAAGGAACTGAGAAAACTACCTCTGATTATGCCTGGCCTAAGAAAACCCTATGAAATTCATGGGGTCACCAAAAGTCAATAAGCGACTTGAAGGCACATACACATACGGAATCCTGGGATTTGTAGTTTTGTGAGGTTTATTTGTTGAGCTATTTGTAGACTACATTGAGAACTCCTGAAGAACCTGTTTACTAGCCTAGAGGCCAGTATGCATATTTTTGCTTAAAATGAAGGAATGTGGAACACATCTGAATCTTCCCTAGGTGATCTTGCTGACATCAGTATACACTGTGACCTACTTACTTGTGGTCTTCGGATGGGAAAATTTGAACGTCCACAACTGTGTTGCATGCTGTACCTAAAATGGTGGCGGTGCACATGCTGAAGCATCCACATGGATGTTGCCACCATTGAATAGGACCTGAGCATGCATGAATTTCACCATTCCCAGGGGTTCTTGAAATGGAATGCCTGCATATATGGAGGGTGCTCTGTATAGCATGTCAAAATTATTTATATTCAGTCACATCCTGAAAAGTGTCATGAACTGGAGCTACCATGTCAGTTCTGTGAGAACAACTTTCATGTGGTCAAACTTACCTCTTTAATCTCTTCCCACTGCTTCTTGTGACAGACCAAATCACTATATAGAAGATAGTGGCAGTCTGTTGGTTATTGTAGCATTCTGTTGCTCTCCTGGTTTCAACATTTCTTTGTGACACAAATAAGTTTTGGATTTAACAACCTACTTTGTTTGGGAAGAGTTTGGCTTTTTAAGTATCTTCAGCTGGCACACAATTTATTCAAAACCATCAACCAGTCCTAATCTTCAGTGTTTATCATACCTTGTAATGCACCGTTCATTAAAGCTATGTTTAAGACCATGAAATGCAGTTCATTAAAATCTAAAACAAAATAGGTGCATGGCCTCAGGGAGTTTTTGTTGCATGTACACCATAGCTGAAATTACTTACATCTGTAAATAGCTGTTGAATATGTGGAAATATTTCTAGGGCTGGGCTATGTTCCTTTAACTTTAACTCCTGGCCATATTTGTCTGGAAGGCTTCCTTCCTACTGGAGGGACAAGACACAAGGATAAAATAAGTGGTTGGTTTGAAGTCTGGCTGAGTGTTTAAACAAGTAAGAAATAAATATAACTTGTGGATATTTTTTGTATAGCTTTGGTAATTTCTCTTTTGTTGGAATAAACTCTAGGAATGTAAGATTAAATGTGAGAGATTGACACTGAGGCTTTAACACTGAGTTTTAACAGGTGTATTATAGAGTGCTGTCTTTGGAACAGAGATGTGGGACACTTTTGCACAATGGGATCTGATTAACACCTCTTGCCTGCTAGAGACTTGATGGTGCCATGAGTGTGGCCATGCCACCTGACATAATTGGACTCCTGCCTGAGACACCAGGTGGAGCTCTTTCAAGAGCTCTTCCTCATATGAAGAAGGAAGTGAAGGAGCTAAGCCAGCTGGTCTCAGGCAGCACTTCTGAATGTTCCTGAAAATGCCAGCTGAGAGTGGTCAGGATGCATGTGGCGTATCTTGATTTCAGTAAGCTCTTTGACAAGGTCCCCTGGATATTCTTGCAAACAAGCAACTAAAATATGACCTAGACAATGCTGCTGTTAAGTGTATTTTTAATTGGCTAAGTGACCAAATCCAGGGTGTGCTTACCAACAAAATGAATTTCAACAGGAAGAAGTGTAAGGTACTACACATAGGCAGAAAAAGAATACACAAATGCAAGATGGGTGACATCTGGCTTGACCACAGTACATGTGAAAAGTGTACTTATGTGATTCTAGGCGGCGTCAACAGGAACATAACGTCCAGATCGAGAGAAGTAATAATATCGCTCTCTTCTGCTGTGGTCAGACATCACCTGAAGATTGTGTCCAATTCTGGGCACCACAGTTCAAGAAAGATATTGACAAGCTGGAATGTGTCCAGAGGAGGGTGATCAGACTGGTCAAAGGCCTTGAAACCTTGCCCTGTGAGGAGCAGCTTAGGGAGCTGGGTTTGTTTAGCCTAGAGAAGGGAAGCTTAAGAGGTGACGTAATAGCCATGTTTAAATATTTGAAAGGGTGTCATATGGAAGATGGAGCATGCTTATCTGTTGTTGTTTATTGTTTTACATTATACAGCCAGTTTATATTGCAATGCAAATGACTATATCCTCTGTCTAGCTGGGTGAACAAATTGTAGCTACCATCAGCTTGAAATTCCAGATAACAGTCATGATTATTATTTTTGTTTCTAGTTGATACATGTTGTGCAAGATTATTGGGTGTAGCTAGAAATGTGTAGTTTGAGTGGACACTGGCTAATGTATCTTGTAGAGTCACAGTCATAAAACTTATATTTAATGATGCGATTATAAGATAAAACAAGAGGCGACTCCTGAATAATTTACATAGTAAGAATGTAGGCTCAGATTATATCTTGCCCTTCAGCAGTATGGAGTAAGACGTATCAAAATATTAAGATCCTGTTTTTTGTATTTTCCTTGATATCAGAAACATCTGTATACTGTTGCAAAAACTTTACTCAACAGTTTTAAATTCCTTCTAGATACATGCCACTCCTTTGCAGGTTTCAATATTGTCCCCTGTGCTTTGCAATAAGACATTAATATGCTGGGGAGGATCATCTGGAGTTATGGGGTTCGGTATTATCAGTATAGTAATGATATCCATGTCTGTCTCTCTTTTGCAACTTAGACCAAGAAGTCTTGAATTGCTATCTGGCTGCAGTGGAGAACTGGATAGGAGTGAATAAATTGAGGCTCCCTCCAGATAAAACTGAAGTTTGGTTGCTCAGGGGAAAAACTAAACTGAGCTTGGGGTTATAGCCTTTTCTGATGCACTCCCTCTGAAAGATTAGGTTCATAGTTTGAGGATACTCTTAAACGCAACAATATTTCTGGAAGGCTGAACTGGCTATTGTGACCAGGAGTGCTTTCCAGCAGTCTTGGTTGGTGTGCCAGCTGTGTTTTTACTAGGGAGAGCAGATTTGACTACAGTGGTTAATGCCATAATTATCTTGTGATTAAACTACTGGAATGCATTCTCTGTGGGACTGTCCGTGAAAATTGTTTAGAAGTTACAGCTAGTGTAAATACGGTGGTCAGACTGTTGTTTATGCGCTTTAGAGACTGTGTATCACTTGTCTTGCTGGAATTGCACTGGCTTTCAGTTTGCGTCTGAGCTTAATTTAAGGTACTGGTTTTGACTTAAAAAGCCTGAAATAGTTTTGGGCCAAGATCTGAAAAGCTACCCTCTCACCTATTTTCTTGACTTATGGTGACTCTATGAATGAGAGACCCCAAGTCACCCTGTCATTAACAGTACTGCTTAGGTCTCGCAGCCTCAGAGACGTACCTTTCTTGATTATCCATCTGTAATGCAGTCTTCCTCCTTTCCTGTTGCCTTCAACCTTACTAAGCATTATGGTTTTTTCTAGCGAGTTAGGTTTTCTCATAACATGTCCAAAGTATGACAGTCTAAGTTCTGTCATCTTGGTTTTTAAAGAAAGTTAGGGCTTGATTTGCTCTAGAACCCATTTATTTGTCTTTTTGGCAGTCTGTGGTGTCAGTGCAACTCTTCTCCAGTACCACATTTCAAATGAATTATTTTTCTTCCTGTCAGCTTTCTTCACTGTCCACAACATGGCATGGACAATGACTTTCACAACATGGCGTTCAAAACATGGAATGGACAATCCTAACTTTACTATTCAGTGATATGTCTTGACACTTGAGGATCTTGGCCAGTTGCTTCCTAACTGCCCTTTCAGTTCCTAGCTTTCTTCTGTTTCTTAGCCTTCCTGAAATCTCAGGTCCTCAGTGCAGGCACTTTTGCGTGCCCACCACCCCATGAGGCTAACATGTTGGGTAAACATGACAGAACTTTCTCTGTAGCAGCACTCCAACTGTTGAACTGTCTGTCACAAGGATGCAGGCTGGCTCTTTTGAGTTTCTGGTGAGTACCTAAGTCTGTTACTTCACATGGCCCTTGGATGTTAAAATTTGGGGTGACTTCTCTATCTTTTTTCAATGTCTGAAGTTTTTAAATTTTTTAAGAAATTTTAATCTTTAAATGTTTTGATTGGTTTATTTAATGTTTTTAATTGTGTTATGTCCTGCATGTCCCTGTTGAGGCCCTTGTGAGTTGAGATGTGATAAATAAATGCTGTAAATAAATAATTTGATCCCTTGTGTTGCTATGAGGACAATTCCTATTGCAATGTTTTAGAATGCCAGCATAATTTGTCTACACAGTTGGCCTGTCGTATCCACAGGTTCTGCATCCATGGATTCAATCAACCATGGCTTGAAAATATTAGATTAAAAAAATCCAAAAAGCAGACTTTGCTTTTGCCATGTGCCGAACACTACACTAATATGTGGGCATGCCCTGTTGTATATTCCTACCGCTTCACAGATCCCTCAGGCTCTTTCTGGTTGGGACACTGTTTTACTATGCGGCTGTATATAATAGGACTTGAGCATCCACAGATTTTGGTATCCGTGGGGGTTCTGGAACCAAATCCCAGTGGATACCAAGGAACGTCTATATATGTTTCTGTCTTCTTTCACTTTTTGTGTGTGGGAAATGCATTACAATGACTTGCAAAATCCATAAGCCTTTAAAATCCCACAGACCAAGTAGGGTAGTGAAACTGTCTGGAACAATAGAAAGAGGGTTATTATAAGACTTAGACATTCTCTTTTGGCCATTCTCAATCATAAGCATATGGCAGTGCATCCAGATAGAGGTCAGCCAAAGGCTGATAGGTCAGGAAGGCTTTCAGGATATAATCTATACCTGTAGTGCTATTAACTGTAGGTTGCTTTCTATCTGAAACAGATAATTTTGCAGTTGTGAGGAGGTGGGCAGGACAGGGAATTTGAGTCATGAGAGTTGGAGCCGAGCAGAAGGATGAAGGATCCAAATTGTATAAAGTATATGTGGGGGTATATATGTAATACCTTGACAATGTATGTCAAGGCCTAAGCTATTCTGAAAGGAAATGATTCAGGAAAAATGTTGCACATTTTTGAAAGACAATCTAAGTGTCTTGCAGTATTGGATCCTATTTTTTGAATGAAAATTGTTTGTAGAAAAACACAAAAATAATCCTAGAGCAAATTAAGCCTGGACTCTTGATAGAAGCCAAAAGGGCTAAGTTGAGCCAATCATTCTTTGGATGTATTTTGAGAAGACCTGGTCCTGAGTTTGCAAGATTTGACCAGGAAGATTTCTTGGAGGTTTTTGATTCATTCATAAGAAGGCTGTACCTTCTTTTTTCTTGAGAACCACCTCTCCAAAAAAAACCAACAGAAAAACCTTTACAAACTGTGCTGGGTTACTTTATTAAGTGGCTCATGGAATATATGGGTCTAAGTAACTAAAGTAACTAAAAGAATCCATGAGGGCATTAGAATATCCTACAAGGCAATTCAACTATTCTGCTTTGAACAGTTTTGGCATTGTCTGGGATGCTTGATTGAGCTTGCATCCTAATGGCGAAGTACATAGTTTCTCAGTTGTGAAAGGTTCCACAAGCCTCTGGGGCCGATTGGGGGAGGCAGATGGCGGTTATGTTGCTCTAATGGAAGCCTTTCTTGAATCAAAGAGCTTTGTGTTAGTGGTGGGATACCATTGCATACAATGGAATATATTAAGGTAAATTTCCGATCTAACAATCTAAATGCAACTACACGTTGCCTACTTCATTGTTTGGTGGCTTAAGAGTCTTTTAGATACAGATTTTAATCTGGTTCACCTTATTGAAAACAAACTGGAACATTAAGGAATATACATCTTTCCAAATTATGTTACTCCCTTCAGGATTCAGTAGGAGACAGGGTTTTGGACATAATCTAAAGAATGTTTGTCACTTCCAGGCATCCCATTTGTTTATTCTAATAGATTTTTAAAAACTTTTTAATAGTTGCTTTATTGAGAAGGTGGTTCAGTTTAAAAACTGGCTAATTAGTCTATATCTGTGTTTTCCATCCAGCAGCCTGTGTAGTTTGGTTAAAGATAGAGGTAAAGATCCTGGTAAAAGCTGAATTTTATATTTTTAAATAATGAGAGCTCAACCTTTGATTTGGCCCAAACAAACTTTATCCTCAAGGACAGATACCATCACAACATCTAGAAAAGCCTAATTTGAATGTCTGCTACCTCCTCCCACATTACATCTTAAGACTGTAACTAAATGCAAATTACATGGCTCCAGCATCAGTAAAGTTTTTTTCTTCCCTCTTCTTGTTTTGTTTGCCATTTAACCTGATGAAAGTTTCGGAAGAAATCAGAAGCTTGCTCAATATCTTGCTTGGTTGAATAAATAATGTAGCTTTAGTAGAGATTTTAGAACTGAAAACTGTGACATAGAAGGATCAAGATACTCAAATGCAAGAAAAAAATGAGCTAACCAATTTTAATATTTTGCTACTAACAGAAAATGTGGAGAAACAGGAATCTTTGGATTTGTTTCAAAAGTTTTTGATACAGTAATGGTTGCATATTAATACATCCTGGATTTTAAGATGTTAAGCTGGTTTCACTAGATTAAGGAAATTCCAAGTGAAATTCCCAGGGTTAGAATAAGGGAAAGAGAAATTAAGATGAGTAGAAAATTCCTAAAATGACAGAATAAGTACAAATGGTTCCTGTGAAAAAAGAAGAAATAGAAGATATCCAAAAAAATAGGTAGGGCTCTAGAATGAGCTTTCTGATGCTCAAATTTAAAAGGGAAATGTGTAGTAAAATGAAGGCGAGGTAAATCACTAAGGATGAATAAAATAAGGAGCCATGGCTTATAGGGAGAGTGTCAGAACAGCTAAAGCTTAGAATAGTGAGCTTAGATTTTTAAAAGGTGTTTATCAAAAAGGAGCAATGTAGCTCTGATGGAGAATATAGACAACTCTTGGTGGGTGATAACTGGATGCTAGAACTGTTCAGTTCCTATTTTGCCTTGGTGGTCTCCAAAGAAACTGTTTCTTACTTTGCAAAAATATATCAAATTATGGAGGGAACGAGTTATAGCCCAAGATAACAGTTCAGTGGTATAGATCTACCTAATTATAAATAAATCCAAATTTTCTAAGACAGATGGATTACATTATGGGGTACAAACTTGTAGATCCAATCCCAGGACCTCCATTTATAATTTTTAAAAATTCTGGGAGAATAGATGAAGTGCTGAGAGGTTGGAGGTAGTCTGATGTTGACAAAATGCAAAAATGCAAGATCCAGGCAATTATCTGATTTGTAAGCTTTACAGTGATAGCTGGAATGGGTTTAGAGGAGATTATTAAGTGGTTAGTATTTGAGTATACATACAAAATGCTGTGATTACAAGGAACAATGCCACATTTCTCATGAACACATTATACCAGACCTGCTTTATTGTTCTCTTTTATTAGTAACAGTTATGATAAATCAGGAAAATACTGTGAATGCAGTATCTCTCTATTTCATTGATACCTACCATGTTCTTCTTGGCATGATGATAGCATATGGGGTGAATAATGTTACTGTAGAGAACTGGTAGATGCGGTTCCATCTTGGACTCACTGTCATTCAGTATCTTTATAAATGGCTTGGGCAAAGAAGTAGACCTGATGCTCATCAAATTTGCAGGTGAGAGCAAACTGAGAAGAGTAGCTAGCTGTAGTAGCTGCTGTAGAAGCGAACAAATGCAGAGATAGTACACAGTGTGGTAATACTTTTATTAGACCAACCAAAAAGCACAAAATACGTCATGCTACATTTTGAAGCCCACTGATGGTTTCAGGTGAAAATGGAAAAAAAATCATGCATGGCAAGAAAAGTGATAGTGTTAGAGTCACAGGTCTGCATCTCGCTTGAGGTGTTTGCTTTAGGTTTAAAGGTGGTCTTGGAGGGAGTGTTGACACATATAGAAAGGTCATGCTCCCTCGTAGCCATGAAGTGATTTGGAATAAAGGTAATAAAAAGATGCAATAAAAGTTTCCTCCTCTATTGAAAGCAACAAATCACCTCCTTTTGAGGAATTAGTCCATCTCCGTCCTGTGCAAGGCATCAGGACACTTGTAAACAGGATACACTGAGGCCATTTCCACACAGGGTTTTTAAAATGGTGCAGAGCGTCCTCCAGGGAGGACATCTGCACCTGGGAGCGGACTGGGTAGGACCTGCTTAATGTAGATCCGCACCTCAGCCTGCTCCGGAACGACTGCAAGTGGTCGTCCAGCGTGCTTTTGAAAGACCACTAAAAACAGGTCTTTCAAAAGCACGGAGCGCGCCAGTGCGAACCTGCTCCCTTATGCAGATTCGCAGGCTCACACCAATGCGAGCCTGCGATCTGCCGGGGGCGGGCTTTAGGTTGGTGAGCGTCAGCGGTTGGTCGAGACCCTCGACCAACCAGAAGCTGCCATTTTCGACCCTGGAGTAGTGCGGAGCGACGAGCATGCACTGCTCTGGAGCAGCCTGGACCGGACCGGGGAGCCCAAAGGTCTGGTAAGTAGCGGCACGGGGCGATTCCCTAGCCCCGTGCGGAAATGGCCTGAGTGTTGCAGGGAGCTTTTGTACAGTAAAGTTGGAGACAAATTTAGGCATTGTTAACAGGCAAAGTATGTCAGTATAAGGTTGCCTTGCTGTATGTTGGAGGGAACATCCCTTGGAAAATAAAGTCCCAGCATTAGTTCATTTTCTTTCGTTCACTGGCTAAGTCTGATATCTTCACATTCAAATTATTCTTTTAAAAAAAATGCAGAAGTAGCCATGTTGACCATGAAACAAAATCCAGTGTACACATTTTGTTAATATTTTTGTTAGACCAATTAAAAGGCAAGAAGTACATCACATTAGCTTTTAAAGCCCACAATCTTCTTCATCAGGCAAAGACAGAAAAAAGATTAAATATGAATGTTGACAGGATGGAGAATTGGGCCAAAATGCATTTCAACAAAGATAAATGTAAACTTCTGTATCTAGAAAGAAAAAAGCAGATGGACAAATACAAAATGGGTGACACCTGACTTGAGAGCAGTCTATCCAAAAATAAATAAGTAATTTCACAGTTACGTATATGTTAGCACTAGTGTGGAGGCAAGAAAGGTTAATATACTTCCGGGGTTCATCTGTAGAAGTAGAGCATCCAGATCATGACATTCTTTGGTTAGACCTGTCCTGGAATACTGTTCTAAGTTATGGACATTACAGCTTAAGTAGGACATCAGGAAACAAGTATATCTAGCAGAGGACAATCTAGATGATGAAAGTTCTAGAGATGAAGTTGAGTAGGGGAATGTGGAGGGAGTCTGTTTAGCCTGTAGAAGAGGCAGTTAAAAGGATGTCACATGGACATCTGGAGAACAAATCTATTCTCTAGATTTGTTCTCCAGAGGATAGTGCTTAATACAAACATTCAAATGATAGGAAAGGGGTTTTGATTAATCTATAGGATGAACTTTCTGATGGTCAGAGTGCTTTGACACAAAATCTTTGGAAGGGGATGAGCTCTGTTGTCACATATCAGCAGATGTATTTTATTAGCTTGGGGTTCGATTAAATAGCCTTTGAGGCTACTTCTAACTCTGTTATGCTGTAGTACAGAGATGGAGGAAAGTACAGCCCATAGATTCATTGCCTCCAAGACTCCTTAGCACCACGTCATTTTTTAAATGGAAAACAGTTCTTTAAAAATGAAAAAAACAAAAAAGAAAAAAAAAACAAATGACCTAGGATATCTTGTAACACTGCTAGGGTGTGACCCAGGAGAGGACTTTTTGTAAACAGTATTCTGGATGAATTCCTGTTTTTTCAGAAAGACCTTTCAGGCCTAGAAATGCCTGTGCTGATAAATAAAGTGCCATGATTCAAGAGTATTTGTGTGTGATGAAATTGTCCCTCATGGCCCACTGGGTGGTAGTGTCGAGGAGGCATTTCTGGCTAATAATCTCTTTTGAGTAAGTTTAAAAGAAACTTAAAAGAAGAAAGTTTAAAAAAATGGATTCAGCATGGGTGGCATGGCTCTCCAAGGTCCCATGGTGGGCCAGTGCTGACCTCTAGCCACTAGTGTTTACCCACCTCTTTTCTAATATGTACCAAATTGAGAAAACCATATAATTGTGTTTAAAGTATATTTGGCAGTTTATATACGTGAAGTTTCTTCTGGATTACTGAGGAAAGTGTACTGTGTATGGCTTAAATTTTTGATGGAGTCTTGAACAACTCTAGGTAGAATTGTACATGAAATGAAGATGGTTGGGCAAAAATATACAAAAATGTTTTCTTAAAAGATCTCCCTTGCAACATTTGATGCAGGTTTTTTTTTAAAGGCAGTGGGCATTGTGACAGGACCTTGAAAGTTAAAAACAGCTCAAAGTTGTGCTGTGCTTACGCATCCTAACACATAAGTATCTGTATCTCAGCAGCTATGTATGGCTAAGTTAATCTCTGTATGTTAGAGTCTCCAGATGACTTAACATTATGTATGATTTTTGATGGACATAAATGAAGGCATTGTAATCTCATAAGTTCCACTTAACACTATTCCAGTGTGACTGAGACTGCCTTGGACATATTAACGTTCCAGTATTTTAATAATACCCTTCCTCCCCTCTTTCTTCAGGCACAACTCTTTAAACATGGGAAAAGAGAAGACTGTTTACCATATGGTAAGATTCTTCAGAGTATTATCAACAGCTGGAAAAAGAATTTAGTGAGAATGATGTGGCTGAAGTTGAATTTTGTGGATTCACTTTGGTTTCAGAGGGACAAATTTTAAGAATTTGCTTAGCTGTCCAATTTGAAACCAGTGGCTAGGGTTCCGAGAACAGCTATATCCTGACAGGAAGCTTGTGGAGGTTTTTTCCTCCCCAAATCTCTGCTGAGGTGGAAGACTTTCTGAAACAGGATGGCATGCAGAGCACTGATGGGAAAGGGTGATGATCCAAAATTTGGTGGAGTGTCATGTGCAATCAGATTCTTCCCACTTTGGGGGAAATTTGTCCTGCAGCCCCTTGTGCCTGGTTAATCTGTTTAAGAAATCCCTCAGTCCCCTGAATAAGTGTTTCCTGGGTTCAGGTGCTGAAAGAGGGCAGGAAGAAAGGAGGGGATCACCTTCTACAAGCTGCCTCCTTGTGGGTCTTGGGATCTAATTCAATGGCATTTAAAAGTGCCTCGCTTTGGCTGAATTGTGTCCATCTCTTTCTACCCTTATAGCTGATTTGCGCACACACGTTACACTTAAACTGTTCTGTTTTTCTTTATGTATTGGCCCATCACATATGCAGACGTCCACATTTGGAGGATGTAGGAATGAATGGATCAGTCTGTTTCTGGTTCTTGTCAATTTTGTATAGGATTGCCCTTTGTAAATCCATTTTATTCCTATGGATTTTGGAAATAGTTTCTCTCAAAGCAGGCAGGCATTTCTGAACATAAATAGAGGATTTTATACTTATTTTGACGCAAAGTTTTCCTGAGCTGAGAAATGTGAAATGCAAGGTGTATCTATATTCAGTCTGCTTATTAGCTAAAAAAGTGTGGATCTGCTCAATTTGTACTGGGATTTGCAAAGAACAAGTACCTTAAGCATCTCTAATGAGAGTGCTAAAAGCTTGTTTCTGAATTCCAGTGGTAATTTACTGGTACCAGGTTGCATGCATTGACATCTGCAGTCATGCAATCAGTACTGTCTATGTCTCTTAATGTAAACAGAAGACAACAGCACCCTTAGTTCTGGATATTAATATTTCCTTTCCCACTTTAATAAAAATGTTATCCTTTACTTATTGCTATTGTGCTAGATATTGGAGGATGTTTGTATTTAAGCCTCAGTAAGTTTTTGAGCCATGATGTGGAACTAAATAAAATAGGCTCCACATCAGTTTTTAAGATCAGTGCATATTCTCTGTATTCTGAGAAAATGATCACTGAATGGCAGAACTATGCAGGATTACTGGTTCTTCTATTAATATCATACCCTTAGGGACATACTTGAGCTCTGCTTCAGGTGACAAAGATAGTCAATCTTTCTCTGTTTCTTATATTCCTAGTTAAACTGTCTTCATCTTGAACATGAATCTTTTTAATTCCCTAACTTTATTTTAGGACATTTGTAGGATCTGCTCAGTTTGTAACAACAGGATGCATGTTGATTCAGAAGTGCTGAGATTTCTGATTTACTGTGGTTTACATGGCTTGGCCACTCTTATTTGGCTTCTTCTCTCAGTGGAAATGGCTAAACAAATGAGGGAGCCTCCATCTGTATCTTGTTCAGTGTTATTTTCAAATGAGGATAGCTGTCCTTTTTAAATGCGAGTTATAAGTCAGGGCTTATGGAATACTCATGACTGACTGATCCCATTGATTTCAGTGGGTTCATTCTAGGTATGGGTTAATGCAACTGATTATGTTTAATGGCCCATCTCATACCTACTGTGTATTAAATATAGGAAGGAAAATACAACTCCACAACACATATTCATGGAGATGTTTATTTCTTACAGCTTCTACTGTGCTTGAATGCCTTGATAAGTGCAAACTCTTTGAGAGTAACCAAACACTTCTTTGCAAGCTGGGAGTGAAACTTGTTCAGCGACTTGGCCTGACATTTCTTAAGCCAAAGGTGGCAAAGTGGAGGTTTGTTCTTCTTAAATCAAGTTTTTACTTGCCTTTTTACCTTTTATTGAGCTACATTATAAAATCTATCATTGCTATGCGTGGATGAGTAATAGATCACCACTTATTCACTGGGTGACAAGAAGTTCTGGTTTAAATACATTTGTGTCTGAACATTTGTATTTCATGGGTACAAGAAGCTTCTTCCTTGTTGTATGTTTGCATTACGTTAGTATTATGTTTCCTGTATTTTGTTCTGTATCTGGATACTCCTGAGGATAGATTTGAATTGATATAAAAAATCAATACTTAGATAGTGGTGTTTTTGTTGAAACGACACTGAATTTATGTTAGCAGGCTGGCGGACACTGTTCTTGTTCATAAATAGATTATTTTTTGATATCAAAACACTCTTAAGTGGTACAACAGTAAGCAAACGACAAGTGTTAGGCTGCTTGTTTAAGGAACGTAAAAAAAGTGGATTTAGCCTGAATTATACTCATGGAATGTTTTGAAAAAGAGTACATTAAAAAAAACCCTTTAATGTCTTGGAATATGGTAAGCATTATACAAATGTTATACAATTTTCTTTCTAGGTATCAGCGGGGTTTCCGATCTTTAGCTGCAAATCTGCAGATTTCCACTGATGGCCCAATTGCACAGAAAAAAGATAATGCTGCTGCTGTCAAAAAAGAGGAGGAGGAGGAAGAGGAAGAGGAATATGATATTCCAGGAGAGGTTGAAAATGTTATAGGTGTGTCTGAGGCAAAGAGGAAGCAATGTAATTTTTCATTCCACAGCCATAGTGACATGTGAGCATTGTTTTTGTATGTGCATCCACTTCTTCCTTAATTTAGTCTGGGAAGCAAGAACACAGATGATTTCAGTCATGATCATCATTGTAGGAAATATATTACTATGGTTCTGTTAGATGGTTTCGATACTTGTTTCTCTCTCCTTTCACCTTTCCCCATTTTGAATGGTGGAGTGCTTAGTCTTTTTCTTCTTTCAACCTGAGAGGTAGGGTAACATTATAAATTTTGTACTGCAGAAATCTAAGTCCTACATATACACACACACACATATATATAAATATAAATATAAATGTACACTTGTCCTACACACACACACACACACATATATAAATATAAATATAAATATATAAATATATATATATATACACACACACACACACACACACATATACATACACACATATACATATACACATACACATACACACACATACATACATACACACACACTTGGCCCTCCACATTGGCTAGAGTTCGAGGCACACAACTGCTGCACAGTTGGAAAACTTGCAGATTTCAAAATGTGTGCATCTTTGTGTTTCTGTCTGTGTGAAGGGAGCCAAGGCATGGTGGGTACCCAGGATCCAAACCAGGTCAGGGAAAGGAAAGGGAAGCAGGGTGGGGTGGGTTGGAATGGTGGTGCTATACTTCTTCTCTCTCACCCACGTCCTTCCTTGGGTATTGGGGACCATTGGGAGAAGGGTTGTGGTGTTAAGAAATTGAGATACAAGTCATTCTTAGCTGGCCAGGCAGTGGCTGGTGGAGGAGGAGGAGGACCAGAGGTGGGTTTCTAAAGGTCTACGCGGCCTGATCGGAGCCACTAAGAGGTAAGCTTCCCCCAGAAAAGTGGTGCTTGAGGTGGGGGGTGGGGTTGGAGTAACTTCCAAATAATCAAATCCATGAATGTTAAGCCAGTGAATGTGGAGGTCTGAGTGTATTTGAAACTGCTAATGTTAATACAGTGGTAACATCTAAATTGGAGATGAACTTAATTATGTGTGTCAATTGTGCAGTTAACAGTAATATCACTTTTGTGTACTTTATACCCAAAGACTGAGATGGTATATTTTTTTCAGAGATCAGCATAGAGGCTACTGATTTAATTGCTTTCCAGTTATTTAGGGAAATTGTATTTTGGGGCAAGTTAAATTTTATGGATGTGAAGAAGTCTCAAGGAGATTCAAGTAGATTCTAGTTCTCCTGCCACAGTGAGAATTCTCCAGTCCCCCTTGTACAACCCTTGGTAGAACATGGAGATGGTGAATGATTTGGGGTTTTTTTCGTTGTGGTTTTCACAATTGCACAAAATATGATTCATGTAAAACTGCACAGAGCAACTGTCTTTTTCCTTAATAAAATATGCATTTGTGTGCATGCATGCAAAATAGGATAGCCTGGTGATACAGAAATGAACAGCTCACCCAATGCTACTACTTTTCCCCTTTCATACATTCACTTCAGTAATATGCATTTTATAGAAATGTGCAAAAAAATTTCATATAAAGGAACAATTTTCCAGTGTCTTACAGCAGCTCACTACAAACGTTTTGAAGGATTACTGGTTTCCATGAGAAAATGAGTTATGCCGGGATTTGTAATTCTAGTGAATTCTCTCTTGAAATTTCTGCTACTGTAGTGCAACATCTTCCATTGTGTCCACTAGGACGACAGTTTTAAAACTGGTGTGAGGTATTTATGTATAACTAGCTACACCTGTCGTGGGTGTAGCTGTGTGACCAAAAACTTTATACATGCATAAAATTTTAAAAATAGGTTAAAGATTTAACATCTATAGTCCTTAAACCAGTTCCCCCAGAGTCATCCTGTGAAAGTCCAGGGGCTAATGTGGCTGACATGCTTTCAAGGCTATAATTGTCTTCTCATGCTTTGTAGCTTTCAGCATTGAATTACCTCAGAGCACTTTGCTTCTGCAGAAAACAAATCGGCTGTTAACCTACTATTTATGGTTAAGAAGGACCTGCGGCCTGATAATGTACTGCAGATACATGTATAGATGCATCATGCTGTTTAAAAACAATCAAACGATGGAAGCTCAGATCAAGTGGTCTCTGCAGTAGTACCCACACATGCAGGTCCATTTGAAGGAGGGTATTTCACATATACTCTGCTAATTACAAGTTGTAGTCCATTATTAGAGTAGAATGGAGATAACTGATCCACTGCAGAAAGTTAAATGTCAAATGCAAATGAACACTTGTGGTTTTTGTTGAATGTTTTAACCCATATAGTTTAGATAATTCAGACCCAGATAGAATAGGCCTTTCAGCTACTGTGATTTGCAGAGTGTGTGTGGGGAGCAGACCACTGGCCATGATTGAGCCTCCTGTGTGCTCTTGAAACAGCTATGTTTTCGGTGTTGGGAAGTGTTTATCTCTAGGTTGATGGTATATGAGTTCTTGCCCCAGCAAGCCTGAGCAGTTTGTTTCTTTTGTTATACAGAAGGTGTTTGTGCCTGTTTGATTTTGCCCGTGACAGTTGTCTGAGTTGTGTTGCAAGTGGCGTCTGACCTTCATGCACTGTTTTGAATGTTCTCTCATTATACATTTTGTCTCCATTCTTTGGAAGGGACTAGTACTCACCCTCCATTGTATTCTCTTTGGTTAAAACAGACACAGATGTCCTCAGTGGTATCCTCAAGATCACTATTCTGCCCCATACTGTTCCATTAAGATGTGGAGACTGATTGTCTCTTAATGTAGTTAGAATTAGTAAAGTACCAGAGGAAAGCAGCTACTTTTTTCCTTTGGGAAGAGATTTGATCTTGAAGAGGTCTGAGACAGAGATAAGTTTAAAAGTTACATACTAGGTGTCCTCTAACTGGGATTTTTTTAAAAATGTTTTTACAGAGCAATTATTGATTGGATTGAAAGACAAGGACACAATTGTCAGATGGTCTGCAGCAAAAGGGTAGGTGTTCTCAAATAAACTCTACAAACAGATATATCTATAAAGTATCTAACTAGAACTTGAAGCCACTGAGAGAACTGGTTATGTCATATAACATATGAAAATTAGCACCAGCTCTGTCTTTACCTTTCTTGTCCTTAGACTCCTTACTCTACATTTTTTGAGATATAATCCAGGAACATTTTATCTTGTAATATTGAGGGAAAACTACGTTGGGTTACAAATTCCAAGAACACCATTTTTTTCATGGTCTGTCTCTGTGTGTCTTTAAAGGAGAATTAACTCCATTTTAAAGTAGAGTTGCTTCATATTGACTTTATATTTGAGGGAAATATATCTGAGGCAAGGACTTGTTACATTAAACTGTGTGTGAAGTTTGTTTCTGAAATAGTAATAACATTTTAATTTGGTTGAAGAGAAGCAAGTTTCTAACATTTCTCTCCCATATTTAATATAGCACATGAGAAAAACTACAGCCATAAAAGAGTAAAGCAAGAATGTTATAATAATAAATATTTGTAGGTGTCTACTAAATCTAATGGGTTCTCCCACCTGCTGAGACTGGGTCATAGCAATGTAGAAATCTGCCTTATACTGAATAACACTGTTGTTCCATGTAGCACAGTAGTGTCTGCTGACTGGCAGTAACTCTCCAAGGTTTTGAGGCAAGAATCTTTCCCAGCTTTTCCTGGCTTCCTTCACCGTACCTAGCAGGTCTGGACCTTTTTCATGCCAAATGCAGTCTTCCACTCCACTCCTCACATTACATGTGAATGTTGTAAAGTTGCAGGCCTGCCTTATGGCTGGCTTAAGTCCAAGGAGAGATTGCTTGAGTGTGGCTCCCTGCAAGTTGGGAACGATCTGTAGCCCCTGTGGTCTTCTGCTGGATCCTTTAACTCTGCTGAGAACAGCCCATTTTAGAAACCAGATGAGGTGAGGATAGCCAAGGAGAAAATGGGAAAATAGTTGAATGTAGGGAAAATTACCTTAAGGCCAATTGTTCATCGTAAATGTTACAAGTTTTATTTTCTCAGTTTTATTTGTAAAGATAAAAAAAAAGTGTTCACTTCATAATACCAACTTCCTGGTATCTAGACCAGTATACTGCTTCTGATAATCCTACCAGAGATAAAAGACTGAAAGGGGCAAGGGGATAGTTTTTGCCAAATAAGGAGTGGAGAAAGTTCTGTGGAAATGGCAGGGTTATACATGTAGAGACCGAGATGTGTCCACAAAATGGGCAAAACTGATAGATCAGAGAAACTTCAACAGAAATAGAAAATAATTCTGGTGGTTATGTTTAGCTTTTTTCAGAGTAAGGTGGGGGCACAAAAGATCTTATTTCCTGGTTGGCCACAGCTATAAAATTATAGTGGGTTCAGGTATCCTTTTTATCCATCTTTTGGATGTAAATTCAGACCAGTCATCATTGGATTCAGGACCATTGTGTGCACAGTTGATTCTTGTTCTCATATAAGCAAAGGGTGCAAAACAAAGAGAGAAAGACTCAGTGGAGGCTAAGTGACTGAAAAATGTTAGTTGTAAAAACAAAGTTTGTCATGGAAAACCTAAAGCCAATCTTTTTCTTTGACCTTGAGTATTGTAAGAAAAATAATTAGGAGGAAAAAAAGGCGGGAAAAGAAATTAATAGAATGCTAAAAAGTATGGATAAACAGTTGCTTATACTTGACTTGAGACCTGTGTGACTACATCTGTGCAGCACCCCAATTTCCCTGCGTGGCTACCAAACCTTTAGATTCAAATGGTTCACAACTGACACAGAGGATGCAGCTCTTTCAAGGTATAGCTCACAAGTGAATTTCTTCCCAGATAGAAGCTGACTGGATAGTGGAGAGACTTAGATCCTTGGGTATTTCAGCAGGGAGCAAAACTTTACGGGGGTTACAAGGTGCGATAGATCTAGGTGGGGATAACAGTGCAGCCAAGTAGTTCAGGTTGGTTCTGGCCCAAGAGGTACCTTTTTAGATCAAGAAGAGCTCTAGAACAATATCATGAGGAAATGGTTCTGAAAGCTGAGAAGCCCTCCAAGGGTGGTCTTGAAGCTTTGGGACAGTGTAGAGTCTTTCTACACTGAGTGTCATGACTGAGAGACTCAAACATGATTTTTTCTACAGTGAGTTTCTGGAACAAGTACTAGATGACTAAATTGAAGGGTGGTTCTAGACTTTAGAACAGAGTACAAAAGGCTCTTAATGGTTGGACTCAGGATGGTGTAAGACAAAGCAATCAACAGACAAACAGTGTAGGACAATGTGAGTCTGGTGAATCGAAGGATGCCTCAAGGAGATACATTGCTACTTTGACTAAGTGAAAGCTAGCTGAGTGTTACAAAAGCCATTTGTATGAGAGACCAGTGGAAGAATGCAGAACAAAAGATGTCATAATGGGTACCTACGTGGTGCTTTCATCATCTGATCTCTCTTGGGTGAGGATGATTCAGATTTAGATCCTGTTTCTTGGCAAAGGTCATGGGTTGTCTGACTGAGAAGGGACTTGGTCATCAGGAAAGTATCTGAATGTATCTGATATTCTCTTGTGAACAACTCCTTTTAATATAACTAGGAGATAGATATACAACTATCTACTAGCAGTTCAGCTCTATCTGGAACTCCTTTTACTGACACCCTTCCAGCTTCCAGCTCTTGCTTCCTGTCTGAGAAGAAACATGGATTCTTTAGCCCTAGTGTCTTGGTAACAAAATATTTTTTAAAAAACAAACTGTACGTTTAAAACAAACCATGATAGGTGAACATCTCTGCGTAGTACTAGAAAAGGGAGCACCAGAAGTGAAAACTGCAACACATTTTTCCCCAAAGAGAAATGTGATCAACTTGATAATTCCTTTTCACATTGAGAGAAATATCCGTTAAAAGGGCCAGTGGATAAACTATGACAAAGTTTCTGAGAGGTAAGAGTAAGAGATTAAAAAAAACCAAACCTCCCCAGTTTTTTATCTCATGTTGAAGCCACTGAAGCCACCCGTTGTCATTGCTAGGGTGATGACAAAAGCAGTGGGGCACTGTCCATCATACCTGCGTACAGTTCAGGCTAAGGGCTCCATCAGAGTACGATTCCTTACTCATGCCAACTAAGCAGTTTGTGCAGATGCAGAAATATAAAGTAACTTGAACTATCTTTGAATGACAGAAATAATAAAATTGAATAAATAGGTTGAGTGTTTGCAGATGATACTAGGACTGTTTTTGAAATGGCTAATTTTGAGCTTTGGTGGTATCACAACTACCCAGTCTATTTTTAATTGTACTTTTAACTGTACTTGTACTTTTAATTGGGATATATTTTGATTATGGTATATTTGTATTTTAAATGATTTGCTTTTTAGTGTATTTTAATTATGATTTATTTTTAGTCGTACCTATGCAATTATTGGTCATATTGTAAAATATGACCAGATACACACTGACGGGCATTGTTGAATCTGAGTTTTATGAGCTTTTGTTGCTTTTTTTTCAGGATTGGCAGACTGACTGGAAGGTTACCAAAAGAGTTAGCTGATGATGTGGTTGGGTCTGTGTTAGACTGCTTCAGGTAACATTTTACCTTATGTAGAACACTCTTAATTTGCATGCAGGCTTTAGTGGAAATATACCCAGCACTAAGACAAAAGTTCTAAAGAATACCAAAGCATTTTGTGTTTGAAGAGAGAGAAAGAGCTGAATCTACATTTTAAAAAAGCCATAAAACTATGAAATGTTCTTTATCATTATAGTAAATAACTGCATGTCTAATCACACTGTTAGTTGTTTGAGAGTAAGACCTACTGAATAATATAGGATTACCTTTTTATTTATGTAATTTTGAAATTATCTGTAGAATTTAGGAAGTAGTGTACAGTCTGGGCGTTTCAACTGGTGAATGTTATCATCAAAGTGGAAAACGTACAGGAAACAGGAACAAAATAATGCCTGGAGTGCTTCCCAACACAAAAAGGATGAAATTGTGCTTATAAAATTCTCCATGATTTGGAGATAGTAGATAGAGAAATTTGTGCTGCTTATCTTACAACTAGATACACTAGAAATCAGAGATGACAGAAACGCAACATAAAAAAGTATATTATCAAGATGTGTAAGAACCATTGGTAGAAGCAGATACTAAAGGGGTTTAGTGATTTCCAGGACAATTGGTTTGTCAGTGGCTGTTAGCCATGGAAGTTAAATGTACTCTGTATGTCCCTGATTACTAACTGGGTAACACACAGCAAGACCTTGGAGGAAGCATCTGCCTGTTCACTTTGGTGGCAAGATGCTGAACAAGTTAGGTGCTTGATCTTACCTAGGCAGAATCTTCTTATGATTGATCTAGTTATCACTGGCCCTAGGAATACAGTCATCCTTCAACATTCGCCAGGGTTAGGGGCACAGGACCCCCATGAAAGTGGAAAAACTGAATAACTCTAGGCCCTCCCAAACCTTATTTAACACACAGAAAAGTATGATCACCATATTCAGCCAACCATGGATTCCTCTGAGGCATTGGGGTTCCTTCACAAGGTAGAAGTGGGTGGCTGGTGAGGCTTACTGCCAGTTCCACTGCTGCCCCACACCATTTTTAATAGGGACTCGGAGGCCTTGTTCGCAGTTTCTCAGTCTCACGGGGCTTGTGGTCTCTTGTAATTTGATGAATTAGGATAAAGAGAAAGATAACTTAACTGGGGAGATGAGGGTTATTACCTTTGTTTTATCAATACTTCTTAACTCATATCTGGGATTAAATGAATACTTGGCAGTAGAGAGAATAAGATTGAGAATGATATACTAGTGACAGATTACTAACAAGGACAGAAGTCTAGGTCATGGATATCTTGCTGAAAGTATCTTTTGTAGAGTAGGTATATAGATGTGTCTGTGTGGACAGATAGATAGAGATAGATAGAGATATATAGTAGATTTGACACGTGTACCAAACGATTATGTTACTGGTGGCTGGCCTCTTCCTCTAAAGTTCAAAACGTGGGTGAACTATTGCGTAAATCAAATTAAAACAATATTTTGCTTTTATTTGGTTCTCTGGTTGGACGAATTAAGATTTGTGATGTTTGGTGAACTGTGTTTTCTATTTGCTAATGTTTAGAAATGTAGAATATTAGTTTATATTGTCATTCTTGTCCCTCCCCCCCAAAAAAAATTCTGTGTAGAACGAGCATTGGCCATGTTTGGATTATTGTATTTTGGATGATTAAGACTAGGTGTGCATTAGCTTTTGCCTGCATATGCAGTACCCTTTCTCCTCCTTTTAGCATAAACGTTCAAAGGAGGAAGTCTAACTATACATTACCATTTCATCCTAATTGGGAAAATATGATTATTGTGCATATTAAACCATGATTTGAAGTTTGCTCAAAAACCTGCCCCAGAACTGGTAACCACATTTTCTTGGCTCAGACAAAAATGCACTTATTGTTAATTGGGGGCTATCTGGTTTAATTGCATTTTGCATTAAAGAAGGATTAAAGGGGCTGCATGTGTGAGGAAATGGCTCCTGCATATCTTAGTTTAATAATAATGTAAATGATGAGCTAAGATATAATACAATCCTCTCTGGTAAACTGCTAAGCAAGCTTTCCTTTTATATATGTTTGTTAGTGCCTTTCAGGATTGACCCGTACTTTTGATTGATGTTGTACTTTGTTAAGACTTGTAGGCAATATCAATTTGTGGCTGTAATGTCCATCTTGACCTAGGCTGAAACTTGTATAAAACCTTTTTTTTTATCTTAAAAGGCTGCTTTTATTAGGATGATATTTTATTTTATTTTATTTTATTTTATTTTATTTTATTTTAAAGACAAGTCTACAATGAAAGTTGAAGAAATAGTGCAAGAAATGAAAAAGCAGGGAGGGGTACTTAAGCTGAGCTATGGTTGAGGGTCTAGCATTTTGGAAGGTTGCCCTACATTGGGCATCCCTTCCCAACAATAGGCTTTGAGAAAATCTAAACTTGATTATTGTGCTCTGCTGTTGTGCAGTAGCAGAGTATAGTAGATGACTTGTTTTTGACAAGCACATCTGACAAACACAGTGAAACTCAAAAGTCTAAAATGTGAGCTTAATACACCCCCTCACATTTCCTAAAATTATAGTTTTCAGGAAACCGACAGTGCCTGGCATGGTGGATGTTTGGCTCTAGCTGAATTAGGAAGAAGGGGGTTGCTGCTACCTTCCCGGCTCTCTGATGGTAAGTTTGACTCAGTTCATTCTAATTTTGGGGGGCGAGGGGGGGGCTTGCATAATAATTTTACATGTATCTTTCTTTTATATAATAAAGCAAAAAAGAAAAAGGATGTATTGGGAGAATATGCGCATAATAATAAGCTAGAACACTTGAGGAGCCCTAGTTTATTGCGCTTGAGCAACGTATTGATGCAAGCTACTCAGATGCTCCTGCTGCAACCAAGATGGCTAAACAAACCACGGACTTTGAATCTGTGGTTTGTTTCTCTTTATATATGAGCCACAGAACTCTTAACTTGTCTGTACCAGAGATAGGTTGGGGAAATAGAACCTAGAATTTCGTGGTTCACACATAACACTAAAGCAAACCAAGACAGCCAATCTGTGATTTGTTCAGATCCTTCTGCTTCCAGAAAGAGCAAAGTGGGAGTTACTAAGCATCTGCAATTCTCAGTTCTCATTATGTGCAGATTCTTCTCTTGAATACTGTAGTGACTACTAAGAATAAAATTAGAATAAAAGTAGAATAAAATTGAAAAATATCAGATGCTTCTGTCAGCTTTTGATCTTGAAAGTGATAACAAATATAACAAATGTATTTTTTTTAAATTTTGAGTATTTTTTTTGTTTTCCAGTCATACTTGTTTCACTGACATTGCTTGTCACCCCAGCCCCTAAATATGCCTGGAAGCTTGCCATTTTCTTCAATTTTCCTTTTCCATATATTAGTATTGGCTAAAGTTTACAACCCCTTCACTTAGGTCTATTAGGTCTTGTATGTTCTGCAGGGAGCTGCCTTTGAGAACTACATTTGTTCTGAAATGCTGCCTTGAAGTGGATTAAAGAGAGAACATCACTACCTTTTTAACAAAAATTTCATTGGATGGTAGCTGAGCCCAATTCGAAATGTTAATTTTGACTTGTAAAAAACTGTATATGCTATAATACCTGGACACTAAATGTTCTTCTATTCCAGTTTGAACTTGCTTGAAATTTAGCAGACTGTCTTCTTTGTGTCATACGAATGTCAGGCTTATGTCTGGTTGGAAAAATGCAACTGCACCAACACCTTGAAATTTCCACACTTGGAAATTTTATTTTACGCATTCTTGTCTAATTTCTGGGATGTGATGAACATTTTCCTTTTTTTGGGGGGGGGGGAACGGGACAGATTTTTGGCTGATTTTCATTACGTATTTTACATTGCAGCGTCTCATAGGTGTGGTTAGTGCTGTTTTTGTTTTTATTGTAGTTTATTCCTTTAGTGTGTGACTTTCCTGACAGTTCCTTAGTGTGTTTCAGTTTGTAGCTTAACATCCCTACCCCATTTCTTCTATAGAAATTTCCACGCACAAGCTACTATTTACATAGGGATGGAAGCTGGTGTTGGTGCCACTGCTGAAGATCTCATGTGGAGCTCAGCAACCCCTGCGTTTTTCATCTTTTTCTGCACTTTTGGATCTCTTCAGAAATTTTATTTCTATTTGTGATTTTAAATAGAGCCTCATTTGCTGTTTTTATCTTCATTTTTAAGTCCTATTTTTAAATTATTCCATACATGTACAGAAGACTTATTCTCTTCGAATGTGGTCCATTCAGACAAGAAGGGAGGTATCGGCAGACTGGAAGGGAAGGACCTCCAGTGTTGGCAGAGAAGAAAACATAGCTTAGTGCAGACTGGGGGTGTTTTCTGTAGCCATACATTGCAGAGTGTTGAGTGGGTAATAGAACTAGAGTAAGCAAGGGGAGGGAGTAAGGTGTGACTGGCTGATGGAAACACTGATGATGATTCTGTACAGCAACATTTTGTTGCAGCTCCCACTTAGGATTTTAATGTTTAGGGGGAACATTATCCAGCAGAGAGCATCTGCCTGTGCATCTCCCATAAATCTCACCTTGATCATGACAACTCTTTTGAGGTAGTTTCGTGTTCCATTTTTCTGAATTTTGAAGTGCAACTACGGCTCAAAGAACGTATGAAAATATGTTTAAAAAATAATATTTTAAGATAAAATGCATTCAAAATGCATTCATATGGATGAAATTCACTTACAGATGTGGATTTTGTGAGTAAACATATATAAAAACATCTGTAATAAGTATATGTGAATTTTTGTACAGATATTTTAAATTGAAAAAGTATATATCAGTGTTGAAGCAGGATGACATGAATTAAACAGAAGCAAAATGGATAAAAAGCAAAATAGACTGCTTTGTCCATTCCCACCTAACCTGAAATACTACCACTAAAATTTAAATCAGATTTATGAATTTCTAACTTTTGAGGAAGTATTATTACTAGATGCTTGATACTTTCACGTAGAACAAATTCCATGAGTTTTTTTAGAATTAATTTTGGATTTTTATTTCTCCATGCAAGACACATAATAAAACAAAAGCAATACAAACACTTCCATTTTTGCCATAATAATTACTTTTTCCAAGTATAATACATTTTATTTTACTGAAAAATTAGAAAAAAAACCTATCAGATTTATAACTCTTGAAATAGAAAATGACTTCCAGCAGTTTAACAAAATATCCTTTTCTCCCCTAGCCACAAAGTCTGACATACTATTCTTGTAATGCTTACAATTTAGTATGGATGGAAAGTATAGAAGTAACACCTTCACCAGCAGTGCTTTTTCTAATATGAATTAAAATAAATAACCACTTAGTCTGAAGTTTCCCAGACATTTGATGTTTAGTGATTCTAGTATGAAAGCATTTGTGTGTGAACATCTGACATTTGAACTTCCTTATAAAAGCCCAATCTCAGAACCTGACATAGCTTAATTTGTAACTTTTAAGATGTGGCTCGCATTATCCTTTTGCACGAAAGATATACAAAGGGTTCTTGGTTGCACTTAGATGACAATTCAGTTACAATGTTATGATGCCAGCAATATGAATGGAGTCATACAGTTCTAAGTGTCGCTGGCTCAATAAATTATGTTTGTGATACCAGAGTACCCATGTTGCAGTAATGTAGCTTCATACATTGTACTGACAATAATTCATTATAGAATTGCAAAAAGTCAAGCCAGCATAAGCATTTAGCTTGAGAACGTTAAACCAATTTATGTCAGTTCAGAGTTGGACTAATTTTAAAAAAATATTTATTGTGCCATTTTACTATGGATGAAACCGATTTGTACGTTAACAAAGATTTGAGTGGATGAAGTGAGGATATGATACGAGTACTCTCAAGCTCTGTTATTAAAGTGTATTCTCAAATAGAAAGCAAAAACTATTAAGCTGTGAAAAGCAAGTAGAAGTTTGCAGGCTTAAATAAATTGTGACAGAATTAAGAAAAAAATAGAAATAAAACTTTAAACATCATGAAATTCTGGTTCTCTTTCTCAGGGTGAACACTCTACTGCACTCATTCGTTCGTATTCTTTTTGTTCCTTGCTGCAGTTTTGTTACTTCTCTTTGATTGGTCCTTTTTTGTCCTTTTGTTTTTTGACTGCAGTGATTGTCCTGAATATCAGATGGTTCAGGGGCAGAATCTACATGTTGAGAATTGCTGTCCTGATTACTTTTCTCTGGAGTCTCCATTTGGAGTTTATTAGGACTATAGGCAGCTAACTGACACAGAGCAACTGCTGCAGTCTGTTTCTGTTCATCACAGCTGTCAATTGTCCTGAGTTCCTGAACTTCTTTCCTCTGCGTTACACCAAGAGGCTTATCAGAGGAGCTTCTGTCTGTGTGATTTGCCGAGTTGGCTGCTTCTGCTCCCAAACTGTTGTTTTCATTTTTTGGAGATTCATTATCTTCAGGTTCATGTGATGAGCTCTGTAATTTTATATTACAGTTGTCTTTTACTGAAAGATTCAGAGGCATGTCCTGGAGTTCCATGAAATTCTGGTTTTCTGTTTGTAAAATGTTTTTATACGTCTGTTCATGAATTACGTTAACATCTGGCTTCTTGGAGAGGTTAAGTGGAGCTATCCCTGTGTCGTCATCAGAATTGGACAGAGGCTCTTCTGTACCATCACTTGCACGTTGTATATTTTCGTTTTCACTAGTGGCATTACTGTTGGAAGGACAAAGAAAAAAAATGAGAAAGTTATTGTGTAATTAGAAAAAAAAATGAAAGTGTAAATAGAAGTATTATAGCATCTAGTTGACCTAAATGTTATTGTATTATAAATAGAAAAGTTTGAAGTTGTTCTATACAATGAATCATAGAATCTTAGAGTTACAAGGGATCACAAGGGCCATCTATGTACATACAAATTCATTAATGTTGATTTCAAACAAATTTGTTAATATAGATAATGGTTTTTGTTTGTTTGTTTTTTGTTTTTGTCAGAGATCTGGGTTTAAATCCTTGCAGAGGCATGAAGAACTCCTGTTTTTGCCCAGTTGCCATGGTGGGGTTATTGTGATGATAAGAAGAAAATATTGTACTTATATTGGGAAATACTGGGAAGAGAATTTTAAGTTAGGTTAATTATAATTTAAGGGTTACAGTTACAGATCATGGTCTTTATGTATATTGCTTGTACTACATACTGCAATATAAATTGTCCCAGTTTGGTTCATCATAGGTGTCTTGACTTAAGAATGGTTGTCCATAACATTCTGGGGACTTTTGTAGAAATGGGTGATATAAATTTTTAAGCATAAAATAATAAATATTATTTTTTATTAGGAGATCAGAAAGAAATTACCTTCTGTTCTTTCTAAAACATTATGCATTTATATATGTGTAATTACCCTATTCTCTAGTCTCAAATCAGGTGACCATAGTTTTGACATCACTGATGTCATCTACAGAAACTCTGCTTTTTGTTTCAGCGTTGCAGTTGATGGAACATAACTCCTGGCCTTCTCTGTAGTACTCGTACCCTTCCATGGAAGATTAATTTAATTACCACCCTTATTAATATTTTGTGAGTTGATAAAACTGAGATATTTGTCATCCTTCAGATAGAATTGCTTTTTCTCCCTTCAAATTTTGATTTTAGGTTGGCTACTTTATTCTGTTTTGGCTTGGAATTTGTATCATGTTAATAAGTCTCTTAAAATAATAAAAGAATTTAAAAGATTAGTGATGTTATTGGATACTTTGGGTGCCCCACTGGGCAGGAAGAATGGCTGGTAGAAATGAGTTAAAAACAGTTCTGTCCCTGAACGTTTGATAATCTAAGTTTGCAATTCCATGCTAATTTATTTGGGTTTAAGTCCATTTAATTTAATGGGACATAATTCTGAAGAAAGATGCAGAGCGTTAGGCTGTAAATCAGATAGCTAAATACAGACTGTAATGGAGAGAACAGCAGAGAAAAGAACACTATGTTAAGTATAATGATACAGTATAAATTGATGAGGCAAAGTATCACTTTACTCATCCTATTTTCCAGGCACTTCTGTATTTACTTCTTCCTCACACGTGCTTCATTCAGTCTTGATTCACTTTCTCTGAACTTAAAACTCAATCCTATAAATGCCTGTTCAGATATAAACCACACTGTGTTCAGTGGTGAGTAGTCCCAGATGAGTGTAAGTTTTAGAGGTGGAGATTAGGTGGTCTTTGACATCTTCCCATTGGGCACACTTCTTCCTTCTTTGGCTCTGCCACCTTTTTGGCAGCTAGTGAGCCTAATTGTGCTTCTGTGTGAGCCATGAATGAAAAAACTCTCTTTCTCCTTGCCTATTTTAGAAACCAAGTAGGCTGCCATAGGAGGGATAGAGAAAGGGTGTGTGTGGATATGGGTGTGTGCACGTAGTGGTGATCTAAGAGAAAGATAATAAATTCGGCCCTGATTACTTTTGCTATGCTCACTGATTAGCCCAAGAGAAACCATACCAGCTCCTCCAGATAATTCTGAAAGTAGTCATAAAGTCAGTCAAAATTAAAGCAATCAGACAAACAAGAACTACTATAAATAATAAATTTATTAAATTTATTGTTAAAATAATAATAATAATAATAATAATTATTATTATTATTATTATTATTATTGAATAACCATCCTGATTTTACTGTTAAACAGGTATCTGTGTTGTCACAGAACACAGCCCTTTTATATGTGTTTCTTCCATTAAATAAGTACTGGGGAAAGAAGTTAGATGGAGAGGAGACCTGGAGTTTGTGGAAATAGCTTGGGGATGCATGATACCTGCCCCGGCATATGGGATTGTAGCCTTAATCATGTGCTTACTTCCTACATGTTCTCTGTTTTACCAGTTTGACATGTAATGAAATCTTGTCCTTGGGAGTCCCTGTGTGATGTATCCTCAGGGCACATTAGCTTTTTCTGTAGAATTTTGAAAACATAGCTTAGAAAGATTATTGCATTTACCTTCTGGGTGAGTTTCCTCTGGCTTCATTTGATAGAGGCAGGGTAAATTGGTCTGTAGTTTTCCTCACAGGTTTGAATGCTGTAAAACTTTCTTCTGGTTGATCATACTTGTTAATATTAATAGCAGATGACCTGGTGGAAAGGTTGAACAGACCTTCACAATTAGTGTGGCTCGTCTGTGTAAAGTTTGTTGGGCTGGGTCTCCCTGGGGATCCTGTGGCTGCACTTCCAGCACGAGGGCTCATTTTGGCATTTTCTCTCTCATTTTGTACCTCTTTGGAATGGCTTTTGGCATGCTCCATAGGGATTTCTTTCTCACAGTCAGCTGCTTTTGTATGAGTATTTATCGAATGTAGTGTGGCTGGACTTGAAGAGGCTGGATATAGCAGGGTTGTTTCTTCCATTAAATGAGAATTTGGGTCTCTGTTAATACTTGGAATGTGTGGTAACCTGTAAAATGCTGATTCTGTTGGTCTACAAAATCCATAGGGTACTGGTGGACTGGGATGATACTGCTGGAGTAAACGATAATGTTCATATGTTGCTGGATTTATTGGTTTAGAAAGTGGTCCAGGATGAGGAAGAAAATGTCTTTGATCTTGAGAACTGTAGACAGAGAGCACTGAGCTTTCACACTCATGAGAATTTCCTGGGAGGAAGTAAGGTGCATAGATAGCCAATCCATGTTCATACAGTGAAGGTGAATATTCGGGAATGATAGGGTGCATATAAGATGGAATGGAGTTGAAGCCTTTTGCAGGTGGAATTTTGTTAGTAAAATCTGGCGCAATAAGCGTGGAACCTGTTTTCCATGGATTGGTTGGAGCATGAAATGCTGACTTCATGTGGTAAGAAGAGCTTTTGTTTGAGTCAGAAAAAGATGACAATTGAGATATATCATTATTGTCTTTACTGTGTCGGTGTTCTACTGGAACAAAAGCGGAAGGTCTTACGATGCCTTCAGGACCAGGTTGCATGTTGGTCGTACCCTCGTCCTCATTACTGATCAGAGTTAATTCCTTCTGAACTGGTGTTTTTTGTCCATTCACCAACTTATTTGTTGCTTGGTTTTGAACTTCTATGTTTTCTTTGGCATCATCCTTGGTAAAAGGATATTGAGGTTTAGAGTCAAAATTTGAGAGGGATTTAGAGGACATTGGTTTTGTTTCAGATTCTGCTTGATTGATCTGCTTCAGTTCCATGGAATTTGATTTTGAACACTTAATAATCCGATCCTGTTCAGATACTAAAGTAATTGAGTTTTTGCAGAGCCCATACTTCATGTGGTTAAAAAGATGTGATTTCTCGTTGCAGGTGAAAGGGCACTGAAAGCACTTGTATTTAAATGGTTTTCCTGGAGGTCTTGGGATATAATGAGGTTTTTTTGGCTTACGCTCTTTGAGGAGGCTCATCTTCTTCCTTTAATTATGAGGCTTAGGATTTTCCTTAAACCAGTTTTTAAATGTGGTTTTATTTTATTTAAATTGAATGTACGTTTTCCAAACTTTCTTCTAATTCATACAAGAGATTCTTAAAAGATTTGATTTGAGGTCACTTCTGGAAGGCATGAGGAGAAAACAGCACTTGCCACAGGAAACTGCAAAGCAAAAAATGAATGTTAGAAATACTCGAATCTGAGAACTGAAAGGAAGATATCTATTATTTCAAATATTTGAACATTTTTTAGCTTGCTGCCTGCCTGCCTACCTGTCTTCCTTTTCCTTTTCCTTTTCCTTTTCCTTTTCTCTGTCTGTCTGTCTGTCTGTCTGTCTGTCTGTCTGTCTTTCTTTCTTTTCAGGAGAAGAGTCTTGATCTTGTTTAAACTATTTATAACAGTTTCTGAGAAGCTAGTAAGCAGGGCATGATGGTGGTGCCTGCCCTTTGTTGTTATGTCTCTACATCTATTATTTCAGGTATATTGCCTTTGAACATGAAATTTCCATTTTGTTGCCTTGTTCGACAGTCATTAAGTAGACATGACTTAGGTATAGATTTGTCTAACCCTCTTTTAAAAAGCCATTACCACATTTGTGGCAGCCAGACCATAGACTTATACACAAACATTACAATATTGGCAGACATTAATTTTTACTTCTTATTTTATTATTTCCCAAAATAGAATTCACCTTTTTGTTTCCTGCAGCACATCCAAAATTTCTTCGCTGAGTAAATCATAGCTAATTAAGAAAGACCATGCTAAGTACTTTGGGTTCCTCTGCCCAATAAGCAGCACTTGATGCTCACACTGAATCTTGTTCTCCATTTTATTAGACATTCATCCCCTGTGTAGGCTGCTTCACTATTTGCTTTCATTTAACTATACTTGGATAGCTTGGGGTCATCAATAAACTTGACTGATTCACTGCTCATCCCTAAATTCATGAATTATGAGCATGGGAGAAACAGAACTAACACAGAAGAATCGGTTAAGCTTTCATGAACATGAATAACCTAATGGAAAGCAACTATGTCTGTATAGAGCCCTAATTAACTGACCTGAAGTTCAAGGGTGTTGACTACCTGAAATTCCTGTTGAATTAATTAAAGAGAACTTGTTCAAACAACAGTGGAGGAACATCCACTTAGGATGTAACTGGAAAAAGATGAAAGCGGAGGGAGAGGGAGCTGTAGGTGGATGAGACAAGGAGGAGAGAAGGTAGGGCCTAATAATAGAAGGAAAAGCTTGAGCAGAATCCAGTCTAGCCAGTTGGGAAAAGAGGAAGAGATTCCTTGCTGGGGAGAAGTAGGGTGGAGTGAAATTGAGTCCATCCTGTTGAGCTGACCTAGCTCTACTAGAGAGCAAACAAAATTTTTGAGCAGCCTAAGCAAATATTTAAGTATTAACCAGTGTGAATACCTTGCAACACCCCATAACAAGCCAGATATTAAGGGCTTATAATGGTATCCTGCCAGTCTTGGTTGGTTATCTGAGCATATTGCTATTTCAATTACCTTATGTTTTATTGTATATTTAGTTCTAGTATGTGCTACCAGACTACCAGGTATGAGTCTGAGTCAGACATCTTCTATTGATTTATAGGGGGGTGATCTGCTTGCTTTCTCTTAAAAAATGAAACAAGTGGATACTTTTAATACAAGCTGGTGATTTTCTCTGCAGATAAGTCAGATGGGCTTGTATTGACTTGTTCCATTGTTTGCTGATTCTGAAGGCGTGAGAATCTCTCAGAGTCCTGTTCTCATGATTTTGTAGGATGTGTTATGGCAAAGATCTAAAAACTGATGATTTCATCATGAACTGTAAGCACCATTATCAAAATGATGACTGTTGCAAAACCATATACAGTATCTGAGTTAACCGAAACTGCAGTAATACCACTTGTTAATTTAACAGGAGAGTCTGGTGGCTTTTCTTAAAAGTGTTTTGCCCATTACTTTTCAAATTATAAATGTTAAAAACTCAATGTTGTTACTGTAAAAATTGCGAGTGGCTTGCTGTAATGGTTAAAAACAGCAGACCCATGGTATCTTAAAAGACATTTATTTTAGTGAGATTTTCCTGGGTTTACCAAGGAACTGTATACATCTAATGCTCTTTACTACTTTAAGGTGCCAACTTTTACAACTTTAGGCAATCAACACTCTTTCTCATTTGCAAGTGATTATAAAGAGCTGAGATTCTGTTTAAAATATCAAAATAGACATTGAGATAAAGTATGTGCATGTGTGTATACAGTTGGCCCTCCATATTCACTAGGGTTGGGGGCAGGATCCTGTAAAAGTGGAAAAAACACAAATATCAAAGCGTGTGTGTGTGGGGGGGGGGAGCGGGCCAAGGCATGGTGGGGAGAATGGACACCCATGGTCCAAATCAGATCAGGGAAGAGAGAGGGAAAAGGAGTGGGTCAGCATGGTAGCCCTATATGTCTCTCTCACCCATTTCCTTCCTTGTGTGTGTGTGTGGGAGAGGTTTTGTGGTGCTGAGAAATTGGGCTGCGAGCTGTCCTTGGCTGGCAGTAGCTGGTGGATAAGGAGGACGAGAGATGGTTTTTTTAAAGGACTGTATGGCCTGATTGGAGCTGCTGAGAAGGAACGTTCCCCTTGAAAAGAAGCAGCTCATGGGGATGGGGTCAAGGGTTGGAGAAACTCAGAAATAATCAAATTCGTGAAAGTGAAACTCACAAATGTGGAGGACTGACTGTGTGTGTGTGTGTGTGTGTGTGTGTGAGATTTTTCTTTAAACCTTCATTTTATGGATTTTTTTGGATGCAGATAGAAACCTAGAAAGCCATTTCTTTTCTGTAAAACAGAAGTTGACAGAACTTCTGTTAAGGTATATCTTTTGGTCATTTCTGGTGAGATCCGAACAACAACTCAAATGAAGCTCAAGATGGATTTTTCCCTTTCCCCTGTGACCATGCCCTGCTTCAAGCAGTTGTCATTCAGTATATTCTGGGTCTTGCTGTTTGAAAAACACAAATTTCCAGTGCCCTCCCCCCAATAATCAAACTTTCATTTCTTCTCTTCATGGTATACTTATTTCAATTAGTTCTATATACTCTCACATTTCTTTGGATAATAGAATTAGAAATAATAAATAAAAAATAGCAAAGCTGGTAGAGAAGCAAACTAGTTTTCAAAGAATGAGCTTTGAATTTTGGGCAGTGATGTATAACCAAAGTAGAAGACTTGGCGAGTTCAGTCCGTACCTATTGTACTTTTGTGCTGGCTTGTAAGCCTTGGTGCCAATTATATTTGAACTTTCTGTTGTCACAACAAACTGTTTCCTTGGTTTACGAAGTTAATACATATTGGCAGTCTGAATTTTTACAAAGATGTAATAGAAAGGAGATATTTGTTTATTGCTTGGTATGCATTTTTATTCAGCTTGCTAATGTACTTTACTTACTTTATTTACTTTAACTAGATTCACATTTTAACTAGATTCACATGAGTTAACATTTGCTGCAGTGTAAGATTTTGTCACTAATTCTTGAGAAACAGAAAAGCACATTATTGAGCCAAATTTGTTTAAGTACATATCTACATATTAACTATGTATCTATTAATTTTGAAATGGGATGACAAGCAACACTGGAGCTTTCCGTGGCCCAGCTCACAATATTATGTTATTTTTTTAAGATGAACATACCCTCCTGAAAGCTTAGTTTACCAGATTGTATTGAAATACACATTTTCAATGAGCAAAACGCTCAGCAGTTAACCTCTTTTTGAAATTATTTTCATCGTCAACTGTACCAGACAGTGAAGAGCAGACACTGCACACAAAGTAACCTTAATAGCACAATCCTACAGAACTTTATTCAGAAGTAAATCCTTCTGTGTTCTGTTTCCATATATTTTTATTGGACTTAAGCCCTGTTCCCCTCAGTAGGACATATTCTTGAGGAGTATCAATCTGTTAGATGTGCTATATTTGAGCTATAGATACATAAAACAGTCAGTTGTTTTGTCTGCTCTAAAACTAGGGATGCTATTATGATTTGATAGGGAAGTTTTTATAGTAAAAAGTCCATTGTCATTTTTGCAATGCAGAGCAATATGAATTGAAAATATACAGTTAGAGACTTCTGGATAAAGTATGTCCCTTTCCTACTGCAGTTCCTTTCACTCGGTGAATTTGTCCTTTTTTTTTTTTAAATGGCTCTACAAGGAATTATGGAGTTTCAAAGCTAGCAGCAGATTTCCATTTTCTCTTTTTTTCCTGTGACTGTTGTCCTAATATGAAGCACTGACTTAAGAAAAAAAAATTCAAAGGACAGACAGAGATATAATCATCTTGCTTACTACAACATAGCTATGAATGGCTGTGCGACCATTTTTGAACAACTTTAATACACACATACTCAGTTGCTATTGCAGCATTCTATTTGGTGATATTGATCTAGCTGACGAGTCCTTATTGAGGTGGAGCATTTAAAAAGGCATGCTATGATTAAAATATTGTGATGTGGCATTATTGCATAATGCCAAGATCATGCTATTGTCACCTACTACTATGTTGCAAGAACAGGATTTCTGAATTTTTTTCAATTCATATTTTCCAGTTGCTCCTCCCTTCTGAACTTTTAATCTTTGAAACTAAAATGCACACTCTTATGAAAATGGGCTTTTCTGCTTGATAAAAGATGCAGATAAAGTGAATAAAAGGACAGATTCTGTGGAGGTTGAGTTAGCCCTACGAGGGAGGGGGGAAGTAAGATTTAGAAATGTGACAAACATTTGGTCCCAGGTTTTCTAACAATAAAAAGGAATTCTTTTTAAAAGTAGCTTGAAACCATGTGCAGTTAATGAGATAGTTGTCTATTTACTTGTTTTTGAAAGTCTGATATAAAAATGTAAATTAATACAAAAGTTACTCTATCCCCTGCTTTCCCATATGTCATACGTGCTTTTATTTATAAGACAGATTTAAGAAAATTAAAGTGAGAGAATACTCCACTGAATATGAGTCAAAGTAATGAAGAATCCATGGCACCTTACATACTAAGAGATTTATTATTATATTATAGACTACAGCTCATTTAAGCAGGTGGAATGGACTGTAGTCCATAGAAGGTTATGTCACACTTCAAGTTCTTAGACTTCAGTGTGGCACAGGACTGTCATTTTTGCTGCAAGAGATTAATCTGTTTTACCCTTAGGAAAACTGAGTAAAATTAAGAAATCTAGGAAGATACTTTATGGTTTCTTGTTTGCATCTGAAGCAGGTAAAACTTCAGTGGAACAGAACATAATTTTAAAAAATGAAGCTAAATTAAACACTGAGAACAATGGAGTCTCAGTATGTTTTTCTACCTTACTATTGCCAAATACATAAAAGTATTTGAAATGTTAGCAAAAGCACTGCAGTAAACAAGAAAGTTTTCAGTAAATTAAAATAAAGTTTGTATTCTCTTTCTTAAATATATAAAGTTTCTGAAGTAATGTACCTGTGCTAGAGGAAGAGCTGTTTTTTTCCTTTCAAGGAAAATGCAAAGACAGCCTAATGGATATAGTTAACTAGCATTGCCTCTGTCAATTTACTGCTTGTGCTTTTAGAGTTTTTGGATGTTTGTTGCTGATTTAAAAGTCCACTTACCTGAGAATTTGGGAGCAGAGGTCCAGTTGTTCAGGGTTGTTAAACTGTTGCTGTCAGTGCTGAGAGAGAAGTACCTGTCCGCTGTTTGATTAAGTGAAACTGAAGGAGGTTGTTTCAATGGGAGGGACTTAAAAGTGTAGGAGTTGAGCCCTGAGGGTGTAGAGATGCACCTGATATTACCTCAGCCTGAAGCTACAGTTCATGTGTTTCCATCTACTGCTTTCATTTGATGTTACCTCAGCATCTGAGCTATCAAGCAGAACACTTGTCTTGTTTGTGCCCTCTAACAAGCAAGTTTTTGTTTCTCCCACTGAGTTAATAATCTCCTGTCACAGGGAATGGAACACAGTACAGACATGTTTCTCAGTTTAAGATCTTTTAAATAATTTCTCAGCAAGAGGCAGATCATAATGAAGACTTTACATGGTCATAAAACAGTAGAAAAAATTGCAGGCTGCATTGCAAGACAGTTCTTGATTCGGATTTTCTAGTCCTTGTTGTTATGTGAGAATACCTGCCTGCTGCAGCATTCTTCTCCTTTCCTCCTTCCACTCCTCCTGCCCCACACGCTTGTCCTCATGATAGCTTCTGTCTGGGAACAGTGAGACTGAATGAACTGAAAGCCTACTTGTTGTCGAAACTTGTCAAAGTTTGCTTGAAATCAGCAGCGAAATAGATTGAAGAGAAGTCACCTTAGTAGAAATCACATCTTAGTTTTCTTTGATAGTTAGGTTTTCCAGCCATGTGCATACTGCATGACTATAGTGGGCCCTTGGTATCTGCTAGGGTTTGGCTCAAGTATCTCCTGTGGATACCAAAATTCCTGGATGTTCAAGTCCTATTATGTACAAAGCTATAGGAAAATGGTGTCCCTTATATAAAATGGCAAAATCAAAGTTTGCTTTTTGGATTTACCTATTTATTTATCTCAATTTTTTTCAAGCTATAGTTGGCTAAATCCGTGGGCACACAGAGTCTGCAGACTTTATTATTGTTTTATTCTGTATGACATGTGTGAGAGTGGGTTGCAATTCAGTTTTGTTTGAAATAGCCCAAGCTGTTTAGATATTGGACATACTTTTGTAGCTTCATTGAGCAATACCATTCTCTCCTCTTCTTATCCCAGTACATGGTGCCAGCATTTATTCTTATTATTTGTGTGCTGGCAGGCTGCCCTTGCTACTCTTCTGTGGCTAAGTGGGAAGGAGCCATATATACAGTTTCCATAGTGCAGCCTGGATAAAAAGGGGAGAACCTCATAGTGTCGTCTGTGTGTTTTGGTAGCCATTATGCCCACGAATTTGTCCCCATGGAATTGAAGATGAGCCTGGTTGCAGTTATTACTTGACAAAGCTGACTGAGTGAGTTGAGAATTACAAGGCTGTTGTGATTAATTAAAGCTGGGTGGTTGTGTTGATTTTCTGATAGTTCTATAGTTTTTAGATCAACCTACATCCTAAAGTAGAGATTAGAATCTGAACTTCTGCTTTGCTAAACATTAATTATGCAGACTCCAGGCTTAAGATTGAAAAAAAAATGGTTGTCGCTATCCTGTGTTTCCAAAAGAACATTGCTTAAGAGGGCTTTTCAGCAAGTTCCATGCAAATAAAAGGCCCTATGGATGTATATCCAAATTCTGATACATCTGGTTGTATGTGAACAGAGTTAGGTGAGGGCAGAACCTTAGCTATGTACTATTGGTAGGCAGCGGGATGACCAGTCAGCATGGCAGGTCAGGAAATGATGTTCCACTGCCTTGGCAAGAAGACATGTCCCCTCTCTATTTTTCTACCACATTGCATTTAGAGTGAAGGCACTGGATTAATTTATCTTTATCAGTGTTGCCATGGTGACATATGAAAACCAACCATCATAATTTCTTTAGATTACGTTAGTACTAGACTCTGGCCTAAGTCCAAATGAGTCTGAATGTGGAATCCATTTTAGATGTGGGTGGATGGGTCTTATAAAGGCAATAAAGAGAGTTGGGAAGTTGGTCACAAGATCAGAGAGACAATGACTGCAGGTGGAGTCTCCCAGGGCAGCAGTAGAATGTTGGAAGGGCTAAAAGCAGATGTGAGATCAAGAATAGACAAAGGTCAGGCTGTGGTGGCAGTCAGGCAACGAAAGCGTGGCTGCAAGAAGTTTACAGTTTGGAGCTGGGTTAAAGAGTCAGTTAATAATTCTTAAGCTGGCGGAATCAGCTGACTGTCCTCTGAGTGGAACTGCAGCCTAGAGGGCATCCTTTTCCCTAAGGCCTAGTCAGGTCAGGTCAAAGTTTTATTGCTTAAGACCTAAGGCCTTTGTTAAAAAAATCCAAACTTACTCAGAAATATTTGTGACAAATAAGATTTACCCATCCCGGGAGCAAATACTGAATTTAAAAAACCTGGCCTTTTGTTTGTTACCACATGGGGTGAAAATGTCTGGATGTATTTAATCAAACTTGGAGGGTGTGTTTGTGATGACTTAAAATATACACTCAGTGATATCCTCAAAACTGATTTTCCAAGGGGTCTAGAAGGCATCTTAGATTTTGCTGTGACTGTATAAATAAGTTTTTTTGTCTGTTGTCTGTCTATTATTGCATCAGTTCTAAACAGCTGAATGGGTTTTTACCAATTTGGTGGGGGATGGTTGAAATGGTCTAAAACAGAGCTTTCCAAACTTTTCATGTTGATGACACACTTTTTTAGACATGCATCATTTCTCAACACAGTAATTCAGTTTTACTAGCAAACCGGAGGTTAAACTAACCCCTTATAAGAGATGCAGACACATACATAAATTGTAATAACAAAATGTAGGGGGACACAACATATCCCATGAAAACCTTTCATATACTTTTAAAAATATATGATTTATAAATAATAACATACATTTCCAAGATCATAAGCAACACACCTACACACTTCAGGTGACACACTAACGTGTTGCAGCACACCATTTGGAAAGCCCTGGTCTAAAATAAGATATAAGTTATGTGACATACATTACATATATTTGAGGGTCTCTGAGGAGCACTATATGTATGTAGTGTGAGTGACTGGTGGCCAATCAATAGAAGGATGCTTACTGAAAGGTAGCTGAGACTGATGTGCAACATGAAGAATGTTTAAGCACCCAAAGAGACAGGACATCATGTTCCAGAGCTTTTAAAATGATCCATCATTAATGGTGGGTAATGATTTTCCCAAACATGGCTAGGTGCTAGAGCTAGTTGTTGTTATATGTCTTCTAGTTGACTCCAATTTATGGCAACCCTAACACAGCATTTTCTTGGCAAGATTTATTGAGAGATGGATTGCCATTGCCTTCTTTTGAAGCTGAAAAAATGTGATTTGTCCAAGTTTACCCACTGGGTTTCTATGGGCAAGTGAGAATTCCAAACTTTGTCTCCCAGAGTCCCTTACTACTATAGCTTAATGATAATTTTAAAAAATCAAGAGTAAAAGTGGGAGCAACTAAACTGATAAATAAATCTTCGTCATCATCTTCAAATTAGGACGATTTATGATAATCTGTAACAGCTCTTATGCATGAATTCTTTAGTTTGCCAGTGAGGGGTGGAATATAAACTTTATGCCAGAAATAATTCAATGTCTGACAATAGATAGCATATCTTTCCATACAAATTTTTGAATGTAATCCAGTAAAATACTTAAATTCCAGATACAAAGAGCAAAATAAAATCTAGTTTGTCTCATGCGTTCTACACACTACACTTCTACATTGAGACAGGGTGTCCTACTCTGCATCGCTCTTGGGAAGCTGGAGTGTTGATGGTACAAACAGTAGGCCTTGGAGACTGTTGGACAAAGGCTGGTTTGAACCCCTCTCACAGTACCTTACCATGGGGGAGTTTTTGAATATTCTTTAATAATGAGCTTTTCTTGTTGATACCTTCTTTTATGCTTGTGTATGGAAAGCATATCACCTCCCATGTATCTAAGTGCTTCCACAAATGCTGCTGTGCCCCTCATTCACCTAAATCCTGCCAGGCTCAATATTTCTGTTAACTTTATATTTTACTGACAAATCCAACCACTATCAGTTCCCTTCCCTTTTGACTGCGAATGAAAATTCCTCATGCCTGCTGATACTTCCAGTTGGACTCTAGTCAGGGCTGGTGTTTAGACCAGCAATGGTTGCTATTGGTAAGTCATCTCCTTTACCCTGTTAATGGCATCTCTTTCTGACTTTGCAAATTATGAAGTGATTTTGGGAATATATTAAGATAGCTGTTCTCCAAAGAGACTGATAAAGTTTGACAACCTCCTTGTATTCTCTGTGAATGTTGGCCTGTTTCGGAGTTGTAATTCTGAGGGAGGCCAGGATAGTGATGTTGGCCTCAGGGCATGATCCCAGTGCAGCAAAGAGCTTATTAAAAACTTGCCACTCCCTGGAAGTGGTAGCTGCTAGGCAGACCTGCTCAACTGGGCTGTAGCTGAAATAGAGCAGAACGTGCAGGTGCAACAGGCATTGTGTTAAACTGGAGGCAATAGAGTAAAATACTTGGATACGCAAGTTCAGGGAACAGAGCCTTGGAGACAGGATGCTTCTTGTTTTCTTCATTAGTGGGTATAACTGGTCCTTGTAAAATTGACTAGAAAAGCTAGAAGCTGTTTTTCATTGTTCAGGTGACTTTATTGTGCTCCCATCTAGTGTTGTATAATGATTACATACATGTAGACCAATCACCTGACAGGTGTCACCCTTCAAAGATGATGAGCACAATAGTTATATTGGAGGCGATGTAATTCCAGGCTTGATGCAATGCTGATTGTTATCATTGTTATCCTCCTAAGAACATTTTATACACACTAGTTTGTATGAACTGATGTCAGCATGTTTTTGAATGTCATTTGGAGTTATATTTTAATTTAATTTCTTTTTAAATCGGCATGCTTACTTTAACAACTTATGCGTAAAATACACGTATTGATAGTTTGCTTGAACTAGACTGTGGCTTCTGACAATTACTATACTTTGAAAGAAAGACATACAGAATGTTTTAGTAGTCACTGCTTTATAGCTAGATTAGTCTGAGGAACTAAAGCAGTACTGAATTGTCTGAGAAATGAAAGCAATACTGAATTAAATTTGCGTGATTTAGATGGTCACAAATATGGAACTTCTGGGGGAGAATTTAGCTAAATTTCAGCATATGCTTGTTCGTATTCTTGTATGCAAATAGCATTTCCCAATCAGTGCATTCTTTTCCACCTTCCATAGTTTGATTTGCAACTATTTTCCATAGTGTCCGTTTTCAGTTCTTCTTGCACAATTTTTGACTAAGACCTTTTGAGACACTCTTTTGTCCTTCTTAAAGACATCAAATCTCCTTCTTTGGTGGCATATTACGTGTCTGAGCAAGTGTGCTAGATACATAAGTTTTCTAGGCAGTTTGTGGGGCAAAATGCAGTTTGAAGTTTGACATCTCTTAAATGTCTGACTCATGGAAGCTAACAATTAATAGTAAAATCTGGGTCACTCCCTCATATGTTTAAGGCTCCTGCTGGCTAGTGTGAGACTTGAAATGTTGGCCTACCATTTAACTGCACTGTGTTGTATGCCATAGTGATGCAGGATAGGAAAACAGCAGTTCTGAGAGTTCAACAGATGTATGAAAACAAACTAATGATCTATTTTTCCCATATTATCAACAGCTTTCTAGCATATTAGGCAGAGATCTTTCGCAGTCCTGCCACTTGTGTTGCCTGGAAGTGAAGTTGATCACTAATGGCACATATAGTGTTTTATGTAATTAGGTATGGCTTGTTCTTCCGTGTTCTTATGCTCTGTATTCAGCTGTGTTATGAATGCAAGATTTTTACATCTCAAAGGACCACTGATTTTTTTTTTCTATTCAGCCATCAATCTAAGATGAGACTTCTCATCTGAGATTCCTTATAAAGGTTGCTGGTGGCACCAGTGGAAATCTAAATTTGGCAGAAATACTATGAACAGCATTGAGATATGAATTCCTCTTACAGTGCCAGGAGGGTATCCTTCTTCTCTTTGTTATTATCATCTGGACAGACGTAAACTAACAACATGGGTTCATATTTCGGTTTGTGGTGGTAGGTTTGCTTATCACAAGGCAGATTCCAACACCGCAGCTAGTTGTGATGTGCAAGCATGTTCATAACATCAATGAGGAAGTGGCTAAATGAAACATTATGTATATATGACATGCTATAAATTTCTATCAAAATACACATATACTTAACAAATGAATCCTGGCTAACTAGCTGAGTCTTTTGGCCATCTGCTATTTCTTTGATATTGTCATCTAGTTCTTTAGTTCCTTAAATCATGAAATGGTTTAGGAAAAAAACACAGAATTTGGAATTACAATAAACAGTTTGGTTACTGAGGTTTTCAAATATCCTACTGTTAAATATACTGTCTGTCCTCCATGGATTAATGGAACTGAATCATTGTTGGAAATGATTTGGTTGTGGCCCATAAATTGCATGATCAATGTATGTTCAGGTAATGATTTTGTTAGGTCTTCAAAATAATATAGGTCTTTGGTTATCAAGTTCTTAAGCTGGGCAAATGAAGGATGAACTAAGAACAAAATTAACTGGTACTCTGGTAGTCTGCCACACTTGATTGGGGACCAAGGGACTACATTTAGCCATGTGCATTACCAGTTATGTAGGTATGGCTTAGAGAGCATTTTCTGTGTGTTCATGCTTAGTGGATCTGTGCTATGTTCAGAGAAATTTGAAGAGCTTTAGCAAAAGATCTAGTTATCTAGCAAGTCCATTTTTCTTTTGGCTTTGATATTTTTCTTTCAAAAATATTATTTTTTTTTCTTAAGGTAACTGAGATTGACTGTTGAGAAAAACTGATTTTTTTTGTTAGATTAGAAAAGGAGCCTTCTGAACTCCTCACTGATGGGAAGACAAAAATTGTTTCTGTGTTTTCACAGGACTTAAAGCAAAGGGTTCTGTTGCAACCTGTAGTTAATGTTAAGGAGGGTGCGATAAAACAGGTGCTCATTAGTACCTTTAGGCTACAGCTACAGGTGACTGCAGTTCTAAAAAAAATAATGTGCAGAAACTCAACAGGTGGATCTGGCTTCTGATGGCTAAATTACAATACATATGATGTGCTAATTACATAGAGCTTCCTTGTGTTTGAAAACTCCTTAAAGTAACTTGTATTTGGTTGCTGCAGATTGATTTCATGTACCTCTTACTCCACATCTGTGAAAGTAAGAATTAAAGCAGATTTTTGTTTTGAAACTAACTTGGGCTGGACTGTTGAATATAATACTGGTTTAAGAGAGTATTGAAGAAAGGTTTGTACTTTGTTAAAGAATAAATTTTAGTCTGAGTGCTTCACTGTCAAGTTAAAAATGCCTAATAACCTGTATTGCATAATGTCAGTACATTTTACTATAAAGGCCTGGGCAAACTATGACTGGAATCTTGTTGGTGTACTATGCAGGCCTAACTGTGCCAGCTTAATTGGAAGCAGCAGGAGAATAAGGCCATAGGGGCAGAGGCCATGAAGGAAGTAAAAAATAAGGCACTGAAGAAATAAATTGCTCAGAGCTAGCAGGTTTATTTTGCTTTCCCTTGCCACTGCTGCATACGGCATTCCAGTCTTATGCATATAATCTTCTCATGATAATCTCTCATATATTTACACAAACTATGTTTTATTTCTTTCCATGTCTAATGCACAGATCCATCTAAGGGTGCATGCATGCCAGTATCTGAAAATAAAAATTTTCATGGGTAAGAGGCAGAGAATGGGGATGACCTGAAAACTCAACGGGTGGAGACTGGGCTGAGATGGATATACGTAAGACTGACTGAGTCTTATAGTTCCTTCTTGTAGTTGAATCTCTCCCTTAAGAGGGCTTGGTTCTTTCTGGGACGAGAATATACAGTGCTAGTGACAGCTTTCTAGCCTTTGTGCTGATTATTGGAGGAGATGTGGTGGTAGTGAAAGATACAGTGGGTATTTGGATTCATGGCAGCTCAAAGTCAGGTGTCTGAGGAGAAGAATTGATGGTCTTCTGTTCAAATTCAAAAATAAAATGCCCTCTCCTTTTATTTTTCTTTCTGTCCCCATTAGGTGGAGGAAAAATGTCTGTGCTTTTTTTTTTTAAGCTAATAAACACTTTATTCTGAAGAGGAATGGCTTTTGTTATGTTTAACCTTTCTTTCAGTTTGAAAATGTTATGCTCTTTCTTTTCTTTTCTTTCCTTCTTTCTTTCCTTCTTTCTTTCCTTCTTTCTGTCTGTCTGTCTGTCTGTCTGTCTGTCTGTCTTTCTTTCTTTCTTTCTTTCTTTCTTTCTTTCTTTCTTTCTTTCTTTCTTTCTACCAGCCTTTTCCCTGATGATATTTATAATATCAGTAGCAGGATTGTTTAATCTTCACAAGAAAAAAACTATGGTAGATTTTCAAAAGCTGCCTCCAGGGCTTGTTTCCGTGTTCCTGTATAACCAGTTAAATCCCATTTTTTTTCACGTTTATTCAACACACTTGAGAACAGGTTAAACTACATTTTTCAAGACTGCGTTAGTGCTGTTAGTTTTTCTTTCTGTCACAAAATGTAGAAGAGAATACCAAGTTATTAGTTCTGGTATATGGCTTTCCCATGCAGAGTAGTTCTGTATGTTTTTAAAAATGTACTACTTCTGTATTAGGTGCGCTTCATATTTTGCACTGTGTGTGTATTTAGATAGTGTTCCTCCCCTCATTGTGATTGCTATTATTATTGCTATTGCTATTTTGTGATTTGTGCTGGACTGATTATAGCCCCTTCCAAAGGGAAGGCTTTCCATGTTAACGGAGTATTATTTGCTGCAAAAGATGCAGGTGAGGGGAGAACTTCACACGTTCACCTCTTTCATTTGCTGTTACAGGTAAGGGTGGTTGGAAGAGGTTGATCTTCCTTGAGAGAGGCTGCATTCACACCAGTATTTGAGTGCCCTGCTATGGTAAAATAAGTTTATTTGTTTTGCACACCACTCCTTCACAGCAAATGAAGCAATAGGTGTTTTTCATTGCATACTTCAAAGGTGCTACTGCAGTGGAAGCTCTAAAAATTGATATAAACAAGTACTCCCAAAATAGGATGACAGCAGCGAAGTTACAATAATGCAGTGGTTTGGTAGGGACACTATCTGAATTCTCCTGTGAACTGAGTAAATAAATAGTATCATAGAGGGGAGAAGGTAGGAAGAGTGGCTAATAATAATACTTTTTATCTTTGTAGCACTTTCATATATGCTTTACATGCATTATCAATTTATAGTACTTCAGTAAGTTAATATTATTATTCCCTCCATCTGCACTACAAGGCTGTTGAGTTTGAGAGAGTATGATGTATCTAAGTCCAGTCAGTGCAATGAAATTAAAATCAGGGACTTTCTTATTTATCGTTCTGTTCCTCGCCACTATATCGCATCATCTCATACCAGTGTGAAGGAATCTGTTTTAACAGAACATGTTATAGGTCTCTGTAGCATATGTAATTATAATTCACCTCTTTTTTTCCACTTTGTGTTCACCACAGAACACAATTTGGACTGCAAATCTTGACAAAGAAGGGAAAATGCATAAGTTAAATGACTTTTCCCTACAGACTGTTGTTTTTGTAAACCCTCTCAATTGATTAAATTACATACAGTTCAATAAGCAGTATGTTTAAACTATATTACCTCAGTGGGAGATGCCAAGGGGAAGCCTTTTAGGGAAACCTGTGCAGTAGGTAGGCTTTGGCAATGTACCATTGGAACTTTGTGAAAGATTTTATTCACAAGTTTCTTCAGCCATGCCAAGAAATAAAAGGTCACAAAAGTAATAGGGCTGCTGTTTACTATATTGTTAAAACTATTGCATGATGTGAAGGCAATACTTTTTGTAGAATATTAATAATTTTCTGCTTTCCTGTTGTCTTTGTCTTTGGGAGCTAAAGTATCTGTGCCTTCTTTGAATCATCTTCTTTGTAGCAGCTACATCACAGGATTATTCAGCCAATCAAATGTAATTATTTTTATTGAGAGGGGATCTCATTTTAAATTTTAGTATGTATCAGCTTGTATCAACGCTGGTCACACTGAAAAAAATTAATAAGGCAGAATTCCAGAGAATCTTGACTTGTGTCATTCATGGCCAAACATCCTGATACAGACTTCTTGATTGGTCCCACTTGGCTCCACACATCTGCCTGAACAGCTTCACTAACCAGGAACTCACCAGAAGGAAGAAGCTTAATGTTAACATCCAAACTACATGTTTGGCTTCTTGCTCCCAACCAGACTAGGAATTGCAAGCCAGCTTCAAACTCTGGGTGCAGACTCTGCCCTGTTAAGGGAGCCAGAACACGAGTATCCGATTCCAATATGTTAAGCCCTTGCTGTCGAGATCAGTTCCTGGATGTTGAAGTCACTTCCACTGTGAAGTGGGGAGCAGTCAAGTATCCTTTCTCATGAATGGAAAGCCAAGTTTGTCCAAAATTCTAGTGAATTGTTTTATGCACATGTGACTAAAAATCTGCCCTTCATGAGTCTTTCAGTAGCAAGCTCAGTCTAGGCAAGTATTGGCTAAACAAATATTTCTAGGTCATTAATTTCATTAATTTTCTCATGTGGTAGATTGGCGTCTTATTCCAAAAATGTGCCAGAGACTAGTACCATATTTGTACCATATTATTCTCATATTCACATAGTTTTGTGAAAACTTGCTGCATACTGGCAGCCAGTGGCTCGTGGATGGGCATCGGTCCACAGACCACGACCACTACGTTGATTAGCGTGCAAGACATAAAGTTGATAACCACCTGATGTTATCTGTCTCAAGTATTTAATAGCAGGAGAATCGTATTTCGTAAATGGAAGTACTTTTGTATTATTAAACAGTGACAGAATTATCTGCTATGAATTTGTTTAATATTTTTTATGCAGTTATATATAACTTATTGAACATCTCCACCTTCATAGTCTTTATGTGAAGGGAAAAAAGGCTTTCTTTAGTGTACCCTGAATCTACTGTAAATGTATTTCATTGTAAAACAGTTTTTTTTACAGTGAACAGAAGTTTTTAGGAATTCCAGGGAAGAGTACCCCTTTCAATACTTCCTAATTCCTCCTGACTTAATAGAGCCATTGAAATCATTCTTGCGTTAAAATCATACAAATTTAAAAGTGTGTAATCCAGATGTGCTCTGCCCTAAGTGTCTCATAACTTACTATGGTTTAAAACTATGAATCATATAGATGATCATATAGGTGAACAATAGTTTGCATAAAGCGTGAGTGATGTTTCCTTGTTATAATGCACCTGTTCTTCAGAGTCCTGCCTTATGAACACCATTATTCCCAAAAACCTTTAAGGAGAAAAGATAGTTGTAGTGGAAAATAAAACAATTAAGGATGATTTTCTGGACACTGTCTTGTTAGTACAAGTATCTGCTGGTGACAGTGAATGAACATGAGTGGAACTTACTGTAGTGTGGCCAAAGCTAATCAGGGCACAAAAAGGATAAGATGCTATAAATCCCATACCCATTACCAGGCCAGTTGAATAGTAAATTACACTACCTGGGTCTGTACCTACTACTGCCAAAGGGGTCCATGGAGTAAAAATTCCATTGTAGAAGTATAAGTCTATTTACATTTGATTTCACTCATTGTGTCTTCAGAATGTAACACATACTAATAAACTGTAAACCTCATTTAAAATGATTTCATTGATTAACTGTGTGGCAGATAATTAACTCATAGGAGAATCTAATGTATGTTAACTCAGAAGCAACTTCTCTTGAGTTCACTGGGTCTCACTTCCAAGTACTTCAGAGTAGGCTCTAAGTACATGCTTAGGCTTGCATTATAATAGCCTTGGATTCATGTATGGACACCTTGTCCAGTACTCATAGATGTACGCAGCTGGCAGGTTCATTTTTTAGTAGGTTAAACATGCTGGCTGTGTGTTCCAAAAGGAGCATTACAAAATGTAAAAACTATGGCTGCATTTAGAGCTTAAAATAAACTATGACTTATGACAGAAATGCAGTGCAGCAACTACTAGTCTTTTCTCAGCACAGTTGTATAATGAAATTCAAAAGCTTTTATTTCAGGTTTTTTTTTAAAAAAATTAACTGGATCTTATGTTTTCATCTTAGTCAACAGTCTTAACAATTGCTTGTTTGGGGAGACGATCCAACAGCTTCAAGTTGGCTTCTTCCAACAAACTGAAACTTCACCTGGTATAAAGACTGGAGGCATTACCGAAAAAAAAGGCTCCAAAACAGAATAGAAAGCTTATGATTACCTTGCAGCTCTGCTGCAGCAGAAGGTGAGGTAGGAGAATATGTGACTTCAGGGCTCATTGAACTGCATTTCCTTCCAAGGAAGCCAGGGCTCATCAGGACATCTGAATGCAGACAGTGAGTCTTAAGATAGCCTTGTCATAGAAATGGGGGTTTTGATCATCTTAACATTTTTTCCTGATAGATTTTCATCTTTGTATTCCATCTTTTTAAATAGCATAGGCAATTTTCAGGGCTTGGGATGCCCAATTAGCCACCTCAGGACTCCAGAGGCTGCAGTTCTCATTCTCCCTGAATGCCTCTGTCTCTGATTTTTTTCAAAGAAAATGTTTTTCACATAAATGACCACCAAGACCTCCCAAACCACTGAGGGTAAGAATCAGCCTTTTCCATCCATTTTTGCTTCCCTGCTGTGTTTCAGCTCTGGTGGGGAAGGGTCAAAACTGTAAATGACCAAACAGTCACTTTCTATTTTGAAAAACAGATTTCTCTTGGATCTAAAACAGGCTTACTACTCACCAAAAATGGCCTCTGGAGGGTTTCAGGAAGTGTGGTTGACCCTTTTAATGGCCATTTCTTTCAACAATACTTTTTATGGGAGGGATTGCAGGGTACTTTGGGAGTCTGCAGTTTGCCCATCCCTCCTGTCAAGGATGGAGAGTTTGGACATGATTTATCTCTGTGCATGTATAGATGGTGAGCCTCCGGGTCTTGCTTGTTGCAGCAATCAGAGCACTTCACTTGCAGTTTATTGTTCCTAGCTGTTTTCTTCTCCAGCTAGCCATATGAGTGCTCCTACGGCCATTTAGAATATGGGTAAAAAGTGGTAAGAGAGGTTCCATTCCTCCGTTAATTAATTCTTGGTCACTTACAAAACATTTTTTTCTTTGAAAAGAGTACACTTCCACAGTACAAGGATGTATTTCAGCAAGTGTATTACCTGTTTGTTCAGGTGTATTTTGCTAGGAAAAGTTCAAAGATAGTTTTCCATTCAAGACTATCCCGCCTGCCTTCCTCCTCCATTATGTTTGTACTGTCTCTCACTGACCCAACATATGGCTGTACCACCTCAGGTAGTGTTACTGCCACAGAACATTGAGCAAGTATACAGACCTTTCATTGGCTGCCTTTTTTTTTTCATGCAAGCCCTTCACATACAGTTAATATTTCTTATTTTAATTTTTTTCCACAGTTGTTCCTGTGATTTTAAAAGGACTGGCGTATGATGAGAAACGGGGAGCCTGCAGTGTCGGCTCTAATGTACGGGATTCAGCTTGCTATGTATGTTGGGCTTTTGCTCGTGCCTATGATCCTTTGGAACTGAGGCCGTTCGTTAAACAAATTGCAAGGTAAGTTACTAAAGTAAAACCTTTTGTATTTATGTTCTACCTTTTTTTTTAATGGGACTGATTTCAGAAAATGCATAATGGAAATAAAATTGTGTAGTACTTACAAGTCAAAGGCGATTTGTACAAAATAAATAGAAACAGTCCCAGTTCTGCCACTTTCAGAATAATCTGGCAAAACATTTTTCAGTAGTGGGAACTTTTGGTGCATTTCTGGAATATATCAGGATGCTAAAGTGATGCCTGGACCTTCACTTTGTTCAAGAAACATTGGCAGCCTTCGTAAAGAGAGAGAACAGGACAGAAATGGAACACTAGGACTATCTGAAGAGTCAGCAAGAAGGATGGAGAGCTGGAAGGGCAGTGTGAACTCAAGTGGCTCAGGAGAGCAGTGCATGGAGGCTGAGAAGAAAAGATAGGTAGCCCAGATAGCCAGCTGTGTGTAGACAACCGGTGTCTAGCTGTAGAAGTGGATCAAGAGGAGTTGACGTCCCCTGCAAGTAAAAGGTGTTTTCCTTGCCTGCTGGTTTATTGTGTTATGCCAAGTATGCCTGAACTGGAGTGGACCCTAGATGGCAGACAGGAGAAACTTGTGCAGAGAGGCCAGAGAAGATGGAAATTCCCTTACTCAGGATCTTTTGGGAGGAACCCGTTTGAAATGAACCTGTTTGTACAAGGGAGAAAGAATGTTTAATTGTCTTTCCTAGCAAAAGAAGGATTGACAATCTGCTTTGCTTGATAAGGTAGCTGGCAGTTGCAATAAATGGACTGTACAGCATTCTGCACTTTAACGTTTTGACTTTGCTAATGAAGGTGGGAGAGCATGGACTTTTCAGTGTATTCTTCCTCCATAAGGGTTAGACAGACACTTAAAAATGCAATCTCAAACCTCTCTCACCTAAAAAAATAAAAAATAAAAAATCACGGTATCTCCAATCAATGAAATATATACTATACACTTTTTAAAGCTAAAGGCTAAATGTATTGTTGGCAGCTGTAAATTTACCAACAAAACTTTCACGATCTCTTTTTGCTGCCCAACCCATGAAATAAAGAGACCACACGTAAAGGTTGGGTTGAACTAGGGCAATTTATTAATGTATGCCTAATTAACATAAAGCTAGAAGTGAACTTGAACTTAAACTTGCCTTTAATTTAAACTTGACCTTGAACTTGATTATGAATTTTTGACTTGAGAAATGTGGGTCGACAGAATGGGTAGGCTAAGGCAAGGGTCACCTCCAGACCTCTCCCCTGGCCCCCCTTGGGTGAGGTGCCAAGCCCTGAAGCCAATCCATGAGGCTGGGTTAAAACTTCGGCAGGCCCTTTTCTGGAAGGCAAGTCCCCAAACCGCAACCCCCCCCATCTCGCAACCCCACGGTAGGAGCAAGTCATGGGCCTGCCCCAAGGACAGCATTTATCCTACACCAAAGGGTGCCATAGGTACTCACCAAAACCCTCAGACCCCCCATAACAGCCATTGATAAGGGCAAGCATCTACTTAGTACTTATCCCCCCAACCCACACCCAGGATAGCTTCAAGCCCCCGCTGCAAACGCCGCAGGAAGATTTCATTGCCCTCGGATGACAAGCGTACCCCATCGGACCTATACAGCTCAGTTTTATCAGAGATGATGTCACGGTGAGGAATGTAATAACCCAAGCTCCATCTCAAAACATTGCGAATCTCCCTGTTCGCTCACAAGCAAATTCCAATGGTCGAGGATTCCCTCCCCCAGCCCACGCTTTTCTCTGAATCATTGCGGACCAAGCAACGTGAACACCAGGCCAAGTGTCGAGAATAAGCTGTATATCATGAATGGCCTGTATGATCAAGGCCTTTCCTTTTAAATGTCCAAGATCATTACCACCCAAGTGAATGACCAACACATCAGGCGGAGGCCCACGGCACTCCCCAAACAGTGGAGGCAACAAGCCATGCCAGCAAAGGCCTCTCGCTAAGCCATTGGAGCGAGGGTCGGTCACCCAATCCCAAATGTGGGCCAAAATGGCCCTCACGAGCCTGCTGCTCTGCCCAAAAGATGAAGCTGTGACCACAGATCAGCACTCACCTTCTCCTTGTCAGAAAAGGACGATCTGAAACAAAACCAGAAACGTTATAACAGATGAATTGGTCTGACATAGCACCAATACGCCATGGACTTCCATCTTCCAATCCTCTGGATGCCTCTGGTGGCCATGCTCATCAGAGCTGCAGTGCAGGCTGCACCTATGCGAAATGAATGTGTGCCAAACTTGGTGCCTTGCAGACCCAGAGAGGCCAAAGCCTTTTTCGTGATGGCCCAGAATTGGTACCTAGTGAGTTGGGTGGTGTTAGCATCACAAAACAGAGGCCCCTGTTTTGACAGGCCATAAAGTGGCATCAGAACATTCCTGCAACGTGACAACAGTGCCCCACCTGGCTTGATCAGTTTTTGATTCCCTAATGTGAAGACATAAATGCCACTCCCCCAAGGTCAAGTCTCTAAACTCCAGGGCCCTGCCTGACCTGTCGCCCCTGCTCTGAATGACCAGCTCGTTCACCCTCAGTGCACCGAAAAACGCAGTGAGGGCCGCCAGGTGAAAAAGTGGAGCCTCATATGAAGAAGAGCAAAGGACCTTCCATGTGTAGCCCAAACCCTTCAGAATGCCAGGAGAAAGTGGTTGCCTGTTGTCTCGGGCTATCCCTTTTTGCCTGACCCACCCTTCAGTAAATGTGTATATCCTAAAATCAGTGGTAGGGAAGCCTAGCGCCTTGGACCAAAAGGCCAGAGCGGACATGCAGGATCTAATGGATTGAGGGGAGAGGCCTGCTTCCATAAGGGACAAGCAGAACTGCAAAATGTGGTCAGCGGGAATTGACCGTACCTCCTGTAGATTTCTTAAAGTTAGTGAAGTCGCTAGCAGCCTTATTGTAGCTCTTTCTGGTGCTGGGTGCTATTGACATACTGATAATCTGTGCTACCGCACCCCTCCAAGCTTCCACAGATGGAAAGGCATTGGTTCCAGGAGGACTGCCGCATCTGGTGCCAGCTCTCTGAAACACTCCATCTGCATACGGTAAAGAGCATCAGCCAGGGAATTATCCACACCAGCAATGTGCACAGCTGTGAAGACTATGTTAAAACGGAGACATTGAAGTGTGAAGGCCCGCACCAAGCGCATGATGTGCTGCGACCTGGAGGAAAGAGAGTTAATCACCCTGACTGTGGACAAGTTGTCGCACCAAAAGTGGACTGAGACATTGGCTAACTCACGTGCCCAAATGTGAACAGCCACTAATATTGGAAAAAATTCTAAAAATGTAAAGTTAGCTGTGAGGCCTGCATCTGCCCAACTCTTGGGCCATCTCTGTGCACACCACTTGCCCCTGAAAAAGACACCAAAACCAATGGATCTTGCTGCATCAGATGATATTTTCAGTGCATTCCTGACCTTGACCTCATCGTGCCAAAAAGAGATACTGTTGAAATCAGCCAGGAACTCCTGCCACAACCCCAAGTCCAATTTAATCCCTCTGGTGATCCTAATTCTGTGATGTGGCTTGTTGATGCCCTTTATGGCATCACACAGGCACCGAAGGAATGCGCTTCCAGGCGCCACCACCCGGCAGGCAAAATTGAGGTGCCCAACCAGCTCCTGAAATTCCTTAAGGGTAGCCTTGTGCCTACTCATGAAGGAAGCCACCCTTGACCTGGGATCCTGAATCTTTGCTGGTGGTACTTTACAAGCTTGTTGACTGTATCCAACTCAATGCCCAGAAACATAAGCTGCTGTGTGGGGCCCTTGGTTTTCTCGTGTGCCAAGGGCACGCCCAACTCCCCCATGAGAGATGTGAATTCTGCCAAGAGGAATGCACACTGCCCAGAACCATAACGTCCCATGAATAAGAAATCATCCAAATAATGGACAATGCCCTTAAGGCCCGACTTACTTTTGATGGCCCATTCTGAAAAGGTACTGAACATCTCGAAGGCAGAGCAAGACACAGAACATCCTATCGGGAGGGAGTGATCGACATAGAATTTACTCTCAAAGGTGAATCCCAAAAGCTCAAAGTCACATGGATGTACGGGCAGGGCAACAGGCGGAAGACTGACTTGATATCAGACTTGGCCAGTTTGTCCCCAGTGCCATGTCTGCACACCACCCGTACAACTTCACTGAAAGAAGTATACTTAAGAAAACATAACTCAGCCAGAATGGCATCATTAATGGACTCGCCCATGGGGTAAGACAAATGGTGGATTAACCTGAATTCACCTAGGGCCTTCTTAGGGACAACCCCAAATGGGGAAACTAACATTGGGGGTGGGAGGCCTGGTCAGATGCCCTCAGCAGTCTCCTTCCTAATTTTTTCCCTCACCACGTGTTCTTTGCCTATTACTGATTTAAGGTTATTCGCCATAAAAAACTGCTGAGGTCCTACACTCGGGATCCTGAACCCCCAAGTAAATCCGTCCCCCAGATACAGAGCTGGAGCCCGGTCCGGGTAAAAGTGGAGCCAAGACGGCAGCCTCTCATCGTTAATTGGACTGGGCCCCTTTGTGGAGTGGTGGCTGGTTTCCTGGCCCCCGCTTGCCACCTCCGTCCCTGGGGCCTGTCCCTCCCCCTCTTCCCATGGTGCAGTTGTGAATGGAGTGAGAGCCCCAGCAGATCCCACATATGTGCTTGTATTTGCAAGGGCAACCGGCAGAAAACCCTTGCATCCCAAACTCCCAGCAGAGCTGGATTTGCTGCTGCTCCTGTGAGCTCTGAGTATGAGGAGGCCCCCCAGACTTGTTGAACTGCACCAGATGACCGGATTTGGACCTCTCACCAAAAATGGGGCGAGAAGGGGTCAGCATCTGCATCCACAATTTGGGCTGGATGCTGTCCCAGCGCAGGCTTGGCTGCTTTGCCGCCCTCATCCTAAACTTCTCATCGTAGCGCAGCCAACCAGTCCCAGCGAAATCTGCATAAGCCCTGAAAATTGTGTTTATATATACCACCAGGGAGTGCGCTCTTGATGCCTGGGCCTTAACTGTCACATCCATGTAAATGAGATAACCTGTAAACCAATTAGTTCAGTTCTTGTTGATCCTGCATTTTTTCAATTTTTCCCTCTCACCTGCATCCAAATCTTCCTTCTCTTTCTTATCGAGCTCCCCATAAAAAGGGGAGAATATGTCTACGTATTCACCTTTCAAAATCCCTTCAACAGTGGCTGGGGTCAGGTGATCACCCAACACCCCTGACTGCTCACCCACCTTCTCCTCAAGGCCCGAACCCTTGCTTGACTCCCGTGGCCCCGGGGCCCCATCCCGAGTGGGTCCGGGAACATCCTGGGAATGCGGTGTTTCCCCTGGCGGCAGCTGAGGGGGTGACAGTCGCTCCTCGGGGGAAGTGGGCGAAGAAGAAAATGACGGCTCTGGGGGACGTGCTGGCGGGGCCCGTATCATATTCTTTGAGGGGGTATTGAAGCTCCGGGGCCATGCTATGGACGCAGGGCCCGCCTCGTGAACAAAAAACTCACCCGGCGCTGCTCCCACCGCTTGTGACTCTCCCGACGGCCTGGCCTCCCAATTGCCACGCTGTGATGAGGATGCTTGTTCCTGCCTCCCTGAAGGCAATTCTCTCCGCTTCTCACCTGATCTGTCCTTCTCGATGGCCTCTAGCCTTGCCAAAATCCGGTTAATAATGCTTACAGGCACAGAGACTCTCTGTTCCTCCCTCCTTCTGTTCTGCCTCGCAGGCCACTGGCCACTCTCAGCGGCCTGAAGCTTAGCAAAAATGGCGGCCGCAACGTTTGCTCCTCCTTCCTCGTCCGAAGATGAGGTCACTGACATCAGGGTGGCTCAGGGCTTGGCTGGTGTGGCCTTTTTGGCTAGCGTGGCCTTCTTGGCGGGCTGCTTGCCCTTTGATGCTGATGAAACCTGTTTGGAAGCCATTAGCACCACCGGCAAATAAGGCAGGCCAATCTCCCAGCCAAAACCCCAAGGAGAGAATCAATTGCACTCTCCAGCTACCACGAAAGGAATCCAGCACCCCACCCTCAGTGGACCGGGAAGGCCAAAACCCACTTTCTCAGCCCGAGTAGCACAACCAGTTACACTCCTCAGCCCACCGGCAGGGAATCACACCACTGAGAAAGTCCCTCCACACTCTCCCAACTCAATCAGCACCACCCATCATATACTCTCAGCCCCAAGGCCAGGAACCACATCAGTTGAGTAAGTCTTTTCACACTCTGTCAGCCCAAAACATGGAACAATGTCCCACTCCCCGGCCCAAATGAAATAAATCCTAACCCTCTCTTAGCAAAAAACAAAACAAAACCAAAAAAACCCCCCACTCTCTCAGCCTGCAAAAAACAAACCTGATACACTCTTACGGCCCAGAGGCAGCAAAACCACCCAAAAGAGCCAACACCCCCTTGGAAGAGAGAGGGGAGAAAGAAAGAAGAGAGTGAGAAAGGAGGGGGGGATGGAAAGAAAAAGAAGAAAGAAAGAAAAAATAAATAAATCGAAAAATCATATTCTTTCAGTCCACAAAAAAGAGACCGAACACACTCTTACGGCCCAGAGGCAGCAAAACCGCCCAAAAGAGCCATCAGCCCCCTGGAATAGAGGGGGCAAAAGAGAGAGAAAAGAGAGTGGGGGGGGGGAGAAGAAAGAAAGAAAATTACATTCTCTCAGCCCGCAAAGACAAACTGGACACACCCTCACAGCCCAGAGGCCGCAAAACCGACCACAAGAGCAAGCATCCCCTCCCCAACAGAGAGGGAGCAAAAAAGAGAAGGGGGGCTAGGAGAAGGAAAGGGAAGAAAAGAAAAGAAAGAAAAAAAAAGAGGGGGAGAGTCCCAGCAACTACCCTCCCCAACAGGCTCCCTAATGGCCAAGGGGGCTCCCCAATGGGTTGTTGCCCCCAGCAAGGCCAGACAGGCCCAGTGGCCGCCTCACCGGCACTCGAAAATAAAGGCTGCATGATGGCCGCGGCCTTCCCCAACCTGGCGCCCACAGGCGCAAAAAGAAAAAAAAAATTCCAGCCACCGCTGCTGCGCTAGCAGACCTCCTCAGAGCGTGGGGGGCCCACAGCAACACTGCTGCTGCCGAGGAGCAGCCCGGAAAGGGGAAGGGCTACAGAAGCACAGAAGAGGGAGAAAAGGGAAAAAAGAAAGAAAACACCCTTAAACGAACCTGGGCGGCCACCAGTGCAACTACCAGATGGATCCCCACTGCTGCCAGGAACAAAGGCCTGTCTAGGCCTCACCACGTGGATGGCTTTCCAGGCCAGGCAGCGGCTCCTTCCATCAGCCTTGCCAGCAAAGAGGCTGAGGAAGGAGCAGCAGGGCCCTAAAAGGGGGCTGCAGACCCTGCCTCCTCCCCTTCCCTCTGTGTGACCCTTGTGCGGTGATTGCATGGTCTCCTCTCATGGGAGGCCAGCAAAGGTGCCCCCCCCAACCACGCGTGATCATGCGGGCGGGGGGAGATGAATTCACCCAGCTTAGCAGTGCACTAGATGAATATGCTTCCACGGTGTTTTTAATTCTTTTCCCCTATAGAAAATGACAGCTGTATTTTCCTCCTTTCTAGTTGCAATAACTTATTGTGGGAGCTCAGCAATAAAGCTCTGTGCTGTGAATCAAGAACCCTTTCAGCATGACACACAGTTTCACCTGTATTAGCACACCTTGGTTAGCAGCCAGTAGCAGTAATAGCATGCCTTTTCTTTCTTGTCTCTTAGTTCTAGCCTTAGGTGTGTCACTTTTTCTCTCTCAGGGGAGTCATTTATTTTGCTACCTTTTCAAAAATGAACAGTTCACCATTTTAGAACTAATCTCTTGAAATTCATAGGGGTGTGTGTGTAAGCGCACATGTGTTGTTTATTTTACTCAACTGATCTCAGGTAGAAGTTCAATTCCAAAGTAGTCTTGACTAACCATTTCAGGACATGTACTTGTATTTGCATTGTAGCCCTGTGAAGTACAAATTTGATCCCTTCTTGGAGGCTTAAGTAATGATTTGGTAACTTTTTCTCAGAAATGGATCAGTAAAAAAGTGAAGAAGATTTTAAAATAGACTTTGCCTGATATCTTTCTCAGTCTGTCCTATGAGATACCATGAAACAAATGTAAGCGGGATTCTTATTAGTGAAAGCTGGTGCCAACAAGAAGCACCACAAAACTGCAAGGAACATTTTATTTGTTAAAACTGTAATTTTATAATCATTCAAAGGACAGAGGCACTAAAGTATATTGTTTCTAAAGAAATAGAAGCTGTAGACAGGGAAAATTTGTTTGGACTTATAACATATGAAATAAAAACTACAAATTTCAAGCCAGATGTCTGAAACAAAAACAAAAAAAAAATGGATTGAAGACTTCTATAAACAACTTTTCACTCTTGACCACTCTGATGTTTCCAAAGTCCTTGCTTATCTAAGCAGAATTGATATGCCTAATGAAACCCTGCAGTGAGAAATAACAGAGGTTGAAAATTAAATTAAAAACAGATTGTTAAATTCTTCATTCCTGAATCTTCTGTGTCTTGAAAATGTAGGTGAACCTTGTTTGAATCTTTTTGTATTAGCAAAGTGAAAATTGGGATGCATGTGATAGCTAAATTCCATTTAAATACAACTTTTGTGATGAGGCTGTAAAGTGGCAATAGCTTTTCACATAGTAGTTGTATCCAAAGTAACATAATATTTTGACAGTTAAGTCCAGCTCTTGAAATTAGTATTTTTTTAAAAAAATTATCTTATCCTTTCTCCCAAGGTGAGACCAAAGGCAGCACGCAACACAGATTAAATCAGACCACAGTTGAAATCAATCATAATATTAAATAAATCAATAATCAAGTTAAAGACAGCAATAAGTTTAGAAAAGTTTAAAAATATTTAAAAACAGCAAGTGAGGAGGGGAAGTAGAGCACCCATCATTTAAAAACCTTTCCACAGCAAAAACCTGCCTTAAAAATTAGTTTTTTGGCAACTAGCAGGATGAGAGCAGAATGATAAAATTCTCACTGATTCCATGCTGAGTTTCTGTAAGTCTTAAATAGATTTTAAATTATCCTTTGCTAAAGAGGTCTGTTTAAATTGTAGCTGAATGTTTGGATAACATTATTGCCTTAGTACTGCTGAGACAATCTTGGTAATAATTAGAAGGAAAGTTTGTGAAGACTGGAAACCTCATCCTTTACCTTCACTTCAGAACAGTACCATTTTTGGACTTGAAGAGACTATGACAGTGTGGGAGTGCAGGGAATTTAGTCTTCCCTGGAGTACTGCGTGGTGAGAAAAAAAGAGAGGTGTGGCTCTCATGTAAAGTAAGCCACTTGGCTCTCGGGCAAGTTTAGCCTGCAGAATGAGGAAATATGAATATTGCTCAGAGCTACATCTTGTGCTCTGATGAAATGCTGACAATAATTTTTACATGAAGAATACATTTGTTCCCTGACTAGTTTGTTCTGAAGAGCAATTTCTGTCTGTTACATGTTGGGTAATATTTGCACTCCAGTATTCCATTTTCCACATCTGCTTGTCTGAGTGCTTAGCTGATTAGCACTCAGTGCTAACCTGATAAGCACTTTCAGGTGGGGGTTAAGAGTCAGACATGTTATGATCCATCTGAAGATGTGTTCTATATGTAGCGCCTAGATGCTTCTTTTAAACAATGGAGGAATTTTAAAAAGGGAAACATAGTTGAGAATTGTGTGTAAGGTTAAAAGATACTCACTACAGTTGTTTACAGTGGACCCTCTATATGAACAACCTCCAGATCTGCGGATTTAAGTTATTGTGGAGCATCATGTCCTATACCTAAAATGGTGACAATGTGCGTCTGGATGCTTCAGCACGTCTGTGTGTTTGGTGTCACCATTTGATAATATGACCCATGAGCATTAACGTTTTTTTACTCATTTGCAGGGGGTCCTGGAACAGAATCACCACAGATACAGAGGGTCTACTGCATATGTCTTTATTGTGAATGATTTCATAGCATCTTATAATAACTCATTAAAACTAGAAACTTCAAAAGAAACTGCTAAAGGAAAAGCAAAGTTGTAATAATCACAAGAATAGACTAGAAATAAATAGAGTAGCCCAAAGAGTGAAAACAGATGTTCTTCATTGTGATCTCTATGCTTCACACCAGTGGGTTTCACGCCTGCACAGTGACCTGTTTTGGAATGTTCCAGAGCTGAGTAGCTTTGTGAGAGATCTGCCCCCCATCTACCATGTGTGCCCTAGCCTACCTATCCCCTCACAACACAGTGACTTCTCTTGGTCTCTTTGGGGGGGTGTTGAGTAGCTTTTATTTCCCCCTTCTTTCTGTACTCAAATTACTTTCTCAATACCTTCCCTTTAATTCATTCCTGTTTTTTCTTTGTCTTTCTACTGCACCCTCTCTTGCCCCCTCCCCCTGCCCCCCCTCACGCGTGCGTGCGCGCGCGCACACACACACATATCTTTCTCTTTACTTTGTGGCTTCCCCTTCTTCTTTCTTCTTTTTATGGCCTCTACTTCCCTTTTTAGACTTTGTTTCTTCTGTGGCCAGTAGGTCTCACTGTTAGATGGTCACTTACAGTGCTTGTTCTTGTCTTGGGGAGGGGCAGGTTGTGGATAATTCTACCATTTGTTTAGGCTTTACATTTCAGATCCATAAAAAAATAGGCTTCATGCTTAAAATTGTACTGCTGGGAGAAGTCTCTGCAAGTTGGCAGACCAAACAGCTTCCAGTCAGTCATTGTTTTCAGCCTCTACCACGACAGCAAAGGCATTACGACTTTCTCAGCAGAAGGCAAAGGTAGTGTTGGTATCAACTACAACTTTGATACTGACCATTCCAGTTTCAACCACCTTGGTATTGATGGCTACTACTGGTGGCACTCCTGACTTCAACTGCTTCTGCTGTTCCAGTGTCTTCCCCACAGCTTAGCACAATCTTTTAGCAGGGGATTTGGGTCACCCAGCTTCTCCTTCTTGTCCCTCCACGTCATCTCAATCTGGGCAGCTGAAACCAATCCACAAGATTGTCTCTGGAACATTGCTTGGCATCAAAGGAGAGGAGACAGAGGGAAAAGAAGTGAAGACATCACAGAGAGCCTTCAGTACCAAAAATATCTGTTTCACCAGCTTCAGTATCAGTGACTTCAGAGTTGACCATTGTGCCACCATCTAGTGCCCCATCAGTGCCTATTGCATCTGATATCCAATCACTTGGTACTGGAGATGCAAATGTTGCTAGAGCAGAAGGTACTGGCTATCCAGCCTTTTCTGTCAGTCTGATCTGCGCCTCAAGTTCCATCTGCGCATTCCCTGCACCAAGAGTTGCCAGGATGCAGACTGTTTCCTCCTTTTCCTTGTTGGGACTGATCTCCCTTTCATAGAGAGCACTCGTATGCATTATCAAGGCTGTCATACTGGGAGTATCAATACCAAGAGGATTCTTCATATACTTCTGTTTCTTACATAGACTGGTATCAGCAAGATCATTTATGCTGAGATTGTATCACACCTATTCACTCATATCTGCCATTCTGCTGAGATAGGTACCATTACAAAGCGTTCAAATTTTTCCAGCCTCCTTGACACTCCTATGCCTGGTGTTGGAGTAGCTCTCAGTCTCCACTCCAGTCTTTTTGGCGTTGGTTTCCTCTGCCTCCTTTTCCTCGACACCTGTCTCCATCTCCTTAGTATCAGTTCCCCTTGCTTCCATCACCATCTGTATTATACTTCGCTGCCAGCCTCCACCACCACCACATAGTACACTTACACTATCCAAGCATCTTCTTCCTTCTACTGCTGTGGCAGCTTGCTTCTTCTGTACCTCTTTTCACTTCCACAGTGCATATAACTCTGGTTCCGAGCATCATTCTGTATCTTTCAGTTTCTGCTTCAGCTTCTTTTTCAGCCTCCACCATGCTTTTTGTTACTTCTCAGTCACTAAGGTTCCTCAGCTTGGCTCCTGTACCACACGAAAGCATACTTGATCAAAATTCAGATGATTATGACTTGGATTGTTAGTCTCCTTCATCATTTCCTCTAATTTCTTCACCTACCACAGCAGTTGAGAATATCACACCACCATTTCCTGATGATGCTGACACTGACACTGTCTTGTGGATGATGAAGTCCCTGGGTTTGGATATCACAATACCACTGCCAGAGTGTACGTACCTCTGGACAGGGCAGAGGTACTTAAAGTCAGGGTGCTTGCAGTGCTAGCGTATCCATAACACTCCGCTCTCACAATACAAAAACTAATTGGCCTTATAATGGGTACAGCAGCTATAACTTACCTAAGTTCTGGCATCGTCAACACTGATTTCTATGACATGTTGACCTTTTCAGGTTCACCACTGCAGAAGATAAGCCATGGCCTTGCAAATGCTCCAGTCACTTCTCTGGTGGACGAGGCTGTTCCTCTATCTGGGATACCATTCAAACCTCCAGAGCAGTCAACATGGATGCATCCATGTCCGGCTGGGGCACATTGTGAACAAATGACAATACAATGACATTGATCACCTCGAGAGTCTGAGCTTCACATCAGGGTGCTGGAACTTCTTGTGGTTATCAAAACTTTTTGACCATTCAAAAGGAGGCTGAGTGGTGGTCGTATAAATCACCATGGACAATACAGTGTCTGTCTGTTATAAAAACAAATAAGGAGGCACACATCCATCAATACTGCTGGATCTCACTGTAATCTTCTGAGACTGATGCATCAAGAGGCAGATTCGTTATGTGGCCGTACATCTAGCACAGAGAATGTGCTGGCAGATTCTGTCGGCTGTGCTCTTATTCTCCAAGATGAGTGGTTTCTGTCCAACTAAGCCTTCTGTCTGATCACATTGAGTTGGGGCACACACCCTACACCCAACTCCAGTCAACAAGAAATGTATTCACCTCAGCTCCAGAACAAGGAGAGGTGAAGAATCTCTGAGAGAGACGTTTCTCCTCAAGTTGCTGGGCTGTCTAATGTATCTCTTCCCCCAGTTTCCATTATTTACCAGAGACAGATCCAATGCAGTGCTGGTGTTGGCAGCACCATTCTGACCAAGATAAGTTTGGTTTAGTCTGCTACTTCAGTTATCGAACGGGTGCTGCATTCTCATTTCACCACATGTGGATCTTCTTTCACACTCTCGGGGTCAGGTACATCATCCCAACATCAAGATGTTACCGTTAACAGCATGGTGGATGCACTTGCTCATGTGTGTGTCACTTTTAATCTCTCTTCTGGACATGCCTCTGTAGAGAACCCACCTGTACTTATCCCCAGTTTTAATACTTGTCCGGGGACCAGGGACTATAGTTAAGAAAAGGAAGCCAACATATTAGAAGATCTTAGCTTTGACGAAAGCACCAATACCTTTTTGGCTCCATTAACTGGTAGCCAATGCTGGTTGATAGTAAGGACCCCATTAGCTCCTTCACTGGGACGGTGGTGATGACAGATGACAAATGAACATCATCTAATGTACCAGAAGCCACTTTTGTGTACATTGGTAGAGGAAGGGCTTGAATTAATGAAGGGAAGGAAATTGTGATAGATGAGTTGTTCAGAGGCAACTTTATTTTAAGTTGCCTCTGAACAAGTCATCTGTCATAATTTCCTCCCCTTCATAAACACAAGCCCATCATCTACCGCAGTATACAAAAGCTGTGTAATAGTATGCATCAAAAAGCCATAGCATGGACCTGTGTACAAATTAAGATCATACTGTTCTGTAGAGACAAGTGAAAAACAAAATATGCACCATGATTAAAAACAAAACAAAATCCTTGCAAATAGAAATAGTGTCAGAGATTTACCAATAAAAAAATGTTTTCTGACATCTAGGTAATAGAACAGACATTTTATAGTATTCTTTTTATTATTGTTACAATATGTATTATTGCTAAGATTTGAATTTGTAGATAAATCTTAGGCAATAGTGATTATATTTTCAGAATGCAGAAGAATGTGTAACACAGCTGGTGTTCCATGGTTCTATCATGCATGGATCACAGACTTATTGTACATTGCTGACTACAGAAACATGCTAGCTTCTATCTTTCAGGGGCCGTTTTCTGTAAAAACATGAATATTCAAAAATGCTTTAAAATTCTGTCATTTTGTTGTCAGTCAGATTTTATATGCTCCTTCTTTCTGTTTTTAGTGCCCTGGTAATAGCTGCTGTATTTGACCGTGATATAAATTGCAGAAGAGCTGCCTCAGTAAGTTAACATGTAATCTCAAAACAATTTTTTAAAGAGATACTATATGATACTCTGATAGCATTGTAACATGCTTTTTCCTGAGACATATACTTTATTGATGAGAATTTTTCTTCTAATGTATACTCTCAATCTGTCTAAGGCTTTTGCATTTGTCTTTCTGGTCAGAAATTTGTAGGGCTTCTTTCAGCTTGTTTGTAGCTTAACTCATATGCTATTTTAGCAGGTTCTAGTAAAGTTTATGAATGTTTAATTAAATATGGAAGTCATTGTTATATAGATTTTTTTGTAGAAAGAAGTTACCCATATGTATCCAATGTAGGCAGGTCCAAATTTAGTAGAGTTGTTTTTTCTCTTCTCTACCCTCTGGTTGAGGCTGTCACAGGAACATATTTGAAAGACTACAACATTTACAGCTAGGTGCTCTTTCTTTATGCTGTACTTTATCTCATAGCTTGAACACTGGGGATACTTATTTAAAGAAATCATGATATTTGGTGTTTTAATTCATACTAATTCTTCCAGACCTGGGGCTAACACTGCTCACAGTTTGCCTGTCATGTCCAGCCCTTACAGACACTCTTGTTGGCAACACTAAATATTACAGGTTTTAGAAACCAACTAGTTTTGTGGGAAAGCTATGATAACTGGGCCTTAATTGCTACAAAGTAACTAGTTCTGATATTTTCTTGTTAAATATTTGTTTGCATATTTACAGAGAAAATAGTAACTATAGTTCATATGATATTTTTTTGTGTGTGCAGAGTCTTTGTTTTTGCAACAAGCCATTGCAATTTTTAAGGGGATTGGCTGAGACTGAGCAACTAATGGAGGACTTCAACCTAGGCCTTTGAGATTCAATTACAGTTTGTAACTCTCTTACATGAATCTTGTTGCACAAGTTGCACAACTAACTTTCCCTTTATTGTCAGCCCACTTATGGTTCCTGCAAGACCATGCATTAATCAAGAAGGCCTTGCTTGGGCACAGGAGGCTGTAAGAACCGTTCCAAATGCTGTTGCTTAGGTGCTTTGTTCATTTTCATGCTGCCCCAGCAATCAGATAGTAAGGAGGAGGTGAGAAACAGGATTTGGGAAGGGGAAGAGGAATGGAGTCAGAAATACTGGAGGCAGAGGAGAGTGGCAGAAAAAAAAGCATCTTCCATCTGTTTGTGAAAATGGAAGCTGAAGAAGGACAAAGGGAAGGTTTCCATCTGTCTCAAGCCCATCATGATATATATTTGTGTGCATGTAGTACCTGCACTTTGCAGGTACTTTGGCGTATACCTAAGTGGGAGTTGAATGTATGCATGTTCATGTAGATTTCTTGCACACTACTTGTGGCTAGTGGAGAGTCATCCATCTCCCCAACCCCTCCTTGGAACCTCATTTGTAAATGGTCAGTACTGGTCCCAACAGCAACAGCAACATTTTGCTTTGGAAAATGTGCTTAAAATTGCCTTGAGTTTTAAGGGAAGCTTGCTTAACCCTATGGGATGATTGCTGTAAGGGAAGAATTACTCCAGTGTATGCCAAGCTGGCTTGCTGCTAACTTGCGTGAAGGTAGGCTGCATGGTTCTCATGCTTATCATAATTTTAAAGTTTAGTGGTATCTACAAAGTTCAGGTTCTCTAAAGCTCTTGAGAGTATTCTTTCTGAACACTCATAAACAAAGAACATATTTAATGCTTATATGCCACCAAGATGGGGGCATTTTGTATATTTAATGTAGAAAGTAGTATTCTTCTTCCCTTTAGTAATGATTAAATAGCTAAAGCAGGAATTGGTAGCTTAAATGGTTGATATTATTTAGTTTAAATGAGTGTAGCATTTTCCCATGACATAACAAAAGGTAGTAGGCAGAAATAAGTAGCCACTAGCATTTTGGATATCTACCAGCAATTCAAGCTAAGACAGATTTTACAGTGACTCAACACCAAAAGTAAAGATTAATTTAGTAACCAGTTCCCTCCTTCACCTTTCCTATTAAGTCATGGTTTCATTCAAATTTAAACTACACATTTTATATGCCTGCTAAATTCATTTTCCCCAATTGTTGTTTTCAGAGAGTAGAACAAATTGATGAGTATAATTCATGTAATTTTAGGCTTGTTAATTTGAAATGATGGGCATGCTGTATTATGAAATTAAAAATACACTGAATTGCCCCAAGATATGTGCTCAGTTTTCTTTTGAAGTCTGTGGGAATTTTACTGACTCTGAAGATTTGGAAATGGACTGAGTTTATCATCTTTGCAGTACTTTCTGAGGGTAGAAAGAGTGGTTTATCTGAAGGCAGTTTCTTCTGCTTAATGTAAATAACCTGTGACGTACACTTTAGTTAAGCTGGGCAAACTTAATAAATGCTGATGACTATAAATTATTCAGTTCAATCCATCCATGAGTTTGTTGCTCTCCAGATGTTTGTTTAATTATAGTGCGGGGACTTAGCACAAAAATGTTTCACTTTTGGCCATGAATTGTGAATTGAAGGTGATATCTCTCTCTGAGCACATGCTTGTGGGAATATGGAAATTTGCAAAATGCCTGGGAGATACACTTTTATGTGGCTTTGTTAGAGTATGGAGGCTTTACTGAGGTCAGTAAGACTTCTCACAAATTAGGTGGCTTTTTGGTAAAAAGTCCAATAAAACTGATATATTTAAACATATCTTTCCAAAGAATTATATAGCATTGCAGACCCTCTCTTCAGTTATAATCACAACACTTTGTCTGATTTTATCTTCACGGAGACTGGGATGAATACAAGAAATCATTTTTCCCCATTGACTGATCCTGTTGGTGTTCATGTTTCCAATTCAGTCTTCTGTAGGTGAGGAGACAACAAGTTAAAAGTAGAATCATAGAATCATAGAATCATAGAAATGTAGAGTTGGAAGAGACCACACGGACCATCCAGTCCAGCCCCCTGCCATGCAGGAACACCCTCAAAGCACTCCGGACAGATGGCCATCCAGCCTCTGCTTAAAAACCTCCAAAGAAGGAGACTCTACCACACTCCGAGGCAGCATATTCCACTGCCGGACAGCCCTGACTGTCAGGAAGTTCTTCCTGAGGTTCAGGTGGAATCTCCTTTCCTGCAGCTTGAATTCATTGCTCCTTGTCCTGGTCTCTGGAGCAGCAGAAAACAAGCCCTCTCCCTCCTCTATGTGGCATCCCTTCAAATATTTAAACATGGCTGTCATGTCCCCTCTTAAACTTCTCTTCTGCAGACTAAACATACCTAGCTCTCTAAGTCTATCCTCATAGAGCATGGCTTCCAGGCCCCTCACCATTTTGGTCGCCCTCCTCTGGACTTGCTCCAGCTTGACCATGTCCTTCTTGAATTGGGGTGCCCAGAACTGGACACAGTATTCAAGATGAGGTCTAACCAAAGCAGAGTAGAGTGGTACCAGTACCTCCCTCGATCTAGACACCATACTCCTATTGATGCAGCCGAGAATTGCATTGGCTTTCTTGGCTGCCGCATCACACTGCTGACTCATGTTCAGCTTGTGGTCTATTAGGACTCCTAGATCCCTTTCACACGTACTGCCATCCAGCCACGTGTCCCCCATCCTATATTTTTGCATTCCATTTTTTCTACCTAAGTGTAGTGTGTCAGCACTCAGTATTGTATGTCAGCATTCAGTTTTGTTCCAAACACATCTCTGCATTCGGTGATACTTGAAGACAGACTTCTAAGAATTTTTCTGCTTGTGCTTTAAAGTAAAATATTAGAAACACTGTTATATTCAGTTGTTAACAAAAGGAAGAAATGTAAACAAGTAAAAGCTCTCTGTGGAGAACTTGAATTATGTGTGGATCATGGTAAGCTTATTAGTAGCATATGGAGCAAATACTTATTTGGCTCCATAGCTGATGCTCAGAGGAAGTCGTAGCTTGTCCAGTGTATTCATGATCAATCAAGTCAACGAGCAGATTTGGAGACCTCAGATTTGCAAAATGTGTCTGAAAGAATGACCTTTTGTTCCCCCTACCAGACTTGGTGTCCATTAACATTATGATGTTAAATTCCTGTGGTATGTAATCAAATGTGCAGAAGTTTTGTAAACAAAAAATTATGGTACCTGATTGCATGCACTAGCATTTACATGTTCAGGGAAAACACAGGCTTTTCTTTCTTGCCAAGTACTAAAACATCAACATTTGGTTAAGTTGCCTTGATGTAAAAAGTTTCCACTTCTTATGTTGTACAAAGAAGAGGTATAGTATAGTATAGTTTTTTATAGTATAGTATTAGCAATAGTTAAAAAGATTAATTAACAGACGGGCAGTTTGTGTTTAAATCCATTTTTTAAAAAATATGATCAAAACTCACTGTGAAAGTGAAGGCTGTCAAAAGGATCACTTCTGCCAGGCTACTGGCAACAACTTCCTTACCTTGTAAGTCTGCTGTAGCCTATGGAAGGAAAAGGAGCAGTTTAGCGTTCTGAAAACTTGAAATCTAACACACAGACTTTTCCAAAAATATTACTGAAAAACTCTCTTTTGGTACTTGTAAGGGCCTTGACTTTTCATTTTTAATGAAATGTCAGCAAGAAATGCCATGGTTGTGGGTGTGTTTATTTTTTTAATAAACACTCTTTCTTAAACTGTTGGCATGCAACATGCAAATATAAAAGAGCATTAGCACATAAAGCAGCAGTGACAACAACTCCTTCAGGGCATATTCACCGAACAAAGCTGACTTTAGCTTTTAAAATAAAGCCCATGGGTCATTTATATTGCTTCATGTTTGTTTTGAATTCATGATCTGGTGTTTATCTGCAAGCAAACCTGGCTCATTTTGTGTGTTTGTTCTCTGTTCTTAGGCTGCCTTCCAGGAGAATGTTGGTAGACAGGTAAGGTAATGGAGAAAAAACACAATTTTCTTTCATTCAGTTTCCTGTAAATCTACTCTAGCATAAAATTAAATATAGACATTTTGTCACTTTTAGAAGTAAGGGGAAGGTTTGGTGAATTTTGACAAGTGATTTCGAAATGATCATGGTGATACTTTTCATGTACCTATTAAAAACATAATTACGATGCTTGCCTATATTCTATAAAAGCGCCTTCAGCATCACAAAATGAAACATACCAAATAGTACTCCCCTTCCAATCAGCACAGTGCTGAAGCTTTTAGTGGGTTTATCTAAAACTGTTTGCAGACAGTTATTTCTGCAAACCAATAGAAGCAACTTCAGCTTTATTGCTACTGCGACACTTACCTTGTGATTTTGGCACAATGTTTTTGTTAGTTTTCTTAACTTGCAATGCCAAGTTTCAAGTCAGACAAAAACCTGGGGATGGAGAGGAACAGAAACAAAAAATAAGTTCTTCATTCTCACCACTGTACCTCTTTCCTCTTACTCTCTCAAACAGTGACTATCCAGATGAGAACTGATTTTCTGCCACACAGTGAATGTCTGTCACTCAGTTGTCATGCACACGTCTGTCTTTGCCATTAGGATAGTTACCAGAAGCCTCAAAAAGGAAAGAGGGATGGGGAAACAGGAGGCCCTATAGACCCCTTTGGGGGGTGTTAGTGACAGACTCAGGCTTTCTGAGGTGCCTGAGGGGCATGGCCACTGTGCGTGGGGGCATGGCTGTGGTGTGTGGGGGCATAGCCAGGGCACACAGGTGCATGGCTATGGGCTGAGACGCCCCCAAAACATTGCTGCCCAGGGCGAATCACTCCCCTCCCCCGCTCCCACGTCCCTACGTGACTGAGTTTCATAGATCCCTCTTTGGAGTAACAGATACAGGGCTGGGCAATGCCAGTACACTTCAGCTAGTAACTTAAATGCAGTGGAAGGTGGGGGAACAGGAGAACACACTTTGTTTTGATGGGAGGCATTTTTCCACATGGTCTTCTGCAACAGTATCTTTCCTAGTCACATAAGTCAGTGGAGTTGTGCTTTTTACTAGCCTCGCAGGGAAATTTCAAAGGCAAAATAAAAAATGTCTTGAATGTATTGTATGTGTGTCAGCCAAGTGGATGTGCTTGGTGCTCGTTAGAAGGTTGTACAATAGCTCAGAGTTGTTAATCAATGGATGTGTGTTGATTGAGTTAGGAAGCATCAAGTTAGGTCTCCACTTGATACTTTTTATAGGTCAGATCTGTTGGTAATATGGTTGGAAGGAGGGAGCAGAAAAACCCTAAAGCAGTAGGGCTCAAGTAGTATCTCAAGCTAGAGACAAGTAATTAGAGCAGAGAGGGGCTGAAGACTGGTGTAGTGGTAGATTAGCAAAGGTTTCCAGGTAGTCATTTAACAATAGTGACACTGTAAGGTCTTTTCTCCTTGTAATAGGCTGTTTACTTTGTGTAAACAGGAGTAGTTTTGTGATAGATTGGAGACAGATTGTAGTTTTGACACTGAAACCTAATTCCTTGACTAAGCATGTACTCAAAGGCACCTTCTCCTCCAATTTTAAGCCCTCAACACTACTGTTTTGAAAAATTATTTGTCAAATGAAATGATGGAGGATTGCAAAAACAGGCAGTTGCATGTTGCCTTCCCTTGCTTGTCGTATATTGAAATATAAATTAGAACGTATTTTTCAAAGTTTCAAAAGAGAGTTAAAGAATGGAATAGTGGCAGTGTTGAGCAGGTCATGTCATTTGATTAGTGAAAAAGAAATGTAAAACCCAGTCTTCTGGAGTTGTACACATAACTTTCCTGTTTCTAAGGGACAGGAAAGAAGAGTTTGACTTGGTGCTACTATCATATGCTCAGATAGTCAATTTTAGTTATGGAATTTATTTTTTTTAAAAAATCTGCTAAAATAATGTTTCACCAGATGCCCCAACACCATAATACACTGTGGGTAGCTGAAATGTTCTTTTTCTCCCTTACTTCTTGAGTATTTGCTCCTCAGTCTATCATTTGAGTTTCAGTCTTTCTGCATGTAAGTACTAAAGTGCCTAGGGCTCTTTAATTAAAGAGAAATCCAAAGTCATTCCCCACAGCATAATTCTAGACTGATGCCTTCCAATATTTGCTTCCCTGGGATTGTGCCAGCTTCCTCACTACACATTTGAAAGACAAACCACCTCTGATATTCTTTGCCTAAGAAAACTCCATGAAATTCATGGGGTCACCATAAGTCAACAGGCAACTTGGAGGACCATATATACATGCAGTCTTTTTAAAGGCCACACTACATGTCATACTGCATGCTATGTTACATGCAGTCTTAGATCACATGCTTATAATCTTAAGTACTGAGAGGTTCAGTGAAAGCCAAGAATGTCATGCATTTGGGAGGAGGAGTTTAGCCCCTTCTTTCCCTTGACTGTGGGCTGGGAACTACTAGGAGATTCTCTCCCTCAGTAAATAAGCAGGTTTAAAGCATTGCTTCTGGGTAGGACTGCAGCCAAGGGTGGGAGGAGTTCAGCTTTGCCCACAATAGTCTCAGTCTTGAATGTGCTGAACTACTTTAGCAATTGAAAATGATAAATATGGTGCTTGTTTAATATCATTTGTAGTGTGGCCCCACCTCTCTGTTTAAGGAAGTGGAAAAATTCTGTAAATCACTTTGTATTTAGCTACTGTGTGCACTGTGTGTGTGTGTGTGTGTGTGTGATTTTGTAAATATGGGAACAGTAACTAGAGGATATATGTGCCCCATATAATTACTCAAAAGAGAATAAAGGGCATGATATTCCATGGAGTGTAGTATGAAGTATTCTTAGAAGTAACACCTATCACAGAAAAGATCAGTTATTTCCAAAGTACTGTCAATAAATGAGAGCCAGCATGGTGTGGTAGTTTGAGCATTGGACTACAATTCTAGATACCAGGATTGAATTCCCCACTCAGCCACAGAAGCCCACTGGGAGACCTTGGGCAAATTGCACTCTCTCAGCCTCAGAGGAAGGCAAAAGCAAACCCCCTCTGAACAAATCGTGCCAAGAAAACCCCATGATAGGTTTGCCTTAGTGTCACCATAAGTCAGGAATGACTTGAAAGCACACAACAACAACAGATCAGTGAATTTCTTCCATGTGAACTGTGGCTGTGGTGTCTCATGTTGGGTGTCAGTAGGCAACTGTTAATGTTTGGATAAAGTGATATAGTGTTGTGGGTGCCAGTAGCTGTACTAGTATTAGCTGACTTATGGGGGAGAGTTGTGACAGCTGAGGTATCAGCAAAAAGAACACAAAATTGGGTGAAGCAAAATTTGTGATTCAGTGTTTTGAATCTCTTCAAAGATTATTGCTGACCACATTGGTTACCATACATTTTGTCCTTCTTTTTCTTAAAAAGTCCCAGAAGCCTAGCACTTGTTCAGTGTTTGCTGAATTCAATCCTTGCTGCCTTAGGGTTTCACCAGCTTCTGGATTTAATATCAGCCCTGATTCCCACTGGCTCTGAAACTGGAACCACTCCCTTAAATGTCTCTGCACCCTGAGGTGGCTTTTACCACACCTTCCATTGACTCCTTCTTATTGAGGTGGCAAAACAATCTGGTTCACCTGGTGAACCTGCTTGTGCTGGTTATGATGCTGCACTGTGGGTGGCAGTTGCTTAAAAGTGCAGTTTGGCTTGATCCTTAGTTCTATCAATACAACTTTGAATTATTTCTCTTTTTCAAAGAGACTTAACCCAGGGTATGCAGACATGGGGTTTGCAACACCTGTTTTTTTTGTTTTTTGTTTGCCTGGTGCAAAAGACATACACCTAAAATTAAAGATCTCTGAGAATAGGAATTAGTTTTGTGTACCACAAATGAACATAATAGTGAATAGACCTTAGCATACAAAATCCACTTGTGATTACACCACACTTTCTTCATTTCAGCAGCATATGGAACGGATAGTCATTTTATTTTTTTTGTTGGTATGGTTTAAAAATAGAGTGTCTGAAATCTTTGCTGATCTATTGTGAGTTCCCCAGAGGTCTACCAGTAGTCAGGTCTACCTTCTTCCCAACCGTGCTTAATCATCTTGGTTACACTTGAACATGTGCAGTTCTATCCAGACTGCAGATAACTTATTGTGAGTTACATTATAAAACCTTACACTTGGTATTCCGACTAGTGGAGTTTTCCACCTAGCCTCTCATCTTGCTCAAAAGCTGATGTTTAGTATTTATGTAGGTCTGTACACATAGCTTGATCTCTAATTATAAATTGTCATCAACAAATAAAAATGTTGTCCTGCTTCTTTAAAGGATTGCTCATATGTGGAAAGGGATGATGAAGGAAACTTTTGAATCAGGATAGGGAGGGTAAAGACTGTGGTGTGTCACAAATGGAAGTCTGGCAGATGTGTAGGATGTTCAGATTGTTCTGTGTGATCTTGCTCCAGAGATTTTAGTAATCACAAAACTACCTGTCTCATCAATCTGGTAACACCTTGCTCCGACTTCATCCTATTTTGAGTGGATGGTACTTTCGACTCCCAAACTTGCGGCTTTGTCTTAGCCGATCTTATGGAAAAGTATTGAAGAAGCATGTTTTATATCCACATAACACTTTTGATTAATTAAATGGTTCTGTAAGCTTACATGGATATGCTGCTTTCTATGCAGATGTCCATTGAGGAAACACCCTTCTCTTTCTAAATACCTTTATGTTGTCACTGTTCGATAACTAAATGTTGTCTGTGTTTGATTATTCAGATGTTTTATATTGTACTGTGCTTGCGTGTGTCAGCTTAGGAAGAGGAAGAGAAGGACAAAGAATCTTGGAAAAATGGCTGGACTTCTTTTAATATTTCAGTACAGGGAAGGCAGTAGTGTCAGTCCTTGGCAGTTGGTGTATATTCGCCTGTATATTACCAGTCAGAATTAGAGATAAAAATATTGAATTCAATATTGTTGAAGCAGGAAAAAGAAAAGGTGCATTGAATTTCTCATTGATGGTAGGAATGAATGGACAAGAAATTCAGCAGAAATTTATTATAAAGTGGGCAATAATTTCAGACCATAGTAGGAAGAGGATAAACAGAAGATCTGTACATTTGTTGGGTATGTGAAGCCACCAGGAGACATTAATTTAAAAGGTGGTAGTCAGAGATGGAACAGTGAACTGTTAGTAAGCATGTCTCTAGGCATAACCTAAATGGAATTATAGTGGCAGTAGTATTTACTGCAATGAATACCTTTCATTTCATTTTATTATTTATTTATTTTTGCTTAGGATGGGAAAGGCAAGAGAAGAGCATCTGCGCTCTCCCTGCTTCTTTCTTTAATTTTTTTGCAAGGTAAAACAACAGAGATTTTAAGGTAGTGATTGAAATTTTGAATTTTTGAAATTATCCTTAAATGTTTCTGTTGTTAACTAACAACAAGTTTGCTCCTTGTTACAGTGATATATGTCTTGGGTACATCAAATTGCATTGTTTATTATTTATTAAAAATACTTGTTTGTAGCCTTTCAGCCTGCCAGAGATCTGAAGATAAACATATTTAAAGATAAAGATAAACATATTTAAAAAAAATATCCAAACACAAATTAAAAAAAAAATCCAACACAATTAGAGGAGTTCCAAAAACCAATCCTGGCTTTAAGGACCAAAGGCATTGCACTCTTGGCTGACTGTTGGGAGTTGAGTAGTGTTAGAATCCATCTGCCTTCACTTGGGAGGGAGTTTTGTGTCTTGTGTACTCACCAACTACCTTCCTGGGTGGTGGGTCACGAAACAGGGCTTGCATTCAAAATCTCAGATTTCAGGCAAGCTCATAATTATTCCTCCATCCTATAATTTGATGTAGAAGTCACTCTGTGCACCCCCAGCCATGTTGTAATGCCAGTTTAAATGAGCTGTATAGTGTTCATAGTTTTTCCACGAACCTTTCCCCATTGCAGAACTCTCACATGGAATGTCCATTTACTCTAGTTAGCTTCTGTTCTCTGGTGAAGATAATTACCAGCCCAGCAATGATGTTTTGAACCACTGCGATGTTTTAATTATATATCACAAATATTTGCTTTGCTTTTTCATGTGTTATTTGTTGTTTTTTGAATGGTGGTAGCCACCTTGAATGATAAATGGAAATTCAGGGTAAAAATATTTAGAAATAAATGAACAAGATAGCTGGAGAGATGGGATTGGTTGAGTGGCAATTCACTAACCAAAATATTTGTGGAAGGCCTTGAGCTTTGCATATAAGGAACAGTGAATTTCACAGACCATAAAACTGCCCTAGAAGACCTGTGTGGGGGCAGCTTTTTAATATTCAAGCAATTTTGCTACTGTAACACAACTCATAAGAAGCAGTAATACTAGTGACCCACCTTCTTTCTTTAAGAGGAGTATTAAGGGTTCTTTGCAACCCAAGGAAATGGTTGATAATTATAATAGGTGTGCCTGATATATTTTTTAATTTCCTAATCTGTTTTATAGTGTGATGCAACAAGCAACATTTTTCTGGCGGAAGGGCAATTAAACATTTATTTTTCTATTGGAAGAAATAATATTATTGAAGAATTGGTAGGAAAGGAAACAAGCAAATAAACTTGTGTACTGCTTCTTGATAACAGCCAGCACATTTTTGTGTGATAGGCTTTTCATAATAAAAGGTACAGTTCCTTTGAGCGTAAGATTTTCTCCAAAGCTGGGGGCTTGCTGAATTAAAAAAGAAAACCAGCAACTGCTGTGCTAAGAAGTTGCAGGTTCTTACACATTTGGCAGGAGAGTGGGAGGACTTCAATTGTGTATATTTCTGTGAATTACCTGTTTAAAAGGGTTGCAGCAAGTACTTCAAGTGAAGCAATCGGCAATGCTATGCACAGCACGATCCTCATTCCCTTTGCCAAGGATCATGCAGCACATAGTGTTGTGAATTACCTCATTTAAAGTAGACATTGCAGCCATTTTAAAGAAGACAGCACTTTTGTCTTGTCCCCCACCTTGCAGAGTGTGAAAATTGGGGTCATTTTCAAACTATTTCATGAACCATTCCTCTCCTCATTTTGGCTCAGCCCTATTTTACTATGTATATTTAGAGAAGTTGTTGGAATGAGAAATGTGCCCCCAAAGGCCTGTGATTTATACTTTTGGCAACTTTGGAAGTTCATAACTGTTTGTGCACAAGTATCTTCTCTAAAGCATCTGCAGTGAAGGCAAATGGAAGTAATTGATTTAGCTTTTCTGCAGTGTGCTTCTGCTCATTGTTTTAGTTGTCCTTCACTCTGATACAATTCATTGAAGACGTATCTGTGTGTACTTCACATTTCTGCAAATGTTCACCCATTCCTGTCTTTGTCTTGATATGTATACATGCATGAATGTGTGGGTATGTGAAGAACAGTGGTGTGCTGTAAGGTAAGACGGCTTCACCACAAGCATTTCAGATAACATGATTGAAGATAAATTGCATATCATTTTGAACTTTTATGGCTCCAGAAGAATGGGAACAAGCAAAGAGTAATCAAAAGTAGCCATCAATGTCTGGAGTCTTTCCGTAAGTCAGTAACTGTTAAGTATCAGAGCATTTTGGTAATCAGTTTGTCCTTCTCAGTGCCTTTCAGGAAAGGCTTAATATTCCATAATGTGGTACTAAGACAATGCCAGATCAGCTGATCAGAACTCTAGCTATCTGACCTATATATCAACAATTAGGAGTGACACAGTGAATTTCCAAGTATGGAAGATGTGTTAGGAGAACTGAGAGTTGAAAACCAGGTGATTAATCCTGAGAACAGTAATCACAGCATGATTGCTATGAGGAAGGAGCTGCATGATATTTGTGAGACTCTGAATATTTCTTTTCAACCAGTAAACCTTCAAAGTTTCAAGCTTGTCTAATTTAAAACCTACAGTCAGCCCTCTACATTTGCGGATTTCATTTTTGCAGATTTGATTATTTCGTATTATTTCTGGTTACCTCTGCTGCCTCCCTGTGCCATTTTTAATAGGGACTGTAAGCCTCGTGAGACTGAGAAACTGCAAACAAGTCTTGTGAGTCCTTCTTAAAAAGGGCGTGGGGCAGCAGTGGAGGTGGCAGTGAGCCCCACCACCCACCTACTTCTGCCTCATGTAGGAACCCTGATACCTCAAAGGAATCAATAGTGGGTTGAATATGGTGATCATACTTTTTGTTTTTCTGTGTTAAATATGGTTTGGGAGGGCCTAAAGTTATTCACATTTTTTCAACTTTCATGGGGGGGCTGTGCCCCTAACCTAAGTGAATGTGAAGGGATGACTGTATCTAATTGTTGGGGTAAAAGGGAAAATATTGACCGATACACATACATTGACATAAGTGATTAGGACACTTCTGTCTGAATATGAGAACAGCTTTTCCTTGAACAGGGAATAACTATGACAGGAGAGAATTTAGCTTATGTGCTGAGAGACCTCTCTCCTCTTTGATCCTCTTTTTCTTTTCCCAGAGCTCAGGTTGCTGTCAGTGAGGCTGGTACACAAGATAGCCTGTTTGCTATATGACTTAGGAATGGCAGTCTAGGTAGTAGCGTCCCCATAAGTTATTTGAGGGAGCGACAGAAATAAGATCAGATATTTTCCAGCATTTTGTACGTGAAGCCCAGCTTGGCCATTAGTTCAAGGGGGGTGCATAGTGGTGCTTGAGTTTCAGAGGGGAAAGAGGTGGACTGCCATGGTAAAAACTGGAAAGATGGCAAAAAAAGTAGGGGAGAGAAATAACTGTACCTTTCCTATACTTTTCGGACATGTTCTGTCCAAAAATAGGAGGATGGGGTGTTGAAGCTCCTTGGTGTCAAGATACTTTTTAAGGGAGGCAAGTTGAACAGGTTTTCTGGGTCAAACTGAGACTTTACCAGGCAGTGACCACCAGAAAAGGGGATGCAGATACAGGGACCCAAATTTGGCATTCCAGAGGTCAGTCATTTTGGTTTCTAGCAATTTTCACTGAGTTTCAGGAATTTAGGACTGTTACAATCTTTTTAAAAACCAACAGGGTGGTATTGGGAAAGATCATTTCAAGGTGAAAACAAGCAGGCAAGAGTATCCTGTCTAACAAAATAGGCAGACCAGTCCTGGACTCTAGGGTGTGTGTATGCCAGGGCTTCTAAAGAGGACATACATTGATTTAGCACTCTCAAAAAACAACTGTTAAATGAATACTATGTGCTTATATTGATTAAAGAAATAAGAGAGGTGATAGCTCTCTTTATGTATTATACCCCAAATCTGTGAAGGCTAAAATTGGAATGGGGCTGTTTATTTTCCCTTGGTATCCCTATGTGTGTGCCAGGCTCTTCCCCTCAGATCCCCAGCTGTAACATAAAGGACTGCAAGGAAAGGCAGCATTCCTGATCTTGCTGAGAACTTGCATTCAAGTGAATATGAATAGAACATTGCTGTTGATGTGGAATCTTTGAGTGGAATCTTCAGTCTTCATGCATTTGGAAGAATGAGCAACTTGGGCACTATCAAGTCCAAAAATTCCTAGGCCCATGTATAGTGAGCTGGGTCAGTCACTTTTCTGTTTTAATAATTGCCAACTAAACTTCCTACAAAAAATGGAGACTTGGACCCAAGGAACTCAGAATGGAGGTGTGCTGACACTGGATATGAGCACAAAATTCCTGCTTTGTTCTTTATGTTTTATATTGGAAACAGAGTTCCTGGGTTACATATATATGTTGGTTTCTATATTTTCATGGGTATTTATGCCTATTTTTTTTAAGTTATATATTACTTACTTACTTACTGAGCTGGGCAAACCTGGTTGGTACCAGCCAATGACAGCTGAGGGAATGCTGTGAAGGGCATTCAGAACTGAGACTTGTCTCAGACAGGAGACAGGTAAAGGAAAGATGACTGAGAGATAGGGAAAAGATGGCCTAGAGATAAGGGAAAGATAACATAGAGACAGGGAAGAGCGTTAATAGAGAGAGGACAGTCAGCCAGAGAGACGAACTGAATAGGGTCTGGGAGAGCCGTGAAGAATTGAATTGTTCAGGGGGTAATGTGCTGTCTAAAGGTGTGTTAATAAACTTGCACATGATATTTTCTTTTTTCCCAACTGTGTGTGCTACTCCTCTTAAATTTGATAGTCTGGTCAGGGTTACCACAGTAAATGCACAGAACTACACAGCACTGGTCCACATAGGGATTACCTTGATTGCCAGGTACTCAATCCAGGGAGGGATTAGGAGGGGAACAAGGGTGACAAGAGCCCATGGGCTGGAACCGTGGGGCCAGACTGGAGAGGAGATAGGTCACATTTACCTTATGAGTATGGGTCTGTTTTGTGTTATGCGATTGTACAATAAAATTCTTTATGGGTAACACACGTATTCTCGAGATCAAAGCAAATTTACTTAATAGGTTGTCAAGCTTATGCTTTTATGGAGACAAGCAGGGTATTAAATTAAGGTAATATGTGTTTGCCAAAAACCTAGAGACCAGCTTTTTTGAACTAGTAGTGAGAAACAACACATGAAAGAGTAGTTGGGTAGTGTGAAACCTTGGGATGCTGGTTTAAGTTGTTATTATGTTGGTGTTAAGTTTTTATATCTAAAATAGTGGCATGTTGTGGGTTTTGAGTGATGGATATGTAAGGCATAACTAATGTATTACTTTTCAATTCTGTACTTTAAAAAAAGAAAAATCTTAAAAATAGAAAATGGCCAGATGACCAGAAAATGCAACATTTTGGTAGTAAAGAAAATGAAAAGTCAGAATATAAGTAAACTGGTTTGTCTGTCCAGTAGAGTGCTTTGTCCACCCTTAATCTCATTTACACTGGCCATGATTTAAAGGACCATGTATACACGCCTAATGTATTTCACTGCACATATTCACTGCACAGGGCATACTGATGCGTAGAGGGTCATTTAGATATCTAGAATGACTTTTTAGGTGGTACTAGTAGAGGGCTGCTGTAAGAAGTAGTTTATAAAAAGTCCTAGTGTGGGTAAAGTTTGACGGGTCACACTCCAGCTTTTATCATAGCTGTTAGTGAAAGTGCTGAAAACTGAGCCAGATCCTGTCTGTGTAGCCATGTCATGTCACATGTATATTTCCTGCTTTGGATTCCCTGTGTGTGTGTGTGTGTGTGTGTGTGTGTGTGTGTGTCAGAGAGAGACAGAGAGAGAGAGAGAGAATCTAAGACGTCTTTGGCTTAGGAATTCAGGAAGTCATTTAAATTGTTACTTGAGGGGAGGTACAACTTTTCAACTCATTCATATGAAATCATATATATTTTTCTCTCCTTCCTTTGGTAGGGTACGTTCCCACATGGAATTGACATTTTGACTGCAGCTGATTATTTTGCTGTTGGTAACAGAGCAAATTGTTTCCTCAATATAAGGTAAGAGATAGAACCCAAATTTTAATAAATATGTAGATAGCTTTATTCTTCAACATGCCTTCATATTTCTACCAGTGGCCGCATGAGTTATCTCAAAGAATATGAACGCTTTGATTCTTTTTCATTCTTCCCGGGAGGAAAGAGTGAATGGTGAAGTTCCTAATTTTACCCACAGTTTTTACAAACAAAAGAAATAACTAGATATTTCTTGATCTGGAGGCTGCTGTTTCTATAGAGCAAATCTATGCTTCTGAATATTCCTTTGTTTAAAATACAGTAGGTCCCCCATAACTCTGTGACTAGTATGTGTGATTGTAGTGACCAATGATGAAATGTGGTCCAAAAATGCATATTTTGAATTTAACAGTAAGTAAATAGAAATTGAAGTAATAAATCGAAAATACATGTAATATTACATGGAAAATGGAATGGAGTGGAAAATTCCAGCAAATGGCTCCCCATTTGCTTGTGCTCTTGCGCTGTCTCGTGTTGTCCATGCTGTCTCGTGTTTCCTCGCTGTATACATGTGCTGTAACACTGCCCGGTCTCTTAGTAGGTCTCTCAGTTGCTGCATGTGATCTAATCATAGTACAGCGTTCTGTAAAATTCTTGTGCTTGTACAGTACAGAAAAGACCTTGTTTTTATACGGTACAGTCTGTAATAAAGTCCTTCTACTTGAGTACTTGTGTTGTTTGTAATGGCCCCAAAGTGCAACAGTGGTGGTGATGCTAACAATCCTGATAAGCCTAAAAACGCCCACAGAATGCTTCCTTTATGTGAGAAGGTGAAAGTTCTTGACTTGATCAGGAAAAAAAGTGCACTGAGATTGGTAAGATCTATAGTAAGAATGAATTTTCCTCTGTGAAATTCTGAAGAAGGAAAAAGAATCCATGCTAGTTTTGCTGTTGTACGTCAAACTGCAGAAATTACCTCCACAGTGTGTGATAGCTGCTTAATAAAAATGGAGAAGGTACTAAATTTGTGGGCTTGAAGGCATGAGCAGAAAATGAATTTCCATTAATATGAATGTTTTGCACCAGAAAGCATTGGAGCTGTATGAAGACTTCAGCAGGGCATCTCCTCAAACAAGTGCAGGTTGCACAGATTGAGGAACAGGTTTGGACTTAAAAATGTAAAACTGAGTGGACAGGCTGCTTCTACTGATGACGTAACTGATCAGATCAGTTTCCAGATAAATTTAAGAAGTATAGGGGAGAAAGGCTATCATCCAAAGCAGGTGTTCAGTTGCAAGGAAACTGGACACTTCTGGAAGAAAAAATGTCCACCAGCACCTACATTCATAAAACTGCAAAGCTGGCACCATGGCATAAAGCATGGAAGGACAGATTAACTCTAGTCCTATGTGGCAACTCTTCAGGACATATGATAAAGCTAGATGTAGTAGCGTACAAATTGAAGATCCCACACACTCTTATATACAAAACAAAATTTATCTACCTGTGTTTTGGCAGCGCAGTGAAAAAGCATGGGGGATAGCCATTTTGTACAGAGTGGTTTCACCAGTGCTCCATCGCACACCAGTGTATATACCCGGTGTTGCCCGGGATTTTATTTTCTCCTAGGTAATACTTGTTAGAAATACCTTAGGAATTCCCTTCCCTTAGGAATTAGATGCGGTTGAAATATACAGATTTGAGATCCTGTGTCTCTGATTTCCCAAACAGTACCTTTAACTTTTGCCCATATTCCCCAATCCAATCCGTAATCAGAGTTGTTAATATACAGAGGTTGGTTGGTTTCCTGAGAGAATATACTGGCCTTTTCCTTGCTGCTAGGACACATCTCCATAGCAACCAGCGTGAGGCCCAAGCGGTCTCCGGCTAAGAATTCTAAAGGCCCCTCCCTAAACTGCCAATCCCAGGATTCCATAGAATCTTCACGGGCAACCAATCCTATAAGGACTTATTGCCTGACACAGCCAATCATATGAGGTCTTTGACTGCCCAACCCAGGCAAACTCACAAACTTTGACTTTTATGTATTTTATAAATATATATATAGAGAGAGAGAGAGAAAGGGAGAGAGAAAATGTTCGCAACAGGAAGATTTGGAATTTGAAGTCCTGTTAATAGTAGACAGTGCACCCAACCCTCCTCAATCTGTTTGCTATGAAAATGGAAATGTTGATGTTGTCTTCTTACCTCCCAATACAGCCTCATTGATTCAGCCCCTTGAGGGCATCATTCATTTTGGCAAAGACATGTACAGCTGCCTGATATTTGACTGCATTCTATAAGCAGTTGAGGCAGACCCCAGTGCAAACAAATGCAGCGCTAGAAATCCTTCACTGTTGCCATAATCTTCATCAAAGCTTCAGTGGATGAAGTGACACCTGAAACTGTAAATACTTGCTGGGAAAATTTATGGAGTGGGGTTGTTGATTATTTTCAGGTCCTCCTGGGCATCAGTGGAGAAGTTAGGAGAATCATTCACACAGCAAGGCAACTTGCTGGAGAAGGATTTGCTGACCTGTTGGATGAGGAAGTGGAGGAACTTATTCGTGTCCATGTAGAAATGTTAACCTGTACATGACTCCAGAAAAATTACAAATAACAAAAAAAGATGATGGTATTTGTTGGAAGTGTGAAGAAAAAAAAAGGAACTTTTTACCATATGTGGTGGTCATGTAAAAAAGCAAAGAAATTTTGGAAAGAAATCCATGATATGATACAAAAGATTTTTAAATGTAAATTTGAGATGTCTCTTGAAATGTGTTTGTTAAATATGTTAAGTTCAAAGATTGAAATTAGAAGACATAAAACTCCAGTACTATATATGGTGATAGCAGCTCGAATAACATATGCTCATTATTGGAAATCTACCAGAACTACAAACCTTGAAGAATGGAAAATAAGAGTTTTAGATATGATTCAAAATGAAAGATTGGCGAATGTCTTAAAAAATAAATCAATTCAGAATTCAAGAGGGAGTGGAAAGATGTAATAACTTGGTTAAAAGACAGATAGAGAATGTAAGTGGTTGGATGGGGATATTAAAATCTTTTGTGATTGTTTAAATTGTGTATAACTGAGAAGAAAATCTCTTTGTTACAAAAGCTGGACAAAATGTATGGACATCAACTGGGGAAAAATGTGATTGGATGGAAGTGGGGGGGGTTGGGGGATACATTGTTGCAAATGTAATGTATTGCTTTTTTAATATCTCTCTTTTTTCTTAATAAAAATATAATAATAATAATAATAATAGTAATAGTAATAATAATAATAATAAAATGTTAACCAATGAGGACTTGAGGGAACTTGGTAAGATATCTTCAGAGGAAGTGGAAGAAAAAGAAATGGGAGCAGGAACAGCAATGTGTACATTAGAGAAATTTGCTGAAGTCTTTCATATTGCACATACATTAAAAGAAAAATTACAGAATGGATAGAATACAGTGTTAAAGACACCCATATAGTCACTGAAGGATTGCAGCCTCTGCAGCAACACTTTTATGAGTAAGAAAGAGATGACAACTTCTAGTTATTGTGTGCTCTCTTCTGGCATGACCTCCACGTGCACAAATGTAAGTTTGCATGAATTGTTGCATCCCATTATAGTCACTGGAGACAATGGGCATGTGCCCACAGGGGTACTTAAATTGCATCCATTGACTACAATGGGACACAATGCTCACATTTTTGTTTTATATGGGGGTTCCTGACACAGAGCACCTGAATATACGGCAGGCACATTCTACAGTGTTCTTCCAAGAGATTCTAACACCGAAATCTTCAAAGGTTCCCCAACCATCAGCATCAACATTGTCTGCTCCTGAGATCAAGATCATCAACATCATCCTGGCACTATAATCCAGGTTCACTTTCTGATGATGCTCCTTCTGATAATGAGCTGCCTTCTGACATATTGTCAGAAGGTCAATACTAGCCTAACACTATGACATTAAGATGCTATCATTAGGCTACTATTGATCTTCTGCATACATTAAAATATTTTGTTCCCATCTCTTTTTTGACAACATGCTGTTTTCATAACATGGCAATTGCGTTTTTATCAGTTGCGCACTGACTTTGGACTGCAAATAATGCTGGCAAAGCCTTCTTTCTCTTAGATTCGCAAGTTTTGTCAAATTCTATCAAGTTCTGTCAAGTTTCAGAGCCTCCTCTACAAGCTACATACTTGAGGAGGAGGCAAGATGGCGATGAACTAACTACTGAAACAACCTCCCAATGTAATCTGGCCCTATCACCTCTATACATATCAAAATGCCTTCCAAAGGCAAGAAAAGAATCCAGACCAGTCCCAACAATAATATGGGAACTCAGGAATCCCACAAAGCGGAGAAACAGATGAGGATTGACTCACTTTTTCCAGCAGCAGAGACAACACAAGCCGTGAGTAAGAGATATGAAACCAAAGCTACTTTTTCACTCCCTAAGTCGCCACAGAAATCCGAAGTAAGCAAAACAGCCTCCCCAATCCTTCAAAACCTAAATATAAACTACTCCTTGGAAAAGGGAGATAAGGGGGATGACAGCGAAAACAGAAATAAGCTCTTGGGACTTGCTGGCAATATACCCCACAATAATTTTGCTCAGCCTTTCTATGAGGTCTGCCTACTGCCTGCAGAAACTTTGATTCTTATTCTGCAGAGATTAAATGATATAGCAAACGAAGTGGAGCAATTCCAACAAGTCTTACATATGCAAAACCTTCATGGCAAACAGCAGGTTAAGAAGGCAGCTGATATTGGTCACATGGAGGAAGCCTGCCCTGCTAAGTCATCTGGACACTCGGATGTAGCCAGACACTGCCGTGCGCTACAGAAAAAGCAGCTCCTCATAGAAATACATCACAATGCCCATATTTGGAACAGCTGCAAGTCTATTGTAAAATTCCTTTCCCAACTGTTAAACTGCCACAGCAGAACAATTGACTTAAAAGATTTTCATTACTTATCCAGCCCAAGAGCAACCAAACACATTTTTCTGGCCTTCAATCAGACCTCTGTTCCTAACAGACTGATACAAAAGAGTGAGTTTCTCTGGCAACTGTTCTATATCAAAACTATCAGAGTCTTTAAGGATGAAACAGTTTGTGAGCTCATTTCGGGTGAACCAACACACAGACATAACCCTGCTGATAAAATTTGTAAGAACCTAGGCAACAAAACTGCCAACCAGGACCAGGAGCATTCTCTAACAGAGGTTGCTCAGGCTATTAATCAAAAAATATCTACGCTAAGAGGAAAACTTACAGATATCTGGACACACACCGTGACAGCCCAACAAAAATCTAACATGAACCCAGCCCCACAGAAATCACCTCCCTCTTCACAGACATGCAGAAAGCTGTCAGTACATTACACGGATTTAGATGATACAGACAGTGACAGCGGAAGTGATTATTCCCTGCATCTACTCAAGGAACGCATAACATCCCAAGTAGCAAATACCTCCGCTAAAATGCTTTGTACTGAAGCTGCATCCACATCCTCATCTACAATTAAATCCCAGGGGCCCCAAACAACCCAGTGTGAACCCTACCTTCAGAAAAGACAGCTCTCACCACCCCCTATTTCCTCTCCTATTTCACTGAACAAGCCAAAGGGTGCTCCCCTCACTAAACAGATGGGATCCCTGCTCACTTGTGACCCTCATTTTTCAGTTCATGCTGCGTTAATTCTTCCAGCTTCCCTACCAGAACAGATGGAGCAGGAAGAGTGGGAATGTGATGCACCATCACATCATCCACACCAACAGCCGTTGGCTAATGTGAACCAACTGTCACTGAATGAATTACCCATCCAGCCTGTAGCCTGCAGTGCAACTGCTTGACAATCAAGTGACCAGCACAAGGTTACCCTTATGACATGGAACATCGTGGGCTGGCACACATCTATCAGAGATTCCTGTTTCACTGACTTCCTCGCACAACATGACATCATACTGATTCAGGAATCATGGACTGCTAAGGAACCCCTACTAAATGGCTTCCACTCATTTTCAGTTGCGGCAGAGCCAGGGAGAAAGCATGGAAGAACAAGAGGAGGCTTGGGACTCCTGTTTTCCACCAGTCTATGTGCTACAACAAGGTCTCTCCCCATATTTAAAACATATGCCATGACAGTACTAATCCAAATTAACCACTGCACTCTACTGATAATTAATGTCTACATGCCTCCAATGAAGAAGAAATCCCAAATCAGAACCTTGTGGGCCGAAATGGAATCATACACTGCTAATCTCATATTGCAGAATCCAAATGCATTTGTAGTTCTGGGGGGAGATTTGAATGCTAGATTGGGCCCCAATGATCATACCCTATACGCCCACCACAGATGCCCTCTTCCTAACTTTGAAGATGATGGAACTCACCTAACCCGCTGCTCAAAAGACAAGAAATCAAATTTTGCAGGCCTCTGGCTCAGACAGTCTTCAGGTTAAACCTTCATATTCTGAACGGTGCTCTGAAAAGCAACTGTCCAGCAGAATTCACCTATCTCTCTGGGTCCAGAATGAGGGCCATTGACTACATAATCATTTCTAGAGACCTTCTCCACTACGCTAAGGACCTAAAAGTTCTGCTGAGATTTGAAAGTGATCATTTTCCAATTCAGCTACACCTAAGTGACTTCACTCAAGAGACACATATCAAGAACTGCTATCAACTCTCTTTAATGCCACCAAGAAGGACTTATCACCGAGCTAAATGGACCCCCCAGTTAAATCAAACAATAACTGAAGTATTGGCCTCAGACCGCTTTCAGTGTCTTCGGACTGCCCTGATATCATCTGAGTCCCCAGACAAACTTCTGAAGACCTACAATGGTCTTACCCAAGAGCTACAACAGCATCTAAGCCACCAGAATAGTGCACATCGAAGACAACAACAGCGTCACTCAAAGCCATGGTTCAAAAAGGAATGTGCCAATGCAAAAAAACCTCTCACCTCTACTTACCAGGCTTATCTATCTAATACTACACCAGAGGTAGCACTAAAATTGCTCCAGCAAAAGAGAGACTACAACAAACTGCTGGTGTATAAGAGAAAAGAAGCCTTGAAGAACAACTGGACATAACTTATTCAGGCAGTCAAATCTAATAACTCAGCTCTATTCTGGCATATTGCATCAAGTGCCCAAATTAACGCACCAGCTATGGTGGACTGCCATATTCTCTTAGGGATCTGGGAGGATCACTTTGAAGCACTCTATAAGGACACCTATCTTGGAAGGGAAGGTGCCAGCCAAAATATAGAGAACCTCCAAAAGTGGGCACCAGTGACAGCGTCAGAGATTGAGAGCCTTGCAGTGCAACTGAGAACGGGGAAAGCCCCAGGGAAAGACTTAATCCCTCCAGAAGCCATCAAAAACAATTTGGAATTCTGGACCCCCATCCTGGCCTCACTTTTCACCTGCACTGATAACTACGGTCGTGCACCCAAGGCCTGAGGGCTTGCAATCATTGTCCCCATATACAAAAAAGGAAGGAAGGAAGATCCTGCCAACTATAGACCAATCAGTCTCCTCAATACAATCAGCAAACTATATGCAAGACACTTACAGTGGAAACTCCAGACTTGGTTGGAGCAAGAAAACATACTTACAGAGGAACAAGCTGGCTTTAGGGAAGGTCGGTCCACTATAGATCAATGCGTCGTACTCCATCATCTTATCGAAAAATATTCCTCCTGCAACACAGCCTCTCTCTGTGTTGCCTTTATAAACTTTAAAATAGTTTTTGACTCTATATCTAGAACCAAACTGTGGGAAAAACTGGAAGCTTCCTCGATCAATTGGCGTCTACTCCACTTAATATGTATGCTGCATGAAGGAACTTCACTCAAAATAAGATGTAACCCCCAGGGTCATCTCACCAATACCATCGACACTGAGAAGGGTGTCAAGCAAGGTTGCATACTAGCTCCGCTCTTGTTCAATTTTTACATCAACTGCATGGTGGGCCTTCTTGACAACACAAACTTCCATCCCCCCCAAAATAGAGGGAAGACACATTTCACTTCTACTTTATGCCGACGATGCTGCAATATTTTCAAGAACACCCATTGGCCTAAAAAGAGCACTAAGAGCACTAGCACAGTACTGCAGAGAGGATCAGCTAGTACTCAATTACCAAAAAACTAAAATCATGGCATTTGCTAAAAGGCCCAAGAACCATACTTGGAGTATAGGTGGACAAAAGATTGAACAGGTCTCCTGCTTCAAATATCTGGGAGTAATCTTTCATGCTACTTTCATGCAGGAAAGCACATGGAGACTATGTGGCTGGTAACGCACAGAGGAGCTCATCAGCCATCCTCAAATTTCTTAAGACAAGAGGAGGACAATATATACCCACGGCGCTCAAACTCTTCGAAGCCAAATCAGTAGCACAACTCCTGTATGGATCCCAGCTGGGGCCCTTCCGGAACCCTGCACCATTAGAATTTGTGCAATCCACATTTTTAAGATCAGCTTTCCAAGTTCCAAAATGCGTCTCCAACACAACACAACCTTGAGACTGGAGTCAGGCTTTATGAAAGTGGAGGCTAGAGTGTGGGTAACTATACTCAGCTACTGGCTTAGACTATCCTTCTTTCCCACTGGCTTGGCTCCACTAACCTTGAGAGATGACTTCCAGTCTATGTGGAAACAGACAGTGGCGACTAAAATCTCATCACTGGGTTTTTCCCCAAAGCTTCTGCTCAGCATGGGATATGATAAGGCCAAGGCAGCTATCAAACAATGGGTGGTAGATACAGAGCGACAACTGGATCTAGCTAGCACCTCAACCTTTATTGCTTCTGACCCCAACAGATAGCAAGCTTCACCTATGGCATACTTAGCAAAACTAGAAGTACCTGAACACCGGAGGGCCTTTACTTTGACACAATGTCATGCCCTCCCCTCAGCTGTCCTTGAAGGCCGATACAAGAAAATCCCCTTCTCAGACAGACTGTGCCCCTGTGGCTCTGGCCAGCTTGAAACAAGAGAGCATGTGCTTCTCCAGTGCTTGTACTACAGGGACATTCACCTCAGCCTTATTTCCCCTCTCTTGCATAAATACCAAGGACGCACTGAAGAATTCTATACTTCTTTGTTACTTTCAGACACCAGCTCCTCATATAACATATAATGTTGTCAGATTCTGTGCAGCGGCAGTTAAAATACGTCAGGCACTGACCTCTGCAGTAGACTAGTTCCAAGCTTGTCTTGTTACACGGGAGCTGTGCAACCTGAAGGAGAATTTCAGTGCTGTCTTTAATCTGCTTTTAACCTGTTTTTAACCTGTGTTTTTATCCTTTTATCTTTTTCTGTACCCCTTTGTACCTGTGCTGGTCTATGACCGTAATAAAGATTCTGTTCTATTCTATTAAGCTACATACTTGCCTCAATATCTGTGCTGTTCATTTCACTGGAAAAAAAAACGCTGTTTGTTAGTATCAGTGCTTTCACCATCCATGATAAGTCTGGAAACGTATTCCCTGCAGATATGGGGGGCATATTGTGCTACATGTAACAAACTGACACATGAGAGGGAGAGTTTTAACATAGTCCTCTTCTGAATGTCCTAATTTACTACATACAGAACGGTGGGTTTGGATGGAGGAGTCAGAAATGTGCTCACCACATTCAGTCAGAAGAGGTGGAATCTAGAATCCTGCCAAATCAATCTGTGTGATATGTAGGTCAGCACTAAGCTTAAATGCATCTTGTACATCAGCTTGAGGGATAGTCATAGCATTTGTGAAATAATATGGATACATGTATTTGCTGAATACAAGGGAAGTTATGGTGAACTGAATGGATGTTGGTTGATGATTTGGAGGCTTTTAAAAACAGAAATAGTTTTGAGTATCATGAATATACTTCCCTTTGTTTTTTTGTTACTAAGTTCTTGGATTATCTTATTTTTTTATTGTCCCTTTCATCCTTAAGCTGTTCAGCCCACACTCTTCCACTCCACCCGACTCCACCCTCCCTTTACTCTTTGCTTTCCTTTGTACGCGCCTTCCTCCTACACTCAGCAATTTCCCAACTCCCTTTTCTATAGCTAAACAAAAACAAGAGAACACAGTGTGTCAGGGAGGCATTTCTTTGCTACTTCTGTAATTTGTTAAGATCGTAGAAAGGTGAAAAATTGAATATTGTCTCGTTTGGATTTATGTTGATGTACAAAGATTTTTTTCATTGAGAAAAAAAAATCTGTGGCCTGCATGTATTTAACCACACAAAATTTTCTTTAGCAAGTAGCCCTGCTATGATACTTTTGCCTAATATGGATGATACAAATTTATTATACAGGGATATAAGTGTATATGAAGTACTTGTACAGTGAAGAAAGATGTTTGGGTATCTTCCTGTCTTTAAGTATCTGTATAGTTCATTTTCTTTGTGGAACAAATGGAATATTTCAGTTTATTCTGTTCATAGAGATTTCTCTCATTATATTTCAGCTTTAAAAAAAATGTAATTTAGAGCTGGATGTAATTGGTTAGTACTAATAGTTTCAGTTATAGGCAGAGCCTGGACCATTAGGTTTAAAAATCAAGTTCTTAAAGTTTTGTTTTCAGAATTGGTGTGCATGTGTGTGTGTGAATTTGTTGCTGTTAATATTAGAAAACTATTTTAATTCGCTATATCAGTTGTACTTCATTACTTAAGAGGGTAATTTTGAGAGCAAACAATGTGCTTGGTAAGGTAGAAGGCAGTAGGAAAAGAGGAAGACTGCATTGCAGGTGGGTAGACTCAATCAAGACAACCATTGCACTAAGTTTGCAAGACCTGATCAAGGCTGTTGATACATGGGTGACTTGGAAGTCTGTCTTAGAGTCGTCATAAGTTGAAGTCAGATTGATGGCAATTAACAACAACAAATGGAATTTGCAAAGAATGGCATGGAGATCATCACTGATAACTCCTAGGGGTACATTTGTACCCCAAACATACCCAAACATGTAAAATCGAAGGCTTTCATGGCCGGAATCCATGGGTTGTTCTGGGTGTTTTGGGCTGTGAGGCCGTGTTCTAGTAGTATTTGCTCCTGACGTTTTGCCTGCATCTGTGGCTGGCATCTTCAGAGGATCTGGAGACATGGAGGTGGAATGGAATATATATACTTGTGTGATCCCGGGGTGAGAGGGATTTGCATTTGTGATGCATTAGTGATGCAGCTGGCCTGTGAGATAACCAGTTGTTGAATGGACTAGCCACCAGGGTTGCATTGTTAGGGGATATGCATAACAGTTGTGTGTGCATTTAAGTACTCATTAACAATCCATTTATTGTTTCCTGTAGAGAGACCTCCTGAGTCTGGGTAGTGTACACTGGCGTATTTTAAGTCTTGATTTTAGTGTTTTTCAGTGCTGTTAGCCAACTTTTGTTTACTTTCTGAGTTTCTTCTTTCCTGTTAAAATTGTCCAGGTGTCTATGGATTTCAGTGGCCTCTCTGTGTGGTCTAACATAGTAGTTGTCCGAATGGTCACTGACAGGATAGGGAAACTGGTGAAGAAACATAACTTCCAAACAATCTACAGACCGACCAAGAAAATTCAACAAATGCTATGTTCAGCAAAGGACTAGAGGGATCCTCTAACTTCTAAAGGAGTTTACCACATACCTTGCAGCTGTGGACAGGTCTACTTGGGGACTACAAAACACAGTGTCCAAACACAAATCAAAGAACATGAAAGACATTGCAAACTGATCCAGCCAGAAAAATCAGCAGTAGCAGAACATGTTGTAAACCAACCTGGACACAAAATGCTGTTTGAAAGCACAGAAACTCTGGACCATTCTGACTACATTCTGACTACAGCCAATAGTACAATTATGTCCTTGGGATGCCTGGAGTCCAAATGGTGTTGGAAAAGGCTATCCTCAAGCATGGGACCTCCTCTTACAACCTATTCAGTTACATTTGGTACTGATCTTAATCTTCTCTTTTTCCCACCCCACCCCCCAATATGTACATTCAGTCTTCAATTTGCTTGTTCATGGTTACTAAGGAGTGATATGAAAAGTTCATATGGAATGGTGTGTTTGTTTTAACTGGAAGAAATTGAGTCACTAGAATTACAGCAATAAGAGGCTGACTAGAAAGCTCAGTCAGTCAATCAAGTGTGAAAAAATCTTAATCACTATTTTGAGTGCCTCTGGCCATATAAATAATATTTTTCTGCGCAACTGAAATCACTTAAATCTTTCTGTTCTCTGCATGGAATCATAGCTTGCAGCATGGTTGACAAAGACTAGCAGTAGAACACATGTTTTGCCTGAGGAACTAAGGCAATTTCAGCACTACACTGTTATAGTGCTATTATTGCACTTTCAACATCATATGGAATCCTGGGGTTTGTAGTTTAGGAAGGGGCATTTAGAGTCCTCAGCCAGAGGGTTCTTGGGCCTCAGTAAACTACAAACCCCAGAATGCCACAGGATGTTAAAAGTAGAATAAGAGCACTATAACAATGTAGGGCAGAAATGGCCTAAGGCTCTTGAATTCAGTCTATTACATCTCCAGTTTAAATGGTCAAGTATTTACCAAGCCCACTATTCTCTGCATCTATCTTATGTTAATACTTTTCATACTGTAATGTTAATGAAATAAGACATTTGTGCCCATTCATTCTTGTTTTCTGTTTCACATGACACGTGTGAAATGTTTGCAGCAAACATTCAGGAAAGATTGAAGGTAATCTAGAAACTGGATTCTGTGGCCAAGCCCTAAAACCTCATGTCTCCCCATTTCTCACCTAATAAAAATGGGGTTATTAGAAATGGATGCAGCGATCTCATACTAACTTACTGGGAATAAGCCCCATTAGATTCAGTGGGACTTTCAGTGGGAATTCATTAAAATGTAGGATTAATTTGAGCTTTAGGAAGTCTGAAATCAAATCTCACCTGCATTTCAAGTTGTTGTTACTTTCACGTTATGGATTTTAAAGTATATTGTTTCAGTTTTCAGTTTGAATTGTTTTATTCAGTTGTCTCATACTTTTGAAACTGATGTTGCAGTGGACCCTCTGTATCTCTGGGGGTTCAATTCGAGGATCCGCCACAACTGGGGAAAAACACAAATGCTGTGTCCCATATTATTAAATGGCAGTGAAATGCATGTGAATGTTTCAGTGTGTCTGTGCAACTTCCCACCATTTTAGCTGTAGGATGTGATGTGAAGGTTGCTTATACGGAAGGTCTACTGTACATTAAAATGCTTTTGTAATGGCTGCATGCCAACTTGGAAATGTGGGGTGTGAGTGGGAAGATGACATAGAAATCCTTGAAAAATGTAATAAAATACCTGATAGTTTAACAGCTGGTGTTGCTGAGGAGGATGTCGAGGATTGTAGTCTCATGGCATTCCAGCAGCCATAACAGTTAAATGTTTGATACCTTGGACTTGTTAATGTCATAGCAAGTGCCGAGGGAGAAGCATGTTGCTTTATTTGTAAGAGTAGTTCAGCTCTTTGAAATAACTCAGCATCTCAAAGCAGAAATATTATATAAAACTCCCAATTTGGACATCACCCCAAGAAGCGTTCAAAATCACCCCAACAAAGCAAGGAAAATTATTAACATATCAAGACATCCTGAAATTGGATGGCAGTAAACCTAGAATGAAAACAGCAGAGGAACTGAGGGCTGATGGACATGAATTAAACTGGTTTCCTTGGCGACAACTAAAAGAAAGATTTATAATGGATCAAAAACTATACGGGTTTGAGAGAACAGAAAATGAACTAGAGTTACTGTTGAAAGAGAATCACAAGAAGAGAATCTCCAAATTTTACAAATTGTTATTGAAGAGAGAAATGGAACCAGATATAATAAAAGACATGATGGTTAGATGGGCTCAAAATGTGGGGCATCCAATTAAATTAGAAGACTGGGAAAGAGTGTGGAAGGTAGACATAAAATTTACACCAAATTTAAATTTAAGAGACAATTTTTATAAGATGTTACATGACCCCAGAAAGACTACAAAAAATAACTAAAAATGGGGATGCAAAGTGTTGGAAATGTGATGAAAAGGTAGGCTCTTTCTTTCATATGTGGTGGACTTCTCAGATGGCAAGGAAATTTTGGAAGAGGATACATGATGAAATTCAAAGAATTTGTAATGTGAATTTTGAAATGATACTGGAATTTTACTTATTAAATATGATAGGTCAAAATAGGGAGGTTAGAAGACACCAGAAGATATTGTATTTGATTACGGCAGCGAGACTAACATATGCTGGACACTGGAAAGAAAAGAAAGAAATCAGTTTAGAAGAATGGAAGTTAAAGGTACTGGATATGGCAGAGACTGAAAAATTAGCAAAGTCTTTGAAAAACAAACCTATCCAGAACTTTGAAAGGGAATGGAAAGGGGTAATGGAATGGTTAAAAATATAAACTTATTAGAGGATGGAATCATGAATTTTTTTGTCTTTATAAAAAGTGGAAGATAAGATATAACTTAACTGGGGGAGAAAAACATGGAAGTGGGGGGGGGATATATCCACAACAGTGGTATAGGTCCTATTATTTTATATGTGTAAAACTTTAATAAAATTCTTTATATATATAAAAAAAGAACTCAGTATCTCTTTGTGTTTGTGAATTTACACATCTGTTTTATCTCTTCAGTGTATATATTGCTGGATTTCCTGAGTATACACAGCCAATGATTGATCACTTGGTTAACATGAAGATTAACCACTGGGATGGGTAAGTTTATTTATGCTGATCTTTGGGAAATCAATATTTTGCTTATAGAGTATAGTCTTTCTCTATATTAAATAATTAGTTTGACCGGTTTTATTATTTTAAATCCTTTATTAGAAATGGCTAACAATGGTTGACTTGCAGTTATGTCAGAGGATCTCATTCAAATCAGAGGCACTAGTGAAAAAATAGTTACTATTAAGGCATGAATTAGTACAATTATGCTTTTATTGTAATATTTTGATGAGTGACATGAATTTATGAATCTGGATTAAAACATAATGAAAAAACATGGTTTCCTAATACATGAATAAGCCGTGGTGTGTCTCAGGCTGCTTAGAAACTTTTGTGGAGCAAAAAGTGCGGAATGGGAACAGGAGTGTGTGAACAGAGGGCTTTCTCTGACTCATTCACGTAGTAAACAACCATGGTATTTTATTAGGTTTGGATATGTTTCGTCTTTGAGTTCACAGATCAACTTTTTACACATGATTGCTTCATGCTTCTGCAACCACCTAATCCTGGGGTTTGCGGTTTAGGAGGGGCATTTAGAAGTCTCAGCTACAGAGTTCCTTGGCCTCAGTAAACTACAAACCCCAGAATTCCACAGGATGTTAAAAGAGGAATAAGCACTATAACAGTGTAGGGTAGAAAGGCCCTAAGGGTGACAATTCACCTTTTAAGTAGTTTGTAGCCTTCCCCAGTACAATTTAACATTTTTTTTTTTTAAAAAACTATTCTTCAAAAGTAGAGGTGGCATTCCAAGTACTTCTGGTCTTGTTTTTGTTTTCATTTTCCATCACATCCCAAGAGGATCTCAGGGTCATTGGATTGATCCCTGGATCTGCTTCAGTTGACCATCCCTTGTTAAGGCATTTTGATGAGTGACGGCTAATTCATTCAGCTAATAAACATAATTCTATTAATTTTTTTCCATCCACATGATAACTCTTGCTAAATTTTTGGAATCTTGTGATTTATCCTTTAGAAATCAAAAATCATAGAATATCATTTCTGATAAATCTATTCTTGTATGAGAATTTCTTCATGTATCGAAACCTAAGCTAAGCTTATGATATACGAATTGGGCAGTACAAAGTCAATTTGGCAATGGCTTGATTGTATTGGCTTCCCAGTCTTTCTAAGGAACTCAGCCGTATGTTCATCTTCTCACAACTCTGTCTTCTTTTTGTAGAAAAATGCATGAAGGTACTTCCACTGAACAAGCAAAAGGAGTTAAGTTGGCCCAAATAAAAATGCTAAAATCCATGGTAGTATAATTATCTTGTGAGAACTACTTAAAGTCACAAAATACTGTGCAAGCTCTTCATCAAGCTAGGTGGAAAATAAAGTATGAGTTGGAGAAGATGAAAAGTGGTTTGTAATCAAGCCATGATGTCTGCAGATGATTAGTCTTCTGATGGAAAGAGGTGATGTTTCAGACATACGGCTCCACCAAATACTAAGATGGGCTCCTTGGAAATTTGTCAGTGGCCTTTTGGCTAGCTCTGTACCCCATGCCATGACAAACTCTGCAAATTATAATAAATAAAATTTGTGGCCATTTTATAACGAACTCCTGACTGCATGTGATTTCTCCCTCCTTTCCCTCCCAATCCTTGATTTTGATATACTCTCCTACTTTTCACTGTACAGACCTCATTTCTTCAACCTATGCCCTTTTCATCTCCGATGCCCACTTTCCTTTACTATGTAGTTTGTTGAAGACTTCTGAAGAACTTGAACGTTTGTGTCATATTTTGCAAGTTGCATGGATTTTAGTATTTTTCCTTCAGAAGTTGTCTGGCCAGTCTGATCATATTATATGAGGTATAAAAATTGTATGAGGTATAAAAACTTCACCTAATATAACTTACGATATTATGTATAGATGGATTCATATTAAAACATTGTACTTCACTCAGGTCTTTTTCTTTCTACTGATCTGTTGCAGAAGTCTGCTTTGATTTTCAAGGAAGTCCAGCATTCAGTTACTAATTAAATCTCATGTATACATGGGAGGGGTTTTTTTTGACATGGAAAGACAACATTAACACTTCCTCTTTAATAAATTTTATATAAATATTTTCTTTTTCTCAATCTTCCAGTGTCATCCGGGAGTTGTCAGCCAAAGCTCTGCATAATCTGACACCACAGGCCCCTGAATATATGACAAATGAAGGTGAGCAGAAATACCTTGTGTCCTAAAGCCTCTAGAGCTAATATAATAAGAAGATAGAGTTGAGTTCAGTGGTTTAAATATAAATCATTTTGGGTCTCCCTGGCAAGTGTGGTAATGAAGTGTGCAAGAAGGATAGTTTTAAAAAACAGATTTCTCGTCCCACTCTCAGTAGCATACTCCAGGTGACAGTAGAGGTTCTGTTACAGAATTATGTGGGTGTTAAAGGCTATTACAAACTTGCTTAGCATGTGAAGAAATTTATGACCACCTTTATGAGATTATGCAATGGAAGTGCAAATGCTAGTTATTTATGCATTTCCGTAAAATTTCTCAAATATATGTAAAATAAACATAGAACAAGACATTCAGCAACAACAACAGCTACTACTGTGATTACATTTGTTAGGGATCCAGTTTTTGTATTTCAGCTAGGAGAGAGACTTGGGGATCAGTTCATTCTGACTGACCTTTTAAAAATGTAGCTAGTATTTAAAGAAGGCTGTTACTTTTCAGTTTTATCAAGTTCTCTGTCACAACAACAACAACAATAACAACAACAACAACAACAACAATAAAGTTTTATTTGTTATTTATTGATTTGTAATTATTTTTCATATTAATTCACAGTTTTACCAAAACTGCTGTCGCTAGCAATTGACACAGATCTTCATACTCGTCATGGAGCAATTTTGGCCTGTGCTGAGATTACCCATGCCCTGAGTAAACTAGCAGTAGAAAATAAGAGGTAAAAGGAAAAATTAAATATTTTGACTCATCTTTTATTTTTCATCTATTCTATAATTTCTCTTGTAATCAGAACATCTTAAGCTTAGAAAACCTTTATTAGAAATGTCTGTGTTGTTTTTGTTTTACACAAAATTTTGTGCTATGATCCTATACCTCAGTTCATGATCCTTACTCATCATGCCTATTTAACTACTATTTTACTTGGGCACCATCCTATTTACTTCTGGCAAAGTGGAATACCCTCTCGGTACTGTTATGCCTAATTGCCTGGCATGCATCTTCCATCAGAGGCTACCTTATCCACAACCTTTCCCAAGCCATCTCTCTCACAGTACCTTGCATCCAAGAACCCTTCATTGCCAGCCATTAAAGAAATAGGCAGCTCTGGACAGATCAGGCTTCTGATGAAAATCGTATGCTAGGTGGCTATTTCCTCCTCTGGTGATGGCAAGTGAGTGCCATCACTTGATGGCCGAGGCCACTTATCACTGCTCATTGCTGCCATTGCTCTTTCATATGACGACAGGTCTTGGGTTTGTGCAGTGTTAGTGTACAATAACTGGGGTGGCTTTGTTTGTTTCCTAAATGAGAGTTCCATATTTTTGCTCTATTTGAGTGTGCTAAAAGAATGGACAGTTGAGCAAATTATGATCACATTTCTTTAAAATGAATTTTAAATTTATGTTTAATCTTAAAAAGACCCAGATATATGGACATCTTAAAGACTAACAGATGTAATGGGATGAGGTTTGGTAGACAAAACTTGGTTAGATCACAGTCGGTCTTAATTATAGCAAAATCCAAGGAAAAGGTGCCAGCAAAAAATCAGTAAGATTATTGATGTATCCAGGATCCCTACATTTAGTTAATTGTGAAATTGTCAGCTTGAAAAAAAGCCTCTTATAATGAAATAATATAGGATTTAAGCAATGCTATATTGACTTAAAATTGTTCTTGTTTTTGTAGATGTATTACATCATATTTAGATGAGAAAATCTTGGAAGGACTTAAACAGATCCATGTGGAGGTTTGTTCGAACTCTGTTAAAAATCTTGCCTTATTTTGCAAATGTGTGATTGAAGTAGAAAAACCTCTTCTAAAGCTGGAGTCTGTACAGTAGTATGAATTGGGAGAGCATAAGTAGAGAGAAAACAATTGCAGAAATTTCTGAAGCCCTGGGGATGGAGAATAGAATTTTTCTGAAAAACTGAAAAAGTATGATATTATTACCCTTTACAGGTTGAAAGTCAGTTTGTTACTTTAAGAACAAAACATGTGTTCTATCTAATTCAGTTCTGACATAAAAGTAATCATATTTGAAATCGTAAAAGTATATTTTGTTTGGGTTGAGAGTGGACAACATGCAGCCCTACAGCCGCATAGGCTCCCTATAATTTTGTGGCCCTCAACATCCTCCATATCCCAAGACCTACCTTTCTCTGACCAAAAAAGAAGGTGAATTGCTGCTCCTGGAAGGCTCCAGGTGAAATTGGAAGCCTCTGACATTACAAATTTCTACGGATTATGATACTTTTTAAAGTAGGACTTGAAGCATGAATATGGAGGAAATTAGTTCAAAGGTAGTTGATTTTGAAGAAATAGTACAAAGTATAGGAGGTTTGTAGGAGGCAGCAGGGTTAACAATGATCATCATTTTTTTGATTGCTGTGTAGCAATAATTGTGTGTTGTCAGTCAAGTAGGGAAAACAATCTAAACAATCTCCTGGAAATCAGAGGAGCAGAAAGCACTTGTTCAGCCTATCCAGGAAAACATTGGGCCCATCTGTATCTCATGGCCTGAAGATTGAGAATCATTAGATTAACTGAAAATTCGTGAAAAATCTTCTATCACTTTTTTTCTTGCAGCTTTACCGTCGCCAGTTGTATAGGTAAGACCATTAATGCCAATGAAGCATGCTGTTTCTATTTGAAAAGTGTTCTTGAAATATACAGCCATAGAAGTGATGGATAATAACCTGGAGAATAAAAAGCCAAAGTTTCTGCATTCGTTTTGGGTATGCTGTGCTTTGTAAAGACAGATATAGCTTGGTTGGCATGTGAACAAAGCAAGCTTGCATCTTGTGATAGAAGTATGATCGTGTTTCTAAGTAGTTGTGGAGTAACTACTAGTCTTCGAAGTTTATTCATGTAATGCATACATGTAATAAATACCCAGAGGAAAAATGACAGTTTTTGAAATTACATGGTTAGGATTTCTAGTATCACAGAAGTGCTTATGATGGACAAGGGATGCCACTGTGAGACTATGGTTAAAGATATTTTGCTATTTGAGGAAAGGTAAAAATTGAGAGCCAGTGTAGTATAGTAGTTTGAGCATTGGACTTAACAACCCCGGAGACCAGGATTCGATTCCCCACTTGGCATCAAAACTCACTGGGTGACCTTAGGTGCATCACACATTCTTAGCCGCAGAAAACCCTGTGATAGGTTTGCCTTATGGTCACCATGAGTGGGAAGTGACTTGAAGACACACAACAACAACAAAATTGTAATGAACACCATCACCACTTTACATGGTCTGAATTAGACAGGTTCGTAACATTGGTCTGTGAAATACCCAGGAGTGTCCTTTGATATTTTAACACTTCCATTAGTCAAGCCTTGTTCCTACAGCTCCGTTGCAGCATCTAAAAATGAAATAGAATTTTATACTATGAAACTAAACAATGCTGCCTTCTTAATAATGTACAGTAGGTCTGCTGTATTTGCAAAGGATTGGTTCCAGCATCTCTTACAAATAGTTGTGTGTTTTCAAGTCCCTGTGAAAAAATGGCATAGGGAAGCCCCAGGGCAGCCAACAGCTCCTGTCTGAAGCTCCTTGCTGCCCTGTGATTGATGGCAGCAGTCACAGTCCCGATCCTGGTTGCTTGTGCAGAGGCGAGTGACCAGAATTGGGAATGATGCCCTCACCAATCCCAAAGTGGCCAGCAACTCCTAGCCGAGGCACTTTACCATCCTGTGATTGTTGAGGCAAGGGAGCATCAAGATATTTTCCCGATGCCTCACCTCCTGAGAACACATGAGACCCCATTTTGAAGGGTGCTTGGCCCTTGCCTGGTACCTAGGCCTTGTCACCATCTTCCTTGCTGCCCTGGGACTGCTTCTGCTTTGAGTGGCAGGTAATTTAATTTTTTAAGTATTTTTTTCACTTTTCACTTTGTGTAGGGTTTAAATTCATGAATGCCACAGCCCCACTGTATTACTTTGGCAATATTGTGTTGTATTTAGCAAATGAAATTTAAATCCTCATGCATGCTATCTAAATCATGATTTTCCCCTTAAACCCTTCATATTTTGTTTCTGTTTTATTATTTTAGTTATTTCTCCAGCTACACATAGGTGATTACACCAGAATAAATTGCTGTTTTTTCTGTATTTTTGGTGAGGGAGTTCATAGTTGTCATCAGATTCTCAAAAGGGTCCTTTATCGATTAAAAACTTAAAAGCCGCTACTATATGTGTTGTGAATGTAGCATAGCATGGATGGCATGTCTTTGGTTCAGACTTGTGCTGACAAATGTAAATGATCCACGGGTGAACTACTTGTTACAGTATACGTGGTGGGGTGTTAGAAATGGCCTCTGCATGATTCTTTCTCCTCATCCGCTCTCACATTTATTCACTTACTTGTGATGTCACAGTGTGATGTTACAATCTCATGTGGTTCATCTTACAGATAGAAAGAAAAAGATGCAATCCAGAAAGGCCATTTTGTTAGCCCTCACGTGTCTACCATAGCATTCTGATTTTGCCATCAGCATACTTAAAAGACAATTAAATATGTATCATTTTGAATGGACCATAAATAGAAAAGAAATGAATGCAGAATGTGAGCCAAAATGAGTTTTTTTTTCCTTTTTGCTGCTTATAAAAGTAAAAGTCTGAGATGGTAGAATTCATTTTTTCCACCTGGCAAACATATCATTGTATAATTTTTTATTATTGTGTAGGTCCAATAGATGAAAATGCCTATGACATGCCTTTCCTGGCTTGCCAATTTCAAAGTTTTGGCACTCTGTGTTAAAAAAACAAAACTTGTGTTCAGGATTTATATTTGAGATGCAATTACTTGGTCTAGGCTTCTGGAAAAAATGAAGATAGGTAATATCCACTGATGTAGCAGCAGTTTCAAGAACACATGGGAGATTGTGACAAAGGATCCAAAGAACATTTTTTTCCTGTATCTTTGTTTTCCTCCACCACTGCTAAGGAGAAGTAGAGTCAGACACTCTTGGCAGTTGAATATGAGTCCTTGTTTGTGGGAAACCATCACCGTCACTTGGTATACCACAGACAGATGACCTAAAGAAGAGGCTCGTATCTCTTGCCTCAGGAATTTTTTCAGACCAGCAAAGAAATTTGAATAGTGACTTCTCCAGTGCACACAACTTGTTTGTAAGCCTGCTAGCCTTCTGGAGCCTTCTAGAAGTGCTATTAAGCTTGAAAACAAGGCATGCCATTGTGCTGCCAAATTTTGAGAGCATAGTGATGAGAGGTGTCACCCCTAAGTAGATTCAAGGTTGCCAACCCACTGCTGGAATTTCCCCACCCCTGCTTTTTGGGAGCCATCATGTTTAAAACCATCAACCCATAAACTGTTTTTATTATTATGTAGTACTTTGAGAACTATTTTGATTAAAAACTATTATGATTTTTTTTTGTAAAACTGTAAATAGTCACCTCCTTCCAAACCTTTGTAAATAACTGAAGGGAACTGTATGCATTCCAGGCGTTCTAGATTGCAGCCACATGGGTCTATAATCTTGATCTTTTACCAAATTGATGCTGACATTTTTTTCAGATAGGGAGGAAGCTGTCTTGTCTCCATAGATTAGGAAGCATTATGTTGGAGTAGGCATAGTAATACAGCATAGTAGTTATATCTCAGCTACTGCTTTCCACTGAACATTGATTAATGGTAGTCAGAAAGTTGCCCTAATAAAGATTTTGTATAAATCAGGAAGTCAAATGAAGGAAGAAATTAGTTTAGCATGTGTATAGTTCTAATGTATTATTCGCATGTCACAGTAAGCATAAGTCTGGTTTAAACTATAATATGCATGAGCAACATACTAATACACACACTGCAACTCCTTTCTTAATAAAAGCCAGAATAAGATGTAATTTAGAGATAGCTTTCCAGTACATCTGAAGTGGAGACCATAGTTAATTGCTTCCAAACAAGCCCAAATTCATATTTGAATCTGATGTTTGATTCTGGCTTGCTTACAAACATTTCATCATAATTCTGGGTTCACATATCAAAGAAATCTTTCGGTCTTTTAATTTATCTGAAAGGAAGAGTGAAGTAGTAAGGAAGAGGTTATGTATGAATGCATACTGCCTCCCACACAGCTTGATTTATTAGGCCAGGATTTTTTGGTTTAGCTTATGTACAGATGAAGCCTAGATATATTTGTACTTTTGACTGTTGCCACAGGATGTAAATGGTGATTGTTTTTTTCCTTTGTTCTTTATTCTTCAATCAATATACATATATTGCTTTTGTTTTCTAGGGGTTTAGGTGGTGAACTAATGAGACCAGCTGGTATGTTATATGGCAGTATTTATTAGTCCTATTTCAAGGATTCGCATTCATTATATAGCATTCTGTGTTACTTTGTACCCTTCTCTGTTCCTGATATGCTAGTATTCTAGTACATAGTTCTTGGTATTCTAGTAGCAAACACACTTCAGAAGGAAATGTTATCTTGAATTTCTTTGTTGTGCCTGTGGTGGTGGTGGTGGTGATTTTTGTTATCTTGAGTTTCTTGTTTGATCAGGCATGCTGTCAGTTTGTCTTTAATTTGTATTCAAAGGCATAGCTCTTCTTAAACTATGTCTTGCCCATTCTACCTAACCTGTGTCTTCATGTTCAACAAAATATGTCCTCCCCAACTAAAAATTAAGTAGATCCGTGGCTAAAAGACAAGCTGGTTCCAAAAGTAGTCATGTTCTTTGCTACCATTTTAACAGCCTTCAGTAAACCAATGTCCCCCTTACATCTATAGAACAAAGGGTTGGGCCTCCTGCACAGTTCATTTACTAGCACTTTGAACTGTGTTTGGATATACTGTGAAATCCCTCTTTTATGTTCTACACAAGTGAAGTCTAACTGCTGATTGTATCCCTGACAAATTTTCTTTTCATTCTGTCTCTTTTTAGCCCATAGTAGAAACAACTTGGATGGCCTAATTTTGTTTTCTAGACTGTTTGGCACTGAGGTACATACACCTCACTCTAAAACTAGCTCTCAGGAGCAGGAGTTTGTTCCAGTCTAGTACACATGTGAAGACTCCAATTGGAAGAAAAAAGAAAGGAGCTCTGTACAGGCAGGAAATTCAGCACTGATGTTTCAGTCAAGGAATGCTTGACAGAACGATATACAGAACCCTGTGGGGCCTTAATTTGCAACCTCTGTGTGCCACTTAAATATACTTAGGGCTGAATCCACTTGTTACTCCCAAGCAGAGTAAACCTCATTGAATCAGTAGAAATTACAAAGTTCTCTTTGATCCAGGAGTTCTGACTTACTTGGGATTAATAATTGGATTTAGGCGTTCATTTGTACTGCGGGGAAAGTAGCTTTGGCTGTGTAACTATGCATAGCTCCCAAAAAAACGTTTATCACACTGGAATATTTGTTATAATATTGTTTGTGCTGCTTAATAAATATATTGGTCATACAGTGTTATCTAGTGAATAGTAGTTTTGATATGACTGATCATATTGTGTGTGCGAGCTGTTGCCCTGAGTGTGAATATAGGTATGTTAAGTCCTAATTGAATTCAGTTTACAGTTTCAACACAGAATAGTCCTCTTTATTGTTTTCACAAATTATATTTTTCTGTTTTCCAGTCTGCACTTTGATTGAAAAGTTATCACTTTCAAAAATGCCTTTTAGAGAAGATCCCATAATTGGTATGCCGTGTTGCTAACATTTCAGTTTTTTTACTATCTGTCTTTTATACTGCCACTGAACAACAGAGACCTGCTAATTTTATTTCCCCTTTGTATGAGTGTTGTAGAAACACCTTTTCCCCCCCTATTAACACAGAATATTCTTAGGGCTCTATGCCTCTGATTTATTACTTTTGGTTGCTACCTCCTACTGTAGTGATGCTAGGACTGTTTCCATTTTTGTCTAACTTAGTTTTATTGAAAGTAGTAATATCAAAAGGATATAGCAGATCTCTTGGAAGTTAGGAGTGATAATGGAAATGAAGATAGTATAGAGTGATGACAACTGCCAATGATAAGAGGCAGTAGTTCTGTTCAACTCAAATTTCTTGAGTGTTTTGTATGTATCTCTACCATTCATTCACCCTTTCTATGTTGGAAAATGATTGATGGAAGCATTTTTGTATCACGTGATGGTGAACAAATACTGAAATTTAAAACATTCAACCTGAAAAAAAATTAACATTTTTTTAAAAAAAGATGTACAGACATGTACTTACCTATGGAAAGATAAGTAGTTGTTTTTATGAACAAAAATTGGAATGTATTAAAGAACTTTTATAGATTGATTAAAATAGAATATGCACATGTTGATTGTCAAATATACTTTCTTCCTCTCCAGATGGCTGGAAATGGCTGATAAATGACAGTTTACAGAGCCTCCATCTTGTTTCAAGCAATGCAAGACAGCAAATAAAAGTACAATTAGTTAATCTCTATTCTTGTGTATTTTATTGTTCAGAACTGGGAAAGGAAGGATACCTAATAGAAGTATTAGGAGTTGAGGGTGAGCAGTGGGGTGAAGACACTGAATTAATTAATTTAGACATTAATTAATTAAGACATGACATAAAAGGAAAAGGGGATGGCAATGTGGGAAGGGATTGGGTCCAGTAGATGCTGCCTCTTCGTTTCTCCCCCTGATGCTACAGCAGTGGCAGTCGGGAGGGAGGGACTTCATCTACTTCTGGGCCTAGGCATGATGGAACTGTGCCTACCTCTTCTTCTCTCCCTCCACATCCAGGACAGTGGCAGTTGGGATGGAGGAAGGACCTTTCATCTGCTTTAGGCCTAGGCATGGTGGAGCTGTGGCCATCTTCTTCTCTCCCTCCACAGCCAGGCCAGTGGCAGTTGGCATGGAGGGGGACCCGTTCATCTGCTTCTGGGCCTAGGCATGATGGGACTGTGCCAGCTGCTTTTTCTCTGTCTCTGAGGCCAGAGCAATGATGGTTGGGATGGAGGGAGGGCCTTCTGTCTGCATCAAATCTAGTTTTATCTGTTTGGTGATATCAAGAGCTTTAAAAATATTTATCAATGACCTCAATGTATCAATGTATCAATCAATGTATCAATTATTCTCAAATCCTTATATCAGATTGATAGTCCACTCCAGGATAGTTTGTAATTTGGCCTAGTTGCAGTTTCTAAAGTGCAACAATTGACCGCAGCAGGCTGTTTTAAAAATCACGTGAATGGCCAGTACATATAGTCTTTACATCTCTTTGTGATTCATCTTTGTAAGGTATATGGAATCTCCTTTCTCATGGTTAATTGGTGATATGATGGTGGCCACTAATGGTGGTTGTGTGAATGAGTCCTGAGTACATTAGAGTGCAAGCGTTAGGGATTATCTGTTGGTTGTTTCCTCCTTTAGGGTGCAATTGAAAGGGTAAGATATTTTATGTTTACTAAGTTTTGTCTTTGTCTTTGCCTTAGGAATCAGCAGTCTTTGCTTTATCTGCTCTGTGTAATGAGTATTATTGCACTGGAGAGGGAGGTGCAAATCCAGCTAAGCAAGGTAATGATTCACAAGGTTTGTCTCTGTCTTCATTAAGGGATCTCCTATGATGATCTTGCTAGCTAGAAGGATTCCAGCAGAAGAAAAACTAGCCTGAACTAAATCAACATCTTGGTGGTTAGCTGCTTCTCAGGACCCAGCCTTATTATGTAGGCTATTAAGAAGCGCTTAATTGGAGGTGGCAGCAGTTAATGTACATTGCCTCTCCCTTCCGGGGAAATGCCTTGCAGAAATGAAAGAATTCTGATTCGCACAAGTAGGGGACAATGTTGTTTTTAATGTCTCTAGTAAATTGCCTCTTTCATTGTCACTTGAATTAAAGCAATGGTTATGTTTGCACTTTTGAATTGGCTTTCTTCCTATCTTTAAATTCTATACAATGTGAAAATGCAACTTTAATTGCAGTACAGAGTAATTTTTTTGTAGCAGAAATGAAACTTCATTATACAAAGATTCAATAGTATGAGAACAGAATAAAAAAGATGGGATGTGGCAGATAAACAAGCCAGCAGATGTCAGCATTTAAATGACTTATAGGCATAGACTTTGGAGCATTTGATGTAGTGTGGTCCATATGGGCTGATCCTCTTTTTTTTTTTTCTTGCCAAATAGAAAACAGGAATTAAAGGAGTGGGTAGGTAGAATGCAAACTAGAAAAAGGAAAGCTTGGTTGGAATGGGATTGCAAGGTGATAGCCTCTGAGCTACTGTCCTTTAATTTGGTAGGATTTTCAGTAGCCCTTCCCATCAAGACTATATAAAAGGCTATACCCAATCAACAAGCAGGTAGCTAAAGACACTTAGCTCTAGCATTAAGCTAGGAGTGATGCTCCAGCTACAGAGTTTGATGCTCTTGGACTGGGCCGTAGATTGAAGACTTAGTTTACACCTCCAAGCTGAAGGCTTCACAGTGGAAAGCTATAATTATGTTTGTCTCTTCTGTTTAATAACCATTTTATGCATGCTTTCCTGCTTCCTCTTGCCTGCAGTTTCACTTTTGTTTTTTCTTAATTCATTTCAGTGGTTTCCTCCCCACCCTATATTTCTCTCAGCTTGTAGCCATTAATTCTGTTAAATTAACACTGTAGATTTTTGACATCATATCATAGTATCATGTTTACATTCCCAAGGGTACCTGCCATGTTGTAGTCCCATAGCCACTGTTGGGTAATATTGAAATGTAACCTCTGGTTGCTTTTCTGCCACATCTTAAATCTGTGCTGTGTGCTAAAAATGTATTTGAAATTAAAATCGATGTTGGAGGATTTTATTCTCTATGCTATTAATACAGAATGTATAGACAAGAATGGGATAGGGATGCTTGAAGAATTAGCTCCTTGAAAGTTCTGATATGAGGTGACTTGTTCTGCAGTTTGTGCATTAATGGGCAGATCAGAAATCCGTCAGATTTCATACTTCTCTGAAAAATGCATTTCCTGACTCCAAAATGTACCAGCGTCTGTAAAATCCATATTTTACTATAAAATGCTACTAGAAGCATGTACTTCAAACAGAGAAAAAAAACATACGATTTTTTCCCCATATGTTTCTGAAATATGTGTACTTCTGATACAGAATGTGTACTTCTAGTAAATATGGAACTGTGGAATTTTTAAGGATCTTGTGTTACTTTAACCTTTTGTGTTATATGTGCAGTAGTATTCACGAACATCTAAAATATCAGTACCAGTTCTCGGATGCTGAGAGAGGAAAATTCTCTTGAATAACTTAGCAGATTCACATGACTAATGAAAATATGATGCCTGTTTGAAATGGTGCATAGAATCTCAGCTTGTACTTGAGTTACCAAATCAGCAGCATCCTGTTCTCTGAGATTTCAGGACTAAAACATGAAACCAGGGGCTAAATTCTTGTGAAGTTGCAGGTGCATATCTTTAGAATATACTTGTGAGGTCACAGATGTGGGGCACGTAAGGGTTGGAAAGTGGGCCAGAATTATTTTTGGGTCACCTGACTGTAAAACAAGGTGTGGAGGCAATCCTCCTAAATGGGCCTAGAATTTTGATAAAACTCAGTCAATCAGGAAATGCGGCATCCCAGAGTAAGGGGTAAAAAACAAAAACAAAGCATTTTTCAGTGCCTTGGCAGGTGGCTATATTTGGCCAGTAGCTGGAGCAGTTGCCACTGTTCATACTTGAGCTTGCATCACATGTGTGTCCTCACAGCACACATGATACATGGAGAATTTTGCCAAGTCCAGTGCCGCTGCTGTGGCTTTTGTAATATTCACTGCAAGCCTGTGGGAGTTCTTCCCAGACCCCTACCAGCGTTCATACAACAAGAAGCCTTTTGAATCTCAGTGGTGGCATTCCACTTCTGGCCTTATTCAACATGGCATAATAGGCCCAAGTACATATACCCAGAACTCATCACTTTTTTGGAGTGCTTGTATTGCACAAGGGCAACGCATATGCACAAACTTTCGTGTGCAGGTCAGTAGCTTAGGTCACAGCTTGGCATGACTGAGATGGGTGCCCAGGCTTTAAAGCCTCCTCACATACAAAAATCAATCATCCTCTTCTCCATTGCTGTTTACCTTGAGATTTGTCTCCTTACCTGGAAAAGCACAATAATTACCTGAGATTGAACTCAGCACCCTGAAAAAAAAAAAGGTAACCCTAGCTTGTACCAGCCAGAAATGTACAGCTGCGTCCCCCTTCAGGATTGCAGGCCGCCTAGATGTGGATATGTAATCATGTGTTCCTTCTCTGCCCCCTCATCTCCTGCTCTGAGCATGGTTGCTAGTGATGTATGGAGCTACCATCCATAAAGATCTCAGGTAGACAGCATAGATCCAAGGATCTTGTGAATCTGCTCTCAGGCAGAATAAAGGTATAACACTCTTGTGATTTTTGTTGTTGTTGCTGAAGTTCTTATAAACCAAATGGGTGGCCCTGCATGCTTATAGTGGACTAACTAGGTCTACTCCCTTTTTTTTTCATTTTGTTTCTTCACTGTCCTTCCCTACTACTGTATTTTGGCTTAATTTTTAAAGGCTTTTATCTGCTTGATAGAAACCTAGTTTTCTGATGTAGTCATACTATTTTAAGAGATGCTCAACTACGAAAATTGGACAGGTGATTTCTGATTAAATATTATTTGACTTTATTTTTAATTATCATGCAAAAATTTTATTAGAAATACTGTTACCTTTCTGTTTCATAGAACCAATCTGTGGTCCAGTTGTAAATAGTGTTACATTTCTCTTATTCAAAGGACTAAGTTGTACAGAAAGTGTTGGAACCAACTCTGATTCTTTTGCAAAAGGAAGATAGCATACACTGCTCAGAGGCAAAAATATTTAAATGTGCATAAGCATCCAGAATTTGCTTGGGTACCAGAATTCAAATCTTTTAAAAAGTTTTTCCTCCACTGTCAGTGGATTTATACCTTTTAATGCTTTCAAACACATCCTGGAGTGCTGCTCAAAAATCGACTGGTGCCATCATGTTTGAGTACATTGTCCTGCTTCATTAACAAAATATTGCTGTAGTAAATATTTTGAATAACTATGGGCAAAAAATTATTTGGAATACTTTGAAGTCAACATTTTTTATTCCCTTTGGTAATAACTTGTGTTTATACTAGTGTTTTATAGTTGCAAAGCAATCTCTCATTCTCCCTGCCCTTTCTGTCAAGTTTTAATTAACAATGCTATGGCTGTTGTGTTTTTCTAGATGAACTGTTGAAGCAATACCTTTCAGGCCTTCAAAGCCATGAGGAAATGATTCGCTGTGGCTTTTCTCTAGCTTTGGGTGCTCTTCCTAAGTTTCTTCTAAAAGGCAGATTCCAGGAGGTGAGATATAATGCAGATGTTACGTTGGAAGATCAACACTTTTCTAAATGTTTGAATGAATGTTCCTGAATTAAATGTGTCTGATTAATTAAACATACATTGTTCTGAAACCAGGTACTACAGGCTATATTTCAGAGGAAGGAACTGGCAAAGCCACCTATGTTTATTCCTTGTCTAAAACCCCTGTGAAATTCATGGTGTCATCATAAGTTGACAGGTGACTTGAAGGCACATACATACAAGTGTTTTGTAATAAAATCTCAATTTTTTATATGCATAAGACACGTAAGACTAGCAGACGTGTCAGAGGACACTCACATCTCTGTCAGAGTAATTGTAGACATGCTTAGACATGCTTGGCTTGTGGGTAGATGCAAAGAGGAAATTAGCAAACAAGGAATGGACAATGGGAAACTATTGCTCTTTCGTTTGATGGGGAGGATAGCTTTCCCTTGTAGTGTACTGCCCTCCAACAACACTCCGGAATATCTGGTGCTGAATTACAAAGGGAAGTCTGCAGTTTCCTTCTGTGGCAAAGGAAACTGGGAAACTATGGGCCTTTCCGCACTATACTGTTATAGTGCTATTATTCCACTTTCAACGTCATATGGAGTCCTGGGGCTTGCAGTTTAGGGAGGAGCCTTTAGAATTCTCAGCCTGAGAGCTCTTTGGCTTCAGTAAACTACAAGCCCCAGAATTCCACAGGATATTGAAAGTGGAATAATAGCACTATAACAGTGTAGCGAGGAAAGGCCCTATTTCAGTATTTGATTTCATATGGATAGTCACATCTTTGAGATGTGTCAGCAGAAAGTAAAAGAAAATACAGTATTTTCAGGAAACAAAAGTATGCTACCTCTGGCTAGCAGGTACAGCTTGCCATGGTATAGATGCAACATTTGAAATAATTATGTGGTGTGAGGGGGCAATTAAATGAAAAGGGACAGTTTTCTATCTTTACTTGTAGAAATATTGTCCTTACTGGGAATATGTAGGCTAGGATCCTCTTACTGACTTCGGCTAGTCTAATCCCCGTTAAACCAAGGCAATTTACAACAGTTAAACATAGCTAAAAATTTAGAACATATAAAATGTTCACAACATACAGAAAATAAATAAAATGGAAACTATCAAAGAATTAAAACCCGTTGGAGAAAACAAACCATTAAAAAGAAATCAGCAAATAGAAAATCAAACATATTATGTGAGGTCCATTGCCTCCAAGCAGTCAGTCCTCAAATGCATGCCAAAACGAAAAGGTCTTCACCTGCTTGTAGGAAGGGTGCTACTCTAGCATCTCTGGGAAGACAGTTCCAGAGCTTGGGAGCAGTCACTGAGAAGGCTCACTCTCATGTTCTCAGCAGATGTACCTGTGAGGGTGGTGGGACAGAGAAAAGGGCCTCCCCAGAAGATCTCAAAACATGGGCATGTTTGTAAGGGATAATGCAGTCCTTCAAATAAGCTAGACCTGAGCCGTATAGGATTTTATAGGTCATAATCAGCACTTTGAATTGTTCCCAGAAATAGACTGGCAGCCAATGGAGCACTTACACGAAGAGAGGTAGCCAGTACTTGCTTGTGTGATGCCTTTTCCCCCAAGTTCTCAGTGGCAGCCATAGAGCAGTTGGACACAGCTCTGCCTTCCAGTATCCACTGATTGGCCATTGGGCTTGCTGCTGTTCAGCTGAAATGTGCAGCTGAAGGAAAAAGGACAGCCTTCACCCTACAGACATCCAGCAAAGGTATGGTGGTGGAGCTTTACACTCCACCAGCATCCAATAGGATCTTGGCCAAAGTATATTAATATAACAGTACCAAGATGGTCGCATTAGATAATCTCTGTATGCTCACACTGTCATGCAGATAGATGATATATATAGGTTGGAACTGGATGCTTGTCAGCAAAACCAGATTTTCAATACAATGCACTATGTGGAATATTTGTGCCTTTAACACTTCGCATATCGACCACTTTTACTGTGCAACCTGGTCCTCCCAGAGACTTTAATTTCTATTGTTTTTTCCCCCCAAAGATGTCTCCACAAAAAATAAAAAATAAAAATAAAAAGCTTAACATAGTGTAAGCATTTTGGTTTTTCTTTTCTGTTTTTTTCCAGCTTTTAGAAGGTTTAAAGAGAGTCACTTCGATTTCCCCTGAAACTGTGAGCTTTGCTGAATCGAGAAGAGTTGGATTAAAAGCTATTGCAAAGTATGCTGCACCATTTGTTTTGCATGTTTCTTATGTTTTTTTTCTTTACTATAAATCTAAAAGTAAAAGCTGCTATCAATAAAGAGATAGGTTCACACACTTTTTAAGCCTCCATCCATTTAGAGTTTCTTTTCCTGTGGTATTTGCATTGCAAAGATTGTAATTCTGAAGCAAAGCCATGGTGCTTTTAAGTTTGGCTGTAGTTTTTTTTTCCTGTAATGTTCATTGTAGTGTGAAATAATATTTTTAATTCTTCTGAGATCTTTATAAGATGGTAATTTTGAAGTGGCACTAGTCTTTATTTCTTATTACAGTTTGTGTGTTGTGTTTGTGTAATTATAGAGTTTGTAGCAATGTAGTTTGGGGAGTTAGAAGTCAAAAATTAGTTCTTTTTTCACCATAATATTTTCAGATCCACATCTTGACATTTTTATTTATTTATGTAAATATGTGCTATTGAAATTTCATGCCTGTATTTTATTTAGTTTTTAATCACCACAAGGTTTTTATCCTGTTCGGATGCCAGAGGATTCTCCTGCATTGCCATAAACACCTGTGTTTTAACCAGTTTTCTCCATCCTTTACCTGCATAAGTGTGACACCTTTTTAGGAGTCCAATATCTGAAAGCAGGAGTGTATTGTAACAAACGACTAACTGTTGAATTTCTGCTTATTCGCAGATGCCAGTTAGTTAGTCAACATGTTGGTGTAATTTGCGAGACAGCTCTGCATCATAAAAAGACCAAATGCCACTTGGCACATTTAGAATAACAGTGGAAACAAATATCTTGGGATCTTGCAAAATCTATCAGTTTTGGTTCCAGGAGCTTTAATCCCTACAGAACCCTGGCAGCTTGCTAGCAGAAAGAAGCTGTGATGACCAGAGGGTTCGCTGAGGTAATACAAAGGGCCAGTGAGATGCCACCTTTCTGGCTAAAATAATAGACTCTGACCTGATTTCTTAATCCAAATAAGTTGTCACTCAGCAGTAGGTTGAGCTGCTGATAGACTAACTTCATGTTTGATTCTCAGTTGAATCCTGTGAATTCTGTGAATCCTCCAGAACTAATAGCTATGACAGGATCTTAGCTACAAGAACATAAAATCAACTGGCATCTCTCCCTCTCCTCTTTAACCAGTAGTTAATTCGATAGTTCAAGTGTGTCATGTCAAAAGATTATGATAAATATTTATTCAATTGGATCAATCATTTCTTGTTCTGCAGTTTTAGAATTAGCATCAAGAGAAGATGCATTTTCTACACATTTGATTAACCAACTATGATACTGAAATGTTTCATGGAAGTGTTAAGCAGAGTTTGATTTACTGTTGGTGTTGGTGTTAAATGTGCTAAGATTTTACAGATATATTGCTCATTTTCTGTGTATATATTTATTCTTTCTCCAGAGTTTGCTTAACGTTTGGTGTGAAAGGAGATGGATCACCAGCTGAGTATGTGTGTAAAAATAACATTGCACAGATATACGACATATTACTGGATGGTCTGAATGATTACACAACAGACAGCCGTGGTGATGTTGGAGCATGGTACAGTATTTCATCTTTTACAGAGTAAAACCCACTTCTGTATTCTGTATTCTGTAAGCAAAAAATGACTACAGAAAGATCCAGTAAAAATCACAAGAGGCAGTGTTTCGCTAGCACATTTCACAACTGAAGCAATGCAGTTCAGCTTTACCAAAATAAAGATTAAGGGAAAAGCAAGCTGAACAGTAAAATTGATAAAAATCATATCTTTGTTAAGTTGATCACAATCCAGCCATCAGTTCTTGTAATTTTGCCATTGTAGAGTGTATATTAATAGGTGTTTATTATATTTTAGTCCACCAAATAACAAAGGTTCTCTAGGTGGATCACAGAAAGCTAAAAGAACAGAATACAATTCTTTAAAATATAGCACAATAAAATACAAACAGCATGAGAAGATCAAATCTTTCCAAAGTTGCTGACATCCCAGTCTAAAGCTTAGTTAAATTTCATTCTTCTTTAAAAAACAAAACAAAACAAAATCCAAAGTATCTCTTTTTGAATTAAAGCAGTCTTGAGTGACTGAGTGATTGCTTTGCAATTCCATTTTGATGGCTGGACAGCAGAGGGTGCAATTGTATTAGTAGATAGGGAACATCTGTTGTAACCTTTTACAGAGAGGCCTTGCTGCCTAGGAAAAGCAAATGAGATTCCTGATGTTTACAGACCCTAAGGCTGGGATTGGAAAACCTATGGCATTCCAGAAATGGTTGGACTACCTTTGGTCACAGTTAGCATAGCCAGTGGTTAGGGAGGGTGAAAGTTGTAGTGCAACAGCATCTGGAGGCCACATCTCCTCTGTGCACACTGAAGTGTTAATCTGACACAATATCATGATATCCCCTCTCACAAAACTAACAAGAAGTCAAACTAACTTGATAAGTTTTATCTATTGGTTGTGATTTATAGTATTCAATCTGCTATTATTTTTTTAAGGAGATGGAACTTTAAATAAAGTAGATAATAAAAGTAAACATTTTAGTAAATAAAGGAAATAGTAAATTATGCTTTGTACTCTTGAACTAATGTTTTCTTTCCACTGTAACTGTTGTAGTGGACAGATGAATTAGGGAGGAGCTTGTTGTTGGGTTCCTTCAAGTCATTTCTGACTTACGGTGACCCTAAGGTGAACTCATCATTGGGTTTTCTTGGCAAGATTTGTACTGAGAGGGTGTTGCCTTTGCCTTCTTCTGAGGCTGAGAGAGTGTGACTTGCCTAAGGTCACCGAGTGGGTTTCCATGACCAGGGGGGGTTCCGGCCCTAGTCTCCAGACTCATAGTCCCGTGCTCAAAAAACTACAACGTGCTCACTCTCTAGTGAGAAGCTACTTACATCTAATTATTAGGAACACCTGTTTTAAAATATAATTATTTTAACAATGTATTTGATGCTTTGTGTTAAAGAAATCTGGCAAAAAGAGAAGGGAAAGAGGCCAGCATTGAGAATGCATATTCAGAACACAGTGAAAGTTGGAGAAGATGGCATCAGGTCATAGACATATACTGAGAATATTAAAGACCAGATCAGTCACCTGATGGTCTTTGGAAAAGGAAAATACAGCTTTGCCAACTCCAAGTTAGACTGTGGCTATGCTAGTGGGACAGTTTAATCCCTCCTCTTATTCTGTTTTACAAACAAAATTCCTCCAGCTGTTTGCCCAAAGAGCTACATTGGGTGGGAGGAGCCATTTTAAGTAGGAAAACGATTGAGTTGGAAATCTGTTATTTCCTTCCTTTTCCTAAAGTTGTGCGTGTGCATAATGTTAAAAGAAATTTCAAAACAAGATGCACCCAATCTTTCCCTAGAATCTATGTTTAATCCTCAGAAATGTGGATTGTTCAAGATGTGTGTTTTGGATATGTATGTATTATATATATAGATACATAGAGATTTTGATACGATAGCATTTTAATTTTTTTCAAAATCCCTTTTAATGTTATAACTTGTAGTATTTCCTTGTATCACATTCTGTTTAATACTACAAGTTTTTTTTCCTGTAGTTTGTTTTAAATCATCTTGTAAGTCTTGGGTTCAGCAGAGTGGGGGAAGAAATGTGGGGTAACTGGTGGGTGCCCACCAATTGAGGAATTTGATGTAAGCGGTGATGGGAATGGAGGTCATAATAGTAGAGATTGACAATAATTATCTAGTGTCCATAAAACATAGTCTAGGCAGCCATCTAATTTTTTTTTGTTTTTTGTTTTTTAAAGGAACTAACAGTTCTTTTGTTTTGTTCTCTTTTTATTTGTATCCAGCCTTTGTTCTGACATGGAACCAAGGTAGCTTACAACAAAGTTAAAACAACATACAGCTAAAAACCTGATGATACAAAGGTTGGAAAAATAATTAAATAAGCTACCATGTTGAAAACCCATTAATTTTTAACAGTATAATTTTTTTTAATAATAAACAATATGGATAAAAATATAGTAGGTCCCCCATATCCATGAGGATGGCAAAATGGATGGATAATACCAAATACTATATTTTGAGCCCCCAGGCTAGGTGAGGTGGTGAGGGAGGGATGGAGGCAGGTCTGCCGACTGGCTCCTCCTTCCTGCCCGCCTGCCTTCCCAGCGGCACTGGATGAGCAGTCCCCAACCAGGGAGCCAAACCTGGTGGGAGACCTCTCTGCTTGCGGCTGTGTACCTCTCCCAGCCAAGGAAGGAGTGTCCGTCTCCTTTCCTCAGCCACGAGAAGCATTGGTGTGGGGGAGCCTTGCCTTTCTGGGCCAAGGAGGGAGCATCTGTCTCCTTCCTCGACTGAGAGATGTTTGGGGGGGAGCCATGCTGGCTATCCTTGTGCCTCCTTCAGCAGATGAAGGAGTGTCTGTCTTGTTCCTTGGCCAAAAGAAGCGTGGGGGGAGCCATGCCATGCCATGCCATGTTTTCCCTGCGCCTCTCTTAGCCAAGGAAGCAGCATTTGTCTCCTTCCTCAGCCGAGGTAGGTGAAGAAAGCCCAGCTGTGCCTTGCTGTTCACCTGTCCTGTCCTGGCTGCACAGAGCAAGGATCCTGGCAAGCAGCCATGGCTCTGGAGCATATTGAAGGTAAATGAAGCTGTGGATACCAGTCACAGGTATCTATTGTATAGTGCATGGCCCATTCAAAAGACCCTTGTGCAAGAATATAACAACAAGGAAAAGTGACTTAGAGTTGGAGTTGGAGTTCTACCGCCATCCAATGGGGTGGCTCATTTTGGGAATTTCCTACTTAATAGGTTTTTTTGTTGCAGGGAGGATTGTGTCCCATCCAAGATCTTCATGAAAGAATTGCAGTTGTAAATGAAAAGAAACTCTTTTTTAAAAAAGTGTTCGTGGGAAAGCTAACCAACTGTACTTTCCATATGCAAACTTAACATTCCTTTTGACAGGTTGTTTGCTGGGACTTGTCCAAACTGTCTGCAGGTGTTAAACATGAATACCTTAAAAGTAACATGAAAGAAAGAAAAAGTATCCTCTGGTGAATGTTCACCTAACTGCAGTGATGCAGTTTATATATTTTACCACCCTAGACTGATTTTTTGATCGAAGTAGTTGTCGACTGGTTTCAAGAATTCTAATTCATTCACCTTTTTTTGACCTTGAAACTAAACTACAAAGGTCTTTTTGACTTGGTGAGATGCATCTTCTAGAAGTGAAAAATGTAACTGTCTTAGAAAGGAACACATTGCTCTGAGAGTTTTTGTGTAACAGCATTTCAGAGGAAGTGTTCACCAGATCCCTTTTCCCCCCTTTAACATATGTTTGTGAAATCATTCTTGCAGTCTGTGTCTTTCAACAACTGGGATAGTTAACATTTACCTTTTTCACTGTTACTTAAGCCAACTGGAATTGCTTTTTAAACGTTTCTTCAAAGCACAGAACTAATTCCCTCCATATACCAGGCATCATCATCATTGTCATCATCGTCACCATCATCACCACCACTTTGAGGATGAGGATGAGGATGGTGATGATTACTGTCCTCCCTTTTTTGCATTTCAGGAAAAGGCTGCTCGCTCAAGGCAGCTTGCAACAGTTAAAGCAACATTGCTAAAAATTCTCCATTCACAACTTAGAAATGTAAAAAATGCAATTAAACTATTAAAAAATTAAAACCAGTTAAATACATAAAGATACAATGTGAACAAACAAATTAATATTTATGAAGTAGAAACCAGGCCACAGCTGAGTGCCTTGTCTGGGATGAGTCAATGAGGAAGGTCTCTTTGGGGTGAAAGGCAGTACCATCTTTTGATTTAGGACAAGCAACCAACAGTCCCCTATTGAATTCTTTCAGAGGAGGACCTATACTGCTGGGCATTTATTTTGTCCAAACTGTTTTTGGACTTTTAGGGTGACATGAAGGAGAGAGCAGGGAACTGGAGAGGGATATTTTATGGTTACCCATATGGAAAGCTGTGTTGGTCCAAGGATTTATAATAGCATATGTCTGCAATCCTATGCACACTTATCAGGGAGTTAATCCCATTGAACTCACCAGGGTTTACATCCGAGTAGAGATGCATAAACTTGTACTGTAAATCCAATATCTAGAATAAGTATGTTTATTGCTGCATTTTATCTTATTCAAAATCCAAATAAGGAAAAATCTGCTTTTCCAAAAATAAATTGTTCTGCTTTTCTTCCTTTGTATGATCATAAATAATCACTTAAGTCACTGTAGCTTAGTCAGACATTTTTATTCCAGTTCTTTAATAGCTAAATTTATCTCCTGATCTCCAGTAATTATTCTGTGTTGTATGCTGTGCTAGATTTGCCTTTGCTTCTGCTTTTCAGAAACCTACTGCACATACTGCACTTTTCTGCTCTGGAGTGTTTCCCACTCCTTAGAAGAAACTATTAAGGCAGGTGGGCCAGGAGTGTCAAGGGAACTGAGAAAAATCAGATGACTTGGTGCGCCCAAGCACCTTCTACTGAGCTGTTTTTAGCACCGGGGAAGAAGCTTCCATTGGTACAAATAGGAACTTGGTTGCTGCAGCTGATAGGAATTTCAAGAAAAAAATGGTGATAGTGGTTATGATTTTCTATGGCAGGAAGGGTAACTTTCAGCCTCAGTCCTGCTCTGATTACCTACATCAACAATTTTTAAAAACACAGCAAATGCTTTTCTGCACTTAGAAAGAAATTTGCTTCTTAGTATTCACTTTGTTGCCAATCCTTCCTTTTTTTATATATAGCCAGGGCGATATGTATGCTATGTTTGTGAGACTGCCATGAAGGGAAGATTTTGGTACCTTGTGTGAGCAATCATCATGAGAAGTTCATCTGTTCCAAAAGTTTTATTTTGCTGAAAACATGTAGGCAGTGCCTTGAGAAATACAAAAAGCTAGAGAGGTATTAATCAGGATAACCAGTGATGAGGGACAATTTTTCAGTGTTCACAGAGTGTATGTGTTCTACTGATTGTAATTTGCTTGAGACAGCAATGTCGTGTGGTTGCACTCAGGCACTCACAGAGGTATCGTGTTCAGATCAGAGATGTAATGTGATTCCAGCTTACCTGTATGAGCCTCAAAGTTAGCAATGGCAACTTACTTTGTATCTTTATTTCAACAGGGTGAGAGAAGCTGCTATGACCAGTTTAATGGAAGTGACATTGCTGCTAACCCAGACTGAGCCAGAGTTAATCGACCCAGATGTGTATGTAGTTTGCAAACAGTTTGCGTATGGTTGCCACATGGCTAGATATTCATTCATTTTTGGAAAAAAATGCTCCTGTAGTTCCTGTTATTGATGGGATTCAGTTGCCCTTATTACTGTTGTTAGAAAAAGAATTCAACCAGTATTTTTTTTTGCTTCTGTTTGTGAGCACAGGAAATGTAGAATCATGGAATCATAGAATCATAGAGTTGGAAGAGAGCACAGAGGCCATGGAGTCGAACCCCCAACTATGCAGGAACACTTGTCAGAGCACTCCTAACAGATGGCCATCCAGCCTCTGTTCAAAAACCTCCAAAGAAGGAGACTCCACCACAGTTCAAGGCAGCATATTCCGCTGCTGGACAGCTCTGACTGTCAATATAGATTATAGATTCTGTTTAACTTGTTTAACTGACTAGATAATAGTTTTTTTTTCATCTAAAAATACTGAATTGCTTTTATTTATGTACACATTTACTGAGCCAGCGTGGTGTGTGTGTGTGTGTGTGTGTGTACACACACACACATACATACATACATACATACATATATACATATCTATTTTGAAAAGTTACAGGCTATCTATCCAAATGCTCAAAGCAAAATGATCATTGCACTCAAAATGCAAGATTGTTTTTAAAAATTAAAATAATTTTAAAGCCCTTTTATAATTGGTAGAAACAGTTATTTTAAAAAGGTGTCAGAATTGGGAGAGAGACTTTTTCTGCTTGGCATGTAAAAAGGCCTGATGTTTCTTCCTGAAAGGTAGAAGAGGGAAACACAGGACTGTCTACCTCCAGCGAATCATTCCACAGTCTTTGCACAGCTGTTATTATTTCCTTTGCTGAGGGAATTCTTAGTGGACCCTGACTGGAAGGTTATAATGGAGGTGGGGAGTGACGAAACAGGGAGAAGCGTCGCTCCTTAAAATATGCAGTTTCCAAAGAATGGGTTTTCTGTATATTTTACTTGCAGCTCCAAGCAGATCATGTGCTGTGTTGCTCAGCAGTCAGCTGAAAAAATTGACCGATTTCGAGCTCATGCAGGATCTGTGTTCCTCACACTTCTGCACTTTGACAACCCTCTCGTCCCGCATGTACCCCATCGAGAAGAATTAGAGAGGATATTTCCAAGGTAACCAGTGTATAGTGGTTTCAGATAAAGTTACCCATAGAACGTGAAAGGAGCACGTTATTTGAATATTACATGTTTGTAAAATATTTTTGAAGAAAATGTTTTATTCAGACTTGACAGGATTGGGTTTCAGGATTCATAATCACTATTTGGTTTTATTAGGAGAAAAAAAATTGAAAAGAATTTCCCTTTCTTTAAAAAAAAATGCTGAAACCATTTTGGTGTGTGACATTTCCTGTCACCAGAGGTTTCTTTAGTCTAGCAATTACTCTTTGAACAAGATGTGAGTATCAGCAGTTTCAAAGGAAATATGTGGTAGTTGGTTATCGATCCATCCAGCTGAGGGTTAGACTATGCATATATGTATGATTATACATATACACGAAACGGTACTCTGGCAGTCTGCTTTGAAAGGGCAAATCTCCTTCAGTTGGAATGGTCAAGAGCAGGAAAACAGTTGTGGTTGAATTTAAACCTTTTCACATCTGCTGTTCCCATGCTCCAAATAACATACAACCTCCCAGAGGGTTGTTTAAAATGTGCATTGGTGTGTGATGTGTAATTGAAGATTCACTCATTGGTGTAAGAAAATCTTACTTCATGCATATAATTTAATTCGAGCGTAATTTGTCTTTTTTCAGTTAAAAACATAAATTTGACATAGTGTAACTTGACTAAAGTAAATGAGGTTTCCAAACTTATCTGGGGGCCAGGTGGGTGGTTATGGTGAATGAAGTTGAAGAGTCAATGCTGTCTTCTTCTCTTAGAAGCATGGCTTCTTTCCAGGGAGCCTTGAACTTGTTAGTGTGCAATTTTGGGGAATGTGCAGACTGTCAGAAGCCTGGGGCAGAGAAAGAAGTTGAGGAAAGAATTCTTCATTCTGAACCAGCTGAGGAGCATTTATATACTTCTCAGCCTCACTGTCAGCCCCTTTTTCTTTGGTGGCTTTCCCACTCTACATCTCATGCATTTTGATGCCTGTGGATGTTATGTTTTGTGTACAGCATGTGATGGCTTGGTCTATGTTTTATGTTTCCAGCCACAAATTTTGCCTAGGGCTGGATCCTTTGGGGGTGGAGAAACAAGGATTGTATGCCCCTCTTCCCATTTCAAGGATCCCCTTAAGGGATATTAGGGGTTAAGATGTTCTTCTGCTCCTGTGGATGTCATTTATTTCCCTCTCACAGATTCCCCCAGTAGCAGGGCTGCGATGGGTTTGTCTACCAACAGGAGGGCTGTCTTATGTCTGGATCCATGCTTCATGCTACACCAAGGCTCTAAAAAGCTGAAACCAATAAAGTAGTGGCTGTGTCAACTCCAGCATTATCTCCAGCTGTTATAACTTGATTTCTCTTTCCCCTTGCGTGGCTTGTTGGTGCCAGCCCAGCAGTGTCATAGGAGATTAAAGGAGGATGGTACTGGTGAAAGCATCATTTAAAATATATTTGTTCTACTGCTGGGCAAAGAGCATTTCCACGTTTTGCGATCAAAGTTCTTCAGCTTTGATTTCAGAGGCTAGCTCATTGAAAAATTATTGAATTGCTAGTTTGGTAAAGTAGACAATAGCTCAGGAGGCAGTCATGTGTATATTAGCTATTTCTTATTATTCCTAAGAAGGGACCATATTCTCTTTTTCTACAGATCGGAGGCTATAACATTCAATTGGAATGCTGCATCACAAGCCTTTCCTAGAATCACACAACTTCTGGGTTTAGCATCATATGCTTACCATGTCCTAACAGGTCTGACTGTGTCTGTTGGTGGACTGACAGAATCAACAGTAAGTGAATAGAATGTATATGCTTCATCACCTTAAATATGAAATGCCTGTCTTAAGAACTACATGTCAGTTCATTTGGCTTTCAGCTTTTGGAAAGCAAGTTGCTCATCTTTAGAAATACAAATCTCTTTAACTGAGGTATGAATATTTAGGAGGCTGGTGTTTTGTATCTACCCCATTATTGTTTCATGTGACTGAAACGTGGTTGGTTTCTTTTCCCTTTAAGCTGCCTTACTGATGTTATCTCCAGAGCAGTTCTTACCACCGCACTGCCTGCCATCTTTGTTTCACTGTAAGCAGGATCTTTACACACAGTTCTGATAGTGTAAGAAACGTCAAAGCACCGGAGAACAGCCCACACTGCATCCCCTCCTCAGGTCAACTTCAGCTTTCCTGGAAACAGAGGCCATGCTGGCAGGGGGAAATTTGCAAAGCAATATCACATTCCTGGCAAAAGAAAAAGGACCCTCATTTCCCCCTCCAAATTCTTTTATAAACCTCCTGCTTATATTGTTGTTGTTGTGTGCCTTTAAATAATTTCCAACTTACAGTGACCCTAAGGTGAACTTATCATGGCATTTTCTTGGCTAGATTTGTTCAGAAGAGGTTTGCCTTCGCCCTCCTCTGAGGATCAGAGAGTGTGACTTGCCCAGGGTCATCCAGTGGGTTTCCACAGCTGAGCAAGGATTCAGACACTGTTCTTCAGTGTCATAGTCCAATGCTAAAATCACTGCACTATGCTGGCTCTCATTGTGCTTATGGGAGGGTTCAAAAATCCAAGTGAGTGGATAGAGGTTCCATTTCTTTGACTGTTTGGAGAATTTTTCTGGCCCTGCAGAGGGCATATGAAGCTTAAAAACCTGTGAGATATGTTAACCTAGTGTCTATTGCAAAGCATTTGCACACTGCTTTAAATCTATATTTCTTCTTTTCATGGTGCTTCTCCTAGTTTTCTGCTTCCAGTAGTCTCTGGAATCAAACTAAATTTAGGAACTTCTGTTATTACTTTCAGTTTGAACTCCGACACTCCCAGTGAAGTAAATAAAATACTTGGGGAAAGGGTGGGTGGGCTGCCTTCATGGGGCCCTATAGAGAGCTGTCTGTTACACCAGCCAGACTTCACACTGTTGCAGCCTATTTAGCATCTTATGATCATCAGTGTTTTACAGTTTGCTGTGTCCTACTCATTCTCTTTTCTCGTTCATCCATTCAAAAAAGGCAATTGATGGTATGGGAACTCAGCTCAATTGCATAGCCTTGTTGCTTGGTCACTGTACAGCATAGCACTGACCATTACTGTTCTTGCAGTTTAAAAGAAAACATTTTATTCATACCTTATATTGTAATGTGACAGCCGCACAATAGGGCAACTCCTGCTCTTACTAGCCCTGCAACCTTTTCTTGAGTCCCCACCTCAAGAAAACTGTATTCTTGTCCGTATTTCAATCATAGAAAGCTATGCATTCTACACTTGTTGTGGTTGACCTGTTGGACTGGTGCTGTATCATGGTTCAAAAAGTATGGAAGGGCAAGAGCCTCTAAATTGATACTGGTATTGTTTGCCTTCTACAAGAAACGATATAGCACAAGATGCTTGGCTCTGCTGAGTACGTTGTGCTTCCATATTTGTGAAATGTTAAAAATGTTTAGTACCTGATGCCAAACTCTTGTGGTATTTCCTAATGAATAAGAGATTAAATTTTACATCAGGAAAGATTTTAAATACAAGGGCTTATCCTACCCATATTTTCACAGACAGAAAAATAGTTGCTTGAAGAGGTCAAACAGAGGCTTTGCCGCAATATTTTCCTATTGGATTTTTAGAAGTGGTTACACTTAGTTTTGAAAAGTGTAAGCATTTTGATTGCTTCCAGCTCCCTTGCATATTTTTGGCTCTGGCTGTTTGCTTAAGAGAAGAACTTTCTGTTCTGACTGCAAAAATATTAGCACTGAGTTCTTAGCTCTTTGTGGACCTCCTTGGAATATGTCTCAATAGGTTAGTTTGACTGCAGTCCAATAACTTTGTACTATGAGAGGTGCTAGTCTACCTATAAGGCAGAAGTTCACTAAAGAATTAAAATGGTCCTATAAGCCCAAAATGCTGACCCACAAATTAGGCTGCTTACTGAATGTTTGAATTATTTGCTCCTTTGGGCTTGCCTTCTTTCAGTCAGTCTCCTAGTGGGGCCAAATAATTATGTCTTGTTTTCGCATTGATTGGATCATTCAGTCTCTCTCAGTGCGAAGAAGGTGTTTCATTACACAACACCTAATGCAACTTGTTATGGTGAGAACCTCAAGCTTAAAAAACTTCAGAAGGAGTATTAAGGTAATTTCATGGAGAAGGCAACTGTTGGTACACTGACATCTGGTGGATTCCATTTCAGTGGAACAGTGAATCCACCCTGGGTTTTATTATGGATTTTCAAGCAGTATCCAGGATGCTCAATCCTCTCCCCAGTTCAGTCTAAAACACCGAATGGCTTCATTACACCACTGACACTGAAGCCGCTAGCCGCCACCGTATCGATGGTATAGAGGTTTCAAAAAATTATGGTAAAGGGTGTGTGAGTGGGGTAGGATTTGCCTTTCTGGATTACTTGTGGGATTCCCTGGGGAATCTGTCTACCAATTTGTTATCCAGTTATGTAAATGTGGACATATATAGCAGTGGGTATAATGTTACCAGAGCTATTGGTTCTTGAGTGCCAAGCTGTGAAGAAAGTTGAAACGCCTTTCCTGCTGTCCAAATAGCTTAGAACATGGCTGCGGAGAGTGCAGCCTAAGGGTGCAGGTGGCTCCTCAGATCTAGCTTTGTGGTTCCCGAAACCCCCTGTCAGTCCCCAAAACCCTTGAAACCTTATTAAAAACAAAACAAAAAAACACTTTCTGGTTTCTGAATTACCCTTCACTGAAAGCGAAGCCAAAACAGCAGCAGCCCAACACTTCTCCAAATGCAGTGGTTTGCTTCTCTTAGCCCACAGAGTCTTACCTCAACCACTGTATTAAGTTTTTTAAAGGGCAGAAAGTTAGCCAAAATGGTGACTGGAAGTGACATGGCATGACTTCTGGTGTGCCCAAAAGGTAATGGTGTGGCTCCTGGAGGGCACAGACATAAAAATTGTCTCCTGCCTCTTCTGCAGTTGCCCACCCTGGCATAAAATTTGCTATATTGACTTTGAGAAACAAAGATATGGGACCTGTAACTAAAACATCATAAGCTTTTCAAGTTTAAAATTGTAAGTGATTCTCTGCCAATAAGACTGTTATATTGGTAATTTTGCTCACTTGCAGGTGCGGTACTCATCTCAAAGCCTGTTTGATTATCTGAAAAATATTCAGAATGACATGGATGCAATGAGTAGCTTTTGTGAGATGCTGCTGCAGGTTTTTGAGGACAACCTACTAAATGATAGGTAATCTGTCTTTCCATAGGGCTTCTTATATGTAATTAAAATAAGAAGAAAAATAAGAAATGTTACCAACTTTATCATCCATTAGGTTTCTTCTTACTAACGTAATGATTCCTCATGCTGTATGGAGTGGGGAAGAAAGGATGAAATGTTCTCTTTTTAAAAAAATATTGTTTATATTATAAAGTGAAAAATATTAATTTTTAAAATATCAGTGACTGCCAGTCATGATGGTTCACTGACCAAGACAGCAAAAGAGTGTGTAATGGAATCTCAAATCCAGCAAGACTTTTTCTAAAGATACTTCACTATTCCCAAGTGAGATAGAGGGCTGTGTCCAGTCTTACACCTTTAACAAGTCAGTTTGTTCACTGGAGCCTGAAAGTTCCAAATACTAATACCAACTGCTATGAAGGGCATAGTGATCATGGTGATATTCCTTTGTGTCACCTACTTTTGTATAGTTTCATCTTAATTTCCTTCCATTTCATCATAATTTCCTTCAGTTTTACCTGTCACAGGGATTGAAAGAACATTCAAAAGCTCAAGGAAAGAAATTAGAAAGGCTCTTCCTGTTTCCAAAATCCCCAATGAGGAGAATCTTCTTCAGGCCCTTCTCTTGCCTCCTGATGTTGCATGGCAAGTGAATGCAGGAGACCCAGGAAAGCAGCCTGGAAGGCTGCAGCCTCCAGACCCTTGACCCTTTGCTCGCCAGTGTCACATAGGGTGGCCAAGAGGGAAAGGCAGCCAAGGATCCCAGAAAGCTGATGTCTTCCAGATCTTTGTTGCATCTTCCTCCCATCTTCCCAAAGTTGCATTAAAATGGGACCCCCCCCCCCCATGTTGCTGGAGACTTTCTCCCCCTGTGAGAGCTCTTCAGAAACTTCATAGCTTTCAAAGATGTCTTGTTGGAGAAAGAAAATTGTTTAAACTGTATGTTCTCCCTTGTGGGAATGAACAGTTCAGCACAGCACATCCTTGTTCTAGGATCTCATTACTACCAGTTCCAAGTACTTCTGCATCCGGTTCTTTACAAAATGGGTGGCAGTGGTAGCAGTGTGGCATCTTACCAGAGGATTCTTTATATTTCCATACATAGTTGACTGGCTGTTGGTGGCAAAATCCCCTTAGGAGCTCTGCGGAGACATTCACACCACCATATTGTTGCTGTGAGACCTAAGTCTTACAATCAGCCTTCCAAAGTTGTTCCTTTCTAACCAGAAGATCCAGTTTATGGGCAGAGCTTATCAAGTACTGAAGCTGCTTCTGTGTGTCTCAGCCTTACAGAACAAAAGAAGGGTATGTGCCTGAGAAAATCAAATTGTCCTCAGTCACATGGTGGCAGTAACTTCTGTAATTATGTTTGCATGCCTCACAGAAAGAATTCTGCAAAAATGGTTCATGCCAGTTTGCTCACCATTGACCAAAGCACCTCCCATTCTCAACTTTCCACAAGGAGTTGCCAGATTCCTTACATGATGGTTGAATGAAGTGAACCTCTGAGCTGGGATAGCTTTCAAGCCTCTCAGGCCACTAGCAACAACAACACTGGATGTGTGTACTCCTGCTGAGGAGTGCCTACCACTGTTGGAGGCATCTCTGCATGTCAACATGCTAAGAGTTTCTGGCCTATGAAAACATTAAAGGCATTTGAAAATCTACTGTGAGATTGAGCAATACAGCTAGTGTTTCTCAAGAATACTGTGGAATTCTACATGAGTAGATAAGGTGGCAAAAAGTCAAAACTACCAGTGGACCTTACTTTCTAATTCTGGTCACAGTGCATCTCCCAAGAAACAGATGCATTCAGCAAATCCCACTCTCATGAATGGGAAGTTGACAGCCTGATCCTCATGCCAATATTTCAGAGACGGGTCAGTCCTTAAGTGAACTGTTCTGCAGTCAAGCCTAAATGGAAATGTTGCTGAACAAGATCCTTCTACCTCACTGGAAATGTATTAAGAGATGTGTTTCTTTTCAGTTGGGCGGAGTTGTTAACCTTTGTCTCATTCCTTCTGTGTAAAATCGTGTAAGACGGGGGCAAATAATATCTCGTAATTCCATGGTGGCCTTGATAGCCATGGTTTATACATTGCTGTAAATGTGGAAGTGCAGTTTCTATAGATTGCTGTTGGTACTTTAACTGATCACCCATCACAAGAGCGAGGAAGACACTCAGACGTGGGGACTCTGTGACTGAGGGTGTTGAGTGTCCAGACTTTGAGCCGCTACCACAAAAGGCAGCTAAGGTTTTCTTGGCAGTGCAGAAACCGTCCATGTGGAAGTCGTACTAGGCCAAACGGAGTGAGTGCCCAAACTTCATTGCTGAGAAGAATATCTGTTCTTTGAAGGTCCAGATCGTATATTTATACTTTCCGTAAGAATTGGAAGAACAGAGTTGGGTTGTACTTCTCTGAAAGAACAGGTTACTGCTACCCCTATGTAAATCTAGCCTAGGACTTATGAGTCTTGGTTTGTACGCTTGTTAATTAAGACGTATCTGAAGGGTTTTGAACATTCACGTTTGATTGTCTCTGCTAATTCTGATATAGAAATTGACATTAAGGCTTTCACAATTAGCGAAAAGGCTGTTAGCTGTGTGACCTTTGTCCACTACCCTCCAAAGTAGTATTCATTGCAGCTATAATCTTGGAGGGGAGTGCGAGGAAGATGGCAGCCTTGAGACTTGATGCCCCTTTTCTGCAGTGTTGTGAGAACAGGGTGTCACTTATACCTGTAACTGTGATCTTCCAATGGCTATCACTCTCGTTCTCCAGAGTAGTTGCCAACTTTCACTTCCCCCAAACACTAGAGATTTTAACTTTCTACCTAATAGTGAAAGTAATCATGCTTTGGGGCACGGTAGATATCACAAGTGCCCTGGTATTTTGTGCTGATTAGACATGTTCTTTGAGGCAATCCACATGATTGTTTGTTATGGAGAAAGGAGCAAAGGGCTTCCTGCCCAAAGACTCTCACGGGGGTATGTAGTACTATAGCCTTAGCTTTCCAGTTAACATGGCACCTAGTACCAAAATTTATCCAGAAGTCGCTTGACTAGGGCTCTGGCTGCATCATCAACGTTCCTAGCTGGCATACCGTTGCAGAACGTTTGTAGAGGTGCAACCTGCTCACAACGCTCTGTGTTCATGTGTCACTATAGAGTGGACCTCCACTCTGAGACTGGTGCAGGTGAGTAGCTAACTGCTCTTCCATTTGTCTCATGGAGATAAAAGAAGAAGAACAGGTTCTTTTACCTGCAACTGTGATTCTTCCAACAGCTATCTCTAAACTCATATAAACCCTACCATCCCTCTCTCTGGTCCTCCCTACCTTTGGTCCTTTCAGGTTTGCCACAGCAGCAGACTGGAACTGAGGAAATGAGGTGGGAAGCGTGCTGGAGCCTGTAGAGTGTAAGGGGAGGAGCTCCCACCCAAAGGCCAGTTTAGCTGTAGATGTTTTTGAGGGTGAGAGTGCAGAGGCATAGGATGACCCATGGTGTGAATTCACAAATGATAGAACTTGAAGAACAACAGTTACTAATAAGCATCCTGTTAATTTTCACTACTCAAGACAGTAATGTCTCTGAGTATGATTTGCTGGGGAACATGAACACGAGGGTGCTACTGCACTCATTTTCAACTTGTGGTCATCCCTAAGGAGTCTGGTTGCCCACTGTGGAAACAGAATGCTGGATTGGCTGTTGGCTTGATCCTGCATACCTCTTCTTCTGCTCCTAAAAGTTGTAGTGGGTTACATAATTACCACCTGACTGCCATCTTGTCTCCTCCTTCTTCGAGAACGTAAGGTGTGCAGTTAGTCGTGAGTTATGTCAGAGTTGGTCTGCTTTCAGATTAGTTGGCTGACATTACAGGAATGGTGTGAAGTTTAGCAAAAGAAGAAGAAAGAAAATTCTCCTTTTTCATTTGAGTGTTGTGGGTCTCAATATTGCCTTATGTGCTTTCTTTACCTAGAGTATCCGTACCGCTGTTAAAAATGCTGGACCAGATCCTGGCCAATGGTTGCTTTGATATCTTTGTAGCCGAAGAAAAGTAAGTGATTATTAAGAGATTGTAAGACTTTTCCTTCTTTCCTGATTGCTGGAAATTTTTGAAGAGCAAAGTTGCATTCTCCCTAACCTTTATCACTGGCAGGGGAAATTCTGGAGCTCAAATAAAATTTTCTAATCTTGACAGAAGATTTATATAGAAATTTTTGTTTGTTTTGAAAAGCTCATTTTTTGTACTGGGGGTGAATTGTGGGTCCTTTTTCCAATCTGTACAGTGTACAATACTGTTAAGCCTCTGCCTCAGTAGGTGTGCTGTAGATTTAGCGGCTTTATCATGATTAAAATTTTCCAATGCTGGTGTGAATCCAAAGAGTCTGATGTCAGAATTGGAAGGCTTAAATGGCCAGTATATCCACAGTATAATATTCCTTGTTTCTGCATGAGAATCACATTAGTGCACCGTCTAGCAACTGATATTTAATGGGCTGAGAGTCTCTTCTTAAGTTCTTATGTAGAAGATCAGAAATTCTGCGTCATCCTGTGACCTGTTTGTTCATTGTTTTGTTTACTGTCCTGCTTTGTAATTTGGTGCTTCTCTTGTTTCTGCTCACTGAAGATAAAAAAAAAAATCTGTGAAGAAATGGGAGATTTGACACTGTAGATATGTTTCACATAGGGAAGTTCATGATCACTGAAAACATCTTTTCCCACTATTGATATTTCCTCTTCCCTCCTAAAATGCAGCTTAATGACCTTTATTGGTAGTATTGTTAATTCTGCAGATATACTGCCAAGTTTGAACAATGGAAAGAGAAAAGAGAAATTCAAGGAATGGCTGTGTGTATAGGTTGATCCAACATGTATGCTAAAATTTGAGCATTTCCTCAGAATGATTGCCTCAGGCACCATCATCAGGATGTTCGAGAAATCAAACCTTAAGTGTAGATCAGGATTTCTCAACCAGGCTTCCCTGGAATTCTAGGGTTCCCTGAGAGTTCGTGACTGAAAAAAAATTGAATTGTATGTATTGCAGCTTTTATTTTCCTTCAGACCTGAAAATTATTTTCCAGGGTAAAAAGGTTGGAAAGGCTAGCTCATATAGTACTTCAATGGCCCTTTAACTCCTCAAGCAATCCGCGAGAGATCTCTTTCACTACATTGCCAGTACAAGTTGAACCACATCTCAGAAAAAATGCCAAATAGATTTCCCAAGACAGTATGGGAACCATAGAATCATAGAATCATAGAAATGTAGAGTTGGAAGAGACCACAGAGGCCATCCAGTCCAAGCCCCCTGCCATGCAGGAACACCCTCAAAGCACTCCCGACAGATGGCCATCCAGCCTCTGCTTAAAAACCTCCAAAGAAGGAGACTCTACCACACTCCGAGGCAGCATATTCCACTGCCGGACAGCCCTGACCGTCAGGAAGTTCTTCCTGAGGTACAGGTGGAATCTCCTTTCCTGCAGCTTGAATCCATTGCTCCTTGTCCTGGTCTCTGGAGCGGCAGAAAACAAGCCCTCTCCCTCCTCCATGTGGCATCCCTTCAAATATTTAAACATGGCTATCATGTCCCCTCTTAAACTTCTCTTCTGCAGACTAAACATACTTAGCTCTCTAAGTCTATCCTCATAGGGCATGGCTTCCAGGCCCCTCACCATGTTGGTCGCCCTCCTCTGGACTTGCTCCAGCTTGACCATGTCCTTCTTGAATTGGGGTGCCCAGAACTGGACACAGTATTCAAGATGAGGTCTAACCAAAGCAGAGTAGAGTGGTACCAGTACCTCCCTCGATCTAGACACCATACTCCTATTGATGCAGCCGAGAATTGCATTGGCTTTCTTGGCTGCCGCATCACACTGCTGACTCATGTTCAGCTTGTGGTCTATCAAGACTCCCAGATCCCTTTCACACGTACTGCTAACCAGCCACGTGTCCCCCATCCTGTATTTCTGTATTCCATTTTTTCTACCTAAGTGTAGGACCTTACACTTTTCTCTGTTGATTGTTTCCCATACTCTGCGCATTAGTATAGAGACACTTAAGTCCCTGGGCCCTTCCTGCAAGTCCTGTACTATAGTTTCTACTCCTCCCACCATTGGACGCTTGTACTACTTGGCCAGTATCATTTGGGCCTTTTTCCCCTGCACTCACCGAGTCCTTGCCCTGAATAATATTATCTCCCTCCCCAGCGGAACTTAGTTTAAAGACCTCTTAATCCTCCTTGCGAGACTGTTTGCAAAAATATTGCTGCCAAGTTTTGTGAGGTGCAGCCCATCCCTTGCTAGAAGCCCACGTTCATGGAAATTCAGGCCGTGTTCCAAAAACCCAAACCGTTGCCGGCGGCACCATGTGCGGTTGTTGACCTCTGCTATTGTCCTTTCCCTTCGTGCACCATATCCTTGAACACGGAGGAGAGACGAAATGACCACCTGCGCACCAAGATCCTTAAGCTTTGTTCCCATAAGCTCGTAGAAAATTAAGATATATCCAATCCTTGATCTTAAAGATGCTAAAAATAATCCATGTTCTATGAAAACTGGGCTGAATAGTCTTTTCATTGCTCTCCTGCCCTTTTAGATTTCAAGGATAGGAGAACAACGTTTAAACTATTGTACCATCTTGATGAGCAGATGTGGTATTTGGCCACCATTCATCCTGTTGCCTGGCTTTAAGGAGTAAAATGGCCTCAGATACCACAGTGATGGGGAACAGGAGCAAACATCATGTCTGTCAGGAGAAGTTGCCCTGCTGGCTCCTGAGTTTCCAAGCAGTCAGTAGGACAGATTTCCAGCTCCAGAAGTTGGCTTATACTGGTGTAAAAGACTTTATGTTGGCCCTGGTGGCGCAGTGGTTAAATGCCAGTACTGCAGCCACAAAGTTGTGAGTTCGATCCTGCCAGGCTCCAGGTTGACTCAGCCTTCCATCCTTCCGCAGGTTGGTAAAATGAGTACCCAGCTTGTTGGGGGCAATTAGCTAAAATACACGTAAACCACTTAGAGAGCACTTAGCTGATAAGTGGTATAGAAATACACATGCTATTGCTATTGCCCTTCCTTCCTTCCTTCTTTTCTAGATTATACATACCTATGTAATTTGCTGAAGGTGCTATAATATGCCAGAGGGTAGACCCAGCCACTACAGACTTTAACTAACAAATCAATAGGTCTTTGACTTTTACCTACACAGAACTGATTTTCCTAGAAGTGACAATTTGGTTCCCCTGCTGACTGGGGCAGAAGGATTCAGGGGGAGCTCTCTGTCTTGCTCTTGATTTAAGGACTACGCTTAGGGGTTCTGTGATTGATCTGCTTAAAATGCAGCTCACCTTTTTTTCAACAGCTCCATTTTCAGGAACACGTGTGCCCAATTTGCATAACACAGGATCTTTAGAGCGATCCCTTTTCCTTAGACACTGATTCTGTTTCTGCTGGAGTGCTGCCCATACAGGAGAAGGAATTTTCTCAATTTCCTTTGGAAAGACTCTGCTATTTGAGATCACCCATAGGTTAGAGTTAGTTATTACTAACGTTGTGGAATTGGCAGATGACAGAATGCAAAGCAGGTCTATCTCAAATACAGAATCCTACATGTAAGACTACACGTACTAAATTTTTTCCAGATGCTCAACTGCACTTGGCCTCTTCGCTGAATGCCTGCATTGTCATTTCCTTTGGCGATCACACCTCGTTCCCTATATTACCACAGTCCTGTGCTGAAAAGCAGCAAGCACTTCCATTAACTGAATTAATTTCCAATACATTCCACCCACTCTATGAATAACCTTGCATAATTGTGAGGAAAGTTAACCAGACTGGAAACAAATAATGCAGAGAACATTCTCCATACCTTTCCAGCACTATTGTATATAGGATGTGCTCTCTTGTGAATAATTTACACACACACCCAGCTTTATGCAGTCTTTTGCTTCCACTTGGAGAATGTGGACAAGCTTTTACTGTGACATATACATGGAGACTCAAGTTTGTTAGATCAGATTTTGTTGGGGAAAAGACTAAAGGAACTTGATTTTTTAAAAAAGTGCAGAATGCAACTGTAACAACTGTTTACATATATTTGATTTATAGAGTGATGGATTGAAGTTATTCTGTACCTTTCTCCAAGGCAGCTTACAGTGATTTGAACTGAGAATCAGTTAAAATCTTATTTTGCAAAAGTTAAAAAGAGTAACAGTATTCTTTTAAAAAACAAGGTTAAAAACAGTTTAAACACATTTAATACATATTACTAATGAAAGACAAAAACATGGCACAGGACTTCACAACATTGTTGTTGCATTCAAGTTGTTTCCAACTTATTGCGATCCTAAGGCAACCCTATTACTCCAATATAATTTAAAGCTCAAAGGCCTACACGAATAAAACGTTCTTTACCTGCTGGCAGAAAGAGAGCAGAGATGGGGCCAACCAGGCCTTCTGTGGAAGGGAGTTCCATAACCAGGGAATCTGCCACTGAGGAGGTTCTCTGCTGTGTCCTACCAAATACACCCATGAAGGTGGTGGGACTATACTTTAGCATACAAAATAGTGGTTTATGCAACAGTGTGATTTCTGGGCTAAGACCGTAGCAGCCAAACCTATCGTTCTCCCCCCTACTCACCCCCCCCCCACAGATGGTTCTAATGGGAGCCTTCTTGGAGGCATCAAGGGCAGTGCTGTGTGCTGTGCCATCATAGTAGCCAGTAGCTACTTTTGTTATGCCCAGTACATTTCACAGTGCTTCATCCTGGAGAAAAAAAAATGCTATAATGTGTTTTGTGTTGTGTTCTTTCTTTTATGCCAGCCACCCATTTCCTATGAAGCTACTTAAACTTTGTAAAGAAGAGAGCAGAAGATCTAAAGATGTCCAGAAACTCCGCTCCAGCATTGCAGTGTAAGTTGGGACAAAAGTGTAAGTATGTGGGCAGTGACTAATGCTGACCAAGAAATTGTCCTTTTACATGTATGATTTTGGGGCAAAAGCCACACAAAGTGTAATAAGAAAGGATGCTTTTCACTATAATGTGGGCTCTGCCCCCATGTTTCTCTTAGAAGTGCAGGTATCGTTATTATGGGGAATTTCCCAGAACTGTGCGTGAATACTGATTTGTAAAGTCAGTACTAAGAGAGCCATCCTAGATGCGAGTTGAGTAAGGCTTGAAGCAGATGATGGTCTGCCACTTTCCACGCAGGTAGATGTGAAGCAGCTGTTTTATTCCAGCAATCATGTTGTCATCAGTTCTCTTTTTTAAAAATCCTCTACATTGATTTTCATTGTTGGAGGGAGGGGGAAACTTACAGCAGCTCCAGTCTTGTGTTGTTGAGAGACCCAGTTCTAGGCCTCTGGTGGAAAGGGGCTTTGGATCTGGTGAATCCAAGCCTGCCTTCCCTTTCACTTCACCACATTTTAAAAGATACTCTGGCAGAAACACTGTTAGCTGAAGATCTGTATTCATGGAAATTTTGCTGGGCATACTGGGGAATTTTGCAGTTGATATGTGCCCGCCCACCAGCAGGTGGATTTCCTTTCCCCCAATTCCGTTCAAAATCTATCCAGTCAGTGGATATGACTCAAGGTGTTGAAGTATAGCTTTAATTTTACAAAAACGGTAGTTTGGATGTGGGTATTCCAGATGATTTGCCCAACAGTTTAGTGGTTTAAAATATTAAAATGCATCAGTAATGGAAATACTGGCGTCTGTGACTAGAATTCATTAAATTTGCTGTTAATGGTTTGTTTGCTTTTAACAAGAAGCTTCCCTACAGTTTGGTTTTGTATTATATGTACAAATCATAAATAGCAACATAGTAATCCCAATTGCAAGGCTAGGCAGCACTTCCTGTCTGCTTTTTGTAAATATCTATCCATCTCATCTCATCTCATCTCATCTCATCTACCATATCCCCATTCTCCCTACACAGAATTTAAGGCATATTTCTTTAATATTTAAATAAATAAAATAAATAAATCTTTTATATTCTTTAATTTTACTTTTTGACTTGAAATGATTTGAGATTATTTGAATGAAATTAAGTGATTTTGCCACTCTCTGATTTCAGAAGTGTGAGCATTCATGATGAAGAACTTTGGTTGGAAGGTTTGCATCAGCTTGCTGCGATGTCTGTCCACTTACTTTCCTTGCCTCAAAAAATATGTTGCTGAAAATAAACAGTAATGCTCTCTGGGAAGCCTCATTCAGTGTTGTATTGTTTCATGCAAGACAGCCTCTGTTACAATAGTCACAAGTGAAATAAAAAATACTTTATTTTTTCTAGATTTTGTGGCCTGATTCAGTTTCCAGGAGACATGAGAAAGCAAGTTCTATTTCAGCTCTTCCTCCTCCTTTGTCATCCATTTCCAGTTGTAAGTATTGGAGATGTTTGGGTTCTAACACTTCCTTCTTTTTATTTCTTTTTCGTATAATAATGAGGCACTGTTATTAAATACACACATAAAGTTACAAAGCCAACCCACTTAACCTAAGCTACAAGTACCAAGTTACAACATGTCAGTCCAAATTTGTGTATATTTTGCTGGAGCTGCAACGCGAGAGTTCATGTTTGAAGCAAACGTGAAAAAAGGATACCACATATTTTCAAATTATCCTTTTTCATTATGGGTTCTAAAAGCCAATTTTTTCATCAGGTTTAGTGCCCAAAGTCTGTCTGACAATGTGGGAATGAAAGATTTCTGCAGATTTTTCCAGGCTTTTGCCTGGAGGTGGTTTCAGTCCTTCTTGCTTGTTGGAGATTCCTCTAAATGTTAAAGACATTTAAAATGCTGTTTGCAATTCCCCCCCACCGTTTAACATTTTTTAAGTTGGATGCTTTCTTTTTTGAAAATTGCTCCCATTATTTGCCCTCATCCCATTTATCCAAAACAGAAAAAATGTCCATCTTTGCGATTTTCTGGACCTGCATTAATCAAAAACAGGTTGGTTGCCATTCTGTTGGTTAGTCCCAACTAAAATAGTCCTATACAATCACCTGTTCAGTGGTGAATCAACATGTAGATAAATCTAGTGGATTCAGTGGATTTACTCTAGTCGGGACTAAAAGAGAATTCAGATCATTGCCTATGTAAAGCCTGTGCTACTGTGCTACTTAGCCAAATGCAATAGTTATGTCTCTTTTGAGACTGCAAGGTTCTTCATTTTCTGTCTCTAGATAAGGAAGACAACAGCCAGTCAGGTCTATGAAATGCTGATAACTTACAGTGATGTTGCTGAACCTGATGTTATAGAAGAGGTCATGACAGTTTTGAGTGACACCAACTGGTGAGTTAATCCAGTCACACTGGATTGTTCTGCACACTGTTCTGACTGTCAGCCAATGGTATTTAACAGTATCTGTTGAACTACAGATAATACCATGCATATATATGTCTGTCACATTAGAGATCCGGGAGGTACAAGGTAAATTAAAACTAGTAAGAATCTAAACTTACTTAAGCGTATATAAAGAGTGAACTAGGACTGTGCTTGCATATTTATTTAAAATACTTATGTCCCCCTTTTGGTGTAAATGTCCGCTGAAGGGCTTCCAGCAGTATTTATTCATTTTAATTAATTTCTCCCAAATGATAACCAAGGTGGCTCACACACAAAGTAAAACAAGATACATGAATTAAAAATCAGTAATACAAAAGTTAAAAAAACCCAGTTTAATTAGTTACCACATTAGAACAGGAATACTTAGAACAGTTATTATTAATAACACTTGTTAACATCTGTCTTGGTGGTAAGAGAGTGTGCAGGCAACTGTGATGTTAAAGTCTTTCCCTACCTCTCCAGCACTCTTGCTGTTACTGCTCTGATCCTTAAGGGCCTGTAGCCACCCACAGGGCAAACGGCTCTCTGTCCAAGAAGTAGGGCTAAGCCCATGGATAGGGCTTTTTTTCCCCACACAGGACAGATGGAATGATGCTCTTGGCTACCTTTTGGTGGAGGGGCAGCTGGGAGAAACTGCCCTCCCCTAAATATTTATGTTAGGGAATTTATGCTCAGGGCAAATTTCCTGTGATGGGAAAAGTCAGTCCAATAGATTCAGAGTCTCACTGCAACCAGTTAATTCACTATGGTGTAACATTTTATAATTTCACACTCTTTTTCCTGTCCAAACAGGGATGCAGACTTGTCGTTTCTGAGGAAGCAGCGTAACTATCTATGTGATTTAATGAAAGTGCCGAAACCACAATTAGTAACCAAGGTAACATTCGCAAAATTCCCTTTAACTCACCTTGAATATTTGGGGAGATAATTTTAGGAACAACTTGTATCTGTACAACAAAATTAGTAAAGTCCAAAATTTTAAGATGTAGGGTTCTTTAATGTCATGCTCCAAGCTCTCCTCTCTTCAATATGTGCATGTGTAGAACTGCCAAATAGCAAGTGCTTTATAACTCCCTCCTATCCCATTCCTTGAAAACATTCCAGACCTCTGGTGCTCAGCTACTAGACAGGGAGCACGAATTAATGCAGCACAGCTGGCTCCCAAAGCATGCTTAATGGAAAGGAGCGATCAGAATTTCCACTCTGAATTTCACTGGAAAATGTGGATGCAACGGCATCTCTTAGGTCCCAACTTTACTTGTATAAAAAGCATTTTAAAAGACAAAAAGGTAGGCAATTATTTCTTCCTAATTAACCATGGAAACACAAAGGAGGTATAAAATGTGACTGTGGGTAAAGCCTTATTGAAGCCAAATTTTCTGTAGCGTTGCAGCCAATATGGACATTCCATGAAGAAATCTTCCACTTATAGCAGAGATGGAGATAATGTGGCTCCCCAGGTGTTGAACTGTTGGTTCCAGCAGCCTTGTTAGCAAAGCCCCTGCCCCATCTCTGATGAAGCGTCTTAGTGGGTATAGTCCATCCTCTGCTTTGGACCATCCCTAATAATAACTTTATTTCAAGATATTTTTTCTGCAATTTGCATTACTTCAGAGACATCCTAAGGTCTTCACATTGATGCTGGCATCTGTCTCATAGGACAGAAATGTCCTCTTGTATGAAATTGGCCCTCTTGCTTAGAGGTGGTTCTCAGGGCAAAAATGCCTTGGTGTTCCTGGCTTAAGTTGTGCAAAGGCACCAGTGATGGGGCGGCGGCAGCAGCAGCAGCAGCAGCATCACTGAAGAGCATGTGTTGATGAGTTCTTGCCCAGAGTGTTGTTCTGTTTGCTGGTGTGCACGTTTGCCCCTCCCTTCTTTCACTCAGGAATTAGTAGAATACCTTAGGGTTATCTCAGTGGTGACGGGATACCAACTGCAAATAAAATATTATAATTAAGGTTTACTAATATAAAAATGCTGACTCCTGCCATATGTTTTGTGTTTCCTAGTTATCAAAAGATTTGAAAATAGTCTCATGGCTCTCTGATCTGAGAATGACAGCCACATCTGTATATCTCTTTGTGCTTTAGTTGAAGACTTCACTTTCCATAAGCTGGAGGAATTTTCACAGCAGTTTGATTTCCTATTACCTTTTTTTTAAAAAAAAAAAAAGAGAGAGGCTATATGAAAATATGCAGCACTATTCTGCTCTAAAAGCTCACATTTCACAAGGGCACATGGAGAAACACACAATGCCTTTTTAAACCCACGGGAAAAGAACATTTGAACTGTGTATCTTTTACCAAGTCTCTTGATCTTGATTTTCCTTTTTGAGGGAAAAACTTATATTTGTTTTCATCAAATAAACATGTATTCTTGGAAGTTATTCTTTTGTCTGACAATATGAAGAAAAGTGTTCTGAAGGACTGAAACAATGAGCAGTTTAAAAATAGGCAGTCTGTTTCTGTTATTCTGGGACTGCAAACGGCTGTTTCATGAGGAAACAACATCCAGTAGTGAATACGTAATCCCTGCGCATTGCCCCAGTCACATCCACATGTGGGAAGATATGCACAAGACACTGCTTAGCTTGAAACAGCAGTATGTTATGGACTGCAGTAATAGTTCGTTTGTTACATTACACTTCTATCAAAGTGCCTTTTCTTAAGGAAACTTGGGTTATAGAAAACCACAAATAACTAATTAACTATTTATTTAGCCAGCCAGCCAGCCAGCCATATACATTACTGTTTCTTTTCTTCATTTTTCAAACTAACTCTTAAATATGTCATGAAGTTTGGCTACAGTTCTTTTCCTTTTGCTTATTTTTTTCAGAACAAATGACTGGAAATCCATTAACACTGAAAACAAAAATTCTTGGGACCTGTAGATCCAAAGGAGGAAGCAGATTTTGATTCAGCAACCTGAATGGCTGTAGGGTCTGAATAAGTTAAGGAAAAAAAGTAACAGGCTGCAGGTCTGCTCTTGGAAGCTCTGTACGTATTTGGAGGATTGTTTTAAAGATTATTTTGGTTTACTTAAGTCTGTCGGTGCTAACTCCACATCTGAAGCCACAAGATGGCAGTTTGGACACATAATCTCCTCTTGTTGTTCAAACTCAATATGAATGCTGATATTTTATGTTCCCTTCTCAAAATTGAATTAAAGTGTCTATTGGAGAGATCAAACCATAATGTCTTGTATATTCTGTCTTCCCCAGCTGTTTGTCCTGTTTACAATTGAAATATTGAACATGCTAGTGAAGCAATTTGTACTTGCCAAAGCAAGTTACCCTGTCATGCTTTGCTTAGTCAGCTGTTCTGTAGAGAGAGCCAATCCACAGCTCTAGTTGTTGTGCCCACAAGGATAGCAGTTTTGCTCTTGAAAAGGAAAATAGGGGAGTGAGGGAAATGCGTCCGAATGCTAATATGGCAACTGTGCAACTGATACTCAGGAAAGGGACTGTTGATGTTTTTGGCCTATGTGGAGGGCGCCAAAACAATGGGATCACAACCTAGACTGATTGTGTGATTTTGACTGGAAAACTGAAAACACAGCACCTCTAAAAAAACCAAGAAATCCAGCTGACCTTTCTTCTGCCCAACCTTAATATAAAAGCTCCACTCCTGGCCACGTAGCAATAGCCGCCTGGGTTTTTGACAGTAAGTTATTTATTATAATGGATATTTAATACTTATAAAAATACTTATACCACTCCTTCCAAAAAAAGTTCAGCACATGTAAAATGCATAAATGCACAATCAAAAGTCACAACAGCACCATAAAACAGTCAGCAAGATTAACATTGCATCTACAGAGCTTGAAAAAATAAAATGAACTCTTTGCCTGGAATTCTGCACCACAATGGGCTACGCAAGTGCAACTTTGGCGGCAGCAGGGTGAAAAAGGCTTTGGGTACAATATCCGTGTAGGATATCATGCTCTGGAGAAAGAGACGGCTTTGAGGCAGTAAATTTTGACTTGCCTCTGTTCTGCAATCCTGGAAGAAATACCGTCAACATTTGTCTAGCATTATAAACATAATCAGATGTTAAGAGCAGCATCCCATAAATAGGGGTAGGACAAGTTTTCTCCTTCCTTTTTCTTCTATAGGGGTAGTGAAATGTGTAAATGAAGAGTTGTTGCTAGGGCACAAAATATATTTGTGTAGAGGACCAGTGTGACTGTTTTTTCCCTATGGGATTTTCATTTTAGTGACAACATACTGTTCTTTTGACTGTTTGTACCTACAATCATCTGATGGAGAGGAACCTCTAGTAAGAATATATACAGTTTTCCCCATTTATCCCAGCCAAGCTCAACAACAAAAGAGGAGAGTATCATAAATGGCTGGTTGATTTCCTGTCCCTAGGGCAAAAGCATTATGGAGGCTGGTTTCATACATCTTAATATAAACTATATTCCAGTTGTAAAACTTCTGTCTCTCATCCTGCTGGAGGATGTTATAATGTGGGGCCTTCTTAATCCCTGCATAGGAACCAGTTGCATCACAAACCATAACAGATTTTATTTGTGGGAGAGACCAGCTGTTCCTGCCAATGCCAGGGAAACTGTGCGGCCCTCAAGACCTCTTGACTCACTGTAGGGTGTTAAAGCACCACTTGAAATTTATGGGGCTGCATTTCATTCTGGCAAATAATCCACCGAGAATTAGCTATGCCCCCTGCCCCCCCGGCAACACAAATACTGATTATATAAAGCAAGAAAAGTTGAAAAATGTTCTTGATATTGTTTGTAAGTTGGGATGAAAAACCACAGCTGGCTTTGATTCTGTCCAATGATAGCAGGACTTTCACTGGACCCTTGGAGCAAGGTGGTAATGTGTCTGTTTCACTGCCCCCCAGCACAAGTGATAACAGAGCTGTAGTCAACAGGATCTGGTCCTCCGTGTTTCTCCAAGGTAGAAGTAATAAACCTTTGACCCCCCCCCCCAGATGTTTGGGACAGCAATCCTTACAAATCCCTTATTGCTGGTTATACTGGCTGGATCTTCCAGCAGCTGAAGTCTAACTATCTAGAAGGCCAAAGATTCCTCACCTTGGAGGATATCATGGTGACCCTGAGTGCCTCTTTTCTCAACAGGAAGCAGCTCCGTGTAACACAAGTATAAAATAGAATTTAAGTATTATATTCTCAGCTTTGCTGTCATTCTGCTTCTTGCTGACCCACTCCTGTTGCCCCCATGCACTCACCCAGAAAAAGCTCCCTGAAACAGAAGTGTATGACTTGTGCTTTCATTAATACTTCTGAGAAAGGTATCTGTAAATGAAGCAGACTTCACTGTAATTACTATTCTGTAAACCTCAAGCCTTTACAAATAGTGTCTTCTATGACCTGTTTTGCAATGACGAGCTTTCCTGTATACCACATACTTCAATTAAAATGGTAATAATCCACGCCTTCTTTCAGTTCCAGTAGGTTCAGATTTTCCTCAAACTGTCCACCTGTCAGATCCTGCAGGAATGAAGAAACAGATTGCTTCATTACTTAAAGATACCTTCAGCCATGGTCATTACTGTACTCTGCCCCTACGTGCCAAACCCAGATGTTACAATGAGTTTCTCACCATCACTCTGCGCAGCATTTCTTTTTCAATGTTTGAAGAAAATGTCCAAAGATAATATTGGTTTACTTTGCCTGTTCATGCTTCCCATATTACTTTTCCTGGCTCACAGCCTCTGGGTTCAGGCCACATCATTTCTCTAACAGGAGCACACTACAGCTGTATTCTCAGGTAGGCTGAGGGAGCAATCCACACAGGTGGGTTAACCCCTTGTGCCAACCTGATGAAGGCAGGAGTCTCCAGCATGCTAAACCATTGTGTCTGTTGACTCCCCTCTCTCCCCTCAGTTTTATTATTTCTGCCTTGCCAGTGTTCCTTTCAGAAACCAATATCACAATGAAGTAAACCCAACATAGATGTGCAGATTGTTTTCCTAACACACTGCCCTTTTAGGAGGAGGGAATTCTACTATAATGGCACTTGGACTGACTCCTCAACAGGTCAGTGGAGAAGGTCCACTGATCTAAGGGACAAGAGGTAAACAAGAGTACTAGTGTCTGATGCATATTGTTCATTTCCCTCCTTTTTACTGTGTGCATTGGGAGTGGATTTATTGCAGCAAGAAGCCCAAATCCACTGTGTCTCCACGGACACGTTGAGGACCTTAAAATCTTTGGTCTGAACAATGTTTATTGCTCTCTGTTCCCTCCATTGAAAGAATGACAATAGAGAAGAAAGTGAAAAAAGTCCATAGCTGAAGTAAATTTGACATTACTACTTATCAGTACAAAAGACTGCATTCTTTAAAATGCCAAATGATCAGAGCAAAGCACCTAGCTGTAGAAATGAAGGGTTTGCTCTCTACACCCTCCCTCGAACAGAATGACTCAGGAGACTCCCAGCTGTGCAGAACAGTGAAAAGCACACATCTTACCATAATCCAATAATGTACAGATTCAGTGGAGGTTGTATGTTCAAACTCATAGAAGATCAATGAGAGTGACAGCTGAAAGTCCCAGAGCAATGGCAAGGAGACAGCCAATAGAGAACATGACAATTGAAGACAATAGACAGAGAAGTTGCTGAAGGAGTTTAAAGAGCGAGTGAACTGAGGCACTATCAAATGTGAGCTTCCAGTAAAAACTAAGTAGTCCTGGTGCTGTTCAGTCATGTAAATGGACCAACCTGAAATAAATCCCCAAATCCCTAACAGGAGCACTTAATTCTTGACTCTTTGTTTCAAGTTAAACAGAATACTCAGTGCATTAGTGATTTGGTAGATTTTGCCTGATGACTACCTTTTGCCCTGCAATGTCTTTCATCAAGCAACTGGGCTATTAATTCTGATTACCAGTGATTTTGACAAATGCTATTTATCGAGTAAAGAGGAACAACGTGCCTACTCACCTATCCTGCATGATGTAAACTAATGAGCTAACCTCCCCACCTCCACCCCCACCAGTTCTGGGTAGCAAGTAAAGCAGGTGACATCACTGTCAACTTCAGCATTTATTTTGAGCCTTTAATTTCAGAGCAACTTTAATTTATGTTTCCCATGGGATTAGCATCAAACAATACTCCTATCATTTAGATTAGTGACTACAAAGAAGCTATTGCTTCTATCTATGAAAAAAAGCACATTATGTAACACTTAGCATTTACGCACTGCTTCTACCAAGTGTTCAAAACACTTCACATGCTGTCTGGCAGTAATCCTTACAACAGCTCCTCAGAAGAAGCCTACACGGCCCACCCCTCTTATTACAGTTGAGGAACTGAGACAGCATCACTCACTAGGAAGCTCATGAAAGGACTAAGATCTGGACCAAAGCTTTATCATTCTTGCTGTTGAACTCATATACCACTCTTTACTTGCTAACCATATTTAATTCCATTCTCAACTGGGGAATATCTTTGAGTCAGAAATAGATTAAATTAAAATATTTTGCCTTTTTTTTTTTAAACTGAGCTTTCAGGAACCTGAAAGGACAGGTGGTCAAGGACAGAAAGATAAGAATAATTTACCTCACTGGAGGGGAAACATCTAGATACGTATGGAACTCAAAAACAGACATAAGGAATCTAGCAGCAACTTTGAGACTTAATAGAAAAGAAACATTTCTAGTAAAAGGTTTTGTGGGCACAGCCCATTTCAAGAGATGTGGCCAAAAACAGGAACCTTTCTCTTTGCTGCTAGCCTTTGGGTTTAGGGGTACGGATAGGACGCTGCTGCCCAGACACAGATATGTTACAGTTATGGATTCCTTCATTGTTTTCTGTGGGTAGTTCTCACATATCAATGAGAACGGGAATGGGCAGGAACAACCTGATGGTGGACAAACAGTATGAACACGAAGGAAGCCTGTGGTTTATGGACACTTGACCCATAGGATGTTCAAAGGAATAATGGAGAAAAGAGAAGAAACAGAAAAAGGGGAAGGATATTGATCAGTTTACAGTGTTCTGAAGATAAACATTATGGCCATAGGGATCTGTGAATGAGGGTTTTATTAAAAATACCTTTCCTATTGGCCCTCCTAACCAAACAGCAGTGAAGCACTCAAGTCCACAGCTGACAGGCAACCCCCATTCTAACTTCTCTAGCACTGCCGAGTACAAGAGAATGAAGCGGGAGGAAGCAGCCTCTGTGAGTTCCAAGCAGGACACCAAGGCCTCTGTTGAGAACTCCTTTTAGGAGTTGGTAACACACCAGAACATTTAACAGGGTGTGCTGCACATGACTACTTTTAAGATCAAGGCTCTTAATTATAAGGCTGTTAATTCTAACATTCTAGTAAGCCCGGAAGTTCAGCCAGCATGGTGGTTTGAGTGTTGGACTACAACCGTGAAGACCAGAGTTCAATTCCTTGCTCGGCCATGGAAACCCTCTGGGTGACCCTGGGCACATCACACACATTCAGCCCCAGAAAAACCCTCGATTAGCTTAGGGTCACCATAAGTCAGAAACAACAACAACAACTGGAAGTTCCACTGAAGTCAGTGGACTATACATCAACATCTATACAGAAGCACACAATCCTCCAACGCACTTAGAATCACAGAAGCATACAGTTGGAAGAGACCGCAGAGGCCATCCAGTCCAATCCCCTGCCATGCAGTTCTGTTCAATTCTGTTTCTATTACAGCTTCTTTAGATAGTGTTAGGTATAACACAGTACTCCAGTTGGCAGTTTTGGAGGTTCCAGTACTTACCCTGATTGTGGCATGCTTTGAACCAGGTTGCTAAAAATGTGTGGTATTTTGTAGCATTGCCTTGCATTTTCGCAGCAATATTCCCTAGTGGAGTGTGCCATATTAGCTCTCCAAAATAGAACCTTCTGTATTGATTTCTTTGACTTCTATCCTGCATTTCTCCTGACATGGGACCCAAAGCACCTTACAGAAGAGATTAATCACCTAAAACCCTGATAATGACAAGTCACGGAATATAAATAATAAGTAAGATGTCCTATTAAAATACTACTAATTTAAAACAGTAGAAAAGCATCTAGAAAAACATGTACTATTAAAAAAAATACTTTTGCACAACCAATTGCCAAAGGCCTGTGTGACGGGAACAGCTGGGCACCAGATTGGTGCCAGCCGATCACAGCACAGGGAATGCTGTGAAAGCGGTGGCTACGGGATGGGGGAGAAAGGATAAAAACTGAGGCTTGTCTCTGACAGAAGGGAGATGGGAGAAGGGTAGCCTAAAGATATGGAAAAGATTGCAAAGAGATGGAGAAGAATGCACAGAAATGTGTGGAAGTTGTAATAGAGATAGGATAGTCAGCCGGTGGCAAGAACTGAATAGGGTCTTGGAGATCTGTGAATAGTTCAGGGGTTAATGTGTAATCTAACTGCTTTAATAAAAAGCTACTTGTTTATTCTTTTCAATAACTGTGTCTGATTGTGCCTGTAAAGTCTTAATACAATGTCTGTTCAAGTTCACTACAGTGAACTCACAGAACATCATATTCATGGATCCATAGAGAAATCACCTTGAGGCCCAAATACCCAATCCAGAGAGGGATCCTGAGGGGGAAAGGGAGAAGGTGTGTGACAGGAGCCTGAAGGCTTGGAACTGTGGGGCTAGCCTGGAGGGGAGATCGGTCACAGCCTCTGTAAGTACAAAGGTCTTTATCTAACTATGGAAGGAAAGCAGAAAATGGGTGGCAGGGGGTATCATAGCTTCCTGTGGAAGAGAATTCCAAGGCTGGAAGCAGCCACCAAGAAGGCCATCTCGTATCTTCCTGACCAAATAGGCTTGTTACAATGATATTGAGAAGGTCCTCCCTGGAGGAGAAGAAATTCATTTATATTCCACATTTTCCCCAAATATGGGGACTGAAAACAACAAAAATTAAAACACATACAGATTAAATGTATAAAAAGACATCAGCTATAACATATAAAAGTTATTTTTAAAATAAACGATCTATAGAATTAAAACAAATTTTGAAAAAGTGGAAGATAAAAATCAACAAATCATCAACAATTCAAAGTTCACTGCAGTCAGCTCCTAAAAACCTGTCAGAAGAGGAAGGCTAATTTCTCAGTAGACAGCAAAGTGAGATCCACCCTTAGGCTCCCTGAAAATTGAGGAGCAGTCACTAAAAAGGCCTTCTCCCTTTTTTCCACCAGATGCACCTGAGAAGGCAGTAGGACTAAGAGAAGAGCCTCCCCAAAGATCTAAAAGCCTGGGTGAGCAGTAAAGACCTTCACAGGTCATAACCAGCACCTTCAATTGTGCCCAGAAATAGAGCAGCAACCACTGAAGTCTTTGCACTAAGGAAGTGGTGTGCTCCCAGTTAACAATCTGGCTGCACCTCCTTGGGCCACTGAAGTTTCTGAACACTGTGGAGTGCATCACAGTAATCCAAACAAGATGTAAACAAGGCATATATCACCATAGCCAGATCAGAGATTTTCAGGAACCAGCACAGCTGATGAACAAGCTTTAAGTGTGCAAATACAATCCTTTCCACTGCTGAAACCTGGGTCTTCAGACTCAAGGATGAATCTAGGAGTACATCCAAATTACAGACCTTTGTCTCCAGGAATTTGACCTTATCCCACACAGGCTGAGTCCCTCCTTCCTGATCTGTCTTAGGGCAGGCGCACCTCTATCTCGTCTGGATTCAGCTTATTTGCCTTCATCCAGTCCATTACTAACAGCACCAATACAAGTTCTTTGGAAGTAGGTGGAGGGTTAGATTTAATTCCCTCACTTGCTGCTTGTGACTTTTCCAGTCTGATCTGTCTCTGCAGAACTCTGGAGGTAGACTGGCCCCTCCCCTTGGAGAAGTGAATTACGAAGACTGCTAGATCCTCTAGCTTTATTGGTTTACCTCTCTTTCTGAATGTGACCAAATACAAAGCGTACCAAAGCCTCAGTGGTACTGCACTGGATTAAGGGCTGTCAACAGAAAATATATACTTTTTTCTTCTCAAGGCTTCACAGAAAAACACACAATGGCACGCAGAGAGCAACATTCTTGGCTTGATCCAGTTGATGTCTTTTGCATCCACATGCTTTTGTATTGAAATACCCAGTGGGGAGCAGACTGGGCAATTATTTCTTCTTACCAAGGAAGACTTTCAAGAGAATGCCAAAACAAGCTAGCCAGGAACTGCCTGTAGGAGGGAAGGTGCGCTGCACAGCTGGCAAGTGCAGCAGTTCCACTCCTGGGTTTTAAGTTTGTCCAAAGCAAACAGCCAAGCATTTCCAGCCCTACAAGGCTAAAGAAAAGCCTGCCTCTTGCATCCTCACACATCATCTCTTATGACACGCCAATTATTTCAGAGGGAGGAGGTCTGTAAAATACAGACACTTGTTCCTGGAAAGTTGGTCAGAATAGCCAGGAAGCCTCTTCAAAGCTGGACTCCTACGGAAATCTCCACTGCTAACGGCATCCTCCAGACAAGAGACCTTAGAATTCAGTAAAGTATTTCCTGATTGCAAAGCATGGTGGCAGGTGCCCAAGGTGGCCTCTTCCCAATACCTGCCATCATAAAGCACACATTTTAACAAGCGAACATTTTAACTTACCGCTTTATATTATATGCTGACAAAGAGAGATGTCACGTGATTGGTGAGTGATATTCAAATGGCATCACTCCCCCATCCCATCTACCCACCATGGACTCCTGACATGTGGAAGTGTTTTTGACTATCCTCACATAGCGAGTGTAGTGCCTCAATTGGCCTGGCAGCTGGGAAGAACAACTGCATGTTCAATACTGTACAATTAGCAAACCATGGTCTCTTCTTTAGGCTCAATGTTGCACTAACCATTTCTAGATCAATACGGCCTGTGACTTTTACCTAGTCCAAGTACCTTCTTATCAAGTGACAGCTATCTGGCTGATGAACAATACGGAGGTATCTACTCAAGCCATGATTTAATGCTCTAGCAAAATTCAGAGCCCCAAAACATATGTGGAATGCCATTTTTTAAAAAAGGTCTGGGATAAAAGTCCTGGCTGCTTTCATATTGCAAGTATGTGATCACAAGTATGTGGCTTACCTTCTTAGAATGTATTTATTTAATATCTCAGCTTTCATCCCAGCTGGGACCCAGAGTTCCATAACAATCAAAAAACATTAGTTGTGGTGGCATAGGTCTCACTGCACAACTGGCAAGTGCAACAATCTCAGCTAAGCCATCCAAACTTGCAAAGAGGGTATCAGCCTAGAATTGACTAGAATCTTTTTAATGGGTGATTATGCCAGCATATGTAACAGGAGGAGGGGTGCCAAAGCAAGTATCCAATATCTCCTTGCTTGACAGCAACTGGGGAAGGGCTCCCAGGCTCATCTCTCTCTACCTCTGACCATTGATCAGCTGCAGGAGTGCTCAGTGGCATAGCTTGGCAGGTGCAGGGTAGGGGCAGTGCACATGGGCAGAGCTACAGTGTGCGTTGGTGGGGCTAGGGCACGCAGGGGACTGGCAAGGAGCGGCAGTGCTCTCAAAAAAGTGCCGCCCAGAGTGCACCGCCCCCCTCGCCCCTACATCACTGGGGGTGCAACTTGTTGCCCTTGAACACCCAGGAAAGAAGGAGCAGTGCTGCACAGGGGGCAGAGGCAGTGCCTTCTCCTCCAGGGCAGTGCAGTGCAGCTTGATGTACCCCCTCAGCCAATCAGTGAGCGAGGAGAGAAGGAGTTGGGACCCCCAGCCCAGCTGCTGTTGTGCAATGCAGGAAGATGCAGAGAAGAAATCTCAGCCTCTGATGAGCTACTGGCAACCCCAGTGAGCCTGGATCTAGCTTCACTGAAGTCATGGTTGCACGTGTGAAGCTCTTCACTGGACTTGGAATGCTGCCTGGGATCTGGACAGAAATAAGAGGCACGAGATCCTTATCTGCAAGGGAACCGCTAAAGGGAGACACCTGCTACAGATTCCTCATTTGTACTGTGGAACCAGGATACCAATGCAGGACCTTTTCATACAAGACCGTTATAGCACTATGATTCCACTTTGTCAGGGGTACTTCCTGAGGAATCCTGGCATTTGTTGTTTGGGGGAAGCATTAGAACTCTCTGGCTTTCTCAACATCCCTCCCTCAATTTGTATTGAGCCACTGGAAGGCTAATTTTGGCCACAGGAGGGTTTGTAAATACTAAATTCTTACAAGGAGTTAGTCCAGCGGTGGGAATTCTGAGGGCCTCCAACTGTTGTTGAATTGCAGCTCTCAGAAGCCTTCACCAGCATAGTCAATAGTGATAAACGCTGGGAGTTGCAGTCTCACAGCATCTGGAAGGTCACACAATGCCCATCTCTGCCCTCGCCAAAGGTAGGATACTTGGAAGCAGGGAGTAATCAGTTGGTTCAGATGATCCACCTAGGCAAAATCTGGTGGCTATTTTTTTAAGTATGCCAAAGTGTAATTAAAATATTCAACACAAATAATTTGATAACCAGTCTTAAGGCGGTTTGATCTATCATCATGCCCCTGTCTCATTCCATGTCTCATAAAAGGAACACTTGAGCATACTTGGATCCCATTTGGGAGAAAGGTGGGGTATAAATTTAATAAACAGAATAAATAAAAATAACTGGGAACCCAGAAGTTGTGAAGGTTCTTCTTCTCCTTGCTACCCCTGTTCGTTTGCCTTGCTACCCCTGTTCATTTGTCATTCATTTGTCTGCAGGACTCAGTACAATGAATCTCCCTCCATCCCCAGGGCTCTGCAGGACTCTCAGCAGAGCCCTGGAGCGGGTGGAGGGTTCATATTTGAGGGAAATTAAATACATAGCAGTGTGGTGGATTTGTTTTTCATCTCGTCTTTCATACGCAGCCTATGCTGAAACAAAAGTTCACGGGGACCAGAAATACCTCTCAGTCTGAATCCTTGGATTTATCCTTAGTCTGCGTAATATCACTGTAGAGCAACAAAAGTTCAGCTCCCTTAAGCAAGTTTCAACCAGTTTAGAAACCATTTCCTCTGCCGTCGGGACAGCAGTGAAAGAACTTTACCCTGACCATCAGAAACCACAATCCATTTTTTTTAGTGGCGAGGGGCTGCTGAAGAGAAGCTGGGTGAGGTTTTCAGCTCAAGCTTGAGGTAAAGCCAAATGCTGTTTCACACAAACCAAGAATGAAGGGGAAGCAGAAGAAAGCTGTTGCCAGTTGGCAAGTCAGTCAGCAGCTCTGGAGTGTTTCTTAAAGGGGAATTTACTAACTACTCATATAATGTCCAGAGAATGACTCTCAGCTCTTCCGAACACTTAAGCAATGAGTTCACTATGAAAATTTTTATATTCTCTGAATTGGCCCATCTGTAAGGCATTCTAATTATGTCCAAAAGACACCTGTCCCCTCACCTTAATATTCTCTTTATTACCGACAGATGCCTTCTAGGCATATTTCCCCACAAATCTTTGCAGACCTCTGGAAACAACACTTCTCTTTTGCCCTCTTTTAAACATCCATTTCACTCCAATTATATTTTGTAAGGAAAAAATATGATCTAACATTGACAAAGCAACAGTTCTGAAAGAGGCGGCTGCGTTTGTCTCCTTCAGTACACAAAAGGAAGGAAAAAGTTGTCTCACTGCAACCAATGTATTTCATCATAAGCTTTCCGCACATCTTCAGATGCACCAGAAGCAGAGCCAATGGGGAGGAATTTTGGGAGAGCCGCAGTCCAACAACAGCTGGAAGGCTGCATGATTCCCACCCGTGATTTGTACAGGCTTTCTCGTCTCTCTGTGCAGGATAAGGGTTAGACTAGCTGGCATGCACGATCCTCCCCTGTCCTGATTTCACAAGGACAAGCAGATGTTGGAGCAGCAATAGCTGAGCCAGGCAGTGGCTACTGTCCCTCTATGTACATAATGACAGCGTAGCATTGGAACCGGATATGTGACTTCACAAAGATCCAGCTCTTCAGCAGAAATAATTTTGCTCTTCCAGGCTTCATTTTAACAAAGGAAGGAGGGAGCCTTGAAATGGGAGAAAAAGAAGGCTCAAAGTGCCCAATGAAGAATTCATAAAAATCACAGAATCATAAAAGTTGGAAGGGGCTCCATAGGCCATCAAGTCCAATCCCCTCCATGCAGGAAATCCAGCTAAAGTATGTACAGCAGTTTCTTTTTGAAGACATCCAGAGAAGGAGGCCCCAACACCTCCCTAGGAAATGTGTTACATTGTCCAACAGCTCTTACTTGTCAAGAAGTTCCTTCTAATGTTCAGTTGAAATCTCTTCTTGTGTAACTTACAATCATTAGACCTGTCCTATCCTTTGTGACAGTCATGTAGATATTTAAAGAGTGCAATCATAATTGTGCATTGTGTACCTCTTGCTAAGTTGAACTTTAACATGCGCTATACAGGGACCAGGGTTGGATTCCCTGTTCAGCCATGGAAATCCATTGGGGGACCTTGGACATGTCACACACTCTCAGCCCTAGAAAGCCTGTGGTAGGTTCCCCTTAGGCTCACCATAAGTTGGAAACGACTCAAAGGCACACAACAACAATGCAGGGTATATTTAAGTGACTGGCTCAACTACCTGAGTGAAAGATTCTAATATGGTGCTTTCCTGGTATAATTTAAAATTTTGGCATCATTCTAAGACAGGCATGGAAAACTTGAGGAGAATCAGTGACAATTTCTCTCCCTCCCTCCCTCTCCCCGCATAGGGGGTTTACTGCTGAAATTCAGTGCCAGATTACAGTTCCAAACTTCAGTGGCAAAAATACATGCTCCCCTTTTAAAATGAGCATTTCTTTTTTTAGAAAAAGGTGTTTAAAAGTGTTTATTTTTCATTTTAAAGGGGAATTTTCACCTTGCCACTGAAATTTAAAATTGTGGTTTGCTGTGAAATTTCGGCAGGGTATTGGGGCTTGCAAAGACAGCTTGGGGTACACACAGGTGCTGTGTGTTGCCTACTCCTTTTAATGGATGTGTCCATAATGCACAATTATAGCAGTTGATAGGCTCCATCCTATGGAAAACTGGGATTTGTAGTTTGGTGAGCTATTTAGAAGGCACCCAGGCGCCCTGCAAAGAGAGGAACTGAGTAATTACATTAGTTTAATTTCATAGCATACAGAACAAAGTATTCAGACACCCAGAGCATCTTGGGAATTGTAGTTCAGGGGAGCAGCCTAGTGTTTTCCAGCAGATAATTCCAAATCTTTCACTTACCAAATTGCTATAAATATACAGTGGGGATATACTCTGAGGCCATTTCCACACTAGACTATGTGCTAGAGCACTGGGTAGGCAAGAAGTTTAAGATCAGTGGTTGTTGTTGTTGGTATTGTTGTGTGCCTTCAACTTTTTCTGATTTATAGAGAACCTAAGATCACAGGTTTTCTGGGGCTGAGAGTGTATGACATGTCCAAGGTCCCCCAGTGGGTTTCCATGGCCAAGAGGGAATCAAACCCTGGTCTCCAGGGTTGTAGTCCAATGATCAAACCTCTATATCACACTGGCTCTCAAACTCTATGTTTCTTTTGCCTTCCCAAATAAGGATCAAAAATGTTCTGTGTTGTGAGGTAAGGCATCACATTATCAGTATGTTTTAAAAGGTGCTTTCTTGTAAATGAGGGGAGGGGAACTTTTAACCTGCTGAGGATTTCACATGGTTGGCCAAACTTGGAAATTATACTCACCAATTTGACACAAATAATGAAAGGGGGTGAAGCATCTCTGAAATGTAGAATAGGAATCCTGGGTTTGGGAATTTCCTAGAGGGAAACAAACACATTTCTTCTTAGTTAACTACTTCGTAGCTGCCTTTTGCATGGTATAATTTCTCAAATAGTCTGATTTTGCTTGACTGTCAACACATTGCTCTGTGCTGATGCCACTTCTCCTTCCACTGCTTATATCCAATAAGCTCTTTTTGCTCTCTGGTTCCTCTTCATGGGAGACACCTGAAATACATTTCCATTTTGGAAGCTAAGGGCAGTTAGGATTGATACTCTCCTGCGTAACTAAAGAGACATAGGTTATATCTGTGCAGATTTACCACTCCCTTGAAATGCTGCTTTGGCCTCTATCTATGAGTAGAAAAATGCTAACAGCTCCTTGTGAGCAGCAAAATTCCCCAATATGTCAGAAGCAGCAAGTTCAGCCTCAGGGGCATCATCCTTTTTTTACTGACATAATTTTCTGACATAGAAGAAGCTGATTTACAAAAGCCACCCCTCTTCTTTTTCCCCCTCTACTACTATATTAATTTTATAGGCCCACCATTCAGAATTGTTGTTCAGCCAGTGGAAGAAAAAAACAGCAGGAACTGAACTTCCTACTGGTCAATGTTCTATTTGGAAATTTAGTTTTGCTTCCTGTTCTTTCCTCTCCATTTTATATGTCTAAGACAAATCTTTTCAAAAGGAGGATCTTTCACTCTAAAGACTTTATTCTCTTCTGCTAGTGTTTACGTTCGCACAAGGTGACAGCCATCCATAAGGCAACTGAAGTGTGCCGACTCACAGTGTCCAGGAACCAGACAGAGCCCTTCATTCTACTGTGGCACACAGAACTGGTACCAGGCTCGAAATCTTCATTTCTTTGGGAAGCCATTTAAGTAAGTGGCAGTAAGCCACCCATTAATCTGAGAACAATTTTCATATTACAGAGATGAAATATTAGCATGCATGGCCATTTTCCCAGCTGGCAAATATAGTATGTGCATTGTTTATCCATCATGTTGCCTTTCTCAAATTCTGACTCATTTGGGTAAAATCTTGTGAGCTTGGAATCCTCAGAAGCCAAACTCTGCTTTTAAAAAACCCATGCAAAATCACAATGGGTTTCTAGCTTCATGACTAGCAAGGCCAACATGAAAATAAGTAAGGAGTTTTTAATAAAGGCTACAGAAGCTTTTCCTCTTCTCTTCCAAAATCAGGAGTTTAGATTTTGGCATTCTGTATCTGTCATAAGACTCCTTACAGTTCCCTTTTCTCCTCCAAGAGTTCTGCCACTGACAAATGAATTCAGGTTCTATCGTAATTTCAAATAAAGCAGGCTACTCAGATAAGGTTAACATTAAATTCAACACCTATGTAAGATTTCAATCAGTTACATTTACTGATTGCAGTATTAGGCACTTTTCATGCAGACTCTATGACTCCTCTCACAACTTCTACCCCACTGTACTGGGAGCTGATGAACTCTGCCTGCCCAGAGTGATTAAGGAATCACACTGCACAGATGGAATTTCAGGTCATGTGTGGATCAGGAGAACTATTACCAACCTTAGAGTCTTCATAAGTATAAAATCCTTTTGTGATTTTATTTTTATCCACATCACAAAATGCAACCACCTACAGGAGACAGAAAAGAAATTTAGTCAGTGGTTGCAGGACTGCTATTTTGCACTGGTTGCTGCAGATGCTGATAGGCAGGTGCTCCCTAATGAAGCTGTCTAAAACTACAACAAACAGAACAGCAATTTGCTCATGAAGGGCTGTGAACTATTAGGCTGCCCTTGATGCAGTGCAAGAGCTAGGAAATCATGGTCACATTTACTCAAGTAACTTTTAAAAGTATATAATATAGAAAGATCAATAGATTTTATTGGATTGCAACTCCCAGCAGCCCTAGCCAGCATACCTACTGGGGAAGAATGCTGGAAGATACAATCCCAACAACATCTGGATGCTATATGATTCCTCTGTGTGTGTGTGTGTCCGTTGATGTGTGCCCTCAAGTCACGTCTAACTTCTGGAAATCTTAAGGCGAACCTATCTTGGGATTTTCTTGGCAAGATTTATTCAGAGGAGGTTTGCCAGAGAGTACGTGGCTTGTGCAAAATCACCCAGTGGCTTTTCATGGCTCATCTGGGACCTGAGCCCTCAGCTCCTGGAGTCCTAGTCCAACATTCTCCTGGCTCTCATAGGAGAAGTAGAAATTAAGATTAGAGTAAAACCCACTGACGATAAGAACAGCTCATTCTCTTCTGACATTTAAGTCATCTTTATATTGCCTAAGTATCAGAAACCACATCCCACAACAAAGCCTATGAGGATGTTTTACAGGACAAACACAATTTCCCCCTCAGTATCCCGTCCCAATAATCATTTATGTCCAGTTTAAAATGACTTCACTTTAAAAACTTATGGGCTAAATCCCACTGCAGGTCTCAGCTGGAGCAGCTCAGTTCAATCAGCTGCTGCATGGTAAATCAACACTTATGTGAGTCTCCTTATTCAATGGATCTACTCTACTTGCGACTAGCAATTAGAAACAACCTTAAATCTCCCAGCTGAATAGAAGACGAATGTGCTCCCAACCCAAAGCCACAGTGCACTCATTCCATAGGCAATGCTAAAAGACAAAAAAAAAAAAGAGAGAGAGAGAGAGAGAGAGGGAGAGAGAGAGTAGGAAAGAACCAGCATACAATTGAAAAAATTAAAAACATTCAGCTTAGAATTGGTACCTTGCAACTATCTCATTTATCTAGATTTTGAAACCATTCACACCCTTGTTGTTGTTTTTAGATCACTACTCTGCAAGATACCACAATTAGGTCTCAGAACAAATAAATGGTGCTGTAGTTTTTATTGGTTTGTTCTTTAATTCAGTACGATCATAATGTTATAATACCTTCTGTGGTGTTTTAACATTTCTTCTTTGGTATCTTTTTACCCATTTTCAACTGTATTTCTTTTAACTGTGAGCTGCCTAAGCCCGGTTTTGGGGGGAAAAATAGGATTTAAGCCAAATAAAAAGTATTCTGTACTTTGCATTGTGATTATGCATTGTGGTTATGCTATACTTTGCACCACAGTTATGCCTTATGCATCCTATACTTTCCATTGTGGTTGTGCATTGTGTATCATGCACTGCACAATGGCGCCCAGTCACTGACACATGTTGCACAGTGTTGCTATTCTACATGGGGGAATGCATAGTGCATATGTCAGCATGTGGATAGTTACACTTTGCTAAAAAGATGCTGGATTGAGGCCATAGATATTGTTAGCTAGCTCAGGCAGACAAGAATTACCATTTGGATGAGATTAGAAAGCTGCAGGTCAATTTCTTTCAGCCTAAAAAAGAAGAAACTACAGGAACCGTCTGGAAAATTATATTTGCTATGCACGTTCCAAAATGAAAGAAAAACAAGGAATCATCTGAAGAATCTGGCAAGGTGACATCCTTAAACAATGTTACATCAACAGCAAGTTAAATCTTTACATGCTGATTTGCAACACTCTGTTAGCATGGGATCTTCTGAAATTCACAGTTTAAGAATGTCTTTTTATTTGCACTGGATTGGGTGCTGAGTTAGGCAAGGTCAACTGGACTGACTGAAACAGAGCTCCTTCCCTCATTCTCCTCACAGCAGCCTCTCCATGCTCCTGAAACTGCTACATGTGGGGACAAGGGACCCCACTGGATGCTGAGGGTCAGCTGCAAATGACTTTTCACAGACCAAGATCTCTCTGTAGGAAAAGCGTCCTGTGTGTGATGTGCTTAAGATGCTTCAATCACAAATGTGCCAGTATGGAACGTGGTATTTTTTCCCCCAGAATCTAGAACTCACAGAGATCTATGACAGCTGTTCAGGAATGTAGTATTTATATAGATTCTAATGTCATTAATCTGCTTGTTTAAATATCAGGTTGCAAAAGCAAAGCACGAAGGATGCTGGCAATCATTTCTGAAGCCTTTGGCACCTAGGCCCATAAGCTTATTATTTATTTACTCAGTTTTTATCCTACTTGCAGCTGTAGATCAGGCTCAGAAGATAGCTTACAACTTTAAAAAACCACAGGAAAAGAATAAATACAGGATACTAACACGGGTGTGTGTATCTGAGTAAGATTTGTAGCAGTTGATAAGCAGGAGCTATTTCTTAATGCAGAAAAATAAGAAACATCTATTTTGCGTGGTTACAGTTCAGCACAGATTTTGCCCAGGAGGATGGCACATTTTTTTGTAAGATCCAGCATTTCTATCAACATGGCAGTTTGATTTTGATGAGCACCATATTTTGCAGATCTAGTTCATTCTTGCACAAATCAATTATATTCTGGATATTTCTCAGTACCATTAAATTGACTAACAGCCATTTTAAAAAAAGTAGAAAATAAGTGAAAAATTGAAGCTGTTTATTCGTTTTAGATTTATAGCCTGTCCTGTTCCTGAGCGTTCATCAGGCAGACAACCTTCTGAGATAGGTCACTATTCCCAGTTTTTTTTTTTTCACAATATAAAGAACCGAGTCTGAGAGTGACTTAGCCCTAGCCATTCTGAGATAACATTTAAATCCAGACCAGATCCACTTGACAATAACCAAAATTAGGGCACCGACATCTAAGAATATTTCTGCCAAAAAAAAAGGGGGGGGGGATGAAGGCTACATGAATATCTAACTACGATGCTTCTTTGTGCACCATTTTGGTTCCATTGTAAATAGTTCAGAATAGCACAAACAGTTTAATAGGATAGAAACAGTTTATAGTAACCTAGAAACAGTCTTGGAACAAGTACTTCCTGCACCATCCTATATTCACACGGGTGGTCTAATCTTCAGTTGCTTATTTTTGTGCCATCGTTATTTACCTTTTCATTAATTAAGAAAGCAAGAAAAGTATGCTTCCATAAGCTGGAGAAAGAATTCCTGTGTAATTGTTTATACAGTCGCCAAGTCTGGATAACAGACTTGCACGGCCTGCTTACTTTAGAACATCAATGGATTAATGGCCATCTTTATTTATTTATTTCCTCTCCCTTCATTAAGCCCTGATATCTGGCCTGTTATGAAGATTGTGTGAAATACTATCTGGTGTTCAGGGTGAGGCCAACTGCTTTAACAGATAACGGAAAAACACATCATTCAAGGGGATGGGCCACAAGCCAGTAACACAGCATTTGCACACAGCTTGTATCAACCTTTAAGACTGAGAAGATCTATGAAAGCTGAGGAAATACAACTCTCTTAGAGGCACTGAAGAGCCACCACTTATCATGGTAGACATCACTGAGTCTGATTGCCCAAGTCATCTCCTGAAATACCTTACTCTCTGAATGTGAAGGCGAAACAAACCAAGCTTCCAGTTTTTGCTAAAAGACAAGTACGAACTACTGCAATGTTTTCTTACTTCCCGCTCTGTGCATTCATTAATGTGACTGGGTAACCCATTAACACTATTTTTTTTTAAATGCGTCCATGTAAAAGAAATGTAACATCTGAAACAACCCTTAGTCTTCTTTTTTTCCTTCTGAGGAACCTATAGCACAACTGATTGTGCCATTCCCTACAAGCTGGAACTCAGTTTATGTGGTTAGGGGGCTTTGTTCTAGTTGCTTCCTTTTCTCCATTATCCCCAAGAGTGTGCTCTTTCTGTTTATAGACTTCTTTGGAGGCATCATGAGACAACATGACTCACTGGGGGGAAAAAAATTAGTATTTGGTAAAGGGGAAGGCAGTAGGAAAAGAGGAAGATTGCATTGTAGAAGAATTGACTCAAACAAGAAAACCCCGGCCCTGGGTTTGCAAGAGATGAGCAGGGCTGTTGATGATCTGGGCTGTGGGAGGATCTTATTCACACAATCCCTGTAAGTCAAGGCTGACTTAATAGCAAATAAAGAAAACACCAGAAAAGACTTGCCTTTCCTTCTGCATGTTTAGCATTTTGACTTCCAAAAGGAAAAGAGAAATCTTGTTAATATTCCAAGGGAAAAAGTTGTTGTATTCACAATATTGTGTTCACAAACCAAAGTCTGAAAGTGCTGTACATGCAATTAAAGACAGAGCCGGCACTCATAGTCTAATGCGAGCCATCCCATCTCACATGCACTAATTTATCTAAACTCACAGGACAATTTTTTAAAAATGTCTGGAAAAAGAAATCTGGTTGTATAACCTCTCTAGTACAGAAAATTTTTATGGGGTTACACATTTCCATATGTGCGATCTATGCTGTACATCACTGCAGCAGCATCATTAGCACCCCTAGAACTTTGGCATACTCTGTGCTTTTCTCATTAAAACTGCTTGTGCTGCCTCGATGGGGGAATAAACTCATAAAAGCAGCCCTAACATTCATGTTGCTGAACCTGGACTGACAAAGCAACTCATAAAAGTTTTGGCTTTTATCTACAGCTGCAAGCTTGAGGTGAATCGGATGTTTTTCAAACAAAAAGGGTCTGTTCAACTTCACTCTTGCAGAAATGCTACAACCATGTCAATTCCTTGAATCTGAGAAAGCTGAGTTTCCTTAAAAACACTCAGGCAGCTGTAAAAATGGCTGCTGGGAAGGCCTTGAAACACAGTTAATTTTCTAGCAAAATCAAGAGATTCTGAAACTCCCACATGCTTGAAAACCAAACAAAACAGAAGACTAGTGGACTACAGGTCAAGGTAAATGACTGAGATGCTGCCTCTTCCACACATTAGCATTCTCTAGCACAGTATGTGAGTGTCTCTATGTTGTGTGAAACTTTTGTCTCTAAGCACACAGAAGTGGGAATGCAGTAAGTCCAACTTTTGACCACACTCATACCTGTGAGCTCTGTTGTTCCTTCCTCAGTGTTTGCCACAAAGTCTTGTAGCCTATACTTCTTATGGTACTCATACCACCAGTTTGCCATGCAACATTTCAGGTAAATATATATTCAGTCCATGGAGTCATTCAAATCTCTGTGGTGAGATGGTACTCCAACTTTGGGCTGCTAAGGAGATATGATTGGTGACGTTTTTGCTCTTGTTTACTGAAGCATTTTAAATGTTAATGTACAGTCCTCCCTCCACATTTGCGGGTTTGACCTTTGTGAATGTGATTATTCAGGAGGTGCATGTTTGCCTGCCTCCCCGCATTCTCTTCGTCCCATTCCCTTGCATTTTGCCAGGCGTGGTGAAAGAAGGCAAGCACCCAGAAAAAAAAAAGCAAGGAAATAGGAGGGAGGCACATCTGGAGGGCCCCTCTCCCATTCCCCTGCCTCTAGCCCCTGCGCTCAAAAGGCAAGGGAATGGGAGGGGGAGCTCTGGAAAGGAATGGGGAGGGGTATTGTAGGAGGGAATTATTTGCAGTTTTTCCACTTTCACTAGAGTTCCACACTCTAAACCCTCTTGAAAGTGGACGGGCTATTGTACTAGGAGAACTGATTTGTTTCAAGGCTGAATCATTTTTATATTTCTTCTCTGTAATTTTATCATTGTATTCATGCTTCTATAATTTTACATATGTTGCCCTGGAATTGCTTGTGGATAGCTGGCATTCTACAGATTTGTAAAAGAAGTAAAACAAATTGTCTTGGTTGAAGTGAACTGGAAAAAAAAATCACCTAAAACTCATTCATTGGCCACAGTTTGGTTTTATGTGGCCCATCAATTTATCCTCTGCTTTACCACCAATGTGATCACAGTAAGAAAGTATGATAAATCTATACAAAACAATCTGAACAAAAATAGTCTCAGGTGAGTCTTTGAGAGCCACAAAGACAACAGAGTCTTAAATAATCCAAGAAAAACAGGAGGTAGACTTGCTTTTGTCTATCCATCAGACTGTGAGAGAAAGGTTGCATTTCTTGGGCAGAGATGGTAGACAGACGCTTGCGTAACACTCTGTGCTGAAATATATCCTTAGACTTGTATAAGATTCTGTTTTTTATTCTCAAAGCTTGCAAGGAAAAACATGATACTCTCAACATACTAGTGAAGTCAAGCCAAGGATGAAGATGCCTGTGAGGAACATTGGCATTTAGTACAAGAACAGCTCAGTCAGCCTGCCATCAGCCTCTAATAGGCATGGATCATAACCGGCAGGAACATCCAGAATGAAACTCTCCAATAAGTTATTCTGCAACAGGATTTAAACCAGAATGGGCAGAGAATCAGAAGAAACAAATGACTGGCCCTCTCCTTATTCGTATACAACCAAATGGTGATACTTCTGTCATATAAAGAAATTTCCCCCAAAGCCATTACACAAATGCTAAGGCAATTATTGCCAGTAGAACAGTCCTAGTGCATGTAAATGTTTCCTAATAAACAAGCTGTTGGGGAGAAAGGAGCACAGGCTGTCAAGAGCACTATTACTACAAACCCCACATCACCAAATGATTCCACTGCGGTGTAGGTAGGACAAACTAAGGGAGAAAAGCCAGTGATTCATGTGCTCCTTTTTTCAGCATATCTTTAAACCAAGATTTTTCATCCTAAGCTGCCTCAGACACGAAAGGACTCTGCAGGGAAGTAACCACCCCTGCATAATAAGGTGGGCGTCCGCCTACCTATACTTAAGTTAGTGCTCAAAAGTCAGGATTGCTGAATTTATGATAATGCCTCCCAACATCTCATATTATTGTTTATTCCAGGCCACGTAAATACACAGTGCCTAACAAAGCTCCCCACAACCTCGCCAAGACAAGAGCCATGCAACTTACAACTTCCATTTCAACAGGGGAGGGGAGGCAATGATAACAGGAGGCAAATGTAAGAATATGCAGCCACATACGCTTCCTTTTGATTAAAGGAAGGATCTGACCAAAGTTGAGGAGTGCTTGGCTCTACAGATCTTTTGGTGTTTTGGGGAGGTGTAGGGAGCCCAGTACGTTTGGTTCAATTAGCACAGGGATGGTGATGTTGCTAACCGCAGCTCCTATCAGCCTGAGGCAGCATATCCAATGGTTAGGTATGACAGAAGCTGCTGTTCAACATCTGGAAGGCCACACATTCTCTGTCTTTGAACTACAGCCTTGCTTGAGTTGACAGAACACAATATGTAATACACGTTCAATTCTTCTAACAACTTAACATCTTGCAAAGGTTTTATCATGAAGGCTAAAAAGTGATTTTACTACAAGGAAAGCATATCAATAAATCCACTTAGCATGGTCTCCCTTTAGGGTAGTCATCATACACAGTGTGTCTCTATGTGTGTCATAAGCAACTTTCCAGAGAATATTGCACTACAGCTAACATTTAGTACTTGAATGGGTTAATGCTCCCAGCTGTTTTTCAAGAGTAAAACAAAGCAGAAAGAAATAAGCCTAATTGCAACCTTGATACAAGCAAAATAATATCCTGGCCTGCAGTGTTGCCAAAGCAAATGTTATGCAAAGGTCAGTTTGGAAGAATGTCAGCATCTCAGTTAATCAGAGCCACACCAGCAATGGGAAGGGCTTCTCCGTTCTGTAATAAAAAGAAAAAGCTGACTCGCTTGATGGCGAAACACCACAGCCAGCCAGCTGCAGTATTCCATTCTTGCACCACTGTGTCTCTTGGTGGGTGGTAACAAAGGGCACAAATGTTTACTAGAGACCACCGATTCAACTCCAAGCTTTACCTTTCTCACACCTAAGAACATTTTTAACTGACAAGAGGGAAACTAAACAAACAACAGACTGCAAAAGAGGTCCAGGGACTGGCTGCTGCACTTCTCTTCAGAGGATTTTCTTGATGTGAGGACAACAGACTGAACACCCACCCTCACCCACTATCTCTCTGAAACAATTTCATCAGCTGGAAACTAGGGTAAATGAAAGCAAACAAAGGATTTCACAAATCGTATTGCACAACAGTGGAGGAAAATGATGAAATTTCCATAGCAACATCAAACAATTTTGCAAACTGCACTCAAGTGACTTAAGATGACTCAACATTTTGGAGTGGACCTGTCTGTTAGCTTAAAAGAAATAATCATTTGCATGTGTCTGGCACTTCAGCTTTTCAGGACAGCAGTAATCCGCCTACTGTTGTATACAGAAAAGGAAGGTGGAGGTAAAGCATAGGACAAGCACTATGCAGGTCACGGTTTATACGCTGTTTCAACAAAACACAAGTTAGATGCTGGTCAAACCATATTCTCCCTCTCTCTCTCCCCTACACACACACACACACACACACACACACACACACAAACTTTTGTTTACTCCTACAAAATGGACAAAATTCTACATTCTTTGGCACAGTCAAGAGTCAAGCTTGGAAAAGTTCCATTTTTGTTCTACAGTTCCCAGAACTCCCTACCTAGTATGATTCTAGGAGCCTCAGATCACAAAAATGACACTTTTTAACATTTTGGTCAAAAGTTTACAGTTTCTACTAAGAGGCAGTCACTCTTTTGGAAATGCAAAATATCTCACAATTTGATTCATACTCTGACTAATGGATGTACTGACTCACCCTGAGCTTGCAAGAGGCAAAATATAAAGGTGTGTTTGTGTGTGCATACATGTGTGTCTGTGCACGTACACACACATACACACACATTTATATATTACAAAAACAACAGCTCAGCATTGTGGCCCACCAATATTGTGGTCTTCTGGCATTCACCACACATATGTTTACACCAACAATTGTCATGGGGTCTGAAAGAACTACTAGGATAATTTTAATATATATTACATGTGTGCATCACAGCAAAATACAGAATACAAAATTAACTGTTTCTGAATTCACTAGATGTTTGTACTTCCAGTGGAATTTTACAAACCTAGAGAGCCAGGTTAACCCATCTCAAACTAACAAGAAAGGAACCAGTCACTGAAACTAAATTATGAACTCTGTGTGCTGGGATAGTATCTGGAGCCCAGATTTTCCTAGGTGCTAAAACTGATGTGGTTCCCACTGAGACAGATATGACAACGGTTGGGACAGGTCAAAGGGAATAATAGGGCAGTGGAAATGGCTGTGTGGTGTAGCAGTTTGAGTGTTGTGCTATGACCCTAGAGACCGATTTCAATTTCCCCGCATGGCCATGGAAACCCACCAGGTGATCTTGGGCACATCATGCACTCTCAGGAAACCCCATGACAGCTTTGCCATAAGATTGCCATAAGTCAGAAACAACTTGGAGGCACGCACCAACAAATAATGGAAATGTCTGGCATAAGAGAAACCTGCATGGAGACTTACAAATGAAGAAAAGATCTGTTGTGGAGAGGGCAGTGGTTAAGTCTCTTGCTAATAATGAATATACATTTGGATTTCAGTATGATTTCAATGTGTGTGTGTCTGTATGTGTATGTGATTCATAAACACACACACATACATATGTATATGAGAGAGTTATTTTTCTACACAGAATCTATACTCCGATGATTTTACCATCATCAGAAATGAATAAAATTCTGAATACTGAATTATACCCAAAGGATGCAGAAATGAAAGGCAATTGCTCATGGGTTTTTCCATCCCATTCTCCTCCACACTCCTCAAAGAGGTGAATGTTACATTCCCAAATGATTTCATGCTAGATAACTGACGACTGTAAGTCTGAAAGGCAAATTTTTGTCTTTCAAAATGCTTTATACAGCGCTGAGCATCTTGAGTCACTTAGTAAATGGTAATTATCATCGTAACAATGATAGTTAAGAATGGATTGGTCGCCTTCCTCTTCAGGTATCACTTCCTAGTGGACGTTAACTCAAGTTACAAGATATTTGCATCTCTTATCTATGAATCAATGGGAAAGACTGTGGGTGACAGAAATTAAAAATATACTTTGCTATGATCTACAGGAATAGCATTCTAAAATGTTCCTCTGGTATCTTATACCAGAAAGACTTCCTAAGATGCATAAAGAGATGAACAATAGTTGTTGGAAGTGTTTAGATCATGTTGGATCCTTACACTATATGTGGTGGACTTGTGATAAGGCCAAACAGTTTTGGAAGATACGCAGAATTTAATTAAATTTTTTTTTGAATGCCGTATCACAAAGTCCGCAGAATTGTTTTAATGAAGAATTTGGCAAGAAAATACCAGCTATGACAAACAATGACAGAGAATGATTCAATATATGTTGTTAGCTGTGAGACTGGTTTATGCAAAGTACTGGAAGAAAACAGAAATTCCATCAATGAATGAATGGTTCCATAGATTGATGACAACTGTGGAAGTGGACAGATTAACAGACGAACTAAAAGGTCTTCCAGAATAGGATTTTGTAAGGAATTGGCAATTACTGATTGAATATTTGAGAGAAAGAAAGGGTTAAATAATGATTTTAGGGTTCTGAACTGGCGGTTGCTATTCTGCTTTGTTTTGACTAAATATCTATATATTGTGATAACATGCAAATGACTTAAAGAAAAATACAGATAAGTTTTTGTTGCTATAATATAGTATCTTTTTCTATATATTCTTATATCATAAGTAAACATATGATAGATATTCTAATTTACTATTTACTATATTATTATTATTTTATATTTTAGAATTCTAGAATTAGAAAAGAATAGAATAGAATAAGAATAAGCAACAAATGATAAATGCAGTGATATTTTTTTATTTATTATACTAGTATTTTTATAGATTATGACGGGTTGTTGATAGTGCGGGTGGGAATCACTTTTTAAATTATGTGTAGTTATGTGTTTTGTAGTCTAGATAGTTTAGATAGATTGCCTGTTGGGATAGTTTAATTTAGAAAAATACTTGAATCCAGAGGTTTCATAAATGTATGTAAGTCTTTGTCTTCTTCTTCTTCTTCTTTTCGGTCTGTTTGTTTCTGGTGTTACTTTTTTATATATTTAATAAAACTTAAATTGATGGAATAGAAAAAAGGATATTTGCATATGTGTTAAAGAAATCTGTCTTCAGGAAACACTGTGGGTTTTCCATGAGTGTACATTTTATTTCTCTATGGGTGGTCTCAGGAGTGTTGATAAAACAGGTTACCGAGTCTCTTTTCTCATGCTTTCTCAGTGTATTTATCCCTAACAAGAAAATTTGTTTAGGAATACAATAATGTTTCAACTGTGGTTATAGGAAAAAGCTGTTTAGTGCTAGCAACCTCTCATCTTTTTTTTTAAGCTTCCCACCACTGAAACAAAACAAGTGAAAGGTGGCTAACTTCCCAAGTGTTTCTCCTCCTTGTATAGACTCCCAACACCCAAATCTAGCAAGATACTGGTTCTGAAACACCGTGGCACCCAGCATTCTGTCTGGTGTGCCCCGGTGGGACTATGAGGTACCAGTTTTTCCAAGTTCAATTCCAGTGGCTGGTGTTTTCCTTTAAAGCCCCCAAAGACTTGGCGCTTGAATACCTGAAGGCCCACTCCCTCCTACGTTACCCTGTCTCTACGCGAGGGCTGCCCAGTGAGTCCTTTTGCTGACTTCCATTATTAGAAGAGGCACATTTATGTATGCATGAAAGAGAGAGTCTTTTTTGTCCTGAAAGCAGGGTGACTGGGGGTCTCATTGTACGTCCTTCTGTATGCAATTAAGACTTTTTGAAAATTTAATCTAAATTGGCTTCAGCTGACTGAACGTTTTTCTTACCATCTCTGAACAACGACTGGAATCCTGTTGGTGATGACCACATATCTAAGCTGGGGTTATATGTATGTATGTTTCATTTGGGATGTTGTGCAAGGTGATATTTATTAGATCCAAAGGGAAGGGAGAATCAACCAAGGAGCACCTACCCTGGCCGCAGTGACAGGCCATTCTCAGTAAGTGCAGGTCATGAAGGTCACTCTCAATGCACTCTCCTGGGTCTCTAAGAGAGAGAGGCCTCATTTCTCTTCTCTCTGGATGACTGCTGTGATGCTGCTGGGTCACCTCCCCATCCGTATCCCCACCCCAGCCAGTAACTGGTCATAGCAGTGCCCTCCTCAGAGCTTGACAGCTGCTGGTGGACAGAGTGAACTGCATGAAGCCACACACACAGAACTCCTAAGCAAGATCTTAACTATTACTGCTGTTTTTGTCTCATTTTGATACTGTCATTTCACAATAGTTGCTTTTTTTAAAAAAAGATGAACATATTCCATATTAATGGCGCATCCCCCTGCCCCAGATCCTCTCTTGCAAGACTGTCAAGTCTTGCATTATGAAGAGTGAGGTCTGTCTGAGAAGAAAGGCTCAGGGCAGTGAAGTACAGCAATGATTTCACCAAGGGTCCTGTTTGTGAGAGAAAAGGATATAAAGAATAGAGAAGTAAAGCCTGGGAGGAGGAACCAGAAAAATTCAAATTTCTTGTTTCCCCCTCAAAAACTTTTTTTCCCCAGGAAAACTGGAAAAAACAGACTTGGAACTTTTTTTTTTTTTTGCAATGATTAATAAAATGGCTAAGACACGGTGTTCATTACTGCCTCCAAATCACTTGTAAAAACTAGGTAAGAGGAAGACTTTTCATAGGTTCATGTACAGGATCAGATCATTATTTGATTTTTTTTAAAATCAAACTGAGTGTTTTACATTTGCTTGACACTATGGAGAACTAGTAGAGACAAACTGGCAACACTGAACAGTTTCCTTTTAGTTCAAGTGTTCCTCATAATTCAGGATCTTGTAGCAACATTTGGAGCAAAAAAATGGAATTTAAAAAGAGTAAGTGCAATTTGTAATTCAGTTTATAATTTAATTTATTCTGAATAAACACAACTTTCCATATACATCAAACATGATAATCTTATGACAAAGTTATAGATAATGAATTTTATGTTTCTAAATAGCAAATGACTTTCAATCTGTAAAGGGGTGTTAATACTGCATTTCCCCCCCTTTTCCCTGAAAATTTTTCCCCCCAGGGAAAAATGGAGGGTGGGAGCTGTTTTTCCTCCTGTGGTTTCAGTATTTCCTGATAATTTACATTTCTAATGAAGAGTAGTTCACTAATTATGGCATGAATGTCAATATAGTCGGACCTCCACATTTGCTAGGGTTAGGGACGGAGGATCCTTGCAAAAGTGGAAAAATCACCAATATCAAAATGTGTGTGTGTGTGTCTGGGGGAAGGGAGCTGAGACATGGTGAGGAGAGTGGGCACCAAAGGTCCAAACCAAGTCAGGGAAAAGAGAAGGGAAGGAGGTAGGTTGGCAATGTAGCCCTCTCCTTCTTTTCTTACCCATCTCTTTCGTTGGGTGTGTGGGAGATATTGGGAGAGAGTTTATGGTGCTGAGAAACTCAGCTGTGAACCATCTTTAGCTGGCCAGGCAGTGGTTGGTAGAAGCTAAGGAGAATCAGAGGCGAGTTTTTTTAAAGTGCTGCACGGCCTGGTCACAGTCTTCCAGGGAAGGTTGCCCTGGAAAAGAAGCATCTGAGGTGGGGGGAGACAGGGGTTGGAGAAACTTGCAAACAATCAAATCCATAGAAGACAAACCCACAAATGTGGAGGGCTGACTGTATTAACAGTTTGTAATAAAAAGGAGCTCACTGGCAGCAATCCTTACCATATACTTATAAAAATTACTTAGGTTTACTCTGCTCAAATGAGTGTATTTAATAGTGATTAAGTTTTGAACCATATTTTCTGGTGCTTCCTATGTATTAGGCCAGTACTACTTTATCCTATACTTCATTATTTCATCTTTGCTGCAAGTATTTTGGATATTTGGACAGAACAGTAATTTCATCTTTAGAAGTTGCATCAGCATGGCTGATAGTCCCACCATCATCTTTCACCCATTATTTAGGGCATCTCCACCTGCCTCAGTTTTAAACTAATTTAGTATCTGTTTATACATCAAGACTGTAAAAACAATCATGCATGTCTTTTAAGCAAGGTAACAAATGAAGTGGAAGGCATTATTTTCCAAACTTCAGAAAACAGACATGAAGACATATGGCAGCAAGCATGACATTTATCAACATGGCACCCACTTGTGCATTTTTTTCTTTGCAAACTCACCTTCTTCTGATTAGCTGGAGATAAACTCCTAAAGAGCTTCCGGCCTTGTTTGCCAGCATTCCAAATGGTGAAGTGTGTCCATTGACTCAGAATTCTCTCTTCTAGAAATGAGACACGGTGTGTCCAGATGGTCTCCCTGAGTAATTGGGGAAAAAAGAAATGAAGGAGCAAAACTTGACTTTAACCAGACACATCACATTCCAAAGAAACACACACAGAAACTGGCGTGGATGCACCACCAGAAGATCTGAAATCTGTCACGGGGAAAACATTCTCCTCATCTAATATTAAACCTGACATTGCCAGGAGATGAAAACTCCCAACATGTAATTGTTTCAGCCTATTCTACTCAAATCCAGGCCAGAGGCAACTTATACTTCTCTGACCCAGGGAAAACTCTCAAGGCAAATTATATAATTCAATTGCAGAATTAATAGGATTGTGCTGACCTGAACAGCATCTGGATGCAGGGTGAATTTTGAGGGGCAGGTAATTCAAGGGACCACCTGTGGCACCAACCTTGAGTATAAAACTGCATATTAAGGATTGGCTAAGTGTCCACTCAGTGGCTGAAACAAACAGTTCATCTTCACTTGTGAAGTTGGCTACATCAATCTATATGGCCAGCATTGTGATCATGCTTCCTTCTTCTTGATATGTGAGAAGATTTGCCACATCAGTGCATGTTCAGCACACAGGTTCTGTTCCAGTAACAGAGATCAAGTACATGCATACACAAATATCCCACCTGGATGCTGGGATACCAGAGAATTGTAGGCAAGACTGCTCTGAGCTGCCAGAGGAGTTGGATATAAACTTTTTTAAAAAAATGTAAATGTAAAACACACAGGCATCACATACATATTTGTATTTTATTCTAGTTAATTTACAACTATAACATAAGGCTAAAATTCTTCCTTGCAAAAATGCACACTTGATACCAAACAAAGAGAATCCAATATTCGCAGAAGAGAAACACGGTTGTGGGGAAAGACACTCAGATTCCTTCCAGCATTTTTCCTCAGGGTCATAATTCTGTTCTGGGAATCTTGCATTCCCACCAGCTACTTACATTCCCATCTACTGCAGCTCAAAGTCTTTTGTCCATTCTTTGGATCTTTATCAGCTACAACTGTGACTTTGCTGGTAATAAGCTTCAGAGAGGGTACACAATGGTGTATATTATGCATACCTAGACCCTTGCGGCTGTGGTGCTGGGGGGGAGCATAGTATTTGGTGTTCTCTCTGGAAGAGACCATGATGCTTGGTGCCTGGCATTGAACCCTGGGACACATCACATGACGAGGGTGAGCAAGAGGCTGTTTAAGGCCAGTTCATCCTCCACAAGGCCTCAGTTAACTCAGTGTGGTGTGGCCCACCCTCCCATCCTCAGTGCAGTATGAGATTTGTCTGGTTGCCCTGGGGCCGAGTAGGAATTTTTCTCCCCCTTGTTTTTTTTTTTTTCCACCTACCCCATAATGTGCAGAGAGGAATTGGTCAATTGGCTTCATGCAATGTCAATAAAGAGGTTGTCACCTGGCAGGTAGCGAGGGAGGAGATAAGTTCCTGCTGTACACTTATGGTGCCCCCTTTGGGTGTAGGGTAATGCTATGCAACCTCCTCTTTAAGGTCCTGAGACTCAGGGGCTGGGGAAGGAGGCTACCTTTGAAGCTAATCTGGAACATACACTCTCACATGTAGGGTGCTGGGACTTTGGTGGGAATCTACTGGGTTGACCTTCCAACTACGGGGTGGGGTGGGAGCAATCCAGAATTAATGGACTGCCCTCAGGGCTCAGGTGTTTCGCTCAAGGGAAAGCTGAGGAAGTGGTCACTGGAGTGACACCTGGCCTCGGCTGGTCCCAGATCATGTCGCTCCCCCTTCTCAATCCAGTCCCAGGCCAACGCAATGTAAATAATCAGGTCAAATAAAGTGGCCGTTACTACCCCAGTGTTGTGTGTCTGGTCTCGTTGATCTGGTGTCGGGCAGCAATTAATGATAATGATGATGATGTGTTTAAAAAGGTAACTGGAAAAAGACTTGTAGATTTTGCTAAGTGCAGTCTGCTATACCTAATCCTGTGTAACATTGTCATATATCCTTTTAAAAAAGAAAATAACCATCAAAAGCCTAAAAAAAACATACATTCACCAGTTATAGTTTCCTAGACAAGAATGCCCTTCCATTCTGTGCCACCTTGCAAGTTTTTATTAAAAGCAAAACAAAACCTTGCTGTAAGTTGTACATTCCCTTCCTCCCAATCTCTGGCTCTCCCTTTTCCCTCCACTCCCTCCCACCCCTCCACTCCTCTGTCCAAATCTCTGCTCTGTCATAAACCTCATTATGTGATCTTGGATCAATCACTGCCTTTCACTGCAACTACTGAAAGTAAAATATACATTCTCACTCCTATCTCCACTGCTGCTGCAACGCTGCCCTTTATACAGTCTGGAAATCTGCCACTAATTACACCTGACTGGCAAGGCTACTACAGATGAGGTTGACTGTTATGAGTTCTGATAAAGAGGTAACAGAGCCAAAAGACAGACTCTTTCTCAAGCACAGGATGAAATGGATTTCAGCAAGCTTTTTCGCTGGCCAGCAAGCACACACGGCATGGTACTTCAAGAATTCCATTTTACCTGCAGGTAAACTATAAACTACATTTCACAGATTAATTCATTGGGGTTTGCGAGGTATAGAAGAAAGCCTTTAAGTGATGGGGACTGGGCAGCATTTAAACAATTACTCCACTTGAAATTCTCTGACTATATGGAATCAGCAAAGGATGGAAGATGGCACATCTGGTGGCAACCGTTCTCACAGCACAGATAATCCAGCATATGATTTCTCTGTTTACTTCTGCAGATTTTCACTGCTCTCCAGACATGCAACACAGTGTCACTAGCTAAAGAGTACCAAAAACTAAGATCAAGCAGGCAATAACTCAGGCTGTTGCTCAGATTTTTGCCTCTAGTATGGCTCAGGACCAGTCTATCTGTCCACAGGACAACTAAATACTTTGTTAACAGCAGCAAAATGAAGAAAACTCCTAAAATGTGTACTTGCTTTAATTTTTATAGACAGATGCTTAATATTTACCTATTTATTATTTATTTTAGTCATTTACATCCCACTTGTTTCCCAATAACGAGACTTGTGGTGGCTGACAACATATTTAAAAACAATACAGATTAAAAGCAACCCAAATGTTTCAATAAATGTATAAATATAAATATAGTTTAAAAAACATGCATACAATTTATGAACTTAAAAACACTAAAATTCATCAAATCACCTCATGGTATTATTATTGTTGTGTGTGCCTTCACGCAATTTCTGACTTACAGGAACCCTAAGGCAAACCTATTGTGGTTTTCTGGGGCTGATGCACCCACGGTAATGCAATGAGTTTCCATGGCCAAGTGGGGAATCGAACCCTGGTCTCCAGTGTTGTAATCCAGTGCTCAAACTATTACATGCAAACCATAAAAAAGTACCAAATTGCATTTTTTTCCCATTTTTAAAAGCCTGAAAGTATAAAAATGTTTTTAATTTGCCAGTGGAAGGACAGCAAGGACACAGCCATCCTGGCCTCCCTAAGAAGAGAGTTCCAAAGTCCAGAAGCAGCCATAGGGAAGGTCCTCTCCCACCAAATGTGCCTAAAACAGTAAGACAGAAAAGGACCCCTTCAGAAAATCTTAGATCTCTAACAAGCCCATAATGGAAGACAGAGTCCTTCAAACTGGCCGGAATCCAAGCCGTCCGGGATAAACTTGACAAAACAAAGGGGAAAAAAAGGTACAGAAGCAAAATCTACATCTGCACAGAAAAGGTTCGTAGGTAAGAAAAGAGAAGAAAAGTGCAACAGAATTGACATTAAAAATACAGTCAGCCTTCCACATTAGTAGGTTTCACTTTCATGGGTGTGCTTATTTGTGAGTTTCTCCAATCCCTCCCCCTGCACCTCAGAAGCTCCTTTTCCAGGAGAACCTTCGCTCTTGGCACCTCCAATCAGGCTGCGCAGCCCTTTAAAAACCTGCCTCCGATCCTCCTCCTCCTCTTTCTCCTCCTCCAGCTGCTGCCTGGCCAGCCCAATTCTCAGCACCACAAACCCTCTCCCAAAGCCCCCCCATACACCTAAGGAAGGAGATGGATGAGAGGGATGAAGTATGGGGCCGCCATAACAACCCTCCCGACTTTCCCTGATCTGGTTTGGACTCTGGGTGTCTGCTCTCCCTCCCATGCCTTGGCCCCCTTCCCACAGACCCACACATGCATTCTGATACTTGTGACAAGGTCCTGCGCCCCTAACTCTAGCAAATGTGGAGGGCTGACTGTAGTAGAAAAATCTGCAGTTTTGATCTGAAAGAAGCTAAACTGATCAGTTTAAGTACAGCACAGACCCAATAACGTTGTATCTGAATTGGTATTGCACAATAAATTGCCTTTTATTTATCAAATGGGTTGCTACAGTTTCTGAAAATGGCAGTACAGCAATAGTTTATTAACAGTTAGAGAGCAATATTTGTCTGGGCTCTTTTATTATCCTAAATGGATTTGGTTTCCATTTTAAATCAAGAGAAAAGGAGGGGCCACAGCAAACAAAAAGCCATGACCTACTGAGAATTCTGTCCTGAGGTACTGCTTATTCTTTAAGTGTTCAAATATGGCTGAACTAATCAGACTAAGTCTAAAATGCACTCCCTTTCCAGAGATTAGTTTCCCACAAGTTAACACTAGGCGCATTTTCTGGGGCTTTTAATGGACTTCTCTTTTATGGGCTGATCCTTCAGAAATCTAAATGTGTTTGCAGAGCAGAAAACCAAACAATGGGAGCTTTTAACACTTCGCTCTTGTGCTTGAAAACTTGGTTTGTTTTTCTCATAAACTGTGGGGCTAGTTTTCTAACAACTCTCTTGCTATAGAATACCCCTGAGAATATCTTAGAATATCTTTTAGCATTTTTTGGATTCAGGGTCAGCATGTTCTAGGTGTCTAAAATACTTAAGAAATAAAAATCAAGACAGACAATAATCACTTTTCTAAAAGCAAGAATACTCAAAGACTTCCCTCATTAGAGTGTTTGATGGTCTCTTCTATTCCTTTTACCCCTCTTCTTTTCTCTTTCTCTCTTTTGGGGGCATTTAGTTTTGAAAAATCCAATAAAAATAACCATCTATATGCTGTTTATTAAGGAACATCAGAGTTATCGGGAAGAGCCTTAGGGACACACTTTCCTTGAACAATGTCTCTCTTCTGTTCTCATTTGGGCTTGTGAGAAAGAACGGTTTTAAATGCAAACCCAAGTTTTCAGTCTATTGAATAACATGCTACCAAAATGATAGGATGGTACAATCTTGATAGAATAAATGATTAGAGCACATCTAGATGGATGTTTTCACACATGCCTTGAAAGATCAGATCCTGAAACATATTTTGTCGGGTTGATCATCAGTTCTCAGAATTAGTTGACATGCACTGCCTCTTGTTTTCATGCCCAATTCAAGGTGCTGCTTTTAAAGTTCTCCAATACTAGAACCTGAATATCTCAGAAAACACCTGTCTTGTTTTCTGCCAAGAATCCTTTCCTGAGAGGCAAAAATACGTGCGAGAAGGAGCAGCATGCTGTGACAGTTGTCCCAACAGCTCTCACTCCAAGGCAATGGCCACAAGGCACTACTCCTGGTCATAAATTGTGAAACATGCCAATGAGGGACAACCAGGTATCACTGCTGGTAGAACTGATTGCTGCCTATCTTGATTATTCATTTTTTTTAACTATTTTTAATGCCCAGAGCATTTGAAGAGACAATAGCTGACTATTAGCTCTACTTTGTGTGAAGGGCTTTCAGCGAATGCGCATATGGGGACGAGGAAGGTTTTTAGAGGGTCAGTGCATACAGTAGGGAAGCGAATGACAGAGCAAACTCACGGGGTGGTGAAGGAGGTTTCTATACCACATCATATTTGGGGGTCAATCTGTCAATCTGAAAGTCTTCAACAGTCTGCAGTGGATCCACGTGTCACAACTGTGTGCATATATTATTCAAACTGTATATTTTGGCCCTTTTAAAAACAGACTGAAATTCAGCTTCTCCCATTCTCCCCCGCTCCCGCCCCGCCGTCAGCCTGTTCCCCATGACTAAAACACAAGTAATACAAAATCCAGAGAAGAGGCTGCAGTGGAAAATCAACCAATAAAGTTTTAAACTTGACAGCATTGCTAAAATGGGAACTTTATAGCAAAGGCAGCAAGCTGGCAGATGTCTTTTTGTCCAAATGCATTTTTATATCTGCACTTTCAAAATAAAATTTGTATATGTCATATATAAACCTCAGATAACATAAGCAAATACTAGACAGATTTGAAATGTTGAATCCACATGGCTTTGCAGTCGCAGCAAGGAAACATCTGCAGATGCAGAGAACAGGTTAGGATTATCAATTTCAAGCACATTCAACAAACACAGGGCAGGCAGGCAGGCAGTCCCCCCCCCCTCCTTATTCAGTCCCATTCCTCTAATTTCATACAATCAACTCTATTTGGCTTGAAACAATCTATGTTCCTTTTGTTTGGGCTCATTTCTCACCATCTTCCATCATGTTTTGTGTGTTTTCTTAAGTAATCATTCCCACCAGAAAAATAATATTTCAGAATGTTATTGCCTAGTACGACATGAAGAGAAATGATCATAGCAGACAGCACTAGTTTACACTGAGGATTCCTTCAGTATATTCCAACTAAGTTTCCAAATTGTGCTTAAAAACAACTTGTCATTGTTAGGTAGAATAAATGGGTTTCCAGTCAATTTAATGTCTGCATACTAAAATGCAAGTTTAGCACTGGTTCTATGTTTGTACAGGTTACAGAAACTTGATTAGGTATCTTGGATTCCTTCTTAATGAAAAATGAGGCACAAAATGCATTGCAAGTGGTGGAAACCTTGCCATTCAGTTAAGAATCAGTCCTGGGGATACAAAAAGCTAACTTGTTCTGTGTTTAGATATAGCACCCTGCCAAAAAGATTACAAACTTTAGCTAAGTCAATAAACCTCAAGCAAGCATTTTGCTAAAATGGGTCACATTTGTTAGGCTTATTTCCTCACATGAAAAATAACTGCATCGCCATTTACACGCTGATTGCTGATCAAGCATCAGTGTAATATAAGCCACGTGAAAACTCTCCTCCTTGATTTACAGAGCCAGTTAACTGGCAAAAAGGTGATGGGGCATTTTAAAGAGATTTTCAAGAGGGTTAAATAATAGTTCCTACATTTTAGGGGGCTTGGGTGGGGGGCTTCTCATGGAAGGACAGAGATGTTAGTACTTCTGAAAGAGTATCATTACTATGTTCATAACAAAAAGCTAAAATAAAAAAAATACATCAGTTACATGTACATCGAAAAGGGAGTTTTTAATTTTGATTATACTGATTTTCACATGAGGTTTAAAGTAAAGTTACATTACAGCATCGGACATTTTACCAAAATGAAGGTGAAAAATCCTATTGATTATTTCATTCCTTCCACCCTCCCTGTCCCTTATTTGAGTCTGCAAGGGAAGGAAAGCCCCATTTCTCACTCACCCACCCACTGAAAGAGAATGAGTGAAGCTAAAAAGAATGCACACACATAGGAGAGATGCAGGATATAGTAACATTTTATCTATACATACAAACTGTAAACCAGAACCAGTCATCACTCATTCACACCAAAAACACACAGACCACTCCAGACTCCTCAAGAATATACCACAAAAGCAATTCTCAGAATTTCTTTATAGAAACAGCAATAGACCAATAGTTTGAGCCCTCTTAGAATCACAGAGTTGGAAGACACCCGAGGGGCCATCAAGTCCAACCCCCTGCCATGCAGGAACACCCATCAAAGCTTTCCCAACAGATTGCCATCCAGCCTCTGCTTAAAGACCTCCAAAGAAGGAAACTCTACCACACTTCGAGGCAGTATATTCCACTGCTGGACAGTTCTGACCATCAGGAAGTTCTTCCTGAGGTTCAAGTGGAACCTCCTTTCCTGCAGCTTGAATCCATTGCTCCTTGTCCTAGTCTCTGGAGCAGCAGAAAACAAGCCAACTCCCTCCTTGACATGACATCCTTTCAAATATTTAAACATGGCTATCATGTCCCCTCTCAATCTTCTCTTGTGCAGACTAAACATACCCAGCTCCCTAAGCCGTTCCTCATAGGGCATGGCTTCCAGACCCTTCACCATTTGGGTCACCCTCCTCTGGACACATTCCAGCTTGTCGATATCCCTCTTGAATTGAGGAGTCCAGAACTGGACACAGTATTCCAAATGAGGCCTAACCAATGCAGAAGAGAGTGGTACCATTACCTCCCTTGATCTAGACACCATACTCCTATTGACGCAACCAAGAATCGCGTTGGCTTTGTTGGCTGCCTCATCACACTGCTGACTCGTGTTCAGCTTGTGATCTACCTATAGTCCTAGATCCCATTCATATGTACCGCTTTCCAGCCATGCGTCCTCCATCCTATATTTGTGCATTCCATTTTTTCTGCCTAAGTGTAGGGCTTTACATTTCTCTCTGTTGAAATTGATTCTGTTAGCTTTGGCCCAGCTCTCCAATCTGTCAAGGTCATTCTGAAATTTGATCCTGTCCTCTGGGGTATTAGTAACCCCTCCCAATTTGATGTCCTCTGCAAATTTGATCAGCATGCCCTTCACTCCTTCATCCAAGTCATTGATGAAGATGTTGAATAGCACTGGGCCCAGGACAGAACCCTGTGGCACCCCACTAGTCACTTCTCTCCAGGATGGAAAGCAGCCATTGGTGATCACCCTTTGCGTTTGGTCGGTCAATCAATTACCAATCCACCTAACAGCAGCCCTGTCCAGTCTACATTTTACTAGCTTCTTTGCAAGAATGTCATGGGGAACTTTGTCAAAGGCCTTACTGAAGTCAAGAAATGCTACATCTACAGCATTCCCTTCATCTATCAAGCTTGTAATCCTATCATAAAAAGAGATAAGATTAGTCTGACATGACTTATTTCTGAGAAATCCATGTTGACTTTTAGTGATTATGGCATTGCTTTCTAATTAATTACAAACTGATTGTTTCATGATCTGCTCTAGGATCTTTCCTGGTATTGATGTCAGGCTGACCGGGTGATAATTATTTGGGTCTTCTTTTTTCCCCCTTCTTGAAGATGGGGAACGACATTTGCCCTCCTCCAGTCTGCTGTGACTTCTGTTCTCCGAGAGTTCTCAAAGACTATTGCAAGTGGTTCAGAAATGACTTCTGCCAGTTCTTTTAATATCCTTGGATGTAATTCATCTGGACCTGAAGACTTGAATTCATCTAGTTTAGCCAGATATTCCTGTACTACTTCTCTACTTATTCTGTGCTGCATCCCCCCCCCTTCCTCACCTGCTCTCAATCCCCCAAGTTGAGTACTTCCATCCTTTTGGGAGAAAACGGAGGCAAAGAAGGTATTAAGTAGTTCTGCCTTCTCACCCCCCCCCCCCCGTTATTAATTGATCACCTTCTCCATGTAGTGATCCTATCATTTCCCTGTTTTTCCTTTTGCTGCGGACATATCTAAAAAAGCCCTTTTTATTGTTTTTGATCTCTCCGGCAAGCCTGAGTTCATTCTGCGCTTTAGCTTTTCTGACCTTCTCCCTACGTCTCCTGGCTATTTGCTTGAATTCCTCTTTGGTGGTTTCACTATTCTTCCATTTCCTGTACACGTTTCTTTTAACACTTAACTCAGCTGAGAGTTCATTAGTGAACCATTCCGGTTTCTTTAGACACCTGCCATTTCCCCTCCTTATTGGCACAGTTTTCAATTGTGCCTTCAGTATCTCACTTTTAAGAAAACTTCCATCTGTCAGGAACTCCCTTCTCTTTTAGTATTCTTGACAATGGGATTTCAGCCAGTAACCCCCTAAGTTTACAGAAATCAGCTTTCTTAAATTTTAGGATGCATGTCTGACTACACTTGGCTTCTCCTTCCCACTGAATGACAAACTCCAAAAGAGCATGGTCACTCCCCCCTAAGGATCCCACCACCTCCACCTCATCAACTAGGTCTTCCCTGTTGGTCAGGATCAGATCTAAACTAGCCGATCCTCTTGTTGCATCTTCCACCTTCTGGACCAGGAAATTGTCTGCAAGGCAAGCGAGGAACCTGTTGGACCTTGAGGTCTTGGCAGAGTTTGACTGCCAACAAACATCAGGATAATTGAAATGTCCCATTAACACTGCATCTCTCCTTTTTTAAAAAAATTATTAAAGTTTATAGTTGAAAATAAAAAAGACCCCCCTTCCCCACTTCCAAGCTTATTTTCCAGTTGAATATGCTTGTTTCCATACCATTACATAGTTCCAGTTTAAAGGATAATCTTACATTATTACATCGCTGCTTTGTTACATTGTTACATTTGTTACACTGCCTTATAAATTATTACCTTACATTACATGCAATCTTACTTTATTCCTTGTTCTTTTCTTATGCTATGTCTTTATCCATTTCTAAACTTCTCTCCATTCCCTTTCAAAGTTCTGGATAGGTTTATTTTTCAGTGAAAATGTTAACTTTTCTATCTCTACCATATCCAGAACTTTAAATTTTCATTCTTTTATATCATCATATTCCCTTTCATTCCAACATTGCGCATATATCAGTCTTGCAGCAGTTATCAAATATAACATTATCTTCTGATGGCATCTTATTTCTCTTTGTTGCCCTAACATATTTAACAGATAAAACTCTGGTTTCATTTCAAAATTTAATCTATAAATTCTTTGAATTTCGTCATGTATTTCCTTCCAAAACTTCCTTGCTATCTTGCAGGTCCACCACATACGAAAAAAAGTCCCCACCTTTTCATCACATTTCCAACATCTTACATTATCATTTTTAATTATTTTTTGCAATCTTTCCCTATACCATCTATGTAGCATTTTATAAACATTTTCTCTTAAGTTTAAGCTTGGTGTAAATTTTATATCTGTTTTCCATGCCCTCACCCATGTGTCCAGCTCGATTGGATGTCCAACATTTTGTGCCCATCTAACCATATTATCTTTAAGAATCTCTGATTCCATTTCTCTTTGCAGCAATAATTTGTAGAATTTGGAGATTCTCTTCTTCTGGTCCCCCTTCATCAATACATCTAATTCATTTTCTTTTCTTTCAAATCCATATAATTTTTGATCCATTTTGAATCTCTCTCTTAATTGTCTCCATGGGAACCAATTGAATTCATGTCCTAAAGCTTTTAATTCTTCTTCTGTACGCATTCTTGGCTTGTCTCCTTCCCATTTCAGCAACTCTTGATAAGTTAATAGATTTCCTTGTTTTGTTGGGGCAATTTTATATGCTTTTTGGGGTGAAGTCCACATCGAAAGTTTTCTATAAAATTTATGTTTTATTTGTAACCAAACTTTCAATAATGTCTTTCGAATACAATGATTATTAAATTCTTTATTCACTGTTGCTTTGTCATAGCATAAGTATCCGTGCCATCCAAACCTATTATTTATTCCTTCCAATTCTTTAACTGTTGTGCTTTCTACTTGTATCCAATCTTTGATTACGTCTAGACAGCATGCTTGGAAATAGGTTTTTAACAATGGCACATCAAATCCTCCTCTCTCTTTTGCATCTTGTAATGTTTTAAATATTATTCTTGGTTTTTTTCCTTGCCAAATAAATTTCCGTAGCTCTTTCTCCAATGGTTTAAAAATCTTCTCTCTTCCTATTATTGGTAGATTCTGGAAGAGAAACATAAGCTTGGGTAGTAAGGACATTTTAAAAGCATTTATCCTTCCCAGGAGAGACAAGTTTAAATGCATCCATTTTTCCATTTCACTTTTAATCTCCTTCCATGTCTTCAAATAATTTCTTGGTGATTTGATATCCAGATCTTCTCTCCAGGTCAGCTTGTTCTTTTTTTGTTATATTTAATGTCATCATCATTGTCTTTTCCCTGTTTATCTTATATCCTGCCATTTGTCCATATTTTTGTAAAATGTCCGTCAACGCCTGAATTGATTCTTGTGGTTCCTCCAGAAATATAATTACATCATCAGCAAAAGCTTTGTATTTTATTACCTTATTCTTTATTCTCAAACCTCGTATCTGTAAGTCTTCATTTATTGCTATCAATAATACCTCCAATACTGCTATAAATAATAGTGGTGATAAGGGGCATCCTTGCCGTACCCCTTTATTTATATCAAAGCTTGTCGTTGTATCTCCATTTATAATTAGCTTCACTGATTGATCTTGATAAATCATCTCAATCCGTTTACAAAATGCTTCTCCCAGGCCATATTCTTCTAAAACTCGATGCACAAATTCCCAGGAAACATTATCAAAGGTTTTTTATGCATCCAATAAAATAAAAGCTATCTTCTTCCCTGGGTTTTTATCATAATATTCAATCACATCCAACAATGTTCTTATATTATTCTTCATATATCTGCCTGGGGGAAAGCCTGTTTGACCTTCATGGATCTTGTCCTGTAACACGTATCTCAGTCATTTTACCAATACTGTTGCCAGTATTTTATAATCTATATTCAGCAGCATCTCTCCTTTTTGAATGTGTGGTTATCTGCTTCAGGAAGGCCTCATCCAAGTCCTCAGGCTGGCCTGGAAGCCTGTAACAAACTTCCAATCTTTCATCTCTACTGATGCCTCTGTTGCTCTATTCTCCAGTGTCCTGCACTCTCTTCCTCTCTCTTCCACTGTCTATCAGTCTTAAGTACTCACTCTCTTCAATTTCTCCATAGCTTTCTGTTCAAAGACTCTATTTTGCTCTTCGTCTCTAGTCCTTCTGCTCTCTTTCTGCACGTTTCTCTCCCTTCACTTACCTCTCTCTTCTTGCCTCAGCTGTCATCCTTCTTACTTGGCACGTAGGTTGGCCTTCCTCTCCCACATATGCCTTTGCACCATGAGGCTGGGTGTTGCAGGTATTCTCTTCCCTCCTACTTTTTTGCTGTCTATTGCACACGCTGCTTGCTATTGCAGATGCCGCCATCCACAGAGTGAAAAACTCAGGAGGAGACAGCAGGGATACAGAGTGGGTAGGAAAACACTCTACCAAAAATGCTATCCCACATATAATTCCAGAAAAGCACCTCAAAAGGACACTATACTTCATTGGGAGAAAAAATACATCAATCTTCAATCCCTGAAACACGCAATTTGACAAAATTACCGCTGACACATAGGTTCTGATAACCAGTAGAGTGTTGTAGCCCATATTTCTATAACTTTTTTGGAGGAGGGCACCACTTAAAGCAGTGATGGAGCTTCCAGAAGCAACAGCATTCTGGTGGCCTTAATGGAGAATGACCCAGTGGGAACGATGCTATGGTGAAGTTCCTCAGTTCGTGCTTTGTCTTACTGTGGTTCCATCAACACTTGAAGCAGTATGAAAGTTTTTAAAAACATAAATAAGAGTGGACTTGATTGCAACCTGCTGTTGCCTCATATTGGCATGGTATAATACTTGTTATTATGTGCCTTCAAGTCATTTCTGACTTACGGCGATGCTAAGGCAAACCTATCACTGGGTTTCTGGGTACTAAGTGTGTGATGCATCCCAGATCACTCAGTGGGTTTCCACGGCCAAGCAGGAAATGGAACCCTGGTCTCCAGGATTGTAGTCCAAACCACTACACCACACTGGGTCTCACTATTTGCTTTCACAGTTTAACACACATGTCTGCTCATTAATCTGGAAGAACCAACAGCATTGTTCTCAGAGTTCATTCTCAATATTACTAACCATCACTCACTGCTTTAGTTTGCATTCGCAAGATCAGAGTAAGGTATTCCTTCTCCAAAAGCTCAGTGAGTGAGAAGGAGAGCGAGAGAAAGGGAGTGGAAGAACAAGCAAAGAGAGCCAGCACTGCGGTTTGAGCACTGGACTACAACCCTGGAGATCAGGTTTTGAATCCCTGCTCTGCCATGGAAGCCCACTGGGTGGCCTTGCGCAACTCACACTCTCAATCCCAGAGGAAGGCACAGGCAAACCCCCTCTGAACAAATCTTGCCAAGAAAACCCTGCGGCAGGTACACCCTAGGGTCACCATAGGTTGAAAATGACTTGAGGGCACACGGCAAGAACAAGAAAATGGGCAACCCCAAAGAGGTGGCTTTGCTGGTCTTGCCAACTTTTTTCTCTTCTGCTCAGCCACATTACTCATGAGACCTTTGACAGGACAAATAAAAGTTGCCCATACCATATACCATACCTATAGCAAGACATCATGGAAATTCAATGAATTGAAAAGGAAGAAAGCTTTTTAAATATAATAAACAAACAGAAATCACCCAAAAAAGGACAACAAAATACTCAAGGGGCTGGAATGCCTTCCCTAAAAGGGAAATAAATGCACGATAATCATGTGGAACCTCTATGTTGAGAGAAAACATACCTCTGAAGCCACCAGGTGGGGGCAAACAACATGTTACTTTCTTGCCTTTCTTGGAAGTATCCTGAAGGCCTGTGAGTAGTCCCCCCGCCCTTGGAAACAGAATACTGGCCTAGATAGGCTTTCCTCTAACAGGATTCTTACATTCCTGTATTCTTAAAATGAATAATGGCCGAGATAATAAAAAATGTCATTCTACTTGAACCATTTGCACAGCCTGGAGAGGACTATATTTCTGTCACTACAAGATCAACAGAGCTAGTGAGTTGCAGGAATGACATGCCTAAGCTAGCGCACTTACTGCCGTCAGGATACTTTGACTATTAACAGAAATTTTCCTCACTGTTTCAGATGTGAGCCTCCCCTAACAAAAGACTGTGCCTTGTGCCAAACGGTTCAATGTGGGAAAATGGGAACTGGGATGAGACCAACTAATCAAATTCTTCAACTTTTCACCTACAGTAAGATTTGTAGCAGCCTTTCCTCCAGAGATGAAAGATTGATTATTACAGTGTAGGCCAGCCAAGCCCAAGTTTTAAAATGTCTTCTCTGGAGCTGAAAAGACAAATTCATGTGTGGTTTACTAAAGCAGGATTCTTACTTCCATATTTGACAGTGAAAGCCTCTTCACCTTTGGATTTTAATCTGGCAAGACAGTGTGTCCAAGCCATGATTAATCACTGTTAAGCCTTTATGAAAACAGCAAAAGACCTGTGTAAAATACCATCAGACATGGTTATGAACTACATGAGTTTAAAGCTGGTTGATAACTATCATTAGTCTACAGTCCAGTGAATACACTTACAGATTATAAATTCACTGTTCTGTTCAACATAGGCAAAGTGATCAATGCATCTTAGGAATTCAGTGCTCTGGTTCAATATGGAACTACTCTGCAGTTCAGTTTTTGTTGTAAGCACTCATATAAGAAATTGGAACTGGGCAGAACAATACCTAAGGAGTGATCTACCCGGCATGCTACCACCAATTTGGCATAAAGTCAGTGTATACCACCTAAACCCATTCCTTGTGCTGAGTCAAATATGGGTGTCAGATGAATAAAAGGCATCCATAAAGAAATGAAGTAATTAACCGTATATATAACATATTTTTCTGAGTTTTTCGGGGACTGACTTGATCTGTCCAAACACTGACTTAGCGCAGGGGTTGGCAACTACTTGAGGCCTGAGGTCTATGCATGTCCCTCACAGGATCTCTGAGGGCCACATATCCACTCCCTATGTTCTCCACCCCTGATTTTCATCTAGTTACTCAAAACACCCCTGTGCTCTCTACAAGGATAAACATGGAGAAACTGCCTCCAAACTACTCAGAGGGCAGGGGGACCTTTTGAGTTTGAAAAATTCAATTTAAAACATCCAGATTTGAGGTGGTGATCTCTGAAAGGGTCCTGCAAAAGGCATGCCTTTGATTTATAGCATTTTGTCACTTTTCTACTGCTGCTGCTGCAACAGTGGATCAGCCACTGACTGACAGTGTAGTCACTGCTCTTCTCCATAAGACTTTATGTTTTAAAAACCATGGCCCAGTGATGAGATCCACCAGTAAAAGGCTGAGCAAAGCCATTCCAGGCCAATCCCACGTGCCTGTCCTGACAAGCCACATTGACAATATGTATACAAGTAGAGGAGATGTTTCCCCTCTTTTCTAAATAACAGTTGTTGTTGTTGGCCCTCATTTCTGACTTAGGGTGACCCCAAGGCAGACCTATCATGGGGTTTTCTTGGCAACATGGGGTCTTCTTGGCATTGCCTTCCTCTCAAGGTGAGAGACTGTAACTTGGCCAGGGGGTTTCCATAGCTGAATGGTGATCTGAATCCTAGTCTCATAGACTCCTAGTCCAGTGCTCAAACCACTATACAGTCAGTCCCCTACATTTGCAGGTTTCACTTTTGCAGATTTGATTATTCACGGATTATTTCCTGTCAGCTCTGCTTCCTCTCTATGCTACTTTTTAATAGGGACTGCAAGCCCTGTGAGACTGAGAAACTGCAAATGAGGCTTATAAGCCTCTGTTCAAAATGGTGTGGGGTGGCAATGGAGGTAGCAGTAAGCCCCACCAGCCACCCACTTCTGCCTTGTAAAGGAATACCGATGCCTCAAAGGAATCCACAGTGGGTTGAATATGGTGATCATACTCTTTTTTTATGTGTAAATTATGATTTGGGAAGGCCTAAAGTTATTCACAGTTTTTCCACTTTCACGGGGGTTCTGTGCCCCTAACCCTAGCGAATGTGGAGGGATGATTATACAACGCTGGCAGCTGTCTTTCTAAATAATATCTGGGTGCATTTGTTTGATTGCTCATATTTATTTATGTTATCAAATTTATAAAATGCTCTATTATCAAAGATTTTTGTTATTTGTGTACAGAAAGGATTGCTGCTTGAATATGAAGAATATGATGAATATGAAAAGTTAACAGAAATTAAGTGAATACATTTGTTTAGATAAATAATCAGTGATGGGCTAAACTTGTGGAAAGCAATACTACAATTAAACATTTTAGTGGGACACTAAACCTTTTAGAATAAATCAACATCTATTCTTTAAATATGCTGGCTGAACTTTCCCCACACTAGCTGGACTATAATCTTGCAACCATTTGGTTTCAATTTTAGTCAACAGAACGCAGAATTGCAGTCACAACGTGAGGTATCTTGATGCAAAGGAAAACTATTTGGTCCAGATCACGCTAAAAGTATCCAGTGCTGTTCAAATTAGTTTAGGAATATTTTCTTCCATGGGTCTAGGATCTACAGATCAATTTTATATTGCCCATTGATAGCAATTTCCACATGAAGTCTCTGAAAATTTTAGGACATACTTTTATGGGAATATGTAAATAGTTCTTCCAAAGGTGAACACTGAAGAGCGAAGACATCTGTAGTTTTTATGAGTTATGATTTCACATCATCTCTAAATAAGACAAGAACATCATAAATATTAAGCAAAACATGAGGGTGTGATGAATTCTAGTGGGAATTATTAACTGGATCTCAAGAGTTCAGTGTACATTCATTTCTTTGCATCCACAAGTGCAGCCAGTCCCTTTCAGGGCAATTTAGCACTTCATCACTGAAGTGGGTGTCACAACTTGGAAATTATTCATAAACGAAGGCAGCAAATTGGAACAGCCAGTCCACATGAAATTTCAATGGTGCCTGGAGACCAAGGGCTGTAATGTTTACTGCCCCTCCAGCTAACAATGGAATTTTGGATATGAGGCAAAACATCTTTTAATACAACCATAAACTAGTAATATCTTCTGAGTTGGAATTTAGCTGGTGGCAGCATCTTTTGACAACCTTCTGTTAACTAGTCTTTATTGGAAATAGCCTTTCCAGCTGGAAAGTAAACCAAGGAGTTTACAAACATTGCACAACATTCCAAAATCATATATTCTAGCACTTTATCCCAGGCTCTTAACAGGAGTCAGATATCTTTTAGCCACCCTCAAGTGCTTTCTTCCCACCTCCCCTAGTTCAAGGAGAGGATCAAGAGGATCATTATAAATGTGTCCCTTCTGAATGGAAGAATTTAAAGCATCACAGATACCACTAGATTTACCTCTTCCAAAAATGTGACAAATGAGAACTGAGGTCTACATAGGACCAGCTCTCCTTGTGACAGTCAAACATAACAAGCACTCTCCTCGTGACTGGAGGTAACTAATGATATGACTGTGGCTGGGACTGCCACCCAAGTTTTCCATAGCTAAGCTGCTGATCATCTCAATGGGGCAAAAAAGAGTAGGGCACCAAGGGTTTTACTGTGAGAACAATGCAATGGCGGGCCAGTCATTCATAGTACCAAATACAGAGTTGGAAAACAGGCAACAAATGTCTATTAATCACTGTCCCCCATCTTACACATCATTTTTCGGAATGCAAGAAAGAAAACATTATACCTACTTTTCAGAAAAGCACAAAAGGGTTTGGTCTGGTCTCCTGTTTCTGAAAACGTATTTGCTGTGCCAGGATGTGCCTCTTGAGTTCTTTTTATTCTTGGATCTTTCTTGAAAGGGAGATTAAGACCAACTCAAGTTCATCTGGGCACAATATTTTCTGCGTTTGTAGAATCGGCATTATATTTATTATAAACAGAGATACCAGAATATGAACAAACCTAACAAATGATCCTTGACTTCCTTTGTTCTGTGAATGTTCCTGTGAAGAGTTAGAATTCTTCACAAAAGCATGTTTCAGCATGCCTGTGAAACTGCAACTCCCACTATTCTGAGAGGAAAATAATCAGGCACAAAACAGTTCTAGATTGGTTCAGAGTTGCAGTGCAAATGTTTGCAACTGAAGAGCAGTGATAGGTCACAATCTTATACTAAGATATATGCAACAAGCTTTCCTAGCTGTGTTTCTCTTCTGCTGTGCAGGATTTTGCTTCCTTTTAGTGTTTCCAGAACAGAGCCAAGGCAATTTCAGTAAGTCGCTCTGGAGTGACTTTCTTAATGCAAAACTACACAACGGCAGATGTTCTGCACAACATTCCTTGAATTCTCTGTAAGCAAGACAAGTAAGACGAAAAAATATCCAATCTTGCTCCCCTCGCTCCTGTGCAAAAGAAAGTGTATGCAATCAAGTGGCTGATAATCCATGTGACTTACTCCCAAGTAAACATCAACCAGACTGAACCCCGAGTTAAAAGAGAATGTATGTTATGATACTAGTGATGGAAAGAATATTCAAAATTCTTCTTCTTCTTTTCTTTTTTAAAACAAGGTTAAAAAAACATGCTTTCCGACTGTCAAGAAACTCTGATGAGAAGATTTCTCACCTAGAATCTTCAGCGTTAGGGACTTAGAGCCATTTCTGCCCTACACTGCTATAATGCTATTATTCCACTTTCAACATCCTATGGAATCCTGGGGCTTGCAGTTCAGGGAGGGGCCTTTAGCATTCCCAGCCAGAGAGCTCTTTGGCCTCAGGAAACTACAGACCCCAGAATTCCACAGGATGTTGAAAGTGGAAACTGGAATAACAGCGTAGGGTAGAAAGGCCCTTATTCTAAACAAGTGGTTGATTTGCATGGCAAACAGTATTTTCTGTGCAGAAAACACCTTTTTTGTGCAGAAAACAATATTTCTCCACAGCAACATGTCATTCCTGGAAGAAAATATTATTTTCAGGGCAAATCAATCATCTGTGAATTTCGTGCAGAGTAAATTGTGAACTGAAAATGGGCTTTGAAAACTGCTGTAGTTTTTGAAGACTTTCCCGCAGCAGGATGAAAATTTCTAATATTATTCACTGCTTTTTTCAAGAAGAAAAACAGTGAAGAACTATATACCCAGAAGACACACAGAGATACACACATAAAAGATAGTGTATCTGCAATACACTAACTGTATCGTGTGAGCATCATCAATGTGATCTTTTCCTCCTTCTGGTTTCATAGCTGACCTGAGGTTACTGACTGGAGTTTTGGACCATTAGCAATTTGAATTCTATCTATGAATCCAGGAATCAGAGAGGTGTAACAAGATAATGTAGCATGTTCCAAATAATATCATTCTTTGTAACTGTGCTATTGTGAAACTGACTGTGGCAATTTCTTTCAGATGCTTTGTCAGTTTATTTGGAATTGCTTTCAAAGCACCTATTAACACTGGAACCAGAGCTGTCATCTTCTCCCAGAGGCACTGAATCTCAATTTGTAGGCCTTACATTGTTGCATTATTATGTTGTGTTGTTGTTGTTAATATTACAAATGACATCATTAATTAAAGAGACAGTAGATCACAGCCCCACACAGAGCTACAAGTCTTCACTAAGTTCAGTGGACATACATTCTGATCTATGAGCAGTGATGACGAATAAAAACAGTTCGAAGTGAAGAGAAGGAGAATATTTTCTGAATAGGGTTTCTGGACTAGTATGAGGTATAAAAAGAGCATTCTTTCAAAACTCAGAGAGGAATGCTGAGCAAATCTCTTGAAGAGTGAAAGTTGGGAAGTAATTAACCAACATTCTGTCTAGCTCCTGTTAAATTTTTGCTTCTATTAAAGCTCTTTATGAATTTTTGCCTTTTTGTGTTAAAATGGTATCTGGCAACAACTAAACCCAGCCATTGAAGACTGATTCTACAGCAGCCTAGGCTTGGTTAATGGACCCACTCATGATTTAAATGTAGGATGGTTTGATACACTAGAATTATGATGACACATTGCCAATTACATTTCCATAAAAATAAATTACAGAACTCTATGCTTCACAGCCAACACATTCTCTGCACACATGTCCACCAGATTTTCCAGACTTTTTATTGAATAAAAACAGACCAATGACTATGATTCAAAAATACATTGTGAAACTATTTAATATACTATCATAGCACAAAAACAGATCTGGAATACTAACTTTGGTCTTATATTTAAAGCTTGAAAATTAAAGAACAACTAAAAAAAATACAGCCAAGTTCTTGGCAAGTAAACACACACATACCTTTCTTGAAATGGCTGAAAAATCAGACACAATATAGCAGTCACATCTAAGGCCTGCTATATGAATATTTTTCATTACTGTCCCACAGAATCTTTCCCTCTCCAATTCTCCAGTGGTTCACCATTTTCCTGCACCCCATCCCTCACGTAGCCACTATTTGGCTGTAACAGAGGGCCAGAGGAAGGCAAGGGGCATTTCTGGACCATCCACCTATGTTCCAGTAGTGAGATGCATGATAAAGACTTCAGCCTCCAGACCACTCCATGTATTTGCAGCATAATCTCCACAGAACGATTCAAGATGTTTGAACGCAATGAGAACACTCTGCTAAAACATTCATTTTCTCCCACAGCAGGGCGAAAACTAAAGTAATTATCCAACCTTGCATGTAAGGACAAAATAATCAAGAATTTGTATTCTTAGTCTGCTGTCATTAATCACCTCACTGAAAGCAAGGGAACTATTTAATCCAGTCTAATCTAGGAAAGACAAATGGTTCTTTTCATTAGTCAAAAGGCAGATGAGGGAACTGGGATTCAGCCTGAGTTGGATGTTTTATAATCTGCATGAAAAGAAGGTTTGTAGCTCAAGTGTGCTCTTGGATTTAGCCCTGAACCTGAGTAGGTTTGCATAGCTAAGCCTAGCATACCGCTTACATCTATTTTTCAGGAGCCAGATCTTGCCACAGCATGCACTCTGCACAGGGCTTCCTTTGAAAGTGCTGAAAAGTGCTGAGAAACTTCAGCTGGTACAAAATGCTACAGCCAGACCACTGACTGGGCACAGTTATTGGCAGCACACGATTGCCTGGTTTGAATAATCGGTGGATGCCTTTTTTAACTGATTGCTCTCAACAGATATGTTTATTTACTGTTTACTTATAATTTCCTATTTTATCTGTATTTTATTGTTGTTAGCTAACTTGAGTACTATTTTTAGTGGAAATCTCTCTCTCTCTCTCTTTCACACACACACACACACACACGCACACACACAAACATACACACAAGAGAAAGGTAGGGTTTCCTGATGCAGCTCATTCAACTGATTTCAAGGGCCTTCTGTGTCCCATTTGGGATGGTTGATGAGAAGCTGTGTGCGCAGGCCTTGTTGTTGTTGTTATGTGCCTTCAAGTCATTTCCAACTTATGGTGACCCTAAGATGAACCGATCACAGAGTTTTCTGGGGGCTGAAAGTGTGTGACAAGCCCAAGGTCACTCAGTGGGTTTGCATGGCTGAGCAGTGAATCAAACCATGGTCTCCAGGGATGTAGCCCAATGCTTGAACCACTACACTGCACTGGCCTACACCCTACGCAGTTTCAGTCATCATATGCATTAGTCTTTGGATTGCTTTTAGCAGTCAACAGTTAGCCTCGTTCTCTTTGGCTGAAGAACTGAGGAAACATGGATATGGCACAGGGTAAAGATGAAACGAGATCTGAACGCAAGATCTCCTCAAAGATACTCTTGCACAACCATATTTGCCAAGTATCAGGCCATATCATTCAGTCAGGTGATCAACCTGCAACCTGAAATGCTACAATCTATAAAGTCTTTTACTATTTCCTTCTCCTTCTCCTCTTCCTCCTTTTTTTTTTGGCATGAATATTAACTTTAGTTGGAGTGGGAATCATACAGTCTCCCTGTAGGACTGCAATTCCAGCATTCCCCACCATTAGCTATTCTGGATAGAGCTCCAGCCTAAATGCTATTTTACTTCCAAGATTAGTAGACACACTGAATCAACCAAACTTAACTTTTGATCTGCAAAGTTCCCATTAATTTCACGTAGGGTAACTGCTGAAGAGCAAAGGGCCAAATTAGCTCTCCAGGGGATTTTTTTTGGGGGGGGGGTATAACTCCTCTACTGACTCCATCTCTGAAAACAAAAGTTTCTTTTAAAAATATACAGAAATGCCCCCCATGCCCGCTGGGGTTGTCTGGGCCTCCCAGTTCATTCATGTTTTCAGCTCCCCAGATTTTTTGGGTGGGTAACAAAATATGATTTTTTTTCCAAATGTTTTTGGGGATGCTGGGGATCCTAGGGCAACCACAAAAACAATGTTGGGGACTTTATGTGACCTATACACCGTACCTTCCCTATTCTTTATTTAATGGGTTTCTTCTACTTGGAACTTACAATTAGATTTAGGCCATGGAATCCCTCCCTCCGTGTTAATTTAACCAACTGATCCCTTGGCAACTGTTCTTTTCAGCTGACTTATTTGTTCTCCTTAGGCTTATGGTTATGTGAAAACTATCTACTGTCAATAACCATATACAAAGTACCGTATCTGTCGACATATAAGACGCACCAGTGTATAACACGCACCCCATTTATACACTGGCAAATACTATCCGTCAGCGTATAAGATGCACCGGCATATAAGACACACTCTATTTTCAAACAGTATTTCTTGGGGAAAAAAGAGAGTCTTATATGCCAGCAAACAGGGTATTGCTTAGGATGCAAATACAACCACAACATTTTGGATAGTTACAATGTGGCTGCAGGTGGTATGGAAGGGGGCATAAGAAGCTTCAGTTTGGGTGACACATTCTATGTCAGCACAGGTCAAATTAAAAATGCACAGAATAATCTGCCATGAATTTCAAATAAATAGGGAAACATGCTTTGTCTTGTTCAAAAATAAATGTCCAAAACATATCAACAGTTTGGGACTAAACAGAGGGATGGGGGTGTTAAACTCTTCACTGTTGTTTTTCCATGGAGAATCACCCCTGGTCCTATTTATTATTAAAGATACTTCAGCAGAAAAAAAAAACAAAAAAACAGGTGGGATAAAGAGGGGCAAGGGGTGGCCATTTTCAGCTGGAAAATGGATTGAAATATAAGGGTTAACTCTCTCCTCTCCCTGCCACAGTTCTGATCTGGACTAGTGTTTCAGGCACTTAGTATCAGAGATACCTGATGTTCTGGAAGAACCAACTAGATCTCTAAAAATGCAAGCTTAAACATGTTCATTAGTGTAAAGTGTAGTTAGTCCCTTGTGCCTTTGGTAAATCAATAAGGGGTCCTGAGAGCCAAAGCAAGGAAGAAGAGTGCATCTGAATTGCCACTCTAGCTCCCATATGCCCTTCTGTAGAAGCGTTAATTCAAAAAGTCCCTACTGCGGAGCTTTACCTTGGGAATACTTTCATAGCTTCAGGTTGTGTCGTAAGGACAAACAGTGGGTGGATACTGGGTTCAGTGCAGAGAAGTGTGTGACTGTGCCTTCCAGCTAATTACATGAAAATTACAGATGCGGGCTTTGTGAAAACCTGTAATGAATACAAGTTAACATTACTAATATAGGTTTTTAAAAATGTAGCTTAAGGAGTGTCAAATGAGAGATGATTTTTTTGGTTATCCCCTCCAGGTTTCCGGTTCGTCTAGGTTGCCTTGCATGCTCAGATGTTCCCAGGGCCAGTAGCTGGGATTCCTGCCTTGGGGGATCAGGGAATGCCATTTTCCCAGACTCCCAGCGCCAAGGCAGGTGCAAGGAGAGGAACTGCAGCAACTTGCACAAAGCAATTAAAGAAACTGCCTGAAACAAATGAAACTAAAAGCAATGCTTGAAAGTTACATAAACCACCTCCCGCAAAAGATTCTCACTGGTTAATTTCAGCCTCCGCATTAAGTACAAGTTCATAGCCAGAGGCAATGTCAATGCATCATAAGGTTCAAGGAGTGTCAGACCTTAGTTCCAAATCCCACATCCCTGATGAGAAAAGTTATTTTTACTTAAAAAAGGCAATGTGCTCCCTTCCCTGAAACTGCATTTCCCCAATTTTTTCAATCCAATATTGTTAACCATGAGTTTTGTTCAAGCCATTCAAAATCTGATACAAAATTCCCTACAAACTCTTTCATTAGGATTCTTTTTGTTTCATGCAGTGTGGTCATTGGGAGCAAGACTCTTAACATCACATACTAACTACAAACTAACAAAATGAAACTTCTAGCTAACAACATGAATTTCAGCAGGGAGAAATGTAAGGTACTATACTTGGGCAGAAAAAATGAAATGCACAGATATAGGATGGGTGACATCTACCCTGACCACAACACATGTGAAAGGATCTAGGAGTCTTAGTAGACCCCAAGCTGAACCTAAGTTAGCAGTGTGATGTAGCAGCTAAAAAGCCAATGGGATCTTAAGCTGAATCAATAGGAGTATGACAGCCAGTGTGGTGTAGGGGTTTGAGCATTGGACTACAACCCTGGAGACCAAGATTCGAGTCCCTGCTCAGCCATGGAAACCCACTGGGTCACTCTGGATGTGTCACACACTCTCAGCTCCAGAAAACCTCATGATAGGTTTGCCTTCAGGTTGCCATAAGTCTGAAATGACTTGAAGGCACACAACAACAACAACAACAACGTAAGTAATTGTATCACTGTCTTCTGCTTTGGTCACACTTCATCCAGAATACTGTGTCCAATTCTGGGCACCACAATTAAGAAGGATATTGACAAGCTGGAATATGTCCAGAGGACGGCAACTAAAATGATAAGAGGTCCGAAAACCATCCCTATGAGGAATGGCTTAGGGAGCTTGGGCATGTTTAGCCTGAAGAAGAGAAAGTTAAGAGGTGAGATGATAACCAAATTTAAATATTTGAAAGGATGTCATATGGAAAATGGAGCAAACTTGTTTTCTGCTGCCCCAGAGACTAGGACACAGAGTACTGGCTTCAAATTTCAGGAAAAGAGATTCCACCTAAACATTAGGAAGAACTTCATGATGCCTTGGAGTGTGCTGGAGTCTCCATCTTTGGAGCTTTCTAAATAGAGGCTGGATGGCAATCCGTCAGGAGTGCTGACTGTGTATTCCTGCATGGCAAGGGGCTGGACTGGATGGCCCATGTGGTCTCTTCTAATTCTATGATTCTATAACAGTAATAACTAAAATACTTGACTGTCAGCATCTCTCTGTCTCTTTTTGTTAGTCTGCAAATGTAACTGGAAGAAGAAAGAACTGAAATTATGTGGCAGAAGTCATATAAATATTTTGGCTAAGAGTATTTTCTAACCAAAAACAGTTGAACACGGCATTTGGAAAAAGAAGTAATACAGCTGTAGAAAGAGTAAGAAGTACAGCAACTGTCAGTATAATAAAACAACAAACAAGCCACACCAAAATATCTTTTGTGGTACACTGTGAAAGGAGGGATCCATACATGAGCAACATATTTAGTGAAAATAAACCAAAAAAATCTATACAAGTATGCAATCTTTCAAGTTCTAGGTTTAAAAATATTGCAACCTGCTCTGAGCTTCTGTGATCAGGCAGGCTCAAAAAAACTCAGATTGGAGATGTAAAAGTATTTTGCTCATTTCAAGACTCTTGCTGAAATTATACATTGAGACAAAGGGCAGCCTGTAAGGACCTCAGTATACTTCAATAAATGGAACAAACAAAAACAAAAACAACCATTTGCCTTATCTGTCAGACGGTCCTTTTCAATGTGGGAGGGGAAGAGCGTCTTACATTGGGTTGGCTCCACCTTCATCCAACAGGAAGGAATGGAAATTCTTTCAAGTCATGTTACAGTCATGTTACAGCTTGAAAGCTTGGAAGGAACCCAGGTGAGAACACTGATGCACAACACTAAAGGAGAATGGAAGGTTATTGCTCTCTCAAATCAAGAAGGGAGAAGGTGAAGGAAGATGGGTCTGAGAAAGACTTGCTAAAACTTCATCTACTTCTCACATCTAATAAGGGTGTAAATATTTCTGTTCTTCTTCTTTCTCTTTTTAAAACATAAGAAAAAATAGATAACGCGGGAAGCAACTGAGACACTCGAGTACCAGCAGGACTGAAGCCCACAGTGGAAGAAACCATCACTCCCAAGTGTCTTTCTTGCAAAAAAAATCTTATAACTTGGCTAATCTAACACAGAATATAATGGATAGTGTAAACATCACGTTGGAAAGAGGACACCACCATTTTGCCCATCCTCCAGGCCTACAACAGGATGGGGAGGATGCTCTTCCCCTCACCCATGGAAAAGGACCATCTCACAGGTTAGACAAATGGTTCTTTTTCCAGTGGGGAGGGTAAGAGCATCCCACATTGGGATGTTTGAGGCCAGAATGGTCTTCCATCTCAGAAGAGTCTTGGCTGGCAGTGTGCCTACTTGGTGTTCCCTTGTGGCATTCAAGCCCCCCTGGTGTCTATAAGGAGTGGGCAGAGAGAGACATTCACTGCTAGTGACTTGGCCTTGGGCCTGCATGGGCTCCATGCCCACAGTAGGCATGGCAGCCATTGCTGGTTGCCAGTGGCTGGTGAAGCATGTGGCTGGCCGATGAGCATGGCAAGAAGGAAGGGTAAAACTAGCCACCCAATCCCTACTGGTTGCTCAAGGCACCCTGCCCATCCTTGCATTGGTGGTGGGACCCCTGGGGAAAGCCTCCAGTTGGAGAAGGCCTTTGCCAGTTACAAGACATCTAACCCACGCAAAAGAGGGTGGGGAAATCTCTGAGTACTCATTGCCACTGCACTGGTCTGAGCAAAAGGCATCTCTCACTCTGCTAGCTGTCCTCCACGTGCTTGGGCTGGGTTGGGGATAGGTGCCTCAGGTGTGCCTACCTGGGCCTCAACGCCTGCTCCCATGCTCTCCAAATAAGGTTCCTCTAAAGGGGGACCAGACTAGGACAAGTGCTCTGCTGCACTACTGTTTCTAGCCCCAATGGAGATTTCCTATGCATAACTTTGCAGTTCACTTCCCATGAGGTTGCTGCTGGTGTGGAGCAGGCAAAAGCAAAAGTAAAAAGAGGAGAGGTGGGGGGGTACAAAAGAGTGGCGGGAAGTGAAGGCAGAAAAGGCTGGAACACCTGCTGGACAGACTGAGGAGGAAAAAGGCAGAGATAGTAAAGTCTTTTTTCGTTTTCGGCTGAGGAATGAGAATAAGAGAAGGTAAGAAAAAGAGAGAGCCAAACTGAGCTAAGCTACTGAAGTGCTGTTGGATCCAAGGTAGGAAGGAAGACTGGCCACATGGGGAACGTTGCTGCCCCAAGAGGACTCACTCAGAAGAACTTCTGTTCCTCCCCGTTGGATGAAGGTGGAGCCAACCCAATGTAAGATGCTCTAACCCTCCCCACTGGAAAATATATATTAAGTCAGGCATTCACTTTAAAAATATTAATGGCTAAGAACATATATAATTGGGAAGTACACACAAACACAGTTTACTCAATAGGGAAGCTGAACAGAAAATGTGAGCAAATAGGTGCAGATATTAGAGAAAATGTGTACTGAAAATGTAGACGAATTTCTCAAGTAAAAAGGAAAAAGAAGGTCTTCCAAGCCTGACATGAATGAAGGCTGTGATGGGAATGTCGGTGGTACTCAGAGCAACTCAGCAGAAATCAAGGCAAGTTTTTCTACATCTGTAATCCAAATGCAAATATATGGATTTTTTTTTCTATACCTTTAGGTGAAAACACAAAAACATCTGTACACAGATTGCTAAGTCTTTTATAAAGAAATTGTTCCTATTAGAAGTATGTTTACCACGTCATTCAGATCCTATCATCACAAGGAACATGCCACTTAATCACACCTCCCTTGCCTTTAGCAGAGGAGACAAAGAGACTGAGGCTGCTTCCTCCTTTTGCCCTCCAGTAATCTCTTCGGTAGGGTAAAATAGTTGTGGGAATTACCCAGGGGGAGAAACACACTAATTAATTCCTATATTCAAATATCACCAAACGTAAAGAACTAACTTCCACTAGCCAATCAGCCATGAATCTCTTTTTCTCCCCCACCCCTGTAATGGGAGTTGCAAAATGAGGTGGATAGTGCTGAGTTTCTGCCTGTGGGGCATGTAGGGGCCCTGACAAAGTGCAGTCAGCTCTCACTGATGATTTAGAGCAATCGCTGCCTTTGTTGGAAAGATTAGATGACACACCTTTGTTTAAATCAACCATGTTCTTTGGTTTCATGAAGGCTGACTTCTTAAGCTATAAGTACTAAAAGACATAACTTTGTTTTAACTTCAGACAAATTGTACATCTATATAGATAGCTGACAGTCTTAATGTGTATATGTATATCTCTATGTATCTCTGTGTAAATATTTGATTTTTTGTCATATTTAATAGCATAGTATGCCAAACACTCTTAAAGACACTTGATCCCACCTTGTCTTGGAAGCTAAGCAGGGTCAGCTCTGGTTGGTACTTGGATGGGAGGCCACCAACAAATACTGGGTGCTCTAGGCTGTATTTCAGAGGAAGGAACTGCCAAAACCACCCCTGAGGATTCTTTGCCTAAGAAAACCCTATGGTTTTCATGGGGTTTGCATAAGTTGATAGCCAACTTGAAGAGGCGAGCGCACACAAGTGCATGCACACACACACATATAGAGCAAAGTTCAGATCTTATCCTAATTATTCACAAGGCAATTTAATTTTGTTTGTGGGACACGCACAGTAGCCTATGTTGAGAGCAAATGGTTTCAAATGACTATTAGCAAGGAAGGAAAGCAGCTTATCATAAGCAGAGTGGTTGTGTGCACTGGCATGAAGAGATTTGAAAGGAGAATGTTTCAATTCCTCGCCTGTAAAGGAATCTGGTACAGAAGTCCCTATGCCTCAGGTGATTTCTTATATGGTTCCTAGCTCAAACATGCCTGTTGCTGTTATGTGACTTGAAATCAACTTCAATTTATGGCAACGCTATCCTAGGGTTTTCTTGGCAAGAGTTGCCCAGAAGGGATTTGCCATTGCCTCTCTTAAGCTGAGAGAGTGTGACTTGCCCCAGGTCATCTAGTGGGTTTCCATCTCAACAGGGAATTGAACTCTTGCCTTCTGGAGTCCTTGTCCAACAATCAAAGCCCTACACCTACGCCACGCTGCATGTTCATAAACCTTGCCTACTTGTGAATAAAAACTACCAATGCATCAACCACTGTGGCCTTAAATTATTTCATAATGCTTTCAGTCAGGCACCACCTGTCTACACCACCAAGTATATTTAAAATTAACAGAAATTATTCCAGTCTCTTAAAAAAAAATTGGCTCAACAGAGAAGCCATAAGAGTCTTAAATATTCAGTATAGGCATCTGACCTATGCATAGTGGGAGAACTCAGAGTGCTTCCGCAGTGAGGAAAATTACAGCTTGAAGATAACTCAGCACAGCTCCCTGTGTGGCATCCTATAATGCTGTTCAGTGTTGCCGTCTGGCTTTTTAGATTACTGACAAAGAATTCCTTGTGCAGCTCAACCTAAAGGAACTCCAGAGTTCCCTGCAAACTGTCCTTTCAAGGGACTCCGTTCCACTTTGCATGAGCGACAAGACAGATTACACACAGGCACACACGTACATTGTCTCCCCCACCTATGTCCAACATATGCGATTATTACATGTTTGCAAACAGAGGGACAGAGTGAGGAGGTTTCCTCTATAAATTTCACCTGAAATCTCTTGTAATCAAGTATGTTGTAATGTGGGGTGGGGGGGATGTCTGTGCCGTACAACCTTGGAAAATGGAATCAGCAACAGTTTTTTGTTAGCTCAGAACTATTTCTCCTCCAAGAACATGTTTTTTTCCCCACAGCAACTATTCCTCCCCCAAGAATATGTTTTTCCCCTTGCCTTCTGGAGTTCGAAAAGCCTTTTCCAAAAAGCCTCACATGTCATTATACTGAAAAAATTCTCATAAACTGTTCAACCTCACAAAACCACCTTTCTATTTAACTAATAACAAAAGAGAAATACCTTTCTATTTCCTTCTGTATTTTATGCATGATTGACTTCCAGTGAGACTTCATCTGGACAACCATGGGATCAAACTCTTCCCTACAATATTTTTATCTGTCCTTTTTGTCAGTCTAGTCTCAGCCAACAAGAAGTTGCCTCCGTTCAGAAATATGCACAACCAGAGCTTGGGGAAATTATTTTTTAAATGTAAACTGCTATAATTTTAAGGTGTTCCCAGTAACTAGTTACTCTAACAGTTACAATTTTGAAAGGATGCCATTTCCAATGTTTTTTAAGTTATATTTTGGCTTTCTAAAACATGAGTTCTACAAGCCACTGGTTCAAGAATATGGGCTTCTCCTACCTACTCAACATCTCCAAAAGAGCTATACAAGCCAACGGTTGGATCATGTGAAAATGTTCCTCCAACATTTAATGATGCTATACCCCCAAGGTTCCACCTAAAACAGTTATAATTAGACCATGAAAGGGATGAAGTTGATTTGTCTTCATTTACAATTCTAATGCACTGTAGTTATATCTTCTTTACTGAAGAAAGGAATTAAAGCTCCAAGTCAGTAGAAGTGATATTTTGTAACTGATTATTTCAAAGCTCTGTGCACAACCACAATTGGTTCTCAAAATCACTGCCAAAGGGTAACAATTTTCCCCTTTTCAAATGTAAAGTATTACATGTAATTTTGTGTTGCTCAGCATTTTTCAGATGAAACCAAACATTGCACAAACAGATAATCATATTATGTTGCTTTTGTTATTGTGTGCCTTCAAGTTGTTTCCGACTTACATGACCCGAAGGTGAACCTATCATGGAGTTTTCTGAAGGTGAGAGTGTGTGAGAGAGTGAGTGTGTGTGTGCGTGACTTGCCCAAGGTCACCCAGTGGTTTTCCAAGGTTGTGCGAGGAAACTGAACCTTGGTCTCCAGGGTTATAGTCCAACTCTCAGACCTCTATGTCATGTTGGCTCTCACTGCGTAGCTAATACAGTACAAATGTATTATACATATCTCATTTGTCTATGTACTATGTCACCTTCATACTGATAAAACCATGCTGTCATTGCAGAAACTTTTCATATCGAAACTTTCACGTTTGATCAGGGAAAACCTTTTGTCAAACTTTTAAGCAAATGCTATCAAAATCTAATGCACCCAAGTCTGGGACACTAATTCTTGAAATTCTATAAAATTTCCGAAGAACGTTTTTTACCTTTCAGAGAACAGAGGACAGCCAAGCAAGTGCAAAAGCTTAGAACAAAGATGGGGAATCATGTATCCCTTCAGATAATGTCACCTAGTGTAGTCAACAATCAAGAATCTTCTATCAGCTTTCCACTGACTGGTGCCTGCTCCATGTGTATTGGACAACAATCTCCATCATGCCCAGCCATGCCAGCTGGGGATGACGAGATTTGTAGTTCACTATATCTGGAGTGCATCAAAGTGAGGGACTATTTTTCATCCTGTGTGGGCCCTCATCTCAGTCACATGCCTGGAAACAACTGTGCCTGAAATCTACTTCCAGTCCTTCCTGGAGACACACAAAGGGTTTATGTCTAAGATAAAATAAATAACAAAGAAACTGACAATTAAAGTGTATTACCCAGGGATTTTTTTGAATTGGTTCAAAAGTTATTGTAGCACCAACGCATAGTTACATTCTTAAGTAAACTAGTTTGACAGGAATCACTCTGAGTGAACAATCACAAGCTATCCTCTGTCTTAAATCCAACATTCCAGGCTCACTGTGGAGCTATCCTGTGGTAAGAAACCCAACATGAAAACAGGCGTCAGGGCTTGCAAACCTCCAATTAGAGGCTTGTCTAAAGCAAATCACTGCAAGGACCAAATGATTATGCCACTGGAAAGGAGTTGTTTAGATCATCCCTTACATGGTATTTGGAAAATCCCCCAGCTCCTGCTGGCTCACCAGATCCAGCCTTTCCTGGATGGGGACTATCTGGCCATCACATCCCATTTAGACTACTATAATGCACTCTACATGGGGGCTGAAAATGATGCACAGGCTGCAGCTAGGCAATATGTAACAGAACAGCTTATAGTATCAACACAACGCTAGTTTTAAAGAAACTGTACTGCTACCAATTCACTTTCACCCCACTCCTGGTTTAAGGTGCAAGTGGTGACATATGGCCTGTGGACTGCCTGAAAATGGCTCGAGTGTGCAGACAAATTACCAAATACATACTCTATATTAACACAAATGGAATATATTATTGTGAGAGCAGCTGCCTATCTAATAATTACCAAAAAATACTCCGCCGTAGATTCATATAAAACATGTCTTACTCTAGAACTGAATGAGTGGCTGCCTGTGGGTGGTAACGGTAGAGAAGAAGGCACTGGTCAACTCGAAAAACTCCACCACCTTTTCGAATATGCTCATAAAAGAACAGCAAGTCTTCTGGAGTACCCTGCAACAGAATACACCTTATTCAAACCTGGAGTTTCAATTAAGATGTTCGAAAGCAGAATACTTCTGTATCATATTAGGTACAGAAACGAAAGCAATTTTAAAAAGGGACACTTTTTAGAACACCTATAAACACCAGTTCCTGAAAAAAAGAGATCCAGAGACCAACCATAAGTTCATATGTTTTTTCTTCTTCCTTCTTTAAACTGCCATATATCTCAATTAACAAACAGGATGTACAACAAAGTTGTTTTTAATAAGCTAGTATTTATTCATTTATTGAATTTATATCCCACCTTTCTTCCAAATCGGATTAAAGGCTGCTTACAATAACTTAAAAAGACATTACTAAAACATTCATTTACAAAAGTTAAAAAGAAATTAAATATCACTATTATTAAAACATACTTAGAGACAGTAAAAGTTATCTGGCTGATTGTTTTCTTTCTAAAGACTTAAAGGTATATTGGTTTGATACACAGGGTTTTTTAATGTTTAGAAAAGCTAGGTCACTGTTATGTGTTTTTGAATCTTCGTATATATCCCAGCATTGTGTATTGCAGGAGCCAGATGTTCTTATGAGCAAATCAGAAACTGGAATTTTCAAGCAGATTGAAAAGTATGAGAAACAACTTCAAACATCATTCAGAGGTGTTACTTATTCCCAATAAATCTGGAAACAGTAGCCTCCCATCCAACCACAGAACTGTAGTCATGGCTGTATATTAACTAAAGCTGAATCTAGCACAATGAAAGAGACAATACTTGTGGGAGTAACACACAAAAGATATACTGACATCCTGATAACAGAGAAGGAACAGAGATAAAACAATGAAATTAAAATCTCCTCATCTTTCCATCTTTTACAGAGACTACTACCATGAGAAAAGCAAGACCTGGAACAAGCTTGCTTTTGCAAATTGTTTTTATTGTTGTTGTGTGCCTTTAAGTCATTCCGACTCATGGCAGCCCTAAAGTGAACCTATCAAGGGGTTTTCTTTGCAAGAGTAGTTCAGACGGAGTTTGCCTCTGAGTTCCTCTGAGGTTGAGAGAATGTGACTTGTCCAAGGTCATGCAGTAGGTTTCCATGGCTGAGTGGGAATTCAAACTCGCCTCCAGGATTGTAGTCCAGTATTCAAACCAATATACCACACTCTTTTGACCTACTCCTGCCACAACAGAGAAACTGTTGCAATGAGTGCAGTAAGCATAAAAACAAGGTTATTACTGGGATGCCAAGTAGAGGTTAGATTATGAAGCAAGGGAGGTTGAGTAGACTATGGAAGGACAATGATAATATGCCCTATGCCACATTAGAGTATTCACCAAGCTAGCCCACATTTGTCTATTCTAGCCTACCCCAACCTGATGGCTTCTAAATATACTGGACTACAACTCTTACCTCCCTTTCCCATCAATCATGCAGGTGGTCATGCTCGTAGCCCAACATATTTAGAGAATACCAGGGAGGGGAAGGCTAGTTTGCTCTGACTGGCAGTAGCTTTTTGTTGGTCTTATAGACTTTTCCCGATCAGATGGTACCTCATCCTTTAACATCTGAATTTGTTGTCTTTTGCATACAAGGGAATTAAACCTGCAAATGCCTAAACACAAAGCATGTGATTTTCCACAAAGGAACAGTCCCCTCTATGACCATTTCTGCACTAGACTGTTACAGCGCTATTATTCCACTTGCAACATCCTATGGAATCCTGGGGTTTGCAGTTTCGAAAGGGGCCAACTGGCCCCTCCCAGAATTGCAGACCCCAGGATTCCACAGGATGTTGCAAGTGGAATAATAGCGCTGTTAACAGTCTAGTGCGGAAATGGCCTACAACAGCGCCACAAGCCTCAATGGTTTTACAGTCCTCTAACTCCTTGTATATCCAAAAAGCCAATTCTTCGTTTTTGTCATGTTCCAGACAGCTCATTTCTGACAAGATGGAATACCTGACATTTGCCTGGGAGAAAATGATTTGTCCTCATGTTACCTTTCTAGTAATTGGGATGTTGGGCAAATCTGTTTCAAATCTGCCAAAAGAAGCCCATCACGAGCAAGATGGCATTGCTTGATGAATAGAAAAAAATCACACACAGAAAGCCCATGCAATGTGTGTTAGCCGGCTGTAATGATTCCAGGGGCCTGACGTTTAATAATCAGGGAAGATCTGATTATGCATTTCACTTAGATTGGTGAATTTGGCTGTACTCCAGCCAGGAAACTAATCTGTTTAGGGTGGCACCTACTTCATGATGGGGATCCTGCTGGACAACAGCTCATGACAAAGGACTGCTTTGATCAGCCGCAGGATGTAAACTAACTTAGCCTTTGCCTTGAGTTTTATTGCCATATCCTGGTTATATCTTCATGTAATCAATAAACCATTGTTTGGTGCACCTGTGCCTTTGTTCCATTTTGACAGACCTGCCCCCAGCCTTAACTGGCCTGGGATCAGAATGGATCAGGGCCTTGGTATCGTTACTGGCCTCAGTGCTGTTTTGTAGAAAACACTATAAATAGCCATGAATTTGGTCATATAGTCTTAAAAGCTGTCCTACATCACCAAATGACCCAGTTTTAAATTTCCTTCAATTTTTACATGACCTGTGCATCATTCTATAAAACACCTGGAATTTTTTTTTAAAGATAAAGTAATTAATCAATAAGCAGTCAAAATAAAGTCCAATGGTTAGAATAGGAACTTCTGTGGCTCTTGTACAGGGCAGTAGAGTAGACCCTCTCCCACAGACATTTCCTTATACTTTATCAATGTCAGAGATACATTTGCCTGCTCCCAGCAAAAGCAAAAAATAAGATTGTGAACAGAAAACTTTCAGATTTCCAGTTGTTTTGTATAAGGTCGCTAAGAAGCAGATGGTAGACCCTATTCCCAAAGCATCCACTTTAGCCCAGTGCAGACTGTGCATCTCATCACAGAAACAAGAAGGAGCAGTGGCTGCTTTGGAACAGAATTAGAAATGTCCCTTTGCCCCAAAAGCAGTATTGTATCAGGAACAAAAAGGGAAAAGAAATCTGTAGCCTCCTCTAAATTTCTAAGATCATTCCAGGATGTGAGACTCAGTGTCAATGAATGATATGGTTGTTTATTAGGCCATAAAACAATTTCGAAATCCTGCTCTGAAATCCTGCCCCCTTTATTTCATGAAGCTGAAGGTGATGATGGGACAACATCTGTTTGAATTTAGCAACACTGCAGCCACTTGAGAATATAATGCAACCCATATAATTGTCAAATGTTCTCAAAATATTGTTTGTTTCTCATCCTATTCTCTGTTACCAAGCTGTTCTAAATGGTGCTATGTAAATAAATGATTTACACAGCAGGGGATTAAGCATTGCGGCTTCATGCTGAAAATGAATCATGGGACATGGCAGGTGGCTAGAGGAATATTTCAATGGGCAAGGGCATGCTGTTTATATATTACGGCGGGGGGGGGGCAGCAGAGGGAAATGGGGAGCTGAGCCACTCCATCAGCTGTGCTGAAAGACTCATTGCTCCATTGGGCTTCTCCTCTTCTTGAACAGTTTCCAGCTGATTACTGCAAGAACTTTAAAGAGTTGGAGTTTGAGAGTTTTCTCTTTCTCCTCCTCGCCCCTGTCCAAATCTTTCTGCTCTTCTACCATGTCTTTCAAACTGCAAGCCTGCTGGCACAGTCTATCTTGTTTTTATTGATCATCCACTGCAAACTTTTGTCAGCTAACGGAGGTGAGAGCAAAAAATAAAACATGGTATTTGTTTAATTAGAATATCTTCCAAATCCTCTTCAGTCAAAAAGGTCTGCAAAAATATACTACCAAACTACCTAAAACAGCATTTCCTTTTGCTTGACTACCCTTAGGCTTCATTTTAGTAATATAAAATAATTATACTAAATTAACCCCACTCTCACTTGTCCCCCTCCTTTCTATATGTGTGTATAGTCACCTGTTGACTTATGGTTACCCCATGAATTTCATACAGTTTTCTTAGGAACGGAATATGTCGGTTGCTTCCTCTGAAATATATTGTAGAGCACCTGAAATTTGCTGGCAGTCTCCAACTCAAGTACTGGCCATGGCTGACCCTGCACAGGAGCATTTTTGCCACATTTTCCCATAGACACCCCCCAGGCCATTTAAGGAACAAGAAAGATGTTTTCCCAAAACAAAAAATGACCAGGAATTGACTTCTAGTCAGTCTTGTCGCTAAAAAAAGAAAAAAGAAAAAACCCTCCTGAACCTAAAACAGCCCCTGGTGGGGACATGGTGAAAATGCTATCTCTAGAGTGTACTTGGGGGCAAAAAATGACTTTTTCTTTTTATAGTGGTTGTGTTGCTCTCTAAAGTCTCCTGGGTGTGTGTGCGTGCTAATGCTGCTCCTAGCCTCCCTCAGTTCCCTACCCTGGTCAATGGTACTGAAAACCACTGAGAGGTGCAGGAGAGCTAACAGGAGCACACTCTGCCCATCCAGTTCCTGCCACAGGTCATCCCCCACGGTGACCAAAGCTGTCTTTGTCCCATAGCATAGATGCAACGATTTTAGGCTATGGCGCAGACAGACATAGCCTAAACTCTCCTTTATACAAGACAGGTGTTTAAATGCCCAACTCCACTTTTATTCTGTCCCAGTATCGCCCCCGGCTGCTTTCTAATTAGGCAGTTATGCTGGGAGTGGGGCAAGCTCTTTGGAAGTGGAGGCACAGTATGGCAAAACAGAACAGCAGCTGAAACCAAGTGCAGACCTGTACTGAAGCTGTTGTAGGGATCTGGGTTTATCACAGATCTTTTCTGGCTTCCTGCTATTTTGGCATTTCTTGGCAGACAACTCTGCAATGCCCATCTTTTGATAAGAGTTTGATAGTGGTGCCCATCCAGAATTCCTGCTTTGGATTCAGGATTAACTGTGGGCTCCAATCCTGAAAAAGGATTTTGAGGAATCCTTCAAACCAGAGTAAGTGCTGAAATTTCTTGTTGTGTCACTTTTGCATGATGGTTTATATATGTCTACCTCATTTCCAGGAAAAGGTACCTCACAACTAGTTTAACTCAGAAGTAGCATCAGTAATGCATGCAAATGCATTTACATTCTCAGAATGTTTCACGAAATTGGTTGGTTTATTTCACATACAAGTCTAACAGCATATACCATATCACCACAGAATTTTGTAGGTGTCAATTAAGCATCCTAATACTCTAAAGTTCAGGAGCAAGACTTAGATGTGCCTTGCAGAAGTATTCATCCCTCCTTGACTTTCCCACATTTTTTTGTGTTACAACCTCAAATTAAAATAGATTTCACTGCTGCTTGTTACCGGTGCATATACAGAACACACTCAATATTGTGAAGGTGCAAAATATTTTCTCACACAATAGATAAGTACACAAAACCAAACTGGCACTTGTTGGTTGCATAATATGCACACCAACTCAATACGTGGTAGAGCACCTCTGGAAGCAATTACAGCTGTGAGTCTTTGGTAAATCTCTATCAGCTTCACACATCTGAATCCTGAAATTTTTGCCCATTCTTCCTGGTAAAATGGCTGCAGTGCTGTTGGATGGGGACCTCTGGTAAATATCAAAGTCTTGCCACAGATTTTCAATCAGACTGAGGCTTTGACTGGGCCACACTAAGAGACTCCTGTTGTTTGTATTAACCCTCCCCACAGTCACTTAGCTCTACATTTTGGGGTCACGGGTCTTGCTGAAATGCAACCGTCCATCCCAGTTCCAGATCCCTTGCAGACTGGAACAGATTCTCCTCTTGCACTGCCCTGTATTTGTCTCCATCTATCTTGCCCTCAATCCCAACCAGTTTTCCAGTCCCTGCTAAGAAAAAGCATCCCGATGATATGATACTGCCAATACCATGGTTCATGGTGGAGATGGTGTTCTCAGGGCAATAAACTCTCTTGGTTTTGCATCACACACAGAATTTTGCAGTAAGGCTGGAAAATTCAATTTTGGTCTCATCAGACCAGAGAATCACTTCCCACATGTGTGTTGCAATCCCACATGCCTTTCTGCAAACTCATAAATGGATTTTGATATGGTTTGTTTCAGTGAGTGGCCTTCTTCTTGATACTCTTTCATAAAGCCCAGTTTTGTGGATCACCTGGGTGATAGCTACCCCATGGATGGCTTCTCCCATCTCACCAGCCGATCCCCCCCCCCGATTCTTCAAGACTTACTACTGGCCCCTTGGTTGCTCCTCTGACTAATGCATCCCTTGCCCATTCACTGGGTTCACTGGGTTTTAGTAGATGACTTCTTTTAAGTAAGGTCATGGTTGAACCATATTTTTGCCATTTTGTAATAATAAATTTAATGGTGATCCAGGTGATATTGTTTGATTTTTTTTTTTTTAAAAAATAACCTGATCCTAATTGGTGGGTTTTCAACAACTTTGTCCTAGACTTACATTGACAATAGCTCCTCAGTATTCTTCGATTTCCTACATTCTCTCCCAAAGGTGAGACTCAAGGCAGTTCACAAAATAACAAGAGACACAAGTGAAACCACATACAGTCCTCCCTCCACATTCGCAGGTTTGACCTTCACGAATCTGATTATTCATGAGGCACATGTTTACCTCCCCCACCATTTTCGTCCTCCCATTCCTTGCATTGCTCACCCCAGAACTGTGTCTAAAATGGACATTTTTAACTTTTGGGTGAGCAAAGCCCCCTCCCACTGCTGGAGTTGTGACCTCTCTGCCATGTGGCTGCACTTTCTGCTTTTTATTGGCAGCTGATTGGTCAGGTGCTCTTTTCTCAAGATGGATGCTGGAAGTAATTAGAACTCCAGACCTGTCTTCTTCTCTGTCTGAGGGGGAAAATATCAGTACGCTTGTCTTTTTTCCCTCCTTCCCAATGCTGGGCCAGAGGCAAAGGAATGGAAGGGGAGAAAGCTCTGGAGGGGAATGGGAGGGGAATTGTGGGCGGGTGGGAGTCATTCACAGTTTTTCTACTTTCGTGAGGGTTCTGTAGCCCGAACCCTTGCAAATGTGGAGGGGCTACTCTATAGCTAAAAAATACAAATGGTTAAGATTAAAATAATATTATATTGTGTATAGAATGAAAACAATATAAAACCATTAATTTAAAGCACAGATTGAAAACAGGTCTGTTTGTTCAGGGCCTTCCTGGAGTAGATGTACTTAATCTGAGATCACATGGCACTGGAACTGCACACAGGTGGACTTCACTCAAGAACCTCCCTGACTTCCAGGGGCAGCGGATTGCGTTAGAGGTCATTTAAGTGTGTAAAAATAAAGAAAGTGAATATTGCACAACCAACAAATGCCATTTTTTTTTTAGTTTAACCTTTGTTTTACAATAAAAATATTCTGCAGCTTCACAGTGTTGTGATCTTGTGTACACTGAGTGGTAACAATGCAACTGAATTTCAATTTTATTTCAATTCTGTTTTTTAAGAAACACAAAACGTAAAAAAGTCAGTGTGCGTGTGCGTGTGTACATACAGTCACTGCAAGGCACTGTAGGTTTTTAGTTTGTATTAAGAGGGATAGTAAAGAACTTGGCAGGCCGTAACAGATCTGCGTAATGGGAGAGTAAAATAAGACCTACTCACCAGAAAGAGAAAACGAGAATTTCTTTGGCCTACCGTCTAGCTAGATTTATCCATCCCTTGTGCTCAACCCTGTGGTGATGCTCTGTGTCAATGGCAAAATTCAAACCTGCTTCTGTTCTTCACGTCACGCTTCATGCTAAGGGAAGTTAGCCACATGGCTTTAATTATCCAACAGCCTGCTGCCTGGGGGCCGCATGCCTATTTGTAGACTTTATTACATTACATACTGTACCCAGTGCTTAAAGATGTTCTCCCTCCTCATCTGAAGTAAAATTTTCATCAGGTTCCACAATTAAGAATGTGCTGGTTTAAATACTCCACCACCTTTTTCACCACCAATGGATTTCAAACGTGTTATGTTAAACTATGTCTGTATTGGCATGCCAGAGTGAGTGACTACCTGTTTCAGATAAAAGGGGGATTTGAAGAGCAGAGCTGCTCAGTCCCCAAAGTGGAGGAGTTCCTGTCGACTGCTTGGCAGCCGTTCTCAACTAAACAGAAAACGCATTGTATTGTGCCTCTACCAGGGTGCTACTGGGTTTGATTAGAAACAAATATTGATTTAGAAGAGAGCAGTAAATGTTGGACGGAACATACTATGACCAAGCACAAGAGACAATGTACAGAGAAAATAAGTATGTAGGCTGAAGAAATGACGAACGTCTATAAATGCCATAATTACAAATTGTCACAGATTACTATTACTGACTGGTCTTACGGGGCTGTTTGAAGGATTACTGAACTAATACGCATGGAATACTGTGAATATCTTTAAACACTCACCCTTTTCATGCTCACCAAAGAAAATACACTGGGGAAGAGGATGGCGCCATGCATGTCTGGTCCCACCTCTTTATTGATCCCCCTCTTCTACTTGCATTCAATGGCTTTAGGGGCGTCCCCACTCGTTTGGTGCATTCTACCCTCATTTAAGTGAAGGTGAGCAGAGCCCCCAGTAAAGCCTTCCTGATCAACACAAAAAGGGCGGTGATGGAGGAGGAGGAGACAAATGCACATGGGGGTGGTGGGAGCAGGGCTAGAGGGAGCAGACTTATCCCTATTCCTACTGATGCCTAAAAATGCATGAACAGAACTGCTGTATAAATGATGGTGATGATCTTAATACAACCATAAATGCAATGAAACATAGCTAACTGCTGCACATTTCCATGGACTAAGAAAACAGAAATGGGTTCTCAGCCGAATTAAATGTTGGAAAACACTCCTAACAGTAAGACACTTGGTCTGGAATCCTGTCCCAGAGTAGAACTACTGCACTGATTGTGGAGTGGTGAGGAAACACATTGTAAGGTCCCGCTTTGGGGGTCCCCAATATCGGGACGATTTGGATGGGCACCATACCTGACTGGCACCATATTGGATTGGCAACTGTATTAATTGGCTCTGATATCAAAATCAAGCCTGAGAGGTGACTGAGAGGTCAAATTGAGTGAGGGAAGAAACCTGACTGTAAACAATAGAGGCAGGTGAACCTAAACACTTTCCAGGTAAGAATAAGTCACTTGTAGACAAATAAATGCTGTTCTTGTGGGTAATAGGCTTAAGCAGAAGCTGGAATTTTTCCAGGGAATGCAATTGTGAGAAGCCCACCAGGACACTGATTGACAGATAGCCACCCCCTGTGCACCTGGACTCCTTCCTCTTTCCTCATAGCACCCACAATAGAGAGCTATTACAACACACGTTATGTCTTTGTCATCTAAACACTGCAAACATTAGCGGGTTGATAGTCCATTGTCTGTGTTGCAACTCCCACTGTCCACTAGGCTGGGAAAGCAATTAACTCACACCCCTTCAGGGAGGGAAATAGAGTATATAAACCATTGACTTTGAGAAGTCAGATGCAGTTAGATGAAATGCTGGACCCTCCTATGTTGCCCTGAATCCTGATATGATCTGCCCTTAGACACAAGTCTAAGTCACATTTCGGCTTCTCCATACTCTTCTGGACTGGTAATTATAAACCCAAAAACCCCTCATCCTCTCTATACATAATTTTTCCTCCCTTTATCCGTCAGTCAGCTCTTGTGGGAATGTGTGACTGTATGTATTCTGTGTGCCTGCATGAGTGAATTCCCCCCAATAAAAACAAATCTTTAGCTTGCTTTTGAATCTCTGGCTGGTTTTTTTCCTCCATGAGCCCATAAACATTGGTAGAAAAGGTTTCATTAAGTTACCCCCCCCCCCCGCAAGCCTCCTCTTTGAGCTAATTCGTTCCCCACTTTTGCAAGGAAGTATCTGCCATCATGGGGTGGCCCTTGTGGCACCTACATTTTGGAGTAACAACATAGTAACAACATTTGGAGTAACAACAAATCTAGGTGATCTGAGGGGCCTATGCTAGCTGGAATAGCAGTTTGATTTAGGCCTTAAATTGCAGTATTGCAGGCTAAAAAGTCTGATAGGTGCTGGTAGACATGATCTGACATAGGGATTCCTGTTTCAAGATAAGTGTTTGTGCCTTCAAGTCACCTGCAGGCGTAAGGCAACCCCACAAATTTCCTAGGGTTTTCTTAAGCAAGGAATACTCAGAGGTGGTTTTGTAGTTCTTTCCTCTGAAATATAGCCTACAGCACCTGGTATTCTTTGGCAGTCTCCCATCCATGTACCACACTGTGATGCCCCGCTTAGCTTCCAAGATCAGATAGGATCTGCTGCCCTTAGGGTATTTAAGCCTTTCAAGACAGGACAACTCATGATTTTCCATGTAAATTTGCATTTCTGTTAGGATGCACAGCACGGTGGATATTAAGCTATGGCCCAGAAAGTCCCCAGTTCAGATTCCATACTCAATCCCTAATTTGTCTTCTGTGGATAATAATCCTGATTTACCTTTTGGGGATTCCTTTCACTCTGAACACATGGAAGTGTTATACAAGTATTAAGTATTACTACCGCTACCACTATTGGGTTCTGTGATTACTGATAAGGCTATTTATCCACTGTAACATCACTCCACCAATTTCACACATGCCTGTCAATCTGACATAATTAAGGCTATAAAGCACCATCATTTCCCCAACCCACCCCAGAACTAGATACAGCAACTGAAGCAGTCTTGTATTAGTTATTTTACATCACATAGATGGATTACACCCACTGCCCCAGCTCCGATCTTTAACAAACGAATAGATACCACTGTTTTATGTCTAGTGTTTGTAACACTGGAATTAAAAATCATTTTAGGAAACAGCGCTAGAAAGCAGCTTAGTGCTGTGTCTAAGCTTCCATCATCACTTGACAGGAATGGGCACTTAATAGGAAACTGAGGGTGGGGCAGTGATGTTAACCAGGAGTACAGGCAGAACTTTAATTTTTCTCCTGCAAGGGGAAATAATGGCAGTCTGCACATTTGTACTTGGCCTATTAGTTATTTGTTTATTTAAAGGTTCTGCAACCGAACTAAAGACACACCAGCTATGTTTACAAAAGAGGAAGCTACAGCAGCAACAGAGACATGCACGTGTCCCTGACACACACACAGACAGCCTCTTGACTGCTCTTGGGCAAGACCGATCAGGCAAGGAATAGAAAAAAACAAACAATGTGTAGCACAGCAAACAGCAACATCGCATGAACTGGATTGGAACCAAGAGTATTTCAAAAGCTAGACATTACAAACTGAAAGTTCATCTTAACATGGTACAGCTGCAGTCCTGAGCACATTTGCTCATGAAAAAGCCCCAATGAACTTACTGGGATGTACTTCCCAGATAAACATGAATTGGACCAGACTATTTGAATTAAAGAATCAGATCTAATATTAACTCTCACAAAGGTTCAAAAGTATTTTACAGAGCCTCAGCAAAATCCTGGGAAACAATAACAGCACGCGAACTGGAAAAAGAGATGCATAGGTCAGCGTGTATCTGGCAGAGAATACATCTGACCTTAAAAAAGAATTGGCTCACTTTGAAACAAAACACTACAAATTGCAAATCTAAGCCATCTCAGAGCCAGTTGAGCCCTCCTGCCGCAATGTGCTGCCCAGATTATCAAGGACATGATCCTGATGGCTCTCACAGCAAAAGTTTCATACGTGCACACTCCAGACACTTATTATTTTACCTGAAAAAACAGAATATGAAGGTACTATCTTCCCAGCTCTGTTTCTTACTTTTCTCTGTGTGCTTATGTTTACATGTCTGTGGGTCTGTGAAATAGTTAGTTATATAGGTTTTTTCCAAGTCACATCATTCTTCCCCAAGTCACCACCAGAGACATATCTGAGGACCTGTTAGAACCCAATGTGTTAATTTAGTATCTCAAGCATTTTTAAAAGAGCTTTCCCCCATAATTCCACAAATTCTGTTAAACCTCCTGCTAGCTGTGTGACTGAATCCCATGGTCATGTCCCGATAGGCCTTTAAATCATTTTGACCCGATCCTACAACAGGAAATCTGTGACGAAGTTATAATTGCTCTATTGTTTGGGAAATAAAGTTGAAGGATTACTCTCTTGAAATAGCAATATGTTAGCTGCACTAAACGTGGAAAGAATTAAATTAATTAAACATAGAAGGAATGGAAACCCAGTAGTAGGATTGTGGTAATTACCTCAGTGTGCTTAGTAACATGCTATCAAGGTATGCTGTCAAGAAGCCTTCTTTTAAAGGGGTTTATAAGCCTAATTTATTTGGCTCCAGCACTTACTTTCTTGGACAATACTCAAATACTGATCTCCGCTCAGTTTTATCCATGATGTGCCAAGAATATCAGAGTCTGGGTTTTGTCTTGATTTTTCCCTAGAGGACCTTGACAAATCATTTGACAACTTCAATTCAATTTTTTTTTTTAAAAAAAGAAAAGCTGGATCTAATATTTTTCCATTCTGTGCCTTGGGGAAAAAAAGCATCAAGCCCAAACCATCTCTCCTATTTTGATAAACCCAAGCAGGGACATTCATTTGCTATTCCAAAAGATTCTAAATTATCCGTACTACGATTCTTCTCGAAATCGTCATCCCTCCACATTCACTAAGGTTACACAGGCACAGGACCCCTGTCAGAGTGAAAAATCCTTGAATAACTCTAGGTTCTCCCAAACCATATTTAACACAAGTATGATCACCATATTCAACCCACCATGGATTCCTTTGAGCCATCAGGGTTCCTTCACAAGGCAGAAGTGGGTGGCTGGTGGGGCTTACTGCCACCTCCACTGCTGCCCCACACCATTTTTAGGAGGGACTTACAAACCTAGTTCACAGTTTCTCAGTCTCATGAGGCTTGTAGTCCCTATTAAAAATGGCATAGGGAGGCAGCAGAGGTGACAGCAAATAATCCATGAATAATCAAATCTGCAAAAGTGAAACCCACAAATGTGGAGGGCTAACTGTACATTGTACACTTTAATTTTGTAGTTTTCTCTTCCCAGTTGTCTTTTCTTATCACAGGCACAGGAAGAAGCAAAAGCAAGGACAAACTCAGCACGGGTAAAGTTCCATTTAAAGAACTATCAGCATCTACTGCACTATTGTTCTCAGAAATGACTGAAAATCGCTTCTTACCTCAATCCCTTTGGAAAGTGACATGCTTAATATTCATAGTATGTGAACAGAAAAAATACACAAGCCAGGGACAAAACTTAAAGCAGCTACTATATCCAATGGAAGTTCTAGAAAATTGGGGCGGGGGGTGGGGGGAGAATGTATGAAGTGATAATCTGAGTATATGACTAGACTAAAAGAAAGCAAGTCTGGAGCAGTGTCTCAAATGTAGACAAAATAGCCCCTTCTGTGGGTGGGTAACTCCTCTGGGCCTCTCTGTAAATAGCAACTGAATTACCTAGTATCTGGTAGAGTCCGACCAGTAGGAGGGAAATGAAAAAAGGGAATCCTTCAGAGATGATGTGGGCAGTCTGTTCTGTGCCTAGGCACTCAGACACACACAAGCTTTTCATATATTTCTCGCATCACACTGCACCTCTGATAGTACACAGTTCAAAACTTACTGCAACCTCTTCATTCTGTCCTGTTTTATTTAGCAGAGTCTGTTCTATAGTCAGGATTCCTGCCCATATTATGCATAAAACAGGAAAAATCCAGGACCAAGAAAATCTGAATTTAGCAATTCATATAAATCATGTAAAGATGCATATATCTGTCTATGATGCATAAGTTAACTGTATTTCAACTAGCTATGAGGAGAAGGAAAAATTATTCAGATCCCTAAGGCTTCTCTTCTGGGTATCTTAAATTTTGTGAAGAATCAAAACCTTAAAGATTAGAAATTTATTTCACAAGAATTCTCATAAGAAAGTAGCCCAGCACAGAAGTCATAAAAGGCAGCAGTGACCAAGAGATCTCACAATACTAGAAAGCTCTCCTGCAATTTACCTGAAGCTGCCAAGTAAGCCCAGACGAGAAACAATCAAGATCATATAAACACACACTCTTCACCATTCTTATGTAGTGAAAAATGTGTTATCTGAATCAGGCCCACTGTGCAAAGCACAGCTTCTTCTTTTGGTAAACTCCCACAGGAAAACTAGTAAAAGGACATTATCACTTCTATGTAACAGATTTCCAACCTTTCATGAAGACACAGAGAAAACTTTCACTGAAATACTTATTTCAAGAGGCAGAATGAATGGGTCTGATATTTTGGGATACAAACAAACCATTTTTAAACAGCAAAAGATATATTGCACTTATGCATTAATATATGTATTAACTGCATTTATTACATTCACGTTTGGGGATTAGAATCCACTTAAGTGGTCCATGAAAGCTTATGCCACAATAAACCTGTTTGCCTTTAAGGTGCCACAAAACTACTCTTGTAATAGCAACACATTACTGGTACATGTGTCTACATGAACATACAGTATAGCTTTAAAAAAAAAAAAAAGACAGAGGAGCTGATATCAAAAAACAGTTTTTCATTGTACATTCTAAGGGTATTATGCAACACAATCTTTGTGTCTCTGGTGTATGCCTTGTATTCCAGCATTTGAAGAACAGGTGTACAGATTTAGTCATAAATGAGAAAAGCAGGTAGCTGCTATGGAGACTATTTGGCACATGGAAATACCGTAACACAGATATTTTTGTCTGTTTCTGTATTTATTGGCAGCAATATGACACCTACAAGCTACTCTGCTAGATATAAAGAGAGGAAAGGGAAATAACTGCTTAAGATGCCATATGGTAAATCTGACCAGTTGTTCTTTTATTGTGATTATGGTGTCCTTTCTGCTGTGAAGGATGTTCTTCTTAGTCTTAGAAACACAGGCCACTGCCTTACACTGAGCTAGACTGGATGACTTTGTATGGGCCAGTACTGTCGACACTGACTGGCAGCAGACTTTCTGGGTTTCAGGCAGACTTTTCCCAGCTTATTGGAATGGCTGGGGGCAGAATCTGGGGCCTTCTGCATATAAAGTTAGGGCTCTAGCACTGAATTATGGTTGTTCCCCAAATCACTCCCTGAAGAGACGAATGACAGCATAGTGCAGCATTCTTTTGTCCCAGAGAGGCAAGCACCTTCTGAGAGGTAGGCACGATACACTGGTACCGTGTCCATGACTAAACGAAAGTAATACTGGCATTGCCTACTGAGGTACTCCCCAGTTCTGTATAATAATGGCTAATGAGGCCATATTCTACCTGGCTGTACTCAGGGAAAGATGAGACACCAAGGACCACTTTTTCGGTTTTGTTGGGACAGAGAGACGCAAACCATCTGCATGGCTGGGACCACTGTCATTTTGTTCCTCTCCTTCCCGAACCACCTGCCTCTGTTGTCTTCCAACCAGTATGTCTTCAAATGATACATATTTGCAGAATTCATTTCCATGAGAAGTTGTGATGGCCACTAGCTTACGTGGTTTCAAAGAGATCAGACAAATTTGTTAAAGACAAGTTTATCATAGAGTTTGCAAAGGTATTTCTTATGTTCTTAGTGTGTATAACAACTTAAAGAAAATTCTGCCCTTTCACCTTCCATCCCATCTCATTCTCTTCATATTGTAGATCTTTGTAGGACATTATTTTACATTATAAACCACTGTGTGTTTAATGGCAGAAAAGCTACATGTAAGTACATGGTATAACTCAAGCATTAATAAAACAGCGAAAACTGGGAAGCATCTCTTAAAATCCACAAGAGAAAAAGGAAGCATGTTTCAAAATGCTTAAAGTATGGACTTTTATCAGGTGAAAAACCCAACACTTTTGTCCTAAGGATGCTCTTACGAACTTCTGAGGGGGGATAAAAACCATTCTAAGTGGCCCTCTGGAAGAGGCTTTTAAGAATATTTGTAACTAAAACATTTCAGAGTTTTCAGCTAATAAAACATCATATTTAATTACATTATTTGTTTATTTTATTTATTATTTACATTAATTACATTACATTACATAATTACATTAATTAACAACGTATTTAATTATTGTTGATTGTAAGCTGAACATGAGCCTGCAGCATGATGCTGCAGCAAAGAAAGCAAAGGCTATTTTAGCCTGCATTAATAGAAGCATAGTTTCCAAGCTGAGGGAAGTAACAGTACCACTATATTCTATGCTGGTATAGCCTCATTTGGAGTACTGCATTCAGTTCTGGGTGCTTCATTTTAAGAAAGACATAGACAAGTTGGAGCAGGTTCAGAGAAGGGCAATGAGGACAGTAAGAGGTATAGAGAACAAAACATATGAGGAAAGATTGAAGGAGCTGGGCACAGTCAACCTGGTGAAGAGAAAACTGAAGGGTGACATGATTGCACTCTTTAAATATCTCAAGGGCTGACACATAGAGGATGGGGCAGGCTTATTGTCTGCTGCCCCAGAGGGTAGGGCCAGGTCTAATGGTTTAAAATTACAGGAGAGTAGGTTTTGATTGAACATTGAAAGGAATATCTTGGCAATAGAACCAACTCTCTAGAAAGGTGGAGTGGTCTGCTTCTCTGGACATCTTCAGAAACAGCTTGGACAGCTATCTGTTGATGATGGTTTAACTGGAAATTCTGCTCTGGAAGGGAGTTGAATTAAAAGGACCATGAAGCCCCTTTCAACTCAAACCCCACTGAACACTGGACAGTCATGCAGATGCAAAACTGCCTCCCTACACAGCATCTGAAATGTCTGAACAGCAGCATAAATTAACGCTGTATAATATTCAATGAAATAGCTCTTTGTAAGCAACTAATGCTGTGCAGATACTCAAACTCTTACATGCTGCAATATTTGTACCAGTACTCACCTTCCCCCCTTCATCAAATCTGCCCACATGACAAAACCATTCTCGAGAACAGAACCAAGTTGGCATAATTACAGTTGGCCCATGAGAAGTAAAAATCTGGAAAAAGCATAAGATAACAAAAACGCATTATTTAGTATAAAACACCATAGTTCTAAACAAGTATCAATTTAATACAAAGATTCAGGCCTACTTTGGACATTAGAGTTTCTTTCACACTTTCCTTCATTCTGAATCTCCATAAGGAACTAGTATGCATAATGTATAAAGCATGATATAAGTATTTTACCTGTTTATGAAGGCTGGGCAACATAAGGACAATGTATGAAGGATACTATGAGATACGAGAAGATGTGCAATGTTCTGTCTTTTAAGCCGAAAAACTGAGCGGTGCTAGAGATGGTAAAAACATAACAATTTCTGTTGCCCCTCTCATCTATATGCCTTTGCAGGTAGGTGATTAAGGGAAGGGATTTAGCCAAAGAAAATAGCAATGTACAGTCCTTCCTCCCCATTCACGGGTTTGACTTTCGTGACGAGGCACGTGATTGTCTCCCCCTTCCATTCTCTTCCTCCCATTTCTTTGCATTCCTCACTCCAGGCTTGTAAGGCTTGTGTTTAAAATGGAACTTTTTCTTTTGGGGTGAACAAAGACCCCCTGCCCCATTGTTGGAGGCACGTCCTCTCTGCCCCATGGCTGCATATTCTGCTGTGTAATGGTTGCTAATTGGTCAGATGCTCTTTTTGCTCCTACCCCTCCCCTCTTGGAGGAATCTCCTTTCTCAGGATGGCAACTGGAAGTAGCTAGAATACCAGAACTCAGCACTCTGCTCTTCTCCATCTGAGGAGAAAGTACTGGTAAGCCCTTTACCTTGTCTTTTTTCTTTCTCCCTTCCCCCAGAGTGCTGGGGCCAGAGGCAAAGAAATGGGAGTGGAAAGCTCCGGAGGGGAATGGGAAGAGGATCATGGAGGGGAGCTATCTGCAGCTTTTCCACTTTTGCAAGGGTTCTGAGCCCTAAACATGTGGAGGGGCCACTTCACAGTATTTTAAACTCCCTCCTCTAGCACCATTCTTCTGATCTTACTCAGTCCCTTTATACTTGATCATGGATTTCCCAGCACTTCATTTAGTTTGGTCCTTAGACACATGAGCACTACAGAACACTGTCCACTATATAAATGCTATGTTCTATTCACAGATTAATTTGGATTTATAACTCATAATTTGGTCTTTGTGTACAACATACAATTATGAAACAACCCTTACAGATTAACCTGAAAGTGACACCAGATAGCATAATAACTGAGACTGAAATAACATAACTGAAATATTTTCTGCTTTTAGTTTACTGGTGCACAGTAAACTCTCCAAAAGATCTGAAGACCTGGACTTGAACATGGAATTACTGGGAACTAAGCACACCTGGATCCTTTACTATTTACACACAACATGCCAAAATTAACAACCAAGTAAAAAAAGTGTTTTACAGAAAAACCAAGTGGAAAATATTTGAACACATTTAGGGCTCAACAGCACAGGTAGGGGCAGAAAGTTTTGACAACGCTCATTTCATTTTTAAGTACCTATAAAAATAAGAAAAAATCAACACATCTGATCGTAAAATAAAAAAGAGATATCACACACACACACACACACACACACAGAGGGAGGGAAGGCGGGAGGGAGAGAGGGAGAGAGATACAGCCTTTGATACCTGGCAAGAATATGTTTGGAAGAAAGTGGTGTCTTGGGAAATCAAATCAATGTGACCCTTAATTTGTATATTTCTAAATGATGACAGCTTTAGTGAGTAATACCAACAAAAGCAGGAAGGCTTATAATCACCCTTTTCTGGTTTAAACAAATATGCCTCAAATCTAGTGTTGAAACAAACCAGAATATCCGGATTATGTAAGGTAAGCCTATTCTTTCCATTAATACAAGACAAAATGTCTAGCAAGTTTGCAGACTAATCTTGTTGACAAGAAACTAAGGGAGCAAGCGTACTGCACCTAGACTTAAGCATTATACATCCAGTTACTTGTACAAGCTAGTTAATCAGAGAAAGACAGACCTAGAAAACAGGAGTACCATTGTATCTTTGCTCTTTAATAAAAATACATCTGACTCCATGGTAGTTTCTTAAGAGTGTAACACTGTTGTTTAAAACTTTCAAATCTACTTTCTGAAATCTACAAGATATCATCCTTACATTTTGTGTGGTACGAACTTGAACATGTTTCACCCAAATTCCATAAGCCAGAGCAGCCAGGAAGCCAGCAACTCTATGACTGTTAATGGACAGCAATTTATACTCGGGGCTGCTCTTGAGTACAGTCCCATACACTTCTCTGTTCAGATGTTAGTCCTGCTGAGTTCAGCAAAGTTTATACCCCAGTGAGAGCCAGTATGGTGTAGTGGTTTGAGCACTGGACTGTGATCCTGGAGAGGAGGCTTTGATTCCTCGCTCAGCCAAGGAAACCCACTGGGTTACCTTGGGCACATTACACGCTCTCAGCCCCAGAAAATTTTGCTTAGAGTCAGTAATGTAGACTCGCGTTGACTGACCAGACTCAAGTCAGACTTACATCACCTCAGTGACTCGACTCAGACTTGACTCAGCAATAAATAATAAATGATGCACTGATTTGACTTGAGACTTGTATATTTTTAGTGACTGACTTGCTGCCCTTGGTTCAGTAACACAACACATTCATCCAGAAACCTTATGACTTTGAACAACACTTCCATCTCTTTTTTCCCTACTGGTCACATGACAATCTGTCTCAAGCCCAAAGTGTGGGCGCATATCAGAGGAGGCTTCTAAAACTTTTCCTAAGAGCAGAAGGCAAGACTCATCCCCAGAGTTCAAGGTGCATTTCCCAGAGGGGAACAGCAAACGGGTTAGGCACCGGGCCTGAGGACAACTTGAGGTCTACTCAGCAGCCTGTCCCTGCTGCATATTGGAGGAGCCTTCTAAAACTTTTCCTAAGATCAAAAGACAAGACTTGCTCCCAGAGTGCAGGGTGTATTCCTCAGAGGGTCACAACATATGTGTCAGACAAAGGGCTTGAGGAGGAAGGATCCTTCCTTCTAAAGCTCTTGAAGCTTCAGTAATGGGGAGTAAGAAGGATCCTATTCCTCATATCTGAAAAATCCTCCAGCTTCAGAAATAGGAAGTAAGAAGGATCCTCTTTCCCACTTCCAAAGCTGTAGGTTCTTTTATGCCCATTGGCACAAAAGTCTCCAGCTTCAGGAAGAGGGAGTAAGAAGGATCCTGTTCCCCTCTTCTGAAGCTGCAGATCACAAAATCACAAATGTGGAAAGCTGACTATGCTTAAATTGTTAAAACTGACTTCCTTTGACTCTGTCCAGAAATTCTGGAATATAGGTTGGGGTGTAAGGTTGGCTCCCAGACTTGAGACTTGACTTAACTTGAAACTATCTTCAAGGACTTGAGACTCGACTTGAGACTTGAAGGCAGAGACTTGACACTTGGAGTAAAAGACTTAAATACATCACTGCTTATGGTTGCCGTAAGTCAGAAATGACTTGAAAGCATACAACAAGAACAATAAGAGTGACACAAGTGTAGTCTATTCAATACCCTGTAGCATTTCACAGATGAAAACCAGGACGTGTGTGACCAAGCAATATCAGAGTATAGCCAAGAGGACAAATATAAATACGGATGAATGCACAAGCTAGGAAAAGTTGCAGTAGTTTGTTTTTCCCGACGCTGGTTGGGAAAGGCAAGAAATTTTGCTTGTTCCTCTCTTGTCCCTCCTGCTCAGCTGACCGAGTGTGAACTACTTTCATATTTTGAACTCAGTTTGCAGCAACTGAAATAAGCTGAGGACAAAGGGAAGAAGTGGGATTGAGAAAGAGAAATGGGATATTTTATGAACAGCTAAAAAAGTATGATGGAAGAGGATTAACTGGAACTGTTTCTGCCCAAACAATTGGGAGGGTATGCCTATCAGATCAAGTTCAACGTAAGAATAATATATTTACTTTTAAATTATTTTGGCAGGTTCCCCAAGAGTTTTTTTCTTACAAATATACTAAAATACTTCTAAAAAGGAAATACTGTTTTTCCCTTTCAGCATCTATGCACCAATTTACAGTTCTACTAAACATATGCATTTATTGATTTATTAAAATATTTATACCCCATCTCTCAATCTTAGGTTACATCGCTAGCGTCGGCAAAACATTTTTTTTTAAAAAAATAAGTTGGATTAAAAAAACCTGCATAACAAGTAAACACATTATTAATCCATTAAAACAGCAAAATAGCACAGAATTTTGTAAGATAAAAACAAGAAAGATGTAATAAAGCAATAAATACAGTGAGAACACTAAGAATACACTTAAGATACAAAATGGCAAGAAAGTGGCCGATGAAAGTTTTGAGAGATTTCTCTTTACCTGTGTTATAAATCAACATTTATAAGATTGATATTCTACACTGGCTACTTAGTTACCTATGGGTAACTAAATAATGTATCCTGGCTGTAACACTGCCAGCTAGATTGGGCAAAAAAGGTCCATTCACCTTCCCATTGCAGCACGAGGAGGTGGACGTTTCCACTCACCTGTTTCCAGTGAGCAAGGCCATGACAAGGACATGTGACAAGGATCTTACTTCTGATTGTTGCAGCCTCACTCACTGGCAAGAGAGGGATAGAAACACCATCTTCCTTGTGCCCCAATCAGCAGCTGAATGAATCACCTTTTGGCCGATCCAGCAGCTGGCTCTTCATGTGGGTTAGTAAAACTCTGCAGTCTCACTGAATACAGAGCAGGTACAGATCCGTAACAGTAGGTTATAAATCCATAAGCGCATCACTGAATGCCACCTCCTGTTCTTAAAATGCAGAGCCTTAAAAAAAAGACCAAAAAACGCACAGCAGAAAAAGGAAATAATGAGACACATGCTGATGAAACTCTATCATTATGCAGGATGAAGTGGTCACCCTGGGCAGCTGATTTTTGGACATCCCAAAAGGGCACCAAATTGCTAGTCATTTATTTCGCTTTACTGCCAGAGACTGAGTGAAGTGCTAGTGGGATTTTCAGCCTCATGTGTCAAAATTCAGTCGGCTTTCAGTGCTATGTACCTTGACTTGGTGAGTAAGTGGTCCCATTTGCTGCACAATCAGCTGCAAAATATATTGGTTTGGTCCTATGTGTTTTGCAAACAGCAAGTAGCTTGAAATGCACATGGGAGCTGATCTTATGGTGCTGACTCTTCCTTCCCCTATTCCACATAAAATTCACTTTCATAGTAAAAATAACTATACTAACCAGATAATAACAAAGGCATGTTAACAGTGTATGAGGCAATAAAAGCCTTAACTTTCTAAATCTAAAACACTCTGTTCCCCTGAATTTTAAACCTATAGGATATATTTAAGCTGCACGACAACCTACCATTGAGTCAAATGATAGGGTAAAACGCTTATTTCATAGAAACTTCAAATTACAATCCTCTAGTTCCAGCAAAGGAAGTAACAAAATGCATGGACTGTAAAATACCGCAGATTATTTAAAAACAATGTCATAACTTCTGATTTATTAGCAGGCTATATCTATATGCTAAAAATATATTTTTATTTTCTTTTTACCTAAACCAAATCAATAGAAAATGGCTCAGTTTTGAGATTTTAATGAAGTACTGATAGGCTCCACATTATGTAGTGGGTTGTTTTTTTAAAAAAATTATACACAGGTTTTCCTACAACATACACATATATGAAACACTCAGGTATACCTGGTATACAAGGACATTTTAAAAATCTCCCTCAAAATTAAAGGTCCTTTTGAAGATACACTTTGAAGATACACCTGGCCATTTACTGGCCAGGTGTTCCCAAAACATGTACCTCAGCTTATTAAGTTGAGCTTATTTCAGATCGTAATTTGTGGGTGTTCTAGAGCAAAAACCAGTGTACAAAATCCACTATCATCATATTTCTTGCACGATGCATCAGAAAATGGCAGCCATGCATACCCAGATGCCCAAGAAATGAGATTAACTTGTCCCCAGAAAATCTGGTACTATTGGACAAAGGATCACAATTATTAAGACATGTACTGTCACATATTTTCAGACATGTACTTGGAGCATATTCACAAAATGGCTGAAATATTCAGATCTGACCTAGCTTCAAGTAAATAACATTGTGATTAAAGAAATTTGTATTACACAGGGTTTTTTTAAATAAAACATTATATGGATATTTTAAACATTATGTTATAGGGGCAGTTCATTCGTAACACAGAATTTTCCCGAGAATGTAGTATATTTTGGCAAGGAGTTAGAATTCAATTTCCTGAATTAGCTACAGTTCCAATTTACAATTTATTGAGAAAGCACTATGGAGTAATTAATTACACTGAAGGCCTAGCAAACCAATGATTCTGTACCATTCCAGGTCCAGAAAGCTTTGGAGCAGACCCCAAGCTTTATACAGTCCTGAGATATATAGTTTGCTCTCATACCCAAGATCAAAACCAATACATTGACGTAAAGTTAAACAACAGTTTAAAAAAATTCAATTAGCATGTAAAAGACCTTTTTTCTGCAACACAATTTAATGTCATTTTGAGGGCTTTTTTTTTTTTTTGGCAAAGGATATTTGGGATGGGTTTTCACATTTTTTATTTGCTATATTGCTTTCTCAAGCTTTACTGTCTCCCCTGCTGTACTCACAAGAGTTTTTCACTCTGTGGTGAGTGGTGACAGCTGCAACAGGCATGAAGCATAACAGACACCAAGAACAGGAGGGAGGAAGCATCAAGAAGCACAAGCTTACAGTCTTGCTACTTTCTGGTGCAGAGTTGTCCAGGAAAGAAAAGACTTAAATGGCAGGGAGCAGAGAGAGAATAAGAGGAGATGAAGGAAGATTGGTGTAATCCTTTGCTTTGATAGAAAATCTCTTTTAACTATAGCATTTTACTAATTATGGCATACTAGGTACGTACCGAAGAGAAATCTTGTTGAAAAATATCCTTCACCCCACCCCAACTTCTTCCATACCGTTCTGCTTGTCCTCTGTGGTTTTTGGGGCAGCTGCAGGTTGAACTCCAGGGTTGGTGGATAAAACCCTCCTATCGTCTTTCTGCTTACTATGCGTCAGCTGATGTTGATGGCAGTGGACTCTGTTGGCCCACAAATTACTCCATATGGACCTCCCTACCCCTGTATCATGGGGCTCTGCAAGTTATTGTATTGATTATGGAAAGAGGGATAGATCATCATATTTGGGGCTGCTGGTCATTCTTTGACTGCTGTACAAGACTCTTTTTTGTTTTATTCAGACAAGCTTTTACAACTGAGGGTTTTTTAGGAAATGGCTCATAAGAAAGTGCTGTTCTGTTTTAAATTACACTGTTTTAACTGCTTGTTGACATTATTAATAGTGTAATTCTATTTTAATGTTGACTTTTTGTATGTTTTTAACTGCATTGTAATCATTCTAATTTGTAAGCCACCTGGAGTCCAACTTTGGGCAAAAGGGAGGTTACAAATAAACATAGAGATGATGATTGTGTTGATGAGGATGATTACTAGGCCAAAGGAATACAAGCCAGAGTGTCCAGAAATGATGTCAATAGTATAAAATGACATTTCAAAAATCTCCCTCAAAATTAAAGGTCCTTTTGAAGATACACTTTGGACCTTGGATTTTGAGGGTTTCCAGTTCGACTGGATTTGAATGCCAACCAAAGCAAAAAGTAGAGCAAAAGTATGAACTTATGCATCAGCAGGGGTATGAGAACATAGAAGACTGTATAATTCTGGGACAGGAGAAAGGGCAACTGTTCAGATGAGCATGGAATGCAAATCCCCAACAGCTCTAGTCAGCATAGCTGAGGATGGATGGGAGCTACAGTCAAACATCATCTGATGTTTCCCTACCCCTGGCCTAAAGGCATGTGCTTCCATCCCTTAGACCCACCTGCATACTTTCAGATGCTTCCTTAAATATAAAAGAAGCAGAGGGTATGCTGAAGCCCTCCAGACTGGGTGTCTAATTCTGCACCATGCAGACCATATGTGAGTCACTGAATTGAGGATTCAAAGAAAAGGCTTGACTGTGCTTCACTTCCTACTTTTTGCTGCAATACTATTCACAGTCCTTCTGTCTGCCATGAAAGTCTTCAACATACTCCCAACCTGGCAATTTGCAAAATGGCAAGAAAAAGCAACATAAGAAAAAAAATGGTCCAATTGTAAGAAAACTCAAAACAATTTCAGGTCATAATCTGTTAAACCATTTAGCTCTAACAATCTTGTATTGTCAGCATGTTTCTTTCTTATGACTGAACAGCAGCTCTGATTTTATGGTTTAATACAGTCTGTGCTCACTAATCATTCTTAGTGGAATCAATATAAATCCCTAACAGGGAATGTTCAGACCCTGGGATAAAAAAGGCAGCAATTGCATTAATCCTAAAAGGCTCACTGAGAGAAAGTAGGCTTCGTGCTATTTGCCTCAAGACAATCAGTAATATACTTATACTTCAGGTCACACAGGTTTGTATCCGGAGGCAATGGCTGCACAAAGCAAAACTGCTCAGCCACTGCAAGTGATGCCTATCTACTTGCAGCAGAGCTGGGGAGAGGGAAACAACCTGAAACAGCTTTAACATACCTGCAGATTGTAGACTAAGTGAAATATTATTTTTGGTCTGTCATCATGGGAGCCACAATAGGGTGCCTGTAGCTTTCTACAGCTCTGGAGGAGTCCAAAATAGTGATGTATGGCCCTTTGGGCTCTGAAGGATGCTCGCCACTGATTTACAGATTGAAACTGAATGCTTTCCACTCTAAAGTCTCTCTCTGTATAATCAGGATGTATATATGAAAAAAGGGCAGAAATGTTCAGACACACACACAGAATTACTTGAGAATGGATCAACAAAGCAGATACCCAAAAGAGAGAGATGTTAATAACACACACAAAAAATGTAGACATATAGTGTGGCCAAATCTTTCAGCTTATTTTTAAATAGATGTCACAGGATTCTAACACCGCATTCTTAATAAGCTGCCAGCAACTCTCTTGGGATTCCAAGCAAATCTGCTGAAATGCAATTCTAGAACTTCTTGCATCACAAAATCACAACATATTTCAGTCTGAAATATTCCTTGTGAGGAATAATTACAACCATAGAAATATCTGCAACTGAACAGAAGAGGGGGCAGTTCTACCAGCCAGGCATACTGGAAACCATGAATGACAAGATCAGTGGAGCCATTCTTTGCAAGAATTTAAGTAAATCTAGTTTATTCTATTTGCTCCACAATGATATTGGGAAAACCAACATTTTAAGACCAAGATATACAGTGATTTTTTTTAAAAAAGGATTTGATCTGTAAATTAAGATAAGAATACCACAAGAACATAAAACAGCAAACTATTTCCAAATGCATAAATACAGAGGCCAATTTATTCAGTACCAAAGCTACCACATCCTCCTCTGCCCTGAGTCCTAACCTCCTCTACATAAGTTCCTTTTCTGCAGCCAATATTAGCTCTCTAAATCCATGCACATGCTGAACTAACAGATCCTCAAGCCTGTCCTGACTGTTATGGCAGTCAGTATATATATTCAGTATAAGGGCATGAATTGCCTACCCCAAAGACAGTTCAATAATATGTGTATAATTTTAGGGATGTCATAAATCACCAGATGAGGGGCACAGGCCAATGGCTGACAGCCTAAAGTTGGTGTTACCAATCTCTTTCAGTTATGGAAGTCTTGGGTATTACAACAAATTCCATGTGTTACTAAACCAAAGTTCACAGCAACTTATTTACTTATATTCCGTTCTTACTGTATAACCCATCATTTTAGAATACAACTAATATAAAATATCAGACCTGAATTGTTATTACATTCCGCAATATCACTGTATTTTATGATTTCTTTTAATTGCTCTTAGCTGCTCAGACTGGTGTGTAAACACTAGAATGGCAAGACATGTTCTTCTATCAAATAAATCAAACAAAAACAAAGTTTAAACAGAAACCAGTAGGCTGAACAACTAAAAATAGCTAGAGTATGAATAAAAGAAATAAGCAGGAAGACTGTTCTTCAAATCTATGTAAAGTCATCAGCAAGGGGGAGGGGACATTTGTATTTCCCGGGGAAAGTGCTTCCCAAGACACGAGGCCCCCACCAAAAGGGCTCTGGCCTTGCTATTGACAAATCTGATAACTCTTCATAGTGGGTCAGCTCTTCTTAGTGCAGCCTTTTAAATTGTTCTCACAGTCCAACCAACTTCACAAACGTTCAAGTGATCATGTAAATAATTTCAAACCATTTAGAGTTTTAAAAGATCAGTACTTTAAAGTGAATCTGAAAATGGACAGATAACTAATGCAAGGGTACTGAACTGCTGTGATATATTCCAAATAGCCTGGCTTAAAAAGCATGTCGATTGCTCCATTTTACACCAGATCAGACTTCCAAACTGCCTTTGAAGGCAGCCCTACCTAGAGTGCCTTACAGTTCTTGAGGTAACAATGTCCTCAGGATGTGTCTAACTGAAGTCAGCTCTGCTTTCTCCAGATTAGGATAGTGTCTTGTGAACCAGCCTGAGTTTGTAAGAGCCATTTTTAGGCACCCAAGTCACCTGTGCCTCCAGAGAAGTAACAAACACTCTTTATAACTTGTTTCGAATCTGCATCCAGAGCACCTATTTTCCCAACCAAAACTACCATCTTATCTGGGTTAAGTATTGGCTCACTTTCCTGGAACTGCCACTCTGGCACTAGTAGATAGAAAAGAATATATTGGTAGACCTCTTTACTGATGACCCCTCAGCCAAAATCTATAGTGGCGGCCTTCAGAATGGTGCTAGTTCATGACCCATCATCAACTTCCAATCTATGGTCAACTTCTAGGAAACTATGTAAATATAATAATAATAATATGTGACATATATGGGTATTGGTCCCTGGTATTGGGGGAAAATCCTTTTGGCCTATTACACTATGAGAAGCACTGCCGAAAATTTCTTGTAACAATTCAATTAAGATGTTAAAATATTTGAGACATCACAAAGAAACCCAATACCACATTTTGGAAATGTTCCACCGGAATGAACTGGAACCAGCCTAGCACTGTATCTTCAAGTCCCAACCTGAAGAGGCAGTCCAGAAGGATACAAGAAGAACCAATAGGACAGCATTCCTGTTGTCCATCAGTACAACCAAGATAGTTTACATGCCAAAAGCAGGTCAAAAGCTGAACTGGAACTGATCTAAATAATCAATTTTATTCAAAATCATTGGAGGGAGTTGAGATTATTGCTCACTCTTGCTTAAGAATGACAAAATTGAGAACGTTTGTAATTATTCAACTGAGCCTTGCAACAGGCAACTCCTCTGCCTCAAACAGAGAAGACTCTGAATCACTGAACTTTGGAGAAGGCAGAAGCATTTGCCTATTCTAACCCTTAGCACAAGACAAGACATGTCACCATCCTTTAATCTGCAAAGAAACTCGAAGGTGGGATCTGTCTGTATTGGAGGCATTTTAGCTTGGAAAAAGGCCAAGGTTGATTGCCCCTACAATCAGCTTGGGCTGTTGTTCTGTAAGAGCAGAAATCACATCTGGAGTGTGCTCTGACCAAAAATCTCTTTACAATGAAGAGCTTGAGACAATTCAGAGTCCTCTGCACGTGTGCATGTTACCCTGTGTACTGGGGGTCCCGGGAGGGACACCAAAATGTGCTCAATTAACAGGGGGGGAAATTAGCTCAGAGCACTGCTTAGCGTTACGAGAGGCAGGGTAACATAGCGAGATCTTGAACCCTATGTCTACGGGGTCAGGCCGAGTCAAGGAGCACACAGAAGTTGAAACAATAAATGATGTTTTATTAAACACAAGCAAAACAGTGTATGTGACACATTCACACAAGATAACTAAAGAAATAAAGGTTGGAGTGGTATAGACGGATTTTTAGAGGAGTTGCTGGTTTGGGTGATACTTCACCTGTCCTGAAGCCCAGAAAAATAGAGAGCGAGGCTGGGGTGCGATGTAGCTCAGCACGTGGAGCTGAGGGGAGGCTCGCCAAGCAAAGCGGCAGCAAGGCGGGATGAAACTCGGGAGCGATCCGAGGAAGGTCTCGGAATTAAGGGTTTTTATAAGGAGAATGTGACTGCAGGCTATGCTGTACTTGGGGGAAAACAATAGATTTGAAGTTGGAGACAAAACCTCCGAAAGGTCAGAATCTGAATGATTGAGTTATCATAGTGGTTCTCAATAGGGTAGCCAGTATGCAAACGCAGAGTACTTGGGTATTGTATAGTTCACCCATTAAGCTGCCATCGCGGGGCAGAGGCTCTTTTGTAGGTTGCGTGCATACCTAATTAGAGTACTTGCCTGGAGGTCTCCTAAAGCAGCGAGTCAGCTATTTTCTGGCCTGCCTGTATTGTTGTTTGAATATTACGGCAATTAACGGCTGAGCGTGTTTGCGTGCTTGTCCGGTGGCCTCGCAAGCACGTGGAGGGGAATAAAGAAGTTCAGCTGAATTGTGATATCAAAAGGATATCTTTTAATATCCCCAAAGCTCGGACTAGCCAGGGTAGTAACATGCACGTACTTTCAAGTTGCCTGTTGACTTATGATGACCCCAGGAATTTCATGGGGTTTTCTTAAGCAAGGAATACTCAGTGGTGGTTTTGCCAGTTCCTTCCTCTAACATATAGCCCACAGCAGCTGGTCTTTATTGGTTGTCACCTATCCAATCACCAATCACTGACCAGGACTGACCCTCTGCTTAACTTCCAAGGTTTTAACATGTTTTCAAAGCAAAATTATATATGTGTGTGTGTAAAAAACCCCAAAAAACTTCCCATGAATTGACTGACGTCTACATTATCATGCTTATTCCCAAACCATAGTATCACCCAAGAAAACACTTTTGGAACAAGTTTATTGCTCTCCACAGTTTTTTCTTAAAAAAACCCCCAGAAAACACTAAACTGTTTCCCCCTCTTACTCCTTCTTTAAATAGCTGGGAATAAAACCTCCCCCAGCATCTCAACATTATATACTTTTATTTATTTTCAGCTACTGCCAAACCCTAGAGCAATGGGAGCTCTCTAGTTTTGTGTGATGATCATGAGAAGTGGCTAAGACACTCGTACACACGTAGACTATGCCAAGTTCTGCAGTCAGCAAGACAAACTGGTTAAGCTGCATTATGAAATAGTTTCTGCATTAATTCATAGGTATAGAGCTGGCTTCTTCAGTGAGATAATGAGTTTATTCTTCATTTTCTATCTTGCTCCAGGGAAGATTAAGTCATATTTTTAGCAAACTGATTTGGTTAGCCACATTAACTTGACTTCCTAGAGCTTTGGAAAGAAAACACCAACTCACTTTCAGAGTGTTTTTGGCTAAACGGATAAACTGACTTGTGTCTTTGAAAGCAGCATGTGGGCGTTGTTATTCAGTGGCACTATGTAGCATATATTAGTTTAGTGACTAAATGTGCACTGCTGTGTGGAAATGACTGTGTAGCAAAAGGCCCTTCTGTCACTTTTCAATGGTGCCTCTTCACTTGGTCTACTAGCTTTATGTTAATCCAGTTGAATGTGACACATTGTACTTGCATGTGTTCAGAAACTGGAAGATAAGGACTGCTTCACTACCATCATTCACAGTAACTTGCCTTTAATAATTTTGCCAACTGATATAATTTTGCCAATTGATACAAAGTCAGTTACTAAGCAAATCTGTCCCTCCGGCCTTTAACAATGGGTTTCTTATAAAAAATCTTTCCACTAAACATAACACAGAGCACCCCCATCAGCAGGACTCAGAAGTGCTAAACGAGAATCTCCACCACTCCCATGATAGGGGCTGTAGTCAATGAGAAGCCAATATGTCTACTCTTCTAATCATGTAAGATATGATAAACTGCAGGAAACCTTTTGTGTATTCCACAGAGGATGTATCACCACTACTCAAATTTTTAACCAGATCTTATGTTCTGGATACAGGAGAATCAGACTTGTGCACTTATGGAGAAGAACAGACTCCTTTCCAGAGCTGTTTTTAAATTGTTTAATGACTAGGGCATGCATTGCTTCCAATATCCAGCTCACAGATGAAATTACTCTTGGGTCTAGTAAAGCAAAGCAGATAAAAACGCAGATTCCATTCAGTTTGTTTATGCAAGAACCAAGTAGAGACAAATTCATAAGGACCCAGGGGTTGGTCACCTCCCAGAGAACGAAATTCCAACTGACTGGTCAGTAGCCTGGGAGAGCCTGAACATGAATTCTCCAGTATTTTTACAGGTATCTATCTACTGAGAGCCAGCATGGTGTCATGGTTTGTGCACTGGACAACAACTTTGGAGACTAGGGTTCAAATCTCATTCAGTCATGGAACTGCCTGGGTGACCTTGAGCAAGTTACACTTTCTCAGCCTCAGAGGAAGGCAAAGGCCCCTGTGATATGTTTGCCCTGGGGTGCCATAAGTTGGGAACAACTTGAAGTTATACAACAATAATCTAAAGCAGTGAGACCTCAACATGCTGTTGGACTGCATTTCCAAGCATTTGTCACCACTATCTATGATGGTGAGGGTAGAAGGAAATTGTAGTCCAGCCTCTAGACAGGGTCACATGATTCACATCTTTTGGGATTTCCAAAAGGTAGGATATACAATCTGAACTACAGGAATTTTTATTTCTGAATAAGTTGGTACATTGCCAGAACTATTTCTGAGTTAGGAGTGAGAAGTGAGGTGACCACATATGTAGATATTGTCATGTCTACAGCAGAACAGCAGCACAGCTCCTACTCACAAGGTGAGACTCAAAGAATGTCTAAACAGAAAGGCAGCCTAGAGCAAACAAATCTGAAGGGGCAAATCCAAACCATAGTCCAAACAGGGAGAGTTCCAAGATAACCAGATCGAAGAGCACAGTACAGAATTTCAGGGCCAAAGACACCAATTACTAATCCTGGGAAGAAAGGCCAGCTGGAGCCCTCTTTTATCTATGGCTGCTGTTGCCACAGCTGTTCCCTCATTAGGGCTTGCTTACTACTTAAATGGGCCAAGCGACACAAGCTCTCCTTTTCACGGCATCTCTCCTGCAAGGTAGGTGTGTCAGCTATGTCTTCCTCTATTTGTTCCCCCGGCTCAGGCCCTTGTGGATTATCACCCTCTGGACCAGCTTCTGGGGACACTTCAGCCTCTGGGGAAGTCTCTGCCTCAGAGTCAGAATCTTCCTCCTTGCTGCCATAGTCTCCATGACAGATATTGCCAAATCATTCTGAAGAAAATAACTGGTAAGAATCCCAAAGGATTTATCCCCAGATCAGCTGAATGGGTATCAAATAGAGCCTGTAACATTAATTCTACAAAATAATTCATTATATTATGCCCTGGGAGTCATCCCCACCCCCAAATGATTACTTAATCCTCCTACTTTGGAAAACATTGCTCAATATCTTGTTATGTTTATTGTTGCCACTTACTTTAAGAATACAAGGAGACTGGGGTGCTGAGTGTTATTCTGTTTTCTTTTAACTATAAAATGAGTGTCCTGTGCTGCTCAACAGTGGAGGAACCCTATCTGCTTCTAAAAACAAACTTCACCACACTTCGCACCCTGCACAGCTCTGTAGCTAGGGACAGAAGAGTGGATATGCACTGGTGTAACTATTGTGTTGCATCACTCTGCACTGTCATGGATTTTTAATTTTTAAAAATTATAAATGTTGAAACTATAGACAGGGTGCTGCACTGACTGGTGATACCAGAACTTTGTGTTACTTCCCTCTCCCAACTGCTCTGTCTTTAAGGTAAGATGCAATAAGTAGAAGACTACTTGTTGCTTCCCACAAAAGTGAATGATTTTGCCACTCATTATGGTATTCTGGGGGAAAGACTGTTGTGCCTCTGTTCCGCTACAGAGTACCATGCTGCAGTTGATGTTGTTGCCTGTAAGTAATACTTCCAGGCTCTGGCATTAAAATGGTAAATACTATTCCATGCAGGTAAGCATAAAGTATGTTTTTCACACGTTGTTGTTGGTGGTGGTAGGGTAATCTTAGCTTTCATGTATGCTTGGAGATCTGATCTTGCCACGACTAACCAAGAAAGAGATCTTGGGATCTCTTCTTGGTGGCTGCTTCCAGGCTATGGAAATCGCATCCACAGGAAGCCAGCCTGGTCCCTTCTCCGCTCTCTTTAAACAGGCAGTGAACTGTGGTTGTACAGAGGAGTGTTTATGGGGAGGTTGATGTATTTTTATCTTTATTGTGATATTTTTAATCATTTTATACTTTTTAAATTAATGGTGTTAAATACGATAGCTTGTTTCATTGTGTTTTAATATGTGTTATCAGTACTTTAGCTTTATATTGCTTTAAATGTCATAAGCCACCTTGGATCCCCTGTTGGGAGAAAGGAGGGATATAAATAAATAAAATGGTGGACTGCCTGACAGAGGAAAAGACTATCAACAGCTATAGACTTGAAGATTATGCTCTACCTCCTTGACCAGAGGCAAGAATGGGTGCCTGCATATTCTCCTTCTGGCATTCTGACAGGCATTTGCTTGCTGTGACAACAAGAAGCTGGATTACAAAGCCATTTGATTTCATCCAGCAGGGCCCTTGTTATATCTTAACAGGATTACAAAGGCATAAATGCTCATTAATGAAGTATAAAATAAATGTGAAAGCAATGCACATTCAAACAGGTAACAATTTATGTTCGCAAACAGTATTTCACAAAGCCTTGCACTTCCCCTCTTACAATTGTTTTACTCCTTCAAGATAAGAAACTGGAATATAAACAAAGAAAAAACCTTGTTCCCTACCTACTGTATTTACCAGCACATAAGACACGTTCCATTTATACACCAGCAAACACTATTTGCCAGCATATAAGATATACCCCATTTTCAAGCAGCATTTTGAAATACTGTTGCTGGTATTTTGCTGATATCAGCAAATAGGGTATTTCTACAACATTTAAACCCAATTTTCCTACCCAGGACTTTTAAGAAAATACTTGCTGTGTAGTTTCATACCTATCGAATATGAACAGCCACAGAAGTAGACATTTTTATTCTGTAAAATGTCTTACTGCATTATCAAGGGAAAGAGCAACAACAGCTCTGCTGCCCAGTTCAGTGATAAATCTGATAAAAAGTAAGAACATTCTGTGCCATTCCCACAGCACATATATCTCATCAATCCATTAACCTTTAAAGACCAAACTTTAAGGCTTTGAATAAACTCTGACAGCAATTTTAAATTTAAAGTTGCCCTCCATCAACTTTTCGACCAACAGCTTTTCTCTTACAGAGACATGAATTCCAAAACGAACATTAAGGAGAAAATTGGTTCAAAAATAGGTTAGGAGGGACATTGTAAGAGAACAGCACTCCTGTCTTGCAACTGTTCTGTTTTAAATTGTTACATACACTCACTTGACTATATAGAGTGTGAGTCCCACTGCGGTTGCACATAGCTGTGTCCTCATAAGGAAAATTCATGACAGCAACAATTCATGGACCCAGTTCTAAAGCTGTAAAACACAAAATATCCAAAAGAATCATAGACATGATTCAGAGAGCTTGGCATTAAAAGAAAAGATGTGAAACTTACAACCTTCTCCAAAGTAGGGTGGTAGCTTTCACATCTCAGCAAGTTCCCCTATTGTTTGGAAGGTTTCCAAACATCCTAAGTTTTGAGGGAATTTAAAAGTAGGCATTTTCCCATTCAGTATATTTACCCACTGAGTTACTGAAGTGTACCTGCGTTTGAAAAACCTACTTTTATGTGCTAACTTCAAAGAAAAGATGATTGTTTAAAATTTAAAGGAGAAAACAGTCTTCTATGGAACTTAAACTTTTAATGCTTTGCTACCTACATATATTGCTCCTTAGGCAGAAAAAAACAGTTATATTTTTAACCAATAAAGTGATATACAGTGGCACACTTAGTGAACCAACTTCCATATAACCTCAGCTTCTTAAACTCTATATTTAGCCAGATTCACACAACAATGAAGCTCTAGTGGCCTATACCAAATTAAAATTGCTCAAATTACATACTTTCACCTTGAATTTTTCTGAAAGTGGTGCTAAAGAGCAAAAAATATTTCTTGAGCAACCAAGAATTCCCAAGAAGGCCAACTAACACTCAAAGAACAAAACACAAAATCCACAAACAGCCAATACCTTTCTACCTATACAGTTCTACCTGTACAGTTTTACTTACACAGTACCTAAACATTTTTACAGACGTAACCATACAGAGACTCCCTAACAAATGCAATGTTCTCTGCCTGAGAAAGGAGCAGTTAGCTTCACAGGAAAGGGACATCTGGGGCTCAACAGAAGTTACTTTTCTGTTGCTAATGGAAACTGACACTGTATTACCTGTCTTTTATTGCTCTTTGTCCCCAGTCCTCACATGACCAATAACAAGAGTAACCTCTGCCTGCACTGAAATCCCTCAATACCATCTTAACTGACAACATCTCAGATGGAATGTAGGGCAGTGATTTTAACATCATCACCATTTTTCTCCTGTATGATTTTTAACATCTTTGCCTGATGAAGAAGCCAGTGAAGCTTCGAAAGCATAACATACTGTATTTTATGCTTTGGAGATATCCAACAAGGAGCAAAGGGGTATCACTGCTTGTGGATTTTATATTTTGTTGTATTTTGCTGCACAACCAACATAGTTGCCCCTGAAATAAATAAATAAATATTACTCAAAGAACAGTGTCTATTTTCTTTTTTTTTTATTTTATTGATGCTATTTTATTTTTCCTGATACTATATTACTTTTGAAAAAAATCTATAAACTACTTTGGTAGGCTTATTTATATATATCACTTTAAATCACTACAGGTTAGGGACTAGATCTAGATGGCATTCTGCATGTAGAAGGCCCAAGGTTCAGTGTCAGTTTTAATCCACTGTTTAATTTTTTTAAAGAGCAATTTCAGGTGTCAGCACTGGGAAACCCACTGCTTCTTTAGGTGGACATGTCATGACCCTGGTCTCAAGCTTGGAGGTTTCTGATGCTGAGCTAGACAGCCCTACATGCAAAATGGTTTTTACACTGCCATGTGTACCCAGTAGTGCGGTAAACACAGCAGAAAGAGGGCCACTGACCAAGTCAAAAGTGCCTGTCTCTAGACCAGGAATCTCCACTCTTATAACAAAGGAACAAAGCTTGGGATAAGTACTGTATTTGCCGGTGTATAAGATGCACTGGTGTATAAGACACACCCTATTTATATGCCAGCAAATACTATTTGCTGGTGTATAAGACGCACCCTATTTTCAAACAGTATTTTTCAGGAAAAAAAGTGAGTCTTATACACCAGCAAATACAGTAACAAGGAGAAAGAAGTTTTTAAGTCCTCAGTATTCCTGTAGTTGCTCATTTGGAGCTGTCTGTGGTACTGCAGCCACAGGCCTGATTTCCCTTGCTGGTATTTGATATAAACAGGCCACAACAAGGCAGCATTCACATAGTAATTTCATGCAGGTGTCAATTGTGCTTTTTTTCAAAACACATAATCCTCAGAGTATGTTTCAAATCCATTGTCTGAGTCACTGATCACTGGCATTCACTGCATTATGCATACCTTTTTGTCTTCCTTATGGCCTTTTTCAGCTCCTCTGTTGGTCTGTTTACTTCCCGTGTCTTTCCTGTCCATCTAGCGATTGCCTCACCTCTTCCTCATAGACCCAAGGGCTACTTTTTTGGGTCAGAACCTCCACCTCTTCCACAGACTTTTTATTCCTTTGCATCTATTGCCAAAGTCACCAGAAACTTTCTCCATTGCCAAGAATTGGATTCTGGGAAAAAACCTATGTACAAAGTCTTTGAAGTTTTAACACTATCTGAGTTATACTTTCAGATAGGATTGAGCACAATTGGACAATTAAGCAAAGTCATTTTACTGAGCAATACATTTGGCTTGAGGCTTTAAGTAAGTTGTGCTGGCTGTGTAGTGTAAAATAGTGATAGTTATACCTGTGTTATTTGTGGCTCTCACTTTAAGAGAAAATCCAAGGGTATCCCCATTTCCACTGATACTATGGGCTTCTAAATGTTCCTCATCTCATTAAGGACAAGCAGATTGGTTATTATCAAAGCCATATGTACATACTTTGAACTCCCAGCTCACTTCAGTCCCCTTTACTATGCCTCACTAAAGGAATCCAATCCATATAAGGAAACAGAAAGAATTTCAAAAATCTCCACAGAGACTAGGAACACTGCCTAAAGCCATTATGGTTTTATAGGAAGCTGAAATCTGCAGTGCAACACCTTTAACTAAGATCTCTTCCCTTTATTAGCACTATACTGTACTGATGAAGCAGGCATATGCTTCAGGGTTTTTCAGAGACACAATAAACAGTATAATGGACTTTAAACTCTCTACCAGTTCCACTCAAAAATACTGCAAATTGCACATAATCAAAACTGCTCTTTTTCCAACGCTTTCCTGCCATTTTTAAGAGTCAAAGAACACTGAGGTGATTTAGACTTGCGTATAAATTACTGACATTAAAACTGCTGCAATATCTCCAACATCTTAACTAATGCAACAAAATCAAGCTGTTAACTTTCAGTTAATCCTTGGATTCTAACATTTTGCAATGACACGTCTTGGCAGATGCTAATAATTACAACACTTAGGTGGAAAGGGAGGGCAATCACGGGGAAATCTGGAAGTAGTATTCAAGTTCACCATTAAGGGGTCCCCGTGACAATTCAGTTCTTTGTTGTAAGGGCTGGTCTGCTTTAAAAAGTTCACACTACACAAGGGAGACACTGAGTAGACTCTTGGACTCAGCTGTGTTGATGGTGCAAAGGACTTCCGTTGAGTGGCAACGGGAAGATATTCATCTCTGAATGATGGCTTACTGAAACAACTGTTCACTTTGGGATGAGTCAATGGTTCCTCCTCCAAGCCTTCAGCTGTGGAAGTATTTAGCCACTTTGTGTGACTGAAAACAGTTTTAAGGCCACATATATGGCTCCTGGCGTATATATGCATATATGCACATGACCATATGTGTGTCTGACAAAAATAGTGCAAACTTATACCTCTCCCCTCAAGACAATATTTTTCCATTCCTAAAATAGTGGAATGAAAATTACAGAAGGGTTTTTGTAGCTTTTAGTCAATCCAAGGCAGGATATTGCCATAGCAGGTAGATCAGTGTAGCTTTGCCAGCAAAGCTGTCAAACAGCTGATGCACGGTAAGCAATTTGGTGGAGAGGGCTTATGGTTGAGAAGGATTTATTCATCTGGCACCTTAAAGGCAGCTTAACCACTCTTAAGCCAGAAAAGCCACATACATGCACACACATGCACCATCAATACCTGAGAAAAGGCTTTTCCGAGGCACTGGAACACTTACTCTCTAGGCAGCCGGCACAATTTACTTTCAGGGCAATTCCCTGTCCTGCGCTTTATAACAGAGATAGAAACAAACAACAAGAATGTGTACTACATCCTGGGATGTGAACATGCACTTGTAAAATGGAGAAGCTTTCAAAGGGGTACACATATCTCAGGACAGATACACAATTCTCACAAATGGCAGCAGACTATATTGGGTAACTCTGAAGAAAAAAGCAGCTCTCAAAACTACAGGAAATAGGCCGCACACTTGATTAATCTGTGATATCAGAATTCTGAACTAAGCCCTCCTACACAATTTTCACAGAGTTCTCTTAGTCTGGTTTTGTTTTGCTTTTTGTTTTTTGGTGCATTTAATATATGTTTGCATCTGGTATATATCATCTCAGTGGCCCGGATATGCTGAGAGGTGATAGAAAAATGCTTTACATAAACAAACAGCCACGATTTACTGATATATGCTACTTTGCAGCTCCAAATAATCACTTGGAGCAGGCTATTCATCTGATTTGTTGCTGTGTATCTTCATTTCCGCAGATGCATAACCCTGGCAGTGTATACATGTAAAAACCACGTGGATCTACCAGAAGTTTGATGCTTCCAGAGGCATTGCAACCCAAGGGTGGTGGTTGGAAAAGAGTTACCTCTGTTTGAGGGAATTAGTCAAACTTCTATCTCAAGTCCAAAATCATTGACTCTATATGTTTTAATTAAAAGATTTAGTTCTCAAAACACACACACAAACATTTGTTGCAGAAGAAAAACAATATTTTGGTTATGCGTCTACTCCTAACATCCGCATTACCATTTTTGTTCAGATAAGCCAAACTGTAGATAAGACAAAGATTGGGAAATTACCATTTGCCAAAGGAGGAGGAAGAGGAGGCGGCAGTGGCAACGGCTCTACAGAATTGGCAAAAATGAGAACTGGAAGGCTACGTGACCAATGGAAGGTGGGTACTGGTGGGAGTGGATTATATAGCTTGAAAGGGATGTCTTTTGGGAAAAAATGGAAATAAAAGGAGCAGGAGCATAAACTATAATTCCCTGGTTTCAGAAGAAGAGGAACTTGAATTACATCAAGCCCTGATAAGTGGCCTAAAATTATAAAAATGTCACTGGCACAGAGTACACTTAGCTTTAGATCTAAGATGAATAATGGGGTAACAGTTCCAGATACTTAAAGCAACTCTGAAAATTAAATGACCAAGAAATACCCAAAAGAATGTCCTGATATATTCACATTTTGGACCTTTGCCAACCTCATCCATCTGGCAATGATAGTTAAACTCAAATTAAACCAATCTTTGGGGGTCACTTGAATTTGGTTAAAATTAAATTCAAAGTGTCAGATACAGAAAGGTTTGTTTGAGTTCTTTTTAACTTTTGCCAATAGGCTCATTTCAAAGCTTAAACCAAGATTTGTGCTTTGTGGCCTTGAATGTCAAACTGACTTCCAAACAAGGATCCCAGTTTTGGCACTCGAGTTAGTAAAGCATTCTGTCTGTGTGCACACACTGGGAAAATGCAGTGATAGGAGTAGGTAAGCACGAAGAGGAATCTCTGGTCCTGAAAATGTGCTATTTATTTTATTTATTTATTGAATTTATACGTTGCCTCTTCTCCCAAGATGGGACCCAAGGTGGTTTCCAAAAGGTTAAAAAACATGAAAAGCATGTAAACATTTAAAACATTAAAACATTAAAAGACATATAAAATTGTAAAACTAGAGATAGATTTTTTTTTTAAAAAAGCAGCTAATAAGTAAAAGGCAATACTTGGAGTTTCAGGTTTGAAAATTAATTTGACAAGGTTAAAAATTAGAAATTGGAAAATTTAATTTACTATCATAAAAACTAGTAATGGAAATAGTTTACTTTGGTAAATTATCAATTAACTCAGAGATTAGTGTCGGGCTGGACCATTCAGACAGAATTCCATGGAGACCATTGTTTCTAGGGGAACACATTTTGCTACTGCCTCCTTCAAAAGAACTTTTTTTTGTCTCTTAAAAGTTGCCTTCCTCCAATGTAGAATTTTTCTGTGCATGGACAATAAAGTCCATCAAAGCATTGTTTCTTGTAATGGTGGGAATCTGGCATATCTAGGAACTGTCAGCTTGGTGAACGTTACAGTCTCTTCAATTCAGCTTATCATGCATAGAGATGTAAAATTTCTAGGCATTTTGGGGAAAAATACATTTCCCCCGTTCTTTTTTAAGGAAAAAAGGGGAAAACTTCCAGAAAAATTGAAAAAAAATGCAATATTAGCACCCTTTCCAGATTGCAAGTCACTTCGTTACTTTACAGTTATAAAATGTATTATGTATAACTTGGTTTGGCATAGAACTATTATGTTTTATATTTGAAAAGTACAGTTTTTATCAAAAATCCACAAACTGAACGCACTTTTGTCTCCTCTAGTGTTCCACAAAGCCAAGTAGACATAAAGCACTCATTCCTATAACATGTGACTTCAAGTTGCCTGTAGAGTTATGGTGACCCCATGGAATTCATAGTGCTTTCTTAAGCAAGGAATACTCAGAGGTAGTTTTCTCAGTTGCTTCCTCTGAAATACAGCCTACAGAACCTAACTAACCAGGGCTGACTCTGACTAGCTTGCAAAATCAGACAGGATCTGGTACCTTAAATATATTTAGGCCGCCTTGATGTGCCAGGAACTAGTACCATATTTTTGCCCATTGGTAACAAACTTTACTTTCTTGCCACGGATTGGCAGTTGATGGCACTGTTCTATGGATCACCCCTTTGCGTAGCAGTGCTGTATACAGTCTTACATAAAAGTTTATCTGCTACATAGTTATTAGAAGTAATGTAGTGTGAACAAATACTGTCTTAAACATTTTATTCATCATTCTAAAAGGAAGTATTTCATTTTTCTGGAAAAAAAAACCCCAAGGCTTTGGGGGAAAATGGAGGTCTTCCTATTACTGGGCCTTCAAATTTCTAGTCATTCATCTTTCTTTCCACCCCTACCAACACACAAATTTCTTTCTCTTTTCCAATGCCTTGCTTGTTAACAATTAATAAGGAGTGACTAATTTTAGTGAGAGGGGACTGACTCACTGCAAATACAGCAATAAGCGGATAGCTACAAAGACTGGTCAGTGAATCAAGAGTGGCGAATTCTTAATTTGAAATTTTTGACAGTCTCTAAGAATATGCAGAATGAAGCAAGGAGTGTGCTATGCAAAGACCAATGAAAGACAGAGCAAGTGATCCCAACTGGTGACATCTCCAGTTTTGATGACCAGTTATCTAATGCGCCCACTCTTCTCAGCACCCACCTTACCATAAGCGTATAACTAAAAAGAGGAGGAGAAAGAGGAGAACACTGAGTGGGTGGCTAAAAAGAGTGGGAAGGGTGGGTTGGGAGAGAGATAGGAGGACAGAGGAAAAACCATGAAAGAAAGAGATGGGTGATGGATTGAGGAAAATGTTTCATTTAAGTACACAAGAATCTAGCAGTATGTGAGTAATACGCTAAGAACTTCAAAGGAGTTTATTGCAACTTACCCCAATAATACTATAATCATGTACATTATATATTAATATATATAATATATAATATATATATATGATGAAAATCAGTCCAAAATATAATCGACAGAGCAGGGAGTAAGGGACATGCTCATGGAGGGCATCCTGAGAGGGCCCTGCCTATTGAAAGCTGTGATCTTAGGCTAAGTAGACAAATCACTTTCACCTACCATCATTCTCTTCTAAGAATCATTTTTTCCTTTTTCTTTTTCAGTGGTCTTTTTTAAGCTTCTTTCTAAACGTCGCCGTTCTTCTGTTCTACAAGTCTAACTACCTGAACTGGGATCCAGAAAGTTCTCTCTCCCCTTCCCTCCACCTTGCTGTCTTTTCAAAGAAATCACACAGATTAATCTGCCTAAAAAACACAGCCATGAGATACAGTTCTTTCAATCTTAATATTTCTTCTCTTGAGGCAGCCTGCCTTCCTGCTTTACTGAATGTGACAGAGACAGAGACACACACCCTAGTGATCTAATTCATTTAAGCAAGTTTTTGGCTTCAGTGTTAATTGGGAAATCTGGAAAGTTAGATGAAATTATCAGAAAAATTAGTAAATTAATAACTTGATGAGCCAATCCATGAGTTAATTCCAAGTTAATTCTTCTAAAAACGAAAAGTACAAATAGCTCAGCTGTTCAGAGGCTGAACTCAAGATGAGTCAACATAAAGGAAACTAATGTTTAGCTCTGGCAGTTCAGTGGAAAGAAAGTCCCTTTTCTCTTTATTTGTTTATCTAGCTACATCAAGTAGTATAGCACAATATTCAAGAAAAAAAGTACTATCGAGGGTATTCGGGATATTTATTTGTTTATTTATTAAGTTTACATCCTGCCATTTTCCTAAGATTAGATTCAAGGCAATTTAGAATGATTTTAAAAAGATTAAGCTAAGATATCACTTTACAAAGGTTAAAAATTAAACATTATTATTTAAAAACATGATTAAAACAGCTAAAACATAATTTCCAATAAAAGATTAAAAATACAGCACACCACTTTACAAACCACTAGTTATCCATAATTAAAGTGCAAAGGCCTGCCTAAATAAAAACATTTTCACCTGCCGGCAAAAAGAGAGTTGTGGTGGGGTTAACTGGATCTCCTGTCAAAGGGAGTTCCACAGCCTGGAAGCAGCCACGGAGAAGACTCTTCCGAGTTCTCACCAAATGTGCCCGCAAAGGTGGTAGGACTGAAAGAAAGTTCTCCCCTGCAGATCTTAAAGCTCATAAGGAGACATGGTCTTTCAGATAGCCTGGACCCAAGCTGTGTAGGGTTTTAAAGGTCAAAACCAGCACTTTAAATTATGTCCAGAAATGGAGTAGTAGCCAGTGGAGCTGTTTCAACATCTTCAGCACAGGTAATCAGCCTTGGCTGCAACATTTTGGACCCACTTGTTTCTGAACTGTTTCCAAAGACAGCCCCATATAGAGTACAGTAGTCCAAACAGGATGTAATCAAGGCATGTGCTACCGTAGCCAGATCCGAATTCTCAAGGATTGAACACAGCTGGCATACTAGTTTTAACATTGCAAATGCACTCCTGGCCACTGCTGAAACATGGGCATCTAGGTGCAGATCTGAATCCAGGAGTACACCCAAGCTGCAAAATGAGATTTCAGGGGGAGTGTAACCCCACACAGCATAGGTTGATAGGGGGAGGCAGTGATGATTCAGAACTGGATCATTTCTGCCACCAGGAGAGGTCAATTCAAAGGTACCCTTGTGAGTTAGTCAACAAGGTTGGTCAACACAGCAATCAGGCAGGCATTAGAATGCTTCTCAGGCTGCAGGGAGGAACTTGTTTAATTCAATTAGGAAAGAAGCACATAACATGCTATGGTTCCAGAGTCTTAAAAATCATTCCTGGCAACATTGTAGGAACTTGCAAAACAAAAAAGAATTCTCGAGAGAAAGTGTCTAGGTAATGCCAATTAAAGACACAGTGCATGTTATACATTTATATGATACAATACCATATCAGAGAAACAGAAGGTTGGAAACTCCTCAGTAACAAGCCGCAATATTTCTTACATTTAATGCCTCATAAAGATCTACCTCTGGCACATTCAAATGAGTTTTTAGAAATGCCACAATTTGACCCTTTCTAACATTTTGGAATGTTTTCAATAAGCCCATATGTTTATTGCCACAACCAGGAAGAAAAAAAGTAGATTAAAAAAAAGGATGATTCAAGAAGCAAAGGGTTCTACGTGCATAAACTAAGGGTTATGATTGATTGGGGGTTATCAAACAAATCATACTATTTATAACTTGGTAATACAGCTGATCCTCAACAAATCATACTGTTTATAACTTGATAATATAGCTGATCCTTTCACTTTGAGGATGTGATAATTTTTTTAAAAAAAAGATGCAGCAAGTTTGTTTCAAACTATAGCAATGTGGCTGAATTCTCACTTAAAAGTTAACTGCAGCTGGATGTATATCACAATTAAGAAGATGGGCAGATGCCTAAAAGATCAAGAAAACAAATTCAGTAATTAGCAGAGGCTAACGAGAACAAATAATACCTAAGGCAGAATTAATATTCTTATATTAAAACAGAACGGATGTGAGAAAAGGAGGCCCAAAGTAATCATAAAGTATGTGCAGACAAACAAGGCAAATTCAGGATTACGAATGGTAATTCTAGATTGTCCCATTACTGAGGGATGTTGGAGAAAAGCAATCATTTTTATTTCCCACAGTGTCAAAGACACTTGTGACCTTTTTTCCTGCAATAATGGGAAACCAAAACTTTCTGAAGAAAGCTATGGAGCTTCTCAAAATGTAGCACAGTTTTTTGAAAAGCTGCACAGCTTTCCCATGAAAGCTACAGAGCTTTCCAAAAAGATGGAGGAACAAAGCACAAAACAAAAGGTTGCACAAGTTTAAATGTTGCACAACTTTAAAAACCTTTTTCTTCTGAGAAACAGAGGGACCAGCAATGGAAAATGGAATACAGTTCTCTCTCCACATTCACAGGTTTCACTTTCACGAATTTGATTATTCGTGAGGTGCCTGCCTGCCTCCCATTCCCATCCCATCTGCTCCTCCCATTTTCCTTGCCCCCAGTGCGTGCATGCCCCATGTGGGCAGCACAAAGGCTCAGGGAGGCCGATCGCGAGTTCCCTGCGCTCCTCGCGCCGGCCCGCCATGGGTATGGGCACGGCCTGTGCGGGCAGCACTAAGGCCCAGGGAGGCTGATCACCAATTCTCTGCCTCCCTGCCCCTGCCTGGGTGGGTGCACTGGCTGTGCAGAAGTCTGTGGGGGGGCACTCTATTCGCGATTATTTATTATTCGTGAGGGATTTGTGTCCCTATCCCTCGCAAACGTAGAGGGCCTACTGTAATGCCCAGCTTCGAAAGCCATGGGGTTTTCTAGAAAGATGGAGAAAAAAGAACAAAGTGAAACAGCGCAGAGTTTTGAAAGTTCCATAATTTTAAAATCATGCAAAATTAAATGCTGCACAGCTTTAAAATAGAAAGGGGAACTACAGCCCTCATAGTGCAAGAAACAGTACACTGTCTACAGAACAGACAAACAGTATATACAAAGAGATCACATTTTAACATACAATTCTTTACTTGTATGTATTTTTTAAAAAATTTGTGCAGTTTTCTCAAGTGGTCATGCAGCAAAAAATAACATAAGCCCCTCCTCCAAACATACAAAGTGCACAGGTACTGTGCTGAGAACAACAACAACAAAGTTTCCACAAGTTTCCAGGTGCTATTTTTTCCCCCCACAAATGTTCTTGAGGGAAACTCCAGATTTCACCCTCAGTCAGGAAACTGTTGACTAGCCATTCGATCCCTATTCAGAATTTATACTCTCTCTCTCTCTCTCTCACTCTCTCTCTCTCTCTCACACACACACACACACACTCAGGATATAAACAGATAGATATATATTTTGTTGACCTACTCATGACAAATTGCTTGAGGACAGATATAAGCAACTTCTAGGGGTATATAGGAAGAATCTGCCACAGACATCTCCCACACAAAACCTGCCATACTGAATGAGAACTGCTTGCATGTAACTCTGCTTGTGTTAGCACTGGTTATGGTTCTGTATTGTAAACAGGCTACTGGACAGTGACTACAGATTAAGAAAAATCTCTCCTACTTTGTCCTACTGCTTGATCTTCTTTGCCTACCCCTCTTTTGTCCATTTTCTTCATCACTTTTATTTTCCCCAGCAGTGATTTATTATAAGCTACTAGTGCTTATCTTTAAGTATCCTTGACTTCCCCTTCTCCTCACTTTAATTTTCAGGAATAAATGTTTTCTCTGATCTTGGGCATTCTGTTCCAATTCTACTCTCCAGCCATTTTCCCCATTTGCTGTCAGGCTGGCTTTGTTCTCCCTGCCATTTAATGCCATTTAATGCTTTGATGTTTGAAAATGGGCCTTAGTGAGTTGTAAGGGGATGGTGGGATCACATGGAAAACAGTGTGCTATGAATGACAGAATGTTATTGTAACAAGCCTTTGATAAGAATGAACAGAGATAGCTGCAAGATCACACAGTTGGCAGGCAGAATGAGAGTGTGGGGAAAAAATGTTTTAATTCGCTAATTAGCTAAATGGTATCCGTGTGCATGCTAATTTGCAATGTTACAACTTAAAAGGTACTGCAAATCGAACAGTTCTTTAGTCTTGGCAATTGCCAAGGTGCAACTGTTTTTTCTATGTTTCTGAATAAAGCTTTTGAGACCCACTAAGCCTGTTCTCTGAACATGAAGCTAGCCCGTACATCACATCTGCACTGCACTACTGGGACTCGCTTCGCTTAGCATCGCCCACTTGAAGAACCATGTGTTTACTTTCATTTACTCATCTTCCTTTCTTTCACTTCATATTTTATGTTCTAATCCTTTATTTTTAAATCACAGCTATGTAAAGAACAAGTGAAAACAAGTAATTGGTTGAAAATAAATTTGCAGTCTACACGTGTTTTGATACATGCCTGTTTTTCATTTTTCCCTCCCAACAAATCCTGCTCTTTGCAAGACTGCACATTTTTACGGAATCACATGTAAAGTATTATGCTGCTTTGGAGACTGCAAAGCTGCATAACAATACACAAGAACTTTCATTTTATGGAACCCATAATGTAACCAACCTATGAACTGTGCTCATAAAATCTACAGATTCAGTAAATTCTAACAGAAGTTTATGATGCCCCAGCCAATAAAATCTTCATGGGAATATACATCATGCTAGAACTGAGTTCCATGATAAAGGGCAAACTCTTCTCAAAAACTACCACAAAATCTACACAACGATTTAAGCGATTTCAGCTGATCTAACCAAGTCCCAGATTTAAATAAGAAAACAAGATTAAGTGTAGCTTTTGGAATTAACGCTCATGAGCACAATTCAGGTCACATACCAGTTCTGGATAGTCCCAAGGAAATATTTCCCACAAGTTTTTGTGGCTGTCCCTATAGTTCCCACTATACCAATTATTACAATGTGTTAAACCACAGTCTGTATTAGCTCCCCCTTGTTAATACTCCTGTATTTTCAGTGGAAAAATCCTAAACAGACCTCACACTAATAAGAATTAAATACAACATGAAGTCTCATACTTTACCTACAAAATAGAATTTATTTTGAAATGAAAGTATTTGGATTTTTGTGCACAGAATTAATTTTCCATGGTCAAAACTTTCAGGACACTTTTCTACTACTTCAAAAGATAACAGTGAGTGATAATTTAGGCAGGCTTCATCTTTGAATCTCTTAATTAATTCTTCACATCTGCCCTGTGACATAACTTTCCATGCAGTGTATCCTAACAGAATACAACCTAATGCTGGACAGTAAACTGGATGTATTACACATTATTTACCTTTTGTAAACCACTGGCTTCTGGATATCAAAACCATACAAGGCAGCAAAATCTTCATAATCCTATGATTTTTTTATCTGACAAGAGTTTTTTTTTTTTACAACTTACAAGTAAGTATTCAGAGATGCTCAGTCTGGCCAAATGATATTTGTTTACTTAGCCCAGTGGGCCCATTTTCAGATCAGTGTGTATTTATGCCCCACCTTTGTGCCTGACAATAAATGTTCAAACCAATTGTAGGGGACAATTCAATATAGCTAATGAGAAATTATTAAAACAAAATGGTGGTGTATTTATAAACCAAAAATAAATTTCAGCTATTTATGAAATCATAAGAATACCAGAAGATTTGAGAAAAAAAAAATTGAAGTAGTGATCACACTGCTAATTACTTACAATAAAGAGGATCCAACAAAATCAACTTAAATGATTTATTAGCTGGTATGTTTTAAGAAGTTTGATTGATGAGGATCCTACAACAATCCTGTCTAATAATTAGTTCTACTAATCATCAATGGCCATGAATCATTCTACTGTTGAATTTTATCTTGTGGGTTAAGTGTTCCATGACTTTTCATAGTTTCTTTTGTTTCACGTAATTCTAGCTGGAATAGTCGTGCTCTTCCACTGAGCACACAGCTTTGGGAGGGACACAAATGGAGCGGTACAGGAGAAAGGAGACACCCGCGTAACCAGCCAGATCAGCCGAATCAACCCTGGAGTGACAGGTGTCGCAGCCAGATCGCCCTCACATCTCTTATCCTGTATTCCATTATTTTCACGGTGAAAAATATTTACCATTCCCTTCTATAGATAGAAATATATGTCACATGTCTATGGGTAATATATGCAAAGCTGCTCAGAAAAAGGGCAATTGGGAAATCTGGACATCTTGGTGCGAAAGAGACTCAACTCTTTTCTTGTCTGTCATTCTCTCACTCCAGACCTCATCCTCAGCATGTTTCTTTTTCGGACAGTTCAAATACAGTACCTATTGGCCACCGGTACCATGAAATAAACAGTAGTCATATTTGATTCTAAGTGTTATTCATGGCAAAGGATTTAATGTTTTATTAGGTGTGGAACAGAAGGAAATATAAGGAAAGTTAAAACATATATTCCCCAGCTCAGAAGTCCAAATATTACCACTAAACTCTGGATAAATTCCACTTCAGTTTTGTTATTCTTTAACAGAACGAAGCCAACAGGAGCCAGCATTTCCCTATGTGGCTAAACTTCACTACTCCTAAAGAATAGGGTACTGTTTTCACCCTTTCCCCAAACTGAAGCATTGCTGTTTGCTTCCTAGAAATGCTGCAAAATCCTTGATTACTGCAGACCACAAGGTTTCTTCCATAACAACCAGTCTATTTTGAACAGTATGATTTCAAGTTTCCTCCAAAAAAAAAAAAGAAGGGTTTTTTGTACTGAACTCACTCCCTTCTTTTAGATATTTTCCTTATAATGTTTAGTTGTGTAAGAAGCTCTAGCTTTTCTCTTTGTGAATGGCCTGAGAGAAAAATGATCAAAGATTAAGTTGACAGTGGTTCCGTTTTAACAAAGAAAATAATACCGTAACAGTGATATACTTAAATAGTTACATATTTTTCCTCATGACATAGTTTCCTATGTAGCCGAAACTTTTCAAAACAGACCAAGGTTGATAATCAAATATATCAGGAATTTTATTAAAAGGAAGGCAACACTCTACTCATGCTCTGAAGAAATTTTGTTGAACTATGACAAAAAGAGTAAGACACCATGATGATTCATTTTTACAGATCTTTTCCAAGGAAATGTTGCGCAATTTTTTAGCACTGCACATAATGTTAAACAATAATCTACTCAATATCCATCATCCTGAAAGCATGCGTGTCAATGAAGTCATGTTGGGACGAGTCTGCTCATACAGAACTCGCCCTTGCTACATTAACATTACACTAGCAAAGCGTGTGACTGCACGGTCTGAGGTGTGTTTCTTGGGAGACCGTGCTGGTTAGTGACTGAAACTAGAATCCCTTGCCTACAAAATCCATGCTGTTCTGCTGAGTTACAGTCCTACACAGTGAGAGCGCCTTTTACTTCTGCTCCAGACAACTGTACTAGCTCAGTACTGGAGAAACAGCTATGGGAGAAGAAACGAGGCATGTGACAGGTTGAGCCAGCAGAAGAACCTCCAAGTTCCCATCATTTATCTCCTACTGTGTAGGTAAAGAATTATGGGGTAGTTAGTTTAATTCTCGCTTTTGCCAACCAAGCCAAGAACTGTATTATTGCTTGTGGCGGGGGGAATAAATCCTGTATTGTGATTCAGGCTTGTAAGAGGTATAGCAAACCAGAAATCCTGGTCTGGACAACACTTTCTGATGCTCCTACTTGCAGGAAGAGACAGACAACAAACAGGTGTGAAATTGTAGCATGCTCTTTTGAAAGGCAGGTCACAGTCTCCAGGAATCTCAGTTACTTTTTTGTGTAAATCAGACTATTTTGTGGACTACCTTTTTCTTTAAAAATGTGCTTTCCCCACCACCACCAATGAAACTGATACTACGTTGCATGAAGAGTTCAAATAACTATATGGGAACACTGTTGCCACAATGAAGCTTGAGCCTTCGCTTCTGTTGCCCACGTATTTTCCATGTATTTCTACCCACTGGCACAATAGACCTGGATGGGTGTGATACTTTGATTAGCAATCTTTCTTTCCTTTTCTGGCCCCAGAGATTTGCCCAGCAAGAAAGTGATTGCTTACAAGGGTTGCCCGTGGACTCCCCCGCCCCAATTTGTGATGGTCCTCGATGCCGTCTTCTGCACCATGACACAGACGGTCTGTACCGGGGAAGATGCTGTTAGAGATGGGGTTGCAGTGGGAGCAGCAGGATGATAGTTCTATTGTCAAATACTGTGGTTTCAGGGTATGGTTCATGGAAGTTATCACCAGCAAAGTAGGCAATTATTAATGGGTGGTGAAGGAACTGCCAACGGAGCACAAGCAACGGCTGTCAGTGTTGCTATATTGCTGAATAGTGTTGCTACATCTTGGCAGCTTCTGGCTATGCTGCTCATTGAGCGCTGGCCCATAATTCTGTTAACCCAGGCACAGCAACAAACATCTTAGTTGGGACACAGGTTCATATTTTCCATGATGCTGACAGCCAATTCACAAAGGCATATTCTACACTGCTGTCTTATCTGCAGCAAATGCACTTGAAGATGAATGTGAAGTTTCAAATTTCCCACCTACTCAATTAAATACACTGAGTGCTGTGAAACTGTAGCCTCCTGCCACCCCCACAAGAAAAGCAGTTCCTGGGAACAATGTTGTTTTGACCCTCTAGCCACTGCATACACCCACATTAAAAAAACAATAACATCATTTGGAAAATACCTAAATCGAATGAACCCAACTCCAGCCGTTTGGTATTTATTATTAGATTTTTATTAAATTGGTACCTTGCCTTTCTTCCCTACCTCATGGGATTCAAGGCCTATCAAGTCATTTCATGCTCTGCATTTTGGGGGACCTGTCTCTTCTCTGTCAAATTCATTACAAGTGGCTTTGAGACAAATTCAGTCTTAATTATAATGCAGGGTTTACTCTACAGGATTTAATGTATTCTAAAGCTTGTCCTGCCTTCTTTTTTCCCCCTAATTGTTTATTCTCAGAGGCCGTTGGCTTTAACATTGTCTCCCAGACTAACTGGCCAGACCCAACAGCTCTATTCTCTACAACACCTCACATAAAAATGATGACATTTCTTCAACTGCTAAGTTGAAGTGCATAGAAGCCAGCACACTTCCTTCCTAAATGCTCCAGTTAGTCCAAAACATACACAGTCTAAAAGCAATAACAGACTGTTGACTCTTTACAGCCATTTTTCCTGTAACAGCTCCAAGCTTTGTTCAGTCTCATTTATTTAAACTGGTCAAGGGACACAAAAATGTTGTAATTATCGTATGTTTGGAAAAAAACAATTGTTATTTCTAAGTAATGTTACTATGACAGAAGGATTCATTAGGGACATTATTCATATAATTATGCCTCATTCTTGGAATTTCTACTGTGTCCACGTTCCAAAAGGCAAATCAAGACAAGAGATCCTAAATAGTGAGCAACATCTGCAGTGGTTGAATACATACAGAAGGAACAAGTGATCAAAAAGGCCTCTGACTTGTTTAGTCCCTCTTTCTGCTTCCTATGGTGCTTGTCCTTGTCCTGAAAACCACATTGTTTTTTCACTTTAAGGGCAAGCACGAGTTGCAGTTTGTGTGTTCACTGGCCAGAATCCTGTAGCTGCACTGTGCCAGTTGTTGCCCCTTTTCCAGAGTTGTACAAAGGTTGCAATGAAAGACAGACAAAATCTGCCGGCCCCAAGCAGCCTATTTCTCAAATGCTTCATTTCCCTCATGGTTCCTGAACCCAAGATCTTCTTCCTCCTACAGCCACCACCTATATCCATATAATGTACCAGCAAGTTCTACGATTTGTCGATGGTTTCACAAGAGTCAGCGAGGAGTAAAACCAGTAAACAAGAGGCAGCTATGCAAGATGCCATTAGTCTTTAAAGATCTGCTTGTGTGGTTTGTTGTTATGTCTGATCTAGCCTGGGAATTACGGCTTCTGAGATCTTCCATCAAAACAAAACAAAACCAGTCACTTTTTAATCTCTTATTGAAGTCACTTATTTGCCTAGGTAGTCCACTTTTCTCAGCTAGCACTAATGTAGAGAAATGCATCAATATTCTTACTGTATGTTTCATTGTTAGGACAACAAACGTGGCAATATCAAAAGCAGCCACTAAGCATGCATGTCAAGTACTATGCATAAAAAGAAACTTTGCTAGAAGTGACATCTTTAATTAAAACATCAGTTTTGCACACTCAGGAGATTCATTGTGAGACAAAATGCACCTAGCACTGGAAATCTGCATATTTGTGAGCGTTGGAATACATTCCAAAAGAAATAAAATATGTACAAAACCATGTTACCTATTAAAAATGTGAACAGCTGAAATGCTTATAATTTTTTAAGAAATGCCCAAACATACTTCAGTCAATGACAAAAATGTGGACCAGTATACATTATATAAAATGCATCCAAAAATGTACAGAAAAGGCATTTTAAAATGTGTATGGCAAACACACACAAGTTTTGCAGCTGGGAAGAAAAATAAGATTTGTGACCTTACCCAAACAAAAGATGAGACAAGAATACAGTTTAGAATTGTAGAAATACAATAAAATCAAGACAGAGTTTTTCACATCCTTACTCAGCATCCTTTCCTTCCACTCCAATATTCCATTCCATTCCATTCCAACATCTTCAGTTCAATTCATCTTCTCTCATTTTGACCATGTCCGCACCAAAGTGGAGGAGCGTTCCATCGCATGTTGTGAGTGGTGTTTTTTAACCTGACTTACTCCGATTTTACCGGATTGTTATCTGCAACTTTATTTGTTGAAGTAATGTGGTGAAAATCATTTGCTGCTTCCACTCTGTCAATTCTCATGAAACTCCGATCCTCCTCCCACTCCCTCACTTGCTCCACACCGCTGCCTCTGATTGGTCAATTTAAAAAACAAACAAACAACGTTGCTACATATCAGCAGAGTTCCTTCTTACAGAAGATGAGCCCCCACCCGAGTCTTGGAAATGTATATTACGTGTTATAAATAAATCATATATTTTTAAAAATACAAATGAAAGGTTTTCATGAGATACATTGTGTCCCCATACATTTCATTATTACAATTTATGTACATGCCTGGATCTCTTATAAGATGTTAGTTTAACCTCCGGTTTGCTAGTAAAACTGCTAGTAAAATTGCTGTGTCGCGAAATGATGCATGTCTAAAAAGCGTGTGACCAATACGAAAAATTTGGAAAGCTCTGGTCTAGATAGCCAGAAATTGAAAAGCAACCATCCTGAGGATCCCAACATATTTCATTGTATTCCAGCAGTCTGTGCAACGCAATGGCGCCCACCCTGCGTTTGAGGGGTGGAGACAGGAGCGGACAGAAATGATGCCAGCGAAAGGTGGGAACACCCACAGAGAGCCACCTCCGCGTGTACACCTTCCGCATTTTGTCAGAAACACAGCCGAACTGGCTTTTGTGCTTTACATCGGAGTTTTTCCAGTTTTACAATACATTGGTTTTACGTCGATAGTAATCGCGCTAAGAGCTCAAGCCATGCGAATCTGCAGAGGAAACACTGATACTAACTGGTTTAATGTGCAGATGTAACAGTAAGAATACCATGTCAGTGCTATGTATTGCCCTTGTGTGGAAAAGGCCTTTATTTCCATGGTCCTATTGGAACATTGACACATGTTTTTCTTTAGACTGCTGGTGGTTTTGGCACTATGCTACACTGTAAAAACTAAAAACCTCATATTATTATTGTTATGATATACCCCCCCCCCTCAAAGCACACACAAACTATCACATTGAATAAATCCTATAAAAAGTAGCCTGGAAAATAGTCTAGCCCCAAACTTCCAAACTCATCAGATACAGATACAGAATCAGATACAAATGCAGGCATTATTTGTATTACAATAACTTGTTATCATGAAAAATCTTCTTTGGAGGTGGAAACAGAAGAGTGTGCTTGCTGTCTAAGGACCAATTCAGGTACTGGGGGGGGGGAGCGTGATTAGATGTGAAACCAGGGATTATAGCTGATTTGTCTGCTTTCACATTTGATCTGCTTTGCCACTATTATCTCTAGGTGCAGTTGTGACAGAAGGAAGAACAGCAGTTTTAACTGTGGATTGTCAATTCAGACATCACACCAAACCACAGATAGCACAACTCATAGTTTGCCAAGGCCACTTTCTTTCAAACTATAGTTTCTGATTAGAATCATGGTTTATCAGTTCAGCCATTACATGAAGCATGATTGGTATGAAGACTGAATAAAGTCTCTGTCTGGTACACTTCAATAAGCCAAATGCGCTCTCTCATATTAATGCACTGAATGACTTGTCTTTCAGGTTACTTGACTGAACAACCGGGTTAGTTGATGCATAATTCTTCATTTGACTACATGCTTCCAATTATTAATGCAACTGCATACCAGAATCTCAGGTATTATGGCTATAGGCTAGTGTCAAATCAACAAAATAATGCAAACAAAGGCATCAAATTACATAAAGTTCAACCAAGCTGGATTCATAAAACCAGGAAAACAATACATAGCAACCAATAACCAACCTATAAAAATGAATTACATGGCAGCTAATGCCTTGCTTTCGTTTTCCCTTTACTGCTCAACATCTGGTTGTCTTTTTCTTTCTTTTTTTAAATATTTTTATTAAAAATTTCATTGCATAAAAAAAACCAGAGTGGATATACCCCATTATCAGATATCACACCCTCACCCTCCCCACTTCCATATTATTTTACTCCAGTTGAGTCTTTGTTTCCATTTACCAAAAGAAAAAGAAAGAATAACAATTACATTTCCATTTGCAGAAGAGAAAAACAATTACATTATCTCTTTCTTGGATTTCATATACTTCTATATTTTTATCTATTCCAAAACTCCTTTCCATTCCCTTTCAAAGTTCTGGATAGGTTTATTTTTCAATGAAAATGCTAACTCTTCTGTCTCTACCATATCCAGAACTTTTAATTTGCACTCTCCTAAATCAATATCTTTCTTTTCTTTCCAATGTTGCGCGTATATCAACCCTGCTGCTGTTATCAAGTATAACAATATCTTCTGATGACTTCTAATCTCCTTTTGTTGTCCTAACATATTTAACAAATAAAATTCCATATCATTTCAAAGTTCATTTTACAGATTCTTTAAATTTCATCATGTATCCTCTTCCAGAACTTTCTTGCCCTTCCACAAGTCCACCACATATGAAAAAAGGACCCAATCTTTTCATCACACTTCCAACATTTCGCCTTCCCCTTTTCAGTTATTTTTTGCAATCTTTCTTGGGTCATATACCATCTATGTAACATTTTGTAAAAGTTTTCTCTTAAATTTAAGTTTGGGGTAAATTTTATATCAGTTTTCCATACTTTCTCCCAAAACTTCTAATTCGATCAGGTGTCCCACATTCTGAGCCCATTTAACCATTGTATCTTTAACTACTTCTGATTCCATTTCTCTTTTCAACAATAGTTTATAGAATTTTGAAATTCTTTTCTTTTGATTTCCCTTCATCAATACGTCCAATTCATTCTCTTTTCTCTCAAATCCATACAGTTTTTTGATCCATTTTAAACCTTACTGTACACATTCCTGGTTTGTCCCAACATCTGGTTGTCTTGAAGTGCTAGCTGGGAGCAAATTTTGTAGATTTTTCCCAGATTTGGTTAAAGAGCCAAATTTGGTAATGTGTTGCTTTTAATTCTGGTTATTTAACGAGAGAAAGTCAGTGTGGTGTAGTGTTTTCAGCACTGGACTACAACTTTGGAGACAAGGGCTTGATTCCCTGCTCAGCCATGAAAATGCACAGGGTGATCTTGGGCATGTCACATACTCTCAGCCCCAAAAACCCCATGATAGCTTTGCCATAAGTCAGAAATGACTAGAAGACACACAACAACACATTTAATCAGAACTTCAAATGATTAACTTGTGGTATTGTTCAGCTTAATAGCAGGGTGAAGAGTTTTGTGTCCAAAGGACTGATGCTGCAGTTGGGGTAATGTAATAGTTAATAGGATAAACGTATGAATCAGGAAGTCTCTGGTGTGATTTTTGCCTCTGCTATGAACTGATTATATGGTCACTCTCTCCCAGTCTCAGCAACACAAAGAAGTAATTGAATTGACTTTGCAAAATTTTGATAAGTATTAAGAACAAAGCACTTAGACTTTTTTTTGAAGGAGCTATGCAAATGTTAGACGTTATGATGCTTGTCTCCTGGATGCATCCTTACGCTGGCGCTCCCATTTAATGTCCTAAAATGAGGTAAATGAGAGGCAAACGGCATTATTAGTTACACTTGCCACTTATTTTATTTAACTATATTTTATCTTCAACAACAGGTCTACCAAAGCTTCTATTATGAATTGTTATATATCACTATTAATTTCTAATATTGGCGTATTAACTATTGAAGGTATACAATGAAATGATACACAACAGAAACATTAAAATCCTGAACAGTAACTAAGTTGTGAGAGAATATTAGAATGGATTATACAGGAGTCCATCTGCCAGTATCTTGATGACAATGCAGTGATCAGTAGATGCCAGCATGGGTTTGTTAAGAACAAATCCTGCCAGACTAATCTTGTAACTTTTTTTAAATGGGTCACTTGTTTAGTAGATGGTCGGAATACTGTGGATGTCATTTAACTGGATTTCAAAAGTATTTGATGAAATCCCCCATCTTTGCTTAGTAAACTTGGCTTAGTAAATATGGAATAGATGGAGACACCATTAGATTGATCCACAATTGATTGGAAAACCATGCTGAAAGAACTGACATTAATGGCTGTACTTCAGCCTGGAAGGAGATCTCAAGTGGACTGCCACGGAGTTCTACCCTGGGGCTGATGCTCTTCAATGATTTTTATCAATAATTTACTAGGTGATGAGGTGGAGGAAATCCATATCAAATGTGGAGATGATACAAAACTGGGAGGGGTAGCTAATACATTAGAAGACAGAATTCAAAAGGACCTAGAAAACTGGACTGAAATTAATAAAATGCAGTTCAAAAGAGACAAATCCAAATTCTACATTTAAGCCACAAAACCTAAATGAACAGCTATAGAATAGGTGATTGGCTCAGCAGTACTACATGTGAAAGGGATCTTGAGATTATTGTTGAACATAAGTTGAACATGAGCCAGCAGAGTGATGCTGCAGTGAAGGTGGATGCTATCTTTCCCCGCACTAACAGAAGCATAGCTTCCAATTTGAGAGAAGTAACAGTCCCACTATATTCTGCGTTGGTCAGGTCTCATCTGGAGTACTGCAGTCAGTACTGGGCACCTCATTTTTAAAAGGATATAGACAAGTTGGAGTGAGTTCAAAGAAGGGCAACAAGGATGATAAGAGGTGTGGAGAACAAAACATGAAAGGCTGAAGAAGCTGGGCATGTTCAGTGAAGAGAAGACTGAGGGGTGAAGAGAAGACTGAGGGGTGACATGACCACACTGTCTAAATACCTCAAGGGCTATCACAAAGAGGAGGCTTGTTCTCTGCTGCCTTAGAGGTTAGAACTAGTTCTAATGGTTTAAGTTAGAAGAGGGTAGATTTCAACTGAACATGAGGAGCAACTTCTTGACAGTGAGAGCGGTTCAGTAATGGAACCAATGGCATGGGGTCTCCTTCTCTGGATATCTAGAAAAGAAAAGAAAAGCCTGAATAGCTACCTGCTAGGAATGCTGTAGCTGGAGATTCTGCACTGAGTTGGGGTTTGGACATAATGGTCATTGTGCCCCTTTCAACAATATGATTCTGTATTCTATGAAAGCGGTATGGCAACAAAGGAAGTAAATATCCTTGAAGAAACAATTCATATTTATTTTTCTTTAGACCAGGGATGGTGAAAGCCAGCCACATGCACACTTTCCCAGCATCTCTGCAAGCCCTGAGACTCAACTGACTTTCTTCCAGGGATGTTTTCACATAAAGTTGATGAAAAATGCTCAAAACTTCTTCCTCCAACCTCTTGACCCTCCACCACCACACCCAATAAGCTGCCAGAAAGCAGCCAGACACAAAAGCAGAAGTGATATGGCCATGTACTTGAGATGGTCAGTCATGAGAGAACTGGCTCCTGCCCAAAGCACAATTGTGCACCCTTGCTTCAAACAGTTTTATATGCATGAGCCTATCAATGTTCAGCATGAGGAATGTAAAAGCATCTTTCTTCTAAAATGCTTTTAATTTACAAAAAATATAAATTATGATAAATTTTCAAGCCTACCTATTAACCATGACATTTCTTCTAGGGAAAAAAAAAGTTTCATATTTTCAAGATGTTCTTTGTGTAATATTTTAGGTTTCTATCAGGAGAAAAGCTGCATATTTTCAACACATGTTAATTCTTTAAAATAGTATCTCAACAGCAAACCCTTAAAACATAAAAAGTGCATGCTGTATAACACTGTAAAATAAGGACTGTGACATGACACACACAACCCTTTCAATACAGACCAAATAAAGTGTCCCCACTCGACAATCATTTCCATGTTCCACAATTTATGCTTCTCATCACTGAAATATGTATTCAGCATCATGGAGGGAAAGCCCTATGGGAAGAAACCAAGCATTTTCAACAAAGGGATTTTTTCCCCCAGTTGGTCAGAAGGAGAGGGTATAATTTATGCCAAGAACACTCTGATCTGTTACAGCAGCTTGTTCTGCAACAGGGCAGGAGGTGAAGCTTTACAAGTCTTTTTCCATGGCGGTGAATGAACAGGAAATAAATATAAAGTACCCATTAGTTTGCAATGGTCAAAGAAAAACCAGGGCTGCGAAGAGTAAAAAGCCCATCAACATTCCCCTGTGTCAACCTCTTTAATAACCTTCAATGGGTTTACTCTCACAGGATTAGCTTTGCAGCTTCATTCACTATTGTTTGCTCAGGAGCATGGCTGAAAATTTCTGTTTGGTTTATGCGGTACACCAAGAAAAAGAAATCCTCCCAGTGCTAATAGCTTGGAGATAGCATCTACTACAGAATGGGGGGAAGGCGGAATGAGAGAAAATAGGCTTTGAGTTTAAAGTCTAGCAGTGTTTGTTCCTGCTTTCAATCCTATTTGTCTTCGTATTCTCCATCACTGACTTGGATTTACCAACCACTGATCAAATGAGTGCACTGAAAAGATTTTTATGTTCTTAGCACCTGAGACAGGACAGAGAGATAAAAAGGAAACATGTACCTAGGTGCACATTATCAACAGAAGACTGGCTAATGGTATGTCAAAACTCCCAATGCTTCCAAAACCAATCCAGCAATATTGCAGGCTCAGTCTTAAAACGGGATCGTGAAATAGCATGGTTCCACAAACTCTGAAATAAACTACAGTGTGAAAGCAGAAGTTCAAACATTGTACATGAATACAACAAAGGCATTGGTCTGTCTAATCCAACACTGTCTACTGTGTTTGAAGGTTTCAGACAGAAATGTTTCATGGCACTACTATGTTTCAATGAGAACCGTCAGCAATTCAGTCTAGATATACAAATGGTGTGCTCTTCCACTAAGCTATGGAATGTTCTGACTTGGCATTCTTATTTACACCACAATGAACATACTAACAATTTATATGAAGCTCTTAAAAAACAAAAACAGAACAGAAGTGGCTGTGTAGTTTACACATGTGTCAAACACAAGGCCTTCAGGCCAAATCTGGCCCACCAGGCCATTTCTTGTGGCCCTTGCACCTCTCCTGCAGCTGCGGCTCTCCCCCTGCTTAGTGAGCCCGATCCCTATATTGCGGGCCCCCGGCTGCTGGTATTCTGAAGAGGGGTCTAGCAGCCAGCACTCACAATCTACTTCTAATTCTGACTGCTCCTCTGTCCAAGTCTCGCTGTCAGAGCATCGCCGCGGGTAACCATGGCAATGCTCCATGTGGCTTGCAAGAGTTAGACAGAGTAGTAGTCAGAAGTAGAAGCAGATTGCAGGTGCTGGCTGCTGGAACCCTCTTCAGAATACTGGCAGCCGGGGGCCCACAATGTGGGGATTGGGCTCACCAGATAGAGAGATGGGCAGGGGGACAGAAAGTGCCAAGGGGGGGAGCAGAAAGAGGCACAGAGAGGGTCTGGAGGCTGAAAGAGGCACAGAGAGGGTCTGGGGAGCACAAAGTGGCACACTTTGGATATACTGACCAATTCTATGTCCTTTTTCAGAGGTATAAGGACTATAAACTATGATCAAATAGCTTCAAAACGTCCAAGAAAAGAAAAGTTGATGCAGAGGGAAGGCAATTTAAAAACCATTAATAATCAAATGCAGAGGCAATTATTTAATATGATAAAAGAGTAGATACATTTATACAGTCTTACAGATACAACCGGCCCATTGAGGGCAACCATAATGCTGATGTGGTCCAAGATGAAATTGAGTTTGACACCCCTGGTTTATGAGTATAAACAAAAATCCGAGTTAGGCTGTATGTTTATTAGGACAAACCAAAATGTTACAAAACTGTGAAAGATTTCAAGATCTCTGGAATTATTCATCAGGCGAAATCATACCAAATATTATATGGTCCCAAGCTCTGGCTAAATATTGTGACCATTATTTCTGCAGCTACTCTCAACTTCGCACCCAACTCTTCTTTACTCAGTTTGTAATATCTATTTCTAGGGTCAACCTAACTGCCAATCTAATGGCCACAACATCTAGCTACACATTTTGACTTTTTCTTTCTTCTACCATCTCCTGATCGACTGATTGCACCATCTAGCTTTGACACATGAAGTGCTCTGGAGAATCCGAAAACTCAGTGAAAGAAGGCATACTTGAAAGCAGCAACTGTTTAAGTACTAAGAGAGACACTGGGGGGTGGGGGTGGCTGCCATATGCACAAAAAATATTGAGCTTGACAAGAGTTCTCTATTTGCAGAATGACCATAATTACAGTGCAGTAAAAACTTCCAGTTTGCCACTGCAAGAAACCAAAAACCAGAAGTTCCTTAAAGGCCATGATGAAATAAGCACCAAGCCAATTTTACTACACAGTCATCTTTGTTCCACTCAACCCTCAGAAAGCTGTTTTCAGAAACTGAGAACAAGATGCTCTAGCTGTTCTTTGTTGCATATTTGCTACCTAGAAAAATATAAGATGAATGCACATCTACGGGAACTGTAAAAGGCACAAGTTTTTACAGAAATAGTGTGCACGTAAGAGTGATCTGGAACATATGTGGAATTCTTCTCTTCCTAGAGTGCCACAAGATTAGCAATGTAAATGTGTGAGCTCTCTCATAGGGACGGAAAGCAAAGTGTTTCATGCAGTTAGGAAGCTGATTAACTCTCTACAGGCCAATTTGCTCATGAAATTAAAGTCAGCGGGAAGTCTTCTGTAACTCAAATGAAAGTATGGAGCTCAAACCAGATTCACATATGGAAAACTGTGTCAAAGAACCAAATTAAAATGAAAGGGAAAAAATTAATGTAATGTCATCTCAGCATATCAAGGACCACACCAGGATTAGACTCAAAAGTAGCCAAGTCCAAATTAATAACTGCCTGTTTGGTGACAACCTAACCATTCACTTTTTGAGAAGATAAATATGTAATAAACCAGTTTTGAAGATTAGATGGCTCTCAAGACTTGCTATGTGAATATTTCATGCCTTCCATTTTGAACAAATTCGTAAGATACACGGATATGCCACAAATTCTGCTATATTTCTGTTGTTTACCGTAAAAAGAAGCATAATCCATGGGTCTCAGTTATATTAGATATCTACTAGATTTTTACAGTTTAATGTTAATCACTGTTTAAACCAGTGATTCCCAGACTCTAGTGTTCCAGGTGTTTTGGACTTCAACTCCCAGAAGTCCCTTGGCCAATGATCAGTGATTCTGCGAGCTGAGGTCCAAAGCACCTGGAAGACCAGAGTTTGGAAAACACTGGTTTAAACTGTTAAGTTAAGCCATTTTCTACTCAGAAAAAGATATGGCCAGCTTCCTCCTCCATCTTGTTTGCCCATGCTATTTAGCTTCCTAGAAATAAAACAAAATACTGCTACTGAGATATCAAAGATTGCCTTTAGCTTAAAGGCAATCATTAGTCCTGACAAGAAAAGATCCCCTGAAACAATGGGAACTTCATTGATTCAATGGGAAGTCTAATGAGGGACTAACAATTACATTAAAGTCTTTGGTTAAAATGATACTGAGGAGAAATATATGTGTGCGGAACATTACTTTCCTCAATCTGAGGTAAGCAAAATGTCAAACAGATAAGCCCAAGTTTTAATTGATATTAACCAGAGTTTTAAGTTCACCAAATGCTACAAATATCCCAGTAGACGTTCTAAGCCAATTTGCACAAGTTCAACAGTAAAGATAGCCTTAAGTCTGAATCTCAAATGCACCTAATATGCTGTTCTAGGAAAAATTATTATCCTCTATGATTCCTGGACATTTTACAAATATAATCAAAAACAAAATTCACAGCCAGCCAGAATCTTTACTAGGACCAATACACAAAAGTTTAGTCAAGATCACAATATCTCTTTCCATATCATCATACTGTGACACTCAGGTTTAGCATAGCACCCAGCTTTGCAGGATGCCCACTGCTAATACATTTACCCCAGAGTTTCTACATTACCCTTTGCCTCTCAAATCTTTCAGAGGATGTATAGGTCAAATGGTGATTTATTTGAACAATGCCAAGTTGTGACAAGGAGATTTTTGTGTCTGCTGGTTTTAAATTAAAGGAGTCATTTATTTTGGCTCAAACTTAGTGTAGCACTTCTGGATGTAAATACGGGCTTTATAAGGACAAGAGTCAATGCACTCCAGACATTCTGCAGATCTTTTTAAGAAGAAATGATAATAGGAATCCTGAACGTAGCTGATCAGTAAACAAGTAGTAAAAGAAACTTTTATATTCTGGCACAATATCAGACTCTACCTTTCAGTCAGTTGCACATGCCTCCTTAGAAACTGAAGACCACAGGAAAAATATCAGCATTCATAAGACTACCAAAATATTTTCACAACTGGCACTAAGAAAGTCCTTTGATCTTGCATATGTCATTTAACTGTTATTAGTACTGGGCAAATAAAGTAAGAAAGAAATTTTAAAGTTCAATAAGGCATTTCTTTTCTTGTTCATGTCTCAGACAGTTTTGTCAACATTTTTTGTCTTCTATTTCTTTTGGTCATACTTTCATCAAGCATACATAGCTCCACTCTAATTGATTCAAAGGCAACAGTTTGCTTTTTTCAGCTGGCATATGTTTTAACAGACAAGTACGTCCACCCATATTTTATATTCAGATTATGTAAAATGAAAGGTGTGGCTTTCAGTTTGTAAGAGATGACTGTCTTAGCAATAGTGATGGAAAACAAGGTGATAGCAGTAGGAAGATTTGCCAGAAAACAAAAGAGGGAGAGAAGGAGAGAGAGAGAAAACCTGCAAGATGTCTCAGCTGTGAATACCAGGCTGGAATACATTTAATCATATGTTTATAAAACGGTCTAAAAGCCTGGAATAACATAATGCACACACTCTGGAGTAATGGCTACACTTTGTACATTTGAATACCATAGCAGAAACCAGATATAGCCAAATCAATTTATCATTTATATTTTTGTGTGAACTTCAGCATGTTAATATACTTCCAGAACTGACTAAAAAAACTGCAACAGTACACAGTACCAGATACTTTCTTGTGATGTGCCTTCAAGTCATTTCTGACTTATGGCAACCCTAAGGCGACCCTATCATAGAGTTTTCTTGGCAAGATTCATATAAAAGTCTAAAACTAGGGCCTTTTTCTTTGTCTTTTGTAAAAAGTAGAACATAAATTCTGCCTCGTGACACCAGCCACAACCAACTTTAGAGCAAAGCAAGCCAAGGCACATATGTATGAGAGAGTATGAGACTGTGGGAGTTTCTCTTTCTCATACTTTCATTACCCTCAGTTTTGGAGGAGACATTATTTTCTGCAACCACCATGAACGTTGAGTCTGGCAATAGGACCTCAACCTTTCCTCGGGCATTTAACAACACTGGATTGCACCAACCGGATTTTTTTTAAAAATTCAAATAGTCTTAAAATTTCAATTTTACAACACATAGTGCAAATTTTACAACTCTTGCCAAGTTTCAGACATTTTAGTTGCTTCTTTTGATTATGAAATGTGTATAAGCTGAAGAAAACCACAAGTTTATGACAGCATTTTTGGAAGAAGGATTTTAGCAGTACGTATTGAAAAATAGATATTGCCAAAGCACACTGCAACTATTTTACTGTTAAAACGTGATATATCTTGGGGGGAAAAATGTTACTATGGATAATATAGGCTGCCAAGTCTGAAAATACTCTGTATATAGAAGAGAAGATTTAGAACAGATCAAAAGATGATGTTGCCTAATCCTCTAAAATAGAAAACCTTTTCAATGAAAAAATGCTATCACTTACAATGGCACCATCCAGATTCCATCGCACTACAGCTGGAAACTTCCCTAAGATAAGAAACTGGGTAATTAGAACCCCAAAGCAAGGGATGCATGGCAGATGCAAACAGTAAAATTAGCAAAAATTCTGAAATACTTTGGGAGTTATTTACAGTTAGATGCTTAAGATGACTGTGCCTCATCCCAAATTCCACCACAGAGATCTGGGACTTTTGGGCATTGAAGACCAGCCTTCTGTACCTATCTACTTCCACCCCAACAAAGACTTCACTGGTTGTATTGGCTTCCAGTCTCCAACTATGCCATTTTTCTTGTACCAGCTTCTGTCTTTATTGAAGAGCAATTCCTATCCTTATATCTGCATCTTTATTATTACCCATTGGTTAGCTATGTATACCATCTCATGTATGAGGGCCATTCACTATTGCTACTCTGTAACAAACATGTGAGTGTGATATTGAATGCATAAATTCTCACATAATTGAATCTTCTTCAAGAATTACTGGATGAGAGCTATCTTCCACTCGTCAGTACTGCCCTATTGGAATAGAAAAGATTCTCTGTATTCAAAGGAATATAAAGAACAACCCCTTTGGGAAGTGGCCAATGCAGAAAGGGCTAAGTCAAAGCAAACTCAGAGTAATTCTTACCAGTTTGGGCATTTCACCCATAAAGTATAGCTCAACTATATGCCTGCCTTCTTGTTGTGCACCTTCAAGTCTCTTCTGATCTATGGCAAATGTAAGGAGAACCCAACATAGGGTATTCTTGGCAAGATTTCTTCAGAAGAGTTTGCCATTTCCTTTCTCTGAGGCTGAGAGAGTGTGACCTGCCTTTTTATCTCCAATTACTGACAAGAAATAACAGCAGGAGAAGCTTGAGAGCTGAATGAGGGGACCATTCACCTTTTGTTTTTAGTCTTACCATTCTTTTAAAATTGTATGCTGCCTTGAGTCCCATCATTCTTGCCTTACAGGTATTTCTGAAGCAAATGAAACATTGGCATATGATACCACAGTCAGAATATGAATACGACACCATCTTCAGAATTATACATGATTACTGCAACCTGTCAGATTTTGCAACTGCAGCAACTAAATGCATTTATGAAGTTTAGATCAAGCTTTCAAACTCATTAGAATTTTGCCTTGAGAGTAATAGTCTTTGGATTAAAACAGCCAACATGTTTCATATAAACAGAGCTGTCAGCAGAGATGTGAATAACTGCCATTGCTTACAAGAGGTCTTCAAAGTTTTGTGCTTTACATCTGAAAGACATCATTAAGTCTACAAGAAAATCCTTACAGATCAAGCGCCTCTGCAAAGTCCACCCAAAAAAATAAACAGAAATATTTTTACAGTTTTCAAAATCAGAAGATCCATTCTACTTTACTATGCTCTTCTCATAAGGAAGTCCTTCAAAAAGTTAGCACTGTATTCACTGTATGGTCCAGTGAGGATCAGAGGTGAAGAAGTAAAGGTGAAGCTAGACAAGAGAATAAGGACAAGAGAAAGAAAAACACAAATGGGGTCAGAGAGACCAAGAGCTCTAACTGCATTAACTTTTATATCTTTGTTCTGATACTAGATGTGGGCTACAAAGGTCAGAGAGGAGGTAGTCACCTGTACGGTGAGGCCTTCCTTTTTATACTCATGTGTTGCTTAGCATAGCATCTCTTGGAATCCTTTGATATAATTTCTCTTAACAGTTTCTGAAACCCCTTATTTTTTTAACATAGTTTTTATTCCTTTTACATATTATTCTCTATTTCATGCACACAATATCAAATATATCACTTATATCATCCTCACTAATATTCATTCTTCTTCAGGTATCCAATATCTCTGTATTCGTTTAGTTCATTATACAACCTCGCCCTCCCCCCCAAAAAAAAACCTCTTAGAAGCTTCCTTATCAGCAAATCTAATCTTCCTGATTCTTTCCATTGGAATAGGCTCCCCAAAACATTGTATTAAGCCTGATGCCACTTTGACTCTGTCCTAGACATTGTTTGCAGTACTGTTATGACTTCTCAACCAAGAAGCATCAGCATAAGGGTATATCTAGTCTCCTTATCATTGCAGTTGCTGTCCACAAGCCACTTGCTAAGATTGTGAGTATGCACTGAAGCTCTTCTCTCCTTTATTCTTTTCACAAACACCTCTGATCTTTCAACCATCCACATCGTTCTTTCTGCCGGCATACAGAAAGTGATTCAACACAAAACAACATCCCCTGTAGTTTTCTAAAGCAGATTTCATACACAGCTTTCCACAAAATTTAGTTTGGAGATATCCTGTAAGGTAGTGACATCAAGCATTACAAATCATAAGTCTGAGGTCTTCTCACATGAGTGTTTGGGATCTCTTTACTATGCCCTTCATATTTTAATTTTGAGCCTTCATGTGGTCTCCTCAAGACTCTGTATTAGGGCAACCGCCTATTTCATAAGGAGCTTGTAACTTCTACAAGCCTAGTTCACAATATTATTGAGGATGTAATAGATTAACAGGGGCAAACATCTGATCAATGATTGTGAAGTCTATCCTGTAAAGCTTTCCAGCATATGGTCAAAAACGGCTTAGAAGATCTACCATTCCATTCTCGCATTGAAAAATACATTATGTCATATATTGGTAAATCAACTATATCGGTTCTAGCGCTTGCTAGCTTGGACTTGTGATCCTTGCACTGAATAGGCAATGTAAAGGCACTGTAGAATCTTCCAGACCCCTGTCCTCCAAAAATTGTTTTAACAGAATTTGCTACATCTCCTTAATTTTTATGTAACAATCAGCTAGATTACTCACACTCCAGTTTTAAATTTCTGCTAAAAAACAAAAGTGATTGAAGTGATTAAATGTGTTAATGCCCATGGTTTAGAGAACACTTTCACACATGCTTACAGCACCCTATATTATTATTCCCAGATTCATCACTCACTGAACCAGTATTTTTTCACAGAGAATTTGTATAATAATTGCTTAAATAAAACATTGTGTCTAGCCTTCTGTCTTACTGAAGAACTATTTGCCTGAATTCCTTCGAAGTTTCTACCTGAAGCTACAGTGCCACAGTTTATCATAACAGTAATGAGGTGACAAGCCTTGGACACGTTGCTCCTCTTTCTTCCTATATGGCCAACATGAATTTGCAATCTTTTGCTCCTGATTTTAATTAATCCTAGCTTGTCTGAAGCTAAGAAACCATTGCTAATCTTAATTATCATTTGCTTGAAACAAGCCAACTTCAAACCATGGTTTATGAAATTGCTACATTTCAATAAACTATAATTAAATTATGATTAAAATAAAATTAAATATTAAATTACAGCATATTTTACAGAAAAATAGGAGTAAAATTGTAAGATTTCCTCATAGGAGGGGTGGGAATCACATGATCCTCCAGATGCTACTAGCCTGCATGTCTTGACAACCTTAATTAGTATAGCTAATAGTAAGGCATGCTAGGAGTTGCAGTACAACACTTGGAGGGCCACCTGAATCCCACTTCTTCCTTCTGGCTAAACCGAAAGACGGAACAGCCAAAACTGAGGATCACCCAGGCTCCTCCATCACTATAATCCATGGTTTTTGTGACATTCCAACGCAGTCAAAAGACTGTTCAAATGTTAATAGGGTATATTCTTCCAATCATCTCTCAGATTGATTTCTAAGCTGAAGTCCGCAAGACTAGAGAGATATCTTCTCTAACATTTGGAAGATTAACGCATTAAGGTAATTTCTAAATATAGGAGAAGTGGGGGGAAGATTGGGTGCCAGTTGGAAATCCAGTTATATCTGCCAAACAATGGCACTTTTCAGAAGCAAGAAAGGTATGCTTTTCTTGGCCACAATACAGTTTCAATATATAAAACATATGGATATCTATGGCCCCATGTAGGTATGCTACACGTGCTTCCACTCTGTTGCAGGTCTACTGGAATTGACATCCTAACCTTTGAAAGGCAAGTAACTTTGGGGAACACAGGGCTCTAGAATATTTCACACATAATTTCTCTACAGATTTACTGGAACCATATTTATCTTGGCCATCTGCCCAGTACTGGGAGCAAAACTTAGTTTTCTTCGTTTTCTTCTTCTTCTTCTTCTTCTTCTTCTTCTTTTTAGCTCAGCTTCATACTAGAATTATGCAATCATCACTTTCATCTAGAGATAATAGTATTACCATTAAAATCTTTGAAATACTATATCATATGTATAATTAAAGTGAAGAGGTGTTTTGTTTTGTTTTAAATTACCAATTTTAGAGTAAATAAAACTGAAATAGGTCTTATACTACACCAAATAAAATAGACCATTCATGCAATTCATAGCACTTATGAGATCAAGAACTTAGCTCTCTGTGTACATAGATATTTTAGATTATATGCCTTTGGCAGGACTCACAATAATCAGGGTGGGAAATGACCAAGACATGAAATAAGGTCTTAGCAGAAGAAGCAGAAAGAAAAGGCTTGATTTTGGAAAGAAAAGAAAGTTGGTGTGACTTTCCTATTGACTCAATGTGAGGAACAAAACACAAACAAAAGTAAGAAATAAAGGCTTTGCTGACAAAGGAGCAAAACTATCAAGAGTTGCAGATAAAGTTGAGTTCAGTAAATAAACAATTGAATCCAAGGAACCAACAGATTTAAAGGAAAACAAAGAAGAGACCAGTGTTTCCAAAAAGGCCTCAGAATTAACAGAAAGAATCTCTAAAGAAGCAGTAAGCAACAGAGCACCGAGGAGGTGAATTATGAACAAGTGCAAAAGAAACAAGATGATAATCACACACAAAAAAAATTCGGGAGCTGAAAAGCAATAGATAGAACAACTCTTAATAAGAACAAGATCAAAACAATGGCCAAGGGAACATGTGGGTGAACCAAAACAAGGTTTGAGCCCAAAAACAGACAATAAAGAAAGAAAACACAAGGCAGCAGGATCTTTTAGAATCATCTACATGAGTACTAAAATCACCCATAATAAGAGTGGGAGTATCACGTAAGAAAAAGAAAGGCAACCAAGAATCACAATCACAAATAGAATTCGAAAATGGGCCAGGTGGTCGGTAAATGACTGAAATCTGCAGGTGTAGAGCAAAAAAGAGTCTCACAACATGGGCCTCAATGGAAAAGGGAAAAAAGCTGAAACTGGCGTGAACTCTATAATACCAGACCCCACCAGCACCCCTACCCTCATGGTAACTTGTATGAGAAAAAGAGAGTCCTTCAGAGGAGAAGACAACTGAGGTAGCAGTATCTTGGGCAGGGAGTCAGGTTTCAATAAGCCTAAGTAGGTGAAAAGGTCTGGAGGGAAATCATGACCAGTAGCAACTTTAGGGGCAACTGAGCAACAGTTACATAGGGAGCAAGAAAAAAAGAAGCTGGGGAGAGGGAAGACAGTGGATAGGTATCAGATTAGAAGAAATGAAAGAAACAGCACCCCTAACAATGAAAAAAGAAAAAGGAAAAATTTAAAAAGAGTTACCAATGAAAAGACAAATGTAACAAAAACGAAAACCGGTAAGTTTCAAAGAAAACATCACTAGTAATGAAACCAGGGTTCTCAGTTCACTGACAAATAGCACTTCCTGGGTTTTCCTTGCAGAAGATGCTGGAACAGTTCCACCCTGATTTTACACCACCAGAACCCAGCACTCAGAGAAGACACAGCTGGGTGTGGGAAGGCAGGACCTTGGCCTGAGTCTGCCAAGAGGTAGCTGGAAGCCATATGTCTTAGGTCCAGACCATACAAAAGTCTGTTATCTCCTCGTATTAGCCTGCCTGTTACTATGTTCAGGAGAGAGGGGTTTTTCTCCATCTCACCATCCTCTCAGGCTCATCTGGTGAGGACAAAGGAACTCTTCGGCAGCTGCTGCTAGGCTATGGAACTCCTGCCAAAGAAGACTCAGTTGGTTCCCTCCCTGCTCTCTTCGCCCCAGCAGGCAAAGATCTTCCTAATTAAACACGTTTTCAGCCTTTAACCAGTTGAGACAAAAGGACGTGCTATGGGTGTACCATTTTACAATCTGTAGTACGTGCTTTGAGTGTTCGTAATTCTTTTAAATTAATGTCTTAAAGTACTGTTTTATTGGATTGGTTATTCAGCGTTCAGCGCTTTTGTACTTCATATTGATTAGCCATTTTGTTTTAGCCTATATTGTAAGCCACCTTGAGTCCCATATTGGGAGAAAGCTGGGATAAAAATCAAACAAGTATACAAGGATAGCTTTAAGGTAAAAACTGAATTGGTCTTTTTTTTTTTTAAAGGGTCAGTTATAGGCCAAAGTGGAAAACGTGTCTAACTCTCAATGACAAGGAATCATCCGATCAGTTAGAAGCATGACCTTTTGCACACAATGAATAGTTAAACTAAATTAATAGCCAGGATGGCTATATAAACCTTCCAATATCAGAGGCAGCATGCCAAATTCCAATCATATGTTAAGTTTTGCTTAATCAAAGCAAAAGATCAGACTTGGTATTATGAGTTATGCCTGGTAAATACTACAATCCTCACTCCACATTTGCAGGTTTGACCTTTGTGAATTTGATTATTCGTGAGGTGTGCACATGCCTCTCTCCCAATTCTCCTCCTCCCATTTCCTTGCATTTTGCCAGATGTGGAGAGGGCAGGCAAGCACCTGGACAAAAGGCAAGGAAATGGCTGGAGGAGGCACACATATGCTTTCCTTCTTCTCTCTGGAGTTCCATCTATCCATATTTATTTTAAAGAACACATAGAGAAAATAAGTTAGCTTTTATAGAGACTGACCCACCCCAATGCCATAAATAAATAGTTATGCCAGAAGCTGTCAATAAGTTACATCAGTAAAGCACCCAGTACATCAAGAAAGACTGAAGTAGTAATCAGGTTGTTGGTTAACCAACTGGTTGTTGGTTAAAGCACAACTAGCAGAAAGAGGCTAAGCAGCCTTTCAAAATTTGATACACTTTGTAGATGGTCCTTAGCCAGTGGAACGTAAGCTGCCAGAAAACCTCACACATTTCTACAACCGAACTTTCATCCAGCCCGACACACCAATGCTCTATGGTCCTATGGTTCTTACTTTGGCAGGATAATATTTGAACTTTTCAACTTCTCCCCTTATCCCACATTTCGTAATACCAAGCTAATGTAGATTTCAGAAGGACTCGAAAGCTTTCCTTTGTAATGACATTTTGATGGCCTAGGAAAAGCCTGCACTGTGATTTAACTTACGGACTGTGTAATTACATGCCCCCCCCTCCATTTTAATAAAGAACATGGACTATCTGTTGTTATTCTGAGACAATTAAAAAAAAAGAAAGAAAAGAAAAAAAGGGGGGATCTGCAGTATATTTAGCCGACTGTCCAATCAAATTTAACAGAAAACACAATTGGCGTTTATTTATGACTTCTCAGTTCACAATAAATGCAACATTTATTAATATATTACATTGAGGAGCTCAGAACAGTTAAATTTCTAAATACTAGCAATGTTCAAAGCACTCTCCAACTCATACACACACGTGGAAGGTTAACAGCCTCTAAAACCCCTGACACATCTCATTACTATTTTGCTGCTCCTAATTCACATCAACTAATCTAAAAGAAAAATTAAAGAAATAAGATGTACCCATATACATAATGAATAGCAGTTTTCTTTTTTACCAATCAAGACATGTGGTTTTAATTTTAAGATTAAGCATTAGACTGTGGTGCTTGTCATCACACTTCTTCTCATCATCCATAAAAACAGCTCACCGTGTTTTATGCTTTTCCTTGCTTTTTATATTAAAAATACTGTGAATCTGAAGATTTCAAATACATCAAGTATTATGGTTGAATGAAGTGACATAGCCCTGTCCCACCACCCTGGAAAATACTGCTGTTGTCATTTGACAAGTAGAAACTCTGACTCTTGAAGTAGGGTACCTTTTTAAAAAAACAGAAATAGTAACAAATCACTGAAGACTGAACAAAGGTCTTTTGGTATCACCATCAGCATCCCTCTGCAGTTTAAATTTCATAGAACATTTATTCTTTCGAGTGACTGGAAGACAGAAGTTTTTTGACCCAGAACCCTTCTGGAATCTACACAAACTCTAAGGAGAGAATATAAATAAAACATTAAGGGAACTCAACTGAAAAAGAGTTGCTTGCAATGTCCCTTAACCTCAGAGGGGCTACAAATAACAGGAGACTAAATATGCCCCACTTCATTCAAAAAGTGTCAACATTGTTCTAACCATTCCATGTCTAACTGTGCTCAAAGGAAGGCAAGTATAAGATGTTCTCATATTACATTTGCATTCCTGCAGCACTGAAAATAAAGGAACTTTTCCAGATCTCTATGGCAACCATTCCCAAAGAAATGTCTTCAGTTTATGTACCATATTATATGAAACCCTCACACTGAAGTGTCCCCACGTTAGTACATCCTAAATCTCCTAAACACAAAATAGGGCATGGTCTTATTTTAATGAGAAGATTTCAACCTTCACCAAACAATTCCAAGAGTTTTGCTATGAACATAAAATTGTACTAAAAGATTTGGAAAAAAATTAAAAATGAAACAAAATACCTCTCTGCTCAGGCAACTCACAATCTAAAATAATCAACACATGAGGCACTCAGATGTTCTCCTTCGTCTCTTTTGCCAAAGAGTGCATCTCTCTTCTTCTACACCACTCAGCAAAACTAGTATTAAGCATGAACTTCAATATATTCTTAAAGAGAACCCTGAATTTAAGGACAGAGGAAGGTTGGGAAAATTAAATCAGGATGAAGAAACCAATGCATATGACACTGCCTCAAACACTTTTTGATTTATTGTTAGTATTTTTCAAAGATCTATGCTAACTAATCCCAACCTTCTCCTATTAAATATTCTAACTCTTTTCCCCCACAAATTCCAAGGTTTTCTTCATGCTTTGTCCCCAGCCATGATGGATCACTCTCCGCTTTCCATCTACTCTAAAAGTCCCCTGTACATTTTCTGTCTCAAAGCACTAACAAAATCCATCAATATTTCTGCCTTTTCTCATCTGCCCCTCCCACACCTGTTCTTCCTTCATTATTTTTCTTCTCCCTGTAATAATTATTCTTTCTCCTACTATTTGCTGCAGTCCTTCCTCTTACCACTCCACTTTCACTCCATGCTTTCTCTTCATTGCTTCACTGCTTTTACTTCCGTCTTATGATATTCTCAATAACCTCTCTTACTTCCTCCCCAGAAATAAATGCAGACATTATAGCAGTCCACTCTGTAACAAATGAAACCAGATCATCTTAATAGTAACTCTTCTATTTTCTTCTCTCTTTCTTTCATTCTCTTTCAAATCAAATATATTAAATCAAAATGACTGAGTAATCAAGGTGAAATAAATCAGGTGAAATAAATTTTTAATCAGATAGTTCTTGGGAATTATGTTCTAGGTGTTGAAAGATTAGCCACATAATTGTTTTAATCTTGAAGCTACTAGCCATATTTTAAAATACATTTGGGATGTTTCAATGTCCAGTTGTGAAATGCACGCTAGATAAAATGAAAGGAGTCTTGTGTATTCATCATCCTACACAGAATGTTATTCCTACAATGCTGTCATAGAATATTTTTTCACATATAAACCAAACATGGTTACTCCTCAGAAACATTAAGTTCTACTTGACCCTAGAGAATGGTTTATACTGATAAGTTGATGCTACCCTTTCTTGAACATATAGAATATAACTTTTTTTCAAAAATAACTTTCTCATAATAACTTGATGTTACGCTCCTAATATTGATTCAGTACATATTTAAGTTGTGAGTTATTGTGATTGGGAGAATATTAGCCCAGGAGTTCCTGCAGGCTTATTTAATTTATCTCCTGGGGAAAGTTCTTCAGGTCCAAACCACACTGGACTTATCTTAAAATAAATATACTTTTTCCAGATTTTGGGATGTGTTCTCTCTTTATGGTACATATTTAGAGTAGACCAATTCAAATCAATTGGATCAATTGGAGTCAAAATTAAAATCATGGCCTGGGGTGTGCTGGAGTCTCCTTTGCTTTGTTCATCAAGTGGTGCAAAGGCCCAATTAACAGGTTGGTCAGCACCCAGGTCCTGATCCATCCTACCTTCATGACTACTATCTGGCCACAGCAAACAGAAGGAAACTCATACCCAATCTCTCTGTGCTATTACTATGATGATTATCTCTAAGGATGCCAGTGAAGACTTCCACTAGCCCTATACAGCATTGCAACCTAAGTTCCCATGATTTCAATTGATCCACTCTATGTATAATTAAATTTGGATCTCATTCCTACGCCTTATAACAAAGCTTACAAATGTTCTTCTAACTTTTTTTGTCTTTAGGTTCTGTCAAATAACGCCTGGTTAAACTGTGAGCCAAGTTCCTTATTTTTAGGATTGCTACTATTACTACCGTGGAGGGAGCACTGCTATAAATTCAGCTATGAATGAATGTTGACCCTGACCCATACCAAGTAAACCACACATTTTAAACATATTCTTTGGGTTTAGGAGATCTCATCTTCACATATTTTATGCATTCTATTTTGTGAGGCCCACTGACTGATAACTGATTCCATTGTGTGAGAACTGTATCTTAATGGGATCACTATTCTTAATTTATTTCTGATTCTAGCTTGTTCTATCCCACAAAGCCATTTCACATTTTATGAGGTATACTAAGTACACCAATATTTTAACTAGTATCATTCTTATCTCAGACACTTGACAGCCAAGAAGAAATTTTCAGTCCTACCTCTCATAACAATTTAGGTGCCAAAGAACTGCCAGGCAGTTTTGACTGTCTGTAGGTTCCATTCTTAGTACATATCCATGTGTATTTGGATATGTCTTCTCTCATGCTTTAAGCTGTTAACTATTCTCATATAAAAATCAATAAAATTTTTAGTAGTTTTTGTTTTTCCATCAACTGTGCAGGCGAAATGACTTCTGAAGGCGAAGGCATGGATTTAATAGCAAAAACTTTATACTTTGTCTGCAATATTCACTCACTTCTGACTATTTTTAATATAAGATATTCAGCAGTATCTGAACAGGACTCCTGATAATATTAGAACAACTGTATTAACATCAAGTGAATTTACAGGGCAAGAATAAATATGTTTTGCATAAGTTAATTTTTCAGTAAACTCTTGTCTTTGAAATTTGGTCAATGATATTTCAGCACTCTCAGATTTACTTCATTCTTTGATATTCAGCTTCATCACTCATTCTAGTTTCCACTGCACTTTAATAAATAAAATAATAAAACAAGGAAAGTTGTAAAAAAGCTGTAAAAACAAATCAAGGAGAACTGTTTCATCAGAAGTACTCCTGGGGATTCACTGAATGTTAGGTGGTCCTGTCTTGGGGTCACATATCTAGGGAGGAGTGAAGGTAGATGAATGAATTTCTTATGCATCTCAAGCTCCATATATTTTTCAACACAGGTTGTTCCAATTACAATTGTGAGCTGGTCAGGGATCATAGCCATCCATATGGATCAACAAATGACAAAGAACCATTAAAGACGGCAGTGCCAGGGAATACCTCGAGGACCATTTAGCCACACCTCATAGACTTTGCCATGCTGAAAGCAACAAAGAGATCTTTCCTCTGATCTAATCTCTACATTGCTACACAAACATGAACTGTGAGCCTCTGGCATACTCCAACAAGTATGCAAAATTCTCAATCATCTCAAAGGACCATATGAAGGAATTGATCCCTCTCCCATGAGATTTCTTTTTTTTTTTTTGGCTTTCGGTGTCTACAATTAGGGAAAGATGGTGGAGAATTCCACTCAATCCAAGACAAAGCAGAAGCAGAAGCAGTGTGTCTCAGATCAACTTATTAGATAGCAACATAAATATTTCTTTGTGGGAAAAGAATATTCAGTAAATGAAAAGTACAAGAAAAATCAACATAAGTCATTCCTGTCTATATGTCTTAGTTTCTGCAACTGCAAACATTGACTGAATGTGGTCCTGAAGCTTAAATGCAATTTCTAAACCACGGTTATGGGCAACATTATGCCTATGCTGGACCTATACAGACAACACAAAACAGACTGCACAACTAACTCATATGCATCTCTTTTAACAGCATTTTTGTACACTCAGACAGAGGGGGATTGAAACCTATTTGTATATCAAAAATGAGTCAGTTTTCTGGCACAGGAGAACTCAATATTCCTTTAAGTTGCCTTTTTGTCATTTACTCTAAAAGATGAGTTAGTATCATGTATGGTACAGTGAAGAAATTATTTTTCTGCTTTAAGCTGAGCTTCAAACAGATGTTGTTACATAATATTTTAGCATTTGTAGATACACAAATTTTCCAGTGGCCGTAGATGCACACAAGCTGAGTCCAGAACACCACAAAGGCACCACTTCCCTTAGCAACCAGCTTGCTGTTGCTATATGCTTTAGACTTTGGCAACTTCTGTGTGTGTCACACTGTTTTCAAGTCCAATACTGAGACAGGAAAACAGATTAGAAATAAAAAAAACTCTTCTGCAAAGTTGATATTTATGCCAGACCCACCAAGTCGCCTAAAGAAAACATTATGCACAAAGTGAAAAGTCATTTATTACGCATCTTTCCCTTCCTTGTGGAAATTCTACTTTTCTGCCTAATTGAGTTTATAACACCTAGGAAATTTCAAATATTAAACAAAAATCAGAATAAGAGCATGATTTAATACTTAACATCTTCCTGTGTTAATGTTATGTACAGATAGCATCTGTTTGTTTCTCTCTCTCTCTTTAAAATATTATAATGATGGGTTTCAAAATAGTCTCTTTTTAGTGAACCATTTCTACCTCAATGTGTGTGCCACAGATCATAATGTTGCGGTGTGGAATACAAAATAAGACAAGCATTATACCCCCATGTACTGTTTCCAACCAAGACTTTTATCGAAGAAGAATTTCAACTTCCTTGCCTCCAATTCTCACTTCCTCTTTGCTACCTACCATCCTGGTGAAAGCACCCAAGCCTTGCTGGAGGTCATCCTCAGTAGTACTTGCCTGAATACTGATACGGTAGCATCCCAGACACCACAAACCATGGAAAATGTATTCAGCAGTGGCTGTGTTGGCCACACAACAATAGAATAAAACAAGATCCAAAATCCACACAAGAATGATACCTTTATTGGCCAATGAAAATGAACAAAACACATCACACAAGCTTGTGAAGCTCCACTGGCTTCTTTATCAGGCAAAAGATGTTAAAAATCATGCAGAAGCAAAAAATTAAAAGGTGATGGTGTTGGAGTCACAGGTGTATATTTTGTACTACATGATACCTCTGCTGTAGTTCAGTTGGTCTGATGGAGTCAGAGGCTACTCCCCTTCTTGGTCAAGTGGGGACCAAGACAAATGGCACTAAAATTTAAACTCCATTAACAGCAGTAAGGGATCATGGAAAATGTGTTTTTTCCCTCAGGGCACCTCACTCCTTTGTATGGAGCTCAGCTGACCTATAAAATTTTAAGATATGGATCACTTGATACTGGAGCAAATCAGGAACCCTGGAAAAACTACATGTCCTAAAGTCCCTGGCACTTAGGATGTTACCAGGGCAGAAACAGACAAGGAATCCTACAGCAATACCCTCTCCTCTGCTGCCAAGCTGGGTAAGTAGGAAAGGGAAATGAAGGTCAGAAGACCTGGAATTGATAACGAATAAACAGATACTTTCTGAATGTGTGTGTGTGTGTGTGTGTGTGTGCTGTGTGTACTTGCATGTGTTAAATTGAATTCCCATTGCCACCTGGTACCCAGGAAAGCAGTGTAGGACACTTTCAATGTTGTCCTTTCTATTCAACAGTGAGGTCTCCCAGTCCAAACTTGTGCCCCAAGCAAACAGAGTACGTTCTAAAGCACACCAAGCACTCCCGTTCAAATACGTTACAGGAAACAATCAGTAATGGGAGAACAAGGTGGTTGTCTTTCAGGAAAGACTGTATGCTACCAACTCTCCCCTAGAAAAACTTTAATAAGCTTCCAGAGAACTTCAGAGAGATTGTCAGACATTGGAGGAGGAGTGTGGTTCAATGACAGAGCACATGTCTTGGAGGCAAAAGATCCCACGTTTAATCTTTAAGTGGTTGACATATGACTAGAAAACTTTGGAAAGCCAGTTAGATCATTATGAGTTAAATGGACCAATACTTGGACTCAGTATAAAGCAAATCCTATGTTTCTGTGAATCCATTGTTCACCAGCTATTGCCTGACAGCATTTATCTTTTTCCCAGAAAGAAACTGACAGAATAAAGTAGAGAGGATCCAATGCTTTTATTAATCACAGTTATCATTTGGTTTCTTCCAACTAAAACATTATGTCAAAGAAAACAGCTAGTACAACATACCGCAGGATTAATTTAAAAAGATGTGTATAGGTTGATAGGGTGTTCTTGTATTGTTGTTGTTGTTTTTAAACCCTGTTTTAGTAAATCTGTACTGGGAAAATATTATTTTTAACCTAGCCAAACTACAACTTAACACAAACTGCAGAAGTGGCAGGAAGATAACCCTTTATGCCTTAAAATAGGATCAACAGAACAAGAACAAAAAGGCAACCATGCTAGATCAGACCAAGAACTTTTCTAGCCCAGTATTCTTTGGTTATCCAGATGCCTGTCATAAGCCCACAAACAGGGCATGATCACAACAGCACCCTCCTGTGCCTTCCAACAAGTCATTCAGATAGACTTGATGGGGATTTAGCTGTGGATTAGACACATTTCATTGGCAAAGGTGTAAAATCTTCAGTGTCTCAGAAGTAAAACACAAACTCTGTCAGGTAGGTATCCCACATGAATGATCCACAATGGCTTAGAGGTTGTTTTCACTATGCATTATGAAACTTTCAATAAAACCATTAACTTGTCTGAGCAAAACATACATTTAGTCTTGCGATGATTACATCATCCCTATAATTTTGTTTTTCTGCTCTGAGAATATCACTCAGTTCGAGTGATTTCATTTACAATGCCCTTACCCACCCACTGAAATCATTCTTGTATAGATATGAATGGGGATACAAAAGCTTAAATAATAACTTTCATTGCTTCCTTTCAGTGCCTAACGCTCCTAACTTTGTCTCTGCCTAACGAGACATACTTCTACATTATCAATTTTGGTTTAAAGCTTTATTTAAGTCTTTATTGGGAATTAATAATCAAGCGGTACATAAGCAGACAAAAACATTTTGAGCCTATAAGAGACAACCTGAAAACTTCTTCCAAAATATTATTTCTTTCTCTTTCACCAGACTTTTTATCATTCTTATTATTGTTATTGTTATTTCCATTTTGGTGGCCAAACATATAGCTTTTTAAATACAGTACACAGGCAGGCTAATGTGCTCTCCCTCTTTCTGTTTTGCTGTTCACACATACACAGTAAAGGGATCTGGAGGCAGCTGTTATTTCACTTGCCTGTTGTAGGCAGGTGCTAGAACAGGATTCCATTCTTTCCCAGTTGAAGCTTTATTACACTGATTACTGCAAACACACTGTTGCAACCTTTAAGAACTTTTTTGAAAAAAACTATCAACTACTTATTTCTCTGTTGTTTAAGTACTTCAATTTACGCCCTTACAATACATTTGCACATAACAGAAGTCATCATGTCATTCCCAAAAGAATCTGTGAGCCTGTGCGGAGCTGACCAGAACACTGTAAAGGAACCATGTAGCACTGAATTCACAGGAACTGTACTGATGCCAGTACACAATTGGTATACGTGCAAGGTTTTAAACTGTTTTAAAGCACTTTAACTGGTTTTAATTCTCTCTTTCTAAACTTCTTTCTCCCAGTCAGTCTCAAGGGTGTTATACCTTTGCATACTGATTCAGACTAACCCAGCTCTGCCTTTGAACTCAGTTTTAATTTAGTAATTGTTTAATATGCTTTTATCCTGTTCAGATTATTCCTACTGTTTTAAACGTATTAAAAAGTTTTAAAATTCATTTTACTGTACACTGTCCTGAGATCCTTGGTTATGCGGTCCAATAAAAGCATTTTAAGAAATACATACATACATAAAATAAAACACATAGAACAAGAGTAGAGCCAGCAGCAAACTAAAACAGTGCAAAGATTTAAAAGCTCTAAAACAATTCTTAAATTATATTAAATAACAGTACTGGAATAATATAACACTGCTGCAAATCCCAAAACTACATTGTAATTATTTTGCCAAACATTAATATTTCTTGGCAAAAACAGCTAAAATAATAATGAAGTGAAGTCACAAGGAAAGCATCTGGACTTGAAGAGGCTTGTCATCCAGGCTATCCATCATCTTTGTTTTACATGGCTAATAATACTATGGTCTTACTTGAATTTATTTCTCCTTTAAAGGGTCAAGTATGATGGCAGATATCAAATGATGAACAATAATCAGTATAACTGCAATCTTTAAATTCATCTGATTGACAATACAGGCCTAAAGGAAGAAATGGTATATTCTCTACTTTGAGGTAAGCACAGGGCATTATGCCATACACACTCTATTATGGCAGGGCCGGAGGAAATTTTCACCCCCATGGAGGACCATACTACTGTATCTTCAGCTGAAAATTGGCTGGAAATCACCCGAAAACAGCCCTTGGAAAATCCAACAGCTGTATTTGTTGACTAGTTTTTGTTATTGGAGGCCTGCAAAAAAAGGGGTTGGAAGGTAGATATACAATGCCTCCTTGACTTTCGTGAGGGCTGGGGGTGTGGAATTCTCACAAAAGTTTTTTTAAAAAGTTGAATACCCCTCCCCCGAGTGAGTGCTCCCACTCATGCCCTTCAAGGGCCCCCCCCCTTGTCTTTGTCTCAGCAGACATGTCTTCCTTCCATATGCCCAGGAAAAAGGCAAGGGAATAGGATGGAGCAGCACCGTGTGCAAGGAAGGCACACATATGCCTTCCCCCCACATTCCCTTGCCATCTGCCTGGGTACATGTGCCTTCCTTCCACACACCCTGGCAAAAGGCAAGTGAATGGGAAGGGGTAGCCCTGTGCGTGGAGAAGGCACATACATGCCTCCCCCCATTGTCCCCCTCCTGCCTTTTGCCTGGGTGGGCCACTTTCCTATTTCATGCCCAGACAAAAGGCAAGGGAGGGGGAGAACAGGGAGGAGGCAAGCAGGTGCCTCATGAATAGTCAGATTGGCAAAGGGCAAGCCTGCAAATGTGAAGGGAGGACTGTTGGTGCATTTTCTCCCCTCATGACCTAAGAGATGTTCTACAGATGAATAAGAATAAAGTACTATAGGACAGTGATACAGACTCGAGTCTAATGACTCAGACTCAAGTTGCCCTTAAGTCACTTCAGTGACTCGACTTGGACTTGACTTGGCAATAAATGATGCACTAACTCAACTCAAGACTCATGTATTTTTAGTGACTGACTTGTTGCCCTTGGTTCCATCACATAACAAATTCACCCAGAAACATTACAACTTTGAACAATGCTTCCATCTCTGCCTACTGGCTACATAATAATCTGTCTCAAGTCCAAAATGTGGGCACATTTCTCAGAGGGGAACAGCAAATGGGTTAGGCAATGGGCTTGAACTGGGCTTGAGGTCTGCTCAGCAACCTCTCCCTGCTGCATATCAGGGGAGCCTTTTAAAACTTTTCCTAAGAGCAGAAGACAAGACTTGCCCCCAGAGTGCAGGGTGCATTTCTCAGAGGGAACAGCAAATGTGTTAGGCAACAGGCTTGAAAAGGAAAGATCCTTTGTTCTAAAGCTTTTGAAGCTTCAGTAATGGGGAGTAAGAAGGATCCTATTCCCCACTTCTGAAAAATCCTCCAGCTTCAGAAATGGAAAGTAAGAATCCTATTCCCCACTTCCAAAGCTGCAGATGGCAAAATCATAAGTGTGTAGGGCTGACTCTGCTTAAATTGTTAAAACTGACTTTATTCAACTCTGCCCAGAAATTCTGAAATACAGATTGGGGTATAAAGTTGGTTCCCAGACTTGAGACTTGCCTTGAGATTTGACTTTAAAGTATCTTTAAGGACTTGAAAGTAGAGACTTGAGATGGGCCATTTCCGCATGACGACGCTCTTCTGTGTCATCTCACTGCAGTCCCGGGTCCAGAAGGGAGTGCGTTAGCAATGCTCCCCTCTTCACCTGCTCCGTTCATGTGGAAGAGAACACAATGGCACCGTGTCTTCCTCCCAAAGCGCAGCTGGGCTTTTTCCATTGCTGTGCTACGTAAGGAAGCGTCGCCAATGTGCTTCTGTAGCTTCCGCATGGCCAGAAGTGATGGGAGTGCTGCATGATCACAGACGCGAAACGGATTTTTTCTGTTTTGCGAAAACTGAGCAAGTGTGATGCTCTGCAACAGGATGGCAGCAGGACGGCAACGACATCATGCGGAAGCACAACCTGCCAACCACTCCCATCCTGTGGCAGAAACAAGACAGAGACATCGTGTGGAAAGGGCCTTGGACTAAAAGACTTAGATATATCACAGCTATAGGAAGACTTACAGAATTCAAGGATAAGGGACAAAAAGGAAGCACCAAACAATGGAAAGAAGGATGAGGAAGAAACACCTGCCAACATTCCATAATCCTCTAGTGATGTAATCTAGCAAGGCGAAGACACAGTCTTCCAATCAATTCATATGCAGCTTCCCATATTTGAAACAATATCACAAAGTGATGTAGAAAAAGAAACAAAAACAATTCAGAAAATTTAAAAAGGACCCAAACAAACTACAAACATTAAACAATTGTTAGTTGCAACATTTAAAATCAGAAGGCTCACATTACAATTCTTGAAGTGAGCAGCAGTCAGTGCAGGAAAATTTGGGTTGTAGGTGTTAAAAAGCACTTAAAACATGGTATACTCCAAGCCTCCCAAACATTAGGAGGAAAGTCAGAGGTGGCACAGATGAGGCTGGACTATTGGTGGCGGGAATTAGAGCAAATGCCCCAGAGCCTTCTATAGCTATGGGCCCCATGCTGTTGCTACAGCAAATGAACATTCTTGCATTGTGGGGTCAGCACAAGAGAAATGTTTCTAGAGAACCAGGGTTGTAGATCTCCTCCACCACACACACAAGGGTTGATAGCATTTACTGTCCACCCTGACATCATTTCCTACCTACTGAGTTAGTGTAGAAGCAGATGGTAGACTGTGACTGGCAGCCTCTGAGACTCTGCTGTTGCTCATACCAGTTGGACAACAGGCATGAGACCTCAGGTCTGAAAGACGCTGGCTTTGGCCCCAGGGAGGACTTTTTAGGCCTGGAAGTACTGCCAAGCATAATCCAATTCAGCATGAATGTAGGAAACCTGCACATTTGCACAAAAGGGGTCCATTACTATTCCAGGCCCCCAACCAACACAACCCAACCTTAACCACAGCGAAATGTAGACTGAAATGTATCTTGATAATCCATTTCATCCAGAAATCCTTGGAGCTGAGATGTCAATACAATGTCAGTCTCTTGTCCAAAGATTGTAAAGTTCACTGCCTCTTTGCTCTGCCTATAATCTTTTATTTCCTGCTTGTGTAAACTACTGCTGTTTGGAAGGGTAGATCTATCTTAATTATTCTGGAATCAGCCTTGCATCCCAAACCTGGGAGCAAATCAAGATAACCAATAAATAAATGTTGCATATTCATCTTAGGAAACTGACTCCACAACAGCGATATACATACTGAAGTGGCTACATGCTCCATGAGTTTTCCCCAGTGGGTCTGATGAGACAAACTGGACAGGCGTCAGTATTTGAGATGCGGGGGGAGACAGTAACTGGCTGTTCCTCCTTCCCCATCTCTCCTAAAAGAAGCTCCAGGGTTGCAGAAGAGAGGGGTTGGTTTCAATGCTCCGACCTGACATGCTCAGAGTGTACCACAGAAGCAGAAAGCAAGGAACTTTCATTACTTCTTGCTTATTATCTTCTGCTGTACTCACTGACTATCTATGTGACAATGTTTACTTCACTGAATGTAAGATGTCTGAGGAATTTTTTTTTTAAAAAAGGAAGACTAACAACTCTTATGTGTGCCATTTATTTTTTATGTTTTATAATTCTTCTCCCTACCCCCGAAAAAATATTTTGGAAATGAATACTTGGCTATCTGCTGTCACAATGATTAACAAGCTCCCTCTTTCATTTGATTCTGGATATTAGTTTCTGACACAGGACAGGTTTTACCACTTGTCGGCCTCATCATACACAAATATAGCTTGACTGTACCACTAACACTTGCAGAGGGTTTGGAGAACAAAGGACCACTGACGGATTTCATTCAAAGAGGATGATGTTAACTTTCAACAAAACGAAGGACAAGAATGATTCAGGATTCCTTGAGTTGATTAAAAGCCTTTAATTATACAATTATTGCTTGTTAGGACAAGTCACCTATACAGCTTCTGTCATCAACTGACAATCAGTTATGCCCACCTGAAAATTGGGATGTCCTGACTGTAATAAAAAGACAGCACCACATGAAGTCTGTCCTTTGTTTTCTACAGTGTTGTAACTTCCAGGTTAAATGAAAGGCACAGATCTGTCCAAGCATCTTCCCTACAGATCACTGCACTGCACATGCATTTTTTTAAAATGACAATAAATAGCATTGTCCTGGAACATTATAGGTATAAAACTGCTATACACAACACACGTGAACTAACAATATTTCTTTAATATCTTGGGTTTATGAGAATCACATTAGAGGGACTGGTAGTAGGAATAGTGCATGAATGACAGGACAAGCTCCTTGTTTTTACCCCAGCATCTAGTCAACATTATTTCATCCAATATGCATGTCCACAGCACTCATAAAAGAAAGTGTTAACTGAACTGTCTTATTTCTTGCCAAACTTTTAGATCATCAATTTATGCAATTATACTACTAGCAAGTCCAGTACATTACCCTTTCAGCTATGTTTTATCTCTGTGCTTTTCATCACCCTTTCTCACTAAGTCTATTTTGCAAATATCTGCTTTCATGCTATACTGTTTACAAAAGCTGCGCACACTCAGACTTCACAGCAGGAAATCTGCACACATTCCATTCCCTAGCAATAAAAAAGTATTTTTTTAAAGACATTTCTACTGTTGAATAATCAAACAGACTAACAACGAAAGGATCCCTACTGAACTATTCGATTCAACAGGATGAAGGAATCTCATTTGTAATTTTCTAACGAAATCAGGAGTTAGCATCCTTGAGCAATACAGAAAGCCTACTTAACTTAGCTATAAAACAGGCCCAACTTTAAAACTGCAAAATATATACATGAACAGTATTTGCTGTGATACTCAGAAGACAAGACAAACTCACCACATCCTTCCATGAACATTTTACTGTACTGACACACAGAAGATGCAGAGTATTCATCAAACTTTGAAAATCAGCTTTAGTTTTTACATAAGATTATTGTTCACCTAGATGAAAAAGATTTAAAATACTCCTTTCAAAGGTACTGAAACTCAGCAGGGCTCAATGGAGGATGAGAGAGAAGGAATACTTCCATAGTTTTTTGTTCTACCTTGTCTACCTGTTTTACTATTAGGATAAATTATGTAGTCTAGAAAGAATGGCAATGATCCAACAACATCTGCACAATCTTGTTGATTTGTATATTTCTATATATTTTCATATTTGCATACATTTTCATATTTTCATTTCATTATGATCTACCTAACATGTGTAAGTGGGAAATCACACAATATTTTTCAGTAAGGGTAAAGAGAGAGAAAGGAACACACAATAAGGCATCACAATTTCCCCTATAGATTCACAATTTATTTTCTGCATGCAAGAACCTCCACCTTTCCATGCCCCATTATCTGACAACTCACTCTTTCGACACTTCCAAATTAAGACCAGTTCCATTAAGTAGACGTGGAGTCTGCTCTTTCATCAGTTCTTGCCCACAGAGGCTTGCTTGGGACTGCATATACACTGCTTGCAAGGCAAACTCAGGGTGGAAGGAAGGTGCCAAGCCAGTTGAGAGACTTTACAAGCACTGTTTGTGTGCAGTTGGTCCCAAGTTAGCCTCCTTAAGACTTTCATGTTCCTTACAGTACATGGATTCTGCTTTTTGACCATTTCTGCTTTCTGACAACGCTCCATTCTCTAAGCTGTCAGATAAGTGGGGGAAGCCTGTACCAGTGATGTAGACTTGAGTCGACTGACTTGGACTCACGCTGGACTTCAGTGACTTGACTTAGACTTGACTTGACAATAAATGACACACTGACTTGACTCGTGACTTGCATATTTTTAGTGACTTGCTGCCCTTGGTTCAGTAACATAACGCACTCATTCACAAACCTCACAACTTTGAACAACACTTCCAGCTCTTTTTGCCTACTGGTCACATGACAGTCTGTCTCAAGCCCAAAGCGTGGGCGCACTTTTCAGAGGGGAACGGCAAATGGGTTAGGCAATGGGTTTGAGGCAGGCTTGAGGTCTGCTTAGCAGTCTGTCCCCACTGCATATTGGGGAAGCCTTCAACACTTTTCCTAATAGCAGAAGGCAAGAATCACCCCCACAGTGCAGGGTGCATTTCTCAGCGGGGAACAACAAATGTGTTGGGCAAGGGGTTTGAGGAGGAAGGATCCTTCTTTCTAAAGCTTTTGAAGCCTCAATAATGGGGAGTAAGAAGGAGCCTATTCCCCACTTCAGAAGCTGCAAACTCTTTTATGCCCATTGACACAAAAGCCTCCAGCTTGAGGAATGGGGAATAAGAAGGATCCTATTCTTCACTTCTGAAGCTGCAGAGCCTTGTAAGCTCATTGACCCCCACTGCAAACACCTCACTACCACCTTTTTTTTTTCCCTTTTAAAGTTGGCTCCCACATTTGAGACTTGACTTGATACTTGACTTGAAAGTATCTTGCAAAGACCTGAGACTTGAAGACAGAGACTTGAGATATGACTTGAGACTTGGAGTGAACAGCTTAAATACATCACTGGCCTGTAAAGTACCTGCTTTGTGGTCCCATTGCTGTAGCTATGGAGCCACTCTAGCCTAATCCTGACATTCAGTCAGATGAGTCCTATCTTTGTTGGCCAAACTACTGTTTTCTTCATTAAGTAGCTAACTTCCATCTTGGTCTGCTGCCATATAACACACACGGTTTTATCCTGTTACCACTGGTATTCTTTGGATGGCAAAACGTTAAAGTCTGTTTTTTAAACTATGCATTATCTTTAGCCACATGAATATTATAAACATGTACACTCTGCAGAGACCCCATCTGCGAACAAAGAGACCAGCAGTCCTATTTCTAAACCCTGTTTCCCTACCAGAAAGCCTCTGCTGCAAGTTCTTAAGTGATATTCCAATTTTTTGTAGAGAAGAGTTATTAAACATGAGAATGAGTTGCAATTCAAGGACAGAGAAGTTTGTCTGCCATTGAAAACAGGAAAGGAAAGCAGTCACACATGTTCAACGCTGGAAGCAGTCTGGACTATGTTTAAGGAAAGTGCTCCCTGTCAACTCTAAAACGAAAGTTCTATTTATAAAAAATAGCAGTTAGATTAAGTATCCCTATCTTTCTGACTGTAGACAAATTCATCCATCCAAAAATCACATCTCAGCAACCAAGACATTCCTAATTTTGTAGCACCCTTTGTTTATAGAGAAATTCTGCCAACCTTGCTATTTTCAGACATTCATTCTTCTTTGTGGGAACAGGCATGAATATAAATGTATACTTTAATATCTGAACTGATATATTTATACTCTTTGAATTTTATCAAGAAAATTCCATTCAAAACATAAAAAATTAACATCTTTTTTTGCAGAAGATGAAGGCACAAATCTGTTGGAAACCTAAGCCTCATCTCTACCACAGTAGTTCCTCTCATCTCTAGTTTACCCATCTTCAGTCTACCCATTACTTTGTTCAAAAGCAGTGGCCGCTGAGTATTCACATACTTATAAATAAATAAATAAATATTCTTGATGGCCCACAATATACAGATTCACAATTATTCTGGAAATGGATCAAAGCAAGCTTTCAAGCCAGGATGGCCCCATGCCACAAAATAGTCTGCCACCAACACTGAATGATATAGCCTGAATAAATCATAGAAAAGTTACAGAATATCAGTTTGTTTAACAATTGTTGTGTAACCTCTCTCTATTCTAGTTTCAACATAAGATCAAGGGCAAAATGGTTAAGGGGACATGGGACCAAATATGCTTAACTATTGCAGCTCTCTGAAACTTGCTTCCATGAACACTACTTGTGTGTATAAAAGGAGAAAGGAATGAATCCGTTGATATCGGTTCTAATTTTTCATCTCTTAAATTCATTCCATCCTGTTTCCATGTCAGTTTGTGGTTTCTTCTTAGATCCTAACAAAAGTTTGTAATCTTCATGCAGATTTCTCCTAATGTGCATTTTGTGCAAAATTTCTCCTAGTACACACAATTTTCTCTTATATAAAACAGTTTTGTTTTCACTAACACACATTTCTGTATGCTTCATATACTTACTTTTTAATGTATTCTTTCACTGGAGAACTGCAAATCAAGATGGAGAAACTGACCACAGGATAACTGAATTTTGTTTTGCATAGTGGCTCAGTGAATGTGAATTACGTATGTTTGCATTAAAATGAGAACCAAACAAAATTCTGCACCATGCTTATCAAGAGGAAGAGGTTCCTAGGATAAAAGGTAGAGAAGGATGGAATGAAAACTCTCTTTCCTCTGCTCTTCAAACAATGAACTCCTTCTCATCTCCATTTTCATATCAAGAAAATCAATATTACTATCTATGAAAATGCTGAAGGGAACCTAAAATGGCTTCACATGTATCACACAAAAATGTTTGCTAAAATTCAACACACTTACTTCCTGTGCTACTTGAAAACTCAATGATGTACAATTCAGTTACACATAAAGACCCAAACTGATAGTAATATTCAATGAGTGCTCACAAATGTTCCTCATTATAACTGCTGAGATTTCAATAAGTGCAGGGACAACAATCGCCTAGCCATCATTAATTAGTTCCTTCAGAGTGCCTTACAGGTCCTCATGGTGCTGATCTTCCTCTTCCTTTCACATGTATTTTTCCTTCTCTTTCAAGTTTTGGAATTAGCTCTAAGGCAATACGACATCTGCATCAGCATTTAATGATAACCAGTTGGCCTTAAGCAGTTTGTATCCATTGTCAGAAGTCAGTACCATCAACATTGGCACAGATCCCATACAAACCTCAGTTTTAAAATTGAAAGTGGTGATGATCACACAAAGGAGAAATGAGGAAGTCGCAGATGCCAAACTGTGGCAAGTAATCTGGATTCTGTTATATCTGTTCTGAACCAGGAAGAAACTGTTCTTTAAATTATAATTGGAGAGTAAAGTGGGCCCCATGCAATTTTATCATGCAATCTCTTGTTCCTTTTCCTCTACAGTTTCAAATTTAAACAACTTGGTTTTCTTTTCTAGTTGTATTTTCTGCTCTATGCAATATCCTTAGGACATGCTCTTATGAAGAAGGCAGGTATACTGGGCAGTATTCCAGGATCCACTCTGGCTAGAGACTGGTTTCCCTATAACCTTCTCTCTGCCTAAGCTTGGTCAGAGGGGAGGAAGGAAGAGCTGTGAAAAAACTGGTGCTCCTGTCTGCATTTATCCAAGCACTTGGTACTGCATCCAAAGAAGTGGGTTTATATCTACAAAAGAAAGCTCATGCATTTTTTTTTTAAAAAACAGGATTAAAGATGCTGCTGTCACAAAATTCCATGCATCTCAAAAAAAATGCACACAAAATGTTTATATTTCAAAATAAGTGCACAAGAATCCATACGAAACTAAAAAAAAAATTGCACTTCCATTCAAACTAGGAAAGAATAAATTGGCAGAGGAAAACAAGTGCCTTAGTGAAACTGAGCTTGAAAAAATTGCCTACCATATGTATGGTAAATATGTCTGTCTGATTAAGTGGTATTCAGTCAATTCTGGAGAAGGCTGCAGTCCCTCAAAGGATCAGGTATCCAGTTTGTAAATGCTTTTAGGTCTATCATTGTCATTATAGCTTCAATGGCTCAGAGTGCCTTTTAAATAGATATACTAATTATAACTCTACCTGGACATGGACAGAATTGTAGCTCTGGTAAATAAACCTACCAACCACAACAACAATAACAACAACAGGAGAGAATCATGCAGCTCTCCAGATGCTGATGGACTTCCCCAGTCAGCATACCCAATGGTGAAGAATGCTGGGAGTTGCAGTCCAATATCTGAAGGACCACATCACTCTCAACTGTGTCTCTTTAAAACACACACATACTCTGTGCACACCAATGCTTCCTAAGAAAAAGATATAAATCACAGACAACACAGGCAGACCACATCTAATAGCCTTGACAAACAATAGCTGGGAAGCTGGGCAGGGCTAGGAGACTTCACCTTTACAATCAGGGCAGTCATTCTGACCAGCTGTCGTGTTCCAGGCAGATCAGGCAATTAATCAGCAAGCAGCAGAGCAGGGTTTACTCACAAGGTAAGAGCAGGGGTTGTCCAAACAAAGTCCAGGTTCCAGAATAAACAAATACACAGGGCAAACCCCAGTCACCATCAAACAGGTAGAGGTTCAAGGTAGTCAGGATGCAAGAGAACACAGCACAGGGTTTCAACAACCAGGAAGATCAGTTGCTGAACCAGGAAGGGAAGGTTTAGTGGCCAGCCTTTTATCTTACTAATGCTGTTGCCACAGGTGTTCCCTCATTAGGGCTTGTTAAACATCCTGAGCGGCGAAGCCTCTCTTTCTGACATCATCTCTCTTGCATGGTAAGAGTCTGTGTTGCCTCATCTCCAGCTATTTCTTCCCCCTGCTGTTGTGTGTTATCTTCTCCTGAGCAAGCTTCTGGGGTAACTTCTGCCTCAGATCCAGATCCTCCTCCTTACTGTCAGGGTCTCCAAGACAGGGCATGACACCAGCACTGGAAACAGTTTTGTTTCTGGCTGCAAGCTTTACATCCTTATTTCTTACTGAACCCTTTGGATATTCTGACACTGGTTGATTCCCTGGCACTTGACACTGCACTGCTCTTAGCGCATGATCTTTGCCCCTCCCCTTTACAGTGTTTTGGGCCTCCTGGTAATTGACTCAGCTTTCCTAGCCCAGCTAGCTGGGCTCCACACTGATGTTTAAGTCAGAGCAGGAAGAACTTTGATCCAGTTTGGAAACCCTAATTCAATTGTGTTTGAAGATGCTAATACTACTTCTACTTTACATATTTGTTACAGGGCAATGCTGTATCAGTTACAGGGTATGGTATGTTTTGACCAGTAATATAGGTAAAACTTCATCTTTTCCATTCATTGGACATAGGCAGGATATAAATAAAGTGACTGAATTATTGATATAAATAAGGATTCCCAATGGTGTGATGTACTTGTCATCCAACAGCTCACCTTCCCTTTGCTTGAAGGAAGTTAATCAGGGCTCTCATCTTCTGGCAAAGACAGACAAGGAATAGGGCAAGTCCCCCTGGGTAAATTAAAATCACCATCCTTGTGTAAGGCAGAGTCTTCACAGAACAGGACTCTGCCTGGGTGAACTGAAGTCCTACGCCCGAGTATCACAAGGCTGCCCTCCTTCAATAGTTTGGTGTTACAGCTCTCAGAGGTGTAATATCTATATCTGCTGGGGTAGCTAGAGAAGAAATCACTGTAAAATCACAACCTGCATCCTCTCCAATACTGCTGTCTCAATCTGTCCCAACTTAATCACCACTCTTGACTCTTCTCCATCTTGCACAGCAGGATTTAGAGCTAGGACATCTGTTCCTGTGGCAATTAACTTCCATCAGAAAGGGATCCCTCAACCCAGGGGAAAACATGGATTTCTGCCACTGTAAAAACTCAGTATGGGCCTATTCCTTGTGCAGACTGGGTGATATAAATAGACCACTTAGAAGGTTTGCCCATCCATTCCCTTCTCTACTCCTGGTCTGTTGAGATAGCATGCTATCTACTTCTCCATGTGGCTTCTGAGACTTTTCCTCCAGATTCAAAATAAAATATATTTCCCACCAGTACCTGCTGCATTTGTCATTTGTGTAGGAAATGCAGAACAGAAGAAGATCTCCGGCCCTCCCCACTGCTTGAGCTGTGTTTAGAAGTATTTGGAGCCTTAAGCAATGTTGTGGTAGCACTTGATGGCAGTAAAGGAACACTGCACATCTCTGGCCAAGTGTTTCATAGCAGAGAGCTTTTATATGGGTTCCCCACTGGGATGGTGTAGCTTTTGCTGCTTCTGATGTCTGACTTCATATAGGCATGGGTGAGCCCAAGAGATGCTGGTGCCACAACCCAGGCCTTTATTCCAACCAAGCTGTGTCAGTAAGGGCAACCAAAGAAGGGGGGGGAAGCAATCAATTTCTTCTTAAATTTCTTTATTTTGTTTTACATTGTTTGAAGGGAACTCTGAGGAGCTTTGCTGTGGCCCTGAGATTCCAATGCTAAGTAATAGCAGTCCTGGGGTATGTGGCGAAATAGCCTTCCCTTTGTGGGGCAACTAAATTTAGAGGAACCTGATTTCAGTCCAAGTAAAGGAAACTGCTCCTGAAGACTTTGAACCTTTTCATAATGACTGATACACAGACAGCACTTTTCTCTGCCACATGAGATCTGGAAATGCCATAAGAAGCTAAAACATTTCCTGTTGTCACTCAGTATCAAAGCAGTCATCAGCATTAGCTTCCTGAGGTAAATTTTATTAGTATTAGGCTTTTCATTTTAGCATTTTTAAATGCTGACATTTTTATTTATCCAAGCAATGTAAGGAAACATTAGTTAAGGAATAAAAGAGAAACAAATCCTCCTGGGTTTTTGAAAACACTACACAATTTTAAAAGCTAACTTTCTCAGATCATCGTACTCAGACCTTGTCAGCAAACCGCTTGCATGCTACCAAGTTCAACCACTTTTGTTTATTTTTTAAGTGCTGCAGTAACTCCTTTCCCCAAAAGACAAATGAGATAAATAAGAAAATACACATATTCACGCACAAAACTTTCCATTAAACTAAGAAACAAAATTGCCATGGTTACTTGGCAGTATATAATAACTTACAAGTAATTTTTTTTCTTATTCCAGAGATACAGTTTGGTTGTTGTTGTTTGCCTTCAAGTCATTTCTGACTTATGGCAATCCTAAGACAAACCAGGGTTTTCTGGGGCGTGAGAGTGTGTGTGAGGCACCCAAGGTCACCCAGTGGGTTTCCACTGCTGTGCAGAGAATTGAACTCTTGTCTCCACGGTCATCGTCCAGTGCTCCGACCATTACACCACACTGGCTCTCTATTGTTTGGTTAGTATGAGTCAAACAAAAAAAGCATCTTCTGGCAATCAAAATATGGCATACATTTTGTTGACTCCAACCTACTTCTTTTGATGTTGTTTTCATGGCTTTCAGCTAAGTTCCCTAAATATGAAGACGTCAGGATTTTCTAGGAACTTATCTTCAAAGCACTTCCTACTCGTCAGTAGTTCAACGTGCAGGTAATATGTTCATAATCAATGGTCTCCAAGCTAAAGTACACATCAAAGTTGATGATATCATCACCATGCCAAAGTTGGAGGAGTCAAAATAAACACTGATGCCAGATTGCTAGATATATATATTTGGCTCTCCAAAAGTGGCTTTCATCCATTACATTCACACTGAACGTTTCTTCTAAGTCTACCCCCTACTTAGTGCAGAATTTTCTATTTAAGTACTCTGCAGGACTTAGTCAGCGTCAGATTTCTCTGGAAAAGGATACATTCAGAATACCTTTTTACTACTTATAAAAGTGACAGATGAAAGCCACATAAAAATAATCATGGTGATCCATCAAAAAAGGTCCAGCAAGACATATCACAATATAACTCACCAAGGGTACAACAATAGTCATGTTGTTAGTTCTCTAGTCCTTTTTTTTTTTTTGATCATATATGACTCATGGCATGGATTCTTTCAGTGCAGCAATTACTGGACGTGATCTTTAGGCAATCTGCTGAGATTATCTAGATTTTTGTCACAGTATTACACTGCATGCAGTTCCTTGAATCTGTCCAACTAAAACCATGAAACGAGACAGAAAAAATAGCACTTGTCCCAAGTTCTGAATCGTCCACTTCTGAAATACCTCATGTAACACATACAGATTGAGCTTAAACTGAAAGAGTTAAGAATCATTCCACGAGAGACAAAAGGCAGTAGAAGCAAACTCCACAGCCTCGTGGGGTCATGTGAGTCTATCTGGATAGCCTGGAAAAATATATGCATCCCTACAGCCAAATACATGTATCCATGTGCACATGCACACACAAACATTCCTTCTGTACATCGTGCTGAACAACACAGGACACTGGAGGCTTTCATCTCCCCTCACTTCAGCAATCTACTTAGCATCACTGGGAGAGGGTAATGCAAACTTTTCCCACCTCAGCAACCTTATGTCGGATACTGGAAATGTAGATGGAGGGGCTTTAACTTCATCCACATCCCAGCAATTTGGATCAACATTACTGAGACGGGGCAAAGTTAAAGCCTCCACCCCTCTTAGCAATCCTATGACAGATTTCTGTGAATAGGAAGAAGCTGCTGAGAAAGACAGTAAGCAGGGAGGACTGGTAACGTGCACCCTCGTTTAAAGAACACAGAGAAAAACTGCTAGGAAACAGTCTGCCCAAGAGGCCAGGCTGGCCCAGTTTCTCTTCTGCTTCCGTCAGCAGGCAAAGACCTTTTATTCAAGCAGGCATTTGGCCACTAACTCGTTGTTATGGGAAGATCATTTAATGCTGGCTGCTGTACTTCTCCTGTAATTTATATTCCAACTAACACTACCCCACAGATGGAAATGGCTTAAATTTTAAAAAGCAAGTGAACATGTCTGGACAATTCAGTCTGTTTTTCTGTTCATATATTTGGAAGTATATAATGCTATTCATATATTTCAAGATAAAATACATTTTAAAAAATAGTACTGTTGTTCTTTGGTCCCTTGTCAGTTGTAGAAGCTGATGCCACAACTGCTGATTCTAAAGATTATGACTATAATTTATTAACAAACTGGACTTGGTGCTGCCTGGTTTTTTATATTAGAAGGGGTCCAAGGGGACTTCCTTTTTCCCATCTCTCCCTTTAGCATCAGGAGTCTAGCTAACAATACTTTAGAGATCCCTCTTCCATTTTCACATCTTCTTCAAAACCTCTGGAATCTCAAGAGCAGTACCTTAGAGCTCTTCTATTCACTTTTTCCCCCCTGCTACCTCAGGGTGTATAGGAACAGTGTCTCAGAAAACTTCCTCCTGATTTTCAACCCCTTTAAAAATTATTTTCTCAAGGGATATGGCACGCTCACACACATTGACCTGAAAGTGGCCATTGCAACACTGGTAACAAAAAAAACTACTCAAATGTTGATGTGGCTACCATGGTTTCCTGATGAGTTATAGTTATGGCTTACCTACAGAGATCTAGATGGCTTGGGGTCAGCTATTTGAAAGACCATATCTCCCTATATGTGCTCAACAGAGCTCTTCAGAAAAAGTCATTCTCTCTGTTCCACCACATTCTCATCCTTGTTTGTTGGCAACAAGGGAGATGGCCTTCTCAGCAGCTCTTCCAAGACTTTGAAACTTCTTCCCCAGGGTACTCAAGATGGCTTCTCTCCTTGCTCTCCTTCTCCTGGCAAGTAAAAACATTCCTATTCCATCAGGTGGACTTTTAATGGTGTGCTGTGCTATTCTGTTAGTTTGTATACAGTCTTTTAATGAATTCTAATAGTTTTAACTTTACAAATTATTGAATTCTTTTAAAATAATTTGCATAGTTATACCTTTTATTGATGTTTTCATATAGTTTTTAAAGTGTATCATTCAATAAGTGGTAAGCTACCTTGAGTCTCATTACTGGAAAAAGGGAGGGATACGAATGAATGAACAAACAAACAAATTAATATCCCCCTAATTTTTTTTTTTTTTTACTTCTCCTGAGCTCTTGCTTGGAATTTCAACTTGAAAAGCAGTGTTGTAAATGTGGATGGCAATGAAAAACACTCCTCAAATTTTTAGGTGTCCAGTATCATGTCCTGATGAATTACGGTTGCCCCAGACATACAGAATTTCTCTTTTTGTATTATAAAGGAAAGGTCTATCAGTACAGTATAGCATGCTGCCAAAAAAGTCAAGAAGTAACTATAAGAGGAAGAGAGTATAAAGCCATTGCACTCAGGAGCAGAGGCCAGCTACAGGCAAAAAATGTTTTGCACCACCAGATAGTGATAACTCTGCTGGGGAGGGAAGGACTTTTATCTGAATAACATCATGAGCTCCAGTTCCTTCACATTCTTCCACACAACTAAATGACTGCTGTTCATTTATATGAGAGAACATAAAGCAGGTGCAGCTTTCTTCTTCACATTAAACCATATAATTATTGCCTCCAGGGCAGAGGCTTTCAATTAGTGCTAATCAGTTGGGTAGTTTTTGGAGTCTTTCGGTGAACACTTCATTGACTACAAACAAATGGCAATTATTGCTCATTGTGCATAGTATGCAGATTGGTTCAACTTCAGCTCCATGCTCATGCTCCAACAATCTGCACCACATTATGAGATGGCTGTTACATACATAGCGACACATGATCGAGCTCATGATCTCAAGTGTAGCACATCCTGATGGTGTCATCAGAGCTGAGCCCTACAAGATCCCATGTCTTCACAAATAGTTCTGTATACTATTTATGGTAGCAGGTCACCATCTCAAGGGGAACTTTACAATGTGCGCTAGTCATATTTAAGCACTGGGTGACTTTGAACAAGTCACACTTTCTCATCCTTAGAGGGAGGCAAAGGCAAACCCACCTCTGAACAAATCTGGCCAAGAAAATCCTTTGATAGTGTTGCCTTGGGTTCACCATAAGTCAGAAGGCACACAGCAACAACAACAATTTGTGATAATGGGCTCTCTCATTATCTGAGCAACACAGCTAATGGGTACAGTCCCTCCACTAGGTAAATAACTGGTTAGGATATGATGGGCTACGTTACATTTATTGGAGTCAGCATCACATAGGAGCAAGAGACAGCACTAGATACAATTGCCCAGTGAGGATGATCAGTTTGGGGAGAAGTGCGGAAATTTTGAGATTTTTCCAAGATGAGAGGTTATAAAAATACAGTGCTGCAAGGCACAAGTGAGAGACATAAGACTGGAGAGATTTGAGAGACTTTGGGACTGATGGGAGAGGTAGGGTACTGCCTGCCTCACCACCCCTATGGAAGTTTGATCGTAGATTCCCGAAAACGTCCAAAGACTCAGAACACCATCTGTATCATGAGTAGAATAGGAAAGTTCGGCCAGTCATGTTAGAGTTTATGTGTGTTTCTAACCTTCGGTGAATATGACTTAAGACTGTTTGGTAATTTTGTAACTACTCCTAAGCGATGCCTGAAGGAAGATGCCTTCATGTACAATATACCCTCTTGCTAATGGAAGATAGCTTCCTTAGAACAAAAGCTTTCCTTAAAAGATCTCTTCTTTTCCAATCTCTATTCATTTGCCCTCACTTGGCGTACGCACAGGATTCTCATCTTCAACAGAAAGGGGAAGCAAAATCTTTGCAGAATCATAGGTAAGGAAAAGTCCAAGTTGAACCCCTTGGTAACTTCCCACTAAGTTAGTGAGTCATGTGGGGTAAATCAGCAAGTAGATAGAATTCAGGATCCCCTCTTTTGTTCAACAGCAGGAGATGGGGCCACAGCCAATTTCAAGGTATATTTTAAAAACCCTCTGTTTAGCAATTGCTGCTGCTGCTTAGTATTTGACTCTGTTATCACCAGAGAGGAGAGCAGTGCTGCTCCTCTCCCTCTTAATCAGCATTTGCTGAGGGAGAGGGAATAATAATGATAATGCTGATAATAATTCAGAAAAATGGGCAAGAGAGTTCTCAAGTACAGCACTCATTCTGCAGGTTGTCTGTTGATTCTCTCCTGGCTAAGCTGCTGTTTTCTGGGAAATGGACATGGGAGGGGTGCGCAAATGTAGGAGGTAGTTTGTCAGCATATGCCAAGCAAACATTGTTTTGCTAAAACAAAACAAGAATAAAACAGTAAACTGACATTTTAGCTTAATATTCTGATCTCTCCTGCACAGCCTGAACTGATGGAATGGACTCACCCCCAGCTTTCCCATAAGCATGAAAGGGGGCAAAAACGTACAAGATGGCTCTCAATTATGAAGCAGGCTACAACAGAAGGCTTCTGCCGTAAAGTCAACGGGAGAGTCTTTAATGCCTACAGAGTCTGGAACCTTTCATGGAATGCCAGAAAAAGCAAGCGTCCACCCTGAAGAGCAAATTCCCTGAGTGTGAAGTTTTGGCATACAGCCAACCACTGTGCTGTTATTGCACATCCAAAGGAGATTATTCCACATTTCAGAAACACAAAAGCCTCCTTCTTTTTTTTCTCCAAATACCACAAAAGACAAGACTCTTCTTTTTAGAAAACATGTTAGATAAATACAAAAGTTTGGGCAACCTTTTTTAAAGCCAGGGTAGCTTAGCACTGTATCACATTGACCTTAGTCCTACAATCTTCCCTCTCAGTCTCTGAGTCACAAAGACTCTATTCCAAAGTACAACACAGTACACAAAAGCTGACCAGTGTTAAAGACCAGTTTAAACACTTTTTAAAACATTATCACAATACAAAAGCACAAAGAAGTGGTCAATATAGTACACATTAATGAACAGCAAAGTAATGAAACAAATTCTGGCACTATTTGTTCTGCATATTTTCAATGGAGAAAGGAATAACAACCAGACAATATTGTATGCTCGTAAGAAAAAAATAATATAAAATTTAATATTCCTTTTTAACAGACAAGTGATAAACAGATCAAAGGTACACAACAGGTACACCTTTATCCTCTCTTCAGCAAGTGTTTTAGCAGGAGCATACAAAAATGCACATAAGTAATTCATATACATTGTTGAACTGTATGAATTTCTATTATAATAAAAAATGGCTTGATCAGAAACAAGAAAATGACACTGAGTAAAATTATAAAAAGAGGTATCCATGAGAGTAAAATTATAACGTACCTAGCACCAACATAACAAAATAAGGGGGAAAAAAATCAAAACCATCTCAATAACATCAAACACACTGTGGCAAACATCAAACTGAACTTTGAATGTTTGCAGCATTTGCAAAGAATACAGACACACATCCGTATTCAAACTTGGGCAGGCAGCAACTCTGTTAAAAACATACAGAGAAGTATAGACTTCCCCTGCTTACCTGACAGGTTAAGTACTGCAGCACTGTCAGAAAGCAGAAATGGTCAAAAACCAGAATTGATCAACTATAGAGAATATGAAGAGCTTATGGAAGCTTGCTTGGGACCAACTGTGCACACACACTGTTTGTAAAGTCTCTCAGCTGGCTTGTTGCCTTTTTTCCCCTTCCGAGCTTGATTTCCAACAGCACATGAGCAATCCCAAACAAGCCTCCATGGGCAAGAAGAATCGACCGTATTCCACTGTGTCAATGCTTGCAAAACAGAGAAGTTCCATTAATTCAACCAAGGGATCTGATGTATCTGTAGGCCAGACTGGGGATCATGCATGTGTACTAGTAGTCCCAAGCAAGCCTCCACAGGCAAGAAGATCTAACAAAAGAGTTGACCCTATGTCAAATTAATACAACTTGTCCTTAATTTGGAAGCATCAAAAGAACGAGTTACCAGATAATGGGACGTTGAACGGAGAGGGTTTCCTATACAGAATCCTTAAGTGTCAGTAATAAGCTATTGCTATTAAATAAGTTGACTAGGGCTGTCCCGGTGTTGCTGCCATTTTCTAGTGTTCCTCCCTCGAACAGTAGTATTTGTTACTCTAATTTCAATTTCCCACAGTATAAAGAATGCCCTAAATAATGAGCAGGTATCATTCAGCAGGAGAGCATCAACCACTGCTTCCTTTCTCCAGTGGTAGCTAGCTTGTCAACCCAGGTAGATATGAACAGGGAAGGAGAAATCTGCCACCACTGGGAGGTGAAAGAACTGGCCTTGGGAGCAATCACACTTTTTTCAGAAGTCACACAAAGGAGTCTTGCACACCATCTAGCAACGATGAGCTAAAACTAACCACGACACAGCTGCATTTGGCTCAATCCGCACATATATACAAAGAGAATTCCAAAAGTCTTCAATAGTAAAAGGTGCATATGCTGAAATCATCCAGTTGTATTTTTTTCTGTCATTAGAGTTGGGACTGTGCAGGTGCTGGAATACTCCTGAAAACTCTATCACTGGAGGCCCAAGTGTGCTGATGGCTTAGAGTTCCTGAGACCAGAAACAACTGGCTCTCCAACGATTACCTTTCCTGGACAAGGATTAACAGGGCCATACATTCGTACATTGATAATGTTGCTTCTGGTCAACTGCAACATGCTCTGTGTAGGTTTGTCTCGTGGATGACACAAAAGCTGCAGCGAACACCAGGTATACCAGATAAATTACTATTCAGAACATCATAAATACCACATTACCAAAGTTCGCTGTACTCTTACTGTACACAGGTACTGTTCAAACTGCTGATGATGACATTTAAAACCCTAAATGGCTCAGGACTTCAAAACTCTCTCAATGTGAACAACTTAAAACACTGCACACTTCCTGCTCAACCAAAGTAAAATGTAAATAGCAGAACTGAAAAACCAAAAGAGCTCTGCTTTCAAAAGGGTCCACACTCTGGAAGTTTTTTGGCAAACAGACTTTGTATTGGGAATCAAAACCAAAAGGAAGCAGATTTTGGCACATCACAACCCTGAAGAATATTGCTACATTGTTTCTTTTAAAACTATATCAGGGAAGCTGGAATACGGACAAACAGATCGGAGAGAAATCACATTGATCGGAGAAGCACGACAACACCCAATTTTTTACAGCCAAACAGAGAAGTGGAAAGTACTGGAAATGCTGCTAATTCTAAGTCAGAAAGAGGAATAGTGAGCCAGACAGAGTTTAAAGCTCTATCTCTTTCTTCCTAGAACTAGATTCCAGTTGTCACACAACACTGCTCTCTGCTATTATTGGCTCAGCTCCTTCCGGAAGACAAAATCAAAACTTTTAAAAAGGATTAAAAGTTTACTGTTCCATTGTCAGGTCCAACTGCCTTCCAAAAGCACAAATCTATGAAGGTATTCTTTCCCAATGATTTCTTGCTTTATCATCATAAAAGACTCACAAAGTGATATTTGCTTTGTGGCAGTGGACTAAAGAGAGGAAATCCCTTTGTGTATTTCTGCATTTGTTACATGGTGTACAGTAACTGGCTTGGTGCCTGTGCCACAAACAAAATCTTAATTAATCTACTTCACAATAAGTACTGTGCATGAATGTGGCCAAACCCAAGCATAGAACTCTTGCATTAATACAAACTGCTCTGTTTTAGACCTTAACTGCCGGTGGAATAGGAATTAAGCAATGTGTCCGTTTACCAGAAAACTGTATCACAAAACAGAACAAACCCCCTGCAGTCTTAAAATTCATTGTATCTTGAAGTTGGCCTTGAATTCTCCGCAGCTGGCAGAAAGAAGAACAAACATTACTACATGCAGAGCGCAGATACCCAAAGCACAGAGCAGACTGATCTCATGTGCCTACATAATACCACAATTCCTGGTGGCATTTTCATTTTGGAAAACCCAAAGAGTCTGTTAACTGTTAACTACTGAGGGCCTTATTCATGGGAGACTTTTTTTTCCCTTGAGAAATGCCTTGAAAGCACACCCTGTGTTTGTCCTGTGGAGAGAACCCTACTATTTTCCACAGATTTCCTACATATACTTCCCAAGAATATCTTACAGTCAATATCGGCATGAAGACAAAATAGTCAGAGGAAATGAAATCAGAACAGAATATACAAATTAATATAACCTGAGTTTTACATTGCTTCTCCTCACAATATACTCTCCAATGGTAACTTCAATTTCAAGACTGTATTGTTTGTAAAAAAAAATCCAAATTTTAAATAAGAAACATATACTCTCCAACATGTTTTCCTTGATCTTCAATCCAAGGAAGAGGTCTATCTAGATAAGCACGCACATAAATGTAATATTACAGTTTAGGAATGTGTGTATCATTTTCTTTTTTGTCTTCCTGTTTAATGTCAGACACCAGCCGAAATCATGCATTTGCAGAATCAAGTTCCTACAGACTTTACCTAGTGAGCCTTTACAAAGTCTACATAAATTACCTTTTTTTTATAAGAAATTCTTTTTTAAAAGATAGCACTATAAAATAGCTGGCACTCGCTAAAAGTTTACTGAAATCTAAAAAGTCTCTGTCCCTCCCCAACCTCATTACACAGAGAAGTGTCAGAGAGAAAAAGGCATGCAAAATATTCAAGTAGTAACCGTATATTTTTCTATACTTTGTTTAGATTAGAGTAGCAAACAACAGAGAACATATTTTAGAAAATGCTTTCAAAACAGTGCTTGTCTGGTCTCCCTATAATGAAAAAAATGTAAGAGAATATTTCTTAGAATAACACTAGCAGATAAAACAGTAACTATAAAGATATCCATGCTACATTTCTTTTAAGATTAAAGGTTCCCTAAAATCTTCCTTAAGTTCATAATCAAAGCAATTCATAAATTCTGGGGGTTTTATTTGTTCTATTTTTTAGATTTAAAATACGCCTGAAGGACCTAGTTTCCTGTAAGTCATAATATACATTCTAACAGATGGGTAAGGAAAATAGTTATGTTCATCAAGCTCCACAAAGTCACTACTGTTGGAAGACTCCTCAAGAATTAATTAATTCCACATGCAAATGAAAATACCACCAATTCCATGTAGCTTCCTGTTCAGCTGTTAGTATTAGATAATTTAAAACTGTCAGTTCCCTCCCTCTGCATACTTCAGCTTGTCTTATACTGAAATGGTGACTTTTTGGAAAATGCCAGTATTCCAGAGGCTATTAAATACACACTATTCAACCTTATTTGAGCACTATACAATCTTCCTTCTGTTGTCTCACATAAAACATATCATACAAGCAAAGCCTTTTAATATCACAGTGAGAAATGCTGACACAGAATTTCTGCAATGCCCACATTTTTTATTTTTTTTTAATTATTTTGATATGAAGTAATGTATCCATGCAAATAATTAAATGGTGGCTGCATATTCCTGTTCCTGTATACCTATTTAAGATCTTTCCCTCTTATGCTCCTTCCATGTGCTGCCAGACTTCATGCTTCTTCCACTTTTTTATGCATTACTGATTCTATAAATCAATGGAGGAGACCTCGGTCCAGAGACTGAATAGCCTGCAGGTCCCTGCCTGTTTTAAGGTTAAGCAGGTGCCACACTGAATAGCTTCTACAGCAATACACCAAGGTACTACATGATATACAATGCTGACTGCAGGTGCATTAGCAAAAGTTCTTAACTACTATTTATCCTTAAAAGCCTGAGAAGTCATAGAACATGGGCAGTATGTGAAAGTATGAAAGGCAGCAATACCTCTAGCAGGACCAAAATACAGCAAAAGTACACAAGTTTTCAAATTGCCAAGAACACTTAATCAGCGTAGGTAGTTTTAAAAAACAAACATTTTCTGTTTCTTTTCTACCTTCTAACAAGAAACAGAAACATTCAAAAATTAAAGCTGCTATTGAGTACCGTAGTTTCAGTTTGTTTGAACAAAATAGATCAACATGATACCGTTTTTTGTTTACTATAAAAGCAAGAACACTTCTCCTAATCAACACAATCCATATGCCTCTGGCTCATACCCATCTGTCACCTTATCTGTGGGCTAGTTCTGGTGTCACATAGCAAATTATTTTGTCCACTGGACATAGATCGACCACCTTAGATGAAAGTCTAAATCTGGTAAGAGACAGGACCATTAACATTGCCATTTTTTAACATTATGGAGTTACTTTAAGTTGGTTTCACCTCAACCATTTCTTGTGGGTGACCATATTGGGGCATACATGAGTTGATTCATTTTGTGAGATAAGGGGAGGGCCTTAGGTAATAATAGATAAGTATCTTCCAAATCAACAGTGCTTAACGCATGCATGGCAATTCTATGCATTCACCCTCTCTTGCACACCACTAATCTGGCTTCTGTTTGAGAAAGAAAAGAAACTCACAAGATTATGACTAATCATACATTTAAAACTCCTAAGAACATCCAGGGAACATCTGCCATAGGAAGAGATGCAAGGCTCTTGGTGCTGGTGGGAGTCAAACTGGCTCTAAAACATAATTCTAGCCTCAAGCTTATGCTGGCAGAAAGCCCTTCCTTGTAGCACACTTGCCAATTGGTCATAAATAACACTCAAAAGATTTAGGAGGGATCATTTAAAAGCATTTTGCAGACACCTAGCAAATTTGTGCACAGTAAGACTTTATGAGCAAAGGGCCTGTTTTTAAAACAAAAACATTCCAAAGGTTTGTTTGTGGTATTTTGGGAAATAGTTTGATCTTGCCTGCATTGCAGAGCTGTTTTCCACACTTTAGAATGATCTGGTCTTTATCAGCTCCAAATGGGAAAACATGCACTTTGCCAATGACACACAGTGTCAGCTAAGCATTTCGAAAAGGGGTGGAGGCCCAAAGAAAAATAAGAATCTACATTTCATGATGACTCTACCGTTCTGTCTACAGAAGTGGATAAGCACTGTACAATGAAAGCTTCAAAAGAACCCTTTTAGCACTAGCTTGGAAAGGTCAGTAACATATCATCCTGTTTTATTTCCTATATTACAATATCCGTTTTTTAATCACCTGAATGCCAACTTTTATCTTTAATGCAGTATATATCTTAACTGTTTATTAATAACAATATTGCCTGAGAAACAACTGGGATTACAGCGTCAATAGTCTTGGAACTATAACACGCTTGATGAGATCCAGAGTATCACTAAGCTACCCCTGTCTCCAAATGTGAAAACTATCTTGTTTCAACAGCACTTTGGAGCTTGCAATGGAAGAGATAAGCTCAGGTAGGTAGACTGATGTTGATGTAAGCCAGGTCGAGTCAACTAAGTCAGTTCACAACAAAGTAGACCACAGTATATCTAATTATAGAAAGTCAGGTAAAAGTCAGGCTGAGGTGAATCAAGATATGACAAGTAATGTCAGAGGAATTCAGTTGAAACTGCAATAGCCACAGCAGGTTCTAATGAGCAGTTATCAACAGTCCGGTTTACTGGTGGTACACTCCCAGTAACCTTTCAGTAAATGACAGGAGCCCTCAGTAGTCCTTAAAAGACTGGCACAAACTCACTTTCAAATGGCACTGCCCACCTGGAACAGCTATCTGAAACCCCAAAGTGTTGCTGACTGATTCTATAGTGTTCCTGTGTGGCTGTGAAGAAGGAGGAGTTTGTGCAAGGAAACCATACGCTCAGGCTGAATGAATACTGAGTGGATACTGAGGGTTTCCCTATGAATAGACTTTCACGTGAGTCATCTATTATCTGAATCTTCCACAGAATTCAAATTATGAATCTGAAACCAGAGGACATGACAATGATGTATTAGAAAGTAGTTTAATAATTACCAGCATGTCACTGGTAAAGCAGTATGTTGATACACAAAAGCAAAAAAATTATACTTCCTATTTAAAGAATTTGCTTGTTTCCAACTGCAAGCACTGGCCTGTCAGTTTCTATTATCTTACGGATAATAAAACAGTTGAATTACATATGTGCATAATAGGCAAATACCACTTGCATTTATTTTGCTCAGTAATACCATGTCATGCTAAAGTACCTGAGAAAGATTTTTGTTAAGGAAAGGGAACAGCTGGTGTACCTAAGTGGGTAAAAAGCATCAACTATAATCCTGTTCATTATTCACAATGTTGCAAGCCAGACTAAGGGCATCATAAATATTATAATTCACATTCACAGCTATCGCAGCACTGCCACAAATGCCACCCCAACTCACCTTAGCAGCCAGGCAGCCACACCAACTGAAGAAACCCAAAGCACCGGAGAGTGGAGGGCTGAAAATGACGTGTCCAGCCTCCTGCAAAAAGACCTTGTCACTGCCTTCTGTACCACACTTTGCTGGCAGAAGGGAGCTGAACACATCTGTGTTCAGTACTCACTCTCCAATGCCTCAAAACTCTTTTGGTTGTGGTGGCTCCCTGGCTTTTAAGGTGGGTTTAGGGATGGTTGAGTTGGGAGACATAGCTATGATGATGGAGCTCCATCACTGTAGATATGTCTACCGATAAAGGTTTTAGGTTCTTCTTGCCCAAGAGTGCCACCTCAGAATCAAACAGAAGTGCTATATTCAGGAGCACACCTAATTTTCAAGAGATGTGTATCAACCTTGTATATAGTGATAAACTAGCCTGGAAAAAGTGAGCCTGCCCCAGCACAATCCAGCCCAGATTAATAAAAAGTTATGAGTAACAAACAAACCCAGATTAATAAAAGCTATTGAAAGCTATTGAGAGATCACGCAGAACAAAGAAGGGCACAATCCTATTTGGAACAAAGGTCGAGGTAATCCAGGATTCTGTTTTCTACAGCAGCCAGCATGAAGTCAAACTGCAAAGCACGAAAGTCTCCCTTTTTTGCTTCATCAGAAATGGGAACTCAAACGAATATCATCTCTGAAATGACATTTACTATGGTCATCTGCTGGTGACAAACCCACCCCAACTCAGATTTTGTCTAATTTACTTTCAAAAGTAAACTCAGCCCATGACCACATATTGTGTGAATCTTCTTTGGTTGGCCAGGATTCTCCTGTCAATCAATTTATTAGATAATAAGTACAAAAATTATCCTGAGTAAGTGAAGAAAGCATCTTGGGCTTGCTTCAACTGACTGCCTATCAGTTTATATTGAAAGTATTTTCAAAGCTTACTCTCAAGTTTTCGGTATTCCAACCAGCATCCTACTGCTTACATGGAAATGTATTTAATGCTAGCATCTAGGCTTAATAAATTAAGCAACAAGAGAAATTCCTCTGTAAACACCTCTTCTAGAAAGTTAGGTAAGCACATAATTTTTCCACTGGAGAGTAAATGTGGGGGGTGGGGGAAGAGTGATTCCCTTCTGGTAGATGATGGTCATGCTATCTGAAGTTAAGTGAAATCCCTTTCAGTGCAACTCTTGAGTTCCATCTGTGCCAGCTAGAAAACTTTACGACACTGCTTCTTCAGATCTCTAATGTGGGGGACCAGCAATTACTCCCCAGGGATCAAGGAACTAGTGCCATCTCTGTCTTCACTGGTTACAACTGTTTCTTTCTTTCCTGGAAACTCTCCACAGACTGGTAGCTGATGGCTTATAAGTCAGTTCCAGTACATGGATCACCACTTTCAATAGGACTGCTTTAGAATACTAAGTTCACCGTACTGGGCAGCCTTGAAGATACAAGGAGAGAGACAAAGTTTATGCTAGTATAGCCTCATGCTGCTGTAGAAGCCAAGAACTGGCAATATCAAGGGGATGTTAGAGAAATGACAAAGAAAATGTAAGATCTAGTACATGCAAGCTCCTTTGGTGGTCACACCTCCATGTTATGCTAGCAGAAGGCATGGTGTACTTCAAAACACTCCTATTCTACTCAGTGGAGATTCAACATTCCTGGTCCTTCCCCTGCTTCCAAATTCTACCATAGAGACATGATGGAACATAAGGTTTATGTTAACTCTGTAGCCATAAATGCACAAAAGCAGCTGTGTCAGAACACCGAGACAAATTCTATACTCAGTAACAGAGTATGTGGGGCATCCAGGATCACAGTCCTGTCCTGTCTGCAAAACAGACATTACACACAGATGTCAACTGCAACTTCCCTAATAGGGAGGGGATAAGTGTTATGCTCCTGACCACAACGTTGCCGAAACATAGAGAGGAAAGCTTAGGCGAGAAAAGCATCACGAGGGGAAACACTCTTGCTTCTTATCACCTTCAAAAACATGCACTGAACAAGTAAGTCCAGGCACTATGGATTGAACATCAGTGGCCTCATCCTTCTCCTGGTTCTCTGTAAGTCAACCCTCCAACGTCCCAACTGGTATAAATGCCATAATCTTCCTTATTTTTTAATGCAATGGAATGTGAAGCCTACAGTAAAACTAGAAGTAATGGCCAACAGACTCCTGGCTCTTTCTCTCTGTGACTTGCTACCTTTTTTTGTTCTAGTCAGACTCCTTTACCTTTGGCAAGCTGCTTGGCAGAAGGCATTTATATAACAAGTAACTCCCCACAAAATAAACATAGCTGGGTACTATTTTTATCAATACCAGCCATTATGCCACAGTGGTGTGCAAACTTCCATGTTTTACAGAATTCTTTATCAGATCAGGTGGAAGAAAAATACAGGGGGTTCTGGAAATGTCCAGAAGGTAGGTTGTGGCCACAAGATCTACAGTCCTTCAGTCACAAGATGGAAACTGCAGACTAAATGAGTCACACTCAATGCTACTAACATGTAACTAGTGATAATATACCTAGTGGGCCCTTTTCTGCTGCCGTCCATTATATCAAAGGACACAAGAACCCTCCTTGTGTGAAAAAACTGGAGAACCAGTTGACAGTGCTGGTAATTTGAGCTTTGCCAGTTTTCCAGTCCTCTATTTAACTCATACCAGCTGTCTTCAGCACAAGGTTCTCTGCAAGAAGTAGTCCAGGCTTTTCCCATTCTCACACTGCAACAGGGTTCAGCGTCTGCATCTCACCTATCTTCTCCCCACTTGAGCTCCGTAAAGGGGAAGAGTACACGTTCCTTAGATGACCTCAAGAATTATGCTGATGTACTTTATACTGAATGGACATTTTATTTTATCTTACTTATATCCAGCCTTTCTCCCAGCACAGGATTCAAGGTAGCTTGAATCTACACAGGCTGGGATATGGACAACAAAAGACAATAACTACCAGGCAGAAGCAGTCAAGTAAAGAAGCATGGGCCAAGTGTGGCCAGGTGAGTAAGCAGGGCCAAAGAGGACCCAAAATGCAACCTGTACTGTGTATGAGAAAGTCTACTGGGTTCCTCAGCTTTTAGGATAACCGGTTTCGTTACTGTACACTCTCAGGTGTGCTGGGGTAGGAATTCTCCTAGCCTTTTCTTGCATGAGAAGAGCACATGAAGGGCTGAAACTGCAACTTCTTAAGATTCCTTACTAGTCTATTTGGTAGTGGTATATACACATAAGCTTGTGGACTAATGAAAAATTCTCCATGCTGTGTCATTTTATTTGCTGCTATGGTAGATGTCTGAGAGCAGCTCTACAGAATAAACGTTCTGTCTGCTTCTCCATTTTAGCTTTCTGCCTGAAAACTGCTGGCAGGCATACAGAGTGAATTTGACCGCAATTCTACTATTTACCCATGCAATGGCTTCATTCCTTCAATGACGTGCTTTTTATTTATTATGACATATTCCAACACAATGTAATGTGGATCTTACATAAGTTCAGCCAATTCCATTCTTATCTTATTTCATAATTAAAACACCAATTTACACAAACTATACAACACCTTTAGCTCATCAGATACTGGCAGAATATAGAATCATAGAATCATAGAAATGTAGAGTTGGAAGAGACCACACGGGCCATCCAGTCCAACCCCCTATCATATATAGAAGTCTTCAAAAAGGCTGAACAAATTTCTGGACTGTAAGGTAAGTACTTGCACTTTCTATGACCACTGTCACCACCACTTATAAATATGTTGTAGAAATTGTTCATTCTTGCAAAATCTTCATCAGATGCCCTCACAATTTATTTTATCTCATTGTGGCATCAAGCAGTCTTTGCTGTCTGGTGGCCATACTGAATTCTTCTATTCAAATCCAGTATGCTCTAGGGATTCCATTAAAAGTATCCAAATGTCTAAATATGATATGTATGTCTATGGGAACCTTAATAAATGAAATTTGAAGACAAAAACCTTGTAGTATTAAGGGCAAAATGGGAAGGAACATGGGATTCTGCAGTATAAGTGTTTTTATTTCAGCAACCCAACTTCTAGAGTTAGCTGATTCACAGAATCTGGGTTACAGTTATAATTATAACATTAGAAACACAAAATACAATCAAACTGTACCATCTCTGATTTACCTTATAACTTCTTCCTGGAACAACTAACTGTACAATCAGCAGAAATGAAGAATTATTTATTAACAGCCAAATTATTCAGCACAGAAACTGAGATAAATAAAAAGCCACAGAAGAGGTGAGCATTAGGAAAGGCAGCCACATAAAAACAAAATTTTGCATACTAAAGAGGAAAAAGGAGAAAGGCAGAGAAATAGTAAGCCTGTCAAAACAAGATAAATTTTCAAAATTGGGAAGATATATCGTTCTTAGGGTCTCTTGCAATCTGGAAGGAAGTGACTACAGCAGTCTGACATGGAAAATCCCAGAAAATCAAGGCAGAACAAGTTGTAATAAACAGACAATTGCTGCATTGTATGTTGCATGCAATGTTACACATGTAACATTCTCTGTTCCTAAGGGAAAATACTCCACTTCCCCCCTGCCAGCTTTAATAGAGTGAGTATGTTGGCATTAATCTTAGTTAAAAAGTCCTAGTGTTAGCCATGTTACTGATAAGATCAATAAACTACAACTATTTGTAGCTGGCAGAGTGAGAGCAGGGTAAATTCATGCTAAGAGCAGTGGGGCTGGAGCAAAAGCGTGCAGGATCCCGCAGCCTGCCTTACAGACACAGTTACAAGATTGGGATTATTCTGTATGTTCTGGTTCTAAGGGAAGCAATGGCCATATCTCCAGACAATTTTTTTAAGAATTCAAAAATCTTGGTTCAATTTCTAAAAGCTTCTCATATCAGAAATCCAGGAGCCAGCACCAGGTTTTCACTCAGTTCAGCACATGGTTGCTAACCATCCACTCACCCACTTCCACAACTACTATTTTTATTTTATAATCTAAACTGTTCTTCCCACTGTGGAATTCCTCCCTCTCACCAATGGCCATCACCTTGCTATTTTCAAACCTCTGTACTCTCCACTTTCTTCCATTCTCTCTCTTGATCCTTCATTACTTGTGGTCTATTAAAACAGTAACTTTCTCAGAAGCCGTGTGATCCTTTATCTCATCTATCACTTCTGATCACTCTCTTGATGAAAGACTGAAATGCTCCAGAGCCCTGAGGCACACTGCCATTTTGAGCTCCTCCAGAAGCTGCACTGCCCTGTCATGGCTACCATTTTTACAGATTAGAAGAGATATTTTGTCACTTTTGGCTATCATTTTAAGGTATATTCAGGCTGTTTGAGGGTAATGCAATGGCCTAATCTGTCCTCAATGAATGGTGGTTCGTTTTGAATATCTAGGAAATCTGGTCTAGTCTACAGTAATATCTACCTAAATTTTCCTTTTTATGCTAATAATAGTCTTCTCATATGGAACCCCACAAAGATATTTCTGAGACAGCTTAATTCTCATTGCATAAACAGTGACAACTCCCTCAAATTCCATTAGTTATGTCACAAAAGCAAAATAATTTAAGTTGTTCCTAGATCCTGAATGACTGAATAGTGCCAGGAATCAAATAACAGAATGCTGAACATTTTAGGTACAGCTGTTCTGAATAAAGCTAGAATATATAGCAAGCAAAGCTCCAGGAATTCTGTTGCTGTTATTTCTACATTTTATCATCATGCACAACAATACAACATTCTAGAACATAATATTTTCCAAGATGCTTCACCATTAAGAGAAAGGCAACAATATAGAACTACTTCACTTCACTATAAATCTTTATACAGATAATTTTTTGTTTGTTTGGTGATAATGAGCCTATAACTCAATGAAGTTGTTTCCAGGACGAGGGAAAGCAAAACGCTGATTTGAAATGTAGAAAAGGAATTGAGATTTTAAAGCAAGTTATCATCCTTTAGCCTGGTTTCAACTGACATGCTTCGAAGAGAGTTTCTTGAATATATGTAATCCTTGGAGTTCAATGGCAAAGATATTCTTTTCCTGCTTTCTCTTCAACCCCTTCTCTCATAAAAAGATGAGTTTCCCTAAGGTCTTACTCTAGATGGACACTCTTTTTTATTTATTCATGTTATTGTACTTTACACTACACAATAAGCAGAGTTCTCTGGCCAGAGTACAATACTTTATAAATTCTTACTAGAAAATGCCTGTCTGTCTGTCATGCCATAAAAACGCACATGTTTGGTTAAACAGTCACCAAATTTGGGGTGTTGTCTAATGGGACCAAAATCAAGACTACAGTAAACTTTGTTCCTGACTCATCAACAACTCTGGGTAACTCCTAGACACAATTTTTGGATTTCTGTATTTTGTGCTATAGAATGCACGTTTATGAACCACTTCTGACTGAACTTAATATTTAGACTTAGGCTGATATCTCAAACATCTGTGGAATTTCAGTTCCATCCAAGAAACTGTTCTTTCTTTCTTTGAAAGACTGTTGGTTTTGGTTCATTTTGCATGGAACTTGGTGTGAAACAAATTTTAAGGATTTTAGATGCCATAGTTCAAACTTTTGTTTCATTGAAATAATACCAGCCTAGGGAAAACTGTATAAGTTTCTTACTATCAATATAAAATACAAACCAATGACAACAGTATGTAAGAAAATCGAGATAAAACCAGAAGCAAGAAGTAAAAACACTGGTGCACCTTTGCCAGTCAAGCCTTTCTGAACAATATGGTTTTGTCACTGACAACAGCATCTCTCTTGTAGCAGCCTGCCTTGATGTCCGTAGGATCCAAGAGGTTAGAAGTAAAAGAAGATGCTCCTTTAAATAAAATTTGGCTTTAAATGTTAAAACCAGCATTCTGAATTGGTCCTAGAAATAGACAAGCAGCCAGAGCAGGTGACAAAGTTCTAGTACAATGAGAGTATATGATAATATGATTTTAAAACTGCACTGTGGATTTTTTAATCAATAGCCATGCCACAGTAGAGAGGGAAATGAAGTCATGTGTTCTGCAGTGTTTTATAATCCAACTATACCCATTTGTTTGCTTGTCTGACTGTTTAGCGTACTTATATACCAACTTCATGGCAAAGCCTTCACAAGGTAATCTTACAGTAATTAATAAATACAAAAATCAAACCAATAAAACATTTTAAAATAACAAAGTAACTAGAGGTCAGCAGCAACTAAAATATGAAGCAAAATAAATCCATCAATAAATTTTACTCAGAGTAAAGGATACTTAGTGAAGGATACTCAAGGATACTCATAGTCTGTTCCTCAGGCAGAAATTTCACCAAAAAATAGTGGATTAAAAGGTTTTGAAAATCTACTAAAAATCTGAAACACCATGAGGTAGAGAGATCATATTTAAAAGGTTTGGTCCCTAATACCTACAATCAACCTACAATTTGTTATTGTTTTGTGCCTACAAGTTGTTCCAACTTATGGGGACCCTAAGAGGAAATTATTGTGGGTTTTCTGGGGCTGAGAGTGTGTGACACATCCAAGGTCACCCAGTGGGTTTTCATGGCCAAGTGGGGAACTGAACCCCGGTCTCCAAGGCTGTGCTCCAGTGCTCAAATCACTATACCATGCTAGCTCTCAACCTACAATTACTAGTACTTAATGGTGGACAAGGGAAAAGAGTATCAAAAGTCTGACCTCAGAGATTCAGCAGGTTCATTTGGGTGCAGATGGTCTGTCATCAATTGTAGGTCTGCTTTTTTTTTTTTTTTTGTATACTACATGAAGTTTCCATGACAGCCCAAAAGGAATCCATGGGACTTTATTTTATCTTTTTTAACTCCAGGAATCTTTCTGTAACCTCAGGAATCTTATTAGCAATATCTCAGATGGCCTTCTTTCATTGTCCTGACCATTTTTAACCCCAGGAGTTTTAGCAGTGGTGTGTCAGAGAGTACTGTCTTGCTTTTTAGTCCTAATGAGTTATGGTAGACATTCTTTTTGTTTCTAGCAAGCCCCATCACTGGGATTTTTTACTTCAGACTCAGCATTGCAACTTGGAAGGTAAACAAAAACAAGATGCTCCCATGAACGTATGGCTGCCACAGACCTGCAGCTACAGGTCCTGTTACACTGTTATGCTGCTACAGACCTGTTATTATTCTTATAGAAACAACAGATCCTCAGAGATGACCTGTGCAACTGGCATTGGTTCCAAAGGCACAGCCACCTTTAACTGAATATAAAGGTTACTGCCCGTATAATCAGCTATATTTATCTGGGCTGTAGTCCTAAATGTTGGAAGGGATGCAGCAACATTGATACTTAATGGTTCAGTCTTTTTCATAAAAGAAAACAAAACAAAACTATCGTTAGCATATTAGCAGAAGTTATATGCCAAGTCCTTTTTTTCAAAAGAAAAAAATCCCTCCTGAACAGGGATTACTTTCATTCCACATGGTTCATACTGGACAGTTGCTTTTTAAATTATTATTAAAAGCAGCTCACATGGACATTACAGCATCTTGGAAAGAAAAACAAGAAATAAAGGATCTGGCCATAATGGAACCTTGCTCTAATGGGTAAATTAACAAAACAAATAAATCACTCCCAAAACATATGGAAAATGAGATCTTTCAATACTTGGTATCCACTGAAAACTTAGGCTAACCAAACTAGTCACACAATAATCCTCTAACAACTTATTTTAAACTACTGAAAGACATACCAGGGTAACCTCCTTCCTTTTGCTAAAAACAAAATAGAAAAAAAAGCCTCTTCAAGTAATTCACTTGAATGATTTCTTCCGTATTATGTTAATGTTGGTCTTGACTGAGAAATGAACTCGTAATCAACATACAAAACCAATAACTTCCATTTTTAAATAAAGAATGTGTAACTGTGGCCCTGTGTTAGTGACTTTGACATATACTGCTTTTTACATCAATGTATAGAAATGGGCACCACCACAGTCATCACTCTATTGGACATTCTCAGTGGAAAACAGCAATAAGACCAATCACAATAGTATGAACAGCTCAGGAGCCTTCAACTCAAAAAGGACATAATTCAGTGTTTTACTCCAGAACACCATAAAACCTTAATCTAGCAGCCAAAGCCATAAAGAGATACAGCTGAAAAATAAGGAGATCACAGTTTTAAAGATTAAAATGCAAGACTTTTAAAGAATAAATAGAAATACAGTAAGCAACCATAGAGAAAAATCATAATTAAATAAAATTCCACCAAGCCAAGTGATCTCCATCCATCCCTAGTCGCTCACACATAGAAAAGTACTATAAATAAAGCATAATATCACTAAACAAGATAACTTATCAAAGCACAGACAGTTATTTTGTAAATTATTCCACTTCTTTTAAATCCTTATATGCAAAACTAGAAAATCACTGAAGTGTTGAGTGAAAATATGGTAATGAAGTACGATGGTTTGAGGAAATCAAAACAATATGTCAGCTTATAGTCTAACGCCTGACTACAGTCTCAGCCCAGAGAATTACACTGTTGTTAACTGCCATCAAGTTGGTTTTGATTTATGGTGACTACAAAGGAGAAACTTCCAAGTCACCCTATCATTAACAGCCCACTCAGATGGAGACTCAGAGCTGTGCCTTCCTTGAGTCTATCCATCTGTAACACGGTCTTCCTCTTTTCCTACTACCTTCTACTGCACCCAGCATTACTGTATTTTCTAGAAAGTCATGTCCTCTCATGACAAAGTTCGACACCGTCAGTTTAGTCATTTGGCTTCTAAGGAGAGTTCAGGCTTGATTTGCTCTAGGAACCATTTATTCGTCTTTTTCACAGTCCACAGTATCTGTAGAACTCTCCTCCTGCATCACATTTCAAATGAATTGATTTTCTTTCTATCACCTTTCTTCACTGTCCAGATTTCACAACCATACACAGAAATCGGAAATACAATGGCATGGACAATCCTAACTTTAGTATTCAATTATGTATCTTGACACTTCAGGATCTTGTCTAGCTCCTTCATAGTCCCAGCACTTTTCTGATTTCTTGACCATCGTCCCCATTCTGATTAACGACTGAGCCAAGGTATGGAAAACCTTCAATTATTTCAATGTCTTCATTGTTCATTGTCTACTTGAAAGTTATGTAAATCATCTGTGGTGACAATTTCTGCTTTCTTGATGTTCAACTGTAAACTTGCCTTTGCACTTTCTTCCTTTACTTTCTTCAGTAATCACTCCAAGTCTGTGCTATTTTCTGCTAGCAGTACGGTGTCATCTGCATATCTTAAACTGTGGATGTTGCTTTCTCCAATTTCCATGGTTCCTTCCTCCAAGTCTAATCCTGTTAGACACATAGGCAGTCTTGCCTGACCCTCTTGCCAAGTGGAAACCATTCCAGTTCTCCATATTCTGTCCTGATGGTAGTCTTTCTAAGGGTTAGCTATGTTGCCACTGCTACTGTCTCTCAGAGATCCTCCGCCAGTGTCACTCATCGCCCACTACTGATGCTGCCCAGTAGCTGTTTGGCACATTTAATCTGGCTCCTCAGCAAAAGCCTATCTTACATGGGAGATCCTACCAGCAGCACTGCTACCAGCAGCAGAGCCTATTGCCTCACAGGAGCACACCATCCCCCCATTTCAGAAAGGTAGACCTACTGGTGGGAGAAGGTTATACATTTTGCTTTACATAGTTAAAGAATTTTTTATCTGTGTGTCAAAATAGCAGACTCCAGTATACTACAGTGCACTGCTTTGAAAACAAAGTGCACAATTTCTGATACTGCATTTCTAAATATGACAGAAAAGTCCCATTGTGCATACTAGAGTTTCCAGGAACACAGGAGCACATTTCAGGAACAGTGGTTTTCAAATGCCACAAAAAATATGCCTTGACATTGGCTGTGGTCAAATCACATGACAGATCAGGCAACTATCGGGAAAATGGTTTAATGGCTTACCAGTTATGAGAAGTGTGCTGCTGCACACTGCCTGATGGCTCCCTGGCAGTGGAGGTGTCTAAAACGATTAGAGATCTTTTCACCATGATTTCTTTACCAAGTAAACTTGGGTGGGGGGAACCACATTCTCTTCCCTGATCTGTCTCCCAACAAGATTTCTTTTTGGTTTACTGGGAGAGGAAACTAAAGAGAAAAAAGATCCCACTTTTGGGAAACTGACAAACTAGTGAGCAAAACTCCGTGCCAATCCTGCTGCAAACGGGAGCAGGCAGGCACATGGCTCATACAAACAAACAGGGTTCCGCTGTTCCCTGGCTTGTCAGATCACCTGAACTGGACCGAAGGGACTGAATCATTAATAAAAATAATGGGAAGAATCATTAATGCCTTCATGATTTGGAGCAGTGTAAAAATCTAGAAGAGCTTTTGCTGCTGCCCCCACAATAACCTCTTAGCCTTCATTCTGGCATTTCCTAGTGTTCATTTGTTTCACTTTGTAACCTTGATACTTCATGTGATATTGCAGTTTCCTGAAAATGACTCACGAAGCACAGGGCTAAATGGAAAGACAGCGGGACGCATTAAATTCTGCTTGTCAATTGACCTGTATATGTCACAATTGACAGAAGAGTAGCCAGAGCTAAAATCTTGAGTCTCACTCCAGTTACTAATTTCTTTATATACTTAGCCAAAATGTTTACTCTCACTGTATCGCCATTTCATAAACACAAAAATCTGCCAAATATGAGTGGGAAGGTATCCACTTATCAAATTACAATGTGCTGCTGAAATAATAGCCACATCCCTAAGATCAAAGCCAGAAGTAATAAAAACCAAATAAGAATTTTGGGCTGTTTTGCTTTATTTTGCACTTCTTAATGTAACACAGAGAAGCTCAAAAGGTCAAGACAGCACAACGACAGCAGTTCGGCTTACAGAATACAAAAGCACAACCACTCTGACAATCAGGGCCCTGATAACCAACGCTTGTATGTATTTGGCCAGTAATCTTTAGGAGACACAAATAAATACCAAAAATATCTCTCTACACGTTAAGCTGTGGGATGTTTGTTTCATGACAAATGCCTCTGTTTATATAACTGCACAGTAGCACAATGTTTGCTTCTCAGTTCTTCAGGTAAATGAAGGCTCAAGTTCACTGAACAGTTCCAATCTTTACACTTACACTGTATCACCTTTAGCATTTAAATACACTTTTACAGTTTAACACCATGTGTTGCCTAGCAAACATCCGGAATGGCATGTTAAGTCATCTAAACTTCACTTTGTTCAAACCTGGGAACACAGGGCCAACAATTACACTGTCTTAAAAAATGATCCTCTACAAGTATGTAGAAAAAGGGATCTTCAAAATGCACAAATTATACGTGAATCATCATTAAAACAACAACAACAACAATTAGTGGACAGTGAACTTTAGCTGTAGTCCCTTTTTACCTATTAACAAGGGAAAAAAAAAGAAATTACAACAGTGACTTTGTATTAGTTAACTGGGCTATTGCCCACACAGGCTGCACACAGTGTTACCCAGTGTGCTAAAAGGAAATAGTTGCTGCCTTGAGTCCTTGATCTGCCCACGTGAAACGAAGCATGCTGGCTGACCACAGAATGGCCTCTATTCCCTTCTGTGATTGCCAACATCTGCTGGGCAGATCTATGAATAATTTTATAATGAAAGGCTCTTCCTACCCATTCCAAACTATGTGTGTGTTTGTGTTTGCAGTGACTATGTAATCCAAGGCAGATATCAATTAGGGTTCTATTTTGTTCACACTAACAAAACAAAGACCCAGCTTTGCTCGAGAAGCCAAGTAAGTTTGATAGTGGCCATAATGCACTATTTCCAGTGTAATGAAATGCTCATCACACAGTTGGAAACTTTTGAAACCTGAAACATTGCTCAACTTTTCAGCTGAGAATTTTCATACATGAAATGTGAGACGGTAGGGAAGGACTGGTTTACTGGCAACTGATATCACAACGGCTCTTAGCTGTGCAGAGAAAGATGTTGCTGTTCCCAGGTGGCTGTTACATTTACAGAACTGTATTCCATGTGAAAGTTTACAGGTTGCCCGGTCCCAAACTATTACCTTCCCATCCTTCTCAGTTTTCCAAGAGCCTCTCTTTTGCCTATGCCAGTCTAACATTACAAAGAAAGTTACAAGAGGCATTGCCCTCACTTACAGAGATTTGGGACATTATTATACAAGATGCCTTGCAGCATACTGGCTTCAGATTATCTAAAACAGGTACAGCTAATGTTTACAAACGGTCCACATGGCATTCAGTCTTTTATTACACATTCATAATATGATTTCCTTTTTAAAAGAAACCATGTAAGACAAAACCAAAACCCATTTAAAACAGAATTCCATTAACAGTGTGATGACAGATTACAGAGTCTTCAGAGGACCACTTCATCACTAGCATACTTCACTAAGAGTTTATGTATGTGACTATGCTACATGCCTAAGTGATATCTAAAATTTCTCAATTAAGAAACAGAATTCTTTCAATGAGAGAGCAAGTACCAATCCCAGTGCAACTCCCTGCAGCCATTAAGATGCTCTGGATATTATATCACATATAAACTTCCAAAAGGTTTGTTCAGAGAGATCCCACATTTAACATGATTCTGTGATATTAGCTCACAGAATCACACTTATAACATTTTCCTAGACAAACACTTTCAGTATGAAAAAAAATAAATCCTGTAGCACCTTAAAGACTAATTCATTTTCATGTGTATGTTTCAGTAGAATAGCATCTACTTCATCAGTATTATGGACTCTAGTTACAAAAGCTTATGCCATATTTTTTTTTTAAAAAAAGGCTAGTCTTGCAGCACCTTGAAGACTGATGCTTTTGTTGCAACAGATTAATGCAACTAGCTCTCTGAAAATCCCAACATACTGTTTTCAACCTGGTACAGCTAAGCTTTTTCTACTGGTTGTGGCAATACCCCACAGGCTCCTGGAACATACCTGAATTATGTCCTGAAGGTGGCAAAGCATTATGTGAGCAATGGCCCTTAAAGCTGCTGAAATTACCATCTCATGAATCAGAGAGTCTCTTATTAGTACAACAAGAAAGAGCACATTCTATATTTTAGTTGCATTTGTGGTGACTCTGTGGCTGTCCTGTGGTCAGACAACAATGCTGCATGGGAAGAAATGTAAATTATACAGAAGTCTGAAAAAGTTCTCCACCTTCATTTGTACTTAAGCCAGAAGAACCCATGCAATAGGCTTAAGAAATGACCACAAAATTTCACCACCAGGGACCAAACCCTACAAAGAATAAAAGTCCAGAAAAAACAACATTCTATGCATCTCCACCTCCCATTACTAGGCAGAAATGTATTTGAGCAACAAAAAACCTGCCTTGTGGTTTTTTAACATACAGAATAAAGCATTTTATGCTTTCCTGACAACACAGAGGAAGCTTCAAACATTAGCTTTGAAATGACTTAATAAAGCACAGAAAAAGGTTGTTTTGTTGAATCTATTTATAAAGTTATAACCCACGGTTTCCTCAAGGATTCAGATGAGATAACAACCTATACAACTGTAAAACAGAGTAACTAACCACAGTCATAAATTATTACACTACAAACATAAAAGGTTAAATATGTGCACCCACAGACAAACAATCTACTAATACAAATATGCTTTTGGGTGCCGAAAACTTGCCTAAAAAGGAAAGTCTGGAAGATGCTGAGTCTCATAGTTTAGTGAAGTCCAAAAGGTCAGATCTCTTGAGGGGTACCTGGGAAGCAACTATGGAGCAAGTCTCTCTGCATGTCCCAGCCTATCTCCTCAAGCTTCTTAAGAAGATGTTCGCATTAATCAAGTCAGTATATGGAGAAAGAACCTGTTTATCTGGGGTTGCACTCTGAAACACTGGAGATAATCTTGCTAAATCTCTGGTGAGTGTATAAGAATTCTAAGTACTTGTGTCTTCATTTAAAAGAAAACACATCATTCTTGCTTTGACCTTGGAACATTAGTTTTGAAAATTAATCTGATAGTGTTAAAACATGGAGAAATAATTCAATGCCATAAACACCAATTACTGATCATTATTTAACTCATAGTTATTGCTAATTATCACTTTGTTTGAAATGTTAGTGTTGGGCCAGACCATGGGATTTGTTGAGAATGGTATAGATGTTGTCACTGTTCAGCTAAGGGGAGCACACTCTGTTTCCAGCTCTTTCAGATGTTGTCTTCCTCCAACCTCATTTTTTTACCACATGGACTACAAAGCTCCTAATAAGTGCTGGAAGTCCAATATGTCTGGGAATATGGCTGGGTAAGACTGTCTCAAAGCATGGATCCCATGTTAGAATCTCTTCAATTCAGTTTGTCACCCACCTGTGCCTTTCTTTTCTCTCTACCCCCACCAGCATGTACATTTCACTCATTCTTTGAATGTTTGTGTTCAGTCACTCTTCCAATGGTGAAAAAGTAATTTATTTCAGTTAGAGAGTACTGATATACCCCATACAGTGCAATAAGTAGATAGCTACAAAGACTGGCCAGTGAATCAAGAGTGGAGGATTCTTAATATGAAATTTGAGAGTCTCTGAGAATATCCAGAATAATTTTCTCCACAACTCAGGCACTGCATCCTTTCTGCCTCCCCATTCTCAATCAAGAAGTGTGTATGCAGGAGCCAAGGAGACCAAAATTCAACCTGCGGCATAATTCAGTGTTAATGATAAGGTGTCTAACAAGCCCACTCCTCTCTGCACCCATCTTATGCTAACTGTATAATTAGAACATGCTGTCCAGAAAGGAGAAAGAGGAGAGTAAACAGCAGAACATGAGGTGTGGAGAAAGGGAGAGGTTAACAGAGAAAGAAATGGGAAGGGTAGGATTGAGGAAAACTTTTCACATAACTATCCAAGTGCATAGCACCGTGTGAACAAGATTACAAAGTGATTAATTGTTGTTTATACAATAATGAACAAGAGAAACCAGTCTACAATATAATCAATTGAGACATTACTGGGGAGAGTCACAATGTAACATGAGCCCTTAGAAAGACTCCAAACACTTCCTTTCTATACAGGCTTGGGGGAATGGAGACATCTTCTTGGATGGCCTAAAGGGCCCTATCTCCTTAGGGACCTTGGTTTCCATTCCAAGACTCACTTCTTCTTCTTTTCCATTCTTTAATTGTTGTTGCTTCTGCTGGTCTGAAGAGGGCTCCAGAAAGTTCTCTCTCTTTTTCAAGCCATATGATGCACTTCCTTCAATCCTAACACCACTTCTCCTGAGGTGTTAGGCCTTCCCGTTCACTGAAGCTGACAAAGGGTGTGGTAACCTCTCCACCCCCACTCCACCACCACCCCGCAAAAAAACCCGAAATTCGACTCTCCAATACACATTTCCACTTCAGCATTAATTGGGGAATCTAGTGACAGAGGGGAAATTGCTAGCAAATCAAATCTATTTAAAGCTAATTAAATATGTTGTTGTGTGCCTTCAAGTTTTTTCTGACTTAAGACAACTCTAAGGTAAACCCATCAAGGGTTTTTTGGGACTGAAAATACATGACGAGAGCCAGGTAACCCAGTGGGTTTCCAAAGCTGAGCAGAGAATCGAACCCTGGTCTCCAGGATCGTAGTCCAATGTTCAACCACTACGTACACCATGGTGGCTCTGATGTTGTTGTGCGCCTTCAAGTTATTTCTCACTTGTGGTGATCCTAAGGCGACTCTATTACAGGGTGTTCTAGGGCTGAGAGTACATGACGCACCCATGAATTTCCACAGCTGAGCAGGGGAATCGAACCCTGCTTTCCACTACACTACATTGGTTCTCAATTAAACATAGCAAATTAATAATATAGCATGTTAATTTGGGAGTTATTTCAAAGCTCTGCTCTTCTTACAAAGAAAAATTTGCACGTTCTTCCATAATCAAGGATGAGAACTCAAAAGAGACATATAGGTGGGACGTAAGTAGTTAATGAGTGGGTGTTCTACAGAAGCTCTTGTTTCCTAGGGGATGTTCCTTCTACTTCTGCATTCTCTTAAAGCTCCATTACCTCTTCATTTTGCTCCAGGAAAAAATAGATTTTAATTTTCAGAAAAAATATCATCCAATGACAGTTTACATCTGCTTATTAAAGTGAAAAAATCAGGGCTCTGTAAAAAAAATAGGTGAAACAGGAAAAATAAAAATATTAAATGTAATAGGTGCGTCTGCACATACCCAGTACACAGCAGGACAGTGTGTGCGCGTGTGCGCTCGCACACATTCAACTCACCTGTCGACTTATGATGACCCCATGAATCTCATAGGCTTTTCTTAGACACACTACTCAGAGGTAGTTTTGTCAGTTCATTCCTTGGAAATATAATCTATAGCACCTGGTATTCCTTGGCAGTCTCCCATCCAAATACTAACCAGGGCTGACCCCGCTTAACTTCCAAGATCAGATAGGATCTGGGGCCTTTAGGATATTTAGACCCCACACAATGTTTACAGATGGCAAAAGATGGCAGTCAGCCTGGGAAGAATGCATTCCTTATCTAGCAGCTTCCCACAAAACAAACAAAAGAATATAGCTCTATAGGAGTATATAGGACTGTCTCTGCTTGATCACTTGAACTCCAGCTTCAGTACAGTTCTCATCCATGGATCTTGCATCCTGACTTGAAATGCCTGAAATTTCGCCCCATTAGTACAGTGCTTTTGGTTCAAATTTCAAAAAACCTAGTAGGACTTGCTTCCATGTTTGAGCAATTATGTTAATTTTCTCAACTTTCTCAAAATTTTCTCAAATCTTCCTCAGAGACCTATGTAAACTAATTAATCAATTAAACCATACAGGCTGATACAGTACACTTCTTAATATTTTCCTCTTGCAGCATTTTCAACAATTACACATTAATATAAATTAATATAAAATGTCACTTGAAATCAGAGCAAGACACAAGTTGAGGACTCAAAATTGCATCCAAAAGGCTCTCCATGACATGCCTCTCCCTTCTGTAAAGTTACTCATTCCATACTACAAATTGCTTTTGAAATTCCCTGAGCTTCAAAGCAAATTTCTCATGTGGTGTGTGTGACCATTTAAGGAGTACAAGTCCAAAAGGAGCAAAGGATTAAGACTTCCTAAACTTGGGGAAGAGAAGGCGCTGGTCTAGCCTCTCCCAAGCTGGTGCTGTCAAGGCGTTCTGGACTGCAATTTCTATTATTCCATCATGTGGCAGTTGATGGGACCTGTCATTCTACACATCTGGAGAACACAAGGTTGAGGAAGATTATTCTAGAATAATGCATTCAAAAGGCCATGTTGCATCATTCAGGCCTGAGGTAACCTGTAAAACGCAGAAAAAACCACCGCCCGTCAGTGCCGAGTGTGAAAGGTGCACCCAAGCCTCGCACCCAAGGCCTGTCCAGCCTGACACCTCTTTGTGATCAGAACTGAACAGCCAGGGAGATCTTTGAATCAAGCCAGGGCCAGGACAAACGGGTCTGCCTCAGTTCTCCCTCTCTGAGAACGCAGTCCCTCCCTCACTCTTGACCCCCCTTGGCTTCTTCCTTTCAGGACTCCCCTCCTTTACTGCTTTCCCTAAATCTGCCCTTCGCCCAGATGTAGGGATCAGAAGTGATTTATATTTCCAAGACTGTGGTACTGCTGGCACTAAGGTCAAGATGATACTATTGGTAGCGTGTATATTCCAGGATACAGAAAAGACTCTGGGAGACTGTTTTAAAGAACACAGAATTTCAAACATTTATTGAAACACTGTTGCTTAAATTTGTTTTGCATCTCAATGTTTACAAACAGCACACCATTCTTCTCTCTCTCTCTCTCTCTCTCTCTCTCTCTCAATGCATTCACTATCTTTCGTACACCCAATTTCTCAGTTCTCCCTCCCACAGAGCTCTTCAAATCTCCAACCTTTCCCAAACACACCACAAGTCACACTCCCCCTTCAATCGCTCCCCAGGCAGTTAAAATCCGTTATTTTCCTCTTTCCACCAGCCCCTCCCCTGGGCTGTCCAAGGTTCCATTTCACCAGCCAATCAGCTTAAACACTCTCGGTTGCCAAGGAGGCTCTGTCGTCAAGACCCCCTCCCATCAGGTTCGTCACATAACCCCTAAAACATACAACGTATCTAACAATCAGAGAACAATTTTAATCATTAACATTCCAGAAAACATTACAAAGAAATAAGGAAAAGTGAGGGGGTATATGAGAGAGGGAGACAGAGGCCATTTCCACACTAGAATGTTATAGCACTATGATTCCGCTTTCAACATCCTATGGAATCCTGGGGTTTGCAGTTTCGGGAGGGGCCAAATGGCCCCTCCCGAAACTGCAAACCCCAGGATTCCATAGGATGTTGAAAGCGGAATCATAGCGCTATAACACTCTAGCGCGGAAATGGCTTAAAACCAAGAGAGAGTACATTTTTATATATATATATTTATACCTCAGTACAGGATCTCACACAACCCTTTCAGAGAAGCAAAGAACTAAAGAAATAATCCTCGGTGAGGGTGGCCATGAAGAGATACTATCTCGTGTGGCACTGTAATATTCTCAAACTCAAGATTTCACAGCAATCTCGCATAAATGCACTGAGGTACCACTGACACAAACAGCACTTCTTTTTTTTTTCACTCAAGTGTTCAGGAGGTTTTGAAAATGTTTTCATAAGCATATTTTCCTTCCGATAACAGGTGCATGCTGTAACTGTGAAGCAATTTAAATGAGGGCTGGCATGGGAAATTGTAGAAAATTCCCCTTAAATAATAAAACGCCGCCCCGTTTTGCAGAGTTTCTATTTCAATAATTAGCTTTTCTTTTTTAAAAACAGAAGCAAGTCGTACACGGCATTTCATTTCACACTGTTGGACTTAACAATTTCATCTGCCACAGGATATTTTGAAGCGTGCATACTGAACCTTCCTTTGCAAGAGCTGATACAAAAGGTTAAGCTTACCCACATCACAGAAGCCAGCTCATCCATGGAGAGGGCAGAGCTCTCCCAACACCTCCCCAGCAGACCACTTCCCCTTCCTTCACATGCCGAATGCCTCACAACCACTCACATTTCCTCTTGGGCTAGGGCCTGGCTAACATTTTGCTAACCGCAGAACCCACGTTTGCCCTACCTCCCTTCCCTTCTGCTCAGGCTACTTCTCAAATTGTGATACGCTGTATTCTAAAAGTGCAGCTCCTGCAGATAAAGTGTTTGATAAGCCCAGTTACAACGATCGCAAAAGGCACACCTTACAAAAGCATCAAGTATCATGGGCCGTGCGCCATACGATATTCATCGTACAGTAGTTAAGACTTTCCCCTGCAATACTGATTTTCAAAACGTGATGGAACATACATTTTGTCCCACATATTTAAAGTAATTTGCAAAATTAAAAACATTATTCTGACATTTGAAGTGAGCTCTGCAAATCTAGAGGATGATCGTTTGACCTAGTAAGTGCTGCAGTGCGTACTTCAAGTTTTTCAAGACACAGATAGCATTCTGAGTCCATTTAGGACAGAACATCCCACTGAACCTATAGACTAGACCTAGTTGCTAGTTCCAACTGAAGTATAATCATCAGATAAAGAGAAACTCGGTAAGCCAACATTTATGTACATGCCCTTGGTTTAATGGGTCTATATTTAATTTAGGTTAATTTTGCTCTTTAGGATTTTTAATTCCTCACTAAACAAATGACAGTTATAAAATCGAAGGCTTTCATGGCTGGAATCCATAGCTTGTTGTGGGTTTTCTGGGCTCTGAGGCTGTGTTCTGTTAGTAGTTTCGCCTGCATCTGAATCTGGCGTCTTCAGAGGATCTGATCCTCTGAAGATGCCAGCCACAGATGCAGGCGAAACGTCAGGGGAAATACTAATAGAACACAGCCTCAAAGCCTGGAAAACCCACAACAACCAAATGACAGTTAATCTGCAATGTTATCTAATATTTTAAAAGAAAACTGAAATTTCAGAAGTTCTGAGCCATGTGTTAATTGATTACATTTCTATCCATCTTTCTTCCAACGAGTAAAGTACATGGCTCCTTTCCTCCAATACTTTGCCCAACAATCTTGCAAGACAGGTCAGAATCAGGTGGAGTGACTGGCCCAATGTCACCAAAAGAGTTCGATTTTCCCAATCCTGATCCAACACTCTAATCACTACCCCATCTTCTTGTGTAATCCTCCTTAAAGCCAGATGTGTGCAAGGCCATTATCTATTACCTATAAAATCACATCATAAAATGACTAGGAGTTACATATCCGACATTTGTTATTGTTAAAATGAAAGAAATAGTAAATGAAAGATCAATGTAACCAGTAGCATTTAAACATGCCTACTTCCCTCAACAAAGCAGGAATCACACGGGTCCAACATGGGATGGCAAGCAACTACTATATCAGTATTCATCTTCCCATTCTAGAGCCAGACCAGTTCTTCAACAGCATAGCTAACAGAGTTACATTTTATTTACCACAGAACACAGTGGAAACCAAAGTTAATTAACAGTAACCAGGAGAACATCCCTAACTAGCTCTGCCCAAATGAATACAAGCTGCAATTAATAAAAGCAGCGCCGTATGCTGCAACTGCTAAGGAAAACCTGGGTAAGCTTGGAGAGATTCATTCAGGGTTGCCTGATTTCCATTACAGCAATCTTCATTCCTATCAATTCTATACATGCTCAAATTCATTCCCCCGACTAAAGTAATCAATCCATAGAATGGATCAGGTGAGTGTCCAGAATGTAGCACTTTCCTTGACATACTCAATTTCATCAGAATATTGATACACTCTTAGTTATTCTAGCAAGCTGGTTTTCCAATACACTCTTCCACAGAAACTTCACAATTTCCCCAAATGGCAGTGAGGGGTATTCCATAGATCATCACTTCCCAAATTCTGTTAGCTTCAGTTAATAATCTGACACCAGAGTAAATTTAGGATCTCTCACGTATATACTTTAATTCCAGAATGGCATTTTTGTCCTCCTTTCATTCCAGTTGATGACTAATGATAGTCCTCTCCCTTTTGTATGCATTATTGTATACGTACAACATACTCTGTTTCATTTCATACTTCAGTCAAATGATCAGCTGTAAGTGCATCTTTAAAAAAATTCACCACGTATATTTTAAAAGTGTAACATGGTTTCTTCTTGCATTTTATTTATCACACCGCATATTTGCCAGCAACAGCAGAGCAGTAAGGAAATGAAACTGGGTTTCTACAATATAAAAACTAGCACAGATAAATTCCTCTCCTCAACAGCCTAAGCTCAGTAAAATGAGAAACAAATGTCTGTCTGTCATAATAACACAAAATCTAAGCCCAAATATGTACTTCTTAAGAAATGCTGGGATGATTTGTCACCAACAAACCATCAGAGCTCTTATCGTGCTCATTTTCCTACAAACAGGATAGATTTCTTCCATAACTTGCACTTGTTTTTGCCAAAGTCAAAAACATAATTTTGTGCAATGATGGTCAGATGCCTAATGAAACAGTCAGTTGTTATGCCAAATATGCCAGTTTTAAATCACACAGATTCATCACATTCAAATATAATGCCTTGAATTTTAAAACCTGAATACTTAAAAGATATGTATTAGTGGATAAGTAAAAAAGTGATTTATGTAAAACTGTTTCCTCATGACAGCATCAGCAGCTGACAAAGGTTTATTATTTCAAACATTAGAATATCTACAAATATAGAACAAATAGTAGATTTGATGGGATAAACAACTGAAAGAAACAATAATCAAACACAATACGGTAACACTTTTGTGCCTTGCGAGGGACTGGTGGGAAACCAAAAGTAACATAAAAATTGCTTCAGCCTATTCAGAAAAGGCCAGAATTACTCAATCATCACATGTATGAAAATGTGGTACTTTCCTATTTCCCAACAAAGACCTGATCTTGCAAATGTATTATTTTCATTTTAATTTTATGTGCATGTGTGACTGTGCATCTGTGTGCATATATGTACACATACCTGTACATACACATAAACTTAACTTGACTTCCGTGAGAATTCAAAGGTATACTCGTGTTAGTCTGGATCGGTATGCAAAGGGATCTCATAGCAGCTTTGAGAGTAACTGAAAGAAAGGTTGACAGCATAAGCGTATGCTACCAACTTATATAAAAAGTTATACTACCAACTTCTTTCACTTAGTCTCCAGGGTGTTAAAAGATCCCTTTTATCTCTTTGAGTTCTTTTTAAAAAAACAGCTGGAAAACAAACCACTGCATATTCTATATCATAGTGGAGGATCTGTAATCTCAGTCACTGATCCCCAGCAACAAACATAAATACATTCAAACAGATGCTGTGGGCAGGGCAGGGCCAACCCCCAAGCTCTCTTTCCTGCCAAAGTTACTCAATAAGTGAAGGAACAATGCAAATGTAGGTGTCCTAACCTTCTGATAACTAAATGGGAACAAAGGAACCAGAAGACTGTCCATAAGAGTGAAATACAACAAAATTATTCTCTGTAAAGGATGAGGAGACCAGTGGGGACGGTGCTGGCAGTGACCTGATGGGCGAATGCAACATGGGCCACGACAACAAGGTGGTGAATACTGCCGAGGGTAAAGCCAACACCACAAATGTAGCACTCTCAATTCCATCCTGCCTGGCCATTAAACTTACTTGGCTAGTGAAATCAGAAATTAAACAGGCAGTAGCAGAGGCTCTTTCTCCTCTGCAAAATGAGCTAACCGCCTTCATGTTGAAAATGGATAGCATAGCAGATTCCATTAATGAAGCCCTTGATCAGACCATTATGCATGACAAAGAACAGCAGTGATCTACAAAATCACTCCTTCTTTACTGGACAAACTTAACAGGCCTACAGCCCTTGGTATCTGTGAGGGACTGGTTCCTGGACCTCCTGCAGATATCAAAACACACGGATGATCAGGTCGCTTATATAAAAGGATGAGAAGGGAGTTTGAGCCCCACGCAGTTCTGTCACTCCACTCCACTCCACCCAATCTTGTCTGCCTTTTGAAGGCAGCCACTGCCACATGCGAGCCCCAGCCTTCCCTCCCCATCTCGACAACCAGTCTTCCCTCTCACCACCCAATCTCTTCCACTTCCCATGTGACACACAAAGGCAGCCCTGGCTTTCCCTCCTCATCCCAACAACCAGCCTTCCTCCTCATACTCTCCCTCACCACCCCATCTCTTCCACTCCTGTGCACCCTGCAAAAGCAGCTGCTACTACCACTCCCAACCCCGAGCTTTTCCTCCCCATCCTGACAACCAGTCTTCCCCTTTGCACTCTCTCTCCTGCCCTGCCTAAGTGGCTTCTTTACCCTCAGCAGAAGAGAGCTGTAGAACAGCTTCTGTCACAGTCCTCTTGTGAGGCCACCACGTAAGGCAGAGGAGAGATGAGACATGTTGCACTGCGATAGATAGATAGAGAGAGAGAGAGAGAGAGAGAGAGACAGACAGACAGACAGACAGACAGACAGACAGACAGACAGACACAGATATAGATATAAATATAAATATAAATATATAGATATAGATAGATAGATATATTCAACACTGTATTTTGCGTGGGGGGGGCAAATATTTGATTTTTTGTATTATTATTTTCGATCCTGGTTGGTTGAATCTGCAAATGGAGAGCTTGCATATAAGGAAGGCCCACTCATTCTTAAATAAAAAGATATCAGAAGTCTGCCCAGACACCCACTGGATCCCATGACATTGAAAGAACTCATAAACTGTCTGGTTTTAGACCCCAAAAAGGAGCCTATGCAGCTGACATAAAAGTTTCACCAATTCCCCCTCTCAAATGCAAATTTTCAAAGCTCTAAATGCACATCTTAATCTGCAATATGAACATGCTAAAATCTTTATCCCTCACAGCACTGCTCTAGAGACACAACAACAAAGACGAAGGTTTAAAGCTATTACAGGTGTCTTGAAGACAGAAAATATATACTGGACTACAAACTTGGTTTCCCACTTAAGCTGAAGTTCTATAGCTGTGAATCCTACAAAGCTGACCTACCTCAAAAGGCAGAAGACCTATGTGAGATGTTGGACGTTCCTATAAGCAGATCTGACACTTCCTCTAAGAGAGGGAAGAAATCTTGGAGGAGAAAGGTGCAGACGAAAACATAAGAAACAGCACAGTTCCTCTAGGCAAAGGAAATAATCTGGAGCTCTTCAGGCAACACAGAGGTCCTTGTCAGCTTGTTTCCATCAGTGCTGTCTGTCACTTTGCCACCAACCATCCTCCTTGTACTTGTAATAGCACCTCACACCTGAACTGTTATAGAGTTCCCAACTAATCCGGATTTATCCCTAAAAGAAACATTATCAGTGCTACTCAAAAAAAAAAAAAAAAAAAAAAAGCCCTGTGCATCATCTATCCAGAGAAAATAATCAACCAACCAATCCCTGCCCCCATATTATTTCTCATTGTCCTCAAGGCCTTTGTATGGTTGAATAGCTATATCTACTAGCATTTTTCAAAGATCTAAGAATTTGGCCACAAGTTTATTTCTTTGATTAATCACCTCTATTCCCAATCTCAAACATCTATACTAATAATTTTATACCACAGTTAATTACTCTGTCAAATGGCACAAAGCAGGGATAGCCCCATCTCCTATTTCAGTCATGCTGTTGAGTCCTCCCCAAAATTGATTCAGACAAATGAACTGATAAATGGAATTAAATCAATTCTCAAATACTCTTGATTAGCTTGTACACAAACAATACCATTCCCTCTTTTTTAAACAAATCCTCAGCAATCGATTCCAGATGAACAACAATTTCACTCCTATTTAAAAAACATGGAGGGTTCACGGTCAAAGGTACCGATTATGTATTGTTTGTAAGCATTTTGCCTGATTGAGGAGGGATTGATTGGAAGGGGAAGGAGTGCTCCATATCTTTGACCACTGTATTTCAGTAAAACCAAGATTCAGTTCATTCTTCCAGCATATGACTTTGAAATCATATGATATTTTAAAGAGATACCTATAAGGTTGGAAGACTAGGCCTCTAGACCATAGGTCATCTACTGCACATAGTTCTTCAAAGGGTATGATACATTGTGGAGGTCCTCCTTTTGATACCTTTGCTGTTGTTAATGTGCCTTCGAGTCACTTTCAACTTATCATAACCATAAGGTGAACCTATCCCAGGGTATTTGTGGCAAGATTTGTTCAGAGAGGGTTTGCCATTGCCTCTTAACTGTTACCTTATGTCAGTTTAGTTATCCAAAATGAGAGTCTACCCTATGTTGGCGTAGGTGTGGAGGTAGAGCTACAATGCCACAAACACAGTTACAGTGTGAAAGGGTAAACAATTTTAGAATGATATTCTTCTATTCTTATTCAACATGTTAAATAAGAAAATACATTTCTATAGAGCTCTCCTACTGTTATCTCTGTCTAGAGGACCTAATTCGCACCTCAGTCACAAAGATTTGTCTCCTTACTGATGCAGTGTGAATCAAAATAACTGCACCAGAAATTCCCAACCACAATCTCCTTTCAAACTTGGTTAAATAGTTTGGCACACAGTATTTGCAGAAAAGCTAGCCTATCAAGGAGAAAAAGAAAGAGAGAAAATTTGTATACATTTATTATATACACAAGTCAAGAAACAAATCAATTTAGCCACCCCTCAAAAGGAAGAAAAATCTGAGGGCTCATCCACTTTGTTTCATCAACACATAAAAAGGAGGGGGGATGTAGCAAAGCCTTTAAGACGAATGAATTCTTATTTTAACATGAGCTTTCACTGATATAAACCCACTTCTTCAGATGTAGTACAAAGTGATACTAACACTTTATGTTATAAGCGTATTTACACAGTTGTGAGAACAGGATGGAATGAAACAGGATCCAGAAAGATGCAAATCATGACCCTCACAAAACTTTCAAAGGGTTGCTGCAAAAGGTGGCACAGGTCTTTCAGATCTTTACAGTGGCCAGTTAGTGTTGATGTGCGAAAGCACTAACTCTGTATTAATATATTTAGTATGCCATGACACCACTGTCTTTGTTCATGCCTTTGCAAATGGATTAGAATTTGTAAGTAAAATTCAATTCAGCTGTTTCTCTCTCTAGCCTTCTTTTGTAATTGCCTCGTTCAAGGAGTGCAGCCTTTAAATCCCATACTGTATGTCCAGGAATGCTGAAATGTTCTGCAACTGGTTTTTGGGTATTGCCACTTCTAGTGTCAGATTTGTGTCCATTTATCCTCTGCAGAGAAACTGTCTTGTTTGTCCAATATAGAGTGTAGAGGGACATTGCTTGGCGTAGGACAATATACATCACATTGGGAGAAGAACAAGTAAATATACATCTCATGTTGTGGATAATGTTACTGGCTCCTGTAATATTGCTCTCTGAGTAGATGTGAGGACAGATTTGGCTCCTGAATTTGTTGTTCCTATATTACCATCCATATTATGTATCCTGGAATTGTATAACCCTACAATCCTAGAATTGTAGAATCATAGAGCTGGAAGAGACCACAACGGCCATCCAGTCCAACCTGTTGCCATGCAGGAATACACAGTCAAAGCACTCCTGACAGATGACCATCCAACTTCTGTTTAAAAACCTCCAAAGAAGGAGACTCCCTCACACTCACAGGCAGCCTATACCACTGTCAAAGTGCTCTTACCATCAGAAAGTTCTTTTTAATGTTTAGGTGGATTCTCTTTTCCTGTAGTTTAAAGTCATTGCTCCATGACCTAGTCTCTGGCACAGCAGAAAACAAGTCTGCTCCATCTTCCATATAATATCTCTTCAAATATTTAAGAACGGCTACCATATTGCCTTTTAACCTTCTCTTCTCTAGGCTAAACATACCCAGCTCCTTAACCATTCTTTATAGATAGGGCATAGTTTCCAGGCCTTTTACCATTTTGGTCACCTTCCTCCTTCAAGTAGCTTGAAGTGTTGATGGCAAATGATCTAAGAATCGATTCCATATACCCAGATACCCCAAACAGTGAGAATTCTAACACTTGAGACCTGGAGGTATTCCTAGATTGCTCTTTTTTTGTGTATTTTGGGTAGCAGATGGAAGAAGCCTGGTTTAGGCTCCTGGGATGTGTCTTTTAGGACTCAGTCCTGTACATTATTGGAGAATTCTCTGAGTAATTTGTGCAGTTCCTTCAGATATTCATCAGTGGGATCTTTAGAGGATTCTGTAAAATGCAGAAGGTATGTAGTATATAGTCTGACTTGTCTTCTGTATGAAGTCTGACTTGTTCATAATGACTACAGCTCCCCCTTTTTCAGCCTGTCATATAATAATGTTAGGATTGTTTCTATGGATGGCATCTTGTGCCACATGGCTGAGACTGTGTGGTAAATTGTGTCTCTTGTTCATTGTCTCAGTTTGGGCACGATGTCAAAAGCATTTTATGTAGAAATCTAATTCCACATTCCAGCTTTCTGGAAGGGTCCATGCAGCATTCTTCTTTACGTAGTGCCACAAAACATTTTCTTGTGTGTTTGTGCAACGCCTATTGTGACTCAAGGACACTGACACCAAAGAGTGGTGGCACCAGCCAGGACAATAGCTTCCACAGTATATTGTTCTGGATGGTGTCACCACTCCCTGGTGTCCCTCTCCTTGAGTCACAGATGGCATATGAAAGTCTCCAGGTCAGCACAGAACTGAATCTTGTGTGTAGGTTTAGTATGGCTTAGCAAATGCAGTACATTCTGTTCACTATTTCACATACTTGAAATGAAATGAACAGTTTCTGGTTAATGATTCTGTCTGTATTCCAAGTTGCTTTGTTTATTTTACTTGTGCTACCTGCTTGGTCTTTGATGATTTATAATTCCTCTATTCCAAGAACAAAGGAAGAAAAATGAAGAAAAAATAAAAGAAGGGATGTGAGTAGCAGAATGAAAAAAAGATCCTATATTGACTTAGTGACCTTGGCTCTTACATCTGAAGGCTCTGAGTTGATAGATACAGAAGGGAAAATGTAAAAGATAAAAACAAAAATAGAAATCATATTCAACAAAGAACCTCCTCTTTCCAAGTTCCAAATCCAAGACCAAGGGAATTCATGAATGTAATGGGGTGAGGAGAAAAGAGCATATTTCTTCATTTTGAATAGATTTAAACATTAGATAGAGGCTAAATGAGAAGACAACAGAAACAGCGACACTGTTGCTCCCCAATATTACTTTCACTGCAATATGTGGCACAATGCCCTGACTCCCTTAGAGAGAGAGGAAAGAAATACACTCAGTTCTGGAACCTTTCCTCAGGTCTAGTTAGAGAGAGGAGCCTCTTATAACATCCCCTCCCAGTCATAACATTCTAGAAGATACTCTTGATAATTTACAATACCGTTCTAATCATGTCACTGGAATAGATGGATCTATACATACATATATAAACATACCATTTGAGACAATGCTTTGCTTTAAACAGAAACATCTCAGGACTATTAGATTATTTATGGAAAAAGAGAACAATTTACTTTTTGTGAAAATTCAATTAAAAATGTTGTGTGTTTGTTTTGATTTGCAGTCTGTTTAAAGCCTAGAGAATCTGTTTTATAAGGCATCTAATAAATCTAAACAGCAAATCAACAATTCAGTGGATACAGATGAGCATGACTATTACTTTAATTTACAAATGTTGCTTTCCCGTTTCTCTTTGCCTCATGTTTTGATGACAAATATTTCAGGTACAACAACATAGCTTTGAGGGGGAAAATATAGTTTTGCTGGTGTTTTGTTACTAATTCTGACCTGTTCTGTAGATTCCATGAATTGATTTTTACCTCTGTTTCTTATTTGTTTCATATATAGTATTAATTTTACCCTTCAGAACTCTGTACTGCATTCATTTCTCTTCTATGCAAATATTAAGACATTACAACGATATTAAATTACTAACATTTTATCTTTATCCACAATGAGCTCAGAGCTGCATATAAAGAAGTATGCTACTCCATTTTATCCTTGCAACAAATTTTAAGGCAGGTAAGGCCATGAACAAAATAGAATGAAAACAGAATGACTAGCTCAGCATTATCCAGTGAACTGAATTGTCCAGTTCTCCTTCGCCATGACTGTTGTCAATATTGGTGCTCTCCTGCCCCCCTCCTCCTCCATCTTTCCAATTTATATCCTATCGCTCTCCAAAACTGCCTAGGTTGACTACACTTTAGGATATCTAGTATTATAATTACCATATTACTCAAAAAATCTCTCCAAAAATTTAAGAAAAACATGCAGTTAACATATAGCATATACTATATTTTTACATCAATGTATTACCTACTCTATGTAATTTTAGGAATCTAAACAGAGATATATGGATATAAATAACAGCACATCACAAGGCTAATAGCATGAAACTATCATTGACTAAACAGCCCAGTATCTATTTACGGTTTGAAACAAGGGATGTAAGAAGGCTAGGTATTTTAGTTCACATTTGAAAACTTCTCTTTCCCTCAAGTTTCTTATATCGAGATAACAGTATGCACACAAAACATATTTTTACTACATCCTGCTACTACTCAGCTTGTGTAATCATGATTCTAGTCTCCAAGCGCTCAAGGCAGATGTCTAATAGGCATAAGATTAAGAGATATAACTGATACCTGAGTAAGGAGTTGCTCATGTGTGAGATTATTGATCCACCTTGTGTATCGCTCAGTCGCCTCCACTGGCTCTCTCTTAATTTGGCAGCCTATAATCTGAAAGTAGAAATATAAACATCAATTTTCAGTAGTGCAAAGAAGACAAAACTAAAGGAAGAATTGTTAACTTCCTAATGGATCAGATGTATTGCGGCTTGCCTTCTGTTTTGATGAGATGAATATTGATATTACTTTGAGAGTAGCTCAATTTTAAGTATTGTTATTCAAGCTAGACCTAAATCAGACCTGACAATTAGAACTGTTCTTGATACTACATACTCCCCTCTGTCTTGTCTATTGCCTTTAGCTCTTTACATCCTGTCCAAAACCATTCCCCATGTAGCAATCAAGACCCAGAAGGGCCATTGCTGCTGTTCCCGGTCGGGGAGGGGAAAGAGCAAGGAAACAATTCAGATGTTAATGAGCTGGCTCATCTTGGCTCAGAGGAATTAGGAAATGGCAGTGCACTCACAAAATGCATCCTCCCATTTCTTCTCTCTGAAGCTGAACTGGCTGAATTGCCTTCCCACTCTCTCCCCTCCCCACCCATAAGCTGAAGCAGCAACAGCTCTCCATCCCAGGGCTTGAAAGCTGCAGGGAAAAGAGAGTTCTATGTGTTGCACAAAGAGTTCCAGAACAGCATCTTGCAACCATCCAAAAACAGACCTACGTGTGCGTAAGCCACACTTATGTGCCTGTAGGTCACTAATACATTTCTAGCTACAATGGCACTGGAGTCAAATCAGTATAAATTTGGCGTGTTCAGTTCCAACAAATATGGATTTAAATTAATACTTTCTTTTAAGCATAATAATAATAATAATAATAGTAATAATAATAATAATAATAGTAGTAGTAGTAGTAGTAGTAGTAGTAGTTTCTGATGCATGTGCTACTGGAACAACTTTACAGGTACAAGGAGAAGTTATCTATGCATCCAGCCAAGTGCATAGTTTAAAGACGGGACAACCTTCAGACGAGTCTGACTCTTTGATTTAGACATTTTTTTTAAGCAGCTGCGATAATTGTACAATCTGATCACATTACAAAGGCTGAAGAACATAACATACAGTTCCCTCAAACTGCTTATCTGTGGGACCAGCATGGTATCCAAGCAAGCATTCAATTTCCCACTAACTATATTTCCAAACAAAACAGAAACAATCCTGTGTTAATTGTGGTGTTACTCACATTTCACCCCTGCCGCATCATTTCACTTCCTGACTTTGGAGCGGTTGGCAGATATTATCTGAACCAATATTAACATTAAAATTACTGCCTTATGAAACCTTGTTTTTAAAAAACAAGGTTCTGCCCGTCACAGAGCATCTTAACTAAAGAAAAGATACCTGCAAACAAATCAGAACTGAACAACATGTATCAGTCATGAATTGTATCTTGTCAAAAGGTTTGATAAATCTCTTCTCTTGCTGCCTTACTACTAGAACTACAAATAGAGAAGGGTTAGCAAGAGTCAGGCCACAATAATAGCTGGATCATGTGTTTATTTACTTATATTTATTTTTACACTGCTTTCAGTTGTTTAAAAATCCAAACAAACTTAATAATATAACAAGGCTCAAAACTAGAAAATACATTCAAATCAAGAAATAAGACAACAAAATAGCAATCAAGGACTATGATGTCTGGCTTTTTATTACTCTGTTATTTGACATTACTAAATTCCAATGAAATTTAACTGAAACCACTAAAATTACTAGGAATAACTGAGTAGTTTAGCAATGACAAAAATGGAGGAAAATTCCTACTTGGAAGCCCATCTGATCCAACCAGTGGGTACAACAGAAAGGCCGTGCGTGCTTGTTACAGTATGGGTTGTAAAATGTAATGCAGGAAGACTCTAAGGACTATATAGTATTAGCTCTGGAACACAGAATTTTGCTGTCAGAGAACATGGGTGGGGGTGGGGGGTGGGAACAGGTGGTGGTAGATGTTTTCATAACCAGTACATTAGTTTTCCTAATAATCAATTTTTGTAACTCAGAAATTAAGAGAAGCGTATTTTGAAGCACAGTCACTTGAGAAGGGGTCATTACACAGGGATTTGCTTGTATATTTAATAAGACAAACTCTCTCTCACTTTCATTCATTTCAATGCCATTACAAAATAAGCCTTATATATACAACAAGAAACACTGTGGGGGGACATTTGGAGAAGTAGGTGAAAACAGATGCAAAGTCCTAGGCGAACACAATTCTGTCTGTCTGAAAGGCATTCCATCACAAGAAGATAAGAAAGTTTAGGTTCTTGTACACAAAGCAGACTGACCCGGCCAAAGCTACACAAATATAAAGTAATGAACAGCTGCCAGGAGGTGACAGATTAGTCTTAGTACTGGTTTCCTTATGACCAGATTTCCAATTAGAATTGAATGTGTTAGCTGGTCCACTCCAAACTGTGAAATGTAGAAATGCAAGGCAGGCAGTTTTAACTATGTCCAGATCGCTAAAAGACTACATAACTACGAGATAACTAGGCTAAGCATGTTTCTTATACAATGCTTGTGTAAACCAGTTAAATTAGAGCAAAGAGGATTTAAAACAGGCTAATCCCACTGATTTCAGTCCAAGCATTCCAGCTGGCATGGTTTTAGATGGCAGTGTAATTCAGAACAAAGCAAAATTCTTACAGTATCCAGTTCAAAGATAAGCTTAGGCACAGAGGTCAAATGATAGTATATAGTATTGCTTAATGTTCAGAAAGCAAAATTCATTAAGCCTAAACCAGGAGCCTACTCACACTACAAATCTGCATCATTTTCATACATAGTTAGTATTTTAATTCCCAGAAATTTCCACAAAGAACTCTGGAAGCTCTAGTTTGGTGAGGATGTTGCAAATTCTGTTAGAGGTCACTAGTAATGCCCCGTCTTCTTCACAGAGCACCATTTCCTCAGGTTAGCTATGGAAAGGGAGTAACTGTGAAACTACTGCTAGTGTATATCTCAAGACTCTTTACTAAAGAGCCAGGCTTCTCAGAAGAAATATCACAACACTTCTGTTTTGTTAAATCCAACATAACCAGTGAAGATGACACCCAGTCCAAGCTTTCATGGGCAGTTTCTTCCCATACAAACCGCACATACTTTACAACTGAAAATGTTTTTATTCAAAATCCTACAGTGTAAACATATGGCTAGTTGTCATCCTGTATGTTGCACCAGAAACTAAACTATTTTATCCTTGACATTTTGAGAACAATGGCCGGATTAAGAACATAAGAGTCATACAGGATTGTATCAAAGACCTATCTATTCCAACATTGTGTCCACTGGGAAAGTAAAACACATTCTCCTATTTTCTCACGCATATCAATAAACCCTACCAAAAAATCAACAATCACAGATCTTTCAACCCTCTTTTCATTTCCAAACAGGCTCACTAGTTTTTTTTGCGCAAAAATACAATATTTTGTGAAAAAACTGTATTTCGCACAAAATAGATTGTTTTTCTGTAAAAAGAGTTACTTCTGCCAAAAAAAGATTGTGAAATGGCTACAAAAAAGTCTAATATGGAAAAACAAATAATTGGATAAGGTGCAAAAATGTTCATCATCTCACCCACCAGGAAGAAAACTTTTGCAATGTTTTGTTCTTTGTGTGATGAGAGAAACAGGCCAAGAAGTAGCAGGTTAACAGAACTTCCCAAGAAGGTTCCAAGAAGGTCGGAGACTCGTGCACTACACTGGGGTAGGTAACTTTAGTGAGGCTAGGAGCTTCTTTGAGAGGTTTAGAAGTGCCCAAGGGCTGCACCTGGTTTGTTTTTTTTAATTAGGAGAGATAGAACACATAATTCCCTTAGATATTTTAATTCATTTCGTGCCAAATTTATATTCACTCTTAAAATTATTTCTTACTGTGGTTGGTGGACGATTGTCCTCCACCCTAGAGTACTGAAGCTGCTTCACCAGAGAATTCCATTGACTTCACTGCTACCTCACTCCCATTGGTCCTTCCTTGCTGACCAATAAACCACGTGGCTAAAGGCCATGTGAACCGAATATTTTTATTTGTGAAAGAGTTATTACTCCTTGTGGCTCCACTGGGGTTGTGTGTGTGTGTGACAGAAAGAGGAATCCAATGCCCAACTGCACTGTTCAGCAGTCCATGTAAATACCCCCCTTCCTTTATTGCCTTCTTCAGCTGCAAAAGGTGTAAGTGAGTGTAAGCATGGAATTAACAGAGACTTTTGTTTTTAAAACAGAAACAAAATAAAAAAAAACAGAGAGAGGACTCTCTTTCACATACACACTGTCAGTCTTCACAGTTCCAATTTATTTTGTATTCTCACCCAACTCTGGGAGGAGCAGACAGCTATTCTGGGAACTGTTGGGAGCATGACAACCATGAAGGTAGGGGAGTGATAATAGGTGTTTCACAGGGGGCTGGGGTCAGAACTTAGGTGGGAAAGAACACGAGACTCCACAAACTACCTGAATTCTCTCCTTCTCTCTTCTCAAGTTGGACTAGCCTTTCCTAACTACAAAATATGGTTTGCAACAAGGAAAGGTAGACACAGATATCTCAGTCTCCTCACTCCTTAAAAACATTGACTGAAACGGTTTCTTTTAAATTTGTCTTTCACACATTCTTGCACAAAAACAAACAAAAGTGAATCCAACGTGATTTTGATTACTCTTCTTCCCTTACTTTAAGCATAATGTCAACAAATATCTGAAGGGGCACTTCTTTAAAAAATTGCTACATCATAAAAGTTCCTGACTAAATGAAATACTATTCCTAAACCAAACCTTATACATAAATTTCCTTCTGCTTAAGTATGCAGAAAATCAATATTTAACTTCCTGTTAGAAACATGAAACAAACACTGTGGGGAAGTTTAAGAAAATATTTCAAGAGGCAGTTAAGCAAGAGTCCTGAAGACAGAACTTTCAATACACCCTGCCTCTGTTTCACCATTTAAGTAAAATACTATTCCCAATTTATACCTGCTGAGTGATGATAGGGCTGTCCCTAACTTAGCAATTGTCCCTAGTTCAGCAATTGTGTAATGCAAAGATATGCTGTCAGCACAAAAGAGAAGAAAAGGAAGATATAGAGAGGGCATGGTAGAAGAGAAACAGCTTGAGAGGAAGTGTCAATGTCTCTGCAAGGGTACAACATCACACATACAAAAGGCAGCATAAGCTACAACATGGCTACTAGCATCAATAAAGAGTCCCCCACTCAGATCCTCACCCCTAAGAGAGGTCAGGATTTGGACAAACTCTACAACCAGCCACAGCAAATCATTACGAATAACTGCCAACAAGGAAACACAAGTATCCTACAGTGAGACAGTGCTATGAAATTCTGTCACACGTTCACACTACGCAGTTATAGTGCTGTTATTCCACTTTAACTGCCATGGTTCCCTCTTATGGAATTCTTGGACTGGTAGCCTGGTGAGACACTAGTGATTTGGTTGATGCCTAAACTGCACACCCCAGGAAGGCACAAGATGGAATAATAGCACTATAATTCTGCAGTGGAAATGAGCCCAAGTCTCTAGAATCTGGAGCAAATAAAGGTATTTGGGAGATTGTATGAAGTACCCATGCTCAGCCCTGCACTGTCAGGAAGAGCAAGAGATAATATGCAAAGGCAAATTGAAAACACACACATCTCTTTTAAGAATCCTTCTAATTTTTCTACTATATCTGCAAAGGCAGAGGACTTCACAGCCAGAACGGAGGATCCAAGAAAACCATGCTCTTTTAAAAAAAGACATTTCACAAATTTTAACACATGCTTGTAAATGTACCAGATTATTTCTAAGCAACTGATACAAATTTTCTTACAATTATTCCCCCAATTTCCTTCCCCATCCTCCACCTTTCTCCGACTCAGTGTTTAAAATCTAACACCCAACCTGAAATTTTTAGGGATACCATGTCTCAAAGACAGACTATTGCCCACAACATTCAACCTGTTATTGACAAGACAGACAGTAGGTCCCTCATTCATTGTGTGTGGTATCCACAGTTTCACTTACTTGTCAACCATGCCAGGGCCATGGTTTCTGTCACTAGCTGGAATCCTTCCTCTGCACAGCTGGGCCAAGAGAGGCACACGGCAAGGCTCAGCTGGGCTTCCCATGACTTTCTTGGTCAAGGAAAGAGACAGACATTTCTTCCTCAACCAAGATAGGCACAGGAAGGCAGGCACTGATTCCTCAGCATCTCTCTCAGCTGAGCATCGACACTCCTTCCTAGGCCAAGAGAGGCACAGTGCTCTGAGCAGCCAGGCCTCCCACCGAATTTGGCTTCCAAAGAGGGGTCTGCTTATCAAACTCCACCAGGAAGGAAGAAAGGAGGAGTCAGGCTGTGGAGACTTCCTTCCTAGCCTGGAAGTCCAATGTGTTTGGTATCATCTGCATTTTTTGCTATATGCATTAAATCTTGGAACGTATCTCTTGCAGACAAGGGCGACCCAATTGTGCTTTCCTAGAAGTTCAGGCTACCAGTCTATGACTGCTCCTATTTTATTCATTCTTAAACCAGACTGCGGAGATTTACCCTCTCAAAGTGACATACATAAGGTTGTGAAAGCCAAGGTACAAGTTATCATACTAGAATCCCAGTAGTTCTATTAAGTTTTATTAAGAAAAAAAAACTGGGCCCACCACCAACACAAACCCATCTCTAGCATGTGCCTAATTAACTGATCTAAAACAATAGGCACTCAAGGATTTGGTTACTATTGCTTAAGAGTAATTCAGTGATTGCATGCAGACAAACTACTTTGGTATCTGCCACCTTTTATTTGGATTCTTGCCCATCAAGGGTAGTTAAAATATCCAGGTCAGATTGAAAGAACTGAAATTCTCTCCTTAAAGGTAAAGTAATACAGTCTTTTCTTACTTTTTTCTTCTATTTCTTTTCTTTTAAAAGACAACTTTACAGAGCATCACAACTGTCTGGGCTCTAATTTTCCTTTTCTAGGTAAATTCTGGAGAGAGTGGTGGTTTTAAAGGACACTGACTACCTAAAGCTATTCTAGTCCAGTTTCAGTTATGGGTTTGAGATGGAAACGGTAACATTTTAGTATTCAGATATCCCACCCAGCCCCCCAGTTCCCAATCAGTATAAATTCAGTGAAGAAATAATTATAATAAATTCTCCTAAATCAGAATCTTCAGAACATTCTTCTCTACAAAATACCCCAAACTAGGTAAATCAGACAATTTGCATTGTAGGGTGCACGTAATTATGAAGCCTTTAGAAAAATGTGGTATCTAAGAATGATAAAATGACAGTGCCTCCACTTGTTAAGCCTATGTTTCTCACACAATTTCAAACCAGCACCTCAAGACAGAATTAACTTTTTTCAAGAATGAATAACTAAATTAAATAAACAAATAAAGGCCAGATTGTTAGTTGTGTTCCTTACTCATAAATGAGTTCTTTTCAGGTCCTGCTCACTGTCTCACAATATTCTAAGGTCATCCAAGCCCCTTTTTTCCCATTTTGAATCAGGTACAGTTCTATTAGCAGCCAGTGTAGTGCCGTTGTTTGAGTGTTGGACTAGGACTCTGGGAGACCAGAGTCAAGGAAACCAGTGAAAGGGATACTTTAACTAGGCCTAAATGCCCTTAAGGCACCAGATCTCATCTTATCTTGGAAGCTAAGCAGGATCGGTCCTGGTCAGCACACAGACAAGTTATTGCCAAGGAATACCAGGTACTGCACACCATATTTCAGAGGACGACAATGGCAAACACTATTTTCCTGAAGAAAACCTTATTAAATTTATGAAGCCACATAAGTTGACAAGCCACCTGAGAGTGTGTACTGATGCACACACAGAGTTACTGAAGTTCTCCTTTCCATTTGTATTTAATTAAATCAGCACTGTTGTATCTATTAAGAATTCATATGTTTTTGATAATAAAGCAATTACAGGGAGCATGTGACTCCTTTGTTACAACAGTTTTACTGGTTACCTTTATGTTTCCGAGCACGGTTCAAAGAGCTGGTTATAACCAATAAAGTCTTCTACAACATGAAACTAGGCTAAAAGAAAAATGCAAACTGAATGAGGCAGAGAGCAGCCTAAGCAACTAGAGGCAGCATTAGGAAGCAAGGAATGTGCCTTGGCCTATGTTGTGTGCTCTGTTTTACCTAGTTTTGCAGGTTGGTTTGTTCTGGTGTGGTGTGGTGTGGTGTGTTAGCCAGTTTGTTGGCATGTCCCTGTGCATTTTGCCTGGTGTGTGTGTGTTTTTTCTGTATTCTGTGTCATGCAGTATGCATATTCTGCTTAGACTTTTTTTTTTTTTTTTGGTGTGGAAATTTTACCAGATTGTACATTCTTTCCAATGTCATCACTTTGCTGGTTACTGATTTTGCATTTTGGGGTCAGATGCCACCTTTGCTTGTAGCTAATTTCTTGGCAAAACTACGTATCTCTGAATCTTATCAGATTTCTTTATATGAAATTGTTGTTGGAGCAATAAACCGAGGTTCAACAAAGCCGTTCTGTGTTTTGGAGCTCAGTCCCCACCTCGGCCTTTGACTTAGGTTCTCTTATCATCAGCAAGTATGCCTTCTGGGAAAGGGGTATTTTGTGACTGGCCATGTTGATCATGCCGGCCATTTTGTGAATGGCTATCCTCCACCCTACCATGTCAACTGCTTAGCAGATGAAGCCACATACTTTCACACCACTCTGCTCAAAAAGGCTGGAGACCTCTGTTCAGCGGAAATGCAGGGAAGAACAGCTAATTAAAAACCCAGGAATGTGCTACCTAGACACCCCAAAGCAAATAACACCAGATATTTAAGTCTTTGCATCTCCTCATGCTGGTAGCTGGACAGTCTTTCACTCATGGCTCCTTCTGGTATCAAAAGAGGTCAGCGGAGAATGTAGCAGGTCACTTATAGGGAACGTCTACTCTTTGGACCCTAGAATCTGTGGCGTAGATGATGGTGTCAGTGGTGATAACATGGCCATTCCAACTGGGATTACAAGTCCATTCCTAAATCCCTGGTTAAACACATACACTCTAGGAATCTATGGTGGAACCTACCTTCTCCTCCATTACCTTCCAGGTATTTTATTTTTTAACCTCTAGGGATGGAGTAGCGTATAGAAAACACTAAAGAGGGCTTTCTCTAGAGTTCAAAATCTAATATACAGCAAGTGCTGAACAATTTCAGGAGAATGGGGAGCAGGTGACATTTGAAATCTGTACTCATGCCTCCTTGGGCTACTGAAACATTAAGGGTTTGTTTTTTTTAATTTCCTAAAAAATAGTTGACGGTTTCTACCTTCAAAACTGATTTTATTCCCATTTTGCTACCTGCTAAAATCTACAATAGTTAGGGTTTTTAAGAGTAACTTAACATAGGATACATTTCTAATTACTGTTTGCATATGATTAAAGCATTCCTACTTTAAATTTCATCAACATGACTAACTGTACTATTTTATCTATTAAGCAAATATATGTAATAATTTTTGTGTTCTTAAAGCAGTAAATAAAATGTTAATTTTATGAAGAGAACCAATCGAATGCATTCTTCCCATAAGAAAAATGGGTGAGGCAATCAAATATAAAAGATACATAGTAAAAGTAAAAATTTACTGCGTTGCTGCAGTTCTAATGGTTTCAAAGCAAGAAAAAAAATCCACCTATCATTAAAAAAAACACACACACACAACCCAGGAATTGATCTTTAGCTTGGCCATTCTGAGGCACACGATAGTTATGAAGGACAATTCCAGCAAATGCATTTTCTGCTACTTTGATATCCATATGAAAATCCCCATAAGGATATTAATTCCAGGGTTAGCTACACTGTTGAGTGCTTTCCTTCTTTATTATTTTCTGAAGGGCTTATACTGGTTTGTTTATTTATTCATTTACCTTCACATTATGTTGCCTAAAGAAAAGGATTGTTTTCTTCTACTCGTGACATTTTTAAAAACTCAGCCCTTATGAAAGGGAAGGAACAGTCTCTACCTTTAATTTTGAAAGAACAAAGAATGTGGTTATACTAACTTGACTTATAGGAGCTACGAAATTAAAACGCAGAGTTTTTTCATAGAAACAAAGATTCTCATCTTCTCCATGCCAGCTTTGAAAAATAATTAACAGTCACTGGGAAAAAAAGTAGAATGGGTGTATTAAGCATCAAATTAGACATATAAATGGAAATTTGTACATACTAATTACAAGGCTGTATGATTAGATTTCTTGTGATGTGCCAGTTAAACACTCATTAACATTTAAAACAAGTTATCTTAAAAACTTGCTTTATGGTTATTGCATGCAGGATAGAAACTAGCATGCATAGGTCAAGCATATGCACATAATCTTATATCTAGGGTTCAATTTTCTGTATTTTCCTTTTTTATGTGGACACATGAGGGTCCATCCACCATTGTCTAAAAGGAAGCAGCAGGGAAAACAAACCTGCCCAGCATCATACCTCATTTATCTAAGGCCAGACTGGCAGAAGCAGAACCACAATCAATTTATACAGGTCATTTGCCACAGAGAGAGGAGAATACTAATTGAAAGCAAGCACAGGGGTCTTTTGAATGACCCTCCAAAAGAATCTTTGCTGTGCACACAAGATCTGAATCTCACTGCTGTTGATGGTAGCTCCTGTACAAGTCTCTTTTCTTTCAAACTAAAGCTATAAAAGTCAGGCACTAATCTACCACAGACTTTTACACCAAATACCTCACCCACTGCAGCTCCAGGTCAGACCATAAGAACAAGCGTAAAAGGACACCAGCACAGTTAATGCATAAAGAGAGGCCTTACAGGTAAGAAAGGTTCTTTCAGAAAATTGAAATTTTGTCCAAATGGGGAAAAAGCAGCACGAACTTTGAAAAGAGAAATTCAAGAAAGCAATAGAAAGAAAAAGAAAAGAAATACAAGCAGACAATAAGGTAAAGATAATGTACAGTTCTCCATCTTTTCTTAAACTAAATTCCCATTAACCCTTACCACTAACTATACTGCTGGGGTGCTGGGTGTTGCAGTCTAGCAAAACAGAATAAGGAAACCTCATTTTCCCTATGGAGGATATTGAGTAGACACTCATCCTTGAACTGACTTTTCCAAGAAGATAATCATATGGACAGAGAGCAATCATGCAGAGGATGCCATTAACTTCTAAGCCTATGTGACAAACTAAAAATTAACACATCGCCAGATCTCATTTTCGTACAGCTCTCAAGAAAACAAACTGCTGGTTTGCTAACGACAATATTTAATGCATAGATCATCCTTCTAAGGAACAGAAAGGGCCAAAATGGAATCTTTGCACTTGCTTTGGCTGCCCACTGCCCATGGCCCTTATCTCCTACTCTTGTCCCCAGGTCCAATGTGACTTTTTAATCCCATCTTAACAGATAACTTTATTTTTTTTCCCTCATAGCAGCAAACATTCCTGCAGCTTTATTTGCAAAGCAGCTGGAAAAAGTTGATAAACACAGAACTCTAGCACACCAGCTCAGAGGCTTCAATGACCCAAACACAAGATAAAAGACTTAGTCAAATCCACTACCCTGTCTGTTCTACCACCATGTATACCTCTCCCAGTACTTCACTAGGCACACGTATTTTCATTAAATCGTGAATTGCTAACCTTTTATAAAGCTTCAGGGCAAGTAGGACAAAACTGCACAAAAGGAGACAAACCCTTTCCAGTAGCAAATCCTGAGGTATTAATTCTAAGTGATGCAGCTAATTGTGCTGGAAAGAGAGAAGAAAACCTGGGACACAATAGTTTCCAAAACAAACAGAAGGCTTCTAGCAGGAGCACCTCTGGCTCAATACTCTATGAACAAAATGAGCAGCTAGCAACAGGGTTATAATTAATGTACTTGAGTTATACATTCTAAGAAATTAGCAACTGCTTTAAAAATAAGCATGGAAGAAATAATTCAATATATATTAACAGCAAATTCTGCAAAATTTTCTTTAACTTGCAATAAACCTTGGCATATAAATTCACTATAGAAATAGAGATACCAAATGTTGTTGGAAGAAACTAAGTAGCATTTTTTCCACCTCCATAACTTAATACACGTGTTCAATATAATACACATGCACATGTATAACAAAAAAAAATGTTACAGTGGAAGTCAAGAAAAACCTGGAACAACAAATTTTTCAAAGAAACAGCATACACTAATATGTACAAGACATGCCAAAGTCAGTTGGATGGAAAAGTAGCAAGCTGTATTAGATTATGATGGAATGCAAATTAAATGACTTTCAGGAGTGCTGCCGCAGGTAAAAAACAAAAGGAAAATTAGAAGGAAGTTCTAAAGTTTCACCAACAAGCTCCCCTCTCTTACTTTGCTTTGAAGAAAAGTCATGTTTTCATGTGTTCATGATTATAGTTAATGACTGCTGAAGAGATGGGCCTGAGCCAAACCTATGTATCCGAATAGCTCCAAAACTCCAAGAGAGGCCTGGCTTTGAAATGATTTCCTACGCCTCAGGTTGATGTGGAGAATATGACAAACTTAACGTTGCTACTACCACTAAGGATTTCACCTCAAATACATGGAGTGGAACCCTTGCTTTCATAAATGGGTGAAAAGTATTATTCACCCACAGCCATACACAGAACACTTCTGTTTGATGTACAATGAATTCAAATAAATAAATTTTATCTTGTACCTGATTGTTGTAAAAAAAATCTATTTAAGAGATTAAAAGCTGAGGTCAAACTCTCTTGTAGTACTTAGCAAAAAGTTATTACAAACTTTAAATACATCTTTTGGTACTTTTATAGCTACATTCTGAAACTCCAACAGTTCTGAAACCCCAGCAATAAAGTACTTTTCTTCTGCATTGCCAAAACAAAAGAAAGTTAGCTTACATTCATGTGTTACAGCTACTGAGATAAAATGTTTAGCTAGTCAAGTTATTCACCAGGTAACTTTTTTGCCATTTGAAAAGATAGCTATCAATATGCTCATGTACCATGTTAAGGTTTCACAACACCCCAAAAATATTTTTGAAATTGAAATTTTGAAGTTAAGCAAAATCTCAGCTGATTTGCACTAACCAAGTGTTTAGTATGTGGGGGTGGGTGTTGCATTGTAGTTTTTTTTTACCATGGGGATGCAGTATGTGGGCTGATTGAGTCACAGAAGCCTTTTTTTTAGCCCCCAAAACCTTCTGCCCCCAACAAAATGTGGTATTTTCATTCCCCGAACAGGTCAAAACCTTTTGTAGTGATTACATCCCCAGTATACCCAAGACCCTAAGTAGCATAAAAATGAAAAGATGCAAAAACAAACAAAACACACTCATCCAAAAAGAAAATAAGAAGTGATGTGCTGTCGTTTTCAGTTTCAACAGGCCCCTGGAGGAAGATCATAGAATCATAGAGTTGGAAGAGACCACAGGGGCTATCAAGTCCAACCCCCTGCCATGCAGGAACACACATCAAAGCATTCCCAACAGATGGCTATCCAGCCTCCGCTTAAAAACCTCCAAAGAAGAAGACTCCACCACACTCCAAGGCAGCATGTTCCACTGCTGGACAGCTTTGACCATCAGGAAGTTCCTCCTGAGGTTCAAGTGGAATCTCATTTCCTGCAGCTTGAATCCATTGCTCATTGTCCTGGTCTCTGGAGCAGCAGAGAACAAGTCCGCTCCCTCCTCAACATGACATCCCTTCAAATACTTAAACATGGCTATCATGTCCCCTCTTAACCTTCTCTTCTGCAGACTAAACATACCCAGCTCCCTAAGCTGTTCTTCATAGGGCATGGCTTCCAGACCCTTCACCATTTTGGTTGCCCTCCTCTGGACACGTTCCAGCTTGTTGATATCCTTCTTGAAATGAGAAAAAGATGCAGCTGTAAAAACTGCCCTTCTGCAGTTGCTACCCCTAGATTACTGTTACTGAGACTGAAAATCTATTCCTTTTGTGTTATTGTCAGGACAGGAAAAATTTTACATTAAGTTGCCATTATGTTAATAGACACCCTGGTTAGTACTTGGATGAGAGACACCAAGGAATTCCACGTGCTCTGTTTCAGAGCTCTATTTCAGAGGAAGGCAATGGCAAACCACCTCTGAGTGCTCCCTGCCGAAGGAAACCCTATGAAATTCCTAGGATCACCATAAGTCGACACGTGACTTGAAGGCACATAAATACATGCCATTAGAATTAGAAACTGTAGGACTGGCAAAGAAAATATTACACAGTTCTTTAGCCACTGTTGCCCACAAACGGCACATTTTGTTGCTAAGTCCTTCAAAAGAGGCTTTTTAAGGAATAGAAATTACTTCCTCCAACTTGGTATTTAACAAAAGTGTACATATCTTACTCTGACTGCTGGCTGGAGCTGATGGGTTTTATAGCCCAACACTTCCTTGAAGGTATCAGGTTGGGGATACCTGTCTTTAAATTGCATCTAATAAGTTTAAGTTTTGCCACAGACCTGCTGGACCTCTTCTTTTCTTACCACCCACATCACCCCGGCACTCCTTACAAAAAGAAAAGAATGACATACAACTTTAGAGGCATAAAAAAGAAGAGGGTTTGTGGAGCTGCAGAGTGCCACACTGTTCTATCTTACGCCCCATACTGTTTTAACATTTTATATGAAATCGCTGGATGACGTCATGTGGAGTTTCCAGGACTGGGCACTTTCAGTATGCTGATGATACTTGGCTTTATTTCTACTTACCTCAGGAGTCATCTGGGGCTGTGCAGGTGATGGACCAGTGCCTGCCATTATGGCTATGTGCCAATATACTGAAGCTGAATCTTCATAAGATGGTGGCATTGGAGATTAGTTGATCTCAGGTGCAAGACTTGGGTAAGTTATATGCCCTGCATGGAACTGCCCTTCCATGAAGGAGCAGGTATATAGTTGTTGTTGTTGCTACTGTTATTTTTTACCTGCCTCTCCCCATGGATTAAGATGGAAGCAACATATGGACTATACATATATATATACGTGTGCGTGTGTTTGTGCGTGTGTATGTGTGTGTGTGTGTATATATATATAGTATACACACACACACATATACGTATATACACAGAGAGAGAGAGAGAGAGAGAGAGAGAGAGAGAGAGTTTGTTAAGAAATTTACATATCTTTTAAGGAGCAGCTCTCCCGAAGCACCACCATCTGGGAACTACCTCAGAGACAGGACCAGGATCACTGAGCACAGTGCCTCCAATTCCCAGGTCCCTCAGCCATTCCAGGATACCACGGTCAATGATATTGTACATCACTGAGAGGTCCAAAAATGCCAGCAGGGACACATTCCATGTCAGTGCTCAGGCAAAGATCATCCACTAAAGAAACGTGGTCTCAGCTCCATATCCTGCTCTGAAGCCAATTTGAAATACACAGATTGAGAGTGCTGCTGAATCAATTTCTGTCACTGAAGGTCCAGGTAGATTTCACGACCTAAGTACAGCTTTAACTGATCTACCAGCTAGATCCCTTCTTGGACAGCAATAATGAGGCCACTACAGTTCATGCATCAGTACCTTTCCCACTAAACTACTGGAACGCACTCTAGGTAGGGTTCCCCTTGAAGATGACTTGGAAGCTGCAGCTAGTGTGAAATACAGGAACTAGACTGCTGACCAGAACACCATAATGTCATAGAGCAACATTGCTCTTAAAGAAACTGCACAGGGTGCCAATATGCTTCTGGTCTGAATTCATGGTGTCACTGATGACATTTAAAGCCCCAAGCAACTGGGGACCTCAAACCTGAAGAAATGCTTCTGCCCGTACAATAATTGCTTAAAGACTGAGGTGCACTGGAGGAACTGTGTTCAGGGGAGATGTGTTTCCTTTATTAAAGGTAATAAGGTGAGGATCTGTCAGGAACGGGTGAGAGACTGGAATGTTAGGAGTGGTAATTGGTGGAATGTCTGAGGAGGTGAGGAGGAACGAAGAGAGTGGTCTGGCAGGCTTAGTGAGACTGGGTAGTTAGTGAGTGGGGTTTAAGAGTCTGAGTGATAAGGAGTTAGAGAAAATCTGATTCAGCTATGAGATGAGAGTGAGGCGTTTTAAATGTATTAAATAATTAACTTATGTTCAAATTCTATTCATAAAGTATTATTTTTGTATTATATTCTTTTGGCCTCTGGGAATCCTACGTATTAGAATGCTTAGGTTCAGACACAGTGTCTGTTGTGGCAGCAGCTAACAAACAGGGGTGGTGTCCATGGGATAGCAGATAAATACTATCTCACACATGAACCAGAAGAACATCCAAGAGGTCCCCAAAGTTGGTGGTCACGGTGGTGGAACAGGAGGAGGTCCTTACACTGGTGGTTGAGGTGGGGATAAGGGAAGGCCCTCACACTTGGTGGCATTGGGTGAGATTGGTGGAAGTCTCCACATTTGGTGGCAGCAGAGGTACAACTGGAACTCTCCTCCGTGTTCCACCAGTACAACCAAAACATTGTGCAAGGGCATGGGAGAAGGCCTTATTTGCTGTGGCACCCCAGTTACAAGATGTCCTCTCTTTGGAGGACTGGCAGCTTTAATTCCAACACCAACTTATAACATGGCTTTTAATCAAAGCTTCAGGATCTAACAATTTTGCATGAATCTGTACATGTTTTTTTAAACCGCTTTGTTTTAATTGTTGTTTAGTGTGCTTTTAGAAGCATATTGCTGATTTAAATGGTTCTAAATTGTTTTAAACTTATTCCTTCTGTACGTTGTGCTGAAACTGTGATATAGGGTGGGATGTTACTACTTTAATTAAACAAATGAATATATAAACAAAGCTCTAAAAATAATTAGAATACATTACTTTTTACACCTGAACACCTAACATTGTTACTTTTGAAATGCAGTTCCATTACGCCCTTACTGCGCACCCTTTCCAAAACTTATTCCTGGTAGCTGTGCTATTTTAATTTCTTACTTCCTATTTCTGCACTACACAAAATAGAAACTAGGTTTGAGCTGCCAATTATACAATAAGAAATTATCTTCCTTAATTTTTTATATTCTACAAGAACAAAATTTCAGTTTAAATGCAGGAGACCTATTTTTTGAGGGGATGGGAATAGTATTTTTAGTTGCCTATACAGAGGCATAAGGCAGGAAAACAGCTAACTAGGAAGCAGATTAATGCAAATATATATTAAACTTCCACTTGTGCAAACTAAGTGCAGTCCTCAGACCTTTGACATGATTCCAGTTCAGCCCTTAGTGGTGAACATCCTCAAAGCTCCTGAAACAAGAAACTCAGTCCATAAATAACCACTACAAAGGAGGGGGAGGGACCATTTCACTACAAAGCTGAGGTTAGGATTTTTATCTTTTCTAACAGAAATTCTCTGACAGCAAGCATGCATATGGCTTCCATAAAGGACCTGAACAAGTCAAGCAATGCCCGAGGCTAATTGCCTGACATATAAGGAAGAGAAAATGATTTTTAATATTTAGCAACTCCAGACCCAATTTTATACATAGGAACATAAAATATGGCCATATATTTAGCAACTACACTATGACTCTAGGAGTATAATGCCGCACTAACAGAACCATTGTTAGATGTGGTTATTGGCATGTGGAAGGCATACTGGATATAAATTTAATTACAAAGTTGTATCAGTAGGGATGGTTTCCATTTGGGACATTTCATTAAAATGTAGAACAGACTTGAACTAACACTTGCTTTGAATCCACTGTGGTTTTTCAGAAACACCAAATTAAAAGGATTTCTAAGGGCCCAGTTTAATGAAAAACAAACATACAGCTAAATTTGAGCATGTTTCAAGTGATTATGTGGAAATACACAAATTAATGAAGCCTGTCATAAGTGCTGCACCTTTATCATCCATCCACTCACCTTTCTGCAATCCAAAAATGCTTGTGTACCCACTTCATGTACACTACCAACAATTCTCTTCCTGCCTACTATTCTAGTGCAACACCTTTAAAAATCAGTGAGTATTCATTAGACTTCTCAGGGTCTCATTAGAGTATAAGGCAGATATTTTGGTAGATCAAGGCAGATGCTAGAACCATTACAAAAAAGGTTAGGATCACAACTAAGGGTGTATAAAGTGGAAACACAGCATCAGAACTCCTTTTCGGGCCTAAGAGTATTTTTCATGTCCAGGATGAAGAATTTTGCTGCAGTCTTCTATGCTAGTCCTCTTCAGGAGTTGTCAGAGATCACACATTTATTTCATATTGTTATATTTCACTCTAAGATCATCATCAAAATGTATTAGCAAATGTACCATAGTATGAAGCTAGTGAATGAAATAAGTTTATTTTGATCACAGCCCTTTAAATAAAAGGTGTATATGACACTATGGCCACTTCCGTACTAGACTGCTATAGTGCTATTATTCCACTTTCAACACCCTATGGAATCTTGAGGCTTGCAGTTTAGGGAGGGGCCTCTCCCTAAACTACAAACCCCAGGATTCCATAGGACGTTGAAAATGGAATAATAGCACTATAAAAGTCTAGTGCAGAAATGGCCTATGTATCTTTTGGGAGAGTTTTACCTTAAAAGGCAGCATGTAAGCACTTTAAATAAACAAGTAAACTCTCCAAAATTTGTTCCTCAGGCAGAATATGCTCTCTATTGAACTACAGAAAGTTTCCAACAATGCCTTACAAGAACCATCAGGTGAGTTTCAGAGTTCTATTTTAGAGCATGAAAAACAAAATGGAGAAGAGTAAAATTAAGCATGACTATAGGAAAAAAACACCTGTGTTAAAGCCTTTGATCCCCCACTGGATCAAGGTTATTCCACAAACTAGTAAAATGGCAATAACACAGGCTCCATACAACTGATAAAATCCAGTTCTTTTCTGCATGTGCAACTCTGTAATATTCTATCCATATGAATCGGTTGGCCCTGCTCTTAACACTTCTTTTCTTGCAAAGAACTTGTCCTCTTTCAACACATCTCAAAGGCACTTATTTCAATAAACTGATATATTTTAACCACGTTCCGTAAAGATACTGGGGTTAGCAGGATTCCCCTGATTTCTCTAGAAGTAATGTACAATGTCAGAGAGAAACTATGGGTGTCTCTATTTCAGCTGTGTCTGCCTTTTTACTGTATCGGCAGCTGGCATCTCCCCGCACACACCCATACCTTTGAAACAGTCAAGGCAGAATCTTGCAAGAAATGGGGAACTAATATATTTCATCTTTTTTTTAAACATATCCTGATGACAGTGTCAGAGTACTGGCATGTGTGGGTATTCACTGCAAACTACAATATACACACCACCACCAATAGATACAGACAAGACTTTATTCCTTAAAGGAGCATGCCTCACTAGCAATACTGTTGTATTCTCTTCCAAGGCAACAGGCTGCAACTGTAGCTACTTACCTGTGAGTAAACTGTACTGAATTCAATGGAGCTTAATTCACAGAAAGGCAATCATGTTCATGCATACTTGGAAATTAATTTTTTTTCAGATTAATTTTAATATTATTGTGGTTTATGTTACAGCATATTTTCTCTTACACTCTGATGAAATTTTACTATTGATATAAAGCCTATATGACTCTCATAGAATCACAGAGTTGGAAGAGACCACAAGGGCCATCCAGTCCAAGTCCCTGCTATGAAGGAACACCCATCAAAGCATTCCCAACAGATGGTCATCCAGCCTCTGCTTAAAAACCTCCAAAGAAGGAGACTCCGCCACACTCCGGGACAGCATATTCCACTGCCAGATAGCTCTGCCTGTCAGGAAGTTCTTTCTGAGGTTCAAGTAGAATCTCCTTTCCTGCAGCTTGAATCCATTGCTCCTTGTCCTAGTCTCTGGAACATTGGAAAACAGGCCCACTCCCTCCTTGACATGACATCCTTTCAAATATTTAAACATGGCTATCATGTCCCCTCTCAACCTTCTCTTCTGCAGACTAAACATACCCAGATCCCTAAGCTGCCACTCACAGGGCATGGCTTCCAGACCCTTCACCATTTTGGTCGCCCTCCTGTGGACACGTTCCAGCTTGTCAATAACCTTCTTGAATTGAGGTGCCCAGAACTGGACACAATATTCCAGATGAGGTCTAACCAATGCAGAATAGAGTGGTACCATTACCTCCCTTGATCTAGACACCATATTCCTATTGATGCAATCAAGAATCGTGTTGGCTTTCTTGGCTGCCACATCACACTGCTGACTCATGTTCAGCTTGTGATCTACCAAGACTCCTAGATCCCTCTGACACGTACTGCTATCCATCCACGCATCTTCCATCCTATATTTGTGCATTCTATTTATTCTGCCTAAGTGTAGGACCTTACATTTCTCTCTGTTGAAATTCATTTTGTTAGCTTCAGCCCAGCTCTCCAATCTGTCAAGGTCATTTTGAAATTTGATCCTATCCTCTGGGGTACTAGCAATCCCTCCCAATTTGGTGTCCTCCGCAAATTTGATCCGTGTGCCCTCTACTCCTTCATCTAAGTCATTGATGAAGATGTTGAATAGTACTGGGCCCAGGACAGAACCCTGCAGTAGTCACTTCTCTCCAGGATGAAAGGCAGCCATTGGTGAGCACCCTTTGGGTTCGGTTGGTCAACTAATTCCAAATCCACCTAACAGTAGCCATGCCCAGCCTGCACTTTACTAGCTTCTTTACAAGAATGTCATGGGGAACTTTGCCAAAGACCTTACTGAAATCAAGATATGCTACGTCTATAGCATTCCCTTCATCTATCAAGCTTGTAACCCTATTGTAAAAAGACATAACATTAATCTGGAATGACTTATTTCTGAGAAATGCATGACTTTTAGTGATTACAGCATTGCTTTCTAATTAATTACAAACTGATTGTTTAATGATCTGCTCTAAGATCTTCCTGAAATTGATGTCAGGCTGACTGGGCGATACCTATTTGGGTCTTCTTTTTTCTTCTTCTTGAAGATGGGGATGAGATTTGCCCTCCTCCAGTCTGCACGGATTTCTCCTGTTCTCCAAGAGTTCTCAAAGATTATTGCAAGTGATTCAGAAATGACTCCTGCCAGTTCTTTTAATATCCTTAGACGTAATTCATTTGGCTCTGGAGATTTGAATTCATCTAGTTTAGCCAGGTATTCCTGTACTACTTCTCTACCTATTCTGTGCTGAATCTTCCCCCGCTTGCTCCCCACCCCCCAGGTTGAGTGCTTCTATCCTTTTGAGAGAAAACTGAGGCAAAGAAGGTGTTGAGTAGTTCTGCCTTCTCTCTTCCCTCTGTTAGTAATTGGCCATCTTCTCCGCGCAGTGACCCTATCACTTCCTTGTTTTTCTTTTTGCTGCGGACAAAACTAAAAAAGCCCTTTTTATTGTTTTTAATGTCTCTGGCAAGCCTGAGTTCATTCTGCGCTTTAGTTTTTCTGACCTTCTCTCTACATCTCCTAGCTATTTGCTTGAATTCCTCTTTGGTGGTTTCACCAATCTTCCATTTCCTGTATGTTTCTTTTAACACTTAGCTCAGCTGAGAGTTCTTTCGTCAACCATTCTGGTTTCTTTGGACACCTACCATTTTTCCTCCTCATTGGCACAGTTTTCAATTGTGCCTTCAGTATCTCACTTTTAAGAAACTCCCATCCATCAGGAACTCCTTTCTCCATCCATCAGGAACTCCTTTCTCTTTCAGTATTCTTGACCACGGGATTTCGGCAAGTAACTCCCTAAGTTACTCCCTAAGAAATCAGCTTTTTTAAAGTCTAGGATGTGTGTCTGGCTACACTTGGCTTCTCCTTCCCACTGAATGACAAATTCCAATACAGCATGGTCACTCCCCGCTAAGGATCCCACCACCTCCGTCTCATCGACAAGGTCGTCCCTATTGGTCAGGATCAGATCTAAAACAGTCCATCCTCTTGTCATCTCTTCCACCTTCTGGACCAGGAAATTGTCTGCAAGGCAAGCGAGGAACCTGTTGGACCTTGCGGTCTTGGCAGAGTTTGACTGCCAACAAATATCAGGATAATTGAAATCTCCCATTAACACTGCATCTCTCCTTTTTGAATGTGTGGTCATTTGCTTGAGGAAGGCCTCATCCAAGTCCTCAGGCTGGCCCGAGGCCTGTAGCAAACCCCCACAATCACATCCCTATTGTTTCTTGCTCCCTTAATTCTTACTCAGATGCTTTCAACTTGGCTTTCCAGATTTAAGTCATGGATCTCATCACAGGTGAAAACATCCTTGACACATAAGGCTACTCCTCCTCCTTTCTTGTTTGGTCTGTTTCTGCGAAATACGTTATACCCCTCTATTCCTACATTCCAATCATGAGACTCATCCCACCAGGTTTCAGTGATGTCTATTAAAACATATTTATTTTGTTGTATTAAGAGTTCAAGTTCATCTTGCTTATTTCCCATGCTCTGTGCATTAGTGTAGAGACACTTAAGACCATATGCCCTTCCTAAAAGTCCTGTACTAAAGTTAGTTTTCCTCCCCCTGTTGGTGTCTAGTACTACTTGGCTTGCTCTATCTGTACCATTTGGGCTATTTATCCTAGCACTCACTGAATCCTTGTCCTGAATAATACTGTCTCCCTCCCCAGTCAAACTCAGTTTAAAGACCTCCTGATCTGTTTTGCGAGACTGTTAGCAAAAACATTCCAGTCGACGGTTGTGAGGTGCAGATCATCCCTTGCCAGAAGACCAACTTCGTGCAAATGGAGACCGTGATCCAAAAACCCAAATCACTCCCAGCAGCACCATCTTCAGAGCCATTTGTTGAGCTCCACTATTCTTCTCTCCCTTCATGGACCATGTCCTTCCACAGGGAGGAGAGATGAAATGACAACCTGCACACCAAGGTCCTTCAGCTTCCTACCCATAAGCTCATAATCCTAGTAGAATAATCACACTATAAACAGTGTAGGGCAGAAAGGCCCTTAGACTCTGACAACCGTAATCCAAAAAAGTATCTTCTCCAAACTGGCATTAAGCTCCCATAGCAATTCCAAATTGATTATCCTTGCTTCATACAAATTCACAAATTACTTTTGATGATATATTAACTTTGTTAATCTTCACTTATTTTAAAATGACTTGAAAAGCAGAGCAAACTTTTCATTAGCTAGAGTACACATTAGGCTTTGTCAGCACTTTGTGAATCCTCTGTGCTAGAACACATACTGCTCTCCTATGCTATGCAGCAAACTGCAGGAGCATTAATTGCTGCTTTTTTTAACATTTGTACAACATTTTTTTACAATATTTTATAACAAGTGGTGAGACTCTTTCAGCCTAAGGTTTAAATGCATTGTTCCGAAGTTGTGGGCAAGACCAAAGGGAAAGTGTGGAACCTCAGATACCACCACATTTTAGTTCAAATGTTTTACTGTCAGGAACCAAGCTTGAAGAGAGACATATCAACCCTTCAGATGGCAGACACCCAACAAAACCCCTATGTTGCCATGAAGAAGGGGGCATGGCCTTCTGGGAAAGCCCAGAGGACCAGACCGGGATCCCAGGCAGACTGGATTTGGTCACAGGGCTTGAGGCTTCCATGAGGACCGCCTTATCCATTAGGCTCCTTAGGCACAGTCCTCAGGGCCTACGAAAATTTTAGGGCCCATGAAAACATCTCTAGTGGTACATCAGATCAAGGTGGGGAGCCAAATACAAGACAGCCTAGTACCTATGAAAACCTTGATTCTATTGCAAAAGCAAAGGTTACTGTATCCATGTTATAATTTGAGAGGCATGAAAAACTCAAAAAGAATATTGGTGTAGTTTTAAGAGGGAATTGGTCTTCAGTGGCTTTTCTTCTTCCTGTTTTAGTCTGTTTTCTCTGACAAAGAATTCCTAATCTACACGTCCAAGTCTGCCTAAAACTCACTGACAAAAACAAAAGTGCATCTGATGCTTATTGACTCCAAAGAAAAATACCATTTAGGCTTTGTCTTGCTACAATAAAAGCTCCCCTGCCCCCAAATGACATGTGTTTGCTTTAGGAAAACCTGCTAATATTCTCTGACGGGGTGGCAGCATTGCCCAAATGCTGGTGCAGACTTGTAATAACAAAAGAAAGAGGATGAGAAGGTTATTCATATAGAACCTTTATGTGAAATAAGAGACAAGGAAAAAAAGCCACTAAGATAGGAAACAGACTCTTTGTGCTGCTTTGTCTTAGAGAAGAAGAGAGGCTTGATTATGTTGCTTGTTATGCTGCTAGTGACTTTGGAGTTTTGTAATTCCTTTAAGGCAAAAAGCACTTAGCAAGGTTCTTAAGAAACAAGATTGTTTTTCTACAGAATATCCCCAGTTCTGCAGAATTTTCAGTGACTTTGTGCACTAAAATAGTCTGTCTTCCAGTGAAGTGCTGCCATACTAAGAAATTAAAAATCCCAGTAACCACGCTTATAATCAATGGCCAGATTCAGACAAAATGACAGAACATGTTTTCCCACTACAAAAAGAAGAAGCAGTTGGTTTGTGGCTCATGGATATCCCCCTTTGCCCTCCTCCACACCAGGAGTACACCAGAAGCATCCGCTTCCCATTCTATACTAAACAAGGCTGTCTTTATAACATCTGAATTTAATGTTGCAGATCCTGGCTTACTAGGACTGACCATAGTTATAAATAAACCACAGTTCCAAGTACATACATCACAGGGACTGTGAGTAGTTTAACACTAGAAACATAAACCTCTCACCTTCTTTGGTGAGAAAAAGGAGGAGAACATAGAAGGAAACACATGACTAGAGGTTTACCACAGCTCATTCTGACAGTGGGTGAGAACAGGCTGGTTACCAGTAATGATGGTGCTTCAAGTGGGTCTCTGTGAGCTCTCATGACAGAGGCCTTTCAAAACAGAACCTTTAGAACATTCTAGAGTTGAACAAGCATCTTTTGGGGGGACCACACTGCCACCACTATGCAGGTCAGCACAATTTCCTTCCAATAATTTCAGTTCAGCCTCTTCCAACAGATAATAAATAATACAGCAGTACAAACACAGACATTCCTTGAAGGGGAGGAGTGGAATGCATGAGTTCACAGATGACCACTTGAAGAATCATAGTTGCAAATCAGCAATTTTTCTTCTTTGCTGTCTCTATGACTCACACAAATGGAAGATGATAGAACTCACCCGTCAAGAGATCAGAAAGATATCAGACTGACTAACGAGTGTCCCATCTGCCAAAAGATGCATCCTGCCAAGATTTCATATGCAGATGGCATGGATTAATATATGTTAAAGGTTTTGTCCACACAGTGGCTCTGAAAATGTCTGGAACAGTACCCTATTCAAAAATGCTATAGAGGTAGCACTGACCTTAGTAGAATGCCTCTCCACACTTTGCTAACAGGCCAGTTTAGCCAAGTGCAAGAAAGATGAACACAACACATCTAGCCACTGAGAAATCACTGAGTCATCCGACTTCCTACAGCAGGCAAGGAGAACTGCGAACAATGTTGGACCATCAATATAAAATGGCAACAATGCAACCATCAACCATATACAATGTCTTGTCCAGAAGAGAAACGTTGAAAGAAAACCCAGGCAATATGATGGCTCTGTGAAACATGGAATGTGACATCACCATAGGTAGAAAAGTCTGCAGAAATTATAACTTTCTCCTTCTGAAAGTGAAAGGATGGAGGAATTGCCCTTTCCTACTGCACAGCTCACCAGGCAAGAGATATGGAAAGAAAACAAACTTCTATATGAGCAGCTGGAGAGTTGAAGGCCAGTTTGACTAACTAAGCCAGTACAACCAATGTGCTGAATTCACTGGACACACTGCATACTAAAATGAAGAAGTTACTGCAAAGGAGAATTGGAAAGGACCTGATTGGCTGCTTTCCTCTGTTCTTCTTTATGCTTATCTTTACACTTCAGTTCCTCAGTGAGCATTTTAGAGGATGTTTGCATTTTAATTATGACATCAGTCGGTATCTTTGGCAATTCCTCAGTTATGTTCTGTTACTACCATTTTCGCACAGTCCTTTGGCTTCAGCATCTGCAAAGGTAGGCTATTTCTCAAAACTGAGACAACTAAACTCTGAGATGGGTAGCAGAAAAAGAGATGCAGTGGTATCAAGCCCAGTTTTTCAAAATTTGGGTGGACTGTGATCAGTGGAATCTGAAGTACTACGCTGATCTGGTATCAGCTGGGACAGAGTTAGAGGAGAGACTGCAACATATTTCAAGGGCTTTTTTTTTGACTCCTAAAACTTTAGGAGGCAAAACTGTGCTATGACAAAAATGAGCATGAAGCTTAGCTGTCCCTTTTTTCTACTCTATGGAATAAATGTCAAGTATATTTATATGCAGCAATGTTATGGTATTCTCCGAGACACAGACGGTGCTTCAGATGACTATCAATGGGAGACATCTTAAGTCCTGCTTTTACAACATTTTTTGAATAAAGGCTCTGGGCATGAAAGCCCAGTAGCTGGGAACAGCAGCAATATCACTGAGAAAACACAGAAAAGTCCTAACAGATCCCAAACCATTTGTACAAAAATAACTCAGTTACTTCTAACTATACACCAAGAGAATCCTCAAAGGTTTGGGAAGCAAGAAGAAAAATGCTCATTGAGAAACAGAAGTATTCCAAGAAAACCAGCCCCTGTAAGGTGGACAAAAAAAGAAATGGGGGTAAATGAGAAAGAAACAGTACGGACATTTACAGTGTAGGGCAGGGTTCCCACCAAAAGACCTGCTCATCTCTAGATTGTTCCAAACATTCTCTGAAAGCACAAAAAGACTCCATTTGTATGAGCCAGAAATACCACAAAGAACAACAATGGTTTCCCATCACATTCACATTCTCCAAATAACAGCAAAATTAAGGTGGATGCAACTGATAAGAAATTCAAATCAATAGTAAACCTTCTCCCATCAGAGTTCTCAAGTCTCTATATCAGAATTCAGTTGTATGGGTGAGGCCTCATGACAAAACCCTCTTTATTATGAAAAGATACAAAACAAATTTGGGAAAAAATCCCAAATGTTTTTGGCAAATCCACTGCAAGAGCTATTGAAATTCATATAAATCATATAGATTTTAAAATGTAATATTTGAGGAAAAAAATGATCTTTTTTTTAAATAAATGTTTAAGGAAAAAAATCTTTCCCTTCCTCTCTTTCTTTCTGAATCTCTCATAGAAAAATACAGAAATTATTGAGCAACCTGTACAACAGAAGTAAAGATTAACAGATGCGAGGAATTAAGTATGAACGTTTAGCATTTCTGCTTTAGGATACATCATTCATATAGTCTCCAAGAGCACTGCTATCACCATGCTCAGGATTGTATGCAGAACAGCAGAAAGGTTATTTTGCCACATAGATTGTAGCTAGATTATTTTTTAAAATGGACATTAACTATAGTCAGCCTTCCACATTTGCAGGTTTAACTTTCACAAATTTGATTATTTGTAAGTTTCTCCTATCCCTGCCCCCCACCCCAACCTCTGGCACTTCTTTTCCAGGGGGACATTCCCTCTTGGCAGCTCTGATCAGGCTGTACAGCCCTTTAAAAACCCACCTCTGGTCCTTTTCCTCCTCCATCAGCTGCTGCCTGGCCAGCTAAAGATGGCTCATAGCTCTGTTTCTCAGCATCACAAACACTCTCCCAATGCCCCCCAACACCAGGAGATGGGTGACAGAGAGTAAGAATAGGGCCACCATGACAACTCACCCTGTTTCCCTCTCCTTTCTCCTTTCTCTGATCTGGTTTGGACCCTGGGTGCCTGTTCTCCCCACCATGCCTCGGCCTCCTTCCCAGAGACACACATACACATATTATATTTGCGATTTTTGCACTTTTGCAGGGGTCCTGTGCCCCTAACCCTAGTGAATATGGAGGGCTGCCTACATTAACAATTTCTTAACTCTCAAATTCATTTCAATAAGACTTGCTACTATGAAGTCACTCCACAGCACAAAGTAATTACTTTGATCAAATGTTTCAGTAAATATAAGCAAATGAGATGTAAGGAATCTACAGAGAGACAAGTAACCAAAAAAAAAAGGTAGAAAAATAAATAACTTTCAAATGGCTTGAAAACTTAATTTCCAAGATTATCCCAACATTAATCACTAAGCTTAATCACTAAATGACACGAAGCAAGTCATTTTCGCTAACCTCTAGGAAAACCAAATTGAGTGTCACATAAATGTTTGTCAGTAGAATCCGCAGCTCCAGGCTGCTATTGTTATCAAAATGTCTGCATATCAGGGAACTGAATGAACTGTTCTTGCCTGGAACCAAGCAGCCAGAGCAGATAATTGGAGCACCAAAAGTAAAATTAACTTGGATTACAATGCTACTGCAAGTAATGCAAGAAGATTCTTTCACACAAGTTTCTGTTGTATTTTGTTCCACTATGTAACCCTGTTTTTGAATGATGTAATAATATCTTGCAACTCCTCAAACATAAGACAGAACTGCACCTCTCTTATTTATTCTGCATCCCAAACAAGACAAGGAGTGAATATTAATTGCACTCACAACTGTACCACCTTTTGTTTTATGCTGATAGAAGAGATACTATCAGTAAAACCAGGCTAAGAAATCAATGAAGATAAGGAAGAACATATCACTCCCAGTATTTTTATTTTTTTAAAAAAAGGATACGTCAGCAGTGGGCTGCCAGCAAACCCAAGCAGACTCTCTTGCACTTACTGTTGAGCATACTTGCAGGGTCATGACTGAACCACGTATTTGTTCTATTCTTATCCTTACTGACGTTTCAATATTATGCGACTTGTCCAAACAAGTAAAATGAGACTGGGTAGAGTTATGAGCTCACATATACATACATATATACATACATACATACATACATACATATATATATATACACAGACACAGACACACACACACACACACATATAAAACAAAGATCTATCTTTTACAAGTGAAAAACAAATGTATACAGTAAATTGTTTTTAACGCTTAGTCATCTGTGGGCCTCTGTAACAACAATGCTTGCCAAGTTATGCATGGCAATACTGTGGTATGGATTAATGTCTGAAAATTAAACCCAAACCATTTTGCTTCTGCTGTTTTCATTTCAGTTCAAAGAAAAAGAAAATTACTGTTATCCATCTGGCTCTATCCCTTCATTGCCTCACAAAGGGTTATTTCCCTTCGTACTTTTTCTTCAAAAGAGCACTACATCAAGAAAAAAAGTATCAATCACTTTCACTTGGTAGAATTATTTTTAAGTACGAAACTGAAAACTGAAGTTAAACTCAACACACCATTCTCTCACACAGGTCATGTTGAATAGCTCTGCAATAGTAAAGCTTGCCTCAGCCCACTCACTTCAAAACAACTTCTCATACTTTTAAGAGCTAAACAGCTATTGAAAGGTTGTAGCAGAATCAGATCAGCATGGCAGCTAAGTTTTGGACTAACACCTTCTAATCTTACTTGAAACTTTGTGTGATTTACAGGTGGCGGAACATGAAAAGTGCAATACAGTCCCCTGAGTACAGGAGTGGGAACCACGTGCCCCCTCAGCTGCTCTTTAACTACAACTCCCAGCAGCCCTAGTTGCCATGGCCACTACTGAAGGACTGCTAGGACTTGTAGTCCAGCTACAGCTGAAGGGCTACGTAATTTCCACATCTGCCTTGCTAGATGCTTCTGTATATCAGATCACTGTCCACTGAACGTTGTTGCTTTGTCCTCAAGTCTATACCGACTTTTGGTGGCCCTCTCCTAGAGTTTTCTTGGCAAGATTTATTCAGAGGATGTTTGCACTGCCTTCTTCTTAGGTTGAGAAAGAGGCCTTCTTCTTAGGCTAAAAAAGCTTGATTTGTCCAAAGTCGCCAAGTGAGTTTCTACGGCTGAACAGGGATTTAAACCCTGCACTCCCAGAATTCTCATCCAATGCTCAATTTCCTGCTATGTGCCTTCAAGTTCACACTGATACATGGTAACCTAATCCTAGGGGTTTCTTAGCAAGATTTACTCAGAGGGGCTCTGTCTTTGCCTTCTTCTTAGGCTGAGAGAATGTGACCTGCCTGAGGTCACCTAGTGGGCTTCCATGCCTGAACAATTATTCTCTCAGAGTCCCAATTCAACATTCAAATCGCTGCATGCTACTGGCTTTACAATGGCACCAACCAATATATACTCAATAATACTATCCAATATATCCAACACTAGCAGGTGACTTGTGCCAATCTTCTTTGTATGACAGTTGCTTCTCTTTTATCCACTCCTAATCCAGCTATGGAGCTTCTTGTACCTCTGATTTTGCACTACTGTCTCCCCACTAGAGTGCAGACTCCTACAAATAACAATCCAGTGCAAATAAATCACTCTGAGAGCTGCAGAGTTTTGCAAGAATCCAACTTGCCTATCCAGAGAGGAGAGTTGGATTATACCTAGAATATAAGCAAGAGAACACAAAATTTGAAGTGTGTGTGTGTGTTCGCACATGGAGGGGGGGTACCTTCAAATTGCCTATTGACTTATGACGACCCTATGAATTTCACAGGGTTTTCTTAAGCAAGGAATACTCAGAGGTGGTTTTACCGGTTCCTTCCTCAGAAATGTTAGCGCACACCTCCAGTAAAGTATGGGTTTCATGTGGGCAACAGCTCTGCTGAATTAAGAAAAACATAAAATTCTGATGTTATTACCTGAACAGTTCATTTGCCCCTTCAGCAATACTTGTTTGCAAGTTTCCAAAAGACAAAATAATGGACTTGACATTTCACTGGCAACTTAGTAGTTTTGTCATTAACCAAAATTACCTAAATATTTTCTACCAGAATTGTAGTAAGGTTTCTTTGAAAGTTGGTGGATTTTTCTTTATTTTTCAGAAATCAAATTAGTTTAAAGAAATTAAGTCATAAGTCATGGTTTGTTGTTGCACAAAGGGTCAAGTGGGAGCAATGAAACAGCATGTGTCTTGTGGCTTATTTACAATAAGCCAGCATTCTTTGGACATCCCATTTACTATGACACACAAATTCAGCCACTGCGATAAAGCATAATATGCTTATAAATGGAAAGCAAAAACACATTTTTGTTCATAACATTTTTACCACACAACACTTTTTTAGATTTAATTGAGGAAATCCAAATTAATCACAGTTCACCATGGGCTTTTATACTAAGTACACTTACTAATGAATGAAAAGCATTAACCACTAAGACGAAACCATAGATGTGTAACTTTCTTTTTTTTTTAAGAAATTTTTATTAAAGTTTAAAGTAAAAATAAAAAAACCCTCCTTCCCCACTTCCAAGCTTTTTTCTTTTTTAAGCAGTTGAGTCTGCTTATTTACATTCCATTCATACATAGTTTCTCTTCAAAAGGTAATCTTACCTTATTACATCTTATATTGTTACATTGCTGCTTTGTTACATTGCCTTATTACATTGTTGCCTTGTATTATATAGAACCTTGCTTTATTCTTTTCCTTTTCTTATTACTATCTCTTTATCCAATTTAAGACTTCTCTCCATTCCCTTTCAAAGTTCTGTATAGACTTATTTTTAAGTGAAAATGTTAGCTTTTCTACCTCTATCATATGATGTGTAACTTTCTTTCTAAGTTCTCTTGTATAACTTACTATTGAACCTGAACTGTTTAAATCAAAGTCAACTTATATAGATGGATCGGCTAAACATTATGGGATAGTTACTTTTCCTTCCTACCAACTAATCAGCCCAAGACTGAGCCTTCCATGGTTTTGTACTGCCCTTGGGAAAAAATAATCTGCAGCGATAGAAATTTCGTCTGAGTTCAAGATCTCCCTGAAAGACATGAACAGGTTCAGTGCTGCCAAGCCAGGGCTCTCCTATGTTTAGTATATGTCTGCTGTGAAAGCCTGGTTCACATCTGAGCTCAGCCATAAATTCACTGGACAGTCTTTAATAATCCTCAGTCTAAATTTCCTTTTCGAATATAAGGCTAATGCTAACCTACCTTTGAGAGTTGTTATTGGGTTGTTTTAATATAACATATACAGAAAATATTTACATATATAAATACCACATACATAAAAATACTGCATGAATGCTAAGTCTCTATTATTTATGCTTTTAAATTGATGACATATTGATTCATTTTTCATTATATTGGTAATTTCCTTTTTATTTACTTTGCTACTACTTCGTAATCATGTGTTTAAATAAAGTCTATAGCATAAAATTTTCAAGAAAGAGAAATTAAAGAAATAGTAAGACTATGATCTATGTGGCAATTACAGTCAATGTTATTACAATATCCTCAAAGTCTTCCTTTTAAAAGCAATTATATGTTAAAAAGACTAAAGCACTGACAATGGAAGAATGGATTTTTAAGGTTGATGTGTTGGCTCAAATGGACAAATTAACGTAAATCCTGAAGCAGTGATTCCTAACCTGGGGTACGCATATCCCCAGGAGTATGAAACAAGGGCATTTAGGAATAGGGGGAAAAAACCCTGAATAATGGTGAGAAAAGTATAAAGTATGAGCCATTCTCAGAGGATGTCACAACACAATGTGTGTCTTGACTGCCCAGTGTTGGTGTTCCTGTCCTGGAACCTTAAGAGACAGCGGGATGGGAGGGAATCATAAACAATAAAGTGACACATAAGCCGAACTTCTGGCTGCCATTGGGCAATGGCCCACAAACTTAAAAAAGAAGTCTTTCCTACACACAAATGCACACACAGTCTTCTATTTGAGTTGCCACAACTCTAGTCCCACCCACACTAGGTGGCTTCTTGAGCCGTGTATACACATGCTGTTCTCTCCCTCTTCCTTGTATCCCCTTCTACAAGGAGAGAGCGCTCCCAGTGGAGACATCCAGTTCTGTCCCGAATCTGTCTGAGGGAGGGATATGCAGCACCAGTTACTCTTCCCCATGCCTTCATCTGGAAGCAAACCTGCAGGTCTAGGCAAGTAATGGCGCATGATGGAGACACCCGGGCAGAGTGGCTGGCCTTATAACTTGCCTTTCCTTCCATGAGTGCTAGGATATCTCCTCAGAGCTCACAGAAGCTTTCCGACGGGGCTTTTTCTTTTTACCTCAATGAAAAGATGTGGTGGAGAAGAGGGGTACAATTTATGCAAACAGGCTCCCAAAGGATATGCAAGTGAAAAAGGTTGGGAAACACTGTTCTAAAGGACAAACCAACTGAAGAGGACTTTTGAAAGACTGGAAACAGTTTATGGCTTTTATGAGCAATAAGAAATCTAATGATGTAGTAATCTGTGACTATGTTTACCAGTAATTTGAGCAGGATTATTTAGTTAGATCTGTAACAGTAGAATAGTATTTTTTTTCTTCTTTTTGTTTTCATTGCAGTTAGGATGTGAGGGGGAGTCAGAGCCCTACTGTGTATTAATTGCATGTCTTTTCTTTTCTTTTCTTCTTTTTCTTTTTTTCTTCTTTCTTTGATTGCGTATTACTTTGACTATAAATTAGATTGTGTTAAAAATCACTGATTTTTTTTTTAAAAAAAAATTATATGGTTTGCTCTTAAGAGGAGAAACAGGGACCAAGCACTCACGCTCTTTGGATGTTGAATAGCAGCTTCCCTCTGCAGCCTTATTCGCTGGGGCATCATCACATCATCCTATAATAAAAAATACACAGCTAGTGAAAGAAGGAAAGCGAATGACAGAAAGAGAGCCCACCACTGTTCTCAAAAAATAACTAAAAAATAGTTGCCAGGTTAACTGGTCATTGTACTATTCAGAAGACCAAACTATCACCCATAAACAACAGGTTACAAATACTAAAAGAACTACATCTATCATGTTAGCTCAGTGGTTACTGGACAGCATTTGGCCCTGTGTTAGATGAGGTTATACTTCTCCTGAAAACACAGGTTTGCAGTTTGCGGATATTCCTGGACTCAGCTTGGAAGCTCAGGTCCCAGCAGTTACCAGGAGTGTACTTGCACAGTTAAAGCTAACGCACCAACTGTGCCCAGCTGGATTTGACCATGGTAGCGCATGCCTTGGTTACATTAATGCACTCTATGTAGAGCTGCCTTTGAAGAGTGCTCAGCAACTTCAGTTGGCTCAAAGAGCTGCAGCCAGATTGTTAACTGGGGCTGGCAACAGGGACTGCACAACTCCTTTGTTGCAACAGTTCCAACTGTACCATTCCTGGGCACAATTCAAAGTGTTGGTGATGATCTATAAAGTTCTATATGGTTTGAGTCCAGCTATTTGAAGGACTGTATCTCCCTTTATGAGCCCATTAGAGCTCTATGAACATCTGGAGAGACCCTTCCCTGTTCCTTCCTTCTCAGGCTCATTTGCTGGGAGCAAGGGAGAGGGTCTTCTTGCTGGCTGCTCTTAAGACTCTGAAACTCCCTCCCTAGGGAGGCCAACATGGCCCCATCCTTGCTGTCCTTCCACCAGCAAGTTAAGATATTTTTATGCCATCAGGCTAAGATGGGCTTTTGATGCTGCGTGGTGCTATTTTTAAGGATTGTAGGTTGTCTTTCAATGAATGTTAATGTTTTTGATGTCTAATTTTTTTTATCAATTGTTTAATTTTTAATTTTTTATACTTTTACTGAATGTTTTGTATAATGAAGCTTTTGCATACTTATAAGCTGTATTGTTTTTAAATATGCTGTTAGTTGCCTTGAGTCTCATTATTGAAAGCAAAGCAGGATATAAATGAACAAAACAACAACAACAACAACCCTAAAGAAAATTAACATGGACTGAAGCAAAATCCACACTTTTTACAATAGACATAATTGATACAAAACAAACCATAATTTCCATCTACCTCAACACTATGTTCTACACCTGAAGCAGAGGTTATCACATTGTATCATGATTTTAAAATACCTACCTACTAAAGAGAAAGACCGCGTAAGAGTTCTGTACGTCTATTTTAGGTACATACATTCAGCCAGTCTGGTACTGTTTTTTCATATAACAAATTTATTCAGTTTCAGAGATTCCTACTCTTGACAAATTACATGCGTTCAGCAATATTATTCACTATTTATATCACACTACTTACAGAATCATTAATATATAGGTTACATTAAAAATCTTTTCTCAGCAACTATTAGAAGAAATGCGTCAAGCACATTCTTCTTGACACTTGGGGAATTAAGGCTAAAAGATGGGATGCAAACCAAATACTGAATTCATTGACTACAACCACAGAACCCATGTGAACCCAGCAGCAGCTGCTTGCCTCTCTCAGTTCAGTGCATATGGAGAAAACAAAGCATGTCTTGATAACATTAGCTGCTAACCATGGGCCTGAAGATATTAATGCTAGTACTGAACTGAGCAAGGCTGAGGCAGCAGCATTGGCTACATCAAAAGAGCTGTTTTTAACACTCTTCTGTTTAAAAAAGAAGCAGCAGCACTGATATACCCGTCAACTTATTATGAGTCTCAACTACTAACAGTCAAATGAGAGAAACTGATTCTACAAGTTATAAAAATGTTGAGATGGGCAACGAGGATCAAAATCTTGATTACGCTACTTCAGTTTACAGGAAAGAAAGTACATTTCTTTTATTTTCCAATACGCTTTTTTGTGTGTGTGTGAGAACAACAATAATATGTTTTTAAACAAAAAAGAAGAAGAAGAATTAAGCACAAACTACAATGTAGTCTGTTTTGCATCATTTAAGGCATGTTCTATATACATTTTAGAATTCTTGCCTTTAGACGTGCACTCATTGTGTACATTTCATTCCACAGTACAACCACAAACTGATCAGTTTTCAACCACTGTCTTTACTAGTTATTAAATGCTTCCAGAAGTACGGCTGCACATTTGATGGATACTGGTTAGTGGACCATCTATTATTATAACAAAGTTATATTTCTCAGTGCGCCCACATTTTTTTTAAAAAAAGTTTTGATCTGGTGAACTAAAATATTAGGAAGTGGTATATTCCAGAACTCTACCACTTTGGTCTACTGTATAACTCTGGAATCCACTGTGGTATGCATCTGGCAAAAGGCTCATGATCATCCTCTCTCGCTCCATCATGACAAACTAATGAGGACTTTACCACAGCCTCCTCTTATAGATCTGAACTACTTGTTCTGCTTACCTCACCTTGCATGTGGGGATGAATTTCTGACGCGAAATAATCTGAGGGGAGAATTCTGCCCAAACCCCTGCTCTTGGTCACATGTAGAAAGGGGATTTAAAGGGTTTTTTAAAAAAAAGCAACCAAAATGCAGTTAAAGAGGATTCCTAAAATCAGTAGCAGTAATTTGAAAAAGAAGTTAAGGAGCTGTTGGAGGCTGCCTTGAGCCACCAGTTGCTTCTTTATGTGGGGTCAGAATTAACCCAGCGCTACCATTTTTCTAAAATGCTAACAGGATCGGAAATCTGTTCCAATAGTTCCATCTCGTTAATCTATTTCAAGGTTAAACAGTAATATGGAGAGAGGCACTAGCTTGGATCTTACTACCATTCTTTATTAATACTGGGAGCTGTGCTTCACAGAGTACCATACAACATCTATTCAGATTTCAAAACGTGAAGTTTCAAAGGGTAGTCAAAGTCAAGGGACTCACTGAAATTCAAGAAGCATTTTGAACCTAATTTTTATTGTGCTTTCTCAATTTTCTTTCATATATCAGTATATACCACTAGATTACTTTCTCAACATCCCAACTCCAACTGAAAAGATTTCAATTTCTCAACTATCTAGTTTTCCAATAAAATTACTGTGAGAGAATTTAAATATTCTTTAACAAAGATTTCACTCTGATTCTGTCCTCAACTCTGAACTGTGGGGATATAAGGGAAAATTGCAGCATCAGAAAGTAAGCAGACTACTCTGCCTACAAAAATCTTAGCCAGAGATTAATCAAAGGCTCACATGAAAAGAACTTATATTATTAAAACACATCTAAACATATTTGTCAATGAAATCATGATACCAAAGTTATGGCATAAAAACAGAGGAAAGAGAATTTAACCCATATTCTATGATCAAATTATCACTAAAAGCAGCCACTAAATCAGAAAAAGCATTCTGGAACTTCACCCAAAAATAGCCCATAAAACACTTGATGGCTAAAGGTATATACTTCCTGTTCTGTCAAGTCCGCTCTGAGCAAGTAGCAATTTGCTGAAAATTGAAGGAAAGTAAGAAAGATCTTTATTTGATATAATAGATCAAGTGGGAATTCTAAACAAACCAAGACATGCTTCTGATCCAGATGATTCATAATCTCTTGTCAGCCTCCAAGATCTGGGTTTAGTCAGTCGTGTAGGGATGCGGTGTTGGGGGCGCTTCTCCCCAGGTGGCAATGTTTTTGGGGTGTCCCAGCCCATAGCCATACCCCTGTGCACCCTGGCCATGCCTGCACGTATCCTGGCCATGCCCCCATGTACAGTGGCAATGCCCCTTGCACCACAGTCCCGCCCACTCCTGCCCCCCCTCCTGCCCCCCCCTCCACACACTGCAAGCTCTGCCACTGGGTTTAGTCACTTCTACAAGAGATTGGCCTTGTCAGATGCTAGGAAAAATCACAGCTATTAGCTATGATCTTATCTTTACAATTAAAGCAAGGTGCTTTGAACATAAATATTGCGCCTAGTTATGCTAGGACAATTAATCAGGAACTGGTATCACAGAAAGTAAAATAAGGTATTTCCTGCAAGAAATATCACACGGTCAAATTCAGATGACCTCAAAGCATTTGAAAGTCAAAGGTATTTGGCAACTGGAAGTTTACCTGAGAGCCACTGTGGTGTTGTGGTTTAAGCTCTGGACTTGGACTCTAGGGGTTCCTGGGTCCGAATCCCTGGCTCAACCATGGAAACCCATTAAGTGACCCTGGGCAAGTCACACTCTCTAAGACTACGAGGAAGCTCACAGCAACCCTCCTCTAAATAAACCTTACCAAGAAAACCCTAGGATAGAGTCACCATAAATCAGAATTGACTTGAAGGCACAAAACAACAATAATCAATCTTTACTGCATGACATTTATTACTATATGTGTGACATTTATTACTGTATGTATTACTATATGCGTGATGGGAACTGCCTGCATTCCTTAGATGGGATGGTAACACTGAGTTTAATCTATTTGCAGGAACAACCCATGCGCCTGAATCCTACCATATCAATGGGAACTTCGCATATCAAGACTGCTTTAAGTTCTACAGATTAAATGGGTCTACTCTATTTAAGACTATAAACAGCATTGAGGCCATGATCTTGTCCACGATAATTCAGGGCCTTTAAAGCTGTTAATGGCTAGCCACTGGTCTTCAGTATCCACAGTGAGCGAATTGCAGCTATCTGATGGAAGAGGAATCATAAAATCATAAAGTTGGAAGAGACCACAGGGACCATCCAGTCCAATCCTCTGCTACGCAGAACACACATCAAAGCACTCTCAACAGACAGCCATCCAGCCTCTGCTTAAAAACTTCCAAAGAAGTAGACTCCACCACACTCTGAGGCAGCATAGGAAAGACAGTGGTAAACCAAGAAAGCTAGCAACAGAAGTAGATAAGTGTTTAGAGTGTTGTATTCCTTCCAGGTCAGATGTGGGAGTCATCTGCCCTTCCAGATGTTGTTGGATTGCAACTACCAGCATCTCAAGATAGCACAGCTCAGAGAAAGGCATGCTGGGGGTTACAGTCCAACAATGTCTGGAAGGCCACATAATAACTACCACATTCTGAAAGTTAAACCCATAAGCCACCCCATCAAGCTTACTAATTACTAAGTCATAGATTTCAGTACAGAAAGAAGTGTTATATTCAAAAAGCACTGAATATGAAATATGGCTGATCAAGGACCAAGACTGAATGGATGAAATGTAACAAAAATGAAAACCAAAATTAAAGCGGAAAATTGCAAACTTTTCTGTTAGGCATGGGTGGAGAATTGGTAGCTCTTTAGCTGTTGCTGAATTCCAGCTCCTATCAGTCTTATTCAGTACGAGTAATGATTAAAAAAAAGGACCTACACTCCCAACACCTGGAGGACAAAAAGTATTTGAAACTGTATTAAAAGTATGATGTTCTAAGTATTAGAGATCCTTTTCTAAGATTTTTTCACATCCTGTTCACATTCAAGAAATCTCTATTTAAAAATTCACTACAGCTAAGATTGTAATAGAGATCATGGTAAATTCCATATATAATATGGTAAGTATCAGGAAATACCAAGTGAAATGAAAGAATATCAATAAACTATCTACTCAAAAAGTCAGCTTGAACTGTTAGCAAATAAGGAAGCTACCATTCTGTTTTGTTCTTTCATATCAGAAATGCTAAAATAGACTCCTTACAATAATCTCCTCAAGATGTTCAGTTTTTGTGATTAGAGCGAACAAATGCAATCAGCTGCACAAGTGGAACAGGAATCATGATTTATTTCTGCACCCAATTTCTGAGAATTCAGTGGGAAATCCATGCTACGCTAGAGCATCATTTTATTTAGGCCTGAGGGGAGGGAAGACATCTTAAGCTAGTGAATGCCTACATGCCCACAAAGAAGTATTGCTTCTTCACCTAACATGACCTGGGACTGTTCTCAACACCTGTCAGGCAGGCAAAACAATAAGGCATGAAAAGGTCCAACTTATTTAAAGAATTTCCACAATGCCAAATGAATGGCATATACGTCATATGTGTACATGCAGGCTAAGGAAACACCAGATCAACTTTTTTTCAGCCTACAATAAATTTGCATGTGCAAGTGCACCAATATTTCCTTATAATCAATTGCTTGGTAATACTCAGGCACATTCCACATAACTGATACCAAGATTATATTCTGAATTATTCCATACTGAGTTGGTGAACAGAACCAAGAAACAGGAGAGGTAAATGGAAACAGTCACAGACAATATTAAGTCACACAGCTGGTAACATCTGTTTTCAACAATTACTGCAAAGCACTGAGAAACTGCTTCCAACAAGAACAATAAGCAATTCCTAGATGCATATCGATTTCAGGAACTTCTCTCCTCCCTCTTTTATTATTATTAACAAGAGGAGAGGAGAATGAACAGGAAAATGTTTATTAACAATTGATAAACAATTGTTTATCAGATGTTCATATTACATAACTCTTGCAATTTTCTGGTAATTATAAATACTTCCACTACACAAATATGTTGCGGGGAGGAAGAGGAACATAGAGGAGAGTGACAAACCTTCTAATAAATATTTTTCCAGATTTAGTAATGCCATAGTAAATCATAAATATTTTAACGAGAATAATTTCAAAGGCTCTGAATAGTAAAACATTTGCATTTGGGCCAAAAGAGATTGTGCCTGCTTTGAACCTTTAAAACAAATTCTAGCTCTTTAAAAAAAGACAAGAAGGAAGGAAGGAAGGAAGGAAGGAAGGAAGGAAGGACGGACGGAAGGACGGACGGAAGGACGGACGGAAGGACGGACGGAAGGACGGACGGAAGGACGGACGGACGGAAGGAAGGATTTCCATTTCCAGGAAAGAGACAAAATAAAGAAGGAAAAATAAATGCTGCTAAATAGTGGCAGCCGGTTTGGGTGCATGAATGAAAACAGCTATGTAAAAACTGAAACAGTTACACACATTCTTTCTCAATCCAAAAATGGGAGCACTCAAATCCATACTCAGATACAATGCACTGTGTGCCTTCTCCCAAACTGAAATGAAAGAACAAAATTCAGACAATTAGATAGAAAATGAAGTGCTGACTTAGCTTTTCAAAATGGAATGATAGTGAACTTTCCTTAGAAGGTGACTATCTTCAGAAAGGAAATAAGCACAAAAATCCAGAAGGTGAACCATAGCCACAACCAGTGGGTAGGAAGAAAGGGTTTCCTGTCTAAATTACTTTGCTCTTAGATATTCCCAAACAGGGCCCCATGCAGGTGCAAAACCCATATTTATGATGCACAGAGACCACAAAGAAGAGGCAGTAGAGCTCACATGGAACTCAACATACCATCCAATTAAATTTGGAAGCTGTTTTCATCACACACAGGCATACAGAGCTTGCTTAGTGGTAACAGGGCACACCTGCCAGCAAAATGCTTTCATTAAGCCACTTATTCAACTGCCTTGTTCATGATCACATCTGCATTAAGGAGCATCAACTTTTCTGAAGTAATCCTTGCTAAATTATCTCCTATTAACAGAAGCAAGGCTGACTAGTTCATGCATTCCTATACTTCTCATGACAGAAGTGTCCATGTGGGACATTCCAGTCACCAAGCTGAGAATGTATAAATCCTCATTTAACTTTTTCATACAACACTGCAAGACTATCACCCTCTTCTCAGTGGAGACAGGAAATGTAGGATTTCTACTAATTATAATGAAAAAGAACATTTCCACTTGCACTATCACAGGTATTACTGAGAATCCACAAAATAAATGGAGAAACCAATCAAGTTCCTCATAATATAAATATAATTCTCTCTTCGAGATAAGCTTGCTTACACCAAGCTGAGGTTTATATTTTTCTGCTAATAAAAAGGAAAATGAAAATCTATCTAGCAAAAACAAGTTAATGGGAACAATGTAATATTAATTCCTATGGGGAAGTCATGTTCTTTTTAAATCTGCTCTTCTTTGGCTTATTTTGGTAGGAAAGAAACCAGGAAGCTTGATAACAAACTGTACCTTGTCTTAACAGACATCACCTATAAATCACTAAGGGCTAAACTAAGCAGAAAACAAACAACCCAGACAAATAGGGTCATCTGCATTAAAAACAAAGCAAAGTATAAAATAATTCCCAGAGGGAGAAGTGATTTCATGAGAGATTATGGTGCTCGGTGGAAAGCTGTTGTTTGTCCATTAGGTTCAGCTTCTCAAATTGTTCCAGGGTTATTCCAGAATCATTTCAGAAATGACAGAGTTTGGTGCTGCTCTTCTATTTTTTCTGGAATTATTTGCTGTTTCTAATATCCCTTTTGTTTTGACTATGGCTTAAAATAGGGGGAAATGACAGAATCAGACTTTGTGGCATTTCACTAGTTTAGAGCAAATGTTAGAACATCATGATGTGTAACTGAGAGCCTTATAATGTAATTTTATATCCCCTAATAAAAAATTTAAAAACTAGTTCAGAGCAAAGGACAATACTTGTACTTTCTTTTTAAATGTTGGTTTGTGTATGTGTGTGTGTGTGTGTGTGTGTGCGTGCATATGTGTATATAGAGGGATAGATGTGTGTGTATGTATATAGATATAGATATTCTTTACTGCTTACATCCTAAGAATAATAAGGTTTCTGACCATGACTAAGTCACAAATTTTATCTAATAGTATCATTGGCTTCCATAACACAGAAAAATATGTAGTGTGGAGATATCTGTCATACAAATGGCTGCTTTAGCCAGTTTGTATTTAGTAAAATGACTACCATCTTAGAAGGATATCTTCTTGTAAGTCCCTTGCCCAAAAAATAAAACTCTTAAAAACAGAAAAAAAATGGGTAAAGCTGTTATAATTACAAGGCTTGATGCCACATGGATTCATGAATGACCATTTATCAAAGAGGGGTGGTGGCTCCTACGTTAGTGGGGCACTGAGGCCATTTCTGCACTACACTGTTACAGTGCTATTATTCCACTTTCAACATCCTATGGAATCCTGGGGCTTGGAGATTAGGGAGGGGCCTTTAGAATTCTCAGCCAGAGAGCTCTTTGGCCTCAGTAAACTACAAACCCCAGAATTCCACAGAACATTGATAGTGAAATAATAGCATTATTATAGTGTAGCGTGGAAATGGCCACTGAATCTGCTACAGGCCAAGACTATAAAGTTGCTATCCAAGGTGCTGAACCCTAGCCCCCAAAAAGGCTCCGTACCTTGACGTCTCCTTCAACGTTCATACCCAGAGCAGGTTCACCACCCACAGACAAGTGGGTCAGTTTGGTCATTTTGTTTTCTAGAGAGAGTTCTGACTTCATTTGCTCTAGTGCCTATTTATTGGTCATTTTGGCTGTCCACGGTATCTGCAGAACTCTCCTCCAACACCACACTGATGACTGCATGAGTCATTCTCTTCCTATTAGTTTTCTTCACTGTCCACTTTCACAACTATACACAGAGACTCAAAATATGTATCTAGAGAAAAAAAAATGTATCTAGAAAAAAATGGTCTAACTACTGCAACAATGTCCCAAGTACCTTACAAATGTACCACTCCATTTCAAACGAGAGTGTGCATCACTAAAACTTCCAATATTTTAAGAGACTGCAGAATTTTAAGTCTTAATACAAAAGTCTGTTAATCACCATAGCTACATGAAACAAACATCAAACTACAGAAAACTATCTGACTATTCCAACTATCCTGTCACCAGAAAAGAATGATCAAAAACATAAGAAAGGGTTGTTGAAAATTGCATTATCAAATTTAAATAAACTGACAAAAAGAAGTTCACTTACAGAATCCAGAAAGCAGAGGTAGGTCCCCGAGCTCTGATCTATTGCTTGGTTTTTAGCAAAGCCAACTGTTAATAAAATAAAAGGCCAACGTACTATATGAGTATAATTGTATTTTCAGTACTTTGTTACAAGTGTGAAGGGAAACTTGAGTCCAAATCTACACACAAACTAGCCTCACTGTCAACATGATTTTAAAAAATTTAAAAAGTTTGATCTGCGCAGCCATGAGGCAGGACCAGTTCAGACATAACAGACTACTCTAAAAGCTTGTTGAACCAGACTCAAGCTCTCTATCTCCTTATGAGCTCGGCTGTTTTAAAATCTTCATTCAAAGAGACTCCTGAAATCAGTGAAACCAGTGTGGGAAACTGTAGGGGGTCACATAACACCCTCGGGAAGCCTTGGAATACAGTACCCCCTGCTCCCCACATCAGATTTTTTGACTCAATACGCCCACAGCAGCCTCTAGTGCGCATCGGAAACAAGTTCATTTTTGGACCCCCTTGGGCCATTTTATACCCATGGCCACCTCCTGTTCAATTTCCTGCTTGAAAAAAGACCTGTCCTTTTTTAAAGAAAGATCTCTCCTAAAATTGCCAGGGGGTACCCAAACATGGCCAAGATGCCCTCAATGCTTCCTAGCTTGGGGCATATTGGTGCAAAAAATCTGATTGGAGGAGGCATAGTTCCAAGACATGACGTTGAGTACCTGAAACTTGGTGGGAACACTAAAGACCCTAAGGATTATTTTATATTTAAAACTAATAAATGTATTTTAATTAACTTATATGTGTCCATGTGTCTGTTCACTAACCGGTGTAAGTCTGCAGCTGAAAGCCTTTGAAGCTGGGGCCAACAGAACAAAAAGATAAAGATACAGAAGTACCCCCTCTGCTGTGGACAAGCTATCATCCCCCACAAATCTGACTGGCAGATCCTGCACCTGGCAACTGAATGCTTGAATGATGCCATGACTTCATGCCAACAGCATAAATATAATGAACAAGATTCTATATACTTTTAGCATAGAGCCAGCATGGTGTAATGGTTTGAGCACTGATTATGACTGGAGACCAGGGTTCAAATCCCCCTTCAGTCATGGAAACCCTCTGGGTGACTTCAGGTAACATTCTCTCAACCTCAGGGGAAGGCAAAGGCAAACGCCCTCTGAACAAATCTTGCCAAGAAAATCCTGTGATAGGTTAGCCTTAGGGTTGTCATAAGCTGGAAACACAACAAAATATTCATCAGTTTAGTTCCACTGAATCTCACAGTTGCCCAGCCAACTATACAATGGACAAGATGACCTTTGGTTCATCAAAGCTGATCCCTATCTACCAAATCAAAAGGGTAAGAAAGGCTGTTTGTGTACTTGCAAAATAATTAGCTGAAAAAGGACTGTAATTATACAACCTCTAAGAAAGTACTACTACTAGCACAACTATTTTTAGGACTGCACAGTGCTCCAACAGGATTATGGCCTATGAGTCTAGCTCTACCTTTCCTTGATGGTTTGTATTTATCAAAGTAATGCGTACCCCCCCCCCATAAAGCTGACAGATCATAAGATCAGTCATGGATTGTTCCTGCAAAGCAAAATGGAGTCAGCATTGTGACAAAATGGAACAAAAAATGGCCAGAAATGCAAACTCACTCTCATTTAAGATCATCTTCTTGACAGTCAGTAACTACTCTTTAATTTCTTTGGTGCATCATGAAAAATCATAAACAGCCACCTATAGTCTTTTTGATTGCATAATGTATGATTGTCAGAGAAAGTAATATTAGTCACAGGACAATTGAGGCTGAAGGTCTAAGAATATGTTTTTAAAATACTTCTGAGAGTTAAAATATTATTACTAATATTTAAAGGCTGGGTCTTGGCCACAGTATTAAATTAACTGGACTAGAGGAGAGGAACCTTATTGTCCACATGCAGTCAGTTATAAAATAAGTTATTTAAATGAAAACAAAGCAACCAAAAATACGAAAGCTTGTAACAGAAGTATCATTTTATTATTATCATCTTCACCAAATTCTATGTTTCCAAGGAGACTTCATTTTGTAGCAGAACTGTTGTTTTTTTTAAAAGTTCTCTTGCAATGAATCCTGTGTTCCACATAAGCAAAGAATTCACTGTGATATTGCTACACTGATGAACCTCAAATGTTTGTGCCAAGGCTTTGCATTTGGAAAGTCTGCTTACTTAGTGAAAAGAGGCTGTTACCATGGTCACAGGAGTAAAAACCTAAGACCCCGTGAGATATTAACATTCCTCACTCTTGGAAAGAAGTAGTTTTGTGGTAGTTGCTTTAAAGCCACTGACCCTTTCTTTTGTGGTGAGTTTTCTCTTTTGTTTTTCTTTTTCCTTTTCCATGACAGAGAAGAATCAGAAATGAATCTTAATCCAGTGTAAACAGTCCAAGACGTGAAGACTATCACATTGTAGTAAGCAGCCCCAATAATGAAACAAAGAAAGTACTCCCTACAAGTTTTAACTACTCCTAATGACAGCAAAGTAAATCACTAAGACACAAAAAAGGCTGCAAAGATTTGAAACTAAACTGGCTCCCCAAATATAAGGACAACTGAACTATTCTTTCTGAACTGGAAAGTGATTACTGCATAGTTACCTCCTTTAAAATGAGTATAGTTTAGCATAATACACTTTTCCTTAATCTACTTACCTATCATTAGAAATGTTCAGAGCAATGTAAATATAGAGAAGCCATGAGTTACATTCTATAGTATTATTTAGCATTTTATTATGTGAATCTCTGTGTGTGTGAATTTACAAACACAGACACCAGGGCACAAGTTAATAAAGATCAAGACAACTGAGTACATATCAGAGAAGATGGCGTCTAACATGCTGGAGTCCAAAGTCATTTTTCTGTTTAAAGGCACCCTGGATGGAGACCAAAACGGATAGCCAGCAAACATGATACAAACTCAGAGAGAAATGCTCCATTTAACTAATGGCAACTAACAACATGGCAACAGCATTTTGTACCCTTTGAAGTTTCTAAACCACTAATAGCAGCCTCACATACAAAACATTACAGCTGCCAATAAGGTACTTTATTTTCTTTCATATACATAAAAAGAGAAAGAAAAAGCCTATGTGCTGGAAGACTGAAATGAAGGTTAGCAATTTTAGCATGTACATTGAGAAATCAGCTTTTTGGCTTCTCAGCTATGTAACATTTACTGTGTTCCACAGGACTCAATGACAGACACCAACACATATCCTCAGAGAAAACTAAGCAAACCTTTCTGTTAAATTCAGATTTTTGATCACATTAGAATGGGAACTGGGTCTTATGGGGGTAGGAAATTTGTGGCCCTCCAGATGGAGCTGTCCAGCAATTCCCATCAGCCCCAGCCAGCATAACCTACAGTCAAGAGAAATGAAACATGTAATCCATTCCCCACCTCTGGGCTATAATGCCGATAGGTTTTCTAACCAAAAAAAAAAAAAAAAGACATGGAAATTAAATTGTTAATTTTATAATAAATGGTTACAAAATGCTATCAGCAGCAGTATTGCCAGTGTGAAAGAATCACTGTGATTTCACTAGATCAGGTGTTACAAGTTGCAAATGTACACATGTACCAACACCCCAGTTCTCATAAGGCATAGCAGAGGGGAAATAAGAACAGCTAGGCACACCTCCACCATGCCTGGGACCAGCTGATGCTGAGAGTTCCTTCTTCAAGCTTCCAGTTTTCACTGTTTAGCTGACAAGAGTGGCAAGGGCAGCAATGAAAGACAGCTCCACTGTACTGAGTCCTGACTATCCTCTTCCCTCCCCATCACTTTCCCCTTGTCTGTTGTAACTTATTTAGATTGTAAGCCTGAGGGAAGGGACTTTCAAATTAAGACTTAGAAGACTTTTTGGCCAAAGGGGAGGACATAAGATTCAGAATAAAAAAATAAAAGCAGTTTTGAAAGGGAGCATCTCAGAATGCAGAAGAAACAGAAAGAAAAAACAGTGTTTGTGAGGTCTAAATCATGTGTTCAGAACTTTAGGGAAAAGTGCAGCTAACTGCCAGGAGGAGCAGAGGGAAAGCACCAAGCAGTGAAGGGGTCAGGTATCTCCTATTCATGCCCTTGCAAGGCTCCAAACCTGCAAACGGCCAGCCAAAGTCTTGTTATTTGTATTCATATGTAACATTTAGTTCACTCTTCTAAAAAGTGGGTTAAAGTGATTTCTACAGTCTAACTATCTCAAACATTTCCTGTCTTTTCGTTTACTCACAACCTCCAAATAAGTACAAATAAATAATCTATAGAGGCAATAAGGAAAACCAGTACTGGTATACATTACATAAGGATACACTTAGTGGAATTAAAAAGGAAGAAACAAAGCTTTCTAAATAAAAATGCATGGGAAATTTATGCTGGAAAACACATGAGAAAACACCAGAATACTTTTTATTCTCTTTCTTCTTAGGTATTTCTTTTCTTCTTACTGATAAAACCAGCCTTTTTTGGGCTCTCACAGAAAAAAGATAGCAAGCTTTAAAACTCAACACAAACGTTTACAGTTCACATCCCACTAAGCTGATCTTTATTCTAGAGTGGTCATACTTGGCAATTTGACTTGAATCTATTACTTCCAAGACTGTTACAATGATTTCAGAGCTATTTATTTTGGCTTGGATCACAAATTTAACCTTATTTTTGCTTTTCAGTCTAGCACACAACAGACTTGGCCTTTTCTCAGTCTGCAGTAAAGGCAGTAGCTTTCTCTACATAAATATATATGTCACCACGTGGATCACTACAGTCAAATTATCACATATAGTATTTGTCACCTTGCCAGTCTCGCTTGTCAAGGAAGCTACAAACAAGGAGTTCAGAAAACACGCAAAACAAATCCCTTTCAGTATGTTAAGAGTCAGGGCAGCAAGGGGGAGCCAGGTGTGCCCCAATGCACAAGTCTCCATAATATTCTTGAGCTCATTACCTGACTACATGGAAAGTTGTCATGCTAAAAACAAAGTAATCTCATAGCAACATTCTTTAAGAGTACCAACCTCCACAGGGCCGAGATGAAGAATTTTCTCTAAGCAGTACACGAATGCCCGTATCTTCCAAAAGAACCTTCCATTGTTCTATTATATTTTTTGAATTATCCTGGTAAGTGGAGATAACATTGAAGAATTGAGTTTAATGTTTGACTCTCGAAAATTAGATCTGACAGTACATTAACAGAGTTAGTACTTGGGTGCTTAACAGTACGTTATCTCTATAAAGAGTTTAGCATAAGTGTACGTACCGTACTAGCATCATTAAAGACAGAGAGTTCAATGGATCCTTGGAAGTCTTGCTCCAGAACAGACTTCAAACATTCATCTAGCCAGCACTCAGCATTGTAAACTGGCAGAATTACAGACTAAAATGAATGAAAAAAACAACACAGAATCAGGCAAAATCTATCATAATTATTTATTCTGTGATTCATTAATACCAACCATTAAACAATAACACAAGGTATTTTCCTTCTGTCCATATCACAAAGACATCCTATAACTTCTGGGGGGAAAAGATAAGATACAGTCCTTTTCTCTACAGCTTTTTTTTTTAAAGCCAATATTATCAACAATAAATGCTTTTGTGTGCCTTCAAGTAATTTCTGACTTATGGCAACACTCAGGCAAAACTATCATGAGGTTTTCCTGGCAAAACTTGTTCAGAAGGGGGTTTGCCTTTGCCTCCCTCTGAGGCTGAGAGAGTATGACTTGTCTAAGGTCACCCAGTGGGTTTCCATGGCTGAGCAGGGATTTGAACTGTGGTCTCCAGAGTCATAGTCCAACACTTAAGCCCCCCACAGCATGGTGGCTCTATCAATAATAGTATCTATCCTTAATTCTGTAGTAAAATTATGATTTCCCCTCTCCCAGATTTTGCTTCCTCCCCTCTAGCCCCATTTTCTGCCAAGCCTTACTCAGTTCAGCACAGCTGCATCCTTACTACCAGTAGACTTGGTAACAAGCTCACCCATTTGGGATCAACCAACAGAAGCCTAATATGAACCTACACCCTCATGCGCTGCAAGGACTTTAACCTCTCTTGACAGCTCAGTACTGTGAAATATGTGAAGTCTCACCTTCTCCCCCAGTCTTCCCTAAAAGAAAAAGGGATATGTTCTTCAAAGCTGAACAAACATTAGGGGTGGAAGATCCATTCTGCCAGCCTTACAACATGCCACTCAAGAATTAGTACAGTCCTTTGTCCTCTCCAGTTCTATTTAGGAGGCTGCTTTGCACCCTGATACATCAGAATTAGAATTCTGGAGCTACTCAATATAAAGACAGAGAAAGAAGGTTCTGTTTCACATTAATGCCTTCAAATTATCTCAACCAACATCTAAGATTGTTCTCCCAAACCGTCAATTACACAATTTGAATAGCAAGCCAATACCAAATTTCATAATCCTCTCACTTGATTCAGATTTCTTACGTTCAAAACTACCTGCATCATTATATTTAGATTATTTCCTTTTAGTATCAGCAGTAGCAACCCGGTACATACAGCTATCACACTGTGTTTTTAAAAAAGAGAGAGCTTTAAGGCAAAGTGTGTGTGACATGCTAGCAGGACAACAATGAATTGAAGTTTCACTTAAAGCCAATGTTTATGCTATAGTTTAACACTCCTGTTAGTGCAAAACTCTTACACAGAAGGCACTGTACATTTCATGAAATGTCCATATCCTAAAATACAAGCATCTGTGCAACAGGAAATGTAATTTATGTACAAGTGCCTACCCTTCTCCTTACTACACTCACCACAGGGCATCATGGTGGAAAGCCCATCATCTGGAACGTGTGATAGGCTGTCACTTTCTCTCAAATATGAAGCCAAGGACAGGGCATAACTCCTGGAGTGGCTCTGCACTTTGGGAATACTCTGGTTGATGTGTAAGAGACCAGCTGCCACCTCACTCCTTGGGTTGGTGCTGGGAGTGGGCAGAAGAACGCGCTGACTTCATGCTGTACTTTAGAAGTGCTTCCAGGGATTCTGAAGCTAAACACGTCATCAAAAGACAACCCTTCACTCTAGCCATCACAGAAGAAGAATCACGGTACAACCACAAATTTTTGCTGGTTACCAAGGCCAGAATTTTTGGGTTTGAGTACTTGCCTCTTTTCCAGAGAAGCAGCACATTTAGCAGAACTCTAAAACAGAAGCGGGTATCATATGGCCTTCCAGAGACTGTCAGATTACAACTCTCATCATTTCTGTACCACCTAGGGCTGCTGGGACCTGCAATCCAATAACATTTGAAATGCTGTGTGATTCCCACCCCTGCTCTACAAGCAAGCTTAAGGAAGACACTTCTTCCCAAGCAACCTACCATGTTTTGAAAACAATCAGATAGAAAAGATTTATACAACTGCTGTCTTAAAACAAATCTCAGAAGTGAAAATGGGAATATGTTTATGATGAGCAACTTCTGGACTTTTAGAATAACCAGGCCTCCATCAGAAATACACAAATGTTTTCTATGTTATGGTTTTAAGTATATACCATTAATGGAAACAGTCCTCATCATATTAACAAATATAGAAAACACCCAGTTACAGAAGTGAGTTTCAAAATTTAACTTCAGGAAATTAAATCAGGGCCTAACGAACACTACATGCATTTGATCCAAACTACAACTGTCATCTCTTTTTATTTATTTTGGAAAAAAAGGCAAGATGCTTTGGGACGTGGTTTAATGTAGAGTACTGACATGCAGAGAAAGGCCCGAGCACCCTCTTCTCCGCTCCAGAGCTTCAGAAACAACTTTACCGTAAAAACAAAGAAATACACATGGCTCTTTGAGAATTATTACAGCCAGCATGGTATAGTGGTTTGAGCATTGGACTACAACCCTGGAGACCAGAGTTCGAATCCCTGCCAGGCCATGGTAACCCACTGGATGACCCTGGTTGGGTCACACACTCTCTATCCCAGAAAAGCTCAGGATAGGTTTGCTTTAGGGTTGCCATAAGCTGGAAATGACTTGAAGGCGCACAGCAACAGCAATCTGATGCCATTTCCGCACTAGACTGTTATAGCGGTATTATTCCACTTTCAACATCCTATGGAATCCCGGGGTTTGCAGTTTCGGGAGGGGCCACGTGGCGCAAATGGCTTGAGAATCATTATACACATTCACGATTCTATCACAAGCCTAGAAACAGTGCTGCGAGAAGGCATAACGACTGTTACAGCACTCGCACTGCCCTTACTCCACCTCCCACCAATACCGTTCTCAGTGCGGAAGGCTCAGCTCCTGGTCGCTCTCCAACAGAACCCAGCCCTGAGTATCCCTCCGGCCGGCTGCATTTGCGTTCACTTTCCATTTACAAACTTCGCTAGTGTATAAAAACAATCAGGATGGTAAACAAAACATTATGAAACCTACCACCTCAGTCCCACTGCTTCCTTTGCCTTGCCTACTCAACGGTGCAACGGGTTGCAACCGAGGTCTCTGCAAGAAGGGAGGCGACAGAGCGGTGGGACACTCGCCCTTGGTGGGCGCAGAAGGACCACCAGCGGGTGCCTCTTCTCGGGGAAAGGCAGGAGAACTACCCGTTTCTCCAGGGATCTTTTCTGTGGCATCCATCATCGACTACTACACAGCGAGAGGCGGGGGAAAGCAGGGAAGGCGGCAATGCACAAGACCAGCACGTGGCCTCTCACAAACGAAGATCGGCGATAACGCCAGAAACGATATGGTTCAAGGAGTCTTTAAAAAAAGGCCCACTGTGCACCCGCTGCAGTACATGTCAGGCAGCACGGCATGCTTCCTACGCAGAGAGTTTAAAAAAAATAAATAAAAAGAAAGCGGAGGGGTGAAAATCAAGGCGCAGGATAGAAGGAAGACGTCGGAACACCTGGAAAGGGCCGGGGGGACCGATCAAGGGCGGGGGGAGAGGAACTATAAAATTGCCACGGGAGAGACTCGATAACCTGGAGGATCTATGGCAAAGTGGGATACTGACGGAGGAAGAAAGCATACAACGGGGCTGCAGGAAAAAAGAACAAGAGAGAAGAGATCAGGCAGGCAGGAAGAAATAGTGGGCGGGCAGAGACAGCAGACGCACGGGCTTCACCCAGCTTTCGTCCTCCCCCGCCGGGCGCATGGAACAGTCCAGTCCGCGCTCTCTGCCTCCCCTCTTCTCAGTTTTGCGGGCGCCCTGACCGAAAAGTTGCGCGCGCCGCTGGCCGTCCTCCTCTTCCTCCTCCTCCTCCCCTCCCCCTCCCCTCTTCTTTCTCCTTACGGAGGAGTAGAGGCGGTAGGCTAGAGCGGTGCCAAGCGCGGTGCCGACGCAGCCGCCGAAAGCCAGAGAAGGGTTTTCTGCGGGAGCGCGAGTTAGCGCTGTCGCGGGGGGGGGGGGAGTGCGGCCGGAGGAAGGGGGGCTGTGGGGGATCATTAGGAGCCTCCCGGTGGGGGCGCTGGCGCCGGGGGAGTTGCGGGACTTGCGCCTTCCCGTTGTTTCACTTCAGGATGCCGTATCCAGAGTAACACGGCTAGGTTTCTGAATTCTGTTTCAGTTCGACTTGCATTTAGTCCCGACACTTTAGAAAGCCTTGTAGGGGTGGTGTGGAATTTGTTGACTTAACGCCATTTCCGCACTAGACTGTTATAGCGCTATCATTCCAGTTTCAACATCCTATGGAATCCTGGGGCCTCCCTAAACTGCAAACCCCAGGATTCCATAGGATGTTGAAAGTGGAATGATAGCGCTATAACAGTCTAGTGCGGAAATGGCCTTAAAGAGAGGCTAGGCTACCGGTGAGGAGCCCCTTCCGTCCTTTGTGCACGCAAAGCAACACTTTGCACTTGGCTCTTTTTTTATCTTCGTCCCCTGGATTGGCGTTTTGTACATGTTCAGTGGCACGCAGTACGAGAGAAGGCAATGCCTTCAAAATAGCCTGGTACCAGCCCCCTGAACTGCCCCCTTTTATAAGCTCTCTGCCCCCCATGTTTTTGTTTTCCTGCCTTCACTGGGTTGAAAAACAAGAGGCTGTTCAGTTATTGGTAAGCTCAGTAAAATAAACTATCCTAGGAAGACGAGATCCAGCAGCCATTTATGTAATCACTGGCTGGGAGGCTTCTCACTGAGGGTGTGCTTTTTCAAAACACTTTTGTATACAGTGAAAGCACACAACAATACATTTTAAGTGATTAAAAGTGTTTTAATATGATGGCCTTAATTTTTTAAAAAAATTATTGTCAGGTTTTAATTTGTCAGGCTCCAGAAGAAAGGCAGCATATTAATTAATTAGGTGACCTTGTGCAGAATTAGCAGTATGAAAGTTATTTTAGTCAAAGATCTAAGCATCAATACACTCACCCACTAGTGACCGTTACAGTTATTATAGCAAATCTTCTTTCCTACACCCAATCAGGGTGGAGATGGAGTTGCTATTGCCAGTTAGGACTGTCTGTTAAAAAAAAAAAAAAATCAGGTCTTGTTACTCATGAATGAGATCCCTATTGGGTATTGGTATGCTAGTCAGAGTTGTTTCTTGGAAAACTTTTTTCAAGATAAGTGCTCCGCTGTAGCTGCTCCTAGCTGAAGAATGAGATTAAAAATCCCACATTTTTTCCCCGTAATTGCCACTGCACATTGCCTACCGCAGGACTTCCCAAATGGTGTGCTGTGACACATTAGTGTGTCGCCTGAAGTGTGTAGATGTGTCACCTACAATCTTGGAAATGTATGTTATTATTTATAAATCATATATTTTTAAAAATATATGAAAGGTCTTCATGAGATAAGTTGTGTCCCCATACATTTTGTTATTACAATTTATGTATGTGTCTGCTATCTCTTATAAGGGGTTAGTTTAACCTCTGGTTTGCTAGTAAAACTGAATTACTGTGTCACAAAATGATGCATGTCTAAAAAGTGTGTCACCAACAAGAAAAGTTTGGAAAGCTCTGGCCTACTGGGATGAAAACTGTAAGCAGAGACTTGAAGCTTTCAGAAGGTGGCAGGACTATGAGGCAAAACTCAGTAGCAAGAATAAGTGAATAAGAGTAGTGGCTACTCTCCCCCACCCCACTAAAATTAGTATCCATTGTTCCTTTTTACAGGAAAATGTCATAGAAATCTGTTGGTACCCATAAGCATATGATGACTAGAAGTTCTGCATAAATTGTGTAAATATTCCTTACATATTTGTGGATTATCTATTATTTTTCTGCATGCAGAATGGGTTCTCTGGATTGTGGCTTTATTCTGCTACAGTTTTACACGTATCTGGTTACCTAATAGCAAAAACATCATACTTTGGAATGTAGATATTTTGAAATAACTTTTTAGATATGTACCATACATATACGTAATCCCCCAAAGTGCAAACATACATGTATTTTCCAGTGGTGCTTACCCATGGATTTAAGTAACAGTCTTTGCAGCCATTTGTATTTCCAGTCTGAAGGCTTATACACATACACACAACATTGTATGCCCAAATTCATAACAAATTTAGTTTAGTTTTTTCCGCCCTGGCACTTGGATTAAAGTTATCTTCAAGTATTCACTGGCATACACATAATGTTGGGTACTGCACTCTATGCCTAGTAACTTTATCTGCCTAATTGCTTTTCCACTTCTTCTTTTTGTTAAGAATTCAGTTAAGTGTATTTGTACCCTGTCATAATTTGTGTGCGCACATATGTATTTTCTCACACTGGTTATCAGAGAGTAACACTGATGTTTGTTTTTATGACTTTCAGCTTTCAGTGTAGGAAACTATAATGATGTGGCTGTAATCTTACACATTATTCATAATCCTATGACTTTCAACAGAAAGAAACACCCCCAAAGTAAATCTATTTCAGCATCACAGTTGTTTCTCCTTCACTCTGAAGTTGCTGGATTTATGTGTGATAATTGCTTTAACTGTAAAACACACACTGTCCAGGCCTAAAAGCAGTTCCATGAGCCCAAGGAGGCCTTGGACTGAAACATACTCACCCCTTTTGTCACACAGCATGGCAACCTATGTATAGAACTGTTCTGGGAAGTGTTCAGAATCATTTTGTGATACAGCATGGGGGCTGACTGTTCAAAGCACGCGAATAAAAAGCTCAGAATTCCAGTGGCCTAGCACAAGTGGCTTCCTTTGAGTCTTAACAGTTCTCAGGATACCAGCCAAGATGCTTTAAAGTTGCTTTAATGCTGCAGCTTGAGGCTTTGTAGTATGTCTTTCATCATGTCAGAGATGAGAGCTGGGCCACATAGCCAAGCAACATCACAGCGTGAAGAGTCAAGATGACAGATGTTATAAATGAGGAAGAACACACAAGCTAGGCAAGGCTGCAGCGGTTTGCTTTTCTCTGAGTCTACTGGGAAAGGTAAAATTCTGCCCCTCCTCTCCCTTCCCAAATTAACTTGGTTGAAATTACTTGTGCACTTTGAAGTCAATTGAAAGTGATGGAAGTAAGCTGAGGACAGAGAGGGAAAGTGGAAGAAAGTTTTAAAATCAGCTGAAAAAGCTGGATAGTGAAGGATTAACTGGGATTGTCCCTGCCAAATTGGAGGGTATGTTATAATACAGCATAGGGGTTGGCTGTTCAAAGTACACAGATAAAAAGCCTAAAATTCCATTAGCCTAGCACAACTGGCTTGTTTTGAGGCTCAGTAGTTCTCAGGATCTGAGCCAGGAAACTTTGTAGTCACCTTAATGTGGCAGCATGAGGCTTTGTAGACAACATTCTGTTCTATAAGAAGTACAAAGTAGATTGATGTAGTGAGCCAAAAACAGTATATGTAAGTGTGCCATGATACAATGGAGTATCACTTGTGCAGTTAAAACTGAACATGGTATGTGTATTTCCTTTAACCCCACCTCAGACTACCCAAAGTATGACTGTAAGTTCTTAAGGTCTGCCTTAAGAAGGTCTGATTTGATCATTGCGAAACATGGTGATTACTTTACAGAATAAAATGTCTGTAAACAGGTATATTAAGGAAGCATCAGAAGTTTAAGTTTCTGCCTTCCTCCGTGATGTCTGTTGGGATGTGATTCATGAACAGCATCCAGTGACAATGATAAAATTCCCAGTCTAGGGATGGAATTCAGGGGATAGTGCTGCAAATAAGACTGGAATTTTTCAGAGAGGTAGCTGTATTAGTCTCTTGCAGCATAATAAGAAGGATGGGAGGGAGAGGGGAAAAATGTGGCAGCACCTTTAAGACAAAGTGGTTTTTATTATAGCATGAGCTTTCATGGATATGAACCCATTTCTTCAGGTGCAGTACAGAGTGGTAGTAAAACCTTAGGTTAAAACATATTTATACCATTGTGGGAGTGGGATAGACTGCAGTAGGATCCAGACAAATGCAAATTGTGTCCGCTGCTCTAAATTTCTAAACAGTTGGGTGAGGTGATAACAGCCCTTTGAAAATTTAGGACAAGGGACATGATTTTCACCTTTCTAGATCCTATTACATTCTAGTACGCTCCCACAACTGTACTAATATGCTTTATACCTGAGGCCTTAATACCAGTCAGTACTTCATCTGAAGAGGTGGGTTTATATCCATGAACGCTTATACTAAAATAAAAACCAGTTAGTTTTGAACATGCTGCCACATTTCTATTTTCTCCCTCCCCTTCGCTTCCTCCTTTTTTAAAGTGACATTGTCTTTTAAATTAAGGCCATTTGGCACCAAAGTTTCAAGCCTGAGAGGTTTTCTCTTTTCTCTAGCGTGGTTGAAACACAGTTTTTTAAACAGGAAATATGACCATTTTGGAAAAGCTATGTCACTCAGAATTAAAATGTGTTTACAACAGGTTGTTGCACTGTTTTGATTATGACTGCTGGTCTGTGGTTCCTGAATCTAGTGTGAAGATCAGCGGCGGTTTTTCTGACATGTTGCTCTTTGCATTTAGGGTGCTGGCATTCAACAGTGTATCTATTGTCCCATCTCTCTATTGTGTCTCTATTGTCCTTTCTATATATATGAGAAAGGAAGTGAATATGTTACCCTGTTTTCTGGGGGTCCCAGGAGGGACACCAAATTACTATCAAAATTATAGAAGTTGGGGAAATTAGTTCAGAGCACAAGTTGGCAAAACGAGAGGCAGGGTAACTTAGCAGGATCTTGCAACCCAGTGTCTACGGGGTCAGGCCAAGTCAAGAAGCAAACCGGTTGGAAAATAATGAATGATCTTTATTAAAGACAGGCACACAATGTAAGCAACACGCACACACAGATAACTACGGAAAATAAAGGTGTGAGTAAGATAGCGGGATTTTCAGAGGGATAGTTGGTTCGGGTGATACGAAACCTGTCCTGAAGTCCGGAACAAAACGGAGAGCGGAGCTGGAGTTCGATGTATCTCAGTACATGGAGCTGAGGGGAAGCTCGCCAAGCAAAGCGGCAGCAAGGCGGTCTGGAACTCGGGAGCGATCGAAGGAAGCGCTCAAAGTCAGGGGTTTTTATAAGGAGAATTGTGACCGCAGACTAGGTCGGACTTAGGGGAAAACAACAGATTTGGAGTTGGAGACAAAGCCTCCGAAAGGTCAGAATTTGAATGATTGAATTAGAGCCGAATTTATCAATAGAGTAGCCGGTATGCAAACATGGAGTTCCTGAGCGTTGTATAGTTCGATCATCAAGCTGCCAGCGTGAGGCAGAGGATCTTTTGAGAGTTGCTTGGATACCTAATGGAGGTACTTGCCTTGAGGTCTCCTAAAGCGGCGAGTCGGCTATTTTCTGGCCTGCCTGTATTGTCTAGGACTATTACGGCGATTATCGGCCGAGCCTGTATGCGTGCTTGTCCGGGGGCCTCGCAAGCACGTGGAAGGGATATGTGAAGCCGAATTATTGATATCAATAGATATCTTTTATATATCCCCAAAGCTCGGGCTAGCCAGGGCAGTAACAAATACTCAGTGAATATCATACATATATTCGTTTCACTAAGTACCTGTACATACATATCGACAAGCTGCAATTTGTAGTGGGTTCTAAAAACAGAAAGATATCACTAAAATAGACATATGTAATGATGCTTCATTTGATTTGTAATCATCAAAGGCACACAATCATTCGGGTAAGAAGATTCCTATATTACAGTAACTTGAAGGCTGAGCATTGGCATAGCAGGAATCGATTTTGTTCATTTTTTCCCCCTCAGATGAAAGAACAGCATGTCTAGGAGAGGGAAACTGAAAGCTAGCAGCAGCAAGGAAAGGGCAATAGGAAATAGGACAAGGGTAAGGTGGAAGCAAGGACTGAGACTACATTTAAGGCCTTACTGACTGCCGATTGTTCACCCATGGAACTTTCAGATGTATTGGAAGTAAAGGAAATTCCTATACCTGTTTAGGGAAAGTGCCATCTGTCAAGTAGGCCCAAAAGTTTCTTCACATATTATGGAAAAATCCATAGCATATATCCAACATTAGTCTTATCTAAAGCCCTGTCAAAGCTGACTTTGAGGAAACAATTGAGTAAGTTATTGTGACACTAACAACTCTCATTCATTTCAGTGGCTCTTCTTTAGATCGTTCTAACATTGGACTTAGACCCATATTTGTTTCCCCTGTTTTCTTCAACTTTCTTTTGAATATTCTTTCAAATTTTATTTGTTGAGGCATTTTTAAAGGTAAGCAATTAAATATAATGGTTTCTATTTCTGGCATCATCATTGTGTACTTTAAAAACAGAATACAAAACTTCTAAGATCAGAGTGTCTAATTTTCCACACTGGTTCCCATATATTCTTATTTCTAAAATCCATTTATTCATGTTTGTCCTATTTGGCAGATAGAAGCCACTGAAGAGCAATATTATATTTATTATATATTTCACATATGTATTTGATTGTATGTATAATACATTAGTTATACGTTTGGCAGCAGAAAACATGCAGGTAATAACATGATTTTATTCAACTCATTTACATTTACATTCCACCCTTCATAAAATGATCCAGGTCTATCACTGTATTTATCATTTTAATATACATCTATTCAAATAAAAATATACCTGTCAGTCAGTATCAAATTTAATACGCACTGCTCTTTGGAATACTGCTAGCATAGATGAAGAGACAGAGATAGGAAAGAGAGGGTAATCATCTCTTCCCTGTAAACTGTGTTTTCAGAATTTGAACAAAGGAGGAATATAGGAAAAACAAAACAACAAGGTCACTATTAAGTTATACTGAATTTCTGACATTTTAAATGTGTCAAAATGTCTTATCAGTCTTTGGATTTTATATTGTTTCAGAGTTTGACCTTGATGTTTATGTCACAGTTACTGATTATGATGAATTATATCACATGCATACAAATAGTTTCAGTCCTAGACTCTTAAGGTCACCATGGATAAAGTTGCAGCATGGCTGATAACAGAAGAAATATTGATGTTAAACATTGCCTCTGAAAATAATAGAAGTAATCATCTTGGTGTTTACTGAGCTGTACAGAGCAATCGTAACACTTTAGAGACAGGGAACTATGGTTGTTTTCTGGTTGTTACTATCTTTTGTTACACTAATTGTATACTAGTTAGAGGAAGTGAGAGTTTTACATTGTCCTTGCCACACATTGGGGTTAAAGTAAGGCATGCTGAGACTCTAAACTGTATCAAGTTTAAGAGGTCTCATAGCATTACCAAAGGGGAAAAAATTATAAAATTATAAAAATTTGTTTTCTAAAGCACTAAAGTGTAGTTGATTACCCATGTGCATAAATCTAGTACTGCACACAATTTGCATCAGATTCAGGTGGCAGTGGGAAAGAAAAGGGTGACCCAAGTCTTTGAAAGTGTTGTGTGGCTGGTAACCTTGGTCTTGTCAACAAAGCCACTCCTCATACACTCTCACACTTGTTATAGAAGAGTCATGCTTTAAATTGCAAAGAAGTTTCAGATCTGAGGCTTCAGTAGCTCTCCCGTAACTGTGTGACCAGTAAATGCAATTTCAGTTACCCAAATATATGTACTTTAAAAATTTAATAGTAACAAAATAGAAATCAAAGTAATAAAGCAACATAAGGCTAACTGCAGTACAGCACATATAGTATTACATGGCAGGGAATGTAGAATTCAAGCAAATGATGCCCCATTCGCTCACAGTGTTGCGCTGTTTCATGCTGTCTCACATTTCCTTGCTATATAAAGTATTATACATGCTCTAACACTATCCAGTCTCTTAGCAGGGCTCTCGGTTACTCATTGTGATCTGATCGCAATAGTGTCCTACTGCAAAATTTTTGTACTTGCTCACTAAAGTTCTTACCCTTGTCCAGTACAATCCTTCATAAAGTCCTTTTGTTTGAGTCCTTGTGTTTCTTGTAATGGCCCCAAAGTGAAAGAGAGGTGATGTTGGCAATCCTGATAAGCTTAAGAGAACCTGTAAAGTTCTTCCTTTAAGTGAAAAGGTAAAAGTTCTTGACATAATCAGGAGAGAAAACAAAATGTGCACTGAGGATGGTAAGACGTATGGCAAGAATGAATCTTCCATCTGTGAAATTATGCACAAGGAAAAAGAAATCCATGCTAGTTTTGTTGTTGCACTTCAAACTGTAAAAATTACATCCACAGTGCACGATAGGTGCTTAATTAAAATGGAGAAGGCATTAAATTAATGGTAGGACGACATGAACAGAAAACACATTCCCACTAATATCAATGTGTTGTGCCACAAGGCATTGAGGCCATATTGACGCTTAGCATAAGCAGGGCATCCCCTCAAATGAGTGCCACCAAGACCTTTACTGCAAGTACTGCACAGATTTAGGAACAGGGTTGGATTTAAAAACATGAAACTGAGTGGCAAGGCTGCGTCTGGCAATGAAGCAGCTGCTGCCATATTTTCAGAGTAATTTAAGAAGCTGATAGAGCAGAAAGGCTACCATCCAAATCAAATGTCCCACTGCAATGAAACTGGGCTCTTCTAGGGGGAAAAATGCCCACTAGAACCTACATTCATAAAGCAGTAAAGGCAACTTCAGGCCAGAAAACATGGAAGGACAGATTAACTCTCGTCCTATGTGGCAATTCTGCAGGGCATAGGATAAAGCAACGTGGGTGTATAAATCCAAGAACCCATGCACTCTTAAAAAAGAAAACCAAACTTTATCTGTCCTTGTTTTGGCAGCACAATAAGAAAGCAACATTTTAAAGTGACTTTGATTATACAAAACACTTTTCTTCCATTAGGTAGCAAACACATATAGCAACCTAAGTCCAGGGACTGGTCAGATATGGACGTTAGGCTGGGCAGAGGTACAGTCAGATGCTTTCTTGTGAGTGGGAGCTCTGTTCATAGCTGCCCTCTCCATTAAGCAGAATGAAGTAGCTGCCTGGAGAAGCCAGAGCAATGAACTGCCTCTCTGCCCACTACTGGAGGACTTCCCTTCCTTCTTCCTCACCACGGCACTGCTGCCTTATCCCACCTTCCCTTCCTTTCCCCATCTTCCCTCATCTTACCTTCCTCTTTTGCACCTTGTCATTGTGTCTCCCTTTCCTCAACTTATGCATTCTGTTTCACAACCCATTCCAAGCCTCTACTCTTTCTCCCTTCCTTCCACTTGTTTAACCTAGCAGCATTGCTTACTGTCTGTTAGGTAGAATCAGTGGCACAAAGTGACTGGTACTGCTTTAAAACAGAGGACTGGTAGACAGGTGGACATCCCTGGGGAGAAGCAGAGGGAAAGTGAAGCCAGGTGAGGTGCAGTGAATAAGGAGAAGGGGTGCCAGATCTCTGTTTTTTTCCAGGGCAGTCATAAGTTTTGCTCCCTGGTTCCCAAGTTGGGCTGTCTCTTCTCATGTCAAGGCAGAGGCACTCTTTTTGCTATTTTATTACTACAACGATAATTTTGCAGATTTGAGCATTATTTATGTGTTAATTATTAGTAAGACTGTTAGCTATCCTTGAAATAATAATATTTGAAGGGCGGGGTATAGATGAAATAGTTAACATTATATATTTCATCTAAATTAAATAAATAGTTTGTTTTGGAGACTGCACACATATGTGGGACTATGTCCAACTGAACTCAGTGGGATGTATTTCTAAGTAAATATGACCGGGCCTCATATCATCAGGTTTGAATAATCTACAACAGAAATGTAATTTCTCTTGTTTCCTATATAACAAGAGATCTTTGGAAAATCAGGATTGATGACACAAAAGGCAATTGCTTAAGCTGATGCAAGCAGCTGAATTAACCTTTAATCCTGTTTCCCTGCTTTTGACAGCATCCTGTAACCACAGGGGGAAAAAATCAAAGCTGTAACAGAATAAATCTGTTACTTTTCTTTCTTTCCTTGTGGGCACATGGCTGCTTTGATCCTTGTACCACCTCCAATGCAAAGTTACTCAGAAAACATTGGTAAGCAGTTGGAATGTCTTTCATGCCTTCCAAAAACCAGTATTGTGCAGTCTTCTAAGACTGTCCAATAGATCCTATATCCAGTCGTGAAGATACAGTAATCATTTATTTTAGCAGGGCAACTGTGTGCAAATGAGCTCAGTACTCCAGTTTTAGAATTTTGCTTCTGAAAGGTTAAACATTTTAGTGCATAAGTACAGGAAACATCTGACAACTTAAAATGGGAAAGTGCTTACAGAAATAAATCATAATCTGACAAAGGAATGTACACACAACTGGAAAAAATCTACCATAGAAATCCACAAGATATATTGCACTCACATCTTTATATATTATACAGTCAGGAAGGAAAATAAATTATGAAGGGATTTCAAAGGATCAGACCTTAAAATAGATAATCTCCTTGGGCTTGTAGCACTAATTAACTGCTACAAGGATTAGGATATAAATGAGTCAGTAACATCTGATCTATCTTTGCCTAAAACAAAATAATCCATATGCTAGTTTGCTGAAAATATGGAAAGTAACTTCTGCCTGCATAATTCAGTAAAATGTTGTTGGTTCTCATGCAGTGTGTCTTTCATTCCTGCAGCTGATTTTAACTATTGGTACGATAAAGGCAGCCTATGATCTCAAAACCAGTCCTTTGTATTTCAAAATAATAATTAAGTAAAGACAAAAATTTTACTCAATTAATATTCCCATTAATTTGTTGAATAAGTGCAAACCAAATTCAATCTTATGGGCCAAATTGTTCTGCGTGCTTAAAAATGAGAGAAAAAGCCTATCAGTCAACAAGTACATTGAAATGCAGTTTTCTGTTACCTCATAGTCCAAGAGAGGGAACCTCTGATCCTCTAGGTGCTGGACTTCAGCTCCCTTCATTTGTCACCCACCTTCTGGAGTCAGAAGATTTAGATACAAAGTCAGAATGCCGGGAAGGCTAAGAACTCCTGATGCCGATGGTCTCTTTGAGTCAGAAATGCTTGGGGACTAAGAAAAGGGTCCTGCTGCCCAACAGGAGGTTGAGGACACAATGCAACCATTTGCCAAATTAGGAGGGATAAGGAGAAGTTATGTTGGTTCCAGAGACTCTTAAGTAGGAGATGCTGACTACTTAAGTACCTGAGGTCTTGAGATACCTGGCTATAAATCTCCAGCAGTTCTCTGAAGGCGTTGTTGCTTACAACCATCTGCCTTGGTGACTGGCAGTACCCTTTGACATTTCGTGTTCTCTGGATCTTGGACTGCTACTATTTACAACTCTATTTCACTCCTTTGCTGGCTTTGTTTATTTGGACTACTTACTTACTATGAGAGCTGGACCGGCTGAGAAACACTCTCTTGCTTCTCCGGCCTTTTCCGCACTTTGTTTTTAGAATGGTGCAGAGCGTCCTCCAGGGAGGACGTTTGCACTTGGGAGCGGACTGGGTCTGGACTACTTTGTGTCAGCCTGCTCCGGAACGACCCAAAGTGGTTGTTCTCTGTGCTTTTGAAAGACCGCTTAAAACAGGTCTTTCAAAAGCATGGAGCACGTCACTCTGTGGCTGTGCTCCGGTGCAGATTTGCAGACTCGCACCAGTGCGAGCCTGCAGATCTTCCGGGTGTGGGCTTTAGGTTGGCGAGCTTCACCGGTTGGTGGTGGAGAGCCTCCACCAACCGGAAGCCGCCATTTTCGTCCCCAGAGCAGTGCGGAGCGCAGCCGGACGAGCCTGGACCCGCCGATGGAGCACTCCGGTCCGGTTAGTACTGGCACGGGGTGATTTCTTTGACAAGTGCGAAAAAGGCCTCCCTTCATTCTGCTGAATAAGCTGTAACTGACCTGGGCTGGTTTAACAGTTCTTGCATTGTAACCACCTGCGTCTGGAATACTTGCTGACTGAAGCATAGGACATCATCATTGACCATCTAACAGAGCTGATGAGAGCGGGAGTTCAGTGACCTCTGTGGGGAGACTCCTTTATTCCAAATGATGAGAGAAAGTTTCCTTGCAGATAGTGACTTAGTCACAGGCCAGTAGATCTCTCACCCACATTCTACTGTGTTGACATTAAGACATTTACTTTGCCCCTGTTCTATTCACATAAGTTTCAATTTTGTCTTTTTTTTCTATACTAGGCATTTATTTATTACATTAATGCCTTGCTTTTTCATAGAACACCTAACAATAATGAAATAAATGCAAGAAAAGAGCTGTACAAAAGAGGACACAGTACAATGTCACTAAATACACTAAAAGCACCAGATCCTGTCTGATCTTAGAAGCTAAGCTGGGCCAGGCCTGATTAGTATTTGGATGGGGGACAGCCAAGGAATACCAGGGACTGTAGACTGTATTTCAGAGGAAGGAACTGGCAAAATCACCTCTGAGTATTCCTTGCCTAAGAAAATCCTGTGAAATTCATGGGGTCACCATAAGTTGACAGGCAGCCTGAAGGTGCTCTCTCTCTCTCTCTCTCTCTCTCTCTCTCTCTCTCTCTCTCTCTCACGCACACACACACATGTGCACACGCACGCGCACAAAACATGTTACTGCAATGTGAAATATCAGCTAAACTCCAACAACAGCAACAAGAATGTCAGTATAACAGTCCTACTGCAGGAGGATTTCTTTTCATGGTTTGAATTAATCTGCTATCTCTTGGTATGCATTAATAACATATAAACACAGCCATGCATCAGAAAGAGACAAACTCAGAACTGCTGAAAACTGAGAAGTTGAACTGCTCTACTCTAGAAATTAGATCGGGTGATTTTGAACCTCAAATATGGGGAGAACTTTTTCAGCATCTCAAGATGGTGGCATGGGAAAGGACAACTGGTGCCCATCAACCATGCAGTCACCTGCTTCGCTCTCTTGTGAAGAAGCTCTGCATAGGATGGAAAGCAGGCCAGCTACTCTAGTTCTTTATAACTATGATTCTTTGGAATTTGATATCATATAATTCATATTGGTAAATATTCATGCAAACATCAGCTTCTTTTAAAGATGGACTGTTTTTCAGCAGTAGAAATATGGTGTCAGGACTCAATCATGTCTATAATCCAAACTAAATGACACCTTGTCCACACAGAAAGAGGAGAAGGATTTTATTTTGGGCCCTCGTTCAGACTGTGGCCTTGATGCAGTAATTTCCCTTGAGGAAGGACCCGTGGTGCTGACCGCAAGAACCCAATGCCCACTAACTTCAGACTCTCCACCATTATTTCCTTCACCATAGGAACAAAGTCATGAAGACCAGCACTGTCTGCCAGCTGAAAACCTGTCCTCCCCTGCCCCCACTTAAGGAGCAGAGCACGTGATATGGATCAGGTCCAGCTAAGCTCCAGGAATTCCATTAAACTTTACAGTCGTGCCTCTTACTCAGTAAAGAAAATATCAGAAGAGGTGACAAAAGCATCTTTTCAAAAACTTCAAGTACTCCTTGTCTCAAAAGGAACTGGCAACTGTGTCCAAACCAAGCAGTGATCTTAAAACACCACAGAAATCTGGTTACTTGTGGATTTCTCTGTGGCTTTCCACCCACCTACTTTGCTCATGTTTAGGTGTCCAGTTTTTTAGTAGCTAACTCTGTTAACATTTGTAAATCCAGCCTTCCGCATTCTGGTTAAGTATTCAGTATTATGTGATTTATACTTTTTAGGCCCAGAAATGCTGAGGCAACAAGTGAGCAACTTCCTGAACATTCATCTTCCCTTCTCTTCAGTAGAACTCTGTATGTTTTAACGGTATGATTTGGTGCTCAAAGACCAAAAGGCAGTACTAAGTGTATCTTTTCATCTGAACAAGATATTTCACTTCTTAATTTTGTTCATACACTATAGGAAGCAAAAGAGCATTTAAAAAAAAATAGATCAAAATAAGTTTAGGCTTTTTTTTTAAATTTTATTTTTAGTACGGAAAATGCAGAAGAAGCTTAAGAAGTCTGTTTACAAAAATCAGAGCACAAGTCAAAAACTACAGGTTTTTTTGGCTTGCTAAAGATTGAAATAAATATTCTTGTGTTTTATCCACTGCTGGATATTCTCTCTCTCAGCGTACAGAAGCAATCGGTTACAAGCAAGGTAGATCCTTTTAACTAGAGCAATACTACAATAACACCAGAAGCAACTCATCATAAGAATTTTTGATTTGTTGAATTTTTGAATTTTGACTTGCTGAGTTGTTTAATATATATATCTTGTTTAAATTATTCATTGATTTTAATGTGGAATTGTTTAAGTTGCTTTTATTGTTGTATCTGTTTGCCACCCTCATAAGATATAAAAGGGTAGAATAAAATATTTAAATAAAATGACTAAATAAATAAATCAGAGTGTTGACAGAGTTACACTTCAAAAGTAGCAAATGGAGAAGAATGACCATATTTTATTGCTGCAAAAAGTAACATCTCCTGTTTCCTTTTAACTGTTATTTTTTCAGGGCATTTTTCTTTGAGGCATTTTTCCCTTCTCAAGGCATTTTCTTTCTTCAGGGCATTTATAAGGTCATCTGTCAGGATTTCTTTTCATTTTATGCCATTCTCTTATCTATCCAAAGGGGGCTTTTTCTTTTAAAAAGGAACAGAAAGTCATGGGAAAGTAATAAAAAACAAGCAACCTAACAAGTTATTGTTTTAACACAATATGACATACTGTAAGTATGAAGGGGAACGAATTACCTTTCAAAAGTAACTTCCCAAGCAGTGGTCTCAGTTGCTGGCTCTAAAATGTTAATGTTTCCAGTGTTTAAAGCAAATAAATGAACGAATGAACGAGAGATCTAAGGGCAAGTATGACCTAACTAAACATCTCCAGCCACAATGCCAGGCTTTACTAACCAGAACCTGAGCTCATAATTTGTGCAACATAAGCATGTTATTTCCCTCGATGGAGCAGTTGAGAAAACATAAAAGCAACATTCTTGGCAACCTAAATTTTACATTGTTGAAGTCCTCTGGTTCAGTAGGAAGAAAAACAGTGCTGTGAAGACAACTGTATGTAAGCAGAATGTTCTTAAGAGACATGGCATTTTTTAAAGGCTCCTCATATAACTATTTCCTTTATTCAGGCACTGCAGAAGGAGGAAGGAATCGTGTAGAAGGAGGATAGTAGCAGAGGAAGTCGAGCTTGTGCTGCTTCAATATTATGATTTCAGATGGTCAGAAGGGATAACAAAGGCTCATTTTTCTAATGCCCAGCTGAGCCAACAAGCAATGAATGAGCAAGCCATAGTCAACAGAGCAAGTTCAGGATATCATAGAGAATGAATCAAAGTGTGGAGATGCTGAGAAATGTGGGAGGTAGGTGTGAAATACCACAGAGCTAGGAAAGGATCAGAAATAAATCTCAAAGGGGAAGAGAAAATACTTGAACCTTACGGAAGAGTCGATTCACTCAGTCATTCGTGGAGTATCTGAATCGTCCAGCTAGTATAATCACATGATTTAGGAAATTTAAATTTGACAAACTGACACAGATTATTAGCTAGGTTGCAGAAACTGGAGATTTGTACATTTCTGCTGCTAAATGAAGTTCCAGTTGTTGAGGTAATTCTACATAGCTTAGAAGGCTGAACATTTGTACACATATAGTCCAGAGTAAAGTAGTTACAACCAGACATTTGGTATATCAAAAGCAGAGCATACAGTGTACTTCATAGGAGTCAGATTATTACAAAACTACCTAGATATGTGGAATTTGGTACAATATGTAGCCAAAGGCAATGTTTTATAATTGGCATTTGGAACGGGACATTTCAAGATCCAACCATAAAAATAAAAACCTTATGAGATTAGTTTAACATTCTGGTGACTCATCAGTTCATAACAGAGTATTCCCAGTGTTCTTGAGAGATATGCTCATGTGTACAATGTTAACAAATTACCATGGCTAAGGACGGAAGCCATTTCAGAGGTTGTGGTGGCACTTCTGAGATCATGGTGATCAGTCACTGCACACAAGGAAATTAGTGCTAGTTGTAGCTTTCATAATTACAGTGGCCCCTCCACTGACACAAAGATGGGGGTGCAGAACCCTCACGAAAGTGGAAAAACCATGAATAACTTCCCCTACAATCCCCCTCCCATTCCCTTGCCTTTTGCGTGTTGGAGCCAGAGGCAAGGGAATGAGGGGGAGAAGCTCTGGAGGGGAGAAGAAATGCTTCTGTGAGCCCCCCCCCCGATTCCTTTGTCTATTGCCTTGGAGTGACTTCTTACTGCCCAGGCCAGAGGCAAGGGAATGGGAGCCTCCCCCCCATTCCCTACCTTTTTGCCTCAATGCACGTTCTCAGTGCTGGGGCCAGAGACAAAGGAAGGGGAGGAGGAGCTCCAGAGGGGAGAAGTAAGGTGTGCATGTGCCTCCCCCTGCACTTCCTTGCCTTTTGTCTGGGCACTTGCCTTCCTTCTCCGCACCTGGCAAGATGCAAGGGAACGAGAGGAAGGGAATGGGGGAGAGAAGACACATGCTCACCTCTCGAATAATCAAATTCGCAAAGGTCAAACTCATGAATGTGGAGGGAGGACCATAGTTCGTACATTATGGTTGCGTTTGCATCTTCTATCTGGAGTCTTGATAGACTGCTTGATAAATCAAAAACCTTCACAGCAAAGTGTGATTGCCATGAGCAAGCACAGGAGCATGCATCTTGACTGAATATCTGATACATGATATCTGTTATCTTTTGATGCACATTGAACAATCCATGATAACAGACTGGAATAAGACCAGTTATCTTCGTCTAGCTGCATTGCTGGCCTATATTTAATGAGAGACAGCTACCGGTACTTTCACATGCACAGAGTTAGCCCAGAGAATACCTTTCTTCCCTGGCTTGAGAGTGATTTTGTAATATCGAAAGCAGGAGAAGAGAGTGAGAAACATTCCATAATACTTTCCTGTGTAAAACTTATATTGGTGCAACCTCTTTACAAAGCATATCCACATTTGTCACAACTTTCTACCTTTTCCAGATCATTCCCATGGCTTAATATCCTGTTCAGTCCTTTCATCTGAGTCTTCTTCTTTTTCAGTTTTTTTAAATCAACATTTTAAAGTTTGCAAATCAACAATCACAACAAACAGAACAAGAGGTTTATAAAGTAAATAAACTTCCACAAAGTTTGAATTGTGAAAGGAGATTTCAGCTGAACTTTAAGGAGAATTCTTTGATGTAGCTGTGAAACAGTGGAACAGACCGGGTTAGAAAGTGGTGGACTCTCCTTAATTGTCGATTTCTAAGCATAGGTTGGATGGCCACTTCTCAGGGATGCTTTGGTTATAGTTTCCTGCTCAGGATGACCTCTGGGCTAGATTCCAGCTCCTCATCTCTGTGATTCTTTGACTCTCAAACTCCACTAAGCCATGTTATCTGCAATATTTATTTGGTGTTGCTTTGTCTCAGGATATTCTTGTATGAGAATAAATGAGCCCTATTATTCTTTGCATCAGGGCCAGCCCAAGATGGAGCAGCTGAGAGGAAGCTGGAAATGATGCTGCCAAGGGAAAGCACCTAAAGCCAACAAAATTGATTTTTCCCCCTGAGGCAGAAAAGTCCACAGAGACCTCTCCTCATCTGGAGCAAAGTGACTGAAGTAAATAATTTACTATTTGTATGTTATGATCCCCACCATCCGCTGCATTGGGGTAGCCACTTCCCCCTCTTTAATGCAGGCCTATCCCTACTTTCCATCACTCTTTGTGCCTTCTTAAAGTTCATACAGGGGCAAACCAGATAGTGATTTCTAAAAATTTTTTTTTTCAGAATAAATTTTTCCAACACAGTTCGTTTAGCATCAAAATGACTGAATATTGTGGGAAAAAACAGTCCCGGAAACCCTAGCCTTTCAGTTGCCTTGTCTCTACCTTCAAATGTGAGAAGATGTCAGCTCAGAATCAATGTGCAAGCTCACTTTGGGAGGAGTGTTTGTATGACATGCTCTGTTGTTGTTGTTGTCGTTCAGAAAAATGTGGACCTGCAATGGAATTAATGGTTGCTTCCTGAGACAGAAAGGAGCTGAGTAGATACCTGTTCACTGCCAGGGCTCACGCTAAGGGGACAAAGGCCCTTTCCGCACCATACCGTCTTCTGGTGCTGGAGTGCGGGGATTGCGCAAGCAGTCTCTGGCGAGAGGCTCTCGTGTCTGGGGTCCTTCAGCTCTGCACGAGCTGCCTGCTCATGCGAGAGCCCTGCCTCTTCCTTCCGCAGTGCAGCCTGGGAGGCTCCGCACACCAGGTAAGTGCGCGCAGGGCCCGGGAGCAATGCGTGATCGTGCACCATTTTCGGCTTCTAGCCAAAAATGAAAAGGTGCACAATCGGTGCCTGCTGGTTCCTGGAGCGTCGCGCGATTGTGAGTGTGTCGTGCAGATCACTCCTCACAATCGTGCGATGCTCCAGGCCCTCTTTCGCATGGAAAACGCAGTGCGAAAAGGGCCAAAGACACAGAATAGCAGAAAGGACAGTGACTACAAGGTAGAGTGGATGAAGGGGCAACCTCGGCAGTGAGGAATTTTCTCTTTCTTTCTTTCTTTTTTAAGTAAAACCAGGGTATCTCAGCATTCCTTGAGACCGTAAGCTTGAGGACAGGGGTTATCTTATTATGGTAGGTTGCTGTGTGTTTGCGTGTCTTCAAGTTGCCTATTATGGCAACTCCATGAATTTTATGGGATATTCTTAGGCAAGAAACACTCAGAGATGGTTTGCCATTCCCTTTCTCTAAAATATAGCTTACGTCACCTAGGACCCATTCACACTAAACAATTATAGCACTATGATCCCACTTTAACTGTGATGGCTACATCCAATGGAATCCCTCTAGGGTTTGTAGTTTGATCAGAGGCACCAAAAGCTCTCTCTACTTGAGAATTTTAAATGTTCCTCGCTGCAAATCCCAGGATCCCATAGGATGTTGCCATGGTAGTTGAAATGGAATAATGGCACTAGAACTGCATAGTGTGAATGGGCCACTGATTTTCTTGGTGGTTTTCATTTCAAATATAAATCTGGGCCTTTCTTTTTCTTTTTTCTCTTTTGTGGGGAGAGCAACTATAAAGCTTGCAGAAATGCTTTAGACAGAGAAACAGATAGCAAGCGTTTGGAGAAATGCAAATTAAAAATATAAATAGCTGTGCTATAGCTTTGTTCCACCATCAGACTGACTTTTTGTTTTTCATGAAAGCCTGTGTTTAGTGCCTCATCTTACCTTCTTTTTTTCCCCCTGGTCATTCAGCAGCACATCTTCACCAAACAAAATTTACTCTTCTGCAAAGCAGATGATGACATTGGTTTAAAAAGCATATTCCTTGCTAAAATCTTCCCCATCTGCTATCCTGCATGGGTGGTACACTGGCATGTACATTTTGAGGGTATTTCACGAGGTTCTGTTAAACTCTATATCTTCTGGGTTTGAACATTCTTTCCATATAAAATTTCTTCTAGAATTGGGTTAGAGAGAAGAAACATCCAAAGAGCCAGGTGGACTAGGGCAGGACAGTGGTACTCCAGATGTTGTCATACTAAAAACACCCCATTATCCCTTACCATTGTCAATGCTGACTCTGTCTGACAGGAGGTGCAGTACAATAACATCTGGAGGGCAAGTGGTCCCCAGTCTTAGCCTAGGACTTTTCAAACTAGTTTCAGTCTGAATGGTAGCAGCCTATCATAGTTTTCTCCCCCCCCCCCCGCAGAAACCCTGGAAGCATGCCAGTAGAGAAAGTCCTTTCCATAAACTGATGGTGATTACTTCCAGGGAAAGGTGTGCAGGGGGTTACTGTGACTACTGTCGTTGACTATTGTTGTTGTGGCTGTTGTTATTGTGTGCCTTCAAGTAATTTCTGACTTATGGTGACCCTAAAACAAACCTGTCACAGAGTTTTCTGGGGCTGAGAGTGTGGGATGTGCCCAAGATCTCTCAGTGGATTTTCATGGCTGAGTGAGAAATCGAACCCGGGTCTCCAGGGTCACAGTCCAACTACTATACTATGCTGGCTCTCAGCCATTATCCACAGGTACTGCATATATTCAGACATAGGATGGAATATGTTTATTTTAATAAAATAAACAAGAAATCATATCTAATGGACAGGAGAGACAGAAATCAGTAATATTCCCAGGCGGTTTGCCAACATGAGATCATATGTCACATGGTGGTAGGAGATGGCCAGGATAACTTAATTATCTCAGGCATATATAAATAGGTACAAATATTTTTAATAAGCAATATTTCAGAGCCTCAGCCCACACTCTTCTGTTAGACAATCCATAAACATATTCCATCAGCATCCAATTTCTCCACTTAATTAGAAGTTAATTACATTCTGTGCAACAGGTACCTTGGGAAGGAACTTCTTATATTCCTGATGCACTGATGGCTGTTTTCAGATTGTAGTTTTGCCTTTGAAATGCATTCAGGAATCCTTTAATCTCTCCCTTTCTCAATGGGGCATTATTTAATAGGCCACGTACCATGGCACTACCACCCTCCATCCACCCCCAGTGCCTTACTTAGTAAATACCTTTGAGTGAGTCATCAGGTTTAATATTAAATTAAAACACAAGTGCAGCTGATAGCATGCTGGGTGCACCTTTTAAAGTTCTTGTTTCTTCTAAGTACAAACTCAAAGAAAAGCGCTCCATTTGCAAACACCAGTTCTTCTACTATAGCAACTTGACTATTGAACACCTTGATTCCATCAAGCATGCGTGATTCTGCTGGTGTTTAAGCAGCCCAGTTTTGCACTAAATGCCAACTTCATGCAGAAGAGAATGTACTCTCTTGTACTGAAGGAACAGGGCAACCTGGAGGATGCTAAATTTCTGAAAATGCTACTCCATCCAACCATTTTGGACCAGGCAAGGGGGTGAGCTTGAGTCAAGCCTCCTGCAGTATTTAATCCTACTGTTTCATTAAAATAAGATAGGCAAGCTGGTGCCCTCCAGATGCTTTGGACTGTGACTCCTATAAGCCTCAATCAGCATGGGATGTGGTCAGGAATTATGGGAGCTGTAGTCTCAAACATCTGGAGGGTATCAGGTTGTCTACCATGTTACATGTGAAAAGTGCTTTCATTCATACACCAGATTGCTTTTGTGGTCACTGCAGGCAGTATCTGTGTTGAACATGTCTAAATACTCTAAAGGTACCAGATTCCCATCTGATCTTGGAAGCTAAGAAGTGTCAGCCCTGTTTAGTACTTAGATGGGAGACTGCCAATGAATACCAGGTGCTGTATGCGATATTTCAGAGGAAGGAATGGGCAAAACCACCTCTAGGAATTCCTTGCCTAAGAAAACTCTATGCAATTCATGAGGTTGCCAGAAGTCGACAGGCAATTTGAAGACACACACACACACGCATACACATAAAGAGGGACATAAATACAACCAAAATGCGTTCTTGGTTGGGAAGATGAATAGCTCTATAGGCAGACATAAAATATAGATAAGCCATAAAGGGCAACGAGCCATCACAATGGTAAGGAATGCAGCAGTAAAAAGTCTGCATAATGTTAAATTTCCAGCAGAAGACGTTTGATACCAGAAAGTTGGATGGAAACATAATATCACTGAACTCCCTTTATAGCAAGCAACATTGGAAGGAAGGAAACAAGACTTGACAATGCTTAGAAAATAGGAGCCAGTAACATTTCTTGTTCTCAGAAACAAAGCCCTGGATTGCTTTGCAGGCAAAGATATCTCCATGGTGAGGCTAGGCCTCTATTATGACATGTAGAACTGCATCATAGTCATTATGTTGCAATATGTATATTTTTTTCCCTAAGATTCTGTCTTGGTGGTTTCAGCTGATTTTTATCATGGGTAAACTACTCATAACTCTCCTGTGATATTTACAAATTGTAAAAAACAAAAAACTTGTCTGTATATATCAATTTCATGTTTTATCATTAAACTCCGCAGAACAGGGACTGAAGAATGATGCGTGTTTTCATGTCAATAGAATCAGCGTGAAAATAAAAAAGAATGGTAAGATACAATGTACAGCTACCCTTGCAATGTTTCTTAAGTTCTGTTTTCTCAGTGTAAGGAAGCTGCATGATTCAATGTATTGTTTCAATCAAGACTTGGAAGCTTTACTGTGGTGAACTATAAGTCCTAAAAAGAAACCCCAAACAAACAAACAAACAAACCCAACCAGCATGGTTCGCTGGGAGTTATAGTTCAAACAGTATTTTCCCAGACTCAGCCAGTCTCTGTTCCTTGGCTGACAGTTCTAAAGGCCCTTCCCTAAATGGCTGATCTCAGTAGTTCATAGCGTAGATCTGTGGATGTTAAAGTAGGATCATTGCATGGAAACTGTGTTAAAGAGTCTTGGATTCCTGTGATGTGTTATAGTCCAAGAACTTCAGTTAGTTCAAAACAGGCTTGTTAAATTGCTTACTGCAATTGGGCCATATTAGCATACCCTCCGACTGTCCCAGTGTGGCAGGGCCGGTCATGATTAATCCTCTGTTATCCCACTTCTTCAGCTGCATTCAAAATGTCTCAGTTTCTCCCTCCTCCTCTTCCTCTTCCTTCCTCCTAGGTGGCTAAACCTAGCATCCAGTGCTGCCTGGAGCACCGTAGCTGCCTACCAAAGGTTACCACGGCCACATATCCTCCAATCTGGCTCTGTTTGGCAGGATAGTCCCATATGTTCCTACAATCTTATGTGCTCCAATTTTTCAGCTGATTTAAAAATCTCCTAGCATTTTCTCCCACCACGACCCCTTTCTCCCTTTGTCCTCAGTGTATTCAATTGCTGCAAGCCGAATCGAATGCACAAATGGAGTTTGCACTCAATTAGCTCAGTGGGGGTTGGAGGGAGGAAGAGAGTAAGGGTCAGAATTTTGCCCTTCCTAGTAGACAAAAGCAAACAGCTGCAGCCTCTCTTAGCTTGTGTGTTCTTCCTCATTAATAACTTTTGCCATTGTGACTACGCAATGTGACTTGGCCGCACAGGTCCCAGTTTTCATCTCTGAAATGTTGGACGGTACGGATTATACTAGGCCTGGGGAAAATGTGGACCATATGCAGCTCCAAGGCGATTTTTGGTACTCTAACAGCCTTCCATTTTTTTTAAAAAAAAACAACTATTTTTTTAAACTCAAAAAGCACCTATGTCCAATAACTACTTTTGTGTGGGCAGACATAAGGACAATGGCGGAGCTTGGAGTGTGTGGAGGAGAGGCGGGAGGGGGCACGATCACTGTGCAGGGGGCATGACCACTGTGTGGGGTGTGTGGCTGTGGTGTGTGGGGGCATGGCCAAGGCACGGGGGGGTGTGGCTACGGGCTGGGACGCCCCAGAAAAATCGCCCCCCCCACGTCCCTACACAACTGGGTGAGGATAGATTTTGCCATTCCTTTCCCCCCTCAGGCCATTTTAAGCCTTGGGAGCTTCTTCAAAACCATCAGTTTCTTCAGTTGACATCCTATCTTTGAAAAAAGCCTTTTCTGAGGTCTAAAACATCCCAGGGGGCAATTCTGGCTGGGGTAAAGCACAGCATGTTGAATAAACAACATTTTAAAATTAACACACACACACACACACACACATTTGAGAGAGGGGGCAATGACGTGCCCTTCATGGCTTATAAAAGCAGCCAGAGGGGGACTGGCTAATGGGTAAAGGGAGTAGTGAATGTGCTTCACTTCACTTCAGCAAGGCAGAGTTCCATCCTGTCTAAAAGAGGCTATGGTGAGGCCCTTACTGAAAAAGCTATCTCTGAACCTGACTACACTAGATAATGGCTGGCTAGTCTCCAAAATCTCTTTTTTTGGACAAGGTTCTGGAACTTGTAGTGATCTCGCAGCTTCAGGGGTTCCTGAATGAAATGCATTATCTAGATTCATTTGAGTCTGGCTTCAGGACTGGCTATAGAACTAAGATAGCTTTGGTTGTCCTGGAGGATGACCTATGCAGGGAATCAGACAGGAGGAGCGTGTCTCTATGGTTTCTGCTGGACAGAAGTTCTCAGTAGCTTTTGACACCATCGAGTGTGGTATCCTTCTGGAACACCTATCTGAAATGGGATTTGGGGGGAACTCTTCTAAAGTGGTTCCAGTCCTTCTCGGAGGAGAGAACTCAGAAGGTAGCACTGGGGGATTCCTGCTCTACCCCCTGGTTCTTGGCTTGTGGGGATCTTCAGGGTTTGGTTTTGTCCCCCATGCTATTTAACATCTACATGAAACCTCTGGGAGACGTCATTTGGAATCTGGAGTTAAATGTCACCCATATGCTGATGACACAAATCTGTATCTTTCTTTTCCATCTCATTCCAAGGAAACTGGATGCTAAACCAATGTCTATTGTCAGTAATGGACTGGATGAGGTCAAACAAATTGAAGCTGAATCCGGACAAGAAGAGGTTCTCCTAATCAGTTGGAAGAAACAGGGGCTCAGCCTATTGTGGCCCTCTGAGGTCCCCCTGAAATCTCAGGTTTGCAGCTTGGTCATACTCTTAGATTCTGATTTGAGTCTGGGTGCCCAGGTTTCAGCAGTGGCCAGGAGTGTGTTTGCATAGTTAAAACTAGTGTACCAGCTGTGCCCATTCCTTGAGATTTTAGATTTGGCCACAAAAAGACATGCCTTGATTAAATCCCAGTTAGATTACTGTAATGCACTCTATGTGGGACTGCCTTTAGAAACTGTTCAGAAACTTCAGCAGATTTAATATATGGCAGCTAAGATGTTGTCTGGGGCTGGGACAGGGAACAAATAACCCCCACCCCACTGAAACAGCTTCAGTGGCTACCAATCTGTTTCCAGGCAGAACTCAAAATGCTGATTGCGACCTTTAATCAGGACTCTATATGGCTTGGGGCCACGCTGTGTGAAAAACCGTATTTCCTTCCATGAGCCTGCCCAAGCTTTAAGATCTTCAGGTGAAGTCTTCCTCTTGCTCTCACTACCATTCCATCCCACAGGAAGTTCGGCTGGCCTCCTCTCTCCTTTCCTTTCACTAGCTAAGATCTTTTTATTCAGGCAGGCTTTTGGCTGAAAATCTTTATGATGAAAAGGTTTATGGTGGGCTTGTTTTTTTATTTTTAAAATCATGTTTGGTGTTTTTATATTGTTCTAATATTTTTAATTGTGCTGTTATTTAATTCTATTAAAACTTCTGTATAAGTAATGTTTTTACATTATCTTGTTTTCAAAAATGCTGTAGGCTGCCTTGGGTTCTGTGTAAGGAGAAAGTAGAGATACAAATTGAACAGATAAAATAAACAGAATAAAAATGTGGCTACTAGTGTTATTTTTTTTTCTTTTAGTGATAGGTGCGTAATTTTTGATTCAAAATGAAATTGTGCACGATCGGTGCCTGCTAGCCCTGGCAGTGTGGCGCAATTGCAAGGACGTCGTCTGAAATGCTCCTTGCAATCGTGCGACGCTCCAGAGGCCCTTTCGCATGGCAAATACCATGCGAAAAAGGGCCTATGAATTTACCACCTCCCTCCTTCCCTGTGTCCCTGACTATGAAGTTGTTAATATGTTTGAAATTTAAAGTAATAGCTTTGATGAGTCCCAGTTTTTGGAGCTAAAGAATCTATGTAGCTGGCAAAACTAGTCAGTTTAAGCTGGTCAGTACCATTAGATATATTGCTTTCTTTAATGAAGGAGGAAAAGAAATGATGTGTAGTGCCTTGGCAATCCCTGGGTCATACTATGTCCCCACTGTGCACTTTCAGCCATGCAAAAAAAGACATACATGTGCACATGCATAAAAAAGAAACAAACAAAAACCAGGGTGTGATTTTTAGGCTTTGAACAAGAATCACATGAGTTTCTGAACTGGAAGTGGTTCCTTTTGCTTACCGCTTAGGTGTGTGCAGAAGGACTGTGACTGTGAAAAGGCACTGAGGAAGGAGCCAGAAGCAATAGCTCTGCCCAAGTTTGGTCCAGATTAGTTTGTTGCCTGAGGAAAGCAATGAGATTGTATACTCACTCATCTCAAGACTAGACTAGCAAATGAATCCTCCTTCAGCACTGGTGATGAGACAGTGTTTACCACTGTACCTAAAAGTAGGAGACTAATATAGGAGGTACAGGGCAGGTGATAATGAACACAGCTGTCTGCTCCAAGGTCTCAATGCGTCCTTCCTGTATCTGTCATCTGAAGTGACTGGCCTGCTTTTCCTAATGGTGGGCTCTGACACAACAGATGAGGAATTGAGACTCGCGAGGTCAAAAGTAATTTCAGTTCTCTGAGTATTACTTGAACTTGGAAATGTTATCTTTTTGGACTACAGCTCCCAGAATTGCCCAGTCAGAATGGCCAATGGCAAATCTGGGTGGGTTGTTCCTGGGAGCTTTAGTCCAAAAATGTTTTTTTTTAAGCTCTGGTGTCATTTATTTTTACCACTTATGTACCATCCCATCTATCTATTTAGTTGTTTTTTTTTAACTATTATTATTAAGAAGGAAGGAAGCCAGCATTCTTACAATGACTCTCTAGACTAGGTAAAATGACCATCCTTAGCCCTAGCTTACATAACAGTTTAGGCTTGTTGTTCTAGGAGAAACATGCTTTGCTGAATTGAGACTGAATTAAGACCTTTAAAAACAACAATAACAACAACAAACATTTGTCTACTGGGCTTCACAGTTCCAGACAATGAGTTAATGGAAAAAGAGGAGGGGTTACCATTGCATAGTTCTCCAAGATTTATCAGTTTAAAAAATGTTCTGTAATTTTCTGTGTGATTTTTTTAAAAAAAGACTAAAAGGCGGTGAAGATGACAGATAATGGAGGGAAACCCCAGCATAAATGTGAGAAGAAGCAACCACTGACAAAATTTATGGGCAGACTTATTGGCACAGGACAATCCACTGCTGCTGTGTCTCAACATGTTCACTTGCGACTCAGCAGTGATCCCCAGAGCAGATAGTCAAATACAAAGGTACGAAATGGAAACCAGCCCAGGCTCACCATGGTAAGCAGTTAGGCTACCCATTAATTTAGCCATCCTGGCCTGTACAGCATAATCATCTGAGTTTTTGGGCTCTCTTCAAACATGCTCTGGAAAACTAAGCCTGCGATATCAAAACCAGTGAACAATTTTACATGCCATGACCCCTGGCCCTTTCTGTATCTTACCTTTTGTTGAATCCATCACATAGGGATCTGGGGAAAGCCTCTCCTGGGAGGGGAGCATGACAGAAGCACTCCCCTCTGCATGGGCTGCCTGCTGGATGGGAGGAAGCACAATGGCTCTGCCCCTCCCTTCCACAGCACAGCCCAGCACTTTCCCAGGCTGTGCTGGGGGAGGAAGTGCAGCCATTGCACTTCCTGATGTTCTGTACTGCAGGTAAGTGTGGGACAGAGGCAGGAGGACTGCGCAATCATGGTTCATTGATGGGAGAAACCCGCCAATGATTCATTCCGTGATTGCGACAGGTGGCCATGGAATCACAACGGCATCACAACAATGTCATGCAGAACTGTTGTTGCGATCCTGTTGTGATCCCATGGCTGTTACCCCAAAATGTAGGTGCCACAAGGGCCACCCTGTGATGCCACTGCCTCCTTGCAAAAGTGGGGAATTAATTAGCTCAAAGAGGAGGCTTGCAAGAGGAGGACAACTTAGCGAGATCTTTCCTACCAGCGTTTACGGCTACACGCAGGAAAAGAATCAGCCAGAGATTAAAAAGTAAGCTAGACATGTGTTTTTATTGGGGGGAATTCACTCATGCACAAGATACACACAATCACACATTCACACAAGAGCTAACTGAAAGAAAGGGAGGAAAGCAGATAGAGACTGTGAAGGGTGCGGGTGATATTTACCAGATCCGATGAGAAGCAGAGAAGTGGGATGAAGTGATTCAGGTACTGGACCCAAGGACAGTTCTCAGTTCAGGAATCAAATGGACAGAGTGACGCTCAGAAAGGCAAGAGACTGCACTGGGCATCCTGAAATCAGGGCTATTTGTACCCTGAAAATGGCCTGTGGCAGTGAAGGCTCCAGATGCAAGACAAAGGGAACCTGTTGTGGACAAGGGGTCTTTTGCCTGTTGATGGGCTTAGTGCTTGATTGACAAGGACATGATGGGTGTTGTAATAGCTGTCTATTATGGATGCTGTGAGGAAAGAGGAAAGAATCCAGGTGTACAAGGGATGGATATCTGTCAATCAGTGTCCTGGTGGGCTCCTCACAGTTGGATTCCCTGGAAAATTCCAGCTTCTATTTAAGCCTATTATCCACAGGAATGGTATGTATTTGCCTGACAAATGACTCAGTCTTACCTGGAGGAAGCTTCAAGTTGACCTATCCTTCTCACATTTACAGTCAAATTCTTTCCCTCACTCGGTTTGACCTCTCTGTCACCTCTCAGGCTTGAATTTGATATCAGAGCCAATAAAATGTGTTGCCGATTACATATGATGCCAATCACATATGGTGCCCATCCAAACCATACTAATATTGGGGATCCCCAAAGAGAGGCCTTACATGGCCTTTGTGGGTTGGGAGCAGGGTGCAGAAAGGGCCCCTGTTAGGGGAAAAAAAATCCTTCCTTCCTGGTAAATAAGCAACTATTATAGTGCAAGATTATCTCTCAGTTGCTATGGCTGTCTATTTTAGTTAAGTATCCCATTTGCTTAGCTTGCTGTCACTTTATTTTGTCTAAATCATGCCTCAGTTTTTTGTAAACACTGCTGTCAGTGTACCTTTCTGGGATGTGACCACTTTGGCCATTGGTCCTAGATCTTCTGCTATTAGAGCTGCTTGGTGAGTATCTGAAATTGTAGAGCATGGTTTACTGGCAGGACTTCTGATCTCATGCACTGAAGTCCATCAGTTGCATCGCACCATGCAAACAGGAGGTTTTGAAGTAAATGAATGACTAAGCCTACCAAGGGGATACACATAAAGATAAATATCTGCCTTAGCAGTCATATAAATGATGGTTTTGAAGACAGGAAATTAATATTTATTAGATCCAAAGCTAAACAACTGTTCACCTTCATTTTTAAAATCCATCTTTCCCGAAAGAGAAATTCTTGAGGAAGTTAAAACATACACTCAAAAAAACTGGTTTATTTCAAAATGAAAAGAAAACACAAACATTTCTGCAGGGAATGATACAGAATTAATCTCCAACCTAGCAGTGAAACTAAAATTTAGGTATGCTGCACAACTTTAAGCATGTTAACTCTGAAACAAGTTCTAGAGAATCCTTCTTTTTATTTGATCCTCACAAATAAATATCCTAAACCTTGCATCCTAGTTTGCTGATCCAATGTTTGAGGGGTAGGAATAGAAGCAGTATACTTTTTTCCTTTTTAATTTACTGCGGTGCTTTATTTTCCTCTGACAATAACATGTTGGGCACTACAATTCTCAACTTCAGAATGACTTAACAAATTTTTAGTTTTCTATTGTCATATGACAACATTAAAGCTATGTTCAGAAATCTTAGATAAATTAACCTTATGATTAAATACTTTTTCTCATGGCGTTTTTTAAGCGAAAGGGCCTCTTGAGCGTCGCGTAAATGTGAGGAGGAGTCCGCATGACGCACTCACATTTACGCGACGCTCAGGAGCCTAACGTGGACCGCACACGCATTTTTTTATTTTCGGCTTAAAGCCGAAAATGCTGCGCGGTCGCGCGTCACTCTGAGGCCCCGCACGCACTTACCTGCCCTGTGGAGCCTCTGGAGCCGGGCCGGTCGCGCTTCCTGCCCCAGCGCAGCCTACAGCTCCCAGGCTGCACTGCCGAAGGAAGGGGCGGGGTGGGGGCGGGCCGTTTGCGTGACCGGCAAGCCAGCTGCGGTGACGAAGGAGCAGGGAAGTGAGCGCCTCGCGTAAGAGGCTGCTCACGCGAGTGCCGCCTCCCACCCCTGCAAACAGGTAAGGTGCAGAAAGGGCCTAAATTTACGGGTGTCAATGCAAACACTGGAGCAATTTAGGTTGAGCAACTTTTTGCACTGTGATGTCTTGCTGGGATACAGGTGGGCAAGGAAAGAAGACCAGGTTTGTAAAGCCTGGGTGCAATATGTTTCCAGCCCTGTTAGGAACAGTGGCAAAACAACTGATGTTGCATCTGATGAAATAAACTTAGTTTACAAAAGCTTATGCTGCCAACTTCTTTCTCTCAGTTAGGGCCCTTCTGCACTACACTGTTACTGTGATATTATTCCCCTTTCAACATCCTGTGGAATTCTGGGGTTTGTAATTTCCTGAGGCCAAAGAGCTCTCTGGATGAGTATTCTAAATGCCCCTCCCTGAACTGCAAACTCCAGGCTTCCATAGCATGTTGAAAATGGAATAGCAGCGCTATAACAGTGTAGGGCAGAAAGGCCCTTAGTCTCAAAGGTGCCAGAAGATCCCTTTGCATACTGATCTAGATTAACACAAACTATCAACCTTTTCACACCTTACCTTTTCTTGGTGCCGGGGTGCGGGGCTCGCACGAGCAGCCGCCGGAGAGAGGCTCTCGCGTCCGGGGTCCTTCGGCTCCACACGAACTTCCTGCTCACGTGAGAGCCCTGCCTCTTCCTTTCGCAGTGCAGCCTGGGACCGTCCCAGCCTGCAACGGACAGGAAGTGTGACCGGCTTGGCTCTCGAGGCTCCGGACGCCAGATAAGTGCGTGTGGGGGCCCGGAGCGAGGCGCGACCACGCACCATTTTCAGCTTCAAGCCAAAAATGAAAAAATGCGTGCCAGGTCCGCGTCAGGCCCTTGAGCATCGCGCAAATGTGAGTGCGTTGTGCGGACTGCTCCTCACATGTGCAAGACGCTCAGGGGGCCCTTTCGCATCGGAAATGCCATGCGAAAAGGGCCTATATCTTTGTTTTCCTCAAGCTAGTCCAATCATGAATGTGCCATGCCTCTGGAAAAGATTCTGAAAGCTAGGTGTCATTCATGTTGTTGTTATGTGCTGTCAAGTCAACTTCAACTTATGGTGACCCTATGAATGGGAGACTTCCAAGGGATCCTGTTATATAGCTCCTAGCATTGCCTTTCCGTATAAGAATTCTGCCCCCCTCGTGAAATTTTCCTTCAACTCCCCAATTTCTAGCATTGCAGTCAGTTAGAACTTCAGTTTAGCTTTAGAAATACAGTGTGAGCACACAAAGAAAAGGAAATGGAAACATACCAAATATAAGTTATAGGTGTGAACAGTTTTCAGCGTCACTCTCTGCAGTGCTATAAATAAATATGAGGACTGACAGAAATTGTTGTGGGGGGAGATTGTTATTTGGGAGAGGCAATGTCCTTATTTTGCTCCCTCATAGCCACACCACTGCATACAGAACAAAACTCATATAAGCATGTAATATAAAATACATACCTCTGCTGGGAGGAATCATGTAGAATCATGGAGGAGTTCACTTGATGATCATTTCTGTACTAGGCAAAGGCACTATCTCACATTTGTCCACAAGAAGCTGGAGCTTGTTTACCAAGATCCTAATGTTGGTTCCTGTAACAAATGGAAATAAGCCAGGTTCATGTAGAATTGCCTGTGTCTGATTCATTTTTTGAGTTTTGAACTCTCTGTGTCAGTCTCTCAAATAGGGCTATGTCTAATACCTTTCTGTACTGTACAGATGCATCCAGCAAGTTGCTGATTTTCCACTGCTGCGTTATTACTTGTCTGCCTGCCAGCCAGCAGCAAGGGAAAAAAAAATGAGGTCTTTATGTTGTACAAGGATGTTCAAGACTGAGAAAACTGTTCAGCAACACAAGGTTCAGGAACTCCTGTACATTTGGGGTTGTTATCTCACATATATCTTGGAACATCATCTCTTCAGAAAGCTGCAACCATTGAGCAAGTCTACCACATGTGGAAATAAGACCCACATCCTCTCCAGCGCTGGGGAGAGCTATTTTTGGAGATTCATGATAATTTTTGTCAGGGTTAAATACCATCCGTATAAAATTTTATATGTAGTTTCTCTTGATTGTGCCAAGATGGATTTTAAGAGTTCTACTGTCCATATGTAGTTCCAATCATCATCTTACATCAAGTGACCAAAGGCTTGTTCCTACATTAGTTTTAAACCTTGCATTTAAGAATGATTACTAGACTTCAACAGACTCTATATGTCAGATACTAGGCCTCTGGAATGACTGTTGTATAGTTTTATCAATAATTCAAACAATATAAATGCAGATGTAGCTTTGTTAGTTATTCCTTTCATACTTGAAAAATAGAGGATGTGAAAAATTTTATGCCACATACTTTCTGGATTCTTCCTTGGGTGATTGCTTTGTGAGATTTTGGTTACATGGAAAGAAACTGGTCAGACTGTAGAGGCTATGCAGTTTTCTCATCCATAAATAGAGGTATTATGGCATGGATGATTCCGATTTGTTGTTTAATAATACATTTTTACACTTGAGGATTTTATTTAGCTTCTTTGTATCTGCCCTTCCAAGTCATGGGCCATTTCCACACGGGGTATTTGAAACAGTGCAGTCCGTCCTCCAGGGAGGACGTCTGCACCTGGGAGTGGACTGGGTCCGGACTATTTAACGTAGCTCCGCACCTCAGCCCACTCCGGAACGACCCCAAGTGGTTGTCCAGCGTGCTTTTGAAAAACCTGTTTCTTTCGGTCTTTCAAAAGCACGGAGTGCGCCAGTGCAAGCCTGCTCCCTTGTGCAGATTTGCAGGCTTGCACCAACGCAAGCCTGCGATCTGCCAGGGGCGGGCTTTAGGCTGGCGAGCTTCAGTGGTTGGTTGAGACCCTCGACCAACCAGAAGCCACCATTTTCGATGCCAGAGCAGTGCGGAGCGACGAGCACGCACTGCTCCGGAGCAGCCTGGACTGGACCGGGGAGCCATAAGACCCGGTAAATAGCGGCACGGGGCGATTCCCTCGCCCCGTGCAGAAATGGCTTTATTCTTCTTATTTCTTGACTTGACTGAGCCAAAACATGGAAAATATTTAACAATTTTGATTTCCTCATAACCTAATTTAGAGTTATGTCCATCTTCTGCGATCATTATTTTTTGTCATTTTAATATTCCGCTATTACCCTGTTTTCACACTTTCTTCCTTTACTTTCATCTATAATCATTCCACATCTTTGCTATTTTCTACAAGTAACATGGTGTTATTTGCATATCTTAAATTGTCGATGATTCTTCCCACAGCTTTCATGGCTTCTTTCTTCAAGTCTAATCCTGCTTTCCTCATGATATTTTATATGGATAAATTAAATAAATAAGGTGATAAACTGAAGCATTGTTAGACCCACTTGCCAGATGAAAGCAATTTCTGTTTCTCCATAGGTGTCCGAAGTATAGGTCAGGACAATCCAATGTTGTGGCAGCTCCTATTTGTTTTAGTCTATAATTCTTCATGTTAAGCTTGCTGTAAGCTATAAAGCACAAACTGATTCTCTTCTGAAATTCCTTGGTTTACTTTATCAGCAATGTACATTTACAATATGATCTCTGGTGGCTCTCTCTTTTCTGAATCTATGTTCGGAAACCTGGCATTTCTCACTACATGTATGGCAGATGTCTTTGTTATAAAATCTTAAGCCTCACCTTATTTGCATAGCAAATTAATACAACAGGCCTTGGTGTCCCCTTTCTTTGGGATTGGAATTATATTGTCTGCTTCAAGTCACTGTTTTGTTTTCCATATTTGTTGATAGATTTTTATTACAATTTGGATGGTTGTATAGCTTGAAACAGCTCTATTAGTATGCCATCTGTTCATGATATCCATTCATGTATGCATGCATGTGAGTTTTCAAATACTTGTGAATAAAGCGGGCAGTCCTAGGAACAAGTGCTCCATATTTTATCTTCTCAGCAGAACCAGGACTCAGGGCAGGTTACAATTTAAAACAAGTAACAGGTGAAAGCATATAAAATTTCTTCATTACATTATAACTACATGACAAATAGCATTAAAAACAATTTTAAAAGTTACAAATGTTACAGCAAACAATATAGCAAAAGTCTTTTCTTTTAAAAACAATCAGTTCTGACAACCAGCTGGTTGTCAGGAACTGATCTGTTTTTTTAAAAAAAGACTTTTGCTATATTGTTTGCTGGGATAGAAATGCCAGTGGGATAGACATGCCAGTGGAAGGACAGCAAGGGGGAGGCATTTTTGCTTCCCTGGAACTGGAGTTCTCAGTGGCTGCTTAGGGGCAGCTACTGAGAAGGCCTTCTTACATCTTCACCAGATGTGTCTGTGAGGATGGCAAGAATGAAAGAAGGGCCTCCTGGGATCTGGGCAGGTTTTTATGAGAGAATACAGTTCAACAGACAGCCTGGATCCAAGCTGTTTAGGGGTTGTTATGTCAAACTTTAAGAGGCACATCTAGAAATGATGAATCAGGAAGACAGTGGCGTAGTAAAGGGTAAAGAGAAAGATGGTGGGGGAGGCAGAGGCATCATTAGAAGGGAATGGAGTACAACAGGGTTTTAGGTGCTTGTAGCCCACTTTGGAGAGCCTGAGTAGTTTTGGTAACCATCTCCTGGGCTGAAAGTCCTATTGCTAAGTGCTAGGTAAGTGAATGAGAAAACCATACCAATCCAGGACTAAATTCCACATGAATATGCTGGCTTAGGCTTCCATCACAGAAACCTAGCTGAATTAAATTGGCATGGTATGTATGTGTGTCTTGTAGCTTTGCTTACCTAAGCTCTATGTGCAATAGCAGGCAAGAGCTAGAAATCAAGGAAGCAGACTTGTGGTGGTCAGTCATAACTCTGTCCATATGACCATCAGGTGCCCCATTCCCACAATCTTCCAGATTTGAGTATGTGTATCTGAAAATGAGTGTTTGTGATAGAATACAGATTCTGCTGGTGTACTAACTAATCTGTCAGGTTGGTTAATTAGCTTTGTCGAGAGTTGTTCAGGAGTTAATTACCTCGGTGAAGCTAATGGTTCTGTCTCAATTGGTATCTAGCCTTGCTCATTCTGCAAAGCAGACTTTGGATCTAACTCTCCTGTTGGATGAGAAGTTGGTGACATGGATATGAAGATCACAACTGATGGGGTTTAAGCTGACTGGGACTTGGGCCATCTGTAGGTGTGGGTCACCAGCTAAGATGGTTTGCCCCTGAAATACAAATGGTTTCCTGACGGGTCTTGCAGATTTTCCAGTCACCTTGGCAGGCCCCAGCAAGTCCAAACAGGCATAACCTGTAGCATGTTTTATACAGAGTTGCCTTTGAAAAGCATTCAAAAACTCCAGCTGGTCCATGATGTGCCCAGATTGTTGACTGGCCAAAATTACAAGTAAAATGCGACTCCCTTGTTTCAATAGTTTCATTAGCTGTCAGTGTGTTTGCAGGTACAGTTCAAAGTCTTACATGACTTGAGACCAGGCAATTTGAAAGGACAAATGTTCTCATACGAGTCTGCCTGGATTTTAAGATACTTGAGAGAAGTTCTTCCCTCTGGCCATTTCTGCACTACACTGTTACAGTGTTATTATTTCACTTTCAACATCCTATGGAATCCTGGGGTTTGCCGCTTAGGGAGGGGCATCTTTGGCCTCAGTAAACTACAAACACCAGAATTCCACAGGATGTTAAAAGGGGAGAGGCTTCTTGGGGCTACCTCCTAGTTTTCAAAACTCGCTGCTAAGGGAAGCAAGGCTAGCAAAGATATTGTCACTCTGGCAGACTTTTTTTTTTTTGCATTTGCATCTGAACTGTATTTTTCATCTCTTGGGTGTTGCTACTTTTTCATTACTGATATATTTTAACTAGGTGTCTTTTTAAAAGCCAATGAGTTTAATGTAATTTAAGCTGTTATTGCTGTGTTTGTGGGAAGCTAAGCAGTGTCAGTCTCACATCCACTCTGGTTAGTACTTGGATGGGAGATGGACAAGGAATGTCAGGGGCTATAGGCTATATTTCAGGGGAAGGAACTGGCAAAACCACCTCTGAGTATTCCTTGCCTTTAAAAACCCTTTGAAATTCATGGGTCATCATAAATGGACAGGCAACTTGAAGGTACATACACACACATACATATTATGCACTGTTTTTACCTGAAAGGCAGGATATACATTTTAAAACTAATAAGTCATGTCTCCAGAGACAAGTCACACAGAAATGGACAATGGATGAATCAACCAGCTCCATAAATTTTCTGGGTGGGCCCAATGTGTAGCTTTCAGATAATTAGGGCCTGTTGGATAATATGTGAAACTATGACACAAACATTATGGTGTTTGTGATCAGCAGTCTTTTAGAAATAGAGCCTGATGCTACTGCAGTAAAACAGAGGCTAGTAAAGTAATTATATATTACGGACAGATATTCTTAAGAAGAAAAAGAAAGCATACACAGGCATAGTTCTTTGCATCTCTCTCCTCTGTCTGCTGTTCTCTCTTTGTAGTACTTACCCCTAGAATCCTGTGGGGGAATAAAGCATTCCTTTAAGACAAATCAAGATCCTGAGAAAGCAAGGTTAAATTATGGTACATGCCCTAGAAAATAAAGAATTTTGCAATATTACATTTCAGAATGAGGCAGCTTAGTATTGTTTTAGCCTAGTAATTAGATGTTTCAGCAACAACATCATCATTTGATGTAATTACTGTAAACCACACTGGAACTTTGCAATCAACTGATTTGGTTTTTCAAACAAACAAAAACCCTAATTTGCAAAACAAAATTGACATGGAAAACAAATATCCACAAATGGATGGTGATACAGTTGTAAGACTGAGACCTTCCCTATCATAAGCACTATGGGAACATAACCTCCAAACCAGAATATGCTAGCATGCATTTCACAAGCATTTATGGTACCGCCAGGCTTGTAAAGGGGACTTTACAAAGGAATCTCAGTGCTGATGAACTGCAGCACAGGGACAGGTTCACACAACTGGTTTTTCCCACTGCGATTGTGAGCATGGAGTGCTAATGGTGATCTCTGTTGTGGGAGATTTCCAGGTTTCCAGTTCCCAATGCAACAACATGAGAACATGTGTTTGGGGACAACATTTCTAACATCCTTACAGTTGTTCCGTTACTCAGAAGGAGATGTCTGTACATAGCACCTTATATTTGTATCTATTAATTTAAGTGGGCTGGGAAATATTCCTCACTGGGCCTCTATTGCTAATTTTAATGCCCCTAAATGTATTATTTTGTTCAAATTCAGGGGTTAGTTTACTGGAAGTTGTAATCAGTGTCCCTGATTTCTTGCTCCCCCTTAACGTCAAGGTTGGGCATGGTCCAGAGCCCAGAAGGCTGCATGAACTGATTTGCAGCAACCCCAGTACTCTGAAGAACTATGTTGTAATGACCGCCATTTTGATGGCCAAAGTGTTTTGAGATGGTTCTTTATGTTTTGGGATAGGGGACCCTGAAAACAACATATTTTAATGTTCTTAAGCCATTTCTTGGATGAAAGGGGGAGGGGAGGTACTGAGGGCTGGGGAGATCATTAAGGGTCCCAAGGGCTTCATGCAGGCTGCAGGAATCCCACTCCTCCCTCGCACAAACAAAAATGGGCTAGAGTCCCATTCCAATATCATCATGGGAGTACAAATAATCTCTTGCAGGTTCTGTGGCACTTGCAACTGCTTCCTTCCTCCTTTAATGATATCTTGCACCTCTCTCCCATTTCTAGTCAGGCACTTTCTTTGGAGAAAGAGATATTAAGTAACAATATAACAAAATACTTCTGAATGTGTACAGAGTACAAGTCACCACTCATTAAGGAATTACAGCTTCTCCAGAAATTAAGAAGCAGACTTTCCATTTTTACTAGAAAGGCTCCTACATGTAAGTGGAGACTCTGACATCTCTTTTTTAAGAAATCAAGCTTCTCGCTTCCCCTTCCTCATTCTGAGAGCACAGTTCTAATGCTTACATCAAATATGAAATCTTATGGAAGAATTGCCATACTGATGCTAAGCTTAATGATGGTATTGTGTACCTGACCATACTGGTTCACTTCCACCATTTTTCTAATTCTATGTTAAGCCATATCCTATATATTATAAATATTTATGTGGTAACAGGGCAGGTAAGCTCAGATCTGCCTGAATGTTTTCAAACCACATCTGTGCTGATCAGGTTTTTCATGTGGCTGTGCCAGTACACCTGGAAATGTGCTTTTAATATGCTTATAGCCAGCATACCTTTTTATGCTGGCACAACCTTTTTGTCAGGAACAAGCTGATCATGCTCTTTAATTGTACAGCCAGATAGGTGAGTTTGGTCATTGTTGTGGCTGTAGAACCCTGATTTGTCAGAACACACATAAAAATCCCTACCTATTGTTATACATGGATTAATTGAAATGTTTCCACATCCAGAAACTGGTCTTCTGACCAGTTTTTAGTTCACTGTACACTAGAAATTAGTGTGTTTTTATTACTGAGTAATCACAGCTACAAAAACCTGTTTGCACACACACTTCTTTGAGTCTACATTCCACTGAATGAGTCTCAACCAGATTTATTTCTCTGAGTAAACCTGTTCCAGATTGCATGGCCAATTATTGATTTGAGGCCCCAGGTTCAATAACTGATCTCTCAAGCTAAAAAGGATCTCAGGCATCAAGAGAGAGAAATGTCTGTGTATGAAATGGTAATAATATCAGCTGCAGCTTGACTCCAAAACTGGTGGAAAAGGGCAGTTTACAAATTAAAAGGTGTACAATATGGTTAAAACCTACAAAAATGCAAAATTAAAATGAATTTAAACTATTAAAAATAGTTTAAAAGATACAATAATGAGTGGGCTGTTCTGGCCTGCCTAGGAAGGGAGTTCCAGAGTATAGGGGCAGTGACTGAGAAGGCCCTATTGTGCGTCCCCCTAGTAATGTTTATGTAGGTGATGGACTAGAAAGAAAGGCCTCTCCTGAGGATCTCAGGGCCTTGGCAGGCTCAGATATAGCTTGGAAATGCTCAGGAGCCTTTGCCAGTCAAAGTAGACTGCACTGGGTTAGGCCAGGTCAGTATACAGTAGCGTCAGACTTCCCCTACTACTTAAAATATGCTCCCATAGAGAAAAGGAATGTATATTCACTGTGGTCTAAGGGAATTTCATTTCAGTTTATAAAATGATCAGGTTAGCCATACAAGATGATCAGGTTAGCCATATGGGGGAACAAGAACCAAACTTTTTGGCAACCAGTAGGCCCACCAAGGCTGTTTTTGTGGCCCTTCACCTCATAGACTCCCTGGACTATCCTTTCTTCAGTCAAGAAGGAGGGATGAATTGCCATTTCCAGAAGCCTCCAAGAATCCACTGTTAAATAGGCTTCAGAGGCCCCCTGTGTACCCATTTTTTTTTAAAATGGACTTCTAGCCACTTGCCATTTTTGTTTGTCAGTGTGTGGGGGTGTGTGCATTTTTGGCAGTCTGGAGACTCTCAGAGCAGAAAATTGGCCCTTGGGTCCACAGCAGTTGTCCACCTCTGCCCTAAGGCAATAAATTTTAAAACCTATTTTGGGAGTTATTTTTACATCTTGCAATAATCAGAGATTTAGGCACTGTAGAAGAGAAATAAAATACAGGCTACTGATATACTTGGATTCCTCTGTAACTGATGTTTCCTTTGGTCTTCTAAAGTTGGAGGGGGGACTCTGTAAGAAACGCACAATATGCAGTTCAGGTTGTCATCCTATGTACACTTATATGAGTCTCTTTAAATTCAGTGACACTTAAACTCTGGTATAACAGTGTACAGCGTCACTCAATTAACAGAGCCTCGGACAAAGAAGCTCATTTTTACAACCTGACCAGCTCCTTTCTTTTCTTCTTCATCCTTTGTCCAACTGGAAGGATTTTTTAGCAGCATTGGCATTGAGGGATCGTGAAAGAGGGTTGGAAAAACACAGACTTGTGCTGTCAGGTTGCAGTGAACAATGCAAGAGTTGGAAAAGAATGAGCATCTACTGTAGCTGATCCTACTGTAGCTGTAGCTGTGTGTGCCTGCTTAAAACAGGCAACATAGGCTCATTTTGCACCCTATCTTTTCCCTTAGTCTTCTGGTTGTGATCCTGGCAGCGCCTCTGCTGGGAAGGGAGCACGGTGGGAATGGTCCCCTCTGCACTGAACCAGCTCCCTGCAGAAGGGAGTGTGATGGATATGCCTCTTCCTTCCTCAGTGCAGCTGGGCTCTTCCCTATGCTGTGGTGGGGCAGAAAGCACCTCCATTGTGCTTCTGGGCCTTCTGCAGGGCAGATAAGTGCGGGACTGTCATGTGATCGGGGGTCACTTATGGGGAAATCCCGTCAATGATTTACCCCACAATTGCACCAACTGGTGACATCTTGTGGAAGCATCGTCATAGTCCCGCTTCTATCGCATATCCATGCAAGGATGCAGACCTCCTGTGGAAAGGGTCATAAACAGCAGCTGCCTCGAGTTCCTCACTGAGCTTGTGTGAACAGCAAAACAGAGAGAGAGGAAAAGCAAATAAGACTGCCTCACAAGCTCCCCACAGCATGTTTTAAAAAAGCATACGTCTGACCACCAAAATGGAAATCGTGAGAAAAATGGAAGAAGGTGAAAGAAAAGAAAAATCATTCCTGGATACATTTTGGAAGAAACTTTCACTGGTCTCAGGAAGGTTCAAAATGTTTTTGTTTACTTATGCAAGGGTTACCTGACCTGGCTGTTTCATTTTGCATGTGCACATTATTGGTGTTGAATAAAATCTGTGCTGAAACCTGTTGAACTGCTGGGGTGTTTTTTGAACCTATTCCTATTCTTTCAATGTTATTTCTGCCTCTGGTAGCAAATTTTCTGTTAAATAAATAATGCCCAAGAACACATCTATTTTGTTAACGGGAGTATAGCTGTAATCATATGCATTACTCCTCTAAAATAAGGAGTACTCATGAGCCTTATTCTCAAATAAGATTTCCATTTAGGATTCCAGTTCGAATGAATTTAGTGTGTGATGCTTTCAGGTGGTGAGGAAAAAATGATTCCACCACAAGTAATGAAGCAAAATTTAACTGTCAAGCCAATTCATATCTCTACACAGAAATGGGGGCATGTGCCATCTTGTTCTCAGGCAGGAAAATGTCTCGATCCACACAGCATTGATCTTAGCACTGAACTTCACTCCAGAGGCCCAGTCTTATGCCCATAAACCTCACTAAGTTCAATGTCATTTACTCTCATCTCAGCATATCTGTGTAAAAGACATTCACTCACACAGTCTGTTCATGGCACGGTGTGCTCATGGCATTGTTGCTGTTATAGGAATTAGTAGGCTAATTTTTTCTTGCCTTCCTGCGTATGGCCATTTCTGCACTACACTGTTAGAGTGCTATTATTCCACTTCCAACATCCTTTGGAATCCTGCAGTTTGCAGTTTAGGGAGGGGCCTTTAGAATTCTCAGCCAGAGAGCTCTTTGGCCCCAGAATTTTCCGGGATGTTGAAAGTAGAATAATGGCACCAGAACAGTATAGTGTGGAAATGGCCTGGATCTGGTGCCCTTAGGGTAGTTAGAACCTACTGATGGACTGCCAGTCCTGTAATTCTTTTCTACTGGCCAGGTTGGCTGAGGGTGGTGGAATGGCGAATCTCATAACCTCTGGGAGGGCCACAGATTCCAACCCTAGTATATTTTTTAAAAAATATGTATGTATGTGTATGTACACTCTCCTCTTGCCTGTTTTGTTCTGGTGGACCTCTTCCAGAGCAGTCCATGTGTGTGTGTGTTTGTGTATACATACATGCACACACACACACACACGTATATATAGTGTATGTGTTTGTGTCTTCAAGTGAACTTTCAACTTATGGCAACCCCATGAATTTCAAAGTTTTTTTTTAAGGCAAAGAATACTCATAGGTGGTTTTGCCCGTTCTTTCCTCTGAAATGTAGCCCATGGCACTTGGAGTTTGTTGGCAGTCTCCCATCCAAGTACTAACCAGGGCTGATCCTGCTTAGCTTCCAAGATCAGGCAGGGTCTGGTGTCCTTAGCATACTTAGGCACAAATATATTAACATCTAGAGAATTTTCTCTTGCTGAATTTTTCTATTTAAACATGGAGAGGTCCTGCCTAACTATCATCTCTGTGGTCAACAAGTAGCAGTGACAAGTGTGGTGGGTAACTTGCGGCTCTCCAGTTGTGGTTGGACTCCTAGATCCCAGGACTGTTTTTAAGATGAAGGGCCCTCAACATTAGCAGGTAGGTTGCTATTAATTTTGCCTGTTTGCAGAGAGGGGTGGCAAAGTGCTTTCCCCTTCCATTATCTCTGAAACATTCATAAATGTGAATATTCTTACAAGCCCAATGTGTACTTAGAAGTGTCCTCCCTGTGTTGAGTGATGGTCACTCCCAAGCAAGCTTTCATGGGATAGCTTGCAGGCAGCCTTCATTATTCCTGGGAAGGCTTAATGACAATGCTGTCTTAATGCTTGATCATTAAGTACAGTTCTGACTGATTACTGTATCAAGAGGCTCAACTACAGAGAAGTTTTAGTGATCCATTTTTTCCAGCTCATTTCAGAGAGGCTTGAATTTCCTTTTTTCGGAGGCATAGTTGGATTGCCACACCCATGATCCGCTACAGCCAGCAGGTAGGGATCATGGGAGTGGCATCCAACCTCATCTGGAGTTATTTAGACCATATTATAGGCACCCATGGCCTTCTCAGGGGAAGGGAGCTCTTTTCCGTTCTATACTGGCTGTGAAGCTTTTGAAAACAAAAGAGTACAGTACTATTCTTCTTACAAAGCCAGCGTGGGGCAGCCGTTTGGCTGCTGGGGACCAGTGTTCGAATCCCTACTCGAAACTCCCGGGGTGGCCTTAGGCAAGTCCCACGCTCTCAGCCTCAGAGGAAGGCAGTGGGGAAGCCCCCCTGCCAAGAAACCGCTTCCCCCTTAAGGTTGCCCTAAGTCGGAAACGATCCGGAGGCACGCGCCGACGGACGTGCCCCCCTTCCTCGAAGCGAGGCAAGCGGCAGCTCACGAGAGCAGGCAGGAGCGGAGTTCGATCCGCGACGGCTCCAGTCCGCGTTTCGGCGAGCGGCTCTTGAGTGGGCGGTGTCTGAGGCGAGGCGGCTCCCCGCCCTCCGCTAAGCCCGGAGCGCCGAGCCAGCGCCGGCTCGGAGAACCGAGCGCGCTGCGGAGCCGAGCGGCCGGTCGGCGGATGGGTTGGCCGTGCGGCCGCTGCTAGCCAGCGCCCCGATTCGGACCGGCGTCCCCTCCCCGGCCATGTAGCGCAGGCCCCGGGGCGCTTCCTCTCCCCTTGCCTGGTCTGGTGGATCCTTCCGGAGCAGCCCGGCGGGGACCATGCGGAGAGCCCCGGCGCCCGGGCTGCTCCTGCCGCCGCTGCAGCCGCCGCCGTCTCCGCTCCTCCTGTTGCTCGGACTCCTGGTCCTGGACAGGGGCTGCTCGGCGCAGTACTCGAGCGACCTGTGCAGCTGGAAGGGGAGGTAAGCGCGGGCGGGCGAGAGGGTTCCCCTCGTCGCTCCGCCGAGGCTGCCGCGCCGCTGCTCGCTGCGCGGTGCCAAAAGTTCGGGTCTTTGTCCGGGCATATTCCTGCGCCCGGGCTTCGCTTCGCGAGATGCGTTTCCGAGGGATCTCCAACTTAGGAGGCCACCGATGCTTCTGGCCCCTCTCTCCCTCTGGGTGGGCTGCTCTCCGCGCCAGATCGGAGGGGGTTAACTGCTCCCTTTAAACGGAACGCGCACCCTTTTCGAGGGCTTCACTTTTCTCTCTTATATGGGGGGGTGGGCGTAAAAATGGCGGGGAGACGCTGCTGCCCCCCTTGAATCCCTCTTCTATGGAGTTCCCCCTCTCTCCCCTCTTGTCTTCAGGCCCCTCTGCCCCCGCCGTTTCGTTCTCCTTCGCGATCTGAGAGCCTGTGGCTTGGATCGGGAGTGTGTGTGTGTGGGGGGGGGGGTAGGGGGCACGGAGACGACGAAATGTTGGAGGCACATCGATTTGGGGCCAGTTTTTGCCTGGGGGAGGACGGCGGTGTGCGCGCCTTGCGGGGCATCGGCTCGTCTTCTCGCATTTTTTCCCCCGACTGGGCGAAGTTTCGTCCCTTCTGGAATGAAGGGGGGGCGCGCGTAGTCGTCCCTCCCGGTTGCTTCCCCCCCTCTCCCCCTGTCCTCCCCCGTGCTGCCTGGCCTCACGGACACATGGATCTAATTGTGTGACGAAGGAATTACCCCCCCCGCTTTTTTTTTCTCCGCTGATTTATTGGAAGGGGGACAGTTTGATTAACATTCCAGGCGTGTTCGGGATGAGCCGATTGCCAAAGCAACGGGCAAGCGGAGGTGGCGAGGGGAACGGAGGCCGGGAGTTGGCGTGGAGGAGACAAAGGTAGTAGAGAGCCAGTATTTCCGACCGGCCGCCGCCGCCGCACACCCCCCCCGGTCCACATCTGTGCAACCCAACACCAGCATAACACGCTCAGTGCGCCTCCTCGCTCGGTGACCTCCGGCCACCCGGGCGTTCGGCGTCGCTGTAACACAATCGGCTTGGGGAAATCCTCCCCTTTGTGAGCAGAGTTGACAAGAGTTTTGGGAGCGAGCGGCTCCCGCTTGTCCCAAGTGGGGGAGAGGTTTATTTAGCCTTTTTTTGAGGGTCCCCCCCCAAATAGTGGGAGCGGATTTTTCCTCCCTCCTTCGAGCATGGCCATTTCCGCACTAGACTGTTATAGCGCTATTATTCCATTTTCAACATCCTAGGGAGTCCTGGAGTTTGCCCCTCCCTCAACTGCAAACCCCAGGATTCCATAGGATGTTGAAAGTGGAATAATAGCGCTATAACAATCTAGTGCGGAAGTGGCCCGTGTGTACTTTAAAACACCGGATCAGTGCGGATTGGGTTTATTTGTTTGCTTAGCTTGATGAAGTTACTCTCGGGGTTCTTTTTTGGGGCCTTGTGGTCGAGAAGGGGGAGGAAGATCACCTAAATCCGAGTCAGATCTTGAGAGCGGATTATTGGGCTGTGGATGCCCTCCTGTGCAGCTTTTCTCTGGGAATGCAAAAAAGGGGGCCTGTCTGAGAGAGAAGGAGGGGGCGTGAGGCTTCTTCGAGGGGGCGGTGAACAGCTTGCTGCTTTCCTCTGGAGTTCACCTGCTGTTGTACAACACAGATCTCGAAAGATACTGGCTCTGGAGCCAGTCTAGCCTCTCTCTTCCACCTGTGGCTTAACGTCAGTGATGTTACTTTAGATTTCAATCTGCGTTGCTGATGGCACACTCTTACCCAGTAATTCCTTGACTCCCCTAGCCATGCTAATCGTTTTGGTTGTGAAATCTTTAGAACTCCTTGGCTCCTCAGTTCTTCTTTCTCTCCCGCCGCCCCCCCCCGCCTGCCCTCCCTTTAATCCTCTGTAATAATTTTAATGTGTCTTTATGGTTTTTCAAAGCCTTTTATAGATCGTGACTCCGAAAAAGTCATTCAGACATGAAACCATTGCTAAATGAAGTGCATCTGCAATCTATATTTGGCTGCTTTGGGGGCAACTTTCTAAAGTGGGAGTACCAGTGACTGGTTTTATTAGACTTAACGCTTATGGGGTTTCAGCAATGACTTGGAAAAACAGACTGTATTTTTTGAGAGTACAAAAGATGCAAGTGGCAAAAATAGGATTTTGATCCGTGGTTTTAGGTAGTCTTATTTGTTTGTTTGCTTGTGGTGGGGGTTTTATGGAGAGAATCCAGACATCTCTGGTAGTTGTTTCTTTTTAGGGGGTGGAGGGAATTCAGATAGTCATGAATTATCTCCAGTGTCAAGAATGGTCACGTGGTCTGTGGCAAAATATTTGCACTATCTGGGAAGATAATGTCTGAAAATAGTGACATGGGACACTTATTGAACAACATTTGATAACTTTAAAAGGCTTTTCCTAAAAGTGTTCACCTGATTTGGAACATCATATGGGTTTTTTTGACCGACACATTACTGACAGTATGGCTTACTAAAACAGCTTTGCATTTAAAAAATCTGTAATTCTTAGTCTGTGACCCTAAGCACACATAGATAGAAATAACTTTGATGTGGTTTATTTTTCTTATTAAATATGCCTAGGAATCTTATAGAGACTTATCATGATCATTAAATCATAGCTCCACACATTCCACTGCACATCTAAAATTATTATTTTTTCCATACCTATGCATTATACAGTACATGCAAATGTAATTATAAATATTCCTAATCATTCTGTAGGGTAAATCATTCTTCCTGTTATAGCAAATGAGGAACTGAGACTGACTGGTATTTTTCCAAGATGGGCCTCATAACCCACTGAATCTGAGGGGGAGCTGACATCTGAATTTTAATTTCTCAGGTCTAAATCCAAGGTTGCATTTTGGACAACAGTCAGTACTAGTTTAAGACCAGAGTGGTCAACTTGTGGCCCTCTCAGATGATGTTGGATTGAAAGTCCTAGCATTCCTGACTACAATGGCTAGAGGTGAAGGATGCTGGTAACCGGAGTCCACTATCATTTGGGTAGTAACAGGAGGCCCACTCCTGATTTAGAGCCTTTCACATGATCTCTTTAAAAACTCCAGACGTTAATGTGCTGCTTACTACATGTGTCAGTGCAGCCAGTTTTGCAAGGGAAGAGGAATGCTTTTTTCCCAGCCGAGGAATAAATAGTGGAATAGACAGTACTAGTGAACCAGGCTCTGGTGCCTGAGTGATCTGCTCCTAAATTTACACATAACAACAGCAAAGCAGGACAATATCATTCTTCCTCCTTCTCTCTCTCTCTCTCTCTCTCTCTGTATATGTGGAGTTTGTGGAGAGTGGCTTGCCTTAGGTGATCTCACAAATCCCTAACCGAGGTAGGATCCAAACCAGCAACTTCCTGGTTTATGTTTCAGTCTTTCAGCCATTAACATAAGCCAGCTTTCATTAATATGTTACTCTACTGATGAATGAAGTCTCTCTTCTGGAGTTTTCGGTGCCCTGAATGCCAGCCACAAGGGATACGTATGAGCTACATGACTCACTTCCCTGTTGCAGAAGTGACCCAACAGTCCCCCCCCCCGCATCTGTCATCAAGTATTTTAGTTTCAGGAATGACACATTCTTGCTGACACTTACAGTTTCACAAGAAGAGAACATCTGACTTTGGGGAGAAAAGCTAGAGGGAGCTGACCAAAACAGGTGGCCCCGGGTGAAGCCATTTTGACTGTAGGTCATGGTAGATCATATGATTTATTGGAGAGGGAAGTATCCTTAGCTGGGAAAAGACTGCTGCCTAAAATCCTTGAGGGTTTATCACAGTGTAGATTGCTTTTGGGTAGTGTGTGGTCCTTCAGATATTGTTGGATGCAGCCCCAGTTGATGGTGTAGAGCAGTGGTTCCCAAACTCTAGTCCTCTTGGTATTTTGGACGTCATCTCCCAGAACCCTTGACCGTTGATCAGGGTGGCTGAGGCTTCTGGAGGTCAAAGTCCAAAATCTTTGGAGGACCAGACTTTGGGAACAGCTGATATAGAGGAATTGGTGGCCTCAGTCTGCTTTAAGAAGGTTTTCTTATTGATGTTGTCACGTGCCTTGATTACGGCAGGCCTGTCCTAGAGTTTTCTGGTCAAGATTTATTCCAGGAAGGTTTGCCATTGCCCTTCCTTTGGGCTGAGAAAGTATGACTTGCCCAAAGTCACCCACTGGGGCTGAGTGGGAGTTTAAATCTGGGTCTCCTGGAGTTCTCATTCCAGCACTCAAACCACTACAGCATGCTGGCTCTCAGCTTTTCTGATATACAAAATCAAATAATCAATAGCTGCTAGTCATGGTGGCTGCGTACTAACTTCAGCACTGGAGATGCGTTCCTCTGAATGCCAGTGGCTGGGCGATGAGAGTGGGAGGGTCCTGTTGTCCTCCTGTCCTGCTGTGGGCTTCCAATAGATATTTGGCCATGTCAGGAATCAGTTGGCTGGAATACGAAGGCCTTTGATGTGATCCAGTACTACTCTTTGTAAGAAAATGACTGTAAGAAAATGAGAATAGCAAGTGTGGAAACCTTAGGCCCTGAGGCTGAATCCAACCCTCCCAGTCTGGCCTTCTGAATTCCCCAAATGGTTGTGCTCCCTTCCCATCATTCCCAGGTTTTCTGTGGCTGTTTTCCCCATTGTGAATGCCCCTCCTGGGGTTTAATTACTGGTAGTAAGAGGAATAAGCTGAAATAAGCTGCCATTCCTGGTCCCACCTCTTTGCCCCACCCATTACAGGAATCCCCATCCCCACAACCTGTCTGAAATTGCAGTTGGCCCTTAGGCTGAAAAGCTTTCCCCATCTTTGGTATATGGGTAACAGAGAGACCTTTGGTTGTCTGAAAGGTGAGCTAGTGATGCTACAGCTTTTCTTGCTCTGTCTTCTAATTTTGTGGAGAACTGTAGTGATGTGCTAGATGCTAGCAGCTCAAAGAATGGGGTTTGGAAATAGGAAGACCAAGTTCAAAATCTTGGTCTGCTTTGAAGTTGGTAGCATAGCTGTGGTCCACATTTTCCTCTCAGAGCAACAGGGTTTTGTGAGATATTCCCCTGCCCATGTCCTCAAAAGAAGAGTCATGTGCAAAGTAATGTATGTATATTTCTGTGTGTGTGTGTCTGTGTACAATAGTTCTTAAGAAATGATGGTTTTTAAAACTAGCATTCCTTTTTTTTTAAAAGAGCTGATAGCAGTTGTGCCTTGCATGTCCTGGGGCCATCAGGTAGTTCCTGGAATGAAGAATGTTCTTCCATGCTCAAAACATCCACCTACCATTACTTAATTATGAATGGCATGTCACTGTATTCATTCTTTTCTAAAAGTAACTTTCTGAACTCTAAAGGATTAAATCTTTTCAGGCTGTGAAAAAACCCCAGCTTGTTTCTCCTCATCATCCCATTGCTGTGTGTAAAGCAGCCTTGAGGAAAGATATAGGGGTGTTAATGCTGGACTTCTTATGGCATTTTCCTTGCCCGAAACCCTCTGTTTGATTCATTACCACTGCAGCAGAGTTTTCTTAAAAATCACCGGTAGTTTCTGTTTGTTAGTAACAGGTTGTTATTCTCTTCAACTATGACTTTGACTTTGTCCGTTCTATTTAGCTATCAGAGATAACTACAACAAACTAGTTATTCATAACTAGTTATATAAAAAGTTCTGTAGCTTCCATTGTGGTTCCAGAAAAGAAAGTGATACTTCTAGGGCATCAGCTTGGAAGGCAGCTGATAACTTGTTTCTGGGGCCATTTCCTCACTATGCTGGTATAATGCTATTATTCCACTTTCGGCATCCTATGGAATCCTGGGATTGGCAGTTTAGGTAGGGAGGGGCCTTTAGAATTCTCAGCCAGAGAGCTCTTGGGCCTTAGTAAACTGCAAACCCCAGAATTCCACAGGAGGTTGAAAGTGCAATAATAGCACTATAACAGTGTCATGGGGAAACCGCCTGAGCGTGGAAATAAAAATGCTTCCATTTAAATTTATAGCATGGAGCTGTACTAGGAGTGGCTGCCCACCAACAGACCCATGAAAAATGCTCCATGGATGTGACAGTTTTCTGCAAGCCCATGAATCTTCATGTCCAAGTAGACCAAACCCTAGGCACTGGATCTCCTTCCTATTTAGTAAGGCATAGCTGATGTCCTAGTAAGCCTTCTCAGTTGTCCTCATGTATAAAACAAGTTATGAGATCTTTCAAAATATGGAAGGACTAGAGTATACAGTAAATGGGAAGGATGTGAGTTGCAGTGGCTTCCATCTTAGTGGGTGATGAACCCACTCTTGGTCAGTCTGGGTGAATCCAAACCATCTAATAGTACCTGAGCTATCTAAAGTGCTAAACCCTTTGGATAACCTTACAGTTCAGATTAAAACCTGGAGTGGATTTGCTGTCTTACTGATGTGGGAGGCACCAGCCATGTACTTTTGGGAATGAGGTTGCTGTCTTGTTCCTAAGTACAGTTGGTTCAACAGATGTGTCTGTATTTGGCAGAAAATGTGAATAGGCCAACAAGGAATATATGTGAGGGTTTTTTTTTCCAGTTATCTTGCATATTGGATATTGTAATTTCATGTTTAGTGCCTCTCAAACCAAAGATGTTTTTCCATTTCCATTTACTATAGTGAGTAGTTATATAGTTAGATCATAAATATTGAGCCAAGTCAATTTAGTTTTTTTAAACACATCCGTGTCATCCATGCCAGTAGGAGCCTTAGTGCATATACTAATTTTCTGCTCTCATCAGCTCTGCTTTTCTATCTTTATGGTACTTTATGGCATGCAGGGATGCAGTTGTCTTCAATAGAAGCGTCTAAAGTCTGCTGCACCCACTTTCCTTTCAGCAACAAGAAAAGCTCATAGCCACCCACTGGTGCATAAATCCATTGTCCCAATGTCAAGGTCACTTAGTGCAGAAACTTCAAAGCAAAATCCTCATTCTCCTTTCCAGTAAGCTTCTACTTTCCCTTTTGGATTCCTTTAATCTCTCTAAAGAGTAAATGCACTGTGGAACTGAAGTAGTTTCAAGTGGATATTTTATTTGGTCTTTGCACTGTTCTTTCACTCATATCTTAATCACAGACTAAATTAGAAACTTGCTCCCTCGATGGAATGGAGTTATTGCCAAAATATAGGTTATCAGGAACCTGAAGGGTTTGGGGGCTCAGATGTTTTTTCCTAGCGTGGAGTTCAGTTGCGGAACATATGTAGTTCTTAAGAGTGCTTCAGAACATGTTTGTTTTGCCCTTACTGAGAAATAAGATACCCACATTTAAGGCAGAGGAGTGGGGCTCTCAGGTTCTAGTACAACAACAGCCCTGAGTGGTGGTGGACTGTAATTCTATTTCCTGTGTTATAAGTGGGGCTAAGGTGCTACTCCAAATCCATCAGAATTTGTCTCTGAGTATCGTGCCACAAGACCACCTTCACATTATGAGACTCATACACTGTCTACTGTGCTGAGAAGGCATTTGAAGCCACTGTGGTTTTAGTCTTGTGCTAGGGGACGCTGGGAGACTGGGTTTTGGATGCTTGCTTAGTCATAGAAACCCACTGGGTGATCTTGATCAAGTTACACTCTCTCAGCCTGAGAGGAAGGTGATGGTAAGCCTCCTGTAAGTAAATCTTGCCAAAGAAATTCTGTGATAGGGTCACTGTAAGTCAGAATCAGCTTGAAGGCACAAAGCACCACCACCAGACCACACTGGCATATTAATGACAGTAATTTTGGAGGCCCCTTTCATAATATTCAAGCAGATCACAACCATTTTTTCCCCTTAAGTATCTAAGCAAGTGGCACACTTGGTATCAAATATCCCATTGAGAAGTGCATTTCTCAAATATGTCAAGTGTTTCCTTGTCCTGGGGGACAAAAGCACAGAGGTCAAGAACTAACCTCTTCTCCCACAAGCCTCTATGCCCTTGATGTGGCTTTCAGGATTAATCAGCAGTGTGTGTTTGCAGACAGTATTATGATGATGATTAAAATTTGTGTTTTTTGGAGCTTCCTCATGTAATCTTTGAATAGAATGTTGTGCTGATATCCCCAATAATGTCAGCCTCTTCACCCTTAAATGGAAACCATATGTTGTCTTGCATACTTCCTATTCTCTCTCCCTCTGCCATAATATAACCCACAATTAATTTAAATGTTGGTTGATTTTGAATGTAATGTGTCTCTTCATCTGCACAGCAGCAAAGCCATTTGACTTTGTGGTTTTTGCATCATGTACGCGTAATCAAAATTTCATCCAGTTTGTCTTTATCGTGATACTACACAAGAACTTGTATGTAAGTAAAGGGAGTTGATGGTAGTTGGTGCAATTGTAGTACAAGGCTGGATTTGAGGCTCAGTACTATCTCCTCATCCGTAGATTTCCTGAGTGTTTCTGTCACTTAGCCTCGGTTTATTAAAGTGAATAGCTTGAATCTCACCAAGATCATGCATGATTTCAGCACATGGACATTATTGATGTGACTTTTTGAGCTGGATGCCAGCACCTTGTGACTCCATGAGAAGCCACCATAAATGTTTGAGGTCTGTCTGAAACTATACTTCACTGCCAGTTCCACAACTTTCATATAAATCCCGGCAGATGTTTTTTTAAGATACATATAGTATTGCCTTGAAGTAACAGAACCATCTCTCTAATAACATCTCTCTCTTCTTTTCTTGCCCCCAGTGGATTAACACATGAATCTCACAAGAAAGATGTTGAACAGGTCTACCTCCGCTGTTCTGAAGGATCCATAGAATGGATGTATCCCACAGGAGCACTGATCATCAATCTGCGGCCCAATATTGTGCCTTCCTCTTCCAAACATTGGACTGTTTGCATAAAGCCTTTCAAGGACTCTGCAGGAGCAAATATTTATTTGGAAAAAACTGGAGAACTCAAACTGTTGGTCCGAGATGGAGACCATAGCCCCACCAGAGTACATTGCTTCAGCTTTGATCAGGGCGGACTTTTTGTCGAAGCTACCCCTCAGCTGGACATTAGTCGGAAGATTACAGGCTTCCAGTATGAACTCATAAACAAGGGGACAGCATCTGATTTGCACACGGTTTCTGGTGAGTTCTTGAGATGGTTGATTGCAGTTGGACTTGGCTGTGTAAGAATAGCATGCTGGGTCTGTAGCTCATCAGCTTTCAGGCTGTGCAAGGTATTTGAAAAGGTAGGGACTGGAAGCTATTTAGTTTCCTAAGTGGCTGACAGCATTATATGATCTGTTCTGCTAAGAATGCTGTGCTCTTCATATGCAGCCATAGTGAAGATGAGTTTGGTTTAGGCAGAAAACGCTGAGAATTGAAAAGTCAACAACCTAAATATTCACTGCTCTCTCAGCAGGTCAGGCTGTGCGGCTTTGCTTGTTTCCGAAGTGAACAACCCTGTTAACAAATAGTATTCATGTTAGTTTCTCCTAGCAGAGAGCAAGTCGCTAGATCCCCTGTCCATTGTTCTCTGTCTGCTTTCAGCAGCTCACCATATGTGGAAATTTGGATAGTAAGATGGGCCCCAAATCAGGGTGATAACCCAAATGATTCAAAAAGGAGACCATGTCTTGTAAATTCAGGCCTGCTTAACACATGGTTGACTTTCTATGTAGGCCTAACTTCCAAATGGGAAATTGCAGATATCCAGCTGTTAGAATTGCACACACACCTGCTATGCTGCCTGCGTAGTGGTTGAATGGCAAGCAGTTCAACCAGATATAACTTCTGGTTGACCAGAGGCTCCCTGCCTCATTCCATTCCTTTTGTTTTGCTTTTGTTCCTCTTACATGTGTACCTGTTTGCTGACCTAATTACTCAGTGTTGGAAGGAGTGGTGTTCTCCCCCCACTCCACCCCCAAGCCCGGGGCCTGTCTTACTGCTTTCTTGTCACAGTCTCACCACAATGATGATGGTACAGTGATATGAGGCATCTTTTCATGCTGTGTAATTAGCACTGCCCCTGTTGATCCAGCTGACATTGTACACATGTCAAAATGCTTTTTGTTTAAAAGAAAAAAAACTTTGCAGCTTTATGGCTCCATTGCTGTTCTTTTCAAAACCTCTTGAATTAGCAGCATGGCATAAAAAATACGTCTTAACCAGCAACTTGAGAGCCATAGATACCCTTCATACAGAGCAAAGAAAAATTATTATTTTGGAATACAACTCCTATTCTCCAGCTAACATGGCCACCATATTCTGGGAGTGGTAGTCTCAGAAGGTAATGTATTTGTAGTGAATGGTCAGAGAACTTGAAGGTATTGCCTTCTGCTTTAAGAAAATCCATGATTAGATAGTTTTGCGGAAGCAGGCTTTAGTCTGTCAGCTCTAAAAACTGACATTGTTTTGATTTGCTGGCTATCACTTGATTCTGATGAGACATCATTGTATGTGTCTGGGAGTGCTACTTAAAACTGTATTTCAAGTTTAGTTTTACACAAATGTTTGCTGTGATGTATTTTGTAAAAACTCTCCTCCCATCTGTGCAGCAAGTAACTCTTCTTTTGTTATTCTTGCCTTCTGCAAGTTGATATTTTCTGCTTTGCGAAGTAATGTTGGCACTCTGTCAATTCCAGGCATCTGATAATAGACATCTGCTGTTGGGTGACCTTGCATCTGTAGCCCAGTTTTGATCTACATCAGCTGCTAGACCAGACTGCAGTTCCCCGCATTGTCAATAGGTGGCACATTTGCCATTATGACTGCATATAAAACATTCTCCTTTCAGACCTGTAGCTTTGTGTTGCCTGGGACATTTTAAAACTGGGAATTTTAGAATCTTAAATATTTCTCCTGGGACCACAACACTGCACAGAATTCCAAGCAGTTCAATCCAATACATGGACTTAGTTCTGAATAAGTCAGTATCGGGTTACAGCCTTAGTATATTAATACTTACATAGTTTAATGGACCTGGCTGTTGGTTATCCATGCAGATTCTGTTAAAAATCCAGTTATTTATTTTTCTCCTGTCAGACACCACACAGTGTTGTTGTTTTTTTTAAAAAGTGCTATCTTGTATAGCATATATAGTATTTTTGTGATTTTCCTTAGCTGGCCAAACTTCTTGGTGCACTAGGGGGAAATGTGATGGCTTCCTTCATATTTCTTTCCTTTAACTGTGAGCTGTTCTGACAGTTGAATGTCACTTCAAGCATTTGCTAGTGTTCGCTATATATTTATTTCATCTAATTTGTACCCCATCTTTCTCTCAGCAGTGGGCTCAAAAGGGCCCTACAAAAATTTAAAACAAAGTCCAGCTAAAAATTTTGTCTTACATGACTTACAATACAATAAACCAAACCATACTTGAAACTGTTTAAAACACATTTAAATCATAATTAAAAGATAAGAAGATAGAAGCATACCATATCACATGCAAAAACAATCTTTCCCCACATAATTTAAACACCAAGGGCCTGCCTAAATGGAAACGTCTTTGCCTGTCATCAGAAGGAGAGCAAGGAGAAGGTCAAATGGACCTCCCATGGAAGGTAATTCTACAACTTTGGAGCAGCCTCTCGGAAGGGTCTGCGCCGTGTCCTTATCAGACACACCTCTGATGGTGGTGGGACTGAAGCTAAACCCTTCCCTAGAAATTTTAAAATTTCGACTGGCTCATGAAACATTAGTTCAATAGATTTGCCTACCATTTCACTGCAAAAATCCAATTTATGAACGAGTAGCAATTTTTTGGCTCCTCATCCATGTGTGCTCCAAAGGCCTATTCTTATCTGCTCAGAAGCAAGTCCTGTTAAATTCAGTGAGGCTTCCTCCTAAGTAAGTGAATTTAGGATTGCAGGCTTATTCTCTTACTGACAAGTTAAATTCATTTATCATGAAAGGCTTGACTTGATCCCAGCCTGGTCAAAGAAATATATAGTTATTATCTTCCTTTTTATAATTTCTGAACTAGAACCTACTGCTTTGTTTTTTCCAAAGGGTCAAAATAAGCTGGCTACAAAGCAGTAACTGGAATATAACTCCCATCTAGCAAGAAAAAAGGTGGGGGCTGTTGGGGAGGTAGTCCAAGAGTATCTAGAGCATCAGAGTTGCCCATCTCTTGCTTTGTTAACTTTTTCCTGCAGTCATGTTCTCTCATCAGCACAATAACTGCACATAATTTTCTACACCCCAACAATATGACTGAACTCTGCTCTTAATTCTTTTTACGCTTCTTCTACCCTAGCTGTGATCAAAGCTTGCCAGTCATCTTATTAATACTTTAATGACTTGCCATGCCCCCAAAATCATGACATTGCAGAATGCATCAATACATAAGCAAGCCATGCTTGGCAGAGTGCCGGGTTTTTAATTAGTAGATCTAGCATTTTATTAGTTTACACTTGCCTTTCTGCTCAATCTGGGCTTTGCAAATAATGCCATGAGAACGAAAGTTCCCAAGTGAGCTTTTGAGAGCAGTGAGTGAGCGCTGTACTTGAGACTTGATTCTCTTCCCTTGGTGCTTAACCAACACAGTGCCATAGCACTGTTATCCACATTTTCTCTTGTCTTCTCTAGTGGATGCCAGGAAGGGAACTGCAGCATTGCTGTAAGTGAAAACACTGTTATACTAGACTTAACTCTGAAGCTTACTGTTTTGTGGACTTGATATCTGGTGACTGTGTGATAAACCCAGGTGCTTGTGATGGACAAAAGCAGCTGCAAATTAATCACCAGTGTGAATGTACCTTACTTTGGTTCATGACACTTTAGACCAGAAGAAAAGTTGAGGCCATGTTTTGTAGACCAACCATGCCTGAACATTGGATATCTACTTGTGGATTGTGTCCTTTGCCAGTGTTACAGGTCAAAAATATATGGGCTGACCCACAACTAGAGTTGCATTGTTAGAAAGCACTGGATGTGGCAAGAAGGATGTCAGCTTTGGTACTCTTTTTATAAAGCTCCAAACTTTTTATAAAGCCCCAAAACAGTTACACTTGAACATGTCTTTGAAAGCAGTGTACATTCCACTGTCTGGGAGATAAAGGCCTCATGCTGCAGGTGCTACATTTTGGTGTGACTAACAGGTTTCAAGGACAGAACTACATGTTATAAAAAAACGGGGGTAACATCAAAGGTGATTTAAGGTGGTAGTTAGGGCCCTGAAGTAGTTTCAAACGCAGGACTCCTCCCCTGGTTAATGTGTTGTGAGCAACCCTGTTGGAGTGCCAACTTCACAGGAGGTGGATCAGCTGCGTTATCAGCAACAGAAGCAGTGTTGCTAGCAATTCCAAGGTATCACACTCTACTTATTCCTTGGCTGGGAAATGGAGCTGGGGAGTAGGTAAATGCCACTACCCATGGGTGAAGGTGAAGGGGGAACAGAGTTCTGCAGCCCCTCAGAGCTCCCCAGAAGTACTTCTCTCTTGTGAGCAAGAACCTTGTGTCTGGGTGCAGTGCCACAAGCGGCATCAGATCTCCAGCTAAGCATCCCAGCAGGTAGCTATCCAGCATCCTTTTGAAGACATCCCCCCGGCAACTAGTTCCATTGCTGAACTATTCTATCAAGAAGCTTCTTCTAATGTTCAGTTGAAATCTACTGTCTTGTAACTCAAAACCATTAAACATGGTCCTGTCCTCTGGGGCAGCAGAGAACAGGCCTGTCCCTTCCTCTCTGTTGCAGCCCTTAAGGTATTAAAAAGGATAATCATGTCACCCCTTTGTCTTCTCTTCACCAAGCTGAACATGCCCAGCTCCTTCAGCCTTTCCTTGTATTTTTTGTTCTCTGTGTCTCTTAGCATTCTTGTTGCTCTTCTCTGAACTTGATCCAGATTGTATATATCCTTCTATGATTTTACGAGCGCCATTGGCATGGAAAGCATGGAGCATTTGCTCCAGTTTCAGCCAGTCTTGGCTGATACCAAAACTACCAGAAAACTTGTGTTGAGTTTTCTTTCTGCAATGCATTATATAACAGGATTGAGGAAGGTTTGGTCTTCCAGATCACATCATTCTTCACTTCACATAATCTATTCACATCATTCCTCACAATTGGTCAGGTGGTCAGGGCTAATGGGAATTGAACTTTAGCATCTGGCATGCTACAGGTTCCTTCAACACTGTAAGAATGGAGCATCTGTTCTTGCCTTCTCTACCCATATCAGTGACAACCACTGATGTGTACTGGGAATACAAAAGTGTGTAATTGTGATTGAGGACATGGTCCGAATTGTAATAGGTATTAGGGAGGGAGGGAGCCAAGCGTGTGAGGTGCAATTGCCCCTCCCAAGGAAGGGCAATGTCTTGGCCTTTACTACAGGATGTTGCAGAAGGAAGCGTTGCTTACACTCTTCAGAGCAAAACATGCTTTCGCAGTACCACTTCTGCTGACTGTGAAGAAAATGAATAAAATTAAATATACCCCCTCCCTCTTTGCCATCACACAAATTCCAATTTACAGTTTAATAAATCCAGAACAGGAGTTTTATTAAATGGCTTTTGAATGAACAAATAAAAGGAGTTTAAGGTAAAGGCTCCCTCATAGGTAATTGCTACATTCCCCTCCCCTCAATCCTGCTGCTTGTAAAACATCTTTTTTTTTTTTTTTTTTTATGAAAGGAAGGAAAGTTGGGGTCCCTTACTGAGCCTGGAGTAATCTTTCCTTTGCAGCTGTTCAGCAAGGATTCCAATCCTCTTATTCATGTTGAAAAGCACTTTACTTCATAAGAGTTTGCTCCAAAGATTCAGAGTGTTTTAAACTCCAAGCTCTAGGTTTTTACTGCAAAGCTGCTTCCCTGTGCCTTAGCCAAGATCTGCAAACTTAATTTACTGGAATTTAGAAATATAAGCCCCTGTTACCTTCAGGGGTTATTTTGCATGAGGCAAGTCAAACTTTAACAAACATTTCTCCTATCTTGATTGGATCTGCTTGTTACAAGGCAGGTTCTGCTGGTTTATGGGTTTCCTATATTTTAATGTCCAGTAGCTAGTTGGAAACATTTATAAATGCCTATATTCAAACAGGAATCAGCTTAAGCTGGAAGAATAGCCAGTCATTTCCCTTAGGTGTTTTGTTAATGTTTGAGGAATACAACCCCTGGAAAACATTTTCTCTAGCCTGGTAGAAGGGTGTTTGAGAAGGAGGAAGATAAAAGATCTATATACAACAGGGGAGGGCAAAATGTACCCCTCCTGCAAGTTGTTTTTGCAGCCCCTGATCCACCAGACTGCCTTAGAATACCCCCTTTCTGACAAAAAAGGTGATTTGTTTCTACAAGAGCCATCCAGAAGCAATCATTTATCTATTAAATAGATATCACACACACCATTTAACATATAAAAATATACTGGTTTACCACCAGAAATAATTGGCTTTTGGCCCCTTTCAGTTGTTTTATCCTCCTGTCATTGGCAGTCCTTGTGGCCCCTGTCCCTGCGGTATAGACAGTAATTCTCACCACCCTGAACATCAGTATATGGTAATGCTTTGAACAGGTAATGTGCTTGTTCAGAGCGTGCCATCGGCTTACTAAGCCAAGTCCACAGAAAGACAAAAAGAAGACTGCAGACTCGGATCCTTAATTGGAATGTATTAAACATTTTATAAGAGAGAACTTGCATGATGGTTATGGGAGCCAGTAGTTAATGACTTCAAGTGCTATAGATGCACAGCCAACAGAGCCAATTAAAGCTTCATGCTGGGTAGTATTGTGAGTAAAAGGAGAAAGAAAATCACAGTCACTTCCATTTTTGTTGCTCTTTGGCATTTGGGGCAGTCTGTGCCACCCTGGAAGTTTCAAGGGGCAGTTGACCCCTAGACCAATTATAGCTGCCCCCCTTGATGTAATCCCCCTCCTTTTATGGTCTGTTTGTTCCAGATTGCCCTTGCACAGTCTCTTCAAATGCCTTTGGAACTCCTCTGACGTTCATTATCTGGGTATATTTCCTGGTTGGCAGATACCTCCCTGGCACATTGAGGACCATCTTTGCCATCTTCTTATCATTGGTCTCATGACAAAAGGCCATTTGCCTCACATTCCTATCATTGTTATGGCTTCACCACCTGAGGCATCCTTGTTATCAACCAAATTAACAAGCAAGGCCGTTCCTCCAATTAGTGTCTCCAGTCTCCTCTTCTTCCAGTGGATGTCTTATCAATGGGTGCTTGAGTCTGTTAACAACAGATTCTTGCTGTTTCATTGTAGAGGAGGGGTATTTGGGGATATGACTCAAATTACCCTTTCAGGACTGGATGGACGGAGGTTGTCACTGTTGGCTGTGGAATGTTTCACCATGTCTGGTCTTCATAACAGAAGGAAAAGGAAAACTCAATGCACAGATGAGCAGAGAATGCGCCTCCTGTGCCCAGTATCTTGGCCATAGCTGAGAGAAGAACAGTGTGCCAGATTCTTTTGCTTCTGGCATTAGATCCTCAAGTGTATTGGAGGGGCAGCAGGTAATGTCTGTGGGGGCAGGGACATACTTTAGAGGAGAGTCAGGGAGTAGGCCATTTTCTCACTACCCTGTTGCAGTGCTATTATTCTGCTTTCCACCTCCTGTGGAATTCTGGGGTTTGTAGTTTCCTGAGGCCAAAGAGCTCTCTGGCTGAGAATTCTAAAGGCCCCTCCCTACACTGCAAACCCCAGGATTCCATAGAGTGTGGAAAGTGGAATAATAAGCCTATAACAGTGTAGTGTGGAAATGGCCCTAGTCTGAAAAATAACTTTTCCAAAGCAGTCCTTTGTGGTAAGGTGACTCTGAAGTCAGAATAGGCCTTACCATTCTGTCAGTTAATAAAGTTAGCATGTTTTTACTGTTTTTTCCCCCTCTAGATATGGGTTTTAATGGCAACTAGACATTAAGCTGAAAGTTGTTTTATGGTTCATACCTCCCTCCCTCATTTTTTGGCTTAAATATTTTGGCAGGAATGGAAATGGCAGAAAGATGTATAAGTGAAGAGTCACTTTTTTAGTTTTTTTAAAAAGCTCCACAGTCCTCGGGAACCTGCTTTACAGAGTTTTTGCTTGCCAATAGGCACATAATGACCTTTTTACAAAAAAAAGGGGGGGGGCTGCATTTTCAGAGCCAAAGCAAGGTCACACCCAAAACACTGGCTGAAGGGAGAGAGAGGCCTCTCTCTCAAGTACTGATGCATCCTCTTCAGTAGAAGCTAAACCAGTTATTAAAATGTATAAAAGAGTGCTTTCTTTCTTTTGCTAATCTTCCATACATAGCTGCATCTTTTTTAAAATGAGCTGGTTCTGCCAGTATTGAGAACAATGTGATACAGATTATTAGAAGCATAAACCTGTATCCTCATTTAAGAAGCTTGGTTGATTTGCAGCCAGCCAGTACTAATTGTCTAATCCTTGATGGGTTGTATTCCTGACTGATTGGGTACAGTGTGTGCTTGCATTTGTACAGCCATTTGGGATGAAAATGTTAAGACGCTATAATCCTGTTGGACTTTGGTAGCCAAGGTTTACAGGCTAGGGTGGGCTGGTGTAGTAGGTTATAAGATTTCTGTATTAGTACTTAAAAAAAACCATGGCGGTGGTCATCTCTGTTACCATTTTGCTATTTGCTATTGCTTTCCCTTGTTCTGTGGAGGTGTCTTAAAAACTACAGTTGTAGTCCAAATACAGTAGCCCTTCCACATTCGCAAGGATTAGGGGCACAGAACCCTTGCAAAAGTGGGAAAATTGCTAATAACACCCCCTGCGATTCCTCTCCAGAGCTCCCTCCACTCCCATTCGTTTGCCTCTGGCCCCAGCATTAGGGGGCGGGGGAGAAAAAAGACACAGTAAAGAGCTTACCGGTACTTTCCCCTCAAAGGAAGAGGAGCACAGTTCTTCCCTTCTGGTTGCTTCTGGTGGCCATCTTGAAAAGGGAGGGGTAGGAGCAAAGAGAGCATCTGACCAATCAGCAGCAATTACACGGCAGAAAGTGCAACTAGGTGGGAGGGGGCTTTACTCACTCAAAAGTTAAAAACGGCCCTTATAAACAGAAGCCTGGCAAGCCTGGGGTGAGGAAAGCATGTGCCTTGCAAACAATCATATTTGTGAAGGTCCAATCCACAGATGAGGAAGGAGGACTGTACCCATTTATCTCAGTGGGATATATGTGTGAATAAGGTATCAAGGATTATGTTGCATCTTGGCTTATTGTGAGATTAGTTTTACTGAATGTATCACATGGACTAGGATTAAATCTGAGGGAAATCCGCTGGAGGAGGGCTAGGGATCCTGCCACCAAGGCTTGTTTTTCTGAGGGGATAATCTGGTTGGGATGCTGTTTTGGCATGCTAGTGGTGGTTGGGGCTGAAGCCCAAATGAGCTGGGGGCTTCACTCTTCCTCACTGCCTAGAAGCCACTGATAAAAGGACAGACTACAGTTGTAAAAGAGGCCTGATCATTTGCAGAAAGCACATGGTTGAGGATGGCAGGTTGCTCACTCCTGCACTAGAGGATAAAACCTGCCCCCCTTCATTATGGCAGTATTATAGCACCAGCTTTTCTAAGGTATACTTACCTGGAAGTAAGCCCCACTGGCTTTGGTAAGAGCACATACAGGTTGTATATCTCTTGTTGCTGCTTTCCCAACACTTGTGCATAGCTCTTATCATCCTGGTGATCTGAGAGGGTTTCTTGATGAATACCCACTGATTCACACTGACTGCCATGAGCATCACAGTGACCTGTCAGGAAGTCTCACCTGCAGGATGAACATAATAGTTCACAGAACAATTAACATTTAAAATACCTGGCAGTCAAACCTTTTTAAACAAGGAGTAAATGAACCCTTGCATGCTTTGTTGTATTTCTCAGAGGTGTGGTCATTTTGCTCCCTGGCTGGTACTCCCTAGATCTACTGTATGGGCAGTGTTTTAATAAGAGAGGCTACAGCCTTGTAGTTATTTACCTAAATGGCTCAGAACTTAGTGAGACTTACTTCTAAGCAGGCATATATAGGGTTGCAGTGTTAACGAAGGTTAATCCTAACAGTCATAATTTCAGAGATTGGTTTGAACTCGCACATCTTCTGGAATTGCAGAAACACTCTGTGAAGCTGCCAGAAGTGTTTCAGAGCTCCATTTTTTACCCCTACCCTAACCTCTGGTTTGAAGAGAAAGAGAATAATATGGAACTTTCATTGCAGAATTCCTTCAGGTTCCAGAACTGGGATTTCCTTGCATTAAAACCTGGGTTGTTCAGACACGGAGCACACATAGTTTTGTTCCACTTGGAGCCAGAGCAAGCTCTTTGCACCCTGTAACCATTACCTAAGGCACCATTGGGTTCATTGGGAGTTTCTCTGAGATTCAGCTGTACAACTAAAACCCCACCCTGCATTTTTATTTTAAGCAAGAAAATGGTCTGCCTTTCTCCAGTATGTGAACTGTAAATTTTGTTTGGTCTCTTCTGTATCCATTCATTTCAGTGGGGCCCTGAAGGAAGTGCCCAGCAGTTGATGCAGTTTCTGATATTTCAATAAATTGTTCAAGATTAAATAAACTAAAAAAAAATAAATCAGAAATGAACAAAATCAATGATTTCTTACATCTATACCCTCTTTTAGAAACAGCTCATAAAGTATTGCTTAGGTTATTTTTAAAGGCTTCCTTAAACTTTGATCTTTCACTAACTTGCTTTGTAAGTTTAACTTTAACCAGCTCCTGGTCATTTAATTCAATTCCACTCCAATCTGGATTCCATATGGGATTGAGACATTTTCCTGGCAGGGCTCCAGCTTGGGTTAATATATGCTAGCTCTTGGTTTTATTGTCCTGATACCAGAGGGCAAGGGAAAGTTATTCTTGTGCTGGAACAGTACATGAGATAAGAGTGTATATGCATAAAGGAACAGGAAACTTGTGGTGAGCTATCTTCTTGGAACAATCCCCTCCCCACAATAGTATATGAAGTTTTTCTTTTTAGCCATATCCAGAAAAAAATAGTTTAGATAAAAGTTCCTAATTTCTAAAATGATGGTAGGATGAGTCAAGGAGTGGTAAGATGTGACTTCACATTTTGCAGTACAGTGAGGAACATTTATCTTGAGGTTGATTCCCAGCTTCATTACTATCATTTCAGAATATGACAAATGAATTCAAGTTTTATAAACAGACAACAATGAATGTGGCTTGGTTTTTCCTCTGTCCCTACAAAACTGCTTTAGCGGTTTTGAAACAAGGGCAAAAAAGCATGGGTGAAACTGGAGCCCTGTGTATGGGCATTCCTTAAACCAGGGGTCTAACAGTAGCCTCTGAAATGGTGTAAGCAATTGCTGGTGAAGTGAAACCTTGTCCCTTGCTACTCCCCACAGATACTGTGTTTGTTTTAATGGCTCCAGATGTATAGTACAAACTGTGATCCACACACAGCCATCCAGTCATGTTTGTTCACTGTGATTTGATAGGATTTCTGTTTTTGCTGCCTGGTTAGGACTGCAGATATAAAGAAGCCTGGCCAAGAGCACTAAGTAAAGAGCAATGCATGTGCGGTGGTGTAGCATCAAAGCTTTGGAAAGTTGTTACTTTGGACTAGAACACCTCTAGAACCCCAACTAACATGACTACTGGCTGTAATGGCTGGAGGTCTGGGGAGGGGGGTTGTAGTTCAAAGAAATAATTTTTCCAGGTTCTGAGACAAATGCAAGAGTAGTGTGATTCCTGTCCTGTGAAATGTTTCTTAGCCTTTTTCTTCCTTGATCTGCCAGTTGTGCTTTAAATGTTTAAACCTAAATGTCTCACCCTTTTGCGGTGTGTCAGCTTTACACAGTAAATCTATACAAAATGACCAATGCACTCTTGCTGTCACAAATCATACGTGATCCATCCAGCAGAGCTTACTTTGCAGGGATCTCTGCCAGCACTTTGGTTGTAAACTTTCTGGTCAGGGGCATTCCTAAATGATAAGACAGAAATAAAATACAAGTGTACCTTAGTTGATGAAGTGAAATACAATTATACCTTAGTAAACAAAGTGAAGTGGAGTAACCAGGTCACGTAAGCCTGCAGAAGTAAACGAAATCATTTAAATCCTTCTAGAAACCACTTAGAGGCTTCTTCCAAAGTGCATCCAGGCATATTTTTTGTCTTTCATCATCCTTCACTTTTCTTATGATTTCTACTTAGGTGTTCAAGCTTTTATAGATCCCTGCTTCTATGCTGGTGACGCAGGCTTGTCTGCTTACCACTCTTCTCTCTGTTTTCCTGTTCTTATAGGGGCAATAAGGGATGCTGCTTACCTTGCCAGTTGTAGGCAGGCGCGTATAGCTACAGGAGGATTGGCTAGATTAGAATCCCATTCTTTCCCACCTTGGGCTTAACTGCATAGTTTGCTGCAGGCATGGTGACACTGGAAGTCTGTGTTTCTTCAACCCTCCTTCATTGTCTTCCCTATGCTGATGCTTGCTAAACACAAAACAAAACAAAACCTCTGGCTCAACAGGGGACAAGAGGCAAAAGAGGGCCTGGGAAGCATAAAAAGACTTTGTAAAAAGGAGCCTTTTTGTCAGAGGATTTGTTAAGGGAGGTATGGCTATAAATAAAACAGCTGGGATATAGGTGGTCTTTTGATGAACCAGTTGCTCTTCTGCATATCCTGGGTCTAAAAAACTGCCGTCAGGACCAAACTAAATATGATGTTCTTTTGACTTTGAATCATCACATTGTTTGATCTTGGATAGCTTTAAAATGTCTGATGGAATCCTTCCCCTTCCAAAATAGCCATAGCAGTTAACTAGTCAGTTCCCCTACCAGTTTGCTATCTCCATCAGTATCCTCTAATAAGCTCTATTCTGCCAGTGAATGCAGAAGTGTGCTTTGCCAACCCGATCGTGTTTGTTTTGCCTTTGGTTCTGTATTGCTGTAAGGTGTTTAGGCACCACTTATAGGCTTACTCTTACAGAATTTGTGGAGGGGGGCTAGGTGGAGAAACCGAACTTAACATCATACCATGGTTCAGCAAAACTTGGGTTTGCCCACTCCATCCTTCCTTTGTATGCTCCTGGATTTCAGATGGCAAGGCAGGTCATAGTTTGCTGGTCATTCCAAACTGGGCAAACTGTTTTCCTGTAGAATCAGAAGTATGTGAGAAATAGGGAATATAAGCCAGAGGCTTTCTCAGATCATGATTTCTGAATGGGCTTCTAGTTACTTATTCAGGCTTACCAAGTTAAAGGCAGAGATGGGAGCTGAGCTCAGACTTCGCAGGCCAAGGTCTGCATTCAAGTTTTTCGACATCTACATAAAGCATTTTGCATGCAGGATGGGACATAGAAAGAAAAGAGTTCTATTCTCATAGACCAAGTTCACAACATAGTGGGATTCCTGACTTGAGCTTTGTAGAAGGAATTTAACCTGTAAATACATTTAATGAAATTCCATAACCCCAGCAGGCAAAATCTGGGATAGTTTTATATGCTGAGCATTCAGAAGGAGATGAATTTTTGTTTTCTTAGCCTTTTCTTTTTATGACAATAAGCCACAAGCCCTAACAGAAATGAAAAAGAATTCGAGATTAATAACTTTTGCAAATCCAAAAGAACCATTGAGCAGCACTTAAGCTTTGTTAATATATTATGTTTTCTTCAGGCCCGAATTGTAGCAGCAAACCCCAGCATCCCAGCTGTGAATCTTAAGCTTTCCTCAGGTGTATGGAGCTCTGGTTTTCTGTGGAATTATGCCAGATTCTGGCAGCCATTCAAGCACATTTATCTTTTAAATCTTATGTTTTTAGTTTGCTGATATCAAGCTCCAGGTCTTAAACTGTAATTTTTTCAAATAACGACTCTATTGATATGTTCAGCTGAAGCACTGGGGCACAGAAGAAGCTCTTTTCAAGATTCTTCTCTCACGTGGAGAAGAAAAAGAAGGGATGGGATGAGACAGGAGTAGGAGTTGCCTTCTGGGTAATGTTTGAAAGGAAGTGGGTAGGATGGAGATACTCCTTTTACGGGGACACAGATTCTTTCTCCAATATCTTCTCTATATTTTGGTCATGGAGAGCCAACATGGTGTAGTCATTTGAATGTTGGACTAAAACTCTGGAGACCAGGGTTTGAATCCGTGCTCAGTCATGAAAACCCACTGAGTGGCCTTGGGCTAGCCACACTCTCTTGGCCTCAGAGGAGGGCAAAGGCAACTCCCCTCTGAACAAATCTTGCCAAGAAAACACTGAGTCAGAAACAATAATTTCTATAAATTAGAAATGATTTGAAGGCACATAGTAACACCAACAACTTTGGACATGACCCTGAAGCACTGGGAGAATGAGCATGAGTCATAGCATCCTTTGGTTACTTCTGAAGAACCTTCAAAATGGTCTCAGGGCATTAGGGATTAGGAGCACATTGCCATTCATCACTATTACCCAAAACTTTTACTAGGAAGCAGATAGTGTCTTCCTATCTTAGTCTCCTTCACACAGATAGGAGATGTTTATATGGCCCTTTGCATATACCTGCCATGTCTCCTGGCTTTGCTCCTTGAAGTCTGTGCACATTCAGACAATACCATGGGGTGGTTTTGGGATTTTGACCTGCCTAACAAGTGTCTGGGCTACAACCAGTGTTCTGCTGGCAGAACTTTCATCTCTGCTCCGAACTGCAGTCCTCACTGAAACCACCCAAAAAGCAGCTTGAGATTTTCTCAGTGCTCCAGAGCTGGTTTTGAAGGCCCATTGGATGTTGGGCTGCAGTGAGGGGGGACTGAATTCGTGGGGGTTCTACCAGAGGTCCACTAGATTTATGAGCCTAAACCCATTAATTTTATTGTCTAGCCAGGTGGTATGGTGGTGTTTAAACATGTATCTTATGTGAGCAAATCTTGTTTACTTACAGCTCTGTTTAATTGCATGTCATTGGTTTCAGTGCAGCTCCATGCATGCTAATTCACAAATACATCCCACTGCGTGGGGCTTACTCCCATGTAAATATGTACAGGATGGCAGCTTCTGTGACCGTAGCAACCAACTTATGTGCAACTTTGTTTATTCATTTTGATTGACTAGACTGGAAACAGTCATTAAAAGTAGGCTAGGAAATATTTGTATTACACAGATAGGGCAATTTAATTAAAATTAAACCTGTTCTTCTTCTCATAGTGTTGAACAGTAATATAAATTGACATAGTTTGGATCAACTCATCCATCCTCTTTTATGTAGTCCAAAGCATTTCTGATTTCTACAGCACTAGAATTATTCAAAGGAATGTGCTTTTTCAAATTTTTGATTGCTGTAGCTTCCTTTTCTGTAATTGAGGCATTTTGGCCCTTGCATACACCCTGCCTTATAAATAGTTCCCGACTGTTCCTAGCCACTCTGTTGAAAGTTTTCAGTCCATCCAGATTTAATCATAATTGCTGTCAGCCTTGGAGAAAATTGAACTTTCTTAGCCCACATGTAATTATAGAAGAACTACCAGTACTGGAGCAGATTTCTTTCCATAATGGATATAATCAAGTCCTAACCACTAGTAGTCAAACAGCTGCCAATAGTTCAGCAGCTAGTTTGCTTTTTACTGGGTTTTGGCTTGAAATGGTTGCTACTTGTGGGTTTCAAAAGATGGAGGTTATGATCTTGCATCCAGTAATGGAAGGATAGGTTGCTTTGATTGTAGCAGAGTACGTACATCTGTGACAAGGGGAAGGATCCATGCCTCAGCTTTCTAAAAGTAAATGCTTGCATTCTGGAAATGCTTAGTCTCATTTCAGTTGCCCAGTGTGTCTGCCCCTGATATAAATTCCCTGATAATTTAAACAGCTTTTCCATTAGGAGCATTGCAAAATAATCCAATTCATTCTGTTGGCTGGCTGGGATTTTTTTATAATCCTGCTTTTGCAGAAAAGACAAGTGTATGGAAATGAGGTAAAAATTAAGGTGGACTAAGAGAAATCTTTTCCTCTTAAATTTTTTCGCTGGGCACTTTCTTAATCTAGGAGGCCTGTGTGGGGTTAGAAGCATCTTTTTACTGTATGAACAGAAAATACCTGACTTTGGTATAAACTGTGACACTTGCTGTGTGGTCAAATCAAATTTGATCCTTGAGCAGCTGTTGGGAACAGAGACACCCCCCCCCCCCAGAAAAAACCCCATATTCAAATGTCATGGTAAGATATGTCTCTACTAGAGCTGATGTAAGTTGCAATTAGTAGTAGACGCTTTACTGTGGGAAACCGAAAGCTATGTTCACAGTATAACATGGCTAATAAAATATTCTTGGATTAAAACCTCTTAGGCCCTGAGGGGAAAATGCAAGAAATACGTGGAGTTCTGATCACTGAATGTTGTCCAGGGGTTTTCCTATGAGACCGTCATATTAATTTCTTTTCTCTTGCAAAGGAGTAATTAAAAGAAAGACGACCCGGGCAAGTTTGTTGGCTAATAGTGAGGGTATTTCTTTGGGTACTTTCCTCAGTAGAGCAGAAACTAGGAGGTGAATGGCTGAAGGCATCTGAGCCTAGAACATTGCTTCACAAGACAGAAAGTCAGAAAATGTCTTCTTCTTCCACCATAAATAAGTGTAGAGAAGTAAATAGATGTCCTTGGGATACATTGGTTGGCAGTGGGAGGGGGCAAGGAGTGGCTGTTGGGGATAAGGGCTGCGAAAGGTTACTTTGGGCCATGACACTCTGTCAAAGGAATTCCCCATTGATTTGACAGCAAGCCTACACAATGCCAGCATTATGCCATGGCCTCTTTAGCAGAGTAAAGCATCCGGGGGTTTGGCAGAGCAGGGAAATTGCTTTTCCTTCTCTTGTGGATTGGAGGAGGAAGAGCAGGATGGTTGTAGAGGTGGGGATTTGGTTGTTTGCTTGAAATTCTGAGTATTGAGATAATCTGAGTCCATTACCGGGAGCAGAAAAATGCACTCGGATGGGTCATTTTTTCCTCTTTAAAAAAATCAGGGCTTTTCTTTTGTAAGCATATGGCCGTTTTGCTTGTAAATTGTAGTTGTAAGGCTTTCCATAGCAACGCTAGAAAAAACAATGCAAAACTGTAGAAATGAGCTCCTCATAGGATTTTTTTCTGTTCATCAGAAGACTGAAACACAGGGAGCTATACTTTTAACAGATTGGATTTTAAATACTCTGTGTTTAGGGTCTTTTCTCTTCCCCCACCCGAGCACACCTGGTGTGCTTTGGGTTTTGATACAAGGTAATAAAGATGTGAGAGAGCATTCTCTTGCATGTTTGGTTTTTACTTCTGTTAAGTGATCCAGCAGCGGAATTAAGTATACTTAGGCACCACCTGTTGTGAATCAAAATTCTGCTGGAAGCTGAGGACAACAAGATATTACAGAAGTGATTTGCAAATCCTCCGCTTTCATTGATGGTAGTGCCTGAAGTAGTAATGTCTGCCATTTCTCCCGGGATGATGTGTACGAGTTGTAGATGCAGCAGATGCATTCTGTTGTAGTTGTTGCCCGTGACAAACATAAAGGAAGGCATCATTCAGTCAGACTTCTGGTGATCTGGAGCAGCAATTCACCTTTTAAAATCGGTTTCACATTCCTTGCCGCTGTTTATTTTTTTAAAAAATACTGATTTTTCAAAAATCAGACACGGGCTTCTCATTGCTAAAGTTTTTATTTTTGGAGTGGCAGGGTGGCCTAGTAGTTTGCGCATCGAACTAGGACGCTGGTAGGCCAGGGTTTGAATCTCTGCTCATCCATGGAAACTCACTGGAGGACCTTGGGCAAGTCACACTCTCTCAGCCTCAGAGGAAGGCAAAGGCAAACCCCTTCCGAACAAATTTTTCCAAGAAAACCCCATGATAGGGTTAGGGTTGCTTAGGGTTGACCTTAGGGTTGCTATAAGTCATAAATGACTTGAAGGCTGACAACAACGAAGTTTTGGCAGTCTCTGGTCCCCAGAGGATTCTGGGATGAAAAGCTAGTCCCTAAACCCACAACAGTCTCCTGTCCATGGTTTGAAAATGCCTTAGCTATTGTGTTCAAGGGCCACACAAAGCAGTGTGGGATATGTGTGTTTATTTTAAATGGGTTTAGAAATACCAAAGATACATTCAGTTCATGCTTTTCCTCTCCGTAGTTCCTTCTACCTGTCAAGAAAACAGCATGGAAAAGAGGCATGTTCTGCATATGGGCTGTCCTTCCTCTGAAATAGTCATGTGGTATGTGGAGAGGGGGAATTATAGTTCTATTAAATCAAGTACCGAGCTGAATAAGAATCGTCTGAATGGTCCAGGGCCATTTTTTGAGGCTCATGCCAATCTCTGACCCAGAATTTTATTTTTTATTTTTTACCCTAAAGCCCTACATTTCAATACATTTGGGGCTGCCATGACCCTTTCTAATTTTTTTAAAAAAGAATTAGGAGTGGAAGGGCATGACAGGAGGTAAATCCCTTCAATATCCTCTGGGGGAGCAATGCAGTTCCTTACCTAGGTCTCGTCAGGTGTTACATTTTAAGGAAGAATCGCAACCTGATTCAAAGCCTCTTGAGTTTCCTGCCCTGGCCTGCTCTCAGATAATAATAAATGAACTGGGCTGAACAGCATTCATTTAAACATCCAGTGATTCATACCTACACAATTGGGAAGATTTTGCATTCAGGTACATAAAACACCGCCCCATTAACTTTTAATTTTCTTCAGATGAGTGCATGTTTGAAACTCTTACGAATCTGAGAAATTTCCATGAAAGACAGTATCTGTCTTGGTTATGTGAGTGTCATCCTCTGCACACTTGCTAGGAAAAAAGTTGAAATTCATGTTCTATCCTACTTCTTAATTTCTCTTTCTTTCCTCCAGTTATTATTATGAGTAGCCTGCTCATAAGGATGAAGTATATTAGTTAGTGTAAGGGTCTCAATACCCTAAAGGTGCCAGAATCTGCCTGATTTTCGAAGCTAAGCAGAGTCAGCCCTGGTTAGTACTCGGATGGAAGATCAACAACAAATACCAATGCTGTAGGCTATATTTCAGAGGATGGAACTAACAAGACCACCTCTGAGTATTCCTTGCCTAAGAAAATCCTGTGAAATTCATAGGTTTGTCATACGTCAACAGGTGACACGCGCACACGCACTAGTTAACAAGTGAGTTCACAAAAGCTGTTATTTCTGCATTCTGTGAACTGGCAGCTTGCTTTTTCTTTTTCTTTTTAAATGTAATCACTAGATGCTTTAGTTCGTAATTTGAAGATGGGGTGAGAGCCCAATACTTGCTGGTTCTTTACATTTTTTGTAATCCTCCTGGAAAACTCTTGTGGTTGAATGAACTAAAAAGGTAATAAATAAATGAAAGTGCATAATCTGCCAGTCCTCTGACCCATTAAGTGCTTTAGCATGACTGTCTTTTCACAGTAACCAGAGAGATTAACATGAGGTGTTAGCACAGTTGATGGATTTTCATTTGTATGATCAATGCAAGTGTCTTGTTGGGATGACAAAAGAAAGTTGTGTCTTATCTCCCCCCTCCTGATCTCTGGGCCTCCAGTGGGTAGATTTAATTAGCATGTTGCTAGATAGGGCAGACCTTTGAGAGAAAAAAGAATTCCATAACTGAATAGGGTATTATGGAAACATCTGCACTTCTAACAGCACTACCTTCTCAGCAGAAGTAGCTGGCTGAGTACAAAGAGCAGCTACATTCTTGACTTGATTAGATTAGCTTAGGGTCTCTCTACTGTTTCCAGCCTACACACTTCTCAGGCTGGTAACAGATCTGGCCTTGAGTTTCCACTTGATCTCCCTGTCCTCAGACACACCAGCCAACTTTTATTTCTTGAACACACTTTAATTATGTTTTTTAAAAAGATTGTAGAGGCAGCTCAACTATGTAAGACTTGGTTATGTAATTTTTTTTTAATTTTAAGAATTTTCAAGTTATTTTATAGTCCCCGTGTGTTTTACCACAGATGTCATCAGTGTGATAAATGTTTGGTTCACAAACAAGTTTTCGGATGGTTTTCTTCCATGTGAATCAGTTCCCATATATGAGATTTGTACAGGAAGAAGTGGAGTGCTAACTAACCATACATACGGATGCATGGATGAATAACCTGTCATTGTGGCATCCATGCATGCATGCATACATGCATGCATGCATGCATGCATATCTTATCTGTTTCTATTGACATAATGTGTACTGGCCAACGCTCTTGTTTTTGTGTCTGTTCTTCGACTGCGCTCAGAATCTCCTCTCCCAGTGCCTTCAGACCAAATGCTTCAATCCTTTGTGGCAGCCCTAAGGTTCAAACATGGGTGTGCTCTGCACACAGTTTCAGTCATATTTGGAAAACCCCCCCACACACAATGGCTTTAATAAAGGAAAGAGATCTATAAAAGGATAGTAAGAAATTATGGTTATCTTGATAACTGCATGACAGTAGGGAAGAATTTAGTTGTTGTTCATAGTGGCCAGCATCCTATTTGCTGGTGTAACTGTGCCTGTACAGTTGGCGGGTCTTCACCAAGATGGTTTCTGCTAACCTCACCTCATTATCATTACGTCCCAATCAACAAATGACATATGCTGATGTATGTGACCCTCTACTGTGGTGTAAGTTACTCACAAAAAGCTCCAATCTTTCAATCTTTGAATCTTTCAAAGATAGCCTTTCTTGGAAATGTTGACCTGAACAAGGGGCAGATTCCTACATCTTCAGACCTAATCCTTGAGGCTGCTTTTGTGAGGTGGGGAGTTGACATTTGCTTGTGTGCTGTTTGCATTTTTGAGACACTGAAATATATCCTTGCTTTCTTTTTTTCTTGCTAGCTCCCTGCCGACCTTGCAGTGACACGGAAGCGCTCTTGGCTGTCTGCACTAGTGACTTTGGTAAGTTTACTTGATTTCTCTGCAACTGTTGTGCTCAAAGTTGGTTTTTAAACCCTGGTGTTTCCTTATTGTGATAATTTGCTAGATTTGGCCTACAGAAACCCCAGCAAAGAGTAAACAAACTGAAAGTACCAGATTGTGACAAACAAGGGAGTTCTTTTCTCCCTATATCAGAGTAAACAAAGTGTGTCCAAGAACTACAAAGGGAACAAGGCGGTAAAAGGCTTTATGGATTTTAGCCCTGAAGAGATTCAATTAAAGCCATTGTGTTTGGCTAGCTCTTTTCTGCAGTGGACAAAGGGAGACAGGCAGCAATAATAGAGGCAGAAGTTCAAAGGTTTTTAGGAGCAAGCAGTGGGAATTATCCTCTTGATGTTCCTAAATAGACCCCTGACAAAAGCCAAAATACTAGTGCTTGTTTTTAAATTAAAGTTGGGTTTTTTAAAATGGGGGCAGTTTTGCTTCTAATTCTGCTATGTTGTAGATGGAATATATGGTTTTCCCCATCCTATTGGCCATAGGAACAAGAGGAGGTCAGCCCCAGAAATGCCTTAAGCAAAACAAAATGTGAAATGAAGTTGGGTTTTGATAGGAATAAGATTATTTTTTGCAGTTTGAGTTGCTCTGCAGAACTGGACTGTATCTCAACAGCAGTTCTAGATTGAGGGTCAAATTTCAGTCTCCAGAAAGGAGAGACTGAGAGGTAAGGCGGGAATCAAAAAGCTGAATGCAGAAGAGACTCGGTTTGGAAAACTATCTTTGAGCTGTGGTCTATAAAACCCCCTACTCTGTCCTTATCTCGAACTGTCTTAAAAACGTATGTGTGGACATGAAATGGTATAACATACGACTTTAGTGAGTTTTGTGAGAAGGGAGCAGGCAATGTTGTCTTAGCTCACATATTTCATTTTGAGGATGAAGACAAATTTACTACAGACAATGCCTGTGTAAAATTCAAAAACAGCCCCCACAAAAACACAGAACTAGACTAATCAAAAGTATCCTTTCTGGTCTGTCACACCCACAAACTCAAAAAGTGTCTCCAGCATAACTGGTGGGGTATCTATCTTTCTCTGCATGATTATTAAATAACATTAAAGCCATTTTCCCACGCTCGGAATGTAGAGTAAGCACAGCAGTGAAACAGCTGGGCATGTCTGATCTGGGCATCTGCTACAGATAAAAATACAGTCTACTAGTGTTATAAACATAATGGGCAATATTCTGAGCAGGGGCAAGAAGATGCAACATCCAAGAATTGCAGTGGGATTGCTCTAGGTTTGTCTCTGTGTAAAATGTTCCCTAGACAGGTGGTGGCTTGCTCTGAGTGATTCTTCATGGCAGATTGCCAGAGAATTCAACTTAAACATTAGTAGGCCATTAATAGAACTCAGTTGAAAAGTCCTCTCTGAGTCTTAGTGCAGGTATTTAATTATCTTAACAATGCTTGTGCTATTTGACAGGGTGTTCTGTAGGATTAATTCCTGGTGGCACACAGTGAAGGAAATGATTGCTTTTCCCATCTGGTAGTTTTCTACAGTAGAAAAATGTCAATCATCAGATTAGGGGTGGGAATCATGAAGCCCTCTAAATGTTGTTGGACTGCAACTCCCAGCAGCCTAGCCATCACAGTGAGCGATGATGAATGCTGGGATGCATGGGGCTCTGACAACTTCTGAAGGGCCACATGATTCCCATCCTTGTTGTAGAGAGAGCTGAGAGCTAGAGCTATCACATTTTAAAAACATTTAAGGTTAGCAATGTAGGGTTTTAGAATATAAACATCCATTGAATACATGTACTGTAGATCAAACACGAATTGCTTTGATAGTTCTCCTGGAAGTCACTCAGAAGACGTCTGCATGTATTATGCTTCTCTCCACTGGGGGATCATCAGAGATACTATAAAATAGTTTTCAATTCCCTTGTTCTTTCACTTGCCTTGATGTGTAATGGAAAAGTCATTTGTACTACCTAGGGAGGAGTGAAGGTAAACTACCAACCTCCCAGGTATGGTACTCCCACATAGCCACAAAATCAATAGTTTCCAGAAAGGACCAGAAAAAATATGTAGTGTAATAGTTAAAAATGGTGCTTGGCACAAGCATCTTATGAAATGAAGCTTGCTAAATATTTGCTTTACTCCACCTACATATGGAAACAGTTATGTTACAGGCCAAATCGGTGGCTTAGTGCAGTCTTCCTAAGTCTGGGACCCTTCAGATATGTGAGACTCTCCGCTAGCCATGTTGGCTTGTAAGTGATGGAAATCTTAGTCCAATGTGTATGGAGAACTCCAGGTTGGGGAAAGCTTGGTCTTTTCTTAAAGTGGATTTAAAACGGACTGCTGTTAATCCTGATCATGTACTAATATTGTTGATTTGGTACTTTTGAAAAAGATTTGCCTAAAATGATCCTGAACAACAAATAGTGAGATTAACCTGAAAAGTTGCTGTTAAAGAATTATTTCTTTAATCAGTGGAGAAAATCTTACATCTTACAGAGGATGAACTGAAGAATTCTTCATATGTAATTGTAAAACTGTTTGCAAAAAATACAAATCTAGCAACATATCTTAAGTTCATTTATATTCATAAATGCAGATCTAAAATACTTCAGCACAGAAATATATAGTGATACTAAGAAGTTATGAACTTTTTTGGGGTGCATACCTCTTAGACTGTATTTTTTTTCCTATTGTGTTTTAGAATTGGGTGATACAATTTCCCTTTTTCTTAAAAGATGCCATTGAGTCAATGGCCCAAAGTGTTTGTAATTCAAATTTCCATAGACATTAAGAGGTCGTGGTAGATGTGTCTCTGTGTGTAGCGCACAGATATTTGTATGTATAAATCCTTGAGGTAATTATGTATTTTCCATCCCCAGTTGTCAGAGGTACCATCCAAAATGTCATCAATGATGAGGAGCAGAAAGATTCCATCATCGACGTGAGCGTGGATAGAATTTATAGGCAGAAGACAAAGATCTTTAAGCCTACAGAAGACAGTGACAGGTGGCAAGGACAGATCAAGACCTTGCTTCAGTGTGGAGTGAGACCAGGAGAAGGAGATTTCCTCTTCACAGGCCGCATGCACTTTGGGGAGGCCAGGCTAGGCTGTGCCCCTCGTTTCAGAGACTTCCAAAGGATGTACAAAGAGGCCAAGGACAAAGGTCTAAATCCGTGTGAAATTGGCCCAGACTAAAACTGTTCAACATAGGTCATTTTTGGGGTTCAGACAGAACTAACTCTTAGTTGCTGCAGATGCTTTGATCTAAATGGAACTAATAACTGATGAGAGTGGAACAGCTTGATGGTGGAACATTTTCCTTTTGTTTGGAGGTCTTTCAGAGGAGATTGGACAAGCATCTGTCAGGAAGGGTTTAAGTCTAGGCACTCCTGCTGCTCCAGGAGGCTGGACTAATTGACCCTGGTGCCTTTTAACTCTATGATTTTTGAATGCAGGAACCACAACAAGCCAGTCCTTCAGGCACTTGGCATGCTAATGAAAGCAACAGAGGTACGAGTTAAAGGATCCAAGGCTGAAATTGCAATTCCACATCTTGCCTATGGTGAACTAAATTATTTTTGTAACTTGGGGCTGGGGTGGGGAGGGAATCCCAACAAGGAAAAAAAAAAAGAAAGAAATGCATCACAATCTCCATGTCTTAAAAATGTAAATCAGTTGATGAACTTTGTATCTTTGTAATACTAATGTTTAAAAATGTGTTAAACAGATGTAGCATTTTGCATGATATAAATGGACAACAGCATGGTAGAGGCTGATGAAACCATCCAATGTTTTGTAAAAAGCTTGATGTACAATTTTTTTAAAAATTGTTTCTTATGACAAATTTATAGAACCAAACACTTGCTTTCCTTAAAAAAAGAGAGAGAGAGAGAGAAAGAATGTACAATTGCCACCTGATTTTTTTCCCCTCAGGCTGGTGCATTGTTTCCATTCCAGAAAAATAAAAAAAAAGTTCTTGGATTTGACCTCAAGTTATTTTTGACTTCTAAGTATTTTTCTTGCTTTTCACGGTATCAACAGAATGGTTGAGAATACAAAAGTGCTTCTGGGAGATCGGGAAGCCATTTCCTTAACCCTAGGTTTATACGCACTAGTCGCATACAACTGCAGAGATTGCACTGGATTCATATTGCCCTCTGGGTTAAAAGTCAGGATGTCACTCTTGAATGGCAGCTGTTTCCTTACTACCCATGAAACATCCCTAAGATCAACAGAGATCACCACCATAAAAATACCAAGCTTTCTCAGAGTTTGGTCTACAAAGGCATATAGAAAAGATCTATTCCTAACCTACTTTCCATTGGAGACTGCTCAGCTCCTGAGTCTTGACTATTTTTCAGTATAAGCTTGATTTGGCTTGAGGAGACAGCTCGTGGACCAGATTCAATGCGGTAGCAAACAAATTGTTTGTATCTAGTGATGTATCATGCTTTTTACTGTGAACTTTCATAACAGATAGGATTTAAGTTGAATAAATAAAGGTAGCTCAAGTATGTAGCAGCACCACTCCATCCTTGGGAAACTGAAATTTCACCATTCCCCAGTTTTAGAACCTTCAGCAGATGTTTGCTTATCTCATGTTTTCAGGTTTTCCTCTGTTTATCATAAGGGGTAGAAACTGGAACCTTAAATTAGATTTTGAGGGATCTTCAAGAACTCTTTTGAATTCTTAGTTCCATATACATGTCAAATAGGGTAGTAATACATTTCTGTGACCATTACTTACTGAGAGCTAGAAAGTGCTCTATAGATACTTCCTCCAATGGCCTTTACTTCATTTTGGCTCCAGTCAGATCTGCATCCACCACAGCTATTAAAAATAGAAACAGAAGATAATGTGCGTAGACTTCACAGGATTTGTTAGATGTCAAGACTCTGTGCTGTGCTTTGGATTGTAAAATCATCGGAATGTGTTCCTCTTTGCTTGCACTGCGTCAACTACAGATGAGCATCTCTCAGCAGAAGTAGCATGCTTCTAAGGCAGGTCGGCACCCTGGCACAGTAACTATAGCCCTGGAGCAATGAACTGTTGTTTGTAGTAGAGGCATGTGTGACTGCAACATACCATTGCTTTAGTGGCTTTTCACACTACACAATTATAGCACTGTGATTCCACTTTAACTGACATGGCACCACCTTGGGATTTGCAATGTGTTTCTTTAATATCCCACTTTCCCCCCATATGGGAGCAGTATTTAGATTATCAGCCAGTGAGCTCCTCTGGTGTCTCTGCCCAAACTACAACCGTGCTTCTACAAATGTGGGACTCCTTTACGCTACATAATTACAGCGCTATGGATTCTACTTCAATAGTCATTGCTGTTCCTATGGAATCCTGTGGGTTGTAAGTTGGTCAGAGGCAGGGGAAGAACTGTCCGGCTGAAAATTCTAAATGTCCCTCCCTGAACTGCCCATCCCGAGATTCCACGGGATGTTGAAAATGGAATAATAGCACTATAACAGTGTAGTGCAGAAAGAGCCTTAGAAATGTGTGGATTTTCCAAACAAGATATGGTTCAGCCACTTTTCAGTTTCGAGGGGCACAAGGCATAGGGAACTGTAAACCCAAATAATTTCTATAGGATAGGATTCCATGAAATGTAACTGAAGTGGAACCATAGTGGTATAAATGTGTAGTGTGAAAGAGCCTCTATGGAACACATCTTTATAAAATACTGAGTTAAACATGTGTCTTGAAAATATATTTATTCCACTTTTGACCAAGGTGTATACTTGGCAATAGTAGGAAACCTCTTTCAGCCCAAGACCAAAATTCAGAGAAATTTTTTCGGGCCAAATTCCAGTGTTGAATGGAGCAAAAGGTCCAGGGTGACAGTAACAAGAAACCTCTCAGCATATTTCAGCTTAAAACTCTTATTGCTAGTAGAAGTCCATGTTAAATGTGCTACAATACCTTCCTCTTTCTTTGTATACTGAAACAGTCTAATATGGCTGTCTTCTTGAAAAGTAATGAATAAATGAAAAAAAGACAAGCAAAAGCCAGGAAGGCACCTAACAGTGATGAGGAAAAGTGTGGCCCTCTGGGGAAGCCAGCAGGGCCACTTTGGGGTCCAGATCCTGAAGTTCTCCACCCTTGCTGCAGTTGACACTAGCAGTTGCAGTAAATATGGGGGGGGGGGGGCAATTGGAAGCACATCTCAAACAAACTCAATGACAACATACAAAATGAGTACCAATCTTGTGCTGCCAAAGGCCTCAGTAAACACAAGGAGTTACTAGCTGGCAGTTAAACAATAACAGTATAGGATTCAATTTCTCATTTAGATTATTATTTAAATATGCTTTCACGCTTTCTGAGTAAATATTTCTTTAACACCCATCCAAGTTTCTTAACAAGCAAATGCCTCCCAATCTGTACCCATTTTCCAAAGGTGTTAAGGTATCATGGATGCGCACTTCCAGCCTATCCACAGTACATCTATATGATTTGAAGAGTTCTGGCTCCTTCCTTTTTATCACATTAGCCCTGGCTGCAGCCTGGTTTTTGTCCCCAAGTTGCCAGTTATGCTGAACTTTCAGCTTGCCAGCTGTGTGTCTGCTGCCCAAATCTTTGTCCTCTCTTACATCTTGTGTTTTGCCACACGGCAAGTTCTCTTTTGTGTGGGAAGTTTTCAAAATTGCTGACATGCATTGCTACATGCCTATTACTGCGACGCTGGCAGGTGCACACATAAAAATTACAGGCTGTGTGAGGGAGGGACTGACAAGGGTAATTTAATGCACACTTTATTTTCTTCAGAAGGAAGTATTTATCATGGTCTTTATCATGAGCCACACTGGATAGCCAGAGATGCTATGCCCTGTCCTTTACAGCATATTTTCTAACATCCAGGATCTTCCATGCATTTGGCTTAATCCCAAATATGTGTCTTAAGACTTCTTTTATATCAACTGTTGACTTGGATCAATTAAAGATAAGAGGAGGAGCTGTAAATCATGGTGTTCAGCTCATTTGGGATCATAAGATGGGGTAAAAAGAGTAGTGGTTGAATTCCCTTACCTTCTTTTCTATGCAAGTTCAGAAGAAGAATTATGTGTCGTTTCAGAACTGGCAATAGTTTAGTTTCCCATGAAGACAAAGATGACATCTTCACAGGGGCAGCTAACATCAACAATGACTCCAATTTGCTAGTGGCAAATTCAATATGGCTTCCTGTTATACTTGAAAGGAAGAATCTCAACAGCTTTACTAGCTCTGCGATGAGAAGACTGGAGAGATTCTTACAGAAGACAAGTGGTTTGTCTGGCTTGTTGTACTTGTGTGTGCACACCCTGTGTTCGCACTGGGACATTAAGGGTGTAGTGAATAATATCTTCCCGTGGGTATGTTTGGAGCATGCCATTATGTAGTTACTGTTGTAGAGCTTGCTTTAAAAACTGAGTATAAATGGCAAGAGATGATCTGACTTCTACCTGGAAGTACCCGTTACGTGCTTAGTTCCTTAGAAAGGTTTGCTGTAGGGACAAAGTGGTTGCCTGACAGATGGCATTCTGATGAGCTCAAAGGATTGATAGCTGGGACAAGATACTATTTCTGAGTGTTGAGGGTCAACCCTCCAGGATTCCCTCTCCCAGCCCATATGTTGTAGCAAATCCTGCTTGCAAATGTTTTTCACTAATGAAGCAGCGAACAATTATTATGCTGTTACTCTGCTGCAGAAATAAGACTCCTAAATGCTAACCATATTAGAGAAGACCCAGCCGTAGCAGAGGGCAAGAAACTGAGTTCTCATCACATTCTATTTTAGAGAAAGTTCTTGAGGAGGGATTTCCCTCAGCAGTTTTGGAAAGTGGGCATAACAATACTTGTTATCTTAATTATGCATCTCACTTGTGCTCAATCTGGCCTGTCGAGTATCAGCTCAGAAAGAAAATGAGATGATCTGGCAAAATTTGAGCCTGATAATGATCCTACAGTCTTAGCTGCAAGAGCCACTGGCAAAGAGCTGAGAAGTTAAGTTCACTTCTTGGCCTTTTTATCCACTGTTTGATAAGCAATGATGCATGAGATGTGTACCATAAGTAGAAGTGTGGGTCACATGGTGGTAGCGATGGGAGCTCTCCGAAGTCTCTTTGCCATAGAAAAATACTCCTTTCCACTTTGGAACTGATACTGCCAACTTTTTGTCTCAAGAACTGCTATGTAATGTGCAATAATTAGGTCATAACATTTGGTTACTTTCATGCAGTGTGGAATGTCTCCTGCTGATGTCTTCATAACAAACCAGCTTGGTCTGCACGTATAACAGACATTTAAAAGTGTTCTTTTGAGGGTTCCCTCAGTTTTCTGTTCTGTTAGGAAGTCCGTGAGATGGACAAAGGCTGAGAAAGTGGGGGACTTTGAGAAAGAGATAGGTATAGGTATAAGAGTTAATTTTGATATAAATATATGGTGAATGATGAATATTATTAGGGCTAGTGTGGTGTGAGGGACAACGTGGTGTAGTAACCTGGAGGACAGGGTTCTGTGACGCACTTGGCTATGGAAACTCACTGGGTGCATCACACTCTCTCAATCCCAGAAACCCCTGTGAAATATTCACCTTAGGGTTGCCATAAGTTGGAAGAGACTGGAAGGCACACAACAATAGCAGTGGTCTGAGTGTTGAACCAGGACTCTAGGAGACTAGCATTCAAGTCCTCACTCAGCCATGGAAACCCACTGGGCCACCTTGGGCAAGTTACACTCTCAGCCTCAGAGAAAGGCAATGACAAAGACTTCCCCTCCTCTCTCAAAAGCATCCCAACTTCCCTACTCCAGCTGCAGCAAGTGAGTCCCTCCTGTACCTCAGGAGTGTCTGGTTAAGCTGGTGGCCTCCTTTCTTTAGTCCTGAGGGAGGGGGTCTATGGAGCAAAGAGAGATGGCTGCCTTTGCTTGCCCTTGGTTCCAGGGCACTAAACTATGCCCCTGGGAGAATGAGTGGATAAACGAAATCTTTTGGAATGTCATTCTCAGCCTTTTGATGCCCTCCACATTGATTAGTATGCCTGTTGGAGACTGGAAACCACTTAAGGGGTCTAGAATAGCCTGAAATTAAACTAATTTAATTAGTTTAGCAGACCAAGTGCTAGGCTTGGATGGAAGGGGAAGGTCTCTGAGATTGAATCTCTGTCCAGCCATCAAGCTCACTGAAGCCCATTTCTCTCTCTTTACCTTACTTTGCTTTACCAAGATGTGAGGATAAAGTAAGGTCATTCTCACATCTGCTACCCTGAACTCTTCCAGGGAAAGAAAGAGATACGAATGTGAGAAACAAATGTGATACAGATGTGAGAAACAAGGCAGGCAGCTCAAAAATATCCTATTGTGCCATTGTTATGCCATCTCCATTTATATTCAAACCGACAGTATTTTGCGTTGGTGGAAATAGTGTTGTGATAGGATTGACCAGTGTTATCTTCCAGATCTCCTTTCTCAACATATTTTAGCATTCAAAAAGAAAGGTGGAATCCAGGATTTCCAGCTAACTTGCTGTGAAGTGGTTTTATCACCTGCCATTGGTAAGATGCCCCAACAATTATAGGTTAGGTGACTGGGAGACATGGGCTGCACCATAACATCTTGCACCTGCTCACCAGACAGGTGTAGGTGCAACTTGATGGACTTGTTCTTCAGATCACTTGGCTAGTCCAGGAAGTGTTTGTTGCAGTGAAAGAGACAAGGGAATAAAACACATCTGCTGTGGTTGTGGTGGAATGTTTGGCATGTTTTGTATGCAGCACATATTTAAGCAGTCAAGTATCAGTTTACTCATCCTTGAAATGGGGTGGTTAGGTGGGGACCTCTTGCTTCAGGATCCAATGAGACCAAAGTCAAGACCAAGGTCAAATGAAGATGGTTGGGATCCTGGAAGAGTAGCAATGACTAGACCCACTTTGTTCATGAATGCACTATTTTAGGAGTGATGGCTTAGAAAATAAATAAATGAATAAATGCGAAACAAAATACAAAGCACCACAGACAACAGCACAACATTCTTCAGGTGTGAACTCATTTTTAGCCCTGCAACTTCAGTGAGACTAACAGCCTAATTCCATGCAGTTTTACCAGGTAACTCAAGTAACGCACAAAATGTTAATGGTAATGGAAACACTCACCATACTGAAGTGATGGGGGAAGTGCGGGGAAGCAAACTACATCTTTTCCCCTCAGCACTGGACTCCTGACCTGTGAGGAAGCTGAAGCAATTGTGTCAGCTAAACTATTTATAATCTGGCCAGGCTCATGTCAGTGCTTGGCACTCAAGAACACCCAGTATGGATCAATTTCAATGGAACTGGTCTGTAGGATTCTCTGAGAAGGATCTTATAAAGATCTAGCACCAAACAAATCCATAAGAAATCTGTGTGGGTCCCTAAATCTGACAGTTTTTCCATTTCTGTAAATGGAAGAAGGAATGCAAACCACCACTAAAAGGGAAAAAAAAAAGCCAGGGTCTGTGGTTCTGTAAGGCATTCTGGAACTGTAGCTTCTCCATCTGTGATTTCTGCATGTGTGTGAGATATGTAGTTCTAATTGATACAAAGGACTACTTGGGTTGTAGGGGACTATAAAGGACTACTAAGGTTGTATGTTTTGATGCATTAAAAATGCAATCCAGTAATCCCTTTATACAGATGATGTGTATGCCTTTCAGGGAGATGTGTGGAACTGCAAAATGAGTATTACAGCAGAAGGGTTATCTTACTTTCTTGGAAAGAGGTGGATGATTCTAGTTTGTGTTGTATGCCCTGTTTGTCAGTGTAGCCGTTTTGGGCAGTGGGTTGATGATCTGGCCTATACAATAAAGATTATGGGCTAAATCAAAAGTTACACAAGCAAAATAGGAGGGTTTTCTTCCTCAGATTTGCTCCTAAGCACCCTCAAACCTCTCACATATCTGTGGGGTGTTGGAACAGGCTGAAAGAGAGGAGGAGTTTGATTCACCAGTGGTGTTCATTCTGATATTCCAGTGGTGTTCACCGTTGGAAGGAACCCAAGACTGAAATGTCCCATGGCCCTAAAAATGTGGGATCTCTTGTGAGGGACATGCTGCAGCCATAAGAGTGAAGGATCAGAACATCCTGTGCGATGCATAATATCTAGGACTGAAGACATTACAATTGCATGGTGAAGCAGACACCACCCATCCTGAGGTAATTTTAATTGCTGGGCAAGGCAGGGTTAGAGTAACACACAGAATGATGAAACATTCTCCAAAACAAATGGGTGAATCAGGGTGCGCTAAGCTCTCCCTTTGATTTGCAAGGCTTTCTGGAGCCATACAGTTTCATTCAGGGAGATGAGAGATGGTACCTGTGCAAGTCACAGCAAAACTGCAAGGTCAGGAGGCTACCTGTGTCTGAAAGGCCAAGGGTGTGGCATATCAAGTAATAGAACTGTAATGCTAGAAAAAATTGCAAGGGTTAGTTTGGTGGGACATTGTGGGGTAGTAGATAACACATTTTACTTCAAGGAGAGCATTCCAGTCATCAAATAATTGTGAAAATTGCAGATAGACTTTGGAGAATCCTTATCATTCAGCATAGCCCAGCTTCCAGGATTATTCATGAGGCTGAGAAGTTCAAAGCATTTGCCTCACTGAAGAATACTACAAAAAGAATGAAAGGAAGAGAAAGTTTTCATGTCAGCCCTTTGAGGTAGCAGAACTGCCTTTACCCTGTAATGGTAGTTCATTGACTTATAAATACAAGGTGGGATGGATTTAGTTATACCAGGGCTTGTCCAAGACATTTCACTGTCTGAGAGACAAAGGGTAAACTGAACTAAATCTTATTGATAGTCTTGACTAGAGCAGACCCTGGAATCAGCTGGATTTACCTGAATGCTGACTCATCATTCAACAGTTGGTTCAATAGGTCTACTCCACATGGAACTAATCTACTGGAATCTGGCCAGTATGTCTTCTCTGTTTTAAGTACAGAAGTGAAATGGGGATTCTTTCTTCAGTACCAGTACCAGTACTCAGCCACTTCATATCTACAGAGAATTAGGCTTTCAGAGCATCTGCATAACTTTTATTAATGAGGAGTAAAGGCTGTTCCTGTCTGGCAGTAGGTATTTGTTGTTGTGTGCCTTCACGTCATTTCTGACTTATGGCAACCCTACTTTGAACCTATCATGAGGCTTTCTTGGCCAAATTTGTTCAGAAGGGGTCTGCATTTGACTGCGTCTGAGGCTGAGAAAATGTGAACTGGCCAAGGTGACCCAGTGGCTTTCCATGGCTGAACAGGATTTTAAACTCTGATCTCATGGTGCAACACTCAAACCACTACACCATGCTGGCTCTTCTGGCAGTAGATATAGCTGAAACAAAATGTTTCTCATTTGTTCAGATACAGAGCCAGTGTAGTGTAGTGATCTGAGGCCCTTCCGCACGGCATTTTTGATGCAAAAGGGCCCCTCGAGCGTTGCGCACATGTGAGGAGTGGTCCACATGACGCACTCACATTTGCGTGACGCTCCAGGGCCTGGTAGAGACTGCTCACACATTTTTTCATTTTCGGCTTGAAGCCGAAAATGGTTCGTGGTCGCGCATCACTCTGGGGCCCCGCACGCACTTGCCTTGTGTGCGGATCCTTGGGAGCCGGGCCGGTCGTGCTTCCTGTACAGTGCAGGCTAGGAAGGTCCCAGGCTGCACTGTGAAAGGAAGAGGCAAGGCTCTTGTGCGAGCAGGAAGCTCGTGCGGAGCCGAAGGACCCCGGACACGAGAGCCTCTCTCCGGAGGCTGCTCGTGCGAGCCCTGCACCCCAGCACCGCAAAAAGGTGAGGTGTGAAAAGGGTCTGAGTGTTGGACTACAACCCTGGAGACCAATGTTTGATTCCCCGCTCAGTCATGGAAACCCACTGAGTGACCTTACTTGTGTCACACATTCTCATCCCCAGAAAACCCTGTGCTAGGTTCACCTTAGGGTTGCCATAAGTCAGAAATGACTTGAAGAGACACCCGCGGCAGCAGCAGCAGCAACAACAACAGTAATGGGTTGCCAAGTGAAATAAGGGAGGGAACTCCTGTACCTTTAATGACAGTGTAGAATGGTTGCATGACAAATAAAGCCTGCTGAAAGCCCCTCCCCTGCACAACAATTAGAGGTACAGGAGCCCTCTCCCTTATTTCATCTGGCAACCCTACTAAGGTACTTCTGTTTCTTGAATAGATCCATAGAACACAGACTTTGGCCAGTTCCACTCTACGCTCTTAGAGTGCTATTATTCCACTTTCAACATTCTGCGGGATCCTGGGGTTTGCAGTTTGGGGAGGTGCACTTAGAATTCTCAACCAGAAAGATCTTTGGCCTCAGTAAACTCCAAACCCAGAATTCCACGGGATGTTGAAACTGGAATAATAGCTCTATAACAGTGTAGTGCGGAAATGGCCTTTAGTACAACATACCATTTTTAGAACTGAATTCAGAGCTGTACAACCGCAACACTCTTTGTATTGTATAGCAAAGGGTGAGCCACTACTGGAACAGATCCAGTCACTTGGGAGATGTTGGTGTGCTTAGTCGAGTCAGAAGTACTAGTTTTCCTGTGTGGTCATGTCTGTTGACAGTAATAATTAAAGTGCCATGGAGAAGAGGTAGGTGGGTAGGTGGGATCTGCCAGCTACTGGCAGCCAAATCCCAAAACAGGTATTTCCAGTTAATTCAGAAAATGCTGAGTCAAGCAAAGTCAAACCAGTTTGGAACAAGGCATTATTTACATCTATTAGGAACATTTAAAGAAACTTAGTTCAGTTCATCTTGTCATATGCAAATAATGGTGGAGGTGGTAAAAGTACTTCTCTTTTACATGACATCTTTTGTATAAATTTGTATCTTTTGTACAAGGCATCTTTTGCATAAATTTGAAAATAGATCTAAACATATTGTAAATGCCAGTATGAATCAGTTGTTGCTCAGATACCATGAAAGCACTGCCTCCTCTAAGTTGCACTTCAAAACAGTTTGCTCCCAGCTTCTACACAGTCTTATAGCAGTCTAGTTTTGTCTTCCTTTGAGCAAATTGGTTCAAATCAGTCCTGAATAACAGCACCCTTCCCCCCTGCAGTGTATTTCTATTTAGAATCAGCTTCCACTGAGTCCAATAGAATTTACTCAGAGGCAACTGTGCATAGCAAAGGTGGGCAACTTCATTGGGTCTAGGAGCCATTCTGCCTGTCCCTTCTGAAGGTCACACCCCTCTCAAAAATATGAATTCTCACATTTTTTTTCTTTAACATTGAAAGTAACTGGAAATTCACTTAGTATGAGCTGTGTTCGTTCATTCGGGAAATTTGTTGAATCAATAAACAAAAAGAACTCTACTTCCAGAGCTTTCCTTGCATGGAGAATCTCTACTTATGGGTTGGGAACCCTGATTTGGTAGGTTCCTTGATCTCAGGGAGAGCAACACTAGTAAAAATCATTACTCTCCCTCTATGTGAAAGGAATGATACAACTGGAGATGGTAGGAGGCAGGGCTAGTTCACTCTCCTTATTGGGTGTTGATACAACACACTTCCAGAATGCATGAATGTGTGTGTATGTGCCTTAAGTTGCCTGTTGACTTATGGTGATCTCACAAATTCTATAGGGTTTTCTTAGGCAAGGAACACTCATAAGTGGTTTTCCTAGTACCTTTCTCTGAAATATAGCCTATAGCATCTGGTATTTACTGGTCGTCTCCTATCTAAGTACTAAGCAGGGCCGACCTTGCTTAGCTTCTAAGATTAGATGGGACCTTTGGGCTATGAATAGGACTGCAATTTATCCACATAATCAGAATCCATGTAATCAGAATGGCCCTTTGTTTTGTGTTCGTGAAAACTTATTGCTCCTAAGATCCTTTCACACTAGACAGTTATAGCACTATGAGTCCTCTTTAACTGTCCTGGGCAGTTGAGGGAGCAGCATTTAGTATTCCAAGCAAGGAAGCTCCTCTGTGGCCTCTGACCACAGAGCCCAGGATTCCATAGGATGCAGCCATGTCAGATATAGTGCTATGACTGTGCAGCATGAAAGGTCTCCTGGAAGACCTGAAGAGTAGCGAATCATACATTTCAATGAATTGCAAGAGATTCTGGAGAAGCACGAGTGGCAGGGTTTGAAAATGGCCTTGGAGGAGACAGGCAGCCCATGATCCACACTTTGCTCACCCCCTGTACATACAGGATTGCAGCCTAAGATAGTTTTTGTTTAGTAGATAAAAAACATATATATGGCTCCAGTGACAGAAGATCAAGTTATTATTATAATTATTGTAATTATAATATATTATAATAATAATTATAATTATTATATATATTCTAATATTGCTTATTACAGGGAAACTGCTAAGATTTCTTCCAATATTAAAATTAAAGATAGAAGAATATTGCCTTGGGCTGATGAATTGATTGAAAATTGAAACTCTTGCCATCATACTTCTCAGAGGATAGCCTAACCTGCCTTAGAGCAAAGGTAACTGAATTTAGCCAGTGTTATTTTCAGTAGTAGAGGGCCAGTGAGGTGTTGTGGTTTGAGCACTGAACTATGGCTTTCAAGATCAGGGCCATTTCTGCACTACACTGTTACAGTGCTATTATTCTACTTTCAATATCTTGTGGAATTCTGGGGTTTGTAGTTTCCTGAGGCCAAAGAGCTCTCTGGCTGAGAATTCTAAATGCCCCTCCCTGAACTGCAAACCCCAGGATTCCATGGGATGTTGAAAGTAGAGTAATAGCACTATAACAATGTGGCATGGAAAGGGCCTTGGATTCAAATCCCTGCTCACCCACAGAAACCCACTGGGTGACCCTGGGCAAATTACATTCTTTCAGCCCCAGAGGAAGGCAAAGGCAACCTGCCTCTGAACAAATTCTGCCGAGAAACCCCCATGGTAGGGAAGCATAAGATGGAAATGACATGAAAGCACACAGCATTTTCGGTATCAGTTCATCATGTTGAATAGTTCTTTTAATATGTTGGAGATGGGCTTCAGAACCTCGAAGAGCTCTGTTTTAATCTGTCCAGATTAAAACCCAGAACAGATCTACCACCCCACTCGCATGGAAGCCACTAGTCATTCCTGCTTATTTTAATTTTGTTTTAAAAATGTATTTGTTAGAACTCATATTTTATATACTAATTTTCTGAAACAGAACCTAATGCCACCTATGATATAAGATATAATGCTCTGCAATCTTATTTGAAAGGAAAATAGGGAATGGTAGGAGAAAAGTACATGTAAGCAAGTCTTAGTTATTTCATACTGTTGTACTGTGAAGTTCCCTATAAGACTAGGTGAAATACTCACAACAGAAGTTCAGTCTTGGAGGAGAAAAACCAACACAGCAAATGATCAGAATCAACAGACAGCAATTACTGTTAAGGCTGTTCTCAGATAGGCTTGTCTTGCTCCAAGGTGTTTGCATTGATCTCAATGTCGCTTTCCAGGTTTTCATTCAGCAGTCTTTACAGGCCTGCCTGAAAAGGCTTGGCTTTGTCTAGAACCCTGTAGACGACTTGCTGATTTCAAAAGTACAAAATGAGGATGAACACCCAGGTTGTCTTAGCGGTTATGACAAAACTAACCCATGTTCAACTGATCCTCCATATAAGCTAAGTGCTCAGGTCAAGAGGCATTAGTCTTTCAATCCACAAGCTGAAAATATGGCAGTTGTTCCTGTGTGGATTGCCATCTATGATCCGGTCATTGTTATGACAGATGTTGGGAAGGTGCAAATGCTCAACAGTGACAAAAATGGGGTAAAGTTGCTTAATTGTAACAAGGCATGATACTGAGGTTGAATGGCTGTAGATTTGAGCCCATACCTGCATCCTTTGAAATAGCAAAACTGCTTTAAAAATTATATTCCATGATCTGTGCTGCTACTATCATGAGCAATTGCTCAAAATCAGATTTTTTTTGGGGGGGGGATGCTAGGAGATGTTTGTATTGATTGAGAGTGTGCCCAATAGCTGTAACCATTATAACTGCCATGGCTTCTTCCTATATAATCTTGGGACTGCTAGTTTGGTGTGGTGGTGTATTGAAATAGCAGCTAAAGAGCACTAGTTCATGAGAGCACAAGAGCTGCCTTAGCAGAGATCACTCTAAGTAATTCACTAAGCTATAAAGCCCCAGATTCCATACAATGTAATCTGTGGCAGCAAAAGTGGAGTCAGTCAGTTAACAATTGTCCCGTGACAACATCCTACAATGGACTTGGGATATAAGAAGTTGTTAGGATAAGGAAAGGGTTGGTGCCATTCAACAGCAAACTGAGGGAGTTAAGAGGTCTATGCTGTTTACATACTGAAAGGAGTGACCATAATTATATTTACTAGTATGCAAGAAACTGTGGTTAGATGGAAGACAGTGAGGTGGAAAACTGGGGAACGAAGATCAGAAAAACTAGATCTTGAATAACATTGGAAAGAATGTAGAAGAACACCACAAAGAAGTGTAATTGATAGTCATCAGAATCCACATGTTAACAGTTTCTCAAGTAGGTGGTCATGGTGCAATTCATAGTCACCACCCAAACCAGCTGAAGTTTCAGGTCACTAAAATGTTCTTACTCAACTTTGGACCCAAATGTTTATAGCCTACAGAGCAAAAAGTTTCAAATTTCATAGCCACCCCCAGAGCCCAGATTTAAATCTAGAATGCTGTGTTACTGCCCTGGCTAGCCTGAGCTTTGGGGGATATAAAAAGACATCTCTTGATATCAATAATTCAGCCTCACATACCCATTCCCCTCCACATGCTTGCGAGGCCCCCAGACAAGCACGCATACGGGCTAGGCCGATAATCACTGTAATATTCCAAAACAATACAGGTAGGCCAGAAATAGCCAACCCGCAGCTTTAGGAGACCTCAAGGCAAGTACCTTCATTAGGTATGCATGCAACTTTCAAAAGATCCTCTGCCCTGCCCTGGCAGCTTGGTGATCTGACTATACAACGCTCAAGCACTCTGCGTTTGCATACCAGCTATCCTATTGACAATTTGGCTATAACTCAATCATTCAAATTCTGACCTTTCGGAGGCTTTGTCTCCAGCCCTAAATCTATTGTTTTCCCCAAGTCTGGCCTAGCCTGCGGTCACAATTCTCCTTATAAAAACCCCTGACTTTGAGCGCTTCCTTGGATCGCTCTTGGCTTCCATCCCGCCTTGCTGTCGCTTTGTCCAGCGAGCCTTCCCCTCAGCTCCACGTGCTGAGATCCACGCTCCCCATCTTCTCCCTTTCAAACTGGGCTTCAGGACAGGTGAAGTATCACCCAAACCAGCAATTCCTCTAAAAACCCCTCTATCCCATTCCAACCTTTATTTCTTTAGTTATCTTGTGTGAGTGTGCTGCATACACTGTTTGATTGCGTTTTTAATAAAACCACATTTATCATTTCAACTTCTATGTGCTCCTTGATTTGGCTTGACCCCGTAGACATAGGGTTCAAGATCCTGCTAAGTTACCCTGCCTTTCGTAATGCTAAAGCAGTGCTCAGAGCTAATCCTCCCCACCTATTGTTGAGCAGATTTTGGTGTCCCTCACGGGACCCCCAGTAAACAGGGTAACAGCTGGGTACATATTTCCACATGCACACTGAATAGAGAATTAATGTTATCTTTAGGTAAAAGGCTTATAAACTGGAGCCATTCTTTGGTTCGCTCTTAGAATGCTTCAGGTTAGTTGAGGAAGGCTGGAAACAGAATCAAAGTGGTAGTTCCACAGGTCATTTAATATATAGCACTATATTCCTGATTAGAATCTCAGAGAACCTTCTATGGTTAAAAAGACACAATTTTTAACTGAAAGAAGATGTTACTTCCCATGTTCACTCATTTCAGAAAGGCCTAAATACCTTCAGGGCACCAGATCCCATCTGGTCTTTGAAGTTAAGCAAGGTCAGGCCCCTGGTTAGTGCCTTCCAAAGAATAACAAGTGCTGTAGGCTCTATTCCAGAGGAAGGGAATGGCAAACCACCACTGGGTACTCCTTGCCTACAAAAGCCCTGGGAAATTCACGTAAGGCACTCATGCACACATATTCCAAAATAGTGATTTATCCTGTGATAAATCTAGGGCAGTAAGAAAATGTACTATCTTTCTCACTACAAGGTAGTCAGAACGATTCAGACCTGCTCAAAGGAGGGGTGAACTGACTCAAGACAAATGGCTGACACAAAGAGCAGAACAACCCATCCAGATCTAGGTGTTCCTTATTTTTACTTTTCATCTGGATTCCTCCTTTAAGTAGTCAGTTAAAGAGATCAAATGCTGTTGTCTGGTATTTTCAATTGTTGCCAGGTCAGTACCATCCCATTCTCTGAGTTTTTAGGTACAAAACTTGAGACCAGGAGATCAGCACTTGTGATGTCAAGTGCTACAAGTGGATTGGAACTGCTTCTGCGTTACCTCGGCTGATTTATTGGGCAGAAGGGTAAACTTGGTAGATGGGTCCATAATATGGGTAAAACCCAGCTAGCTAGGTAATAAGGAAACCCAGAGCTGGGGAAAAACTCACAAGATATTTTTGGGAGGAAAGAAAGGAGGGAAAATATGCCCAATAGCTGCAGCAGTTGTCACAATTCCTTCCAGGTCTCACAGTCTTCAAGGCCTTGCCTAGAGCATACACAACTTGTAGGGAGCTTTTTCCAAACTTAAAGCCATTTCTGCACTATACTGTTATTCCTTTTCAACATCCCGTGGAATCCTGGGGCTTGCAGTTTAGGGAGCGGCATTTAGAATTCTCAGCCAGAAAGCTCTTTGGCCTCAGCAAACTACAAACCCCAGAATCCCATGGGAGCTTGAAGAGGAATAATAGCACTATAACAGTATAGTGCAGAAATGGCCTTAATGTTGCTGCTGCGACTTGTTAAAGGCTCACTGCCAGACTTCTGGGAGTCTCCTCCTCATCCCTCGGCCAGGCCCTGCAACCACTGCTGCTAAGGTCTGTATAACAGGAAAGCTCAAGACTCATGATGTGGGTGGATAGCTTCCTGCCTTGCACCCAATGGTATGATGGACCCAAGTGTGAGCACTCACCAGCTCTCTCCCCCACAGCTGGTCTTTGGTATATTGACATTGCAAAAGCCCAATACATACACAAACACCTTTACGCTGAGCCAAATTGCTATGTTACCAGGTGGGAATGGTTGAAGATGGATGATCAGCCTTTAAATCTGTCTCAAGTATGCAAATCAAACTATCTCTTCCTCCTGTACTGTGATTCATTTCCATGCCTGGAGATCCACACAAATAGCACAGTTGCCTGAGACTTCAGCCAGCATCCTGAGGCCTGGCAACCCTAAACTCAACAGTCATGTTGTTCTTTTCTAAACATTTAAAGGGTCAGTGTTTGTTGACAAAGAGTGCAGTTCCAGTATCAGACATTTGGCCAACCCTAGCTAGCCATTCAGTAAAGTGAACTGCTTTAGATAGTGCATTAAAGAAAGTCAGAACTGGCATTTGATGTGGCCAGACTTTTTCTGAAGTGGTCTTCCCCAGCCTGTACCTCCATTTTGTACCACAGTTACCAGCATTCCTAATAGATGGCCATGCTGGGTGGAGTTAATGGGAGTTGAAGTCCCAGACATATGGGTGGCACCAGCCTAGTGACAGCTGTTCTAAAATGTTGTCCACAATGGGAGGGGAGGTGGCATTTTAGCTTTTCCTCAGCCAGCAAAATATCAGTGGCCAACACCAAGTGCCTGCTGAAAAAAACGCCCCCAAAACTCCAGAACACGGAGGCTCAATGTGATGTTTACAGCTGATGTTATGATCACCACCAGTACTCGCGATCAAAAATCAGTACAGGATGTCTCCTGAGCAAGCATTGCTTCTGCTTGGGAATGGGAAGAAAAGCCAGCCGTATGGACCCTTCAGCCCTCTAGATTCTGATAAACTGCTTCTCCCTTCATTACCTGGGCTGGCTGGGGCTAATGGGAATTGGAGTTTAGCCATGTCTGGAGGACCAGAGAGTTTCCCAGTCATTGCTTTAGCTTCATGGTTTCATGACGGTTGAATTAACAAAAAAATCTGGCTCAAAAATACAATAAAATTAAATACAAGGAATTCAGGGTATGCTCTCTTGCTTTGCTTGTGCTGAACAGGCAGGTAAAGGCTAGCAAGGAGCTGATTGCTGCTTCAGGGCGGGAGTGACACCCACCTGGTTCCAGTTACCCAATTGCTTCTCTGTGCCAGCTTGCGTAAACAACATGAATTTGAATGTGTAATGCTGACTGTTATACTGTTTGGTAGGTGCTCCATAGATTTTGTTTGTTGGCACCGGTCCTGTTTCCCTCCGGCTTCTTGTCTACGTTTTCTTTCCCACCCTGCCTTCTTTAGTGAGGTTGCTCCAGGCAGAAAGCTTTTCGGTAGTTCCCACCTCCTTTTTTGGCCTTTGACTTTGCTGGGAGCATGTATCTAAAAGATAGCTAGCCATTAGAAGTCATAGCCATTAGAAGTACTTTATGAGCAAGAATTGATCACTCTGTAGGCCTCCATTCAAAGCAATTAACTCCAACCATCAGGGAAGGGGGATGGCCCTCTAGATATTGTTGGCCTGTGACTCCGAGTAGTCCTAGCCAGCATAAGCAATGGTAAGGAATGCTGGGAGATGCAGTCCAACATAATTTGGAAGGTCACATCTTGCCCTCGACCAGGCAAGATGGACTTTTGATGTGGTTCAAAAGGGCCATTTTGGTGACCCTCTTATTGGAAAGCTTCTGTATGTCAGTGTCCAGCACAGTCAGGCAAATGGGGTTGTCCAACAAGGGATGGGCAAGGGCAATTTTCTCTTGTTCTCTCAGAGCAGTTTGACTAAAGTTTGTCTTTCTGACAAGGTTGCTATACATGTGTGTGTGTGCACACCCCTGTGCTGTGGTGCAGTAAGGGCGAGGCTGGCCAGCCAGTCTCTCTATGCAAGTTGTATTGGTGGTTGAGGACCAAACACCTGAACCCTGCTGCCACCTATCCAAGCCACCAGCTTCCCCACTGAAAGAAACCCTTATGCTCCAAAGGTATTTGGAAAGATTTCCCCCCCTCTTCCCTTGGGTGTTGCAGAGAGGCTTTGAAAACTCTCTACTGGGGCTGTTTTAGAACCTAACTGGAGTACAGTAGCTGGGATGCTGTGGGGAAATCCTCTCATCCCCACTCAGCTCTGTAACACCTTCAAATTGCTCCTCATCTGAAAAAGCACCCTTCTTTTATTGCAGTATCACAATGGAGCTTTTTAAAATGAAGCATTTTAGATGCAGATTACTGCTGGGGAAGGGAAACAAGCATTTCTCTCCCTGGTGAGGTGGCTCCTCCCCTCTGCAAGGTACCCCTTACCCTGTTGTCTGGTCATTAAAAAAAGGTCCATATGAACCAAAGAAAGGGTTTTAACAGCCTCTTTGTGGTAGAGATGTTTGAAAGAGGGCATAGCCGCACCATACCATTATAGGAATTTTATACCACTTTAACTACCATGGATCCATCCTATGCAATCCTGGGATTTGTATTGTTACGAGTTATTTAGAGAATTCTCAGGCAGAGAGCTCCTCTGGTGCCCTACCAAACTACAAATCCCAGGATTTTGTTGGGTGGAGCCATGGCAGGTAAAGTGGTATTAAACTGTTAAAATTCTGCAGTGTTGATATAGAGAGAGGCACAGAGGGAGAGAGAGAAACAGACACAGACAGAGGCCATTTCGGCACTACACTTTTATAGCGCAATTATTCCACTTTCAACATCCTATGGAATCCTGGGGTTTGCAGTTTAGCGAGGGGCCAGAGACAGAGAGAGGGAAAGAATGGGGTCTGAATAAATATGCCAAAGGTCCCATGTGAACACATGGGTTGTTCTGCTCACTGCTGGAACATGACCCCCCCCTATGTGCTTGCCCAGAACTAATTTGATCCTTGAGCAAAAATACTTCTCCATCGCTGCCTTACAACATTCTCCCATCAGTTCCTTTTAGACCAAAAATAAGCCTCATTTTGTCCAAATTTTAAAAAGATGGTATTTGTAGAGGCACCTTTGCTCAGCATTGGGCAACTTCCCAAAAGACATGTTAAAAATGTGGAATAGATCACTGCTCATTTGCATAGTTACCTACTACACCACCAGCAGCAGCAACCAATTTATCTTAATTGGCATGACACAGCTCTAACTCTGCATGTCACTGAAAGATCTGCTGCATTTTTATGATGCAGACAGCTTATGCAGTTTCCAGTAGAAGATGGAAATGTTAAAATTCTCTGGTATTCCTTGGTATGTGGAGATACCAGTTTTGTTCACTGAGGTTCAGCAATGATATTTCCACTTTGATAATTCAGCTTTTAGTACTTATAATTTGTTCTCAGAGACAGAGAACAAATCTCTGAGATATAAGCTCAGGTCTGTTTACACATTCAGAATATACACAACTGGTGGGTTCTTTTTTTTTTTTTGATGATCAAAATAAACCAGGAACGGATATAAACAATATTTAATGCTAGAGTGACTCCATGTAAGCATTAAAGAGTTTTCAATATATGTATGGGGAGGTATAACAAAACAGAACAACATTCTGAAGTTTTGCTTTCCTTTTTCCTCAATTTTACATGGTGGAGGGACCACAACAGTTGTCATTTCCAAACAAATCTCTTTAGTCTTTAGGACCAGAAATTTACATTTTATTTTCAAATGTTGAAGTTCTCAAGATTCTACCAGGAGTCATGAAGAACATAAAAACTGACTGGGTGACAAGTATCCTGAAACTCACATCTTGTTTAACTTGATTCTTCCTTTATTAAAGAGGATGGTGGGTAGGATCAGGAAGCATATCTATAAAAGGATCATCTTACCAATACGTTTGGGCTTGAAATCAATGATGCAATTTAATGGATGATCCACCCTCTCATATGACAGCTTGTTCCAACTATTAATCATATGGTGGTGGTGCTCATATCTAATTTGAATTGTAATTCCTTGGCGCCTTGATAGGGTGGTGGTTGACACTATGTAAATAAGTTGCAGAGGCTGGCAGTAGCCAAGCTATACATCTTCTCCTTTGATATTCCAGAGCTTCATACTCATGACTTGTTCATACAAGGCTTACAAACTGGCCAAGAGAGTGTCGATATGTACTCTAGAGTTGGCTAAGTAAGAGATACTTGACGTCCTAAAACAAATGCAAAATAATCAGTTTTTGCACATAGGCCTTCTGTCTCTGAATCATGTTCACACTGAGAACTTGGCCTCCATTTGTGCTATGCAGATATGAACAGTCTGTGGGCGCTTACACATTATGCAATTATAGCACTATGATTCCGCCAGCTGCTACATGGCTGTATCCTGTGCAATCCTGGAGTTTGGCCAGAGGCACCTGATATAAATATACTAAATGCTTCTCCCTAAACTGCCAATCCCAGGATTCCGTAGGATGCTGCTATGGTGGTTCAAGTGGAATCACAGCACTGTAATTGCATAATGTGAAGGCACCCTGATTCCCCATGGTTGGACTCATTGGTGGAAGGATTTAGCCTCCATGACAGTGGTGTTCCATATCCCATAGATTATATTTCTTTATTCTTGTGGTCAAAGTAAAGGGCTGCTGTTGGGACCACTGTTGCAAAGCTTGCTCTTTACTTGATCCTGAGTAGCAAGGGCCCCATTTACAGGGATCATGGAACAGCGTGCAACTTTTTTTTAAAGCTCAGATGTTCTAATTTCTGGCTTCTTCTCAGTGATGCCCCCAGAAGATCCTGGGGCATGCAGCTGGCCCCTGGACCTCCTGCAATTGGCCATTTCTGAGGCACTGTTTTCATTCTTTTCTCTCATGCTTTTTCAGAACACATCAGACATTCCAGCCTGGCTCCCATCAAATAAAGAGTAAAAAGATATTTCCCCATCTGAGGTGCAAACCGCTTCATGTCCACTTTGGACCACTGGGATCCAGTTCTTCTGGTAACGTTGTACCCCATGTTACTGCCCTGGCTAGTCTGAGCTTTGGGGATATTAAAAGATATCTTTTTGATATCACAATTGGGCTTCACTTCTCTATTCCCCTCCACGTGCTTGCGAGGCCCCCGGACAGGCACACATACAAGCTCGGCCGTTAATCGCGTAATATTCCTGGACAATACAGGCAGGCCAGAAAATAGCTGACTCGCTGCTTTAGGAGACCTCCAGGCAAGTACTCTAATCAGGTATGCACGCAACCTACAAAGGAGCCTCTGCCCCGCGCTGGGAGCTTGATGGGTTAACTATACAATACCCAAGTACTCTGCGTTTGCATACTGGCTACTCTGTTGAGAACCTCTGTGATAACCCAATCATTCAGATTATGACCTTTCAGAGGCTTTGTCTCCAACTTCAAATCTATTGTCTTCCCCCAAGTACGGCATAGCCTGCAGTCACATTCTCCTTATAAAAACCCTTGATTCCGAGACCTTCCTCGGATCACTCCCGAGTTTCGTCCCGCCTTGCTGCCGCTTTGCTTGGCGAGCCTCCCCTCAACTCCACGTGCTGAGCTACATCACACCCCAGCCTCGCTCTCCATTTTTCTGGGCTTCAGGACAGGTGAAGTATCACCCAAACCAGCAATCCTTCTAAAAATCCCTCTATACTAGTCCAGCCTTTATTTTCTTTAGTTACCTTGTGTGAGTGTGTCGCATACACTGTCTTGCTTGTGTTTAATAAAACATCATTTATTATTTCAACTTTTGTGTACTCCTTGACTCGACCCGACCCCGTAGACATAGGGTTCAAGATCTCGCTACGTTACCCTGCCTCTCGTAACACTAAGCAGTGCTCTGAGCTAAATTTCCCCACCTTTAATTGAACACATTTTGGTGTCCCTCCCAGGACCTCCAGTACACAAACACCCAAACCTAGCTTTCTCATATTTTCTTTTTGAAGAATGAGGACAGCTTGGGGAGACATGCTGGTGTGTGTGGCTGTGCATTTCTTATGAGACAAATATGTTTCAAACTGTGGCAATGAAGCAGTACAAATCCGTTATGTCCAGTGATGCCAGCAGCAGGGGTTACATGAGGTTTTCACAAGTGCTGCATTCCCTTTAAGTTTCACTGACTGTTGAGAAAGTAAATGGGCAGTCCCTTCCCCTGCAGATGTTTTCACTTGGTCACAGCTGGTGAGAACCCATGAAGTCTAAATCCACAGGACTTACTTGTAGTTTCCTAAATGTCTTGAAATGATGTTGATGTCATAAATTAACTTTCTCTTGATTGCATTTGCTGAATGTGCAAATAAGCATGAGCATATATGCTTCCCCCCATCTAATTGCCCTGATTCCTCTTCTAGTACAAGGCTTCTTGCTGCAAAGACAAGATAATGTCCTAAGAAAGTGTTCTGTTTTCTTTTATTTCAGATGCCTTCACCTCACTTCACTTTAGGGCTGTGGAATTGGAATCAGTGTCAGAGAGTCAGAGCTGGAAGCAATTTTGGGTAGAGTTGGTGTAGGATTTGGTGGAAATGTACTGTATCCAAAATAAAAACTAATAATATTATAACAATATATGGTAAATCTATATCTATCTATCTATCCATCCATCCATATTGTAACTAATCAAATAAATACATTCTACGTTCTTTATGAGTCAAAGGTTTGGTGTACTGACTCCACAGACTCCACTTACCCTGGACCTTTTTCCAAAGCAGCTGGACCAGAGCAGGAGATGATGGTGGTAATCAGGAGGGAGAGAGCTGGCATGATGGATTGGACTTTGCACTGCTTCTTGCCACAGTTTGAAACATATCTGGCTCATAAGAAATGCACTGAGTACGGGACTAAGACTCTGGGAGACCAGAGATTGAATCCGTGCTCAGCCACGGAAACTCACTGGATGATCTTGGGCAAGTCATACTCTCTCAGCTTCAGAGGACAGCAATGACAAAAGCCCTCTGAACAAATCTTGCTAAGAGAACCCCACGATAGGGTCATCTTAAATATAGAGCCAATGAGGGGTAGTGGTTTAAGTGAATCCCCACTCAGACACGGAAACCCAGGGGGTGACCTTGGGGAAGTTGCACTTTCTCAGCCTCAGAGTAAGACCTGGATAACCCTTGTCAAGAAAACCATAGTCACCATATGTTGGATTTGACGGGAAATGACAACAACAACAATACTGATGATGTCATATTCCCAGTAGTGCTGCTACTAGTAGTATAGATTTTCAGCTCACTTTTCAGAGTAAAAATCCCTGCAAGTAGATTACAATTTATTTGAAATTACAAACATATATAATCACACCATAAAAAGAATATTCATTATGTGCAATATTAAATGGCAAGGTAGGCAGACATAAATCACATAAGGAGTAAGTGATTACATTTATGAATATAGATGATTTATAGATGTGTAGATTATTTTTTGTTGTGTGCCTTCAAGTCTTTTCTTACTTACTACCATCTTATTCTTGGCTAGCTGGTTGGATGAGGATAGGATACAAATTAAGTCATCTGCTGGCAGTGATGTATTTAAGTCTTTTACTCCAAGCCTCAAGTCAAGTCTTGAGTCCGTGAAGATACTTTCAAGTCCAGTCTCATGTCTGGGAATCAACTTTATATCCCAACCTGTATTCCAGGATTTCTGGACAGAGTCAAATAAAGTCAGTTTTAACAATTTAAGTAAAGTCGGCCCTTCACAGTTGCAACGTTGCCATCTGCAGCTTTGGAAGTGGGGAATAGGATTCTTACTTTCCCTTCACGAAGCTGGAGTCTTTTGTGCCAATGGACATAAAAGAGTCTTCAGCGTCAGAACTGGGGAATAGGATCCTTCTTACTTTTCAATTATGAAGTTGGAGGATTTTTGGAGGATTTTTCAGAAGTAAGGAATAGGAGTCTTCTTATTGCCCATTACTGAAGCTTAAAAGCTTTAGAAGGAAAGATCCTTCTGTCTTAAGCCCACTACCTAACACACTTGCTGTTCTCTGAGAAACATGCCCTATGCTTTGGGGAAAAGTCTTGCCTTCTGCTCTTACATGTTTTAGAAGGCTCCTCCGATATGTGGCAGCGACAGGCTGCTGAGCAGACCTCAAGCCCGCCTCAAACCCATTGCCTAATCCGTTTGCTGTTTCCTTCTGAGAAATGTGCCAGGGCTTTGGGCATGAGACAGATTGTCATGTGCCCAGTGGGGAAAAAAAAGAGATGGAAGAGTTATTCAAAGTTGTAAGGTTTCTGGATGAATGTGTTATGTTACTGAACCAAAAGCAGCAAGTCAGTCACTAAAAGTATACAAGTCTCGGGTCAAGTCGAGTCAGTGCATTGTTTATTGCCGAGTTGATTCCGAGTCGAGTCGCTGAAGCGACTTAAGTCCGACTTGAGTCCGAGTTCATTGACTTGAGTCTACATCACTGTCTGCTGGCACCAACAAATCCCTAAAATGTACTGGTACTGAGTATTCTAGTTGTCAAGACACTGGAGGATTGATGGAGTGCAAGAATTTAATTTGGTTCACTTTTTAGAAAACAGCTTTCCAAAATCTGAAAAATTCTTCATAAATTGTACAAAAACGATTCAGAGATTTTTAAAATGTAAATGAGCAAAACTGACAGATTCGCCCACTCAGGAAGAGGGCTTAGCGTTAAAAGTCCATCTTCAAATCTCCATGCGTTTATGATATTTATGGTGTTGAATCTGGATTGCCCCCTTTTTTTTGTGACAAGATCCCTATCTTGTAATAGTTATATAACCTGTCCTTCTGCTTTCATAGGAGAGCTCTACATATTGAAGTTGGGCAGTTTAAGTGGTTAAGTGTTCAGTTCATTTTTGATGGGAACTTTCTAAAATTCACATGAATTATGTGGGTGAAAAAAAAATCAGAGATCAAGCAAATTTGAATGTGGGAGAAGGTGAAACTAGCAGAATGACCCATCTCTACTCTGCAGTTTTGATATCAAGCTATGGCCACTTCCGCACTACACTGTTATAGTGTTATTATTCTACTTTCAACATCCTATGGAATCCTAAGGTTTGCAGTTTAGGGAATTTAGAATTCTCAGCCAGAGAGTTTTTGGCCTCAGTAAACTACAAACTCCACAATTCCACAGGATATTGAAAGTGGAATAATAGCACAATAACAGTCTAGTGTAGAAATGGCCTATGACATCTATGGCTGAACTGCGATCTGGCTTTAGGGGCTCATACTATAGCATGGGAAAGTTATATTTTAGGCCTACAACTCCCAGAATCCCTGAGCCATCACGACCAGTGACATGTTGGCTGGGGGGTAGTAGAAGCTGAACTCCTAAGTAACTTCTCTAAATTCTACAAACTTCCTGGATTGTTGTATGTATGGGTAAGATAGAAAATCTGTTTAAAATTTGTTTTTTAAAAATTGTTTTCTTTAAATTGTTTAAAATTGACGACAAATCAAAAGTGTTACATAAAAGCTGTTGATGATTCTTCTTAAGAGCAGCAGTACTTGTATGTTCAGCTCATGAGCTCATGTGAAATACCAAATGAGATACCAAAAGTGTGAATGCAGATTGCTATGGTTTGTGTCAAACACATCTGTCACGGCCTGGAGCTCTGCAGCAAGGGAAATCCACATCATACTGTGGGTCTGGATCTCACTTGTGTTGCCGCAGCAAGAAATTTTGACATTTGACACAGACTGGGAAGCGGAAGAATGCAGAGAATTTGGTGACTTGACACAGGATTTACTATACTGCCCTTACTGCTTTAGCAGCCTGTGTAATGTAATCTAAGAAGTATTACTTGTATGCGGTGCAGCAAATTTATAATCTGAAGCTAATTTCTAAGACAACAACAACAACAGCACCGAGGGAAGGAGGAATATACGTCTTTCCTCTCTTACTGTATCAGACATGAGAGTGGGGCTCGGCTTCAGTCCGATTCTTCCTTCCCCCTCCCTTTCTGGAGGGAACTCAGTGTTTATATTCACCATGTTTATTGACCTGGGAGTGAGATGGAAATGAGCCAGACTTTAAGGAAAAAGGAGCCCTTTGTGTCCTTGATTAGGATACTATATTTGGGTCAAATGCTTAGCCAGAAGTTCCCTGTCATTGATGCAATTCATCTGCTAAAATTTAATAATGTCTTGTAAAATCTTGGGGTCATGAACTGGTGCATGAACTACAGTTACCCCCCTCCCTCTAGGAGGACATGAAAATGAAGCCGCGAAGGAAAGGGAGGCAGAAACCAAATGGATTCTCTGTAGAGCAGCAGATGCATACAGGTGTCTTCCCTTTCCAAGAGAAGCCTAATGGTGCTTTTGCATTTACAGGTGATGCCACCTTATACTGACCCACTCCCAGAACTTGGATAAGTTACTTTGTTGGACTATGGCGCCTGGAATCCCCCAGCCAGCAGAGCCAGTGGAAAACTAGCCTGTCAGAAGGCTAATCTAGAGCCTTCTCCCTGCAGTGCTGGTTTTCTATGAGAGGGGATTTTCCTGAGTATGAAGGAACATCCAATTACATGAGCCCATTACTTACCTTGGGACGTCTCACATGAGCACCTCTCTTACAAGTCACTACCTCTCATATCTTCCTCACAGAACTACTGAGGTGATAGCATGGGGTGAATCCATTTATTCCACCTTTAGCTCCTCGAAGGAAGCACAGTCCTAAATGATGACAAATTAATGAGCCTGTGCATGTGACTTTTACACACATTGACAAGCTTTTCGTGGTATTCTGAACCCAGTATATTCTCTCTGTTAGAAGAATACTCTATTTTTGCAAGACTTCTTTAAATATACAAGTGCAGGAGTATCCTTTATATCTCTGCAAAATATAAGAAATGGTCTGGAAAATTCTCTAGAGGGAAATAACTAAATGATGTGGGAAGTGGTCTCCTCAGTAACCAATCATGCGAAACCAACTTTACTTTAAAATACTTGGCCAACACAAATGTTAAATCATTCTATGTTCTTTGACTACTGTGAAAGTTCTGTCCATCTCATGCAGAGTCATTCATGTGATTCTCTGAGCAGTAAGATTCTCCAAGACAGTATCTTCTCCTTCTGTACCAGCTGCAGTGACTAAGATCAAAGAAAACCAACAATAAAATATAGTAACATTTCAAAAAGAGAGGTAAAAGATAACATCACATACAGATCCAGGAGATAAAACTCAAATAAATATACACCTAAAGAAGAAGGCTTTTGCTTCATGGTAAAATACAATGAGAGATGGTGCCAAGCAAGCTTCCCTGAGAGTCCCATGATTTAGGTGCAGCCAAGGCAAAGGAGATAAAGCAGAAATCTGACAGATCAAACAATAAACTTACATAATCATTCTTCTAAGAACAGTCATCCAAAGAAAGCTGGAACTCTCTTTCCAGTTGATGATATTAAACATCAATCAAAAGTCAAACAGAATGAACAGGGATACTCTTTTTATAGCTACTAGTATAATCTATGAATATATAATCAAAACTGTTGCTATCTCAAAACCAGGCCTGAAAAGAGATTGGAAAAAGGATCCCAGTTATAATCTTCATACAACCTGGGCTGAATTAATACCACCAATGCTAAGATATTACTAAAAGAAAAAGAGTAACTAAAGATATGGCAAACATTTACATGGGACATCTACTCATGGGAGTTCCTCCAACATCGCTTATTCAAAAGTGTGTGATATTTTAGCAGTGATATTCCATGGAATGAAGAAGAAAGACATATTGACTGAAGCTGTCCCAAGGCCATCCAGATGTTCTGGAGTTCAATTCCAATCACTTCTACCCTGCTTAGCCAATGGTAAAGGACAGTGGCAAGTGAAGTCCCAAACTCATGGAGGGCTAGAGACTCCATTCTGCATGAGTTTGTGACCTTGCTATATAATATGCCAACTCTGGTAGACC